>OX439357.1:8858955-18858955 GCA_949319445.1 Mythimna lalbum | reverse complement strand
CAGTTTCAGCTTTGTTTTATTTTTTATTATTAGCGGCATTTCCGCCCGGTGCCTGCGTACTGTTCCCGTCGCATAAATTCCTTTTTCATGTAAGTAATCCAACAGCTTATAATCACAGAAAAAATTATCAAATGTTAAGTGAACATTTGTCGGCGACAGAGGTCCCTTGCAAGCAGCAGGGGGCAAGTAGTGTGCGATGCCTACTAACGCGCAGGTAGATTTTATGTTCTTTACGATTAGAATAGGATGTTTTTATTTTTGATAAGTATTTACTTTTTAGGTTTAGGAACTTAGGTCTTGATAGAATAGTGTTCATAGACTGAGTTTACTATTGGAATAACCTGTAAATAAGATTCTAATAAGAATATGTAAGTTTTAATGAGAATACTTGGTAATTTGTTTGTTGACTATTTTTAAATAGAGTTTATTTAAATAGTCTGTTCCTAATGAAGATTCTATGTGTTCAATTAGTGTTTTAAGTGTAATATGTGATATTAGAAACGTTAGAATCGAGATAGAGTAATTTGAAAATTATCGAAGTTAGTAATTTCAGTTACGTAATTTGAATCGTTTGTTTACCTTTTTTGTGTTAGGTCCGATACCCACCTACATTGTGTTTCTAGATAGAATCTAGTTAGAAAATGATTATGTAACAGTTAGATTTCAAATTAACGAAGTTTTGAGAAAGATATCGAATTGTTGGTGTCTCGCAATATTGTAAACAATGTGTTTTGATAAGTTAATGTTCTAGAAACTTTTTTGTATGCAATGATATGTGCAATATTGTTATTTTATAAGATAGTACATGAGGAGCTGGGGAACAAAAGCGGACTTGTCCAATTAATCAAATTTTACACTAGAGCAAAAAAAACTGAAATAGGTATATGCATATGGGCTGTAATTTTGTGCATTTCAGTATAATTAGTATTTAATACAACATAACTAATAGCCTGCTTGTTGGTCATAAAACTATGCGTTTTCAATTTTTTTTTTTTTTTTTTTTGTAATGGACATGTCCGGTTTTGATTACAAAAGGTGGACAACTCCGGTTATGATTGAAAGAGTTATGGACATGTCCGGTTATGAAAGAAAACTAGATTCTATTATTGTATTTTTTTATTTAAAAATTATATGAACTCTCCCACATCTGGTTCGCAACAGTCACAATCGTCACTGTGGTCGTCGTCTTCGTCATTTATTTGACTTGTTTCAGCAATTGCCACTGGTGAGGTATGGAATATATTGTTTTTAAACCAATCAAGCTCTTGATTATCCATCCAATTATCTCCGAATTGTTTCTTTAAGAGTGTTTCAACATCTTTTTTCTTGTTTGGTTTTAGTTCATTAACCATTGAAAATCTTTGTAGTAAACTCGGATGGTTTTTTGTCATTTTTAACAATGATACAGCATTTTCTGATGATTCATCTCCATAATAGGTGTTTAAGACTTTCACACCAAAGTTTACGTGATTTAAACGTGCAGTAGGATCTCTTCGTATGTTTGCAGTGCCTCGGCCACGTGCTCTGCCACGACTACGGCCCTGACTTCTTCGTGTTGATTGTTGAGATTGACTAGGAGTTTCTGTTTGGATGATGGTTGACTTTCTTTCTATTATTATTCTCTTTGCATCACGAATACTTTCCACTTTCTTGTAATAGTCTTCAAGGTTTTTGACGTTGTAAAGGTTCCAGTTTTCAGCTAAAATATGAACTTTGCCATGCTTTGCGTAAACCTCATGATATTTTTTTGGATCCAAAATGAAAGGCATCTTCCGCAAATCCTTTTCGACCCTCCCGAACACTCGATCCGCCGGCAAGAAGCTGTGACCGCGTACAGGAAAGGTTAGTACGATTTTGGCGACATTTTGAGGGGCGTAGTTTTTCAACCAGAAAATCAAAGTGTGGACGACATGTGCATTTTTATTTTGACCTCCACACCCGTCCGAAAAAAGGCGTAAAACTTCCACTTCAGAAAAATCAGTAAACATCAGGTATGTTAAAAGGGCAGACGCAATTTCGGTGGCGCCTTTTTTAGCTTGGTTTTCTGTCCATATGAAGAAATGTGGCTCCTTTGTAGGCATATCAGTAATGCAGAAAGAATAAAGTCCAACTTGTCGTAAATAAAAACATTCCTGGATTGGCGTTTTAGGAAGGGATTGAATTTGTTGGAGATCAAAACATATTGTCATAGAATTTTCAGGTTTTTCTTTGGTAAGGGAAAAGAACGCTTTGGCTCTAGCTTTATGAACTCGGAGTTGAAGTTTCAATGATTGAAGTTCTTCAGGATTATTTTCAGTCTTCTGCCTATTTTTCAGCAGTTCGCAGGTACTACATATGTCGGAAGATGGTGACGCAAACCCAATATTAAAATCGTTCTCAAAAACATTTCGGAACATCGTTTGTGAGACTTTCAAATCATCAGTCGCTGAATTATTGTACAACTCCCACAACTTTTTTACGTTTAGCTCGTATGACAGGTACACTCTTTTTGATTTATTTCGATTGTAATGTGACTCCTTTGCTGGCAAACCACCGAGAAATTTTCTTACAGATTCCTTTTTATCAATACTTTTGAAACTTTTCCTGTCTCCTCCTCTGCCGTCAAGTGGCGTTTTGCCTTCATATAATTTGCTCGCAATTAAGTTTACCCTGTGCTTACTGAGCCCAAGAGCAGCCAAAAAAAAAGATTTGCATACTTTTACTAACCTTTTTGAATCACGGAAGAGAAAGTATGTCACAAAGTACTTATTCCTCTGCGGTTTGCGAGATTCCTCTCTCGATCTTTCTCTTTCTATGGGGCATGGTGATATGAGCCGTGACAAGTAAATATCCTGTAATTTTTTGCCAATTTTTTCATATAGTAGTTTGCGGTTGTAAACAATTTCGTTTAATGTCAAAGTCTGGCACTTAAATTTTCCCTTGTTATGTTCACACGCAGACACGAAATTCAAAGCAAGGGGGTCTTTATCTGCGTACCTAAAACAAAATAATAGCAATTTTAAATTCATCATAGGTTAGAATAATAACAAACACGCACCGGTAGGTATAATTTTACACTCACTTCGATTCCCTGTTGTTTTGCGCTTGCCGTCCTGTTTTTTTTCGTTTACGTGAGCCGTCATTTATATTGGCCACTATTTCTTCGATTCCGTCCATAATTTTGTCGGTTTTCTAGGAAAATTCTTCTCAAAATTACGAAAGCAATGAACGTCACACAGCTGATTATCTTTTTTTTTAATTTAGCAGTGTTGCCACAACTGATTTAGGGATATCATAACAAAAAAACAATGATTTTTTTAGACTTGTCCGGTTTTGTTTGACATTTTTCGTACTAACGGCAATTCTCCTTACGTTTTTGTCCGGTTTTGATTGGAGAAAAAATCCCTTAGAATTTTAATAAATTTCTAACAGGACAAGTCCGCTTTTGAACGAAATCATCATTTTTAACAATTTTTTTCTCTAAGATCGGACCGCTTTTGATACACAATACTCCGGGGTTCGATGGATATGAGCTTAAAGAGTGCAAAAAAATAAAAATAAAAAATTCGAGTACAGTGGACAAGTCCGCTTTTGTTCCCCAGCTCCTCACATATTATTACGAGTATTTTGATATCGACAGGCGGCGCATTCGACGAGGGAAAAGGAAGGGAACTTCAGGGAAAAGGAAGCAAGGATCAGCGAGAAGACTTGTCCCGTGTGCCAGGGCGAGCACTTCCTCCTGGAATGCCAGAAGTTCCTGAAGGCGTCGGTGCAAGATCGGTGGGCGCTGGTCAAGAAGAGTCGCGTCTGCTTCAAGTGTCTTCAAGGGAAACACCGCAAGGAGAACTGCAAGAAGCCATCATGTAAGGAGTGCCAAAGGTGGCACCACCATCTGCTACACGCGGATATGGAACAGAGGACTTCGGAAGGGAACAAGGAGACACAGCAAGAAGTAGCAGGTGCCACGGCATCGGTGAATGCGGCCAACAATGCAAGGGCGTACCTGAAGATAGTGCCAGTTGAAGTCTTCGGGTCGCATGGATCAAAGAAGATATTGGCCCTGATGGATGAAGGGTCAACGGTGTCACTGCTCGATGAGAAGGTGGCACAAGAGGTCGGCGCTCAAGGGAAAACGGAAGAACTGGTAATTGAAACGGTTGGAGGCCAGCTGATCAGGAAGAAGGACTCGCAGACATTGGATCTGTTGGTGAAGGGGATTCAACAAGCAAGAAGGAAAACCCTCAAGAGAGTCAAAACCGTCGATGACCTGAAGCTGACACCCCAGTTCTTGGACAAGAAGCGAATAGAAGACTGTCCACATTTGAAGAAGATCGCCGACTCCTTGTATTACGAAGGGGAGTCACCACAGCTGCTCATCGGTCAAGATAACTGGGAGCTCATCGTGACTCAAGAAGTGAAAAGAGGAAGACCAGGTCAACCAGTAGCCTCAAGAACGGGACTTGGCTGGGTACTGCATGGATTCGACACGGGAGGTATACGACCAGTGCACTTTGCCAACAGATGTCTTCACACCACGGGAGAAGAAGAGATGCATCAAGCCATCAAGGATCACTTCGCGATAGAAGCATTAGGTGTGCAACCAAGAAGGCCCACGACAGACGCAGAAGGAAGAGCACTGGCCGTCCTCGAGAAGACCTGCAGAAGGCTAGAAGATGGTCGTTTTGAAGTTGGATTGCTATGGAAACGAGGAGACGAAGTCATGCCTGAGAGTTACACTTCGGCGAGGAACCGACTCTTCAACATCGAAAAGAAGATGGATAAAGACCCTCAGTTGAAGACAGAATACTGCAAGCAGATCCAGCACCTGATCGACAACGAATACGCAGAAGAAGCACCCGTCAAGCAAGAAGAAAATCAAAGGACCTGGTACTTACCTCACTTCTCCGTTGTACACCCGCTCAAAAAGAAGATTAGGATCGTGTTCGACGCCGCAGCGAAGTGTAAAGGAAGAAGCCTCAACGACGCTCTGCTGCCAGGACCAGACCTACTGCAATCGCTCTTCGGTGTGCTGCTGCGATTCCGACAAGGACCATTTGCAGTGGCAGCCGACATCAAGGAAATGTTCTTGCAAGTTCG
This sequence comes from Mythimna lalbum, assembly GCA_949319445.1. Lineage (NCBI taxonomy): Eukaryota > Metazoa > Arthropoda > Insecta > Lepidoptera > Noctuidae > Mythimna > Mythimna lalbum. Next base: position 18,853,879 of record OX439357.1, on the reverse strand, counting down.
CATCCGACCAGAAGATAGAGACAGTCTGCGGTTCTTGTGGAGAGGTGAACGACGTGACGTGGCGCCGAAGGAGTACAGGATGACATCAGTAGTCTTCGGTGCGACTTCATCTCCCTGCACGGCCATATACGTCAAGAATCGGAATGCAGCGGACTTCAAGGAGCAGTATCCGGAAGCAGTAAGGGCGGTGGAGCTGAACCACTACATGGATGACTATCTGCACAGCTTCCATTCAAAAGAGGAGTTCAGAAGAGTAACGGCGCAAGTAGACTTCATCCACAAGAAGGCGGGCTTCGAACTCAGGGGTTGGGCATCGAATCAACCTGAGCTGCTGCAAGACACGAACACTAAAGCAACGGAAAAGACAGAAGTGGACCTTGGCGAGAAAGAAGAGAAGACACTTGGACTGCGCTGGTTCACAGAAAGGGACTCCATCGGATTCAGGGCGAATCTCCGAAACACACCAGAAGAGATAGCAAAGGGTTTCAAGATTCCGACCAAAAGGGAAGTCACCAGCGCCGTCATGTCGACCTTTGATCCATTGGGGTTGGCGTCACCTGTTCTCGTCCAAGGGAAGAAGCTGCTTCAGAACATATGGAGAAGCGGCATCGGTTGGGATGACGAAATAGAAGAAAAAGAGTATGAGACATGGAAAACTTACCTGGAGAAGATGAAGCTGCTCCAAGATCTTCAAGTTCCGAGGTGTCTGGCGCAACATCGCACCGAGGGGGAGCTGCACACGTTCACGGACGCCAGCGAGTCAGCATATGCAGCCACAGTGTATTGGAGGACGGAGAGCGAAGATGGGGCATACCAAGTGAGCTTGGTGGCGGCGAAAGTGCGAGCTACGCCACTGAAGCCTGTATCAATATCCAGACTCGAGCTGCAGGCGGCCCTCCTAGGAAGCAGACTGGCACACTCAGTGGAAGAAGAGATGGATCTGAAGGTGCAGAAGAAGACATTTTGGACAGACTCCAGCATTGTTCTTTCATGGATCAAGACGGACCCAAGAACATTCAAGACCTTCGTAGCTCATCGTTTGGCAGAAATAGAAGATCTCACAAAACCACAGGAATGGAGATGGGTGCCCACGGCTCAGAATCCAGCAGATGATGCGACGCGAGACGTGCCAGAAGAATTCGACTGCGATCACCGTTGGTTCACTGGTCCAGAGTTCTTGAAGAAAGAAGAAGCGCACTGGCCTGCGCCGAGAACCTTCAAGAAGGAGGCCACAGAAGAAGAGAAGACCACGGACGTCGTAGCAGCAGCGAGCATCAGCCACCCATCACCTGATCCAGAGAGGTTTTCGTCGTGGAAGAGACTTTGGCGAGCCACAGCGAGGGTACTGCAGTTCATACAACGCTGCAGGAGAAGGGAACAGGTCCACGTCAGCAAAGAAGACCCAACCTGGAAGAAAACGCAAGGAAAGAAGGCGAAGCCAGCAGAGAAGAATATTCGACCTTCAAAGAAGCAAGAAGAATGTTACGTACCATTGGACGCGGACCTACTGGAGCAAGCTGAAACTCTCCTGTTGAAAGGAAGCCAAGAAAGAAGCTTCAAAGAAGAGGTCAAGTGTCTACAACAAGGGAAGCAACTCGAGAGCAGCAGCAAATTGAAGAAGCTCGACATAGTGTTTGAAGATGGGCTCCTGCGCCTGAAAGGAAGGATCGACGCGATACAGGGCGTGACGAGAGAATATAAGCGACCCATCGTGCTCGACAGCAAGGACAAGGCAACGCGACTTATCATCGAAAACTTCCACTGTCGCTTCAATCATGGGAATCATGCGACAGTTATGAACGAGATAAGGCAACGCTTCTGGGTATTGGGATTGAGGTCAGCAATCAAGGCGGTTCAGCACCAGTGCCAGTGGTGCAAAACAAAGAAGGCAAAACCACAAGAACTACCGACGGGCAACTTACCTGCTGAGAGGCTGATGCACGGGACACATCCTTTCACGTGCACCGGCGTTGATTACTTCGGGCCAATGACAATCGCCGTAGGAAGAAAGCACGAGAAGCGATGGGGAGCGCTTTTCACCTGCCTAACTACCAGGGCGGTGCACATCGAAATCGCTCCATCGCTCTCAACCGACTCCATGATCATGGCGGCGACGGTTCGCTGCAAGAAGAGGAATGCCGAAGATAATCTACTCAGACAACGGGACCAACTTCGTTGGCGCCAACAAAGAACTCAAAGAAGCGTTCGACGTGCTGAAGAAAGAAGATCTCATCACAGAAGCGGAGAAGATTGGCGTGCAATGGAAGTTCATCCCGCCTGGTGCACCTAACATGGGCGGTGCATGGGAGCGTCTGGTGCGATCCATCAAAACCGCACTGGACGCCACACTCAAAGAACGACATCCTCGAGAGGAGGTACTCCACACCCTTCTCCTAGAGGCCGAGCACATCGTGAACTCTCGGCCTCTCACCCACATCTCCGAGAACCCTGAAGAAGAAGCGCTCACACCAAACCACTTCCTCATCGGGCGATCATGCGGCGCTACGAGAATCGGCAGCTTCGAAGACCACGTGCTCGTGGGCAGGGACACCTGGAAGGCGACGCAGCGACTTGCCGATCACTTCTGGCAACGTTGGCTGCGCGAATATCTGCCCACTCTGCTGCCGAGGAAGACTACGGGCAGAACCAGCTCTACGGACCTGCGAGTCGGCGACATCGTGCTCATCGTCGACCACAGCCTGCCGAGATGCACCTGGCCACGCGGCAGAATCCTGCGGGTGTATCCTGGACAAGATGGGCGGATCCGGATCGTCGACGTCGAAACAAGAGGCGGTGTGCTGCGACGGCCGAGCTCGCGAGTGGTGCTGTTGGTGCCGGGAGTGTCGCCGAGGCTGGAGGATGGTGCGACGCACGAGGGGGAGACTGTCGGCGACAGAGGTCCCTTGCAAGCAGCAGGGGGCAAGTAGTGTGCGATGCCTACTAACGCGCAGGTAGATTTTATGTTCTTTACGATTAGAATAGGATGTTTTTATTTTTGATAAGTATTTACTTTTTAGGTTTAGGAACTTAGGTCTTGATAGAATAGTGTTCATAGACTGAGTTTACTATTGGAATAACCTGTAAATAAGATTCTAATAAGAATATGTAAGTTTTAATGAGAATACTTGGTAATTTGTTTGTTGACTATTTTTAAATAGAGTTTATTTAAATAGTCTGTTCCTAATGAAGATTCTATGTGTTCAATTAGTGTTTTAAGTGTAATATGTGATATTAGAAACGTTAGAATCGAGATAGAGTAATTTGAAAATTATCGAAGTTAGTAATTTCAGTTACGTAATTTGAATCGTTTGTTTACCTTTTTTGTGTTAGGTCCGATACCCACCTACATTGTGTTTCTAGATAGAATCTAGTTAGAAAATGATTATGTAACAGTTAGATTTCAAATTAACGAAGTTTTGAGAAAGATATCGAATTGTTGGTGTCTCGCAATATTGTAAACAATGTGTTTTGATAAGTTAATGTTCTAGAAACTTTTTTGTATGCAATGATATGTGCAATATTGTTATTTTATAAGATAGTACATATTATTACGAGTATTTTGATGTGCATATTGTCATGTTTTCTTGAAGAAATAAATAAATACGGCGTCAGAAAGGGCTCGGTTGAAGTGAAAGTTGAAGTAAATTTAGAGTCAAAATACGCGGTCCCCGAGAACGTAAAGGTTCGCGGTATAAAAGACGGGGCAATTTTGAGTCCGATGTCAGTCGAACACGAGCCACCGAAGAGGCAACATCTCAAGGGAAATACTTCAAGCCGAACCCCGAATACCCCACTTGTCGAAAAACGGTCGAAAAACGTATTCTTATTTCTACTCCTTTCCCCCCCCCCCCCCTCAATCTGTGGTACACTCCACCGTTGCCCCTAGGCTCCAAAATCTACGCATTCAGGGGTGCGTGGTGGCGTACGTGACCAGCGCAACAAGCAACGTGCGCCAAATATCGGGTTTGAACTGTCCCGAGGGCTCGGTAGCCACAAGGGTTCCGCCCGCTACCGTCACCGCCTCTTAGCAGGGGCTAGTCCGCCACAACATTCTTCACCTCTAGTTGTATTAATTTTTCAGACAACTTTTTCACAATTTTTGCTCCTAATCCTTCTTCAACTCCATCATTGGTCTTACCGGTATATATGTCGAACTCGTATAGGTACCCACTCGCACTGTCGCAACGACACCAGATTTTATAGCCTCGTTTGATGGGCTTCAAAGGCATATACTGTTTGATGGTACTTCTGCCTTTGAAAAGGACCATGGACTCGTCGATACTCTGGGACGAGGAGTTTTTAGCGTTGATTTGGCAAGCGTTATTGATAATATTTACAAGGGGTCGGATCTTGTATAGTTTGTCGTAATCTGGGCTAGACTTCTCTGGGGTCAACAAGTTGTCATTAATATGTAGACAACGCATAATATTTTTGAACCTTCTAAGAGGCATTGTTGCAGCTACTTCTTCCACTCGAAAACCTGGGTCTGATGACCAATATAAATCAATGCTCGGAAGAATATGGTAACCCATGATAATAAGTAGGTATGCCTAAAAATGCCTTCAGTTCATTTTTATCAATGGGTGTCCACCATCCAAAGTTTTGTTGCTGAGCGTATAAATTTGTTTGGCATACTATCAGATCATATGCTTCCTCGGTAAAATATTTTTCAAAATAAACAATTGGTCTGGTTTTGCTATTGAACCCTTGGACTGGTTGCATTCGGGGTTCGTCAAAGCTACAAGGATTTGGTCTGCTAACTGTAGTAAAAGTTTTTTTTTTCCATAATACCTCCTCAGTATCTGACTGATCTGAATCAGAAAAATCATCAATAACAGGAAGGACTGGTACTGATGGTACTGGTCTTTGTAAATCGGAAGTACTGGGAATAGGTGTAACTCGCCGAGGACGTGTTATTCTTCTGTTTGAATCAAGAATTGGACTGAAATTATCGGGATTATTATCAACTTCCTGAACTAGTAAAGGCGAACAAGGCTGATCAATCTGTTCATCAACAGACGACGGACTAGGTATTGGTATGTTATCTACTAATAAATTTGCGGGACGAGGGTCATCTATATCTTCTAGAATGTGCTGAAGGCGGATTACACTAAAATTTGGGCATTCGTCGTCAGATTCTAAATTATCGTCCGATTGATCAGGGTCATCGGGTAGGCCAAACATGTCTTGAAGGGCCTCCTCTACTTCGTAATCCTTCAAGTGACGATCCATTTCTAAAACAAAGCAAAAAAAAAGAGTTTCAAGCCATACCAAGCAACACAAAAACGAACGCCACACAGACAGAGGGAATATTCAAACCACCGTAAAATTTACAGGCAGAAGGGCAAAGGGAATATACAACCCACCACAAAAAATCAAGATTGTCCAAAACCGCGTATAGCAAACTTGAAAATATTTACATTTTTTATTAGAAGAAGCTCACGTAAACCATAAATAAAAGAACTTACCTTTCGAAATTTGTAGATCTTCGAGATAAACGCTGCTTCAAACTAGTCGAAAAAAAAAGTACACTTTTACAACTTCTCTGTGCTCTCATGAAAAAAATATTTATGTCAACTGTCAAACCTGTCATTGTCAAAATGTCTATTGACAATCATAAAACTTACCTGAATGAAAAATACCGCTGGTGGGACGTAATTTCGGCGAAATAAAAATAAAAATCATGGTGGTGAAAATATCACCTCTAACTTATAAAGGGTTAAAAACTGTATAAAAATATATTCTTACCTCTTGAGACATGTCTTGTTCAATAATAAACAAAAGCTCTGGACCTAAGTCTGCTGCAATATAGTGGACTTCATCACTGCGTATCCTTTTATTGCACTTCACACAAGCCATTTTGCAACAAGCCAAAGAACCTGCAAAACACAGAGAGGTAATCTTGTGTTTCTAACATAATCTAATTTGTATTTAAAATTTTTCATTTATTTACCTTTAGCGTGAATAAAAACTGAAGATTTCCAATGGGCAGACAAATCCAAATCGCAGATTCTGAATTCGAGTACCGTTATACAAAGCCGAAGTCGTAGAATATAAGAATGAGAAAACGTAAAATAACACCGAAAACCACGAAAGCCAAAATCAAACCGAACGAAACGGACGTGATTTAGCGATGGGCGATTGTGAATGACATTATTCGAATGATTCGAGTCATTGGAATAACCTTATCATTCATTCGAATTTGGAAACGAAAGAGAAGAAAATAAGAATGTATTGCGCCATCTCGTACCTTCCGATTCAAATTTCATTATTACTAGTTCTTATATTCGAATATCCGGAACTTCATCTAAAAGTAAACTCTATGCGCTGAGAAATAATACTCAATTTCATGTGGTAATTTGAATCATTCATCAACCATCGAACATTATTACTGTTTTGTATTCGTTTATTCATAGTTTTTATAAGAAATTATTTTGATAGGCAGGAGTGGTGGCCGTGGCCCAGTGCTAACGGACTTACGTCGAGAGTTCGAGACGTCAAGTTGTAACGAACAAAATGCAAGCGAGATGATTAGTTACATTTGGTTTTGTATCATTTTGCCGCAAAATGCACCGAAAACTGCTTATTTTTGTCAGATTCGTAAACGCGTCCTTAAATTTATTTTGCTGCAGTTTTAAATAGGTATCAAATAGGTTATTTCATTCTATTAGACGTAGTTTAGGTACCTACTTATACTTATAATAAACCTGTAGAAGTGAAAATTCTATACATTGAAAATATAAAAAAAAATAAACGGCAGGAGGTGTTACTAGACCATCACCGAACCCAAAAATGTGATAAAAAAAATTTTGTCGGTCTGTCTGTTTGTTCAGGCATCACGCAAAAACTACTGGTCTGATTACAATGAAACTTGGTATAATTAGTCTTTAATAACCTGGGCACCACACTGGATACTTTTTATCCCGGAAAAGTATATAAAATAAAAACAAACTTAATTTTGCGATTCGATCCCTAGACCAACCGCAAATAATAAGTTGGTCGTAGGTTACGTCACCCGCTGTGGAGTTCACTAAGGGGCGTTGCACATAGCTAAGATACTTATTATAATATTTGGGTAAATAATATGTAGTTTCCGTTTTCTAAACGTTTCGTAAATGGCGTTGGCGTCGAGTTAGATCACGCTATGGGAACACTATTTTGGAATAAAGAAAGGAGCGCGTTTTCCTATAATCCATTTATTAATTACATCGAACACGGAGACATTGGCACCATGTCTAAGGTGTGTGCACACTGTCACGCGCGTAAGTGACAGGGAGAGATCTGGATCGTCTCGAATCTTCTCGCGCATTACGTTGTTTTCCACTCCCCGGCTCTTAGAATTCGACATCAGACGTTTCAGATCTTTGATTTTGACAACCCCGTTGTCGCTGGCATAAGCAACAGGATCCGCGTACGAAGTCGCTGGCAGAAGCTAGTAACTAATATTACACTAACACTAAGTCTGCAGGTACGAAACTTGCGACGGCCGGAGCGACGGCGGGCCGGCGCGACAGCGATGTAATCAAATAAATGCATTAAAACAATACGCGCTGTGTACGAAACGGACGATGGCGGAGCGGCGCGATCGAGCGATGCACGGGCGGCGGCAGAGCGGTGGCGGCGTGGAGCGACGAGAACAAACTAGTTTGATTTCGCCGCTCGCGCGGGTACTTGCATAGTGTTGCATTTTTATCACAGTAATAATATAGAAATTATGGAAGTTGACAATGAAGAGTTAATATCTTTAATTTGATAAAAACCGGCTATATGGGACAGTAAAAACGTACAAACTGCGTCGTCGTTGATTTATTGGATGAACACCATCTCTAGGTAATAAAAATTCTCTCATTAGGAGACTGGACTCCAATAGTTCTCTTCGACGTGAATTCATGTTTATCACAACACTAGGTGAGCGCGACTGCGGGGAAGTTTGTTTCGTACACACGCAAGACACCGCTGTCTCATCGCCCCGCCCCGCCGTCGCTCCGGTCATCGCAAGTTTCGTACCCGCAGACTTAACAATAAGTCACACTAACCTATGCACACTATGCACTAATCCAAATAACATAAATCGTCTTTAATCAAAATAACAATCTCAATAACAACACTTAACAATAAGTCACACTAATCTAGGGTAATTCTTTCATTTCGTGCAAAGGCGAAATTGACAGAATTTTTTTTACTTCAAAACTAGACCTGTATTTCTAAAATATGCATAATTCTTTATGTATTTGCCAATTAATAGCCAATTGCACACATAAACTTAGAAGTTATAAGGGTTTTAATTTTTTTTTCGAACTGGTAATGACTTTGATAGTGATGGTAATGACAACAGGGAAGATGGTAGTGATACGATCGTACTGGTAATGATTACAAAAAGTTTTGTGATTACATTAAAAGTCTGGGTAATGTTTTTTAACATTTTATTAATTAGTGAACACAATTATAAATCAGACTTACAAATGATCTTAAAATAATTTTACTTTTATTGATGTTTTACATAATTCTCGATATCTATTTGTACTCATATTATCATTATTATAGTAAATAACAAATAAAAACTGAAAAAAAAGTATAAACGAAACCAAAATATAAAGTTAAAAAGTCATTTCAGTCACTTTCATAGATTAAAAAATATTCAAATCATCAGATTCAAAAAAAATTTCCTTATTTTGATTTTCACCTTTAGTTTTTTTCTTGTCTTCTAACATAATTGCACTTGAATCGGCCGGTTTTGATATTTTGTTTGAAGTTATAAAATTTTCAAAATTTGATTGAAATCTCTGCTGTTTGTGAGTTGGAGTCTTGAAACTAAAACTAGTATTCGACCAGTGTAATCGAACATCAGACAGTATTTTCACTTTTGGTGAAACTGAAACTTTTTGTGTGTCTGGATATGAATGTTGAATATCTTCAATCATTTCGGGAGTAGTATTTGTGTCCAGAAAATCATGCAACACCTGTTCTTGTTCCTGCGGAATAGTATCCTCGGGTACATCCATATATCCCAAATGATAGCCGTGGGTAAACGTGATTCCATTTGGACAAAAGAAGCAACTGAGCTTTCTAAATGTCATCCGTAAACTACTTGCTGACCACAAAACTTGGTGCACAGACACTGTACCCTTGAAAGTTTTAATATTGCTCGGCGTTGTCCTCTCTTCAATATCTTTTCTTGTGATAATACGCATCTCGATATTCTTGATTTTCTCCTTTATTACAAGCCAAAAATCTTTTAGAGTTCCCACATCTCTACCAAATCTGACAGTTTTGTCTGCTGTACGTTTAACGACAGCCCCAATCCCGTCTGGAGCTCCCTTCCCGTGACCGGTTTCCAAGTAGTTCCATGATATTGCTTTCAAATCTGGGAACATGTGTTGAAGTTGATTGATGATATAAAATATCTTGCGATTCCGATACTGGCTTGAAGGACTGTCAGTCAAAAAATGTAAAGTATCAATGACACTGCTGCTTTTTACAAATTCTATTATAGGTATTATGTGTGCCCATACAGATTCAGCATCATGTCTGGTGCATTCACTCATAGTGCACATACTGTGAGTTTTATGTACTCCTGTTTCCGTATCCAGCAAATAAACAACAGAAGTATGAAGGCTGATTTGTTCTGGACTATTACCGAAATGGTGGCTTTGCACTTCTTCATGAAATTTTGCGATATAATTTTCAGAAAAGTCCATGTGTATGAGGGCTTCATTGGGCGTTAAAGTCTTTTTTAAGTTATCTATGTTTTTGTATTGTTGGACAATAATTAAACAGTGTTCGAAATAGTGTGGTAGAGAATCTTCAACTTTTTTAATTACAGTAAGTGGCAAATCTTCCATTTCAGTTTTTTTTGTCTTTTTTGTTTCCTTCTCTTCGTCCTTACTAACATAGGTGACAGTTTTCGTTTCCCACTGGTAATATTTCAAAGGTTTGTCATTATAGAACTCTCCATATTCAATAACTTTAGTTTTACATTGTCCACGGGTTCTATTTAGGCACTTTTCTCTTCGAACATCGCAGCAAAGGCTTTCCAGCAACATGGATCCGTTAGCTTCCTTTATTATTTTATTTCTTTGAAGCGACTTTACTAATAAGTCCATATTGACGTGTTTAACACACGAGCAGGTGTTTCTGTCGGACTCTTTTGGATAAACCACCCAAAATGGACGATACTTACAAAATGTTGAATAACTAACTTCTTTATGGGTTTCATTAATTTTTTTGTGAAGATTAATCAAAGTATCCGTGAGATAACGTTTTTGTTTTGTCAAGCCACTTTTTTTGATACATTCTTTTTTGTCTGCAGCAATTCTAGTATTACTATCTTCATCAAAGAACTCTTCTATTTCTCGTTTTATTTCTTTCTCCTGATCTTCATGTATTTGTTTTTTATTTCTTAATTTAAATGGCATTATTGCTGTCGTTATCCTGTGTTTTTTGAAACTTTCTTTGTCTTTTATAATAACATCACTGAATTTACGTTTATCTGTTTTTCTTAGGGTTTTGAACCCTTCTTTCAGCTGTTTAGAAATAACTTCACCAAATATCAACTTCTTTTTCACTTCTTCTTTTTTGCCTTTATCTATTTTATCTATTAAACTTTCAATTTTCTGTTCTGTCGATGGATTTTCTTTTTTAGTCTTTATATTCTCTCTCCTAAGCCTGTCTACATTTTTTTTCAGCTCTCTCTTCTCATTTTGTTCCTTTTGAATTTCTTTTTTCAATATTCCAATTCTTTTAGTATAAATATAACGAATGCGCCGTATTGTCTTTATTCTTTTAACGCAGTTTTCACATTTTTTATTAAGTTGATCTCCTTTATTTTTTATGACTTCGATCTGAGAAGTTGACGGTCCCTCCAGTGGGTCAACTTCACTAACTTAAGGCAATTGACGATCCATTGTTTCATCATCGCTGGTAGGTGGAGAATTATCAACAAGCATTTGCTCTATTGCTTTTTCTTTTTTCTTCTTTTCTATGTATCGTTGACGATTTTCTCTCCATTGTTTTCTTTTCTGTCTTTGTTGTCGTGGCGTTAAGTCTTTAACTGACTTTATTTTATTCTGTTCTTTGCGTTTCAAATATCGTAACCTTTCTTTTTCTTTTTAAGCAGCATATTTTTCTGGATCTTTTTTTATTTCTTCATATTTTTGTCTTTTATGAAGTCTTTGTTGAGCTAACTTTTCCTCAGTAGTTTTCTTTTTTTTCGCCTTCGGTTTCGCCATGATTCTTGTTTCTGTAAATAAAACACTGTAATTAATGATCTATTTAACTAAAGACTACTTAGCTTACTTTATGTTCACTCTGCCGTGACAGTGAACCTTTATAAATATATATCTATCTTCTATAGAAGTTATAAAGTATGTGTAAAACAAAAAAAAGTACACGATAATATCCTTAAATTTTGTGTTCTTAAGAAAAATCCAACCCAAGATAGCATAGAACGTGTTAAAAATAAGACTATACTATACCTAGTATATAGGTATAGTATAGTCTTATTTAAAAAAAAAAAAAAAATAAGACTATACTATACCTAGTATATAGGTATAGTATAGTCTTATTTTTAACACGTTCTATTATTACATTAACGTACCGAGTAATTGAAATGATTTAAGTACCTACTCAGAGCTTTAAAATATAAAAATAAGATTTTAAAAGTTTATTTTTTTTTAATAATTTCATCATTACCTTCTGTTTAGGAGTTCAGTTTCAAAGCTGAAGGTAAAAGGTGATGATGCTGAAGGTAATGACATTTTAGGACATTTTAGACTGTAACCCTATATCCGTAAATATGACAATTATCAAACCTACAAGAACATTAATAATCCTAGTGAGCTTCCTTTTTAAAGATCAAACATAAATAAAATCTTATTACTTACCCCACAATTTAGGCGATGGTAAACACAAATATTTCGTGACAAAGTAAAATTTCGAGTATTCAATGTTCGATAATTCTCCAACCCAGACGCGCAGCCTTCCTCTCCCGTGCCTGTGGCTCAACTGGCTGGCGAGCGAAATGCGAGGCGAGGGGAGTAAAACCACAGAGTAAAATATACTGATATTTTGTACTTACTAATTTTGCCGCTGGTAATGATCAATTTTGCATGACAAGTTTGTTTTTTTCTTTTCAAATTAATTATACAGTTTAAGTTTGTAAAAAACATTCTACAGATTCTTTGTAATGTATGTAATAATATTTATGCACTTAGTGATTGATTGTAGCAACGCAGCAGGGCATTTCCGCCAATACACGCTTTTCGATGGATACGAAAAAAAATTCAGATATTTGCTTAAAAATACGTGTAATGCATTGCCACAATAATCACAAATATTCTACTTTGCGTGTACACTAATTATGTCAAACGTATCGTTGTTAATTAACGTTTTAAAAAATGGTAAGGACTCAAAAATCCCGGTAAGGACAAAATTATTTAATTATTAAGATTAGATAACTGCAATTAGTAGAAAATCCACAAAAAGGTTGTTGTCACTCATATATTTATTTTTAAGGTCTACAAAATATAAGTTATTGAATGAACGGTGAGGACATACTTAACACGGTAATGACCGTTGTTGACGAAATAGTTTTTATATGGAAGATTACGCAAAGCTTGGCGCAGAGGGCGCCACTAGCACATAAACAAACCGTCATGGCGCCAAATGTCATTGTATTAGTTGAGAAGTCTCACTGTAACCACTTTGTGAAACTCATCCAAGTTTTATTTTGTTGTTTAACTCACAGTCGATTTTTTAGCCATTTATAGAATTTACTATTTTTTTTTACACTTCGCATCACTTGTCAAACCTTTGTTTACGGTTTGTGCTAGTGCTGCACTCTGGCGTCAGAATATTGCAGTAATATTCCCTATTAGTATTTTATTGCCCCTGATAAAATGACAACATGGAAATAGAAATAAAACAACAAGTTTAAGTAATCAACTTTACTACTTTACTTTAAACGAAAATAATTCGTAATAACAAATCACTTCTTAAGTTTAAATCAGTCTCAAATATTACTATAATCACAGAACAATGAGTAATTTTTACAATTAAGTAAAACCGATACAATTTAAACCTTCTCCATTATACAATTAAATCACACATTTTTATAATATCCTTTTTTAGTTAGTCGATAAGAACCATGAGACTCAAACATTAAAGATTTAAAAAAAAATCGTAAATAAATCCAAACTGAAACATGATTAATCCTTAAAAGTAATTATTGCTGTTTCATAAAATTTGCGTTGTGTAATCACATTCTTTGATTATATTAATCACAGATTTAAAAATGTATAAAATCAAGATTTTCAAAGTGAAAATTAAGTTTGGCATCAATATTTGGTTCAGAAAGAACTGCCTAGCATTAGAATTGAAACACCTATTCGGCAATACTCACGATGGGACACTGAAGGTAGATGATTTTTAGCATATTTTTGTAAAATATTTATTAAACCCATTGGAAATAGCAATTCACGTTACCGTATGGCTATAGTTTAATATTATACTATTTCGTTCTGGTAGAAAGCACACACTCAAAAAGATTTTTATTTTTTTTATGACTACAAATAGCGAATTTGCACGAACTCGTAGAAGTACCCATAGATGCACTAATCCAACTATCATAAATCGTCTAATCGTCACAATAACAACAAACTTTTCATAAAATCACAACAATGCGCGCGCGGCGTCTTGTGATAAAAAAACTAGGCGCGTGCTCCCTTCAAAGGGCGCCGCTATGCACTGACCTAGTTACCGAGTCAAGGACTTTTTGCCGAAAAAATTCCGCTCACACACACACTCGCAATTTTCTATGCACCACTAATGCATTATTTGCGTAAGTAATATTTCTTTTTCTTTCTAATTGTAGTATTTTGTGGGAGTGGGCGAGGCGCGTCAGAGTGGGATCGTATGACACCTTTCTCTGTCATTCAAGCATATTGAGACGTAGAGAGTAGAATCGTACAGGGATGTTGCGAACATTCGCATCCGCATCCGCAAATGCGGATCATCCGCATGGATTTGGACATCTGTATCTGCATCCGCATTTGCATTAATCAGTGCGGATGTTCATGCGGATGCGAATATCATGCAAGTAGCGACAAGAAAGAATTGGTCGGGGCCCGATTGGCGCGTGCCGGTCGCACGTGGCAATATCCAATGGGAGCAAAGAAATTGGTGACAAGATTCGACAAGTTTGTTGTGGTGCATCATATTATGTTTCTTGTAAATAAATCATTACGTGTTTGTTTACGCTGTGAAATAATTATCGTATAAATAGATATTTTAATACAGTGATCATTGTGTGTATAAAGAGTTTACAAAATAAGTGTTTATGGGTAAACTTTAAATTAGTTAGACTAATATAAGATCGCAAGGTAAATTCAAACAGACTATATTTACATAATATCTTAAACTAAACATCCGCATCCGCGGATGTGAGCCTTCAAAACTCCGCATCCGCATTCGCATCCGCGGATGTGAAAAAATCAGCATCCGCAACATCCCTGGGATCGTACGTTTTTGCACAGGTTCCTGACCTTACAATGTTTACCTATTATTACGGACTCCGATCTACATCATGTCGAAAAATTACGTGGTTTAGAGGAATGTCAATCGTCCTGCTCCACATTGTATAGTTGTCGTTTACCTTTTTGTTTTGTAGATGCTTTTTTTTACATTCCGTGAGACTTCAAATCTCCATAGTGATTCCTTAACCTTTTAACCGCCCGACTTCAGAACAGTTGGCGTGTCCCTAGCGCCCGGCACAGTGAATCGATAATTAAATACCTAAAAGAAAGAGGGATGTGCAATACTTAACTTTGCGATGTCGATATTTCGTTTTAATAACGACATTTGCATTTGCGAGCGTGGTTAACTAACAACTACATCTCACCAAGCTAAGTTTGCACCTCGCGTCGTTTACGTCACACTGAGGCTTAGGTACGGGCTGTAAAAAAGGATTCGCTATGACTTTAAAAAAGTAAACAAATGTTTGTTAGATTTTACTTTGCATTTGTTGTTTTTAACATTATATTGTACGTAGGTACACGGGTACACGCCGCATTCCAGCGAGGTGTAAACTTAGCTTGGTGGAGATATAGGTACCTAACTACTTGAATACTACTTAGGTACCTTACGAAATTATTCGACATTTTTCGCAAGCCAGTAAAACAAAAAGTGTTTAAAAATTTGAACGATTTATTAATTTTACTTAAACTATTCACAATAAAATCAGTCCAGAGAAGAGTTTGGCGAGTTATACAAACATAAATGTAGGGAACAGCTGATTTTTTTTTCCACGATTTTAGGTTTGGTCCCATAGTAAAAGTTGTTCATAATGATGAGTACAATGACCTCTTAAGAGGTTGTTAATGATTTACCAATAACCCTGTAGATAGTTCAACTCACCTGTGCGCGCGGCGCTATGTGTGGGTAAAGTGATAAGGACACGTTTTGCTCGGACAACGACTGCTGCTTACGCTGCCACACAAATGAAAGCTGTATAAATAAGCGCACGCACACATGGCGCTTCGTGCATTCACAATAATTTGTATCACACTAATTAACTATAATACAAATTATAGTTGTGTTGTGTGTTGTAGTGTGATACAATAAAAAATATATATATTTTGTATTATCACAATCACAATAATTTGTATCACACTAATTAACAACAAACATAAAAATAAAAATTTTACTTGACATTGTCATGATCAGTTTACCTATTGACTTAGATGTAACGATATACTACTCTGTCAAGAAAGTACCGGGAAAAGATCAATAATACACAAAATGTCTGTTATTCATCCAAATTTATTTTATCACCTTCAAAGTATGCTCCTTTAGAAACGATACACTTGCGCCAACGAATAATCCATTCATCAAAACATTTTTTAAAATGCTGCTTCCTGAATTGGGTTCAGTTCTCGCCGCGAATTCTCCTTTATGTCTTCTATCGATTGAAAACGGCTGCCACGAAGTGGTAATTTGAGTTTAGGAAAAAGAGAAAAGTCAGCAGGAGCCATATCTGGTGAATATGGTGGTTGCTGGATGGTATTTGTTGAGTGTTTGGTCAAAAATTCGTTCACAATGATAGCCTTGTGCGAAGGCGCATTGTCGTGGTGCCAAATCCAAGAATTTTCTTTCCACAAATCTGGCCTTTTTCGTCGAATTTGCTCTCTTAAACGCCGCATAACGCTCAAATAATATTCTTTATTTACCGTTAGACCTTCCGGTAAGAATTCAGAGTGCACAACACCGCGATAGTCAAAGAAAACAGTCAACATGACTTTGACTTTTGATCGACTTTGGCGTGGTTTTTTCGGTTTCGGATCAATTAGAAGGCGCCACTCCGAAGCTTGTTGACAAGTTTGCATGTCAAACTCGTAAACCCACGTCTCGTCACCAGTAACAATGCGTTTCATGAATGTTGGGTCCGAACTGACTCGTTCTAGCATGTCCTCAGCAACTTTCATGCGATTGAGTTTTTGGAGAAAATTCAGATCTTTTGGGACTAGCCGAGCAGCAACATGTTTCATATCCAAATGATTAGTTAAAATGGTACGGATCGACTCGTGAGATACAGAAAGTTCGGCGGCTATCTCTCTCAAGAGTTGAATGGGGATTTTCAGTCACTATTTCCTTCACTTTTGCGATGTTAACTTCAGTTGCAGACGTTGACGGCCTACCAGAGCGAGGCAAATCTTCCATCACATCTCGACCGCTTTTAAACGCTTTGAACCACTCATAAGCACGAGTTTTTGATAAAGTCGATTCACCGTAAGCCTTCTGTAACATTTTCAGTGACTCCGAACACGAAATTCCATTGGCGATGCAAAATTTAAGACAAACTCTTTGTTCGATATTTTTGTCCATTATGAAATTCGCAATACACACTATATGATATTACTAAAACCAGCACTGTATTTAATATAAATAACAGATGCAACTCAAACTCCGCGCCAAAATGGAAAACAGTTGTGCCAATCTAACAACTACAAAAAAAAACAAAAATTTGAATTTGGAACCATAAACAAATCATCCATTCCCGATACTTTTTTGACTGAATGTATCACAATCACAATAAAATTTGTATAATACTAATTTTAATAAAATCAGTCAAATAATCACAGATATAATTTCTTACTAGCTTCTGCCAGCGACTTCGTACGCGGATCCTGTTGCTTATTCCAGCTACAACGGAGTCGTCAAAATCAAAGATCTGAAACGTCTGATGTCGAATTCTAAGAGCCCGGGGACTGGAAAACAACGTGATGCGCGAGACGATTCGAGACGTTCCAGATCTCTTCCTTCCACTTACACGCGTGACAGTGTGCACACACCTTAGACATAGTGCCAATGTCTCCGTGTTCGATGTAATTAATAAATGGGTTATAGGAAAACGCGCTCCTTTCTTTATTCCCAAAAAGTGTTTCCATAGCGTGATCTAACTCGACGCCAACGCCATTTACGAAACGTTTAGAAAACGGAAACTACATATTATTTACCCAAATATTATAGTATCTTAGCCATGTGCAGCGTCCCTTAGTGAACTTCACAGCGGGTGACGTAACCTACGACCAACTTATTATTTGCAGTTGGTACAGTAATCGGGTCTAGGGATCCAACCGCAAAATTAAGTTTGTTTTTATTGTATATACTTTTCCGAGATAAAAAGTACCCAGTGTGGTGCCCAGGATATTAAAGAATAATTATACCAAGTTTTATCGTAATCGGACCAGTAGTTTTTGCGTGATGCCTGAACAAACAGACAGACAGACAAAAAAAAAATTAATCTAATTTTTGGGTTTGGTGTCGGTCTAGTAACACCCCCTGCCGTTAATTTTTTTTATATTTTCAATGTACAGAATTTTCACTTCTACAGATTTATTATAAGTATAAGTAAGTACCTAAGCTACGTCTAATAGAATGAAATAACCTTTTTGATACCTAGGTAGGTACTTACCTATTTAAAACTACAGCTAAATAAATAAAAAAAAAGTTTAATTTATAATAAAGCTAATACTAAGAAATATTTAAACACTACCAAAATAACTAATACCTATTTTATAAAATAACAACCAAGGAAATCTAAAAATAAATTGTTAAACGTAAGAGTAGACTAAAAGTCGCGCTGATAAGCACGGTTTGTTAAAATCAATTATTGTCTGTCAATAAGGTCGAACACTCTGAACGTCTATTCGCATCAACAGCCAAATATTGCCGCCGCGAGCCGCTTCGAGCGCGGCAACCGTTACACAAAAATAATCCTTATAGCATGATTCAGTATTCACGCGCAATGGCTTATTAGCGTATTTCATGTATAATTTTGGTGTTTCTATACCGATTTCTATGATTCTTTTTTTATTGAATAGATAATAATGTTAACTTTTTTTAATTAGGGAT
The DNA here is from genome assembly GCA_949319445.1 of Mythimna lalbum. Lineage (NCBI taxonomy): Eukaryota > Metazoa > Arthropoda > Insecta > Lepidoptera > Noctuidae > Mythimna > Mythimna lalbum. Next base: position 18,835,471 of record OX439357.1, on the reverse strand, counting down.
GAAGCGCTGAATATATATATATATATTTTAATTATTCTGATGTAATATAGAAAAATGAAAATCAATCAAGCTTGGCTAGCTTGATGGACTTGGGATGCTTTGTAATGTTTCAATGCTATAATTCGAAGCCTGTGATTGTGACTCTCGTACCGTGTCCAGCAGCAGTATTGTAACCGTAGTTTGCCGGGGTGTCCATCGCATCTGCTGTGCGTGAATGATGTGGAGCGCTATAAATATTTTTATATTGAATATTTCTTATAATATTCAATACTTGATACTGGAATTCAACAATGACTTCCTCTTTGAAGCGTTCCACGGTAGGAGCTATAACTTAAAAAAAAAGACATCATTCTACTGTCGTCATATTTTTCTAACGTTTCCATAAACTTAATTATTTTTTATCTACAGGATTAACTTCTTCGTTTTTCTTTCTTTTGTTGACATCAGTAACTTCAGATTTTTTTTCTTCCGGCATTTTTGATCCACATTGGGGTGGCCGTGGGAATTTACTTTTTCAAAAATTCTAAATTATCATAATTTTGATATTTATGTACACGTTTTGCACCTGATCTAGATTTAGATTCACGTATTTTTTTATCGCATTTCTCCACGCATTTCTTATAATTATTTTACCTGAAATAACTAATATTAATAATTCATTTTATTTTTATAATGTTTTTTTCAATTGCAGGTATTTAGCAACCGGAACTTCACTAGCCGATCTTGAATATCGTTTTAGAATGGGAAAATCATTTTTAAGCGTAATCATACGAGAAGTGTGTTCTCTAAAATGTTCTGAACTTTACCTAAAATATATGAAAATGCTATGAATGAACGATTGGCTAGAAATAGCAAATAAATTTTAAGTTTCTGCTAATTTCCCTCATTGTGTCGGTGCTGTAGATGGAAAGCACATCAGAGTAATTAAACCAAATAAAGGTGGATCGATGTTTTTGAACTACAAACATTACTTCTCGATTGTATTGATGGCAGTCGCCGTAAAGAAACAAGAAACGTTGTAGTCATAGTGACTACTACTTTATTTATGAAAACGTCGGTGTTTATGGAAAGGATTGCTGATTTTATGCTACTTTGTTGTGTCTTGTTCAAACTTACTTAACCATATATCATGTTGGAATTAAGTTAATGTTAAAATTTTAGGTTTGACTGCAGATTTCTTTGCACTAATAGACCGTGATGTATCGCAATACTCGTATTTGTTTTCGGGCAGATAAAATTAATCTGGAAGGCGAATAAAGTTCTGCCTCTTCTGCCTTTTCTAGATCCAAAGAGTAAAATTCATGATATTTACCATGTTCACATTCAATAGCTTGATACATACACTGTTGCGCATTACAGCCTAACATTCGTATTGCAAGAAGGTTTGGTTTTGATGAAACAAACGACCTCTTTGGGGATCAGCAGATCTTTTTGAAGAATATCTGCTTCCTGTACTATATTTGTAATGACTCCCTTGACATTTTGCTGCTACGCCATCTGCTAAGCTTTTGCCATGACCACTATCTGTATATTTCCAGGCAACCACTCTTAAATTAAGAAAGTGCCACTTATGAGGGATACTTGTCTCAGGGGGACAGTTTAAATGAAACCACTTTGTAAATCACTGTATTGATATAATATTTGTAAGTTTTAGGGTACGAAAACCTAATGTTAAACACTATTGATTCGGTAACACTCGAAATATTCTTATAACGTATCTACTCGGGAGAGAATCCAAGCGAATGCCACGTGCATTTTGCCGTGCGGACGGACGTTTAGTGACGTCCGGCCACGCCTACGAATGCGAAAGGGATGCATTATTCAAATATCTCGTCGGTTCGCGACCGCGACGCTCTTATAGGGCGTGTGGGTGTGTGTGTTGCTCTACCTACACTGAAGTTGAGAGATGATATAAAACCATTTTTTTATTTTGATATAAGCCAGGCGGAAAATCTGATATAAAATGGATGACATTTACGTGAGGAGCTTCATTTTAATGAAATTTAAGATAGGTATGACATGACTCCAAACTACGACTGAGTCCGCAATACTCCACTTTTCTTGAAATTAATAACAGACGTGAGCAGTATAATGTGTGATTGGATTTTTGATTTTTATCTGTGTATATTGTATTATAATTTTAACTAAAATCAAAGTGGATTACACAGTCATTCACCTGCTTCTCGCTTCGCGAGCATGTAATTATAAAAATATGTATCATTATTTACAATATGATCTTTACGCCCACTATCTAACAACCGATAAAGGACATTGCTCTGCGTCCATATATTGTTGGCCCTGGAGCCAAGAGCATCAGATAATTATGTATTGTATTCTCTATGATTTGTAGACTCCTAGAAGATCTTGTTTTTATAGCGGACTAGCTGCAGAAAAGATATATTTCAAAAAAAGTATCAGATTTTGAGGTTATAATCTTACCATAACTGACGGACGACGTGATGTTCACGGCAAAACTAGGGATGTAATACGACACCATTAACCCTTCAGATACCGTCAATTAGAGACACAATAGTAAGACAATAGATGCGCGGCCACCGGTGGTCGCTTGGGGATTCATGAATTAATGGATTTTTTTGATTAAGATTTACTATGATTTTAAATTATTACAAACTGTCTGTCATGAATTAATGGATTTTTTTGATTAAGATTTACTATGATTTTAAATTATTACAAACTGTCTGTTACATCAACTTTGTCATAACATTACAAGTATGTATGACAATGGTTTATTTTACATATAACAACACTCTACTATACTTGTAATAATAATATATAATAACATCTATACCTAGTTTGCAATATTGTTTTTTTAAATAAAACATTAGGTAATTGTGATGTGTTTAGTACAAATAAGTATTTTTTCGTTTAATGAACCGCAAAAGAAGTGTTATTTTTGTATTAATTAATATAATATAATAATTTTAATATATAATAATATAAAAATTTTATTCAAATAACGTTTAACTCAATTAACGTAATTGTCGTAAATAATGAATTAGACGCTTGAATGATTGTATAGATATTTAAATTGGAGTATGACTGCGTTCATAAAGTATTCTTATTAGGTTTTTAAAAATAATAATACTTTAGAAAAAAAAACACAATCGATCGATTAATAATTCAATCGATCGATTATAATTGATTGGACATCCCTATTTCACTTTCGACACGACATGACATTAGGCCAAGATGGCGATCTAATGTTATTAGTCGCGTTAAATTCTATTAAAAGTACATTTTGGAATACAGCTAGTCCGTGATACATAAGTATTTGCTAGTTATATCTATACTTATAATAAATCTGTAGAGAGGTCAATTCTGTACATGAAATATATTTCCAAAATAACTATCAGGGGGTGATTAGTGATCAATACTGATGCTAAAAATGCAAACAGTAAAATTTTTGTCTGTCTGTCTGTCTGTCTGTCTGTCTGTCTGTCTGTCTGTCTGTCTGTCTGTCTGTCTGTCTGTCTGTCTGTCTGTCTGTCTGTCTGTCTGTCTGTCTGTCTGTCTGTCTGTCTGTCTGTCTGTATGTTCTTTATAGAAACAAAAACTACTCGATGGATTTTAACGAAACTTGGTACAATCATTCTTCATACTCCTGGGCAGGTTATAGTATACTTTTCATCACGCTACGATCAATAGGAGCAGAGCAGTGAAGGGAAATGTTGGGGAAACGGGAGAAATTACTCCATTTTTTAAGCTTCCGTCGCGTTTGCAACCTTAATGGTTAAAGCTACACAGAAAACATGTATAACGGAAATGTTCTCCTCAAAATTATATAAAAAATGTCCCACGACAGCATAAGTCTATCTTTTATGGTTAACTCACAATAACACGTGTAACTCCCGATAGCTTAGCAGTTCTGAGCTTTCTGTTTTTTGTCTACTCTTACGTTTATAACACTGAATTTCGCTGGCATAAGCAACAGGATCCGCGTACGAAGTCGCTGGCAGAAGCTAGTAATAAAATAAGTGATTAATTATCGAATATTCTGATACTCTTTATTGCACAGGGCCATTTTGGACATTGTCTTTTCACTATTATTATGATATTTTCCTTCATTACATTTCGTTACTTGATTTATTTCTGAATTACATACTTGAGCAGTCCATGTCTCTGCCGCAGAACCATCTTGCCGAGTGCTCGATGACTCATTTCTGTGTTGACCTCGACCTCTGCCTCTGCTACGACCTCAATGAAATCCACCTCTGTTATAACCTCTTTGTTGTCCATGTGGGCGTGGAATTGTTGAATTTCTATCTTGATTATTTTTCTGACCATACCAACAGTCTTTTTTGAGATGGCCAATCTTTCCACAGATAAAACATTGTGCTTTAGTTTTTGCTGAAAATGTACTCATATTGTTTTTCTTATCCGGGTCACTATTAGTCATATTTTTCTCTTTTATTTTAGACTTCACATAATCTACGGTTCTTTGTTCTTCTGGAATTACATCTATGTATATATACATCTATGTATATAAGTCTCTCATCTTCTCAGTTTCATTCATATTGCCACCAGTAGCTTTCAAATCATTTATGGTTTTCTCGAAGTCAACAAAGAAATCTTCTACTGTATTGTAATTGTTCAATTTAATCTCTTAAATTTTTCCTCTACATATGTATTATTTGCATTGCAGTTGACTGTGTTAGATACATCATGTCAAACTTTTTCATCATGTCATAAGCTGTTGTACATTCGCTAATGTATTCCAATTGTTTGTCGGAAATTGTACTCATGATTATAGTCCGTGCTTTCAAATCCATTTTATTTATTTTATTTTATTTTGTTTGGGTGGCTTACAGCTAACAATACAAGATAAACGATAACATAGATCATGATGAGCCATTTACAAGCCTCCACATATAGAATGGGAGTATTGTGGGAAGTTGAAGTTACTGAAGTAATTGTTACAAAATTTGGTAGCAAGATAATATAGAACACAACAATACAATGGAATTACAAAACATTGCCTTTAGACATAACAATATTAATGGATGCTAAGATGCTTGTAAAGAGATCAACTGAGGTGTGCTCTTTTATTAAATTGTTAAAAGCTTTTGTTGCGCGAATTAACTAAGAGTTACTACGGTAGACTACGGTAGACGGTACGGTAGACATTTTCTTCCAAATTGCCTCTTGATCTTTGAACTTGGCAGGCATTATGCAAATGGCGGGCTCGTTACATTCTTTGTACCTATTCTAGTAAAGTTACTAACCTTAATTTCCAGCTTGAATAATTTGCTCCATCAAAAAAAGGCATCATTATGTCTTCTTCTTCTACTTTAGCTTGTTTAGCCATTTTCGTGAAACCTATATACCGATGGGTGATTTTAGCGTTTTTTACTTATTGACTCAACTACACGAGGCGCGAACTAAAACTTTTTCTATGATGGCGGCCGGTTTTTCGATCTCACTATTTAAGATTATTTAGCCACCCTACCACGCTCTGCTACCATGTTGGAGAGTGTCGGATATTAATTGATTAGGCCAGATATCGTTTTAGTACGTTTATTTCCGTTCAGCACACAGAACACATTTCACATTTTGTAAGGAAAAAAAGGCAGTGCCGCCATGTCAGGCAAAAGACAGTCAACACTTTTTTTTCTTAATAGCTAAGAGAAGGCGCTAATGTTACCACATTAAAAACCAGATTATAATATTTACTGATTACAACAGAAGAGAAGAACCAGTTGTAGTAATAATACCACAGAAAGTAACTAACTAACAGCGTTCTGCAGAAACTATTTGTCCCACTAGTCTTTGTTTTCTTCCAGCAATAACTTTAGGAGTGGAAAGGACTGTGCTTATGCCTGTTTTGTCTAAGTTTATTTTCGATCGGGTGTAAAATTGTATTGTCTCATTATGCGTTCGTTATTATCATGAAATTGAGCTACAGCAGCTTTATTGAAAGCAAAACTTCTTGCTGCGCTTGTATTTTCTGGTTTTCGTAGACTCATTTCTGGGTTTTTCTTCCTGAAGCCAGCTGCCCAATCTTTTCCAGCGCATTAGTTTTCTTTTCAGGATTTTGGATAATTTCACCCTGAGGATTCTGCGTACTCGTATGCCAAAGTCAAAAGCTGTTTCAATGTAAGGCCGTAGTGCATTTTACTGCAATTCAATAAATATTGAGTCAATGCCTTTTCTTGTTCGGTTGTAAAAACTTGTGCAACGGTACACTTGGAACCATAGATGTTTGATGAAGTAGCTGTAGCAGTGTGTGATGATAAAGCTGCAGTAGTAGTGTGTGATGAAGATGTTGCTATTTGTGCCTATCCATAGTTGGTGCTATTTGTGGTGAAGGTGGACCTGCTTGTGATAAAGAAGATTCTGCTTGTAATGAAGAGGATGCTTCATTTGTAGATAATGTTCTGGTAGCTTCAAATGATTTTCTGGCTTTTTCTATGCGATGTTGTAGGGTTGCAGTTTTGATGCCATATTTGTTGGCTGCTTTGCGTATAGATAAAGTCTTTGACAAAACTTCACGTATAGCATCTTCAATGTTTTCTTCATTGATATTTTTTCTATCAGTTTTGGGTTTGTACGTGCGCACCATTTTCTGAAAAAAAAAAAACAATAAAATAAACTATTTTTTTGAGGGGCAGATTGATACGTATCATTGTACCCCGCACATTACCGTATCAAATTTTCCACAAACAATTAATTTTATCAAATATATAATAATCTTGCAATAAAAAACATTTTAAAATACAATAATAACTATATTTACTTACCTTTAGTAACAAATAATAACGAAAACAACTAAGAGTATCCTCCTGAGACACAATTACATTTCACGTATTTTTTTTGTAGGCAGTGGCGCACGCCACTTTCAACACGTTAGTGACCGTTGAGGCCCAACGGCAAACTGGCGGCGAGCGGTGTCACAACTGTCATTCTTGTGAATGTCTTTGAGCATTCTAGTGATGTGTCGGACTGTGTAGCGTTTATCGGTTTTGAGATATAGATACTGTACTAATGTGCCCCGTGAATCAATGTGCCCCCCTTCCCCTACCATATTTTTTTTTACTTGTATTAATTTACACATGTACGAAATTAATTTCTTTAATGAAATGTCAGCTGAGCGAGTCCAATGACCTGTGTAGGTAGTAGTCGGCGTTGCGTACTAACTACCTACCTATCTTTTTTTATTGCTTTAGGCTCATTCGTTTTCCCATGAACTATAGAGCCAGAGAAAATTTTCTTTGGGTTTAATATTTTGTCAATGAATAGTTTCTTCCCTGTTCGGGCATGGCAAATAACATAAAATATGTTTGCTGTGACCCTATACGATGTCCACTCAAGCCAGTCCCTCGATTTATCTTGAGCCCGTGTTAATGACTCCACATTATCAATTTGCTCTTTAGTCACATTTTTCAACAATAAACTTTCAATAACAGCTTCTTTACAATCTTTACTAGAATAAGTGTGATCGTGCTCTAGGCCATAGAGATTGGCTGGTCTAAATGTTTGCCTAAATGTTTGCAAAATAGGCATTTTCGCATCTCTAAAATTTGTGGCCAAATTGCGAAAATAATGTTGTAATTTTTAATTTCATCGTGTTTTGGATCAAAGTTCACATCGACACTTCGTTTTTTCCTTATTGAAGGTAAATTTTGAGCTTGGATGGGTGATTTATAAAACACTTTACTTCGTTTTTTTAAATTCCTCAGCGTTTAAGTGTGCAAACTTGATGTAGGATAATAGTTTTTGTTCTAACCATATTCTCTACCGCACATAGTAGCACTGAAACATGATTGCAATGTGGTTCAATACCGCACATAGTAGCACTGAAACATGATTGCAGTGTGGTTCAATATCGCACATAGTAGCACTGAAACATGATTGCAATGTGGTTCAATATCGCACATAGTAGCACTGAAACATGATTGCAATGTGGTTCAATACCGCACATAGTAGCACTGAAACATGATTGCAGTGTGGTTCAATACCGCACATAGTAGCACTGAAACATGATTGCAATGTGGTTCAATATCGCACATAGTAGCACTGAAACATGATTGCAATGTGGTTCAATACCGCACATAGTAGCACTGAAACATGATTGCAGTGTGGTTCAATACCGCACATAGTAGCACTGAAACATGATTGCAATGTGGTTCAGTACCGCACACAGTAGCACTGAAACATGATTGCAGTGTGGTTCAATACCGCACATAGTAGCACTGAAACATGATTGCAATGTGGTTCAAAACCGCACATAGCGCGTGAAGCGTCTATGATTGTGTATAAATAGATCTAAATTTAAAAATTAAATTAGATTTTATTAATGATTTTATTAATGATCTTACTTTGAAAGGTGAGCCTTTCAAAGTAAGACTGTATTTTTTGTCTATTAAGAGCAGGAATCGGCGAATCGGCATTTATATCTTTAAAAGATGAAGTTGGTGGGCACTGATATTGTGGGTCCAGATTTCCCAGGCCCTGCGTTGGCATTGAAATTAAAATTACCCGAAACACCCGAAAGTTGAATACATAAATTAATTAGATTCGAACAAAATAAGGATTATTAACAATATAATTTCAAAATTATGTATTGCTTACCTCTCAATCAAAACAGCTTTTTTTCCCTGCTGTTGATGCATTTTTCTTACGTAACTCTTCTTTCAGTTGCGGAATAGTCAAAAGAGAATACATTTTATACATGAAATTATTCAAAAACTCAAAAAATAACTTCACAAGAAACGCCAACCAAACACAACAAGGCAAAGGCGATGATAGCGACCTCTATGTCGACCTTTTAGTTTTAAAAGAAGTGTTAAGATCAATAAAAAAACTGTGACCTTTTAGTATTTATTTTTGAAATAAAAGGCATATGATGGATATTTACATCATTATGCAACTAGTAACAATGAGCTTAGTACAAAATAAAATAATGAAAATAAAAATCGGTGTTTGTGATAATTTTAAACCAGTTATTGTTTTTATTAAGAAGATTGATTACACATTTGCTGCATCTTAATGTAGAATACTCCTTACGCTGTGGGTACCTACATCGTAGTGAACTTCCGAATTGTGGCCAATGATCAACAATCTCTTATGTCCTTTGGTGGAACAACAACTGCTGGTTCCCTCTTCCTTTTTGCCTGTATATCATTCTCTAGAGAACTGGTACTGAGACGACCTCTTTTAAACTCTGTGTCAGCTCCTATTCTGCACAAAACTTGTGCTCATTCATTTCTAAAGTTGCCCATTGAAAGTATATCCTTTCCAGTTTTTCCTTTCCTTTTTTGGTAATTCTTTTATTTTAAATGCTTCTTTTAGGTATTCTATAATATTTTTAATAATTGTGGTACTGGAACAGATTACAAGTGTATCATCAACATATATTATTATTAATGCTTTAACCCCTGCAAAAATACCTATATAAACAAAATTATCAACCTGAGATTGCACAAAACCATATTTTGTTAACAACTCAGTGAATCTCCTATTCCAACAAGACCTATTAAGACAATACAAAGATTTGTTAAGTTTTAAAAAACAATCATTTTTAAATGATACGCCATCGGGTACTTCAATACAAATATTCTCATCGAGGTGGCCGTTCAAAAAAGTAGTTTTTACATCTTGTTTCAATTCAATTGTTGAATTTCTAGATTATACTTAGCTGCAATAGAAAGAATTATTTTTATAGAATCATACCTCGTAGCTGGACAAAATATTTCTTGATTATCAATATCTTTAATCTGAGTAAATCCACGAGCACGCGAACGAGCCTTGCATCTTTTACCCCGGTTATTCTCATCCTTATGATAGCAAAAACCCACTTTGTTGTAAAAGTACGTTGACCAGACATTTCTACTGGAGTCAAAGTCTTATTCTCTTCGTGTGCAAGCAATTCTTCATTAATAGCTTGTAGCCATTTTTGTGGACTCTTCATTGCTTTTACATATGTTTGAGGTAATGAAAGTTCAACAACATTTGCTTCAAAAAGTCGATTAACTCTAAGTCTTAAGTTTATATTCCTCTAGGTAACTCGAGATGGCTCATATGTAGGGTCATTACTGTTACAACTCAACAAACTATCTTCATTTTCTGTTGATGTAGTTTCCACAAGAGCTTCCTCTTCACATTCTGTTGCCTTTTCATCATAATCTTATTAAAAACTTCTTAGTGCCATACCGACAACATACCATACCTCGCGTCGTTTGACATTTAGTTCATTCCTTTTTCGTGCGCGGTAACTGTCGCATGTGCAGCTGCAAACAACATGCGTAAAAGGAGCAAACAGTAAAAAATTAACATTTTACTAAAAAAATCCACAAATTAGAAAAAAAGAAAGACGAAGATTAATTCAGTTATCATCATCAGTGTGGATGAAAAAATCGGTACTTACCAATCAGTTTTGTAAATACTTTGGAATTGACTGCGAGTCAATAACATTGACAATAACATCACACTGACAAAACTAAGACTGCATACTACTAAAGCAGTATTTATTTTAATTGCATTGCAAATCGTAATTTTAGGTAACGAATATCTTGGACAAGGATAAAGAAAACTTGCAACCAGTATCACTACCACCCGATTTTGTGCACGAGTCGGAACTGGAATCAAGCGATAACCATCTTGAAGAACATGGTACCAAAGAGGAAACCAGCGAGGACGCAGAATCCGAGTTAGACCCTAACCTTTTGTCAGCCCTCGGGGAATCCACGCCGGACTCGCCAGACTATGGAGATAATATCTACAACAACTTATCACAATTGTGGCTGCCTTTACTAAAGAAAGGAATGGCAAAAGACGCTTAAGAGACGCTTATCAAAGATTACCCGATACCAGACAACTGTAGGCTCTTGCAAGCACCAAAATTAAACGCTGAAATTACAGCAGCAATACCAGACATGGTACGTAACCGTGACAAGGCACTTATAGCATCTCAAAGGCAGCTGGGCACAGGCCAGCTGCCGGTACCTGCCATCAATAGAGGTATGGATCTACTATTAAAAACCGATAACAAAATTCAAGCTTTCAAACATCTAAGCAATGGTTGCCCCGTCTATTATGCGACTCATAAGTTTATACAAGGCCGTTTTAAACATTATAAACGAATCAGAACGTGATGAATCCTTGTTCGGTTGGAAAAAATCAAAACAGCAAAATCAATTGAAAAGCAAGGCCTTGCCGTCAAGAAGACAGTCAAGATTGTAAAGCTGCAATAATCTATTACTCGTCCTCCCTATCAGGGAAACTGGAACCCGCCTCCTCGATTCCCGTGAAACAAGTGGGGCGGGGTACATACAGGAGGCTGACGAGACAAGGGGTCGACGGCCGTACTCGTCGCCAGCGCAGCCACCACAACGCGCCACGGTGCAGGAGAAACCTCGAGCGCCCGTACAGACTCACCGTTAACACAGCTACATGCGAGTAGAATTACCCACTTTTATGACCGATGGTGGAATGTAACTAAAAATAGTGTATTTTTCGATTGATTAAAAAATGGTTACCCAATACCTTTTCATTCAACAATACCTATCAATAATATAACACTGGTCAACACTAGTTTTGGTGCCAAGAAGCTGTATTGTTTTTTTTGACTTAAGACCATAAACTGATTACATTAATAGCAAAAAGATATTTATCCTACGTGTAGTTTTATAGATTTTGTCTTGTAAAGAAAAAAACAAATTTACATAAAAAAAATATTTATTACAATATTAATTAAATAAAAACTTTCTTTTTCGCGACTTTCGAGTATGAGGTGTGGTGGGACTATCACGTTGCATCCCCCAGCAATAGTCAGCCATCATATGCCGATCCCATCGGCCTTGGTACCTGTCTTTTTTCCAGTTTTTAGGTCCTGGTGAAACCGCTCCCCTTGTTCTTCGCTATAGGATCCAAGATTGTCTGGGAATTTGTCAAGATGACTGTGAAGGTAGTGCACTTTGATGGACATGTTACATCCTAAGTTTTTAAAATTCTCTAGCATACCATTTACAATTTCAGAGTAATTACTCGACTTGTGATTTCCGAGAAAGTTTTTGGTAACTTCAACAAACGATGTCCACGCGAGTCGTTCCAAATTGTTCATTGTACTTAAGAAATCAGTATCTTTTATTAATATTCTTATTTGTGGGCCGTCGAAAATTCCCGCTTTTATCTTTTCTGTGCTCAGACCAGGAAATTTTCTCGTAATATAAGAAAAACATTGCCCATTTTTGTCTAGCGCTTTAACAAATTGTTTCATAAGGCCTAGCTTTATGTGCAAGGGGGGCAGTATAATTTTATCTCGTGATACCAAAGGCGGATTTATGATATTCTGCTTTCCCACTTCCATCGTCTCACGTACGGGCCAATCTTTATTTTCCCAGTGTTGATTTTTGGCACGACTGTCCCACATACAATAAAAGCATGGGTATTTTGTGTATCCACTTTGCTGTCCTAATAAGAAGTTAACCATTTTTAGGTCAACACAAATACTCCATTCGTGTTCGGCATATTTTATTTTGTCTAGCACAAGTGAAATGTTTTGATATTCTTCCTTTAACTTTGTTGAATGAGCAATGGGAACTGAACCATGTTTGTTGCCATTGTGTAAAAGGACACACTTAAGGCTTCGTTTAGAGCTGTCTATAAAGAGGCGCCATTCATTTGGATGGTATTCTGAAAGACCCATTTCGAGAATAAGGCCTTGCACATCCGAACAAAAAACAATATCATTTTCCGATTGAAAAAATGGTAGCAAGTTTTGCTCTCTTGTACGATAGAATGTCACTTTTGTACCTGACGCCAACAAGTTTTTTTCTTTTAATCTAGAAGCCAAAACCTCCGCAGATTCTTTAGGTAGTTCAAGATCCCTAATCAAATCATTTAATTCTTCTTGAGTAAAAAGTTATGGTTCTGTAGATGGTATTCCTTCGAAATCACTGTCGCTACTCCCTTTATTAACGATTTCTTCAAATGATGGTTCACGAATGGAACATAATGTTGGAACAGGTATTTCCTCTGAATGTGGCAAAGGTCTTCTAGCCGACTCCAAGTCAGGATAAGTCATTTTTTTAACATTAACACCACGCAAATTGACTCAGCAGAAGTAACAGTCATCGAAGTGATTTTTTTGTTCTTTCCATTGCATAGGCACTCCGAACCTCATACGACTTCTTTGACCACTGATCCACTGTCGCAAATGTTCATAGCATGTTTTACAAACAATTTGAGGTGTCCACGGCTTGTATTCATCGACAATTTTAGACTTAAAGTAAGAAAAATAAGCACTTTTTATAAAATCTGTTATTGGTTTTCTGAACTTTTTAACTGTGTATTCACCACAAATGTAACAAAACACATTTGGGTCATTGAGACAACTTCTTCGCGATGAAGACATGATATAAAAATCAACTTATTTATAGAAATGTATCGATAAGATAACAAATCATGCACAAGAAAGTACTGATTATTACCAAAATTTAAAACTGCGGGTAGATCAAAAATTACACGTAGGAAAAAAAGATAAAAAATATGTTTAGTGTTGCCAGTGCATACCTAATACAAAACCACTAACAATATCTCGGCACCAAAATTTTTTATTTTTTTTGTTGACTTGTGTAATTTATCACAAACTGAATAATTAGATATGATGAAAGTCATCAATAAATTAAAGTCATTAGGGGCTATCTGAGAGTGCAGCATGAGCCAAGACCAATTTATATCCAAAATATTTCTCACGGTTAAGCCCAATGGTGAAAAAGGTTTTATATTGAACCTAAATCCCTTAAATAAACTAATCGAGAACGAATATTTTAAAATGGAGGATTATCCACCAGCTAATACCATGTAATGGATATCTTACCACCATTGACTTAAAAGGTGCTTATTTCCTGATAGCCATTTGGCCTTCTGACCGCAAATATTTAAAATTTCAATTTCAACTAAATAACTCGCTTAAAATTCATACATGATTTAATTGCATGCCGTTTGGTTTATCCGTTGCCCCACGGGTATTCACTAAGGTTTATTGCTAACCTAAGACACGGTAATAGTATCATACAGTATTGTAACTCGGCCGTCTTTTTGAAATAAATGCCTACAGCCACGCGGTACGTAAACATGCGATAGGGCTGCCCGCTTCCAGTATTCTAATTACGTTTGTCTAGTTTGTTTCCGTTTTTTTTTTGTGATTGTAAATATACTTACTTTTATATATAAACAAAATACTTTGTGGATTAAATAGGAAGTGTTCAATAAAAACGCGTGTTGTATTTTGATTGGTAGATTTAAATAAAATGCTTTTTTTTAGTAGATATTATTCATACACATAGTACAATAAACCACTATTATTAATAATAAAATACCACGTCTTTACTTTGAATTATACAAATTAACAATAATCGCGCGATAATTGTAAAAAAAACCGTCGTGTCCGTTCGTCACTGCGGCACAGTTGCGACGGCCGCGACTGTCTACATGCCGAGACCATGCTACAACCGAGGCGCGTAGGTATAGCTCGCGTTTCATCCGTTTGTATGAAGTTGGAATACTGTATGATATTATTACCGTGCCCAAGAGTGCCTTAGACGTCGTGGTTTTCAATCGGTTTGTTATTTAGATGACATTTTATGTATTGGAGATAGGTAAAAGTTAAACTTTGCAACTACTCTATTTTCTTGGCTTTGTTGTTAATTTTGAAACTAATAATAAATAATTAATTAATTAAAAATTGTTTAATTTTGAACTTAGGATTTTGTTGTGAAGATCTTTGATCTTAGTAAAGTTTACGAAATGCATGTTCGATTCGCGACTTACCTCGCTTTATTGGGATATTAGTCGCCGCTTGCATTGCCGTGAAGTACGCTTGGGTATACACTAAGTTATTAGAGCGACAAACATTTTTTGCATTACGCATGCATAAAAATAATTATGAAAAAAAAATCGTTTTAAATGTGGTATAGGATAGGAAGAGACTTTTGTTTATAGTTGTAACAAAAATTGTAAATACAAATAGACTTCAAAATGAGTGAACAAAAAAGGAAACGAAGTGACTTGAGGAATCATTTCATTTCACAGAAATTGACAAGTGCTCGTACTGTTCGAATGTTTTATCAATAAGTGGCGGCAGTGTCGGTAATTTAGGAAGACATATGAAAATGGTGCTCAACTGTGTCCATAGTTATGGAAAGATTGCCATTTCTTTAGTGTCAAGAGCAATCAGACCCAGCGGCCACAAGTCAGAAACTGCCCAGTTCAGTAGTCACGGATTCTCATCCAACCCCGGCTATGTACAGCATCTCGATCACAACAGAGTAGAAATGAGTTTGCGACTGTTATGAAACCTTTGCCCCCACGCCGCCCGGTCAGAATTGCTAAATGACTAACTGGCAAAAATGAATGCGAAAGTTGAAGGTAAAGAATTTTAAAAATTCGTGCATATGCTGTGTCCTGGGTACAGTTTACCAAAAAGAAAAACTTTAACAAAAAACATAATTAGTAAACTCTACGAAAAAACTAAAACAAAAGTGCAAACTAAATTATCCACCGCGCAGGAAGTTTGCTTCACAAGTGGACGGATGGACTTCGATAAATAATGAAAGGTTTTTAGCAATTACTGCTCATTTTATTATGAAGACTGAACAAGTGAACAGTCTGTATTGATCGGTTTTATGGAATATAGAGAAAAACACACAGGCTTTTTGACAGGCACAGATTGCTATCTTTGGGAATATATACAAAACATAAGCCTGGAATGGAACATAGATAACAAAATTATCGCTATTGCTAGCTTATATGCTTCTAATGTCACTACTGCCATACGACCGGGAAACTGGCGCCAAGTTGCTTGTTATGCTCATACATTAAATTTGTTGGTTAAGGAAGCACTTAGTGCAATAACCGAAACTGTTACAATGATGAAAGTTGAATATTTTAAAAGAAGTTCACATGCGCAAATTAAAGGAATTGCAAACACAAATGCAACTACCTGAATTATAACTAAAACAAGATGTGTGCAGCAGGTGGAATTCGATGTTTGTTATGTTATCCCGGATTTTGAAAATTAAAGACGCAGTCGTAGCCGCTGTTGCGCTCTTACGTAGTGAATTATCACTCACTCAAAACGACTGGAATAATATAGAATCAGCTGTTCCAATCTTGGAGCATTTTTATGAAGTGACTAAAGAAATTAGAATAGAAAAATCCGTATCATTATCGAAAGTAATACCAGGGTCATGTCGGATTTGCCCTCGCGGGTCGTGATTATTGTTTCTATTGCTGTCGCTTAGTTTGTTATTTAATGCTGAAATTTCCACTTTCATTTTGTTTAGTTCGTTTAAAATTTCGGAAGTACAATATTCTGAAGTCTGAGAGAGCTTCGAAATAGGAACTATCTAGACGTTTTGGTATTTTCCATAATGTTATCAGCAATTTAGGGCTAAACTATCTTATTTTACTTCGCCTGAGTCGCATGCCGTTAAGACGGCTCTAACAGAATGTGATAGGCGCCCGGCCCACAATAATTTTACGGTTTCATCTGGGTTTCTTGGTGTGATGGTAACTGCCGTCATTTGCTGTGGTTAGGCAGCGGTTTGATATCGCGGGTCGTTCATGGCGCGCGATTAGAGTACGGTATGCGAGAGTTACAAGAGGCGCGCGCGCACACGTCGGGTCACCACTTTGCCGGTAAGGTACTGTGTGGTTGTTAGCTGAAGGGGCGGCAAAATGATATGCGTGTTCTTGGTTCGAGGTTTATTGGACGACTGTCTGACTCCAGTGAACTTAACTTAAACTGTAACTCGCGCTACACCCGTTTCTATTTCAAAAGTTAATCTGATTCTATTGACAGAAACAGATTCCCGCATTGGTTCGCCGCGAATATTACAGCATAATTGCATCCTCACCATCCCTACAGCACTCGACATTGTGTTGCTTATTCATCGTTTGTTCACACATTCGCTTAAGATGTCTCTTAACGCCGCAGTTTTTACACTTATACCGTACAAACCAACACGAGAATGCCTGATGGCCTGTGTCCCTCAAGCTGTGCAGCCACTGCCGCCCCTGCCGTGTTGCCGTGTTCATCTCCATTCTCCATCACTTGAAAAGGTGTACTCACATCCGTTTGCCGTGTCGTTTCTTGTGGCCATGCGAGCACAGTGTACTCCTTCAGCTATTTCCAGAGCCCGGTTTAGAGTTAGCTTCGACATCACCTTCGTAAACAGCTTATCCCTTTCCGTTTCGAGTGCCATGCCTAGCACATATCGGTCGCGAAGCTGTTCATCGAGGTTTTGCGCCAGGAACCCGCAGTGTGATACCAAGCCACGTACTCGTGCCGCCCACTCTGGCAACCCTTCGACGACATGTTGCGTGGCACTGTGGAATTTGTATCTTTCCGTGAACGTGCACTTTTTATGTTGGAAATGTCTATCCAACAAAGAACTTATTTCATCATAGCTCAAGGTCTGTCGCGCTATAGCTAGATCTCGAATTAGTCTTTAGGTTGATTTTGAGCAGTTACTGAGCAGAAAATCTCGACGTTTAGCACCGGCTTTGTCCACTTCTACCCCGATTTTATTTGCAAGACCACTAGCGTAACCATACCATCTGGGGCCTGTGGCAAATTCTTTTGATGGGGCCCTATCAATAAAAATCGGCACGTTGTACTCAGTTTAATTTTAATAAACTTCGAAATTTTTAGCGTACTCAATTATACGTTGTATATGTCCCACTAATGGCCGTAGTCCTCCTCTCTTAGGCGACAGGGAATGGTCTGTAGTCCCCACGCTAGCCCAATGCATATTGGAGACTTTACATTCATCCATTAAACATAATATCTCAATGCATTCGTCATCTATTCGCTAGCTTTTAAGTGAAGGAACAACATCGTGAAGAAACCTACATACATTTATAATAAAACTAGCTTTTGCCCGCGCGGCTTCGCTCCCGCTCCTCCCTACTCTATCCTACTATACCTAACTCTACCCTACCCTACTCTAACCTACTCTACTCTACCCTACACTACCCTAATGTTATTTTTTTTGCATAGAACCTTATGCTCACAATAACAATCACAACAAAAAAAAAAACAGCCAAATCGGTCAAGCCGTTTTCATGCTATGTCTTGACAACGGAAAACGGGTTTCATTTTTATATATATAGATAAAAATAACAATTTAATTTCAATAAGATATTTTTCTAGAGCTTTCTGTTTCGCAGAAGTGTCTATAACATCATCAAAGTTTAAAGATCGGGCCACAGAATTTTCAATATACAGAATAGCCAAATTACATAACCTGTCTTGTCTCATAGAGTTTCTTAAATAGGTTATTATCAATTTTAGTTTTGAAAATGATCGTTCAGCACTAGCTGTAGTCACAGGAATTGTAAGAAATAACATTAATGCAGTGCATACTTCAGGGAATCTGCAGGACATTCTTTTTTTTATTATTAATAAATCAGCAGGATATTAGAGAATACACGAAGATTTTTCTATTTTGTCTCTGAAAGTGGATCGAAAACTGAGAATTTTTCTGGCAAATGACTCAGACATGACTTTTTTATATATCTCAACAAATTCCTGAGCTTTTTTAGTGGAAGGCTGCAAAACACCATTGGAAGGAAACACGATTTCAGTTGGTTTATAATGATGTCCAATACTCAATAAAATATGTTCACTTTGAACTAACTTTCCGGATCTTGGAGACGCTCATCAACATGGCGTTTTACCTTCCTCTGACGAGTTTCAGAAAATTCAGGGGTGATTGAGGGGTGAATTCAAGGGTGAACTGTCAACGTTCGATAACGAACATGACGCTCATATCAGTACCACTCAGTTCAGACATTTGAAGGGAACCGAATGATTCGCGACACCATCAGTAATAAATTTGAGTGAGTATGATACTTGTCTAAAATACTTAGCACACTTGGTTAGGTACACGAAATTACATATTTCAAAAGTACCTATGTATTCCGTGTGGTTACTTACCTTTAATTTTTTTTTCTTTCACAAAACACAACATTTCCGCTACTACTTGCAGATATAGGCTAATTCGAAAGAATAATAAAATGATTTCTGTTGTTTATTTACGTAACACGTCAAAAGCATTTTTTTTATTTATAAGTTTTGAGGTGAGCCGATGTTTGATTGTGAATACCAAGCGCTAACAAATAATATGTTAATCATGCTTAGAATAATGTAGAACTAACCAGAATATTCGAGAGGCTTAAACTTAAAAAATTAAAATATTTTTGAAATCAACAAAATAAAGCTGCATATGTAAATTTATTTGTCTCCTATCTACCAAGAGGACGAAAAAATTGCATCAAAAAAAAAAATTAGCATTATGGTTTTAAATTTGAAGTATACTGTTACAACAATAAACATGCTGTGTGATAATGTGTAAATTATTGTAATAATACAATGCTAGTGAACAAAAAACCTATTCTAATTTGTGTCTCCAAAAGTTATCCAGTGTGTTATTCCGATTCGATATGGGGTGGATTTTTGTTTTTAACAGTAGGCAACTTTAAATGTGAAGTCAAACGAGGCGGTAACTTTAATTGCACCAAAAATTTAATAAATAGTTAATTGTATAAAATTACCAAATGGGAATAAGTAACTGGGCCGAAAAAACCATGAGTGTCGCCAGTGGCGGTGAGGAGCCGCCAGATCCGGGTGAGAAGCTTAAAAAAAGCGAAAATTCAACAAATGTTAATGTCCAAAGTTCCGACTCCAATAACAAACACCACATTTTCACAAAACCCAACTATAACAGACTATTTATAGAAAATACTAATTCAGAATATGTACTTTACGTCGAATCTACAGAACAAGAGAAGATAGGAAATAAAAATCCTATTATGCTCATGAATCTAACATTATGTTAAAGTAGTTTTAGGAGTTCACAGAGTGAATCCACATAAAATAGGAGTCACATTTAGAAAGGCGGCTGCGGCCAACAATTTCCTGAAAATGTAAGAATAAATTCAAGGCTTTCATACCATCGTATTTAACCGAGAGGATTGGCGTATTGAGATTTGTACCCAAAGAACTTTCCAATGAGGACATATATAAAAATATAAAGTGCGATGAACAGGTAATAAAAAAAAAAATTTATGCGAATAATAGATGGGAATTTAATACCTCTCAACACAGTTGCCGTCACCTTTGCTTCAACGTCTTTACCACAATGTGCATACATAAAACTAGTTACAATGTTACAAATGCCTGAAATTTAATCATTTTGCCAAGTCTTGCAGAGGCGAGCAGAACTGCTCTTCTTGTGCGGGTCGTCACTCCTACAAAGAATGCGAAGTTGAAAAAATCACATGCATCAAAACTGTGCAGGTAACCATCTTGCCATTTCACGACACTGTCCTATTAAAAAAAAAAATTGAGGAAAAATAGACCAAATTTCTGCAGCAGTGGCATAAAATTGCCACTGTTGCGAACTCAGTTCCTACATTTAATGAGAAAGGGTATCATTTAAGCTATCGCCAATTTAATTAGTTTTGTGTTTCTTAAATAATAGGGTTTGCCCGCAAAATAGTAGATTTGTCACCAAAATGTAGTCACCAAACAATGTAAAATCAATTCCACAATAAATCACCTAAAATCATGGAGATATAAGGTCTAGTACCAAATAATTGTTTTTGTATATATTATAATAGGTTTGTCCTAATAAGCATTTAAGCAAACTAATTTAAAGAGATCACCAATAAACTATATATTATGTTACTAGAAAATTTCACAAAGTTCCAAAAAAAATTAAGGGTTGTCGTCATCATTGTTTCAACCAAAAGAGTCTACTACTTAACTGGACAGTGGACATACGCCTCCCCCAAGGATCTTAATTTCCAGAACCATAACCCAGCAGGTAGTAAAAATATATTTCAATAAAATTTCTAGCAGAATAGTAAATAAAACACTTAATTAAAGTCAAAATAATCAATATTTATTGTTAAAAATAATAATCACTAAATAATCAGCGCTGGTTTGGCTTTTGAAGGGCGCCCCCTTTTTGTCAATTGTCGCCAATTTGTCTCCGCCTCTTTGAACATATTTTCATTAAAATTATAAATTGATGTATTAAATTGGTAACGAATACTATTATTTTAATAACCGAACGAAATAAAATGTAACTACTGTATTGGTGACAAAATAACAAATAAAAAGGAGTTGCAGTCAGGGATCGATAATCGATTTATTTGGTGACAGATCTACCATTCTGAGCACAAAACTATTAATTAGGTAATAAAACTATTATTATAAGAACGAAGTTTATATTAATCTAATGCACTACAGTTTTATTGGTAATCCATCTCTTATTTTACACATATACTAACATTAATTTGATAATTCATACCGGGGAACACTTTTTGTTTATCTGAGAACGAAAATATTTCGTGGCGATAGATCTATTTATTAGGTAATACAAGTTTGGTGACAAGAAATATAGTCCCCAATGAGAAATATTTCCCTGCTCTTCCCAAGGATGACAAGCCTAAAATTAATTTTACTTTCGACATTAAGCAAGCAGCAAACAACGATATAATAATAAACGCAATTGTCAAATCATTGGTTGCATTAGGTAACAAGAGTGACGCTGATGAGACAAATAAGAGAATAAAAGCCGTGTTTTTGTCAAATTTAATTTAATGGATACATATTTAAATATAGCACAATTCAATATACAAAGTTTACAGAGCAAGAAAACCTTATTGAAATCATTTCTTTTTGAAAGCAACTTTAATATATGTTTATTAAATGAGACTTGGCTTAAAAATACAAGCATAATTCCCAATTTTACACCATACAACTTTATACATAAAAATTGAAAAAATGCACACAATGGAGTAGCTGTATTAATTAAACAAGGTTATAAATACCCCTTTCTGTGAATCTATACAAAATATTTGCATAACTGTAGAGACATCTATTGGCACTCTGAGCATTCTTTGTGTACACTGTCCTCCCACTAACAGGTTTGAGACTACTAAAATGAAAAAGATTTTACAGGAAATCTCTAAACCATGTATCATCATGGGATGTTTTAATGCACATCACATCATGTTTGGATGTTCTTCAAACAATAACAGAGTCAACTGTCTTTTCAATATAATTGATGATTATGAATTGTGTGTTTTAAATGATGGTGGTGCAACAACTGTTACATATCCAAATAGAAATCCGTCTGCCATTGATTTAACTCTAGTTAGTCCCACGTTAGCCCCACTGTGTAAATGGCGCGTTCATGATGATCCAATGGGCAGCTATCATTTTCCAAATCAGGTAGTTATAAATGTGAAGCCTTCCATATATGAAAGCAGATTGGGCTAAGTACTACAGTCTGTCAGAGGCCTGTTTTTCTGAATTAGACATCAATAACACAGAACCATTAGAGTTGTACAACAGCTTTGTAAACACCCTATACAAAAGCCAATCAGAAACAGTTCCAAAACAAAAGCTACAGCAAACTCCCAAAGTCATGAGAAAACCTGCTCCCTGGTGGAATACAACATGTGATAAGGCTGTACAAAAATCAAAACAAGCTTTAATACAGTACAAGATGTATTGGAGGCTTCGGTTACAATTTACACATAGTTCGTACATGCAAGCTTTTGTCACAAACCGACTTATTAATAGTTTCTTCGAGGTTTTTATTACATTTTTGTTTTGAGCAATGAAAAGATACCCCATGTTGCTATGCTTTACGCACATACAAGTATCTCTGGTTTTGGCTGTAGGTGACAAAACGTAATACGGCTTATAGCGAAATAAAGTCGTAAAGCTGTGCGCTCCTCCTTCCTTTTTATAAATTTCATTTATATTCTGTAATGTGTCAGTTAAATATCTGATCTGCATCTTCTTCTTTCCCCTAGTTTTATTTTCTCGTTTTCCGGGTGTGTTTCGGCTTATGTCATCTCTTAAATAAAAATGCTTTATTTCTTCTTGAATTTTCTTGTTTAAAACAACTTTTTTCTTACTTTGTCTTATGCGGCCTTTAAGCCCCAAGCACGTAGCAATCGTTTTGACTGATCTATTTGTTTTGACCACTTGGTTTATCGCGACAGCCTTTTTTCTGGTAAAGATCGAGCAATGCAGTAAGTTTCGCGTAGTGAAATTTCTAAAATTTCTTGCCGCGCAGTAAGCTTATCTATAATTTTTTGTAGTTCACCAACTTTTGTCTCATGAGCTAACTTTTCACGGTAAAGTTTCTTGCGAATTGCTTCATTTTTTACTTTTAATTTGCGAATATTTTCTAAAGCTCCTCGATAACTCCTACATATTTTTTTGTAACGAATTTTTAAGACAGGAGCTGTGCTGTTTTGAGACTTCGATGAACTTGAGGTAAATCTTTGATCTTCGTTTTCTTTTTATTCTCTTTTACTTTCTGTTTTATCTTTTCTTCCCTCCATTGCTTTCTTTTACATTATTTTTCTTCTTGTGTTAACTCACTAATGGGTTTTCGACTCTTTTTAAGTCGTTCTAACTGCTAGACAGGAGCTGTGCTGTTTTAAGACATCGATGAACTCGAGGTACCTAACTCTTTGATCTTCGTTTTCTTTTTTATTCTTTTTTACTTTCTGTTTTTTCTTTTCTTCCCTCCATTGCTTTCTTTTCCATTCTTTTTCTTCTTGTGTTAACTCACTAATGGGTTTTCGACTCTTTTTAAGTCGTTCTAACTGCTTCTTCCGCTGCTCTTCAAATTTTTCAGGGTTTTGTGTTTCTCCCGATATCGTTTAGCTCTTTCTGCTGCCGTGAGGGCCATATTTACTGAAATCTAGCAGACATACTTTACATTGTATCACATTATATATTTAATATTACAATAATACTCATTACTTAGGTATTATATAAGGTGTTTCAAAATTAGCTTTACAAACTTTAAGGAGTGCCTTAGACCATTGACTATGACTATATTAGAACTATGCGGACTGGTTCCGAAATAAATGATCTAAATTAAATAAAATAAAATTAAATTGATTGAATAACTTACAATGGGACCAACTTTGAAATTGCGAAAAAGAAAAAGAAAATAGGTATTAACTTTAGTATGGAACAGCTGTAATTTTTTTGCGGTTTAAAAGTCGGTCCCATCGTAAAAGTTATTCAGTTTGAAGGTTTAAAGCACTCTTCAATGTTTTGAAACACCTTACATACACGTCAAAAAAAAAATATTTTGTCCTACAACCTACCAACAAATAACACCGCGCTGTTTCAACTGCTTCAAGTTAAAATCTTGCTGTGCAAAAAGGAGTCGTGTTTTGATAAAAACGATTGTTTTTTTACATTGTTAATGATATTTACTCTACACTAGCGTGTACCTAAATACATAAAATCTTAACCAAGTACCATATTTTTATTGTAGGTCACAATCTATGTATATTTTAATTTTCATCCAAATTGGTTTAAGGGTTTCGAAGATTAGCCGTAACAAATATCCAATCTTTCACATTTGTAATGTTAGAAGGATTTCTTTATTTTGATTCATATTCATCTATTAAATGTAACCCCAGCCTAATAGTTCCGGTCCGTCACAAAACGATTCCGGCTATACAATACGTAACGAACCCGATGTGACGACTTCGTACCAACAAAACTTCTAACAATAATTCAAGCAGTTGTGTCCATTTTATGACTACTTTCGACTCGTTTTCCAATAATTTATAAACAAAAATGTAATTATCTTACGGCAAACAACTTGTAAAATTGCTACATACCTCATAAAATCCTGTTACTATCTGGAACTCCAATTCGGCACCAACGTAACGCGCCCACTTTAGTCACAAATTTTGTTGAGACTGAGGTTTGCTTCAAAATGGCGGCTACACCATAGACAAGATAAATGTTGCCAGAAATGAAAACCAACCGTATTTTAGGGTAATATTGCGCTGAAGTATTGAAAAATTTACCGTGACGTTTACCGGAATTCCGGTTGTGCCATATTCCTGGGACAACAATCAAAATGCTATTGAGCTATTAAGGTGGTGCATCATGACTCACATTTTCACTGTTTTTCATACAACCGCTCATAACTGATTATGAAGTTATTACACATTTTTCATTACATATTTTGGAAACACAGTATCTAGGTTTCTAAAGAAACCAATTTCTAAATTTGTGTAAAACTAATCCAGTGAAAACCTCTGAAAATTTATTATTTTGTATGAACTTTGACACTTCAAAACACAAATTTTATTAAGATTCTAAATGACGACTACTTTTTCCAAAAACTTTTAAGGGTTTAAAAAACAGCTATTTCCTGGAGCAAGTTTTGTGAAATTTTCGAGTAAATCTCGGAATTACCGAATACTAACAGAGTTTCCAGGCGTTATCTCTCTTGTTTTGCGTTGCTTTTTCGTCAAACATCGCGTTGGATTGCATTAAATGAAGTAACAAGCTTTTAAACCATTTTCGATGTTTACGATAAGCGAGTGGAGAAGGAACCTCTTAAGGGTTAAAACAGTGTTACATAAACACACGGAATAATTATTCTAAACGAGTTATTAAGAGTATAGTAGATGGTTCTATTGTTGAAAAATACAAAATGAAGTCTTGTAAGATGTCAACTTATTTAGGACTAAAAGGCAACATACAAGTGAAGAAGAAAAACTATGCTCTACTAAATCAACTTAAAGAATTTTTCGACAGGGATGATGTGAGTCGGGCCACTGCGGGCAAGATTGAATTTAAAACTTTACATAAAGACAAAAGACAGAGAAGGTATTTATTGGACACTTTGGAAAATCTATTTAAGAAATACAAATCTGAAGGAGGGAAAGTGAAATTGACAACGTTTAAAAAAAACAGACCATTCTACATTCTACCACCTAAAGTTGACAGGCGAGAAACATGCGCTTGCATATAGCATGAAAATATACTTAAGAAAGTGAAAGTACTAAAATCCTTGGGATTGATCAAAAGTTAGTCTCTTCATGAAATACTCTCAGATGAAGTTGTTGTATAATCAACTTTAACTGGTATGGATAAGGCTCTGAATAAAAACAGTTCCCACTTAACAACAACACTCACTTGACAAATATAATCTTGTCATTGCAGAACCTGTTACTTCACATTTGGATTCTTTGGCTATGCAACAAGGCACTTCCAGTGCAGGAGATGTACAAATTAAACAAAATCTTGGTATGTGAAAAAAATATATAAATTGTTGTACTGTTATCACACATAAATGATTATATATAACATTATCTATCAGTACCGTATAACCGTACGACCTCGTATACAGCACACAACGTCGTTTTATACATAATATAATTATAAAAAATTCGTCGCTTTCCATCAGGTGAGATAGCGGTCAAGCGCAAACCTATAAACAATAAAAAAAAATTTTTTTCCTTATTCCACCTGGTTTGACAAAGACACATACAAGTAAAACTACTGAAGGACATTTTTTAAGATATTAGATTAGTAACTTAAAGTCCACCCTTTCCGCTTTAAGAAGAGGAATATGAGGAAACAATATAAACACTCCACTCTTGCAAATACGTATGAGTACATAGAAAATATCTATTTAAATTCAGTTATTTTAATCGATATTTTTGTTTCTTTTCTATGCAGAGTATCGCCGTATGAAAACTCAGAAGCGTGTGAAACATGTTGCTGGCACTCAATCTGAACATTCGCTATACAAAAAACTTTTAAATATTGGGGTGAAATTAAGCAAATGTCGCAGTAACGTTAAAGACCAAGCAAAAAAGATCAAGGCGCTGAAAAATTTAGCAACAAATCCACAGTTTTTAAAAACACTAGATGAATTGCCTAGTATATCAAAAATTTTAGCTTTACTGCAATTCAGGGAGCATAATAAGTGAATCAAAGGCCGTCGCTTTACTCTTCAAGAAAAACTTGTTGCCTTGTCCATTTTAAAGCAAAGCCCAAAAGGGTACAGATTCCTTAGGAAAATCTTCATCCTGCCGTCACGCCAAACTCTCTTAAAATTACTTCATATGGCTGACATTAATCTAGGAATTAATAAAAACATGATTGGACAAATAAAACAAGCAACACAGAAAATGAAGACAGAACACACAATTTGTATTGTACTGTTTGATGAAATGTCACTGAAACCCAATGTAGCATATTATTATAATGAAAGAAAGGACAGAGTAAGTGGTTTTGTCACAAATGGCCAAAAGACAGTCCCTGAATATGCCGATCATGCGCAGGTGTTCATGGTAAGAGGCTTAATCAAAAACTACAAACAGAGGCCTGAACTTGCAAAATCATCGTCATAACTGAGTTGCAAAATGCAGGGCTGAAAAGGCAAAATGTGGTAGCAACTGTGTGTGTTCAAGGCAGAAATAATGCAATTTACATTAAATATCTGTTACAAGAGACACGGGGAATATTATTGAGAAAGGAGGAAGAAACAAGAGACAATATAATTTTATTAAATAACCAAGAAATTGTTCCTTTGTAGACCCACCCTATTTGATGAAATGTATTAGAAACAATTTAATTTCAAAACATTTAAAATATGTTAAAAATAATTATACAAAAGTTGCAAAATGGGAACATATAATATCACTGCACAAGGAAAACCCAGGATACAAAGGGATTCGCTTAATATCGAAATTGACTGATTCTCAGTGTGACCCAAGCAAAATTCCCCGTGTGAAGGTAAAATATGCTACCCAGCTATTCAGCCAAACTGTGGCATCAAATATGGGATATCATGCAGGTGAACCTTTAGTACTTATTAATGTCCTAACATTATTTTATACAACTCACAATAGTATCAGTGAAAGAAAACAATATAAAATTAGTACTTGCTGTAATTGACTGGCCTGATAGTCTACTATGCCGGAGGTCGTGGGCTGGAATCCCACCCAGGACAAATGTTTGTGTGATGTGCACAATCACTTGTTCTGTGTCTGGGTGTAATTATCTTTAATAGGTATGTATTTGGAAATATAAAAGTATGTTTATTAGTTGTCTAGTACTCATAGCACAAGCTCTGCTTAGTTAGGGACTAGATGATGTTGTGTGAAAGTTGTAGAATATTATTATGTTATTAGGCAGTCCTAATTATTTTTTTTAAAGAGTGTAATAAATAACAAAAACCTGTATTTTTATTTTACAGATAAAGGCATAATATCAAAAGAAGCCAAAAATACAGCAGACATCCTATTCTTTTTTGACTAACTATTTGACTCCGTAAATGGAAGCTTTGGAAAAAGGAAGAAATATGGTAAGCCTCTTCTTGGACCTGCAACGCCTACATCCGTACACTATAAGAATTGGAAGGAATCAAAAGAAATGTTGAAGTCTATGAGGTTCATAAACAAAAAAACGTTAAACGATGACTATGTTCCGACATTGAAAAATTGGGTATGGACACTAGAAGGCATTGAACTATTATTAAATAAAATTGCTACAAATACGGCGTAACATCAGTTTGGATGAGGCATCTGAATCTGGATCCACGGATGCCGCAACGTAAACCCTACGCCTGAAAAATTTGAAGCGGCATTTACTACACTGTTAGGTAACAGCCTCTCTAGTGTCCATGCTCCAGAGGCAAATTGTGAAGTAGATAGTTGTTACGCTTTACATGAAGGACTCATCAAAAGCGGGGGCAACAAAGATCAAAAACATTGCGAACTGGAAAATATTCCCGTCATAACATTCACACCCCTCGAAGAAAAAAAATATCCTCGCAAAATCGGCGGTTTGCAATATGTAAGCGGATATTTTGTTAAAAGCGCAAAGAAAAGAGTCTTCAAGGGGTGTGACCAATGTAATAAAAATTTAATATCGACACATGAGCCTGATTATTTAAAATACAGGGAATACGCAAATAAAAAATAGCTTTGCAGTCCTGGCAACTCTCTCTTAAATTGTATTTCGAGTCTGCAGGATATAATTTATACCATATTAAAAGACAATTTAGAAAAAAATACATTTAAAAGAGTTATTAAAAACAATTATATTAATGCATGTTGATTTTGATTTTGTGCAATGCAATACTCACAATAAGACATTAATTGATTTTTTAATAAAAATATTCGTTAATAAGAGAGAGTGTGATGATGATACAGATTTGTATAAAGTAAAAGCCAAATTAATTTAACTGAAGAAAAACATTGTTTTACTTGGCCTACTATATCCTGTAATACATTAATAAGTAACAATTCTAATATATCGTCGCTGCGCCTGCCAAATCCCGTATGTGAATTTATTCGATTTTTGGTTTTTTCCCTAAAAATAATCTTCGTTTAATTCTCTATGTGTTAGTAAAATCCTTTTTGTGATATTTGGACTGCAAACGAGTTTAACAAATTCCGTAAGTGTTTTGACGGTTAGGAAAATCTGGTCTCCGGTTTGTGTAGAATTGCACATAAAGGTTTTGTATTCGGGCCTCAGTCGCCCGTCAACTGCGTTATAGATATGAGCGTTGTGATGTAAACAAAACTAATTAATCGGTTTTAAGAGTGAAAACATACTGAAATTGGTAAGTATTTATTTATTTATTTAGTAGTTGTTGATTTCAGGTTAGTATTTGATAAAATGTTACTCACACTCATCATTTTATTTCATAGATAGTTTCCTAACCAAAAAAATACATATTGTGTAATTTCTTGACAATGTGAGATCATTATAATAAATTATGGTAGATCGGCTGATTTGATTGATTATTAGATAAGTACTTACAGTTGTATTTAATTATGAACATAGCTTAGTCCAATATGTCATAAAAGTTTCATACTTTCAAAGTACCTAACTAAGTACTATTATTATACGAAAAAGGTGCCTATTTGTTGCCGGTTTGTTAACTTTTCACGACTAAACTCTTGAACTGATACTATTTAAGTAAGCCTGGCTTACTTAAATAGTAAGTACATACCTTCAAAGCCCGATAAGTACGGCATCAAAATATTGATGATGTGCGATTCCAAAACCACCCCACCCCCAAATATGTCAGTCCCTGAGTATTACGTTACGAAACTCGCAGAATCAATATATGGAACTCGCCGCAACGTCACCATGGACAACTGGTTTACCAGGATCCCGTTAGCCAAGAATTTACTGCAGAGAGATTTGACTATAATGGGAACCACAAGGAAAAATAAGGGTGAATTTCCGGAGTTGTTTTTGGAGCTACAACATCGAGAGAGAAACTCTGCTGTTTGCGTATGATGGACCACTAACACTTATGTCCTACTTACTGTCCCCCAAAATCAACCCAGAATAAAGTCGTCATCATGTTGTCAACTCTCCACGACTCTCCAGACAAAAGCAATGAAGTTAATCTTCCTGTAACTACACATTACTTTAATAAAACAAAAGGAGGCGTCGACATTTTCGATGCAATGGCCAAGTACTCAGTCCAAAGAAAAACTAGACACTGGCCTATGTGAAAAATGTTCAAGTTATATAACGAAATAAAAATATCAATATTGGTTTTCATAAACCCAAAAAAGATGTTTGTGATCAATGCCACATTTATGAAAATAACAAGGAAGTTACACAGTCAGATAAAGAGCATTTAAAAGTAAAAGAGAGAGCTAGGAAAATTAAAACACAAGATAAAGAATCAGCGTTACAAAATAATGAAATCCTTACAGCAGCATTTGATCTTCAAAAGTGCCTTAATGTACCTCACGGGAACGTTAGTACTTTTTATTATAAACGGAAACTTTCTTTGTATAATTTCACAATATTCAATCTGGGATCTCATCAGGGTTATTGTTTTTCATGGCATCAACAGACAGCAAAGAGAGGCGCTAATGAAATTTCCAGCTGTGTTTTTAAGTTTATAGAGGATACGGTGGGTAATGGTGTCAAAGATTACCGGTTTTGGTCAGACAACTGTGGAGGCCAAAATAGAAACAGAATTGTATTCTTAATGTATATGTTAGCTAGTTCGAAGTTTGTTATAGATATTAGTCATCGCTTTCTAGTAGTGGGTCACACTCAAAATGAAGGCGACAGTATACACGCTTTAATTGAAAAACAGACAAAAGATAAGATGCTTTATACGCCTGATCAATGGTATACAGCTTTTAGATTTGCCAAATCTGATGAAAAGCCATACAAAGTTACTGAAGTGTCTCAGGATTTAATTAAAGACTTCAAATCAAACCTAAAACTTATAAACAACTGGACAACTACCAACGATGGATCAAACTTGCCTTGGAATAAAGTAGCGGAAGTACTAGTTATAGCGAGTCCCGTACGGTATACCGAATTACCCTTGAACGATATAACTGTCTACAGAAAGCATGGTTCACCGATGAACGGTAATACGAAAAAACTATTAATCGATACCATTATTTACCGACAGCACGTTTCGCCGAATAACGCTACATAGAATGAATGGTTGGCCGATACCAAGATTTGCCGATGTCATGGTTCGTCGCCGAAACACGCTTGAACTAAATAATCCTTTATCGATAGCAATTTGCATCGAAAGCACCTTTTCTTACACCGCCGATCCATAATAATTATCTTTAGTTTTTCGCTCATACAATTCTGACAGACATCGATTGAATTGCAGTCATGTACATAAAATGTCATTTATAAACAAAAATCAGCAAAATCATTTTATGCCAAAGGAAGAGCTTACAATTTTTAATTAAAAAAACATTTAGGTACTTTATTTCGAATTAATTTGATTTCATTAAATTTTTTATTCACCGTGCGGGGAGGGGTACAAGGGGAAAGACACGCGGCTTACGTGTTCGGACATGATCACCAGTGTTGCGTCGCAGTCCGCGCGCTGTATACGTGTACAGAGTGGCCTATTGTGTTTTATCAAGCAAAAGTAAGTATTTTTGATCGATTTCTTTCCTCAATTTTATTGTTATTATAGTGTTCTAAGTTTTGCTCGTTCTTATTTATGATTATTAGACTTTAGAGTTTCAAATACAGGATATTCTTTTTTTGTAGGTTAATTTGAATTGATACTGAGATCGTTTTATTGGCAAAAAGGAAGGGTGGGTACAATTGTAACACTTTTTGTGGGTACGGTTGTAACATTAATTATTTTTTTATTTTGCATTGCAGATGCCTAGAAAACGCGTAAGAAAGACTTCAAGAGGAGAAAGCGAGATATTCCGATATAGAGATGCTTACAATGATCTTAAAACTGGAGTTTCTTTGAGACAAGCGGCAGATACTCATGGTATTAACTATGTCTCCCTGCTACGGTACAAACGAAAGAGAGATACAGCGAACGAAAGTAATGTGGAGTTGGAAAATGTAACAATGGGATTTAGAGCGCATAACAAAGTTTTTACAGAAGACCAAGAACGACAGCTTGCCAAATACCTGACTCGTTCTGCAGATATATACTTCGGACTTTCTACAAAAGAGGTAAGAAAGTTGGCGTATGAACTTGCTATAAAATACAACTTGCAGATTCCTCCTACTTGGGTTGAAAACGAAAGGGCTGGGGAGGAGTGGTTTCGATCCTTCATGAAGAGGAACCCTGAGCTATCTGTGCGCGCAGCTCAAGCTACAAGCTTGTCCAGAGCGACCAGTTTCAACAGGACTAATGTTGATACCTTTTATAATAATCTACAAATTGTTATGGACCGTGATCATTTCGAACCTCAAGACATATATAATGTCGATGAAACCGGCGTGACCACCGTGCAAAAACCCGACAGGGTCGTGGCTAGACGTGGCACAAGGCAAGTAGGAGCCATTACCTCAGCTGAGCGAGGCACATTGGTCACATTGGCTTTTGCGGCAAACGCGTTGGGCAATGCTATTCCCCCCATGTTCGTATTCCCTCGCATACGATATCAAGAACATTTCATCAGGGATGGACCTGTGGGTTCCATTGGAACAGGCAATCCATCGGGCTGGATGCAAGATGACACGTTCTTAATTTTCTTAAAACATTTCAAAAAACATACAAATGCGTCTCCTTCACACAAAGTTTTGCTAGTTTTGGACAACCACTCATCCCATATACACATAAATTCTCTAGATTTCTGTAAAGAAAATGGAATAGTTCTATTATCGTTTCCACCCCACTGCTCACACAAACTCCAGCCCCTGGATCGATCTGTGTACGGACCTTTGAAAAAAGCCTTCAATACAGCCTGTGACGCCTGGATGCGAAATCATCCAGGAAGAACTATGACCATTTACGACATACCCGGTATTACGACAACCGCAATGCCACTTGCTCTGACTCAATCAAATATTCAGGCTGGTTTTCGAAAGACAGGAATATACCCTTTCAACCGTGACATATTTCAAGATATTGACTTTTCGCCTTCATTTGTGACAGACAGGCCAAACCCAAACAATATAGAAGAAGTGATTATGGATCAGAACATTCCTGTATCGGCTCCTAACGATGAAACACCACCGCTATCACCTTCGTTGTTGAACGAGGCTTCAGCCAGCCTAGTAGCTTCAATACAAAACGCTGAAATTCATATTCCTGAAAACATTGACGGCCTAGCGACTACTACACCACCAAGACAAATACCTGATCAGCAACCATCGCCTAAGCCGTCTACAAGCCATCAAATACCTGATCAGCAACCATCGCCTAAGCCGTCTACGAGCCGTCAAACAATATTTTCACCAGAGGCAATACGGCCCTACCCAAAAGCTGCCCCTAGGAAAACTGCAAATAGGGGTCGAAAAACTAAAAAATCTGCTATTTATACAGACACCCCTGAAAAGGAAGCTGTTAGAAAGGAGTATGAAGAGCGACACAAAAGATTGAAAGATAAACAAGTGAAGAAAAAAGTATTAGAATCATCGACTGGTATGAAACACAAAGGTAAAGGAAAGGGAAAAGCAAGAAAGAAAGCTAACACACCACCTGCATCATCAGAAGAAGAAGAGTATTATTGCCTGGTTTGCCTAGAAGCCTTCTCAGATAGTAGATCAGGTGAAAAATGGGTACAATGCCAAGGGACCTGTCGTCTTTGGTCACACATTGATTGTACCGACGGTAATAGATATTACATCTGTCATAATTGCAGTGAATCTGATTAAATACTGTCATTATTATGTTTTGTTTAAAATATCATTTAATTAGTTTAATTAGAAGTTGTACTTGTTTAAAAATCAAAATGTCATAGACTGATTAAAAAGACTGATTACAAATTAATGTTCCTTAAATGGTGCCATATTAATCTTAAGTAATACGTAAGTACTTGATTGTCATTTATAAGCAATAAAAGTGATTGAAACGCATTCACTGTACTTTATTTGAGTGTGTTACAATTGACCCCCCTCACTGTTACAACCGCCCCTGGTATGGGGGTCAGTTGTAACAGTAGCCGACATTTCAGTTAATGGTAACTGTCTGGAAACTACTGACTTTAACTATCTAATTGTATGTAGATGTATACGGATTTATTTCAAACGTTTATTATGTTGTTAGTCCTATAAATGTCACTTGTACGAACGATTAACGCAAAAATGTTACAACCGTACCCAGTCTACCCAACGTGTCAGCTATCCGAGCGCTGAGACCGAACTGAACTAAAAATTGCATCAGAATGCGTCATAACGCGTCATACAAATGTGAACAGTAGCCATCACGTCAGAGAGCGTCACAACACAACACGACACACAGATATGAACAAGG
This sequence comes from Mythimna lalbum, assembly GCA_949319445.1. Taxonomy (NCBI): domain Eukaryota; kingdom Metazoa; phylum Arthropoda; class Insecta; order Lepidoptera; family Noctuidae; genus Mythimna; species Mythimna lalbum. The sequence continues at coordinate 18,800,906 of OX439357.1, read as the reverse complement.
CTTTATGCGGCACTGGCAAAATGCACGGTGCCATTGCCAAAAAACCGCGCGCGACGATGGCGGACGAAGATTATCGAATCTAGCCGAGCGTTCGAACGCTCGGCTGTATTCGGTAATCTTCGGTAAGGAATTGCGAGCTGAGGTTGCGAGCGATAAGCATTTGTTTTATTTGACATGTTATTGTTTTGAAGGAGCTAAGTCAAACGTAGGTGATTAATAGTACATTGTTACACTAGGGGTGAAAGTTAGTTATTTCGTCCTGAGAAGGAGTTGGCGGCCGAGCGTAGCGAGGACGCTAATTCGAGGGACTAAATAAGTAACTTTAACCCCGAGGTAAGCATTGTGCTTTTCATTACGAATACAAGAAGATAGACACAGTTTTTTTTTTTTAAATAATTTGACAGTTGTTAGGTGAAAGTAAAACTCCCTAGGGATGAAAAGTGTTATACTTTTCAGCCCGCTCCTCAGGCAACTTCAGACCTACTTTCAGAGTATGAGTAATGAAAAAAATATTAATTCAGTGTCTATATCAAAGTATAGAAATCTGTCTGATTGATACTGTGTTGGGATTGTGACACGTACATACATTCTGCTAAGCAATTTAACAGTTTATTCGTAAAAGGAAGCAATGTTGTTCGTACCAAGGTAGGTGTAGGTTACGTAGGTAAAGAAAATTGAGATTATCTTATCGGTTTATTCAGCTAGAACGTATTTAGGTACTTACTTAACTTACTTACGTTTTTACGAACGTCAAGCAACTCCAAACAATTTAAATGTGAACTTTCAATTTCGCACACACAGTTTATGTTAGTAGACGAGATGTTATTGATATCTGATTTAATTAAATTTCGTTTTTGTTTATCTGTCTTTTTAATGATAATCTATTTCACTCTTTTATGTAGGTATTTAAATAAAGATTATTTTGATTTTGAAACATCTTCAATTCAAATGCATTTCGTTTATTGTTATTTGGTCTATTAAAGGGATTGTTGACAAAAATACATGGTGCACAAATACGATCAATTTATTGATTTTTAAGAAAATCGTGGAATTCGTTTCGATTTCTTATCGATTTGAATTCGAATCGTTTTACATTGGTACGTACGTATAAATCGAAAAAAAATCGTCTTTTTTAGGTCAGTTAAAAGTAGTGATCAGTGAGAATATCAAAACAAATGTATTATTGATGAAGCTAGCGTTCGCTGGCCAGACTACAGAAATATGATTTTTTAGCCTTATTGCTTTATTTTTGCAGCTACAAGACCAAAAAAGAGGAAAATAACGAGTAATGACAATGAAGATAATTCCAGTGTCGGGTAAATCTAGTGAAGGGGGATCTAGCACCAGCAGTAATATTCTGGAAAATTTATTTGCAAAATCACTTCTGAATCCGCAGTGAAATTAAAGTTTCGTATTCTTAAATGAAGTGAGTTCGACACTGGCGCCACCAAGTGATGATCAAAGTGAGAGGAACTAAACCCTGGGCGGAGCATCGCCGTGCCCTCGTGGGGGCGATCGGCGGCGGAGACCTCTCGCGCCGGGCCCTGGTCGAGGCCATGGTCCGGAGCGAGGAGGAATGGCAGGTGGCCGCCTCCTTCTGCGAAGCAGTAATGCTTGCAAAGGAGGAGGCCGACCGCATCAGGCAAGGGCGCCCTCGCCGCCGTCGCCGGGATTCCGATCCCGATTTCTGGCCACCGTAGACGCGGGCTCGCGGACGGCGAGCCATGGGTAGCTCGCTGTCCGATCGTCCAGTAATGGACCGAGTCCAAGACGTCGATGGCGCGCACTGTTCCCGCGCGCCTCAAGGAGTTGTCAGCAGCAGGAGGGGCCCAGCTGGGTCGAAGCCTACTGGGGACAGGGTTGTCCGAAAGGGAGCTCGTGTATGAAGGCTAGAAGGAACGGCGCGGGGTTTTTAGTCAGTAAGAGTTTGAAACATCGTGAAACATCGTGAAACATCGTGAGGAAACCGGCATGTCTTAGAACCAAAAATTCGACGATATGTGACATTCACCAACCCGCACTGGGCCTGCGTGGTGGATTATGGCCCATTCCCTCTCCTAGAAAGGCGGCCTGAGTCCCAGCAGTGGGAACATTAAAAAGGCTGATGATGAAGAGTCTGACACTATTTCTCGCTCCACCCAGAAGCGGGTCTTGTCATAAGATGATTTTCCCCGTCGACAAAAAAAAAGAGGAACTAAACCGGGTGAGTATTTTGACGTTTGTCTATAGGATTTTCTATTCTTGTCATATAGAAAGTCATCTCGCATCTCACACACGAATTCATCTGTCAAATGAAAAGTTACAATGTCTTGAGTGAAATAAAGTTTTTTTGGTTATAGTTAATGAAATTAACGCAAAAAAATAAGAATAATATTAAATATTCGCAAAAATATAAGTATTTGTGACGTTCTGGCAGAAAAATTGAAACGGTTAGTATGAACTAACTAAAATACCAACCTTAAAAATCTTTATGAACTTGTTGTTTTCATCTATTTCTAACTTTTGTAGATGAAATTGAAATTGGTAAATTATTATATAATTATTATATTATTATATTGGTAAAAGAAATTGGTAAATTGGCATTTGGTTACCCACGTACGTAACAATATAAATATAGCCACCACTACTGGGATTGTGGCCTCCGGTATCGGCTTTTCCCAATTTGAGGAACTATGCTCAGCTATGAATATCCCAGTTTTCTGTTCAAAATACTATTCGAAATTAGAGGAAGAAGTGTTTGAAAAATGGTATAAGACGGCAAGTGCTACCATGGAAGCTGCAGCTCAAATGGAGAAAGAGATCGCTATCGTAGAAGGTCGAATTAAGAACGGCTACCCTATGGTTGATGTTTGCGTTGACGGCTCATGGTGTGCTAGATCATACGGCACGAATTATAAAGTCATTAGGCACAGCAGTCATAATCGGCAGAAAAACAAGTCAAGTTCTTTATATTGGAATAAAAATAAATATTGCTTGGTATGCGCTCGAGCTGAGCACAAAAATATGTCACTAAAGCAACACAAATGTTTTAAAAATTATGAAGTTCTTCAAGCTCCATTGAGACGGAAATAATTGTAGAAGGTTTCAAATCGTCGATCACAATGTATGGCATCATATATGAGCGAATGATAGGAGATGGAGATGCATCTACTTATGCTGCAGTCCTCAAAGCCAGACTATATGAGACCGAAAATGTGACCGTCGAAAAAATTTAATGTCGGAACCACGTACTAAGAAACTTCTGTAAAAAACTACGTAATCTGATTATAGACACAAAATATGTTTTAGTGCACCGTAAAATGCTCAATAATGTCAAAATTTTAACTTTGCGGAAATCGATAGTACTATGTATTAGACATCACAAAACCTCTTAAAGTCCTCGCAATGTAGCTATATCAAATCCTCATAGAGATATTATTAACTGTGTAGCACATGCTTTCGGCGACCATAGAATGTGCCAAGAATATTATTTCACACTTCAACAGCTTGAAAAGCAAGAACATATAAGTATTATGCCTTGCGGTTTGTTCATTGATAGGACTTATCCATTTATTGGAGCCACACCTGACGGATTAGTAGACGATGATATGCTAATTGAAATCAAGTGTCCTTTAACTGCAGTAAAAAAAGGTCTAACCAATGCAATACAGCAAAACAAGATACAAATTTTCAAATACGACAAAAAGATTTGCACCAGCACAATAAATCAAAAATCGAACTGGTTTTATCAAATACAAGGACAGCTTCACGTTACTGAAAGACGATTCTGTCTGCTCGGCATCTGGGCTGGAGAAAATGAACTCTTGCTTACAGAACGTATCGAAAGGGACGATAATTTCTAGAAGACGCAAATGGAGTCAAAGCTGGTCAAATTTTACATGAAATGTTTATTACCGGAAATTGTGGACAGTAGATACGCACGTGGAATGCCAATAAGGATGTTAACCTTACAAGATGACAAGGAAAATGAAAATTTTATTTATGTGGACTCTCCAACGATGCCATCACCTGCGCAACAAATCGGCAATTCTGTACAGTCCATAGCCCTATCATGTTCTGAGACACAATCAGAATTGCAACCGGCCACCAGTTCAAGAGAAATAAATTTTGAAGAATTTTAAGGTGATTAATGTACATGAATAATAATTTTGACACATTTTATGATTACCATATGCGTGAGATACAGAATTGATAATATTATCGTTGTTGTATTAAAAAATATACGATTTTTGAATGAGGTCTCCATTCAAATATCGAGTTCTTTTTTAATATATTTTGTTTATTTTTTCGTATTATTTATTACCCAATGCATTTTGAGCACCCGACCTAGACACGAAAACATCAATTTATTTAATAAGTATAGTTCAGAATTTATTCCATTTAAAATTTCTACTCAAATGAATTTATTACAAAAAAAATGAAAGACTTCGCTATTACTACAAATTATAATAAAACAAGTTTTTAATGAATCAAATCTCTTAATTTATTTTTAAAATAAATCAATAAGACAAGTTGACCTACTGCCTGCTTATCTGTAATGTAGCACTCCCCGCGGCGTAAGCGGGCATTTTCATTTTAAATGGCGCAGGTGGTTTTTCGGTTGTCCCATGACAAAAAAATTATAAAAAAATAAATTGGAAACATTTATTTTAAGAAAAAGCGTATGTGCACTGAAGGTATATTTATATATATATGGATTTGTTTTATTGGTTCCTGAAAGAAAACTTTTACAATTTTATTTTTTAATTAATAATGTTTCGAAAAGGTGTAAAATCATGAAGTCCCAATGACAGTATGCATTATTGTATTTAATTTTTTTGATATTTTTTGTACGTCAACTCATGTAGCGACAGTTTGATTTTATGGTTAGATAGTTAATTTATCATTTAAACTGAGCATTTCAGGGCACTTATTAAAAACAATATTTAATAAATTATTTAAAACCTGTCTTACGAATTCGCGACTACCGGACTTGTCCGGTTAGTGACATGCTTTTTACTATTAAAATACACAAATATCGTGCAAAAACTCTGGGTACAAATGTCAAAGTTTGGAACGCCATTTTGTAGTCAGTCACGCAAGGTGTCCAGCTTATATATGCTTTAGGTTTAGGACGGCGGGCAAAGCCGAAACTAGACGAAGGAGAAACCCAAGACATACAAACTGGGACTCGTACAGGAGGGACCTCAAAGTAAACCTAGGGAGCCCTAAAGGTAAGCTTAATTCCATACTTGATATAGAATTTGAAGCAGACAGAATCACGGCAGGCACCATAGGTGCATGGGAAGATAATTGCCCAGAGAAAAAGGCCCTTGCAAAAAGGAACCATGGTGGACTCCTGAACTGGCTAAAATACGTCAGGAAACACGACAGGCCTTCAATGCTGCAAAAGCCAGGAAAGATTTTTCTGGTTACTCTAGCATGCTAACGAGGTATAATAAGGCGGTACGCAAGGCCAAAAGAACTGCTTGGCGACAGCATTGCACCTCCATTGAAGCCTTACCAGATGAAATGAGGTTGTGCAAAGCACGCAATGTCCATGACCAAGGCAAACCCACTATCATCCGTGAAGGATCAGAATGGGCACCTTACGGAAACTGGACAGGACACTCTGAGTGTGATGTTTAAGACTCACTTCCCAGGATATGTAGTGCGCGATAGCGACGAAGAGGAGCCAGTCACAAGGGACGAGCTTAGTAAGCACACGTCAAAGAATGACTGGCTCACAGCAAAGAAAGTGGTAGATGAGAACAGGCTGAGGCTTGCGATAGCGGGCTTCCAGCCTTTCAAATCCCCTGGCCCGGATGGCATCTACCCAGTGTTATTGCAAGAAGGGGCCTCTGTTCTAATACCGCAGCTGAGTAGGCTTTACAGAGCCTGCCTAGCCTTTGGGTACGTACCCAAGACATGGAGAGAGGCCAAAGTCACCTTCATACCGAAGGCTGGTAAACCAAATTACGAAGAAGCTAAAGCTTACAGGCCTATCAGTCTTACATCCTTTCTCTTGAAATCATTAGAGAAACTGGTAGACAGGTACCTAAGAGAGGGACCGCTTAAGAATTTCCCTCTACATAGACTACAGTGCGCCTATAGCCCCGGCAAGTCCACGGAAACGGCATTACATTATGTCGCGAGCCGGGCCGAGGCTGCGCTAGAGGGACAAGAAATCTGCGTGGGGGCTTTCCTCGACATAGAGGGAGCCTTCGACAAGACAACATTTGAGTCCATACGCATTGCCGCAAAGGAGCATGGTATCAATGATACCACGTGTAATTGGATTGACTATATGCTAAAGAGCAGAATAGTCAGATCGGAAATAATGGGAGACCGACTCAGCGCGAAAACGACAAGAGGTTGTCCGTAGGGCGGAGTGCTGTCACCATTACTGTGGTGCTTGGTAGTAGACTCGCTACTCACCAAACTCAACACCGGACCATTCTACACAGTAGGCTATGCAGACGATATAGCTATAATGGTTAATGGTAAATTCCCGAACATAGTGTCTGGATTGTTACAACAAGCGCTGAGGATGACAGAAGATTGGTGTATAAAGAACCATCTCTCTATCAATCCAGGCAAGGCAGTCATTATCCCATTCACGAGGAAAAGGCAACTGAGAAATCTAGGAAACCCTTCCCTCAATGGAATCAAGTTGCCATGGTCCACCGAAGTTAAATATCTAGGGGTAACTCTTGATAAGGAGCTCAGGTGGAAAACTCATGTGGAAAACATAACGACAAAGGCCCTGCGGGTGTTCGGTATGTGTCGCTCCACATATGGTATAACTTGGGGGCTAAAACCTAAAGTGCTACGATGGCTGTACCAAACAATGATATTACCAATTATCACTTACGGCAGCATAGTGTGGTGGACAAGAACGAAACTTGCCACGTGCAAAGCGCCACTGACCAAGCTACAAAGAACAGTATGCCTTGGAATAACGGGTGCTTTTAGGACAACAGCTACGGCAGCAATAGAGAGATACCTCAACATCCCTCCCCTGCATATGATGGTAGAACTCGAGGCAAGGAAGGCAATGCATCGTCTTGCTGTTGCTGGACTATGGGATGCCTCTAAGCCAAAGACTAACCATACAAGATTCGATAGGAATGAGGACCTGGATCGGGTAACAAGCATGATATCTGATAAAATGCAAACCATGTTTGTATTCGAAAGGTCCTTTAAGGTCCAGATCCCAACAATGGAAGACTGGACTAAGGGACTCGAACCACCAGAAAAAGATAGTCTGGTATGGTACACTGATGGATCCAAAATGGAATCCGGTACAGGAGCGGGAATATACGCAAAAGGCTACAAATGTAGTAGAAGCTTAGGGAAGATGGCAACAGTATTCCAAGCAGAAACATATGCCATAATAACCTGTGCTCAAGAGAATATAGAAAGACAAACCAAAGATAAATCTATTTATATTCTAAGTGACAGTCAAGCTGCAATCAAGGCCATGGCGTCCTACAAGGTGGACTCCAAACTTATTCTGGACGCCATCCGGGCCCTGAACAGGCTTGGGAGGCGTAACAGGGTAAAGTTGATGTGGGTCCCAGGGCATAAGGGAATCCATGGTAATGAAATGGCGGATGAACTGGCAAGAGAGGGCTCCGCAAATGACTTTGTGGGACCAGAACCATGTGTAGGCATCTCGACGTGCCTCGTGAAGGCCGCATTCAGGGAGTATGCAGATCATAGCCAAAGAACACACTGGCTGTCTATTACGGGTCTGGGACACTCCAAGAAATTCCTGGGCTCTACGTTCAAGGCACGGGAATGTATCTGGAATATGAGCAGGGGGCAAATCCGCTACCTGATGGGTGCCTTTACAGAGCACTTTGGAACCAACGACATGCTCATGAAAATGGGTCTAGCCGCGACTTCCATGTGCAGGTTGTGTGAGGAACATACAGAACGCATGGAGCACCTGCTGTGCACATGCGATGCTTTGGCTAACAAGCGAATGAGTCTTCTAGGGGTAGGATATCCAAGACCAGAGGATTACAGGCTCTTATCCCCGCATCTCGTTGTGAAACTTATGAAGGAGATTTTCAGCGAGGGTTGGGAGGAGTAAGCTATCTAGGGGACCACAAAAGATCCACATGGGTCGAAGTGTCCGAGCTGTTTCTCGGCCCCTTAACAAGAAGAAGGTGTCCAGCTAGTGCGGTACGTTTCGCGGCACAAAAAGTTTGGTCAAAGAAAATCTATTGAGGTTAGTAACGTTTTTTTACGTAAATATAAAGTTTGTCTTTATTTCTTTTTTAACTGTACATAACTTAAACACTGCTGAAGGCATAAAAGTAAGATTTTATTGGTTTGTGGTAATATTGTTTGAGTATTTTAATTTCGTTTCAAAATGATCGACATTCGTCACGTCCTGTTAGTAACCGTTACTATAGGATAGACAAAAAATGTTACGAAACAGACATGTAAAGCTTAGAACTCATGAATTAAACTGTCGAGATTTATTTATTGATGACAACGGTTAGATTCTTTAAATATATTCCTTATATTTTAAATGTCGGTTCGTAAGTTTGAATATTTGAATCCAATCCCGCAGAAGCGGGTGTTCGGATTAGGATGAAATTTGGCACCTAGATAGGTTTTTATTACGATATTTTTTAGGAAAACCTGATTTTACGCGGGCAAAGTTGTGGGGCGGTAAGTTAATAGGAAAATAATGTATCAACAATTTTTTTTTTAACTTTACAGGTTACAGTGGTGATATCACTTTTCAAAATGGTGATATACGTTGAGATAGATAAAGAAGAATGTTCATATTTGACCTGACTGTGTATAGAAATGAAATAAATCTTAAAATATAGTTTATTGAATTGTATATTAATTACGCATATCACAATGTTAAAAGAAACGTAGGAAAAAAAGATATTTTTGCATTTATTTAAGCTAATTCTAAACGTATTGTCATATTTTGAACGCATTAATTCGACCAGTAACTATTTTTTTATTAGTAATGGGATAAAGTAAATAATTAAAAAATAACACAATAATTGAATTAAATTAATCATTTAGTGGCGTTTCAAGTGAAATGGATTTTTTTGACATTTGACAGTTCTGTGATTTGCATCGGCGCAGTCCTTTATTGTTGCGCTCGCGTCTCGTTGTGTACTGTGCCATTTTGTATGTGTTTCTTCTTATTACGACCCTATTTACCGCCCCTGGACCCCGATATCTTCCTCATCTGACGACCTTTGCTTACCATACCTGATACCGTTGTAAATCCGTTCTGTTGACAATGCCGCCATCAGCAACAAGTCGACGTATACTTTGCATAAACTGCAATGTCTGCATAAATACGTTTCGACGTTATCTCGTTCATGAGCTGAACACAAGAGTTATTTCATTACTTAGCGAGTGGATATCACCAGTAATCGTAAGTATTTTATGCTCATTACCTATTTTTAATCTAAAAATCATATTATGTATAAGAATTACACAAAGCTCTTAAACAATGTGTAACATAACACAAACAACTGTTTGAAAAATGTGTTTATACAATGATTATTTACAATAATCTTAGTTTTGAACCTGTTGTTTATTGTTATGTGGAACTATTTCTTCAACATAACCTCCTGGTAATGAGCTATTGAATATTTTGTAATCAAAAGAAGTTTATACCTGATAGTGATGGATCTACTATGCTGTAACACTTTTCACCATAAAAAAATAATTATGTAGGTACATAATTATAATACTTTTAACATGAAAATAATAGGTACATAATATTATTGTTTTTTTGACCTTGAATGTAGTGACATGTCTTTTTATCCTTTAAAAATAATACCAACGATACCTGATATTAATTCAATGTTTTCTTTCATAGATATCATCATCTGATAAAATATGCCATGCATGCTAGATGAGCTGCAAGCGTGCTGCCACACGTATTGAGCATGCTGATGATGCCCGTGGAGTTTCTACTACTGAAGAAGTTGAAGTTGAAACAGGTGACTCTGAGCCATACACTGCTGAACCAGTTCGTGAAAGTCTTGAACTGCCTTCTGTTGCATCAAGTGAAATGACAATGGAAAATTATAGACGGGCAGCAAATACTGCTTCTCATTGCCTTTTTCCTCAATGTACTAATATTAATCTGCACAATTTGTCAGATTCATTTAGGGCTACAATATTCAGTACATATAAATATTATATCCCTGTGCACAGCCGTGTTTGTACAGAACATAGACTGAGTAACCAGTGGAGCAATCTCTATGATTCGAGTAATAGCATTAGAACATTTACTTTACAACAAGTGGAACATATTTTTTCATTTGTCAATGCTTTCAAGCCTTACCTTAACTTCACAAATGTAGAAGCTATCCAAGAAATTGAAGATAACATAGTTTTTCTTTTGGACTGGAAGGTCTAAACAAGATTTTTTCACTCTTATTAATGAAGTTCCTCGCATACAAGGAATGCACAATGGCCTTTTGGGATTAGCTGCATTATTAATCAAAATGAGGACCGGTGAATCAGATGTTCGCTTGGCTACATTATTGGATGTACCACGTAGTACATTAGAAAGGCTAATGAACAAAAGCAGGGAAATCCTGGTTCAAGATTTTGTACCTATGCACCTGGGTATTACTCACATATCGAGAGAAAGTCTAATGGATCATAATCTGACAATACCAAATGGTATATACAATGAAAACTTCACAAATGCTATTATTATTTGTGACGGTACATACATAAATATAAATAAAAGTTCCAATTACTCCTTCCAAAAGGATACATATTCATTACATAAGTATAAAAATCTATTAAAGCCATTTTTATTTGTGGCATGTGATGGTTACATCCTCGATTGTTTCGGTCCATACAAGGCTACCACATCCGATGCCGATATAATGATTTCCCTCTTTGATTATGAAAACGCTCCTCTTAGATTATATTTTCAAGAAAATGATGTGTTCATATTGGATAGGGGATTCCGTGATTCCATAAGAATGCTGGAAGGTTGCAATTACCGGCCATACATGCCTGAATCTCTATTAGAAGGCGAACACCAACTAACAACACAGCAGGCCAACCGGAGCCGCTGTGTAACAATATGTCGTTGGGTAGTTGAGGCAGTAAATGGACACTTTAAAAGGGACTTTAAGCTCCTGAGGCAAGACTATTTTAATAAATCAGTCCCGAACATGATGCAGAATTTTCAAATAGCTGCCAGTTTACTAAACAGATTTGGTGTTCGTTTTCAGGATAGAAATGATGCTAATGAAATAGTGACAATTATTAGAGAGAGAATTAATTTTGAAAATAATTTAGCCAGATTAGTTGAACAACTAAACATGAATAGAAGATCAACTGCTTTTCAGAGTATTACTGCTGACCGAGATAATTTATTTTTGTTTCCTAGATTAAGTTATAGTGAATTAATATTATTTGCTCTAGGTGCTTACCAAATAAGACAAGCAAGGTCATATTATGGAGAACATATAAGATTTCACGGATCATATCGAATAGAAGTATGTAGGGATACACAAGACTTTTCTCAATATAATCTTAGAGGAAGTGGTGATAAAACACTAATAAGAGGAAAAATCAAGTCCAGGCACATTTCAAGAAAACAATATTATGTTTATATTTTAGTAGAAAATAATGTGCCTGGCAGAAACGGGATAGTTGAATATTGTTGCAATTGTTTGGTAGGTCGACGAACTATCGGATGTTGCGCTCACGTGATGACGGTAGTGTGGTACCTTGGATGGGCTAGGTACGAAAACAATATATCTGCTCCAGCAGAATTTCTGGATGACGTAGTTGTAAGAGATTTGGATGAAAATGATGAATATCAATAAACTATTCCACTGTAACATAGTGTTTTATTTATTTTCCCCGTTTCATTCAACAGGTATGGAGGTTGGTAAATAAGTGATCATTTTTGAAAACATGAATTAAGTTAGGCATTTTAGAGCTAGGTATATATAGAAACTATCTGACTAGATAAGGTGTCGTTTTTATAGGTACTAAAAATAAAATATAGGTTAGTAAGTACTTATGAGAAGGTACCTGCTACTATTTTATACTGCTGTGTTATTATCCATTAGAACGCCACTGGGAAGTTATATAATATACTGTTATAACATTACATATACTGGGAAGATAAATAAATTAATCTAGTTAGTATATACCTAGGTATACTTAATTAAATTAAAAGCAATTATTAGTGTGATAACAATGTACTTATTTAACCACAAATTGTACATATTATGTGGTGTTAGCCAGCAGGTAGGTAGGTAACCAAATGTTAGTCTTAAAAAATAAATAATTTGTAAGTAAGTACTGGAGAATGCAGTTTTCAACTCGACACTCATTTTATAGTGACAATCATGGAGTCTTAGCATTGACTTAGCCAGGGGCAGTTAGTTTCAAGAAATTAACTGAGTAAAAAAGATGTTTTAGACCATAGTTAGCTAAATATTCCTATTTTTGAGTAAACTACGAGCGTTATTAATTAGTTCATGCACGTTTGTTTCATTAATTCTGGTGACGGCAAATCCTAACCTAAAAAGAAACATTAATATTTTTTGAACTTCGTGGCGTTTAAATTGCCGAAATGACTATTAGACATTACTTTCTAAACTTACGGGAAGTATTTCTACTATATCTTATAACTATACATATACTTTCATCATCAGGTTTTTAAATGTATGGAAGGTGGGCATTGTTCTTTTTGGAAAGGAGAGATTTTTATACTTGTTTAATCGACAATCTTTATTTATTTATTTATTTAAACTTCATGTACAGTAGTGGTACATAGGCGGACTTAATACAACAAGGCATTCTCTACCAGTCAACCTTAATCAATCAATCTTAACTGGCCCTGGCAGTCCACTCATTTTATATTAGCAGAACGCTGACATGGCTGTGGAAATGTCAATATTTTTCATAATTTGCCATTACATTTTGTAAATCCTATGACTAAAGAAGATATTTGATTGTTGTTAGAAAGTTCTTTCTTCTGGTGTGATTCATGCAACTTGTTTACTGTATATGATCATTACCCTTTAGACGAGTGTTATTATTGTACCTAAGTAATAAATACTCGTTTCCATAATAATTTTATCTCGTTGCATTTAATTCATGAATCCCCAAGCGACCACCGGTGGCCGCGCATCTATTGTCTTACTATTGTGTCTCTAATTGACGGTATCTGAAGGGTTAATTGTTATTACTAAGCAGTTTTAGTATTATGGCTGCAACCAACTAGGCACTTTATATATAAATATACCTACTTCGGAAATTAATAACGGAAATTAATTTCAATATTTTTAGATAAAAATGGTGTTAACGTCCGCTGAAAGAGCCAAGAGGTATCGAGATAAATTAAAAAACAACCCAGAGAAGGCTGAAGAAGTTAGAAAAAGCAATTAGCGCGAATGAGAGCCAAAAGAATACAGTCCAAATTGCTTATCAGTTACAGTACGGCCATTATAAGTTGTCGAGTCTGAAGTTAGGCTCTGCGATTTTTGACGCTTGAAATATCGCACAAAAATAAAGTTAAAAAAAAAATGCCAATAATAGTTTTTTACAGCAATAACAACTGCAAATTGAGTAACACATTTCATAGAAGAACTAACATTTTATACGATTTAAACCTTACAGTGAGCACTATTCTTAACAATTCTGTTTCGTCACGTCACATGTCCCTTTAGTAACAGTCCCAAAATATTTTTGTCGTTTTTTATTTTTATTTTTTTAAATATTATGAGGAATATTATTATTAAAATATTATAAATAAAGAAAAAAAAGTACATAAACACTATATTCCAAGTTTATTATTCCTTGACTGATCAAATAAGTTACACGAAAATTAAAACTTGCATTTGGTCAAAATGTTACGATACAGACCAAATTGTTGAAATTTTAAATAAAAATAAATATCTATTGACTAAGTAGTAATATTTAATTTCATTAATTGATATCATAAACTTATACTGAGCGTTTTTCTCATTTAATTTCCAGCAGTTTATTTGTTATCGCGATTTGATTTTTGTTACTAAAAAGACATTTTTAGCCTGACTTACTTTAAAAAAATAATTTTAGAAAATAAAATACACATTTCTGCACTTAATTATTACATTTAATCATAACATAAATATATTTTTTACAATAATTCAAAATTCAAAGTGTCCTAAAACAATAATAATTTAAAAGGTTGTTTTTTAAAACTTGCGCCATTTAAAATGAAAATGCCCAAGCGCACGGCTCGCTTTGCGGCAATGGCGGGCAACTCTTGGTAGCGTTAAATGCCTATCTCGCTTGGTCTACCCGCCCTTAAGAAATATATTCGATTTCCACAAAATGCAGCTGAAAGACAAGCGTTAAAAGAACAGTAAGTATGTTTAAAATATGCAATTAGATTCTTCTTAGATTAAAGGCCGCCTAGTAATACCACCATCACTGGACTGGTCACCACTTTTCAGGGTTGGCAAAGTTTAAAACACTGATTAAAACACTACAAAAATATGTATCACGTTTAAAATTTGATTAAAACTAATTTGTTTTAAACGTGTTGAAAACACATAAAACTCTTTATACTTTTAATTAGAAGAAATTAAAAAACTCATTTTATGGTATGTTTTTACTAAAGAGTTGACAACATCGATATAATTAACTAGATGGGATCCCCCTAACTGACAGGCGGTAATGCCACGGTAATAATATCATACAGTATTCCAACTTCATACAAACGAACGAAACGCGAGCTATACCCACGCGCCTCGGTTGTAGCATGATGGTCTTGGCATGTAGACAGTCGCGACCGTCGCAACTGTGCCGCAGTGACGAACGGACACGACGGTTTTTTTTACAATTATCGCGCGATTATTGTTAGTTTGTGTAATTCAAAGTAAAGACGTGGTATTTTATTATTAATAATAGTGGTTTATTGTACTATGTGTATGAATAATACTAAAAAAAAGCATTTTATTTAAATCTACCAATCAAAAAACAGCACGCATTTTTATTGAACACTTCCTATTCAATCCACAAAGTATTTTGTTTATATATAAAAGTAAGTATATTTACAATCACAAAAAAAAAAAAACGGAAACAAACTAGGAAAATGTAATTAGAATGCTGGAGGCGGGCAGCCCTATCGCATGTTTACGTACCGCGCGGCTGTAGGCATTTATTTCAAAAAGACGGCCGAGTTACAATACTGTATGATACTATTACTTACCGTGGTAATGCGTATCGTGGCGAATGCATGGTGAATGTTTATAAAACGCGGGGATTTCCCGGTTTGCTTTTGTTTAGCTGGATAGAAAGAAAGCCGAAAGAAATAGATCCATTCATGTTTTGCTAGTGTATTGTGAACACGTACTTTCTTTGTTTTGCATACCTAATTATTTTTGTTCGAAGTTATTAATAAACAATAACGGTGCATGTGTGTGTTGTGTGTTATTTGGGAAATAACTATGATAACAGGGCGGAAGAAAGACCCGCTTTGGCGGAACTTTATAGAAATTCCAGCCTCTTCGAGTTCTACCACTGAAGTTCGCGGAAAAACACTCAGAGCGCATTGCAAGCATTGCAGGACAAACATGGTGGGCCTGATTGCTCGTATGAGAACACATTTGGAAAAGTGTTCAGATTATGCATCTAGAAATTCCAGTGCATGCATGTCTTCTTCGAGAATACAAATCTGTGAAAATGATTCAAGTGATGATGGTAAGATAGAAAGTAAATAAATGTAGGTATATCTATCCATTAATTATTGTCTATTTGTCAGTGATCAGTGAAAATTAGTGAAAAATAATGTCATTTCAGTTTTAGAAACATTTTGTATTTTTTATAATCAATCTATACTAATAATAAAGCTGAAGAGTTTGTTTGTTTGTTTGAACGCGCTAATCTCAGGAACTACTGGACCGATTTGAAAAATTATTTTTGTGTTGGATTGGATAGCCCATTTATCGACGAAAACAATATATAATAGGTGATGTTATAATAGGGTATATAACATCACGCTAGGAGCCACGAGAGCGAAGTAGTAAACAAAAATGCGGGTGAAACCGCGGGGAACTGCTATAAATGATAATAATTAATTATTATTGCCGGTCCTGATACATACTTACCCATTTCATTTATATTTGACCATGGCCGTAGCTAGGGGGGGGCATTGTGGGGCAATGCCCTACCTTGAAACCACAATGCCCTACCTTAAAAATATCTAAAACTAAGATAAATTATTATAATTAAATTGTTTGTTCATAGTTTGAGAAAAAAAATGTAGCGATAGGTATCTAAGTTTTTCCGAAAATACTTACCTACCACAGATTGTGACATTCATTTCATATTATAATAATTCTTTGTTCTGTGTATAGATGGCATTCGAAGCGCCATCTCATGAAGCGATGGGTTTATACAAAGAATTAGAATACGAATATTCGATGACTAACCTCTCAATCAGCTAATTTTTTTTCCCTTTTTGCGGACGCCCATGACATTTTAGCCACCTTTTCAATTGTTTACAATTGTCAACAGTTGAAGATTCAACTGAATTATGTCCCTTTCACGTAGGAGTCTGAAAGGGACACCGTCTTATCTAAGAGCGAGAAGGCAAGATCTGGATCGTGATCCAGATTGAGCGTGTACTGGGCGCCAATATCTGTGTGATGCAGAGGGAATCCCCGTACCATAGACTGCAATATGGGCTATATTGCAATCTATGGTACGGGGAATCCCCTTTTAAACCTGACCTAAAGATTGATTATGATTGTTTGTAGTTTGGTTAAGTGAAGTGTACGGTGAAGAGTGCTTTAGACAAAAATCGATACAATTGTTATTTGTATTGCTATAAATTGAAGATTCATTTATTTCGCGATGGATATACGGGCTTTCTTTGGAAAAAAACGAAGACTTGAGGAGCAAATTGACCACGAAAAACCTAACTGTTCAAAACAGGTGGAAGCACCAAATACAATCGCTACTCCTAGTTCCGTAGCAACAGGTAACGTTAGCTATGGTATTCCGTCTGATATTGCACAAATCGGAGAACCAATAAAACAAGTTGTTTTAGACACATATCCAAAACAACACAACAGGGCCTTTGTTTCCGATTGGTTCAAGCGTTATAAATGGTTGCAGTATTCTGTCGAGAAAGATGTTGCTTTTTGCTATCCATGCCAGCAATTTTTACCTCATGGAAGCAAACAGACTTCGTACACTTCCACAGGATTTAGAAACTGGAAAAATGCCACTGATTCTAAAACTGGTTTTCCAAAACATGAAAAATCAATTTCTCATATTCAAGCTATGTCGATGTGGCAGGAGAAATTACAAAGAATATCTACATCTAGCAGTGTTGAAACGTTAATAAATCAAAAAGTATTAGAAAAATATAGGTATTATGTAAAGTCTATCATGGAAGTAATACAATTTCTAATTGTCAACGAATTAGCTTTGCGTGGAAATTATATTTTGGAAGAAGAAAAAGAACAAGGATTATTTCAGAATTTATTTGAATACACATGTATGAAAGATCCAAATTTGAACGAGGTTCTCACTCATATACCACAAAACGCAACATATCGTTCACCCGAAATTCAAAATCAAATAATTCAAGCAATGGTTCAAGCGGTACGAAGTTCCATTGTCAAAGATATTAATGAATCTGACGTGAAATGGTTTACTCTAATGGAAGATGGGACGAGAGATAAAAATAACCGCGAAAATATTGCATTAGCAATACGCTACGTCAAGGATGGTGTCGTCAATGAGTCGTTGCTGATGGTTAAGACTACTGAAAATCTTGATGCAGCCACTTTCACGGAATTAACGTTAAATACTCTCACGGAAAATAACATTGACCCCTCTTGTATGCTTAGCCAATGCTATGATGGCGCAAGTGTAATGAGTGGGAAAGTTTCAGGAGTTGCGACTAGAATAGAAAATAAATTGGGCCGAAAAATTCCTTACGTCCACTGCTATAACCATCGCTTGCACTTAATAGTCATCAGGACTATCTCAGAAATGACTTTTATTCGTTTATTTTTTGACCAATGCATCATGTTACATGAATTCTTTCATCATGGCAAAATAGCTGCCTTATATGATGGAAAAAGGATTGGCCGACTCCTCGAACAACGCTGGTCTGGACATTTAGCAGTTACAAAAGTTGTATACGATAATTATTCATCGATTTTGCAGACTTTGAAAGAAATTAAAAATGGCAGATTCAACGGTGATGACGTCGCCAAGAGTATAGGTATTAAAAAAGTCATGCTTGATCTGGAATTCCGAATAGCCATGGTTGTGGCCAAAAAAATCTTATCCACGCTACAACCTGCAGACGCAGCTTTGCAAGCCCGAAGCGCAGGATTAAAAGATGCCATAACAATCATAAAGTGTGTCAAAGATGAAATTATTAAATTAAGATCAAATCAAATGTATAATCAAATTCTGGAAGAAGCTAAGTCTTTAACAAGCAATGACTGCGGCGAATCTGAAAATAGGACACAGACCTCGAAGAGGCAAGTAAAAAAACCAAATCGGATGGATGACTATTTGACGTACACCCCCTGTTCCTCCGCCAGACAAAATATAGATGAGAACGACGAGCCATTTAAGTCTGAGTATTTCGAAACGTTGGACATTTTAATTGCTGAATTACAAAGAAGGTTTTCGGACAACGATGATTTAATTAATTCGATTGCAAGTCTTGATGAGTTGGATGTAGATAAAATGGTTCCACTGAAAAATTTGGGTAAGTTTAAAAAAAAAAAAATAATTCAAAAAAATTGTCATGTTCAATTTACAATTTTAACTAATTTTTCAGGTCTGAAAATTCCATCAAGAGAAGAGGCTAGTGTGGTTAAAGCTTACTTGAGTCGTAACGAGGATATAATGGAAAATACATTGCAAGTTTTGTACAGGCAACGAGAGGCGTTCAAAGATACATATGAACTTTTTGCGTCTGTGGCGACCATAGGATGTAGCACTGCAGTGTGTGAATCTACGTTTTCAACTTTAACTGCAATCAATAGGCCTCAAAGGCTGTCAATGGGTCACGAGAGAATGGCTGGTATGGTATTTCTGGCCTTTGAAAAAAAAAGAACAAAATCAGTTGATCTGAACGAAGTTCTTCGCATTTTTAATAACATGGCGAATCGTAGAATTCAGCTGTTTTAAATGTTTTTTATTATTATGTTAGTTAATTATTATAATAAGTACGCAAAAACAATGTGATCTTAATGGTATTTTTGGTCGTTTCTATTTACTCGTATCACCCCACCCAATAATTAATTATTACCTCACTCTCACTCAGACGTGGATCTCTACATCCAAATCTGGAAGTTCAACCATCTTATTCACTTGTTCTTCATCATTGAGGATTTAATAGTTCTTAGATCCATGCTCATGCACTGTCACAGTAATTATTTGTCTACGAATAACTATTCACATGATGGTGATATACATGGTGATTGATTTAGGAGCCCGTGTTTCGACGGCAGATCAATTATGATAATTTTTTTACTTCCGCCCTACCTGTAACTAATGCTGCCCTACCTCAAATTCGACCCTAGCTACGGCCCTGTATTTGACTATTGACATTTTAAATTATTCTTGTTTGTCTGTTTCTTTTTACTCAACGTTAAAACAAACACCCAGCCTTAACATATTGAAATAAATGTAACTTTATATACTTAGTACCTACATAATTAAAGGGCGGAAAACCAGACAAATTATATTCTCTATTTGTAGATAATAAAGTACTGGGGGCCAATTCTCGATATTCGCCATTAATCTCGAGTTCGAGATTGCAAGTCCATCTCTATGTCTATCAAAAATATGTCTATCTCTACCAAAAAATGTCGAATTGAGCAGAATTCCGTATTCTCAGTCAAAATAGACATAAATTTCACGAAAATGTCGAGTCGAGTGAAGATAATGTTACCATTAGGAAGAACCACAGACTAAGTTCGTGTAATCGCACGTTCCGTTTTATGTAGCTATATAAGTGAATGAATGATTTGGTTTTAAAATGCTGACTAGACCTAATTCTTTATGTATAAAACGAAACGTTTCGTGTAAAAAATAGTTAGGTAGCTTGACAGTTGATTGTCAGAATTCGCGGTTCAAAACTTTTGATTTTGTTTATATACTGTGCTGTATATTGTTGTGCGTCTGCGTTTATTTATTAGAATAAGTACTGTGTATAAACAACATGGAGGGTAAAAAATACCCCAGTTCGCAGCAAAAATGGCTGCTTATTCAACTTCTAGAAGCAGACCCGGAATTGAAGGGAGGTAAATTCTCCTCCAATTTTACGAAGAAAGAAGCGTAGCGAAGATGGCAAGCCATCGCTCATCAGTTAAATGCTGTGGCCGGAGCCAAAAAATCTTGGGATGGTTGGCGCAAAGTAAGTACCGGTGCACCTAACTACCTTACTGTGACTTAACCGTTTTTAAACTTCATTGTTCGCTGTTTTCATTACTTACATACAATCACTGCAATGTTTTCCAATTTCTTACTTCTCAGTCATTTATTTATCGTTGTATATTATTTAATTCTCTGAGGATGTATGTATGTGCTAACATAAAAATTTTATTTCAGAGTTGGCAAGACAAAAAATCGAAAGCCAAAAATAAATTGGCTTCTATACGAAAGCAGTCTATGTTGACTGGAGGAGGCCCGCCACCAGAGCAACTAAGTGAAGAAGACCAAATGGTACTTGGGACTTTAAATACCACTACACTTGTCGGTCACATCGATTCAAATGAATCAATCGTGGAATTTGTTGGTGAGTGAAACTGAGGTTTTTCTGAATTTTCTAGTATATTATTACGGACATTGTGTTTAATACATGATGATGATGATGATACAATACTTGGTTTTTTTTTTAGATTTAGCCACACCAAGTACCTCACAATCTTCAATAGGTATAGCTCCTTCAGGGACCTCTGAATCTCAAGGTAATTCTACTTTCAATTAAATTTACATATGTTCCCAGTTATAAAACGAAAGTGAATAAATATTGAAAGTTGTTAAGATTAGGTTTCCATAATTAATCATCTTTAATGTTTATTTTAGCTGTTCAAGATGTGGTACATGCCGCTCTGCCAGGCACCTCACAATCCGGCATGGATAGTGGTGCATCTGCTCCTGCAGGAACCTCTGGATCTAGAGGTAATTCTTCTTTAGTTTAGATTTACATATTCCTATGTGTATAATGTTTACATTGTCAATCATACAAGGATTTTTAGTGAAAAACTTGTCAATTTTTTAAAGCTATTATTTGGTCTAGTACACAAAGAGAGTATTCCTTTAGATTGAACTAGTCGTGGGCTTGAACTTGCTGATGGGTGAGGCCTAAAAATGCGATATCTCATCTGACGTTGTGTCCGACAGCGATAATATCAAGTATGAGCAATTAGACACTAGTCTACACAGTTTGTGCATATATCACAAACTGTTGTTCAGACACACACAAACACCGTTTGGACTTAAAAGTTGCTCATAACTTTGTAATGCCAATGTTTTTTGTTTTTCTGTTACTATACAGACAAAATTAATACTATGATAAAATGATGATGTACAATGCCAAGTAAGCCACCAGCCACAAGTACCCCAGAATTTATGTAGCAAACGTGGGGAAAAGTATTGACTAGTGTTTACCTTAAATTCATTGCAGTTACATAAGTAATTAAAATAAAATGTCGGCGCTACTGGACCGAACAAGCAGCCTTAAAAATTTTTGAATGGGTTTTTTCAAACTTTGACTGCAAGGAAGAATAATATTTTAATTGATTTTGTTTTAGGAAAATAAAAAAAAAAAAACGAACGCTGCCCGATGTCAGCAGGCATCCATAGATGTTGCTGAGAAAATTAGTGCAGCAATGGAGGCTAAAAATGAAATTAAAAAAAAAATTACAGTGAATTTATTAAATTAATGGCTCAGCAAACTGAGGCTTTGGCTGCCATAGCTAGATCTATGCAGGTAAAATCATCACCCTATATATAATAATTTTTATAAGGCTGATGATTTTATCTGCATAGACCTATTAATGATCAAGATCAAGAACCAAATCTGATTACCAAATTTGATTATTACTGATTATTTTATTTATTGATTTTAAGTTACTATTTGTTGATTAGCTAAGATTATAAAAAAAGACTGATTTTATAATTAGTCTCTATAAGATTATAATAATAATTGTGAGAAAGAATAGGCTGTGATTTTATTATTAGTCTGTTAAGTCTGACTCTACATAAATAAATGTACACAAATGATTGTTAAGTATTTACATATTTCTGCCATCATTATTGTTATGTAGATGTAAATTTTAATTGTTAATTTTCTAAGATTATTATTGTTTAAACTACTGTGATTTTATAACTAGTCTGACTCTACACATACATATAAATGTACACAAATGATTTTTAATTATTTACATATTACTGCCATCATTATTGTTATGTAGATCTAAATTTTAATTGTTCATTTTCTAAGATTATTATTGTTTAAACTACTGTGATTTTATAATTAGTCTGACTCTACACATACATATAAATGTACACAAATGATTTTTAATTATTTACATATTACTGCCATAATTATTGTTAAGTAGATGTATAGTTTAATTGTTAATTTTCTAAGATTATTATTGTTTAAAAGACTGTACTGTGATTTTATAATTGGTCTGACTCTACATATACATATAAATCTACACAAATGATTGTTCATTATTTACATATTACTGCCATAATTATTGTTAAGTAGATGTAAAGTTTAATTGTTAATTTTCTAAGATTATTATTGTTTAAAAGGCTGTACTGTGATTTTATAATTAGTCTGTATATATATGTACACGTTTGTTAATCATTTCTGTCAAATTTCTTCAATTCATATTGAATGTGTGTGACACTAAGGTCAAAAAATTTGAGACTTGGATACTTTAACGTGAAGCTGTTTGTGCTATGTTGTTTTACAAATTATATTTTTTTAAATTTATTTATGTATAATATTAAGTTAATAAATAAAACAATTTTATAAATAGCTTGTAACAATTTATTAAAATTCTAAGAAAAGTAATTATTTATTATATTTTGTTGTTTTTGTCTCCCTAGATTTAAATAAGTATTGCCTCCTGTTGCTAGAAGAGGGTCTAAATTAATTATGCCTAACTCTCTTTCTTCAGGCACATCCGAAAGCTCAAAGTTGTGGGCTATACACAAATTGTGTAACACACAGCAGGCGTTAATTATTTTAGTGGCCTTATTAGGTGTATAATGTAAGACTCTGTCTTTTAAAAGACATCTAAATCTCCCTTTTAGCACTCCGTTACAGCGCTCGATAATGGAGCGCGTTTTCTTGAGTGCTTCATTGTAAAGAAAGTTTTTCCTATTAACATAGCTTCTCTCGTCATACGTAGTTCCCGGAGGAGTCACAATTGCAACATGTGTGCAGTCTATGCATCCTACAACTCCGGGAAACCCGTAGCAGTTGTAAAAGCTAAAAAAATAACAATACATGAAGTCTACATAAGTATGAAAATTAAGTGAGTAAGTACTAAGAATATAAATGTCTTACTCTAAGGCTATTGTTTGAAGCTCTTGAAATGTTTGGGGAAATCTAACCCATTCATTAAAAATGTTAGGATGGTTCAATGCTTCCACAACATCACTTATGCAACGGGAGGTTGTTGCTTGGGATATATTTATTTTATTCAAGTTACCGGTTGGAGTTTGGTAACTCCCAGTACCCAAAAAATGTAAAGTGCATAGGACCTGAAATAATATAACAAAGTGTTAGGTAGATAGGTAAATGATAAAGTTATTTACTTTAAAATAAAAATAGCTAAGTTATACTAAAGTTCAATTACGTATAACAAAATCGATTATAATACTTGTGCACTCAATAAATACATTTTTGCACTGAAAAAATTCCATTTATACGTATATACCTGCACCAAAGCATAGAAAGAATTTGGTGCACACTTAGTAATAATAAATTTAGGTGTGCAATTAGTATTTTTGGTGGGAAAGGTTAGGTTAGTTTAGTGAACAGTTGAATACATGCCTGAAAGAAAATTATGAAGCAGTAATAATTTACCTTCGTTTTCAGGTCTATTTTCGTAGTATCCTGAATTACAGGAGCCACGAGATCTATTAAAATCCGTATTATATTTTTATTTAATCTGAAATTTTTAATGACTTCTGTTTCGCTCAAATCGTAAACATCGACGGCGGGATAAGTGGACTGTTGTCGCCGTGTATTGGCCAGTTGTTCGCTACTTTCCAACAACTCCGTGATAAATACGTTAATAAACTCGTCCAACAACAACAAATTACAAGTCCGTTATTGTACGCGAAGGTCGTCGTTCCAAGAAAATACACTATCCACAAATCACAGAGCAAATCGAAATTCCAATATGAGAAGCCAAGTCGTATTTTAAAACCAAGAAAACACAGTGTAACGCACTAAAAATCTAACAAAACTACGAATTCACTCAGAAATGACATATCTCTATAATCGACATGACATCTCTACTGCTCACAAGCACTCGACATGAACTCTAACGTTATCCTTCGACAAATGTCGAATTCGACATCCCCAGAATAGCTACTTTTAAAATTTGTCGAAAAAATGACGTCATTAGAATTTTTTGTCGAGTTCGACACCATCTCTAAAATCGAGAATTGGCCCCCAGTTGTTTTGGGTATTTATAAGTTTCTTTGTTTCTAGGCTGCGGTGCTGATGGAATGCAAGTCAATGTCAACCCAACAACTGAGAAAACGAGTCAGGCTCCACAAGTGCCGACACTATCAAAGTCTTATTCAAGAGGCTCAATGTCAGAATACATAGTGAAAACATCGGAAAAGGAAAAACATAAATTGATATTCAAGTAGCAAAATATTTTTACGCCACAAATACTTCATTTCGGCACTCTGAGCATCCAGAATTCATCAATATGATACAATTATCTCGACCGGGCTATTTGCCGGCAAACAGAAAAAATATAGGCGGAAAACTGCTGGATGAAGTATATGATACCGTAAATTCAAATATGGAAAATAATTTGAAAGGAAGGTGGTTTGAAAGGTGTTCTGCTCATTTATGTTCCAAGGATATTGAAGAGGCGGAGATAAAAAGCGATGTAAAAAATTTTATCAAGTATTTCAAATATCATCATTTTGCACAAGCAAAGTACAAGGCTGGTGGAAAAGCACTTGTACTACCTCAAGATGTACGCTGGAATACATTAGCAGATTGTCTCGAATTCTACGTGAACAAGTGGCACTGTCTTGTGAAAGTATGCAGCGAGCACAGGTCTGTACTAGATTTAACAATCGTAAGGAAGGTCCAAGATGTTGAGTTCAAAGAAAATGTTGAGAACTATCTCAAAAAGATGAAAAAAGTAGCCATTGCTCTCGAACTCATTCAGAAAGACCTGTGCGTCTTAAGTGATTGTAGGTACACATATATGGAAAGATTTACTCTCATCGGACTGGTAGCCAGAAGAAGCAGATAAACTTAAAGCAAATTATAATGGAGATGGTCTATCGGAAGAGGAGGACACAATAGGCATGAAGTTTTTAGATTCAAGCTGTCCGAATGCCATGAAAGATGTCCTGGCGTACCATGCGAAGAGTTATCCTTTTTGGTGGAAATCAGTGAGTACTAAAGTGGATCCAGGGATGCTCGACATAACGTGTCAGTTATTTACTGCAACTGCTTCCTCCGCAGGAGTTGAAAGGTTATTCTCGTCATTCGGACTGGTACATTCAAAATTAAGAAACAAGCTCGGCACAGAGAAAGCTGCTAAATTGGTTGCAATTATGAGGGCTCTTAACCAACATAGTTCGCTCGAGAAACTTCAGATCATGAAGTTGAAATAAAACATGATGTTTTGTTCTTTATAAAAAAAAAATGTTTTTTCCAACCCTGCCACTTTTAGAGCATAGGTATCAATTGGTGAACTACAAATGCGTGAATTAGAAACAAAAAAAATTGTAAGCTGCTATTTAGATGTACTTGTACTTATTTAACCCTTAACCACCTACCTGCGGTCTCAGAGACCGCAACGATTTTTCAAATTCATATATTTCCGCGTGTGAGTGGCGTGCATCAAAGTGCGTTCGTGTCCTTTTTCTACACACCACTCAGTGTCGCGCTAGCGCCCGGCGAGTGTGTACGTGCGCGCGTTTGGCCAGGGTAAGTAAAATAAATTCGCCAGCGGTCTCCGTGACCGCACGTAGGTGGTTGTGTGACATGACGGTGGTTGATGGACTTTTTTTTATAATTATTTATTATTACTGTTTTAATAAGCTCGATATTGTCATTCTACCACCACTCTATTACGAGACCATTGACCGATCAATGATCGATCATTATGATTTAACAGATTACGAACTTTTAGCAAAATGACAATGGGATCGTGTTGGAATGACGAATTTATAAAAATAGCAGACTCTGGCCCCAGGTTCGACGTCGTTGCAATCCTCGCCAGAAATGTCATCTTCGTCCGAGATCTCTTGCTGAAGCCATCTTTCAATATTTTCGTGATTTTTACTTCTTTTTGACTCTTAAAACCAATAACTGTACAATAACGTTCAAATCACTTATCAAAACAACCGTCAAAAGTTTGCAAATTACCGCATATGTCAGATATTCATTTGTCATTATGTGCGAGATTACCATTTTAAGCCATTTCTTTCAATAAAGTGTCAGTGGTTGACCATTGGAAAGTCATTATGACTCCATTATATTAGTAGATTAACAAAACTTGTCAAAATCAACAATTATGAAGTGAATGATAGACCATTCTGACACTATTGTAATAGCAGACTTGCGGCCCTGATGTAACCGTTGATCAAGAGCAGGCTGAAGAGTGTGAATCTGAATCGGAAATTGAAGGTGACGACGCACATACGGGTATTTAATACTAAAAAGTGGCCAATAATCAGTATTTTGAAGTTTGCTATTATAACAATATTATTACTTCGTAGTACAGTATAATACATCGTGCACGTGGCGGCCATCTTAATGCGCTAGAGTTAGCAATTGATCAGTAGCGTCAGTCGGAACATAGCTATTGTCTAGAGTGTACGTTTTGTTCTCGGCGCCTAAATAAATCAGGCTTTCCCCGGTGATATAACAAAAAAAAGTGTTATTGACAAGTGTTGATGATGGATTCTGGTGATGGAGGTATGTAGCTTATTTTATACATTGTTTTACTAATGTTTATACCTTTTGAATCTTTTTTGTGGCTTAAATTAAAAACAGTAAAAATTATGAAAAAAATATCGAACTAGCTTAATAAATGAGTAACTTTCTTATATTTCCGGACTAGTCCGAATAGAAAAAGTAACAGAATCGTAATCAAGGGTAATCTCGAAAGTTAATAATGAACAAAGATGTTGCGGAAACAGAGCGTTTTTTTAATGATTTTTTTCGTCAATAATACCCACACTTTTAAAAACCAACGGATTAATCCCTATATTTTAAAACAACATTCATTTTGTTCCAGATGCATCAAATAAAATATTCACAAAGAAAGAATTGTACAACATTATACTACAGTGCAATTATAAGCAAATTGGCAAAAAAAATGGACTATTTAGAAGATTATATTTTCGAAATCACCAAATGTGAAAGAAGTGTTTTAAAACATATACTATCTCATTTTAAATCGGAGTTCATACAGAAATGGACTACTACTTACAGAATAAGAGACGCATTTGAGGCAAAAAATGGACTTTGGTTGCAGGGGACCATTACAGTACCGATGGTGACGTCATCTTTACCTGAGACTAGTGATGACAACAATAGAAGTACTCGCGGTCGACCGTCAAAATGTTTCGCTGAATCGAGTGAAAGATCTAAACGTAGAAAAACAATCGAGATACGAAAACAGCTTGCTGCCAGCGAATTAACATATGCCACGCAAATGAGCTTGCGAGCTTCAGGAAACGTGGTCGCTTCAAATATTTTGAAGGAATCGCCAACAAGAGCGTTAAAGTTTCGAAAATCTATAACTCAAGCAGAAAGCCTTAAAAAAATAAAAAGCTCTTGCCTACAGAAGCGTTATCTGTGTTTGTAGAAGGAGATTTTACAAGAAGACTGTACAATATTATTACTGACAAGCAGCACTGCAGACAAGGCTCGCTTTCCCTGTTACTCAGAGATACAAAAGGCTAAAAAACAATGTTATCCTAAGATTGAACGTGTTACATCAACAAGTGCAGAGATGAAATTACAAGATCTTTTGGACCATACATGTTTTCGGCTTTGTCTTTATTTGACGGAAGTATTTGAAACATGCAACCTCGAAGATTTAGATGATTTAGAACTGATAAGTAAATAGGGATGTGACGGTTCTCAGCAGAGTCAATTCAAACAGAAGTATGAAAATATAACATTCTCCGATGCAAATATATTTCAAGGCTCCCTTGTCCCAGTCAGATTGGTTAACAATAAGGTCTCAGAAAAAAAAGTAATATGGCAAAACCTATTACCATCGTCTCCAAGATTTTGTAGACTGATAAGAATTCGTTTCATACACGAAACTAAAGATCTAACCCTCCCTAGATGAGATTCAGTATATAAAAAATCAAATAAAAGACCTAACGAAATCGAAAGTAATTGTTAATGAAACCGAATATCAAATTAAAAACACTCTACTGTTCACTATGGTAGATGGAAAAATATGCAATGCTGCAACTAATACACTATCTACTATGCGATGCTATTTGTGTGGTGCGACCTCGAAAGCTTTTAATGACTTAACAGTGAAGAAAAAGGTGAACTTCGATTCATTAAATTTTGGGCTTTCCGTGCTTCATGCTAAAATAAGATTGTTTGAAACTATTCTTCACCTAGCCTATAAGATCCTTATCGGAAAATGGCAAGTTAGATCTCATGAGGATAAAAACATTGTAGCAGAAACAAAGAAAATAATACAGCAGAAATTTAAAGACACGATGGGGCTCTTGATTGATATACCGAAAGCAGGATTCGGAAACACCAACGATGGTAACTCAGCTCGCAGATTTTTTGCGGATACAAAATTATTAAGTGAGTTAACCGGGGTAGATGAAACATTGATATATCGATTTAAGGTAATTTTGGAGGCCATTTCAAGCGGACATGAGATTGAAGTCGCTAAATTTGAGAGTTTTGCCTACCAAACGGCTCAGTTATATGTTAGACTATATAACTGGCACCCAATGACACCAACCATGCACAAAATTTTGGTGCATTACAAATCGGGCAACTTTCCGAGGAAGCAGCAGAAGCCCGAAACAAACATTTTCGGTCCTACCGGCTAGGATTTGCACGCAAATTTCCACGCGAAGATTGCAATAAAGACGTAATTTTTAATTACTTTTAAGCTCGGATCCTTACCTTTCCTGCATACGCAAATTGGTTACAGAGGGGATTACGGAAATGGAACCCATAGCCGAAGGTTCATCTCTGAATTCCGAGCTGTTAACGTTGTTTACTGAAGCATCCATGGAATCATCTAGACCAGCTACAAATTCACAGGTTACACCACGTCATGATAACAATGCTGCCTTGATTTACAACTATATAAGCGATGACATCGACTACAATAATGAACAACTTGTACCCTATTCTGAGCACTCGGATTATAATAGTGAAGAACAACCAATGGGAGTTAACACGTTCAGACCGGCACCTCATGAGTAGGTACTTGGTATCCTACGGCGCAAATCTTCATATGGCCACCGGTGGTACATCACCGCCCCATGAACCAAAAGTCTTGCGACACGGACAGGATTAGACAGGAATTATGCTTTCTCTCTTTCTAATAAGCTAGTAATCGTAATATAAAGAGTTTTGTCTCATAAATCAGAACCGCACGTGCCGCGCTGACGTAACAACGCCCGAGCAGTTTTGTGCATTTTTCGCGCCATAACACGATATCGACGCGACGCGTAGGTAATTAGCTGCGCGTGATTGTGTGTGCAAGTTTGTTTATGCCTATGTTTATTGCATAAAAGGATGTCAAATGAAGATAATAATCGACCTATAAGGCCGGGATCGTGTCACAATTCTGGCAATGAGCGAAATGATCCGGTGGGGGAGGCGTCCGATTTGCAGAGCGACGACGAGGTGTTCGTCGAGAATTCAGACGACTCCGTATTTGACATTATGAATTACCGTCTCATGATACCCGACTTCGCAGATTGCTGATAACTTCCAATAGTTCAAGTAAAAAAGAGATTTTCGATGTTCACTCTAATATAAATCAATGCTCTGGGAATGAACGAAAAACACCATCAACCAGTCGTCGCAGACCATCAATCTTGTCCGACGATTCAAGCATTTTATTTTATATTTTTTTCAATTTTGATTTAATTTTCTTATTATTACATTCTCTCAACGTATTTTATCATAAACAATTCGCATTTCGTACAATTTATGTCGTGATTATTTCAATTTTTTTCTAATAAATACAATTTTTCAATACTGTTTTTTGCTTACTTTTCGAAATTATATCCACCTCCTGAGCTACACTATGAAAATTTGTCTATTTTACTAGGCGGGAACGGTAAATACAACACTTTCTCTCAAAGCGGCGCGAATTTCTTAGTATATTGAAAGTATAGTGTGACGTGGCCACCGGTGGTACACCTCGCCGTGGCAGCAAATACTCCGTGCTCCACCGGTGGTACACGCCGGTTTGAACGTGTTAAGAGAATAAACCTAAGGACTCCAGATGATACATAGCATGACTTCCGGAAAATCCTACAATCTGAAAAGTGCCAAAAAAAATGCTAAAAAAAGGAATGAATAAAACAATGGTTCAATTAACAAATTTGTATAATAGGGTCATACCCAAAAAACGAAAAAAATATGTTCATGCAACATAAAACCGTTATTTTAATATTATATCAACATTAAATACATTTAATATTTTTTTTGTCTTGAAAACTTATCTCCGTTTATTAAAAAATAGCGCTTTACTTAAATTTACATAATATTTTATCCTTTTGAAAGTGAAAAAATCTCCTTCTGTTGACTGTTCGGATGACAAGTATTTGAGTTCCAGTGATGGTTAAAAATATATTGCATACTTGAGATACTTTTATTTCGTTTCATTATATCAGTTATATTATCAAATACACATAACACAACGTTTTAAAAATATATGATTTCTAAATTTTGAAATAAAACGAATAAACATTTTGTTCACAGATTTAAGGTCTACTTCTGTAGACACATAAAATAAATCAAAATTTGCCAAAGATGAACGCAACGTTATTAGTTTATTTTTTGTGTTGGTAGTACTGTATTCTCTGTCATTTGCTCGGTTGTGAATTTAGCGCAAAGTGCGTGTGACGTGAAAAATCCCAATTTTATTCAATTACACAAGTTTTCGGTCGAGTTCAGTGTTTCTTTCCTGTGCCAAGGATACCTGAGTAAGTAGGCTCTTCAAATATATTAAAAGATCTAGACAGTATATGCGTTGGGGCGTTGTATGCAAATATCATATTGCCTAAATTCTAACCTCATAAAGCAGGATGCCATCTTTGATTTACTAAAATGTGTCTCTCGTGTAGACATCTTTACTGTGGACTTAGTGTCTACAGAAGGGAATTATGTCAACAGAAATGAATTAGTGATGCAATTTCACTGTATTTGAAGAAAATAAAAGTGGTGTTACTCACCTTTTAACAGATTTTTAAAAAAAGGTGGTTGTTAATTAGAATGTGTGTGATGGTGTGTGTGTTTTTAATCCTTTTTTTAACCGAATTGGATGAATATTCTGTTGTTTTTTCATGGGCATACTTTTAGTGCGGTTCCATATTAATTTTGTAAAGATCTGATGATGGATTTCGTAGATATTTAAGTAGGTTTTGTAAAAAGAGTTTCTCTGGTTTCTCTGTGTACTTTTAGGGGTTCATAGTTGAATAATTAACTTTTATATTATTACATTATTCATTTTGTCTGTCACACCAGATATGCTCACATTTACCCTTCGCTTTTTTTTTGCATTCTGTTTTTTTGCCGCTTTTTTGCATTTTGTTGCTTACAGTGCATGAAGGTTGGAGTCTTTTGTTCCAGGTAGGTACGATGCCACGAACGAGTCGATCAGGGCAGCTATCCGAAGAAGAAAAAAAGAAACGAAGGCGCGAGCAGAAAAAACTTAGTATACGGCGTGCCCGGGCAAAAATGGATGACTCAGCACTCGAAGAAAGAAGAAGGAAGGATAGGGAGAGATACAAAAAAAAAAAACAGCTAGGTCAAATTAAAACTATTAAAGACTACACACCAAGAGAACAAAGGCAGATAAGAAAAATATGGAGAGAAAAAGCGAAAAAGAAACGTGATAAGGAAAAAATTAAGAAAAGGGAACGTGATTATATGCAAGAGAACACACCTCCATCAAGTCCTTCGTTTTCCCGTATACTTGTTGGCAGAGCGGTGGCTACACGGAATAGACGACGACTTGTGGCAGAAAATAATTTTTTAAAGAGAAAAGTCCTTGAGTTAGAGTCTAAAATGGCCAAATATAGAATGAGATGTGTCAGAACAAGAAGTAAACTGGAAAAGAAAAAAGAAGGTCCTAAAAGAAGAATAAAAACGATGAAGACTCAAGAGATAAGAAAAGCAATCCATGACTTTTTACTGCAAGATGAACACAGTAGATTGACATCTGGAAAAAAAGACACAATCACAAGAAAAAAGATCAAGAAACAAATACGCTTTTTAAATGAGTCACTTTTGAACTTACATAAGGCGTTTGTGAATAAGACTGGTGTGTCTATTTCCTATGAAACATTCCGAAGAAATCGACCATTTTGGGTTTTATTCCCCAAAGTCGATGCTAGGAACACTTGTCTATGTGCCATACACACAAATAATGATTATATTATTCGAGCACTATATAATTCAAAAATAATTCCATATGTTTCTGCTTCTTCTTTGATGAAGTCTTTGTGTTGCAATAATGCCCTGGCAGTAATCTGCTTGGAACGAAATTGCTCTGATTGCAAAGAAAAGACTATTGAATGTAATGGTTTTGTTGATAACGATACTATATCTTTCGAGAGATGGGTAACAAAAACTGTAACTGTCGTTATAAAAGGAGAAGAAAAACAGTGCAAGAAAACTATTAAAGAAAAAGTTCAAACTACGAAAAAGGCTCTTGTGGAATTATTAAATTCAAATTTACCTACTTTTATGAAACATGTTGCATATGTGTTGCATCAATTCAAGGCTATTCAAAATATAAAATCGCAATTAACGCCAATAGATGGACTTCTCCATATTGATTTTTCAGAAAATTATCAGTGCAAATACGGTCAAGAAATACAATCTGCTCACTTTGGAGGTTCAAAGATACAATTATCCTTACACACTTCAGTCTACTACTCCACCCAATTAGAACCTCCACACAATTATACAGAAAGTACATCCTTCTGCACAGTGTCAGAAAATGTAAGGCATGATCCTGTTCTCATCTGTGTTCATTTACAGGCGTTGGTAAAAAGGATAAAGGAGTTATCTCCAAATTTGAAAAATCTGCACATTTTGAGCGACGGGCCTTCTACACAATATCGAAACAAAACCATGTTTCACTTGATAGCATCATACTTAAGCAAAGAGTTTAGCGTTGATTCTATCATTTGGCATTATAGCGAACGGGGACATGGCAAAGGTGCACCTGATGGAGTCGGTGGTTGCATCAAACGAACTTGCGATAATCACGTTGCAAGAGGTCATGATATCGCTAATTTGGATGAGATGATGTTATGCTTGGGTAACAATTGTAAGGGTATTGAAGTTTATAGGATCAATGAATCACTAGTTCCTGAAATTCAGCAACTTATAGACGCTAGTATTACACGACCTTTCAAAGGTACGTTTGGAATTCATCAATTAACATGGAGTGTCAAAGAGCCAGCATTCATTCACGCGAGACGTTTAAGTTGCTTGGTGTGTGCCCCTAACCAGATATGTCCTCATTACGAAATGGGTCGAATTCAAATAAAGCACATCCAAGATTCAGTAATGCCTAGTACATCTAGAACCATGGCCACTCCTGATTCATCCTTGTACAATTTATCATCGGATTTCCCTGAAAGATCAGCATCACTAGACTCCTCATCTGAGTGTTTGCCTATTCGAGATTCTCAAATGGCTCCGGCTACTCCCGAGGCTCCAACTGAGCCAAATTCACCAGGACTCTCAGATAGACTGACACCAGATCTTTCTATTGAAAAATTTAATGAAAGACATAGACCCCAGAAGATAAGGATTTATTCAGACGACTCTGAAGCTTCTGAAAATTCACCACTGAAAAAACGGCCCAAAAATTTCATGTGGGACGATTCTGACGAGGATAATATATTTTAATATTCTATTCATTTATATGCCCACAGAAGCATAATGTCTGTTCTGTGGACATTTTTTATTATTTTTTTACGCTTAATTGGTAAAAATCTTTTATTATGATTTTTTTACGGGTTAAAGAGAATTCCATTTTAAGTTCTTTTTTATTTTGTTCTATTCCTTATGTTATTGATATGATTATATTAGACCCGTTTTGTTCTCTTCTGTAGACAATACGATCTCTTCTGTAGACGTAAAAAAACTAAAAACGTGATTTATGCCTAAAATATCCAAGACTGATCTCTAGTGATATTATTGTAAGAATATAATTATCTAACTTTTAATAAATATAACGTTTCATACCAATTCGTGTAATTTTTTTATTTATATTTTGAAATGTTCACTTTTTGAGTATGACCCAATAATGACCTAAGCACATTAAAGAAACACGTATATAATATTAAACATCAATATGTCACAGTATTTAACTCGGCTGCCCAAATTCAAAACCTAGTAACAGGTGATTTGAAAAAAAACGTTTTTTGGCATTTTTCGACTTACTAGACAGTATCAAAATGATGTGGACCTTAAAACACCCAGTTTCATACGTAACTTTAAAAAAATAATTTAGCAAGTCCAAGCAATTTGGCATGATTACGAAAATTTCCTTGAAGTACAAATTTGAAACTTTGTATGTCAAAATACAAATTTAAAACCCTAGCAACTCAAGTGACTTACTAAGTTATAAATTTGAAATACCAACTTGCTATGTTTTGAATTTGGCGCCGATTGTAAAATAGATGAAATTTGTACGAGTGTTTCGCTCCGTGTTAAAAAATAATAAAATGAGTTACAAGCAATTTTATCGGTCCAGGCGTATAATGCGTGCTTTGCAAAACGTAAACGAATGCAGGTAAGAAATAACTTATTCATTATAGTTACGAAAATGTAAAAGAAACGTGACATAACCTCAAAATAGAATTGTCGCTGCATTATCTTCATAATAAAACTAACAAAACTAGTATGTTATGCTGGCTTTCGTGTAATGAATGTGCAAAAGCCGATTTTGCTTATTTTAAGGGTTTGTTTTGCTAATTATCAACGAAAAGTAGTAGTTCTAGGTTAGGGGCCTTAGGGGGCGCTATGGCACCCGCACTGTAAAGAAAATTAAATTAAAAATCAGCCACAATGGGCATCTCGGTAATTTTTAATGTGATCCCATATAAGAATTTTCTAAACACTTTCGCTGCTAAGAACCCGGGAGCCGGGTCGTACAATAATTCGTTCATGTGCCGACAACCCGCCTCCCGAGTCGTCATTATACGTAGCTATTGTTGACTTGTCGTCATGCCGAGAACCCGGCTAGCGAGTCCAAATCCAAGTGCGCGCGCGTGTGCGTGTGTGCTGTGCTATAAGGGTTGTCGACTATTTTTTTTAATAAAAAATCTGTTGTAAAAATGTCCATAGAAATATTCATTCTTTGGTTTAAAAAAGGGTCATTGGTATGTCTTATGGACATTCCAGTAAGTAACCCAAAATCGTAAAACGTTCCGTATTAAATATATAAGTTGTTATAGCTGCCATCTATTGAGGTTTATTTGAACCAAGATTTACTTGTTCATAACGAAAACTCATTCCAATACTGCTACTAGGGCAATGACGATATTATAGATATTATTTCATAATAGATACTAAAATAAGTCTCAGTTTTTACAAAACTATTAATTACTAGCTTCTGCCCGCGACTTCGTCCGCGGAAAATTTCTTGTTTTAAAATAAGATTACACTCGATTAGACGATGCGCACGTTCAGCGCTAGATTCCTGAGCACGGGCCTGTGATGTTATGGCATTTTGCCTAGCGAGCCGCTGCGAGCGCTCAGCGCTAGTCTCCCTATCCCTTGTCTCAGAGACATGCTGCCTTAAATGAGATAGACGCTGCGCACGTTCAGCGCTAGATTCCCGAGCACGGGCCTGCGATGTTATGACATTTTGCCTACCAAGCCGCCACGAGCGTTTAGCGCTTGTCTCCCTATCCCTTGTCTCAGAGACATGCTGCCTTAACTCAGATAGACGGTGCGCACGTTCAGCGCTAGTTCCTCGAGCACGGGCCCGCGATGTCCTCACATTTTGGCTAGCGAGGCGCTGTGAGCGCTCGGAGCTAGATTCTCTAGCGCGTGCTTGCGAAATATATTCTCTATTTCTCGAGAGGCGCTGCTCATTTTCAGGGGCAGATTCTTCCGTACGGCGTACTCGAGCGGCTCTTGTCTGTGATGTCTGCCGGGACAGTTGAGATTTCCTTTTAGACATGCTCTCAACAAACTACGCACAGACTTGAAAACAATTATGAACAAAAGGAGAGCGACTCGAACACCGTCCGCCTTTACCAAAACAAAACAATCGTAATATCGAATAACTCGTATCGATTATTACGATAGAACGAAGTACGAAACTACGAACATACAAAAACGTACAACGAAATTATGATATTTTCGATTATGAGGTATCTATCAACAACAACAACCATACGAACGAAACAACCGAAACCAATAAGCAACTGACAGAAGAACTCCAACTAACGACAACGTGGGCATAATAATTCGAGAGGGTCATCAATCCACAGAAAGTCTTAACACCGCGATTCAGAAAAATTACGTAATTGCAGAATGCCATCTATGGGCAAAAAGGTGAAACGTTGGGCACGCCACAATTATCGCGGTAAGTCCCTCTTTGAGGCGTGGCTGGAAAGGCCTCACGGCGTCCTTACCTTCCGCATGACACAGGTCCTCACCGAACATGGCAAGTTCGGGAGGTTCCTGCACCGAATTAAAGCGGAAGAGACGCCCGAGTGTCGCCACTGTGCGGAACGCCCGGAGGACACGGCCTGGGCAGAGCATCGCCGTGCCCTCGTGGGGGCGATCGGCGGCGGACACCTCTCGCGGCGGGCTCTGGTTGAGGCCATGGTCCTTAGCGAGGAGGAATGGTAGGCGGTCGCCTCCTTCTGCGAAGCAGTAATGCTAGCAAAGGCGGAGGCAGACCGCATCAGGCAACGGCGCCCCCGCCGCCGCCGCCGGGATTCCGATCCCGATTTCCGGCCACCGTAGATGCGGGCTCGCGGACGGCGAGCCATGAGTAGCTTGCTGTCCGATCGTCCGGTAATGGACCGAGCCCAAGACGACGACGGCGCGCACTGTTCCTGCGCGCCTCAAGAAGTTGTCAGCAACAGCAGAGGCCCAGCTGGGTCGAAGCCTACCGGGTCCAGGGTTATCCGAAAGGGAACTCGTGCCCTGCTTTGAAGGCTAGAAGGAACGGGGTGGGTTTTTAGTCAGTAAGAGTCTGACACTATCTCTCGCTCCACCCAAGGGCGGGGGTTGTCATAAGATGATTTTTGCCCACCATAAAAAAAAAATAGGTAAAACGTCTGCACAATGAAAGTTACGCTAGGGGTTTTCATTTTGCGTTTTAGTAATTTTATATTATCTTCGAAACTGTATGACCAATTGCTATGCTGTAAATGGCAAATCTTATCTGTATAATGTTCTTGTGATACTGAAATAATTTATTGTCATAAGAATTAATATTTTGTTGCTCAAATAATCAACCAAACGTAAGTATGCCGAAAAAAAATATTTTTAATGCAATAAAAGAAGTATAAAAGATGAAATATAAAAGATGGAGATATGGTACCGCGGACTTTTTTGTAGAAATAATTAAGACGAACCAGGTAGCCATACATTGTTTTTAATTTTAAGCAACTGTTTAGGCAGCGCACGCAAATAATTCTATTTTATGAGGTATTTTTTTCCGACTTGCCAGACAAAAGTTGTGATAGCTCGGTTAATATACATGCTATAGAAACAATTTATAGCCTATAGCACTTGGGAATAATGTAGCTTTCTGCCAGTAAAAAAAATTTTAGAATTGGATTATCAGTTCCAGAGATTACCCCCTACATACAAACTTACAAACTTACAAACTTACAAACTTACAAATTTTACCTCTTTATAATATTAGTATAGATTAAAAACATTTCTGATAATAAATTACGATTACTAAAATGATAGTTTGTCATAACATTGCATTATCATAATAATATTAATTAATGAAACATCTGTTTATATAAAATGTCCATATAAATATTAATTCTTTAGTAGAAAACGATCATTGGTCGTGTGTTCTGGACATTCCAGTAATAAATTTGTAAATAAACAGAAATCGTGTTACGTTCCGTGTTAAATGTAAGTTGTTATAGACGCCATCTACTGAGGTTTATTTGAACTAAGATTTACTTGTAGCAAAAGCTCATACTAAAATGACGATATCGTTATTACGTACTTTTATAAAATCTGTTTTTATAAAACAATTACTTAGAGGTGTACATCATTTCAAAATATTTCTAATAATAAATTACGATTACTAAAACAATTAAAATTACATTATCATCAAATTCTGCATGTTTACAAATTTTATAAACAACGAAAGAGAATACCAGTGCAAACATTTGTGCAATGGTAACATTCTTAGTTTATGAATGGGATCGAACAATTTGACGCACTTAAAATTTACTTTTCAATAGTGTAATATTTGAATGAATTAAAACCTCTTTTTTAAATATTCGTAAACCGAGTTAACATATATTACGTGAGGACTTCCCAAGCAAATCTTATTTTATTAAGTTCCAGAAAACAAACTTTCCCGATAAGTTACTTTTTAAATATTGGCACACTCTAATTTCGTCTTTGTGTGTTTGACTTTTTATTTATTTTACCGATATAATTATAATATTTTTTGAATAAATAAAATAATCTAAAAAAATATGTAAATTACTAGCCCATCGGTAAGTGAATAAATTTATTAAATATATAAAAGTGTAGAAACGTACAATACGCGTTTTTAGTGAATGTTGGTACAGCCAAACTATCTGTCGTCGTCAAAACTTTAAAACTGGGCACGTGGCACGTGGCTCTGGCTGTATTAAAAATTATGTAAGTATAAATTCTACATTTCTTTAGTGTTTTGAATTTTGAGCGACTACTGTTGTTGTTTTATTGTTGAATTAAAATGTTTATTGTTTTTTGCAGAACAAAAATCAGATTCAATCAGACCATGGGCAACGTTGCGAACCGGTAAGTACAATCATTGGTACCAAAGTTTTAAAACGAGGTGCAGCAAATTACATTGAATTATAAACTGCAATTCACGGTGGTATTTACGTAAAAATATGGCAATTCAAGTGGTTCTTATTTTATGTACAGACTTATCATGGCCATACGATGATGATGAGAGATTACGGCGGTCTGTGGCGGTATGACGATGCTTGCAACCTTATTACTGTGTTATGGCGAAGTGTTATACTAACATGGTGTGGCAAAAAAACGTGGAATATTTTGGGCTTTGGGCATACTAATGAAAAAGCTTGTTTGTGTTGATTGATATTTTGCTGTGAATGTGTCTGCATGTAATCTAGTTCTTGCATGGTTTGAATATCCTTTTTTTTTAGAATTGCTGATTGCTGTGGCCGCGCCCGGGAGGACGGCAGCACTCGCAGCACGACGCCGCTCCGTGCCGCGACCGCGGATGACAAGTAAGTACTTACCTAGATCTAGTTGTAAACTATTCAATTTTCAGCTTCATTTAACAAATGAATACTTATAAATGAACTTTCATAGAGGATCTTTTTGTTTACTTGTTCTGGTCATGATATGAGCTGACTTGAAATTATCACTAGGTACATAGTATAAAACAAAGTCGCTTCCCGCTTTCTGTCCTTATGTATGCTCAGATCATTAAAACTACGCAACGGATTTTGTTGTGCTTTTTCTAATAAATAGTGATTCAAGAGGAAGGTTATGTACCTATATTACATGCATAGTATATTTAATATCACCATTGCACTCGCGCGAAGCTGGGGCGGGTCGGTAGCAATTAATAATCTAATGTTGGACCGATGACATGGTGAGGAGCGCGGGAGTCCCATGGATGGGTGACGCACAGGACCGATCATTATGGCGATACTTGGGACAGGCCTATGTCCAACAGTGGATGTCTTTTGGTTGTAACAATGAACCTAATGTTGGGGTTGATTATAGATATAAAATGCTAAATGCAAAGAAAAAGACGAGTTGCTATTTTTCGCGGTATCAGACCATTTCTGAATCTGTACTAAATATAATTATATTTTACAGAAGGAGAGCCGAGGAACGCCGGCTGAGACTACTGCTTCGCGACGCGCTGATAGCCCAGAAGAGGGCGGATCAGCGCCTCGAGGAGCAGGAGCTCCGCCGGCAGCGGCGGCGCCTCCGGGCGGAGGAACTCCGCGAGCTGAAAGAAAACTGGCGGAGGGCGGTGATCGCCGGGGAGGCGCGCCGCCCTCGAGGTCTCGGCATGGATACGGGAGAGGCCCGCCGTCCTCGCAGATGCGCGGTTAGGGAGCTCTTACCGAGCTCCTAAATTGTAATTATAAGTCTCGTCAAGCTTCTTGGTCGTCCTGTGGGTGGTGCTGCTGCTAGCATGGACAACCAAGAAGCTTGACAAGACCTATAATTATGATTTGTCAATCGGACTCGGTATAGAGCTCCCAAATTTAATGAACTAAGTATGTCAATTTTATAATAAAATTTTAAAACTATAAGACTTGTTTTTAGTTCCTGTTCTGTTCCATAAATCATGACACTTGCCCTTTCTATCTAAAAATAGTACTCTGTGTATCTAAACATCCAAAAGGTTTATTGATAGTATTACACAATACACACGCTCGAACTTGGTACGACGATTTTGGTCAGTCGTGCCAAGGTCAAGCATACTAATTAGTGCTAACACTGTTTGTCGGACGGACCGAGACCTTGGTACGACGGTTCTGGTCCGTCGAATCGAGGCATGACCGCGTGTTAACAAACACCTACATGATTTTTATTTTTAGAAACAACAATTGCGATGACCCATACTATCCGTGAAATTACCGGAATGGTGGCAAGATCAATGACTTGCCACGAGTTATGAAAGATTATTTCATTTGAAAGTAAAAGTACCTACTTAAATTTAACAGTTATGCCTAACTTGAGTTAACCTTTCGTATGCCAGAACGCAGGTCTGCGCTCCAGATTTTTGAAGCTTCGTATACGTAGCTTCAAAATTCGGAACTTCGGAACGTAGATCTGCGCGATATTAACTGTACTCGAAAAATCATTTAATTACAATAAGTAAAGGGCCTATAATAGCGTGAAAGTGCCGGAAAGATCGAGTGAACTAATCAAACAATATAAAACAGCCGTTAAAAACTTTCATTCAACGTCAAAATAGTAAAATAAAATTGAACAAAGATTCAACTTGTTAGTACCTGTGCCGCGTAATTTGCTCTGTGTTTTTTGTGTGATATTTATTGAATAAAAAGAGAAATCGTGAGTATATCTTTGTTTTTTCGATAATTTGATAAGTGTTTGATGAAATTGTAATATAAACTGCCAACGGTAGCAAGATTTCAACATGTTTGATAGGTTTACAAAAGTTGGTTACAAGCATGATGATGGATCCATAGTTTTCAACTTCGATTTATCTTATTGTTCCATATTTTCACATGTGCATTGCTTATGCCATTTAGAAATACATTTTCTGTGTAATATATCTGCATATCAGTAGAGTAAAAATGCTATTTCTGTTAGTCATGGTAGTAGGTGGTAGTTACGATGCGTTCACAGGATGTTCAAGTTTATTTTGATGTACTAGGAACCGGAACGCATATCTGCGCATTCAATCATATTTGTATTTAGTAGGTACACGCATTACTATAATATTGGAAAAAGGAGAGTAATGGTTTCTTGTATGTAAGTAGGTATGTACGAGTACCTACATAACCATTTTTATTTGATGTGA
This sequence comes from Mythimna lalbum, assembly GCA_949319445.1. NCBI lineage: Eukaryota > Metazoa > Arthropoda > Insecta > Lepidoptera > Noctuidae > Mythimna > Mythimna lalbum. Next base: position 18,758,691 of record OX439357.1, on the reverse strand, counting down.
CCTTAGATTTGTGTCGGACTCGAAGTGGTATACAATATGGGATAGGTATAGGTTTTTTTTTCGAATAGGTAGGTACTAATACGACAACAGAGGCGAATCGAAATGGGTGTCAAATAAATAGTATTTTCGTACATAAATGAGACGAAAGACACAGCTCACGAATCTAATAGGAATCTTTCTTTTTTTTTAGTTACTGAGCAAACACGACAGAAGAAAAAAAATGATTTTTTCATCTAATCGGGTAGTCTTCATGGACGTGGATGATTACTTGCATCAAGAGCACTACCGCTTATGTTTATATGATTATGTTTGGCCATGGGAAATTACTCATTTTATAAAGCGGCTTAGGTGCTTCATATGTTATATGCCCACATGCACAGAAGCTCCTCCTCATTTTATTCTTCTAACTAGTGCTGTCGCCATGGAATTATTGTTGAGCACTGAAAACTTTTGGTGTCAAAATTGCAAATATGCGGTATATGAACATTATCTACCAGATGAATGTGAATTCTGTGCTTTGTAAACAGATCAAATAAAATTAATTTCTATACCATCAGTTCTTTTGAGTTTTTTACCTAGAGCAGTTTTGTTTACAATTTTGATGTTAGTATACAGTTTTTTTTTTACTATTGAGTTGAGTCCGACTCGCACTTTTTTTTTCACGTGCCGGTTTTTTCTTCACTAAAGTGTGCTCATAATTCCAGATGGATTGCGACGAAAATGCATCTGGCAGACAAACTCCATCATATCGACAAATAGTAACTGCATTGGTTGTCGAGAGATCACCAAACTGACAGAATTACTTTCGAATTTCTGTATTAGTTTGAATGTATAAATATATTAGGTGTGTACATACTATATACTGTTTCAAATAAAACTACGAAAATACGCGATCAATCTTTATAATTTACTCAGGATAAAATAATACTAACTAACTATATAGTACCAATTTTAACCATAACATAAACTTAACCTAATAATTTAAATAATGCTATTGGAAGTTTTATAATACTAATCTTAACCACAACTCAAACTAATACTAATGAAAAATATATATGTAATACTAATTTCAACCGTAACTTAAACTAACACTATTGACAATTATGTAATACTAATCTTAACCACAACTCAAACTATTACTAAAGAAAAATATACATGTAATACTAATTTTAACCGTAACCTAAACTAACACTAATGACAATTATATAATACTAATCTTAACCGTAACTTTAACACTAATGACAATTATATAATACTAAACTTAAACTATCTAACACTAATAACATATACAGTAACTTAATCTAATAATTATGGTATGCCCGAAAACACTCTAGGCACAAGCCGGGTTCATTGTGGCAAGTAGGACAATAGCACAGTGTGTTGACCCGTTTTTTTTTTGTATCCCAGCAGTGTTTGCACCTCCTTCTTTTTGTATTACCTTTAGCGTCTTTGCTCAAGTGAACAGGCAAATGTATATATCCGTTTGCCTGTTTACTTGAGCATTGAGCATCATTTGGAGCAGGTGGTAGCATTTTGGTAATAACTTCTTCGCGAAATTTATAATAATCAATTTTTTTTTAATTTTAATTTGGTACAAGTAGTAGGCATTCAGCATCATCATTTGGAAGATGTGAATGCCTACTTTCTTGTACCAACGCATTGATTTGTGTTCGCAAGTGTAGTAGGCCAACATTTGGTCTTGCCTATCAACACCACTCATGAATTGGTTATATTTTAAAACCATTTCGGGTTTTAATAAATGAACGCCTCTTTTGTTGGTTACAGGCTTTAATTCAGGTGAATGTTTGGTGCTGATAGTCAAGACGTCGCGTTGGTCACGCCACTTGCAAACACAAACACCATTTTTGTTATACCTAAAAATGCTACCACCTTTCTGTAATTTGGTCTTCACCACTGCTGGGTTTCCTTTACGGTTTGCTCTCAGAGTTCCAGTTACATTTGTTCCATTACGCAACAGGAACTCTGAGAGACCAACACTGTTATAATAATTATCCATGTACACATGGCGCCCTATGCCTAAATAATTTTCTAGAAGTTTTACCACCACCTTTTCAGTGTGGCCTTTCCCTCCAACATCTTGGTCTCTTTTACCTCTGTAAACATGGATTTTGAGGGAAAGGCCGCTCGGTGTGGCCAGCATGTACAGTTTGATGCCATATTTGTGGCGCTTGCCTTGTATGTATTGGCGGATTCCGCTACGTCCACGGCTTAAAATTAAACTTTCGTCTATTGAGAGTTCTTCGCCGGGACTGTACAATTCCGCCATTCTATTATTAAAATAGGCAATTAATGATTCCAAATTATGCTGGCCAAACCGTAAACATCTAAAAATTAATAAAAATGTATTTTTGGCCATAAATTGGCTTGGGAATAAATTAAACAAATAATGTTTTCTCCAATATTCGGAGTACCTGTTTACTTTGATTGTTCCCATGTGGAACAAAATACCCAAAAAAACAGTAAGGGTTTGGACAGTTAAAGGCTTCCAGCTCTTAATTCTTGCTCGAGGTGCGGTTGTCGAATTTAAAATTTGCCGCGCGCACTCATTCGTCGAGTCTACTATAGATTCTAAAAAATCATTTTGAAATAATAATTTGAAAAAATCAAAGGGTGACGTGATGTCGTTCACCCGTACTTCTTCCTGGGAAGTAAATTGTGGAGGATGAGACGCACGATTGTGTAGGGTCCAATCTTCGTCCCCCGGTTCTTCTCCCACATTTGCTTCGTCAATCTCATGGTCGCTGTCTTCGCTACGGCTCTCATGAGTATCTCTAAAAAAAAACGTTATAAATAAGACTTGGGGCTCTTTAAACATCAAATATCTACTAAATACGACTCCTTTTGGGTTAAATATTTATATCAGTACCAAATAATAAAAATAAAAACTACATTCTGGAAGAATAGGTTATTTTCTTCATTTTTTACTATGAGACCAAATCTATAAAGCCATTCCATGCGCTGTTATAATCGTTTGAAAAGTACTTTCTTTAGAATATTTTAGCTCAAATAATAACGGAAACCTGATTGTATTAAGGGGAAGACATTTTTTTACTGAAAATATTTGTGGTCATTTATATGAAACATTAGCAAAAAAATAAAGGATTTGCTCACACAATTTGAAAAGATCTCATTTACAACAGACATTTGGACCGAACCAAGTTCGAATGTGTCTTTATTGAGTCTGACAGCGCATGGCATAAATAGAGATTTTAAAAGGCTAAAAGTTATTATAAAATGCCACACATTTGACGGAAGACAAATAGTAGACCTAGTTCTAGAAAAAATTAAGAGTATGTTGATGGAATGGGGTATCATAAAAGAGAAAATTCATTGTTTTGTACGCGACTCTGGATCTAATATGATACGAGCATTGAAACTCGGCGACATAACTGATGTCAGTTGCACTGTACATCAGTTGCAACTGTGTGTGCGAACATTGTTAGATTGTGATGAAGAAATTAAAGCCTTAAAGAAATGCAAAAAAATTTCGACGCATTTTAATCATTCCCAAATAGCTCTGACTGAACTGTATAAAATACAAAAGGAACAACTCAACCAAGAATGTTTGAGTGTAAAACAGGAGTGTAGTACGGTACGCGGTAAGTGGTATTAATTTGTGCATTTATTTTTATCTCCACCAGATTATTTCATTTCAATCAAAGATCTATCCACGCTAACACAATAAATTCAAATAAAACCATTAAATCGATTTTATTAACCCATTCGCTGCGGCAGACGCCTATCGGCGTTTTTTAATTTCATATTCAGGTGCGGAGTACGCCTATCGGCGTTTTTTTACAATTGTATATATTAGGGTGGTCCTTATTTTTCAACTTTCGAATTATCCTCCGGGCACTTTCTTATTTGATTATATACCTCTAAATACGAAATAAATGTTTTTTTTGTTTTTGATTTTGTTAAGATTTAGAGGTCGCTACCAGCTGTCAATTTTTTACAAAAAGTGTTCAAATACAGCTTAAATGGTGATTCCATTAATTTAAAATTTAGGTACATAACATGTTACGTGCGAGTGAAACTAGCATAGACTATACCTTCTAATCCCCCTCCCCCCTCTCCGTTCCTCGACCCCCTCATTTGTACTACGATCGCCCCGCACTTCAGTTCTGTTAAGCAACAAGAGCGCACGTGTTGTTTTTGTAAAAGTTACAGTGAAGTGTTTCAATTTGCAATGGCGTCTACTAGTAGCGGATTCAGTATAACTACTAGAAATCAAAGTGAGATTTGGCTTATCGGTCAATTATTATCTGAATTAAGCCAATCAACCTTACCATCCATTGGCGAAGTGTTGCGATATTTTTTCTACTACAAAAATGAAGAAAAGAAAAGTATTCGTGAATCTGCGACTTTGACGGCTTGTGGGGTTATTAATTTGTGGGAAAAAGCTGGCATACCTATTCAATCAAAAAAACATGTCATCAGCAAAATTGAAAAGCTGTTCAAAGAATGGCAGAATCTAAAAAAAAATAAAGAAAACAAGAAAAAACGTTCAGAAGCATTGAAAACAAAAGAACAAAACTGGCAACAAAAGTTAGAAGATTTATTTGACATCGCTCATCGTGATGCTTTAAATATTATGACTTTAGAAGAAGATAAACAGTTTTTGTTAGCAGTGCGGCAAAATCGACGCCAATTTTTGATTGGTTCAGTCGACAGAAAAAGTTTAAACAAATGTAAGAAAATAAAAGAGAAAAAAGAACGGCTTGATAAATTGCGCGAGCGTGAAAACAAAGATATCTCGTCTATAACAGAAAAATGCTCATTGTCTTCATTATCATTTATTTCGTCATCGTCTGCCACAATAAGTGGGGAAGAAACTCCATCTGACTCCGAATTTATATCAAAATTGACGAAGATGCAACCACCTCAAAAACGAGCTCGAAAAGATATTATTAACAGTCAATTAGCTTCCAGTCTTGATGTTTCTAAATTGAGTGACAGAAAAGCAACTATGGTCGTGACATCTACTTTGAAAAGCGCAGGCTGTGATCCATCAGAATTTAATGTCAATAGATCTTCTATTCGTCGGCAGCGTGTCAAAAATCGCAAAGCTGTTGCAGAGTCGCTCAAAAGCGAGTTTAAACCTAGTTCGTCTTTAACAATTCATTGGGACGGTAAACTTATAGAAGATATTACTGGACACAAAACTGTAGATCGGCTGCCAATTTTGGTATCAGGACATGGAGTCGATCAATTACTCGCCGTCCCAAAATTAGAACGTGGAACAAGCGAAGCTTGTGCGTCGGCTGTCTACGACGCTATAAATTCATGGAATTTGAGCGATAAAGTAAAATGTTTGTGTTTTGACACTACTGCTGTAAATACCGGCTTAAGAAGTGGAGTATGCGTTCTCTTGGAGCGCAAAATGGATAAAAATATGCTTTGGTTTGCTTGTCGTCACCACATAATGGAAATTATGTTGTCAGGTGTAGTGGATCAATCGCTTGCCCCATCTAGTGGTCCTGATATACAATTATTCAAAAGATTTAAGAACAGTTGGGACTCTATTGACCAAAGCGACTTCAAAACAATAACAGATGACGCTGAGGCAAATATTCTTGCAGAAGTGGCCGCAGACAGGATTTCTTTTGCCAAAAAGCAACTTCAAGTACATCAACCTCGAGATGACTACAAAGAAATGTTAAATCTTACAATCATATTCTTAGGAGGTGTTCCTGAAAAAGGCGTTTCATTTCGGAGACCTGCTGGTCTACATCGAGCTAGATGGATGGCAAGAGCCTTGTACTGTTTAAAAATTTATTTATTTAAGCATCAGTTAAAGCTAACGAAAAAGGACGAAAAGGCTGTGAGAGAAATATGTATTTTCACGGTGATGATTTATATCAAATATTGGTTTCAAGCCTCTACCAGTCAGTCAGCACCAAGAAACGACTTACAATTATTAAAAGACCTTAAAGCTTTTGAAAGTGTTAACAAAAATCTAGCTACTATTGCGCTGAAAAAGATTTTAAATCACTTGTGGTATTTGTCGGAAGAGCTGGTTTCGCTTGCATTTTTCGATGACGAACTTTCAGTCCAAGAGAAGAAAAAAATGGTAGAAGCACTCAAAATTGAAGGCACACATGATTGCTTAAAACGAATAAACCTTGACATGGCGACCATCCACGAAAAAAATATAGAAAACTTTGTGAGCAGTAATTCTTTAAAATTCTTCCAGGTCCTAGGTATCTCATCAGATTTTTTTTATAAAGACGTTGAAACCTGGAACGAAGACCCTGATTATATAGCTGCCAAAAATATTGTTCATTCATTGCGTGTAGTGAATGATATAGCTGAGCGTGGTGTTGCTTTAATGGAAGAATACAATAAATTAATTACCACAAATGAAGAACAAAAGCAATATTTGCTTTTGTTGGTAAAAGAGTATAGAAAAAAGTATCCCAATACTAACAAGTCAACCCTTGCATCTTAAAAGTAAATCATTCAGATTATTTTATTTCATAGCATCAACAAAAATTGTGTAATATTTTTAAGACCTGGTTAAAAAAAATAAAGGATTCTGAGAAAAACAAATTTTGGCTTTTTATTTAAAATTTAAACCTTGGTAGCGACCTCTAAATGTTATTAAAAAAATTCAAAAAAATTACTGTAATATTTTCTTAAGGTATATAACCAAATTACGTGGTGCCCCCCGAAATTAAAGAAAAAAAATATTTTCCTTAAGAATAAGGACCACCCTAGTATATATCTTGGCAAAAACCAGCCCTAAAATGGGAAAAATTTTGCAATAGGTGCTATATGTTTTAAATGCACAAAGTACTGCTCATAGTTTCCGGATTGTTAACTATAAAAAAAAATTGCGAAATCCTTTCTAGGTGCTGAAGACGCCTAAGGGCGTTTTCCAGGATTTAACAACCTTTGATTCTAAATATATTTTGTTAATTATTACTTTTCTATAATAGTAGTGATAGGTATTTTGAGAGATCACTTACATCGCATAATTTTTATTTCCTATTTTGCATTGGTTTTACGTGTTAGGTATGACTTTTAATGACATAAAATTGTGTACGTATATTTACAGTAGTGGTGGGCGATTATGAATGATCGGCATAATCGAATTACGTTGTATTACTAATGTTGATAATCGATTATGGAATTAGTAACTAATATTTTTTCATAATCGAATGACGTTACTAATTAGTACTACTAATCGTGAGTGGAGTCGACATTTGCTCTGTGACGTTAGTAGTGTATGCATTGGTTTCGTAATCGGTTGTATTCCGGTAGTGTGAAACGTGACGCTCTATACATTAGTGGGTATATTTACCGGTAAGTTTGCCGATGTTTTTATTGATAGACTGGTATTTAATTATTCAATTACATAAATATGATTAATAATAAATATTGTTTCATTATAAAGAGTTTATTATTATTTATACGTTTTTCAAATTAATTTGTGTACCTACCTAAGTCAAACACTAACACCAACTATGACAACAAATAAAACAATATACCTAAAGTGTTAATGATATTATATCACTTTATTACAGTAAAAAAAGGCTAACTAAACGCCCGCCATCATTCGTGAAATGTACTGTACGATGTTTACTAGTCACGAGCTCGCGAGTCGACTCGCAAGTCGACCGCAACCCTGACGACTACTAAAGATTACTAACAGATTAGTAATGAATAATTAGTAATTACTAACTTGTATAATCGAGATATCTCGAGACATCTTCATAATCGAATAATTTCATTAGTATATCTCATAATCGCCCACCACTAATTTACAGTAGACGCAAAATAACTTGACAGCCCCGAACTTCGTGCAGATGCATGCGCAGTAACTGTTTTTAAGACCAATAATACATTATACCATAAGTTTAAATTCACTAAAACTTAATAAAACTTTACCGATAACAAGACTGACAGTCTTACTGCTGTGGAATTTGGTTCCCATTGTTCTCTTGGCTAAGCCCGAACCGGTCGGTACACAGATTAAAGTGAACCTTTATGATTTGAAGTTAAGGTTCACTTTCGTTTGAAAAGTATTTTGCACTAAATGACAGTTAATAATTTTCTCACCGTCATCACTTCTGTTTTGCTTTCATAGTGATCAGACGTGCTGTGATATCGCCGATATTTTTAACGACCCGCTTTCGTTTTATTGGACTGTTTCCGATTGCACTTTCGATTACCACGCCTTGTGATTTTTGGACACTGATTGTGCCTACGGAACTTGTGTTGTGTACTATAATATACAAAGGAGCAAAAAAAGGTAAATATAAGTACTTAATGACATTCACTGTTGTTTTCTGTTATAAATTTATAACATTGTACGTATTGTAATAATATATTTATAACATATTATATCGCATGTGTACGTATCGCTAAGTTGTATGTAAATCGAAAATACGGCCGAGTTACAATACTGTATGGATATTATTACCGTGGTTTAGATTTTTCAACATTATTGGTAGGTAATAAGTTCTTAAGAGATTTTATTCGTCCTCGCTATGTTAATGGGTTCTAGGTTGAGTCTGGATGAAGCGCCATGCTTTTCCATGACGCCAGCCAATAAGCGTCCAGCTATCACCAATACCATGCGCCCTCTGTAGGGACGCGCGGCGAACTATCCGGCGGCTCTCACGCTTTAGAGTCGCGTTTGTGTACAGTAAATTTAGTCAAAGTGATGCCAAAATAAATAAAAATTGTATTAACTCTCTTGTAGATAACATGGAACCCGTGCCGTCAACAAGTTTTGACATGTCTCAAAGACATGATCACGATGAACCACTAGAAAATATATTATCTTCGATGTTTACACCCGAGCACAACATGCCATCACCTGATTACGAGATGCAGACGCAGGAAGTTTTAAACGACGAAGACCTCTACGGTATATTATTAGGTGACTGCGATAATTTACTTAACGAAGAAATGGATGAAGATGAGGATAATCATCCCCACGAAGAAGATGAAGATGATACAATTGAACAGCCAGGCCATGATTGGAGTATTGGAAATCCACATCGCCAGAATGTTCTTGATTTTCAAAAACAGACTGGTTTGAAAGTGGATATGATAAACAAAGAACCGTTAGATTTCTTTTTTTTAATAATGAATGATCTAATGAATCTCATTTTAAGATGTTCTAACCGGTACGCGGACAAAATCACCAGCGGGAATCTCAAAAATTTTAGCAGAATGAAAACCTGGCGCCCGTTAACAATGGATAAGTTAAAGACTTTTGTGGGTCTCATAATACATATGGGGAATATCAAAATGAACAGGTTAAATGATTTTTGGAAGTCTCATTACCTCTTCAAAACAGATATATTTAGGCAACACATGAGCAGAGACGTATTTTTGAATATTTTGAGAGTTTTAAATGTACAAGAACAAGAAGGCAACGAAAGTTTAAAAAAGGTCATAACTTTAATTTATACGTTTAATGAAAAAATGAAAGAAATTTATTATCCAACTAGAGAATTGGCTATAGATGAATCATTATTGCTTTGGAGAGGTAGACTTATATTTAGACAATAAATGAAATCTAAAGCAAGCCGTTATGGCATCAAATTTTATGTTCTCGCAGATACTTTTGGAGTATGTCAGAAATTACACATATATGGCGGGTCGGGTGACCAGCTGGTAGGAGGACGTGGTCATGCAGAAAAAGTCGTCCATTTGTTATTAGAAAACTACGTCAATTGTGGCCATTCTTTGTATATTAACAATTACTATGCCAGTATATCGTTAGTCACACAACTTTTGGATAAAGCAACCTTTTGTACGGGAACTTTACGTAAAAACAGGGCCGGAAATCCCAAAAATATTACAATGAAATTAAATAAGGGAGAATGTATAATACTACACAATAAACGGAATTTAACACTTTGCAAATGGCATAGTAATAGAGAGGTTACAGTCGTGTCTAGTGAACATAACGCAGACATGGTTCCTGTCCAAAACCCCAGGCGACCACAACGAAGACTTCTAAAGCCCAATGCCATTTTTCAATACACAAAATACATGCGCAATGTAGATAAAATAGATCAATTGCTCTCATACTACAACAGTGAACACAAAACTTTAAAATGGTACAAGAAAGTAATCATTCATATTATTCAAATATGTGTCATAAATTCGTACCAAATGTTTAAAATGACCACTAATACGTCTTTATCGTTTTACGATTTTCGACTAAAATTATTAGAATGCCTTCTACCAGCTAATACTAGTATAATGACCACTCCGCCAACGCGACAGAGAATTCATTTGCCAGAACTTTTGCCACGTGGACCATCGCAACGGATTAAAAGAAAAAAATGTAGATATTGTTTAACAAATAAAAAAAGAGTAGACACCATTTATTTCTGTTCAGATTGTCCTAGGTCACCAGCTCTATGTATTACCTGCTTTCGACTATTTCACAAATACTGATGATTACAAGCCAAAGAAAATTTAATCTTAAATTTGATAGTAATTATCAGTTTTCTAATATGCAAGCCAATATCCCATTACTAATATTTTATTTTTATATATATTTTTTATACATACACTGCATTAATAATATTGTTATAATATGCAGTGTAGGTATTTAAAATAAGTAATGGAATATTGGCTTACATACTAAAAACAGTTTAATCAATGATCTGGTTATAAAAATATATATTTTTGTTATGTTTTTAATATTCTTTAATCAGAAAAAAATTGTAACAACAAATGATCTCGTCAGGTTAATAGGTTCACCAAGCTCACTAATTATAATTGTTTTTGTACTTTTAAATGTCTTAACAATCACATTGATCCACAATTAATAAATGATTATTCGATTTGAGTGTCGTATTTTATTTGACCCGAGTGTGAACCCTTTGCATCATTCAGAAACGTTAAAATTTTTGCATAAGTGCGGGTACGAAGACAGGGTTTAATGTGGTTCATCTCTTCAGTCACTAACTGACCAAAAAGGATATTCCGTTTATCTGCACTTTCAATATTGTCATTGATGACGCTCATGCAGTCTTCGCATGTCAACATGTCAACATCTTCTTTCTTAATCTTTTTTTTTTCTTTTCTTTCGGGTAACAAAATAGACTGAGAATCTTGAGTATCGTCTAATACATTGGGCGACCATGAACGTTTTTTATCTGAAATAAAGAATGAGACGTGAAATATAAGAGTAATTTGGTGTAGCATCGGAATCCTGGGCAATAAATCAGGAATAACTTAAATAATTGCATCAATTCATTTAAAGTTCATTTTGAAACGATTGTTTTTATATAAAAAAATGTCAATCAAAATAAGGTGTATAAATATATAATATCAGTACCTATAATAAAATAATAGTGGTATTATAAAAGTAAAAAAAGGTTTACTACCTCTGATATTAATTTATAATGATAATTTTACCTTTCCTGTCATTGAAAACTAAAATATATAAGACCGTACCTTAGAAATAAACTACAATTTATGTAACTAAAATAATTTACTTACCATTTATCGCCATATTCTTCTAATTTTCACTATCCAACTATTACAGAACCTTAACTTCACAAATAGGCGCCTAATCGATATTAATTTATTTTTTAACACTAAATATGATCGTTATCGTACCACCAAGTTCGCGCATTTGAAGTTTGTTGAACATTTTAACGTAAGAATTATTAATCATTTTAAACAGTGCTGAAAACGCCCAACGGCGTTTTATATTATCCATTTGAGGTGCTGAGGACGCCCATCGGCGTTATAGACGAAAACCACCCCGCACCTGAAATATAAAGTTATTTTTCTCTGCCGCAATGAATGGGTTAAAACTTGCTGTAGTATATGCACGCTGATTATAATGACTGTATTTAGTTTTTGTCATTCATTTAATTTAAATAATACTGTAAATTAGTGTAAATTATAAGCGTTAATTAGTTTAATTAATTTGTTACAGGTGGAATAGTACATTTTATATGTTGGAAAGAATGATTAAAATACAGGATTCTCTATGCCTGTTCGCATGTAAACAAACAATCTCTAAGTTATCTCTGAGGAATTCAATAAGTTGACACTTTTTGTAGGGTCGAGATGAATTTTCTTACGTACCTAATTTTTTTTATGTCAGTGCTATACATATGGTATGTACTTAGTTAACAAGAAATTAATTATTTAGATGAAGTGTGCGAAAGACGCTACGAAAAAGGATTTCATATCTGTTAAAATGAACCCAAAATATCATCTTTAAGCAACTTATGTGCCCAACTATGTACAAATAAACTCCCAGTGGGTTCCGTTCTTCAATTTAATTATAGGACTTTAATAAGTTGTGACTTTTTTGCAGGGTTGAGATGATTTGAATCAATTTTCAATTTCAATTTTTCAATTTCAATTTATTCACGAACAATTTACATTGTGTTTGAAATTACTTAAAACTACATTAAAATACAAATATAAATACAATTCATTTTAAAACATAACAACAAACGTCAATAAAAAATAAATAAAATAAATTCATACCCACACCACTACTACCTAACATTACTAATGTCATATACATCAATTTATATCCTACAATACTTTAAATTGTTGACATGTCATCGTCCACCGAGTAGACACATTTCTCCAAAAGGAAAGCTTTGAGCCTTGACTTAAACGAGCTAGTGTATATTATACTCTTCAAGTCCAAGGGCAACCTGTTAAAAATTCGCACTGCCTGATATTGAGGACTATGTTGGACAATATTAAGCTGAGGTAATATTTTATTTTTTAAATCTTTCCTACGCGTACTTTCCCTTAACTGTCTCTCCTCATTTGTTTCATAGCTATGTATATATTTCTTAACCCTTCAGATACCGTCAATTACAGACACAATAGTAAGACAATAGATGCGCGGCCACCGGGTGTCGCTTGGGGATTCATGAATTAAAATTCACCATTAAAACTAAAATATAGAGGCTTGGCACAGTTAGAATTTTTAAATTTATAAAGTGTGGCCGACAGCTGTCTCTTTGCGATATTCGGACCATAGTTCGTATAGCTCTCTTCTGGAGTACAAAGGCTCTCTGGCAGTTATATTTGAAACTGTTTCCCCAGAACTGGATACTATATCTTAACCTTGATTCTATTAGAGCGTAGTATACCATTTTAAGGTGTTTTATGTCTATCTCATTTCTTAGAGTACGTAAGGCATAACACGCTGAGGAAATATACGAATCAATGGCTTGCAATTCCCTTTTCCAATTTAAAAACTTATCCATGTAAACTCCTAAAAACTTTACCTCATTCACAATGTCAATTTTAATCTCATTAAGTGTGATCGTCATGTTGTCTTTATTTCGAGCTGTTGTACTAAATAACATTACTTTGGTTTTTTCAATGTTTATTATGAGCTTATTACTCTCAAACCAAGAACTAAAAACTGATAATACTGCATTAACTTTAGCAGAAAGCTCGTGTATATCGTTAGCTTCAACTATTGCATTAGTGTCGTCGGCAAAAACTGTCAATTGTACATCAGGAAATATTGAGTTAATGTAATTAATTAGATCATTTGTAAATAATATGAATAAAACAGGTCCTAGTATTGATCCTTGGGGTACGCCTGCTACTATACTTTTTATGGACGACTTATAGTTTGTACTATTACCATTAGCTTGCGTATTATTAATATCTACATACATTTTCCTGTTCTTCAAATATGAAGAGAAAAGTTGCAAAATTTTGCCTCTCACACCATAATGCTCCAATTTAACAATGAGTAAGTTATGATCAATTGTATCAAAAGCCGAGCTCAAATCAATGAAAATGCCAGCTACCCTCATTTTCCTGTTCAATTTACTAATGATATCTTCAATCAATGTATATATAGCATCTCCGGTGCCCACATTTTTTTGGTAACCAAATTGCCTCGAGTGCAAAACCTTGTTCAAATTTAGATGAAGCATAAGTCTACTCTTAATTATTTTTTCAAAAATTTTGGAAAGTATGGGGAGTAAAGAGATAGGTCTATAGTTTTTCGGATCTGTTTTAGAGCCTTTTTTGTGCAGTGGGATAATTTTTGCTATTTTTAACTGTTCCGGAAAAATACCTTCTGAAATGCACTTATTGCAAAAACTTGCCAAAGGTTCAGCTAATATATCTACATTTTCTTTAACCAATGCTATTGGAATATCGTCATAGCCACATGATTTCTTATTTGTCATACCATTAACCATCTTTACAATTTCATTTGGAGTAACAGGCGCAAAAACCATGTCGTTTAAAACTTTTTTAGTGCTTTGTTCTAAAAGTTTATGTGAACTAAGCTCCTTAACATCGTTCAAAAAACCTTTAAAGTTAAATTGATTTGCTAAAATATTTGCAACATCTAAGGGATTTTCTATAATGTTACCGTCAAATTTAAGCAAGAGACTTTCAGACTGTGGTGCTCTTATTTTATTCATGCTTTTATTTACAACTTTCCATACTTCTTTACTTAAATTACACGAATTATTAATTGTTTCCGCTATTGTTAATTTTTTGGCCCTAGATAGTACCCTTCTGTAAATTCTTATATAATTATTTTTATAATTCTGAACACTGTGTTCTAGTTTATTGGCATTACCTACACATAGTAAACGTTTCATTTGACTTGATGTTTTAATGCCTTTTGTCATCCACCTTAATTTGAAGCCCGTTTTGAGTTTAATTTTTTGCTTTCTTTTTCTGTAACAATTTTTGAAAACTGTAACGAATGTCTTCAAGAACGTATTTATTCCCATACTATTCCAATTAGTTTCAAGAATTTTTTGTCTAAAAGCTATACGGTTTTTAGTGTTGAATACTCTTTTATGTATAACTATATATTTATTTTTATTTAAATTAGAATCAATTATATTATCTAATAAAAAGTCACCCAATAACGCACCGTGGCCATCCGCTAAGCCATTGTGATCCACTTCACATTGTCCCACACAGTCATCCGGCAGATTAGTTATGACGTTATCTATACAAGAAGCGCAATCGTTGCGAATAAACGTAGGTGTATTAATTAGCAGTCGGAAGTTATAGCATGCCAGCAAACTCATAAATTCAGTCCGGAATCTGCCCTCTACCAATAAATCCACATTAAAATCACCGCATATAACGCTTTTCCTTTTGAATAAATATTCTAACAACTTCTCCATATTTATCATGAAAAGTTCGAAATTTTTATTATTAGGGGTACGGTAACAGCAGCATAAGTATAGACCAGTACTAGAATCCTTAATACAACATATCTCAAAAACTTCCATCCTATACAATTTGTTTATAAAATCTACATTTTCCACTTTTCTGTCTATGTACCCGAAAATTAAACTCCCCCCCCTAATTTTTTTGTTTCTAGTATTGTATGAGATCAACTTATAATTTTCAAGATTAAATACATGAACCGACTTGTCATTTAAAAAATGTTCACTTATACAAACAAAGTCTACTCTTTTACCCAGCGAATCAATATAAACCTCTAGTTCATTTTTCTTGTTACTGATACCACATACATTTTGATGGCATATAAAAACATTTGTTTTAATGGACGAACACTTAGTATCATCATTGTAGCAAGAATTGCAAGGTGTATACAAATCACTCACGAAAAAACCCTGACTCCTGCGCAGGGTTCTGAGTTTGTGTCGTAGAGTCAACGTACTGTGTAAAAAATTGTTTGTAACTTACGTTTAAAATGGATTCTGTTTGAGTACTAACGTTATTAAAATATACAGGCTTCATCTGTTGGCAAGTTTCTAGTGTTTTCTTATAATTTCGATAGCTGGTCATATATTTTACATTTAGGATATGTCTATGAACTAATCTGCATGCCTGTAATTTGTTTAAACGTTTCACTGACTTACTGAAATTAGTATCTAGATGAATAAAAGTTGAGTTATCACAATTACAGCAAATTAAATTAAGCAGACGGTTTAACATTTTTACGCTAATAAAATTATTGCTATAAATATTGCCTATTATAATATTAGTGCTACTCAAATGACACAACGTATAATGCAAATGTGACTGTACCATCATCGGATTCTTATCATTAGAGCCCGCCAGTATCAACACAAAATCAGATTTAGTAAAGTCTTTACACATAGACACGCAAGACCTCAGTACTTCATCCATGGTTGCGTAGGGTTTTATTATAGACGTCACAGAGAAATCATTTCCAAGATAACTCTGCAGAATTTGCCGCAAACCACAACCAGTTTGATCCGCAAAAATCAGGAGTCTATTTGTCTTCGTCTGACTGAAATCATTGGTAAGCAGTTCCTTTTTTTCTATGCAGTTTATTAATTGGTCTTGCTGTCTTTCATGTTCATTGTTGTTTGGTAATTTCTTAATTTGTGGTGAAACTTCATTTTCAAAATTTTCTGAGGTGATTTCGTCAGTTTGTGGCGAAACTTCCCTTGTGCTTTGTATGTTTTTATTATGTTCACTGGATTCATTCAGTTGTACTGACATACGCAAGTTATCTGTGAAGGATTGTCTACTTCGTTTCCTAGCAGAGAGTAATTGTATTCTGTGTGATTTCAAAGGACTGCCGCAGATCTCTTTAAGTGCATTTATTTGTTTTTGCTGTCGCGATACAGTTTCTTTTAGTTCGTTATTTTCAAGTATTATATTGTCTAACTCATTACGCGTACTTTCTAGTTCCATCCTTAATTTAGAAATTTCGTCCTTCCAAACATCATCTGAGGTATAATTTTCAATGGGTAGTTCAAAACTTCTTGTATTTATATCAAGGTCAGAGTTACTTAATGACAAGTCAGAGTGATCAGACTCGGTACATTTTGATTTATACAACTGCTTACGCCGTAATGTAACATTATTTTCTAGTGGCATCTTAGTAACTGTAATCGATGTTTGCGTTTTATACTATTAATGTAATTTTAATATCTTGCAAAAAGAATCTCGCTCAGTGGGATTCGAACTCGAGACTCTTTGAGTCCACGCTTGACCGTTCCTCCTCCTTTACCAACCACGCCAAACGATCGTTATTTAGAGTGGTGAAATTGTGAGTCCTTTTGTAGTTAGCGAGTTTTTCAAATAATGAACAGTCGTTAGAGATGATTCATGTCAAAAGAATTTTTAAACACTTCTTTGTTCATTTAGTTTTGTACATTATCACTTTTCTAATATAAATATCTTCATTTTAACACTGATTTAGTATGTTTATTGTCAATTTTGATTATTTAATGAGTTTTATTTATGGCGTGCTTAGTTAATTAACACTGTTTAGTAAATATTTGTGGCTTTATTAACACATTTTGAGTAGCTTTTTTTTTTTTTTTATTAATAATGTCACTTTTTTTGCTAAAAGATAATAGTTTTGTAGTAATTCACTTCAATCTTCAAATATTAATCACAAAATTAAAATGAAAGTCACTGAGGCATCAATGCCGTTTTTCACTTTTAGTCATTAACACTTAATGTCTTCTGTCTTGTAGAAGAAAAACCAGTTCCTTGATCACAAAATTTATGACAAACACAGTTATATAAATACTACTAGCTTTTGCCCGCACGGCTTCGCTCCCGCTCTTCCCTACTATACCCTACTCTACACTACTCTACTCTACCCTACTATACCCTACCCTACCCTACCAAACTTCACATAAACCATCTACTAAATAGTCCGAACAAAGCCTAAAAATTTGGTTTAGATAGGTGAGCCCATTCTTGAGTTATAAAATAACAACGAAAAGTGGCATCGATTTTTATATATATAGATTTACTTAATTTTACATCGAATAAAAACATGACAGTTTGTGAGAATCGAACTTGCGCCTCGGAGCGTGCACACGGGAGTGGAATTGATTGTAATAAGTAATTTAAATCTCGATTAAAATTAAATGATTTTTTTCCTGCAACCTTCACTAGGTCATCAGTCCACCTTGTTGGAGGCCTTCCAACGCTGCGTCTTCCCTTACACGTTCATTGTGTTGTGCGTCTCGCATCCATCGGTTTCCTGCAACCTCACTAGGTCATCAGTAAACCTTGTTGGAGGCCTTCCGACGCTGCGTCTTCCTTACGCATTCATTGTGTTGTGCTTCTCGCATCCATCGGTTTCCTGCAATCTTCACTAGGTCATCAGTCCACCTTGTTGGAGACCTTCCAACGCTGCGTCTTCCGGTACGATTTCGCTACTCCAGAACCTTTCGGCCCCAACGGCCATCTGTTCTGCGAGCAATGTGCCCTGCCCATTGCCACTTAAGTCTTAATTTATCTTTTCAAAATAAATGAAAAACATGCAAAAGTACTAGGAGTCCATAAAAAACAACAATTGTTTTCGTTGAATTAAACAGTGGTTGCGCAACCACAGATCCCTAATTTGATTTCCTTTCGGAAGCTCAAAAGAACGAATACGATAAGTGGATAAAACATTCTATCCCAGTCGCACGCGCCGCCTGCGTGTATTGTGGTACTGGCGGCATCTTTGAACTCGCCGAAAGGTGAAATTAGGTAAAGTAAAATTTTGCATTAGTTGACGACCAATAATCGTACATTGCAGTCGCATATCCGTTCCGGTGCTTGAAGTTTTATTGTGGTTTTATGTGTAACAATCGTGTGTGATGGCGTTAAGTAACAGTGAATATTTTGAGATAATGTTGTGTGTCGGAAATAAAAACGGTAATGTGCGAGCTGCTCGCTAACTTTAACGCCGCCGATTTATCGTGGATAGGCCAGAAACTGAGCGTCGACGGCTACCTTCGGTGGCGTATTTCCATCGGATGGTACATCGTCTGCACTAAACTGGTTCCTTCCACGCTTCTGGTTTAGGTGGTCGCCCGAACACTATCGATCCAGAATTTGAGGAAGCCGTACTAAAACATTTTGAGAATAACCCACGTACTAGCACTCGGCGAGCTGCATTAGCTTTGGATACCTCCTACCATGCTGTGGACGGATGAAGCGTCATTCACGAGAGCAGGGATAAGCAACATCCACAATGACCATGTTTGGTCTCACGCCAACCCTCATGCGTCGACGGAGTCGTCTTTTCAACACCAATGGCGACTAAATGTGTGGGCTGGTATCGTGAGTGATGCTGTCGTAGGATCAATTTTTTTGCCAAATGCCTTAAACGGTCAAAATTATTTAAATTTTTTGAGAAACGATTTGGACGATGCGCTTACAGAAAGTCTATCAATATTAGGTTACGCCAATCTCGTGATGGACCATAATATAATTTTCTAACAAGAAGGTGCACCGGCACACTACGCACGTGATGTTCGGGAGCATTTAGATTTGCGCTTTCATCAGTGGATCGGGCGCGGTAGCAGACACGTGGCTTGGCCTCCGCGATCCCCAGACCTAACTCCATTAGATTTCTTTTTGTGGGGGTACATAAAAAACATTGTGTACGCAATGCCGTGTGATTCAGTAGAGGAAATGAGAGAGCGAATCAAAGCCGCTTTCAGGACAGTATCACCAGACATGCTGACCAATGTTCAGGTGTCCATGCACAAGCGAGCGGCCTTGTGTGTACAGTATCACATCATCATCACATCGAACCACATCTTTAAAAATGTAAGTTAAATTATTCTTTTTCATTTTAATATTTATTTTGATGATTGCTCGGACTAAGATAAAATATTTTTTTTTAGGTAAAATTTAAGTAGGCAAGTACTAGGCGAACAGAGCGCCTCAATCAAGCGCGCGCGCGCGCGCCGCTCGTGACAAAATTAGGTAGACAGGTACTAGGCGACCAGATTTACAGAAGAAATGTTTCGTAATATTAGCAAGTGATGTGAATGTTATTGACACCCGTAGTGTCGTGACACGTTTGTTATGATTTGAATTCAAAAATCATACGATACCAAGGATACCAAAAATTTGTTATCAATTCTTTGCGTAATTTATTTTGAGCTGAATCTTTGTGTAGAGATTCTATACCACCTGTTATCTTCAGGGCTTCTTGATGTAAGTATATACCCTTTTTGTTACACGTTGTATACAAGGTGTAACGTTAAATACGCAAAACCTAAAATTAGTTTGATCAGAATAACGAGCAGAATCAATTAAACCACTTTTTAATATAGGTTACATTTTTCAAAAAAATCTTCATTAAAAACTTCGACCTGTCTATTTATGAATAGGTCAAGCCATCACGTGCGCAAACCCGCTGAAATAGGTAAACAAACACGAATAGTTGTAAGCCAATCAAATTTCTCATACACGGGATAATAAAAGTTCTTATTTCAATGCAGATATGAATTTTAAACAAACTAAAACTGCTCATAAAGCCTTAATTTTTTTTTAATGTTTTTTTTTTACAGCATAAGGTCCATTGAATGAAAAATCATTTGGGGTATCCGAGGTTTAGCTGTACAAAGCTCAGCCGTGAGCACGTGGAGCAAGTAAGCGATATTATTATAATTATACTCTCGCCACCCGACACTAAAAAGTATGAAGCCTTGAAAAATCGATTGCTCGTCGTGTATGAGGAATCAGATAAATTATTTGATTGGTTTTATAAAATCCCTGTCTGCATACAGAACATTCTTATTTATATTATAGTTGTTACATTTCTAAGTGGAATTGCCTGCCGGAGTCTGTGTTTCCCGATAGCTATAACCTTGGGGTCTTTAAGTCAAGAGAGATTGCTTCTAGGCAAGCGTGTTCCATCATTGGCCACATCATCGCTTACCATCAGGTGAGATAGTGGTCAAACGTGAGCCTATACATAATAAAAAAAAGAAAAAACATTTTTAACTGTGTCTATTTGCAAGAACGTATTCTTTGGGATATTATTTACGTTTGCAGAAGAATTTGTTAGACACAGAGAATGATAATTTTCTTAAAATTTGATCATTACGGGTTTATTGACACAATAAAACACATTAGTAACTGAAAAAAAAAAAAATATACGAGATTTTCGAAGTGGGCACCTTCAGCTGCTATGCATGCTCTACACCTTCTTATGAAGGACCGACATCCATGGGCACTTGGTGATATGTGGTGAATGATAGATGATAATCTGGCCAATCGACAGTTTCTGGGTTATCCATTATTTAAGCCACATCCTGTATATATTCTATCAATTAAAGGCCTATAGTCAGTTGACTCAAGGAGTAGTACACATCACGTTGTTTACTTACGCCCCTCCTTCCTCCCACATCGCATGTTTTTTTTTTTTTCCCGGGGGTAGTTTAATAAGTAGATGTTATTCATATGTATTAGTTTATTATTTTTAAGATTAAAAATATTGTCTATGGGCCATAGTAGCTTTAAATAAAGAATTATTAGAATTGCCGGTTTTTAGCAAGATATTTGAAAAGGTGATGTTACTATAGGTGACCAAATTATTAGGAACAGTACTCTTAGATATATAATTTCTGATTGAAACACATTTTTTTGAGCAAACCAACCACTAAAATTCAAGGTTTTTTATTTGGTATTGCTGGTGGTGTCATTATTATTATATTTGATATGTGACAACACTGTGAGATAGCGCTATTTTTTAAAAGTGACATAACTTCTAACTAAGTTGATTTTTTTAAATGTTTGTTGAAAATCGGGTTCTTTAATGTTGGTGAAAAAAAAAATTTTTAGTTTTATTTTACTGGTTTTTCCTGTACAAATTAGTCAATACGTAAGTAATGTTTCTTATTGCATTGCTTTTTTAAAGTTTTATACATTATTTTTTAATTGTGGCAACGATAAATGGTGATTTTTTTAAAATTGCTTCTTTTTAAAAGTGACATAACTTCTAACTTTGTTGACTTTTTTTAATGTTTGTTGAAAATCAGGTTCTTTTATGCTGGTCAAAAAAAAAAATTTTTAGTTTGATTTAACTAGTTTTTTCTGTACAAATTAGTCAATACGTAAGTAGTACATTGTTAATAAAGTATTGTCATTATGTGAGTAATATAATTTTTAGACATGCTTCTCCGATGAATCGACGTTTCGGATTTTGTTTGACAAAAACTCCTTTGCTTCTTTACAAAATGCTCCTTTTCGACGACTCCCTCGAGAATAGTTCCATGCAAAACTGCTGTTTAGAGAGAGCTAAACCTCCAATTAGTATTATGGTGTGGTCTTTAATCTCAGCCTAGGATATGGGGCGCCTACATACCGTGGAAGGAACCGTGAGGCAAGACCAGTACAAGAGTGAACTAAAAACGGAACTGCTGTCGCAGCTCGAAAAATGGTTCCCTACTGACAAAGAGACCATTTTGTATGTACTACAAAACAAGGGGTTTTACTGTACACCAGGCTAAAAACATTAATGTTTTACCCTAGCCAAGTAATTCGCCAGACATGAAAACTATTGAAAACATGTGGGAGCTCACCAAGCAATAGATCGCTTAGCAAGTGATCACCACCAAGCTAATAAATGATTAATTTTTATTCTTATAATATAAGCACTAGCTGATTGCAGTTCTCATTAAAAAGTGATTTAATAACACAAACCTGCAACAGAATGCCAGAATTTGCATAGATAGCATATCACGATGAATGGAAACTATCACAAAATTCTAGTAATATTCGTCCAACTACTACGTATCTTTTTTTTTTCAAAAATATATAAATGATTTTGCTTTTAATTTTGTTGTTTTTATTATCTCAATTAATAAAGTCTATAAATAAAAAATACCAGCCGGACCTACAACCAACCATTTGCCTGCAATATTCAGTTAAAGTAGATAATATAAAAATTTTGGTGCTGTCCCTAATAATATGGCCACCTACTGTAAATCAAATACTTTACCATTTTAACACAAATAACATCTCACACGATAAACAGTATGATTTCACCAAAGGACGTTCTACAACCGACGCTGGTGTCGCCTTACTAAAACACATTTTTAATGCGTGGGAAGAGGCACAAGATGCTACTGGCATCTTTTGCGACCCACCTAAGGCGTTTGATTATGTGGTTCATGAAACGTTACTCCTGAAACTTGAGCATTACGGACTAGGCAAAACAGCGTTAAGCTTATTAAAATCTTATTTGAATGACAGACAGCAACTGGTTCAAATAAACGGTGTCGATTCGCCGGGAGCTTCGCTGCCAGCTCCGCGAATTAGCGGGGTGCGGGGTGAGCCCCAGGTGCCAGCCCCGCTAATATGCGGAGTAGCGCCGTTCGGTTTCTATGAATTAGTACGCGCCCGGCTCTGCGCTTGGCAACACGTTTGGAGGCTGGCCCTGCGCTTGAATAATATAAAATACCGTTACAAGTTATGGTTTTTGAATATTGGCTTTTATGAGCATACAAATATGGTTCAAATATGGATGATGAAGCCGGGCCGTCAAGGCCAAAACGATGTAAACTACCATTAAATTATAACATTACGGACAGTGATATTGAAGATCAGCTCTTTGGAGGTGATGACAGTGACGATGAGTACCATTTTGAGGACTTGGATATCTCATCAGATGACGAAGAAGAGGCCGCTGACCGGCGGTATATTCAGCAAAATGCGGCTATGGATTTGGTACCGCTGTCGCAGCCTCTGAGTCCGAGCCCATCCGAAGAGTCGCAACCACCAGAAAGCACTGCCACATCTACAGTAGGGTGCACCACGATATGTGAGTTACAAAATATAGATTTCACTAAACAGAATGCGTTTTTCGGCAACCCTGGAGAAGCTCCAATAACATTTTTCAACTTCTTCTTCGAAGATGATTTTCTTCCTATGATTTGCGAAAAAACTAATGTTCAAGCTGCCAAGTTATTAGGAAATCCTGTATTAGCAAGTTCAAGAATAAATTCTTGGAAGGAGTTGAATATTCCTGAGCTGAGAATATTCTTGGGATTACTGTTTCACATGGGATTCATTCAACTACCCCGACTACAAGATTATTGGAAAACTAACCGATTATTTTCAATACCTATTTTTGGGCAATATATGAGTAGAAACAGATATCTGCTTATAATGAGATGCCTCCACTTCAGCTCAGAGGCAGTGGATGACCCAGACCCACTGTGCAAAATACGCAGCGTGATTGAATATTTCAATAAAAAAATGGATAGCTGCTATTATCCTGCGAAAGAGTTGTCTTTGGACGAGAGTATGGTGCTATGGAGAGGAGTCTTAAATTTAGACAGTTCATCAAAAATAAGAGACATAAATGGAGTAAAATTGTACATGCTGACTGAACCAGATGGTCTCATTCTCAAATTTCGTGTTTATGCAGGGAGTCAAGACACTGAAGTGGCAGGAAAAGGGCACGCGGAAAAGTAGTGATGCAATTGACGGAAAAGCATCTTCAGAATGGGCACTCATTGTATATGGATAACTATTACAATAGCTTCCACTTGGCAAAGAGACTTTTAGAAAATAAAACATACTGCACTTCTTCTTCTTCTTAGCGTATCGATGGCAAAATCAGTCAAATTCCTTGCCCAGCCCAGAAATCGGCCACTGCAATGCCGTCCGCTGATGCTGTCCTGCACCACGTGCCCGGTCACCTGCTTACGTAAGGACCTAATGACATACTGCACTGGAACCTTACGAAAAGATTTGAAGGAAAATCACGTTTTTAAGAAAGTGTACACATCGGAAAATGGAAAGACAAACGCCCAGTGATGTACATCACCACAGAATATGAAGAAAGAAAGGTGCCAGTTGCCAATAAACATACCACAACAGTAATGCAACATACAGGGTATGTTTATGACAAAAGTAGCCACTTTTCATTAAAACACGACCGCTCTATCAAAAGATACTAGAAACATTTTATCGAAGTGTCCATTTGTGGCTGATTTTTAAATTTAATTGTATTTACAGATATAATAATTTTAACTAATGCGGGCGCTACTAGCGCCACACACCTAAATCTTCTTTACTTTTTGCCCTATAGAACAGAACGGGACTTTACCAAAACTTTATCCAAGCTATTTAACTAATACTTACTGCCTTATTATTTCGTCGCTTTGGTGGTGAAGAGAGTCAAGCCACAACTTGGTTCAAAATGAAATAGGTATACTATTAGTATCAAAACAATGTGATTTTTACGGTGGTGAATAGAGCTAACTGTCTGTAGTTTAGTTACAAAAATAATCAAAAAGGTGAAAAGATGTTAATAGAACTACTATACATTACTTTATAGTATAAAAAGGAATACAATCCGCATAGCTTAGTTAACTTCTTGAAATAGATCAGTGGTTGTAATCAGTAATGAAGAGAGTCAAGCCGCATAAATCATTCGTTTTTGAACGAACTCTGCATTTAAAGCGCCATTATGTATGGCTTGACATCTGTCATGATCTGTGAAACAGGCCTCGTTTTCGCGCGCCGGCGTTTGTTGTTGTGTCTATTTTGCTTGTAAAGTTTCTTGGATTTGTATAATCTATTGAACAAAAGACGAGACGGCAAAATGTCCCACTATAATAATTATTGCTCAAAGTTTATATTGAACATGGTAAACAATTCCAAGAACTCTAGTGATCGTGATCAAGTATGTGATCAAAACACCACGCATGACTCAAATTTGTGCCTGCAGCTCGATCAGTACCAAGAACCTTACATTGAAACCCCTGTCTACATGGATTTGGATGTAATCACAACTGGTGAGTTATGAAGACCTTTACGTAGTTAAAACTTATAATGGTTATTATACCTTTCTAGTAGCTACTTACATCCTTTTTTTTCAAACATACCATTCTCTAAAGTCACTTAGAAGTTTTATAATTTCAAGTTAAACCACAAATAATTCAAGAATATTATTTTCACTGCTTCCACCTTGTTCCTGCCAGTATCTTCATGCCATAAAAAAATGAAATATATAGTTACATACTTAATTAATTTTTAAACATAAATAGGTAACTGATTGTTTTTTTCTGTTTTCAGTAAGTGAAGCAACTACTTATGAATGTCCTGATACAAAGAAGTCAAGTGACCATGTTCAAGTATGTGATCAAGAAGCCACACATGACTCTTTGTGCCTGCAACTCAGTCAGTGCCAAGAACATGGCAGTGAAACCCCTGTGATGGATCTGGATGTAATTACTACTGGTGAGATTGTTACCTATACTCTCTTTGAGTGATTGTATTCAGTTTTTATTTAATTGTGATAAATCAGTTTTGGGAAGAGTGGTGTGGTTCCAGCTTATTGTGGACCACCCCAAATCTTCTAGTGGGTATTGTATGAGGTGACTAGGGAATAAAGATTTCTTATGTAGTGTTCTTGTGGGCGAAAAACTAGCTACTTATCTCCACTTGACATGCCATTCCATCCTGGAATTTTAAATGCTAAATAAAAAGCATTGCTATAACTTCATTCTTTTACATTGAGTTGGTTGTTGCACCAATGTTTGACAAGGGATTACAGTCTCATGACTCATGTTCATGTATGTAATTTCATAAATAAATACGTCATTAATAATTTTATTTGATGTTTTGTTCTAGCTTCAAAGCAGATTGATGTGGATTCAATTGATCCAGAAACAAAAAGCTCAAACAGACTTTATAATACTCCAGCTAACTCTTTTGTAGATCCTGAACAAATATTATCAGATTCTGACCCTTTCGCTTAATCAGATTGTTCAGAACATGATCCATGTTATATACCCAGAATCAGAAACTTCACATTACAGTGATAGTGAACCTGAAATAGTACAAAGAGAGCATTTAAGAAATAGTAGCCAAGATCTTCAAGAGGTTGAAAATAGTAATCGTGAAACAGTGGAAAACTTAAACAGCCAAGAAAATAATACTCTGACACGAAAAAGGAAATGTGAACCTCAAACATGGATGAGAAATAAAAATAAAAAACTGAGACTTGAAGGTAAAGAACATACTTCTCAGTCAGGTAAAAAAGTGAGAGCAAAAGCAGTTAAAGAAGTTCCCTGTAAGTGTCATTATAAATGCAATGATACATTTACTTTGAATGATAGACAGAAAATATTTTCAGACTTTTTGACTTTAAAAGAAGATAGAGCCAAATGGGCTTTTATAAACAGCTCAGTTCGTAAAGAGCTACCAAAAAGAAGGTACAAGTCGAAAGACTCTAATTCAATGGCAGTTGATGTTCCTGATAAGAGAAATTATACTCATGTTTACTCTTTGACATTAAATAACAAAGTTCATCAAGTATGCAAGATGTTTTTTCTGGGTACTTTAGACATATCAGCTAAAAAAGTTGAAACTGCTCTCAAAAAGAAAATGGATAGTGGTGATACTGAGCATGACAAACGTGGATTGAACCCTGCACCAAATAAAATTTGTGAAGAACGGAAGAATATTGTCCGTGATCACATCAAGTCCTTACCTGTAGTAGACTCTCACTACTGCCGAAGTTCATCTAAGCGAAAATATCTACCGTCTGGCTTGACTGAAAACCGCTTGTATCAAGACTACATCAAGTATTGTGAAGAGAACGGAGCATTACCTGTATCATCTTATTATTATAAACATATTTTTACTACTGAGTTCAATTATGGCTTTCATAGGCCAAAAAAAGACCAATGTGATTATTGCGCTCAATTTAAAAACAAATCACCAGAAGAGAAACTCCAGGAACAAAGTAACTACGACTTACATTTAATCAGAAAAACAGAAGCTAGAGAACAGAAAAGAGAAGATAAGGCAAGAGCTAAGACTGATCCAACGTTTTGTGCTTACACTATGGATTTAGAAAAAATCTTACTTACCCCACAGTTAGAGATTGGTCAATTGTATTATAAGAGAAAATTGAAAACTTATAACTTTACCATTTATGATCTTTCTAAAGGCACCGCAATTAACTACATGTGGCATGAAATCAATGGTACAAAAGGAGCATCTGAGATAGCCACATGTATTTGGAAACTCCTTTCTGAACTACCACCAGAGGTAACAGAAGTAACATTTTACTCTGATACTGCTTCAGGACAAAACAGACACCATGTTCGGGTCAATCACCGAACAATATGAACCTGTCAGCGTAATTGCGACACCGCGCTCTCGCTTTTTGTTATTTTATGTATTACCTAAGTAATTACAGTCAGTACGCATTCGGATAGCATATCGGGCGCGACTCAATCTCATATCATTCATCCCGTTAGTTTTAATAGTTTTTCCTTTGTATTAGTTTAATCCGTATTGTTGAAATATAACTATCTTTATAATCTTAAATCGTGGTTTATCTTAACCTCACCCCAAACACACCATATCATTTCTGCTATGTTCATTAGAGCACTTTGTTCATTTCCAAATCTGAAGATTACCAACCAAAAGTACATGGAATCAGGACATTGCGAAATGGAATGTGACAGTGTTCACTCTGCCATTGAATCAAGGGGTAGAAAAATTGTCATTTTTGTCCCAGACGGATGGTATACTGTAGCAAGAACGGCAAAGACCACTCGACCATCATACGTCGTAAGGGAGATGGATTTTAGCCAATTCCTTGATTTTAAGTCATTCAGCCTTAAATTAATAACAAATAAAAATAAAGGAGAGAATGGAATCATGAAATGGCTTCTTGTTAAATGGCTACAATATAGATGTGACGAGCCCATGAATATTTATTATAAAAGTCAGTTATACCAAATCGAATTTGAACGACTATGTATTCGCCTCAGATCAACTCGAAATAATGAAGACATACTTGCCACTGAAGTAGCTAATCTTTATACGTGTAGCTTAAAAATAGATGCCAAAAAACTTAAAGACTTACAACATCTTTGTAAAAAAGGTACAATCCCTACATCTAACCACGAATATTACATGAATCTTATTGCTTCATGTCACGATATTGATGCTACAGAAGATGATTAAATTTTTTATTGAAGATTTTTAACAATAGTTTATTTCTGCTATAAAAATATTTAAAAAATAAACCTATTATTCTTTTTTTTATGTCTACCAACAACCAACCAACCCTGATTCTAACAACTATTTGAAAAATATAAATAGATCTATGACACTTGTATCTTTTCACCTTCATGTTTATTAGTAGAATATTTTCAAAATATCTAAATGGTGAAAAGAGCCAAGTGCATAATAGCAATTAACATAAAAACTAGTTAAATTACAAAAACTATTAATGTACTGAAAATACAAGAATCATATTTAGCTAAACCGATGCCGTTCTTATTAAAATCTAACTAACGGTTTGGAAGATATAGACTAATTATGGTTTTTTGTTTAACCTCGCCACTTAACCTTTTCGACGCCCATCGATATAATACGCGATGTGTCCTCCAGCGCCACGCAACAAACGTATAACGTATTTATAGTATGAATAATCGATAATATGAATATAAAATAAACAAGAACTTATTATGTGTGAAAAAGTTAAAAATATGGCTTATAACAGGCAATTTTCCATAAGAACAAAATAAAAGGTCTTGTAAGTCGTAAATTTATTTTATACTATTATTACTTCTAATCTCGAACTTGTGTACAAGTGATTGGCGTTCAAAAGGTTAATTGCTCATTATTTCGGAACTTGTTGAGTGTGGGTTGACTCTCTTCACTACCAAAGCCACGATTTGCCTTTTTGTTTTCGGTGTTGGTTGCGTGTTAGCTTTGTTCTTTTTTTCCGCTTTCAGAGCAAATGATGAAGCTAAAACAGATACTGACCAAACTGTTATCGACTACAACAATCCTATCCCTGGGTCATCAGCCGAAAATGTAACGATCTGTGATAGTATCGTTTCTGATAGTAACCTTGGATTTGATACTGCTTACTTAAGTGATGACTCCGTAGCTGATCCTGATTATATACCATTGGTATTACAAAAACCTGCCCTACAGCTATTTGATGATAATTCCGAAGATTGTTTTCAAGATCTCGATCTCCTAGAACCTACGTTTGCCATAGAAAATCTACCCCAACCACCTCCAATGCAATCTCCTGCACCAGAAATGCCAATTTGCATTGCTACTTATCCAAATACAATTGTTTTCATCGACTCTGAACAAGCAGATGGCTACCGTCCACCAGCTCGGTTCACTGCAAATTATCCAGGCCCTATATTTGATACGGGTACATTAATCGAAATTTCAGATAATCCCAAAGAAACAGCAAAGGTTATAAAAAATAAAACGATGCATCCCATAATACCTAAAATGTGCGACGGTAAATGTAGACGACGTTGCAATAATTTGACAGAAAAACAGCGAGAGGATATTTGGAATGGTTACTGGAATCTTAATTATACGCAGCGCCGCCAGTTTTTGAACAAATCACAACAAGTCACAGAGAAATCTGCATCTGTTCCTAACTCAGACAAAAAACATGTAAAAAACGAGATGAGGTATTACTACTTTTGTCTCGGGAATGAAGAGATAAATGTTTGTAAATAATTTTTCCTGAACACTCTGGGTCATTGTACTGAAGGTGTTATTACTGAGCTAAGTAGAGCTTTAAAACGAAAACCCTTTTACGAATTAGTTAAAGAAAATCGAGGTGGTAAGAAACCTAGACTATCAAGAACGCCAATCGAAGACCATATCATGAGCTATAATTAAGCCACTACAGGAGAAACAACGCACCGTTGACACGGTATTTGCCACGAACGCTTATGCTGCAATCTATGCATACTGACTTCATATCGAAGAATCCTGATGTCAAATGTTCCATTGAAACCTACAGAAATACTATGAAATCAATGAAAATTTCCTTAAAATATCCCAAAGGAGACCAATGTGTTGATTGTGGAGTATTCGTGGAAAAGATTAAAAATGGAAGTGAGGTATCAGCTGTGGAAAGTTTACAGAATGATTTCGCTCAACACAAGGTTACAGCTAAAAAAGCTATAAAAATTACAAAGAAGATGCGAAGAAAGGCAACGATACTATGGAACACTATTTTTCTATGGATCTTCAGAAAGTGACATTATTGCCAGATATGCCAAAAATTAAGGATTCATTTTTTTTGAGCCGTCTAGTGGCTTTCAATTTAACATTTGCACCATTATGTAAAGATGCAAAGATAAACAGCAAGTGTGTTGTGTGGCATGAAGCAATGATGGGTCGAGATGCTAATAATATAATAGATGCATTGATGGCTTTTCTTATTTCGGAAAGAGATGTGAAAAAATTAACACTGTGGTGTGACAATTGCACTGGACAAAATAAAAATTGGTTTTTATTTACAGCGTTGGTAATGGTTGTTAATTCTGAGTGCATTAATATTGATACTATCACTCTGTGATTTCTTACTAAAGGCCATGTCTGCTGACGGCGTACACGGAAATATAGAAAAAGAGATGAGGCGTCGAGATGGAGTTTATGATTACGAGGACTACAAGTCTATTATAGCAAATTGTAGGAAGAACATAGACGTTATCGAAGTGCAAAAATCATACCAATGGGTGAAAAAAAACGAGATCCACGGCGTAATAATAATAATAATAATAATTTACAACTCAACAACTCAACTCTCGGATTCCATACACCTTAGATCCCTCTGCTCAGCCGAAACTTATAAGTATTTGGGTATGTCGGAAGCGTTGGGCATCAATGCTGCTGACGTGCAGTGGCGTGCCAGGTGCCTTTAGAGGGGGCAAGTCAAGGAATCTTGACTCATCTACCTACCCACACCTAATATCCCGAAAAAACAAAATTTCTTACTGTAATGCTGATTTTAATGGGTACATTTGATTTTTTTTACTGTTAGAAATTAAGTAAATATATATTGGTACTTAAAAAAAAGAGAAAAAGAGCCATCTATTGATATTTTTGGCAACTAGCTCAAAACATTCTAGTTGATTCCAGAAAAATCCACTAGATGGAGCACAAAAGAATGTATTAATCCGTACGTAGTTTTTAATAAAAATTCATCATTAAAAATAATTGTTTACGATATGTAATATTATTGGCAAATACTCACAATTTAAACAGCATTTATTAGCTTTTCGTTCTTTATCACACACATAACACTTAACTGTCGAAAAAGAGAAATTAGGTACCTACCTTTAATGAGGTTTTAGACTCATCGTGAATTCGTGACCTCGAAAAGGAAGTTCCTTCATCTTTGAAAAACAGCGCGATTGTGTTCTACACGCATAATGTACTTAGAAATTTCGTCACTTAACTGTCGAGAAATAGAAGTTTCTATTCGCGTTTTACCAAAACTGCAGAACGAAATAACTGAATTCAAGTGCTTTTGAGAATTCTGATGTATTTTCATGGCACCAGCGAAATTATTTAAGTCATTATAACCTGAAGTATTCCAAGTATTCTTATCGTTTGAGAAAAATATGCAACACCAACAGAATAGTTAGGTATTTATTTTAATGCGAGCAACCTACAATCCACTGTACACTGAGCGATGAAATTGCCTACTATGTGATTTAGTTTTCTGAGAAATATTCAAATCAGGGGTAGGTTTAGGTGCAGTTACGAGATCATATTTATCTTTAAAACTCAAAGCAGGCTAAGTATTTTTTCCACACATTTTAATCCGTCACAACTTCACAAGGAACAATTGCATGTGTTTCCGAATTAATTTCAAAGATACTTTAACTTTAATCACTTCAAAACCAAGTAAGTTACAGCAATAACTAATTATAACACCTTAAATGACAGAAAACTAAAAAAAACAATCAAAACATAATCCGATAACCGCTCAAAGCAAATTTGAACTGATTATAGTATGCGCGTCATAGAGGGCGCCTCGCTTTTGTAACATGCGTAAAAATTTCATTGATAAAATTTCCGAAGCCTGGCATTTTTGACCTTAATACTGTTCGACGAGTGTTTTCACACATTATAATATTTACTCACACAAACTCACATTTTTTGTGTTTTTATAGGGAAAAGTGAAATGGAAAAGCAAGCCCGGTAAATGCCCTATGCGTTAGAGCGAGACCGGAGATGGCAAGGTTGTTACGTTCCATCACCCGTGCGTTTCGGATTGCGGACAAAAGTGACCATACCGCGAACCCGACCAACGCGCAATGTCACAACTATTATTCAATTGTCCTTATATGTTGTGACTATTTAATTTAGTCGGATTCGCGATTCACTTTTATCTCGATTTGGAACGCTGGGTAAGTTGCATAGAACTTGTATTAGCGTATCGTAACTAATGAATGAATTTTCAATTACGCGCGAAGTTTAAAGTTTAGATTTTATTTTAAATAATTATTTTATTAAGTTCAATGACTTAAATGTTAGGTGTCATGAAATTTTACCGCAAGCCGGGCTTTTTTGCTTGTATTGCTCGCACGTCCCTGCTGACGTGAAACAATCGTTGAGGGAGCGCTTTTTTGGCCGCCTGAATAAAGTACTAAATAGTCTTTTATCAGGCGGGAACAAGGTGCGCGCCTTCAACGGTTGGGTCATGCCGGTTTTGATGTACTTTTTCGGCATACTCAAATGGACTCAGACGGAACTCGACGCCCTGGATAGGAGGGTCCGCACTCTGCTTACTGCAAATCGGATGCATCACCCACGATCATCGGTGATGAGGCTGTATATCCCGCGGAAGTGTGGGGGTCGTGGCTTCTTAAATGCCAAGACCCTGCACAACCGTGAGATATGCAGTCTCAGGGAATACTTCCTGGACACCGACGTGGGGATGCACCGAGATGTAGTGGCAGTGGACAAGGGCCTCACCCCGCTCTCCTTGGCCAACGAGAACTGGCGCAAACCAATGGTAATGGATACTAATGAACGCAAGGAAGTATGGCAGGGCAAGGAGCTTCACGGGCGCTTTTACCGGGCCTTACATGGGCCCGATGTAGATCTTTTAGCGTCCGTATCCTGGCTGCGCTTTGGTGATCTCTTTGGAGAAACCGAAGGTTTTATCTTTGCAATTATGGATGAAGTTATGATGACGAATAACTACCGGAAATATATTGTGAAGGACGGTACGGTTGACATCTGTCGGGCATGCCACCGGCCCGGAGAATCAATCCGACACATTATTTCTGGGAGTTCTCAGTTAGCTAACGGAGCCTATTTGCATAGACACAACCTTGTAGCCAGGATTATCCATCAGCAACTTGCTCTGAAGTACTCTCTTGTGGAATCAGAAGTACCGTACTATAGGTATGTGCCCGACCCAGTTCTCGAGAATGGCAGTGTCACACTGTATTGGGATCGATCTATCATCACTGACAGGACTATTGTTGCCAATAAGCCTGACATAGTGGTGATAGATCGACTAGAGCGTCGCACAATGATTGTTGATATAGCGGTCCCTCATGACGAGAACCTCGTGAAAGCTGAGAAGGAAAAACAAACCAAGTATCTTGACTTGGCTCGCGAGGTTGTCGACATGTGGGAAGTGGATAGAGCAATCATTGTGCCGATAGTCGTGACGGCCAATGGCTTAATAGCCAAGAGCCTCGACCAACATCTACGAAGGCTCTCGTTAGGCAGTTGGATCAAGGGCTTGATTCAGAAGGCAGTGCTTCTGGACACGGCGCGTATTGTCCGGAGGTTCCTCTCTCAGGAGCCCTGACCACCGGTAGCTTGGACCCTGTTCCCGATGCCGGTGGGCTACTATTTTTTATATTTTTAAATGTTTTTTTTTTTACGTTGTCTTTTTTAAAAAATATTTAAAAATGTGATAAATATGTATATAAAATGAATAAACGGAATAATAATAATTTATTTCAAGTTTGCACTCATAGAATGGTTAGTAACAATACAAATGATGATTCAGCTCTCAGTACATTTTTGCTAAACCCAGTGGTTGAAGCTAAGTTCGTCAAAGAATCACGAAATCTGTTCTATAAAACAGATTTAGATGAGTCTTACCAAGAACTGAACTTCTTGATGCAGAAATTTAATGTCAACACTATTCCTCCACTTTCAAATACTATCCCCCGAGGGGTGAAATCATCGAAGAAAGAGGGTATTGTTTCAAAATTGGTCCCCCTAATGCCATTGAACAGAAGAGAGTTTTGGCTGAATCTACCCATGAGTGATAACTCCATTGATTTGCAAACTGATGGTCAAATCATTACTAATAACAACGAATAGCTCATTATCAATAAGAACCATTTTAGCTTAAGTTAATTTTTTTTAGTTTTGGTTGACTTGAAAATGTGAGTCATGTTTAAATTTAAGAATCCTTTGAAGTAAGTCAGTAAATATCTTTTTATAAGTCAACAGGATTTTTATTCAAAACCTGCATTCACAGGTACTTTGGGATAATTTTGTAATCTTATAAACACTAAAATGTATAATGAATTTGTTTAGTCTTCACGTTTACCATAGAAAATCAAATTGATAACCTAGTAAGCAGACTTACTATGTTTTGATATTGTTTTTACATTCACATTTGGGTAAATTCACAAATAAAAATAAAGTATGAGCGATTCAAGTGTAACTATACTCTAAAATGATTACAAGTATAACAAACTAAAATGTCAACAATATAGCACAACTTTTCGCCAAACATCCAAATTGCTATCTCTTCTGGTTTCTTTGGGTGAACGAATCATAGTAGCCGACCAGTTTTTTGGCTCTCCTGAACATTTTTGTTGGAACGAGTTACTATGTTTTGATTTTAAGCAGCCGAACTTGCATAAAAAAATTAACAATACATGAAGTTCCAGTGCATATTGACTTCTCCGTAAATTATACCTATAAACTTACTAAAGAAGTGCAGTCTATGCACTAGAGGGAATCAAAGCCCCAACTGACCATACATACTGGAGTCCTATACACCAAAGAAAGGCAGCCTCAGACATTTGCGTTTATTTCGTCCAATAACGAGCATCGCCCAGAAGCAATTTGGGCACATTTAGAGTCGGTATTAGCTTATATAAGAAGAGAATTTCCGAGTGTTAATGGGATTCACTTCTTTTCGGACGGCCCAACAAGCCAATATAAAAAGAAAAAAATTTTTACTTGTTTTCCTAACTCACAAAAGAACAAGGATTCCCATACTCCATCTGGAACTTCAGCGAGGCGTCGCATGGAAAAGGAGCAGCTGGTGGAGTGGGTGCGGCAATAATACAACGTCTTGATAATGTTGTTTCACAAGGCGTTGACATACCAAATGCCGAAACGGCTTACGAAGTTTAGCAGAAATCGGATACTACAATACCACAAGACTACTACTATTTTATATATCACAAGATGCTATTAAAACCTACTCTGTAAAGGAAAACTTAATACCGTACCACAAACGATGTCTTTGCATCAAATTGTCTACAATACAGATTCATCAGAACTACAGAACAGTATTAAATTCTGATGCCTTAGTTGTTTTTGTTTCAATACAACTACAGAAACTTTTAAAGGTTTCTGTAATTGCTTAAATATCAAATCTCATGTGCTTTATAATAAACAAGAGCTTAAGAATAATAAACGAAAAGGAGACAATAACCCAGAAAAGAAACCAATTGAGAAAAAGACGAAATTCACAAATAAAGAAAATGTCAGTAATAAAAATAAAATCACAATCTTATCCGACGTTACACTCTTACCTGAAAACCGAGGCTTTATGGATTTAACCAATTTTTTTAGACCTGAGCTATGCTTTGCTTTGTTTTGCAGCTGAAAACTCTGTCATCTTTTAGGTGATACAGTGTCTCCGGTAGCTCCAATGTTTTCTCCTTAAATGCCACTGATAACAAATACAAAGAACGCTGACATTTTTGGTGAGAGTAAGTACTTACATCATTATTTTTATGAATTTACATTTTTATTACTTTTGGTGGTGATTATATCTTAAAATGTAAATTTATTATTTATTTGACAGGTAGAGATCAAAACTCGTCTCCTGTACAAAGTATGTCTCCAAATGACATGAATGGAAATGTTCCAAAATTTAAGCAGAGCACAGACTCCAATACAACAAGGTACTGAAAACTCAGACGAGGTAAATAATTTTGAAGAATTAATATTTCAAATAATGAACAGCCAGAATTTTCTGGCTCAATGAATAATGAAGATATTATCTATATCATATTAGGTTCAGATTTATGCGATATTAGGTTCAGATTATAGTATACCTGATAGTAACTCTCATCTGATGATAAGACTCATCTGATGATGATAATAAAGCAGTGAGATTTAGGAAAACCAGTGTTGCAGCTATAGTCCAGCATGATAATACAAACAACAAAGGTGATTGACTTCGAGGAGAAAAGTATTCGTTCAAATCTGTTATGATGTTCGAACATGAAGAAGTAACAAAGACAAACAACAAACTCACAAACTTTATACTGTTAGTGTGCTAGCTAGCCCCATAAAATTTGAAGGCACAGTTAAGTCTAATAAATATGTGCCCCTTACGAACATAGGTTCACCAATATCTTCAAATCTGCCCCTTAGACGACCCACTGACCCTTTTTCCATTTTGATAATGTATAAGTTCGAAAAGCGTCTGTCCACTCTTTATCAGGTTGACCATACTAAACGTAACCTAACAATAGGCCAGACCACAATATAGCACAACGAAGATAAGTTTGATAAAATTTTCAAATTTTCAATGCTATTTTATATTAAGACTAGCCTCGATCGAAAAAATACAGAACAGACAGACACACAAAATAAATAGATCTGACGCACGTACCACAGATAGAAAATCAGTTTCAGTTTGTTACAAAGTACTCTGTGAAAATCAGAAATAGAATTGTTTTGTTTGTTTCCGATTATTTTTTTGATATTCTTCTCAGCTTGGATACTAAGTCTTTTAATCCATGCCTTCGTATGAATATAAACTACAAATACAAAAAGTTTATTTGCTTGTAAAGTTTATTGTTTACAGTTTAGTTTTACAATTATTTGTATAGTGGCTCTGTGTTCTGGCACAGTAAGTGGCACACAAATATTAATAACATTGGTATAACTTCTCTTCTAACCTAAACGAATACTCAGGGTTACAGGGTATGCTTATTCATTTTACAACATGTTCTACTATTGGACGTACATATTTATATTATCTAGTTACTATCTATTATGTATAACGTTGTATATTTATTTAATTTACTTTATTTATCACACGCACGCTCATTTTCCTTTTAACATAAACACCTACCTATATCATAGACCTAAAAAAAGGACCTATATATATTACACATTACAATTTACAGTATTGCTTTACCTTCTACATTGTAAAGTACTATTTACATAAATACATAAGTTATTTTCTTACTATAAGAATAACTCATTTCCTTAAAAACTAAAATCTCATCTCTCATAATCCAATAGGGATTTTTTTTTTCTGTCGACGGGGAAAATCATCATTGACAAAACCCGCTCTTGGGTGGAGCGGGAGATAGTGTCAGACTCTTACTGACTAAAAACCCCGCGCTGTTCCTTCTAGCCTTCATACCGGGGCTCTAGTTTCCTTTCGGATAACTCCGACCCCGGTAGGCTTCGATCCAGATGGGCCCCCCCTGTTGCTGACAACTACTTGAGGCGCGCGGGAACAGTGCGCGCCGTCGACGCCTTGGCTCGGTCCAGACAGTTACCGGACGATCGGACAGCAAGCTACCTATAGCTCGCTGTCCACGAGCCCGCGTCTACGGTGGCTGGAAATCGGGGCTGGAACCCCGGCGGCGGCGGTGGCGAGGGCGCCTGGAGCGGTCGGCCTCCTCCTTTGCTAGCATTACTGCTTCGCAGAAGGAGGCGTCTGCCTGCCACTCCTCTTCGCTCCGGACCATGGCCTGAACTAAGGCCCGGCGCGAGAGTTCTCCGCCGCCGATCGCCCCCACGAGGGCACGGCGTTGCTCCGCCCAAGCAGGGCATACCTCTACATCCGATAGGGATTCACTGAGTAATAGGTTTTTTTTTATCAAACATTTTTTCAGTTCCTCTTTAAAGGTACCAAATAAATATACAACTTAAGTTACACCATCATTCTAATGTTTTTGTAGTATTTGGCAGCAAATGTAATGAGTCAGCTCTTCTCGGAAAACTTCGCTGACGTAGCCAAAAGTGTCAAAACTACAATAAAATTCTCAGCTCCATTTTACCGAGGTCACGCCTGTCTCAATGATCCACAAATTTCTCAGTTGCGCAGACACTTGAAATACAAAACTATACCATTTTAAGTCACAGTATCCATTATGAATCAATATTTGGAATTTATAAACTAAAACAGCTACTGCTGAACTTCACTCGAAGAAATTTCGTTCAAAATATTAAAAATTTTTTAGTAATATTTTTGTCTGAAGGGCCTGATACACTACACGATATTCAGACCGTTTTAGTCGATGGTTCGACTTGTCTCGTAGTGTAATAAGGGTCAGACTTTCTTATTTGTAATGAAAAATAAGACGAGTCTGAATATCGTGTGCTAAATAACGCGTAGTGTATTAAGTCCTGTACATACTAAGTTTTTTATGCCACCTCTTCGTATGAATAGTTTATTTGTTTACCATTAGAATATGGATGTACGTATTCTAATGTTTTTGTAGTGTTTGGCAAGAAATATATAATCGATCAAACTAGTAGAGGTCAATAATTCAACCTTATTGGCAAGTTTCGCTTAGGCAACACTGTAATGAAATACCCAGCTCCATTTTACCGACACCGCGCCTGTTTCAATGAATCTCTTTGATGTTTTGGCTTCGATAAAATTAACCTATCAATGTGGAAATAAATGACTGTTAAGGCGTATATCCAACCATATCGTGATTTTTTTATGCAATGGTATTAACACTTGCTAGAAATAATCAAATGAATACGATCCAAAAGGTTTCTATTTTATCATAGTAGCAGAGCGTTCGAATGGCCCGTTCACGAAATTGCCGCTTTAATAGTTAAGCGCGGCAGCAGCGAGCGGTAAGAACACAACTATGAAAATATTTGAGCAACGCCAAGAGTCTACCGACCGACGTCGTGAACAGGCCGTAAAAGCAGTTAAAGCACCTATGGTAAACGATGAATCGATAGTGTTTGTCAAGTTAAATCGTTAACAATCTTGAGATACACTATCGATTCATCGCTTACGATATCGGTCTCACGCGACGGATCGTGCAGACAAATGGTATCGAGTATGGGGCCTTTAAAAAGAAAAAAACTGCTGCATTTGCTCTATGTGTCACGATTTGGCAATCCAATCAGTGTTGCCAATTTAGCGACTTTGCCGCTAGATCTAACGATACTTCGTTTTCTAATGCGGTTTAAATTATGTGTCTAGCGAGTAATCAAGAAATCATAATTTTCATCAATAAATATAAAATAACTACCAATAAATCAAAACCTTCTAGAGTAATCAATAATAAATCATATTCATTTGCCAGACTGCATTGCAGCTTTAGCCATCAACTTCGGGTATTCATTCAAGATTTTCAGATTATTACCGATAGTTCTGAATTTCTGATGATTAATGAAGAAACTTTTTATCATTAAGTGTTTAACTACTTTTTGTGATTTTTTTAATTTGGAGGCAATATTTAATACTTTTTGTCATATTTTATTTTTGGATTTAATTTCTTGACTTTTCGTTTGTTATTATTTATTAATAATTTTCAAAGGTTTTATACAGATTACAAAATATTAATCTGT
The DNA here is from genome assembly GCA_949319445.1 of Mythimna lalbum. Classification (NCBI taxonomy): domain Eukaryota; kingdom Metazoa; phylum Arthropoda; class Insecta; order Lepidoptera; family Noctuidae; genus Mythimna; species Mythimna lalbum. The sequence continues at coordinate 18,718,323 of OX439357.1, read as the reverse complement.
TGTAATTTTTTTTTTTATTAGCGGCTTCTAGCGACTTTTCAAGCTTACTTTAGCGACATTTTGACATGTGGAGTTGGCAACACTAAATCCAATCCAAATATTGATTCACATTCCAAAATGAAAAATCTCAGCAAATCTCAGTCTCATTCTGTGTGATCTCTGTCTGTGTCCTCATGTAGTCATATGTCCTCAGCTCTCTTAGCTTTGTAGGGCTTAGCTTTCCTTTTTATTTTTTTTTACAATAGGTACTTTTTTATCAATTGTTGCGATGTTTTGTCTTTATGAATGTAATATTTATTCGTAAAAAATAAGTGTGCCTGGAGTTGAAATTATGCCTAGCCTTTAGACCAGAGAATACTGTAAGGATGTCCGTTCTAAAACATCTTTCGTTGCAAACGGGACAGCCATTCACACATTGTGTAGATCATCACAAAAAAACAAGTGTAATTAAGTAGGTATGTGTATCAAATAAGAGTATAAAAATATTATATTTTGTTACTGTGTTCTGCCACAATTAGCCCCTAAGACGACCCACTGACCACGACCAGTTTGTTGGTTATTTCAATTATTATATTTGACAGTCCTGTTCAGTGTATAATCTATAAATATACATGGCCAATGTGCCTAAAACTAAGAGCTGATTGGCATAACTTGGCAAAGACTGTTGTGGGTAAGTCTGTTCATGTTAAACCTAATGCAACAAAATGATTACACAGTGTAACTTCGAGCTGCCTTTGTACTTCTAAGTTGCATGAAGTCTTAAATAAATAAGTTAAATCAACTATATTTATTTGATAATAATGAAAAAAAAAAACTAATAATGATAAATAGATCACATTTGACCCAATTGAATTGACATAACATCAAAAAACGACCCAAGCTAACGCCAGTGTTCACATTCCCATTGTCTTTCTTCTCCTTAGTCGTTGACTCACTCTTGACAGAGTGGTTGTGGTTGACGATATTGCATTTTCTGTTGATATATGAATTTTAATGTCTATGAATCACTGGCAGCTTAAAGTTTATGGTACTTAAAAAGATGTTCTTAGTTTGAATTCAAATTGTGAAGGCAAAAGGCTTGTAGGAAAATTTTATATGTCACAGTTTGGTTTTGAAAATTCTTAAGGAAGGATGTAATTTTTATAGTAGTGTTATTTTATAAAGATATTATGAAAAAGTATTAAAGGAGTGAGTTTAAGATCTAAATATATGTTTTTACTGGATCTCAAATATAAGAACCTGGTGGGTGTTTTTTTCAATAAGATTTTCGTTGGTGAATGAGGTGTCTTTCTAGTGTCTCCAATTATGGTATTCGAAAGGTTAATACTCAGTGTATCTTTTTCCCAAAAAATTGGTCATGGTTCTTTTTGTGAAATCTTGTATAAAATTTTTATTCAAATTAAATGATAAAATTTACATGCGCCTATTAAGGCCAAAAATCCACTTAATTCTTTTTATAATGCACAATAAATAGATAAGTTATTATAACTTTTGAAATATTTCTCAAATTGTCTTCTTTTGTTTTTCTGATCCACAATATTCTCAAAACAAACAATACTAATTCAATTTATATATGTTTTAAAACCATTTTCAGAGATTTATTTACAATTAATGTTTTTTATTATTTTATTTTTGTTTGGGCTTTATCATCATCATCATCATTTCAGCCGACAGACGTCCACTGTTGGACATAGGCCACCCCCGAGGTTGTTGGTTGTTTGGTCTTAATTGCAATTATTTGGATTTTATTTTTGAACAAAATTGGTAATAAAATGTGTTTGAATCCTGGCAAAAAAACGGATCCAAATATTAAAGGATCTCAAATGAAGAAGCTTCTAAAGTTTCTATGCTAATTATCGTATTAGGGTTGTCAATATTTCCATGCAGAATTTATTGTACATAATAACTTATTATTTGTGAAGAATGACTAAGCAAGTGCATGCAGTCACTTTATAGAAAGAAAAATGACATGATAGGGGTTTGTTCTGTATTTGAAACTGACACATCAATTCGCTGAGAATGAATAACGTCCAATGTGTTGAGGTTGCTTTGCAAAATGGACATTTAATACTGAAATGGTCTCGGTGATTGTTTTCATTATGTTGCTATGTAAGCATGAAAAATTGTGTTGTGGTTTCCCACTTATTTTCTTCTTGTTAGATGTTGTTGCTTGTAATATGGTCAAATCCTTAATTTTGGTCTTCTATCCACTTCTGTATTAAATCATTTGCCTCTTTTTTGATATTGGATATGAATCAGACAGCAAAACCTGTATGAATATGGAGTTGGGTTTAACCGAAGAACAGTTTTTTCTTTTTCTTTTTATCTGTGTAGGGATGAATGCAGTGGCAAATACACTATTTTCAGACTTTTGATTATCAGAAAAATAATGTTTATAAAATGATTGACCCAAACTCTATCATAAAACCCCTACTTCCATCAAAACTACAATCAACAGTATCAAGGTCTTTGTGTTCTTAAAAGCTGATGTAATGTCCTTGCATGATTAACCTTTGAAGAGTGTGAGAAAGAAAACTGTCAAAATGGAATCAAGGCTTCTCTTTCTGTCACTTGAATTACACTATTCGGATAACATTTTTGTTTTGCTTCGATCACCTTTTTTTATAGGAAATGCTGGAAAACGTCTTGATTTTAAATCTCTTTGAAAAATAAAGAGTGTGTGAAAGAAAACTAGCTGATGGCATCGAGGCTTCTTTTTCTGTCACTTGAATTACACTATTCGGATAACATTTTTGTTTTGCTTCAATCACCTTTTTTTATGGGAAACGGTGGAAAACCTCTTGATTTTAAATCTTTTTGCAAAATGAAGAGTGTGAGAAAGAAAACTAGCTGATGGAATCTAGGCTTCTTTTTCTGTCACTTGAATTACACTATTCGGATAACATTTTTGTTTTGCTTCAATCACCTTTTTTTATGGGAAACGGTGGAAAACCGTCTTGATTTTAAATCTTTTTGCAAAATCAAGAGTGTGAGAAAGAAAACTAGCTGATGGAATCAAGGCTTCTCTTTCTGTCACTTGAATTACACTGTTCGGATAACATTTTTGTTTTGCTTCGGACACCATTTAATGGAAACGCTGGAAAACCTCTTGATTTTAAATCTCGTTGCAAAAGTGTGAGAGCGAAAACTAGCTGGTGGAATCAAGGTTTTTCTTTCTGTCGCTTGAAAAACACTATTCGGATAACATTTTTCTTTTGCTTCCATCACCTTTTTTTTTATAGGAAACTCTGGAAAACCTCTTGATTTTCAATTTCGTTGCAAAATGGAAAGTGAAAAAGAAAACTAAATAATGCAACCAAGGCTTCTCTTTCTGTCATTTGAATTGCACTGCCGTCATAGAAAGAAAGCCGTAACTACGTCAATACTAATTCCGAGATAATTCAAATGTGCAGTTGCGCCCTTTTTTGATAGTAAACGTAAGTTACGAATCGATTGTAAAGAAGACTTATTTAAAATGAAACCAAGAATATTTCCTTAATAAAATTGGTACTTTATTAATTCAGGCAGTCTTATAAGTTGAAGTATTCAGTCAAACTTAAAATATTACGCTAGCAAGACACATTCAAATATGTATACAACTAATTCCAGTTACCTTGAAGCGTATTTATATAATTAATTATTGCTTGTACTAATTAAATAGTAAGTCAAATTATTTTTAAAGGAACATCTTTATTAATCACATTTTTCTCATTATCTATTTAAACAAAATCAACAAAACATATTATTTATACTCGTAAAAAATATACATCTTCTAACAATATAAAAACAAAAAAAAACAATTAATAATTATCTTAAACAGGTTAGTTATAGAAACTTTTACAGACACTGAAAAACATACATAGGTACTTCTCGCCAATTATTGTCTCGGAGTATTTTATTTTTGTATTTCTCGTGAGTTTTATCCCACAAGCATGGTTTAGATTTTACCAGTTCAATTAATGTAAATATCGTTTTTAAATGATGACGACGCCATGAATTTAAAAAAATATTTTTTTAATTAAAAATATTGCCAAATAAACGTGTTTTCTTTCTTTCTTTTTTTTCTTTCTTTTGATAATCAGGAACCGGTTTTTAATAAATCGATCTTTCTCAATAAGTGCTTCAATCCGTATTTATTTGACAGGATTGACATGACCGATACAGCGGAAGTATTAGACACTGCAATATACAACTGAGATTTGAATAAATCTTTTTTTGTTTTCCCAGATTTTTGTACCGATACCATAAATATCCGTAATATTTAAGTTGCAAATTAGTATTTTTATTGTATTTATCAAATAGATGGGCAAGTACACGGCCAAGAATGGGTGATTCCTTTTACTATTTTTTAGTCTTGCATATTTGTTGGTATTATTCACAATAGCTTGAAATAATTCTTCTGGAAACATATTATTGAAATAGTCAATAGGATTGTTTTTATGATTATATAATTTTGTAGATTGCAGTTCTCCGTTAAAATGGTGAGTTTCGAAGTTCTCAATCTGAGTAGTCTCTAGGTTTGGACTGTAATTCAGCATAAGTTGGTCCTTCTGCTCAAACTCAGGATCATGTAACAACACACCATCACCAGCAGTTTCATTGTCAGGTACGCTAGTATCAGGCTGAGATGTAAGTACACATGCTGGTGGATTTTGCAAGGGTTCCTCTAATATTTTTAGTAAATCATCATTTGACAAACCTTGTATTATCCAGTAAATTATTCACTGACTCAGGAATGTCCTTACCAGTCGCTTGAAAATCCTCATCTTCACTACTCTCCTCTTCCGATGACTGCCAAATTTGGAGTCAGTTCTCAATTTCGTGGTCTTTAACAGGTGCCTGTAATAATAAAAAGGACTAACGTCCCTTCGTGCTGTTCTATGGTACCTGTCGGCGGAAGCGATGGAACACCACGCTCTGCGGCTAAAAGTCTTTCTTCAGCATGAGGGGCAGGAAAGCGTTCGTACCACGAACGCCTTGAAATTGACGTTACGGTGCGACTCCAACAGCTGTACCCTCAGTGCGTATTTAGTTTTTTGGCGCACGTACTTCACGATGTCTTCCGCATGTGTGATGCAGGCGGGAGATGTACACTAGTGTTCGGTGGGGCGGCACGCACACTAGCAACAGGCGTAACTGGTGCTTTGCCGCAGAGATTCCGGTTGGCTTGCTTTCGGCGCTTCCTCCTGCACCGTAACGAAGCTATCTTCGTTTTCAGCCTCATTGCCTTCTTAGGCAAGGGCTTCGATATAGGAGATTTTTGAACAAGTTTTCCGGGTCAGTTAAAAAGGTAGGGGCGCTCGCGGTGACGCTAGCGCAATCCTGATGATGCAGATTCGCTGGGGCTACATATACAGGTAGCGGGGCGAGGCGGAGGGGTCGGGCGGCGGCAAATGGAGGAGCCGCAGTGACCGGCACGAAGCTGCGGGGCACCCGGGGTGAGCACTTTGCAATCTCAGCAAACGACGGACGTACTGGCGACAAAACTGCTGACACGGAGTTCGGCAACAATAAATCGAGGCTAGCTCCATGACGCGTTGTTTACATTAGACAGATCGGCTGATGACCTAGTTACTTGCGAAATTCACCAAACTCTTGGTTTTATAAAACTGGCATGTCACTTCTTCGTTCTGCACATCGAAATGTTCTAAACGACTTTTGAAAATAGCAACTCACGTACTAAAATCTACACAAGATCGAATATTATGTACAATCAAATCCATTATACAGATGTTTTACCTATTGCGGCATCAATCAAAATGGGTAAAGCCGAAAATGCAACTATGATTACATATGAAGAACCTAGTACAAGCAAAGACCGCATGAATGAATTGTCAAGCAATACCTACTTACCGTTCAAGAAGATCAAGTCCATATCCTCCTTTTGTCTAAATCAAGACCATTTTTTAATTCATGAATCCCCAAGCGACCACCGGTGGCCGCGCATCTATTGTCTTACTATTGTGTCTCTAATTGACGGTATCTGAAGGGTTAAAACCAATTTGGAGGTATGCGGAACAGAGAGTAAAGTCCCACATACCTCCCTTGAAAAGGGAGGATCCTCCGACCAGACCGGGTGTTATAGTCTGGTGGGCGACTGCCCGATAGTTGATGTCGGGCTGTCGTATATGTTCAAATCGCGCGGAGAACTCTGATTGCGCGATGCAGGATTCCGTATTTTCTTCCTAGTTCTTATGTGGCGTCATAGATGTCGCTACATCACTCCCCTCCGGAGATCGGAGATCGATGATTCTTGATGCTTCTTGATGTGTGCCAGGCCAGCGGTAGGTTGGTTCCAGTGAGTCGGAACCGATGCCGCATAGTTCTCGGTGAGTCGGAACTGTCTGCGGTGATGCCCCAGTGAGTCGGGGTGTTGCTATCCCAGTGAGTCGGGATAATGCCCCAGTGAGTCGGGGTAATGATGTCCCTGTGAGTCGGGATGATGCACCAGTGAGTCGGGGTGGTGGTGTCCCAGTGAGTCGGGACGATGCTGCAGGCTCCAGTGAGTCGGAGTAGTGCTGCTGGCTCCAGTGAGTCGGAGCGGTGCTTGTGCGACGTAGGGCTTGATTGCTGGCGTCGACCAGGAGAGGTTCTTCATGGCTCTTCATATGACTGGCCGAAGGTGCAGTGTGCTAAGCCAAGGTCGGTGATGCGGCTGAGGTGATGACCAGGTATGACCAGGTAGGCATACTAGTGGTCAGGATACCCTTAGCCGAGGGTGCTGGCTGTTTGGCTCGTTGCTCGAAAGCTTGAGGAAGTGATGATGACGTCACGAAGTAGTAGCTGCACGAAGGCTGCGCTGACGTTCTTTGTCGAGGGTCACCAGTTTGGGGGGGATGCGGAACAGTGAGTAAAGTCCCACAAACCTCCGTTGAAAAGGGAGGATCCTCCGACCAGACAGGATGTTATAGTCTGGTAGGCGTCTGCCCAATAGTTGATGTCGGGCTGTCGTATATGTTCAAATCGCGCGGAGAACTCTGATTGCGCGATGCAGGATTCCGTATTTTCTTCGTAGTTCTTATGTGGCGTCATAGATGTCGCTACACCAACATCAATTACCTAGGCCACACTATCGAAAAAAGGCCTATACAAAAACAGAGATGTTCAGTACGTTCAGTCAATATTGCGGAATTGAGAACATACCTCGGAATAGCAAATTTTTACAACAAAATACCACATCTAGCATCGATCACGAGTCCACTGAATAATATACTCAAGAAAGAATCAAGTTTCCTTTGGTTTAGCTAGAGAATGCAAACAAGCTTTCATTCAAGTAAAGAGAGAAATTCTAAGTGAAAGAGTACTAACTTATTTCGATCCTAAGAAACCTCTAGTTCTAGCGACTGACGCCTGACTAAAAGGGTTGGTGCGGTTCTGTCTCACAGACTAACAAACGGGTCTGAGAGACCCATTGCTTTTGCCTCAAGAACACTATCGGATAGTGAAAAGAAATATAGCCAGATAGACAAAGACGCAACAGCAATATACTTGGGATTGAAAAAGTTCTTCCACTATTGTTTTGGCCGGAAGTTCATTCTCCTTACCGACCACAAACCACTGACATCAGTTTTTCACCCACAACACACGCTACCAGCAATGAACAAGATGCGATTTTTTCACTACGCTCATTTCTTGTCGGGATTTGACTACACAATCGAATATAGAACTTTGGAAAATAAGTCTAACGCGGCTTTTTTGTCCAGATACCCAGTAGTAAACACTAATTTTATCAGAACCGATCAGAACTACAACTTTCAATTCCAGCAAATACATACCATTATATTGTAGCAATAGAGACAAGGAATGATTCAGACTGTAAATCATTACTGCACTTATTAGAAACCGGCGAATCTGTTGACTGTTGAATTGACTGAATCTGTTGTGTTTCTTTCTTAAGTTCTTTGAAGATTCTTTAACTACTGGTTGCATATTGAATAATTCTTATATGTGATTGTTGACTAAAATTCGATCGTTTTGATATCGATTACATGGCAAATCCCATGCGACATTATAATTACCTGCAGAGAATCCTAATGAATCTAATAATATTAATGATGCATCATTCTTTACAGTTTTCGTTGCAAAGGTAGCCCCTCATAGTCCATTAAATTATTTTCTTCCGTAACGCAAATAGGTTTTTATCAAATGCAAGCGAATCCTTATCATTTACATACCCTTCTGTTAAATCAATATTGTCCTTTATAGAAATAAGTAATATGTAATTATCGACGGGGTTATTAGCTATTTATTTATTTTACTTTAACATAACACGGCCAAAGGCCAATTACATTAGTTAAAGACATTAGAAAACTTATGAAGTAACAATACAAAATAATAGCTACACCACAGTCATACACTCATCTCACAAAACTCCAAACAGACAGACAAAATGTTCTTCCATTCATCCGCGAACACGTTACAATCAGGTTTGGCATCACGGTAGCAGATGCTTCACGAAAATTGACAGGTTTTCTACAGATATGGGATTTTTATCGCGGAGCGGTGTCCATTGGACTTAATTGCGAATAGCACGGAAATGCGGAGAGTGCGCCCTCTATAGCTCGTTAGCAAGCATCTTAAGGAAACGCTCGATGAGCCAATGAGCGCTGCGGTAGTAAATTGGTTCGCGGAATTCATCAACAGAGACTCAATTGTCTTACCTTTAAACTAAATAATGTTTTTAAAATGCGCGAAAAGTAACTAAGATATAATATTTATCCTTTAAAAAATATATCTGTATTTATAAAAGGCATTGACGCTTCAACAAATGTCAAAACCAAAAACATGTTTGAATTCTTTTAAGTCTGCGAAGGTTTCAATCAGACGTGGGTGGCTAAACAGCAATTTCCTAGGAGGCCGAGAATCTGTAAATAAGGTAATAAGTTTCTTTGAAAGCTCTTGCTTCGTCAGTTTTTTTTATTGGTTTCAAATGGAATAACTTAGTGTACGTGTCCTGTTAAGCCAATATATTGTTAAATTTGCAGTCTGGGATCCAGAGTCATTGGCACAAAATCTAGAGTCATTGGCACAAAATCTAGAGTAAATTTAATATTTGGTCGGGTTTCTGCGATGCACGCAGGACAAATTGCACTCATACACTCGATTGTGTTTCGGTTTACTAAGTACTTTTCAGCCTCCTTTGTGAAGCCTGGTCCACTTTTCCACCTATTTTGGAGTACCATGTTTTAAGTGTCTGTAGATGAAATAGACTGGCAAAAGGTCTTGATATTGCTCCTGACATCTCATTAAAAGAGGGGGTGGAATTTTATCAACTTCTCCAAAGTTTGCTTTAGATTGATGTTGTGGGGATTAATTCCATTTACTAACAATGCAATCCAACTCATAAACTTGTATTTATAGAGCATGCGGAAGTGCATTTCCTTATCAGTTTGCCATCCTTGTACCTTATAGTCTTCATTTAAACTTCGTTGCAATACACGCGACATTTCTCGAATCTGTTTCGATTTGTTTTCACGGTTGCCGAATCGTGAGAACAAAACAAATGAAATCGGCAATTTGTTGTCGTTAACACAGATTTTACTATTCAGATCCCACTAAATTTTTTCGATGTTGTTACCCCAGTCTTTACTTCGGTTGAGTTTCATCCATTTATTAACCGGCGACCTTATCAGATTAATTTAAGTCGAGTCTACTTCGAATTTTTTAACAATAATGTCAAAACCAAAAACATGTTTGAATTCTTTTAAGTCTGCGAAGGTTTCAATAAGACATGGGTGGCTAAACAGCAATTTCCTAGGAGACCGAGAATCTATAAATAAGGTAATAAGTTTCTTTGAAAGCTCTTGCTTTGTCAGATTTTTTTGTATTGGTTTCAAATGGATTAACTTACATGTCCTGTTAAGCCAATATATTGTTAAATTTGCAGTCTGGGGTCCAGAGTCATTGGCACAAAATCTTGAGTAAATTTAATATTTGGTCGGGTTTCTGCGATGCACGCAGGACAAATTGCACTCATACACTCGATTGTGTTTCGGTTTACTAAGTACTTTTTTGCAATAAATTTATAAGCTCTCGTGGCTCTAGATGACCGTATTCCTTATGGCTTGCCCATACAATATCAAAAGAATCCTCCCAAGGTACAGTTATTTTCTCATTTCCATAAAAAACAATCTTTTTTATATGTTCTTGGCAATTTATTCAAATTAATTCCAGATACCCAGTAGTAAACACTAATTTTATCAGAACCGATCAGAACTACAACTTTCATTTCCAGCAAATACATACCATTATATTGTAGCAATAGAGACAAGGAATGATTCAGACTGTAAATCATTACTGCACGCATTAGAAACCGGCGAATCTGTTGACTGTTGAATTGACTGAATCTGTTGTGAAATTCCATTTATCAACAATGCAATCCAACTCATAAACTTGTATTTATTTCCAGATGATCCCCTTATAGCTCAGTACCTATGTTCACCTAGCCAAGCAACCTTTTACCATCATAATCAATACGTCGACGAATAGCTCCCAAAAGTCTTTCATTGTGCCAATGTTCTGACCAAATTGTACAATTTTATCTGCGGTTCTCTTCAGGAGAAGCTGGCACATCTCCAACCAGCATTGGTCAATCGCTCGTCTCCGCTGCTCCTGCACGACAACGCGCGACCTCATACTGCACAGCAGACGGTCTCCAAGTTGCAAGAACTGGAGTTGGAAGCTCTCCGTCATCCGCCCTACTCACCAGACCTTGCGCCTACAGACTACTGCTTTTTCCAGAATTTGGATAACTTCTTGGCGGAAAAAAAAATTCAATACCCGAGAGGCAGTACAAAATGCCTTTGAAGAATTTGTTGCCTTCCGTCCAGCTGATTTCTTTAAGAAAGGCATCAATAAACTGCCACTGCGTTGGCAAAGATGCATTGATTGCATGGGTGATTACTTCGATTAATACAAATAAAAAATACATGGAAAAAAATCGTTTAATTTTTTTCATACAAAACGGCAATTTCATAGGTAAAGACCTAATATTATGAAAACCAAATTAAACGATTATTATAATAAGTGCCTCGTTCCAGAAATTGTTGACCCACGAAATTCTATGTCGATGCCACTTAGGAACACGGCTTACTAATTCGGCATGATTATTGACTGATGACTATTTTTTATTTATTTTTTATTTTACTTTTCCATATTTTTTTACGTTTTGTTGATGTATTCAAACATGTAAATTTATTTAGTAAATATAAAAACTGATTTAAGCCTAAATTATTTATTAGAATAAACAAAACTCCTCTGAATAGGCTCCCTAGGACATAGAAGTCCAAGGAGTCTAACCAGTAATTGTATAACCAAATCATAATACGCGTACTGTTCGCCATTGAGGAGTTTCGTATATATGTATTTTCGTGTATAAACATAAATATCTTTATAGATATACTCCAAAAATATACATCAGAACTACGAAATGTATGTAATAATGTATAACACACTGACTAGAACGTCTTTTCTTTTTTTTGTTGAAAAATAATTTCCTAACCTTACATTTTGTCAAGTTTTTGAAATTTACTATGGCAGAAATCTTTGCATAAATAATATATATATTCTCACAGAACCCCCATTAAATAACCTATCCAGCAAAAGTTGCTTGTTTCCCACTTTTCACTGTATATGGACTGTTTCATCAATGAGAAGTTCATACAGTCGAACATCTTTTTTTGAAGTCGGTTAAAAATGAGGTTGTGAAGTATTAACAAAATAGTATAACTATATTAAAAAAAAATGACTTCATACACATTACGTTTTATGCCACAAGAAATGGATCAAAACTATAAATTTGACTATATTCAGAGAGGCCGCAGCAACTCTATGCACACAGACGCGCTTGCATCTGACACCGGCAAGTGTGGAGGCGGAAGGGGTGTGCTCGATCCAGGTTCGATGCAATATACAGCAGGATGATTGATATTTTAAGACAGGCTGAAGGTAATTTAATATTTTTTACGACAATTGGTTTTATCACTATGTATTAAAATAATAACAATATTATAATTTGCAAAATCATAATTCATTTCCTTATGATGTACTCGAGTTACCTCAAGTAACAATATGCAGCATAAACCACTACGTATAATTAAATAAAAATGTTTTACTTACTCATCGCAATAAAGACGTTGAGGATAATGAAATTTAAGCAACTAAAATATTATTTTGAGTCATAATCGTCATGACTAATTTTAATTCTTCTTGGCATTAAAAGTTAGACTACCCAATTATAGATAAAAAATATTTGTGGGCTTTTAGGATGTTTAGATTCGCCAAAAAATTCACGGACATGTGATTTGCACAAAATCAGAGAAGTACCCTCAGATCCAACAAAATTTTTTCGATGTTGTTACCCCAATCTTTACTTCGGTTGAGTTTCATCTATTTATTGCGACCTTATCAGATTAATTTAAGTCGAGTCTACTTCGAATTTTTTAACAATAATTTCAAAACCAAAAACATGTTTGAATTCTTTTAAGTCTGCGAAGGTTTCAATAAGACATGGGTGGCTAAACAGCAATTTCCTAGGAGACCGAGAATCTATAAATAAGGTAATAAGTTTCTTTGAAAGCTCTTGCTTTGTCAGCTTTTTTTGTATTGGTTTCAAATGGATTAACTTACATGTCCTGTTAAGCCAATATATTGTTAAATTTGCAGTCTGGGGTCCAGAGTCATTGGCACAAAATCTTGAGTAAATTTAATATTTGGTCGGGTTTCTGCGATGCACGCAGGACAAATTGCACTCATACACTCGATTGTGTTTCGGTTTACTAAGTACTTTTTTGCAATAAATTTATAAGCTCTCGTGGCTCTAGATGACCGTATTCCTTATGGCTTGCCCATACAATATCAAAAGAATCCTCCCAAGGTACAGTTATTTTCTCATTTCCATAAAAAACAATCTTTTTTATATGTTCTTGGCAATTTATTCAAATTAATTCCAGATACCCAGTAGTAAACACTAATTTTATCAGAACCGATCAGAACTACAACTTTCAATTCCAGCAAATACATACCATTATATTGTAGCAATAGAGACAAGGAATGATTCAGACTGTAAATCATTACTGCACGCATTAGAAACCGGCGAATCTGTTGACTGTTGAATTGACTGAATCTGTTGTGAAATTCCATTTATCAACAATGCAATCCAACTCATAAACTTGTATTTATTTCCAGATGATCCCCTTATAGCTCAGTACCTATGTTCACCTAGCCAAGCAACCTTTTACCATCATAATCAATACGTCGACGAATAGCTCCCAAAAGTCTTTCATTGTGCCAATGTTCTGACCAAATTGTACAATTTTATCTGCGGTTCTCTTCAGGAGAAGCTGGCACATCTCCATCCAGCATTGGTCAATCGCTCGTCTCCGCTGCTCCTGCACGACAACGCGCGACCTCATACTGCACAGCAGACGGTCTCCAAGTTGCAAGAACTGGAGTTGGAAGCTCTCCGTCATCCGCCCTACTCACCAGACCTTGCGCCTACAGACTACTGCTTTTTCCAGAATTTGGATAACTTCTTGGCGGAAAAAAAAATTCAATACCCGAGAGGCAGTACAAAATGCCTTTGAAGAATTTGTTGCCTTCCGTCCAGCTGATTTCTTTAAGAAAGGCATCAATAAACTGCCACTGCGTTGGCAAAGATGCATTGATTGCATGGGTGATTACTTCGATTAATACAAATAAAAAATACATGGAAAAAAATCGTTTAATTTTTTTCATACAAAACGGCAATTTCATAGGTAAAGACCTAATATTATGAAAACCAAATTAAACGATTATTATAATAAGTGCCTCGTTCCAGAAATAGTTGACCCACGAAATTCTATGTCGATGCCACTTAGGAACACGGCTTACTAATTCGGCATGATTATTGACTGATGACTATTTTTTATTTATTTTTTATTTCACTTTTCCATATTTTTTTTACGTTTTGTTGATGTATTCAAACATGTAAATTTATTTAGTAAATATAAAAACTTGATTTAAGCCTAAATTATTTATTAGAATAAACAAAACTCCTCTGAATAGGCTCCCTAGGACATAGAAGTCCAAGGAGTCTAACCAGTAATTGTATAACCAAATCATAATACGCGTACTGTTCGCCATTGAGGAGTTTCGTATATATGTATTTTCGTGTATAAACATAAATATCTTTATAGATATACTCCAAAAATATACATCAGAACTACGAAATGTATGTAATAATGTATAACACACTGACTAGAACGTCTTTTCTTTTTTTTTGTTGAAAAATAATTTCCTAACCTTACATTTTGTCAAGTTTTTGAAATTTACTATGGCAGAAATCTTTGCATAAATAATATATATATTCTCACAGAACCCCCATTAAATAACCTATCCAGCAAAAGTTGCTTGTTTCCCACTTTTCACTGTATATGGACTGTTTCATCAATGAGAAGTTCATACAGTCGAACATCTTTTTTTGAAGTCGGTTAAAAATGAGGTTGTGAAGTATTAACAAAATGGTATAATTATATTAAAAAAAAAATGACTTAATACACATTACGTTTTATGCCACAAGAAATGGATCAAAACTATAAATTTGACTATATTCAGAGAGGCCGCAGCAACTCTATGCATACAGACGCGCTTGCATCTGACACCGGCAAGTGTGGAGGCGGAAGGGGTGTGCTCGATCCAGGTTCGATGCAATATACAGCAGGATGTTTGATATTTTAAGACAGGCTGAAGGTAATTTAATATTTTTTACGACAATTGGTTTTATCACTATGTATTAAAATAATAACAATATTATAATTTGCAAAATCATAATTCATTTCCTTATGATGTACTCGAGTTACCTCAAGTAACAATATGCAGCATAAACCACTACGTATAATTAAATAAAAATGTTTTACTTACTCATCGCAATAAAGACGTTGAGGATAATGAAATTTAAGCAACTAAAATATTATTTTGAGTCATTAACTCGTCATGACTAATTTTAATTCTTCTTGGCATTAAAAGTTAGACTACCCAATTATAGATGAAAAATATTTGTGGGCTTTTAGGATGTTTAGATTTGCCAAAAAATTCACGGACATGTGATTTGCACAAAATCAGAGAAGTACCCTCAGATCCAACAAAATTTTTTCGATGTTGTTACCCCAATCTTTACTTCGGTTGAGTTTCATCTATTTATTAACCGGCGACCTTATCAGATTAATTTAAGTCGAGTCTACTTCGAATTTTTTAACAATAATTTCAAAACCAAAAACATGTTTGAATTCTTTTAAGTCTGCGAAGGTTTCAATAAGACATGGGTGGCTAAACAGCAATTTCCTAGGAGACCGAGAATCTATAAATAAGGTAATAAGTTTCTTTGAAAGCTCTTGCTTTGTCAGCTTTTTTTGTATTGGTTTCAAATGGATTAACTTACATGTCCTGTTAAGCCAATATATTGTTAAATTTGCAGTCTGGGGTCCAGAGTCATTGGCACAAAATCTTGAGTAAATTTAATATTTGGTCGGGTTTCTGCGATGCACGCAGGACAAATTGCACTCATACACTCGATTGTGTTTCGGTTTACTAAGTACTTTTTTGCAATAAATTTATAAGCTCTCGTGGCTCTAGATGACCGTATTCCTTATGGCTTGCCCATACAATATCAAAAGAATCCTCCCAAGGTACAGTTATTTTCTCATTTCCATAAAAAACAATCTTTTTTATATGTTCTTGGCAATTTATTCAAATTAATTCCAGATACCCAGTAGTAAACACTAATTTTATCAGAACCGATCAGAACTACAACTTTCAATTCCAGCAAATACATACCATTATATTGTAGCAATAGAGACAAGGAATGATTCAGACTGTAAATCATTACTGCACGCATTAGAAACCGGCGAATCTGTTGACTGTTGAATTGACTGAATCTGTTGTGAAATTCCATTTATCAACAATGCAATCCAACTCATAAACTTGTATTTATTTCCAGATGATCCCCTTATAGCTCAGTACCTATGTTCACCTAGCCAAGCAACCTTTTACCATCATAATCAATACGTCGACGAATAGCTCCCAAAAGTCTTTCATTGTGCCAATGTTCTGACCAAATTGTACAATTTTATCTGCGGTTCTCTTCAGGAGAAGCTGGCACATCTCCAACCAGCATTGGTCAATCGCTCGTCTCCGCTGCTCCTGCACGACAACGCGCGACCTCATACTGCACAGCAGACGGTCTCCAAGTTGCAAGAACTGGAGTTGGAAGCTCTCCGTCATCCGCCCTACTCACCAGACCTTGCGCCTACAGACTACTGCTTTTTCCAGAATTTGGATAACTTCTTGGCGGAAAAAAAAATTCAATACCCGAGAGGCAGTACAAAATGCCTTTGAAGAATTTGTTGCCTTCCGTCCAGCTGATTTCTTTAAGAAAGGCATCAATAAACTGCCACTGCGTTGGCAAAGATGCATTGATTGCATGGGTGATTACTTCGATTAATACAAATAAAAAATACATGGAAAAAAATCGTTTAATTTTTTTCATACAAAACGGCAATTTCATAGGTAAAGACCTAATATTATGAAAACCAAATTAAACGATTATTATAATAAGTGCCTCGTTCCAGAAATTGTTGACCCACGAAATTCTATGTCGATGCCACTTAGGAACACGGCTTACTAATTCGGCATGATTATTGACTGATGACTATTTTTTATTTATTTTTTATTTTACTTTTCCATATTTTTTTACGTTTTGTTGATGTATTCAAACATGTAAATTTATTTAGTAAATATAAAAACTGATTTAAGCCTAAATTATTTATTAGAATAAACAAAACTCCTCTGAATAGGCTTCCTAGGACATAGAAGTCCAAGGAGTCTAACCAGTAATTGTATAACCAAATCATAATACGCGTACTGTTCGCCATTGAGGAGTTTCGTATATATGTATTTTCGTGTATAAACATAAATATCTTTATAGATATACTCCAAAAATATACATCAGAACTACGAAATGTATGTAATAATGTATAACACACTGACTAGAACGTCTTTTCTTTTTTTTTGTTGAAAAATAATTTCCTAACCTTACATTTTGTCAAGTTTTTGAAATTTACTATGGCAGAAATCTTTGCATAAATAATATATATATTCTCACAGAACCCCCATTAAATAACCTATCCAGCAAAAGTTGCTTGTTTCCCACTTTTCACTGTATATGGACTGTTTCATCAATGAGAAGTTCATACAGTCGAACATCTTTTTTTGAAGTCGGTTAAAAATGAGGTTGTGAAGTATTAACAAAATGGTATAATTATATTAAAAAAAAAAATGACTTAATACACATTACGTTTTATGCCACAAGAAATGGATCAAAACTATAAATTTGACTATATCCAGAGAGGCCGCAGCAACTCTATGCATACAGACGCGCTTGCATCTGACACCGGCAAGTGTGGAGGCGGAAGGGGTGTGCTCGATCCAGGTTCGATGCAATATACAGCAGGATGTTTGATATTTTAAGACAGGCTGAAGGTAATTTAATATTTTTTACGACAATTGGTTTTATCACTATGTATTAAAATAATAACAATATTATAATTTGCAAAATCATAATTCATTTCCTTATGATGTACTCGAGTTACCTCAAGTAACAATATGCAGCATAAACCACTACGTATAATTAAATAAAAATGTTTTACTTACTCATCGCAATAAAGACGTTGAGGATAATGAAATTTAAGCAACTAAAATATTATTTTGAGTCATTAACTCGTCATGACTAATTTTAATTCTTCTTGGCATTAAAAGTTAGACTACCCAATTATAGATGAAAAATATTTGTGGGCTTTTAGGATGTTTAGATTTGCCAAAAAATTCACGGACATGTGATTTGCACAAAATCAGAGAAGTACCCTCAGATCCAACAAAATTTTTTCGATGTTGTTACCCCAATCTTTACTTCGGTTGAGTTTCATCTATTTATTAACCGGCGACCTTATCAGATTAATTTAAGTCGAGTCTACTTCGAATTTTTTAACAATAATTTCAAAACCAAAAACATGTTTGAATTCTTTTAAGTCTGCGAAGGTTTCAATAAGACATGGGTGGCTAAACAGCAATTTCCTAGGAGACCGAGAATCTATAAATAAGGTAATAAGTTTCTTTGAAAGCTCTTGCTTTGTCAGCTTTTTTTGTATTGGTTTCAAATGGATTAACTTACATGTCCTGTTAAGCCAATATATTGTTAAATTTGCAGTCTGGGGTCCAGAGTCATTGGCACAAAATCTTGAGTAAATTTAATATTTGGTCGGGTTTCTGCGATGCACGCAGGACAAATTGCACTCATACACTCGATTGTGTTTCGGTTTACTAAGTACTTTTTTGCAATAAATTTATAAGCTCTCGTGGCTCTAGATGACCGTATTCCTTATGGCTTGCCCATACAATATCAAAAGAATCCTCCCAAGGTACAGTTATTTTCTCATTTCCATAAAAAACAATCTTTTTTATATGTTCTTGGCAATTTATTCAAATTAATTCCAGATACCCAGTAGTAAACACTAATTTTATCAGAACCGATCAGAACTACAACTTTCAATTCCAGCAAATACATACCATTATATTGTAGCAATAGAGACAAGGAATGATTCAGACTGTAAATCATTACTGCACGCATTAGAAACCGGCGAATCTGTTGACTGTTGAATTGACTGAATCTGTTGTGAAATTCCATTTATCAACAATGCAATCCAACTCATAAACTTGTATTTATTTCCAGATGATCCCCTTATAGCTCAGTACCTATGTTCACCTAGCCAAGCAACCTTTTACCATCATAATCAATACGTCGACGAATAGCTCCCAAAAGTCTTTCATTGTGCCAATGTTCTGACCAAATTGTACAATTTTATCTGCGGTTCTCTTCAGGAGAAGCTGGCACATCTCCAACCAGCATTGGTCAATCGCTCGTCTCCGCTGCTCCTGCACGACAACGCGCGACCTCATACTGCACAGCAGACGGTCTCCAAGTTGCAAGAACTGGAGTTGGAAGCTCTCCGTCATCCGCCCTACTCACCAGACCTTGCGCCTACAGACTACTGCTTTTTCCAGAATTTGGATAACTTCTTGGCGGAAAAAAAAATTCAATACCCGAGAGGCAGTACAAAATGCCTTTGAAGAATTTGTTGCCTTCCGTCCAGCTGATTTCTTTAAGAAAGGCATCAATAAACTGCCACTGCGTTGGCAAAGATGCATTGATTGCATGGGTGATTACTTCGATTAATACAAATAAAAAATACATTGAAAAAAATCGTTTAATTTTTTTCATACAAAACGGCAATTTCATAGGTAAAGACCTAATATTATGAAAACCAAATTAAACGATTATTATAATAAGTGCCTCGTTCCAGAAATTGTTGACCCACGAAATTCTATGTCGATGCCACTTAGGAACACGGCTTACTAATTCGGCATGATTATTGACTGATGACTATTTTTTATTTATTTTTTATTTCACTTTTCCATATTTTTTTTACGTTTTGTTGATGTATTCAAACATGTAAATTTATTTAGTAAATATAAAAACTGATTTAAGCCTAAATTATTTATTAGAATAAACAAAACTCCTCTGAATAGGCTCCCTAGGACATAGAAGTCCAAGGAGTCTAACCAGTAATTGTATAACCAAATCATAATACGCGTACTGTTCGCCATTGAGGAGTTTCGTATATATGTATTTTCGTGTATAAACATAAATATCTTTATAGATATACTCCAAAAATATACATCAGAACTACGAAATGTATGTAATAATGTATAACACACTGACTAGAACGTCTTTTCTTTTTTTTTGTTGAAAAATAATTTCCTAACCTTACATTTTGTCAAGTTTTTGAAATTTACTATGGCAGAAATCTTTGCATAAATAATATATATATTCTCACAGAACCCCCATTAAATAACCTATCCAGCAAAAGTTGCTTGTTTCCCACTTTTCACTGTATATGGACTGTTTCATCAATGAGAAGTTCATACAGTCGAACATCTTTTTTTGAAGTCGGTTAAAAATGAGGTTGTGAAGTATTAACAAAATGGTATAATTATATTAAAAAAAAAAATGACTTAATACACATTACGTTTTATGCCACAAGAAATGGATCAAAACTATAAATTTGACTATATTCAGAGAGGCCGCAGCAACTCTATGCATACAGACGCGCTTGCATCTGACACCGGCAAGTGTGGAGGCGGAAGGGGTGTGCTCGATCCAGGTTCGATGCAATATACAGCAGAATGTTTGATATTTTAAGACAGGCTGAAGGTAATTTAATATTTTTTACGACAATTGGTTTTATCACTATGTATTAAAATAATAACAATATTATAATTTGCAAAATCATAATTCATTTCCTTATGATGTACTCGAGTTACCTCAAGTAACAATATGCAGCATAAACCACTACGTATAATTAAATAAAAATGTTTTACTTACTCATCGCAATAAAGACGTTGAGGATAATGAAATTTAAGCAACTAAAATATTATTTTGAGTCATTAACTCGTCATGACTAATTTTAATTCTTCTTGGCATTAAAAGTTAGACTACCCAATTATAGATGAAAAATATTTGTGGGCTTTTAGGATGTTTAGATTTGCCAAAAAATTCACGGACATGTGATTTGCACAAAATCAGAGAAGTACCCTCAGATCCAACAAATTTTTTTCGATGTTGTTACCCCAATCTTTACTTCGGTTGAGTTTCATCTATTTATTAACCGGCGACCTTATCAGATTAATTTAAGTCGAGTCTACTTCGAATTTTTTAACAATAATTTCAAAACCAAAAACATGTTTGAATTCTTTTAAGTCTGCGAAGGTTTCAATAAGACATGGGTGGCTAAACAGCAATTTCCTAGGAGACCGAGAATCTATAAATAAGGTAATAAGTTTCTTTGAAAGCTCTTGCTTTGTCAGCTTTTTTTGTATTGGTTTCAAATGGATTAACTTACATGTCCTGTTAAGCCAATATATTGTTAAATTTGCAGTCTGGGGTCCAGAGTCATTGGCACAAAATCTTGAGTAAATTTAATATTTGGTCGGGTTTCTGCGATGCACGCAGGACAAATTGCACTCATACACTCGATTGTGTTTCGGTTTACTAAGTACTTTTTTGCAATAAATTTATAAGCTCTCGTGGCTCTAGATGACCGTATTCCTTATGGCTTGCCCATACAATATCAAAAGAATCCTCCCAAGGTACAGTTATTTTCTCATTTCCATAAAAAACAATCTTTTTTATATGTTCTTGGCAATTTATTCAAATTAATTCCAGATACCCAGTAGTAAACACTAATTTTATCAGAACCGATCAGAACTACAACTTTCATTTCCAGCAAATACATACCATTATATTGTAGCAATAGAGACAAGGAATGATTCAGACTGTAAATCATTACTGCACGCATTAGAAACCGGCGAATCTGTTGACTGTTGAATTGACTGAATCTGTTGTGAAATTCCATTTATCAACAATGCAATCCAACTCATAAACTTGTATTTATTTCCAGATGATCCCCTTATAGCTCAGTACCTATGTTCACCTAGCCAAGCAACCTTTTACCATCATAATCAATACGTCGACGAATAGCTCCCAAAAGTCTTTCATTGTGCCAATGTTCTGACCAAATTGTACAATTTTATCTGCGGTTCTCTTCAGGAGAAGCTGGCACATCTCCAACCAGCATTGGTCAATCGCTCGTCTCCGCTGCTCCTGCACGACAACGCGCGACCTCATACTGCACAGCAGACGGTCTCCAAGTTGCAAGAACTGGAGTTGGAAGCTCTCCGTCATCCGCCCTACTCACCAGACCTTGCGCCTACAGACTACTGCTTTTTCCAGAATTTGGATAACTTCTTGGCGGAAAAAAAAATTCAATACCCGAGAGGCAGTACAAAATGCCTTTGAAGAATTTGTTGCCTTCCGTCCAGCTGATTTCTTTAAGAAAGGCATCAATAAACTGCCACTGCGTTGGCAAAGATGCATTGATTGCATGGGTGATTACTTCGATTAATACAAATAAAAAATACATGGAAAAAAATCGTTTAATTTTTTTCATACAAAACGGCAATTTCATAGGTAAAGACCTAATATTATGAAAACCAAATTAAACGATTATTATAATAAGTGCCTCGTTCCAGAAATTGTTGACCCACGAAATTCTATGTCGATGCCACTTAGGAACACGGCTTACTAATTCGGCATGATTATTGACTGATGACTATTTTTTATTTATTTTTTATTTTACTTTTCCATATTTTTTTACGTTTTGTTGATGTATTCAAACATGTAAATTTATTTAGTAAATATAAAAACTGATTTAAGCCTAAATTATTTATTAGAATAAACAAAACTCCTCTGAATAGGCTTCCTAGGACATAGAAGTCCAAGGAGTCTAACCAGTAATTGTATAACCAAATCATAATACGCGTACTGTTCGCCATTGAGGAGTTTCGTATATATGTATTTTCGTGTATAAACATAAATATCTTTATAGATATACTCCAAAAATATACATCAGAACTACGAAATGTATGTAATAATGTATAACACACTGACTAGAACGTCTTTTCTTTTTTTTTGTTGAAAAATAATTTCCTAACCTTACATTTTGTCAAGTTTTTGAAATTTACTATGGCAGAAATCTTTGCATAAATAATATATATATTCTCACAGAACCCCCATTAAATAACCTATCCAGCAAAAGTTGCTTGTTTCCCACTTTTCACTGTATATGGACTGTTTCATCAATGAGAAGTTCATACAGTCGAACATCTTTTTTTGAAGTCGGTTAAAAATGAGGTTGTGAAGTATTAACAAAATGGTATAATTATATTAAAAAAAAAAAATGACTTAATACACATTACGTTTTATGCCACAAGAAATGGATCAAAACTATAAATTTGACTATATTCAGAGAGGCCGCAGCAACTCTATGCATACAGACGCGCTTGCATCTGACACCGGCAAGTGTGGAGGCGGAAGGGGTGTGCTCGATCCAGGTTCGATGCAATATACAGCAGAATGTTTGATATTTTAAGACAGGCTGAAGGTAATTTAATATTTTTTACGACAATTGGTTTTATCACTATGTATTAAAATAATAACAATATTATAATTTGCAAAATCATAATTCATTTCCTTATGATGTACTCGAGTTACCTCAAGTAACAATATGCAGCATAAACCACTACGTATAATTAAATAAAAATGTTTTACTTACTCATCGCAATAAAGACGTTGAGGATAATGAAATTTAAGCAACTAAAATATTATTTTGAGTCATTAACTCGTCATGACTAATTTTAATTCTTCTTGGCATTAAAAGTTAGACTACCCAATTATAGATGAAAAATATTTGTGGGCTTTTAGGATGTTTAGATTTGCCAAAAAATTCACGGACATGTGATTTGCACAAAATCAGAGAAGTACCCTCAGATCCAACAAAATTTTTTCGATGTTGTTACCCCAATCTTTACTTCGGTTGAGTTTCATCTATTTATTAACCGGCGACCTTATCAGATTAATTTAAGTCGAGTCTACTTCGAATTTTTTAACAATAATTTCAAAACCAAAAACATGTTTGAATTCTTTTAAGTCTGCGAAGGTTTCAATAAGACATGGGTGGCTAAACAGCAATTTCCTAGGAGACCGAGAATCTATAAATAAGGTAATAAGTTTCTTTGAAAGCTCTTGCTTTGTCAGCTTTTTTTGTATTGGTTTCAAATGGATTAACTTACATGTCCTGTTAAGCCAATATATTGTTAAATTTGCAGTCTGGGGTCCAGAGTCATTGGCACAAAATCTTGAGTAAATTTAATATTTGGTCGGGTTTCTGCGATGCACGCAGGACAAATTGCACTCATACACTCGATTGTGTTTCGGTTTACTAAGTACTTTTTTGCAATAAATTTATAAGCTCTCGTGGCTCTAGATGACCGTATTCCTTATGGCTTGCCCATACAATATCAAAAGAATCCTCCCAAGGTACAGTTATTTTCTCATTTCCATAAAAAACAATCTTTTTTATATGTTCTTGGCAATTTATTCAAATTAATTCCAGATACCCAGTAGTAAACACTAATTTTATCAGAACCGATCAGAACTACAACTTTCATTTCCAGCAAATACATACCATTATATTGTAGCAATAGAGACAAGGAATGATTCAGACTGTAAATCATTACTGCACGCATTAGAAACCGGCGAATCTGTTGACTGTTGAATTGACTGAATCTGTTGTGAAATTCCATTTATCAACAATGCAATCCAACTCATAAACTTGTATTTATTTCCAGATGATCCCCTTATAGCTCAGTACCTATGTTCACCTAGCCAAGCAACCTTTTACCATCATAATCAATACGTCGACGAATAGCTCCCAAAAGTCTTTCATTGTGCCAATGTTCTGACCAAATTGTACAATTTTATCTGCGGTTCTCTTCAGGAGAAGCTGGCACATCTCCAACCAGCATTGGTCAATCGCTCGTCTCCGCTGCTCCTGCACGACAACGCGCGACCTCATACTGCACAGCAGACGGTCTCCAAGTTGCAAGAACTGGAGTTGGAAGCTCTCCGTCATCCGCCCTACTCACCAGACCTTGCGCCTACAGACTACTGCTTTTTCCAGAATTTGGATAACTTCTTGGCGGAAAAAAAAATTCAATACCCGAGAGGCAGTACAAAATGCCTTTGAAGAATTTGTTGCCTTCCGTCCAGCTGATTTCTTTAAGAAAGGCATCAATAAACTGCCACTGCGTTGGCAAAGATGCATTGATTGCATGGGTGATTACTTCGATTAATACAAATAAAAAATACATGGAAAAAAATCGTTTAATTTTTTTCATACAAAACGGCAATTTCATAGGTAAAGACCTAATATTATGAAAACCAAATTAAACGATTATTATAATAAGTGCCTCGTTCCAGAAATTGTTGACCCACGAAATTCTATGTCGATGCCACTTAGGAACACGGCTTACTAATTCGGCATGATTATTGACTGATGACTATTTTTTATTTATTTTTTATTTCACTTTTCCATATTTTTTTTACGTTTTGTTGATGTATTCAAACATGTAAATTTATTTAGTAAATATAAAAACTGATTTAAGCCTAAATTATTTATTAGAATAAACAAAACTCCTCTGAATAGGCTCCCTAGGACATAGAAGTCCAAGGAGTCTAACCAGTAATTGTATAACCAAATCATAATACGCGTACTGTTCGCCATTGAGGAGTTTCGTATATATGTATTTTCGTGTATAAACATAAATATCTTTATAGATATACTCCAAAAATATACATCAGAACTACGAAATGTATGTAATAATGTATAACACACTGACTAGAACGTCTTTTCTTTTTTTTTTGTTGAAAAATAATTTCCTAACCTTACATTTTGTCAAGTTTTTGAAATTTACTATGGCAGAAATCTTTGCATAAATAATATATATATTCTCACAGAACCCCCATTAAATAACCTATCCAGCAAAAGTTGCTTGTTTCCCACTTTTCACTGTATATGGACTGTTTCATCAATGAGAAGTTCATACAGTCGAACATCTTTTTTTGAAGTCGGTTAAAAATGAGGTTGTGAAGTATTAACAAAATAGTATAATTATATTTAAAAAAAAATGACTTAATACACATTACGTTTTATGCCACAAGAAATGGATCAAAACTATAAATTTGACTATATTCAGAGAGGCCGCAGCAACTCTATGCACACAGACGCGCTTGCATCTGACACCGGCAAGTGTGGAGGCGGAAGGGGTGTGCTCGATCCAGGTTCGATGCAATATACAGCAGGATGTTTGATATTTTAAGACAGGCTGAAGGTAATTTAATATTTTTTACGACAATTGGTTTTATCACTATGTATTAAAATAATAACAATATTATAATTTGCAAAATCATAATTCGTTTCCTTATGATGTACTCGAGTTACCTCAAGTAACAATATGCAGCATAAACCACTACGTATAATTAAATAAAAATGTTTTACTTACTCATCGCAATAAAGACGTTGAGGATAATGAAATTTAAGCAACTAAAATATTATTTTGAGTCATTAACTCGTCATGACTAATTTTAATTCTTCTTGGCATTAAAAGTTAGACTACCCAATTATAGATGAAAAATATTTGTGGGCTTTTAGGATGTTTAGATTCGCCAAAAAATTCACGGACATGTGATTTGCACAAAATCAGAGAAGTACCCTCAGATCCAACAAAATTTTTTCGATGTTGTTACCCCAATCTTTACTTCGGTTGAGTTTCATCTATTTATTAACCGGCGACCTTATCAGATTAATTTAAGTCGAGTCTACTTCGAATTTTTTAACAATAATTTCAAAACCAAAAACATGTTTGAATTCTTTTAAGTCTGCGAAGGTTTCAATAAGACATGGGTGGCTAAACAGCAATTTCCTAGGAGACCGAGAATCTATAAATAAGGTAATAAGTTTCTTTGAAAGCTCTTGCTTTGTCAGCTTTTTTTGTATTGGTTTCAAATGGATTAACTTACATGTCCTGTTAAGCCAATATATTGTTAAATTTGCAGTCTGGGGTCCAGAGTCATTGGCACAAAATCTTGAGTAAATTTAATATTTGGTCGGGTTTCTGCGATGCACGCAGGACAAATTGCACTCATACACTCGATTGTGTTTCGGTTTACTAAGTACTTTTTTGCAATAAATTTATAAGCTCTCGTGGCTCTAGATGACCGTATTCCTTATGGCTTGCCCATACAATATCAAAAGAATCCTCCCAAGGTACAGTTATTTTCTCATTTCCATAAAAAACAATCTTTTTTATATGTTCTTGGCAATTTATTCAAATTAATTCCAGATACCCAGTAGTAAACACTAATTTTATCAGAACCGATCAGAACTACAACTTTCAATTCCAGCAAATACATACCATTATATTGTAGCAATAGAGACAAGGAATGATTCAGACTGTAAATCATTACTGCACGCATTAGAAACCGGCGAATCTGTTGACTGTTGAATTGACTGAATCTGTTGTGAAATTCCATTTATCAACAATGCAATCCAACTCATAAACTTGTATTTATTTCCAGATGATCCCCTTATAGCTCAGTACCTATGTTCACCTAGCCAAGCAACCTTTTACCATCATAATCAATACGTCGACGAATAGCTCCCAAAAGTCTTTCATTGTGCCAATGTTCTGACCAAATTGTACAATTTTATCTGCGGTTCTCTTCAGGAGAAGCTGGCACATCTCCAACCAGCATTGGTCAATCGCTCGTCTCCGCTGCTCCTGCACGACAACGCGCGACCTCATACTGCACAGCAGACGGTCTCCAAGTTGCAAGAACTGGAGTTGGAAGCTCTCCGTCATCCGCCCTACTCACCAGACCTTGCGCCTACAGACTACTGCTTTTTCCAGAATTTGGATAACTTCTTGGCGGAAAAAAAAATTCAATACCCGAGAGGCAGTACAAAATGCCTTTGAAGAATTTGTTGCCTTCCGTCCAGCTGATTTCTTTAAGAAAGGCATCAATAAACTGCCACTGCGTTGGCAAAGATGCATTGATTGCATGGGTGATTACTTCGATTAATACAAATAAAAAATACATGGAAAAAAATCGTTTAATTTTTTTCATACAAAACGGCAATTTCATAGGTAAAGACCTAATATTATGAAAACCAAATTAAACGATTATTATAATAAGTGCCTCGTTCCAGAAATTGTTGACCCACGAAATTCTATGTCGATGCCACTTAGGAACACGGCTTACTAATTCGGCATGATTATTGACTGATGACTATTTTTTATTTATTTTTTATTTTACTTTTCCATATTTTTTTACGTTTTGTTGATGTATTCAAACATGTAAATTTATTTAGTAAATATAAAAACTGATTTAAGCCTAAATTATTTATTAGAATAAACAAAACTCCTCTGAATAGGCTTCCTAGGACATAGAAGTCCAAGGAGTCTAACCAGTAATTGTATAACCAAATCATAATACGCGTACTGTTCGCCATTGAGGAGTTTCGTATATATGTATTTTCGTGTATAAACATAAATATCTTTATAGATATACTCCAAAAATATACATCAGAACTACGAAATGTATGTAATAATGTATAACACACTGACTAGAACGTCTTTTCTTTTTTTTTGTTGAAAAATAATTTCCTAACCTTACATTTTGTCAAGTTTTTGAAATTTACTATGGCAGAAATCTTTGCATAAATAATATATATATTCTCACAGAACCCCCATTAAATAACCTATCCAGCAAAAGTTGCTTGTTTCCCACTTTTCACTGTATATGGACTGTTTCATCAATGAGAAGTTCATACAGTCGAACATCTTTTTTTGAAGTCGGTTAAAAATGAGGTTGTGAAGTATTAACAAAATGGTATAATTATATTAAAAAAAAAATGACTTAATACACATTACGTTTTATGCCACAAGAAATGGATCAAAACTATAAATTTGACTATATTCAGAGAGGCCGCAGCAACTCTATGCATACAGACGCGCTTGCATCTGACACCGGCAAGTGTGGAGGCGGAAGGGGTGTGCTCGATCCAGGTTCGATGCAATATACAGCAGGATGTTTGATATTTTAAGACAGGCTGAAGGTAATTTAATATTTTTTACGACAATTGGTTTTATCACTATGTATTAAAATAATAACAATATTATAATTTGCAAAATCA
Organism: Mythimna lalbum; assembly: GCA_949319445.1. Lineage (NCBI taxonomy): Eukaryota > Metazoa > Arthropoda > Insecta > Lepidoptera > Noctuidae > Mythimna > Mythimna lalbum. Next base: position 18,689,581 of record OX439357.1, on the reverse strand, counting down.
TAATTCATTTCCTTATGATGTACTCGAGTTACCTCAAGTAACGGAAGGGGTGTGCTCGATCCAGGTTCGATGCAATATACAGCAGGATGTTTGATATTTTAAGACAGGCTGAAGGTAATTTAATATTTTTTACGACAATTGGTTTTATCACTATGTATTAAAATAATAACAATATTATAATTTGCAAAATCATAATTCATTTCCTTATGATGTACTCGAGTTACCTCAAGTAACAATATGCAGCATAAACCACTACGTATAATTAAATAAAAATGTTTTACTTACTCATCGCAATAAAGACGTTGAGGATAATGAAATTTAAGCAACTAAAATATTATTTTGAGTCATTAACTCGTCATGACTAATTTTAATTCTTCTTGGCATTAAAAGTTATTATAGATGAAAAATATTTGTGGGCTTTTAGGATGTTTAGATTTGCCAAAAAATTCACGGACATGTGATTTGCACAAAATCAGAGAAGTACCCTCAGATCCAACAAAATTTTTTCGATGTTGTTACCCCAATCTTTACTTCGGTTGAGTTTCATCTATTTATTAACCGGCGACCTTATCAGATTAATTTAGGCGGAAGGGGTGTGCTCGATCCAGGTTCGATGCAATATACAGCAGGATGTTTGATATTTTAAGACAGGCTGAAGGTAATTTAATATTTTTTACGACAATTGGTTTTATCACTATGTATTAAAATAATAACAATATTATAATTTGCAAAATCATAATTCATTTCCTTATGATGTACTCGAGTTACCTCAAGTAACAATATGCAGCATAAACCACTACGTATAATTAAATAAAAATGTTTTACTTACTCATCGCAATAAAGACGTTGAGGATAATGAAATTTAAGCAACTAAAATATTATTTTGAGTCATTAACTCGTCATGACTAATTTTAATTCTTCTTGGCATTAAAAGTTATTATAGATGAAAAATATTTGTGGGCTTTTAGGATGTTTAGATTTGCCAAAAAATTCACGGACATGTGATTTGCACAAAATCAGAGAAGTACCCTCAGATCCAACAAAATTTTTTCGATGTTGTTACCCCAATCTTTACTTCGGTTGAGTTTCATCTATTTATTAACCGGCGACCTTATCAGATTAATTTAAGTCGAGTCTACTTCGAATTTTTTAACAATAATTTCAAAACCAAAAACATGTTTGAATTCTTTTAAGTCTGCGAAGGTTTCAATAAGACATGGGTGGCTAAACAGCAATTTCCTAGGAGACCGAGAATCTATAAATAAGGTAATAAGTTTCTTTGAAAGCTCTTGCTTTGTCAGCTTTTTTTGTATTGGTTTCAAATGGATTAACTTACATGTCCTGTTAAGCCAATATATTGTTAAATTTGCAGTCTGGGGTCCAGAGTCATTGGCACAAAATCTTGAGTAAATTTAATATTTGGTCGGGTTTCTGCGATGCACGCAGGACAAATTGCACTCATACACTCGATTGTGTTTCGGTTTACTAAGTACTTTTTTGCAATAAATTTATAAGCTCTCGTGGCTCTAGATGACCGTATTCCTTATGGCTTGCCCATACAATATCAAAAGAATCCTCCCAAGGTACAGTTATTTTCTCATTTCCATAAAAAACAATCTTTTTTATATGTTCTTGGCAATTTATTCAAATTAATTCCAGATACCCAGTAGTAAACACTAATTTTATCAGAACCGATCAGAACTACAACTTTCATTTCCAGCAAATACATACCATTATATTGTAGCAATAGAGACAAGGAATGATTCAGACTGTAAATCATTACTGCACGCATTAGAAACCGGCGAATCTGTTGACTGTTGAATTGACTGAATCTGTTGTGAAATTCCATTTATCAACAATGCAATCCAACTCATAAACTTGTATTTATTTCCAGATGATCCCCTTATAGCTCAGTACCTATGTTCACCTAGCCAAGCAACCTTTTACCATCATAATCAATACGTCGACGAATAGCTCCCAAAAGTCTTTCATTGTGCCAATGTTCTGACCAAATTGTACAATTTTATCTGCGGTTCTCTTCAGGAGAAGCTGGCACATCTCCAACCAGCATTGGTCAATCGCTCGTCTCCGCTGCTCCTGCACGACAACGCGCGACCTCATACTGCACAGCAGACGGTCTCCAAGTTGCAAGAACTGGAGTTGGAAGCTCTCCGTCATCCGCCCTACTCACCAGACCTTGCGCCTACAGACTACTGCTTTTTCCAGAATTTGGATAACTTCTTGGCGGAAAAAAAAATTCAATACCCGAGAGGCAGTACAAAATGCCTTTGAAGAATTTGTTGCCTTCCGTCCAGCTGATTTCTTTAAGAAAGGCATCAATAAACTGCCACTGCGTTGGCAAAGATGCATTGATTGCATGGGTGATTACTTCGATTAATACAAATAAAAAATACATGGAAAAAAATCGTTTAATTTTTTTCATACAAAACGGCAATTTCATAGGTAAAGACCTAATATTATGAAAACCAAATTAAACGATTATTATAATAAGTGCCTCGTTCCAGAAATTGTTGACCCACGAAATTCTATGTCGATGCCACTTAGGAACACGGCTTACTAATTCGGCATGATTATTGACTGATGACTATTTTTTATTTATTTTTTATTTCACTTTTCCATATTTTTTTTACGTTTTGTTGATGTATTCAAACATGTAAATTTATTTAGTAAATATAAAAACTGATTTAAGCCTAAATTATTTATTAGAATAAACAAAACTCCTCTGAATAGGCTCCCTAGGACATAGAAGTCCAAGGAGTCTAACCAGTAATTGTATAACCAAATCATAATACGCGTACTGTTCGCCATTGAGGAGTTTCGTATATATGTATTTTCGTGTATAAACATAAATATCTTTATAGATATACTCCAAAAATATACATCAGAACTACGAAATGTATGTAATAATGTATAACACACTGACTAGAACGTCTTTTCTTTTTTTTTTGTTGAAAAATAATTTCCTAACCTTACATTTTGTCAAGTTTTTGAAATTTACTATGGCAGAAATCTTTGCATAAATAATATATATATTCTCACAGAACCCCCATTAAATAACCTATCCAGCAAAAGTTGCTTGTTTCCCACTTTTCACTGTATATGGACTGTTTCATCAATGAGAAGTTCATACAGTCGAACATCTTTTTTTGAAGTCGGTTAAAAATGAGGTTGTGAAGTATTAACAAAATAGTATAATTATATTTAAAAAAAAATGACTTAATACACATTACGTTTTATGCCACAAGAAATGGATCAAAACTATAAATTTGACTATATTCAGAGAGGCCGCAGCAACTCTATGCACACAGACGCGCTTGCATCTGACACCGGCAAGTGTGGAGGCGGAAGGGGTGTGCTCGATCCAGGTTCGATGCAATATACAGCAGGATGTTTGATATTTTAAGACAGGCTGAAGGTAATTTAATATTTTTTACGACAATTGGTTTTATCACTATGTATTAAAATAATAACAATATTATAATTTGCAAAATCATAATTCGTTTCCTTATGATGTACTCGAGTTACCTCAAGTAACAATATGCAGCATAAACCACTACGTATAATTAAATAAAAATGTTTTACTTACTCATCGCAATAAAGACGTTGAGGATAATGAAATTTAAGCAACTAAAATATTATTTTGAGTCATTAACTCGTCATGACTAATTTTAATTCTTCTTGGCATTAAAAGTTAGACTACCCAATTATAGATGAAAAATATTTGTGGGCTTTTAGGATGTTTAGATTCGCCAAAAAATTCACGGACATGTGATTTGCACAAAATCAGAGAAGTACCCTCAGATCCAACAAAATTTTTTCGATGTTGTTACCCCAATCTTTACTTCGGTTGAGTTTCATCTATTTATTAACCGGCGACCTTATCAGATTAATTTAAGTCGAGTCTACTTCGAATTTTTTAACAATAATTTCAAAACCAAAAACATGTTTGAATTCTTTTAAGTCTGCGAAGGTTTCAATAAGACATGGGTGGCTAAACAGCAATTTCCTAGGAGACCGAGAATCTATAAATAAGGTAATAAGTTTCTTTGAAAGCTCTTGCTTTGTCAGCTTTTTTTGTATTGGTTTCAAATGGATTAACTTACATGTCCTGTTAAGCCAATATATTGTTAAATTTGCAGTCTGGGGTCCAGAGTCATTGGCACAAAATCTTGAGTAAATTTAATATTTGGTCGGGTTTCTGCGATGCACGCAGGACAAATTGCACTCATACACTCGATTGTGTTTCGGTTTACTAAGTACTTTTTTGCAATAAATTTATAAGCTCTCGTGGCTCTAGATGACCGTATTCCTTATGGCTTGCCCATACAATATCAAAAGAATCCTCCCAAGGTACAGTTATTTTCTCATTTCCATAAAAAACAATCTTTTTTATATGTTCTTGGCAATTTATTCAAATTAATTCCAGATACCCAGTAGTAAACACTAATTTTATCAGAACCGATCAGAACTACAACTTTCAATTCCAGCAAATACATACCATTATATTGTAGCAATAGAGACAAGGAATGATTCAGACTGTAAATCATTACTGCACGCATTAGAAACCGGCGAATCTGTTGACTGTTGAATTGACTGAATCTGTTGTGAAATTCCATTTATCAACAATGCAATCCAACTCATAAACTTGTATTTATTTCCAGATGATCCCCTTATAGCTCAGTACCTATGTTCACCTAGCCAAGCAACGTTTTACCATCATAATCAATACGTCGACGAATAGCTCCCAAAAGTCTTTCATTGTGCCTATGTTCTGACCAAATTGTACAATTTTATCTGCGGTTCTCTTCAGGACAGCACCAACTCCATCTGGCGCTCCTTTGCCGTGTCCAGCCTCTAAATAGTTCCAGGTTATAAAGTTTAAATCTGGAAAATCCTGTTGCAGTTGACTAATAACGAAGCAAATGTAGCGATTCCTATATTGACTTGAAGGGCTGTCAGATACAAAATGTACTGTATCTATCAGAGGTGATATTTCTCTTACATAACCTAATAGTGGTATGAGATGTGCCTATATAGCACTTGCGTCATGTCTATTACATTTATTGATACTGCAAACGCTGTATGACTTCATGATTCCAGTTTCTGGATCAATTAAATACGCAACCGCAGTGTGCAACGTTATTTGCAATCGACTGCCGCCGAAATGATAGCTTTGTATAGTATATAATAGGTGAGATAGTGGTCAAACGTGAGCCTCGAGCCCCGGTATGAAGGCTAGAAGGAACGGGGTGGGTTTTTAGTCAGTAAAAGTCTGACATTATCTCCCGCTTCACCCAAGAGCGGGGGTTGTCGTAAGCCATTTATTCAAATAATGAAACTTACGAATTTTAGGTATGGTTGTGTTGTCTTGTATTTAGATACTTGTGATATTCTAGCCACTCCTGGTAGCGTAGCGTCCAGAAAAGATCGCCAATTTGATAGTAGGTAATTTATGTTTGGCCCTCCCGGCTGTCCAGTGTTGTCACTAGAACCCGTCACCGACCCGGATTCTTGCTCCGCAGAGGCAGCGTCGAGCAGCTCCTGTGCAACAGCCACGCAACCGAAGTAGCTGGTTTCAAATGTTTCACGTTCCTTGTTCTCATCACCAGGAATTTCCACAAGACTTTATATAAGTCTGAACAGAGTCAAACTCGTTGTACAAATCTAGTACCTATTTTATGTAAGCGAGCTGTTATCTCAAGAACTTGAACCTTTTTATTGTTTCTGCACAGCGTGTATGCATGCAGCAGGCATTTCAAGTTGTTATTATTCCGTTAAAATAATAAAATAATCAATTTGACTAAAATTAAGAAAATGCATCTTTAACACGTTCATCGCCGCGTAGGGCCGGACCGGACCTTGCACAGTATTTAGGCGCCTCGTATGGCACCGGTGACTTCAAGGCAAACCTGTTTTGTGAGCCTTAGGACACTTACTCCGTAGATGTATGCATTTGACCGCTGTGTCGCTGTGGTGTTCTTTTACAGGTCGATTTACATCAAACGAACACAGAGCTAGAGCTAGAACAAGAGCATTCTTTCGTAATCTTTTAGTGTAAACGATTGCTAGATCATCTGACCGAATATTCTTTGCTCATTCAATCTGTTCAATCATTCAATTCTGTGGTTGGTATTGGTAGTGCTTCGCTATGTCTGACTCTGACAGCGATATAATTTGTCGCAAAAACTCATAAATAAAAGAAGGAAGAGACGTTGGTGGGTTACAAATTTAATGCAACGAAGGACACTGGATAATGTAGGTGAAACAATGACGGATATGCAAAAAAAGAAGAAAGTGATCAATTCCAAAACTTTTGTTGATTGGCGCCAGAGGATTTTGATAATATGTTGCTACAACCGGATAAAGCATCTCTCATCGTGATGACCTGCGTACGTATACCTACATAATTATTTGATGAAAAGGAAAACTTCTAGGAAGCTATATAATTTACTGAGCATGATGGACAGAATTGAAGATGACGTCGTTATTCCAGGCCAGTGGAGAAATGTGGACCGTTTATCATCATTTCTCCCGTTACCCAACACTGGACGAAGACACACTTTACAATGTGAAAATATCCGGAAAGAATTTTCAGACTATTTTAATTTGATTGATATTTTGCCATGGCAAAACAATATTGTATAATTGCAGGGGTGTGCACTAGGGTTTCAGTAGACTAATTCACCTTTTAAACAAAAAAATCAAAATCGGTTCATCCGTTCGGGAGATAAGATGCCACAGACACACACACGCACACAGGCCGTCAGACTTACAAAACCCCGTCGTTTTTGCCGTCAGGGGTTTAAAACAGAAACATAATTCAATTTTGCTTATTTTTTTTATGACTATTGTTTAAACTGTCCATCACTGGAGCACTGTTCATGACTGGTGCTTTTACCCTACCATTAAATATGTATAATAAATTAACCTACTTACCATGTTTTTATTTTATTTATTTATTTATTTATTTAAACTTCATGTACAGTAGTGGTACATAGGCGGACTTAATGCAACAAGGCATTCTCTACCAGTCAACCGTCAGTTGGTTAGTGTCGAAATCAATTGTTTTCCTCGGTTTATATTTGTCTATCGAAAAGTGCATACTTTTAAATGCAAACCATTTAGAATTATAAGAACAATCGGCACCGCTGCCTGATTTCGTACTCATTGTTTTTTGCCTTTCTTGGCGGTAAGATGCAAGAAGCGAGTCCATCTTTTTTTTAAATTCTTCAACATTACATTCCAATAGTTTGCAATTTCCTGCCACGCATCTTGTTTGTAAGTTGTATTTTTATAGTGTTCATGCGTCGGATCCCACAGACATCTGGAATTTTGGTAGCCTTCTATCATTAATAAACACTTTTCTTGAGACCAATTCAAAATTTAATCAATAAGATATGTATACAATCGCTAGAACACAAGAACGCTTTGAAGAGATCGCTCAGGGGCGCGAGCACGTCCGAACACGCAAGAACGCTCTAAGCAACTGTTCGCGCGCTCTAGCGCCGCTTACATCGAGTGAGCGAGTATTCTTAGAATATTCCTTGGAATTTTTGCGAACGCACTAAGGCTGAGGCTATAGTAGGGAGCGATTTGCGATGCGACTGAAAGAGCGAAACGAGAAAAACATGGTATGGCTACATTACAAGCGAAATTCCGACCGTATAATCGGCGATGACATGGCTACAGTACACATGCTCAACAACGAATTAGCAAGAGCTATTCATGCGGCTACACTATAAAAAGAGAAAAAACAGCGATTTCGCTGAGAATTCGCTAGTTCATCGCAGTTTAATGATCTTAAAACATTCGCGGCGACTCGACGCGCGCGGGGCGCGAGGGGAGGTTGTTTAGTTCGCGGCATTCACACAGTCGAAAGGTTGCTGTAGCTTTGCGAAAACGTAACGAGTATTATTTTCAATGGCTTTGTCAAAACCAAATCTTGTATTTTTGCTTGAAAGCTCTTACCTCAAGTACGAACTATTTAAAAAAAAGAGATTGTGTTGGATTCACGAAATAAATAAAGAGCGCAGTAAATAAGGAGAATTTCATCATTTGTATGAAAAACTACGTCAGTTTCCAGAAAGATTCTTTGAATATACAAGAATGAAAGTTGAGACGTTTGATTATATTTTGGCAAAGATTAGAATCCATATCACAAAGAGTAATACGAGTTTTCGGAAATGTATTTTACCAGAGGAGAAATTGTTTGTGACAATCAGGTAAGCAATAAAATATTAATTATTAGGTAATAAGTTTTTATTTCAGTTAAATCAATCAAACAAATTCTACTATAAGTTTTTATTACGAGGTGAACATGAACAAAAAATGTAAGTAATGATTGTTTAGGCACACCACACACCAAATACACATGTGTGCGGCATAATAATAAATGTAACTGATACATTTGTGTGACGTATTTGATGGGTTGTTTACTAAATAAATGTGAAAATACGATAAATCTATTGTATGATTTGGTTTGTGGTGCGCCCTAGATGATTATTATACTTTACAATTGTTGTGTACTGTAACCTGAATATGGATATGAATATGAAGAGTCGGGTACAGCGGACTCATCCATGATGGCTTGGATAACTTTTTGACGATCTCTGTTTTTTTTCATGGCTGTGAAACTTTTCATTTGCGGCAAAATACTTTGAAAAAAGTGATAATCTTCCATATCTACTACGTCATTATATAATCTATCATTCATGCGAGTCTCAGAGCGGGTCTTATGATTGACCCAACCAGAACCACCAATTGGTAGCCAACGCTAATGATCCTTCATTCACTCTCCCTTTATAAGCCATACCAGTCGCCGTTCCCGGAGCCCGAGTAAGATTGAAACCATGAATGTTATCCATCATATATTCATCCAATAGTTCTGCCTGATCCTCTGAAATATTAGTAAAGGTTCGAGAGCAAGTAAACAGAATTTTACATAAAAATACACCTAAGACGCGCAATTTAGCTGAAAACATAGACATGGATGACAAATCAAAATCAAGAAGAACCAGTGACGGATTCGTTCGAAATCACCGTGAGCTTCGCTAGTCATAGACATGGACATCAAATCCTTGATAATGGAAGAACGTGCGGAGCTAATGTTCAATGAGGAAGCTAAATCTGATGGAGGAATCGAAAGCTGAGCCTGCATCTGAGTAAAGGACATACAACCAATGACCGATATAAAGTTGGAGAGGGGAAATTATTCAAGCAAACGAGGTTATGTCTCGCTACTATTCTCCAGCAATGCAACACAAGCGACGCGACGTCGGGTAGGCCGGGATCACTATGCTGTAAAAGCAAACCACGACGCTTGCAAAACCTAATGAATCTTACTCTATGCCTTTGAAAGGTTTGCATGTTTGAATTCATGAGCGATTGATGCGATTCAACACACTCACGCGCGAATCTACGACGTATATCAACTAAAAAATCTGGACATATGACGCCCATACTAATATACATACCCTCACGTCTCATTCTAGTAGCGTGCGATAACACTTCCCGCCAAGTTTGATTAGTTCTAGAAAAAACACTATCAGCTAACGACACATCCAAACCATTCGTGTTATCTTTAGGAATTTGCTCATTTCCTATGAATTCAAAAGGAGGGTCTTGAACTACTTTAATTTGATTACGATAAGCTTCGGTCACACAATCATCAATGGATTTGATAAGATCTAAAGAAGTATAAGCACTTTTGAATGTAGAAATTGGTATCGGGACCAAAACAAACTTAGTTGCATCTGAAATCGGAATAAGCTTGTAGCACGGGGGGAAGGAACTGACAACCTCTATTCTTATCTCTTTCTTATCTAGAATATCGATACTCAACCCCACAGCACTAAAACTAGCGCTTAAAGTTAACTTCTTCATTGACTCCAACAAACGTGCCCTTAATACATCTAATCTCAAACCAATATCGACGACGTCTTCACGAGCTGGCTCTTGGCCTAGAGCGCTGGGTGCACTTTCAGCCATCCTGCAAACTTACAACTGAGAAATGATATTCAACTACTCTTTTTAAAAACGATAGACGCAATCCCAAGAATTAAATCCCATTACGTAATATTCTACTCGTGAATACATTGATGGTGGGAAAACAACCACTAATCTTTTCAGAGACTTTAAAGAAAATCAAAACAAAAATAATAAAGAAGCAGGTAGTCCATGTCTATGTATTGTACTTTTTATAAATTATTTACACTTGACTATAATATTCCATTTTTCCGGTCCAAAAAATATCAATGTGATTTATGTTTGCAGTACAAGAACACGACGCCTGACCAAAAAGTATTGCTCAAAGAATCGTACGATGCCCATTTAGAAGAAAATACATTGAGCCGCCAAGAAAATTACGAAGATCGCTGCAAAATAGACGATAAAAATAAAGTTCTCGTCTTTGATTTGCAAGCTGTTCTGCAATTTCTAAACTTGCTATGCGGACTATTTGTGTAAATCTGCCCCCAACCCCTTAAAAGAGAGGGTGAAATTTTATCAACTTCTCCAAAATGTGTTTTAGATTGGTGTTGTGGGGATTAATTCCATTTATTAACAATGCAATCCAACTCATAAACCTGTATTTATTTCCAGATGATCCCCTTATAGCTCAGTACCTATGTTCACCTAGCCATTCAACCTTTTACCATCCCATTCAATACGTCGATGAATAGCCATTTCCTCAATTATTAAAGCACCAACGATGCAATGTTTTGAGTTTAAACATTTTTAATTAATTTAGTTAATTGCTTTAAAGGCCTCCTTTGTGAAGCCTGGTCCCCTTCTCCACCTATTTTGGACTACCATGTTTTAAGTGTCTGTAGATGAGATAGACTGGGAAAAGGTCTTGATATTACTCCTGACATCTCATTAAAAGAGGGGGTGGAATTTTATCAACATCTCCAAAGTTTGCTTTAGACTGATGTTGTGGGGATTCATTCCATTTACTAACAATGCAATCCAACTCATAAACTTGTATTTATAGAGCATGCGGAAGTGCATTTCCTATCATTACCATCATTTGTACCTTCCCTGTACCTACGTATTACACAAACTGCATTGGTCTTTTTTGGACTATGAAAGGATAAATTCATGGTATTGAATACATTTCTATAAAGTGTAATACTAACTTTTTGGTTATACTCCTTCAAAAACATTTCGTACATTTTCCTCAATGATAGATTATGATGTAGATATTCTTTTTTACTATCTTTTCTACAATAATGTGATTCCATACGTGGAAATCTGTTAATATGTTCAGTAATACGTGCTCGCATCTGAGTGTCCTTTTCATGATAGACTTCGTGCATTCCACCTCGTTTGTCCTTTTCTATTACACCACTGGGTTGTAATTTTTGCATAGCCGTGCGAAAAGTCTTTTCTGAAATACCTAAAGTTTTCAGAAACATTTTTTTACAAACTTTTTCTTTCTGTCCATTTAGTGGCAAGTAAAAGCAATGAGAAAATATACGCCGAGATTCTGTGGCAGTAGTTTTCCGTGCTACCGGCTTTCTTTCAGCAAATCGAGTGATGTATTCTCTGTGCAAAGCTAGATCACCTAACGAATAAAAATCCTTAAATATATTTTCCCTTTCGTTTTCATCAAAACGGTAGCAATACAAGCCTTGCTTTGCGCAGTTCTCTAGATTGCACAAAGAATCAACCCTCTTTCCAGGTACAACTTTTTTGGTATATGGCGAAATGTGTTCTTTACCTGTATGTAGCAAAGACTTGGCTTCCTTGTATTTGTTTTTTCTTTGTGATTGTGACATTTCAGTTTCTCTGGAGGCTCCATCTACTACATAATTTTCGGGGGCTGAATCGGCTTGTTGTTGTACTTGTCCTAAATTACTGGGCGATGGATTGCGTGAATCAGATAACGTTATGGTTGCATCAGAATCGTAGGAAACATTTTCCATACCATGAGTATTGAAATCAGACGAGTAATTCATCGGTTTTGCACTTCTAATAGCATGATCAGCACAAGATTGCACTTCAAGCAGCGAATCAAAATGAACATCGCACAAGAAACAGGCACATTCAAAGCAGGTAGTAAAAATAGGGTTAGTGCAGTCGGCAAATTCAAATGTCTGGTCTAAATCATTTAGGTTATTTTCAAGTAAAGCAGGATATGTTATGGCAGCTTCAGAGGTTAGATGATTTTCACATGTAGAGAAATCGTTGACAAAATGGTCATAGCAAAGTAGGCACGAACAACGATGGCAGGCACTAAACACCTCCTCCAAGGTCATTGAAAACTGACAGCATTTCTGGTATTCATGCCTATGCACAGCTATACACATCTCATCAATATATGTGTCAAAAGGATTATATTCCACACCATTCAAAGCTGTTTCATAGCGGTTGTACTTATTTTCTAGTAATGATGTCTTACTAGCCAAATGATTAGAACAAGGAGCTTCATGTTCGTAATGTTCAGTGCACAGGAAAGAAGCACATTTAGTACAGGTGCTCAAAATAGGATTATGACAATTAACGTACTCACAGCAATTTTTTACATCCTCCATGCGGTGTTCAGAGGCATGAAATGAAAGTGGTTCATCTTCAGATGAAAAGGATTCAGCAGCATTACTTCTATATCAGTTACTGTACCATACCACCATTTTCGTTCATATAACATTTTTATCTTTGTACCAACCGTAATCTTTTGACCTTTTCGAACAGGAAATAATTCTCGTGTATTGACAATTTTGAGTTCTATCCTTCCATTTCACCAATACGTCCATTGTTTACGAATTTCGCCTTCCGAATAGCAGCAAAGAATGAGGAAGGTAACTGTAAAAATAATAATAACTTATTGTTACAAAATATGTTATTTATTCATACAAACCGAGTAAACACAACTTTCAAGTAATCATGCTATCACTACAACTATTTTTTGTAAATAATCTATCTATCTATCTATCTATCTATATAAATAAAAATGAATTGTTGTTCGTTAGTCTGATTAAAACTCGAGAACGGCTGGGCCGATTGAGCTGATTTTGGTTTTAAAATGTTTGTCGTAGTCCAGGGTAGGTCTAAACGGTGAGCAAATAAGGAAAAATTGCGAGTAAGATAGAGTAAGACGACAATTTTTTCCCATATAAAAGTTGACCACTTACTTTCTGTCAAACATTTGACGGTATTTGTACTCTCAGTTCCACTCGAATTGAAGAACGCATTAAAACAAGACTTTTGAATCGACAACATAATATCAACTTTGCTCATAACATCATGTATTTAAATTTCAAAATATAAAAATAATTAATGTGTTGACATGTTTGATGGGTGCCAAGCTTACAGTGTTACCAACTATCAAAAATAATTTTATTATAATAATAAGTGTATCCGAACGTTCCTTTGTTTTGTCATCTCATGTAAAAAAAAACCCGTGTATCCGAACGTTCCATTGTTTTGTCCATAGATTTAGAGACTTTTTGCTGCGCTCCTACTTTAACATCCTTGGTTTTGTCATCTCATGTTAAAAAAAAAGAAACATTTAATTGGAGAAATACTGAAATACTGCTAAAAGTGATTTTCTTCTCGCTGCTTACAATGCCGAGGAAAAGAAAACGACCTGACATAGGTCGTCGAAGTCGTGTAAATGTGCAACGAGCTACTTTACGCTCCAACCGCACTAATGACCAGCGAGAGGCTGATAATGATAACAGTCGTACAAGTATGGGAGAATTACGTTCAAGAGTAAATAACTATGAAGTGGATAGGCAGAGAATGGAACGAGTTCGTGCACATCGATCACAACAGCAGCGAGCACAGGATAGTGAATTTAATCGATTTCGCAGACGCAATGCTCCTGTAAACCTCGAACGAGGAGCATTTTCCTACGATCCGGAAATTGATTATAGTGCCGACAAATCTGTGACGATTGGAGAAATGTCAATCATTTGTCAACATTGTAAAGCATTAAAATACAGTAGTGAACCTGCAGGATTATGTTGTGCTGGTTGCAAAGTACAATTGCCACAATTGGTTCCACCATCTGAACCGTTACACTCATTAGTTAATATCCAAAAATATAATAATTGCTTCCAAATGACATCGTTTGGTGCAACGCATATAGTACAAGACGGGTTCATGCCCACTTTCAAGGTAGTATACCATAATTGTTTTAGTGAAATTCTAATTTGTATTTGTATCACAATTAATTTAACCAGTTCTTAAACAATTACAGATACAAGGACAAATTCATCACCTACTGGGGGCAATGCTGCCAGTGCCAGATGCAGATCATAAATTTTTGCAAATTTATTTTATGGGCAATCAAGATGCGGAAGTTGATACACGTTGTGGTCATAATCCAACCGTCAAGCGAACCATTGTCCAACAACTGCAAACATTTCTTCACGAGAATAATGAATTAGTGAAGGTGTTCAAAATGGCACTGGATCGGATGCCATCAGACAGCCATAATATTGTAATAAGAGCCGACAAAACACCTGCTGGAGAGCATGCAAGGAGGTTTAATTCACAGACAATAGATGAAGTGGCTATTGTCGTTGTTGTGTTGTTGGAGAGAATTTGCAATCAAGAGATATTGTACTTCATCGCCGGAACAATGAATTGAAACGTGTATATGAAACGCATAGAGCTTATGATGCTTTACAATATCCATTAATTTTCTGGCAGGGAGAAGATGGGTACCATTTTAATATCAAAATGGTTAATCCAACAACAGGTAATTAGATTATACAAAATAAAATATTTTATATATTCAATATATAAATGTATTTTTTTATCATTTGTACTTCCAGGTGCTGATACATACAAAAAAGTCAGTGCCATGAATTATTATGACTCATGATCCGTGAAGGTGAAGTAAATCACATTTTGATGTGTCAACGGCTCTTTCATCAGTATGCAGTGAACATGTACGTCAAAATTGAGACTGAACGATTGACATACATTCGTCTAAACCAACATCAGCTTCGATCTGAAGAGTACATTCATCTTCGCGATGCAATCAATGCTGACGGCAATGTAAATAATGTAGGAAGAATGACAATTTTACCGGCCACTTACATCGGAAGCCCGCGCCACATGCACGAGTACGCTCAAGATGCGATGTCTTATGTTCGAAAGTATGGTCGTCCAGACCTATTCATTACATTCACCTGTAACCCACAATGGATTGAAATAAAAAAAGAACTGCTACACAACCAAACACCACTTGATAGGCAACAGCCAGAGTTTACAAGCAAAAATTAAAATCTTTAATGAATTTCATTACAAAGCATCGTGTGTATGGCCAAGTACGTTGTTGGATGTACTCTGTTGAGTGGCAAAAGCGTGGTTTGCCACATGCTCATATATTAGTCTGGTTGGTTGACAAAATAAGGCCAGAAGAAATTGATTCCATTATTTCAGCCGAAATTCCTGATGAAACGGTTGACCCAAAATTGCATACAATAGTAACTAAACACATGATACATGGACCTTGCGGAGTTATCAACAACAGCTCACCCTGTATGATCGACGGCAAGTGCTCCAAACGGTACCCGAGAAACTTGGTTGCTGAAACCATCTCGGGAATCGATGGTTACCCATTGTATCGTCGGCGATCAGTTGAGGACGGTGGACGATCTGTAGATGTCAAGATAAAAGGACAAGATTTTCATGTAGACAATCGTTGGATTGTGCCGTTCTCGCCCATATTGTCCAAAACTTTTGAAGCTCACATCAATGTGGAATTTTGTAACTCTGTGAAATCCATAAAGTACATATGTAAATATGTTAACAAAGGTAGCGACATGGCCATCTTCGCAGTAACAAACACAAATGATGAAGTGTCTCACTATCAGATGGGTCGCTATGTAAGCAGCAATGAGGCTATTTGGCGCATATTTTCGTTTGCAATTCATGAAAGACATCCCACTGTATTCCATTTGGCAGTTCATTTTGAAAATGGACAACGAGTGTATTTCAACCCAAATAACGCTGTGGATAGAGCGGCACGTCCACCTGTGACCACATTGACAGGTTTCTTCTCAATTTGTTAAACTGATCAATTCGCCCGCACTTTGCTGTATGCTGATATGCCGCGCTACTACACATGGAACGCATCATCAAAGTCTTTTCAGCGTCGTAAACAAGGAACACCACTTGAAGGATATGAAAATGTATTTGCCACAGATGCTATAGGCCGTATATATACAGTACATCCTAATAACGATGAGTTTTATTATCTTAGATTGTTATTGGTGAATGTTCCTGGTCCGACATCTTTTCAACAATTGAGAACAGTTGATGGACATCTGTGTGCGACTTACCGTGAGGCGTGTCAATTATTACGGTTGCTTGAAAACGATTCGCATTGGGATGATACGCTCAAGGATTCCGTGATATCTTCATCGCCGCATCAAATTCGCACACTGTTTGCGATTATAATATCGACATGTTTCCCCTCAAATCCGAAAGATTTGTGGATGAAATATAGGGATGACATGTCTGAGGATGTGTTGCATCGCGTGCGTTGATCCTACATTGGAAATTACGGCAGAGATTTACAATGACACATTGATCATAATAGAAGATATGTGTTTATTGATGGCAAATAAAGTATTGTCGTGTTTGGGCCTGACAGCACCAAATCGTGCTATGCAAGATGCATTAAACCATGAGTTGCAAAGAGAACTCCAGTACGATACTCAAGCCATGACCGAAGCAGTTCGCACAACTGTTCCGCAATTGAACGAAGAACAAAGGATTGCGTACGATCGTTTGATACAAGCTGTAAACAGTGGGTCTGGGGGGATTTACTTTCTTGATTCTCCTGGGGGTACTGGGAAAACGTTCCTAATTACATTGCTATTAGCAGTGATCCGATCGCAAAATGAGGTAGCCCTAGCGTTGGCTTCATCTGGAATAGCAGCAACTTTATTAGAAGGCGGACGAACTGCACATTCAGCCTTAAAATTACCAATAAACATGCATATCAACGAAACGCCAGTTTGCAACATCGCCAAAAATAGCGCTATGGCGAAGACTCTCCAAGTATGCAAATTGATAATTTGGGACGAATGCACAATGGCCCACAAGAGGTCGCTGGAGGCTTTTTTTTTTTTTTTTTTTTGTGTGGCCTCTCGCAGGTCAACCTCTGAGGTTGTCGTCTGCTCAACCGAACTTGCCTGTGGCGGCCCTGAATAAATTCAAAGCCTCCAGCCAGGGCTTACTTAAAAACTACTTATAATTTAAGTGACAACGCTAAGGGCACCCCCTGTGGGGTACGAGCCTCGGCTTAGGGCGTCACTGGGGGAGGGCAGCAAAGGGACGGGCTGGATCGAGCAAAAACAATAATATTTATTATTATTAAGGGAATTTTTAAAGCTACAGCTCAGCGGCGCGGGCTGGCTCGAGCAAAAGTCGGGGAGGACGATTACGTGAGTTTCGCGGCGGACCTCGGCGGCGAGGCCTGAAGGATGTCGGTTTGTAGTGTTTACGAACTGTACTGGTTTCCCTACGGCTCTCTTGGAGCAGGGTGATGGGGTCGTCTGGGGTCACGAGAGTGTGCCTTGGTCGGCGAATCTTTGAGATGCGGGAGGGTTCGTAACGGGCTGCCCGTACGATGAGGGGGTTTCGATGTTTCAGAGCAGAGTCAAAGAAGCGCTTGCACAGGCGCTTCATGAACTGCTGTATGGTGGGGACTCTGAGATCCAAGTGGATGTTCTCATTTCGGACGTAATAATGGGCTCCTAGGATCCTACGGAGGATACGATTTTGGAGGGTCTGCATCCGGTGGATGTGACGGGCCTTGGCATGTGCGAAGATCGCACCGGCGTACGTCAAGATCGGGCGGATGACTGCGGTGTAGAGGCGCAATTTGCACTTGCGTGACAATTTGCTGCGGGCAGTCATCATACAGTGAAGCCTACCGTGAGCGAAAGCAGCTCGCGAGCGAGCCTGCTTTATGTGCTCGGCGAAGGAAAGGTTCTGATCTAAGATCACTCCGAGGTACTTGGCTTGCTTTGCCCAGGGGATCGGCTTGCCGTACATGGTGATCGGAGGGGGGGGGAGAACGGTTTTAAGCGGTCTCCGATAGAGAACCGCCTGACTCTTATCAGGGTTAACCTCGATCCTCCATTTCCGGAACCATTCACCCAAATGGTTTGCGGAGTTTTGAAGGTTTCGAGCGATAGCCCTGGGGTCACGACCGGAGCAATAAATGGCCGTGTCGTCAGCGAATAGAGCCAACTGGGCCTTTTTGTCTTGGGGAATGTCGCTGGTGAACAGCGTGAAGGCAAGAGGGGAAACTACGGAGCCCTGAGGGACTCCTGCCCTAATCGGATGAGGGGAGGACAACGCTCCTTCGATGCGATAGCGGAAGGTACGGTTCGACAGAAAGTCTCGCAAGATGAGCACGAGACGGTCAGGCACGCCGAGTTGGTAAAGCTTGTATAATAAGCCATTGTGCCAGACCTTGTCGAAAGCCTTTGCTATGTCGAAATACAAGACGCCCGTCATCGCGTTACGTTGGAAACCAACGCTTATGTGCTCTACGATGCGGTGGACTTGGTGGATGCACGAGTGTTCGGTACGGAACCCGAATTGCTCGTTGGGGATGAGACCCTTTGTTTCGGCGTAGTCTTTGAGCCGCTTATAAATAAGCCTCTCGTAGATTTTGCCGAGAACGTTTAGGAGACTGATGGGGCGGTAGCTGGTGGGGTCAGACTTGGGCTTGCCTGGTTTGGGGATACCTATGACGGTGGCCTGCTTCCAAGCTTGGGGGAACATGTTGTTGCTCAATGCGCCATTGAAGATGGCGGTCATTAGCACAATGAGTTGGGGGGGGAAGAGTTTGAATACTCTGTTCGTGATGCCGTCGGCTCCAGGGGCTTTTCTGGGCTGAAGCTTTTTGACTATCTCCACTACCTCGTCGGGGGTGACGGGGGCCAGTGGATTGTCGGGGTCTTCGACCGGAGGAAGGGAGGCTCTTCGTTCGACTTCAGCATCCACAATATCGATGTGGGCTTGGTCTACTAGGAGAGTGCTAGGCGAGCATTGGGCTTCGAGACTGTCGGCTAGGCATTCCGCCTTTTCGGAATTGTCAAAAGCGACGCTTCCATCGGGGCGGGTGAGCGGGGGCATGGTGGACTCTTCGGAGGAGCGAAGCTTCCTCTGAAGTTGCCAGAAGGCGAGGTGGGTGGGCTCGAGTTCACTGAGCGTCTTTTCCCAGCGGGCAGAACGCAGCTCAATCATGCGCTTCTTTACAGCACGCTGTAATTTACGCATGTGAGCCTTGTTAGCGACGCAGGGAAAAGAGCTGTACGCGCGGATAGCAGCGTTCTTCTCGGTCATCAGAGCCCGTACATCGTCCGGGATTTTCCAGCGACAATCCTCTGTCGCCGGGATCTCCCTTGAACAATCGTTCAGGACAGATTGTACGTGCTCTGTGAGCGAGTCGATCGCCCCCGCCGTTTCAGTGGCTGAGACTATGTGGTCAGGGATCGAATCCAAATGGGGTGACTCGGTCGATTTCAGCCGTTCGCTTACTTTCTTCCAGTCAGTGACCGTAATCATTTGGGACGGGGGGGGCTGGCCTGGGTCAAGGTTACCCGAGCGGGAGCCAAGGTGCATGACCACTGGACGGTGGTCAGAGTTGAGCTCATGTATCGCTTCTATAGATTGCATACGGAGGTTTACATTCTTTAGAAGCGCCACATCGAGCACATCGGGGCTATGGTTGGGATTGTGGGGAAAGTGGGTATGACTCATCGGACCGATGACGTCAAAGTTGAGGGAAGCACCTAAGTTGAATAGGACCTTCCCACGGGGGTTGGTCAGGGTGCTATTCCAAGCGGGGTGTTTAGCATTGAGGTCGCCCGCCAGGATGACGGAGTCGCTCAAGCTGAAGAGGGCAGTGAGGTCACTGGAGAAGGCGGAGAGTTCGTCGGTCTTGTCTGACGAGGGGGGACAGTAGGCGGAGATGACGGTGATCGATTGATGACCGGTCATGCCCAGCCGACAAGCCGAGTATTCGAGATGAGATGAGGGCGGGGGGGGAGTTATGGGAGTGCAGTACAGCTCTTTTTTATAATATATGAGAGTGCCACCACCGTGACAGCGGGTCCTATCGTTGCGGACTATGCGATAGTTCGCAATTCTAGGGTCTTTACAGTGGGGCTTGAGGAGGGTTTCCTGTACGAGGAAGATGTCTAGCTGATGGTCGCGGAGGAATGCGGCGATCTCATCACGCTGGGAAGTAATGCTGTTTGCATTGAAGAAACCTAACTTTAGGGAACGGGGTTTAAAGGTGCAGACTACTTTCTTTTGTCTATCCATTATGGGGCGACAGCAGGCATCTTGTCAAGTTCGAGCAGCACGGACTCGTGCTGTTCGAAGAATTCCAGGCGCTTTGCCTGGGTCAGTACGCCGGTTGCTTCAGCGGCGTGAAGCTTATCGGCGAGGTCCCTAGCGTCCTGCGTCATGAAAATGACGTAGTGCTCGGTGATGATTTGCCCGATGGACTTTGTCCTCGGAGGGATCACACCAGCTGGCTGGGGGGTCTTTTTGGGGGCCTTTTTGGGGGCTGCTGGGGCTGCTGGGGCTGCTGGGGCTGCAGGAGCCACGGGGGCGGGGGTAGGCGCTGGGATGGGCTTGGCCATCAGAGCTGGGGGAGGAGGATTGGCTGGCACCAGGGCCGGGAAGGCTCTCTGGTGGTCCAGCTTGTTCCACGCGGAATCCCGCTGGGGAGCGAGGCGCGCGGGGAGCTGGGCGGAGGGTGCTTCCCTTTTCTGGCGGGCGGCGAACCGCTTTGCCATCTTGGGAGAGATGCGGGGGGCTTTGGGACATCCCCGGTAGTTAGCCGGGTGCCCTGCCTGTCCACACAGCACACAGCTGGGAGGCTCTGTGCACTGGGTGCGATCCTTGGGACGGGGACAGTCGCCTGTTCCGTGCTCGCCCAGGCACTTGACGCACCTGGGTTTGGCGAAACAGTTTGACTGGGCGTGGCCATATAGCTGGCAACGGTGACATTGCCCTACGATGGCGGGTTTGTATGGCTTCTCGATGGAGATGCCAGACAGGGAGCAGACGGACTTGATCTTGAAGATCGGGTGGTGACCTTCGGTAGGCTCGCAAACGACCAGTACCATATCGTACTGTTCGCGGCCACGGGACTTGTGCAGGCGGTGGACGGCTGTCACGGGGATCTTTTGGGCAATGAGGTCCGACTTGACGTCGTCCGTAGAAATCTCCTTGGGGATGCGCCTTATGACCACACGGGTCGGCGTATCCTCGGGAAGAGAGTACGTATGAAAACATACGTTTCTTTCCTTTAAGGAGCGGGTAAGGTCGCGGTAATCCTGGGCGGAGGGAACTGTTACCTTTATGCCTTGCTGGCAAGCCTTGGCATTTGTATAATTGATCCTACGATCATTACACATTTTGGATACCTCAGTCCACTTGGACTTGTCCTGTATGTACAGGGGAGGCGGGGGGCGTTGCTTCCTGGAGGGAGCGGAGGTGGAGCAGCTAGCCTGCGAAGCGGGGGCGGCTGGGGCGGGCTTGGCGGTAGCTGGGGCGGAGTTGGTGATGACGGGGGCGGGGGCCACGGTGGTGGCCTTTTTCGGCTTGCTAGCGGCTTTGGAGGCCCTAGCCTTGCGTTTACCTCTTTTGCCGCCTACGACGAGCTGGAACTCGTCGTCGGAGCCAGAGGAGGAACGAGTGTCGTCGGAGGATTCCGACGAGCTCTCGACCGGGACGGTGGTGTCCATAGCCTCGACTGTGGACGCTGGGGTCATCGGGGCGACCTTTCCCTTTGACTGGGAAGAAGCAGGGCGGTTTGGCGGGAGGGTAGAATCCTCATCGTCGGAGGAGTCCGACGATGGGGTCGCCTCGATGTGGGTCAACTTCCGGGGTGGAAGGTTTCCCGTGGGCGGGGGGGTGTGGACGTCGTCGAGTGACGTCGGACGGGGGCCAGCGTATTCCTTGTAGGGATTCCCCCACTTCTCTAGGAAAGAGGGGTCCTCCAGGAGGACATCCTTGAAGAAGGCGACGATAGTCATCACCTCCTTTTGTAGGAGCGGGGTCATCGGGGTCATTGTCGTTTCCGACATGATGACCGAAAAATAGGGAGGAACTAACAAATGGGGAACATGAGTCCTAGGACTCTCTCCTACGGTCCCTAGCACCTAAGTCCCTGGGTGGACGGGCCCAGGGGTGAGTGACCCTCCCAGCAAGGGTTGTGCACGCTGGGAGGTGAGTACCTAAGGGTGAGCCCTAAGCTTGTAAACCGATCGCCAGTCTTATTGTGCGATCGGGCCCTGACTGGGTCTGGTGCGAAGGGATAGACACCCCAACCGACACCAGGTGTGTGGCTGAAAGAGAACTCGGAGTGATAGGTCTGACTAGGGGCCACCCCCAAGGCCAAGACCTAGCTCCCGACTCCAATTAACTGCCTAGCCCTGAAGGGGTTCGGCGGGTGTATCGGGGCAACACCCCCTTGACTTTGTTGACACCGTTTGGTTTCCCGTCAAGGACCACGAAACTGTGGCTTTTCCCTGAAGGGGCACAACGTGTTTCGACAATTTCCGTATGGAAATATTCTATCGTTCACTGCCTTGAAAAAGGCGGCTTCGGATAGTGGGCGTGGCCGGGCGACCACTGATGACGTCACGGCGGGGCGCGACGTAGGCGAGTGGTGGGGCGAGACACGGAGCACAGAGCGGGCGCGGAGCACAGGGCGGCACGTCCGATCGGGGCGAGCGTCGAGCGGGGAATCGTCGCTGGAGGCACTAGATAGGACGTTAAAAGATTTACGTGATAACCAAAACATTTTTGGTGGAGCCATGATACTGTTGTCAGGTGATTTTCGTCAGACTCTTCCAGTAATTCCTCGATCGACTGTTGCTGACGAAATAAACGCATGTCTAAAATCAT
Source organism: Mythimna lalbum (assembly GCA_949319445.1). Lineage (NCBI taxonomy): Eukaryota > Metazoa > Arthropoda > Insecta > Lepidoptera > Noctuidae > Mythimna > Mythimna lalbum. The sequence goes on along the minus strand of OX439357.1, from coordinate 18,666,658 downwards.
CAAATTTGTGGCGGCATGGCACACTACAATGAACTACTAACATGCGAGTGTTTTTGCAACAAGATCAAACTGCGACTGTGTTTTCGAAGCAGTTGCTGGATATTGGCAATGGTAAGGTCGCAGTTGACAGCTCGACCGGATTAATGACTTTTCCCACAGATTTCGGTCACTTCACAGAATCGAAAGAGGAGCTTATTCAGCGTGTTTTTCCGGACAGCAATATTGGCAGCAAAAAACAAAGATGTCGATGATCTCAATGCTACCATTCAGAATTTTCTTCCAGGAGAGTTGTTTACGTACAAATCAGTTGACACGGCTACAAACCAGGATGACGTAGTCAACTATCCTACAGAATTTTTAAATTCATTGGACTTGCCTGGACTACCACCACATAATTTGAAATTAAAAGTAGGGTCAGTTGTCATCATGCTGCGTAATATTAATCAACCTCGAATTTGCAATGGAACGAGATTGGTTGTGAAGAAACTCATGAATAACATCATCGAAGCTAAAATAATCAAAGGAAAATACAAAGGAGAGGATGTCTTAATCCCACGAATACCTATGATTCCAACGGATTTGCCATTTGATTTTAAAAGGTTGCAATTTTCCATGCGTCTAGCTTTTGCGATGACCATAAATAAATCGCAAGGCCAATCGTTGCAAGTTTGCGGAATAAACTTAGAGTTTCCCTGTTTCGCACATGGACACGCACACGGAAAACCAACATCCTTATTTATTTACGCACCGCAAAAAAAAAAACTAAAAATATTGTCTACCAGAAAGCACTATATTAATTAACTGTATATATGTACAGCAGTGGACATTTATTGGCCGATATCATGATGATGATGATAACTGTGTTGTATTTAATTTAAGCAAAGATTTGTTTATCATGTTCACAGTCCAGAAACGAGCACATCCAAGAAAATTTTAAATTTTTGTATATGGAGTGTATAAATATAAATAAATGACTTAATATGTATATAATATGTGCATTTGGATCCTTACAATTATATAATAATATGTTGTATATATCTAAAATAAAACTCAATTTGATACAACATTTTTTTTTTTTTTTCAAAATATATTAATCACTCTTCTTCTTTTTCTTTTCAAATTATGCCTTCCATCTTTGCTTGACGATTATTTTGCCAATGTCAACGTGTATTAGTAACTCTTTATTTCCATCAACTTGGCTCCATCTACTTGGGAACTACTTGGCTCGCCAGGACATGATAATATGGCGGAAGTACTAGGCGACTCGGACAAATCTGATTCGATCAGAACATTATCAATGTTGAGCTGCTGGCTGTCTTCAATAACATCAATATCTACCAGAACATTCTTGATGTTGGGCTTTTGGCTGTCTTCAATAACTTGAATGTCCTGTATGTCTTCGGCCGATAAATTTAATTCACAGAATGTCTCCTCAGATGATGAAGATGGCATTGTAAAAACGTGTTTTGGTTTAGATAGCAGCTTTTGCTTTAATATATTTTTTTGTACTTTTGCCCTGTTCACGCGTATTATTCGTTCTACATTCTTACCACACTTGGTACAAAATCTGAAAGCGATTATGTACAACATAATCGCTGACACCTTATTGGCATTCGTCGCATCTTAATAATAATTTAATACAACCTGGACAGTTATTATTTTTGTTCTGCCGTTCTATCCACTTTTTACAAAAGGGACAATGCATTTTAAGGAGTTGAGGGATATATAGCTTCACTATAACTTCTGGAAAATAGTTTTAAAATATCAACAATTTAAATATTATAGTTGTTTGAATTCTTTATTTTCTCGATGACAGATGTAGTTCTTCTTCTTTTCCTAAACAAGGCCACCGTCAAAAAAAAAAAAAACGACAGATGTAGTTTGATAGTAATAGTGTAAATATTTGTCAGTATTCACTCAAAAAAAAATTGTCTATGGTAAAATGTCACTTGAAATGTAAACGTCTCTTTGCTGTGCATCTATACTATAATTCTTTAATATTCCTAAAAATCTAAAAGCAACAAATTTCAATAAAATTAAAAAAGTATTGGTCGTGTGTTTGTGACTTACTAAATATGCCTCCAATAATTAGGCGGTACGAAGTTCGCCGGGTCAGCTAGTTGAAAAATAAAGAAAAAACATTTCTAAAAAAGGGTATTATTGACGGCTCATTAAGTAATTTATCTTTATATATAAAAATCTATATATATAAAAATTACCCCCGTTTTTTTTTGTGTATGTTAATAGGCCTATCCACACCGGACGATCCATCGATCCCGCGATCCGCGATCCAGGATCGCGGAGCGTGGATCGTGGATCGTGTTAGGCCGATCCACTCTTGGAAACTTGCGATCCCAAATATGCGCTCCAAGCGATCCTAAGGCGATCCGTGATTCAGCCAGTCTAACTCTTGTACGATATGGAGTCACACGTACAACGGCGGCGTCTTGCCGTTGCAGCAGTAACTTTTATTTTGCTTAAATGCTTGCGCAAAAAATCACAAAAAAGAAAACGACGGTTTTGGGTGAAACAAATTTACAAAAATCGCTTGGAATCTGGGACTCAGCTGTACGCAGAGTTAGTGTCAGATAAAGTTGAACACAATTTTGCAAGAATGAATGCTAATCAATTTGAGATATTGTGTTCATTATTAAATAACAAGCTAAGAAAGAATGATACAAATTATAGAGATGCCATTACTGTGAAGGAAAGATTATTACTAACATTGAGATTTTTAGCAACTGGAGATTCGTACGTCAGTTTGCAGTATCTGTTCCGCATTTCCAAACAGTCTATATCGATAATTATTCCTGAAGTTTGTGAAGCCATCATTGACCTGTTAAATGATTATGTAAAGGTAAGTAAAACCATACTTTATTACTCAATAAAAAAGTAGTGTATTACAATCATAATTTAAAGAAGTAACATGTTTACAATTATTAATTATTTTTTGAAAACATGATATAGGTAGGTACTTATTTAATTCGGTGGTGACTGTGGAAGTGAATAATCCTGAGGTTTCAGAAACTGGGACTGCGATGAATTGGAGGCTAGATGAGCAGACGGTGATGTCTGTGGAATTGGAGCTGGATAATTTTGAGGTTGTAGAGACTGGGACTGTGATGAAGTGGATGCTATTGGTGTGCCAGGATATGAATTAGTGTAATATCCATAATTGCTATCCCCATATCTTCCTGTGTCAGCTTGAAAAATAACTTGGCATATAGCATTTTTGACATTAACTAATGTTACTGCATCATATTTCCGCAATTCAGTAGATATATACTGCCCGAAAGCAATGTAAGAATCAGTTTCCGGTTGTGGTGGCTGAGCACATTGTTGCAGAAGTTGGAAAGCCTCTGAAAGAGTTTCATCTGATATGTCATCTGCATTATTAGAAGTAGTTTTCTTTCTTTTTTTTGTTCTTTTGTTTGTTGTTTGGACACTGGATTGTGCATTCTGATCATTCTGCTCTCTACTCTGATCTGTGTGGTGGTTGGCTCTCTCCGGTTGTGTCACTAGTAATGTTACTGTTCTCGTTTTCGCTCACTGTAGTATTAACTTCAAGTTCCCCTTCAGTCGTATCAGATTCTACCTGTAACAACAATTATTATTACTATTTACTGCTTATTCTTATTTTCAGCTTTATATTATAATTAAGATCTCCTTTATTTTCAGGTGCCGTCAACTAAAGAAGAATGGCGTACAGTTTCTCAGCAATTCGAGAATAAGTGGAATTTCCCACACGTGATAGGAGCGATGGACGGCAAACACGTCGCTATACAATCGCCTTTTAATAGTGGCAACGACTTTGATAATTACAAATTATTTCCTAGTATTGTTCTTTTTGCATTAGTAGATGCAAATTATAGGTTCCTGTATGTGAATGTTGGGACTAAAGGCAGAATATCAGATGGAGGCGTGTTCAAAAGCACAAATTTATATAAAAAACTTGAAAAAAAAGAGCTAAATATTCCTCCACCGGAGATATTGCAAGTTCCCTATAAAATTGAGGTACCCTATTATATACTAGGTGATAAAGCTTTTCAGCTTAATGATTATACTATGAAACCATACGATGGTACACGGGAAAGGGGTTCTTGTGAAAGAATTTTCAACTACCGACTGTCAAGAGCACGTAGAGTAGTTGAAAACGCGTTTGGAGTACTTAGTTCTGTCTACAGAGTCCTGCGTAAACCTATGCTTTTGGAACCAGAAACTGCGACTAAAGTCGTGCTGGCAACGGTTCATCTATATAACTACTTACGCAGTAATCCTAACTTTATATCGCCAGGAACGTTTGATACAGTACAGGAGAATGGAGATGTAATACCTGGAAGCTGGCGAAATGAACCGCCATCACAATCGCTACAACCGATGGCCGTCGTACCAAGAAGAGCAACAGAAAATGCCACTACAATACGGTCCCACTTAGCAAGACACTTTGTTACAAACCATACAATAGTTTGGCAAAATGAATATCAGTAAACTAATAGCTCACATGTTCCAATGTATCGCGTGTGGTTCCGGGTTCATTTTTATCCGCCATAAAGTCGAAGTCATCATACGCAAACCACTTTGATTTATATGTATCTTGAGCACAGAACAGAAAATATAGGTAGAAATGCCCCTAACGTGGCTAAGCACGGGAACCAGTGTCGCCAAACTCACACATTTGCGTATCAAATTGTACATTACACACATAAAAAACAGTAATATGATTGGCTACGAAGCTACGAATTACAAACTTAACTTTTACAATTCATATTCTTATTGCTTTCATAAATTAGGTCTTATTACAACGTAAGAAAGTTGTTATTATTTGACATGACACGAACAATAAAGAAGTTTTAACCAATTTACAACGAGTTCGCCTACTCAACGCTAGATGGCGCTGTAACCAATTTATTCTATTCAGAACGCTAGTGCCTTTGAAATAGATGCCATATTCACCTGCACTAGTATATAATATGTAATAGGCGAATTTAGTCTACTGTTGACACACGGGCGATATCTAAGAGGCACTTCCTCTAGTTTTCTTTATTCCGTGATCTTGAGCACCTGAAATAAACAAGTTACTCATTAAAATAACCACGTGTATTTCTAACAGCTTAAATGTAAAAAGCGAAATCACGTGAAATCCACAGTAAATATTATGATGTAATTACTTATAATAAAATATATAATTTTAATACCTACAGATAAAAAGTAGCTTTGTTTTCTTACCGGATCCAGTTATACGGCTTTGCTTCTCTCTGTGTTTCTCCCTTCTGTAGCCTCCCGCCAGAGATCGCATTTTTTTCTTTAGGTTCTCGATCGACTTATTCCCCATTTCACGAGAAATCTGACGCCAAGCATCATCTCTAACACCTCTATTGGTGTAATTAGAATCTTTGGGATCCCATAAACATTTAAATTCTTTATAAAGCGATATCAAACGGCGACTTTCTGAGATGTCCATGGCGAGGTGGATCGCGCGAACCAACACAACCGTCCACACCGCGCGCATCACGCAACTGAGGCACCTTTGAGGCTGGCACAAAAACCGACCGCACACGGATCGCGCGAGGTAGGGAGCGCGCGCTCCAATACGTGCGCATGGATCGCGCGCGGCACGTCCACACCGCCTGCATCTTTGGATCGCGCTGCTGCCGCGCGCGATCGGAGCGCGATGGATCGTCCGGTGTGGACCCGGCTATTGGGACACCATGTCTCTCTGGATGTATTCTTGGTGATACTAATGGTTCTGAAACATAAAAAAGTCGGTGTTAAAAATCAAATTATCAAGTACTCGTTTTCTTAAATAAAATGTATACAATACTCACTAGGACTGCAAAATCTTCTATTTGGGGAAATCAGATTAGGGTCAGATGTTGATGTAGAGGGTACTGTAACAACAGGTTAAAATGTAAAAAAAAGGAAAAGGCATTCATGAAGTATATAAGTAAAATATGTAAAAGATCTTACATTAATTCCTTGTCCTTTTGTACCATTGTTTACACCTAAAAATTGGGTGATGAGTTATTATTACTTATAAATTACATAATTATCTATATATATAAAAATCAATGCCACTTTTCGTTGTTATTTTATAACTCAAGAACGGGCTCACCTATCTAAACCAAATTTTTAGGCTTTGTTCGGACTATTTAGTAGATGGTTTATGTGAAGTTTGGTAGGGTAGAGTAGAGTATAGTAGGGTATAGTAGGGTAAAGTATAGTAGGGTAGAGTAGAGTAGTGTAGAGTAGTGTAGAATAGTGTAGAGTAGAGTAGTGTAGAGTAGAGTAGAGTAGTGTAGAGTAGAGTAGAGTAGTGTAGGGTAGTGTAGGGTAGAGTAGAGTAGGGTAGAGTAAAAACCAACAACTGTCAAACCAACCAAACCAACTGTCAAACGTTACTGACTGTCAAAATCCTGTAAGATATTAATATTCTGTGGTCAAAATGGCGGAGGTGTAATCCAACTAAGTGTTGAAGAGTCATTGGCCGATATAGACCCAAAGTCCTCGATGGTTATCTTAAATTTGACGGATTATAGCCGCCATTAAAAAGGACGTACGTTTCATACGTCGGTTTTTTGTATGGGAGTTTCGCCAGGCTGATTGCTAATACAGAAAATAATCAGTGCATGTTTGCAGAATCGCTAACATGTACCCAGTGTACTAATTTAGATTGTTATTTGAAAAAAACCCAGAGATTGTGGAACATAGTCTTGTAACATGATATTTCGTGCTACAGAAATTAATGTTTCAAGGGTCCTCCTCGGTACTTGAAACAAGCACGATAATTGGTCTCCCGAATCTCCAATCCTTAACTTACACAATAAGGCTGTTAATGCAAAACTACCCCTTTGCATATTTCTAAGCCTGGGTGTTGCTTGTAATATATGTTTATGCTGTTGTTTATTTAAGCCTATGAAGCACTTGGTTATCCGGGTACTTTTGAATGTTTTCATAAGAAATATTACTAAGCCCCTCGATCAATATGAAAATAATCTCTTCTATTTGAATAGAAGTAAAGCTATCAAGGCTATACTCAGCAGTATACAGATTTTCATAATTTGCCTCCTGATTATGCAGAGAACAAATACGGGCACCTTTCGGTATAAAAAATTGATATCTAATTAGCACTTCTTGCCTAGTTTCTTTAGGCACAACATTTCTTTTTGGTTGCTTGCATTCTTGGAAAATGCAATGCCTTGCTGTTTCGGCCGCTCTCTTTATATTGGGCAACACAATTTGCTTTCATTTCCTCACGATCGGTAGGTCTTAGTTCAATTTTATTTGGGTTTTTATACTTCGTGCAGACTTCTGACAATTTTTGATTAGTAAGAGATAACCATAATAGTGTCAAATAACTCAAGCCATAGATTCCGAATCGATAAATGTTTTGGGCTGCTGTCGACGAATATTAACAATGTTATAACTTGCTGTACGACTCGATCTGATAACAGGTTCTTCCGGTGACCACTTGAAACCATTTTTCCCATAATAATACTGATTACTAGAAGAAACTGGAATAGGACTTACAGTTGCAGGTCCTGGAACTTGGTTGGCATCAAGAGGAGACACGGTGGTCGGTCTGATTTGTAACTGATTTTCATTTTCCTTATTTTGGTCGTCTCCTGACTGTTCACATTCAGATCAGATTGTAAGAAGAAATCTGGGTCTGCCTGATCATCATCAACATCGCTAAAGTCGCCCTCAATTTCCGTTTCTAACCAACATTGTAGAGTATTTTCGAAGTCCTCATTAGTACAAGTAACCACTCTCTTTCTTTTACGGCTATTTTTTGAAGTACTTGGTTGGTCCACCTAAAAATATACAATAAATAATGAGGTGACGACTTGAAGACACTTAGAAAGATACAAACTAATAATGATCTGACGTCTAATAGACTCGCAACATTAATACTGACCTTACGTCTGAGAGACACTGCGCAGCTCCACAGCCGGACGTGTTGTTGCGCCGCCAGCGAGCGCTCGACTGAATGATCGACGTGTCCAATCCCGAAGCTACAGGGAAGGGCGCGGGTGTATCTTTAAACACTTTGAAATACGGCTTATTTGTGAACTCACCGTCTATGAGACACCCACGTCAGTAGTTAACAGCCGACGCCATTAAATCGAAATTACTCGATATGGAAGACAATAGTGAGGTTGGTACTAGTTCAACACAGAGTGCATTCGCGTCGAAAGGTTGGCAAAACAAGAACAAAAACCAAACGCATAAGCATAGACAAACGTCAACTTCATCACAAAATGACAAATCAAATGTCAAAAGTGTTACAAATGTAAAAATACTCCAACAGGAAAAGAATCTAATGCATTCAGTGCTGTATTTCTTAGTGGTAACTTCAATGAAACGGATTGGTATGTTGATAGTGGTGCCAGCTGTCATCTAACTTCAAAAAAAGACTGGTTGGTGAACACAACAAATCAACACAAAGTGTAAGAGATAATCATCGCCGATAAAACTAGAATTACGAGAACACAGTGATGGAAGTGTTATGTGTGCCAAATATAGCTACGAACTTGTTATCTGTCAGCAAGTTAATTAGCAAAGGAAACAAAGTGACATTTGATGAGAAGCACTGTTATATTTATAACCAAAAATGTGAGCTGGTAGCTACTGCAGATTTGGTTGGAGGTGTATATAAGTTGAGAATCAAACAAGTAGATTGTTTGTTGACTTTAGTGTCCGGAAGCGTGTGGCATAGAAGATTTGGTCACCTAAACAGCAAAGATCTTAATTTGATGAAAGATGGTGCTGTAAAAGGCATGTCATTCTTGGACAAGGCTCAGGTCAGTAAAACAAACTGCATAGTGTGCTGCGAGGGGAAGCAAGCCAGGTTGCCATTCAATCATGTTGGTAACAGAGGCAAGGAACTTCTCGAGGTGGTTCATGCAGATATTTGTGGGCCTATGGAAGCCAGATCTATTGGAGGCAAGAAATATTTCTTATTATTTGTCGACGACCACAGTCGAATGAATGGCTTTTGTATATTTCTTGAAGACAAAAAATTAAGTATTCTCACAGTCTAAGGCATTCAAGACACTAGTAGAAAATCAGACTGGAAGGAAGCTGAAAGTGTTAAGAACAGATAATGGTAAGGAGTTCTGCAATAAGGAATTTGATAAATTCTTGGAAGTTGCTGGAATCATACATCAAAAAACTTGTCCTTACACACCGGAACAAAATGGCTTGTGCGAGCGTTTTAACCGAACAGTGGTAGAAAAGGCTAGGTGTTTATTATTTGATGCAGGATTGCCTAAGCGTTTCTGGGCAGAAGCAGTTAACACTGCAGTTTATCTGCGAAACAGATCAATTGCATCGGGATTAAATAATGGCATGTATTTAATGCAGCAACTAAGTAAAATGAATATAGGTTTTAAAATAAAATAGAGTGGGTACCATATATAATGGGTTGGCAGCTAATAAGGAGTATCGTAATAAGTAAAAGGTAGCATATTAATATATCAGTTATAAGCTCCGTTTTAATTTAAACTAGCATCAAGTTTTACTTTTGGGAACTGAATTAATATCCAAGCGAAAACTTAATGATGAAAATAAAATAGAAAATGGGCATTCATAAATAATACAAATCAGATTCTATTTAAAATTGCTTGTATGAAGAATAAATATAAACTAGCTTATATTATACATATATTGTGTAACTTTTTAATAGCTTTAAATTAAACTCTAAACTGGCATGAAGAAAAAATATTTTGCGGCTTTTATTTTCAAAATTATAGGTGAATAAATTAAAAACATAAAAAAAAGTAATTACTTTTATTTATTTTTAAAAAATGATAGAAGACAGTAGTAGTTATACCTAAGTATTAAAGTTACACAATAAAAAGTTACGCAGGTAGACACAATTAAATAAAAAAAAATATATTATTAATGTATTATTAGGGCAGGTTTAGATTTGGCAGGACGCCCTCGCTTTCTTTTTTGACCAATTGGAATTAACTTGGCCTCTAAAGGCGGAGTGGCTAGTTTCAACCTTATGGCAAGGCCTATTATATGTTTACACACATATATTTTAAAAAATTGAGGGCAATTGCACATGCCTTTCTTCCATTCTGTTCTTGGCAGTACAACTTTCCAGCAATGCGATTCACTAACAGTCTCATCATAGATGTTAACAACGACGATACTCACCGATGTTGCATCGTAAATATCGCTTTTAAAAACAACGTTGATGAAAACCGTATTCGCTAAGCTACATAGGCTCGTCGACGATCTGTTGAACAACGATGACGAGAAGGATGTTTACAGTGTTGCTATGTTGAATCAAAAGTATAATCGAGAAAATCTTGACTAACCTATTTTAAAGTTATTTCGTCATTTGAAATTAATACAAATACACAATAAGTATGTATAAAACACGTTATATTTATTATGCAATGAATATTTAATTAATTATATCATTTTCGACTTGGAAAATATTTACCTATTCAAAAATCTTTTGACATTTGTAATTGTAGGTTATGTATTTCAAAACAAACAACTTCACGACTTGATCTTTTATCTTGCTTAGAGTTTTTTTTTTAACGAAATACGAAATTCCGAAGCTCCAAGTGGTTTTAAGTGGCTAAGTGGACAAAAAATCCTGCACCCCTATCCAATGGCGTACTACTTGTTCTGTGTTTTAGTTTGGTTCCAAACCTATCGAAAGTGAGTACACAGTAACATATCTATTTAAATAAACAGCACAGTTTCTGGAACTACTATCTAAGTAACTAAAATATTTATTTTTTAGTGTCTCGCAACGCAGCTCCTTCGATAAATCGGCTGTAAAAGTTATTAAGCTTTTTGGAAAGCAAACCAACCATGGTTGGCTATGGGCTATGCTCGTACTGCAAATGCTCGCATTCGAAGTCGTCAGGCCTGGTCTGAAATAACAACAGCCCTGAACAGTGATGGTAGTGGGTGTACGAAAACATCCGAACAGTGGTGTAAGGTTGGTATTATTTATATGTACCTAATGTGTATGTAGGTATATTTTTTTACTGAGCAGGTAGCCTTCTACGGTATAGCATCCTTTTACATTGATAGCCCCCTGTGCATGTTTTTATTACTGAATTAGTATTAACTACAGGCATGTATTGTAACTTTAGGCGAGGCTTCAAATTGCAATTATAAAAGCATTTAAAATTGCAACAGAAAGTTAAACCAAATCAAGGCAAATAGATGTTCCACACCAAACCATTTATTTCTTACTTGTGTTGCAGTACTGGAAGGACAAAAAAGAAGCAGTTAAGAGGAAGTCCAGCTTAATTGCAGCTGTGCGGGGGCGTACTGGTGGTACTATTGAGAACGTCACCTCCGTCACAACCCCGCTCTGAAATGGTTAGCCTCACAGAGCGTTTCATACCCATCGAGGAACGCCGAGTACAGGCAGAGCTCTTGATTGCCCAAGCAATTAGCCAACAAGTTGAGGGTCATCGGGCTATGGCTCAGGCTCTAGATAAAATAAGTAGTGCAATTAGAGACTTAATAAATAAATAAAAAGAAGAAGAATATTAAGATTGTTTTATTTCTTAATTAATTATACTAAAACGACTTTTCTTAGGTACATATTATTTTGTTACACTATACAAATTTAATTTTTAGATAAAACATTATGTATACAAGATTAAAAACAGCCAGTTCCTATATTTTATGATGAACAATATACATTACTATTTAACATACACTATTATTTTTAATAAACTGTCATACTGAATTAGTAATATCTTGAGTCGATTGTTAGTATTTACTTCTATTATTAATTTTATCTTTATGTAAAACATTATGTATATAAGAAAAATAAAGAACTCCACTTTCTATATTTTATGATGAATAATATACATTCCTATTAACATACACTATTATTTTCAATAAACTAACTGTCATTCTGAATTAGTAATATCTTAAGTCTATTGTTAGTATTTACTTCTAATTATTAACTATTTTGTCCACGCCACAGTCTATTAATTACACGACCTCTAACAAGACGTCCACTGTCCAAATCACTGATAGAGGTCTGGCTTCCTTGTTGTAGTAATTGGATCACCCTCGCTTCTTGTCTCTGTAAATGGGCTGGCAATTCTACTGGAGGAACTCTGGCTTGATTACAAATGTTATGTAACACACAACATGCTTTAATAATTTTTCCCACCATCTCTGGATCATAGTGAAGAATACGATGAACCAAAAGGCACCTAAAACGGCCTTTAAGTATGCCAATGGTTTGTTCTGCAGTATTTCTTGCAGTGGCATGCAGATTATTATAGTATTTTTCCCTTGTGCCAGGCTCAGGGTTGTTACATGGAACCATCATGTATGGTCTGAGAGCAAAACCAGAGTCCCCTGAAATATATAGGAATTTAACTTAAGTAATTTGATAATAATAGAAATATCTGAATTTATTATTAATATTTATATACCACCAAAAACAGATACAATTTATAATGTAAAAGCAAAGAAATTTTTTAAAATACATACCAAACAGATACATACCAAGAAGTTTTAGACATTCATTTTCCACTGTAGGGTGATTTATATTATAATGATTTAGTAGTAATACCTTGGTTCTGTTGCTAATTCCTCCTCGACGTTTCGCCTTTGCTAGAAATGGGGAAATATCTTCTTCCAACTGTTGAATTAGCTCTTCAGTCAACCTGAATACCTTAATATAATTTGTATCAGTAGTAAGAAGACCCATATTACGTATCATGTAGGCCTGACGTCTTTTTTCTAAATTATCCTGACCCTTGGCTTCTTCCAACAAAAAAATCATACAGGAAATACGAACTGCCATCTAAAACATTGAAAATAGGCATAAACATTTCAGGAATTAAAGTACGATAAATAAAACAATAATATTAAGCATTTTAATTAAAAAATAACTTGTTTTACTTACATTTTAATCGTCTACAACCACGAAATTGTATCTACAACCATTGAAACATCTACAATTTACAAGCTTTACGGTTTGACAGTTAAAATCGAAGGCGAAGGCACCGTTGTCGTTGAAGGCGAAGATGATTTGTGTTTCTGAATACCGTTTTTCATACATTTGGAACCATATTTTAGTTCTATGTCGCGCCGACGACATCGTTGAGGCGCTACGATCGCGCAGTTGTAACTAAAGAATACCGATATGTTTACATCAGAGGTTTGAACGATGATTTCTTGGTTGTAAAGATGTTTTGCCTTAGTGAATCGCACTCCAGAACACAAAGTTTTTTTCTTTATACTCATCAAATGTATGCCATGTTTCGTTATATGTCATATCCGTAGCCCTAGCTTTCTCACTAGGTACTATATATACATTGTTTGTAGAATCGATGCTAAATTCTTTACTTTAATGTTCTGCTTTGCCCAACAATATCCTTCTGTCCATTCTTTGAGTTCAATGTTGTGTGGGTGCAACCACTGGGTTTTGCCAGTTGGACCCCTTTCGATTGCTGTGTTTAGAGTGCCTTATCAGGTGCTTGAGATCAACAACGGGTTCAATTTGAATTAGATTTCTGATCAGCTCTTCTTGGAAAGTAATAAATTCGTAAGATTTGTCGTTATTCTTGCAGTATTTTTTAAATAGAAAACTGATGTTCCAAACGGCGATATCTAGAAGGTGGAAAAACACCTTTTTGTACCACCTTATAGTCTTTCGAGGTGATGAATAATACGAGACCATTTGGTCAACACGATCAACTAGGAACACTTCGGCACCGTTCGTGAGCCTAAGCTGTTATTTGTTATTTATAAAACGATTTGTTCTAGATGCCACAGCAAGTGAGCAGGTGCAAGACACCAATAGGGAGTCTACTGAGGACACTGAGACGGCTACTATATTCACAGTTGTAAGTATTGTTGAAATTAATTTGGACAAGAAATCAAATCATATCGTTATTAAATTCTCAAGTATAAGGCGTGGCGTGACGGACAGAGTTCCGTACAGTCGTCGACGTTGCGCGCCTAAGAGATGTCAGCAGAACCGTAAAGGCCCAACAGAGCCAAAGGCGTGGACCTGAAACGCAAAGGGCAACTGGGCGGGACATAGGTGTTGTCTTTCAAGGCCCTCTCGCTCAAAAAATCATTGTATGTGTACCAGACACCTACAGGCAGCGCGCTCACAGATCACTAGAGCGCGCGCGCCGGCCGCGTATGATTTATATATGTAATTTAAATCAGTGTACCGTGTTAAACGATGCCGACTGCAGCGACATATTTTGATAGGACGGCGGACCCGCGCACTACCCAAGTAGCAAAACTCTCCTATAGCAATTAACTTATAAGATTACACGTCTTATAGAAATCTAGTAGACGCATTAACTTAGGCCACTGATCCTGCCAAAGCATCTTCTAAGATGATTTGCACTACAAGTACTTTCGACCCTATCATTTAGTTTTATAAATGTTAATAGGATTATTTTACACGACTCTTACTAGAGCGGTCAGTCAAGTTCAGTCTTATAAGTGCAAGTTATAAAAGTTATTAGCAAAGTGTGACTTTTGATCCGATAATCGCATTTAGTAATATCGTTTTATCTTGTTAACGTCTTGTTTCATTCTTCTATAAGACATGCACTTCCTATAAATGCCACAGATATAGCTGCTAGAGGTAAAGATATTATAGAACAAATTTATCTTAGTCGTGACCCTTAACGGATTTTTAGCACCAAGCTAGCATAGCCTCTGATTTTTATAAGTAAGATTCTACTTAAATGTGTTCTACATTTGCTATTATTAGAGTAATCGGCCATCTTGTGATTTGTTAGAGAAAGCTGAAACAATATAAATATGGATTTAAATAAGTGGAGACGATTTAAGCGTAGTGGCGGTTATCGAAGAAGAGTTTCGAAAAAGTACTTTGAAATGAAGTCGATATCGGAGTTCGGGTCAAGCGGAGCCTCTGATTTTTATAAGTAAGATTCTACTTAAATGTGTTCTACATTTGCTATTATTAGAGTAATCGGCCATCTTGTGATTTGTTAGAGAAAGCTGAAACAATATAAATATGGATTTAAATAAGTGGAGACGATTTAAGCGTAGTGGCGGTTATCGAAGAAGAGTTTCGAAAAAGTACTTTGAAATGAAGTCAATATCGGAGTTCGGGTCAAGCGGATCAAAAGAAAGGTTCTTAAATAAAAAAGAGCCTGGTGAAGTTGGTGAAGTTTGTGATGGTTCCGTACACGGTAAAATGGAAATAGACTTAGACAACTGTGAGGATAATTTTACAGAGTTGTAATGATCAAGAAGATACGGAAAATGATAGCGGAAGCATTAATAGTGAATTTAATGATGGTGATCATACTGAGTTTGATAAAAATTATGAATTACAGGTGGATATAAAACAGTGGGCTATTAGGAATAATATATCACATTCAGCTTTAAATGAACTTTCAGCGATTTTAAATAAAAGGATAAAATATGCTTTACCTGGGGATGCCCGCACTATCCTTAAAACATTATAGTCACAACCATTTACTTTGTGTAATTTATTTCATCACCACTGCTCTCAAAACGGTGAAGGAAAACATCGTGAGGAAACCGGCATGACCTAGAACCAAAAAATTCAAAGACATGTGACATCCACCAACCCGCACTGGGCCCGCGTGGTGGATTACGGCCCATTCCCTCTCCTAGAGAGGAGGCCTAAGTCCCAGCAGTAGGAACATTATAAGGCTGACTATGCTATGCTATAGTCACAACCATAACATTTTTTTACTTTCAAAAAATGTGCAATTTTCCACGGCCATTTGGCATACTTCAGCTTATGGAAATCCTTTTTAGTTAAACAAATATCGACATACAACCATTTCCAGTCCAGAACAAAATGCAGCTTGCTGAAAATGTTTAAAAACTTTATAATTACGTATTTAGGTAAAACGGCAATGAAATTGATTTTGTTTGTACACTAGTCTAGGGGTGCAAAATTACGTAAGTAATAACAACATTACCTACACATCATAACATAGCGAAATTTTAAGGTAATTCATAATTAGGTTAGTATCGGTGACCTGTGGCAATGTTTGATATAAGTATAAATATTTACAACAACTTACAAGATTTGCACATTACCGTATGATTTAATCCACATTACCCACAGAACCCTAAAACTTAAATATGGTGGCGTAGGTATGTCATGTAAGCGTCTTCACTTTGATTAAAAAGTCATTTAAAGGTTCTGATAAATGCAATGTAATGGCACGTGTTTCGACTACAACAAATAATGAAAATGTTAAATTTTGAAGGCGTATGAAGATATGTTTATTATCGTCTAACACTTCATCAATAAAATGATTTTCGCAAGTTGAGTAGGCACTCTTTACAAAACAGTTAGGTACACGGCAAATGTTATATAATGACAAACATGATTATAATGTGACTTTACTTACTTTTGGAAAATAAAAGAGGATTCAATGTCACGCACCAGCACAGTACAATGAATTAACGAAAAAAGAACGAATGATCGACTGAATGAGTCTACTAATGGTATTAAGCTGATCACTGTAGGATCAATTATACTAGCGCTTCGTCCTCGAGATTAGTACTAATTATTTACACACATGTAGTAACACACAAGTGGCACCACCCAGACACTGTAGTGTTTCTCCTACGTTATAAATATAGATGGTCTGGGATCTCTCGTCATTCACATTTTAGTGTTCAACCGCTCAACACGTCCAACATTTTACTTTACTACCAATACTCAATAATACAGTGTTACAGTTATTTCGTGTTTATGGCTAAACGTATTTACGTTTAAATAAACCTTGCACGCCGGGCTGTCTGTGGATTGTCCTGACGCAAGGACCAAACACCCTATAATGCTATGGGTGCCTAGCTGCCCACTTATTGAACGTTCATTACCTACGTTCGTTCAACAAACTTAAGAATAAGAATATTTTACTTATTCCTTTTTACCGAACGGTAAAATAAACTAGTAGATATTTATCTGCATATTTTTCCTTTCTACCTACAGTAAATCAATGATTCAATTTTACGCTTCTACCCTACTTATACCTACAGTGTTTCTTTTTAGAATACACTGGTATTGAGGCTGAAGACTGGTTACAAGACTCGCCTGAGATCAGTCCAACCGATCCAACCGATCCAACTGATCCAACCGATCCGGCTATAACCATGGTTCCTGTTGACCCAACCATTCCAGTTTTGTCGGCCGAACATATCATACCACTGGAACCGATAATACCAAGCGACCCTGCGCTTGATAAACCTGGTACCTCGCAGGAAGTACCAGTTGACATCATTGACGCGGACCTAGACCAGGACACGATGGTCATTCTGGGAGAAGACCCGTCGTCATCTGTTAAGTACGGACCAGACTTGGATAAGGAGTTAAGCAAACGCTTACAGTACATCGCCACCGAGGGTCTTGATAAAGACAGCAGGAAGACAGCAGTCGACAAGTACTTGATGCCAGCAAACTGTCATTATATCGCAGCCCCGTTGCAGCAAAGCGTGATAAGGCCATAGTCGTCAAACAAAACCAGATGGCGAGTGTTATCTCGTGCTTAGGACAGGTAATTACCAGTCAACTCGTTTCTAAAAACAACGAGTTACTTCCCAAACTAATGGACGCCGCGCGTATCTTATGCGACATCCAACACTACGATTCAGTCACCCGCAGAAATTTTATTTTATCTGCGCTAAAGAGGGACATGGAAGGAAGCATTAAATAACACTAAGATTGATGAGTACTTATTCGGTGAAAATCTATCAGATGCAATCAAATCAGCCAAGGCTGTGACAAAATCAGGTACAAAACTGAAGCCCGATAATGTCAACAAAAACCCACCGAAACGACCAAGTAACCCAATGCCTCAGAGGCATTTAAACCGAAGAGCTCCTGCCCCAGCGCGCAGGCCGCAGGGAGCCACGCCGAGGAGCCGCGAGCCTGCAGCGACGCGCCCGCCGCCGCCGCCCGCCAGCTCATCGAAGAGGTTGCCGCCACAGCGCCAGCCGCAGCGCCGCTACTAGACCCAGTTAAGTATGCGGGCCGCTTGTCATACTTTTATAAACAATGGTCACTTATAACGAGCGATCAATCGATACTTTCATGGATTGACGGATACAAACTTACCTTTTCCTCTCTGGTAATCCAAAAGGTGGTACCGGCTGAGCAAAGCTATTCTACTTCAGAATTTACTCATTTTTCCGAAGCTATAAATAGCCTATTAGATATAGGTGCCATATCGAAATGTGACCCATGCTCTGGTCAATTCGTATCTAGCGTGTTTCTTACTCCTAAACCAAATGGAAAAATGAGGTTCATATTAAACCTCAAAAAATTAAATAAGTTTATTAATACAGACCATTTTAAATTGGAAGACCTAAGAACCGCTGTAAAACTTGTTACTAGGGACTGCTATATGGCGACCTTAGACTTAAAAGACGCTTATTTTTCTATCAAAATACACGAAGATTCACGTAAATATCTTAGATTCTTGTTTAATAACCAATTATACGAATTCAATGCTTTGCCATTCGGTTTGAATACAGCTCCATACTTGTTTACAAAAATAATGAAACCTGTTGTGAAATTATTGCGGTCAGCGGGTTTTTTATCTACACACTACTTAGACGATTGGTTGTTAATAGCAGATACATGCGAAAATTGCAAAACAAATGTCGCAATCACAAAGAAATTGCTTTGCTCTTTAGGTTTTATTATAAACTACGATAAAAGCAATCTGTATCCTTCTACTATGTGTAAATTTTTAGGCGTATTTATAAATTCAGTCAACTTAGAAATTAGTTTACCCACAGATAAAAAAGCGCGCATTAAAAACGAAATCCGAAAATTTATTAAAATTAAAAGTTGCAAAATTAGAACCTTCGCACAATTAGTAGGAATTTTAGTGTCAGCCTGCCCAGCTGTTGAGTACGGCTGGGTGCACACTAAACAATTTGAACGATGCAAATTCTTGAATCTTCAGGAAATCTGCAGGATGATGCAGACTACAACAAGCAAATGATTCTGCCTGATTCGTTAATGCCTGATTTTAATTGGTGGCTAAAAGTTATTGATAGCTCAAAGCACCCTATTAGGGATGACCACTATAGCATCGAAATATTTTCTGACGCCTCAACAACGGGATGGTGAAAATGCAAGTGGTCAGTGGTCGAATAGCGAACGAGACAAACATATTAATTATTTAGAGCTATTAGCTGCATTCATTGCCCTAAAAATGTTTGCCAAGGATTTGTACGACTGTCAAATACTACTTCGTATTGACAATTCGACCGCTATAGCATACATTAACCGTATGGGCGGGGTTCAATTCCCCCACTTAAGTAATATGTCAAGGGAGATTTGGAAATGGTGCGAAGACCGCAAACTGTACATTTTTGCTTCATATATACGATCTTGTGATAATACTGTCGCAGACGCTGAGTCGCGTCGTAATCACCCGGATATAGAATGGGAGTTGTCAGAGGGCGCATTCAGCACTATTCAGTGTAGATTTGGGCAACCCGATATAGATTTGTTTGCCAGTCGTATCAACAAAAAATGTGCGAAATATATTTCCTGGCATAAAGATCCAGACGCTTATGACATAAATTCATTCACAATCGATTGGGGCCCATCTTTTTTCTATGCATTTCCTCCCTTCTCGATAATTTTAAAGAGTCTTAGGAAAATTATTAATGATAAGGCTCAGGGAATTTTTATTGCTCCTTTATGGCCGACGCAACCGTGGTACCCTCTATATAGGTCTCTGCTAATATCAGACCCAATTGTCTTACTCTTACCCCTAACGAAAACATTTTGATATCTCATTCCAGCAACCGTCAGGTGCTCTGGACGGTTACCCTGGTTGCCGGGGTGTTATCCGGGAGGCGTTTTCACGAAGATGCCTGCCGCCTTCGTCGATAGATATCATGATGGCTTCTTTATCAGATAGCTCGATAAAACAATATGACGTTTGTCTAAAAAAATGGTGGACCTTTTGCAAAGATTCAGGCGTTAACACTTACGAAGCCTCAGTTCCATCAGTAATATATTTCCTGACCCAGTTTTTTAACAATGGTAGTCAATATGGAACTTTAAATTCTTATCGATCAGCTCTGTCATTGATATTGGGTTCAAATATTTCGAAAGATGATCGAATTCTACGATTTTTTAAAGGTGTTTTCCGTCTGCGGCCGCCTAGGGCAAAATATAATGTAACATGGGATACTAACTGTGTGCTAAATTTCTTACGATCTAAATATCCCAATGACCAACTTTCATTAGATGAAGTTTCAAAGAAATGTGTAACGTTACTGGCCCTTACCACGGCGCATAGGGTCCAAACACTTTCAAAAATTAAATTAGAAAATATAGATAGAATGCCATCTAAAATTTTTATTAAAATTCCTGACCTAATAAAAACTTCTCAAGTGGGTTCTAAACAACCACTTTTAACTTTGCCCTTCTTTAATGAGAGTGTGGAAATTTGCCCCGCTAACACATTAGTGTTTTACATAAATAGAACCAAAAATCTACGCAAGTCTGGCGTACTTTTTATAAACCCTAAAAAGCCACATAACTCGGTAAGTACGCAAACACTTAGCCGATGGATTAAGTGCACACTAAAAGATAGTGGGTTAGATGTGTCTATGTTCTCGGCACATAGCATGCGTCATGCGGTTACGTCGCGTGCGCATACCCTTGGAGTTAGTATAGACGAAATTCGTAGGACTGCTGGCTGGAGCGGCAGCTCCGAAACATTTGCCAGATTTTATAATCGTCCCATCACTGATAATGATGAAAGTGCCATAGCCAGGTCAATAATTAATTAGTAAATGACCTTATTTTTTCAAAATTGTCACTGTTTCAACTAATTGTTTTGAAATAATTTGTACTCATGCACAAAATTAGGATTTTATTTAATTTACCTGAATGGTTAACTCATTGAAACATTTTAATATATTATTTTCTCGCTGTTGCAATATAAATGAATAATTATTATTACTATTATAATTATTCATTTATTACTATTATATATTGACTGCGTTTCATAGACAAAATAATAATGACATTTTGTGGTTCCTATACGACATCGGCTCGTCACAAAAAAATAAAAATCCATGTGGTCGCTATGTGATCACTGCCTGGCTAAGGGTATAGGTTTCGGATCCCCCCGTACAGACGTATGCTCTACATGCCTCGAATTACTTGAACGCCTTGAAATGACCGCTAACGAAAACCTGTAACAAAACCTTCGGACTCAATATCGAATTCACAAATTGAGGGCAAAAGCCTTTTTTACTTTTTTAAGAGACGACAACCCAGAAATTCAAATTATTTCATTTGATTGCCAAAAAGACCTACCGCTGCCCAAGATCCCGGATCAATCGGCCTATTATTCGCGGCAACTATATACAACATGTAACTTAATTAACGCACATCTTGAAAATAGTTTGTTCAGAATCGTTTACTGAGTCGATTTATATCATTTTTAATATAGGTATTTTTTAATCCCAAAAATAATTAAAACTACGGAAATTATTGTCATATTAACCCTGTACAGTCAAAACAAATTGAAATAGACCGTAACTCAAAGTAATAAGACTTTTTAAATCGCAGTTTTCTTTGTATTCATACAAATTCCATCATTCAATACAAAATAAACAAAAATAAACCTTATTCCAAGATCGTTAAGGTCTTTACAAATACATTGTAAACGCAATTTGACGCACGCACACACTAACAGGACTGCACAAAGGACACCGATAACTTCGTACCCTTTCTCCGGCAACTAAAAGCCCAGGATAGAGCGAGATAGCCATGTAGCGACATCTATGACGCCACATAAGAACTACGAAGAAAACACGAAATCCTGCATCGCGCAATCAGAGTTCTCCGCGCGATTTGAACATATACGACAGCCCGACATCAACTATCGGGCAGTCGCCCACCAGACTATAACACCCTGTCTGGTCGGAGGATCCTCCCTTTTCAAAGGAGGTATGTGGGACTTTACACTCTGTCCCACTTACCTCCAAACTGGTGACCCCGACGTGATTGCCTTGCTACTATTTTCATGACCTGTTCAGCATCTTTTATCATGTCATCGATGGAGCCTCCATAATGTTCCCTGAGTTCATCCTTGGTTTTATCATCCAAGGCAAAACTCAATGTGCTGGTCTGAGCATTGAGGAAGGCCCTAACTTGTTTGATATTAACTGTTACGCCATCGGTCTTGGCTCGGTATCTTTCCAGGGATTTATTCTTCGGATCCAAGTGCTCCTCAATTACAAATGCGGTTTGAACTAGGTCAGCGTAATCAGCCGCTCTAAAACATTGAAAGTGTGGTTTGAAGAGATGTATATAGATTATTTCTTCTCGTGTGAATCCTTCTTCTTCGAGGAGCTCTTCAACTGCCCTCTTCTCCTTTAAAAACTTAATGACCTGACTTGTTAATGGTTTTAGAAGAATAACATTTCCTCCAGTAGCAAGAACACGGTTGACAAGGGCATAGGTGGTCATTTCAGAGAGAGCGGTTAACATTTTAACATGGGTCTTTACTGCGGCAGTTCTAATATCATCATACTGTCCCTTAACAATAGAGTACACTGCCTTTCTAAGTGTAGGGCGAGATACAGCTAATTGGTTGACCCGTGACCCACCGTTCTGAAGGTCCAGGTACTTGGCATTTTCAGATGCTTGCTGGATGGACGAGAGAAAGGCACTATACCTCTTGGTGATCCAGAGCCTGAACTCTATCTTATTGGCGACTGGACGGCAAAGGACATAAGCCCCATATACAGCATGGAAAGCCAACATTCCCTGAGGAATTGAGAGCCGGGTATCTTTAAGCTTTCCATACTTCTCTTGGAGGATAGTTGGAATGCAGCTCTGGTCATCAAGCATATAAGTTATATGTTCCCCCTGGCCCTCAGCAACAACAGCATCAAAGTTGACATCGGTTATGTATTTGAGGCAGCAAAGATAGTAGGTTGTTATAACCCGGTTGACCTCGTCAGAAGTCTCCCCTGTACCAGACCCATAAATTGAGAGAACCTTTTCAATCGGATCACGATCCCCATTAAAGAAAGCCAGTATAACTCCTGCTGCAACAGATTTATTCATCGGAACAAAAACTGCTCTCCTGGCTTCTGATGTGAATGGGAGCTCTATTGGGACTCCTCTCTGCTCCCGAATGAAACTCTGCAGAGTCGGTATCTTGTCTGAGGACAGAGCTGTAAATTCTGGGTCTGATAAATGGCGAATCTGGTCACTGTTCACATATGCGACCTTCGCAGTAATATCAAATACGAAAGTACAGTGTGCCACAATGTTAGTCAGATTCTTTGTTACTGTTACTTTACACTTAACACACCTCATGGTAGGGTTTGGAGAAGATGCCTGTTCAGCAGCCAATCCGAGAGCAGCCTTGTATTCCTCTTGAGTACACTTTCTCGGAGCAAAGACTTCCATGGTTAACTGGGTTATATTTTGCTTGGTAAGATAGACGAAATAAATGGAAATTCCGGTTTATGATCTATGTCTCGTGATGTAGCGACATCTATGACGCCACATAAGAACTACGAAGAAAATACGAAATCCTGCATCGCGCAATCAAAGTTCTCCGCGCGATTTGAACATATACAACAGCCCGACATCAACTATTGGGCAGTCGCCCACCAGACTAATAACACCCGGTCTGGACGGAGGATCCTCCCTTTTCAACGGAGGTATGTGGGACTTTACTCTCTGTTCCACATCCCTCCAAACTGGTGACCCTCGACAAAGAACGTCAGCGCAGCCTTCGTGCAGCTACTACTTCGTGACGTCATCATCACTTCCTCACGCTTTCGAGCAACGAGCCATACAGCCAGCACCCACGGCTAAGGGTATCCTGACCACCAATATGCCTACCTGGGCATACCTGGTCATCGCCTCAGCCGCATCAGCGACCTTGGCTTAGCACACCGCACCTTCGGCCAGTAATATTGAAGAGCCATGAAGAACCTCTCCTGGTCGACGCCAGCAATCAAGCCCAACGTCGCACAAGCACTGCTCCGACTCACTGGAGCCTGCAGCATCGTCCCGACTCACTGGGACAGCACCACCCCGACTCACTGGGGCATCATCCCGACTCACTGGGACATCATCACCCCGACTCACTGGGACATTATCCCGACTCACTGGGATAGCAACACCCCGACTCACTGGGGCATCACCGCAGACAGTTCCGACTCACCGAGAACTATGCGGCATCGGTTCCGACTCACTGGAACCAACCTACCGCTGGCCTGGCACACATCAAGAAGCATCAAGAATCATCGATCTCCGATCTCCGGAGGGGAGTGATGTAGCGACATCTATGACGCCACATAAGAACTACGAAGAAAACACGAAATCCTGCATCGCGCAATCAGAGTTCTCCGCGCGATTTGAACATATACGACAGCCCGACATCAACTATCGGGCAGTCGCCCACCAGACTATAACACCCTGTCTGGTCGGAGGATCCTCCCTTTTCAAAGGAGGTATGTGGGACTTTACACTCTGTCCCACTTACCTCCAAAGCCACAATGCATCACCGCTTGCGCGGCTACGATGAAAGGTAACATAAATGTAAACAACATTAGTCACGCGCGGGCAATATTAGTGGAAAGAAGTTACGTAGTGTTGTGTTGTGTTTCGCGCGCAATGTCTTTACAATACAGTAATGTTCAGTATACCGAAATGTTGAGGACTTTGGCATTGTGTGGTGATAATGTGGCTTTAGCTTGCAGAACATTTAACTAAAGGTATGGAATAAGAGTGGCCCGCAGGACAATGTTAGCTGCTACTCAGCGACTTCGCGACCACGGCACGTTCCGTCCAAACACAGCCATTGACAGGGGAGCCAACGTGCGTACACGTTCTCGTCTTCAAAATGAAATCCTGGACTATTTCGATGAGAATCCCCATGCCAGTACCCGAGAAGCAGCGCCACACTTTGACTGTAGTCATATGCATGTGTGGAGAACACTTCGTGGTGATAAAGAACACCCATTCCGCCTCAGAAAATGCCAGGAGTTGACTCCAAACGATTCAGATTCAGATTCAGATTCGTTTATTTATTGTAAAACATAGGTAGGTACATTACAAGTTCTTATTTAATACATTGAGCGCGCTATGTTTTGCCTCTAGTAGTAGTAAGTAGTAATCATGCAATAATAAAATAAATTAAAACAAGAAATTAATATAGATTTTATGAACAACAATTAAAGAAATAATAAAAAAGTTTGATCATTCCAAAAATAAAAAAAACAATTGAAATACAAATGTCCACAGTTATAGAAAAATCGTTAGCACTTATTCAATGAATATTATTATATATGAATTTGATAGATGTCATGACTAAAATATAATGTCAAAATGTAAAATAAAATGTCAGAATGTAAAAAATAATGTCAAAATTTATAATAAAATGTCAAAATGTAAAAATTAAATGTCAAAATGTAAAAATTAAATGTCAAAATGTAAAATTTAAATGTCAAAAATGTAAAGTTAGATGTTAAGATGTAAAATTAAATGTCAAAATGCAAAATTAAATGTACAATATAGAGAAAAAAAATAAAAAAACATTGTTACTTATGAAATGTCAGAAGTTTTATAACAACTTGTCATTCAAATAATCTGTGATTGAATAATAGCATTTTTCTATTAAAAACATCTTCAATTTTCTTTTAAAGTTGTGTAAATTTTCATTCTTAATGCTATCAGGTATTTTATTATAAATGTTTGGAGCAACATCAAAGAAACTCTTTTTCAGTAAAGCAGTTTTACACTTGTTTTGACATAAAACATTTTCATATTGAGCACGAATTGGGGTTCGCTTAACTGCTGAAAATTTTTGAAATATTTGCTGATTTGTTTTTACAAATAATGCGGTTTCAAATATGTATAATGATGGAAAAGTTAGTATTTTAAATTTCTTAAAGTAAGGAACACAACTATCCGTTGTTCTTAGGCCACATATTGATCGTATGCATCTTTTCTGCATCTTGAAAATAAGTTCTCTATTAGTTGATTGTCCCCAAAAAATAACAGCATATCTTAAAACCGAACCGACTAATCCATGATAGGCTGTTATTAGTGTGTCAATGTTTACTTTTTTTGATAGTTGGTATAATAGATATGCAGATCTACTCAGACGCTTACAGATATCCTCCAAATGAGGTTTCCAGGTTAATTTATTGTCTATAGTCACACCCAAGAATTTTGCACTTGTAACTTCTTCTATAATACTGTCATTGTGGGCAATTTTAACTGGTGGATGCTTACAGCGTTGGTGGAAATGAATAACTTTAGTTTTATTTAAATTAATAACAAGATTATTTTTGTCAAGCCAATTTATAATGTCACTCAGAGAATCATTTATGTCATTTTCATAATTATTAGGATTAGTACATTCCACAATAGCCGTGCTATCATCCGCAAATAGTACCATTTTTTGATCTGTAGTTTTTGGGAGATCATTAATATATATTAAGAAAAGGGGTGGCCCCAATACGCTACCTTGAGGTACACCATACTTTATGTGCCTTGGTTTTGATACGTATTTTATTTCCAATTTAGTTGTAGGACAAATTCTAGTGATTTCTGTGCATTGAATTCGGTCACTTAAATAAGATTCTAGGAGTTTCAAAATGTTTCCTCTTATGCCATAACTCTCTAATTTCTGAAGTAAAATCTTATGATCCACGAAATCAAATGCTTTTGTCATGTCTGTCAGTAGAGCACACACCGGTTTACCTTTATCTACAGATGTCATAACACTAGATAGTAGGTCAAATAGAGCCATATTAACATTTGTATTTTTTCTAAACCCTTTTTGCTCATTGCAGAAAAGTTTGAATTTTTCGAAATAAGAATAGATGGCGTTATAAATTACTTTCTCAATTATTTTGGAAAATACTGATATCTTTGCAATAGGTCTATAATTTTGAACATCATTTTTATCGTTTTTCTTATGAATCGGTTTGACGATTACTTTTTTTAGGCTATTTGGGAATGTACCATCAGCAATGCAAAGGTTAATTATATGTGATAAAAGAGGCGCTATTATTTCCTTTACATGTTTTATTACTTTAGTTGATATGCCATCAAATCCTACCGTATTAGTATTTTTTAGGCTACTTATTATTTTAAGCATATCAGAATCCGAAACAGGTAGCATAAATATTGATTGTGAATTCGAATTATCAATAACGTAATTATTAGATAAAGGTCCTTTAGTTTTAATATTGTTCTCAATGACCTCTATAAAATAGTTATTAAATTCGTCTGCAATTTTCATAGGATCTGTAAGGGTTAAATTATCTTTGTTGTAATAGTACGCACGAAAAAATTGCTCTCTAGAAATTTTATTATTTTAATTAATTTAAACAGTATTTATACACAATTTTTTATATGATTAATCATATTTCACTATAGCTACCTGCCAGTTTTGTGTTTTTCCTTAAATTTTCACTGATAAAGAAGAACTATGGATTCACTGAAGGGGTCAATGTCTGAGTTGATGGCTCAATTTCAAGACAGAATGACAAAATTTGAGGCAGAACTGTCCAAGTCCCCCAGCACTGCAGTCCGCAGCCCGGTCGATGTTGCACGAGAGTATGCATCGTTCAAAAGCTTCATACTCCAAGCACTCAGCTGTCTTCAGCGTCAGATGGAGGCGCTCGCTAGTGACGTTGATGCCCTTGAAATGAGAGGTCGAAGAAAGATGCTGCTTATCCATGGCGTCAGCGAGGTCAGCAAAGAGGAAACATCACTAGTGGTTGCCGAGGTGGTGCGTGAAAAGTTGAAGCTGGAGGCGTTTTCTAAGGCCGATATACGAAGGTACCATAGAATGGGCAATCCGGCCGGCACTGGCAGGCCTAGGCCCATTCTAGTGAAGCTGCTAGATGTGGACGTCCGGGACAAGATTTGGCATGCGAAAACCAAATTAAAGGGTTCCGGTGTAACCTTATCCGAGTTCCTGACAAGGTCGCGGCATCAGGTATTTATGGCTGCACGTGAAAAGTTTGGCGTCACCAACTGCTGGACAAAACAAGGCCAAATTCACATTTTGGGGCCTGATGGGAGTAAGCATCGTGTCGTCACCCATGCCGAGCTCAATGCTATTGGCGAGCCTAAGCTGGACGCTGATAAAATGGAGACAGTAATTGTTAATAAGCCATCGGTTGCCGCTTTGAAGAAGAGGCGTGCTGCGGCTACCACCTCCAAAAAGTGAAACATCTCCGCGACCTGCACTGTTCGGGTATTTTATTTCGTTGATCTTTGTTCTTTTGCCGTTATATTACACTCTTTGATTTATTTTATTCCTACCCTTCTAACTTTAATTAATTCTGACATATTTTTTAGTTTATTTTGTTGATTTTGTTCATAATATTTCTGCATTGCTCTATTTTGACACTTGACAATAATGAAATGTCAAATCAATAGTTGCGTTCCATTTCTTGTTCGAAAATAGTTGGTATTCTGAGCATGTTTTGTCTATGCTGACATAGATTATACATGCTGCATTATATAACTTCGTTTTGTTTACATACTTCTTTAAATTATCTATAAACATGTTTTGTAAATGGTCATTTCTTCGTTGTGCCGATTTATTCTTTATATCTGAGCGATGCACTTTTTTGTATTTGTTTTCTAATTTTATATACTTTTGTTAACACACAACTGGCGGGTGGATTATATCAATCTATTTTTTTATTTAATTTTTTTTTTTTATAGTCTATTTGTTTTTATTTATTTATTTTTATGTTACACAATGTCAGATAGTGATAGTTTTTTAACAGCTTGCAGTGACAGCTTTACTAGTATCCCGTCGTTGGCTGACACGCTTGAGTCAGAGTTTTCCGATGTTCCAAAGAATCTTAATGTAGTCCATATTAATGCTCAAAGTATTCCGGCCCATCACCATGACATGCTGGCAAACCTTGACTGTAAGAACATCCATGCAATCCTTGTATCTGAATCATGGCTGAAGCCGTGCCTTCCATCCACTTCCTACTCTCTACCCGGATACCAACTGATTAGAAACGATCGCACAGGCTGCGGTGGTGGCGGTGTTGCCATATATCTCGGAGCTAACATTTCTTTTAAAGTTTTTAATATGTCATCACAGCCACCACCGCCGAATGCTGGCGAGCATCTTTTCTTAGAGGTTGACCTCCATCACTCGAAGATTCTCCTTGGTGTCTACTACTGTCCCTCTTTACGTATAGACTATTTTTCTTCTTTTGAAACTCTCCTGGTGAACCTTATTCCTTCTTACAGTCACACTATTATAATGGGGGATTTTAACACTTGCCTTCTCAAACGCGATTCGCGGTCTTCTTCACTCCAATCTATTTCACACTCCTTCAATTTGTCTCTTCTTCCCTTGACTGCCACTCATCACTTTCCTAACTGTACTCCTTCGTTACTTGACATTATACTTGTTTCTTCAACTCAACATGTCGCTAAGCATGGGCAATGTACCGCTGACGCGTTCTCTTACCATGACCTTGTCTTCCTTTCCTATAAAATTCGCCCTCGTAAGGCAAAACCTAAGATCCTGCTCCAGCGAAGTTTTGGTGGTATGAACCTCGAGAGTCTCCGTAAGGATGCGAGCAGCATTGACTGGTCGGATCTTATTGCAGCTGAGTCAATTGACGTGAAAGTCAACTTACTCAATTCCAAACTGCTCCATCTTTACGATGTCCATGCACCTGTTCGGCCTGTCAAAATTAAGCACCTGCCGGCTCCTTGGCTAACAGACGACATAAAGGATATGTTAAGGAGGAAAGCAGCGGCGAAATCTAGGTACAGAAGCAAACCAAATGATGTAAATCGTGAAAAATATGTTGCAATCCGTAATCGCAGCAATCTGGTGTGTAGGGATGCTCAACGCCGCCACATTCATAAGTCCGTTGAAAACGGTAACCCAGCTAAAGTCTGGAAATTTCTAAGATCCATGGGAGTCGGGAAGTCACGCCAAGATTCTATTCCTAAGGATATAGATCTTGAATTACTAAATCAACACTTTTCCGCTTCTTCTAATTTCAATAGTACTATCAAAGCAAAAACGTCAAATGATCTTTCATCTCTTCCTGCTCCCGAATATTCACCATTTTTCTTTAATCAATTTTCGGATTGTGATGTTAAGAAGAGCATAGAATCTATCACGTCTAATGCTATTGGTAGTGACAGTATCAGTCGCAAGATGATACTCCCTGTTCTTGACGAAATTCTTCCTGTCATCACCCATATCCTTAATTATTCCCTATCCTGCGGTATTTTTCCCTCCTCTTGGAAAGAAGCACAAATTATCCCACTTCCAAAAAAGTGTAATCCTGTTTCCCCTTCTGAATTCCGTCCTATTTCCATTCTACCGTTTCTTTCCAAAGTCCTAGAACGTCTTATCCATAGCCAACTTAGTACTTTCCTTTGCAAAAACCGCCTCCTTAATCCTTTCCAATCCGGGTTTCGTCCAGGTCATAGCACTACTACAGCTCTCGTTAGTATTACTGACGATATTAGACTTGGTATGGAAAACGGAAATCTGACGGTCCTTGCCTTGTTAGACTTTAGTAACGCTTTTAACACAGTCGATTTTGATATCTTACTTGGCATATTAAGCTCTCTTAACATATCTCCAACGGCAATTGATTGGTTTCGTAGTTACCTGTGTGGCCGTCGGCAACGTATTTGCATTGAAGGTTCGTCTTCGTCGTGGTGCAATACTTCTGCTGGCGTACCGCAGGGGGGCGTTCTTTCTCCTCTTCTTTTCGCTATATTTATAAATTCAATTTCTAATGAACTTCTCTCATCCTACCACCTTTACGCTGACGATCTTCAAATATATTCGCAAGCTCCATTAGATGAACTATCCGAGGCAGTTAACATGGTTAACAAAGACCTAGCTCGTATATCTGAGTGGAGTGTGGCCCATGGACTGAAGGTCAATCCTTTAAAGACCCAAGTCATTGTTGTCGGCAGCCCTAGGTTGCGGTCAAGAATAGACTGGACGGGACTCCCACCAATTGTTTTTGATGGTACAACGATTCCGAACAGCGACTCAGTGAAGGACCTGGGTATTCTTATTGATAGAGACTTTTCGTGGGGTCCTCAGGTTCAGGAGGTTAGCCGCAAGTTGTTTGCGTCTGCGGGGTCTTTACGAAGGCTGCGCAATTTTCTTCCAACTGCTACCAAAACTGCGCTCGCCCAATCCCTCCTTCTCCCAATCCTTGATTATGCCGATGTCAGTTATCTGGATCTAACCGAAGTGCAGCTAAATAAGCTTGAGCGACTTCAAAACTTTTGTATTAGATTCATATTTGGATTGCGCAAATATGATCATATTTCTGAATTTCGTATTAAGCTCAAATGGCTGCCAATCCGCCTTCGCCGGAATGCTCATATTTTATCGTTGCTTTACAGTGTCCTGTTTATTCCTACAACCCCCTCTTATCTCAAAGAACGTTTTAAGTTCATTTGAGATCATCGGAGAATTTGACCCTTTTAATGCCCTCGCATTCTACAAAATTTTGCGACAAGTCGTTTGCAATCCAGGCGGTGCGTTTGTGGAATGCGTTGCCATTACCTATTAGGCAAGCCCAGTCACTAGTTTCTTTTAAAAATCTAGTTAAAAACCATTTACTTTCTTTATAAAATTACTTATCTTGCTTATAAGTAATTTAATGTCTTCCACCTTACTTTACTCTTTTATTCTTCCCTATTTTTTTTGAAATTGTGTAACATATAATATTATAATAAAAAATATAACATATAATATTATAACATATAATATTAAATAGGGGGTAATCTCTGGAAGTACTGGTCCGATTGCTAAAATTTTTTCACCGATAGAAAGCTGCTTTATTCCTGAGTGACATAAGCTATATTTTATGTACGCGGGCGAAGCCGCTGGCAAAAGCTAGTCAATTATAAATCAATTTATTTACATATTTTGTAAATCAATTTATTATTATTTAATCAAGCTCAATGGAACGATAAAAAAAACAATTGTAATTTAATGTTATTGATTGATTATTTTATTTATTTTATTAATAAATTGTAGCAACATTTTACACCACACAACAGTGACTTGTAAATGCAATTTTTACCAATAAAGGGCATTGCATGAAAGTGTCCCCACCCACCAACAGACTTGAGACAGGTGTCATTCGAAGCGTCTAGTTAAATAGAGTATTTTTTTTATTATGGCGACACATCTCTAAAGTATGGGGTTTAGGTTTTATAAAACATTATATTTTGACCTAACCTAACCGTAGTGTTTTGGACCTTAAATATACTCATTATATAGTACTGTCATATATTTTTGAAAGCGTCTTTGCGAGCTCTATACAATTCTGCAAAAATATTTGACAAAAAAGCGTTGCGTAAAACTGTCCCCAAAATTGACAGCTGTTTCAAATATGTCGGTAAGTACCAACAGATTTGAAACTAGTGTCATTCGAAGCGTCTAGTTAAATAGAGTATTTTTTATTATGGCGACATATCTCTAAAGTATGGGGTTTAGGTTTTTTTTTTTTAGTGTCTTATTACACCGCAGACATGGTAGTCTGCGCCCTTTTTTGGAAATGTTATACATTATTTGTTTACAATATTGTTTATTGCAGTTGTGGTGCTCCTGTGTCGGACACACATTTTCCTTATTTCTAATTATTATTTTATGTTAGTAAGCTTATAATTAGGTGAGTCCATCTTAATTTTTTTTTTTATTTTTTTTTTTATATCTATTTACACAGACATTACAATTATTCTTAATTATAAAAATATCTATCATTTATCACAGTCTTCACTATGATACAATAAAGACTGTGACACACGATAGACACTTCCTTTTACAGAAAGTTGGGAGACTGGGTACAGTTGAAACAATTTTGCTTTGAACGCTCGTAGCACGGCCATTTTGAAACATAACAAACAACAAAACACATAAAATGAGAGAATAGACTTTTGTCTTTAAATAAATCTCAGAATTAGAGGCTCAACTGCCATATTTACTAGTTAGGAAGAGTTTAATAAAATGATGTGCCACTGTTTCAACCGTACCCATACCAGGGGCGGTTGAAACAGCGATGGGTGTCAGTTGAAACATAAACAAATAAGTAATAAAAATCAGTTTCTTTATTCATAATCAACAAGAAACGGTTAAATTCTAGTATGGCACCATTTTTATCAGTCTTAAGAATTGTTTCGAACATAAAAAGAGCTCTTCTGCTCCGGTTTAAACTAACAAACTAACACGAATAAACAAAAATTACAAAATTACTAAAAAATCAACAATCAGTCTCAATAATTAATAATATAAGATTTCCATATCTCAAATTATCTGTAGGAACAAAAACAAGCTGAACAGCAGCTGCTGTCTATAATAAAAAAAAAATTAAAAAAAAAACATTTGTTAAACTTAACAATTTTTTTTTAAGTAAAATATAGATCCTAATCAGATTCGTCGCAATTGTGGCAAACATAATATCGCCCACCATCTGTACATTCTAAGTGAGACCACATTTTACAGCCTCCTTGACATCGTACCCATTTTTCTCCGGATCTACTGTCCGTGAACGCTCCCACACATATGAGGCAAAAATATTCATCTTCTTCCGATGAAGCTGGTGAATCGGCCTTCTTCTTCTTTGCTTTACCTTTAGACTTCTTCGCTGTAGTATCTTCAAGTATTTTCTTCTTTACCTGCTTAGATTTTTGTTCTCCTCGTCAGGTGCTAGAACAACTATTTCTTCCGGTCCAAGTGCGATTACCTCCACTGGTGCAAGTGTAACCACGTCTTCTACCGCATCATTCGGGTTTGGCCTGTCCGTTACGAATGACGGAGCAAAATCCAGATCTTGAAACAAATTCCGGTTGAAAGGGTATATTCCAGTCTTACGGAACCCAGCCTGAATATTCGACTGTGTCAGGGCAAATGGCATTGCAGTTTTTATTATTCCAGGGATGTCATAAATGGACATAGTTTTTCCAAGATTATTGCGCATCCAGGCATCAGCGGTAGAGTTTATAGCTTTTTTTAACGGGCCGTAAACAGATCGATCTAAAGGCTGCAACTTGTGCGAGCAGTGGGGTGGAAATGAAAGTAAAACGATACCGTTTTCTTTGCAGAAATCCAGAGAATTTATGTGGTCGTGGGAAGAATGATTGTCTAGAACAAGCAGTACTTTATGGGATGTAGAGGCATTTGAATGTTTCTTGAAATGTTTCAGAAACTCAACAAATAGTTCGTCTTGCATCCAGCCTGATGGGTTGGCAGTTCCAATAGAACCCACTGGACCATCTCTAATAAAATGATCTTGGTATCGAACCCTTGGAAACACGAACATTGGGGGAATCGCATTGCCCAACGCATTTGCAGCAAAGGCTAGTGTGACTAACGTCCCACGTTCGGCAGAGGTGACAGCTCCTACCTGTCGTGTTCCACGCTTTGCCACAACTCTGTCGGGCTTTTGTACAGTTGTTACGCCCGTCTCGTCAACATTGTAGATGTCTTGTGGTTTAAAGTTGTCTCAAAAAGCATCCACGTTGGTCTTGTTAAAACTTGTTGCCCTGGAGAGACTGGTTGCCTGAGCTGTGCGCACCGACAATTCCACATTTCTTCTCATAAAAGAGCGAAACCACTCTTCTCCGGCAACCTGATTTTCGTTCCACGTAGGAGGTGTGTTTAAATTATATTTGATAGCGAGCTGGAATGCTAATTTTCTTACTTCCTTGACAGATAGACCAAAGTAAATATCCGCACAGCGGATCAAATATTTTGACAGTTTAAATTCCTGGTCAGGGGTAAATACTCGGTTGTGGGCTACATACCCCATACTAACATCAGCCTGGTTACCTTCTTCGATCGCTGCATCTCTTTTTTTCTTGTATCGCAGAAGAGAAGAATGGTGAACTCCGTACATCTCTGCAGCTTTTCGTAAAGAAGTCCCTTTTTTGACTTCTTCATACGCATTTTCGTACTGAGTTATATCACACTCGCCTCTTGAAGTTTTTTTTATACGTTGTCTGGGCATCTAGAACGAAAAAAGCAATGTTTATCATTGTTTCAATCGTACCCACAATAATTGCTTCATTCGTCCCCATACCCCTCAACCGCTAATAAAACAAACATAGCGTCGAAACAAAACAACATAAACAAAAACGAATCACGGTTTTCGAACCTTCAAAATCTAACGATAAAACAGAAAATCACTCAAAATGCAAATGCTAATATCAACAAAGTAATTTGAAAAAGAAAACAATAGAAAATACTTACTTTTTGTCGAAAAAATATAATAGGGTCCCCTAGAAACGTACAGAGCGCGCGAAGTGCAACGCGTCACTGTGATTCATGTGCGGACTCGCCGGCCGCGTCTCTCTCCCCTTGTACCCCTCACCACACCGCTAATAGTTTACGAGTTATTAGCGAAGGTTTAACCGTACCCTGCTGCAACCGTACCCAGTCTCCCCTACCATTTTACAGTTTTCCTCAAAGATGTTGAGTATGCGATCATCTGGTCAGATACAGAAGATATGGTCTACAGAAGATTTTGCGTTGTTATAAACGACTACAATTTTTGGTTTTATTATTTCTTTGTCTCTTTTGTAAGTCTTGTAAATCCAATAGAATGTTTCCTAGAGAGTAAATAAACATCCCTTTTATCCTTCCATTGCATACATGTCATACCATCTTCATTTTCTTTAGCTCTAAGCTCTCCTTTTTTATCTTTCCGTTTAGTGCCCACAAGATGGCGTTTCTTTGTCCAACAATTTGCGTCCAAGATCAATCCTGTATACCATTTATTGGTTTATAATGTATGACATTTTATTTTTCACATTCCACTCAAATTTGTGACAATCAAATCATAATAACTCAAAATTGTATATAGGTAATGATTATGAAAAAGAATTTTTGGATTCGAGTTTTTGGCTTTTTTGAGAATTTTACCATAATAATGATATTTTTTTTTAGACAATCACAAACTAGACATTTTAACGAACAAAAACATTTGTGACTTTTTAAAAAAAAGAGATATTTTGACGTGACAATTTTCGATTGAAAATTAGGGTGCTTTTTCGACATTAAGTCAAAATGAACGTGAAAAAATAACTATTTTAAATCGAAAAAATTAGTGTGTATGGGACATAAAAAGGTAAGTTTTCATTAAATTTGGTGGAAAAAGAATAGTATTTGTAAAAGATAACAAATAAAAAACCAAAAACTTAGTTATTTGAATTTTTCACATACATTTTGAGGTTAAGTGAAAAAAGTGTAAATACAAAAGTTGTAGATCTTTTTATTATCTACAACTTTGCAATTTAACTTTTTTACATAGGACTTATAGTTTTGTCGGAAATCGAGAAACTGTTTTTTACCCTTAAAAACGCACACCCATCCATTTCCCTCCTCAAGATGCCCGTAATTTATTTTTCTTCTCATTTTTGTTATATTCTCTTCCTTTTCCACTAAGATTCATCCTATTATGATTTTATTTCACTTTTTACCATTTTCAACGTCTTCAGCACTGGTCTATTAGGATAGTAATATGTTTTAAAGTTGAGATTCAAAGTATTTACCAATTCACGTATTTTGAAGACGGTTGCCGTATCTTTGGTTATCATTGTTAGAAAAATTTACCATTCGTAACAAAATCTCAAACCTGTTACGATACATAACCGTACGCGGGAAAGATTGGCAAATTTGGGGGGGTCTGTTGACCAATAATCAGCTAGCTAATGGCGCATCCACACATGCCGCCGGGTTTCAGACCGCCTTGCCGCTGAATGCAGGCCGCCGGCTTTACCGGCGGTTGCCGGCGGCCTGCAGATGCGGTTGCAATTTTCGCAGTAGTGTTGTGACTTTCGTCGAAGTTAGTCGTGTACGTAGGATTGAAAGATGTTGGACTATGATATAGTTGCGTGTATCGCAAGTGTAGTGTTGTATGTTATTATTCGTAAAAAGAACCGCAAAATCAAACGGAGATATTGGGTCAGACCAAGTCTACGAAATAGGCCAAATGTGTCCCTGATACTTGAAGATTTTAGAAAGGATGACATAAACCGAAGAAATATTCGTTCGAAATTTAACACTTTTCTAAGGATCTCTAGTGAAGAATTTAAAATATTACTGAATTTAACTGGACCCATGATATCAAAAACTGACACCCGCTGGAGAAATGCTGTGTCAGCTTCCGATCGACTAGCAATTACTTTGAGATACCTGGCTACAGGAGACTCTTATTTTTCACTCGGTACGCTGTTTAAAGTGTCTCCACAAGTTATTTCTTTAATAATTCCAGATGTTTGTCAAGCGTTGGTATCTACATTATCCAATTATTTAAGGGTAAGTACAAATATCCGTAACACATTAGGTAGTTAGAAACTGAACCTTCCTAAGTAACATATCTATTCCTAGTCGAATTATAATATCTATACTGTAATAGATTTTATACTGTACCTGGAACTTCACACACATTTTACATACATATAACTAGAACTACACACACAAATATCACAAACAATTTTATTTTACAGATGCCGAATACACAGGAAGAATGACTATCAGTGGCTCGGAGTTTCATGCAGAAATGGAATGTACCTAATTGCGTAGGTGCCCTCGATGGGAAACATATACGTATTTCATGTCCAATTAATAGCGGTTCTGAGTTTTTAATTATAAGTCATATTTCAGTATTGTTTTGCTAGCTTTAATCGATGCCAATTATAACTTTTTATACGTGGGACATTGGATGTCAGGGCAGAATATCTGATGGTGGGGTTCTACGCAATTCAACTTTATTTGATATGATACGAGATGGAACTTTAAGTCTGCCACAAGCGATTCCATTACAAGGGAGAAATACACCTGTACCTTTTTATTTCATCGGTGATGATGCTTTCCCCATCTCACAGAATATAATAAAACCATTTTCTGGATATCATGCAAAAGGATCACCTGAGAGGGTTTTTAATTATAGAATTAGTCGCGGGCGCATGGTTGTAGAAGACGCGTTTGGCATTTTATCTAATAAATTCAGAATTTTACATTCACGCATTGGCTTACAAAATGAGAAAGCAAAACTTGTCGTGATGGCTTGTGTGCATCTGCATAATTTTATGAAGAGAAATGAAAGAACTACTGATGGAGTTTTGAACGAAGAGCAACAAAATATTCCGCAGATCGCTCTAAATGTAGAACCAAGTGTAATTAGAAATGAGCTAAAATGTTATTTTCTAGCGGAACAAGGTCAGCTTCCTTGGCAATATCAATTATAATGTTTTAAAGAAATAAAATATGATTATTCAAATAATTGTTTTATTTAGGAATCAGAAACATTTCTTAACACTTCTATAACACTATTTTCGGTTAAATTATTTTCCAAGACTTGTAACAGACTGTCACTTGTGTTGACATCTGGGCTATTTTGCATTTCATAGTCTGATTGAACAGAGTAAGAGCGCGAAGTTGAGGGCGATGGTGACATTGTTGACGTTGTAGGTTGGCCTGTGAAGTATCCTGGACGAACATTTTGATAACGAAGAGGCTGAGTAGTATTATTGGTATCAAAATTCATCGGACCCATTCTCATTTCTGCTTCATAGACAATATTCTGGATTTGATGTTGTACTGTACACATCGTGTAATGATCCATCTTCCTCAACTTGCTACTTATATAGTCTGCAAATATAGCAGCATCATCGCGTTGCCTTGCATTAGATGTAATCTCCCTCAGTAATTGCAAAGCTTCATCAACTTCAGGATCTCCCTCTATGTTTCGCTTTCGTGACGTCCTTGTCGAAGGTAGCGTAGTCTGGGGAGTGATATTAACTTGAGAAGACTGAAAATAAAAAGGAAATCTTATAAATAATTGCAAACAAGCTTTAACATTATGTTTTGAAATATCCAATCAGTATGTAAATATTTAATAAAAACCGGCCAAGTGCGAGTTGGACTCGCCCACGAAGGGTTCCGTACCATTATCTATGAAAAATTAACGTATCTATTACCTACAACTAGCCAAAATACAAACATTTTTCGGCAACAAAAAATAACTTTGTTTTTCATACAAATATATAATAATAAAATAACAAAGTTATAATTTGCGATTTCACACGTTTATTGTATGGGGACCCCCTTAATATTTTTTCATTTTTATTTTTAGTATTTGTTGTTATAGCGGCAACGGAAATACATCATTTGTGAAAATTTCAGCTTTCTAGCTATCACGGTTTATGAGATACAGCCTGGAGACAGACAGACGGACAAACAGACAGACAGTGGAGGCTTAGTAATAGGGTCCCGTTTTACCCTTTGGGTACGGAACCCTAAAAACCAAGCTTATAAACATTACATGTATACAGTCACCATTGATGACGCCTATACCTACACTCTTGATGAGCGCTTATTCCCGAATACTTCGCTTTCGGTGAGCGTTTTGCCGACTGCATAAGGTTCATATACGAGAGTATGCTCGTCCGCTCTCCGTGGTATTATATATTGTTACCGGGTTGTAGGTAGTAGGTATCTAATATTAATACGCGAGAAAAAATCTTTGTACCCCTATTTACGAAAATATTACGTAATGAAATATGTATTTTAAATTAATTATGGTCGAATTTCGATCAATAGGCGACCAACTAGTCTACTTGATTATAAAAATTTGATGGGTACTTACAATAGGTGTGTGGCTGTTCAGAGTCGGTACCGGTGCATTCTTGTCACTAAGAAATGATAACGCCTTATAAGCAAACCATTTCGGCAATTGAACATCTTCCCGTCCAGATCCACTCCTTTTAGATTCTTCATATTTGCGTTTTTCTCGAAAATAATGGCTGGATAAATTCTTCAGTTTTCTCTCAATTAATCCCTAATAGCATCATTTCTTTTGTTGCGATTCTTGAAATCCATATTGCCTTGGGTTCCACAATAGTTCATTTTCTTGATACTTTTCTATTAATAAAAGTACTGCACTATCATCCCAGTTAAATTCTGTCATTTCGTTATTTACTTCTATGAAATTATACGACAACACTACCACTCCGTATCGAAGCCGCAAGCAAACTGCCGCCGGCAACCAAAAGCCGCGCGTGCCGCGGCTGAGATGCAGCAAATGCCGGCGGGCATGTGTGGATGCGCCATTAGGCAATCTAACTATGACCATAAATATAAAATCAAACCAAAAAACCTTTTGATTTCGTCTTGGTTTGTATCAGACCAACTAAGCAGTCGCGATCATCGGTTGGTTTCCATATCAATATCATGAACTAACAAAGAATAGAAATCCTCTGGTTTGGATTTATCCATCGTATTTCTCAAACTATGAGATTTCAAACCAGGGTATAATTCTTCTTTGCTTACTCGCTGGTTCATATTATAAATCGGTCTCAAGCCTTGTGCTAACCTGCTGTTCTGGGTTTTCATCTTCGTGACCACTTTTTATCACATACCGTCTCTTTCTGTTTCCTCGCCTATGCAAAATTACTTGTGTATCATCACATATTATTTTACTACAACATGGAATTTCTAACAGCGAGGAATCTCTTTGAGTCAGTTGTTCTTCTAGTTCGTCAATTGCTTGCAGATCATCTACCAACGATAATTCAAAATCACACGTATTATCATCAACTAGCTTCTACCCGCGACTTCGTACGCGAGTCCTGTTGCTTCTGCCAGCGACAACGGGGTCGGCAAAATCGAAGATCTAAAACGTCTGATGTCGACTTCTAAGACGCCCGGGGACGGGAAAACAACGTTATGTGCGAGACTGGAGAGGAGGTTCACTCGATCTCTCGAGAACGGGCTGTTGTCCATTTTTTTAAAAACTAGTTCACTTATTCTAAGTTGCCATTGTATTGACTAAACTACACACTAGGCAAAATCTATGCAACAAAAGAAGGTCACTCTTGTTAGCCTTGATCCATAAAGCTGCTGCATTCCGTGGAAGCTTCAAATACGCCAGTAGCAAGGTCTGGAATGACCTGCCACCACCTCTTCCTGCTTTAAAGACGGTTGTTGCTTTTAGTTCCAAATACAAACAGTATTATGCAACCAAAAAGTGACCACCACATAATTTAACCGGAATTCTGCACGGTTTGCGATGGTGACTTTGTCGCTCAGTTTTCAATCCTTTGATAGATCGCTCACGGCTTCAAGGTGAGAAATTTTATATCGAAGGCATATAAAAAAACAAAGATAGCACTTGACTAGCGAGGCACCACGCCCTCTTTTGTTTACAATTAAGAATGGGCCAGCGAAGTCAATTCCTACTGCTTGAAATGGAAAGTCTGGCGTGACACGTTGGGATGGTAAATCCCCCATGAGTGGCGCAATAGTCTTGCCCTGCAAGCGTCTGCACCTGGGACAGTTATGAAAAACGCGCCTAGCCAAGTTTCTGCCGTTAATCGGCCAAACGTATTCTCTAACAGTAGCTAACAATAGTTGTGGACCAGCATGTAATCCACGTTTATGTTCGTATTCGAAAATCAATTTCGTAAAATGATGCGAAGCATGCAAGAGAATCGGGTGTTTTTTATTGTAATCATAGTCAGATGAACCTAGTCGGCCACCAACTCGTATAACTTTATCATCGCTTAAAAATGGAGTCAATGATAAAATGTTTGATTTAGTACTTAAAGCCTTATTATTATATAGCAAATTATATTCACAGAGAAATGATTCTTGCTGTGCGAAACGACACAAATGTAGAAATGAATTCTTTAATTCATCAATCGTTAGATTGCCAAAAATTTTATTTTTATTAGGTTTTAAATTATTAATAAATCTAAGCACGTAAGCAAAAGATCGTTTTATTTTAGATAAGCTAGAAAAGTTTTTAAAATTAAGTATAGGCTCATTTTGAAAGACAACATGAGAGCCAGTACAATTAGGTTTGGTTTCTGGTAAATCATTAATATTAATTTTATTGGGTTTTAAGATAGGCCAATTACATTCAGGCTCCATGAGAAATAAAGGGCCTGACCACCATAGATTGGTATCGCTGAGCTTGTCTGGCTGACTCCTCTAGATATGAGGTCAGCAGGATTAACAGATGTGGGCACATAGCGCCACGAGGAAGCATCAGTTAGCTCACAGATTCCCGTAATTCTATTAGCAACAAATGCTTTTAAATTTATAAAACTAGTGTGAAGCCAGGCAAGTACTACTGACGAATCACACCAATGTACTTGATGCTGAAATTCATATCGTAGTGCCTCCCTAACAGCCTTGCATAACCTTGCCGCCAGCAGGGCTGCACACAATTCTAAACGAGGAATAGTTGTACCTTTAATTGGAGCTACTTTGGACTTCGAACAAAGCAGCTTGACTGTGACCTCGTTCCCAGCATTGACGGAACGTAAATAAATGCAAGCGCCATATGCATGTTGAGATGAATCACTGAAAGAATGTAATTCTCCATATGCGGGTTCATTACAAAGAACACGACGTGGAACTTCTAGGGTTAAAA
The DNA here is from genome assembly GCA_949319445.1 of Mythimna lalbum. Lineage (NCBI taxonomy): Eukaryota > Metazoa > Arthropoda > Insecta > Lepidoptera > Noctuidae > Mythimna > Mythimna lalbum. The sequence continues at coordinate 18,624,184 of OX439357.1, read as the reverse complement.
GGGAAGGTAAAGAATGCATAAAGTTGGTCCAGTCTCTTTGGACTTCAGGTGGGACTGGACAGTCCCAAGTCAAATTATGCAGCCATAGTTGTTGTAATAATATTTTCATTTTTATTACACACGGACTTATCAGTCCCAAAGGGTCAAATATTTTAAAAAGAGACGATAAAAAAGATCTTTTAGTTAAACTATTATTAGTAGAAAGTGGAAGTTTTATAGGGAAATGTAACTGATCGGTTGATGGATTCCATCCCATGCCTAGAGTACTAATTGACTCACTTACTAAAAGATTATCGTTCGTTTGAGTATTTGAGTCAAACAGTGAGGGTAAATTAGTCTTAAATTTACGAAGATTAAAGCATCCTTTCTTTAATTCTTCGGTTACAGATTGGTGAATATAACGTAGGGTGTCCTCACTTTCACAACCGGTAATGAGATCATCCACGAAGAAATCATGTTGGATTATCTTTTTAATCATAGGATCAGCACATTCCTCACCAATTTGCCATAAACAACGAGTGCTCAAGTAGCTGGAACTTGCCATTCCGTAGGTCACAGTGCCTAGTTGAAACGTTTTGATGGGCAGGGACTCATCCTCTCTCCATAAAATAAGTTGAAGGTTGCGATCTTCCTCATGGACACGGATCTGACGGTACATTTTCTCGACGTCTCCCGTGAGGAGAAACTTATGTTGTCGAGCTCTTATTAATATGGAGAACAGTGAGTCCTGCATATTAGGCCCAACCATAAGGATGTCATTTATAGACTGACCTGATGAAGTAGGAGCTGAGCCGTCGAATACTACTCTAACCTTTGTAGACTCACTACTGTCTTTGAAGACAGCGTGATGGCAGAGGAAGTAAGAGGTAGAAGGTATAGGTATAGCGGATTCTGAAAGGTGACCTAAGTCCGCGTATTCACGGATGAATTCTAAATATTGCGATTTCACATGTGGTTGCTTGCGAAATCTCTTTTCTAAATTTAATAAGCGTTTTTTAGCAAATGAATAAGATTCACCTAGACAATCAGGTGTATCCTTTAACGGTAGACCAACTGAGAACCTACCGGTTTCTAAACGGAAGGTGTGCGATAAGAAATGTGTTTCGCATGCCTTCTCGCTATGACTCATATGTGGTTGAGTTTGGGGAATGTCTTCTAAGTCCCAGAACTTGGTGAGTTCTTGATGTATTTTGTCAACAGATGACACATAAGAAACGACTGAATGATTAGAATCTGTAGTATTTTTCCTTAATTTATTATTTGTGGGTAAATTAAAATACAAAGGACCAGTTATTAGCCAACCAAATTGAGAGCTTCTCAATACAGGTGAATTATGACCGAGAGAGAGTTGATCACGGCCAATAATGTCCCAAAAAATATCGGCACCGATGACAACATTGTTGATGTTGTCATCGGTGCCGATCATACGGCAAAGAATGTGATTCAAATGTTTTCAAGGAGACTGCTTTTTGGAAAAGCTTAGTGAACAAGACGTTAAATTTGCCAACGCCTGTACAACTGGAAGAATCAAATGTCGATCTACCCTACATTTTTGTTGGGGACGAGGCTTTTGCGTTACACGAAAACATACTTCGCCCATTCAGTGGCCAACAGCTGAATGCGACTAAATCGGTCTTTAACTATCGTTTGACCCGAGCAAGGCGATATGTAGAATGTGCTTTTGGCATTATGGCTAATAAATGGAGAATTCTCCATCGTCCTCTAGATGTGTCACTTGATTTAGCAGTTAAAATTGTAAAAACGTGTTGTTTACTACAGAACTTTATACATAAAGAAGAGGGTATGCGTGAAATATCAACCATCAATCTTGGCCCTGAACTATCGGCTTTACCAAGGTCGCCATTAATACAATACAATACTATGACAGCAAGTACAGTTCGTAATCATTTTGCGGAATACTTTGTCTGAGCATGGACGAGTACCATGGCAAATTAAATATTGTTAACAATTTATTAAATATATATATATATTCAAACATACTTACCGTATTTATTTTTTTCCACATCCGACAGCGATTCAAAATCGTCATTAATAATTATACATATTTCACGCCAAGCCTGTAGAGTTTTCCTTTTATCTTTATAGCTTTCAAGGGTTTTATCCCACAGCACATCTCTTTCTTCCACCAAAGAAATGAATGTTTCTTTGTCGAAGTTATCCATCATATATTACTAAAACAAAAAACACGCCACACGACTAAACTTGATCACAGTCAATACAACACTAGCCATATTCTCATCTATGCCAGCCATAGCGCGGGCGCAAGGCGTACGCGGGGAGGGTGCAGAGCGCGGGCAGGGCGAGTGCAGGGTTGGCGCGAGGCGGGCGCGGGGCGTGCGCATGGCGTGCAATTTGAGATCTATTGATGCATTATAAGGCTCAATTTTTTATTTAACAAATTTCAATGCGAGTTGGACGCGGGTGGCATGCGCTGAGCGTGCGCGTGTCGTGTGAACGCGCCCTTACAATTATGACTGCTGATCCGGTTACAATTGAGGACCTTGCAGCTAAAGGTAGGCAAACCCAAATTTCAAAACTGTTGGGTATTTAAAAAAAAGGTTTTTAAAAATTGATTGATGTACTTATGTCTTATCGTTATGTGGCATTATATAATATGGACATACATACACATTTTATTCAAGATTTAAGGCAATTGAAGAAGTAATAGAATTACTACGATTTTTAAAAGTTTGTATCTGCCTCCGTTTTTCACCAAGATTGAAGAAAAATACTACCCTATTTTGTATTAAGGATAATAAAACAGGTAAACACGGTTATTTTTTTATTTCAAGAATTAGTAATCAGTCCACATCAAGGACCGCCATTATTTACGTCAACTATCTGTCAAGCACCGCGGGTAGGCTCTTATCGTAAGCGTAATCTGACACCGGTCACAAAAACTGTTATTGCTCCGTTTCTGTTGCTTCTATTCACACACTCAATGATGTGGCTATGAAATACAATGTAAACAAGATTCTTATTAGACTTCAAGAAATAAACATATCCTATTGGAATCGGAGTACTTGCCGAATATAGTTATGTTGTTGTATTATGTCGATTTCTGACTAAACTGTGTGATCAATTTACAAAAAATTTTGGGAACTGACTCATGAATAGACTGGTAATCTATATATATAAAAATGACCCCCGTTTTTCGTTGTCACGACTTGGCATGAAAACGGCTTGACCGATTTGGCTGATTTTTTTTTTGTTGTGATTGTTATTGTGAGGAGTAGGTTCTTACGGAAAAAAAAATTAGGGTAGTGTAGGGTAGAGTAGGGTAGAGTAGGGTAGAGTAGGGTAGAGTAGGGTAGAGTAGGGTAGGGTAGAGTAGGGTAGAGTAGTAGGGTAGAGTAGGGTAAAGTAGGGTAGGGTAGGGTAGAGTAGGGTGGAGTAGGGAAGAGCGGGAGCGAAGCCGCGCGGGCAAAAGCTAGTCTAATGATAAAGTTATTTTACGAGTTCTGTATCGGATTCCTGCAAGATTCAAACTCGGACTTCATAGCGCGCGGCGCAGTTTTCATGACTGCATTGTTTGATACACTACTTTGTAAACGATCATCAGAGGTATAACAAACAGATACTCTTTATAAATGTTTCTAGAATACTACTTATACAGCGTGGCGATTAGGTTATCACATTAAATTATGCAGCAGACATTTCAAGTTGTTATTATTCCGTTAAAATAATAAAATAAACAATTTGACTAAAATTAAGAAAATGCATTTTTCAAACAAAATAAATAGCGTTATAATTGATAAAAAATAAAACATCCTTTATAATAATAGTTTACTGACCTGTAAAAGCGGCAACGCCGCGGCGCCCGCGAGTACGCGCCGTACCTACGCGTACGCGAGTTATGAATGAATAACTACTTGTAAAAGTAGGCACGCGCGCGTGGTACTTTATGATGTTGTTTTATGAAATAATCACAAATTAGTTTAAAAAATCTACACTTAAATGTCCAATTAGTTAATATTATGCATTTTAAATTTTTACATTTTCAAAATGTCCACCATGCTTCTGTACACACAAATGACATCGTCTTACGATATTGTTGCGGACTTTTCTTAGTAGATCACCATTTGCAGCTAATTTTTTTAAATTGTCGAAGGCACGAATTATACGAGTTTTTAAATCATCCAAAGTTGTCACTTCAGTAGCGTAAACCACATTCTTTAAATGTCCCCATAAAAAAAAATCGAGTGGTGTAAGGTCCGGTGACCGTGCTGGCCATCGACAAGGTCCGTATCGGCCAATCCATTGCTCTCCGAACATGGCAGTGAGGCGCTGCCTGGCAGCCACTACTGAATGAGCAGGTGCTCCGTCCAGCTGGTACCATAAACGGCGATATGCACCCACTGATAACTCCTCAGTAAAATGCGACACTGTACCTTCGAGTAGTTCTAAAAACTTGGGTCCATTTAGGTTACCATCGATAAACACAGGACCAATTATTTGATCTCCGTGTATTGCAGTCCAGACATTCACGGCAAATCTGTACTGGTGTGCGGACTCTCGGATCAGGTGCGGATTTCTTCGATACTAGTATCGTATGTTCTGCCTATTCCAAATCCCATTGCGCGTGAAAGTACTTTCGTCAGTCCACATTATGTCTGACAAAAAGTTGAGTCATTCTCTATTTTGCTCAGTAACCACAGGCAGTAGGCTTCCCGGACTGGTTTATCTCTGTCCAACAAAACCTGCACCTTTTGAGGTTTGAATGGCCGCTGCTTGTCACTTTTTAAAATATTATGTACAGTGCGGTGGTGAACAGAAAATTGGCGGGCTGCTCTACGAAGACTTGCAGTTGGATTACGAGCGAAATAATTCAGAATTTCCTCTTCACGGCCTACGGCTACTCGATGAGGAATATCTGCGTGGTGTGGAACCAAAGATTGATTGTCTCGTAATCTTTGGACTGCCCGTGTAAAAATTCGTGGATCTGTAGGACATACACTTGTGGTATGATACCTCTCTCGGTATGTTCGTAATGCATCCGCTGCGTTTTGCAGGCATTCTCCATAAATTAAAATCATATCGGTATACTCCGATGCTGTAAAACTGATTCGAGGCATCTTGGAAAACACAATTTAAAAAAAAAAAAAACAAATATTGTTATTTAAGCGTCTCGTTTCGCATAAACTGTCACACACACTATTTTCACTAAAGTACAATGTAAAACTAAAATACTATCGTATTATTAAGCTATTTATTCCTATTACAAAAATAAAGCTAGCACAAAACGATATCCACAAAATTAAAAAAAAAAAAACAAAATACGAAGGGCGCGCGCGCAGATAGTTAACTCGTCAACTATCCCTCAAGTATTTTGGCGGCGGACTAGACTCATTCATCGGACGCACCTAAGAAATTAGAATTATGCCTATAAACATCTTCATACCCCGTAATATTCGAACATAGAGATTTAAACCTTAAGTCGTAATTTGTAAGAATATTGTTGCATATTTTGTCATACCTCCCATGCGGTCACTTTTCATCTTTTAATTTGGCGCACAAAAAGCGCCTTCAACTATTAGGCGTAAGGACATTTTTCGCTTGATTGTTTACGTTTGTAGTAATGATTAGAAGAAACATAAACAATTCAATCGTAAACAGTTTGTAAAATGATAGTTTAGTGCTTGTAGGTAATACGGAATGGCAACGTTTGAAGTTGTGAACTAGGTATCTTCACCAACCTCGGGTCTTTGACCTACTTTTATTAGTCAGCTGATTAAGTTCATGCAATACATGATGTTGTGAAATATTAAAATGGAAAAAAATCTCCCACGGGTATAATATTGTTTATTATTAAATTATTTTAACCGAACATGATAAAATACCTAATAAAGAATATGTGGCTTCAATTAATGTGATAACCTAATCGCCACGCTGTATATTCATAGACCCGTTAGTAACAATAAATCGTTAAATCATGCCACTATAATTGTAAAACCTCAAAATAACCTAGATTACGGAACAAATATGATAACTTTTTTGTAGTTTTTTTTTTCACCAGGTAATTTAGGCTTTTGAATTCGAATCTTACTTGAAAATGAACAAGAACAAAGTAGTCTATCGATTTCTACACATACTTACCTTATCTTTCAAAAAACCAAAATCATCAACGTTTGAAGTGGTCATAAAAACGTATGAAATTCTAACATTCCGTAGGGTTGGGACCACACCTCTATAGTATCGATAAGTTTGACGGAGTTGAGGAAGAAAAATAAAAAGCAATTTAGATTGACACAAGTACTTTTTTTTACTTATTATAAAAAATATATTATATTAGTAAAATAATAATAATAATACTATTTATTTATTTACAAAATACTCGGGGAACTGCGGAAACACTAGGCAGACCGAGAGGCCGTTCCAATAAGCTTAGATAGAACTGCTAGCTTTTCTTGTAATTGTAATTTACTAGATTTACATACGAATGATACTAAAATATATTAATACAGCAATCATTAATTTATTTCAAATCAATCATTTACAGGTACTTTTGAGTTGTCAAGGCAGTTAGTTCTAGGGTTGTGGAATCTTTGACGAATACCCATCCAAAAAAGTTTTGTATTCCCATTTGTATCATAAAAGTACTTGCAAACATGAATTTTATTTCAAATCGACTATTTACAGGTACTTTTGAGTTGTCAAGATCGCCAGGGTTGTGGAGTATTTGATGATTTTCCAGTAAAAAAAAAAAATGTTAGAGTAAACAGGCATCTTCTGGGTAAGCTCGCTCCATCGTAGACTCTGTTTTTGTTTGACTTAGACCATAGTAAAGAGCAAACCCATCAGAAATGAAAAAATAAAAATAAAATGTGCGTCTATTTGGAAGAAAATACAAATACAAGAAGCTCAATCCAAAGCAGAGATGAAATATCAGAAACCATCAACGGAGTCTCTTTTGGAACCTTTTATGTGTTACAAAAATCCTGGTTACAATATCCTTGTTGTTTCTATAATGTAAAAATAATATACAGAAAGAAATACATCAACACAACCCAACCTGAGTGCAGTGCACCCAATCCATACATACCTGGCGTTTAGATAAAAAGGATAGTATGACCGAGAAAAGGAGTGTCTCTACAATTTGTCGTCTGTCTGTTAAGTACGTCCATTCTACAGTTTCAAAATCTAAGTTGAAAATAAAAAAATATTCTAAATGGAGAAGAACTAAAAAAAAAACTAGTAGTAACTATGGTATAGTTTAAAACAGGGCTCTAAACAAAGCGGTACATCACAAACACAGCATACAAACGACGTACGTCGCGTCACTCCAGCCTGGGAACAACGTTTGCACCGACGTCGAACGCGACAGCCATTCTTCATCACTCCGTCTAATTTTTTGGGCCAATGTTCGGCCACGGCCACATTTGTCGGGCCCAAACTACTCGGTCCAGGAGGAGGTGGTGGTTGTGGTGGACGAGGTTTTGGCATGTGTTCGTGATGTCGTTGGAGTATTTGATCAACTAATTCTAATCTAAAAACTAAGTGTTTTTTGGGTACAGAAGTTGAACCCTCTAGAATAATTCTAGCATTTAAAATTGAGCAATTGAGAAGGCGTTTAAAGACCTTCATTCCATTCCATTCCCATTCCATTTAGAGCATCTTTTTATTTCCAACAGGTATGGTTTCAGCATTTGATCTTTACGATCAACGCCTCCCATACCCTTGTTATAGTCCAAAATTACTTCAGGTTTGAACTGAGCCTCGCGATAAGGTTTCGGTTCCATCCGGCCTTGTTGAATGCCATGGTAGGTAGAGATGGTACTGATCTTCCGTTTCTTGTCCTGGTATGCCATGACAGTGATATCGCTGGAATGACGGGCTGTAAACTGGCCTTCTTTCAGCTTACACAACGATATTAGTGGAGGAACATTGCGGCGGTTGGCACGCAGTGTCCCTACGCAATCCGTTTTTCGCGTCTTTAGAAATCGGGCCAGTAGGGGGCTATTAAACCAATTGTCCATAAAAAGAGTATACCCTTTGTCAAGGAGAGGATGGATGAGTGTAAGGACGGTGGCCGTGCTTTTCAGCAGTGTGGACGAGAAAGTAGGATCGTAGGTGGTGGCTTTGCCGAGATATACAAAGAAAGACCAAAGGATTTTGGGATGGGACATAGGCTTCCTTGAAGCGTGAATTTAAATGGTCTAAAATGGGGCCAAATGAAAACAAAAGGTCGGAATTGTCAATCGGTCTGTTGCTATTGTCATTAAAATGGAGAGCGCGGCAAAGAATTTCATATCGTCTACGGGAGAACAACTTTCTAAAGATGTTCGTTTGGAGGAGAGGGTTCAGAGTAAAACAAGATTTCGTGGAGGCCCCCCTCCGGATGATTCCGAGCATCATCCAGAAGGAAAATAGGACCAAAAGCTCGTGAATATTCGTGTCATACCAATCCCGGCGAAAGCTGACGGATGATTGGGCATAACGGTTGGTCTCCGTCACAATATGTGACAAAACGCCATCATCCCAGTACTGCCTAAACGCCCCATACGCGTTTTCAGATGCAACAACTGGCACTGTTTCCTGAGGCAGAAATTGTTCTCGCTCGCTTCTATGGTTATCCATAGGTAACCATTCAAAGCGAGGAGAAATTTCTCCTCCAGCAAACAAGACCTCATCCTGGCCGTCATCTGCATCCAACCATTCCTCATCCTCATGCACTTCACCATCAGCCATCACTTGCCTCCTTGCTCTCGCTATCACCCGCTCTCTCGTAGCTAGTCTAGCATTCATCATTGGCATTACTTTCGCCCTCAAATCTTCAGGCACATCATCATCATTCATGCATCATTCGTACCTCTATCAATCTATCGCCTTTCTGCCACTGGGGCTCACCTGCCTGTCCCCCACCCCTGCCCTGGCCGCGTCCTCTCCGTCCTCCTTGTGCTCCACGCGTGCCCCCCATTCCTCGCCTACGCGGGCACCCCCTTCCTCGCACAGGCTGCAGACGCTCCACTGGCTCAGCCTCTTGCTCGAATTGAAGGTGTTCGTCAGCGAGATGGAATTGATCGCCCAGAAAATCGATGTCACCTTCCTGTAGCGTTATGACAACGTGCCTACGATAAATAAACAGTAATATCATAAATCTACGTATGTCTTTATCAAAAAGAATACGTAAAAAGACAAAGATGAAAATATAATTACTCTGGGTGAAGCTCAAATGGCGAGGGTTGAGCGCGCAGCGGGCTTGATCTGTAAAAAAAAATTGCGTTATTCCTGATGTAACTCAAAAACAATTATTTTGATGAAAACATGTTTTATTACTTACGCCTGAATGACTGCTGGCGCACTCGAGGAAGCGTGCGGCACACTCGAAGTCGATGGATTTGCCCTGTCAAAAAAGGTTTTCGTTTTAAAAGACTCCTAAACAACATTACATAAAAAAAAATATTTTGATGAAAACATTGACTTACATAAAGACAGGTGACGAAGCAGTTGGAGATAATGGGATTTCGACTAGCTCCTGGGTATATAACCCGAGGATAGTCGGTGGCGGCTCAACATACTGAAAAAAAAAACACATTTATAAACCTAACACCTCACAAAAAAATTACAAGTTCAGATGAGTTTTTCATGCGAGGTTCACATTCACATGCAATTCCAGACCATCACCCTTCCCCATATAAAACGTGTAGACAAAAACACAAACAATACCCGCACCTGATTCAATAACATATAGTTACATACCTATGAATAAAATGTTATCCATTCAGGTTGCTAAAAGACAAAAAAGACATATTACTGAAAAAAAAAAATACAAATAGTGATTATTCATTATGTATGCCAATAGAAACAATGTCCTTCTTCAAGTTTTAGGATAGCTTTGTGCTTAGCCTCATCATAACAAGGTGAGTGATTTATTCATTATTCATGAAAGAGAATAAAATGATTTGCCTCAGGATCCGGCTCCAAAAATTCCTGGTCCAGGTATTCTGGCTCGTCATCTTGTTCCACCTCCTGCTCCTCGGGTTCTTCCTCCAGGAGGTACTCGGCTTCGCCCTCGTCCTCCGAGTCAGTGTCCCGGAGAAGCTCATCAAAGTCCTCCGGGGCATCCTCACGTCCAACGCACCAGTTTTGCCTCGCAGCCATCTCAAATCTATAAGAATACCGTACACCAGTAGCGAAGCGTGATATATTGAGAGAGGTAAGCCGGAGCAAAAAAAATGCTTGCCTACTCCGAGCGCGGGCACGCAGTCTTCAGTCCTTACCGAAAATCTGTGATTGGCATCCTGGCTCAGTCTTGTATAGGCAGATGTATCTTCAGTCCACTTTTACTATACGTGTAAGCACTGAGATATTGAAACAGTGTCTTGCAAGCATAATAGAAGTGGCTTTGATAAAAGCCGTTTGTGGTGAAATGATGATATGATGTAAATTTAACAAAACTTAATCGAATAAGTAGCAGTGACGAAGGTTCCATACAACTCGATTCCCACCGGCTTCCCTTCAGAAGTTTAGAACACAATCTCTCTCTACCGTAATTGAGAAATGGCACAATCAGAAATTATAAAACTACAAAGCTAACATTACAAAACGCCTACACTAAGTAACTATGGACATTAAATCAACAAAATTTACTTTTCAACAACATGTAGCACTATAATATAAGCCGCAGGCGCAATCGGCTTTTTAGCGTTTAAATTTCTATACAAGAATACGTCACGACAGTAGTATATGATTGGGCATTCTGGACCACTTTTCGCTCGGCGAACTCGTTCGCCATCGCTCCGGTGGTCCAGAATGCCCAATCGTGAACGGGCGACTCGGTTTAGTAGTAGTGGTAGTGGTACGGTTTATATATATATTAATCTAACATAATATTTGTCATTGTTAATTGATCAGTTTCACACAATAATCATGAAATTTGTAAAACAACCAAAATCGTTGAACGTCAACTGTTTAAGCAAATCACAGTTAGTATACGTACCTAGCTATATGGCTATGGTTAAACATCGTTTATACAGTCCACTAAACTTGTTACTAAGTTAGTTCAAAATAAAACGTTAAACCGTACACACGCAGTTTTAATACAATTCACTGTCAATCAAAAAATCAACCTTATCGCCTTCAACATATGGTCCTAACTCGAGCGGATAGTCGCCACTAACCGGCAGTGATCGAGCGCGTTGCGAGAACAAAGAAAGTGATAAGGATTCTTAGAAGTTTTTTATTGCTATATTAGTGAATGCAAAACTATTGTGACCGTGTGATTTTTACAAAACAGTAACTAAACACGAACAATAACTAAGTACTTATAATTATTCTGTGAGTGATCGGATTACGATATACGAGTTTTTAAAGACATAAGTGCGTAGTTGAAAAAAGTGCTACATACCTTCTACATTGAGAACATTACTTTTTCCTATAAAAAGTTCGTTGACTATACAAGTGTATCGTTGCGTAAAGTGGTTTATCGAGAATAACCATGGCAGATCTAATAGCTTATCAATATGAACTATTAGAAAACTTAAAAAGTGCAGAAAAGAACTTCAAAAAGTCTCCAAAAGAAAGAATTAAAAAGTCTTATTTGGAAGCAAGATTAGAATTGTTAGAAGAGCTTTGGAAGAACTTTAAGGACGGACACAAAATTATTATATTGCGCAAAGATGAAGAAACGAAAGATCCGTATTTTAAAGAAAAAACATACGACGCATTCCAGGAACTTTATATACAATATAAGGCAGCGATGAAGGAAGCTCTTGAGCCTTTTATCGTTTTATCAGGTCAAAATTCAACAACTAACTATAGTGAAGGTCAACAAAGGTCATCAGACAGCAACGAAATTAAATTACCAAAAATTAAAATACCTACCTTCAGCGGCAAATATGAGGAATGGCAGACATTTTTTGACCTTTTTTCGTCCTTGATACATAGAAATACAAAATTATCGCCAGTGCAGAAGTTGCATTATTTGAAGAGCAATTTATCAGGAGAACCAGAAGTGATACTGCGCAACTATACCACAACAGACGCGAATTATGATGACGCCTGGAACGAATTAGTGAAACGTTATAACAATAAGAGATTCAATTGTAATGCAATTTTGAGAGTTCTTTTTACACAAAAGGCTATACATTCTGAGTCTGCGAGTTCGATTAAACACCTGGTAGATACGACTTCGACATGTCTAAAAGCCTTAAAAAACTTAGGTGTTGAAACTGACAAATGGGACTTGATCATCAACTTTCTTGTCGTGTCCAAGTTGGATCCAGAATCGATGAAACAGTGGGAACAACAACTCAGTGCGATAAATTGCGATCTACCTACTTGGCCAAATTTGAGAGACCACCTGGAATCACGATTTAGATCGCTGGAAATGATCGAGAACAACAAAGTAAAATCTTCGCAACCAAAACCAGCAATTAAACCTAAGGTTTTTCATTCGAATGTCAATAAGGAAGGAAAGGAGCGTGAAATTAAGTGTGCGTTATGTAACAGCGACCATTACATCTTCCATTGCAAGACATTCGCCGATATGTCTACCAAGGAAAGACAGGAGTATGTTCAGAAGAATAAACTGTGTTTCAACTGCCTTGCGCCATCACATTCAGTGAACAAATGTCGTCAATCAGCGTGTTGCAAAAAGTGTGGACGACGACATCACTCCCTTCTTCATTTCGAGAGAGAGCAAACCATGGAGACATCAAAGGAAGGAGACCGCGCGGCTACAGGTACCGATAGTGAGGGGTCTAGAGGTAAGTCCACTCCTTCTGTAAGTGATGCACATGTTGTTTCTTGTCATTGTGAGCACATACAAACGAATTCTGTGTTGTTAGCTACTGCTAAGGTCTTAGTTAGTAGTAAGAACGGTTGTAAACACATCATTAGAGCGTTATTAGACCAGGGGTCGCAAGCATCATTTGTGTCTGAGGCGACTGTTCAATTATTAAATCTCACACGCAAATCAATTAGTGGTTGGGTGTCCGGTGTGGGAGAGGGGCAAACGAAAATCAAACACATGGTTTCACTCTGTGTGAAATCACGCCACAATCCCAGCGAGTCAATACGAGTGGATGCGTATGTATTGCGTACACTAACGGCACTGCTACCCACCATTAATCTAAAATGTCCTGATTGGGCCAAACTTGAGGATCTGGAGCTGGCTGATCCAGGTTTTACCACACCAGGTAAAATAGACATTTTGCTTGGAGCTGAGGTTTACGGTGACATATTATTAGACGGCGTTATTAAACACCCCAAGGGTAATCTATTGGCACAAAATACAATTCTAGGGTGGGTGATATCTGGAAGAATGTTACAAGCTTCTACCTCAGCAAAGAAACACATTACAACCCTCCACACTCAAGTGAAGGAAGACGAGCTGCTACGTCAGTTTTGGGAGATAGAAAAGGAACCAAACAGCATTCAAAAGAAGTTCTCAAAAGAAGAAAAAAGATGCGAAGAATTTTATGCAGCCACAACAAGCAGAGACGAGGAAGGAAGATACGTGGTAAGATTACCGTTTCAAACCGAAGATCCTGAGTGTCAATACGGCAGGTTGAGAGAGATAGCAGCAAAAAGATTTAATTATTTGGAGAAAAAGTTGTCAAGGGATTTTAAACTACGGGAAGAATATCATAAAGTTATGCAAGAATACATTAGTTTAAATCACATGGTCCAAGTTAATCCTAGCGAGATTGACAACACTAAGGCTGTCTATCTTCCTCACCATGCCGTAATCCGAGAGGACAAGTCCACAACAAAGGTTCGCGTGGTCTTCGACGCATCGTGCAAAGGTTCGAATAACTTTTCCTTAAATGACAACTTATGTGTTGGTCCACAGCTACAACAGGAATTACGTCATATATTAATGAGATGGAGGACACACAAAGTATGTATCACAGCAGATATCATTAAAATGTATAGAATGGTGCGTGTAGCCGAAGACGATACTGATTACCAAAGATTATTATGGCGGACTGCATCTAATGAACCCATAAAACATTTTAAACTCATGAGATTGACTTTCGGCACAGCTTGTGCACCGTATCTTGCTGTAAAATCACTTCAGACCCTTGCCAGTGATGAGAAATTACAGTATCCTATTGCTGCAAAGATTACTGAAGCTGACTTTTACGTCGACGATCTCCTCACAGGATGTGAGACAGAAGAAGAAGCTGTACATATTTATGATGAGATGAACAGCCTCATGAACTCAGGAGGTTTTCAACTGCAGAAATGGAGCAGTAATAGTGATTCTTTATTACAGTACATCGGAGAAAACAAGCGAGATAACAATGAGTTTAAGGTTAACAGCATTATTAGAGTATTAGGATTGAGTTGGAACAGGGAAGCAGACGCCTTTGAATATACTGTTAACTTGACAGAACCTAAACAACCCGTGACCAAACGACATATTCTATCCGAAATAGCCAAACTTTATGATCCGTTAGGATGGATAGCTCCAGTCATAATAACGGCAAAAATCATCATGCAGAAACTGTGGAAGACAGGTCTAGAATGGGATGAGCCCATTGACAATATGTTGCAAGCAGAGTGGCTACAGTACCGGAAGAACTTGACATATATCAAAGGCCTACGCCTACCACGATGGTCACACCAAACACGTACATCAAAGATTGAGTTGCATGTCTTTGCCGATGCATCGCAAGCCGCATATGGAGCAGTGGTATACATGCGAATCATTGAGAATGATCAAGTTTTTATAAACCTAATATCTGCTAAAACCAAGGTAGCTCCGATTGAGAAGCAAGTTTCTATTCCTAGACTAGAACTTTGTGGTGCCGCATTGGCAGCTAAATTGATTTCGGAGACATCTCAAGTGTTAGGAGTACCTAAACATAGCCTATACGCGTGGACTGATTCCACCATCGTGTTGGCTTGGTTGCGAGGTGGACCAAGCCGGTGGAGCACATTCGTGAGCAACAGAGTGTCAGACATACTAAATATCATAGATTACGAGCAATGGGGTCACGTATCTACAGATACAAACCCAGCTGACTGCGCATCGCGGGGCATACAGGGTCCTGAGTTGTTAAACTATTCTCTGTGGTGGAACGGACCGGTTTGGTTGTCTAGTCTAAAGTTAAGCATCAACACTCCTGATATCGAAGATACACGTGAAGAGGAACGAGTGAGATCCTTGACTGTTATAAATAATACTAATGAGGAATTCATTTGGACTAAATATTCTACTTTATCAAAAATGTTGAGAGTCATTTCATATTGCAGGCGATTCCTTAATTTTAAATTACCTAAAGATAGACGTGAATGTTATTCTAAAATTATTTTATCAAAAGAAATACAGGAAACTTTACGTAATTGTATAACACAAGTTCAAGCTCTTGATTTCAAAGAGGAGATACAGCAGTTAAAATCTCAAGGTCATGTATCCAAAGGCAGTAAGCTTCGCACTCTTTGCCCCATTATCGATGATAATGGAGTTCTAAGAGTTGGCGGGCGTATCCAAAAATCTCTAGCGGCCTACGATACTCAGCACCCCATAATTTTACCTGCTAAGAGCCATCTTAGCAGGCTAATAATTAAGGATGCTCATCATAGGACATTACACGGTGGTCCCCAAGTAATGTCTAATTATTTGAGAACAAAATATTGGATAATACGTGCTAAACACTTATCAAAAAAGATTTATCGAGAATGTGTCACTTGTATCCGATATTCGAAAAAGAACACCACACAACTAATGGGTCAGTTGCCACAAGTGCGGGTAAATCCCGACCGAGCCTTTAAATCAGCTGGTGTAGACTACGCAGGTCCTATCAACATTCGTTTCTCACCGGGCAGAGGTGCAAAATCGTACAAGGGATACGTATGTTTATTTATTTGCATGGTGACGCGTGCCATACATCTGGAGGCCGTCACCGACATGACTGCAAAGGGGTTTATCGCAGCTTTCCGGCGATTCATATCAAGACGAGGTCACTGCCATAATCTTTACAGTGATAATGGCACTAACTTCGTGGGAGCAGACAAACAGTTAAGGAATATGTTCAACAATGCCAAATCTTCGTTTGCTGGTGAGGTGGCAGAGCTGTTAACCACGGAGCGTACTACATGGCATTTTATACCTCCTCACGCACCCAATTTCGGGGGTCTATGGGAGGCTGGGATTCGCAGCACCAAAACTCACCTTAAAAAGGTAATTGGTGATGTTACTCTTACTTACGAGGAGTTAGCTACATTGTTGACACAAATCGAAGCGTGTTTAAATTCACGGCCCATAAACATCTTAAGCGATGATCCTAATGACCCTCTTCCACTCACACCGGGCCACTTTCTGATTGGCGAACCCTTGTTAACCTTGGCAGACGAAAGTTATAATTGTAAAAATATTTCTAGTTTAGATAGATGGAGACTGACACAGAAAATGGTCAACGATTTCTGGAACAGGTGGTACAAAGAATATCTCGTGAACCTTAACCAAAGATATAAGTGGAATACACAAAACGCTGAACCAGAAATCGATGACATAGTAGTTCTAAAGGAAGATAACATTCCTCCAAGTAAATGGATTTTAGGGAAGGTTATTAAAAAACATGTTGGTCCCGATAATCTAACTCGGGTCGTAAGTGTCAAAACTAAAAATAACATTTTCAAACGTCCATTAAGCAAAATCTGTGTTTTAACAAAATAAACAAATACAAATGTAGTAAACCTTGTATCTAAAATGTGTTAAATTCATCATAGAATCGCTGTACAAAACAAAATTGTATCTATACTGTATCGTTATATAATGTAAGGTAAGCAGCATGCGTGAGTAATACGATGCAATATGTACTTAAAGGCTATGTAGAATAAGATTCATTTACGAATAAGTTTGTTGATAAACATGTGACATGCGTGAGCATTTATTCTTTGCAATCTCGGCTCACTTCTTCCCTACCTCGCTCGTATCATATTGTACTATTACCTACTTAACTATGAAGCTATTCTAACTAATTATAACTAAATATAAAAAAAAAAAAAAACGTAGAACGTGTACCTACTGTGAAACTTATGTATTTAACGTAACAAAGCCACTTTCTTAAAACATTAGTTCAGTATACCTACCTACTTACCCAGCTGTTGTATGTTTGTAGCATGACTCATCCTCTCGTAGATAGCTGAATATACCTAATAATGAATGTGTATAAACTTACCTCTGCAATAGTGTTAGTTGTTTACTGTATTTGAAATGTGCATCACCCATTATTGTATAACTTACCAACTTACCTTGTAATCAAATTCAAACTGCATAAGTATTGCTTAGTTGTTTTAAACTCAATTGTTTTGTGTAATTTATGTTAAAGAACACCGTTCTTTGGGGGGCGGAATGTTTAAGCAAATCACAGTTAGTATACGTACCTAGCTATATGGCTATGGTTAAACATCGTTTATACAGTCCACTAAACTTGTTACTAAGTTAGTTCAAAATAAAACGTTAAACCGTACACACGCAGTTTTAATACAATTCACTGTCAATCAAAAAATCAACCTTATCGCCTTCAACATCAACATAATATGTGATGAATTTTGTAAAACTGTTTTCCGTCATAGTGAATTGTTACCTAATTCAGTACGCTGTATAATTTGCGGACCGTCAAATTGTGGAAAAACTAATTTAATCATTAGTCTTCTTATACACGAAAATGGTTTAAGATTTCGAAACGTTTATATTTATTCAAAAACCCTGTACCAGCCCAAGTACATATTTTTAGAAAAAGTTTTGCAACGAATACCAGGTATTTCGTTTCAGAAATATCAGGAAAATGAAGAAATACTAAGAGTTCAGGACGCAAAACCCAACTCTGTGATTATATTTGATGATGTTGCTTCTGAAAATCAAAACAATATGCGTGATTACTTTGCAATGGGAAGACACAAGTATATCGATTGTTTTTATTTAAATCAAACGTATAGTAAAATTCCTAAACAATTAATAAGGGACAACGCGAACTTAATCATACTTTTTAAACAAGACGAAATTAATTTGAAGCACATATACGAAGAACATGTCAACACTGATATGTCATGGGTTCAATTTCGTGAAATGTGTTCAAAAATATGGAACGATCCCTTCAGTTTTGTCGTGATTAATAAAGATTGCCCTAAAAATAAAGGCTGTTATAGAAATAAATTTGACAGTTTTGTAGTTTTTGATTAAATAATTGTTATTTAAATCCGTTACCCTAGCTTTTCTAATTATTCTACTTACGATACTTAATCAAACACTATCTACTTCATCAACATGGAAAAATCTTTGAAAAGACAAATCGTTGAAGCGACAGAAGCCGTGAAGAAAAAAGTACGAAAAATGAAGAATATTGAAATAAATAATAAAGAAGCGCTGGAATCAGTTTTCAAGCCTGTGACGGAACCCTTAAATTTAATTGCCAATGTCAGTAAACAATCTGCTTCACAAAATATCGAAGATGAAGAAATTCAAGTTCCGTTTATTGACAAAACTTTGCATAAGGAAGTTCACAGTGACAAAGAAAGCAATGATACAGACGATTATGACTCTGAGATCGATAGTGACTCCTCCTATAAATCACTAGGCGAAAAGAAACAAGATTGTAACACAACATCTTGGTCAGTTTCTCCAGAAGCGTTAGCAGATATTCCATTTGGTGTCAGATACGAACGTGGAAACTTAATGTTGGGATCTGCTTGCATATTTGTCAATGACGAATATATCACAGTGGCAGATCGCAAGTACCGAAGTACGCCTGGATTGAAACAGTTGCTACTGAAAAAGAATGTAGATTTGAGTTTGGTTACTGAGAGGGATATGCAACATTATAAATTAATGCTACTTGATACTAATGCACATCGTCGAGATTATGATCCAAGTAAACCGATAAAAAGTAATAAGGGTTTAAAATATTTAAAAATTATTAAACCACTTTTTACACAATCCAAAGGGAAAGGACTGCCCTTAACAAAAATGTGGAAAAAGAATGTAGATTTTATATATTGGGATGATCCTAATGAATTGGTAGAACGGCTAAAATTGTTAATTGCATCTCAAAATGCTGGTAACACAGGCGTAAATAACGAAATTATATCTATAATAGAGGAATTGCGTGAAAGTAATATAATAAATACATAAATCATGTGTGTTTCATTTTACTGTCAACCTTTCCAAACAATACATCTTAAAGATGAATGTAGACAAATTTGGTCATTTTATTCACAAGAGATTGCGTTTTTCAGATTTATTTGAATTTAATGATAACGCATTGTTAAAATCAGAAAGCGGAGATTTTGATTTGAAAGGATCAAGACTGAGGGGAATCCAATCTCCTGTAGATGGAGACGATGCCGTGAACAAGGATTATGTAGATCGAATAAGTGCCAATAAGATACATGAATTAAATAAACTAATTGGTGCATTACGTTCTCAGCTCGCGTTAGATGCACAAAAGACAGTTCAAGCTACTTTAAAAACAAAGATACCCGAAGTTTTGAATCATTTGGAAGATAAATTTTATACTAAAGCAGATGTTGATAAATTGCTTAAAAAGCTGTAAATTATGTCAAAACAACAAATTGTAAATGAAATACACAAAACTGCACGAAGAAATTTCCTACGGCGTTCTGTTGTTCTAAAAAGTATTGACGACTTGTGGCAAGCTGATCTGATGGACATGCAAAATCTAAGGAAATATAACAAAGGCTACAACTACATTTTAATAGTGATCGATTGCTTCTCAAAATATGCTTGGACGCAACCGCTAAAATCTAAAAATAGACTTGCTGTCACTCATGCATTTGAACGAATATTACTTAACACTCATCGAAAACCTGATAATTTACAAACTGATATGGGGACAGAGTTTTATAATAACACATTTCAAGCGCTCATGAAAACATACAAAATCAACCATTACTCATCGTTTTCTACCAAAAAAGCATCAATTGTTGAGCGACTAATTAAAACCATAAAAAATAAATTGTACAAATATTTTAGCCTTAATGGAAACTATAAGTGGCTGGGTAAACCATTAGAAGTTATATTGGAATCGTATAACAACACAAAACATCGCACTATTAAGGTAAAACCAATCGATGTAAACAAGTCTAATGAGCAAGTTATAAAAGAAAATATTTTGAAAGCATATAAACATGGATGTATTCCATGTAAACCTAAGTTTAAAATTGGTGATTATGTTCGTATCAGCAAATACAAACACAATTTTGAGAAAGGTTATACTCCTAATTGGTCAACAGAACTTTTTATTGTAAAGAAGATTAATAATACAATACCAGTGACCTACCATATACAAGATCAACGAAAGCAAGGTATATTAGGAACCTTTTATGAACAAGAACTTCAAAAATCAAATTATCCTGGTGTATATTTGATAGAGAAAATTTTAAAAAAGAAAGGAACAAAACTTTACGTAAAATGGTTGGGTCTTAGCAATAATGAAAATAGTTGGATTGACAAAGCTGCATTAGTGGATTGACTTAATAAGTATATAATAATTTTTTTGGAATATTTTTCCATTGCGGTTTGTACAATGCAAGGTGGTGGACTAGTTAATAGTTTAATAGAAAACCTACCGTTCGAGCTTCATTTGCCTGGATATAATTATTGCGGACCAGGAACTAAACTCCAGAAACGTTTATTACGCGGTGACCGAGGTATCAATAAGTTGGATGAAGCTTGTATGCACCACGACATTGCATACGCTAAGCACACGGACTTATCACATCGCCACAAAGCTGATCTACAACTAATGAATATGGCAAAACAAAGACTTAAATCAAAGGATGCTGGAAAAGGTGAAAAACTTAGCTCATGGCTGGTGAGCAAAGTTATGAAAGCCAAACTAAAGTCTGGTGCCGGAGTTAAAACGTTTCGAAACTTTGTATCGAAAATAAAATCAAAAATTAAGAAAATTAAACACAAAGATAGTAAAGCTTTAATTAATGCTGCTTACTTAGCAGCAAAAAAGATATTTCCGAAAATTCAGAAATTTCGGGTACCACGAATCATACCCATACCAAAGACTGGAGGTATTTTGCCTTTAATTCCAATTTTTGCTGGCTTATCAGCTTTAGGCACTTTGGCTGGTGGTGCAGCGGGTATTGCAAAAACCGTTAATGATTACAAAGCAGCTCAACAAAATTTGCGAGAAACAGAACGTCATAATAAGACTATGGAGGCATTAGCTTTGGGTAAGGGTTTATACATTAGACCGCATAAAAATGGTAAAGGATTATTCATAGAACATCCAAAAAACTGATAAAGAAGCTACCTAATCGTCCTCTGACTAACATCGACATCCAAGAACATGCACGAGACATCCCACACTTTCGAGGAGTATACATGAAGGATAAATTGCCAAGAAAGCCAAAACGGATTGAATGTGGAATTGTTAACTTAGACGATTCTAAAAATGAAGGAACGCATTGGGTAGCATATGCGAAAGTATCCGACTATTGCGAATACTTTGATAGTTATGGAGACTTGAAACCTCCAATGGAATTAATGAGATATTTTAAGAATTGTAGTGTTTATTACAACTACACAAGATATCAAAAGTTTAATACAGTAAATTGTGGTCATCTATGTTTAGAATATCTGTGGAAATTTTGGAATAAACATGTATAAAATTAATGTTTTTCTTTCATTTCAATCATTTGCAAAATGTCACTCACTTTATCGATAACCGGGAACGAGTCTACCTTATCCACGTACTATCCTAATACGTTACAACTAAATGGACAATATGAGTGTGCATTATTGCATTTCTCAACATTTAATTCTATTCCAAACATTGATGAAACGAATAACAAGTTTTACTATGGCTCCGAAATCATTGAAATACCGGAGGGAACCTATGAATTGCAAGATATCAGTGATTATTTAAAATCTGAGATAAAAGGTGCATCAATTAAACTATATTGCAATAACAATACTTTAAAAACTACTATGTACTGTACGAAAGATGTCAATTTTGAAAAAGAAAACACCTTAAGACGTTTACTAGGGTTTGATAAGCAGATATTAAAAGATAATAAATGGCATGTGTCACAGTTTCCCGTCAACATTTTACCTACGACCGTGGTCAGAATTGAATGTGATATTATAAGCGGATCGTATATAAACGGAGAACCGAGTCACATTATCCACGAATTTGCACTCAATGTGCCTCCTGGATATAGGATCATAGAAATCCCGACGAACCCAATATACTTTCCAATCAATCAAAACAACATAAGCTGTATACATATCAGACTGTTAGATATTAACAATCATCTAATAAATTTACGTGGTGAAGAAGTACAGGTATATTTACATCTTAGACGAAAGAATGATTGACTACAATAAATATGAGCCTCTCAAAGTCAAAAATATCAGTGCCAATTTAGCAACCAAGAAAATAAGAGCTCGTTCTAATAAAAAAATAAAATTAACTGATAATAATAAAGCATTCCTGAAAGCTATCGGTTTGTTAAAATGAATATTTTAGACGTTTTATCCGCTCCGACTTACGACAATACAGTTGAAGGCATCGAATTTCACTCCTACAAGCCCTACGTGACAAGTTTTAATAGAAACGATGAAATTCGCATTCCCATCAACCAACAGGACCTATATGTACTACCATCAGCCAGTACTCTGTATTTGGAAGGAACTGTAATTGTTAGCAAAAAGGAGTCAAAAGACAAGGCTTCTAGCGTTCATTTTACGAATAATGCTCTCCTTTACTTGTTCCAAGATATAAGGTACGAGTTGAATGGAGTAGAGATTGATAAAATAAAAAATGCTGGCGTTACTACCACCATGAAGTCATTAATTTCGATGAATGAGAGTGAATCAAAGATATCTAATGCTTGGGGCTGGAACATTGAAGGTACAAAGAATATTAATGGAGGTAACTTTTCCGCATCCATACCTCTTTGTAATATCATGGGTTTTGCTGAAGATTTCAAGAAAGTGGTGATAAACAGTAAGCATGAACTAATATTGTTGCGAAGTAACACAAACCTAAATGCTGTAAAACTCAACACCGGAGAGATTGTAGATGACGTGCAAATCAATAAAATTATATGGCGCGTACCACACGTTAAAGTATCTGACAAAGAAAAGATAAATTTATTAAAACTGTTAGAAAAAGATCGTCCGCTCCAAATGATATTTAGAAATTGGGATCTATACGAATATCCAGCTTTACCTAAAACTACAAAACATACCTGGTCTATTAAAACTTCGTCGCAAGTAGAGAAACCAAGATATATAATTATTGGTTTACAAACAAATAGAAAAAACAATGCAAGTTCTGACATGTCCCAGTTCGATCACTGCCATATCCGTGACGTCAGAGTGTATCTCAATTCAACTTACTTTCCATATGAGAATCTAAACGCTAGTTTTGCAAATAACACAATTGCTCTAATATACGAGCAATATACTCGATTTCAACAGTCGTACTATGGCAGGCGCTCGGAACCCTTACTGAGCGAGAAACAATTTAAGGACCTAGCGCCGCTGTTTGTAGTTGATTGTTCTAGACAAGCAGACAACCTCAAAACTGGTCCTGTGGTGGATGTGAGAGTGGAAATCGAGAGTGAATTGGACATACCAGACCAAACCTCTGCATACTGTCTTATATTAAACGATTGTATAATTGAGTATAAACCTTTGAGTAATATTGTAAGAAAAATATCATGAATTCCAATACCATCATAGTAGATGTACAAGGATTTAAAGATCTCTGCAATAATTTTATAGTAAAAGAGTTAGCTTTTGCCACACGTGAATATACACAAACGTTTTTAATCAAACCACCGTATCAGTTCACATACTTAACAAGATATGAAAAGAGACAAGTCAAATGGTTGGAAAAAAATATGGGCCTACGTTGGAGCGAAGGCTATATTGACTATAGAGAATTCCAACGCATGATCGTACCATACCTAGAAAATATGAATATCTATGTAAAAGGTTCAGAGAAAGTGAAGTGGATAAAAGAATTGTGTGTGAACTGTAATGTATTAGAACTTCATGAAGAAAATTGTCCCAAACTATCTGTGTTAGCTAAAAAGTACTGTGATATAAAAACTACTTTTAATTGTAATCATCATCTAAAACATTGTGCTCTTAGAAATGTGCTATGTATAAAAAAGTTTTTAAACTGGTAATTTTATAAGTTAGTTATGTGTGTATGTAATACGGGTTTAAAAAAATAAAACAATTTTTATACAGAAAACATGCTTTTAATTTCTTAGATTTTTTATAACACCTGTAGGTATACAAAACAATAAGCACTAAAATCTGAATATCTACACAAGACTTAGATATCACTATCAATTAATGATTTGGATATTTTCTTAACTAAGGATTCCGTTTCGTCCATAATAAAGTCAACCGCGTCTTTCACCATGTATTGCGCTTGGATAATAACATTATCACTATTACTGTCACTATCACTGTCTGGAGAATTGTTACACAGATCGATTACTTTAATTTTTATTAGTTTACTGCCTCGCCGATGATGCCTACTCATGACGAAAGATTCGGTCGAATTATGTTTCTTAGACTTGACCCTTCGTCGAGGTGTAGATTTTTTTTCTTTCGGAACCTGACTGCTAGCCTCGCGATCACGTCGGATCATCTCATTAAATTCTTCTAAAGGATCCTGAGCGTACTGACTAAACATAACATCAGATCCCGCCATCTGAAACAAAGATTAAACAGAAAATTAAATATAGAAATGACAAAAAATAAATAAAAACTGTACTTGAGGTTAAATGTCATCTTTAAAAAATCAACGTACACAAATAACACTGTGAAATAGATAAATAATATTTTTTACCCTAAACCAAAGCGACGAACCTAATCACAAGATTTAAAACATAAAATATGTATATATTTTTAATTAATGTTTAAAATTAATATTGTTTACTTACCGAAGTCATGTTTAGAATGTGATGTGATACGCAGTACGAGTATCTTAACTGAATAATATTTACCTAAACTGAATAATATTTAACAAATAACAAAATTATCGAAAATATCGTTAATAAACTAGCAGACACGTGAAGACATTAGTATATAAATAGTTTAATAATCAACAAGCGATAAAATGTAGGTTGTATTGCAACACCTAAAAATGTATACCATGCATTTTTGCTCGATATAATATGATTGCTCGATGGGGGAAATGAACTTGATGTAATGCAGTTTCGTTTTACATTTCAGCTCGGGTTCGAATTCCTACAAGCTTCTTTTTAGGATTCCGTAGCCGCATGACAAAAAACGAAACCCTTAAAGATTCGTTATGTATGTCTGTTTGTCCGTTAGATCGTATGTCACACCCACTTTTTTCCGAAACCATAAGTGCTGTTGAAACTTATGAAAACTATGATAAACAAAATTATTAATATGAAAAAAATTTGTAATTGACAGTACTGTCCCTGGTCTATGCTTGCTCCTACGGAATCCTCCGTGTGCGAGTCATACACGCACTTGTACGATTTTCTAAAGTTTTTCATCCTCATTTCAAATATTAATAAATGCTAGCAAAGTTGTTTTCACATTTTAAAGTGATCAAAGGTTTTTTATCTGTTAAATAAATAAAACACGTAAATTGATATAACAAGCACATTTATTACAATAATAAAAATCTTTATTTATTTCTTAAAACTAAAGCTAAATAATATAATGCTAATTAACACTAGTACATTTATTTACTTAACTAAGAATGTTATTATACAGAACCAATACCTTATACTTAGTAATCAT
The DNA here is from genome assembly GCA_949319445.1 of Mythimna lalbum. NCBI lineage: Eukaryota > Metazoa > Arthropoda > Insecta > Lepidoptera > Noctuidae > Mythimna > Mythimna lalbum. The sequence goes on along the minus strand of OX439357.1, from coordinate 18,598,431 downwards.
TCATAGATATGACGTGTTTCATTATTGTTTACCTAATATACATGAATGACCCCAGGCTTTCGTTGCTATTTTATCTTTCAAAATAATTCGTTTGTCATCGTTATTAGATAAGGTAATTTTATTAACATTTTGTGTAAAAATTTCATGTTTCAATGATTTAAACATTATGTTTTTTCTTCTAATAACTCCACCGTCCAATAAAATGCTTTCGTAGTCAGTAATATCTAAATCTCGGAGCACATATGATTTAATTCCCTTGGCTTTTTTGATAACAGTATTTGAAGTTTTTAAAGAATAGAGCTTTGACCTCAACCCAACAAAATCAGAGATATATTTACCACCCATTTCATCTTTAAAAAGGCCTGGTATTTTTTTATTGATTAGAGGTATTGCAAATTCATTATCATTATCATAGTTACTGCTATCGAAGTATTGCAAGAAATGGTACTTCAGATCATTATAAAAATCGTTTGTATATATTTCATACACAAAAGAATCGGTATCTGTATAACATAGGCGTACTCGATCATGATAAAAAGGTTTAATAACATTGTAATGAAAATTGTACATATGGGACTTAGAAAGATCTAAAACAGTGAATCCTATGTAAATAGGTTTATCTAAGATTATTTGGTCTGGTTTCATTTGTATAGCAACTAAATGTTCAGTCAATATTGTTGCACTATGAAAATAAGGATTAGCTATAAGCCTCTCAGCGGATATATATTTGTTGGTTTTATTTGTTTTATCACTCCATTGATTAACTAAATGAACGGTGACTCTCTTTTCAGTATTTTCCAATGTTTTACCAAAGACACTGTTATTTAATAATTTAAAAAAGTCTTGCTCGAATGTACTTTTTGCTTTTTGACGTAATTGAGTGTTTAACTCTATATATTCTTTTAAATAGGGTCTTTGTTGGAAGGTAATAACTCGGTGAATCTTTCGTAATATTAAACCATGCTCCAGACACTTTTTTAAATGAACGTAGTGTATAACATAATTGTACTTATTGTATAAATTTGCGATAAGTTTTTTTGTTTTACCACCTGGAGGAATGCATTTTTCAGGACAAAAAGGCAAGTCATTATGGTAATTGTGTAAGTGATCAGGATATAAAAGATCAACTTCTAATATATATCCCCAGTCAGCATTATCTTCAATATTTTGAACGCGTAAATTAATTAATTCGTTTTCATTAAGAAACCGAAAACTAGAATATGGCAAATACTGACACATACTATAACCATATAAATTATTACAGTCTAGATAGGCTATGAAACAATCTGGCTTTACAGCATTATATTCAGACATATATTTATGATTGGCTCTTGCGTACCGATGCGAGCACATACACAAACCTCCTCTAATACCATCCTGAATCATTTTAACTATCGCCAAATCTGTCAACAGTTCTAATTGAACGCCTGTTTTAAGTAGCATTGCATCGAAAGATAAACTAGGAGTTGTTATATAAAATGCAGGGTCAAGTTTATAATATTGTTTACAAGTTTTTCTAAAATTTTGAAATATATCTGTTAGTAAGAGTACATCTGTTTTTAAGTACAGATCAGTGTATTCTCCTAAACTATTTATATTAAAACAATTCCAGACAGTTTTAGCATGATTATAATCGTCATCGTTGACGTCTTCGTTTGTCAAGGAATTGTGAAAGTAACACTTTAGCGGTAGCGCCTGTTGCTCGTAACATTTCCAATTTGTCATATAATCGTATGGATAAACACCTTTTCGTGTCAGCAAACTAAAATGTTTATTATCAGGAAAATGAGATCGAAGATTAACAAAATCTTTTATCTGCATTGTTTTAGCTAGTTTGTCTAAACTGGTACCTAAAAAATTATAAGAATCTAAAAATCTTAATTGTACATATTCATTATCCGCAACGGGTATAAACTTTGAAAATGATATATATTTTTCTTTGGTCTTAGGTATAATTTTTATTTGACCAGGTATTTCACCTAATTTTTTCACAAATAAATGACAATCATATCCTGACAAGTTATGAAAAAATATTGGTATGAATTTTGGTACTTTATGTTGGAGGTTACAATGTCGATGAGCTGCGCCGCGGTACTGACCTGTGATGTGACAGTGATCTCTAACTCTGTCAGACCACAGCAAGTTTTCACATATATGACACTTAATTGCATTTCTGAAATCCACATCATCTTTATCAGTAAATATCATAGGATTGTTTTTAGTTAGTATTTTATATATTTTAATTACATCCTGCGTAAGAAACTCTATAAACTTTGTAACACAATCCTTACCGCGATAACTTCTATACCTTTTATTATCATTGAAAGAAGATACTATGTTATAAGCAAAAGCGGCTGGCGCGTGTCGCTGGGTGTATTTTGTATTATCAGTATCAAATTCGTCGCTGGAAATCGGTATTAACAGTGTTTCAAAATCGGCATAAATTACGAATGGAATGTCTTGTTTTCTTTGAAAGTTCTTAAACTTTAAAACTGATCCCCTATCAGGCAAAATTGTGACAACCCCTCCACACAGATGTGTTTCAAGTTGACTAAGAGTAGGAAAAAACAATAAACAAGATTCGCAATAATATAACTTACCATGATGTTTAGAAATTTGAGTTCGAACTAACCGGGGTAAACTCTTAATAAGACAGTAATGGGAATTTGTATCATTTTCTAAATACAATAAGTGAATGCTCCTAGATTTTTTATTAATTGTTGTATATAATGGTCCTATAATGGTTTTATTATTTTTCAATCCATATACATAAATATTTATATTGGGATTATTTTTTTCAAAATTGGCTATGTCCGTGAATGTGATGGGAAATGACAAATCATTAATATTTAAAACATCCTGAAAACGAGGATATGATGTAACTCTGTCGGTATGTTGGGTTGCGGGATACAAGGCTGCCACAACACACCATAGAAAGCAGTACTTGTCGTTGTTCTTAATATTCAAGCAAGCTTTTTTATTTTTTATAAACTTTGGTAAAGGAATATATTTGGATCCACTGAGCGGCTGATATTTATTGATATTTATTTCAAAATAGGAGTTATTCAAAAATGTCCAACCGCTATCTCTTTCCTGAAAATCTTCTATTTTCTTAAGAAGTAATGATATTGTTGATTTAAAAATTGTATCGAAATCGTAATTTAAATTAATTATAAAGTTTTTTGTAGCAAATGATTTCATTTCTTGTTGATCGTTTTTAAACAAAAGAAATATCAAAAATAGTTCAAAGTTAACTTTAACCGATGTGTGTCTTTTTAGTGAGCGTTCTATCAGATCCTTGACTTGTTCTCGGATTTTTATTAGAAAACTCTCTGGAAATGTATGGACTAACTCCTCAGTTGCAATAATCCTATAACTTACAATACGTCCTTTGAACGAGGAATTGATTATTTTTACATTACTACTAAAAGGAGCTACGCTATTGTTTTTATGTATATTACTCCGTAAATGACCAGACCACTGACGATTATCTACAGATACATGACATACTGTACAGTAAGGCATTGTTATTGAATACACGAATTAGTATTGATAGACAAGGATAAAATAATAGTTATTTCAGCGTTTAGAGAAAAGTATCAATATTAAATCGTGTATTACAATACGTTGTCCTTAAGTATAATATATATATATATATATTTATATATATACCTTTCATAGAGATTTACAGCTTCGAAAATGCGTTAGAACCACTATAAATAAAAGTCTTGATCAGTTGTAGCTCCCGTTCCTCATTTGTTTTTTTGTCTGTTTTGATCATATTGTATTACAGCCTTATTCTGGAAATAAAATGCAAAGATTTATTAGATATGTACTTAGATTAATAATTCAACAAAAACTTACAGTTAAGGGTAGATACTTAATATGTTTACCTGATAATTATTTGATCTTACGCACTTGTAGAAATCATCAGATAAAAATGATGTACTTCTAAATATTTTCCTTAAGAATAAATCTTCAATCTCATCGTCTTTGTACAATTGTAAATTGTAATGCATGTGTAGCTGAAAAGAATAAAAATATTGTTATTTAAATTATAAATAAAGTAACCATAAAGTATCATCATCATCATCATCATCATATCAGCCGAAAGACGTCCACTGCTGGACATAGGCCTCTCCCAAGCGTCGCCACAACGACCGGTCCTGTGCATCACGCATCCATCGGATTCCCGCGACCCTGACCAGGTCGTCGGTCCACCTTGTTGGAGGCCTTCCAACGCTGCGTCTTCCGGTACGATACATAAAGTATCAAAATAGATTATTATAAATGAATTATTAAAATAATTATTACCTGTTTAATGTTCACAATTTCAATTTTACACTTGTAATATTACATATTTAGTAGTGACATTTATTAACCGAAATACTAACGTCTTTATAATTTCGGAAAAATTCCACAACGACAAGCGTTCGTAAAAAGACACTTGCTACATATCAACTTTCAGCGTTTCCGATATAACGCAATAATTGTAAAATGATGCAACCTAATTAATGTTTGGTAGTCAGCTATTTTACACAGGGCTGTCATTACGCTGCTTATATAACTACCGTTGTATGAAAATTGTAACGAAATGGTGTGTAAACCCTAAGTGTTTTCAATGCATCAGCAATTGATTCTACTTTAGTTTGCCTTAGTATTCACTTTTTGAAGGTTTAAAATACGACCAAATAAAAAAGTTCTATCACACTCTAAAACCTAGAGATTTTAAGTATCTTTTCATGTTAGACATTTCCATCCTTATAAGTCACTACGTTTTTCATTATGATCATTACAATTGTTCCAAGTGAACTAAGTAATAGTAAGTTGCGATTCCGGATTTCGGTCGTGCACTCGTGATCCGCGATCGGTGAATTGTTGTACACAGTCAGTAAAGTCAGTGTCGTCAACCGTCATCACCAACACCAGTTGAAGATCATCGTGTCTGCTGGCGCTGCTGTCGTCTTGAAGTTGAGCAAGTCCTTTACTAGTCAAGGAAAAATGTAAGTATAAAATATTCGCAACACTTCTGACTCTTCAGAACCACCGCCCACTTTTTATTTATTTTATTTAAACGGTTGTATCACTTTTTTGTTTCAGGTCCGATTCTGAGGGTTCATGCTATCAATCCCCATCAACCATTGAGCGAAAAACGAAAACTGTTCGTACACCTCGAGAAAATGGGAAACGCAAATCAAAATCGAACCGTCCCAGGTAAATTACATTTTTTTTATATGGTTCAGGCCCGCTTTTGACTATGGGATATAGGTATATTACATCAGCGGCCGTATTATGACATCTTAAAACCATCATGTTTTCTGTTTGAGAAAAGGATAGTGCTATTCGTCCTGTATAGCTCCGTCTCTTTTTCACACCGAAAACATGATGGTTTTAAGAGGTCATAATACAACCCTGGTGATGTAATATTAACATCTCGCCATACATTTTGACGCTTGGGATATTAATATATATTACAGCACAGTGTGAACTGTTACGTACAAATATATGGCGAGCGATAATATTTTACATCTCAGGATGTAATATATATTTCATAGTGAAAAGCCGGTCTCATCAAGTAAAGTACAATATTGTTTTACATGTTTCATTATGTTTGTCTCATCAAGTCTCATGAGTGTAGTGATTGTTGTCGTTACTGTTGGTACTTACAAAAATAGAGCAGCAAAAAGTATTTCCCAACGCATAATTCTTTAAGTGTTATACTCATCGAGATTATTGAAAAGCCTTATCAAATATCAATTCTTGATCATCCAGTTCAGTATCCAACATAATTAGGCTTGTAATTAGTAAATTAACAAGGTTACATAAGTAGGTACGTTGTTCAAAAATTAAATAGTGTAATTGGCTTCGGTCGTACTATTTCAATAAATAAATTAAACAAAAGTTGTTTTGTTTTTGCAGTAAAAAAGCTACGAGTGATAGCGATATATTCGGTATCAGCCAGGCCCGCGAGACAGGCGCGGAAGTTGGAGAGGGATCATCGGGTCAAGCAAGCCTGTCGTCGCTGTTCGTGCACCGAGTGGCTAACGGGTGCGAGCGACGCACAGCTCACACCGAGGGCGAATATTACATAGACTGCAAGGTGTACCGAGCTGACGACGCGCGCAAAACCAACTCTTTGGAGCTATGGAAGAAAGCACTGGTACGTATCAAGCTCCAGGCCGACATTGACTCTCCTCAGTGGAAAAAACTGCAGGACTTTGTCCGTTCTGCAGATGTTTTGTTCCCCGATAAACCTGTTTTTTACGATAATTAAATATGGTTTTGATTTCAATGATTGTTTTTTTATTTTTATTTCCCTACTATGCATACCCACACTTCATTTTACACACATCTCATACAGACACAATGATTAAATACGATATTATATATGTGTGTACACACAGTCGTATACATTCATATCATTGTTTAGCTAGAAAAACACTAAACATTTCAATAAAATAACACTAAACACGTTACATCTTTACAAACCGTACCACTACCACTTTGCATTACTAACATAAAACGAGTCGCCCGCTCACGATTGGGCATTCTGAACCATCGGAGCGATGGTGAACGAGTTCGCCGAGCGAAAAGTGGTCCAGAATGTCCACCGTACCACTACCACTACTACTAAACCGAGTCGCCCGTTCACGATTGGGCATTCTGGACCACCGGAGCGATGGCGAACGAGGTTCGCCGAGCGAAAAGTGGTCCAGAATGCCCAATCATATACTACTCACGACGTCACATAAAGGTCAATTAACCTGGGGCGCTTTATAGCGCTCCGGCAAGCCGGTTTTTTTTCGAGTTATTTGATAGAGTTTTATTGAATAGGCTTAAAAACTACTAGACTGTTTTTAAAATTTTTTTCACCACTCGAAAGCTACATTATCCACGAGTAACATAGGCTAAATTTTATTTTGGAAAAAAAATAGGGTTCCGTAAGATATTTGGGTTTTTCGGACACAAGGTGTAAAAAATCACCAGAAAAGTTACTTATTTTGCGTACGCTGCCTAAACTATTAAAGATAGAACCGTAAAATGTTCTAATTAATTGTAGATCTTATAAATATCTACAAAAAAGTCCGCGCAACAGTATACCTATCTATGTCGAGTGAGGCACAACAACCATTTTTTATCTAAAAATCATGATTTTTTTTTGGACTACATTTAAACGCATTTATTTTACTCATGCTATTAACCCTTATCAAAATAAATTATTTCATCACTAAGTACAGTTTATGTAGATAATATTTGGTCGTTGAATGATTAAAATTGGACGTTTGGTTTTGAAGTTATGGCAAAATTAAAATATTACGATTTATGCTGCACGGCCCAAGCGTCACCAAGGCGGGGCCCGGGAGTGCGCGTGCGGGAGGGGAGTTTAGATCTATGAGAAAGGTCGTGCGCGAAGTCTAATAATTTTCGTGCGATTTTTTTTAGATTTCGTTCTTAAAACTACACCTGCGCAAAAGTTCTTCTCAGAGCTGGTTCATTTCTTCTTCTTGACCATTTCTTTCTCTTCTTCTTTTGTAAATGTGGCCTTTTTCCCAACTTAAGTCGATCCCTAATTGTTGATTCTGGGATACCGAAGTTTCTAGCAGCTGTCTTTACTCCAGTGTTGCCAGTCGGGTCTTGTCAGAAATTACCTGAAATATACAAAAATGTAACCTTTTTGTATAAAAAGTAACCTTTCAATTTTTTTTACTGAAAAGTTTTTAAAAAGGATAGAACTGACCCTGATTCCCTAAGACGACCCACTGATCAAAAGTACAAAGTGAAACACACAGTACACACAAACATGCACTGTAATTTGCAGATACACTTACCAAGCTTCCAGTAAATGTCCGGTAGGAAATTATGTTATATTATAATTAAATCACAAAATACAGACACTGACAACAAATTAAAGTGGTGGCGGGCGGCAACATAGAGGCACGAGCACGACACGACACGACGGTAAATGAACAACAACGAATGAATCCGATCCGATTGATCGAGCAAGTGAGCGAGATACAAGTGGTGTAAGTGTGAAAGAGTACAACAAGTTATTCCAACGTAGACGGCTATGATTGTTCATAAAGGTCTGTTGTTCTGTGGTCACGTCGCTTATATGTAAAAAATTAAAAGTTAATTTTACAAATTCCGAAAAATCACCTAAAAGTAACCTTTTCGTTAGTGTAACCTAAAAGTAACCAATGCAGTTCAAAAATCACCTAAAAGGTTACAAAAGTAACCTTCTGGCAACACTGGTATACTCTCAAGTGCAGCCTTCAAATTTTCGGGATTCCATAACTTTTTCTTTTCTTTGGCATAGATTGGTCCATCTAAAACGGAAATAATACATAATTTTAATTTGTATGTAGGTAGGTATTATATATTTTTTAAAATTACATTGTATGTATTTCCATCAAAAAAGTCATATTAATCACAACAATCGATATCACACATAATTGTTTATCTCAAACTCAATAAATTAGGTACTCAAATTTAGTAAAAAACGGTTTTTTAAAATGCCACAAACAGACGCACAAAGAGACACATCATACATAACTTTTTTGTCGAAGTAAAAACAAGTTAATTTATAAAACACATATTTTTCATCACTTTCAAAATCAAAATCACTTTTATTTGTTTGTTAACATAGGTGTACAGATAGGCAGATCTTACATTTAATTAACGGAGCGCAATGTTATACCAAAAGGCGTACAAATATGGCATGCATCTTGCTAATAATTACAAATGAATGTTTCTAAGAAATTCAAATTAATTTATAGTTTTTAAGTCTTATGCATAATTAATGTCAATGAAATTAATAGCAAAATTAAATGAATAATTACACTAGTTTACAAAATTTAACTTTTTGTCCGTTGCTGCGGATTTTATGGTTGATAATGTTCACTTATGACTTGTTTTTGTCAAATCTACCTTCAAAATTTTTTGAGCAGCTCGAGTTACTTTGTTTTTGATTTTTATCATTTAAGCGTATTTATTCATCGATAACAGGCGTATTTTACTGTGTTCAGATTGGTATCTGAAGTTTTAGCGTCTTGAGTAGTTTAAGGAGACGTTGTTTAAACAATCCAGATAATTTTTGCTATATATGCGGAGAATATGTGTTTAACGATGGTAGAAAAGTTATATCACAGTTGGTGAAAAATACCTATTTTGAGTATTTTGGGATACTCTTGGATAAAAATGAGAAGTCCTGGGCTCCCAATTGTGTTTGTAAATCGTGTGTGGAATATTTAAGATTATGGAAAAGTGGTAAAACAAGTGCCTTTAAATTTGAAACACCGACTATTTAGCCAGAACCACGAAATCATCTCGAAGACTGTTATTTTTGTAGCGTGAACGTAAACGGTTTAAAAACAAAAAATCGAGCTAAATGGTAGTACCCAAGTACTAGTTGTGTTCAACGTCCAGTGCAGCGTTCACCTGACTCTTCAGTGCCTAAAAATATATCTGAACCCTTAGAACAAGACATTGAAGGACCAAGCTCATCGCAAAATGATGCTGATTTTGAAGGTATGTCAAATGAGCCAAAATGCTTTTCCCAAAATGAGTTAAATGATCTTGTAAAAGATTTGACATACAAGGCAAGTCCCGCCAATAAAGATGGGTTCCCAAACATTAACTTGTAGTCCTTGTTTAGTAAAAATTAGTACTCCATTATAATGTTGGGATCGAGGATCGATTCAAACACAAGCTCGTATGAAATGATACTAACTTTATTGGGGATTATACATTGCTTATATGGGTTACATTAGTTGATCTATAGGTATATGCTTATACACTACATCTCCCTCCTTAAGGAAAAATAAAATAAACCATTTTATGTGGTTTTATTTTATTTTTTAAACTTAATACTAAATTGATTACAATTTCACTTAATATAAATTCTTATTTCAACATTAACAAGGAAATTGATCCTAGAATTTGTCACAATTTGGTACTTCATTAATAATTGTTAATTTTATAATTATTATATGTTTTTACTAGCTTACATTTGGAATATACAATTTTGTACGATTTTTGTGTACAGTATCGGGTTTGCCGTCTTTTAATATTTGTACATTTGGTGATTCATCTTTCAAAACAAGATATGGACCTAAATAGATATTGGATAATTTATTACCAGTTTCATTTCGAATTAAAATCAAGTCGTCTTTTTTATATTTAATGGGATTAGAATTTTTGTCATATTTTACCTTTCGTAATATTTTGGACTGAATCAAGTTTTCACGAGCTTCTTTCAAAGACACCTGTAATCGATATTTTAGTTCTAATGGATAGCTATCATGGTTATAAAGTGGTTCTATTGTTTTCGTTAGACTACTGGGTAAGTTACATTTTCTACCAAATACTAGTTCAAATGGTGTATATTTAGTCTCGGAATGAACTGATGTATTATAACTAAAACTCCAGTAAGGAAGCCAACTGCTCCATGACTCGGGATGATTATCTGTATGTATTCTCAAATACGCACCTAAATTTTTATGTGTGTTTTCGAGTGCACCAATGGTCTCGTGATGGTAGGCTGTTGAATTAATTTTGTTTATATTAAGTAATTTACATACCTCTTTCATTGTGGCTGCCATGAATTCAGCTCCTCTGTCAGTTGCTATTTCCTTGGGGATTCCATAACGTAATACAAAGTTATTCACGAAGGTTTTTGCGATTTCTGTGCTACTTTTGGTTACTAACGGATATGCTTCTACATATTTGGTTAATTCACACTGAAGCGTTAATATATACGACGAATTATGCATATCTTGGTCTAATGGGCCTACTATGTCCAGAAACAATTTTTCAAAAGCAGTGTGGGCTGTGGTTGTTATTACCATTGGTTCTTTAATACGCGTTGAATGCTTTTGTTTTTGACACTTATCACAACTCTTTATAAATTGTGTAACGTCACGCTCTAGCCCAGCCCAGAAATAATATTTTTTTATATTATTGACCATTCGTCTGATACCTGCGTGGCCACTTGTAGGTAACAGATGAAAGTCGTTGAGAATTACTCTTCTCTCGTCTTTATCTTCTATCCTTTCCTGATCTTTTAATACACATAAACGGGGACCGGTCCAACTACTGATTGTTTTTATAGCTTGTGTTAGTTTATCTATAAAATGATTATTTATTTTATCTCTTATAATATACACTTCATTTGTATTAATCTCTTTACAAAACTTTTCCAGTTCTCTCGCAAAAGCGTCTGGCGTCAGTTGCGATCGAGTAGCTGGTTGTATGTAAATAATCATTTGTTTCGGCACAAACATAAAAGTTTCATTTTCCTCCTTTATCATTCCTTCTTTCCTTAATTTACGTAAAGTCTGATTATTTATAAATCTAAGCTCTATAGACATCTTTGGTTTACTATGAGTTTCCACAACGCTTGGTTGATCAGACCAGTCATCAGTAGAGACTATAGTATCCGAAGTGTCTTGTGTAGGAAGTAATTTTTTTTTCTGTGCTCGCGTCATCACATTCATCATGCTTTGATGCATATCTCGCAAATCTTTTGTTGTTATGACAACTCGTGACAATGCGTCTGCAGCTGCATTGTTCGAGCCTTTAACATACTCCACACTAAAATCATATTCTTCCATTGACAATCTAAATTTTAGTAACCTACTGGATGGCTCTTTTATATTAAATAAGTATATTAAAGGTTTATGATCGGTCTTAATTTTAAATTTGCGACCATAAAGGTATGGTCTGAAATGTTTTACAGCCCAGACAATCGCTAGTAACTCTTTCTCAATTGTTGGGTAAAGTTTTTCCGCTTTATTTAAAGTTCTGCTAGCGTATGCTATAGGTTTCCCGTTTTGGTTAGCTAAAACAGCTCCTATCGCTAACCCAGATGCGTCTGTCTGAAGGACAAACTCATTTTCATTAGAAAAATCAGGATATTGTAGTACTGGTGGTGATATTAATTTTTGTTTTAATAAATCAAATGCTTTTTGGCAATTTTCTGACCACTCGAATTGTATATTCTTCTTCGACAAATTATTTAAAGGTTGTGTAATTGCAGCAAAATTTTTAATGAATTTCCTGTAATAATTGGCAAATGCGACAAATCGCTTGACCTCATCCGAATTACTTGGTTTTGGATAATTTTTTACAACTTCTAATTTTTGTGGGTCGGGTAAAACACCCTCTGACGATATAACATGGCCTAAATATAACATCTCCTTCCTCAAAAAATTACATTTGATTGGATTCAATTTTAGGTTGGTTTTTCGTAACCGTTCAAATACATCTAGTAAGTTTTTTATTGCTGAATCTAAGTTTTTCCCATAAACAATCAAATCGTCTAAGTATACAAGACATTTTTCATATGTTAGACCAGCCATGGCTATGTTCATCATTCTTGAGAACGAATTTGGGCTTGTTTTGAGTCCCATTGGCATTCTGGTCATTTGGTATTGTCCGGAATTAAAAGCTGTATACTTTCGGCTGTCTTTATCAAGGTTAACATTAAAGAATCCTTGGTATAGATCTAAATGTGTAAAATAAACGCATCCTGAAAGAGAATCAAGTATGTCTGTTATATTCGGCAGTGGGAACTTGTCATCTTTAATACAATTGTTCAATTTTCTGTAGTCAATGACTAAACGCCATTTTTTTTTCCCCGAAGCGTCTTGTTTCTTGGGTACTAGCAATACTGGACTAGACCACTCACTTTTACAGGGCTCTATTATATTTTGAGACAACATGTCCTTTATTTGTTTTTGAACCTCCGATTTTTGAGAGTGTGGCAATCTGTATGGTTTTACATATACGGTGTCAGCATTTTCTTTTAGTTTAATTTTATGATTGTATATTGGTGTAGTGGTCAAGGTGTCTCCTGGTAAATAAAAAATATCCGCGTATTTAGCACATAATTTTTGTATTGAAATCTGTTCTTCCGAATTTAAATCTTTTAAGTTTAGCTGAGATAACAAAGACTTTACGCGCTCCGCGTTACGTACGCAACTATCAAATGTACACATATTATATTCACTGAGCTTATGTATAGCTGGTTTAATTTCATTAAATGTTTGTGAATTTTCAGTTGTATTTAATATTTTTATTGGGATCTTGCCATTAACTGGTGACCCTATACTACTAGCTATAAAGACACCTTTGCATAGCTCTGTCGCACAGACTACGCACTCGTCATTCTCTTTTGTTTCTATATAATGTATAGATTCCGACCTCGACGGTATGTTAAAAGTTTGTTTTTCCTGACTACTTATATTTAAATGTATCCTAATATTTGTTGAAGTATTTAGATGCAATTGTTTATGTTCTAAATTGATGCTTGACCTAAACTTGTTTAAAAAATCATACCCAATTATGCCATCTGCCTTACATGGTAAGGAATTAAAAACATAAAACTTGTGACTAAAATAGTGTCCCTGTGTCTCCAACTGTAAATAAACGAATCCGATTGCTTCAACTTTGCCCCCAATACCATTTATTGAAGTTCTCCAGTTGTGTATTGGAATGTTTTGTTTTATAATCCCGCTATAGGTAACGGCTGAAATCGATGCTCCAGTGTCAATTAACCATGTATATTGTAATCCGTTTAAGGATAGCCTAGCAACTAATGAATTATCATAGGAAAAAATGTATTTACTTTTAGTCTCGAAAAAATTGTAAAACATTTTCCTTGGCAACGTCATCATCTTTATTCGTCGTCATCACCCGTTGGTTCTGATTTTTCTGTGAACTTTTATGATTATAATAACTATTATTATACTGACCTCGATGTCCACGTCCTGAAGGATTCCCTCCTCGGAAGGGTTCCTGCCTGCCTCGCGCACCTCCGCGCTGGTGGTTGTATCCTCCAAATCCTCGTCTGTTGCCGCCACGTGGATGGCTGCTGTTATGATAATACTTACCTCTCGTTGCTGAATAGTGACCTCTTTGATTGCCCCTATAATTATTGTAATTTTGTCCGTTAGACTTTCTCATCGACATAATATTTGATGAAATATAATCTGATGATGAAGTTTCTTCATCTATCGCTGCCTGTATGGCATCACTTAGGGAGTCATAATTTCTGGCAGCTATAATTGTGCTCAACCTACGGTTTCGCAACCCGTCGGCAAAACGTTTTATTGCAAGCTTTTCATTTACGCGTTTTAAAGAGTCATAACTGTCCTCATGCCCCTCGGACTGCGAAATCGTGAGGTCAACAAATATACTCGATAGTTCTTGGCCGTAGTCCGTTATTGTTTTTTCGTTTTGCTTAATTGACTGTAGTTTACTTGATAAAGCCGTGAATGATTTTTTAGGTAATAAATGTATCTTCATATCGTGTATTAATTCGGAAACGTTCTTATATTTTTTAGCTAGTCTTAATTTAGCGAACTGTGATAGTCGACTTTTTAGTACAAACTGCATTAACTCATTCTTTGAATTGTCCTCTAAAACTGAATCGTAATATTCTATTCCATCTATCAATTGTTTTGTAACTAACTCAGTATCATTCATTACTGGTAGTAAGCTCAGCGCTATCTTTAAATCGAATTTAGACATCGTGGCCGAAATTACTGGCTCACTTTTACATAAATTAGTAATTTCTAAGTACAAATTATAAATTTTAGCTCTACAGTTATCTATTTCTTCAATTTCTGACACACTTTTAAATTCCTTTATTCTTTTTATTTCTTCTATGTAATTAGTGTATTGGTCATACAAAATATTAGCCTCACTTAGTTTTTTACGACATATATCTTCTTGCCTCCTACTGGGGCCAATTTTTATTAAGTATGTTCGAATTTTTAATAAATCATTATGCAGTTCTTTGATAAAGTCCGCCATAAAAATATTACTGCTATTAATTAATCTTACATACAAGTTATTTAATAATACATACCAATATTACTGCATACTACCGATACTGACACTATGATATCACTCTTAAAAATAAAGTCTAATGTTCATTTTAAACGGGTACTTTACTGCCGCGGTTTATACTACGTTTTACGATTACGCACTTTTTTTTTTTTCCGCACTTTCACTGCACTATGCACTTTTATCGGCGTGTTTAAGCTTAAGTACTCCCGGCTGCTTCCCTTTACGCGATTTCTCCCGGCTGCGTCCCTTTACGCTGACACCGAAGCAAACTCGCATATCTTCTCAATACCAATTCGTTCACTTGTCTCTCCACCAATTTTGAGTGACATCGCCGGTACATTTTATACACCATAAAAATGCCTCCTATACCCAGGAGTAGTGCAATAATTAGTAGTATTATGTTGGTGGTACTTGCATGATACAGGAGTTGTTCAGTTTTTGCAGAATTTTGGCCGTTCCCAGCTGCTGTTTGCGCAATAACTACCTCTTCTTTCGTGTTACTTTGCGTGGTGCCCATTTTTCAATTTTTCTGTACCGCAACTAAGATATTGTCCAAACGAACACGGCAGATCACTATATTGTGTATTTGAATTCTTCATTTTGTACGAATGTTTATTAATCACTAGCCGTAAAAGTCATGGTATCAAATTCGCACGCGCGAGGCTGACCGCTCTGGCAGGGTCGCCATATAATGTTGGGATCGAGGATCGATTCAAACACAAGCTCGTATGAAATGATACTAACTTTATTGGGGATTATACATTGCTTATATGGGTTACATTAGTTGATCTATAGGTATATGCTTATACACTACACCATCATTTTGATTGAGATTTATTTTGCTTGAGTGGGATTGAAACCCCTCTATTATAGGTAAATTATTTACTTTACTTAGCCAACATTCTGTTAGAACTATGATGTCAAAGTTAATTTTAGTTAAGCCCAGTAGTACCTTAAGTTGATCTAGATTTTTATTTACACTACGAATATTTAAATGCAGTAATTTAATATCGCTACCATTAATGTTTACGTATTTTAGGCAATCTTCTGGGTCACATACAAAGGAGTCACCTACAGTAAATTTTTCTAAGTCGTTATTAATACTAATCAAATTAGCCATTTATAATTGTAAAAGGAACACCAACGTGATCTAGTTGTATAAACGAGTAATATTTTGTGCATGAGCTGGAATGGCAAGTGCGCACGTATGTGTTTTTTATGGTATTGAGGAGTGTTCCGATGTATGAGTATGTAATGTGAATGCATTTGTGAATGGGGGTTTTTGTTTTTTGTAGTGTCGTTAGGTGTGGGGTTATGTTAGTTAATGACTGGTAGTTTTTAAAAGTTATGGAGATGACAATTTGAATACAGAGTAAACTAACTATACTAAAAAAAATTAAATAAAAACGATGAGCAGAAAGTTTAAGGCATAGTCACATATTTTTGTTACCAAGATCTTGTAGGTATTTTTCGTTGCTGATAAGAATATGTTTGTCGCCTTCTTGCTTCCGCAGAAAAATGTTTCCATTAGATATCCAACAGTATGTGTATTTGTTCTTTTTTGCGAACTCACGGGAATGATAAAATAACTTCTTGGTACTGGTGGGTAGTTGTTCAGCGACATACACCGGTTGGCGTTTCCCTGGGAGTCCAATCAAGGTGGTGTTAAGTTTTCCTTCTTGTTCCTTATCTTTGTTAAACGAACGCACTGCGGATAAGAGTGACTGCTTTGTCTGCATTCTGGTAAATTCTGCAATTATTGGACGTGGGAGGTCAGAGGTGGTAGTCTTTCCTGGCAGACGATAGACGTCGCGTAACTCGAACTCGGTAATTTGTACTCCAACAGCTTCGCCTATACCGCAAACTGTTTTAACGAGGCTAGAGTGGTCTTCCGCGTTATCTTGCGGCACATTTCTCAGTTCAACACCGCACGAGCGGGATCTATGCTGTAGATCTGATATTTTTTGTTCTAGGCTTTCTATATATTTTTGCTGCTCTTGCCTTTCTTTCCTTAATTTCTTAACTTCTTTTCTCAGATCTTCGAAATTTTGATTCATAAAGAACATCGATTTCTCGACCTCTTAATTTGACTTTCGGATTTCCGTGTTAGTGGCCTGAATTTGGGTATTTTGTGTTTTTATTTGAGATACCTCAGATAAAAGTTTAGACATTAGCGTTGTCTGTTCTAACAGCGTTTTTGTTATGCTTTCGTCTTGTGCATCGGTAGAAATTAAAACAGCCCCCCGCCTGGCGGCGAATTATCTTGTCGAGGCCGTTTACTACGATTTATATTTACGTAGTCGCTCGCAATTGTTGCCGTGTTGATGTCGTGTTCATGTTGGGTTTGACTCTGACTCATATTATTTTTTTTACTTGTTGAGGTACTAGGTGGGGTGCGCTGAACACCTGCCATATTAAAGCACCGTTTATAACAGTAGATAAAAAGTGTAGGTCCTTATCCCAAATTCACGTAAAAATTTTGTACTTAATTTAGCGTATTCTGGAGCTATAAAATGCGGCTATTTGTAAGTAAAAATATACAGCTCCACACAGCGGTGATTTGAACCGAGGCGTAGCCGATGGAGGCTTGTAGACGACTCGTAGCAGACAGGTCGATGTAGCAGGCAGGATGACGTCAGCTTTTCGTAGCAGTCGTAGCACTCGTCGCCGCCGCTGACCGCGTCAAACGCGCTGTTCGTAGCTTGTAGTGAGTAGTAAATTCGCTTACTGCGCTTACGTTCGTATGGCTGAATGGTGTGTGCGCGCGACTGCCGCGCAGGAGCTCCGAGTTCAAATCCCGCCAACCACGCAGCAACCACCGCCGAGGAAACACCGCAAACACAGTCTATCCCTTTCGAGGGGTGGAGACTAACCGTATAGTAACCGTAGGAGTAAACGAGAATTTGGGTTTAGTACTTTGGCCAATCGGAATTTAGAAAAATAAATATTTGCAAAAAAATAGTGAGCACACGCGACACACGTCCACTTCCAGTGATGGCCCAACGGCGAACTCGAACTGTATAGTTGGACCAGACTAGACTAGAACCAGACCATATTATATTATTTGTGTGTTGCATTAAAATACCTTCATTACAATGTTATAAAAACCTATTTAAAAATTGCTACGATATGTCAATCAATATACGTTTACGTCTATTCCAGACGAACCACTAAGCAATGATTATGAATCACGCTTACTGTCCCCCGAGCTACCCTTACAGTCCATGGAGAACATACAGCGTACCACTGACTTTCACATTGAGGAAGTGCAACCGCTCAATGGCAAGTCATCTTCAGGTTTAGCACCCCCTGTAAATGTCTCATCAGAACCCATTGCTCCGGACACTGCCACTACGGATGTCCAAGAAGTTGTTGTAAATATCGAAGCAGGGGAAACTCTTCCAGATGGTATTTTGGAGATATTAGGAGAAGCTCCTTCAAGAGACGAAAGATTTGGTCCAGCACTGAATCCAAGTATAGCTATCCGGTGGGAACATACAGCGACAAACGGCCTCTGTAATGATGTTAAAAAAGTCATATTCTCAAAACATAATATCCCAGAAAATTGCAAGAATATTAACGCTCCTTTGCTAAATCCAGAAGTAAAGGCAGCTTTGACAGAGGTGTTAAGCAAAAAAGACGAAGCAATTGAAAATAAGCAGAAACAAATTGCCGGGATTATTGCTTGTTTAGGAGAGGCTCTGTCACAGCTCCTTTCTACAGACAGTACAAACATAAAACTAACCGATGCTGGAAAACTTGCCTGTGACTTACAACATACTGAGTCGATGATTCGCAGAAGTTTTGTTTGCTCTTCGATTAAAAAAGAGATAAAAGATCACCTTTATACAACACAAATAGATTGCCACCTCTGGCAGTCAGCTGGGTGATGTTTTAAAAGCTGCCAAAGCTATTCATAAGACAGGCGTGAAAATGAAAACTGGAGCCCCTATACCTGGTCCATCAAGACGATTTACAAATCAATCCCAAAATTTAAACACAAGACGCCCACTTCCACCCCCTGGCAGGCAGACGGGAGCTGCGGCGAGATATTCGACAGCACCTGCCAAGAATGCCCGCTACAACTACCAGCGCCGCGCTCCGCCGCCGCAGCAGCAGCCACGCGCACCTTACAAGCGCTCACAGACCCGAGTACCAGTCCGTCGATAGAACCGGTGAGTCATGCTGGACGTCTGTCACTATTTTTTAACCCTTTTGCAGTTAGAGGGAATATTTTTCCCACCAATAAAAACCAATTAAAAAAAAAAACAAAATTTCTATTTGCAGTTTTATTTTTCGACCTGACAACACTAACGTAACATTATGACGTTTATTTCTGTTTTTATTTGAAATTGACAGATTCATTTTTTCAAAAAGTTCTTGAGTTGAACGTTCAAAACTAGTGTTTTTTTGTACTGCGAGAGAAATCGGTACATATCTTTGCAATTGAGTGGTGAAAAGAGGTAAGTTCTTCTAGACGTTGTGCTTTTGAATGTTATTTCATAGATATAAGACGTATTTTTCATGTATCTGCCACGAATTATCATTTATGTCGATTTTTGTTGGTGGGAAGAATATTCCCTCTAACCGTGAAGTATCCGCTACCTACTGATAAGGTTAGAGAAAATATTCCTTTACTGTGGTTATGGTAACTGTTTTTATTGCTTTGATACTAAGGAATTAAGGTTTTGGTGGTTTTATTATTGCTTTTTCTCGGGGCTTGGTGTGGTTTTTGCATGGCTTTTGTTTTTTATTTCCAGATTGATTGAAAATGAAAATACTCGGAGATGACGATATTGAGAAGGAGTTGTACGGTATGTTCGGTTTGTCAGAACCGGAAGAATCTGAAGATGGCGAAGAATCAGAAGAGGATGACATCCCGTACAATGTCACGAAATTAGAGAGAATTTTAGGGGATTTAGATGAACCAGACCTTCGATCTGCTGCAACGACACGAGCATCTACATCATCTGATGTGGAGGTCCCATGCGGTAAGCCTTTACTTGTAATACCTCCACCTACTGTGACAGAAACTGTTGCGTCTTCATCTGCAGTGCCGTTACCTAATGTGCCGCAACCAGCTGCACTACTGCCTGCTGAGCCTCTCATTTCACGTGAGTTACCTCCAAAAGATAGAGAACGAAGAGCTAGGACGGAACATGGGTCTGGAACGGGACGTAGATTTGGAACAGGACGAGGAGCTGGAACTGGAACGGGACGTGGAGTTAGGACGAGGCTAGGAAGTGGGACTGGACATGAAGACGACGATTCATCCGAAGATAATGCGCCACCAGAATCAGAAGCAGAGTCAGAAGCAAGTGATTCTGACAGAGACGAAGAAGCGTGGAAAAAATCCTCGTGGACTGATATTAGGCCACAGCCTGAGTCCTTTGATAGTGTTCCAATGATTCCGACACGCGTGTTACCATCTAATGCCAGGCCTATCCGATATTTTGAAAAATTTTTTACTCAAGAAGTTTTTGAATTGATTGTTAGAGAGACTAACCTATATGCGACTCAAAATAACATAATAGGCTGGACCATACTAGACATAAAAGAATTGAAGGCTTTCCTAGGTATCTTGATTATTATGGGCTACAATATTTTACCTACTTTCGAATTGTATTGGTCATCGGATCCCGAATTTAGAGTTGACGAAATAGCTTCCACAAGGACATTCCGAAGATTCAAGCAAATTTTACGTTGTTTGCATCTAAATGATAATGCTAAACAACCTGCCAGAATTAGCCCCGAGTATGATAAGCTATTCAAAATTCGACCATTATTGACGCTTATCAACACCGCTTTTCAAGAAAATGCTCACAACTCTTCATCCCAGTCAATAGATGAATCAATGATTCTTTTCAAAGGAAGGTCTTCACTGAAGCAATACATGGCTATGAAGCCGATAAAAAGGGGTTTCAAGGTGTGGTGCCGCTGTGACAGTACAACTGGTTATCTGTACGAGTTTGAGATATATACCGGAAAAGATGGTGACAGAGTAGAAGACAATTTAGGAGGAAAAGTGATCAAGAAGTTAACAGAAAAATTGAAAGGAATGGCGACAGTGCATGTTACGTTTGACAATTTTTTTTGTAGTTATGATGTAATGAATTATTTACATGTAAATGGTATTTCTGCGAGCGGTACTGTACGCAGGCAAAGAGCAGATTTACCAAAACTTGTAAAAAGTAAAAGAAAACTAAAACTAAGAAAAGGGCAATACAAATGGAGAGTGAAGGAGAATGTGGCCTTTGTAATTTGGCAAGATACAAAAGAAGTTTTATTTATGACCAATACTTTCCATCCGAAGGACAATGAAACGTCTCTATCCAGAAAAGAAAGAGACGGTTCCAAGATACGAGGGTCATTTGAAAAGTTCTTAGCCTAACATTGTTAGAGTCGTCGGTATATTTTATAACTACCCTCATTTTATAGCTACATTATTTAGCAACAAGTATGCACAGTTTAGTTTATTTGCAATAATTAATTGTTCGTTTACACGTGATACCGTAAGTCAAGTCAGAGCAATTTTTGAAAATGGATAAAATTGAACATCGTGCAGTGATAAAATACTTGTATTTGAAAGGTTTAACTCCAAAAGCTATACATGAAGACATGTCTGCCACTTTAGGTGAGTCCGCTCCTTCGTATGCGACTGTTAAAAATTGGATGGCAGAGTTCAAACGTGGTCGTGAGTCCATTAAAGATGAGCCCCGTAGTGGCCGGCCCTCGACGGCTTCCACTGATGAAAACAAAGAAAAAATCTGTGATTTAATTTTATCTGACCGAAGATTGACAGTCGAGGAAATAGCTTAGACTGTAGGCATCTCTTCTGAGCGAACACATCATATAATTACTACTGAACTTGGATTCTCTAAGGTGTCTGCGCGGTGGGTACCGCGGCTGCTTTCAGTGGAACAAAAACGCAACCGACTCACAACTTCCCGCGACTGTTTAGAGTTATATGAAGGAATTTATTGAAAGATTTATAACCTTGGATGAAACCTGGGTTCACCACAATACACCTGAGACGAAAGAACAGTCGAAACAATGGAAAAGGGCAGGATCACCCACCCTAAAGAAGGCAAAAGTGGTTTTATCGGCTGGCAAAGTCATGGCATCGGTTTTTTGGGATGCAAAGGGTATAATTCTGGTGGATTATTTAAAAAAGGGTAAAACAATAAATTCTGATTACTGACACCCTGTTGCGGCGTTTGAGAGAAAAAATCAAAGAAAAATGACCAGGTTTATTGAGGAAGAAGGTCTTGTTTCATCAGGACAATGCACGCGTTCACACTTTTGTGCAATCCATGGCAGAAATCCATCGGTGTGGCTTTGAATTGTTACCTCATCCCCCATATTCACCGGATTTAGCACCGTCAGACTTCTATCTGTTTCCAAAGCTGAAAAATTTTTTTAGGTGGTAAACATTTTTTTACAAATGAAGAGGTCATAGCCGCCGTAGACGCTTATTTTGAGGAGTTAGACGAAGATTTTTTTAAAATGGGTATCGAAGCCTTACCGGGTCGATGGAAAAAGTGTATTGAGCTTGGGGGAGAGTATGTTGAAAAATAAAAATATAATCAAAATCATGTGGTTTCATTAAGTACGTTAGGCTAGGAACTTTTCAAATGACCCTCGTAGATATAGTGTGTCCTGCAGTAGTGAAGGAGTACACAAAAAGAATGGGTGGAGTAGATCACTTTGATCACATCAAAGGGACATACTCCGTTGGACGAAGAAGCAAACGGTGGTGGCTTCGCATATTTTATTTTATTTTTGATGCCTGCATTACAAATTCATTCTTACTTCAGGGAAAGAATGCAAATGCAACCAAATTGTCCAACCTGGAGTATCGTATAGCTTTAGCCAGAGGACTTATTGGTGGTTTTTCTTCCCGAAAACGTCGCGCTGATGGCATCAACTACGTCGTAAGAAAAAAAGTTGCTGTATCTGATAATTATCAAAAGGCAATTCACATTGTTGCACCTGAAATTCGCTTTTCGAATGTTGGTGATCACATGCCAAGTGATATACCGTCATATCAAAGATGCCGATATTGCAGCACTAAGGCAAAGAATAAGCGATCCAAAATCAAGTGCAACAAATGTGGAGTACCTTTATGCATAACACCATACTTTTCGAATTTTTATAAACAGATGTAATTTTCTTTTATTTTTGATTCTATTTTTTTATTGGTATTCAATTGTGTGATTTTAATAAAGTTATTATGTAAGATTTATGTTGTTTTTTAGTTTCTTGAAATAACGTACCGCTATTTCATTACTCTCAAACAGGTAGAGGGAATATTCTTACCACCAATTAAAAACAAAATTTGAAAAAAAAATTATATATAAATTTTTATTTTAGGCATCTTATGTAACACAAATCCGAAAACCAAATCTTTCTATCTCATCTAGATCCTTATAACCGTTAAAGAGTTAATAGATGGCGTCTTATTACTAGTGACACTGTACTTTTATCTTGGGTAAAAGGTTACAAATTACCTTTCATTACACGTATATTACAAAGTCACACACCATCATCACCATGCGTAAATAGATCCGATTTAAAGGCCTATACAGAAGTAATTCACGATTTATTAAAAATAGGTGCAATATCACCCTGTCAGTCATGTTACGGGGAATACGTATCTAGCACTTTTCTTGTACCCAAGCCAGACGGAAGACTAAGATTTATCTTAAATCTTAAGTCCTTAAATAGATTTATAAATACAAACCATTTTAAATTAGAAGATCTTCGCACTACAGTAAAACTAATTTCAAATAATTATTATCTAGCCACACTTGATTTAAAAGATGCATATTTTTTAATCCCAATTGATAAAAGTGACCGAAAATTTTTACGTTTCCAAGATCCGAATAATACTCTTTATGAATTCAATGTTCTTCCATTTGGCTTGTGCACAGCGCCCTACGTTTTTACAAAACTCCTCAAACCTGTGATGGCATTACTAAGAAGTTTAGGCTTCTTATCAACTATTTATTTAGATAATGTTTGCTGTATTGGAAAAACATTTAAAGAATAATAATAATAATAATAATAATCAGCTGTGCCGGCCTGGCAGTGCAGGATCGAGCGTCGTATCGGTGGGGCTAGAGCACTCATCGGCAAACTGATCTGCTTCAGGGAGGGCAACACACGCCCAAGAGTGATGCGCTTTGTGAGACGGGCATTTTCGGGGACTGACATCAGCCCCCGAGACTATATGTCCCGAGTCACAGAGCGCATCGACTTCCTGAAGCAGAAGGTGTATGCATGGGCAAACCGTATCCGCAGGTATAAGAGGCGGGTTGAGCGATACAACCAGAATCGCACATTCCGGAGTAATGAAAGGTGGGTTTATAGGGCTTGGGAGCGACCGGACCAAGGTGTGACTGACGCGCGCCTCCCAGATGATGATGCCATGATTTCATTCTGGCGCAACATCTGGTCGGTGCCAGTCAGTCACACCGAGGGTGACTGGACTCGGGAGGTTGAACGTGCGTGCGATCGGATACCACAAATGGGGGCAATCGACATCAGCCCCCAAGATGTATAGCTCGTGCAGTCCGTCCGTTGCCTAACTGGAAATCTCCAGGGCCGGATGGGCTGCACAATTTTTGGCTTAAGTGGTTCCAAAAGTCGCACGCTCGATTGGCATCCCAATTCCAGTCTGCCTTAGAGTCAGGGTCGCTGCCTCAATTCCTAACAACAGGAGTAACCCACCTGCGTGCGATCGGATACCACAAATGGGGGCAATCGACATCAGCCCCCAAGATGTAGCTCGTGCAGTCCGTCCGTTGCCTAACTGGAAATCTCCAGGGCCGGATGGGCTGCACAATTTTTGGCTTAAGTGGTTCCAAAAGTCGCACGCTCGATTGGCATCCCAATTCCAGTCTGCCTTAGAGTCAGGGTCGCTGCCTCAATTCCTAACAACAGGAGTAACCCACCTGCTCCATAAATCAGGTAGTACTGCGGAGCCTAAAAATTATAGACCGATCACGTGTTTGCCGACGGTCTATAAAGTTCTTACATCCATACTGAGGAGCAAAATTAATAGTCATATTGACAAAAATTCGATCATGTCACCTTCTCAGAATGGATGTAGGAACGGGTCTCGCGGTACTAAGGAGCTGCTCCTCATTGATATGGCCATTAGCCAACAGGTTCGACGTTCCCGAAAGGATCTGTCGACATGTTGGATAGATTATAAGAAGGCCTATGACTCTGTTCCTCATACATGGCTCATGAGGGTGCTTGAACTGTATAAAATTGATACAATTCTACGCACCTTCCTGATGTCGTGTATGAGGCAATGGAGTACGGTCCTCCGCTATCCAGGATGTCGAAATATCCGGGGGAATAGCGAACCTGTTAGGATTGAGCGAGGTATATTCCAGGGTGATAGTTTGAGTCCACTTTGGTTTTGCCTAGCCTTGAATCCTCTAAGCACACTGCTGGAGAATTCAGGTCTAGGCTATAGGTTGAAGAGAGGTGGTCAGGTTATATCTCACCTCCTTTACATGGATGACTTGAAACTGTTTGCCCCCAACAATCTGCAACTGATGGAGCTACTGAAGGTAACTGAAACCTTCAGTAGTGCCATCAGGATGGAGTTTGGTGAGGACAAATGTGCAGTCATGCATGTAAAGCGAGGGGAGGTTGTGGAGTCCGTGGGCACTCAACTCACGGATTCCATAATCCTGAGGTCCCTCTCGTCAACCGAAACCTATAAGTATTTAGGTATGTCGGAAGCTCTAGGCATCAGTATCACTGACATGAAGCAATCGTTGAAGGAGCGTTTCTTTGGGCGCCTGAAGAAGGTATTCAATAGCCTTCTTTCAGGCGGAAACAAGGTGCGCGCCTTCAACGGTTGGGTCATGCCGGTACTGATGTACTCTTTCGGCATACTTAAATGGACTCAAACGGAACTTGACGCCCTGGATAGGCGGGTCCGTACATTGCTGACTGCATACCGAATGCATCACCCACGATCGTCGGTGATGAGACTGTATATCCCGCGGAAGTGTGGGGGTCGAGGCTTTTTAAATGCTAAAACCCTACACAACCGCGAGGTATGCAGTCTCAGGGAATATTTTCTAGCTGCCGACGTGGGTATGCATCGAGATGTAGTGGCAGTGGACAAGGGACTCACCCCGCTCGCCCTGGCTAACGAGAACTGGCGCAAACCTATAGTGCTTGACACTAACGATCGCAGGGAAGTATGGCAGAGCAAAGAGCTTCACGGACGCTTTTTCCGGGCCCTTCATGGGCCCGATGTAGACCAATTGGCGTCCGTAGCCTGGCTGCGTTTCGGTGACCTCTTTGGGGAAACCGAAGGCTTTGTCTGTGCAATTATGGACGAAGTTATCATGACGAATAACTACCGGAGATTTATTGTGAAGGACGGCACGGTTGACATCTGTCGGGCATGTCACCGTCCGGGAGAATCAATTCGTCACATTATCTCTGGTTGTTCTCGTCTCGCTAACGGAGAATACTTGCATAGGCACAACCTAGTAGCCAGGATTATACATCAGCAACTTGCTCTGAAGTACTCTCTTGTAGAATCAGAAGTGCCATACTACAGGTATGAGCCCGACTCAGTTCTTGATAATGGCCATATCACTTTGTACTGGGACCGGTCCATCATCACTGACAGGACTATTTTAGCTAATAAGCCTGATATAGTGGTGGTGGACCGAAGTGAGAGGCGTGCAGTGATTGTTGATGTTTCCATTCCACATGACGAGAACCTCGTGAGAGCCGAGAAAGATAAACAAATTAAGTATATTGACTTGGCTCGCGAGGTTGTCGACATGTGGGATGGGACACTGCGATCATTGTACCGATAGTTGTGTCGGGTAATGGCTTAATTGCCAAGAGCCTCGACCAACACCTTAGGAGGCTCTCGTTAGGCGGCTGGATCAAGGGCTTGATCCAGAAAGCGGTACTCCTGGACACGGCTCGTATAGTCAGGAGGTTCCTTTCTCTGGAGCCCTGACCGCCGGTAGCTTGGACCCTGTTCCCGATACCGGTGGGACACTATTTTTTATATTTTTAAATATTTTTTATTTTTTATTTAAATATTTAAAAATATGATTTATATGTTTATAAAATGAATAAAGACAATAATAATAAAAGAAGCTGGCAACCCACTGACAACAAAAGTCTAATATTTTCATATCCCTGTAAAAAAAATTAATTAAACTAGTTTCACCAAAAATCCGGACAAATATTATGTAATACGAAGAAGCCAACATCATAAATAAACAAAAAAACCTTCAAAGAAAACGATAGACTTTAAGAAATATAATCTTTTAGAAAATTAAAATACCAGATTACAATATGACATCTGTCAAGAGCGATGTTAAAATGACACCAGATAAATTCATATTTAAGAGAAAACGGGATGAAATAAATATATGACAACAATGTTGACAAGAACAGCTGCACGACGCGCACGCCATTCACCCCCGGGCTCGTCGCTCAGCTCCGCCTCGCCGCCGCCGGACCTCGGATCACCAGTGTCACCGGCGGCTGCAGTTGCGTCGAGCTCGAGCGACGAGTATTTCTCCCCGCCGACGTCGCCAACACCTGTACGCCGGCCGGGGAGAGGCCGGCCACCGAACGGCTTAGGATCCAGGGGCCAACCGGCCCCGAGCCGGGTCCCCGCTGCCGGTGGTTGTGTGCAGCGCATGAAATGGACTCAATCTATCAATGAGAACGTCATGCGCGCATATTACGGGGCTACAGAGGGGGGAACTAACCTCACTGCGTACCGTGTTAGGATGCTGTCTCTTTTTCAGGAAATTGAACCATCCGTCAACGTCACGGCCCAACGATTGTCGGATCAGGTGCGGGTTATCCAACGGAATCACAGATTGGACGACGCCGCACTTGATAGGCTGCGCTCAGAAGTACTGAGCAACCGTATCATCTCGACTCCAACACAGCCATTGACTGCGGCACCACGGACTACAGATGCAATCACGCCGCGGTCCAATCATGGTGATAATGAAGCAGATGATAGGGTTGTCGCAGTAAGTAGCCAGTGCAACGATCAGCTGAGGAGCGCACTGGAGGATGCACTCAGCGAGTACAGATCGACTCCAATCGCTCTTAGACCTCGTCTACCCCGGTTACCTATGCACAAAAAAAATAGGGCGCTAGTGTGTGCTCTGGACTCGCTGCTTGAGAATGTATTCGAGAGCAGTGTAAACCTCGTTGATACGCACTCGATCCTCTATTGCGGGGCTATTGCGGCATGTCGTTTAGCCAACGTAAAACTACCAAGTTGTGACGGAGCTACTCGACCAACGCCTGCCGCCCCAGCCTGGCAATGTAGGATTGAGAGGCGTATTGATGGGGCCAGAGCACTCATTGGTAAACTATACTGCTTCAGGGAGGGCAATACACGACCACGTGTGATGCGCTACGTGAGGCGAGCGTTCTCGGGGACTGGAATTAGCCCTCGAGAATACTTATCTCACGTCACGGAGCGCATCGACTTCCTGAAGCAGAAAGTTTGTGCATGGGCTAGCCGTATTCGACGTTATAAGCGGCGAGTCGACCGGTACTCGCAGAATCGCATGTTCCAGAGCGATGAGAGATGGGTATATAGAGCTTGGGAGCGACCTGGGCAAAATGTGACTGACGTGCTCCGCCCGGATGATGCCGCCACGAATACATTCTGGCGCAGCATTTGGTCGATGCCCGTCTGTCACACTGAGGGTGGCTGGATGCGTGATGTCGAGCGCGTGTGCGAAGCTATACCAGAAATGGAAAAAGTAACCATCACCTCAATAGATGTAGCCAGAGCAGTCCGTTCGCTACCGTATTGGAAGTCTCCAGGACCGGACGGACTGCAAAACTTCTGGTTAAAATGGTATAGCAGCTCACACGCGCTCCTAGCATCTCAATTCCAGTCATCTTTAGAGTCTGGGTCGCTACCTCAGTTTCTAACAACTGGTGTTACCCATCTGCTCCATAAGACAGGTAGTACTGTGGATCCCAAGAATTATAGACCGATAACATGCTTATCAACGGTCTATAAACTTCTTACATCCATTCTGAGAACAAAAATGTGCAAACACATTGAAAACAATTCAATTATGTCTGTCTCTCAGAATGGATGTAGGAACGGGTCACGCGGTA
Source organism: Mythimna lalbum (assembly GCA_949319445.1). Classification (NCBI taxonomy): domain Eukaryota; kingdom Metazoa; phylum Arthropoda; class Insecta; order Lepidoptera; family Noctuidae; genus Mythimna; species Mythimna lalbum. Next base: position 18,569,415 of record OX439357.1, on the reverse strand, counting down.
CTAAGGAGTTACTCCTCATTGACATGGCCATAAGCCAACAGGTTCGTCGATCCCGCAAGGATTTGTCGACATGCTGGATAGATTATAAGAAGGCCTATGACTCTGTTCCACATACATGGCTCATGAGGGTGTTGGAGTTGTATAAAATAGATGCAACTCTACGCACCTTCCTTGAGTCATGTATGGGGGAATGGAACACAGTCCTTCGCTATCCAGGGTGTCAACCGATCCAGGGGGACGATGAGCCTATATGGATTAAACGGGGAATATTCCAGGGCGACAGTCTGAGTCCACTTTGGTTCTGCTTAGCCCTAAATCCTCTAAGCACATTGCTGGAGGAATCAGGGTTGGGCTATCGGTTGAGAAGAGGTGGTCAGGTTTTATCTCACCTTCTTTACATGGATGATCTGAAACTCATTGCCCCCAACAAGTTACGACTAATGGAACTACTGAAGGTAACTGAAACTTTCAGTAGTGCCATCAGGATGGAATTTGGTGTGGATAAATGTGCAGTCATGCATGTAAAGCGAGGGGAGATTATGGAATCTGAGGGGGTTCAACTTTCGGATTCCATACACCTTAGATCCCTCTCCTCGACCGAAACCTATAAGTATTTGGGTATGTCGGAAGCGTTAGGCATTAACGTTACTGACATGAAGCAATCGTTGAAGGAGCGTTTCTTTGGCCGCCTGAAGAAGGTATTAAACAGCCTTCTGTCAGGCGGAAATAAAGTGCGCGCCTTCAACGGTTGGGTCATGCCGGTGTTAATGTACTCTTTCGGCATACTCAAATGGACTCAGACCGAGTTAGACGCTCTGGATAGGCGGGTCCGTACATTGCTGACCGCAAATCGGATGCATCACCCACGATCTTCGGTGATGAGACTGTACATCCCGCGGAAGTGTGGAGGTCGTGGCTTTTTGAACGCAAAGACTCTACACAACCGCGAGGTGTGCAGCCTCAGAGAATACTTTCTCAAAACCGACGTGGGTATGCACCGCGATGTGGTCGCAGTGGACAAGGGACTCACCCCGTTGTCCATGGCTAAAGAGAACTGGCGCAAACCTGTGGTACTAACTACTGATGACCGCAAGGAAGTATGGAAAGGCAAGGAGCTCCACGGGCGCTTCTTTCGGGCTCTTCATGAGCCTGATGTAGATTTTTTGGCGTCCGTGGCCTGGTTACGATTCAGCAACCTCTTCGGAGAAACTGAAGGTTTTGTCTGTGCGATTATGGACGAAGTTATTTTGACGAACAACTACCGGAGACATATTATGAAGGACGGGACGGTTGACGTGTGTCGGGCATGTCATCGTCCGGGTGAGTCTATCAGACATATTATCTCTGGTTGTTCTCGTCTGGCTAACGGCGAGTACTTGCACAGGCATAACCAAGTAGCCAGGATTCTTCACCAGCAACTTGCTTTAAAATACAACCTAGTGGATTCTGAGGTACCGTACTACAGGTATGTGCCCGACCCAGTTCTTGAAAATGACCATGTCACGTTGTACTGGGATCGGTCTATCATTACTGACCGGACTATTGTAGCCAATAAGCCGGACATAGTGGTGATAGACCGATTAGCGCGCCGCGCAATGATAATCGATGTCACCATCCCGCATGACGAGAATCTCGTGAAAGCTGAGAAAGAGAAACAAATAAAATATCTCGACTTAGCACACGAGGTTGTCGACATGTGGAATGTGGACTCAGCTATCATTGTGCCGATTGTCGTGACCGCCAATGGCCTTATAGCCAAAAGCTTCGACGACCATCTGTCGAAGCTATCGTTGCGCGGTTGGATCAAGGGCCTGATACAGAAGGCAGTACTCCTCGATACGGCACGCATTGTGAGGAGGTTCCTGTCTCTGGAGCCCTAACCACCGGTAGCTTGGACACTGCTCCCGACACCGGCGGAAACTATATTTTTATATTTTTAAATGTTTTTTTTTTAATATGATTTTGTTAAAAAATATTTAAAAATGTAATTTTATATGTGTAAGAAATAAATAAAGAGATAATAATAATAATAATATTTTTATTCAAAATTCTTTAAAGCATAAATTACATACAGTCTTAAATATATATCTTAATTCTGAGTCTTACGTGCCTGAACTAGGAAATCCTGTGTTTCAGGCAAGAAGAGCTAAAATAATTTAAAATTAACAAATAATCAAAAGAATTTTAAGTACAATACAAATGTGTAAAAAATCTGTAATGTAGACATGCCATTATTATAATATTAAAAAGTTTAACTTCTAGTTTCTTAATTATCAATATAGGTACTTAAACTAGGTAAATTTCTTATAAATTATAATAGTTTCTTAAATAACAAAATACTTAAACTAGGTCAACAATTGAGTAAAAACACAAAATATAAACAAAATCACAAAATATTAACAAAATCATTTTAGCACAATCAGTAAATTCTCTGTATCATGGTATGACATTTTTTGAAGAGTTTCTTTAAGAATTCTCTTACAGTAGACTTGATTCAAGCGATAAATATTTGCTTTCGCGTTCAATCTATTGTAGAGGAGAGGACCGAGAAAAAGGTAAAATTTTGACGTGAAAGCATGTTTGGTATGATTTTGAGGACAAACTAGGTCTTTACGTCTTTTGTTAGTAAAATCCGTGCTATATGTTAAATCTGCGTGCTGTTTTAATACAATACCCATTATAAATAATTGCCGGACTGTTAATACTTCACATTCTTTGTATAGGAGGTTAGTGGGAAAAAGGAATGGACGGAAAGTAGACACTTTGAGAATTGCCCTCTGGGCTCTCTCGATAGTTAGTAACAATGTTTTACCCGCTCCACCCCATGTGGTAATACAGTAGGTTACTATCGATTGACATAGAGCGAAGTAGACTTGTCGAACTATTTTTGGATCTGCAATGTAGCGCAACTTTTAAAAAACAAATATCAATTTACGAATCCTATTATTTATAGCTTCTATATGATGTTTAAATGAAAGTGTCTCATCGATTATAATTCCAAGGTACTTTACTGTATTTGACATGTTAATATTAGGACAAACACATTGGTTATTTGTGTTAGATGTGCAGTTATGAGCATACAATGTTGAGGTAGTGCCGGTTAGTTTTTGCTTGCGCATCGAAAACTTGACGTAATTTGTCTTGTCAGCATTTAAGGTTAGTGAATTATTTTGAAGCCATTTATTAATAACATTGAATCCGTGTTGCGCAAACTTGTAGACATTTTCTTCTGAGTCAGCCGAAAACAAAAGAGCAGTGTCGTCGGCATAACTAACGATATGGCCGTGATCTATATTCAGATTACAGAGATCGTTTATATAGATTAAAAAGAGTGAAGGTCCTAAAATACTTCCTTGGGGAATTCCGAAAGCTGTGCTTTTTTCCTCATCGCTGATAACATTCCCAATCTTCACACATTGCGTACGTTCTTCTAGGTAGCTCTTAAATAGTTTCAGCTGAATTTCCCTGATGCCTATGGCCTCAAGCTTGCGCAACAAGATGGGAATAGAAACTGTGTCAAACGCTTTGGCGAGGTCCAGGAAAATTCCTACTGTGTGGTTACCCTTATCAAGTTCCTGTGCTAGGTAGTCAGTAAGATGGTGTACGGCATTATCTGTAGACATTTTAGGTCTAAATCCAAACTGCTGCTTAGAGAGAATTGATTTATCCTCCAAATATTTATAAAACCTATTGTTTATAATCAGTGGCGTGCCAGGTGCCTTTAGAGGGGGCAAGCCAAGGAATCTTGACTCATCCACCTACCCACACCTAATATCCCGAAAAAACAAAATTTCTTACTGTAATGCTGATTTTAATAGGTACATTTGATTTTTTTTTTACTGTTAGAAATTAAGTAAATATATATTGGTACTTAAAAAAAAAGAAAAAGAGCCATCTATTGATATTTTTGGCAACTCGCTCAAAACATTCTAGTTGATTTCAGAAAAATCCACTAGATGGCGCACAAAAGAATGTATTAATCCGTACGTAGTATTTAATAAAATTCATCATTAAAAATAATTGTTTACGATATGTAATATTATTGGCAAATATTCACAATTTAAACAGCATTTATTAGCTTTTCGTTCTTTATCACACACATAACATTTAACTGTCGAAAAACAGAAATTACCTTTATTTAATGAGATTTTAGACTCATCGTGAATTCGTGACCTCGAAAAGGAAGTTCCTGTAGCGCTAAGAAACACACAACATCAACTAACCTTTGAAAAACAGCGCGATTGTGTTCTACACGCATATTGTACTTAGAAATTTCGTCACTTAACTGTCGAGAAATAGAAGTTTCTATTCGCGTTTTACCAAAACTGCAGAACGAAATAACTGAATTCAAGTGCTTTTGAGAATTCTGATGTATTTTCATGGCACCAGCGAAATTATTTAAGTCATTATAACCTGAAGTATTCCAAATATTCATATCGTTTGAGAAAAATATGCAACACCAACAAAATAATTATTTATTTAAATTTGAGCAACCTACAATCCACTGTAAACTGAGCGATGAAATTGCCTACTATGTGATTTAGTTTTCTGAGAAATATTCAAATTAGGGGTAGGTTTAGGTGAAGTGACGAGATCATATTTATCTTTAAAACTCAAAGGTTTTACCTGGCTAAGTATTTTTTCCACACATTTTAATCCGTCACAACTTCACAAGGAACAATTGCATGTGTTTCCGAATTCATTTCAAAGATACTTTAACTTAACCCTTCAGATACCGTCAATTAGAGACACAATAGTAAGACAATAGATGCGCGGCCACCGGTGGTCGCTTGGGGATTCATGAATTAAATCACTTCAAAACCAAGTAAGTTACAGCAATAACTAATTATAACACTTTAAATGACAGAAAACTAAAAAAAACAATCAAAACATAATCCGATAACCGCTCAAAGCAAATTTGAACTGATTATAGTACGCGCGTCATAGAGGGCGCCTCGCTTTCGCAATATGCGTAAAAATTTCATTGATAAAATTTCCGAAGCCTGGCATTTTTTGACTTAAAACTGTTCGACGAGTGTTTTCACACATTATAATATTTACTCACACAAACTCACATTTTTTGTGTTTTTATAGGGAAAAGTGAAACGGAAAAGCAAGCCCGGTAAATGCCTCATGCGTTAGAGCGAGATCGGAGATGGCAACGTTGTTACGTTCCATCACCCGTGCGTTTCGAATTGCGGACAAAAGTGACCATACCGCGAACCCGACCAACGCGCAACGTCACAATTATTATTCAATTGTCCTTATATGTTGTGACTATTTAATTTAGTCGGATTCGCGATTCACTTTTATCTCGATTTGGAACGCTGGGTAAGTTGCATAGAACTTGTATTAGCGTATCGTAACAAATGAATGAATTTTCAATTACGCGCGAAGTTTAAAGTTTAGATTTTATTTTAAATAATTATTTTATTAAGTTCAATGACTTAGATGTTAAGTGTCATGAAATTTTACCGCAAGCCGGGCTTTTTTGCTTGTATTGCTCGCACGTCCCTGTTTATAATTTTTTCTAATATTTTAGACATGGCAGGCAGTAAGGAAATAGGCCTATAATTAGTCACTTGGTCTTTACTTCCTGATTTGTAAACTGGGACAACAACAGCTTTTTTAAGCACTTGGGGAACACACCTGTGGTTAAACATTTATTAAAAATGCAAGTTAACGGTGGTACTAAAAGGTCTTTGAATTGCTTAATAATTTTACTAGATATGTTATCCCAACCAACTGCACAGTCAACTTTTAGACCCATAATAATCCTTTCCACTTCCGCCTCGTCAGTATCTAGTAAAACAAAGGATGATAAGCTAGTGTTGGATGCAAATAATGAGCTCGCGAGGTGCTGCGTTTGTCCACGAATTTTTTCAGCTAGACACTTGCCCACATTAACAAAGAAATTATTTGCAATATTCGCAGATGTTAACTGTGATGAATGTGCTTGTAATAAACTTGAAGAAGAATGCCAAGAGAATGTACAAATAACCAAAACAATTTTAGAATCTTTGGGATTCGTTATTAATAATGAAAAAAGTTGCTTGACCCCAAGCACAAGTTGCAAATACCTTGGTTTTATTATAAACACAGATTTATATCATATCAGACTAACAGATACAAAGAAGGCATATATTATGAAGGAAATTAATAACTTTATGACCTTTAGACGTTGCAAGATTAGATGTCTTGCTCACCTGGTGGGTCTACTCGTCTCAGCTTGCCCAGCTGTTCAATACGGCTGGCTAGATACGAAGGAGAGTTGGAAAAGTGTAAATACTTGGAGTTATTAAAATCAAAAAATAACTATGAAAGTTATATGAATGTATCCTTACATGTGCACCAAGACTTATTTTGGTGGTATTTAACCACCAAAATAAGTCAATTAAAAATAATGTTATCCCTATTCGGGATGATAGATATTTGCTTGAGATATTCTCTGATGCAAGCAAAACAGGGTGGGGGTAGCATGTGGTGAAGAGACTGCAAATGGGCTGTGGGATAATACAAAAAAGGATCTGCATATTAACTTATTTGAATTAATGGTAGCCTTTTTTGGCCTAAAGGTATTCGCCAAACAGTCCAAAGATTGCCAGATCCTTTTGCACATCGATAATACCACAGCCATCTCTTATATTAATCGAATGGGTGGCATTAGATTCCCGCATCTAAACAAAATTACTAAAGAACTTTGGCAGTGGTGTGAGGAGAGAAATATTCACGTTTTCGCATCCTATGTAAGTTCGAAGAATAATGAAATAGCTGATGCAGAATCTAGGGCCGCACACCCAGACATAGAGTGGGAACTGAGTAACAATGCCTTCAGCAATATTGTCAAGACTTTCGGTACACCAGACATTGATCTATTTGCATCAAGAATAAATAGGAAATGCGACTTATACGTGTCATGGAAAAGAGACCCTGACGCCTATGCGGTAAACGCCTTTACATTAAATTGGAATAATCTAAATTTCTATGCATTTCCACCATTTGCTTTCATATTAAAAACTCTCCGAAAAATTATAACAGATGAGGCTGCAGGCATTGTTATCGTGCCATATTGGCCCACTCAGCCGTGGTTTCCGTTCTTCGAAAGTCTTTTAGTATCTAAGATCATCCTGTTTGAACCAAGTGACGAAGCTCTTTTGTCATCTTCCCACAGACCACCACCACCTCGACTTACCCTGGCTGCAGGCATGTAGTCAGGACGGCGCTACTAAAAAGAGGAGTTCCTCCTTCTTCTATCGAAATCATGTATGATTTTCTGTCGAAAAATACTGTAAAACAGTATGATACAGGTTTAAAAAAGTGCTTTCTTTTTTTTCAGTCTCATAATATGGATTTTTATGAAGCGTCTGTATTTTTTTACAATGCTTTTTAATGAAGGGGTCCAATATAGCACCATAAACAGCCATCGATCAACTTTATCCCTAATAATTGGATCAAAAATTGGATCAGATGATAGAATAATACGCTTATTTAAGGGTTTCTATAAACTTAGACCACCATTACCTAGATACAATGAAACCTGGGACCCGTCCATTGTACTAGATTACTTATCTAATTTGTATCCCAATGATCAGTTAGACTTGGATTGCCTAACCAAAAAGACGGTAACACTAATAGCCTTAGTTACAGCCCACAGGGTTTAAACAATTTCAAAAATAAATATTAATAACATTTGCATTTATCCCAACCATATCTCAATTAAGATTACAGACTTAATTAAAACATCATGTATTGGTTCAACCCAACCTTGTTTACATCTGCCATTTTTTGCCAGGCGACCTGAAATTTGCCCAGCTTAACTCAACTAGTGACATTTTGTCTTGTTATCTGTGGCCGATTGACATTACACTTTTTGGCGCGCATTTCTCAAAGAGGTTTGAGTTGAGTGCACTTTGGCGACATATATCCCGAAGTTATTTGCTGATTTTGGAGAACAAAAATTGTTTTCTAAAGGTAATGACTATTATTTATGCAATATTTTACGCTTTTTTCAATTTACCATAATAATTGTTATATGAACAAGAAGCTTTTTTGTTTTGATGCAAAAATGGGACAGCATGCACTATTGGTACAAATTACTACTGTTATTTGAAGTAATACAATTTGTTTGTATAATTATTTTGCTTTGGTGAGGTATGCATGCGGTTGGTTATTGTTCAATGTTACCTTTGGACATTGACTCAGCATTCGGCCTGGCAGAGGCGCGGCCCAGTTAAAATTGATTAGTTGCATCCTACACGCATAAAACACAACGATTTTATGTAATAGTGTGTGTTAAGAAAAAGTAGTATATAAGCTGTAAATTATTGTAAATTAATCAGATTAGATTTTTATATTTTTGTCTCATTACCCCTCACTGAAGCCAAGACACCTTTAGCCATCTCAGATCACTCTCGTGAGTCTGCGGGACTGGCAGGGAGTGTACCCTTCCCGAACCTGGACATCCTGTCTACTTACAGACTTGAGACTTGTTACAGACGGATGTCTGTAACCTTAGGTCGCATGGTGCAGACATCCTGAATTTATTTATATATTTATTTATCACGAATAGGTATATGTATATGATAGTCGTAGGACTGTTAGGCTTGTAGGTCTTAGTAGGTTCCCTTATCTTGTCATATTTGCATGTACCGTCGAACCCTTACGCTATTGCGGCCTTACAGAGGCCTTATTGAGCTGTACAGTTAAGCAAAGAGCAAAGAGAAGAGAGCAAAGGTTGGCGCAAAAAGCCCTGCCGGACCAGGGTCTCTTAGACAACACTATCGACGAGCTGAGGTGCCAACTGAATGATCGTGATCAGGAGCTGCTGCTAAACGACATCGAAATTTCGGGGATTCCTGAATGCAAGGACGAGAGCACCCTGCATTTGATCAAGGTTCTCGGGACAAAGCTCGGGGTCATCGTCGAGGACAGAGACGTTGTTCACGTCGAACGCGTTGGATCGACGCACCGAAATCGGACCAACACCTCCATCTCTGCCGACCCCACTGCGCAGCGACCACGTAGCATATCCGTTCGTTTCGCTAGGCGAGCGACGCGAGACTCACCACTGCGCGCGGCTCGGGTGTGACGCGGACTGACTACACATGACCTCGATATGGCGGGGCAGGCGCACCGTGTGTACGTAAACGAGCGACTCACGCGAACAAACCGCCAATTATTTTATCGCGCTCGTCAGGCGGGGACTCGAAGCAATTGAAGGTATGTCTGGACGAAAGATGGGAGAATTTTGGCACGCAGGGAGGATGGCCGGAAGGCTGAACGTATCCGATGTGAGGCCGACATAGGCAGGATTTTTGGGTAGGGACCGGTTTGAGCTTACAAAGTCATTATATAGACCTAATCATATTGTTCTTGTTTATTATTAATTTTTCTGTGGATATTGTTATCGTAACCTATTCATTAGTTAGTTGCAAACTGTTATTGCGTGTGTTTATATACAAATATCGTTTCATACACAAAATGAGTCATATTATAATCATGTTATTCTTAATGTTTGTTTATTCTATGGAGGCTTTACTTCTTATAACCAGCTTCTTAATTAGTTGCAATTGTTTATTGCATGTGTGTATATATAAATCTTTCTATTGTTTGAGCTATTTTGTATCGGTATGTGTTCGTCTCATGGCGCTCCTTAGTGACGGAAATGTAAGCCAGTTTTATACTATTACAATTATTTATTTACACAAAAATACTATTGCACTATTTACAAGTATATTTATATATTTAAGATCATTATTCTTGTTTCTCTTAATTTTTTACAGTAATCATATAATATTCACAATTATTAATTACACAATATTTACAATTATTGGACTACAATTAACGATAATACCACTATTTTACGAAATAATAAAATTTACACGATCTGCGCTTTATCATTACAATGACTTTTAAAGGAGATAAGTTTTTAAAGGTTGGATTTCTTAATGCTGGGTCACTGGGTACGGGTCACGATAATTTAATTGGAGCTATGGACAGGCATTGCTTTGACCTTTTAGCAATTAACGAAACATGGTTGCAGTCAGGACAGGAAGGGCGCGCTCCCGTGGTACCGGGCTATCGACTACGTCACAAGCCGCGGCCGGCGAGTGTGCGCTCGGGCCGCGGTGGGGGGGTCGCCTTTTATCTTCGCCGGGGACTGAGCGCGCGTACTTGCACTACGGCAGTCGATCCCAGGTTCGAATCGGTTGAGCAAATGTGGCTAACGCTGACTATGAACGGCAAAAAAATCGCCGTTGGTACAGCCTACCGACCGCCTTGGCTTGACCTGGTCTTGTTCCTGGACGCCATAACGGATTATGTCAGTTCACTAGGAGACTGCGACTACTACCTTCTGCTTGGCGACTTTAATGTTAATTTGTTGGACACAGGCGGGACAAAAACAAACAAAGTTAACGAATTTCTTAATTGTCTCAATCTCACGCAGTTGGTAACCACTCCCACACACTTCACATCATCTAGTGAAACTCTCATCGACCTTCTGTGTACTGATATGAGAGCAAGATTTGTATCTGTGGAACCACTTGGCTCTCTTAATGGCCATTCTATGGTAGTAGGTGAATTCCACATTAAGCGTGATAAATTCAAGCCATACTTAATAAAATTTCGGCCTCTTAAAGACGTATGCACAGAAAGGTTAAAAGAAGACCTATCGTTTTTGGGTTTGGAGTATATTCCTTTGCTAGACAGTGTTACTGACATGGTTCATATCTTTAACTCTCATATGATCGCCTTGTTTGATGCTCACGCTCCGGTTAAGTCGTGCACCGTTAAGGAGAAGTCATATCCGTGGATTACCGATACAATAAAACTTATGATGCGTTTACGTGACCACGCACTAAGTGCCTGTAGGAAAACTAAAACCGAGTCAAAAATAAAATATTATAAAGAGCTAAAGCACTTAGTGGTTAGTTCATTGCATAATGAAAAAGTTGCTTACTTCAAGCATAATATAAATAATAAAATAAAAAATCCAAAATTATTATGGAGAAACCTAAAATCCACTTTGTTGCCTTTCAAAACTATACAAGATCTTCCGTCGCAATTTACAGATCCTGACTTAATAAACAACAACTTTTTGATAGTTCCTGGTAACCCTGTAGCCAGCACTTCACTGATGACGTTTTATAATGAAAACAGACATGGTGAAGCTGCTTTTGCTATCACTCCAGTAGAACCGAGCGATATCTCACGGATTATCACTAATCTTAAAAGTAACGCCGAGGGTCACGACAACATTACTTTGGATATGATAAGCTTAACTCTACCGCACACGTTAAACGTTATAGCTGAAATAATTAACTGTTCCATAGAGACATCTACATTTCCCGAACAATGGAAAATTGCTTCAGTTAGGCCATTACCAAAAAATTCAAATCCAACCGAATTAAAAGACTTGCGTCCTATAAGCATTTTACCATGCCTGTCCAAGGTATTGGAAAAAGTCGTCAGCCAACAATTAAGTGAGTTTTTGGAGCAAAATAACATTCTACCTGACTTATAATCTGGGTTCCGGAGACAACGCAGTACGTCTACCGCTTTACTAGACGTTACTGATAAAATTTTGGCTGCCCAGGATCAGGGAATGTGTACAATGCTCGTTTTGCTAGATTTTTCCCGGGCATTTGATGCAATAAATATTCCGCTATTATTATCTAAGTTAAACTATTACGGTTTTGACCCTAGCGCCGTGCAGTGGTTCCGCAGCTACCTCACAAATAGAAAGCAATTTGTCGACTTGCGTTTATGTGACGGCACTACCCTGAGATCGGCACTCATTGCAGTAGAGAGAGGAGTTCCTCAGGGCTCCATCTTAGGGCCGATTATTTTCATTTTGTACTGCGCAGATATTATTAAATGTCTCCATAAATGTAAATATCACATATACGCCGATGACGTTCAGATTTATATATCTTTCCGACCAGACGAGTACAATGATGCCATTAAAGACCTTAATGATGACCTCCAAAGAATTGCCGCTTGGGCCGAGGAGAACTGCTTGTCATTGAACCCTACAAAAACCAAATACTTGGTGTTTGGCTCAAGACAGCAGCTTTCCAAGCTGCCTTTATCATTTGACCTAAAGCTAATGGGCGAGCAGATCGAGCGGGTGTATGAGGCGAGGAATTTAGGACTAATTATGGATAAAGACCTGCGTTTTGAGAAACACGTAGCAGACTCAGTGAGAAATTGTTTCTATCGCCTGAAGGTTTTATACAAGATGCGACCGTACTTGTCAGAAGCATTACGAGAGCAGCTGGTTGAAGCCCTAATTCTCTCTAGGCTGAACTACGCAGACACGGTGTATGGCCCGCGCCTGTTGGCTCGTACAGATCGGCTCATCCAAAGGGTACAAAATGCTTGCGCTCGGTTTTGTTACAATATTCCTCGCAGAACCCATGTAACGCCCTACCTAAACGAACACTTTACGTTGAAAATGAAATCCAGACGCAAACTGCACTTGGCTTGCCTACTGTTCGGTGTAGTTAAATACCAGAAACCAGACTACTTATATAACAAGCTGAGTTGGCTTACGAGCAGGCGGGAGTGCGGAAGAAGACAATGCTCGCAGCAGCTTTCGACCCACTCATGTGGCACAGCTGCTTTTAGGGGCAGCTTTCGTTTATTCCGCTTCCAAAGTATGGAATAACGTCCCACCCCCTATTAGACTGATAAATACTATAGGTACATTTAGAAGACGCCTGCGACAGTATCTGATCGATGCACAGCGAAAGCTAGATATGGTGGCGCAAAATACGTCAATTATATAATGTACCCGTGTACCTGCCCTGACTGATAATGCTTCTTGTGCTTAGTATTTATATTATTTACTAGTAAGGTCAACTAATTAGTTGCTTTTTCATAATGGTGGGAATTGCTCACACTGGGTCGGCTCGGATTCCTTGTCCCTTCCGCCTTCAGATGGCTGTTGTGTTGTCCACGGCAGCGTGGCGTCCTGTCGCGGGTATGAGACCTGTAAAATGCAAAGCAGCACATTACTCCTACTATTTTTGACATTAACTTTATACTTAAAAAAAAAAAAACGTTCTGTTCTCAACATACCCACTGTTTCTGGCCTACTTGCTTGCGACGGGCGCGGCGCATCTGGATGGCGATTCCACACTCTATTACAGGGAGCCTGACAGTGCGGGAGCCTCAGGGAGGCTGGGGACGTGTATCTCCATATTGTAACATTCTACAAGTCAAATAGAAAATTAGACAATTCACAACACATTTAATTGAAATCATTATTTTTAAATTATTATAATTATACCAATTTGCGCTTACCTTAAGTACTTGTCGTCATCTTTTATCTGCGAACACTTTGGCACAACTCTGCTTTCAACTTTTATATTAATATTTTTTATTAATTTATTTTTTAATTTTTTTATCGCTCCTTAATTCATGAATCCCCAAGCGACCACCGGTGGCCGCGCATCTATTGTCTTACTATTGTGTCTCTAATTGACGGTATCTGAAGGGTTAAACGCAACTCGCAGCGAAAATAAATCAACTGAATAACATCGTTCAAATCGCTCCATCGCGCACAGTAGAATACACAGATTGCATCCTCCTAACCTGTTCAAGATTTACCTACCCACTTTTTATTTTATTTTTTTGTGTGCATTTATTCTACTGTTTTATTTAGTGTTTGTCTTTCTCTCTCGTTTCATTTTTGTTTATTCTATTATTTATTTTTACATTTTAAACAAACACTAGGTATCTTACAAATTCGCTATAACACTATTTATATATATATATTATTTAAGTACCATCACTGTTATTATATTACCTATATTGCACTCCAAAACCGGTTTTACGTCCGTTACGTCACAACCACAGGTTCAGTTGAAAACCAGCGTCAGGCACTAGTTGTCTGGCAATCATGCTGAACTGGACCTATTTTGGTGCAGCTATGAGGCACACATCACTTTATTTTTTTATTTTCTTGTATTTGTGTTTGGCCTTGCTGTATCAAATAAATTATTTTTCTTTCTTTTCTTTCTTCTTTTAAGGCTTGGGCACACCAAAAGCAGTCGCAGTGCGGTAGCAGTGCATCTCCGTTAGAAAATAATGTAGTTATATGAGGGATGACACACTGAACAAACGCGGTTCCGCTGATCCTACCTGCTCCGCCACTGCACCGCGCACGCTCTGCTCTTCTATGAGGCACACATCACTTTATTTTTTTATTTTCTTGTATTTGTGTTTGGCCTTGCTGTATCAAATAAATTATTTTTCTTTCTTTTCTTTCTTCTTTTAAGGCTTGGGCACACCAAAAGCAGTCGCAGTGCGGTAGCAGTGCATCTCCGTTAGAAAATAATGTAGTTATATGAGGGATGACACACTGAACAAACGCGGTTCCGCTGATCCTACCTGCTCCGCCACTGCACCGCGCACGCTCTGCTCTTCTACAAAACTTTAGGACGGGCGCGGGGCGGTGGCAGCGCGGGCGCGGGGCGGCCGCAGTGAGTACACGTTGTATTACTACGTCCGCCATATTGACTAGTCACACCAAAGTAGTTGCGCGGGACAGACGCAGCGCGGGTCGTAAACGGTTGTGATTTTTTACAACTTTATCATGGAAACGAATGAAAAATTGATTGAGTTGGTGAGGAAATAAATATAAATGTTTATAATATTTATCCTTTTACAAGATGCGACTATGGGTGAAGATAGCTCAAGAAATGAACATGACAAGTAAGTTGAAACTTTTATTGATTGTTATTGATACAAACTTTTCTCTCACGTGAAAAGCTAAATTTGATGATCTTTGATTAGTACGTCTTAAAGGTGCCAATGCATCCAGTTGTGATGTTGTTTCTTGCTGTGTTGTAGCCACCATTGTTGTAAAAGTGTCTTGTATGCGACAATCTTTTATTCGAACATAATTGTGTAAACAACACGTTGCTTGGACGAAACATATAGCTGTTTCAACTTTACATTCAATAGGCCTGTGATAAACACGCCATTTCTCTGTCAAAATACCGAAAGCGTTTTCGACAACGCGACGTGCCCGACAAAGTCTGTAATTGAATTTTTTTTTTCTCTCATCGTTCACAACTGAGTTTTTAGGAAAAGGTCTCATTAAGTAAGGCTTCAAAGCAAATCCTTCGTCTCCAATCAAGATCTGTGGTCCGACAAGACCCTGGTAGCGATTTAGCTGCCAATATTTCTCTTCTTGTTATGTAATTACTATAAAAAACAGTTTTCAAATATGCCACTGTCACTGTGCCTGCCGTAATTGCCTATGTCGACAATCAAAAATCTGTAATATGGGTCGACTATTGCTAATAAAACTATTGAAAAATATGATTTATAGCAAAAATAATTAGAACCACTATTTGGTGGACATTCAATTTTCACGTGCTTTCCATCAATACTGCCCACACAATTTGGGAATCCCCATAGTTCTCTATATCCTAACTCAGATTCCTTCCATTTTTCATCAGTTACCGAAGGCATGAATATTGGTTGCAATACTTCCCAAATAGCTTTACACACTTCTTCGACAATCTTCGAAACTGTACTTCGTCCTACGCGAAATGAGAATGCTATAGTTTGAAACGAATCTCCTGTTGATAAGTATCTGAAACAAAAAATAGTAGGTATTGTAAGTAGATAAATATGTAGATATTGCATAATCGTTATTTGTCTTATGTGAAATACCGTCCGGTTTTTTTTAATAGTAACAAAAAAAAAAATATTGCAGATGATGCGGTGAAACACAAGTGGAAGGTTTTAAGAGATGGATATGTGAAATATAAAAAACAGCTTGCTGGCCAGACAGGATCGGACAGAAAAAATGTTACTTTTATATGGTCGGAACAACTAAGTTTTTTGGATGATACAATAAAGCCAAGATCATCAAAAACCAATTTCGTTCCACAAACAGTTGGAGACCTTCAAAATAATGAAACGCAGCAGTCCAATTACTCAGGTTCAGAGACTTCCGTGATGGATCAGGCACTTCATTCAGAGAATGTAAATGACACCGTAAACCTAACAACATCTTCAGACACACAAACGTCACAAACTGCTTCAACATTGATGTCAACGCAAGAACTTGAAACTCCAAATCCTCCACCTGCAATCTCACCGGCCCAGGAAATCCTTGGGCAAGCTCAAACTCGAAACCGCAGACAGCCAGAGTCTGATATTGATAAAGCTTTAAAATATTTGCAATCGAAAAACCGACCCGTTCATGATGGTATCGATCACTTATTTCTAAGCTACGCAAGCACCTTCAAAACTCTTTCTCGTCGTAAACAAACCGAATTAAAAGTGAAGCTGGCAACAATATTCGCAGAAGCCGAGTTTAGTGAAATCGAAGAAACACCGGTATCATCGCCCGCCTATTCATTCGTCGCTCAAGGTTCATCAAGCACGCTTCTTCCACAAGATCTCACGAGTTGTAGAAATGATTCATATGCACAAAATTTGTCAACATAGAAATGATTCATATGCACAAAATTTGTCAACAACTAGTCAACCAGACCTGTTCACTAGTAACAGAGACCAGTACAATCTGCATGATGCACTACAAAAGAATACAAGCTCACCTATTCCTGAAGACATGACATTTGAAAATAATTTCACACCTTTGTAACTAATATATACATGTATATATGTATATATGTTTGTACAAGAATAAGAGAAATACCTGTTATTCTACCAATGTTCACTATCTTAATTAAGAAGCATATCTGTGATTTTAAGAAGATTTATCTGTGATTTTAGGAGAAATTACTGTTGTTCTATTAATGTTGATTAGTTTAATATAAACCATATTTTATGATGTTGATTTTTTACTAAATATACGTTTTGAATTAAGTATGGTATTTCATTTTTAATGTATAAATTTACCAATTTATAGACCAAAACATACTAAATTATGTCGTATTGGAAATTAAAGTTTAATTACAATAGGGAGATGACCACTCAAAATCTATTGGTTTATTTACAAATTTGTGCTCGAACTAAACGTCTTCTCCGTAGAAAAAAAAGGTGTAGGTTGGGTAAAGACAAATGAGTGATATGATGAGTTTTGCTATATTTTTTTAATTACTGATTTAATACAAATAAATATTATCCTTCACAAAACAAATCTTATAAATTGTTCTTACCGCAAACAAATTGCCAGCCGCTCTCTTGAAGAGATGGAAGCTCTGTAGCTTGTATCAGTTTTCATTATTTTCAATCGTATCATTTCATGCAATTCTTCAAAAGAACTCTTCGACATCCGAAAATAAGTACAGAACCTATCTTCAAAAGATTCTAATTCCCGACATAGACGATGGTACTCCCCATATTCTTCTCTTCTCTTATTTACATCGTGAACCCATAGTCTTTTTTTTTACTTAAAGCTAGAAGCAACAATAGCTCCTCTTCGTCAGAGTCAGAACCGTTCAACATCTTGAAGTGTACTGAGTGTGGCTATCGATACGACACACATAACGCAGTTACAAAGCAGGCCCGCATTCAAACTGCTTTCTGACTGCTCACGTTTCTGGTGTGACATCAACCGCGGCGCAACTGCCCTGCCCTGCTAAGGTGCTGCGCTTGTCCTGCTTTTGGTGTGCCCAAGCCTTTATTTTGTTTTAGAAATGGCAGAAAATAATAGGAGAGATGGTGACATCGAGTTTTGGTTGGGCCAGCTAGAAGATGGCGCCATTTCTGAAGACGATTTCGAGTCGGACGGTGGCGAACTTGATTTTTATCCTACCCAACAAGATTTATTAGATGTTTTAGAAAATGATGATGACGACGGTGAGGCTAGTTCTAATGATAAAAACGAAGAAATTATATCCGATCCTCCTATTGTAATAGCGGATGCTGTTCCTTCAAATAATAATGATACACCGGTACATTCTTTAGACATTCAGAGGTTGATATGGAAAAACCAACCTCTCTGCCATTCAACGAAAATGCCATAAAATTTAATGGAACTGAAGAATACCCTGAAAGTTTGATGAACCTTCAGACACCTTTTCAATTTTTTTCCTACTTTTTTACTGAAGAATTTCTTTTACAAATTGTTACTGAAACAAATAATTATGCTGTTCAAAAGAAACCTGGACGATAGACCTGACGTCATAACATTAGGAGAACTGTGAAAATATCTGGAAATCTTGATTTAAATGAGTGTCTACCACTATCCAAGTGAACGTGGTTACTGGGCTAACAAGCACGGGTTTGAGGCAATTATAAAAGCGATGCCAGTCAATAAATTTGAAAAAATAAGAAGAGTACTTCACTTCAACGATAACAATAAACACTTACCAATAGATCATCCCCAGCATGACCGACTTCACAAGCTACGCCCTGTAATTGAACATCTCAATACCAAGTTCTCCAGCATTCCAATCAGTCAGCGCTTATCCATCGATGAGCAGATGTGTGCCACCAAGAAGATTTTTAAAACAATATTTGCCTAATAAAATTATTTGTATTGTGTTGTCTGACAGATTTTGCTTATCGCTTTATAATTTACGCTGGCAAAGAAAAAGATGATCGTTTGCCTAACGAGCCTGATATAGGAGTTGTATCACAAACAGTGATAAAACTTTCAAGAATAATTCCCAGACATGCTAATCACATTATCACCACCACCACCATACCACACCACCACCATACCACCACCACACCACCACCACCACCACCATACCACCACCATACCATGATAATTTCTATACCACATTGCCCTTGATGTATTATTTAGCAAAAGAAGGAATACGATGTGTAGGAACTGTTCAATGAAACCGCCTAGGTAAGAAATGTAAATTACCCTCAAAGCAGGATGTAATGAAAAAACAAGTGCCAAGAGGGTCGTATGTAGAATATATTACACATATTGATGGGGTCGACATGTCTTCAGTTAGCTGGAAAGACAACAAACAAGTGGTTCTGCTCTCGACCTACGTAGGAGCTGAACCAATACAGTCCATCGAACGGTATGACAAAACAGAAAAAAAAAATTATAGACTGCCCAAAAATAGTCAAAGAATACTACGCCCATATGGGGGGCGTTGATCTCATGGATTCGTTTTTGGGCAGTATAGAATAAAAGTAAAGACCAGGAAATGGTACATGAGGATTTTTTACCACCTTTTAGTTTTGACTATTATAAACTCTTGGGTTCTGTACAAAACTGTAGAGACAAGAAAAGGAGCTGATCAAAAAAAGCTGAAAAATCTTGCAGGATTCAGATCAGAGCTGGCTGATGTCTTATGCACCTATGGAACTACGACCCAGCCAACAAGAGGACGTCCTAGCAACAGCACTGATACCATAGAGGCAAAAAGAAAGAAAGGATGCCAGGTTTTTCCACCGTCTGACGTTCGGTTGGTCAATCTTGGTCATAACCAAATTAAAACCGACCAACGTATGAGGTGCAAGAGACCTGGCTGTAAGCTACAGAGCTTTGTCAAATGCTCAAAATGCATTGTATTCCTGTGTGCAAAGAAAGGAAACGATTGTTTTAATTTATTCCACAGTTAATTAATAAATGTATTTTTTAAGTCTATTTTGCATAATGTTCCAAAAATGCATCAACTTGATTTTTTGATTAAAAACCTATAAAACGTTAATAGTTAGTTTTTTTTATTTATTTTTCCGTTTTTGACGGCTTCTAAAGAATTGAAACCATTTTTTTTTTTCAATACAATTTATTAATTCATGCATTTAAGGGTTAAGAAAGTTACTTTTATAAGAAGAATTATTTTGAATATTACTGTAAAACTATAAATCGCGGTATAAGAACCAGATGAACGTATGTACAAAAAAAATCAAAAATTGTGAGGTTTTGTTTAACAGGTTCGCTACCACCCACGCACCGGTGCGAGGGGCACTGCCGAAGTGGGGGGCCGAACACGCACCGGTGCGTGTTCGCGCCTAGTAAAGTTTGAAGAATCAGTGCAGTGCAGGCATACGGCTTGGTACGTTGTATTTAAAGCGGCACTGTGCTTGAAATTTTAAAAATTCGTTACGTTTTTGTGGTTTTTTGGTATCTTGAACGGTTTTGTTTTTACGTGCTAATAAAAAATAATAAAAATGGACTGTGGAGAAGGCCCTTCTGGGTCGAAAAGGCGGCGAAAACAAGTGTTTACGACTCTGAATGACAGTGATATAGAGGAGACGCTGTACGATGACGATTCGGAGGACGACTATCAACCTGATGAGGAGGAGTCAGCATCAGACAGTGAAGATGAGGTAAACCTATCAAATTTTATATTGCAACCTCCCAGACCTCGATTATCGTCATATACAGCTCAGGATCAAGACCTAGAAACAAGCTCACCAACTGTATCAGGCACTGAAGAGCAAGTTCAGCCCAACCAACTCTCTGAACTAAGCTCGACGACCGATTGGACCACAACTGGTGAAATGCTTAAGATTGATTTTACTAAATCAAACCAATTCTACGGCGAAGTTGCAGGAGTAAACCCTATAGATTATTTTAATTTCTTTTTCTCCGAAGATTTTTTGTCGATGATTTGTACAGAGACAAACGCTCAGGCACAGAGGTTACTAAATAATAGACCAAATAGGGAAGCACCAGGCAGACGAAAAGATTTTTCGAGAATAACTGGATGGAAACCGATCATCGCCCCTGAGCTAAAAATATTTCTTGGTTTGCTCTTCCACATGGGAACTATTCAACTCAGTCGTCTACAAAATTACTGGAAAAAAGACAGGTTATTTTCAATGCCTATTTTTGGACAACAAATGAGCAGGAATAGATTTCTCCTTATAATGAGATGTTTGCATTTTACCTCAGAGGAAGAGAGTGAGGACCCACTGTTCAAGGTTAGAAGTATCATTGATTACTTCAACAACAAGATGACTGAATGTTACTATCCTGGAAAAGAATTATCTCTTGATGAAAGTATGGTGTTGTGGAGAGGGCGACTGGCTTTTCGCCAGTTTATAAAAAACAAACGTCACAAGTATGGCATCAAATTATATATGCTCACGGAACCAGATGGTTTGATGTTGAAGTTTCGAGTGTATGCAGGTGGAAAAGATATAGAAGTCACCGGAAAAGGCCACGCTGAGAAAGTGGTCATGGAGCTACTTCAAGGGAAACTAAATAATGGCCATGAGTTATATATGGACAATTATTATAATAGTTTCAGTTTGGCGAAGAAGCTGCTTGAAAACAACACCTATTGCACGGGGACTCTGCGGAAAGATTTGAAAGAAAATCCTCGCGAAGTAATGAAAAAAAAAATTAGGAAGGGGGAAAATTGCTCAATGTTTCGGGAAGGAGTTCATGTTGGCATGTGGAAAGACAAACGTGTTGTGTCATATATTACTACCCAATATGAAGATAGAATGGTTCCAGTCACAAATAAACGTGGCCAGGTTACTCAAAAGCCGGAAGCCATATCCAAGTATAATGAATATATAATAATAATATAATAATAATAATTTATTTAAAAATTTGACAACATAGGCCCAATTGTTAGTAAAAAACTTAATCTAGAAGTTAGTAACTTAACCTAAACGACAAACACATGTACAAACTACGGGTCACACATTACGAGCGATAAGGTTGCCCTTGCCGCACCAAAACACTCACAAAATGTCTCAGTATGGGGGCATCCAATTGCTCAGATAGTGCCCTCAGGATACTGTTGGAACTGCCGCAAACACGAGCAAGAAGAGAAGCGGTCTTTTTTCTTAAAATTGCGTAAAAATCATCCACTCTCGCTTCCGCGAACATCGTGGACGCACTACAGTAACGCGGCAGCCCCAACAGCACCCTGAAAGCGTTATTATATTGTACACGCAGGACGTCTAGCGCCTTACGCGTATAATTGACCCACAGGCTGCCCGTGTAAAAATTCTGACAGTAAGCTACAAACAGTGTTATTTTAGCTTCCGTACTACACCGGGCAAACCTATGTGCCAACATGTTGCACTTAGCAGCTAGCGCCCTACGTTCACGCTCCATGTCTACCTGATCCCTAAGGTCCTCAGTAACGAAATGGCCGAGATATTTAAATTGACACACTCTTCTTAGTGGCTCACCGTTGAGAGTCAGCACTGGCTCATATGCAACCGGCTTCCCAGGAACCTTAAAAATCAGGTATTCACTTTTTTTAACATTATACACTAGGCCGTGTCTGGCTGCATACCTTTCACACATACCCAACATCTTCCTGACCGAACCAGCTGTTGTACCAGCAACACCATGTCGTCAGCATAGCTTAAATTGTTGACACTCACGTTCCCAATTTTGCATCCAACAGGTGTGCCACTGAGCTCAGCAATTAGCTCATTCACGTACAGGTTGAAGAGCTTAGGCGAGCTCAGCCCTCCCTGCCTTACCCCGCACTCCAGCCTGTACGCGTCTGAGAGACCATCACCCCAACGAACATTGTTCACCTGATTCGAGTACCAGTACTTAAAAAGGCACAGCAACTCCCGTGGCATACCCGTCTTCCTGAGTTTATCCCAAAGAACTTTATAAGACACTAGGTCAAAAGCCCTTGAGAGGTCAAGGAAGCAGGCATACACCGGTGTACGTCTATCCTTATAGTATTGAACGGTCTGCTTTAAGCTGAGTATAGCACTTTCAGTAGACAAGTCAGGCCTAAACCCGAACTGTGCGTCATGAATATTCAGCCACCTATCTAACTGCTTGTCAAGCAGACCGTCCAACACCTTCGCAGTGACAGTTGCTACCGAAATGGGCCTATAGTTAGCCTGATCCGATATATCACCAGTTCTATTTTTCAATATAGGCACCACCACTGTTCTTAACATTTCCAGGGGTAGGTATGAGTGGCTGATACTCAGTGAAAAGAATAAAGCCAGCACCCTAGGAAGATGTACCCCAGCATATCGAAGGTGCTCGATACTGAGACCGTCATGACCAGGAGATTTACCTCTAGCCATATTTTGTATAAGTCCTTTGACTTCTTTGGCTGAGAATCGAATTGGCTCCTGATCACAACAGGCCTCAACATCGATCACACTCTCGCTCGGACCCAGAGGTGATGATACACTAAACTGTTCCTTAAACAGATTGGCTATATCTACAGGCGACCCACATTCCCCAACACTCACAGGGCGACTCGGCCTAACATTTAACTTGTTAGTTGATTTCCAAAATTTACTGAAATCTTTAGAGAGAATCTATGCGACGCTATAATGTCCATTTTGATCTGCTCCTGGTGATTTTGACACCATTTTAAGCGACCTCTAAATATCTTTTGGCTAGCGCGCATCTCTTCCCAAAAAAATCCAGTTTTGGGTTTATTGTGAACCAGCCAAGCTTGATACTTAAGCCGAGCCTCCTCGTATACGCTACGTACGTGCCTGTTCCATCCTATGACACGCCTCCTTGGGCGGTGCGACTTCTCCTCACAGGTCTGTTCAGCTGCCTCGGTCAAGATATTTACGATTTCCTTGTACATGCAGTCCAGAGCACGCCTGTGATTCTCATTTTGACACATTTTGTCACCACACATCTGAAACATTTCAGGATAGTTTATATTCTTAAGTCTATTGTTACATAAATTTTGATACTCATCTATTTGTAATTTATTTCTTTCTTTCCACAATACTTTATTTTGAGTTTTGCCAGACATTGTTAATTTAGGTGGAATAATACTAAGATTACATTCAATAATGAGAGGCAAGTGGTCGGACCATGTGTCATGACCCACGTAAACATTTGTTACAGTTTGCCATGCTGACTGTGTCATCACACAGTGATCCAACCATCTTTGACTACCATTCATATCACTGATATAAGTGAAACAACCAGAGTCTATGCCCAGCCGTTCTACGTCAGCACACAGCCAACGTTGATCATCACAATACTGTTTTAATTCGTTCCAGAATGGTTGATGTGGATGCGCATTAAAATCTCCTAACACGTAAATGGCTTCTACATCACTATCCTCCACAATTGCACCTATTTCACTGATACAGTTCGTAAACTCAACTAAGTTATCCGGGCTATCAGTCGGCATGTACACACTAAACAACATGATAGACCGTGTTTCCAAACAGGCCTTTATGCATGATAATCTGACACTCTCACAATTGACAACTGATACAGATTTAAATTTCTGCCTTTTGATCCAAACAACACGAACTGTCGAAAGCGAATACCATTCGGCCACAGAGAATCACTTAAAAATAATTGCAACTTGTTTTTATCCACATAAAACATATACGAGTTATAATCCCGTTCCTTCCTCGCAATTATCTTTTCCAACTTTACTGACGTTTCAGTTCTAGCCCTAATATAATCCACAATATCCTTTTCTTTCGTTTCTTTGCAAACATTCGAGATAAAAAGTGGTACTTGGCATAACGCCGCCCGAAACTTAAAGGTGGAATCAATACTTGCACTTCCCGTGTTACTCTGGAACTTATTATGAAATCTCTTTTTGTTGTAGGTAACTGTCGTCCATCCATCATTCTTTTCCTCTACTAATTGATTGCGACTCGCACTCGTTCTCGAAACGGGTTCACTTGCTAATACGGGCGAGGTGGCGGCAGCGGCGGCGACATACGAGACTTGAGTACTTTCGTGACTCACATTCTGCTTTGACGATATATGTCAGGAGTAGACAGGCAAGACCAGCTTTTAGCTTAGTATCCTTGCGAAAGAAAAACTTTGCGTTGGTATATGAAGGTTGCCATCCACACATTCCAGCTACTGTTCATCAATTCAATGAAGTTTTATAATAAATATTCAGGCCAACCTAAATTGTCTCTGTATGATTACCGATTAAATATCATAAATGCGCTGCTGCCAGAAGATTGAAATAACTTCCGGGCTGCACTCTCTATCTCAGTCTGCAGCTTCTCCCATAGCTTGTTATACGACACCAGGTCAAAAGTTTTTGAGAGATCTAGGAAGCATTTTTTATGTCCCGAGGTGAAAAAGTTGCTTCATTAGGTTTGGTACACTGTGTACGGTAATGTCCCTTCTCACACGTGAAACATTTATCTTCGTTTTTTGGTATTGGCTTAAAACGTTTACTTGGTTCGGGCCCGTTTCCGGACGATTGATCAACTGGTCGTATTTTTGGCTACGTAGGCAGAAAACAAAGCTATCAATTCTGACGTAGACTTGACACTACTGTTGAAGGATGCCATTTTTACATTATTGTCTCGAATACCCCCGCAAACTAATTCTATTAATTGAGACTCGGAAAAAAAAATTAGTATTCCTCATTAATCTAATCTTTTCATACTCGCATTAAGAATCAGCAGAGTCTGAAGTTACGGCCTCATATAAACGTTGTGAAAGGTTTTTTTTCCGGGTACGGTGAAATAAGTTCAGCAGAGAAATTTTCCCATCTTCGATCTTCCTGGGGTTGTCAGGACTCATAAAATAAAAAATAATGCAGAGCCCTTGAGGGCCTTACCCACCTTTGCGACCTTAGTTAAGCCACTCCATCCGAATTCTTCTCCCAGCTTATCGATATCCGCACACCACGCTACTGCGCCGCTGTCGGCGGTGGCTGGATCGAAGATCGGAAGAGCCACGTCATCCTGCCGATTCTTGTTGGATGGTAGTAAGCAGCCCTTGGAGAACTGGATCCATTTCGGTAGCCATAAGTATCTGAAAAATGTGGGTAGAAGTTTAGTAAGCTGCTTGGTATCCCACTTCTGATGTTAGATTTGTGTAGGTACCTACCAGCATATATGCTTATGTCTACCTACGTAAGCTGAAATGTCAAGATGGATATTGGTTGATTACTGAGTATCAAAGTTTCTATGATGGTTGTGTGTAAGGAAAAGGGTTTTATTAAGAAAAAGTACAGAAAGGCAAGACTAAATATATATTTCTATTTATGGATAGGTATTAAAAATTATATTGAGGTTTGTAATATCATTTTTTTTTAACTGAATAGTTTGCGCGAGAAACACTTCAAAAGTGGTAAAATGTCCCCCTCTCCTTTGTAACTTTTAAAATAAGTGAATGATAAAACTAAAAAAATATATCGTCCCCGTAGTTGGAAAACTAAATAACTCCGATTTTCTAGTTTTGAGATAAACGCGATTTAGTGTTTTTTTTTTCAATTAATGTTCATTTGTTAAAAAAATTGAGACAATTTTACGTTATTTTCATATTTTGTGGACCTGATTATCTTTAACATTATGCTTAAACAAACTGGACTCTATCTTCAACAATAACTAAATAAAATATATAAAACCAAGTTGTTTAATTTTGCCACAACTACTTTTTGTAACGTAACTGCAATTAGTTATTTATTTCGGCTATTTATTTAGTTTTCCTACAACCTAGATCCATCTGGTAGAGTAAAAGAAGGTGAAATAAATGCAGTTATTGAATTTATCAAACTTGAAATATGTTTAAATGTAAAAGTTGAACGTTTATTACTTTGATATTGTTTAACTGTTATTGGTGCCATTAAAAATAATAAGCTGTATTTTGACATAAAATAGACTTTATTAAAAAATGAACAACAAATCAAAGGTATTGCAATCATTATAAAACTTTAAAAAAACTCAATTCAAATAAAAATAATTCTTCATTGGTAATTTAGGAAACACAACTAAAATAAAACTCAAAAAATAATATAACTCATCAGGTACATTGAGTACAAAAATCAACAAACTTCTAATATCAATTACTTAAGACTATTGATCCTACAATTAAGTAAAATAAAACATTAAAAATTCAAAACAATTGAAATGTCTGTACTTAATCAATACTGAAAGGTAAATGTAAAAGACATAAACAAAAGTACAGCAACTTTAAATAAAAACTACCTTCATACACATTAAATAAAACACGGCGTATGCATGTAATTTAAAATCACGTAAATTTAACAATGTAAATTCCTAAAAACTCGAATAATTTTGTTCGTGTTGTTAGATTTTAAAAGATCACCAGAATGTAGAGCAGGGGTCAAAATAAGTTTAATCATCGACTTCAGATGAATCAGTGCAGGGTGGAGTACCCTGGTCTTCGTTTAAACATGGTAAACCTTCGTACCAGCCATGAAGCTCTTTAGGAATTATATTTTTCTTACAAAGCTGTAAAAGATCTTTCTTTTTTTGTTTTGTTATAGGAAGACATTGTTTATATGCCCGGGGAAGATCTTCAGTGTTTATAGTTGGCATTTCAGAGTTTTGAGTTCTTCTAGTCGGTCTCCCTGGTTTACAAAGAGCATTTAATAAATTATATGGCCCATCGTAATCGTATCTGTATTTAATAAAACCAGGTAAATCCTTTTGAAATCTTAGACATTTTATTTTCAACCAACACACCTTCTCCCCATTCTCCGCTATAGTTTTGTTTTTAATTATTTTTGAAGAAAGTGATTTTACATCAATCATGTCTTGATACGACAACTCATTTATTTTATACGGATTTACATTTTTATTTTGTCTTTTGGATCTTGCCCGTTGCATAATTCCCTTCCAATCTATAATAGAAAACGTGTTTGTGTACTTTTTTTCTTTTTCTATTGCGCTGTGCATCGAATCTACCTCCATATAACTATGACCACTTTCGAGATATTTTGTTCTAACACTTTTATTGTCCCATGTGTATGTACTAAGTACAATAAAAATGCTGCTATGTACTGGTTACGGTTTTGTCCCGAGCATGTGTCTGAATAAAGGGTGACGTGCGTGACAGCCTCGGGTAGATTCTTAATCCATAAATAAATAGCAGATGGTATTTCCACACTGCCTTTTTTGCCGTTTATTTCCGTCCAGATCATACAGTGAGCGTCGTTTTGTGGAGGTTTAAACTCATAAATAGATAAATTATATAAATTTAATTTTCTGGAATAATACATTAGACTATCTGCAGTCGATGGAATCTGCAGTAGACTTTGCAAGTCCATGGTGACACACAAATATGAATCATCTTCTTTCGACCTCTTCTTATCCAGCTCTTTAGATCTATAAGACGCCTCTTTTCGCTCTATATGCTGAGTATATTCATTTAGGATATTTATATTACTTTTATCTTTATTGTAATTATTACACGTGCTACATTGGTCCTTCTTGGGATGATAGAACGCTAAATTGTATTGTGTGCCAAATACTTTCTTATAAATGTTAAATTTAACTGGCACTTTATTGTTTTTTTTTTATTCTCTGCACATACAAATCATACATTTTTGATATTGACAAGGTAGGCTCTAAGTATTTCCTGTTTGATTTTTTTCTACAGTAATGGGAATCCATTACAGGAAAACTTTCAATGTGATTTTTTACGTCTTGTATCTGTTCTTCAGGAGTTTTGTTTGCAGGCGCTTGTCTACCACGGTTATCTATTTTTGTAAATGCACCATGATCATCCACGTGTTTTACTGCTGTTTCAACAGGACCAGTAGAAATACAAAGAGTGGACATAAAATAATTCTTGCATACTTGTTCAAATACAGTCTTATTTTTATAAAAACCATATTGTCTGCTAGTACTTCTTTGTTTGTCGATCGGTACAGATTTTCTTGTAGTCTGCACCGGTTTAATGATGATGCGCTTAAGCAGAAACTCTTTTTGTAGCTTATAATCTTGTATAGACCAATAGTGTTTGCAAATTATTTCACGCTCGTTTTGTGTAAACTTTTCTGTGCATTTTTGACGGCAACTATTGCTGCATTTAGGACTTTTAGGTAGTTTAGCTGCACAAAGCTTTCCAGTTTTACTCTTATATGGCAAACATTTTCGTTTCTTCTCTAACTCTTTGTTTCTTTTCCAATTTGTTTGATTAAAAAGTAATCCTTCCATCTGTAGATTTCTTTTTCCTTATTGCCTATTTCTGTTTCTGTTTCTAAATCTGTTGTTTCTGCAATTGTGACATCGTGTTTCATGGTTCTTCTATCGGGGTTAACTAATGAGACTTGGTCAAAAGGAGTTTCAATAATAGCGCGAGTTGTTATAATTTTACTTGTTTCATCTTCAGAATCACTCGACGGAATTGAGTTTATACCTTCAAATCTCATGTTCATTAAAGATGTACGTTTTCTTTTTATTTTAACTTCTTCTTCCGAGTCCGGAATCCATGACGATCTAGAATCAGAAAAATGCTTGTGACGCGAGCGATGCATCAGTCACACGCGCTGACACCCGCGCTTCCCCCCGCGCACTTCCTTGTTCCGATTCATTGAATAGACACTACAATATTTCGCGTGGCAATTATAAATAACTTAATCTATTTGATTTTATTTGCCTATCATCTTGTAATTAATAATTATCTAGTTGTAGAAGAAATAGATAACATCAAGTGTTTATAAAGTAATGTACGTTTTGACAGAATTCTGAGTAGCAAAATTAAATAAGTAGAGTTATTTAGTTTTCCTAGAACTTTGTTAGTTTTATGACAGAATTTGTAAATTGAAGAAAAAATCAACAACTTATTTTATTTTATTTATTAAAAAATTAACTAATCATTGACTACAGTTATTGATTTATATATTGAGTTGTTTATTTTTCCTTCAAAAACTTAGAATTAGTTTGAAGATATGCATTATTCCATCTGAACGACAAAAATGGCTATATTTTTGGAACGGAATAAGATAAGTAAATTCCTGTAAGACTCAAACATGCGTCATGTTTTGGATTATTTAAAAATAGGGAAAAGACAAAACCGGCAAAAACGAAGTTATTTAGTTTTCCAAATACGGGGACGATATATGATGTACATTACCATACAAACCTTCACCGAAAATTGGTTTGAACGAGTTTTTAACGTACTTAGTTTATTTTAACCCTTCAGATACCGTCAATTAGAGACACAATAGTAAGACAATAGATGCGCGGCCACCGGTGGTCGCTTGGGGATTCATGAATTAATATGTCATAAATCTAAATAAAAATACACTATTATTAAAACATCGATCTTGAATCTTGAAAGTTACAACAAACTACAAGAAATTTTATATTGTGTTACTTACTGCTACGGAATCCTTCATGGGCGAGTCCGACTCGCACTTGGCTCTTTTATTTTTTAGTAGGCAGGTAGTAACGCGTAGGCATTTTGTATTATTTTAAAAATGAGGGTAAAAGTGTATTTGAATGACAACTACGTATATATTACTTGTTACGTGCTGCAGAATTTGTGAAATCGCAGAAAAGGCGTGATTTTTTGCATATTGATGGGTATTTATATGTGAAAAACAATGTACGCAAAGATATAATCTACAGGAAATGTTCGCAAACCAAGGAAATGCATTATCCAGGATTTATCCATAAATGTTGCTTTTTTCATTTTACTCAAAATGTGTGGAAAAAAAATACATAACTTGGATTAGCTGCAGATGAATATCCATACCACCATGTAGGTATGTATCATTACCATAGTAATGATTCTGACTATGCACTGAAAATAAGATATTTATTTGCTTTGGCTTTTCTGCCCTCAGAAGAAATTCCTCAAGCATTTGACAGATTGATGGCGGAAAGTTTAATTCCTGATAAAGTCTATGAGTTGGTACAATGGTATCGGCGTACATGGTGAAGTAACTAAAAAAAACAAAAATGCAACGACTGTTATTATAAAAAAAACTGAACCATTGTTTGCCCCAAGTCTATGGTCAATCCACGAAAATTTGTGCCAAGATATGCCTCGATCTCAAAACTCAATTGAAGCTTGACACAGAAGGTGGAACACATTATTGGCCAATAAAAAATGGAATGTGTCGAAAACTCTGAAGGAACTGATAAAAGAGAAAAATCATCAAAGCTTTATCTAGAAAGGATCGTTGCAGAGGTGCCACGCACACCGCCATGTAAAAAAAATTTTTTTTTGAGGAAGCTTTGCAAAGAATTATATTGAAGAAAGAGGAAATGGACACCATAACATTTAAAAAAAAAAAAGTTGCAACTTATAAATTGAAATAAATACCAATTAATATATAATTAGGTATTAAATTACCAATATGTTTTGTAGCTAATTCACGTACATATTTAATGTTTTAAATGATATAAGAACGTGATTTGAACCACTTTGTTATAAATTGTTTTCAATTAATTAATTAGTTTACAGACATGCTATTTTTTTTTCTATATATTAAAAGATAACTAAATAGGGTTTTTATTTACAATTGTTGTTTATTTAATTACTGGCTTCTGCCAGCGACTTCGTACGCGGAAGCTGTTGCTTATGCCAGCGACAACGGGGTCGTCAAAATCAAAGATCTGAAACGTCTGATGTCGAATTGTAAGAGCCCGGGGACTGGACAACAACGTAATGCGCGAGACGATTCGAGACGTTCCAGATTTCTCCCTTCCACTTACGCGCGTGACAGTGTGCACACACCTCAGACATGGTGCCAATGTCTCCGTGTTCGATGTAATTAATAAATGGGTTATAGGAAAACGCGCTCCTTTCTTTATTCCCTAAAAGTGTTCCCATAGCGTGATCTAACTCGAAGCCAACGCCATTTACGAAACGTTTAGAAAACGGAAACTTCATATTATTTACCCAAATATTATAGTATCTTAGCCATGTGCAGCACCCCTTAGTGAACTGCACAGCGGGTGACGTAACCTACCAACTCATTATTTGCGGTTGGTACAGTAATCGGGTCTAGGGATTGAACCGCAAAATTAAGTTTGTTTTTATTGTATATACCTACTTTTCCGGGATAAAAAGTACCCAGCGTGGTGCCCAGGATATTAAAGAATAATTATACCAAGTTTCATCGTAATCGGACCAGTATTTTTTGAGTGATGCCTGAGTAAACAGACAGACAGACAGACAAAAAAAAATTTAATCACATTTTTGGGTTCGGCGTCGGTCTAGTAGCACCCCCGTTAGTACCGTTTATTTTTTTATATTTTCAATGTACAGAATTTTCACTTCTACAGATTTATTATAAGTAGGTACCTAAACTACGTCTAATAGCATGAAATAACCTATTTGATACCTTTTTAAAACTAAAGCTAAATAAATAAAAAAAAAAATAATAATTTATAATTAAGCTAATATCTAGTAAGAAATATTTAAACACTACCAAAATAACTAATACCTATTTTATAAAATAAATTATTAAACGTAAGAGTAGACTAAAAGTCGCGCTGATAAGCACGGTTTGTTAAAATCTATTATTGTCTGTCAATAAGGTCGAACACTCTGAACGTCTATTCGCATCAACAGCCAAATATTGCCGCCGCGAGCCGCGTCGAGCGCGGCGACCGTTACACAAAAATAATCCTTATAGCATGATTCAGTATTCACGCGCGATGGCTTATTAGCATATTTCATGTATAACTTTGGTGTTTCTATACCGATTTCTATGATTCTTTTTTTATTGAATAGATAATAATGTCAACTTTTTTTAATTAGGGATGAGTGAGAGTGTTATAAACGTAAGAGTAGACAAAAATAAACAGAAAACTCCGAACTACTAAGCTATCGGGAGTTACACGTGTTATTGTGAGTCAACCATAAAAGATTTTTTATATAATTTTAAGGAGAACATTTCCGTTATACATGATTTCTGTGTAGCTTTAACCAATAAGGCTGCAAACGCGACGGAAGCTTAAAAAATGGAGTAATTTCTCCCGTTTCCCCAACATTTCCCTTCACTGCTCTGCTCCTATTGATCGTAGCGTGATGAAAAGTATACTATAACCTGCCCAGGAGTATGAAGAATGATTGTACAGGGTTTCGTTAAAATCCATCGAGTAGTTTTTGTTTCTATAAAGAACATACATACAGACAGACAGACAGACAAAAATTTTACTGTTTGCATTTCTGGCATCAGTATCGATCACTAATCACCCCTTGATATATAGATTTTGGAAATATATTTCATGTACAGAATTGACCTCTCTACAGATTTATTATAAGTATAGATATAGATTTTAAAATATTGTGTAATTACTCAAGTAATAGAAGTATTAACCTACTTATACCTGACAGACCAAAAAGTACATATAAGCACCCCTCGTCAAATAATGTTTAAGGTACTTATAGTAAAACATGTATAACATTAGTAAGTATTTAGCTAATACTTTCCTAGTTGGGATTTCAAATTTTGGTCTGGTGAACTGTTGTCTTACAAGCTGCTGACATTCTAGCGTGTTGAGATTTTGAATCGTTGATCTTACGGTGTTGATGTTTTAACTGTTGATATTATGATTGTTGATCTTTTTTTGTATCTCCAAGCAAATAAGCAGTCGGTTGGATAATTTTCAGAATGGGTTCCGTCCTGCTCGTTCTACCTTAACCAACCCCATATACTTTGCTGACTATTTGAAGTTAAGAAGTTAAGTTTGAAGTATAAGCGAGCTCTCAATCACGAGACGCCCTTGAAAAAACACTCGCCACCCGACGCTCGCCCCGAACGGACGTGCCGCCCCGTGCTCCGCGCCTGCTCTATGCCACGTGTCTCGCCCACGTCTCGCCGCCTACTCGCCGTGACGTCATCGGTGGTTGCTGACCACGCCCACTATCAAAAGCCTTCTTTTTCAAGGCAGTGGACGATAGAATATTTCCGTAACAAAATAAGTCGAAAACGTTTGCCCCATAAGGGAAAAGCCACAGTTTCGTGGTCCTTGGCGGGATAACCTTACGGTGTCAACGTGCCAAGGGGGTGTTGCCCCGATACACCCGCCGAACCCCTTCAGGGCTAGGCAGTCAATTGGAGTCGGGAGCTAGGCCTTGGCGTTGGGAGTGGCCCTCGTCAGATCTATAACTCCGGGTTCTCTTCCAGCAACACACCTGGTGTCGGTTGGGGTGTCTATCCCTTCGCACCAGACCCTGACAGGGCCCGATCGCACATTAAGATTGGCGATCGGTTTACTAGCTTAGGGGCTCACCATTAGGTACTCACCTCCCAGCGTGCACAACTCTTGCTGGGAGGGTCACTCACCCCTGGGCCCGTCCACCCAGGGACTGGACTTAACCCGCGTAAGCCCCGCCCCTAAAAAATGTTGGACCCTGTTACGGAGCAAGAACTCAGGGTAGTAGCAGCATTTTTTCATATGTGCTGCTGCCAGACCCAGAGTTCAAGCAGAAGTATGGAGCCCAATTCCTAGCTTTTGCTGGTCCCCGTCCGGACTCACTCGCCACATAAAACATCTCGTCCCCGACGGCTGGCGAGGGCTCTCTGCCCGCGTCAATTTTAAGCGCCCGTTCGAATGGGTGCTTAAAATTAAAAATAGTGTCATGTCCACGATAGCAATAGACTATCCAGAAACAGAGAACATGACACCCGAAGACATTGGGGTCCTAGATTCGGCAATACAAATTCTTAGCCTCTTCAAGGACGTTACTGAGGAGATGAGCTCTGAAAAGAACGTAACCATTTCTGAGGTATATTGCAAATATTTCTTGTATTTTTAGTTTTAATATCCTATTTTTGTAGTGATTACATTTTTTTTTTATTACTTTCAGGTGATACTTATATAATTTTTGTCTACATCACATCCAGACTGCGAATGGCTCAAGTGCTGTTAAACGAAATTTCCACAAGATTTTCTGGTATTGAGGAAAATAATATTTTTGCCGAGAGCACAATTTTAGATCCTAGGTTTAAAAAATACGGATTTGAAAATAAGTACGCTTGTGACAGAGCGTGTACTAATTTAAAAGCCATGGCCGGGCGAATCGAAATCCAAAGTGCTCACACAGATCTTGAAGAGCCGCCTTCTTCGTCACCGCCCCATAAGCGCAAACGAAGCATATGGGACGAATTTGATGAGCAAGTCGGAATAATTATGAAAAACACCAATCCAACAGCAGCAGGTATTATCGAAGTTGACAAATATCTTGAAGAACCCCTACTGCCAAGGTCCCAAGAGCCTGCCAAGTAATGGTATTATAAAAGACGCATATCCAAGGCTCCATAAATTATTTTTGAGACGGCTTTGCATTGTGGCTACGTCTGTGCCTTCGGAGCGTACCTTTTCCAAAGCGGGCCAAGTTCTTACAGAGCGAAGAAACAGGCTTAGTGGCAACAAAGTGGCCAAAATATTATTCCTAAATTGTAATCTATATTTATTTTTTTCTGTACCTATCCTATATTTTTATCTATTACATATTTTAAATTGATTTGTTTCTTTTTTAACTACAAAAACCCTATTTTATCAGATTAATCGATTCTTCTTACTTTACGCAAAATCAAACAAAGTGTAATAGTATGACAAACTAACACAGTAACATCAAATGTCATATTCGTACTAGTTTCTTCAAAGGTATCGCCAAGTCTCAGCACGGAGCACGCTTCGCCTCATTTGAAGTGGGACAGTGTACCGGCTCAGTACAAAAAAGAGGCTACTCTTACAAACTCATTTTCAAGTCGTGTCCTACCCAACACTAACCTCCATCACGAAAGACGTTATCAAATGCGTTGTTACTAAAGTTTTATAACATCGTAAGAGAAGATGTTACGAACTCAATAGGCCAAGTGGAATATTTTGCCCTACTACGGATGCTTGGACATCTGCTTCACACCAGCAGTATGTTGCCATAACGGCACATTTTGTTGATAACAGCAACATTAAGGCAGCAAGAACTTAGCTGATTTGATACTTAAAATTTGCAGCGTCACCGAAAAAGTAGTGTCAGTTACTACTGACAATGCAAATAATATTCAAGCTGCCATTTCATTTTTAAAATGGAAGCAGGTACCGTGTTTTGCTCATACACTAAACTTAATTGATTAAGAAGGTTTATCTGAAATAAAATTAATTCAAAATAAAGTGAAAACCATAGTAGAGCTTTTCTGAAGGAGTGTTTTGGCTAGTGAACGCCTAACAGCTATGCAAAAGCAGCTAGGCGGAAAACAGATAAAAGTCAAACAAGACGTGATAACCTTCTAGATTCTCTATGACAATAACTATTTTGATGACTCTGTTACACCACCTAAAAAACCTAAAGTACGACCTTCGTACTTTTAAAATGATGATAGTGATGAAAATTATCGACTAATTTCCATCTTATCTGCCTTATCGAAGATTTTTGAGAGGCTTGTACATGGCGCAATTTACCCGACAAAACACAGCATTATTATACCTCAACAACATGGATTTGTTCAAAGAAAATCTACAGTTACTAATTTATTAACTTTCACAAATTACCTATTCAATAATATGGATCAACAGATACAAATTGACGCCGTATACACTGATTTCCGGAAACCTTTTAATAAGGTGGACCATGAGTTGCTTCTTGAAAAGCTTGCATATAATTGGATTCGCGGAGATTTACTTCGCTGGTTTATGTCGTACGTAACACACAGAACTCAACGAGTAGTAATTAGGGGATATAAATCCAAATCGTTCAGTGTCCACTGGCGTGCCCCAGGGTTCAATTTTAGGCCCTTTGCTTTTTATATTATTTATAAATGACGTCACGACGCACGGCGAACGTTATGGTCCGCAGAAGAACATGAAAGACATTCTGAAGGTCCTTGAAAATAAACGACGTCGGTCGCGTGTGTCGTGACGCCTGAATTGGACGCATATTGGCCATTTTCGTGCGCAGAACCGTCACAAAATCGTTGACGTTGTCAGTGTTAGGGGAGGTGCTGGCTATCAGGAATTCTCCCGGTAGGCGAAACGGCTCCCCATAAACAATTTCGGAAGCCGAACAGTCGAGATCCTCTTTCAAGGCAGATCGAAAGCCAAGAAGCACGATCGGTAGGGCTCGGTGGGTGCCAGATATTGCTGTGGCATATGAGAGTAGCTTTCAGCTGTTGATGAAAGCGCTCTATCAAGCCGTTAGCTTGAGAATGGTAGCTGGTGGTTCGCCTTCGCTCAGTCGCGCCAACGTTCATAAGCCGTTTGAAAAGGACCGAATTGACGGCCTTGGTCTGTCGTGACTGTGGTAGGAAGGCCGAAGCGTGCAATCCAACCTCCAACAAACCGACCAGTAACTCCTCGGCGGTTATCGAAGCCATCGGCCAAGCCTCAGGTCATCGAGAGAAACGGTCAATCGCCGTCAGGCAATATGAGTAGCCTCTCGATGTTGGCAGAGGGCAGATTATATCTAAGTAGACGAAGCTTAGATATAATCAATCGAAAAGTGCTTGTCAGAAAATAAACATTACGTTTCTTATCAAATATATTATAATATTTTCATGAACGAATTCAATATCTCCTTTTGGCAGCCAAACGAAGAATATACTGCTTTCAAAAATTGCGAAGTCCACATTGAAAGAAAAACACAAAGAACACCTAAATGAGAACGATCTTCATCTGATAGTAGCCGTATATGACTTGCAGGCGGTAATGCCTTATCCACGAGGCGAAGTATCGAGTTTTTAATATGTATCAAAAATAAATGTGCTTAATTTTACTATTACTGAGCTAGGCTCTAAAAATACTACTTTTTTTGTATGGCACGAAGGAGAAGGGGCTCGAGGAGTGAACGAAATTGGATCTCGTGTACTTATGTATTTAAAAGATTTGAATTGCGAGGAATTTGATGTGATATTTTATGGCCGCAGAAAAATAAGTTCATGGTATCATGGTAGGATGCTGGATCGACAACGTTTGTATGAACAACTTTAGTTACGCGGATGACATGGTGCTGCTGACCTCAACTGTAAGTTCAATGAGACAGCTGTTAGCTATATGTGAAACATATAGCCATGCGCATGGTTTAATGTATAATTGCAGAAAGAGTGAGTACATGGTTTTCAAGGCCGCCGGTAAGTGTCCGTTGCATGTGCTTGCAATTAAACTTAACGGTACTGAACTGAAGCGGGTTCAACAATTTAAATATCTCGGGCACTACGTTACTGAGGGCCTTGACGACCATGTTGACATAGAAAGGGAACGTAGGGCATTGGCGGTCAGAAGTAATATGCTGGCTCGCAGGTTTGCACGTTGTAGTGATCAGGTTAAAGTCACGCTTTTTAAAGCTTACTGTCAGACTTTCTACACGTGCAGCCTGTGGTTCAATTATACGCAGCGTTCGCTCGGGGCACTGCGTGTCCAATATAACAATGGATTTAGGATGTTGTTAGGGTTTTGTAGTGCCTCCGGTATGTTTGCGGAAGCCAGGGTAGATGGCTTCCATGCCATCATGCGCAAGCGGCTCGCTTCATTACTGAGCAGAGTCCAGGGTAGCACTCACAGCATCCTAGAGGTCATTGCAAGTAAACAGCACTCAAACATCCTCAAAGCATTTTTATTCGTGCCCATATTATTTTGTGATTGTGAAATAAAAAAAATAAAAAATCAAAATAAAAAAAAAAACAAAATAAAAAAAAAAACAATTAAAAAAAATCATTTTTTTTTAATTTTGATTTTATTTTGCGGATTATTATTGTTATAACTAAATGATTTCTATTTAATTTGTTTTACTAATTGTGATTTAATTGTGACTATATTTTTAAAATTTAATTTATTATTTTATATGAGGATAGTACTTGAAATAAATGGATTAATATTATTATTATTTAAAATCATCGCCCATTTATGTACAGCCGACTGCAAAATTGTCTGGGTACCTTAGTGCCTATTTTCCCTTGCATGTTAGAGTTAAAGTTTTCTAAAATGTAACTAGATGGCGCTGGTATCTTCTCAGCTAAATGGCGACCTAACCTCACAAACCATAAACTCGACATTTAGTTTGACAATAGACACATGCGTCATCATTGTCGTCAACATCTGAGTATGAGGGTAGATTGATAAAAAAAATATGAAACATCTGTGACACAAGCTTAGCTAATTTCGTGATTCTTATCAACTGATTGTAAACGGGCCATAATATTGCGTCTAACATTACAAGTAACGGTTAATTTTAATGCGGTTTTCAAGAATACATTTGCTCCAATGGTAACATCAGCGACTTGATACGCGAGTGTAGCTGGTTCAAATCTCATAAATAAGTTTTTTACTCTTTGTTTTACATCATCTTTTGTGTTTTAGTTAGATTTACTTTTCTTTAACAAACTAAGTCGGGAAATGTCTTTTTAGATGGACAGTTTGTATAGAAATGAAAGAAAGTATTTCAAGCAAATAAAATGTATATTATTTCACTATAAATAATATATTAACTTAAGATATATAAAGTAAGTAAATGGTCATAGTCCAAAATTAACCCTTCAGATGCCGTCAATTAGAAACACAATAGTAAGACAATAGATGCGCGGCCACCGGGTGTCGCTTGGGGATTCATGAATTAAAATACATTTTTTAATATCTTAACCCTTCAGATACCGTCAATTAGAGACACAATAGTAAGACAATAGATGCGCGGCCACCGGTGGTCGCTTGGGGATTCATGAATTAATCAAACCAACACATTATAAACATTTTGAAAAGGACATAATAATGGTATAAAAAACGACTTATTAAGTAATTTTATTTCTTTTGCAGTAAAACTTAAAGTCTATTATTTAGTATTTTTTAATAAAGTGACTACTGATAGTTTATTTTGATAAGCAAGTTAATATTGCTTAGTGGTCTAAGTAAAGACTTTGACGCAGTAAGGCACGAGATTAAATCACAAATCTTGTATATTTTTATGCTTTCCATTTAAAAAAAAATCAATGCGTTATTTTATGTAATAATCAACTAACTAAATATTTTTCAAACATATTTGGAATAATTTCGCCTGACTTGTAATAAGTGGGTAGTAAAGACAAATAAGCATATTCCAAAGATTTTATATATCCTAGTACTAGATTGACTACGACAACCTCAAAAGCGTACCCGAAAAGGAAAGTCAGAAAGAGTCCTGTCATCTCGTTCTACAAGTGTGTCCATACACTAGCTACATACTGCGGGACAATTTTGCTCAAAAGTTAGTTAAAGATATTTTTGATACATTAAAATAGACATGCAAGTTCAAAAACAGTTAATATGTATAATATGCTTACCAAAAGGGAACTGTAAGTTTTCTCTGTAATTACTAGGAAATAGCTGATGTCCGTATATATTATAATAGCAATATCCTCTTATGCGAGTATGAAAAACCTACACTGATAAAAAAAATGCCTAATGTGTGTGGACCTACGTAAGAAGATCACTTCAGAACGGCTGCACCTATCAGAATAAGGTTTGTCTGAAAGAAAAAACTAGTTAGTTTATAATAAAACTATGTTATTCTTTTATTTTTACTTTATTAATTCATGAATCCCCAAGCGACCACCGGTGGCCGCGCATCTATTGTCTTACTATTGTGTCTCTAATTGACGGTATCTGAAGGGTTAAAAATAGACTGATGCGAAATTGTAAATTTGTTATTACGTTAAATTGCACTTATTTACTAACAAATAAACAATAAATAATACATTAAATAAATGATCCTCGACTGGTTTATAAATTTATTTATACTAACTACTACTACTAATTATTGCCGATGCCCGTTAGCGCCACAGGGAATTTCCGAAAGGGAAACCATGGTCCTGGAACACAAAGGGCAACTGAAGGACACGGGTAGATTTATTCAGTATAAACCTCAAATAACTTGTCCCGCTCTAAGATGGGGGCGCTCTACCTTAGAGCAGGATAAATTATTGGAGATTTTACCACATCAAAAAAGTCCCCCACTATGTTCGTTTGTCTATATCTATTTGCAATCAACTCAAAAACTACTGAACGGATTTTTAACAACGGATGAACTTACAAAAGGGTATACAGATGAAATAGAATTAGGTTTTAGTGTTGATTTAACTTTACATCTTCAGACTTAATGAGGCGACTATAAATAAAACTGTTGCTGAAAAAAAAAAATTAAATGGCACAACTTCAAAGCCACTGTTTCCGATGTTTCTCGTTTCTTGGAAATCTACAACAAAACATAAAAAATAATATATTACTAGTAGTTAACGGTTAAGCCACATACG
This sequence comes from Mythimna lalbum, assembly GCA_949319445.1. NCBI lineage: Eukaryota > Metazoa > Arthropoda > Insecta > Lepidoptera > Noctuidae > Mythimna > Mythimna lalbum. The sequence goes on along the minus strand of OX439357.1, from coordinate 18,528,628 downwards.
TGCAGCATTGCGTGCGGCATTTATTAGGGACTTACCTACGGACTAAACTTAAAGACAGTGGACTATTATATTTAAAATGAATATAATTCTCGAATGTACTATATCGATGTAGAGAAGATTTTGACGCGCGTCGTTTTAAGAACTGGTCACAGATAACTATATACTGAATTGGGCCGAAGACACGTCCCGCATGCCGCACCTCTAGTCGCCGCTGCTCGCCGCTTTCCGTTGTGTCATGAGAGCAGCCGAAGATCGCCGAGCGGCCAAAGGCGCCCGATCAACAGAAAAAATAAAATTAGTAAAATTGGGACTCGCTTGATTTATAAAAAAAAAAAAAAATTGGGCCTCAGATATTTAGAAATTTGCTTATAATAATATAAAACTTGAACAGTAGACAATCAAATTTTATAAAATTTAGCACCCAGTCCGTCTTCTGAGTCGTTTATGATGCCCCTTCTCTATGTATTTTTACAGGCAGTTAATATGTTTTAATTCTCGCATGAAATTCAAAACGATGTTTGTTGTCACCCTACATAAATATTTTGTAAACAAAACAGAAAACTTACCAAATAAAATGAAATTCCACAACCAGGATACTCATCACTATTGCGAAACTTTACACAGCAACGTTTTGAACATCTTGCACACTTTATACTTTACTAAATATTGAGATAAAAACTTGTAACAATTAAAAATACAACTTTAGCCCTATGAAGCATCAGCCATATTGTTTATTGATGTCAAATTCTGTCAAATTGAAACCTCCTAAATGTTGCCTTTCATAATTTGAAAATTACTACGAATAGCTACTATATCTAAATGAAATCATCATTAAATACGAGGGTGGATTGAAAAGTTCGCGGCCTAACACATAAATACTTGAACTATTTTAATGTAACTGACCTCATTCGATTTGCTTACTCTCTGGTTGCCACATTGTAAATTTCTATCGCAATAGCATTATCTGTTTTTAAGTTAGACCATATTTTGTGAGCCTAAGTGCAGCGTTTTTAAAGAATGGAGAAAATTGTGCAACTTGTGGTCATCAAATACCTGTTTAAAAAAAAAACTAACTCCAAAAGAGATACACGAAGATATGTCAACAACATTGAGGGAATCTGCTCCGTCGTATACGACTGTGAAAAAGTGGGTTGCAGAATTTAAACGCGGACGAGAGAGTATTGAAGATGACCCTCGCTCCGGCCGGCCTACGACGTCTACGACTGAAGAAAACATCGGAAAAATCTGTGATCTGATATTGGCATATCGGAGATTGACCATCAAGGAGATTGCAGACACTATTGGCATCTCGTATGAACGAACACAAAACATCATAGTCAATGAACTTGGATTTTCTAAGGTTTCTGCGCGGTGGGTACCCAGATTGCTTTCAGTTGAACAAAAACGAATACGGCTCACGATTTCTCGCGACTGTTTGGAAATGTTTGAGGCTGATCGACAAGATTTTTTGGCCAGATTTGTGACAATGGATGAAACCTGGGTACACCACTACACCCCAGAGTCAAAACAGCAATCCAAGCAGTGGAAAAAACCTGATGAACCGACTCCAAAAAAAGCTAAAGCAATTTTGTCCGCTGACAAGGTGATGGCGTCAGTTTTTTGGGATGCTAAGGCTGTCATCATGGTGGACTACCTTGCAAAAGGTGAAACTATAAACTCGGCTTATTACTGCACCTTTTTACGTCGTTTGCGTGAAACAATCAAAGAGAAAAGGCCAGGATTCCTCAGCAAGAAAGTGTTGTTCCATCAGGATAATGCACGCGTTCACACGTCTGTTGAATCTATGGCTCAAATTCGTGATTGTGGCTTTGAATTACTGCCCCATCCCGCCTATTCCCCTGATTTGGCACCTTCAGATTTTCATTTATTCCCAAACCTAAAAAAACACCTTGGAGGTCAAAAAATTTCATCAAATGAGAAGGTCGAAGCTGCGGTGGGTGACTTTTTTGAAGGCCTTGAAGAAACTTTTTTTATGACTGGCATACAGGCGTTGGAAACCAGATGGAAGAAGTGCATTATGTTAAGTGGAGATTAAGTGGAAAAATAAATTTACTTTTATTTACATTTTATTTTTTTTTCTGGCTGAGGCCGCGAACTTTTCAATCCATCCTCGTACAAGAAGAATGCGTATAAAATTTCAAGAAGCAATATTTGAAATAAAATATTTAGTTGCAATTCATTTTATGTTGCATAAACCTATCAAAATGCATGAACACGGACTATTTAACGATAACTGGAACAATCTAAAAACTACCATCTGTTTCCAATTTTTTTCTGGTAGTGTGTGAGAAAGGGACACAGAGGATTTATCTTAGTGTCCTGCTCCAGGCCATTTTTCCCTTTTGCGTGTCAATAACACACATGAACTTAATGCTAATGAGAATAAAGAACACTTTAGACAGTTTAATATTTCTTCGTAGTCAATCTAGTCTACTCTAGTAGGATATATAAAATCTTTGGCATATTCATCATAAAACTGGTATTCAAATGTTACTTAGGTTAAGGGTAGAAAAATAAAAACGTTCTAATAACGCAAAAACCAGTCGTCACTCATTTGCAGTAATGTCATGCAAACAATTTTTAGCCCGTAGCATTTGCTACTCTTCCTACGTGGCTAATCCGCCACTGGCACTATTGAAATAAATAAACTGTTTTTGTCATATTCCAAACTGTATTACAAATAATTTTACCCTATCATTAGCAGTTTAATATCTCACTTCTTTTCTGTGTTTTACCTTTATATATAGTTATTTAAATTACGTCTATAAGACGAATAAATTTTTGTATGTAAAATTGTAAATATTATTAGTTGTTTTTCATATATGTTGTTATTTATTTTTAAATTAATTATTTTTTTAATTTAATATAAATAATTTGATTTCAAAAAACATACTTAAACATTCTAAACACAAACCTACTAAAAGTAGCATGATGGATTTGAACTTACGACCACGTAATTATAAGTCTACTGTTTAGACAAATAGACCATTTTGACATATGAAATGACGTTGAAATTAACAACTGCATTACGAGACAAGACCGTATTTATAAACTTAACGTTAATGTTACGTCTTAAAGTTCAAATTGCCATAACATTATTTTATAATATTTGACTATGATCTACCTCGTTTTACTCGTTTAAAATATAAAGCTCCGAATTGAATACCACTTATCTTCTGCTGATTGCAGATTCAAATTCGTCTAACTTTTGGGATGCTTTGTTTTACCTTCTGTTGCCAGATGGGTTAGATTTCTGGTTCCTCTGTGCTTAGGTTTTTTGTAAGTTATGAATAACAAACAAAAGAAATCGGTAGGAATTGTATCGAAGCTAACTAGTGGATATTTAATTGTAATATATTATGACTGGCCTGTTGGTGATGAAGCACTAGGGTTAGTGGCCCTGACTGCTATGACGGAGGTCGTGGGTTCGATTCCCACCCAGGACAAATGTTTGTATGTTGAGCATGATCATATGCTGTGCCTGAGTGTAATTTATCTATAATGTGTATGTATTTAGAAATATCTAGGTATGTTTATAAGTTGTCTAGGACTCATAACAGAAGCTTTGCTTAGCTTGGGACTAGACGGCATTGTGGAATATTATTATTAATATTCAAATCGGTAATTACTCAGCAAAAGGAAAAAAGAGCAGGTAAACAGGCTCATCAAACAAAAAGGCAATAAAAAAAATAGAGGTTTATTTCTTACAGTTTACTATTCAACAGTCAGATTATTAATCAACGAATAAGATTATAATATTACTTGTAATTTCTTATTAAGGTCATAGCTTAAATATTCGTTTCCAAAATTGGAAAGAGGATTGAAGCTTATGTAACCTTAAAAAAGTAAACTGGCTATGACAGCACAGTTCAAGGGCATTCTGTTCTGTTAGTCAAAAACTTAAATAAAATACTAAATAAGACGAAATAAAAAACTTGTTTAATATTTGAATATTTTTATTCATTGCACAAATATAAAGATTTCAAAAATCAACAAAATCATTATTCTTCAACTTTAAATGTTTTTCATCGGCTCTTACACCTCTACTAAAACATAAGTTAAAAAATGGATATATACAGAATCGTTTGTACTCTCTTCTAATTTACTCTTGTTATCGTCGTAACAAAGCATTCCGCTATTTCTTATAATATGACACTTATAATGCCCTATTGTTCCAAGTATTGGAGGAACATATTCTACGGCACCTAATAATTTATAAATGTTTTGTTTAATTATTATACTTTTAGGTACCTCATGTAAAAACACCATTTGCGTGCCATTTAAATCGAATGTAACAATTTTTGACAAGGTATAATGAAATAGAACTACTTCATTGCATTTTCTGCATTGCTTGTTTTCCCAATCATGAATAATAATAGAATCTTCCAAGTTACTGATGGTGAAAATATTAATTATATCTAAATTTAACGGTATAAACACATGTTTTCTTCTTGATGGGGTAGAATTTATGCATGCACTATTTGAACAGTTACTTACAGAAGAAGCACTAAAAATAATATCATTTAAGACGTGCTCAAGAATAAATGCAGCGTTACATTCACAATTATAATGATATATTTTAAAATATATCGAAGCAATTCTTATTCTTAATCTGTTTGATTCTTCACTGTTAATATAACGCTGTTATATCGTTATTTCTGTGATTATTGTCAAATAAATTGAGTATACATAAATACTCTTTATTCCCAGGGTCAGTAAAAAAAAACACTGAATCAAATGCACGAGTAAATTTAATATTTTTTACAGATAAATCAGTAAAATTACTATTTTAACATTATTCTAAGTTGGTCTCTTCGGCCGCACTACAGGAGCATCGACGCGAGTTTGCCTATTGCGCTCTCTTTCTAATATTGCTTTTCATTCGCACAACTGCTGGTCAGCGGACCACCGCGCTCGCGTCGAATCGTCACGATACCAGTATTATATCTCAACGGACTGTTACTGTTGTGGATCCGACAGTGATATTCCGATAAAAAGGACATAAGTGTGTATTCAGTGAGAGACTTAGTGTATATTTAAACGTGATATAAATAATTACGTGATATTAATCAATATGGTGAGTTATTTATTTTTGAATTAAATTTGTTAACGATATTTATTTTGTGTTATCTACCACCATACCATGTTAAAACTTTTACCAGTTTTGCTGTAGTCAGTACTTTTACATAGGTACCTAGTTAAAAAGTAGATCGGAATAAAGTCCTAACAAATTAGGCCTTAATGAACAAGGATGGAATTTATTGTGTTTTATATAATTAATAATAATAAATAAAGCCTGGGTAAGGTAAACCTTTCCCAGGCTCTCTATTTAAAAACTAAATAGAGCGTTTAAGGTTTTGCCTAAACCAGACGCAACTTTTAACTCCTGGTAATCTCAAATTATTAAAAAGCAGTTATAAATAAATAGATATTTAAAAATATACTTTTTAATTTAATTTTCAGATAAAAGCGGGTCGCAAAGGAAAAGTCAATAGTGAAAAATTAAAAAAAATATTTCTTAAGTACGGAGATGTATGCAGAAATCGCAGTATTAAATATAATGATCCAGTATTTAAAACAATATCTAATGAGTTAGATAATACGATAGCTCCTTATGCAATCTACAAAGCATTGAAAAGGCACTACGACGAGTATTTTCAAAATGATGAAGATGATAACCTTTATTCACCCCGAGTTCAGAGTAGTTCATCTTCTTCACCGTCGCGTCATAGTGTGGCTTCATTATCGCTGACATATCAAGACAAGGTGAAAACATTTAGTTTTACAATGGACGAGCATGAATGGAAAAAAATTCAACCCGTGATGGTACATTATGCTAGAAGAGATATAAGGACCTCATCGACACACCAAAAATACAGGAGTCTGCCAAAGTTTAAGTGGGCGACTTTTTTGAGAGAAAAGCTCTGGGAGTTATCTAAGCTACCATGTACTTGGAACTTTAAAAATAAGAAAGTTGACGGTGAAAATAACATTTCGTTATTTGGAAAGTGCTCACAATGTCAAAGAGAAACAATAATAAAAACCGAAGCAATTTCTGAAAAAACTGTAAGATTTACATGCGATATACTTACTTGTAAGGAAGAGAATGTACCACACAATCCTAAAAAAAAATCAAAATTAACTCCATACAAAAGAGGTAAATTAGCAAAAATTCTACAGTATAAGCCTGCCGTAGTCGTACAAAAAGAACTTGCGGCCAAATTAATTAAAGACCCAAATCAAGTTTGCCCACCAGTGCTGCCAAGTTTAGCAGCTCTCCGCCAGATCAAGTATGAGAAACGACAAAGCAAAAGACTTCATGCTCACCCAATTTTAAGTATACTCATGATGACTCAAGAGGTACAGAACTTTATCCGTGAAGTGACATTGATACCGTGTTTTCATTTATATTATTGGTCTGATCAGCAAATAGAGTACTATACTAACTATTGTAATAGTTTTTCTAAAGTGACCATTACTGTAGATGCAACTGGATCTTTTTTTCAGGCTATAAAGCTTCCCGATGGAACTACACTAACAAAACGACTATTTGTATATATTGGCATGATTGCTTCGGATTCAATTAAATCTACTCCAATTTTTCAAATAGTTACCGATTCTCACAATAAAGATTCAATTGCAGCGTGGTTAAAAAAATGGTTAATTCAAGTAAGGAGCCCGCCACATGAAATTATTACCGATGACTCATCAGCATTAATTGCAGCTAATGTTTCAGCATTTACTACGTTTAGCAGTATAAAAGATTATGTTAAACGATCTGTTTTAGTCTTAAGTGGCCGCAATTATGCATTACCTGAAGTATTTATTAGGCTAGATACAAGTCATTTTATCAAAACAATTTATAATTTACGTTGCTTTGAAAATAGGGATATAAATGTTAAAATGTTATACGTTCGTTGCATTTTGTATATGAAAGAATGTGAATCGTTTCAGCAAATTAAAACTCTCATTACTGATGTTGTAAGACTATGTCTAACCGAATACGATAACCCAGAAAACCCTGTTTCTGTTTATATTCAGAAAATAAGTTGCACCTTAGGTAATACTACATATACGGAACCTAATGAAGACACCGATGAAAAGGAAAATATTCACGAAAACATAATCCTCGACGATGATGACGGTTTGCTCTCATGGTTTGATGAAATTGTTGAGAGGGAAAAAAAGCCTAGATAAAACAAAAAGTTCGTCAGAATCACAAAACTCTTTCTACATGCCTCATTTAATAACAACGCTCAAACGGTTACTCCTAAAGTTACCCCTCTGGAGTAATATTATGTGCCCATTATATAAATCACAAAACAAAGTACCAACATCTTCAGCTATAGAGAGCTATTTTAAAACTATGAAAAATTTGTTATTCACAACAAGGTCGAAGAAATATAACATTGATGAATATTTAAATATGCATTATGATTATTTATTAGGTGAAATAAAAATTGCTTTAAATTGTTTAAATAATTTCGCCGACATTGTAGACAAAAAGGAGAAAAACATTAAAAGAAAACGAGGTAAGACTAGGAAGCGAAAAATGTTACCATTTGAAAACAAATGCTGCAAAAAAGAAAAACCTAGTGTAACCAAAACGTTTTTAAATGATTCGGTATTCTCAGTAATTCCTACGTATGTTGAAAACTGGAGAGGCGAAGGTGTTCCTAAAGATGATTCTGCAAATAAACCTGTAAATATAATGTTTTTAAAAAATAGTAATTTTACTGTACAAGATATATCTGAAAAAAATATTAAATTAACAAACACTTGTGCATTTGATTCCGTATTTTTTTTATTGGCCCACGGATTTAAAGAGTATTCATGCATACGCGATTTATTTGACAATAATTGCAGAAATAGGGATATAACAGCGTTTTTACAAATCCTCTGTAACTCTGATAATAACAGTGAAGAAGCAAACAAATTAAGAATAAGAATTGCTTCGATACATTTCAAAAACAATTATTATGATTGTGAATGTAACGCTGCATTTATTTATGAGCACGTCTTAAATGATATTATTTTTAGTGCTTCTTCTGTAAGTAACTGTTCAAATAGTGCATGCATAAATTCTACCCCATCAAGAAGAAAACATGTGTTTATACCGTTAAATTTAGATATAATTAATATTTTCACCATCAGTAACTTGGAAGATTCTATTATTATTCATGATTGGGAAAACAAGCAATGCAGAAAATGCAATGAAGTAGTTCTATTTCATTATACCTTGTCAAAAATTGTTACATTCGATTTAAATGGCACGCAAATGGTGTTTTTACATGAGGTACCTAAAAGTATAATAATTAAACAAAACATTTATAAATTATTAGGTGCCGTAGAATATGTTCCTCCAATACTTGGAACAATAGGGCATTATAAGTGTCATATTATAAGAAATAGCGGAATGCTTTGTTACGACGATAACAAGAGTAAATTAGAAGAGAGTACAAACGATTCTGTATATATCCATTTTTTAACTTATGTTTTAGTAGAGGTGTAAGAGCCGATGAAAAACATTTAAAGTTGAAGAATAATGATTTTGTTGATTTTTGAAATCTTTATATTTGTGCAATGAATAAAAATATTCAAATATTAAACAAGTTTTTTATTTCGTCTTATTTAGTATTTTATTTAAGTTTTTGACTAACAGAACAGAATGCCCTTGAACTGTGCTGTCATAGCCAGTTTGACAAAGATTAAAAACAAATCGAAATTATGGTCACTCTACTAGAACATTGTATGGGGTAACATAATTCTTGAGATTACTCGCGTCCCAAACAGTGTTGAGGGTAAAAGGATATGTCATTTTAATGGGGTTAATATGAGGATTATATGGACGTCTACAGCAAAATCCTAGCTACTATAGTTATTGAGATATCATGGTTTAAAGTAACGTCAGGACTGCGCGGCCACGAGTTTTGTGTTTTAAATTGATTTCGTCTGTTTAATTACACTTTAGTCGTATTTTAAAGCTTTTGTCAGTTTCGACAAATTAAGACCTTTCTCCTTTTAACTCCTATACTATATGAAGTCTTCAATTTTAATAAAAAAAATACTAAAAACAAAATAGCAAATCAAGGACTGCGCGGCCATGACTTTCAAGGCGAATATTTAATTATAATATTGATATAGAGCTTTGATTCATTTTTCGACAAATCTTGACAAATACAGACTTGAGTTGACAAAAGGAATTATTTCTCTATCCCAAGTAGTTGCTGAGATCTCCGTGGCCGCGCAGTCCTTGACGTCAGGATTGCGCGGCCAACTTAAAACGCTTATAACTTCTTTATTTCTGCTTTGACAAATACGGGGTTTGTTTCTTTCGATTTTGACAAATATCGACAAATTTTTGGCTGAAACCATTTTCTGATTTGATAACTTGGCGGAGCAATCCTGACGCACATCCAAAGACTCTGTTAATCTGTTTTGTGGGCGTTGGCTGGGTATCGAGCAATAAACAGACTTTTCCAGATCACACAACCGATTTATTATAATGCAAGCCTTAGGTTTTCGCTTCACATAACGAGCCGTGAGACAGTCCCCGAGAATAGGACGTTGTACATCGCACGACTGCCGACAGAGGTATGAACCCCGAGTTTTTTTTTTTGTGTGTGTTGCCTCTCGCAGGTCAACCTCTGAGGTTGTCGTCTGCTCAACCGGGCTTGCCTGTGGTGGCCCTGAATAAATTCAAAGCCTCCAGCCAGGGCTTACTTAAAACTACTAAAATTTAAGTGACAACGCTAAGGGCACACCCTGTGGGGTACGAGCCTCGGCTTAGGGCGTCACTGGGGGAGGGCAGCAAAGGGACGGGCTGGATCGAGCAAAATAATATTTATTATTATTTCCTTTATTTTCAATAAACACATATAAATTACATTTTTAAATATTTCAATATAAAAAAAAAACATTTAAAAATATAAAAAATAGTAGCCCACCGGTATCGGGAACAGGGTCCAAGCTACCGGCGGTCAGGGCTCCAGAGAAAGAAACCTCCTAACTATACGAGCCGTGTCCAGAAGTACCGCTTTCTGAATCAAGCCCTTGATCCAGCCGCCTAACGAGAGCCTCTTAAGGTATTGGTCGAGGCTCTTGGCCATTAAGCCATTGGCTAAAACAACTATCGGTACAATGATCGCTGAATCCACTTGGGAACGGATATGTCAACAATCATTGCACGCCTCTCGCATCGGTCCACCACCACTATATCAGGCTTATTGGCCACAATAGTCCTGTCAGTGATGATGGGCCGATCCCAGTACAACGTGATATGACCATTATCAAGAACTGGGTCGGGCTCATATGAACCTATAGTATGGCACTTCCGATTCCACAAGAAAGTAGTTCAGAGCAAGCTGCTGATGGATAATCCTGGCTACAAGGTTGTGTCTATGCAAGTACTCTCCGTTAGCTAGCCGAGAACAACCAGAGATAATGTGACGAATTGATTCTCCCGGACGGTGACATGCCCGACAGATGTCAACCGTGCCGTCCTTCACAATAAATCTCCGGTAGTTATTCGTCATGATAACTTCGTCCATAATTGCACAGACAAAACCTTCGGTTTCCCCAAATAGGTCACCGAAACGCAGCCAGGCTACGGACGCCAATTGGTCTACATCGGGCCCATGAAGGGCCCGGAAAAAGCGTCCGTGAAGCTCTTTGCTCTGCCATACTTCCCTGCGATCGTTAGTGTCAAGCACTATCGGTTTGCGCCAGTTCTCGTTAGCCAGGGCGAGCGGGGTGAGTCCCTTGTACACCGCCACTACATCTCGATGCATACCCACGTCGGCAGCTAGGAAATATTCCCTGATTGAGAGCTAGATTGAAAAGACGAGCGAAGAATAGTATGGATGGACCGGCACAGGTAATACAGGCGGCGATTCAAGATATTCCTAGTGGAAGTGCTTACCTAGTATAAATGCGATGAGAATGGTGGTAAATAGAGCAAGAATGATTGGTGTTCCTACATCTCCAAAAAAGCTCCATAATCTAGTCATTCCAAATAAATACAGTAATTTTCTGCTGGCTCAGTACTGAAGAAGATTGTATTTTATTGTTTGGTACGTCTGAAAATATAAGACTTCTCCAGCTGTCACCATTTTGGATCTTAGATGGTACATTTCGTACCTGTCCAACAGTTTTTTATCAAATTTATACGGTGCACGGATTAATTGGATTGCACGATACCGTGCAAAAGGTGGTACCATTGGTGTTTGGGCTCCTGTCCAACAAAAATAAGAGAATTTATTGTTTATTTTTTGAGCTTCTCAAGTCGCGAGCATCTCAATTTGGAACCAATTTGCAACCTGACGTAGTAATTACAGACTTAGAGAAGGCGTCAATAAATGCGGTGAAACAAGTGTTTCCTGAAACTAAACACAAGTGTTGTTATTTCCATCTGGCTCAAAATATTTGGAAGCATATCCAGTCTACTGGTCTCTCCAAACAATACTCAGAATCGACATCTTTCGCTCACAAAATGCGTCATTTGGCCGCGTTAGCCTTTTTAAAACCAGATGAGATACCTGAGGCTTTTAAAATACTAAAAGAAAAAGTATTACCCAAGGATGCAAGGAAAGTCATTGATTGGTTTTCCAAATACTACGTCAATGGTACTTATAAGAAAAGGACTACTCAAAACCTCGGATCATTAAAGACAAACTTGCACAAAGTGCCTCCATTGTTTCCGCCTGACATCTGGTCGGTGAATAGCTCGATAGGAACCACTGTTCCAATTACACAAAATGAGGTGGAATCATGGCACCACCGCTGGAACACCCTATTGGGCAGAAAGAAATGGAATTTATGTAAGACCATTGAAGAATTAAACAAGGAACAAAAACATACAGAATTAATAGTTGAAAAATTAAATTCGCAGTCTCAAGAAACCAAAAGATCAAAGAAAAAAGAAAATAGGGAAGAAAAAATAAAAAACATTTGGAAAAAAAGGAAACTATGGACTTAACCACATTTTTAGATGGTCTTGCATACTTGTGCTATTTTAAACGTTAACTGTTTTTTTTTAGTTTTTTTTAAATGTTCAATTTGGTTGGTTATATTGTCATGGAAAAATATAATTATTTGGTTGATTGACACGTAATATGACATTTTTTTTTATGTTTGATTTGGTTGATTGTTATATGAATAAAGACTTTTTACGATGATTTTTAGAGGTTTAGTTATTCGAGATTACATGGCTACGGTGTTCAGTTTTTAGTGGTAGCGTGCATTCTTTGTTAAGTGTTTCGTATAGGTGAATTAGAGATTTCGTTATTCGAGTTCGCATGGCTACGGCGTTAAGTTTTTCGAGGTAGCGTGCATTCGTTGTTAAGTGTTTCGTATTCGTAAACTTACGGGGACGTGATATTCGGTGTTACACTTTTCTAAGTCACGTATCACACTCGTCGCGGAGGAATGCGGCGATCTCATCACGCTGGGAAGTAATGCTGTTTGCATTGAAGAAACCTAACTTTAGGGAACGGGGTTTATGGGTACAGACTTTCTTTTGTCTATCCATTAAGGAGCGACAGCAGGCAGTTTATCTAATTCGAACAGCACAGACTCGTGCTGGTCGAAAAACTGCAGGCGCTTTGTCTGGGTCAGTTGGCCGGTTGCTTCAGCGACGTGAAGCTTCTCGGCGAGGTCCCTAGCATCTTGCGTCATGAAAATGACGTAGTGCTCGGTAATGATTTTACCGATGGACTTTGTCCTCGGAGGGATCACACCAGCTGGCTGGGGGCCCTTTTTTGGCGCTGCTGGGGCTACAGGAGCCACGGGGGCGGGGGTAGGCGCTGGGATGGGCTTGGCCATCAGAGCTGGGGGAGGAGGATTGGCTGACACCGGAGCCGGGAAAGCTCTCTGGTGGGTCAGCTTGTTCCACATGGAATCCCGCTGGGGAGCGAGGCGTTCGGGGAGCTGGGCGGAGGGTGCTTCCCTTTGCTGGCGGGCGGCGAAGCGCTTTGCCATCTTGGGAGAAGTGCGGGGAGCTTTGGGGCAGCCCCGGTAGTTAGCCGGGTGCCCGGCCTGGCCGCACAGCACACAGCTGGGAGGCTCTGTGCACTGGGTACGGTCTTTGGGACGGGGACAATCACTTGTTCCGTGCTCGCCCAGGCACTTGACGCACCTGGGTTTGGCGAAACAGTTTGATTGGGCGTGGCCATATAACTGGCAACGGTGGCATTGCCCTACAATTGCGGGCTTGTATGGCTTCTCGATGAAGATGCCAGAAAGGGAACAGACCGACTTCACTTTGAAGATCGGGTGGTGACCTTCGGTAGGCTCACAGACGACCAGTACCATATCGTACTGCTCGCGGCCTCGGGACTTATGCAGGCGGTGGACGGCGGTCACGGGGATGTTTTGTGCCAGGAGGTCGGACTTGATATCGTCCGTGGAGATCTCTTTTGGGATACGTCTTATGACCACTCGGGTCGGCGTATCTTCGGGGAGGGAGTACGTGTGGAAGCACACGTTTCTCTCCTTCAGGGAACGGGTTAGGTCGCGGTAATCTTGGGCGGTCGGAACCTGAACCTTGATACATTGCTGGCATGCTTTGACGTTAGTGTAGTTGATCCTACGATCAACACACATCTTTGACACCTCTGTCCACTTTGCCTTATCCTGTATGTACAGGGGCGGCGGGGGACGTTGCTTCCTGGAGGAAGCTGAGGGAGTGCAGTTAGCCTACGAAGCGGGGGTGGCTGGGGCGGGCTTGGTGGTAGCTGGGGCGGGCTTGGTGATGGCGGGGGCGGGGGCCACGGTGGTGGCTTTCTTGGCCTTGCTAGCGGCCTTGGAGGCCCTAGCCTTGCGTTTGCCGCGTTTGCCTCCTTCGACGAGTTGAAACTCGTCGTCGTCACCGGCTCGGTCGTCACCGGCTCGGTGAAGGAGTGCGCGTCGTCGGATGATTCCGACGAGCTACCTACGGCGACGGTGGTGTCCATGGCCTCGACAGTTGAGGTGGACGCTGGGGTCGCTGGGGCTACCTTTCCCTTAAGTTGGGAAGAAGCAGGGCGGTTGGGCGGGGGGGTAGACTCCTCATCGTCGGAGGAATCCGACGATGGGGTCTTTAGGGTAGTATATATGTTATGTATAAGGTCACCAACTTGGGTTCACGAAATAATAGGACATACGTGTTCGCGTAAACTTTATTGCGACTGGCTTACGTGGCGGGCGCAGCCGCCTCTATACCCTATACTATGCACACACCTATACGATACTATAATTATCAACACACACAGGCATTGTCCCTACATCATTCCCCCCTTTAAAACAAAAAATATTTTAAAACTAGTTTTACAAAAAAAAAAAATTTTAAACAAAAGGTATAAGTACATATATGTAAACACAATTTTCTTTAAGTTACACTACACTGCACTGCACCGATACGCAACCTTTTGCAGCTTATATATAAGCATTGCCTGCAGCTGGCTGCTGCTGCTGCGGCACCGCCTGCACGGTGACCATATTTGGGTTGCCGGCTGTTTGCTTGCCAACCCATGATCTCGCCGTGCTCTTGCAGCGACGCCATGCCACACATCCAACAGTTAATGATAAAATTATTACCATAGCGATGACAATCCACACAATATTATCCAATTTCTCGTTGAAATTATTTGTGATTTTTGTGCTATAATTCCACTGTTGGAACTGTGTTCTTCTTTCGTTTGATTGGATCCCATTGTCAATAATATACTTCTATAATGATGCCTTTTTTTAAATGAACTAATATTACAAATATGTTTGTCTATATGTATAGGCATGAATAAATTCTTATTCTAGCAGCTGTGTAGTTATGCTTACATGCTAATTTGTTTGGTGCAGTGTATTCAGCTAATTTACGTAAAATAATAATTAAGAATAAAATAACATTTGCTTAGCGAATCTGTGTCTTATGCCAATGACATAAGTGTGTTAATCTAAACATGATGCAATAGTGCGATACAATTGTTTTCGCTTTTAAAATAAATACATAGTGACTACGCTTACTTTGCCTATTTAGCAAAACGTAGCGGTGTTTTGATAACTCGGCCACTTCGCGTTGTTTTATGATGTAAAACTTTGCTAGAAGTGCCCTTATTATTGTCACTATTATTGTGACTGTTATTTTCTATGTCTAAATTAGGACTAACATTATCGCTACAACTATTGTCAGCTATTATATAGGCTGGTTTGAGCCTGTCTATAGAAATGCATGATTCTTTATCTCCTATCTTAATAATAAATGTCTTTCCTTGCCTCTTAATTACATTATATGGACCGTCATATGGTGGCTGTAGTGACTTCCTAATCATTTCCTTCCTAATAAATACGCTTTTACACGTCTTAAGGTCATTCGACACAAACAACGATCGTGAATTACCATGACATGTTGGTCGCGGTTTAAATTTGTTTATCGCGTCCCTAAGCAACTGTAAATATTCCGAGTCCGACATACATACTTTGGAATCATCGTAAAAATCGCCCGGCAATCGAATCGCTTTACCGTAGGTTAATTCCGCTGCGCTCACTCCGCTGTCACTTCTAGTAGCTGCACGCAGCCCTAATAAAACTATCGGAAGCTTGTCTACCCAAGATTTGTTGTCTTGTAAACGTGCCATCAGAGCCACTTTCAGTGCTCGATGCCAGCGTTCCAAAAGACCGTTGCTTTGAGCG
The DNA here is from genome assembly GCA_949319445.1 of Mythimna lalbum. NCBI lineage: Eukaryota > Metazoa > Arthropoda > Insecta > Lepidoptera > Noctuidae > Mythimna > Mythimna lalbum. Next base: position 18,512,944 of record OX439357.1, on the reverse strand, counting down.
TGATAAGGGGTCGTACGTAATTTATGTATGCCTAGGTACTTCATGAGGTTCCTAAATAGATCACTCTCGAATTGCCTACCCTGGTCGCTTGTAAGCTTCGAAGGGCAACCAAATCGAGAGATCCAGGTTTCGAATACCACTCTAGCCACCGTCTCTGCTGTGATGTTTTGAACAGCCATGAGTTCTGGCCAACCCGTGGCGCGATCGATGAGAGTCACGCAATATTTTTGTCCCTCCTGTGAGATGGGTAAGGGACCAATGATGTCAATATGCAAATGCTGAAAACGATCGGCCCGTTCGAACTTGCCTAAGTCAGAGATAGTGTGTCTCGTAATTTTCACTTTTTGACACTGAGGACAAGCTCTGGCCCACTTGGCAACATCTCTATCCATGTTCGGCCAAAAGAACTTTTGTTTAACCATCTGCTTACTACATTTAATGCCTGGGTGACTGAGGTCATGAACTGAATGAAATGCTAATAATCTAAAATCTTTCGTCAAATAAGGTCTAATTTTATTTGATGAGACCTTACAGTAAACTTGCTTCTCACAGTCCAGGCAAGTAAAATTGCTTGAACTGCAAGTTGCTATCCGACACTCGCAACACCTGCGCTAAGTACTCGTCACTAGGTTGTTGTTGTGCCAATGCCGCATAATCTAATATCGTGGGACAGTTTATTGTCTCTATGTGAGATAAGGCGTCTGCCACAACATTTTGATTTCCACTTATGTATCTTATATCTGTACTAAACTCGCTTATATAGGAAAGTTGACGGATACGTCTGGGACTTTCCTTATCACTATTCGATTTACTAAATGCGTATATAAGTGGTTTATGATCCGTTAAAATTATTATTTGTCGACCTTCTACTAAATTTTTAAAGTGTCTAATAGCCATATATATTGCCAATAATTCGCGGTCGTATGTTGAGTAATTCATTTCTGTCTGTGTTAGTTTTCTAGAAAAATATCCTAGCGGTTTCCAATTGTTATCTACTTGTTGTTGCAGAACCGCACCTATGCTAGTGTTTGACGCGTCGGACATTAGCGATAACTTAGCATCGGGTAATGGGTGAGATAATGTAACGGCGCTTTTTAAGCTTGCCTTACATTGCTCAAACGCTTCGATAGCTTTATTAGTCCATGTAATCACTGTCTTGTCTCGTTTTTTAGTATTATGCAAATAACTATTTAACTCTGCCTGACAATCGACGGCTTTCGGAATGTGCGAACGAGAGAAATTAACCATACCGAGAAAACGACGTAATTGCTCGACGTTTTCGGGTCTCGGAAAACTCGCGATTGCTTCTACCTTGTCGTCTAGCGGACGAACACCATCTGCTGATACCTCGAATCCTAAGAAATTTAATTTTGATACTCCGAATACACATTTTGAAATATTAATTGTTTTGCCGAATTCGTTGAACCTCTCGAAAATCGCTTTTAAATGCTCTTTATGCGCTTCTTCTGATTCACTTGCAATACACACGTCATCGATATAATTGTATACAAAATCAAATCCACGTAGAACTGTCGTATCCATGAATCTCTGGAACGATTGCGCTGCGTTGCGCAACCCAAACGTCATACGCGGAAATTCGAATAGCCCAAAAGGCGTAATGATAGCGGTCTTTCTAACTGAAAAGAGGGGAAATGAGCTGTAAGCAAACCAAAGATGGAATTGTAGTCTTGAAATGGCGCGATAAATGGGATGTGAGAACGCCCTCAACAAAAACATCTGGCCTCAAGACAGTGGTCACCCAAAGTAGAAAAAGGATACCTATAATCGAGCCAGTAATTATCAACGACTACAACAGCGGCAAAACATCGATCGATATTAGTGACCAAATGGCTACATATGGCCGTGCTTTGAGACGTTGTACTAAATGGTATCGTAAGCTGTTCATTGAGGTACTATGGGGAACAAGCCTAGTCAATGCCCATTTTCTTTATAACAAATATTCCAACAATAAGAAACTGACAATCACAGAATTTCGAGAACAAGTTATTACAGGATTACTTGACCGAAATTCTCAATCCCGTGTAACAGAATCCGGACCATCGACTTCAACACCAAGAAGAGCCTCAGGAAATATGAAGCACTATCTTGTGAAGAATATAGTTGGAGAAAGGACAGTTCGCGGACGTTGTTCAGAATGATACAAAAAGTACGGAAGGAAAGGAATTGAAGTAAATGGCAAAGTAGTACGAGCGTCACAAGTTTACACAAAATGTTCCACTTGTGATGTAATAATTTGCAAAACTTGTTTCAATAATACTCACTAACTATAAGATTACTCTCTCTTCATCAACCCTTTGTTACATTTGTTTTTTTTTATAATAAAAGTTCTACATTAAAAATAACTTTAATGTTTTATTTCTTTCCCATACATTTTGCTTCATAATTTCCGAAAAATATTACCAATCCCAACCCCAATACAACAGAAAAATCCCCTAGGCCAGAGCAATATTTTCGTATAAAATGTATAAAAACGTGCGCGTTAACGATACACGAGGCTAAAGACTGGAATGGTGTTCGTGTATCGAAAAAGATACACAAGTGTTTGTACAGTGTGTATCGAAAATGATACACATGGCGCTGAGCGTGATATATTATATATAGTGTATTTGTATTTTATAGATTATTTGTTTAAGTATTGTATGTTTTTGCACCTACCACTATTTGTCTCTGTATCACCCAAAGGTTGACTGGTAGAAAATGCCTTAAGGCATTAAGTCCGCCTCTGTACTATTGTGTGCATAAAGAATAAATAAATAATAGCCTTACAAGACGCTGGCTTTTCCAGTAATGCCGATAAATGCAGTTTTTTTAAACGGACCATCGAATATCTAGGCAACGTGGTATCAGACGGCCAAGTACGAACCAGCCCAAGAAAAGTGGAAGGTCTGGTCAAAGCTCCAGTGCCGAAAACCGTCAAGCAAGTAAGGCAGTTCAACGGGCTTGCAAGCTATTTCAGGATGTCCGAATTAACCAAACAAGGAGCTAAATGGGAATGGGATGACCGACACCAGAAAGCAAGGGCGACGATAGTTCAATGCCTTACCTCGTCTCCGGTACTGACTCTCTTTCAAGAAGGAGCACCGATATAGTTGTATACAGACGCGAGCAGTCTCGGATTTGGGGCACTCCTCGTACAAATTCTCGACGGACGACAACATGCGGTGACTTTCATGAGCATGAGAACCACTGATACTGAAAGCCGGTATCATTCCTATGAACTGGAAACTTTTTGCAGAACTATGATTTCGAGCTCGAATATCGTAAAGGAAACCGGCTCCAGCATGCTGATTTCTTCAGCAGAAATCACAGTGAACTTACAGTAAATGTAATTGCAAAAGGTGTGGAATGGTTGAAGGTCGAACAGCGACGAGATGATGAACTTCGACCAATATTGAATAGCCTAATTGACAACAATCCGGTAGGTTTTACTTTGGAAGATGGCTTACTGAAGAAGTATGTCTTAGATCCGATTTCCGGCCAACAGCTACGTACAGTAGTGCCAAAGTCGTTCCAATGGAGTTTAATTAACTCCTTCCACACTACACTCAAGCACCCAGGTTGGGAAAAGACCCTGCAGAAAGTTAAAGAAAACTGGTTCGATAAGATGAGCACCACGATCCGAAGATACGTCGACAACTGCGTGGTGTGTAGAACTAGTAAAGGCACATCGGGTGCAGTACAAGCACAGCTTCATCATTACAGACATTACGGGAAAATTGGGAACCCAAGAAGACCAACAGTACGTCATTGTAACGGTGGATGCCTTCACAAAGTACGTACTCTTATATCATGCCACTGATAAAAGCCCACACAGTACGCTTGCCGCCTTAAAACGTACAGTACATTTATTTGGAACACCAGTTCAAATAATTGTGGATGGAGGAAGAGAATTTTTAGGCGAATTCGCACAGTTTTATGAACGGTTTGGCATTAATATTAATGCTATAGCACCAGGCATCAGCCGAGCGAATGGCCAGGTGGAGAGAGTGGTAGCTACATTAAAAAATGCCCTGGTAATGATCAAGAACTACGAGACCGAACAGTGGCACAGTATCCTTGAAGAGTTACAACTAGCGATGAATTGCACAGCACATCGTGTGACAGGAGTAGCACCACTCACGCTCATCACGCAACGAAAGCATTGCGTACCACCAGAACTGCTTAAACTGGTTGACATTGATCACAAAACAGTCGACATAGAAGCGCTGACCAGACAAGTACAGCAACGAATGACTCAAACCGCTGAGTATGACAGACAACGCTTCAACTCTCGCAAGGCTAAAATAAATAATTTTCAGCGTGGAGATTATGTCCTGATTAAGAAAAATACACGCAATCAAACGTCACTGGATCTCAAATTCAGTGTGCCCTATGAAATTATCAGGGTGCTTGAAAATGACCGCTATATGGTCAAAAAGGTGGTCGGCAGAGGACGCTCCTGAAAAGTTGCACATGACCAACTTCGGCGTGCGCCACAACCGGGAGACCAAGGTGCCGTGTGGGCGGGAGAAGATCCCGATACACCGCTAAACAACATTACAACCGCTCCCGATCCGGTGCCATCCACATCACAAGCGGGCCAGCCAGTTCAAATAGGTCACGACGACGAAAACTTATCATCGGATTAAAACCGGTGAGTTAAAAATCATTATATTCATAATATTTCTACCCTAGTATCTATAATAACAATCTACGAGAATAAAAGATCTGGAGAGTGATATCTCTGAGCAAAACCATGTTTTACCCTTGAGCTAAGTACGGGTCCTTGATGCATCCACTAGTGAACCCTGAGATACCGTTGAGACGCCTGGTGGAACCATGAGTAGACACGTATACACCACAGATACTAAAGTAACAAGGCAGGGCACGAGAGACGTCTTTGTGTACTGTACTTACAACAATAATCATAATAATAATAAGCAACATAGGTTGCTAACGGATACCTAGTTCAAAGGAAAACATTTTCTTAATTTCAGGCATCAAACCTCACAACGCAGGCAGACGCAGAGCACGCGCCGCCTGTCAGAATGGCCGTGTCGGCGGGTCGCCACAATTCGATAACAAATAAAAACACGTTTCCGGAATAACCTCAAAATCAAATCAGATTTGTTGATTGTAATTAAGTCAAAAATTGTATTTTAAATCATTTAATTATCAAAATTAGTAATTCTTATAAGAATACTAATTATTTCAATGTATGACATGTTGGTGAGAAAGTACATTTCAAAAATAAAAACACGTGGTCATTATTTTTACCACATTAAAAATAGATTTACGCATGTTAATTGATTTAAAAATGTTATAAGACGTTTGTTTATAAAATAGTAACATTTTATAATGTAAACACTAATTTTATTGTGCGGAAGTGGGTGTTTTGTTCAAATGAATGACACACTCATTTCTACTATAAAAAGCCGAAGGCTCGCCGGACTCGGGCACCCCAAGATAAAAAGGCCCAGTTGGCTCTATTCGCTGACGACATGGCCATTTATTACACCGGTAATGACCCCAGAGTTATCGCTCGCAACCTTCAAAACTCCGCAAACATTTTGGGTAAATGGTTCCGAAAATGGAGGATCGAGGTTAACCCTGAGAAGAGTTGTCTATTCGAGACCGCGTAAAACCGTTTCCCCCCCCCCCCTCCGATCACCATGTACGGCAAGCTGATCCCCTGGGAAAAGCGAGCCAAGTACCTCGGAGTGATCTTAGATCAGCACCTGACTTTCGCCAAGCACACAAAGCAGGCTTGTGTAAGATACAACACGCTTTTATTATTTGTACACAGAAATCTATATTTACATCAATTGGCCGGTGAAAAATACGCCATTTATTGATAGATGAACTCTAAAGATGAAACTCGATAGATGAACAAATGGTGCCGTTCACCGGCAGGTGCAGTCTTCGTCAAGTAAGCCACGCCCTGTTGGACTTAAAAACTTTGTATTGACGACTAGTGAAGGCTTGATGCTTGACTTTATCACGGGGCTAAAACCATGTTTGGAGACTCTCCAATCGGGCTGGGGCCTTCTGTGGTTCTCCATTTGAGTAAGAGTGTCCCACCTGGAAGCTGTATCTACCATGATAGGTTTTTTACTACTGTCGCATTAATCGAAGAGATGCACAAGAGAAATCTTCATAGTACTGGAACAATAATGATGAATAAGAATCCTTGATCGTTCTGCAATAAAATTCAAAACTGATGCTAGGATGGCTAGAGGTGAAAGTCAAGAAGAGTTTGTGTGCAAACCTATTTTAATGGCATCAAAGTGCACCGGGTCGTCCACTTCATCTGTAGTAAAACGTTGGGATAAACGCACAAAAACTTACGTAGATGTTTCCGCTCCTAAAGTTATTGAGCGTAACAATCAACACATGGGCGATGCTCGACTCGACCAGCAGATGGTACTGCAGAACTTTTATTAAAACTAAAAAACGGACGCTGAAGGTACTCATCCACTTTCTTGATTTGGTCATTGTAAACTCGTGGCGGCTGTATCGCAATGATTGCCAAGCAAATAATATGAGCAGGACAGACATTTTGCCCCTGTTAGATTTTCGTCTAAATATAGCCGATGGATTATCGAGTTTTCAATCCAAAGAACGCCGAATGTCCAGTGATGATTCGCCAGTGGAAAACGATTTTCAAATTCGAAGACACTACAGGCCAGTAAACAAACCTTCTGAGGCAAAAAGATATGACGGTTACGATCATTTTGCCGGTGTTTGACGAAATAAAGGCCCCAAGAATGTGTCGACATGAAATTTGTGACAGCCGTACGAAGATTCGATGCGAAAAATGTGATACATATTTGTGCATTTCGCGAGGAAAAGATTGTTTCAAGTCTTATCAAAAAAATGGGTATCCTGGCTGCATGTACCGCTCTGTGCTCTGTGAATAGATTTGCTAACCCAACATTAGAGACGGATAAAGAATTAAAAAAAAAACCTCAAGGATTTTTCAAGAAGTGAGTAGTTATGACGAAGACGTAACTGGTCAAGTGGTTAGATAACAAAATTACATCTAGCTTCTAATTTCGTTGGTATTGGAGAAACAGATCGCGTTAGAAGATGGTGTAAAAAGGATAAACAATTTATTGAAGTCGAACGCCCCGAAATTGTCAAGAAGTATCTAATTTCGTTGGTATTGGAGAAACAGATCGCGTTAGAAGATGGTGTAAAAAGGATAAACAATTTATTGAAGTCGAACGCCCCGAAATTGTCAAGAAGTATAATCATGCAATGGGAGGAGTGGACTTATTAGATCAACTAATGAGTTACTACAGGATTTTTATAAAATCCATAAAGTGGACTCTTCGTATGATTTTTCATGCATCTGATTTAGCAGTGGTTCAGGCATATCGAGAGTACCAAATTGATAGTAGACTTGCTAGGCATACCAAAAAATAAACAACTCACTTTGATTCACTTTCGACGTCGGCTAGCTGAATGTCTGGTGATGCGAAATAAAGTTACGCTTGGTAAAAGAGGACGGCCAGGAGGAAGTGGCAGGAGCCCAACTTTTGGCAGTAGTTGATGGAAATATGAAGTTAAGAAAGGCTGCTGCGGTTTATAATGTTAAACCAAACACATTATTTTATAGAATAAAAAAATATAAAGAGAACAAACCTCAAAATGACCTAGTTTTTTCATCCAAGTACACTATCGCACAAGTATTTACTTGAGAAGAGGAAAGGATGCTAAGAGAGTATTTAATAAAAAGTTCTAAAATGAAGTACGGACTTACCTACAAACAGGCGAGGTCGTTAGCGTATGAATATGCAACGGCACTAAAAAAATGTCCAACAAAATGGGCAGAAAAAAAGGAAGCTGGAATAGAATGGTTAAAAGGTTTTATAAAGCGTCATTAGGATCTTTCCCTGAGAAAACCAGAAAACACAAGCCTCTCCAGAGCTACTAGTTTTAACAAACATAATGTGTCAGAATTTTTTGACAATTATGAGAAGGTGCTAAAAAGGACAAATTTTACTCCAGAGTGCATTTACAATTTGGACGAAACGACTATTATGACTGTCGTTCAGGCGCCAAATGTAATAGCAAGGAAGGGTACAAAGCAGATTGGACAATGTGTTTCTGCTGAACGAGGCCAACTAATTACTGTATGGTATCGTAAATGCCATCGGAAATGCTTTGCCGCCAATTTTTATATTTCCTCGAGCACGATTCCACGATTCTATGCTTTTTGGGGCACCCATCGGCAGCGTTGGTTATGCCAACAGCCCCACCAGTGGTTGGATGACTGGGCAGACTTTACAATAGGATCAATAAAAGTCTTAAGATACATACCTTAAGCAGATATGAATGTAAGAGCAAGTTGAAGGCCTGGTTACTCACTTTGGACTATACTAATACGGAGTCACTTCTAACGTAGAATTCCACATCTGTACACATGCTTTCACACACACACACACACACACACACACCCACACACCATCACCCTCATACATACTCACTCTCACGCGCTGACATACACATACATACCACGCAGTAGATGAATGGCAATCTATTCAAATTTATTTAGATGTTTATTTTTAACTAGTCTTTAATTTTTTTTTTTCTGTTTTGTTTATTTGTTTTTTTTCCTATTATTTATTTTAACCAATACTTCTTTTTCATATAATGTCGTCTTACATGGGCTATAAATCTAATAACTGTAAATATACTGTCTCCCAAGATACAGGTTTTTGCCTAGTTTGGGAGACAGCAGGCTATAATTTGTTATATAATTTGTTCCTGTCCTAGTTACTAAGACCCGATTTATGTTTGTGTTCCAAATAAAATTATTATTATTATTATTATTTGTTTATAAAGGTACTCGAACATCTGAAACGGCTGACAAGATGCTCGAAAAAGGATCCAAAATTGCTGCTCATGGACAACCATGAAAGCCACTGTACATTGGTCGCTACAATTTATTGTCGAGAAAACGGAATAGTTGCTCTTACCTTTCCTCCACACTGCACCCATCGCATGCAGCCATTGGATGTGTCAGTGAATGGTCCTTTTAAACAGAAATTGTCCGTCGCCCAAAATGATTGGCTACTGTCCCATCCCGGTAAAACTATTACCATTCATGATTTGGCAAGCATAGTAACTAATGCATCATATATTGCCCGGAATATCATTGCTGGCTTTGCGAAACCATGCATATCCATTTTCCAGGAATGCCTTCTGTGATGAGGATTTTGAATGTGTAGAGGTAACTAACCGTCCTATGTCAATCATATCCAGTGACGCCACCTTCGACGGTCTCCAAACTACAGTTGCGGTAGCAGATACTGACTGTGAAGAGGTCGAACAAGAGATAAACTTTGAAGACTCACCACCTGCTACTGCGTTGGATATCATAATAAGCCCTACAGTTTCACCATCGATAATTTATTCTACAAGTGTTCAGCTTGATGTTTCGGATGTAGGGCCTTCACTATCTTTGCCGGATGCTGGGACTGTACCTTCTGTAACTGAATTGAATATTTCACCTATGACCTCTGCAGTTTCATTCCAGAGTACCTTTAACGTGCCTGAAGCAGAGCCTACAAAAACTTTGATTGTACCTTTCGTTGCTGCGGCAATAACACCTGAAGTTGTGAAGCCTTTCCCAAGAGCTCTACCACGTAAAGAATCAAACAAAGGAAGAAAAAAAGAAAAATCTCTGATTCTTACAGATACCCCTGAAAAAGATGAAATTCAAAAAGCATACGATTAATAAAATCTCAAGAAAAAGTTTTAAATAAAAAACGAGCTAATAGCTTAACACCGAAAGCATTGAAACGATAAAAAACTAAAGCTATATTGACTTTTTCTTCGGATGAAACCGATTCTGAAATACATTTAGAGTCAGAAGAAGAACCAATAATGAACAGCGAAAACGAAGATATAGATGAAAATGAAAGAGAAAGAAGTCTCAAGAATCTGAGCATTTTTTTGGCGCTTAAGCACTGCAAAAGTATGGTATTTATGATAATTTTGTTGTTTTAACAAATACCTAAAGCAAGTTGTGATTATTTTTTGATCGTTGTCAGTTTAGTATTTTTCTATACTGACATCAGCCACTTTAACTTTGTTCAGCAACTCAAAATATTGTAGTTTGAGTCATTGATGTCGCTTTAGTATTTTTTTGCCGACCGTAAATATGAGTTAATATGTAGTTAAGTAAATTTGCTTTACGGAAGAATTGATGAGCATGGCGCGTTAGTACATTTTGTCTTCGCAGTTTTCTGAGAGGGAACGGCTGTAGTAACTTTGCTTTTCATATCTAAGTATCTGAGTGTCTATTTAGAATGTTTTACATTCAATGAAATCGAATAATTATTTTATTAAGCATGGACTATTTTACTCGACAAAATATTAATGTGTAGCGGCTCAGTAGCTACGCCACACCATCGCCACGCCACATCAACGCCACGCCACATCAACACCACGCCACACCATCGCCACACGTCAATGACGTAACCAGCGAGCTCGCGCATCTTCGGATAGCTTCGCCGCGGCCGGGAGCCGATCGGTTTCGCAGCGCGCACGCACGCCAGTCCTTTGTCCGCCGCTGCGCAAGGCACTCCCGCGCTCGCTTGCTTGCCCGCTTTCCTTAATTTGCTCCGCCGCGATCTTCGTAATTTCATTTTCATTTTCGTACGCTAAAATTCTGCTACTTTATTCTATTCAGTGTTCTATACATTTCTTCTATCTTCCTAACTTGCCTTTTGTGTGTTTCCGTGTCTTCTACCCTTCTGTGACTTTTGTGAACTCATTATTTTAAATATAACCGCTTCAGAGAACTTTTCGATTTTTATTTGTGGACGATACCTACATAATTGGTGACCCCGACTATGGAATCGCGTAAAGGAGACAACTACAGTGCTGAAACTTCGCGTGTAGGCGTTCGTCCACCTCCGTTTTGGCCAGACGACCCGGAAATGTGGTTTGCTCAGATGGAGTGCCAGTTTGCTTTAGCAAACGTTACCGTGGACCTAACCAAGTACTACCAAGTAGTGGCCGCGCTGGAACATCGCTATGCCACTGAAGTAAAGGACATTATCACGAACCCACCTGCAACGAATAAGTACGAAAAACTAAAAAGTGAGCTGATTAAACGCTTGACCGCGTCACGGGAACGAAAAATCAAGCAATTGCTAATGCACGAAGAGTTAGGTGACCGTAAACCATCACAGTTTCTACGGCATTTACGGCACCTGGCGGGACCAGCAGTGCCAGAAGATTTCTTGAAAAGTTTGTGGTCAGGCCGGCTACCAACAAACCTGCAAACAGTGTTGGCGTCGCAACCAGACCTTTCGTTGGACAAGTTAGCGGACTTGGCAGACACGGTGAACGAGATCGCGCCAGTTGGACCCCTGCAAGTAGCAAGCGTTGCAGACCCTAGTACGTCTACCCTCATGATGCAAATGGCAAGCCAAATATCAGAGCTCACAAAGCAGGTAACCTCATTATCTACAAGGGTGGACAAGCAAAGGCAGGTACGTGGCCGATCACATTCTCGATCAAGTAGCCGTAATTGGCGGGGCCGGTCTAAATCTAGGCCGCGTCAGCCACCAGAAAATCACCCGCATTGTTGGTACCACTTCAGCTTTGGTACACGTGCAAGAAAATGTACGCAACCATGCACGTGGCAGTCGGAAAACTCAAGAGGCAGCCGGAATTAGCGGCCTACGACTGCCCATCAAAATCAGGCCGTCTTTTTATTACTGACCGTTATTCAAAAATGTTACTTCTAGTCGATACAGGCTCAGATTTATGTGTGTACCCTCGATCAGCTATCAAGACGCCCTGCACTAAATCGAAGTACTGTCTAACAGCTGCCAATGGGAGTGTCATAAATACTTACGGTCCAGTGCAACTCAACCTCAACCTAGGACTCCGGCGTTCATTCACTTGGAAGTTCACTATCGCCGACGTGTCAAAGCCAATAATAGGCATAGATTTTCTAAGCTTTTACAATCTGCTTATAGATTGCCGCAACCACAGGCTCATAGATGGCACCACTTCACTCTTCGTAGCGGCGTCCGCGCAGCAGATTCCTGACGACGTGGCTTCTGTGAAAACAGTCCTCGGGGACACAGAGTTTCACCAGCTGCTTCGTGAGTTTCCAGAGGTTACGCGTCCCGCAGGTACTGTAAATCAATGCAAACCAAAGCACAATACAGTGCATTTTATCAAAACTACTTCTGGACCACCCGTTGCTAGCAGGCCCAGGCGTTTAGATCCAGAAAGGCTAAAAATTGCAAAAAAAGAGTTTGACGAGATGCTGGTCAATGGAACTGCGAGACGCTCCGAAAGCCCATGGTCTTCAGCCCTACACCTGGTGAAGAAAAAAGATGACGGATGGCGGCCGTGTGGGGACTATCGCGCCCTGAATTCACGTACAGTACCTGACCGCTACCCCATACCTCACATTCAGGACTTCTCACATCGACTTTCGGGATGCACAACGTTCAGTAAAATCGATTTAATAAAAGCCTACAATCAAATTCGAGTAAACGAAGCTGACATACCAAAAACGGCCATAACTACACCATTCGGTTTATTCGAATTCCCTTTTATGACATTTGGACTTAGAAACGCAGCGCAAACCTTTCAGCGGTTCATAGATGAGGTACTCACTGGTTTAGATGACTTCTGCTACGGTTACGTCGATGACATTCTGGTGTATTCTCCTTCTCCAGACCTGCACAGAACTCACCTGCACCAGCTCCTGTCCCGGCTGAAAGAATATGGCGTCCTCATAAATCCTGCAAAATGTGTCTGGGGGCAGCCTGAGGTGACCTTTCTAGGGTATCAAGTATCAGCTGTTGGTACCCAACCACTCCACGCGAAGGTACGAGCTATTCAGGAATTTCCAGTACCAAGAACAGTGAAGGAGTTACGGAGGTTCCTGGGCATGCTAAACTTTTACAGAAGGTTCGTACCCAACGCTGCAAAAAGTCACGCCCCACTTAACTCGATGTTGGCTGGAGCCAAGGTCAAGGGCTCACAAGCTATACAGATGACGCAGCTGCAGCTGGAGGCATTTGAAGAATGTAAAAGGACACTATCAAACGCCACGCTTCTTGCACACCCAAGCTCAAAGGCAGAACTCTCTATACTTACAGATGCATCTGACGTGTCCATAGGAGCAGTGTTGCAACAACGTGTTGGAACACAATGGGAACCGCTAGCCTTCTTCTCGAAGAAATTGAACGAAGCTCAACGCAAATACAGCCCCTACGATCGCGAGCTTCTGGCTGTCTACGAGGCAATAAAATACTTCCGACACATGGTGGAAGCTCGAGAGTTTGTTGTCTTCACTGATCACCGCCCACTCACCTATGCGTTCAGGAACCCCAGAGAGAATTGCTCACCTCGTCAGTACAGGTACTTTGATTATATATCACAATTTACTACTGATATACGGTACATACCTGGAGCAGAAAATGTCGTTGCCGACACCTTGTCGCGCATTGAAGAGGTAACAACGACATTTGATTATAAAGCTTTGGCCCGTTCTCAAGAGTCAGATCCTGAACTTCAGTCGCTTATTGAGAAAGGATCGTCACTGAAACTGCAAATGATTACTCAGGTAGGCTCAGACACCAAACTTTACTGTGACGTATCCACTCAACCACCAAGACCCTATGTTACGCCTGAACTCCGGAAGCAAGTTTTTGATTCTCTTCACTGTCTGAGTCACCCTGGGCGTACAGCTACCGTGCGACTGATCACGCAGCGATTTGTGTGGCCGGGGATTCGCAAAGACTGTAGAGAGTGGTGCCGATGCTGTCTTCATTGCCAGCGCTGTAAAATTACCCGTCACACATCTACTCCTCTTTCCCAATTTCCCTCAACTTCGTCGAGATTTTCCCACATCCATCTCGACATAGTAGGGCCTCTAATACCATCTTCAGATTACAGATATTGTCTCACCATCGTTGACCGGTTCACACGATGGCCTGAGGCTATACCGCTCAAGAACATCACTGCCGATACCTGCGCGGCCGCCTTGGTATCCGGGTGGATATCGAGGTTCGGTTGCCCATCGCAGATCACCACAGATCAAGGTCGGCAGTTCGAGTCCGGCCTGTTCAAGGCCCTAGCATCCCTGCTCGGCGCACGCCACTTCCGCACCACAGCGTACCATCCTGCATCGAACGGCTTGGTGGAGAGGTTTCATCGACAGCTCAAAGCAGGTATCATGTGTCACAACAACACACAATGGACGGAGATCTTGCCTATCGTTCTGCTTGGCATACGCAGTTCCTGGAAAGATGACATCCAAGCATCCTCAGCTGAATTGGTATACGGCGAGCCCCTGCGTCTGCCAAGCCAGTTCCTGTCGCCATCAGACGACCACTCCGTTGAAGACATCACCAGCTTCGCTACTCGACTTGCTAGACACATGGCCAGCTTGTCTCCGAAACCGACTGCATGGCATAGAAAGGACACTTTTTACATCCCCAAAGACCTGCAATACTGTTCCCACGTTTTTGTGAGGCAAGACCACGTGAGGAAATCGTTGGAGCCACCATACGCTGGTCCCTGTAAAGTACTGGACAGGAAGGCTAAGTACTTTAAAGTTGAAGTACGAGGTAAAGGCACCAACATATCTTTAGATCGCCTTAAACCAGCATACGTCACTCAAGACAGGCACATTGACAACACAGCCACAGCTCCGACCTGTTCACCTCCAAGTAAGACGTCATCTCCACCAGCGGACAAGCCGGCAGTTCACACTCGCAGCGGCAGGAGAGTTCACTTCCCGGACTTCTATCGACCGTAGTCACGGTCTCGCCGGGGGGCTACTGTAGCGGCTCAGTAGCTACGCCACACCATCGCCACGCCACATCAACGCCACGCCACATCAACACCACGCCACACCATCGCCACACGTCAATGACGTAACCAGCGAGCTCGCGCATCTTCGGATAGCTTCGCCGCGGCCGGGAGCCGATCGGTTTCGCAGCGCGCACGCACGCCAGTCCTTTGTCCGCCGCTGCGCAAGGCACTCCCGCGCTCGCTTGCTTGCCCGCTTTCCTTAATTTGCTCCGCCGCGATCTTCGTAATTTCATTTTCATTTTCGTACGCTAAAATTCTGCTACTTTATTCTATTCAGTGTTCTATACATTTCTTCTATCTTCCTAACTTGCCTTTTGTGTGTTTCCGTGTCTTCTACCCTTCTGTGACTTTTGTGAACTCATTATTTTAAATATAACCGCTTCAGAGAACTTTTCGATTTTTATTTGTGGACGATACCTACAAATGGTTTGTTTAGCATTTAGATGTGTGAAACACGTACAAAAATATTCAGTTAAGTCTTTTGAAATAAAATTTGGTTTTGATTACGATTCGTTGAGTACTTATATTTCATGTTTCGCGCGCGAGTTGTAGGCGGTTCAGTCGTTGTGTCGTCCTTGCTTTTGCTTGTAGTCGGATTCACGCAACGACAAGTGAGTGACGCGTGTATGTAGTTCCCGCAGCAAAGTGAATCGTTCAGATTATTTGAGTTTGGAGACAAGGTAAGTAAGTAAATATTTATTAAGTATAATTGTTTCTTTAAACTACAAAGATAATGCACATCTAGAAATCAATTGTTTTTTAACGATTTCGAGAAAGTTTCTTAACAGCATTAATAACACAGGCCTACAATGGTTTTCCCTTTTCATTTCTGAGTAACGTTTTCGATAGATTTTGACACGCTGATTACGAGAAAAATAGTAAAAAAAATCCTTCACGTCAGACTTTTATCTTATTTATAGTTTTAGATTTTGTTCAAAATTGGCCGGAGAGCTCCCTTTAAAAATTGATAGAAAAATATTAAACGAGTTTTATCAAATTGCTACTGCATTAAATAAATCTATTAATATGATGAATATAATCATGATTCATAATTTGCTAATCACTTCATAATTAGTATAAGAAATATGTCTTTATTGCGCTGAAAAGGGGTGATTTTAGCCTCGTTAAGTAATGAGCGTATTAAATACAGATATAACTATATTGTTATGTACAATTTTATGTCAATTCGTAGAAGAGGGTACACGTAGTTAATTATATAATTATTTTTGGTATAAATACCCACACCATTTTAGAAAAATCACAGTTTCTTTGTGCACTGGACAACGCAAACTTAAAAATGTCATCACGTAATTGTTTGAATTCTCCCGATAGTTTTTGTTATATTTGTGGGAAATTTGTGACGGTAAAACAACGAGCAAGCATAACAGACTTTGTGAAGAATGTTTACTTCATGTATTTTGGACTTACCATCAGCAACCAGGACAAACCTTGGACACCTCATAAAGTTTGTACTACATGTGTTCGAGAGCTTCGCAAGTGGTCAAAAGGACAGAAGAATTCTTTCAAGATTCAGTTACCGATGCAATGGAGAGAGCCTAAAGATCATGTTCAAGATTGTTACTTTTGCTGCTGTGACATCACTGGACATAACTCCAAAAATAAAAAAGAAATTATTTACCCAAACGTAGAATCAGTTACACACGTAGTTTTCCGCGATTCGGGAACTTTACAGTCCTCGCCAGCATATATACAAACTGAAGATTTAATTAGTGACACTGAAGAATCTGACCCTAATTTCAGTCAACGCGAAGATGAGCCTCAACTTTTTTCACAAGCAGAATTAAACGATTTAACAAGAGATTTAAATCTTCCTAAAGATGCGGCTGAGCTCCTCGGATCAAGATTACAAGAAAAAAACATGCTAGCTGCTGGTACATCATTCTCATGGTACCGCAACAGAGAAAAAGATTTTCTTCCGTTTTTTGCTGAAGATCAAGATTTAGTTTATTGTAAAGACATTCCTGGCCTGGTCAAAATGTTTGACATTGAAAACGATCCTAAAGACTGGAGGTTGTTCATCGATTCTTCAAAAAGAAGTTTGAAAGCAGTCCTGCTCCATAATGGAAATACATACGCTTCACTACCAGTAGGACATTCTGTCCATTTAAAAGAATGTTATGAAAATATGGAAAAGCTTTTACATAATATAGCCTACGAACAGCACAGATGGATGGTATGCGGAGATTTGAAAGTTATAAGCATGCTGCTTGGTCAACAAGGTGGCTATACAAAATACCCGTGTTTTCTGTGTGAGTGGGACAGTCGGAATAAAGCACAGCATTGGACTAAAAAAGAATGGCCACCGAGAATTGAACTATCACCTGGAACAAAAAATGTACTTCGAAGAAGCTTAGTTCCCCGAGAAAAAGTTTTACTGCCTCCTTTACACATTAAGCTGGGTATGATTAAACAGTTTGTGAAAGCTTTAAATAAAGACGGAGAAGGTTTTAAATATCTGCGTACAATTTTCCCATCATTGTCAGATGCAAAACTAAAAGAAGGCATTTTTGTTGGTCCTGATATAAGAAAATTAATGAAGGATGAAAACTTCGATGAAAAACTTTCCCATATTGAGCTGGCAGCATGGAAATCTTTTAAGGAAGTTGTGAAAAATTTCTTAGGGAACAAAAAAAGCCCTGATTACAAAGACATTGTGGCCAAAATGATAACAAATTTTGGCTTGATGGGCTGTTCTATGACCATTATCCAAGACATGGAAAAGAGGTATCAGGGAAGATGGAATCCTAATATGTTAGCGGACTACTGTTGGCTTTTGAAGCGAGATGAGCCAAACCGGAAATTTAAGAGAAAATCACAAAACAGAAGCTTCGGAGAAAAAAGAACAAGGTTTCACAAGGATGATTAACGTGTTTACGAATTAAGCAACTTATTAATTAATTATATTGTACAAAAATTTATTATCATAACTAAGTATTTTTTAATAAATATTTTTTTATTGTAAAAAAATGTATTTTATTGCAATTTTGGTTCATGGTCAATAACTAAAAATCTGGACGTGATGAAGAAAAACTGATTACATATTTGTAATCAGCGTATCAAACTTAGTCAATATCAGTTATTAAACTGAAAAGGGGAATTCATGACCTAAAATTTGTAGGCCTGTGTAATTATTTATATTACTTATTTCGATTGTTAAACTTTGTTAATAAAGGGATATAGTTTGCAATCATTCGTGTACGATTTTCATTGAATGCAGATAATAATTTAAAAGGCATTTGTTGGAATGCCGAAGTTGGATGAGATACCTACTTACTTGTAGGTAAATAAAACAGACTAAATATATAAAAAATAGAATACCGTTCCCATTTAAATGTAGGTAAATACTCTTTTTTACTCAAATTAGTCATACATTGTCGTGAGGGAATTGTGGCTAAGTAATAACAGCCGCACGGGTCGATCGATCAGGCTAACCTGCGCTTGCCGCGGTTGCTCCGTAGATACGTAACGGGTGACCGTCTTTATAAACCAAGACCCTCCGTGCCTTGGAAAGCACGTTAAGCCGTTAATCCCGGCTGCCATTCGTGGATCTTTGACAGTTCATTACGAGTCGTCAGAAGCCCGAATCTGACAACCAGTCTTACCAAACGGTATCGTATTACCCAGTAACTGGATTGCGGAGGTCAGATAGGCAGTCGCTCAATGTAAAATACTGGTATACAGCTGCCTCCGGTTGGATTAAAAGCCTACCCTACATACCCTAACATAGTTGGGAAAAGGCTAGGCAGATGATGAGTCATACATTGTGTTGTATTTCTATGAATAATTTATTATTATTACTTATTTATACTTTTCAGAATAATTTCAAACTCAGCATGAACAGTCGTCGATCTTCGTTTTTTAGAAAATTTGTAGATACAAATCAAGAACCACCACCTAAACTAAATGTTGTTCGAAGACTATTTACCGAAGACGAAAGCTTTGATGATTCAGATTCTGAACGTGATAATTACGTCACAAAATTAAGACATCCACTTAGGGAGGAATATGATACTTTGGAGATACAGCAAAAAAAACAGGTGAGTTTTAAGCTATGTATTATTTATTACTACCTGTGCCTGCGGCTTAGTATACATGGTTCTTTGATTATTAGGTATAACATAACATCACGCCTTTTTTTTCCCGACGGGTTAGGTAGAGGTGTACCCATAGTAGGTACACCCACATTTCGCCAGTTATGTTATTAGGTATATTATTTAATTATTTGATATTATCACTATTTAGGGGATTATTTCATGACCATCCGATTAACAACAACCTCTACACCCATCATACAATGGAGGAGTCAAGCAGTATCTACCTCATGCTTTGCTTGACTGATTCGGATAAAACCTCACTATATTATTTTTTATGTTGCAAAATTTAGTTGAAACCGTTCAATCGTTATCTCGTGATGAGATAACAAATTGACAGACAGACAGCAATCATCGATTTTATTATATAGTAAGTATGTATGTTTTTTGTGTTTATTGTAAAATAAGTAAAAAAATATCATAAAATATACCTACAAATAATTAAAATTATTGTGTTGTTATAACAGGTGCGGTTGAAGAACAGAACAGACATACACTTACCGCCAGCAATCTTGCATGCTGCAGACGATCATCAAGAAGGGACATCTCACAGTCTAAACATCTATCCCTTACAGGCATCAATCTCACAGATGAACAAAAATATACAGGGAGGGACATCCTTAAACCAAGTTATACATGAATTGCAAACAGAAGACCACGGTCAGGTTGAAAAATACCTCGACCACGACATTCATCCCACACAAGCATCAATCTCGCAGACAGGCGATTGCGTTCAAGCAGAAACATTCATATACCAAGTCTTAAATCAATCACAAACAGAAGTCAACGCTCATGATGGGACTGCTTTCGCCCAAGACATCCATCCCACACAGGCATCAACATCACAGACAGGCGATTGCGTTCAGGCAGAAACGTTCATATACCAAGTCTTAAATCAATTACAAACAGAAGTCAACGCTCAGGAAGGGACACCCTTCGTCCAAGACATCCATCCCACACAGGCATCAATCTCACACACGGGCGATTGCATTCAGACAGAAACGTTCCACTTCCAAGTCATACATCAATCGCAAAAATCAATCTTACAAATAGAAGATTATATCCAAGAAGAAAAAATTGTTGATCAAGACGCATGTAGAGTTCATAGATCACCTTCTCCAAAAGATGATCTTTAATCAAACACGTCTTTTGAAAGTAAATCTTCTGAACTATCTTTGAAGAAACCCTATAAAAAAAGGAAATTATATGAGCGGTATAAAGAGATGGAAGACTGCTTACAAGAAATAAGGGATGAAGACGCTTTGACAAATAATTTAATCGAGACAACTATCGTTATTGGTATAGAACCAGAAGAAAACGCAGATCAATCCGGGGAGGTTGAAAATGTTTTAAAGAACCGAGACAATTTGGAACGGAATAGAATTTATAAGCATATTGATTTTTTATCAGACAGCGAGGAATTTATTTACAGTTCAAGTTCTTGGAAGGATTCAACAGAATCAATTGATAGCATTTTGCATTCGAATGAAAATCATGTCAATAAACAAAAACAAAAAAAAAATAACTAAAAACAAAAAGAAGAAACTAAAAGATAATAATTTTGATGATACGTAGGAAAATTCAGAGCCAAAAAGGAAAGAGCGAAAAATTAACAAGAATAAACTAAGAACCCATCTAAAAAACAGTGGTAAGCAATATACTACTATATCGGAAAAGTCATAGCAGAGAAAAAAATGAAGAGTAACACATGTGTACTTGGAAATTGCCATAATGAATGCTACAATATAAGTTCAGATAAGAGACAAGCTATTTTTATTAACTATTGGAGTCTTAATAATGAGCGACGAAGAGATTGGTTAGTGAGCAATTCTAAAAAGACGGCAATTAAGAGAAAGCGTGCCATAGATGACGAAAGTCGTAGACAATGCACCTTTGAATATTTCATTAACGAAGGCAAAGGAAAAAGAAAAGTTTGTTTGAAGTTTTTATTGAACACGCTAGATATTAAGCAAAAATATTTATATGCTCCTAGCTGAAAAATATTTTTATGGCTCCTAGGATCCTACGGAGGATTCGGTTTTGGAGGGTCTGCATCCGGTGGATGTGACGGTCCTTGGCATGTGCGAAGATCGCACCGGCGTACGTCAAGATCGGGCGGATGACTGCGGTGTAGAGGCGCAATTTGCACTTGCGTGACAATTTGCTGCGGGCAGTCATCATACAGTGAAGCCTACCGTGAGCGAAAGCAGCTCGCGAGCGAGCCTGCTTTATGTGCTCGGCGAAGGACAGGTGCTGATCTAAGATCACTCCGAGGTACTTGGCTCGCTTTGCCCAGGGGATCGGCTTGCCGTACATGGTGATCGGAGGGGGGGGGGGAGAACGGTTTTACGCGGTCTCGAATAGAGAACCGCCTGACTCTTATCAGGGTTAACCTCGATCCTCCATTTCCGGAACCATTCACCCAAAATGTTTGCGGAGTTTTGAAGGTTACGAGCGATAGCCCTGGGGTCATTACCAGTGTAATAAATGGCCGTGTCGTCAGCGAATAGAGCCAACTGGGCCTTTTTATCTTGGGGAATGTCGCTGGTGAACAGCGTGAAGGCAAGAGGGGAAACTACGGAGCCCTGAGGGACTCCTGCTCTAATCGGATGAGGGGAGGACAACGCTCCTTCGATGCGATAGCGGAAGGTACGGTTCGACAGAAAATCTCGCAAGATGAGCACGAGACGGTCAGGCACGCCGAGTTGGTATAGCTTATATAATAAGCCATTGTGCCAGACCTTGTCGAAAGCCTTTGCTATGTCGAAATACAAGACGCCCGTCATCGCGTTACGTTGGAAACCAACGCTTATGTGCTCTACGATACGGTGGACTTGGTGGATGCACGAGTGTTCGGTACGGAACCCGAATTGCTCGTTGGGGATGAGACCCTTTGTTTCGGCGTAGTCTTTGAGCCGCTTATATATAAGCCTCTCGTAGATTTTACCGAGAACGTTTAGGAGACTGATGGGGCGGTAGCTGGTGGGGTCAGACTTGGGCTTGCCTGGTTTGGGGATACCTATGACGGTGGCCTGCTTCCATGCTTGGGGGAACATATTGTTGCTTAATGCGCCATTGAAGATGGCGGTCATTAGCACAATGAGTTGGGGGGGGGGGGAAGAGTTTGAATACTCTGTTCGTGATGCCGTCGGCTCCAGGGGCTTTTCTGGGCTGAAGCTTTTTGACTATCTCCACTACCTCGTCGGGGGTGGCGGGGGCTAGTGGATTGTCGGAGTCTTCGACCGGAGGAAGGGAGGCTCTCCGTTCGACTTCAGCATCCACAATATCAATGTGGGCTTGGTCTACTAGGAGAGTGCTGGGCGAGCATTGGGCTTCGAGACTGTCGGCTAGGCATTCCGCCTTTTCAGAATTGTCAAAAGCGACACTTCCATCGGGGCGGGTGAGCGGGGGCATGGTGGACTCTTCGGAGGAGCGAAGCTTCCTCTGAAGTTGCCAGAAGGCGAGGTGGGTGGGCTCGAGTTCACTGAGCGTCTTTTCCCAGCGGGCAGAACGCAGCTCAATCATGCGCTTCTTTACAGCACGCTGTAATTTACGATGTGAGCCTTGTTAGCGACGCAGGGAAAAGAGCTGTACGCGCGGATAGCAGCGTTCTTCTCGGTCATCAGAGCCCGTACATCGTCCGGGATTTACCAGCGACAGTCCTCTGTCGCCGGGATCTCCCTTGAACAATCGTTCAGGACAGATTGTACGTGCTCTGTGAGCGAGTCGATCGCCTCCGCCGTTTCAGTGGCTGAGACTATGTGGTCAGGGATGGAATCCAAATGGGGTGACTCGGTCGATTTCAGCCGTTCGCTTACTTTCTTCCAGTCAGTGACCGTAACCATTTGGGACGGGGGGGGCTGGCCGGGGTCAAGGTTACCCGAGCGGGAGCCAAGGTGCATGACCACGGGGCGGTGGTCAGAGTTGAGCTCATGTAACGCTTCTATAGATTGCATACGGAGGTTTACATTCTTTAGAAGCGCCACATCGAGCACGTCGGGGCTATGGTTGGGATTGTGGGGAAAGTGAGTGTGACTCATCGGACCGATGACGTCAAAGTTGAGGGATGCACCGAGGTTGAATAGGACTCTGGGGTTGGTCAGGGTGCTATTCCAAGCAGGGTGTTTAGCATTGAGGTCGCCCGCCAGGATGACGGAGTCGCTCAAGCTGAAGAGGGCAGTGAGGTCACTGGAGAAGGCGGAGAGTTCGTCGACCTTGTCTGACGAGGGGGGGCAGTAGGCGGAGATGACGGTGATCGATTGATGACCGGTCATGCCCAGCCGACAAGCCGAGTATTCGAGATGAGATATGGGCGGGGGGGGGAGTTATGGGAGTACAGTAGAGCTCTTTCTTGTAATAGATGAGGGTGCCACCACCGTGACAGCGGGTCCTATCGTTGCGGACTATGCGATAGTTCGCAATTCTAGGGTCTTTACAGTGGGGCTTGAGGAGGGTTTCCTGTATGAGGAAGATGTCTAGCTGATGGTCGCGGAGGAATGCGGCGATCTCATCACGCTGGGAAGTAATGCTGTTTGCATTGAAGAAACCTAACTTTAGGGAACGGGGTTTATGGGTACAGACTTTCTTTTGTCTATCCATTAAGGAGCGACAGCAGGCATTTTGTCCAGTTCGAGCAGCACAGACTCGTGCTGGTCGAAGAATTCCAGACGCTTGGTCTGGGTCAGTTGGCCGGTTGCTTCGGCGACGTGAAGCTTATCGGCGAGGTCCCTAGCATCCTGCGTCATGAAAATGACGTAGTGCTCGGTGATGATTTTACCGATGGACTTTGTCCTCGGAGGGATCACACCAGCTGGCTGGGGGGTCTTTTTGGGGGCCTTTTTGGGGGCTGCTGAGGCTGCAGGAGCCACGGGGGCGGGGGTAGGCGCTGGGATGGGCTTGGCCATCAGAGCTGGGGGAGGAGGATTGGCTGCCACCAGAGCCGGGAAAGCTCTCTGGTGGTTCAGCTTGTCCCACTCGGATTCCCGCTCGGGAGCGAGGCGCACGAGGAGCTGGGCGGAGGGTGCTTCCCTTTTCTGGCGGGCGGCGAACCGCTTTGCCATCTTGGGAGAAATGCGGGGGGCTTTGGGGCAACCCCGGTAGTTAGCCGGGTGCCCAGCCTGACCGCACAGCACACAGCTGGGAGGCTCTGTGCACTGGGTACGATCCTTGGGACGGAGACAGTCACTTGTTCCGTGCTCGCCCAGGCACTTGACGCACCTGGGTTTGGCGAAACAATTCGACTGGGCGTGGCCATATAACTGGCAACGGTGGCATTGCCCTACGATAGCGGGCTTGTATGGCTTCTCGATGGAGATGCCAGAAAGGGAACAGACAGACTTAATTTTGAAGATCGGGTGGTGACCTTCGGTAGGCTCGCAGACGATCACTACCATATCGTACTGCTCGCGGCCACGGGACTTATGCAGGTGGTGGACGGCTGTCACGGGGATTTTTTGAGACAGGAGATCCGACTTGACGTCGTCCGTCGAGATTTCCTTTGGGATGCGCCTTATGACCACACGGGTCGGCGTATCTTCGGGAAGGGAGTACGTGTGGAAACACACGTTTCTTTCCTTCAGGGAACGGGTTAGGTCGCGGTAGTCTTGGGCGGTTGGTACCTGGACCTTGATGCCTTGCTGGCAAGCCTTGGCGTTTGTGTAATTGATCCTACGATCATTACACATTTTGGACACCTCTGTCCACTTGGCTTTATCCTGTATGTACAGGGGCGGCGGGGGACGTTGCTTCCTGGAGGGAGCGGTGGGAGAGCAGCTAGCCTGCGAAGCGGGGGTGGCTGGGGCGGGCTTGGTGGTAGCTGGGGTATGCTTGGTGATGGCGGGGGCGGGGGCCACGGTGGTGGCTTTTTTGGGCTTGCTAGCGGCTTTGGAGGCCCTAGCCTTACGTTTTCCACGTTTGCCGCCTTCGACGAGTTGGAACTCGTCGTCGGAGCCGGTGGAGGAGCGAGCGTCGTCGGAAGATTCCGACGAGCTTTCAACGGGGACGGTGGTGTCCATGGCCTCAACAGCTGAGGTGGACGCTGGGGTCACTGGGGCGACCTTTCCCTTTGGTTGGGAAGAAGCAGGGCGGTTGGGCGGGAGGGTAGACTCCTCATCGTCGGAGGAGTCCGACGATGGGGTCGCCTCTATGTGGGTTAGCTTCCGAGGAGGAAGGTTACAAGAGGGCGGGGGGATGTGTACGTCATCGAGTGACGTCGGACGGGAGCCAGCGAACTTCTTGAAGGAATCCCACCACTTC
The DNA here is from genome assembly GCA_949319445.1 of Mythimna lalbum. Classification (NCBI taxonomy): domain Eukaryota; kingdom Metazoa; phylum Arthropoda; class Insecta; order Lepidoptera; family Noctuidae; genus Mythimna; species Mythimna lalbum. The sequence continues at coordinate 18,487,715 of OX439357.1, read as the reverse complement.
GCTTGGAAGTCGGGATCCTTCAGGAGTACCCTCTCAAAGAAGGCGGCGAGGATCAATAGCTCCTTTTGGTGGAGCGGGGTCACTGTCGTTTCCGACATGATGACCGAGAATATAGGGAGAATTCAAAATATGGGGAACATGAGTCCTAGGACTCTCTCCTAAGGTCCCTAACACCTAAGTCTAAGGTGAGTGACCCTCCCAGCAAGGGTTGTGTACGCTGGGAGGTGAGTACCTAAGGGTGAGTGTGTCGAACTGAGTTTTCGGCCCATATTTATACTCCAAACTCCTGGGTGGAGGTAGTGGTTCGGGTGAACTATCATTTTCTTGGTTTTTCCTTTCTTGACCAATCTCCTTTGTGACAGTTTGGGCGAGTCCATTTCTTGCTCCAAACCTGTCGGAACCTGTCGCGACCTGCTCCCGCGACCAAATGTTCCTAGTTAGCGGCGCCACTTGGTGACGCTTTCATTGGGCGTTTTATTTACAAGATTCTTATTGGTTGATTTCGCCGTCCCCAACAAAGATTCTTATTGGATATTCTCGCCGTCCACAACAAATATGTTACGAAGGTTGAATAAAGAAAGTCAAGAAGGTTATAATCATCGTCTTAGTCTGAATCGTACTCGATTGGCCACTAAAACCTAAGAAGATTAGGTACTACCAGGGTATTTCCGCCAATGGCAAAATAATTGGTAACAACTACCTAGCAGTTAATATTCGAACTATTAAAGCGGTTTAAAAATTTGACAAACTTAAATAATATCTTACTTATGATTATTATAACTATTGGTAACCAAATAAGTCAACAATAGCCCAACTAAAAAAAGTTTAGCAGTTTCGCAGACGCTAAATGCGGTGTAACAAACTGAGTTTTCGGCATTAAATAATAATTTAATAGAAAATTCATCGATAATAACCCTTGCCAATATCCAGATATAAAAATGACTTAATTATATTATTTACACATATGTTCTTTTACTTGTAATATACAGGGATATCGAAAGTTAGTCCTTACCAAATTCACTATAAAATGTTTGTTAGTATGTTCTGAACGCACCCGTACGCCATCTTGGATGACGTGTCGCGACGCGCACTCCGCCAGTGCGCTGTCAATCGTCGTGAATTGTGGTTGTGACTCGAATTACGGGGTAGGCAGGTGTTCTTTCTCGAATATATAAAAAGTGTCCTTAACATCAAGGCTTTATTTTTAAGGTAAGTAAGAACTTTATTTTGTTAATTCCTATGGAAAGTTATATATAGAGGTGCAATTAATCTCGGCATGATGATTGAAAACAATTAAGTCGTAATTAAGTTACGTAATAATAGAAAATGTTCTAAATGTCCTTACCACTACTGTCCTTACCGTGTCAATTTGCAGGCTACGGTAAGGACATTGAGGTGACGGTAATGACTTACTTTAGGCAAGCTTTTTTTTTACTGGTCGATAACATATTTTAGACGTATTAAGTAGTTATTTATTATGGTAAAAAAATATGCTTTTTCAACTAATATATAATTAATTTGGGATGCGAATTTATTGGTTTTTTAAACAATTGTTTGGGGAGGGTCTGTATGTATGCTTTTGCGGTTGCACAACGACATGCTTTGCTTCTGCTTTGCTTGGTAGTATAGATGCAGGCCTACCTTATCACCTCCTTCAGAGGTGATAAGGTGGCGGGGTCTTGAGGGAGAGCGCTACAGTCGTGTAGATCCTCAAGGCAAGTCAGGCGGATCCACCTTCTCGAGGTTGCCACCCCGTTTTTGGTCTAATTCCATCAGAATTAGACGTAACCGAAACTGCCTGGCGACCCACAGAGTGGGGGCTATCCACTCAGTCCTGTCCCAACTACCACATTACCTATAATTTCCTGCCAGCTACCCTCCTCCACCAAGTTCCAAATATCCCCTCCCACCAATTCCTACTCCTACCAGCTCCATAACTCCCCTCCTAATCGCAACCCTTCTGTGACTGGGTGGTTGCGAGCTCGACCATCACTAAAATCAGCTGATGGCGAGTAGGAGAAGCTGGTCACCTGCGCTAGGACCTGCGCAGTCGAGCGCCGTGAGCGGGGATGAAGGAGTCCTGGGGGGCTGAGCTGAAAGTGAGCAACACGCCCTCTTTGGTCCGGATTTCAAGCAAAACGGTGGCCCTACCTTCTAGCCAAGGGTAGGGAAATGGCCATGGTGTCCCGTCAGAGGGCCACAGGCGAGGTGCGTAGGGTCCGCTGAGGTCGTCCTCGGACGGCTGAAGCGGTGGGTAAAGGTCATGCTGACGGTGTAAGTGAGGGTTGATCAGTTCGTTGGGGGCAGGCCTTTCGGTCTCCGACGCCAGCCCGATCGAGCACCCGATGTCGCACTGTAAGCCAGCCTTGCGCACCTATATCCCTCTGGTAGTCCTAACGTCGAACTCTTTTAAGTATTGAGACGTTCCCAGGTGCGGGCTCCAAGGAGGGTGGGAGCCAGAGGGATGAACACTAATACTGCTAAGACATGGATTCTTTTAGGCCAATCGACAAAACCACTGGGGCGGAGCCGGCAGAAGCTGGCGGAGCCCCCAAGCGAAGTGCTTGCACTTCGCTCGCCCCTGGAGGACCTGCGGCGCAAGTCGCAGGCTCCAGCGCGGGTGCCGGTCTAGCTGTGGCGAATACCGCAGCCAAGACCAAAACTAAGTCCCATTTTAAACGAAGGACCACGGCGCTGCAAGGGACCAGTACCGGACCTTCCATTTCGAAGGTAGAGACATCGGCGAAGGCTAAGGCCACTGCTGATGAACGCCTTCCCGAGCATCATCCTCCCCCTCCGCAAGCGGGCTCACAACCTGCGAGCATGGAGGCGGCTGGCGCCGTTGTACCAGGGACAAGCTGCAACACGGAGGATGCTTTCTCTAATGCCTGGCAGGTACAAAAAAACAAGGGCAGGGGCAAGAAAGCAGGTAAGGACCCTTCAGGACCACCAGCTCCACCCGGCCAGGGCAAGAGAAGGGAAAGGCCGGCGCGTAAGGAGCGCCGGCAAGAACGCAGAAGGGCCGGCAAAGCGAAGGCCTCTCAGGGGAAGCAGGCTGCAGCCGCAGCCCCAAGCAAGGGTAAGATAAGCTTCTCCACAGGTGGACCGGCACAATCAGCCAGCACGACGCAGCGGCCCGCTGGGGGTGATCAGGCCGTGGCTAAGCGTGCTCTCAATGAGACTATTTCACCTCGTGGCGAGCATAAGCGGCTGCGGCTTGACCAGTCCGAGCGGGTCGTGTCAAAAAGCTATGCTCAAGCTGCCAGCTCCGCCCTGAGCGTCGCCATTGTTGACGACCGTACGGGGATCATAAGCCAGGTACTATCGGACCAGGTCGTCGCCGCTATCCAGAAGAGGATCATCGGCGAGTCCTGGGCCCCTCTGCAGGACAAGCCCGCGCCGGTCTTCAACGCCAAGCCGTTGTACGCCGGTGGCGTACTCAAGCTGTGGTGCAGCAACGACCACACTCTAGCCTGGCTAAAGCAGGCAGTTTCTGAGCTGGCTCTCCCGGCTAGCACGTCGCTAGTCGTCCGTAGCCAGTCGGAGCTCCAGAAGCGGGTGCGTATAGGCATCGCGATACCAGACGACCATGGAGTATACGAGGACTCGAAGAACATTGGGCGAGGCCTCTGCTATCAGAACCCATGGGTCGACGTCAAGAGGTGGGTATTGATACACGCAGATAAGCAAGCAGCGTGCTGGTTCTTGGTGCTGGACATACCTGAGGACCAGGTTCCGACCCTGATGAACGCTGAACGCCGACTCGCGATGGGGGTGGGTACGGTGTACGTCAAGTTTCAGGGTCTGAATGGGAAATTTGTGGAAGTTCCTCGGGGATGGGACCGTGACGCCAAGACGCTACAGGAGGCAGGGGGGACTCTTCCCCCACTAAACAACCCGGTCGCACCAGTGGCGGACCCTGCTGTGGAAGCAGAGCCAGTCGCCGCCGCAGCCATCGTGGAGGCCGTCCCTCCGGAGGGGAAGGAGCCCGACGACATTACGTTGTCTCCAGCTTCGACCCCGGGGGGGGGTGGACTTCGACGAGGGCGATTTGTTTGCCGGGCTGCGCCTAGAGGGCGGGGACGAGGGGTCTGCCAGCAGTGGCTTCCCTCTCACCCAGTAAAATTGTGCAGGCGAATCTCCACCACAGTCAGACTGCGACGGCCCAATTACGCAAGTGGCTGGAGGTTCAACACGCGGCCATTGCCCTAATCCAGGAGCCGTGGGTTAGAGGCGGGCGCATATGCGGACTCTCCAATCTTGGTGGTAAGATCCTTGTCACTACGGACCATGAGAATCCCAGATCGTGCATCTTTATAACAGGTAACATTAAAGCACAGCCTCTAAACGATTTCTGTTGCAGAGATGTCTCTGCTGCAAGGCTGACCATACAGCGAGATGCCACTGACATGGCATTAGTCCTTGCCTCGGTGTACATGCCAGAGGCAGAGGAACCGCCTCCCCACGACCTGATCCGTCTGATTACCCACTGCGAGAGCAACGGGGAAGAGATGGTGATCGGGACGGATGCGAACGCACACCATCCACTGTGGGGAATGGACACGCAAAATGCAAGGGGTAAGGCACTGGTAGAATACCTATTTACTACTAACCTATCCATACTAAACACAGGTTCAGAACCAACTTTTGTAACCAGACGCAGTCGTACAATAATAGATCTCACCCTGGCAACAGAGGGAGCAGCGGAATTAACTACTGGGTGGCATGTCTCCAAGGAGGCCTCCTGCTCGGACCATAGGTGGATCCGCTTCGACATTCAGGTTTGTGCAGCACCTATACTACCGCGGCGTAATCCACGGAACACGGATAAAGCCGTATACAAACGCAGCCTAGACTCAAAGCTAGTGCCTCTACTAGGCGATTCGTGGGTATTTCGAGACTCGTCGCAAATCGACGTGCAAGTCGACCAACTCACTGAATCATTGATAAACAGCTATCATACTGCCTGCCCAGAAACTCTCCCGCGCAACAAACCGGGTAAACAGCCGTGGTGGGGCGCGGAGCTGGAGCGCAAACGCAGTAAGGTAAGGAAAGCTCTGAACAGAGCCATGAACACATGTGCGGAGATGGACTGGGACGCATACCACGCGGCCAAATCCAGCTACAAGAAATGCATAAGGTACAGGCGTACCACAGGGTGGCGGAAATTCTGCGGTGGCATTGAATCCTGCCAACAAGCAAACAGGGTGAGGAAAATACTAGCACAACAAGATGCTCCTGGGTCTGTCATGCTGCGCAAACCAGACAGCACACTCACCAAGTCGCCTGAAGAGGCAAGACGCGTCTTAGTTGAGGCTCATTTCCCGGACTGCGTCCTTGTACAGGTAACGGACTGGTCTGACGTGACCCTAACACCAACAGACGACGACTGGCAATATGCACACAGGGTGATTACGCTGGAAAAACTACAATGGGCCATCCAAAGTTTCGACCCTTTCAAGGCACCAGGTCCGGACGGCGTGTTTCCTGCTCTACTACAATGGGGCGGAACACCGCTGGCAACACGCCTATTACCCTTATTGAGAGCGTGCCTGGCCTGTAGATACGTTCCCAAAGGATGGAGGGAAGTGAAGGTAATATTCATTCCTAAGCCAGGTAAGAGTGATTATACGAGCGCCAAATCCTATCGACCCATAAGTCTGACCTCTTTCTTACTTAAGACGATGGAAAGGCTATGTGAAAGAGAGCTTCGGGATGGCGCCTTAAAAGCAATACCATTACATGGCAACCAACATGCATATAGCTCAGGTAAGTCGACAGAGTCTGCTCTTCATCTGGTAGTGAGCCAGATAGAGGATACAATTCATCAGAAGGGTACCTGCCTGGGCACTTTTATAGACATCGAAGGAGCCTTCGACAAAACAAACTTCTCCAGCATTGGCACCGCCCTCACCAAGCACGGGGTGGAACAGGTACTAATCGACTGGATCACAAACATGTTAAGCAAACGGATAGTTCGCGTTGGTGATGAACAACAGCTGGCCTTGATAGCTAGAGGCTGTCCGCAGGGTGGTGTACTCTCACCGCTTCTGTGGAACTTGGTAATCAACGAGCTGATCACTATACTCAACGCGAATCGTTATTATACAGTAGGGTATGCAGACGACCTAGCAATCCTCGTACCTGGGAAGGTGACTGGAACTATCTGTAACCTCATGCAGCAGGCACTTCGCATCGTGGAACGCTGGTGCAGGGAATATGACCTGTCAGTGAACCCCTCTAAAACTGAGCTAGTCATGTTTACGCAGAAGAGAGCACTAGGCCGCTTCAACCTGCCTAAACTGTTCAATACGGAACTCCAGCTGGCAACCGAGGTCAGGTACCTGGGAGTCATCCTAGACAGTAAGTTGAACTGGGGCACCCATTTGGACAACAAACTAAGCAAGGCGTGTATCACCTTCTGGCAATGCAGGAAAATGATAGGTAAGAGGTGGGGCCTATCTCCCAAAATCATACTATGGCTATACAGTGCCGTAATACGGCCCATGGTTACCTATGGCGCCGTGGTGTGGTGGACTCGCACTAAGCTGGCCACTGCAGTAAACAAACTTCAACAAATGCAGAGGCTTGCCTGCATGGCAACAACGGGTTGCATGAGCACTACTCCGACTGCAGCGCTCGAGGCCATGCTGGGACTCCCTCCACTCCACCTGTTCATACAACAGGAAGCGACGATGGCGGCAGTACGCCTCAAAACACTGGATCTCTGGGGTAAGAGAGTAACTCAACACACCGCTCTGCTAGAGGAACTCAATAATGAGTTTCCCATTACTAAAGCAATAAACGATCGGATTCCTAAGCAATTCATCTTTGATAAGAAATACAAGATCCAACTGCATGAGGATGACCGCTGCGAGGGGCTGTGCCCCGCAGAGCTGCGGATCTTCACGGATGGATCCAAAACAGGTAATGGCACGGGTGCGGGAGTCTTCTCAGAGGACTTCAACATTCACTTAGCCACTCCATTGGGGGTTCATAACACGGTGTTCCAGGCTGAATGCGTGGGCATTACCCTGGCTGCTTCAGCCGTCTTGATCAGGGAAGTTAGGGACCACTCAATACGCATACTCTCAGACAGCATGGCTGTCCTGCAAGCGCTGAACAATCACACAGTCAATTCAGGGCTAATATACGAGTGTCACCAACGGCTTAACCAGGTGGGTAAACACAACCAAGTAACCATTCAATGGATCAAAGGGCACAGCGATTCCCGAGGCAACGATGCAGCGGACGAACTCGCCAGAAGGGGTTCGAGTATGGCAGCAGTGGGTCCTGAACCCATTGTGCCACTTCCCTTCGGTTATCTACGCAATCTGGTAAGGAACCGTACCAGGGACATACATCACAAACTGTGGAGTGAACATGGTGAGTGCAGGCAGGCCAAGGAGGCGCTCCCCTCGATTGATGGCCGCTTCACGAAAAAGGTCCTACGACTGACGAAACTACAGTTGCGCAAAGTTACGGCCGCTACAACTGGCCACGGGACCTTTAACAAGCACCTTTATGTCATAGGAGTTACGGATAGTCCACTCTGCAGAGCCTGCATGGAGGAAGAAGAGACAGCAGCTCATCTGCTTCTAAGCTGCCCTGTGGTCGCTGGTTACAGGGCCAAGCACTTCGGTAACCCAGGTAACCTTCGTGAAATGGTCGGCAACACTAAGGCGCTGCTGGCCTTTCTTGAGGAGCTGGGGTGGATCGAATAACCCATTTGTCCCACCCGTACGCAAAATACGCGCATTAGTCGTGGAGTTGCGGATAACAGCCCGTTTTACCTATACCTATACCTATACCTAAACAATTGTTTAAAATAATTATACAGAGTGTCTTTGACATCGACGCACAAACGAATACCACGGATCCAGTACATGATTCTGGACCCCCCAGTTGTGGAATTTTTAAAGTTGGCTTTTCCTAATTTTTTAATATTTTTTACGTTTTTTTACGTTTTTCAAACTAAACTGTATGAAAACGTTATTTTAGCATTTTTAGGCGACAAAAATGAATAAATTACTTTTCAAATTAAAAATGTTATCAGGGTTGAATAGAATAACGCAATATCTTTATTTACCTTGAAGACTTTTTACTTAGTTATTTTTATTGATTATATTTTTTTGTTTTTTTTTTTTTTTTTTATAAATATCATTGAAGTTGGTTAGAATAACGATTTTATACAGTTTAAAATTAAGTTTTTTTTTTTTAAATTAGGAAACAGCCGACGAAAAATTCTTCTACTGGGGGGTCCAGAATCATGTACCAGATTCGTGGTATTCGTTTGTGCGTCGATGACAAAGACACCTTGTATTTTTTTCTATCGTTGTCCTGCTATCCCTGTTCTTGTTTTTTTTTTTAAATATAATTGCCTGTTTGTTTACAGTCAAACGCAAAAATGCCGAAGGTGAGTTCGTCAGCTAGCAAAGAAAGAAAGAAGGTTAGTAAATCAAAACGATATGAATTTATTAAACTCAATGATCCTGAAAAATATGCAGAATTATTAAATAAAGAAAAAGAGCGTTACAAAAAGCGAAGAGAAACCAAAAAATTGAAAAACATTACAGAAATGACAGAAAGAGAAAAGAGAGCGAAAAGGAAGCAATGGAGAATTAATAAGAGAAATAATAGATGTAAGAAACAGGAAAACTCTGCGATACAAGAAGTAAATATGGAGCAATCAGATGAGGTTAACCCAAGTACCAGCATTCAATACAAAGATCCACTGCTAGATTTGAATGATAATCAAGACTCTATAATTACTAGCCGATTATTCAGGTTAAGGAAATTAACGGTGCATCTTAAAAGGAAGCTCAAGTTGTATGAACAGAAAATTCGGAGGCTTCTAAGTATTAATAATAGATACAGAGTAAAAATACATAGATTAAGAAAAGACAAACATGTTAAAAGTCGAAATAAGCAGTCTAAAATACGATTTACAACTATTATTAACGAGATTCATAAATTTTATGAAGAAGATATCAACAGTAGACAAGCAGCAGGAAAAAAAGAATTTATAACAAGAAAAGGGATTAAGAAGGCAAAAAGGTATTTAGTAATGAGTTTAAAAAACCTCTACAGTAAATTTATCACCACCAGTCAAATAAAAATTAGCTACTCTACTTTTTGCAAGTATAGACCGTTTTGGGTAGTTTTTCCAAAACCGAATAACCGAGACACATGTTCATGCCAAATTCACGTCAATATTAAGTTATTGGTCGAGGCTCTACATAAGGCGAAAATGATTTTATAAACTCTTTATGCTGTTCACCGAAAACCGACAACTGTTGGTTAAGAAGGTGTGAAGTGTGCCAAGATAAAGAGATCATTTGCAATGAGTTCAATAATGAAGATCTCATAGAGTACAGTTACTGGTGTAAAATTAAGGAGCCTATTATCGGTGATAACATGAAAGTCAAAGTCATAACGACAAAGAAAAAAGAAAAAGCTAAACCAATAGACCTTTTGAAAAATTACGTCGCAATACCAAATCATTTCTGAAACATTGTTTTAATATTGAGAAACAGTATAAAGAAATAAAAAAAATTGAAAGATGTGCTGAGTAATAATGAAGCAATTATCCACATGGATTGGTCCGAAAACTATGAGCTGAAATATCACGAAGAAGTTCAATCGATGCATTTTGGCGGTAGCCACCGTCAAGTAGCTTTACATACTTCTGTTTTATATATCCACAAAGAATTGACTGGTGAAAAGATAACAAAGTCTTTTTGTTCTATTAGCGCTAACGTACGTCATGATGCTACTGCCGTGTGGGCGCATCTTAAACCTGTACTAGACTATATTTATGAGATGAATACAAATATCGACTCAATACATATTTTTACTGACTCTCCAAGCAGCCAATATAGAAATAAAAAGATTTTTTGGATAATGACCCAAATACATAAAGATTATGCGGGATTCTTGAATAAATTGTCTTGGAATTATAGCGAGTCTGGCCATGGAAAAGGGGCTGCAGACGGAGTAGGTGCCGTCCTTAAAACAACTGCAGATAGACTAGTCAACTTTGGTCATGATATTGGTAACTTCAACGATTTTTATAGTATTTTAAAGCAAAACATTCCTAATATAAAAATAGAAGTTGTTAGTGAGACTGCCATTACTGCAAAATCGGAAAGTTTACCTCTTTGCTTACCAACTTTTAAAGGCTCTCTTGATGTGCATCAAGTTCTATGGGACTTATTTTGTGGACAAAACCTAACATTCAGAAAATTCAGCTGTTTTATCTGCGAGGCGAATATTCACTGCGAGCACGGTGCACATTTAGGGTTTCTTAGCGAACCTGATGTAACAGAATTGGTCGTAGTGACGACTTTAGGTGAAGCAAGAAATATGATTGCTAATATTCCTATTATTGCCAACGCATCAGATGATTCTCAAATTAATACTGTTCTTACTGAAATGTCTAATATAGATCCTGTTATATTAAATACGCCATCAACTTCTAAATCTTGCACGTCTACCTATGATGATTTTGAGCAATTAGTGCCTGCAACTAGCTTAAGTGGCCTGGCAACGTTCAAAGAAAATATTGAACAACTTCCACTTCAACTACCTTCGAGTACCAGTGGTGAATTTTTGAATTTACATGTCGCCGATTGGGTTTTAATTAAAAAGACAGACAGAGCAAAAAAGCATCAGATAGGTCGGATAATAGGGATATACGGTGATAATATTTCGATATCAGTTCTTAAAAAAATGTCAGGTGGATTTGGGTGGCCAAAGTCACGAAAGAGGGAGGTGATTTCTAGGAACTGTATAAAGGCAGTTCTTTCTGAACCAAATATTGATGCCAAACTTAATTTTCACTTTGAAAATATTGATTTTATACATTTTTAAATCTGTGATTAATATAATCAAAGAATGTGATTACACAACGCAATTTTTATGAAACAGCAATAATTACTTTTAAGGATTGATCATGTTTCAGTTTGGATTTATTTACGATTTTTTTTTAATCTTTAATGTTTGAGTCTCATGGTTCTTATCAACTAACTAAAAAAGGATATTATAAAAATGTGTGATTTAATTGTATAATGGAGAAGGTTTAAATTGTATCGGTTTTACTTAATTGTAAAAATTACTCATTGTTCTGTGATTATAGTAATATTTGAGACTGATTTAAACTTAAGAAGTGATTTGTTATTACGAATTATTTTCGTTTAAAGTAAAGTAGTAAAGTTGATTACTTAAACTTGTTGTTTTATTTCTATTTCCATGTTGTCATTTTATCAGGGGCAATAAAATACTAATAGGGAATATTACTGCAATATTCTGACGCCAGAGTGCAGCACTAGCACAAACCGTAAACAAAGGTTTGACAAGTGATGCGAAGTGTAAAAAAAAATAGTAAATTCTATAAATGGCTAAAAAATCGACTGTGAGTTAAACAACAAAATAAAACTTGGATGAGTTTCACAAAGTTGTTACAGTGAGACTTCTCAACTAATACAATGACATTTGGCGCCATGACGGTTTGTTTATGTGCTAGTGGCGCCCTCTGCGCCAAGCTTTGCGTAATCTTCCATATAAAAACTATTTCGTCAACAACGGTCATTACCGTGTTAAGTATGTCCTCACCGTTCATTCAATAACTTATATTTTGTAGACCTTAAAAATAAATATATGAGTGACAACAACCTATTTGTGGATTTTCTACTAATTGCAGTTATCTAATCTTAATAATTAAATAATTTTGTCCTTACCGGGATTTTTGAGTCCTTACCATTTTTTAAAACGTTAATTAACAACGATACGTTTGACATAATTAGTGTACACGCAAAGTAGAATATTTGTGATTATTGTGGCAATGCATTACACGTATTTTTAAGCAAATATCTGAATTTTTTTTCGTATTCATTGAAAAGCGTGTTTTGGCGGAAATGCCCACCATCGTCTTTCTTTAATACACGCTCGACTAGCCAATGAAACTTAAGAGGAACGGTCAGAACGATTAAGTGGCCTACGTATTCGTTCTAGTCAAAGGCTGCTTAATAAACGTTGCTATGTACCATGCTATGGCAACTTAGAACAAAACGAAAATTCATTTTTTTTCTTTAAAACAGCGCCATCTATCAAAACGTTAAGGGAAACAAATTACGGTGTTGCTACATTTAAATATATTAATTTTATATTGGAAATTACTTTATAACAATAGTCAAGAAAAAAAATGTTATTTCACACTATTCGTATACATAAATAATAGAATACATAAATTATTAAATAATTAGGTTTTTATCATCATATTCATTCTTGAAAAGTTATATTATTGTATTTAAACGTGCAAAGATTGGTTTTTTAATGGCTACACTTCAATTGCAAATGGCTGCATGGTTGCGTGAGAGTGTTACTCGTACGCATTTCTTGTTTTCCTTTTGCAATTTGTTGTATCGCTAGTGCATCTGCATGTCGAGTTGAGCTTTCGTTCCTCGTATGTTTTGAGCCGCGCTACAATTTGTTCGTACGTTCGTGTTGAGTTGTGTATGCTCATCATCGAATTCTAGTGAAGTTACTGTGGACTTGCATAGGCACTCTTTAGAGTTTGGACCTGTAATTGCATTAACAGTTTTCTTAACCATGTCTCAAAATTCTTGCTGTGTACCTGGATGTGCTGTGGTTAGGAGAGACGGTAAGTAACGTGGTGCTAGCATTTTTCTAAAGGAGCTGGCATATCACTCCACCATTTTTATCACAATGCAACTTATAGATCTAAAAGATATGTTTGACATATCGTCATACACCTATGTAATAACTGCAGAAACGATAAGATGTAAATCAAAGTTGCTATGAATGTTATTGTTTGAATTCTCAACTGTTTTTATTCACTAATTCCCAGGAAACTATCACTTACTATCCAAATGTCATAGTACTACAGACTTATATTTTGTACTTTAATTCATGAATCCCCAAGCGACCACCGGTGACCGCGCATCTATTGTCTTACTATTGTGTCTCTAATTGACGGTATCTGAAGGGTTAATGACTACTAGCAACCCGCCCCGGCTTTACACGGGTGCAATACTGATACTAATATAAGTACTACAGAATGTTTGTAAATGTTATTTTCATTGTGGGTTATCCCTAAGAGGTAGACATACCCCATCGCAGACTTTTTTGTATACCTTTTTAAACTGTACAATACTGTAGTACATTATTTTGATCTATCTAGTACCGTTAAATCAATGTTTCCAATGAAGTGCAAAAAATGGCTTTATTTACATCATATTAGAAACTTCTAAAATTATCAGTGTTCCTCTACTATATCACGCATGTATTTTATATATAAAACTTAATATAAACCCTCCTCTTGAAATACTCTATCTATTAAAGAAAACCGCATCAAAACCTGTTGCGTAGTTTTAAAGATCTAAGCATACATAAGGACAGACAGGAAAAGCGACTTTGTTTTATACTATGTATTGATTCAGTAGTTTACATTACAAAACTGTGTATAATGTATTGCGACTAATAGTCATAATCATTCATATTTCCAGGTGTGCCTCTACACCGATTCCCAAATCCAGAGACAAGTGGAGACAAATTTACATCTTGGATTTTAAATATTGGTGGTGAAGTAGCTGAAATGGATCGTCAAGATACATATGACAACAGACGGGTCTGTCACAGACATTTTGAAGATATTCATAAGTATCCAAGTGGTAGACTGTCTAAATTGGCAATTCCAACAATGCATATTCCAGGTAATACTAATATTTATTAGCAATATAATATTTATCAATGCATTTATTTTATTGATACAAATATTTTTGTATTATTCTAGATCTGCAAGCACAATCACTTGGTGAAGCAATGGTTGTATCAAACTCTGATACAAAATCTGGTTTTGACACATCAGGTATGTATCTAATCATGCAAACAAATTATTTCCTTCAATACTCAAAGGGTGAAATGGGACCCTATTACTAAGACTCCGCTGTACATCTGTCACCAGGCTGCATCTCATAAACTGTAAAAATGTATACTGATGTATTTGTTGCTGCAATAATTATAAATACTCAAAATTATTTAAAGGCTCCCCATACAACAATCGTGATTTTTTGTGTTTTTACATGTAGAGAATGATATGGATTCTTTTCTGTCCAAGTCCGACTTGCACTTGGCCGGTTTTTAACTTTTATAATTGCTCATGGAGACCAACAAGCTTCATGAATACTCATATAAATCTCAAACATTGCATTGAAATATAAAAGAATCTAGATACAGGTTTCTTATCCTTAATAATAAAAAAAAAACAGTAGTCTGTTTGTGTGGATGTCTTTTAATTTTTAATATTTCATAAGTTTAAACAAAAGTAGTGCAGGATTACCTATTTAAACCTCAACTGAATAAAGTTATTTTATTATTTTTCAGGAATAGTATCCATTGAAGCTTTAAGCACAATCAGTAAACCAGCCTATGCTTCACCACACATTGAGGCTATGATCACCAAGCCACCTCTAGCTTCCACATCTAATGGGACACAGTCAAACAATTTGATTTCAGGTTAGTAGGAGTTAATCTCTACTATCATAATCAAGTTCCAATCATTATTGTTTCATAGATAATGTTTATTTATTTATAATCAATTAAAATGGTACATGCCCACTTACATTAATTAACATAGAATTATGATATGTATTTTATGCAATTTTATAATATAAATTAATTTTGATTATTATATATTGTTTCAATAGAATGTAAACATGTTTATATAATAAAACTTTTAACAATAACTTATTATTTAATTTACACAACCTGTCCAAAGTCAATGCAGAAGGAGGAAAATAGAGACAACTAAATCAAAAAGTATGTACTGTATTTAAAATAAGTAAAACACTATTTTTTTTTTTGGAGGATGGAATGTCATTGAATCACTCTGCTCCTCCTCGAGCAGGAGGGAGTGTCTTACTTCTACTGGCTAAAAACCACCCATGTTCCTTCTTAGCCCTTTGTGCCTGGGGCTACGGTATCTCGTTCGAAGAACCCACAGCTCCGGCAAAACACTGAATTATTTAATTGCATTGCAGTACCGGTCGATGTGGCGATGTTTGGGGGAGGCCTTTGTCCAAAAGTGAACATCTTTCGGCTATATAATAATGATGATTAAATCTGCACTCATGTAATAAAGAGGTAAAGTTTGTTTTCAAAATGCGGGCGAAGCTGCGGGCAAAAGCTAGTTGCATAATAAAACTAAAGCGTAATAATAATGGAGGTCAAGGCATCTAGGTCTCTTAAACCAAAAAGATATATACTGGAATAACAGATAAATGTATTTTTCAGGTTCTCGTGTTACTTTGGCGCAACACAAAGAATTTAGATCTGTCTTAAAGAAGTTACAAAAATGCGAAAGCAATACGAAGAAATTTAAGACAAAATACATGATGGCCAAAAAAATGACAAAAACAACTGCATTAAATATTGTCTGTAAGAATATGCCCTACACTAGAAAGTTATTTTGCCAAATGCAAGCCTCTCAAA
This sequence comes from Mythimna lalbum, assembly GCA_949319445.1. Classification (NCBI taxonomy): domain Eukaryota; kingdom Metazoa; phylum Arthropoda; class Insecta; order Lepidoptera; family Noctuidae; genus Mythimna; species Mythimna lalbum. The sequence continues at coordinate 18,472,205 of OX439357.1, read as the reverse complement.
GTGGCAAGAAAAAGAAAGGAAGGCGATTCAGTTTGGACGAAAAGATTTTGGCATTGTCCTTATACAAGCCATCTCCTAAAGCATATCGCCTTCTAAGCAAAATATGCGTTTTACCAAGCAGAAGAACTCTGCAAGATTTACTGCACAAGGTGAATCTAAAATGTGGAATCAATGACATAATATTTGATAATTTAAAAACTCGAGTGAGTAAAATGCCTGATCACTATAAATACTGCTGTTTAGCATTTGATGAGATGGCAATTGGAGCGGGCATTTCATATGATAAAAGAAATGACGAAATAACAGGATTCGTTAACAATGGCTTAACCCTTCAGATACCGTCAATTAGAGACACAATAGTAAGACAATAGATGCGCGGCCACCGGGTGTCGCTTGGGGATTCATGAATTAACTAAGGAAAAAGAATATTGTGATCATGTTCTAGTCTTCATGATAAGAGGCATTGTAAAAAAATACAAACAGCCTTTGGCTTTTTACTATTGCACTGGAAGCACCAAAACAGTGGAGTTAAAAAAACAAATAAAAGCCATAATAAAAAAAGTGCAAGAAACAGGGCTGAAAGTCGTGGCAACAGTATGTGACCAAGGCACCTCCAATGTGGCAGCTATAAATGCATTGCTGAAAGAAACCAGAGAAACATTTTTACGCAATGGACAAGAAACTAAAGATGGTTTTTTCCTGGTGAATAAGGAACAGATTTTTCCAATATATGATCCACCTCACCTAATAAAGGGGATTAGAAATAATTTGATAAGTAAAAATCTTAAATTTACCATTAAAGGCAAAGAATGCATTGCAAAATGGGACCACATTGTGAACCTTTATAACAGGTGCCCTGGTTATAAAGGTGTTAAGTTAGTACCAAAACTAACAGCACATCATGTGTTGCCTGCACTGATTCCGAAAATGAGGGTGAAACATTGCACCCAGGTGTTCAGCCAATCAGTTGGAGTAGCACTTGGATTTATGGCAGGTAAACAGTTTATTCATTCATAATTAATTGTTAATATTTCAAAGTTAATTTTAGGATTCTGAACCTCTGTATGACAAAGCTCTTGTTGGATCATTTTCTTGTCAGCCTTTATATCCCATTTTTTCTTAATTTGACCAATTCAGTTTGATATTTAATATGTACTTCAGTGACCAAAATATGATGTGTCACAAAAATAAGAAATTGGTTCACTTTGGGTTTTAAATCTATACATCTATACATATATATGAAATTGGTGTGTCTGTTTTTGTGTCAATTTTTTTTTTACCATTGTTGTGTGTCTGTCTGTTTGTTCCGGCTAATCTCTGAAATGGCTAGACCGATTTTGACAGACTTCCTTTGACTGGTAGCTTATGAGGAGTAATTTAGGCTATATTTTTCCTAAAATTAATAGTTAGGAAGATATTGAATAAATCAGACAAATAATGACCCTGTTAAAATTATAATTTTCTCATTTGCAGGATGTGGAGTTCTTGAAAAAGACAGCACGGACACAGCAGATCTTCTGATCTTTTTCGATCAATTATTCGACAGCGTCAACGGCAGTTTTAGCGCAGTAAGAGGAGGAAAAATTTATAGAACTGCAGTGACCCCAAGTTCGCCACATCGCAAATTGTGGAATGACAGTATACCAATTCTGAAATCAATGAAATTTTGTAATGGCAGTAATCAAGGAGTAGTGCCGTCTTTGTCAAGTTGGATCAAAACCATAGAAGGTTTTAAATTAATTGTAGCATATTTAAATTCCAAAGGAATTAACTCTATCTTGTTGCGCAATTTCAATCAAGACGCATTGGAAAACTTTTTTGGGGCAATTAGAGCTCATGGCTGTAGCAACATAATGCCTACGACATATGCATTTGAAGGCGCCTTCAAAACATTATTAATTAATAATATTTCGTCTTCACATTCAGTTGGGTCAAATTGTGAGAAAGACGATGGAGTTTGTCTCCAATCCCTAAAATATTTTTTAAAAAATCCAGCAAATACACACCCAACTGAATGTGAAAATGAAATTGAAAGTGACCATTTAGATATGTCGATGGTAGATACTGACCAGCTAATACAGAGCCAAACTCCAATGCTAATTGAAAGAAGCGCAGCGATAGGGTATTGCAGTGGGTGGATAGCACAACTTGCCAAAAAAAAAAATTTATAAAAATTGTGTGACCTGCAGGAATTATATGGAAGCAGAAGAATCACAAAGTTTCCATGAATTTATAAAACGCAAAGAGTTTGGTAACAAAAAGTGGTTGTGCTATCCTACAAGAGCACTATTTGATTTCTTTGCCCAAGTGGAAAACATTTGTATTGAAATTTTAAAGGAGCACTGCACTAAAAAAAATATTGCAGTTTATATCAAACTAATAATAAATATAAATGTGAATGTATCATTTATCAATTGTACAGATCATGCTGATAATTTAAGAAATTATTTAATAAATAAAAGCACAATGTTTTTCATTAATAACTGGTGCAAAGATATTAATAGTGTCCTCACTGGCAAAATTACCTTTTGGGATGTTAACGATCCAATGAAAGAAAAAGCTAACCGGCACTACTTAAGTCATAAAGGACGAAAAAGGCGAACACAAAATTTAATTGTAAATGTGTGACGAGGAGAAAATAAAATAACATAAATACAATTCTGTAATTTTTTTTATGTTTACGTAGTACGTAAACATTTTGTATATAGCAGACACCCTAATCTCATACAATATATATACATAATATATAGTGCTAGTGCTAGCTACACTGGACTGTAGCTGTGTATACCTAGCTTATTATTATTATATTACATTTACTTATATGAATAGTTCCCCTAACGAAAAACTAGATGTCGCTGAGTTCGACAATTTCCCAATATTAAAAAATACGGTAGAGTTGCCTGTCTATAGCCAGTATACTATAGTAGTCTTTGCTATGTACCAACAGTCGACGTCCTCCTTTTTTTTTTCGGTGGGAAAAATCATCCAATGACAACCCCCGCTCTTGAGTGGAGCGGGAGATAGTGTCAGACTCTTACTGACTAAAAACCCATCCCGTTCCTTCTAAGCCTCTTCATACCGGGGCTCGAGTTTCCTTTCAAATAACCCTGGCCCCAGTAGGCTTCGACCCAGCTGGGCCTCCTGTTGCTGACAACTCCTTGAGGCGCGCGGAAACAATGCGCGCCGTCGACGTCTTGGGCTCGGCCCGGACAGTTACCGGATGGTCGGACAGCGAGCTACCCATGGCTCGCAGTCCGCGAGCCCGCGTCTAAGGTGGCCAGAAATCGGGATCGTTATCCCAAAGGCGGCGGCGAGGGCGCCATTGCCTGATGCGGTCGGCCTCCTCCTTTGCTAGCATTACTGCTTTGCAGAAGGAGACGACCGCCTGCCACTCCTCCTCGCTCCGGACCATGGCCTCAACCAAGACCCGGCGCGAGAGGTCTCCGCCGCCGATGATCTCCACGAAGGCACGGCGATGATCTGCCCAAGCAAGGCACACCTCCGGGCGTACTGCACAGTAGCGACACCCGGGCGTCTCTTCAATCCAAGCAGGAACCTCCCAAACGTGCCATGTCCGGTGAGGACCTGCGACATGCGGAAGGACGCCGTTAGGTCTTTCCAGCCACGTCTCCAAGATGGCGCGCCCAGCACTGGGTTGCGATAGTCGCTGACGCCATTTCACCATGAGAGCCTGAGCTCTGTCTGCCATGCCTTGACCTGTCGCGGCAGTGGACTTTCACCCCGGCGTTGCATCTGTACGCGCATCTCGCCGGTCGCTTTTGCAGCGACGGCCCCCACACCGGCGCCCCGTATTCCGAGGGCCGTAAAAAACACATAGCTTCGGATTTGTGCAGCGCCACCTCGAGTCCCAACTCCACCAACGACTTTTGCAACCCCACGTGTCGCTAGAGCGACCGCTGCCTGGTGCGACCTTCCCTGCGTTAGAACCAGCATGTCGTCTGCGTAGCAAGCCACGCTGACCCCGTCAGGGAAGTCGCCGCGCAGTACGTAATCGTATCCGATGTTCCACAAGGGTATAACCCTAAAATTTCCACTACCTTCACGAGGTCATCTGCCTTCCACTTATTGACAAGTTCCGTTGCCTATCTCTGAACCCAGCATCAGAACTGCACGAAATACTTATCAAACAAAAAAAATACATCAAAATCAATCCATAAATGACTGAGTTATGCCCGAATAAAAATTAATCGGATATCCAGAATCCAGAGAATGATATTTTTGAATGAAAAACGTTTTCTAGTTTTTTTTAAATTATCAGTAGTAGGTAAACCTGGAAAGTACATACCGTTACAATTACAACAAGCCCAAACTCGGCTAGAATACATTGTCTTATTATGGAGTTCCGGTGCCTCTCTCTTGGCTTCATCATCAGATCTGATGATAGAATGGTTCTTATTGTACGCAAATGCTTTACTTGTAGGTAAAAATACCAAAATTGCCGTACGTTTTCCTATAAAATTTGAAGAGTTCCCTTGATTTGGTCAAGATTCCATCACCAGCAAGCATTTATGATTTTCTACCTACCTCAATAGGATTCAAGTGTGAATTTTTATGAATATATAATGAAAAACTCTCAATTTTATATACGTAAATAATTAAAAAATAAAGGGACGAGTCATTTGAAGATTTTTTTAAATTTTGTTTTGCTTTAGGTAAAAAGAGATATGTCAGTTATTTTAATAGTTAACAAATAAAAATATTTTTCCGGTACATATAAAAGACGACTAAATTAATAATTGAAAATTAAAACTGAGTTGTATTAATTATTTCTATATATTTTTGATTAAACTGCATTTATTCTACAAAACAAACAAGCGTTTTTTTTTTCATTCGCCCTTGGTGAAAAGTCCTGTTTATAGACTCATCCCCCTTTACCTTGACAACACAGAATTAATGAATTAACTAACAATACAACTCTGCCATTGCCGGTCCCAAGCCCGGATGAGAAAAGAGGAGGGTAAGCCGCGAACGACGTCAAATACCTACCAAAACCTTGGTATTATCAACATCCAGGCGGCTTTAAAAAGACGTCAACGCCGAGTAAGGGCGGCGATTAGCTGCGTCGTATAGTGTCGTGTCTGGTTGGAGTGTGAGAACTTCTTATGCACTGGTCGGTAGCTGCACGATGCGACTCAGCTATTAAATTAACCCTACCAGGCTACCGTAAGCCCTGAGGCTTAAATACCCTCAAAAAGAAACGGATGCAAGTATATGGGAAATACTTGCCATCAGTGTCCCGATACAACCATGTCTGCAGAACAAAAAATAGAATTACCCCAGGAGGGTACCGGCCGTGCCGGAGAATCCCTCCCTGAGCCTAGCTCAGGCTGCTCCGCGTATTCTGGGGGGAGCAATGTGCTGCATCATATGGATCTTACAACTTCCAATACAAGCAAAAAAAAGTTTGTCCAACAAGCCTTTCATCCAAGTCTTTTCATGTCCAGGCCCAGGAGTTTATCACTTAGCTCCAAAACAGACAGTTCTAAGCAAGTTGAGACTGGACCGACCATCACTCAAAACGTAGATACTCTTACAGCTGAAATACTGAACTCTACGCCAGAAATCACGCCTCCAACATGGCAAAGAGCACCAGTACTAAGAAACGCCAAAAGGAAAAAAGTATCGTCTCCATCCCCTGATAGGTTAATTACCAATAACCAGTTTAGTGGACTACCGGTTGATGAAAATGAAGACAACACCACTCAAAATAATGCAACAAAAAAAATCTCCAAACCTCCACCAATAATTCTCTACGGCATCGAGGATATCAACAAACTCTCTGAACTCCTCGAAAGAGTTGTAGACAGAGTAGATTTTGTTTATAAGATAACAAACAAAAATCAAGTAAGGATTAATTGCGCAACAGTAGATGCATATAAAAATATTATAGAGATTGTAAGACAAAAAGGATTAATTGGACACACTTTCAATAGTAAAGACAAACGACCTTACAGGATTGTAATTAGAAATATTCACCCTACCACGCCAATCAGTGAAATAAAGGATGCAATAGAAGAGACAGGCAACACAGTGATCGGGGAAATAATAAACGCAAAGTATGGACCCAATAAGAAACCAACTTCTACGTTCTTTATTAACATACAACAAGGGCCCAACAACAAAGCTGTGAAAAATATTAAATATATTTACCACCAATCCGTCACTATAGAAGACCCACGAAAACGGAAAACAGTTGTACAATGCCAGAGGTGCCAGCAATATGGTCACTCTAAAAACTTTTGCATGAGACCATATCGGTGCGTGAAGTGTGCAGAATCCCATAGAACATCTGAATGTCCAAAAACCGACCGCAACACTCCAGCAACATGCGCTCTCTGTCTCGGTGCCCACCCGGCAAACTTCAAGGGCTGCGAAGTATACAGAGAAATTTATGCCAGAAAATTTAATGCAAGACCGCGCTTAAACACTATGAATAAAAAGTCGAAAATAGATGAGCCAATTTCTACCAGTTCTAGCCAACTTCCACCAAAGCCTAACACCGAAAAAGTTAGATCGAATATATACTCCAATAAAACAGAAAGCTATGCCGAGGTTTTAAAATCCAACTTAATTTGCAAAGGAGCAGAAATCCCTTCATCAAACCATATAATTGAGCAGATGTTCTTAAAACAAGCAGAAAAACTAGATATCATCCTTCAACAAATGAGTACCCTAATCAGTCTCATAACAACATTGGTGTCCAGAGATTCAAAATGACTTCTCTCAAGATTGCAGCCTGGAACCTTGATGGATTATCTCCAAACAAGGAGGAAGTTCAGATTTTACTACAATCGCATAACATAGACGTACTTCTAGTCTCTGAAACTCATTTTACCGAAAACAGTAGTATTAGAATACAAAACTACAATATTTACGCTACTAATCACCCAGATGGTACTGCACATGCAGGATCGGCCATTATTGTTAGATCTAGCATTAAACATTATGAACAACCACAGTTTAAAAAAGCCCACATGCAAGCAACAACTATTGCAATAGAAGACCGGAATGGAACTTTCAATGTCTCAGCTATATACAGCCCTCCGAAACACAAAATAACAGAGGAGCAATACAACGAGTTCTTCAATACCCTAGGCCCACGGTTTATAGTCGGAGGAGATTGGAATGCAAAGCATGTGCATTGGGCCTCTCGACTAACAAACACAAGGGGCAGAGAACTGAAGAAAAGCCTAGATAAAAACAAACTTATAACAATCTCAACGGCGGAACCCACAAACTGGCCGACGGACCCAACAAGACTACCAGACGTCATAGACTTCTTTGTCACCAAGGGTTTATCTAGGTTATATTACCACATTAAAACATGCCTAGACACTGACACAAACCATGTTCCGGTAATACTGTCTATTGGTACTACAGTTCTTAATATTGAAGGGAACCTAAAATTATACAACAAACGCACGGATTGGGATAACTTTCGCGAGTTAATTGACGAGAGACTAGAACTTAAAATAGCCCTAAAAACTACGGACGACATTGACGCAGCTACTGAAAAGATAACCACTACCATTCAAAAATGTTGCTGGCTCTGCACACCGGAAGCAAATGAGCATCCACAACAACGTAAAGTCTACTCCGAAAGCATACGATTGCATATACAGGAAAAAAGAAGACTTCGACGAATATGGCATACTAGTAGACATCCAAGTGACAAGAGAGCGCTCAACAAAGCGACCAGGGAGCTGAAAACGCTGATATCAGAGGCAAATGCTGTCGCCCTAGAGACGTACTTAGAAGGTCTTTCGCCTACTAAAGCCACTAACTATTCCCTGTGGAAGGCATGTAAAAATTTTGATCGACCCCTATACCACAAACCTCCACTTAGGACACAAGAAGGCAACTGGGCTAAAACTGCACAGGAAAAGGCTGACGCATTTGCACATCATCTTAGCCAAGTTTTTAGACCAAATGATGCAAACCCACACATAGACGAATCTGATATAGACTCTATCCTCGACCAGGACTTTCAACTTGATTTACCCCTGAAACCAGTGACACCTAAAGAAGTCTGCAGAACTATCAGATCCTTGGATAATAACAAAGCCCCAGGGTTTGACCTCATTGATAAAAAAGTTCTGGAAGAGTTACCACGTAAGGCAATAGTCTATCTTACCACCCTATGTAACGCTATTCTCCGTGTGGGCTACTTTCCAGATTTGTGGAAAGTCTCCCAGATCATAATGGTGCACAAACATGGCAAACCAAGCCATGAAGTGACTTCTTACCGACCCATTAGCTTACTACCAGTTATGTCCAAGCTATTTGAGAAAATACTGCTGCGTAGACTTACCGATGACCTAAAAGACAAGTCCATAATTCCCGACCATCAATTCGGCTTCCGGAAAGAACATGCAACTACGGAACAGGTTCATAGAGTGTGCAGAGCCATTAGAAAATCATTTGAAAAAAAAGAATATTGTTCATCAGCCTTCCTTGACATACAGCAGGCTTTTGACCGGGTTTGGCATAGGGGGCTGTTATGTAAGGTGAAATCACTTCTGCCACATACATATTTTGGAATTCTAAAATCATATATGTCCAACAGGCTATTTCAAGTCAAAGAAAACAACTGCACATCAGATTTCCATAATATCACCGCAGGAGTGCCACAAGGGTCTGTTCTGGGGCCTGTCTTGTACACCCTGTATACATCTGACCTACCACAAAGCCCAGATATCACAGTTGCGACCTTTGCAGATGATACAGCCTTGCTAGCTTCAAGCTCATGTCCCATTCGGGCTTCAGAACTCCTGCAAAGAGGATTACATAAAATGGAAAAATGGTTGAGTAAATGGAGAATCGCAGCCAATGTGTTAAAGTCAGTGCACATTACTTTTACACTTCGCAAAGAGAACTGTGCTCCAGTTACTCTTAACGATACCCAACTTCCACATCAAAATACAGTTAAGTACTTGGGATTACACCTGGACCGCAGACTCACCTGGAAAAAACATATACAAACCAAACGAGATGAGGTCAACTTAAAATATAGAGGTCTCTACTGGTTGTTGGGTAGAAATTCAAAACTGGGAATCGATAACAAGATTCTCATTTACAAAACTATGCTGAAGCCAATCTGGACCTATGGCATTGAACTGTGGGGTTCGGCATGCGACTCCAATACTACGATCATACAAAGGGCTCAAAATTACATTCTCAAGCAGATATCGAATGCGCCCTGGTTCATCAAAACAGAGGAGATCCATGAAATCCTGAATGTGCCAATGATTAAAGAAGTGATCAACTGCCATGGTGCCAATTACAAGTCACGTCTCCAAAAGCACCCAAACCAACTAGCAGGACAACTTACTATTCCTGAGAGTATTCGCCGTCTGAAGAAACGGCGAGATATCTTCGACTAGAAAAGTCACCTATATTGTGACAATACCTAAGGAAGGGCAGGCTCCGCAGGGGGCAGCACCCTACAAACTATCCAGACTACATCTCATCTGTTTATAGTCTACATGACTGATTACATGATAACTTTATAAATAAAAAAAAAAAAAAAAACTAACAATACTATTTAGCGACATGTCATGAGTAAAGATAACCCGGCTGACTTGTTATCTAGAGGTGTTTATTTTGACCAATTAAAAGAAGACAATATGCGTCTATGGTGGTACGGACCGAGTTTTCTTCACGAACCAACTGACAGCTGGCTAATAATCTCGAAGCTGATACGCCACTGCCAGAAGTAAAATCTAAAACTATAAATTTATTAAGTACAGATTCAAAATTGAATGTTGTTATTGACTTTGATAGATTTTCGTGCCTTAATCGTCTTCAGCGAACCGGCGCGTATGTCTTACGTTTTATACATAACGCGCGCGCCTCGTGCAGCAGGCAACCACGCAAAACCGGTTTGTTAACAGCCGGTGAGATTAGTGACTCCTTACAAATGTTAGTACGTTTAGTTCAACAACAATCGTTTTATGATGAATATCGTAACCTTATAAGAAACTTACCTGTTAAGGAAAAGCATGGTAAACGTTTTAATAAAATAGCAGGCTTAAATATATTTTTAGACACAAATAAAATAATTCGTGTAGGTGGCAGATTACATAATTCTCAATTTAATTATGAGAAAAGGCACCCCATCGTGTTATGCCATAAACATCGGTTCACATACCTTTTGTGTTTATACGAACACAGGACCACAACTCCTGGTGTCCACTATGCGTGACAGGTGGTGGGTGCTTGGAGCTCGGAATTTAGCTAAACAAATAGTACATCAATGCATTACGTGCACGCGTATTAAGGGGAAGACATTATCTCCACTTATGGGCAACTTGCCGTCAGAACGGTTAGCTCCTACTTATCCTTTCATGAAATGCGGCGTGGATTACGCCGGACCTATATATATTCTAAATAGAAAGGGCAGAGGTTCACGGTTAATTAAGGCATACATTTGTCTATTTGTATGCTTCACTACCCGTGCCGTGCATTTGGAACTGGTCAGTTCATTGTCTTCACAAGATTATATATTGGCACTCAAACGGTTCATATCGCGTCGCGGGAAACCTTATCAAATATTTTCAGACAATGGAAAGAATTTCGTTGGCGCTGAAAGGGAACTTTCAGCTGTATTTCAGAACACTAAAGACGTTTTAGATTTTGCTAGTAGTAATAACATTAACTTTCACTTCATTCCGCCTTACGCTCCTCATTTTGGTGGTTTGTGGGAGGCGGGTGTCAAGTCGTGCAAGCACCATTTAAGGCGGGTCGTTGGCGATGCTAAATTAACATTCGAAGAGTTCAGCACGGTTTTAACGCAAATCGAAGCTGTCCTGAATTCTCGACCCATGTCTCCTCTATCCACTGATCCCAACGACTACCTACCACTCACCCCAGCTCATTTCCTCATTGGCCGGCCGTTGACTGCACCTGCCTCTGAGGACATCAATCAGATTCCAGCAACCCGTTTGGATCGCTACAAGCGACTAGAGCAACTACGACAGCATTTTTGGACGCGCTGGTCAAAGGAATACGTATCGGAGCTCCGGCGTCGCACCAAGTGGATGGTCAACAAAGATAACATCGCCTCTAATACTCTCGTTTTATAAAGGAAGACAACCTTCCACCGCTCAAATGGAAGATGGGAAGAGTGATACGACTTCTCCCCGGGAAAGATGGTATCACTCGGGTTGCCGAGCTACGCACATCCACGGGCATCATTCAACGTGCCTGTACCAAAATTTGCCCTCTTCTTGAAGACTCTAATTAAATCGTATCGTACCCTGGAAGCAATTGGAAGAAGAGGATCCTTCCAAGGCGGCCGGTATGTTCAGACAAGCAACGCCATCTTTTAAATATGAATGAAACTAGAGGCCCGCGGCAGGCGTCGGCGGGCGGCGGTCGGCGGGCGACGGGGGCAGCGAGCAGCGGCGACGCGGCCGGGGCCGGCGCACGCCGCTCGTCCACAATTATTACCGTTTTTCTCGTTGGACTAACTTGAGCCTTTAGTTATTTTTTTATTTATATACCTAGATCACGGAATTACCCAAGCACGTGCACAAATGTATTTTAATTTTCGAAAATTAAAGAAAACTTTGTAAACCAGAAAAGAATATAACTTGTCATTGAAGAGACCCTTATCAAAATACCTACCTACACCTACACAAGAAAGAAAAATTATCACAACACATACAACAGCTTTGTTTTCGTTAGTTTTCCGATCTACATAGTACCTACGTGTTTTACGATTAAGGTTGTTATTATTAGTGAATTTGTGATGGCAAATACACGTCCGAATTACACGGCAGCTGAATATGCGGACATGATTGTAATTTACGGAGACTGCCATTAAAATGCCGCTCTTGCGATAAGGAAATATCGCGAAAAATATGGTCATTCAAGGCAATGCCCTTCTAATCTTCGCACTATTGTAGTAGCTCTTCAGCGTATCCGTGAAAACCGACCAGTGGATTCTAGGTCTCAACGCATAGATCGATATAATAATAGCTCATGCCATAAAATGTGAAAGTTGCTGTTCATTGTTTCTTTCGCTTTACGAGACACACATTTTGCTTAGGAAGGTTTATTAGCGCGCACTTTTTGTCTGCCAGTGTCATTCATTTTGATTCTCTCGTGAAGATTCTCGGTATTTTTGTTGTAATTGTAAACAAAAGTGTTAAGAGATCGAAATAGAAGATAAGAAACAGCGTGCTGCAAATTTTACCAATTATGAGAAAACTCTATTATCAGAGCTTGTCATGAAACACAAAGATTTTGCTGAAAAAAAAACGGTCAGACGCCACATCAAATGTTCAAAAAGCAGCAGGTTGGATCCGGCTAGCCCGAGAATTCAATAGTATGTCATCAAATAGAAATCGAACTCCACATAATTTAAAAACATGTTGGGAAAATAATAAAAAAATATTTTTTATATTATAATTTTAAATTTATTTTTTAGATTTGCTTTTTTGTGTTCAAAAAAGCAAATCTCCGATCGCAAGAAAAAAATATTTATGACAGGAAAATTGTACATAAATTAGTTACCAAAACTATACACCACTATTTTTAATTAGTACAAATACTTATAAGGCTTATTAGTATAGGTCTTGTTATTATTTAGGTAAAGTTTCAATAAATAATATTCATAAACCACAAAGTTATTAGAGTTTGTTTATGTCCCAAAATGTCACTTAATTATGAAAATATTGTACAGGCTATTGATTATGAATGAAAAACAATAGAAAATCACTGCGCGTAGTATTTCCTAGTAGTAAAAGTTACGAATAAATGATCCAATTATGAATTTACTAATTAAGAAAATTTTTTGTCGATAATTTTAGAATTTCGTTTTTTTTTACTTTTGACTACACAAACATATATGTAAACGTATATGGATGGACGGGTATGGATTAAGCACCATTTTTTTTGTGTACTAATTAAAAAATAGGGGTGTATTTAACATTTTTATGTAGTTTCTAAATAAGTTCCTAGAACACGAGTATATTTGTGAACGAATATAATAACTACCAACTTTATATTAACGGTCTACATTCAATGTAATATTTATAAAAATACCATAATTATTGACTTGTGTAAATAATCAACTTTATTTGATAAAATCCTATTACTTTACAGGTGGAGGAAAACCACAGCCACCCAATGGAAATGCAAGTACGAATATTATTATGGAAGCTTTACTAGGCCCAGCGCTGGAAGGTCTACCTAACATTTATGATAGTGATGAACCCGAGTACAGTGTAAGTTTTTTTTTTTTTGTTAATAATCCTTTCTTATATTAACATACATATATACATCTTAATTAACTTAAAGAAAAAATATATACTTACAAACGAGTAAAAAACAAAAGGAACTTATAGGGCATCAAAAAATTCGTCCACATCGATGTCAATGGGAAATGTACCCAGAACGCTGGCAGCATTGCCACGCTGGATGGCAATGCTGATTCGTTGACCGAAGAAAAGCCCAGCCCTCTGGTCACGCGAAGAGTCGACCAACTGTTTGCTAATATCTCGAACAACTCGATGAGCGCTCGGACCCCATGGCCCTAGTGTTTCAACCCCAAACGGCTCAAACATATAACTTCCGATGAGGTTATTATATTTACGCCGTTTGAGGTTTTCTGCACCTGCAGCAGCCGCACCAGCACAGCCCGCCGTACTGAGAAGATGGGATGGCGCAAGGGTGTCGACACATGTTGCATCCCACACCAAAGGCCTACCCAACTTCCAAGGCATTATGGTCATCCCGTCTGGCCTCTTCCCATCGTCGCGTGCCAAGCCAGTGTAAGTTAACTTAATAATGAGATTTTTTGGTATTTTTTTTTAATGTATGCTTTATAATATAAGTAAAATATGTCTTTATTATTACAGTAAAAGAGTACAGCCCAGTCAGTACTACAAACTACTGGCATATTGGAGTCCGGTGCAGACGGGTTGTGATGATCAGTAGAGTAACGATAAGGGTAACTATAGTTATTAGTGTCGTAGATGATAAGGGACATTACTATTAAAATAGTATTGTGACATATTATATTGACTAACAACCAATAGGCATTGGTGGAGATAGAAAGTTGAAATTAGAAAGAAGTATTTTTTAATTTGCATAGAATCATAGCAAAGTCATTATCAATCATGTATAATTATGCAGAAAAATATTTGTACTGTTTTGTAAAAATGTAATAATTCCCGTTTTTTAGGAGAATCGGTATCATCAAGATAACAAGGTACCTAGTATATCTACAAATGAGGAAACAGGTTAAATTGTCCTTTTATATCCTTTATTTTAAAGATTTTCTGTTTGTTTCTACTGTGTATGTAAATTATAATTAAATAATAATTATGCATTTACTTTTTCCTTTTCCTTTCCTTTCAGGACTTGTGGGAAAGTTAGACATTCAAAATACTGAATATGCCTTCCTCTGTTATCCAACAACGAGAAAGGAGATGAGTGAATTAGACGGAGAAGGGCAAAGACTGATTGTTCCTCAGATGTTCTTATAAAAGAGAAAATTGAATTAGAGAAAATTCTAAAGAAAAATGCAGAGAAAGAAGGAAATTTGGAAACATTAAACAAAATAAATCCTGATTGAAAATTTTCGGTTTTAGTAGTTCTCTTAATATTAAAATTCGCAAACCTTCCTCTGCGTATTTTTCTTTTTCATCATCATCATTTTAGCCGAAAGACGTCCACTATTGGACATAGGCCTCCCCCCAGCGTCGCCACAACGACCGATCTTGTGCGTCTTCCCGCGACTCACCAGGTCGTCGGGTGCACCTTGTGGGACGCCTTCCAACGCTGCGTCTTTCGGCGCGAGGAAGACGCAGAAGACGCTACTCTAGAACCTTTCGGCCCCATAGGCCATCCGCTCCTCGAGGAATGAGCTCTGCCCACTGCAGTTTGGCGATTCTTCGGGCTCTGTTGGCGACCTTGGTTCTCTTGCTTTTTTTTTTATTAGCCTATACTCTCCCACTGCTGGGCTAAGGCCTCCCCCAACTTTTCCCTCTCCTTCCTCTTTTCCCGAGCCAACTCGAACCAGTCGTCCATCTTCGGGTTACCCACTTTGTGGACTCTTTTTTTGTAATGTTTCATAGAGTCATGTGGGCGCAGCGAGTAAGTGTACGCACGCGAGGTATCTCGAAAACAGTTTACTACTACGAACTGACCACCCCCTTCCTCAGTTCCGCACACAACGCCATCCGTAGTGCACGCGTGTCACTGCCCGCCGGCGCGCCATTTTGTTTTCGAAGGTGAGTATCGTTTTTGGTTTGAATTATTACGATAAATATTAATTAGAGCTCGTCTCACAGGATTTACATCCCTTCAATTATTAATGTTTCAGTTTCTGCCACTTCGAAGACGGCGCATGACTCCGGAAGGAGCGCTTACGAGATTGGTAAGTTAGACTAATATTTGCATTGAATGTGTCGCCTCCATAAGATGATAGGGTAGCAGTGGCGAAGCGTGAAATATTGAGAGAGGTAAGCCGGAGCAAAAAAAAAAAATGCTTGCCTAGCCTACTCCGAGCGCGGGCACGCAGTCTTGAGTCCTTACCGAAAATCTGTGATTGGCATCCTGGCTTCAGTCTTGTATAGGCAGATGTATCTTCAGTCCACTTTTACTATACGTGTAAGCACTGAGATATTGAAACAGTGTCTTGCAAGTAGGGTTGCCAGGTCTTGGAACTGAAAAGCCGGACAATCTATCCTATTTAGCCGGACGTTTGGTCAAAAAGGCCGACATTTTTTTTAAGTCTAATAAAATTCATGAAATCTTTTTAAATTCTAATGAAAAAACCATAAGATTAAGTGATATTATTGTTATACTATTACATGTCCACTTTGCTTGTGCTAGCGATACAAGGTAAGGCAAAACTCTAATGACAATTCTAAACAAAATGGTCTTTAAAAAGCCTAACAAAAGCCAAAAATGCTCAAATTTGGCCGGACACGCCCGACCCTACCGGACCGCCTGACTATGTCCGGCTTTATCCGGACGCCTGGCAACGCTACTTGCAAGCATAATAGAAGTGGCTTTGATAAAAGCCGTTTGTGGTGAAATGATGATATGATGTAAATTAAACAAAACTTAATCGACTAAGTACTAATAATACTACTTATACTCTAAAGCTGTTCGTCTATTCTTTCTTACAAAGTGCGCTAAGACATAAAAGCCGGGATGATTCTTAATTTTTAGTAAAGAACGTTTTTCTATAGAAATAATTGCTAGGTCAGATAATCGTTCTTGTTTTTGAATTACGCATGTTTATATTTATTCATCATCATCATCATATCAGCCGAAAGACGTCCACTGCTGGACATAGGCCTCCCCCAAGCGTCGCCACAACGACCGGTCCTGTGCGTCACGCATCCATCGGATTCCCGCGACCCTGACCAGGTCGTCGGTCCACCTTGTTGGAGGCCTTCCATATATATAATGGATATTTATTGTAAAGGGATATATGAAAATGTTTAAAAAAACCAGCTCTGAGAAGAACTTTTGCGTAGGTGTAGTTTTAAGAACAAAATCTAAAAAAAATTGCACGAAAATTATCAGACTTCGCGCACGACCTTACTCATAGATCTAAACTCACCTCCCGCACGCGCACCCCCGAGCCCCGCCTTGGTGACGCTTGGGCCGTCCAGCATAAATCGTAATATTTTAATTTCGCCATAACTTCAAAACCAAACGTCCAATTTTAATCATTCAAAGACCAAATATTATCTACATAAACTGTACTTAGTGATGAAATAATTTATTTTGATAAGGGTCAATAGCATGAGTAAAATAAATGCGTTCAAATGTAATCCAAAAAAAAAATCAAGATGATTAGATAAAAAAATGGTTGTTGTGCCTCACTCGACATAGATAGGTATACTGTTTCGCTGACTTTTTTGTAGATATTTATAAGATCTACAATTAATTAGAACATTTTAATAGTTCAGGCAGCGTACGCAAAATAAGTAATGTTTCTGGTTGATTTTTTACACCTTGTGTCCGAAAAACCCAAATATCTTACGGAACCCTATTTTTTTCCAAAATAAAATTTAGCCTATGTTACTCGTGGATAATGTAGCTTTCGAGTGGTGAAAGAATTTTTAAAAACAGTCTAGTAGTTTTTAAGCCGATTCAATAAAACTCTATCAAATAACTCGAAAAAAAAACCGGCTTGCCGGAGCGCTTTAGAGCGCGCAGGTTCATCGACCTTTGTGTGACGTCATGACGTATTCTTGTATAGAAATTTAAACGCTAAAAAGCCGATTGCGCCTGCGGCTTATGTTAAAGCAACATGTTGTTGAAAAGCAAATTTTGTTGATTTAATGTCCATAGTGTATACTTAGTGTAGGCGTTTTGTAATGTTTCTTTGTAGTTTTATAATTACTGATTGTGCCATTTCTCAATTACGGTAGAGAGTGGTTGTGTTCTAAACTTCTGAAGGGAAGCCGGTGGGAATCGAGTTGTATGGAACCTTCGTCACTGTAGGGTAGACCAAATCCTAAAATTTCTTCATCCATTTACCGCAGATATGGAGCATGACGTCTTAGACCCTGGCGAAGGCAGCGACGTACCCGAAACTGAAGAACATCTTGGCATTCCCTTGGATCCAAGGAATGCCTATGATGAAACTTTAGAGGACCACTCGCTAGCTGAAGCCATGCATCAAATAGACTATATTAATAAGCAATTGGATCCTAACTCGATCAAAAATGGATTTCGAAAATGTGGGTTGTCACCCTTTGATGCAAACAACGTCGATTATTCTAAGTGTAACAAGTCACCCCAAGAAACCAGCCAAAGCATATAATGACAACGAAGGTCTGATTTGGAAAGGGGATAAATCCTTAGGACTATTCCATGTCTGGAGGCAAATGAAGTCGCAAAATAATTTTCTTTCAAGCATCATGAAACTTAATTTGATAACTTCACAAGTTTGACTGTCATCTTGGACTCAAATCTGAACTCACACGAGTTCAATGACTTAATGGTTGAAAATGAAAGCCCTAGAGGAAAAATAGAGGTGTACGAAAATGTCGACGGGATGCTGATGAAAATTATAGACGTTGAATTTCCAACTAATGAGGCTTCACTGACAAATTTTGTCAAGGAAGACTTAATTTGCTCTGAAAATGAGACAAAAAAATTACCTCATTTATCAGGTCAAGTGATCCGGACAATAGGTTCGAACTCTATATACATCTCTTCTTGCTCTCAAAAATATTACAACAAATGCTGGAATCACATCAACACCTATATCTCTTTTTAATGCAGAAACGAAGTCAAATCTAGTTGATACAGACACTTCAATACACTTTGCCTTGAACTCGAATACAATAAATTCGAAACTGGTAAAAGACTGCGTTAACAAACTAAATGACCTGGGGCAAAGGAATAATGTTATTATGAGATGGGTACCGGGTCATTCTGGAATTAGTGGCAATGAAAAAGCCGATGAACTTGCAAGGACTGGGGCTCAAGGTCATCAGATAGGACCAGAACCCTTCTGTGGTATCTACCAGGACTGCTACACGCCAAATCTCTTATAGAAGGCTACTTACAAAAACAAACTGCCGAGCTTCTTGAGCTTAGCAGGACGAACATCTGTGCGATAGCCCGCGCCTTAACCGGCCACTGCAAATTAAACAGGCACCAATTTCACATGAAACTGAGTGACACTGATGTTACTGTAATCAGGAGAGGGAGACGCCTAAGCACCTTTTGTGTGAATGCGGGCCCCTTATCCACAAACGGAGTATCCATCTGGACCGACACATTGTTCGCCCGGAGGAGATTAAAACTCTTAACGCTAGGAGTATTCTAGACTTCCTGGAAGCCTCCGGGTTAAGTCTAACAAGGTGGCGAGTCACAATAGATCTTTTAGGTCGCAGTGACTACATCTTCTACACATCCCCCACTACAGGAGATGCATAGCATCCCCTTATCTTCAAAATAATAATAATAAATACTTCAATACAGCCATCTTTACTTGCTACCACAAACTTAATCGCCGAATTAGTACCGACACAAACACAATGGTTAACTATGACACAAACGTCTCACAAACGAACGATTCGTTCTGGAAATGTTTCATTTTACAAACTCGGTTTAAAAACTTTTTTTCGGCAAATACTTCTTTTGATAAACATTAATAATAATAATAACCCCATCGTCGTACCTCTACGTTGACGTCGTGGTGGGGCTTGCGTGCTCCAACATGCCCTAGGTCTGTGCCGTAACATGCCTAGGGTGAGGGGCCAGACTAAGAGAGATACAATACACAGGGCAGTTTTGTGGCGAACTGTTGGGTATTAGCGACCCTACGGACCCGATCTCCCGAAATAATTCTTGTTCTTCATCTCCGGCTTGCCTTTATTGGCCGGCCGTAGTGACTTCTGACGAGGAACAGAGCTTCCACCTCTCTCTTGCTTTTATTGGCTGGCTTGAGTGGAGATTCGCAAGAATAAACATGCTCGAGAGAAGGATGCATAATCCAGGAAGGTGCTGGTAGGGATTTTGACCACTTCCGGATTGTCCTGATAGTCGTGGTATGCCTCTCCACTCCTCAAGCGCCTCAGGATAAGTTGCCCTCTTGTTGCTACGTCACTTCGTGCTAGCGGCCGTTTTTGGGGGTCCATTTATTGAGTGTGCAAGTCACCCCCTGCCTTTATCGATGGATATTAATGACATTGTTCAGGCAGGGGCCAGTCTTAACATAGTTCCATGATACCAGTCCACTTAAAACTCCAAAAACCATAGCCCTATTATTTTGTTTTCCATATTGTATCGCAATAGTTTTTCAAACCGGGGCGCGGGGGTTGTCCTTGGTTGCAGTAGTATACAAGTCTCATTATAACAACCTAAAGGGCCTCTGCGAGTTGGCTTCGGCGCCTTGTACGCCTCCCAAAGGCCAAGGACCTCAGGGTCCTGAGGTAAATAAACAAATGAACTTACCACAAATTTCAGTGAAAGTAATTAAAAATCTACAAATACGATATTATTATTAATTTGTGGAAGACTGGTGCCTGGACTAGGTTCTTTACAGAACCTGTGTGTCAGATCACCAGGCCCCCATACTGAGACGATTTGATTAACATAAATACAATAATCACATTAATAATAATTAATTAATTATGTAATTACAATATTCAATTACAGTTTCATTACATTATTCAATTTCATTGCAATGGGAAAATAAATTAAAAATCAAATTATAAATTTAAAAAAATATATTTAATGATCTATATACATGCACACTTTGTGAGGCAGAATGTGTGTGATGTGGGGATAAACTACGCGAGTTGCAAAAGTAACATTTTGTTAGCAAATTGTTTTAAAAAGATCTTCAATTTGAGTATAATCGTACAAAGCCAGTCAGTTTTTTTCTTTTAACAGCTGCTTTATTTAGGGTATGAAAAGATAGTAAATTGTTCAATTTGTTGTATAGAAATGGGCCAAGAACAGAAGTTACGCGCGGTTTTAACCGATTTAGGTTGGCATATATTCTTTCTTCTGCGTCTCAAGTCAGCCTTCTGATGGAGGTTCACAAAAAGAATCAGAGATCGTTGCTTCAGAACAACATGAAATATAAAAAGCTACCGAATTGAGAGGACTTTACAGGACTTATAAACTTCTACAGAGTGGGGTGACGGTAAGGAAGGAATAGAGCAACTTTAAGGACTGCCCGTTGGGCCCTTTCAAGTGTTATGAGGTTAGTTTTAAACGTTCCGCCCCTAGTGATCAAAAAACCTCGTGCCGATACATGTTATACGTGTGATAAATTCAAAACGAAAATTCAGCTGTCACAGGATAGTCAGGCCACAGCTGAATTAGTTGCTCAACATAATGAGCACAAGGCTGCTGCTGATCAGGCTTACGAAAGCAAGAAAACTGATACACAAATGTGTAAGATTGACAGGTCTGTTCAAGTATACACTTTTGATTTGCAGCAATGTTTACGGACTCCAGCGCTAAGTTCGTCTGTAGCGTTTTACAAACGTCAGCTGTGGACGTTTAATTTAACAGTTCATGATAACAAAACCGGCAAAGCTGTGTGCTAAATATGGTATGAAAGCATTGCTGCAAGAGGAGCTAATCAGATAGCCTCTTGCCTTTATAAGCACCTCTAGAAATAGGAAACACAAAACATGTCATATTTTATTCAGATACATGTGGAGGCCAGAACAGAAATTCTCATGTAAGTTCAATGTCTACCTGGACTTTGCAAAAACATAACATAGCCATTATTGACCACAAATTTATGATTCCCGGTCACAGCCATTTAGAAGTTGATACTGACAATGGGATTATAGAAAAGAAAAAGAAAAAAAAACCGAACTACAAATCTTTCACCCGCATGTTTAGATACAATTGATAAGATCACGCAGTAAAAAATTTTAAGTGGTCAAAATGAAGAAAACCGATTTTTTAGATTTCTCTATTTGTTTTTTCATACAATTACACTGTTCTTAATAATTATAAGTCACGAAAAAAACTGTATGTTAGTATTATTTTGTAAACCTTACTAAATTAATAAAGTATAAAAAATGTTTAACATTATTTTTTCATTTAGTTTTTTGCTGTTCCTGAAAAGTATGACATTTTGATTTACGTGGTTTAGTCTACCGACCCTAAATCTTATCCTCTAACGATATTATTATAGTATTTTGCATTTTAGATTACACCACCACCATCACCACAAATGCGGTTTTTTTTAAAGAAGGGTGGATAAAAGTAACTGTCCCCGAAAATATTGTAAGTTATTGTGGTTAGAACTATGTTTGCATTTTATAAGACCAAAAGCCTTACAATTTTGTTAGAAATCAAATGGACACTTGTTTATGGCATCCGAAAACATTGTACAGATGGTAGTGTTGTGTAGATTTGGAACCAGATTTTACCACAGAGGCATTTGAAGTACTCAAATTAATTAACCAAAACTATCAATCAAAAAAATTATTAGTGCTCTTAGTTTAGATGACATGTTAATTAGGCAACCTGTTCAATGAGATGGAAAAAATCAGTTAGCTATGTGAACATAGGCGCATGTTTTTATGATTACAGCTATAAATGGTGCATGGAAAAGTTCAATTATGGCAATATCATAGTATCTTCTGTGATATTTGATGGTTGTTCTGCATAACAAAATCCTTTAAAGCTAAATTAGAGAGTAAAATATTTTAATTTTTCCTGGTCCTTGCCATATGATCAAATTAGTGAGGATTGGCTTAACGGAAAAAAACATAATTATAGATGGCAAAAGTGTTATATCTTGGCAATATACTGAAAACTGCGTACTTTGCAAAAGGCTGAAGGACTTCATTTAGGAAATAAATTAAGGAAAAGTCACATAAAACTTAAAAAAAAAATCAAATTATGAAAGTTCGATTAGCCACGCAAACAATGTATTAAAGTTAGAAGAATTAATGAATGCCGGTGCAATTATCAATTTTGTCACCCAATTTAACAATATTTTTGACATACTAAACATCTGTAAAGAGAACTTTTATATCATCAACTCATATTTTGTGTCAAACTAATCCAGTAAAAACCTCTGAAAACGTCTTATTTTGTATGAATTTTGACACTTCATAATTTGCCTAAAAATTAAAAAAAGTCAAAAAGTAATCCTCTAGAGACTTGCAAATTTTTTAAAATTTTAAATGACCGACAACTTTTTCCAAAAACTTTTAAGGGTTTAAAAAAAACAGCTATTTCCTGGAGCAAGTTTTGTGAAATTTTCAAGTAAATCTCGGAATTACCGAATACTAACAGAGTTTCCAGGCGTTATCTTTCTTTTTTTGTGTTGCCTTTTCGTCAAACATCGCGTTGGATTGCATTAAATGAAGTAACAAGCTTTTAAACCATTTTCGACGTTTACGATAAGCGAGTGAAAAGGACCCTCTTAAGGTAGATTGTCAGTTTTTGTGTTTTCTGTACTGAGCGATGTGGTCGTTAAGCGACAAAGCCGTTTGAATAAAATAAAAAAAAAGATTAATATTGACTGGTTGTGCGCTTAAAATTTGTTGGAACAATAATTTGATTTCAAACTATAGAAATAAAAGCATTTTGTGGGACTCAAAGCATGTGCTGTTAGTTAGTTGAGACTGGTCACCTCTTAGCTGCCGGTGGTTTATTTTAATATTTATATTCAAAAATTGCATATGTTTTTACTTTATTAACATTATTGTCACATAATACGAGTAGTAGCAACGATTGGAAAAGGCTTCCAAGGAGTTTGTAACACATTCTTCTCAATGGAGATTTACCTACGCGTTGGAATCTACAATTAGCATTTTATCTGACTGGCTGTTTTCTTGACATTCCAAAGTGCCTTAAAATGGTTTATCTGAAATAAATGCTTTGAATCTTGGTCCGTCACATCCTAGTCCTTAACGTGCGCAATTGAAGAAATAAAATTTGTTCTGAAAAATATATTAATTTCTTTCAAAACCTTTAACAAAAAGTCTGGAACTTATAAATGAAGGTTAAGGAGCTAGTAGGCTAAAACCCTCCTATATATATTTTCTTATTCTATTTAATTAACACAGATGGTGGTCAAACGCGAGCCTATCAATAATAAAAAAAAAAAAAAAAAAAAAAAGTAATTTTAAGAATTTTATTTATATTAATTCATGAATCCCCAAGCGACACCCGGTGGCCGCGCATCTATTGTCTTACTATTGTGTCTCTAATTGACGGTATCTGAAGGGTTAATTCATGAATCCCCAAGCGACCACTGGTGGCCGCGCGTCTATTGTCTTACTATTGTGTCTCTAATTGACGGTATCTGAAGGGTTAATTTTTAGGTTACCCCACATCATTTAAAATTAAAAAAAATTGTAATAATTTTTCGATATTACATATTTCTGATTCGATCCCGCAAGGAAACTCCGAGCATAGCCCTTTCCATTGCCCTCTGGGTGACTTTGAGCCTTCTGATGAGGCCCATTGTGAGCGACCACGTTTCGGCAGGAGAACCAAGGTTGCCGACATAGCCCGAAGAATCGCCAAACTTAAGTGGCAATGGGCAGGGCACATTGCTCGCAGAACAGATGGCCGTTGGGGCCGAAAGGTTCTGGAGTGGCGACCTCGTACTGGAAGACGCAGCGTCGGAAGGCCTCCTGCAAGGTGGACCGATGACCTGGTGAAGGTTGCGGGAAACCGATGGATGCGAGACGCGCAGGATCGATCATTGTGGCGACATTTGGGGGAGGCCTATGTCCAACAGTGGACGTCTGTCGGCTGAAATGATGATGATGATGATGATTACATATTTTTCACTTTTAACCGATTTATTGGATAAGTATTTATATGCATTATTATTTGAAGATATTTATTCTTTCTTTTTCCTCTCGCGCGTTTCTCGTACACACCGGTGTACGAGAGAGTTGAGTGCCCATCGCGGAATTGTACACACGGGTGTACGAGAGTGACTTGCAGCGATTGGATATTTTTTCTGTGACGTATATTTTCAAGTTGCAACCCGTTCTTTAGTCGATTGAACAGAATAGTTCATTCGCTTGCTATTAAAATATTTACCATTGGCAATATCGAACCATGGAATGAAGAAGATTGAAAAAAATAAAGCGATCCGTCATGACCGTCATTCAGCTATCTGTCACTTTTTGGCGTCATTGTTGCGTGTGGTTGCGTGCGGACGGAAATCATGTTTCCAATTAGAAAACGGTGAGTAATCTTATAAGATTTATATAGAATTACTCAGAAATAAGTGTAGATTACGTTGCAAGTGTTTGTTTTTGGAAAAGTAATAAATATGCCAGTGAAAAAGTGACGAAACTTGTGAAGATGCGTATTTTTTTCCGTCATGGCCGTCGTGTTTCGACTTGTTTTAGTGCAAAATTTATCTCGAAATGCTTTGAAATCTACATAAGTTGTTAGTTTATTTACCTATAAACATAATGAAGTTACTACAAAGTGATATAATTGCATATTGTTATCATAATCATTGTTGAAAGAAAATAAACCGGTAAAAATGGCGCCAAAGTCGTAAACATTGCATAAAGTACAGACAGCAAAAAAAATTTTTCGATTATTTTTTTTTGTGATTATTGAATATTCAGTATAACGTAAATATTGTCTTAGTGTTCATATCTATGAAAGCCAAATGTAAAGATTGTTTTATTTTTCGATTTTATATTTTTCATGATCAAAAAAAAATTTTTTTTCTTCTTTTTTACGTTATTTCGCATTTACTTAGGCAGGGTATTATATTATACTTAGCAGGCATTTATGGGTTGAGTTGGGTGATCAAAACATTGTACAAGTACTAATGTTTTTCATTTTATTTTAAGATTACGTTCTCGAAGCGTCACCCCTGTTGGGGATGACCGGGACAGCCGTGGCAGCCCCGGGCCTAGCCGGCTACCCTCGGCTCGTCGGGCCCTGTTATTGGACCTTGTGTGGAAGGCCCCAGAACGGGAAATCGGCGGTCCCTCACCACCACGGTGAGTGTCTTTTTCATAGCGTTACCTACAGTGTTTCTTTAGTTTCAGTGGTGTAATTTGTAATTGTTTCTTTTTAGGTCTCGAGCTGTCGTCGTCGACCAAACACCTGGGGGTTTTCTACGGTTGACCGATTCGACGGTGCCGATCGAGAATTCCCCAGGTGGAAGAGTCCATACCAGCGAAGCAGGGCAGTCCAGGCCTAGCCTGGACTTGCCTATTGGGTAAGTTAATTTTCCTTCACAGTCCTCCTAGGCTATCACGGTGCCATGGGTGTACGACATTGCATTTATTTGTGTTATCTTTATCTAGGGCTGATGAGGCAGAACTCCTGGATGATTTGGACATGGACGACGACGAGATCATGGAGCTCCAGTCCAAACATCCGGGGTTCATTCAGCAGAGGTTGAGGAGGCTGCGAGGTGGCGACGCACCGGGGCCATCGAAGGTGCCAACTAAAGTCAGCGCCAGCAACACGGTTGCTCTGGTTTCTCTTGTCTCTAGTGCCATGTCTGAGGCAAGCGTTTCCTCCGAAATTGATGTTCGTCTATCAACTTCGAGGGAAAAATTGCCTTCACGGACGGTAGCTAGAGATTATGGTAGTGACCCCGACAGCGATATCGAGGACGTATACGATGTCTCGGCCATACCAGTTGTCAGGAATGGAATTCCTGACTCCGAGGAGCTTGAGGAACCGGTAGAGGCTTTGATAAACGAGGTCGATACGGGGATGGATAACGCTATCGATACTCTTTTGGTTGATTCGAGTAGTTTCAAGTGGGAAGAAGACTTTGGATCATTCAGGGCTGTTCGTGAGAATTTCTCAGGTCCTACCCCTGGGTCAGTCAAAGACTACGATTCACCCTATGATGCCTTTACCGATATTTGGGACGAGGAAATCATAGGGTTGATAGTCACGGAAACTAACCGATATGCCCATCAGGTTATCGATGCTGAGCGTGAAGCAGGGACATTGAAAGCATCATCTCGCCTTCATTCGTGGACGGACACAAATGCAGACGAAATAATGACTTTATTCGGGATGTTGATGTATATGGCTATTGGCTATCGACTCGCGGTCGTCGATAACCGAATATTGGTCATCAGACGATGTGCTCCATTTGCCGGGGTTCAAACGTCTGATAACTCGGTACATTTTGCTAAATAAGTTTCTTCATTTCGTGGACAATTCAGCTGACGCAAGTCAGCCAATGTCGCGAAATGCGGGTGCTTATTTAGCAAAACAATCGGCCAAGCTGAGGAAGGTGGCTCCTATTATTGAACATCTCAGTAATAAGTTCAATTCCTTGTACAACCTAGGTGCTGAATTCAGCATCGATGAGTCTTTGACCTTATTCAGGGGTCGTTTGTCCTGGATCCAAACAATAAGGTCAAAGGCTGCACGATTTGGAATCAAGTCATATGAACTATGTGAGTCCCGCACTGGTTATATGTCGAGATTCCAAATCTACACCGGTAAAGATGACAGTACTGATGGTAATCCATCACTTGGCGTCGATTTGGGAGGGAAGAGCACTAAAGTAGTTCTAGAGCTTTTGCAAGGTCTCGAACATCGGGGGCATTGTGTGGTGATGGACAATTTTTACAATAATTGTCCAGCATTAGCACGGTACCTCAAGAGTTTAGGCTTTGATTGCTTTGGAACTCTTCGTGTGAACCGTCGAAACGTCCCTAGTGCCATTGCAAAGGTTCCGAGGAAAGTGAGCAAGGGGACTATTATAGCTTGCCATTGTGGAGATGTATCCATCATTGCATGGATGGACTCCAAAATGGTGAATATAATATCCACCTATCACACCCCCGAAACCTACATGGGAACTAGGGCCGGAAAACCACTTGAGAAACCGGTTTGTGTGAAAGATTATAACGGAGCCATGGGGGGTGTTGATCTAAAGGATCAAAATCTCTCCATGTGCGAAAGAGATGCCTGAAATGGTATATGAAGATTTTCAAAAGGTTAATGAATGTGAGTGTGCACAATGCGTTTGTGCTGTACCGAAGTTCAATGGCTCGCAGAGATAAATTGGCTGAATCGCATCGTGAGTTTCGCTTTGAACTTGCAAGGTCTCTGATCAAACGGCATCGGCCCTGTTTGACAGAGATTAGGCAAGTTCCAGGAGATCTCATGAGGCTGAGGCGAGATATCGTACACGAGCCAATGTACACATCGGGCAGATCGAATAGAAAGCGATGAATGATATGTTATCGACAGAAGAAAACTAAATTGATTCATTCTCGGTGCGTTCAGTGCGATATATATCTTTGCTTTGAAGACTGCTGGAGAATTTGGCATTCTGCAGCAGAGCTTCCGGGCAAAGATCTTATAGAGCGGCCGAGACCGAAGCGCCGAGACTAATCATTTTAGGGCATGGTCGTGAAGCGTGGTTGTTTTATGAATGTGGTGTGGTGATCTGGGGCCTCTCGTGCGGGTCGCGTTTCGACGGGACGTCTAACCGTTGAACATATCTCGTTTATTACTGCTTCAGTTGCTGCTATCGGAGGCGTTACTACTATCGGGGACGAGACGATAGCCTAGTAGCGCCTTCTGCGTTGGCATATTCATCGGGGACTGGTATCTTACGGGACAGATATCAGTCTCAGTTTGTGCGTTGTAAATAATGTACGAATACTCATTATATGTAATGTACAAATACATTTGTAATTTTTGCTTTAGTCTGAGATTGAGTATTGTGAAATTGTATATTTTTGAAAATAAAACCCATAATACAGGACAAAACCCCAATGTATATCCTAGCTGTTACAATAAAGTGTACCACCTTCAATATATCTATGTAATGTACGAATACATTTGTTATTTTTGCTTTAGTCTGAGATTGCGCATTGTGAAATTGTATATTTTTGAAAATAAAACCCATAATACAGGACAAAACCCCAATGTATATCTTAGCTGTTACAACAAAGTGTACCACCTTCAATATATCTATGTAAATGTACGAATACATTTGTTATTTTTGCTTTAGTCTGAGATTGAGTATTGTGAAATTGTATTTTTTTTAAAGTAAAACCCATAATACAGGACAAAACCCCAATGTATATCCTAGCTGTTACAATAAAGTGTACCACCTTCAATATACCTATCTAAGTAAATGTACGAATACATTTGTTATTTTTGCTTTAGTCTGAGATTGAGTATTGTGAAATTGTATATTTTTGAAAGTAAAACCCATAATACAGGACAAAATCTCGAATGTGTAAAGTGAACCTTATGACAAAATATATGTTTTTACATTTTTATTTTTATTCTTTTATTTTTTCATAACATAAATAAATTCCCTGAAAAGAAGTACATTTTATTGCAAATCATTCAAAGGCTTTTCTGAGAAAGGAAGGAAGATTGGTGGTTGATGCAGTTGTTAGTAAGTATATAACTGAACGAGCGACGACTTAGTGAGGGTCGTGGAAATCCACTGGATGCGAGACACACAGAACCGGTCATTGTTGCGATGTTTGGGGTTAGGCCTTTATCCAGCAGTGGATGTCTTTCAGCTGAAATGATGATGATATGTATAAAGATCATCGTCTAGTTATTTGAATGACCTAGGGATCCGATAAGAAAGGATTACTCAAAATTCTATCAAAAACGCCCCCCCCCCGTTTTTGATAGTAGTAGTACTTACAATAAAGTAGCATTACTAACAGTAATATAACAAAAATCATTATAAACACCACTAATAACACATTATAAAAATACAGTAAAAAATTTATAGTACATCGAAAATTTCTTCTCGTAAACCTTTTCTGGCAACAGTACAACACTGACGAGATAGGTACCTAGGTATCTAGGTACCTATCTCGTCAGTGTTTACATTTTGCGCGCCAGTAATGGCGCGGCTTTTTGTTGAGTTGCGGAAAAAGTGATTGTGTCGTGTAATTATTGTGTTTTGATGTGATATGAGTAATATTATTTTTGCGCAAATGTATGGACTATCGTATTCAAGTGTTTTTTTCGAGAATATGTGTGTGGTTTTGGTGTAATGTGAGAAAGTTAAAGGTTATGTGTAAGAAAATTTGCAAAATGCCAATATATCTCGTCGCTACGAAGTCAGGTCAGTTTCATTTATTTATAATCTTACACAGTTCGATAGGAAAACTAATGGGCTTGCCGGTAAGGTATAATTTATTGCATATAATTATCAATATAACCACGAAATTTGCGTTTTTCTCAAGGTCAAACCAAAAAAAAAGAATAATTGAAAAATATTCGACGCGTGAGGCATTTTGGGGCATCGCGAACGATCGAGAGGTTAATAAACTACTGTATATCTATAGAGACATGGAAGTTACAGGTTTATGACCCGAAATCTACTTAATCCTTACATAGTGCGAAGTTGTTTTTACATGTTTTAACACGCAAAATATCAAAAGCAGTGGTGGCCGAGTGTTGACGACCCTGGGTCGCCGGTACGAACCCAGCCAGGCGCATTACTTTATGTAATTATGTCATCATCACTGCTCTTAAAACGATGAAGGAAAATATCATGAGGAAACCGGCATGTCCTAGAACCAAAAATTCGAAGACATGTGGCATTCACCAACCCGCATGGTAGATTAGGGGAGACCGGGGCAAGATGAAGTTCGGGGCAGCACGGGAAGTAAGCTTGTGTGCGTGAATAGTAATCGTGTCCGGAGCGGCAACAGCGCCATTTGGACGAACTTCACTCTCCGCTAGTGCGTCCAAGCAGAGCGAACAGGTTAGAACTCGTTTTTGCGTTGCAGAGAGAAAAAAGTGATATTGCAACGGTTTTTACGCGATATTTGATTCGAAAACTGATGTACAGACATGTAAGTACCTGTGTTAATGTATTATTTCAATCCCGAGCTTATTATAGTAGTCCAAAACATTAAATTTAAACCAAATTTTATTGCCGGTAAAGTTTGAGGTTAGAATTGCGTCATCTTTTTTACCTACGTGTGGATCGGGGCAAGATGATTGGGGCATAATGGAATACTATCCCGTTTTGCCCCGCCCTTGTGATTAAAATAACATTTTGTTACTGATATAACTGATAATGTTAACTTTAATTAAATGGTAATTTTAGAGCCTTGTAATGGCAAGCCTGAAAACCTTTTTTTTGGGGTATAGCAACATTTCGTTGTAATTTTTTCTTTCCTTTTTTTCGTTGGTTCGTTAAAACCGTTTCTTTCGTTTTAATTAACAAACCGTTGTGGTGTTTCAATCTATAGTTTTAAAAAACAACCTTAACGTCCCGTCTACTCGAGTGTGCTCGTGAATTGGGTGTTAGCTGCGAGATACCTAGATCCAGCCGGCCATTGAGAGGTAACACGAGGTGTTGGGTAGGTCTGGCCAGCTCTGAGCAACCGAAAGGGTTCCTTTGTGAAGGTCTGGCTTGGAATACGTCGCGTCGCCGAGGAAACACTCAGTTGAGCGCCTATTCGTAGCACACTTTCCCTTGTCGTATATAATTTTGTCGATTTTCGTTTCTTTTTGTTTCTCGAGCTTCCAAAGCCATTTTCTCTTGAAATATATACAGTCCACTGAATCTCTCGCGTTCATTTTTTGGTCCTTTTCGCCAAATCATATTGATCCATTGGCCTTATATCTGTAAAAAGCATCCTTTTATCGAAGTAAAATCGTATTTTGTTAAAATTTCGTATTTTGTTAATTTTATTTTTTCGAAGGTATATCTAAATAACTTTTGTTTGAAGTGCCATAATAGCTTTCGTGGAAAGTTAATCGCGTTATTAGGTTGGTAATTTGTAAGCGGCCATAGACATCATAGTATTTTATGTTAGCAGCCTGACAAGACTGTCAAAAGTGGCAGATCAAACGGATTCGTAGGTGTCATTCGTCATTGTTGTCAAATTAACGTTTATTATTCTTGTGATTTCGTATAAATAATTATTATTGTTTACAACAATGCCGAGTGATAGACCGAATAGTGATGATCAAGATATGTCTGGAAAGGGCAATGAAGACGCGGATGTTAACAGAATTGCGCGGGATTACGCGATTATGTGTTTAGAATTTATGGATAGCACTGATCTGGTAGGTTATGTAGACCAGGATTTAACTGACCTAGCAAACGATTTCCATGACGCACAGCGAACGCTTCTTTCATCGCTAAGTCCGTCATTACGGCATACGGAGTTGCAAGCTCTGGCAACTTTTGAGAATAAATTAAAATCAGTCAAAACTCGCGTTCGTGCGAATTCATCACAACCAGACTTGAAGCATTCTGTGGCAACAAGCGGTGAACCAATGTCAGCCAAATTACCTAAAATTAACATAAAACCCTTAGATGGTAAGTTTGAGAATTGGATTTCATTCATACAGTTGTATGTCTCACTCATTCATAGGCGTACAAATATATCAAATGTTGAAAAGTTGAATTATTGGTTGACAAGTGTCCAAGGTACAGCATATGACTTAATAAAAAATTTCCCTCTCACAGATAACAGTAAAGTTATGTTGATGCATATAGTGTTTCGGTGAAGCATTACAATAAATTAGTATTTTGTGAACCAGTTAAAACTAAATCTGGTCCTGAATTAGAACGGGTTTATCGGACATTTACAGGGAACTTGTCAGTTTTAGAACAGTATGGGTTACCAGACAAAAACTTTATGTTGTTTTACATGCTGTGGTCAAAGTTGGACAAGTGTACTCGGGAATTGTTTCAGCTGGAACATAATTCCACTGCTATTCCTAAGTATGAGGATTATTCATTGAAAAACATTTCAAAGCATTGGAAACTGCTAATGTTAGAACTTTGACCAGTAGTAATCCCGTTGCTAAAACTGCAAGTAATAATAATAATAAAACTAAATTAAAGGCTGCTCTTGTTGTATCAAACTCAACTTGTGCCTTTTGTTCTGACCAGCACAGTCTCACCACATGTGAAGGATTTTTGAAAATGGACTCATTCTCGGTTTAAAGGAGACTGAGCGAAAGTGGTCTATGAACCAATAGCAATACTGTTATGGTACTTATGTAGGGATACCTCAACTACACCCTTGTGTAAAGGTGCATCAAAATCTGACCCGGCAGTTTTGAGAAAAATAGTACTTTAGAATACTTACACGTATTTTACAACAGTTTGTGATACTTTTTTGTTCTGATTTTTAGGTATTCTCCTTATTATTTTTTTTTGTTTTTTAATTCATGAATCCCCAAGCGACACCCGGTGGCCGCGCATCTGTTGTCTTACTATTGTGTCTCTAATTGACGGTATCTGAAGGGTTAATCTGTATCTATTTAATGAACAAAACAACGAAGAACCAAAGTAATGAATTACAAATAAATGAGGAATCTAGAACATAAAAATGCAAAAATAAAATCCGAATAAAGTAAGCAAAATGGCATTGATTTATAATTACTTTCATATTTTTTTGGATTTTGGATATGTTTTTATAAAAGGAAGGAAGTCTATGGAAGGCTACAACAATAACAAAAAAAAAGACTACAAAATAAGGAAGAACACAAGAATACTTTTCTACTAGTGTAATATACTTTTAAGTGTGAATAGGGATTTTTACTAGAAAATAAACAATGAAAACGGAACAATGCAAGTTTCAAAGGTCGCCCATAAAAAAAAGCGACAGGCCATGTTATTATCTCGGTCCCACTTACACGGCCGGTCATCCCCTGGTCGGCAGGTAGCAAAAACCGGAACAATGCAAGCTTGGAATGTCGCCCATAAAAGAATACGAAAGCGACAGGCAATGTTGTTATCTCTGTCGCACTTACACGGCTGCCGAGTGCGACCCTTGGTCGGCAGGTAGCGAAAACAATATGCGCGGACGCAGTCTTCCGCCGTTTATCGTCTCGTTAGTACTGTGCTCTTTCGTATTTTGTTCTCAACTACCGACTTGTTTATGTTTAATAATAATAATAATAATAATACAGAAGGCAGTACTCCTCGATACGGCACGCATTGTGAGGAGGTTCCTGTCTCTGGAGCCCTAACCACCGGTAGCTTGGACCCTGCTCCCGACACCGGCGGAAACTATATTTATATTTTTAAATGTTTTTTTTTTATATGATTTTGTTAAAAAATATTTAAAAATGTAATTTTATATGTGTAAAAAATAAATAAAGAGATAATAATAATATAATCTGTGGCAACTCAACTCAACGTCAAGTGACAAAAAAATTCGCTAAACCATTTTCGACAAATTAAATTTTTTACAATAAATTTTTTCCACCACAATTACAATAGTCAACAATAAAATAAACCTAAATCCGGATAAAACACACATCATCATGAAATATATAGTGCATACTAAGAAAATCAATAAAATAGTGAGTGACAACTGCTGTCACATACCTATAATACAAAACTGAAAATGTGAAAATGGGATTAGTAATTTGAGAAGATGTTGACGAGAGCCGCAGCTCGAAGAGCACGCCCACCACCTCCGGCCTCGTCGCTCAGCTCCGCCTCGCCGCCGCCGGAACCCAGCCCCATCGTGAGTGCTGTGACATCGGCCGCGGCAGTTGCGTCGAGCTCCAGCGACGAGTACTTCTCTCCGCCGACGACTCCACCACCTGCGCGTCGACGGGTAGGACGCCGGCCGCCGAGCGGCTTAGGACCTCGAGGCCCACCGGCCTCTGATAGGGTCCCAGCTCCCGGCGGAAGTGTGCAGCGCATGCGATGGACGAGAACGTCATGCGCTCATACTATGGGGCTACAGAGGGAGGGAACAATCTGACCGTACCGTGTTCGGATGCTCTCTTTGTTTCAGGTGCTTGAGCCAGCCGTCAACGTTTCGACCCAACGACTGTCGGATCAGGTGCGGGTCATCCTACGTAATCATATGTTGGATGATACTGTACTTGATCGCCTCCGAACGGAAATGAGTGGCCGTGTCACACACAAATAATCTTACAAAATAATAAACTAATACATAAAAAAGATACTATAACTAATTATTATCAAACTATTGCACACGAAGTGACGGCGTCGTGTTCCGCTGCGAGGTCGGTATCCTTCCACGAAATCGTCGATACACGACACCCTTCGGCCAAAACTCTTCTTTGAGGAAGGTCTCCAAATGATTAGTTGGCACCCACACCACAAACGACTTGAAATTCGTATTATGACGCGGCTCCAACTGCTCAACTCTCAAAGTCCAGTTCGTCTTGATTCGTACATACTCCACGATCTCCTCAACCTTCGTGGTGTGATGTAGCCTCGAAACGTACAGCAGCGTCGTGGGTATTGCTGGACGCAGCAGCATGTTGGGTCCTGCCAGCGCGGTACCGCACTGGTTCTGACAAGTAGGCTTCTTCCTCTTCTTCTTCTCTACCTTCGTGAAGCCATCCTCATCGCTCTGCTTGCCCCCTTTCGTTTTACCTGCGTGTCGCGTAGTTTGCGACACAGCAGGTTTGTTTGCGGCAACGATTGCGGAATAGGCACGTTTAGGGGTTGACGTACCTACACGCGTCACCATTTCGACCGGTGACGATACAGCGACGGCAGCGGCGGAACAATATGCAACGCAAGCATTCCCAGCAGCGGGTGACGCACTGCAACTCGCCGACTCAAAATTGCTGATCGATGCATTTTGTGCTCCGCGACGAATGTTCACGCTGGAGTTGTTAGGCACCCTACTTTCCGAAACAGCGTTGCGCAACAACTCTACTTCGGCACGTAATGCACCTACGGTGGTATTGGACACCTCCAACTTCGATTGTACTTCGGCTAGGCTTGCTTTCAGGGATGTAATGTCCTTCAGCAACCTGGTAACAACGACTTGGTCAAACGTGACGGGGGACAGTTTATGCAGCTCCTTCGCCACGAAAGCGGGCACGTCGTCCGGGTCGATGCTTTTCATCAGTGTGATGATGTCCTGCACTAATTATTAGATAATTAGTGCAGGACATCATCACAATATTAAAATATGAAAAAACTAAATATAATAAATAATTATTATATTTAGTTTTATATTTTTCAGATAATCTTCAATGGTAATGAGTTCCTCTGTCACCCATGCTGGCAACATCAAATGAATGCTCCGGGTGCCCCTCAAAATGTACCTCCCACACCCGCGGATGGGGCAGCTCCTGTACCACCAGAGGATGTGGTTCCTCCGAGACCAGCTGTGCCTCCTGCGCGTTTCCCA
This sequence comes from Mythimna lalbum, assembly GCA_949319445.1. Lineage (NCBI taxonomy): Eukaryota > Metazoa > Arthropoda > Insecta > Lepidoptera > Noctuidae > Mythimna > Mythimna lalbum. The sequence goes on along the minus strand of OX439357.1, from coordinate 18,436,605 downwards.
CCTCTAGTGCCCGAAGCTCAAGAACAGCCTGGAACAGTGACCCTTGAATACACTCGTTCTCCAAACACATCAGACACATGTGTGTTTTTTGGATGTAATCACCTCACTCGCAGGCGTGTACCCATTACTTTGAAGAAACGCCTATTATTTGATTTGAAACATTATATACCTCCAGCTGCAAGAGTATGTAATATTCATTTGGACTCAGATGATTGGGATGATATAAATAGAGCACCTAATTCTACTCAGAGTTTTAATGCCGAGCAAGTTATGGACCTGTTAAGAATGTATGACGACGCTGTTCGAAATAAATCTCAATTGAACTTCGAAGACATGAACCAGGTAGATACTGACGAATTACATTATTTAACTGGACAGACACGTGAAGAATTCCTAAGAATTATACAGGAAACGCCATCATTACAAAATTGTAAAACGCCTAATACAGCTTTAGCTATTTTGCTTACAAAATTCAGGACAGGAGATTCTAATGAGAGGCTGAGTTTGATGTTTCACATGAGTCGCCGTAAGCTGGAGCGTCTCATGAAAGTTGCAAGAAATGCTCTGACACAAGATTTTGTTCCCATTCACTTAGGGTGGGATCATACAAGCAGAGCTGATATTGTGCGGGGAAATCTGGCTCTGCCCGATTATTTATTTGGAAATCCAGGAGATCGAAGCCAGGATTCCTATGCAAAACTTACTTGATCATACAGTCCGAAGATTATATGAAGTGCAACAAGAAGTTATTTCTCTTCATCTTCCTCCAGAAGAATTCGAAATTGATGTCTACTATAAGTGGGGGCTGGATGGTAGTGGCGGGCACAGCATTTATAAACAGCACTTCGCAGACAGTCCAAAGTACTCCGATTCGAATATTATATTAAGCACTATTGTTCCTCTCGAAGTGTCTATATTCCATGAAGAAGAAAAAATTATATTTTGGAAAAACCCTAGCCCATCATCGACAAAGCGGTGTCGCCCTATTGGTTTCAAGTTAATTAAAGAAACAAATCAGACCATAAAACAAGAATTCGATGCTACAGAACAACAGCTGCGAGCTGTTACATCAACAACAGTAAGCCTCCAAGAAAAATTAATCACCTTTAAGCATATTCCAATTTGTAAAATGATGGATGGCAAAACATGCATTGTCCTTACACAAACTGCATCATCTCAGGCATGCAACATTTGTAAGGTAACTCCGAAGGACATAAACAACTTGGATAAGGTCTTACAACGATCTTGCGATGTTTCTGCTTATAAGTATGGCATATCTATTTTACATGCCTATCTAAGATGTTTCGAATATCTTTTACATATAGCATATAAAATTGATATTAAAAAATGGCAAGCTAGGGGCACTACATTGAAGAATCAAGTAAAAGAGAAGAAGAAAAATATAACGGACCTGTTTTACGAGAAGATAAGTTTATTAGTGTACCAACCTAAGCAAGGAGGTGGTAACACAAATGACGGCAACACGGCACGGGTTTTTTTTGAAAATCCAGAGATAGTTTCTGAAATTACCGGAATCGATAAAGCATTGATTGAAAGGTTTTCAAATATTTTAAAGACAATTTCCAGTTGCCATTACATCAACATAAAAACTTTCAAACCTTATTGCATGGAAACAGCAAAAAAATGCATTGAACTGTGTGGATGGTACAAGATGAGAGCGTCAGTACATAAACTACTTATCCACAGCAGCGACATCATAAGTCAGCTACCTCTGCCTGTGGGTCAGCTATCCGAGGACGTATTGGAAGCCTCTCAAAAAGAATATAAAAACATACGACTCATGCACTCACGAAAAACTTCAAGAATTAATACTAACACGGACATTTTACACTGGCTATGTCCGATCCCCTGATAAGTCAATATCGACCAGTGAAAAAAAAACCAATGAAAGGTTTTAATGATACAATTATGATTATGCTCACGATGCCAAAATATTTAGGCAACGATCAGAATGAGGAAGACGATGACGAAGAAGATGATTAATAATGTTTTTTCGTAATAATACAAAGGTTTTTTTGAGTTGTTTTATTTCAATGCAAAAATTAAATATTGGAATAAAATTTCAATATATTAAAAATCAGTACTTATAGGTCTACGGACCTATAAGTACTGATTTTGGTTGAGTTAGAAAACGTCAAACTGCTTAGTATAGGTAATAGCCACTCAAAAATATGTTTAAATAATTAAATGTAACAAATTTTCGTTAGAAATATTTTAGTCGTCGTAAATCGATCATTTTGCCGTACGTGCAATCTGGCGATATCTGAGGTCATGCTTAATACTATCACGATGCCTTTAACCACTGAATCCGTTGTTCCCTCAACAGTCCTTACATCTCTTAAAATACCTGTAGCATCTACATCACAAGATACTTCAGTTAGTGTGACAGCAATTCCATTCTCACCTGAAACTCTTAGACCCTTGCCAAAGGCTCCGCCAAGGAAAGGAAATCAAACAAATAGACGCAAAGTGAAATCCGCTATCTTAACCGACACTCCCGTAAAGGATGAACTAGCTGCAATTGAAGCAGCTAGAACAGCTAAACAAAAGGTTAAAAAACCCAACTTTGAAGAAACAAAAACAAGAAAAAGATCAAAACCAGGCACTAAAACTAAAAAGACCAAAGTAGTCAAGAAACAAAGAGGAAACGAAGATAGTGAAGAAAAAGAAGAAGAATCCTATTGCCTTTGTTGTTTTGAGCCATATTCAAATAGCAGAGCCAAAGAAATATGGGTGCAATGTCTGGAATGTAAACACTGGGCTCATGAAGCTTGCACCGGTGGGGAACTTTCTTATGTTTGCCACAACTGCTTGTCAGATTGATGTTTTTTTATTATTTTATATTTTTTTGACATTTGTGAGATTATTGTAATTTAAATAAGTATTCGAAGAAATATTGATTAAGACTGATTGTAATACTTAAGAAATGACTGAGAGTTAATAATTATTTTATGTCAAAGATTTAGAATTTATAAGATTTACAATACTAATTGTTGAAAAATTTAATTTAATTAAAAACCTTTAAATTATATCATAATTTTTATTTTACAGCCCTTAATAGTTCTCAAAAATCATAAGTTTCAACTCTCCTTGACTCCTGTTTCATCTTACCTCGGTATGAGGGGAATTGAAACAAGTTGACTTGTTATGGTCAAGTCGATTTTTCACCAGATTATTTAACGCTTACAATTTCTTTATGTTAGTCATTCGCAAGTGTAAAGAATGACCTATCGATTGGTACTAATATCATATGATTTTTGTCTATAATATTTGGTTTATAAAACAAACTGGCAAAATTGTTTCAACTCCCCTCGGTCTCACCTACCACACTGCATTAACTGTTCTAAGATCTTCAAGAGCAATTAATTGTTGCATCGTGACCGCTTTTCGCCACGAACTTAGCCACCATCTTCTTCAAAGTGCTTCGAGAGCGACTGTCCCAACTGCGTCAATGAAGAAAGACTCCGTGTTCAAAAACCATGAAACTAAGATTATTGTCAGATTTTAAATTGTATGTGCCTAACTCAGCTCGTGTGTGTATCGAACATGTAAGGCTATTTAATTGGGAAGAGGTTGTACAACAGAATGAATTCATTATGACATTCACCTCAGAACAAATTGCTGAACCTGCTTAGTAAATTAGATTTTGAAAATATTGAATCATGCAGTCCTCATATATGTCATTATTGGCTTTCTTATTGTTCAGAGGAAATACTTCGAATAATTAATGAATGTCCTTCATTAAGAACTATTCGTAATGGTAAAACAATTATAGGCATTTATTTGTTAAAGTTAAGAGGGGACTCTAATGAGAGATTAGGTACTTTGCTCCAAATGCCAGTCACTACAATCGGACGATATTTAAAGAAAGCTCGTCATATTTTATCTCGTGAATTTGTATCACAGCATTTAGGGTAAGAATGCTTAACTCCTGAAAATCTTTTAAGTAAGAACCCCCTAATTCCAAAAGGATTATTTGGTAATGAAAATAGCAATCATTGCAGAGCAGCTTATGTTTATATGAAAAAAATGGTCTTATTATTAAATTTAAAAAAAAGACACAGTGTTCACAAATATAGAAACCTGGTTAAGCCATTTTTGATCGTTGCACCAAATGGACACATTCTAGATGTTTGGGGTCCTTATTCCGCTACAATATCACATGAAACTATAATGAAAGAATTGTTTGCAGAAGCAAGTGGGTCCATTAGGAAGTACTTTAGAGAAGGGGATGCATTTATTTTGGACTGTGGTTTTCGAGATGTCAGGAATGATTTGATAAGTTACCACTATGAACCCCATAAGCCTGAATCTCTACAATAAGAGGAAACATAATTTCATATAGGCCTACATGGGCACTTATAAAATGTCAGAAGCTAGTGCAAGGTTCCAAATTGGTTGTTTCCTATGGAGAAGATCCGGCAAGAAACTCCACAGTTATTCTTTTTAAAAAATGGTTGTTTTATTACAATAGTAATAGATATTATGTAAGAACAGTGTAGACCGGTGTATATTGTACTCAAAAGCACATTCAAAATAATCTTAAAATAAATAAAAACTTATGATTTTTTTTAACTATTTAAAATCTAGGAAACAAAAACAATGAATGCTACATGTGGGGTTTTTTTTTTTTCGACGGGGAAAATCATCTTTGACGAAACCCGCTCTTGGGTGGAGCGGGAGACAGTGTCAGACTCTTACTGACTAAAAACCCCGTGCCGTTCCTTCTAGCCTTCATACCGGGGCACGATGCTACATGTGGGATCAAACTGAAGGAAAACGTGAGACTATTGAAATTTCAATGTGTATAAATGCATTTATTGCAGCAAATAAAAACATCCAGGCAGTTAAAATGATGTCAGATGGATGCGGCGGTCAACAGAAAACCTATCATTTTTAAACCTCTAAAGATCACTGACCAAGTAGATAACGCACCATAACCACAAAACCAATCATGTGGCACAAAACAAAAGAAATAAAAAAATATTTGTGAATACAATGTGGCAGAACACACAGATATCTACTAGAATGCTATAGCAGTCAGAACTCTTTTTAATGTGACCTTCTAAAAAGCAACTTTCTGTTATAAGAATTACAGAAAGTCCACTCTGCAGAGCCTGCATGGAGGAGGACGAGACAGCAGCTCATTTGCTTCTAAGCCGCCCTATCCCCGTCGCTGGATACAAGGCAAAGTACTTCAGAAACCCAGGTAGCCTTCGTGAAATGTTCAGAAAAACCAAGGTGCTGCTGGCCTTTCTTGAGGAGCTGGGGTGGATCAAATGACTCATTTGTCCCACCCGTACGCAAAAAACGTGCTTTAGTCATGGAGTTGCAGAGAACAGACCGTTTTACCTACTACCTAGTGTGACCTACACAAGCATTGAGTGCCTGTCCTTATTTGAAATAAAGATTTTATAAAACATGTAGACATCCTCGCTGTCATCACTGACCACTGTCTCACTATCAAATTGACACAACTGACTGACTAAAACCAACTTGAATACAAATGCCATTTAGTTTCAAGACCAAGGTAGGTATCTCTTTCAAGATATCCATGTGGCCCTTGCGGGTATCTGCCTTACTGAGCCTCTGCGAATCAGCCGACATATCTCGCTTTCGGTCAGTGGGTCGTCTTAGGGGCGGATTACTGAATTTCAGAATCTTGATGAACACTGCACATAATTACACTTCTTGATCTCTTATGGTAAAGCTGTTTGGAAGCATTTGTATATTAATCATAATGCAGAAAAAAGACCACGAACATCGAACTCGAAGAGCGGTTTTTCAACGAGTGCCCAGAAGAATAAGCTGAAGAAAACGATATGAATTACGACACCTAACGAATGTTGACGGATAAAAAGCAGTTACACATTAAACAGACAAAAAGAGTTAAATCACGAGTGACCCTGATGTTTAGTCAGTTGAGTTCCACGCTAGTAGGATATAAAATCTTTTGAACCTAGGGTTTAATGACCGATTTAAGATTTTGGTCCGCTTTTTTCTACTGCTTTCTGCTTTCCTCTTGGCTCTTTTCTTTCCGACTTTCCAGTGTTGCCAAATCTACATGACAAAAAGTCGCTAACGTAAGTTTGAAAACGCGCTAGAAGTCGCCAAATTAAACAAAACTGATTTAATAGAATAATATTTTGTAAGTGGTATAAAACCTTTGAAAATTATATTTAAAAAACAAAAAACAAACGATAAGTCAAGAAATTAATACTAAAAATAAAATATGGCATAAAATATTAAAGACTCCAAATGAACATATTTATTTCACAAATAATAAGTCAAAATATTAATGATGAAAACAGTTTCTTCATTAATCACCAGAAATCCAGAACTACCGGTAACAATTTTAAAATCTGGAATGAAAACCTAGTTTTTTTTTTGCGATGGGGAAAATCATCGTATGACAAAACCCGCTCTTGGGTGTAGCAGGAGATAGTGTCAGACTCTTACTGACTAAAAACCCCACCCCGTTCCTTCTAGCCTTCATACCGGGGCACGAGCTCCTTTTCGGACAACCCTGTCCCCAATAGGCCCCTCCTGCTGCTGACAACTCCTTGAGGCGCGCGGGAACAGTGCGCCGTCGACGTCTCGGACTCGGTCCATTACCAGACGATCGGACAGCGAGCTACCCATGACTCGCCGTCCGCAAGCCCGCGTCTACGGTGGCCGGAAATCGAGATCGGAATCCCGGCGACGGCGGTGAGGGCGCCGTTGCCTGATGCGGTCGGCCTCCTTCTTTGCAAGCATTACTGCTTCGCAGAAGGAGGCGACCGCCTGCCATTCCTCCTAGCTCCGGACCATGGCCTCGACCAGGGCCCGGCGCGAGAGGTCTCCGCCGATCGCCCCCACGAGGGCACGGCGATGCTCGGCTCAGGCACGGCACACCTCGACGGTGTGCTCCACCGTGTCCTCCGAGCGTTGCGCACAGTGGCGACATCCGGGCGTCTTTTCCGCTTGAATCCGATGCAGGAACCTCCCGAACTTGCCATGTCTTGCCTCCATGATTGTGATTGCCTCCATGACTTGGACGTGGACTTTCACCCCGGCGTGGCATCTCCACGCGCATGTAGTGCATGTGTGCAAGGACTGTTGCCTCCAGATCCCACGGTGATAGGCCAGCCAGAAGGCTCGCCGCTTCACGGGAGATCGTGCGGTAACCCCGCACCATCCGTATTGCCATGACCCTCTGGCAGGCGTTCAGTATGGTCGCCGGTCGCTTTGCCATGGACCGAACGATCCCCGCGTAGAGCCTCCGGCAGGAGGCGTCTGGACCCCCAAGGTTGGGCAGGAGCCGCTTGAGAGCAGCCCCAGCAAGGAAAAGTTTGGGAGCCAGACGTCGGAAATGTTCTCCGAAATTTCACCGGCTGTCGAGGACGAGTCCCAGATACTTCATCGTCGACCCGACGCCGATGCGAACTCCTCCTACCCTAAGCTGGGAGTCTGATGGTGGCGCATTCCGAGGGCCGTGGAAGCACATTGCCTCGGATTTGTGAAAACCTAAAGTTGATGGCTGAGGCTGTGATCGATGTACGTTTAACAAGTGAATATGATTTATTGGTTAAGTTATTATATATAAATTATGATTGATTGATTGCTCTTTTATATTTATTGATGAAAATTATGATTCCTTTATTACTCTAGAATTCGTTAGAATAGTCGCTAGATTTTTTTTGTCGCTAGAGACATAATTTAAGCCGCTGTAGAAAACGAAATATCGCTAGATCTAGCGACCAAGTCGCTAAATTGGCAACACTGTGACTTTCCGAGCGCTAGATAGACCACAGACCCTTAATTCATGAATCCCCAAGCGACCACCGGTGGCCGCGCATCTATTGTCTTACTATTGTGTCTCTAATTGACGGTATCTGAAGGGTTAAATCCTGCGTTCCGAATTGCTTCAAAAGCAATTATATCGACAATCCGACTAAAGAACATCGACCAAAATTTAGGGATTAGATAGTGACAAATAATTGTGACGTAAGCGCAAGAAAAGTTGGCGTAGTATAATCGTCACAGTACCTATATAATATAATAATAATAAGTACAAATAAAGGAAATAATAATGTATTCAAATAACGTTTACAAAAAATGAATGTAAAGCCAACAGTAATAAGGTTTTTCATACAGTTGAATGCCTAAAAATATACTAAAACTAAAATATTATTAAAGGTGCAAATAATCGTGATTCGGATATGCAATGTTTGAAAGTGGACCACCCGAACTAGGTTAAACCTGTGTTTCAGGCCATCACTTTACAGTTCAATTTCAATGAGACAGTAAAATTTAAAATTAGAGTAAAACTATTGCAAAGATACATTTTATTTATAACTAAGAAAATAAGCTTATAGTACAATTATACTTAAAAACTATGTCTATAAATGTATACAAAAATAAACATTAACGAGGGGTTTTAGAGAACATTATGCCACAACTAGCTGCTCCCAGCGTCTTCGCCCGCGTGATAGCAGAAAATTATCCCAAGGGAATATACTTTAGGGATAAAAAGTATCCTATGTCCTATTCCAGGACATGGTCTATCCGTGTACCAAGTTTCATCAAAATCGGTTTTGCCATTTAGGCGTGAAGACGTGAAAACTCACTTTCGCTTTTATAATATTAGTATGGATTTTTTTAAAGAATTTCGGCTTTTTTCTAAAAGTTATTCTGGTCACACTGCTTCAGTAAATATGTCATTCATGAGTGATCACTGATCAGTCATTCAATCCATTCATACGTACATATTTATTCATTTTCTCTTATAACTCATTTGTCTTCGTTATTTTTTTCTATGTTTGCTGTTTGCTGAGCAACAAGTGATTGTCTTGTCCTGATTGCTTACGCTCTGTAATCTGTGATTGCTTATTTATTCTCGTGAGTCTTGCATTTTATTAGCAAAATTGAAATGATTTGAAAGACATTATTATATAGTTACTTAGATTTTTTTTCGTTGTGTGGTGAAACGTTGTCTAATCTGGTCAGTAGATGGGTTATTGTTACTTTGTGTTTGTTTTGTACGGTCAACCTGACCAAGAGTCCACAAGCTGCATTTTCAAAATTAGAACTTTTTCAGAAACAGGATAAAGACATTGGATGCGTAAGTGACACGTACTCACAAGACTTGTACGTTTTTATTTTATGGGATTATTTTCATAAAACACTCTTTCTGGTCATTTGCCGTTTTGTGTTGGTAGTCCATTAGTCAAGTGTTTAACAATGGTTAGATTTTGGTAAATTTTGTCCTTTACACTAAAATCAAAACATATTTCATCATATGGCCGAGATATACCTAGGTTACACAGAACAAAGGGCAGTTTTGTGTTTGTTGTATTGAAAAATCTTTTGACACTGTGAAAGTGGTAAAAATTTTAGGGGCCCTTTTGTTACTTCAATAGTTTTTAAAACAACTCCATCCTTTTTTAGGGTAGCTATTATAATATAAGGTGGGTTGGGGTAAGATTGGCATAGGGTTGAGAAGATATAAATATGAATTATTCCACTTATTTAGCTTTATTTTTAATGCCAGCTACTTTGCTGACAAGGTGAACATAATGACTGCTTGCAATATTACTAACAGTAAAAATAAAACTAAATAAGTGGTATAATTCGTATTTACTACTCTGTCAAGAAAGTACCGGGAAAAGATCAATAATACACAAAATGTCTGTTATTCATCCAAATTTATTTTATCACCTTCAAAGTATGCTCCTTTAGAAACGATACACTTGCGCCAACGAATAATCCATTCATCAAAACATTTTTTAAATGCTGCTTCCTGAATTGAGTTCAGTTCTCGCCGTGAATTCTCCTTTATGTCTTCTATCGATTGAAAACGGGTGCCACGAAGTGGTAATTTGAGTTTAGGAAAAAGAAAAAAGTCAGCAGGAGCCATATCTGGTGAATATGGTGGTTGCTGGATGGTATTTGTTGAGTGTTTGGTCAAAAATTCGTTCACAATGATAGCCTTGTGCGAAGGCGCATTGTCGTGGTGCAAAATCCAAGAATTTTCTTTCCACAAATCTGGCCTTTTTCGTCGAATTTGCTCTCTTAAATGCCGCATAACGCTCAAATAATATTCTTTATTTTCCGTTAGACCTTACGGTAAGAATTCAGAGTGCACAACACCGCAATAGTCAAAGAAAACAGTCAACATGACTTTGACTTTTGATCGACTTTGGCGTGGTTTTTTCGGTTTCGGATTAGTTGGAAGGCGCCACGCCGAAGCTTGTTGACTAGTTTGCATGTCAAACTCGTTAACCCACGTCTCGTCACCAGTAACAATGCGTTTCATGAATGTTGGGTCCGAACTGACTCGTTCTAGCATGTCCTCAGCGAGAAAATTCAGATCTTTTGGGACTAGCCGAGCAGCAACATGTTTCATACCCAAATGATTAGTTAAAATGGTACGGATCGACTCGTGAGATACAGAAAGTTCGGCGGCTATCTCTCTCAGAGTTGAATGGGGATTTTCAGTCACTATTTCGTTCACTTTTGCGATGTTAACTTCAGTTGCAGACGTTGACGGCCTACCAGAGCGAGGCAAATCTTCCATCACATCTCGACCGCTTTTGAACGCTTTGAACCACTCATAAGCACGAGTTTTTGATAAAGTCGATTCACCGTAAGCCTTCTGTAACATTTTCAGTGACTCCGAACACGAAATTCAACAAACTCTTTGTTCGATATTTTTGTCCATTATGAAATTCGCAATACACACTATATTACTAAAACCAGCACTGTATTTAATATAAATAACAGAGTTTGAGTTGCAACTCAAACTCCGCGCCAAAATGGAAAACAGTTGTGCCAATCTAACAACTACAAAAAAACAAAAATTTGAATTTGGAACCATAAACAAATCATCCATTCCCGATACTTTTTTGACTGAATGTATAAGTTCTTACCTCATGCCCATCTTACCCCAACATACTTTAAAGGCTGAACTATATCTTGGTGTAGGTATTTAAAAATAACAGTACTAAGTCCTAAAAGTGACATTTGAGATAGTAGTAATTTTATGTTATAAATGTCTCACAGAGGTGAAATATCGATAAAAGTTGGCATAAACCTAATGTTCATTTAATTTGCTGGGTTTGTTAATATTTTCATGAATAAATCCTAATTTAAGTAGTTTAACTGAGAAATAACATGTTCAAGATTAACAGATTGTAATTATAATGGGATATGTATTAAATAAAACATCGTTGTGAGAACATAAAGTATATTAAGAGAATATTGTTTTACAAAAAATTCGACTTAGGTTTAAAGGAGAAAAGACGATCTTTTTTTGAGATTAAGGTCCTTAATCCGGTTATATAAGGGTCTGAAGATACCATGAGTCTGTGGTATGTGTCTTCCATAGTCATTTTCCTTGAAAATTTTCTTGAGAATTGCTCCCTGTACTTTCTAATGTCCTTGTTGCGACTTTCTTGCGCATCTTCACTTAGAAGTCCTATAGCAATACCCATATTTTCAACAATTTGAGGATGTGGACCAATATTTTGTGCAACGTAGTTGGCATGTTAAACCAAGGATAGTTCATGACAAATGGGCTTATTCCACTTTTCCCCGTTGGATGATCCCCATTGATGGGGATTAGTGAACTTTTTGTTCACTATTCCCCGTTGACCCAAAATTTTTATTTAATGGGGATAAGTGAACTAAAAAGTTCAATAATCCCCATTAGGTAGGTACGTTAAAAAAATAAAATATATGAATCATGTTACATTTATTAATTAAAAATATAACTTTCTTATACCTAATAAAATCACAGATTGTACAATTATTAATTTAAAATAAAAAATATAACTTTCTTATACCTAGTAAAATCACAGATTGTACAATTATTAATTTAAAATAAAAAATATAACTTTCTTATACCTAATAAAGTCACAGATTGTTACAATCATTAATTTAAAATTGTAGCATGAAAATATTTCTTTCTTATACCTTGTAAAATCAAAAATTACACTCACTTAAGTTTTTCTAAACAGTGCCCAATCGTAATTTCATTATTAATGAGTTCCATTTGGACCTCATTGGTATATAATTATCGCGATTGATGCTTTTTTTTGTTTTTTCCGCTATACCTTTATTTTCAGAAACCCCCAATGCAAGAACTTCGTAATACGATGCATCTTCAGCCAACGCTGTGAGGAGCTTCATAATGTTGGGTTTCTTTATTTTCACACGCTTTTTATTTTATTATTCCATGCTTCGACTAAATTCGTAGTGCGATGAGTTTGTCCAAATACACACCACGTTTTAATAAAATCATCTTGTAGCCATTGTCTGAGCATGTAATTTCTAAACTCCTTGCTATTATCATCATCAGGGCTTTGAGAGGCAACATAAAACCAACCCGCAATGATTTTATCTGATGGTAACAAAGCCAAAGCAGTGCTAAGTGCAACTTGTCTTCTGGTTAATTTATCTTTTGTTAGTTTGAGTTGTTTTCCTTTCTTCCATATTGCCTGGGTGAAATGGAAATAACAGCCGCTAATAGATATATTTACAAAAACATTTCGCATTGCGTTCATCGGAGCCACTTCATAGTCACATTTAAATATTTCTGGATTCCAATCAGGTAATGCAGATTTTAGCATACTAAATAAAATTTCATATGTTTGTTGATTTTTATGGCTCATAAGGGGATAAACAAGTGGCACAATGTTTATGTGTTTTTCTGTACTGCCCAAATCCCCATGAATGGTGTAGAGTTGGTAAAAGGGAGATGGACAGATCCAAAACGTTCCATCACCCAAGAACATCTTCAAATTTTTCATTTGATGTCGGGCAAATTCAGAGCAAAAAGCTATTACACGGATACCACTGTCATTGTAGTCTGCTAAAATAAATTCCTGATGAGCTGGAGGTACTTTAACTTCTTCAACATTTTTGAACTCAATTTTACTTACTTCAAATGCTGCATTTCTGTGTTTATATAATGTTGTTTTGATAGACTTCAGGGCAGGGAATTCTTTTATTTTGTCAATTCCGGTATCTTTTAGTGAGCTCACAGCCGCGTTGTAAGCAGTGGGAATAGCAGGTGCTTCTGGATCCGCAAGTGTAGTTTTTAGTTTGAATAACCTCAAGGTAACTTCATTCCGCGCAAAATCAGGTTCACAAACATTGTGTCGTTTCTCAGCTACAACTTGATTGTCCTGTAAAATTAAGTAATAATAATTAATTACTTTACATTATTTTTTAAGTAAACAATATTGCACTTACATAGAATACAAAATTAAATAGGCTATTTAACAACCTTTAAAACTTATAACAAATTGTTGTTATCCTATCAGAATAGTTCAACAAAACATATTTCACTTTATGCTTAACTAAAATATGTAATAATAATTAAATATATACAATTCACTTCAGCTACACTCTTTTACACTAGGTGTAATAGACTTGTTTGACAAAAGAATGACGTCACACGTGCCGCCATGACAGAAACAGTGTTTAAACTTTAACGTTGATTTTTAAATTTTGATATTGATAAACGTGATATTGATAACACACATAACCTGAGTTATTATTGTCATTATTAATCACAAAATATAATAAGTAACTTACCATGACAGTGATGGATCCGGCACATTTACTTTGTTTTCTTGTGGTACACTCCCACAAAACTGCACCATTTTTATATTTGCATTTTTTACTGTATTGATGTCCGGCCCGGAGAAGTATGGTAGCTTTACCTTTTTTAACGTACTCTAAACAAACGTCAGTTGAACTACCAGCCATTTCCTTTATTTATTCCTATATTAAACTAATAACTGCGAACTGATAAGAACTGCACGCTTGAACTACACTACACACTACTAACCCTTAACGACTACGAAACAAAAACAAAAGATGGGTCGACCAATCACATACGAGCTAACTCGCACCCCGTTCCGCCACCGCCTTGCGCGCGCGCCTCTAGAAAATGAGCATCTTTTACAGTATTGTGTATCTTATTAGATAGATAGATATAAGGTCTTATTCCCAAACATCATTAGAACAATTTCGTTGGGGCAACAATCTGTTTTTCGTTCTAATAAAATCGTAAAGTAGGTATGTAGGTAATTTAAAATTTTGTTCTTACCTTATAAAAATAAAAGTACGTAGTAGACGCGGTTTGAAGGCAAAAGTGTTTAAATTTTTCTGTGCGTATTCTATAACCATATGATAAAAGTTTTAATATTGTATGCAATCGATTGATAATATCGCGGGTCTCAAACCATAAGGGCGTATCCACCAAACACCTACTTTTCAGGAGAGACAAAAATCTTAATAACTTTTCTTGTGATTGTCCTAGCTTTTTGTAGCTATATATTTGCACTATGGTTATTATTGGATGCTTGATTTTAAGTTATTCCCTCTATAACTCTTGTTTTTGGTTGTTACATCTATTTGGTATGACGACGAAACGGTAAAAGTCCGTCAAAATTCCATCATAAATAGCATGGTATTTATGGACGTAAAACCCTTCTCCTTAAATTATTAATATTTATACCAATGTTATTTTCTACCTAGTTGGTAACTTAAAATATTGCAATTTAGGAATGAGAACCCATCAAAACTACCGTTATTTACGTGATTTTAAAAATTCATGCACCTGTCTGGCTTGTCATTAATATTGAGATGTGTTTGAATTCTAAGTAGAAGTATAAACCTGCTGTGTTATAAAATCTAGAAAAAAAGCAAATGCTAGTAATTTAAAAATAAAATTTATTCATAAATCTGAACATTATTATTTTAAATTACTTTAAATCACAAACATTTCAAATTGAGATCAAGGCACATTTCAAGAAACCAAATTTTAACTGGAATCTTAAAAAACGTGTTTAAATTAAAATTTCTTAATAATAAAATTCTTATGAACATAATTAGTTGAAACTTAAAAAGGCTTTTACACCAGTAAAATCTTTAAAAAAATTAAAATCGAATTCTCTAATAGAAAATTAGTCATAATAAAAACCAAGGAGACTAAATTGTCTAAAACTGTAAAAAACAAAAAAAAAGATATCGAAAAATAAGACTGAAAATAATGTAGATACTTATTTTTTTCCTATTTATTAAACAATCTTGGCCTCATTATTGCAATTTGCCATTAAAATAATCAAAATCTAACAAATTAGCCATTCTTATGTTCTAAATAGTACTTATGTGGTTTTTAGTTTAATTTCTTTTAGTTTTTACCACAACAGAGGTATGCCAAGATTATGATTAAATAAGACACTAAAAACAATTAGTTTTTGTTCCTAGGTCGGCGTCGAATATAAGATGCTCTTGTTGCAGTAAGGGTTAAGTCGTCGTCGCCATTTGTCTTCGAATTATCATTTTGTACTACAGGCAAATTTTCGTAATAGCTGTGGTAGTTCTTTGGAATAGTTGGAACTATGAGGTCTTTATATTTAACTTGTTTTAGTGCAAGTTGTTCTGAGTACAGATATGTATCCAAAGAAGAGGAAATGACCGACCGCGTTACATTTCTAGTAAACCTTGCCTCCTTAAATTCTTCCCAGTAGTCGAATTTGAAAAAAAGCGCATTGGGAACATCTTTTCTCACCTGTATCCATCTGACATTTGCCCATTTTAATATTCCGGATAATTGCTCAAATTTATGACACCAACATTAGTCTTTTCTCGGCTTGTGAAAATCTATATTCTTTTCCAGTAGGTATTAATTCTTTGTATGAAGTCTTGCAGATAGGAACGGTGTTATTCAATGTTCTTGCAATGTGCAATGTTCTTTATATAATTGATACAGTTTTTCTCTATTTAAAGTAGGCTACAAATATATTTTTTTGTATCTTTACGACACCAGTGTGATGGTACTGCTGGAAACAAATCAATATGGTCTTTGGCCAACTGAATTTGAATATTGTCATACTTATTTGATGGTTCATGTCGACCTCGTTTATCAGGTCAATTCACAAACTCCTCTGCGTGCTTTATTTAAAGCAGTACGAACCATTTTGTCGCTTATATCTAATGTTTTTTAAAACTTTAAAACTGTACTGCAGTGTAAACTTTCTTCTAGAATTTTGAACACGTGATCTTGTAGATTCAGTTACAGTTATGTTCTTGGACAAAAAATCTCTTTGTCTATCAAGACTCTGTAAATCCCAGAAAGAATCAAAAATCTTTTGTCTTATTTCACTGTCAATTTTTAAGTGAGTGTTTTTGACATTTGCATGGTTCATTGCTGCACTTTTTTGCAGGTCTATTCTTGCCTAGAGCTGACGTATATGCAGCACCACTTTTTCTTTTAAATTTTCTTTGTTTTTTTTTCCACAGCTCTGGTAACTTTCTTTTATTTCTTTTTGCTTTTAGGGAATCAGCATCTACTTGAAAACTTTGATTAATTAAGTTTACTGATACTTGCTCTTCTATTTCAAAAGACTGTTGTGGGTTTTTCAAATTGGAAGGTTGACTACATCATGTAGTAATTTGTATGTAGTCAGGTGTATTTGCTGACATTGGGGATGGCTGATTTTCAATATCTGAAGGAACATAATTAGGGTCTGGCACAGAATCATCATCATCAAACTCTATCCCTGATTCTGGCAACGTTTCATTATTAATGTTGGATTTTGTTGTCGGTGTTTCTAATAATATGCTAGGACTTGACAACGGCTGCACAGATTGGATTGGAGTAAAAAGTGGTGTAAGCTCTTGTCTACTTTGAACTGAAGAATATTCTGGCTCTTCAAGAAGTATTTCGTTGGGTAAATTAAATACTGACAATGGTGACAGATGCGAGGATAATGAAATATCTTTGGTACTATTATCGCAGAAACTGCCAGTAAAGCCTAAGTTTTCCATTTCAACTACCACCACTTGTTGTTTCCCGGGGTGTATTCACTGGCGATTAATGAAAAATTTGAATTAGTTCTTCGACTGAATGTGGTAACTCCTCGTAGTCTATAGTCCGAGATCCTGTAATTTTTTTAAGCATAAGAGAAAGAAAAATTCACATATTAGGTATACAGGCACAGAACCCTAATATCGAACGGAACGAAAACTTCCTAACAGTTCAAAATTATACAAACAAAATACGTACATACGGTCACTAGCAAAAGTCGATAAGAATTCTCACAACGTATTAGTTTGACGTTTAGTTTGACTTACGACCTTCTATTTTCAAGTTATCGCCAACAATTGATTGTAATCCTCAATTTCATCAACTTAGCATAAGTCAAGATGGCCCAGTGGTATAGAGCACACAGATTGAAGCGCAAATCAGTGTGCCGCAAGTTCAAATCCCACGCAATTGTTGACTTTTTGTAAGTTCTTACCCGATTGGAAGTTATGGATTAGCATTACATATTATTATATTAAATTATTCTTTAACTTGTTCACACATTTCTTAGAGTTAGAAAGGTAGATCACAAAAAAACTAAATAAAGAATTAGATTTCTGCGAGGTAGACATGAGTTTTAACTTGACCGAAATGAACTGTCGTTTGGTTGTAGTTGTTGGTTAGTGACGTTTGGTTAACAATATTGTAATATTCGCAAAATGCAGGCTAATATTAGTATTGAAGTGAGGGCGACTATCATTGGGCTGCATAAAAGTGGTCTTAATAAAACACAAATATCTGAAGAAACCGGACTGAATGTGAGTATAATAGCTATTAATGAATTGTAACTTTATTATAAATTAATCTTCTAATTAAAATGTATGCCATTTATGAATCCATCCATCGTATCTTTATGAGGTTTAGAAGAGAAATACATAAATCCTTGGGTTTATTGGGTTGGTTATTGGATTTATAAATGCAGTTTTATTTTAAAATTATATTCAATAATTATGATTATTAACATTTTATTTAATGAAAATGAAGTCCAGTAGGTATAGCTGCCTAATATATTTTTTTTTTTTGTTTTAGAAAAATACTGTAAGTCTTTGGATAAAAAGATATGAGGAAGAAGGTAGCCTTGCTAGTCGAAAGAGAAGTGGGAGACCGAAGCTTATTAGCGAGGCGCAGCGACGACATATGGTGGACATATACGAAACGAATGGTTTCGCACCAACGAGACATTTTGCGGAATTATATGACACCTCGATGGATACTGTTCGCCGTGCACTTCACGCTGAAGGCGTGCATCACAGAAAACCAGCTAAAAAGCCGTACTTGACAGAGAGGCACAAACAAGAACGATTACGTTTCGCACGTATTTATTTAGATTTTGACTGGAATACTGCGGTATTTTCAGATGAAAAAACATTAAAATCCAGTCAAAAGGGCAGGCTTCACTTATGGCGGAAGAATAACACTCGCTGGTGTGATAACAACGTCATTCCTAACACCGAATCAGGTCGAATCACAATTAATATGTGGGGATGGATGAGTGCAGCAGGACCAGGAGAACTGGCTTTCATTCCTCCACGCGCAAACAGTTCAACTTATGTGGAAGTGTTAGACTCAATTATGCTACCTACTGTGCGCAACATTTACCCAGCTGATGAGTTAGCAGAATTTCCGTTTGTCCAGGACAATTGTCCTATTCACCGAGCGAGTACTGTGCGTGAGTGGTTTCACAATCACCCGGAAGTAATTGTTATTCCATGGCCAGCGCGATCACCCGACTTCAACCCCATAGAAAATCTATGGGGTTTGATGGTGCAAAGGTGGGACTCGCGGAATGAGAGGTCTACGGAACAATTAAAAACCCATTGCATGGAAGTGTGGGAAAGTTTTAGAGGGAGCGAAATATGCAGTAATATTGTTGGGTCCATGCGCAAACGTCTACTTGACTGTATCGAAAATAATGGGGGTTATACAAAATATTAAGTTTTAGTAAAATCAGTAGGCCATTTTATTTTAACATATCCGTGATTATTCGTTAACAAACACTGTATTATATTGTGTTTACTTTCGTTTAACCCTTCAGATACCGTCAATTAGAGACACAATAGTAAGACAATAGATGCGCGGCCACCGGTGGTCGCTTGGGGATTCATGAATTAAAATAGCTATATCTTTTAACTTGTGCCATCACCTTATCTTAAGAATGCAGTGAACTCGCTATCAATTTTGTTGACAATAATCATGATTCTATTTTGTTTTTTATTCTTCTACCCGCACTGTTCTAACATAATAGTTCAATTTATTTTTCTCATCTAATTGACGATTATCTTGTGAGAACTAAAGTTCATTTAACAGAAATTGAGGTTTAGTTTCAATCTTCTTTTCGTCAAGAAAATGAACAATTAAGCTATGACCTCAAAACATTCATTGTGACATTACATAAAAATAAAATGTTTACAAAGTCTAAATCATATATCACATTTCAATAAATAACTGGATATAAACAATTATATTTTATTTTATTAAAATTTTAATATCCTTTCATTGTTACGTTAGGTATTCATATTATGAATGGTCTAAGTGGGTATACTTCCAACAAACAATCTTACACGTAACATAGATAACGGTTACAAGATAACTTTTTTGTCTAGGTAACAATTCGACGTCACAATTCTCATAAATGTTTAATTTGTAAATAAAAAGAATAAACATTTTTATTAAACACGTCTTTTTATTTCCACCTTACAACATCGATAAGATGTAAACAACTAAATAATGTAAACAACGAATGTGATTCTTCTTGTAGTTAATAGATCATATTCGTAATTTGCAACAATTTAGTGCAAAAAATGCAATAGTATTTTTCACAGAAATATAAAAAACAACAATATTAATATAGATTGGGAATTTACAAAGTAAGAAATAACCGCAACGGACCGACCATGATTTGAACTCGGGCTACCTCATTTGCGAATCCAACACTTAGTTCATACGGCTACCAGCACATGACATATTTGCGCGAATTTTGTCAATACAATGGTAAGAACAAGTCGCCTCTGTGACTGTGTGATGCGTATTCAATGGCACAGACAAATAATAATGATGTTTTTAAGCTCAGTGCGACGACAGTTCCTTAGTGTGTGTTATCTGTTGAATGTGGATACTCATACACGCGCACACATACGCACGGAAGTATCGCGCTCGCTCGGTTCGTAGCAAAATAATCTTTAGCGTTCCTATGGACTTTTGCGGCCTTACTGTACATGTTGAACTGAGAACCTTCCTTATTTTTAGACGGTTAATAAAACACGGTAGTACCTAAATGTACCTATGTAATTCATTATAATGTGTAATAGTTACACATACATAAATGCACACATTGCTTGCTTTTTGAAGGTAATTAATAAAAAAATTGTGACTTACGGACGGACGGACAGATGGACATTGCGAAACTATATTTTCATGATTGTTTTACTATTTTACGAAGGTAAATGAAGTACCTACCTATCTAATAGAAAAGGCAAATAGAATCTTACTAGGACAGCCTAAAAATGGGTACACTTTTGTACTTACCTACTAAAACAGAACTACGAAATACCTGCGCACAGGCGTTTTATGAAACTATCATTCCGTTCGGTTTTAAAAGTATTCTGTGAATTTCCATTTTTTTCTGTCCAGTCGTATAGCAAGCATTCTAACAGTAACTTTATTCTAAATTAAAAACAAATACACGAAATCCGTATTTAAACGTAATAGGTACACTAATTCAATATAACATTTACGAATACCGTACCTAGCTACTCACGCTAAGGATACCTAGATGTTCAACAAAAACTATCGTAAAACTACCTACATGATGATGAATATAATGTATTTTTATAAAAACAACAATAATTCATCATTATAAACAAGAAACAACATCCTATTTAGTTATTTTGAACAAATAAGAAATTATTATACTCGAAAATAGGTACTTACCATTATTGATAAACACTTTATTACTGTCTAATGCTAAAAGCAGGATATTGTCTCTCCGCTTCATGATAATTATAAATATAAAATTACAATCATCTACTCGCAATGACAGCTCTCTGCAGAATGACTGCGGTGTGTGTTGGCATGACTATACGTCCGCGAATGGAAGAAATCTTGAGACAGCAACATACTCAAATGTAGACGTATGTGCATACGTCTGCAGTGATGATTAAATATCCCCAGGATAATGTTAATATTGACGGTCGTATGCGCATACGTCTATATGGCTCAACACAAAGATTTCAGGTTAAAATAAAACCATCAGCCGTATGTGCATACGTCTCTATGGCCCGACACATTTTCCTTGGATTATAATAAAATTGAAAGTCGTACGTGCATACGTCTATATGGCACGTCAAAACTGACTAAATAAGCAATAATATTGCTCTTACGTCTATTATACGGCTCTATGGCTTGAAAATAATTATAGACTGTCTATCTTACGGCAAATAAAATTTTGCAATTTATACAAAAAGTAAATGGCATTAAAAACGAAAAATCGCATTTTGGTGTATACGCCTCTATGGTTTGAGACCCGCGATATTTAGGTTGATGCCAGTGATTTGAGATACTTCTTCTGCGTGCTGGAACATTATGCGTGCTGTATTGCCGTCTGTTGACGTCCTTCCGTGTATTGGTTTGTCCACATGTAGTCCTAGTTTTTCTTTGAATTCTTTCTGAATTCGTTTCTTTTCTGAAGCAACGATCTCTTTATCTCTTTCGCCTCTTGCTTGCCACTTGGCAAGTTTTAATTTATATGCCAGATGTAACACGCATTCAGCTAATCGTATCCAGGCATGGAGGGAAGAAATGCCATATTCAAAATTTTCGGTCTTCACTGTTTTTTTTAAACAAAAGTTTATTTTGTTCAAATCCTTGCTTGTGACTCCACAAAGGTAGCAACGCATCGCTGAGCTGGTGTCAGTTAGAGCGTTTATCATTTTTCCGTCTACCATTGTTAATTTTAGGTTGTGTTTAATGCACCATCCCTCATTTTTTGTTGGCAAAAGGTCTGCTCTCTATTTGTAAATTTGCAGCTTCTTGTCTTGAGAGTTCAGATGTTTCAGGAGCCATCTGAAGCTTCAAAGGCCGGCAGTATCGTGGTGAAGAAGGCCGGGGATTTTGCCAGACAAGTACATTATTCGTAGTTATTACCGTATTGGCACTATTGCCGTAACCATCATGTGCTCATCCGATGGTTCTTGATCTTGAAACTTTTGTTTGTATTGGGAATGGCTTCCAGATCCGTCACACCCCACTTTGAAATAAGGCACAGGTCTTGCTTCTGATTGGGATTCAAATGTAAAATCACTTCTTTTAGAGAAAGCAAAAGTCTTTCAGCAGTGTGGTTTAAAAGATTTTGGAGAGATACTTCAGCTTTTATTTCAGTACACATAATACCCTCGGTCAAAACCAAAGTTATGGTTAACATCCATGTATCACCCACTCCTATTAAGATCGGAGACTCTACACTCGAAGTTGTGGACGATTACGTTTACCTGGGACAGACGGTCCAGTTGGGTAGGTCTAACTTCGAAAAAGAGGTCAATCGTCGAATCCGACTCGGCTGGGCAGCGTTTGGGAAGTTGCGCGGTGTCTTCTCGTCTAATATACCACAGTGTCTCAAGACGAAAGTCTATGACCAGTGCGTGTTGCCAGTGATGACATATGGCTCCGAAACGTGATTGCTTACAATGGGCCTAATCAGATGACTTAAAGTCACCCAAAGGGCAATGGAAAGGGTTATACTCGGGAGTTTCCAGAGGTAATGTCGACTTTAAATTTTTCACAAGTCGTACATATATCTTTCCTGGGTTGTCCAAAAGATATATTAAAATCTTGGTTAAATATACATCTAAATTTTTCATAGAGCACATTGCATTCAGGGTATTCAAGGTATTCAAGACTGAATTTTCTATGCAATTCAGCAATGCTCAAGTGTGAATCTAAGAACTTTCTATGCTTACGAGAATAATGTGATTGCCGAGCTGTTAAACTTTCAATGAATTTATGAACTTTATTCACAGATCATCACCATTCTACCCCACCAAACACCGGCCTGAGCGCGTAGCAAATTAATCTTCTTTTCGCATTTATTAGAGATATATTTGAGATGAAAGACACCAGATGACTTACGAGCACAAAAAAATACCAAGGAACACATTCTTTCGGCCTTAATTGGACATCTTTCAATTTCAAGGTAGATATGGAATAATATGTTTACGTGAGGAAACTACTATGGAGCTTTTGGGAGCTGACAAGCTAAGCCCATGAGAAATTAACCACTGGTTAACCTTTAAGTATAACCTTTAAGTATGGACGTAATTTTTTCTTAACACTACTGCGAACGTGGAGTCTCACAGGCTCCTATATGCACACACTTTTTTTTGAGAATTTGATATAAGGTTGCTTTAAAACTGATTGGATATTGAAGTTAAGGGATTTAGCAATAAACAACAACAGTCTAATAACGCAAATTTATTGGCAGTCAGTGCACAAAGGTCTAGAACATTGGAGACACACAGGTTTCTTGCACCCAACACAAACATAGGTAGTCATCCTATGTTTTTTCGCGGGACAGATTCTACATGCTCTTCTGGACCCTTGAATGGTTTCTTGATCCTGGACACCTTCTGTTCTGTAACCATATCATCACCTAAAACGCGATTCATAGTCAACCTCAGTTCTCTTGGCAATCGTGTATTTATAACACATCTTTGCACATGAGGCACTACAAGCACACGTGCTAGTTCTTTCAGAAAATCTCTTTCCACAGCTTTTGGTTGATGCATGTTATATAAAATGTACGCATTCATGGCACTCAAGTCTAAGACACGATAATTATAGCAACACCATGGGCCATCTCCTTGTTCGACGGCTACTGGAGTAAATCGAGCATTTTATGTCAGCCTCATCGACGCCCCCTTTAGTGGAATTGTAATACATAATAATTTCAGGTTTTTTTGTATTTTCATCTACCTGGTTACTATGGTGCATGAAAGATACTGGTGCATCACTGCTCGATTCTTCTTTGGCACGTATGAGCATAACGTTTTTATGCTCGTAAATCCAAATAAAGTAGAGTTTACTTCTTTGGCTGAAATTCTATCGGGAATTCGGGATTTCCCTCTTGTTCTTCTTCAGAGTACCCACATACGTCAGTTTCCGTGATGATAATTGGTCTACGAGCTTTATAGATGAAAACCAATTGTCAGCCGTCACATTACGGTTGGTTCAATGAATGGGTTTGGTGAGGCGTAGGACACACTGAGTTGGAACTAGAAATTTTTCTTGAGCTGTCAGTCCGATACCATCCGAGTCTTTTCCAGAGTAAATATATCCATTATAAAAATAATAGTTTTTGGCATCACTATAATGCTTGTATTATCAATCCATACTTACCAGGCTTTTTTGGCATGTATGATATCATGTGACTTCTTCCTCGAATTCATCCACTGTGGCACATTCGCTCAATTCATACAACTCTTGAGAATTACTCACAAACTTAAATATGATATATGGGATATGGCAGCCAACTTATCAACCTTCATTCTCTCTTCACGATCATCAGGGTTGTCAAATCGTAGGCACAATAACAAAACCAAAAATGTTCTCTGACATTCCGCACCTAAATATCTCACAACGTGTGCCATCTGAAGCGAACAAATAACTCGTTTTTTCATTATTTGATTTCAAAACAGCTGAGTAAAACAATAAAGCAATAAAGGCTTTTAGTTCAACCATGTTCTAAATCATTCAATTCTGGCCTGTTATACCGGCGGCATACTTGGTTCTGTAACTAGAAATTCTAAGATTGGTCCAAGTTAGAATGCACTGGAGCATTTCTTCATCAAAAAGCTTATTCCAAATACTGTAGTGATCTTTACCATCTTCAGAAGTCAATTTTGAAGAACCAGCACGAGATGTTATAATATTATGTTGTGGGGTACGTACCCTAGCCAAAGGCGGTGTCTTGGCCCATTTATACCTATTTTTGCCGTAGTAATAGTTGCTTGTCACTAACTGCGATAATGGAATATTGTCGGAACTATCACTATCCGATTCTTCTCCTAGGACCTGGTCCGGTTCCTGGTCCTGATCTTGGTCCTGATCTTCATCACTGTCACTCTCATGATTTTGTATTAGTTCGGACTCCAATATAAACAAACCTTCAATATTCTCTTCATTGTCAGACTGATCCGTAGCTAACAACTCACTCACTTCTTGTTCGAAAGTTGGATCTGCGACACGAATTTTTTTTCGCGCAGGGCTTTGAACAGAACCCGTAGACGGTCGTTTTGATTTAGAATTACCGGCATTATTTATTTTTGACATTTTGTACTACAAAATCTGAAACAAACATAATCGCCCTTATAAAATATATTATATGACAACAATGGACGTGTAGCCTGACAGGCTCCAGTCAATTTTTTGATGGTTATTACTCACGTGATATTCACCGGACTACACAACCTCCTCCCTCGTTGGTAGTTTGGCAACTAAAACAAAAGCTTCTGAGCCGCTCAATCGCGGGGAGCGGGGGGAAATAGGCGAAACTATGAAAACGTAAACATTAAGTAGCCTGTGAGACTCCACGTCCATACTTAAAGGTTAAGAGAATTGAGGGATATTGTAAATTTTAATATTTAATAATAATTCTCGGAAGTTTTTTGGTTTGAACTTACTAATAGGATTGTCACTTGATGTATCAGGCTCAAATGGGTTGTAATCTCGTCATGGATTGAGTCATCCGAATGATAATCGCATGTGTGGGGTAATTTGGTAGCTTTTTGATTTTGTTGTTACAATCGAAATAAGTAGATTCTGGTGATTCTTCAATAATAAGCATAACTTCTTTGCAAGTTAGGTCTTGAATTGATTTCTAAAAAATGTGACGATAAAATCCATACCCTGCCTGCATATCCTACCCAGGCAGGGTATGGATTTTAGCGTCACATTTTTTTGCGACAAATGTTTCATTCAAACTTTCGAATTTAATTCAATCAGGCAAGTAGTGCGAGTTGTTTGATAATTGCGTCTCACAAAATGTGTCAAAAACGCTGGATGTCATAGAACAAGGCTTATAGTATGGATATTGACAAGATAATAGGGATTACCGTGGTTTCTTGTGTGGGGTAATTTGGTAGCTTTTTGATTTGGTTGTTACAATCGAAATTAGTAGATTCTGGTGATTCTTCAATTATAAGCATAACTTCTTTGCAAGTTAGGTCTTGAATTGTTTTCTAAAAAATGTGATGATAAAATCCATACCCTGCCTGCATATCCTACCCAGGCAGGGTATGGATTTTAGCGTCACATTTTTTTGCGACAAATGTTTCATTCAAACTTTCGAATTTAATTCAATCAGGCAAGTAGTGCGAGTTGTTTGATAATTGCGTCTCACAAAATGTGTCAAAAACGCTGGATGTCATAGAACAAGGCTTATAGTATGGATATTGACAAGATAATAGGGATTACCGTGGTTTCTTGTGTGGGGTAATTTGGTAGCTTTTTGATTTTGTTGTTACAATCGAAATTAGTAGATTCTGGTGATTCTTCAATTATAAACATAACTTCTTTGCAAGTTCGATCTTGAATTGTTTTCTAAAAAATGTGACGATAAAATCCATACCCTGCCTGGGTATGGATTTTAGCGTCACATTTTTTTACGACAAATATTTCATTCAAACTTTCGAATTTAATTAAATCAGGCAAGTAGTGCGAGTTGTTTGATAATTGCGTCTCACAAAATGTGTCAAAAACGCTGGAAGTCATAGAACAAGGCTTATAGTATGGATATTGACAAGATAATTGGGATTACCGTGGTTTCTTGTGTGGGGTAATTTGGTAGCTTTTTGATTTGGTTGTTACAATCGAAATTAGTAGATTCTGGTGATTCTTCAATTATAAGCATAACTTCTTTGCAAGTTAGGTCTTGAATTGTTTTCTAAAAAATGTGACGATAAAATCCATACCCTGCCTGGGTATGGATTTTAGCGTCACATTTTTTTACGGCAAATATTTCATTCAAACTTTCGAATTTAATTAAATCAGGCAAGTAGTGCGAGTTGTTTGATAATTGCGTCTCACAAAATGTGTCAAAAACGCTGGATGTCATAGAACAAAGCTTATAGTATGGATATTGACAAGATAATTGGGATTACCGTGGTTTCTTGTGTGGGGTAATTTGGTAGCTTTTTGATTTTGTTGTTACAATCGAAATTAGTAGATTCTGGTGATTCTTCAACTATAAGCATAACTTCTTTGCAAGTTAGGTCTTGAACTGTTTTCTAAAAAATGTGACGATAAAATCCATACCCTGCCTGGGTATGGATTTTAGCGTCACATTTTTTTACGACAAATATTTCATTCAAACTTTCGAATTTAATTAAATCAGGCAAGTAGTGCGAGTTGTTTGATAATTGCGTCTCACAAAATGTGTCAAAAACGCTGGATGTCATAGAACAAGGCTTATAGTATGGATATTGACAAGATAATTGGGATTACCGTGGTTACTTCTAAACCTGCCATTTGCAAACTCTACGATCCTATGGCAAATGGTGACTGCTTTTGATTTGTCTGTTTCCAAGTGTTAATAGCTGTGTTTCACGCTGCGCCAAGGTATCAGGCACTTAAGTCTTAGATCCACATTGATTTAATAACGGTAAAGATTCTCGGAAACCCCTATCCAGTATAAATACATCACCATCTTGCAAAAGTTCCTGGAGGAGGTTTTCACTTAAAATTTCGTTTCTCATTTTATCCGAGTGTGACTGGTGTGGTGGCTGAATAGAGGCCAAAACATCAATAATATGGCTTCTTTGCATCTTTTTTTACATCATTAACCCTTCAGATACCGTCAATTAGAGACACAATAGTAAGACAATAGATGCGCGGCCACCGGTGGTCGCTTGGGGATTCATGAATTAAAAGAGGTTTTGTTTCTGTATTTAAACAAAATGTTTTTTTTTTATGAATAGTTTCAGACGTAGATGACAAGTTTTCTATATAGCAGTATGTTCCATCAATTAAAGCGACGGGCTTAGAATCATCTTCAAAAAAAGCACTAGGTATGGCTGTTCATTTCATTTATTAGTTCCCGAGTGATTATTTTATATATTTTTTTTGGAAAACTTACAGCTAGGATACAGATAGTCGAAAAATATTGAAAGAAGGCCAATTACAAGTTTTCACAGATAATATCAGAGCAGAACAAGAGACAGTAAACATATAAAGAAAACGAAAAAAGTAAAGACACTCGGAGCAAGTATGTATATACATAGCATCGCACGGCTTCTCTCAAACCTACTCTACAGACTCTACCCTACTCTACCGTACTCTACCCTGCTCTACCCTACACTACCCTATTTTTTTTTTCCATAAAAACTTTTTCCTCACAATAACAATCACAACAAAAAAAGAATTAGCGAAATCGGTCCAGGCGTTGTTGAGTTATGCGCTTACCAACACTTTTTGCGATTCATTTTTATATTATAGATATATGGCCTTTTTGACAGGCATGGAGATAGCCATGTTTGTTACCGATGATCGCCATAATGTATCGTGTAACCACAATGAAATCTTGGTATTTGAAGTAAAAATTTAAAATAATAGCCGTAGTAATAATCAAACTTTATTTTATTACTTATCAATCAGTCGCTAGTTTTTATAAAAATATAATATACTGAATGGCACTTTACGTAAAACTTCAACAAAATAAACAAGTATGCAATAAAAAAAAAACAAGTATTATTATCCTTAGTTAAACTTAAGAAAATCAAGTACTCTTAAACTATAGACATCTTTCCTCGACTTGCAATTCATAAGTAACTTCTTGTGATGTATCTTCCTCTTCTTCTAGGCTTGATGTTTGTGATAAAACACTTCTATAAAATCAGATCCCTCATATTCCCATTCATTTTCAAAATGAGTGGTTAATAGTTTTATTACGTCTACCAATTTTGCAGGTTTGATTCTCACAATGTTTTGAGTAATCACTTCAGGGTTCAAATCAGAGGCCTTTTTATTTTTACGAGTGATTTTCTTCAATACACCCATATTATTAGTATAGTGCACAGTGGCGAAGCAAAAAAAAAATGCTTACCTACTCCGAGCGCGAGCACGCAGTCTTGAGTCCTTACCGAAAATCTGTGATTGGCATCCTGGCTTCAGTCTTGTATAGGCAGATTACTATAGGGGAGAGCGGGGCTGTTACTAACAAATTTTGTATTATAGTTTATATTTTCTTTGACAATGAACTTTTTAGTTTAATTTTTTATTGAAAACATGCTTTGGTTATTCAGCTATGATATTAGTTTCAAAATACATCCGGTATGTAAGTGCTTTCAGAAAGCGAGCTGTGAAAACCAAAAAAGTCATTTGTTCATACATGCCCCGCATTTGGGGCAAATATTAACGGAGCTGGGGTACGTATTAACGTAAGGGGCAATTATTAACATAGACATTTTTTTTTATGAAATACTTAAATAAAACATCATTTACACAAATAAAAATGTTTTATTATAGATATATAGTTATACATATATATATATTTTAAGCCTAAACAAGTGAACACATAATTTAAACTTAACGTTTTAAAGTTACTAAACTTTTCATAATCAACAATCTTTAAAGTTTTTATAAATGTTGCTATAAATGTAGCTGTTTCATCTACGTTCCAGATTCTACTCGGAGATATATTGTATCGTTGAAGAACTTCTCGATATTTTTCAAAAAATGAATGGACATTTGTACGGTTAAATGATGTTGCTCTGCTTAAGCTTGTCGCCTCAGGACTCCGAATAGACAAGGATGCGTTGCGTTTCATTAAACCAGCGAACCAATCTTTGCCAGCCTTTCCGTCTCTTTTCCAAGATTTTGGAATATTATCTATTTTGTATGCAATGGCAAGCTCATAAGCAAATTTTTTGACATCATCTAGTAGCAATCCAAAATAGATATTAGAACATTTCACTAAATAATCTGCTATCATTTTTTCTTGCGCAGGATTGAAAACGAGACGATTTTTTTTATAACCCACTTCAACAGGAATCCCTTCCTTTTTTTTCTTTACGTATTTAAACAGTGTTACATGACAGATATCATATTCCGTAGCAACATCTCTAAATTTTCTATTTTTTGACAGAATTTCTTCGGCTGCCAGCTCAAATACTTCTTGAGACGAACCTCGTGTGCTCTTCCTTTTGTAATTTCTCATCCTATAACAAAACACACTTATTGAACAAACCAATCGTTTAATATCAAACACCTAAATATTAATACAGATTGAGCGGGGTAAGTATTAACATGTTAATACTTACCCCGCTCAATCTGTTAATTTTAGCCCTAAGGTCACTTTTTATACTTCATCAATTACAGAAAAAAATCTAGTAAAAATAATTACAAATAATTATAATAGTTTTAAAGTCAATAGAATGGATATTAATTTAGGATAAACTTTGGTTCAATTTAGCGAATAAATAAATCTTAAATCAATTTATTACGAAGTACGAAAAGTTCGTTTACCTGTAAATCCGAGGGTCCTGTGCACAACTATCACTAGCGACGGCCGGTCGATCACTGACAAGTCAGGACACGTTCGGCTGTGTATAAAGGGTATTCTAAACCGAGTCTCATACATTTGACACTTCGCGTTTGGCGGGAATAAGCTTGTTAATACCTACCTCCGTTAAAACCAGCCCCGCGCTCCCCTACGTGTAAGCACTGAGATGTTAAAACAGTGTCTTGCAAGTATAAGGAAGGCAGATTCTAGGAGTAAATGATACAACGAATGCTGTTACAATACTGGCTTTAACCCTGCAGATACCGTCAATTAGAGACACAATAGTAAGACAATAGATGCGCGGCCACCGGTGGTCGCTTGGGGATTCATGAATTAATATCATAGAACATGGGTTATATATATTACAGCTACTACTACCTCACATCTCCCCCTTACTTATTAAAATAAAATAAAAGTAATATTTTATTTTATTGTTAAAATTAAGATACAAATTGCAATAGAAATGAGTACAAATAAACAATGAAGTTAGTTATTGGATACTAAATTACTTACAATACGAAACATTTAATAGGTTCAAGCACAGACTTACAATATTATAGAATATGATTACGCTACTGTCATACGCGGTTCGCGAACGTAATTAGAAAGGTATGAATAATATCTAGTTACAATTGACATCATAACTTATTAGTAATGTTTGTTAAGTACAGCGGTACTTAAAAAACTATGTTGTCATAACACTGGAAGTTAAGTTACATTATTATTTAATTATGATATGGTTTAGTGCGGTTTCTGTGTACCTACAATATTATTTTTTTCATTGTATTCAATTTCCCACGTTAGGTGATACATCTCTAATTACTTTGTATGGACCAGAATATAAGTGTGTAAGGTTATTGCCAGTTTCATTTTTTATTAACAGATGATTGTTTGGCTTATAGCGTATTGGATTGACATATTAATCGTATTTACTTTTTCTATCTATTTTGCTAGCTATTAAGTTTTTCCGCGCTTCAGTTTGAGAAACTTGAAGGCGGTACTTAAGTTCAAGGGGGTAATTGTCATAGTTATAAAGGGGCTCCACGCATTTTGACAAATTATTTGGTAGGTTACATTTTCTACCATACACAAGCTCAAAAGGTGAAAACTTTGTTGACGTATGGACAGTCGTATTATACGCAAAGCACCAGAACGGTAACCAAGCACTCCATAATTCGGGTTTTTCTTCAGATTGAATA
This sequence comes from Mythimna lalbum, assembly GCA_949319445.1. Taxonomy (NCBI): domain Eukaryota; kingdom Metazoa; phylum Arthropoda; class Insecta; order Lepidoptera; family Noctuidae; genus Mythimna; species Mythimna lalbum. Next base: position 18,404,975 of record OX439357.1, on the reverse strand, counting down.
CGTAAAAATGCGCCTAAATGTTTGTGTGAGTTTTCTAGCGCTCCGATGCTTTGGTGATGATACGCTGTTGAATTTGATTTCTTAATATGAAGTAATTGCTTAACTGTCTCGGACATGAACTCGGTGCCCCTGTCGGTAGCAATCTGCCTCGGAAAGCCATGCTGGAGTATGAAGTTATTGACGAAAGTGCGTGCTACTTTTGTTGAAGTTTTAGTAACAAGGGGGTAAGCACATACGTACTTTGTCAATTCGCATTGTAGTGTAAGTATGTAGGAAAAGTCATTTCTGTCCTTATCTAATGGTCCTACCAAGTCCAAGTAAATTTTATCGAAAGCGGAATGAGCAGTTGTCGTGGCATTGGCTCTTTGACTTGTATTATATATTTATGTTTTTGGCATTAAACACATTTTTTTACAAAATTATTTACATCACTTTCTAAACCTCGCCAAAAATAATATTTTTTATATTAGTTAACATTCTTCTCGCACCTGCGTGGCATGGCGTGGATGTCAGCTATATTATTTCCACCTGCTGCGTTTTGTGGCACTATAATCTCTTCCTTGCTGTTAGTACCTAGTACCCATTTTGAGGTGATGTTATAAAATTTTCACAAAATAGAATATTGTTCACGCCGACTGCGGGCAGAAGATTGGTATCGATGCAATACATTATTTATTTGTAAACATTATTTGTAAACATTATTCGCGCCTATTTTACTGTCACGGTCGCCATGTAAGGAAGGCAGATTCTAGGAGTAAATGATACAACGAATGCTGTTACAATACTGGCTTTAATATCATAGAACATGGGTTATATATTACAACTACTACTACCTCACACAAGCATAATAGAAGTGGCTTTGATAAAAGCCGTTTGTGGTGAAATGATGATATGATGTAAATTAAACAAAACTTAATCGACTAAGTACTAATAATACTACTTATAGTCTAGCGCTAAGACATTATCATAAAAGCCGGGAAGATTCTTAATTTTTTGTAAAGAACGTTTTTCTATAGAAAGAATGGCTAGATCAGATAATCGTTCTTGTTTTTGAGCATTACGCATGTACGTATGAATTCGCTTTAAAGCCGAAAACGACCTCTCCGCGGATGCTGCTGTAACAAGAAGTGTCACAAACAGACTACATAATGTTGTGACTTGTGGAAAAGTGTCAGCTAATAATGAATTTTGAAAATTTAGATAAAGTTCGTAAACATCTAATTTTTTCATAAAAATTCGAAGATGGAGTTGTGTATCAGACTTTCAACTCATTTTTTAAAGCAATGAAATCAAATATTTGCGGAAATTGAATTAATAAAGCAAATATTATTTCATCTGGAAATGACCTAGTATAAAAACAATACTTACATTTATTAAGTAAATTAAGAAATGTCATTTGAGAAAGAGATTGGTATCTGTGTTGTATTTGCGTCTTAACATTGTCTATTATTTCAATAAAAAGACGCCGATACATAGTTTTAGCGTCTACTTCTGGATTTAGCCGTCGACGCTGTCGCGGTGGCTCATTGAATTCCTGGACGCTGTCATAAATAAAATCAAAATTATTTATAAAATCATTTGCAAGCCAACTATTGAATGAATCTATTTCGCGGTTTGCTACTTCGATATCAATCTGTTTTGACTGCAATAAATTAAAAAGAACGTCGGTGTTGTGAAAAATATCTGACAATATGTGCAACAAAAAGCAAAACTACATGTTTTCTATTTTACTGAGGAAAAATTCTGCCAAGGAAAGAGATTCACTATCCCAAGATTGCGTGTTACCTAATATTGAATTAAAAGTATTAACCATGTCTAATCTACACTTTGCCAACGGGTTTCTGAAACTCCGGGCATACGGCGGTCAGCTATTTCTTTCAATAGGTTGGACCGTTTAGATGATTTGTTGAAAAACCGAACAATACTATTTAAGTGTCCAAAGAAGGTTTTCAGTTCCGGAATATTTTCAAGCGAACGGCTCAGTACTAAATTTAATATATGAGCATAACATGGAACAAACATTGCCATAGGGCATGCATCGCGAATTTTAGCTTGGACTCCACAATGCTCGCCAGACATAACTGCCGTGCCATCGTAAGACTGACCAACTAACTTATGCCTACAATGATACTGGTCAAGTATTTCTAACAACTGATTAGATAGAACTTTAGCAGTTCGACTTCCGCTAACATCGTAAAAGCCTAGAAATCGTTCTTCAATTACAGTTAATTGCTCCCTATGATTGACATCGGGAGTTTGGTCAATCATTACAGACAGAAATTGAGCTTTATTTATTTCAAGACCAATGTTGACGCGTAAAACGGACGTAACTAATCTTAGATTGACTTAAAATTTTATAAATTGTACGTTGAAAAACTGCAGGGGCATTTGCCAACCCAAAAGGCATACGAGTGTACTCGTACTGCTCATCAGGTGTTACGAATGCCGTTTTTTCACGAAACGGCTCACCTATAGGTATCTGCTGATATCCTGAAGCCAAATCTAAAGACGTGTACAATGATTTTCCTGATAATTGGTCTAGTAAATCCTCTATCCGAGGTAGCGGATAGTGGTCTCGTTTTGTGCGACTATTTAGGGCCCTATAGTCGACACAAAGAAGTTTTTCTCTAGACTTCTGTACCAGCACAATTGGGCTGACATATGGAGAGCTTGATTCGCGAATGATGCCATGGGCCATCATCATCATGGGTCATAATCTTTAAGAGCAAACATGTCAAGATAAGGGCCCATAGTCCCGTACCAGTTTTATCAATTTTAGCAACTCTTCTCGGTTACTTGTCCATTTTTGCCATTAAACTCATGATATATTTTTACAGCTTCTTCATCAGTCTGACAACCTGTCATTAAGTCATCCATATAAAAATCCGTCTTTACCCTACTAGCAGCGTATGGATACGATTGACCTCCATCGCTAGCGGTTTGCTGCAATGCCTTAACTGCCAGGTAAGGTGCACTAGATGTTCTAAACGTAACTCTCAAAAGCCTGTATTCCTTTATATCAGACTGAATGTCATCTCGCCATAAAATCCTTTGAAAGTCCGCGTGATCATCAGACACTTTTACTTGGCGGTACATTTTTATGATGTCGGCTACTAAGCATATTGGATGTTGACGCCACCGCATAACTGTATGACGTAAATCAGCCTGTAAGTGTGGTCCTACCATTAAGGTGTCATTCAAGGAAACGCCGTTGGATCCCTTGGATGACGCATCAAATACCACTCTTAATTTTGTGGTCGTCTTGTCTTCTCGAATTACGGCATGATGCGGTAAGTAAACAGCTCCCAGTTTCTTTTTGTCTTTTTCATTAGAAATCTCTTCCATATGACCTAGTGATAAATATTCATGAATTACCGATGTATATTTTTCCTTAAGGTCACAATTTTTCGCTAACTTTCGTTCAAGACTGTATAATCTTTTTAACGCTATTTCCTTTGTATTACAGGGTGTTTTACTGGACCGAAAAGGCAATTTTACGATGTAACGGCCATCTGCATCCCTACGTGTGGTAGCAGCAAAGTGATCCTCGCATGCTTGCCCTTCAGGGCTAAGAATTGACTTTTCAGAGCCTGTTGGCTCTGCCTCTAGTTCCCAAAACTTTTTCAGGATCTCGTTTTCTTCGACCTTAGCGTCCACAAAATATTACGACGTGAACACCCGACACAACCAAATGGCACAAAGCGGCGCTTGCAACTGATACGCGGCGGAGGGAGGTATTTAGGCAGTTACTGAGAACGCCACGAAGGTAACTTGAAAAAAGTCGGAGATACGATGCTTGAAATACGCCGTGGGGTTATATACCCCACGCGAGTAATTAAGCGTTAAATCAGTACGCTGTTGCAACACAGGTTGGCCATTCCTCCTAGCCATTTCAGCAATTTGTAAATTTAAATGGTTGCTGCATACATGTAAAAATAATGAGAAGGGTAATCGTTCTAATAGACGTGGGTCCACTACAAACCCACCAAAGTCAAAATTTTGGACATGGACATCTTCTATTGGAATGAGGGATGAATGGGGTCCAATGTCATACAGTGGTTCATCAAGGGGCGACTGCTCCACTGTTGATTTCTGGGGACGTGAGGCATTACTCTTCTCATTACTTTTAAGATATCCATCATATTCTCTAAAAGCAATCCATCTTTTTCAGGGGTTTCATTAATCGTGGTTTTACCTTTACGTTAAATGCGTTTGAGAGGAGTCGTCCGTCGGCGGTGTCCGTGAAGCGAGTGTCCGCGGTGCGCCGGACAGCTAGTGTCGCCGCCCGCGCCTCCGCTCCCCGCTGCCGATAACGTAAATGATGCACGCTGCCTGCGCGTGCAGACCGCGTCATTGGACTGTTGGGTTCGATTCCCAATATGCTGCCCGGGTTGAAGCGAAGACTTCAAAATCTGGAAGGGGGCAGACGTTATAAAATGTAGGTCATCTGTCTATTCAACAAAAATAAAAGTTGGAGTTCAATGATTTGTCTTCCTCACAAAAGTTTTGTTCCAAACCCTGGAAAATAGTATTGTTCATGTATCGCTGAAATGTCTGAGCCGCATTCCTCAACCCGAAAGTTATACATTTGAACTCGTACAAGCCGAACGGAGTCGTTATAGCGGTATTCTCTACATCTTCCGGCGCGACCAATATGTTATGATAAGCCCTATTAATATCGAGACGCGAGAATATTTTCTTATTACCCAACGTATGTGAAATCATGACGTTGACTTTGGGAATAGGATACCTATCCGGTCGCGCTATAGCGTTCAATGCCCTGTAATCTCCGCAAGGACGTAATTGCCCGTCCGTCAGGATCTTTTTGACGGCCTACAAATGCCTAACCCTTGCATTCGCTGAAATTATTCCTTCACGTTTACGTACCTCTCCGGTGCTAATGGCCTAGCACGCGCGAAAACTGGTGGTCCTTTTGTTTCTATGTGAGGATACACAGTATACGGTGGATCGTCTCTAAATGATACAGGCTTAGTAATTTCAGGATACTGCAGTAGCAACTCAGAGTAATATTATCATTATCTATCGTAGTTAACAATGGCTCCTTCCACAATACAATAGACCCTATAAAACTCAAGCAAGTGCGTTGGTCTGAAAGCCGCTGACCACTTAGATCTACCATTTATTTGTACTTTAGGGTTTTTTGTTATGTGTTCCTAACAATGTCCTAATTCATTTAATGTGCACTACGGAAGGTTGGGTTTTCGGAAATAAAATATTCAACAACCGAATTGACTGCGAGTTTATTTGCGACTAACTTATCTAGCTTCGTGGACGCAGCCACATAGTTGCTACACATACACGTTTACATTTTGCTTTGCAGACACTTTGTGTCCCTGCACTAGGTACACAGGTAGACCATGCCCTAGAATAACACATAGAATACTTTTTATCCTGGGATCATATTTCTTAGAATAATTTTCTATCACGCAGGTGAATCCGCTGACAAATTACAGTAACTGTCAAATACATGACAGCAACTGTCATATAAATTAGTTCAGACAATTCCATCAACCAACCAAATCGGTCAACCATGCCAGGATAGACTACGCAGAACAAATGCAAAATCTCGGATAATTTCAATGTCACCTGTATATCTTTTATTTATATAAATAGAACAAAGTCGTATTAGTTACACTATTTATAATGTGTGTCTGTGTGCTCTATGTTGCATGTCTCTTACATGCTTGTGCAAAAAAGTTTTGCAAAAATAACAGTCGTTTCTATAATTCTTGATTCTACCTGCATGTATCTGAGAGTTTATCTGCGGTATCTGGGCTTGAAGCCGGATGGAGCTGTCTTCTGGGTCCTCCAGCGTGTGGTCCGGACGTGGTTGTCTTTGATGCAGGTGTTGTTGAGGTTGATGCCCGCCGCGAGCTCGTTGCTGTTATTGGTATTGCGGCGGGCCTCTCCAGTTTAACTGTTTCTTTTGTACTTTGGATGTTTTCCTTTCTATTCTTATCATGGACCCTGCTTTGTGTATTGCCTGTGCTGCCCTAATTTTTTCAGCACAGTCTATTCCAAATAAAGTCTCATCTGGTGTTGCTGTCCGTATGGCATCTTGCACCACTTTATGCACATTACACCAGCCAATGCAAAAAAAAAATTAGAGGACGAGTCCTGATGTTTCAGCAGCTAATTTTGCTGCAGCTTTAATTTACTTAACAAGAACTTTACTGTTGATGTTACCTAACAGTTTCTTGCTCAATGATTTCCCAAGGCAAGTCATTAGTTTCCCAGTAAGGTTTTGCCTGTGACTGATTCTTTGTTCTCTTTTGAGGATTGGGTCTTAAAAGGAGGTTGATATCTCTGCATTGATTAAAGAGGCCACTCCCCGTGGAAAGTTTTATGGGTGTGGGATATTTTTTAATAATAGCCTCTCGAGATTCTTTACCGAGCCCTTTCTGTGTGATTCTAGTCCAGCGGAGTGCTAGTTCTGGTCGAATAGCTTCACCAATTTCGGTGTTTTCCTCTCCTACAGTTCCCAAAGCTTGAAGGAGTTCGTCAGGCAGACTGTGCATTGATTAAACCTTTCCAGGCGATGCTATAGTTCGCGTAGAGGTAAATAAATCCTACACAACCAACTACTTTGGACTTAGAAGGACATAAGAAGAATACTTAAGTAGTATGTGTCCTTGGAAAAGCTAGTTTCGTCCACGTTCCAAATATGCGATGGTTCGTCGTATAGCTCTAACTCATTCATAGTTTCTTCTAATAAATTAAAATATGGATATATAACATATGGACTGCATGCTTGTTTTCGCGCATACTCCACCGGCTGTGGCTTCTTGATAGACAAATTATGCCTTTTTTTAAATAGAAGAAACCAATCCTCACCAGGTATGCCATTTTTAAATGGATTTTTAATATTATTTGCCGAAACGTACCGACCCACCGTTTCTAGTAACTCCTTTTTTGTCAAACCAAAGCCATACTTTTCCATGAAACGAAGATTTTTTTACGAAATCTTCTTCTAACTCGCGTGACAAGATGGCGGGTCTTCCCAAAGAATTCGAATTTAGGCCTTTACGATCATATACCTAAAACAATAAAAAAATAATATAAATAAAAGTTTACTAAAATAATGCATTGCATACTTAAATAAACCAGGTGAAAATAAGTGCAAACGTGACGCACATAACATGTGGGTACTGTACATGTTTCATTTCATTACATATTATACGTACTAGAGCCGTTTTCTCTGCTCGGCAGCGTGTTCGGCTGGGCAGCGTTCGGGAAGCTACGCGGTGTCTTCTCGTCCAACATACCACAGTGTCTCACGACGAAAGTCTATGATCAGTGCGTGTTGCCAGTGATGACATATGGCTCCGAAACGTGGTCGCTCACAATGGGCCTCATCAGAAGGCTTAAAGTCACCCAAAGGGCAATGGAAAGGGCTATGCTCGGGGTTACCTTGCGTGATCGAATCAAAAATGAAGACATCCGCAGGAGAACTAAGGTTGCCGACATAGCGCAAAGAATTGCCAAACTTAAGTGGCAATGGGCAGGGCACATTGCTCGCAGAACAGATGGCCGTTGGGGCCGAAAGGTTCTGGAGTGGCGACCGCGTACCGGAAGACGCAACGTTGGAAGGCCTCCAACAAGGTGGTCTGATGACCTAGTGAAGATTGCGGGAAGCCGATGGATGCGAGACGCGCAGGAGCGTTCGTTGTGGCGACGCTTGGGGGAGGCCTATGTCCAGCAGTGGACGTGTATCGGCTGAAATGATGATGATGATGAGCCGTTTTATAATGATGATTTATTCATACGCGATTTATTATCGTTGATCTGGGTATATCATAATGTTTTTAAGCCGCATATCCGGATAAGGCCCCACTTTTAACTGCTCTTACTGCTTCTTGTAATTTTTCTGGCGGGTACGATTCTCTATCACTTTTTCTTATATAATTTCGCATTTTTCTGTAACAAATATGGTATTTTAATGAAGTCAGTCATAGCTTTAGGTAGGTACTTTTAAAACCAATTTATAATATATCAATGAAAGTTAAATGTTTGTAACTTCTGACACCGGGAAAGAGGAACATATGTTTCTCTTAACCCGGCCATGACAGTTTCTGTTGCCCCACTTTATAATTTGTAGGTTATGTGTTGAATCACATGAAAAATAGATATTCAAAGCATAGATTATACAATATAACATGCAACATTATCAAAATTGAACTTTACAATTGAACAATACTTACACACATTGACAGCCCTCCAGCTAAATATTTTAGCACTTAAATAAGCACACAAAAAAAATGCCGCGAACTTGTGCTTTCATAGGCAGTCAACTGAATTTTTGTTTGTGTCAAACTGCCGGGTTGATTAATAGTAGCGCCATCTGTGTTTTTTCTGTGGTATTTATTTTATAATACTGATTTATCACCGAGTAACCTTGAAGCTAGAACCTATAGTTTTGTATTTACAAACTATAGTTTCTCTTGCCCCATAGTCCCTCTTAGCCCAACTGACTTAAGTAGTATGTATCACTTCAACTAAATAAATGAGCATTATTATATTATATACTTGTCATTAAAATTTATTAATATTTCTCATACAAATTATGAAAAAAAATGCACTTGGAACGTTTTTGAAAAAAGGCTTTTTGTATGGAAGTAGCTTTCTAACTTAATTTGCAAACACGATCCAATATCTGAAAACTGCTACATTTTGATACTTAATATATATTTTTTCTAAAACATAACATAACAATGAAACAACATTATAAAAATAAAAAAATATTAAGAAATAGTTGTATCAAAGCATGGAAAATCATCACAATTTATTCATCATCCAGATCGAAATCCAGCTCCTTACCAAATCCATCGCCATCGTCAATGGCGTCATTAGACGCTTTCAATGTTTTATAACAACTATGGCAATTTGCTGGAGCAATGAGTTTCCCGTTAGGCCATAACTGTTTCAGATCAGATCTATGTATAGTCTAAATGTCTTCTTTTGTCGTTTTTTTAATGTTAAGTTCGTTATAATCCTCATCAAGGGACGTTTTCATAAAAATAGAATATAATCTGGCTTTTTCAATCTTTATCTCCTTTGCCAGCTATCAGTTTAGTTTACTTTTATCTGTGAATTTCTTTCGATTTACTATGTTTTTCTCAACATCTTCAGTGCTATAAAAGTCATTTTTGTCCATTCTATATACTTGAAATGGTTTTTTTTTTCTAGCATTATTCATAATTTCTATATATTCGTCAGCTGTATAAACACGTTGCTTTTTAAGCGCAGTTTCAATTTTTGAAAAATCGTTATCTTTAGGTAAAAAACTATGCCCTGACTCAAGATACCGAAAAGTTATCGTTTTTAATGTAGAATGGGAGTCTAAGATAACTTTCAAAATTTTTATGTTTCAGTTCTGTCCACGTCAACAATCACTCCATCTATAGTATGAGATGTTCTATAGTAGGAGGTAGTTTGTTTTCAATATATTTGGCAAGGCATGATCCTACTTCCTGAGCGCCTCTTCCAGCTTCACCTTCCACCCAAACATAACAGTGCCCTACATCATCTGATGCTGAATGTATACCGCTATTATATAGCCAAAGCTGAAGTTTATAAAAAATTACGTTTGTCGGTATATGAGGCAAAGTTTTTTCGAGATCAAATGATAAGAATTCTATGTTTGGGGTATTTTGTGCAGTTTCAAAGTCGCATTTCATCTGTTCCCTCATTTTTTGTGCCTTCTCTAAGTGAGCCTCTACTTTTTTTTTGTTTTTGTTTTTTCTGATCTACTAGTGTTTTGTAATTGCACCGCAAACAAATCACACTTATTGCACGTGTCTTTTTTGAACGGTTTACACCTCAAATTTTTGCCCACCGTAAGGGGCTGTCTCCACGAGCGAGAGAATCGCGACGAGTCCGCCCTTATATCGTCGGATAATCTCCACGAACGAGCGATAATTCCGCCGCGTATCGTCGCGAGTCGTTACGGAATCGCGGCGATTCCGCGGGCCAAATATGTAGCACTTTTTACAAGTTTGCCCATTTTGCAGAAGCTTTCAGGATATTTTATACCCCTTCTAAAAATGCATTTAGAATTACCTGGGTTATCTGATAAATTAGTCTCGTCATAGTTAAGGATGTTACTAGGGGGTACATCCTTTAAAGTGTCTTGCAAATTATGAAAGAAGCTTTGCATTTCTTGTAGACCGTTTAGCCCGGACCTGTTTTATGTTTTGTGTAGTTCGAACTGACAATTCCGATGAATGCCTATCTAAAAATTGCTGTACCCTTAGAAGTTGCCTTCCTTAGAAGTTGAAAAGCCCGGCTTAATATAACGTACGTGAGAAAATAAAAACAATAAAAGACCCATAAATATATATAATAATGTTATTTCTTATAGCGTCAGCCGTTTAGGAAATTAACCGGAACAAACAGACGGACACACAAAAAAAATGTTGTTTTGTTGTGAGTACCGTATATAATTTCTTAGGCATTGAGTAAATAGCTGTTATTTTGAAATTACCAACAGACACTTTAATTTTATTTATTTGTATAGATAGGCAATTAAAATAAATGCATTTATGTTTTTATTTTCTATTAAAATTATATATAGGTTTTTTTATATTTTATGAGCCATCTATTGGCGACTATTGTGTTATCTTTCCCGTTGAACTCGACGAACTGGTTACCCATAGAACGCTAAATAATAGGTTCTTAAATCAAGTACATACGCACCTACCTACCGATAGGATGAAAATATTTAAAAAATAATTCAATTACATATGTGTGTGTGTGTTTTTTTTTTATTGGCCTTACCCTATTCTCTCGGGCGGGTACCAATTTGCTGTCTCGTCACTGTACTTGGTACATGTGATCAGAATAGAAGTTTGACCCTTAAACACGCCACTGGTTCCTAATCTTCGATTCTGTGCATGGTAGTTGATAGATGACATAATCATCTGTCTTCAAATAGCAACCACCACAATATACCTATAGTATAAGTATGTACGGTACGATAGTAATGTACTATAGGTCCATTACTATTCCCAATCAAAAGTAGTCACAAATACTATTTGCAAGGAGTCAGCACCTTTCATTTTGCAATTCGTTTCATGAGCACATAATAATACAATATTAATAAACTAAAATGTTACAAGTGACAACCCTACGGGCATAAAACTGGTGGACAATGTCGTCAACAAGGCACCAAAACATGCTTGTGACTTTGCCCATCAATATTTAAGACGATTTATTCGAGGTTCTGCATGTAATCTTACGTCTATATTATTTATTTTAAACATATAAACGGTGGCAAAAAAATTACTGACCTGGTGTAACTGCAACTATCACTTTTTAGAAAAGTTTATGGATAGATCCAGGCCCGCAAAAAACACGACCAACTTTAACAGGTTCTGACAGGTAACTGAAGTGACATCGGTGACATTACGTAAGATAGTGTTGCCAGAAAAATGATGAATTTTCTATCGCAGATAAAAAAATACTTCAAACTATAGACAAATTTGCTACATATTGAGTTTAAAAAAAAATACACATCTGGGCAAAGTCGAACCTCAAAGGCAAAGTTGCCAGGTTCTATGGTAATTATTATGTATTTTAATAATAAAAAAACAACACAGATAAATAAATCCGAACGCTTGGATGGAGTCTTCGTTTTACATTCCATTTAAAAAAAATACTTTCCATCAGGTGTGATTGCAAACAAACGCGAGCCTATTTTATATTTAAAAAAAAAGATGAAAGTATTTTTTTAATAATAATGTCATTTTCCAGATATCTTGCTTCTGGAACAAGTTATAAAAGCCTTCAGAATAAGTACAGAATTTCGAAAAAAACGTTGGCTAAATTATAGAATCGTGGAAAAGGATCTCAGAGGGATTTAAAGACAACGCGAATTTCCCACATTGCTTGGGAGCGCTAGACGGCAAACACATTAGAATTCAGTGCCCCCGGAATTCCGGCTCTCTATACTTTAATTATAAAAGTACAATTCAATCGTTTTATTGGCTTTGGTGGATTCGAATTATTTATTCACTGTGATTGACGTAGGTTCTCATGGCCGTGAAAATGATTTTCAATCTTCAATTCTATGTCGGAAGCTAAATGAAAAAGCCCTTGATTTGCCGGAAGAAAAAGAACTGGTATTTGGCGGACCCAAAATGCCATATGTGATTGTAGCTGATGAGGCCTTCGGTATTCATCGAAATTTAATGCGACCGTATCCAGGTCGACGTCTTCCTACGGATAAAAAGATTTTCAACTACAGACTGTCTCGTGCGAGACGTTACGTGGAATGTGTCTTTGGACAAATCACCTCAAAATTTCGCATATTCCATAATACAATAAATCTTCAACCGGACAGTGCAATTCTTGTAATAAAAGCAGCTTGCGTTTTGCACAACTTCATAAAGCGTCGAGCATTAAATGCCACTGACGGGGAAAATGAAGACATATACAATCAACGAAATATGACACCCGTACTTCAAAGGACAAGGAATTCGGGGTTGCAAATTCGAAACTTATTTAAAGATTATTTTAACACAGTGGGCGCGGTTCCTTGGCAAAATGACTACATCGTTTAATGAAAGTTATCTTTCATATAATTACTGTAAACAACGGTTTTGTACCGACGAATGTATATTATTTTGTTATACCATATACAATAAAAACTAACAATATATTATAACAACAAAAATACCTAAATAAATAATATTGTACGCTTACCTTTTTCTTTTTTTTCTTTAGAGGTTAGGTCATCCCATTCTGTGAACATAGCACTTCCCACATCATACCAATTCTTTGCTTTAATTTCTTTGTTTCGATACTCGGCCAACTGAACATCATAAAGGGCAGGTCTCTTTCTCACTTCAAGTATAAACTTTCCAATGTCAAACATTGTACTTAAAAAGCTTCTAGAAACGTCTTTGCTTAACGAGAGGCAATGCTGAAATGACGCTGCGTTTGACAGCGCTAGTCGCGTCGCGTAAAACGTCATTACATCGTTGGTAGCCCGCCGCGACTAGCAACGCGACCGCCGCGGCAGGCTAGCAACGATGTAATGAATGACGTTTTGCGTGCTCGTTGCCACTCGTCGCATCGCGGCGATAATATCGCCGTGTGGAGACGGTTCCATAGAGAGTGTATAGAAAAACGTGGCACGGCGATAATATCGCCGCGATTCCCTCGCTCGTGGAGACAGCGCCAAAAAAAAAACACCTCTGATTAAAATTAGTCAAAAAAAAATTCTTTACTCTCCCTTCTCTCCAACCTTTAATCGTTGCTCAGTTTCAAGCCTGGCATGACAATATCGAAACTTGATGATATTTACAAGAAACTTTTTGTTGAAAAATTTGGCACCGAGTGGATTTTGTGGATTTCCTTTTTTTAGTTTTTCGCGGTACTTGCGACATCTTTCTGCAGGTTTAAAAGGCATCTGAAAAGAAAAAGGTACAAGGTCTACAAAAAAAAAAACCAACACTATCTTAGACAAGCTAACATCACAAAAGGTACTGATAAAAAGCATTATAAACCTATCAAAATCACTTCAATTATTAGGTCTTTACCTATGAAATTGCCGTTTTGTATGAAAAAATTTAAACGATTTTTTTTCATGTATTTTTTATTTGCATTAATCGAAGTAATCACCCATGCAATCAATGCATCTTTGCCAACGCAGTGGCAGTTTATTGATGCCCTTCTTAACCCTTTCACGCTCAAGGGAAATATTTTTCCCTTTTACAAAAATCGCTAACAATTATTCAATTATCATTGAATCGCTATTTTTTTTAATTAATGTCAAAATAAAACGTATTTCCAAGGCGGCAAATGTGTTTCTGAACGATTAGAAAAACAAAGAATTGTCAAACTTTATTGCGCCAAAATCAAAACATTTGCGGGCTGAACTAATAATATCTTGAAAGTGTTTTGGACTTGAGAAAATAAAATAACTATATCTTATCACGCGTTTTATATTATTTGGTAAGGATAATTTTATATAATAATACAGTAAACTGCAAAATATTAGCACAATTACCTAAAAATGGCAAATCATCTAAGGGGAAATATTTTTCCCTCTGGTCCATATCTAGTGTTTTCGTTGTAGTACTATTATATGTAGTGCTATATGATAATGTATTGTTTTCTTGTATTTTTGTATAATTTCCCTTCATTTTTTTTTTACAAAAATGGCGAAAAGAGGGTGCAGAGAATTTCATATTCAAAATGACGAAATATTGCAGTTTCTTATGGCAGATAATAGTGACAGAGAAGATGAATTACAGTTAGACGAAGAAGTACAAACGGCATAACATTCGTAAAATGGATGGATACTAAAGCAGTCCATATGTTGACCAATTTCATATATCTCCGGTGCCAACTAGCCCAATAAAGAGGAGGCAGGCAGGCAGGCTGCTCAAAAAATAAATGTTACATGTCCGGATGTAGTGATGCGCTACAATAAATAAATGGGCGGTGTAGACCTTATAGACCAGCGCAAAGCATGTTAAGAGGTTGACCGCAAAGCCAAAATCAAATATTACCTGCACCTTTTTTTTGGCATCTTAGATATTGCTATGAATAACTCATATTTAGTCTACGTAACGTTGCACGAAAAACACAGAGTAGAAGGTCCGCTTTTGAGCAGCCTCGAATATCGCCAACATGTAGCACGAGGTGTAATAAATAATTTTACATGTAGAAAGCGACCAAGACCCAATTTAGTCTCCTCTAAAAAGCTCTGCATTGGAAATAAACACAATTTGCCAGCACACAACATGGAAAAAGCAGAAAAACTGAAGCGGTGCGTGAATTGCGCAAAACGGCGTATAGAAATAAAATGTGTTATGTGCAACGTCCACTTGTGCTTCACAAGTAAACGTAATTGTTTCGTAGAATACCATAATTGATTATTTATTTTACTTTTCTGAACATTTTTACCTCGTTTTTTTGTATTACAAAGCAATAAATAATATACCGGTATAAAAAACCTAACCCTTCGTTTATTAACTTTTATGGTCCATAGGGAAAAATATTTCCCACGAAATTATAGGAAACCTATACACCCTGCTATGTTTTTCTAGTGATTTCCTCTTACTTTACACCCAAAATAGCTAAAACATTGTGTTATATTCGCATATTTAGTCTCAGACATCCTATGGTCCTGTAAGGGTTAAAGAAGTCAGCTTCACGGGAGGCATCAAAGGCATTTTGTACTGCCTTTCGGGTATTGAATTTTTTTCCCGCCAAGAAGTTATCCAAATTCTGGAAAAAGTAGTAGTCTGTAGGCGCAAGGTCTGTTGAGTAGGGCGGATGACGGAGAGCTTCCAACCCCAGTTCTTGCAACTTGGAGACCGTCTGCTGTGCAGTATGAGGTCGCGCGTTGTCGTGCAGGAACAGCGGAGACGAGCGATTGACCAATGCTGGTTGGAGATGTGCCAGCTTCTCCATCATTGTATTCAGTTCTTCACAGTACACATCTGCAGTAATGCTCACCCCTTTTGGTAAGAAGCTGTGATGAATCACACCGGCGCTAGACCACCAAACAGTGACCATCACTTTTGTAGGGGTACCCAATACACTGTAATAACGAAAAACTGATTTTGAGTAAATGAGCAAGTACATTTTTTTTAGTTTTTTCGAAGATTATTCCAAAAACAATTGTGAAAGTATTTAGTGTATGGTATCAATTTAAAGGTTATTCTATGAGTTATTAAGCCTAGTATGTTTTATCTACACAAACAATGAAACCAATTAATTATAGTGGATAACTTGTGTTGCCGTAATAGTCGTCAGAAGCGAAGGATGAAATTGTTAAGACAATACACTGCATTTTAGAGTTACAGTGTATTGACTTGGTAAAATAGGATCTAGAAATGTTTGATAGGTAGTTATAGTGGGATTTTTTATTATATGGAGTAAACTGATGGATCAAAAAAATGTATGGGAAAGAGATAAAAAAACGACTTTATTAAATTAGTAAACAGCTTTTTATATTTGGTCCAAAAAGTTAAACATAAGTCATATTAACAAAATCAATCTTGCGGCATTACAATTATATTTTGTTTTATTTAATAAATGAAATCAAAAAAATTAACATTTTCAACTTTGTTATGAAAATGGAATCAGTCTTACAGTTTCACATAGGAACTTGAAAATCACTTGAAAAACTTAACATTACATACCTCTTAATCAAATTTAACTTTTACAAATCAGTCTTACAGTTTTTAAAGATAGTGATTGTAATAGATTTATATTATTGTAATGACAACACTATACCAGAGACTCGCCCTCTATGGTACAAAAAGGGTGGAGACTAGACTAACTTAAAATATCTTGTGTGTAAACGTTAATTATAATAAAATACAGTACAGTTGAAATAACATGTGTATTTATTATAAAATCAACAAATATTATATGGCGCAGTCGGAAATGAAAGTAAAAAGGAATAAGTGAATTGTAGAAGAAATAAAAATGGATAATCTCAAGCAGCCTCCGCCATTACTGTTGGCGTCGGGCAATTTGGAAGAAAATTTCAAAAAATTTAAACAGAAATTCATATTTTATTATAAAGCGCCAGGAAGTAATAATAAGAAAATGAGTGAAGAAGAAAAAATAGCATTACTCTTACACGTCATGGGTGATGAGGCCATAGAACTGTACAATACATTTGAGTTTGATGAAAAGACCGGCACAATGGAACAAGTTCTACAAAAATTTGATGATTATTGTACTCCAATTAAAAATGAGACAATGTCTAGGCATCTTTTTTTTCAAAGAGATCAAAAGGAATTAGAAACTTTTTATGAATTTCTTACAAACTTGAAAACCTTAGCCAGTGAATGTGGTTTTGGAACTATAAAAGACAGTCTCATCAGGGATCAGATTATCCGAGGTGTACAGAACATGAGTTTAAAAGAGAGATTACTTAAAGATTCAACATTGAATTTACAAAAATGTGTAGAATGTTGCAGGGCAACAGAAATGGCTACAAGAAACATGAAAAAGTTGACAGAGAATAATGAAATTAACAGAGTGCAGCAATCACAACAAAGACATATCCAACAGGGACCAAGTAGAAGCTTACAAGATGGAAGTGATAAATTAAAAAGAAAAAGTGTACTAGATGTGGTTATGAGCATGGTTTCAAGTGTCCCGCTTTTGGGCAGCGGTGTGCAAAGTGCAAGAGGTATGGTCACTATGCAAAGATGTGCCAGTCCATTCAGGTAATAAAACAGGAAGAGAAGAATGAAGAAGAAAATGAATATGTGTTAGGATCAATCAACATAAACAGAGTAAATGACAGGTCACAATATGAAAGTTTGGAAATAAACAACAGGTTAGTAGATTTTAGAATAGATACTGGAAGTGACTGTGATGTGACCTTTAAAAATGGTTGAAAAGTTAAATTTTAAGCATAAAATTAACAAATCAAATGTCAGTTTATCTAATTATGATGGATCACCATTAAAATGTACAGGTAAAATTAAATTAATATGTAAGTTAGTAAATGGCAAAAGCGTTCCTCTTGAATTTCAAGTTATTGACCAAATGGGTGTCTGTCCAGTACTAGGTGATAAAACAGTTAAAAGTTTGGGCATAATAGAAAGGAAATATTTAAATAACATAAGTGAAAAGAATTCATATAACAATTTAATAAGAAAATATAAGGATAGCATATTTAATGATGATAAGTTAGGTTTGATGAAAAATCTTGAATATGACATAAAATTAATAGAAGGTAGTACAGGAAAAGTAGCACAACCACGTAGTATACCTATTAAGTTACATGAGCCACTAAAGTCAGAGTTAGAAAAAATGGAAAAAAAACATATTATAGAAAAAATTACTGAACCTACTGACTTTGTCAGTAACATTGTAATTGTAAGAAAACCTGATGGTAATATAAGAGTGTGTTTAGATCCCAGTAGCCTCAATCAGTGTATAAAAAGGGAACATTTTAAATTACCAACATTTGAGGAGGTTTCCTCTAAAATGGCAGGTGCTAAAATATTTTCTAAGTAAGATGCATCTACTGCATTTTTTCATATAAAATTATCTCAGGACAGTACAAAATTAACTACATTTGCTACACCATTTGGTAGATATTGTTTTAAAAGACTACCATATGGTTTGTCATCTGCACCGGAACTGTTTCACAGGCAATATAGTGAAATATTTGAACATATTAATGGGTGCGAAGTTTTTGTTGAAGGTTGCTAAGGATCAGACAGAACATGATAAAATATTAGATAAGGTTTTAGACACAGCTGAACAAAAAGGAATACAATTTAATTTAAATAAATGTCAATTTGGAATCACAGAAATAACTTATCTAGGAGATGTGTTAAGTAGTACAGGTATAAAGCCAGATCCAAAAAAAGTAGAGTCAATAGTGAATTTAGAAAAACCAAAAAATGCAAAAGAGGTACAAAGATTATTAGGTATGATAACATATGTTTCTAAATTTATACCTGCTATGTCACATGTATGTAATCCATTAAGATATTTAATTAAAAAAGGCAAAGAATGGCAGTGGTCATCTGAGCATGACAATTCATTTAAAGAGTTAAAAAATATTTTAATGTCAAAACCAGTTTTGCAGTTTTATGACCCAAATAAAAAATGTAAAATCTCAGTAGGTTCCTCCAAAGATTCACTTGGAGCTGTTTTATTACAAAATAATTTACCGGTAGCATATGCGTCAAAAGCCTTAACAAGTACACAGAAAGCTTATGCACAAATTGAAAAAGAGTTGTTAGCAATTGTATTCGGATGTGTGCGTTTTCATCAATATATATATGGGATGACTGTAGAAATAGAGAGTGACCATAAACCGTTAGAAGTAATATTCAAAAAGCCCCTAAATGAAATACCACTAAGACTACAGAGAATGAGACTGCAAATACAAAAATATGATTTAAATGTTAAGTATGTACCTGGTAAAATGTTATTAGTAGCTGATTCACTATTCAGAGATGTAAAAAATGACAAGAATGATAAAAATATTATAGAAGAGTTGTATGAATCTCAGGTGTGCTTAGTAAAATGCAATTTATCAATTTCAGATCATAAGTATAAAACATTCAAAGAGGAAACATGTAAGGATGAAGAATTAATAATGTTAAAACAGATAATTTGAAGTCTTACTATACATGTAGAGAAGAATTGTATTTGTATGATGGGCTAATTTTTAAAAATAATTGTATTGTGGTACCAAATAGTCTTAGGCAGGATATGTTATATAGAATACATTATAATCACATAGGGATTGAAAAATGTAAAAATAGAGCTAGACAATGTCTATATTGGCCTAATATGTCAAAAGATATTGAAAACAAAGTTTTATCATTTTTTTTTTTTTTTTCTCTCGACGGGGAAAATCATCATTGACGAAACCCGCTCTTGGGTGGAGCGGGAGACAGTGTCAGAGTCTTACTGACTAAAAACCCCGCGCCGTTCCTTCTAGCCTTCATACCGGGGCTCTAGTTTCCTTTCGGATAACCCCGACCCCGGTAGGCTTCGACCCAGATGGGCCCCTCCTGTTGCTGACAACTCCTTGAGGCGCGCGGGAACAGTGCGCGCCGTCGACGCCTTGGCTCGGTCCGGACAGTTACCGGACGATCGGACAGCGAGCTACCCATGGCTTGCCGTCCGCGAGCCCGCGTCTACGGTGGCCGGAAATCGGGATCGGAATCCCGGTGGCGGCGGCGGGGGCGCCGTTGCCTGATGCGGTCTGCCTCCTCCTTTGCTAGCATTACTGCTTCGCAGAAGGAGGCGACCGCCTGCCACTCCTCCTCGCTCCGGACCATGGCCTGAACCAAGGCCCGGCGCGAGAGGTCTCCGCCGCCGATCGCCCCCACGAGGACACGGCGTTGCTCCGCCCAAGCAGGGCACACCTCAACTGTGTGCTCCACCGTGTCCTCCGGGCGTTCCGCACAGTGGCGGCACCCAGGCGTCTCTTCCGCTCGAATCCGATGCAGGAACCTCCCGAACTTGCCATGTCCGGTGAGGACCTGCGTCATGCGGAAGGTAAGGACGCCGTGAGGTCTTTCCAGCCACGCCTCAAAGAGGGGACTTACCGCCATAATTGTGGCGTGCCCAAAAGTTTTATCATGTAGTACATGTGATAGGTTTAGGAAAAATAATTGTAAAGAACCCATGACAATTAGAGAGATGCCTGATAAACCATGGTCTATGCTAGGTACGGATGTTTTTCATTATAAGGATAAAAATTACTTAATTGTTGTTGATTACTTTAGTAAATATTTGGAAGTTCTACACCTCAACAATTTAACTCCAGAATGTACTATTGAGGCATTAAAATCTGTGTTTAGTAGACATGGAATACCTGATAAGTTGTTTTCTGATAATGGAACTAATTATTCCAGCTACATTTTAAGGTTTTTGTAGAGATTGGAATTTTATACATATAACCAGTAGCCCATTACATGCACAATCAAATGGCCTTGCTGAGAGGTATATACAGACTATAAAAAATATATTCAAGAAAGCTGATTATGAGGGTAAAGATAAATATCTAGCGCTATTAGAATACAGGGCTACACCTTTTTTAAATTTAGACTCTAAGACTCCAGCAGAACTGTTAATGGGAAGAAAAATTCAAGGTTTACTTCCTAAAATAAATAAGAATTGTGATAAGAATATAAATTTACAGAATAAATTGTATGAAAATTCTAACAAACAAAAATACTATTATGATAAAAATGTAAAGGAACTAAAAGGTTTAGACAATGGTCAGAAAGTAATAGTAACTACAGGAAATAATAAGCCATTAACATATGCTGAAGTACTAAATAGGTGTGAAAGGCCTAATTCTTATAAGTTATTAACTGAAAATGGAACTACTATAAATAGAAATAGAAAACATTTGATTGAAAGTAAAAATGATAAGAAAATGGTTGTTAAAAAAGAAAATGAGGTAGATATAGGTGAAAATTTAGGAATGTATAATGATGACATGTTAGTCACTGATAATGATAATAATACAGGTGAGAATATTCAACAAGAAACTGTGCAAACTACTGACAATACTAATTGTTATAGCAGATCTGGTAGATCAATAAGGAAACCAAATTATTTAAAAGATTATGTTTAAATAACTAGTTTTCTTTTAAAGGAAGGGAGATGTAATAGATTTATACTATTGTAATGACAACACTATACCAGAGACTCGCCCTCTATGGTACAAAAAGGATGAACTTAAAATATCTTGTGTGTAAACGTTAATTATAATAAAATACAGTACAGTTGAAATAACATGTGTATTTATTATAAAACCAACAAATATTATAGTGATAGATAGCTTAAAATTAAAAAATGAAACTTTATATTAAAATAAACCGTCACAAAGTCAGTTTCACCGGAATATTAGTAGTTTGGATCATCGTGTTCGTCAAGGTCCGGCTCAGATGATACAACAAGATTTTGATAAAATGCTGACCTTGTTGGAGGCATAGACTTGCACAGCAGTAACAATTCTCTTTTTTTAATATCACTTCACAATATCACTTTTAAAAATTACCATAATTATCATAAAGAAAGAGAGAATATTTTAGTACCCTCTATTCTATTGCTTTTTATAAATTTCTTCTTTAAAGAAATTCGTTAAAATAAATTCTGATTTTTAAACAACAAAAAAAGATCTTTTTCAGTCATGAAACCGTTTTTAACCCCTAATTGACGATTTATGGGTCAGGGCGAAATTTATGACGCATACAGACACGTTGTAAAATATTGCGTACAATACATGCCTTAAAATAGTTTTGGATATTTGCTAATAATATCTTAATATGTTATAAACAGTCTCATTCATCAAATAACAAAACTACAAACTTAATTTGAACTGAAAGTCATAGAGTTTAGAAGGGGGCATCTTTCCATGTTTGCTAAGAATGACTATGATGGAGATTTTAAAGAAATACATTTCTTGAAAAGATATTATGATATTATGAAAAAAAAATTTTTTTTTGGTAATATCAAATAATGAACAGCCAGGCATACAGTTGTTTATTATTGAGTGTCCCGGATATTCATGTGCCAAAAAGTGGCCTAAACCTTTTCCAATTTCATCATAAAATATAACTATTTCTTTATTTATAATTTGTTGTGACAAACAATTAGTAATTTCTACTGGCAAACTGACACTAGACCGGGGTAAGGTGGGATTACATATTGTCAATGAATGATCCAGCGTAGAAGCAATAGATGGTAATTGACAATGCTCGCAATTCGTTTTTTTGTGAGCTCACCAGCTCATTCATTGCCAATACATATTCCTTCATTTGATTTTCAGAGGCTGTATATTTTATTGTCATTGAACTGTTTGTGTTGAAGACGGTTTAATTCACTCTGCAAGTCTTCAGTGTCAGTTTGATATTTCCTAGTACTCTTTTCTAAGTTTGAAGAATAAATGTCTAATTGTTTCAGTAGATGTAACCTTTCCCTATTTAGTTTGACATTTTTGATGAAGAACTTTTGTTTTTTGACCATTTTCTTGGTTTTTACAATATATTTGTTGATTTTAATATATATTTTTTCAGTTTATTTTTACTAGTAACTACCCTCTGTCTCTTACATGATGTAGAATCATCATCAATAGTCAAATCTATGGCATAGGTGCATAATTTGCGAAACCATTGATGGGGCAATAGGCACCAACTCGCTGAATAGACTTTGATTCAACGAAGCAGTGATGTTGAGATTAGTGGTGTCTAGTTGAGAAATTTGAGTTTTAGCCTCTTGCAGCTGTTGTTGCAAAAAGTATTTGTGACTCAGAGCATGTTCATACTCTGTGCTACATTGGCTGAACCCGTCCACAACAAGTTGGAGCCTATCCCGGTCTTCTATGGCCTCAGTGAATTGAATATATAACTGAGCCATTTCACTTTTTTAACTTTCAATAATTTTCATAGACATAGTGCGTATACTCGAATTAAAAAAAAAAAAATTTAAGTCCTCGCGCCGTAGCGCCCCTAAGGCTACAGTCCAACCCCGCGTCGTCAAAGAGCAAAAGTGATAACAGTGAGAAGTTGTTCTGTATGTATTGTAAAACGCGATGACACGTACGGGACTCCTGTGATAAGCTAAGTTAACGTTCTTCTACTAGCTCCGGTATACCTTGCTAGAATTGTGGTGAAAAAGGTCACATTAGAGTTAATTGTCCTAAAAGTAAACAAAATAGTACCGGAGATAGTAACTCAAATGTTAAGATAGAAAATGTGTTTTCTTCTGTGTATGTAGATAGTAAGAAGTCATGTTCGGATTTTGTTAACGATAATAATACGTAGGGTCGGCCTATCGTCCGCGTGTGTGTGGAGGGATATCAGGGAACCGCGTTGTTAGATACCGCCGCGCGTCGTAGTATTGCGAGTTATTCACTTTATTCCTTACTTAAACGTATTGGTTCAGACTTTCGCGCCGAAACGATGTCGTTGAAGCTGCGGATGGTATTGTTAGGAATAGTGATGTGCTATTGACGGAATCTATTGGACGCGAAACGCACAAGACCGGTCGTTATGGCAACACTTGAGGAAGGCCTATGTCCAAAAGTGCACTCCTTCAGCTGAAATGATGATCCCGAGAAGAAATTGACGAAAGTTAATGTTCAACTTGTCAGTTACCGGCTAACAGAGTCACGCCAGCAAAACCATTCCGATACAGTGGCGTGGATTTTGCTGGTCCAATTAGTATTCGAACGTCAAAGGGTCGAGGTCACCAGTCATACAAGGGGTACATTTGTGTCTTTGTATGCATGGTGACCAAAGCAATTCATTTGGAAGCCATCAGTGACTTGACATCACTAGTTTTAAAAGATTTCTTGCTCGACGACGTTTTGTCAGTGACATTTGGTGTGTCTAAGGAGCTTCGGCACTTAGTCGCTGCGGAAAATACTTCTGTGGCATTAGACATTAAAGAGTGGTGAGGCAACAACAGCACTTCTTGGCATTTCCTTCCGCCTCATGCCCCTAATTTCGGTGATATGTGGAAAGGCCGGCGTGAAATCGACCAAATTTCACTTAAAACGCGTAAAAAAGGAGGCTGAATTTAAAAATTCTAAAACTGTTCACCCTGACTGTACGCTGCTAATGCTGAAAATGATATGCAATGCATTTTTATTTAACAACTAGCCTGTGGATTCGTACGCTTAGAAGTCGAAAATGTTGTTATTAGGTTTTTTGATTGATTTTAATTTATTTAATCTAATAATAAATGCGTAGTCAACTAAACAAAAAAACAAACTCTTCAGCTTTTACGGTATTAATAAACGCGGAGGCTAGAGAAGGAACTTAAGTAATTCGTGCATTAATAGACCAAGGATCTCAAGGGTCTTCTATCACGGAGTCTATGGCTCAGTATTTAGGGTTGAAGAAAACTTCAACAAAGCATTTAGTAGAAGGTGTAGGTGGTCACAAAACTGTTAATTGTAAAGCAACTGTTAACTTAAAAATGAAGTCTAGAGTCGATCCCACTTTCAACGTGCAAGTAAAGGCTTACGTTTTGAAACCGGAGAGAGGTGGAATATCGAAACCCCAAAAAAAAAGAGATTAAACAAAAAATACTTGAACATGATTTATTGCAAGAATCTTTTAAAAATGAATACAAGACTTCTAAAATGTCAGAAAAACAAGTTTAAAAAAAAGTAGTAAGCAGTGATATTATGAAAAAGTACAAAAAACAACTAAGTTCTAGGAAAACTAGGCATGCAAACCTCTGCTTATAGAAAACTAGAAGAAGATTGCAAGAAAAAAGTTGAGTAACAAAAACAAATCACAACGTTTTTTTAAAGATGTCGTCAGTCGAGCGACAGCGGGGAAGAAACAATACAAAACGTTTAAAAAAAATTTCTCTTTTTTTCTCCAAAAGAGATATTTCAAGATTTAATAATGTTTTGAGACTATTCTTTGTTAAGTATAAAACTTATTAACGCGTTTATATTTCATTCTTTCATTTTCTAAAGTCATTAAAATAAAAATATTTGTCCCATTTTGGATTGCCTTTAATTTGTAAGGATTATAAAACTACTCATTTTAACGTTTATTGAGTTGAGAAAACAAATGTTATGAACCCTTTAACTCCCAACAATAAGCCGGCTCAACGTTCACTTTTAAAAAAAAAATGATAAAAAATTAGTTACTTTATATAAGTTTTTATTTAATGCCCACTACAAATAACTAAACGCAACTGTAAAAAGAAAAAGTTTGAAAGTTTTTGTTTGATATCTGAACGGATTCTACGTCAGTGTTGTGCAAAATGGCGTCACGGTCGCAGCGATTCCGCGGATTGCAGGTAATTTTATTCCATAAATAATATTTTTGAGAGATTTTTCCAATAGTGGACGGCGGTATTTCATTTTTAGAAAGCTATTTTACTATTATGATTTTAAATAACTTCATTCTATTGGCTAACCTTAGAGCACAGAGATTATAAAGTGATACGTTGAATATTCTCAACGTTGCGACGTAATCAATAAAGTACTTCATTGCATGTTCAACATTGCGGCTTTGCTAACGATTTATTCAGCATGTATTTATATTAACATTTTATTTTATATATCTCTCTGCTGCTGAGGTTACGTCTGACAGACAACGCAACATAAAATTTTGGTTGCTACGCCGCCATTTTTCCGAGAATCGTCTTGCACCGCTCGGTAGCTTTCTGCGCTCGCGTCCCCTCCCCACCAGTGCGGCAACGACAGCCGCGGCGTGCGCTCGTGTCTACTTACATTACAGCTGTGCGGTGTCCGTAATATGTAAGGTCAGTAATAAGTGAATCGATTATTTGAGAAACCCCATAAGTCAGCTTTTTTGGCAAAATTACTTTTTTTGTAATATGCATTCTTTGGCAGTAAATACACACTACAGAGAGAAATCCCACAAGTTAATGCATTAGTATGGAAATTATAACATGCTGAATATTTGGTTTATTTGAGAAACCCCTAAGTCAGTGACTAATGGTGTTTCTCAAATAAATGAGTGGCAACACCGAATCAACTGTCGTCAATTGTCACTGTCAGTCAGTCTTTATAAAGGTAGTCTGTGTGTCACTCGTTGTTTTGTTTTAATTATATTTGTAACGGTTTCTTGTTGTTGTTGATTTTGTTAAAATTAAAAAAGTGTAAGAATGGCTGATAGTAGTGATTCAAGCAGTTACTGTGAGAGTCCGAAGAAAAGAAAAAGAGGCGTTATCAATAAATCTGCTTATAAATCGGAAATAATAAAACATGCTCGAGTAAAAGGACTTCAATACACAAACTCGAAGGGGCGGATTGTTAACCCTTTAACACCCAAGGAAGATTGCCGGTAAGGTTCAGTTTATACATATTAGCGAAAATTAATTCTAATTTCATTAGGTTACAAGATTTTCTACGTTTGTTCCAGTTGCAGAAGAAAGTGTTACGATAAAATCAGTGAAGAAGAACGGTTATTAATTTTTAATAAGTTTATCAGTTTTAACACAAAAAACAAACAAGATGGTTACCTACAGGGCCAAATTTCAGTTGTTGAAATAAAACAGAGAAGACCACGAAGGCCTGCGTCGGATACTACAAGGCCGTCACGTGGTTCAAGTTACGAGTATACTATATCGACATGTTCTGGTAAATATCAAGTGTGCAAATTATCATTTGCTAATATTCACGGCATTACCATCGACCGTATAAGACGATTGTGCTCCCTACTGTCTCAAGGAAAGGCGCCTATTGATAAACGAGGACTGAATACACCCGGGAACGCGAAAGACGGAGCCCTAATACAAGCTGTGAAGCAACATATTGAGTCATTTCCCCAAAAGATAATCACATTACGCTAGTCAAGAGTACCATTATTTGGATGCTAGACTTAATGTTAAAATTATGCACTCAATGTTTCGAGCGAAACATCCATATTTGGATGTTAAATATTCCTTTTACATAAAAATTTTTAAGGAACAATTTTCACTTCGTTTTGGGCGACCTCAAGTAGATACCTGCTGTACTTGTGAAGAGTTGGAAGTGAAAATAAAAAGTAAATTTTTAAATGACTCTGCTAAACGTGTGGCAGTGGCAGAAAAAATGGTACATTTACGACGTGCAAACAAATTTTATAAAAAAATTAAATCTGTTACGGAGCTAGTACAAAATGAATCCGGAAAGAATGGAGCTATTTGCATGGATTACATGCAAAATATTAGCCTTCCCTTTATACCAGTGCAAGAAACCTTTTACCTAAGGCAACTAACTGTAAGTGTTTGCTGCATTCACAACCTAAAAGATAACAGTGCCCACTTTATAGTGTATCACGAAGGAGTTGGAGGTAAAGGGCCTAACGAAGTAAGCACATTTCTTCATCAATATTTGAAAGAAAATATGGGTAATGTTGAACACTTGCATGTGTTTACTGATGGCTGTGGTGGACAAAATAAAAACCACACGATTGTAAGGGTTTTATCGGCGTTGGTGTCGCTCGGAATGTTTAACACCATCGAGCAGTATTTTCCGGTTCGAGGTCACTCGTTTTTACCTTGCGATCGAGACTTCGCCGTCTTGAAAAGAAAAATAAGACGAACTGATCGGATCTACACAGTGAAAGAAGTAGCAGCATTGATTCTAAGTTCAACGGCGAAAAACATTTTCTTGGTCTCATTGCCTTCGTCCTATGATATACTAGACTACAAAAAGTGGTGGCCAAAATTTTACAAAAAGAATATGCTCGCGGTTGAATCAGCTGGTAGACACATACCCAAAGAACAGAAAGTGTCATTCAAGATCAGCCAATATTGCTACTTTCGCTATTCTCACGAAAAAAATGGAGTAGTGGTCGCAAGGGAACTTTATTGATGGTCTGATTGAACATTCTTTCAATCTTAGGAATGCAAATAAAGAGAGACTTGTTTTGCCAACCAAAAAAGCGTATCCAGAGGGTAAAATACCAATTAACAAAAAGAAAATGGAAGATTTAAATAAACTTAAAAGTTACTTGCCTCAAGATAAGATAAGTATAGGACTTTTACGAAAAAATATACGCATGGCCGGTCACAGATCGCGATATAGATGACACTTTGGCCTAAGCAATTAATAATTAAATTATTCAGAAGATAATGATTGCTTTATGATATTGTCTGATTAAAACTTCATGATATTAAACCTATAAAACGTGTTTCATTTTGTTTATTTGAGAAAGCCCTTAAGTTAAAGACATTCCGGCGCTATTTATTCCATGATAAGGACAAAATTTTAAGAAAAAAAGCATCAATTTATATAGATTTCACTTCAACCATTTAAACTAAAAACAAAACACTTCCACTTCCATATCTTTTTTCACGTAGAGGTTTTTTTCGTTTCCTGTAAAGTTAGGGTCTGTTGACTTATGGGTTTTCTCAAATAAACTATTCATAGTGATGTGTCATGTAGACGTATTGTCAGTAAAATAATTTTATCCCCATACTGTCTTATAGACGTCACGTCAATATTTTCATAGTATCTTTTATACGAGTACTACACGTCAGCAAAATATTTGAAATGTAAGTAATTCATTGTTTATTTTAAATTATAATGCATATGTGTTATTTGGTTTTAGATGGATTGTAACCGACAACAGCCAACTGACCGACCGTCTAGGAAAAGAAAGGCTACTGACAACAACAGTTCTTGGAGGAAGACGACGAGTCGGAGTTCAGTGATGTCGACGATGAGGTTACCGATCGGAATTTTGTTATTGAGGAGGAAATGCATGAAGACAGTGAAGTATCTGGTGGTGAAGATCAAGAAAGATTAGAGGAGCAGCCAATTAGTCCTGGAAGCCGGATTCTAGAGAGGTTTTTTTTTGTCAAATTCGAGTGGTAGTACGTACGTAGGAAAAAAAGGGTTTTATTTGGGCGAAAACTGAATTTTCAAGGGCCTCACGCACACCTGCACATAATATTGTATCTTTGCCAAAGCAAACTTCCGAACGAGGGGTATTTCTTGGATTTGAGAACATATGGCAAAAATTATTTGATTGTGAGATGATAGAAACATTAGTTTCCTGTACAAATAAAAAATCTTGAAGTCTATCGAAAGCAATTCGCAAATTTTGCCAAGCATGAGTTGAAAGATACAACTTCTATAGAAATTAAATCACTACTTGGGTGTTTATATTACTCTTCGGTTTTCAAATGCAATGATGCTGATTCAAACTATTTGTTTGCAACTGATGGTGTACTGTATTACCTCATTTACCTGCCTCGGATTTAGATGATGCATTTCTTTATATAATGAGTCAGTCTCCACAGAACAAAAATATCACAAAATTCAATGATTATATGGTTTCCCAATGGTTAGAACACCGATTTTGGAAAAACAAATTTACTTGTTACGGTGAAAAGAATAAAACAAATAATTTCGTGGAATCACATTATTCAGACATTAATAAAAAAATCAATCAAGAGCAAGGTGTAAATTTAGCCAAACTGCTAAGGTACTTACAAAACTATTGTAACAATTTTGCTGAAATAAGATTAAAAATGAACATTTCCGAAAAACAAAAACATGCCCAAGAACGAAACAATGTAATTGAAAATATATTACATCAATACGTGTCTGGCGCTATTTCTATAGGACATTGCCTAGAGATGTTAAGATTTTAATTCATGAATCCCCAAGCGACCACCGGTGGCCGCGCATCTATTGTCTTACTATTGTGTCTCTAATTGACGGTATCTGAAGGGTTAATAAGTATTTTTGCACCTGTTAGTAATGATTAATTAATCAGTAATAATTAAGATTATGAAACGATCTGTGATTTTTAATATTAAAGATTTTTATATTATTATACTACTCTTAGTAAGATTAATATTGTTTCAATGTGATTGTAACTGGAAATATTATTTTATATCGTATTTGTAATTTGTAATTGTTAAACATGAACGAACCATCTGTGATTATTTTTTTTTTATTGGCGATAGGCTCGCGTTTAAACATAATCACACCTGATGTTAAGCGATCATATGGCCTACGATGGAGCACGCTTGCCTAGAAGCAATCTATTCACTCTAGACTTGAAGACTCCTAGGTTGTAGCTATCAGGAAACACAGACTCCGGCAGGGAATTCCACTCCTTAGCTGTACGCATAATGAATGTGTTCCCAAAACGCTTTGTACGTCTTGTGGTCCGATGATGGAACGGACTTGGCGGGATCAAATTGTGCAACTCCAATGAACACTTATTAATTAGTCAGTAATAATTAAGATTATGAAACGATCTGTGATTTTTAATTTTAAAGATTTTTATAATATACATACTTATACTACTCTTAGTATTAATGTTGTTTTAATGTGATTGTAACTTGGAATATGTTTTTATATCCTACTAGCTTTTGCCCGCACGGCTTCGCTCCCGCTCTTCCCTACTCTACCCTTCTCTACCCTACTCTACCCTACTCTACCCTACACTACTCCACCCTATTCTACCAAACTTCACATAAACCATCTACTAAATAGTCCGAACAAAGCCTAAAAATTTGGTTTGGATAGATGAGCCCGTTCTTGAGTTATAAAATAACAACGAAAAGTGGCATTGATTTTTATATATATAGATTTGTAATGGATAATGTTACTTTGCCAAATCGCCTGAAAGTTTGTCATTAGCCTCAGCCTGTATAGATACAAGTTAACAACTTTTTGTTTCTCTCAAAAATACCCTGTAGTTTTTATTTTATTAGCATTTAAAGTTTCGAAAAATATTCAGTCGCGCTGGCAGACTCGCTAATGCGTATGACGTCACAGTACCGTGGCGTGGAGCTAGTCGTCCTGTGGTAGTGGTACACACAAAGTACTAATGTAATTATTATGTAGGTCTACTGCAATGTGATTATTATACATATATAATTTATATTAAGTATATCTATGCGTTTTATTTATAACATCCTCTTTGAATACCTACACAATAACATTGGTCCTTGTATACACATAAGAGTGCCGAAAGCAAAAAGATATTATTCTCTCAATTTCGTAATTTGGTTAAGCAACTTCGATGTCGATGATGCACACATGAGTTTTTAAAAATTATCGATATAATTCATTACTTCATGCTTTTCCCTATTTTTAAACGTGGGAGCGCTTCGAGGAAATAAATTTTAATATTTTTAATCGTTCCTCGAAGCGCTCCTTTTGGGAGCGCTTGGAGGAACAAAACGGGAGCGCTTAGATGGGAGCGTTTTAAAACGGGAGCGCTACGAGGAATACCTCGACTTACTGAAGTAGAAAAAAAGTTAGCTATAATAATAATCTGTGGCAACACCAACAACATCAAGTGCCAAAAAAAATCTCTGCACCATTTTCAACAAATTAAATTTTTTACATAGCATTTTATCAATTCATAATTAAAATAGCCAACAATAAAATAAATCAAGATCCTCATTAAATATAGACCATGACGAAATATAGATTTTATACTAACAAAACCAGAAAAAAAGTGAGTGACAACTGCTGTCACCAATAATAATACAATACTGAAAATGGGAATTTGAAGAAGATGTTGACGAGAGCCGCAGCTCAAAGAGCACGCCCACCACCTCCGGCCTCGTCGCTCAGCTCCGCCTCGCCGCCGCCGGAACCCAGCCCCATCGTGAGTGCTGTGACATCGGCCGCGGCAGTTGCGTCGAGCTCCAGCGACTAGTACTTCTCTCCGCCGACGACTCCACCACCTGCGCGTCGACGGGGAGGACGCCGGCCGCCGAGCGGCTTAGGATCTCGAGGCCCACCGGCTTCTGATAGGGTCCCAACTCCCGGCGAAAGTGTGCAGCGCATGCGATGGACACAATCCATCAACGAGAACGTCATGCGCTCAAACTATGGGGCTACAGAGGGAGGGAACAACCTGACCGCGTACCGTGTTCAGATGCTCTCTTTGTTTCAGGTGCTTGAGCCAGCCGTCAACGTTTCGGCCCAACGACTGTCGGATCAGGTGCGGGTCATCCTGCGTAATCATATGTTGGATGATACTGTACTTGATCGCCTCCGAACGGAAATGAGTGACCGTGTCATTACCCCTTCGTCACAGTCTGTGGTACCAGTTGTGGTACCCCCGTCAAGTCAAATACCCTTCCACACTGACGAGGTAAGTACTGACACGGTCACTGACGTAAGTACCCAGTGCAATAATCAATTGAGGAGTGCTTTGGAGTGTGCGATTCGGGAATATCGCAATATACAGCCCGAACTTAGGCCACGCATACCTCGTTTGCCCATGTGTAACAAGAATAGGGCGCTGGTGGCTGCTCTGGATTCGCAGTTGTCAATGACATTTTTGAAGTTAAG
This sequence comes from Mythimna lalbum, assembly GCA_949319445.1. Classification (NCBI taxonomy): domain Eukaryota; kingdom Metazoa; phylum Arthropoda; class Insecta; order Lepidoptera; family Noctuidae; genus Mythimna; species Mythimna lalbum. The sequence continues at coordinate 18,372,688 of OX439357.1, read as the reverse complement.
GCTTAGTTTTTATTCTTCTTTCTTTTTTCTTTTGATTACTAAAATTTTTTTCTTTATTTTTAGGCCTTAAATCGTGATGTTGCTACAGTGTCTAATCTGCCAGAACAAATTCAGATTCAGGAACCCTTATATGCTGTTGCTGTAAATGAACCTACATCTGTAGTAACTGTTAACAATCAAACTACTTCTGTTCCCGTAGTAGCTATTGACCCTTCAGATTTGGAGAAAATGACAAGCAACCAAGTTGAGATCTACAAAAATCAGGAAGCAATATTGAATGATCTGACATTACTAAAAGATAATTATAAAAAAGTATTGGAAAGCCAGCAAAGCATATTGATGGCCATTGCTCATATTTCGGTGAAATCGGATACTTTTATAACCGGAAAAAATGAACCACAAGTTACTAAATTAAATGATGCTATGAAGAAAATACCTGATAATAACCGATTTTGTTTAAAACCTAAATATCGAAGAACTATCCAATTTAGAGGCAATATTAAACGACGGCAAGACGAAAGAGGACTATAAAATTAAATATGGTATCGTGTGCCAACCAGGAAAAGCTGAAAACTGCGCATATCAACTAGTTGATGTGTTTTTTACCAGAGAATTTCTAACCAAATGCTCTTGGTCTGGTAGCGCAAGAGGCGAAGGCACAAAAGTATGTTTAACCCTTCAGATACCGTCAATTAGAGACACAATAGTAAGACAATAGATGCGCGGCCACCGGGTGTCGCTTGGGGATTCATGAATTAAAACAGTATAAAAATATTTTACAACTGTTTTTTGAACTGATTTACGAATGTGACCATACATACACTATAGCTGGCAGTGAGAAGTTTTTAAATCTGTTCTAAAAAACGCTACAAAGCGTAATAACTCTAAATTACAAAGATCTTCGACTTGCAGAAATAGTCACAAAAGACAGAAACTGAGTGAAAATCCTGTAAATAATAATGTATCGTCAGAAGAAGGAACTTCCAACGAGGCCCAAAATCTTCTAAATGAAACCAATGAAGAAAACCGAGAGAATATTCCTCAAAAAGAAAAAACTTTCCAAGAAGAAAATGCGCAAATTTTGGACAGTGTTGTAATTGAAGATAATGTATCTACGGACAACCATCTCCCAGAACTTCCATTACAACAGATCGTTTCCACAGTTTAATAATCACCAAGGGTTTGTATTTTAGTTTGTACTATTATATAAGTTTTAAGTAAGTGCAAAGGTTATATACAAAGGTGTTTACAGAGAGTTATCGTGGTATAACTTTATTTGTTAATTATTCTTTTAAAGTTTTTTTTTTTAATTTTGCTTACATTTGTATGGTTAATTGAGATTTGTGAGTGATAATATCATTCCTTTTAAGATAATACTTCTATTTCTTTTGATATTTTTAGTTGTTTTAGACACGTGTACTCAATAACACGCACGACACACACCCCCCCCCCCCCCGAAACACCACAAATACGACGCAATTAACCACTACAACAAACAACAACAATACAATACAACGCAAACAACACAACAAACATAACACACAAAATTACAACAACAACAATACACAACATACAAGCACAAATAACAACAACGCACATTTTGGACGCATACAAACAAACACAAACAATGCTTTTACCCAAACACGTTTCACTATTGACACAATGTTTTCAAGCTGCGATTTTGATAAAGGTTGTGTGTGGATGTGCTAGTGTTGCGCTAAATATTGACAATCTTGAGACGGGCTTATCCTCCGTGGGATTATCAATATTTTATGTGTAACGAAAGTAAAATTTTTTTTACATTATAAAATTCATTTATTCTAACTTATCAGCTGATCAAAATAAATTCAAAAGCATTACGAGTACCAGCAAAACTGTTGAACCGATATCAAAATGAGTCGACTAACACCACCTAGTTACTATTATGTATTCTGTGAACTACTCGTTGTCTGTGGCAAGTGATTTGAACTTTTTGAATAAAGTTAGTCGTTCGTAAACTGTCAAGTTGGTTGTTTTAATTACAGGTTATGGGCCCAGCCTTCTGTAAAGTGATTAAAATATACATTTTATTGATAATATTTCGTGTCGAAAATGAGTTCCAGCTATATCACAAACGTGCCAAAGCTAAAAGGCCGCGAGAACTTCGACGATTGGGCATTTAAGAAAATTTATTGGTGTTGGAGACAGCCGACAAATACCTAAAAGAAGAAGGGACGGATACCGCAGCGAAAGCAGCAGATGCTAAAGCACGAGCGAAGCTGATTTTAACGATAGATACATCGTTGTATATGCACATAAAGGAGACGAATACCACGAAGGAGTTGTGGACAAAATTGCGTTCTTTGTTCGACGATTCAGGATTTTCGCGGAAGATAACATTGCTTCGTCATTTGATTTCTATACGTCTAGAAAACAGTGAGAATATGACGAGTTATGTGACACAAATAGTGGAAACTTCGCAACGTTTAAGCAGCACGGGATTCAAAATCAACGATGAATGGGTTGGATCATTGCTACTAGCCGGATTACCGGAAAGGTATATGCCTATGATTATGGCTATAGAGCATTCCGGAATACAAATAACTGCCGATACAATCAAGACAAAATTACTTGATATGGAAACAGTTGATGTAAAAGAATCCGAATGTAGCTCAGCATTAGTGGCCCGAAGTTGGCAACAGAAGAAAAAAAACGGTAAAGGTGGTGGCAACACTGGCAAAAATGGCGCGAATTCCAGCGGCTATGCGTCGAAGACGTCAACGTCAAACTCAACAAATGTCAAAAACACGAAAACAATAAACTGCTACCGATGTAAAGAAATGGGACATTATCGCAATCAATGCCCACTTTTGAACGAGAAAACAGAAAGAAAAAAGCATAGTAACGCTTTTAGTGTTGTATTTCTCAGTGGCGAGGTCAGAAAAAGTGATTTCTACATTGGTTCTGGTGCTAGCCGGCACATCACTCCGAATGAAGGTTGGCTGAAAAATCCCAAATTTACGACAAGTTTTCCAGAAATTATTGTCGCAAACAAAACGAAAGTTCCAGTAAAGTGTTCAAGCGATGTGGAAATAACAACAAGTCACAATTATAACATTACTGTGAAGGATATGTTGTGTGTTCCCAGCGTCACAACAAACTTGTTATCAGTTAGTGAACTGATAAAGAATGGAAACAGTATCGTTTTCGAGCCAAACAGGTGTCTAATAAGAAACGAAATAGGCGATTTGGTTGCCGAAGCAGATTTGATTGACGGTGTTTACAAAGTGAACTTGACTTCAACTAAAGTCAATGGAGAAATATGGCACAAGCGACTCGGCCATATAAACAGCAGTGACATGAACAAAATGAAGCGTTGCGGAATAGTTGAAGGATTGGATTATCCAGGCACCTTCACAACAAGTAAGTCAAGTTGTGTGACATGTTGTGAGGGAAAGCAAACAAGATTACCGTTTTCTACGGGTTCCCGTGCAACAGAATTGCTACAGATTGTTCATTCAGACATCTGCGGCCCCATGGAGAAGAAATCTATAGGTGGTGCTCGTTATTTCCTATTATTCATTGACGATTATAGCAGAATGACCTTTATTTACTTCTTAAAAGCGAAAAGTGAAGTGTTTAAGCTATTTCAAGGAATATAAGTCTATGGTGGAGAATTATCAGAACAAGAAAATCAAAATATTAAGAACAGATAATGGCTGCGAGTACTGTAGTAATGATTATGAAAATTTCTTGAAGAAAGAAGGCATCATACATCAGAAAACAAATCACTACACGCCGGAGCAAAACGGACTCAGTGAGAGGTCGAACAGAACCATAGTGGAGAAAGCTAGGTGCTTACTTTTTGAAGCAGATCTGGACAAAAAGTTTTGGGCAGAAGCTGCAAATACAGCTGTCTACTTAAAGAACAGGTCAGTGGCTTCAGGTATTGAAAAGACTCCCTATGAAGCATGGACCGAAACAAAACCAAATTTGCAACATATACGCATATTTGGAAGTCCTGTGATGGCGCACAAACCAAAGGAGAAACGGACCAAATGGGACAGAAAGTCCAAGAAGCATATATTGGTTGGATTTTGTGATAATATCAAGGGATACAGAATATATGATCCAGTAAAAAATAAAATCACTACCAGCAGAGATGTTGTGATGTTAGAGAAGACAAAGAAGGAAGAGACTGTCACAATTCCAGTAGAGAGCACAGATTCAGTGGGGGAATTAGTAGAGGAATCTGTGATAAAGCTAGAATGTCTAGATCAGACAAGCTCAAGTGACTCAGATTACCAGGATGGTGAGGATTTGAAGGAAGAAGAAGCCAGGAATGTACAGGAAAAAGAAGCCAGGAATGTTCAGGAAGAAGACACCAGAAATGTACAAGAAGATCCAGCAGTAGTCATGAAAGAAAGAGAGAAAAGACAGAGGAAGAAACCTTCAAGGTACGGTTTTGCTAATGTGTGTACTACGTCCATAGAAGATGAAATGACATACGCAGAGGCTTTCAGTAGTCCTGAAAAACAACAGTGGTTGCAGGCGATGGCAGAGGAACTGCAGTCCTTCGAAGACAATCAAGTGTGGGAGATCTCCTGACAATGCAAGTGTAGTGCAGTGCAAGTGGGTTTTAAAAAAGAAATACGATTGTGACAATAAAGTTAGATATCGTGCCAGACTTGTAGCTAAGGGCTTCACCCAAAAAGCAGGAGTGGACTATCAGGAAACATTTTCTCCAGTGATCAGACATTCAACCTTACGGCTATTATTTGCTTTAAGTGTACAGTACAGTATGGACATAACTCATTTGGATGTCACAACAGCCTTTCTTAATGGTTATTTAAAGGAAAGTATTTTCATGCATCTTCCTGAAGGTTTTTCTGTAAAAGATTCAAGTAAAGTATTGAAATTGAAAAAGGCTGTTTATGGCTTGAAGCAATCATCCCTTGCTTGGTATCAAAGGGTTGAGGAAACATTGTGTAATTTAGGGTTCAGTAAGAGTCAAATGGAACCTTGTGTATTTATAAAAAATCACTGTAACAATAAGAAAACTATTGTTGGTATTTATGTCGATGATTTTATCATATTTTCAAATGATAAACTTGAAACTGATTCTCTGATAAAAGTAATTACAGTAGATCAGGAGCATTATATCGAACAATTAAAAACTTCGATATGTCTAACTGTAAAACAGCTGATACTCCTATAAAGTCTAAACTAAATGTTGAAAAGTCTAACATTTGTGAAGATAAGTTGCCTTATCATAAGTTAATAGGTAGCTTAATGTACTTAGCAGTTCTGACACGACCAGACATAGCTTATTTTGTCAGCTATCTTAGTCAATTCAATAATTCCTATTCTTATATTCATTGGAGTTATGCTAAAAGGATTCTAAAGTATTTGTTAAAAACTAAAGATTATTGTTTGAGATATTCTAGAGAAGGAGCAGAACTAGAAGGATTTGTAGATGCGGACTGGGCAAGTGATGCCACAGACAGACGGTCATATACAGGATTTTGCTTTATTAAATCTGGATTTACTGTTTCTTGGGAAAGCAAAAAACAAAGGACAATAGCTTTAAGCAGTTGTGAAGCCGAATATATGGCTATGTCAGAGGCTTGTCGTGAAGCCATTTATTTACAGAATTTAGAACTTGAATTAACAGGTTGTTGTAATAAAATAGTATTATACAGTGACAGTCAGAGTGCTTTGAAGCTGGCAAATAATCATCAGTCTCATAAACGATCTAAGCATATTGATGTAAGATATAATTTTATTCGAGATGTTATTAATAATGATATTGTGGAAACAAAGTATTTGCCAACTGCAAGCATGCCTGCTGACCTTTTAACTAAGGGGTTGCCGGGTGTTAAACATTATTTGTTTATGAAAACAATTGGTATTCTTAAAAAATAAATTTATTGTTTGTTGCTGTAAAAGAAACAGTGTTTTTGTTTGTTTTTAATTTTGATATAGTGGGGGTGTTGAACCAATATCAAAATGAGTCGACTAACACCACCTAGTTACTATTATGTATTCTGTGGTGTATGTGAACTACTCGTTGTCTGTGGCAAGTGATTTGAACTTTTTGAATAAAGTTAGTCTTGATTCGACTTGATTCCGCCATCTCAATTCTACCATCGGACAACCCGACGTACAATGAGTATCCACCCATACGTTGTTGAAACCTCTACGGTCCGGACTAAGCGTTTCGCCTCGTCGTTTATACCGCGTACGTCGAAGGAATGGAACAATTTGCCTGCTGTGGTCTTCCCGTCCGATTATAATTTGGATATCTTCAAGGCTAGAGTGAATAGGCTTTTAATAAACTAGTGCGCCTCACCATCAGAGATTGCATCACTGCTTACCATCAGGTGGGATCGCAGTCAAGCACTAGTTTATACGAATTAAAAAAAAAAAAAAAAAAAAAGTCGTTCGTAAACTGTCAAGTTGGTTGTTTTAATTACACCACCGATTCGGGTCTCTTATGACTGTTTATTTATCGTAACTACATAGTTTTAGGTAACTTAGAATATTAAATTTAGAAAGTATAATTTACTGTAGAATCGTTGAATGAGACTACATGCAGACTTACACACTGATTGTATTCAGGTGGTATAACTAATAAGACTGAAATTTATTGCCATACGTAGATTTATTTATCTTGCTACTTTAGACTTATCCTAGTTTGACAGGCCTGTTGGCGTAGTTGGTAGTGCGTCTATGTGTGTAAAATATCCTGAATATTTATTTTTATTATTAATAAACGTGTTGACTATGTCTATTATGTAAGTAAGGGACAATTTGCCAAAGCAACATGTTGATTTTTATTCAAATATTTGGTCTTTTTTGATTCACCATGTCAGATACATGAAAAGACAATGTTGTGCAAATATTGTTTTAAATACTGTTGTTATTTTAGAATTTACCTGGTTTAATAATGTCAATTATGGGCCAATTTGCCAATAAAACAAGTTGTGTAGGAAGTGTTTGCAGGGGTTCCACTCTCGAAGGAAACACACACGAAGTTTTCAGGAGATTTGTATTTCAGCAACGGTTACAGGTGATGAGATGATATTATAATAGGTGATGAGATGATGATAAGCGAAGATTGTTTTTGGATGTGAAGATAGGGATAGTTCCGTCGACCCAGACCTTAGGACGAAAGTCGGGGAGTGAAGTCCCTCTATCCAAAAAGTTCCTGATGGAATTTACTGAGCAACAATTATCAGAGGTGTCCCTAGTAATCTTTCCAAGTAGGACGAGATTCCAGAATGCACTCCCTAGGTAATTGTGATCAAGGAAGTTCACTGATCTAGCGAGGGTCATTAAGTCACGGAGAATCTTAACACCGCGATTCAGAAATGCGCGTCATAGGCACAGCGCCATCTAGTGGAAAGCGGCGGAACCTTTTTTTTCAAACAACTGGATTAATGAACTTTTGTTACTTGTATATCTAATACATGATAGGAGGTGTACTTAATAAATGTTAAAACTAAACGTGTGTTACAATCTCCCCCTCAGTCCTCAAAGACGTCTCGGCGTGGTGGACTGGATAGTGAGATTATTGTTTTCTAGGGCGTCCACGTCCTCGTTTGGGTCCCGATGAAGGCTTACTGGCAACCTTCTTATTTCTTGGTCGTCCTCGTCTTCGAAGTGGTTGCACAGGTTCGGGAACTGTTTCGAGGCTTTCACCTTTATATGGAGTCAAAGCGGAAACATGATAGAGGCCGATTGGGTTAGTAGGATCATTTGGAGAAGCTACTTTAAAAGAGGTGGGCCCATGTTTATTGAGGATGACGTATGGTCCATCTCTACGTGGCGCAAATTTTGCGGTTACACCTTGAGCTCCCTTGCTCACGGGGTGTAGGTTAATAAGTACCAAATCGCCAGGTTGATACTGTGGATGTTCACGCCTATGAAAAAAAAAAAGAAAAACCGTTTATTCGAACCTCACACATATTAAAAATATAAATTAAAAAATAGGTACAATAAACACAGAAGAATTTGTGCAAGGCCAAAAAGGCACCTAACTCAGCATATGCTGCGATATCTATAAAAATAAATAACGCAGCGCTGGTATTCTGTTAGGGCCCGCGGTGATGCCACGGTCATACTTACAGAGACTAAATAAAATATATATTAGGTATAGTAGTAAACTATATTATGTAGGTATCGGAACAAAATAAAAAATACGAAAAAACATAGGAAAAATAATAATAATTAATACATAACATTGGTAAAAAGCGTGAATTTATGTTAATAAGTCATGTGTTATAGATATATTATAGAGAGAATGTAATAAATAATTAACCATAGACAGACGCCTGGCAGCGCGCTCCAAAAGCATTTGTCTAATTCATAGACAAACAGGTGAACGCGAGCGTACGGCGACGACGGCAACAGGTCACGAATATTCGATTCGAGTGTTTAGCATCTATAACTAATCTGTGGAGTGTATAATCTATAGATATTAGTATTCTGTGGCACGATCTATCGACTTGCAAAGTTGCAATCGACTGTCAAAAAAGTGGGTGGATTGGTTTTTATACAAATAAACAAAGGTTGAGTAATAATACATACATATAATACATTAATACGTCTAAAACAAAAGTAAATCGGGTGCATCTGAAATATTATTGTGTGAAGTGTAATGTTGTGTTGTATTGGACGCAAGAGAGAGATGTCAAACTGAGCGACAAAGTCACCATCGCAAACCGTGCAGAATTTTCCGGTTAAATTATGTGGTGGTCTCTTTTTGGTTGCGTAATAAATACTGTTTGTATTTGGAACTAAAAGCACCAACCGTCTTTAAAGCACGAAAAGGTGGTGGCAGGTCATTCCAGACCTTGCTACTGGCGTATTTGAAGCTTCCACGGAATGCAGCAGTTTTATGGGTCAAAGCTAATAAAAAGTAAGATGATGCTCTCGTTTTAACCTTGTTTACATCCCGTGACCAAGTTAATGTATTATATATGGTGAAGCGTCAATGCCTCTTATAATTACCGATATATTTTTTATAAGGATTTATATAATATCTTAGTTACTTTCCCGCATTCCAAAAACATTATTTCGTTTAAAGGTAAGACAATTGAGTCTCTGTTGAATTCCGCAAACCAAATATTCACTACCGCAGGAGCCCATTGGTCGGAATCGAACGTTTCCTTGAGATGCTTGCGAACGACCGACAGAGGGCGACCCCTCTTCTTTTCCGCTCCGCGCCATCTTCAATACGTATGTTCACCCGCTCCGCAATAAAAATCCCATATCTGTTGAAAACCGGACAATTTTCGTGAAATAAGTGCATCTGCTGCCGTGAGACATTATAAACTTCTAGTGCAGTGTGTTTTTCACGAGTTCTGACCAGTCCACCGGTGGATGAATCCTGATATTTCGCCGGCCGGCATCACACGCAACGACGACAAACCCGTGAATAAGGTGATTTCCCGTCTCTCTGGATTTGCAAGGTACGTGGGCTCTCTTGTTGCAATAGATGTAGAGGATATTGGTTTCAGAAGGATCTTCAACAGAGATTTGATTTTTATAATTTTAAATCTACATACACCCGCATATTTTCGGGAGGTCTTAAAACCCCCACAGCTTCAGATGAGGCTATTTACACGCCTCATCAATATAGATAAGTAGGCTTTTTTGTGAGGATTGTACCAAAGAGTAGGGTAGCCAGATGGAGTTTTCTACGATCTGTCATTTTCATTAAATTACCTCTATTTAAAAATGGTGTTATGTGAGATCTTGGAGGGACATTAAAACAAAACCTATGCTTATCAACATATGCTTTTCGTGACTCCTCCTTCATTTCTTGTACTTATCTCGCCTTGATTAAGGTTTCCGTTAGTTGTATAAGTTTTGGAGTTATCTCTGGTATTATATTTTCAGAAATCACTATATTTCGAAAGTCAACTTCATTGTCATGTGGGGATCTTAGTTCCCTTCCGAACGTCAAATACGCCGGGGTTTTACTTGTTGTTAAACCGGTAGTACTATTCATAGCGAAACGAATCGCCGGCAAAAGTTCTGACCATACATTATGTTTCCCTCTTTGTACCATTATAGCTAGTTGGGTCTTTAAGTCGCGATTCTTGCGTTCGACAGGATTAGCTTCAGGGTGATACAACGGGGTATACTGGTGCTTTATGTTCAGGCTGTACATAACTTGTTGCATTACAGCACTCACAAACTGAATTCCATTATCAATTATTACTCGGCGCGGCATCCCATATCTTAGAAAAACTTCGTTGATCAGAGTTGTGGCGGTTACTAAAGCGAAAAGCTCCACCCAACGGGAAGCGACATCCTCAACGATTAATATCCAAGTCTTTCCATCTTCTGTTTGTGGTAGAGGTCCAAACAAATCAAAAGAAACTACTTCAAATCGTTGGCACATGCTTGTAGCTTGCAGTAATCCAGTCGGTTTTTTTTTGATTACTGGGTTTATACCGTTGGCACTCCAAGCAATTCTTCACGTAACTTGCAACATAGCTACGCATCCCACTCCAATAGTATCTGTTGGCTATCTTCTTGTAAGTTTTCTCAGCCCCATAGTGTCCTGCTAATGGATCATCATGGTAGGCACTGAGAACCTTTGCCCACTCGTGACCGGGTACCACGAGTTGCGCATCATCAGCTTCGCAATCAGGATGTAATCTGTACAGCATACCATTATTCATAAGGTATCCTTTATTACTCCAGTATACAGCATCCTCTGTTCCATTTTTTCCTCTAAGGCTCCTATTATTTTCTGAATTTTGGTATCCTACATATGTTCTTCTCGGATTTCTTTAACACTCCTCGTGGGCATATCCACGATTATAGAACATATCTCACAGGTAGAAGTATCCTCACAACACGGTGGTCTTGACAACGCATCAGCCACAGTATTCAGTTTACCAGGTTGGTAGTTAATATTAATAATGTTGAAAGTTTGGAGTTGTAATGCCCATCTAGCCAAACGTCCGGTTGGCGATTTCAGGTTCATTAACCATTTTAAAGCTTGGTGGTCAATTACCACAGTCACAGGTTGACTTTCAACATATGCTTTAAATTTATTCACTGACCAGATTACGGCTAACGCTTGTCGTTCAGTAGTGGAGTAATTTTTCTCAGCGGCCGTGAGCAATCTACTCGCATATTCAACGGGATGCTCATCTTCCTTCTCCCCCTGGACCAGAACTGCTCCAAGCGCATAGCTACTGGCATCAGTCTTCAGAATGTAGGGCTTTGTTTCGTCGGCCTGCCGCAACACAGGGACAGTAGTTAACCGGGTTTTAAGCGTGTTGTAGGCCTCTTCCTGTTCAATATTCCATACCCAACGGGCTTCCTTCTTTGTTAATTTCGTAAGGGGCTGGGCTATAGCGGAGAAATTCTCAATAAAACGTCGGTACCAAGAACACATTTGTAGAAAAGATATGAGATGTTGAAGATTCTTGGGTGTTGGCCTTTCTAAGATAGCTTTGGTTTTTTCTGAATCTGGTTTTAGTCCTTCAGGTGTTATGATGTGACCTAAGTATTTTATCGACGAGCAGAAAAATCTACATTTATCTTTGTTTACAGTGATGTTATATTCTCTCATCCTTTGTAATACGTCCTTCAGGTCGGAAAGGTGGCTTTCAAAGGTGCTGGAGAATAGGAGCAAGTCATCCAGATAGGCCAGCATGTTAACATGCTCTAGGGTAACACGGAATCTATCGACAAATCGCTGGAAGGTAGCCGGTGCATTCCGTAGGCCAAATGGCATCCTCTTGAACTTGTATAGACCAAAAGGGGTGATGAATGCTGTTTTCTCTTCGTCTTCTTTCCTGATCTTTATTTGCCAGTAACCAGCTTTCAGGTCGAGTGACGTCATGTAAGGCGTTGGCTTCGCAGCGTGCAACAAATCGTCTATTCGTGGAATAGGGTAAGTGTCGGGCACAGTGATAGCGTTTAGACGTCGGTAATCGATACATACTCTTTCCATTCGGTTTCGGTACCATGACCACTGGCGAGGCCCAGGGCGAAGAGCAGGGCTCAATAATAGCCTTCTCTATCATTTCATGTAATTCCGCTTTAAGAATATCGTTCCCCAAGCAAGGATGGTTTGTTGTTATCAATAAAAACATCTTGATGGTCGACAAGTATTTTATTCAACATTGCCTTTTGGCTATTACCTATACCAACACTACAAAAATGATAGTCACCATCAGAGTCCGTAGGTTCGTTTGCGCTGGGAATGCGGGGATAATGGTACTTCCGCTTCTTTGACATTCATTTCCGCATCACGCATCATAAATTCTGCGAAAGCAGGTAAGTAACTGTCGAAGACCCTTTTTGTTTTCTTAGCAGGTGACAGCTGGAGTGGTATCAATTTATATCCCGGGGAACCCTCGGGAAGAGCGGCAGCACTTGAGGATGCAATAGCCGCTGAAGGCATTCCTTCTGTGGTATCCAGAGCAACACTGACCGAGTTGCAATTTGTTGGTTCAAAGGTCACGAAGTCCTCCTCATATAGCTCATAGGTCGAGTCGGCGTCAAGGAATTCCCAAGTAAACTGAGAAAGGTTGAGTACCATTTTTGCGTCTTGTATAAACCCGACGCCTAGTAGGGTTCGGTTGTCCCTTGAATTCGGCAACACAATGAAGCTGGTTGGAATGATGCGGTCCTCTAACTTCACAGTAACGGTTATTTTCTTAACTCGTTGGTTTTTCCCGATGCCATCTGCCAGAGTGATCTTCACTATTTCTTCGTGGAACTTGTGTCCCTTGTTCACCAGCTGTTGATATAACTGATACGATGCGATGCTGGTCTTCGCACAACTATCGACGTATGCTACCCCTCTAATGCCATCTATCTCAATGAAGACAATTGGCCTGTTTCTTACATCCGTTTGGACGTCAACCGGACAGAAGGCTAGATTTGTTGATGGCAGTGACCGTTGTTTATTGGCGCAGCATGTTGGGCAGCTACTGCGAACTACACCGGACGTACTACAGCCGTAACAGGTCACTTTGGGTGCGGATGGAGATGGAGCCTGCGTCGTTTTGGTAGTAGCTATTTTGGCTTGACTCTCAGGGACGGGCTCAGTTGCCTCTAGTTCTTGCTGTTTCTTCTTCAGCTTCCTACAATTTTCGGTAGTTTGGCCTGAGAAGTGACAGAACCCGCACTTCACCTTGGGTTTCACGGTCGGGTTTGGCTTAGCTTAGGCTTCCTTGTCACCGTCATTGGGTTTATCGATCCACATCTGTTCGATGCCCCGAGCTGCTTCCAATAACTCGTCGTAACTTTTAACCGAGTTGTGCGGAATTTTGTCACGTATTCGGTGTTTCAGTTGGCCGTATATCATGTGAAGTTGATGTGATTCCGGTATTTCGGGTTCCGGAAGTTGAGCAAAAAGCATTCGCTTATGTGCGATGAAGCTTTCAGTAGTTGCTCGTGGGTCTTGCTTTTCCCTAACGATCTCCTGGAATACCATATAAGCTGGTTTCTTTGGGGCAAAAGCATGACGGAGACGCTCTTCGAAATCCGCCCATGTGGAGACATGCTTTTTAACTCCCTGCCACCACACTGCAGCTTCACCCTTCAGGAGTAGTGGTAATCCAGTGAGCGCTTCTGCATCACTTACATTTTCGATTTGTTTAAATACTGTTACTGCCGCCAGAAAAGCTTCCGTCACTTCGGAGTCCTTGGTCCCGCCGAATTCAGCTTTACAGGTTGTAAACGAGCCGTGTCTTCCTGGTGAAAGCTTCGACAGCAGCGCCTCGAACTGAGTATCGGACATGGTCACCGACATCTCTGCTTTTCTTTCTGTAGCTGCTGTCGTTGTTGTTCGTCCGTAGCGTGTGACGTACTTTGGTTTCACTTCGAGCCCACAGTTGGTCGCCAGATTGTAGGAAGTGTTTGCAGGGGTTCCACTCTCGAAGGAAACACACACGAAGTTTTCAGGAGATTTGTATTTCAGCAACGGTTACAGGTGATGAGATGATGATAAACGAAGATTGTTTTTGGATGTGAAGATAGGGATAGTTCCGTCGACCCAGACCTTAGGACGAAAGTCGGGGAGTGAAGTCCCTCTATCCAAAAAGTTCCTGATCTAGCGAGGGTCATTAAGTCACGGAGAATCTTAACACCGCGATTCAGAAATGCGCGTCATAGGCACAGCGCCATCTAGTGGAAAGCGGCGGAACCTTTTTTTTTCAAACAACTGGATCAATGAACTTTTGTTACTTGTATATCTAATACATGATAGGAGGTGTACTTAATAAATGTTAAAACTAAACGTGTGTTACAGTTGTTTTTTTTTTTGTTCAATTTACCAATACAATTATACAAGAGGCGCTTCGACTATACTCTTTATGATGTGTGTAGTAAAGGAACAAAATATAAATCCGATTCATATCGAGTGACCACAAGTTTACATCTAACGTCACACGGCGAACACACGTATTCTGAACTTAAAACTGATGTATAGTTGCTTTTGAAAATATTTAGATAAGAGGAGAAGATTGGAAGGTCAAAAGCATTTAGTAAATTATCAAATTTCTTACAATAAATATATATTTGATTTTCTTCAACTTTGATACATATCACCTCCATCACTTCATTTTTAATAGTTAAAAAATATTTGTCTGCTCTTTGGTTAGATACTCGTAAAATAAAATCATGGAAATGTAAAATTAAATTCTTTGTGCTTTTTTTACGTACGGGTAATTAGAATGTGTCTGGTCAATAAATTGCTCCTGATCCAAAATTTCGTACTCTTTAAGCCTTTTAGCAATTTGAGATAGTGGTTTATTACCTTGTCTTAACAAATTTTTTATTAAGTATAATTTATTTTCAAATTTATATGCATTATATGTTTGTAACATTCCGAAACGTCGAACTTCAGCAACAACATGAGTTAAGGTGGTGCATCATGACTCACATTTTCACTGTTTTTCATACAACCGCTCATAACTGATTATAACGTTATTACACATTTTTCATTAGATATTTTGGAACCACAGCATCTTATGGATATTATCTAGGTTTCTAAAGAAACCAATTTCTAAATTTGTATAAAACTAATCCAGTAAAAACCTCTGAAAATGTCCTATTTTGTATGAACTTTGACATTTCATAATTTGCCTAAAAATTAAAAAAGTCAAAAAAGTAATCCTCTAGAGACCTTGCAAATTTATTTAAGATTCTAAATGACGACAACTTTTTCTAAAAAATTTTAAGGGTTTAAAAAAAACAGCTATTTCCTGGAGCAAGTTTTGTGAAATTTTGGAATTAATCTCGGAATTACCGAATACTAACAGAGTTTCCAGGCGTTATCTCTCTTTTTTTGCGTTGCCTTTTCGTCAAACATCGCGTTGGATTGCATTAAATGAAGTAACAAGCTTTTAAACCATTTTCGATGTTTACGATAAGCGAGTGGAGAAGGACCCTCTTAAGTTATGAACTTTACTAGTTACATAGTCAATACCGTAAAAATCTTTATAATGTTTCGTAAAGTATTCCAAAAGTTCCTCTGCCAAAGTCTCTGCAATGGAAAGTATTCCTCGCTAGAACATATTGTTATTGCACAAAATAATGTGAGAAAATGTTGCATAGCGTCTTTCTTTAACACTTTTTGTACTATCGGCACACTTAAATAATGAAAGAAGGTTCTAAACTCCGATCCTTTCCAATGACTTAAACTGTCCAAACCTCGAACAGCTCTGTGGATTTCAGTTGGAGTTTTGCAGGAATTTAAGAAAATATTGACTGCGTGTATATCACTCGAACACCATTTAGTAACTTTTTTACCTAAATTGCCATCTCGCCATCCAACGAGCAATCTTTTTACTATACCCAAGTGAATCAAATGCAGGGAATCGGAAACAGGAAATGCTTCTATCATGTCAATCGGTAGTTTTAATAAAGGTGAGTCGAATTAGTGATGGTTTCCATACTTCTTTTCTCTAAAATCCTTGTCATTCCGTAATGGACAGTTGGTGCCAGGAAATATCACAGTGTGCGAAACATGCGAATATTCTCCCACAACTATACACTTAAGGCAACCATGTTTTCCATTATAATTACACACACCTGGAAAAAAACATACAAGAGAGATTAGATGCGAAATACTGTAAATACTAGTAAATAATGACGTAAGAATAAACACGGCGGTTATAATAAAACCCCATAATTATTAGATTTGATTTGAGACAGTTGGTAAAGAATAACGAAATCTTCTCCCTGCTGGCTAATAACACATTATGGCAAATATCAAGTAGATACAGGATACCTACCTTTTATCATAGCTTTGGCAGGAGAATCGCATACAAAGCATCTCAATTATAGTTATTTTTCTATTTCGTATGTTAATGCCATCGTGAAGCATACTGCCCATTTCTTCAATAAAAACTTTTAAAAATTCATGCAAATCTTTTGGTTTAGCTGAACCTAGATAAATTCCACAAATAATAGGACTTAAGTGAGGCATTTCAAAAATACTGCACAATATAGGCCAAAATTGTTGTTTAGAACTTTTGTAAATAGGTACTCCGTCTATGTTTACTAAAATCGATATACATTCAGTCAAAAAAGTATCGGGAATGGATGATTTGTTTATGGTTCCAAATTCAAATTTTTGTTTTTTTGTAGTTATTAGATTGGCACAACTGTTTTCCATTTTGGCGCGGAGTTTGAGTTGCATCTGTTATTTATATTAAATACAGTGCTGGTTTTAGTAATATCATATATAGTGTGTATTGCGAATTTCATAATGGACAAAAATATCGAACAAAGAGTTTGTCTTAAATTTTGCATCGCCAATGGAATTTCGTGTTCCGAGTCACTGAAAATGTTACAGAAGGCTTAGGGTGAATCGACTTTATGAGTGACTCGTGCTTATGAGTGGTTCAAAGCTGAACGCTTTGAACCACTCATAAGCAAGCGCTCGAGATGTGATGGAAGATTTGCCTCGCTCTGGTAGGCCGTCAACGTCTGCAACTGAAGTTAACATCGCAAAGGTGAAGGAAATAGTGACTGAAAATCCCCATTCAACTCTGAGAGAGATAGCCGCCGAACTTTCTGTATCTCACGAGTCGATCCGTACCATTTTAACTAATCATTTGGGTATGAAACATGTTGCTGCTCGGCTAGTCCCAAAAGATCTGAATTTTCTCCAAAAACTCAATCGCATGAAAGTCGCTGAGAACATGCTAGAACGAGTCAGTTCGGACCCAACATTCATGAAACGCATTGTTACTGGTGACGAGACGTGGGTTTACGAGTTTGACATGCAAACTAGTCAACAAGCTTCGGAGTGGCGCCTTCCAACTGATCCGAAACCGAAAAAACCACGCCAAAGTCGATCAAAAGTCAAAGCCATGTTGACTGTTTTCTTTGACTATCGCGGTGTTGTGCACTCTGAATTCTTACCGGAAGGTCTAACGGTAAATAAAGAATATTATTTGAGCGTTATGCGGCGTTTAAGAGAGCAAATTCGACGAAAAAGGCCAGATTTGTGGAAAGAAAATTCTTGGATTTTGCACCACGACAATGCGCCTTCGCACAAGGCTATCATTGTGAACGAATTTTTGACCAAACACTCAACAAATACCATCCAGCAACCACCATATTCACCAGATATGGCTCCTGCTGACTTTTTTCTTTTTCTATTTCTCTTGGTGTACCAAGTAGTGAGCGTGGATCTCTAGGCGTTAGGAGTAATTTGGTTTAAAATTTGAAATGAGTCTTTTAAAGCCACATGACTACATTTATGTTTCAGCGCCCTAATTCGTATTTGCTCGCGATAGCTCCATTTTTTTCACATTCGACATACTCTCGTTTATATTCAGTATCGCTGTCCGAGTCCAGTCTAGAAGATGAAAGGAAAAATTACACAAGGAAGGTTATTTACTTTATTTTTATAATATGCTACACCAAGCTGTAACTTACTTTTTCTCTGTAACTGGTCTGTTATCAGCAGTTGAGAAAACAAAATCCGAACCCTCGCTAGTGTTTGTTGAACTCAAACTTGGCGCATTATTTTTGTTTGATTCCAATGAATCCCTTAAAGAATAAATTAAATGAATAGAGTTTTATAAATAAAAGCTAAATTACTCTCACGTAATTGAGTTAAAAAAAACTTACGTGTTATTTAGTATTTCAAGTAATGAATTCTCACACACAGTTGCCTTTTTTAATTTCTGCATATTTTGATAAACCCTCCGTACTTTATTGCGATATCCACCAGTTCTTTGTTTGAGCTTCCATGCTTTCAGATCCATATTTCTTTTACTTGCTCAAATTTTCTTCGCCAATAAAAATAACAAAATGTATCCTAATGAGCAGGCAGTGTCCATTACTCTCCTGCTTCTATTGTACAGCCTTAATGTCGCTATTAGTAAAACAGTCGATCAAATTCTTACTTAAGTCTGCGCAAAAGTACAAATTATTTCTGCAATGAAACTATCAGTGGCAGAACAGTGATAAATATATATTTTATACAGTTCCGTTAAAAAGTCTGCAATTAATGTCTTTATGCAGTTCCAAAGCGTACAACTGCAGCAATAGAAGCTTTTTTGGAGCTTTAAACTTTAACATACATGTTTTAACTCTCTTTTAAAGCTATAGACGACAAATGGGTTGTAAAATGAACTCTTATAAAACCTAGAGTGGCATTTGGTTCGGTTTTTGCTACCCCTAGTGATATTTACAGCTATGAGCAATTAAGGAAGCAACAGTAGAACTTAAAACCACTTTCTAAACCCTTATAGCGTAACTGTGCAGCTAAAAGTTGCAAAATAGGCTGCTATTTCCACTAGTGTGCTAGTTGCCAACTTTAAATGTGCAAATGTCTCTAATGATAATACGGGTGTCCGGTAATGAATGGATAACCTCGAAATGTCTTATAGTATAACTTATGGCCGTTCAGAAAAAAAAATGAAACAAAATATATCATAAGTAGTACCTAAGTTATGATTTTTTTTAAAGAAAGGTCTATTTTTTTACCTTGTTTTACTTCTATGAACACTACGATCAGAAATGAATGGATTCCATCGGTTTGTTGTTATTTTATTATTATACACGAACTATGCTAATAGATAAACAGTAAATAGTATGACTAGCTATTGCACTTTTTTATTAAAAAATTAGCAAATTAATTAATTTTAGAAAAACTTTGCAAAATTTATTTTTTAAACAATGTTTAAACATCTTGGGTATAAAAAAAATGTATTAATACATGAGTGGCCAATAATTTTAAATTAATGTCACTTTCAAGTAGATTTTATAATGGCACAATTCATAAATGTATCTACAATAAATAGTGAATTATTGCCATTAATGTAGAAAAAGAGAAAATTTTACTAAATGTCAAAAGTAATGTGTCCCACTTGTTTTAAATTAAATTGCTCCTGACCACTGAGGATTAATAAAAAATAATAATAAGAATAAAAATTGCGTATTGAAACTAAATTGTCAGAAATTTACAAATACTCATAATGATTAAAATAGTTACTTTAAAAGAGTGAAATGGGTCGTGTGACCTTCATATTTGCTACCTGCGCGCACGCCGTGCTCTCATTCTTTTGTGTTATCTATACTAATATTATAAAGAGGTAAAATTTGTAAGTTTGTAAGTTTGTATGTAGGGGGTAATCTCTGGAACTCATAATCCAATTCTATTTTTTTTTTTTCTGGCAGAAATCTACATTATTCCTGAGTGCTATAGGCTATAAATTGTTTCTATAGCATGTATATTAACCGAGCTATCACAACTTTTGTCTAGCAAGTCGGAAAAAAATACCTCATAAAACAGAATTATTGGCGTGCGCTGCCTAAACAGTTGCTTAAAATTAAAAACAATGTATGACTACCTGGTTCGTCTTAATTATTTCTACAAAAAAGTCCGCGATACCATATCTCTATCTTTTATATTTTATCTTTTATACTTCTTTTATTGCATTAAAAATATTTTTTTTCGGCATACTTACGTTTGGTTGATTATTTGAGCAACAAAATATTAATTCTTATGACAATAAATTATTTCAGTACCACAAGAACATCATACAGATAAGATTTGCCATTTACAGTATATCAATTGGTCATACAGTTTCGGAGATAATATAAAATTACTAAAACGCAAAATGCCCCTAGCATAACTTTCATTGTGCAGACGTGCAGACGTTTTAGCTATTTTTTTTTTTTTATAAAATGTAACGTGTTAACATGTTACCTCGCGATGAATCCAGAATGATACCCAGGAAAGGACCATATGTTGGGCAAAAATCATCTTATGACAACCCCCGCCCTTGGGTGGAGCGGGAGATAGTGTCAGACTCTTACTGACTAAAAACCCACCCCGTTCCTTCTAGCCTTCAAACCAGGGCACGAGTTCCCTTTCGGATAACCCTGGACCCGGTAGGCTTCGACCCAGCTGGGCCTCTGCTGTAGCTGACAACTCCTTGAGGCGCGCGGGAACAGTGCGCGCCGTCGACGTCTTGGGCTCGGTCCATTACCGGACGATCGGACAGCGAGCTACCCATGGCTCGCCGTCCGCGAGCCCGCGTCTACGGTGGCCGGAAATCGGGATCGGAATCCCGGCGGCGGCGGCGGCGGCGGCGGGGGCGGCGGCGGGGGCGCCGTTGCCTGATGCGGTCTGCCTCCTCCTTTGCTAGCATTACTGCTTCGCAGAAGGAGGCGACCGCCTGCCATTCCTCCTCGCTCCGGACCATGGCCTCAACCAGGGCCCGGCGCGAGAGGTCTCCGCCACAGATCGCCCCCACGAGGGCACGGCACGAGCCATGGGTAGCTCGCTGTCCGATCGTCCGGTAATTGTCCGGACCGAGCCAAGGCGTCGACGGCGCGCACTTTTCCCGCGCGCCTCAAGGAGTTGTCAGCAACAGGAGCGGCCCATCGGGGTCGAAGCCTACCGGGGTCGGGGTTATCCGAAAGGAAACTAGAGCCCCGGTATGAAGGCTAGAAGGAACGGCGCGGGGTTTTTAGTCAGTAAGACTCTGACACTGTCTCCCGCTCCACCCAAGAGCGGGTTTCGTCAATGATGATTTTCCCCGTCGAGAGAAAAAAAAAAAAAAAAAAAAAACCTCTATGCGAACAATAGCTCGACGCACAGGTATCGGAAAATCGACCGTGCACGATATTTTGAAAAAAAAAAAAATTCCACCCTTACCACGTTACACGCGTGCAAACTCTCCAACCAAGAGATTATGCAGCTAGATTGCGTTTTTGCCGACAAATGCTGGCAAAAATCGAAAAAGACCCACAATTTTTTAATAAAATTCTGTGGAGCGACGAGTCAACACTCAAAAGAGATGGATACATGAATCTTCATAATTTACACAGTTGGGAACTAGAAAATCCCCATCTTATGCGTGAAGATAGATCACAATACCAATTTAAAATCAATTATTGGACTGGAATATTAAGTGGAATAATAATCGGGCCATTTGAATTACCGGGGAATTTAACAGGGCAAAGCTATTTGGAGTTTCTTCAAAATGATCTCCCCAATTTATTAGAAGTGCCCGAGGAGCTGAGGGAGTCATATTGGTTGCAAAATGACGGCTGTCCTGCGCATTATGCTGTATCTGTTCGTGCATTTTTAAACAACACGTACCCAGATAGATGGATCGGGCGGCTAGGGCCAATTTTGTGGCCTCCACGTTCACCGGACCTAAATCCATTGGTTTTTTTTTATTGGGGCTGCCTTAAAGAGGAAGTATACCGTAAGCCTATAAGGTCTTTAGAAGAATTAAGAAGACGAGTCAGAGCAGCCGCATCAAAAATTAGTGGACGACGGTACACAAGACTGCTCCGTAGATCATTTATCCGTAGATGTAGGGCCTGCATAAGAGTGGGAGGCCGACAGTTTGAACATTTATTATAAATGAATGTATAATAAAGTGTTGTTTATGTTAAATGTTGTTTGTTATTAATCCCCAAAGTTCAGGTACAATTAAATTTAAAAAAAGTTTCCATATTTTAAATTTTGATATTTAGTAAAATTTCCTCCTTTTCTACATTCATGGCAATAATTCACTATTTATTGTAGATACATTTATGAATTGTACCATTATAAAATCTACTTGAAAGTGAAATTATTTTAAAATTATTGGCCACTCATGTATCATACATTTTTGTATACCGAAGATGTTTAAACATTGTTTAAAAAATAAATTTTGCAAAGTTTTTCTAAAATTAATTAATTTGCAAATTTTTTAATAAAAAGTGCAATAGCTAGTCATACTATTTACTGTTTATCTATCAGTGACGAAGGTTCCATACAACTCGATTCCCACCGGCTTCCCTTCAGAAGTTTAGAACACAACCACTCTCTATCGTAATTGAGAAATGGCACAATCAGTAATTATAAAACTACAAAGAAACATTACAAAACGCCTACACTAAGTATACACTATGGACATTAAATCAACAAAATTTGCTTTTCAACAACATGTTGCTTTAAAATAAGCCGCAGGCGCAATCGGCTTTTTAGCGTTTAAATTTCTATACAAGAATACGTCATGACGTCACACAAAGGTCGATGAACCTGCGCGCTCTAAAGCGCTCCGGCAAGCCGGTTTTTTTTCGAGTTATTTGATAGAGTTTTATTGAATCGGCTTAAAAACTACTAGACTGTTTTTAAAAATTCTTTCACCACTCGAAAGCTACATTATCCACGAGTAACATAGGCTAAATTTTATTTTGGAAAAAAATAGGGTTCCGTAAGATATTTGGGTTTTTCGGACACAAGGTGTAAAAAATCAACCAGAAACATTACTTATTTTGCGTACGCTGCCTGAACTATTAAAGATAGAACCGTAAAATGTTCTAATTAATTGTAGATCTTATAAATATCTACAAAAAAGTCAGCGAAACAGTATACCTATCTATGTCGAGTGAGGCACAACAACCATTTTTTTATCTAATCATCTTGAAATTTTTTTTTGGATTACATTTGAACGCATTTATTTTACTCATGCTATTGACCCTTATCAAAATAAATTATTTCATCACTAAGTACAGTTTATGTAGATAATATTTGGTCTTTGAATGATTAAAATTGGACGTTTGGTTTTGAAGTTATGGCGAAATTAAAATATTACGATTTATGCTGGACGGCCCAAGCGTCACCAAGGCGGGGCTCGGGGGTGCGCGTGCGGGAGGTGAGTTTAGATCTATGAGTAAGGTCGTGCGCGAAGTCTGATAATTTTCGTGCGATTTTTTTTAGATTTTGTTCTTAAAACTACACCTACGCAAAAGTTCTTCTCAGAGCTGGTTTTTTTAAACATTTTCATATATCCCTTTACAATAAATATCAAAATGCGTAATTCAAAAACAAGAACGATTATCTGACCTCGCAATTATTTCTATAGAAAAACGTTCTTTACTAAAAATTAAGAATCTTCCCGGCTTTTATGTCTAACCCTCTGGCCACAGCTAACCGCGGCGCGAATTGCGGCGCGGTGTGAGGCGCGGCAAGCGGTGAGCGGCGAAAACAAATGGTCGAAAACCTATGAAGTGTGCCACAGCTACCGGCGTAGCGAATTGCGGTGCGACTTGCGGCGCGGTGAGAGACGCGCGGGGCGCGGCGGCTCGGGCGGCGCGTTGTGCGAGTGAAACAAATGCACTAGCGAGTATCGAGGTGGCCACAGCTCAGAGCGGCGCGCGCGGCGGCATCGGTGGACGGATTCGGTCATCGCGCGACCGAAACAAATAATTTTGTTTTTAACGCGCGTTCTTATAATTGAAAATGGATACAGAAGAATTCATTGCTGAAATACTGTGTAGACCAGCAATATAATACAACAGTATAGGCACATAATTAAAAAAATGTGGGAAGAAATAAATCATATTACCTATTTTTTACAAGTAGGCAATTTAATTAGATAAGTATGGCATTTTAACACAATGAATTTAATTTCGTAGATATTTACGGTTTCATTGATTGATACCTACGAGTTATTTGTGTATTCATGTATGAGAATTAGGTATGTAGGTACTTTAGCTATAGTCTACAGATTATTGAAATAATGTTTAAATTGATAGGGCCATTTTAATAGTTCGGCCGTTCTCTAAATACGTCCACCGCTGACGCCGCCGCGGTCGCAACTAGTCGAGCTGTGACATACCACCGCAAGTCGCGCCGCCCGCCGCGCCTCCCGCCGCGCCGTGCGCCGCACCGCCTGAAGCTGTGGCCAGGCCGTTAGCGCACTTTGTAAGAAAGAATAGACGAATAGCTTTAGAGTATAAGTAGTATTATTAGTACTTAGTCGATTAAGTTTTGTTTAATTTACATCATATCATCATTTCACCACAAACGGCTTTTATCAAAGCCACTTCTATTATGCTTGCAAGTAGCGTTGCCAGGCGTCCGGATAAAGCCGGACATAGTCAGGCGGTCCGGTAGGGTCGGGCGTGTCCGGCCAAATTTGAGCATTTTTGGCTTTTGTTAGGCTTTTTAAAGACCATTTTGTTTAGAATTGTCATTAGAGTTTTGCCTTACCTTGTATCGCTAGCACAAGCAAAGTGGACATGTAATAGTATAACAATAATATCACTTAATCTTATGGTTTTTTCATTAGAATTTAAAAAGATTTCATGAATTTTATTAGACTTAAAAAAAATGTCGGCCTTTTTGACCAAACGTCCGGCTAAATAGGATAGATTGTCCGGCTTTTCAGTTCCAAGACCTGGCAACCCTACTTGCAAGACACTGTTTCAATATCTCAGTGCTTACACGTATAGTAAAAGTGGACTGAAGATACATCTGCCTATACAAGACTGAAGCCAGGATGCCAATCACAGATTTTCGGTAAGGACTCAAGACTGCGTGCCCGCGCTCGGAGTAGGCTAGGCAAGCATTTTTTTTTTTGCTCCGGCTTACCTCTCTCAATATTTCACGCTTCGCCACTGTTATCTATTAGCATAGTTCGTGAATAACAACAAACCGATAGAATCCATTCATTTCTGATCGTAGTGTTCATAAAAGTAAAACAAGGTGAAAAAAATTAGATGTTTCTTTTAAAAAAAATCATAACTTAGGTACTACTTATGATATATTTTGTTTTATTTTTTTTTCTGAACGGCCATAAGTTATAATATAAGACATTTCAAGGTTATCCATTCATTACCGGACACCCTGTATACGGGATTTTTTAGCCATAACTCTTATGATGGGCGTAGTACAAATGGCGTCATATAAGGATTATTGGAGTTGCGAATTAAGATATCTCCCGATCGCAGACATCATGCGAGTCAAAATGTACGAAAAAATCAGAAAAATTAATAATAATAGATAATCGCCAGTTGCTACCACAATCCATTATTAAAAGTATCTAAAAGGGCCTCTGCGAGTTGGTTTCGGCTCCTCGTACGCCTTCCAAAGGTCCAGGACCTTAGGGTCCTGAGATAAATGAATATATATAAATAATAATAATAATATGCTTTATTTTTCTCACTACAATATATAGTAATTAACAAATATTTCAATAAGTATACAAAAGACACAAACAATAAACCAGTTACAATTATATATTGTAGGAGACTGGCGCCTAAGCTAGGCTCTAGGCCTGTGTTTCAGGACACCAGGTTCCCACCCTTTAACTTTTACATGACATAGGTAGATTTTGTACTAAACGCGCTGATAATGTAGTAAGATACTCGACCACTTTATATGAAGACAGTAAATAGTTTTAATTTAAGTAAAAAGGTAGTGTTAGTACAGAATATGCGTAGTGTAGTGTAGGTGTATGTGTGTGTGTGATGGCTTGCGTGTGCATGTACGTGCGTTTTAGTGGATCTAGTTTTAGTTTTAGTTACCTAAATATGATTAGACAATACTATTAAGCATATGTTCGGTGTCGTCATAATTTATCTTTAATAACCATTCAGTTAGTTTTTTTTTGCATTCTTGTTTTTTGTGATTATATATGTTTAGCAGTTTGTGAGTTTTATTATAAAGATAACTTCCCAGATGAACAAAACAGCGTCTAGCAAAGGTCGTATTTAGACGTGGGTGAATACGTTTTGCCGGATTATACCGCCTTTTCCCACTAGACAGCGACGGGTCATACGTTAAAAGAGAGTGTTGTTTCATTATGGTGTGCAGTATGAATAGTTGTCGGACTGTGAGAACTTTGCTCTCCTTGTACAATTGTTCAGTAGGCCTTTTGCCTAAAACTAAAGGAAGAAGGTAGATACAGTATTGACGAAATGATGGTACCCTATAAAGGCAGGCAGTAGACGTCAATATTCACCGAAAAAACCTAAAAAAAACATGGGATTTAAAATATTTGTCAGAGCTGGCGTATCTGGACTAGTATACGATTTTATTCCTTACGCTGGGAAAGACACCTTTCGGAATAATACTTTTACGAACTATGAAAACAGTTTGGGTCTTGGGGCGAAAGTTGTTTTGGCGCTCTGTAAGACAATAGAAGCGAAACCGGCAACAGTATACTTTGAAATTTTTTTTACTTCTTTGGAGTTAATTCACCATTTACGAGAAGAGTACGGTATTTTCAGCCTTGGAACGATAAAAGCCAATTGCTTGCGAGGCTGTCAAAATAAAATGTTGACTGTCAAGCAATTGTCCAAGAAAGGTACAATTAAACAGGTCGTCTGCAACAATAATAAAATAGCAGTTGTAAATATGGGCGGTGTAGAATTGCATTGTACAGATCTGCTTTCAAAACCAAAAGATGGTACATGGCAATTTTCTCCCAAACTCTTGACATATGCGTAAACAATGCCTGGTTATTATACAGAAGGGAAAGCCCAGATGCAAAAAAAAATCTGAGCTTAAAAGAGTTCATATTATATCTGAACTGTTACACAAAAACCGAATCAGGCAAACGAGCGCAAAACTGGATAACGCCAAGCAGCTCATACAAGTTTCTAGTGCTCCAAGACCTCCAGATTCGGTCAGACCTAAATTTTTATCCTTGCAAGTTCTGTAAAACGGGTTATACAAATGTGAATTGTACAAAATGTAACATACGTCCAGTATAGCTAGATACAGAACACTGCAAAGATATACTTATAAACATATACTATTCACACTTTATATAGGCGGCGTCTGTATGTAGCAAATCTCATCGAGAAGACATCGATAGGGTGATCCACCAAGTTGGACCTTTCATTATAAAGCTTTGCCATACGTGTAAAAGGACTATTAGAAGTGATATTTAACGTAGATGTAGGCAATTGAAAAATGCGATGATGTCGCTTGCTGCGTTGGCTAGCCCTAAAGTTAAAAAAGTGAATCAACTCCGCATCAATGGAACCATTTATAATTTTATGTAGAAGAAGTAAGTCAAAATGGTTTCGCCTTTCCTTTAAACTAACTACCTTGTAGTGCCTTAACCTATCATAGTAATCGGGTATAGCTTTTCGAATCCCTTCTTCATACATAAGTACCTAACGAAACGGGCCTGAACAGATAACTGTGACACTTCATAATTTGCCTAAAAATTAAAAAAGTCAAGAAGTAATCCAATAAAATTTTCAAGGTCTCTGGAGACCTTGAAAATTTTATTAAGATTCTAAATGACGACAACTTTTTCCAAAAACTTTTAAGGGTTTAAAAAAAAACAACTATTTCCTGGAGCAAGTTTTGTGAAATTTTCGAGTAAATCTCGGAATTACCGAATACTAACAGAGTTTCCAGGCGTTATCTCTCTTTTTTTGCGTTGCCTTTTCGTCAAACATTGCGTTGGATTGCATTTAATGAAGTAACAGGCTTTTAAACCATTTTCGATGTTTACGATAGGCGAGTGGAAAAGGAAGAAGAAGAAGCAGCTTAAGCCTTTACATAAATGACAGCGAGATTATCCTATTTTACGAGAAGAGTGGAAAATCATAGAATATTTGGTTGAGCTGTCGAAACATTTTGAAGAAGCCACACGTGAACTTAGCAGCTCTCAGACTCTCATTTCATCCAATAATTCGAATGATGACGCAAAAAGTTAGTGACCATATGACAGTTTCAGCGGAATCTCCAATTCACCATGCAGCCACAACTTTAAAAGCTGAAAGGGCATTGCGTGAAAGTGTCCCCACCCACAACAGACTTGAGACAGGTGTCATTTGAAGCGTCTAGTTAAATAGAGTATTTTTTATTATGGCGACACAGCTCTAAATAATGGGATTTAGGTTTTATAAAGCATTATATTTTGATGTTGACTAAAATTAAGAAATGGACAAAAGTAACTCATATCATTGTCATCCCTTTCTGCACGCTGAGCAGCTCTGCATGGACGTAAGTTTATATTACATGCTGGTGACGAAAGGTCAACTTCTTCATCAGGTATATAGGATGGATCATTATCATCACCTGACAGATAATCTTCATTCGAAGACTAGTCTGAGTTAATTCGTAATTCTTTCTTCGTTGGATAAACTCAAAAAAAATAATCAAATTCTTTATTAGACTTAACTTTAGTGTCAAGTTCATTTTCAACTTTAATCTAATAATTCTTGAACACTTCTAAGACACTCATTGTGTCTTTCAAAACATAAACATGAACCTTCCTATTAAAGTCATCTATATAGGTAATGAATATCATACCTCCTAGTGAAGTTTCCTCCATCGGTCCACACAAGTCAGTATCGATAAGTTGCAGTGGCTCTGAGGTTCTGGTCCCAATGTTGTTAAAAGGCAATCTGCTTTGTTTACCTTCGAGGCAGATGGTACATGTGAATAGTCCTTTGCTTTGGTCAGGAAATTTGTTAACATCTGAAGTTCAATATTCTTCTTCTTCGGGGCATGACAATTCTTGGCAAATAGCATCGGGGCCCTTTCTTGACATGGGCCTTTTCTGTAGTCGGATTCCCGTGAGCTGCTGTCTTCTTGGTGAAGAACGCAGCACTTTCTGAACACTAAACCTCTTGCAGAATTTTTGTTTTTATTGAATCAGCACTGATCTTCATCCCATAATTACTGGCTTAAAAGTTTCCAGTAAGCCAGCCAACATTAAAATTCCAAGGTTGGGGTTATCCGAAAGGAAACTAGAGCCCCGGTATGAAGGCTAGAAGGAACGGCGCGGGGTTTTTAGTCAGTAAGACTCTGACACTGTCTCCCGCTCCACCCAAGAGCAGGTTTTGTCAATGATGATTTTCCGCGTCGAGAGAAAAAGCCATTCGTCATCAATGTCGAATCTGGGGGCCAATTCTCGATATTCGCCATTTATCTCGAGTTCGAGATTGCAAGTCTATCTCTATGTCTATCAAAAATATCTCTATCTCTACCAAAAAATGTCGAATTTAGCAGAATTCCGTATTCTCAGTCAAAATAGAAATAAATTTCACGAAAATGTCGAGTCGAGTGAAGATAATGTTACTATTAGGAAGAACCATAGACTAAGTTTGTGTAATCGGACGTTCCGTTTTATGTAGTTATTAATGAATGAATGATTTGGTTTTAAAACGCTGACTAGATCTAATTCTTTATGTATAAAACGGAACGTTTCGTGCAAAAATAATTAGTTTGACAGTTGATTGTCAGAAATTCAGAATTCGCGGTTCAAAACTTTTGATTTTGTGAACTGTGCTGTTTATTGTTGTGCGTTTTATACCATAAGAATAAGTACTGTGTTTTATACTTTAAAAAACATGGAGGGGAAAAATACTTGACTTCTGTTTCGCTCAAGTCGTAAAATCGACGGCGTGATAAGTGGACTGTTGTCGCCGTGTATGTGCCAGTTGCTCACTACTAACAACAACACCGAGATAAATAAGTTAATAAACTCGTCTATTTTTTAGTGGTTTCGAGTCCAATCGTGGATATACAAATTACAAGTCCGTTATTGTACGCGAAGGTCGTTGTTCCAAAAAAATACACGATCCACAAATCACAAAGCAAATCGAAATTCCAATAAGAGGACCCAAGCCGTATTTTAAAACAAAGAAAACACAGTGTAACGCACTAAAAATCTAACAAAACTCAACGAATTCACTCAGAAATGACATATCTCTACAATCGACATGACATCTCTACTGCTCAGAAGCACTCGACATAAACTCTAACGTTATCCTTCGACAAATGTCGAATTCGACATCCCCAGAATAGTGACTTTTAAAATTTGTCGAAAAAATTACGTCATTAGAAATTTTTATCGAGTTCGACACCATCTCTAAAATCGAGAATCGGCCCCCTGATATTCCTCAGTTTATGTGCGGTCGACATTATCTTGTTTATTGTATAGTTGTCTACATTTCGACACCTATCCAATGTAGTTGTGATAAGGTCTCTCAACAAGGCAACTTTTCTGTATAACCCGCTGTCATCGAAAGCCTGTTGCAAGCTGTCCCAGACATCTTTACATGTAGTAGCTTGTACTTTGTACATGCACGTAGATGATCGAGGTATACTGTAGAATTAATGTCAGAATACGTTTTTACATGTAGAACTTGGTAATACGCCCTAAGTGACAAAACGCCCCACCATTCAAGCACTCACACTAACAAAGCAGCGCCGCTCGAAACTAGACGCGCGGGGAGCTACTAGCAGCCGGACAACTGTAAGAAATAAGATTAAAAAAAAGTAAGCTGGTCATCGTCTTCTGAAAGTAATGATGAAAACGAGGTTAGGGTAGACACTTCTGAAGAAGAAATCTCAGACGAACAACCCAACCCAACCCAACCAACCCAATGTGGAATCGTTGTGGACGGAAAGCCAAAAAGGAAGCTGTTAACAAAAATAGAGTGTAAGTTTTTATTGTTTAATTTTAAGATGATTGCCAAATGAAAACTTTTAAGACTGATTCAATATAAAACGGAAGCCGAATGTTATGTTATCGTGTTGGTTACCGATGGTTGTTTATTATTTTGTTTTTCTTTATAATAATCTATTCAGTTGTTATAGCTAGAAATTAAGTTTTATTTAAATGTTTATTTAAAAAGTCTAATTTGATAAAGAGACTGACTTAAGTGCCTCATATTATTTTAATTTAGATTTAAGTTAGTTTTTTCCAAAACGATTGTTAATATAGTTAAAAATATGAAAAAATATATGATTAATACACTGGGGCATTTTATAATAAGAGTGAGTCGTATTAGCCAACGACCACATTACAAAACGCCCCACCTTAGATTAAAAAAAAATATTAATATTATTTTATCCTTAGTTCCTATTAAGGTTACCACTTGTGCCATTATTGTCAAAAGACTTAATATTGTTCCAAAATAAAAAGTTGGATTATAAGATATAATCTAGTATTATAAGATACAGGATGGGCCAATAATTTTTGCAAATAGCAACACTAAATTTCTCGAATACCGTTGGAAGGAGGGGTGCGCGGGTGGCGGGAAACTATGCGTCGCTACATGCAATTTTAGTCACGATGGAGCGCTTCACGGGACAACAGCGTGCTTTTTGTGTTAAACAATTTTACAAAAACAACGATTCCTACGTTACTGTACGACGCCTGTTTCGAATTGAATATGGATTACGCCGTGTAAGCGAGTGTCCAAGTGTGAATTTAATCAAAGCTTGGGTCGTGAAGTTCGAGCAAACGGGATCGACAACGAATATTAAACAAACAGGCCGGCCACGTTCAAGAAGAAGCGATGAGAACATTCGAGAGGTTGAAATTTCCGTTCGGAACGATCCAGAATTATCTACGCGTAAGCGTTCGGCGGTTCTGGCATTACCGAGAACCAGTCTACGGCGGATTTTGCATCTAGACCTCAAACTGCACCCGTATAAGCTTCAAATTGTGCAGGAGATGAAACCAAATGATTACATTCAACGTAAGTTATTGGCTGACACAATGCTGGAGCAATTCTCTAGCCTGGAGAATGTATTCTTTACGGACGAGGCCCACTTTCACATCAACGGGGCCGTGAATAAGCACAATTGTCGATATTGGAGCAGGGAAAACCCTCGCCTTAAACACCAAAAGCCACTTCATTCACCTAAAACGACAGTATGGGCTGCCATATCAGCAAAGGGCATAATTGGTCCGTATTTCTTTGAAAATAATCAAGGAGATAATGTAACTGTGAATTCAGCGGAATATGTCAAGATGTTGCGAGAGTTTTTGATGCCGCAGTTGCATGAATTTCAAGGATACAACAGCAGGACCTGGATGCAACAAGATGGAGCAACATGCCACACGTCAAATGTGACTTTACCGGTAGTCAAAGAAATGTTTCCGAATAAATTGATTTCTCGCAGAGGTGATATTCCATGGCCTCCGAGAAGCCCGGATCTTACACCATGCGATTTTTTCTTATGGGGATACCTGAAAAGTCGAGTCTACCTTAATAAACCGACGAATATATCCCAATTAAAACAAAACATCCACGACGAGATAGCCGCGATCCCCCGCAGCATGTGTCAGCGAGTTTTCCAAAGTTTGCGTAGTCGATTGCTAGAGTGCCAACGACGAGACGGTGCACATCTCGACGATGTCATTTTAAAAAAATAAATTTCATTAAATTTTCAAAACGTTAAATATATAATCAACAAAATAACAGTTGTAGTTTTATTTCTATTCATGTTTTAAAAGTGCAAAAATTATTGGCCCACCCTGTATAAAATGTAAGGTTAAAAAATAAAGTAAAAAAATGTGGAGGGTCTCTTGAATGCTTTTGCGGTTGCACAACAACACGCTTTGCTTTTGCTTTGCTTGGTAGTATAGATGCAGGCCTAACTTATCACCTCCTTCAGAGGCGGTAAGGTGGCGGGGTCTTGAGGGAGAGCGCTACAGTCGTGAAGATCCTCAAGGTTAAAAATAAAATGATCAAGTTTGATAATTCCGCGCCCGGGGCGCGGTATTAGAAAGAAATCAACAGAAAATCACATTTGCAACTGCTAGACTTTCTTTTTTTTTTCTCGACGGGGAAAATCATCCTTGACGAAACCCGCTCTTGGGTGGAGCGGGAGACAGTGTCAGAGTCTTACTGACTAAAAACCCCGCGCCGTTCCTTCTAGCCTTCATACCGGGTCTCTAGTTTCCTTTCGGATAACCCCGACCCCGGTAGGCTTCGACCCAGATGGGCCCCTCCTGTTGCTGACAACTCCTTGAGGCGCGCGGGAACAGTGCGCGCCGTCGACGCCTTGGCTCGGTCCGGACAGTTACCGGACGATCGGACAGCGAGCTACACATGACTCGCCGTCCGCGAGCCCGCGTCTACGGTGGCCGGAAATCGGGATCGGAATCCCGGCGCCGGCGGCGGCGGGGGCGCCGTTGCCTGATGCGGTCTGCCTCCTCCTTTGCTAGCATTACTGCTTCGCAGAAGGAGGCGACCGCCTGCCAATCCTCCTCGCTCCGGACCATGGCCTGAACCAAGGCCCGGCGCGAGAGGTCTCCGCCGCCGATCGCCCCCACGAGGGCACGGCGTTGCTCCGCCCACGCAGGGCACACCTCAACTGTGTGCTCCACCGTGTCCTCCGGGCGTTCCGCACAGTGGCGGCACCCAGGCGTCTCTTCCGCTCGAATCCGATGCAGGAACCTCCCGAACTTGCCATGTCCGGTGAGGACCTGCGTCATGCGGAAGGTAAGGACGCCGTGAGGTCTTTCCAGCCACGCCTCAAAGAGGGGACTTACCGCCATAATTGTGGCGTGCCCAGCACTGGGTTGCGATAGTCGCTGACGCCATTTCACCGTGAGATCCCGCCGGAGCTCTGTCCGCCATACCTCGACCTGTCGCGGTAGTGGACTTTCACCCCGGCGTTGCATCTCCACGCGCTTATCGTGCATGTGTGCAAGGACTGTTTTGGCTGTGTTTTAATCTTCCCTTTTGCAGTTAGAGGGAATATTTTTCCCACCAATAAAAACCAATTAAAAAAAAACAAAATTTCTATTTGCAGTTTTATTTTTCGACCTGACAACACTAACGTAACATTATGACGTTTATTTCTGTTTTTATTTGAAATTGACAGATTCATTTTTTCAAAAAGTTCTTGAGTTGAACGTTCAAAACTGGTGTTTTTTTGTACTGCGAGAGAAATCGGTACATATCTTTGCAATTGAGTGGTGAAAAGAGGTAAGTTCTTCTAGACGTTGTGCTTTTGAATGTTATTTCATAGATATAAGACGTATTTTTCATGTATCTGCTACGAATTATCATTTATGTCGATTTTTGTTGGTGGGAAGAATATTCCCTCTAACCGTGAAGTATCCGCTACCTACTGATAAGGTTAGAGAAAATATTCCTTTACTGTGGTTATGGTAACTGTTTTTATTGCTTTGATACTAAGGAATTAAGGTTTTGGTAGTTTTATTATTGCTTTTTCTCGGGGCTTGGTGTGGTTTTTGCATGGCTTTTGTTTTTTATTTCTAGATTGATTGAAAATGAAAATACTCGGAGATGACGATATTGAGAAGGAGTTGTACGGTATGTTCGGTTTGTCAGAACCGGAAGAATCTGAAGATGGCGAAGAATCAGAAGAGGATGACGTTCCGTACAACGTCACGAAATTAGAGAGAATTTTAGGGGATTTAGATGAACCAGACCTTCGATCTGCTGCAACGACACGAGCATCTACATCATCTAATGTGGAGGTCCCATGCGGTGAGCCTTTACTTGTAATACCTCCACCTACTGTGACAGAAACTGTTGCGTCTTCATCTGCAGTGCCGTTACCTAATGTGCCGCAACCAGCTGCACTACTGCCTGCTGAGCCTCTCATTTCACGTGAGTTACCTCCAAAAGATAGAGAACGAAGAGCTAGGGCGGAACATGGGTCTGGAACGGGACGTAGATCTGGAACAGGACGAGGAGCTGGAACTGGAACGGGACGTGGAGTTAGGACAAGGCTAGGAAGTGGGACTGGACATGAAGACGACGATTCATCCGAAGATAATGCGCCACCAGAATCAGAAGCAAGTGATTCTGACAGAGACGAAGAAGCGTGGAAAAAATCCTCGTGGACTGATATTAGGCCACAGCCTGAGTCCTTTGATAGTGTTCCAATGATTCCGACACGCGTGTTACCATCTAATGCCAGGCCTATCCGATATTTTGAAAAAAATTTTATTCAAGAAGTTTTTGAATTTATTGTTAGAGAGACTAATCTATATGCGACTCAAAATAACATAATAGGCTGGACCATACTAGACATAAAAGAATTGAAGGCTTTCCTAGGTATCTTGATTATTATGGGCTACAATATTTTACCTACTTTCGAATTGTATTGGTCATCGGATCCCAAATTTAGAGTTGACGAAATAGCTTCCACAATGACATTCCGAATATTCAAGCAAATTTTACGTTGTTTCCATCTAAATGATAATGCTAAACAACCTGCCAGAATTAGCCCCGAGTATGATAAGCTATTCAAAATTCGACCACTATTGACGCTTATCAACACCGCTTTTCAAGAAAATGCTCACAACTCTTCATCTTAGTCAATAGATGAATCAATGATTCTTTTCAAAGGAAGGTCTTCACTAAAGCAATACATGCCTATGAAGCCGATAAAAAGGGGTTTCAAGGTGTGGTGCCGCTGTGACAGTACAACTGGTTATCTGTACGAGTTTGAGATATATACCGGAAAAGATGGTGACAGAGTAGAAGACAATTTAGGAGGAAAAGTGATCAAGAAGTTAACAGAAAAATTGAAAGGAATGGCGACAGTGCATGTTACGTTTGACAATTTTTTTTGTAGTTATGATGTAATGAATTATTTACATGTAAATGGTATTTCTGCGAGCGGTACTGTACGCAGGCAAAGAGCAGATTTACTAAAACTTGTAAAAAGTAAAAGAAAACTAAAACTAAGAAAAGGGCAATACAAATGGAGAGTGAAGGAGAATGTGGCCTTTGTAATTTGGCAAGATACAAAAGAAGTTTTATTTATGACCAATACTTTCCATCCGAAGGACAATGAAACGTCTCTATCCAGAAAAGAAAGACACGGTTCCAAGATAGATATAGTGTGTCCTGCAGTAGTGAAGGAGTACACAAAAAGAATGGGTGGAGTAGATCACTTTGATCACATCAAAGGGACATACTCCGTTGGACGAAGAAGCAAACGGTGGTGGCTTCGCATATTTTATTTTATTTTTGATGCCTGCATTACAAATTCATTCTTACTTCAGGGAAAGAATGCGAATGCAACCAAATTGTCCAACCTGGAGTATCGTATAGCTTTAGCCAGAGGACTTATTGGTGGTTTTTCTTCCCGGAAACGTCGCGCTGATGGCGTCAACTACGTCGTAAGAAAAAAAGTTGCTGTATCTGATAATTATCAAAAGGCAATTCACATTGTTGCACCTGAAATTCGCTTTTCGAATGTTGGTGATCACATGCCAAGTGATATACCGTCATATCAAAGATTATATAAGATTGCAGCACTAAGGCAAAGGATAAGCGATCCAAAATCAAGTGCAGCAAATGTGGAGTACCTTTATGCATAACACCATGCTTTTCGAATTTTTATAAACAGATGTAATTTTCTTTTATTTTTGATTCCATTTTTTTATTGGTATTCAACTGTGTGATTTTAATAAAGTTATAATGTAAGATTTATGTTGTTTTTTAGTTTCTTGAAATAACGTACCGCTATTTCATTACTCTCAAACAGTTAGAGGGAATATTCTTACCACCAATTAAAAACAAAATTAAAAAAAAAATATATATATCAATTTTTATTTTAGGCATCTTATGTAACACAAATCCGAAAACCAAATCTTTCTATCTCATCTAGATCCTTATAACCGTTAAAGGGTTAAACAATTTGGGATAAAATTCTCGTAAAATGGCAACGAAATGAAATTAAAAAAACAAAGTTTTGCTCAAATGTTTGCTGAAGCGTGGCAGGAAACCAAATCACAAGTAATAAAAAAAGGCTTTAAAAAAGGTAGCATTTACCCTTTTAAACCAAAGCCTGATTAACAGTCTATTTAGTATTAAAAAGGCATTAAAAACCCCGTGGAGTATGCATAGTTCACACAAAATAAACATTTTCTTAAGATGTGTCGGCGCATCACTATGAAGGGCACAGGAAGAAGCGCGCGGGACGCGGGAACAAGCGTCGCGACTCACGCGCCGCGCGCCGGCCATCACTCAGTTCACAGACGCGGCTCGGTACAGCCACTTCCCCCAATTATTGTAAAGTCGAATATACCATTTTTATACAGTCCACTCTTTTATTTAATGTCCCGTAAAGGCCTATTCAGATGTATTTATTCTGTTTAGATTATAGAATATCTAGGTTCCCAAATATATATTAATTAAAAACACTGATTAAAACACAAAATAGGTATGTACTTCTAAGAAAAATAAGTTATTAATCAAAAAAATTTAATTATAGCTGGGCTTTCAGGACACCGAACTTAAACTGAGACAGCATATTAACTCAGCATGCCAGAATTTCAGCAGACTCAGACACCGTGAGCTTATGAAAGTGCAGAAACCATAGCACCTCCGGCAACTCCAACTCAATAATATTTGCCAATTTTTTCTCCTGTGATCCCTACTACACCTCACCCGAATCCAGAGACATCTATCCCATCTCATCAAGACGACATAAATGATTTTAATGATAACTATCCAATGCCTTGAACTAAGGCCAGTTTTTATAAATGGCTCTTAGTGCGACAGCTTGCTTGAGTACTCATGTGCTGTCCCTGTCCGCATGCGCGGATTCTGTCACATTGAGAGCAACTAATAAATACCGGTCTAATGCCCGTTTTCACCAACAGCCCCTAAACAGTCACCTAAGTAAGTTGCCTTAACTTAGGGGACCCTTCAAATCGTCCTTTAACTTAAATTCTGTTTCACCGTACTAAGGGCTACCTAATTAAGAGTCTCCTAGTTAGATGACGTTTAGTGTTGAGGACGTACGCAAACGTTTATCGATAAATTAATCGAGGACACAATTTTATTAATATTAAAAGAAGCAAGTAAAAACAACAAAAAGCAAGTAGTTATTAAAGCAAGTAAATAACGCATCTAACTTCAATTTATTTCGATAAAAAAGAGTCTTCACTTTGTGAATGTTAGATTAGTTACAAACAACAGCAATTTTTCTATTTGTTGTAAAAGGCGCAGTGACGGTGACATTTCGATGCCACATGACAGTTTCATTTCAATCATTTCGTATTATTTTTCTTAGGTTTTTTTATTAATTACATGGCAGAAAAGAGGAAACGCGGTCAAAATTTTTCACTTGAAGATAAAGATAAGCTGATAAAATTATTGTTGCAACACAAAAATACGATATTTTAAAAACTCCTTTAATTCAACACCAAACACACACAGGTATGAGAAATAAACATTCTTTATGTACTATGTTTTAAATTAAACTAAATTATATTCTCTTTGTTATATTATATTTTAATATTCTATATTATATTATAATATTCTCAAATTATATCTATTCTAACCTTAAGATACCTAGGTATAACCTACATTGTTTTTGTTTGTTTCAGAAACAAGGAATCGTTGATGAAAATGTGGGAGAAACTAAAAAGTGACAGTAAAAAATATTATCCACAAATAAAAAATAACACCACCCAAACTTGGGGTGGTCCATTAGTTTTAAAAATTTACTCGGTATTGGAACAAGTTGTTACCTTTCAACCATTTAGAATAGTAGAAGACAAAGATTTTTGAGAACTCATAAATTTAGCTTTCCCCAATTATTAATACCAACTAGGAAGTATTTTGCCAATAATATGTTGCCCTGTGTCTAATCAGTTTGCATTACTGTTGACATTTGGTCAACAATAGCCAATGACTCGATGATGGCCATTACAGGCCATTATATTGATGAAGAAGCATGTGAGTTATGCTACTGTTTATTAGACTGTGTACCTTTAGAAGAGTCCCAGACTGTCAAAAACATAGCCAAAACTATAAAAGAAGTATGTGATGAGTGCCATTTGTCTGAAAAAATTTTGCTAGGGGTTTTTAAATAATGTCAGTAATGTCAAGAATGCCATTGAAAAGGAGCTAGGGTGGAAACATTTCCCTAGCTACACTTACACTTTAAACCTCTTAGTCAATGATGCATTAAAAGCAGATGACATAAATGATGTTATAAATAAAGTCTAAAGTTTAGTTAAGCATTTTAAACAAAGTGATATGGCATGGCAAAAACTGAAAAGATACCAGGAGCGAGCTGGAAATACCCCAAAACGCTTAATCCAACAGGTGGCCACTCGCTGGAATTCCAAATTTTACATGCTTCAACGCTGTGTAGAGCTGAAGGAGCCTCTTGACAGCGCTATGGTCCAACTTAAATATGCAAACATTGACTATATACGAATGACAGGTTAGTCATTCCCATAACTACAGGGAAGCGAAGATTTCTATGAAAAAAAAGTCCATGAAATACGGCCGGATGGTGGAATGGCTTTTGTAGCTTTTCTGCACTGAGCAAAATCGCTGTTCGTCACTGCACCGTGCACTTCTGCAGCAGTAGAACGTTTCTTTAGTGCTCATAGTAACATTCATAGCAAAAGAAGAAAAGTCTATTTCAGAAAGAGAAAGACAGAAAGAGCAGCAAAAATTATGTACATTTGCTATAATTGGAATTTGTTACACAAGAATGTAAAAGATATATTGATGACGTTCCTGAAGAATGTATTATGCAATTCAACACCTACAGTCGACAGTACCCCGCCCCATGTGTACAACCTAGAATCATCTATGTCAAGCACTAACCCGACAAATATTTCGGAACCATCTACATCAGGCACACAAAATTTTGAATTTTTACATTGCTACCGAATTTCTCAATCAAGTGATGATGACGATTAACGAAATAATTATACAAAGAGAAACTCCCGTTCTTAGCCATTTACTTGCCCATCTATGTGATAGATACAATAAAAATACTTATTTTGAAATTAAAATATTATGTATCGAAATCATTAACACGTTCAATGCCGCCGACACGCCAAGCGTGTTCTTACGAATTTCTATAACTACGCCTCGAACACGCCAGGCGTGTCCTAAATGTTTCAGTGATATTTCGAAAATTAGCCAAAATTGCCTTTTGGAATTCTCAGTACATAATTCGCTAGCAATAACCTAATGATTTTTGAGGTGGCCCCCAGAAAAATCTCTTAAAAAATATATATTTTTTTAAAGTGATTATGTAATGCCGAGAACCCGCCAGGCGTGTCCATTTTAAGGAGTTGTCAACCTTTGAACAAAAATCAATAAAATATGAAGATAATTAATTGAATGTCAAGTAAGTAGAAGCCCAAGAAATAAAAAGGCGAGTAGGACTGAAAGATAACTACTGTGTGAACTCGCGTTGCCTCTGTCAGACCAATAATGTACAAAATAATTTACAGTAGGTACCTACGACCGGTAAACAAACAACTAGTATGATTAATAACCGTACTGTTAAAACCGTAGGTATTATACTGTTATTCGCTCGTTAATAATTTTAACTATTCTTCTATATGAAAAAAAAAAACAAAATACAGTGTAAATTCTCATCACAGTGTAATACCATTCTCTATTACGAACAAATGTGTTCATATTTGTAGACAGTAAATATTTATTATTGGTATTATTGTTTAGGTTATGTTATCAGGTAACAAAAGACTTTGAAGCTCCGAAACATCCGAGGTCGGTCTAGCTTTTGTTATCCTTAATTGCCTTGAACACGTGCAGTATGGCGCATTGTTTTCTCGGAAGTGATGGTCTTCGACCAAGCATACTGGGTACCTATCGTATTATCAGTCGTAAACCGTTGTTTTTTTGTTTGACTGGTAGTATTTTGAGCATTAAAATATGTATCTTATTTTATTATACAGGGCGTCCCACAGCTATGCCTTGAATATTGTAGATAGAACATTTTACTAAAAGAATACATTATTTGAATTTTAAAAACAATTGAAACTGCATTCATAGATATTTCAATAATTACATGGTTGAACCGTAGTTCGAACCCGTTATTTGAGAAAAATAATTACCCTATACCGATCGAAAGTTTTCATCATAAGGATTATTTATGAAATCGACACTGCGTGGGCGCGTGGCACGTCCAAGTTCTACCAAGTGTCCAGCCGGGCGGCGCGGCGGCCAGGGCCTGCAGTCTCGACAATAGATAGCGACAAAAATCGGTCGTAAAGTGTAATCGATGTCACATTTCTTTAATAGATTTTCAACCTTATGCATTCGAAATAAAGTTGAAAATCTATTAAAGGAATTTTACAACGATACGACTTAGCGACTGATTTTTGTCGCTATCTAATGTCGAGACTGCAGGGCCAGGATAGCTTAGAGCGAGTACGCGAGATACGCTTGATAAGATCGTTAGAAAGAATAAAAAAATATTGAACAAAACGGCGGGATCGCTCACGTGTTGTTTGTTATTGTTAACTTAGCTTTGACTTGAGTTTTTGAATTTGAACTTTACAGTAAGGCACTTAAATCAAGATTTATGTTAAAGCTTTTGTTGACAAATATTTTCTCACGCCGGCAGTTAAATTTGTTTAGTGCAATGTTTGAAGCTTTCGAATTAGCATGTGTGAGACGGTTCCTTCCGTAACTTACGTTTACTGGATATTGATTGATCGCTCTATCGACGACTTCGGTTCGTATTTGTGGACTGTTTGATTGCTCTCACGAAGACATCGGCTAGTGTTTCTGGACTGTTTGATTGCTCTTACGAAGACATCGGTTAGTGTTTCTGGACTGTATGAATGCTCTTTCTAACCGTGAACTGTGTGTTTCGAGATTGCCGCCAACAACTATAACTTAGTCTACTTTCAGTGAACTGCTATACAAAATTGGTGAGTACAATTTATTTAAAACATTTTTAATCATGATTTACCTACAAGTGTTTCTTAGGTTTGCGCGAGCACTAGACATAATAAAACAACTTTTAAACGGTTTAACTCGCCTACCACGAACGCTGAAAAGTCGAAACGTCAGGAATGTATAAATGATTAATATAGGCGAGTTAAACCGTTTAAAAGTTGTTTTATTATGTATTTTTTACCTAACATTATTTCTTTACACATAAGACAACAAAATATTTCTATTCCAATGCGATCACATTTTTTTTTCAAACATGAGCGACCCACCCTATTGTAGTGTGTGTGTGTAAGTTGTTTTATTCTTGTTATTTTTTTTTAGGTTATGGATCCCTTCGGTAATCCACTACCATCCTGCTCTTGGCAAAGCCCTAATTGGGATTTCCCTGGGATCGAAGACACTTTAGCCGCCATGGAATCTTTGAATACAACTCCGCCTTTGAACCAGCCACCCTCAGTTTTAACTGACTCTGAGCTTTTAGGAATCCTCTCTGAAAATGTCTTAGACGAGATGGATACAGATGACGACGACTGCCAAATAGATTTAAATGAGCTAGAAGAACCGGTACCTCTTGATACATTTAATGATGAATGGCAACCAGGGAATCCTGGTCAATATAGCGAACTCCCTTTTACCAAGACAACCGGTCTTCAAGAATACATAGCTGATACACCAATAAGCTATTTTAACGCCATATGTAATGAAGAACTGCTTAGTTTATTAACTCACTCTACCAACGAGTACGGCGAATATGAAAGAGCTGCAAGCAGAAGTGCACAAAGCAGAGCTAAGTTTTGGAAACCTATAAGTTGCAGCGATATAAAATTATTCTTTGGATTACTATTACACATGGGCTTCATAAAAATTAATAGACTATCAGATTATTGGAAAACTGATTCATATTTTAATCAACCAATATTTGCAAAAGCAATGTCGCGTAATACTTTTTTATTAATTTTAAGAATGTTGTGCGTGAATATAGGAGGAACTACAAGCCATTGTAAAATAAAGCCAATAATTGACTATTTCAATAGAAGAATGTTAGAAATTTATTACCCAACGAAAAATATAGTGATTGACGAATCAATGATGTTATGGAGAGGGAGATTAAGATTTCGACAATATATGAAAGGAAAGAAAAATAAGTATGGTCTGAAGTTTTATGCACTTGCCGATCAGCTAGGGGTTGTGCTAAAATTGCATTTGTATGGTGGTGCATCTGATACGCATGTTGGTGGAACAAACCACGTTAAAAAAGTAGTATATCATTTAATGGATGCATATATAAATGCGGGACACCATTTGGTGATAGATAATTTTTATACAAGCGTGGGTCTGTTGGAGGAGTTATATAATAAACATACTTATTGTACAGGAACTTTAAGAAAAATGAGGAAAGGCAATCCCGAAACATTATTAAAAACTAAATTAAAAAAGGGTGAGTTATGCATACTACATAAAAATAACATTTGCCTAATTAAATGGATGGATCAAAGAGAGGTGTTGGCTATCTCAACAAAATACAATGGCAATTTAGAGAGTACCAGAAATCGC
The DNA here is from genome assembly GCA_949319445.1 of Mythimna lalbum. Taxonomy (NCBI): domain Eukaryota; kingdom Metazoa; phylum Arthropoda; class Insecta; order Lepidoptera; family Noctuidae; genus Mythimna; species Mythimna lalbum. The sequence goes on along the minus strand of OX439357.1, from coordinate 18,329,425 downwards.
AGAGGGCAAATGAAACTTAAACCCCAAATAATTAAATATTATAATCAAAATATGAGTGCCATTGATCGACATGACCAAATGCTATCATATTACTCATGTGAACACAAGACCCTCAGATGGTATAAAAAAGTTATAATCCACATTATGCAAATAATAACAATAAATTCTTTCTTCCTGTACAATAAGTACTCGGCAAATAACAAAATGACTTTATATGATTTCAGATTAAATGTAATTAAATCTATTATAGAGCCTCATTTACCTCCGGATTTGCGAATTCCATTAGGGACAAATGTTCATTGCATCATGAAATTACAAAAAGACACAAAAGGCAAAACCAAGCGAAGAAGATGCGTCCACTGCTGGACAACCAAGAAAAAAAGGGTAGCAACATTGTTTGCTTGCGAGAAATGTCCCCAACAGCCAGGCTTGTGCATAGAATGCTTCAAAGCATATCACAAATATTAATAACTTAGGTTTAATTTAAAGAAAGACCATTTAAAGTATTAAAATTTTTTTATTACATAAATCAGTCTCATTATTATGTAGTGGACCACAATATGATTAATTAAGTATTAATGTTTTGAAAAACTGAAAAAACTGTATACATATATGACATAACATGTAATCACAGCCTAAATTATCGACACTGTGACATTGTTGATAAAAACTGGCTGCCCAGATTGTCCAGATTTTCATGGTTTAAGTATATCTAGATTGCTTTATATACCAAAGTTATTAAAAAAAGATGGTTACTTAATCCCTAAATTAAAGATTAGGTACTTAATATATAATTATTATAATCTTAATCACAGCCTATATTCCCGAGTCTAATTGTCTGATTGTCAGATCTCCTTTTTTGTAATCAATAAAAATGATTTTGTGTTAATCATTGTCTTTTATTTCAATCTTCATACTGTCGTATTGTGCGAATTAATTCTTCATAGCATTCCAATCGCCTGTTTGCGGGCACATTTCTAAGTCTAAAAGCAAGCATTATACCCAAATCATGCTCGAACTGGGCGTAAATTGGAGGTAGTTCGTTTTCTGTATTCAGTTCGGCTTTTAAATCTTTTGCAAACAATGCGTTAAAATATTTTTTGGCGGCACAACATGCAGGACTCGTTTTGGTTTCACTTAAAGAATCATTATTTTGTGGCATTGGCAATTTGTCTATTTTCAATTCTTTTGCAACACGTTCATCAGAATCAGTAATCTTATCAAAGCTATTGTCTGTTGATTCTGTGTCTAGACAAGTACGTGAACCTTCAAATTTCCTTTTCAATGGAAAGTTTTGTAATATTGACTGACTACATTCCGGAAAACTTTCATATTCTTTACGGTTATCTTCCAGGTGATCATCTGCTTCCGTAAATAATGCTTGACTACATTCAGGATAGTTATCATAGCATTCTTCCTGATTATCTGCAGTAAAACAAATATTATATACTAGGTATTACGATTAAGTACGAGAAGTAAGAGCACTAGACATAAAATCGTTGCGAAATTTTTTCAGGGATCGTGGTCTGCTTGCGACCGCGAACACTGAAACGAAAGGAATATACGCGAGTTAAGCCGTTTAAAAATCGTTTTATTAAATAAATTACCATTTAGGAGAGTAATGTTTTGTTTGCCAAAACATCATTTGTATTAATACTGTTTTCCATAATCGTCCCCGCTCATAATATTTATTTGCTATTTTCATTTATTCTGTTGCTCGCAGCCATGCAGCCGGCTGCATGTATTTCGGTTTCGGCCTCCCTTACCCCCATTTTTTTGTAGTTTTTGGCAATTCATATTTAATGAAATAAAAGTATAGGGGAGAAAATTATGGCAAACATAAGTATTTTATGAAACATTTTGTTATTGTTGTTAAATAAGTATGCTATCTTCAACTAAAATAGGTATCGTTCCGTAAACTTGTAATAATTGACTTATCTAAGTTAATATTATGAAATATTTCAAAACAACCACAAAATGTTTATGATCTCTTACAAAATTACGAAAATTACTTACCTAAACTTCTATTTTCAGCCATAATTCCAGGTAAATTCTCACTACCGTATTTCAAATCACCTGTATTCTTGCTCAGCGATTGACAAACTAACTAATACTCATCGCTAAACCGAAAAAAAAAACAGATTTAGAATTTAACTCCATCGAGGTGCCACTGGATACGCCTAGCGTGTCCATGTTTAACAAGATGCAGTGCCGCCGACACGCCTGGCGTGTCCAAGTGGCTTTATAGGGTGGCATCGCTATGAACTTCAAAAAAATTTTGGTGGCAGTGAACGTATTAAACAAATTTTTGTTATTTTGTGTACTTCTAAATACGATTTTATACGACCCCTTTCAACGATTCCGTATTTTAGGTTTATCACATAGATTTTTCTATAAAAAGATCCCACGTCCCATCCCTAATGCTCTTTTTTGCTGACATTTACGTACGTTGGCATTTCACAATCACAAAAAGGTATAATACCTCAAAAAATATTGCAACTGCGCGAATTTAAAAGTCAAATTGCTGAAAAGCTCATTGATGAGGCTGCGGTCTTCCCGTCCGATTATAATTTAGGTGTCTTCAAGGCAAGAGTGAATATGCTCTTAATAAACTAGAGCGCCTCACCATCAACGATTGCATCACTGCTTACCATCAGGTGGGATCGCAGTCAAGCTCTAGTTTATATCAATTAAAAAATATATATATATATGTATATATGTTATTATCCAGGCTGTATATGATACATGTAAATTTAATTTAAGTGACATCTGATTAATATAATTAAATCATAAATCTAGTATAATTTTTAAAAAAATATTTTAATTTATAATATTTTATTTTGTTATTTAATTTACATATTTGACATTGAATCCAATTAGATTAAATTTATATTAAAATTATAATTTTATTTGTTTAAATTGACATATTATTGATCCAATTACAATCGAAAATTTTGAATTTTTATGATTTACTTATTTAATGTGATGTCAACTATGGAATGAATGAATGTTATTAGCATGTTTTTGTTTTGTGTGTATTTCTGTGTTTTTTATGTCAACTTATGGGTATCTTACCTGAAATAAATGTCATTATTATTATTATTATTCTCTTTATTCATTTTATATACATATTATAATACATTTTTAAATATTTTTTTAGGTTTTGTCTTTGCGATTATGGACGAAGTTATGATGACGAACAACTACCGGAAATACATTGTGAAGGATGGTACGGTTGACATCTGTCGGGCATGCTACCGGCCTGGGGAATCAATCCGACACATTATTTCTGGGTGTTCTCATCTAGCTAACGGCGACTATTTGCATAGACACAACCTCGTAGCCAAGATTATCCACCAGCAACTTGCTCTTAAATACAATCTTGTGGAGTCGGAAGTCCCGTACTATAAGTATGTGCCCGACCCAGTTCTCGACAATGGCAATATAAAGTTGTATTGGGATCGATCTATCATCACTGACAGGACTATTGTTGCCAATAAGCCTGACATAGTGGTGATAGATCGACTAGAGCGTCGCACAATGATTGTTGATATAGCGGTCCCTTATGACGAGAACCTCGTGAAGGCTGAGAAAGATAAACAAACTAAATATCTTGACTTGGCTCGCGAGGTTGTCGACATGTGGGAAGTGGACAGAGCAATCATTGTGCCGATAGTCGTGACGGCCAATGGTTTAATAGCCAAGAGCCTCGACCAACATCTGATGAGGCTCTCGTTAGGCAGTTGGATCAAGGGCTTGATCCAGAAAGCAGTACTCCTGGACACGGCGCGTATTGTCAGGAGGTTCCTTTCTTAGGAGCCCTGACCACCGGTAGCTTGGACCCTGTTCCCGATGCCGGTGGGCTACTATTTTTTTATTTTTTATTATTATTATTATTATATAAGACATTTATTCAGGTAAAATTCTGTAGTTTTCAAATGAAATCTTAGGATTTTTGGTTTTCTTCCATTTTGTCTGTCCTAAAGGACGCCCAATCGTTTCGTTCGACATCTTTGGAAACAAATATAGCGGACTTAGGAGGATAAAAATAAAGGCGACTAGTAGCCAATTCGAAGTTCTTCGAAGGTGTGTGTTGTCGAAGTTTGTTCTGTCCATTCTGCCCATTTTGGTGGTTCTAAATCTCAATTGTCCCTTTACACGTGTTTACTACTACAGCAGTGGACCAGAAACTCAAGAAAAATCTTTTACGACAACATCAATGTGTTCTATATCAGAAAACTTGCGACATGACCCTGTAATGATATGTGCCCATCTTAGACCTGTCTTACGAAGAATCGAACAAATAAGTCTAAACTTATCAGAGTTACATGTATTAAGCGACCCACGACGCAGTACCGCAATAAATTTATGTTTTATTTTATTGCTAATTTTATAGGCAAAAAATTAAATAATGTTAATAATAAATAAATAATAAAAAGAAAATATAAATAAATAAATAATATTATTTGACACAACAGTGAAAAAGGTCATGGAAAAGGAGCTCGTGATGGAGTAGGTGGATCAAAAGGTTGTGTGATAATTCGGTGGCATTGAGCAAAGATGTACCGGATTATGATTCTCTTGTCTTGTTTAAAACAAAACTGTAAAGGAATAGAGATTTATGGAATTAGTGACCCGTACACAACCAGATACAGACCCTCCAGAACCGTATCCTCCGAAAGATTCTCGGAGCTGAGATCTTTCAGATCATATCCGAAATGAAAATCTACATCTAGATCTCAAAATTCTCACCATACAGCAGTTCATGAAGCGCCTGTGCAAGCGCTTCTTTCATACTGCTGTGAAGCACCGCAACCCCCTTATCGCATCGGCAGCCCGATACGAACCCTCCCGCATCTCAAAGATTCGCCGTCCTAGGCATAATCTCGTCACCCCCGACGGCCCCATTACCCAGCTCCAAGGGAGCCAGCACAGTGAAACCGCGTTCTTTCCGGCCTCGCCGCCGAGGTCCGTCGCGACAACCCCGTCAAGTCCTGCCCTTAGCGTAGTCGCTTAGTTTTAAGTAGTATAGTAAGCCCTGGCTGGAGGCTTTGATTCTATATCAGGGCCGCCAGAGGCATGTCCGGTTAAACAGACGACAACCTTTTAGATTGACCAGCGACGCCAGGCAAAAAAAAAACATTGTTAGCCTCTTACTTCGTGCCGTCGTGATTGCATCGTATCGTAATATTGTTGTTATTTTTTTTTTCTCTTGTCTAAGTTTATAATTGTAATTGTTTTAGATTGATTAAAGACTAGTTTCTAGTCATTTTTTTTTATAAAATTATTATCTCCCACCATTACATAATATAGTATGTTCTGCAATATAGACGCGGATTTTCATAGACATTGAAATGGCAGCCGAGTTAATTATCAAGCTTTATTTGTTAAAAGAAGCTAAGAAAAGTGATGATCTAAGGAAAAATCGACAGGCCAAGCTATTCAGGATGTACAAGACAATATCCCGTGATGTTGGCTTCATCCACATTTACAAGCTATCAGAAGATTTAATCTTTCTTTGTCTCTAGACAATCTCGCTGTTCTTCTTGGGTATGGCTTCATCATAAAGCTACTAAGAGCAAACGCCTCATCTCCAATTAAAAAGTGGGGCAGAGTTACATTTGTTCCAGGCAAATTCTTAGGTGGTGGAATATGAAATCTTTCATTTGCTATGTCATTGCCCATTCTTGACTTTTGAAAAATGCCATTGTCAGATTCTTTGCCGTAAGCACCTACATCAACGGCTATAAATTTGTCATTTGCATCCACAATAGCTAACAAGACAACTGAAAAGTAATCTTTATAATTTAAAAAGAGGGATCCACTATTTTTTGGAGCTTTGATACGGACATGTTTGCCATCGATTCCTGCAACGCAATTCGGTATATTCCATTTATGCCAAAAACATGTTTCAACGATTGTAAAGTCGTTTTCCTCCAGAGGCTTCATTAGGAGACCAATTCTTGCCTTAAAACTTCTACATGTTTCACGATACGTGATATATAGCTCTCAGATATACGGTATGAATACGATAAAGATCTGAAACTTTCACCGGTGGCCATGAACCTGTAAAAATCATAATACTATTTTGATATATATAGAATAATAATAATAATGATTTAACAAAGTGAGAGACATGATGAAATCCTTTACTCATTTTGTTTAGGTATTTAACTAAACTTTAATCTCGATGTGTTTCTTTATTCTTTTTCATTTTAAAAGCTCAGTAAGTAAAATGCATCTAAAAACCAATCTTAATAGGTACCACAATAGTTTAGGCAGTAGTTTATTTGTTAGAAATGTGTTTTGCTTAAAAAGGTACATTAAGATTGTTTAACTTTATTTAAATATCTAAACAATACTAGTATATTCTGATGTAGTTATGTATTTAAATCTGTACAATACACCACACTGATCCAGAAAAACATACCTTAATCAAGTTCTTGGTTTTAGGTGATGACTGCAAGAAAAAATGGAAAATGATACGCGATTCCTATACAAGATATAGAAAAAAAAATAAGGCGGGTACTGGGTCAGCCGTAGCAAAAAACGCAAAAGACAAAAGGTACCAACAGTTGTCGTTCCTAGACAATATTCCCGAACACAGATCGGGGGGTACGAATATAATAGCCTCACCTCCGAATGTAACTGATAATGAGGATAGTGTTGATTTAGATCACCTAGAAAGAGAGTCACAAAATCAAGATACCGAGGAAACGGAAACATCACTGGTTCTTAATGAAACTCCAATCAAAGTAAAACGCCTTAAACATAGCGACGATAATGTAATAAAAATTTGGAAAGAAAGAAATGAAAAAAGGCAAGATTTGATAAAGACTATTGTCCAACGCAAGGATGATGACGTACAACTTTTTTGCAATTATATTGGTAACGTTTAACGAAGTTTACCGCCTTTACAAAAGGCTGAAGCGAAAAGGCATATTAGCTCTGTTGTATCAGATTATGAAATCTTGGCAGCAAGAATTGCTACCGGAACGGAGAGATCAGATACGCTGAGTTCCTCGTATTACACATCTTCACCAGAAGGGTCATCAACGAATTTATCTGTAGGCCCTAGAGATACACATCATTCATCAATACATGTCCAAAGCCCTGTTCAACATATAACGGGCCCATGTTCTCCTATTGCGGATGTCCAATCACCAGGACATGTATCATCACCAGAACCTACAGATTTACGTACATCGAACCAAGACAGTGATGATAGTCTCCAAAACTTTTTTAATTTATAAACTTAACTCACCTTAATGTTAAGAATAATTTTTCTTCAGCGTTGATAACTTCCTTGCGAGAAACTTTTGCTTCAATTTTGTCAGCAATTAAACTTTGGATAAAACTGAACTGTTTTTTATTTAAACAACAGTACTCTCTAAATTTTTCTTCATCACTTATTAAATGGTTTTTAATCAGCGTCTTGTAACATCCTTCCCGTTGTCTGCTTTTATAAAACGAGTCTGTTGCTTTTCTTTTACTATTGACATAAAGCAACAACAAATCGTTATCTTCTTCCTCTTCCAACAGTATAAATAAAAGTTTGTCATCAATCGACATCTTGTCAACTCAAAGTAAACTAACGAATACACAACAACGCATCACCACGAACAGAGCGACACTGCCGCGTTGTTCGGAATCAGCGCAGCAGGCAGCACCTTAGTGGCAGCACTGCTGCGGCAGCACTGCTGCGTGCAGCGTGGTTCGGAATCATACCTTTAGGTTGATCGGTCAGTGTAGGTACCAGACCAGAAGTAAAACAATTTTTTTTCAAAAATACTCAGATTGGTTAAATGAAATTGAATGTGTCGAATTGGTAAGGGGTAACGAGAAGTGCTTTCAAGAAAACGCGAACCAGCCCGGACCATCTTGCGAACGCGGACGTCCCAGGAAAGACTTTTGCAGATTTATCTAAGCGCTCGAAACGTAGAAGATTGACAGAATTATCTCAAGTAGACGACTCTGCTACGAATGCACTACTGAGTACTTCTGACACGTCTAATACTAGCTTAAGATTGAATAGAAATGCGGACGAGGCCTTATCCCTTTTTCTTGAGGCTAAGTAGACCAAGCATCAATATTTATTAATTAAGAACTTCATTAACAATAAAACTGCATGTGACATTTTTCCATCTTACCAAAGTGTACTAAAAAGAAATGCTATCCCGAAAACTTATCCGTTTCAGAATCTAAAGCCGAAGTTGAATTGCAAAGTTTAGTAAATCTCTTCCACTCACAATTTGTCTTTGATTGGAAAGTGGGGATTTGATGGCAGTACAGGCCAAAGTGAATATAAACAGTCTATTTAAGATCCTTCTTGTAAAGATGACAGTAGTTTATTTGTAACGTCTTATGTCCCACTTAAGTTAGTAGCAAATTACCCTTCAGACAATATTACAGTTTGGAAAAATCCCCGACCCTCTTCCACTAGATACTGCAGACCTATTCGTTATCAATTTTTGAAAGAAACTTCTGAAGTATCTAAGGAAGAGGAAGCCTACTTCCGAGAAAAGATTAATAATTTGACTCGAACCACTTTTAATTTTAATAACTGCAATTTCAGAATTCAACACTCTTTACAGTTAACTATGGTGGATGGTAAAGTGTGTACTTCTTTGAGTGAATCGTCATCCTGTAAGTGTTACATTTGTGTAGCAACTCCTAAAGAAATGAACAAAATAGACGTTTGCTTACAGAAACAACCTGATGAAAGTAGGAATGAGTTTGGCCTGTCTCCTTTACATTCTTGGATTCGCTTTTTCGAATGTTTTGTTCACCTTGCCTACAGGATGGATGTTAAAAAGTGGCAGGTTAGGTCGGATGATGAGAAGAGACAAGTAGCAGATAGGAAATCGTATGTACAGAATGAGTTTAGACGTAGACTAGGTTTAATAGTAGACAAACCACGAAGTGGCGGAAGCGGGACATCGAACGATGGAAATACGGCGCGAAAATTTATCTTTGATTCTGCAGTTTCAGCTGAAATTACTGGCTTACATAAAGATTTGATTGAACGTTGTTTCATAATTTTACAAGCCTTGTCCTCGGGTTTTAATATTGATTCGAATAAATTTAATGAATATTCTTTGGAAATCGCGCGACTTTTAATTCAAGAATATCCGTGGTATAATCTCACAGCTTCCGTTCACAAGGTTCTCATTCATGGTGCTGAAGTGGCACAGTATGCTTTATTATCTATCGGGGAATTATTCGAAGAGGCAGCAGAATCTAACAACAAAAGTTATATCTAAGGCCTTCAGACGGGATCACACGAGAAAAATGTCGCGTATACTTACGAATACGGACTTACTTAACAGACTTTTACTCAGCTCGGACCCATTTATTACTGGTCTTCGGAAACTTCCCCGTAAGAAAAAGAGTGTTATGTCGAGACAGGTTTTAGGTTTATTAAGAATTTAGTTTAAATATAATTTAGGTTGGTTATTGCAGTTATTTAATTTAGTCATGGTTATGATGACGTTTATAAATAAATTGTAGTTTTAGTTTTCTTGCCTTTTGGTGTACATATGTATAACTAAAATAATACATATTTAATGATAACCCCATCATGAACAACGTTATATATCATATTCAGATGTATTTCCGAACGAGGGAGAATAAATCTCAAATATTGACTATTTAAATTTATATTAAAGAGTACATATTGAACAGTTTATTGCATATGATGCATTAAATTACGTAAATAAAGCTTTAATGTACATTTAGAGAATGCAATCTCGATCTCGCGAGATCTCGGCCTTTTTTAGCGAGATTGATCTCGGACGAAAAAAGGGCGAGATTAACGAGATTGTACTCGAGCATAAAAACGTCTTATTTGAAGCGCGGATTGATACAGACGTTAAAAATTATAGACAGATACGTCAAACAATGTTTGATTCAAAAGATCTATTGAAAAAATTCGTGAAAATAAATGTTTATCTTATAATACTTTTTTTTTTGGTGGGTAAAAATCATCCAAATGACATCTCTCGCCCTTGGGCGGAGCGGGAGATAGTGTCAGACTATTACTGCCTTCGTGTCTTTCATACCGGGCCTGAGCTACGTTTTGGAACTAACCCTGGCCCCAGTAGGCTTCGACCCAGTGTGCGCCATCGATGACTTGAGCTCGGTCCGGACGGTTCGACAGCAAACTACCCATTGCTCACCGTCCGCGAGCATAGGCGCGCGCTGGTTATCTTATAATACTTATAATTTTTTCCTAATTTATTCAAGTATTGTGAATATTTGCAAAAAAAAACACAAAACTGCCAATCTCGCGAGATCTCGAAATTAGCGAGATCTCGCGAGATTATGAATAATAATCTCGCGATCTCGCTCGAGCCCCAATCTCGCGAGATTTGCATTCCCTATGTACATTAGTGAAGTATTTTTTATTATGTACTCTTCAGAAAAAAACCTATTTAACCAATTTAATAAAGTAAGGTATTTATGACTGCGCTTGTAGGGCGCTTGGACCACCGTGCAATGTTTGGAAATTTAGCCAAAACTTGCCAATGAACACATTATTGGCGTATGACAATTTCTTTACTGGAGTAAGCTTTCTGGATGATTTATACATGAAACATGTATATGCTGCATGCTGTAGGAATAGTACGTAGCAACCGGAAGAATCTACCAAATATAATCAAGAAGACTCAGCCAAGAAATATGCGCTTAGGGAAACATTAAAATCAACTTTTCATGGTTTAAGCATTGTACATAAAATACAGTATAAATTACTTAAATTGAAAAAAAAAAAACTTTTTTTTCCAGCCGTAGCCTAATATTCTTATATGAATCGTTTGTAATGTTATGGATAGTTGTGCAAGTTATATATATTTTATTATGGCAGCAACAAACAAAAAAAAAACTTAGCCAAAATGTTCTACTTTTTCGGTTTATGGGATATGTATGACGATCTAAAATGATCGAAACGGTCGATACCTCTCATAGCTTGCGTATAATCAGCTATTACTTTTGGACACAAGACGTCTGCTTTGGTGCCATCTTTTTGTGTGCTTTTTATTAAAAAAACATCTTTGGGATCGTGTGCTGTGGTGAGCACGGATACGTCTCGTGTGTCCACCTATTATTTTATTGCTGGAGAATCGGAGAATCCATAAAATTTAACGATGGCAGATCCAGTGGCAATTTTACAGATTTATTTAAGTTGTTATTCAACTATGATCTGACACTACGGCAGCACATGCAACATATTAATGAAAAGTAATTTACTCAACAGATAAGCTACGACATCCAAAAGGAATTAATTGCATTAATGTCTAAATAAGTTATTAAAGAAATTATACACAGAGTTAAACAAGCAAAATACTGCGTCTTCTTGCCCGATTGTACCAAGGATGTCAGCCGTGTTGAACAAATGTCAATAATATTAAGATGCAATCAATTAAATTTGCAATTCCTCAACTGGAGCAATAGAGTATATTGCCGTTGCAGAAACAACTGGAGAGTATTTAACAAATTAAATATTACAAGTCTGAAAAGAAATGGGTCTAGATATCCAAAACTATCGAGGACAATGATATGATAACGGCGCCAATTTGGTCGGTATTAATAACGGTGTCAGAACAAGAATACTCAATATTAACAACCAATAAATAAATTTGAATTTGAAACCCAAGAGCATTCTTTACGCCGTGCGGATGCCACAGTTGGAATATCCTTTTGATTGATGCAGCTAACTTTTCTACAACAGCTAAAACGTTTTTTGGCTTCATCAATAAAATCTGTGTGCTGTTTTCATAGTCAAGTAAGCGTTAGTATATTGTAAAAACTAAATAAAAATTTAAATTAAAATTTATCTGAAATACGATAGGAGAGTAGAATCGGAGCAGTAAAAGCAATATTTTTGCAATTTGATGATGTTATCGAATGCGTGAATGACCTGAAAATAAAAGTGATGATTCTAAAACTAAGCGACTGTGACGCAGTCTTAAAAGAAATGTTCACTTGTGAGTTTATTGTAGCCATTCACTTATGGATTAGCCATACAGGATTTGATAGTGTTGCACAAGGTCGATAATTTGTGGAGAAAAGTACTTTCGAAATTGAGTTTCAATTTAAAGAAAAAAGACCAGCCAGGAAAACCGTCCAGTTATGAACATATTGATGAACCTATTCCATGTTTTGAAATGCAGTACAGAGTTAACTTTTTAACACAATAATTGATGCTATTGTAGTCGATGCTATTATAGTAGGTTTTATTTATGATATTAGTTATTTAAATCCTATATCAAAAGAAGACCCTTCTCCAGTATTGTAATGATTTAGGTACAAATAGTACTTCAGGAAGGCGAAAAAAGCGATATACGCCCTTTCGACCTATATGAAGAACTCCAACTTTTAAAAACGTATTCACTAAACTATCAACGACGCGAAACAAGACAACAAAAGCTTTGAATAAAAAAGTGATGCGAATATTGCCAAAATCGTTGCGGAGGCTAAGAGGTACTGCGAAAAAAACATGAGGAATGTAATTAAAGCGAGTAATTCATGAATTGAAAATTCAAACCGATTAATATTTCAATCGCCATAAAAAAAAACAAAGGTTATAAAGAAAAATTATATTATTTATGACTTTGATTTAGGAGTTATCAGAAGAAAAATACATCAGTTTTACGAATTCGAAAAAAAAGTCTTACGGACATAAGTTACTTTAGTCCGTCTACTGAAAGCGTGACCTGATAAAAGGAGGTTAAAACCCAAAAAATTGAATATGGTATTATTGAAATAGTCATAGAAAAAAGTTTTGATACTTGAGTATTTTTTTTATTTATGACGATTGTACAATATTTGTATACGAACTTAAATTTTTGTAGATTTATTTATTGGTAGACGTATGGTAAAGAGGTTAATAATACATAAAATGTTATATAACTCCAAATGTATTTTATCTGTTCTCTCAAATGCCTTATATAATATTCTTTATTTACAATTTCTTAAAAAAATCCTTCCGGCAAGAATACCAAGAGCACAACACCGCGACAGTCAATTAAAATAGTCAACATGATTTCAACTTCAGCACGTCACGCCAACACTAATAATGTGCTTCAAGGTTGTTGGGTTGAAATCGATTCGTTTTAGCATGGAAATAATTCAAATCTTTTGGGATTAGTCAAGTGGGAACATGTTTTATACTAAAGTGAATGTTTCAAATGATACGGATCGACTCGTGAGACACGGAAATTTCAGCAGCTATCTCTCTCAAACTTGAACAAGGATTTAAGTTACTTACTATTTTCTTAATTTTTACGCTACAGATGAAGACTTTGATGGCCTACCAGACAGAGGCAAATCTTTCATCACATCTCGACTGCTCATAAACGTATCGTAGCACTCTTCAGGACATCAGTGAAGATATTTATTTTCAGAACTTAGTTTAAGATTTTTTTTCTTTCTTTCTATTTTTTCACCAATTTTTTTTTTCCGTTGTGTCCTTGCATATTTTTAAGATTATCTATAAACATAAGAAGTATCATTCATACCGTAAAAATTCGCCCGCCAGGATTTAAGCGATGTGTCCTGCCAATATTGGTCTCATATCGGTTCTATTTGAAGGTGAAGAAAAAAGAAAAAAAAAAGAAAGAAAAATAACTAAATACCTTACAAGTTGAAAACATGAAAAGCGCATTGGCACTGTACTGTTACTTGGTGGAAGACACAAAAATGCTGAAGTACATATCCCTCTGCAAGATCAGCCAAGATCATATTGAACTCTTCTTCTCGGCTGTGCGAGCAAGATTGGGTTTCAACAATAATCCAAATGCCATTCAATTTCGCGCCGCTTATAAAAAGTTGCTTGTGAGAGCTGAGATAAGGGATGATGGCATTGGGAATTGTACTCCACTGGAACAAGTCAATATATTGACATGCTCCAGTAAAAATCTTGTTATAGCTATAAACGAGCTAACTGACAAAAAAAGTTTTTTTAGAAATCACGGAGGATCATAGTGATTTATACGACGAATATTTGGAATGCATTTTAAATACAGAGGCTGATAAGTACACAGATAGGGTCTTAGAATATATATCTGGGTTCGTTACGAAAAAGTTAATGCGAAAAATTTAATGCAATGTGTGTGTATTGCTCGGAGTTCGGAGAGGAAGACGTCAATAGTTTGATTTACATTAAGTCAAGAGGAGGACTTAAATATGCTTCTTCTAGTGTCATAGATATAATTAAAAAGACAGAAAAAAATCTTATAACTCATTTAGAAAAAAAAATCGAAACCAGAGCTATATTATCCGTACATTTTTCAATACATGTGTGAATTGTATGATTTAAACACTTTTTTTCATGCGGACTCTGATCCCGAGCATAACAGTAATCACAAGTTACTCCTCATAAAATCCGAAATTAAGATCTTCCTAGATATAAGGTATAGATATCACGGTCAAAGAACATCTGAAAAAGTGTCATTTAGACAGTTTTTGAACAAGGTGATATTGTTTAGAAATGAGTAGGTAATAACTGCATTTTTAATCTTACGTTACTAATGAAAAGTTTTACGTTACTCGTTATCACACAAATAAACAAATTGAAAAAAGAACTTATTTTATTTTTACTCCACCAGCCATTAACATAATAATAAGAAACATTATCTTCTTCCTAGTAGAAGAACTTGTTTTTCTCTGAGGCGGTATACGGTATAACGGCCCGCTCCCGTCAACTGGCTGCATGTCTACCTTACCTATCTACCCTACCTACCTGTCCAAACCATCTTACTCATTTACCCTACCTACCTACCCTAACTACCTACCCGTCAACCTACCCAACCTCCCTACCCAAACAGAGTTCCAAATAAAATGCTACAAAGCAAAAAATTACTTTCTTTTCCGAAGTTGGTGTCTGGTTGTTTTTCATTTTTTGACACCGACTTCGGAAAAGAAAGTTATTTTTTGCTTTTTAGTATTTTTTTGGAACTCAGTTAAGTTTTTTGTTAAAAAGTTTTTATTTTAAGTTTTGGTACCTCAAATTACCATGAAAATTATTTGTAGCCAAAGTACATCTCATGACTATCCCAATAAGCCCAAACACGACTATGATACATTGTTTGATTCGGAATCCCAGTATTCAGATCAGTTCGATGGTACCATTTTTTTTCAGTACCATTTATTTATAACTATTTTCTTCATCATAGTCAGTTAAATAATCGAGATATCTTCTACCCGTGACATACTTAGCATGAAGGAGTTCCAGTGGCCATCTGTGGTCTTCTAAATAAGTTCCACTTCACCAAACAATACTCTCTGAATGCAAATGATTGCATTGTTGATGAAAATACCAGAATCGCTATGACTGCCTATAATATTTGAAGAGTTCTCTCGATTTCGCCAGGATCCCATCATCAGATCCTAACCTGGTGACCATGGGACCAACTAGAGAGTATACCATTTCAAAGAAAAGAATAATTTTCCAAATCGGTCCAGGTGAGTAATCGGGGAACATACACAAAAATAAAAAGGTTCCGATGAATTGAGAACCTGCTCCTTTTTTTGAAGTCAAGTGTGCAAGGCCGTGTCTTGGTTGTTACCGCACTGATGACACACGGGGGTCGCCTCCCGTCTTGCCACTGTGTGCAGGTATTTGCCAAAATAGCCATGCCCCGACAATACCTGCACTAAATGGAAGGACAACGTCCCGTGTTTCCTCCTTACCCACTCCTCTAGGATTGGCTGGATAGCCCCAACATTCCAGTGACTGGCGCTGGGGGTCTCCAGGCATGTAAGTTGTTATCTAATATTAAATCCTGGCAAATATCCTAATGATCATTGCTTGTACAGACTTTTTGTTTTATTGTCCATGCTCATAAAAATTTTAGAACATTTAATTCAGAACCATTTTAGAGTGGTTACCAAACGAACCTTAAAACCACAGCCCAATAGTTCAAAAAAATATTATTGTCTCAACCAATTCAAGACAAGTGTATTAAAACCTTAGTCCATAGTCGTAATAATGAAGTAATAAGAAGTAAATCGAGAAAGCAAATATGTAAAATCAAACATATTAATTATATAAAATTAGGCCAAAACAATAGATAGATAAAAAAAAAAATTGTCTGCAGTGTACTTGCATACTTTTTAACTTAGTTTTTAAGTAAATCATCATCATGATGAGAGCATGACCGAGATGCCATATTTAAGTGAAAGATATTTTTCAGACAAATGATAACACTGTCAGAAACTGGTGTGGACCATCATGGCTGCGGTAGAATAGAAACACCAAAGTAAAACAGGAATCTGCTTCCAACAACTCAGTTCAGCTTTCGTAAAGCTCTGGGCACTGCTAATAGTGTTATTAGCTGTGCCCAGAGCCACCTTTCCTATGCCAGACCTTTACCATGGCTGATGTGAGGAATCAGCAGTCCATCTGGTCCTCAACCAGAATGACTCCGTGGTTGCAGTTTTTGGACATATCAACTGCCGAATCAGTCCTCCTCTCTAGTCTTTACTAGTTTATGTTCTATCCATCCTAAGGTCCTCTGGTAGATATATCTCTGTCAGAGATAAGACGGCCATTGTACCCATAGATTTAAGTTATATAATAAAACTTATTCTATTCAAAAGCAATATCCCTCAAAATTGTTAATAAATAGCATCAAAACAGGCATTTTACAAACCAATTACTTCTAGACGCTATACTAAAATTATTGATTAATTGCCGCTGCATTTTTTTAATATCTACACAAAGATCCGCCCCTAAGACGACCCACTGAATAAATCTGTCTTCTAGCAACTACTAGAACGCCGACACAATAGGTACCGTTAGATCCACGTGGTACCTAGTCACCACAATTTTGTAATTTGTAGTTTACAAGAAGAAATGTTAAACTAAAACAGAACACTTTTATAACACTAATTTTATTGACCAATTGACTTTTAAGAACAGCACAACACAGCAAAGCGCAAAGGACTGCAGCTTCGTGCAGACAAATGAAATTATACTTTCATAAAATTTATTAGCTCAGGAAAAAGAGTCGCTACTGATCCCAATGTCCTTTTCCTTTTACAGGTAAAGTTTATTTTTGAACACAGCCTGTTGACTGTTCATCAGATTATTCATACAAACAAGACACCCTAAGAGCAACAAAAAAGACCAGACCACATCAAACAACGAAGAAAGATCTAAAGTAGTTGAAATTTAAGTTTTTTATGTTCTTTTAAATTAAAGATCTTTTAATTCAATTTAATATTTAAAAAAAGGCAACCACACAAATCTTGAAATCTCCTTTGTTGTCACTTAACTTAATCAACCATTATCCACAGATAAGAGAGTGTACTGTACTGCGCTGACTAGGGTTGCCAACTCTTCATGACAAAAAGTCGTTAACGTGAGCTTGAAAAGTCGCTAGAAGTCCCTAAATTAAAAAAAAAAATCACTTACATAGAATAATATTTTGTAATCGGTACCTATAAAACCTTTAAAAATTATATATTTTATTAAATTGACAAACGAAAAGTCAAGAAATTAATACTAAAAATAATATATAACATAAAATATTAAATATTGCCACCAAATGAATAAATAATTATTGCACAAATAAAAAGTCAAAATCTTAATGATGAAAAAGTTTCTTCATTAATCAACAGAAATCCAGAACTATCGGTAATAATTTGAAAATCTGGAATGAAAACCTAAAGTTGATGGCTGAGGCTGCGATCGATGTAGGTTTGGCAAATGAATATGATTTATTGGTTAAGTTATGATTAAGTTATTATTTTTATAACTTCTCTATATACTTATATAAGTTATAATTTCTCTTTTTGTGCGCCTACCATATTATCTCTTCACCTCCCTAGGTTGACTGGTAGAGAAATGCCTAAGGCATTGAGTCCGTCTTTGTACTTTTTGTTGCATGAAAATTAAATAAATAAATTGTGACTACTTAATTTGAATACATGGCATCATCATCCGGTAGGCGCGTATCAATCACACTTTGGTCCGGTAGCTCCCAAGCCCTATAAACCCACCTTTCGTTGCTTTGGAAGGTGCGATTCTGGGTGTACCGTTCCACTCGCCGCTTGTACCTACTGTCGAATATGGTTTGCCCATGCATAGACTTTCTGCTTCAGGTAGTCGATACGCTCTGCGATACGGGCTAGATAATCTCGAGGACTAATATCTGTCCCCGAAAAAGCCCGCCTCACAAAGCGCATCACTCTAGGGCGAGTGTTGCCCTAGAGTGAGATGAGTGCTCTAGCCCCACCGATACGACGCTCAACCCTGCACTGCCCAACTGGCTTAGTTGGTTGTGTAGCTCTGTCACTATTTGGAATTTTGACGTGGGCTACACGACCCGCTGTTGCACCCGCTCAGTACAAGATCGAGTGGGTATTGGTAACGTCAAACAAAACAATTTGATAGCTGAGAATCTAGAGCACACACCAACGCCTTATTTTTCCTGTGCATAGGCAAAAGAGGCAAACGAGGTCTAAGCTCTGGTGGCATAGAGCCGTACTCCCGGAATGCATCCTCCAAAGCGCTCCTCAAACGTGTATTGCAGTGGGTACTCACGGATATAGCCCCGTCATCATCATCCTCACCAACGTGGTCGGGTCTCGGTGATACACTGGGTTGACGTTGCACCGCGGCCGGTGGTGAAACAGGTGAGACACGGACATTCCGTGATTCTAGGCGCAGTCTATCAAGTACGGCGTCATCCATCATACGATTACTCTGGATGATCCGCACCGCACCTGATCCGATAATCGTTGAGCCGAAACGTTGACAGCTGGCTAAAGCACCTGAAACAGACACGGCATCCGACCACGGTACGCAGTCAGGTTTGTTCCCCCCTCTGTAGCCCCAAAGTATGAGCGCATGACATTTTCATTAATGGATTGTGTCCATCGCACACTTCCACCGGCAGCGGGGACCCCGTCAGAGGCTGGAGGCCCTCGAAGTCCTAAGCTATTATTGTTATTATTATCATCTGGAAGAAGTATTAGAACTCTGCGGAATAAGAAGTCTTTTTGAAAAAAACAATTATCATGGCAAAACGAACTTTAAAAAGAAGTTGGTTATTCCTAGTTTCGCTACAATACTAGTTTTGTACTGACTTTTGGGCTACTTTAGGCTGCAGAAGTTAAAATTCGGCTACTTTAGACTACTCATGCTGTGAAAAATGGCGACATCAGGCTCTGCGCTGTTGGCAACACTGTAGACTAGCCATATTCCTGTATTATTTATGTACTTTTGTACCGTTTGTGGTTTGTGCTAATTTTGTTTGTTTGTAAACGTAGATTGGTTATTTCAGTAATTTGGTATTCGAGTGTGATACGAGGTAAGTTATTGCGAGTTTGCATTTAAAATGATTTAAAATTTGAGCCAAACTTGAACGAAATTATTTTTCTGACTTATAGATGTGTGACGAATACGAAATATTTGAATTTTTGGAGTCGGAATATCGTATGGAGAAAAGAAACCGACGGCGTCGCTTTAGGGAAACAAATAACCCATTGGAAATGGATGACAGGGAATTCATAAATCAATACAGGTAGGTTTAACTTCAGGGATAAAAACTGAAAATGAATCTATGAAAACACTCATTAAAAATCCGTTGTCGAATACTGCATTTTTATTTTATAGATTGTCAAAAGATTTAGTCACAAGTTTATGTGAAGATTTAGAACCTTTTATGAAAACAAATCCAAAAAGGACTAGCGATTTGACCTTAGAGACAAAGGTGAGTTGTTTGATTATCAAATGTTTACTTTAACAAAAAAGCTTGCATAATCTATTTTGAATCATAGTGGAAAGTGTATTGGTGCATAACAGAACATAGTCAGATGGGTTTTTTAAGATCCGTCTTGCCTTTTCAGGCTTTTAGTCCCTTGAACCATCTGGCCAAAATTAAATGGACACAATAAATATAGATCAATAGGATGTAAGTTATTTTTTTTACACTCCTACCTCCACACCCATATTTTCTTTTGATAATATTTATGTGGCAGAACAATGTTTTGCAAGTCGGCTAGCTGCAAAGCTGTGTATTGCCCACATACCTACTACAATTAGTAATCATCTATGTATAGTAATATTATAAATGTGAAAGTTTGTATGTATATATGGATGAATTATTTTACTCTTTCACACAAAAATTACTTAATTCATTAAAGCCCAAGTGAACACCGGTGTTTGCACACTCATTGTCTTTCTATTGTGTCTCTTACTATCAAGATTGAAGAGTCAAACTTCGTACAAGGTTAGACTATGTCCTAGAACATATCCAGGGATTATGTTCCCTTGGAATACTTTTCTAACCATAAATTAACCTTTCGAATACTGTAATCACTGTCATGATATAAAGACAGTAATAATAATATTCCACGACTATCACACAACGCCATCTAGTCTCAAGCTAAGCAGAGCTTGTGTTATGAGTACTAGACAACTGATAAACATACTTATATATTTCGAAATACATACATAGTATAGATAAATTACACCCAGACAGAACAAATGATCATGCTCATCCACACAAACATTGATCCTGGGTGGAAATCAAACCCACAATGAGTGAGTGAACGCCGGTGTGTGCTTGGGGTTTAATTAATTAACAATTATACTATAATTCGCGCTAACTGCTTTATGTTTGCAGGTATTAACAGCAATCTATGTGTATGCTCACGGATCCCATCAAAAGCCTACAGGTAGCGCTCAACAAGTTGCTCAGCAGACAGTGTCTGCAGTGTTGGCAGAGGTTACTACAGCCATAAACCATATTGAAATTAAAAATAAATATATTAAGTTTCCACAATCTTCAAGTGAGCGGAATGCAAATAAGTTAAGGTACTACACTAGCTGTACCCCTGCACCTTGCCATGCTCGCGTTTAGTTCCTTTATCGCTTGTTTCCTACCTACTCTACCCGACTCTAGCCCACTCTACCCTATTCTACCCTACTCTACTTACTTTACTTTACCCTACACTACTCTAATTTTCAGTTTCTTTTTGTTCCATAAGAACCTTATTCTTGCAATAACAAACACAACGAAAAAATAATTAGCAAAATTGGTTCAGCTGTTCTCGAGATTTGCACTTAGCAACACATTTAGCAATACATTTTTATATCATAGACTAGCTTTTGCCCGCGCGGCTTCGCTCCCGCTCGTCTCTACTCCACACTACTCCACACTACTATATCCTACACTACCCTAATTTTATTTTTTTTCCATAAGAACCTTATCCTCACAATAACAATCACAACAACAAAAAAACAGCCAAATCGGTCAAGCCGTTTTCATGCTATGTCGTGACAATGGAAAACGGGTTTCATTTTTATATATATAGAATTATAGATTAACAATATTACTTTTTTTTTTCTGTCGACGGGGAAAATCATCATTGACGAAACCCGCTCTTGGGTGGAGCGGGAGACAGTGTCAGAGTCTTACTGACTAAAAACCCCGCGCCGTTCCTTCTAGCCTTCATACCGGGGCTCTAGTTTCATTTCGGATAACCCCGACCCCGGTAGGCTTCGACCCAGATGGGCCCCTCCTGTTGCTGACAACTCCTTGAGGCGCGCGGGAACAGTGCGCGCCGTCGACGCCTTGGCTCGGTCCGGACAGTTACCGGACGATCGGACAGCGAGCTACCCATGGCTCACCGTCCGCGAGCCCGCGTCTACGGTGGCTGGAAATCGGGATCAGAATCCCGGCGGCGGCGGCGGGGGCGCCGTTGCCTGATGCGGTCTGCCTCCTCCTTTGCTAGCATTACTGCTTCGCAGAAGGAGGCGACCGCCTGCCACTCCTCCTCGCTCCGGACCATGGCCTGAACCAAGGCCCGGCGCTAGAGGTCTCCGCCGCCGATCGCCCCCACGAGGGCACGGCGTTGCTCCACCCAAGCAGGGCACACCTCAACTGTGTGCTCCACCGTGTCCTCCGGGCGTTCCGCACAGTGGCGGCACCCGGGCGTCTCTTCCGCTCGAATCCGATGCAGGAACCTCCCGAACTTGCCATGTCCGGTGAGGACCTGCGTCATGCGGAAGGTAAGGACGCCGTGAGGTCTTTCCAGCCACGCCTCAAAGAGGGGACTTACCGTAACAATATTACTTAAGTTTAACATTGTGTCTAGATCCTAATCTTGACATCTCAATCTGTTATACATATATTATCAGTGTGATATTATGTAGTCTCTATTATTCTTTATAAAATAAATCAGACTAATATATTGAAAAAAATTCAATCCTAGTGGTGGTTTCAGGGAATAGGTAGTATGTTTTGTCATTTTCTTTTTAATAAAAATTATCCATCCAGTTTCTTGCCAGTTCTTCTTCACTATTTTATGATGTTTCATAGGTGCCTTTATGTGGGCCCATGTAAAAAAAAAATGCTGCAGCTTTATTTTAATTCATTAAACCCCAAGCGAACGCTGGTCGCACGCACCCATTGTCTTTTTATTGTGTCTCTAATTATCACGATTGAAGAATTAAACTATATATGTGTTAGAATAGATTATCTCCATATACATAGTTAGTTAGCCCATTTATGTCGTACTGCTGGGCGAAAGCCTCTCTCTCCATTTTCCACACAAGTCTGTATTCCATTGTAAGCCAGTCCTTCCGTTTATCTAGCTCATCTCTTCACCTTTGGCTTGGTCTGCCGCGATGTCGCCTTGCGTTCAATGGGACCAAATAAGTAGCTCTTTTAGCCCTCAGCTCATCCAACATGCGGCAAACTTGTCCGACCCAATCCCACTTTAGAGTGGCAGCATTTTGGGTAACATCTTTATACAGGTTTATTTGTAAAAACTAACAACCTTGCAGGAATGTATTTTTAACAACTTATACAACAACTTTTGTTTTATGACTTTTTACCAAACATATTCAGTTACCAAAAACAAACCTTGTAAGATTTCGTAGTTTTATCCAACTCATTTGTACTCTCTATTTTGCTATACCTACGTCTTCAAGACACGACGCAAGCGCATCAAGCACCCCCGTCGCCCGATCTCCGCTCCTCTCCGCTATTTAACGTTAAAGTTTAATTTAAATATTTTTAGTTTTGTATGAAAATTTGATGAACTAAAATATGATATTTTTTTTAAAGTCATAGAACAAAATTTGTTGTTTATGATGTTAGTGACACAGTACTGAGAGGTTGCCAGTGTTTTACAAATAACCATGTTTACTGCAATTATAAATAATGGTTTCAATGTTTTGTTTGCAGATTTTATGAAAAGTTTGGTATTCCAGACGTAATAGGTTGCATTGATGGTTCTCATATAGCTCTAGTGAAACCCAATGATCATGAGGATAGATATATTTGTGGAAAAAATTATCACTCTTTGAATGTCCAATTAGTAAGTGAATTCTCTTTTATGTAAATACTAAATAGTTTAAAAAATCTACTACTTTTAAATAATTGCAAGTTTATTCACAACAAAATCTTCTATCTTGGAATGTTTTATCTAAGTACTATTAAAGTATATTTTAGTATCTAATAATCAGAATTATTTTAGCATAAAGTAAAGAACTATTTCAGTGTTCTGGTATTTTTGTACAACTACATAATTTATTCATACTTATAATACATTATTTTCAGATTTGTAATGCTGACATGGATATTATAAGCGTAGATGCTAGTCATCCGGGAACCAGGCATGATTCCTTCATTTGGTCTGAACATCCATTGAAATCTTATTTGGAAAATCTGAGCACTACAGAAAAATTATGGCTTTTAGGTAATACATACTAATATTATAAAAGCAAAAGTGAGTTTGTTTATTACGTTTTCACGAATAAATGGAAAAACTGATTTTGATGAATTTTGGTACCAAGATAGTTGGAGACGAACATAGGCTAATTTAAAAAAAAGGTTGAGTAAGAGGGCAGAAAAGGGGAGAATTAAAGTATATTAATAAACGCGGGCGAAGCCGCGGGTAAAAGCTACTATGAATATATTATAATAAAGAATGTATTAAAAAACTAACAATAAGCGTTTACATGTCATGTAACATGTGTTTATGTAAAGAGACATACACTACCTATCCTACTCTACCCTACCAAACTTCATACAAACCATCTACTAACTAGCCAGAACTAAGCCTAAACATTTGGTTTGGATAGGTGAGCCCATTCTTGAGTCATAAAATTGCAACGAAAAGTGGCATTGATTGAAAATATAATTAGTTAAAAATAGAGACATTTAAAATAACAGCAAATAATCTAATAAACTTTTTATTTCAGGAGATTCTGGGTACCCTCAGAGAAAGACAATGATGACACCAATTTTAGATGCTGATCCAGGTTCTCCAGAAGCCTATTACACAGAAAAACACGCCCAAGCCCGAAATATTATCGAGAGGACCATATTCATGCTTAAGGCTCGATTTAGATGTTTATTAGTTCATCAACCATTACATTATCATCCACAAGTAGCTGGCTGTATTGCAAATGCATGTGTCATTCTACATAATATATGTAACAGCGCAAATATAGCTGTACCGGAACTTAGTGAAGTTGAGGTACAACAAGAAACGTTCATGCAACCTGAAAATTTGCATGTAGATTTAGCTGGCCCACAGAACGGTGAATTACAGGTTGGGATAGCTACAAGGCAGGATCTTGTTGCTCGCCTCTGGCAGTTGCGCCCAGGAGGCTGAGGGTTTGTTGAACAGGGTTGTTTGGCCTTGTTTGAGGGAGTTGTAAAGTTGACGCTTAGCATCAATAAGCTTTTAAACCATGCTTACGTTAACGTGACACGAAACAAAAGAGAGGATGCCTAGTCACTGTTGGTATTCATTAATTCTCTAAGTCAATTGAATATTGACATATTCAATTTAAATAGAGAATTATTTTTGTTTTTACGACAATTTTATAACATTAGTTGTTAACGAACTATATTGTTCACGCGTATACCCCGTGACACGCGCACACTACAGCGACACCGACGACAGGCGGGCGCGGGAGCGGGCTACTCGGCCCGTCAGCTGGAGAGCGACGACACTGCATCGACAGCGCATTGTACGAACTGGTCGTTTGACTAGACTTATTTCTTTAAACCTATACTTACCATTGTACGTCTAAAATAAATCAAGTTTTATATCTTACTAGCTTTTGCCCGCACGGCTTCGCTCCCGCTCTTCCCTACTCTACCCCACTCTACCCTACTCTACCCTACTCTACCCTACTCTACCCTACTCTACCCTACTCTACCCTACTCTACCCTACTCTACCCTACTCTACCCTACTCTACCCTACTCTACCCTACTCTACCCTACTCTACCCTACTCTACCCTACTCTACCCTACTCTACCCTACTCTACTCTACCCTACTCTAACCTACTGTACCCTACTGTACCCTACTCTACCCTACTCTACCCTACTCTACCCTACTCTACCCTACTCTACCCTACTCTACCCTACTCTACCCTACCAAACTTCACATAAACCATCTACTAAATAGTCCGAACAAAGCCTAAAAATTTGGTTTGGATAGGTGAGCCCATTCTTGAGTTATAAAATAACAACGAAAAGTGGCATTGATTTTTATATATATAGATAATGATAAGTAAATCATTGAAGAGTCCCCGCAAAGTCCCTGGCCTCACACAAGAGACACACATCACAAACATTTATATTCTGAATGATCTAAGATACATAGAAGAAATCTGCAGAATGTAACCTATATTTTTTAGTTCCTTGGGGCACACTCTTTCAGCTGATGCTGGACTTTTCCAAATAACAAATAAGGGTAATTGTTGTCAAAAATGAACAACAAATTTAATCGTTTAACATTATTGGCACCTTTAGCTAGGCAACCTATGCGCAATGTTTTAATGAATGCATTATCTAGCTTATAATATCTATTATAATCAAATAACATGAGGGAAGAGATTTCGAAATACAAAAATACTCGAGTATCAAAATCTTTTTTCAATCCACTAACTCGAAAACCTGCTTTTGTCCCACCGCTTTTAGGTAGGTAGGTACGCAATAGACTGGTTTCCGCATAAGTAGGTACAGCAAGGAGTGCGAGCTCTCCACTGCTACAATTTTATTACATTTATCGTATCATGCTGGGCACGAGTTGCTGGTCAATCCCCGTTTATTCATTTCTTCATACGTGTATTGAAAAAAGTCGTTTGATACCCGTGTTTTGTCACTGCAGCCCTCGGCTATAACGCACTCGCCATTCGCTTACAGCTCGAGCGAATTCCGCCTCAGTCGCAATGACAAACTTTCTGCGCTTTATCAAAATTCTCTTCCTAGTCATAGTACAATTTTTTTGTAAACATTCAATATTTCTTGATTTGACCTCATTTTCTTAGGTCGCGTCTTTCTATGGTCAGACTATAATTATTCATTACGAAGACATGACTGTTTGCCGGTAAGGTGTGTGTGTGTGTGATTGTTAGCAGAAGGGGCGGCAAAATGAAACGCGTGTTCTTGCTTTGAGGTTTTGGATAGCTGTCTGACGCTAACTTAATCAAATGTGCCTTAATTCATGAATCCCCAAGCGACCACCGGTGGCCGCGCATCTATTGTCTTACTATTGTGTCTCTAATTGACGGTATCTGAAGGGTTAATTACGTCAAATGCCCGGGAAAAATCAAGCAAGACCAGACACGTACACATTCCCTTATCTTGAGCATATTATTATGTAGCGACCGTATAACGGCATCGGCACATTCCGCTGAATCAGACAGCAAGTCAACTAGTTAGGGTTAACACACTATTGTAAGATCGAACCAGTAGGCCTACTCGTTTTCTCCGAAACGAAACTTTCGTAAACGAACGATATTCAAACGAAGTTTCGTTAGTGCACCTACTCTATTTCATTTTCGGACACACACTAGAAGTTCGGATCCACAGACAATCATCGTGACCGAATAGAATGAACTATATTGTTTGGGTCTTTTTATATGTCATTTAACATAAATTACGGTTTTTATACTTATTTTGAATC
Organism: Mythimna lalbum; assembly: GCA_949319445.1. Lineage (NCBI taxonomy): Eukaryota > Metazoa > Arthropoda > Insecta > Lepidoptera > Noctuidae > Mythimna > Mythimna lalbum. Next base: position 18,302,483 of record OX439357.1, on the reverse strand, counting down.
TTGCTTTATTTTAAAATTTAGCATTTATTAGGTGCTTTTTTTTATACGTAATGTTTTTATTTAACATTGAGAAAATTAAATTATAAAATAAACTTAAATGATTAAAAATAATATATACACTAAAGGCCTAACTAAATATGACGTCAAAAAACTCCTCCGCATCGCTGTCGACTGGAAGTGTGCCCAAAAGGCTGGCGGCATTGCCACGTTGTATGGCAATGCTTAATCTTGGTGCTTTATTATTTTTTTCTTGTAATATTTATAGACAAAATATAAATATGTCGTAAAATTTAATTTTTTTGATAAAATACACTATAAAACACCCTTTTTACGGTCATTGTTAACCGACTTATTTAAAGAGCGCTATTTCACGTCAATCATCGGTACTAACGTATGACAACTAAAAATACTAGTATAATCACACGTAATGTGTCAATTATAAAATGTCAACTTGAATTTGATTTTTAGTTTGGAATTTTTAAAATATTTTAAGTTGCCAGTGCTTTTTTTCATGACACATTTCATAAGAAAGTTGGACTGCCGCAGTCTACCTTTTTAGACCACAACCACTTTTCTTTACATTTAATAGCTATTTGATTTTTTTCTCAACTCAATATACTCTTTATTCACTTACTTCTTATCTTAACTATTAAATATTATAAATTAATAGGTATATACAAACAAATAATAATATGTACAAACGAGTAAAAAAGGCAGAAAAACGGGAAAAACTCAAAGGGCATAAAAAAATTCGTCTACATCGATGTCAATGGGAAAAGTGCCCATAACGCTGGCAGCATTGCCACGCTGGATGGCAATGCTGATTCGTTGACCGAAAAAAATGCCAGCCCTCTGGTCACGCGAAGAGTCGACCAAACGTTTGCTAATATCCTTAACAACTCGATGAGCGCTCGGACCCCATGGCCCTAGTGTTTCAACCCCAAACGGCTCAAATATACATATAACTTCCAATGAGGTTATTATATTTACGCCGTTTGAGGTTTTCTGCACTTGCAACAGCCGCTCCAGCACAGCTCGCGGTACTCAGAAGATGGGATGGCGCAAGGGTGTCGACACATGTTGCATCCCACACCAAAGGCCCACCCAATTTCCAAGACATTATAGTCATCCCATTATTGATTTGATTAAATATGTCTTGTAATATTTATGCAGAAAATAATAAAAAAAAAAAACAAAAAAAAAACGTATTTATTATTGATGACGAGACGATATGATTTAAGACCTAAGTCTACCCAAATAGGGCGAAAACAAAACAATATGTGACTTGTCAACTTCAGTGCTGCCAATTTAGTATTATTATAGCCAAATTTAGCATTTTTTCAAGTAATTTGGCATACATAAATTCAGTTTAGCATATCTTTTTTGCATTTTACTCGATCCGTTTGAAAATAATTTCTAAATGCAAAATTAAATCCTGATAAACACGGTGATGTTTCTGAACGCGACCCTTGTGGTCAGCGGAATCCCGCATGGATTGAACTACATACATAAATGGTTTATTGCATCACTCGACGTTGTCATAAAAGGTAATTTGGTTTTCTTTGATTCGTATGTGCGTTGAATAAGAGTTATTAATTAATAATGTCATTAACATGTAACCAATTTTATTGTGCAGAGTGGGAATTGATGTCCGATTTGAAAAAGTGGCTTTAGCCGGTCTTCCGTTCCATTCCGGCATCAAAGGAAAAGGATACAGACGAGGGTCTAGTTATCATTTTCCGGAAAGTTTTGGCTTATTTTTAGCATTTTTTGAATTCACATTTAGTAGAAAATATTTTAGGAGTTGGCAGCACTGGTCAACTTAAAACACTTTATTTGAAATTTCCAAAAGATTTTTTATTTGGATATTACCTCTTTCTTAAGTTAACAAGTGCTTCTTTACATACATATTTTGTGATCGCGGTAGATACGCATTCTGTAAGAAAGTTTCAAGTAGAACTGTGGATGTCGCAGTCTAAAGAGATACACTTTCGGCCTCCACAAGTTTTCTTGTGGATCTTTGATCTTTGTAAGTAATATTATCATAAATATGCAATATAGTACCCGTTTGTTTTTATTCGTAGAACTATTTTATTCACAATCTTAGTTGTGTCCACGGAATAAAGAAAAGTAGAGGAAATGCCTCTTAGATATCGCGCGTTTGTCAACAGCAGGCGAGATTCAGTGTGAATATGGCATTTATTTCAAAGGCACTTGCGTTCTGAATAGAATAAATTGGTTACAGCGCCATCTAGCGTTGAGTAGCCGAACTTGTTGTAAATTGGTTAAAACTTCTTTATTGTTTGTGTCATGTCAAATAATAACAACTTTCTTACGTTGTAATAAGACCTAATTTATGAAAGCAATAAGAATATGATTTGTAAAAGTTAAGTTTGTAATTCGTAGCTTCGTAAGCAATCATATTACTGTTTTTTATGTGTGTAATGTACAATTTGATACGCAAATGTGTGAGTTTGGCGATACTGGTTCCCGTGCTTAGCCACGTTAGGGGCACTTCTACCTATATTTTCTGTTCTGTGGTTGTGTCCAAATTTTGTTTTCAACAATAATCATTTATTGATTTTATTACCAAATATTATTTTAAGATTCTTATTTATTTTTAATATTTTATGATTCTTTAAGGTATTTAATCTGTTTTATTTTAAGATCAATGAACCAATACCATCCACCTTCAGTCAATCAAGCTAGCCTCCAAACTTTTCACAATCTGAGGTAGCTGTAGACATAGGACCCAGCCAGAAAGTCGACCACCAGTGACATGAAAATTTCTGAATCCTACAGGGTTCAAGTTAATAAAAATTATAAATGTATATACTTACATTTATAATTTTTTGACTTTGAGACTTTAATTAAAGTTTAGTTTTTTATTAAAGTCTCAAAATCTCTTTGAATAACAACAACCTAAGACATGGAAACACCACAGTAGCACTTCTCTTCCTAGCGTTTTACTGAGGAGAATCCTATGGAGGCTTTTTGGAGGTAATAAAAGCACTATTTCCTGGTACAACTCCTCAAATAATTGCCGATTGAGTCTCTCATTTCCCACAAATTGTTAGTAAGGAATTTGTGCAATGTTGGGCTAAAAAGACCAAAAGTAGTACTCCACTTCCTCATGCTTTCCTGAGGAGAAGCCTATGGAGGCTTTTTGGAGGTAATAAAGGCACTATTTCTTGGTAAACACCTCAAATAATTGGTGATTGAGTCTCTCATTTCCCCTCAAACCTGTAGGTCAGGATTTCGCGTGATGTTGAGCTGGTTGCGCAGGTATTGGCGGGTCCTTTGTACGCTCTAAACATTCTTAACGTAGAGCTGCTTCAATTATAAGCATTCTTGAGGCCATTTTAAGCACTTTTCTTACAAAATCCACACAAACGAAAATCAAAAGGTGAAGCTTTTGGTTTCGTCAGCTTGACGTTAAAATTGCACGACAATCGTCTGTCATAATTATATTTTTTTTCGAAACATAACGAATTAGAGTGGGTTTAGAGATTCGGTACGTCAAATAATTTTCGTTCGTACGAAATTTCGGGAACGAAAGGAACCGTGGTAGGAAACACGCGAAAATTCAATCGTAACTTCGTTTTTCGGAGAAAGCGAGTAGACCCCCAGATATCCGATTAGTTCTGAATTTCTAATGATTAGTGAAGAAACTATTATCATTAAGTGTTTGACTTTTTATTTGTCAAATAAACATTTTTTCATTTGGAGGCAATATTTAATATTTTGTCATATTTTATTTTTAGTATTATTTTGATGACTTTTCGTTAATTTTATTTTTTTATAATTTTCAAATGTTTTATACCGATTACAAAATATTAATCTACTTATGTTAATTTTTTTTTTAATTTTGCGACTTCTAGCGACTTTTCAGGCTTACGTTAGCGACTTTTTGTCATTTAGAGTTGGCAACACTGGATGTCGTATAAAAAAATAAATAATTGTATTGTCAACTTGTCAAGTTGGTTGTGGTCAAGAAGAAACGCGGCAACGTGACTTGTGCTTGGAGCGACTTATTTTATTTGAAACTGTCGTTGAAAGTGTAAATTAACTTTTGTTTTCAATCCTGGGGACATAAGTTTTGAATCATGTCGTATTCTTTAAACAACCAACTCTACTCGACACTCGTCACTGACAAGTCGATTATCAAGTTCATTATTCATGTTCTTTTGCATTATGATTAGTAAACAAAAGCTTCATAAATTTCATGTATAATTTGATCTGTAATATAAAGAAATGTGATTATTTTCTGTCATCTGTGATGATGATATTTAAAAGATCAACTGCGTCTTGTGTAAAAAGATCTCATTCGGCATTGGTTCTAGCATCGCCTCTTACATCCCACAATTCATTATTATTAAATATCAGAAGCTTTATAACAATTGTTGTGTTTGGTGTACACAAAATGAATAGTGTCAAAGTGAGACAATGGTTGGTGATTACATTGTGTCTGTTTCGTAACATGTGTTTTTGCTATGAGGTATCTCCACTCGCTCTTCGAAGTCCATTTGCGTAGGTCACATAAAATCAAATCTTAATAAGAGTGTTGCATTTACCAAGAACAGACAGAGAGTTGTACTGTTCTAATTTTTGTATCTTTTTATTTCATCTCTCCTCGTTTTGTCTGAACTTGTCTAACCATGTCAAACCTTGTCCCTGTGATGTCAAATTTTGGTTAGGTTGCCATATCGCCATTGCTTGCAAATTTTATAGAATGTAGCTCGGCTGCTTAAAATCAAAACATAGTAACTCGTTCCAACAAAAAAGTTCAGGAGAGCCAAAAAACTGGTCGGCTACTTTGATTTGTTCGCCCAAAGAAACCAGAAGAGATAGCGATTTGGATGTTTGGTGAAAAGTTGTGCTATATTGTTGATATTTTAGTTTGTTATACTTGCAATCATTTTAGATACTCCGATTGCTCATACTTTATTTTTATTTGTGAATTTACCCAAATATGAATGTAAAAACAATATCAAAACATAGTAAGTCTGCTTACTAGGTTATCAATTTGATTTTCTATGGTAAACGTGAAGACTAAACAAATTCATTATACATTTTAGTGTTTATAAGATTACAAAATTATCCCAAAGTATCTGTGAATGCAGGTTTTGAATAAAAATCCTGTTGACATATAAAAAGATATTTACTGACGTACCTACTTCAAAGGACTCTTAAAGAACAATGGGTAATTTTGTGTGGAACCGTACCCACTTTGTAGCATTTTAGACTAGGTGTAATTTAGAAGAGGCCTAATTGAGTAACTCGAAAATAAGTGAACGAATGAATGAATGAATGAAAGACATTTTTAATTGCCAATAATTGCACTTTTTTTGGACTAAATAAATAGGTAACCAGTAATTTTTTCTGTCTTTAGAGAGCGATATAGCTTCCTATCGTTGGTTTTTGGTACAGAAAAAATATTAAATAAGAACTATCAATCTTAAATAGCACAGTTTTATTAAATTGTATTGTTACTTTCAATGATTATATCATCCCAGGCACTTGCCGGACCTACAAAGTTATCTAGGTGCTTGCCAACACCTAAGTACCATATAATACAAATAGTATGGGCACAAGCATCTAGAGTTCTCATACCCGTCATGCAGGAGCAATAATACGCTTCAATGGCTTCTCTGCCCTGGACATTAATCTTGATTAAAATATATGTGTAATATATTTTATTCGACACATGCCTCGATAATATGCGGCCTCTAATTAATGAGCAGTTTTCGGTTACTAGCCCATGCTGCAACATACTAGGGCTATGGCTCGAAGATACCTCAATATTATATACATCATCTCCACCTCGCAAATGCTCGGCAACATATCGCCTCTTTGCGAGAATACTGTAACATCTCAAAAAAGGCAATTTTACAGGACGCGTATTTTAAACTTTCGAAATGTTATAAAATCTAAAATAATAGAGCTAAAGCAACAAAACCTTCTAGTGATTTATAATTTAACTATTAATTCATCTAAAACTATAGTAATTGTTGCGCTATTGGCTATTTTTCGGTATAAATTAACAGGATTAAAAAAAAAGGGATATTTTGTCACACTATTACTGAAAAAGTTTTCAAGGATCGATGTGACATATGAACTTGTCACATTGTTGATAATATATTTTTTTGTGTTGTGTTAGGTTATATGATAAAAACACATTTTAGAAATAAAAATGTTTATTAAATCAATGAAAAATTTGTAGGAAAAGAAAATCAAGCATAAACATTAGTCATTATAACGTAGGTAGGATATACAGTTACCTACTTAAATACAGTAATTCAACAGTTAACAATCAACAAAGTTAACAAAATGAAACTATAGCTATCAGTTCTTAATTAAAAGTATACTGTTATTACTAAATTTGTTATTATTATTTTAGATCTAGCTAACCAATCAGTCTCTTCGTAACATTAGTCTTTGTAAATAATCACTAGGTTTATTCTAAACCTACTTTAGGTGGACCATAATCTATATTTTAACTAAAACAAAACCATCTCAATAAGAATAATAATACATACTAAAAATATTTTTATTCATATTGAGATAGGTTTTAAAAATAAGTATCTAAAATTATAAGTATTATATACTTGCAATTTGTCCTAAACCCCAATATTCGTTTAAAATTTTCTCACGTTCAAGCTCTGAGAAGTTAGAGCTACATTTAAATTTACAATTTTCTCTGCAAGGTGGTTTAAGCTGGCGTTTTGGAAAGGGCTTATTAGTTTTTGTTGAAATATATGATAGTCCACTATTTCTTAATCGCTTAGCGATGTTCTTCTTCCAATTTAACTCTTGCCTTGGTCTTTTTTTTCCTACTTTAGTTGGGGTGATGTTGGAAGTGGTTGGCTCTATTGGCATAGTGGTATCATTCCCAACTACAAGCGAATTATTCTCTGTTGCGACCAGATCTATCTGATTTGTATGGTTAACTATTATGTCTCGATTTTCTGCTGAATTACTTACCAATAACATGTCAACTTGCTCTATGGTGTCAACTGAAGCAATATTATTATTTAAATTAAACAAGTCTTGGTCTTTTGAGAAGTTGTAGTTAGTGCTGGCACCTTCTTCTTCAGAGTCTGAAGTATGTATATTATTACTTTTTGACTTCTCCTCTTGATAATTGGGATCCTTTACGGAATCATCACTATCTGGGGAAAAGTTAAAAGAAAATTAGTCCCAAATAATTACGTTGCAAACGTTCGGCATCCGAAATGCACAGAATTGAACACAAATTATTACATAAATTGAATAAGTGCATTTATTAAGAAATAGTAGTCTCTGCCTACCCCAATGGGAAAAAGGCGTGACAATAATAATGTATGTATGTATTAAGAAATATAATAAATGCATTTATATAAAAACTTACTACCTTCATAAAAAGATGGTCCACTGCTTGAGGAGGAACTCGAAGAAGAACTCGAAGAGCTACTTGAAGAGCTACCGGTACTACTAGTTGACTCACGTCGACGATGTTTTGAGTCATCGTTACTTTTGTCTAAAAGAAATATAAATAATAATAACTTAAACAATAGAAAAACTTTATGAAACATAAGTACCTAATAGTTTAAATTTTTGTTTTAAATTCTTAATTTAAAACAAAAATTTAAACTAAAATCGAGGTGTTTACATAATTATCTGTAGAAAACACACTAAGACTCCTTATAATGTTGCTCAATTTGTTTCTTCTTCTCAGCCGATGGACGTCCACTGCTGGGCATAGGCCTCATGTATGGATTTCCAATATTGGAAATCCAATTTGTTTAAAATCTATGAAAATGTAAGCACCTAAGTTCGTTTCGTATTAATAGGTACTCATTTTAAATAACTACATGACAACAGGCTCGCCCCTTGTTACATGGGACCGAACATAGGTGGCGAAGTGTGGGTATTGTACACCTCTGCCTACCCCTGACGGGAAAATGGCGTGATCCTACGTTGTGTTAAATAACTACAATCATACAATAGGAACATTTAGTCTTTACAAAAATATTCTTTAAAAAACAAAATTATTAAGTCTTACCTTCTGGAATCATTGCGTTTATATTAGAGTCATCAACTTCCTCGGCTTGGATACTGGAACTATCATTTACGTTACTATCAACTACGTTTTGCATAGTTGCTAATTGTACTAATTTTCTGGACCGCGATCCCATCTGAAAAAATAAATATTTATAATTCATTTGTTTTAGTATTTACAACGTGACATAACGATTTAATTTACAAAAAAACTTATAATTTATCTAGAAAAAAGTAACATTACAAAATACTCCGAATCCATTTTATGGTTTGTAAAATATTTCATTGTCAACAACGCGTCATCTTATGATGTTACAAAACAAAAACGATATCTTTTCAACGAAAACGTGATATCAAAAGTAATAACAAGTTAAAATTGCATACTATTTTCAACAAAACTGTGTGTCAATTCAACATATCACATTACTTAATAAAAAAATATCAAAGAGTTCAAACTTACCTTAGCAATCGTAATGTGGTATCTTCGTGATGTCACGTTTTTGCACAAATACGAGAGCGCCCTTCCCTCCAAATGGCACGCGCCGACTGATGGGACACGTTGTCGAAACAAATCACGAGGCAGAAAGAGACAGCGCGACAACACAAAATATTGCAGTTGTCTTGTCTCTTTCGCTCATAGACGCACCGTTATTGTCAAAAAAATACCTCGTTTTTATCGAAAATAAAGTTCAATACGGCGGTTTTGATTATGGAATAAAAAAAAAATCGATTTTTCTGAAATATCACAGTATTCTTGCAAAGAGGCGATATGATCTAGCGAGCTTTAAATGGTATGTGCCCAAACTGAGTAGAATGACGTCTTCTTCTGTCAATTGTGGAAATGGTATTGACATAGCCGTCATTGTTGTGAACACTGCCCGCTGTCTGTTCATATGTTCTGCGACTACATAATTGCCCAGTCTGTTGGGTTCACTTCTTCTTTGCGCTATTATATTGATAAAAGCGTGGGCATGCTCATTATCTGTCAGACGCTGCCTAAATGCATTTATAAGGGCTCCCGCAATACGGAAGTCTTCAAATAAGTGAGGGAGTGTTTTATTGATAACTGTATGCCTAAATATTTTGTAGTCCCTTTTGAACCATCCGTTTATTACTTCAATGACCCAACGCACTATGGTGATTTCTCGAGATTTATTGGCTTGAATATCTGTAAGCTGTGTGGCATGCCTATCTTTACTTGGTGGCAAATGGGCAACATAGCCAGCACTTTCTATATCTGGTATAGAGTCTCTAAAACCTCGATCTAATATAAAAACGTCATCTGTTTGTAACATTATATGCACTGGGGGGGGACGTTTGATCATTCATGATTTGGGCATCAGTCTTTGTTGCAGCGTATGGTCCACATATATCTATAATATAGCCATCTGGGTAAGTAATCACAAAGGGTTTTAACAAGTTTTTATACTTGTATAAGCTGTAAGACTTTTTTTGAAATAAAAAGTTTTTACTTTTCTGTACGTATATATACGAACCATCACAAATAGCAATAGCCACTGGATTTATAGGGTTGGAATATATTGATGATGGCACTGCAAGGCTGTGAGCTATAATTTCATCCCGACTTATATGATTGAAACCCAAATGGCGAACAACAAAGTCTTGGGTCAAGCAGTTTCTAGCAGTTTTAAGCAAAATACCGATCGTTTTACGAGATACACCTATTTGTGAGGCTATACGTGTATTTGGTTCACCAGACCGTTGTTTTAATAAATAACTTAATAAAGAGTGAACAAAAAGACACCGTGTACTCGATGATCAAAAGCTATTGTTATACTAACCTCATTTATACAGACTGGCCTGTTGGTCTAGTGGTTAGTGACCCTGACTGCTATGCCGGAGGTCGTGGGTTCGATTCCCACCCAGGACAAATGTTTGTGTGATGAGCATAATCATTTGTTCTGTGTCTGGGTGTAATTTATCTATAATATGTATGTATTTAGAATATATAAGTATGTTTATCAGTTGTCTAGTACCCATAACACAAGCTCTGCTTAGCTTGGGTTTAGATGGCGTTGTGTGATAGTTGTGGAATATTATTATTATTATTATTATTATTTATGTTAATCCGTGCCATCACATACTCTGTGAAGCCTGGATTGTCTTCCAAATAGGTTCGCGTCAGTATATGCCGGTTTCGGTCACGAATTACTGATCTTGTACATGTAACACACTGTATACGGCGTTCACCTTCCATTTTTTTGAAGCAGATCAGCTGTCCCAAATCAAAACACAGAAACCCTTTACACCCGAACAAAAAAAGTTACTTATATTTAAGAAAAAGTTGGCAAAATGCATTTCTAGGAGTAAAAATAAGGTATAAAAAATGCAAAAAAAAATCTATAATTTTCAGTTTTCCTGAAAAGTTGCCCTCACGATCGTGACACTTAGGTATAATCTACAAGTTTCACAATAGTGAGTGTTATCTTTTTAATTTGGTTTTTCTTAAAAAAAAAAAAAAAACAAGTAAATAAGTACCAATCATTATTTATTTATTAGAATTATCTTTTCATTAATCAGTCTTGAACATTTAACAATAAATTGAATCTTCTTCTAACTAATTATCTTAAAAAGACAAAAAATAATCTCAAAATAAAAAAGTCAACCTCTGATTAACTTAAAACTATTTTAACTTTTAGGAACAAAAAAGAGATCACAAATTATCTTAAAATATAGTGAGACTAGTAAAAATTTTAACATTTTGTAAATTAATATTGAGGTGATACAATTGGAAACAGTTTTGGTTTCGAGAAAGACACAGGTAAACACCACACTTGGAACATTTGATCTTTGATCGGCTATGGCATCCTTCCATCATGCAAGATCTTGGCGCCTTTATGTCATCAAACACAGCTACATGATCATAGCCATCATATCTTTTGCCCTGTGATGGGCGTATTGATCTGTATTGCCTATTGATAGGAGGTGGTACGTTTTCAAAATCGAGAGCTCCGTCATCGCGGCGATCTTTTTCTGGAAAGTTGGTCAAAGTGTCAGCAACACTAAAACGAAAATCCAGTAATGTCAGAATATCCTTTCTTGGGTAACCATTTGCTACGCAATCATTTTTGTACAGTCTCCAAGAATTGACTAAAGCCAAATCCAAAAAGTGTATAATAACTTTTAAAGGCCATTTTTTTGTTTTGATGAAGGTACGGTAATATTCCATTTGCTGGTCGAGAATGTCAACACCTCCCATGTGTTGGTTGTACTGTTGGATAATTTTAGGAGCCGCTACATCAATGTAACCTCTTTGTTTTTTATCCCACCGTTTGGCGGTAGTACCCGACGAAGATCCTGTACAGTTAGATGCCATGGTCACAGACTTGTTGTCTCTCCATTTGACGATGATGGTCGAATCCCTGGTATAGTGCTGACTTTCACCGCGACTCATAGCCGAATCTTGTTTGAATTTGCAAGCGGCTCGGTCTGGAATGCGATTAAACATGATAGTGCCGCTGCTATGTATATTTCTCAGATTCATTTCTTCCAATAAAGGAACTGTAGTGAAAAAACGATCATGATATACACAACTTCCAGGAGGAACACTTCTTGTCAAATGGAGTATAACGGAAGGTCCCAGTCCCAAAGACGTGTCAGCAAACATTGTTTTAGCGCCCCTATAAATCTCGGAAATCGAGCATCAGACCTTCGCTGGTGGTCAAAACAAAATTTTTGAAACCAACTGGCCGTGGTTTATTTTTGACAACTTGACGCAAAGAACATCGGCCAGTAAAGGGTATCATCTGTTCATCTACTGAATAATAGGACGAAACTCTTTCCAGCCTGTTGCAGGTATCTTGAACCCGTTTAATAATTGGCTGTACCTTCCAAAGTGGAGTGCTAGTATCCGTTTCAGTTGGCTGATCGTGATCAACTACGTGAAGGGCATTGCGCAAAGTAATAAATCGGTCGCGAACGATTTTGTCGGCAATAAGCCCAATCCTCATGTTAGCCCGCCAGTACATCGGCATTCGTGGGTATGGAAGGCATCCCATGAGAATATGTACACCAAATACTTTAGCTATTTCCGCTTTTGTAGTTTTAAGTTCTTGGCCAGTCTTTCGCATGTGATATAAGTTGGTACACTGAGCAGTACTCTCGAAGAAACCTTCATCAACATAATCGTGAAAATATTCGGATGGTGTACGAACTGGGTTTTTTGGTACGGTTACAGCATATTCATGTCGTTTATCGGTGAAAGGAATATTTTTCCAGGTGTCTCCATGGCCACGTTGCTGCAGATTTCGCTGAGTCGCCGTAGTACGAGAACGACCTATGCGTGAACAATCACGCATAGGTCGTTCTCGTACTAAATAGCGAATACAAATTCGCTGCGAAGTAGTACCACGAGACCTACCTCTGTTTCGAATTTGCCGCGAAGTAGTACTATGAGAGCGCCCCCTATTTAGGGACGTTACCTGGCTCAGTCTTTCAGGTTCTATTTCATCGCTTGAAGCTTCAGAACATTCCTCCTCGCCCACCAGTTCCGCGAGAACACGGGGCTCTGTTTCTGAATCTTCTTCGTCGTGGAATTCTTCAATGTCTGACTCGGTTCCATCGCCAAGGAGTCCCAAGATACGATCATCAGATATAGGAAGCACTAAAACAAAAACAAAAACACAAATACTTAGCTAAAATACCAACTTTTAACCAATAAACAAAACACTACGTTAAAATCAATTTATAGGGTTACGACCGAAGGGCCACGATCGTGATACTTACATTTTAGGTACAATTTGTTTCTAATTCACAAAACAAATTAGCAAAAACAGTTTGTATTTCATTTGATTTATGTTTAAATTGTAAAATAAAAGTAAAACAATATTCAAAATATAAGAATAAACAATAAAACACAATACTTACACGTGCCACCACTCGGATCAAAATACGCAGCCATCTTGTACCTCCAATTGTGACTAACTAACAACCCATTAGATGAGTCGGTCCTCACTGCGCGCAAGTATACCTCTCTCACGATCGATCGTCTCGGTTGCGTTCGCAAAAATGAATTCGCGCGGTCTTCCGATAAAGTTACTCGCACTATCGTATACCGTCGGGTGTAAAGGGTAGTAACAATAATCAATCAGTAACTTATCAGCTAAGAGATCTACAAAATCAAGCCGGGTAGTTTACAGTGTTACATATCACATCACTGAAAACAGTTGGGTCTTGAAGAACTGGCCTATTATAATGTCTAGCAAAGGTGGCCGAATTCCGAGACCACCCAGCTGTTCTTTGTATTTGGTCTATACTGATACCAGACCTTTTAGCAGCTGACGTAGAAGCATGTCTGGTGCTGTGTGCAGTGAAGGTATTTACATCGATTCCAGACTCTTCTAGGGTTGTCTTTATCCATCTGCTAATAGTTTGAGCAGATGCACTAAGGTGTGGTTTTTTGAGGGTTAGTATCAACCTGTCAGTACCACTTCTAAGTGGTTTTGTTCTATTAATATAACGTTTTACAGTAGAAACTGGACAGATTTCAATTCTACTTTCAAAAGTTTTAAGGTGTAGCAGTGGCTGAAGATTGCCTGTTTTTGAGGTTTTTATTATGTCTGGAATGTATATCTGAATTCCATCACTCATGAATTTAATATTTTTAATATTAATTAATGCTAAAGTTTGGACTCTGTGTCCTGTGGTGAGGGCAAGAATAGTTACCAGTTTTTTTTTGTTAATTTTTCTAAACTTATGTCTTCATTGGGAAAAAGAGTTGCTAAATATGTTAATACGACCCCAGGGTCCCAAGTAAAATTTTATTTTGGAGTAGGTGGTTTTGTACGGTATATTCCACGCATGAATCGTTTAATCCTTTCGTCAGAACCAACTTTAGAACTAATTAACAGCGAAAGAGCTGATCTGGCAATATTTATTGTGCCATAAAATGCTCCTGATTCTAAGGATTCACTTAAGAATTTCAAAATGAAAGGAATTGAAGCTACATAGGTGTCTATGTTACTTTTCTTACAGAATAACCACCACGGTTTTAAGGGGGAGTCATACTGTTTCATGGAATTTTTAGATAGTTATAAATCTACCCCCAACTGATAAAATAACACAACGTTATATTTTATCTAGCATTAGCCAAATATTTGACCCATTAGGCTTAGTGGGGCCATGTGTCGTATTGGCAAAGATAACAATGCAAAAATTATGGTTGGAAAAATGATCGTGGGATGAACCAGTTTTTCATGACACTCAAGAACGTTGGTTGTCGTTCGTCACTACGTAATCGTGTCTGAATAACTTAAATGTACCACGGCATGCATTTAATTATAATCATAAATTAATTGAGTTGCACATTTTTACGGATGCATCCGAATGTGCCTATGGGGCATGTGTATATGTTCGTTGCCTAAATAATGATGGTACAACTACCATTCACCTTTTAACTTCAAAAAATAAGGTCGCTCCTATTAAACATACAACTATACCCCGTCTTGAACTATGTGGGGCCTTATTGGGAGCAAGACTGTGTGCAAAGGTAGTAGCCTCATTAACTATTAAAATAAATAAAGTCTAATATTGGTGTGATTCGACGATAGTTCTCTGTTGGTTATCTACATCACCAAATAAATTAAAACCATTTGTCCGCAACCGTGTCAGTGAGATACAGGAAAGCACCGGGGAAAATTCATGGAGATACGTAACGTCAAAAGAGAACCCGGTGGACTTAGTATCCCGCGGGCTGAGGGCCGATCAAATCGGCACCTGTTCACTGTGGTGGTCGGGCCCAGAGTTTATAAATTTCGGTGAAGACCGTTGGCCTAAAATGCCAAATATAGGTTCAAATTCCAACATACCTGAAATTAAGGTTTATTTATTAGATAACTGTCAATCAACTCAATCAGTAATCAGTCGTATGATTAGTAATAAATCAAATATAAACAAATTAAAACGTATCATCAAGGTGTTTCCTGGTCCTGATGGCATCATAAGAGTGGCAGAGACCAAGAAGGGCAACATTACAAGGGCCTTCAACAACATATGTCCTTTACCTATTGAAGACAATGTTTCAACCCGGGCAGGATGTTCAGAAACCTCTAGAACAGAACGATGACGTCGACGGAGGCGGGACCGGCGACGGCGTCAGCGGGGGTACGGCGCGGCGCGGGGAGCAACTATAAGACAACCACGGTCCGGAGCGGACTCGTTGATCAGCATTGTACGCGTCGCGCGCCGTCCAAAAAGTTATATTGTTATTTTTTAATTATTCTTTGTAATTATACCAGTAGTTCAAACTCACAGCGTCGTCATTCATACAGCCCACCTTAAATCTCCTCAACAAATTGGTGCAAACAAAAGGTGCAGTACATAACCCATAGGGTAGAGCATTAAATTCATAGAAGTGACCATCTAAGGTGAATCTTAAATATTTTTTGTAATTATCTGATATAGGTATAGAAAAATAGGCTTCCTTTAAATCTATAGAGGACATAAAGCAATTTTTAGATATGATTTTGCAAGCTGTTCTTATGTCTTCTAATTTGAAACGTTCTGCATCTATAAAACTATTGAGTTTTTTCAAATTCAATATAAATCTATATGAGCCATTGGGTTTTGGAACTAAAAATATTGGTGATGTAAATTGATTAGGACAGAAGGTACATTCAGAAACTGTGCCTAAAGTAACTAGTTTTTCAATTTCAAATTTAATTAGATCTTTTTCTTTCTCTGACCAATGTTGTAGTGCAGCTTGGTAGAAAGGTGGAGTCTCCCTGAATGGAATCTCATAACCTTCTATCCATTTCACTGGTTATTTCATACCAGTAGTTCCTATAGTACTTGATTCTACCTGCTTGTACCTGAGAGTCTATCTGCGGTATCTGGGTTTGGTGCTGGATGGAGCTGGCTTCTGGGTCGTCCAGCGTGTTTGGTCTGGACGTCAACCGCCTTTGATGCTGGTGTTGTTGAGGCTGATGCTGGTGTTGTTGAGGCTGATGCTGGTACTGTTGAGGTTGATGCCCGCCGCGAGCTCGTTGCTGTAGTTGGTATTGCGGCGGGCTTCTCCAGTTTAACTGTTTCTTTTGTACTGTCGATTAGAGATGAGATATACCTGCCATTCTCCATACCCGGCCTTTAAGGTATGGGTATCACTAAATACCTGGTACAAATACCAGGTATCAAAATACTTCTAAG
The DNA here is from genome assembly GCA_949319445.1 of Mythimna lalbum. Lineage (NCBI taxonomy): Eukaryota > Metazoa > Arthropoda > Insecta > Lepidoptera > Noctuidae > Mythimna > Mythimna lalbum. Next base: position 18,286,280 of record OX439357.1, on the reverse strand, counting down.
TATTTGGGTGTGGTAGGATTTCGATAAGTAAACGTATGCGATAAGTATGGTATGCCTCCAATATAATGTAGGTACGACGTTTCAAGTATACGTAATTATGCATTATGAGATACAACTGACTCAAAAAATCAAAACACTGTCGACCTAAGTACGTACCTACAGTACCTACACTAGACAACGTAAACATTCAAACACTTAATAATATTCCCTAACATAAACAAACTAAGGAACTCTTTCACGTCGTGACAAAAAATTTAATTATGCAATTATGTTCCTTAAGCACGTAAAAAAAAAAATATAAATTAAATCATCCGAATGTTCATAAAGCACGAATGACGTTTCGGGTCCCTTCGTAAGCTGTCGGGTAGCTTCGGGTGGCTTCGGCGTACCAACTACCGATACCGCACAAACTGGGCGCTACCTTGTGGTAGTGGTTCGTATCGAACTATGCGTCTGACGTCATACCTTCAAGGTATTTACCCAGTATTTCGGTCCGTACCCGGTCTGTGTACTGGGAAGCACATACTTGGTATATATACCTCTACCAGTATATACGTGTCATCTCTACTGTCGATTTTTTCCTTTCTGTTCTTATCATAGAGCCTGCTTTGTGTATTGCCTGTGCAGCCCTAAACCTTTCAGCACAGTCTGTCCCAAATAAAGTGTTATCTGGCGTTGCTGTCCATATGGTATCTTACACCACTTTATTGACACCAGCCAATGCGAAAAATTTTCTAGAGGATGAGTCCTGGTAAAACATTTCAGCAGCTAATTTTGCTGCATCGTTGATTTCCTTAACAAGAACTTTACTGTTGATGTCACCCAACAGTACCTTGCTCAATGATTTCCCAAGGCATGTCATCAGTTTCCCTGTAAGGTTTTGCCTGTAACTAATTCTTTTATCTCTTTTGAGAATTGGCTCTGAAAGGGAGGCTGATATATCTGCATTGATTACAGGAGCAACTGCCCGTGGAAAATTTATGGGTGTGGGATATTTTTTGATAATAGCTTCACGAGATTCTTTACCGAGTCCTTTCTGTGTGATTCTAGTTCAGCGGAGTGCTAGTTCTGGTCGGATAGCTTCTCCTATTTCTGTGATTTCCTCTCCTTCCGTTCCCAGAGCTTGAAGGAGTTCGTCAGGCAGACTGTCTTTGCCCGAATACACATTTAGATAAATTAATCATGATACTGTAATCTTGTAATCTTTGAAATACTATTGACAAATGTTCAATGTGCTGACTTTCATTCTCACTACTTATTATGGCGTCGTCAATACAATTAAATACAAAATCTAGACCTTTGAAAACTGTATCCATAAATCTCTGAAAAGTTTGTGCCGCGTTGCGCAAACCAAAGGTCATTCTTGTGAATTCAAAAAGACCGAAAGGCGTTATGATCGCGGTTTTTTCGATGTCTTTGGGTGCCGTTTCAATAACATGGTATGCACGATTAATATCGATTTTCGAAAATATTGTCTTGTTTGCTAGGGTGGGTATACGTGAAATCTTGTAAGCGCGGAATTGGGTCTGGCTTTGTAATGACGTTCAGTCGGCGATAATCGCCACACGATCTGATATCACCATTTTTCTTTTGAACTACATGTAGGGAACTTGCCCAAGCGCTTTTTGAGGGCCGACAAATACCGAGTTCTTGCATTTTCTGGAACTCAGCTTTAACAAGTTTATAACGAGCCGGTGGAAGTGGCCTTGCTTTAGCACTGACAGGGGGTCCTGTAGTTTCAATACAATGCTGTATCGGACTAGGCGGGGATTCGCGGAATGACATCGGTTTGGTGATGCACGGAAATTTTGATAGTAACTCGTGATAAGGATGGTTAATGTTAACTGACAGTACAGAAGGTTCACACATTGTTGTTACATCTGCGATAAAATTTAAATCAGTTACCTGATCGATAAGTTTTCGTGACCCGACGTTAACAAGAAGCTTATGGTGACTTAAAAAATCTGCGCCTAATATTGGCTGCTTCACGTCGGCGATCACGAAATCCCATCGGTAAGGCCGGCGTAACTAAGGTTTAAAACTAATGACCTTTGTCCATACGTTTTTATCTCTGATCCGTTGGCTGCGAAGAGTTTATATTCACTACACTGGTTAGCACTGCACTTTCTACTCACTGGTAAGACTGACACATTTGCGCCGGTGTCCACTAAAAAGTTTAGCACACTGTTACTGTCTTTGTTTTTTGATATGGTGCAGAGTTCCGCCGTCGTCTGCACCTTTCTTAGTTTACCTGTTGAGCTTTTTTCCAAGAACATGGCTCCACAAATGTCTTTGCCCGAGCGTGGAAACGGTGATGATAATAGCAGAGCCAGTCAGGACTGTCAGGAGAACGCCGTGACGTAGACTGGTCGCGGTTGCGATTACGTGATGCGGAACGGGACCGATAATTGTTGTTCCACCAACGTCTGAATTTTGGCCGTGACCTCTCCAGCTCGTTGACCTTGAGGCTCAGCTTTGCTATTTCAGCCATGATAGTTTCTGCTTCTTGGCTCAATGAAGGCTGCTGTGTTTGTGACACCTCGTTAACCTGATGGACTGAGCGCGACGTTTCGAAGACGTTGTCCGCAATTGACGAGAGATGATCTAACTCTTTTACTTCTGAGACTGCGAGAACTGCGCGAATAGTATCTGGTAAATGACCTTGCCATAATATTCTTACATCATGTCATCTGGTATTTTGTCCTTGGCGAACTCTCTCATGCGTCATAAAAGCTGTGAGGGTTTTTGGTCGCCCAGGTCCATCTCGCTTATTAGCTTTTGAAGCTGCCTGTTTTTAGATTCTTCATATATCCGTAATAAACGGTCCTTGAGTGTTTCGTGCTGCAGGTGGCTCTATTAATATGTCAGTGACTTACTGTATGGCTTCTTTGCTTAATTTTGACACCACAATGTCGTATCTGGCGTCGTCTGAGAGTTTCAGTGGTGCCAGCATTGCCTCCGTGCGTATGAACCACATCTAGGTTGGTCTGTCCAATAATCGGGGATTTTAGAAGTCAGAGTAATCGCTGCCAGTTCCGACGCAGCTGAAGGGTGGGGTGTAGCCATCTTGCACAGTTTCGGTTTCACTCTTCACTTATCACTTTTCGTGTTCACTTTTTTGCGGGGTCACCACTTTAGGTAATGTTGTGAATGTAAATAAAAGATGGTCATTGGGTTTTTTTTTTTTTTTTTTTTTTTTTTTTTTTTTTTTTTTTTTTTTTTTTTTTTTTTTTTTTTTTTTTTTTGAGTGGCCTCTCGCAGGTCAACCTCTGAGGTTGTCGTCTGCTCAACCGAACTTGCCTGTGGCGGCCCTGAATAAATTCAAAGCCTCCAGCCAGGGCTTACTTAAAAACTACTTATAATTTAAGTGACAACGCTAAGGGCACCCCCTGTGGGGTACGAGCCTCGGCTTAGGGCGTCACTGGGGGAGGGCAGCAAAGGGACGGGCTGGATCGAGCAAAAACAATAATATTTATTATTATTAAGGGAATTTAAAGCTACAGCTCAGCGGCGCGGGCTGGCTCGAGCAAAAGTCGGGGAGGACGATTACGTGAGTTTCGCGGCGGACCTCGGCGGCGAGGCCTGAAGGATGTCGGTTTGTAGTGTTTACGAACTGTACTGGTTTCCCTACGGCTCTCTTGGAGCAGGGTGATGGGGTCGTCTGGGGTCACGAGAGTGTGCCTTGGTCGGCGAATCTTTGAGATGCGGGAGGGTTCGTAACGGGCTGCCCGTACGATGAGGGGGTTTCGATGTTTCAGAGCAGAGTCAAAGAAGCGCTTGCACAGGCGCTTCATGAACTGCTGTATGGTGGGGACTCTGAGATCCAAGTGGATGTTCTCATTTCGGACGTAATAATGGGCTCCTAGGATCCTACGGAGGATACGATTTTGGAGGGTCTGCATCCGGTGGATGTGACGGGCCTTGGCATGTGCGAAGATCGCACCGGCGTACGTCAAGATCGGGCGGATGACTGCGGTGTAGAGGCGCAATTTGCACTTGCGTGACAATTTGCTGCGGGCAGTCATCATACAGTGAAGCCTACCGTGAGCGAAAGCAGCTCGCGAGCGAGCCTGCTTTATGTGCTCGGCGAAGGAAAGGTTCTGATCTAAGATCACTCCGAGGTACTTGGCTTGCTTTGCCCAGGGGATCGGCTTGCCGTACATGGTGATCGGAGGGGGGGGGGAGAACGGTTTTAAGCGGTCTCCGATAGAGAACCGCCTGACTCTTATCAGGGTTAACCTCGATCCTCCATTTCCGGAACCATTCACCCAAATGGTTTGCGGAGTTTTGAAGGTTTCGAGCGATAGCCCTGGGGTCACGACCGGAGCAATAAATGGCCGTGTCGTCAGCGAATAGAGCCAACTGGGCATTTTTGTCTTGGGGAATGTCGCTGGTGAACAGCGTGAAGGCAAGAGGGGAAACTACGGAGCCCTGAGGGACTCCTGCCCTAATCGGATGAGGGGAGGACAACGCTCCTTCGATGCGATAGCGGAAGGTACGGTTCGACAGAAAGTCTCGCAAGATGAGCACGAGACGGTCAGGCACGCCGAGTTGGTAAAGCTTATATAATAAGCCATTGTGCCAGACCTTGTCGAAAGCCTTTGCTATGTCGAAATACAAGACGCCCGTCATCGCGTTACGTTGGAAACCAACGCTTATGTGCTCTACGATGCGGTGGACTTGGTGGATGCACGAGTGTTCGGTACGGAACCCGAATTGCTCGTTGGGGATGAGACCCTTTGTTTCGGCGTAGTCTTTGAGCCGCTTATAAATAAGCCTCTCGTAGATTTTGCCGAGAACGTTTAGGAGACTGATGGGGCGGTAGCTGGTGGGGTCAGACTTGGGCTTGCCTGGTTTGGGGATACCTATGACGGTGGCCTGCTTCCAAGCTTGGGGGAACATGTTGTTGCTCAATGCGCCATTGAAGATGGCGGTCATTAGCACAATGAGTTGGGGGGGGAAGAGTTTGAATACTCTGTTCGTGATGCCGTCGGCTCCAGGGGCTTTTCTGGGCTGAAGCTTTTTGACTATCTCCACTACCTCGTCGGGGGTGACGGGGGCCAGTGGATTGTCGGGGTCTTCGACCGGAGGAAGGGAGGCTCTTCGTTCGACTTCAGCATCCACAATATCGATGTGAGCTTGGTCTACTAGGAGAGTGCTAGGCGAGCATTGGGCTTCGAGGCTGTCGGCTAGGCATTCCGCCTTTTCGGAATTGTCAAAAGCGACGCTTCCATCGGGGCGGGTGAGCGGGGGCATGGTGGACTCTTCGGAGGAGCGAAGCTTCCTCTGAAGTTGCCAGAAGGCGAGGTGGGTGGGCTCGAGTTCACTGAGCGTCTTTTCCCAGCGGGCAGAACGCAGCTCAATCATGCGCTTCTTTACAGCACGCTGTAATTTACGCATGTGAGCCTTGTTAGCGACGCAGGGAAAAGAGCTGTACGCGCGGATAGCAGCGTTCTTCTCGGTCATCAGAGCCCGTACATCGTCCGGGATTTTCCAGCGACAGTCCTCTGTCGCCGGGATCTCCCTTGAACAATCGTTCAGGACAGATTGTACGTGCTCTGTGAGCGAGTCGATCGCCCCCGCCGTTTCAGTGGCTGAGACTATGTGGTCAGGGATTGAATCCAAATGGGGTGACTCGGTCGATTTCAGCCGTTCGCTTACTTTCTTCCAGTCAGTGACCGTAATCATTTGGGACGGGGGGGGCTGGCCGGGGTCAAGGTTACCCGAGCGGGAGCCAAGGTGCATGACCACGGGACGGTGGTCAGAGTTGAGCTCATGTATCGCTTCTATAGATTGCATACGGAGGTTTACATTCTTTAGAAGAGCCACATCGAGCACATCGGGGCTATGGTTGGGATTGTGGGGAAAGTGGGTATGACTCATCGGACCGATGACGTCAAAGTTGAGGGATGCACCTAAGTTGAATAGGACCTTCCCACGGGGGTTGGTCAGGGTGCTATTCCAAGCGGGGTGTTTAGCATTGAGGTCGCCCGCCAGGATGACGGAGTCGCTCAAGCTGAAGAGGGCAGTGAGGTCACTGGAGAAGGCGGAGAGTTCGTCGGTCTTGTCTGACGAGGGGGGACAGTAGGCGGAGATGACGGTGATCGATTGATGACCGGTCATGCCCAGCCGACAAGCCGAGTATTCGAGATGAGATGAGGGCGGGGGGGGAGTTATGGGAGTGCAGTACAGCTCTTTTTTATAATATATGAGAGTGCCACCACCGTGACAGCGGGTCCTATCGTTGCGGACTATGCGATAGTTCGCAATTCTAGGGTCTTTACAGTGGGGCTTGAGGAGGGTTTCCTGTACGAGGAAGATGTCTAGCTGATGGTCGCGGAGGAATGCGGCGATCTCATCACGCTGGGAAGTAATGCTGTTAGCATTGAAGAAACCTAACTTTAGGGAACGGGGTTTAAAGGTGCAGACTACTTTCTTTTGACTATCCATTACGGGGCGACAGCAGGCATCTTGTCAAGTTCGAGCAGCACGGACTCGTGCTGGTCGAAGAATTCCAGGCGCTTTGCCTGGGTCAGTACGCCGGTTGCTTCGGCGGCGTGAAGCTTATCGGCGAGGTCCCTAGCGTCCTGCGTCATGAAAATGACGTAGTGCTCGGTGATGATTTTCCCGATGGACTTTGTCCTCGGGGGGATCACACCAGCTGGCTGGGGGGTCGTTTTGGGGGCCTTTTTGGGGGCTGCTGGGGCTACTGGGGCTGCAGGAGCCACGGGGGCGGGGGTAGGCGCTGGGATGGGCTTGGCCATCAGGGCTGGGGGAGGAGGGTTGGCTGACACCAGGGCCGGGAAGGCTCTCTGGTGGTCCAGCTTGTTCCACGCGGATTCCCGCTGGGGAGCGAGGCGCGCGGGGAGCTGGGCGGAGGGTGCTTCCCTTTTCTGGCGGGCGGCGAACCGCTTTGCCATCTTGGGAGAAATGCGGGGGGCTTTGGGACAACCCCGGTAGTTGGCCGGGTGCCCTGCCTGTCCACACAGCACACAGCTGGGAGGCTCTGTGCACTGGGTGCGATCTTTGGGACGGAGACAGTCGCTTGTTCCGTGCTCGCCCAGGCACTTGACGCACCTGGGTTTGGCGAAACAGTTTGACTGGGCGTGGCCATATAGTTGGCAACGGTGACATTGCCCTACGATGGCGGGTTTGTATGGCTTCTCGATGGAGATGCCAGACAGGGAGCAGACGGACTTGATCTTGAAGATCGGGTGGTGACCTTCGGTAGGCTCGCAAACGACCAGTACCATATCGTACTGTTCGCGGCCACGGGACTTGTGCAGGCGGTGGACGGCTGTCACGGGGATCTTTTGGGCAATGAGGTCCGACTTGACGTCGTCCGTAGAAATCTCCTTGGGGATGCGCCTTATGACCACACGGGTCGGCGTATCCTCGGGAAGAGAGTACGTATGAAAACATACGTTTCTTTCCTTTAAGGAGCGGGTAAGGTCGCGGTAGTCTTGGGCGGAAGGGACTTGTACCTTTATGCCTTGCTGGCAAGCCTTGGCATTTGTATAATTGATCCTACGATCATTACACATTTTGGATACCTCCGTCCACTTGGACTTGTCCTGTATATACAGGGGAGGCGGGGGGCGTTGCTTCCTGGAGGGAGCGGAGGTGGAGCAGCTAGCCTGCGAAGCGGGGGTGGCTGGGGCGGGCTTGGTGGTAACTGGGGCGGAGTTGGTGATGACGGGGGCGGGGGCCACGGTGGTGGCCTTTTTCGGCTTGCTAGCGGCCTTGGAGGCCCTAGCCTTTCGTTTTCCTCTCTTGCCGCCTACGACGAGCTGGAACTCGTCGTCGGAGCCGGAGGAGGAACGAGCGTCGTCGGAGGATTCCGACGAGCTCTCGACCGGGACGGTGGTGTCCATAGCCTCGACTGTGGACGCTGGGGTCATCGGGGCGACCTTTCCCTTTGACTGGGAAGAAGCAGGGCGGTTGGGCGGGAGGGTAGAATCCTCATCGTCGGAGGAGTCCGACGATGGGGTCGCCTCGACGTGGGTCAGCTTCCGGGGTGGAAGGTTACCCGTGGGCGGGGGGGTGTGGACGTCATCGAGTGACGTCGGACGGGGGCCAGCGTATTCCCTGTAGGACTCCCCCCACTTCACTAGGAAGTCGGGATCCTTCAGGAGGACATCCTTGACGAAGGCGACGAGCGTCATCACCTCCTTTTGTAGGAGCGGGGTCATCGGGGTCATAGTCGTTTCCGACATGATGACCGAAAAATTAGGGAGGAATTATCAATTGGGGAACATGAGTCCTAGGACTCTCTCCTACGTCCCTATCACCTAAGTCCCTGGGTGGACGGGCCCAGGGGTGAGTGACCCTCCCAGCAAGGGTTGTGCACGCTGGGAGGTGTGTACCTAAGGGTGAGCCCTAAGCTTGTAATCCGATCGCCAGTCTTATTGTGCGATCGGGCCCTGACTGGGTCTGGTGCGAAGGGATAGACACCCCAACCGACACCAGGTGTGTGGCTGAAAGAGAACTCGGAGTGATAGGTCTGACTAGGGGCCACCCCCAAGGCCAAGACCTAGCTCCCGACTCCAATTAACTGCCTAGCCCTGAAGGGGTTCGGCGGGTGTATCGGGGCAACACCCCCTTGACTTTGTTGACACCGTTAGGTTTCCCGTCAAGGACCACGAAACTGTGGCTTTTCCCTGAAGGGGCACAACGTTTTTCGACAATTTCCGTATGGAAATATTCTATCGTTCACTGCCTTGAAAAAGGCGGCTTCGGATAGTGGGCGTGGCCGGGCGACCACTGATGACGTCACGGCGGGGCGCGACGTAGGCGAGTGGTGGGGCGAGACACGGAGCACAGAGCGGGCGCGGAGCACAGGGCGGCACGTCCGATCGGGGCGAGCGTCGAGCGGGGAAAAAAAAAAAAAAAAAAAAAAAAAAAGATCGAGCCGCGCGCGCTTCGCGGTTACTTATTTATACACTTACGTGCTATTAGTGTGTGAACGTATGTGTTACCTAACCCCTTCATCATTGATATCTATTGAACGAATACTCGGTTCGACGGAAGTTATAACGTTTGTGGTGCGCGATAACAGTGTGATTTACTTTACGTTTTTCTTTATTTAAAAAAACCGAAACAAAATTAAATTAAATTAAACAATATTTAAACTTTTTAACCGTGTTTTTAAAATAGTTTTTTAAATATAAGACAAAAATAATGTGCTTATAAGTACATTCTTAGGTTCATTCATTTTAGTTCATTCTAACACCACCTCACATTCGTTTTTTTATCAAAACTTGTTAACTTACTGAATAAAATGAAAAGTCGGGGTATGGCAGCAAGTGATTGCTTGTTTAATTTAGGTACCTATCACTCTAAACTGCTCACGAGATATACTATCCAGAGTAGTGTGTGGATAGTATATCTCGTGATCAGTTTCGTAAGTAAAGTAAAATGACGGATGAATTTCGTGTGTAATGCTGTTTAATGTAGGTACCTAGTTACCTACGTATCTACATTAAACAAGCAATCACTTGCTACCATACCCCGACTTTTAATTTTATTCAGTTAGAAGTATATAGAAGTACCCTCTGTTGCATTACAATTTAATTAAAAAACATACTGATCATATCTTGTCCCAAAGTTCCTTTAAGTCAGAGCCTACTTATATATTTTTTCAATTGGCCCCACTAGATAGAAACACATTAACAAGAATTAATAAAATTTTGTAATAAGATACTTACCGTATTTACTTTTCTCCGTATCGGGTAGTTCTGCAAAGTTCTCATTCATTATATGGCAGATATCAAACCAAGCTTTTAAACTTTTACGCTTGTCTTTATATATACTTTCAAAGTTTTGTCCCATAAAACTTCTCTGTCCTCCACTAAACTTATAAACGTTTCGTAATCAAAACTTTCCATGATAATTTCTTAAAAAGTTATGCACGTGCATGTTCATACACGGCCGGCAATGGAATGAATCAGGATAATGAAATAACTGGGAACGCGCGCGGTGGCGGCGCGGCGGGGTGGCGCGGTGGCGGTCTTCGCTCGACTCGTATGTACAGTGTGGCGGCATCGTGTGCAGGAGCGCTATTTCCTCATGTAAAAACTATAACTGTATTTGGGTAATTCTGTTGAAGGTAGTGATGATGGTCTCAACTGTAACATTTCGATCAAATTGTCGACAGCACCACCCAAACGACTTGAAATTTGAATTTTTTGTTCCTCTAATTCCAGACTTTTTGCATCTAACCGTAATCTTTCAGTCTCCCTCTCGTGGAAGTGTTTATTCCGGTCTGCCTCTATTTACAGCCGGCGATTTTCAACAGCCACGAACTCGCCCGTGGCTCTTTCAAAAGGCATTTAAATTTGCTTTGAACGCGCTGGATGAAGCCTACGGCGTTGATGTGGGTCACCGCGGGCGACGGGCTTTCTCGATGCCGCCGCCGCCGCTGCGGAACACAACGTGACGTGGACGCAGTAGGCGACGCCACTGACGGTATTGGTGCGGACGCAGTGCTGGGCATCGGCATTTGGAGCGGCGCCGCTGACGGCATCGGTGCGGACGCACTGCTAGGAAGTGACGTTTGGGCCGACACTGCTGATGGCATCAGTGCGGAAGCAATGCTGGGTAGAGGCATTTGACTGGAGATGGAGTGTAAATTGGCATTTCTCCAGAGCAAGGTAGCATCGAAGAAGGTGCGGTACATGCTGTTGTTGCTGAGAACAAAATAATTATTGTCATATTACATTTATGCCCGAAATTAATTATTTAGTCGAAACATTGTACTTATCTTAATAAAAAAAGTTCCTTGTACAGGATCGCATTTGACTGGACATGGAGTGTAAATTGGCATTTCTCCAGAGCAAGGTAGCATCGAAGAAGGTGCGGTACATGCTGTTGTTGCTGAGAACAAAATAATTATTGTCATATTACATTTATGCCCGAAATTAATTATTTAGTCGAAACATTGTATCTTAATAAAAAAGTACCTTGTACAGGATCTGAAGGAATAAATTCCAATATAATTTTACCTGTGGCGGTTTGGTAGGGTTAGACTGTATCGGTTAGATGTGGTGGACTATTTCCCCCTGGTGGTACAGTAATAAGCAAACGCCACAAGCAAATAACTAAAACTAACATCAAAGCCTCGCTCCTGGATTTCAACTTGCCCAATGACAGCAGACAAACCCATTAAACTCAACACCCTCTCTTCTGAAGCAGCGAGAGTTTGCCTACTGCTTGGACCACCACCAGTACCGGAAGCCTCTCGTCGTATTGCGAGGCTTTTTTTTTTCGTTTTCGCTTTCCAGTCTGCCCACACCTAAACAATTAATTTGTCTGTTAAGTTTTGTCATGTTGTGTTTTTATTTATCATTTTCTAGTAGTTATTAATAACCTGATTGTTTTATTTACTTCATCTTGTAGATTACTAATGACGAGAGATGTGATGAAGTAGGGAGGGGAGGGATAGAATACTAAAATGACAGGTAATAATGGAAAATCATAAAATACAATTTTACAAAGGTTGACAATCTTACTTTTTTCCATTTGATTAGTGGCCTTATAGCTCCTCCACCCATGGAGTTAAGAATCTCCTCCAATTCCTGCCACAGTCAGTCGGCTTTTAATCTGCCTTGAGGCTCTTGCTGGGGCCAACTTATATCGCCACGCCTACAGCACAAATTAAAACTATTATAGTCAAATAAAGGTCTATTGATTAAGTAATCAAACACAATTGTTTTGCCATATTAGTTCATGTTGCACACGTTTATCTACGTTTTCAGCTTTCAAGTATCGAGTATAAATAACTAAAAATTTACGTATCTTTCCATAAACTCCAATAAGGCTGTGAACTGTTCTGGGCTTGTTCGGGTTCTAGATTCCATACTATAAAAGTTATCGCATCATTTAATAAGGTATCCTATTTATGAAACAGGATTATTATTATCTTAACATTTCGTGTCACAGTAACGTTTAACTCAGTACTTTGATATTATAATAAACCACGGATATCGAGGGATATACCATGAGGGCGTGGCACAGCGGAAGCCAGTATTACCAAATGCCCCTATTTATCGAACGGCGGCTGTACGATTCATTCAGTCACTTTGCAATTGCGTACAGTGCGCTATTGATGCATAAAAAACTAAAATGCCGAGTTGTACAGTAATTACATGTAAAAATAGGTCATTTATCATCAACCTAAAAATAAATGGCGTGTCCTTCCACTGGTGAATAAACAATTAAGCCACTCTTTTATATTTCAAATCATTTTTTTAATTATCGTTTATATCGTTATTTTAGAATTACAAAATGTAACTCAGTTGAAGCGTTTTAAAGTTACACAAAATAAGAAATATGATCTAATTTCTTAAGTAATTTTATATTCCACTAGCTTCTGCCCGCGACTTCGTCCGCGGAAAATTTCTTGTTTTAAAATAAGATTACACTCGATTAGACGCTGCGCACGTTCAGCGCTAGATTCCCGAGCACGGGCCTGCGATGTTATGACATTTTGCCTACCAAGCCGCTGCGAGCGTTTAGCGCTAGTCTCCCTATCCCTTGTCTCAGAGACACGCTGCCTTAACTCAGATAGACGGTGCGCACGTTCAGCGCTAGTTCCTCGAGCACGGGCCCGCGATGTCCTCACATTTTGGCTAGCGAGGCGCTGTGAGCGCTCGGAGCTAGATTCTCTAGCGCGTGCTTGCGAAATATATTCTCTATTTCTCGAGAGGCGCTGCTCATTTTCAGGGGCAGATTCTTCCGTACGGCGTACTCGAGCGGCTCTTGTCTGTGATGTCTGCCGGGACAGTTGAGATTTCCTTTTAGACATGCTCTCAACAAACTACGCACAGACTTGAAAACAATTATGAACAAAAGGAGAGCGACTCGAATACCGTCCGCCTTTACAAAACAAAACAATCGTAATATCGAATAACTCGTATCGATTATTACGATAGAACAAAGTACGAAACTACGAACATACAAAAACGTACAACGAAATTACGATATTTTCGATTATGAGGTATCTATCAACAACAACAAACATACGAACGAAACAACCGAAACCAATAAGCAACTGACAGAAGAACTTCAACTAACGACAACGTGGGCATAATAATTCGAGAGGGTCATCAATCCACAGAAAGTCTTAATACCGCGATTCAGAAAAATTACGTTATTGCAGAACGCCATCTATGGGCAAATAGGTGAAACGTTGGGCACGCCACAATTATGGCGGTAAGTCCCCTCTTTGAGGCGTGGCTGGAAAGGCCTCACGGCGTCCTTACCTTCCGCATGACACAGGTCCTCACCGAACATGGCAAGTTCGGGAGGTTCCTGCACCGAATTAAAGCGGAAGAGACGCCCGAGTGTCGCCACTGTGCGGAACGCCCGGAGGACACGGTGGAGCACACAGTCGAGGTGTGCCCTGCCTGGGCAGAGCATCGCCGTGCCCTCGTGGGGGCGATCGGCGGCGGACACCTCTCGCGGCGGGCTCTGGTTGAGGCCATGGTCCTTAGCGAGGAGGAATGGCAGGCGGTCGCCTCCTTCTGCGAAGCAGTAATGCTAGCAAAGGCGGAGGCAGACCGCATCAGGCAACGGCGCCCCCGCCGCCGCCGCCGGGATTCCGATCCCGATTTCCGGCCACCGTAGACGCGGGCTCGCGGACGGCGAGCCATGGGTAGCTTGCTGTCCGATCGTCCGGTAATGGACCGAGCCCAAGACGTCGACGGCGCGCACTGTTCCCGCGCGCCTCAAGAAGTTGTCAGCAACAGCAGAGGCCCAGCTGGGTCGAAGCCTACCGGGTCCAGGGTTATCCGAAAGGGAACTCGTGCCCTGGTTTGAAGGCTAGAAGGATTGGGGTGGGTTTTTAGTCAGTAAGAGTCTGACACTATCTCTCGCTCCACCCAAGGGCGGGGGTTGTCATAAGATGATTTTTGCCCACCATAAAAAAAAAAATAGGTAAAACGTCTGCACAATGAAAGTTACGCTAGGGGCATTTTGCATTTTAGTAATTTTATATTATCTTCGAAACTGTATGACCAATTGCTATGCTGTAAATGGCAAATCTTATCTGTATAATGTTCTTGTGATACTGAAATAATTTATTGTCATAAGAATTAATATTTTGTTGCTCAAATAATCAACCAAACGTAAGTATGCCGAAAAAAAATATTTTTAATGCAATAAAAGAAGTATAAAAGATGAAGTATAAAAGATAGAGATATGGTACCGCGGACTTTTTTGTAGAAATAATTAAGACGAACCAGGTAGCCATACATTGTTTTTAATTTTAAGCAACTGTTTAGGCAGCGCACGCAAATAATTTTATTTTATGAGGTATTTTTTTCCGACTTGCTAGACAAAAGTTGTGATAGCTCGGTTAATATACATGCTATAGAAACAATTTATAGCCTATAGCACTCAGGAATAATGTAGCTTTCTGCCAGTAAAAAAAATTTTAGAATTGGATTATTAGTTCCAGAGATTACCCCCTACATACAAACTTACAAACTTACAAATTTTACCTCTTTATAATATTAGTATAGATTTTGTGACAACCATAGGTCAGGCAAAGTTATGTACACTAGTAGGAGTTCAGTGTTATAATTTTGCCTAAACATTTCTAACTATTTTATTTGTACAGGTCGCGCGGTGATTTAAGATCGCTCGAGGAAAGTAGTGGGGGCAATCGGCGCATGTGTAGGGGAAGGTGGGGGAATTGCGGACGCTTAAGCGAAATCATAAATAAAACTCAAACTTTTAATAATAATCAGTCTTTCTTTATTAATTATTAAACTATATTTGTTAACCTATCAAATCAACATTAATTATTATATGAGATCAATCAACATTAATTAAATTTTAACGAAAAACAAAAACCTTCTTGTCCGTAATTACCCTTAGCTCTTGGGGTAAATACGGACTATTGGTGGGTTAATTGCGGACGACATGGGGTATTTACGGATGAGGTTCCATTTCATTTGCAGAATTCACAAATGTAGCCTCTTGAAGAAGACCCAGCACTGCAATTCTCATGTGCCCAATTCTTACAATCTGAACACATAATCAATCTTCGGTGGGTGGGTCACAATACTTTTCTTGGCAATAAATGCAGAAATATTCATCATT
Organism: Mythimna lalbum; assembly: GCA_949319445.1. Classification (NCBI taxonomy): domain Eukaryota; kingdom Metazoa; phylum Arthropoda; class Insecta; order Lepidoptera; family Noctuidae; genus Mythimna; species Mythimna lalbum. The sequence goes on along the minus strand of OX439357.1, from coordinate 18,271,175 downwards.
TTCTTTTTCACATTCAAAATTATTTAAGTTTCTTAAACCTTTTGGTCGTTTTTCTTTAGTATTTTTTGGTTTCTTATTTAAAGTTTTGGTCTTTTCTTGTTCTAGGTTCTTTCTCTTCCTTTCTATTTTCTTTTGTTCTTTTTGCTCTAAGTTTTGTTTTTCCGGTGTGCTGGTAAAAATAATGGAATATTTTTTTTTAACTAATCGTTTTGTACGAGATGGTTTTAGGGTTGGTACTTGCACTACATCACTAAGTGGTACTGAGGGAGATGGACAAGTTTGACTTGTTATACTTTGATTAGCACCAGTTTCACTAACATCGCCCACTAATGCCGACGTAGGTATTGTTTCATTTAAATCTTCAAAGTTTGCGTCAATATTGGGAAATATTTCTTGAGGTTCTATTAGATTATAAATATTTTCATTGACAGCATCACAGTCAACTTGAGATTCATTCTGAGACTCATTTTGGCTTGGATTGTTCGTATTTGTTTGTATCTGTTGTTCAAGAAGAGAATCTGATGTAACTATATCCCCAAAACTTTCAAAGGTGTTTTTGAATTTATCTTGATCCATTGGACAAATTCCAGCCGACTTAAAGCCATTCATAGCTTTTTCAGTGCTTGTGGTTCTATTAAAAGCCTTTGTATAAAGGCCTACAACATCATATGCCGTAATTTTGGTGTCTGGATGGTTGACCATTGTAGCCTCCACCCGTTTACTTCACCCGAACTAGGACGGTAATGACTTGAAATTAAAACAGGTGTGTACCAGTAACAAATATTTATTGCCTAGCAAAGCCGGAGGCACACAAATTTGTAGGTCGTGGATTGCGAACGTCTATAATCACTTCTGCAGGGAAAGGTACTTCCCGTATCCCGCAGGCGGAGACCAGTACACCCCTAAGGCCGGAGATGGTGGTTGGCTGATGCGCAGGAAATCGAGGCACGGCGAATCTTGCTGGTGCGGCGACCCGCTGGTGCGGCGACCCGATCGGGACGTAGTCTCACCCGTAGGCGCGATATAAACTGGTTGTAGCACCTGGAATCCACCGTTCCAGCATATTAAAATGCGGCCTCAATAACCTCCGTGCCGGGGGGTACCACCGATGACGACAAGAAAGTACCTATATCATTGTAGTAGTATTGTCGTGGTGGCACCTACCAGAACAGAGTTTACATTATAGACAGCCATAAGCTTAAGCAAAGTAAGAAAAAACAGTTGGGAAGCTACGTATTCAAATTCTACATTATACGTGCTTGAAGATAGATGAGTATTAAGTTGATGGTTTGTGTGCTATTTAAAACTTAATATCTCTGTACATAATTAAGCTTCTAGTGTTTGAGTTTGTAATAAGACTTACCCTAATTCGGGATACCACAACACTCGTTAAATAGTTGTACCTTAAATAGTTACGTTGACAACGTTCCGCGTTCGAATCTGTAACCGCTTTTGGCGTGACGTTAAGCGAAAGTAGTTATCTATTTTATTCTGTCTAGAAGCGACTGAGCCTCGCTGCGCGGACGCACTCACTTTTTATCAACTCGGTCTCCCCGAACACTTCACTCCGTACCGCAGACATTCGAGTGACGTTTCACTTTGCTCACTCCGCACCACAGATATACAAGTAACGTTTCGTTACACCATGAAGGATTCACATTCTCTGTTATATGCCGTTTTTAGTGGACCATGGAAAGTTAAATCTAAAGGTTGCATTCTATGGGATGTATGAGGTGGTAACGTCAAAACATGAATAAAATTCTTGCGACAAAACTCATGAGCTCTCAAACTAACGTGGCTTTCATGGTTGTCCAGTATTAATAAAATAGGATCATCTGCAGATGGTTTTGCAAATGCCTTGAAATGTTGAAGCCAATCAACAAAAATTGACTCTGTTATCCAGCCTGAATCAGAAACACAAGCTACCATGTTACTATTACTATCCTTCATAAGCAGTGCATTCATTCGCTTTCGTTTAAATATAAAAAATGGGGGAATGTATGTGCCTGCAGCATTGAAACAATTTATAACTGTTGTCAAGGAACCACGTTCTGCGCTGGTACATTTGCCTACTTGTTTTAATCCTTTTGGTGCGAGAATCCTGGAATTTCGTTGTACAGTACTAATCCCAGTTTCATCAACATTGTAGATTGAATTCGATTTAAATTGGTGCTTTAACATGAGTGTTTTTAAATTTTCAAAAAATATATCCGTTTCTTCTTGATTAAATGCTGTGATTCTATTTATTGAAGTAGCTTCTGGTCTTCGAAGTGATATATGGGGGTGTCTCGCCATAAAATTATAATACCAATCTATACCTGCCATTTTTGTATCTATATTGAAGTTATTTGGTATGTTAATAACAGTGGCAAAATCAAATGCTATTTTTCTTAGGGTAGGAATAGTTATCCCAAAGAAGGCTTTGCAAGATTTTAATATGAATTCAACCAGTTCTTTTTCTTGAGATTCATTAAATACTGACTTCTTACCTCTTTTTGGCATGGTACTAACACAGGCTTTTTGCACTTGATCGAAAAGGGTCGCTCTGGGAATGCCATACTTCTCTGCCACCTGTCGAAAAGGAGTCTTCTTTTCTTTAATTTCTTGCACAGCTTTTTGTAAAGTTTCTATGGTATAGGCTGGTTCTTTTTTCCTAATATATTTTCGAGGCATCTGGAATATAAAAATATTATTATATACAAAAAATAACGTAAAAAAATAGGTTAAGATCAATAATGGGGTAAAAACGGACGTCCGTATTTACCCCAGGCCATTTGTCCGCAATTGACCCAAACGAGTTAGAAAAAGTATAATGTTACGTACGTAGGTAATTAAATGCCAATTTACCAATAAAGAACTTTATTTACCACAAACAATCAGTAATTAGTCCAGTCAACAATAATCCAAATCACAGTTAGCACTAGAGTTCCGTTATACTATCGCCTCGGTCGTTAGATAAAATCACTTCGCACACTTTCAAAACTGACTCACTTCCGTTCGGGGGCTCGTATTTATACGCGGAGCAAAGAAAATTCTAGATACTGACGTCTCAGGATAGTTCCAGAACAATAGAGTCGCATCGCGGGGCCATAAATCAATTTTGTTGCTTTCGCGAGTCACTCACGCGAATTTCGACTCTATTGTGAATGGCGGAAAGTACCATTTCCCTTATCCACCTACAGATACCTACAGATTACATACCTACTAAATAGTAGGTTCAACAAGTACTTAAGACGGAATGTTCCAGATCTTGCCAGGCTAGGTAGGTACTTTGGTTCTAGAGCTTTCGAACAGTAATGCGTTTTAATTATTTGTTGCTACTCTTTAATTTGTCGGAGATATGACGTGTTGAAATTTTATCGGCGTAACAATAATAACAAAATTTTTAGGTTAATAAAATTTATCAAGGCAAACGATTGTACTTTTTACTCGTCATTAATATCGCAATCGACAGAAAATATGACTTTTTACTGACATTAATCTTTTTGAATAACACTCAAAATAGTAAACATCAAAAATTACATCAAAATCACAAAAAATGTTAAAATTCAATTACCTTGAAGCGTGTGCGCAGCCGCCTGTCGGGAATGTTTGGAGGACACTAAAGATGTCGGAACGTAATGCGTGAACGCGGCGGCGGGACGCGGGTGGCGGGGATAAAGTAGATATATGTGAGTCCGTATTTACCCCGCGTCCGCAATTCCCCCATCGTCCCCTACAATCGCGCATAGAAATTCTTTGTGTATTATTAATTATTTTTTATTTCGTATTTTTGAACTTTAGTAACTTAACATGATAACACTAGTTTTTGCTTGTAATTTATCTTGGAAGTAGATAAATTCAGAAAAAACAAAAAAACAAAAGTAAATAGTTATTATATTATATTTAATACGTAAAATCACAGGAAAATTATTATACGGCAGTGGTGATATTTCTTCCATTAATTGATCTTGGGATGTTGAAGTAGAAGGTTGAGGATGGAAGCACGAACGTAAGGGCACTTCGTTGTCGTCAGACATTTCGGAGTCATCATCATCACTCTCTTCACTGTCGGAGCTGTCATCAGTAACACGAATAATTTAAATATTTCACGAATAATAAATTGTTCTGTCATAAGATCTATGATGTGGTCACTTTTTGCGTATTCTTCTTCTACAGATTATACAGAGATAGACTGGCAACTGACGTTTTTTGGTTTAGTTAACAAGCAACGCCCTCTGAACGCAAAGCAAAGAACTAAATAAATACTAATAAATATAGGTACGGGCGCGTTTATTTTGATATTTAGCTTATGTATTTCGTTTATTAGATACAAACTGTGTTTTAACATAAGCTTAATTATTGAACACAGTTTAGGTATCTAATAAACGAAATATGAATGTATCTTGGGTAAAGGGAATGAGATTAATAACACAAAAACATAAAATTTAATTCATTTATTTTTGCCTCTCTCGTTTCGCACCCTTAGTTTTATTATAATGTTCTCGAGCCTGTAGTAAGATGGGGTCAATTTCTTCATTTTTACAGATATTGTAGTAGCTTTTGCCTGTGAGGACATTGCTGACTTCTTTGCACCAATTCATAGTGAAGAACACAACACTTTTGTGGAGCAAATATTCTTTAAGTTGCTCTTTATGTTTTTGACATTTCATAAAACTAAATTCACATTATTAACATTATATATTTTGAGATGTTTTGCATTTGTCCGTATTTATTTAAAACATCCAAAGTGATGTGTTCTACTTGGGCAAAAAAGTCGAGCAATGCCCGGGTATAAAAATTATGGAAATCTTCAGTATCTGAACATATTAAATTATTTTTACATAGCATACATTTTTTAAAACCAAACTATTTTGCTTTGGTTGCTATCCACCTACTACTTACTATATTCTATGGCCGCGCACTTCTCCACATGAACTCGAGAACGGCTTTCTATAATGCTTTGTGTATTAAGTAAATCAATATTTAAATGTTAATCAATAATTTCATTAACATCCTCCACATTACACTTTTGGTTAATTAAACACTTGAATGAATTTAAACAAATACTGTCATCGTTTTCACAATTTCCCTGGACGGAGTGTGGGGATGTTATATTATTTATCAATAACGTCCGTAATGCAATTTCAAAAGCTGCCGCGTTTGGCATTTTATTACTACAGCCACTGGCTTTAATCGCCCCAAAAAGTTTTCTAAAGGATTTTGGTTTATATTACGTAATAGTAATGAGTTTATTCCCTCTGACCTCAGTCTTTCCGTAGTTAATTTAAATCCTTTTATTGTTTTAGCCCAACTGGTAAGAGAGGGTACTTACAGTTACCTCTTTGCCTTTTTCATTAATATATTTCATGGACTTTCGGCCGATCGGTACAATTTTCCTTCTTATTTATGGTGATTAGCGTTGACAGAATCAAAAATGTCGTCGAATAGCATTAATAGCTCTGCAGTGTCCACACTTTCCTCTGGCAAGCTCTAAAAATGTAATTTCCATAATTAAAAAAAAATAGCAATTAAATATTAAATGTTTGAGGAGTATATCTGCCAAAATAAAGATCATTGGGCACCTAAGTATGGAAACCATACCCACGGCGGACACAAACGAAATATAGCATTATGTAATGATATAAGGCTCTGATTTACTATGGCAGTAGTCACATTAATGTGAGCCACGGGAATCTCGATAAAATCAAGTGTCATAAACTGATATGGGTAATATGAATAAAATGCTAAGTCCTTTATAATTTTTATTCAATTTGATCCAAATCAAGCATAAGATCGTTTAAAAAGGCAGCGGATGCGTCTGTTGGTTCCACCCAGCCCAGCCCAGACAACTCCCGCTCTTGGGTGGAGCGGGAGGTAGGTAGTGTCAGAATCTTACTGACTAAAAACCTACCCCGTTTCTTCTAGCCTTACTCGAGCTCCCTTTCAGATAATCCTGGCCCCAGTAGGCTTCGACCCAGCTGGGCCTCGGCTATTGTTGACAAGCTGACTAAAAATAACATTTTCGAATGGCGGTCCGTTACATTCTTGTACGACGGGGTTCTGAAGTCGACGCGACGCCTGGGCTTCCATTTCAAAACATGTCTCCTCTTTTTCTTTGTCCACCTGTGAACTATCTATCAGCTCCGTGACACTTCTTCCCGGAATAATGTCGAGTTTCGTTCGTCGTCTTTTCGGTTTGACGCCTCCAGTCCATTCCACTCTCTTCGCTTTAAGTGTTTCTAAAAAGATTTTTCTGCTGCAGTCTTATCCACTGGTTTAGGCAGTCTCTCTATTAAGGCATTTACGTCAGTTGGGTAAATTCTCCAATTGATTTGGCCTGTTCAGTAGTAAGCTGGTCTGTATCGCGGTCTTTGGTTTCGGGCATATAGGCACTGTACTTAAATCGCTGCAAATCGCTAGATGTTTGTAATTTTTCGATACATAATTGATATTTTTTTTAATCACTAGACGTAGTAGAACTCAGTTTAAGTAACAGAGATGAAGATTTAGAAGGACTGACTCATCTCTCTTGGATGAGGTTCAAATTTAGAAGTACTCAACTCTTTTGGATGAGGTGCAAATTTGGAAGAACTCTCATCCCTGTAGGATGAGATGCGAATTTAGAAGAACTCATCTCTTTAGGATGGAGGAATTAGTATAGGTCGTGTAATTTAGGGCTTTGTTCAAGTTTGGCAGACTCGGTACCAAAATTTTGCTTATTGAAGCTTGCGACACTCTTTAATCGTGTGACCAACATTTTTACAATAATTGCAAGTTTTAGGATGACCTTCGGAATTAGAATTACAAGACGGTGAATTGCTGAAGATTTTAGCATCTCAATCACGCTTTTCATTTTTAAAATATTCTGATGAGTTGTGACCCATCTTATTGCAAATAGAACACTGTTTAGAAGATCTTATTTTAGACCTAGATAAGTTATATAATTTTTCCTCATCAATAGCGTATTGTATAGCTTCATTGAGACTAGAGGGGTTTTTGCAACTGACAATAGTTGATATGTAACTGTTTAATCCTACATAAAAGTATTTAGGGCAAGGTCCTCCATGGCTGCTATTCGGCCAGGCAGAGTTCCTTTTCATTTTTGCAACTATAATGTATGTCTGACTGTATACGAGTTAATATTGACTCTACTCTTAAGGAATATTTCGTTACATTCTCATCGTAATTGTTTGCAATGTTGCAGATCTGATAACAGATGCGTAGCATGTTTTTCTCTCCGAAGGCAGCCTTCAGGAAAGTTTTTAACCCTGACCATAACGAAAATGACTTGAGGCTACATGCAACCTGTGCCTTACCTTCAAGCTGTGAAATAACATATTTACATAGTACAGTTTGTTGGTCTGAAGTAGATAAGGACATAGCATTCTCACAATTTTTGAGAAATGCTGGAAGAGTTTCCCTGTTTGGTTAAAACAGATAATGTGATTTTGTCAGACATTTCCTTTGATTTCGTTGGCAATTCTTGTTTAACAGACAAAAGGTTATGATATGTTGAACAGATTAAGTTAGTGGTGATATAACAATTTTAGAACAATTCAAAATAGAATAGAAAACAGTTAAAATCAGTGAAAATAGAAAATATATTAGATAAACTTTAAAATTATCACGGATTCAGAGACACTTTGAATTAGAAAAAATAGTAATTCACAGGAAACACTCACATTAACACGATAAGCGCTGACACCCGCATCATCAGGTGCGCAGTGGGAACTCGTTGCGCTGCCGCTATGACGTATCGGAGTTGAACTTTCACACGGTTGACTGTGGAATTTCTTGAGTTAAAGGTTGGTGAGTAAGACCTGATGCTGCCGGTGGTGGAGATGCCTTCTGGTGCGGACTTACACTATACAGTGGAGCCTGGCCGTCGTCCAGGTGTCGATGTAGCTGGAGCACCGAGCGGGCTCTAAGCTGTGTAGAGCTGAGGCTGATTGTCGTCCGATTTCTGATGTGGCTGGAACGGGCTCAGGCTGAAGAGCTGAGGCTGACCGTCGTCAAGTAGTGATGCAGGCTTGACTTTGGGTCAAGTGTCACTGTCGATCAATTGAACGGAGGGCTGTAGGTTCAGGATACCAGCGTCTGTTTGACTCAACGTTGTAAGACTTCGTCTCTGATATCCCACTTCTGACACCAATTTGTTACAAGGCCGACCCCGTTTGTTTTGTGAAAAAAGGCAATTATTCTACTAAAATCACTTTAATCACTACAGACACAGATACACGAATTTAACACTTAATTTAGGCAATGTCTCACTTAAGTGCTCCCTAAATTTGGGCACAATAGGTTACGCGGCGGCGCACACAAGGCCAGATTACCAATTTACGATGCCAAAAATAAAATGTAACTTTTTTACGATCTAACTTGGTAATTATGTTTTATAATAACTATTAGAAGGTATCATAGTTATTACCAGGGGTGGGCTGGTGTCGGGCTCCAGAGAGCTGCGGACACCCTTTTTCTTTTTCGGCATCGGAGGTAGACGAATTTAATTTGTCGAAAAGCACATATATGGCACGTTGCCTTCGCGACCGCGACGGTGGTTTGGTCACCGGGGTTAAAACGCGGCGGCCACTCCCGTGCACTCTCGCAAGTGTTCGCCTAGGCTCACACTCGCGACAGCACAACGGGTTTGGCCGACTGTAGGGGCGGTCCGAGCGGAGTAGGTAGCGAGCGCACGTCCTACTCGGGCGACGGAGCGAATCCACTGGCTGCGCACATTTTTTTTTTTTTTTTTTTTTTTTTGAGTGGCCTCTCGCAGGTCAACCTCTGAGGTTGTCGTCTGCTCAACCGAACTTGCCTGTGGCGGCCCTGAATAAATTCAAAGCCTCCAGCCAGGGCTTACTTAAAAACTACTTATAATTTAAGTGACAACGCTAAGGGCACCCCCTGTGGGGTACGAGCCTCGGCTTAGGGCGTCACTGGGGGAGGGCAGCAAAGGGACGGGCTGGATCGAGCAAAAACAATAATATTTATTATTATTAAGGGAATTTAAAGCTACAGCTCAGCGGCGCGGGCTGGCTCGAGCAAAAGTCGGGGAGGACGATTACGTGAGTTTCGCGGCGGACCTCGGCGGCGAGGCCTGAAGGATGTCGGTTTGTAGTGTTTACGAACTGTACTGGTTTCCCTACGGCTCTCTTGGAGCAGGGTGATGGGGTCGTCTGGGGTCACGAGAGTGTGCCTTGGTCGGCGAATCTTTGAGATGCGGGAGGGTTCGTAACGGGCTGCCCGTACGATGAGGGGGTTTCGATGTTTCAGAGCAGAGTCAAAGAAGCGCTTGCACAGGCGCTTCATGAACTGCTGTATGGTGGGGACTCTGAGATCCAAGTGGATGTTCTCATTTCGGACGTAATAATGGGCTCCTAGGATCCTACGGAGGATACGATTTTGGAGGGTCTGCATCCGGTGGATGTGACGGGCCTTGGCATGTGCGAAGATCGCACCGGCGTACGTCAAGATCGGGCGGATGACTGCGGTGTAGAGGCGCAATTTGCACTTGCGTGACAATTTGCTGCGGGCAGTCATCATACAGTGAAGCCTACCGTGAGCGAAAGCAGCTCGCGAGCGAGCCTGCTTTATGTGCTCGGCGAAGGAAAGGTTCTGATCTAAGATCACTCCGAGGTACTTGGCTTGCTTTGCCCAGGGGATCGGCTTGCCGTACATGGTGATCGGAGGGGGGGGGGAGAACGGTTTTAAGCGGTCTCCGATAGAGAACCGCCTGACTCTTATCAGGGTTAACCTCGATCCTCCATTTCCGGAACCATTCACCCAAATGGTTTGCGGAGTTTTGAAGGTTTCGAGCGATAGCCCTGGGGTCACGACCGGAGCAATAAATGGCCGTGTCGTCAGCGAATAGAGCCAACTGGGCATTTTTGTCTTGGGGAATGTCGCTGGTGAACAGCGTGAAGGCAAGAGGGGAAACTACGGAGCCCTGAGGGACTCCTGCCCTAATCGGATGAGGGGAGGACAACGCTCCTTCGATGCGATAGCGGAAGGTACGGTTCGACAGAAAGTCTCGCAAGATGAGCACGAGACGGTCAGGCACGCCGAGTTGGTAAAGCTTATATAATAAGCCATTGTGCCAGACCTTGGCAGGAATGCGGCGATCTCATCACGCTGGGAAGTAATGCTGTTAGCATTGAAGAAACCTAACTTTAGGGAACGGGGTTTAAAGGTGCAGACTACTTTCTTTTGACTATCCATTACGGGGCGACAGCAGGCATCTTGTCAAGTTCGAGCAGCACGGACTCGTGCTGGTCGAAGAATTCCAGGCGCTTTGCCTGGGTCAGTACGCCGGTTGCTTCGGCGGCGTGAAGCTTATCGGCGAGGTCCCTAGCGTCCTGCGTCATGAAAATGACGTAGTGCTCGGTGATGATTTTCCCGATGGACTTTGTCCTCGGGGGGATCACACCAGCTGGCTGGGGGGTCGTTTTGGGGGCCTTTTTGGGGGCTGCTGGGGCTACTGGGGCTGCTGGGGCTGCAGGAGCCACGGGGGCGGGGGTAGGCGCTGGGATGGGCTTGGCCATCAGGGCTGGGGGAGGAGGGTTGGCTGACACCAGGGCCGGGAAGGCTCTCTGGTGGTCCAGCTTGTTCCACGCGGATTCCCGCTGGGGAGCGAGGCGCGCGGGGAGCTGGGCGGAGGGTGCTTCCCTTTTCTGGCGGGCGGCGAACCGCTTTGCCATCTTGGGAGAAATGCGGGGGGCTTTGGGACAACCCCGGTAGTTGGCCGGGTGCCCTGCCTGTCCACACAGCACACAGCTGGGAGGCTCTGTGCACTGGGTGCGATCTTTGGGACGGAGACAGTCGCTTGTTCCGTGCTCGCCCAGGCACTTGACGCACCTGGGTTTGGCGAAACAGTTTGACTGGGCGTGGCCATATAGTTGGCAACGGTGACATTGCCCTACGATGGCGGGTTTGTATGGCTTCTCGATGGAGATGCCAGACAGGGAGCAGACGGACTTGATCTTGAAGATCGGGTGGTGACCTTCGGTAGGCTCGCAAACGACCAGTACCATATCGTACTGTTCGCGGCCACGGGACTTGTGCAGGCGGTGGACGGCTGTCACGGGGATCTTTTGGGCAATGAGGTCCGACTTGACGTCGTCCGTAGAAATCTCCTTGGGGATGCGCCTTATGACCACACGGGTCGGCGTATCCTCGGGAAGAGAGTACGTATGAAAACATACGTTTCTTTCCTTTAAGGAGCGGGTAAGGTCGCGGTAGTCTTGGGCGGAAGGGACTTGTACCTTTATGCCTTGCTGGCAAGCCTTGGCATTTGTATAATTGATCCTACGATCATTACACATTTTGGATACCTCCGTCCACTTGGACTTGTCCTGTATATACAGGGGAGGCGGGGGGCGTTGCTTCCTGGAGGGAGCGGAGGTGGAGCAGCTAGCCTGCGAAGCGGGGGTGGCTGGGGCGGGCTTGGTGGTAACTGGGGCGGAGTTGGTGATGACGGGGGCGGGGGCCACGGTGGTGGCCTTTTTCGGCTTGCTAGCGGCCTTGGAGGCCCTAGCCTTTCGTTTTCCTCTCTTGCCGCCTACGACGAGCTGGAACTCGTCGTCGGAGCCGGAGGAGGAACGAGCGTCGTCGGAGGATTCCGACGAGCTCTCGACCGGGACGGTGGTGTCCATAGCCTCGACTGTGGACGCTGGGGTCATCGGGGCGACCTTTCCCTTTGACTGGGAAGAAGCAGGGCGGTTGGGCGGGAGGGTAGAATCCTCATCGTCGGAGGAGTCCGACGATGGGGTCGCCTCGACGTGGGTCAGCTTCCGGGGTGGAAGGTTACCCGTGGGCGGGGGGGTGTGGACGTCATCGAGTGACGTCGGACGGGGGCCAGCGTATTCCCTGTAGGACTCCCCCCACTTCACTAGGAAGTCGGGATCCTTCAGGAGGACATCCTTGACGAAGGCGACGAGCGTCATCACCTCCTTTTGTAGGAGCGGGGTCATCGGGGTCATAGTCGTTTCCGACATGATGACCGAAAAATTAGGGAGGAATTATCAATTGGGGAACATGAGTCCTAGGACTCTCTCCTACGTCCCTATCACCTAAGTCCCTGGGTGGACGGGGCCAGGGGTGAGTGACCCTCCCAGCAAGGGTTGTGCACGCTGGGAGGTGTGTACCTAAGGGTGAGCCCTAAGCTTGTAATCCGATCGCCAGTCTTATTGTGCGATCGGGCCCTGACTGGGTCTGGTGCGAAGGGATAGACACCCCAACCGACACCAGGTGTGTGGCTGAAAGAGAACTCGGAGTGATAGGTCTGACTAGGGGCCACCCCCAAGGCCAAGACCTAGCTCCCGACTCCAATTAACTGCCTAGCCCTGAAGGGGTTCGGCGGGTGTATCGGGGCAACACCCCCTTGACTTTGTTGACACCGTTAGGTTCCCGTCAAGGACCACGAAACTGTGGCTTTTCCCTGAAGGGGCACAACGTTTTTCGACAATTTCCGTATGGAAATATTCTATCGTTCACTGCCTTGAAAAAGGCGGCTTCGGATAGTGGGCGTGGCCGGGCGACCACTGATGACGTCACGGCGGGGCGCGACGTAGGCGAGTGGTGGGGCGAGACACGGAGCACAGAGCGGGCGCGGAGCACAGGGCGGCACGTCCGATCGGGGCGAGCGTCGAGCGGGGAAAAAAAAAAAAAAAAAAAAAAAAAAGATCGAGCCGCGCGCGCTTCGCGGTTACTTATTTATACACTTACGTGCTATTAGTGTGTGAACGTATGTGTTACCTAACCCCTTCATCATTGATATCTATTGAACGAATACTCGGTTCGACGGAAGTTATAACGTTTGTGGTGCGCGATAACAGTGTGATTTACTTTACGTCTTTCTTTATTTAAAAAAACCGAAACAAAATTAAATTAAATTAAACAATATTTAAACTTTTTAACCGTGTTTTTAAAATAGTTTTTTAAATATAAGACAAAAATAATGTGCTTATAAGTACATTCTTAGGTTCATTCATTTTAGTTCATTCTAACACCACCTCACATTCGTTTTTTTATCAAAACTTGTTAACTTACTGAATAAAATGAAAAGTCGGGGTATGGCAGCAAGTGATTGCTTGTTTAATTTAGGTACCTATCACTCTAAACTGCTCACGAGATATACTATCCAGAGTAGTGTGTGGATAGTATATCTCGTGATCAGTTTCGTAAGTAAAGTAAAATGACGGATGAATTTCGTGTGTAATGCTGTTTAATGTAGGTACCTAGTTACCTACGTATCTACATTAAACAAGCAATCACTTGCTACCATACCCCGACTTTTAATTTTATTCAGTTAGAAGTATATAGAAGTACCCTCTGTTGCATTACAATTTAATTAAAAAACATACTGATCATATCTTGTCCCAAAGTTCCTTTAAGTCAGAGCCTACTTATATATTTTTTCAATTGGCCCCACTAGATAGAAACACATTAACAAGAATTAATAAAATTTTGTAATAAGATACTTACCGTATTTACTTTTCTCCGTATCAGGTAGTTCTGCAAAGTTCTCATTCATTATATGGCAGATATCAAACCAAGCTTTTAAACTTTTACGCTTGTCTTTATATATACTTTCAAAGTTTTGTCCCATAAAACTTCTCTGTCCTCGAACTCGCTTGTGGCTCTTTCAAAGGGCGTTTGAATACGCCGTGAACGCGCTCGATGAAGCCTACGGCGCTGCGGCGTTGTTGATGTGGTGGGCGTCACCGCGGGCGACGGGTTTTCCCGATGCCGCCGCCACCGCTGCGGAACACCACGTGACGTGGACGCAGTAGTCGACGCCACTGACGGCATCGGTGCGGACGCAGTGCTGGGCAACGGCATCGGTGCGGACGCACTGCTAGGCAGTGACGTTTGGGCCGACACTGCTGATGGCATCAGTGCGGATGCAATGCTGGGTAGCGGCATTTGGACTGGAGATGGAGTGTGAATTGGCATTTCTCCAGAGCAAGGTAGCATCGAAGAAGGTGCGGTTGCTGTTGTTGCTGAGAACAAAATAATTATTGTCATATTATATTTATGGCCGAAATTAATTATTTAGTCAAAACATTGTATCTTAATAAAGAAAGTACCTTGTACAGGATCTGAAGGAATAAATTCCAATATAATTTTACCTGTGGCGGTTTGGTAGGGTTAGACTGTATCGGTTAGATGTGGTGGACTATTTCCCCCTGGTGGTACAGTAATAAGCAAACGCCACAAGCAAATAACTAAAACTAACATCAAAGCCTCGCTCCTGGATTTCAACTTGCCCAATGACAGCAGACAAACCCATTAAACTCAACACCCTCTCTTCTGAAGCAGCGAGAGTTTGCCTACTGCTTGGACCACCACCAGTACCGGAAGCCTCTCGTCGTATTGCGAGGCTTTTTTTTCGTTTTCGCTTTCCATACTGCCCACACCTAAACAATTAATTTGTCTGTTAAGTTTTGTCATGTTGTGTTTTTATTTATCATTTTCTAGTAGTTATTAATAACCTGATTGTTTTATTTACTTCATCTTGTAGATTACTAATGACGAGAGATGTGATGAAGTAGGGAGGGGAGGGATAGAATACTAAAATGACAGGTAATAATGGAAAATCATAAAATACAATTTTACAAAGGTCTTCTTTTTTCCATTTGATTAGTGGCCTTATAGCTCCTCCACCCATGGAGTTAAGAATCTCCTCCAATTCCTGCCACAGTCAGTCGGCTTTTAATCTGCCTTGAGGCTCTTGCTGGGGCCAACTTATATCGCCACGCCTACAGCACAAATTAAAACTATTATAGTCAAATAAAGGTCTATTGATTAAGTAATCAAACACAATTGTTTTGCCATATTAGTTCATGTTGCACACGTTTATCTACGTTTTCAGCTTTCAAGTATCGAGTATAAATAACTAAAAATTTACGTATCTTTCCATAAACTCCAATAAGGCTGTGAACTGTTCTGGGCTTGTTCGGGTTCTAGATTCCATACTATAAAAGTTATCGCATCATTTAATAAGGTATCCTGTTTATGAAACAGGATTATTATTATCATAACATTTCGTGTCACAGTAACGTTTAACTCAGTACTTTGATATTATAATAAACCACGGATATCGAGGGATATGCCATGAGGGCGTGGCACAGCGGAAGCCAGTATTACCAAATGCCCCTATTTATCGAACGGCGGCTGTACGATTCATTCAGTCACTTTGCAATTGCGTACAGTGCGCTATTGATGCATAAAAAACTAAAATGCCGAGTTGTACAGTAATTACATGTAAAAATAGGTCATTTATCACCTAAAAATAAATGGCGTGTCCTTCCACTGGTGAATAAACAATTAAGCCACTCTTTTATATTTCAAATCATTTTTTTAATTATCTTTTATATCGTTATTTTAGAATTACAAAATGTAACTCAGTTGAAGCGTTTTAAAGTTACACAAAATAAGAAATATGATCTAATTTCTTAAGTAATTTTATATTCCATTTTGTGACAACCATAGGTCAGGCAAAGTTATGTACACTAGTAGGAGTTCAGTGTTATAATTTTGCCTAAACATTTCTAACTATTTTATTTGTACAGGTCGCGCGGTGATTTAAGATCGCTCGAGGAAAGTAGTGGGGGCAATCGGCGCATGTGTAGGGGAAGGTGGGGGAATTGCGGACGCTTAAGCGAAATCATAAATAAAACTCAAACTTTTAATAATAATCAGTCTTTCTTTATTAATTATTAAACTATATTTGTTAACCTATCAAATCAACATTAATTATTATATGAGATCAATCAACATTAATTAAATTTTAACGAAAAACAAAAACCTTCTTGTCCGTAATTACCCTTAGCTCTTGGGGTAAATACGGACTATTGCTGGGTTAATTGCGGACGACATGGGGTATTTACGGATGAGGTTCCATTTCATTTGCAGAATTCACAAATGTAGCCTCTTGAAGAAGACCCAGCACTGCAATTCTCATGGTCAATCCAATCTTCGGTGGGTGGGTCACAATACTTTTCTTGGCAATAAATGCAGAAATATTCATCATTTTCTTTTTCACATTCAAAATTATTTAAGTTTCTTAAACCTTTTGGTCGTTTTTCTTTAGTATTTTTTGGTTTCTTATTTAAAGTTTTGGTCTTTTCTTGTTCTAGGTTCTTTCTCTTCCTTTCTATTTTCTTTTGTTCTTTTTGCTCTAAGTTTTGTTTTTCCGGTGTGCTGGTAAAAATAATGGAATGTTTTTTTTTAACTAATCGTTTTGTACGAGATGGTTTTAGGGTTGGTACTTGCACTACATCACTAAGTGGTACTGAGGGAGATGGACAAGTTTGACTTGTTATACTTTGATTAGCACCAGTTTCACTAACATCGCCCACTAATGCCGACGTAGGTATTGTTTCATTTAAATCTTCAAAGTTTGCGTCAATATTGGGAAATATTTCTTGAGGTTCTATTAGATTATAAATATTTTCATTGACAGCATCACAGTCAACTTGAGATTCATTCTGAGACTCATTTTGGCTTGGATTGTTCGTATTTGTTTGTATCTGTTGTTCAAGAAGAGAATCTGATGTAACTATATCCCCAAAACTTTCAAAGGTGTTTTTGAATTTATCTTGATCCATTGGACAAATTCCAGCAGACTTAAAGCCATTCATAGCTTTTTCAGTGCTTGTGGTTCTATTAAAAGCCTTTGTATAAAGGCCTACAACATCATATGCCGTAATTTTGGTGCCTGGATGGTTGACCATTGTAGCCTCCACCCGTTTACTTCACCCGAACTAGGACGGTAATGACTTGAAATTAAAACAGGTGTGTACCAGTAACAAATATTTATTGCCTAGCAAAGCCGGAGGCACACAAATTTGTAGGTCGTGGATTGCGAACGTCTATAATCACTTCTGCAGGGAAAGGTACTTCCCGTATCCCGCAGGCGGAGACCAGTACACCCCTAAGGCCGGAGATGGTGGTTGGCTGATGCGCAGGAAATCGAGGCACGGCGAATCTTGCTGGTGCGGCGACCCGATCGGGACGTAGTCTCACCCGTAGGCGCGATATAAACTGGTTGTAGCACCTGGAATCCACCGTTCCAGCATATTAAAATGCGGCGTCAATAACCTCCGTGCCGGGGGGTACCACCGATGACGACAAGAAAGTACCTATATCATTGTAGTAGTATTGTCGTGGTGGCACCTACCAGAACAGAGTTTACATTATAGACAGCCATAAGCTTAAGCAAAGTAAGAAAAAAACAGTTGGGAAGCTACGTATCAAATTCTACATTATACGTGCTTGAAGGTAGATGAGTATTAAGTTGATGGTTTGTGTGCTATTTAAAACTTAATATCTCTGTACATAATTAAGCTTCTAGTGTTTGAGTTTGTAATAAGACTTACCCTAATTCGGGATACCACAACACTCGTTAAATAGTTGTACGTTAAATAGTTACGTTGACAACGTTCCGCGTTCGAATCTGTAACCGCTTTTGGCGTGACGTTAAGCGAAAGTAGTTATCTATTTTATTCTGTCTAGAAGCGACTGAGCCTCGCTGCGCGGACGCACTCCCTTTTTATCAACTCGGTCTCCCCGAACACTTCACTCCGTACCGCAGACATTCGAGTGACGTTTCACTTTGCTCACTCCGCACCACAGATATACAAGTAACGTTTCGTTACACCATGAAGGATTCACATTCTCTGTTATATGCCGTTTTTAGTGGACCATGGAAAGTTAAATCTAAAGGTTGCATTCTATGGGATGTGTGAGGTGGTAACGTCAAAACATGAATAAAATTCTTGCGACAAAACTCATGAGCTCTCAAACTAACGTGGCTTTCATGGTTGTCCAGTATTAATAAAATAGGATCATCTGCAGATGGTTTTGCAAATGCCTTGAAATGTTGAAGCCAATCAACAAAAATTAACTCTGTTATCCAGCCTGAATCAGAAACACAAGCTACCATGTTACTATTACTATCCTTCATAAGCAGTGCATTCATTCGCTTTCGTTTAAATATAAAAAATGGGGGAATGTATGTGCCTGCAGCCAGGGACGTGCGAGCAATACAAGCAAAAAAGCCCGGCTTGCGGTAAAATTTCATGACACCTAACATCTAAGTCATTGAACTTAATAAAATAATTATTTAAAATAAAATCTAAACTTTAAACTTCGCGCGTAATTGAAAATTCATTCATTAGTTACGATACGCTAATACAAGTTATATGCAACTTACCCAGCGTTCCAAATCGAGATAAAAGTGAATCGCGAATCCGACTAAATTAAATAGTCACAACATATAAGGACAATTGAATAATATTTGTGACGTTGCGCGTTGGTCGGGTTCGCGGTATGGTCACTTTTGTCCGCAATCCGAAACGCACGGGTGATGGAACGTAACAACGTTGCCATCTCCGATCTCGCTCTAACGCATAAGGCATTTACCGGGCTTGCTTTTCCATTTCACTTTTCCCTATAAAAACACAAAAAATGTGAGTTTGTGTGAGTAAATATTATAATGTGTGAAAACACTCGTCGAATAGTTTTAAGGTCAAAAATGCCAGGCTTCGGAAATTTTATCAATGAAATTTTTACGCATGTTGCGAAAGCGAGGCGCCCTCTATGACGCGCGTACTATAATCAGTTCAAATTTGCTTTGAGCGGTTATCGGATTATGTTTTGATTGATTTTTTTAGTTTTCTGTCATTTAAAGTGTTATAATTAGTTATTGCTGTAACTTACTTGGTTTTGAAGTGATTAAAGTTAAAGTATCTTTGAAATGAATTCGGAAACACATGCAATTGTTCCTTGTGAAGTTGTGACGGATTAAAATGTGTGGAAAAAATACTTAGCCAGGTAAAACCTTTGAGTTTTAAAGATAAATATGATCTCGTAACTTCAC
The DNA here is from genome assembly GCA_949319445.1 of Mythimna lalbum. NCBI lineage: Eukaryota > Metazoa > Arthropoda > Insecta > Lepidoptera > Noctuidae > Mythimna > Mythimna lalbum. Next base: position 18,252,310 of record OX439357.1, on the reverse strand, counting down.
CTAAACTTACCCCTGATTTGAATATTTCTCAGAAAACTAAATCACATAGTAGGCAATTTCATCGCTCAGTTTACAGTGGATTGTAGGTTGCTCGCATTTAAATAAATAATTATTCTGTTAGTGTTGCATATTTTTCTCAAATGATAAGAATACTTGGAATACTTCAGGTTATAATGACTTAAATAATTTCGCTGGTGCCATGAAAATATATCAGAATTCTCAAAAGCACTTGAATTCAGTTATTTCGTTCTGCAGTTTTGGTAAAACGCGAATAGAAACTTCTATTTCTCGACAGTTAAGTGACGAAATTTCTAAGTACATTATGCGTGTAGAACACAATCGCGCTGTTTTTCAAAGATTAGTTGATGTTGTGTGTTTCTTAGCGCTACAGGAACTTCCTTTTCGAGGTCACGAATTCACGATGAGTCTAAAACCTCATTAAAGGTAATTTCTCTTTTTCGACAGTTAAGTGTTATGTGTGTGATAAAGAACGAAAAGCTAATAAATGCTGTTTAAATTGTGAGTATTTGCCAATAATATTACATATCGTAAACAATTATTATTTCTAATGATGAATTTTATTAATTCATGAATCCCCAAGCGACCACCGGTGGCCGCGCATCTATTGTCTTACTATTGTGTCTCTAATTGACGGTATCTGAAGGGTTAAATACTACGTACGGACTAATACATGCTTTTGTGCGCCATCTAGTGGATTTTTCTGAAATCAACTAGAATGTTTTGAGCGAGTTGCCAAAAATATCAATAGATGGCTCTTTTTCTCTTTTTTTTTTAAGTACCAATATATTATTATTATTATTATTATTATTATGAGCCCGTTGTGTCCCACTGCAGGGCAAAGGCCTCCCTTCCGTTATTCCACTCTTTTCTGTCCTTAGCCACTTCTGGAGAAGCCCAGAAGGAGATGGCGTGACGATTTGGACTCCTACCTTAAGGATTGGCCAAAAGTGGCTAAGTACCAATATATATTTACTTAATTTCTAACAGTAAAAAAATCAAATGTACCTATTAAAATCAGCATTACAGTAAGAAATTTTGTTTTTTCGGGATATTAGGTGTGGGTAGGTAGATGAGTCAAGATTCCTTGGCTTGCCCCCTCTTAAGGCACCTGGCACGCCACTGCCTGCAGCATTGAAACAATTTATAACTGTTGTCAAGGAACCACGTTCTGCGCTGGTACATTTGCCTACTTGTTTTAATCCTTTTGGTGCGAGAATCCTGGAATTTCGTTGTACAGTACTAATCCCAGTTTCATCAACATTGTAGATTGAATTCGATTTAAATTGGTGCTTTAACATGAGTGTTTTTAAATTTTCAAAAAATATATCCGTTTCTTCTTGATTAAATGCTGTGATTCTATTTATTGAAGTAGCTTCTGGTCTTCGAAGTGATATATGGGGGTGTCTCGCCATAAAATTATAATACCAATCTATACCTGCCATTTTTGTATCTATATTGAAGTTATTTGGTATGTTATTAACAGTGGCAAAATCAAATGCTATTTTTCTTAGGGTAGGAATAGTTATCCCAAATAAGGCTTTGCAAGATTTTAATATGAATTCAACCAGTTCTTTTTCTTGAGATTCATTAAATACTGACTTCTTACCTCTTTTTGGCATGGTACTAACACAGGCTTTTTGCACTTGATCGAAAAGGGTCGCTCTGGGAATGCCATACTTCTCTGCCACCTGTCGAAAAGGAGTCTTCTTTTCTTTAATTTCTTGCACAGCTTTTTGTAAAGTTTCTATGGTATAGGCTGGTTCTTTTTTCCTAATATATTTTCGAGGCATCTGGAATATAAAAATATTATTATATACAAAAAATAACGTAAAAAAATAGGTTAAGATCAATAATGGGGTAAAAACGGACGTCCGTATTTACCCCAGGCCATTTGTCCGCAATTGACCCAAACGAGTTAGAAAAAGTATAATGTTACGTACGTAGGTAATTAAATGCCAATTTACCAATAAAGAACTTTATTTACTACAAACAATCAGTAATTAGTCCAGTCAACAATAATCCAAATCACAGTTAGCACTAGAGTTCCGTTATACTATCGCCTCGGTCGTTAGATAAAATCACTTCGCACACTTTCAAAACTGACTCACTTCCGTTCGGGGGCTCGTATTTATACGCGGAGCAAAGAAAATTCTAGATACTGACGTCTCAGGATAGTTCCAGAACAATAGAGTCGCATCGCGGGGCCATAAATCAATTTTGTTGCTTTGTCCTTCGCGAGTCACTCACACGAATTTCGACTCTATTGTGAATGGCGGAAAGTACCATTTCCCTTATCCACCTACAGATACCTACAGATTACATACCTACTAAATAGTAGGTTCAACAAGTACTTAAGACGGAATGTTCCAGATCTTGCCAGGCTAGGTAGGTACTTTGGTTCTAGAGCTTTCGAACAGTAATGCGTTTTAATTACATATTCGTTGCTACTCTTGAATTTGTCGGAGATATGACGTGTTGAAATTTTATCGGCGTAACAATAATAACAAAATTTTTAGGTTAATAAAATTTATCAAGGCAAACGATTGTACTTTTTACTCGTCATTAATATCGCAATCGACAGAATATGACTTTTTACTGACACTTTAATCTTTTTGAATAACACTCAAAATAGTAAACATCAAAAATTACATCAAAATCACAAAAAATGTTAAAATTCAATTACCTTGAAGCGTGTGCGCAGCCGCCTGTCGGGAATGTTTGGAGGACACTAAAGATGTCGGAACGTAATGCGTGATCGCGGCGGCGGGACGCGGGTGGCGGGGATAAAGTAGATATATGTGAGTCCGTATTTACCCCGCGTCCGCAATTCCCCCATCGTCCCCTACAATCGCGCATAGAAATTCTTTGTGTATTATTAATTATTTTTTATTTCGTATTTTTGAACTTTAGTAACTTAACACTAGTTTTTGCTTGTAATTTATCTTGGAAGTAGGTAAATTCAGAAAAACAAAAAAACAAAAGTAAATAGTTATTATATTATATTTAATACGTAAAATCACAGGAAAATTATTATACGGCAGTGGTGATATTTCTTCCATTAATTGATCTTGGGATGTTGAAGTAGAAGGTTGAGGATGGAAGCACGAACGTAAGGGCACTTCGTTGTCGTCAGACATTTCGGAGTCATCATCATCACTCTCTTCACTGTCGGAGCTGTCATCAGTAACACGAATAATTTAAATATTTCACGAATAATAAATTGTTCTGTCATAAGATCTATGATGTGGTCACTTTTTGCGTATTCTTCTTCTACAGATTATACAGAGATAGACTGGCAACTGACGTTTTTTGGTTTAGTTAACAAGCAAAGCCCTCTGAACGCAAAGCAAAGAACTAAATGAATACTAATAAATATAGGTACGGGCGCGTTTATTTTGATATTTAGCTTATGTATTTCGTTTATTAGATACAAACTGTGTTTTAACATAAGCTTAATTATTGAACACAGTTTAGGTATCTAATAAACGAAATATGAATGTATCTTGGGTAAAGGGAATGAGATTAATAACACAAAAACATAAAATTTAATTCATTTATTTTTGCCTCTCTTGTTTCGCACCCTTAGTTTTATTATAATGTTCTCGAGCCTGTAGTAAGATGGGGTCAATTTCTTCATTTTTACAGATATTGTAGTAGCTTTTGCCTGTGAGGACATTGCTGACTTCTTTGCACCAATTCATAGTGAAGAACACAACACTTTTGTGGAGCAAATATTCTTTAAGTTGCTCTTTATGTTTTTGACATTTCATAAAACTAAATTCACATTATTAACATTATATATTTTGAGATGTTTTGCATTTGTCCGTATTTATTTAAAACATCTGTCCAGTTCAATATATTAATACGTGCAGTAAGATGTTTTTTTTTGTCGCAAATAAATCACCATCAAGTAAGGACGTTTGTTATTTTCTTCAAACACCGTTCCACAGTGCAAAGAACAGAACCTTAACACAATAAACATATGGTCCAAAACGAGCCGGATCAAAAGTGAATTGAACGGTCAGCGCTGCGTGTGGTCTCGGGGCGCGAATACAATAGCGAGCCGCATTCTTTAGATAAGGACTCAAAGTTGTTTACAAGTAATTAGTGAATGAAGCTAGTTATAAAAATCAAAGACATTGCAACATATCGAACGTTTTGTGCGAAGTGTATTACGTGAACTTTTATTTAATGGTGCAAAATGACGTCACCAACTCCAGAACAGTCTAAATATTTATCTACGTTGGAAGATGTGGCTAATATGATACGAAAGGCGCAAGTTAACATTAAAAAGTGTCCTAAACAGCGATTAACGCCAGGTTATATTAAAGCGAGAATAAAAGCCATTGAGGAAGATTGGGATGTGTTCAAACAAACGCATAGCAGCCTTATGAAGTGTACACCACGAGAACAGCGGGGCGTATTGCCTTACTTTCTTAGTGAAGAATATTATACGTACGAAGAAATGTATCTCTGTTTACATGCGGATTTAACCGATCTTCTAACAAACTTGGAGTCACAACAGAGGTCATTAGAAGCGTCCAACATGTCTACTTCATCACACGAAGGTCAGCTACCGTTTGCTAAGCTACCAAGAATACAGTTGCCTACCTTTTCAGGCAGATATGAAGAATGGCCTACGTACAAGGATATATTTACAGCGCTCGTACATAACACTTCGATTAGCGATGTCCGTAAGTTGCATTATTTGAAGACTAGTGTCGCCGGAGAGGCAGAGATATTATTACGACATATTCAAATTACAGAAAGTAATTATGCAACAGCATGGGAACTACTTGAAGGTCGTTTTGGTAACAAAAAAATGATTGTGTCGTCAGTTTTGAAGAAATTTTGCTGCCAGAAAAAGATAAACAACCCATCAGCTACACAAATTAAAGCATTGCTCGATAATTCCGTAGAATGTATCAATAGTCTGAACAACATGAACATAAACACCGCCACTTGGGATCCTATTCTAGTATTTCTAGTGGCACAGAAATTAGATTCAGATACGTTAAGGTGTTGGGAAGAAGAAGCTTACAAAGAGAATAGCGACGAGTTGTCTACATGGGTGGCAATGAAAAGGTTCCTCGAGTCTAAGTTTCGTACGCTCGAGTTAATAGCACCTACTACTTCTACAGTTACGAAGGAGAAGACACAAGGCCACAAAACGTATCATGTCGTAGCAAAGGATACTGAGAACGCTAAGGGTGACTCTGCGCACAGCAATAGTAGTTCATCACCTTGTTGTGTATATTGTAAGGGTGACCACTACATCTTTAGTTGTAAAGAATTCGCAAAACAAACTGTGCAACAACGACGTGAATTTGCTAAAACCAAAAACCTTTGCTTCAACTGCCTGGTCCCGAATCACACAGTCTTCAAATGTAAACAAAGTAAGAAATGCCGAGTCTGCGGAAGAAAACACCACTCTCTCTTGCATGAAACAAAGGAAACAACACAAGAGAGTGACAAAGAAGAGAGTAACAAAAAAGAAGAACCAACAGAGAAGGTCACAAGCGCACACTTTTCCAAGGAACAGTCTGGTCGACGAGTGTTATTGGCAACAGCACAAGTACATGTTACATCAAGCGACGGCGAAGTACATATACTGCGAGCATTGATTGACCAGGGCTCAGAGGCCTCACTTATATCTTCAAGAGTAGTCGATCTCTTGAGATTGAAGAAGACAAGCATCAACGGTGTGGTCTCAGGTGTGGGAGAAGGAAACTTGGTTCCATTGAAACATGTAGTGGACCTGTCAGTTACATCGCGATATGATAGAAAGAAGGTTATTCAACTGAAGGCGTATGTTTTGAAATCACTATCTGCGAGATTACCTTCAAAACAAATCACGATGGACTGGCCAGCCCTCCAAAACCTATTATTGGCTGACCCTACGTATAACACACCGGGCAAGATTGATGTATTACTCGGTGCAGACGTCTTTTGCAAAATCATAGAAGATGGTTTAGTAAGATGTTCTAATGGCATAGTGGCTCAGAAAACAAGTTTGGGGTGGATACTTTCAGGTCAAAGCGAAGACAAATCAATTAGCAACGAACACAAAATAACAACATTACATGTGACAAGTATGGTATCAGAAGACAACGATCTTTTAAAAAGGTTCTGGGAAATTGAAAATGCCTTATACAAGAAAAGACAACTACTTACAAGGGAAGAAGAGATGTGTGAAGAGATTTACAAGAAGACAACTAAAAGAATAAACGGCAAATACACAGTGCACTTACCTTTGCGACAAGGAATGGAAGGGACACTGAAATTATGTGGAGAGACGAAACAACAAGCTGTTTATAGATTCAACCAATTAGAGAAGAAATTTCAAAGGTCTCAAGGTTTTAAGTCAGATTATTCTAAAGTAATTCAGGAGTATATTGAAATGGGTCACTTGAAAAAATCTAACCCAAAGTACGACAACAAATCAGTCTATCTCCCTCATCATGCTGTAATACGTGAAGACAAAGATACAACCAAGGTTCGAGTAGTCTACGACGCGTCAGCTAAGGGTTCTAATGGACATTCTTTGAACGACACCATGATGACCGGACCTGTATTACAACCAGACTTACGAAGCTTAATTATAACATGGCGAACACATCGAATATGTGTTGTAGGAGACATAATTAAGATGTACCGAATGATTGACATGACACCAGAGCACACAAATTTACAGCGAATAGTCTGGCGAAACAACCCTGAAGACCAACTAGAAAGCTACAACTTGACGACCGTAACCTTCGGTACAGCTGCAGCACCCTATTTAGCTGTACGAACGTTACTACAACTTTCCGAAGACGAAGCATTTGAATATCCAAACACAGCACCTGTAATTAAAAATTCGTTTTTTATGGATGATTTGATGACAGGAAGTGACACTGAAGAAAAAACAATGAAAATGTGTGAGGAATTAAAGGAGATATTGAGTAAAGGGAATTTTAAAATGCAAAAATGGTCCAGCAATTCGGAAAGGGTATTGAAAGGATTACAAGACAAAGACAGTACAAACAGTACGAAGGATGGAATAGAGATAAAACTAGACAAAGTTATAAAAATTCTGGGATTAACTTGGGATAGGAAGGATGATACGTTTAAATTTACAATTAACTTACCTGAAGTGCGATGTCCCATAACGAAGAGAGCTATTTTATCTGATGTAGCAAGGCTGTTTGACCCATTTGGATGGCTGTCACCTGTGATCATTGACGCTAAAGTTTTTATACAAAAACTGTGGCTGTGCAACATGGGATGGGATGACGAGCTGACATCACAATTGATAGACGAATGGATGGGATATAAAGGGGAATTGATACATCTGCAGAACATTACAATACCACGCTGGTTTAAAACTACACCGATCAATTGTGCAAACATTGAATTGCATGGTTTTGCAGATGCGTCAATGCATGCATATGCTGCTGTCACTTACCTGAAGGTTATTGAAGGGGACACAGTGCATATCACAATCATCGCATCTCGTACAAAGGTTGCGCCGTTGAAGCAATTATCAATTCCAAAACTGGAATTATGCGCGGCAGCACTGCTAGCAGAATTAATTAATGACCTGAAAGACCTATTGAAAATACCTACAAACAAAATCTTTGCGTGGACTGATTCAATGGTCGTAATGTCTTGGTTGCAATCTCAACCCAGTCGTTGGCGAACATTTGTCGCAAACCGAGTAGCAGATATAACAAGGATACTAGACAATGACCGATGGAGATACGTTCAATCTACCGATAACCCAGCCGATATCGCTACAAGAGGCGTGAAAGCAAGCGACCTGGCTTCTTTTGATTTATGGTGGACTGGACCTGTATGGTTAAAACACAAAAATTTCGATACACATACCTATGAAATCCCACAAACTGAATTAGAATTGAAGGCGTCATCGTTTCATACAAATGTAGAAGTCAAACCAATCTGGGAACATTTTTCTTCAATTTCAAGAATGAAAAGAATACTAGCCTACTGCCGAAGATTTATAAAACGAGAAGGAGAAACAAGGGAAAAATATTTAACAGTAAATGAGCTAGAAAGAGTATTAGAATTATGTATAAAGTATTATCAAGGCTTAGTTTATCAGAAAGATATTGAAGATTTACAGAAGGATGGAAGTGTAAAGAAGGGGAGTTCTCTTATCACACTCGCCCCTTTTTTAGATAAAAACGGGATAATAAGAGTGGGAGGAAGGTTAGAAAACGCTGACATAGCTGAGATTACAAAGCACCCGATTGTAATACCATGTAATCTGCATATAACTAAGTTATTAGTTCAAGAAGCTCACCTTAGAACACTACATGGTGGGATACAAGCGATGATGGCTTTTGTTAGAACGAGATACTGGATAATAAGTTTAAGGTCTGCTGTTAGAAAATGTATTCACACTTGTAAGACCTGCATTTTGGATAAAGCGAAGGTAAAGACGCAGTTCATGGGACAATTGCCAGCAGCTCGTGTCAATCAACATCGGCCATTTATGAATAGTGGAGTTGATTACGCTGGACCAGTGTTAATAAGAACATCAAAGGGCCGCGGACACCACGCAACAAAAGGCTATATTTGTTTATTTGTATGTATGGCCACTCGCGCAATCCATCTAGAGGCTGTCACAGACCTAACAACGCAAGCTTTTATAGCCGCATTTCGGAGGTTTGTTGCGCGTCGAGGCCATTGTTCGAACCTGTGGAGTGACAACGGCACAAATTTCGTTGGCGCTGCGAAGGAATTGAAGGACATGTTCAGGGAGGGCAGGAATAATATCGCGAAGGAGGCAGCTGAACTTCTGGCTAACGATAACACAACATGGCACTTTATACCACCAAAGATGCCCACATGCGGAGGCCTATGGGAAGCGGGAGTTCAGTCTGCTAAAAGACACCTGTTCAGGATAAATAAGGACACAAAATTAACCTACGAAGAGATTTCTACGCTCTTAGCACAAATCGAGGCATGTCTCAACTCTCGCCCCCTTTATCAAATAGACAACACTTTGATGCCACTTACTCCGGGGCATTTTTTAGTTGGTGAGCCCTTGATTTCTGTTCCTGATACCAGTTATGAGTGCCAACCTGTCAGTCTTTTAACTAGGTGGCAAATTATTCAGAAAATGATTCTAAATTTTTGGCATAGATGGCGCTCAGAGTATCTTAACACGCTCCAACAAAGATACAAGTGGCAAGTGAAGGTTCCGGAGCCAGCAATTGGAGATGTCGTTATTATTAAGGAGGATAATTTGCCGCCTACGAAATGGTTGTTGGGACGGGTGAAACAAATACATCCTGGAAGGGATAATCTCGTACGAGTGGTAACAGTTCAGACTACGGGGAACAATGAGTTAAAAAGGCCTCTATACAAATTGATACCACTCCCTAAAGAACCTAAAGATCAGTGAGCTATGGTGGGCGGTTAGGTTAATCAGTGATTATGTATTGCTCAAGTATAATGATAAAATTAAATAGTTACAGTCCATTCGTTGTTAGATTTGCATGTTATTCATTGTATTATCAGTTAAATATAGATTGAAAACTAATGTTTTGGTGGGCGGTATGTCCAGTTCAATATATTAATACGTGCAGTAAGATGTTTTTTTTTGTCGCAAATAAATCACCATCAAGTAAGGACGTTTGTTATTTTCTTCAAACACCGTTCCACAGTGCAAAGAACAGAACCTTAACACAATAAACAACATCCAAAGTGATGTGTTCTACTTGGGCAAAAAAGTCGAACAATGCCCGGGTATAAAAATTATGGAAATCTTCAGTATCTGAACATATTAAATTATTTTTACATAGCATACATTTTTTAAAAACAAACTATTTTGCTTTGGTTGCTATCCACCTACTACTTACTATATGCTATGGCCGCGCACTTCTCCACATGAACTCGAGAACGGCTTTCTATAATGTTTGTTGTTTGTTTATAAATGCTTTGTGTATTAAGTAAATCAATATTTAAATGTTAATCAATAATTTCATTAACATCCTCCACATTACACTTTTGGTTAATTAAACACTTGAATGAATTTAAACAAATACTGTCATCGTTTTCACAATTTCCCTGGACGGAGTGTGGGGATGTTATATTATTTATCAATAACGTCCGTAATGCAATTTCAAAAGCTGCCGCGTTTGGCATTATATTACTACAGCCACTGGCTTTAATCCGCCCCAAAAAGTTTTCTAAAGGATTTTGGTTTATATTACGTAATAGTAATGAGTTTATTCCCTCTGACCTCAGTCTTTCCGTAGTTAATTTAAATCCTTTTATTGTTTTAGCCCAACTGGTAAGAGAGGGTACTTACAGTTACCTCTTTGCCTTTTTCATTAATATATTTCATGGACTTTCGGCCGATCGGTACAATTTTCCTTCTTATTTATGGTGATTAGCGTTGACAGAATCAAAAATGTCGTCGAATAGCATTAATAGCTCTGCAGTGTCCACACTTTCCTCTGGCAAGCTCTAAAAATGTAATTTCCATAATTAAAAAAAAATAGCAATTAAATATTAAATGTTTGAGGAGTATATCTGCCAAAATAAAGATCATTGGGCACCTAAGTATGGAAACCATACCCACGGCGGACACAAACGAAATATAGCAGTATGTAATGATATAAGGCTCTGATTTACTATGGCAGTAGTCACATTAATGTGAGCCACGGGAATCTCGATAAAATCAAGTGTCATAAACTGATATGGGTAATATGAATAAAATGCTAAGTCCTTTATAATTTTTATTCAATTTGATCCAAATCAAGCATAAGATCGTTTAAAAAGGCAGCGGATGCGTCTGTTGGTTCCACCCAGCCCAGCCCAGACAACTCCCGCTCTTGGGTGGAGCGGGAGGTAGGTAGTGTCAGAATCTTACTGACTAAAAACCTACCCCGTTTCTTCTAGCCTTACTCGAGCTCCCTTTCAGATAATCCTGGCCCCAGTAGGCTTCGACCCAGCTGGGCCTCGGCTATTGTTGACAAGCTGACTAAAAATAACATTTTCGAATGGCGGTCCGTTACATTCTTGTACGACGGGGTTCTGAAGTCGACGCGACGCCTGGGCTTCCATTTCAAAACATGTCTCCTCTTTTTCTTTGTCCACCTGTGAACTATCTATCAGCTCCGTGACACTTCTTCCCGGAATAATGTCGAGTTTCGTTCGTCGTCTTTTCGGTTTGACGCCTCCAGTCCATTCCACTCTCTTCGCTTTAAGTGTTTCTAAAAAGATTTTTCTGCTGCAGTCTTATCCACTGGTTTAGGCAGTCTCTCTATTAAGGCATTTACGTCAGTTGGGTAAATTCTCCAATTGATTTGGCCTGTTCAGTAGTAAGCTGGTCTGTATCGCGGTCTTTGGTTTCGGGCATATAGGCACTGTAGTTAAATCGCTGCAAATCGCTAGATGTTTGTAATTTTTCGATACATAATTGATATTTTTTTTAATCACTAGACGTAGTAGAACTCAGTTTAAGTAACAGAGATGAAGATTTAGAAGGACTGACTCATCTCTCTTGGATGAGGTTCAAATTTAGAAGTACTCAACTCTTTTGGATGAGGTGCAAATTTGGAAGAACTCTCATCCCTGTAGGATGAGATGCGAATTTAGAAGAACTCGTCTCTTTTGAACGAGATGCAAATTTAGAAGAACTCATCTCTTTAGGATGGAGGAATTAGTATAGGTCGTGTAATTTAGGGCTTTGTTCAAGTTTGGCAGACTCGGTACCAAAATTTTGCTTATTGAAGCTTGCGACACTCTTTAATCGTGTGACCAACATTTTTACAATAATTGCAAGTTTTAGGATGACCTTCGGAATTAGAATTACAAGACGGTGAATTGCTGAAGATTTTAGCATCTCAATCACGCTTTTCATTTTTAAAATATTCTGATGAGTTGTGACCCATCTTATTGCAAATAGAACACTGTTTAGAAGATCTTATTTTAGACCTAGATAAGTTATATAATTTTTCCTCATCAATAGCGTATTGTATAGCTTCATTGAGACTAGAGGGGTTTTTGCAACTGACAATAGTTGATATGTAACTGTTTAATCCTACATAAAAGTATTTAGGGCAAGGTCCTCCATGGCTGCTATTCGGCCAGGCAGAGTTCCTTTTCATTTTTGCAACTATAATGTATGTCTGACTGTATACGAGTTAATATTGACTCTACTCTTAAGGAATATTTCGTTACATTCTCATCGTAATTGTTTGCAATGTTGCAGATCTGATAACAGATGCGTAGCATGTTTTTCTCTCCGAAGGCAGCCTTCAGGAAAGTTTTTAACCCTGACCATAACGAAAATGACTTGAGGCTACATGCAACCTGTGCCTTACCTTCAAGCTGTGAAATAACATATTTACATAGTACAGTTTGTTGGTCTGAAGTAGATAAGGACATAGCATTCTCACAATTTTTGAGAAATGCTGGAAGAGTTTCCCTGTTTGGTTAAAACAGATAATGTGATTTTGTCAGACATTTCCTTTGATTTCGTTGGCAATTCTTGTTTAACAGACAAAAGGTTATGATATGTTGAACAGATTAAGTTAGTGGTGATATAACAATTTTAGAACAATTCAAAATAGAATAGAAAACAGTTAAAATCAGTGAAAATAGAAAATATATTAGATAAACTTTAAAATTATCACGGATTCAGAGACACTTTGAATTAGAAAAAATAGTAATTCACAGGAAACACTCACATTAACACGATAAGCGCTGACACCCGCATCATCAGGTGCGCAGTGGGAACTCGTTGCGCTGCCGCTATGACGTATCGGAGTTGAACTTTCACACGGTTGACTGTGGAATTTCTTGAGTTAAAGGTTGGTGAGTAAGACCTGATGCTGCCGGTGGTGGAGATGCCTTCTGGTGCGGACTTACACTATACAGTGGAGCCTGGCCGTCGTCCAGGTGTCGATGTAGCTGGAGCACCGAGCGGGCTCTAAGCTGTGTAGAGCTGAGGCTGATTGTCGTCCGATTTCTGATGTGGCTGGAACGGGCTCAGGCTGAAGAGCTGAGGCTGACCGTCGTCAAGTAGTGATGCAGGCTTGACTTTGGGTCAAGTGTCACTGTCGATCAATTGAACGGAGGGCTGTAGGTTCAGGATACCAGCGTCTGTTTGACTCAACGTTGTAAGACTTCGTCTCTGATATCCCACTTCTGACACCAATTTGTTACAAGGCCGACCCCGTTTGTTTTGTGAAAAAAGGCAATTATTCTACTAAAATCACTTTAATCACTACAGACACAGATACACGAATTTAACACTTAATTTAGGCAATGTCTCACTTAAGTGCTCCCTAAATTTGGGCACAATAGGTTACGCGGCGGCGCACACAAGGCCAGATTACCAATTTACGATGCCAAAAATAAAATGTAACTTTTTTACGATCTAACTTGGTAATTATGTTTTATAATAACTATTAGAAGGTATCATAGTTATTATAAAACTATATAGTTATAGGTATCGTTTTGAGATGATAATAATAATAAAAAAGTCTGTGCAAAATCTTTATTTTTTGTTCTTAATACAAATCAAATATCCCTAAATTATATTCTATGCTACATACTAATCTTGATCGTCCACATCATCATCGGAGTCTTCACTGTCTTTATCATCCATTTCTTCGCTACATAGATATGTAGGGGTTCGTAGCATTCCTACAACAATATCATTAAATTTTTCTCCTCGTTTCTTGGGTTTTGGCCTGTGAATAGTCACAACAGGATCCGAACATATAAGCATCCAGTGGAGAATGTCCGTATTAGTAAATATTCTGGACATTTTCCGGGAGTGATATTGTCGCATTTTTTTGTAATTTTTATGACTCGCTTCAATCACATCTTCTGACAATTGACCTACGGGCAAAGGCAGAGATTTAATTATGTCGGAACCATGAATTAAAAGTTTGTGTACACTTGCACTCATTTTGTACCATCCATATAAATCTATCGCCATTTCAGCTGTGGTGAAGCAATAAGTTTTAAAGGTGAATGACCAAATTAGTATGGGCACTGGACCAAAAAAAAAATTGCTGCCCCCAGGGTTGACTCTTTGTTGGTGGGTTAATACTGTTGGACTAACTATGTGTGCAAATGCGAATCAAATTCCAACCCACAGTTACAAAGTAATTCGACGTTATATAATACTGCAACAATACACTTTCGCTTGCACCAATTTTTTTTTGTATATTATTTCTGCTTGTTAAAAATGTTGTTAGAAGGATTCACTAAATAAATAGATGAATAATGAATTAAAAAAACGACATAGTTATTTAATAATTGTTTATTTTCGAACAATTTATTTTAAATGTTATTCATGACTCACTATTCTGCACAGATGGTAATATAGAATGCGTATTATAAATCATTTTCATCTATTACAATACTGTCTAAAAACTGCTGGATGGTCAATATTTTCGTACCGCGCATATGCCAAAAACCATACTATAGACATTACATGAGCACATGTGCCCAAAGTACGTCTGCCACTCTTACACGAACAATAATAATGATTTAAAGCCTCCAACCCAAGGTGGTCTGAGTTTACAAGTATATATGTATGATAAATTCGGCTTCGGGTATGCCTAGATTGGACTTTACCTCTTAATAGCCAGAAGTTATTACCAGTTATATTATAATTATTTAAAAGATTATTCAAATCATCATTTTCTCTGTACACTTCTATTGTATATACGCCATTACGAGCGTGTTCACTATAATAACTCCTGGCTAGTTTTATTTGGTACGTTCCTAACGCAAACATAACAAGTTCTTCCTCAGACAACCTTGGAAATCCTCTTACATCAGGTAACTCGGCAGACATACTTTGAAGCGGAATTCGCCGGCTATTAAGATTATAGTCAATGACATACTGTGCGAGACAGTTTTCCGTATTGACCCTATTATTAATTCTCTCCATAAAACCAGAAGCATTAACATTATCAGTGATTGGGTCGTGGAAAGCATTTGTGATGGCCGCGGCATTCCTAAATACCACTAATTTCACACGATACTTTCTTCATATTGATATATAGAAATACTCTACGATAAATAGAGAACTAATTTCTTCCCACAAAATTTTTATTAATATACTTTGAACAATATTATAGATCGGCTGTTCAGAATCAAAACCTAGTAACTCATAATTTCAAATATGTCCAAGAAAAGCCAAACACATGTCTGCATCCTTAATCGTCTGCCCTATTTGAACCGTTAGAGTTAGGGTTATGAATGTTAGACCAAAATGTGCGTAATAAAATCAGCTACACTTTTCAATTGTCTTTTACTCAAGAAGGCGTTCAGTACAGCTTACAACCTCCTTACTATTTAATAATTGATCAAAATATACCAATTATTCAATAAGGAACCAAATCATAACACAGTAAGTATACTTACTAGGTTTTAAAATTGCGTCTGATTTGTAAACGTGATTATCTTTTAAAGTTCAAAAGATAGTATCTCCTATACTACAGAAATTAAAACACATAATACAAAATAATAAGTGAATGTATTTATTATTATTCATACAAGTACAGTTGACTACCTCACAATAACTTTTACATAAATAACGTTGATCAACTGCGACAAAAAATAATCGGAATGCGATCGAAAATTCGAATATAAATAGATAAATAAATTAACTCGATATTTTAAGAAATAGTCTGTTGTGACAGGTTTGTATGAACAAACACAAGTTAAAAACTGAACGTTGTTTATTTAGAATCAAAGTAAACAAACTAGTCTAGTACAGTACAGGGAGCGGGACCCCCTGCGTGTGCTAGCGTAGAAACTGGTTCTCAGAGCTGTCCAACCAGGAAGGTTGAAGCAGACCGAGAGCGCAGTGAACACTGGCTGCGCAGCTTGTAGCTTGTAGAGCAATCGCTGCTACCCCCCTAGGGGGGCGCGGCTGGCGAGATCGGGGCTTCGCCCCCTGCTCGCGGTGTCATTGAGCACCCGCAACGACGGGTGCCTCTCTGAGTTGCCTATTTAGGCGTAGTGTCTCTGGTTATTGGGCAGCGGGAGCGTCTCGGCTTGCCGCTTCTTCGCGACCCCCCGGCGGTCCGTCCCCGCCAGGTGAACCCCCGGTCGCCCGGGGGAGGCCCAGCGAGTGACGACCAGCGACGAGGGGGCCGATTTGGTTGACGCTCCCCACTGTTTGGTGCGTGACCCCCGTCTGTCACGCTTCCAGGTCGAGCCGGTCACGCTCCAGACTAAGGGGTCGTGTATCTGTGTGGGTGTGAGCGGTATTGTGTGTGTTACACCGCTCATGTAGGCGACTGGAGGTGCGACCGCGCCGTACGTCCAGTGCGTGGGTTTCATGCATGAGGAGTCGTGAGTGTCTGTTATTCGGCGTACGCCATGCCTATATTAACTTAGTACACAGCGCGCCGAGCGTATGTTTCGTTGTGGAGTCTATGTGGGTGGCTGGGTCGCGTGTTGGTGTATGCGACTCAGTCACGGGTCAGTCCGGTGGGCATGGGCATCGTCGTCCGGCAGTAAGTCGCGGGGCAAGCGCCTGGCGTCCGGTGGCCGCGCGTGCCAGGGCGCTATGTTTTTGATTTGGGGCCAGGCTGAGACGTCGGCGCGCGCGAACATGTTCGACGCCAGGCGGCCACAGAAATCGTCGATGCTCTCTACGTCCAGATCCCGCTGCAAGACGCTGTTCCTCACGAAGCGAGGGGCGCCTGCGATCATTCGCAGCGTGATATTCTGCTGTGCGCGTAGTAGTTTCTTGTTGGTCTCGCTCGTGAGGGCGAGCCAAGCTGGGGCTGCGTACGTCAGGATGGGGCGGATGTACGTCTTGTACACCCCCAACTTGACGCGCAGCGAGAGGCGGGATGCGAGCACTGGGCGCAGCAGAGCGCGGGCTGCTCTGCCCTTGGCGATAATCTGCCGGACGTGGTTGCCCATGGTGAGCCGACGGTCGATTGTAACCCCCAGGTACTTGACCGTTGGGGACCACTGGACGTCGACTCCTTGCAGCTGGAGGGGTGGTGGGAGGCGGGCCGACCCGATGACGATCGCCTGTGTTTTACTCACGTTTACCGTTAGCCGCCACTTCTCTAACCACTCGGGGAGAGCGTCAAATGCGCGCTGCATCTTGACGGCCGCGTGTTTCGCATTAAGCGAGGACGCAATGTACGCGGCGTCGTCGGCATACAGCGCGAGTGTGACGCCCTCAGTGGTGGGGATGTCATCCGTGTTCCGTGAGTAGCACACAGGCGAGACACAGCTGCCCTGCGGCACGCCCGCGGCCACCGGGCGCGCGCTTGAGAGCGTGCCTTCTACCACCACCCGGAAGGTCCTGTCTTGGAGGAACGAGGAGATCACCTTTACTACACGACGGGGCGCATCCGACTGCGACAGCTTATAGAGGAGACCGGCGTGCCATACGCGATCAAAGGCCTTCTCCATGTTGAGGAATACTGCAACCCCGTGTTCTTTCTTATTGAGCGTGGCTGTCGCTTGGTGCAGTACCCTCGACAGCTGGAGCATCGTGCTATGTTCCGCGCGAAACCCAAACTGCTCGGCGCGTGGAGTGATATGCGGTGTTAGATGTCGCAACAGGAGTTGTTCAAACACCTTCGAGACCGTGGGCAGCAGCGTGATTGGCCGATAGCTCTCTGGCTTCAGCGTGTTCTTCCCCGCCTTGGGCAGCATAATGACGCGCCCCTCCTTCCACGAAGCGGGAAAGGTCCCCGTGCGCAGCACCCCCGTGTACAGGCGCGCCAAGGCCGCGACCGTACGGTACGGCAAGTGGCGCAGCGCTGCATTGGTGATGCCGTCGGCACCGGGGGCCTTCCTAGGCTTCGCGCGCAGGATGGCGCGTCGAACTGCGCCCGGCGAGAAGAAAATACCCTCCTCTTCATGAGCTATCGGCGACTCGAAGTATTCTCGAAGGTGCCTCTCAACTGTTGCGACGTGTTCGACGTTGCTAGTTGGGTTAGGCTGGAACTGACGCTCCAGGTGCATGGCAAAGATCTCCGCGCGGTCTGTCGCAGTGTACCTAAGCGCCCCGTCGCTGTTGAGCAGCGGGCGCACCGGAGCTGGGGTTTTCGCAAGTTGCCGGCACAATTTGTGTATGGCCGGCCAATCGCCCTCTGCGGCATCTATTGTTGACTCCCAGCCCGCGGTGTTGAGTGCCTGTAACTCGGCCCTCACCCTCTCCGCGAGACGGTTGACTTCCTTCTTCATAGTTGGGCATCTTGTGGTTTGCCATCGTCTGCGCAGGCGCCTTTTGTCGGCGATCATCGCTTGTAGATGGCTGGGGAGGGGGGACAAGACCCCTTGCGATTGCACTGTTGTAGAGGTCGCCGATCTTAGGGCGTCCTGCATACAGGCGGTAAGCTCTTCAGCCAGTCCGTCAACGTCTGCGGCGGTGACGATGGGCCGGGTGGGCGTTGTGACCTCCATCGTTCCAGCGAATTTTTCCCAGTCCGTTTTGTGACGTGGCGCTGGGGGATTGAGTCGGGTCGGAGCTCCCTCGAGGACGACGAGTACCGGCTGATGGTCTGACATCATCTCGTCGTCCAGGACTTGCTGAGTGATCTGGCAGTTTAGCCCGTGATGGGCCACGATGTCCAGCACGTCCGGGGCGAGTGACAGTTGATCAGGGTAGTGGGTGGGTGTTTCAGGTCCGGACACCGTGTACCCATTGGCTTCCGCGTCCGCGAAGAGCCGTCTCCCCTTGGTATTCGTGGTGTTGCTGTTCCACGCCGGGTGCTTGCTGTTCATGTCTCCGGCGAGGAGTGTCGGGTTGGGCGACTGCGTTAACAACGCCCGAAGTTCTGCCACATCGAGCGGTTGAGTCGGGGGGGCGTACGCGGCGTAGATGTTCAAGTCCTCGCCGGCGACGTTGAGTTGAACACCCAGCGCGTAGAAGGAGCTGAGTGACGGCAAGGGGAGTTCCTGGTGGACGAGTCTACGCCTCACCATCACTGCCTGACCACGGTACGGTGCGGTTTCCGACTTCTCGTCCTTCCGGTAAACGAGGTATCCCGGGATTTTCACTTTATCCGCTGGTCCCAGGAACGTCTCGTTTACGAGCGCCACGTCGATGTCCTGGGTTCTGAGGAGGAGGCGGAGGAGGGTGGCCTTGGTACGCAGGCCTCGAGCATTCCAGTGTAGTATCCTCAACGGCTTATGGAGCATGGTAAAGTGCTAGAAGGGCCGTTAAGCCGTCGAGGATAACCAGGGCCGGGTCCTGGCCCTGCCTGATGGCCTGTATTAGGTCCATCAGGACTTTAATGGCGCAGGCGGTGAACTCCCTTCGCTCTTCCAGAATAGCGGGGGGGGTGATCCCTTTCACCGGGTTAGGCTCTGTGATGGGGGCGCCCTGGGGTGCCTGGGCCCGTCTTCGTGTGGATTCTGCTTTGTTCTTAGGGGCCATTTGTAACTTGGCGCTCCCGTCTCCTATCTCTGGGTTAGTTCATGAATCCCCAAGCGACACCCGGTGGCCGCGCATCTATTGTCTTACTATTGTGTCTCTAATTGACGGTATCTGAAGGGTTAATCGTCGCCTGCGCCATTGCAGGTGCCTGACTTGGTTGTTGTTGGGTGGGGGGGGGAGGGGGCTTGTTCCTCCCCTTTTTCTTCCCTCCCCTCTTCCCCTTCCTCCGCCCTGTGGAGGGGGCTTCCCTGGCTGGTGGCCCATTTGCCACCGCCATCAGTGTGGCGCTTGGGGCCTCTGTCTCTTCGACGTTAGCGGCCTGGGCGATAGTCTTCCCAGGCCGGGCTGCTGCCTTTGTATAGGCGATGGTTCCGGCGTGCCTATTCCGTGCTTCCTGGGCGAACACGGGGCAGTCGCGGTTCGAGGCGGGGTGCTGTCCGCCACAGTTGGCACACGTTGCCGGCTCTGAACGTGGCCTCGGACAGTCCCGCGCCGAGTGCCCCTCTCCACACCGTACACACACCAGTGGGCGGTGGCACTGCTTCGAGCTGTGCCGGAACTTTTGACAGCGGTGGCACTGTGCCAGGCCCCGCTTTCCCCTCCAGGCTTCGATCTTGACACCACGCATATATAGAAACTCTGTGGTGTCAAAGATACGCCGTATGTCCGGTTGTCTTTTGAGGGCTGCGTAGAAGATGCAGCCCGGGCGTCCCTCACGAGCCCTGATGTTCCTTACATATTCGGGCTCGTAGTTTCTTTGGCGAAGCTCCTCCTCTATGGCGGCTGGGTCCGTTTCGGCTGGAAGCCCCCGAATGGCCACCCTGAGGCTCTGTTCCGCCGGCAGCGAGTAGGAGAACCACGCCACTCCGGCCGTCCTCTCCAGCTCGGTCAGATACTTCTGGACCACCCTATATTCTATGTCGCTCTCCGGGATAAACCTAATTCCTCCCTGGTAAGGGCGGGCATTAGGCGGGTGGCCCAGTTGGGCGGTGACGGCCCGGAAGTGCGTCGTCCAGTCGGGTAATTTCTCGACTACCAGCGGTGGGTAGCGAGGCTTCTTTTTCTTGCGGTGTTCGCACGTTGCGTCCCCCTTGCTGTGTTCGGCAGACGCTGTTGCCGTTGTGGGGGGGGGGTTCGGTCCGTTGTGGGGAGGTCGGCGTCGGCTTCTGTCGGGCGACGTCCGCAAACGAGAGCGGTGTGGGCGATGAAACCCCCTCGCGCGCACGTTGTGCGCGTTGCGGGAGAGGCAGGTCTAGACAGGCCCGCTTTGCTTCTTCAGCTGCCTCGTCGTCCGAGCTCCTAGGTCTGCGATGGGCGCGGGTCTCGATTAGGGTTTCCGGCCCGTGGTCCAGTGTGTTGAACGGGGCGTTTGGATACTCCGTATCCGTCACGGCGGCTCGTCCGAGCGTGTCCGACGACACGCTACGTCGACCGTCGTCTGAGTCCCCCGAGTAGGACATGTCCGATCCTTGCCTCGAAAGACAGGGTGACAGTACGGCGGGGGAGTCTTGGGCGGAGCCCCTAGGTGGAGGCGGGGATGTGAGGTCGCCGTAATGGTCCGACCTTCCGCTTCCCGCAGGTGCGGACGGGCCCGTCAGCAAGCGGCGGGGAGTCGGTGATGCTGCGTGGTGAGCTGTGGCCGCTTGGGTGGCAGGCGGCAGGAATGATGCAGCAGCTGCATCGTACGGCACATACGCGGCGTCGACAACATATGTCTCATACATGCCAGCACGCACGCGCGATACAGTCTCGGTCGGGGCGGCGTGTGGCACGTAGGCGGCGGCGTATGAGTGCGGCAAGGGAGCCGCGGCATAGACAGGCGGTGCGGGCGCGGGGGCGCTTGCGCGCGACTGGGCAGTGACGGCGACGTAGGTAGCGCTGGTGCGCGGCGCCGGCGCAACGGCATATATGAGTTGCGCGGCTGTGTACGGCGCGGGCACGGTCCAGTCGGCGCTTGCGGCCGGCTGCGCGTAGTATACGGCCTCATGTGGCCCGGATGTGGCGACACCATGTGGCGGGAATGTGGCGGGTATGTGGCTGCAACTTGTGGCGGGGATGTGCCGGCAACATGTGGCGGGGGTCTGGCGGTTAATGTGGCGGGCATGTTGCGGCAACATGTGGCGTGGATGTGGCGGCAACATGTGGCGGAGATGTGGCGGCAATATGTCGCGGAGATGTGGCGGCAACATGTGGCGGGGATGTGGCGGCAAAATGTGGCGGGGACAAAGCGGCGACATGTGGCAGAGGTGTGGTGGCCACTCGTGGCGGTGATGCGGCGGACGCACGTGGCCGGGATGAGGCGGCTCCGTGTGGTCGTGACGTGGTGGTTACGTGGGGCAGGGCCGCAGTACCTCCTCTCCCTGTGATGCGCTGGCCCGCTGCAGGTGGCGCCACTCGGCGCGCGCCCTGCGCGGTGGCTCGGTCTCCCGGCGCCGTGGGGCGCACAGCTTGGGCACGTGTGGTTGTTGCTGGTCCCGGTGCTTGTGTGGGCACGGGGCGAAAGGCTGGTGGTCTTACCGGGAATCCAGTAATCCGGCACGACGGCGACGTCGACGAAGCGCGCGCAGTCGCCGGCGCCGACGGCGAGCCGGTGGCGGTCCCCGGCACTGGGACGGGCGTCGCGGGTGGGGCGTCAGGTGGCTGGCTCCTGGGCGCTGGTGGTGGCGCCGGGCGCTCCTGGGAGGCTTCCTCGTGTCCCCGGGGGCTGCGAGCTTCAGCTCCTTTTTTTTCGGCGACATGATGTGATGGCGGTTTTCTTTCACTTTTCACTTTAATGTTTTTAGCCACCGCAACCGCTTCGGTGTGAGGGATCACACCGGGCAGCGATGGGGCGGCTCCCCCTAGGTGCCACCGCAGGTGCGAGTCGGGACCCACACCTACGATAACACGTAGAGGTAACCGGGAGCGAACGGTTCGGGCGGAATTACGCGAGCGCATAGACGTGTGTCGCGTACGGCTAAAAGCGAATCCTCCCTGGCTGCGCACACGCCAGTGGTCGTGTTTTATAGGCGCCGGCCGGCCGGCGCACGGTGGGGCGGCCGCTGCGGGGAGGCCACGCCCAGTGTGACGTGTAGCTGGTATCACGGCCCGAGCGCTCGGACGTTGTTGATTTTGTTACAGTCTCCCCCTCTGGATCTGAAGTCGTCCCGACGATGATCCAGCAAGTGGAGGCCTGTTTTTAGGTTTTCCACGTTTTTCCGCTTGTCCTGTGTCACTGTCATGCTCCAGGGTTTGCTTTCGTGGTCGTCCTCTCTTCCGCAGGGGCTGTACAGGAGCTGGTAGCATGGATGACTCTCCGACATAAGGCACCAAAGCGGAGGAGTGATATATCCCAATCACAACGTCTGACTTTTGTGGATCAGCAATTTCGTATGAGGATGGGCCGTGTCGTTTCTTTATAATGTAGGGTCCATCACGTCGTGGTGCGAATTTGTTACTTACACCCCGTGAGGCATTACTCAATGTATGGGTTGTAGCAAGCACCAGTTCACCAGGATTGTAACCAGGATCTTCCCGCCGCTGTTTATCGACGTACTTCTTACGTTGTTCCTCGCCATGTTCCTGAATTTCCCGAGCTTGTTGCAGGGTATTGGCTAATTGCATCAACTTTGGGGTGATCTCTGGGACGAAGTTCTCGGATTGCAGAATCTTCCTAAAATCATGGGATGTGTCATCTGGTGTTTTCAGTTCCCTGTCAAAGGTTAAGTATGCCGCCGGCGTGAATCCAGTTGATAGGCTGCTCGCGGTATTCATCGCAAACCTAATACTTGGGAGGTGCTCCGGCCATTCTCTGTGTTTATCCTTGACTAAGATAGCCAACTGTGGTTTTAAATCCCTGTTTTTCCGCTCCACTGGGTTCGTCTCAGGGTGATACACAGGAGTGAAGGCATGCTTGATGTTCATTGTGAAAGCAACCTGTTGCATGACGGCACTGACGAATTGGGGTCCATTATCACTGATCATACGACGAGGAAAGATTTCGTTGATCAGAGTCATAGCGCAATTTTCTGCAGTGGCCTGTTGTAAGGCGAAGAGTTCCACCCATCGCGTTGCCACATCCTCCACGATGAAAATCCAGGTTTTGCCGTCTAGAGAAGTTGGTAGTGGCCCAAACAAATCAAAGGAAATGACTTCGAATCTTTGATTCATAACAGTAGTTTGGAGCAATCCGGCAGGTTTTTGGTTCGATGACTTGTAACGCTGGCACTCCAGGCAATTCTTTGTGTAACTCTCAATGTATTTTCTCATGCCAGTCCAGTAATACCTTGTTGAGATTCGGCGGTAGGTTTTGTCCGAACCGTAATGTCCGGCCAAGGGGTTGTCGTGATATGTTGACAATATATTGGCCCACTCATGTTCAGGTACTACCAACTGTGCCTCTTCGGAATCTGAATGGGGACTGTGTCGGTAGACTAGCCCATTATTCATTAGGTAGCCCTTGTTGCTCCAGTATACCGCTTTTTCGTCATTGTTCAAACTCTCTAGGTCCTTCACTATCTGTTGTAATCTTTCATCTTTTAGCTGTTCATCCCTAATTTCAGCGGGGCTCCGCATGGGCATATCGATGGTCACTGTACAAATACCACAGGTTCCTACTGTCTCATTATTACACGGCGGTCTGGAGAGGAAATCAGCGATGACATTCGTTTTCCCAGGAGTATATTTGATGGTAATGTCGAAAGCCTGCAGCTGTAGGGCCCATCTGGCCAGCCTACCAGTAGGCGTCTTTAGTGACATGAGCCATTTCAGGGCTTGATGGTCCGTGATTACGGTGACAGGCAGCCCTTCAATATATCCACGAAATTTTGATACCGCCCAAACCACTGCAAGCGCCTCTCTTTCGGTGGTTGTATAATTTCGTTCAGCGGGTGTCAGAAGACGACTAGCAAACTCTACAGGATGTTCATCTTCACCCTCCCCCTGGACCAAAACTGCTCCTATTGCATAGGAGCTGGCATCGCTTTTGATGATGTACGGTACAGTCTCATCAGCTTGTCTCAAAATTGGAGCAGAAGTTAGGCGATACTTCAACTCATTATAGGCGTTTTGCTGTTCCTCTGTCCATTCCCAACTCACATTCTTCTTTGTTAAGCGAGTCAGGGGTTCCGCAATCTTCGCAAAGTTCTCTATGAATCTTCTATACCACGAGCACGTCTGCAAAAATGCAACTAGGTGTTTCAGATTGGAGGGCGCAGGTAGCTTTGCGATAGCTGCCGTCTTCTCAGGGTCCACTTGTAAACCTTTCGGTGTAATATAGTGTCCCAAGTATTTGATGGTAGAACAGCAGAAATGGCATTTTCCTCGATTCGCGGTAAGTCCAAACTCTTTTAGCTGATTGAATACCTTCTGCAAGTCTTCTAAGTGTCGTTCAAACGTTTGCGAAAATATAGCCAGGTCATCCAAATAAGCCAACAGCTTCACGTCCGGCATACCTACTCGCATGCGGTCAATGAGTCGCTGAAATGTTGCTGGAGCGTTCCGTAACCCAAATGGCATGCGGGTGAATTTGTACACGCCAAAAGGGGTGATGAATGCCGTCTTGTCTTGGTCTTCCTTCCGGACGCCAATCTGCCAGTACCCAGCTTTCAAGTCTAGCAGGGACATGTAAGGTGTTGGTTTCGCTTCGTGCAGGAGATCATCAATCCTTGGAATAGGATATGGGTCGGGTACAGTTATCGCATTGAGTCGGCGATAGTCTATACAGACTCGTATGCTCCCGTTAGCCTTCGGTACCAGCACTACAGGGGCCGCCCATGGTGACACAGACGGTTGGATGATGCCATCCGCTAACATTGCCTTGATCTCTCGTTGCAAAACTTCCTTCCGAGGTGGTGATAATCTGTACGGAGGTACTGAAATTGGTTTGTCATCCACTGTCTTGATTGTGTGCTCAATCAGTTTCGTAGGCTCTCGCTTCGTATTAAAAACGTCATGGTTCTTCTCCAGCAGCTGATTGAGAAGCTTATCTTGTGCCGGAGTAATGTGTACCACCACGTCGATCGAGTCTATACGAACGTCCCAATTGTTCGCATCAAAGAGGCTATTACTCTGTGGAGATAGCTCCGCGTTTTCTCGGTGGACATTTATTTGAGCGTCTCGCATCATGAAGTCCGCGAAGCTTGGAGAGTACCCATCGAACAGCCGAGGCTTTTTCTTGCTAGGTGGCGTGGAAGTCAGATCAATCAGCGCCAGTTTGTAGTCTGTATCCGCGTGTTGGTCTTTTGTTGGAGTTGCTGCTTCACACGCGGCCATTATCGCTGGAGGGGGAGTCAATGGAGGCGTAGGAATGGCGTTGGACCCGCTGGCAGCATCCTCATTGTCTGTCACTGTCATCGCGCTGAGTGGACTTGGCAAAATCATCATTTCCTTGATGACAGTGGATTCGAAGATGGTGAATTCCTCCGGGTAGAGCTCGTACTGCAAGTCAGGTTCGTCGATGAAGGACCACGTATACTGAGGCATGTTTATTACTACACCCGCATTTTGCAAGAAGTCGACGCCTAGTAGTGTGCGGTAGTCCCGAGCTTCCTGCAACACAATGAACCTGGTGGCTATTTTACGACCATTCAGGTTCACCATGGCTTTGCACACAAGCACCACCTGCTCCCTCTTAATGCCATCGGCTAACGTGAGATCCACTGTTTTCTCGTCGAATTTGCATCCACACTTCAGCAAGGACTGGTAGAGGCTATAAGATGCGACACTCATCTTGGCGCATGTGTCCATGAATGCTGTTCCCATTATCCCCTCCACCTCCAGGAACACCGCAGGCCGTGAGTGCGTCTCTTCAGCAGTATCAAGGGCGCAGAAACCGACGTTTTCTTTTTTGACCGGCGACGGGCTTTTCTTGCACGTGGAACAATTACTCCTATAAACTCCGGGTGCTCCACACCCATAGCAGGAGAACTTCGGCTGGGAAGGAGATGGTGCCTGGGTTTGACCCTCTGAGACATCTTTCACTGTAGAAGAAAGAGTGCCTTCAGCCCGCTTCTTCTTACGACAGACATCTGCTGTGTGTCCTGGATTTTTGCAGAAGGTGCACCTTAGTTTTCCTTTCTTCCCCTGAGCGTTCCTGATTTCGCCTGTCTCCGAACTTGGTGCGTACTCATGTAGGGTCTCTTCAATACCTCGTGCCTTCTCTAGGAGTTTGTCGAATGTGGGCACTGTATCTCGTGGCATGCGGTTCCTTATGTCCAGCCGGATGAGTGAGAAGATAAGGTCTATTTGTTGGGATTCAGTGAATGCTGGAGGGGGAGCCAATGAGAACAGGGACCTTTTCCTGGCGATAAAGGCTTCTGTCGTAACGTTCGCATCCTGAACTTCATGGGTGATTTGGTAATACACCATGAATGTTGGTTTTCTCGGGGCGAACGTGTGGCGGAGCTTAGTGCAGAAATCTTCCCACTTCGTCACACCAGTCTTCACTCCCTGCCACCACGCTGCCGCCTCATCTCGTAGTAAAAGTGGGAGACTTCGTAATGCGTCTGTGTCACTTATTTCCTCCGTAGACTTATAAACCGTAGCTGCGGCTAAGAAGGCTTCTACTGCATCAGAGTTCTTTTTCCCGTCGTACGTGAAGGTGCAGGATGCAAATGTTCCCCGTTTATTGGCCGTGATGGTGCTAAGGAGTTGCTGGAACTGCTCGCTTGTCATTGACATCTTGACTTCGCGATGTGGAAGACGACGTAAGTTTTCTATCTTGCTGCCTGGATTCGGCCTCGCGTTGTGCGCCAGATTGTGACAGGTTTGTATGAACAAACACAAGTTAAAAACTGAACGTTGTTTATTTAGAATCAAAGTAAACAAACTAGTCTAGTACAGTACAGGGAGCGGGACCCCCTGCGTGTGCTAGCGTAGAAACTGGTTCTCAGAGCTGTCCAACCAGGAAGGTTGAAGCAGACCGAGAGCGCAGTGAACACTGGCTGCACACGCCAGTGGTCGTGTTTTATAGGCGCCGGCCGGCCGGCGCACGGTGGGGCGGCCGCTGCGGGGAGGCCACGCCCAGTGTGACGTGTAGCTGGTATCACGGCCCGAGCGCTCGGACGTTGTTGATTTTGTTACACTGTATTATTTCCAAGTAATAATTTCTTACAATATCTAAATAATTTACTCATCATTAGTTATTTGTCCATCAGATATTAAATCAATAGATCGGTCATTAATTGGTAACTGTAACCAAAACTCTCTTCGACTAATGGGCATTAGTGGTACTAGTTTAGAAACTATACCATCTTTTTTTGAAGATTTTATTCCACGTGGAATGTTATTTGATAAAGCAACAATCAAGCTTCCACAGCTTGATTGTTGCTTCGATTTTGATACATCGAATTTATTAATAAGAAAATCGAGTTCTTTGTAAGGGTCCCCAAAATTAGTCTTGTACAAAAGATTACGTGATCCTGCTGTGAACTTAGCCTCGACTAATGGACCTAGTAAAAAATTATCCAGAGGATCATCTTTTGCATTCCGACGAGCAACGCGCTTTTTCTTTGGCCATTGGTATGATTGTTGCACCTCAATCACATTAATATTTTTTCTGCAATGCACAATCACATCTTTAAAGTCCTCGTAGTCGTAAACTCCGTTTCGCCGATTGAAGTCTCTTTCGATGTTACCATGAACACCGTCCGCTGACATATGGGTGCCCTTCGTAAGATATTTAAATGTAATAGTTTCAACATCAAAAGACTGACAGTTTACTATAGTAACAAGAGCTGTGAATAAAAACCAATTTTTATTTTGACCCGCACAGTTGTCACACCACAGTATTAAATGTTTAACATTTCTCTCGCTACGAAGAAATGCAACTAACGCGTCGACTTTTTTTTTATTGGCGTCTCTACCCATCAATGCTTCGTGCCAAACAACACATTTAGAGTGTATGTCTGTCTTTCTTTATCGGTGCAAATGTTAAATTAAATGCGATTAATCTGCTGAGGAAAACTGAGTCTTTATTACTCGGCATGTCTGGTAGTAGAGTTACTTTTTGCAAATCCATAGAATAGGTATGATTTGTAGCGGTATTTTTATATGTCCCGTCCTCTCTGTATCTTTTAATCGCTTTCTCAGCTTTTTTCTTGTGTCTTTCATATGTCTCTTTTAAAGTTTCTGTTTCGTCATCATTCTTAATTTTTTCTTCAAAAACTCCGCAATCTGTACATTGGTCTCCTTTTGGAAAATTTAATGACACCTTCATTTGTTTCATCGTCGTCCGGTAGGTTTCAAGTGAACATTTGGAGTTAGGATTTTTCGACTTGTAATCATTGAGCATAGACTGAAGTGTAAGTGTTCTTGGAAGGTATTTTGTCAAAGGCGCATTATTTCTTCGGTAATGGCTCAAAGCCGGATTATAACTCATGATGTGTTGCTGAATTGGACCTCTTGAAAGTAAAGGCTTCTTTCCTCCCCTATTTTCTTTGACATCTTCAAAAAGTGGTTTCCTTTTGACAGCTTTACTCAGTTCTGTTATGACACTGTCAGTCCTATAACCTAAAGTTTGGAGAAAATACGCCTTACACACATTTATTTCTTTTCCCATATAGTAAAAATAATAGTATCTAGACTCTTTCTTCAGGTGCATTTTATTTGAATTTTCAATAGCAGTAGTAGTTTGTTTTTTTGGTTCAATTTTTACGCATTTATTCAGAAACTGTCGACGTGAAGAATAACTCATATTCCAATAGTTATTCCATATGTCTTCTCGCTCTTTCTCAGTCAAATAATTGCAAGATCTCCTACATTTCGCTTCACAGGTTTTTGCCATTATTGGATATTTCAGTTTATTCTTAACTACCTTCGATTGTGTGTCGTTATCGGAAGGTTTATCAGATTTATTCAAATCGTATATCGGACCTGGATACATTGCTGAAAAGCGTGCTGGTGCAACAAACCGGAAAGCTTGTTCAACATCGATAAAAATAGTTGTATTTGGACAATATGTAGTAACAAAAATTGTACTGCTGTTTGGAGTTGGTGATAAAAGAGGTATTTGGGGAAGATCTGTTGGAAATGTTGGTTCTAAAATTGAATTGCCGGTTGGAGTAGGTGAAAAAGAAGGTATTTGGGGCAGATCTTCTGCTGGAAATGTTGGTTCTAAAATTGAATTGCCGGTTGGAGTAGGTCAAAAAGAAGGTATTTGGGGCAGATCTTCTATTGGAAATGTTAATTCTGGAAGTTCAAGATTTTCGAAAAGAAAATCTGTGTCATTGCAATCAAAAGTAAAGCCCTTTTTCAGTTTCTTTTTCGAGGGTGGGAGGTATTCAGGATCAGTAACAGAATCATCGCTTGAATATAACACGCTTAAGGCTACATCATCTGATTCTGCGCTGCTCGTAGCTGATGTCCCAGGTACAGGATTTTTATAATCTATAGCAAT
This sequence comes from Mythimna lalbum, assembly GCA_949319445.1. Lineage (NCBI taxonomy): Eukaryota > Metazoa > Arthropoda > Insecta > Lepidoptera > Noctuidae > Mythimna > Mythimna lalbum. The sequence goes on along the minus strand of OX439357.1, from coordinate 18,222,515 downwards.
ATAAGGGATAGCTTCTTTATTACTCTATATGGTATTAGATCTGAAAGAAAATGAAAAGCAAGCTGTTGGTAAGTAAGTCCCCAGAAGCAGTTATGATTGATAAAAAAAGATAAAAAATTAAAGCAAAATGAATAGGGACGCAACACATAGTTATTATGTGATATATAGTTTTAAAGATATAAGCATACAGGCAGAGCCGGACAGCGACATTGTTTTATACTATGTAGTGATGAGGTACTAGACCGAATACTAATACTAGACCTAGAACTACTGGACCTGCAGTAGAAAATCACTACACATCACTACTTCAAGCAGCGAGATGTTTGTCCCCGCACTAGCTTTTACTTTGACAGTTCATGTTGGCGGGAGAATGAGTATGCTGACGATATTATTGCTAATATTTTGTAATAGTTCAATAATAATTTAAAGCCTTAACAATGTATAGTATAATTCGTTTTAATACTACCTCCAATAAGTAAAAAGAACTGGCTATCGTACTTTATAACATTCACAGAATTATAGGTACTCAGTACTTTTAAAACACTAGATATCAGGGTTTCAAGCTAATGAAATGCTAATAAAAAGAAAGAAGATGCGTATGTAAGTGGATTTCAGTAATAACTGGGCATTATAAAGCTTTACTTATAAACAGAATCCCATAAAAGAACCAACAATTAAAAACATTGAAATATTTTGAGGTTAATTTCATGCTACGACCAAATTTATATAAAATTTAATAAAACTATGTGAAGGTTTGTACTTACCTAGTTTCTTCTGCATTTTTCATAGCATTAAAAATGAGTTTGGACCGGTAAAACTGTTGACGTCTCATTTTAAACAATATTGAACACTGTGTAAAAAGTTTTTGCGCCCGCGTAAACTGACTTACTGGAACGAATGACCGACGAACGAATGAATGGCACAATTTCAAAACAAAGTAACAGTGAGTATCAAAATTAACTGACTGACTTACTAGGTTTGTTGAAATTGTTTTCTGAGTTATTACGTAATGAATTTGTTATTTTAGGGAAACTAGACATGGATTACAAATTAGATAGATAGATAGATAAACTCTTTATTGTACACCAAAAATAAAAATTACATAAGAAACTTAAAATTAATAGGGTGTCACAATGGGCGGTCTTATCGCTAAAAGCGGTTTTTTACAGACAACCTTTGGATGGATTTGACCGAGGAGGAGAAAAAGATACGCAGGTAGTTCGTGGTGTACTATTTACATATACACAATACATAAACTAATAAATTACACAATTACATTAGCTTGACTTGCTCAATATTTTTTTAAATTTATCATATGAAAATGGCTGTTTTAAGCACCTGGTCACAAGGACCTATACCTAGTAAGTCAGAAAATTGAATAAAACGAATTTCCCAAAAATCTGAGATACTAGATTATGAATTTGAACAGCCGAGATGGAAATCTATCTTAGGAAAACCATAACAAACCAATTGTCAAACATTACTGACTGTCAAAATCCTGTAAGGTATTAACCCTTCAGATACCGTCAATTAGAGACACAATAGTAAGACAATAGATGCGCGGCCACCGGTGGTCGCTTGGGGATTCATGAATTAATATTCTGTGGTCAAAATGGCGGAGGTGTAATCGAAAGTGTTGAAGACTCATTGGCCGATATAGACCGAAAGTCCTCAATGGTTATCTTAAATTTGACGGATTATAGCCGCCATTTAAAAAGGACGTACGTTTAATACATCGGTTTTTTGTGTGGGAGTTTCGCCAGGCTGGTAATACAAATTTAATTCAAAATAAATATTCTTTTAGTGTGGAAATTTAAAAAACAGTTCTTTGGTTTTTTTCTGGTTACAAAGCATAATCGCGTTTATTATTTTATGCAATTCACGATGGTTTTCTTTTGACAGTATCTACAACGACCTTCTTCTTTTGTTGAAGAGAAATGAATAGGTCATTTTTGACAAACTCGATGGACGGGCCACATGAGGTTTAGTTACCTCGTAGACCTCAGTTTTATTTCTTTTAGAAAATCTATTTTCTTTCAACAATATTTCATGGATGTCATATCTGAATGCTTTTTGTAGCATTTTAGCTTTTGCGTTGTTTTAATGTTTACGGTGATAGCTAAGTTATACATATACTCGTATCTACCATCTGCGCAAATATAGCTAAATACCATCTGATTTTAAATAGTGTTTTGTAAAGTCAAATGAGCATATCAGCAAGATCAGCCCCCCTTATGTTTATTATTAGTATATTGGCGCACAATCTGTGGACATTGAACCTCGACCCTTTCTTTTTGTTCTAGGATACCTGCGGATTTTTTCTACAGGCTTACTTGCCACAAAAGAACTAATCATTGTGATGCTGTGATGCAATTATACGCTTCTTTTAAAATTTTGTGTGATGGTAATGTGTATTTTTTAATTATGGCCATAAACTGTTCTGGCATCAATCATATAATCTTTGTCAACGCGCATGCGTTTGGGTAAGAATTACGAAATAAAAATATTTTTAGAAAACAAGTACTAATTATTTAAATTATTTTGAGGAAAACGTTACAAATTCTGGGACCCGTTACAATAAAAATGAAGGTTCGACGTGTCGGTGGTGGCTGGCTGTAGCAAGTGACCACAGATTACTTTGTAGCATACTGAAATATAGACCAATCTTGAACCCAAAAACGAGACACAGTAACTAGCGCCACCTTTAGTTTAGATTTGTAATTACACCTTTGCACGTACACAGCAGCAGTTGTACACGTATTATAGTATACGTGTACTGAATACGTGTACTGCTGCTGCTGTGTGCGTGTGTGCTGCCGTGTGCGTATGTGTGGTAGTGTGCACTAGTTGAACCTAAAAGTGCACATATTCTTACTTTTATTATTTTGTAGGCATGTTAGAATAAATGTTATGCAATTAACCCTTCAGATACCGTCAATTAGAGACACAATAGTAAGACAATAGATGCGCGGCCACCTGGTGTCGCTTGGGGATTCATGAATTAAATTATCTTTATTGTTTATTTATAAAATTAGTAAAATTGTGTTTATTACATTATTGAGTATTAGACATTGTGTTTAAGACATTTCATAATGGTTTTGTAGGGCGAAATCTTTGGGAAAAAACAATGAGCTCGACTTTGAGAAAATATAAAACCATTAAACTTTTCTAGTACTGTATTACGAGTATATTTAAGGTCCAAAACACTTGGGTTAGTAACTTAGGTCTATCTAGGTTAGGTCAAAATATAATGCTTTATAAAACCTAAACCCCATACTTTAGAGATGTGTCGCCATAATAAAAAATACTCTTCAAACGACCCCTGAGACGCTTCAAATGGCACCTGGCTCATGTTTGTTGGAGGGTGGGGACGGTGCCCATATAAAATCCTCCTTTCTTCCGGCAGACCTGCGAAAAGGAAAGATTAGAAGAGATGTAGACAGTAGTGTGCAGAAATACGTAAAGAAGAGTTAGTGAATACCTAAATCAAACTAATAAATACTTATATAACTAAATATTCATGTACCTTATGCTAAAAATAAATACATAATACACCGTGAAATTTTAATGGTTGTTTTTCCGAGGCAAAACGGTTTTGTCTTAGTAATATAATCGTTTTATAAATAAATACAAAATTAGAAACAGGAAATGACAGATTAGCATTGTGAAACACAAAACTCGAAAGTGATCACGAACTAATAGTAACACCGCCCGATCGCTACCTACGGCTGAAGAGCCGCAGGGCCATTGACCCGCGTGCTTTTCAATCAGCTGTTTGCTATCCAACAAGTTATTCAAATTTTCCCTTCATACTTTTACGGGCTTAGAACCGTCATAAATACTTTTTTAACTGCAATTTACTAAACACGAAATTAAATTTAACCTTTCAATCGTGTCAATTAGAGACACAATAGAAAGACAATGATAGCACGAACTTTCGCTTGGCTTGGGGTTCAATTAATTAAAATGTTTATTATCTAAGATCATTTTTCAGAATTAGTCATGTTGAGGACATTTAAGGTGGGCTGTATGAATGACGACGCTGTGGGTTTTGAACTACTGGGGGTCAATTCCACTAATAAATTTACAACGAAATCGCAACAGAACCGTAACTAAACGACCGCTATTGAGCGTTTTCCTATTCTGCTAAAATAACAACGATATAAGTTTAGTTCTAAAGTTGAAGTTAAAAACTCAATTCTACTAACACAAGCGTCACTCGAAAACAAAACGAAACTTGAACGAAACTAAGCGTCTCATCTGTCAAAATTAGTCGCTACCTGTGGCACCATCATCACAGGTTCTTCCGCTTGGTTCTTGATATAAAATTGAAAAGTAGATTGTTAAATTAAATGAGCTTATAAATTGTACATTTAGTAATCATTTAATAAAATAGTTACATACTTCCAAGTCAATGCCTGGGTCCCTACGGACTCCAGGTAAAGGGCCCACATCCCTCCCTATAAGAGATGCCACTCTCTCTTCCAAAGGGCTCAATTGTGGGGCCACACTAGGTCCGCCCCCTGTGCCACTTTGGCTCCGTCTTATAATGGCCATCTTGCTCCGAACCCGACACTTATAGTCATTCCAAAACTGAAATAAAAATTCACAAAACACTGATTCACATTATCAATAGTGATCTATCAACCTGTGTTTCATTATTAATACATTTTATACTTGCTTTAGCCCACTCCTTAGGGGTTCTACTTGACCCCTCCGCATTTAAAATGTCCGCGATACAAGTCCATAGCCTGTTGGCGCCTGCGCGACCTTCCTTTGATCGAATTCGGCCCAATGCGAGATCAGTGTGGTCCTCCAGAAACTCTATGAGGAGCTCCAACTGTCTCACAGAGGTAGGCCTCCTTCGGTTTTCTTCCATGTGTAAAAATAATTGGGGTCTTAATTAACGAAACCAATCCAATTAGTTATGTATATATATGTTCAATCTGTATGAAAGTAGAATAGAATAAAAGTTTATTTGGCACTCACCAGCTTTATAAGCTTTTTCCAACAAAATAAAACTTTCACGAAGTACGAGTAGGTACCTATTTTGTTTTCCGCTTTGTCAGCTATTTTGATCGACAGATTTTTTCTGTTGGCAATGTAATCAGCGTAAAGGATTTCATTATATTAATATGTTATATTCAATTCTATGTTTTAATATTGTCTCACTTACGTAGATAATAGATGTATTTGCAATCAAGCAAAGCTTTCAATTTATTTAAAGCAAGCAAAACGTATTTTAGAAGTTTTTTCCTTTTTTCTTATGGTATCTCGCATACGTACTTTTTAATCTGTGCAATACAATTCTTGGCACAATTTCGTTTCGCTGATTAGGCGCCGTGTTCACGTTACGATAGCGTTGTTTTTGCGTTGCGGTTCCTTATCAGTTTTAGTTGTAAAATAGTAGAATACCAAAAACCCTAATGGTCGAAACTGAATCGAAACATAAACGAAACAGTTAGATTATTGTTAGATATTAGTAGAATTGATCTCCTGGTATAATTACAAAGAATAATTAAAAAATAACAATATAACTTTTTGGACGGCGCGCGACGCGTACAATGCTGATCAACGAGTCCGCTCCGGACCGTGGTTGTCTTATAGTTGCTCCCCGCGCCGCGCCGTACCCCCGCTGACGCCGTCGCCGGTGCCGCCTCCGTCGACGTCATCGTTCTGTTCTAGAGGTTTCTGAACAAGTTATGTACCTAAAAAAGTATTTGAGGCGTATTTAAAAAAATTGAATCAACTTATTTACGATAATTTTGATCAGCTAAACTACTTTTATATAATGATTTATTTACAAAAGTACGAGTAGGTACTTACACTTCCCGGTAACGGAGTAATTGTTCGAAGTGTAGGCATACCCTTGCGTTGTATGCACAATCGGGCACGTTTTAGTTGATTGTCTTTTAATTTTATTAGGATGTCCCTGTCACTACGTATGATATTAAAAGCGTCTACTATCGCAGTCACTAACGCGTCACGACTTTCGACCCTCACGATACACTAGGCGCTTAAGCTCAGAGACCACAAGTGAAAGTCCAACGGAGTTAGGTCCGGGTGGCCAAGGAACTGGCCCGCCGCGTCCGATCCAACGCTGGGGAAACACCGAGTTCAAGTGCTCTCGCACGGCGCGGTGATAATGAGCCGGGCAGCCGTCTTGCTGATAGTAAAGGTTTTCTAATAAGTCCGGGTTAACATTACGTAACATAGACGTAAGATAGGTTCCACCTGTTAAGTGTCCTGTCATGAAATGCGGTCCAATGAGGTGCACATTAATTATGGCCCACACATTTAGGGGAGGTAGGGGAGCATTGGGCACTTTTTTACATAAATGTTACATATTTGGCAGTAATTATTATTAAGAAAAGTTTCAATATTGTAATTAGTCTCAAAGTTACAAGAGATCTTCGAACACATGTCCAAAGTGCCCAAACCTCCCGGCGGTCGGGAGGTTTGGGCACCCATGTAGGGAGGTTTGGGCACTGTATTTAATATGCACGAAATTGCTTTACTATACTACTAGGCTTAAGTATTATATAACATTACTATAAAAAATTGTAATACAAACATTTTTTCTTATCATAGATTTTAGAAAAATTAAACAATGTGACTTAGAATCAGTACTGCACGATGTTAGACTTAATTAAACTTATCTTATATTTGGTATGATCCAGAGAGGCTTGTCAAATTTATATTTTAAGCTGCCACGTTTCATCCATGTTGTTGGTGTAGGCAATTTTATCTTTATATCCTCCAGGAGGACGCTGGCTACGTCCTCGATGTCAGGAAATATAAAAGTATTTCTTAACTTACTTACTCTCATAAATTTTACAGTTGCCATCGTCTGATTAACATCTTCGATTATTCCAACATAATGGTAGACAGTTTTTTTGGTGTCAAATTTCACTAATACAAAGTTATTGATCTGGAAATTTCTATCCAGAACGATCACATCGTCTTCATCAAAATCTTCTTCCGATTCAACAACGGTTTCGTCAGAAACCGAAACATTTTCTAAAAAAAATAAGATCAAAGAGCTCAACAAAAATAGAAAATGCTTCAAAAATACAGGACAGAAAACAATTCCGAAACTTGCTGCTAATTTTCCTGTTTTTCTCTGGTTTGGAAGTAAATTCATCAGCAAGTTTCGGAATTTTTTTCTGTCCTGTATTTTTGAAGCATTTTCTATTTTTGTTGAGCTCTTTGATCTTATTTTTTCTTTGTCTTTCTTCTTCTTCTATTTCTATAAGTCTTTTCTCGGGTGTGTCCGTCAATATTCTAGTTTTTCCCTTCTTCCGTTTCATACCCTGCAATTTCCTGGGGCCGGCCTTCGGATACGGTCTTACTACATCAGGTGTTACATTGACAGTGCCACTATCTGACTTCTAGAGGGAGATTCCAGTTGAGATGGCCCAACGACTTCCACATTTAAACTTGTACGATCCTCTAGACTCTGATTTTCCCCTGTTGAAGGCTGTTCAGTGACAGGTTGGTCTGAAATAGATTGTTCTGAAGGAACATTACCCTCTTCCGACAAGCAGCGATCAGTTATAGAAGAACAAGCGAAATCTTCATCGGAGAAAATATTTGAATTCAATGGCCATATGCCAGATTTTTCAAATCCACTTTGAATATTCTGCAACTTGAATGCTAGTGGAATGGCTTTTGCTGCTAATTTTGGTATTTCATAAATTGTTACTGTTTTGGCCGGATTGCTTACCATCCAATCTGTTACAGCAGTGTTATAATAAGTTTTGAGTGGTCCATAGACAGTCAGGTCTAGAGGTTGCAGTTTATGGCTGCAGTGCGGTGGGAAAGTCATTAAAACAATGCCTGATTGTTTGCAAAAATCGAGAACTGGTACTGAAATATGGCTCTCATGATTGTCCAGCAGCAAAAGAACTGGTGATGAAGGCGTTGGTTTTGCGTGTTTGGCGAAATGGTGAATATATTTTAAAAAATTTGGTGATATCATCCACCCTGAAGGATGTGCTGCTCCATCTGAACCAACAGGGGCATCATTTAGCATATATGTTTTGAAATTAACCCGTGGAAATATGAAAAATGGTGGTATTGAGTTACCCAATGCATTAATACCGCAGCAAACCGTTACAAGCGTCCCTCTTTCAGCTGACGTTACTTGCCCAACTTGCTTGGTGCCTCTGAGAGCAATCACTTTCTGGGTTCGTTGCACCGTTGATAATCCAGTTTCGTCTATATTGTAAATAGACTCAGGGCCGAAGCGATGCCGTTCATACACAGTTTTAAGATTTTCAAAAAAATCTCCGACATTTTTCTTATTGAAGCTTGTGGCCCGTGACAGACTGGTAGCCTCTGGTGTCCTTATCGAAAGTTGAGGCTGTCTTTTAAAAAATCCCCTTATCCAGTCTTTGGATGCAAGTTTCTTCTCTGTCCAGTTATCTGGTATTTTTTTTTTAATGGCAGTGGCGTATTCATAAACCAATTCGCGTGTTTTCAATTTTGATAGTCCATGGTTTAGTTTAAACGATGTTACAAGATATTCTGAAATTTTCTCTTCTTCATCTTTTGTGAATATTTGAGACGATATAAATTTACAAGAATTATCTTTTACGACACCACCCTGCTTGATATACCTTTGAAGGTTAGATCTCGGTATGTCATATTTATTCGCAGTACTTTTAATTTTAGCACCTTTGGAAACTTCTTCCAATGCGCGCAAAATAATATCTTTAGGGATTTCACGTCGCTTATTTTTCTTTTTAAATGAAAACGGCATTGTCCTAAAAAGAAATGATTAACCACTCAATCCAATAGGCATAGCAAAAAGGCACAAAAGTTTGACACCAAAATACACTAAAAACAGAGGGAGCATTGGGCATGCCCAAACCTCCCTCCTACCTGCGTGCCCAATGCTCCCCATAACCTCACTTTTCAAATAGATTAGAATAAGATTATTTTTATCAAATGTAGAAACCTAATTGACAGGCAAATATAATATTCATTAAACACAAAAGAAAAAGATAACACAGATACTTACACTTTCTTGCAGATTTCTTTGACAAGTTACATCAAATCACAAATAAAATATTTACTTCTGTACGCAGCAAACCGTTACGCGCATGTAACTTGACAACCAAGTGAAATGACAGCTGACACTTTAGATAAGCGGTGTTGCTAGTGAATAAAGTATAGTGCTGTGGTAGAAAACAAAAAATATCTACGAAAGTTTTGGAGAAATGAGGGGGTGCCCAAACCTCCCGACTGCCCAATGCTCCCCTACCTCCCTACACTAAAACGCAACTTGATGCGCACACTCATGAATTACATGTGGGTTATTAACAGCCCAAAAATGTTCGTTACGCTGGTTAAAGATTCCAACCCGATAAAGTGGCTTTATCCGTCCACAAAATGTTTTTATCCTGATTGTCGATCAAACACTGACAAAAGGCAATTCTGTTTTGGGGTTCATTTTCATTCAAAGCATGAACGCCGCGATAATGATAAGGATGGTATCCTTCTGAGTTCAGCAGTTTCCAGACGTAGTACTGGCTGATGATGACATTTCCATTGAACAATATGTACAGAATGCTTTAGTTGAGTCTCCACTTGCTGGTTTCAACCAACCTTTGAACTCATCTACATTTTCCCATTCCGATCTATACTTCTGTGCATATATCTTTTTTTTTAACGGTAAATCCATTTTCACACAGACAAACCTGTTTAACTCGGACCAACCAAGCCAGTCTAACAACGACTTGTGATTGTGAGACAGAAAATAAAAACAAACACTTAGTCTATGAATAGTAGTTTAGGGGAATCCCCACAGGCCAAAACCACTCAAAAGAGGGAATCCCCAAAGTTATTCCGCACCGATTCAAGTGAGTCGATCATATATTGCTAATACTAATTTTGTTTGTGGGATGCCGCTACCATAACTTTGTTTTTATTTTTTTACCGTTGTATTTACAAAAATATATTATAATCCGAGATCATAATCAATAGTTGCTAGAAAAAGTTGCTAAAAAGTTTAGCTACAAGTTCAAAAAAATTGTAGCTGCCTGACATCAAAAAGTTGCTAAATCTAGCTATAAAGTAGCTAAGTTGGCAACACTGGACGAGTCTCAACCTGTACAGCACTCTCGGACGAATACCAGCAATCGTTAGTGTCGTGCTATTTATAGTTTCTCAGAAATTCGCTTGTTAATACTTACCTCTGTTAATTGAAGCTCCGGGCTCCCCTACACGAACAAAAAGAAACAATAACAAAATAAAAACTAACTCTTTAATAAAAAGGTGAATAATAAAAAATAAATTAAATTAAACGGTATCCACATACTACTCTGTCAAGAAAGTACCGGGAAAAGATCAATAATACACAAAATGCCACGAAGTGGTAATTTGAGTTTAGGAAAAAGAAAAAAGTCAGCAGGAGCCATATCTGGTGAATATGGTGGTTGCTGGATGGTATTTGTTGAGTGTTTGGTCAAAAATTCGTTCACAATGATAGCCTTGTGCGAAGGCGCATTGTCGTGGTGCAAAATCCAAGAATTTTCTTTCACAAATCTGGCCTTTTTCGTCGAATTTACTCTCTTAAACGCCGCATAACGCTCAAATAATATTCTTCATTTACCGTTAGACCTTCCGGTAAGAATTCAGAGTGCACAACACCGCGATAGTCAAAGAAAACAGTCAACATGACTTTGACTTTTGATCGACTTTGGCGTGGTTTTTTCGGTTTCGGATCAGTTGGAAGGCGCCACTCCGAAGCTTGTTGACTAGTTTGCATGTCAAACTCGTAAACCCACGTCTCGTCACCAGTAACAATGCGTTTCATGAATGTTGGGTCCGAACTGACTCGTTCTAGCATGTCCTCAGCGACTTTCATGCGATTGAGTTTTTGGAGAAAATTCTGATCTTTTGGGACTAGCCGAGCAGCAACATGTTTCATACCCAAACGATTAGTTAAAATGGTACGGATCGACTCGTGAGATACAGAAAGTTCGGCGGCTATCTCTCTCAGAGTTGAATGGGGATTTTTAGTCACTATTTCCTTCACTTTTGCGATGTTAACTTCAGTTGCAGACGTTGACGGCCTACCAGAGCGAGGCAAATCTTCCATCACATCTCGACCGCTTTTGAACGCTTTGAACCACTCATAAGCACGAGTTTTTGATAAAGTCGATTCACCGTAAGCCTTCTGTAACATTTTCAGTGACTCCGAACACGAAATTCCATTGGCGATGCAAAATTTAAGACAAACTCTTTGTTCGATATTTTTGTCCATTATAAAATTCGCAATACACACTATATATGATATTACTAAAACCAGCACTGTATTTAATATAAATAACAGATGCAACTCAAACTCCGCGCCAAAATCTAACAACTACAAAAAAAAAAAAAAATTTGAATTTGGAACCATAAACAAATCATCCATTCCCGATACTTTTTTGACTGAATGTATAACCAAAAAAAAAATGCTAAATATTTATTGTACAGGATAGATGTTATATTGCCAGCAAGTTTGCATTTTTTTCAACTTTTTCGGAATCTGTTTTGGATGTGTTTTTCACATTCGTTTTAATTATTTTTGTGTTCTTTCATGAACTCATTAATAGTTTTATATGTGTTCCATTTATTTCTATTTAATAGGGTGTTCCAGCGATTTTGCCACGACTCCAGCGCATTTTGTGTAGTTGGGACGTTTTTTTTTACACTGTTTGCCCATGTCGCTGGCGGGAAGGCTGATGGTATATTGATTAGTTAAATTTTTCCTAATTCATAAATCTGACTATATTTTCCGTGAACATAAAATGATGAAAACTATTCAGATATGTCTCTAGCTTCTTCAGGAAGTACTCCATTGCACAACCCATCAAATGCTGCGGGGATCTATTCTGGATTTAAGAAAGCCAATGTCGAAACTTGCCTTATTTATTAAGCAAAATTGCAATCCTCACTACGAGTATACTTTTTGCCCATGTCGCCATATTTGGTTAAAATTAAATAAGGAGGATTTTTGTGATGTTCCAGGGAAGACAACAGCCATCATAGCTGCCGTTTCAAACTGTGTGAGAATACATGATGGATTAACCCTTCAGATACCGTCAATTAGAGACACAATAGTAAGACAATAGATGCGCGGCCACCGGTGGTCGCTTGGGGATTCATGAATTAAAGTAAAATCATACGCTCAGCAACGTATTAACTTTTGGTTGTTTGGATGGTGTGTGTGGTGCAGGTACTCACTGGGTAGTGGTAAATAAATAAAAGTTCTTTCTTCTTTTAACTAGTACCTTCTTTTTATTTTGAGTCTCAACTGAATTGTCAATATTTATATTATTTTCTTCATGACTGTTACTTAAAGTACCATAAACATTCACTAGAGTAACAATTTTATTTGGTAAGTCTTTCTCGCTGTCCTGACTGTTATTTATTAAAAATGTATGTGAAGATTGATTTAATGTAGAAATATCAGTATTTCTATCAATCTCAGTAAGCTGTAAAGTTTTTTGAAAATATAAATGAATGTATTTTGTTTTGTAAATTTGACACCCGACAAAAGAGTAATCTTTGGCATTTTAATTTTGGAATCTGAGATATTTTTAGATTTTTTTGTAATAATATCATTAACATCAATTTCAGAAATGGTTTTGTTCGCAATGGTATTCGCAACATTACTTGATTTAACTTTTGCCGGTTTCACCTTGTTGATGGAAATTTTTTCGGCTTCTTCAGTTGACACTTACTTCCCTGGAGTAATTTGAAATTTTAGATTTTTACCAGCTCTCAATGGTTTGGACTGACGACTAACCTGCAAATATTCTAAAAGACTGGTATCAAATGTTTCATTTTGCCTCTCTGTGGGTTCTGGTTTTTATTGGTAACTTTAGCAGGATTGAAAGGGCAAATACCTGCTGCCAAAAATCCACTTTTTAAGTTATCTTTGTTATTTATGTCTAACTTTTCCATTAATTCCTTTAACCCTTCAGATACCGTCAATTAGAGACACAATAGTAAGACAATAGATGCGCGGCCACCGGGTGTCGCTTGGGGATTCATGAATTAAAAAATGAGGAAAATGGCATTTGTTAATGGAAGAAACACTAGGATTAGATAATTTGTATTGATGCAAAATTTTTCGCCATTCCCTCTTCATAGGTCCAAAAAAGCTAAATCTAGGGGCTGTGTCAAATATGTGCAGTTTTTGGTGAAAACACAAATTTAATTTCAATTTGTTGACACAGTTTTATTGTGTTGACATTAAGATGCGACGACAAATTATCGCCTATTATAAGTTTTGTCCCATTTAATTTACTGGCCCAGGGTAGAACTATGGATTCAAACCAGTCGTCGAACATCATCATATCGAACCAACCTGACTTGGTTCTGTTGTATCGCGCGTTAGGAGGTCCATCTCTACACCAACGCGTCCATAAATGTTCGGCTTTATATACTACGTATGGTGGTAAGCAATGACCGGTTGCTGTACCCGCAAACATTATTGAGACTGAAGATTTTATGGAATTTATGACGCGCTCAGGGTGTTTCGTACCTCTTTTAAAGATAGCTTTACTAGCACCTGGGTCGTCACTAAGATTTGTTTCGTCGTAATTTAATATGTTTTGGGGAGGCACGTTTTGAAGAGAGTCTTCCAAATTTTTGTAAAAGTCTATTAATTCTGCTACAGATTTTTGATCGCGACATCGTTTTATATTTTGCGTAGCCCGCTGAGTAAAGTTACGACGGTTCATAAAGCTACGTACCCAGCGATACCCTGACACTCCAAAAATATGTAATTTATAATTTTTTTCTAAGTAGTTGTATACAACAATCCTCAAGTCCAACAGTGTCAACGGGGACCCAAATTTAGCTGATAAATTTATTACATCAGCAATATGTTTTTCGTCTTCTGCCGTTATTTTTGTTGGGCGGCCAATAGATTTCTCGTGAAGATTCTTACACTTGTTGAGAATAGTGCGCCTGGGTATTCCAAATTGTTTCTCCGCGTCGTATGATGAAATTTTTTTACATTCGACTAAATCAACCGCTACAGATAACATCTCTTGAGAATAGTCGTAGTACTGTCCAGCCCCTGGTTTTCTTCTGCTCTTTGTTTGCTTACTCATATTTAAAACCTGTCGAACAACACGAAATCATATCAATTTTAATCGGTAAATAAATCATATAAATTATGAATGTATGTGTGATCGTCACACGTTTAAAGTGAAAGGGAAAAAAAAGATAACATCCTAAATCAAATGACTAAATACAAGGTCCATTGTGATGTCACCAATCTGAGAACACGAAATTTAATTATTATTATTGAACAAGACTAGGTATACTTGGAAAATATCAAAATAGTAAAATTCACGAGTGAAACCACAGGTTCGTTAAAAAAATAAAAGTGGCAGCCCTAACCCCAGGCACAGTTTTGTAATTTTTTTTTTTTAAATCCGACGTATTTTTGCCTACCACGATTTAACTGTATAAAATACGATTTAATAAAGAAAAACTAGTTAAAATATATAAAACACGGCATTTGCTTTTCAATAATAACTGAAGCATAAATACTCACAAAATGAAATTTTCTCCAGACCCGGTAAGAACGTGCTCTTCTCACGGATATTTGAACTGACACTGACAGCTTACTTTTTAAATTTCGGAAATAAACTTGAATTAGTGTTGTCATACACAATGCGGACTTGCTGTTTTATTCTAACATACCATCATATTATACTATACATACCATAGATAATAAAAATGCTTCTGAACGGAAATAATTTAACACTTTACAATTTAGACAATGTTGAGCAGTGAAGGCAATCTTGTAGCATTTTACGGTAGTAGGATTATTGTCTTGCATGATAGTAGCTTTTGCCTTTTCCTTTGTCTTTACTTCTTTTTTCTGTAGCTGAGGCTCTCAACATTTTGGCAGCGTATCGTCTCTCGGAATTCCTCAGAAGATTTAAAAAAAATGTTTCGCACTCTTGTAATGTGAAAGTGTTATCGGAGTTATTGATTTCAAAAAACAAGTTAATTAATAATAATAATAATAAATTAAATAGAATAATAATAGAATTCTCCCGATCTCCCGGGAGAATTCTTGTTCTTCATCTCCGGCTTGCCTTTATTGGCCGGCCGTAGTGAACACTGACGAGGAACAGAGCTCCCACCTCTCTCTTGCCTTTATTGGCTGGCTTGAGTGGAGAGTCGCAAGAGCAAACATGCTCGGGAGATGGATGCGTAATCCAGTAAGGTGCTGGTAGGGATCTTGACCGTACTTCCGGGATTGTCCTGATAGCCATGGTATGCCTCTCCACTCCACAAGCGCCTCAGGATATGTTGCCCCCTTGTTGCTACGTCACTTTGTGCTAGCGGCCGTTTTAGGGGGCCCATTTATTGAGTGTGCAAGTCACCCCCTGCCTTTTATCGATGGATATTAATAACATTGTTCAGGCAGGGGCCATAGTCTTAACATAGCTCCATATTACCAGTCCATTTAAGACTCCAAAAATCATAGCCCTATTATTTTGTCTTTCATATTATGTCGCAATAGTTTTTCAAACCGGGGGTTGTCCTTGGGTGCACTAGTATAGCGCGTACAGGGATAATCGTCGGTTGGTATCACGTTCCATTATAGTAACCAAAAGGGCCTCTGCGAGTTGGCTTCGGCCCCTCGTACGCCTCTCAAAGGCCCAGGACCTCAGGGTCCTGAGATTAATAATCAGATAAAAATAATAATAATAAAGAGAACTGGCGCAAACCTGTGGTACTTACTATTGATGACCGCAAGGAAATATGGAAAGGCAAGGAGCTTCACGGACGCTTTTTTCGGGCTCTTCATGGGCCTGATGTAGATTTTTTGGCGTCCGTGGCCTGGTTACGATTCAGCAACCTCTTCGGGGAAACTGAAGGTTTTGTCTGTGCGATAATGGACGAAGTTATCTTGACGAAAAACTACCGGAGACATATTATGAAGGACGGGACGGTTGACGTGTGTCGGGCATGCCATCGTCCGGGTGAGTCTATCAGACATATTATCTCTGGTTGTTCTCGTCTAGCTAACGGCGAGTACTTGCACAGGCATAACCAAGTAGCCAGGATTATTCACCAGCAACTTGCTTTTAAATATAACCTAGTGGATTCTGAGGTACCGTACTACAGGTATGTGCCCGACCCAGTTCTTGAAAATGACCATGTCACGTTGTACTGGGATCGGTCTATCATCACTGACCGGACTATTGTAGCCAATAAGCCGGACGTAGTGGTGATAGACCGATTAGCGCGCCGCGCAATGATAGTCGATGTCACGATCCCACATGACGAGAATCTCGTGAAAGCTGAGAAGGAGAAACAAATGAAATATCTCGACTTAGCTCACGAGGTTGTCGACATGTGGAATGTGGACTCAGCTATCATTGTGCCGATTGTCGTGACCGCCAATGGCCTCTTAGCCAAAAGCTTCGACGACCATCTGTCGAAGCTGTCGTTGCGCGGTTGGATCAAGGGCCTGATACAGAAGGCAGTACTCCTCGATACGGCTCGCATTGTGAGGAGGTTCCTGTCTCTGGAGCCCTAACCACCGGTAGCTTGGACCTTGCTCCCGACACCGGCGGAATAATATTTTTTTATATTTTTAAATGTTTTTTTTTTTTATAATTGTCCTTAAGAAATATTTAAAAATAAGTGTAAAATGAAAATAAAGGAGATAATAATAAAAGCGTTTATTTTTCTCCACCACATAATGCAATAATAACAATTCACAAAAACAGTACATTGTTACAGTAAGGACATTTACATTGATGTTGTGGAGACTGGAGTCTGTACTAGGAAAATCCTGTGTTACAGAGCTCCAGGCCTCCAACCTACCCAGACTTGTTACAAGCTATATAAACATTTACAAAGAGCGATAACTTTGACTAGATTGAAAATAAACAAAACAGTTTAAAGACTTAACTAATTAAATACTAACTAGGGTGTGATAATGAGTGTAAGTGTGTGTAATTATTAATGGTAAGATGGTGTAAGTGTGGGAAGTAATGTGATTTTCTATGAGATCACCTCTAAAAGTCTCTCAGTTTCGTCATAATCGAGAGATTGAAGCCAGCTTTGTACCTTCGTTTTACACTGGAATTTTGTTAAAGCATAGATGGAGATGGCTTTGTTAACTTTATTATAAAGGTAATCACCTAGAAAACAAAAGAAACGACGACTAAATTTGGTTTTGAAGGGTGTAGATCTACAGACAGTGTGTTTACGTCTCTTGCTATGGATGTTGGCAGGATTGTATGGAACTTGAGAATGCTTGCGAATAATTGTGTTTAAAATAAACAATTGACGAACAGTCAGGACCTTGCACTGCTGGTAAAGTTCCTTTGTTGGAAAAAGATAGGAGAGCCTACGGCTAACTTTTAAGATTGCCCTTTAAGCTCTCTCCAATTTTAGTAAGGAAGTCTTTGGGGCTCCACCCCATGCCGTTATGCAATATGACGGAATTGACTGAACCAATGCAAAGTAAACCATGTCAATAGTCTTGGTTTCCGCCACATGTCGTAAGTTTTTGAAAACGAATATTAGTTTACGAGTTCTGGCAGTAAGAGCGTCTACATGTGGCTGAAAACTGAGTCCACTGTCAATCTGAACACCTAAATATTTAATGATATCTGTTTTTTTGAGGGTGGGACATGAGCAAATATTGTCTGTTAGCGAAGAACAAATGTGTGAAGTCTGTAATGTAGGCACATTGTTTATCTGTGGTAGGTTGTTGACAGTTGCAGTCAGTCCACAATAAACCATTAAACAAATGCCGGTTTTTTCTCATAACCTCGAATCCTCGATTTACTACAGACATTACAGTGGCGACGAGGATTAATTATCATAATATATATCGCGTGCGTAACCAACGAAAACTATAGTCGAGATGTCGATTGGCAAGCTAGGGGAATTTGAAGTGAAAAAGTGGTCGTCGTATATAGATAGGTTGGAGATGTATTTTCTCGTTAATAAAGTGGCGGAGGACTTGAAGTTGCCTACATTAATTTCTATAATCGGAGATGAAGCGTACGAGCTACTCGTCAACCTATCGAGTCCAAAGAAACCGTCGGAATTAAAATACAGCGAGGCGGTTAGTTTAATGCATCAGCACCTACAACCGACGCCATCTTCGTTAGCCGAACGATATCGGTTCCGTCAAAAGAGATAAGGAGCTGACGAAAACGTGGCGACCTACGTCGCGGAGCTGAAAAGATTAGCTCGCCATTGTAAATTTTCTGAATATCTAAACGAGAGCTTGCGTGACCAATTTATATGCGGACTCAGGAGCGATGTCATCAGGCAGCGACTGTTTGCGGAGGATGATTCAATAACTTTTATGCAAGCCGTGAAATTAGCAAACGCTTTGGAGGCAGCAGAAAGAGACGCGGAGGTAGTGGATGCGGAGTCAACATCTAGGCCTCAAGCGGAAGCGGTGCATTTCGTTTCGTCGAAGAAACGGGACAGCAGCGGTGCGAGTCGCGGCAGGAGCGGCGGAGGCAGTATGCGCCGCGGGCCGAGAGGCGCAGGCGGCGGCGGAGGGCCAGCCGCGAACCGCGCATCGGGTGCGGGACGCAGTAACAACTGCACAGCTTGCGGAGCCACTAACCATAGTGTGGCAAGCTGTCGCTATAAGGATTTCATATGCAGTAAATGCCAACAAACGGGGCACTTACGTCGAGTGTGTCCGGAGAATGATGGTCAACCGTTACGAGGAAAATCTTCATATCATCGCGGTCGGCGTAGTGGGAATATGTTTTCCGCGGAGGCCGTGAGCGAGTCTGACGTGGAGGATATCGAAGAGAGTTTGAACCTTATTGGACTCAATAATTATAAGCCAGTGAGTTTATTCATTTTCGTAGAGAATATCACATTAAATATGGAAGTGGATACAGGAACAACAGCGATTTCATGTGTAAATAATTGCACATACCCTTAACTTGACAGCGTACATCACACTGTACATACATTTAAAAAAAATATCTCTCATTAGTTTTGGAAAAAAATATAATTCTGTTTTTCATCAATATATTATCAAATACAGTAGAATTGGTAGAAAATTATTTTTCTGTGACAACACTATAAAACACATGTCAAAATCAAAATGGCCGCGAAGCAACAAGCTGTACGTGTGACACGAGTAAGTGTTTTATTTATTTTTTTACTTTCTGGCTCGAAACTTGGCAATGTTTTGTCTGTGCTTTGATGTAAAGAATATTCAGCATTCAATTAGTGCATGTTTACCTAGCTACCTAAACACTAACTCACGCATTTGATAAAAGAACTGAATGTACATTGCACTGCACGCTGCCAATGACACACTGAAGTACTCACCGTAAACTATGGTAAACACACTGTACATTGCCAGGTTTACGAAGTATTTAGATTTTGACTGTTTTGGGGTATTTGCTTGTTATTTTTGTAATGTTTTGACAGAAGGTGTTAGGTTTTGACTTTCTTTTTTTTTTATTTTGTCTGCAGAATTTAAAACTAACTCGCTCACACAAAATTTTGGCTTTGGTTCCTGAAAAAAATGCTTGCTCTGAGGGTAGTTCTTCGTCCGATGAAGAAACCAACGTATATATACCACCTTCTCCAGATACCTCTGATCCACCTAGGTTTTGACTTTCTTTTTTTTTTATTTTGCCTGCAGAATTTAAAACTAACTCGCTCGCACAAAATTTTGGCTTTGGTTCCTGAAAAAAATGCTTGCTCTGAGGGTAGTTCTTCGTCCGATGAAGAAACCAACGTATATATACCACCTTCTCCAGATACCTCTGATCCACCTTCGCTAGCATCTTCGCTTGAAGGCCTTAATTTACTAGATAGCTCGACTGAATCCAATAAAGAGCAGATTGATATCCCTGTAGATGCACCTCTAACGCCAATATTCAACGAAGTTTTTCCATCACCGACTACAAGCAACTACAACATTTTACCTACACTGAACTCCATACAGTCTTTACCAACCCCAACTGTTGAACAATCGTCTCCTCAGCCCGGCACCAGCCGACAACAGCTGCCTCTTACCAGGTCTAAGCGTAAGAAGACAATAAAGAATGC
The DNA here is from genome assembly GCA_949319445.1 of Mythimna lalbum. Classification (NCBI taxonomy): domain Eukaryota; kingdom Metazoa; phylum Arthropoda; class Insecta; order Lepidoptera; family Noctuidae; genus Mythimna; species Mythimna lalbum. Next base: position 18,202,430 of record OX439357.1, on the reverse strand, counting down.
AGTGATCAAAAAAGTTGCGGTCAAGAAATTTGTTCTAGATTATGATTGGTCTAAATCAGTATTCCGTCATAGTGCATGTCTCGAAGAAAACCTATACGACCTCCATCAAACAGATATTGATACAGCCCTGGATTATTTTTACTACTTTTTTTCATCTGATATAATTACTGACATTGTTCATAACACAAATTTATACTCAGTGCAACAACTAGGGCGATCTATACAGTTGACAGAAGATGAGACAAAAAACTTTCTAGCCATTCAAATGTTAATGGGTATAGTACATATGCCAGCCTATACAGATTATTGGGGGTAAAAGGACAAGATACCCTCTCATTGCTGATCTTATGCCTCTCAAAAGATATCAACAAATATGTCGGTACCTTCACTTTGCTAATAACACCTTAGAAGATTCAGACCGCTACTTCAAAATTCGTCCCGTAATGGAAAGAATACGGCAAAACTTTTTGAAAGTTGAAGAAGAAGGAAAATATTCCATTGACGAGATGATGATACCTTATAAAGGTCGTAAAGCAGGTAAAAGGAAGCAGTATGTAAAAATGAAACCTAAAAAATGGGGATTCAAGAATTTCGTGCGTGCGGGAGTATCGGGTATTATTTACGATTTTCTTCTATATGGTGGCGATGACACGTTTCGTGGACTGAAATTTAGGGACACAGAAGCTTCAATTGGTTTGGGGGGAAAAGTAGTGATTGCATTGTGCCAAACTATAAGGCAAAAGCCGGCCATTGTTTACGCCGATAACTTTTTCATGTCACCTGAACTAACGCACATACTGCGAGAAGAGTACGGCATTCTAAGTCTCGGTACTATAAGGAGTAATCGTTTACGAGGGTGTCAGGAATTATTGCCAACGGACCAACAAATGAAGAAGAAGAAACGTGGTTCTAGCGCTCAAGTTGTCTGTAATAAAAACAAGCTGGCGGTGGTAAAGTGGAACGATAATAAGGTCGTCACACTTATTAGCTCTTATATAGACTCGCACCCCATCGAAACTATCAAGCGATATGATAAAGATGAGAAAAAGAAGGTACATGTAGAATGTCCCCAAATTGTAAAACATTACAATAAACACATGGGTGGGGTAGATTTGGCGGACATGCTAATATCTTTATATAGAACCCCCTTTAAAAATCATCGTTGGTACTTAGGAATATTTTCACAACTTATTGATATGTGTATCAATAACGCTTGACTTTTGCATAAACGAGATGGGAAAAATATTATGTTAAAGGATTTTAGATTTCAATTGTTCGAAGGATTGACTAAATCAAATAAAATAGTAAAAAGTATAAAAGCCACAGAAGACATAGGGGAGGATCTAAAAATCCATAAACCAGTCTCGGTTCGTCCAACAAATAGCGTCCGATTCGATGACAAGGGTCATCTTCCAGAAGCAGGGGATGAAACAATGCGTTGCAAGTATTGCAAAAGTGGTAGGACAACTGTCTTCTGTACAAAATGTAACGTGCATTTATGTTTTGTTGTGGGAAAACAAAAACGTAATTGCTTCTGTAATTTTCACACAAAATAATTAAGATTTTTTTATATTTTATCCTTTTCATTAAAATAAATAAACAATTTAAATTAAAAATGTATTATATTATCAACCTGGCAATGTCCATCACAATGTACAAACAATATAATATCGACTTTTGGGCATAATTGGCAGTGTGCATTGCACCGGGTGGTGATACCGGAAAAATGCCGGGAAACAGTTTTAAAAATCATCCATGAGCCCCACATGGGTATCGTAAAGTCGAAGGCGTTGGCACGCAGTTATGTGTGGTGGCCGGGCATCGACGAGGCGGTAAAGCGCGAGTGCCGCGCATGTACCGTGTGCGCCGCGTACGCGGACGACCCGCCGCGCGCGCCTCCCCGCCCGTGGCCCTGGCCAGCCTTGCCGTGGTCCCGGCTACACCTGGACTTTATGGGGCCTATATGCGGGAAAACATATTTAGTCATAGTAGACGCAACATCCAAGTGGCTGGAGGTGTTTCCAGTTCCCAGTACCGCAGCGAGTCATACGATGGTCAGGTTGCGCGAGCTGTGGAGTAGGTGGGGAGTCCCTAGGCAGGTCGTCACGGATAACGGACCGCCGTTCACTAGTAAAGAATTTGCTCAATTCCTTCAAAGCGACGGTATCCAGCATATATTCACAGCTCCCTATCATCCATCGTCAAACGGAGCCGCGGAAAATGCAGTTAAGACCTTAAAAAGAGTTATGAAAAAAAGCTCAGATTGAGGAAAAAGATGTAGAACAGGCTTTAAACACATTTTTATTATATTATAGAAATACGGAACACTCCACTACTGGAATAAGCCCAGCAGTCGCACTTATAGGCAGACGGTTGCGAACAAAATTAGACGCTCTGAAGCCCGATATGGAAGTTAAAGTACGTAAAGCGCAGTAGGGGCAGGTGGAAAGTGCCGGAGGGACGGTACGAACCGTGGAAGTAGGAGATGACATTTGGTATCGACAATTTTTAAAGGGGGAGAAATGGTTGCCCGGTACCATAGTTAACATGTCAGGACCTAGCAACTATAAGGTACTAGACAAGGACGGCAAACAGGTGCACAGACATATCGATCAGCTTAGGCGTAGGACGAGGAGTTCTTTAGTGGTTCCCACAGAGTTGTCACGTACGCCGGAAGCTTCGGCTTCTAAGGTAGCACCAGTAACGCCTCTCAGAGGGTCGGAGCGGCCGGAGGCCTCGGTGGCGTCGCCGTCGCCTGCACGGGAGCTTACGTGGTCACCAGCTTAGGAAAACGATCAGACCCACCGACAAGAAATTGCTGAAGAGTTCTCAACACCAGCGCCGTCGCCAATGCTTGTACCACCCCAGTCTCGCCGCATTAGGAAATGTAGATTGAATGTTAATTACAAAATTTAGCGAATTAGTTTAGTTATTGTTTTAGGTATAGGATTTAGTATAGCATAATGTTATCGTTATTTACATTAGTCAGTGTGTTGCTAATTTGTGGTGGAGGGATTGTAATATAGGCACATTGTTTATCTGTGGTAGGTTGTTGACAGCTGCAGTCAGTCCACAATAAACCATTAAACAAATGCCGGTTTTTTCTCATAACATCGAATCCTCGATTTACTACAGACATTACAAAGTCAACGAAAAATTCGAACAACAAGTACCGTCATTTTTTATGGAGAATGGAAATATACATGGTTTTAGACACATTAAGGGTTAATCTGTTATTTTTTAACCACTCTGCAACCATGTTAAAACCCAGCTGAGCGTTTAATTACCCGGGTTTGAACTTTGAAACAATTTATTTAATTTCAGATTTCTTAAAGCCCATGAGCATTCTGACATGTATCGACGAGTAAACATGAATTCTATTAGTGCAAAACAATTCGGCTGTCCAAAATCAAAACCTAGCAAGTACATCTGAGTTAATTTTACAGGTAGTCGAATCGTGGCGTAGTCAAAGTGTATCACCGCTGCAAATAAGCCAGCCATCTCGAAATTATCATTGGCTGTAGCAGCCCACCCACCTGGAGTCTGTGCTGCGGCTGTACAGTAACAAGGGCCGACTACGGCTTGGGCACCTCTAATAATTCTTCTTCTGTGCATGACTTCGATATTGGCATGATTTGCCGTGGATGATCCCTGTGCTGAATTACTGTAGACGTTTACATTACGATCAAAAAGGGGGTTGACAATAGGGTTCGCTGGGCCTTCAGATTCAACGAAAACTAAGTTCGAACTGATAACCTGTGGAACTATCTTCTCTATGTAATTAAGACCAGTTTTGTTCTCTTCACGACGGAACTCGGTCATCTTGAAACGGTCTTTAAGCTCGGACAGTATTATACAACATGTAACGTAATTAACGCACACCCCCAAACACCCTAATTAGTATATTATGTTATAATCATAATACATACACTGAATTTTTAATTTAACATGTATATGCATTGTTATTTACTAAATTAGTTATACCAATTCTTGGAAAACTTTTTGGTCATACTACTACGCACGCAACGCACACAGTCGCAATTATCGCGCGGCGCGCCGCCCGATTCGACACAACATAACGAAACTACGGAAAAAGCCGACAATACACGATTGTTTACAATGAAGAAATAATAGAAAACCAATGATATTTTATTAAAATGTCATTGTATGAAACATTAACCATCGACGTCCGAGAAAAGAATTGTTTGTTTACGGTCTATGTCTAGTAAACATAATGATTGCATCTTTCCATCACACTTTTCAGGCTTTGGACTGTCGACTCTGAATAATTTCGTTTTAATTGAATATGATACAATGCCAATCGGTAATGAACTGCTGAAAATAAGAGGCGAAACGACAACATTATTCAGAGACGGCGTGTTTAAAAGATTGAATCAAAATATTTACAGTAATTTAACAAAATCAAATAACTTACATACTGATTGCCTAAACACTCATACGACGTTGTCTTTTTAAAACACTTTCAAAATGTCCACCACCTTGTTCAATGCATTTTAATGCCCGTTTTCTTAATTGATGTTTTAATTTAGAAAGCACTTCAGTGTCATTTCTCACTATTTCAAAAGCGTTCACTATCCTATTTTTTAGGTCCTCGGCACTTGTTGTGTCATTAAAATAAACTAATGATTTAATTCGTCCCCACAAAAAAAAGTCAAGAGGCGTCAAATCAGCTGATCTGGGGGGCCACTGGACAGGGCCACCGCGACCGATCCAGCGCTCTCCAAACTCTTCGTCAAGGTGCTGCCGAACACTTCTAGTGAAATGGGCAGGGGCACCATCGTGTTGGTAGAATACCTCTTGTAAATTTATAAAAGGAATATCTTCTAGCAGCCTAGGTAGAGTTTCTCGTAAAAACAATAGATATGCGTCTCCTGTTAATCTTTGTAAGAAGACTGGCCCCAGTATGTGTGTACCAATGATACCGGCCCAGACATTTACTGAGAAACGGTGTTGGAAGGAATCCACTCTGCATGCGTGAGGATTTTCGTGCATCCACAAATGTGTGTTATGTTGATTGTACATCCCCACGCGTGTGAATGTACTTTCGTCGGTCCAAATTATGTTCCGCTGCCAATTTTCTAATAACCAGCGGCTGAACTCCAAACGTGGTAAGTAATCGTTTGGAGTCAACTCCTGGCATTTTCTGAGGTGGAATGGGTGTTCTTTATCACCACGAAGTGTTCTCCACACATGCATATGACTACAGTCAAAGTGTGGCGCTGCTTCTCGGGTACTGGCATGGGGATTCTCATCGAAATAGTCCAGGATTTCATTTTGAAGACGAGAACGTGTACGCACGTTGGCACCCCTGTCAATGGCTGTGTTTGGACGGAACGTGCCGTGGTCGCGAAGTCGCTGAGTAGCAGCTAACATTGTCCTGCGGGCCACTCTTGTACCATACCTTTGGTTAAATGTTCTGCAAGCTAAAGCCACATTATCACCACACAATGCCAAAGTCCTCACCATTTCGGTATACTGAACATTACTGTATTGGAAAGACATTGCGCGCGAAACACAACACAACACTACGTAACTTCTTTCCACTAATATTGCCCGCGCGTGACTAATGTTGTTTACATTTATGTTACCTTTCATCGTAGCCGCGCAAGCGGTGATGCATTGTGGCTATCTCGCTCTATCCTGGGCTTTTAGTTGCCGGAGAAAGGGTACGAAGTTATCGGTGTCCTTTGTGCAGTCCTGTTAGTGTGTGCGTGCGTCAAATTGCGTTTACAATGTATTTGTAAAGACCTTAACGATCTTGGAATAAGGTTTATTTTTGTTTATTTTGTATTGAATGATGGAATTTGTATGAATACAAATAAAACTGCGATTTTAAAAGTCTTATTACTTTGAGTTACGGTCTATTTTAATTTGTTTTGACTGTACAGGGTTAATATGACAATAATTTCCGTAGTTTTAATTATTTTTGGGATAAAAAAATACCTATATTAAAAATGATATAAATCGATTCAGTAAACGATTCTGAACAAACTATTTTCAAGATGTGCGTTAATTAAGTTACATGTTGTATATACTCTTGAGCAGGCAGTATGACTTACTTTATATCTGCCTTCAATACTATCATCATCGGGAAAAACGACGCCTTGCAGTCGCTGTTGCATCCCTGGATTCTGGGCATCAATGGGCCCGTAACCTAACAGATTTCTCGTCGGTACTAAATTAGCCGGAATTAACTCTGCAGGTAGTGGTAAGTAATTGGGATTATTCTGTTGACTAGCAATTACTCTATTCGCAGTAACAAGCGGATTGATGTAGGCCTCATAGACATTATGAGTCTGAGCGTTTATCGGGCCAAAGGATCCGGATTCTATATTGCCATCTGGACCTTGTGGTATTGCTATCTCTGGAAGATTAAGTTTTAATTCTATCCCAGTCTGTGTGATAGTGTTACTGACATGTGTAATATAATCTGTGATTACAGTTGGTAAGCACTGGTAATCAGGGAGAACTTCTCTAAAATCAGTCCTAGTGCCAAGGATATTCTGACCATTCTGACGTGCGACTTCAGCAATTTGTAGATTTAAGTGGTTGCTTGCCACATGCTGGAACATCGAGAGTGGTAATCGTTCAGCTAATCTTGGATCAATACCTCTAAGTTTATCATAAGTCTCTTCGACTAGAGGGATGAAACCGCTGAACTCAAAATTTTGTACGTGCACATCTTGAAGTGGGATCAGTGTGGAATGTGGACCAATGTCATATAATGGTTCGTCTCTAGGAGGTGTTTCGGACGTAGCAGGTTTAAAAGCTGAGGCATTAGTCTTCTCTTGCATTTTAACCTGTTTCTTCTGCGCTATTTGTTGTTTAAAGTTCTGAGATCTAGCGCTAGGCCCCGAGTTTCTTTTGGCGCGGCTCGGGTCGAAAGGCTGGGGTTCATAAGACCAATCAGCCAATTGGTTACGATTGTTGAAATGTTCATAACCTCTTTGGGCGTCACGCAACGCACGGCGGTTACCACCGGTTTGGTTGGGTGCATTAAAGTTTTGGCGTCTGCCATCCATAATGGAAAATAATGTTGCTTCGTTTAACGGTACATAAAAACGACACAGGAGAAGACATGAAACATTTTCAGCTGCCATTTAGAATATAATTCCTTTTTTAAACACATCTTGTTTTCATGGCAATAATTATGATTTGTTTTATTTTACGAAATAGATAAATTAAATGAAAATGCATTTGGACAAGTTTTATGTGCCTTACTAATGACTTCTTTGGATACTTCAAGATATGTATGATACTAAACCAATAGCAAAAACCTAGTTAGATCTCTACCTAGGTTTGTTAATTGGTTTCTCTATACATTAGTTTTTGGATCTAACATTGAAAACCTAGCAAAAACACTTACTAGGTTTTTGAATTGGATTTTTTATTATTTTTAATACCTTATGTCGTATTTCAACCAAGTAAGTAGCATAATTATAGTTAAAAAAAACAGTTGACTTAATATAAAATGGTTTAATTAAATTATTGAGGAACATAAGGTACATAATCAACTTAACAAAATATCAACTTAAAAAAATCAAATTTCTTCAGCTACTTCGCCTCCAGTTTGGAGATCAACTGATTCATTGTTTACGGGTATTTGAACCCAAAACGCACGCCTTGTTTCTGGCATTAAGGGTACCAGCTTTGCCACAATCACATCCTTTTTTTGACCAGGAATGCCTCGAGGAGCTGATTTTTTTTCAGGCAGCCCAACTACTTGAAATTTTTTTGGTAGGAAGTCTAACTCCACAAATGGTTCATCAAAGCTGAAAATTCCATAGTCATTAATCAACGGGTTTAACTTTAAACTCACTACTACATCTATCTACTATTAATAATTACCTTGTCTTGTAAAGAATCTTCCTCGATCCAGTAACGAATTTTACTTGGACAACTTGGCTGAGCAAGAAAGATTTCATCAAGTCTTCATTATCCGTTTTCCTTGGTGCTCTTTTTTTCTTCGGCCAGCTCCTACAATCACTTAAATCTATGACCTCTATTTTTTGTCTTGAACTGTTTACGACATCTTTAAAGTCTTCGAAATCCAAAACGTCTCCTTGTCTTTTAATTTTTCTTTCAATATTTCCATGCACCGAATCTGCAGTCATATGAGTATGTCCTTTTGTTAAGTAACTCAAAGTCACAGTCTCGATCGTTGTTTCTGTATTTACTATAGTAGTTAAAGCCGTAAACAGAGTCCAGTTTTTATTTTGGGCTGTACAGTTATCAGCCCAAATATGAAAATGTTGGCAATCTCTTTCATTCTTCATAAATGTTAAAATAGCATCAACTATGTTGGAAGCTTCTCGACCGGCGTAACCTTCGTGCCAAACTATGCAAGTAGCTGGATCAGGAGATTGCTTACTTATAGGTGCAAAAGTTAGATTAAATGTAATTAATCGACTTATAAAAACAGCTTTTTTAATTTTGGGCATTATAGGCAGCAAAATTACTTTTTGCAAATCCATCGAAAAATACTTTATATGCTTTGAATTCCTTTGTAACGAATCAATTTTGTACTTTTCGAGAGCTTGATCAGATTTAGCTTTATGTAACACAAACTTTTGTTTTAGATCATCTGGCATAAGAGATTCATCCGCGTATTTTTTCTTTTCTTCCATATAAAAAAAAACATTCATCACATTTGTCTCCTCTTGGCATAATATAAAAATAAAAGAAATCTTCATTTTTTTTATTTCTTTCCTGTAAGTTTCATCAGAACATTGTGTTTCCGGGTATTTCGTCTTAAAATTGTTGTGCATTTCGCGTACTGTTAATTCTCTAGGCAAGTATTTTGTGAACGGGGAATTATGTCGACGATAATGACTGACAGTAGGTTTGTAACTGAGAATATGTTCCCGGAGTAAATTTTTGTTAATTCCCTTTTTTTTCCACCTCTGTTTTCACCAGTCATAGCTGCAAATAATTGTCCCTTCTTTAAAGCTTTTGATAATTCAGTTATAGGTCCATCAGTTCTCAAGCCAAGTGTATCTAGGAAAAAGCGCTTACAGACGGGAATCAAATCTTTGTTCTCCTTTCCTGGTAGATAATAGTAACGTGCTTCGTTTTTGGATGGAACAGCAGAAGTAGTATCGATTTTACGCCTTTTTATTTCTGTCAATTGTACAAACTTATTTAAGAATGATCGCCTTGCCTGAAATTTTAAATTCCAATACTGTTCCCAAATTGCCATTCTTTCCTGATCCGAAAATTTTAAACATTGTCTCTGGCACTTTCCGTCGCAGACTCTAAGTATCATAGGGTGCTTTAACTTAAATAACAATTAATAATTAATAATAATAATTATTCCCATAATTATTATTAATAATTAATAATTATGGGAATTCCCATTCCAATAATTATTTGAATCTATATCTTCGCTAAAATCAAACAAGTCTGATAATGTGCTCTCGTCAAAACTGGGATCAGGTACATATAACGGATCTGCGACAGAGTCATCGTCAATAAAGTCGAGGTTAAACTGTTCAGGGAGAGATGCATCTGTAATAGATTCAGAGTCAATGCCAGAAACAGAAGGTTGTGATTGTGCACAGGGGTTGATGACATGCGTGTTGGAAGCAGAAGTACTCGTGCATGGCAGAGGCTGTATAGCATTAGGTGTATGGTTATTACTTGCAGAAATGCTAGAAAGAAAGAAAGCAAAACGCACACATCATTTTACGTGTAACCAACACCACACAAATGCAATTAACCCATAAATTATTATTAAGATCAAAGTGGAGAAGGCCAGATAACATAGGCAATATTTTGAGTCCCATTATTTTAGTAATTAAAGTAATAATCAGTATTTGACATCTGAGATTAATCACTTTTGATATCTAAAATGTCTATTGCTATGCAAATGAACCCAATAAATCTGTGTTATATAATATTATAGGTACTTAAATAATGATGTCTAAATGTTTTATGGACTACTCTCCGCTATGACCTTAATTATTATAAAAGAAAGAAAACATGTTAGCTGTATTTAGTTGAAACCCAATCAATATAGCAAGCACGCCGATGTTACGTCAGGCGTATGCCTCTTACACACACAGCACACTTCGGTTTAGCTAGTTATTTCATATCCACAATATAAATGTAATTATAACACCTTTACTTAAAGTATTACGGATAAATACCTTAAGAGAGCTGCTGCCACTATCCGCCTCGATCTGTCACTACTCATTTTATTAGAGATTAAATAAACAAAATTATTCCGAACGAAAACGCACGCGCGTGGCCGTTATGACGATAAATTCCAAATGAGCGAACTGAGACGGGCGCGGCGAAGGCGGCGCGGGAGTAGAGCACCCTCTTTGTCCTGCACGCCTAGTTCTCATCGACTTACTATTATTTATTATAGACATTATTTGATAATCGTGTTCAACACTTCAGTGATATTGTAAATCAAAAACCTAGTAAGGGACAATTCCAACTTCAAAAACTTAGTAAAAAGACTAATTTCAAATTCAAAACCCTACTAAGTCCATTCACAAATTCAAAAACCTAGCATGTACCGTACTTAATAGGTTTTTGTATTTGGAAATGTTGCTTACTAGCTTTTTCACTTTGTAAACACCGAGTACGAAGTGCACTTGCTAGGTTCATACATTTTCATATCTCCGATTCTATTTAAGATAGAAATACAGTTGTTTTTGCTATAGACGCAGCAAAAAAAATTGGGAATATTGGTTGAAGAAAACGTGTTTCATCAAAAATGTCCCTTGCTAGGTTTTGATTTTGGACAGCCGAATTGTTAAGACCGTTACTCTTTCCAGAGCCATAAACCAAGGATAGTTTTTCTTTGAAGATATCTACTGATCCTTAAAATTTTTAATTCATCATTAAAGTTTCGAAGTCTGTCAATATTATCCAATTTTTTGACCCCCATTTGACTATTTTTATCATCAACCCTATCATCTACCCGGCATGATCAAATACCACAAATTTAACACGATACTTTCTTCATATTGATATATAGAAATACTCTACGATAAATAGAGAGCTAATTTCTTCCCACAAAATGTTTATTAATATACTTTGAACAATATTATAGATGGAAATCTATCTTAGGAAAACCATAACAAACCAACTGTCAAACGTTACTGACTGTCAAAATCCTGTAAGATATTAATATTCTGTGGCCAAAATGGCGGAGGTGTAATCCAACTAAGTGTTGAAGAGTCATTGGCCGATATAGATCCAAAGTCCTCAATGGTTATCTTAAATTTGACGGATTATACCCGCCATTAAAAAGGACGTACGTTTCATACATCGGTTTTTTGTATGGGAGTTTCGCCAGGCTGAACAAAAGATAAATGGCTGACTCGTGAGTTGGAAACTTGACATAGTCCTTGTCGTTGAGTTGCAAATACGACACAATCCATCGTTGAGAAGCAAATGCGTCATTGTCCGTCAAACTTTGATAAATATAAAGGTGATTTCAGCATTAAATTACCAATTCTTTCTTTCTTTTTCACTGCAAAGAGTCAATGAACGCGACGTTTTCAAACTAAGTTTTAGAAAAAATAAGGCGTCCATAATACCTAGACTAGATGTCAAAGTGCGTTTTTCTCCATACCAAATAAGGCGTTTTTGCTTTTATGCCCTCTAATACTGCCACTGGTTACAAGGCATGGAACAAACTAAAGACAGCCTATGAATACAGGGGGTTCTGTCGTCGCCTTGCCATAGCGGCGTATATCTTGAGAATCACGGACTTGAATCAACAATTACGAGACTTGAATGCTCCATTAGAAGATGATTTTCTGTCAATGTTAATGCTAAGCGGTTTACCCCAGTACTATGATCCGCTTATCATGGCTTTAGAAAATTCGAACATTAAATTGTGCAGTGAAACAGTGAAAAGTAAATCATTATTACAAGAAAATTTACGTAGAGACTTCGACAAGAGTGAAGGTGCGATGTTTACAAACAAGTCTTCTACAAAAAGGGTCAACAAACATCCAAAGTGCTTCATTTGCAAGAAACCAAATCACTTTGGTAAAAACTGTCCCACTAAAACGAACAATTAAAATAATTATAAACGGGGTGAAAGTGAAAAGTGTGAGAAAGCGTGAAACGGAACATTATTGACAGCACTAGCTGTAAACATTGACTCGAATGCTGGGTATGTCGACTACAATAAAAATCTATTGAAAAACTATGTTGTGATCACTCTGCGGTTAGTTACAGTTGCTAATAATCAGAAAATGCACAGTGAAGGTCATGGTGAGGTGGAATCATTGTTGATAGGACTAATTCAAGTCTCAAAATAAAATGACGTCATTTTTGTACCGGGACTGTCAACAAATTATTTCCGTAGGCAAAATAAAATACCTTCTGAGGGACATTTTGACACTAAAAAGTGTAATGTTTAGTGCGGAAAAATGCTAGTTGAAAATACTACAAAGGTGAATAGTGTCTATGAACTGGACACAGTGAATCAACAATCAACAAATGGTCATGAACTGGCTGCGACATGTCAAACAGTGGCTTTGGTGGTGCCACAGATCCAGTTCATAGAGGAGAAACGCGCTTAAGCTGTGAATTTTTGTGAAGCGAATCAATCACAGGAGATTTGGCATCGGAGATTCGGACACCTGAACAGGCGAAGTATGCATTTACAGAAACAAGACATTCCTTCAAGAGCATGGAATCGTGCACCAGACGGCTGTACCCTACTCTCCACAACAGAATGAAGTTGCGGAAAGGGCAAATCGCACAATTATGGTGGCCGAACGATGTATGCTACAAGATGCAGGTTTGTGGATGACCCCAATGATGTCACATGGAATCTAGACATGACTCAAGATCAACATTCTAATTATTATGTAGATATTGATGAAATTGTGAATGCTGTAATTACTATGACAGCAACAAGTCATAATGGAGAACCACAGGCAATTGAGGAAGCATTGTCAGGACCTGAAAAGGAACACTGGAGGGAAGCTATTGAAGATGAATATAAATCATTTGAGAAAAATAAGGCTTGGAGTTTAATATTACTGCCTGAGGGAAAGAATGCTGTGAGTTTTCAAGAAGCTAGGACCAGAAGGTCAGTTACTTCGGTATAATGCACGCCTTGTGGTAAAAGGTTATACCCAGGAATACGCAATTGACTACAAGAAAACATACTCACCTGTGGTACGATATTCTACTATACATACATTGATTTTTTTAAACACAGTGTGAGGTTGTTCAAAGACAAAACTTTTATTTTCTCAATACAGAGACAATAGACAAATATCAAGAGATGCAAATTGTTGTCAACAGAAAAAAATAACATTATTTTGATAGTTATTTTAACAACTACACTTATCAAAATAATCTAAACCATACATAACAATTCAAAAGCATAGTTACAAACAGTTCAGTGCATACTTAGCTACTTAAAATATATTGTTTTTGCACAGGTACTAATAAGCATCATACACATATATCTCACACAATAATATGCATACCTAGCTTTTTAACAAAATAGTTGTTTGACACTACTCAAACCTTTTGTCAGCAGGTCTGCAGGCATTTCAGATGTTGGCAGATAAACTATCTTTACATGTTTGTTAGCGACTGCTTCACTAACAAAATGGTGACGCACATCAATGTCCTTGGTTCTTTTATGGAACAATGGATTTTCTGTCAACTTCTGAGCCCCCTGATTATCATTGTACAAGACTATCGTATAATTACAAAAATCTACAATCTCATTCAACAAGTTTTTTTAAATATATAGCCTCTTTACAAGCCTCAGTTATCGCCATATATTCGGCTTCTGTACTGGATAAAGTTGTAGTTTGCTGTTTCTTACATTCATATGAATTAACAGATCCTGAAAGCTTAAAATAAAAACCTGTATAAGATTTCCTATCTAAGGTATTTGAGGCCGTCTGCATCAACGAAACCCTCTAAGTTAATCTTTAGTCAACATAAGCCTATACGATTTAGTTTTGCTAATATATCTTAAAATTCGCTTTGCATGGTTCCAATGTATGAGTGAATAATAATTATTGAATTGGCTCAAATAACTTACACTATAAGATATATCTAGGCGAGTTGAGAATGCATTAAACTTCCTATTAGTTGTTGAAATGGGTATTGTTTACAAACTTCAACACCTTTCTCTAGCTTTAAATGGTTCTCAATGGGAGTATCGACACCATTACAATTTGTCATATTAAATTTATTTAATCTATAATCCACAAAATGTTTTTGATCTAGTGAAATGCAACCATTTTTATACATTTGAATTCTAATGCCTAAACATTGTTTTAACTGCCCCAATTCTTTTATCTTAAATTTTTTCATATATACATTTTCATTGAGATAACCATTTAAGAAGGCCGTACTGTCATCCAAATGAGTAATTTTAAAGTTAAGTTTCAGTAAATGTTCTGCCAGCTTCAGACTGGTAAAAAATCTATCTGTGTACAAAACACAGCTACCGGTAATTTGTGCGACAAAGTTTTTCCACGACACCCGCTCCTAGTCGTAGATTTTTCATGGTATCTGCAGGTAATGTATGCTTGCCAATATAAATTTCAAAATCAAATACCAACCTATCTCGGGCAGCCAGCCGAAGTTCTTCAGGCCAAGTGGATTTGGCTTAGCTGGCACGTATTGGCGGAATTCACATCGTCCGGAAAATGGTGTCATTTGCTCGTCAATTGACATATGTTTCGAGCGTGGCAAACTATGAAATTTTATCAGAATGCGGTCTATCAAATGTCTGACTTTCCACTGCTTGTCATTGGCATTTGGCTGGTTAAGCTCAAAAAAACAATCACGACTGATTGTATCCCTAATTATAAGTACACAAAGATCTTGACACCAGTAGAGCTTTCCTTGGGGATATTTGAGTGAGCCCATCATCGGTTGCAAAGTAGATCATTTCAATAGCATTTGTATCTATTGACTTTAGATTTCTTTTCTGAACTGAATACAGGTTGCTCTGTTCTGCTAATAATTCCCAAAAGTCTAGCCTCGAAATACTCAAAAAAACAGTACAAGACATTCATGTCTGAACTCTCCTGCGAAATCAATATAATAAATAATAATAATATTTCACAACTATCACACAACGCCGTCTAGTTCCAAGCTAAGCAGAGCTTGTGTTATGGGTACTAGACAACTGATAAACATACTTATATATTTCTAAATACATACATATTATAGATAAATTACAAACAGACACAGAACAAATGATCATGTTCATCACACAAACATTTGTCCTGCGTGGGAATCGAACCCACAAGACCAACAGGCCAGTCAAAAATTAGCACGTCATCTGCAATATCAGGCCCACGGCAAGGCATTACGTTCTTCCGCCACAATAATCGTGATGTACTTTGACTTCTTCAATATTTTCGTCGTCTTGTCTCGCTTCTTCAGATATTTCTTCAACTTCGCTTTCTCCACTATTTTCCACTTCTTCATACTCCTGAAGAGCTCTTAAGACATCTGGAGGCAAGTACTCTTCATCATTATCATCGTCTCCAGAAAAGTCAAAGTCACTGTTATTCAGGATATCCTCAATCGCTTGGTCGTCCATATTCAAGCTGAAACAGAATCATATTATGTCACAAAGGAAACTTTAGTCCTGAGGTACACATACGTGTGCCATTAAAACAAGACGACAATTACACAATAAAAAAATCAAACAGATAAAAAACTTACCTTTCACACGTTAGTCCAATAATTTAGCAACATAAATCAACAAAAATATCGAACTAAACTGAACAATTTGTTTTTTAACGAAATTAAAATATTGCAAGAAGATGTCACTTGACAAAAATTACAACCCGCAAATTTGAATGAAAGAATTATTCGACAAACTTATTCCGCGACGCCATCTATAGACTTATATCGAAACTCTTGAATCTATAATAACTTATTCAAGTACTAAAAGATGTCGCTACTAGTTTTAGCTTGAATAAATTATAGGTGCACGCACATATGTGTACCCACGGTCTCAAGAGGTTATTGGCTTTGACACGTCGGCGATAGTAAACTTCCAAGTAAATGAGCGCCGAAGTCCTAGGTTGACGCTGAGTTGTACTGGACCGTAAGTATTTATGACAGGGAGTGTCATAAATACTTATTATTGGCAGCTGTTAAACAGTACTTTGATTTAATGCAGGGCGTCTTGATAGCTGACCGAAGGTACACACATAAATCAGAGTCAGTATCGACAAGAAGTACCATTTTTGAATGACGGTCAGAAATAAAAAGACGGCCTGATTTTGATGGGCATTCGTAGGCCGCTAATTCCTGCTGCCTTTCGAGTTTTCCGACTGCCACGAGCAAGGCTGCGTACACTTTCTTGCACGAGTACGAAAGATGACGTGGTACCAACAATTTTCTGGTGCCTGACGCGGCCTAGATTTAGACCTTCTCATTCGACTGTCAAAAAAATAATCCCCTACCTAAAGTACCTGACCAAAGCGCATACTACAGTCGCCAAATATATCTCCACAATTTTACGATTGTTCAGGGTTCTTCTAAAGATCACCTGAATAAAGACACAACTTATGCATATTTGTGGACAGAGAACGAATTTCCAAAAACATTCAACCAGATAGCCTCTGCAGTGTACGACCGTTTAAATAAAACTAATTTTGAAGGGATTAGCACTGTTCGTCTTGTAGCTGATGGATGTGGCGGTCAGAACAAGAATAGCATATTGCTATGTATGCTGTCAAGATGGCTTCTCAACAAAACGTCTCTGAAAAAAATTGAAGTCGTTTTCCCCATTACTGGGCATTCTTTCATGGCGCCAGACCGAGTTTTCGGAAACATTGAAAAGTTCTTAAAAAACAAGAAGTAATCATTCGACCTGAAGATTACATAGTCATCATTGCAACAAATGCAACCATTACAAAAATGCGTGACATTCAAATGTTAGACGTCAGGAGTGCCGCAAAAGATGTCCTAAGACCGACTGCGAGATGGCCTTTTAAAATAAGTGAATGCAAAAGATTCAAGAGATCCAAGACTGTTGGAAATGTGCTTATTCGTGGAGAACTGCATTTTAATTCAGATATAGGTAATGCAGTAAATCTTTGCAAAACTGGAATGAAAACCAATATGATTCTCCTATCCACCCGTGCCACTAGGAGCACCCATGAATCGTGCAAAAATAACAGATGTCTGAAACAAGCACTATTAAAAAAGCATTTTGGCGCTGAATGGGAAACCAATGTAGAATGTCAGTTTTATGTAAATACTAGCTTCTGCCCGCGACTTCGTCCGCGGAAAATTTCTTGTTTTAAAATAAGATTACACTCGATTAGATGCTGCGCACTTTCAGCGCTAGATTCCTGAGCACGGGCCTGCGATGTTATGACATTTTGCCTACCAAGCCGCTGCGAGCGCTCAGCGCTAGTCTCCCTATCCCTTGTCTCAGAGACATGCTGCCTTAAATGAGATAGACGCTGCGCACGTTGAGCGCTAGATTCCCGAGCACGGGCCTGCGATGTTATGACATTTGGCCTACCCAGCCGCTGCGAGCGCTCAGCGCTAGTCTCCCTATCCCTTGTCTCAGAGACATGCTGCCTTAAATGAGATAGACGCTGCGCACGTTCAGCGCTAGATTCCCGAGCACGGGCCTGCGATGTTATGACATTTTGCCTACCAAGCCGCTGCGAGCGCTCAGCGCTAGTCTCCCTATCCCTTGTCTCAGAGACATGCTGCCTTAACTCAGACAGACGGTGCGCACGTTCAGCGCTAGTTTCTCGAGCACGGGCCCGCGACGTCCTCACATTTTGGCTAGCGAGGCGCTGTGAGCGCTCGGAGCTAGATTCTCTAGCGCATGCTTGCGAAATATATTCTCTATTTCTCGAGAGGCGCTGCTCATTTTCAGGGGCAGATTCTTCCGTACGGCGTACTCGAGCGGCTCTTGTCTGTGATGTCTGCCGGGACAGTTGAGATTTCTTTTTAGACATGCTCTCAACAAACTACGCACAGACTTGAAAACAATTATGAACAAAGGGAGAGCGACTCGAACACCGTCCGCCTTTACAAAACAAAACAATCGTAATATCGAATAACTCGTATCGATTATTACGATAGAACGAAGTACGAAACTACGAACATACAAAACAAACGTTGTACGTTTGTTTTGTATGTTCGTAGTTACGATATTTTCGATTATGAGGTATCTATCAACAACAACAACCATACGAATGAAACATCCGAAACCAATAAGCAACTGACAGAAGAACTCCAACTAACGACAACGTGGGCCTAATACTTCGAGAGGGTCATCAATCCACAGAAAGTCTTAACACCGCGATTCAGAAAAATAACGTAATTGCAGAACGCCATCCATGGGCAAATAGGTAAAACGTTGGGCACGCCACAATTATGGCGGTAAGTCCCCTCTTTGAGGCGTGGCTGGAAAGTCCTCACGGCGTCCTTTCCTTCCGCATGACACAGGTCCTCACCGGACATGGCAAGTTCGGGAGGTTCCTGCACCGAATTAAAGCGGAAGAGACGCCCGGGTGTCGTCACTGTGCGGAACGCCCGGAGGACACGGTAGAGCACACAGTTGAAGTGTGCCCTGCCTGGGCAGAACATCACCGTGCCCTCGTGGGAGCGATCTGCGGCGGAGACCTCTCGCGCCGGGCCCTGGTTGAGGCCATGGTCCGGAGCGAGGAGGAATGGCAGGCGGTCGCCTCCTTCTGCGAAGCAGTAATGCTAGCAAAGGAGGAGGCAGACCGCATCAGGCAACGGCGCCCCCGCCGCCGCCGCCGGGATTCCGATCCCGATTTCCGGCCACCGTAGACGCGGGATCGCGGACGGCGAGCCATGGGTAGCTCGCTGTCCGATCGTCCGGTAATGGACCGAGCCCAAGACGTCGACGGCGCGCACTATTCC
Source organism: Mythimna lalbum (assembly GCA_949319445.1). Taxonomy (NCBI): domain Eukaryota; kingdom Metazoa; phylum Arthropoda; class Insecta; order Lepidoptera; family Noctuidae; genus Mythimna; species Mythimna lalbum. The sequence continues at coordinate 18,183,524 of OX439357.1, read as the reverse complement.
CGCGCGCCTCAAGGAGTTGTCAGCTACAGCAGAGGCCCAGCTGGATCGAAGCCTACCGGGTCCAGGGTTATCCGAAAGGGAACTCGTGCCCTGGTTTGAAGGCTAGAAGGAACGGGGTGGGTTTTTAGTCAGTAAGAGTCTGACACTATCTCCCGCTCCACCCAAGGGCGGGGGTTGTCATAAGATGATTTTTGCACAACATATAAAAAAATAAATAGCTAAAACGTCTGCACGACTGCACAATGAAAGTTATGCTAGGGGCATTTTGCGTTTTAGTAATTTTACATTATCTCCGAAACTGTATGACCAATTGATATACTGTAAATGGCAAATCTTATCTGTATGATGTTCTTGTGATACTGAAATAATTTATTGTCATAAGAATTAATATTTTGTTGCTCAAATAATCAACCAAACGTAAGTATGCCGAAAAAAAATATTTTTAATGCAATAAAAGAAGTATAAAAGATGAAATATAAAAGATAGAGATATGGTACCGCGGACTTTTTTGTAGAAATAATTAAGACGAACCAGGTAGCCATACATTGTTTTTAATTTTAAGCAACTGTTTAGGCAGCGCACGCCAATAATTCTGTTTTATGAGGTATTTTTTTCCGACTTGCTAGACAAAAGTTGTGATAGCTCGGTTAATATACATGCTATAGAAACAATTTATAGCCTATAGCACTCAGGAATAATGTAGCTTTCTGCCAGTAAAAAAAAAATTAGTATTGGATTATGAGTTCCAGAGATTACCCCCTACATACAAACTTACAAACTTACAAACTTACAAATTTTACCTCTTTATAATATTAGTATAGATAGTATAGATATAAGATCGCCAGTTATTCAAGAGGGGGATCCAGAAAGAGGGGAAGATGATAATGAAAACTATTGTGAATGTAGGGATGATACGGTGGATTTAAGAATTTAATTTTTTTTTTTTTTTTTGAAAAAGAAGAAACTGCTGATTTAGTAATAAGAAAAGTTTTAAGTTCATAAAAATAGAATATTGCTCCTGAAAGAATGAAAAGTCTGATTAAAAAGAGAAAAAGTGTTGTTTTTTTGTTACGATGTTGATTATTGGATTATTTTAAGAATTTAACTTTTGTTTTTGTTGAAAATGAAGTAACAGCTGATTTAGTAATAAGAAAAATTTTAAGTTCATAAGAATAGAATATTGTTCCTAAAGGAAAATAAAAGTCTGACTAAATAGAAAAAACGTGTTTTTTGTCTCATTACGATTTTGGTTGTTATTAGAAGTTTTATGAACATTTTAAATATCTACATGAAAATTTTTTATTGTTCCATGCTATCGATATCTGTTGGGAACATCACTAACATTATGATGTCAATATGGCGCCAGTCATTATCAAATACAGCTAGGTTCACTTGAGTAAAAGTCAAACACAGCTAAGTTGTTTGATTTTTTATTTATTTTTTCGGCTTATTATTTAGTACTCCTAGATAAAGGTAGCCAAAACCAATATTAAATCACATACTCTAAAATCAAAACTGAGAGAGTATGAAAAACCCTGACTCCTAAATTAGAAAAACGTTGTTTTCGGTTCCTGAAAATGTGACATAGAAGCACTTAGCTACCTTTGATTCTATATGCCTCATATGTTGGGGCGTGCCGTAGCTGGTTCACGAAGAAGGATGGTAAAACTAAGTGGACTGTATATATGATCTATATTGTACGTAGTACTGAGGTTGTACAATAAATAAATCGCGTCTACGGAACAAACATATATAAGAGATTAGGCTCCTTTCATTCTGTAGCGTGTCGCCGGTCGCGTGAGCGGTGCCGGTCAGGTTGAGCATTTCACAGTTTTGCGTGTGCAGTCGACCGGGCTAGACGTGTACAGTCATGGACACAATTAATAAAAAAAAACTTATTTTGATTTCTGTGCTATATCATCACAACAAAAAACGCCGTGCTTCGGAGCGTTTGTTGAGTGGTGTATTCGTATCGCTATATTCGCAACTGAGAGAAAATGAAAATAATTTTTTCAATTATTTTAGGATGTCAATGAGCACATTTGAAGAACTGATTTTTTAAATTGAAAACAAAATATCACATACTAGTTTACTCCGAGTAGCTATAACACCTACGGAACCTGCTTGGCAGTCACAATAAGGTATGTTTGACAAACTTTTGTTACCTACTTCAATTTAAATAAAAAAATAGTCATATTTAACATCATCATTTAATCACAAAAAAGTAAAAAAAAATCAAAAGCCAGTTAAAGTGTTGTAAAATCAAAATCAAACGAGTCTTCTGTATCATAGTTGTTGGTAGAGCACGATGAAGCACTCACAGGAGATACTTTCGAAGTACTAGGCATGGCTGGACCAGCACTTGTAGATGGACCCATTCATGTAGATGAACCAATGCTCGTAGATGGCCCCATAATGTTTGTAGAACCTGACTCCGAAAAAAATATTTTTTTTCAAAGTCTAGTCTTCTAACTGCAGATTGAATTGAAGAATGCCACGTCTTCATCAAAAGCAAGATGGTTAGTAGAATTCCACATCTCAAGTAACTGTTTCTCAAACGCAGTCATTTCCTGTGTCTTTTTCTTTTTACTTTTGTTACGGTCGTTCGACAAATCGTTTTCTGGGCTCCGAAAATCATTTTGTGTCAATGGATTGTCAGAAGTTTGTACATTTTCAACAGACTCGGATTCGTGAACATCGCTTAAATCGGTCACAGGATCTAAAAACGACATACAGTCAGCAAAAACATATTTTCTTTTAGGGTTAGCTCCAGAACCCGATTAATTTTACTGCCGTTTTGTAACGAACGTATTGATCTCTTGCACTTTTCCACCTCTGATGTAAACTCCTGACTGAAACAATTAAATTAATTCTGTTACAGGTACCTTGCATCTGGAAATACATTTACTGATCTACATTACTCTTCTCGTATGGGGATTTCTACGATCAGTGGAATAGTGAAAGAAGTATGTCAAGCTATTTGGGATTCTTTAAAAAACGAATTCTTAAAGCTCCCGAATGAACCTAATGAATGGATTGAAGTTGCTACAGAATTTGAGAAGAATACAAATTTTCCACAATGCGTTGGAGCCTTGGACGGCAAACACATACGCATGATAATGCCACAACACACTGCTTCACTTAATTTTAATTTCAAGGGATATTTTTCAATTGTTTTACTAGCAATGTGTGATGCAAACTATAAATTCCAATATATAAATGTGGGAGCACCGGGAAAAAATTCTGATGCGGGGATATTTAGAGAATCGTCACTTTTGAAAAAAATTGAGAATGGTACTATCAATCTACCTTCACCTAAAGCGCTTCCTGGAATGAGAACTCCGGTTCCGTATGTGATACTCGTTGATGAAGCATTTGGAATTACACGTAATGTTTTGAGGCCTTATGCAAGAAAAAATCTTAATTATAAGAAGAAAATTTTTAACTATCGTCACTGTCGTGCAAGACGGATGATTGAATCCACTTTTGGAATATTAACTAACAAGTTCCGAATTTTTCATAGACCTCTCAATGTGAACACAGACCTCGCAATGGACATCATAAATTAATTATGATAAAGTTGATTGGCAGGACTATTGCGAAATAAATAAGTTTTGTACTCACGAGTTTTTTCTTTTTCTGTCTGCGTCCAGTCGTCAACATTTTCAAATAACTGTTTCATTATTTCCACCCAACAACTTTGTTTCACATCCCTGTCTTTATACAACGGATATCGTAAGTCCCAAATAGCACGCCTTTTCTGAACTTCTCTTATTAAATGTTCTGTATCAATTGCCGCCATGATTGTACGCAAAGCGCACACGCGCACGTCCGACAGTGAAAGCATACAAAGCGGCACTGGCCGGCAGACGCGGGGCGCGCGGGCGCCGGTCAAGCATTTGCGCCGGTCGGGCGTTTCGAAACACGCGACCGGCCGAACGCGCCACAGTGAAACCTACCTAAGGTTTCAAACAAATTGCGCCGGTCGCATGTGCACGCGATCGGCAACACGCTGCAGAATGAAAGGAGCCTGAGGCGGGCGCGGCAAGCGGGAGCGTGCGGTGGCCACAGTGAGGCGCGAGCTCTTTTAGCCGTTTGACGTACATCAGTTGTGCAACACCTGATGTACGTGGACGTAACTATGGACGAGGATTTGCTATTTTTACTAGACAGTCCGATCCTGAGATGGGAGGTGTTGAACACTAGAGATGGTGTACACGAAATAGATAAAAACAGAGCAAAAACTGGTGAATTTTTTAACTTATATGAAGAATTGAGATTATACCCTACAAAATTCTTTGAGTATACTCGTATGCCCGTGTCAACTTTTGACTACATACTAAGTAAAATATCACCCAAAATCACCAAAGAAGATGCTAACTTTCGCAAAAGTACTAGACCTGAGGAGAAATTATTCATAACTCTGAGGTAAAAATAAAACAAAATTTTACTAAATTTGTATTTTTATGAAGATAAGTAGTAATCAAACAAATAGGTAAGTAAAAAATTGCAATTATCAAATTAATAATTAGGGTAGTTGCCAGTAGAATAACCTCCGTAATTTTCCTCATGTCTCGGTTGAGAAAACTGCATCCTTTCTGTCTCGTCTATTATGATTTGGGAAATTTTATTTCGAATGCGTAACTTTTGTAATTCACAAAATTTTTTTCATTTGTGGCACGAGACTCATAAAAAACACTATTTGACGCCATTTTCTGTTCAATTAGCAAAATTTTTTTTCTTTCACATTCAATAAGTTCCGCTTTGACGCGTTTGTGCGACTGCTGCAGGTTGATGTACCTGGGCTCATCACGTCAGCGATGTTATATTGCTCAGTTTGACAGGACTCGTTGAGGGATTCCGAATCACTGTCATGTAGATTTCCCGTCATGACTTCAGGTGTAATGTCATCATTTATGAATTGCATAAGTTGAAAGTATGGCCACGTGGTCTCTACTTCATCGTCACCGTCACCAGAGCGTGGCGTAAGGAATTTCTTTTTTTCTTTTCGATACTGATCACGCAGGTTCTTCCATTTCTTACGTAGTTGTTTTTCTGTAACAATAATGTAATATTTTAATTTTTTTCTTTCAGGTTTTTGTCAACAGGAACTGGATTTAGAGCACTGGCTTACAGTTTTCGTATGGGGAAGAGCACCATTGCGTCTGTAGTGCACGAAACATGCCGTGTCTTATGGACTGAGTTAGTTCCTATTCACATGCCGATACCAACAGAACATCGCCTGAAAGCTATTGCAGAAGACTTTGAAGCTACTTGGAATTTCCCACACTGTATCGGAGCAATTGATGGGAAACATTGCGAAATAAAAAAACCACCTAAATCTGGTTCGGCACATTGGTGCTATAAAAAAAGAAATAGCATTGTCATGCAAGCTGTGGCTGACGCAAAAAGGAAATTTGTAGCAGTCGAAGTAGGCGGTCGAGGAAAGCAAAGTGATGGTGGTACTTTTATTGCATCAACATTGTATAAGCTAATAGAAAAAAATAAATATAAAATCCCTATGCCAAAGAGACTTACAAACTCTGACGTCATTGCACCCTACGTCCTAGTGGGTGATGAAGCTTATCCGTTAAAACATTATTTGATGCGTCCTTATCCCGAGCGAGTACTTAATAATGAAAGAAAATGTTTTAATATCAGATTGTCTACCGCTAGACAAACAATCGAATGCGCATTTGGCATTTTAACATGTAAATGGAGAATACTACTTAAACCTATCGAAACATACAGAAAAAATGCCTTGTCTATAATAAAAGCTACGTGTATACTGCACAATGTTATAATGGATTTAAACGGCGATCTCGATCTGGATGTCCAACGTGTGCTATCTAACCCGCCATCACATGAAAATCATCACAGAAACCGGGGAGTCAATAATAATCCATCACGGAGAGCAAAAAATGTTCGTATAAAATTCACAAACTATTTCTGGGAACAATATCAAAGAATGTAATAACTATAGGTACCTACTTATATTATATTAAACTTACCTTCACTTCCAGAAAATTGTTCTTTTATTTCATTCCATAACTTTCTTGTTATTATGCGATTATTGTGGTGTGGATGTTTGCTTTGCCATATCGGTGGTTTAGATTGAATTGCACTTATGAACGATTCAGTATTTACCGCCATTTTAAGACAAACAAATACAGACGCACATATACGCCGAGCGACAAGACCAAACTGGTTTGTTACCCCCGCCGCCCGCGGGGTTAGAATCACAAATAATATCTTTATAAGCATAGAATCCCTTTCTGCATTCTCCAATGCTACTCGAGACTTGCCAGCTTCTTTCTTTGCTGTTTCAAGTAATCGTTCTATTTCTTCCTGTAAGAAGTTTAGTTCATTCTGAGTTCTTTCAAAGGCATTGTTATGAGATAAGGTTTTGTTGACAATCCTACTAATATCATATACTGGAGATGAAGCTTGTAAGAATAAATCATCTGACTCCCTCTTCTTTCTTGTGTGAATAGAATTTTCTAGCTCTTTTGTACATATCCGGTTTAGTGAGAGCATAGGGATTTGATCTAATATAGCATCTGATTCACACATTATGTACCCATTTGTCATACAAGACTCAGGATCAATTAACAAAGGTTTTGGAACTTCTGAAGAAGATGAGGATTCTGGAGGATATGCTAATAATAAGGAGGTTTTTGGTGACGTATAACAAATTCTGTCATGGTTGGTTCCCAATAGACATAATTTAGGATTTTGAATCTGGACCCAGTGTTGGGAACCTCTACAGTTAGAATTAATTGATTATTCATTTCGTCTATAGCCTTAAGTTTAACTTCTAAATGAGAGGTGATTGATCCGATATGGTTTAGAAGGGGACTTGGAAGATTTCTCTCCAGCCATTCTCTCTGTAAATCTAGAGATATAAGACTTGAGGGTATGTTCCCTTGTATCAAGAGAAGAAGACTGTTGCTAACCTGTTGTATGTAAGATCCAAAAATTTGAGATACTTTAATCATGATCTCAAACTTGTCATGGGCTTCTGATAGCACATTGGATACTTCTATCCCTATATCCTTTATATTACTATTGGTATTAACAGTGATAAGGGTTATATTCTTAAGAACCTCTAGATCTCTAACACGACCCTCATGGATCTCATTTAATTGCCTTGTCACCTCCTGGTATTTGACATCCGGAATGGCACCAAACACATCGGCCATTTCGTAGGCAAAAACACCAGCAGAAGCCGCATATCCAGTATACTTGAGCCCCTTCATGAACTTGCCATATTTTGTCAACTTTCCGGCATTTCTAGCTACAGGTCTTACCGCTCTCAGGGAAGCCATTAGGGCTCTCCACCAACTTCTTTTTTGCCTCCTTAAGCCGGTTATGTCTAAAAGCTGGCCATTCCCTTGATTTTGTAGATCTATAGGATAGGGAGTGACAATTAGCTCCTGATACGTTCCCAATATGTCTGTAAACTGTTTTTGATAATGGCTCTCAATACCCCCAAGAGTTTTTCGGATCTCAGAAGTCAAAGCAGCTCCCATCTTCTCAAAGTCAAGTCGCCCCATTACATCTTTAATGACATCTTCTGGAGATTTCACAATAAGTTTCTTATCATAACTATCAATTAGTGCACCTTTAAGTATCGGAGTTGTAACATGAAGTAATTCAGACTTGTCATTTTCAACTGGTAACGGTATTGAGTTTGATAGTGCAAGCATTGCTAGGCAGAGAAGAGTGACCTCTTTGAGAAACACCATCATGACGAACCCAGAAATTAGCTTAACTTTGAAATTTACTGAGTTAATTATGATGTCTCGTGTCGGGAAAGATTCGTTCGTTTAACCAATCGTCGTTGAAGAGTGTTTTCGGTGAACCGTTACATCGGCGAAGGATTCATTCGGACTACCAACCGTCGATAAATAATATTTTCGGCGAAACGTTTCATCGGCTAATTATTTTTTCGTTCAACTAACCGTCGGAGTAGAGTGATATCGGAAATCCGTCCTTTCGGTGAGTGGTATTTCGGAATACCATACGTAGCTCATATTTTTATGTTACTATTTATTGTTATTGTATTCTTTTATATTTTACAGATTTCGCTCAGCAAATGATGCATGGAAAAATGATTGGATTAAAATAATAAGAGAGTGTAGAAATGAAAATAATTGGAAGCCATCTAAAGCAAACGACAATATTTTTTTAGATTTGGAATTTGAACATACATTTGCAGGAATAGAACACAAAATAGCTTTCATTAAATATATAGCCGAAAAATACCTAAACATTCGTTTCCACCACATAAGTAAATTGGAAGGGATTTCTAGATGTGTCGATAGCAAAAGACAAGTGTACAAAAATTTGAACCAACAGAAAGGCTTGTACGTACATCTTTATGAACATTAAATGAGTTGTAAATATTTTTAATATCCAATGTGTTTTATTTATTTTACCTTTATTTTAACAATAGCCGTCACAAAAACTTGTAATAAAACCCTTGCACTTGGTTTTGTTGGAGATCTTATTGAAATATTGTTTAAAAATGGGTAATTTTTCATCATCTGGCATCCCTTTACACACGCACACATAGTTACGCAGCCGCCATTGTGATGCTTCAATTGTTTCTTAGTGAAGTTACGTCCGCCTTTTTTTTAGGTCCATGGCGCTGTATCGCTCAGTCCCGTCGCACTAGGCTTCCGCCTTAGTCACTACAATATGGACGCAAAGGTGAGTTTCATATGTTTGATACTTCGCGCCCGTCGTCGCAACCGCGCTAGGCTCGCAGTGTGGACGCACACTTAGGATGCGCGAGTGCGGACGTTCGTCTGGGCTCGTGACAGTTGACTGCCGGTCGATGTGCGAAGCGGGGCGCACGGCGAGCCGGGCGGCCGTCGCCGGCCAGCTGATGCTACGCGGACTCCGCACCCCTCGTTCACTCCCGCCGGCGGCGAGCGGCGATGTAGAAAGCAGAGGTCTCAACAGTATAAAAGTATATCGGATAAATAGGTGTCTATACTGCATTTTAGTAAATATTTCACATCTCTATGGCCTTTCTATTATTTTCTACAGATGTTTTTCTTTCGAGGTTCCTGAATAATATGTTTTTTGGAAGAAACTTACTAAATAAAAATCATTTTCAAAAGTTTCAAGCTTTTATTACGTTTTAAATTACAGTATAGTATATACTCTTTACGATAAGCTAAAACTAAATGGTATTTATTCAGTCTAAACATTGAAAAAAGAGGTTCAAAATAATTATTCATGAAATGGCACGAGAGCGTAGATCTACGTTCTAGCTCAGCACTTACAGGATGTTACTAAAAATCAATTCTGGAAGGAAAGTTAGTGTTTAGAGACAAATGTCAATAGATGTTATCTGTCATTTTTTGTCAGTTATTTTATTATTATTTACTTGAAGCAATTTTATGACTAATTTATTATTGAATATACAAAACCCTTGGTTTAAAATATGAGACAAAATGTCATGTGAAAAAGTTGGAGGGTCGGCAACGCGCAGGCTATAAGAGTTAGTGACTGAGCACCATCAGGCGGGTCGTATAATTATGCGGTTTGTCACCTTTACGGTATGAAAAAAAAATCTTTGTTTTCATATTAGTCAACAGGAGTATGATATTGAGCCCAACATGAATCTATGCACAGGAATACTTTGCATTTTTTGCAAATCACATTACTTTCAGTACGTCTTCATTGTAAGACATTGCACACAGCGACCGCGTCTATATCGCACTTTGGTATTATTTTAGTACGGTCAGCACTTTCTAAACGGTCTGGAAAATGGTCAATATGATCAAATCTTGCTTCGTTTGGATTCACTGCAGCAGGTCTTATGCGTTGTATTGTTAGGTGCTGCTGTGAGAGTTTTTCTGCTAATGCGTAGCGGAATTAACTGTGGGTCAGCTTTGGCTCGTTTCTGCTGTTTTCACAATGGATTATAAAAGAATTCAGGATACTGTTATTGAGCAACCTCCTGAATACCTTTATATACCATTTCAAAGCACGTTTCCGCTCCAATAAGTACATGGACAGCTTTTGGTCCTTCATGTCCACGCCACCCATGAACTTGTTGTAGGCGTGGACTGCTAGCGGTTTTTGGCATCGTCTTCCAGCTCGCCGTCCCTCTGCTGTGTCGGCATTGTGGTAAGTAGAAATAATACTAACAAGTTTAAAATCTTTCCACGACAATACACAAATGTCTCCAGAGTGACGCGCCACTAGAGTACCCTTCTGCAAGCGCCTGTCGTTTAGGTTTTTGATGTCGGAAGGAGTATCGACTCTCCTACGATTAAGCGAGCCCAATACAACAGTGTGGCGATTCTTCAAAAATCGTGTTAAAGCTACACTTATAAAAATTGTCCATGACGAGGCAGTGGCCTATATCTAAGTATCCATCCATTAGTGTTAGCACGATTTTTGAAGTCATGCCTGTAAAACCATGAACGGGTTCAGAAGATGTTTTTTTGCCGGAATATATGCTTAATTTAAATACATAGCCTGTCTCAGCTTCACACAACTCAAAACTTTTAATTCCAAATCTTGCAGCCTTTGTTCTGATACATTGTATCCAGAGTAGCCTGCCTTTCCAAAGGAGAAGAGATTCGTCCAGGCTTAAATGTCTTCTAGGAGTATAAATTTCCTGAAATTTCTGGTTGCAATTTTCAACAATTGGATCAATTTTAGCAGTTTTACATCTATTTACCCGTAGGGTTCCATTGCTTTCATAATCATTAACAAAATATTTTAGATTTTTATTGAAGGACGCTTGACGGGTGGTAATTACCTGAATGTTACGTAGAGTTATTGAAGATTTATTAGACGAGGTGCCACTATCATACATAAACAAGCATTATTATCAGCATGACGGTGCACCGCCTCATTACACAAGCGCAGTGCGTGACTTTTTAAATAATAAGTACGGCGATAGATGGATAGGGCGCGGAGGGCCTGTACTGTGGCCTCCCAGATCACCAGATTTAAGTCCGCTTGATTTTTATTTATGGGGTGAAATCAAAAGACGCGTCTACGTTGAAGAGGCACAAAGTGTTGAGGACCTTCTTAGCAAAATAATAACAGCTTCTAATGACGTTAAAAACCAAACGGATACTTTGAATTTGTTAAAAAAATGATTAGAAAAACGTGCGCGGTTGTGTGTCGAGAGAAACGGACTCGAACAATTGCTGATGTACGCGTGATTTGTAGGTTAATCTAGTTAATTGGGTTAGTTAAATTATTGTAGTTTAGTAGCTAGTTTATTCCAATTTTTTAAATACGCCATACTAAAAACCTGTAATTTTACATTCATAATTTTATTATGTCGGTCCTAAGCCCGAAAGCAGCTAAAGTATGAAGGGAAAATTGGAATCAACCCTTTGAAGTACGACCAGAGGCGTAAGCCCTTTTTTTAATTCGGAAACTAGACAACGACTGTTGCAACCCTGTGTTCGATCGCATCGTCACTTACTAAGGTGAAATAGTGGTCAAACACGAGCCAGTCATAATGGTTCGCCCACGCCTTGCTACGGTCCTGAGTAAGACTAAGACCTCGTAAGAGAGGTCCTTGCCGCGTGTTTCTACTTTATGATTTTCTTCGGATATTTCCTATTGTTTTTTTTTTTATTATTATTTGATTATAATGTTTCACATGTAACAAAGAATTAATTAAGAGACCTCAATTTTAAAATTTGGATATTGAATGAAAAAATCCCTGTATGGTATCGATGGGCGCATAGCGGCGCACAGGAGATCGCGGGAACACGCACGTCCGCCGCATGCAATGGCGTATCGTAAACTAAAGAGCGAATCAGGTTCAAGCGCGCGGGCGGCGCGCGCTGTGTGCTGTATACCTATCTCTTTCTACACCACCTCGCTCAATACCTACGTTTGCTAGGTTACCACGCAAATTTGAAATTACGGAGTCTATCACATTTTTTTTTTTAATTTTAGCTACCTTCTTTATTTCAAAAATGGAATGTTTGAATGAAACCTAATTCTCAAAAATAATTTGGCTGGTGATAAAAATTATTTGCTGTATATTTAAGTGCACCCATAAATTGAGATTCCTATCAGTACCTACTGTAAATATTTGAACACGTCTTGGAATGAAAATCTATCGACATGACGACATTACTGCAATTTATTCATTCCCGATTCATAAGTATGTAACTACGCAGTTACACATTTTTACGTCGGAATTTAGTTTGAAAAATTTATCTAGGCACTCACATACTTATTCTACAGAATGTGTTTAAAATGAAATCAGTTAACTAACATTACACATATATGGTTTTACATTGGATTTTAACTTGATTATTAATATCTATCCGTATACAAATAGTTTTTCTTTTATGAAATGATGTTGGTTATCGTAGAAAATGGAGTGTTTTATTGTGATTTGATTGTTTCAGATACTCCAGTGCACTTCTCAAAATATTTCACTGATGAAGAATTGCAACAAATGACGAAATTCATAGAAAATAGTGCCGAAGAAACTAGTGCTGCACAAAACCATCTTAGAATATAATAGAATAAAATAAACTTTCAATTCCAACCCTCAAATTTGTTCCAGAACACATTCCTCAATCGTCACAAGTCATACAGGCTCAGTGATTTTGCCAACTCTCGTATTGGCAACAATAACGTCCCAATCATTTATGATGAGCAATGTCAGTTCAGATATTCAAAATTATATTTCTATTGAGTCGCCAAATTTCTCGTCAGTCATAGCTCAAGCAATTGCTCAGTTAGATTGTGATATATCACTAGCTCCTACGCCAAACTCTGTCATACCAGTTAGCTCACCTATGCCAATACAAACCCCGATAACAGAAAACACTCTTTCTGACATTACACCATCGGATGCAGCAGATGAAAGGTAGACTACGAATGGTCCATCAAGACCAATGGTTGAATGTTATGCGTAACAAAAATAAAAATTTGGGAAATGCGTACAAAACTAGGGATGGTAAAATGAGGAAAAAGAAAGAGGTGGCGCCATGTTGTGGAGTGAAATGTGTCGGCCCAATAAAACTGTCGGTCCGATTTAATGTGAACTCGCTCTGAGGGAACGAATATCCTAACGCCCCAGCCGCCGCAATGGGACCAGTGTGGAGAGTTCCTCAGTGGCCCATATGCAGATATAATCATCAAACATAATATTGCTACATCAGCGATTTAAGAATCGCTGTTGTCGTGTTATTTATCAAATCATTATAAATTTCGCATACTATACATATGGTTTCGCCTGCTTTTATTGTTATAATTTATTGTAATTATATTAACATATATCACGCTTCTCGTAATTTAAGGCTTTGGTAGATGTCTATAATTCTATATAGTGTCATACAATTACGTCTATGGAGGATAAATAATCCGACCGAACAAATATTAAGGTAAATTTTCGCATCTGAACTGTTACACCCAGATTGCCACGGTGACTATCGAACCTAATGGAAGTGATATGACTACAGGAGTAGCCGTTTTAATCTATACTAATATAAATATAATAAAGAGGAATTATTTTTTTGTTTGTTTGTACCCTAAAAGATCCGAAACTACTGAATCGATTTGAAAATTTTTTTTCACAGTTGGAAAGCTACACTTTTCTCGAGTAACATAGGCTATATTTTATCCCGATACGGGCAGTAGTTCTCACGGGACGTGAGTAAAACAGTGGGGAAAAGGCTAGTATCGTATAAAAGTAAACTCGAGACTTGGCGGGGGGCACTACCGTGCTCCCAGATCCTATTTGGATGCAATGTTCTGACAGCATTTTACAAACACGTGCCCTATTCCATATTCGGGATATTATGACGTGGATTTATCACCATTTAAGAGAGTGCCTCTTGAAGTTTCACCACAAAAAAGCATCATCAACTACAACCTTACCAATATTTACAAATTTACTAGATCTTCTTTACAGTATTTACAAAATGTGAGTAAATTTAATTTATGCTTTTATTTCTATGTTGTGTCAAACACTTGTGCATTTATTCAATATCTTCATCTAACTTTTCAATCATTTTCCTTGTCATTTATTTATTCTATTTTGCAATTATTCAGCTATTCAATTATTTAAATTATTTTACTATTCAATGATTCTTGATTTGATAATTTAGACGATGAGTCAGCATCAGAGACCGTGGTGAAAACTAAAGTTGAGAAAAAGAAGCGCAAGTCTCCTGCGCCCACAGTGTCCCACTCCCAGGCATCGACCAGCAAAAAACAGAAGTTGTAATCCAGACCAACAGCCAGCGATTTGTTTGGCGACGATTCTGGCGATGAAGAATTAACGGCAACTGGAAAAAAATGTCAACCAATCTATTCATACATCATCCGTAGGCTTGCCAACTGCTTTGCGAGACAAATGGCTGAAAACAAATCAGGCAGTTATTACGTGGAATTGAAAGTATATAACCGTAATGATATCGAGCGAGTGCCACTGGTGAATAGATGGCGGCACTCAATCATGACTGTAAAAAATAAATGCGAAACCGAGTCAGAGTCCTGGGGGCCAATTCTCGATATTCGCCATTTATCACGATTGCAAGTCTATCTCTATCTCTACCAAAAAATGTCGAATTGAGCAGAATTCCGTACCCTCAGTCAAAATAGAAATAAATTTCACGAAAATGTCTATTCGAGTGAAGATAATGTTACCATTAGGAAGAACCACAGACTAAGGAGTGAATGAATGATTTGGTTTTAAAACGCTGACTACAAGATAGACCTAATTCTTTATAGAGGACCAAATGGTACTTGGCACTTTTAATACATCTGGATTTGTCGGCCACATAGATTCAAATGTCAATTCAATCAATCGTGGAATTTGTTGGTGAGTGAAACTGAGGTTTTTCTGATTTTTTTTTGTATACTGCTATTATTACGGACAATATGTTTAATTCAGGTATTCTATACAATTCTTAGGTTTGGTTTTTTTTTTTCAGATTTAGCCACACTAAGTACCTCACAATCGTTATAGGTATAGCTCCTCCAGAGACCTCTGGATCTCGAGGTGATTCTACTTTTTATTAGATTTACATATGTAAGCTTTATATACTGCATGTTGTGTACGTAGCCCAATATCCGAGTATGTTTACGCTGCCTAACAAATATGAATGACAGCGCCATAACAGTACTTCAGATAACTTAAGTCAGCTCGTGAAGTGATTTATTTTTCATTATTTAATATTAATAAGGAACAGAAGTAAACTGCATAACATTGCTAGTTTAACTAAACATAGTAATACAGTGTCGATCTAAAATATTGGAAGTAAAAACCTTTAATTGTAAATTTTTCTGTTTTTAGGTTAGTAGATCATATTCACAATTGGTAAATATTTGATCTCGGTTAATTTGTTTTAATAACATTAAACCATTTCTGTTTTTAGATAAATCAAAATTTGTGTTTTATTTATTCTGGTATTATCTAACATATTACACATATATTCCCGGATATAAAATGAAAGTGAATAAATATTTGAAAGTTGTTAAGATTAGGTTTCCATAATGAATCATCTTCAATGTTTATTTAAGTCCAAGATGTGGTACATGCCGCTCTGCCAGGCACCTCACAATTCGGAATGGATCTGCATGCATCTGCTCCTACAGGAACCTCTGGATCTAGAGGTAATTCTTCTTTAGTTTAGATTTACATATTCGATACCTCATTTAAACGAATTCCTGAAAACATAATAAATGGCCTGAAACGTCCTACGAAAAGAGAAATGTTACGATTAATTATATCTATTTATGACGTCTACGGGTTCCTGTTACCATTCACTATAAGAGCTAGAATAATATTACAACAAATGTGGAAAACTAATCTGAAAAATACCAGACGCCATATATGAAAAATGGTTACATTGGCTAAAACTTCTTAAAAAGGTTGGCCATATTCGATTACCTCGTTGTTATCATTCGAGCGTACGTAAGAGCGAGACGGAGATAGTTGCACCCGTGGTTGCACCGAACGCACCGGATAGCGAGTGACAATCGCGACGGCACGCACTCAGCGGCAGCCTATTAGAAATGAATCATGCGCGCGAGTCTCCGCTACAAGATTAAATTATACAAACCTGCAGCTACATATATTCATAAATATAAATATTGTATGCGATAGTGCAGTGTTTGTAATTGTAAGCGCGCGCCCCCGCACCCCGCGCACATCCCTATGAGAAGCCAGTAATAAACCAGTGGTCACTATACACGGTCGTTTCATTGCTAGTCGAGTACCTACGCTACCTACATACATGTTATCTGGCGACGAATTACCTGCGCGTGAAATAAAAATGTCTCAACTCATCGGGAGTGTTAACGAATTCGATTATAAAAGTCAGGATTGGCAAATATTCCACAAGAAATTGACTAACTTCCTAAAACTAAACAACATTGATACCGGGAACTGGAATTCAGTATTAATCGCACATCTATCTGATGAGTCGTACTGGCTGGTGAGGAACCTCGTGCATCCAAAGGAGGTAGAAACGGTACCGTGGACCGAGTTGGTTCAAGTACTCAACGGACATTTTCAACCGAAAAGATCGACTTTTGCCGACAGGGCAAAATTTTATGACGCGATCAGAATGGACGGTGAAAAAGTCGAAGATTGGGCGACACGTTTGAAAGGACTCGCCGTACACTGTGATTTCGGTACAGAATTGGATACGTTGCTACGCGATCGATTTATCATAGGTCTAAAGGTAGGCCCGGAAAGAGATCGATTGTTCGAACAGGACTCGAAGTCCTTGACGCTAACTAGGGCTATAGAAATAGCTCAGGAGACAGCATGTGCTCGGGCAGCGAGAACTTGTGTCGGTGATGGCGGTGAGCAACTTATCAAGCAGGAGATGGTGTATCGAGTTGGCGAGCGTCGCGGGCAGGGCAGAGCCCGCCCGGGTCCGGCGCAGGCGGCGGACCCCTCGGCCGCGCGATGTGCAGTGTGTGGGTTAAAAGGTCATTGCGTGGAAAAATGCCGTTTCAAAGATTATAAGTGCATGATTTGTGGTGAAAAAGGTCATCTTAAAAAAGTGTGCAGTGTTAAAAAGGTCGGAAAAGTTTCGTTGCATAATTTGTATGCGAGCGACAGCGACGGACACGAGTGCAAGGAATGTGATTTGTATAACTTGAGGTATGACCACTACGATCCTATTAAAGTGAATATTTCTATAGATAATAAGTTATATTCTATGGAACTAGATTGTGGAGCTGGACGCAGTGTGATCTCAGAAAGTTTTTTTAAAGAAAATTTCCAATCTTATAGGTTAAAGAAATCAGATGTAGTTTTTTGTCTTTATACTAAACATAAAGTAACGCCCATTGGTTATTTCGACTGTAAAGTGTGTTACAGTGGTATTAAGAAACAAATTTATTTTTATGTAATTACTCAAAATGGTCCGCCATTATTGGGTCGTGAATGCGCAACAAATATTTATTTTGATTATTATATCTTATAACCAACACCGTAAACATTTATTTATAACTTCGTAATAAAGCAAAAAAATCCTAATGGGTTTTGAAAAATGGGTTAAAATAATTTCCATACATTTTATTAGTGTCCTTTTCGTTACCCGTTTAATTTTTATTTTAACAGTTCCTTCATATCAATAAATATTATATTATTTAGGTGGTTCTATATACACCTTTTTTATTTTATTTATTTACGCCAAATACACTGTCCCTAAAAATAAATGTTTCGTTACTCAGGATTCGTTATGGGAAACTTCAAGACGTACGTTAAGTTTTAGAACGAATCCGTAATTTTTCTAAGTTGGCCACATTACGAGTACCTTTGAATGTTCTTTGACACATGTCCCGCAACTCAGTATCGCCAAAAAATTAATTTTGCTTCATTTGCTAGATATACAAAATATTATGGATTTAATCACGCAACCTGGTCATTTTTTTAAGCCTCCCATGGTAAAAATGCTGCAGATAGGGTTGGGGGAGTTTTAAAAAGACTTTGGATATGAATGTGGCTTTCGGATCAGATATTCCAGACGCTTTCACAGCATTTTTATGTTACTGACCATGACATTGCTACAAAAGAATTAAATCGCATACAATATGATTTATCCCCGTTATATGGAACTATGATGGTACATCAAATTGTGACTACCAAAAATATAAAAATAATAAAATATAGAAACGTTAGTTGTTTTTGTGGAGAAAATAGAGGGGACTGTTTTTGTTTTGATACTAAAGAATACAACCTTATGAAAAAACAGATTACTAAGCGTAATCGTACAATTGATGTTCAAGATTACCTTCCTGTCATAGAAATTAAAAATACAAATAAATTACATAATAGTATCATAAACACAAGGAGACAAACAAGGAATTGTGTAAAAAACATACCAAAAGTGAAACAAATGACATTAAAATTAAAAGTGTGATAGAAAACAAAGAAAATGAAGTAAGTCCCCAAGCAGGACCTTCGAGAAGAAAGAAAATATGATTAAGCAAAGTAAAGTTCGTAGGAAGAAAAAGCGAGTAATAGAGTATTCTACTTCAGATTCGGAAATGGATAGCAACTTATATGCAGAGAGTGATGATAGTCCATGGTATGAAAGTGAAAATGACAAAAATTCTTCATTGTTTTATAATAGGAACCTAACTCCACATAACAAAATTAAGGTGGACAGTATTGAGCGACGTAAAATTTTCTGTTGAAAATTGCGCCTATTTGGATGTAACCAGGGAAGGTCCCTTAAAGTTGACTAAAATTGATTTGAATTATGATTTAAATACCAACCAAAGAAATGATCTCAGTAGTGACGATAAGAATATTTTTTTAAATTATATTTGTGAGAGAAATTTCAATATTTTCATTTCATTTCAATATTTTAAGTAATTATTTTGATTATGACTATTCAGTTATTAAAAAAGCTGTTTAACTTGTGAATTTAATGCCACCTTGTTATTTTTTATAAGATTTATTTTTTTGTTAATAAGAATGTTGTTTCGATTATTTTTATTTGTTTGTTTTATATAATGACGTTTATTGTTGAGATTAAAATAAAAACAATTTATTATATTGAATAAGACTGACAGGTGTATTTTATATGGTCAGATTAAGTTCCTTTAATAGTAATATTAATAAACGAATTATTTTTATTTGATTAGACTCTAATCAAATAAAAATAATTCTTTCATCGTCTAATGATTACAACTTTGGCCAAAATGACTTTAAGAAACTGTTTATCTTGCCAACTGAGTTTTATCTTTTTGATAATAATGTTTATATCGATTATTTCCATTTGTTTGTTTTATAATTAGATGTTTACTGTTGAAATTATTTTCTTGTGATCAAAATAAAAACAATTTGATTAGATTGAATTAGACTGACATAAGTGTAATTTTATACTCCTAAGTATCAAACGTTTAGTTGAGAAAGTTCCATTAAAAGTAATATGGATAAACGAATTATTTTTATTTAATAAGAAGGTAAATAAAAGTTTAGTACAATCATCACTACTTAGTGAAGTAGATACTAATAAATGACTTTAAATTTACTATTTTTTGTTTTATTTTCATTATAGTGAATATCATGGAAATTAAATTTTGACAACTTCTATAGATTAAAAACAATGTGTTTTCGGCACATTCGATATAAAATATGCCATATTCTAGTGACATGTTTTCTGCATTTCACTCGAAAGGTATTTAAATATTTATTGAACGGATATAGAATGATAATACAACTGATGTAAAGAATGTTAAATTTTGTTGAATATTCGCGAATATATTCGCGTTGGCGAGTATATTCTATATCCATCCGTTCAATCAATACTTAAATACCTTTTTGTTTGTCAAGAAAAATTGCCAAACATTCGCATGTTTCTTATGTATTCGTTACATCACTATTCCATACTTACATGTTGCATAGTTCGTATGTTTAAAAGATTGTAATTACAAAGGCAATAAGGCAATATTATGATTATAGCATTTGTTACTCTGTTAAAGATGTAGCTTTCTTATAGTGAACAAACAAAAATTTATTCTTTCTCATATTTAAATTAATTAACTAGCTTTGCCCGCGTGAAAGTAGAAAAATATAGGCCTGTATGTTACTCAGTTATAAAGAAGCTTACTTAATGTTAAAAGAATTTAAAAAATTGGTCCAGTTCAATACTGCTGACCAATTTTTAAATCGTTACATACAAACAAAAATGCCATGCAAGGAAAAGATGCGAGTAAATGGAAAGAAGCAATGCAGAGAGAATTGAATACCCTCAAAGAAAATAATACTTGGACTGTTTGTGAAGAACCTGTAACTGATAAGACTGTAAGTAGTAGGTGGGTATTTAAAATCAAAAACATAATGTAGAATATAAAGCGAGACTAGTGGCGAGAGGTTTTGAGCAGTGTGATACAATGGAACTATGTGATTTATATGCACCAGTAGGTAAATTGTCAAATTTCAGGTTATTTGTTTGTAAGTATAGCAGCAAAATTAAACTTACCGATCAGTCAAATGGATGTTACAGGTGCCTTCCTATGTGGAGAAATTGATGAACAAGTGTATTTAGAATTGCCTGAAGGGGTGCATATTGCAGTGATAAAAATATTGTTAAATTAAATAAATCTTTATATGGGTTAAAAAAATCACCCAAATACTGGAATGACAAATTTAATTCAGTCATTATGAAACAAGGTTTTGTAAAATCAAAAAGTTATTCTTGTCTGTACACAAAATGTGAAGGCGACGCCAGAACATATGTTTTATTGTATGTAGATGATTTATTAATATTTGGAAATAATCCAAAGCAGATTTGTGACCTTAAGTCATTATTAAATAACGAATTCAAAATGAAAGATTTGGACTTAGTTTAAAATTTCTTAGGTATTCATGTAAAACAAGATTTAGTTACATATGCAAAACTTTAAAGAAATATGTACACCAATTGATCTGAATTTTAACACTAAAATATTAGAAGATAACAATGATTCTGTGATTGATAAAAACATTGAAATTAAATGTAGAAAAATTATAGGTTGCTTGTCTTATACTGCATTAGGAACAAGGCCTGATTTGTGTTGCTTTGTCAATTTTTGTGAGGCCACAATATTAGATCCAAGATTTAAGAAAAGCGGGTTTAGTGATCCTCGCAACTTCGACAGAGCTGCATCAGCTCTTAAATTATGAATTGGCGCAGACCGAACCCATGAGATACAAGAACTACCAGTTCCACAAGCGACGTCTTCACAGCCTGGTGAATCTGGCTCTATTTGGGATGAATTTGACGCCGAAATAGCCAGTCTCGTTCCCCAAAAGCAGCTGGTATAGTCGAATTCGATAAATATATACAAGAACCGCTCATCAAAAGAGCGGAAAATCCACTGCTTTGGTGGAGCGAGCGTAAAGGTCGATTATATAAATATATGTTGAAACGCCTAAACATCACGGCTACGTCCGTGCCCTGCGAGAGAGTTTTTTCTAAAGCGGGTCTAATTTTAAATGAAAGAAGAACTCGCCTTAAGACAAAAAAAATATCGCAATTAGTATTTATAAGTAGCAATTAAAAAAAAAAAACAAAAAAATAACAATCATTGTATATAAAGTTGATTTTTAAATACGCCAATATTCATTGTCATTGGTAAACCATCCATAGTAAATAAAAAATATCTAAATTCATGAATATTGCCAGTCCTAAGCCAGGAAAACCTGTTAAAATCTAACTGAAAAATTGAACTAATTATCCCGTAAGGTTGAAGTATGAAGGAAGATCAACTTTGTTACATAAAGTTTGTGTATGTGTACCTGTGTATAATAGGTACGACGAGACAGAAGTGCATCGTGAATAATTGTGATACATATTCCTATTGGTGTAACGCATGTCAAGAATTCGACATCGCACTGCAATATAATTCGATATCTCATGTCTGTTTAGTCATATTAGATCCTAACATGCCGCCAGTACATACATCACAGAAGTGTTGGTGGGCCGTCGCATAGCGCGACATCTCAGGTGATGTTCTAAAGTAATATTACGCGTTATGAAATGTAATGCCATATTACATTACTTTCAAAAGCACTGTTTTGCGCATGTCTACTACGAAGCAAAGAATTTTTGAACTTCTTACAACAATTATAAATAAAGAGGATCAAAATAATCCTCAAATCATAAACGAAGAGCAGCAGCTATTCGGGTCAAGAAACGAATCCTCTATAAATAAATAATAAAATAAAAAGCCTTATATTTCTTGCATTACAAATAGGTATTTACAAGGTAAAGTTAAAGTTACAATATCTGTGAAATAATCAAAACTGACACTTATTCATGTGCAAGAACCCCTCCCTAGGCGAAGGTGAAGGCCTCCTCTAAAGAATTCCATTTGTCTCTATCTTGGGCTATTTGCGTCCAGCAGGGCCCCGCTATTTTTATTATATCGTCTGCCCATCTCGAATATGGTCTAGCTTTGAGACGTTTGCCGTATGGACCCTTCCACTTTATCACCCGGCTAGTCCACCTGTCATCCTCTAGCCTCGCTACATGACCTGCCCACTTCCATTTTAATTTTTTAGCAAAACTTAGAGCATCTTTGGCTTTGGTGATTTTTCGAATTTTTTGTATTTTTTTAATGTTAAGCATGCTTCGTTCTATTCCACGTTGGCAGGTAATTATTTTGTTTTTGATTTTTGATGTATACTTCCAAGTTTGACAGGCGTAGGTTAAGCATGGTAGGAGGCATGACGTCATAACTTTTGTTTTGATCTTTATTGGCATGTTGCTTTTAAATATTTCACGAATCCTCTACCTCAGCATTAAATTAATTTAGTATGGCAACACTACGCCGAAAAAATAAAAAATATTCAACCCAAGGGCACGGCAACTTCTCGAGCCATTTTAGAAGTACAAAGGTATTTGGATGATAAAGTTGTGTTGCCGGGTGAGAATATATCACCACTAAAGTGGTGGAAAAACCGGAAAGATGTATACCCGCATTTGTTATCTCTGGCACTCATCAAGTTGAATGCAATGGCTACGAGTGTTCCTTGTGAAAGATTATTGTTGAATGACAGGAGAACGAGGCTTAGGACCCGAAAAGTTCAACAATTAATGTTTTCAAATCAAAATTCGAAAGACTGATTTCCAAGTGTATCTTAAAAAACAATGATTGTAAACAGTTACGTGATTTAAAAAAAAAAAACAAACAATGATTGTAAATAGTTATCTACGTTATTAAAAAAAACAATGATTGTAAATAGTTATGCGATTTAAACAAAAACAAAAGCAATGATTGTATATAGTTACCTACGTGATTTAAAAAAAAAAACAAAAAGCAATTATTGTAAATTACATGATCCAAAAAAAAGGAAAACAAAAAATATTAAGTACTCTGAAAAATGAATGTAAATCTTTTAAATACGCCAACAATCTTCAATGTAGATAAATCTATACGTTGACAGTCCTAAGCCTGTGGTAAAGTATGAAGGGAAGATTACAATTTATTACTGCGTACGTACGTACTACACGTATCTTTGTTACGCAAAGACTAAGCATCTATAAAGTATGCGTATTTCATGGACTAGGTGCACCTAGTCCATCTCTAGTGATTTATGTTAGTGATTTAGGTTTCTAATATCTACTTAAAATGAAAAACCATACTTACATATTTGTAGGGAACTCTAATTTATCTTCGACAGACTCTAACACAAATAAAACTGTTGGTTTCGTGAAATCTTGTTACAAAATCTTTATCATTAAGAGTGTCGAAGTGTTCTTCTCTCACGCGCATCCATCTTGGACGCCGAACTATAAATTCCTCGTCATCCAATTCTTCGTCAAAAGCTATTGCTAAGGCCCTTTTCATCTTTATTTTCTAATGAAATAACAAACATTCGAATAATAAAAAAATGAACGTGACATGACAGCGGCTAAACGCGTTTATACGAGCCAAACGCCGAAAACATGGGCGTTTAGAATTCCAACTGAGTTTAGCTTAAACTAGATTCAATTCATAGCGATGAAATGCAAAATGAAGCTATAATCTCGATTAGACGCTCAAACTGAGTTTTGTGTTGATATGGCTCGTACTCGCTGATGGGGTGAGGCCTAAAAATGCGATATTTCATCTGACGTGGTGTCCGACAGCGATAATATCTAGTAAGAGCAATTAGACACTAGTCTATATGCACAAACTATTGTTCGGACGCACACAAACACTGTTTGGACTTAAGGTGGTGCATCATGACTCACATTTTCACTGTTTTTCATACAACCGCTCATAACTGATTATGACGTTATTACACATTTTTCATTAGATATTTTGGAAACACAGTATATTGTGGATATTATCTAGGTTTCTAAAGAAACCAATTTCTAAATTTGTGTAAAACTAATCCAGTAAAAACCTCTGAAAATGTCCTATTTTGTATGAACTTTGACACTTCATAATTTGCCTAAAAATTCAAAAATTCAAAAAAGTTATCCTCTAGAGACCTTGAAAATTTTATTAAGATTCTAAACGACAACTTTTTTCAAAAACTTTTAAGGGTTAAAAAAAACAGCTATTTCCTGGAGCAAGTTTTGGGAAATTTTCGAGTAAATCTCGGAATTACCGAATACTAACAAAGTTTTCAGGCGTTATCTCTCTTTTTTTGCGTTGCCATTTCGTCAAACATCGCTTTGGATTGCATTAAAAGCAGTAACAAGCTTTTAAACCATTTTCGATGTTTACGATAGGCGAGTGGAGAAGGACCCTCTTAACCACTCGAACGTCCAAGTCTGACAGCTGCTACCGCCTTGAACGTCCGCGCGCGCGCGGACTTACGAAGCGGTCGAGCGCCCGGTGCCGTCACCGATTTAAAGCATATTTTCTATCAATCTGCAACTGTTATGGCAACTTAAAAAAACCTGTATATAGCTGAAATTATAAGGAATCAAAATATGTGAAAACTAAATTGTAACTCTTATCGTAAACAATACAAAAAAAAGTTAAACTTTACAATAATGGTGAAATTTGAGTAAATTTTTTATTTATTACAAGTTTTTACGAAATATTTCGTAATAAACCTCTAAGCTATTTACTTATTAATAAACTAGATGAAATAACCTTTTTTTTGATGCCAATATATCATTACTTAGAACTAACAATATAACATAATAAATCAAAACAAACTACCCATTCCCGTATGAATTTGTTATCGCCTCTGGTGACAAAATCGCCGCAAGATGGCCGACCATCTAAGGGTCCCTACAAACGCTTTTAGTATTATTTTGTTTAGGGAATAGGTAGGTTTTTTTTTTTTTTTTTTGGTAAGTAGATATATAATAATTATATTTAAATGATAGGCAGGTTGTAGGTATACATTATTTCTCTTCTCTTTAAATGCTTTAAGTTCCACAGTGCGACATAAGTGTACTAATTACAGGTGATTAGCATTCAATGGGTTAATAAAAAAAAAAATGAATCGGTGGGATGAAAAAAATATTATGGCTTGTGATAAGATTTGAAACATCCCTCTATGCAAAGGTTGACGTCGCACTCCTCACATTTCCAAATCGTCCTGGTCTTTTTTGGGCACATCCAGCAACAGGTGTTTTTCGACCCCGTACGAATTGGGAAGTGGTTGGCTTCAACTGACGGTCTGGCCTGCGTCTTGTGGCGAGTGTTATGTTTAAGTAACGTCGTCTTCACCTGTCCAGTCGTGTTTGATCTAATATTCAAACGTCGGCATTCAGTCGTCAAGTCAATTTGTCTGTGTCGTCTGATTAAGTCTTCCGCCAACTCAGTACGAAACTGACGATGTGATATTTTCCGGTGATAACTGGAAAATATCACAAAGCAGTTGAAGATGGCGACATTGTACATTCGGCGGAAAAGCTTCTTGTAACAAACCTTGTTCCTCACACGTTCCATGGGATGAGCTGATAGAAATTGGTCTTTCCTATCAACTCCTCCCATGCTCTTGTTGTAGTCGAGTACAATTTTTGGTTTGTACGTCAGTCTGTTGTACTTGTCTTGAGTCCCGATTTGGAGATTATGGTATGTAGAGATCATACTACCTAGGTTAGCGTCTCGCCATACCATAATAGCTAAATCGGAACAGTACGTAGCCACTGCTTCATTTTGTCAAAGTTCAGTCTTTGTCAAAGTCTTGACTGTATCAGGAACGAATTCCAGATTTAGTCTGAGTGTTTCGTAACAGTCTGTTTTGTTTTTTTTCAAGCTCCGCAATAATAATGGACTATTATAAAAAATTTCCATTATTAGAGTGTGCCCACGGTGAAGTAGGGGCTCGATCAAATCGTAAACAATTCTAGCAGTAGCAGCTACGGGACGGTCTTCGTGTTCACCACTCCTAGATCTGTCAGTCGATGCATCATTAGTGGGTCTGTCGTTAGCGTCTTCGTCAAGTCTGTCAATGGCCTCCTCCTCGACTGGTCTGTCTCTGTCTGTCTCAGTATTTTGTAACCCCGTGGCGTCAGTAGTCGAAGTCGGTTTGTCTTTTCCAGCGTATACGAAAAACTTCCAGAGATAGCCTGGTTGTCTACGAAATGGAGAAAGGTTTTTAGCAATAAGAACCGGTTGTATGACATAATTTTTGCAAAGTATGGCATGGTTCCAAAGCCATTGAAAACGAAATATGCCTCTTCCTCCGGTAAAGGGTAAAGACCTTGCAAAATCATTATTGCTAAAAAACTTACCATTTCGTCCCTATTTGTAGGAGACTAACGGTTAAAACGAGAATTCGAAGTTACTTTGTTCTGCTCTCGCAGAAAAGCAATCTTCTGTTCTGCGTACCTGTTCTGTTGGTTTCCGTACAAAGTTGGTCAATAAAAGTGACGTCGAACATCGTGTCAAATAAGTCGATGGGTCGAGTCTGTTCTGTCACGTCAAAAGTAGGTCCAGATATACAAGTGAACTTCTCACGTTGTCCCTGAAAAGCTGTCCTGAGCTTACTCCAAGCGAAAGTGTAACAGTCGTCGGGCACAATGTCGCGAATTGCACGGTCATTCAACTCATCCTCCCTCTGTAACACTTCCGCTTGGAATGGTGTCAAGTCATTACGCTCGTGTTGCATGTTCGGCAGAAGACAATCGTATTCGTCGTCATCACCACTTTCACAAATCTCGTCAGTCAGTCGCAACCACTCATTCATAACGGACTCGAACCTTTCGTCGCCAACACCTAGAATAAAAAAATGTGACACATATTTTAAGATGTACAAGACCCGTCCCTGTATATTATGAAATATGTGTATTGATTGTTCTGTCAATTACCAATTGCTGGAGGTGGCCCTGAAATATCTGGTGAGACAGATGAGGCAACGACAACTTCCGCACCAAGCTCTAGAGAAAAAAAGTGAAATAGCAGTTCAAATTATAAATATATTTTTTACCAAATTATTCTGAAAAATAGACGACACTTTGTTAGCTCTTCTGGAAGAGCTAACAAAGTATCGTCTATTTTTTGTTGGCCTCAGCATGACGGTCGGCAAGTTATCACTCGTTGATAATCGACTAGGGGAGCTATACGGCGAATTGGGAACAGTGTCTGCCTCTGACTTACCGATATCTTCTTCCGCTAGACCTGGTCGAATTTGGCCAACTGTAACAAACACGCTTGTAAGCAAACACATTTACAGTCTTATTATGTCACCAATAAAACCACAATTTACCTTCAAACACTATTTCTGCAGGGCAGGCTTCTGTAACAAACAAGGTAAGATGTAGTATACAGTAAAATAAAAGATACTCGAAGGAGACGATACTAAGAATATACTGCTAATGCTATCTTACCAGCAGAACGAGATACACCCGAAGTTGAGGGCTCAGCTGCAGAGGGTTCTTCGGGAAGAAGTTCTGTAATAAATTATAGTGTAAACTACATTGCATATCAAAGTACTTATAAAACAAGTCTGAAGTAACCATCTTACCGAAACACTGATCAGATGGAATCACCATATTACAGGGTTGACGTTAGTATACAGTAAAATAAAAGATACACGAAATATGAAAAACACATACGTTTGTACGCTCCCTCGCCCACGCACTCGACCACGTCCTCTCCCGCGCCCTCGTCCTCGACCTCGTCTTCTTTCTATTGGATTACTTGCATTTCTAAAATAAATTGTAGTAAAAATGTATTTACTTTTAACACATACGTTTTCAAGGAATAAAATTTTAATATTTTATACTTACGGTTGGCTCAATGGTGCACTACAGGACCCTTGGCCTTCACCCAACCCTCGGCCTCCACCCGAGCCTTCGTTACCACCCGACCCTCGGCCTCCACGTAAATTTTAACTCTCAGACCTAGAATGCAATCGTAACTTAGATTCCATACTTGGTTACACGAGAAAATATGCGAAAGCTTCAGAACTTTTAACAAATAAAATAAAACAAGCTCTGCCACCAATCACACCTATGAAAAGTAATTATTTTCTTTGACTCCATAACCATTTAATACCTAAAATCGGTTAATATCATATTTTTTACCTATAAAATTATCAATATGTTAATATCCCATGCTTAGATGCCATTCTTAAAAGCAGCACAAAAAAAAAACATTTCTAAACACAAGCACCATTCCTCGTTTGTACGTACCCTTATTTCAATACTTATCGTAAACGTTACGGGCGACTAAGACTGCCCATGTCCAAATCCTGAGAATTAAATAATAAAAACGTGTAATCCTAACATTTTTTGCCATATTCCTTTTGTTTAAGTTTACACAGGTATTAATAATTACCTATTTTTCCGATTACAAGAAGTATTTTACTATAATATATAACATATCATAAAAAAAAAATAACAAAAAACCGGCACACAACGGCAAAGTTTTTGCTCGTCGATTTTAACTCATTTAAAAATATCATATCAGACTGCGAATGCTTAGAATTTGTAGATATTCTGAAAGAATGGATCCTCTGGAGTATTTCAATATATAACACCTAATCAATTGAATAATAAATACAGTTTTACTTACATTTTAAAGTCGACACTCACAAACACTTCAAAAAATGACAAAAAGTTTTGTAAACAATATTTCTTTTCAATCTTGCTGTCACCATGACGTGCTGTTTTGCCGACCAACAGACGCGTTATTTAATAAAGAGCCATCTAGTGGAAGTAAAACAGAATATATGTAGAAAAAGTGGGGAAAAGTATTGACTAGTGTAACCTTAAATATCTTAAATTCATTGCAATTACATAAGTAATAAAAATAAAATGTCCTACTGGACCGAACAAGCAGCCTTAAAAAAAATTAAAAAGGTTTTTTCAAACATTGACTGGAAGGAAGAATAATATTTCAATTGATTTTGTTTATAGGAAAAAAAAACTAACGCTGCCCGACGTCAGCAAGCATCCATAGATGTCGCTGAGAAAATTAGTACAGCAATGGAGGCAAAATATCAAATTAAACAAAAATTCTATAGTGATTTTATTAAATTAATGGCTCAGCAAACTGAGGCATTGGCTGCTATAGCTAGATGTATGCAGGTAAAATCATCATCCTATATATAATATTTTTTATAAGGATGATGATTTTATCTGCATATACCTATTCATCATCATCATCATCATCATCATGATGTTCATCAAATGATGAAAATAAAAAATCAAGAATCAAGTCTGATTACCAAATTTGATATTCATCATCATCATCATCATGATGTTCATCAAATGATGAAAATCAAAAATCAAGAATCAAGTCTGATTACCAAATTTGATTATTACTGATTATATTATTTATAGATTTTAACCCTTCAGATACCGTCAATTAGAGACACAATAGTAAGACAATAGATGCGCGGCCACCGGTGGTCGCTTGGGGATTCATGAATTAAGTTACTATTTGTTAATTAGCTAAGATTATGCCGCCAGCCTTTTGGGTACATTACCAGTCGACAGCGATGCGGAGGAATTTTTCGACGCCTTACTCTAAATTGCCATTTTTGTTTATTTTTTTTTATTTTAGTTCTCTAGGGTTTTATTTTAATTTTTTAAGTTTATATATAAATATATATTTTGCTAAGATTATAATAATAATTGTGCTAATAATAAGTCAAGCGGCCGCGTGGTGTATTTTCTGGACTCATAACTATAACCGTCGCGTGTACGCTCTTGTAATTATGTAGTACGGTGCATGCTTGGATGATATTTTCCACCAACTCAATATTTACATCTATAGGTCTATGGAATCCTAGGCATGCCTTATAAGTTCTGTCGTTTAAATATTTCCCGCTAATTTTAAATTTAGAATTGCTCAACTTTCAAATTTGTTTGAATTTAGAATGGCATAACAATTGAAATAATTAGAATTGATGCAACTATTTAGTCACAGCGTTGTTTTGAATCTATCAAGTCGCGCATAAAAATGAATCTCTCTAAGGAAAACGTTCGTGCGATAATTTTTTACAACTTTTGGAGAGGCCTAACTGATTCAATGTATTGAGGAGTTAAGTTCTGTATTGTATGATGAAATTCCTTGTCTACGGACTGTCGAACGCTGGTATTTAGAATTCCAGCGTGGAAATACTAGTATTAGTGACAAATCTCGTGAAGGACGTCCAAAGTCCGCCTTTACTGAAGAAAACATCGTTGCTGTGAGACAACTGATACTCGAAGATCGGCATGTGACATATCGGGAGATAGAGGCGTTAATAGGCATTTCAGGGACAACCATTCAAAAGATCTTGCACGAAGAGCTTTTTTTTTATCGACGGGGAAAATCATCTTTGACGAAACCCGCTCTTGGGTGGAGCGGGAGACAGTGACTAAAAACCCCGCGCCGTTCCTTCTAGCCTTCATACCGGGGCACGAGCTCCCTTTCGGACAACCCTGTCCCCAGTAGGCTTCGACCCAGCTGGGAACCTCCTGCTGCTGACAACTCCTTGAGGCGCGCGGGAACAGTGCGCGCCGTCGACGTCTTAGACTCGGTCCATTACCGGACGATCGGACAGCGAGCTACCCATAGCTCGCCGTCCGCGAGCCTGCGTCTACGGTGGCCGGAAATCGGGATCGGAATCCCGGCGACGGCGGCGAGGGCGCCGTTGCCTGATGCGGTCGGCCTCCTCCATTGCAAGCATTACTGCTTCGCAGAAGGAGGCGACCGCCTGCCTTACATTTAAACCACAGACATGGCGTCCGTGCTCTTTTTTGATTTTACATTGTTTGCTTCTGGGCAACTCCACGTGCAAGTGGCGTCACTCCAGAGCACCTTCCAGTAACTATAACAAATCCCGTCAGAATTTCAGAGCTGAGAGGCCACCAATCCGAAGCGAAACTCAAGCAGCAACGAGCCATACATGCATAAAAAATTGGGGAAACTCCCAACCTTCAACACACATACAACCCTCCGCCCCCCATCAAATGGCCCCCCAGCTCCAGACTTAACTATAATTAATTCTATATAATACATATCAATAACCTTAAATATCAATAACTTAAACTACAATATGCTGTAAATAGTGTTTTTTTTTTTCAGTTTTTTTTTGTTTATATATATATATTTTTTTTATTATTATATATAATTTTTTTTATTATTATATATATATATATATTTTTTTAATGTATATATGTATTTTTTAGGTAACGCTATGTTAAATTTATAACTATGGGTTTCCACCCCAAGACCGGTCACTGTTTCCTGCTAAGAACCGACCGCCCCGAGCAATACCCGCGTCATCCAAAGCTACTTCAGATCATCACTGCCTAAGTAGGCGGATCAGTGCCTCGACGACTGCTCTGTCCCGATGCCGCATGGCGTTCTTCATGTTGTTATTGATAATGTCACTGGTCGACGCCTCCTGTGCCCTCCTCACAAACCTTCCAATAGCGTCGTCAGCGTTGTCAGCGTAGTACACGCAGTGGGCAGTATGTCTGGAGACTGCCACCACTGCGTGGGGGACGCTGTTGTGAATCCGGATGTTGGTGGATTTTGTCTTCAAGATGATGACTGACTCGCTGGTAAGCCCTTGAGCTTCGTGTATGGTTAGGACGCATGATCCAACCCCAGCCCCATAACCCTGGTCAATGAGGGTCTTTTTCTCCCCCTGCGTGTAGACCAGGAAAAGCGTGTTGGGAAGAGTGTTGGGAATATGCGCGCCCGTGAAACTCCTTAGCTGTAGGGAGTGGACCTGGTTTTTTGACGAATATATGCCAGGGTACACCTCCCCTAGGGCATACGCAACATCCATTGGATTCCGGTGCGAGCAGGGCAGTTCGTGGCTGATGGTCACAACTGAGTCCGGACGAGCGTAACTAATAGGGAAAAGATTTTCCCTGTCCAGATAGGGCAGTTGATTAATATCTCCGACAAGGACCGCGCTACTAGCGCCCGACAATCGGACTGCCACTACGATGGCCCCGAAATGGTTCATGAGTGGTCCTCCGGGCGTTGCGCACAGAGAAAAGAGCATGAAGAGCTTGTTATGAGAAAGCTAGTTTACCGATGAATTCCGCATTTCGTTTCCGATGATCATAAGGCGACCCACGTCAGATGGTGTAAGAAATCTTTCCAAAGGTTCAAGCAAGGAGAGTCAAATCACGTCTACGACATTATCAGTGGTGACGAATCTTGGATTTATGCCTACGACCCTGATTCCAAACAGCAATCCACAACATGAATTTTGTACTTTTTTTAATGTTGGCACTATCCAATATTTTTATGCATTGAAAATAAGTTAATGTCAAATGTCACTTTGAAGAAAACTTTTCTAGTGGCGCGAAACTAAGTTTTGTACAACTACAAAACTTACTTTCGCGCCGCTAGAGTTCGGACTTTGATAAACGATAATGTTGTGCTTGATTATATCTTCAATTACATGTTCATGTTGTAAAACATTGAAAATCACTTGATGCTACTGTCGAATTAGACGAAATCTGCTATGTTGTAGGGAAACTACAATGCGCATTGCCTGCTAAATAAATGCATGTTCGGTGAAGAATTTTTATTTTGCTTTTCAGCATGCCGCGATTACTAGAAAGCGAAATTACAAAGTATTTAGAAACTATTGAAGATTCAGAAGATGGCTTAGACGGGTCAGACTCCGAAGTAGAGGATGAAGGTCACTATTATCAAACAGCTCGAGATGTTCTTCGAGACCTTGAAAATAGTGATGAAGGTGAGAATGCCCAGTCTGATGAAGTGGATGCTGATCCACCTCTCGTAATAGACAACGATGAAAATATGCCAGACCCTCCTATTTCGGAAGCCGAAGAAGCAAAACCCCAGAGTAGATCACAAGGGATTTCTAAACGACCTCTGGTTTGGCAAAAACGGAATCTTGTTACTACTGAAGACTGCCTTATTTTTAGGGGAGAAACTCAGATAACGGAAGCATTGATGTCTTGTAACACGCCGTATGATTTTTTTTCATTTTATTTTACATCAGATCTAAAAAAGCAAATTGTAGAACAAAGTAACTTATACGCAGCCCAGAAACAAATCTCCAATCCTGAAATTATAAATGAAAATATCCTAAATAAATTCCTAGGCATTCTGATTTACACCTCAGTTATAAAATTTCCAAACACCAGGGCTTACTGGAGTGAAAAATTTGGTTATGATCACATAAAAAATACTATGACGTTAAAAAAATTTGAAAAAATAAGATCCACTCTCCATTTTGCCGACGATACGCTATGCTTGCCCAAAGATCATCCAGACTATGACAGGCTATTCGAAATAAGACCTCTTGAGGAAACGCTCAACTGCCAGTTTGGGAAGGTTCCCTTAGACCAAAGGCTTTCTATAGACGAGCAGATGTGTGCAACCAAAATGAGCCATTACATAAAACAATACATGCCCAATAAACCCCACAAGTCGGGGTTCAAATTATATCTCATCTGCAGTCTACAAGGATATGCTCATAGATTTGAGGTTTACAGTGGAGTGCTCCAAAAATAACATCTTACCTGGTGAGCCAGATTTGGGAGAGTCTGGCAATACAGTCGTCAGGTTAGCTAAAATGGTACCACGCAATGTGAATCACATTATATACTTCGATAACTTCTATATTTCTGTGCTTCTCGTCACCTATTTAGCTAAGGAAGGAATTTTCTCACTGGGAACAGTAAGAGTCAACCGATTGAGAAACTGCAAATTGCCTGAAAAAAACACTATAATGAAAAAGAACGTACCCAGAGGATTCTATGAGGAAAACGTGGCGACTGTGGATGATATTGACGTAAGTGCTGTTGTGTGGAAAGATAACAAGCCCGTTAACCTTCTTTCCACTTACGTAGGAGCAGAACCAGCAACCACAGTCACACGCTTTGATAAATCGAAGAAAGAGATAGTTGCTTTTCCATGCCCCAAAGTCATCAAGGAGTACAATGCCCACATGGGAGGCGTGGACTTATTAGATTAATTTATAGGTCGTTATCACATCACAATGAAGAGCCGCAAGTGGACCATGCGCTTATTTTATCATTTCCTGGACCTCGTAGTTATAAATTCATGGGTTATGTTCAAGAAGGTATATAATATAAAAAGAAATGATCAACTTCTCAATTTGGGTACATTCAGACTAGGACTTGCTGAAACCCTCTGCAAATTGGGTCTACCTGCAAATGGCGCTAAACGTGGTCGACCTAGTGGGAGCACAATACAAAGAGAACTTGTATCAAAAACAATATCCTCTCTTATTTTACCCATACTTGCAAAATCTCAATGAATGCGCAATGTAGTTTATAAACAACACTCACATTACTGCAAAAAAAAGTATAGTAAATTCAAGTCTAGATATTTTTACTCATATTTCCTAGACAGTAATAAATGTCTACCACACAAATATATTTTTTCAAAACGTGAAACAAAAGTCGTCCATTTAAGGGTTAAACGAACGCCTCTTAAAAAAGACATGTGTGACAAGTGTGACACATTACAAGCGAAATTAACTCATTGCAAAACTGCTGAGGAAAAAACAGCCATAGATACAGAACGCGAAAAACTTTGCCGAAAATGGGAACAGGCGCGGCATAAAATGAAGGCTGATTTTGTTTTGGCTACTCAATGTAAGGAAATAGAATGTCTCACGTTTGATCTACAAAAAACGCTTCCAATGCCTAAGATACCTACTGGAATTATTTACTATAAACGACAGCTTTGGTTGTATAATATGGGTATTTATTCGGCAAAAACCAACTCAAGTGGGTGTTTTGTTTGGATAGAAGGAATGGCTGGGAAGGGTGTTCAGGAAGTCGGCTCTTGTCTATTAAAATACTTAGGCAAGCATATTTCTGAAGATGTCGAGGAACTAATTTTATGGAGCGATTCGTGTGGCGGACAAACAGTGGCGTGGCAGGTGCCTTTAGAGGGGGCAAGCCAAGGAATCTTGACTCCTCTACCTACCCACAAAATAATTCGCGCTATAATCTGCCGTCACGTATCATCAGTGCAAAATTTCTTACTATAATGTTGATTTTAATAGGTACTTACATTTTTTTTTACTGATAGTAATTAAGTAAATATATAGTGGTACTTAAAAAAAACGAAAAAGAGCCATCTATTGATATTTTTGGCAACTAGCTCACAACATTCATTTAAACTTTGAAGGGTAAAAACCGGTGATTTTGTGTAACGTGTAACAAATCTAACTCAATCTTTAAAATCTTTTGGGAAATTGGTAAGAGTTTGCATTTATTTCAATAATTACGTATGTCACTTGTACGATCGAGTAGTATTTTGTAAAATTACGTTTATTATTTTGATAAAATTTTGTGTTTAACTGGTGGCAATATATCTGCCACTGCCCGTGTAGATAAACTTATTACAGTATTTACTGCAGGTGAAAATGCCGAAAATATTGTCTGATGACATAGAAAATGCACTGGACGAGTTATTTGGCTTACCCGACGACCCCGACATTTCGGAGGACGAATACGAACAAGAACCGGAAAATTTAGATAGGACGCTATATGATATTCTTAGTGGTGCGAACTTGAAAACGACTCTAATTTAGAAGAATCTTTTAATCAGCCGTCAACATCTGGTCTTCATTTAGACAGACGCCGTAACCGTTTACTTGACTCTCCTCCTGAACTACCATTCAGCCAACTTCCTACAGCTGTTGATACATTTTCTGAAACTGATGATTCGGATGGTGCAGAAGATCAGTGGAAAAAAGTTATCTGGTCTCAACAACCAAACATGGATGATTTTGACCGTGTTCGTTTACAAGGAACTCAATTCCTTTCATCCCAGACAAGGAATACAACATATTTCACACGTTTCTTCGATGACGATATTTTTACCCATATTGTAAAACAAACCAATCTCTATGCAGAACAAAATCAAAGTCGTACCTGGACACCTGTTTGTTGTGATGAAATTAAAGCTTTCATAAGCATAATAATTCTAATGGGGCTCCATCCATTACCGACTGTTGATTTATATTAAGCTAGCGATCCATTTTTCCGCGTAGATGAAATCGCATCCATAATGCCAATCAAAAGATTTAAAACAAATCCTCGAAAACCTGCATTTGAATAATAATGAGCAAACGCCTCAAAGAGCTGCAACAAATTTTGATAAATTATTCAAAGTAAGACCAATACTGGATTTGCTGAATATTGCATGTCAGCGAGAAGCGAAAACAACATCGTCACAATCAATTGATGAATCGATGATTCGATTGAAGGGACGTTCAACACTAAAACAGTACATGCCCCTCAAACCCATCAAGAGAGGATACAAAGTTTGGGTAATAGCTGATAGCAAAACTGGTTATGTTTACGAATTTAGCATTTACACTGGTAAACGTGAAGACAAAGTTCCTGAAGTCGGTCTAGGAGTCAAAGTCGTGAAATCTTTCACACAAAAACTTATTGATCAAGGCTTCCGAGGACATGTAGCTTTTGACAATTTCTTTGCATCTTATGAGCTCTTGCAATATTTGTTTGAAAACGGAATATATGCCACCGCAACCGTCAATTCTGGGAGATCTGATTTGCCACTAATACTAAAAAACGCTAAGAAAAAGATAGTCTTTTTTAAGATTGTATCGAGACAAGAAAAAAAACATTTAGAGAGAGGTGAATATAAATGGCGTACTAAAAATGTATCGAGACAAGAAAAAAAACATTTAGAGAGAGGTGAATATAAATGGCGTACTAAAAATAATGTTTCCTTTCGTAATGTTTTCTCTACTGTTCAAACAGCCGCGTCCACAGTATTATGCCACAATTAGCGTTTAGATTATCTTTGGCACGTGGTCTTATAAATAATTTTTCATCAAGGAGAAAGAGCTTGGATACCCAACCAATGTATCTTACTAAGAAGCCCAAGATGTCAGATAATTAGGTAACTAAAATCCTCGTTCAAGTTTGAGAGAGACAGCTGCTGAACTTTCCGTGTCTCACGAGTCGATCCGTATCATTTGAAACATTTACTTGAGTATAAAACATGTTCCCACTGGACTAATTCCAAGAGATTTGATTTTTTTCCCTGCTAAAACGAATCGATTCCAACCCAACAATCTTGAAGCACATTATTAGTGTTGGCGAGACGTGCTGAAGTTGAAATCATGTTGACTATTTTATTTGACTGTCGCGGTGTTATGCTCTTGGTATTCTTGCCGGAAGGCCAACTTGTAAATAAAGAATATTATATACGGCATTTGAGAGAACAGATAAAATAAATTTGGAATAATAACTAACATTTTGTGTATTATTAACCTTTACCATACATCTACCAATAAATAAATCTACACAAAGTCCTCCTTTTCTCAGGTCACGCTTTCAGTAGACGGACTCTAGTCTTTTACAGGCAGCGGCAACTATATTGCCACCAAATTTTACCTTCGATTTTCACGAAAAAAAAAAAAATACATAAGGCATTCATAACATATTGGCTTACAAAATCCGTTTAGTTTAAATTTGTAACTGTCCTAGTTCCCTCTGCCTTATAAAGGGTTAAAGGAACCACATGCACGATTTCTTAATTATTTTGAAAGTTTACCAGTACCTAATCAACAAAAAATTATATACACATACTAAATTTAGTAATTTATCAACATATTTAAATAAAAGAAATAGTAATTTTACTTCATTTAACCCTTTAATTCGCAGTGCTAAACCTGAACGACATAGTAAACAAAAAAATATTTTTCGCTTTCTGCTAATATGTTCTTGGTTTTTTTTAAATCAATAGTTAGCAAAAACGAAACGTAACCTAAAAAAAATACAACTGTCAATTCGCGCGAATGTTTTCTCTCTCTTCCTAACAAGATGGCGTCGAGAACACCTGTCACGCACGGATGTAAGGTAAATAATTTTCGATTTTGACTATTTTTGTTGAGTTTATGGACGCTATGCATGAAAATATTCCTAAAAAATATCGCCTTTATTGATTAGTGTAAAAATCATCTCGTTTGAACAAAGAATGTTCAATTTCCGAGCATGTGAAATGATAAGTTGTTTGTGACCAACACTACGAAGTACTCAGAAAAGTACCGAGCATTCTGAATGTCGTTCACAATCAACACTGCTCTTTAGCTTACCAAGTACTTCATATATTTATGTCGTTTCTGAACAACACTGCACTTTAACTAACTAAGCTATTTTCAATATTTTAGAACTACCTACAATAACTAGCACAGAGGGTAAATGTTTTAAAAACTTTTATTTGGTATTAAAAAAAAAAAAAAATTAAAAATTTTGTTATGCTTTGGGTGCGGTTTTGCATGTTTTTTTTTGTTTTTGCTTGCTTCAGATTAAGCCGAAATGGCACCGAACACGCACTATTATGGCACTTGTGCCACCTGAAAATGCGCCATCAGATGGTAGTAGTAGCGGCTCAGACGATGAAGTAATTATCCAAAATTTACAACAACACGACGATTACGATGATAATATTACATACTGCAGTTCGGAACCAAGATCCTTATTAAACAACAAAACAAGGATAAACTAATTTACTCTTCTCTTCTCTCGTCGCCTTTCCATAAATATGAATGAAGTACACAGGAAGAAACCGTTCTCGTTTCGTTGTTGTGTTAGAAGGCTGAGCATTATTGTCCACGGTGTCATCAAATTCAAAAATGTCATTTACTTCTACTGCAATGTTGTGGAGCACGGCACAAGCTATTATGATATTGGCTGTTGATGAAAGTTTGGTTGCTAAACCGATTTGTAAGCATGGAAACAGTCTTTTCCATACTCTAAATAAACGTTCTACTGAATTTCTTGATTTTATTTGCACTTTATTATATCTTGCTTCTTGGAAAGCAGAGGAACAACTTTCATTCTATAAAAACGCTCTTGAAACAATTCCCGATGTTGGTGGCGATGAGCAAAACGAGGACATATGTGAACACTTAGAAGAAGTAGGCATGAGTATTTGATTTTAATGATTAAATAAGTGACACTTCCTTATTTCGTATGAATCTTTCGTTTATTTCAATATATCTACCATATAAGCTAATAAAATATTTTGCATGTCTCCTTTTTAGATAATATTGCATGAAGTTTCAATTAACTGCAAAAGCGCTTCTATTAAGAACACTGAGTAACAGAAGCGCCTCTATCCATTGATGAATTTCAAAACCGCCTCTATCCAATTTTCGAACTTGTTAAAATAACATTACGTTCCACGTTGGAAAATACTCTTAAATTTTACTTTTAAACAAACTACAGTAGTTAGTTGGTAAATTTAGATTGTACATTAAGCAATTCTACTAGAAACTATAGCGTTTGGGTCTCTAGCTCAAAATCGCAAAAAGTGAACAGAGGCGGTTTTGCATCTATACCCCTCCTAAACCTAAAATAAAATACTCACCGGAGTTACGAGCATTCTCCTTAACGTTGCATTTTTATTCCCCGAAAGCGTATAATTTCGTTAGAAAAACTTTCAGCACATGCTTACCTGCTATTCTAAGAAGTTTGTATCAATCCGTTGACGGTAAACCAGGATTTACAAAGGAGGCAATAGATACTATCAAAATGAAAGCTAGAAAATCGAAGAACAAAATTTACGCCACTATTATATTCGACGAAATGGCAATCAGAAGTGGTGTTGAATATCATCCCCAAGGCAGAAGGTATTATGGCCACGTGAGTTTTGGTGCCAGTTTACAAACGGATTGTCAAGACGAAGCTAAAGAAGCCCTTGTTTTCATGCTGGTGCCAATAAATGCATCTTGGAAAATTCCAATAGGATATTTTTTAATAAATGGCATATTGATGCCAGCAGCAGATCAAAAAGCCGCTCTTCTAACAGAGGCAATCTATTTGGTAGAAGAGGCTGGTGTAAACGTCAAAGCTATTACATTTGACGGCTGCCCAGCAAATATTACAATGGCTAAGAAATTAGGCTGTTCATTTGAAGTTGATCAAGTCAATCCCACCTTTAAAAATCCCTGCAATACTTCAAGAATAGCAGTCTTTTTAGATCCGGCACACATGATCAAGTTAGTGCGAAATGCATTTGAGTTTTATAGGAATTTGAAGGACGAACGGGGCAATATTATATCGTGGGAACATCTTGTAAACTTACATAATTTACAAACAGCGGAAAATTCATCTAGCTAATCGACTAAGGGCTTCTCATATTTTTTTAAAACTAAAACTAGGAAAGTCAGCTTAGCAACCCAAATTTTCAGTAAAAGTGTATCAGATGCACTCACATTTTGCAAAAAAAACCTTAATTTACGTAAGTTTCAAGATGTTACACCCACAACTCAGTTTTTGGATTCTGGACTCGCATACTCATGGATATGATTTGAAACGAGCAGTCAATGCAGAAAATGCTGCGAATGTCATATTTAAATAAAAGATGGCAAGAGATGCTCTACTAAATATGTCCGCAGACATAATTGTAAGAAAAGTAAAACAAGAAGTTCTACTTGTTAAATCACCACGATACACCGGATTCATGGGATTTTGTGTGTGTATCGAAAGCGCCATTGCTCTCATACATGACTTGGCCCTGAACTCAGAGTGCGCCATAAAATATCTTCCTCTTCATAAAATAAGCCAGGACCACTTGGAACATCTGTTTGGAAGTATAAGATACCACGGTGGATCAAACAACAATCCTAGTGCTAGGGTTTTTGAAAGCATCTACAAGAAGCTCCTGACCTATGCGCAAATTAAAAATAGTGGTAGCGGCAATTGCAGTGCTCTTGGTCAAATTTCAATTTTGCAATGGACTTCTGCAGTTAACCGTATCAATATTACGACAAGAAACAAAAACCAAAACATAGATCTTGAGACTGAGAACTTGGATTCAGGCCTTGAAAGCCTGTAACCCTGTTCTGAATTCGGTGAAAAAGTAGTTGAATATATGGCCGGCTACATTGTCCATGCTCTGATAAATAAAATGCCAAACTTGCATTGGGGCATTTATTGGTTTACCTAATCAAAACACCTTACAATTTCAAAAGGACACTAAAAACAAGTTATTGTACGGATCTACCACAGTAATAGAAATTTGTCATCGTTGTGAAATTTATATTAAGAGGGCGATCAATGAGAGTGGTTCGAAAGTGCTGTCTTCGAAATATAATACGGATTATTTTATTAGATAGGTTTTAAAATCCCTGATTGTGTATAATTTATTCCCGGATATTAATTTTCATCAATTTGAAATAGAGTCCACAAATCATTTAATTGAATTAACAAGATGCATAATTCAGAAATATGTGGACGCTCGTTTATCTTTTTTTACAAAGAACAACCAGCCCCCCTAGCCAAGTTACAACCGTTTAGTGTAGAATTCCATTCTACAATCGACAACGCCTCGGCGTCAGCAATTGTAGAAAACGATAATTTGGTAGCCAAGTTGACGCGTCTGAGTCGGCCGCTTGTTCTACAATGCTTATTTTCTTCTTTAGTCTATGGCTAGCGTTCCTACAAACTTCAACAGGTTTTTGTCGGAATGTCTTCGAGTGAAGTGGTTGTTTCAATTAATTCGTGAATTAATTCCTAGTAGGCGTAATTCGTGAATTATTGTATTGTGACGTAATATTAGTATACCTAGTTTTGTATTTCAAGGGTTTGCGAACTAAACAATATGTGGAATCATTGAAACAAGCACGAAATCGAGTGGGACCTCACCGAAGTTTGCCGAGAACGTTGACTTGACACATTTGCTGAGCAATACTACAAAAAAATTTAATGTGTACATCCATATTACATATCGTCGGTGCGCCTGCCAAAACCGTTATGTGCATTTTTTAGATTTTTTTTTTCTTTGCTAGATGTCTTTAAAATCGAATTGCGCATCGATTACAAAAACAATTATGTGTTATTTCCGTTTAGAAATTGATTTGACAAAATCTATATGTGCACTTAATTTTCATTTCTGGCAATGATAAATTGGTTATGTGTTCACATCAAACCATTTTTAATCATCAGTTGCACATGTCAGAATTGGATTGCACATAGATAGTTTGGCAGTTTGAATTTCAACAGTTTGTGTTTGAAAATTTTACCGTTTTAATTTTGCAAAAACGTTTAAAAAATGTTAAACTGAGTAAAACGAGGCTCAGGTGAGTAAATTTTGTACTCTAATATTGCTCTTTTCTTGGTTTTATAATAATTAGGCGTATATAATTGGTTTTAATGCTCCAATATTATGGCTGTTCCTACTTAACCTAAAAATAAGTTTCAGTTTCATTGTTGTTATTGAAGACTTATTTTAGTC
Organism: Mythimna lalbum; assembly: GCA_949319445.1. Taxonomy (NCBI): domain Eukaryota; kingdom Metazoa; phylum Arthropoda; class Insecta; order Lepidoptera; family Noctuidae; genus Mythimna; species Mythimna lalbum. The sequence continues at coordinate 18,140,921 of OX439357.1, read as the reverse complement.
GTTGTTTGTTGTTGCATAAATTGTAATTGTATAAAGATATCCTTATGCATGGGACATGGAAATTGAAAGCTTGGGTGTAACCTACCTACTAAATAAGATTTATAGGTGACTTGTGTTGATTTATGTTTTTTTCTCTCTCTTTGCATGTACATAACTAAAGCTTCTGATTGCTTCTTCATATTCCTGAGTTCTGTAAAATAATGGCGTCCCGTAGTAATTGGCGAGGGAGGCTTCTTGTTGACATGAGCACAGGAAACTTTTCTATAGAGTCCTCTGGACAAGGTACATCAGATCCTTTCATATCTACCAACTATGATCCAACAGCAGTACTTCAACTACATCATGAAAAACCACCTCCCGAGCCTTCTGCCATAGAGTTTGAAGAAAATTGCGATAAGACCATGACCACATCTGCCTCGATCGATTGCCTTGATATGATCACACCAACACTCAATTTTGTTGCTGACCCTGCTAATCATGCAGATGTGAATATGTATTCCGACGAGATTTTTGCCACAGAACCTATTGAGAACCACAAAAAATGCACTGTTACCTCAACAGTACGCCATGAGTCGGAGTTCAGCTTACAGCCATTACCGAAGGAGATCGCCCACTCAGGGCATACGGATAAAGGCGCGGCCCCACCGCGGTGCATGCTGTGCACGGGCACGCGGCGTATTTTAGCTGCGTGTATTTATTTGTTTGACAACGTGGGTCTACGTTTCCACTGGAGTACCTACACGAAGACCCACGACTATGTTTAGCGTGGCACGGCGCACGGAGAGGCTACACACATGCCACTGCAATCTACGGACACGGGCTTCACTGCGGGAGGTCGGACGGGCGGGGAAGCAAGCGAGCGACGCCTGCGCCATTTTGTCAACTGCTAGGTTTCGTGGCGCACGCGTGCATTTGATAACCACGACAGGCGGCTTTATTTTTATTTAGTCAATAATATTTGGTTTAATTATGGAGTTATTTATTGAAAAAGTCAAGCTACACCCCTGTTTATGGAAAATGAGCGATATATCGTACAGAGACATCGGTAAAAAGGATTTGGCTTGGGAAAAGATTGCGAGGGAATGTGAAATGGCGAATGGTGAGTAAATACTTGTTTACTTATTTTTTGTTACTAATTTAATATTATAAAAATATTACTTTTAAATCTACAAACTTAATATTTATTTATTACACACCTACTAGTAGACACAAACTTAATATTTGTTTAAATTGTGACACGGGCATTTTGCCAGCTCAAAACATGCGCATGATTAAAATAATTGCAAAATTCTTCCCTGATAAAAAAACTGTCATTAGAACTTCTAAATCCCGAATGTGTTAAATCAAAAAGTTGGTTCTCAACTGGAGTTGCTGCTATATCTTCATTTGTCACAGAATTGTAGGTGAAACTATGTTCCATTAAATAATTATGTAGCACACAAGTTGCCTTCACTATTTTTATGGCTGTATCTACTTTGCACTCAAAAGGTCGTTTGTAAACTCTCCAACGGACACTCAGAATTCCAAACGCATTTTCGACCACTTGCCTTGCTCGACAAAGACGATAATTATAAATTCTTTTATTTTGTGTAATATTGTTTTCTCTGGGAAATGGTCTCATCAAATTACATAATAAAGGGAATGCTTCATCCCCGATAAAGACATATGGAACCTCGATGCCACCTTCTACAAGTGCTTCATCAGGAGGAAGATTTAGATTACCAGCATATAACTTCTGACCAAAGTTGCTTTCTCGTAATATTCCCCCATCACTAAATTTGCCTTTTGATCCAATATCTATCATTATAATTTTTTTTTTACTATCAGTAACCGCTAAAAGCACTATAGAGTGATCTTTAAGATAGTTGAAATAATCTGATCCACAGTTTGGAGGTGCTTTTATTGTGACATGCTTGCCGTCAATAGCTCCAACACAATGAGGGAAGTCACATGAAGTTTTAAAATTTTCAGCAATATTTCTCCACTTATGTTCATCTTTAATTTCTTCTAAATATATAGGCGCTAAACAATCCCATATAGCATCGGCAACTTCCTCGATTATCCTTGCTACAGAGGTTTTTCCTACTCGGTAACTGTAAGCTATGGTGTGGTATGAATCTCCTGTTGCCGTATATCTGTAACATACAATTATTATGTTTTTTTTTTTGTTCTAGGTAAGGAAGCGAAATCTCATTGGAAGAAATTAAGAGATAGTCATAGAGAAGCTCTTCGAAGACGTAAGACTACTACAGGACAGGCAGCACAAAATATGAAACCGTGGAAATATGAGATTTTAATGGAATTTTTACTGCTACACAGAGAAAATAACGAGACTTTTTCAAATTTTTCGGATCGTATACAAGGAAACGACACTGAAAACACTTCTGATACAATAATTACGGATACGGATGTTGTTGAATCACCTCCCTCACCGGCTGAAACATCTACAATTCAATCTGGGAAGAAGAACAGCAAGCAATTGGAAATGATAGAGATTCTTCAGCGCCGACAGAAAAATCGCGAGCAAAGACGAACTGAAAGAGATGAAATAAGAAAGCATTATCTCATTTATTTGAAAGTCTCTGTCAAAAGACACGTGATCTACCAAAGTATTTACAACTACGAGTCCAAAGAGAATTTTTTGAAACAATTACTCGTGCTGAAGCAGAAAAGAAGAGAAGCATTGTCCTATGACTTAAAGAATACTTACTACTGCTCCACGCCTTCCACTTCGTCTTCTTATGGTTATAGAAGTGCAACAAATTATCAAACCAGCCATTTGCTTGACGCCAGTCCCTTGCCTGAATGCAGCCCCCTGCCTGATGTGAGACCTGTGCTTGACGCCAGTCCCTTGCCTGATAGCAGCCCCCTGCCTGATGTGAGACCCGTGTCTGACGCCAACCCCTTGCCTCAACCTCAAGATACTTTTCCAGCTGTTTGAATCTCGAACCATTCAAAAATAATAAATAAACACACACACAACGTCACGCCTTTTTTTAATCCCCGAAGGGGTAGGCAGAGGTGCACATAGACACCCACTTTTCACCAGTTAAATAATAAATATATATATATATATTTTAATAATAAATGAATAACATACCTAATGGCGATGGCGAGTCTTTCAGCAGAACTTATAGATTCCCGATAATTAGTATTCCTGTTTTCAATTTTACTTTTAATCATGTCATGAATAATCTGGAAGTCTCGTCGTGATAGTCGATAGTAATTTTCAAATTTTTCATCACTTAATGTCATAAATAATGTTTTGTATTCTCCATGTTTATTTCTGAATTTAATATGATTTTCAATCCAGAACCGGTGTTTTCTTTTCTTTTGCAATTCACCCAAGATCAGATCATCAATCTCACTTTCGGATTCATCGTCAGAAGAACTGTCTAGCAAAGTCAGTACCAATGCCATTCTATGAGTACCTCGATACGATATATACGAGAAACACGAAACGCGTCCGTTCCACAACGTGTATGACTGAAAACTGCTCTGCGATAACCGAGCTGTACATAGTCGTGGGTCTTAATCGTGTACTCCAGTGGAAACGTAGACCCACGTTGACGGCGTTGAGCTATGTAACCGCCTATTCGAGCAAGCCACGCGTGTATCAATGACGTCAATTCATGCGTAGCCTCTCCGTGGGTTGCAGTGGACACAACCACATACATTTTCTTACAAAGCGAAGCTTAATACACGTGCGTAGCCTCTCCGTGCGCCGCGGTGGGCCCGCGCCTTAAGGCAATAGTCGGCCAAACGGCTTCGTATTTAGATGAAGTTACTGGAGAATTTGTAAGCAAAAATGCGGAGGAGCTTGGGACTGGACACTTCATTCTAGATGACCAAACTGGAGAGTTGAGAGAAACTGACGAGGAAACCAGGGAAACAGTAGAAAACCACGATGAGTTCGATATTAATGAAATATGTGACAATAAAAGAAACAGGGACTTTAATAAGAAGCAAAGAGTTAAGTTACTTACATGGGAAGAAAAATTAAAGTGTATAATGAAAATTCTAAAAAATTGCTCACCTTTATTCCGAAAAACCAGAGAGCAATGAAAACTAAAACTTGTACCCATAGCGCTACTGAAGCAAAGTCAAACAGGACTTTTTTCTGAGGAGCTTTAAGTGAAGAACAAAGAGAAGCAACTTTTCGATATTATTGGAGCTTAGACACGTGGGATGCTAAAAAGGCTTACCTTAAAAACTTGATTCGAATTCGTTCTATTAAAAGAAGGCGCAAAGCTACGCAATTGCAAAACCCTATTAAAGAACAAGGATTTGATTGTTATTTACGTAACGAAAACAATGAACTTATACGTGTATGCAAAAATTTTATGCTTAGAACGCTCGTTATGACAAATGATACATTAAATACATGGATAAAACAATTGCATGAATCCAAATCAAGCTCATCTTCTAATGTAAATAAATCAAGAAATCCTTCCTTTAAATCAGCTGCAGTGAGAGAATGGTTAGCCTTATTGCCAAAAGTCCCTAGTCATTACTGCAGGGCAAGCACATCGCGCATCTATGTTGAGGACTCATTTAGAAACAAGACACGCATGTTTGAAGTGTACAAGAAATGGAGCCAGGAAAGTGGGAGGGAAACAGCAAAGCGCAAACTATTTACGTCAATTTTAGAAGCTGAAAAAGTCTCTATATATAAGCCAAGAAAAGATCAGTGTGATATATGTACCTCGTTCAAAGAAGGAAATTTAACGCTCGAAGAATATGAACTTCACAAGGCTAAGAAAGAAGAAGCATACGAAGCCAAGAAGAATGCGCAGTCCTTATGTTCGTCTGAAGTTTTAGTGGTAACTATGGATGTTCAAAGTGTGTTACTATCACCGAAACTTCAGGTGTCTGTACAGTACTATAAGCAAAAACTGCAAATACATAATTACACCTTGTATTGTAACAACGATAAAGACGTCCATTTATATGTATGGCATGAAGGTGATGGGGGAGTAACTGCTAACGAGTTCACCACTTGCCTTATAGATTTTCTTAACATTAAACTTGACGAAGGATACAAAAAAATAATATTGATATCGGACGGCTGCAGCTACCAGAATAGAAACAAAGTGCTGTCTTCATCATTACTGAACCTTTCCACTGATAAACATATAGAAATTGAGCAGCTAATATTAGAAAAAGGACACACAATGATGCAGGTGGATAGCGTGCACTCGACTTTAGAACACCTATTTAAGCCACCAATTTACTCACCCAATGACTACATCAATCTCATGGCACAAGCCCGACCATCAAAACCTTATGTAATTCATCACCTGGAATACATTTTTTTTCAAAAACTATGTGCGTACATGTCAGCTTGATTCGATACGACCAGGGAAAAAGGCTGGTGACCCTGTAGTTACAGATATCAGAGGCTTGCTGTATAAAAATGGAAACATCTTTTTCAAATTACGCCATCCAGACGAATGGCAAATTTTACCTCAAAGAAAAATGCGAACAATCTCAAATCTCACAGCTCTTTACAGCACACCAAGAAAAATAGACAAGACAAAATACGATAGCTTACAGTCATTAAAAAACTACATGCACCGGGATTACCACCACTTCTACGACAACCTCAAACATAATTGAAATAATACAAATAAGGATTTATATTAATAGTAAAAAGACTTTCAAATCCGAAGACTGATTTCTATATAGATAGACCTAAGTATAATTTTACTATTCCCTTATGTTTTATGAATTAGAAAGATTGATTAGACTGTTCCTAACTAATTATAAGCATAGTTTTGAAAAATACTGTAATATTTATTAAAGCTTAAGAAACAATTATGTTACCTACATTAGATTAAGTTTTTATTCCCTGTGTGGCTTAGTAAAGTTTTTGCAATACTTATTTACTTCCTATTTTATTTAGTTCACAAGCACTGGGGTGGGGATAAATCTTTTCAAACCTTATCTGACCCTTACAAACCTTATTAGACTAAAGTTTAATGATTTTTTAAAATTAAACTAAGTTTGTTATGCATTTAATAGAATAAATGAAATCCAAATGTGTTCCTTAATAAATCTGATATGTGAACATTTTTCACTTGTAAAAAATGATGCTTGCAAGACAAATCTGACATGTGCATCAAAATGGCTAAAAAAAATTATTGAAGATGAACAGTACATGTTATCATTTTCACTTGTATGTCAGTTCATACGTAATATTTTTTGCTACCATGCTGCATTTTTTATTTTTTCATAAATCCATCAATCATTAAAAAAAAAACAGTTTATTGTCTCCCCTGAAAAGTTGACTAAATACACATAGAGGTTTTGGCAAGCGCAATGACGATATAATGGTAATTAAATTAACTATTCATACAACAAAGACATGGCTTAAAAAACTCAGTATCCAGGCTAAAACCATTAACAAAAAACAAATGTCAAACAAACATGAAAAGCAGTGATGCCAGAACAAGGATCTTTTTATACCACTGACCACTACTATTCAATTTAGGTACCATACTTGTAGGTATACCCTACGGACTGATTTACCTACTTTATTCGCACATTTAAAGAGTCGAGTTTCAATCGATTGTATATTTATATTGGTTTAAAAAAAAAAAAACTATTTTGCCATTTGTTGAGGATTTTTTTTAACCTTTTGGAGGATTTCGGGGAAGGATTGGGGAAACTCGAGATAGTTGTCTGGCAACATTGCGTCAAAAACACGTTTGTTTAGGTACTTTTTGCGCGAGCGGAACTTTTGTAACTAGAGTATTTTGTAACATTAAGTTTAGTTTTGAATGATTGAGAAGGTATTGGAGTTAGTTTAGCCAGTGAATAAGTTCCAAGATAAAAAAAGAAAGCGACATAAGGTTCAAGTTTTCTTATAATACGTTTATTATAATATCACAGTGCTGAGTTAAACTTTACTGTGACGCGAAATGTTATGATAATAATAATCCTGTTTTTGAGTCAAAGATACCTATTAAATGATGTGATAACTTTTATAGTATGGAATCTAGAACCCGAGCAAGCCCAGAACAGTTCGCAGCCATGGAGTTTATGGAAAGGTACGTAAATTTTTAGTTATTTATACTCGATACTTGAAAGCTGAAAACGTAAATAAACGTGTGCAACATGAACTAATATGGCTATTACGAAACAAAGAAAACAATTGTGTTTGATTACTTAATCAATAGACCTTTACTTGACTATAATAGTTTTAATTTGTGCTGCAGGCATGGCGATATAAGTAGGCCCCAGCTAGGGCCTCAAGACAGATTAAAAGTCGACCGACCTCTGGCAGGAATTGGAGGAGATTCTTAACTACATGGGTGGAGGAGCTATAAGGTCACTAATCAAATGGAAAAAAGTAAGATTGTCAACCTTTGTAAAATTGTATTTTATTATTTTCCATTAGTACCTATCATTTTAGTATTCTATCTAATTTATATACTTCATATTTTTCAGGCTGCACCATCAGAGGGAAACAGTCCACCACATCCAACCGATACAGTCTATCCATACCAAACCGCCACATGTGAAATTATACTGGAATTTATTCCTTCAAATCCTGTACAAGGTACTTTCTTTATTAAGATACAATGTTTTGACTAAATAATTAATTTCGGCCATAAATATAATATGACAATAATTATTTTGTTCTCAGCAACAACAGCAAGCGCACCTTCTTCGATGCTACCTTGCTCTGGAGAAATGCCAATTCACACTCCATCTCCAGTCCAAATGCCGCTACCCAGCATTGCGTCCGCACTGATGCCATTAGCAGTGTCGGCCCAAACGTCACTGCCTAGCAGTGCGTCCGCACCGATGCCGTTGCCCAGCACTGCGTCCGCACCGATGCCGTCAGTGGCGTCGACTACTGCGTCCACGTCACGTGGTGTTCTGCAGTGGTGGCGGCGGCATCGGGAAAACCCGTCGCCTGCGGTGACGCCCACCACATCAACAACGCCGCAGCGCCGTAGGCTTCATCGAGCGCGTTCACGGCGCATACAAACGCCCTTTGAAAGAGCCACAAGCGAGTTCGTGGCTGTTGAAAATCGCCAGATGCAAATAGAGGCAGACCGGAATAAAGAATTCCACGAGAGGGAGACTGAAAGATTACGGTTAGATGCAAAAAGGTTGGAATTAGAGGAACAAAAGATTCAAATTTTAGGTTGTTTGGGTGATGCTGTCGACAATTTAATAGAAATGATACAGTTGAGACCATCATCACTACCTTCGACAGATATTATCCCATAATGTGATAGTGGTATAAAGTATAAAAAATTTAGGATATATATATGAAATATAAAAATACACATTTAGCTTTTTTTTATACTCTGTGATTTTCTGTGATATTTAACAATTGTTAGATTATATTGTGTGAATTGTTAATATTTGTTGTTTAAAAAAATATACCGATTACTATTTCACATACAAAAAGTTGATTTTCTATAATATTTTACAATAGTATGTTTTATTAGTGACGGATGATTTGATTAAGTTTTAAGTTGATTTCCTGTGATAGTTAAAATTTTATTATATCGTTAATCGTTATGATTAGTTAATACATACTGATCTATAACTAGGGCTGGTAAATTTAAATTTACATTGTTGATTGATTTCATTTTTATATTTTTTCGTTTTTAAATTGTAAGTAAATTATTTTAATTTGATTTGTTTTTGAAAAAAATACAAGTATAATGAAAAATTTCAAGAGTTGATAAGACATATTTTATTATTAAATAAGACATTTTTGAAATAAATACTGAATTTTATTTCAAATAAAAGTCCCATACAAAGCAATTTTGTTGACTATTTTTGATTCTTCAATTTATTTTAGTACTAGCTTTTACCCGCGGCTTCGCCAGCTTTTATTAATATACTTTAATTCCTCTCCCCTTTTCTTCCCTCTAAAAATAAAAAAATAAAAATTAGCCTATGTCCGTCTCCAGGGTCACAACTATCTCTGTACCAAAATTCATCAAAATCGGTTTTGCCATTTAGGCGTGAAGACGTAACAAACAAACTCACTTTTGCGTTTATCCATTTGGAATAGAAAATAAACACGGGTTCAAAGAAATACCAATGGAATTCAAACGGAATAAATCATTAAAAAATTTTTGCTATTCCAATACAGTTTATTTTTCCATTTTTCTAAAACTTAATTGTACAAATTGTATGTATATTTTTTATCTTTTAATTAGACATTTTACTATTAAACTAACCCCTTGAAGTAAGAACTGCAACCAATATTTATGCACAGTAATATTCTAATTTGATTTTATGTAAAATACTTTCTAACAATACTACGCCTAAAATGTATCGAGGGGATTGTAAAAATATGGAGACTACTCTGAAATATCTTTCCTTACGTCACTACAATTTTTTTTTATGAATGATAAATATTATAAAAATAATAATAACCATATTTGTAATAAAATGTTTTATTAATAATTTAAAATAATCTTACTACAACCTATTCAATAAACAGTTTAACATCGCTCTTCCTTGGATTAGATCACTTTGGTTACCTGTTGCAGTGGGTGTGGGATCTTCCATGATTATATCATCCCCATCATCATGTGTAGCAGAAAGTGGTAGTGGTGGTGGTGGCAAGCCAGCTTTCAAAGCTATGTTGTGTAACACACAACATGCCATTGCAATGTTGCTAGCTACATATGGATGATAGTGAAGAACCCTGTCTCTAAGCAAACATCTCCACCGTGCTTTGAGTAGTCCAAAACAGCGCTTAATGCAGTTACGGGCTTGTACATGCTTCTAAGTGTACCGTTCTTCTCTAGTATCTTGAACTGCATTGAGAATAGGTATTATAAGCCAAGGGCGTTGGGGATATCCAGAGTCACCTGAAAATTTAGTTTAAGACAAGTTAGTAAATTAGTTATTCACTGGCAAACTAAATAATAGAGCTTTTTTATTAAAAATACCTACCTAATAGCCATACATGCTCGTTATTTTGATGAAGTTCACGCATATATGGTTCAACAAGACTAGAAGACCATATATGAGAGTCATGAGTAGCTCCACCAAACTTGGCATTTACATTTAAAATGCGTAGATCACTATCACAAATCTGAAAATAAAATTATTATTAAGAAATGATTTATCTTGCTTTAACAAGCCATGCAGTACGAATAAACATTATATCTACCATTTGAACATTTAATGAATGATACCCTTTTCTATTATAGAATAAATGCTCTTCATCATTGGGCTTTACCAAAGCTACATGGGTACAATCTATGCATCCAATCACTCCAGGCAGGCCAAATCTTCTTTGGAACCTAAAACAATAATTGCTCATTTAAATGTGCGTTTTACATTATATCATCGGCCAAGCTTTTTCCCCACTATGTTTGAATCGGCTTCTGGTCTAACCAGATGTAGCTGCATACCAGAATTTCACAAGGCACGACTGCATTTCACCACCTAGTTACTGAGCCATATGATGATAATATGCTCTTCGGTTAGATAGGTGTCTGACATAAGGACCTGTGCAGCTAAGTATTAATATTTAACGTCGAGTTCCTCATTGTGTACTGTAATAAATGAATAGGCACTATAATTAAAATACTTATTGTTAAATTGTATGCTAAGTTCTTACTCTTTTTTAATAAATGTTCTGTCTTGTCGTGTCTTTGGAAAGACAATCCATTTGGCCATGATAGCAGGGTGGTTCAAAGCGTCAACAACTTGTCTTATGCACCGACTCGCTGTGCGTTGGGCAAGATTCTGAGTGACGCCAACAATTCGCTGATAGGATCCAGTGGCCAGGAAACTAAGAGCACACAACACCTATAAAACATAAATATTGAGAAAATGAAATAGAGCTACGTACGGAAAAATAGCCATTTTATAAGTTCAGATTACTAAGCACTTACCTACCATAGCTTTTAACCCTTCAGATACCGTCAATTAGAGACACAATAGTAAGACAATAGATGCGCGGCCACCGGGTGTCGCTTGGGGATTCATGAATTAACGGAATCTCGCTGGTTCCTTGTAAGGCAGTTTTCTGGCGGAGTTCTTGGCAAAGGGCTACGAAAGTCGACTTGTCTAATCGAAAGTGCTGCATAAACAAAGTTTCCGGCATATCGGATATTGTTTCCATGCACTTACGATAGGTACACATTTATTTTTCGGCGCCTAAGCCACACTTCTTCGTTATGAGCGCATCGCAACAAATTTAAAGTAGGTATGCATAGTAGCAAATATTAGGTGTCCCTTCGTCCAGCATACTCACCATGGAATCCTGATATTTCATGAATGTCAAAAAACTGTTCTGAAATAGTGCTAAATAGTGCCCAAAGGAAAAAAATAGTGCTCTTGTACTTGCGAAGTTATAGCCATAGTTCGATGAGTATGCTGGACGAAGGTTTCGCCCAGCATACTCACCTCCGTCCGGAGAATCTGTATACGCTTCAAACATAATTCATACTTCAAAAAATAGTTCCCAAATAGTGCCAAACGGTGCCCAAAAAGAAAAAACAGTGCTCGAATAACTTCGGAGTTATAGGCTTCGTTCAGTGAGTATGCTGGGCGTAGGTTCTACGCCCAGCATACTCACCTCAGTGCGCGAATATCGAACGAGCTATAGGTATAATTTACGTCTCAAAAAATTGTGCTTGAAATAGTGCCCAATATCAGTCCAATTTTTGCTTGACTTTTGACCTAGAAAACCATTAAATTTGATTGTAAACTTCTACATACATTACATTGAGTACAGTCGAATACAATATTATTAACTTTCTTTCTAACAATTTTTGTCTTGTGTAAATTATTAATTGTCTATGTAAGGGAGTATTTACTTTAGAATCGCAATATTATTAATTACACATTATTTTAATAATACTTTATAATAATATGATTAAGCCTTCGCGCGTCGCATGGGACCCCGGTAGCTAGGAACAATGATTTTATATATTTTGTCTAGATCACGGCGCTTGAAGGATTAAGATATCAAATGAAGTAAATCATGCATGAAAAATAAAGTTGCTGTTATTAATGCTTACATTACAACTGACAAAATTATTCAAAATAATCATTTTCCGGATCAAGGACGGTACCACAACGTTTACGGAATTGACCTGTATTCCTCATGTGATAAAGTTCAATATAGTGTGGCAGTAATGGATGCACGTACGGTCAATAGGTATGGGGCTTACGACGCGCGGCGCCCGCGACGCAAATGAATATGTTTATGTTTAAATACTAGATGGCGCTGCCCTAACATCTTACGATTATTAGACAAGACTGATCTGTATTTTGAAGGTGATAAGGGTCCATTTTGTGTCACAAAGCGACGCGCGGCGCCCGCGACGCAAATGAATATGTTTATGTTTAAATACTAGATGGCGCTGCCCTAACATCTTACGATTATTAGACAAGACTGATCTGTATTTTGAAGGTGATAAGGGTCCATTTTGTGTCACAAAGCAATCGAAACGAACAAGCGCTTCTCAGTTTCTTTGTTTGTTTACTTCGTCGCACATCATTATAATAACGCCGGCTTTTGAGTTTGACTACATAGTGGGTTGCAAAACCAAACAATGTGTTGGTGATGTCATTATTTACCTATATAAAATTGTGTATCTAGTACGTAATCAATATAGGAGCTGCACCCAAATCAGTAAGTATATTTCAATTTATAATAGTGGCATTTAACTAAATTGATTTTACACTCATTCATTAATTGCACTGTAAAACTAGGTAGCAAGCGAGTTGTTTTTTACAAAAACACGTTCATTTTTTCGTTGAATATGACACTGTACACTTAAAATTAAGGACATGCTTAAGAAGTTTTAAAAATGGGTACCTACTTAGTTACTTTTTTAAAGGTTTGATGTAGGTAGGTACACACATAATAACGTAATGTAACTTGTTTGTTTATCTAATTGGATCTCAAATACCTATTTATATACCTACTTCTGCGGAGGCCTGGTTTTATCCTCCAATTCTACTGGAAATGAAACACTGTCTTATTTGCTAGGATATAATTTACTTTTCTTCAATTTTTTTATTACAAGCTTGTCCTCGTTACCCGTCAGGATCTGTTCTCGTCTTAAGTTCACGTTAGTTACATTTCAATATCGAAATAGGTAGAATCAGTCAGCGCGAGCGTCGGTAGTAAGTATAAACGTAACTATAGAATTAACACAGATGTATTTTTTAGATAATATGACGTGAAGTGAAGACTATTACCGATTGTCATCCGGCGAATGCACTTAAACTTTTAAGTGTCGTCAACCTATTCATCACATTTTCTATGGGAGTTGTGACTTCGGGAAATCGTCTTCAGCCTCGTGTTTTGCCCCTTCGCTATTTATAATAGAAATCACGCTAAAATAATGGAAAACACGTAAGTGCTTAAGTACCTTTAGAGGAAGGCTGGAGCCTGTCATACCTATATTAAATTATTTAAATACGTGTTATTTTCAGATTATCTTGAAGACACAATGTTTACCACGTTAGAAGACAACTTTTTCTGACTCGTACTGCGTGAGCGGTGGGGCCCGTTATGTTTTTTACATCTATAGTTGGTATTTTCAGGTAATATAGGTAGTATAAGTACACAAGTGTTCATAATGTTATTGATGTTGATTTATATGTTAGTTAGTTAGTTGTTATTTCATATTATGTTAATATTGAAAACAAATGGCATAATAATTTGTGATAATTCTTGTGAATCTAACGACATGGATCAGCAAGGAAAACGAGGGCCTAAACCAAAGGTTTCATTAGAAACGCAAAAATTAGTAATTTCAGAATTCAAAGATGACTTTTTTTAAAATATTCCTTCCGCAAATGACTCAATTTATAAACAAATTCAAACACGGTTAAATTACAAAATGAGTATTAAATCAATCATATTAAGCATAAAACGAAATTACGAATACTTTTTTGGTGTTGATAAAAAAGAAATAATTCGTAATAATGATTCTAATTTGATAAATCAAAAGTCTACATCGTCATCAAACGAAAGCATTAATAGTGTTTCGGAGAACACCAGTACGCATACATTTTATATGGATACAATAACTTGGGATAGTATTAAGCCTCAAAGGTATTTTTATCACCGAAATAGCAAAATCGCCCCTGGTAGTCTGTATAATGTCAGACGTAAATTAAAACCAAACCAATGGACTAATGTAATTCAAATGCATCTATGGAAAGAAATAAGATCTTTATGCACTTGGTGTTTTAAAAATAATATTGTGAAAGACAATTACGAAATCAAATGCACAGGATATTGTAATCAATGTCACGCAAAAATAATTATAACAACTAACTTAGAAACGGAAAATTTAATTAAACTAGAATGTTGCATAATTAATGAAAATAAAAAGTACTCTCATAACACCAGTAAAAAAAACCGATTACGGTATTACCAAATAAGGGAATTAGGTGAAAAATTACAACACGAAGCAGCAGCTTCTATAAGATATAAATTAGCCTCAACTTTAATGAAGAAAAATGACAAGGAACCTCCAGTATTGCCAAAATTACAAACACTACATCGAATTAAACATGAAAATAAAAAAGTTGATGTTTTCCATCCCAACCCAATATTGTCACTTACTTGTATGTGTGTTTCACCACCTTTTGATAAATGTGTTAGATATGTTTCTGCTTTTCCATTTTATACATTTTAATGGACGGACGATCAAAACAATTATTATAAAAAATGCCAAAAAGAGTTTAATTATATTAGAGTTTCTATAGACTCAACAGGTTCTATATTTAATAAAAATCTTCGGCCTGTCGTCAATGAACACACACAACTATCTCAAGAGTCGCAAAGTCCTATATTTTTGTATGTTATGATGACAGATACAACCGTTAAAAGTAGCGTGCCAATTTCACAGTGTATATCAGAAGGTCACTCTTTAGATACTATTGCTAGCTGGTTACAATCTTGGTTGGCTAATGGAAAACCTCCAAATGAAGTAGTAACTGATGATTCCGCAGCTTTAGTAGGTGCGGTGGTAAAAGTATTTTGTGGTTATAAATCCACCTCTGACTACTTAAATACATGTTTTAATATTTTAGAAAATAGAACCAAAAAAATTCCAACCTGTTATGTTCGCCTTGATACTTCGCATTTCATAAAAACATTGTACAATCAAAGTATTTTCAAAAATATAGACACTAGAGTAACAAAATTTTTTGTTGATTGTATGATTCTGATTAAAAAATGTGTTTCATACGGAGAGGTAAAGAAAATTATAGAAAATGTTTATATTATAGCAAATAATAAACACCGCGGCAGTAGAAATGGAAATTTAACACGGTGTGAAACGGCGATTTTAGAATTAAAAAACCGGATCAAAACTAATTTGCAGGAATGTGAAATACAAAATGTAGATTCGGAAAATCACGTTCCAATTAAACATTCTTTATGGGAGGGATTAGATAAAGAAGAAAACCCGCTTCTGAAAATGTATAAAGATCTTGAGGAGAAAGAAGATTTAATTAAACAATTGTGTGATCAAGAAACTGAAATCGAAAATATTTATTACTTGCCGGAAATAAAGGACACTTTGATTAGGATTCTTAAAAAACTTCCACTATGGGGAAATATAATGATGACTTATTTTAACAGTAATTATTGTACTCCAACCAGTTCAAATGTAGAAAGTTATATGAAAGACGTAAAAAAGTTATTTTTTAAAACAAATTCAAATAAGTACCGCGTAGATGAGTTTATTATTAAACACGAGCCTTTGATAACCGGTTCCATACGCTTAGCCAAAAGTGACTTGATTGATGTTCAAGAAGGAACTGAAAATATTGTCGATGAAAAAAATGAAATAAGTGACCATAACACACCACAAATAAATACTCTCGTCAATGATGAATCATTTTATGAAAACTCAATTTTTAGGAGCGAACCAAATTATATTGAAGACTGGCGGGGACTGGTGTCTAAACAGAAGAAAAATAAAAAACGAATCAATCGTCGTACAAAATTACATATTTTACAAAACGGCAGTGTTTCTACTTCAGGAACATACAGATTCACGTTTATTAATACGTGTGCTTTTGATTCCGTGGTCCAAAGTTTTTCAATTGCATATTTAGATAGACCTAATATTAGAAAATATATCAATGATAAAAAAAACGATCTTTCACAACTGACCAGAAGTTTGATCACGTATGACAATCTAAAGAAAATCACTAAGAAGGCTAGAAAACCAAAAGATATTTACACTACTCGTTCTAAGGTATTGGCTAAAATATATGATACTGTGGAATCCGATTTTAGTAGTTGCAAAAATTGTGAGTGTAATGTAACTTTTATAATAGATAACATACAAAGTTATGGTTTTTATAGTGCTAATAGATACTTAAATTGTACAAACCAGAACTGTGAAATCAATAAAGGTTCTGGCACAAAATGTAGTTGGATTCCAATAAATGTAAACATATTGACGACTCAAGGTATTGGAGCCCTTAATGAAGCTCTATTAGTAAATGATACTGAAAGGAAATGTAAATACCAATTATGTAACGGTAAAAACGCATACAAATATGAAGTACTAGACTTCGTATTTATTGAAATTAATACTTCAATTGAAATAGAAATTGATGTAATTCCTAAAGAGATCATAATAAACGGTGACACCTTTAAAATTCTGTCGGTAATAGATTTTACAAATGGTGAATCAGGACGCATGGGGCATTACAAGTCAAAGTGCTATCGATTGCTAAAGAGAACTTGGAACTGCTATGATGACCTTAGTAAAAAAGTTTGTAGTAATTCCCAATATACTGTACCACACTGCATTATTTATACGCGAATGTAAGATGAAGATCGGTCCTAACTTGTTAGTTCCTATTTTGTTATTGTTTGTTTGTTTTTTTTTTGTTCTTGTAAAAGTTATTTTATTAATAACTTACAGAAATGTGATTATAAACTGTGATTGTTAATTTGTAATTACTATAGGGTATTTAATATTAATAAAAAAAACGTGATTATAAACTGTGATTGCTCAATTTATACTTATTTGTAAGATAATTTTATTGTGATTAAAACGTTGTAGCAGTAAAACAAAGTACAAGTACCTACGTGTTATATTTTAGAAAGTTTTACCAATATTTGGCTAAACATTTTTTTATGTGTATATTATATACAATATTAAAACTACAATTTTTTCTATTTACATTGATTATATTATGAATGTTAACAAAAGCTGTGAACTAGTTAACTAGAATTCTGATTACTTTGGCCCTTTAAATAGTAATAAATAACGTAAGTAATTAAAAATGTTTTTTATTGCTAAACCTTTCATTGATGAAACTATTGGAAAGAGTTTTAAAAATTTGTATAACTATGTCACAGTACTAGTTTTGACTGGTTATAAGTTTTGCCTGCAACATATATACAAAAAGAAACTGTATAATTTCCTTTTTACAATTTTTCAAGATATTAATTTTATTGGCTGCAAATGACTGTTTTTATTCAGACAAACACACAATGCAATGAAGTAATAGACTTCATTTACGCTTGTTCGTACACATTCGTTCATGTCAAATTAGTTTCGATTTTCGTCAATAGATGGCGTTGTTAGTTTTGTGTCGAATCCTGAATGGCGGTGTTAAGATTCTCCGCCGTTTAGCTAGGTCAAAAATTTTGTATTTTTTTTGTGTGAGCAGCAAGCACTGTTGATGTTATATTATACGCGCTTAATATAAAGTCCAGTGTTTAATTAACACCCTCTCCAAGTCGACCTTCGTACATGGTCCTTCGAGAGCCGGATGTGGTCGGGAGTGTTTGTGGTGGTTCCGGTGGTGGTAGAATTCTACCACCCTTTGCGTCATTACTGGGCAGTGGATCGCTGTCCAGAGCAAACCCCCTTCAACCGGGGTACACCAGGTGAGAGGTGTTCCTGGAGCTGGAGGTGGAACGGGCTGGACCAGGGTGCAGCGAGCAGCCTGGAGCAGGGAGCAGTCAGTGGAGCGTGGTGCAGCGCTACTGGCAGGCAACAGCCGGAGGGACGGCGCGAAGGAGACAACGTGCGGCAGAGGGCGCCACTGGTGGTGCAGTACAGCGCGCCGCGATACCGTGGTGCAGCATTGTGTCAGTGAGTGAAAGAAAATAAAACCGTGAGTACATTTTACATCTGAATCAGGAAGAATAAATTAAATTTCTACAAAAAGTGCAAGTCCGAACGTAACTTCTTTGAAAATAACTTTTAGTATAGATTTTAGAACTTGTGAAATTTTTCGTGTAAAGTGGGTTCAGACGGGGAATCCATGCCCGATTTTGATCCGTCAGACTTATTTGTTTAAAACTTGTAAAATTTTATGTGTAAAGTGGTTCAGACGGGGAATCCATGCCCGATTTTGATCCGTGTGACTTATTTGTTTACAACTTGTAAAATTTTATGTGTAAAGTGGTTCAGACGGGGAACCTATGCCCGATTTTAGACAAAATCAGCCAAACACTTGTGAATTTTAAAACTTTAAGTTGATTAATATAATTATTTCGGTAAATTCGTATTAAGTAATTGTTTTAAAATGGAGTCCTTCCTTGCTATACAGGAGGACATAAGCTCTAAAATGATTAAGGCAAGGTCTAATTTAAAGAAAGCTCCTAAGGAGAGATTAACCCAAGCGTATATAGAGACACGTCTTGAAAATTTAGAACAATTATGGAATACGTTCACGGCCACTCATACTGAGATTTTATGTAAAATTAAAAAGGTTGAATTGTCTAACTCGAGTTATATTAAAGATGGTCTTTATGATGAAGTTGAGGAATTTTATGTAGATTTTAAAAGTGAGTTAAAAGAATTTTTGACTACTAGAGGCCATTCAACTACGCTACACATGGATTTTAAGTCTATTTGTCAGGACCAAAAAGGTAGAGTTAAGTTGCCAGAAATTAAAATTCCCTCATTTTCGGGAAAATATTCAGAGTGGCAAACATTTAGAGATTTGTTTGTAGGATTGGTGCATGAGAATTCTTCTCTTGATAACGCACAGAGATTTTTTTATTTGAAGGCTCATTTATGTGGGGAAGCTGAACAACTTTTAAGAAATATATCGATAACATCAGATAATTATGACATTGCATGGTCTAAATTGGATAAGATGTACAATAATAAAAAGTTTCTCGCAAACGGTATAATGAAAAGATTACTTGGTCAAAGGACGTTATCCTATGAATCGGCAAACGAGATAAAGAGACTTATTACGACTACCTCAGAATGTTTAGAGTCGTTAAGTAATTTAGGAGTGAAGGTTTCTTCCTGGGATCTGATTGTTGTACATATAATTAGCGGAAAATTAGATAAAGAGACCAGGAAATGTTGGGAACTCCAAGTTGCTTCAGATACAAGTAATGAGTACCCTACATTTATACAGTTTTCAGAATTTTTAAATAGTCGCTTCAGAGGTTTGGAAAATTTAGATAAATCAGAAAACAGGGAAAGACCTACACAACAGAAGGGAACACACTCCTTACATGTTTTGAAAGATAAAAAGTCAGTATCGTGTGATTTTTGCTCAGCCGACCATAAGATTACGTCTTGTCCAAAATTTTGGAAAGAGGCAACTGAAGTTAGGCGTACCTTTGCTATGGAACATAATTTGTGTTTTGTTTGCTTACACAACAACCACTCTGCCAGACACTGTAAAAACACTCTCAGATGCCAGGTGTGTAAACGCCGCCACCATTCTTTATTACACCAAACAGGTGTTTCTGGGTCGGTAATTGGTGAGGGTAATAAGGGGGCTCACGAGGAAACCTCATCAGCCGTTGTAAAGGTGATGAAGGAAAATAATAAAGGTAATACGGAAATAGCCGCGCAAGCGGAGGGGTCAAGTAAACCACTAGTCGCGTGCTTCTCGTCTGGAACTGGTCGCAAAACTGTTTTATTAACTACTGCGTTAGTAAAGGCGAAGTCGCAAGATGGGAGCTATCGAGTTGTTAAGGCTTTACTTGATCAAGGATCGCAAGGTTCGTTCGTAACGGAATCCACGGTTCAATTTTTAGGATTACACAAAACGCCATCGAGGCAAACTGTGATAGGCGTAGGCGGAGAAAAAGGTGCGACGGCTAAGTCAACCGTTGTACTTCAATTGAGGTCTAGGATAGATCCGACTGTACAAATAAATGTAAATGCGTTCGTCCTGAAATCAGTTACTGCTCTTCTCCCAGCTACGAAAGTAACTCGAGTAGAATGGGTAGATTTATTCGATGATGATTTGGCTGATCCAGAATACGACAGACCAAATAAAATAGATGTTTTATTAGGTGCTGAAGTATATAGTCAAGTTATTCGGGAGGGCATTAAAAGGAATGTTGGTGGAACTCTCTTAGCGCAAGACACCACGTTAGGTTGGATATTGTCAGGAACCTTTGAAGTGGATAAAACTAGTAATTCCTCACACATTACCGTGACGCATTTAAGCTTGCAGACAGATAACCTGCTTACAAGATTTTGGGAACTAGAAGCGGAACCATCTAGTAAAAGGATGCTCACGGAAGATGAAAATAATTGCGAAGTTTTATACACAGCTACTACTGAACGTGATGAGAGTGGTCGTTATATAGTAAGGCTACCATTGCGGAATGTAGACCCGGTCAGCATGGTTGGTGATTCGAAGGGAATCGCTGAAAAAAGATTAAGATCGTTAGAAAGTAAATTCAGAAAAAACAGCAAATTCAAGGAAGATTACACGAGAGTTTTGGAAGAATATTTGGAGCTAAAACACATGAGAAGGGTTGCAGATGAAAACAAAACCCAAAAAGCGATCTACTTACCTCACCATGCTGTTATCCGGGAGGATAAAGAAACGTCAAAGGTCCGCGTCGTATTTGATGCTTCCTGTAAAGGAACTAATGGGATGTCACTTAATGACAATATGTTAATTGGTCCTAGTTTGCAGCCGGAACTCCGACACATTATTATGCGTTGGAGGGCGCATCGTGTGTGTCTCGTAGCGGACATAGTCAAGATGTACCGGCAAGTGTTGGTAAACAGGAAGGATGTAAGATTACAAAGGATCCTCTGGAGAGAAAGTCCTGAAAAAGAAATACAAGAATATGAGTTGGAAACAGTTACTTTCGGGACGGCAGCAGCACCATATCTAGCTGTAAGGTCGCTTCAACAGTTAGCGCAGGATGAGTGCCAGGATCAACCAGAAATTGCAAGTGTCATTTTAAACGATTTTTACATGGATGACTTGATGACCGGAGCGGAAAACGAAGAATCCTGTTTTAATATATACACAGAGTTGTCTAAGGTGTTAGCCAGAGGAGGGTTTCCATTACAAAAATGGAGGAGCAATAGCCAAGATTTAGTAAATAGCATTAAGGATGGAAATGATGAAGCGTTACAGATTAAAATCGACGATGTATCAAAAATATTGGGACTTACCTGGAATTCGCGCAACGATTGCTTCCAATACTCTCTGGAACTTAAGCCGGTAGCAGGACCTGTAACAAAAAGAAAAATAATATCCGATATCGCTAGGTTATTCGATCCATTGGGGTGGCTAGCACCGATCATAATCATAGCAAAGGTGTTGATTCAAAAGCTGTGGTTAGCAGGGTTGCAATGGGATGAAGAAGTTCCCAACAACTTACTAAAGGAATGGTATACTTACCGTAATAATTTGGCTTCCATAACAAACCTGAAAATCCCGCGATGGCTGCTCATGCGTTCCAAAAATGTAAAGACTGAGCTGCACGGATTTTCAGATGCGTCAAAGGTGGCATATGCAGCAGTTATCTATGTGAGAGTCGTAAACAATACTGGTAACATCCATGTATCGTTAGTAACGGCGAAAACGAAGGTTGCCCCCATAAAGCAGGTATGCATTCCACGGTTGGAGCGTTGTGGTGCAGTGCTCTTAAGTAGTTTGATGGTCGAAGTCGGCAAAGTTATGGATATACCACAAGGTGACTGGCACATGTGGACGGACAGTGAAGTGGTTTTGGCGTGGCTTAACAGTCATCCAAGCCGTTGGAAAACCTTCATTGCCAACAGAGTCTCCCATATTTTGACCATCACAGAAGGCCAACACTGGTGTCATGTTCCATCAAAGCAGAATCCTGCAGATTGTACATCTCGTGGTGTTTCTCCTGCAGATCTGGTTGGCACTTCTATATGGTGGGATGGTCCAGAGCTTTTAAGACAGCAAGTAGTAGAATATAAGAAGCCAAGGAATAATACTACTCATTTGGAAGAAGTAAAGGTGCACACATCTATTATTGAAGTTGGGTTTTGGAATAGGTATTCGACATTGTCTAAGCTAGTACGAATAGTTGCTTACTGTCGTCGATTTTTAACACTTCTCAAGGAACGGTCAACTAGGTGTAAAACAAAATATTTAGTTAAGCAGGAAATCGAGAAAGCTCTCAAAGTTTGTATAAAGAGATGTCAAGAAGAAGGGTTTTCTAAAGAGTTGATGAATTTAAGAAATAATAAGCCTTTAGAGAACAAGAAACATAACTTAAAATCATTAAATGTATTCCTCGATTCTAATGGAATAATAAGTGTTGGTAGCTTAAGGCGATGGCAACTGCAACAGCGTATGATGCAGGAATTTTGGCGAAGGTGGTCGCACGATTACCTTCACCAATTTTTGCAACGGCATAAATGGCGAAATAAAAACCCGTAGCCATCTGTCGGTGACATAGTTTTAGTCAAGGAGGACAATTTGCCCCCTGGCAGGTGGTTGTTAGGTAAGGTAACCTTAAAACATCCCGGATCTGATGGTGTTACGCGGGTGGTAACACTACGGACATCATTGTCCACGATAAAGAGACCAACTTCTAAATTATTTATTGCCTCTAACAGAATAAATATACGGATTGTTTATTTTTATTCAATGCAATCTATGTAGTGTCATTTACATGACTGATAATTAAATTTTATATAGTTTTAAGAAATGCTATTGTTAGAAATAAGTTCAGTAAATATATAGGTACTAGGTACTTGTTTAAAATTGTTAGTAATAAGTTCAGTAGGTATATATTCAATATGTTGTTTAACATTGTTAGTAATAAGTTCTGTTGGTATATAGTTATATGTTAGTTATTATTATTGGTCATCAAGGCTGTATACTGTTTAACATTGTGACAGGACTCAGTCTTGAAGGACATTCGCCATAATGTCCTTGGTGGGCGGCATGTTCGTACACATTCGTTCATGTCAAATTAGTTTCGATTTTCGTCAATAGATGGCGTTGTTAGTTTTGTGTCGAATCCTGAATGGCGGTGTTAAGATTCTCCGCCGTTTAGCTAGGTCAAAAATTTTGTATTTTTTTTGTGTGAGCAGCAAGCACTGTTGATGTTATATTATACGCGCTTAATATAAAGTCCAGTGTTTAATTAACACCCTCTCCAAGTCGACCTTCGTACAACGCTTAAAGTTTCATTCATTTATTATTATTTATAAAATATATAATAATGCATTTAATCGAAAGTTTTTGACATGTGAGAAAATACCATAATTATTTCCAATAACATGAAGTCTACAATTAGAAAGTTTAATATTTTTGTCCAAAAACATGTGTCGACGACTGTACCCCATTTTACGTTAGTATGTAGAAGTTTACATTAAAATTTAATGGTTTTCTAAGTCAAAAGTCAAGCAAAAATTGGACTGATATTGGGCACTATTTCAAGCACAATTTTTTGAGACGTAAATTATACCTATAGCTCGTTCGATATTCGCGCACTGAGGTGAGTATGCTGGGCGTAGAACCTACGCCCAGCATACTCACTGAACGAAGCCTATAACTCCGAAGTTATTCGAGCACTGTTTTTTCTTTTTGGGCACCGTTTGGCACTATTTGGGAACTATTTTTTGAAGTATGAATTATGTTTGAAGCGTATACAGATTCTCCGGACGGAGGTGAGTATGCTGGGCGAAACCTTCGTCCAGCATACTCATCGAACTATGGCTATAACTTTGCAAGTACAAGAGCACTATTTTTTTCCTTTGGGCACTATTTAGCACTATTTCAGAACAGTTTTTTGACATTCATGAAATATCAGGATTCCATGGTGAGTATGCTGGACGAAGGGACACAATATTAGTTTAAAAGTATGGCAAATAAAATAAGTTTCGGTCTCGACCTAAACTCATTAAATCAAAATAGACGCCATTTTTTTAGCGGGTCTCGACTGTCGTTCAAAAACATAGACAACATTTCGTTAACGCTTGTCGAAATTGTAACTTGGCTACCATTTATAAGGATGTAGCGTTAAATATTGTAGAAACGTTAACCATTCATTCTATCATTTTGAACGACGTCAACTTGGCTACGAATTTTCTATTCGTTTGCTCTGATGACATCATTCCCATATGTTTCATCACTTTTCGACAGCGTTAACGATTGTAGAATTACAACTTGGCTAAGCGTGCAGGACCCTTAAAGTTTAATTCGAAAAATATATACCAAATTAATTCATTTTAAAAATCAGTAATAACAGGATAAGTGCATATGTTTTTGTGTAATTTATTGATTTTGATTAAATATTATTTCTTTCATTTTAATTGTTTATTTTTTATAACGTTAAAATCCATTTTATCGATATCGACTATTTTCCTTTATTGAAGTAGTGCACCCCTAACAATCGCCCTACCTACGCAACTTGACCTTGAACTGACCAATTGCAGCCGCGCATTCTTCCTCGTCCCCCGGCCCGTAGTAGTGAGTCGTGTACTTAGAAGAAATCGGCCTATACGCTCTCTAGTGGTTATATATTCTCTTTAGGTGTAGGCTATAATTAGTTGTTTTACTAAGAGCACAAAGTTCTGATTTCCATTTTCTCTTTACAAGTCATAAATGAATTTCCTACTCACGTCAAAGTAATTTTAAAATACCTCGAAATCCGTGCAAAGTTAGGGCATTTTACGGTATCTCAAAAGTGTGTTTGCTGTGTGGTTCCGATTTGCATAAATATGGACAATTATAGTTTTTTTTTGTTATTTACGAAATACTTACCTATACTGAAACAGTGGTGGCCGAGTACTAAAGGCCCCAACTTACGAGTTGTAGGTCTCTAGTTCAAACCCAACCAGGCGCATTACTTTGTGTAATTTATTTCATTATGTACCACTTCTCGTAAAACGGTGAAGGAAAACATCGTTTCCGCATGACGCAGGTCCTCACCGGACATGGCAAGTTCGGGAGGTTCCTGCATCGGATTCAAGCGGAAGAGACGCCCGGGTGTCGCCACTGTGCGCAACGCCCGGAGGACACGGTGGAGCACACCGTCGAGGTGTGCCCTGCCTGGGCGGAGCATCGCCGTGCCCTCGTGGGGGCGATCGGCGGCGGAGACCTCTCGCGCCGGGCCCTGGTCGAGGCCATGGTCCGAAGCGAGGAGGAATGTCCAAAATTCGAAGACATGTGACATTCACCAACCCGCACTAAGCCCTCGAGGTGGAGTGATCTGACACGTTTGGCTCTTACGCGCCTTAGACAGTCGGTACAGTCGAAGATAAGTTTCTACATACAATATCCTGTAACCTAGAAGCAGTAGGGACCAACCTTTTAGAAACTAAAAAGGGAGAAGAGGAAGTAAAATAAATTACCAACATAGTGTATAAAACATGTATTATTCATCTTCAATAATTATGAGAATAGGTATCATTTAAAACGTGTGCAGGAGGTACAATATTTTCTTGGTATCTTATAGGGATTGCAATTGCTGGATCCAGCATACACCAATCCAGCTGGATCCAGCGCCTTTTTAAACATGCTGGATCCAGCATACATCTTGATCCAGCGATGCGGATCCGCAAACGTATCAATTTCTATTGTTTAGTTTTGAGTTGCCGCCATTTTCGAATCGGCGCGGCAACGTTGCCGTTCTGTCACCCCCTTTCCCCCTTACCAACTGTACCGCTTATGTTTGTTTATTTTATAAATCAAAGACAGTTGATGAGTTGAATAACTGCTCTCGTCTCGATAGAAAGTGTCTTTGTGTCACTAAAGTGCATATGATTTGGTTGTTGTTTGAGAGACTGAATGGTAAGTAAAGTAAAATGTTTATTTTTAATTTTAGTATTAATGTTGATTTGATTCATGTCTCTTACTTTCTCGAAGAAGGAAAAGGAAGACACGTTTGGTGAGGTTCGTCAACACATCGCGAAATCTTTTTGTTTTTGTTTTCTTATTTAAACCGATCTTATTTTATTACCTACCTTTAATTGCAGGAAGTAGGTACATATCCTACAGTGGACTATTTAGTTATTTAGAACTTTGTGTGTGTGTGTATGTGTGTGAGTATTGTTGCTATTAAACAAGATTGCTAAAATGCGCAATTTTGATTGGAAAAAAGCTGTGCCATGTGTATAAAGATAGGTTTTTCCAGTTCAAAAACGCGTTCAAACTATTAGTCCTCCCGTAACCACGGTGCGGTGCTTGCAATAGCGCCAAAATATCGGAAATAAACAAAAGGAAGTTTGAACGCAATTTAAAACCCGCAATACCTACAAAATGTGTAATAGTAATCGCGACAGTTTAAATAAAATATTACCTTATTGGTTTTGTTAAGTTATTGCATCGCGATAGTTGTATTTATTTATCTTTAGGCATACTTATACTTATCTTATACTTCACCGATCTTTTCTTCATTACAGATTTAACGCTGTTTTTCGGACAGTTTAAAATGTCGACCAAGAATTCTAGCGACGGTAAAAAAAGTTTGTGGGACTTTTTCGTAAAGTTGGATATTCGAAGTGCCAAGTGCTCGCTATGCAAAAAAACATTGCTTATTAGTAACCGCTCCACTACAGGGTTAAAAGGGCATTTACAAAAAGTACACTGTATCAGTGTCATAAGTAATGTCAGTGGCAACAAAGTTCATCCAACAAAGATTTGGATAATGCAGATTCACAAGCTTCCACTGATGCTATAGCAACTACTTCAAAAAATGAAGATTATCAGGAAGTAGTTCCGAGCAAGAAGACCAAGGAGACTATTGATTTCTACTTTGAAAAAGAAAATTCTATGGAGAGTTTGGTCACTAGGATGGTGTGTAAAGATGGCTTTAGTCTAAGTACATTTAGTACATCATCCGACTTGAGATTATTATTCGCAAAATCAGGATTTCAATTGCCGACTTCTGAAAATACCATCAGAGCGATCATTTACAGATATGCAGAGAATATTCAAGCTGATTTCATTAAAGAATTCACTAATTTAAAGCAAAAAGGACAAAGATTCTCATTGAGTTTTGACGAGGGGACCTCCCAAAAAAATTATAGATACATAAATCTCAACTTGCACCATGATGATAAACATTTCAATTTAGGGTTGATAAGAATTCATGGCTCCTGCACTGCCGAACACTGCATTGAATTAGTGTCGGAAAGGCTGAATATTTTCGGCTTAGTGATGGAAACCGATATCATTGGTATCACTACCGATGGCGCCTCCGTAATGGTAAAAGTTGGAAAACTTTTGCCTTGTTATCAACAATTATGCTACGCTCATGGTATCCAGTTGGCTGTGGTGGACGTGCTATACAAGAAGAAACCTCATAAGGAAGTAGAACAAGCCGCAACAGATGAAAGTGATGAATGCGAAGACGATGAAGACTTAGAGACAGAGATGAACGATGGCTTGGCAGTTACAGTAGAACGAACATTAGTGGACTCTGGTGAATTAATTCCACGATACAGCGCACTGCTCATGAAAGTACGCAAAGTTGTAAAAATTTTCAAAAAATCACCCACCAAAGATGATTTACATTCAGTCAAAAAAGTATCGGGAATGGATGATTTGTTTATGGTTCCAAATTAAAATTTTTGTTTTTTTGTAGTTGTTAGATTGGCACAACTGTTTTCCATTTTGGCGCGGAGTTTGAGTTGCATCTGTTATTTATATTAAATACAGTGCTGGTTTTAGTAATATCATATATAGTGTGTATTGCGAATTTCATAATGGACAAAAATATCGAACAAAGAGTTTGTCTTAAATTTTGCATCGCCAATGGAATTTAGTGTTCGGAGTCACTGAAAATGTTACAGAAGGCTTACGGTGAATCGACTTTATCAAAAACTCGTGCTTATGAGTGGTTCAAAGCGTTCAAAAGCGGTCGAGATGTGATGGAAGATTTGCCTCGCTCTGGTAGGCCGTCAACGTCTGCAACTGAAGTTAACATCGCAAAAGTGAAGGAAATAGTGACTGAAAATCCCCATTCAACTCTGAGAGAGATAGCCGCCGAACTTTCTGTATCTCACGAGTCGATCCGTACCATTTTAACTAATCATTTGGGTATGAAACATGTTGCTGCTCGGCTAGTCCCAAAAGATCTGAATTTTCTCCAAAAACTCAATCGCATGAAAGTCGCTGAGGACATGCTAGAACGAGTCAGTTCGGACCCAACATTCATGAAACGTATTGTTACTGGTGACGAGACGTGGGTTTACGAGTTTGACATGCAAACTAGTCAACAAGCTTCGGAGTGGCGCCTTCCGAAACCGAAAAAACCACGCCAAAGTCGATCAAAAGTCAAAGTCATGTTGACTGTTTTCTTTGACTATCGCGGTGTTGTGCACTCTGAATTCTTACCGGAAGGTCTAACGGTAAATAAAGAATATTATTTGAGCGTTATGCGGCGTTTAAGAGAGCAAATTCGACGAAAAATGGATTTTGCACCACGACAATGCGCCTTCGCACAAGGCTATCATTGTGAACGAATTTTTGACCAAACACTCAACAAATACCATCCAGCAACCACCGTATTCACCAGATATGGCTCCTGCTGACTTTTTTCTTTTTCCTAAACTCAAATTACCACTTCGTGGCACCCGTTTTCAATCGATAGAAGACATAAAGGAGAATTCGCGGCGAGAACTGAACTCAATTCAGGAAGCAGCGTTTAAAAAATGTTTTGATGAATGGATTATTCGTTGGCGCAAGTGTATCGTTTCTAAAGGAGCATACTTTGAAGGTGATAAAATAAATTTGGATAAATAACAGACATTTTGTGTATTATTGATCTTTTCCCGGTACTTTCTTGACAGAGTAGTATTTTTGCAAAAATATGTTAAGGAAGATAAAGGTAAAGAACTAAGTCTGATTCTTGATTGCCGCACGAGATGGAACAGTTTGCTCAGTATGCTGGAACGTTTCTACAACCTAAAAGTTTGCATCGATAAAGCATTGATAGACGTCGGTTCTGAAATAAAATTTTCCGGCGATGAATGGTCAATAATGAATGAGTTGATTGTCAGTCTACAACCGTTGAAACTGGCTGTAGAAGCTCTTTGCAGAAGAGAGTCCACATTGATAACTGCCGACACAACCCTGAAATTTGTCTTAGACAAGCTAAATAACCACGGCACTTCCCTAAGCGCCGAGCTAGCTGAAGCACTACGCAACAGAATCGCAGAACGACGCCTCTCCGAAGTTATTGGTACGTTAGTGTACATGAAAAATCCAAAAAAGTATGAAGAAGCAGTAAAAAAACCTGGCTATTTTCCATTGCCAAAAAAGAATGCGATGCGGCAGGAGATAAAAACATTGTTAAAACGAGTAAATAAACAATATATTGTAGAGCCGATGCAAGAAGATACCATGGAGATAGAAGAAGATCGTGTAGATGATGACGCAGAACCCGTTAAAATGACTTTAGAGCCAGAGCTTGAGATAGAACTTAAAAGAAAAAAGGAGAACTTTAATAAACAAAAGCCAAGTTGTCAATTAGATTACGAAAAGATCCTGAAAAAAGAAATGAGCGTTTATGAGAGCGAAGGAGTGCGAGGTGAACATTTATCTATGGTTTATGAGTATTTAATGACCTTAAAACCGACCAGTGTAGAGGCCGAAAGGGCATTCTCAGCAGCCGGCTACATATGCAGTTCTGTGCGAAGCAGGTTGGGAGATAAGACTATAGATAAAATTTGTTTTCTAAGATCTTACTTTCAGAGAATTCAAAAAAAGAAGTAGTCTCTTATCGTCAGACTTTAAACTGCTTAATTATTAAGGATTAACGAGCGGAGAGAAGATTATTTCAAAGCTTTTTTTGTTTGATACAAAAATACTATTGAAAATTAAAATAGTGTTATTATTACGGTCCTTTTTTAAAAGGGAAATAATAATGGTTCCGAAAAACAAATTAATCTCCAGCGATCTGTGGCCGACTATTATTCTAATTAACCAGCGTTATAATGAATTACCGACAAAAAACCCAAAATATAAACGAAAAAAAATATCCAACTTAACAACAAATAAGAGCATGTTCAAATAACATTTTCTCCTAAAAAAAATGGATCTTCGAATAACAAAACTAAACTTCCAAATAGAATACTGAACCTCCGACAAAATTACTAAGTTACCGACAACAGAGGTTTTGTCAAAATAATCA
This sequence comes from Mythimna lalbum, assembly GCA_949319445.1. NCBI lineage: Eukaryota > Metazoa > Arthropoda > Insecta > Lepidoptera > Noctuidae > Mythimna > Mythimna lalbum. Next base: position 18,110,575 of record OX439357.1, on the reverse strand, counting down.
TATTTTTACAACTTGCATGAACTGTTTTAATTTCTATTGTTGGTTATCAAATTTATTTTTTAACTCCCAATAATAATGAAAATACCTCAATATTAAGGGATTTTTTCGCGTAATATTCTTTGTCCTAATATACTTTGGCATAACGATTTTGGCATAATATATTTTGCCATAATAATACAATCCCATTTTTTCTTTTTGGCATACAGTTTATGTTGGCATAATCATCTTTATGGCTAATTTGTTTTGGCATAAATTTAATTCGCATACCTAACGTTACTAGGCCTAATGACTATTAGCATAATAATGTTTAGGCATACAATGAATATAACATAACATAACACCACATAGCTATAGTTTCTGTAACAATTCAATAATATTGTTGGTTAAAAATTTTATATGTTGTGCTACAAAAGCGACAGAACCGAATCGCTGCAAAACCGACTTCACATAGTTTTGTCTGCCCTACCCCTAGAGTGTAATATAAAATCGCGTAGGGGCGAGGCGGCCCGTGGGCTGAGGAGCAGGCGGCTGCGAGCGAGCCGCAGCCGCCGAGACTGCTGTGGTGCGCGAAAGCCGTCTGCGACGATTAGCACACGTGGGGCTGCCGGAGGCCAGCAGCGCCGGAGCCGTGACAGAAACCATGCCTGCTGCATGTGGCATGCTTGCCTGTTGAAAGCTGCATGCTTGGTTGCATGCTACATGTTGCATGCTTACTTGTATGGTGCATGTTGCATATTTGCTTGCATGCTGCAATTTATATTTGCGTGGTAAGTAAAATTCATGATATATGATGCATGTAAAAGTTATTATTACAAGTACATTTTTATATTTTTTATGAGTTTCTGTACAACCACTCAGAATATTACGGCTTATGTATATATATATGTATCTATTATACGGCATATATATATATATATATCTGTGTATCAATTATAACATATTTTACTATGTTTAATTGGTTTGTCACACCTATGACAGCCCCATTTCTTGTCCAGGCAATTACTGTCCATTCCAGGTTGCCTGGAAGAGATCGCGGAATGCGATAAGGCCGCCCATTGTATGTATGTGTTTTAGTTTTAAGTTTTTCCATTTGTATGTGTAACGGTGTACAATAAAGTATATAATAAATAAATAAATAAATAATATTTTCAGTAAAATGTTACTGTTAAAATAGCACCACAGTCTATGAAATATAAAAGGTAATTTATGAATTAATAGTCGGCAAGTAAAGATAAAAATTACAAAGCATAGTTTTCAGTAGAACGTAATTTATGCTGGTAGAAAAGTATTACAGCAGTAAACAGTCATATCTCATTCGGTCGTTTTGTCATTTTTATTCGGACAAAAGTAGTCGGAAAGTTAGTATTTTAGGCAGTAGATTTAATATTTTGAGTAAGGGCAATTCTTCTTTTTTTGTCGGAGCTTTTATTACTACCCTTTTTAAAAGAATGTTAATTAAGTTAATTTTAAAAGAATTTGTGAGACTGATTGCTACTGATTAGCCGTCCTATCATTAAACATAAGCGTAATTAATAAGATAGTGCTTACCCTATTTTACAGAGCAATCAGAGGTTTGCAGGAGACGTGTCACTTATGACAGCTGATAATTTTAGAAATATTCCGTCAATTAAGACTGCTAAGCCTACACGTTGGCACAGCATTTTAGAGATGCTGGAGAGTTTAATTCATGTTTGCAACCGTGATACAATAAACAACATGTTAAGAAAGGCAGGAAAAGATGAGCTGAAAATTACTCAAAATGAGTGGATTCTTTTGGAAGACTTAGTCAAGTTTTTAAATCGATTCCGTGAAGCAGTCGAAATTATGTCATCCCAAAAGACCTGCACTATGAATGTTGCACTTGTATTTCGCTCTGAAATAATTGATGTTCTAAAATCACTTGATGATGATGAATCATTGGTTCTGTTTCGTTTAAAACGCAACATGTTGGCGAATATTGATAAAAGATTTCCTGTTACGAAACCTGTAGTAGCAGCAGCTCTTTTGGACAAGCGGTTCATGGGTCTTAAAGAGTTAGATTTATATTTAGATTCACAAAATATGGCAAAGGCTTCCTTCCTTGCATCTTACATAAAGGAAGTTATAAAGCCACATGATTTGCCCGGAAATTGTAAAAGAACCGAAACGGACACTGCAGTTTCACTAAATACCAGCAGTTCCTCATCAATTTTGAGTAAACTATCAAAAAAACAGTGCTGGTCATGGACTTGAAGATGATGATCCACTAGACCAAGAATGTTGGCGATATCTTGCTTCTGCTGTTGGATCTACGGAAATCAACAATGAGGATCTTTTATCGTTTTGGAACGAAAAGAAGAAAGATTTTCCTTGGCTATCTACCTTTGCCAGAACTTTGCTCTGTGTACCCGCTACAAGTACCCCGAGTGAGAGGGTATTTTCTGTAGCCGGAATGGTACTTCCTGCCAAAAGATCTCGGCTGAGTCCGCAAAGGGTGAATAAAATAATTTTTATTCACGAGAAATTCACGATTCAATTATAGAGAATGTAAAAATTATGTAGAAAAATAATTTTCTTGTCTAGATTGAAGTTTTCTTTTATTTTTTTAATAAATAAAGTGAGTCGTTGCATTAATGCTTTTTTTTTTAAGATTTTTACACTGAATTTTCATACTGTACATAAATCACCCACGCCGCCGCCGAGCGAGATTCATCAGCACGCCGCCGCCGCAATATTTGGGGGAGGCGCCCATGTCTAGTGTTGTATGATACATTGAATGTTACGGTAATTTTCTTTATTAATGCCTTCAATTGTTTTTATTTTGTATAATACTAACTTCTATTTTCAATATTTTAAGTTTTAAAAAATAAAGCCGTTTTTTGTGCATGTCGTATTAACCTGTAATTAATTGTTACACTTGTAAATGTTACTCTAGTCATTAAATCAGAAATGTGTGTAGTGTAAACAGTTGTTGGTTAAACTGAATAAATAAATAAATAAATAAATAGACATACAAGCCAATATATATCTCAAGAGATAATCAAAGTTATAATGTGTATGGAGGCCAAAAATTTGCAACTCTTATCGGAGATAATGCAAATAATATCCAAAGAGCATTTCAGATAGTTCAAAATTCGTGTGCACTATATAATACCGCTGAGATGTGTAGCACATTGAATTTGCTATGCGAAGATTGCTTAAAACTAGAACCAATTAATGCGTTTATATCGATTGCCACAGACACGATAAAAGCAATCAAAAGAAATCAAAGTATGAGCGCTTTATTAGCTCAGATTGTAAAAGATAAAGGTTCAGGTAAAACCTTAAAATTGCCAGGGAAAACCCGCTGGGGCAGTTACCATACTGCGTTAAAAAGTTTGAAAATATCCAAAGCTGCATTACAGACATTAGCTATTCACGAAGATGCCACTATTTCAGACGAAATAAAATCAAATTTATTGGATTTAAATTTTTGGACCATGATAGAAAATTGTATAAAACTACTGGAACCTATTACAGATAAAAATTTCAAACTTAAAGGCAATGGAATATTTATAAATGAAGTTTATATGGCATTCAAAGATATTAAGTCTACATTTAATTTAGCATTTCCGGATATATCCATTCTAAATGAGCATCACAAACAAGAGATTACAAATGCTGTAATTAGGCGAACAAATAATTGTTTGAAACCCATTCATTATGCTGCATATTTATTAGATCCAAGGTCGCAAGGCATTGAATTAGAAGAAGAACATGAAGTGGATGCCATGGAGTTTATACACGACGTGAGCCAATCGCTCAATATTGACGTTGGTGTTGATTTAGCTAACTATAGAGCTAAACAGGGTTTATGGAGCAGACCATTTATATGGAATCATGTCGCCGTAATGGACGCGGTAGTTTGGTGGAGAGGACTCTGTAAGTCCAAATTGCTGAGTAGGGTTGCAGTACGTATTCTAACTGCTCCCTGTACTTCAGCAGCCACTGAACGATCTTTTAGCACGCATGCGCATATACATAGTCACAAACGAAATAGATTGACTACAGACAGGGCAGCAAAAATTGCTTTTATATCATATAATTGGAACCTGTTACACAAACATAAAGATGATGACAATGACGATGATGACGAGCCGTTATCTACACCCAGGCAATTGTCAAGTCCGTTGGGTAGCCCAATAAATGAAGAACGACCTTCAACATCACATGGAAATACACAAGAAATAGAATTTTGCAATATTAATAATATATTTAATAATGATGACAGTAGCGACAGTGACAAAAAAATTTCAATTGTAAAAAAACGCTTTTTTATCTTTTGTTAAGTATAATAAATAATTGTTAGTAAGTATCTCTTGTTCTTTTATTTATTTTTGGTCAAAAATTATTTAGTCTCTATAGACGTTCTTTCTGCAATTAAGTAACATTCCATCACATTGCGCAGAAAAATCTTATGATAAAACAAGAAGACGTCTTTTCGTATTTATAATGAACTGCTGGTTTTATTTTAGCTAGTGCCCTTAGTGCCCTATATATGTTGACGCAAAGTATGTGCGCATCGCAAAGTACCTATTTTTCGCTGCATTAGTTTAAAAAAAAATAAGGTCGTGATAATTACGTTAAATAATGAAAATACCCGTCTATTGGGTTTTTTCCCACATAAATACCTATTTTTTCCCCAAATGGGAAAAAACCTGGGTTTATTCCCGTTGGGTTTTTTCCCGCTGCCCATCTCTAGCGTATAGTGGTTGAAGGTCCAGCGCGTTATAGAATTTCACCTTAATTATTCAGTGGTTAATTTAACATAATGAGTAGTGACAGTGAATCTTCATCCACTCCACCTAGAAAAATAACAAAAAAGGGAGAATGGACAGCAAAGAAAGCAGGTAACACGATTTTTCAACATCATTCGCAAACTTTTCGCGATGAATGGTTAAGGAATCCGATATTTCGAGACTGGCTGCAGCCAGATCTTAAAAATCCCAAGAAAGCGAAGTGTGCATATTGTCCATCAAGCTCTCTGGTTGCTGAAATCACAAATCTCAAATCACATGCCGAATCAAAGAAACATTTGAGAAACAAATCTATTTCATCGGGTCTACAATCTCAAAAGTTGACTTTATTTGGATTCAAGACAGGCATAACTCAAATAAACAAACAAAAAGATCGACCTGAAATAAAACTAGCTGCATTTTTTGCAGAACACAATATTGCTTTTTCTGTGGCTGACCACTTGACTGATTTGTTAAAAGAAATTATTCCCGATTTTAAATTAGTGCAAGAAATTCAATTGAAGCGTACTAAAATCACAGCAATTGTAAAAAATGCTATTGGGGAAGGGCGCAAAGTTGATTTGGCGAATAAATTGAAATTAACCAAGTTTTTAGCGCTTACTGATGAGACTACAGATGTATCTACAGTCAAAACGGCTTGTGTTGTAGTGCGTTATTTTGACTAAGATGCTCAGAAAATCTGCAGCGTATTTTGGGAACTGTACAAGATTTTTAAGGAAACAGACACCAATGATATTCCTATATTCAGTTGATTTATTTTCGCTGCGAGTTGCGTTGAAGGTGCGATAAAAACATACTTAATATTAAAGTTGAAATGCATAGTTCACATAGCTTCTCTCTGAAATTGAAAAGTGGTTGGCCAAATGGAGGATTGCAGTTAGTGCATCTAAATCAGTGCACATAACATTCACTCTCCAGAAAGAAGAAGTTCTCCAGTCAGTTTGAATGGCATTCAACTCCCACATCAACACACGGTCAGGTACCTGGGCATGCATCTGGACCGTCGACTCACATAGAGGAAACATGTTCGAGTTCAAAACTACATATTGAAACAGATATCAAATCGTCCCTAAGCTTACAACACCGCTCAAGTCGAAAATGGCGGTTTTTACATTTGAATGCCATTGGATGTAGCTGCGTAATACGCGTCGAACCATTGGTCACTTGATAGAGATTTCAGCCAATCAGAAGCCGTAATTTAAAAAATAGTGACAGCGCTCAAGTCGGTTGGCCTCGCAACACCGCACAAGTCGTTAGTCTGTCAAACTTTGCGCGCGTAAGTTCTTGACGCTCCGTGATTATTCAATTTTTATGTGAATTTTATCGCTGAAAGGTCCATGCAAGAAGTTTTAATGGAATATTAAGAGGTAAGCTATAGAATAAAGTAATGTTTATTGATTTACGCTTATTAATATAGAAACAAAATGATAATAGAATATGTTCACTACTTACGCGGTGTTTACTAACAATTTTTTCTTACCTTAGGCGGTGTTTCAAAATGTATTTTATTTCTTTTAGGATACTCAATAATTAAAAATACACTATGGATGAAGAAGAAATTGATTCCTGGAGTAATCTGAGTTCAGGTGATGAATTGTTATGTGCCCAATTACATTTACAATTACAAGAATCAGGACTGATGTCAAAACATAAACGGCGTAAACTAAGTTGCAAAGAAGATAAAAAAATTAGTAAACTAGGTTAGTATTGAAGGTTTGTTTTGAGGTCCGCATTTATTTCTTGTTATTTACACATTTAGTGCAATAATTCCTATTATTTGTTTTAGATTTGAAGCAAAAAGATAACACTAGTTCTTCTGATACCAAAGCATGCAATTCTCCTACTAAATACGAAATTATTGCAACACCAATAAATGATCAAAACTTCGGGGAGTCCATAAAAAGTATTTTAAGTAGCCAGGACAATGTAATCTTAATATTAGATCAAAACATGGAGAAAAAGTTGGTAATGATTTCATTGATCTGCAACAGGAACCACCCGAATTTGCTACGGTGGCCATCGAGTATCTTGAGTCTTCTGTATTGGATGTAGCCAATATCACGGTAGAAAATGAGAACGTTGTACAAGAACTAGGAAATGCTGTCCTTAATATAAATTCTGTTAAATCTTTCCCTACTTCAAACCAAGATATTCTCGTATCTACGAATACTCAAGACCCAGTTTCTGATATAGTCACAAACAATACTCAATGTACAGATAAAAATAATACAACCCAAAACAATATGCAGCAATCCAATGTCTCTGCTACTCCATCGTGTTCTTCAAAAGTGGTCATACTCAGTGATGTTCCCTATCACGGTGATTTGTTAAGTCATAAAAACGACAGAACAAGGCGTCAAAAGACCCAAAGAAATATAAACGCAATATTAATAAAGAATTACGGATGAAAGGTGAAAATTATTTGGGAAACAGAAGAGACAGAAAAGCAAAGATTAATGAAACATTTAAAGTGAAACAAGACGTATTTAAGCCTGCAAGATCCATGAAACCTACGTGCAGTTCTGCGTTTTGCAAGAAATCTAAACTCAGGTCATGTGACAACATAAATGAAGAACAGCGGAAACATTTGTTTGAAAATTTCTGGCAGAATATGAACTGGGAGCAGCGAAGATCATTTATAACAAAATACCAAAGAAAATTACTAAAAATCCAGAATCATCCAAAAGAACTGATAGTCGAACTTACGTTTTGACGATTGATAACGTACGTCACCAAGTCTGCAAAAAAATGTTCTTGGCCACTCTTGGAATTAAAGATTGGTTTATCAGATATTGGTTGACAAAAACCGATTGTGCTATGCCTCCCGATTCATCTACTTCAACCAGTAATCGCAGAAATCCAGAGAAAATTGAAGACCACAAATATATTGAAAAGTTTTTAGCAGATCTTCCAAAGATGCCGTCGCATTACTGTCGTGCTAAAACATCACGAGCATATTTAGAACCAGTTTTCACGAACATGACACAGCTTTATAAGACATATAAAGAGAATTGTGAATTAGAGGGTAGAGAATGCCCTGGCCGTAAATTATTTGACAAAATATTTTTGAAACTCAATCTGAGCCTATTCCACCCAAAGAAAGATCAATGCGATGTTTGTTGCAGTCATAAAACTGGAAACATTACGGATGAAGAACACGCTGAACATGTTCTGAAGAAAGATCGAGCCAGGAAAGAGAAAGATACTGACAAAGGAATTGCACAGTCCGGAGCTTGTCACGTGTTCACACAGGATGTTGAATCGGTAAAATTGGCCCCGTATCTTCAAGCTAGTGCAGTTTACTATAAAACTAAATTATGCGTCCATAATTTTACACTATACAATATAGCAACTAAGGAAGTAATGTGTTATTGGTTCGATGAGTCAAATAGCACACCTGAAGCCCTTGTTTGCTTCATGCTTAGTAGACCATTTAGAGAAGGTTTTGAGTCAGAAATTATTGCCTGTGATTTTATATTCCGATGGCTGTTGCGCTCAAAATTGCAATGCTACCTTAAGTAATGCTTTATTACGTTTAGCGATTGAAAAAAATATTGTGATTACTCAAAAGTATCTGGAAAAAGGCCATACTCACATGGAATGTGACTCGGTACACAGTGCAATAGAGTGCAAATTAAAAGGTAAAGAAATTTTCCTTCCACAACAATACATGGCAATAAGTAAAATTGCTAGGAGTGATCCTATGCCTTACGAAGCTCGTTATTTGGACTATAACTTTTTCACAGACTTTTCGAAAGAATTGATTTATAAATCTATACGTCCTGGTAAAAAAACAGGTGACCCAGTCGTCACAGATATACGTATGCTAGAATACAGACCAAATGGCACAATTTGGTACAAAGTTGATTTTGATAACGAGCTACAGCCGTTACCACATCGTCCCACGCCAATTAACAACAATAACCAAATAAATGGCCTGCAGAAATTGTACGCAGCTAGAATACCAATTACAAAGCGGAAGTATCAAGATTTGCAAGACCTAAAAAGTGTATTACCACCTAGTTGCCATTCTTTTTATCATGACCTTCCGCACAGCAATCGCTAAAGACTGAAACTTAGATTAGACTAGAGATTTCGAGTTATTCTTTATTATTTTTATAATTTTATTAATACTATTTATATCTTGTTTCTTTGGAGTTTATTAAAGACTAAAACTAATAATTCAAAATATTTACCTATAATAATAAAAAAATATAATTGCATTTTCGCACTAACTAGAAGTTCCTATGTTACCAAACAACTTTAAGTAATTTATATCAACAATGTGATTCTTAAGATTTAAGTTATAGATACCTAATATTATAAAGATTTGTTAATTTTCTTGAAATATTTCCTAATAAAAGCTTTTCTTTGGAAATCATCTTTTATTTAATATCTTAATCCCTAACATTTCCGCAAACAACACCGCCTAAATCTAATAAAATATTAGTCAACACAGCTCAAGTCATAAAAAACAAGTTAAAATAAAGTAAATTGTCAAAATAAGTATAAATAATTATTTCTTAACCGCTAACTAGAGTATGTATTAAGTTATGACAGGAATAATCCCCAGATTTTTTAAAATAGACAGTTTTTTACGTCTCCTGTAAAGTTGGTAAAAATGACTTAGGCGGTGTTGTAAGCTAAGGGACGAAATGCACCATGGTTTATAAAAACAACAGAGGTCCATGAAATTCTAAACATGCCTACAGTTAAACAAGAAATAGACACTCATGGAGAGAACTATAGGCTAAGACTGGCGAAGCACCCAAACCAACTAACAGGGCAACTCACTATCCCTAGAACAATTCGTCGGCTTAAAAAGCGACATGATATCTTCGACGATTAGAGGGTCTGTGACCCAACTAATGAAGAGTAAAAAAGTGCTGGCTCTAATGGGAGCAGCACCCTAAACGACAAAAAGCACCCACCACATCTGCTTTTAGTCTGGAATGACTGATTGCAAGATCAAATAAAAGAAAAAATAAGACATAGCTTCTCTCATCATAGATAGTTCCCGAAGGAGTCACAATTGCAACTTGTGTACAGTCAATGCATCCTTTAACTCCGGGAAACCCGTAGCAGTTGTAAAAAAAAAACAATACATGAAGTCTACAGAGGTATGAAAATTAAGTGAGTAGGTAGGTACCAAGAATATAAATGTCTTGCTCTCAGGAATAGCCTGAGAGCAAGACATTTATATTTGTGGTTTGAAGCTCTTGTAATGTTCGAGGAAATCTAACCCATTCATGAAAAATGTTACGATGGTTCAATGCTTCCACAACATCACTTATGCAACGGGAGGTTGTTGCTTGGGATATATTTATTTTATTCAAGTTACCGGTTGGAGTTTGGTAACTCCCAGTACCCAAAAACTGTAAAGTGCACAGGACCTGAAATAATATAACAAAGTGTTAGGTAGATAGGTAAATGTTAAAGTTCTTTACTTTAAAATAAAAATAGCTAAGTCATACTAAAGTTCAATTATAATAAAATCGGTTATAATACTTGTGCACTCAATAAATACTTTTTTGCACTCAAGAAAATCCATGTATACACCAAAGCATAGAAAGAATTAGGTGCACGCTTAGTAATTTAGAAGTGGAATTAGTATTTTTGGTGGGATAGGTTAGGTTAGTTTGGTGAACAATTAAATACATGCCTGAAATAAAATTATGAAGCAGATAATAATTTACCTTCGTTTTCAGGTCTATTTTCGTAGTATCCTAAATTACAGGAGCCACGAGATCTATTCAAAATCCTTATTATATTTTTATATAATCTGAAAATTCTGAAGTTTTTAATGACTTCTGTTTCGCTCAAGTCTCAAACATCGACGGCGTGATAAGTGGACTGCAGTCGCCATGTATTGGCCAGTTGCTCGCTACGTTCCACCAACTCCGAGATAAATATGTTAATAAACTCGTCCATTTTTCAGTGGTTTCAAGTCCAATCGTGGATATACAAATTACACGTCCGTTATTGTACGCGAAGGTCGTCGTTCCAAGAAAATACACGATCCAGAAATCACAGAGCAAATCGAAAATCCAATATGAGAAGCCAAGCCGTATTTTAAAACTAAGAAAACACAGTGTAACGCACTAAAATCTAATAAAACTCAACGAATTCACTCAGAAATGACATATCTCTATAATCGACATGACATGACATCTCTACTGCTCAGAAGCACTCGACATGAACAAAGAGAATGTTAAGTAGACATGAACTCCAAAGAGAATGTAAAGTATGATGAATGATGAACTCTAACGTTATGTCACTGTCACTGCGTTCAAAACTTCATTCACATTCCAGTGCTCGGCAATTTTGCAATAGGTAATAATTTTAAATTATTACCTTTGCAAAATTTAAAAACACTAGAACGTAAATTATTAATTAATTTAATACGTTCTAGTGTTTTTAAAGTTTCTAAATCAAAATGCCAAAGAGGAAACGTGAAGAAAAAGATTCTTTCAGCTATATTAAGAAAAAAATTAAGAAGTTGAAAAAAAAATTGCTAAAAAGACGCCGTAGATCTTCGTCATTCTATGATTCTGAGTAGAGTTTGTCAACTCCTCAAGGTACTTAATGTTTACTTATGTACTACTGATGTTTTGTGGATTAACATTACAACGTGCGAGTTGCAACTTGTCCTTTTTCAAACTCGGGTTATCGATGCAACGCCTTTAAATTCATCTTACCTGCTGTTATCTGTAGGAACCTACTTACATACATACCTACACGTGATCAGGTATCTTATTAACTATTTAAGTAGGTAAATATGACAACAATGTGTGCATTCATTGAGTTCATATTTCCCTGTTTTGCTATGCCATGACATAGGAACAAAAAGTTTACAATATTTTACGATTTTCTATTGCAGATTATATAATTAAGGAATCCGAAAAATAATAAAGGGCTATCAGTGAATATTGATGAGCCGGTACCATCAACTAGCGACTCACACTGTGAGTTACTGGCGGTGCCCAATGTACTTGAGGCAACACAAGAATCTCGTCCTCAGTCAACAACTGTAGCTGCTACAATTGAGAAGGAGGATCAAAACCAAGAGTCAGATGATACTATGATGAAAATTTTGGGATCTGATCCATCAAACCCTACATCATTTGGGAAAGATATCCATAAGGACTTAGCCATACGCTATGAACACATAGCCACTTCTGGCCTGTCGAAAGAACTTAAAAAGTAAGGAAATCTTAAGTTCACATTTACCTCCAGCTAATTGTAAGCTGATTGACGCACCATCCCTTAATTGTGAGATTAAGGCGGATGTCGGTAAAATCATAGTGAAGCGTGACAGCGCTTTACAGGCGAAACAAAGGCAGATCGCTAGCGTTATTTCATGCTTTAGTGAGGCAATTACGATTATGATGTCTCAAGAGACAAAAGATACCAACATTTTAAGATTACTTTTGGATAATGGGCGTATCTTGTTTGACTGTCAACATAATGATTCAGTTACCAGACGCAACTTCATCCTTAGTGTACAAAAGAAAGAGTTAAAAGACCAGGTGCAGCTAACCAAGATTGATAGTTTATTCTTTGGACAAGATCTCGCTGACACGCTGAGAACTAAGCTAAGGCTATCCATAAATCAAGAGTTGAGTTGCAGGCTGCTCCACCACAAGCCCCGTACCGCAGACCAACGGGGCCTCGGAAAACGAAGGAGTCTGCACCCTCAACGAGGCAGCAACACGAGCGGTCATCCAGAGCGTCACGTCCTAACAATGGTCGCAACTTCAGTAGATACCATGGTAAATTATGCCGGCAGGCTTTGTAATTTTTATAATCAATGGTCTCAAATAACATTAGATCAGACTGTATTGTCGTGGATAAAGGGATATAAGATCCCTTTTACACAAACTCCATTTCAGATTAATATACCATCATCAAAAAATATTCTCATTCTGAAGAATATAAAATAAACGTTTATCTACGAGAATACCTCAAGCCAACGATTGAATGAAGATTCACATAGCTGAATACGCTTCAACGACTCTTCGATCAAACGATTTCGTATCGAATTAAAAAACCTAACACCCTCCACTAAATGGTTGTCATGGCAACTTGTCAACTTCAATCACAAATAAGTTGATAAAAAATGCTATGCAATAGCTTTACCGCGGCAGTCTCCGAGTGCCACACGTCTTTTTTTAAATTAAATTGCCATAACACTGCTGTAACTAATTTTAGACACAGGTTTATTGAAACAATGAAACACATTAGTAACTGAAAAAAAAAAACATTGAAAAACAATTAATTATACGAGATGTTCGAAGTGGGCTCCTTCAGCTGCTACGTAGGCGCTACACTTTTTGAAGGACCGTTCCAAGCGCCGCGCAAATCCTGGCGACGATATTACATCAGCAACCGAACGTATTCGTTGACGCAGTTATTCAACTGAAGTGATTTCTTCTTTATAAACCATCTTCATACCCTTAATAGGTCAAGATGAACATTATTCCCACATCATTTTGTTGTCGTAAACGGTCAAATGTGTAACTGTTCCCACAAAATGTCACTGTCATTTTCTTGTTTATGAGGTAACCTACAACGAGAGCCAAAAGACACGTTTCCAAAACGAACGAAGTAAAAAATAGGTGCTGTCAAAGTTTTACTTTCAATTGTTTAAATTGTTTTCTCAAACGGATAAAGATTTATATGTGATTTCGGATAAAAATTATGAAAATGCCGAAAAAAAATCCGGTAAGTGTTGACTATTGATTTATTTTATTAGATAAAGGGTCACGTTACTTGTTTATTTAGTTCATTAGTATGAAAAACAATGAGTGACTGAAATTTAGCACTCAAAACTATGTGGGAAATATTAGCTAGTTGCCCGTTTAGGTTTCAATATTTATTATATTGTGGGAAATGTTTTCCTGCAAGTAATGTCTATGTTACACAATCAGACTGATGGTAGTGTTTTTTTCTTTCAGAAACATCTTCGCGATTCAGATATTGAAGCCCAACTGTCCGCGCTCTTATGTTCGTCAGAGGATGAGGTATTTGATGATGAAGCAGTTGGTTATTTTGTCTCTGACTCCTACAATATCGATTTTGATCAGCGTTTGGATGAAGTACAAAATCTTTCTACAGAAGCATTGCACAGTTTATTGGAGGGTGATCCAGATTTATCACTTATTCAAGATACTACTACACAAGATGTCACTATGGCTGAAGTCCATGAGGAAGCTATATGTTCAATCCATGAAATTTCTGTTGCTGCTTCAACATCAACTTCTGTCCCAGCTGAGTCGAAGCCTACTGGGGACAGGGTTGTCCGAAAGGGAGCTCGTGCCCCGGTATGAAGGCTAGAAGGAACGGCGCGGGGTTTTTAGTCAGTAAGAGTCTGACACTGTCTCCCGCTCCACCCAAGAACGGGTTTCGTCAAAGATGATTTTCACCGGCGACAAAAAAAAAAAAAAACTACATTGTCTTTCTCTCAAGATACATTTAGGCCATTGCAAGATAAATCAAGGAATTGGTCCTTTATACATGAAAATGGTACTTGGCCTAGTTTTGACAGAGAAATGCAAGTAAAGAAGAGGTACACTAACAGAACTCAACCACTTGAATATTTCATTGATTTTTTTCCAGAAGAACTAATTGATATTATTGTTCAAAACACAAATTTGTATGCAAATTACACACACTCTAAAGCTTGGACAGATGTCACAAAACAAGAAATGAAAGCATACTTTGGTTTGATTATACTTATGAGTATAAATCCGTTAGCCGATATAAATACATATTGGTCAACGGATGAGTTTTTCAGAAACCTAGTCATTTGTAAAGTAATGCCATCATAAAGGTTTAAAAAATATCTCAAAATCTACATATATCAAACATTACAACAGAGACACCACGAAACTCTCCTGATTATGATAAATTAGGAAAAATTAAACCTGCTATTGAAATACTGAAAAAAAAAACATTCAAAGATAATGTACAAGTTTCTGCATTTAATTCAATAGATGAGAGTATGATAAAATTCAAGGGGCGCAGCCACATGAAGCAATATATGCTCAAGAAACCTATAAAGAGGGGATATAAATGTTGGGCGAGGGCTGATTCAAAAACAGGGTACTTATATGAATTTTATACTGGGAAAGTTGACAGTGGAACAGAAGAGAACTTAGGGGCTAGGGTAATATTGGATTTATGTGAATCTTTGCCAAGCCACACATTGGTAGCATTTGACAATTTTTTCACCAGCCTTCCATTATTGGAGATTTTATTTGAGAAACATATTTATAGTGTTGGAACCGTAAGAATAAACCGCAAGGGTTTACCAGATTTAATGACAGGAAAAAATCTTAACATTGAAGAAAGAAAGGAAATAGTCCTGAAACCGGGAGAATTTATATACCAGTGTGATGGACCAATAACTGTTATCAAATGGAAAGATACAAAAGATTGCAACTACTGCATTCAATCCTCGAGCTGTGGAAATGATTGAGCGGAAACAAAAAGATGGTACCAAAAAAAAAATGTTTTGCCCTCTTTCAATCAAGAAGTACACTGAGTTTATGGGAGGAGTTGATCACTTTGATCACTTTAGAGCTTCATATCCAATTGGTCGCAAATCTCGAAAGAATTGGCACCGACTTTTTTGGTTTTTGCTGGAGGCAGCTGTGATCAATGCATACATTGTTTATATGACATCTCATTCGGAACGGCAAAATACTCATAAAGAATTTCGTCTGCGATTAGGACGGGGCCTAATAAATAATTTTACGCCACGAAAAAAAATTGCTCCAGTATTCAAAACCAAAAAACGAGGTGCCACTGCAGTACCTGAGGAACTAAGAAAAGCGGATGTTGGAACACATGCCAGAAGTATCTAAATTTCGGAGGTGTAGGATGTGCAGTACACGTGCAAAGGAACAACGCAGCAAATACATTTGCAAAATTTGTAAGGTCTCTTTGTGCACTGCTCCTTGCTTTGAAATGTTCCACCAATAAATAAACATTTATTTGTGTTTTATTTACATAAAATAATTATCCTGTAATAAAATAATCACAATATATTAGTTTCTTGCCCCTACTACTGGATGTGTATGTAAAGCCGGGTATCCACTTAGGGACTACACACACCAACGCCATGTGTGTCCGTTTCGACTGCTCGGCCACTATGTCGTAGAAAAAAAAAACTTATGTCAGCATTTCGAAGGAATTTGTAAAAGATGAACAGTGAAAACCGCAAATTCGAAGAGTCAATAATCAGAAAGTTATGTGGGTTTAACCGTGGCCGCGCAGTCCGCATGAATTCAACTGCGCGGCCACCAGTTCTCTTAAACGGAGCGTTGTAAAAGTCTAATTCCTTTTGCTAATCACTGACAGGATTTCGAAGAAAATGTAGATCATAAAAATAATGCCCTACTGTCTGTAGTTCACGACCTACATCACTCCAAAGTGTGTGCGTCAGAATGGCTGGTGGTCTGTGGCGTTGGTCTATGCGAGTTGATTCAAAAATTGCTACATAATTGCTTATATTTGCTACATATAGTAAATAATTGCTACATAGGATATATATTTAGAAATACAATATTTTTTTTGACCAGCCATCCTGACGTTTGGTTGGCTGGTCAACCCCCAGTTTAGAGTTAAGCATGCAGACTTTCCCAAAATGTATTGCGTCAATAATTGCTACATATTTACTTCATTTATCTAATTTAGTTGTAACTTCAAACATATGTTAAATAAAGGATCTAGCAATTATTTAAATTATCCCAAGGAAAAGTGCCAGATAAAATATTAAAGGCAATTACTTAGTTATGTAGGTGTCGGTTTAATCGTTTAGGCTCTGGTGTTATGGAGCGAGCCGAGTGCTGCAGTGACAAATCTCCACGTGTATCAAACGACGTTTTACAATATACTTACGAAGAAATACTTACTTTCTCTGGAAATTACGACTAATTTTTTTTCATTTTATACTGAGGAAAATGTTCCAAAGTTGATTTTAATTTTGATTTAGATGGCAGCAGGCTATCACAAGTAAGTACTTATTAACTTAATCACAATATCTGGTGACGGCGGTACCATCTAAAGACATCTCTTCAAATCTTAAATTCAACAATTTTTTCACAAAATATAACACAAATAAGAAATAATATTTAATAGACTTTATTCTCGCGCTATTTATCTGCAGATTGAAGATTCTTCTTCAATCTGCTAAGGTGATCTTATTGGATTATTGAGAGTAGGTACATACCTATTTTCGATACACTTACTCGAAAACAGGCTCTATTTGCACTACGAATAGGTTCAACATGACATTTTTATCGCTTTTTTTTAAATTTATGTACCATGATTATTATTTTTTTAAAGCAAAGAGTAGGATATTTTTAAGGTTTAATATTTAATGCTAATTAAAATTATGTTTATAAACAGAATAACATGAATAAATAATACTATTTACACAGTTTTTAATTACAATTTTAATTTGTTATTATCAGCAAATTAACAATAATCTGTATTCTAAATTCAAAAATATTTAAATTTCTAGGATATATAAGGTTTGATATCTTTGCTTCTTCTTCAATCTGCAAAGGTAAAAAGCACGAGAATAAAGTCTATTAAATATTATTTCTTATTTGTGAAAAAATGGTTGAATTTAAGATTTGAAGAGATTTCTTTAGATGGTACCGCCGTCACCAGATATTGTGATTAAGTTAAAATCGAGAAGCAATCGAGAAGGGTCAAGGCGTCTGGGCTTACATGCTACCGGTGGGCCTGGCGTCGTCCTAATGTAGTGCAGTGTATTGTGCTTTCCCTGTAGCTGTCTGCCTGGAGGTCGCGTAATTTCCGGATATTCGCGCAGAATTTGATGGTAATCCGTCTCTCCTACTACAGCCTTTACTGATGCGATGTCAACGGAATCGCAATGTGCAGCAGAGACAGACAGGGACGTAAGGTTGTCGATCAGACGTTGATTCCTGCAATCTACCAACAGATTATAAAAGCTGAGGAAATCCACACCGATAATTGCTTTCGACACATCTGCAATTGTAAAGCTCCAGCTGTAGCTCCTCCTGAGTCCTAAATCTAATTGCAGCTGTAGGGGACCGTATGTGTGAATTACCGTGCTGTTGGCAGCTATCAGATCATACTTGGATTGTATGCAGGGCGTCTTGACCGCAGATCGGGGGAAGACGCACAAGTCTGAGCCTGTATCTACTAGAAACTGCATCTTTGACGTCCGATCGGTAATAAACAAACGGCCTGAAGAAGTGGTGGGGCAGTCGTTGGCCGCTACTTGCGACCGCCCTTCTTGTTTTCCGACTCGAACGTGCAGGGCTGTTTGCATTTACGCGCCTTTTCTCCATAGGTGTAGTGATAAAAACAGTGCGGGTGATTCTGTGGTGGTTGCTGTGGTCTATGGCTAGAGCGATCATACCTCCGATGGTTGCTGCGTGGGCGTGAGCGTGAGCGGTTTCTCCCTCTGCTATTAAGCTGTGCAGTGAGCGAGGCTACCTGCCTCGTAAGCTCACTCACCTGCGCTGCCAGGTCCGTGGAAGCAGCGCTTGAGGATGTGGAAGTGCTCGCAACCTGTGGTGTCATTGGGGCGATTTCGTGCACCCTATCCGCTATCTCCGCTAGCCGCTCGACCTGTAAATCGGAAATTTGTGAGGCGATGACTGTCTGTATATTTTGTGGCAGCCGGCTAGTCCATATGCTTTTAACAAAATCTGCGGCACCTGATGGTCCTGCTAAGCCTTGGAGGTGTCGCAGGAATTGTGATGGTTTCCTATCTCCTAACTCCTCATGAACTAGTAGCTGCTTAATGCGCTTTTCTTGAGATGCTGACAATCGATTTATTAGTTCGCTTTTCAGTTTTTCGAACTTGTTAGTCTCTGGAGGGTAGGTTATAATATCTTTGACCTCTATGGCATATTTGGATTCTAGTTGAGAAGTCGCAAAATAAAATTTTGTTGTGTCACTGGTGATTCGAGACAAAATAAATTGGCCTTCAAGCTGTGCGAACCATAATGCTGGCTCCTCCGGGCAAAATGGTGGACAGCGCAATGGTAGTCCAACCCTCGACACTTCTCCGGAGACAGTGCCCGTAGCCTCTTTAGCATCAGCATAATTTTCTGCGTCAGACATGTTTAGCAAGTAGCAAAAATTAGAAAAAATTTAATCGCTCACCGCTTATGACGTGGACCAACGTCAAAATTTCTTTTACCCTCAGAATGTCTCTGATGTGAAAATACGCTTCACCACCAGAATCGCTGCTCCTCTTGATACACCGATACAGTTGGCTTCTTGCTGCACTTGGGCTTCTAAGAATGCGGATGTCACCTGGTTACACTGCTGTCCTGGGCTCCTGGTCTGCTGGAGACCTAGACTTCTGGGCTTCTGGACTTCTAGACTCCTGGTGTCTTGAGTAACGCGGTAGTCGGGGTCACCAATGTAGGAATATAGGTACTGCACCTAGTCCTACGCTACACGGGAATCTAACCCGTATAGCTATGTAGCTAAGA
Organism: Mythimna lalbum; assembly: GCA_949319445.1. Taxonomy (NCBI): domain Eukaryota; kingdom Metazoa; phylum Arthropoda; class Insecta; order Lepidoptera; family Noctuidae; genus Mythimna; species Mythimna lalbum. The sequence goes on along the minus strand of OX439357.1, from coordinate 18,091,293 downwards.
AGCAAGTTAGCGGAACAAGCGGATGAATTAGATGTGATGATAGATAGAAGATGAGTATGAAGAGGTGAAGAAAGTGGAATGAAGCACGGAAGATGAAATGAATACTTATATTGGATAAAACAAAATTACAAAATATGGATAGGCAAGCGAGCAAGCTAAATAAGCGCGGCGCGACCGACTTCGAGGCTGGCTCAGTACGACTGTCCCGGTGCGGCGCTTGCGCTCGGCACAGGTAGGTGGCCCGCTAATGACCTGACGTCAGCGCGAACAAAAGATCGTATGATCGTGTGCGTGGCCCAAAGTTCATAAGCGGAGCGTTTCCGCTGGTCGCGAGACGTAGACACGCCACAAGTACTTACTTGTGATAGCCTGCTGCCATCTAAATCAAAATTAAAATCAACTTTGGAACATTTTCCTCAGTATAAAATGAAAAAAAATTAGTCGTAATTTCCAGAGAAAGTATGTATTTCTTCGTAAGTATATTGTAAAACGTCGTTTGATACACGTGGAGATTTGTCACTGCAGCACTCGGCTCGCTCTATAACACCAGAGCCTAAACGATTAAACCGACACCTACATAACTAAGTAATTGCCTTTAATATTTTATCTGGCACTTTTCCTTGGGATAATTTAAATAATTGCTAGATCCTTTATTTAACATATGTTTGAAGTTACAACTAAATTAGATAAATGAAGTAAATATGTAGCAATTATTGACGCAATACATTTTGGGAAAGTCTGCATGCTTAACTTTAAACTAGGGGTTGACCAGCCAACCAAACGTCAGGATGGCTGGTCAAAAAAAATATTGTATTTCTAAATATATATCCTATGTAGCAATTATTTACTATATGTAGCAAATATAAGCAATTATGTAGCAATTTTTGAATCAACTCGCATAGACCAACGCCACAGACCACCAGCCATTCTGACGCACACTCCAAAGTTTGGCCGCGCAGTCCGCACAAAGCGAACCGCGCGGCCACGAGTTTTTTTTAATAGACCTTACACGGAGCTTAGTAGAAGTCCCATTCTTTTTGCTAATTACTGACACCATTTCGAAGAATATGTAGACAGTATAAATAAATCCTATAATTAAGAACTACAAGACCTACAGAACTTAAAACCTATAATCGAAGGAAAAAATAGGGTGACCAAGATTTATAGTGTGTGAATCCAGGCTTTTTTCCATTTCAATATCATAGTATAAATAGGTACCGTCAAACGGGGTGAATAGGAATCGAGGGGTGAATAGGGAAAAAATCAGGATTGAAATAATCGTGGTAATAACTCTGAAAATCTACTAACTATGGCCTATAAAATGGCAAGAATGTGTGGTAGAATAGTTACTTTTTGAAATGGCAACACTTATTTGACACAAAGATAGAAATAAATTGTCAAAACAACATTCTAAAGTTGCTTGTTTGAATTACCTGCTATTGAAGTGCCTTTAACTTTATCGAATTGCATTGTTTTTGTGGTTAAATTTGTATCAAAACAACTATCTGTGAGTATCGTGTTTATTCTGGAATCTGTATATCGTAATGTAAGTACAATTAACCCATTCGCTGCGGCAGACGCCTATCGGCGTTTTTTAATTTCATATTCAGGTGCGGAGTACGCCTATCGGCGTTTTTTTACAATTGTATATATCTTGGCAAAAACCAGCCCTAAAATGGGAAAAATTTTGCAATAGGTGCTATATGTTTTAAATGCACAAAGTACTGCTCATAGTTTCCGGATTGTTAACTATAAAAAAAAATTGCGAAATCCTTTCTAGGTGCTGAAGACGCCTCGCCCTTAGGCGTCTTCAGCACCTAGAAAGGATTTCGCAATTTTTTTTTATAGTTAACAATCCGGAAACTGAGCAGTACTTTGTGCATTTAAAACATATAGTCAAAACAACATTCTAAAGTTGCTTGTTTGAATTACCTGCTATTGAAGTGCCTTTAACTTTATCGAATTGCATTGTTTTTGTGGTTAAATTTGTATCAAAACAACTATCTGTGAGTATCGTGTTTATTCTGGAATCTGTATATCGTAATGTAAGTACAATTAAAAGACTTTTGAACTCATAAAAGTATATTTTAGTATGACTGATAGTTTGTTTACATACTAAGAGGTCTTTCGGTACACGTCGGGGGTTTTTAGGTACGGCTGGGGGGTCAATAGGGACGGGATATTTAATAAATAGGGACGATGCAGTATGTCAAGGGACAGTAAAGGGACTATAGGGACAGGGTTGTCACTTGATTTATGAAGTAATTTAAATGACTTATTCCCGATGTAATTATTAACATTTTTAATTTATTGCCCCCGACGTTAAAAGAAACGTGTTAAAAGTTGGAAGCATAAACACAAAATAGGCATAATATTTATTTATTTGTGTTTAGGTCTGTGCCATTGTAGCTCTCAAGTATATGGACCGATTTAGGTACCATCAGGCGTTTTGAAGATCGATCGCAGTTTTTTTTCGTAATGGGTGAAAGGATTTAATGTGTCGGGGGATTTTTACAATTACAGGAATTTCATTAAGCTCATTTCCTTTCAGATTCCTAACTTCCTATAATGCCGCGTACATACAAACCAAGCCGAGAAAAAAATTATAAAAAATATGACGAGCTACTCATAGAACAGGCACTAAATGAGTACAACAGTACTAATAAATCGTTGATAGAAATTGCGCAAAAATATAACATCTCCAAATCAGTCCTGCATAGACACAATACTTTTATAATGAAAAATCAAGGTGGCCAAACAGCTTTAGCTCCAGATGTAGAGGAATACCTCATTCAATATATAAATGTTTGTTCTGAATGGGGATATCCCCTTGAAACAATAGACTTTAGATTATTAATAAAGGGTTACTTAGACAATTTAGGAGTAGCAATAAAAAGATTCAAAAACAATATGCCTGGTCCTGACTACATAAAATGCTTTTTGAAACGAAATAAGTGTAAAATTACCAGTAGATTGAGCCAAAATATAAAACGATCAAGAGCAGCAGTCTCCCCAGAGGTGATAAAGGCATATTTTGATGAGTTGGAAGTATCACTACAAGACATTCCTTTATGTAATATCATCAACTATGATGAAACTAATTTGGTTGATGATCCAGGCAGAAAAAGAGTTCTAGTAAAAAGGAGCGTCAAATATCCAGAAAGAATAATGAATCACACAAAAGGTGCAACCTCTATTATGATGGCTGCTGCTGCAAATGGAACCTTACTACCACCTTATGTGGTATATAAGGCACAACATGTCTATGACACCTGGAGACAAAATGGGCCGAAAGGTTGCCGTTATAATAGTACCAGTTCTGGCTGGTTTGATGGAATAACTTTTGAAGACTGGGTGAAGACTATTGTTTTCAACTATTTTGAAGATAAAACTGGCACAAAAATTCTTATAGGCGATAATCTCGCCTCTCATCTTTCAATACAAATAATAAGCGAGTGTGAAAAACGTAATATTCGGTTCATTTTTTTACCGGCAAACTCTACGCACCTTACCCAACCGTTAGACGTTGCTTTCTTCAGGCCTCTTAAAATTGCTTGGCGACACATACTCTATAATTGGAAAAAGACCGACGGGAGAATGCAGGCTTCCATACCCAAAAATATATTTCCATCGCTTCTTAAAAAGCTTATGAAAGAAATAGAATGCAACGTCCATAAAAATATTACAGCTGGGTTTGAAAAGTGCGGCATAAGTCCGATGAATAGAAATAAGGTTTTAGATAGACTGCCAAGTACGAATCCAGAAGCTAGAAATGAAAACTTTAAAGATGCAATTGATCAAACGGTTCTCTCTATGCTCAAAGAAATGAGGTACGGTACAGGTAGCTTTAAAACATCAAACAAAAAAAAGAAAATCGAAGTTATTCCAGGAAGAAGCGTAGAAAATATAATCTCGACAGAAGAATCAGAAGATCTTAACGAAACACAAGAATTAAGTGATGATGAGAGTAATACAGAAGAAATTCAGGATAATAATCTAAATAGTTATAATTTAAACATATTGGAAGAACCTGGCCCTAGCAATAGCAAAAAAGCTGATAATAAGTTTACGAATGTAAAACAAAATAAAATGACACAAAAAGTATGTAGAAACCAAAAAGAAAAAGCCTTAAGTCAAACATCGAAGATCCAAAAAGGAAAAGGAAAAAAAACCGACAATCCGTCGCTTGTAAAAAAAACTAAAATAAAAACAGAAAGAGTGAGAGACATGAAAAAAGATAACGAAGCAGAAATACGTAAAGACAGTACAAAAATAAACGAGCCCAATATAACGGAAAAGTCAGAACCGATATTTAAGAAACCCTTTGCTCCACCACCAAATAATAATAATCAGTTATTTGATTACATCATTGAACAAAGCGATACATTGGATTTTAACCATGATTGTATTGATCTGGATATAAATACACTGCCTGTAGTTTTCGATAACTATTTTACTATTAACGAAGAAGTAGAATTATCTTCCTGTCCAACAATGGAGGAGGAGAAGATTGAAGTGCAAGCCAATAAAGAAAACATTAACGTGAAAAAGAGACAAATAGAAAAGAAGTCAGACTCTCCAAATAAAAGAATTAAGATAATATCAGAGGAAATTATAACTGGTAGTATTGTAAGTAAAAAGCCAAAGTTTTATAAAAATGAAACAGAAATATTACAGGATCTCATGGATGAGACTTTATAATTAATTACATTCAATGAGTGGGATTTAACATTTTTAAGATTTATTTTTTATTGTAGTTGATTTTTAAAATATTTTTTATTTGTATAATTTAATTATTACAAGAGGCTGTTTTTAGTTAAACTAATATTCTGATTTTAATAAAGAGAACTGATTAGAGATTGAGTTTATAAAAATTACATTAGGTAGGTACGTTAAATGAGTGAAAAATAACATTTATTTTTTATAGTTTTTGATTTTAAAACCTTTTTTTATTTGTATAATTTAATTATTACAAGAGGCTGTTTTTAGTTAAACTAATATTCTGATTTTAATATAAAGAGAGAACTAATTAGAGTTTGAGTTTATAAAAATTACATTAGGTAGGTACGTTAAATGAGTGAAAATTAACATTTATTTTTTATAGTTTTGATTTTAAAATCTTTTTTTATTTGTATAATTTAATTATTACAAGAGGCTGTTTTTAGTTAAACTAATATTCTGATTTTAATATAAAGAGAGAACTAATTAGAGTTTTCTTTTTCTAAGCCTGCCATGTGTCCCACTGCTGGGCATGTGCATCCCTTTCTCTTTGCCCACCTCTCCGGGTGCATTCGCGCTACGTGGCCAGCCCACTCCCACTTTAGCTTGGCTGTTTGTTCTCCGACATCTGCAACTTGAGTTATGGAACGCACGGTGATGTTCCTACCGCGACCTTAAAAGAGCCTATTCCATTGTCATAAAAATATTATTTTAATAGTATATGTTCATAAAATACTAGTTTTTACCCAAACTATACTTACCTTACCTACACTACATATCTACTTACCTTAATTCCCTTTATAATCATAATTCTTAACTAAGTACCTACTTACCTATCTTATGAAAGTGTGACAGCCCTGACGGTTTTTCCCTATAAAGCCTATCACCGTCCCTATTAACCCCATTTCGTGTTTAAATAGGGACGACCTATAATTTGAAGAAATATGTAAAACTGGGTGCATTACATGATTTAGTGTGAAGTCCTAAAGAATCGTCAGGATGCGACTCAAGTTTTGATACCAGAATCAATATAATATTTTCAGTCATAATTAGTGATAAATTTACCCAAAGTTCAATTCTGTGCCTATTCACCCCGTTTGACGGTATATCATCACTACACAATATACAAAGTCGCTTTTTCTGTCCCTCCCTATATCCCTATGTATAGATTTTAATGCGGTTTTTTTAATAGATAGTGATAGAAGAGGAAGGTTTATATGTATAATAATAAAATCCATTAAATAGGGGCTGTTATTTTTGATGTTTCTAACGTGATGTACAACGTTCGAAGTACTTCGCCCGCGCGTATTTAAACGTTTTTATAAACCTGTTCAGTAGTAGTTGCGCAAACACACACACACATTATTACAAACTTTCACGTTTATAATATTAGTAGGAAGTAGGATGCCTCAAAAAAAAGTATAGGGTAAAATAAAAGCTAGCTCGCAAAAGACAGATTTTTCATACTTTACATTTTAATTTTTTATTTATCGTGATATTTTGAAAAATGTACACTATATCTATATAAATTATAGCACATGTGTTATTCTGACATGTAAGCTATTTTACTGCAAAGTTTCAGAAAAATCCGTTCAGTAGTTGTTGCGTGAGAGCAACAAACACACACACACACACACACACACACACATTATTACAACCTTTCACGTTTATAATATTAGTTAAATTATTAAATTATATGAAACATCTGTCCTGTCTGCGAATGAAAGGAATGCCAAAAATATAATATCTTCCTAAAGTGTTTATTTATAAAACTTAATTATTTTATAATGATGACGTTTACCTATTGCAGTAGTCCATGCGTTTCATATCCAAGATGTAAGCTGTTTTAAATAACTTCCTAAAAAAGTCACTGTGCGCTTGCGTTGGTATGTTTTCATTCGAGAGTATAGGTAAGCACCTACCCAGTTGCGTCTGTAGCGACTCCCAAAATGGCTACAATATCAGCGGGGAGGGGTCCCGCCCTGCCCCGCGGAGCTTGACTCTGTATAGTGTTTTTATTCAGTCTCGGTTGTTACAGAGTGCGCCCGTGTTTATCAGTGCAGTGTTAGATAGTTCATAGTTATTTCATAGGATTGTATTGTGACTATACTAATTGTCTTTAATACTGTTGCTTTTATCACACAAGGAAGTTTTATCAATCAAGCGGTAAGTACTTATTCAAAACATTAATAAAATGTAATGTATTGGAACATGCGTGTAATTCCCAATTCTTTATTGCATGCCTACAGTTTAAGGTGGGTATTGTTAAATTGAAAGTTGAATACAGTGGATAATATGTTAAATTTAATGCAACATTATAACCATTATCATAAAAAAATGTTTTACCTATTCGGTAGGTCAATTCTAAGCCCTCGAAATACATTGCCAAAAGGATTGAAACTCATATGAATTCGATATTATATTAAAGGAATAAACAAATAGATACCAAATATAAAACTTCCTAGGAAATGTTCGTCCGCGGCAGACTTCCACTAAAGCGGCAAACTCGCGTCAAAGCTCGCGTTGTTACCGTAGCTGGCCGGAGGACCACTTCTTACCACTAATACATCGCATTTTTTTTCAGAACGATGGGTAGAAAAGGACGTAAACTGAGAGTCAACGAAGACAAGCTAAAAAAAATATTTATAAAATATTCCACAGACTGCATAAACACAAAAATTAAATATAATGATCCTATATTTCATACTATCTCAGAAGAAATAAATCACGATATGTCACCGCTTGCGTTGTACTCGTGGCTAAAGAGAAATTACAATAAAGTTTTTGATATAAGTACGACGACAGAAAGTTCTTTATCTTCTCCATCGTGTCGGAGCACGACATCTTCAACGACAAAAAGTGAAATTAATGATAAGCATACAAATCAATTTTCTTTCTTACTAGATGAGCATGAGTGGAAAAAAGTAGAACCAATTTCTGTTCGTTATATAAGACGAGATCTAAAAACTACATCGACACACAAGAAATACAAAATATTGCCTAAGTTCAAGTGGAGCAATCTACTCAAAGAAAAAATATGGCAGTACTCGAGACGACCTTGCACGTGGACTTTCAAGAATAAATTAATTGACTCAGAAGATAATGTGAAAATAAAAGGGAAATGCACACAATGCAGCTGCACTGTAGAAATATGTAGCGAAAAGTTAACAGACAAAACAGCAACTATAAAATGTACAATTTTTAATACAGATAACTTAGTTCCGCATAATCCAAAACTGAAATCTAAGATGTCACCATACAAAAGAAATCAACTTGCAAAGAAATTACAGTACAAATCTGCCACAGTAATTCATAAAGAAATAGCTTCAAAAGTTATTAAGTATAAAGATAATGCAATCCCTCCCATACTTCCTACAATGAACGCTCTTCGGAAAATAAAGCACGAGAAGAGACAAAGTAATCGTTTGCATGCCAATCCCATTTTAAGCCTACTTATGATGTCAATGTTGCCAAGTTTTAAAAATTTGATTCGCGAAATAAAACTTGTCCCGAATTTTTACATGTATTATTGGTCTGAAGAACAAAATCAATTCTACAAAGATTTTTTAGAAAAAAATCCACAGGAAGTAACTATCACTATAGACGCCACGGGATCTTTCTTTCACCCAATAAAACTTCCTGATGGATCAACATTAACTAAGCGACTCTTTCTATACGTTTGTATGCTAACTTCAAAAACGATAAAATCTCAAGCGATATTTCAAATGATAGCGGACACTCATACTGCAGATTCCATATCATCCTGGTTAAAAAGATGGTATAAGGAAATACATACCGCTCCTAACGAAGTTGTAACTGACGACTCGTCTGCTTTGATTGCTGCAAATGTAGATGCTTTTACAACATCTATAACAGTGAAAAACTATCTGAGACAATCATTCTTAGTGTTGAGAAAACTTAGTGTAAACTTACCAGAAGTTTTTCTTAGGTTAGACACCAGCCATTTTATTAAAAATGTTTACAATTTACCTTGTTTTCAAAACGTGGATACTCCAATTAAAATGTTTTTTATTCGATGTATTTTATTGATAAAAAGATCTGAAAGTTTTGATGAAGTCAAAATGATAGTTTCAAATATGGTCAAAATATGCACTTACAAATACTATAACACTACTAATAAAGCTTGGGACTTAGCAATGCAAAATATGAAGGAGAGATTATTCGCTACGGAAGATCCGGTCCCCGAATATGGCGGTGAAAGAGAAACTTTCTATCACGATACCTTAATAATTGAGGAAGATAATATAATGTATTGGTTTGATGAGATCGTTGAGCAACAAAAAAGCTTATTTCAGACGCCGACTGAAACACGCAACAAATATTATCTGCCCCACCTAACATCAACTTTGAGAAGATTGCTAATCAAGCTTCCATTGTGGAGTAACGTAATGTGTCCTTTGTATGATACACAAAATAAGTCGCCTACATCCTCCTCAGTAGAGAGTTACTTCAAAACACTAAAGCATTTGTTATTTGAGACTCGTACTCACAAATATAATATTGATGAGTTTTTGAATATTCATTACAATTTTCTGCAAGGAGAAACCAAAGTTAGTTTGAAGAGTCTGAATGATATTCCACACAATATTAGTTCTAAATCCCGAAAACGAAAGTTAAAGCGAGTTAAAAGCATTAGCATAAAGAAAAGAATAAAAAATGCTGCCGTGACATTCACTTCCGACTCGATATTTGCTGAGGAGCCCTCGTATACCGAAAATTGGAAGGGTGAGGGATATGAAACTCATAAAATAACATCTACTTCAATCTTATTTTTAAAAAATGGAAATGTAATCGAATCTAAACAAAATGTTTTAAACACCTGCGCGTTTGATTCTGTGTTTTTTATGCTGGCACATGGATACCAAACAAACAATTATATTCGCGAAGTCTTCAACTCTTGTGAAAATAGTTTAATTCGTGATTTTATTAATATATTAGCCCAAAATCAAAATGAAAAGGAAGCATATAAGCTAAGAGAAAACATTGTTTCACTCTATTACCAAAAAAAAAACAATTATTACGAATGTAATTGTAATATGGCTTTTGTGTTTGAGCATATACTTTTTGATTTCTTGTTTAGTGCAGAAAGAAGTAAAAAATGTATTACGCCTTTTTGTAATGAGAAAAATGTAACAAGATTCATTGTGTTTCTTTCTCTCAATTTCGATATTATTAACATGTTTGGTATCAGAAGCTTAGAAGACGCCATCGTTATCGATAATTTAGAATTAAAACATTGTTTAGAATGCAATAACAAAAGCATTAAATACGAATACAAATTAAATAATATTATTTTATTTGATTTAAATGGTACTCAAAACATTATACTTAATGAAATACCACGTTATATAAAAATAACGGAACGTAAAACATTCAAGTTGATAGGTGCGTTAGAGTATGTTCTTCCATGTGTTGGCAATATCGGTCATTACAAGTGTCATTGCTTAATCGACGACCAATGGTTATGTTATGACGACAACCGAAACAAAACTCATGAAAGTTCAGTGCAGCCCATAACACTGCACAATTTAACTTATGGTCTTATTGGTAGTTAAGTTACATGATAATAGGTGAGAATTTTGCTCTAAAGTGGAGCTAAAATTAGATTTTTATTATATAGAGACTTGTTAAATGTTAGATAATAGTAGGCTTATATCGAAATTCACTGTGATTTACATGGTATAGGAATATTTTGTGATTTTATCGTAGTAAGTTTTGCTATAACGATTATAGTATGACTGATTTGTTTGTAATAAAAATATTATGATGTTAATCGATACAAAAACGTAGGCCGTTATTTCTTGATTAAATTGTAATTGTAAGTACAATAACAAATTAAACTGTGATTGGTAGGTAGGTGTAAGTTGTATAATTTTAAGTTTTAGAAATGTTGTTGTTATCGTAAGTCAGATTTTGTTTTTAAATTCTGATTGCAATATGAAAACGAACTGTGATTGTTGAATTAGGTGATTTAAAGTATACTTTAATAAAACTTTATCTACTTACAAACTTATAATTTTATGTTATATAGGTACATGATGTTGCTCTCGTATATCTAGTGTAGTTTTTAAATAAGCTACTTTTTTTAGCTTATATAGTTATGATCTTAATCGTTACAACAACGAAAATAAGCAATTATTTTTTAAATTGTAATTATAAATATGAAAACGAATTGTGATTTTTAAATTATGTGATTTATAGTTTATAGTAATATTATGTTTTATCTATTACTTAAGAAATAGAAATATAAATCAATCGATGACATTTTTTTCTTTATATCCTTTTAATTAGCTTCTCTACTCAATTTCAAACCAAAAGACTAAAACTATTTGCATGTTACGATAAAAAGTATAGAAATATACGTGACAATGAAAACGTCTTATATGGGAATATCTCGTCAGCGCATCGTAAATCATGGTCACCCTTCTTTTAACTCTAGTTACAGGGTATAAGTTCTGTAACTCGCGATTTTCAAACATTAGAACTTCATTCATGATGTTTACAAATTCTTCGAAATCGTATCAGTGATTAGCAAAAAGAAAGACACCTGTACCAAGCTCCGTTTAAGCTCCACTTTAAGAAACACGTGGCCGCGCGGTTCGCCATTACGTGAGTGTTGTGGAACGAGAAGTCCAAACTTTAGAGCTATATTTTTACAATGTATTTTTTCTTCGAAATCCTATCAGTGATTAGCAAAAAAACTTAGACTTTTACAACGCTCCGTTTAAGAGAACTGGTGGCCGCGCGGTTCGCTTTGTGCGGACTGCGCGGCCAAACTTTGGAGTGATGTAGGTCGTGAACTACAGACAGTAGGGCATTATTTTTATGATCTACATTTTCTTCGAAATCCTGTCAGTGATTAGCAAAAGGAATTAGACTTTTACAACGCTCCGTTTAAGAGAACTGGTGGCCGCGCAGTTGAATTCATGCGGACTGCGCGGCCACGGTTAAACCCACATAACTTTCTGATTATTGACTCTTCGAATTTGCGGTTTTCACTGTTCATCTTTTACAAATTCCTTCGAAATGCTGACATAAGTTTTTTTTTTTCTACGACATAGTGGCCGAGCAGTCGAAACGGACACACGCCATGTCCTACGTGGACGACTCAACGCGAACGCGATTGCGAAACGATCCGATGCGAATTTAAAACGATGCGGAGCGATGCGGCTACTCTGTCGTGTGCGTCAGAATGGCTGGTGGTCTGTGGCGTTGGTCTATGCGAGTTGATTCAAAAATTGCTACATAATTGCTTATATTTGCTACATATAGTAAATAATTGCTACATAGGATATATATTTAGAAATACAATATTTTTTTTGACCAGCCATCCTGACGTTTGGTTGGCTGGTCAACCCCTAGTTTAATGGCATAAACTGCGTTAAGCGTGCCTCTCGCGTGTCCATACAAAAACGACCCGCGCGTGCCCATGCGCGTGCACACGCTCGTGAGCCCGTCGCGTGATACTTCCGTGCAATGGGGCACGCATGCACGCGACGTGATCACGCATCACGTTGGACGGGTCCACGCGCGAAGCCCGCTAGCGGGTGCACGCGCGTGCTTGTTCAGTTGACAGCGCTATCTCGAACCGACCGCACGCGCGTGCCCGGCCCATAACAAAAAATGACAAATTTTGATACAGAAAGGGTAATTGTTGAAGTTCAGTGTCGTCCTGCCATATGGGACCAATCAAGCGAAATATTTAAAGACCGGGACGCTAAATCAAAAGCATGGCTAGACATTTGTAAAGTACTGTTTGAAAATTTTGATGACTGGAGTGAAGCAGAAAAAAACATACAAGGTAAGTACCTACACTCTTTTTTTATTTTATAATAACGTAGGTTAGGTAAACTATTCTTTGCGCCTAATTTTTATTTTTAATAATCTATGCAATTAGTTATATATAATTAGTTATTTCAATTGTATTTGTGTCAATTAAATGTTTTCAACAATTAATCCAACTATAAAATTAAAACTCGGAATATTTACAATAATTTACCTATGTAAATATAAAATCATGCTTATATTCAAAACTAGTGCAGAGATACTGCGTATTTCTGAACATTGTGAAATTCGTGTGAACAATGTCCCATAATATTGGTATGGTTTTATATAATTATTGCTCGATAAATTCCAAAGTTCTTTCTTTCGGCCACGCGGTCGCCGCCATTTTGCGCGTCACGAGACAACCAGTATGTTCACGACTGCGAGCTTCACACTACTTCACACTATCGGTGTATTTAGGGTTCAAAATCATTTTAGGGCAGAAACAGTGGATCGGTAGGTAAATAAATAAAACAATTATCAACTAAAATATTTATTATATTGGTTTTAGAATTGGGCTAGTAACTTTGTAAAATAAGCGTGCGTTTTGTAGTTTTGTAGGTTTTTCTTTGACATCTCTCAACTTTAGTTTACAACAATCTAAGTTATTTGGTTACATCCTATGATTTTATATAACTAGATTAGTTATACGCCCGCTTTCAAAGGCAAGAGCAATGGAAGGTAATTGCCTACCATGCAGTTAGTCACGCTCCAATCGGTGTCGCGTCTACATGTGTTTGAGTACCAATAATATTTTAGTAAAAAAGATGCCTACTTGTGTTTTTAGACACTGTACAAACTACACATCACTGGATGTGTAATGAAAGAAAAAAAGTTTCATTTTATGCGTAATTACATAACATTTTACCTATTTAATGTAAGAATACTGAATTTCTTATAATTTTCGACTGTCATGGCGGCGCAACTGGTTACATCCGATGAATTTAACAAATAAAATCATTAGGTATATTATTAAAATATGCCTGCTATGTTAATAAAAAATGTGTGGTAAAAAACCGTGAAAATTCAATTATTGAATGTACATAAATTATAAAAAAGCCTTCAATAAATACTGCGATCTTGCCATGACAGCTGTCCGTCTGCAACGAAATAATCTGCGAAGTTATCGCGTAATGTATACGAATCTCTGTGGGTATTTCCAATTAACCCCCGAACTGAACGTATATGGTCTGGTATAATGACAATATCATGAAAGTCATTAATTTGACTTCTTGATCTTATAAAATTATGCAAAATACAAATTGTTTTAAGAAAACAAATTGCTTTGTCTTTTCCAACGTTCAATGGACGATGGAGTATGCGAAATTTATTAGCCATGATACCAAATGTACACTCAATATAACGTCGCGCTCTCGTTAACCTATAATCGAATTTTTTTTTTTTGTAGTTTAAATCGAGAGCTCGAGCATATGGCCGCATGACATGGCTAGATAACCCAAATGCTTCATCTCCTACAATAATATAGGGCAAAGCTGCGGTTGCAGCAATGTTGGTTGGTTTATCATTGTGTATTACGGGCAATGCTTTGGCAGGAGGAATATCTATTAAGTCATTGTTGATTTGTTCGTACAATCGGCTTTGTGTGAAAATTGCGGAGTCAGATTCTTTACCCTGCACTCCCACGTTTATATAGGTAAACTCATAGTTGGCGTTACACATTGCAAGCAGTACAATAGAATAGTAATGCTTATAGTTGTAATAGAGGGAACCACTATGTGGAGGTCTTATAATGCGTATATGTTTTCCGTCTATTGCACCTATGCAGTTAGGAAACTGGGCTTGCGTTAAAAAACCTTTTTCAGTCTCTACCCACAGCGCACGGGAAAATTTTGGTATACATTCTTCCTTTAACCTTTCAATTATAATTTGACAAACTTCTGTTACTATTTTTCTGACCGTGGTTAGTCCTGTCTGATACGCCAGATGAATATCGACGAAGGTATGTCCACTAACTAAATATCTGTAATAAAATAAAATACCTGTGTTATTGTTTCAGTGAAAAAGCTGCAGCAAAGATGGAAAACTGCAAGAGACACTTATATAAGAGTGAGGTCTACTAAAAAAAAACTTAAATCAGGCTCCGGTTCCAGGGCAAATAAAACATACATTTACTATAACATGCTGTCATTTTTAGATTCAAACTCGAATACTCAAGGAGAAGAATCGGCAGACAATTTTAATCAGTCAGTAGAGCAAAACGCGTCACCGAGAACTTCACAAAATAATACGATTATTGAAGAAGATTTGATTAATGTACCTAGCACCAGCTCCAGCGTTACCAAAGAAACACGATCTTCCAAGAAACGTAAGTGCGAATCGCCAACTGATTTCGAATTAGAGTTGTTAAATTGCGTGAAGAATAACACTGCAGATAATATGGACGAAGACTTGAATTTTTTTAAGTCATTATTACCAACTGTAAAAAAATTGAGTTGCTTTAAAAAATTATTATTTCGTACGAAAGTATTAGAAGCTTTAATTGATATTGAAAAAGAAATGATTATTACCATTGATGACCTTTCATTAACGCAAAATACGGTAACGAATGATTTAGAATCCTTAAATGTAAGATCAGATACGAACAATGAATAAATAGGTAACAAGAACTATTTAAGTTAGTAAAAAGCGCAATTTTATATTTATATTTTTCTGGTATCATGTGCAATTATTATGATATACAAGGGCATTCGCCAAAAGTTTACAAGCCTTGAGGTGTCATGTTCATAAGGAAAGAAACGGGGTCGATTCGGACACTTTTATCTTAAACCCTATTTTGGGGTCAAATAAAAAAGTGTATCAATAGACCCCTTTTTTACTTAATGGACCTTTTTTTTGAACCTACTCATAACATTGCTCCTTCATATGTCCTCTTCTTAAATTTAATCTTTTATGTAGTAAACTGTGATTATGATTGTGATGATAAATAATAATTTAAAATAATATTAGTACCCGATCTAGTAATAGAAGGGAATAATTAATAAGGGAAATATTCATATGTAAAAACTTGCAATCAATATGCGTCATTATAATTAATACTTTGTAAGGTAGGTATATTATTATAATTAAGACATTTAGACTTATTGTACTGTTTTAACTGTTATTGTGTTTTTTTTATTTTAAACTTGAACCTGTGATTTTATTAGTGTATTTCAAATGAACAATCAATGACTAATTGTAACGTAGCGTTTATGCAAGACACTGTGATGACTGTTGTGATTAAGTATATAAAAAAATAAGTGAATAAGTAGGTATAGATAAAAAAAAACGAAAAAGATAGGGCACAAAAGAAAAAGCACAGTTCAAGGGCATTCTGTTCTGTTAGTCAAAAACTTAAATAAAATACTAAATAAGACGAAATAAAAAACTTGTTTAATATTTGAATATTTTTATTCATTGCACAAATATAAAGATTTCAAAAATCAACAAAATCATTATTCTTCAACTTTAAATGTTTTTCATCGGCTCTTACACCTCTACTAAAACATAAGTTAAAAAATGGATATATACAGAATCGTTTGTACTCTCTTCTAATTTACTCTTGTTATCGTCGTAACAAAGCATTCCGCTATTTCTTATAATATGACACTTATAATGCCCTATTGTTCCAAGTATTGGAGGAACATATTCTACGGCACCTAATAATTTATAAATGTTTTGTTTAATTATTATACTTTTAGGTACCTCATGTAAAAACACCATTTGCGTGCCATTTAAATCGAATGTAACAATTTTTGACAAGGTATAATGAAATAGAACTACTTCATTGCATTTTCTGCATTGCTTGTTTTCCCAATCATGAATAATAATAGAATCTTCCAAGTTACTGATGGTGAAAATATTAATTATATCTAAATTTAACGGTATAAACACATGTTTTCTTCTTGATGGGGTAGAATTTATGCATGCACTATTTGAACAGTTACTTACAGAAGAAGCACTAAAAATAATATCATTTAAGACGTGCTCATAAATAAATGCAGCGTTACATTCACAATTATAATGATATATTTTAAAATATATCGAAGCACTTCACTGTTAATATAACGCTGTTATATCGTTATTTCTGTGATTATTGTCAAATAAATTGAGTATACATAAATACTCTTTATTCCCAGGGTCAGTAAAAAAAAACACTGAATCAAATGCACGAGTAAATTTAATATTTTTTACAGATAAATCAGTAAAATTACTATTTTAACATTATTCTAAGTTGGTCTCTTCGGCCGCACTACAGGAGCATCGACGCGAGTTTGCCTATTGCGCTCTCTTTCTAATATTGCTTTTCATTCGCACAACTGCTGGTCAGCGGACCACCGCGCTCGCGTCGAATCGTCACGATACCAGTATTATATCTCAACGGACTGTTACTGTTGTGGATCCGACAGTGATATTCCGATAAAAAGGACATAAGTGTGTATTCAGTGAGAGACTTAGTGTATATTTAAACGTGATATAAATAATTACGTGATATTAATCAATATGGTGAGTTATTTATTTTTGAATTAAATTTGTTAACGATATTTATTTTGTGTTATCTACCACCATACCATGTTAAAACTTTTACCAGTTTTGCTGTAGTCAGTACTTTTACATAGGTACCTAGTTAAAAAGTAGATCGGAATAAAGTCCTAACAAATTAGGCCTTAATGAACAAGGATGGAATTTATTGTGTTTTATATAATTAATAATAATAAATAAAGCCTGGGTAAGGTAAACCTTTCCCAGGCTCTCTATTTAAAAACTAAATAGAGCGTTTAAGGTTTTGCCTAAACCAGACGCAACTTTTAACTCCTGGTAATCTCAAATTATTAAAAAGCAGTTTTTTTTTTTTTTTTTTATTCAAAATTCTTTAAAGCATAAATTACATACAGTCTTAAATATATATCTTAATTCTGAGTCTTACGTGCCTGAACTAGGAAATCCTGTGTTTCAGGCAAGAAGAGCTAAAATAATTTAAAATTAACAAATAATCAAAAGAATTTTAAGTACAATACAAATGTGTAAAAAATCTGTAATGTAGACATGCCATTATTATAATATTAAAAAGTTTAACTTCTAGTTTCTTAATTATCAATATAGGTACTTAAACTAGGTAATTTTTTTATAAATTATAATAGTTTCTTAAATAACAAAATACTTAAACTAGGTCAACAATTGAGTAAAAACACAACATATAAACAAAATCACAAAATATAAACAAAATCATTTTAGCACAATCAGTAAATTCTCTGTATCATGGTATGACATTTTTTGAAGAGTTTCTTTAAGAATTCTCTTACAGTAGACTTGATTCAAGCGATAAATATTTGCTTTCGCGTTCAATCTATTGTAGAGGAGAGGACCGAGAAAAAGGTAAAATTTTGACGTGAAAGCATGTTTGGTATGATTCTGAGGACAAACTAGGTCTTTACGTCTTTTGTTAGTAAAATCCGTGCTATATGTTAAATCTGCGTGCTGTTTTAATACAATCCCCATTATAAATAATTGCCGGACTGTTAATACTTCACATTCTTTGTATAGGAGGTTAGTGGGAAAAAGGAATGGACGGAAAGTAGACACTTTGAGAATTGCCCTCTGGGCTCTCTCGATAGTTAGTAACAATGTTTTACCCGCTCCACCCCATGTGGTAATACAGTAGGTTACTATCGATTGACATAGAGCGAAGTAGACTTGTCGAACTATTTTTGGATCTGCAATGTAGCGCAACTTTTTAAAAACAAATATCAATTTACGAATCCTATTATTTATAGCTTCTATATGATGTTTAAATGAAAGTGTCTCATCGATTATAATTCCAAGGTACTTTACTGTATTTGACAGTTATAAATAAATAGATATTTAAAAATATACTTTTTAATTTAATTTTCAGATAAAAGCGGGTCGCAAAGGAAAAGTCAATAGTGAAAAATTAAAAAAAATATTTCTTAAGTACGGAGATGTATGCAGAAATCGCAGTATTAAATATAATGATCCAGTATTTAAAACAATATCTAATGAGTTAGATAATACGATAGCTCCTTATGCAATCTACAAAGCATTGAAAAGGCACTACGACGAGTATTTTCAAAATGATGAAGATGATAACCTTTATTCACCCCGAGTTCAGAGTAGTTCATCTTCTTCACCGTCGCGTCATAGTGTGGCTTCATTATCGCTGACATATCAAGACAAGGTGAAAACATTTAGTTTTACAATGGACGAGCATGAATGGAAAAAAATTCAACCCGTGATGGTACATTATGCTAGAAGAGATATAAGGACCTCATCGACACACCAAAAATACAGGAGTCTGCCAAAGTTTAAGTGGGCGACTTTTTTGAGAGAAAAGCTCTGGGAGTTATCTAAGCTACCATGTACTTGGAACTTTAAAAATAAGAAAGTTGACGGTGAAAATAACATTTCGTTATTTGGAAAGTGCTCACAATGTCAAAGAGAAACAATAATAAAAACCGAAGCAATTTCTGAAAAAACTGTAAGATTTACATGCGATATACTTAGAGCTCATTCACACGAAGACGAATCGTGATTTTTCACGAATCGTGTTTTTTCACGATTCGTTATTTTTTTTGACGGGAGCAATGCTTTTTATATACCCATGTTCACACGCTTCACGAATCGTGAAAAAAGACGTAGACGGATACGTCGGTCACTACGGTCATTAGAATGACGATTCGTTAAAAATCTCGAATCGTGATTGGCGCTCGCGCCCCGCGCGTCTGCCTGCTCCGCCCGCCTGTCTGCCCCACCCGCCGCGCGCCCGCTCAATTCAGTACATTCCTTTGACTTGTTAAGACGTGTAGCGCTGCGCTTCAATAAAATCATGTCGAAAAAAGAAAAAGAAAAATTGTATGACCAACAAATAAATCGCGAAGTTTTGATTGCTGCAATCAAAGACAGGCCAGTTTTATGGAATAAATTTTTGGAAATTTATAAGGACAAAACCGCTAAAACAGCAGCATGGCGGGAAATATGCATAATTTTGAAAGAAGATTTTGAAGAAATGGATCAAAAGGACCGACAGTTGTTTGGTAAGTTTTTATTGAGAAAATTTTAAATACAAATCTATACTGCCTATATTTTGTTGTCTTGCCATGGTACTGATCCAGTTTCTGATAGAAAGTAGGTCATAAATTCATTTCTCATTGAATTGCCAGTTCCGACACTCGGTGATACTTCCTGGGGTAGTAAATTTTCAAAATTAAATTCTTTTTCTAATTCAATTCCCTCCTTTTTTATAATCAAATTGTGGAGGACAGTACAAGCTTTCACTACTGAAATAGCTGTTTCTCGTTTAAGGTCTATGGGTCTATGTAAAATTCTCCACTTATTTGCTAGAATGCCAAACGCACATTCAACGTATCTTCTCGCTCTGGTTAAACGATAATTAAATATTCGTTTACCTCTGTCAAGATGCGTTCCACCAAAAGGTCTTAATAAATGTGTGTGTAAACCAAATCCCTCGTCGCCAATAATTACGTAAGGAACTTGAACTTCTGATTCTGTAAATAAAGGCCTTGGTTCGGGTATATTCAAACGGCCTTCTGTCAACATTTTCCAAAAACTTGACTCTTTAAATATTGATGAGTCGCATTCTTTTCCATAGGAACCTACACTGACGTAAACGAATCGATAATCTGAATCTACGACTGCTAATAACACTATTGAAAAGAAATCTTTGTAGTTCATATTAATAGAGATAATCGTCATTTTAACTTATAATACATTTAATTACAACTCCAAACTATTCAAAAAGTATAACACAGTGAAAAGGGCGCGTAATTCCATATTCCAATGTCAAAGATGCTAGTGCGGGGACGATCATGCGCGACGCCATTAGGGATTCGCACAATCATCGACTTTTTAGTCTAACAGTTCGGCCATCCTGCCATCCTTCGTCCTCGAAGGATCCTCGACAGCTCATGCATTCCTTGATTCTTCAATGTTCCCTGCAACCTGCGACACGTTCCCAGGCAGCAGTTGTAATCTTCGCACAGCGATCCCTTGCGGCAGCGTTGAGGTGATAAAGAGCCCTGAAAAGCAAACAAAGGCCCCGCAAGGCGCAATGCATACATGAATCTATACGGCAATTACATGTAAGGCCCTAACGGCAGTTCGATAAGCCCCTCAAGGCAATTACTTCCAAAACAAAGCCACGTTCTCATTTCAGCAGTCTTCATTACCATGCTCTACTCGGCAATCAGTACATTTGACCCACTATGGCATGAACACTTATAAGCCTTGTTGGCAGTTAGGTGCGTAAGCCCTAGCAGCAATTAGTTTCGTCATCAGCCCGTAACGGCAGTCTTGGTGAGCCCCTCAAGGCAATTACTTCCAAAATAAATCATCAGCTTAATACCATGCGCCACTCGGCAGTTAGAACCTTTGGCCCACGACGGCAGGCACCTGAAAGCAGTTAAGCGCATAAGCCTTTAACGGCAGTCACAACTTTTTACAACCTTCAGCCCCGGCGGCGGTTATAGCTTTAGTAACCCTTAGCCCCTTACGGCAGCTACAGCTCTTGTAACCCTCAGCCCCTGACGGCGGTTACAGATCTTGTAACCATCAGCCCCTGACGGCGGTTACTACTCCTGTAACCATCAGCCCCTGACGGCGGTTACAGCTCTTGTAACCATCAGCCCCTGACGGCGGTCACAGCTCTTGTAACCATCAGCCCCTTCCGGCGGTTACAGCTCTTGTAACCATCAGCCCCTGACGGCGGTTACAGCTCTTGTAACCATCAGCCCCTGACGGCGGTTACAGCTCTAGTGACCATCAGCCCCTTCCGGCGGTTACAGCTCTTGTAACCATCAGCCCCTGACGGCGGTTACAGCTCTTGTAACCATCAGCCCCTGACGGCGGTTACAGCTCTTGTAACCATCAGCCCCTCACGGCGGTTACAGCTCTTGTAACCATCAGCCCCTGACGGCGGTTACAGCTCTTGTAACCATCAGCCCCTTTCGGCGGTTACAGCTCTAGTAACCATCAGCCCCTGACGGCGGTTACAGCTCTTGTAACCATCAGCCCCTTTCGGCGGTTACAGCTCTAGTAACCATCAGCCCCTTTCGGCGGTTACAGCTCTAGTAACCATCAGCCCCTGACGGCGGTTACAGCTCTTGTAACCATCAGCCCCTTTCGGCGGTTACAGCTCTAGTAACCATCAGCCCCTGACGGCGGTTACATTTAGGAGCCCCTGGCGGCGATAGTGAGTACTGGCAGTATTCACAATTTCAATTTTTGAATTTTCTTAGGTTCAGCCATAATATCAATATCCTCACAGAACACAGGAATCATTGAATATCCTCATAGGATGTAGTCTCGTCTTGCATGCCACAATTTAAACTTGTCACGGGCGACAATACCTTCATATGCCCTCTTGCCCCTGTCGGCCTATGTGACTCTAGGGTCATAAGGCAACACAGCTTTAACTTTGTAAGGCCCTGCAAATCGAGGCACCAATTCACCACTGGTTAAATCAGGTCATAAAATCCTTCACTCCACCATAACCAAAGAACCAATTGCAAATGGTTTGGTTACACGTCAACTTTTATCATATCAGCTCTTCATCAACTTTCATCGTTGCCTCTGCCCTCAACAAGTCACATGAATAATCCTGAAATTCAACAGAAAGTCAATTTCCATACAAAATTATAATGGAGATTTGCCAGTACCTTGGCTAATGGTCATCTTACTCCCCAACTGTATATCGAGAAGCTCACTTTTTCTGACCATCGCCCATGTACGCGGTCAGACAACTTAAAATGCCGCTCAATTTGCCCATTCGCGCTCGTAAGGCTACCGCATTACACATGCTTTGTGCCCTGTTTATCACATTAATTTTTGAATTCTTTTCAAATAAATATAGTGCGTCTATCACTCGCCATTCTCGCTAACCAAACACTTGGCTTACATTTTTAATAGCGGCAATAACACCCTTGACACTCACACTTGCCACAGCCTTAAGCCACACAAACTTCGTAAAACCACCAATTGTGAAAACGTAAGCCTTACCATTACTCATACAAAAGGAACCAAATTGGTTCGCTTACAGGTCATCAAACAGAACCGACTCCCTGGGTATAGGACGTTTTAACCTGCGTCACTTCCCAGTAGGCTTTTAGTAAACTGGTAGGTACTCAATTGATCACATACTTGCCAAAGCATTTTACCAACCTTGGAAATTAATATTTAGCTTGTATAGCTTATTCAACAACACATTACAAGCTCCAAAGAGCCATTATTATCAGAACCAAGCGTTTTCAGGTAACACTGAGCTTGTGCCTTTTAGTAATTAGACAAAGCAGTTCTTACCACTTTAAACTTCTTGGCGAACCATGTTGCCTTAATTTAATTGCTTTTATCTTTAACTCTAGACTTTCAATCAAGTAAAACTTGAATCTCTTCATCACCATCTTGAAAAGCATTTAAGTATAAAATCATTCTCTTCAATGTGCCATACAAATACCAGATTCCAGCTTACCGCGTCAACATGCATCATAGCCTTCCTTGACCTACGCTCAACTTCAAAGTCAAACTCCTGGAGGTCAAGTTACCAGCGAGCTACAAAGCTACAAGGGAGACAAGTCTAGCTTACATCAAGCCAACAGTAACACTAAACTGTACAGTTGGTTACCGCACTGTCCTGAAACATAACTTTAACTTTTGGATAAGTATTAAAACAACAGCAAGCACCTCTAAAATGAAACTGTGATGCTTGGTTTCAGTAGCTGACATTTGCCTAATAATTTTATACTTTCCACCTGGCAGCGTCACTGTGAATTTGGGTTTCACATTTTGGGCTGTAACTTGTGAATAGGATTAAAGGTTAACAAAACAAATCTTGAATTCTGTCAAAACATCTTGTTGGTCTGGTAGCCAACTCAAGGCAGAACCCCTTTTTTTTTGCCAACATAGTTAATGGTTTATCTTTAATTGTACCTTAAAACTTTGCAAAAATAACTTGACTCAAGAATGACTGAAATTCATGAATATTCTGTGAAGCTCTGCTACAGCAGTTGATTTATGTGGGGTTGGACGCTTCCCCCCTCTCAGTTATCACATTACCAGGATACTCAACAGTTTTAATTATCAACCAACAGACAGACAACAAAGTGATCCTGTACAGGTTCCATTCCTTTTTTTTTTTTTCTCTTGAGGTCCGGAACCCCAAAAATGAATACCATCAATAATTGGACACCCACTGCATCAATCAATTTATGAACTTTTCCAAATAAGCTAAGCACTACATATCAGTAGCAACTTGTTAGACAATCTCTGTCTTGTGGAACAATATTCAGTACAGTTTATAATTTACAACTTTATCAATTTTACCGAGTTCCATCCATGCAGTCAAAACACTACTAAACAACCTTTACTGTTTTTTTTTTTGTTTTTTTTTTTCACAGGCTTTGGCAATATACAAGACAAGTTTTATATTTGCCATGCCTTCAGTTCTTCACCTGAAATATCCTTACCAACCAATTCCCATTTGGTTGTCTTTCTAGAATGTGTAGAAGTCTTAACCACAATACTATATGGTGCTTCAATAATAAAATAATAATTTCTATATCATCCATAATCAAAATGTTGCAGCAATAACTTGTGACACAGTCAGAGCATCACCATAAGTTTTAATTACCAGATTAACTCAATTACTCACATACATTTTTTTTTTTTTTTTTCAACCTCTTCTATCAATCAATAAAAGATTTGTGGGAGTCTCATTAATAAATATGATCTTAAAATACTTCTTCTATCTGATAAGTTCGAGCCAGTCAACTGTTTGAATATTTCCAACAGTTTTATCTGATAACCCTGCTGTAGAACATTTCCTGCACTTTTCTACAACTTGTACTTTATTTTACAAAACAAATAAAATCTGTCAAATTTTCGTTCTTTAACATGTCCCTGCTTGTCACTTAATTTATCTTTATTTGAGCGGTGGCAAAGAAAGAGCCTATGTCCATCCATACCATATGTAAAACAATTGACAAACCTGTTTGTACCTACTAGCCTTACTTGTATGTGTTTGATACCATTGTCTGAATACTTTAAACTAGCAAAATATTTTAGTAGTTATTTGGTATCTTGAAAACTAGCTAACAAACCTCCAACTTCAAGAAGTTTATCACCAAGTGTATACCTATAATAGCCTGAATAATTAGATCATCACTAAACTGACATAAAGTATCAATACCAAGCTTACTGTAATAATACTCATAGGGTTTACAGTAAGAAACCTTGTCTTATTTATAAGGTCTCTTATTTGAGCCAACTTATTCTTTGTAAATACTGGAAAAGCTTTGATAAGTTTGCCTTACCAATTGCTCCAGCTCATCATATATACTGGCTGTTGCCCATACAAACCGTTTGCATATCCAAAGCTTTAATATGCAAATACAAATCAAGGTGTGTTCATCCCAGCTATCTTGAAATACTTTCCAAATTACCGTCCAATATTCTATTGAAACTGAAGATGTTTGAGGTTCAAACTCTGGGATAAAATCAAATCAACCCAAAAATGAATAGTTGGTGTAGAATGCCATTCAACTTCTAAAGAGCTATCCTGTTGAGAACTATTTTTCTTCCGCAGCTCCCGGACTAAACCGTCTAATGCCTCAATGTGGTTATTACTTCTATTCAACTTTTTCTTAAATTTCCTTCTTAAAACCATATTCTGTTCACAGAATTTTAACTATTATTATTACTTCCTGACTTCTTGTGACAGCCCATGTTGATAAATTAAAAATGTAAAGTATGTTTACTTAATTAGTACCACTGCACCAATAGTTCACTCAAAATATAAACCAATTTCTTTTCACTTTCATAAACAAAGAAAATTAAATTTTAAGTAGGTATTGTCTATCAATTCAAATTTCACATGGGTAAGTTTCACCACAACCAGTGCAATTATAAGCTTCAATATGAATGTTTTGCCATGCCAGTGTAATTGCAACAAAATTAGTGTTCCTTAAAGAACCACAATACACCACTTTCATTAGTTTGCAGCCAAAAGTCACTGAGCTCATCTAGATCTTCATGCAAACCAATTTATGAAAAACTCAGCTGTTCTGTAAGCCACTCAAGATTTCAGCAACACCACTTTTCACATCAGTGGGCAAGCAAGTTTTTCGAACAGGTAAACGTTCGCCAGCAACACGAAAACCAAACACGTCGAAACTTGTCAGACTGTCAACTTTGTATACATTTGATTAAAAACGTATTTGTAACTGTTTAAAATGTAAACACACCACAACAATAGACTCATAACCAGTTTTATGCATATTATGCATCCAATGATATAATTTATAACTTTAAAAGCGTCTTTACAACAGTTGAAATCAATTCACCAAAGTAGGTATTCACTTATGTAAATTCTTTTACATACGATCGAACTTCACAAACACTATTTACGCACGTGAGAAACATTCCACTTCTGAAATCTAATAGAGATAATCGTCATTTTAACTTATAATACATTTAATTACAACTCCAAACTATTCAAAAAGTATAACACAGTGAAAAGGGCGCGTAATTCCATATTCCAATGTCAAAGATGCTAGTGCGGGGACGATCATGCGCGACGCCATTAGGGATGCGCACAATCATCGACTTTTTAGTCTAACAATATATACTGAACCACTATTTGACGGCTTTCGAAGCCTAATATGCTTCCCGTCAACTGCTCCAAGGCAGTGAGGGAAATTGGCCTTTTCATTAAATCCACTTGCTATCTTTAACCACTCTTCTTCCTTATTAGGAAGTGGCATAAATTCTTCATATAAATTATTCCATATACTTTGCGTCACTTCTACTACGATGGTGGAAATGGTTGATTTGCCAATTCGATAACTAAAATGAAGATCTTCATAGGAAAGTCCTGACGCCAAATACCTAAAAAAATATTTCATTAAAACCAAATTAGTGGGATGAAGAAGTCGTATTTTCATTCAGAATAAGCGTTCCCACTAGGCACCCAAACGATTTCATATGTTTGACTGGCTGCCTAGTGGGATAGATTAGTCTAAATGAAAATACAACTTCTTCAAGCGCTTCTTCAATTATACAAATTCAGCTTACTAAGCATCCTCTTTTTACGAAAGCAAAAACCGTTATAAAACGTATGGGGCGTAGCCCGTACAAAACAACCACAGATCAGGTCCCTGTATATTTTATTTATGTATAATAATTCATAAATACACAGACGGACAGCGAACGGCGTTTGTGAATAGATATTCGCCCGACAACAGACCGCTCGTCTTGTCGTGACGTGTTTCGAAACCGTGTCCTTATTATTACAGTTGTTTTCTAGTATATATATATTCATCTGTGGTTGTTTTGTAATATTGGGAATAATGCGATGTAAATAAAAATCTTCTTATAAAACCGTTCATACAGTTTTATGAATTATTGTTTCAGGAAGTTCAGTGATGAAAAGGTGGACACAATTGAGAGACACTTGGAGGAAATCATTAGATGAAAACAAAGAAACAAAAAAATCTGGGTCTGGTACAAAATCTAAGCCCTACAAATATAATCAAGAGATGAGCTTTTTGAAGCCAATTATTAAGCCAGGTGAAACATATGACAATAATCCAAATACAAGAGATGAAGCCCAAAGAGAAAATGCAGATCAACAAGAAAATCAGAAAGAGAAACACTTAGAATCATCATCAAAAAAGAAAAGAATGGATAGTGGCAGCGTATTGGATGATAAAATGATGAAACTTGTTGATCATCAATTAAACACAATTGGAAGTGATGACCGTAACATGAATTTTTTTAAGGGGGTTCTGCCATCCCTTCGGCATTTTGATGATGATCAAATACTGGAATTCCAATCTGGGGTCATTAACCTAATACAGAGTATTAAAACTGGACGAAACTATTCGAATTGGCATCAAAATTATTACAATTCACATCATCACAACTATAATAGTGGTGGTTATTATACTAAGCCTCAAGAATCACCGGGAGGAACGTCTAATAATAATAATACTCGGCCTCTTCCTGAAAGTTCATCGATAGTAAATGCAGAAGTGTCTGCAGAAACGCCCACCCCTCTACAACCTGGAACATCGCTGATCCATCGCGATGATCCAAGTGCATCACCGGCACTATCTACAGCTCTAAGTCAATTAAGTGATTATCTGGATCTATCAAATTTCTAAAAACATGTTCTAAATTATCATAAATATAACCAATAAATAAGAATAATAAATAATATAATTAGTTTTTCTTGCCTTATAGTTATCGCCAACTTTTCTTCAGGGCTAATGGCCTTTCTCATACATGTATCCTGTTTTCTCAAATCCGTATCCAACCTTTGGAGAAGGAAGTCAAAGGTATCTTTAGACATTCTAAAATAAGTGTAAAATTTGGTATCATCTTCTCGTAACGAGCTCATCAAAGTATAAAAATCCCCAACACTTTGTCTTTGCCTTAAAATTGGATGCACCCAGTGAATTCTTCTTGTTTTTCTTTTTTTAGATCGACGATAATACCAGTACAAAATTAAAGTATTCACGTCCATTGTCTTTGGTAGTTTACTCTCAACTGAACACAATCACGAAACAACATGTGAACATCAATTCGGATATTTTGACGAATCGTGAAAAAACACGATTCCGTATTCAATGTGAACATCTATCCGTCAAGGCGAATCGTGTTTTATACCGAATCGTCAAAGACATATCCCGTGTGAATGCGCCCTTACTTGTAAGGAAGAGAATGTACCACACAATCCTAAAAAAAAATCAAAATTAACTCCATACAAAAGAGGTAAATTAGCAAAAATTCTACAGTATAAGCCTGCCGTAGTCGTACAAAAAGAACTTGCGGCCAAATTAATTAAAGACCCAAATCAAGTTTGCCCACCAGTGCTGCCAAGTTTAGCAGCTCTCCGCCAGATCAAGTATGAGAAACGACAAAGCAAGAGACTTCATGCTCACCCAATTTTAAGTATACTCATGA
Organism: Mythimna lalbum; assembly: GCA_949319445.1. Lineage (NCBI taxonomy): Eukaryota > Metazoa > Arthropoda > Insecta > Lepidoptera > Noctuidae > Mythimna > Mythimna lalbum. The sequence goes on along the minus strand of OX439357.1, from coordinate 18,062,739 downwards.
TGACTCAAGAGGTACAGAACTTTATCCGTGAAGTGACATTGATACCGTGTTTTCATTTATATTATTGGTCTGATCAGCAAATAGAGTACTATACTAACTATTGTAATAGTTTTTCTAAAGTGACCATTACTGTAGATGCAACTGGATCTTTTTTTCAGGCTATAAAGCTTCCCGATGGAACTACACTAACAAAACGACTATTTGTATATATTGGCATGATTGCTTCGGATTCAATTAAATCTACTCCAATTTTTCAAATGGTTACCGATTCTCACAATAAAGATTCAATTGCAGCGTGGTTAAAAAAATGGTTAATTCAAGTAAGGAGCCCGCCACATGAAATTATTACCGATGACTCATCAGCATTAATTGCAGCTAATGTTTCAGCATTTACTACGTTTAGCAGTATAAAAGATTATGTTAAACGATCTGTTTTAGTCTTAAGTGGCCGCAATTATGCATTACCTGAAGTATTTATTAGGCTAGATACAAGTCATTTTATCAAAACAATTTATAATTTACGTTGCTTTGAAAATAGGGATATAAATGTTAAAATGTTATACGTTCGTTGCATTTTGTATATGAAAGAATGTGAATCGTTTCAGCAAATTAAAACTCTCATTACTGATGTTGTAAGACTATGTCTAACCGAATACGATAACCCAGAAAACCCTGTTTCTGTTTATATTCAGAAAATAAGTTGCACCTTAGGTAATACTACATATACGGAACCTAATGAAGACACCGATGAGAAGGAAAATATTCACGAAAACATAATCCTCGACGATGATGACGGTTTGCTCTCATGGTTTGATGAAATTGTTGAGAGGGAAAAAAGCCTAGATAAAACAAAAAGTTCGTCAGAATCACAAAACTCTTTCTACATGCCTCATTTAATAACAACGCTCAAACGGTTACTCCTAAAGTTACCCCTCTGGAGTAATATTATGTGCCCATTATATAAATCACAAAACAAAGTACCAACATCTTCAGCTATAGAGAGCTATTTTAAAACTATGAAAAATTTGTTATTCACAACAAGGTCGAAGAAATATAACATTGATGAATATTTAAATATGCATTATGATTATTTATTAGGTGAAATAAAAATTGCTTTAAATTGTTTAAATAATTTCGCCGACATTGTAGACAAAAAGGAGAAAAACATTAAAAGAAAACGAGGTAAGACTAGGAAGCGAAAAATGTTACCATTTGAAAACAAATGCTGCAAAAAAGAAAAACCTAGTGTAACCAAAACGTTTTTAAATGATTCGGTATTCTCAGTAATTCCTACGTATGTTGAAAACTGGAGAGGCGAAGGTGTTCCTAAAGATGATTCTGCAAATAAACCTGTAAATATAATGTTTTTAAAAAATAGTAATTTTACTGTACAAGATATATCTGAAAAAAATATTAAATTAACAAACACTTGTGCATTTGATTCCGTATTTTTTTTATTGGCCCACGGATTTAAAGAGTATTCATGCATACGCGATTTATTTGACAATAATTGCAGAAATAGGGATATAACAGCGTTTTTACAAATCCTCTGTAACTCTGATAATAACAGTGAAGAAGCAAACAAATTAAGAATAAGAATTGCTTCGATACATTTCAAAAACAATCATTATGATTGTGAATGTAACGCTGCATTTATTTATGAGCACGTCTTAAATGATATTATTTTTAGTGCTTCTTCTGTAAGTAACTGTTCAAATAGTGCATGCATAAATTCTACCCCATCAAGAAGAAAACATGTGTTTATACCGTTAAATTTAGATATAATTAATATTTTCACCATCAGTAACTTGGAAGATTCTATTATTATTCATGATTGGGAAAACAAGCAATGCAGAAAATGCAATGAAGTAGTTCTATTTCATTATACCTTGTCAAAAATTGTTACATTCGATTTAAATGGCACGCAAATGGTGTTTTTACATGAGGTACCTAAAAGTATAATAATTAAACAAAACATTTATAAATTATTAGGTGCCGTAGAATATGTTCCTCCAATACTTGGAACAATAGGGCATTATAAGTGTCATATTATAAGAAATAGCGGAATGCTTTGTTACGACGATAACAAGAGTAAATTAGAAGAGAGTACAAACGATTCTGTATATATCCATTTTTTAACTTATGTTTTAGTAGAGGTGTAAGAGCCGATGAAAAACATTTAAAGTTGAAGAATAATGATTTTGTTGATTTTTGAAATCTTTATATTTGTGCAATGAATAAAAATATTCAAATATTAAACAAGTTTTTTATTTCGTCTTATTTAGTATTTTATTTAAGTTTTTGACTAACAGAACAGAATGCCCTTGAACTGTGCTGTCATAGCCAGTTTGACAAAGATTAAAAACAAATCGAAATTATGGTCACTCTACTAGAACATTGTATGGGGTAACATAATTCTTGAGATTACTCGCGTCCCAAACAGTGTTGAGGGTAAAAGGATATGTCATTTTAATGGGGTTAATATGAGGATTATATGGACGTCTACAGCAAAATCCTAGCTACTATAGTTATTGAGATATCATGGTTTAAAGTAACGTCAGGACTGCGCGGCCACGAGTTTTGTGTTTTAAATTGATTTCGTCTGTTTAATTACACTTTAGTCGTATTTTAAAGCTTTTGTCAGTTTCGACAAATTAAGACCTTTCTCCTTTTAACTCCTATACTATATGAAGTCTTCAATTTTAATAAAAAAAAATACTAAAAACAAAATAGCAAATCAAGGACTGCGCGGCCATGACTTTCAAGGCGAATATTTAATTATAATATTGATATAGAGCTTTGATTCATTTTTCGACAAATCTTGACAAATACAGACTTGAGTTGACAAAAGGAATTATTTCTCTATCCCAAGTAGTTGCTGAGATCTCCGTGGCCGCGCAGTCCTTGACGTCAGGATTGCGCGGCCAACTTAAAACGCTTATAAATTCTTTATTTCTGCTTTGACAAATACGGGGTTTGTTTCTTTCGATTTTGACAAATATCGACAAATTTTTGGCTGAAACCATTTTCTGATTTGATAACTTGGCGGAGCAATCCTGACGCACATTATAATTGTATGTTCGTTTTTCGTTATTTAAATTATCGCGTGGATATGGTCTCATTAAGTTAGTCATCAAAGGGAAAGCTTCGTCTCCAATAAAAACAAACGGTACAGGTTCTCCATTTTGGTACAAGGGTTGTGGCTGTGGTAGATTTAGTCTGTTTTCTCTCAAACGAATTCCGAATATACTATCAGCAAAAATACCACCATCGCTGAACCTTCCCATTGAACCTATATCTACCATAATTATTCTTCGGGTAGCGTCGGCTACGCACATCATTACAGTTGAAAACCTGTGTTTATAACAGTAATATGAGGACCCAGATTTTGGGGGTGCAAACATGTACACATGCTTGCCATCAATGGCCCCGACGCAGTTTTTGAATTGCCAGATTTCTTCAAATTGCTTTGAAATTTTTTTCCAATCATTTTCGTTAAGTTCTGGCATAACCAAAGGTTGTAATACTGTCCACAAGGCATCGCAGACATCTTCTATAATTCTTGGAACAGTCGATTTTCCAATCCTAAAATTTTCAGCTATTTGTGAAAATTTTGAACCAGTCGCCAAATACCTGTAATAATTATAATATAGATTTATATTTATGTGTCGTGGTTTCAGTTAGAATAGAAGGGTCATTTCAAAATAATATCTTAATCAGTGTCGTGTTGTTTCCGGAACTATAAAAGATTAGGCATTACTGAAATTATGTATTTACAGAATTTTCACTCGTTCAAAAGTTATAGCCATTTTTAAATAATAGAAAAGAAACAATTAAAAGTGTAAGATTCACACGAGCACAACACATTGAAATCAAACAAATAAAATGGATTTATCACTCGTTATTTATTAACATTTCAAATTTCGACGCCGCCGTCTGCCGCGACCACGTACGAGAGATACAATCCGTTTTGTTTGTTTGATTTCAGATATTTTTTTTTATAAATTGGTTTCCCTTGAAACTCTGGTATTTTTTAAATATTTATAATGGTTATAAATTCTGCATGAGTGATAATGCGGTAAGTATATTTTGACTATGGCAATGTCAACATTTAATATTTATAATGATTTCAATTATTTTTATTTCAGTAAAAACGGCTAAAACTAAGTGGAAAAAGTTGAGAGACAACCACCGGGACGCATTAAAAAGGAAGAATGTCACTAGAAGTGGACAGAGTGGTAAACAAATTCGTGAATGGAAATATGAGAAGGTAATGGAATTTTTGATACCATATATGACGAATAGAAACAGGACTACAAATTATACCTCACAAACAAATATAAATGAACAGGAAACAAATTCATTGGAAAGTAATGTAACCGATGAGTTTTTTGAAACATCAAGCAATCATACAAGAAGCACTCCAGAAGATCGTCCATCTGTACAACATTCGCCGTCACCGACATCAAGCGTCTCAGCCTCGACATGCAGAAATGCAACAAGAAAATCGGATGAAATAAGTAATTTACTTATACAGCACCATGCAAACCGTGAAAGAATACGCCAAGAAAAACTAGAAATACAATCATTGATAGAGAAGAATAATACCCTTGACGAAATGGACACTTTTTTTCTGTCGATCTCAAAAAGTGTAAAAAAACTTTCTCAATATATGCAGCTTCAGGCTAAACGTAAAATTTTCAATGTTCTGAACTTGAGCTACAAAACACATGGTATAACACAAATGAAAATAATTGGTATTCCCCCGGTTACACTTCAGCACCGGGTCCAAGTTCGACACCGGGTCCTAGCTCAACACAGGCACCGGTTCTTACATCAACACAGGCCGGTGGTCCTAACTCAACACAGGCACCGGTTCCTAGCTCAACACAAATACCAGGTCCAAGTTCGACACAGGCACCTGTTCCAAGCTTGGAAGATACGCACATGACCGATGAACAGATAGAAGCATTCAGAAACGAAGAAGACACATATGATAATTTGTAACTATATGGAAAAGAAAGCAATATGTCTCATGTGATTTACTGTTATAATTTTTTTGTACGTTATGTTTCTAATATAACCTTACGTTTTTTTTGCTACTGCCAGAACGGCAGTTGATTTTTTTGTTTTCTTTATGAATAAATAAGATAATATAAAAATATATTTGGTTTTTACATAATATGCATCACTCCAGTCTCCCGGAGGGGTAGAAAGAGACAACGGATCTCGATTTCTCGTAATCCTTACATACCTCAGTTTACATAATATTTTTCATGTATTCCACATCTGGCGAATGTGCCGCAAATGTGCAGCTCGCGAGCCGTTTGCGAGCCGCCCGCGAGCTGCGCGCGTGCAGTCACGGCAATGGTTTGGTGCGCCTCTTTAGCGCAACTCATGCAAGGATCGTAAGGGTGCGTCCACATCTGGCGAATGTGCGGCGAATGTGCAGCTCGCGAGCCGTTTGCGAGCTGCCCGCGAACTTCACGCGTGCATTTTTGTTCGTGCGCCGCTTCTGCGCCGCCTGCGCGCAGTTCGCGCGCGACCTAAGCGCCGTACGCGAACAGCGCGCGGGCGGCGCCTTAGTTATTAAATGATTGTTTACCCGCTCAGTTCGTTTCTGATTACTAGAGGCTAAGTATGTGTTGTCGCGGAGTGGATGGAGCAGAATTATTAAAAGCACTAGTGTCGTCCGACATGTTCGAAAGTACTGAGCCAGAAAACGGAACTGTAAGTGCGAGAATTAAGTGCGCGCAGAGCGCGAGCCGCGCGTGTTCGCGGGCAGCTCGCAAACGGCTCGCGAGCGCATTCGCCGCACATTCGCCAGATGTGGACGCACCCTTACGATCCTTGCATGAGTTGCGCTAAAGAGGCGCACCAAACCATTGCCGTGACTGCACGCGCGCAGCTCGCGGGCGGCTCGCAAACGGCTCGCGAACTGCGCGCGTGCATTTTTGTTCGTGCGCCGCTCCTGCACCGCCTGCGCGCAGTTCGCGCGCGACCTAAGCGCCGTACGCGATCAGCGCGCGGGCGGCGCGCGGGCGGCGGGCTAGTTATTTCGCTCAGTTCGTTTCTGATTACTGGAGGCTAAGTACGTGTTGTCATGGAGTGGACGGAGGAGAATTGTTTACGCTTAATTGAAACATATAAAAGATTTCCAGTATTATGGGATCCTAAAGATCAATATTACTGTAGAAAAAATCTAAGAAATGATGCGTGGAAAGAAATAGGTGCTATAATGGGAAGCGATTATGAACAATGCCATAGCAAACTGTTAAGTCTTTTATCGTCTTTTAGAAGAGAGAAAGGAAAAAGTCAAAAAAGTAAAGGGACAGGGAAAGGTGAGTAAAAAACGACTTGTTACTTTTTGTGTTTTATTTTATTAATTAAATTGACTATGTAACTAATATTATTCTATATTTATAGGAGCATCCGAGACTTACAAAAGTAGATGGTTTGCCTACGACGCTTTTTCCTTTTTAGCTGATCGGGATAAACCAAGGAAACGTTTAAATACTGTAAGTAATTAATTCATGAATCCCCAAGCGACACCCGGTGGCCGCGCATCTATTGTCTTACTATTGTGTCTCTAATTGACGGTATCTGAAGGGTTAAATCAACAATATTTATCTTGAAATGCAATACGGCCTTCATTTACACAATAAGAAGCAACCTCATCTCTTATTTCGTTTATTTCTCTGGAATATCTTATTTGTGGTGTTTGAATATTTGAAAGAGATGTGAAATTAGGTACGGATTGATTTATGTACATATTAGAATTGGTAGTATAAGTATCGGCGGCGTTCTGTTTCAAATAATTATGCAAGTGAATAATGCTCATAACGACCACTTCAGCAACTTCTGGTTTTAATATCATAGGTTTTCTAATTCATGAATCCCCAAGCGACACCCGGTGGCCGCGCATCTATTGTCTTACTATTGTGTCTCTAATTGACGGTATCTGAAGGGCTAAGTACCCTAAAAATGGATGATGCAATGCCAAAGGCACTCTCAACAATTCTGCGAGGTCTGCTTAATCTGTAGTTAAAAATACGTTCCGGTGTGCCTTTACTGTGGTTACCGGAGTATGGTTTCATCACATGTTTATCTAGAGCAAAAGCGCTGTCAGCAACAAAGAAGTAGGGTATCGCTTTAGTCCTATAAGGTAATGGTTTTTCTTGTGGTAAATTTAAGGAGCCATTTTGCATCATCTTGTAGAACTCTGTATCTTTGAATATCCCTCCATCAGATATACGCCCTTGGCAACCAACATCAGCAAACATAAATTTATAATCTGAGTCTACCAGTGCAAAAAGAACAATACTAAAAGTAGATTTGTAATTATGATATTCAGTTCCACTTTTCGGAGGTGCCTGTATGACTATATGTTTGCCGTCTATTGCGCCAATGCAATGGGGCAAATGCCATTTATCTTCGAATCCTTTACTCACTTTTAGCCATATATCTGGTCTCCTTGGCACCTGAAAAATAATAATACATTATTACAAGCAAATAATATACTTACCTATAATAAGTATATAATAACAATAAGTATATAAGTATAAGTATGTAAGTATATTTAATAAGTATAGTATTCTCAGCAAATAAATTATTATCCTATTCTATTCTATTCTACAGGAACAAGCAGATATAGAACAAGATAAAGTGGACGAGCGACAAGTACAAGATGATGGAATAAATACTGACAGTGAAATCGACCTGTCTTTTAATGAACCTCCGCCGTCCAAAAAGAAAAAATCGACGGATGATAAAATCGTAACTGAAGCCCTACAAGTTTTAAAGACTGCTACAGAAAAATTAACCGATACTTCCAAGTTGTCACAAGAAGTACATTCATTTATAAATTTTATTGGAGCCAAAATGGAATCTTATTCACGTTCAACAAAAAATATGGTTCAACAGGCAATATTTGATGTCATAATGAAAGCCGATTCTGGCCACTATGATTATCAATCAAACATGCAAGTGTCGACGCAAGGTTATACAACTTATTCTCAAAGTGCTTCTACGTCCAGATCGCACAGTCAGGAAAGTAATTATTCGGTAGAAGATACGAATGACAGCTACAGTGATTTGTTTCAATAATAACTACTTTCTTTTCGTAAACTTATATGTTGCTTATAAAAAAGGCTATGTGGTTATTAAATAAAGATAATTAGAAAAATACTCACACGTACGTTTTCCTTTAAACACTTGATAATCGCTAAACACACTTCAGGAATAATAATACTTATACTTTGCTTAGAAATTCTAAAAAGGTACTGCAAGCTTGTGTAGGAATCTCCAGTGGCCAAGAATCGTAATGTCAAACTTAATTTATTTTCAACTGAAATTGGTAGCCTAAAATGCGTTTCCTTTTTAGCAATCTTAAAACTAACCATCTGTCGTAGATTTTCATATAATTCTGGTGACAATTTTAAAAAATTTGCATAGTGTCCGCTTAATTGATGGCTTTTCAACTCCGCTACTATATTCTGTTTTCTTTTAAAAATAGGATTTTGCCACCAACGCCGTTGTCTCTTTTTTTTCCTTGTTATCAGTAATATAATAGCTAATGATGCAGAAATTATATTAAAAACACTAGTGTCGTCTGACATCTTCGATAGTACTGAGCCAGAAAACGGAACTGGGCGAGAACTGAGCGCGCGCAGATCGCGCGCTCTATACGAGCCTTGTATGAGTTGCGCTAAAGAGGCGCACCAAACCATTGCAGTGACTGCACTCGCAAACGGCTCGCGAGCTGCACATTCGCCGCACATTCGCCAGATGTGGACTAGGGTGCCCTTAGGATCATTTTTAAGGTTTTTTATGGCAAACCCGGTATCCCCAGTAAAAAAACCCGCAACTTTAAAAAATTGTTGGTGTAATTTTTCTTAGTCTGGCAGCTTTTTATTGGTGGCAACATCGCTAAAAACGTCAAAACTTAATGTCAAAGTAAACCACAAAACAAGTCGTTATTGCACGAGTGAGTTTGAACCTCCGTATTTCGGTGAATTTCGGTCATTATAGTTTAAAGTTTGCTTCAAATTACGGTCAGTGCAGTTATAAATATATTGTGCTATAATTTTTAAGGTAAGAATATGAATTACTATTTAAAATTGTTTTTATTTCGTAAGCCTTATTTTCTTTAATTTTTCGAGGTGATTAGATACACGAAAGGGGTGAATAGAAACGCCTGAGGGGTTAATAGTCACGCAAATATGGTCAATAGACACAGCCAAGGGGTGATTAGTTACGAAAGAGGGGTGATTAGCCATAATGATGTCAGGGCTGCCACAAAGTTTGTAGTGGTTATTTACAGTTGAAATGTAACTTTTAGTTACTTAAAGCGTTTTTAATTTTCTTGATTATTTTTAATCTCAATATTTTTTATTTAATTCATTCTTAAATGTAAAGTAGTAAGGTATTTCATTTATTTGTGTTAATATTTTCATTATTTTATTTCTCAGGTACAATAATGCCTCGAAACTATAAGCCCGATCCACGGGGTAAGCAGTATCGCAAATATGACCCTAATGCAACTAAACAAGCTTTGGAAGAGTTTCAAACAACTCCAAAGTGTTCATTAGCGTCTATTGCAGAAAAATACAATATAAACAAATCAGTGCTATACCGACATAATAGGAAAACTATGAAAACACAAGGTGGTCAGAATGCTTTAGATGAAGACACAGAACGCCACATCGTAAATTATTTAAATATTTGCGGCAATTGGGGTTATCCATTAGACACTTATGATTTAAGAATTGTAATTAAATTGTATTTGGATAATCTAGGTATCACACACAAACGATTCAAAAACAACATGCCTGGACCAGATTTTACCACTAGATTTTTAAAAAGACATCAAAATTCCATTTCTTTGAGAATGTGCCAAAACATAAAAAAGTCGAGAGCTCAAGTTTCACCTGATACAATTAAAGAATACTTTGGGGAGTTAGAGGAATCACTGAAAGAAATTGATCCCAAAAATATAATAAATTATGATGAAACAAACCTCAGTGATGACCCTGGACGTAAGAAGGTTATAGTGAAAAGAGGAACTAAGTACCCTGAAAGAGTTCTTAATCAGTCAAAATCTTCAATATCTATAATGATGGCTGGTACAGCTGCAGGAGAGCTTCTGCCTCCATATGTAATATATAAGGCCAACAATATTTATGATACTTGGGCTACAGGCGGACCTAAAGGTGCACGCTTCAATAGAACTGCATCTGGATGGATTGATGGCAGCACTTTTGAAGATTATATTAAGTCCATTATTATTCCATTCTTTAAAGACAGATCTGGAAAAAAAGTTCTATTAGGCGACAATTTATCATCTCATTTATCAATAGAAGTGATTAGAATCTGTGAACAACACAATATTTCATTTATATTTCTACCAGCAAATTCAACCCATTTAACACAGCCCCTAGATATCACATTTTTCAGGCCAATGAAAATTGCATGGAGAAACATTTTATTAAAATGGAAAAAAAACAGATGGCAGGACCCAAGCTTCAGTACCGAAAGGATGCTTCCCAAGACTTTTAAAAGTACTTATAAATAAACCTTAAAGCTGGTTTTCGAAAAGCAGGTATTATTCCTGTTGATCGCAATCAAGTCCTATCAAGACTCCCAAATGCCGAAAATGAAGATCCGGAAAAATCAAGATATGCTGTTGACAAATCAGTCTTGGAAATACTTAAAGAAATGAGATATGGCACAATGAACATTAAGGAACCAACACGTAAACGAAAATTAAATGCAGAATCTGGAAAAAGTTTAGGAAACATAGATGATGATAATTTGGAAAGTACCTCTGAACACGAAATTACGAATAAGACAGCAAAAATATGTAAACAAGGTAACAAAAAAAAAGAAGATAATAGTTACTCCTGGAAAATCTGTTATTATCGATCCTGAAAGTAACGACTCTGAAAATAAAGAAATTGAAAACACTGACTCTGAAAATGTTATAATAAGTAAATCTACGAAGAAAAAAGAAGTACAACAACTATTAGACAAACTGAAAAAATATTTGGTGAACAAAGATAGGACGGAATCTAAAAGGAGTGTGTTAGATTCAGATAAAAAAAATAAAGAAACAGACATAAATCTACTACCTGTAGTATGTGTGGATGAATATACTATTGTCAATGATTCTCAACAACAAGAAGATGAAGGACTACTTATTAACAACTACATTGATAAAAGTGTATCTAGTATAGATTACTTACCTGAAATAGGAACAGAAGAAATGTTTAGTGAATTCATAGAACCGCTAGAAAAAAAGGAAGAGAAAAGAGTCGAAGATAAGAAAATTGAAATTATTTCTGTGGAAAATGTGGAGAACGCAAGATGTGCGGTGAATCTACGTAAGTGTAAAAAAATACCATTAAATACAGTAATTGACATACAAAAAGAAAACACTAAAAGATCTAAGAATATTAAAGAAGTACCTGTACGACGAGGAAGTTATTACAAAAATGATGAAGACATTTTAAGGGATTTAACTGATGACAATTTTTAATAATTTGATAAAGGATGGTAACAATTTTAACATAAACAACTGATTGTTTTTTTTAGATTTTGATTATTCAAGACTGATTTGATGTGTGAAAAAAACTTTCGAAAAATCTAACCGTGTTCAAAAACCATCTGAATAAAGTGTAAAATAAGTTTCTTTCGAAAGTCATTATTTTTGTTTATCAACTAATTTTTTCCACCGACTTTCGACCGAAAAAAAGTTATTTTACACTTTATTTTGATGGTTTTTGAAGGCGGTTAGTTTTTTTTTTTTAGAATCTTTTTTAGTTTTAATTAATATTTAATTGTAACTATAATATGGAAGAATATTAGAGGCAAAGTGCATTATTTTGTTTTAATTCGAGTTTTAAGTTCATTGTTTACGATATGTTGATATTAGTAATTATTTTTAATAATTGTTGATTTTGAATGATTATAATTCCTGATTGATTTAAGATAAAGAATATTATTTTAAAGTCAAGTGCATTTTCATTTAGTTTTGTTTTTGTGATACACTCTAAATTTATTACATTTTAATTAATTATTATTTTAATGATTTCTATTTGAAATTATAATTTTACTTCAAATTAATAATTAAAGAAACCTTCTCGAGTTTGCTTGCCTTTATCCTAAAAAAATATTTAGAGAAACTGTAACGAGGCAGCCCTACGAAATTTTTCTAATCACCCCTCAGGTGTGTCTATTGTCCCCTGATGGGTGCTAATTAGAAATCGCGTATAATTTGTGTCTTTTTTTATTAACTACAAACGTATTCAAATAGAAACAAATTTATTCCAATAGTTTGGCCTAAGACTCAATAAATACTTGATTAAAAAAATGGGTATCCATTCTGCAACTTGACGAAAATCATTACCAAAGTTCGAAGACCTATCTATTCACCCCGTTTTACGGTAACAGAGATATTATTAGTTTTTTTACAAAATAATTTTTCTAATTTTTGACATTTAGGCGCCTCAACAATTTGACGACGAAAAATACGTCATGTAAAAATTTGCAGTTACATTTCGTGCAGGCGCTAGTAACGAGGGTCAGTCTGCAACATAATAAAGTGTCGACTAAGGAAGGCTTATAATATAATGTTTCCGTATTTTTCAAATTATATTTTATTGGTTACGCATTATTATAACAAAATAAACGAAAATAAGATACACGTGAACATGAAGTTTGAAACATCAACAACGACACATTTTTGTCTGTTTTTTTTTTTAATGCTGCCATTTATGGAATTTCGATTTCCATTTATGGCCGCCAGCCTGTGATACCAACCCTCCTTAGGAATGCTTTTGTTGGTGGTTAACTTGCCAACATGAGGTGACCTAAGGTGCTATAGTGTGCACAGTCTCTAAATATCTCTTAGTCGCCTCTTAGGACGCCCACGAGAAGATATGGGATGGTGCTATTCTTTACGTTCGACACCATACAGTACAGTATAACTCTTGCTACTAAAGAAATTTAAATATCATAATAGATTGCTTTTCATCTTGCTTATCCAAGTAACTGAGTAGTTAAAAATATCTCTGTTCGATTACTTTACCATTGTTTCTTTATTGACTCAGAATACAATATTTTAATTTTAATTAAAAATTGTTAAGTATTATGTTGCAGACTGACCTCGGTACTATTACCGAGGGTAGAAAAGTAGGATATACTTATAGGTTATTTATAGTAGTAACTTTATAAAGTATGTTAAAATGTAAAACAATAATTTTCCAATATTTCACACTCAATATTTATTGATAACTTAGTGTTATACTATGATATAAATAAAACACATAAATAATAATAAAGCGCCTGCACGAAATGTAACTGCAACTTTTTACATGACGTATTTTTGGTCGTCAAATTGATGAGGCGCCTAAGTGTCAAAAATTAGAAAAATGATTTTGTAAAAAAACTAATAATATCTCTGTTACCTATTGTTGATTTTCGGAAGTACTAAATCGCGTAAATAATACTAGTTTTATCAGAATGATGAAATTCGTTATAGTATTAGCGTACAAACTTGGTCCCGCCATTATAACGCGTTATAATGGCGGGGCCAACAATATCGTGGAATTCCGCTTAAACCGTGTGAGGTACAAAAATTTCACGAAGCGTACAAAATCGTACTAAAACGTACAAAATATACATGCTAAAATTATTCGGTTACAAGATTTGGTCCCGCCATTATGATGTTTATGGATTTACGTACTCAACCCCTGTTGTTCAAGGAATACTGTCGAATGTTACCTACAACGTTTGACTATATTGTACAAGCCATTAATTCATGAATCCCCAAGCGACCACCGGTGGCCGCGCATCTATTGTCTTACTATTGTGTCTCTAATTGACGGTATCTGAAGGGTTAAACCTATTCTGCATTTTACTACAACAAATTTTCAGGAACCTATTTCTGTAGAAGAACGACTTATGGTGACTTTGAGGTAAGAAAACTATGAAATAATAAACTATGAAATAAATGTTAGAAATTACATATAATATTAATTAAGTTTAATTAGTAAGTATGTACATAATTGCAATACTTTCACTTTTTCAATTTTTGCTTGAAAAAAAATAAGGCCGACGCGTCCACTTCGCGCGAAAATATCAAGCCAACTGATCGCGTTCGCTTCATTTCGCGCCGCTCCGCACCGCACCCCACGTGCGTTTGGTCACGTAGGCCACTTCAATAGGTTTCGAATGTTTGTTGTTTTCGCGCCGCGCCGCGCCGCTTTGCGTTCGCGTCTAGATCGCTCACGCAGGACGTCGCGTAAATGATATGGCAAACGAATTAAATACAAATGTCACAGAAATAGAACGGAAGATAAAAAATTTGACGAGCCAATATTATAGAGAAAGAAAAAAGACGATTGAATCAAAAAAGTCTGGAACCAGCGCAGATTCTGTTCATGAGAGCAAGTGGTTTGCCTTTAAATCTTTGAATTTCTTGCTCAATAAAAATAAACCTACTGGAACAATCGATACGGAACGTTGTATTATTTTATTTCTAATCTAATTATTAATAAACATCATAATGGCGGGACCAAATCTTGTACCCAAATGATTCTACCATGTATATTTAGTACGTTTTAGTACGTTTTTTGTACGCTTCCTGAAATTTTTGTACCTCACACGGTCTAAACGGAATTTCACGATATTTTTGGTCCCGCCATTATAACGCGTTATAATGGCGGGACCAAGCTGGTACGGCGTAACTATAACGAATTTTGTCATTCTGATAAAACTAGTATTATGTACGCGATTTTGTACTTCCGAAAATCAACAATAGGTGACGGAGATATTATTAATTTTTTTACAAAACGTTTTTTTTTGTTTTTGACATTTTCAACGCCTGATTAATTTGACGACCCAAACTACGGCAGGTAAAAAGTTGCAGTTACATTTCGTGCAGGCGCTAGTGACGAGGGTCAGTCTACAACATAATAGTGTCAACTAAGGAAGACATTTAACTTATTAGTTATAGATATACACCTTATATATATTATATCTATATATATGTATATATTTTTTATTTTTTTATTGATATATTTTTTATTACACATCATCACATCGGTGTGGGCGCCGTCGTTACAAAAGCGACCGGCGGCCATGCTGAATATATATATTTATCTACAATTATATCTATACACCTTAGATTAGAGCCATCGAAAGGTTTGTTTGGCCATCGAAAAATGGCATAACAAAAAGGAGGCTGAATTAAAAAAAAAAAAAAACTATCACTGTTCACCCTGACTCTACGCTGCTTAAACAAATTCGAAACTTTTGATATAAATTATTTATGAAAATAATATGCATGTTTATTTAACAATTCATGAATAAAGAATATTATATTAGTAGGTTAGGCCTAAGTTCATTTATGAAAAAAAGGATTTTTACCTTTAAATTAAAATTAAATGAATTGTGTGCGAGATTCCATCAAATTTTTTTATTCGTTTGAAAATACAAAGTTATTGCTGTTCGAATCTTAAAGGAAAATTTTTTCATACAATTCTGTTTTTTTTTTTTCTTTAAATTACTATAACACTGCTGTATGTAACTAACTTTAGACACATAGAGAATGAGAATTTTCTTAAAATTTGGTCTGCTATGTACACATTAGTAAATGAAAAAAAAAAAATATATATACAAGATATTTGAAGTGGGCTCCTTCAGCTGCTATGCATGCTGTCTACACTTTATGAAGGACAGTTTCAAGCGCCGCTTTATTTATGTGTTAAGTAGATATATTTTATTTAGCATCATCCGTGCGTCACTGCGGGGTGCCAGCTGAAAATCAGCGCTGGGTGTTTGACGCCCAGCAATTGCTGAGTTGGTGACCCTTTTGGTTTCAGGCAAATTCAATGCAACTGTATTGTATTTCTGTACTCTTTTTTTATATTATTATTTTATATTGTGGTATATTGTGTTGCTTGCGCCGAACAAATGCTATTCTATTCTGTGTGAAGTAATTTCTTCTTTATAAACCATCTCTTTTAAGCAGCCCTAGTAAAAAAAAGTCCAAAGGGTTTAGATCTGGTGAGCGAGGTGGCCACAGTATTGGCCCTAGAAGTCCTATTTATCTCTCTGTATAAGTTTCAGTCAAATACTCGTTGTACTCTTACCGCATAATGTGCGGGGCAGCCGTCGTTTTGAAACCACATGGTTTCACGCACTTTGGGGAGTACGTCCTCCAACAACACAGGCAAATCATTTTGAAAAAAAATTAAATGCGTTTCTCCAGTCAGAGTCTGGCCAATTTCAGCGCCGCTCTCATTGCATTGCATTGCGCTTTCAGTGCATCTCCAACCATCACAATATGAAAAGAGGAAGAAAAGGTGCAGTTTCCTTAGAGCATTATTAGGTTATCCATTATTTACGCCACACCCTGTATAAATAATTAAATCTTTATCCGTTTTTTATTGTATTGGTCATTATAGCTAGCCCGTATTATCCCACTGCTGGCCAAACCAACAGTTTGCAGACTATCACAGTTCCTTTCTTTATCAATCCAATTCCTAAGGAAGACATCCGGGTCGTCCCGCCATCTCCTTCGTGGTCTGCCGCGGCTCCGGGTTGCTATGTCTGGGCACCAATTTAGTGTTTTACGTGCCCGCAGCTCTTTAGACTAGCGGCAAACATATCATGTTTGTTGCGTTCCTTAAATTAGGAATATAGTTCGTAGGCAATTATTATACGATTGTCGTAAATACAAAAAAATCTCAAGTATCAAAATGTTTTTCTCCTACTATGTCAGTAATACTACAAACAATATTTTTTGATTTGACCTCATTTCTCAGGTCACGCTTTCGTTAGACAGACTTTAGTTAAAAAATATTTTCTAAATATTGTGGTGTCCAAAGAGGCCACACATATGTTGCTGGCTTGCATATTGGCAGTATAGAGTTATATCTTGTTTAAAAAGCTCAGATATTCGTATTTGATATAATATAAATTGGATGTCAATAAAAGTCTGGACGCAATTTTATATAGAAAATATATAATAAAGTGCATCTCCAACCATCACAATATGAAAAGAGGAAGGAAAGGTGCAGTTTCCTTAGAGCATCAAAAAAAAGTTTTCTTACAATATGTGAGTGTCTTCAAAAATCACAACTATCTACACTCAGGTAACCAAATTTTCTCGAAAATTAGTGCAGATTTGAACTTTTTAATGAGTCCTAAAAGTCTTTATTTATCCTTAAAAAGACACTATGACTATTTTTTTGATAAAAAAGGCGATTCTGTAACAAATGAAGATCAAGAAAATATTGAAGAAATTGAAACGGAAGACTCCAGCTCAAACTCTGATATTAAAGATGAAAAGGTGAACCACGAGTACATCACTTTCTTTTTAGATATTTACTCCTGGGAAAAAATTCAACCCATTGTTAAAGTTGTTAAAAGAAGCTCTTATTATACTTCTTCAAAATTTAAAAACAGGTGGTCCTTGCCAAAATATGCATGGGCCGAAATTTTAAGAGAAGAGTTGTGGAAAGTGGCAAGGAAACCTTGTTCTTGGCTTTTTAAGTCGGTCACCATAAAAGCACATGAATTCATTAAATTCTTTGGTGACTGCAAAGAATGTAGAGCTAAAATAGAAATTTACTTAATTTGGCCTAAAGAAAAACTGGTAACATGTAGGTGTACAATACGTAATGTTGACAAAAAATTCCAACATAAACTGTCGAGAAAACTAAAAATGTCACCATTGAAACGCAGGGCACTAGGCGCAAGACTCAAGTCAGAATCAGCACTATCTGTTCATCGATCTCTTGCTGATTCTACAATGGAAGACGAGGATGTGGAACCTACACATTTGCCCAAATTGGGAACTTTGCGCCAAATTAAATACCATACTAAAAGTGCTTCCTTTTATGATCCAAACCCAATAATATCTTTATGGCTTATGGCGCAAAGCCCACCTTATAATGATTTGATTAAATATATATCATTACATCCTTATTTTGTAATTTACTATTGGCTATCAGCTCAGGAATTGTATTACAAGAAATACATTACAAAACACAAAGTCATAATGAGTTTGGATGCCACTGGCAGCATTTTGAAAGAATTTGGTCCTCGTCCTGACACGAAAATTACGAAACATCTTTTTTTATATGTATGTGTAGTTAAAACGTTTGATGGTAAAAGTAGTTTGCCTATCTTACAAATGGTATCAGAGAGTCAAACAATGGACACTATTGCAAAATGGCTTGAAACGTGGTCTCAAAAAAATACACCACCAAACGAAGTGGTATGTGACGACTCATCTGCATTAATTGGAGCAGCCGTCAAAGCATTTACAAAATATAAAACCACAAAGGAATACCTTGATGAATCATTTCGGTTGCTAAATAAACCTGATTCCAAATCGTCTCAGTGCTATATTAGACTTGATACAAACCATTTCACAAAAATAATATACAATTTGACTTGTTTCAAAAAATATAGACCCACGGATAAAGTTTTTTTATGTTAATTGCTTAAAAGATATTAAGCAATGCCAAGATTACGAAGTAATCAAACAAACTGCCAAAGATATGGTAACTTTATGCTTATCAAAATATATTGGATCTATTTGTGGCAATGTTTTAAGAAGTGAGGAAGCAAGAATGAGGTTGAAAAATTTATCAGTATTTAAAAAAAAACATAGTATAGAAAATGAAGTAATAACTGAAAATAATGGTAGCAATGATTTAACATTAGTTTTTAAGAATATTAACACGGAATTAGAAAACGAAGAACTAGACATTCATAAAACTAACAGCTATTAAATGGTTGCTTGATCATATCAGTACAGAAAATCTTATAAATGAATTAGAAGAAGATAATTTGATGAATACGGAAAATTTGTATTATATGCCTTCATTAGTCGACACTTTATTACGATATATCAGCCAACTTCCTTTGTGGTCAAATTGTATGATGAATATTTATGATAGTGAAATAGATACTCCAACTTCTTCTAATGTAGAAAATTATTTCAAAAGTGTAAAAAGATTTCTTCTTAATTTAACTACAAAATCGCATCGACTACGAATCGATGACTTTATTTTGCAGCATCATAGTTTCTTATCTGGTGAAACTAAACTTGCTATGAGCTATTTACTGTCAGATCCTAAAACTGAACCTAAAATACCTAAAAACCAAATTTCAAAAATAAAAACCAAAAAAAAAGAGGAATCAGACAGCGATTCCATATTTTCAAAAAATCCAACATTCATAGAGAATTGGCGAGGTAAAGGTAATGTAAGAAAAACAAATGTAAAGAAGCCTAAACCTAATCCGATGCAACGAAAATTAAAGGTACCAATTTTATTAAATGGAAATATTATTCAGTCAAGTGACAATATAGTTTCAACAAATACGTGTGCATTCGACTCTGTGTCTCAAGCTATAGCCATTGCATATGCTGATAAGAAATACAAGGTGAGTAATAAAATTAATAACCAGGATGATGTTTTTTTTAAATTTATTAAAGCACTCGTCAATAATACTAACGAACCTATTTATAAATTACGCAATGAAATTTTGGTCAAGCATTTCAAAACAGAAACCGTAGGTTCAAAAATAAAAGTCAGTTGTGAATGCAATGTTTCATTTATAGTAGAGAATGTTTTACTGAACCTACTTTATAGCGCAGAAGTCATAATTACCTGTACTAACGACAGTTGTGCTTGTAATAATTATAATAAAAGAAAGATTGGCTTTTTACCACTAGATTTAAATATTATAGAAAAGGGAGGGATCTGTGCACTCAATGAATCAGCAGAAACAATGTTGATAGATGATATAAAACCATGTAATCAAAGCAACTGTTCTGGTGTTAAAACTATTTCTTATAAATTGTCAAATATATTATTTTTCGAATTGAACTACAATAAAAAAATTAATTTGTACGAAATTCCCAATAATTTAAAAATTAATAATAAATATTATCAAGTCGTAGCTGTAGTTGAGTTTATACCACCAATTATAAAAGGTATAGGTCACTATGTATCTAATTGTACAAGGATATTAGGAAAATGGGAGTGTTTTGATGATTTATCCAAAAAAAATAAAAAAAGTCAATCGTTTGTCATTCCGCATTGCATTATGTATGCAGAAATATAATTAATAACAATAAGTATCTTGACCTGGCTCGCAAGGTTGTCGACATGCGAGTAGAGCAATCATTGTGCAAAAAGTATTGGAGCAACGTTCTCGGGGTCTTTAGTAAAGATGGGCGTGCTTCAGGGTCCGATTCTCGGCCCTTTCCTTTTTCCAGCTAAGAGCCTCGACCAACACCTTAGGAGGCTCGCGTTAAGCGACTGGATCAAGGGCTTGATTCAGAAAGCTCGTATTTTTAGGAGGTTCCTTTCTCTGGAGCCCTGACCGCCGGTATAGTTTGCTGTTAGTTTCATAAATGTCTAAATCTTCCTTTTAAAATTCTTTGTTAATATTCTTACAAACTAATATTGTATTACAATCACTGCTGTCATTTATTACTACGTTTTCTATGCTATCTTTCTTCTTAAATACAGATACATTTTAAACCCCATTCTTGCTTCCTCACTTCTTAAAACATTGCTATGAAGAGATCCGATATATTTTGATAAGCAAAACGTTACTATATATTTTACAGTTTGTTTGGTTGCTTAATATCTTTTCAGCAATTAATATAAAAAAAAAAACTTACTTACGTACTCTTGGACACGGCTCGTATTGTTGGAGGTTCCTTTCTCTGGAGCCCGAACCACCAGTAGCTTGAACCCTGTTCCCGATACCAGCTACTATTTATTATATTTTTTAAATGTTTTTTTATATATTGAAATATTTAAAAATATAATTTACTAGCTTTTGCCCGCGGCATCGCTTGCGTTAAATTCGGTGTAACACGGTTCCTCTTTCCTGATTTAGAACACAGAAGAGAACTCGGAATATTATTTTAATACACTACTGTCGACGATATTATATATTATGTCTTTCCATTTGGGGATAGAATGCAAAGATTCTGGGCATTGGACACACGCGAACATGCTACTACATACATTGTCCATGGAAAAAGCACGGCTTTTCTAAGTTCTCCCCAGCCATTCTTAATATTTGTCTTTGCACTTTGTTAATGGCCATAGCGAAGCTTAAGAGGAAATTGTAGCCTTTTAAACTGACCCGGGACATCTGTGGGAATTATTGGGATTCGTGGGATCATTACATTTTTACCTTTTCCTACGCCGGTTAAAATAGTGGCGCTAATGATATTACGGCCAAGTTATGGGACACGAAGTTTCGTCTCATTACATAATCTCGGGGCGTACAAATTTCGAATTTACGAATTTTTTGATGCCCTTTGAGTTTTCCCCGTTTTTCAGCCTTTTTTATTCGTTGTACATATTATTAATTTAAGCTTGTATACACTTATTATTTTGTAATATTTAATAGTTAAAATATATTTATAAGTTGTTATAATGAATAAACGAAATATATAATAATAATAATACATACATATTATAGATAAATGTTAATATTAATTTAGAATGTTGTTTAATTAAACACTTTTTCTAACGAAAGACTTACTTATTTCCACCTTAACCTTTTTTAAATTTACCTTTGCACGGTTTTTTATTTTATATTCGCTGGTGTAAATTTGGAGATTATTTAGTATTTTCAGACACTTTGAGTTTTAATAGAGTCCAAATGTAATACATTCTAACATTCTTTTAATACTTGGCAGCAAATGTATCGAGTCGGCCTTCTCTTCTCAGCAAGCTTCTTTGAGATATTTAATTAATTAAACCCCAAGCGAACGCCGGCGTTTGCGCACCCATTGTCTTTCTATTGTGTCTTTAACTCTTTAAATGCTTTAAGTTCCACAGTGGGACTTAAGAAAAAAGGCTCCAAATGTCTTAAGTCCCACAGTGGAACTTAAGGGCTTGGTCAGGATTGGTCGCTAAATATCTGTGGTTGTGTTGCAAGTAGCAATATGTTCTGTATTTATATGAAAGAAATGGTTCATTCACTCTTTATTTTAATATATTTCAACAGCAGCAACATTATTTTGAACGAATTAAAAAATAAATAACTTCATCTGACATTTCACGTCTGACGATTGGCGCGAGTGCGAATTTTGTGTGTGTGTGTGTCTCGAAACAAACGATGAATACTGGCAGAAAACGGTAAGTTTTCTTGTAAAAATCTATATAGAATTACTGAGAAATAAGTGTAGATTCCTTATTGAGTAATTGTTTTTCAAAAAGTAATGATTATACAGGCGAAAAAAGTAACGAAAGTTTA
Source organism: Mythimna lalbum (assembly GCA_949319445.1). NCBI lineage: Eukaryota > Metazoa > Arthropoda > Insecta > Lepidoptera > Noctuidae > Mythimna > Mythimna lalbum. The sequence goes on along the minus strand of OX439357.1, from coordinate 18,040,434 downwards.
GACTTAACATTTTTTTCCATAATGGCCGTTGTGTTATGGCATGTTTTTGCTACAAATATTCTCGTAAATAGTTTGAAATACAATATAAGTAGTTAGCATATTTACCTATGAACAAAATAAAAGTAATATATACTAATATTATCACGTATTGAATCATAACTGTGTGTCAAAGAGAAAAAGTCGTTAAAATTGGCGCCAACTGCGACGCGCAATGGCAGTTGGCGGCACAAAGTACTGTCTGCAAAAAAGATTATTATTTTCAAATGTTGGTTGGATTTTTATTATTATGTAAACATCTATCGTTTATATTATTTTCATAATATCGATTTACTTATATCTGAATGTAATATGTATTACGTGGAGTTTATGTTCCCAATTTTTTTTTGTTATTATTATTTCCTTTATTCACTAAATATTTAAATAAAAAACATTTAAAAATATAAAAAATATTATTATTATTTTTGTTTACTTATGTGAAGTTTCATATTGTTTTTAGGATGGCGAAATACGCCGCTACGGAGCGGTCCAGGAGTGTGACCCCCGTAGCGGGTATAGAACGCGGACCAAACCGGCAGAGCGCGGCTCGGCGGGCCCTATTACTGGAAAGTCTTAGGGCCACCCCGGTACGCGACCTGGATTCCCCAACGCCACGGTAAGTTTCTTTTTCATAGCGTTACCTACTATATTTATTTAGTTACAGTGGAGTAATTTGTATTTCTTACTTTAGCCTCCACGCGCTCACCGTTCAGGCGACACCTGGAGGGTCGCTCAATGTGCGCGACTCCGTGCTGCTCGAGCAGACCCCAGGTGGTCACCTGCGCATCGGAGAAGCTAGACAAGCCAGGCAACCCAGCCTGGACTTGTCTCTCTGGTAAGTTACCTCTCCTTCCTAGAATATCTCCATGGTACGTGGGTGGCAACGAATATGGTAATATGGTTATATTTTTACGATATTGTATTTATTCATAGTTCCGATGTGGTTGAGCGTGTGGAGGCATTAGACATGTCAGAGGATGAAGCATCGGAGCTGCTGCAGTCTCATCCCTGGCATGTCAAGAGGTGGATGCGGGACCTGCCGGGGGCCAGCGAGCCGGAGAGGGCTGGTGAGCGGCCGGGAGTCAGCGACACGCCGGGGGCTAGCGACACGCCGAACAGCAACACGATTTTTCTTGCTCCTCTCGCGCCTAGCGCCAGATCTGAGGTGACTGTCGCTGCCGAAGTTGACGTTCGTCCATCGACTTCGACGGTGACAGCACTTTCACAGACGGTGCCTAGGCGTGATGGCAGTGAATTGGACAGCGACTTCGATGACGAATTCGATGTCCCGGTCATGCCAGTTGTCGGGAGGGATCTTCCTGACACCGAGGAGTTAGACGAACCGTTACAAGATTTTGTAAACGAGATCGATACGGGGATGGATGACGCTGCCGATTCTCTTTTGGGTACCTCGGCTATTTTCACGTGGTCACCGGACTTTGATTCGTTTAGGGGTGTTCGTGGGGAGTTCTCAGGTCCTACCCCTGGGCCAATCAAAGACTACGAGACGCCTTATGATGCCTTCACCGACATATGGGATGAGGATATCATAAGGTTGATCGCCACGGAAACTAACCGATATGCCCATCAGACAATCGAGTGCATGCGTAACGCAGGGACTTTGAAACCATCATCTCGCCTTCATTCGTGGACTGACACTAATGCAGACGAAATAATGGTTTTTTTCGCGATGTTGATGTATATGGCTATCGACCCGCGTACGTCGATAACTGAATATTGGACATCAGACGAAGTTCTCCAATTACCGGGGTTCAGAAATCTTATGTCCTTTAATCGGTATACTCTGTTAAATAAGTGTCTTCACTTTGTAGACAATGTCGCTGTCCAGAGTCAGCAGTTGTCTCAATCTGGAGTATCTTCTTCAGCAGGGGTGTCACGTAGGCTGGGTAAGTTGGCACCTATTATTGAACATCTCGGAAAAAAGTTCAAAGCCTTGTACAACCTAGGACCTGACATCAGCATCGACGAGTCTTTGACCTTATTCAAGGGCCGCTTGTCCTGGGCCCAAACAATAAGGTCAAAGGCTGCGCGATTTGGAATCAAGTCATATGAGCTATGTGAGTCCCGCACTGGCTATATGGCTAGGTTCCAAATCTACACGGGCAAGGATGACAGTTCCAACGGTGATCTATCACTTGGCGTCGATTTGGGGGGGAAGAGCACGAAAGTGGTTCTTGAACTATTGCAAGGTCTTGAACATCGGGGGCATTGTGTGGTGATGGATAATTATTATAATTGTCCATCATTAGCACGATACCTCAAGAGTTTGGGCTTTGATTGTTTAGGAACCCTTCGTGTGAACCGTCGAAACGTCCCTAGTGACTTAAAGGTATCGAAGAAAGTGAAGAAAGGGGATATGATATCTCGCCATTCTGGAGACGTATCCATCATTGCATGGATGGACTCCAAGATGGTGAATATAATATCCACCTATCACAGACCCGATACCTATAATGGAACTAGGGCTGGTAAACCGACTGTGAAACCGGTATGTATAAAAGATTACAACAAGTCCATGGGGGGTGTTGATCTCAAAGATCAAAAACTCTCCATGTACCTGTTGGAGCGAAAGAGAGGCGTGAAATGGTACATGAAAATGTTTAAAAGGCTACTGAATGTGAGTATACATAATGCGCTTGTGATGTACCAAAGTTCTCTGAAACGTACTGATAGATTGCCTGTGACGCATCGTGAGTTCCGCTATGCGCTTGCTCAATCTCTATTTAAACGGCATCGCCCCTGTTCAATAGAGATCAGTCTGGCACCAGTGGAAAACATGAGGCTGAGGCGAAATATCATGCACGAGCCAGAGCACTTGATGGGACGTGAGAATAAAAAGAGATGTGTGATTTGTCAACGGCAGAAGAAATCCAAAACCGTTCACTCAAGGTGCATCACGTGTGACGCATATCTTTGTTTTGGGGACTGTTGGAGAATTTGGCATTCTGCAACAGAGCTCCCAGGCGTAGATATACGTGGGCGAAAACGGATGCGCAACGAGTAAACGTTTTTGGGGTGTGGATGTGGATTACGACTGTGTTTGAATGTGATGGTGATCCGGAGCTCTCGCATGAGGGTCACGTTTTGACGGGACGCCTAACCGTTTATGTATCTCGTTTGCTACTTCTTTCGTTGCTGTTATCGGGGGCGTTACGGCTATCGGGGACGAAACGGTAGCGTGGTAGCGCCTTTTGGCGTCTGCATTGATATCTGATCGATATCAGTCTGGGTTTGTGCATTTGTGAATGATATGTTACGGGACACATATCAGACTGGGTTTGTGCATTGGGAATGATATCTTACGGGGCAGATATCAGTCTGGGTTTGTGCATTGTGGATAATATCTTACGGGACAAATCTGATTTTGTAAATAAAACCCACGATAGGTACGGCACAAACCTTTTTTTAAACATTTGTAAATTTTGCTAAAGTTTAGCTAAAATCAGGACAAACCCTTCAGTATACTAGCTGTTACAATAAAGTGTACCTATCTTATTTTTTCACAACATAATTATGTTCTTATATGTACGAAAACATTTGTAAATTTTGCTAAAGTCCGGCTAAAATCAGGACAAACCTTTCTGTATACTAACTGTTACAATAAAGTGTACTTTTCTTATTTTATCACATTATAATGTTCATAAATATACGAAAAACATTTGTAAATTTTGTTGAGGTCTGGGTAAAATCAGGACGAACCTTTCAGTATACTAGCTGTTACAATAAAGTGTACCTATCTTTTTTTTCACAACGTAATTATGTTCTTATATGTACGAAAACATTTGTAAATTTTGCTAAAGTCTGGGTTAAATCTAGACAAACTTTTCATTATACTAGCTGTTACAATAAAGTGTACCTATCTTATGTTTTTTTTGTGTACAAAATGTTTTTATTGTTTTATTATTAAATAATTATATACATTCCTTGAAAATAAAATGCATTTTATTTCAAACCTCTCGAAGCCCTTTCTTAGATATCATTAAGAAAGGAAGATTGCTGTTAAGTAAGTAAACAAGTGAACAAATAATAATTATTAATTTATTTTCAAACATAAATAGCAACAATCATTAGGTACTTTGAGATAATAAAGGGTGTTACACCCTGTATATACAACGATGTAGTTCCGTTTTAATAGCAGCTTTTATCATTGCTTCTTGCCAAATCGCATGATCCTAGGTCAAGGTTTGATTCCCTTTGCAAATGTATGAGAAATGTGACATAAACGTCTTTTTAACGTTTTTTTGTACCCTTTTGCTCCTTTAGTTGCTATTTAGGCTCTACGACTGCGTAGGCTCTGGCGTAGCACGGTCTACCTACGAAACGTACGTAAATTAATATTTTTATTTTTTTTAGGTATGTTCTTTCTCAAAAATGCATTTCTTTGAGATTTGGTCTGCCATAACTGGAACAGTTACTCAGAAACATCAACACGTGTTGGGAACTGTTCTAGTTTAAATCCTAATAAGATTAAGTTCTAATAAGCATAAAAACAAAATTTCCTTGAAAATAATAGTAAAAATAACATTGAATTATTTTCTACTCAGAAACATCAACACGTGTTGGGAACTGTTCTAGCTTAAATTCTAATAAGATTAAGTTGTAATAATCATAATAACAAAATTTCCTTGAAAATAATAGTAAAAATAACATTGAATTATTTTCTACTCAGAAACATCAACACGTGTTGGGAACTATTCTAGCTTAAATTCTAATAAGATTAAGTTCTAATAAGCATAAAAACAAAATTTCCTTGAAAATAATAGTAAAAATAACATTGAATTATTTTCTACTCAGAAACATCAACACGTGTTGGGAACTGTTCTAGCTTAAATTCTAATAAGATTAAGTTCTAATAAGATTAAGTTCTAATAATCATAATAACAAAATTTCCTTGAAAATAATAATAAAATAATAACATTGAATTATTTTCGTTAGAGTTTTTTTGCAAACACTACCGGTCAAGCAAAATGGCCGACGGCGAAGGTCGACGTTCGCAGATTTTTTGTCGGTTTGCAAAATAATTTGTTGTGTCATGCAAATAGTGTATGTAGTAGTGATATTTAGTATGTTATGAATGTGTAAACATATGTGCCATCGTATTCTAGTGTAGTTTTGGTGAATATATTTGTGGATTCGGCGTATTGTGATAAAGTGTGAAGGTTAAGTGAATGAAAATTATCAAAATGAAAACATATCACGTCACTGCAATGTCAGGTCAGTTTTATTTCATTACGTAGCAGTTTTAGTAGATAGGAAAACTAATGAGGATTCTGGGAAGGTATCATTTATATTTTGTTATTATCGATTTAACGGTATAATCTTCGTTTTTCTGAAGGCCTACCTAACGTTATGACCTTGCTCGAAAAATCGGCGTCAGTGACGTAAAGTGCGTGTTCGGCAGTTTGGCGAGCGAAAGGTTAATTATCACGATTGAAGAGCTAATAGGTGTTACAATGAAAATTCTTAACTCCACCAAGATCACGCCTGTTTCAATAATTCTGTCTATATATTAAGAATCGTTGGAACAAAACAATATTGTCAAGTTAGGTAGATACAAAACTGCAACAAACTTTTACATCACATCACTAGCTTCGGCCACTGAACTTCACTAGAAAATATATCGCTAACGATTCAAAATTGTTTTTTTTTTTTCATAAGATAGTATATATATAGATGACTTTTCATTTTGCTTATCCAAGCAATTCAGAAGTTAAAAATATCTCTGTTCGATTACTTTATTATTGTTTTCCTTATTGACTCGGAATACAATATTTTAAATATAAGTCAAAATTGTTAAGTATTATGTTGCAGACTGACCCTCGGTACTATTCAGGGCCGGATCTACCTAAGGGCTGCTTGGGCCGCAGCCCAGGCCCAGGGCCCCGAGGTGACAAGGGGCCACCAGACCCGTCTAAAAACAATAGGCAATAATTTGAATTAAAAAAAAAACTAAAATTAAAACCCCGAGATCAATCAACAAATGTATGTGCGCGACCATGGAACGAATGGGGATTTCCCTGTCGTTTTTTTTTTGGTCGGTATATTTTTATCTACTCTTAGGCCAAGCGCGCATTGCCTTGCGGTAGAATGCGGTGCGTTTATTCTACCGTGCGGTAGAATTCACGGGGCAGCGCACTGCGGCGAAAAAAACCCACGTTTTGTGGTTCGAACTCCGGCTGTGGGGCTTACATGTCATTATTATGAACTACCATACAAGAATCACTAACTATATATTTGTTATTACGTAAAAAAAGGGTACCAAAATGGTATTGAGTATAACCCATGACGGCCTTAAGGGTTATGAAGGGCTTCTTTTTACGATCTAGGTTCTTTTATAACCTGCAAATAAGTAGTTTTTCTGGTCATGTTATCATGTATTGATTCATGATCTAAGGGCTGAATGAACTTCGTTGAAATTTGGTACAAGACCAAGACCCTGGAATCCGATGTATAAGTAGAATATTTTATTATACCGGGTAGTACCTATGTTCTCCTAGAATGATTTCCCACTTACAAGCAGGCGAAATTAATAGCAAAAACTATTTAGAGAAAGATAAAATGATAATTTGCACTTATAATTTTAATTCTCTGTCAGTCTATTACGCTTTCATGGTGAAACTACTGAACAGATTTTGATGAAATTTGGTACGGAGTTAGCATAAATCCTTCGGAGGGACATAGCATAGGCTACTGTTTATAGCTTCGCCTTTGACTTAGCTTTCGCATTATGGGGCCGTTCAAATATTATGTAAACAATTTTTTTTTTGCAAATATTAACTCCCCCTATCCCTTGTCAGCAAAAATAAGCAAAGCTGTCACCGCCCGTGCTTACTTAATAGACATTGGTATAAACATTTGTCAATATGGTTTCGTTATTAATTATATATACGCTCCAATTATTCATCATCTTCCTGCCCTTGTCCCGTTTTATTTGGGGTCGGCGCAACACGTTTTTTTCTTCCATTCTGTCCTGTCACTCGTCATGCTATCACTAACTCCCTTTTCTTTCATATCACTTCTCACACAATCCATCCATCTTTTCTTTGGCCTCCCTCTCCCCCGCCATCCATCCACATGTAAACTCATAACTTTTTTAGCAACATGCGTTTCGTCCCTCCTTTTCACATGACCATACCAAGACAAACGATTTCCTTTCAACTTTTCAGTCACTGGCGCCACTTTCAAACTTCCCCTAATATGCTCATTTCTCACTTTATCCATTCTTGTCACACCACACATCCATCTTAACATTCTCATCTCTGCTACATGTAATCTTTTTTCATCCATCTTTTTCACAGCCCAACATTCTGATCCATACAGTACGACAGGCCTTATCACGGACTTGTAGATTTTACCCTTTAACTTGAGGGGCATCCGTGGGTCACAAATGGTTCCCGTGACCTGTCGCCATTTCATCCATCCTGCGTTGATCCGATGTGTTACGTCCCGGTCTACCTCACCATCCCCTTGGACGAGCGACCCTAGGTACCTAAAGTCGGAACAGATCGGTATGGGCGTTCCGGCGAGAGATAAAGGCACAGGATTGGAGAGACCGCCGAAATCGCAGAACAAGTACTCTGTTTTGGTTCTGCTCAATTTCAAGCCAACACTCTCCAGTCTGTGCCCCCACACCTCCAATCTGTTCTGGACCTCTAGGCCACTCTCGGCAACCAGAACAATGTCATCGGCAAACAACATACACCAGGGAGCCTCCTCCTGGATGTCCGACGTCAGAGCGTCCATTACCATCAGGAAGAGGTAAGGGCTGAGAGCCGACCCCTGATGTAAGCCGACAGCCACATTGAAGCAGTCCGTGGTGCCAACTGTAGACCGGACCCGGGTATAACATCGGCTGTACATCGCTCGGACCAACCGCACATACTTCCCAGGCACACCTTTCTCCTTAAGGGCCCACCACAGAACCTCACGAGGTACCCGGTCGTATGCCTTTTCGAGGTCGATGAATACCATGTGCAAGTTTTTATGCGCACTTCTGTATTTCTCACATAGTTGGCGTATAGCAAAAATGGCATCCGTCGTACCTCGACCCGGCATAAAACCGAATTGGTTCTGCGAAATTTCACTCTCTTCTCTCAGTCGCCTTTCAATAACTTTCTCCCAGGCTTTCATAGTATGTGACATTAGCTTTATTCCTCTATAATTGTTGCACTCAAGCACATCACCTTTGTTTTTAAAGATGGGCACCAAGGAACTGCTGCACCAATTATCAGGTATGGCCTCTTCCTGCAACAACTTATTGAAGAACAAAGCTAACCACATCCAACCATCCACTCGCAATAACTTCCACACTTCAACTGGTATTCCATCTGGACCAATGGCTTTACCATTCTTCATTCCGTTCACTGCTATTCTGACTTCATCCATACTAACCGTTCTCACTAACCCTACATTCACTGGTTTACTCTCTAAAATTCCATTCCAATTATTTTCCTCATTCATCAGTCTTTCAAAATAGTCCTTCCACCTCTCTTTAATTTTTTCATCATCTGATAAGACCATTCCAGCTTCATTCCGTATACATCTTACCTGACAAACATCCCTCGTCATTCTCTCTCTTGTTTTTGCAAGTCTATAGAGGTCTTTTTGGCCTGCAGGACTGTCCAGTGTGTGGTACAGTTTTTCCTGGGCTTTTGCTTTAGCTAATGCCACGGCTTTCTTAGGTTTCTTCTTCAAAAGATCATACTCACTCTTCTTTTCAGCTTTCAGACTACTATTTCCCGCTTCTACACGCTGCCATTCCTTAAATTTTATTTTCTTCTCTTTCAACACATTCTGAATTTCTATCGACCACCACCATGTATCCCTATCAATTGTGCCCTTTCCTCTCGTTTCTCCCAAAATATCTTTCGCTGCATGTCTAATACACTCTGCAAATGCAATACGCTCCAATTATTAATAACAATATTATAAACTTCCTCCCACATCCTTATCTTCAATATTCTGTCCGAATATTCCGGTGCACGATACCATTTATTGCATTAATTAAAAGTTCAATGTCTAAATCTGCGATCGAGGCTCGCGCCTCCGTCACCGGAGACACGCCAGTTAACGACATATCTTTGTCGCATCCCAACAGCAACTGAATGCCTCAATGCGTTTTATTCACCACAGTGGACTTTCCGTCACGCTGCTTAAATCACTATTTCGCTTTCTTTCCCACCCAAAGGTTGCCTCGAAGAGATTGCTACCACAGCAATAAGGTCACCTTTGAACAACTAATACTTGCATAGATATATCAATCAATCAATCATTTATTTTGTAAAACATAGATGAATTAAGTATATGTAATATTTATGTTTTTTTGTGCATTAAAGAATATATTATAATAATAAATCATTATAGAAACAGTTTTTAGACATGGCTATTAGATTAGTAGGTACTTAGATAGGCCCCTGAGTAGTTTCAGCCCAGAGACCCACACTCACGATCCGCCCCTGGTACTATTACCGAAGTTATATAGGTACTTAAATAAAAAGTGGGATGTACAGATTTTAAAACGCACATCAATAACTTTTCTATTAATAACATAGTGATCAATATATAATAATCAAGTCAATAATCAAATCATAAATAATAATCAAGCGCCTTCACAAAATGTAATGTGTCTTTTTACCTGCCGTAGTTTGGGTCGTCAAATTAATCAGGCGTTGAAAATGTCAAAAACAAAAAAAAACGTTTTGTAAAAAAATTAATAATATCTCCGTCACCTATTGTTGATTTTCGGAAGTACAAAATCGCGTACATAATACTAGTTTTATCAGAATGACAAAATTCGTTATAGTTACGCCGTACCAGCTTGGTCCCGCCATTATAACGCGTTATAATGGCGGGACCAAAAATATCGTGAAATTCCGTTTAGACCGTGTGAGGTACAAAAATTTCAGGAAGCGTACAAAAAACGTACTAAATATACATGGTAGAATCATTCGGGTACAAGATTTGGTCCCGCCATTATGATGTTTATAATTATTAGAGCACACAAGAATAATATGTAAGCTTGACCCGAGTGAAGAGAGGCGCGCGGTAAATAAAGACATAGGTACTTATTTTATCTGCCTTTGTTGTTGCGCTGCCGCTATTGTTAGGCCGCGTTTCCACTGACGCGGAGCTGGGCGGAGAGGAGCTTAGCGGTGCATAAATTGACCAATGACTATGCTTGAAATCTCCGCTCCGCTTCAATGGAAACAGTACGAGCGGGGTGGAGCAGAGCTGAGCGGATATTCATACATCGAGGCGGTGCAGTGCGGAGGACAGCGAGCATTGGGGTGCAGAGCGGAGGACAGCGGGGCGGTACGGAGCGGTGCGGAGCGGGGCGGTGCGTGACTCGCGTGCAGTGTGTCAGTTGTCTTCGTTACGTCACTAGGTGCATACGTATCAAAATGGATGAGAAGTTCATTGAAACTGTTAGGGTAGGTTCAGATGACAAGCGCTCAACGCGCGTTTTGATAACGCGCGTTTACAACTACATACATTTTATTCAGGCCGTACACATGCTAACGCGCGTTTTAGTAACGCGCGCGTTCAACGCTGCGCTAGCGCTCGACTGTTGTCAGCGCGCGTCAACGCGCGTTAACGCGCGCTTTGAGATCATTGGTTTTCTATGTTTCCGTTCAGTTGAGCGCGCGCTTTCGACGCGGATAGACGTATTTTAGGGTTCGTCAAGTTCGTCCGAAAATCGTCCGAAATGGAAACCGAAGCTTTTAATACGGAATTATTAATTGGTGAAATAGAGAAACGTCCTGCGATATGGGACATGACAAGTAGCGATTATTCAGATAAGAATTTGAGAAGACGGGCTTGGGAAGAACTCGTCCTTATATTTTGTGAAGGACATGACAATGAAGAAAAGAAGAAAATATTATGTGAGTATATATATTTATTTACATTTACAATCGGTTTGTGTTACAAGTTAAATATAACGATCCTGCCAATCTACTTTTCCTTCATTAATTCATGAATCCCCAAGCGACCACCGGTGGCCGCGCATCTATTGTCTTACTATTGTGTCTCTAATTGACGGTATCTGAAGGGTTAATGAAATAGTTTGTTAAATGTACTCGAACATCATCCGCCTGTCGCACAGCACGTCCGGTATAATGTGAGGCTAGATTTTCCAGGGGTGGCGTATAAAGTGTGTCTTCAAAATTGTAGCCATCCCTGATTCTGACATAATTATTTAGTGTACATATCGCTTTTACGATCTTTTCTGCAAAACCGATGTTAACATCTAACGGCCTGTGTAAAATGCGCCATTTATTGCACATTATGCCAAAAGTACATTCAACATACCGGCGTGCTAATGTCAAACGGTAATTAAATATTTTTTTAGCATAAGTTAGTGACCTTGTTACGCAAGCATAGCCGAGGCAAATCACTATAGTATGCATTGCCCTGAATCCACACAATAACATATTGCACAAACGCCCAGGAGCTGACGCAGCACACGTGCCTCGTGTCGAACGATGCCGACACCGTTTCTGGGAGCCGCCGCCAATTTCGACATGCATGAGAACTGCACTTTTTGGTCAATCGTTGACTCGATAATACATATTTAGTTATTAGCTAGATTTAAATTATAATTGTAATTTTTCCATTATTAATTAAACTTTATTAAATAAAATCGGTTTTTTTTGCATCCTCTGCTGCCACCGAACTTAATTGGCGCAGCCGGTAGGATACTCAGAGCATATTAGGTACGTGACGCGTCAAGATTTCCCCTAAAATCGGACCGAAGTCCCGCGTGACTTACCGATTCTCGAGTATCCTGAATCTACATACATCGTGAGGCGCCAGCGGAGGTGAATCCAGACATCGATTCGGCAAAGAAGACCATGTTGTAAGTACTTTGAATCTTTCAAGTCCTTACTGTCCTATTTTTAACCTTGATCCTTACCTATCGTTTGCTACAACTATTTTCTTTGCAATTATTCTAGTAATATTTTATTGGGGGTGTATGATTTACTTTTAGCATTTTTACATAATTAGTTTCAAGATTTTTCACCCAAGAGTGTCGCGTAATCCTAGCTTAGGCAGTAGTAGGCTAAATAGGCTTACTGCTATAGACGAGTATAGACAGTTAGGTGAATCAGTTTTGTCGGATACAAATATGTCTCACGACAAGGTGGGCGAAATTTTTAACTCGCTCCGGATTCTGCCTGAATTCGATGGCAACCCTAACGTGTTGACGCGTTTTGTAAATCTCTGTGACCAACTAGTACTCGCATATTTCAAAACTGAACCGGGTAATGAGTTAACCAATTTAGCACTCATAAATGGCATTTTAAACAAGGTTACAGGTTCTGCAGCTCGATTAATAAATAGTAACGGTATTCCCGAGAATTGGATTGGTATTCGAAGCGCGCTAATTAATAATTTCGCTGATCATCGCGACGAGACCGCTTTATATAACGACTTGTCTCTACAGACTCAGGGGTCCTCTACCCCACAGGAATTCTATGAGCGCTGCCAGAATTTATTTAGCACAATCATGACTTACGTCACATTACATGAAACCGTGTCTACTACAGTTACAGCGAAGCGAGACCTTTATAAAAAATTGACCCTACAATGTTACTTACGCGGTTTAAAAGATCCTTTAGGCTCTAGGGTTCGTTGCATGCGTCCCGAGACGATGGAAAAAGCACTCGAGTTTGTTCAGGAGGAGCTTAATACACTTTATATGCAGCAGCGCATCGAAAGCGGGTCCAGTAAAAAAGATAGTAATCAGCAGCCTTCCAAGCCTAACTCTAACCTACCTTTAAACCAGTTCATGCAGCAACTCCCTACAATGGGCATGCCTGGTCCCTCAAAACCACAGATGTATAATAGCGCGCCTGGTTTCCCACGTCCCCAGCATTTCTTTCCTCAACCTAATCAAGGTTGGCGGCAAAATATGCCTCAATTACAGTTTCCTCGTGGCCCCACTCGGACTCAACAGATGTTCCGAGCACCACCTCCAAATCATAATGCTCAGGGCAACGTTTTTAGACTTCCGAATAGTGCACCCGCGCAACAAAGCACTAATTATAATAGTACGCCTCGTCCCATGAGTGGCGTCAGCCACTTTGTGCCTAGACCGTTACCTTCCACAGGACACGACTGGCGTACAGCCGGCAATCCGCCACCTACCAATTATTTTAAAACGCGTGAAGTTAACAACTATGATTGTGTCTATGATCCCTATTATGATTTAGTTTGTGCAGCCTATAACCAAGACTATGACGCTTACCATGAATACCTAAACTTTTATTTTAACTATGGGCAATACGAAACCCCAGTTGTAGAGGAAATTAAACCAAATGATGAAACCGGAAACGAAAACCGTAAACAGGACTAAAATTTTCCCCAAACCTCGGGATCAGAAAAGCCAAAATAGACGTAAATTTTAACATACAGAGACAACTTGGTTACATTCAAATCCATAACCCGCCCTTAAAATTTCTCATAGACACTGGAGCGAACCAGTCGTTTATATCACCGCAAGCAGTTGAAAAATATTTTTCTAATGTGCCTCTCAACTACAGTCCGTTTGAAGTGACTAATGTGCGTACCGTTTATAAAAATAATTATTCGATAACTTTGCCTAGTTTCCCCGAATTTAAAGAAGAGGGAAATATCACTTTATTTATACTAGACTTCCATAATTATTTTGATGGGTTAATCGGTTTTGATTTATTGGATTCATGGGGCACTAACATTGACTTAAGAAACAAAAAATTAGTCACTAGAAACACGGAAATACCCATTACTATGTATGACTCCCGCAATGCTAATATCTATGAAGAAATCATACCAGCTCAGACGTCTAAATTAGTAAAGTTACCTATAAATTCTCACGACGGCGATGTATTTGTTCCCGATCAGATAATTAGTAACTGTTTAATTTCTGACTGTTTTACCACTGTAAAAAATAATAGAGGTTGGGTACAAATTTCAAATAATTCACCTAATGACGTAATTTTCTCTATGGACCGTCCCGTTACTGCTGAACTATTTAATGTACAGAGCGAACATGCAGATCAATTAAGTAACCGTACGGAGGAAGTTTTGTCGCGCCTTCGGACCGATCACTTAAATCCAGAAGAACTGGCAAATCTAAGAACCTTGTGTGCCCGGTACTCCGACGTTTTTTATCTCGAAGGAGAACCTCTTACGTTTACTAATAAAATAAAACATAGGATTAGGACGACAGACGAAATCCCCGTTCATGTTAAAAGTTACAGATACCCGTACATTCACAAACAAGAAGTTAAAGATCAAATTAATAAGATGCTCGAGCAGAATATAATCAGGCCTTCGGACTCTGCGTGGAGCTCTCCCATTTGGGTGGTCCCCAAAAAGGCTGATGCTTCTGGTAAGACCAAGTGGCGTCTTGTGATAGACTTTCGTAAAGTAAACGAAAAAACTATCGACGACAGGTACCCTATACCGAATATTTCTGACATATTAGACAAATTAGGTAAATGCCAATATTTTAGTACACTCGATCTTGCCAGCGGATTTTATCAAGTTGAGTTAGATCCTGCTGACATACACAAATCTGCTTTCAACGTAGAAAATGGCCACTACGAATTCCTGAGGATGCCGATGGGATTAAAAAATTCCCCGGCAACATTTCAGCGCGTAATGGACAATATTCTGAGAGATCTCCAGGATATCTGTATGGTTTATTTGGATGACGTCATCCTGTTCAGTACATCCTTGCAAGAGCATATTACTAATTTAGAAAAGGTTTTTAAAAGATTACGAGAATCCAACTTCAAGATACAAATGGACAAGTCCGAGTTCTTGAAGATGGAAACAGAATTTTTAGGACATGTCGTCTGTAAAGATGGGGTTAAACCAAATCCGGATAAAATTAGCGTTATAAAAGACTACCCATTACCTAAAAGTACCACGGAAATAAAGCGTTTTCTCGGATTACTGGGATACTATAGGAAATTTATACCGGATTTTGCACGTATAACCAAACCCATGACCCAATGCTTAAAAAAGGGGTCTAAAATAGTTTGTGATCAGAATTACGTAAGTTGTTTCGAGCATTGTAAGACCTTATTGACAAATGACCCGATTTTACAATACCCAGATTTTACCAAAGAATTTTTATTGACCACTGATGCTTCTAACGTTGCATTGGGGGCCGTATTATCTCAGGGTCCAATAGGTTCCGATAAACCCATTGCATACGCTTCTAGAACTTTGAATTCAAGTGAACTTAATTACAGCACGATAGAGAAGGAATTGCTTGCTATCGTATGGGCTTGTAAATACTTTCGACCATATCTATTTGGCAGGAAATTTAAAATTATTACCGATCACAAGCCTCTGCAGTGGGTCATGAGCCTCAAAGAACCTAATTCCAGGCTTACAAGATGGCGTTTAAAGTTATCAGAATACGATTTTTCGGTAGTTTATAAGCAGGGCAAATTTAATACCAATGCGGACGCCCTATCTCGCTTAGAGATTTACAACGAAGATATAAGCTCAATAGTTGCAAACCCATCCGAAAATAATCAATCAGCTGATGACTCTAGGACAATTACAGCCTCAGAAGCCGCGAATGACTCCAACACCTTGACAGTCCACACTGACCGCGAAAACCCTATTCTGGAAGTACCAATAACAGATTTACCACTCAACAAATTTACTAAACAGTTAGTACTCACTATTGTAGGAGACGTCAAAGGGAGGCCAATAGTCACAAAACCCTTTGAAACGCACACGCGCACTGCCGTTCAACTGTCGGAATCCAATCTTGAGGAAGACGTCATCAACGCTATTAAAGAATATGTTCATCCCAAAATCAAAACAGGCCTGCTAATAAATCCTCCATTAGCAATGTATACAGTTATCCCAATCATTCAAAAGACATTCAAAAATTCAGCTATGAACCTTTCACTCGCGAAAATCGAACTCGAAAATGTAAGAGAATATCTAAGGCAACAAGAAATAATTAACAAATATCACGACGGTAAGACAAATCATAGAGGCATAAATGAATGCTACCTGGCCCTGACTCACAAGTACTTTTGGCCTAAAATGAAAGAGCACATTACTAAATTTATTAATGAATGTTCAGTTTGCGGCCAGGCTAAGTATGACCGACACCCTTTAAAACAACAGTACCGTCTTGTCCCTCCACCAAGCAAACCTTTTGAAATCATTCATTTAGACTTGTTAACTATTCAGAGCGAGAAATTCCTCACTATCGTTGACGCTTTCTCAAAGTATGCTCAAGCATATTACCTGAGAGATGGGACAGCAGTAAGTGTGGTGCAAGCGTTATTAAAATTCTGTACCCATCATGGAGTACCGTATACGGTAGTGACAGACAACGGACCAGAGTTTACAAACCAGCTGTTTGCCGAATTCACAAGACTACATAAAATCCAGCACCATAAAATAGCACCTCACACTCCCAATGAAAACGGGATTGTCGAGCGATTCCATTCAACAATCTTGGAACACCTACGTATCTTAAAAGTGGAACAAAAAAATGAACTCGTTTTAAACCTAATAAATTATGCCCTTTTGGCTTACAATAGCTCCATACACAGTTTAACAAAATGTAAACCAATCGACGTTATTACAGGACACTTCGACCCACGTGACCCACTGGACATAGATTTGACCACCCATTTGTTACAACAGTATACAGTAGAACATAAGAACAAAATGACTAATGCCTATAATTTAATTCATGAGTCTAGCTTGACCCAACGCAAAGATTTAATAGATGCTCGTAATAGGTCTAGAGAAACGGAAAACCAGTACTCACCCGAACAACAAATATTTGTGAAAAACCCCCTCGCATCTCGACAGAAGGTAGCACCCCGCTATACACAAGACACTGTCATGACTGACTTACCAATACATATATACACGCGCAAAAAGCGTGGACCAGTTGCTAAATCCAGGTTAAAGAGAGTGCCTAAAAGCGCCCAATTGTTGCAGGACTCTCCTAGTACTTCATCTGCTCCTGCGTTCGGCTCTAACACAGGAGATAAAACTTGAAAATCTCGACGATGGACCAGGTGTATTACCCTTTAAACTAGGTCCCTGCAGTATAATATCTCATTACCATTCCTTTCTACAACACGTTAACCTTCAGGAATTACAAGATAAGGTTAATGTCGTTCATAATCAATTAAAAGAAATAAGTCCCGATCTTAACAATAAAAGCCTTTCTTTATTCCAGCCTCATATAGAATACTTAGAGGATCAGCTTCAAAGCGTCCTTGAGCAATTGCAATCATTTGAAACTACTCGTTCTAAAAGAGGTCTCGTAGATGGTCTCGGTTCTGTCGTCAAAAGCATAACCGGTAACCTTGATTATACAGACGCAATACATTTTAATAATGCGATAAAATCTCTTCAAGACAATGAAAATAAATTATTAACGGAATTTAACAATCACGTGAGTCTAACCAAAACTTGGATAACTCAGCACTCTAAAATAATAGATAACATGGTAGATAACCAAAGTAGATTAACAGCTTTAGTTAGAAACATGAGTCAGAGTCTAGAGAAGGGAAATCATGAATTAATTCACTACGCTCACCTAGGACAAACCATCTTAATAGTTAGTGATAACGTTGACAGGTTGTCGCGAGAAATATCAAAGTTACAGAACGTACTAGCGTTTATACGGACGTCTACAGCACACCATGACGTCATTAGTTTAAACACCATTAGATCCATAATAAGTAAATTAACTATGCTATATGGTAGTAGTAAGGTATTAGACATAGGAGCTCGAGAATATTATGACGTCATACAGTTAGGGTCATATTATGTAGGTAATGAAATAGTAATAGTCTACAAATTCCCGATCATCCTGCCCCAGACATATGATCTATACAAAATATCCATGGTTCCTAACAAGAACCATGAGGTTCTTGTCCCTCACTTCCATTTCCTTGCGATCCATTCGAAAGATTTCAAGTACATAGAGGCTGAATGCCCGAAGTCCACTAAAGGGTATCTATGTGAAGAGATACACAACGTACAAAGCCGAACGTCGCCGGACTGTATTGGAACCCTCATCACACAGCAGCAGAGACTTCCCGAATGCAAACCAGTCGCAATATCTCTTCAAAAACCAGCCTACGAGAAACTCGATGACCGCCATTACACCATCAATTTCCCGACTCTAACGAAAGTACGCCTGTCCTGTGAACAAGATCTCCACAAGTTACTGCAAGGAAGTTACCTCGCCATACTTCCTCACAACTGCTTCATTCAGACAACAGAGTTCACCATCTCAAACTCCAATGACCGATTGAAAGGTCAAGCCTTGAAGATAATAGATGTCCCTAAAGAAGATGTACCTAGCACAGCAGCATACCCGTTATTCAAACTCAACTCTATAAACTTGGATGATCTACACGCAACCAATAAGGAGATTTCACTGCAGTCGCCGGTACACTTCGACACACAGTCAAATAGCAGCCTCTATCATACAACTATACCGCTGTATGCGTTATTGCTGAGTGCATGTGCACTAATCGCCTACTTCATTTATCGGCGTTATCATCTGAAACAGACCAAGCTTAAGAAATAATCTCCCAACGACAAGGAAGTTCAGCAGCACAGCATCTATGCCGTTCCAGAAACTCAAAGGGACAAGGATCATCTCCCAGCGCAATTTACGACCAAGGTCTTCAATAGTCGCTGTTCTACGGGGGGAGGTGTTACGCAAGCATAGCCGAGGCAAATCACTATAGTATGCATTGCCCTGAATCCACACAATAACATATTGCACAAACGCCCAGGAGCTGACGCAGCACACGTGCCTCGTGTCGAACGATGCCGACACCGTTTCTGGGAGCCGCCGCCAATTTCGACATGCATGAGAACTGCACTTTTTGGTCAATCGTTGACTCGATAATACATATTTAGTTATTAGCTAGATTTAAATTATAATTGTAATTTTTCCATTATTAATTAAACTTTATTAAATAAAATCGGTTTTTTTTGCATCCTCTGCTGCCACCGAACTTAATTACCTTCCCCCATATGGACGCATTAAATTCTCCATCATGCCAAAAGCTTCATCAGCCACTATCACATATGGCAACGTTGTCGGTCTATTTTGTATTAACAATGCCTTTGGCTCAGGTAGATCTAATGACCTTTCTGTCAGCTTTTTGTACAATGAAGAATTCTTGAATATACCTGAGTCACTGTTTTTACCGTAGGCACCTATGTCAACCCACACAAAACAATAGTTTGCATCCGCTAGCGCCAATAAAACTAGCGAAAAATAATTTTTATAGTTATAATACATAGAACCCGTGTGCTCAGGCTGGATTAACCGTATATGTTTCCCGTCCAAGGCTCCCAAACAATTGGGAAACTTTGAGTTCTTTTCAAATATCGTGGATATTTCACACCACTTTTCTTTCGTTGGTTCACTCATAACAACGGGCCTTAATTTTTTCCAAATAGTTTCACATACATGTGGTATTATAGTAGCCACAGAAGATTTGCCAATTCTATAGTCGTAGCTTAATGTCCCAAATGAACATCCAATGGCCAAATATCTGGAAACAAACATAAACTATTACTAAATACTGTTTTTTTTTTCAGCGTCATCCCTGCAAAAAAAGTGGAAGAGTTTACGGGATAATTATATGAGAGAGGTGAAGAAAATAAAGACTGTCAAATCTGGATCAGGAGCTTCCAAAACTTCGACATATATTCATTATAATAGACTACGATTTCTACAGGCATCAATTGCCAACAAAGATACAGAAAGTAGTTTCGATGCAGATAATGCATCAACTTCGTCAGAGGTTGCTGAAGTAGAAATAAGTTCTGGCTTTAAGAGTCCTAAATCTACTTCAAGAAAAAAAACAAAAATTAAATCCTGCTGATGAAAGATTTGCAAAAATATTAGAGCAGAGTTTAGCACAGAAAAATGTGTCTCATCCAAAAGAAGATGACGATGAAGACAAGCTGTTTTGTTTGTCACTCGTTAAAGAGATTTAAAAAAATCCGGAATATAGGCGACTTCAAACTAAAATTGCCATTTATAATTTAATTTTGCAAAACCAAAATGAATTTCAAGGACCACAACAACAGACATATGAAAATCAAAATTACCCGGTATCACAACGAAGAAATTATTCATCACAAGAGCAGCGTCATCAGTCATCAGCTTTAACTTAGGATATAAAGTAATGTACTGACTTTCAGTCAGCCTGGTTGACAAAATTGGGTGAACCCAATATCTCCGTCTTCTGTTGTGTCGTTTCTGCCGTCTGTATAAAATCACCGATAAAACTGTTTCTACGTCCATCTTCGACAAATGTAGAACTCAAACTGGCCGCAACAACGCGCGTTTAACGCCTGACAAGCGCGCACCATGTGAACACTATACAAAAATTCAACGCGCGTTCAACGCGCGCTGAGCGCTTGTCATCTGAACCTACCCTTAGACAATTTCCGTCTTTGGGTCTCAGCACACATATGGGATCGGAAAGGGATCGTCACCGTATCGCCTCGAGCCGTTCAGAATGGTTTGTATTAAACTCCCTACTGCAACGCACACTAATCGGAATAATAACGTAATCGCCTCGCCTCGGAACAGGCTCCGAACTTGAATTCCCGCGCTTACGGCTCATCGTCCCCGCGCTTACGTTTCTCCGTCCCCGCGCTTACGTCTCTCCGTACCTGAGCTCACATCTCTTCGTCCACCCTTTCCCCTTTCCCCTCCCGCGACTTGCCTGCTAAAGACGCCGCCATTCGCAAGAAGTATTTCATTCGTGTTGCGCGTATGTTTTATTTAAAATTTTAAGTTCGATTTAAACACAAAATAACGATGCAAAGGGAGAAACTTATTGAAGAAGTGAGAAAATATCCATATTTATATGACTTAAGTGATGCTAAATACAGCAATACTATAAAAAAGGACGAGGCTTGGAAACAAATAAGTATTACTTTAAAGCAATCTGGTAAGTACCTACTCCTATTTAATTATTTATTTAATGTTTTTCGCGTATGTAGGTATGTATGTAATTTAACTGGAATATCCATTAAGAATTAAGATTAATATTTAAAGCTAAAAGCTACTGCCATGGAACTCGTCCGGTAGAAGTTTGAAAATATGTTTTGAACTTTTCACGTACATTAAAAGCGGTAGCCATATGGGCACCACTAATACATTGGTAATTGACTTAACAATCGGTCTTCGCCGAATTCAACTGTAATTTCCTGTTCTGTTCTGTTCGGTTCCTGTAAATTCATCTCAATGTTATATGTCCTTTTTTTTTTTTTTTTTTTTTCTCTCGACGTGGAAAATCATCATTGACGAAACCCGCTCTTGGGTGGAGCGGGAGACAGTGTCAGAGTCTTACTGACTAAAAACCCCGCGCCGTTCCTTCTAGCCTTCATACCGGGGCTCTAGTTTCCTTTCGGATAACCCCGACCCCGGTAGGCTTCGACCCAGATGGGCCCCTCCTGATGTTATATGTCCTCATCATATTGTGTAAAATGCAAGTTGTTAATACCACTTTATCTACAAACTTTGGATGCAATTTAATATTTTTGTTGTAAATCGCAAATTTTTGATATAAAATTCCAAAAGCGTTTTCAACAACCCTTCTAGCTCGTGATAAGCGGTAATTATATTGCCGTTCAGGATCTGATAGTCTCCGTGTATTTGAGCGAGGATATGGTCTTAATAAATATGTCTTCAATGGAAATGCCTCGTCTCCCACAAATACATGTGGCATTGCATGATTAGTTCCTGGTAATGGTTTGTCACATGGAATATTGAATGTGTTTCTTTCAAGTGCCTTTCCAAATGTAGATGATGAATAGATTCCGCCATCGCTGTTTTTTCCATAGGCTCCTACATCAACCGCTATGAATCTGTATTCAGGATCAACTATAGCTAACAAAACAATAGAAAATGTTTTTTTATAGTTAAAAAACAACGATCCACTATTGGGAGGTGCAATTATATTTACATGTTTGCCGTCAATGGCGCCTATGCAATTCGGAAAGTTCCATTTATTTTTAAATCCTTCTTCGATTCCTTGCCATGTGGCTGTAGTTGGTTGAGGTATATGAATTGGCATTAATTTATTTATTATTGCATTGCACACATCTATTACTATCAAACGAATAGTTGATTCTCCTAAACGGAAGCTCGATGATAAATTAGTAAATGTAGATCCAGTTATGAAGTACCTGCAACAATAAATGTATATTTAATATACGTTTTATAATACGTGTATATGTTTATGTGAATGTGTGTGTACGTACTCCCTTTCACACATACATGTGTAACTACATGCGCTTGATATAGTTAACCATGATTTATTTTATTTCAGAATCTGAGTGCAAGAAAACTTGGTTAAATCTTAGAGAGTCTCACCGACGAGCTATGAAGAAGCGTAAAACTAAAAGTGGTCAGGCAGCCCCGACGACGAAAAAGTGGACCTTTGAAGATGAAATGAGTTTTTTAGTACCTCATTACAAAGAAAGAAATACGATCTCTTCGGTTGATGATGATGACGGTTCAGATGTTAGCAGTTTCTTGGGTAATTATGATTCACAGAACTCAATAAACATAATTCAGTCTCCAGAAAACTTACAAGCGGAAACTACTCCACTTTCGCCGCGTCCTGAGTCTTCTGCATCTTCAGTTGCATTCATAATTTCAAAAAAAAAAATCTTAATATTGAAAAAAATTCAGCGTCACAAACTTTAATGAAATATTTATTAAATCACAACGAAACCAAAAAAGAAGATGAGATAGATACATTTTTGATGAAACAAAAGAAGCTGAAACTGTTGATGAGACCGTATTAAACTTCTTAAAAGATATGCGATACGGGACTGTTCATATAGTTGAACCAAAAAAAAAAGAAAAAGCTACAAGTTCAGGCAGGAAAAAGTGTGTTATGTTCGAGCGATGAAGACTATGTTGAGACTGACCCAGAATACGTGCCTTGTTCAGTCCTAAAAGAAAAGAAGAAACAGCAAAAAGAAAATAAAATAACGGACAAAGTCGGTAAAGGGAAGGGCAAATGAAAAAAGTCAAAAACCAATCAAAAATGTGATTTCAAAGAAAATGATCCACCTAAACATGAAAATCAACTTGATGAAGCAGTTGCAACTTGTTCTTATGTCAATACTGCGGTAATTGAAAAAGCAGATCCAACTGATGAAGAAGTTGCAAGTTCTTCGTATTTCGACACTGCGATAATTAAAAAAGCAGATCCACCTGATGAAGAAGTTGCAAGTTGTTCATATAACATCAGCCCTTACGACATAAATACTATGCCTGTAATTTTTGAAGACGATCTGGATTATGTAGGACACGTTGAAACTGTTGTTAGGAGCGATGAAGTAGAAAATTATGAGAAGAAACCGAAAAACATTAAAATTCTTTCTAATACCCTAGTAAGCAAATCTGAATTAAAGAACATTTTGTCTAATAAAACTGCAAGCACTTCTAGACGGCCCAGTTACTACAAGAATGACGCTGATATTTTAAAAGATCTGATGGACTTAGATTAGAGAGTAGTATGCCATTATTTTGATTTCCAAAACTTAATTCTAATGTGATTTTTATTATTTACTAGATATTTCTAACAAATTTTGTGACTAATTGTGATACGTTTGTACTTGATCTCAACCTAAGAAACATACAAAGACTAAAATATTTAATAAGTATAGATAAGAAGTTTTTCTTTGTTTATATTGGAATTTGGAAAGTTAATTTATTTTTGTTATTTTTTAATAATTTTAAACTGGTTTTCTAAGATAAGAATACCTATTTAACATATCTTCGAACACACCCGCCTGCACACCATCACACACCCACACCTCACCACAATACACTAACACACACACCATCACCCATAATCCAACACTCTTTCTCACCCATACCGATACATTTTTTCATACCACTGTTGTACTGTTGTACAAGGATTTACTTACAATGAAAATAAGTTTTGACAGCCCTAGCGTTTTATTTCAATTCACCCCTCTCTCGTATCTTTTGACCCCAGTTTCCAGATAAATAGAAACGGCCCACATTTTCCTACATAACAAGTAATTAACGTATTTTTACATATTTTAAGCATTAGTATTTGGTAAATTACAACGCGACTCTCAATTAAACAACGTTTTAATAACAGTATGGATAGAAAAAATGTAAGAAAATCGGCTTAGAACTTAAAAGTTGTGTCTATTCACCCCATTTTACGGTACTGTTTTTAAAACACCTCCACTTTCCGAATCAATTGCACTGGACGTAATCTACAACGACTATTTATTTAACTTTTCGATGATATTGGCTTGTGTTATGGACTCTGATTTTGCTTTTGTGAATACTGTGGCTCGTGTACCTGGATTCTGATATTGATTTTGTGATCACTGTGGCCCGTAAACCTGGACTCTGTTGCTGTTTGACTCACGAACACGTGTGGATCCCGAACACTACAGGTAGGTTTTTTAATGATAAATTATTTATTGTACTTAAGTTTTCATATACCCAAACAAAACGTGCTTAACTGTATCACTTGACGTATTATTCATATTCATTCTTATTTACCGCAAAAAAGCAATATCAGGTCAAATAATCTATATGTACAATATATTTTAATATTATAAACAGGAAACATTTTTGTATTTTCATATGCTCAAAAACCACTGGACCGATTTAAAAATTATTTCGCTTATAGAAAGCTGCTTCTGACCCATATGAGAGCTTCGAGAGAACGTCGGCATGTTTTAAGAATTTAAATTCCAAACACAATAGCTAGTCGAAACTCTTCTCACAATATTTTGTAAATAGGCACCTAAAACAAAAGAACACCGCGGCGCCCTTAGAACTGAGGCGGGTTAGTTTTAATTTTATTGCCATTTTTAACATTGGTGTAACTTTCAGCACTCGTATTGTGCGCAGGTGTTTGACGTTTGATGTTTTAAGAAAAACTGTATTTATTTTAGAGATAATATTAATAAGAAAACATAGCATCATGCCTTTTCTCCGAAGGGGTAGATTTAGATTCTATGTAATAGGGGTTGTTATTTGCCGGGCACATTTCCAGACTCCGGACTAATACTGGATATTTCCAGACCGAAAAATCTAATATGGAATTGCCATTGAGCAGGAACCTCTACGTGACAGACCGTATATACAGCCACATAGCCACCGAGGCAGTGTATAATAAAACCTACTCATTATTTTTACCGAATTTCATCCGTGTGAAGCCGGGCCGGGTCGGTAGTAATAAATAGACTGCCTTTTTTTGTGAGTGGCTGTGTATACGGTACGACAGAGGTCGTTCGACTCAGTTTTTTTTACCTACGAAAAAGATAGTATTCAAATTATTGTTTCATTCTGATGTTTTCTCTTTTCAGAATATAATTAACATGGAGCACAATTTTCCAAGTTCACCAGAACCTGGGCCATCAGCAGCTTTGGATCCTATAAGTGTGGAGTTATCTGCTATGATGTCTCCACATGACATACACTTTTATGATATACCTGGCATAGACATTGAAATTACTAATTCAGATCTATATGGGATTTTGACAAACAGCAATGATGAAATTCTTGACGATATGACGAACATGGATCAATATGAGTTAGTAGAATTAAATGATGCTTTACCGGATGAAGAGCAAGAAGGAACTACTCCAGAAGAAGGATATGATTGGTGTCCTGGTAATCCAGGTAACATGGTGGAGATACCTTTCACAGGAACACCTGGAATAATTCCAGCTCAACAAATGAGGGATAAAAGCCCTTTGGACTTTTTCTTTTTATATTTTAATAATGAAATGCTAAATTTAATATTAGAATGTACTAAAAAGTGCGGGAATAACTTAAAAACCCAAGCAACGCAAGCACGGGCTCGCTTTCGTGCATGGACAGATATTACTATTAATGAATTAAGAACATTTGTAGGAATATTGTTATTGATGGGAACAATAAAACTAAATAGGATGGCTGATTATTGGTCGAACCATTATTTATTTCGCCTTAGTCCACGACTATACATGGCAAGGGACCGGTTCTATTTAATTTTGAGAGCTTTAAGTGTTCAGAATAGTGAACGAAATGAAAGTCTGATGAAAATAAAGCCCCTTATAGACATATTTAATGAATCCGCTGAAGCTATATATCACCCATCAAAAGAACTAGCTATTGATGAATCACTTATCTTGTGGAAAGGCAGACTTTCTTTTCGCCAATATTTGAAAGGAAAAGCCCATCAATACGGCATTAAATTGTATGTTTTAGCTGACGCTAGTGGCATTATATTAAAAATTCATATTTATGCAGGTTCACAAGACCAACAAGTAGGTGGAAAAAACCATGTGCAAAAAGTTGTTATGTTGCTTATGCAAAAATATTTTGACAAAGGCCATTCTTTGTGTACGGGACAGATTAGTTGCTGAACTGTACACTATAATTGTTTGTGTGTTTGGTTGTGTGTTAGGTAGCGAGTGTGACCAACATGTAAAACACTTCACATAGTAAAAATCAAAGTTTATTTATAAGTAGTAAAGTACACCGTAAAGATTGATGATTCTCACATGCACGTATGTTCCGCGAATTGGTAAGTTGCACACTAAGTTTAAGTAGTAATATTTGTGGTGACAAGCGAACGTATTGATTCGCGTTGTCATGCAAAAATAAGGTCAATGTACGTGGACCGTACATACTCCTAACCCAAGCAAAGGATGAAGAGAATATGACCATGTAAGAATCAACAGTACAAAGCAAATTAGAGAAAATATAAGATTTAAAATCATATAACATTAAGTATAATAACACAAAGTAGACATAAGTAAAAAGTAAAAATGTAAAAATAATAACATAAAAGTACACACAAATAAATTCTCAAAAGTGAAATTCAATGTCGTGGGTGGAATCCAATGCCACTGACTGTTTGTCGCTATTCGTTTGTTTGATGTCATCTCTTGACTTCTTTGAAGGCGGGCGCTCTACTACCGAACGTGACCTGAACGGCCAGTTCTTCCCAGCCGCAGGTTTCCTGGACTGCATTTCCATGTCTGTGATACTATGTTGAGAGACACGATTTAGATCATCTGTTTGTTGTTTGTTGGTTTTCTTCGTACAAAAGCCGCGCCTTTTCGCCACCCATGCAATTATTGCAGCTCCAATGACAGTGAGTAGTACGTAAGAAATGACGTACTGATGTATATCGTGTGTCGTCAATGTTGCCGGAAGTTGTTCCATACTTTTCAAGTTTCGCAGCCGTTCTTCGACGACAGCTATGCCATCATTGTGTTTGACTTGCAACAGAGGTGTCGTGTGGGTGTTTATGATGCTATTTATTGTGTTGTCCAGGGTTGGGACCTGGATGTCGTAATCTAATCTCGCTTTGCTGTCGTAGTTGTTGTGCGAGTGTATTTTCAGCTCCTTTGTTTGTAGTAGACATCCTTGTTTTAGCGACACGATAGATGACGAGTTGATGACGTGTGATCTGACGTCATCGCTACACACAGTACGTATTGTGCATGAGTTGCAGCACGTCACTAGCCATGTGTTTGTGTTATGTAATTCAATCCAGGTAGTTTCACATTTCGTTTGTTCCGTAAAGCATGGCAAGGTTGAATGTTGACCTAGTAGTTTTGCTTCACACGGCGCATTGGAGTTTTGTAAACTAAATACAGGTAAGTTCGTAATGCAGACGAGATTTTCCGGTCGCCTCTGGATGCAGTTATTTAATTCTTTCTCGTGTAATCTGATGTATGTATTCTTCTCCAGATTCGCTCCGATGTACTTGAATAACACAGGAATTATTGTGGTTTCGTCTTCCTTCTGTGGATTTTTCACGGGCAGTGGGATGATTCGGTATACCACAAAATCCTCGTCGCTTGCCAGTGGGATGTGAAGCTCGTACAGAAAGTAGCTGTCGGTTACGCGTGCTTTCACGTAGATTAGTTTGTACATATCTTTTATTTCATCTTGGATATTGTCCACTGGTAATGATAAAGTTTTCGGTAGGCTTCCCGATATCATTGTTAACTGTTCAATTAATTTGACCGGAGTTAGAAGATGAATATCCATCCGTCCTTTGTATACATCCAGGAAAGTGTTGAAAAAAGTTTCTTGTATGTTTTTTAAATTTTTCAACAATAAGTGGGCAGTGAGCGAAGTTGAGGTGAAAAAGCTCGTAGCCATGGCTATCTCAATTCCTGATTCTATTTTTGCTAACCTCAAGTCAGTTTCATTCATAAAGTTGTTGATAAGTGTGAACTGCTGATCGAGGTTCTCTTCATTTTTCTTCAATATGTCATTTTCGATTTCGACTATTGAAGTCTGGTTTTTTACGAGTTGCAGGATGTAATTTTCATTTTTCTGCACGTTCTGAATATCCTCATGGTCTTGGTCTGCAAATTTCTGGTCCAGAATTCCGAAGAGGCTGTTTGCCAAGTATCCTACTCCATCGATCAAACCTCGTTTGCTGCGACCTGGCAAGTGTTTATGTGGTGCCATTAGTATGTCGTTGAAGTAGTGCAGAAGGTCCAAGCCTACAAAAGGATATTCAAGCCCTTATCCTAAAATGGCGAACCTATAAATACGCAATAACTGCGGACATAGAGAAAATGTACAGATGCATATGGATATCTGAGGACCAACAGCAACTTCAAAAAATCATATGGAGAAATTCCCCTGATGAACAGCTACAAGAATATGATCTTCGGACTGTGACATATGGCACAAAATGCGCGCCATGGTTAGCCATGCGAACTTTACAACAATTGGCTACGGACGACGGTCATTTATACCCTGAAGCAGCAAAAATACTACTAAAGGAGTTCTATGTTGATGACTTAATTAGCGGCCACAACTCTCTCGAAACTGCTAAACAATTACAAAGCGACTTGATACAACTACTACAGCGAGGAGGCATGAACCTAAGGAAATGGTCTAGCAATTGTACCGAATTACTACAACATCTCCGGGAAGACCAAATATCTAAAACCAACTTTGACTTTAAGCAAGAAGATTGCATGAAAACACTTGGCCTTGGCTGGAACCCAACGTCGGACACATTTACGTTTAACTGGAACCTGAAACAAGAATCTCAAAAAGGACTGACTAAACGAACCCTACTATCACAGATATCACAACTGTATGACCCACTTGTTTCGTTGCGAAACATCCATGTTAATAAACTTATATAATATATTGATAATTATTATACCAGTGTGCAGCTAGCTGACGCTCTTTTAGCTAAAAATACGTACGTAACTGGTACCGTACGTGCAAATCGCATTGGAAATCCTGGCGAAGTGAAAAATGCTACTTTGAAAATAGGCGAATCATGCATAATGCATAATAGAAAAAAAATAGTTGTAACAAAATGGAAAGACAAAAGAGAATTTTTTTTTGTAAGTACTGAGCACAAAAGTGATTATGTAGGGACAACCAGTCGCCGAATTCATAGGGTACATTATAAACCTGCCGTACAAGTCTCGTATAATAAATATATGAGGGCAATAGATAAGCACGACCAACTATTGAGTTATTATTGTTGTGAGCACAAGACCCTGCGCTGGTACAAAAAAGTAATTATTCATATTATACAAATATGTGTAGTGAATGGCTTCCTGTTATATAATAAGGAAATTAAAAATATAACACTCTATGATTATAGAAAAAGTATAATAGAAAGCTTACTGCCAAATACGAACAATATGCCTCTTCCCCCATCAGCAGGGAAAATTCATTTACCGGCTAACTTACTAAAAAGAAATGGCAAGACAATGAGAAAAAGATGTAGGGTTTGCTACAATAAAACAAAAAAAGAGTCGCCGTCTTATTTGGATGTCCAGATTGTCCCGGATTCCCAGGGCTATGCCTGCAATGTTTCAGGGAATATCACAATTATTGAATTTTACCTAGAACGTTGATTTGATGTTGATTATTATTATTTTTTATATTTTCGCACTACGTAATATGTAACAAAAATGTGATTGGACTAGTCATTTATTAATCATAATAAACATTACATAATCATAAACTTAGTTTTATTTACTATCTTCTAATCAGTCAGTGCTAACATTTAATGTTATAATCAACTAGTATTTATGCACAATTAAATCACCATTATTTTATTGCACTTAGCAATAAAATAATGGTGATTTATTCAACACAAAATGGTGATTTACTCTTTTTTCATACTTTCATTTCTCATGATCATCTAAGAAGCTATCCTGTTTAATTACAGAATGTTATTAATAATAGAAAATCGCCTTATACAAAATTAAAACTGTAATTCACCATTTTCGAAACAATGTTCTATGTTGTGCATACAATGTTCCAGTCTTTGTTTTGACATCGTACTCAAGGCTCTTCCTATAATTAATCCCAGCGTATAACATTTATTAATGGTGTCCATATTAATATCTTCTTTCACTTCTTCATGATTTTCCGTATTTGTGCCGATAGATACTTTATTGGCCGGAATATTGCAATCTCCCTAAAACAATGAAAATAAACATATTATGTTCGTATACCTATATAAATCTATAAAATAATTATAAATACACCATCATATCAATCAAACAAAGTCCACTGCTGAACATATGTCTTATTCTAGTTTTTAATTTTTAACGGGTCTCCCTACTTAGTCTAGTTCTCTAGTTGACTACTAAAATATCATTCAAAAAACTTACTTCGTTATCTGTAAACAAATCTGGTGAATCCAGCTCTGGCGTAGTTCCTTCAGGATCTACATCATAATATTTATGAAAATCTAAATGGGTTGTGATATCGGAGTGCTCAGATATTAGATCTGAGCTCTCAGATGACTCTTCTATAACTCTTTCGCCTGTAAAGACAACAAAACATAAGTAGATTTTTTTGCAGGAAAATATCTGTATCCATATTCTGCTATCATTAGGGCACTTGCCTACTACACATCGATGAAACACAACAAATGACATCAAATAATAAAAACAGAAATTAGAATCTTTATTATAACCTACAATCCCAGTATGATATGTATGTAAATCATAAAACAATACAAAAGGTTTATAACATCTGAATAAAAAAGTCACTTACCATCCATTTTCAGTGAAACACAAATATAATCAGTTCAAAACCACTTAACACAAAGTAACTGACCGTTTACTTTCGATTTTGGAAGTCGACTGAATACAATTCAAGGGTAAACAAAAAAAAGAGCATTTTTTTCTGTACATGGCTGATGGCACAATAGGCGTGTCATCAACTGATATGGCGCTTGACACGACTGTCGTGTCACGAAATATTTGTTCGTCGCCACGCATAAAAGTGCACCAAAATGGGCGTCGCAACGAATCGGCTAAGTGATGCTAACAGAAAATGTGGACCAAAAAGTTGTCTTTTTATGAATAAATTATTATTATTCCCTTTATTCTTTTCAAAATACATATAAATTATATTTTTAAATATTTCAATATCAAAAAAAAAAAAAAACATTTTAAAATATAAAAAATAGTTCTCCACCGGTGTCGGGAGCAGGGTCCGTGCTACCGGTGGTTAGGGCTCCAGAGACAGGAACCTCGTCACAATGCGAGCCGTATCAAAGAGTACTGCCTTCGACAGCTTCGACAAGTGGTCGTCGAAGCTTTTGGCTATAATGCCATTGGCGGTCACGACAATCAGCACAATGATGTAAATCGACATCGAAATCTCAGAATAATTTAACGCCTAGGCCTATCGTATATCGATGTGAAATAATGGTTATTATTATTATTCCGCTTATTTCTCTTTTTTGGCATATTTGATACTTGCATATTTAAATATTTCTTAGGCCCAGCGCACACCGCTGGAAGCGCGGCTTGAAACGCGCGGACGGATTATTAAAATAACAATTATCCAAATTTAAACAAACACAAAAAGAAAATAATAATAATAATATATTATTATTCAGTTATATTTAATCGTCGCAAAATACGGGTTTCCTGCCAAGGGACTTGCCCCTGGTTATTAAAATAAGAACAAAATATGTCCCGGATCCGATAAACTTCATTGTTACTTGCATTGTTTGTTGTCGTGGACGTATTAGTAGTGTTGATAGATAATACAAATGATAATGATTCATTAGTCGACGAGCTATCTGAATTGTTTGCATCTAAATAGTTGGTATGTTTTTCAATCAAGTAATTATGTAAGACACAGGTTGCTTTAACTATTTTATCAACAGTATCGACTTGGCATTCGAAATCCTTATGGTACACGTACCACTTTCTCTTCAAAACACCAAATGTGGCCTCTACTATGCGTCGAGTTCTGGATAGTCTATAATTGAATATTCGTTTACTTTGATCTAATTGATCTCTAGGATATGGTCGCATTAAATTATAAGACAAAGGAAAGGCTTCGTCACCAAGAAATACGAATGGTACTCTCTCTCCATTTTCAGTTACTGGTTCAGCCTGTGGCAAATTTAAAGCATTGTTTTGCAGTCGTTTTCCAAACTCACTCTCTGCAAATATTCCAACGTCACTGAATCTTCCCATCGACCCGATATCTACCATTATTATTTTCCGTTTAGCGTCAGCCACACACATTAATACAATTGAAAATCTGTGTTTGTAATTGAAAAAAGATGAGCCTGATTTATTTGGCAATTATGTAAACGTGTTTGCCGTCTAACGCACCAACGCAATTCTTGAATTGCCACAAGTCTTCAAATTCCTTTGCTATTCGATATCAATCATCTTGAGTAGGTACAGGCATATATAAAGGCTGCAACACATTCCAAATACATTCACAAGTTTCTTTAATTATATTCATTACTGTAGATTTTCCGACCCTAAAATCTTGTCCAAGTGTAGAATACTTAGTACCGTTCGCTAAATACCTGTAATAAACATTATAAATTAAACACTATAAATCGTCAAAAAAGTAGATAGGCATCCTATTATTTTTATATGCGTTGGGGTAGTCACACGAATTTAGTTTATATAACTTTTATTTTATTCTTACAGTAAAAACTGCTAAAGCAAAGTGGAAAAAATTGCGTGACAATCATCGTGACGCAATTAAAAGACAAAGTTCTACCAGAAGTGGTCAGGCGGCAAAACAAACCTGCCAATGGAAGTATCAAAAAGTAATGGAGTTTTTGCTACCACATATGCAAAATAGAAAACGAACCTCAAATTTCAGGAATGATTCAGAATCGATAAGAAGCCCTGATCATGACACTGATACACAAATGTCAGCCTCGTCAGTTACTACACACGATCAAATGTCAAACGATTCAGAGCAAATTCAATTAGAAGATCTTCTTTCGAATGCTACACAATCTACCCAATCTTCCGGCCTTTCCTCAAAATCTAAGAACAGAAAATTGGACGATGTCTCCGAACTGCTTCCGCAATTACAAAATAATAACCAGCAGCAGCGAACGAAGGAACGGGCCGAGTTAAAACAGATTCTTACAGCATCCGATGATTTAGATGACTTGGATCATTTTTTTCTCTCTATGTCGAAGACCTTGAAAAAACTTCCTAATTATTTACAGCTTAAAGTGAAACGCACTGCAATGAATGCTTTATTGGAAGCCGAAGAAATAAACGAACAAAACTCTTGGACTGCCCCGCATTACGGTTATTTCACAGCTCGTACAGACACTTCACAAACATATGAAAACATACAATCATCATCATCATCACTAAACATTACAGAACCTCCTCCACCACCACCTACACCTGGAACTGATAATGAGCAACTTTGATAGTTCAATATTACGATATCGTTGTCATTTTTGTTGATTTTTAAAATATGCATAGTTGATTTTTATTGTTTTAAATTATGTTTGTATGTGAAAAGTGTCACAATTTCATTGTCAGGAATAATGTTTACTATTTTGAATAACTTTATAACGTTGAATCAGGTCATGTGACTCTGATTCGCTTTTTTAAATAAATGGTTATAATGTATAAATTGAATTGTTTACTTACTTTAGACATATTGCAAGCCTTTCTTCACTTGAAATCGATCTCCTGCAATTAGTATCCTTCTTCTGTATATATGGTTTAAGATGACAATGTAATTCATGGAAAAGTTTTCTTGATACCCTATACGAAGTTTCGAACATTTCGTCATCACACGTCTGAAAAAAAGTTGAAAATTCTCCATGCACAGAATGGTACTTTATATGTTGTCGAATCCAGAATCTATGTTTTCTCTTCGAATCCAAAAAAGTCGCAACAGTCAATGCTACTTCATCTGATTCGTTATCTTCGTCTTCAAGTAGAGAAAGATATAAAATGATTGCTTTTTTCTTTTTAAGCGACAACATGACGTATGGTCTTTCCGAGAGATTGAGTGTAACTAAGTGCAAAAATGCGCGATTCCAAAAGTATGCTCCACTCCGCTCTGCTCCGCTCCTCTCCGCCCAGCTTCGCTCCTCTCCGCCCAGCTCCGCTTCAGTGGAAACACTGACCACGTTCTTCTCCGCTCCTCTCCGCCCAGCTCCGCGTCAGTGGAAACGCGGCCTAAGGAGTCTACACACCAAACCCGCCGACCCGCCGACACAGCCCGGCGGCTTGGTGTCGGCGACTTTGCTTCAAGAATCATGTCGGCGACTCGTACCCGCGCGTGCAAGTCGGCGGCATGGCCGGCGACTTGCGTGCGCGCACGCTCAGTTGCCCGCCGACACTCCAGCGATAGTGACGTGCTTGTGTTTTTTTTGCGATTTTCTGCAATAATGGAATGGGACGAAGAAACCACTCCAAAGTTAATAAATTTGTATCATATAAAGGAATTATTATGGAATCCAAAACACTTGGATCACAAATGTAGACCTAAACGTTTTGATGCACTAAATGAGATGGCAAACGAATTAAATACAAATGTCACAGAAATAGAACGGAAGATAAAAAATTTGACGAGCCAATATTATAGAGAAAGAAAAAAGACGATTGAATCAAAAAAGTCTGGAACCAGCGCAGATTCTGTTCATGAGAGCAAGTGGTTTGCCTTTAAATCTTTGAATTTCTTGCTCAATAAAAATAAACCTACTGGAACAATCGATACGGAATGTAACATTTCAGTGATGTTGTATTATTTTATTTCTAACCTAATTATTAGAGCACACAAGAATAATATGTAAGCTTGGCCCGAGTGAAGAGAGGCGCGCGGTAAATAAAGACATAGGTACTTATTTTATCTGCCTTTGTTGTTGCGCTGCCGCTATTGTTATTGCACCGAAATATTTCCTAAACAAATTATTTCTTGGAATGGCATGTGCACAGATATAATAGTCATTGCAAATGTATTTTTTAAAAACTAACAACTCTTTTCTCAACAATCTTTTAATTTCGCCGAATTTCTATTATAAACCGAGAGATTCCGTACCATTTTCTTTTTTTTTCTTTTTAGGTTGTTTTAGAAATATTATTATTAATTATTATTTACATTGATAATAATTATCAATGTAAATAATAATTAATAATAATATTTATCAATAATAATAATTATCAATGTAAATAATAATTAATAATAATATTTCTAAAACAATTAGTATTAGGTATGATTTATGACCATTGTCTTTTTTTTCTTATATTCCATGCGGTGTACCTACTCGCGGGTAAAAGCTAGTGTATAATACATTTCATAAGTAAACTGTTGGTGATTCAAATAAATTATTATTTCAGGAGATAACAGCAACTGACAATAATGCCCAACATGCGGACAATGATGCTCAACATGGGGAAAACGATTCACCTCAAACGTCAAACATCATTCCCCAAGCGAATAAACGTTATAAACCTAATCCAAGTAATGAGATGGTGTCGGAAGCATTAAATTTAATGAGAACAGTCAGTCAACGGACAAATCAAAAAATAAAAGATGAGGACGATTTGTTTGGCGAATATATTGCGACACAACTTAGAAAATTTGATAAAACAACAAACATCGGATTAACAATATCTTTTTTGAAACCGAAACTGGATATCGTTCAGACATGTTCGAAGCTTCGCCAAGACCTTCTACTTTCCATAGTCATCCAGGATATTATACAATGGATCAATGTGATGTAAATTCCTACTACTCATCATCCAACTCTGCCGTAACAAACCCTGTTTCACCGCCTCTTGGTGAACCTTCAACATCTTCAATTGAACCTTCGTTACGTGTGTCGCTTCAAGAGAGTGGTGATATTGAGAACATATTATCATCTATTGAGTCAGATAAATAGGTTTATTCCACAAATCCCCACCGTATATATATGCACTCTGAGAATAACCCTATCACCTGATGCGAGATAAAGTTATGTAGGCACAAGTATTTCGTCTTAATGTTGTTGTCATAGAATCGTCATAGTATACTCAAAATGCATAAAAACATCAGTGGGGATTGGATTTATAGAATAACTCGGTAAATAAAACCACTTATAAATGAACAAAAACAAGTGATTTAAGTTTTTAATACAAATTATAATAAAAATACAAGTACTAATACAAGTATGAGTTTCATTAAAACTTACGAGTTAGTCATTGATCATTCTGCCATGGTAATCTCCCGACATCGTAAAGAAAATATTGAACCAATTCTGTCCTTATAACCTCAGGAGATTGTGTCCTTGTAACCTCAAGGGAATGTGTATTGTCTTGTCTAGGCAAGTCAGCAAACAAATTATTTTCACGTGGTTCCCTGCGCCAATCTCCTGGATTGATTTCTCCCCTACTATTTTCAGTATCATATTCATTTTGTTGTATTATACCATGTCGTTTTACATAATTGAACAAATGAATACATGCCAATGTTACAATAGTAACTTTTTGTGGATTTAGCTGGATGGGTTTGTTAAATATCTTAAATTGTTTTGTTAACTGTCCAAATACGTTTTCAACTACTCTTCGACCTCGACACCTGCGATAGTTGTACACTCTCTTGGGAGACCCTTTCGCATGATTACCATCATAAGGTTTTAAAATATTGGTTTGTAAAGGAAACGCATCGTCGCCCAAAAAAAAATAGGGTACTGGCATAATTCTTCCAGGTAGAGGTTTTTTATCTGGCAAATTTAAATCATTATTATATAACATTCTGCATAATGAAGAGTTAGCAAATACACCACCATCGGAAATGCGACCCTGGCACCCCACATTAGCGTATAAAAACTTATAATCTGCATCCACTAATGCAAACAGTACAATACTGAAATACATTTTATAATTAAAATAATCGCTTCCACTTCGTGCTGGACATTCAATTCTAATGTGCTTTCCATCCATAGATCCAACACAATTAGGTACATTCCATCTACTCAGATATCCATCTGCAACTTTTGTCCATTCGTTTGATGTTCGTGGAATCTGAAATCGGAAATGTGCTCGGTGATAGGATAGCCATTTGCCTACTTATATAGTAATTTTTCGGAACATAGTTTTTCTGGAAGATTAAAGAAAGTTAAACGCCCATATATGTACATACCTTCACATAATCCGAAAGTCCATCTACGATAGCTTGGCACACTTCTGGAATAATGTAGGAAATAAGTTGAGGAGATACTTTAAAGGTGTCACAAAGACTGTTGAATGAATCTCCCGTAGTCAGGTATTTTAATGTTAATCTGTCCGTTGGTGAAATTGCACTTCTGTAATTTGTATTTTTTTTAACTATTGTGGGTCCAACAATGCTTAGTAAATATTCAAAGTCGGTAAACGTTAACGACATAAATGTCTTAAAATGTAAGGGTCTTTTTACAATCAAATCGTCTGTTCTTAAATCTTTTATTCTATCACTGTTACTGTAACGACTGCGACTCATTAAGCTTGGTCTAACCCAACACTGTCGTTTTCTCTTCAGGGACCCAGCTAAAATTATTCCACATGCTGCTATTATTAGATCAGCATCAGTATCCATGTTTATTGTAGGCTGCAATATTCGAGAAAAATTATATTTTTGAATTCTGTTCATAAAATCGTTTCAAATTCTAAGTTTGTCTGTTGGTTGTTGAAGGTTATAATATCGTAAGTGATATTTTTGTTGAAAATGCCACGCAAATTATCAAATGAGGAATTGCGACGTGTACTGGAAGAAAGTGACTTTGAATTGAGTGATGATGATACGAATTCGAACGGCGGCAATAGCGATGTACATAACGAGCAGGATTCTGATATTTCGGATCAAGAACCTAGTATTTTTGCTGATGACGATGTCGATGATCCTGATTTTGATCCAGGTGAGATTTTCCGTTCCAACATTGTAACCGATGACTTTGGTAGAGACTTGCCAGCTAATAATTCATCCGATATCGTCATAAATTCACCTCGGCCAGAAACGAGCAGAAGGTGGACTGCTGGTGAGATTATGCGGCTTGCTCCGCAAGAAATAAATGATATAGATAAAAAAAATGGCTGGAGTCAGGAAATACTACCACTATCACGTCAACCTTATAACAGCAACCCAACACTTCATATTCAAGGCGAACAATCTGTTGTATCCATTTATCGTCGTATATTGACCAATGAAGTGTTAGATCTTATGGTCACTCAAACAAATCTGTACGCTTATCAACTGAAACAGAACGTCAACATGTCAGTTCATAGCCGCATGACTCGGTGGACAGACGTTACACGCGAAGAAATGATGAAATTTATTGCCTTGTATATGTTGATGGGTATTGTGAAATTTCCAACGTTTGAATCATATTGTTATCATCAAATATTTCACAACGTAAACATGTGGTATAATCGCTTCTCATCAATATTACGTTGCTGGCACTTTGTTGATAATGAAGCTCCGAGGGATCGAAACGAACGTCTGTACAAAATAAAACCACTTTTGGACCTTGTTATCAACAACTGGAAAAGCTTACTAACACCTGATGAATGTATCGTCATTGACGAGTCGATGATGCCGTTTAGAGGGAGGATATCATTCCGTCAATACAACCCATCAAAAGCTCACAAATACGGCTTGAAAATCTAT
Source organism: Mythimna lalbum (assembly GCA_949319445.1). Classification (NCBI taxonomy): domain Eukaryota; kingdom Metazoa; phylum Arthropoda; class Insecta; order Lepidoptera; family Noctuidae; genus Mythimna; species Mythimna lalbum. Next base: position 18,001,418 of record OX439357.1, on the reverse strand, counting down.
AAACTCTGTACAGAAGAGGGTTTTGTCTGGAACTATGATATTTACATAGGTCGCGACCCCGAGATTGCTGATTTGGATAAGCCAGGGAGTGTCGTTGTTCAGTTATGTGATGGTCTTCTAGATGCTGGACGGATAATTGTGTGTGACAACTATTATAATACCGTAGGATTAGCAAAATGTTTACAGCAGCGTAAGACAGACTTATGCGGCACTCTACGGGTAAATAGAAAAGAACTTCCATGGGCAATAAGGTCGAAAAAAATGGGCCCTAAAAAAGGTGAAGTAATTGCTCGTCAGAAGGACAATATAACAGTGATGAAATGGAGAGACAAACGCGACGTTGCAATGATTTCTACATGCCATGACGCTAGTATGCAAATGTCTTCGGGATATCAACCAAAATTGAAACCGAAAGCCGTGCTCTATTACAATGAGCGAAAAAAGGGCATAGATGTATCTGACCAGCTTTCAAGTTATTATGACCCTAAAAGAAAGTCTCTGGTATGGTACAAAAAGATCGCTTTAGATGTTTTGATTTGTGCATCAGTAACAAACGCTACGCTTTTGTATCAGAAACTACATTCAACTTCTAATAGAAAACTACGCAAAACTGTGCTACAAACGCAGCAAGAAATTATTAGGGAGTTCTTGCAATTGAACAATGCATCCGATGCGAGTGCAAATACATTGACTAATAGTCCAAGACCGTCTACTAGCTCGATCGCAAGTCAGCACTTTCTGACAAAAATTCCGCGGAAAGAGGACAACAAAATTGTCAGAAAACGATGCCATGGATGCTACGAAGACTTGCGAAAAGAAGGTACAAACTGGCAAATTGCTGCAAAAAGAGTAAAACGAGTGGATACTGAGTGTTTGCAATGCAAAAAAACGTTTTGTTTATGCTGTTTCCAAAACAAACATAACAAGAAATAGTTCAGAATTAATTTGTAATTTCTTAGAAAAATAAAAATATTTTTTCGTATGTCCCGGCGATTTTCTTTACTTTATGATCGTACCAGCACGTCCAATGCAGAAACAGTACAGTTCTAGCAGGTCCAGTGGAATTATCCGCTTTAGAATTTGTATATGTCTCCTGACGCACATATGGCTCAGAAGCGTATTAGTGCTTTTCACGCGCGCGTTTCCTGAACCATATGTGGCTCAGTGAACAGTGAACGTGTTAATGGTGTTAAAATTCAGCAGTATTTAAACAAAAATAAAAGATCCATGTAGCATAGTTCTTAACCCTTCAGATACCGTCAATTAGAGACACAATAGTAAGACAATAGATGCGCGGCCACCGGGTGTCGCTTGGGGATTCATGAATTAATGGTGTTAAAATTCAGCATTATTTAATCAAAAATTAAAGAACCATTCTAATCGCGGGTATCGTTAATACAGATAATAATAAAAAATAACAAAATGTGATTTTACTTTTGTAGTGTTTATTTTTTTCACGTGTACATAATAAGTTTTTTTTTTGTATTGGTCACACTAAAAATAACACTGGCAACACTAACATTACACAATATTTCTGTTTGCGACTTGCGTCTTCATTTTGTTAAATGTTCGTTCGATATTTAAAATGTTTAGAAAATATGCTAGTGCTAGAACAAAGGCCCTACTTAGTGCCTGCTTGTTACAAAGTTCAGATGAAGAAGATAGTGACAGTAATGGTAAGTGATTATAAAATTAACCTGTTCCTAAACTTTTGTTTTGTTTTATAACCTCAAAATGTAGTAGATTTTAACTTTAAACTAACATGATTATGGTAAAATAAGACAGAATGGTATGATGAACTTCTACCCATATATTATTTAAAGTTCCCCATGTATCTATGTAGGTTCTTATCTGTGGTTTAATTTTGTCAAACCTTATTTCTGTGTTGGGTTAATTTTGGTAAGTACCTACATATTTTTGATCTTATGCCTCGCGGCCTGTCAATCAGGGCAAGTCAACACAATACACACTAATGACTTCAGTAGCTACATGCTTCATATTGTTTAGGTTCGTCCCTATGTAAATACATGTAAACAGGAACAAAACCTACTTAGCTACCTAAACATGCACATTACATTACACACATCATTTATTTAATTATATTGCAGATGTTATAGAAGCAACTCCGGAAAGCAGTCCCACGAAGGTGAATAAAGGTAAGTACTTTCTAAACTCTGACTAACGGTTATACAGATTGGATCAGTCTATAAAACTAAATTAACTCTACCTATTGAAAGCTTATATAATTTCCATTGCATTGTTTAGACAGGGTTATTTATAATGAAAATTTTTACATGGATAAAATAAAACCGTATTGACGTATTTTTTTGACGTATTTGTTTTGCTTATTGTTTTTAAGTACATTTTTTAGGGTTGCGTACCCGTAGGTTGCCATACGGAACCCTACTAAGCCTCCGCTATCAGTCCGTTGCCGCTATAACAACATATTAAAAGTAAAATAATGAATGTTAGGTTATACGGGGTGGAAGGGACACCGACGCGAAAACGATTACCATGAATTCAGTACACATCATTCTTAGCCCCCTACACAGAAATTTTTCAGCGGTTTAAAAAAAAGCTGTTCCATACATTTCGACCGTGTAGGTATATTTGTCGCCACGAGTCGTGAGCACAAATGACAAGTAAATTTTTCGGTTTTTGGGTTCCTTTCGGGGTTTTTTGGGGGGCCGACTCTGACGGACCAATCACGTGCAGCGTCGGCGGCCCAAAAATACTCGGAAAGAAACCCGAAAACCCGAAAATTAACTTGACCTTTGTGCTCACGACTCATGGCGAATACTACTTATATTGCACTTTTGTTGAAATCAGCTGTTTTTTTTTAAATAACCGATTAAAAAATTCTATGTAGGGGGGCTCAGGATGATGTGTACTGAATACGAGGTAATCGTTTTTGCATCGGTGTCCTTCCACCCCGTATAGCTTTACGAAAAACAAAATGTCAGAAGATAACATTTTTCTTTCTTCCGCAGCTTTGCCTGTTGTTAATGCCGAGCCGCTTTTAATTGCTTCGACCATTAATATTGATGATGAGAAATCTGGTGAAAGCAGCATAGAACCTCCCGCTTATTCCCCCTTAACTCCTCGACTACTGAATGTACCTGGTGAAAGGAGCATAGAACCTCCCGCTTATTCCCCCCTAACTCCTCGACCACCGAATGAGGTTCAACCTGTTGAAAGGAGCATAGAACCTCCAGCTTGTTCCCCCCTTACTCCTCGATCACCGAATGTACAAATGCTTATGTCTCCGAAACCACATTGTTCAACAAAAGAAAACATCCCAAACATTAAATTTTTATCTTCACCATTGCAACCAATGTCGCCAGAGACAACAGAATTATTTAATATTCTAGCTGATTCCCTTGACAATGAAGAATCCAACATTAATAGCAATGAAAACGCTGCACTAGGTTCACCGATTCCTTCGGACATAACAAACATCATGAATAGTGATGACTCCGTACAGGACCCAGACTTCGTTTGTCATAATGAAAACGGAATATCTAGTGATAAAAGCTCTGAAGATTCCGTATCTTTGTTAGCGACAATAGAAGAAGGACCTCAAACTGCGATAGAAATACGGGATGAAACTAATACATCAAACCATAACTCAAGCAGTCTAATTTTGCAAGAAGAAGATATTGAAACTGAAGCATCATTCCAAGGAAGACCAAAAAGGGGTAGAAAAAGATTATATGGTGGAGACCTAAGAGAAGACAGAAAGAAGAAAAAATATAATAATCTAAGCTATGTGAACACTAAAAAGCAGGTAGTCGAAAGTAAGGTATTCATTGACTATAGCTGTAATTGTCCAAAACAATGTCAAGAAAAGGTATCATCTGAACAAAAACTAGAAGAATTTAATAAGTTCTATTCGTTTGGTTCATATGTTGCACAAAATATGTATTTGATAGCTTGCATTAAGGAAAAACCTAAGAAACGAGCATACGTCACGACTGCGCGACATAATTTAAAAAGAAACAACAAAACATATACTCGGGAATACTATTTGAAAAATATCTTAGTCTGCAAACATATGTTCTTGAATACACTTCAAACGTCATCTAAAAGAATAAACACAGCTCTTTGTAAAATGCGGAATAATTGCCTGAAAGATATGCGAGGACTACAAGCGGGTCAAAATGCGGCTTCAACAGACAGTGAATTGTTTCTGGAAAACATAATTAGGAAATTACCAACTTATATATCACATTATCGCCGAGCTAAAAGTAACGACGCAAAGTTTCTCACATCGGACATGACTTTACCCAAAATATATAATCTCTATAGTGAAGAAGCTAAATCAGCTGGTCAAAAAGTTCTTTCTTACTCTAAAGTAAGACATGTGTTCGTTACAAAATTTAACTTGCGTACCAAACCCCTTAAAAAAGACACTTGCAACAGATGTGACTTCTATGAAAGTAAAAAGAATCAGGCATCGGAAGAAGAAAAAAGGAAAATCGAAGAAGACCACAAAAAGCATATCGACAAAGCTAAAGAATCATGACCATCAACGGTACTGCTTTTTTTCATGCATCAAGATAAAAATTATATTACAATTATTTTCTTTATTTTTTAAGTCATTCTGCAATTAGAATGCCAATTTTGTATAGGGGTTTATTTTATAAACTTAATAAGTTATGAAATTGTTTTGATAAAATGAATTACCTATTGCCGGCTATTCTTACGTTAAAGTGTTGCCATAATCAAAATAAGTAAATATATTGACAACTCCTAATCGATTTTTTTTGTATACGTTTACAAATTAATATAAATGTAAAGTCATTGGAAAGGTAAATCGCGGGGTTTTTATAAATAATAAAGCGAGATGATACTACTGTAGTATTTCACACACACAGTAGTCGTATTATTTTGCTATCAAAACTTTTTCTAGCAATTTCACTTTGTTGACAAACGATACATATGAATGATTGCATAGATTTTTTTTAATTATCTTACTTCGGTTTGATATAAATCGAACCTTTTTAATAAATTAATGATTATAGAACTAAATCAGTCGAAATAATTATGTGTCGAGTGTATTTATTCGAGTAATCAATTTCTATTAAAATCTAAAGTGGCAACATTGGTGTTGGTGTCTCAAATTGAATTGTCATTGTCAAAAAGTCCAATGTCAATTGCGCGTGGTGCATGCTACGTTTGTTCATTGCGATTTAAATATTACAGTTTTTTTTTTGTGTTGATCGAGTCCTACTCTCCACAGTAATTGTGATTATATACCTACCTATATGTTTAAAGTGCTACCAATGTCACTGGATCAAATTAAATATCTCTTTGAATTCTATTGTTTTTTTTTACAGCTCTCCTTTTTTTGTATTTGTAACTAGGCAAGGTACTGATTTATTTAAGTTTCTATCCCATCAGGTATGCTAATTAATCTGCTCTCCTAACTACGACCTACAAACTTACCTCTATACACGACGGATATTTCTATTTTGAGGTTAAGTTACGTTTTCTAAAAAAACTTGGAAATGCGGGTTTTGATTCCAAAATGGCAATCGTAGATGGTTATTTGGTTAATTTATAAACCATCTAAAACAACTTTGGAATTGACGCAACTCTGTACCGTGGTCCATATTGTCGTGGTCATTCTTCTTTTTGCAACAAGAACTCAAAAAAGATATGAAACTGGCAAAAGACCCTGATCCTGACCGAACCTGACCCAACTATAGAAACTATTACTTTTGATCTTCAAAAAACGTTGCCTCTTCCGGGGATACCCACAAATATTGTTTTTTATAAAAGACAGCTATGGGTATATAATCTGGGTATCCATACAGGCAGTAATGACCAAGCACATTGTAATGTGTGGGTGGAAGGGGAGGCAGGCAGAGGGTCGCAGGAAGTCGGGTCGTGTTTAATAAAACATATCACAGAAAGATTAAAAGATGGTGTTGAGAGTTTATTCCTCTGGAGTGACTCATGTGGGGGTCAAAATAGAAATATTAAACTGACCCTAATGTTGAAAGCATTATTGAATGATCATCCCACTCTAAAAGAAATACATCATCGATTTTTAGAATCTGGCCACAGTTTTTTACCAAATGACACGGATTTTGGCCGGATAGAGTGCTCTCTTAAACACCAGCAACGATTGTACACCCCAGATGATTACATAGAGATCATGAAAAACTGTAGAAAAATTAAACCAATGATTGTAGACAGGCTTACCAAAGAAGACTTTTTGTCGTCACGCAATTTAGAGACAAAAATCACAAACAGAAAAAAGGCAGTCGATGGATCTAAAATAAGTTGGCTGGATACCAAAGAAATAGTGCTTAAAAAAGAAGAAATGTACTCTATTTTTATGAGAAACAATCTGGACGATGAGTTGAAGGAAGTTAGTATAAAGAAAAATATCAGAAGCAGGACCGTGATAACCGAAAGTGATATGGACTTACTTTGGCCTACAGGCAAAGCCATATCTGAGGCTAAGCTATCAGATATAAAAAGTATTCTGCATCTAATACCAAACGACGCAAAAGATTTCTACAAAACCTTGACAAGTTCAGACATAGAAGACGATATCGATGGCTTTACCGGGCCTATCGATTTTGAGGTAGAAGGCGATGATGATAATACTGATGTTTAGTTTTAAGGGTTCTTGCTTCCATTGTTCTGTAATATTGTATTGAAAATGATTAAAAAGTATATTTTATAAGTAATTACTTTTATTTTTAGAAATATCACAACAATTAAATCTTACGTCCATTTTGCAAGTAGGAACTAAGCAACAAAATATGTTTTTGCTAGAAAGAACCAACCGGGTTTTTAACGATTTACTTTATACCATAACTTCATAAAATGTATAAATCTGATATTCCTAGACAGCCTACAGTATGCCACATATGGTCAACAAGTAATCATTCATTAATATACTAAGTATGCATTTTGCACACTTTGTTTACAAAAGTTTCATTTTCTCGAAAGTAATCTGCTGTGGGTTGGTTCTTGTTTGCAAAAATGGGTCCATGTGAGGTTGCGGTATTGTCCCTAAGTTGACCGTTTTCGGAAATTATAGTGTTTTTTTGACAACGTGTGGAGTTAGCCAACGATAACGAGATCTTTAAGAAGCTACACAAAAAGAGGTAAGTCTAGATTTTACATAGGTTTTGTTTGAAATCGTTTTCTTTAAAACCTCTGGGATTGTTTATTTTTTCGAGGTGAATAAATACGGTAACGGGGTGACAAGGGACGGCTTAAGTACAAATAGAAACGTCACGAAAACAGTGAAATTCAACCAAAGTCTACACTTAAGCAAAATTATAAACCTCAACACAAAATTGCAAAACTGATTCCAGAAGATAGAAAGAGGAAATTCGAAGAAAAAGCTTCAATGGCAATGACTAACATGACTAAACCTAAATTGGAACCTACCATCGTTTCAAACACTTCAAATCAACCTAATCAAAAACTAGAAAAACAGAAGAACTATGTCAAAAGGGAACAAAACAAGAGAACTTTATCAAAACCAGAGTGTACGGATAAATTTGAAACGGAACCTATAAATAAAAAAGCGAAATCAAATTTAAAAAAGATTGTGACACAAGAAACACATAAAGAAGTTAAACAAGGACAACTTTGTAACGAAGCGATTAAACTAAAACAAGAGTCATGTCATATGGTTGAAGATCAGGAAAATCGCAATGACGAGTACATTTTTAAAAAGCCAACGACTCTAAGAGAGTATAAAAAAAATAAAAACGAAGGAATAAATAAGCGAAATCAGGAAACAAAGGGAAGAGTAGTAAGAATGGACAATAATAATACAGAAGAAGTGACTATTTTTAACGATGTAAGCAACTATGAGCTACTAAATGATCTCGACAAATTCGATATTGAAAATTTGCCTTTAATTTTCGACAGTGATTTTGATGTCGTAAAAGAAATAGAAGTAGTGACTCCTCAAATAGAAAAAGAATATACAAAAAGAGAAATTATTAACACAAAGGAGAAACTAGATGTTGTAGACATACGTCTTAAAAATACCACAAGCAATATAAAAGTCACTTCAATTGAAAACTTTAATAACAAAAATGTTAAAATAGATTTAAGTCAATACAGGAAGATATCTTTGAGTGATCCACTTAAACCCAAGACAAAAGGGAATAATAAAAAATATTATACCAAAGATGAATACATATTACGTGATCTCATGGACAGTACCTAAACTTGGATAGGTTCGTAAGAATAATATAAATAGAAATACTCTTTGTTTAAAACTTTGAAGATTAAGAAAGTGTTAATTTTTGAGATAATTATTTTTATAATACTGATTGTTCCTAATTTTTATTTTTATACGACTAGATAAAAAATATGTTAAATTGGTTATAGGGATAGGTTTTACTTAGGTACCCAAATTCTACAGGTATAATATAAGGTACTATAATAAAAATACGTGATTTCTGTCATAAATATCTAGATAACAGACAAAATATTGTTTATATAGATACCTAAACCTAGTCTGCTTAAAATGATGAGTAGATTTTAAAAGTGTTAATTTTTGAGATGTTTATTTTATAAGGTGGTTCATAATTTGCTATTTTTCTATACAGGTAGTACAGAGTATTACTAAAAGTTATCCATAAGAGATCAATCAAGTGTAATTCGAACCTTTGAGTGTAACAACCTGTTAAGTAAAATATTTATGTTATTTTATTTCAATAAAAGATTTTGGATTTATTGTATTATTTTATTTCCAAAAATTTTTAAATTTAATGAAGAAAATTAATCTTTTAGCAGAAGGTAATTAGTTCTTTTTTTTAAATAGGAAAGAGACAACCCTACTAGCTTTTCCCAAGTTACCCATGTCTCGTTCCAGGTCACCCCACTTCAAGCATGAATAGGGACAGCCTATATTTTTGTTAAAATATCTAAATTTTAACTAATTCTGGGGATATTTTTAACATTTACGAAAAGTATTAACTGCCGGAAACCCTTGGAAAGAGTTATCAATATTGCATTCGTCCTACAACATCGATTAATTTCAGTGACAAGTTCGATTTTATCCCTATTCACCCCATTTTACGGCAGCAAGTTTTGATGAGTAATCTTGCGTGACATCTGTTTGTCTCTATGGGTGATCTGAAAATATGCCACTTGGATCTTAAAATTCCGAAAGCACACTCAATAGTCTTTCGAGCCCGCGATAATCGCTTATTAAATAACTCATTTTGTGCATTAAGTACGCTTTGAGGATAAGGTCGCATCAAATAGGTTTTGAGTGGATATGACCTGGCTGAAATGTTCACGAAAATGAAGGTGGCAATGAATCGCCACAATCGCCACTGCCATGAGAGACTACCTTCAGTACTACAAAAATAGTTTGCGAATTTGTCTCTTATTGTTAAACCCGATAACGATTCATCTTCATTCGGAATCGTAAATACATTTTCCAAACCATTGATAGTAAGTGTATCTTCAAATTTAATACCGTCCCTGTCACGTACGAAATTGTGCAATATGCAACACGCTTTAACAACATCCTTAGAAAACTGCAAAGATAAGTACATTGGGGTATGGAAAATTCGCCACTTATTGGTCAGAATACCGAATAAGCATTCTACATATCTCCTTGCACTTGTTAAGCGATAATTGAAAATCCTCATGTTTTCTGTTAATTTTTTGCCTGGATAAGGACGTAACAAATTTTGTGACAAACTGAACACTTCGTCTCCAACAAACACAAAAGGCAAAGCAATTACATCACTTGTAATCGGTGTAGGTTTTGGAATATTTAGTGAGTTTTCTTGTAGTTTTGTATAAAAAACTGATTCTTCAAAAATAGTTGAATTCGAATGTCGTCCGTAACAACCTATATCACAAAAGATAAATTTATAGTCACTGTCGCAGATAGCTAGTAGAATAATCGAAAAATAATTCTTATAATTGTAATGGGATGAGCCACTATTTTTCGGTTTGAATATTCTAAAGCTGGGTATCCATTTGAGGCAGCCTCGGGCCGAGCGGTTGCCTCGACCCGAGGCAGATCTAGTGGAGACCGTGCCGCGAGTCGAGGCTTGCCGCGACTTGAACCAAACGAGGCGGCCGCGCAGCGAGCCAAATCGTGTCGGTAAATGGCCATGCTCAAAGACGCCTCAGTGTGAGGCGTGCGTTCAGTGGAGACGGACGTACGTGTGCTCGGCACGCAGCAAAATGGATAATGAGAAATGTATCGAATTAATTAAGTTATAAACCACCGACATTTGTGGGATCCAACTTCACCGCATCATTATAATAAACAATTGAAAGAAGATTCTTGGAAAATAATAAGCAAGGAAAATGAAACTACCCATTTCCGAAGTAAAAAAAAAAATTACTTCGCTTTGTGGATCTTTTCGGAGGGAAAAATCTTGGCATAAAAAAAGTCTTGTCACGGGATCAGGTAAAAATTCATTGGTTTTTGAAAATTAGTTGTATCTATATTGCTTGTCATTTATTTTATACTCATTTTACTCACGTGTTTAGTGTAGTGTACCTCTAAAAAATATTTTTATTCTAGGTCGTAATGAGGTGTATATATCGAAATGGTTCGCTTATGAGCACTTTTACTTTTTGGCTGACAAGTTCTCTCTCCGTGAGACTCAAAACTCAATGTCTATCGACACATCGTCGCCTTCTGCAGCAAGAGACACAACAAATTCAGAACCGTCGCCTTCTGTAAGTATCTGGGGTCAGTAAGCTTTGGGCTAAAGGCGGAAACATATTTACGGCTTGGCCACGGGGATCGGCGACGGCGAAGCGGCGGGCGAGGCGACCATTCGCGCGGCATCGTTTGCAAAAATAAAAATAATAATAAAATATACAATATGCATATCAAAATACTCGTAATGATGTCTACTATCATATACAACAATAACTTTTAGCATTACAGCACACATAAAAAAGTTTCTAGAACAAAAACTACAAAAATATCGATTTATGGTCATATTATGAAACACAAATCTCTGGATATCTCACCCAATACAACACCAATTGACAATCTAACTCTCCTATTATCATTTTCTAGCTAAGTCTCAACTAGGAATACAGTAATGTTGAGTTCTAGTCACAAAACAAAAAAGGTAAACATCAGTTTACAATTACGTAATCAGAATCGCGAATATTATAAACTTCGATAATTTTTAAACTATGCGGTCTTGCTAAAATCTCAGCAATAAAAGTATCGGTGTTCATATTCGCGGTGAAAACAACTAAACTTATTTAATCACTGCTCTAGTCGCTGCGACTGCCGCTCGACGCCGTGGCTCACGCCGTACAGATCCATGTATTTGTTTCACTCGCCGGTCGCGCCGCCAGTCGCCCGCGCCGGTCGCTCGTAACATTTCGCCGGTCGCTTCGCCGGTCGCCGCTCCGCGTGGCTTGATAAGTATATTTCTATCATTGATATACAAAAAACCCAAGATACACACTCAGCGTCTCAAAAACGTCTACATAAAATAAGCGCACCTTTCGACAACGTGCGCTCTTTTCAAATAGTCTCGCGTCACCCGCGTCACTGCACGCCCGTTAATAATAGCGAATTGCTCGTTACGAAATTTTAAAAATATTACGTCAAAAACGTTAAAAAAGGATGTAATATCGTATTTCCGGAAAGTAAAAGTATTTATTGAATTGTTTTTGTTGTTGTTGTTGTATATGTGATTTTGATTTAAATTGCCCCAAAATTTCACTCATCGGTCCAATTATAACACGGCAAATTTCAATGGCCGCATTGTCAGTGTACGAACCATACTTATCAGCCTACTACAATTTTATTCGCATAATACAAATCACCCCTGTTCTTAGTTGGGGAGTCGATTTTTTTTATTGTGTTTATTTTTTTTTAATTAATAATTTTGTACTTATTACTAATAAAGTTTTAAACAATTATTTATATATATATATACTGTCTTCTAATATATAAAATACTCATGTCACAGAGTTTGTTGCCAAACTCCTCTTAATTCATGAATCCCCAAGCGACCACCGGTGGCCGCGCATCTATTGTCTTACTATTGTGTCTCTAATTGACGGTATCTGAAGGGTTAAACGGCGTGACCGATTCTCATGAAATTGTGTGTGTATATTCAGCAGATGTGAGAAAAGGACGTAAACTATTTTTTACCCTCCTACCCCTACCCTCCATTTTTTCAGAAACGGCTCGACCGATTTTTCGAAATTTTGTGTTATATTCCGTAGGTCCGAAAATAGGACGTAGACTATTTTTAGGTTACTTGTTGGACTTATTTAACATAAATGAGCATGGAAGTTGAGAGTTTGTAACGCTTACTCAAATTACTCACTGATGGAGGCGCGTGTGTCATTCAGTTCTCTTTAAAATGGTTGAGACTAATCATCTCCTAGCTGCCAATGGCTTATTTTAATTTATGTATTTAGAATTTGTTTTTTTTTTTTACTTTATTTACTAACACTTAAGTTTAAGATATTGTTACTAACACAATATAAGTTTTACTCGAATTAAAGATTTATTATTATTATATTTAACATCTACATTACCATGTTTCTGAACAACAAACTACTTTGACTTTGTACAACCATTTACATAAAAAAAAGAATTTTGCAAATCGGATCATAAATGACGGAGTTCTCTGGTAACAAATAAAAAATACTACGAAATATGAACCTTCCCCTTTTTATGAAGTCGGTTCAAAGTAATTGTATTTTTTAAGTTTTAATTAAGAGAAATCCCTAGTAGATGATGATGATCCCTGACAATGTTGCTACCTAATCACCTTCAACTAAATATCTACTCAGTTTCACCTTTGAACCAACATTGTGTTTTATTAACGTCAGCTATGGGTTTATAATGCTGGGATCCACGTTGGCTCTAGCGATCAAGGTAGATGTAATATCTGGGTTGAAGGAGAAGCCGGAAGAGGAGCCCAATAAGTTGGGTCTTGTCTAATTAGTTTAATTAAAAACCATCTGAGGGATGGTGTAGAAAACTTAGTTCTTTGGAGCGATTCCTGTGGGGGACAAAATAGGAACATTAAAATAGTGCTAATGTTGAAAACTGTACTATTCGAGCCTAAAAACAATCACGTTTAAATATTTAGAGTCTGGACATTCTTTTCTCCCTAACGAAAAAAAAAAATAGAATGTGAGCTAAAGAATCATGAAAGAGTTTATACGGCAGAAGAATATATAAATATCATGAAAATCGCTAAAAAGAAAAACCCTCTTCGCGTAACTAGAATGAAAAGTCAAGATTTTTTAAGCAGTAAGAAAATTGAGAAGAAAGTTATAAATCGTAAAATATGTATAAATATAAATAAAATTAACTGGCTGATTACAAAACAAATTATTTTGAAAAAAGATGATCCCTACTTAATTACCATGATATCAGACAGTGGAGAGATTCAAACCTTAGATGTATCGAAAAAGATCAAAGGTGTTTTGATCAAATTTTCCGAAGAAGATTTCGAAATCCTGTGGCCTCAAGGAAAGGCTATTGCCGAAGCAAAGCTAGCAGATCTCAAATCTATGTATATTTGATACCCGAAGATTACCACGCGTTTTATAATAACCTCACAGGAACGGACATAAACGAAGATGTAGATGGATATGGACCAACATTGGATTTTGATTTGGAGGAAGAATAATGAAGTTCTCTATGCCCATGTCTGTACCGTTTTTAAGTTTATTTTATTTTTTTCTGTGTCAAAGAGAGCATAATGAAGCTGATTGAATACATTATTTTTTAATAATTATTTAATTTTATTTTTAATAAATTATTTTGTGGCTTGAGTTTTTTCCGAGGAATTAATTTTTTTTACGACTTCTTTAAAAATAGCTTTTCTTTGTAAGGACTCAACCCACATTTTGCTTAATATCTCAAAACCTACTGAAAAAAATAATGTTTATATTACGTTAACAATTACAATATTAGACTTCTAGAATAAAAAAAAAACATTCTGTAAAAAAGAATGTTCCTCTTAGAGCAATTACAGCTGAAAATTCAAACGCCCATTACTCAAAAGTGACTTGATGTGGATTAGGTCCTTTCTGCTTAACTACGTCCAATTGTAGTAAGTTGAGGCACTGTTATCTGGTTGATTTATTCTTATGTGTTTCCCGTCTATTGCTCCGACGCAGTGAGGAAAGTTTGCGTAATTGTAAAATTTTTGGCTGATTTCTTCTAAAACTTCTGTAGTGATTACCGGAAAACATTCAAGCAATAACACCTCCCATAATTTTTCACATGTTATTCTTATAATTGTCGATATAGTTGTGTGCCCAGATCTGAATGTGTAATGCAAATCTTTTATTGAAGTCCCACTTGCTAGGTATCTGAAATAAATAAATTTACTTAATTATATGTTTTTCAGGAAACATGGTAATTAAAAAATGGAAAAATATTAAAGATTGCTGGATGAAAAACAACAAAAAACTTGAAACAGAAACAAAATCTGGATCGGGAGCTAAAAAAACCAAAAAGTACATATATAATGATCAGTTACAGTTTTTGAAAAAAAATATGCCTATTGAAAATACCTCCTCAACCTTAACAAACAGTGATACAGCTCAACAAACTACTAATACTACTACTGTTGCATCAACGTCAGATGCTTTTGCTACACCTACACCAGTCTCTTCTCAAACAGCTGCTAAAAAGAAAAAAAAGGACGACCCCGACAAAGCATTAATAGAGCTGTTGTTGTCTCAATGCGAAGATAGACATTTGTCATTTTTTCGTGGAATTTTACCTTCATTGCAAAATTTTGATGAAGCAAAAACAAGAAAATTTCAAATAGCAGTTTTACAAATTATTGATAATCTTGATAATAATCTTCCATCATTTTCATCTTATCAATATACATCATACAACTACAATCAAGAAAATAACAGTAATAAATATTGCGGCTATCGCGATAAGAAGAGGAGGAATTCTTACCAGTCTACTCCTGAAAGCAATTCCCAAAGTCGTCAAAATCTTCCATCAGTCTCTTCACTAAATACTAATTTGTCCAATTTGTCAGATGATGTGTATTTTGAGTAAAGAAATATAATGATTTCAATATTTCCACTAGCTTTATTAAAATAAGCAGACTTACCTTAATGTTACTGCCAACATTTCCTCCGGTGATATAGGATCTCGCATATTAGTATGTTGTTTTTGAAGAGCAGTTTCCATTTTTCTTAAAAGTTCTAAATAACTAGATACGGACATTCGAAAATAATTAAAGAATTTTTCTTCGTCCTTCTTTAATTCACTAATAAGAGTAACAAATAATCCATAACGATCTCTGTCCTTAATCAGTGGATGCACCCAGAACCTTTTGGGCCTTCTATTTTTAATTCTTCTGTGAAGTAAGTATAACGCAACGGCTCGTTTCTGGTGTGTGTCCATGGCGGTCTGGACCTCAACTGATCGTTAACCGCCCGTCTTGCAATCTTGCGATCATCGCCCGCCACGTTTGCGGGCGATGATCGCAACCGCGGCGGCCGCGTAACCGCGCGAATAACCGGTCTCGTGAGTTTTGAAATAAAACCGCAGATCCACGACCGCGGCGGTTGCGGGCGAAAATCGCTCCGTGAGTTCTTAGGCCTCTTTTCCATTACACGGTTTCTCGCCGTGAAAATCTACGGTTAATTCGCCGCGTGTAGGCACGGTCGTCAGTGTGGTATGGATCACTATATGAGCTTGTCGACATGCACGGTGGCGCCAAGGCACGGCGCCGCGGCCGCGTGCGCCGTGACTGCCCCTCGGCGCGCCGCGTCTACGCACGGCGTGATTTTCACCAGTGTTGTATGGCAGTCTATCGGGGTGTGTCGACGGTGCCGGACGTACGCACGGATTCGTGACCGCTTATATACGCTGTTTCGCGATTTTATTATAAAATGAACATAAATCAAGAATTATTAATTACGTTGATTCAAGAAAGGCCTGTAATACGGGATAAGACCATCGACGATTATAAAAATAAGCGGCTTAAATATGATTCCTGGAAAGAAATATTTATTCATTTCCAGCCCACATTTGAAGATTTAAGTGGTGATGAGAAAAACAAGTTACAGATATTTAATTATTAACTTTTTACTTATGCATAGTTGTTTTGATAGGAGAGGCGACCTTCGTTAGATACAAAATATTGTGCAAATCTGTTGCGAACTTCATTAGCCGCCAAACTTCCGCGAACTGCATTCGTGATAGGTAACTGGATTAGTTCCGATTCTGAATCAAGGGTGGACTCATTTTCACTCGCATTGTGAAACTGAAAGTTTTCCTGCTTATGTATAAAATTTTGCAAAACACAACATGTTTTCACAATATCAACTGCCAAATCGATGGACACATTCATTGGCCGGTGAAAAATTCGCCATTTATTGGATAAAATGCCAAACGCACATTCAACAAATCTTCGCGCTCTGGTGAGTCTGTAGTTAAATGTACGTTTTAATTGATCAAGCTGATGACCACCAAATGGACGAAGCAAGTGATAATGCAAAGCAAAGGCTTCGTCCGCAACGAACACATATGGCAAATCGTAGTCAATTCCAGGCAAACGTGTTGCATCGGGTAGATTTAATCCGTTGTTTGTTAAATTTTTCCAAAATGGGGTCTCTTTAAACACACTGGAATCACACTCCTTTCCGTAGGCGCCAACGTCAACAAATATAAAGTTGTAATCGCTATCTACTACTGCCATCAAAACTATAGAAAAAAAATGTTTGTAATTTAAAAACATCGAGCCACTATCAATTGGCTTAATAAGTCTGATGTGTTTTCCATCGACCGCTCCTAAGCACAGCGGGAAGTTGGAAGATTCTTGAAATTTGCTTGCAATGTGTAGCCAGTCTTCTTTAGATGGCATTTTCATATATTCTTTATACAGTTCTAACCAAATGTAGTGGCATACTTCACGTACGATGCAACTTATGGTTTTTATTCCAATTCTATAGCTGTAGTATAGGTCAGTAAAGGTATCTCCTGTTGCTAGATACCTGAAATATAAAACAAAACGGTTCAGGTTCAAATACTAAAACCCCATTTTAGGTCGGGGTCGATTCAGTTTAGGTCGGGGGTTTTTATAAATTTTGAATTTAATAATTATTATTTATTTATTTTCAGGGCAAATGGTGATGAAGAAGTGGACCAATATGAAAGATAGCTGGATAAAATATGACAAAAAAATTAATGAATGTAAGTCTGGTTCTTCAGCAAAAAAAATAAGAAAATATATGTTCTATGATGAAATGATGTTCCTAAAAAAAAATGTTGAGCATCGCAAGACCGATTCTAACATGACTGAACATGTTCATGATTCTAGCCTCAGTAATGAAAATTTAGATAGTGCAGTCCCGAATCAATCAAGCTCGGGATACACTGAACGGAGTGAGACGCAAAGGGCTAAAAAAAAAAGAAAAAATGAACTAAGTGAAGTTGACATTAGGTTTATGAAGTTTATGGATTCAGCAGAACGAGATGAGAAAAAGAAAAGCCGTAGTATGAACTTTTTTATGGGAATCGCTGATACAGTTGACAAGTTCAGTGATGAAAATATGATAGACTTTCAGTTTCAAGTAATTTCAATAATTAAAAATATTCAACAAAGACAGTGTACTCAGTATATACCTACATCAAGAAACCAATGGGATCAAGGCCATCAAGGATATTTAAGTGGTACAGCATCCTCAAATGCGCAATCGTCAACATATGGATATTCTACAGCTGCTAGATCGGGCTATGGAATTAGTCGTCCACAGACGTCTTCTCATGATTTTGGACACGGTTCTGGTTTAGAGCCAATCCACTACCGACCCGAATCACAATTATCTGTACATAGTGTAAATGCGGAAAGTATCTCGGCAGATTCTCAAGTTTCTATTGAAGACGAATTCGATTTTAGTACCGCATTTGAGTAGCATTTTCAGCGTAGTGTATTTTTTGATTTACTTGTTCTTAAATTAATAATTATTAAAATTCAATTACATGTAATAATTTTGTTTATGTGCAATAAACAATTTTAAACTAAAATATGTCATTTAATTTTGTACCTACTTACCTCAGAGTTACAGCCAATCTTTCTGCGGGCGATATACTCTCTCGCATAAAAGTATCTTGATGTTTTAGTTCCTGGGATAATTTTTGGAGCAAGTTGTCGAATGTAGTTTTCTGCATTCTAAAATAATTGTAAAACTTGTCTTCATCTTCTCTCAATTGATTCTTGACAAGTGTATGAAACGCGCCATATTCCTCCCTTTTTTCTAAAATCGGATGTATCCAAAACCTTACTTCCCTTTTTTTTCTATTTTCTTTTTCCTATATATGTAATAAGCAACTATAATCTTTTTTTTCGTAAGAAAATTCATGACGCAGCACGTCTTACACAGCCCGAGTAAAAAGCGCTACTAGCCAGTACTTACCAATGTCTCGCGCGGTGATTTTGCCGTATCATGTACAAGCTAGCACGTTTTTTCAACCGTACGGCTTACACACCGTACGTATGAACAACCGTGTAATGGAAAAGAGGCCTTAGCCTCACGTTCCGGCACCACCGCCGTGTTCGCCGTGCATCCCCCTCGGGACGCCGCGTCTACACACGGCGCCATTTTGATCAGTGTTGTATTGCAGTCTATGCGAGCGTGTCGACGGTGTTTTAACGTTTTCGTGACGGATTACATACGCTCATTTTGTATTACGAGTAAAATGAACATAAATCAAGAATTACTAATTACACTAGATCATGAAAGACCTGTATATTTGGGATAAGACTATTGACGATTATAAAAATAAGCGGCTTAAGTACGATTCTTGGAAAGAAATCTTTACAATCTTAAATCCCCTATTTGAAGATTTAAGTGGTGAAGAAAAAAACAATTTTGGTAAGTTACAGATATGTAATTTATTTCCTTACAAAAAAATATTTAAGCATAGTTATTTTGATAAGAGAGGCTACCTTCGTTAGACATAGAATAGAATAGAATAGAATAAACTTTATTGTACACCAAAAAGACACAAAACATACACACAAAACACGTTATTACATAAAATATTGTGCAAATCACATATGGCATCTTGGGTCCGCCAAATACCAGTTCTTTTTCTTCCGGCAAATCAAGGGCTTCTTCATTTAGCTTCCGACCTAGAATTGAAGATTGAAAAATGGTGGAATCATTTTCACGGCCATAAGAACTTACGTCAATCACAGTGAATAAATAATTCGAATCCACCAAAGCCAATAAAACGATTGAATTGTACTTTTTATAATTAAAGTATAGAGAGCCAGAATTCCGGGGGCACTGAATTCTAATGTGTTTGCCGTCTAGCGCTCCCAAGCAATGTGGGAAATTCGCGTTGTCTTCAAATCTCTCTGAGATCCTTTTCCACGATTCTTTGTAAGGGGTTGCCATTTCTGTAGGTGCTAGAACTGTCCATATAATTCCACATGTTTCTTTTATTAATTTAGTCAACGTTTTTTTCGAAATTCTGTACTTATTCTGAAGGCTTTTATAACTTGTTCCAGAAGCAAGATATCTGGAAAATGACATTATTATTAAAAAAAATACTTTATCATTTTTTTTAAATATAAAATAGGCTCGCGTTTGTTTGCAATCACACCTGATCGAAAGTATTTTTTTAAATGGAATGTAAAACGAAGACTCCATCCAAGCGTTCGGATTTATTTATCTGTGTTGTTTTTTTTATTAAAATACATAATAATTAATAATATATGTATACTTATATATTATTAATTATTCTACAGCCAGTGCTATGATTCATAAATCCAAATCCACCATATTTATTGCCACACAACTTTCCTTGAGTGAAGTAGATCGCACACTAGTTTTCAAAGCTACCACGTGGAGACTCATTGCGGCGCCTCGGGATGCCGCGCTGCCTCTCGCGGCGCCGCACTGCCCCGCGCGGCGCCACACTGCCCCTTGCGGCGCCGCGCTCAGTCACTTGCTCTTACGGCCGCTGCGCGCCGCTGCTCTTTTAGTGGGGATTGACCCTAGATATCAATTTTTTATACCGAAAGGTGCCCGTATTTGTTCTCTGCATAAACAGGAGGCAAATTATGAAAATCTGTATACTGCTGAGTATAGCCTTGATAGCTTTACTTCTATTCAAATAGAAGAGATTATTTTCATATTGATCGAGGGGCTTAGTAATATTTCTTATGAGAACATTCAAAAGTACCCGGATAACCAAGTGCAGTACTTCATAGACTTAAATAAACAACAGCATGAACATATATTACAAGCAACACCCAGGCTTAGAAATATGCAATGGGGTAGTTTTGCATTAACAGCCTTATTGTGTAAGTTAAGGACTGGAGATTCGGTAGACCGATTATCGTGCTTGTTTCAAGTACCGAGGAGGACCCTTGAAACATTAATTTCTGTAGCACGAAATATCATGTTACAAGACTATGTTCCACAATTTCTGGGTTTTTATCATATAAGAAGGGAGCTATTGGCAGCCAGAAATTCATACATAGAAAGAAGAAGCGCCGAAAGCAAGCCAACCGAAACCTCTGCGGCAAAGCACCAGTTACTCCTAGTGCGAGTGTGCGTGCCGCTCAGCCGAACACGCCGGTGTATATCTCCCGCCTGCATTATACCACAAAGGTGGAGGACATCGTCGAGTATGTGCGTCAAAAGTTGAAGTACACACTGAGGGTGCAGTTGCTGGAGTCGCACCGTAACGTCAACTTCATGGCGTTCGTGGTGCGAGTCCCAAACACTTTTCTGCCCCTCGTGTTGAAGAAGACTTATGGCCGCAGGGCGTGGTGTTCCGTCGCATCCGCGGACAGGTGCCACAGAACAGCACGAAGTGAACGTAGTACAATGTGAAGTGTTACTAACATAGATTTAAGTCTTATTTACTAACGACAACTTGTATTTATTCTATATATATGTTAGTCTGTAAGGTACATTCAGTCAAAAAAGTATCGGGAATGGATGATTTGTTTATGGTTCCAAATTCAAATTTTTGTTTTTTTGTAGTTGTTAGATTGGCACAACTGTTTTCCATTTTGGCGCGGAGTTTGAGTTGCATCTGTTATTTATATTAAATACAGTGCTGGTTTTAGTAATATCATATATAGTGTGTATTGCGAATTTCATAATGGACAAAAATATCGAACAAAGAGTTTGTCTTAAATTTTGCATCGCCAATGGAATTTCGTGTTCGGAGTCACTGAAAATGTTACAGAAGGCTTACGGTGAATCGACTTTATCAAAAACTCGTGCTTATGAGTGGTTCAAAGCGTTCAAAAGCGGTCGAGATGTGATGGAAGATTTGCCTCGCTCTGGTAGGCCGTCAACGTCTGCAACTGAAGTTAACATCGCAAAAGTGAAGGAAATAGTGACTGAAAATCCCCATTCAACTCTGAGAGAGATAGCCGCCGAACTTTCTGTATCTCACGAGTCGATCCGTACCATTTTAACTAATCATTTGGGTATGAAACATGTTGCTACTCGGCTAGTCCCAAAAGATCTGAATTTTCTCCAAAAACTCAATCGCATGAAAGTCGCTGAGGACATGCTAGAACGAGTCAGTTCGGACCCAACATTCATGAAACGCATTGTTACTGGTGACGAGACGTTGGTTTACGAGTTTGACATGCAAACTAGTCAACAAGCTTCGGAGTGGCGCCTTCCAACTGATCCAAAACCGAAAAAACCACGCCAAAATCGATCAAAAGTCAAAGTCATGTTCACTGTTTTCTTTGACTATGGCGGTGTTGTGCACTCTGAATTCTTACCGGAAGGTCTAACGGTAAATAAAGAATATTATTTGAGCGTTATGCGGCGTTTAAGAGAGCAAATTCTTGGATTTTGCACCATGACAATGCGCCTTCGCACAAGGCTATCATTGTGAACGAATTTTTGACCAAACACTCAACAAATACCATCCAGCAACCACCATATTCACCAGATATGGCTCCTGCTGACTTTTTTCTTTTTCCTAAACTCAAATTACCACTTCGTGGCACCCGTTTTCAATCGATAGAAGACATAAAGGAGAATTCGCGGCGAGAACTGAACTCAATTCAGGAAGCAGCGTTTAAAAAACTGTTTTGATGAATGGATTATCGTTGGCGCAAGTGTATCGTTTCTAAAGGAGCACACTTTGAAGGTGATAAAATAAATTTGGATGAATAACAGACATTTTGTGTATTATTGTTCTTTTCCCGGTACTTTCTTGACAGAGTAGTATATATATATATACAAAAAAGCAGTAATTACTTATTTCAAAAGGATACATATTCCCTACATAAATGTAGGAATTTGCTAAAGCCATTTACCCTCTGTGCCTCTGATGGATATATCATAGATGTACGTGGACCATATAGTGTCACTACAAATAATGCAACCATGAAGAACAATGTATTAAATGAATTTGAATTTAATCATTTTTATGAAGAAAATGATGTTTTCATTTTAGATAGAGGTTTTCGTGACTGCATGGATAGTCTGCATGAGAAAGGGTTCATAGGTCATATGCCTGAAACTAGAGAAGACAGCCAATCACAGCTGAACACTCTTGAAGCCAACAGATCATGCTGTGTAATAATAAACCGGTGGGTAGTAGAAGCTGTGAATGGCCGTTTTAAAAGAGACTTTAAAATATTTCGCCATGAATATTTTAATCGTGATTGTCACAACTTGCTCTGCTGAATGCGTTTACTCCACTCCACCATTCACAAACAATGTTCATGCAGAGGTAATTCGTGTCGATAATAAATTAGCGCCTGTTTTTAACAACACGTAAAGCTGAGTTAGCTAAGCGACATAATTTAAACAGGTGCGGTTCCTGGTTGGAACCCATAGATGCGACAACTCTATCTTTTCCACGGCTATCCATGGACGAATTAATATTATTCGCTTGTGGTATATACCAAATTCGCCAGGCTCGGTCATATGTGGGTGATCATTTCCACTTTCATGGAATAGATCCAATATTGCTTCGGGCTAAAGTCCCGTCATTCTTCTGCAAGGACTTATTTCGTATTTATAGTTGCAGAAACAAATATGAACAATCGGGAAGCAATCCAAAGTTATTGTTGCAACTGCATTGTAGGGTTAAGGACAGTGGGATGCTGTTCTCATGTGATGAGTATTATTTGGTATTTGAGTTATGCTGGCCATGAGGGTATTACCCGACCTGCCCGGTTCTTAGATGAAGTTGTATTAAGAATTAATGAATAAATGTACGTACAAAAACAATCAGAACTTCATCATTATCAACAAAGAGTATAATAAATATAGGGGAAATTATCAAACTGTTACAATCTGCTGCTGGACAGACGTTCCCACTTAGAATGTAGGTACGGCCCTCATCTCAATCTACATATTTCAGGGTAAGTAAAACACTAAAAGAACGACAAGTAATCTAGAACATTTACTAAATCATCAAAACAATGTTTATGTACCTACAAATAACAATCTAAATTAGTACACTGGTACATGTTAGCGATTCTTATGATAATGTTACATGCACTGATTATTTTCTGTATTAGCAATATTAAATGTATTTTTTTGCACTGACAACTGGAATGAGCTGCGACTTGACAGTGCGGCGCTTTTGATAGTTAGAAGAGATAAAAAAAGACGCGCCGCTCTGTCCTGACTCTCTTTTACGTCCAGTTTTCGGAGTAAACAACATCTCACAATAAGTGCTAATACATAAGTTATGGAATCCAACTGTTATTGATTTGTGTTATTTGTGATACTTGTGTGTGCTGTCAAGGCAAAGTTACAAAGGGTGTGTTGTTACCCGTTTTGGTCGTATTATTTAAATAACCTGATAACAAACCCCGTAGGTACACTAAATAACTTTCTCAGTCAACCTTTTCTCTAAAGGTAACACATAGATAACATACATAACCTTAAAAAAATAAAACTGGTTATAACTTTTATGTCCCAACCTTTACAAATCTTAGATTTTAAACAGGGCTTCTTTATCATTTAATCTACCAATTAAAAAATATCCCAAAACACTAATTTTATTAGCAGTACGAAACGCCCATACAAGCCTGCCGTTCGCCTTTCATCAATAAGATAATCTGCACAAAAATATTGTGAAGGTGAAACTGATTATAACGACGAAACTGATTGTGAGGATGAAGCTGATATGAGTTTGAGGGAAAGTTCTTGTTCTCCCATCGAAGAGAATTCTGAAGAATCAGAAGAACAGGGCTTCGTACTGGTTAAGTTTGAAAAAAAGAAAACCATTTTATATTATATTGGGGAAGTGCTTCATAAATATAGTCCTATCGAGTATAAAGTATCCAGACACACCTTTGGGTTTGTCGAGATATAACTCGAGATAAACCATTAGAACATTTTGAGGTTATGGTAATAAAGTGTGCTTTCGATTAAACATGGAACAATTGAAGAATATTCTTAGTGGTATTGTGGACAATTTTGAAGTCGTAAAATATGATGGAGACAATGATAATTATCAATGTAAAATTCGATGTTCTTTATCTTGTGAAGGTGATTACGACAAAAAGTGTGGTTATTTCATTGAAAAATTTTCGGAGGTAACGCAAACAAATTGGATTATGTTGAGACGATATGCTCAGCAGGTACGATATGAATTCAGAAAAGTATTTATTTGTCATCTTTCGGAAAGGACAAAGATAAAAAGAAAGGTGTGACTAGAAACTATAATTGTAAAGCAAATATTGGGATAAAATTTATAAAAGTAACAAAGAGTACGATAAAAAATTCGCAACGCATGAAACGGGGACTGAATGTTCTAATAGACATAAACTTTAATCATTCCCACCGAATCAATATCGCCCAAGCATTGAGTCTACTGCGTTGTTCCGAAGACATGATAAAACAATTTGAATCGTATTTTGAAGGTGGGATGACAGCTGCAGCAGCAAAATTGTATCATGAAATAGCTATCATTGTGATGTGAGAAGAATGCTTACATTACTTTAGCTAATGCACAAAAAAATGCGGCCATGCGACCGCCAAGTTATCCATTTGTATGAACAATGGCGTCGCCGAACCTACGGATCTCGAGAGATCGATGATATAATTGAAATTTTAAAATGAAAGAAGATTGATTTGTCCAAAATAAATATAGACATTTATATCAAGGTAGAACCAACTGTGTGTGTTGTAATAACACCTATTATGCAAAGAGTGTTCAAGGCTGGTTTGGCTGATGAATTGGTGTTTATGGACACAAGTGGATCTTGTGATCAAACAAATACCTGTGTTATATTTATCTTTGCTGCAACGAAAATTGGTGCTTTACCTATTGTTGTAATTTTGCACACGAGTCAATCTCAGGAAAATTATACACATTCTTTTCAATCTGCTAAGGATTATTTAGAGGAGACTTGCCAGAAGGTTTTTCAACCAAAAATCGTAATGACTGATGACAGCAGCGCAGAAAGGAATGCCTTACGCACAGTATTTCCCTACAGCAGATTACCTCTCTGCATATTTCATGTAAATCAAGCCCTTTGGCGTTGGTTGTGGCAAAGCGAACATGAAGTTATTAAAGAAGATCGGCAATCAATTATGAAGAAATTCCGTACTGTAATGTATGCCAATACAATGCAAGAGGCCGAAATTAGAATGTCTGATTTATTAAATGAGGAGAAAGTTAAGAAAAATAAAAAGCTTGAAAAACATTTAACAAGTTTATGGAGTAGGCGTGAAGAATGGTGTTTAGCTTATCGCTCTGGTATTCTAACACGAGAGAATAACACAAATAATTACTGTGAATCCTCAATAAGAATTTTTAAAGACGTAGTATTGCAGCGCTGTAAAGCGTTCAATATGTGCGCGTTAGTCGACTTTATCGCGAATACCTTTGAATCATACCACAAGAAAAGGTTGATTCAGTTTGCCAATGGGCGGGCAAGAAATCTTACGTTGGCGTATGAAAAATTTTGCCAAGCAAGTAGCAGTATTAAGGATATTGTATATATGGATAACAATACCTACTTCGTGAAAGAGAAGACAGATCTGTATGTTGTTGACTGTGACATGGCAACATGTAACTGTCCGTATGGTGATGGGGGACGATTTAGTCAACATCTCTGCGCTGTAGAGAAAAAATATGGGACTGCACTTACCACATCGTTATATTTGAATGACTGTGATCGTCAACAATTTGCAAAATTCGCTCTGGGTGTCCAGTTTTCACCGTCGTTATTTAAAAATATTACGGGTGAATCAAGCACAAATAATGAAGACAGTCAAACTTTCTCTAATACACCTGATGATGTTGTACCAGACACTTTTGAACTTCCAATAAATCGAACGGAAAACAGTGTAATTATCAATAATGAAAACTTTGACAATGCTGTTCGTAATGTTAAAGCTCAGTGGCAAAGAATCACTGAAATCTTGGAAAAGGACTCCAATGCTGCATACACGAACATTCTAGAAAAGTTTGGATCTGATTTGTCGAAGCTACAAACTCCATCGAGTATTATATCATTTATAGTTGAAAAAAATGACCGCCGAAAATCTCGAAAAATTCGTGTGCAACCAACATCGATCAGTCGCCGCAAAGAAAGAGGTCTTCCATGCAGTGGAAGGATTCAATCAGGACGACCAGTCAAGTCAGAAACTTGTTAAAGAAAACGTGTTCATAATATTGCATCTAATATTGATGAAAATGAACCTCCTGCCAAAAAACATTGATTATGATAGGTATAAAATTACCAACTTCATTATATTTGTTTATGTACCTAGGTATTGTGGTCTTAATAAAAAGTTAAAAAACTGCTCCGAGTTTTCTTGCCCATTCACATTACCATTCACACAAAAATACCTTCGAATACACACGGTTTTGTGGCGCTTTTTTAAGGCGCTTACTCCTTGCAAACCCGTGCGCGGTTGGAGGACACGTACTCTTAATTGAACACGTGTTTGGAAGAACAGATGGCGTTCCAAACCCGTGCGCGAGCCTTGAATTGAACACGATTTTGTTCAGGCAGTTAGCGCGACAAACCCGTGCGTGTTTCAAGGCAGTACTGCCTCCTAATGTACACGGATATGGAAATACGCGTTCCGAGAATGTTCGAGCAGTCGCGAGCGGCCGCTGGCAATATCTCGCCCCTCGCGCCCGCTCAACGCGCGCGTCTCTTGCGCGCGAGCATTCGCATTCATTCCTTTCAGTGTAACAAATACAGAAGTGATGGAGGATGAAGAAAAGCTTATTTGTTTGTGTCTAAACACACTATGCCGAGGATACGCGACGGAAGTTCGGCATGATTACGCCTGCAATACTATTTGAATTACTGGCGACACATTATGCCGAAATTACGTTGCGTTATAGCGTACAGCCGAACTTCAGTCGGGCGTAAGTTCAGCGGAAATTCGGCGGCAACGTATTCTGTAGAACACACATTATACGCGACCGAAGTTCGGTTCGATTGCCGACGGAGATCGGGAGCGGGGAGCAGCGGGAGGCAGGCATGCCCCCGCCCGCGCCCCGCGTGTCCGCCCGTAGTGTTTATTTCGCCTCTGTCTGCGCACGAGATGCACGTGCTTTGTTGTGTCATTAAAACGTAGACCGTACTCCATGTTTGATTCAGAAAAATTAATTATCGCGGTTGAATCGCGACCGTGTTTATGAAACAATGGAGATGCAAGTTATAGTGATCGACCAAGGAAAAAAATAGTTTGGCAACAAATAGGTGAAGAATTTTACGAAGATTGGAGTACTTAAAGTGCCAAAAAGAAAAATGAAACAAGTTTATTGATTTTATTAAATATTTTTATTATTTATCACAAGCGATCAATGTACAATGCGATCCTACCAAGCTACCCTCCCCTCATTGTTAAAATATTCCATGAATTTTTGCCTTGCAGTAGTGGCTTTTGTGATATTCTGATGTGACGATTCTGATGTGACGATTCTGATGATATAGATTCTAAGTCGTGTTAAAAAAATTGATCCTTAAAGTTGTATCCATCACGTTTTCTGATGAAGTTGTGAAGAACGCAAACTGCTTTTACAATATGTGTTGCATAATCAGAAGTCAAAATTGGAGTATGTAGGATTCTCCATTTATTACACAAAACACCAAATGTACATTCTACACACCTTCGTGCCCTGATGAGACGATAGTTAAATGTACGTTTTTCTCTGGTTAAATTGTCACCTGGAAATGGTCTCATTAAATGTTTGTCAAGAGCAAATGCCTCATCGCCTACTATTACAAATGGAAGCCTTGGTCACGGTAATTATATCATACAGTATTCCAACTTCATACAAACGGACGAAACGCGAGCTATACCTACGCGCCTCGGTTGTAGCATGAGCTCGGCATGTAGACAGTCGCGGCCGTCGCAACTGTGCCGCAGTGACGAGCGGACACGACGGTTTTTTTATCAATAATCGCGCGATTATTGTTAGTTTGTATAATTCAAAGTAAAGACGTGGCATTTTATTATTAATAATAGTGGTTTATTGTACTATGTATATGAATAATACTAGAAAAAGCATTTTATTTAAATCTACCAATCAAAAAACAACACGCATTTTTATTGAACACTTCCTATTCAATCCACAAAGTATTTTGTTTATTTAAAAAAGTAAGTATATTTACAATCACAATACTAAATGGAAACACAAAGTAGGCGAATGTAATTAGAATGCTGGAGGCGGGCAGCCCTATCGCATGTTTACGTACCGCGCGGCTGTAGGCATTTATTTCAAAGATACGGCCGAGTTACAATACTGTATGATACTATTACCGTGTCTTGGTTCATTTGTTAGGTAGTTCTCTATTAACTGGTAAATTTAATGTTTCTCTTCTCAATCGGATTCCTAATATTGATCTTTTGAAAATAGCACTGTCCCCCTCTCTGCCAAAGCACCTACATCAATCATAATAAAATTTAAATTGGCATCAGCAAGAGCCAACAATACAACTGAGAATTTTTTTTTATAATTAAAAAAACGAGAACCGGATAGTGCTGGGCACACAATCCCCACGTGCTTGCCGTCTAGGGCACCAATGCAATTTGGAAAATTTGTTGTAGAAAAAAAAGTTTCTGCAATGTCGAGCCACATTTCTTCTGTAGGTTCTGGCATTTCAATTGGTTGTAATATCTTCCAAATTACAACACATGTTTCTTTAACTATACGAGCAATTGTTGATCGGCCTATTAAAAAATCCTCTGATAAACTTTGGAAGGTCATTCCAGTTGACAAATACCTGTGAACACAATAATATTCTGTTAGTGTAAGTTGGTTATTACTAAATATATATATTTCTTTCTTTCAGTTGACGACTTACAAAAAAAATGGAAACATTTAAGGGATTACTACGTAAGAGAAAAGAAAAAAGACAGTTTAAAGAGTGGTAGTGCCGCGCCAGCCAAGAAGAGAAACACTTCATATTTTCAGATTTTATCTTTTTTGGATATCACTATAGAACATCGAAATACTGATAGCAATCTCAGTTTACCCGAAGATGAAAATAGTACCAGTTGTGATTCGCTACCATAAACTACTAGTCCACTGCGACTAACTACTCCACCATTGCTACCGTCGAACACACTAACCAATTCCGAGCGTAATAACAAAAAGTTAACACCATTTCAAAAATCTATATTAAATAGAATGTCTGTCAATGAAGGAAATGATCTCGACAAAAAATTTTTGCTATCCTTATTACCCGATATGAAACAAATGTCAGACAGTGAAAAATTCGACTTCAAATTTGAAATTATGAGTGCAATAAAAAGGATGAAGTATAGCAAACCTATACCATCAGCTCCATCTACCAGTACATGTGAATATCTACCAAGATTATCAACGGTGCAATATAATCAATACAGGTAAAATCCTTCAAGCATTGGCTCCAACAACAATTCAGATAACAATTATGGTTATAGGACTCGTACTCAAGATTACGATAATGTCGACACACCCGCACATACCCATTATTCAAGTTACGACCTTGAAGAGATATTACAAACTCAGAATATTGGCACCCAGTCAGGCTTATTGCCTAATAACAACCCTGAAAGTGAACCATAAACAATAAGGAGATAATGCGAGCAATAAACAAGTTGATCATAGTTAATGATGATCGATGATTGATTGATTAGATGAGTATAATGCATAAGTGTATACTTATAAATAAATGAATATTTGCATTTATGATTAATTTTATTTACTTACCGTATAGTGATCATCAATCGTTCTGCAGGTGAAATGGAATCTCTGAATGTAGTATCTTTTTTCAAAATGTTGTTACTGATGAGAAATAACACATAAAATCAACACATAACAGAAACGTAAAATCAGCCGCGGAACGCGGAGCGCGTTTGTATCGATACACACTAATAATATGGTAAGTAATAAGATGGTCTCCGCGATTTCGTCTTCATTTTCAAACCACTCGTGCTTGGTTGGTCAATTTTAGTCTTCAAAATGTTTAAAGGAGTATTCGTAGAAACAGGTTTCAACCGTAATGGTATTTTATTTTTCATAGTAATTAAATACTCTTTCGATAATTTTTCATTCGCGATAATTTTTATCTTCTCCTTTTTATCTTCAGTATATAAAGGTTTAGGTTCAGACAGAGCCTCCTCATGTATGGTATTATCTTTAAATTCTAAGTTTTCGCTGAAATATATATCGTCAATTTGTTGTGAATTGTCGTCTGGCAGAATCTCGACTTCTTCCCCGAATAACGTAATGTCTTCAAACACTACGGGCATCGCTTCTATATCGGCAACTTCTTTTCTAGGTGTTGTTTCTGTAACAGAAGCAACTTCTGTTCTATCTTCTTCGGTTCCATTTATGTCTTGGTCTCATATTTTAGATTTTTTACCTGTTCCTTTGCCTTTCTTAGTCTTTATGCATGTTATTGTAGAGGTTTCAGCAGTTTTCATTTTCTTAGTATTTTCAAAGTTATCCTCCTCTGTGTCCACATAGTCCTCAGTTTCAGTGCCAACACTTCTTCCAGGAATTACATCTAATTTTCTTTTTCTTTTTGGTTCAGTTATATTTATAGTACCATATCTCATTTCTTTAAGAATATCAAGAACAGATTATTCCACAGCATTTTCATTCTTTTCATTATTATTTTCCTCAGGTAATCTACCCAAAACCTGATTTTCATCAATGGGCCATATAGGTACTTGTTTTTCGAAAACCTGCCAATATATTATGGCATTTTCTTTGAGGTCAGTAATAAGTTTTTTCAAAAGTTTTTGGAAAACATCCCTTTGGAACAGATGCTTGTGTCTTTCCGTCAGTTTTCTTCCATTTTAACAAGATGTTGCGCCACGCAATCTTCATCGGACGGAAAAAGCCACATCTAATGGTTGTGTCAGATGCGTACTATTTGCAGGTAAAAATACAAACGAAATGTTCTCTTCCTGGCACAATTTAATCACATCTAATGACAGATGCGAGGATAGGTTATCACCTATGAGGCATTTCTTTCCAGTTTTACCTCTAAAATAAGGTAATGCGATCGATTTTATCCAATCTTCGAAAATATTTGCATCACCATCCGCTTGCCGACCTAATATATCATGTTCTTGGTGGCCCATTTTCGGTCCAAGTATCATATAGATTTTGAGCCTTATAGACTACATAAGGTGGCAACAATTCCCCGGCGGCGCTAGCAGCTATCATCACAGAAGTTGATGCCTTAGAGTGATTCACCACTCTCTCAGGGTATTTTGTTCCCGGTTTTGTTAGTATCTTTTTGCGACCTGGATCATCAGTTAATTTGGTCTCGTCGTAATTAACAATATTACAGGGTTCAATATTTTCTAATGAAACTTCTAACTCCCGAAAGTAGGTTCTTATCGAATCCGGTGAGACTGCTGCCCTGTTTTTTTTTTATGTTCTGGCAATTTCTTTGTGATATTACATCCTTATGTCTTCTAAGAAAGCTTGCAACAAAATCTGGTCCCGGAAAAATATTTTTAAATTTCAGTACAGTCCTCCCTTGTTTATCCAAATAACTTTTCACGAGGTATCTCAAATCCACAGAATCTAGAGGGTAGCCCCACTCTGCACATACATTTATATATTTTATCATACCCTTTTCTTCCTCCTCCGAAAAAATGGTTTGTCCACCTTGTTTTCGCATTGTCCTTATACTATGCCTATACAAAACTGACTTATCTATATTATACTTTTCAGCTACAATCTTTAACGACACTTTCGATTTTCTGTACGTCGATTCTGTAAAATTCAGACAACAACTCGCATTCCACTCTCACTTCGCATAAGGTTCAAAACGACCTTGATTTTGCATTCTATAAGCATCACCTAGGCACTTGCAAAGTGAAGTGAGCTCCGAAGCGACCAATACTGTACTAGTGATTACCACACTCAACTAAATGTACGAGGGTGGATTGAAAAGTTCGCGGCCTTACACATAAATACTTGAACTATTTTAATGTAACTGACCTCATTCGATTTGCTTACTCTCTGGTTGTCACATTGTAAAATTCTATCGCAATAGCATTATCTGTTTTTAAATTAGATTGAATTTTGTGAGCCTAAGTGCAGCGTTTTTAAAGAATGGAGAAAATTGAGCAACGTGCGGTCATCAAATACCTGTTTAAAAAAAAACTAACTCCAAAAGAGATTCACGAAGATATGTCAACAACATTGAGGGAATCTGCTCCGTCGTATACGACTGTGAAAAAGTGGGTTGCAGAAT
Source organism: Mythimna lalbum (assembly GCA_949319445.1). Lineage (NCBI taxonomy): Eukaryota > Metazoa > Arthropoda > Insecta > Lepidoptera > Noctuidae > Mythimna > Mythimna lalbum. The sequence goes on along the minus strand of OX439357.1, from coordinate 17,968,740 downwards.
TTAAACGCGGACGAGAGAGTATTGAAGATGACCCTCGCTCCGGCCGGCCTACGACGTCTACGACTGAAGAAAACATCGGGAAAATCTGTTATCTGATATTGGCAGATCGGAGATTGACCATCAAGGAGATTGCAGACACTATTGGCATCTCGTATGAACGAACACAAAACATCATAGTCAATGAACTTGGATTTTCTAAGGTTTATGCGCGGTGGGTACCCAGATTGCTTTCAGTTGAACAAAAACGAATACGGCTCACGATTTCTCGCGACTGTTTGGAAATGTTTGAGGCTGATCGACAAGATTTTTTGGCCAGATTTGTGACAATGGATGAAACCTGGGTACACCACTACACCCCAGAGTCAAAACAGCAATCCAAGCAGTGGAAAAAACCTGATGAACCGACTCCAAAAAAAGCTAAAGCAATTTTGTCAGCTGGCAAGGTGATGGCGTCAGTTTTTTGGGATGCTAAGGGTGTCATCATGGTGGACTACCTTCCAAAAGGTGAAACTATAAACTCGGCTTATTACTGCACCCTTTTACGTCGTTTGCGTAAAACAATCAAAGAGAAAAGGCCAGGATTACTCAGCAAGAAAGTGTTGTTCCATCAGGATAATGCACGCGTTCACACGTCTGTTGAATCTATGGCTCAAATTCGTGATTGTGGCTTTGAATTACTGCCCCATCCCGCCTATTCCCCTGATTTGGCACCTTCAGATTTTCATTTATTCCCAAACCTAAAAAAACACCTTGGAGGTCAAAAATTTTCACCAAATGAGAAGGTCGAAGCTGCGGTGGGCGACTTTTTTGAAGGCCTTGAAGAAACTTTTTTTATGACTGGCATACAGGCGTTGGAAACCAGATAGAAGAAGTGCATTATGTTAAGTGGAGATTACGTGGAAAAATAAATTTACTTTTATTTACATTTTATTTTTTTTTCTGGCTGAGGCCGCGAACTTTTCAATCCATCCTCGTAAGTTGAGATTTATCGGTTTTTTATTTTACCAGTTTTTGACACAGAATTTTAGCTATTATGGATGTTTAAATTAAAATATCTTATTTAAAGGAATTTGAGGCAGCTAATAAGTAAAAAAAAACAGAAATCTCTAAGTTCGTGCCGTGAATATAATCTATGGTTACCTTACGAAAAAAAATGACTGACAGATAATATCATTAGTAATCTGTGGACAATATTTTATGCGTTGAAGTTTTATAGTGCGTTGCATTGTTTTGTTTATTTTTGGTCGTTCAGTGCCGATAATAATTGTAAAATAATCATGAAGTAAGTTTATATTTCTGTTTGTAAAAATAGTATTAATAGAAGTGTTTAAATGCCAGAGAGCGAAGTCGACGCCAGTGGGAGGAACTAGCCGTGCGTCTAAATAGTATAGGTGGCACTATCAAATCTTACAAACAGTGGACTAAGGTTAGCAGTGCTTTTTTTTCATGTTAGAACCACTTAATATAGAATCACTTAACATTCCTTAAAGCAAACCACTTAAAATGTGCTACGAATCTTGGTTTAAAGTGTGTTCCTTGATTTCATAAATATCTTATTTTAATTTTACTCAAGTCTTGACTATTAATAATAATTTCTTTAACTAAATATCTGATTGTAGTATTGGTCTGACAAAAAAAGCGCCATAAAAAAAAAAGTTGCAGCACGCTCTGCTGCTAGGTGTAGGACTGGTGGTGGGGTGGAGGATGAAGTATATAGGAGCTATCAGAGCTTGAAGAAAGAGTTGTTGCTTTATGTGGTGGTGAAAGTTTTTCAACAGGAGATGCACATTTAGGCATGCAGCCATTTCCGGTAAGAAATTTAGAAATGCAATAGTTAAGTAAGAAGTACTGGGAAGAACTCTGCAAGATTTGCTGTCGTTTTTTATAGCACCAATTTTTTTTTGTAGATTTGACCCATTCTAATGTAAATTTGAAATCATACCCTTTGTAATGTAAAGTGAATTTTTATTAAAATTTTTGGTACATGTACCTACCTGTTTCAGGAAAATAATACTCCATCTCCATCACATGAAGTGCAACAAGTACAAGATGCTGATACTGACAATGTATGATATTTAAATTTAATTCATAATTGTATGGGATTAATTAATGATATACCTACTCTTATCTAGCATTTATCTGTTTATATTTACTTATTATAGATTCATGTACCACAACAGCAACAGAGTCGGGCACCTACAGAGGAGTCACCTACTAATGTATTTTATGTAAGCTATATTGTATTAAATACTGTGTAGTACCTAGTCACATCAGATTTATATACGTACATGTACCCACTATTATAAATCTGATGTGTCTAGATTATATTCCATTAGATCTAAATCTAGTACCTATAAATATTCAAATTCATTACTAATATAATTCAAAAAGTAATTTATCTGTAGGGTACATTTTATCTAATTTACTTTTCAGGATTCCAACCTGATTGACGATAGGCAAGAAACCACTCGTAATTACAGACCACCAGATCGTGCAATTTCTAGAAAACTGTTTGCTTCCTTATCCAACTCAACTGTTGGAACAAGCCAAAGCATTTTACAGGTACGTGTCTGAGTAGAGACAGATTTGAGTTGTCACAGCAAGTGTATCCTGTAACTATGATGATTCAAATCATGCCTTGAGAACAGATCTGCTACACTCTAGCTCAAGCTATAGGGCTTTAGTCGGGTAACCATGTTACATGTTTTTTTTTTTTTTCATTTAAAATTTGTTTTTGAAATTTCAAGTGCTTTAATTAATATTATTTATTGTGTCCCTAGCAACTTTCCTTGGAATTGTCATTATTTAATAATAATATTAGGAAGTAGGTTTCCTTTTTAAGATTGTTTCTGTTGTTTCAGAATAACCAGTTAGAACACACCCCTCCTCCAAATCCTCATGTATTTCATCCTGTCCCCTCCAACTATAACACTGTCACACACACCCACACCTTCACCTTCTCGCCGTGGTTCCACCCAAGTATCCTCCCCAGTGATTCATCGATATTTTGCTTCATCATGTAAGTGACCAATAATGTTAAACAACTTTTATTAATATTAGTTCGAGAATTTTTAAGAAGTTGCATTTTGCATACTAAAATTTTCTTTTTTATTGCTTGGGGGAGGCCTATGTCCATTAGTTGTCGTCTTTCGGTTGATATGATGATGACTTAATTTATTAATTACGACAAAGCGACAAAAATAAGTTTTTGTTTAGGTAAAATAAATAATTGTCATTTCTGCTCACAAAAGACTTTTTATGAATAGAAAACTAAGTAATAAGGTTTTTTTACTATTGGTGGTTGTCTGTGATGGTCATTATTCAATATAATATCAAGCAAGATGAATATTGTAAATCATAGAAGTGACAACTATTAGTGAGAAACAAAAACACCAATTTTGTAGGTAGGTAGGAACCCAATATTATGTGGCTTTGCTCATGCTCAATGATGAACTCATTTCATAATTTATTTGGGTTGATTTGTTCTTTTATTTTGTACAACTTGATTTAAGAAAAATACTTGAAATTAAAGGTAGTATTAGGAATAGAGCTGCCAACTTATGGAACCTTTATGCAAGTTATGTAAATATATATCTTTTTAGCTTCACGTCACGCAGCTTCAGTTGCTTCACCTTCTCGCCGCTCTAGGACAGTTCGTGGTAGTCAAGGTGGTTCTGTGTGTAAGTACAAACTAACAATAACTATCAAAACTTCAGTTTTGAAACAAATGACAACGAAAAGCTGCTATTTATTTAAGAGTTTTTATTAACGCATATCAGTAATAGGTGTTCTCTTTTCAGCATCATGTCACACGTCTTCAGTTGCTGCTCCGCCACCATCACAACGGCGAACGGAATTCTCCACCACCACCGATAGATTCCTGAGAGTGGAAGAACAGCAGCTGGAGTTACAAAGATAAAATGCACAGATCTTGCACTCCTTTCTGGAGAGTAGTGTAGAGCGAGACACAATTTTAGCTGAAGCTGTGGCTGCAGTCGGGAAAGGGCTGCAAGCATTGGCAGAGGCCAAGAGTAGAGATAGGGTGTAGCAATATAACTTAATAGTAGTTTGTTAGTAGTAGTAGTTAGTATGTTTTAGTTTTTAAACCAAGATTTTTAAGTCGGGTTTTTATATTTAAATTAAACACTTTTAACGAATACTGGCACAGTTTTATTCAAAGACCCGCCTCACACACCACAGAATATATACAATAAACGACACCACCAATCAATTAATTATGACGTGAACGCCAAAGCCTATTTACTATATTTCGCCTACGTAATTGCCCCAGAGCTAAATCGGCGTTAGATGGCTAATCCCTAGTTTGCCTCCTTTGAATATCAGCAATTGTTTGCAGCTCTTCTAGTCGCTCTTCTTCCGAAATTGTGAATGCCGGCAATCCAGCGCGATTGCACATGTTGTGCGAAACACAACATGCAATAACTATTTTTGTAACCATGTCTGGATGATAGTTGAGCACTCAGTGTACTAACAGGCACCGAAATCGTCCTTTAAGGAGGCCAATTGTTCTCTCCACTGAATTGCGAGCAGTTGAATGACGGTCATTGTAACAAGCTTCTGGGGAATTATCTTCAGCACCACTAATTGGTGTCATAAGGTAGGCGCGCTGAGCATATCCTGAATCACCTGAAAAAAAAAAAAACAAATAACTATATAAGTAGTTTTTAGACCTAGTAATTAGATTTATTTTCTGAAGTAGAGGCAGGGAGGGAACCAAGCAAAACAACTTCTTCACCAGCATTGGTTAATGCCTCTAAGTGGGCTTTTATAACACCATAGTTAAAAAATGAAGCTATCATGAGTAGCTCCACCATTATGTTGGATCCACATTTAAAATATTTAGATCTGCATCTGTTATCTGAAAAAATAATAATTTAAAAGACTAATTGAACATCTAATGACAAATTGATTACAACATTGAAATCCATTTTACCAATTGCACATTTCTTGCATGGTAGCCTTTGCGGCAGTAGAAACGTTCTTCGTTCTCTGCTGGTGTTTTCATTGCCACCAGAGTGCCATCAATACACCCAACTACCCAAGAGCTGTTGGAAAGCAAACTTTTTGTAGAACCTGTAATTGACAGTAACCATGATCTACTATCACAAAATATTTAAAAATCAAAGGGTCACTTTAATTATAATATACCTACTAACCTTTCTTTTAACATTTGTCTTTCTTGTTTATTTTGAGGAAACCTTATATATTTTTTTACTATTTCCAGATTATTGAGAGCTTCCACAACTTCATTTATGCAACGAGATGCTGATGGTTGCGATAAATATATCCTTATATATATAACTGCCATTAGCCAAGAATGACAAGGTGCATAATAACTGTGAAAAAAATCTAGTCTAGATCTAGTCAAAACCAATTTCGCCCCTAAGACAACCCAATTTGGTTCTTAGACTAACATGAAAACATATAGCTAGTGAGGAAACCACCTAAAGGGAATACTCCTTATTATTAAGTGGTTTTCTTATTATGGTGGGCTTGTTTACGAATCTTTCAGCTATAAACTGTGTAAATACCTGTGTACTTAGAAAATTAACTTTATACTTAGTAAAATTAAGCACTTACTTTTACACGAGTTGAAAGTCCTTTACCTCGACGTTTTGTGGGCTTTATTAGAAGCAGTAACTCATACTCCAGTTGGTCAATTAGCTCCTTTGACAATCTATACACGCTCACATAGTCGTCATCGCGGGTTAATAAAGATAAACTTCGAATTTTGGTAGATTGTCGACGCTTGTCTAGTTTATCCAAAGCATGAGCTTCTTCTACTAAAGATTTAAACAAAAACATTCTTGCCATCGTTATCGCCTAAGTAGATAGGCACTTATTCAGTTTAAAACTTTATTTTAACACTATTCAACTATGATTTCTTCTATTTTCACTCGTAAAATAGACGCTTTTAATTTGACACTTTGAATCGGGTTCGAGTGCGAAGTGAGCTTCGAAGTGACGGGGGAATTACCTTATAGAATGCCACTTTATACGTCATTTCATACTTTATCTGTCAAAATCTCACGGTCAATTTAGTTCAACTCGCAAACACGCTCGCAAGAGCAGCGCTAGTGTAGATTCGAATTATCAACCGAGTTTCAGAATGCCAATCAAGAAACTCACGGCGGATTCAGATGCGAAGTTTAGAATGAAGTCTTACAGGATCACACTGCTGTATTCTTCGACCGCTTGTTGTATTATAGATTCATCATACTTTTTATATCTTTTTCCTCTTGGGTCCGGCTTATACATACGAGACATTTTGTACCTTTAACAAAAAATATATGAAATGTAAATCACGAAAGAATGTAAGTACCTTCGTTTTAATAGGAACTAAGCTAGGTGGCAACCCTAGACCGACTTTTTCTAATCACCCCTTTCTTGTTTCCATTGAACCCGTACCCGTTTCTATTAACCCTATACGACGTGTCTTTTGAACCCATACTATTCACCCCTTTTCCGTTTCTATTAACCTCAAACCTAAGTAAAATCATACAATTCTAAAATTTTCATCAATATCAATGAATTCAAATCAAAATTGTACTTAGGTACTTATATAAAAAATTTGATCTTGATAAACTAAGGAACACTTTATGTAACGTTAATCACACAATATTTTGTATTTCTTTTTTATAATCACCAACTTTGTAGGAAGCCAAATTGTCACCGTACGGCGGTTGATATGCCAACGTTTTTTTTTTTTACTTACGCCTATCTTCACAGTAAACCGGAATTGCCATTACATAAAAAAAATGTTGCCGTAATAAAAAATAGTAAGATTTTTATTTCAAAAGACTGGAGTTCGGGACAAAAAAAACTTTCTTGGTTTTATCTCCATTCACCCCGTTTTACGGTAGTATATATGTTTTTTTCTGGTGGGAATAATATATTTCCCTGTTTGGTTAGGATATGTTTTGTTTCAATGGTGGGAAATTATTTCCCTATATCATTTACTGCAATGCCTAGTTGTTGCCTTTGACTTTACTTGGTTTTTGAATAATTAAGAAAAAAACAAAATCATAGAAATTAGGATATTTATTATTGCACAAAAAGTAATAATCACATAATGGAAACAAAACAGGAGAATCATACGTTGGTTACATGGCGAGTTTCAGTTAACCGCCGCAGTTGTATATTAGCAACTTATTATTTTTGAGCCCCTGGCGCCACAGTTGTAAATTCGCAACTAAAGTCTACGAAGTGATTTTCAAGCGTATTTATATTTACGTAGTAGCATTTTCATAATAATTATAAAGACCACCTTTGCCATTTAACCCATTCCATGCCAGTAACGCACCCGTATGCGTTTCATGTATGTCTTACTAAAGCATATTTTTTTCATAGTGCGTCTCATTAAATGTTGCCATTTTTCTACTAAACTCAATTTAGATAATATTTCTGATACAGCAACACTGATAGAGTAGCAATAGACAATGTCATATTTGAATTGACGTGTAGTGTCTTTAGTGTTAGGAATTAGGTTTTACTCGAATTAATTCATGAATCCCCAAGCGACCACCGGTGGCCGCGCATCTATTGTCTTACTATTGTGTCTCTAATTGACGGTATCTGAAGGGTTAAACACTATGCACTAACGATATAGAGAATGTTTATTTTGTAAAACAATTAACAATATTAAAATCTATAGGTTTGACAATAATTAGCACTGTGATGCGCGAGTATAATATTTCGGTGCGTACGCGATAGTCGTTTGGCGCGGACTGGCGAGGGCGACCGAGGGGCGCGGCTCGAGAGCGCGGGGTGGAGGCGGCGACCGCCGTGTGCCTCGCGCGCTTTTCCCCGAACTTGCTCGATCTAGGTACTTAGGCAGAGCGGGCGCCGGGGCTCCGCTAGCGGCCGGACTGTAGGTATAGCAAAGGGTGTGTACAAACGTGCGGAAGCATAAGGCTGTGTACACACGGGTGTTAAGTATTTATGTTTTGAGTAATATTATATTACGCATGTATTTATGTAGTATGTATGTAGATGTTATGTACGAGTTATTTGTATTATGTATTTATGTATGTGAATATTGTGTGTACCTTAGCTATAGCCTACAGACGTCAGTTTTTGTACTGTGAATTTTGCCGGTAATGTGAATCAAGTTTTTGTAGTGATTTAAGGGATAACAAGTAAGTAAATATCATTGTTTAATCAAATTTAATCATTTAATTATCACAAGAACGTTAATTTAAAACTGCCTATAATGTTTTGGATATTATCTAAAATTCAAAATATACCAACGATAATGGTGCGTTCAGTGGCATTTATAAATGACTTTGTTCGTGGATGGTGTTATAAATCGATAATAATCAGTCACTAAGGATCGTCAAATCTAAGAAGTACCGTTTGATAGTTGTAAACGTAATACATTTGAATTTTAATTTGTTGATTAAAAATTGTTTAACTTGTGATAAAATAAAAATTGCTTCATAATTCAATGATTTTACGGAAAAGGTAATTAAAGTAAAGAGTTACGGCTTTAGGAAGCTATTTTCATAGAAAACTGTGAAATGTCAAACGGTACTTCTTGGATTTGTTGTAACATAAATAGTACCTACTACTGCTATTATAACTTACCTAATTATTTTATAACTTGAGATATTTCACTACAGACATCGGATTACATACCTACCTACACGTTATTCACCGATGGTTTTATTTTTAAATTGAAATGGTTAATTTTTTTAAAGTTACTAGTATTTTCGTCTTTTCTAGGTCTTTTTTTACTGTGCAAGTATGGCAAACAATAATAGAGGTCGTCGCTTGGTTGAATTGTCACTTAACATTGCCGAAGGTACTAATTTACAAGCCACAAAAAGTACTTCACAAGATAGGTGAGCTATAATATGTTTTTAATATTACAAATCCAGCAAATCAGAAATAAAAAATGTTTCAGAGTTAGAAGTAACACAACAGGTTTAAAGCGGAAAAGGACAAGATCTTTAAGTACTGCAATAGAAGTGGAACCTAAGAATATTCGGCGAAATTCTATTGAATCACGATGCTTAAAATTACCATACACACATTCTTTTCACAGGTAACCTACACATGCATTTCTTACCTACAGTTTTGAGATTTTTTTTTAAGTTAAGATTTTCAATAATATTTTGTTGTTTCAGTAAACAACAATTACTCAATCAGTCTCCAGTACTTTGCACATCTTCTAGTGGCGTAGTTAAAACTTGGTCTGTCGAAAATGTGTCAGACTTAAATTTAACTTCGAAGGCAATTGTTGGCGATATAGTTGCCCAAGAAGATTGTAAAAACAAGACTTTGCCAATTGAAATAAATTGTGCAACCTCGTGTAATGAAACTTCGGCCTCTTATAATGAACCTTCAACCTCATGTAATAACCTTTCGACGTCATTTAATGAAAGTATGCCCTCATATAATGAACCTTCCACGTTATATAATGAACCTCCCACGGCATATAATGAACCTTCTTCCTCAAATTATGAACCTTCCACTGCATATAATGAGCCTGCCACTTCTTCTAATGAACCTTCGTCATCGTTCGAAAATATTGTAATTCCATTGCCTATCGGAAAAAACATAAAAAGGAAAAAGTTTAAGGGACGAAAACAATTTGAAACAAAAATCAGATACAGAAACAGATGTGCCAACAGCTGGCCAAGGAAAAAGTCGAAGAGTTAAAAGCAGTTTAACACCGCACCAGAAATTATGTATCGACGAGAGTATTGTCCCTTTCAAAGGCCGTCTTGTATTCAAGCAGTACTTGCCTAAAAAGAAAAATCGCTTTGGAATCAAACTGTTCGCATTGTGCGATGTGGAAACAAGATATGTACTGGACTTTATAGTCTATTGTGGATCGGAAACGGATATACGGAGCAGATTTCTGATTTGGGTGTCAGCGGGTCGGTAGTGGTTGCTCTCCTTAAGGAATACTTTAACACGAACAGACAACTTTTTGTGGATAACTGGTACTCGAGTCCAAAGTTATTCTTTTATTTGAAAGATAACGGTATATATGCATGCGGTACAGTTAAGAAAAATAGATAAGGCATGCCTAAATTTAAGAAGTTGTCTAAAGGAGAAGTGGATGCAATCGCACTACTGCAGATCAGCCACGTCAACAAGAATATATGTATCTTCAGACCTCAAAATGTGGAGACTTTATCTATTTACTTTATCTATTTATTAAATTTTTATAAGAAAAAAAATGTGGAGACTTTATCGAGAAAAGCAGGATGATGAAAATCTTAAAGTGCGTCATTGTTTTTTTCGAAGAATTTTTGTGGTAGACTACAATATTGGTTTTAAAACACCCAAAGTTGATGTTTATTCAAAACTCAAATAAAAAATGAGAAAGTGGAAACTGAAAAAGTAACTCTCATGACGACATTACGAATTCACAAGTTGAAAGCCAAATGCTTTTACATGTTTTTGAGGGAGTTTAATGACGAAACATTCACGATTTCGTTCGACTGCCAAAAAAATCAGGTTCTGCCTAAAGTTGCAGACCAGATTGCATACTACTCACGGCAGTTGTACAACTATAATTTCACTATCGTGATAGGCAAAGTACAAATACATTTCCGAAAGAAAACGTACGCATATATACGAGGACTGAAAATGTCCACGTTAAATCATAAAATGAAATTGCATCGGCAGTTTTTGATTTGCTCTCACAGACAGATTTGACGGGGAAAAAAGATCCGAATGATGGCTGATGGATGCAGTTCCCAAAACAAAAATAGCACAATGATAGCTATGGCTGCCTATTGGCTAACAATTTGTGCTCCAACAAATATTTAAACTATTGAACTTATTTTTCCAACCGACTCAACGACATAGTCTCTGTGTCTGCCGAACGACTCTTCAAACTAATTATTTGGTATTCCTAAATAATTAAGCGAAAATGTAAGTATAAAAACCAGCAATCTCCACAAACTTCTGACCCTGCATGGTTAACCAAACATATTTTCAACTTTTTGTATTTATTTCAGGTCAGACTCTGAGTGCGAAACCTACCTACCAAGTGATGTGATGGAGCACAACTCTAAGTCTAACCTCAAACTAACTCTACCAGTCCCTAGGAAACGGAAGTCAACAAAGCAAAATTTAACGCATCCAAGGTAAATTTTACGATTTATTTACTTCATTGTTTTGTCAATCAATTGCATATGACAGTCGCTTGATGCAAGCGACTACTATGCTGTTGTCGCGGGTTCAATGCCTGGTCGACATTAATATATATATAATATGTGTGCATGAATGTGATTCATCATCATCATCATCATCATCAGCCTTTTTAATGTTGGGACTCAGGCCTCCTCTCTAGGAGAGGGAATGGGCCGTAATCCACCACGCGGGCCCAGTGCGGGTTGGTGGATGTCACATGTCTTCGAATTTTTGGTTTTAGGACATGCCGGTTTCCTCACGATGTTTTCCTTCACCTTTTTGAGAGCAGTGGTGATGTGAAATAAATTACACAAAGTATGTATGAATGTGATTAATAGCAATGATTTTTTTATGTTTCTGTGTATATAATATACTATGTTTTTACTAACAAACAGTATTTAATTGTAATGTATATCCGCTGTCTATATGACATGGTAACGTTGTGTAGTATGTCTCGTTTCTTATCCTTGTATATTTTATTTTAAAGCAGGTTCAGGTTAAAACTATAAATAAATTTGGGTGCGAATTAACAAGAGATCAATTTGTTTGTTTCAGTAAAACTTCGAAATCTGACGTCTATATATTTGGCATCAGCCGCAAATATAACACCGGGAGGGCAACAGCGAACAGCGAAACCTCTTCTCTTCCGTCATACTTCGTGAACCGAGTGGCCAACGGCAGCGAGCGGCGAACGACAAGCACGAACGGCGAGTACTACATCGATTGTAAAGTATACAAAACTGAGGACGCGCGCGTCACCGACTCCTTGGAGCTGTGGAAAAAGGCGTTGGTCCGCATAAAGGTCCAGACCGACGTCAATTCTACACAATGGCGTAAACTACAAGAGTTTATTATTTCGACTGATGCTTTATTTCCCGAACCAACAAAATCTATATATATAAAAATGACCCCCGTTTTCCGTTGTCACGACTTGGCATGAAAACGGCTTGACCGATTTGGCTGATTTTTTTTTTGTTGTGATTGTTATTGTGAGAAGAAGGTTCTTATGGAAAAAAAATTAGGGTAGTGTAGGGTAGAGTAGGGTAGAGTAAGGTAGAGTAGGGTAGGGTAGGATAGAGTAGGGTAGAGTAGTAGGGTAGAGTAGGGTAGAGTTGGATATAGTAGGGTGGAGTAGGGAAGAGCGGGAGCGAAGCCGCGCGGGCAAAGCTAGTATTACGATAAATAATACATTGTTTATCATTATTATAAAACGAAATTATAATATTGTAATCTGTGCTCACTAAAAATAAATGAATCTCATTAGCATTAGTGTTTTGTTTGTTCATTCAACCTACATCTGTGGGACAGAATGCTAAGAACTCGAACGAATAAACAAATGAACGAGTCGAGTTTCCACTTTCGGCAAATCACTCGGCGAGTACGCCTCCTTATGTTGTCTATAAAGCACAACATTTGTATGATACTTGGACCGTTAAGGGGCCAAAAGGGACTCGTTACAATCACAGTCAGGTTGGTTTGATGGAACCATTTTTGAAAACTGGATTAAATCGGTAATCATACCCTATTTTCAAGGAGTACCCGGATGAAAAATCCGTGATCCGTTCCGATCCGTGTTGTGTGAGAAGTGATATGAAAGAAAAGGGAGTTAGTGATAGCATGACGAGTGACAGGACAGAATGGAAGAAAGAAACGTGTTGCGCCGACCCCAAATAAAACGGGACAAGGGCAGGAAGATGATGATGATGATGACCCGGATGAAAAATATTCGCACCTTTCATTAGATCTAATTAAACTATGCCATGAAGAAAACATAAGTTTCGTATTCTTGCCAGCTAATTCTACCCACATCACACAGCCATTGGATGTGGCCTTTTTCAGGCCCATGAAAATCGGTAAGTCCCCTCTTTGAGGCGTGGCTGGAAAGACAAGACGTTGGAGCACACCGTCGAGGTGTGCCCTGCCTGGGCGGAGCATCGCCGTGCCCTCGTGGGGGCGATCGGCGGCGGAGACCTCTCGCGCCGGGCCCTGGTCGAGGCCATGGTCCGGAGGGAGGAGGAATGGCAGGCGGTCGCCTCCTTCTGCGAAGCAGTAATGCTTGCAAAGGAGGAGGCCGACCGCATCAGGCAACGGCGCCCTCACCGCCGTCGCTGGGATTCCGATCCCGATTTCCGGCCACCGTAGACGCGGGCTCGCGGGCGACGAGCAATGGGTAGCTCGCTGTCCGATCGTCCGGTAATGGACCGAGTCCAAGACGTCGACAGCGCGCACTGTTCCCGCGCGCCTCAAGGAGTTGTCAGCAGCAGGAGGGGCCCAGCTGGGTCGAAGCCTACTGGGGACAGGGTTGTCCGAAAGGGAGCTCGTGCCTCGGTATGAAGGCTAGAAGGAACGGCGCGGGGTTTTTAGTCAGTAAAAGTCTGACACTATCTCCCGCTCCACCCAAGAGCGGGTTTTGTCAAAGATGATTTTCCCCGTCGACAAAAAAAAAGGCCCATGAAAATAGCTTGGCGAAATATTTTGTATCAATGGAAAAAAGCTGATGGTCGCCAACAAGCATCGGTTCCAAAAGGATGTTTTCCACGTCTACTATCCATGCTTTTAGACGCCCTAAAACACAATGCTAAAGAAAATATTTTATCAGGATTTAAAAAAGCTGGAATAAATCCACTGGACGCTAAACATACTTTTCTATATGCTGTCATGGCATACACTACCAGTACTAGTATTCCTTTATGTTATATGGTATCGCAGTCACACACAATTGAAGCTATAGCTACTTGGTTAAGTACATGGGTAGTAAATCGATCTTTACCCAAAGAAATAGTATGTGACGATTCGTTTGCACTACTAGGAGCTACCTATATGTCGTACTTTTCTTCATACCGATACAAATGGTTATTTATCGCAGTGTTTTTCGCTTTTAGAAGGGCTAGATGTTTGTGTGCCGGTTTGTTACATTCGGTTAGACAAATCGCATTTTTTTTTAAACTGTCTAAACAAAGTAGTTTTGACAAAGCATCACAAAAATGCAAATATTTTTATATTAACTGTATAAAGAAAATTTATACACTACATTGCTATAAGGAAATAAAATCTGTTATCAATGATATATTTAGTAACAGTATCATTACACAAATATGTTAGTCCTGGTTTAGATGGTCAGCTATGTGGTAAATATGATACTAATGTGATTGGTGTCGATAACGATGATCAAACAGATAAACATTTTCTAGATGAAAATGACGAGCTAACTATGAATACTGGTACTGTTTGTCCTCTTATCAATTATTACAACAAAATAATGAAAACGGAAAAGTTATAATTGCTATTACTTGACCCAAAGCATGAACAAATAAATGAGTATTATTTACCGTCTATAAACGATAATTTAAAAAAGCTGTTGCGAAAATTACCTATGTGGGGTAATATTATGACCAAATACTTTGTCAATGCAAAAGAAGTAGCTAGTAGTTCAAATAATGAAAATCATTTTAAGGACCTAAAGACGATATATTATATATCAAAGATGAGCGATTTCGACTTGATGAGTTCATAGTACAACACTATAGTTTTATAAATGGGTCTGTCAAATTAAACATTTCTGAAAAATTTAGTAAAAGCAAAAATGATTTTGACTTTACACATGAAACAAAAAGTAAAATTGTAGTTTTACAAAATGCGCCTATGCCGTAGACATCTACATATAACTAAGAAAATTCAAATGTTCAAAACTTACTAGTAAATAGAAATACAGCAGTTCATACACGAAACGTGAAGTACAATGAGGACTTTGAATTAGAGTCTATATTTCAGGACGAACCTGTTGAAGTAGAAAACTGGCGAGGTCTTGCGTTAGCATAAAACCTATATATATACAAGATGGCCCATAAGTCCTTTAAAATGTAAATTTCTAATAAAATGCATAAGACGCGCGGGAGGGGCGCGGGCGGGGCAAAAACAGTACGTTCGGTTTCTAGGAAGTCAGTCGCCATGGAGCGTTTCACCGGTGCGGACCGTGCTTTTAGTGTGCGCGAGTTTTATCGGAACAATTTTTCGGCAACCATTGCGCGGCGTAAATTTTGAGAACATCACAATCTACACAACTTTCATGACACTCCAACTGTTCAAACGATCAACTACTGGGTTGCAAAGTTTGAAGAGACTGGTTCGACGTTAGATAAAAAGCGGTCGGGCCGACCAAGGACATCAAGGACGGAAGAAAACATCGACCATAGTGTTACAGTCTGTTCGTGAAAATCTTACCCAGTCTACTCGTAAGCGTTCCAGAATATTAAACGTATCCAGAACATCGTTACAGCGGATTTTAAAGAAAGATTTACGTCTGCACCCCTACAAAATTCAGTTGGTACAGGAATTAAAAGACACTGACGCCATCCAGAGAGTAAATTACGCGAATGAAATGTTTAGCCACTTTTCTTCGTTCAATAACGTGTTATTCTCTGATGAAGCTCACTTCCACATTAATGGGCACGTAAGTAAACAAAATTGCCGCTACTGGATCCCCGAAAATCCAAAACGTAAACATCAGAAGCCATTACACAGCCCTAAAGTGACGACATGGGCCGCTATGTCAGCTCGTGGCATCATAGGCCCTTATTTTTTTGAAGACGGCAGAGGTCGCGCGATTACAGTTAATTCAGAGCGATATGTAGCAATGATCGAGGAGTTTTTTACACCAGCGTTGCAGAATTTTCCAGGCTACAATACGCGGACCTGGTTTCAACAGGATGGCGCGACGGCCCATACCTCTAACACCGCTATGCCCGTCATTCGTGAACTTTTCCCCAAACTGGTTATTTGTGGCGTTTCGAAGTACACGCAGGCCATGACACCTGCAGTACAAGAAGGACACGATCCAGTTTCTGGAATAGTACCAGCTCTCGTGCTCAGACTTTTAAATGGTCTTGAGCATAAAGTGCACACAATATTGATGGACAATTTTTACAACTTTCCCGCACTAGCGCGAGAACTTAAGGTCCGCGGATTTGACTGCGTGGGAACGCTCCGTACAAACCGCCAATTCGTACCATCTGAATTGGCGAGTATTACAAAAAAAGACATGAAAGTCGGTCAAAAGTTCGGTTGCACCTCGGGAGATGTTGATCTTATGGTGTGGAGGGATAAAAACCGCGTGGTTTTTGTTTCAACATACCATGGTGTCGCAACTTCCAGGTGTGGCGATACTTTGAAGCAGACTGTCGTGCAGGACTATAATATCTGTATGGGTGGAGTAGATCGCAAAGACCGAATGTATCCCATTGAAAGATGGCGGACTAGAGGCTTTTGAACGCTGGTATGCTGAACTCGTACATTTTGCTGAACAAAAAACAAACATTGTCACATCGCAAGTTCCGGAAGGCGTTAGTAACTGATTTGCTGGTAGCACATAAAACGCCTGCACCCAATGCACCCACCCTAGCATCAGTACACAGTCCTGCGTAGTTTGATTTAATCAAGCCCGGAAAACCAGACCGACTTAAGCGCCAATGCGCTGTCTGCAAGAAGCGGACCGTTACTTACTGCAAAGCTTGCAATGTGGCAATGTGTGTTTTCACTTGTTACGAGCCATACCACACTTTGTTTAAGTAGGTAGGTATTATTACCATCCATATTGTTGTGATGTACTAGGCAAAATGCTGCATTATGTGTTGTTTTTTTTTTTGTGTGGGTATAGGTCAACCGACCCCACAACCCTAGTGTCGAGAGTTTCTAAACCGCCTAGGTCTAAGGCTTCTGACATGGTTTTGTGTAACGACCACTAAAGTGATCGGGACTGAAGGCTTAATTTGCCTTCCGAAGCACGGATCATATATATTATTAAAATGAAGGCATTTTTTTTTTTTTTTTTAATTGTGTTTGTTTTTTTTTTTGTCTCTCCAAGCAGGCAAAACACAAAAACGTTTATTTTGCTAGCAATTAAATAGTTAAATAAAAATAAGTTCGAAAAAAAAATCATATTGATTATAGAATAAATCTGTATTATCCATACTATTTAGCCTTCATGGAAATTAATACATATGCATATTAATTTTTCACTATGTTTAATAACGTGGTTTTTGATATTTCTCTTCCAAACATGTATTCTTTTTCATTATAATTAATACCTAGTTCTATGTTAATCTTAAATAATTAATAATTATAACAGTTGTAAGAATATATTCTGCAAAATCTTAGTTTTTGTAAGGCAATGTTTTTTGTAACAATTAGGAGTCTCATTTTTGATACATTCATACTCAAGATATATTGAATGTTACAACGTGCCATTATTTAAACTAGTTCGGCAGTAAGTTAAAATTGTTGTATTCAAAAAACGCTTTGTCCCTGACGCCAGGAATTTATTTTTAACTAATGAAATATGAGACCCACTGAAGTGGCTTTTGAAGTGACGGTTTTTTGGTCCAAAGTTTAAAAACAGGTTCAGTGGAAAAAAATTGTATGGGAAGTATGCCAATGTGTTTTAATTTTATCATATATATAAGATTGTATAAAAAAAATATAATATTACATCCAGCAATCGTTTTATTTTTTATAAATAAGAGATTAAAAGTTAAGTTTTTGGAGTCCCATATTCTTTCTCCTAGAACAGTTACAATGCAATTCAAAGTCAAGTTTAAGTGGTGTAAGAAATTAAAGAATTATATCTTTATTATAAAATTTGCTATAGTTTTACAAAATTTTAACTAGATTTAGAAAAAAAATGGGTTTTTCCAAACCTAGGTCTCAAAAATTTGTGCTCAAACCCATATCTGTGGAAAGTCCTGTAATGGGATCCACAGGTGGGCTTAAATTTTCATTTTTGACAGTACATTATTAGGCAAGCCCAGTCACTAGTTTCTTTTAAAAATTTAGTTAAAAACCATTTCCTTTCTTTGTAACATTACTTATCTTGATTCTAAGTAATTTAATTTCTTCCACCAACCCTACTATACTCTTTTATTCTTCCCTATTTTAATGAAATTGTGTAACATATTATATTATAATGCATATATATATATAGTTATGTATTGTTTTTATATGTAGTTAATTTGTTAGAAGTACACCACAGACTACCCCCTGTATTATTTTAAGTTTTTGTCCATCCTAAGGTTGTCTGGAAGATATCAGCGATAAGACCGCCATTGTACCCATAAATTTTTTATGTATAAGCTGTGTTACTTTTTGGTGTACAATAAAGTTTATTCTATTCTATTCTATTCTACGGACTTCCGATTTTTGTTTTCACGAGCTCATTTGTTGACATACCACCATCATGACTTCCGACAAACTGGACGGATTGAAACGGTAGCGAGACCCAACATTTACGCCACTGAAAAAATGGCATTGTTAAATCTGGTGGAAAAACACTTTGCCATTGTGGAAAATAAAAAGACCGATACATTACAGTCAAAAATAAAACTCAGGAATGGCAGAAAATTGCCGAGGAGTTTAACGCGACTTCGCATATCCATCCCAGGGAATAGATTGTTCTCAAAAACTGCTGGGAGAACATGAAGAAGGCCAAAAGTGAGCAGACAGCGCGTAACTAAGCCTTTTTGGGAACCGGTAAGCTTTAGATACCTATTTATTTATTTTTTATAAATAAGAGAATAAAAGTAAGTTTTAGGTGTCCCATATTCTTTCTCCTAGAACAGTCACAATGCAATTCAAAGTCAAATTTAAGTGGTGTAAGAAATTAAAGAAATATATTTTTATTATAAAGTTTACTGTAGTTTTACAAAATTTTAACTAGATTTGGGAATAAAAAGGTTTTTCCAAACCTAGATCTCAAAAATTAGTGCTCAAACCCATATCTGTGGAAAGTCCTGTAATGGGATCCACAGGTGGGTTTAAATTGTCATTTTGACAGTATGGACTTCCGATTTTTGTTTTCACGAGCTCATTTGTTGACATACCACCATCATGACTTCCGACAAACTGGACGGATTGAAACGGAAGCGAGACCCAACATTTACGCTACTGAAAAAATGGCATTGTTAAATCTGGTGGAAAAACACTTTGCCATTGTGGAAAATAAAAAGACCGACACCATTACGGTCAAAAATAAAACTCAGGAATGGCAGAAAATTGCCGAGGAGTTTAACGCGACTTCCCATATCCATCCCAGGGAATAGATTGTTCTCAAAAACTGCTAGGAGAACATGAAGAAGAAGGCCAAAAATGAGCAGACAGCGCGTAACTAAGCCTTTTTGGGAACCGGTAAGCTTTAGATACCTATTTATTTATTTTTTATAAATAAGAGAATAAAAGTAAGTTTTAGGTGTCCCATATTCTTTCTCCTAGAACAGTCACAATGCAATTCAAAGTCAAATTTAAGTGGTGTAAGAAATTAAAGAAATATATTTTTATTATAAAGTTTACTGTAGTTTTACAAAATTTTAACTAGATTTGGGAATAAAAAGGTTTTTCCAAACCTAGATCTCAAAAATTAGTGCTCAAACCCATATCTGTGGAAAGTCCTGTAATGGGATCCACAGGTGGGTTTAAATTGTCATTTTGACAGTATGGACTTCCGATTTTTGTTTTCACGAGCTCATATGTGGACTTACCACCATCATGACTTTTTAATTTCCAAGTGAAATTAAAAGGAGCTTAGTCATGACGACGACGCAACCAGAAGATGCACGCGCGCTTAACCCACCATCTCAACCGATCGGAAGGAAGAAGAAGCCATTTCCAAGACCAAAACCTCAACTGACAGCTGACAGAAGCCTACCCAAGCCAACACGACTATCAACCACAAACACACCACTAACAAATGATCCGCTTTGGTTAGACAGCTTAGTCCTTGAAGGAGAGAAAGGCCTAACTTCAGAAAATTCGATTAAGGATTTTAAAGCAGACGCAGCAGGTTATATATACCTCACTCGTAGAACATGAGTACAATGCACTATCTGATTGCGACAAGCACGTGGCCAAGACAGTGCCCGCCAGCGCTTACGCATATTATCACCATATAATGTTGTGGTACCATGTTGCAATGGTGGCCCAAAAACACGGGAGACCGAGTCCAGACCAGGACAGACTCATTCATTTCGTGAACGGCTACGATGCAGTAGTTGGGGCAGGAGCTGCCACCTACTTGACAGGAATGGGTGACTACACGGACGGCACAGGGGTAAAACACTACCTGGTCGCAGGTGAACCCAATGAGGAGGGACATTTCGGTGAACTAACTCACTTGAGTCACCGTGACTACGAGTCACTTATTGCACCAACGCTATCCGTAAACCGAGTTCTCAGTGACATCGCCAATACGTTAAACCGTGGAGGTGAGTTTCAGATGCCAGAAGGCATACTTCCCGGGGGAAACCCCGTTCGAATGGAGAACCCGCCGGCTTTACGCCTCGCCCGCTTACCGGACATCCCCGCTGAACAACCAGATGATGATGACATCGCCGAAAGAGTTGAGGAAGAAGAAGCAGAAGCTCCAAGGCCAGTAACCCCAAGAGGACAAGCCCATATGCCGACATCTAATATGCTGGGATGGCGACAGGCTGTTACACTGAACAAAAATCAACTCGCTGAGATGACTCAGATTTTCGAAGATCCGATGGAGATTGAGTACGTCATTAGACGATATCGGCTGAACCGCCCATTGTTTGAGTTCGTTTACCGACGTTTAAGGGAAGCACAACGTTATAAAATTGTGCCGCTACCTAAAAATACAACGGGAAGCGTAGCCCAACAACTAACGTGGAAGCCAACCACACCAATTATCAATCGGAACCGACAGTTCATCTCCGGAGAGGGAAAGATCATGTCACGTACGATGGTTCCAACCAGAATCGTGACCGCTGCGCGAGTTCTTTGCTACAAAGTAATTCGCACCCAATTGGAGTTAGAAGACAACAATCAACCCGTCGACTCATGGTGTTCCTTGTATTGGAACCGTTACACCAACGTCCCAGGAGACTGGGCCGAGAATCGGAATCACTACCTAACCCATGGAACGAGGGGGCTTTTTGATTGCCTACCATTTGCATCATCAATCGAAGGACGCGACGATGCCGTAATGACTTCCAACAAACCGGACGGGTTGAAACGGAAGCGAGACCCAACATTTTCGCCACTGAAAAAATGGCATTGTTAAATCTGGTGGAAAAACACTTTGCCATTGTGGAAAATAAAAAGACCGACACTATTAGGGCGCGTTCACACGACACGCGCACGCTCAGCGCACGCCACCCGCGTCCAACTCGCATTGAAATTTGTTAAATAAGAATTTGAGCCTTATAATGCATCAATAGATCTCAAATTGCATTTAACGAGGTCTACACGCGCACGCCATGCGCACGCCCCGCGCCCGCCTTGCGCCAACCCTGCACTCGCCCTGCCCGCGCTCTGCACCCTCCCCGCGTACGCCTTGCGCTCGCGCTATGACTGGCATAGATGAGAATATGGCTAGTGTTGTATTGACTGTGATCAAGTTTAGTCGTGTGGCGTGTTTTTTGTTTTAGTAATATATGATGGATAACTTCGACAAAGAAACATTCATTTCTTTGGTGGAGGAAAGAGATGTGCTGTGGGATAAAACCCTTGAAAGCTATAAAGATAAAAGGAAAACTCTACAGGCTTGGCGTGAAATATGTATAATTATTAATGACGAATTTGAATCGCTGTCGGATGTGGAAAAAAATAAATACGGTAAGTATGTTTGAATGTACATATATATTTAATAAATTGTTAACAATATTTAATTTGCCATGGTACTCGTCCATGCTCAGACATAAAGTATTCCGCAAAATGATTACGAACTGTACTTGCTGTCATAGTATTGTATTGTATTAATGGCGACCTTGGTAAAGCCGATAGTTCAGGGCCAAGATTGATGGTTGATATTTCACGCATACGCTCTTCTTTATGTATAAAGTTCTGTAGTAAACAACACGTTTTTACAATTTTAACTGCTAAATCAAGTGACACATCTAGAGGACGATGGAGAATTCTCCATTTATTAGCCATAATGCCAAAAGCACATTCTACATATCGCCTTGCTCGGGTCAAACGATAGTTAAAGACCGATTTAGTCGCATTCAGCTGTTGGCCACTGAATGGGCGAAGTATGTTTTCGTGTAACGCAAGAGCCTCGTCCCCAACAAAAATGTAGGGTAGATCGACATTTGATTCTTCCAGTTGTACAGGCGTTGGCAAATTTAACGTCTTGTTCACTAAGCTTTTCCAAAAAGCAGTCTCCTTGAAAACATTTGAATCACATTCTTTGCCGTATGCACCAACATCAATGAAAATATAATTATAATTTGTATCAACTACCGCCATTAAAACAATCGAAAAGTAATGTTTGTAATTTAAAAACATTGACCCACTTCTTTTGGGCTTTATAACTCTTATGTGCTTGCCATCTATAGCACCCAGGCAATGAGGAAAATTGGCTTTTAAACAGAAGTTGCGAGCAATTTCATACCACTCATTTTTAGTTGGTACTTTCATATATGTTTCTGACAATTCTTCCCAGATACTTTGGCAAACTTCTCTGACTATATAACTTAAAGTACTTTTTCCGATTCTGAATCCGTATCGTAGATCAGCGAAATTATGTCCTGTTGCTAAATACCTGGAAAAAAAATGGAATAATAAATACTATAATTAATAAGATCTGTTTGACTTATTTACAGGAAAACTGGTTGTGAAAAAGTGGAAATCTATGAGAGACGAATGGATGAAATGTCATAGAAAATTAAGCGAGAGCAAGTCGGGATCGGGAGCTAATCCATCAGTTCATAAGTACACATACTACGACAATATGAAATTTTTGACAAAAATTGCCCAACATAGAAATACTGAGTCAAATATGGTACCACCCTGCAACACTGAAAGCGATGACAGCCATGATACATCAATGATCAAGAAGAAGAAGAAAGACCAAGTGCAAGATAAAAATTTGAGTGCAGTAGATATAAAAATGATGCAATTTATCGATTCTATGCAAAAAGAAGAAAAGAAAACTTCTGATGACAGCAGAATTATGTCATTTTTCAAGAGTATTGCTCCAACAGTAGAGAAGTTCAATGACGATGAAGTTATCGAATTCCAATATCAAGTTATTTCAATACTAAGAAATTTAAAACAAAGAAATCTAAACAACAACACGTCAGAATCACAAAATATACAATTGCAACAGCCCATCGAACCTCAGCCAACCTATGATACTGAAGCTTATGGATATTCTACTGCAGCTGTACCTTCTAATGTGAGGAGCCAAGAAGCTTATGGATATTACACTGCACCTGGACCCTCTAATGTGAGAAGCCAATCTAGGCTTACTAATTATAGTTCCGAACTAGAATTTGACACTTACACTAGAATTGAACAAAGTCAACCCAGTGTGCAATCCAGTACAAGTGACGACCTTGACTTTGCGACACTGAATTAATTTTATTATTTTCCTACTGTAATATCTACCGCTGTAATTTAAGATAATTATCGTTTTTGATTTATTTAATTATCTTACATTTTCTAAAATTAATAAAGGATTACATCAAAAATATGTTTCAATGTGTATGGTCACGTTCAAAATTGGAGCCATATTACTATAGTTTGAAATAATTTATTTAAAAAGGACATGCGATTTTTCTATGTTTGTGCTCGTTTGTAAATAAACTATAAACCTTTCGGAAATACAAAAATATTTTCAACCATACGCGCATGCTACAATCTTGAGCGAGACCGTGACTACTTACCTCAAAGTTACAACCAGCCTTTCGGCAGAAGAAATACTGTCTCGCATAGCTGTGTGCTGATGCTTCAGTTTAATGTTTAAAACGGACAGTAATTTATCAAATGTCCTTTTAGTCATTCGAAGAAGATAGTTATAAAATTCATCATCATAATTGCGTAATTCCGCATAAAGGATATGAAATTCGCCATGCTTCTCTCTGCGTGTTAATATAGGGTGAATCCAGTATTTTCTTGTAGTATTAATTTTTTTATTGTCTTTTTCTTTCTTCCATTGTTTATACATATTGTTACGCCGTTAAATTTCAACACGTCATATCTCCGACAAGTTAAAGAGTAGCAACGAATAATTAAAACGCATTACTGTTCGAAAGCTCTAGAACCAAAGTACCTACCTAGCCTGGCAAGATCTGGAACATTCCGTCATAAGTACTTGTTGTACCCACTATTTAGTAGGTACGTAATCTATAGGTATCTGTAGGTGGATAAGGGAAATGGTACTTTCCTACATTCACAATAGAGTCGAAATTCGCGTGAGTGACTCGCGAAGGACAAAGCAATAAAATTGACTTATGGCCCCGCGACGCGACTCTATTGTTCTGGAACTATCCTGAGACGTCAGTATCTAGAATTTTCTTTGCTCCGCGTATAAATACGAGCCCCCGAACGGAAGTGAGTCAGTTCTGATTTCGACTGCGAACGAGAGCGATCTACCTAAGTGTGCGAAGTGATTTTATCTAACGACCGAGGCGATAGTATAACGGAACTCTAGTGCTAACTGTGATTTGGATTATTGTTGACTGGACTAATTACTGATTGTTTGTGGTAATAAAGTTCTTTATTGGTAAATTGGCATTTAATTACCTACGTACGTAACAATATACAGGGTGGGCCAATAATTTTTGCAAATAGCAACACTAAATTTCTCGAATACCGTTGGAAGGAGGGGTGCGCGGGTGGCGGGAAACTATGCGTCGCTATATGCAATTTTAGTCACGATGGAGCGCTTCACGGGACAACAGCGTGCTTTTTGTGTTAAACAATTTTACAAAAAACGATTCCTACGTTACTGTACGACGCCTGTTTCGAATTGAATATGGATTACGCCGTGTAAGCGAGTGTCCAAGTGTGAATTTAATCAAAGCTTGGGTCGTGAAGTTCGAGCAAACGGGATCGACAACGAATATTAAACAAACAGGCCGGCCACGTTCAAGAAGAAGCGATGAGAACATTCGAGAGGTTGAAATTTCCGTTCGGAACGATCCAGAATTATCTACGCGTAAGCGTTCGGCGGTTCTGGCATTACCGAGAACCAGTCTACGGCGGATTTTGCATCTAGACCTCAAACTGCACCCGTATAAGCTTCAAATTGTGCAGGAGATGAAACCAAATGATTACCTTCAACGTAAGTTATTGGCTGACACAATGCTGGAGCAATTCTCTAGCCTGGAGAATGTATTCTTTACGGACGAGGCCCACTTTCACATCAACGGGCACGTGAATAAGCACAATTGTCGATATTGGAGCAGGGAAAACCCTCGCCTTAAACACCAAAAGCCACTTCATTCACCTAAAACGACAGTATGGGCTGCCATATCAGCAAAGGGCATAATTGGTCCGTATTTCTTTGAAAATAATCAAGGAGATAATGTAACTGTGAATTCAGCGGAATATGTCAAGATGTTGCGAGAGTTTTTGTCGCCGCAGTTGCATGAATTTCAAGGATACAACAGCAGGACCTGGATGCAACAAGATGGAGCAACATGCCACACGTCAAATGTGACTTTACCGGTAGTCAAAGAAATGTTTCCGAATAAATTGATTTCTCGCAGAGGTGATATTCCATGGCCTCCGAGAAGCCCGGATCTTATACCATGCGATTTTTTCTTATGGGGATACCTGAAAAGTCGAGTCTACCTTAATAAACCGACGAATATATCCCAATTAAAACAAAACATCCACGACGAGATAGCCGCGATCCCCCGCAGCATGTGTCAGCGAGTTTTCCAAAGTTTGCGTAGTCGATTGCTAGAGTGCCAACGATGTCATTTTTAAAAAATAAATTTCATTAAATTTTCAAAACGTTAAATATATAATCAACAAAATAACAGTTGTAGTTTTATTTCTATTCATGTTTTAAAAGTGCAAAAATTATTGGTCCACCCTGTAGAATGTAATTAGAACTTTGTTTAACCTAGTCAAATCCATTTTGGTTTAAACGTGCACACGTTGTGACACCTGGAAGCCACTATACCTAGTGAACGAAGTAGTCCAGTCACTAGTGGTTTAAGTGGGCGCGAGGCGTGGGCGCGAGGCGTGTGCGAGGCGGATGCAGCGCGTGTGCGGGTGCTGTGCGTGATCGGCGCGTGTCATCTGAATACGCCCTTACTGTCATAAATAAAAATCTGGAATGGTAAAATTGCCGAGGAGTTCAACGCGACTTCCCCTATCCATCCCAGGGAATTGATTGTTCTCAAAAACTGCTGGGAGAAACTAGATTTAGAAAAAAAATGGTTTTTCAAACCTAGGTCTCAATAATTAGTGCTCAAGCCCATATCTGTGGAAAGTGCTGTAATGGGATCCACAGGGGGGCTTAAATTTTCATTTTGACAGTTTTATTTGTCATAGGTCTGAGTGCGCGCTAAATGGTCACGTAATATTCTAGTTTATTGTTATTACTTTATATCAAAGCTATAAATAAACATGTTGTTTGACGAATTGGATCTAACTTTAGATGATTTTCGTGAAATAGAACATATTGAATCCCAATTTCGTGAGACGGAAAGTCATTCAAGTGATAATGAACAGGTTATTCGGTTTCCAAATCGCCGTGCAAGGAAGCTCTGCATAGTGACATCTGATACTGAAGACGAAGAAGTCCTTGTACCCTCACCGTCAGAGTCTGGTTACACTCCAAATACGGAATGGCACGAACCACAAGGTAAACAACCTACGATAATACCTTACACTGAAATTTCTGGTTTGAAGCCGATGCATTTGCGACACGCTTTAGCTGGCGGTCAACCTGCTGATTTTTATAATTTGATGGTACCAGAGGCTCTGTTAGAAGATATAGCTAGACAGACCCATATTTTTGCCGCGCAAGTTTTATCTAAAAGTCGATTATCGCGCCAATCCAGGCTACACTTGTGGAAGGACATTGATAAAACAGAAATCAAGAATTTTTTTGGTCTTATAATTTGGATGGGTTTCGTGAAATTACCAAAACTGGCACTATATTGGTCTAATAACCCAATGTACGCAAAACCATTCGCTAAAAATATTATGAGCCGTAACAGGTTTTAAATATTACTGAGGATGTTGCATTTTTCTAATAACGAGGAGGCTCGTGAAAATGATCGTTTATGGAAAATAAGCAATCTTCTAAGTACCTTGAATGCTAATTTTGCTTATCACTATACACCTAGCGAATATCTTTGTGTGAATGAGAGTATGATTCCATTTCGTGGTAGAGTAATCTTTAGACAAATTATAATAAGCAAAAACGCCATAAATATGGTATCAAACTATTTAAATTATGTACTGTTCCCGGATACACTTGGAAAATTGAGGTCTATTCAGGAAAACAACTCGATTCTGCTTTTTCTACACCGACATTTGTCGGTGTAGAATAAGCGGTGTACAGTCTGAGCACCACATTAAATGTGGTGCTCAGAAACACCTAGTAAGTGGTCTAAAACTTTGAATCAAGACAAGTCGGAATAAGTTGAAAACTTTAATCGCCGATTCCAACACGTTGTAGTTTTTGAGTTACATCTTTTTATTTAAGGGTGAGTTATGATCTACGCCATCTGTAGTCGAATCAACTAAGATACCAATTGACTTATCTGATTTGGTTTAGATGGCGTTGTATTAAGTACTCGGAAAGAAGAAAATAAAATAATGTATGCTTATTTGAGTATAAATATATTATAATTTTTTAGTAATTATTTTAGGTATTAAAAACCTTATTATGTGTCTCTGCATAATAAGGTTTTTAAGTTTTGCAGTGTTAATTTCATTTTTGAACAGCGCCATCTAGTCGTCTAATGAAAAGTAATGCAAAACCTCACAGTCAAAAATCGACCTTAAGCTCTCCATGCACTATTGCCTTTGATAGTACCGGCGCATCGCCGTACGTCTTGTGGTCCGATGATGGAACGGACTTGGTGGAATTAAATTGTGTAACTCCAGTGCACACTCCCCGAAATGTAAACGATAGAAAACGGACAGGCAAGCAACTCGGTGAAGTCAAGGCCAACGCCAATTAAAGCGTAACATTTTAGTATCTAAGATGAATTAGAATTTAAACCTAATGTTCTTAATTTCTCTCTCTTTTAATTATTAATAACATACCTAATGTTTATTTGTGGTAATTAATTTGTGTTAGGATTACATGATTTACATGTACTACTATTTTCTATCGTTTGTAAGTCTGAAACAACGTTCAAGTCATCTCGTAAATTTTAATGTCAATTTTGCATCTTTTCCTTCTAGATGCTCCATTTTATCCGGGGGCTGTTATATATCAAATAACATTAATAAGAATATAATAATTAACAGCTGACGCTGCAACACGTGTATCCCACGTTTTTTCACTGACTCAGCATATTGCAATAACTTAGAATTATACTAATTATAGTCAGTGTGGAATTGAACGTCGTCGCGGACAATAGGGCTTCTCTGTAAATCTTTTTACTCAGTAAAAGTTCTTATAGCTCTATTAAAAGTTTTTTTTTAAAAGCTTACTTTGACCCTCCCCGTAACAGTACCTTAAAAAAAAAAGGTTTTTTTCCACTTTTCATTTTACCACTTTGTCAGCGCCAAAGGCTATTAAGGCCATGGAATAACTTCTGAAAGGGTAACCCGTGGACCTGGAACACAAAGGGCAACTGAAGGGATATAGGTGTTGTCTTTTAAGGCCCTCTCACTCCGCCCTAGGTCGGCAGAAGACATTAGGATGATTTTCCACCTTAAAAATCACTGTATGTTTTTAAATTAAATTTTATTTTATGCAGGACTAGTACACACGAACCTTCTGAGAGCACCAGTTACCTCAGCACTTGTTGCCTCAAGGAGTCCGTCACCTGAGGCAAGTGAGAGTAGAGTTGACAGTTAGTGAGCATCCTACAGATGTTTCAAGCGATTCTGATGACGAACCCCTTCGACCATCGAATATTCGTCGCCGTCGTCGTATATATTCTTCTGATTCATCAGACAATGAGCGACCTACGGAACAGATAAGGTCAGGCGAACAGCAACAGGCAGCTGAAATAATTTCCCCATCAACTAATAAATTGAGAGGTAAGAATGGTCATAAATGGTCAGCACAACCTTCCGAAGCTCGCACTAGCAGAACACAGTCACGAAACATTGTTCATATTGTCCAAGGACCCAAGAATGAAGCGAAAAATGCAATGACTGCATTGGAACAATTCAAATTGTTTATTTCGGATGCAATGGTGAGTATCATTGTATTGCACACGAATGTGAAAATTGCTACAAAAAGAGAAAATTACGCCGCAAAAACAGCAACTGTTAGTGATACTTGTGCTGAGGAAATATATGCTTTGATAGGATTGCTATTGTTAGCCGCAAGAAAGAAAGATAACCATCTGACAGCCGCAGAGCTTTTTGATCCATCTGAAAGTGGGACTAAATATATTTCGGTCATGTCTAAAGATAGATTCGACTTTTTGCTGAATTGCCTTAGATTCGATGATAAGTCAAACTCGTGAAGAACGAAAAGCTATTGATAAGTTTGCACCTATAAGGGAAATATGGGAAATGTTAATTGCTG
Organism: Mythimna lalbum; assembly: GCA_949319445.1. NCBI lineage: Eukaryota > Metazoa > Arthropoda > Insecta > Lepidoptera > Noctuidae > Mythimna > Mythimna lalbum. The sequence goes on along the minus strand of OX439357.1, from coordinate 17,939,096 downwards.
TATGTAGAGATAGGTACAAACCTGGCTCATACGTAACAGTGGATGAACAGCTACTAGGATTTCGTGGACGTTGTCCTTTCCGTAAGTATATGTAATGAAATGACATTTCATTAATTCAAATTTGCGTTGAAGTTGTCAATGGAATTTATGTTCTGTGGAACGGGGTGACGTGTGATTGAATGGCAGATGATGTTTAGATTATTTTGCATATTTTATTGTTAAAAATTCTATTGTAAAGAGATGAAATAAAGGGATATAATTGAGGAGGCGATATTAGTAAACTTTAAATGTCGTTTCTTTGATTTTCAGGTAAGTTATAGGTGTAATGATCATAGTTAAACGTTGTAATATAGTAAGGACGTATTAAGTAAACCAAACTTTGATTTTCAGAGAAACAATTTGTGGTTTATTTGGAAAATCCTCAATAACATATCTTATATATATACCATCAAAACCTGACAAATACGGTATAAAAACTGTAGTTCTCTGTGACTCTAAAACAAACTACATGATAGATGCAATTCCATATATGGGAAAGGGTACAAACACAAATGGAGAACCCTGGGCATCTTTCTTTGTGAAACAACTTACCGAATCTATTCGAGGAAGTAATCGTAATGTGACCATGGACAATTGGTTGACGTCAGTACCATTAGCAAAAGAACTATTGCAAGATCCACATAAATTAACAATTGTTGGTACAATTAGATCCAACAAGCGCGAGATCCCTTCACAACTTTTGCAGCCAAGACAAACAAGATCTTCAATGTTTTGTTATGACGGAAACTGTACGTTGGTGTCTTTCAGGCCAAAGAAAAATAAAAATATTCTGCTCCTATCCACGACTCATGGAATTGGCACTTTAGCACCATCTGGTAAGCCGGATATTATAGAATTCTATAACTCTACTAAAGGTGCAGTTGACACGTTTGATCAGATGTGCCATAATATGTCGTGCAATAGAAAAACTCAAAGATGGCCGCTCTGCTACTTTTACGGTATGTTGAATATGTCCATGGTCAATTCTTTTGTCATCCACGTCCATAATAATATGAATAATCAACAGAGACCACTGAAAAGGCGAGCATTTATCAAAGAAGTGTCAAATAAGATGATAGAGCCTTGGTTACGAAGGCGACGCGAAACACCAACTTTAAGGCGATGCCTAAAACGGAACATCGATGCTATTTTACTTTGCCTGATGCACCAGTCAACCCCGAAAATCAATCCAGAAAATTATGCAACTTTTGCTGTTTTAAAAAATAACGTGTGACTAGATTTATCTGCACGTCCTGCAAACGTTACATGCGTATGGAACATCGTGGTAGTTTGTGCCTAGAATGCTCGGATTGATATTTTTTTAATGTTTTTTATGTTTAAATTCTTAGTAAAAGTTCATTCTAATTAATCACTGTTTTTTTTTGCAATATTTCCTATAATAATTACATTAGGTGACATTAAAAGTAAGGTGTATCAGAGACGTATGTTTATGAACTATGTAACCAAAAATATAGTTTATCAATCTAGGGTTAAACAAAACCCAGTTAAGTATGAGGAAATGCGTAAAAAGCATTTAGAGAGAATTAAGTTAAATAAATTAAAAATTAAAGAGCAGAACCAAAACCAACAAAAAAAAACAAGACAGAAGTGGAGAAAATACTCTGAACGCTACTATAAAAAGAAGAAAAATAAATCTATTAGTGACCCGACTGCAGCCAATAGAGTAACAATTCCAAACGAGCTTAGTATAAAGAGGTGGAAACTTAAGACAACCAAACTTCGAAAGGAATTAAAACGTTGCCAAGATGCATTAAATATGTCGTTAAAAAAATAGGAAACCATGAGAAAGCAAATCTACCGGCTAAAGTAAGAAAGGATTATTAACAAAAACTAGACAAGACAACAAACAACTGTAGAAGAGCAGCAATCGACACTTACTGAATTTGAAATTCTATCGGAGTCTATCAGTTCAGTTTACAAAGAGTCTACACATAAGGAAAAAGCAGTTATTAAAAAGATTGTTAATAATTCTGTAACTAAGAAGTATCGTATGACGGTATGGCCACAAAAATGGGACTTGCTATCGGAATAAAAGGGAGAATTCGCACAAAAATGTCTTTTTCAACAAAAAGGAAGCTACTTATTCAACAAATTCACAATTTTTATATGCGAGATGATATAAGTCGTGCGTGGTAAGAAAGAATGCAAAACTAAAGAAAAAAACAAAATGCAAATACGTTTTTTAACTGACTCTATATTAAATTTATACACTATCTATAAAAAAGAAGGAGGCAAAGCATCTTATTCCACGTTAGTTAGACACCGTCCGTTTTACGTATTGCCTCGAAAACTACATAACAGAAAAACATGTGCCTGCATATGCCATGCAAATATGTCTTATAAGTTAACAAAGCTTTACAAACTTGGACTTACAAACAAAACTAAACAAAAACAAACAAACAAACAAATAAAATTGAAGAACTGCTGAAAAATATTTCTTGTGATCTAAATCATAAAGATCGCATGTATGGAGATTGCCAATTATGTGTGACTAAGGAGATTGAAGTTAAGGATTCATTTAATGAAAAAACCGTGTCTTGTCTACAGTGGTGCGTGAAAACAGTTCCTTACAAAAAGAAAAATGAAGAAGGCGTAGAGATTGAGGCATTTACTAAAAAAACTATAAAAGAAGTGGTGACTGATAATTTGAAAATTTTTGTGCAAAAGTTTCAAGAAGAGGCTAAATTGTTTAAAAGACATTATTACAATATGATACATCAACAAAAATCATTTCGACAATGTGTTGACAATATTAAAGCAAATGAAGCTGTTATTATAGTTGATTTTTCTGAAAATTACCAATGTAAGTATAACGTAGAGATACAGAGTATGCATTTTTCATCCTCACGTGATCAACTAACTTTGCATACTTTGCAGCGTGCCATATGAGAAGTGCACCAGTTGCTAAGTTCATCATTTGAGCATGATGTACAAGTTGAGATGAACACCAAATGCGTCTAACCCCTAATTGAGCCTTTATATTATTTCTAAGTTTTTAAGTTTGATTATATGTGTCTATTTAACTTACGTAAGTTTCATTAAAATTAGTTCATTAATTCGAAATTGAGGGTTGAAAAAAATATGAGAGACTCTGATTGATAAAATACTCGTAGTAAACGATTATGAAACATTATGTTCTTTTAATAATAATATTGAAAACTAGTTTTGATATTTTTAAAATGACTACTTAATTTTTAATAAATAATATTTAATTTGCTATATATAGTTTTTGTGTTAATCGAAAGAAGACTGTTTAGCCAAATATAATCACGTGTTTTATTCGCCCAATCCATGTGTACTATACCTTATGACATCAGTTTCGTGACGGAGATTCTCAGTATCGATACCTATCAGTTTAGTTACAAATTTAAAATGTACATTTTTTCTGAGTTCCTTATACAAGATATGTATTAATAAATGACGGTTTTAGTCCGCTCTAACTTTTCATTAAAAAAAAACTTCCAAAAAGTTCCGCTTAGGACCGCTTTCTGTCCTAATTATTTACAATTGTGTGTTTGTTGACTACTAATACTGTGAATTCTAGGAACTCAAACCAACTCATTGTGACACTAGACCCTTTTTTCACAGGTAGTCGGAGTGGACCAAGACACTCGGAATTCAATATAAAAAAAATGGATCTGGTTTTGGTGTTAAAAAGCGAAAACTTTTATAAACAATCATCGTCTCAGTGTGTAGAACGATTAACAAGTTACATAATGAACAAGTTTAGTGAATATAAACTGTCAAATGACTGTGTAAATAAAATCAAGTGTGTTTTGAAAGTGTTTGCTTCAAAATTGTTACAAAAGTGGAAAAAATCTAACTGGAACATGGACAGATTTATGAAAACCAATTCAAAATGGTTAATGAACGATTTGGTATTGCCAGCAGTAGGTACTATAAGCTCGAACGTTAATTTGCCAGTGAAAAAAACCAGAGGCAGACCTGCAAAATCTATTGAAGAGAGTTCTTTACGAACCAAACGAAGGGTGATGAAATCACTTGTTGCTGAGTCAAGCCCAGAGCTATTATGTTCTGCTGCTCAAGCCAGCCTTACTAAGAGCGGAAAAAGGACAGCTGCCAAATTAGTGAGTTTAGCCTTGACTACAAGCCCTAGGAGATACAAACGTATGAAAAAAATTCACGATGCGCCATCATATTCGGCTTTAAAGCCTTACTCTCCTGAAGAAGCTTTAGCGCTTATAATCGACTCAGATATGGGAAAAGAAGATTACATTCATTGGCAAAAAGGAGCGAAATCGCGAGGCGCCAACATATATCCAGCTTACAATGTCATAGCACAAACTAAAAGGCAGTGTTACCCAAATATTATAAAAATCACGGAGCTGAAGTACAAATTCCAGTTCAAGACATTTTGGACCACACAATAAAAAGACTTGCAGCAGTGCAGCACGATGTACTTTTATTACACCACGATCATGAGAAAAACTCAGCGATCCTAGTCGTTTACAAGTGGGGTCTTGATGGCAGTGGAGGACATTCGATTTACAAGCAATGTTTTGACAACAATTCATTGTATGGAGACACCAACATAATTCTATGTTCCATCATTCCATTGCAAATGTCAGAGGTCACCACGAATGGAAAACAGATTTTCTGGCAAAACCCAAGTCCGTCTTCGTCGAGATATAACCGCATCATTCGCCTACAGATTGAAAAGGAGACAAAAGAATCTGTAAAACTTCATTACGAGGTAATAAAGGAACAAATATCAAAGTTGCCAACTGAAGTCACTCTTGGGGATAAATCTTACACATTCGAACATCATCCTGTGTGTACAATGATGGACGGAAAGACCTGCAACGTTCTCACGGACACTTCGTCGTCACAAGCGTGTAATGTGTGCAAGGCAACACCCAAGGAGCTCAACAATCTTGACTTACTTTTACAGAAACAATATCCTACAATTTCATTTAAGTTTGGAATATCCGTATTGCACTCATACCTTAGATGTTACGAGTACTTATTGCATACCTCCTATAAACTAGAAATAAAGCAATGGCAAGCGAGAGGCAGAGAAGAAAAAGAAAAAATAAAAAAGCGGAAAGAAGATTTGGAGGGTATGCGGAACAGAGAGTAAAGCCCCACATACCTCCGTTGAAAAGGGAGGATCCTCCGACCAGACAGGGTGTTATAGTCTGGTGGGCGACTGCCCGATATTTGATGTCGGGCTGTCGTATATGTTCAAATCGCGCGGAGAACTCTGATTGCGCGATGCAGGATTTCGTGTTTTCATCGTAGTTCTTATGTGGCGTCATAGATGTCGCTACAAAGAAATAACCACTAAATTTTATCAACAAATGGGATTAGTGGTAGACCAACCGAAGCAAGGTGGGGGCAACTCAAATGATGGGAATACGGCAAGGAAGTTTTTTGCTGAACCAATAAAATCTGGGGCTATCACAGGCTTAGATCCTGAACTTATAAAAAGATTTGCCAACATCGTGAGTGTTTTATCGTGTGGATTTAGCGTGAACTACGTTAGTTTTAAAAACTACTGCATCGAAACTGCAAAAATGTGCTTAGATCTTTATACAAAATGAGTGCATCTGTGCACAAACTATTAAAATACACGGTACAGACAATAAAAGAGCTACCTTTGCCCGTAGGGTTGTTTTCAGAAGATGTGCTGGAAACCAGTCAAAAAGAGTATAAAGGTTTACGACTTTTCCATGTTAGAAAAACCTCTAGAATCGACACCAATACCGACATTGTGCACTGGATGCTAATAGCTTCTGATCCAATCATTGCATCCAAGAGGAGAAGCCATCACAAAAAAAGGAAACCGTTTTCTAAGGAGGTGCTAGAAATGTTGGATGTACCACTAATAGAAACCATTGAAGACAAGGATGCTAATGACGAAGAATCAATGGATGATCATGACGTCAGTGATAGTAATTAGCTACATTGTTTACAACATAATTGATGTATAATTTGTAATTATGTGTACTTTAATTAAAATATATAAATTTGACTTTCAATTCTATTTTTATAATTTATAAATACCTTTTAGGTAAGTAGGTACTTACAAATCTTCTCAAATCTCAACACAAAGTAGCCCTTTAGCTAAGCAACATATCTAAGCACAAATGCAATATTATTTCACATATTTCTTTTTTGACCTTCTAAAGTGGTCATTTTGCCGTATGTGCGGTGGCCGGAAATCGGGATCGGAATCCCGGCGGCGGCGGCGAGGGCGCCGTTGCCTGATGCGGTCTGCCTCCTCCTTTGCTAGCATTACTGCTTCGCAGAAGGTGGCAACCGCCTGCCATTCCTTCTCGCTCCGGATCATGACCTCAACCAGAGCTCGGCGCGAGAGGTCTCCGCCGCCGATCGCGCGCCGATGGGCGGAGCATCGCCGCCCCCACGAGGGCACGGCAATGCTCCGCCCAGGCAGGGCATACCTCGACTGTGTGCCCCACCGTGCCCTCCGGGCGTTCCGCACAGTGGCGACACCCGGGCGTTTCTTCCGCTTTAATTCGGTGCAGGAACTTCTCAACAGGTCTTTCTAGCCACGCCTCAAAGAGAGGATTTACCGCCACAATTGTGCCCAGTGCAGGGTTGCGATAGTCGTTGACGCCATTTCACCATGAGATCCCCGCTGGAGCTCTGTCCGCCATGCCACGACCTGTCACGGCAGTGGACTTTCACCCCGGCGTTGCATCTCCACGCGCATGTCGTGCATGTGTGCAAGGACTGTTGCCTCCAGATCCCATGATGGTAGGCCAGCAAGAAGGCTCGCCGCTTCGCGGGAGATCGTACGGTATCCCCGCACCATCCGTATTGCCATGACCCTCTGGCAGGCGTTCAGCTGGGCCGCCGGTCCCTTTTTCAGCGACGGTGCCCACACCGGCGCCCCGTAGAGGGCCATGGACCGAACGATCCCCGCGTAGAGCCTCCGGCAGGAGGCGTCTGGACCTCCAAAGTTGGGCAGGAGCCGCTTCAGCGCAGCCCCAGTCCGGTTCAATTTGGGAGCCAGACGTCGGAAATGCTCCACGAAATTCCAGCGGCTGTCGAGTCCCAGGTCCTTCATCGTCGACCTGACGCAGATGTGAACTCCTCCCACCGTTAGTTGGGAACCCGATGGTGGCACGTTCCGAGGGTCGTGAAAGCACATAGCCTCGGATTTGTGCAGCGCAACCTCGGACTTGGTGTTTCATTTAATAAGTAGACAAAACCAGTAAGGGTTCTAATGTTACTTTGAAAAAAGAGAAGTCGCCACTTGATTATTACGAGGACATGGTGTTTCAGTTGATAAGTAGACAAAACCAGTGAGGGTTCTAATGTTACTTTGAAACAAGAAAAACCGCTACTTTATTATTACGAGGACATGGTGTTTCAGTTGATAAGTAGACAAAACCAGTAAGGGTTCTAATGTTACTTTGAAAAAAGAGAAACCGCTGCTTTATTATTACGAGGACATGGTGTTTTAGTTGATAAGTAGACAAAACCAGTGAGGGTTCTAATGTTACTTTGAAAAAAGAGAAACCGCTGCTTTATTATTACGAGGACATGGTGTTTCAGTTGATAAGTAGACAAAACCAGTAAGGGTTCTAATGTTACTTTGAAAAAAGAGAAACCGCTGCTTTATTATTACGAGGACATGGTGTTTCAGTTGATAAGTAGACAAAACCAGTAAGGGTTCTAATGTTACTTTGAAAAAAGAGAAACCGCTGCTTTATTATTACGAGGACATGGTGTTTCAGTTGATAAGTAGAAAAAACCAGTGAGGGTTCTAATGTTACTTTGAAAAAAGAGAAACCGCTGCTTTATTATTACGAGGACATGGTGTTTCAGTTGATAAGTAGACAAAACCAGTAAGGGTTCTAATGTTACTTTGAAAAAAGAGAAACCGCTGCTTTATTATTACGAGGACATGGTGTTTCAGTTGATAAGTAGACAAAACCAGTGAGGGTTCTAATGTTACTTTGAAAAAAGAGAAACCGCTGCTTTATTATTACGAGGACATGGTGTTTCAGTTGATAAGTAGAAAAAACCAGTGAGGGTTCTAATGTTACTTTGAAAAAAGAGAAACCGCTGCTTTATTATTACGAGGACATGGTGTTTCAGTTGATAAGTAGACAAAACCAGTGAGGGTTCTAATGTTACTTTGAAAAAAGAGAAACCGCTGCTTTATTATTACGAGGACATGGTGTTTCAGTTGATAAGTAGACAAAACCAGTGAGGGTTCTAATGTTACTTTGAAAAAAGAGAAACCGCTGCTTTATTATTACGAGGACATGGTGTTTCAGTTGATAAGTAGACAAAACCAGTAAGGGTTCTAATGTTACTTTGAAAAAAGAGAAACCGCTGCTTTATTATTACGAGGACATGGTGTTTCAGTTGATAAGTAGAAAAAACCAGTGAGGGTTCTAATGTTACTTTGAAAAAAGAGAAACCGCTGCTTTATTATTACGAGGACATGGTGTTTCAGTTGATAAGTAGACAAAACCAGTGAGGGTTCTAATGTTACTTTGAAAAAAGAGAAGTCGCCACTTGATTATTACGAGGACATGGTGTTTCAGTTGATAAGTAGACAAAACCAGTAAGGGTTCTAATGTTACTTTGAAAAAAGAGAAACCGCTGCTTTATTATTACGAGGACATGGTGTTTCAGTTGATAAGTAGACAAAACCAGTGAGGGTTCTAATGTTACTTTGAAAAAAGAGAAACCGCTGCTTTATTATTACGAGGACATGGTGTTTCAGTTGATAAGTAGACAAAACCAGTAAGGGTTCTAATGTTACTTTGAAAAAAGAGAAACCGCTGCTTTATTATTACGAGGACATGGTGTTTCAGTTGATAAGTAGACAAAACCAGTGAGGGTTCTAATGTTACTTTGAAAAAAGAGAAACCGCTGCTTTATTATTACGAGGACATGGTGTTTCAGTTGATAAGTAGACAAAACCAGTAAGGGTTCTAATGTTACTTTGAAAAAAGAGAAACCGCTGCTTTATTATTACGAGGACATGGTGTTTCAGTTGATAAGTAGACAAAACCAGTAAGGGTTCTAATGTTACTTTGAAAAAAGAGAAGTCGCCACTTGATTATTACGAGGACATGGTGTTTCAGTTGATAAGTAGACAAAACCAGTAAGGGTTCTAATGTTACTTTGAAAAAAGAGAAACCGCTGCTTTATTATTACGAGGACATGGTGTTTCAGTTGATAAGTAGACAAAACCAGTAAGGGTTCTAATGTTACTTTGAAAAAAGAGAAACCGCTGCTTTATTATTACGAGGACATGGTGTTTCAGTTGATAAGTAGACAAAACCAGTAAGGGTTCTAATGTTACTTTGAAAAAAGAGAAGTCGCCACTTGATTATTACGAGGACATGGTGTTTCAGTTGATAAGTAGACAAAACCAGTAAGGGTTCTAATGTTACTTTGAAAAAAGAGAAACCGCTGCTTTATTATACGCCATACTATGGGATATGCAAAGATGACTTTTTAAAATTAGTATTTAAATTCTGAAAAAATCATATCCAAGTGCTTGGGACATAAATGAAAAAGCTGGTAAGACATTTTATGAATATTTTATGAAGCGGCATCAAAGTCTGAGTTTGCGAAAACCAGAAGCAACGAGCTTAGCACGTGCTACTGCTTTTAATAAGGGGCAACGCAAATAGAAGACGGCGAGACGAAGGTACGGTACAGACACGGCGCAGATACGGTGCAGGCGCGATATCTGCGCAAACAGACGCGGGGACGGTACGGCACAGAGTATTATTATACAAGGTGCTATTTAGTGGAAATAACATTTAATACACCTCCTTTCGGTTTTTTTTCGAATACTAATTCCCTCCTTTTGTATCATTATAATTCCTATGTACAGTCGAGAGCACATCAAGTGTAACATTGCGCTACGAAAGCCGCCACTATTACAAGTGCAATAAAGGCGTGCTCAAGGTCAAACTGTATAGCTTGATGTGCTGTCGACTGTACTTATGTTTGCAATATGTAACCGCTATGTTTGCTATTTAACTACTTTAAAATACGAATAACATCGAAATACATAAATCAAATCATAATAAGTTAAATTACATCGGATTTTCATTAAAATCATGGATTAAGGCTGATTTACATTGATACAGTAGCTGGCGCCAGCTACTGTATCAATGTAAATCAGCCTTTAAATATCCATATGGACGAAAATTTGAACAGTTTAAAATATATCGCTACGTATCTTTGTTCATACTGTATATAATGCGAGACGCCGCTTGCGCCTACATCTGCTGGCGACGTGGCGGGGGGCGAGGAGCGGCGTGCCTGCGCCGTCCGCTTGCCGCCTTCAGTCACGAACAAAAGATAACGCAAGACGCACGTCGCTTCGTATACAGGATGCGTGACGATATTGAGTTTAATATTGAGTTTTGCGAGTTAATTGAGCAATACCCGAATATCTATGACTACACTAAGACAGGGTACAGTAACAGAAATGTGCAAGACAAAATATGGCAAGAAATAGCAATAAAAGTCGGTGCAACAGGTATGTATTTTATTTAAATTTTAAACATTATGTCTAGTCTGAAACGGAATCGGAGATCGTTGTGTTAGATATGTTGTAAGATATTCCCTGATATGGTAGGGATTTTCTCCCATTAATCGCATGTTAATGTTTGCTCCTATCAAATTATTTCTAAACCGTGGATTTGATTTTTTACCATCACATGTGCGAATTACGTTATGCAACACACACATTGCTTTTATAATATTATCAACATATTCTGGTTTGCAGCAAATAGGCGTGTAAAGTCCACCAAACTTTGACGCTAACATACCATAGGCACATTCTACTGACTTACGTGCCCTTGACAACCTGTTATTATAAGCTCTTCTCTCATTAGTCAATTGATTTCGACCATATGGTCTCATAATATTTCTTTTTAGTGGAAAAGCTTCATCTGCCACAAAATAAAAGGGCACATTCTGTGTTTCTCCAGGCAAAGGTGTAGGGTTCGGTAAATCGAGATCGCCTAGATCCATAGCTTGTCCAAAAGAGCTAACTTGTAATACTCGCCCATCACTATTTCGGCCGTATTCACCAACATCTATAGTTAAAAAGAAACCATCTGCATCTACAACTGCTAACAATACAATAGAGAAATATCCCTTATAATTTATGAAAGTCGAACCCGAGTTGATGGGCGCTGTAATTCTAATATGCTTTCCATCTAAACTCCCAACACAATTCGGTAAATTCCAGAGAGTGTAAAACCGTTCAGCAACTTCTACCCATTTTTGTCGTGTAGGTACAGGCATATATTCCGGCTGTAGGCATTCCCACAAAACGCTAGAGGTTTCATGCACAATTTGCCGGACGGTACTGCCTCCTCTCAATACATATCCAGAAAGTGATGTAAACGAACAGCCATCTGAGTAGTATCTGTAACAAAAATAAAATAGCAATAAGTATGCATTTGTGTGTTTAGATTGAGGTGCCACTTTTCGCATCGTAAAGTGGCTAATGGAGTTATTTAGTAGTAGTTTAGAAAATTTTGTAGAACGGTGGCACCTCAATGCAAACAGTTAGATTGAGGTGCCACCTTTATATTCATTTAACTTTTGAAGTATTCTAATACAAAATCCAATATTCGTTCTACAAAATTTTCTAAACTACTACTAAATAACTCCATTAGCCACTTTACGATGCGAAAAGTGGCACCTCAATCTAAACACACATTGTAACTAATCTCCTTAAATATTTTTCAGCCCAAGAATGTAAAGAACGGTGGAAGAATATTCGATGTAGTTACAGCAAAAACAAGAAAAGGCTAGATTTGCCATCTGGATCAGGTGCAAAGACGATTAAAGAGTACTACCTTTCACCACATCTACATTTTTTAGACAATTACTTGAAGTCCCGACCAACCAAAAGCAATCTAAGCAAATATGATTGCACAGACGGTAATGATAGTGAAGAAGTCGATGAGACACTGTTTACTGGTCAACTAGCTTCTGAAAACACAAATTCGGATTCCATCTCCAATCAATCCACGCCAACACCGCCACTGCTACCACTATTAAATAAATCTAGGGCAATCTCTTTAAAAGATGTTAATAAATCAGCACATGAATATTTCAGTCAAAGAGCATTACAAATGAAGACCATACATAGAGCTGAGCCTGAAACAGACAGCGATCTAGCTTTTTTTCAAAGCATGCTTCCAGATATGAAATCAATGACACCAGCCCAAAAACGAAGATTTAAAATGGGCGTTCTCAATTTATCAGAGCAAATTTTAAATGACCCAGTACCTAGTTATCCTAGGACACAGCCGTATTATCCACGAACACCTCGAGAGACAGATTATGATCCTAATGAAGGTGCAACCCAGCAGACTCTTACATCCAGAGCTAATACAAGTCCAGCACCTTCGTTTACCTCGTCTAAACATACTGCAGCAGCTAACAAAAATCCGGAAACTCAGCTGACTTTGATATCCGGAGAGTATATAAATCCAGCACCACCGGCGGCAGTGGCTGTAATTGAACAAATAGCTGGGCCTTCAAGACACCGAACTTATGATGAGAAAGCTTATTATCAACTCAGCATTTCAGAATATCAGCAAACGCGGACACCGGGAGCTTATGAAAGAGCACAATCCTTAGCACCTCCGGCAACTCCAACTACATTATGTTTGCCAATATTTTCACCAATAACTCCAGCTACACCTCACCCGAATCCAGAGACATCTATCCAATCTCATGAAGACGAAATAAGTGATTTTAATGAGAACTATCCAATGCCTTGAACTTTATTTATAAATGGCTCTTAGTGCGACAGCTAGCTTGAGTAGTCATGTGCTGTCCCTGTCCGCATGCGCTGATTCTGTATTGTGAGATAAGGACAGCACATGATGACAGCTTGACAGATACTCAAATTAGCTGTAACACTGAGAGCAATTTATAAATACTAATTGTAGCAAAGATGCTAAACCAAAAACATTTTCTTTTGATTTGTCAATAAAAGTTTGATCTGTAAAAAATAGTTTCACTTACCTTAAAGTTATCAGTAGTCTTTCTTCAGGGCTGATTGGTTTTCTCCAATTTGTAACTTGCTTCCGAAGTCCTTCTCTTACTTTTGACAATACGATATGGTAACATTCCAGTGACATTTTATAAACTGTGCGAAAACGATCAGGATATTCATATAATGTTTCCATTATTTTATAGTACCTGTGCTCTTCTGCATTTCTCCACACTGGATGTATCCAATACCTTCTTGGTCTTTGCTGTAAATTAATAATCTGTAGCAAAGCCAGTGCATCTTCATCTTCGTCTGAAGAGGAATACATGTCTTATCCCGTCAATATCACGCTCTATAATGACTTAACTTGCCGTATCGTCCCCGCGTCTGTTTGCGCAGATATCGCGCCTGCACCGTATCTGCGCCGTGTCTGTACCGTACCTTCGTCTCGCCGTCTTCTATTTGCGTTGCCCCAAGGCTAATGTCAAATTGTTTTTTGATAAATACAAGGAATTGCTTTTGAAATACAATTTTACAAGCGAAAAAATCTATAACGTAGATGAATCTGGATTATTTACAGTGCACACGCCGATGAAAGTTTTAGCGTCAAATGGAGTAAAACAAGTGGGAAATATCACATCAGCGGAGAGAGGTACTAATGTCACTATTATTGCATGCATGAATGCGCTTGGGAATTCTATTCCTCCCTGCATGATTTTTCCTAGAGTGCATTTTAAGACCCACATGATTAATGGTGCTCCTCCTGAGACTTTGGGGCTTGTAACTCCCAGTGGCTGGTCCAATAGCGATAAATTTGAGGATTTTTTAAACCATTTCATTTAACATGTTAGACCCACTAGTGACAATAAAGTGCTACTGATACTGGATAATCACGAAAGCCACATGTCGATTAAGGGGTGCCGCGACAGAAAACCTCCACGAGTGCCCGCGGGCTGTAGTTCCCTTGCGGACACGTCCTGAGGGAAGGCCAGTCTGCGGGACGGTGCACCCTGGGAGGCGGCCAATGACCCCCTTGGGTACATGGCCGTCTGCGAATGTTCTGTCTGACGGAACGCTTCAACGCGTGTCCCTCTGCTATAGCAGAGGGCTCAGTGGCGAAGAGCGGGCCGCGAGGAAGACAACCTCTATAAAAAATTACCCCAAACCTCCAAGCGGCGGCGCACTGTGAGGGAGGTTAGTAGCTTGACTAATGGGTAGCTAAATTAGTCTCTAGTGCGGACCACTTATTTGAGCAAGTACCCGAAGTTTTTACTCGTGGGAACAATATGGAACTTAATAATTTTTTTTTAAAACCAACGCAGAGTGATGCACGGTCGGAGTCCGACGCGGCATCCGGAAGGAGCTCGGAGGGCTCGGAGACCGAGGAGGCAGCGGGCATTTCGGGGAGAAACTCGAGTTTTCCCAGAAGCGCTCCGCTCAGGACCATAAGGACGGGTCGTCCCGCTCAGATGGAAGGAGTAAAATCCCCACCAGCAGCCGCAGTGTAGGCCAAGCCCGCGGGAAGGGCAGGGGGCTAACGGCCACAGACTCTGCCCAGCGAGGCGAGAGGCTTGCTGCGGAGGGGACTCACCTCGGAACGGCCGGCTCAGGGAGGGACCTCTCGGGGCCGTCTGGCAGCGAGAGGAGTGCCGACGCGGACTTAGACGAGGAACCGAGCAAGTCCTTCGTGAGCCTGGCAGTCACCCTTCTGCGTAATATGAGCCGAAAGAGGGAGAGGACCTCGAAGGAGAGGACAGCCCAGCGTCATGCCGCAACCCTCAAGGAAGAGTTTGACGCCTCCGTTGAGAAGAGGGTGGCGAGGCTCTTGAGTGAGCTCCGGGCTGAGCTCCAAGCCGAGATCCGGGCTGAAATCCAGGCGGAGCTTGCGTAAGCGCCAAAAGGCGGTGGCTGCCCGGAGCCGGTGCGCGAGCCCCAGTCGGAGTCGGAGAGTCAGCTGCTGAAGCTGGTTCAGCGAGAGCTGGCTGCTATTCAGGCGCAGCTGCTGCTGCAACAGCAGGAGTTCCATGGGTAGCTCGCTGTCCGATCGTCCGGTAATGGACCGAGTCCAAGACGTCGACGGCGCGCACTGTTCCCGCGCGCCTCAAGGAGTTGTCAGCAGCAGGAGGGGCCCAAGCTGGGTCGAAGCCTACTGGGGACAGGGTTGTCCGAAAGGGAGCTCGTGCCCCGGTATGAAGGCTAGAAGGAACGGCGCGGGGTTTGTAGTCAGTAAGAGTCTGACACTATCTCCCGCTCCACCCAAGAGCGGGTTTTGTCAAAGATGATTTTCCCCGTCGACAAAAAAAAAACATGTCGATTAAAATTATAGAATTAGCCAAGAAGCATGGTATAATAATGTTCACATTCCCTCCTCACTCTAGCCACAAGTTACAGCCTTTAGACAGAACCGTATTTGAACCCTTAAAAAAAAATATTACAACAAAGCTTGCAACGATTGGCTTCTGCAACATCCTGCAACTCCCCTCACTATATATAATGTCGCTGAATGGTTTGGCACTGCTTTTCCATTAGCTTTTACCCCATCCAACATTCAAAATGGATTTAAAGTTGCAGGAATATGGCCATTCAATGATAATATTTTTGGTGAACATGAGTTCCTGAGCTCATATGTGACTGATAGGCCTTATGAAGTTGCTGACTCCGATGCGCACATTACTTTGGATATGGCTGATACACAACCAAATATTGCTTTAGCTGGACCATCACAATCTATCAATATTAAACAACAAACTGACAATAACCAAGTAGTTACAGAATCTCCAGCTCCATCTACATCCACTAGTATTTTAGAAACAGACAAACATATTCTAATGTCCCCTGAAGTCATTCGTCCTTTTCCAAAAGCCCCACCACGTAAGAACAACACTAATAGAAATAGAAAAGGTAAAACTAGAGTCTTAACTGATACTCCTGAAAAACAGGAGTTAGAGCTTTTAGCTGCTAAAAAAAGAAAAAAATAAGTGAAAGAAAAAACTAAATCTGTCAAAAAGCGAATTTTTAAGAAAAAAGTCGAAGTCAGTAGTTCTGAGGATGAAACTAAACTTATCTTAGAGAATGATGATTCATGTGATGACGCTCAAGAGAAAAATAATTGTGTCGGGTGCGGTGAAAACTATTTCACTACTTCGAACACAGAGGACTGGATTCAATGTGTCACCTGTCGTTTTTGGGTACATGAAGATTCCACCTGTTTTGATAATTACTGTCAAAAATGCGGTTTTATGTCTTAAAATAACCAGTAGTAATACTTGTTTTTTTTTTTTAATTATCTTTGTTTAACTGATTATCTAATAAAAAGTGATTATTACTTAGCCTTGTAACGATGTTTGTTTTACTACAAATTTCTGGTAAGTTGAATAGCTGCTCATTAATACCTAAATTACTAAGATATATAACATTTATGTCAGCTGATAGAAATAAATTAATTTATCGAGAGTTTAGTTTCACAAAAATGTGTCCCAAGGTACAAATATTAGTGTCCCAAAGCAAATATTAGTGCGAGCCGTGATTGTACCTTGGGACACTATTCTTAATATAATTAATTGTCATTTTCTCATGAATGTAATGTAGTAAGTCATTTTTTGCTTCATAATATTGTGATCGTATTGGCTAGTTAATAAGAATTTCAACATTCATGGTCATAAATCAATCTGAACTTAAATTATGGAGATTTAAAGAAAAGTGTCCCAAGGTACAAGGGTCTCCCCTACACTTTTATTACTCAAACAATATTAGAAGATAGGTACGTAGGTAGATAAGGGAAATGGTACTTTCAGCCTTTAACAATAGAGTCGAAATTTGCATGAAAGTGAGGTAAGTTAGTACGTCGTCCCCCGCCGGGCTGAGACTGACCGGTAAGTCGTGAAGAGGCGGCGCTGTGAGCAACAGCGTCGCGACGCGCCTACACATACAAGCAATCACACA
Organism: Mythimna lalbum; assembly: GCA_949319445.1. Lineage (NCBI taxonomy): Eukaryota > Metazoa > Arthropoda > Insecta > Lepidoptera > Noctuidae > Mythimna > Mythimna lalbum. The sequence continues at coordinate 17,922,106 of OX439357.1, read as the reverse complement.
GAGCAACTCGCTCTACAACCGTCATTGCCTATAAGGGCACCCCAATGACGAGCCTGTTCTAACAGGCTGCGGCAGTACTTCGCGGTCAGAGGGCGAAGCCTAGACCCCAGTTGCCACGCCTCCAGCAGGGGACGTTGCGAAGGCCACAAAGCAAGACAATTTTGATTTCGACTGCGAACAAGAGCGAACTACCCAGGTGTGTGAAGTGATTTATCCAACGACCTAAGCGACAGTGTAACGGAATTCTAGTGTTAATTGTGATTTGGATTATTGTTGATTGGACTATTTTTTTATTGTTTGTGGTGAATAAAGTTCTCTGCTATTAAATCGCATTTAATTACTCACGTACGTAAGAATATTAGGTTTGATTTAACAATATAACAAAAACATTTGAATCAAGTGTCGAGAGTAAATCGTGTCTAAACATCACGAATTCACGGACATCTGTATGAGATAAGTATTTGGTTTAATATATTTATAGCGAAAATCATATATGATGAAAATATTAGTTTTAATTGTAATCTTCGACGACATTTGCTTTAAAGCAAAAATATAGGGGTTTGATTTAACAATAAAACAAAAACATTTGAATCAAGTGTCGTATCGAGAGTGAATCGTACCTAAACATCACGAATTCACGGACATCTGTATGAGACAAAGTACTTGGTTTAATATATTTGTAGCGGAAATCATATATGATGAAAACATTAGTTTCAATTGTAATCTTCGACGACATTTGCTTTAAAGCAAAAATATAGGGGTTTAATTTAACAATAAAACAAAAACATTTGAATCAAGTGTCGTATCGAGAGTGAATCGTACCTAAACATCACGAATTCACGGACGTTTGTATGAGACAAAGTACTTGGTTTAATATATTTGTAGCGGAAATCATTTATGATGAAAACATTAGTTTCAATTGTAATCTTCGACGACATTTGCTTTAAAGCAAAAATAAAGTTGTTTGATTTAACAATAAAACAAAAACATTTGAATCAACATAACGAATATGCGGACAGCTGTACGAGACGAAACTACTTAGTTTAATAATTTTAAATTGTAAATCATATAATATTATTTATATGATGAAAATATTAGTTTAAATGGTAATTTTCGACGACATTTGCTTTAAAGCGAAAAAAAGGGGTTTTATTAAACAATAAAATAATTTGCATTCTTATTTTTTTTTTGCTGTTTTTAATTATGTTTGTATAATGAGTCAATGTTACTTGAAATAAAAAAAAAAAATATTATTTATTATAAATAGACCACATTTTTATAAATCCTAGATTTCAGCTTAACTTTTAAGTGTTTTGACGTGAAGTTCCCAAAGTGCCGTAGAATTGGACTAAAGAAATATAATTTCGTCAAAAACACCATAAAATATCTGAATCACAGTCGTATCAATAGTGAATCTTGTCTAAACATTCAGAATTTGGGGACAGCTGTACGAGACGAAACTCCTTAGTTCAATACTTTTAAAGCGTAAAGTAATAATCTTCGATGACATTTGCTTTACAGCAAAAATGAAGGAGTTTGATTTAAAAATAAAATAATTTATAAAAAAGTCTTTTTTCCAAAAAAAAAAAGCCAAAGAACTTTAGTTACGGAAGTCAGTGTTTCTGGGTTTGTTCCGTATTTTTTGACACCGATTCGAGTTATATAACTGTAACAAGGCCATTAGACAATGCCATCATTGTTATTAGGCAATACACATATTGCGATAACAAGAAGCGGTCATATTATAATAAGTATTTGTTATCTGCTCTTCAAGCAGAACACATTTATTGATCCTTTTTTAAGTCTTTCGCCTCATCCCACAACCTAACCAGCGCAGTCAGTACGTCACGTTCTATCGGTTACAGAGCGAAGTAACTTCCATAAACCCAGAATCCATTATGTGAACAAAAAGCCTCTCGTGGGCAAGAAGCGGCAGGCAGCAGAAAACCAGCTTGAAGACAAAGACTCATCTACCATCGAACAGCCTTCAATCGGCAATGCTCGTGGGGTAAGCATTTACTCTGATTATTCACGAGACTCCTTTCTTTTATTCCTAGCGCATTTACTGATAGGCAACTTTTTGGGGTGTATTTAGTGTCGAGGTATTTCGTATTTTAATAAACATACTTTTATCGCTTGTGTACTAACTAGATGAGAAACCTATCACTGATCAGGAGTCGATTCCCCCCGACTACTTAACGTTCTCAAAACAATTGCCCTGTTATGATGGGAATAGGAGAACACTAGCATTTTACATAGAAGGTGTAGAAAATTCTCTAGAACTTATGAATGCACTTAATGCATAGCGTGTCTTATCAGAAACAAATTGACAGGTAAAGCTGTTGAACCACTTTCGGAAAATCCAGGTAAGAAATCCTGGGGAGACAAAACAGTAAAATCTGTTCTCTCCAGGAAAAAAATTAGAGAATTTAGAACCAAAATTCAATCAGTCCAAGAATTAATGAATATCAAAAGAGAAAATAATTCTATGAATATATTCAGTGACAAAATTAGATTACTAATGAGTACACTTACCTCAACCAACCTAAATAGGAGTGACAAATAAGAACAAATGACCCTTGAAACCTTTCTGGACAAATTAAATTCTATTACAGCAATTTTAGTTTTTTTTTTTTAATTGATAGGCTTGCATTTGACCACCATCTCACCTGATGGTAAGCGATGATGTGGTCGACGATGGAGCACGCTTGCCTAGAAGTAAACTATTCACTCCTGACTTAAAGACCCCCCAAGTTGTAGCTATCAGGAAATACTGACTCCGGCAGAGAATTCGACTCCTTGGCTGTACGCACAATAAATGTTCCCAAAACGTTTTGTGCGTGTGGGTGGGATGTCAACCATGTACCGGTGACGCAACGCCGTAGGGGAAGCCGGGGCATTACGGGCCCCCGGGGAAAGACGGGCACCCCCTCTTCCCCGCAGGATAATAAACCGAGACGCTCGGAACTAGTCGGATCGCGTTGCAGTCGACTTCGCGCCAGCGAGTAAAGTAGTTGTGTGCGTGTAGATGTCCGTCGTATGTCAACAGAACGAAATTACGTAAGTTGATGCATTTGATATAATTTTTTGGTTTTAAGTCTGTGCTATTGCTGATTCGTGTTTGTGTTAAATGCCCAATTATTAAGTAAATTGCTACGTTCAATTATGTGTCTAAATAACTAGAAAGACTTGTAAACTAACCACCACATATTCGTTTGATTTGGATATCATTTGTTTTGTTTGACCTCGGGGTCATTTTGGGCGGGGCAAAATGGCCGTTTTGCCTCGGGTAATCTTATTAAGTTAATCTTTTTTCTGCAGATATAATTATGGTTCGCCACTACCAAAGGAAGACAGAACGTGCCAAATGGAACTTGGAGGATATGGAAGCAGCCGTAAAAGATGTGGCTAGTGGCAGATTAAGCTGTAAACGGGCCGCTCTTGAGTACAATGTGCCACGATCAACTTTGCAGCAAAAACTCGAGGAGTACAAATCAAAACAGCACTTATCATCAACAAAACTAGGTACATAGTTTTAGACCAATATTTTCAGCTGCTCAAGAGGAAGAGTTAGCTTCATATATTAAAGACATGGAAGGTAGATTGTTTGGTTTGTCTCCAAAAGAAGTTCGTCAGCTAGCCTATCAATTGGCAACCAAAAATAACATCCCACATAATTTTGATCCGACGACTCAAACCGCTGCACATACAAGTATTACGACGATCTACGCGGCCAAAAGTCCCATTATCAAAATAACAATAACATTCATAAAAACGAGTTCCCGGAACAGAGTACGAACCAAGTAACAATACTCCATGCTTTGTCTAGAGCCCCCGCGCACCCCGCTCAGGTAGCATCAGTCGGAATTAGACCGTTTCACCTAGTGTACGTATCTGTTCTCGGCGCTCTTGTAAACATTAAATTTTCAAGGTGATTTTTTTATGTTATCAAGTTCTTTTTACGAATTGAAAGTGATGGAATCTGATGAACAAGGTAAGAGACTTACAAATTATCTGAATAAAGTTATGATCAACCATAAAACTACATTAGTTTTTTTTATAATAAAATGACTCATTTTCATACCGTAATTTTCTTCAATATTTTTTCTTTGCTAGTGTTTTTGTTAATGTATCGGGGTAGATCGGGGTATAATTTTTATTATAGGTTATTATTTGATCTTTTAGCTTATAAATACCATTAAAAACATCTCCGGAAACGTCCGGATAAATACTGTTTTAATGGATTAAAGACATTCAGCGAAACATCGTCTAAAAATGAAAATGTTTGTTAGCGTTTTTTAACATAGTGCTTGTTTGTTTTAGGTTCAGTGGGTACGTCAGGAGTAAGGATTGTTACCCGACAATACTTGTTTGATCTCATGAAGAAAGAAAATTTGCCTAACTTAGATGCCAAATTAAACTATCTAAGGGATAAACTTTTATCATGTGAAGGTTACAATGAAGACCAAATTGTTAAGTTAAAACGTGATTTTGCCCATTTAAAATCAGAAATAAAACAAAGGTGGACCAAAGCTCATTATAAAGAAGATAATTTTATAAAATACAACCAGTCTTGGCTAGAAGGTACTTTTGAAATACCTGTTGTTACAACTTCACACAAACGGCCAGGTCGACCATGCAAATTATTTGAAGACGCAAGTGAGAGGAGTAAAAGGCGCAAGACTGCAGAACTCCGTTCTAATTTTGAAAAGGAGGTCATAATACATGCTGCGAAAGTGGAACTGGGGAAATCTGGTAAGAAAGATGCATCAAACGTCCTAAAAGATATCACTAGTACTCCAACACGTGCGACTAAATATAGAAAGGCATTTCATCTTACCAAATTAAGTAAAAAGCAACCCTCCTTGACACCAATGCAAGCTTTGCAAATGTTCATTGATGCAGATTTGACACAAGGACAGTACGAAATAATAAGAAAGACCAATAAGAAGTTTTTTCCGTGCTATAGTGCCTTACAAAAAGCCAAGAAGAAATGTTACCCACCTCAAGAATCGTGTACAGTAACGAGTACTAGTGCCGAAGCTCAGTTACAGCCTCTAGTGGATGTTACCGTTAGGCGTAAAAAGGAAAAACAAGCAAGGTTTCGCACTGAGACAGGTCTAATAATAGATATGCCTAAATCGAATTTCGGAAATACAAATGATGGAAATACCAGCAGAAGGTTCTTTGAGGACCCCAGATTAGCCGCTGAAATAACTGGCATCAATTACGAGCTGAGTTATAGATTAAAAGTCATATTAGAAGCAATTTCAAGCGGGTTCAGAATTGATCCCGTAAAATATGAAAGATACGCTTCAGAAACTGCTCGTATTTATGTAAACCTTTATGATTGGCATCCTATGACGCCAACAATGCACAAGATTTTAGTCCATGGCGCAGATATAATTGAAAAGGCATTATTACCAATCGGACAGCTTTCTGAGGAAGCAGCTGAGGCTCGCAACAAACATTTTAGATGTTACCGCCAAGATTTTGCGAGGAAGTTTTCTAGAATAAATTGTAATCAGGATATTTTTAATCGCCTCCTTCTCAGTTCAGATCCTCTGCTCAGTAATATGCGAACTGTGAAAAAAAGGAAAGCAGAAACATTTTTGCCTGAAACCTTGGCTATGTTTGTATCTGCGGAATCGAACATATTATCAGAAACTTCATCAGAGAACGACGAAGAAACTCAAGAAATGTAGCATTATTATATTTTCCTTTGTACGAATACAGCGATCCTTACCTTTTTTAATTTGTATTTTTTTTTTTTGGAAAATATTTTTTTTTTTTTTTTTTGTAAAATACGTTTTTTTGTTTATTTACTCGGTTTAGATACCAATTAAGGATTAAAATAATTTTGGCCGTGTAGATCGAGCAAATACTTGTATGTGCGCTGGCGAGGATTGGTTAGCAAATTTTCTGAAACGCAATTCTTCTTTGTCCCTGCGCAAACCTGAAGCCATATCTGCTGCTCGAGCCATGGGCTTCAATCGCCAAGCTGTGGAGGCTTTCTTTAAAATTTTAATCGAGACAGTCGAAAAGTTTAAAATTACAGCGGATAAAATTTATAACGTTGATGAAACCGGGATGACAACTGTTGCAAAAAGCCTTAGAAAAGTAGTGGCCACCAAAGGCAGGAAACAAGTCGGATCATTGTCATCGGCAGAGCGTGGACAACTGTTTACAGTTGAAATCTGTATGAGTGCTACAGGGGTTTTCATGCCGCCAATGTTCATTTTTCCCCGACAGAGACTCAAGCCTGAATTAATGGATGGAGCTCCTCCCAATTCTTGGGCAGAATGTAATGAAAAAGGATGGATTACAAAGGAAATCTTCTTGAAATGGTTTAACAAGTTTGTGACCTGGTCCAGAGCTACGCAGGAACAACCAGTTTTATTACTCCTAGATGGACACGCTAGCCATGTTAAAAATTTAGAACTAATCGATATTGCCAGATCAAGTGGTGTTCATATTATCTGTTTCCCACCACACTGCACGCACCGGCTTCAACCGCTGGATGTTAGTTTCATGAAACCACTGGGTGCTTATTATGGAGAAGAAGTTAAAAAATGGCTCCGATCAAATCCAGGGCGTGTAGTGACACATTATCAAGTAGCAACCTTATTTTGCAATGCGTTTTTAAAATCTGCTACAATGCTTGTAGCAATCAATGGATTTCGTAAAACAGGCATCTGGCCAATTAACCCAGACATCTTTGGTGATGAGGATTTTTTACCTGCTGATACTACGGATTTGCCTATGGAAGCTGTAATTGTACTACCGTCATCTTTGAATCAAGAATCCCAACCACAACCGTTGGCTATGCATAATCCCACACAAAGTTCAACTGGTTCCCTGACACAGCTAAATATCGAGCAGCCTCCTGTATCACCTTCTCCGGTTCCATCAACAATGCTACAGCTATGTGCAACTCCACCGCCTGGAACATCTTTTCATGTCATGTCGCCTTTAGATATCATGCCAAAACCCAAAGCACGTGTCCAAAAACGAGTCACTAGGAAACGCGGAAAAACGGCATTAATAACCAGTTCGCCATATAAGAAGGATATAGAAGAAGCCCAGATACGGAAACCAGTGGCTAATAAGACGCAAGGCAGGAAGAAAAAGACGAAGAAAATTGAAAAAAATAAAGAAAACGAATCGGAGGAAGAAGATTCAGAATGTTTGTACTGTGGAAATTTGTACTCAGAATCTTCTGAGGGTTGGGTCACTTGCCGTGCATGCCAGAGATGGGCCCACTGTTCTTGCGCCGGTGAAGAGGACAATGATGACGAATCCCTTCACATTTGTACTTTTTGTGCTCGGTTTTAAACGTACATGCCTATTATGCCCCGCATATGACCATTTTACCCCAGACACGGGGCAAAACAGGCAGCTTTTTTATTTTTTTTAATTTATATTAGCACCAAAGACTGGTAGCCTAAGATATTTTTTAATAATTAATGATAATAAGTAATAATGAGACCAATAAATGGCTGTTGATTTTTACATTATCTTGTTTTTCTCAGATTTTATTCATCATTTCCCTTAAAGGGCCCACATTGCCCCGGTTTCCCCTACGTCTTGTGGTCCGATGATGGAACGGACTTGGCGGAATTAGATTGTGCAATTCCAGTGCACACTCTTCGAAATGTAAACGATAGAAAACCGACAGACTAGCAACTCGTTGGCGATGCTCAAGGCTAATCAAAGCTAATCATTTGCCTGATATGCAACGAAAACAACAACGCTGCCGAAATCCTACGTGCGCCAAAAAAACAATGGTAGTTTGCATCAATTGTAACCTGCATTTATGTTTGACACAAGACCGCAATTGTTTTGTAGGCTTTCACAGTATTATTTTTTAGAAACCGAGTAGGTTCCCAGAATATTGAATGTCCCATACATTCAGTTTTTATGTGGGTTTATCATTTTTTTGATAGAAGCTGATTGCAATATTTTTATTTTTGTTTAGGCACAACGATTGATCTCAATTTGACCAATGTAGATTTAAGTTGTTTTGTTAATAAGTGTTATTGAAGACATTGTTAATGATATTGCGTTGTTTGGTTATTAGAATTTTTGGAAATAAAATGAACCAACATAAAAAATTGATAGATGATTAGGTTTATAACTATGTCTTTTGTTTCTTAATTTGTGTCATATAAAATTATGTGAACAAATTAAACTATTTGTTTAATTTATACAACTAACCTACTTATGCCATAACGACCGGAAGTCCTATTAATAGAACGGAAGATACCTAAACACAAATATGCTCAATATTTTTGTTAAAAAATACTAAAAAACATTTGTTTTAGTGAAAACCCTGGAAACCCTTAGTTTATGTTTTATTTTACTTGAAAGGTCTCGGCCTTTGCAGCAAATATAATTTGATGCTTTATTTAGTACATTTGCCCGTAGTCGCAAGTAATTTTAAAAGAGGCTTTGGTGTCTAGAGGCTAGGGTTATGACGTCGAAACCAAGGCCTACTCCTCCCAATGAAAGCGTCCAGATGAGCCAAGACCGAAAAAAGCACGCCATGTTCGAACAAATGTGAAGGTTTTGCTCACTGTTTTTCTTCGATTACAATGGCGTGGTGCATCATGTTCTTGCCAACAGGTCATACAGTTAATAAATAATAATATGAAGAAGAAATAATAATTTGAAGTCTACAAGTAAGAAACGTTATTTTCAAGAAGTTTATATTCTATAAAAAAAAAAAAAAAAAAAACTCCCGCTACCATCATTATTCCAGTCCAGCCACTGAACCTTCAATTCAAGTTTATAATGTAAGTTTAAAAAAAATATCCGAGTGATTCATACTTGAGGTTGAACATGAACCACATGTGATGAATTATTATATTCATAGCTAACTTTTTTTCTATCTTTATTTCAGGTCTGAATCAGAAGGTGAATACTACCAGTCGTGTGACATCGCTGAGCCGGAACAGAAAACAACATCCAGCCGCAAGCTAGTTGCAACGGGCTCCGTGAAACGCAAGTCACAAACACCATCAGCTCATAAGAGGTACAAATAAATTCTCTTTATCTTTTCTCATTAGCACAAGTCTACCTTAGTCTCAATGCCTCGTATCGCAATGTATGAATTTTGTATGGATTGTTACCCCACGAGCTAGTTAAGACATTCATAAAGTTTTAGTGTGTTTGTCGCTCGCTAGGTAAGAGCTATTCGAATCGAGCGCAATATTATTTTAACACTTTAAGTTTTTTTTTTTACTGGACTGTAAAAATAGACAGGTTTAAATCCGAAATCTATTTTTTGTTTATAATAATGCAGGCAGATTGTATTCAACGATCCCAAACGATAAAACGGTAAATAATGTACTAACATTAACTTTCATTATTGTTTCAGCAAGAAAACCCCTACTGGAATCGACGTATTCGAGATCAGTAAAAACCGTGGAAGAGATCAAGAGTGCAATATTTCACCGGACAAACTTATGTCATTCTTTGTGAATCGAGTGGCAAACGGATGCGAACGAAGAACAGCAATCATCACTGGCGAGTACTACATTGATTTCAAGGTCTACAAGGCTGACGACGCGCGCCACACCGACGGCATGGAACTATGGAAGAAAGCACTAGTGCGCATCAAGCTTCAAACTGAGCCCAATTCTCCTGTCGAGAGATGTCGTGCGGTGTTCCGCAGGGGTCGGTTCTAGGCCCACCCTTGTGGAACATCGGATACGATTACGTGCTGCGCGGCGACTTCCCTGACGGGGTCAGCGTGGTTTGCTACGCAGACGACACGCTGATCCTAGCGCAGGGAGAGTCGCACCAGGCGGCGGTCGCTCTAGCGACACGCGGGGTTGCGATAGCCGTTGGTAGGATCCAGGAGTTGGGACTCGAGGTGGCGCTGCATAAATCCGAGGCAATGTGCTTCCACGGCCCTCGGAACGCGCCACCATCAGACTCCCAGCTTACGGTAGGAGGAGTTCGCATCGGTGTCGGGTCGACGATGAAGTATCTGGGACTCGTCCTCGACACCCGGTGGAATTTCGTAGAACATTTCCGACGTCTGGCTCCCAAGCTTCTCCGGGCTGGGGCTGCTCTCAAGCGGCTCCTGCCCAACCTTGGGGGTCCAGACGCCTCCTGCCGGAGGCTCTACGCGGGGATCGTTCGGTCCATGGCCCTCTACGGGGCGCCGGTGTGGGCGCCGTCGCTGGCAAAGCGACCGGCGTCCATACTGAACGCCTGCCAGAGGGTCATGGCAATACGGATGGTGCGGGGTTACCGCACGATCTCCCGCGAAGCGGCGAGCCTTCTGGCTGGCCTACCACCGTGGGATCTGGAGGCAACAGTCCTTGCACACATGCACGACATGCGCGTGGAGATGCAACGCCGGGGTGAAAGTCCACTGCCGCAACATGTCAAGGCATGGCGGACAGAGCTCCGGCGGGATCTCATGGTGAAATGGCGTCAACGGCTATCGCAACCCAGTGCTGGGCACGCCACGATTATGGCGGTAAGTCCCCTCTTTGAGGCGTGGCTGGAAAGACCTCACGGCGTCCTTACCTTCCGCATGACGCAGGTCCTCACCGGACATGGCAAGTTCGGGAGGTTCCTGCATCGGATTCAGGCGGAAGAGACGCCCGGGTGTCGCCACTGTGCGCAACGCCCGGAGGACACGGTGGAGCACACCGTCGAGGTGTGCCCTGCCTGGGCGGAGCATCGCCATGCCCTCGTGGGGGCGATCGGCGGCGGAGACCTCTCGCGCCGGGCCCTGGTCGAGGCCATGGTCCGGAGCGAGGAGGAATGGCAGGCGGTCGCCTCCTTCTGCGAAGCAGTAATGCTTGCAAAGGAGGAGGCCGACCGCATCAGGCAACGGCGCCCTCGCCGCCGTCGCCGGGATTCCGATCCCGATTTCCGGCCACCGTAGACGCGGGCTCGCGGACGGTGAGCCATGGGTAGCTCGCTGTCCGATCGTCCGGTAATGGACCGAGTCCAAGACGTCGACGGCGCGCACTGTTCCCGCGCGCCTCAAGGAGTTGTCAGCAGCAGGAGGGGCCCAGCTGGGTCGAAGCCTACTGGGGACAGGGTTGTCCGAAAGGGAGCTCGTGCCCCGGTATGAAGGCTAGAAGGAACGGCGCGGGGTTTTTAGTCAGTAAGAGTCTGACACTGTCTCCCGTTCCACCCAAGAGCGGGTTTCGTCAAAGATGATTTTCCCCGTCGAGAAAAAAAAAAAAAAAAAAAAAAGCCCAATTCTCCTCAATGGCGAAAACTTCAAGACTTCGTACATTCGGTAGATACGGTGTTCAAAGAAAATCCGAGGTTCTATGAAAAATAAATAATTTAACATTGTTTTTTTTGTTTCATTCAATAATCTTTGATACACAATGTTCAGAACGATATACATTATGTACTACACTCGCATGATACTTAACGGTTGAGTATAGTGGTTGACTTGACAGTCGAGTCGACTGTTGTCACCGTCCTGTCGTGGAGACGAACTCCTCTAGCTACTGGAAGACAGTACATTATGTACTATACTCGCATGATACCTAACGGTTGAGTATAGTGATTGACTCGTCAGTCGAGTCGACTGTTGTCACTGTCCTGTCGTGGAGACGAACTCGTCTAGCTACTGAAGACAGTAGTTCACACAATCAGCATGCTACACATAGTACTAGTTTACTAGTTTATTAATGGTTATTGGGCATTCCGAGCCACTGTCCTGTAGCGAGGCTTTTGCCGAGCTAATGGAGGACAGTGGCTCAGAATGCCCAATAACTACCTACTGGTACTTGTTAAATTAATGGGGTGGCGTAGCAAGTGTCCAGCCCATCTTCATTTTTGGACGTCTATCCGGGTGAGAATGTTTGTGAATTTTGTTCTTGTTCTTATGTCTACGTTCTGACTCTGACTTTGATTTTTAACCCTAGCATGCTGCATGCCGGTGACGGGTTATTAACCAAGTTTCACAGCCGCAAGGAAGAACTGGTAAAATACAGGTCTCGAAAGTTTTCTTTTTATGTGATTACCCAAATCCTTACTTTTCACTATTTCCTTCAGTGACCAGTATTTTTTCCATCCTTGGGCTATTCGCCTGTTTATTTCCTTTGTCATTTCATCTGAGGGGGATATTATCTGACCCAAGTAAATATATTCATTGACATATTCAATCTTGTTGCCATCTACCATAACGTCCATTTCCCTTGAGTTTGTCATCATTTTTGTTTTACTGGCATTGATTTCCAGACCAACATCTCTACTTTTATTTCCTAGACTTTGCATTATTTGTTCTATTGCTGCTGGATTCTCTTCAAGAATCACCAGATCATCAGCACCTCATCAACAAATGGAGCAAGCAAGTCACCCTCTGGCAACCAAGAGACGGCAAAAGAACCCTTCTTCTTTTGCCGTCGTCAAGTCAGGAGATGGGAAGATGACTTGAAACAGACAGCGGGACCATATTCTGGTTGAGAGTAGCGAGGGACAGGACCCATTGGAAGGAATTGGAGGAGGCCTATGCCAAAAGGCACACCGACCTTAGGGACCTCTTGTAACCCTATGTTTAGAAATAAAAGTCTATTATTATTACTTGTTAAATTAGAAAATATGATAAACAGATAGTCACCACCAACTCCAGCACCTACGTCGTCACTTCTGGCACCTATTTTCTGAATGTTATCTACTCATAGAAGTAGTAAAAGTAAATATACAGGGTATTGCCAAGATATCAACCTTTCTACATTAATATCGGTAATGAAAATCACGTTTCTCAAGTTCGAAGAACAATAGAATAAAGAGAAATTATTGTGCGTCGGTTGAGGAGATAAAATTTGAAATTCCAGTATACAATCGACAGTCAACTTTCTGTCGCTAAACAACGATGACTATAAAATTACAAAAAAAAAATGGAATCACAAAAACATTTCAATCAAACACTATTCGAAAAGATGTTCTCATAATGGCAGGGTGATTCTCAAAAATACAAATACTTGCTTGACCAGAGGTTGGAAGCCGCGCTAAGTCGATACTGTAATGGCTGACGCGACAAATGCTGACGCTACAAAATATAAAGTCGCCAGGCAGGACTGTGACGTGTGCGAGCACCAGTCTTCCGAGACTCACTTAGTGTTCCAAGTAGCAATGCCTATTTTGACAAACATGGGCTCACAACAGTCTAAGAAAGCTGAAGTAATTATCGCTCAGAATGGATCTGGCAACCAAGCCTGAGCTGAGTTATTGAGGAAATTAGATAATTACAGTTTATCAATCATCGTCATAGTGGTTTTAATCAGTGCAACATGTTTAGGTATTTTCCACCGATTTTTTGGAAGAAAAGTGCATGGCAAAGTGACTGGGTCAAGTAGTTTCGAGTAAGTGAGCAAGGAAGTGAAAGCCCAGCTAGCTAAAACAGCAGCTCAGCCAGACGCTCAACCTGTCTCAGTGCATTATGAAAATCTAAGGGCTCTATTTGAAACATTTACTAATACATGAGTAGACCATGCCCTGGAATGACATATAGGACACTTTTTAATCCAGGACTATGTTCCCTTGGGACAATTTTCTACTTTCATGCAGGCTTTTAAACACGCCCCAAAACAAAATGGTCATTTACTATCATAAAAATGGTCTTCATAATGTCAAATTTGTATTTGTTTTAAAACCATGATGATGAATCTGTGTCACTTGTTGACGTCTTCAGGCTGAAATGATGATTTATTTATTTGATCAGCCAACAACTGCTTACACAATACATTTTATATTTTATAGTTAAAGATTTAATTAGTCTTGTAACAATGTATCTAATGTCAAACCAGTAACAATTGAAACTGTGGTACAACATACATACCTACACATAGTGAAACAATATTTTGTAACTAACACCACATACCATAACATTATACATGGTGCGTAGAGAGGGCCATTGAAGGGATACTTTTTTCCATGATAGCTAACGCAAGAGATGAAGGATATTTCGCATGTCTGCGCAAGATATTTCTGGTTGTCTTGACGTGGAAGAAAGAAAAAGCTGCTGCCAACCTGGCCATAGCTACTTTTAACAAAAAGGCTAATGACTGTTTAATTGACAACCCCATATCAATGTCTTTCCACAGAACACTTATTCACATATTACCATTTACAGAAACAGAGGTGCTCGAATTTGAGGCAATGAGTAAATGCTTAATCATTAAATTGGTGGTACTATTTTTTATTTTTTATTTAGATATGTATAACAAATAAATATTATTTGACTTTGACATTTAATATTAATAAATTAATAGGAATAAAAAATCACTAAAGTCCCTGGAAAGCAAACTGTTCCTGTACAAATGCATTTTCGAACCCGTCCGGACAAGACTTATGGTAACAGAATAGTATAAGCCAACTTTATTGTTTTTTTTGATATTTAACTGTGGGGAACTGAAGCCAAGTCGAACATCAAAGTACTTCAAAAGTTTCAATCCCAAACTCTCAAGACAAATAGTTAACATACCTTGGTACATCATGAACAAAAAGATTCATAAAGACCTAAATGAAAAACTATCAATGAGGGTATAAAGGCTTACCACATACACCAACAGATTACAAGACATGAAGACACATCCCAATCAACTGGCAATGGAGCTTATATCTCATCCAGTAACTTTTTCAGGTAAAAAGTAGGGCACTTCAAGGTCTACTTAAGAAATAAACAGCTTGAATCAGCTATGGTTTAGAACGGAGTGGGACAAAATCACTAAGAACAACATATTATATCTATTGCTATATGTCAATGAACCTAAGACAGATTACAATATGGAGAAATAAAAATATGTTAATTTGAACCTTCAAAAACTTATAAATATGTTAATAAGTTGTGACCAGCCATTTTGTACCTTTTATTTTTCCGACTAGCTTCTGCAGTGGCTTCGTCTACTTGTGAATATCTGGATGTGAAGTCAATGCCAGATAAAAAGTGGCCTACATCCTCGCTTGGGTTTCAAGTTTATTCCTGGATACCAAGCTTAGTTAAAATCCAAATTGATGAAAGTGTTACAGACAGACGAAGTTACTTTCATGTTTTTTGGATTAGTAAGGTTATAAAAATGTATTGAGGATGAATATCTCAATATATTAACGATACAATTCAATTTAGACAATCTGCATGGCCAGCACCAAAACTGCAAAGGATATATGTAGCAACATCTGTGGTGTCTCATACATAGTTTGTATGAGACACCACAGATGTTGCTCCTACATTGCTCAATTTAATTTCTCCGATTTCAATTCAATTTGTGAGCTCATGGCTCCATCATCGAATGTCTGATGATTTTGCCAACGTCTAGGTATGATTGGTACTTTGTGAAGAATATAATTATCTATTGATCTGCTGTTTTTGTAGCAATGGCATCCATTGGTCATTATGCTAAAGCTAAAAAAGGACAAAACATTTATTGGTTAATACACATTTAGAACAACTTTACCAATTTGAACATAGAGAACAACCCAAAATCATCTGCCAGGTAGTAGCCCACCAGACATAACACCCATCTGGCCAGAGGTTTTCAATGGAGCTTTGCGAGACTTTACACTCTGTTCCACATACCTCCAAATGTATACATAATATCATCTCCATTGGTACTTTCTCTGTTTGACTGTCAGATTACATGTAATAAAATAGAAAGTAGCCATGGCCTGCAACAATAACTAAAACAAAGAAATGACACCAAAGCCAACCAAAAAAAGAGTAACCTTATAATAATAACCCATAGACATGTTTTTCTTACTTTATTAAATAAGGGGGCATATAATTTATAATCAATATTTTTTAGACTGGCAAAAGGGGGAGGGGGGCTCAGTGGTTTAAATAACAAAATATAAGTATAATAAACATAAATTCAAACTTTTTAATCATAGACTGGCAGTATACCTACTCAAAACCGACTTACTCAATTCACCAGAAACAAAGAAAGTGGACAAATCCCTAAGTTCCCACCACAAAAATTTAAGAACACATGGGCTTCAATCTCGACGGACATAAAAATAGCTATGATGAACCTTAGACACCACTGCCTACCCGACAGAATACAACAGTATATTTCTTACAAATGTACTCGACGCATTACCGATAAAACCAAGAGGTTAGAACTGATGGATGGACACTGCATTCGACCTTTGTGTTTACCGATCTCTCTCTGAATCTTATTCATTGTCAAAGTCGAGACTAGTGCCTCGGTATGACAACTACACAACAAAAAAATATGAATAGAAAGCAAGTGGATGAGGAAAATCCTTGTAAAAGCTAGACTCAAGTCAAAAGTATCACCAAGTGCCAGCACTGCCAGTGTGACCAGATTAAATTTTACAAAAAAGCCAAAGCTCTTCAAAAAAGTACTGAAATATACCAACTTGGACAGGGAAAATTTACCAATAAAAATACATATTTTCAAAACATATTTTATTTATTAATCATCCCAATAAATATTAAAATTGTATTTTAACATTATGTTTAAAGGATTAAAATTCACACAGCCTACTTCAACTTTTATACCTTGCTTAGTTTTTAAAATTCCTGATACATTTTTGATTAATAATCTGTTTCTTTATTG
Source organism: Mythimna lalbum (assembly GCA_949319445.1). Taxonomy (NCBI): domain Eukaryota; kingdom Metazoa; phylum Arthropoda; class Insecta; order Lepidoptera; family Noctuidae; genus Mythimna; species Mythimna lalbum. Next base: position 17,905,541 of record OX439357.1, on the reverse strand, counting down.
TTTTATAGATGCTAATCTCCTTTGGAGTTTTGCACTGCACGCTTTACAAAACGCTGCGTTTTGTACTCGTCATCTTTATAACGCGGAAGCCAAGAAGAAAATTCCCATTTAGCCGAAAAACTTTACTGAAAACTAGACATGTTTTCTGGATTCTGAATCGCGTATCAGATAATAGCGTAATAGCATGAAATAAAATGCAACAAAAAACATGCGCTCTATTTATATTATACGACGAACACGGACAATATAAACTTAGGGAAATTCCCAAACTTCAAAGATTAAGTCAAGTGCAGAACAAAAAATGTCATGTCCTATCTGTAACGATACGAGTGTGAGAGTCTTAATTCGTTCCCCACCGACGCTATAAAATGATATTTATCTACAGCAGCGCCCTCAAATTCCACGACTAATTTACTTTTCGTACAGACTATAAACGACAAATTCTCGTACTGCGCGACGAGGAACCTTTTATGTTTGGCAACTCTTCATCTGTTCAGTGTTAGTCAGTGACTCGGTCAATGAGCTGGCTATGGTCTTAGGCCATATCGCCTCATCATCATTTCAGACAGACTATAGTTAAAATATTAGTTAAAATAGATTTTTATTTAAAAAACATCAATGTTTAATTGATTATTTTTTCACATCCCTATCACAGACGAACAATTTGACAGCCAGAGCCAGTGTGGCCAACGTGGGCGATTTGTCGTCATTTAGGCTACTCAGAAAGTCAGAACAAGAATTAGCGATGGAAAATATGAGAAAGGCGATTAGGCGCTTTTTAGGCTATTTCAGCAATTTAAAATTCAAATTACAAAAAAATAATCCCTGAATATGTCTTAGCTATTATGTAACCAAAGAGTGCTATTAGGTGATATGTATTTATTTTGCTGGTTATGACGACCACAATAATCTATTTAAACACAACACAATTATAATTGTCATAAAGGCCGTGAATTGAGATTATCAAGAAAACCATTCAAGCTTTCATCATTTGGTTAGTGCAAGTGAAACAAAAGAAATGGAAAATTTGCTTATAGTATTGCTGCTTTAGGTAAGTGTTGATCATCTGGAAGAAGTATTTGCTCTGCTTACGGTTATGCCATTATAATGTCTTCGAACCTGCTATGCTCAAAGATCTTTTAAAAGTTAGTAATCAATGTTGTACTATAATACTAGATGAATCCTCGATGTGACAAGTGAAGTAAAAAATCACAACATTATAAAATAAAAGCAGCTTCTTTTATTTTATAATATTGTGATTTTTTACTTTTAGACTAGTTTAGGCTACTCATGCTGTGAAAAATGGCGACATCAGACTTTGCGCTGTTGGCAACACTGCCACTGAAGAGTTTGTTTGTTGTAACCTTTTGTAAAGAACAATTGTCTTTTCTGCAAAGAACACGGAATTACGATAACATTTTTTAGTAATAAACCTTTAAACGCTATCTACATAAAAATTAAGGTATGTTTCGTTGTGTTGGTGGCCCGTGACTGGCCGTGGGTCGTCAATGCAGTTTATAAACTCCTGGTGTAAACTGTGTTTGCATTGTCGGTGACATCTAGAATTCGTACTTTACAACCCATCCTAAGATCGGCAACTATTTGATTAAGTCAAGTGAAATTGTTTTCGGATGTTCATCTTGTTTCTGGCCAGTTCGTACGTATTTTATGTGCATTAAGAGTTAGCAGATTCTCGTCGTTTACTTTCGAGTTTTTGGTCAGTGGGTCGTCTTAGGGGCGGATTTTATGGGTTTTATGGTTTTTATGGGCACAATGAATGGAAAAATACATAGCTTAGTGTTTTTCCATTCATTGTGCGTGCAGCTAAGGAATGGAATTCCTTGCCGGAGTCTGTGTTTCCTGATAGCTACAACCCGGGAATCTTTAAGTCGAGAGTGAATAGGTTTCTTGTAGGTAAGCGCGTTCCATCGTCGACTGCATCGTTGCTTTCCATCAGTTGAGATAGCGGTCAAGCTCAAACCTATCAATAATAAAAAAAATGTGTATTTTATAGTCATTGTATTTACATTGTTTGAAAATTGATCTATTCGTATAGATGTATAGGGCTTCCAGGCTGCTAGTGATTTAATTCATGAATCCCCAAGCGACCACCGGTGGCCGCGCATCTATTGTCTTACTATTGTGTCTCTAATTGACGGTATCTGAAGGGTTAAGTAATTACGACAAAAGATTAGTCTTTTCAATTCTAAGGGAAACTTTTTACTTGGACCCGTATGCAGTTATTGGCCGTTCATACAGATTTCTCACTTGCATATTTTTTTTGCTTTCCTGGAGCGTAGCTTTGTACTCTTATTTATAGTAATAATAATTTATTTAAATCAGCTGAAAACAATGATCTATTAGTTTAGTAACTATATTCTTGTGTGTCCCTATAAGTCGCTAGTATATATTGAAAATTTACATAAATGTGTTCACACAAATGTTCTGCCAAACTGCGGAACAGTTTGTAGGCAGTGCTCTCGTGGAAATTCTACTTGATTGTATAATTAAACAAATACAGTAAAAAACAGCGCAACCAAAGCACGGCAGCTGTGTGATAGACAACAACACTCCGCATGCACACGCTAGTCTGGCCGGCTATGGACATAGACTTAATTCATGAATCCCCAAGCGACCACCGGTGGCCGCGCATCTATTGTCTTACTATTGTGTCTCTAATTGACGGTATCTGAAGGGTTAAATAGTGTTTACGAAGGACACTTTTTGAGGCATTTTTGGAAATAGCTTCAGTTGTGATTTGCGCCGGTAATTTATTTAACAATGTTAGAATAAGCCATTGCCGCGTCCTTTTACCAAAGTAATTGTTCACCTTAGGTTCCTCTGTGTCACTTTCTGGGTTGGACGGTTATGCATTTTCTTTATTTTGTACTGGCTTTTAGTGTACTGTTCTAATACTATAGTTAATTTCAGTTTGTCCAATTTTTTTCTAATATCTTCAGCTAATCAATATGATGATAGTTGGCTGGTGCCTAGGTGTCAATCTGTCACATAAACAAGTATCTACTAGCCTTAACCCTTAACCCTTTAACGGGCAGTACTAAATTCATAGTTTTTTTTTGTTTTAATGAGTGTTTACGGAGTTACAGGTCCCCTACAAAACATTTCTGATCAATTACACCCCCCCAGACATCCCTACTTACTTTTATGGGGGTGGCAATTAGGGAATGAAGAACCGGTGCTCTTTTTGCGTCCCGGGATTTTCGGGATTACTTGTTGAATGAACCGGGAGAACCGGGACTTTCGGGACTTTTGGGTATTTTTTCTTACCTACTGCTTGTATTTTTATTTAAATAGCTCTTTAGTATTTATGTATGTACGTAGGTAATGAAAACTACTTTGTATTAATTAAAGATATATATTAAAAAAAATCAACGATAACGGAACCATTTACTATTCTTTAAAAAAATAATCAACAGAAGAAAACAACAAGTCAAATTAGCATTTAACGCTCGCTATTATCATAAATTATATACCAATATAAATCAACAAAAACATAGTTACTTTCCATGAAACAAAATAAAACATAAATCCTTTTCTTAATTCTAATATAAACCAAATCATCATCAGCATTCAGTAGTTATCATATCACTGAGATGCTTATCTTTAAGTAATATAAAATAATAAAATATGAAAAAGTTATAAAGAATGAAATTAACAAAATATGAAAACGTTCAATTATTTAGTACTGTCTTGCTCATTATAATGGGTTCTTAAAAAAAATAAGTGAATCTAAGCTTTTATCACTTAAGCGTGATCTTATTTTGTTGCACAGTAATCCTGCTGCAGAGAATATCCTCTCGGGCTCAACGCTGGTCGGAGGGATCGTCAGAAGGTGATCATAAGCTAACGACAGAAAACGGCCGCGATCACTACCATTCTCAAAAAGAGCCATTTCTATTCTAATTGTAGTGTTTAAATCATCTTGATCGCTTCGAACTCGTACATTTTTGGTAGCATTCAATATTTCAGTATTAAGCTCATCTTTTTTTGTTAATATAGCATCTCTGTACAGATCATTATTTTAATGATTTTGTGATGAAGGCTCTTCAGATTGATGAACAGCTATCGAAGAAACGCTATTTGTGCGTGTTAATAGTTCAACAATGTGGCTGCGCATTTCATCGCTGTCTGGTCTTGGGTATACTTACGTCGTCTTGCACAGTTGTAAAATATACTAAGAATATTCTTTCTTAAAATCAGCAACAACATATTTTTGCAGAATATCATCATTTTTGGGCTTATTCCACTTTTCCCCGTTGGATGATCCCCATTGATGGGGATTAGTGAACTTTTTGTTCACTATTCCCCGTTGACCCAAAATTTTTATTTAATGGGGATAAGTGAACTAAAAAGTTCAATAATCCCCATTAGGTAGGTACGTTAAAAAAATAAAATATATGAATCATGTTACATTTATTAATTAAAAATATAACTTTCTTATACCTAATAAAATCACAGATTGTACAATTATTAATTTAAAATAAAAAATATAACTTTCTTATACCTAGTAAAATCACAGATTGTACAATTATTAATTTAAAATAAAAAATATAACTTTCTTATACCTAATAAAGTCACAGATTGTTACAATCATTAATTTAAAATTGTAGCATGAAAATATTTCTTTCTTATACCTTGTAAAATCAAAGATTACACTCACTTAAGTTTTTCTAAACAGTGCTCAATCGTAATTTCATTATTAATGAGTTCCATTTGGACCTCCTGTATATAATTATCGCGATTGATGCTTTTTTTTGTTTTTTCCGCTATACCTTTATTTTCAGAAACCCCCAATGCAAGAACTTCGTAATACGATGCATCTTCAGCCAACGCTGTGAGGAGCTTCATAATGTTGGGTTTCTTTATTTTCACACGCTTTTTTATTTTATTATTCCATGCTTCGACTAAATTCGTAGTGCGATGAGTCTGTCCAAATACACACCACGTTTTAATAAAATCATCTTGTAGCCATTGTCTGAGCATGTAATTTCTAAACTCCTTGCTATTATCATCATCAGGGCTTTGAGAGGCAACATAAAACCAACCCGCAATGATTTTATCTGATGGTAACAAAGCCAAAGCTGTGCTAAGTGCAACTTGTCTTCTGGTTAATTTATCTTTTGTTAGTTTGAGTTGTTTTCCTTTCTTCCATATTGCCTGGGTGAAATGGAAATAACAGCCGCTAATAGATATATTTACAAAAACATTTCGCATTGCGTTCATCGGAGCCACTTCATAGTCACATTTAAATATTTCTGGATTCCAATCAGGTAATGCAGATTTTAGCATACTAAATAAAATTTCATATGTTTGTTGATTTTTATGGCTCATGAGGGCATAAACAAGTGGCACAATGTTTATGTGTTTTTCTGTACTGCCCAAATCCCCATGAATGGTGTAGAGTTGGTAAAAGGGAGATGGACAGATCCAAAACGTTCCATCACCCAAGAACATCTTCAAATTTTTCATTTGATGTCGGGCAAATTCAGAGCAAAAAGCTATTACACGGATACCACTGTCATTGTAGTCTGCTAAAATAAATTCCTGATGAGCTGGAGGTACTTTAACTTCTTCAAAATTTTTGAACTCAATTTTACTTACTTCAAATGCTGCATTTCTGTGTTTATATAATGTTGTTTTGATAGACTTCAGGGCAGGGAATTCTTTTATTTTGTCAATTCCGGTATCTTTTAGTGAGCTCACAGCCGCGTTGTAAGCAGTGGGAATAGCAGGTGCTTCTGGATCCGCAAGTGTAGTTTTTAGTTTGAATAACCTCAAGGTAACTTCATTCCGCGCAAAATCAGGTTCACAAACATTGTGTCGTTTCTCAGCTACAACTTGATTGTCCTGTAAAATTAAGTAATAATAATTAATTACTTTACATTATTTTTTAAGTAAACAATATTGCACTTACATAGAATACAAAATTAAATAGGCTATTTAACAACCTTTAAAACTTATAACAAATTGTTGTTATCCTATCAGAATAGTTCAACAAAACATATTTCACTTTATGCTTAACTAAAATATGTAATAATAATTAAATATATACAATTCACTTCAGCTACACTCTTTTACACTAGGTGTAATAGACTTGTTTGACAAAAGAATGACGTCACACGTGCCGCCATGACAGAAACAGTGTTTAAACTTTAACGTTGATTTTTAAATTTTGATATTGATAAACGTGATATTAATAACACACATAACCGTTATTGTCATTATTAATCACAAAATATAATAAGTAACTTACCATGACAGTGATGGATCCGGCACATTTACTTTGTTTTCTTGTGGTACACTCCCACAAAACTCCACCATTTTTATATTTGCATTTTTTACTGTATTGATGTCCGGCCCGGAGAAGTATGGTAGCTTTACCTTTTTTAACGTACTCTAAACAAACGTCAGTTGAACTACCAGCCATTTCCTTTATTTATTCCTATATTAAACTAATAACTGCGAACTGATAAGAACTGCACGCTTGAACTACACTACACACTACTAACCCTTAACGACTACGAAACAAAAACAAAAGATGGGTCGACCAATCACATACGAGCTAACTCGCACCCCGCTCCGCCACCGCCTTGCGCGCGCGCCTCTAGAAAATGAGCATCTTTTACAGTATTGTGTATCTTATTAGATAGATAGATATAAGGTCTTATTCCCAAACATCATTAGAACAATTTCGTTGGGGCAACAATCTGTTTTTCGTTCTAATAAAATCGTAAAGTAGGTATGTAGGTAATTTAAAATTTTGTTCTTACCTTATAAAAATAAAAGTACATGACTCATATATTTTATTTTTATATTGTTTTTATTTAACGTACCTAATTAGAAAAACTTAAGTGATTGTAATCTTTGATTTTACAAGGTATAAGAAAGAAATATTTTCATGCTACAATTTTAAATTAATGATTGTAACAATCTGTGACTTTATTAGGTATAAGAAAGTTATATTTTTTATTTTAAATTAATAATTGTACAATCTGTGATTTTACTAGGTATAAGAAAGTTATATTTTTTATTTTAAATTAATAATTGTACAATCTGTGATTTTATTAGGTATAAGAAAGTTATATTTTTAATTAATAAATGTAACATGATTCATATATTTTATTTTTTTAACGTACCTACCTAATGGGGATTATTGAACTTTTTAGTTCACTTATCCCCATTAAATAAAAATTTTGGGTCAACGGGGAATAGTGAACAAAAAGTTCACTAATCCCCATCAATGGGGATCATCCAACGGGGAAAAGTGGAATAAGCCCATTTTTGGTAGGTGACTTTCTGAATAATTTAACCACAGTTTTAACTTTCTTCAGAAGGTTTTGGTACTCAAATTGTTGTTCGTTGTGACTTGATGGAGAAGGACGTGAATTTTCAACTTGCAAACTGTCGGTTTCGTCATCATCAGTGTCGTTGTCAGATCGACCATTAACATCATTAGTATTGTGATATCTTTTGGCTAATTCTGAGATGGGAAGATCGTAGTCTTCATCATCTAATTCTACCGGTGCTGCAGGAATCTTTTCTATATTTTTTGTATAGAAGACATCATTTATTGCCAACTGAAGAGCATGCGCAATGCATTTCTGATGGCACGACTTGAGCATTTTACCAAATTTGGTCATCATGCTGCACCCGTCCGTTGTTTCTGCTACTATATCTTTTTCTAGTGACACTCCAAATTCTTCTAATTTCAGTCTTATTTCTTCAACGCACTTTTTAGCTGGTAAAGAACCGTAGATTCTTAGTAGCCCCAAGTTTTTAAAGTTATTGTTGCCTGAAAAATGCTTTGAGTGCAGGTTCAAGCTAGTGTATCGTCTATTTCTAATAGACGTCCATTCGTCCAAGGACATTGAGAATTTATGATTGTCTTTTAACAGTCTCTGAATCTCGTCAATTAGTGATTGTTTTGTTTTTATCAGCCTGTTTTATCACAATATTTTTGATAGCCGTAGCAGAATTAGGCAAATTATGACCGGAGTTTTGAAACAGCTTTCTCATATCTTTAGATTCCGCAAATGTTCGAAACGGACATCCGTCTTTAGCTGTCATACGCGAAACCATAATTTCCATTGAAGGATTTGCTTCCGATTCATAATAGTCGGTCATTTTGGGCTTCAAAGTCAAAGTTGACAGTCAAACATAACATTTTCATTAAAAATTAATCAACCATTGAGTCAACTACAAAAACATACCTAGGCACTTTCTGATCAAAGTTTGTATGTCCCATTTCTCAAAATGTTGGTCTATAATGTACGTAGCATTAAATAATTATGTCAACAAATACAAAAGTATAATTATTGTGCCACATTTTGGCTAGATTGATTGATTATAAAAAAAAATACAGCTAAGTCTAGGGACACTATAGATTCTAATTTAATGACATTGATCAGTCCTGCAGTATTATGCAGTTGTATGCAATCATCTAAAACTAACATCAAGAAATCAACGAAACTTAACACAAGTCGTTTAGTATACAATAAAATATAAGGAATTAACAATAATTAGCCACTGTTCTGCAGGGCCTTAAAAAAATTCTTAAAACGTATCTTTGGAGCACGAAGGTTTCGGCTGACATTCCTGAGTGTTGGCCGCTTTCAATGTAATATCGGACAAAATTTTTATCTTTTGCCGTTCTGGCTCCACATTTGTTATGTGCCCTAGATGATATCCGTGAACACAGATTTGAGCAGCAGAACAATCAAAGCAACTCATTTTTCTTAAAATCATTTTAGTTTCAGACTTTTCCCATACGACTTGGTGTACGGAAAAGGTGCCCTTGAAGGCTTTTATATTGTTAGGAACCAAGTTACTTTTAAGAAATACTACAGTTACAGTACAGTTGTATGTCTGTCTCTTCCACTTTTTTTATTTTGATATTAAGCTGCTCATTTTGTACATATCTTTTAATTAAATCATAGAATTGAGTAAATGTTCGTACATCTTCTCCATACAGAACCATTCGATCTGCAGTCCTCTTTAGTGTTCCTCCAATGCCATCTGGGGCACCTTTTCCGTGTCCAGTGTCTGAGTAGTTCCATGTTATTTTATGTAACTGTCGAAAATCTGTATGAATTTTTGTAATGATATAAAACATACTCTTGTTTCGATATTGAGATGATGGCGAATCTGACAAGAAGTGGATTGTGTCAATTAAGGGATTCAATTTTAATGCTTCGTCTATTAACGGCAGCAAATGTGCCCATATAGCTGCAGCGTCATGGCGCAAACAATCGCTTAAGGTGCACATGGATGTTGGGGTTACTGATCCAGTATCAAAGCTGTGCGTATATATAACTCCAGTATGTAACGAAACTTGTTGTCTGCTACCGAAATGGAAGGGTTGTACTTCTTCGGCATACTTTAATCAGAGTTGGGCAAATTGTAATCAGATTAATGATTAAGGATTACGATTACATTTTGTAATCATCAATCAAGATTACAGATTAAGGAAATTAATCAAGAAAGTAATCATATCGGTGATTAGGGTAGGCCGAGGCGAATCGGATCATTTTGACTTTAAGGTTAAAAAAAGCAACTTCTGTTTAAAGTAGTTATATTTATTCATTAGACAACAATAAGTATTTATTGTAGATACCTACACGTAATAATCTTTTATAAAAAAACTTAAATCTTTCCTTTCACAAACAAAAAATCTAAACTTGAGAAATATCCGATTCGCCCCAAATTTGGGGGCTAATCGGATCAAACAGTTATGTACCTACCATAAAATCAAAAAAAACGAAAACAATTATAAAATAACCTACATACAAACAATGAGTATCTTAATTCTGAGATCAGTTATCATTATTGGCACAACAATCACAAATGTATGGTCCTTTGGTACCCCCTCTATCAGCACAGTTCTCATGGCACCATTCTTCACATGCACTGCACTGAATCCAATCTTCTGTTGGCGGGTGTATAAACTTTTCTGAGCAAAAAATGCAGTACCAGTCTCTTGACTGACTGCTGCTCTTTACTTTCAGTCCAGGTGTAGCTTTATTCTTCTTCTTAACCGTCGTATTTTCTTTGCCCTTTGCTTTTCCTTCTACTTTAGATTTATTCTTTTCTTTTTCAGCTTTTTTCTTGGAGTCTTTTAGACGAAGAATGTCCATGCTCTGTGGTGAAGTTAAATGTAAAATTGGTTTAGTATCCTGGCGGGATTTTTTTGGTTACTACAGGGCTCTTCAGTGGAGAAGGAATTATTTCTTTCATGGCATTCTCGATCTGGTTTTGCTGTTGTTCTGCCTCATGTGGAATGGTAGCTTGTTGAGCACTCGTGGAAGGAGCTGGTTGAGCACTCGTGGAAGGATCTAGACTGTTAGCTTCAACTGAGTCAAGATGGTCCACAGTATCCCCAATGAACTTATGTTCTGGGATTACATTGGGATTAAGAGGAAATATTCCTGTCTTCTCAAAACCTTTGGCTGCATTCCCAACTGTTGCAGATTGGTTCCAAGCTTGTTTTAACAAACCACCAAACGCAACTTTGGTTATTCCCTGGTGTGGGTGTGCATGTTGCCATGCTGTTGCATGTTGGTTATAGTAGGTTTTGAGTGGTTTGAAGAAAGAAACATCCAGTGGTTGGAGGGCATGTGATGTATGCGCAGGAAGCAGCACAAGTTCAATGTCCATAGTTTCACACCAATCAGCCACATCAAAGCTTCTATGGGAAGAATGACCGTCCAAAATTAAAATTACTTTTCCCTGAGTCCGGTATCTATTGAAATGTTGCAGCCATAACTTGAATGCTTCTTCTGTGATCCAGCCCTTCTCTGTCATGGCAATTTCTGTACCCGAAGGCATTCCCAACATAAAATCATCGCGTTTGCGCACGCCTTTAAAAAGTACAAACGGTGGAATGTACTGCCCTGCAGCATTCATACAGGCTAAACAGTCACATTTTGACCTCTTTCCACACTCGTCATACTAACCACATCTTTTGATCCTTTCTGTGCTATAATATTAGGCGGACGGTTATTAAGTGGGATCCCAGTTTCGTCCATGTTGTAAATGCATTCAGGTTTTCCTCTTAAGTTGTTATCATCCACCACTTAAGCTAAAGCTTCGAAAAATTCTGCAACTATTTCCTTCTTCATACCATTAATCCTTGCTCTGGACAGCCCCTCTGGTTTACGAATACTCAAGTGTGGGTTTCTTTTCATAAAGCTATGAAACCAATCTTCTCCGGCGATACGAACTTCGGTGTTGAAGTTATGCTTTATATTCAGACTTTCGGCAAAAGAAAAAGCGTACTTACGAACGCGTTTTGGAGTTATGCCGTAGCCACGGCCAGCTAAATGTAACAATCGAGTAGAAAATTTATCTTCAATGTCCTTGTCCATTGTTTGTTGACCGCCTCGATTCTTGAGAGTACCCCGGGAGAAAGTAACTCTTCTCTGCAAACTGGTATAAGGCACATTATACTTCTCAGCTGCCTTTCGTATAGTCATTTGTTTAGTTAGAACTTTTTCTGTAGCTTTTCTCATATCTTCCTGAGACCACTGACCTTGGTCAGTTTTTCTAACATAGGTTCGAACCATCTAAAACAATAAAAAAAATAACTTTAAGCAAATTATTGCCATTTTAGGTACTGATCCGAATCGCCCCGAAAAACATGATCCGATTCGCCCTATATCACTAACCGCTTAAAATTACGTTTTGGTAAAATATCTGTTACATAATCATTAAAAATCAATTTAGATTATTACATTCCTACCTAATATAATAAAACAAAAACCAAAACAATTCAACGAAAGCTTCAAACCAAATTACAAGGAAACATAATTACGTACCTTAGATTTTGGCGCCAAAACCGATATCGCCTCACGTCCACTTCCCTGGCGAGCGTCGCCGGCATTAAACTACTAAGCGAATGAAATATTTCCTATAGCAATAGATGCGGGGGGGAGGGAGGAAGAGATGTGCGGCTATGGTTGCGTTCGGCAACGCGAGTAATTAGAAAGGACATTGACCATCCATGTATGGGAGTTGGGCCAAGTGTTGCCCAGAATGAAGACAGTGCATTATGTACCTTAGGCTAACACTACTCTGTAAACGAAAGATCATCAAAATCTATTCGAGGAGATTTGAGAAAAATATATTTTTTATCAAGATTTTTTAATTGGTGATGAATGACATCCAATGGTACATACCGCAGTAATTATTTTAAACAATTACTCACTTTATAATTACAATCAAGTATTTCATGATTTCTGACATTCAGAATTGATTTACATTAATAATACACAGTTATCTACTTGACATTAAACAATGAATTACTAACATTGATAATATTACATTATTCGTTTACATCGTATGATCTGTTATTATTCACTTAATCGTTATCATCGTCATCGATGATAATTCTATCGAGAAATAGAGCAGGACGCCTAATACCGTCTTGGTGCCTTGCCCATCCTAAAAACCAAACTAGGCACATAATGTGGGCACAACTGCCAATTGTTCTGCGACCTGTGAAACATGAGCAGCAATAGTTTCTTATGCACTCTATTCCACGATTGTCCTGATGTATCAATATGTAGCAGTGGTACATTTTCGACGATACATGTCTACTTTTTATGTGTGCTCGTATGAGTTGGACATTACTGGAAGGCATAGTAAATGCTGACAGATCGATCTGATCTCCGTTATATTGTTGGATAAGAAATGATCCACTGCTGCGTACATGTTCACTGTAATAACTGGGCGCAAGTTTTATTTGGTAGGTGCCTACAGCGAAAAGGGTCAATTCTTCAGCGGTCAATATCGGAAATGCGGTAACATTATTCTGCTCAACAGTAACATTTTCGAAATGGGCTCTATTTCGGTTTAATCTTTTTTCGTCCACATAATCTGCCAAGTTATTGGCAACATTCAGTCGCTCTCTAGCTATATTTATAAAATCGCTTGCATGGGGACTGTCTATTATGTCGACGTGAAAGGCATTCGTTAAAGCCGCAGCGATTTTAAGGTCTGTGAAAAAATGGCTCATGGCTAAATTACAATACTCGTGACGAAAAATCTTAAAATCACGTTTCAGCCTCCCATTTACTACCTCAACAGGCCTACGGCAAATGGTACAAATTCTTGATTTATTTGCCTGGATTGTACTCAATTGAGTAGCTCTTCTTGCCTGAGATTCTGGTATTATGCCAACATATCCATGAGATTCCAACATGGGTATAGAGTCACGAAACCCTCTGTCTAAAATGAATATATCACCGCAATGTAACAGCCAATGAATAACTCTACCTGGACCATCTAAAAGATTATTTAAAATAGTAGCGTCATTTTGAGTCGCTTGATAAGGTCCAGAAATATCAACAATGTGCCCATCACATGTAACTAATAAAAATGGTTTAAGTAGGTTTCTGTACTTGTGGTACAGTCTGTACGTGACTTTTTGAAATGTGAAGTTACTGCTCTTTTGGATGTACATATAAGTTCCATCGCAGATTATAATAGCTTTCTCATTATTAGCGAACAAAGCATTAGGAACCGCTAGATTTCTTTCTATTATCTGTTCTCTGGTCATGTGATCGAAACCCAAGTAGCGAGGAACAAAATCACTGTCTAGGCATTCCCTAGCTGTTTTCATTTTCCGTTCGAGAGTCGTTCGCGACATGTTAAAAACGTGGCGAGTCTTTCATTCGATGCCCCAGTTCTAAGTTTAGACAGAAGTATACCTAGTGCTGTCCGTGGGCATCGGCATCTTTCTGCTAATTGCGTAGTTTCATTGAACAGCCTTTCGAATTCGTCACGAGTGCGACCAGTCCAATAAAATAATTCGGCATCATGTTGCTGATTAAGATTTTCAAAATCTATAATGTGGCTTCTGGGTAGTTTTAGTAATTCCAACATTTCGAAGACTTGTTGGGGATTAAAATGAAAACAACGATTTGGTGCCGTGAAAAGATCATCCCAGGAGTTGTCTTCTAAATGTTCCTGGCACACGCGTGCATGTGCTGGAATAAAGTAATTGTGGTTTATGAGCAATTGTACTTTTAGACTTTTCGGAACTCGATGACGAGTATTGTTTGTACAATTATATACCATACAAGTAGTTGATGTGTTCGGGGCTCGGCAGTAATTCTCAGGAAGCCTAAATGTTACGTTTTCCACTGCTGGCGGATCTTCTAGAGCAGGCGGATCTTCTACAGCAGGCGGATCTTCCACAGCAGGTATATCTTCCACAGCAGGTATATTCTCTACAGCAGGCACATCTTCCACTGCAGGCACATCTTCCACTGCAGGGAGCATCAGCCTTCGTCGTCGAGCTCTTGTCCAACAACCATGGCAGATATGTTCGCTGTTATCGAATGTTATCTGAAAATAAAAATTAAAACTTAAATACCGTAACCGCCAAACTCAGGGTCGTGAAAATAGTACTCAAGTTAGATAACGTGTCGTACACGTCAAAAGCGAATAATTAGGGCTACAAAAATCGTAATCCATCACTTAGTTTACTTAATCACCTATGGCAATCACCATTCGTTTCGAAACGATCACGACAATCGAAAGTCGTTTTGGTAACCCCTTTTTTTTGCGTGGTAAAATCATCAAATGAGTCTTCCCGCTCAGGATGGGACGGGAGGGACTGTCAGACTTGTACTGACTAAAATCCATGGTGATCCTTAAATAGCCCTTTACGATCCAAGGTCACGGTTACCAGGTGAGACAGTCCCGCGGGCGACCCCGGCAGGCTTTGCCCCTCTTAGGGGGCCATAACTCGCCGCCTGCATGCTCGCGCCTACAGTGCCCTTTGGTAGCCCCTAAGATGATCATAATAATTAACACGTGACATTTACATGAACGTTCCTGACAGTCTTCATTGAATTCAACTTGTCAACCACTTAGTGATGTTATACTTAAAAAGTGCTTACCTCACGTGGAGTTAAAGCTTGAATGATGTTTTGAACCGTATGATGATTTTTTTTTTTGTCGACGTGGAAAATCATCTTTGACGAAACCCGCTCTTGGGTGGAGCGGGAGACAGTGTCAGACTCTTACTGACTAAAAACCCCGCGCCGTTCCTTCTAGCCTTCATACCGGGGCACGAGCTCCCTTTCGGACAACCCTGTCCCCAGTAGGCTTCGACCCAGCTGGGCCCCTCCTGCTGCTGACAACTCCTTGAGGCGCGCGGAAACAGTGCGCGCCGTCGACGTCTTGGACTCGGTCCATTACCGGACGATCGGACAGCGAGCTACCCATGGCTCGCCGTCCGCGAGTCCGCGTCTACGGTGGCCGGAAATCGGGATCGGAATCCCGGCGACGGCGGCGAGGGCGCCGTTGCCTGGTGCGGTCGGCCTCCTTCTTTGCAAGCATTACTGCTTCGCAGAAGGAGGCGACCGCCTGCCATTCCTCCTCGCTCCGGACCATGGCCTCGACCAGGGCCCGGCGCGAGAGGTCTCCGCCGCCGATCGCCCCCACGAGGGCACGGCGATGCTCCGCCCAGGCAGGGCACACCTCAACGGTGTGCTCCACCGTGTCCTCCGGGCGTTGCGCACAGTGGCGACACCCGGGCGTCTCTTCCGCTTGAATCCGATGCAGGAACCTCCCGAACTTGCCATGTCCGGTGAGGACCTGCGTCATGCGGAAGGTAAGAACGCCGTGAGGTCTTTCCAGCCACGCCTCAAAGAGGGGACTTACCGCCATAATCGTGGCGTGCCCAAACCGTATGATGATGATTGTTCTGTAGATCACGAGTTAACGTGTCTTCTGATTCTTTCTACAGAACGGTTACAAAGTAAACATACCCTGTTTTGTGGTTGATACATTGCTCAGAACACTTAGCACTTCGAAAATAAACTCAATCTAAACGCAATAAGTAGTACTACGATAGTCCAAATGAAAAGCCAGGTCAACGGGTGAAGCAAATACAAAAGTCCAAGTAAAGCCAAGTCGTTAAAAATAATGGATGAAATAAAAATGCGCACAGTACACAACGGATCACGGGTGAAGTTAGACTGCAGTGCGAAAACAGTGGCGCGCACGCAAGCAGGTACAGATGCATGAGAGGGACAAACATCTACATAATCTAAATGTGCGCATGTGAGACAACATGTTTTCTCACAACTCTGATTGTTGCAACTCTCAGCCGGTGAGCATTCATTAGAACTGGTTTTCGAGCCAGCGAGATTACGTTTGATGGAATCTGATTGTCATGGAGTAACATATTATTTTTATGCGAATATATTTTATTAATTAAACAGTTTTAACAAAAATCGTCCCGAAAATCTTAAAAATAAAACTATAAAATACCCTGGGACCGATTTTTTTTTTAATATTTTTTAAAACTATATGTTAATGCAAGTAATCATTTAGAAGTACTCCCATGTGTGGGCAGCATATGGCCCAGAACCGGTCAATGTCCTTTTATTAAATTCCTTATTTCGATCCGATTCGCCCTGTGATCCGAATCGCCTCGGCCTACCCTAATGATTATTAGTTTGTAATCGTTATTTTGATTACTTTTTTGATTGATGCATACTAACTACATTTAGGAATTCGAAAAATAAAATCATTAACATTGTAAATCATCTTTATTTTTTTATCAGTCTCATGAATTAATTTTTTTTTAATAATTATTATACTTAAGAAAACAATCAAGAATTATTTTTATGTGTGCCATGTGTGGCTTAAATTAGATTTTAAAAGCACCCTCTTTTCAAACATCTCATCCGAAAGTCTGTGTGATTTAGGTAAATTGGTCATGGTCGCATATGAGAAAAGTCTTTCGACAGGACCCGATGACGGAAGAGGTGTGTTATATTTTTTAAAAACACGTTTAATTTCAGGGTATCGATTTAGCATCGATACATCCCGATCCTGGTCCGCTAAAAAAGGAGAAATAATGGCATCTGCCTTTGAGCGTTGTATTTGGTACATATCTCCCGAATCAGGCTCTGAAGAATCAGTGTCAAACTCAAAATAGCTGTCTTGTTCATATATATTATTAGGTGTGACTTGAAGCGTTTCAGGTGCCTCATGGATTTCCTTGATTACAGCTCCTTTAAAAATAGATTTGATTCTGGAATGGTATTCTATATTAACACAAGCAAGCCATTTGTCCTTGAATCTGGGGTAAGACATTGCAGCAACTGCTGCATTTTGAGCTACTTTTGAGGAGAAATAAAAAAACTCTGCAAATCGTGTTTCTACGCACTCCAAATATTTCTTTACCAACATTTGACAAAAAGTAAGAGATTCTCTATTCAGTTTTTGCAACTTTTTGCGCAAAGATACTAAACATGGCAATAATATACCGTAATACATGTCTTGTTCGCCTTGTAATATATCCAGGGCCTCTGCTATTGGTTTTGAACAACGCAAGTATTCCTTTATGTAATGGAAATCATCATCACGTAAAACGTTTGTCATTCCTAATGCCACGTGCAGCTGTAGGTACACTCTTCTCCTGTATTGATGCAATTTGTTTCAGTGAATCATAAAGACTGTTCCATCTAGTGATTCCCGGTTTGGAAAAGGTATGACCAACAATGTCAAGTATTATTTCAGCTGATTTAGGCCGGCCGGCGGAGTTCCACAAGTTGTTGCATTTTTTAATAACTTGATTATGAATATTGCCAATACTTGTGTCGTTATTTCGTAATACTTTATTGGCGTCCGTAGTGGCACATAAGTTTAGCTTGTGTGCACAACACCTTAAATGTACAGGCAATTCTAGTATTATTGACTGTGGAATAATATTTTCGTCAAAAGCTAGCGGATCAACTTCATTATAAGTACTAAAGTGTGCCACAGAAATGACCTCGATGTGAGAATCTGCTTCGAGGATAGAACTTTCTGCGGGTTCTGAATTGTCATCAATGTTAAGGGTAAAATTTTCACAATTTTCCACGTCTATGCCAAACTCTTTAAATGCTTTTACAAAATTACTGCCGTTATCAGTAACTGTAGCCAGCACTTTCCGGGAGTCGAGACCAAATTCAGCATGTACTGCTTCAAGTAAAAGAGCTATACGGTCGTAGCTGTGCGTACCTGAAAATCTTCGACAAGCCAGTGTTTCCGACTTCCGTTTCAGATTCGTGTCGAGCCAGTGTGCGGTAACGCCCAAAAAACTTCTTGTTTTTGCCGACCAGATATCGGCAGTTGTGCAGACTTCATCTACATCGCGCAATTCACTCTTGATTTTTGTAATTTCCTTATTAAAGTAATCATCAATCAATCGACCCAAAGTTCTTCTACTGGGAACGTTCAATTCATTTGCAGAGACATTTAAATCACCAAAGATTTTTTTTAAAAGTGATCGTCTATTGCTTGTAAAGGAATCATAGAATGAATAAAAAACTTTAACATATTTTCATTAAATTGGTCCTGTGAAATCGTTCGATCAGTAGGTACATCACTAGTACTATCATCTCTAATATCTGGTTGCAGTTGGTTGGATGTTCTAGTAGACCGTTTATTTTTTTTCATAGTTTTCAAGTAACTCTGATACTCGTTGTGTGTTTCTTCCCCGTGTCTTCGTTTGAGATGAGTTACAAAATTTGATGTAGAATTATTAAAACCACTAATTTTAACTAGTTTTGGCCGACATAATGTACAAATTGCCACTTTCTTTTTGCTCGTAGACTCCGATACTGAATACGTAAAAAAAATTCCATCAAGAATGCATGGTAATGTCTCAAGTTGTACATGGTGCACGGTATCAGATTCTGAATTAGTAGATAAAGACGAAAAAGAACTTGACGCCATTTTACAATAAATACTGATTTTACAAGAATAATGTTTAAACACCAAAACACATAGGCCAGTACGTCACGGTTTAGACTCGTGAATCAATTTACGTTTATATCCTTGCGCACTATTATACAAACTGACTGCTTGCTCTATGGCAAGAAGCGGGGCGCAGGCGGCGGGCGATTGGCTTACCGGCCGTACCCCGTACCCCACCCAACTCCCGCACCCCGCGTGCCGTATCTTCGAAATGCAATTGAGCACGCAGAAATTCTTTTTCGAATTTACTTAAGGATTTAAATAACGAAAGAGTACAAAACGTCTATGACATCCAAATTGGATCAGAAGTTTTTAGAAAAACGCAGACATACAAGATACGTACTGATTGAATATAGAACCGCATTTATTAAAAATATGCTTAAAAAATTAATCAAATCTACCCATGTAATTAAGATTACTGACTATTGTAATCAAAACTAATGATTACAAATGTAGTCATGATTGAAAGTAATCAAGATTAAAAGTAATCATGATTGATGTATTCATGATTACTTTCAATCAGATTATTAATCCGATTACAAAAGTAGTTGATTACGCCCAACTCTGACTTTAATGAGTAATTTTCAGAGAAATCAACATGGACAAGAGCTTCTTTAATGTTCAGGTTTTCTTTAAGATTTTTTATAGTTCTGTACTGTCCGACGACTTTGTAAGTGTGTTCGAGAAATGCAACCAAATCGTTTTCCATTTTTTCTATTGCTTTTGTAGTGCTGATTGTCTTACTCTTTTTCTCCGTTATAGTTTGCTTTTTCTTCATGCCATTTTTCAAAATTACTTCTTTTGTTGTTTTCCCCTACTGAAAATATACTATGCTTTTGGCTTCATTTGCATTACTATAATTTAGAATATTTGATTTGCAGTCATCACAACGCCTTCGTAAGCAGTTTGTATTTCTGGAATCGCAGCATAATTTTGAGAGTACCTGGTCAGTTTTTTTCGCGAATTATAGATGCTTTATGCAATGCAGAAATAAACAACCCCATATTTGCATGAATAGTACATTGACATGTTTCTCTATTGCTATCTTTAGGAAAAACTACCCAAAAGGGTCGCAACTTACAAAAAAATGAGTAGCTAATTCTCGAGTTCGTCTCTAAGCGGAATTTGTTATACAGTTTAAAAGAACTGTGTAAACGGGTAAGCATAAATATCTTTTTTGTTCCCGAACTTTATTGCGTGTGATATATTCTCTTTTGGATGGGGTGATGACACTGTTTGCATCTTCGGTGTAAAAATTTTTTACGCGTTCATGAAGAGGTGTCTCTTTAATCTCAGGTGAACTACTTAGCCACTTCTGAATCATTTTCATGAGCTGTATTCTCTGAGCTGCGTATGCAGTTACTTAATTTTTTCTTTAATCGCTGAATGTGTCTTCTTTGTTTTATGTCTTTTATTCAACTCAATGTCGAACCTTTCTCACCGCTGATTGTATTTGTGAACAACTGTGCAATGGATCATGTAGTTTACTATCGGGCTCTTGCTTTGAATTATTTTCTTCATCGGCGACTGCCTGAATATTAATGACATGAAATGGAGGCTCCTTGTGTCCTTCAACAGCTTCTTCTTTTTTTCTTTGGCGATATCTATAAAATGTGGAAGTATTTACTGTAAAATGTTTTAACTATTACCACTGAATATTTTAGAAATTAAAATTAGCATAGCCTACCTTTTAGAATTTTCTCTCCATTTTTTTCTTTGTTCTTTTAGCGCGCGAGTCGATTTTTTTATTTCTTTGTTCGCTTCTTTTTGTTTTAAATATCTTTCTCTTCTTTTTCTTTTTTCCGCTTCCAACAATTGTGGGTCATTTTTAATTTCAGCATATCGCCGTCTTTTACACATTTTTTGAACTTCTCTTCTTTTTTTCAGGTCTTCTTTATTTTTTTTTAATTTAGGGGGCATTTTTGCAATCGCTTGATCGTTCTTCTTTGTAAAATAAAATATGGATTGACATGTAATTTGTTTCTTTTTGGATCTGTAAAAGAAAAGACTTATTATTACTGTGTCTAATCGCTTGAAAATAAACATCATAGTCTTCATTTATTAGGTAGGTAATTAAGTTAGACTAGAACACTTCAAATTTTGTTTCAAGCTCATTCACAAGGCAGATTTATCGGAGAAGGACAAGCAAGTAGTTCAACATTGTGGTAGGACCTCTATCTGCCGAGAATCCCAGGATCAATTCCTGGCGTTTGGGAGAAGACAGTATTTTTTAAAAACTACCTATATATTACGTATACCTTTAAATTTGCTACGGTTATTGCAACTAGGTACAATAATATTTATGCTAACTACATAATGTAGGTACAATCTACGATACTACGATGTAAACTAGATTTTAAATATCTAAACAAGATTTCAACTTGAGAAAACTCACAGAGCAGCAAATAGATATTTATAAATTTATTTGATTCCAGTTGTCAACAATTATGTTTCCGCCATCGTTTACGTATCTGTACATATTTAATATATTTTCTGTATTGTTGCTTTCCACAATAATTGCAACACTCTCATATTGAAATGGGTAGTTAGATTCATACTGTCGATATAATCGTAAATTATCTTGATCTTGACAGAGGGCTTTACAATGCCCCCCTTGACATGTAGCAAATAATACTTTAAACTCTTCTAAGATATAAATAAAGCGATTGACGTTACTTTGTATTATACCTATTAGTATCCATGTCTAACACATAGTATGTTAGTTTCATGTTAGTTATTGTACAAAAAACGTTTAAAAAATTATGTAGGTAACAAAAATATAAATCTGGTAGTTGAGTTTTAAATGGCCTAAACACCGCTACGTCTAATGGTTGTAAAGCTGAGGTAGTGTGGCTGGGCAAACATAACAAAATAATATCGTTATCAGAAGCAACTTGCAACATGTCTGGTGCGGATGAATGAGATAAGTGCCCGTCTAAAATAAGCAGAACCTTACCTTGCGGTTTCAAAGCTATGAAGTGTTCCGTAAGCCACTTATAGAAAAGATCGGTATTTATGTATGCCGACTTTTTGTTCATGTTCACTTTTGAGCCCAGTGGTAGACCGTTCTCGAATTCTGGTTTCTTATTTACACCTTTAATTATTACTACTGGTGGGAGAAAATTACCAATGGCATTGCAACAGGCTACGATAGTCATTGTTTTACCTTTCTCCGCAGATGTAACTGAATTTACTACTTTTGCACCTTTCTTTGCAACAACTTTGCCAGGCTTATTGTTAAGCTGAACTCCTGATTCGTCCATATTATAAATCCTTTCAGGCTTATCCAAGAGATCATTATTGGCCAGGACTTTTGTCAGAAGTTCATGAAAATTATTCACTTCTTCTCTGCTGAGACCTTTAGCCCTAGCGACAGATAAACCTTCTGCTTGCCTAATAGACAACTCTGGATTTCGCTCAGTAAAACTTTTGAACCATTCATTCCCAGCTATCTGGTTTTCATTATCAAAATTGTGTTGAATCTGTAGCTTTTCGGCAAATTGGTATGCTAACGTACGTATAGATCGTCTATCTGGGGGAAATCCCGCGTCGCTAAGCTTCAAAATGTGCGCTACCAACCTTTTTTCTTGTTCAAAACCCAGGACAGGATGTTTTCCCAAAGTCAACTTAGTTTGGTTTTTAATAGCGTAACGCCTTCGCAATGTTCTGGATGGAATCCCAAATTGCCTGGATATTTAATTGATCCCCAATTCTTTTTTATCCAATTCATGAAAAGCTGACTGTAGCTGCTCTGTTGTCCAAGAAACTACTCGAGCTCGTACGCCCTCCTTTCTTTTGTATTTCCTTGGAATGGCTCACCTACAATAAGCAAAGTAAGTATAAATAAAAAACTGTATCTACACTCATTTCATTACATTCGAATTATGAAATTAAAGTTGGATACATTTTTTTTGAAATACCAAAATATTCACGACTATGACTTTTAAATACTTTGATAAGGCTCTTGCAGTATAGAGGAACAGATGCCCCTAAAGTCAACTATCCCTTGTAAACTCGGGCCAACTATCCTTTTCACTAGGGATAGATGCCTCTCAATATTTTATAAATAAAATAAATGCAAACATCAGTGATTGACTCTTAAGGCTGGAGTCTTGTAAAAATTCACCCGCGGCAAATTATTAGCGCATCTTTGTATGCTTTTTTTGAACAAAATAATGAAACAACTTGAAATACAAAAAATGTTACTAAAAAAATTATGTTGTTGTTGTTATGTTGTTAAAAATGTTACTAAATGTCTTATTAAATGTAATTAAATTACATCATAATGAGATTATTTTGATGATAAAACTTCAATAAAGCAAATGATAAAAAAGATAAAATCCAAATCACCATAATTTATCAAAAATATTGATTTTAAAAGATGTCCAAAAAATGTGTATAAATTATTAGTATTTGTACAATTTTTTTTACATTATGGTGATTTAGATTTTTTTTTATTATTTGCTTTATTGAACTTTTAGCATCAAAATAATCTAATTATGATGTAACTACGATGCTTAGTTATTGTGAAAAAAAAAAAAACATTTAATAAGAGCCAAATGTTGAGAATTTTGATGAAATTGTGACTTCTGAAATAAGAAAATGAAACATAATTAGAACTAGCCATGAATGCATTTCAAAGATGATAATGTTGCGCTTAGTATCCATTCGTAAGATTTGTAAATTCGTTATATTATGCCATTAACGAAGCTCACAAACATAAGTCGAAATGATGTTGGCACAAAAGAGCTATGTTTAACGCTTGATTTACCAAACATAATACACCCAAATTGACTTAAAAAAAATAACTGGCTACTACTCATACTATGGTTAAATATGTGCTATAATAATGTCAAGTTGTTTCATTATTTTGTTCAAAAAAAGCATACAAAGATGCGCTAATAATTTGCCGCGGATTTTTTTTTTCTGTCGACGGGGAAAATCATCATTGACGAAACCCGCTCTTGGGTGGAGCGGGAGACAGTGTCAGACTGTTACTGACTAAAAACCCCGCGCCGTTCCTTCTAGCCTTCATACCGGGGCTCTAGTTTCCTTTCGGATAACCCCGACAATAATTTGCCGCGGGTGAATTTTTAAAAGACGGCCGCCTTAAATGTGTTCTCAAAGAACCAATGTATTAAAACCATTCAAATAAAATGTAATCATTTAACTGTTTATAAAGATATGGAATAGTGAATACTTACGTTTGAAATTTTGAAGCGTTCGTCGCGTCCGCTGCGAATGTAATTCGACACACAAGCGAGAAACGTCCGTCTAGCACAACAACTCGCGCGTCACTGAGGTGGGGGGTGCATGTGGCGCGTATGTAAACAACGAATTTGCTGTTTCGTTCTCTGGTAGTTGAGTTTTTAGAAACGAGGCATCTTTCCCAGCGCGGCATCTATCCCGGTTTTACCCTAGGTGTTCTTTCTGGACTCTAAATTCACGCACAGGTCTTACGTCCATATTTCATGCACGGGAAACTTTGATTTAACGTGCCTCAGTGGCCATGCACCATGTGACTTTTCACAATCTGATGCAGAACAGGATCGACGTCAGGGTCTGGAAGCTCAGCACTTATGACTTGATCAATCTGGTTGAGCCAGATCTTCTCTGCCAACGACAAAATCAGGTGCGCGTGTGGCAAGCCGCCTTTTAGCCATTCCACGGAGTACATATGGCATCGGACTGCGCCTTTGTTAGAAGATCCATAAGACAATTAAACTTCAGGTAGAATACGCGAGAAATCAAGTCGTGCCTGTCGTACGAAGCCTGTCCTGCAAGGAGTTGAGCTGTTATTTCAGGCCACTTTGGGTTGGTAGTATCTAATGGTAATGAAGAGGTCCGGGCGACCAAACTTTCGCACGTAACAAAATGCATCTTGGGTCCTCTCGTGCATGTACTGCGGACCTCCTGTGAAGGTGGAGGGGAGAAACACCATCCTTCCTACATCTTGAGCATTTGCATCTCTGAGATGGACGTAGTTCTCAGCTCTTAGCTTTCTTTGTTTGAACGTCATAAATACCAAACGCTCTGTCTCAATTTTGGCGTACATGTCCACCAGAAACTGACTAAAGAGCGTACGGTAATGGTGGAAATAAGAACCGTTGCTTACTCTCAGCTGGATCAAGAAGCTGTAGATCTGCATGGCGGGCCTTTTTTTGTTATAATTTGGGGAGCCTGTCTGGGGGTCTACATTACAGTGGACGAAATGGTAGCCATCCTTTCCGCGACAGAACATAGCGGATATTGAAAAACATCGTACGCGCGTGAGTCTCGGTGAACCTTAGAAGCCAGTTATCATGCGTGCGCAAAACGATGTCTCTTTTATCACACTCCTTATCGACTTAAAGAACGGCTACCTCATTCGTCGTTGACGCATTATACCGCCCCGGATGGGCTGCGATCGGCCTTCTATCTGCGCCAATGACAAACTTAAAGTGGTTGCACTCGTTCTCAGGCACCGACACGGGCGGCTTTGAAGTTGCTAATGTGCGGATTAACGTTATGCAACATACTTTGCAATCCTCTGACCAGACCAGAGTCCAAATTGGGGATGTGTCTACTTCGCAGATTTGCTTGTTCTTCAAAATCGATTACAAAATAAATTTTCAAAAATTTTGGCATGTCTGTAGGTAGCAGCGAACCCTGCTTCATTGATTTTATTTGCACCAAACAGTCATCTGGAAGGCGCTGTTATAAGCTCGGATGTTTTTCAAAAAATGGCAGGTCTTGCACAGACTCCAAGCATACCTTACCAGATGCACAACACATCCCTTTGAGCTCCCCTTTCCATTTGCGGGCTTGGCAGGGGCATACCAGGGCCGTAGCTAGGGTCGAATTTGAGGTAGGGCAGCATTAGTTACAGGTAGGGCGGAAGTAAAAAAATTATCATAATTGATCTGCCGTCGAAACACGGGCTCCTAAATCAATCACCATGTATATCACCATCATGTGAATAGTTATTCGTAGACAAATAATTACTGTGACAGTGCATGAGCATGGATCTAAGAACTATTAATTCATGAATCCCCAAGCGACCACCGGTGGCCGCGCATCTATTGTCTTACTATTGTGTCTCTAATTGACGGTATCTGAAGGGTTAAATCCTCAATGATGAAGAACAAGTGAATAAGATGGTTGAACTTCCAGATTTGGATGTAGAGATCCACGTCTGAGTGAGAGTGAGGTAATAATTAATTATTGGGTGGGGTGATACGAGTAAATAGAAACGACCAAAAATACCATTAAGATCACATTGTTTTTGCGTACTTATTATAATAATTAACTAACATAATAATAAAAAACATTTAAAACAGCTGAATTCTACGATTCGCCATGTTATTAAAAATGCGAAGAACTTCGTTCAGATCAACTGATTTTGTTCTTTTTTTTTCAAAGGCCAGAAATACCATACCAGCCATTCTCTCGTGACCCATTGACAGCCTTTGAGGCCTATTGATTGCAGTTAAAGTTGAAAACGTAGATTCACACACTGCAGTGCTACATCCTATGGTCGCCACAGACGCAAAAAGTTCATATGTATCTTTGAACGCCTCTCGTTGCCTGTACAAAACTTGCAATGTATTTTCCATTATATCCTCGTTACGACTCAAGTAAGCTTTAACCACACTAGCCTCTTCTCTTGATGGAATTTTCAGACCTGAAAAATTAGTTAAAATTGTAAATTGAACATGACAATTTTTTTGAATTATTTTTTTTTTTTAAACTTACCCAAATTTTTCAGTGGAACCATTTTATCTACATCCAACTCATCAAGACTTGCAATCGAATTAATTAAATCATCGTTGTCCGAAAACCTTCTTTGTAATTCAGCAATTAAAATGTCCAACGTTTCGAAATACTCAGACTTAAATGGCTCGTCGTTCTCATCTATATTTTGTCTGGCGGAGGAACAGGGGGTGTACGTCAAATAGTCATCCATCCGATTTGGTTTTTTTACTTGCCTCTTCGAGGTCTGTGTCCTATTTTCAGATTCGCCGCAGTCATTGCTTGTTAAAGACTTAGCTTCTTCCAGAATTTGATTATACATTTGATTTGATCTTAATTTAATAATTTCATCTTTGACACACTTTATGATTGTTATGGCATCTTTTAATCCTGCGCTTCGGGCTTGCAAAGCTGCGTCTGCAGGTTGTAGCGTGGATAAGATTTTTTTGGCCACAACCATGGCTATTCGGAATTCCAGATCAAGCATGACTTTTTTAATACCTATACTCTTGGCGACGTCATCACCGTTGAATCTGCCATTTTTAATTTCTTTCAAAGTCTGCAAAATCGATGAATAATTATCGTATACAACTTTTGTAACTGCTAAATGTCCAGACCAGCGTTGTTCGAGGAGTCGGCCAATCCTTTTTCCATCATATAAGGCAGCTATTTTGCCATGATGAAAGAATTCATGTAACATGATGCATTGGTCAAAAAATAAACGAATAAAAGTCATTTCTGAGATAGTCCTGATGACTATTAAGTGCAAGCGATGGTTATAGCAGTGGACGTAAGGAATTTTTCGGCCCAATTTATTTTCTATTCTAGTCGCAACTCCTGAAACTTTCCCACTCATTACACTTGCGCCATCATAGCATTGGCTAAGCATACAAGAGGGGTCAATGTTATTTTCCGTGAGAGTATTTAACGTTAATTCCGTGAAAGTGGCTGCATCAAGATTTTCAGTAGTCTTAACCATCAGCAACGACTCATTGACGACACCATCCTTGACGTAGCGTATTGCTAATGCAATATTTTCGCGGTTATTTTTATCTCTCGTCCCATCTTCCATTAGAGTAAACCATTTCACGTCAGATTCATTAATATCTTTGACAATGGAACTTCGTACCGCTTGAACCATTGCTTGAATTATTTGATTTTGAATTTCGGGTGAACGATATGTTGCGTTTTGTGGTATATGAGTGAGAACCTCGTTCAAATTTGGATCTTTCATACATGTGTATTCAAATAAATTCTGAAATAATCCTTGTTCTTTTTCTTCTTCCAAAATATAATTTCCACGCAAAGCTAATTCGTTGACAATTAGAAATTGTATTACTTCCATGATAGACTTTACATAATACCTATATTTTTCTAATACTTTTTGATTTATTAACGTTTCAACACTGCTAGATGTAGATATTCTTTGTAATTTCTCCTGCCACATCGACATAGCTTGAATATGAGAAATTGATTTTTCATGTTTTGGAAAACCAGTTTTAGAATCAGTGGCATTTTTCCAGTTTCTAAATCCTGTGGAAGTGTACGAAGTCTGTTTGCTTCCATGAGGTAAAAATTGCTGGCATGGATAGCAAAAAGCAGCATCTTTCTCGACAGAATACTGCAACCATTTATAACGCTTGAACCAATCGGAAACAAAGGCCCTGTTGTGTTGTTTTGGATATGTGTCTAAAACAACTTGTTTTATTGGTTCTCCGATTTGTGCAATATCAGACGGAATACCATAGCTAACGTTACCTGTTGCTACGGAACTAGGAGTAGCGATTGTATTTGGTGCTTCCACCTGTTTTGAACAGTTAGGTTTTTCGTGGTCAATTTGCTCCTCAAGTCTTCGTTTTTTTCCAAAGAAAGCCCGTATATCCATCGCGAAATAAATGAATCTTCAATTTATAGCAATACAAATAACAATTGTATCGATTTTTGTCTAAAGCACTCTTCACCGTACACTTCACTTAACCAAACTACAAACAATCATAATCAATCTTTAGGTCAGGTTTAAAAGGGGATTCCCCGTACCATAGATTGCAATATAGCCCATATTGCAGTCTATGGTACGGGGATTCCCTCTGCATCACACAGATATTGGCGCCCAGTACACGCTCAATCTGGATCACGATCCAGATCTTGCCTTCTCGCTCTTAGATAAGACGGTGTCCCTTTCAGACTCCTACGTGAAAGGGACATAATTCAGTTGAATCTTCAACTGTTGACAATTGTAAACAATTGAAAAGGTGGCTAAAATGTCATGGGCGTCCGCAAAAAGGGAAAAAAAATTAGCTGATTGAGAGGTTAGTCATCGAATATTCGTATTCTAATTCTTTGTATAAACCCATCGCTTCATGAGATGGCGCTTCGAATGCCATCTATACACAGAACAAAGAATTATTATAATATGAAATGAATGTCACAATCTGTGGTAGGTAAGTATTTTCGGAAAAACTTAGATACCTATCGCTACATTTTTTTTCTCAAACTATGAACAAACAATTTAATTATAATAATTTATCTTAGTTTTAGATATTTTTAAGGTAGGGCATTGTGGTTTCAAGGTAGGGCATTGCCCCACAATGCCCCCCCCTAGCTACGGCCATGGGGCATACACTTCTTCTAAGGCGCCAATATCTCCGTTGTCGGCGTAGTTAATCGCGACATTGTAGATAAACTTACTTCGTTCTTTATTTAGCCACGGTTGCTCTTCGATATCGTAAACCGTGGATTCATCATCAGATGACGAAAGTTGATTTATGACACGACGCAGGCGATCTTGTTCTACTTGTGCCGCACGCTGTTTGCCGAACCAAGTTTCCCGAATCTCTTGGACTCTGTCACGTTCTTTCAATGTCCCTATGCATTTCGTGGTACCGCTGCCGAGCAGCTGCTTGACGTTCTTCACGCTGCTCGTCTGTCTCTAACGAACGTGAGAGAGTATGCTGAGAGCGATCTGCCCCCAAGCGAGTCTCGCGCTCTTCTTGATCTTCTAGCGACCGAGCAAAAGAAGAACGACTTCGCTACGAACATAACCTCGCCTCTCGCCGTCGGTAAGTCTCTGACGCACGAGACAGCATGGCGCTCCCGATCGCTTTCAAGTCGAGCTTCTCGCGCTTCAGCACTGTCGCACGATCGAGCGGCATCAGTGCGGCTTCGCTGCGTACTCAGTCTTGTCTCTTGTTGCGTGTACGTCTCTGACGCGCGAGACTCAGCTTGGCGCTCCCGGTCATTTAATAGCCGCATCTCGTATGCACCTGCAAACCTGAAAGTCAAGCGACCGCGACAATGCATTTTGAGTGCGCATAGAATCTAATCGAGACTGTACTACTTTCTCCACGTCGAGTTTCCGCATTGTGTTCTCGCAGAACAGCCAACCTTGCCTCACGCTCAACGGGAATCATTTGAGGATTGAGATGGTTAGACCGTTTTCTAGGCATTTTGATTCTTTTTAATTTGAAAGACTAAACAAACAATGATAACAGAAAAATAAATTACACACCCAGAATTATGCCAAGTATACCTAAATACGAATAATTTGATGAGATAATGATAATTAATCAGTAGTTCGATTGAATAGCGAAGTAAGTAATAATTATTTATTGAACTTTATATTTCCACAAAACCACGTTAAATACGATCAAGCACAGAATTTAAAATTTCATAAAGAGGCCTACTACCTGGCCTTTGTTTCATATTTTTTTCAAAATGATTAATATATCATCTCAAGTTCTCTGACATAATTATTAAACGCATTTGTTGCCACTTTTAACTTTCCGTAAAAAGATGAAGTTTTGTTGAATGCTTTAAAATGGGTTAACAATATATTTGTAGATTCATTTAAATCGGGAATGTTCTGTAATTCAGCAACAAAGCCAGGATAGGTATGCTTCTTGCTACATTTAAAAAGTAAATAACTCGATATATAGGGTGATTGGTAATTAGTGACCGATTATACACGTGATTGCACTCATGATTACGGACAACTTTTCCAAACAAACTTTTTTTATACAGATGTCTTCTTCACAGTTAGTAGACCGTAAGTTCTTTAGCATATTGCATAGGAATAATTTTGAGAATGCCCTCATGAACTGTATTGGTGTAGGGTCTCGACAATTACCACCCCATTGACGGACGGTGCCAAAAAAACGTTCTAGGCAATCTTGATTTAGGCGTCTCATAAAAACAAAATTAATGCCTTCTTTCTTTAAATCCTTGCATAGCATGATTATGGATTGTTTTTTTTTTTCATATCTATCATACAACGCCGTCAAGTCCCAAGCTAAGCGTAGCGTGTGTTAAGGATACTAGACAACTGATAAGCATATGTCTAAATACATACATATTATAGATAAATTACACCCCAGTCACAGAACAAACGATCATGCTCATCACATATTTATTATATTCTTTATTGTACACCACATAAACAAAGAAAAATACAGGACAAACATTATTCAAAATAAGTGTACAATGGGCGGTCTTATTGCCCAGGGCGATCTCTTACAGACAACCTTTGGATGGACTGAAAGAAAGGAGAAATATTTAGGGCAGTCAGTGTACAACATTAGAAATAATATTAATAAGAAATAAAAACACGAATACATATGCGACCAAACAAGTACCTAACTATAAAACCAGTCAAATACCGATGGAGATATGTTAAAAGAGTATAGGATACCAAGCCAACTGTCGAACTCAACCGTATTCAAAGCATTGCTAAAGTCAAGCGGAGCTACTACAGTTAACTTTCCCATTTCCATGCCAGGCCTGATACCATCTGTAATATGCTCCAGTGCTGAGGTACTGCTGTATCCAGGTCGAAAACCGGATTGATAGGAATTTAGGAGACTATGCTTGGAAAGGAAAGAGTTTGTTGCTGGTGGACAAGCTTTTCCAGGACTAAAGATAGGAAAGGAAGAATAGAAATAAGACGCTAGTCGGCGAAAGATGCAGGATGAGATTTCTTAGGTAAAGGGATGATTTGGGCATCTTTCCAAGCTTTTGGGAAGACACCACTGGAAACAGAAAACTTGAGGATGTAAAGGATGACGGGGAGGATTTTATCAAGGACTGGAATTATCATCTTTCGGCTGATACAGGCACTACCAATAGCGTTGGATGTAATGGATATAATATTCCTTTTAACATCACAAGCAGTAAACCGACTTATGACAAATGGGGAAAAATCAGGTTTCGGAAGGTTTGAAAAACGAAGACGACTTAGGGTAATAGCTTTGGTGGCCCTATTCAATATGGGCGAAGTAGCAAAATAACTATTTAGTAAATTGAAATCAAGTCTTTAGGAATTGTGTCATGAGACTTTTTTCCGATACCTAGTGATTTGAGAAACTTCCAGACCTTGGCTGGATCACCGTTCTGTACTGAAGTATGGATAAATTGGCGGTTTGTATTCCTACACACCTTGCTGCAGTGATTTCTGATTGAGACATATTTTTCCCTGTTGTAATCAGTGGGTCGAATTTTGAGTTTAAACTTCGCAGCTACTTTTTTACGGAGTAAAAGTTTTATTTCATCAGTTAGCCATGGCGCTGGGAGATGTTTGACTTTTACAGCTCGAATAGGTGCATGAGTGTCGTAAAGCTGAATTAGGGTAGAAGTCAGGATCTCAACTTGTTCGTCAACCGACGGCGATGACACCAAAGGCGTCCTCAATGTTATTGACCTCCTCACGAAGACGATCAATGTCCATGCTATCAAAATTGCGAAGTAGAAGGGTTGTGGACTTATGCTTAGGTGGTCGAATTTTAAAGGAAGTGAAAATAAGATCACGATAGGAAAAGGCGTCAGTTGAACATTGACCATGTTTAGCGACGTGATCAAGAGATGAGACGAAAATGAGATCAAGAAGAGAGGGGACAGAGTTAGGGAAATGGTGAGTAGCAGCAAGATCGAGAATAGAGAGATTGGTAGAATTAATAACATGGCGTAGAGAAGTAGATCGAGAGTCATTTGTAAGAAGACATGTATTAAAATCACCCATTATGATGCTATGACTGTAAGAAGGAATTAAAGCTTCTAAAATACATTCAAAAGAAGAGAAAAAGTTGATACGAAGAGAAGGACAGTAGTAGACTCCAAGAAGAATTTTAGAATGATGAAGTTCAACTTCCAGGAATAGATGTTCACCGGCACTCGGTGGGGGCGGCTGAGTGGACATGCTAACAATAGAAAAAGGAATGTAATCGCGAAGATAAATGGCCACTCCGCCACCACCACCCACCGCACGATCATTTTTAACAAGTTTGAATCCTGGAAGAGAGTAGGAAGAAGAGGGAAGAGAAGGCTTTAACCATGATTCTGAAACCAGAATCGCATGAATATTCTTACAGTCGAAACTGGCCAGCATATCAGCAAAATGGGCCGGAATACTTTAGGCATTTATGTGGACTACATTAAAGTTCCCAGAGACATCGGAAAATAAAGAAACAAGAGTGTCGGAAAGGGAGGGAGCGCTTACGAAGCTATCGTCATCACTATCCAGCGAATAAAAAGTATTATTATCACTGCTACATCCAGGGCTGAGCATAAATAAAAATAATAATAATAAAAATAATTAAATACTAAAAACAAAAATATAACAAGTACACGGTAAACTAATCGTCCACCCGCCAGTTGTGCTTACAATACAGTAAAAACTTGATTTATAAACCACTTTTTAATTTAGTAGTCCAGGCATAAAATATAAATATCTAAAACACAACAAATAGATATTAAAACGTGAAACGGAAGGAAGCGCAAACAAAAGTGATATGACATTTAGGTGACAGTGACATAACTTGACATAAGCCATTAGTAAAATATTTTTGGAAAACATAAGGTAGGCATACAAATAAACGAAAAGATTTGAAAAAAGCACCATATTACAGCTACCTGGTATCATCAAAAATAATAAAACTACCATTACCTGGACTACCTAAAGGCAAAAGAAAACAACAAACACATCACTTTCTGGCTACAGCTCGCTTTGTTTTGGTTGCGGCGACCTTTCCCACAGCAACTGGATGTACAACGCCTGACTCCGGCTTTTTTTTTTTTTTTTGTCGACGGGGAAAATCATCTTTGACGAAACCCGCTCTTGGGTGGAGCGGGAGACAGTGTCAGACTCTTACTGACTAAAAACCCCGCGCCGTTCCTTCTAGCCTTCATACCGGGGCACGAGTTCCCTTTCGGACAACCCTGTCCCCAGTAGGCTTCGACCCAGCTGGGCCCCTCCTGCTGCTGACAACTCCTTGAGGCGCGCGGGAACAGTGCGCGCCGTCGACGTCTTGGACTCGGTCTATTACCGGACGATCGGACAGCGAGCTACCCATGGCTCGCCTTCCGCGAGCCCGCGTCTACGGTGGCCGGAAATCGGGATCGGAATCCCGGCGACGGCGGCGAGGGCGCCGTTGCCTGATGCGGTCGGCCTCCTCCTTTGCAAGCATTACTGCTTCGCAGAAGGAGGCGACCGCCTGCCATTCCTCCTCGCTCCGGACCATGGCCTCGACCAGGGCCCGGCGCGAGAGGTCTCCGCCGCCGATCGCCCCCACGAGGGCACGGCGATGCTCCGCCCAGGCAGGGCACACCTCGACGGTGTGCTCCACCGTGTCCTCCGGGCGTTGCGCACAGTGGCGACACCCGGGCGTCTCTTCCGCTTGAATCCGATGCAGGAACCTCCCGAACTTGCCATGTCCGGTGAGGACCTGCGGCCTGACTCCGGCTGACCTGAGACTTGCTCCGCCGGGGCAGACGTCTGCTTCGACTGCTGCATGATCTTGTCGAGGTCAGCAAAGGCAGTGACTCGATGCCGGGTTCCTTTCGAGTCAAGGACGATCACAGTGCCTTCTGTAGTCCAGCATTACGTCACACCAAATCTGTCTCGCGTCGCCATGAAAAGGTTGTGCCTGGCTCTTGTGAGGAACTCTGATAGTGTAACACCGGACCCCTTCAGCTTAGTTTTGGCAAACCAGATTTTGTCTCGGAGAGCTGTATCGTGCAGTTTGAAGAGAATTGGTCGGGGTTTGTGAGTTGTGGTGCGGCCCATCCTGTGACAACGCTTGATGCCAGACACAGACAAGTCGAGCTTGAGATGTTGTTCGACAACTCGTGCAACTACCTGTGCAGTCTCCTCGTCTTGTTCCTCAGCCACTCCATGCAACAGCAGGATCTTACGCCTCCCACGCATCTCCAAGTTATCCAGGCTCTGAGCCAAAAAGCCAACTTGTTGCTGAAGACCTGCAATCGCCTGAACAATAAGTGCGTGGAATGTTGCAAACTCCGCTGCCAAACCTGAAGTGGTGCCCGTTGCAGTACCGGAAGACTTCTGCAGCTCCTTCTCAAACTGACATTCTATTAGTGAACTGATTGCTTAAATCAGTGATGGTGCGGTTGATTGCTTCCATGTTAAAATCAGTGGTTTTAAAAATAATTGTGTGATGGAGCCAAAAACACTTCACTGGCAGGGTGAACTGATTAGTTATCAATATTTATTATAAAAAAATAGAATTAATCAAAATGACTATTTTAAATTTTTTTGCGTTGCCATATGGCAACGCTAGGTCAAGTGAGGTACAATATTTTGTCGTTTCAAATAAATAAGCTTTTGAATATTTATTTTATTTATTTAGTATTATATTCATATATACATAAAAAAAAAAAAAAACTTAAATACTAAATAAACTATTTAAACTAAAACGTAACTATGTACATAAATATGATACAAAAAGACAAAGCACGCTCAGGCGTCAAAGTACTCCTCCACATCGCTGTCATCCGGAAATGTGCCCAGAAGACTGGCAGCATTGCCACGTTGAATGGCAATGCTAATTCTTTGGGCAAAGAACGAGCCAGCCCTCTGGTCACGTAAAGTGTCGATCAGTCGGCGTGAAATATCCTTGAAAAGGAGACGCGCACTCGGACCCCATGAACCAAGCGTTTCGACCCCAAACGGCTCAAAACTGTAATTACCAATAAGGTTACAGTATTTGCGCCGTTTAAGGGTCTCAGCAGCAGAAGCAGCAGCACCAGCACAGCCCGCCGTACTTGGAATATGGGATGGCGCAAGGGTATCGACACAGGTTGCGTCCCACACCAGAGGCCTACCCACCTTCCATGGTACCAACGTCATACCATCTGGTCTCTTCCCATCGTCACGTACCAAGCCATTTGGTTCTAATACGGCAGGTACGCCGGCGGTGACAAGAGCTCGACGAATAATATCGTTGATGCTAGCGTGTCGTGGTATGCGGCCTGCGCTCCTGCAACAAGACAGGCCATGGTTATATTCATAAAAATACACTGGTAATTAGTTAGAGTGATAATTTTCGAAACAATTAAGACAAACCAACGTCACATTTTGAACATATAACTCTTCCAATAGTTTTACAGTCAGTTCCAGTACATCTGCGTTTCTTTTCTACTGATTTTGGGAAGTAATTTTCTCCGTCATATACCCACATCTCGAGGTAGATGGTCGACCACCAGATTTAGGAGGGATTCCATACTTTTTCAAGTATGTTTGGACTATCTTACGACGAAAATTCAGCTGCGAAATATTCTTTCCCGATTTGCGCATAAGGATCTAGGCATTGTTTATTGTAACATCCACAAGGCATGTAAAAATAGGCCACCACCATTTTTTGCCTCGAATTCCAATCCTGTAATTATTCACATGAGCGTCATGAGGTCTGTCCCTCCCATGTACTGATTATATACCGCTATAAGATTGGGTCTTGGTATTTTTATTTTTTGTTGACTGGCTTTGGAATACCGATCCGCCAATCCCACAGGATTTACTTTGTGATCGGTAGAGGCGACAGTCACAACTGAGTTATCCATCCACCGTACTACAACAACATCGCCTTGAGAGGCATATTCGTATGATCCTCTTGCTCTTTTTTTCATAGTTTCAACCTTGGCAATCGGGCATTCTTTTGGCAATCTGTTCTGGCGAAGTGTGCTTGTTCCCCCGTAACCCATGGCTTTCAAGTGAATCAGAAGTGGAAGACTCATAAAAAGGTTATCAAAATAGAACTGTAGTTTTTGTTTTTTCATGACTGCAGGCAATTCATTTATCATAGAAAGCATAGGTGCTGTTGCTATTCCAAATTGTTTTTCATTTTCTTCATTGGCACCTGGGATAGCACCCTGATACACTTAAAAGTTGGCCAAATATCCACTACGCCCGTTCAAACACCAACACTTGTATCCAAACCTTATGGGTTTATTTCGAATGCATTGTTTGCATCCATGTCTCCCGATGTATTCGATCATACTTTCGTCATAGTTATGACTTTGTTCAATAGGAATGTGTTCAAGAAATTTTTGTTTCAGTATATTCATCAGCATCAGTGGTCGCGATTTCGTCATTTTATCAGATCTATCAAGGTTGGTATTGTCAGCTGCATGTAAAAAACGCATAATTTGAATAAATCTGTCTCTCCTCATGGCATTATAAACCAATGCATTTCGCATATCTTCACCACTGTCCCAGGAAGACTTTTTACTAGGTAATTTATTATACCCTGATAAAATCAAAATTGCAATAAAGCATTTTAGCTCTCTAGTTGAAATGTGAGGGTTTGGACAATTCAAAAAAAGCGCATATCTTGTACTCTGCTCCAAAAGAAACTCCCATACGTTTGCATCAAAAAATATTTCAAACATATCAGTGCATGTCTTGCTTGTATAATCATATGTCAAAGGTGCAGAAAATGTAATTGGGGGAAAGTCGGGAAGATCTGATTTCTTCCACTTGTAAATTACCTTACGTCTCTTACTTGAAGATGGACCGGGATCTGTCAAATGTTCATCAGATTCATCGTCGTCGTCTTCATTTCTGTTCTGAGACATAACTTCTGCACCAGCCAAAAGTTGTCTGCCTGTCAAATTTTCTATCATGCCCCCTGAACCTTCATCAGCAGAATCTTCATCAGTATTTTCAGCCACTTCCGGAGGCTCAATATATATATATATATTTTGAAAATCATTATCAAGTTCTTGTTCCAATAAATCTGCAATTTCATGTAACTTCAATCTAAAAAAAAAAAAACACTTTTAGGAAAAACGTACCTATAACGACCTAGTGTTGCCATATGGCAACATACAAAATAACTTCCGTGACGTCAAATCTACATAAAAAATTATATACCTTATAGTATTATTGTAAACTTGAGATGTGTCTGAATATTTATTCGTCAAAGAAAAAATAAAAATCTACGCGAAATAGAAATAAATGAAACTTACGTTTTTTTGTGCTCCATATCTGCAAACTTTTTGACAACCAGTAAATAAATCAACCACTACCCACAAACTTGAAAACGAAATGAGCCCAAATCGTTTCATATCTATACTTGGCTAAATAACTTTATATTGTTATAACAAAAGATTAGCTGAGGTTGTTAGTTTTGGATATATGATCTGTAAACTAAAACGACCGCACACGTTACCATATGGCAACGCTAATCTCAAATGGGTTAATTCTCTTGGTATTCTTAAATACTTAAAAGTAACCATGGGCGGTAGAACTTGACCAGCAGCATTACCACCTAAAAGAACTGTGAAACATTCTTTTTCGTCCGAGTTAACTTGCTGGTACACCGATTTTTCGCCTTTAGGTGCTAGAACCTTGTTCCCTTTCGGATTCAAAAAAAATACAGTCTCATTCATATTAAAAATTCGATGAGGTTCAACCAAAATATTTGTGTAATTGTTTTCTTCTAGATATTCTTTTAGACTTCTTTAAACCAATTCTTTAATAATAATAATAATAATAATATGCCGCACAACTATCACACAACGCCGTCTAGTCTCAAGCTAAGCAGAGCTTGTGACATTGTGACTGAAGCTCTAGATGAAGTTAAATTTTGAGGCTGTCAAGGGATAAGTTCTGGGTGCTGCCGCTTTAAAAAACTGCTGTACCATCTTTTACCAGGCCTCCCATTTTTAAATGGAGTTTCTAAATTCAAATCATCAACAATATTTTTCACACTATCTTGTAAATTCTCTTTGCCTATTGGGAATCCTTGTTTCACCATTGCTTTAGCCCAATTTACAAGCAAAGCTTTAGTATCATCTGAGATGTAACATGTTCTTCCCATTTGTCGTTTCATTGGTGTCTTACCCTTTACTTTATTCAGCAAAGTTACCCTAGGTACCCCAATTTTTTTTGCCGCAGTTGACGTCGGAACTCCTCGTCTGCATTCTTGAATAGCGGCTTCCATATCAGCTTCAGAATAACGAAACATCTGTCCTTTTATTGGCAGCATAATTATCAGTCTGGATCAATAGAACCAATAATTGACATCATGTATACCCCAATAATAGACACCATGTCTACCTTTAGTTAAAGTGATCCAAAATTGTTGATATCTCTTCAGTAATCTTTTCATTGGGATTACAGTTCAAATTCGTACCGAACCTAACAATAAAAGTTTAATATCTTGAAACACCAATTGATGACACGCCTGTCGGGTCTACCTTTTAAAGCAGAACTTTTTTCGTCATAATATTATTTTGCATAACAACGCGTAGCATAATCTTCATTTCGCAGAAACATGTGACATGCAGCACGCAAGCAGGCATGTAGCATACAGTAAGCATGCAGCAGGTATGCACTAAGCATGCAGCAAGAATGTGACATGCAGCAGGCAAGCAGCAGCAAGCATGCAGGAGGTTTGCAGTAAGCATGCAACATGCAGCAGGTATGCAGCATGCAAGCAGACATGCAGCATGCAAGCAGGCATGTAGCATGCAGCAAGCATACGACATTTAGCAAGGTCGTTCTGTCACGGCTCCGGCGCTGCGGGGTTTAGGCGGCCCCACGCGAGCTTATCGTCGCAGATGGTTTCAACGCTCACCACCGCAACTTCGGCTTGCTGGCCGGCCAGGCCGGCCAGCCTCAACCGCGGCGTAGCATATTTTCCTTTAAGCTGTCCGCCGTAAAACAACAATCTTTACTCAGTCTTTTAAGCTCCGAGAAGTACGTCGCGATATTTTCACCAGGTTTTTGAATCCGTTGCCGAAATTTGAATCTTTCAGCGAGCATACACGGTTTGGGGTTTAAGTGTCCTTTCATTACTAACTCCGAATAAGTCTTTGTGGATGGTTTAACGGGTGTGCATAAATATAAATTAACTATTAACTCATATGCACTATTTTCAACGACAGTAATTAAAGTTGCGACTTTTAATTCACTTTTTACACAGTTGGCAATAAAGTATTGATCTAATCGATCCACACATACGGGACACGTAATTGTCTTTCGTTAGGTCAAACGCACCGATCTTTCCAACCGCCATTTTAAGTCCGTTATTGAAAGCAACAGACTCGTTTTATAAAAGCAGACAACGGGAAGGATGTTACAAGACGCTGATTAAAAACCATTTAATTAGTGATGAAGAAAAATTTAGAGAGTACTGTCGTTTAAATAAAAATCAGTTCAGTTTTATCCAAAGTTTAATTGCTGACAAAATTGAAGCAAAAGTTTCTCGCAAGGAAGTTATCAACGCTGAAGAAAAATTATTCCCTTAACTTGGCAAAATGTAAAACACATATTGGTACATCATTCTGGCAAAGTATGAAACTGCAAATTAATAAGTTTTTTATTTTTAAATAGCTTTAGGGGAGTTTAAATACATTGTAATTAATATTTTTTATAATATTAGTTTGTTAATTTATAAAATATTAATAGTGCCCCAAAGGGTACATCACCAATTTCGCTTAAATTAGTAATTGCTGTTATTTGTGCCCCACGAGGTACAATGCCGCTTTTGCCTACAATAATGTTAACGTGATAATATGTGCAAAATAACAATAAAACAATATTTTGTATTCAAAAATTATGTCATTTATTCAAAGAAATTACTAAACAAAAAATGTATTAACAAAACTTATAAATTCTAACAAAAGTTAACAAAAAGTAAATCTTTTCTCAATTTTAATCATGTAAAATAATTACTAGCGTATTATAAAAATTATATAACTGAAACAGCCTCTTCGGGAGATCATTTTAAGAGATCAAGAATATCTTACGTATAATGTAACAAAAATATCAATGAAAAAGACCACTACAAAATACTACTTCTTAAAATTAATCAGAATAATCGTCCATAATCAAAACATAGTTGTAAATAGTACTAAATGTCAATGTCAATCAACTTGCTAACTATATTTTGCTTTAAACATAAATAAAATTACAGTACA
This sequence comes from Mythimna lalbum, assembly GCA_949319445.1. Classification (NCBI taxonomy): domain Eukaryota; kingdom Metazoa; phylum Arthropoda; class Insecta; order Lepidoptera; family Noctuidae; genus Mythimna; species Mythimna lalbum. The sequence goes on along the minus strand of OX439357.1, from coordinate 17,864,819 downwards.
ACTGGCGTAAGGGCGCATTCACACGGGATATGTCTTTGACGATTCGGTATAAAACACGATTCGCCTTGACGGATAGATGTTCACATTGAATACGGAATCGTGTTTTTTCACGATTCGTCAAAATATCCGAATTGATGTTCACATGTTGTTTCGTGATTGTGTTCAGTTGAGAGTAAACTACCAAAGACAATGGACGTGAATACTTTAATTTTGTACTGGTATTATCGTCGATCTAAAAAAAGAAAAACAAGAAGAATTCACTGGGTGCATCCAATTTTAAGGCAAAGACAAAGTGTTGGGGATTTTTATACTTTGATGAGCTCGTTACGAGAAGATGATACCAAATTTTACACTTATTTTAGAATGTCTAAAGATACCTTTGACTTCCTTCTCCAAAGGTTGGATACGGATTTGAGAAAACAGGATACATGTATGAGAAAGGCCATTAGTCCTGAAGAAAAGTTGGCGATAACTATAAGGCAAGAAAAACTAATTATATTATTTATTATTCTTATTTATTGGTTATATTTATGATAATTTAGAACATGTTTTTAGAAATTTGATAGATCCAGATAATCACTTAATTGACTTAGAGCTGTAGATAGTGCCGGTGATGCACTTGGATCATCGCGATGGATCAGCGATGTTCCAGGTTGTAGAGGGGTGGGCGTTTCTGCAGACACTTCTGCATTTACTATCGATGAACTTTCAGGAAGAGGCCGAGTATTATTATTATTAGACGTTCCTCCCGGTGATTCTTGAGGCTTAGTATAATAACCACCACTATTATAGTTGTGATGATGTGAATTGTAATAATTTTGATGCCAATTCGAATAGTTTCGTCCAGTTTTAATACTCTGTATTAGGTTAATGACCCCAGATTGGAATTCCAGTATTTGATCATCATCAAAATGCCGAAGGGATGGCAGAACCCCCTTAAAAAAATTCATGTTACGGTCATCACTTCCAATTGTGTTTAATTGATGATCAACAAGTTTCATCATTTTATCATCCAATACGCTGCCACTATCCATTCTTTTCTTTTTTGATGATGATTCTAAGTGTTTCTCTTTCTGATTTTCTTGTTGATCTGCATTTTCTCTTTGGGCTTCATCTCTTGTATTTGGATTATTGTCATATGTTTCACCTGGCTTAATAATTGGCTTCAAAAAGCTCATCTCTTGATTATATTTGTAGGGCTTAGATTTTGTACCAGACCCAGATTTTTTTGTTTCTTTGTTTTCATCTAATGATTTCCTCCAAGTGTCTCTCAATTGTGTCCACCTTTTCATCACTGAACTTCCTGAAACAATAATTCATAAAACTGTATGAACGGTTTTATAAGAAGATTTTTATTTACATCGCATTATTCCCAATATTACAAAACAACCACAGATGAATATATATATACTAGAAAACAACTGTAATAATAAGGACACGGTTTCGAAACACGTCACGACAAGACGAGCGGTCTGTTGTCGGGCGAATATCTATTCACAAACGCCGTTCGCTGTCCGTCTGTGTATTTATGAATTATTATACATAAATAAAATATACAGGGACCTGATCTGTGGTTGTTTTGTACGGGCTACGCCCCATACGTTTTATAACGGTTTTTGCTTTCGTAAAAAGAGGATGCTTAGTAAGCTGAATTTGTATAATTGAAGAAGCGCTTGAAGAAGTTGTATTTTCATTTAGACTAATCTATCCCACTAGGCAGCCAGTCAAACATATGAAATCGTTTGGGTGCCTAGTGGGAACGCTTATTCTGAATGAAAATACGACTTCTTCATCCCACTAATTTGGTTTTAATGAAATATTTTTTTAGGTATTTGGCGTCAGGACTTTCCTATGAAGATCTTCATTTTAGTTATCGAATTGGCAAATCAACCATTTCCACCATCGTAGTAGAAGTGACGCAAAGTATATGGAATAATTTATATGAAGAATTTATGCCACTTCCTAATAAGGAAGAAGAGTGGTTAAAGATAGCAAGTGGATTTAATGAAAAGGCCAATTTCCCTCACTGCCTTGGAGCAGTTGACGGGAAGCATATTAGGCTTCGAAAGCCGTCAAATAGTGGTTCAGTATATATGAACTACAAAGATTTCTTTTCAATAGTGTTATTAGCAGTCGTAGATTCAGATTATCGATTCGTTTACGTCAGTGTAGGTTCCTATGGAAAAGAATGCGACTCATCAATATTTAAAGAGTCAAGTTTTTGGAAAATGTTGACAGAAGGCCGTTTGAATATACCCGAACCAAGGCCTTTATTTACAGAATCAGAAGTTCAAGTTCCTTACGTAATTATTGGCGACGAGGGATTTGGTTTACACACACATTTATTAAGACCTTTTGGTGGAACGCATCTTGACAGAGGTAAACGAATATTTAATTATCGTTTAACCAGAGCGAGAAGATACGTTGAATGTGCGTTTGGCATTCTAGCAAATAAGTGGAGAATTTTACATAGACCCATAGACCTTAAACGAGAAACAGCTATTTCAGTAGTGAAAGCTTGTACTGTCCTCCACAATTTGATTATAAAAAAGGAGGGAATTGAATTAGAAAAAGAATTTAATTTTGAAAATTTACTACCCCAGGAAGTATCACCGAGTGTCGGAACTGGCAATTCAATGAGAAATGAATTTATGACCTACTTTCTATCAGAAACTGGATCAGTACCATGGCAAGACAACAAAATATAGGCAGTATAGATTTGTATTTAAAATTTTCTCAATAAAAACTTACCAAACAACTGTCGGTCCTTTTGATCCATTTCTTCAAAATCTTCTTTCAAAATTATGCATATTTCCCGCCATGCTGCTGTTTTAGCGGTTTTGTCCTTATAAATTTCCAAAAATTTATTCCATAAAACTGGCCTGTCTTTGATTGCAGCAATCAAAACTTCGCGATTTATTTGTTGGTCATACAATTTTTCGTTTTCTTTTTTCGACATGATTTTATTGAAGCGCAGCGCTACACGTCTTAACAAGTCAAAGGAATGTACTGAATTGAGCGGGCGCGCGGCGGGTGGGGCAGACAGGCGGGCGGAGCAGGCAGACGCGCGGGGCGCGAGCGCCAATCACGATTCGAGATTTTTAACGAATCGTCATTCTAATGACCGTAGTGACCGACGTATCCGTCTACGTCTTTTTTCACGATTCGTGAAGCGTGTGAACATGGGTATATAAAAAGCATTGCTCCCGTCAAAAAAAATAACGAATCGTGAAAAAACACGATTCGTGAAAAATCACGATTCGTCTTCGTGTGAATGAGCTCTAAGGTGGCGAGCCTGAAGTTAGCCGCTAGCAACTTTACCCTTGTGTATTCATAAAAAAATAAATGGTTTAAAAAAATAAATGCCAATAATAGTTGATAACAGCAATAACAACAAGTAATGGCATTTATGTTTTTAAACCATTTGATTTTTTACGAGTACATAACCGCTAAAGTTGCTAGCGGCTTACTTCAGGCTCGCCGTCTTACGCCGGTCGTACTGTAGTTTTCTGTACTTATTCCCTAGTATGAAAACTTACAAAACAATTTCGATCCTTTTTTATGCACAATCGCATTTCACAAAACTACTTTTATGTGCACTAAGTGCACATAAAAGTAGTTTTTCCAGAATTACATTTTCTACAACGACCTTTAGATGTCACAATAGGATAATGACTATGTCCGTCAAATCGTATATCTTCAGCAGGGCGTGTCTTTATAGGATTCATTATTATATTTCTAGATGAAGGGCCCGGAACATCATGCAAATCCACTCCTAGTGGAGGTTCTTTTTGTAGTTGCAAGCCTTGAGCAATTTTTAATCTTAAATCTTTTAATCGAAGGTATTTGTCATCAGACATTAATAAACCATATTCTCGTCTATACAGTAGCCATGCATTATTTACAGATATATCAAGAAGCTGTGAAAAAATTGCCATATACCATTTGTGTGTTTTGTAATATGTTCTGTATATAGCTATCAACATATCGGAGAGATCCACTCCACCCATATGTTTGTTATATTCATTAATGATTTTAGGACACGGTATTTCGATAAATCTTTTGGCGTCCTTACTGTATCTATTACATATTCCCATAGGTTCAAGACCTACATATGTACTCCCGATTAGGACCGGTTTGTTGTCCAACCACTTCACCATAATAATCTTTTGATTATTACAAACCCTGTAATCAACAAAACCACGTGGTTTCTTTTTGATCGATTTATCGGACTCTAAATCACATTTCCGTAATCTGTTTTGTCTGAAAGTTCCGATCGATAAAATGCCCATTTCATCACGCAGATATGTCATAAGCTCGATACTGGAAAAAAAATTGTCGAAATACACCACTGACAGAACCGGATTACGCATTGTACGACATAATGTTAAAATTCCTTTAGCCCCTAACCCCATGAATTTCTCTTTATTTTTAAATGAAATTCCCTGGAAGGTGCTTTCTCCACCGTATAATAGGAAATCGTACACAAAACCTGATACACCTGATCTGACAAATAATTTATATCACCATTTTTTTGGTTTAGGTTTCACGTACTGTCGGAGGTTTCCAGCTTTTTTTCCCTTATATGGTATCATCATTTCGTCGATTGACATTCGACTCTCTTCTTCAATCTTAAGGCAGTTTTTTCTAATAGCTTCCACGAGTGGCCTAATTTTGAAATATCTGTCAGTACTATTTTCGAGATTTTCGTTATTATTAAAATGTAAATATCTCCTAATTAATTCGTATTTTTTTAGTGACATTATTTGGGCTACTTGATCAATTCTAGTTTTCAAACTCCAATAGTCGGAATAGGCAGGTAATTGTATTACACCCATCAGTAGTTCAATGGCTAGAAAATCTTGGATATCTTGATTCGACAGTGCAATATTTTTGGTACTTGCTTGAAACGCGTACAAAGTACTTTGCTCTCTAATTTTTTTTATTATTTTGTCAGTAACGAACAATTTAAAATATTCAATTGGTGATCGAATTCGTTCAGGCTGTGTGAAGACATTTTCTCGAGTAGTATGGACTTCGTGTAAAAATACATCTTTTGTCCATTCTAAATTTTGTGTTTTTTTTTTGTTTTTATTAATTTGGTTTTCTTAATTGGGTTTAATTTCTTTTTATTATATTACTATTCTTTACTTTTTGTGATTTTTTACTTTCTTGTTTTTTGGATGTTGTTGGTTTGGGTGACAGTGCTCGTCTTTTATAAAAGGTAGATTTGGCTGTAGTACTTAATTTTCTCTTTGACCTTCTTGGAACAATCGTGGTAATTTCATCATCACTATCCATTTCGAGATCACTAGCACCAGCTGGACATGGACTGGGTATTTCCATTGGTGGATTATTATCGCATGGAAGTACCATCAATGAAGATGGTGCTTCGCCATCGTCCTGTGAAGGGCTATCTTGATACGATGATATTTCATTATTTGAATTTACAGATGATACGTTGATAGACATGTATGCCGCTGGCGTCGGTACTGAACTACATGGTGAGAAAGTAGTGGCGATGTTTTTGCCAACAATGTGGCTGGGGTTAATAATGCTTGTTTTTGGATGAGTCAGGTATCTCATCTATGCTGGATGAGTCTGTATCACTCACACGAAACGTTTGCTCATTATCGTCCGAAATGTCAGAATCTGTATCTGAGTCAAGGAACATTATTTACAAAAGGAACATTATTAAAAAAATTATATTATTATTATATGTGTCTGCGTTTATTTTACGGTGAAAATGTAAAAAAAATAATCTATGCAAAACCAGCAAGTGACCTACATGTCACATAAATTAAACTAAACCTATCTGTCAAGGTACCTTGCAGGGCACAACACCCGTTTTCTATAAAGTTGGCAGCGTGCCTTACAGGGTACACTTAACTTTGCATCGAAATATCTAACAAAACATAGTGAAAACTGATCAAATAAAGTAACACAATCACTAATTGATTATTCAACAATAAAAATTTCATGATATACACCAATTAAAACAAATAAATAAAAAAACACAAAATATTTTACCTTAACGCGCGAGATCCGTTCTTGACGTTTCGACATTTTGGCGGATAATGTTTAAAAACTGACGTATTATAAAAACTTTGACGTTGACAAACGAACGTTTATGAAATTAGCTACTGCTAAAATTATTTTAATATACTGACGTTTATCATATTTTTTTTATATTCTCTGTAAACAGACCCGTGCTCTATAGGTCACATGCCAAAATTCATATCTTATTTTCTTGTGCTCTCTAGTATACTTGCCAAGTTAAGGGTAGTAAATAAATGTACTAGTGTTAATTAGCATTATATTATTTAGCTTTAGTTTTAAGAAATAAATAAAGATTTTTATTATTATAATAAATGTGCTTGTTATATCAATTTACGTTATTAACAAGGTGGGTGGACCATGGAAGGCCACTCTAACGAGTAAACGCTTTTTATTCGTTTATTAACTGGATAAATGAAAAAAACAAATTATCAAATAATACTTTGTTTTGTTGTGTACCAAATACATCACTTTTTTTTTAACCTAGCTTTAATCAGTATTCATTAAACTGAAGTTTTGTTAAGCTCTTCCAAATGGCCTTGCAAGGAACACGGCTCCAAACAAGGCCAATATTATACATCAGTCGTTCAACTTAAAAATAGAGTTGTAACAATTAATATATTCGCTTTTACTAAAACTACATAATAAGCTCTTTCATTTAAGCAAAGCATTAAATGCTCAATATATTTTTATTATTTATAAAAAACTCAACGAACATTACTTGAACACCATCGTATAACTAAGAATATATTAATGAAAATTATTTAAAAACAGTAGTAATGAGTATTATATTGAGATCAAATAACTTGCCAACCCGTATTACAATGAAATTAAAAACTTTTTTTTTTACCTCAAATGGCCTTCTTATGGGTCCGTTCTTTGTAAGGCCAAAATGTTCCTAAGAAGGCCAAACTAAAAATTATCAATGACTTTCTTATATTAATTATAATAAAATAATAGACACTACAGACTAAGTACTGTACTTATTACAAACTTATTATGGTACATAGTCAGTCTTGAAGTCAGGAATGTTTAAAATCAACGATTCTTAAGATTAAAAACGAAAATAATTGTAACAAAATAAAAATTAACTTCGGAAACAAACTTAGAAACTAAAAAGGATAATAATTTTGGATATTTTAATCACAATCTGGGCATATAAATTTGAGATCTTTTTTAGTGAGACCCATACACTCCTCGTGATACCACTTTTGACATTCGGTACATTGTCTCATGTCTTCCATTCCATTCTCGCCACATGCGTGACAGTACCATTCCTTTTCTTCACCTTCTGCACTTTTCTTCATCTCTATTTTCGATCTTTTACTGTTTTCTTGTTGTACTGTTCTTTTTAGCCGTTTTACGGAATCATTTTTATTTTTGGTTTTCTTTTTTTGGTCTCGTTTAATTGTAGACTTTCCTTTTTTCTTACTCGTCGCTTGCTTCATCTCATTCTTTTTTTCTTCAGTTTTGAATAAATCTTTAACTATTCTTTGTCCCTTATAATTAATAGCTTTTTGCCGTGGACGTGAAGACTTTATTGTAGCGTAGTTTGGAGTAGGCAAAAAAGCATGAAACGATTTTTCTTTATCCTCTATTAGATTAATTAACGGCTCGTCATCATCCGAAGATCTAGTCTCATGACTCTTTAGTTGAGCTTTTGTTTTAATTGAGCTTTTGTTTTGCATTAATCGTTTTTTCGGAGTGATTTCTTTTTTCTGCTCTAGGTCATCATTAAATGACGAAGAAGAAGTGTATAAATCCGAGACGTGAAGTTTAGTCATGTAGTTATCTTTGATAAATGATTCACTAAGATTCAAATCAAGATCAGATTCAGAGCTAGAACAGACGATATTTTCTTGTAGGCCGGACGTACTCGGAAGAGGATAATCGTACAGAGATGGTTGAGGGTCATGTTTCGTATCTGCGACGTTGAAACGATGTACTGAACTTAGCTGCATGGGGCGGCACTGATCATTGACCGTAATATCTACTTCTAAGTCTGAAGCATCAGTTGAAGAACTGTAAGAAACAAGAACGGGTTCTATCTAACTAAAAACTTACGTTTTGCTGTGCGCGCGAATAACAATTGTAACGTCGACGACCGAAGTCTACGAAGCGTGAGATCTCACTGCCACAATAGCGGCGCGAGCGACTCGCCGCCGCATCTGTGGCCTTGAGTTTGTTGGATCTTAGTGTACAGCCGAAGGAATATGTGTTTACATGTCAATAACTACGACTTTTTGATAGTTGGCCTTCAAAGGAGCGTGGCCTTCCATGGTCCACCCACCTCAGATAAAAAACCTTTGATCACTTTAAAAATGTGAAAACAACTTTGCTAGCATTTATTAATATTTGAAATGAGGATGAAAAACTTTAGAAAATCGTACAAGTGCGTGTATTACTCGCACACGAAGGATTCCGTAGGAGCAAGCATAGACCAGGGACAGTACTGCCAATTACAACATTTTTTTATATTAATAATTTTGTTTATCATAGTTTTCATAAGTTTCAACAGTACAACACTTATGGTTTCGGAAAAAAGTGGGTGTGACATACGATCTAACGGACAAACAGACAGACATAACGAATCTTTAAGGGTTTCGTTTTTTGTCATGCGGATACGGAATCCTAAAAAGTACCTTGTAGGAATTCGAACCCGAGCTGAAATGTAAAACGAAACTGCATTACATCAAGTTCATTTCCCCCATCGAGCAATCATATTATATCGAGCAAAAATGCATGGTATACATTTTTAGGTGTTGCAATACAACCTACATTTTATCGCGTGTTGATTATTAAACTATTTATATACTAATGTCTTCACGTGTCTGCTAGTTTATTAACGATATTTTCGATAATTTTGTTATTTGATAAATATTATTCAGTTAAGATACTCGTACTGCGTATCACATCACATTCTAAACATGACTTCGGTAAGTAAACAATATTAATTTTAAACATTAATTAAAAATATATACATATTTTATGTATTAAATCTTGTGATTAGTGATATATCGTAGGGATTTAAATGATCACTGCATCGCTTTGGCTTAGGGTAAAAAATATTATTTATTTATTTCACAGTGTTATTTGTGTACGTTGATTTTTTAAAGATGACATATAACCTCAAGTACAGTTTTTTATTTATTTTTTGTCATTTCTATATTTAATTTTCTGTTTAATCTTTGTTTCAGATGGCGGGATCTGATGTTATGTTTAGTCAGTACGCTCAGGATCCTTTAGAAGAATTTAATGAGATGATCCGACGTGATCGCGAGGCTAGCAGTCAGGTTCCGAAAGAAAAAAAATCTACACCTCGACGAAGGGTCAAGTCTAAGAAACATAATTCGACTGAATCTTTCGTCATGAATAGACATCATCGGCGAGGCAGTAAACTAATAAAAATTAAAGTAATCGATCTGTGTAACAATTCTCCAGACAGTGATAGTGACAGTAATAGTGATAATGTTATTATCCAAGCGCAATACATGGTGAAAGACGCGGTTGACGTTATTATGGACGAAACGGAATCCTTGAATCGATTTGTATCCAGACTTATCGAAGAAATAAAGAAAAATAAAGAATTAATCATAAGGTATGTTCCATCTGAATTAAACCCCGCCGACGTAGCAACCAGACCTTCCACACTGAATAAAGACAGAGAGATATGGCAGAAAGGACCAGATTTCCTACTGAAAGAGCCGAAGTGGTGGCCCGCAGACCGCGGCGAAGAGACACTATCTTTTCCAACCTGTGGGGAGGGTCCGACGAGCGGAGAGAGTGCAGAACTCTTCAATAGACGTGAAGTGAAATCCATCCCTAAGCTAAAAGAAATAGATAACAAGGACATACCAAGTGACAGGATCGAACAGATCAAGAGATTACAAAAAAAAAAGCTTTCCATTAGAGGACCAGGAAATAGAAACAGACTTAAGCCGCAATCTAAGACTGTTCAAAGACATCGATGGGATATTAAGATGCGAAGGACGCATGAAGAATGCTAACTGGTCATTCGATAAACGATACCCAATACTCATACCTAGAGAATGCGACTTTACCAACGATATTAAAAAGAGAACACACGAAGAGAATTACCACGTCGGCGCTAACCATACGTTAAGCCTGATAAGACAAAACTATTGGATTCCACAAGGAAAAGCCCAAGTGCTAAAAATCATAAAGAAGTGCCCGAGGTGCGTCAAACACGGAGGAGGACCATTTAAGTTACCACCAACCCCAGCCTTGCCAGCAGAGAGAGTAAATTATAGTGCACCTTTCACTTTCACGGGAATAGATTACATGGGCCCACTCTTAGTGAGCGGGAAGGATTCCAACAAGAGATGGATTTGCCTCTTCACATGCCTGGCAGTGAGAGCAATTCATTTAGAAGTGGTCAAAGACCTCTCTGCCGAAGAAGAACTACTTGCCTTGCGAAGGTTCATAACAACAAGAGGGGTACCGACTCTTGTTACCTCCGATAACGCCCTCTACTTTAAACTGATGTCTGAAATAGTATCAAAAGCATATTGTGTAAAAAAAAAGATTCGTTGGAAATTTATTCCACAACTAGCACCTTGGTTCGGAGGATTCTACGAAAGACTCGTAGGAATAGTCAAGAATTGTATGAAGAGAACACTACAGAAACATCTACTAAACGATTCACAGCTAGCGACATCAATCAAAGAAATAGAAGCAGTAATAAACACACGCACACTTACCAGCGTAGATCCAGAATTAGAGCAGATCCTGAAACCGGCAGACTTCCTTACCTTGGGGAAATGTATAACGATGGAAACATCAAATTCAAACGAAGAAATAATAGGACAGTAACTAAAACCGAACTAGTGAAAGGATGGAGGAAGGCCATAATAATGACAGAAGAATTCAAAGAAATGTTTACAAACCGATACCTACCTAGCCTAAGGGAAAGATATCGGCACTCTCATAAAGAACCGAGAAGTACAGTTAAGGCAGAACCTAAAATTGGTCAAATTGTACAGATTAAAGGAGAAACAAAGAATCGCGAAGGATGGAAAGTAGGAAGGATATCATCCCTACTTAGAGGAGCAGATGGTCTGTGTAGAGTAGCTAAAATCAAAAGAGGAGACAAAACTGAGAAGAAGCGCGGCCACTAGAGCTTTAGAAAAAATAAGAGAGTGGACGCGCAACCTCCTAACAATACTTTAGCCAGGCTTTCGGGCCGGGAGTGTCGCGTCGTCACGCGAATGTAAATAAAATAATTGTAAATAACAGAAACGACATGGCAATACCAACTCGATTGAACCAATAATTGATCATCACAACGAGAAATCGATCTACTCTATGATGAAGATAGAAGGTTTGTCTATGGTAAGATCACTCCTGAACGAAACGTTTTAAAGTCTGCCATTTTGGTTGGCGTCCTGGCGAGAAGCGGAACGGTTATAACAAAGCTAAGTAGAAATCTGAGTAGAAAATGCTAAGATTTATGTAGAAGTAAATCTAAGTAGCTATAGTTGCTAATGTAAAGTAACGTTGCATAGCGTTAAAGTAATTAGCTGGTGCTTGTAGATATGACGCTATAATGATAGAGTATGCGCCGAGCCGGTTACGTGGCCACGGGGTGAGCACGTGGCGGCGACGCGAGATTAGCTTATACCTGGAGCATGCATGTGCTTACTCATTCCCTAGATCATATAACCTAATGATGGTTCCCTAGAGAGGTGCATTACGGGTGATGGCAGTCACAGGGTAATGCACCTATACTAGATCAGTAGGGGCGAAGATTTTCCCGCCATACTGATATACGAGTGGGCTAACGTACTTGCCATAAAGAAAGAGGCGGAAGAGTGCAAGGGTCGACTGAGAGGTCTGACCTGAGCAACCGTCTAGAGCTAGAGAGGCAGAAGAGTGTGAGGGTTGTCCAAGAGGGTCTGGACCTGAGCGACTGCCTAGAGTTGGGAATGTATGACCTGATCATACATGACGCATGAGTATAGTATTAATGCTTTGTTATGTTTACAGCTTAGAAGAGGTAGCATAGTCATGGGCTGGAGATGTCGCCCTGACATTACTTCCTCCCCGCCCGTGGTACAGGAGTAGTTAGTATCAACGGGCATTAACACCCACAGATGGTGAACGGCAGTGGCTAACAGCTTGGCAGGTAGGCGAGGCAGAACAGGTGCAAGAGCTGTGGAAGGAAGTGGAGTACGGACGAGGGCAATAAAGCGAGGTACGATACTCAAAGTATATATTACCATGATGATCATAATAATATTCGTACGCCTGCTTATGTAAGCGAGCCCAAGGCACAACTATATTACATACCCCATATGACTTACATATTAGAGCAGGGGCGTAACGACAATTGGATTCTCCTCAGTCTTGATTCTTTCAAATCAAAATCTCCGCTTTCTGATTTTAACAATGCGTTATCATTAAATTCAAATAAATCTGAAAAACGCAATCTCTTGTGAATAAAATGACCAAATTTGTCTACATTCATCTTTAAGATGTATTGTTTGGAAAGGTTGACAGTAAAATGAAACACACATGATTTATGTATTTATTATATTACTTTCACGCAATTCCTCTATTATAGATATAATTTCGTTATTTACGCCTGTGTTACCAGCATTTTGAGATGCAATCAACAATTTTAGCCGTTCTACCAATTCATTAGGATCATCCCAATATATAAAATCTACATTCTTCTTCCACATTTTTGTTAAGGGCAGTCCTTTCCCTTTGGATTGTGTAAAAAGTGGTTTAATAATTTTTAAATATTTTAAACCCTTATTACTTTTTATAGGTTTACTTGGATCATAATCTCGACGATGTGCATTAGTATCAAGTAACATTAATTTATAATGTTGCATATCCCTCTCTGTAACCAAACTCAAATCTACATTCTTTTTCAGAAGCAACTGTTTCAATCCAGGCGTACTTCGGTACTTGCGATCTGCCACTGTGATATATTCGTCATTGACAATTATGCAAGCAGATCCCAACATTAAGTTTCCACGTTCGTATCTGACACCAAATGGAATATCTGCTAACGCTTCTGGAGAAACTGACCAAGATGTTGTGTTACAATCTTGTTTCTTTTCGCCTAGTGATTTATAGGAGGAGTCACTATCGATCTCAATGTCATAATCGTCTGTATGTTTTCTTTGTCACTGTGAACTTCCTTATGCAAAGTTTTGTCAATAAACGGAACTTGAATTTCTTCATCTTCGATATTTTGTGAAGCAGATTGTTTACTGACATTGGCAATTAAATTTAAGGGTTCCGTCACAGGCTTGAAAACTGATTCCAGCGCTTCTTTATTATTTATTTCAATATTGTTGTAAAACCTACTTATTTAAGTTACTTTTTATTAGGTTTTATGTCTTTTTCTAATGTCAATAAAAAAATGATCCTTCCAAGTTCGAATAGCAACCATATACACACGTCTACGTTTTTCTTTTTCGCTATTTTCATTATATTTATCAAGAAACTCGGTCTACAATTACAACACGTTATCAGCACGAAGTTCTGTACCTATATTTGATCTACGATCGAATTTAAAAGAAGATTGATGGTGAAATTATTGATACCTAGTTAACATAATGGTCAACATGTCGTCTGCAGTTTCTGGTATGTCTCTAATGAATGGTATTCCGATACTTTGTAACAGAGAAGGTTACACTGTGTGGAAATTTAAAATGCGCATGTTGTTAATCCATGAAGGATTGTGGGAAACCGTAAGCGGAGTAGTTGTCGTAGGGAATAAGACGCCCGACGATGTACTTAAGGATGAAAAAGCTCTTTCTAAAATATGCCTTACTGTGGATGGTGCTGCTATTTCGATTGTTCAACCAGCTAAGACCGCAAAGGAAGCGTGGGATGCTCTTATGAAATCCTACGAGGATCGAAGTTTGGGTCGTAAACTGTCGTTGGAACGTAAGTTGTACAGGTACTCCTTATCTGATTTTTCTGATTTAGAAGCTTACTTAACGGCAATAACTACAACTGCACTAGACCTGGCCGATATTGGCAAAACCATTGAAGATAGTTCTTTAGCCGCTATTATATTGGGAGGTCTAACATCTCACTACGAGCCCTTGATAATGGCGCTTGAGAATGGGAGCATTGAAGTCACAACAGATTTGGTAAGGACTAAGTTATTGAGCGAAATGACGAAAGAGACTAAAGATGATGTAGCTGCGTTGCATACTATCAAGCAGGTTATTTGTTTTCGATGTAAGAAGCCAGGGCACAAGAGTCCTAATTGTCCTCTCAAAAAGAAGGAGAAAAAGGCAAAGGCGAGTTGCTCAACAGAACGTTGTTATAAAGATAAGGGACTGACTACTTTTAGTTCAGGGAATATGGATCCATGTGTCACGGAATTGGTTTTGCATGGTGTGAGGGGCCTTAACGGGACATTAAATAAAAGAGTGTGGACTGTATATAAATGGTATATTACGACGTCACAATAATCGGGGGAAGTGGCTGTACCGAGCCGCGTCTGTGAGCCGAGTGATGGCCGGCGGGCGGCGCGTGAGTCGCGAAGCTTGTTCCCCGCGTCCCGCGCGCTCCTTCCTGTGCCCATCGTAGTGATGCGCCGACATACTCCCCGGGTTGAAGTGATGTCTTCAACTGTTGACTGGAAGAGGGCAGATGCTGTTGAAGGCACGACGAATGATGCCTCTCTTCGTCTTGATTTCTGCCACCCTCGTAACCCCGTCTACGCCGGGATAGGTCTTCATGACCCGACCCAGGGACCAGAGCAGGGGTGGCGTTGTTTTGTCCTTGATCAGCACCAAGGTCCCGGGACTGACTTCACCTCTGGAATGGAACCACTTTGATTTGGCCTGTAGCAGAGAAGTGTACTCGTTATGAACTGCGCCAGAAATGCTGCCGGATGAACTGGATTCTTCTCCATCGATCTAGTCGCGTGATATTCGCGTCAGTCCCCTGTGGGTGTGGTACAGTTAAGAGCTGTCGTCCAATTAGAAAATGAGATGGAGTGAGTGCCGAAAAATCATTAGGAAAGTGAAGTGAGGGGACGCGAGTTTAAGACCGCCTCTATATGAGCGAGACAAGTAGCCATCTCCTCGAATGTGAAATGAGTAAGGTTAAGTAACCTTTTCAAGTGATGCTTGCAGGATTTGACTGCAGCTTCAGCTAATGAGTTGAAATGCGGGCTGTATGCGGGCGTGAAAATATAATAATAAATTCGATTCCCTCTTGCACTATTTCAAATGCAACATTTGACGATTTTAAAAACTTATGCATGTCATTTGCTGCACCTACAAAGTTCGTCCCATTATCGGACGTAATGCTTCGAGGCTTACCTCGACGCGCCACGAACCGATTTAGAGCCGCCATGTAAGCCGCAGTCGAGAGGTCTGAGACGAGCTCCAAATGCACGGCTTTTACTGCTGCACAAACAAAGATGCACATGTATGATTTTGTAAGTTTGCAGCCACGACCTTTGCGATCGACTACCAATACTGAACCCGCGTAGTCAACATAACAGTTTAGAAATGGGAATTCAAGATTAGTTCTCGAACTCGAGGTAGTTGACCCATTATTGGTTGAACATTTTCAGCTTTGTGTCTGAAACATTTAAGGCATTTACTCACGACAAACCTACATAAGTTTCGACCGCCAAGAGGCCAATAAGTTTGTCGAATATGAGACAAAAGCAGTTGAGGACCACAGTGTAACAGTTTTAAATGTTGCATGTGAAACAAAAGCTTAGTGAAACTATGTTTACTACATAAAGCAATGGGATGTTTTGTGTTAAAATCGTAGGGGGAATTATCAAGCATCCCGCCCACGCGAATGAGGTCATCCTTATCTAGAAAAGGAGTCAATGGAAGTAACCTACTCTTGCGTGGCAATTTTTGACTTGATTTTAGGCAGTGATACTCTTCAGGGAACATTGCCATCTGTGAATGGTGAATAATAAAGTTTAATGATTTCAATAATTCAGTCGTCGAAAGATTGCCACGCGTTTTGTTTTTATTTTTTAAATTATGGATAAATCTTTGTACATATGTAAATATCCTTTGTATTTTTGTTAGGCTAGAATACTTAACTAATAAATCATGAATGATTGATGAATGAATGGTATGGTCTGAATGATTAGTAATGAATGGAAGATTGTTGCTATCACCACTAATTAAATGAGTCACTACTTCCGGCAGACTATCCTTCCCAAGGTTTGGTAAGCTGGGCCACTCATTTTCACCATGTTGCAAAAACGAGGGTCCAGACCACCACAGGTTCGTTGACGAGAACGTCGGCCCTCTTGCCACGGGAAACAAGATCCGCCGGGTTGTCCTTCGACGGTACGTAGCTCCAGGTATGACCACATGTACTTTCCTGTATTTCATTGACTCTGTGTCTAACAAAAGGTTTTAATTGATTTGAAGGAGTAGAGAGCCAACCCAGGACTATGGTCGAATCACACCAGAATCTACATTTATGAATGGGCATGGTAAGTGATTCCCGAACCTTAGTACACAGCCTTGCACCTAACAAAGCTCCACAAAGTTCGAGTCTTGGTATCGTCGTTGGTTTGATGGGCGCTACCCGATTTCTAGAAACTAGAAGTTGCACGCCTACGGATCCACTGCCATTACAAGACCGAATGTACACACAAGCACCATACGCCTTCTCGGAGACGTCGGTAAAGACGTGTACTTCATACGTAATTGTGTCATCAAGTAAAACCCAACGAGGAATATTTAAGTTGTTTAATGCTGTTATTGTGCTTTCAAATGTAGACCAAAGGTTTTTGATTTCATGCGATACTTCGTCATCCCAGTCGTACTTATCTAGCCATAGTCGCTGCATGATCATCTTTGCTTCGACGACGCACGGACCTACGAGGCCTAATGGGTCAAAGATCATGCTGATGACAGACAGGACATGACGTTTGGTGACTTTAGTAGTGGAGGTGATGTTTATATTAAAAGTAAGTGAATCTGAGTCACACACCCAGTTAAGACCTAAAGTTTTTGTTTGAGGTGAATTTGATCCTTGTTCAGAAAAATGTAAAGTATTATCTGACTCGTTGCTATGTGTGATTTGTTCAAGAATTTGTGAATTATTTGAGTGCCATTTGCGTAAGTTAAATTTTGCTGATGATAGAACTGAATGTACCTTTTTTGAAATTTCAACTGTTTCAGCTACGGTGTGTGGAGGGGATCCACTAAGAAAGTCATCAACGTAGAAATCACGTCGTATGGCGCATTGAGTACGACTATCCTCAATGTTATCAGCCAGACTTACTAGGCACTTAGTGGCTAAATA
The DNA here is from genome assembly GCA_949319445.1 of Mythimna lalbum. NCBI lineage: Eukaryota > Metazoa > Arthropoda > Insecta > Lepidoptera > Noctuidae > Mythimna > Mythimna lalbum. The sequence continues at coordinate 17,847,473 of OX439357.1, read as the reverse complement.
GGGTGCTGAAGCGGTACCATAGGTTACGGTGTTCAAAGTATAGGACCTAAGAGGTTCTGAGGAATTAAATCTGAAGATAATTTTTTGAAGAGGTCGTTGGACTGGATTTAACTCAATGGCCCTGTACATCTTCTCTACGTCACCTGAGACCACATACCTATGCTGACGAAAACGTGTTAAAATAGAAAACAGATCGTCTTGAACTACCGGTCCGACCATCTGAATGTCGTTAAGTGACACGCCCGAACTGGTACGAGCTGATGCGCCGAATACTACGCGTAGTTGTGTAGTGGTACTGGAACTGCGGATAACTCCATGATGTGGAATGTAATATTTATTCATGGAGTTTTCTGGTGAAGGAGTACAGTCTGAGTCTAAAATCATATGACCTAGACGCTCATATTCTCTCATGAACTCATTATATTTTTTATGAAACGATGGTTCGCGTTTAAATCGCCGTTCAAGGGAAAGAAAACGATTTCTAGCATTAGTAAAAGAATGACCTAATGTACTAGGATTAACGGCATGGTGACAACGAATCCCCCATCATCATTACGAATAGTGTTTTGTGCAAAAGATTGCTCACACATTCTCTCTTCAAGTGAGAGTGAATGTTTTGAAGCGACATTGTCAAGCTCCCAAAAATGAGGTCGGGAGTGACGTTGGAATGATGGCAAAATTCAATAGCGGAAAAACATGATTGGCGCGAAATACTCCCTGAAACTAACCAACCTAACTTGGTCTCGCATAGTTTAGGAAGGTTTTTCCCTAAGTCTATTGTTTTGCTACCTAAGACATTCCAGAATACTTCAGCCCCTACCAGGATATCTACGACCGACGGAACAAAGAAGTTCGGGTCCGCTAACTTAAGACCTGAAGGAATAGGGACGTTTTTAATATTTATGAAAGAAGTGGGTAGTACCTTTGTGATTTCGGGCAAAACATGACACTCGATATCGACAGTGAACTCACAATATAAAGACTCTATTGAGAGGTGACAAGACTGTGTACTAGTGGATATACTATTATTTATACCCGTTACCTTGGTGCTCGTACCGTGTCGTAACAAACCCAGCTTCTCTGACAAACTCTGCGTGACAAAGTTCGCCGTACTGCCGTTGTCCAACAGCAAGCGCGCAGAGTACTTCTTACCCGTCACGCCAGTCACATTCACCATAGCTGTGGACAGTAATACATGCGCAGAAGTAGCAAGCTGCATGGAATTGGCTGACAGCACTACATTTAAAGAAGGAGAAGCAGAAGGCAAGACAGAAGGCAATGGATTGGAAGCAAGCTTAGGTTCGTTACATTCTAAGTGTAAAAGCGTATTGTGTTTTGTTTTGCAATACTTGCAATGTGAAAATTTACATTTGTTTGAAGTATGTCCAAAGCGTAAGCAATTCAAACAAACTTTAAATTCAATTGCCTTTTGTAAGCGATTTTCAATGGACAAGTTTCTAAAAGATTCACATTTAAATAATGTATGTGCTTGGGAGCAAAGTGGACATTTATTATTTTTAAAATTGAGGGTATCGTATTTTTTTGTTGATTGGTTAGGCTTAGAATCAGGTTTGTTGGAATTATGACTATTATTTAAGGCGACAATAGTATTCCTATCAGAAGTGCCATGGCTGGACTCCACTGATTCTAACCAGTCTGCTTTCCTGCTTAAAAAAGAACAAAATTGTGTTAAAGTAGGATCTTCTTTAAAAGTGCTGTTTCTATGTTCTTCCCAGACTCGCCTAGTAGTTAAGTCTAATTTTTTAACCATAAAATAAATAATAATATCATCCCAATGTTGAGTGGGCTTTTTTAATGTTGATAGTGCCCTTATGTTTTTATTAATAATGTTGACAAGGTTTCTGATGGAGACACTTGACTCATTAGTTATGGGTTCGACATCGAATAATGCTTGAAAGTGGTTATTTACTAAAAGACGGTTGTTGTTGTAACGTTCGCACAACAAGTCCCAGGCAAGATTATAATGATCGGCTTTAAAGTCAATGTTTTTAATAATTAAAGCTGCGTCACCCTGGAGTGAAGCCAGCATTGGTAATTCCCATCGAAATGAGGCAAATCTATCTTTGACAAACGAACAAAAGAATTCCTAAAAGGAACATGTGCACCTGAGTCAGCATCTTTGAAGCCCGCCTCCGACGCAGCACCGTTGGCCGAGACTCCGATCAGGCTGCGGGTGAGTGCCACCAGGCTAAAGAACTGGTGGTCAAAGTCCTCACGCTCAACCAAAGCATACTCGTCGTCATCGGAAAGCACCTCGATCTGTGTCTGAAAGGCGTCAAATTCGGTGTATAAGGTTTCGAATTTATTAAAACGTTCCTCTAAGTCCAAGCGTTGCAACTCAGATACTGTAGAACTACTTTTAACTAGGTTTAAATAGTTGCTGTAAATAGTAAGTTTCGATTTAATTGAACTACGTTTTCTAATCAATGTTTTTAAGCTATCTGCCATTTTAAATCTAAAACTTTTTCCATTTAAATGAATGATTATTTCAACACAAAAGAACAGATGTGCGCAAACAAAAGGGACCGATGCGAGCAGGTAATAAAATTGTGAGGCAAGGTCAACCAAGGTCAAGTACTTATAACGTGGTGTGCGAATGCTATGAGTATGCCGTTATATAATAGCTACAAGAAAAAGCAACTCGCAAGCGGTATGAATGCACTGTATAAAGCTACAAAAAAAATATTATTTATTGAAATGAAATATATTTCTATGAAGAGGCAGGAAAAACATGATAAGACCCAAAACGATTTTTACGGCAAGAAATGAAGCAGGAATAAGGTAATTGGAACGAACTCACTCAAATACTGTACGATACTCCCAAAGAATGACTTCGGCTCCTTCATAGACGATGTAGGCTGCTACGATTACGACTTCTTCTTCCAATCCGCGTGGCCGAGGTCAAAGTTCACGGCGACGACGACGGATTCGACGATCTTGTTTCGGCGAAATATTCGATTTGGCTTGTGATTCTACTTTCGCAAGGCCGAAGGACCACTGTGAGGGGCCTTAACGGGACATTAAATAAAAGAGTGTGGACTGTATATAAATGGTATATTACGACGTCACAATAATCGGGGGAAGTGGCTGTACCGAGCCGCGTCTGTGAGCCGAGTGATGGCCGGCGGGCGGCGCGTGAGTCGCGAAGCTTGTTCCCCGCGTCCCGCGCGCTCCTTCCTGTGCCCATCGTAGTGATGCGCCGACACATGGTGTCACGGAACTGACTTTGTCTGCACCAAGTGTTCAGATGTCTGAGAAGTGGATTGTCGACTCTGGTGCGTCTACTCACATGACTCCACATGCTGAATGGTTTAATAGTTACCGACTCTGTGATGGGAAGATAACTGTTGCAAATGGTAAAAGTTTGCCGGCTGTGGGTTTAGGAGATGTAGATATTGACACAAAAACCAATTTTAAGAAGATTTTTAATGTTGTACATGTTCCTGGCCTAGATTGTAATTTACTCTCAGTCAAAAAGGCAGTAGAGAAAGGTTTCTCGATTGTTTTTGATACGAATGGCTGTAATTTTTATAATTCTAATGATGTTTATTTTAAAAAGGATCCTGTTTTACATGGTTCTATTTGTGGTGGATTGTACACTTTAGATTGTACAGTAAAACCGCAAGGTGTTTCAGCTTATAATGTTCACACTAATTTGTCCCAGTTTCAGCTTTGGCATAAGCGTCTAGGACATCTCTGCCGTATTGGTATGGATCTACTCAAAAAGGGTCTAGCTGTTGGTGTGGAGTATACTGATGTTGACAGAGAACCATGCGTACCTTGTGTAGAGGGTAAACAGGCCCGGAAGCCTTTCAAAAGGATTAAGTATAAAAAAGCTTTGTCACCATTAGAATTGGTCCATACGGACGTTTGTGGTCCCCTGACCACTGAATCTTTTAAAGGTAATAAATATTTTATTATTTTTGTTGATGATTATACACGTTTTATATCCCTTTATTGTATGTCATCTAAGACAGAAGTTCAGAAGTATTTTTGTGCTTTTCAAGCACTTGTTGAGATACAGACTGACACTAAGATTCGAACCCTTCGGTCAGACAATGGTACTGAATATGTCAACAAGGACCTGACAGACTATTTGCAGGCTCAAGGGATTCGACATAAAACGTCTGTACCATACAGCCCTCAACAAAATGGGGTGAGTGAACGTTGCAATCGGAGAAAACCCGTTTCCTTGCTGGCACAGAGCTCTCTGTCCAAAGCTTTTTGGCAGGATGCTGTTGAGACTAGTGTTTATTTAAAGAATAGGTCACCTCATCGTGCACTTAATGGTATGACGCCATATGAGATGTGGTGTGGTAGTAAACCCGACCTGTCTCATTTAAGGGTGTTTGGTTGCCGAGCTTTAGTTCACGTGCCTTCATGTCGGAGAACTAAGCTAGACATGAAAACTTCTGAACATATCTTCGTTGGATATTCAGACGATCCAAGGAGTTATTATTTCCGTAGCGCGGCAAACCCTCGGAGGTTGATTAAGTCACGGGATATTACGTTTTTTGAAAATATTTTTTCAGGATTGAAGGATAAATCTGTTCAGCCTGAAGTTACTGTGAGCCCTAATGTCATTAATCTTTTATCACAAACTTCTCCAGATACCACATCGATCTCATCTGCTTCTACTTCTTCACCTACTTCAGAATGGATGGACATGGAGGTTGAGCTTGTTGACGATTTTGTGGACGCGACTGATGAAGCTGGTGGGGTTTGTGACACGGAGTCTCTACATTCAGGTGAACAACGTGATCTATTCCTGGTTCCTTCAGTTGAACTCAACGATGCATGTCCTGAGAGAAGGTATCCTGAAAGAGTACGTAAACCTCCAGATTATTATTCATACGGCACTCACAGTGTTGATTTGTTGTGTTATGATCCGAAAAGTTATCGTGAAGCTGTTAATAGAGATGATAAAAATAACTGGATCGCCGCAATGAAGGATGAGTACAATGCCTTATTGAATAAGCAGACTTGGATATTAGTGGATAAATCAAATAAAAAGGTTATTCCATGTAAATGGGTGTTCAAGATAAAGAGGGACCCGAACGGTGCAATAGTAAAGTATAAGGCGCGACTAGTTGCGAAAGGTTTTAGTCAAGTTTGCGGGACTGACTATAATGAGACTTTTGCCCCTGTGGTTCGAAATTCATCTCTGCGTACCCTTATAGCGTTGGCTGCAGAAATGGATTTAAAGATCCAACACATGGATGTCGACACCGCATTCCTCAATGGGGACTTAGAGGAGGAGGTGTACATGCAACAGCCTGAGGGATTTGCTGAGCACGGGGCAGAAGGTAAAGTCTGTTGCTCAGAAAATCCATTTATGGTTTGAAGCAGGCAGCTCGAGCCTGGAATATCAAATTACATCAAATTCTATCGAAAATTGGCTTTGCACGAACATCTGCGGAATCATGTGTTTACATGAAAAAGTTTGGTAATGAAACCATAATACTTGCAGTCTATGTTGACGATCTAATTGTCTTTTATAAAGAAAAAAGTTCGTTTGACGCTGTCAAAAATGACTTGAAGAAATTTTTCTCACTAAAAGATTTGGGTGCATTGTCGTATTGTTGAGGCTTAAATGTTAACCGTGTTGACGATAAAATCGTGGTCAGTCAGAAGACCTATATCCAGGCAGTGTTGGAGCGATTTAATATGCGAGATTGCAAGGAAATGTCTACACCTTTGGAGAATAACAAGTTGGAGAAAGGTAATCCAACATCTCTTGGTGAATATCCTTATCAAAACTTGATAGGATGTCTCATGTACCTAGCTGTGAATACGAGACCCGATATAGCTTATGCCACAAGCTATCTAAGTCAGTTTAATAACTGTTATGATAAGAGGCATTGGTTGGCCGCTAAAAGGGTGTTACAGTATTTGAAAGGTACTATGGATTACTGTATTACTTACAGGAAAGTCGGTAGACGTCTGTGTGGATACACGGATGCTGACTGGGCGAACTGTGTACATGACCGTCCGGTGTACACTGGTTACTACTTCACGCTAGCAGCTGGACCTAATAGTTGGGAGTGTAAGAAGCAGCCGACGGTAGCCTTATCGTCTACAGAAGCTGAGTATATGTCCTTGACCAGTGCTGCAAAGGAGGCTATTTTCCTCAGACGGTTAGTGTTTGACATTACTAGTTTTGCTCATAAGGTGTTGCTATACAACGATAGTCAAAGTGCACAGAAACTTGTGCTCAATCCTATCCACCACAATAGAACTAAACACATTGATACGAGATATCATTTTATTCGTGAAAAGGTTACTGAGGGTCTTATAGATATAAAGTTCATACCTACGGATAAAATGACAGCCGATGTTTTAACGAAGCCCTTAAGGCGCATAGCTCATGTTGTTAATATGGGTTTAGTGATAAATAAGTAGAATTTTTTTTCTTTCTTCTATTTTTTTTTTCGTCGGTTTATATTTTGTATTTTTGTTTAGTCTGGTAGTAATGTTTCATTATATTCTATTGTGTTTAGAATTACTACTTTATCATATTATTGCCATTAAGGGCGGATGTTGTAAAACCTACTTATTTAAGTTACTTTTTGTTAGGTTTAATGTCTTTTTCTAATGTCAATAAAAAAATGATCCTTCCAAGTTCGAATAGCAACCATATACACACGTCTACGTTTTTCTTTTTCGCTATTTTCATTATATTTATCAAGAAACTCAGTCTACAATTGTGGTGACCTACCACATAATTATCATATCGGTGATATTAGTTAACTTAATGATTTTATAAAACTAACCTAACTTAATATTATATAATTATAAATTAAAGGAACAAACAATAATATTATATAAAATCAATACTAACATTAAAATTATTTACATTAATATAATCATTTAACTAATATGTACAAACAAACATACACGGACAAACTTTGTCATATTAGTTAAATCCTTATCGGCGAGTGACGAAGCTCGTGACGTAAGCTTTTGTTCTGGCTCTGGCGCTGAGAGCCAGCCGGCCGCGCACTGCGTGCGTGAGCGAGACAGACGATCGTCCGTCGCGCTCGCTCGCGCCGCTCGCGCAGGCCCGGTTGAACAGTGAGCCCACAGCTTCTGTCGTGCGTGCTAGCTACCTTTTCTATAATATACCGCCTAGCTTTCGCCGCGTTTTTTATGTCTGATTGTGCTTTCCGCTATTGCTTTTTCTCTGCTTATGTACTATCCTATCTGTCTGACTCTTACCCCTTCTATCTGTGAACTCTTGTGTGTGTAATTCGTGTAAGTGAAATAAACTCATTTCTTCCCGCCACCGTGAGTACTTCTTTTATTTGTGCACCACACACAACCTACATTGGTGACCCCGACAGAACACCATGAGTCAGCAGCGAGAAGCGAAAACCGCAAGTCACGATGACCGCTCGGGATTGGGAGTCGAAGTACATCGCGTCGGAGTGAGGGTACCTCCTTTTTACCCCGACAAACCGGCGCTATGGTTCGCGCAGCTGGAGAGCCAGTTTGTACTGGCGAACATCACAGCGGACGCCACTAAATACCACTACGTAATGGGTGGCCTGGACCCAGTATACGCAGCCCACGTGGAGGACATTGTCGAGGCTCCAGCAGCCCCCGACAAGTACGAGCGGTTGAAGACCGAGCTGGTGAGGAGGTTGTCGGCATCCAAGGAGAAGAAGGTGCAGCAGCTCTTGACGCACGAGGAGCTCGGAGACCGTAAGCCCTCACAATTTTTGCGACACCTGCGCCACCTAGCGGGACCGAGTGTGCCGGAAGATTTTTTGCGCACGATTTGGACCAGCCGACTTCCAAACAATACGCAGACCATCATTGCGTCGCAGGCCAAGGCGAGCCTAGAAGAAGTGGCCGAGCTGGCTGACCGCATACTGGACCTGGTGCCTGCAACTCCTCAAGTGGCAGCAACGTCATCAGCAGCGGCGATCCCCGGAAGCAGCATGGACCAGATGCACAGCCAGATCGCCGAACTCACGCGGCAAGTGCAAGCCTTGACCTCGCAAGTCAACAGACTGTCGCGGCCGAGGCAAAGATCCAGCAGGAGTACCAGCCGGGGGCGATCATCGTCAACGAGGTCGCACTCCAATTACCGCAGGTGGCCGAACTGCTGGTACCACTTCAAGTTCGGTGAGAAGGCAACAAGGTGCGTAAAACCGTGCGACTACGCGGGAAAAGCCGCGGGCAGTCGGTGATGGCGACCGGCGACTGTCAAAGCACAGGTCGCTTATTTGTGACCGACCACCATACGAAGATGCAGTTTTTAGTCGACACCGGTAGTGACGTCTGTGTTTTCCCTAGGTCGGCCATGAAAGAGCGCCGTACAAAAACAAACTTTGAACTCTGTGCGGCTAACGGTAGTGCTATTAACACTTACGGTTACGTAAATTTAAAATTAAGTATAGGCTTACGCCGTGACTTTGTTTGGCAATTTATTGTGGCAGATGTAACTAAGCCAATAATTGGTGTAGATTTTTTGTCTCATTATAGTTTAATTGTAGATATAAGAAGACAGCGGCTAATCGACGCGTGCACTACCTTAGCGACCCCTGCTTTGCCTGCCCGTCCTTCTGATGCTGTCTCTTCGGTGAAAGTAAGTCTTGGTGATTCCGCGTACATACACATACTACGGGAATTTCCCGACATCACCCGTCCACCTGGCATACATCGCACACCCAAACACAACACGGTACACCACATCCGCACTACACCTGGGCCACCAGTGTCCTGTTCACCTCGTCGACTGGCCCCCGATAAATTAAAAATTGCGAGGGATGAATTCGACGCCATGCTCAAGTGTGGCACTTGTCGGCAGTCCGAGTCACCCTGGTCATCGCCCCTGCATCTAGCGCCGAAGAAGGATAATGGTTGGCGCCCCTGTGGCGATTACAGGATGCTGAACGCACGGACCGTAGCAGACCAGTATCCTATCCGGCACATCCAGGACTTTGCGCACAGTCTGTCTGGCTGTACCGTATTCTCGCAAATTGACCTGGTGAAAGCCTACAATCAGATCCCTGTCCATCCAGACGACATCCCGAAGACCGCTATCACCACGCCGTTCGGTCTTTTCGAATTCCCATACATGACCTTTGGTCTTCGAAATGCCGGACAGACGTTCCAGCGCTTCGTGGATGAAATGCTCCGGGGTCTAGACTTCACGTACGCGTATTTGGATGACTTTTTGGTCTTTTCAAAAGACCAAAAGACCCACGAGCTTCACCTGCGTCAGCTATTCACCAGGCTCAAGGAGTACGGTATGGTCATCAACAGCTCAAAGTGCGTGTTCGGTGTGTCGGAGGTAAACTTCTTGGGCTACCACATCTCAGCCGAGGGTACCAAGCCACTGCCTGCCAAGGTCGAAGCCGTGAAAAATTTTCCCGCTCCCAAAACCGTAAGAGAGCTGCGGAGATTTCTTGGGATGCTCAACTTTTACCGTCGGTTCATTCCTAGGGCAGCTACTCTTCAAGCATCCCTGAACGCTCTTTTAACCGGCTCAGTAAAGGGATCACACCCAGTTAGCTTTTCCCCACAGGAACAGGAGGCCTTCCAGAGCTGTAAAGACAGTCTCTGTCAGGCGGCATTACTGGCCCATCCTGACTGCAACGCAAAGATGGCGTTGGTCACGGATGCGTCAGACAAAGCCGTCGGTGCAGTTCTGCAGCAGCTGAATGAGGGAGCATGGCAGCCACTGGCGTTCTTCTCACGTAAGTTGACACCAGCACAGGTTAAATACTCTCCCTATGATCGCGAGCTGCTGGCTATTTACGAGAGTGTCAAATATTTTAGGCACATGTTAGAGGCTCGGCATTTTGTCGTTTATACCGACCACAAGCCTATCACATATGCCTACCACTCTCGTAAAGAGAACAGTTCACCTCGACAGTTCCGTCATTTAGACTTCATAGCCCAGTTTACGACGGACATCCGACACATATCGGGCAAGGACAATGTCGTGGCGGACACCCTCTCGCGCGTAGAGGAGATTGCTCAACCTGTGCATGCTGAGAAGATCGCAGCTGCTCAACTGGAGGACCCTGAGCTGAAGCAACTGCTAGCTGGTGACACATCCATGCAGCTAAAGCAGGTGCGTATTCCAGGCTCCAGCTGTCAATTATACTGTGACATCAGCACCTCCACACCAAGACCTTTTGTACCCAAGGAGCTGCGCAGGTCAATCTTTACAAGCCTGCACTCCTTGAGTCACCCAGGTACCAAAGCATCCGCAAGGTTGGTCGCAGACAGGTACGTCTGGCCTGGAGTTAGGAAGGACTGCCGTGAGTGGGTACGTTCTTGCCTAAGTTGCCAACGCTCAAAAACCACACGGCATGTCTCTTCCCCAATAGGCAATTTCAAACTACCTTCTTCAAGGTTTGCCTTCATACACATTGACCTAATAGGTCCTTTGCCTCTGTGCCAAGGATTTCGGTATTGTCTCACCGCCGTCGATCGCTTTACACGATGGCCTGAGGCAATACCGTTAGCAGACATAACTGCGGAGACAGTGGCAAAGGCTCTGCTGAGCGGTTGGATTGCTCGTTTCGGCTGCCCATTGGATATCGTAACCGATAGAGGTGGGCAGTTCGAGTCAGCACTTTTTAAATGTTTGGCCAGTATCGCTGGTTTTCAACACCGCCGAACAACAGCCTACCATCCAGCGTGTAACGGTTTGGTGGAGAGATTCCACCGCCAACTTAAAGCTGCAATAACCTGCCACGCTAATGCCAGTTGGGTGGAATCTCTTCCACTAGTTTTGTTAGGCGTTCGCAGCGCGTACAAAGAAGACGCACAAGCTTCTGCCGCTGAATTGGTGTACGGCCAGCCAGTGCGTCTACCAGGCGAATTTTTTGACCCTCAGGCTGATGAGGCCATGGACACGACGGACTACTTGACCAGAATCAAGAATTTAGTCCGCAAAATGCATCCATCACCGGCAGCCAGGCACAACAAAACTAAAATATTTATTTTTAAAGAGTTAGCTACGTCCTCTCACGTTTTCCTTAAGGACTGCACTGCCGGTGGTGGTTTCAAACCGGCATATTCTGGTCCACATAAGGTCATTGAACGAGGGGACAAGGTTTTCAAGATTGTGGTTAACGGTAAACATGCGACCGTATCGATAGACCGAATTAAGCCGGCCTTCATACTGTGTGACCCAGATACATCATACTCACCACCTACCACAAACATTCATCACAACTCATCACAAATACCTCCAAACATTAACACTCAACATGACACTCCAAGCGCGGAAAAACAAGACTTACCTGATGCCGATGACGGCGTCATCAGAACGACGCGGTCAGGACGCCGCGTTCGATTTCCCGATTACTATCGCCCTTGACGGTCTCTGGAGGGGAGTGATGTGGTGACCTACCACATAATTATCATATCGGTGATATTAGTTAACTTAATGATTTTATAAAACTAACCTAACTTAATATTATATAATTATAAATTAAAGGAACAAACAATAATATTATATAAAATCAATACTAACATTAAAATTATTTACATTAATATAATCATTTAACTAATATGTACAAACAAACATACACGGACAAACTTTGTCATATTAGTTAAATCCTTATCGGCGAGTGACGAAGCTCGTGACGTAAGCTTTTGTTCTGGCTCTGGCGCTGAGAGCCAGCCGGCCGCGCACTGCGTGCGTGAGCGAGACAGACGATCGTCCGTCGCGCTCGCTCGCGCCGCTCGCGCAGGCCCGGTTGAACAGTGAGCCCACAGCTTCTGTCGTGCGTGCTAGCTACCTTTTCTATAATATACCGCCTAGCTTTCGCCGCGTTTTTTATGTCTGATTGTGCTTTCCGCTATTGCTTTTTCTCTGCTTATGTACTATCCTATCTGTCTGACTCTTACCCCTTCTATCTGTGAACTCTTGTGTGTGTAATTCGTGTAAGTGAAATAAACTCATTTCTTCCCGCCACCGTGAGTACTTCTTTTATTTGTGCACCACACACAACCTACACAATTACAACAAATATTCTTCATTTTTCGTACTTTTTTCTTCACGGCTTCTGTCGCTTCAACGATTTGTCTTTTCAAAGATTTTTCCATGTTGATGAAGTAGATAGTGTTTGATTAAGTATCGTAAGTAGAATAATTAGAAAAGCTAGGGTAACGGATTTAAATAACAATGATTTAATCTAAAACTACAAAACTGTCAAATTTATTTCTATAACAGCCTTTATTTTTAGGGCAATCTTTATTAATCACGACAAAACTGAAAAGATCGTTCCATATTTTTGAACACATTTCACGAAATTGAACCCATGACATATCAGTGTTGACATGTTCTTCGTATATGTGCTTCAAATTAATTTCGTCTTGTTTAAAAAGTATGATTAAGTTCGCGTTGTCCCTTATTAATTGTTTAGGAATTTTACTATACGTTTGATTTAAATAAAAACAATCGATATACTTGTGTCTTCCCATTGCAAAGTAATCACGCATATTGTTTTGATTTTCAGAAGCAACATCATCAAATATTATGTCGTATAATCACAGAGTCGGGTTTTGCGTCCTGAACTCTTAGTATTTCTTCATTTTCCTGATATTTCTGAAACGAAATACCTGGTATTCGTTGCAAAACTTTTTCTAAAAATATGTACTTGGGCTGGTACAGGGTTTTTGAATAAATATAAACGTTTCGAAATCTTAAACCATTTTCGTGTATAAGAATGATTAAATTAGTTTTTCCACAATTTGACGGTCCGCAAATTATCCAGCGTACTGAATTAGGTAACAATTCACTATGACGGAAAACAGTTTTACAAAATTCATCACATATTATGTTGACGTTCAACGATTTTGGTTGTTTTACAAATTTCATGATTATTGTGTGAAACTGATCAATTAACAATGACAAATAACCGTACCATTACCACTACTACTAAACCGAGTCGCCCGTTCACGATTGGGCATTCTGGACCAACGGAGCGATGGCGAACGAGTTCGCCGAGCGAAAAGTGGTCCAGAATGCCCAATCATATACTACTCCCGCGTCATCCAAAGCTACTTCAGCTCATCACTGCCTAAGTAGGCGGATCAGTGCCTCGACGACTGCTCTATTCCGATGCCGCATGGCGTTCTTCATGTTGTTATCGATAATGTCACTGGTCGACGCCTCCTGTGCCCCCCCTTACAAACCTTCCAATAGCGTCGTCAGCGTTGTCAGCGTAGTACACGCAGTGGGCAGTATGTCTGGAGACTGCCACCACTGCGTGGGGGACGCTGTTGTGAATCCGGATGTTGGTGGATTTTGTCTTGAAGATGATGACTGACTCGCTGGTAAGCCCTTGAGCTTCGTGTATGGTTAGGACGCATGATCCAACCCCAGCCCCACAACCCTGGTCAATGAGGGTCTTTTTCTCCCCCTGCGTGTAGACCAGGAAAAGAGTGTTGGGAATATGCGCGCCCGTGAAACTCCTTAACTGTAGGGAGTGGACCTGGTTTTTTGACGAATATATGCCAGGGTACACCTCCCCTAGGGCATACGCAACATCCATTGGATTCCGGTGCGAGCAGGGTAGTTCGTGGCTGATGGTCACAACTGAGTCCGGACGAGCGTAACTAATAGGGAAAAGATTTTCCGAGTCCAGATAGGGTAGTTGATTAATATCTCCGACAAGGACCGCGCTACTAGCGCCCGACAATCGGACTGCCATTACGATGGCCCCGAAATGGTTCATGAGTGCCTCATCTACCAGAATACGATTGCATTTTTGTGATCCTTTGCACCCGTTCGATAGAATTGAGGCCATCGTGCGCACCTTGGTTCTGTTGTCTTCACCAATTTTGTGTGCTAACTTTTGCCGCAGGTCTTTCGCCGCCTCGGTTGTTGTAGTGACTATGACGTCGCGGTCCCTATCAAAGTTATTGATCACCCAAGTGGTCTTGCCGCACCCTGGGACACCGTTTATCCAGTTGATGCCCGGCAAAGCCCAGCCTCCAGGCTGGTCTATCGATCTTGAGATTGTTTCGGCCTGTTCGAAGATCCTGTCATCCAGCATAATCTTAGTGCATCGAGCTACCACTACAATTGGGTCACTTTCGGGTGTCACAAAAGTAATATGGCCAGAACGTGACGTTATCGACTCGTCCAACGGTATAAACCCACACGTGGCGTTGTATGCAGCCATATATTGACCAGTCATTTCTCCCTTGATGACTTGGGAGGTAGCATTATTATATATGGCTGCCGCTGCCTCCTCCAGTCTCTCCTGAAGCAACTCTTCGGTCTCTAGTCTCTTCTGGTATGACTGCATAATTTTCTGGCAAGTCATGAGACTGACCGAGTTGGTTGCCTTTGTTATCGCTTGAAACTCGAGAAACGCATTCGCCACGTGATCGCTTGGCTCTGTTACCGTCCTGAATTTCGGCGGGGTGACCTGCCCTCTGTCGGCTCTTGTTGATGTTGGTCGCTTTTGTTTCGGTGGTTCTGGGATGACCCTGATAAACTCCTGCACTGCATCTATCTGTCTGATATGACAGGGCCTCGCACCAAATCCCAGCCTCCTGCTTAGAAAGTTGGAGACCGATTTCCATCGATCTTTAGTATTTATCTTCTTCTCTAAACTGCGGCTGATTTTTTCTTCGGAGGCGGCCCTCTCGGCTGCTATCTTCTGCTGTAGTCTCTCTGATCCGCATGGGGTTGTTGGGACTGACACCTCGAGGATGTTAGCTGACCAGTCTCTGCAGTTTCCAGCACGGTACAATTTTGGGATGGCCTAAGAAAACTAAGATCTTCTCCCCTGTCCTCATACACCACCAACTCGTGATCTTTAGAGGCTTTAATGCAACCGTATCGATCAGCAACCTCGCCTCTTTCGTGAACAATCACCATTGCATCCACGCTAATGATTCGGGGGCGCGTACTCATGGTTCGGTCTGATTCTGCGATTTCGGTGAGCAACGAGCATACTTGGGCAAACGGAGTCGCCTCATGCCACTCGAAAAGTGCGATCGTTTTATTTTGAAATCGCACAATACGGTATTGGTGTTCAGCTATAGCTGCAGCGGGCAACGCATTGAACTTTGCGCGTTTCATGCTTGTTTTGACGGTGCTCCCGTTTATCAAAGCAGCCAGTCCTGGTGATATATTGACGCTATTTCCACTTTCTGCGCGGCAGAAGCTTAGACCGAGTCTCTCGTTATCTCTGTTCATAAAGAGGGCCACACCGCGTAGTCTGATGCCTGGTTTCCCATCCCCCCCGGATTCCAAGAACTTCCATAATGGCAATGGTGTGATCGTTCGCTGGGAACTACTATTAGCTTAGAACCGGGTTATATCGCCGAAAAATCACAAAAACAAAAAAAAAAAACAAATTTCACGGAACCAAAATACGAGTGTTTTGAAGTTGAAGTGGGTTTTTTAAACCGTTTTTTCTTTCATTCTACTTTGTCTATGAATCGTGTGTTGCTATTTCATAAAAATTCAAAACCTTCTTTGCTCAAGTCAGTTATCCGACCACAGATAAACTAAGTTTAAAAAAAAATATTAAATATTTTCTAAAAATAGGTTCGGTGGACCAACCAGAACGGTTTGCTTCAGCAATAGACCCAGGTGGGGCATTTTTCATCATATTATCTTTAAAATGGACCCTTGGGAATATAATCATCGGCGGCACGGAGTTTCCCGCGGCGTTAATACAAGCAATCATTGTGACATTCTCGCCACGTTCACCTGATGTAATTTTTCCTAATAATTTTAATGATTTCGGAGCTAAAACTTTTCCAGGCTTATGAACTGTAGAACATCCAGTCTCATCCAAATTATAGATGTTTTGCGGATTAAATTCATAACGTTGGTACAGTTCTTTTAAATTATTGTAAAACTTCTGGACATGAACTTTATTGAAGCAAATTGCACGCGCCAGACTCGTTGCTTCTGGTTTACGTAACGATAGTTCAGGGTATTTGCTGCGATATCTGAACAACCATTGCCGGCCAGCCATTCCATCACGTTTCCAAGCTTCAGGAATGTTTGCTAGTTTTCTTCCAACAGCGAATTGATACGCTAAAATACAAGTTTGCCTTGCTGATAATCCGTAGTTCATTTTAGCTGCTTTTACTATTCCAATAACAGCTTTTTTTCCTCCTCAGAAAATATCTTTTTTACAGCATAATTTGGGCTACTTATTGTTTCTATAGTAGAATCGTTTTGAATAGACTTTGCATATCTGTGTAAAGTTGACTTCTTTAATCCAAATTCTCTTGCAACAGTGCGCACTTTTCCTCCATTTTTTACAGTTTTTAACGCTTTTTAATCGTTCTGGGCTAACTCCTTTTCTTTTCACGCCGGTTTTACTCCTTGGAACTGCAGGCAAAAAGAAATGGAACATCATCAAATAGTGTCCATAGGTACAAACATCGTTTGAACCTCCGGACGTGTCCCAAGGTACAGACATAATCATGTCCAAAGGTACAACCAAAGCAATGTAAAAAAGAAACGAATTATCTTGTTTTTTAGGTTAGAATTCGGTATTGTTAGTTATAGTATTATAGACGCAACTACTTTAAGATATGTAAATTAATTTATTGTAATAAATATGCATGTCGTATATAAATCTATAATCATAACATCAAAATACTTACTTTTGAACACGAAAAACGAAAAACTTCACAACAATTTCACACGTCACCCGATGTCAATACAATCACGCCACTGACTGGTGTTGCCAAGTAGGAAAAATACTATCCATTTAGTAGAATTTTGTAATTTTAATGTTAATACTTTTCGAAATATAATGTGTGTCTAAAGGTACAAGCGTCCCTAGGTACGTTACATGACCCAACATTCTAATTGTGCTTTAATTAATGATAGAGATTCTTTTGAAACAGAAACTACCGTACGTCTATTAGAATCAGACTCTGCAAGAGAGACAGTTAAACGTCGAGTCTTTTATAGCAGTGAGTCCGATGATGAATGTATTTTTTAAGTGACTTTAATGTTTCGTTTGTAACCACCAGTTGTACCAAATCATATATGTAACTAATTAGTTGTAATTTATTTCTAAAAGGAGGTGAACCAATGACTGTGATGATTAATATTACAATTTTTTTTAAATTGTTATGATCTCAATAGCATAAGGAAATATCCTAGGAGTTGAAATCCTTAAATTAAAATATAATGTGTATTAATAGTATTATGCTGATTAATTTAAAAGTTTATAATTATTTAGTTCATAGGTGGCTAAGAAGTACTTATTTGTTTTTTTTTAATAAAAAAAATACGAATAAGTATCTGCATTTTTATTTTATTTTATTTTATTAAGATCGGTAATCATCATCATCACTAGCTTATATATGTACATTTTATTGCTGAAAAAAGGCCTTTTCTCATACACGATCGGGAATAGCTGCATAAAAATCGTTAATAGCTTCACAGCCGTTTTTATGGGTCGGTAATTGCAACAATCGACTAAGTCACATTGTAAATTATTTTTTACAAGATAGTCCTTAATTTAAATGTATTTGATTCAGTAAATAATTATTTTATACATAACACTAGCATATAAAATTAAACTATTAATCTTTAGAGGAACCAGTATACTAAAAAAATATGGTTGATTTTAAAATTGCCGTAGGGGGGTCGTAAATACCTGCGTTTACCTTAGTGCCAAAAATTTGTCTATCGCGGATAGCTTCATTCTCATTCGTGAACTCATAATTTTTTGATAGACATCTTAGGAACCGAACCTTTTGATGTTTTTACACGGAAAACATCAAAAGGTTCGCCGCGCTTATAAAATAAAAACCGCGAAAACCGCACATTTTTTTTTTGGTTCTCAATACTCGTCAAACGACTTCAGTACTTCATCAAATGTCACCTTTTTAATATTTCCAGAATCAAGTTTCTCAAAACCAAAATTATTATATATTTGTACTCCTTCCTCGCCAATAACATTTAGAAAAATTGCTATTTTCCTTGCATCATTCTCATCATCCAGACCAGAAGCAACCAGATATATTATAAGCTGCTGCTTGAATTTTCTCCAATTGCTTGGCAAATTACCGCCACTGACACACAATTTTTCGGGGAGGTTGTACGACGCTCCGGCCATTTTGGACTCTAGTTTGTGCTAGCACTTGCAAACAGTCACAAACTAAAACCTTCCCTTTTTTTAGTGCGAACCAATGATAAAAACAATTGCGACTGCGCCATGTATCGTGTCACTGATTACAATAAAACACTATGTGCATAAGAATACTTTTTATTACTCGTAGTTCAACCACATCTCGTGGACGCCATCATCACCCTATTAATTTTAAGTTTCTTATGTAATTTTTTTATTTTTGGTGTACAATAAAGAATTTATCTATCTATCTATCTAGTGTTGTCTATCCTTACCTTACTAAACTTATATCTAGTGATGTACCTACTACTATTAAACATACTACAGTTCATATTTTGCCTCATATTCTTTTACAGCAACTACTTCATTTAGTACGGATTAAAAAAAAAATTTTTTTTTCACAGTATCTTATGTTATAAACAGGAAAACGAAAAAATTACAATTCTTGTCGGACTAGTGATACATACCTGTTTTTTAGTAGGACATTGTTTCATTTGGGCAAAGAACACACTAACCTATTATGTAATATTGTTGGACTACAGTTAGTAATAAGAAAAATGGTCTCGTGGTTTTAACAACTTCTGAGCGTAGGACCGGGATAACGTACCGCGCAATTTGTAGGACAATATCACTGTTGAACTATATGAATATAAAGTAAGTAACAAAAAAAAATCAGCTTGTTAGTAATAATTTTTTTTGACCTCGTTTTCGGGGACTCTTTTATCAAACCATTTTTTTTTAGGACAAATACGTTTTCGAATCATTTAGATAATTATCTTGAGATTTAACAAAAAAAGAACCTGTTAGTAATACATTTTTAGAGTCATCATCTCATACATATTGTATCCTTGGTAACTCTGTTAGCTACCACAATCGAGAGTTTTGTATAGGAAATTGTTGGGCGTCTCATCAAAATTAAGCTACTCACGGAAAATTAGCTTGATAGTAATCAAGTGGAAAAAATGTACTAGGGATCCCGTACTAATTCATTATGCCATGGGTTGTTGCCCTTGACGAAAAAGGTCTTTCGTTGAGGATTTGCCTGGCATACTGAAGGCAAGGCCATCACTTCCCGAACTCTGTGCGTCCGTGAATCTTGTGGAACGGCTACCACTTCCAAAGTGTGAGCCATCGCACTCTTTAGAATTTGGTGCTGTCCGAGTCGCACCGTGACCCTGACTTCAGTATCCCGTAGACTCTCGATGAATGCTTGCACCAGGTTTACTTCCATCGCCTCCGGTGTCATCCATATGTATGCACGCCGAACCTCGACCTCGACTCTCCACTGCTCCATAGCGAGTGTCCAATCTTTCCATAAAGCACTCCAATGTCCTGCTGTCCGGAGGAAGGTTCTCTAAGACCAGCAGGGCGTCCCCTCGTAGGGTCAGAGTTATTTCCGCGAAAGTATGCATAAAAACTAAGATATTTCCTCTTAAAATTCAGTGAAATCCAAATACCGCAAACATGTCGGTTGGTCATTCATTAGAATTGATGTTGGTGTGGATGCTGCATCTGTGATAAGTAGCCTTTCTTGTTCGTCAAGAGAGTCAATATTTTCAATTTCTGGTTGTTGCTTCTAATTTCCATAATTCGACTATGCCGTGGATCTAAAAGTTCTGGTAGAATACGTTTTAAATAAAATTTGCATAATTTTGTTTTCATTTTCTTTTCAAAAAACGCATCGTCTCAATCATTGATTGAGACGATGCGTTTTCTATTTTCAACGAATTTGATTCACTGAACCATACGGCAAATAAACATTTTGCTCGCCGCGTTACGGCCTTGGACTTGGTAATACCAATTGTGTATTTTATTTACATGATAGGATTTGTCTGATTTGTCTTTAACCGAAAAATTAATCTGAATTTTAGCTATCGCCTCATCTAATCCTATCTTGTGCGCTGATTTTGGACATTTTATTTCGACTATCATATTTTTTCCAATAAGTCCATCTGGAGAAGCTCCTAAATATGGAATTTCGGGATCTTTGAACAGCCCGCATTGATTGATTTGAACTCTTTCTTGAGCACACAGCCGATCTAGTGCTTTTTTTCATATTTTCTTCCGTGTTGTACAGGAGCTGCATCGATTGTGAAGCAGCTGTTTTACTATATTAGCGCAACTGGTATCATCCCTCATTTTAATTACTCTCCCGAAATTGGAGGCGGTCAACAAAGTGCGGCGAAGTTCAAGCCATTCGCATGATTCGCTTAGCAAAATTGATGATCTTTCAATTTTTCTTCTTTCTTCATCACTATTTTTTAAATTGCATATAATTGATGTCGCTCACATCTGGATTGGTGCACTGTTATCCATATACTTTATGCATTAATACCACCCCATGTGAATGACGCTTTTTTGGAACACGGTTTTAAAATTCTTATTTTGCGATACTTAATGTCTAAAGAACACAATTTACCTCTAGGACTTTGGCCTACTATTGTTTTATACAAGAAGAAAACAGCTTTTCTTTTATTGTTAAAATTTACTGCAGACGCGGTACACCAAGTTTGCTATCCACGCCGGAATGAGTAATTTTCCCACCCACAAATTTGGCCACCACACTGAAAACTCTCTACCACGTTACTATCTACACCGTGAACAAGACTTCTAGAATGGCGTGCGGCACATTATAATTTTGCGGATTGGTACACAAATGGCATTTGGTATGGTCACGAAAGGCATGCAATTGTACGGTCTGCAGATGTCTTCGAAAACTTTCTGGGTGCGAAAATCTAAATCCACAAATGAGTCGTGGTATTTTTACTTACTTTTCGTATTGCTGACCTAATACTCGTAATGCGCTTTTTTGTTATTAATTTTCTGTAACTAATAGGATATTTCGTATCAGTAGTCAGGTTTTCTGTTTTATTACATAAGTTTCTTAATAGGTGGTTCCTACATTCTACGTTTTCTACTGTGAATTGAGGATAAGGTGTTGCTTCCAATATTTTTGCAATCTTCGTCCGAAATGAGATGATCATAAATCAGACCATACATTTCTAAAGATGCTTTAAAACCATCTACTATTATGGTTGACTCCATAGCAGTTGATAATCCCGTAAAATTTTTAAAGCAGTGATGAGGTCTTGGATTTTGGTTTTTATTGAAATTTTGCGCACGTATGCTGCAGTATTTATTTTTGATCCCAAGCAATAATATTTTTTTGGTTTCCCTACCAATTATAGCCGCAGCTCCTGACAGTGCTGAGTAGTTTTTTCTATAAGACCTCGTACTCGAGCATCCGTCCACAACCATGTATGATGGGAATTCCATCTTTGCTGACCGATTCTATGGCAATTCTTTTTTCTTCTTCAGCAGCTTCATTCATGGATTTGTTGAGTGCTTCATCCCAAGTGCTAGAAACAATATCGTGTCGATTCTGTTATACAGGCTCAGTCATTACGGGCAAGTCAAAAGCTGACAAGAGTTCCTCTAATTGCGAATAGCCTATGCCGAGAAAAACTGCACCTGCAACTGCTGCTGTATTAACTCTTCAAACGTTAATTAGAGACATAATAGAAAGACAATACAATGTTTGCGCGAACCGGCGTTCGCTTGGGGTTTAATGATTTAATATCTGAGTCCCCAGTGGCATTACAAAGTGAAAACTTTTCTTTACACATCAAACATTCTAATGTAAACTAAGTCTAACACGTTTCTCTCCTATAAGTTTCAAACTTTGTATTCCACAATTAAAATCACAATGACTACCTATTTCTTGTACTTTGGTGAAAAAGTAAGCTACATCAATTATTCGTCTTCCAGAAATATTTTTTGTTTCCGATTGAGACTGTGCTTCTTCAACAACCAAATCTGGTAAATCTTCTTTATCGTTTTTTTTTTGTTCTTATTATCTCTCCATTCACTTGGGTCTCCACAAAGTTTTCTACTCAGCTTTTTTGGTTGAAGTTGATTTTGATTTTCGGATTCAGATACTTGGTTCGTTAGTTCGTTTATATCATTGACAGCAGGCACTTCTACAGGGATAGCTTGTATGGGTGTTCCTGGTTGGCCAAGTCTGTCAGATTCCTCGTCAACAGAATTCAGACTTGGTTGATCAATTAAATCCAAAAGGTCTAAGTTCATACTATTGTTAATGTCCTGACTAAATAGGCTTAACGAAAATATATAAAATTCTGCTAACACCCTTAATTTCATTATTTTTTACTTTTGGTCTCTAAAATATTTTTTATTTGTGAATAATAAAAATAAATTTAAATTACTAATTAGTTTTATTTTCATATCTTGTCACCTTATAATTAATGTTTATTTATTAAATCATAATCCTTGTACCAATATTTCTGTAAAATTACTGCTTTGAAGTATTGATTATAGATAAGATAAGATAAGATAAGATATTTATTTGCTAAAACATGTGTACACATACAAGAATAAAAGAAAAACGTGCATGCAGGATGACAAAACAAAAGAAACGGTCCAGGCATGTTTGCCACATTCAATGGCGTGCAAATATTGAATACATTTT
The DNA here is from genome assembly GCA_949319445.1 of Mythimna lalbum. Lineage (NCBI taxonomy): Eukaryota > Metazoa > Arthropoda > Insecta > Lepidoptera > Noctuidae > Mythimna > Mythimna lalbum. The sequence goes on along the minus strand of OX439357.1, from coordinate 17,824,868 downwards.
AAAATAATCATTTCAAATTAACATCATCATAATTACAGGAATAGTATGGCAAATTTATATAAAACTTAAATCAATTAATACAAAATTACAATCAAATATATAATGTAAAAGTAGGGATTTAAATCATGTCAAATTTATATAAAACAGTGGTCAATGAATTCCAAAATTTCAATTAAATATATAATGTCAAAGTAAGGAATGAAATCATGTCTTGATTATATATAAAATTAGTCAATTAAGAGCAAAAAAAAATAATACAATTAAATATAACATGTCAAAGTTGGATTTAAAGTATGTCAAATTTGTATAAAAAATAGTAGTCAAAAGCAAAAATTACAATAAAATATGTATATTAGAGATTACACTATTATTTATATTTCAATGTCAAATGTCGGTAATAATAAAAACATTTTAAGATGGTGTACCACGTATTTTTTCTTCCAGAAACTCAGAAACTGTATAGTAGGCTTTACTTACGAGAAAATTCTTTAAATGTATTTTAAAAAGATTTATGTTTAACGTTTTAATTGTTTCTGGTATGTGATCATAAATTATTGGAGCCATACAAAAAATGCTATTACGCATCAGTGCTGTTTTGGATTGCCGTAAACACAAAATATTCCCGTGCCGTCGACTGCGGTCATTTCTATCTGACAGCTTAGGAAATAGTTTTTGGTTGGTTTTTACAAATATTGCAGCTTCAAAAATGTACAAACAAGGCAACGTCAGTATTTTACATTTAATAAATAAAGGTTTACAAGTGTCTGTGCATTTTAACCCAAACATTGACCTGATGCATTTTTTTGGGCCTGAAATATAAGGTCTTTATTTGTTGAGTTTCCCCAAAAAATAACTCCATATCTTAGTAATGAACCAGCCATGCCATGGTATGCCGTAATAATAGCATCCATCCCTATGGTTGGTGCAATAGATGTTGTCAACTTTTTCTAGCATCCTCCTGTACAACTTATTTGTACAATAGAGTTGGTCCTGAATTTGAAAATAATAAAAGCTGTTTTTTTTTTTCAACATCAACCTATTAGTTGAAGCATCATGAACCAGATAGAGTACAGATATTGTATTTTGGCGGAATATGGGCATTTTACTTCCAAAATTGTATCATCGCCTAATAGGCCATCTGCTGAAGCACCTAGATAGGGTCTTTCTTCACTAATGAACAAACCACAACACTCAACTTTCAATTCATGTATCGTGTCACTGATTACAATAAAACACTATGTGCATAAGAATACTTTTTATTACTCGTAGTCCAACCACATCTCGTGGACGCCATCATCCCAAGTCTAGTGTTGTCTATCCTTACCTTACTAAACTTATATCTAGTGATGTACCTACTACTATTAAACATACTACAATTCATATTTTGCCTCATATTCTATTACAGCAACTACTTCATTAATTATGCCATGAGTTGTTGCCCTTGACGAAAAAGGTCTTTCGTTGAGGATTTGCCTGGCATACTGAAGGCAAGGCCATCACTTCCCGAACTCTGTGCGTCCGTGAATCTTGTGGAACGGCTACCACTTCCAAAGTGTAAGCCATCGCACTCTTTAGAATTTGGTGCTGTCCGAGTCGCACCGTGACCCTGACTTCAGTATCCCGTAGACTCTCGATGAATGCTTGCGCCAGGTTTACTTCCATCGCCTCCGGTGTCATCCATATGTATGCACGCCGAACCTCGACCTCGACTCTCCACTGCTCCATAGCGAGTGTCCAATCCTTCCATAAAGCACTCCAATGTCCTGCTGTCCGGAGGAAGGTTCTCTAAGACCAGCAGGGCGTCCCCTCGTAGGGTCAGAGTTATTTCCGCGAAAGTATGCATAAAAACTAAGATATTTCCTCTTAAAATTCAGTGAAATCCAAATACCGCAAACATGTCGGTTGGTCATTCATTAGAATTGATGTTGGTGTGGATGCTGCATCTGTGATAAGTAGCCTTTCTTGTTCGTCAAGAGAGTCAATATTTTCAATTTCTGGTTGTTGTTTCTAATTTCCATTTTTCGACTTTGCCGTGGATGTAAAAGTTCTGGTGGAATACATTTTAAATAAAATTTACATAACTTTGTTTTCATTTTCTTTTCAAAAAACGCATCGTCTCAATCAATGATTGAGACGATGCGTTTTCTATTTTCAACGAATTTGATTCACTGAACCATACGGCAAATAAACATTTTGCTCGCCGCGTTACGGCCTTAGACTTGGTAATACCAATTGTGTGTTTTATTTACATGATAGGATTTGCCTGATTTGTCTTTAACCGAAAAATTAATCTGATTTTTAGCTATCGCCTCATCTAATCCTATCTTGTGCGCTGATTTTGGACATTGTACTTCCACTATCATATCTTTTCCAATAAGTCCATCTGGAGAAGCTCCTAAATATGGAATTTCAGGATCTTTGAACAGTCAGCATTGATTGATTTGAACTCTTTCTTGAGCACACAGCCTTGTACAGGAGCTGCATCGATTTGGACTTCGTAATCGTATCATCCCTCATTTTAATTACCCTCCCAAAATTGGAGGCGGTCAACAAAGTGCGGCGAAGTTCAAGCCATTCGCTTGATTCGCTTAGCAAAATTGTTGATCTTTCAATTTTTTCTTCATCACCTTTTTTAAAATTGCATATGAAATTATTTTTTCATTTCTTCTAAAACGATGTCGCTTACATCTGGCTTGGTGCACTGTTCTCCATATTCTTTACACATTAATACCACCTCATGTGAATGACGCCTTTTTGGATCACGTTTTAAAAATCTCCTTTTGCGATACTTATTGTCTAAAGAACACAATTTACCTTTAGGACTTTGGCCTACAGTTGTTTTATACACGATGGAAACAGCTTTTCTTTTAGTGTTAAAATTTACTTCAGACGTGGTAGACCGAGTTTGCTATCTACGCCGGGATGAGTAATTTACTCTTTTCCCACCCACAAATTAGGTCACCACACTATAAAAATTCTTTACCACGTTACTATCTACATCGTGAACAAGCCTTCCAGAAGGGCTACGGCACCTTTCACCTTATCAATTTGCGGATTTCACAAATGGCATTTGGTATGGTCACCAAAGGCATGCAAATGTTCGGTCTGGAGATGTCTTCGAAAACTTTCGGGGTGTAAAAATCTAAATCCACAAATGAGTCGTGGTATTTTTACTGAATTTTCATATTGCTGACCTAATACTCATAATACGCTTTTTTGTTATTTATTTTCTGTAATGATTAGGATATTTCGTATCAGTAGTCAAGTTTTCTATTTTATTACATAAGTTTCTTAATAGGTCGTTCCTACATTCTACTTTTTCACCTGTAAATTGTGGATCAAGCCCGTTTACGGCGCATTTAAACGCCCTTTGAACGAGCCACGAGCGAGTTCGTGGCTGTTGAACATCGCCGGCTGCAAATAGAGGCAAACCGCAATAAACAATACCACGAGAGAGAAACTGAAAGGTTACGTTTAGAAGCAAAAAGAATTGAAACTAGAAGACTGGACATAGATGAGCAAGAAAATCTAATTTTAAGTCGTTTCATGCTGTACGTAACACTTGTTTTTTTTTATGTCTCATTACACCGCAGACATGGTAGTCTGCGCCCTTTTTTGAAAATGTTTACATTATTTGTTTACAATTTTTTTTTCCTGCAGTTGTGGTGCTCCTGTGTTGGACACACATTTTCCTTATTTCTAATTATTATGTTAGTAAGCTTATAATTAGGTGAGTAATCTTAATTTTTTTTTGTTTTTCTTTTCTTTTGTTTTGTTTTATTTATTTTTTTCATTGGTTTTTTATGTATATATATATTTACACAGGCATTACAATTATTCCTAATTATAAAAATATCTATCATTTAACATATGTAGTCTTTACTATGATACAATAAAGACTATGACATACGATAGACATTTGTTTTTTTTTTTTTGTTTTTTTGTTTGCGTTTCTATATGTATATGGCTACTTATGCTATTTAAGCTATAATAATAATAATCATTTAGAGATATAACTAGAACCTCATGGCAGCGCGAGCCGACCAGTTCCGATCGACGGCATCCGTTCACGGACATGACGAACGCGTCTGCGTCGTTTAGCTCAACCATATCCCTTAATTTGGCAACAAAAAAAAAGTAAGAAATACATAAATTTAATTATTGGAGGCCTTTGGGGGTGTGCTAAATAGCCCCGAAAAAATGTTGAAATAAATCCTGAGTTGCCCACTGTTGGGAAAAGTCATGTCCGTCACAGCGGACATTACCAATAACTTAACGATGAACGCGTAGATTTGCATGTCCGCTGTGGTGGACAATGCCAAATTGCCAAAAAACGTTAATATTATTATGTTTATTTTATTAAAATAAGAAAATACAAAACAAAAGACGCAGAAATTGACCTGAAAATGTTATTTATTTGGCATGGAAATTTAGAAAACAATTTCTCGGGGTTTTGCCTGTTACAAAGCATAATCTAGTATTGCATTTTATGCAATATACGACGGTCTTCTTTTGGCAGTAACTGCAACGACCTTCTTCCATCGTTGAGGGGAAATGGCCTATGTTGTCATATTTGACTGGACTCGATGGGCGGGCGACGCACAGTGGGCTGAAATTCACGTTTCATAGACATTCAACATTTTTTTTTAAGTGTCGCTTTTTTTGCTTGGTAACGATTGGGAATACCTTCTACATGCCTTATAAAATGAACTTTTAGGTTTATAATCGGAAACAGCGCACTCAGATTTTTTTTGGAAAAAATTTGTATGGAGTCGGCATAATAAATGATGATATCTCCATTATCGCACAATTGCGCCTAATATCCTCTTAGGTTATTAATATATGAATTATTTTGGATTTTTTGACATACTCCATGCCAAGGTCAAACATGCGTTTTTTTTTAAAAAAATCGTTAAAAAATTATCGTTTTTTTTTATTTTTTCGTTTTTTACTATTATTCCATTTATTTATTTTTACACATATAAATTACATTTTTAAATATTAATATAAAAAATAAAAACATTTAAAAATATAAAAAATAGTAGCCCTATTATTATTATTAAAACCAAAAATATGATGTAAAAATTTAATATTAAAATGATTACAATAAAAATATATGATAAAATTAATAAGACAATGAATAAAAATAGTGCCTATTCTGAATCACTATCTTCAGAGTCGAACTCAGAGTCAGAATTTATTTGAGCAATATCCCTAAACTCGAATTCAGGTGTGTGAAGATTCAGCAGATCCAATGTTTCATCAAACAAAGGTTTCTTTTTTTTGCATTCATCGTTGGTCTTACTGCTGAAATAAGCGGGTCTGACGAAAGAAGAAGGAAATTAAAAATATCTTCATTGGAACTCACTCTGCTCTTCTTACGTGAGTGATGTTCTCTGAATCTTCTGAAGTCCTTGTTCCTTGCTTCCGAAGCTTCTTCCGATAAACTTCCAATCGGTACTATTGCGTTAAAAGCAATAATTTCGGCTCCATGAAGCAGTATCGTGTGCACTGTTGATGGCATGTAGTACCAGTTGTACAATTCAACATATTTCTCAGCAGTTATGTACGCATATTCTTTAAATTTCGAAATATTTATGGGTTCTCCTGAAGTTATGGCTTGCAAAATTACAGCAAATCTTCGGATCAGATCTTTATCTAGTCCTGTGATAGCCGCAGTCTTTTCAGGAAATTCAAAAAATCGTCGTGCAGTGTTGCCGTCGTTAGTTGTGCCATAACCTTGTTTTACGACATCGATTAATAAGTTGAGCTCCGTTTTGAACTTCGCTTGGATAGTTTTCTTTCTTGCATCCACTGCAGCTTTTTCACTATCCCCTCTAGCAGACCACTTCTTAATATCTAATTTATATGCGATATGCAAACGACATTCCATCATGTTTATGCGTGCATGTAGTGAAGAAAGTCCGAGCTCCATCAAGTCATCTTCTGTTGATTTCTTTTTAACTTCTTCCAAATTGTTCATCTCCGAAGGTTTCGCCAAACAAATGTAACACGCTGCATTCGATCTTACGTTAGGAGAAAGGTATGTTTTTATTTTAGCATCTACCATGGTGAGCATTAGCTTATGACTCACCATATTGCTATCACATTCAGATGGTTGGAGAGCCGATATCTCAGCTTTGACTCTTTCATTTTCTCCCTTCACCACTGTTTCACTTTCTTTAACAAAGGTTAACTGTACTGGACGACAATACGCTGCTGAGCAAGGTTTCGGGTTCTCCCAAACTGTGATGTCTTCACATGTCATCTTCAGTGGTGATAACGAAGTCATGAAGATACTAGAGTCATCTTGTGTAGAATCCATCTTCTGTTTGTATCTGCTTTGGCTGGATGCTCCGTCGAAACCGTATTTTGATATTAAAATGAGTTCTTTATTTTGTATACTGTCTGGCAAAGATTTAATTATTCTTTTTGCTGTCAGATCTAGCAAAGCTTGCAGTGAAATTTTTGCTGAGGAATCTGTCACCGTAATTGATTTTTTCGGTTCAGGTGGAAAGCACACATTTTTCTCTTTTTGCACGCAGTAATACGAAGGGTACAAGTGCTTAAGGCCTTCTCGAATTGCTGATTCTCGCAGAGTTATATATTGCCACTTCGATAATTTCAGAGATATCAGTAAACCAAGTGCTTTTTGGGGTGAAAACGTTTCTTTACTGGTTGGTTTTTTAATTAAATCTTGAAGTTTTTCGATTGATTCTGGGTGGTTACCATATATTCAATCACAGAAGCAATGTTGTTTTGGCCTTCATCTTTAAACTTAGAAATAGTTGCAAATACGAGCTCACTAGAATCTTTGTCTGTCAGGTCTCCACTCCGCCTCTTTTTCTGTTTCGTTCCCAAGTCTTCAAAAGGTTTACGATTTGAGATTTTTCGTTTCATCATTGTTCCAGTTGATGATGTAGATGGCTCCAAAAGAGAACCAGTAGCGCTTGACGATGATTCCAAAATAGTACTTGATGATGGTTCAGAAATTGGCATTATAGGGCTTCCCTCGTTTTGAGTAATCGATTTTATATTTTCTTTTAAGCAACTCGGCCAATCAACATCAGCCTCGAGCCAACTTTCGTAGTCACTTCGGAACCTCTCATATTTCCGTTGTGTTGATTCATATCGTTTCTGTGCAGCCCTAGTGAATCTTCGGCAAAATTCTTTTAAAGTCACACAATGTCTTCAGATACACTGTTGTTTAAACGAGATAGCACGGTTTGAAACAAAAAATTATAGTCACTTAGTTTGTTAGCGTTTTTCAAAATAACGAACAAATCTAAGTTTGTTACGATGCTTGCCATGATGTTTGTACTTTCAACGATTGAAGAATACTAAATGAATTTCTTTTAGTACGCTCCTATTTATTGCGTTGCGATCGACTTTAATGTATGTGCCCGAAACACAAATTTACTAATTACCCTCTTAATTGCTAACTTATGAGAACCCAATTATTTAATAGTTATAGGTATTCAAAAAGTCGGTAGATAGTTAAAATGTCATTAACAAACAATAATTTCCTGATTTTTTTTGGGAATTTTGAGAATCATTAGATTAGATAAATACTATTTCAGATTTTAGCTAATGAGTTTTTAGCGAATTTCACTTAATTTGATTGTTTTGCGTAAATGTCTAGTCTATACATCCATGTTAAGCTTAATATTAGTAAAAAACGAAAAAAATAAAATAAAAAAAAAAACGATAATTTTTTAACGATTTAAAAAAAAAAAACGCATGTTTGACCTTGACATGGAGTATGTCAAAAAATCCAAAATAATTCATATATTAATAACCTAAGAGGATATTAGGCGCAATTGTGCGATAATGGAGATATCATCATTTATTATGCTGACCCCATACAAATTTTTTCGAAAAAAAATCTAAGTGCGCTGTTTCCAATTATAAACCTAAAAGTTCATTTTATAAGGCATGTAGAAGGTATTCCCAATCGTTACCAAGCAAAAAAAGCGACACTTAAAAAAAAAAAATGTTGAATGTCTATGAAACGCGAATTTCAGCCCACTGTGCGACGTGTGGTTTGCTTACTTTTGCTGTCTCAGTTTTACTTCTTTTGGCACATCTGTTTGCCTTCAACAATATTTCATAAATATCGTATCTGAATGCTTTTAGAGGTATTTTACCTTTCGCGTTACTTGAATGCTTACGGCGGTAGAGTAACCAAGCGTTATTCACACATATATCCAACATTTGAGAAAATATAGCTAAATACCATCTCCTATTTTTAAATGGTGTTTTATATAGTGAGATGAGCATGTCAGCAAGATCAACACCTCCCATATGTTTATTATATTGGCGTACAATCTGTGGACATTGGACGTCGATCTTGCATTTTGCATCCTTGCAATATCTGCGGATTTTTTCTACAGGCTCACTTGCCACAAAAGAACTAATTAATGTGACAGCCTTAATGTCATTCCAACGAACTATTGCTAAGCGATTTTGGTTACAAACGGCTTGTACAAAATGTCCTCTAGGCTTCTTTTTCATAGCCTTATCAGTAAGCAGAACAGTTTCTGCTCCTCTAAGGCGATTGCCTCGGATAGTACCTAAAGCAAAGATGCCATAATGTTCCCGAAGAATGAAACATAACTCCGGTGATGAAAAAAAGTTATCACAAAACACGAATGCCGGCTTATGGACAATGCTTTGGCATAAAGCTATGACCACCTGAGCGCCAAAACCAAGAGACAATTCCTCTTCAGTAAACGTATGGTAACGGAACGTATCGTCACCTTCATAAAGCACAAAATCATAAATTATCCCTGAAATGCCAGCCCGTACATAATGGGCACGCCACGATTATGGCGTCCCCTTTTTGAGGCGTGGCTGGAAAGACCTCACGGCGTCCTTACCTTCCGCATGACGCAGGTCCTCACCGGACATGGCAAGTTCGGGAGGTTCCTGCACCGGATTCAAGCGGAAGAGACGCCCGGGTGTCGCCACTGTGCGCAACGCCCGGAGGACACGGTGGAGCACACCATCGAGGTGTGCCCTGCCTGGGCGGAGCATCGCCGTGCCCTCGTGGGGACGATCGGCGGCGGAGACCTCTCGCGCCGGGCCCTGGTCGAGGCCATGGTCCGGAGCGAGGAGGGATGGCAGGCGGTCGCCTCTTTCTGCGAAGCAGTAATGCTTGCAAAGGGGGAGGCCGACCGCATCAGGCAACGGCGCCCTCGCCGCCGTCGCCGGGATTCCGATCCCGATTTCCGGCCACCGTAGACGCGGGCTCGCGGACGGCGAGCCATGGGTAGCTCGCTGTCCGATCGTCCGGTAATGGACCGAATCCAAGACGTCGTCGACAGCGCGCACTGTTCCCGCGCGCCTCAAGGAGTTGTCAGCAGCAGGAGGGGCCCAGCTGGGTCGAAGCCTACTGGGGACAGGGTTGTCCGAAAGGGAGCTCGTGCCCCGGTATGAAGGCTAGAAGGAACGGCGCGGGGTTTTTAGTCAGTAAGAGTCTGACACTGTCTTCCGCTCCACCCAAGAGCGGGTTTCGTCAAAGATGATTTTCCCTGTCGACAAAAAAAAAAAGCCCGTACATAATTTTTAAACCCCCATTTATTTGGCTTATCCTTCATATATTTTTTTCTTTTGCCTGCCTTAGATCCTTTGTATGCTGTTATCATTTCATCTATACTAAATTTTGTCTCCTTTTTTTATTGTTTTAAACAATTTTGTCTTATTTGCTCTACAACTGGACGTACTTTATAGTATTTGTCTCTATCATCCATGTTATTGTCGACAAAATGCAAATATCGTCGCACTTGTTGGTATCTTTTCAAGGACATTATAACACCAACTTTAGCATACCTAAATTTATCCGACCAATAATCGAGGTATGAAGGCATTACAACAATACCCATGATAATGTGAATAGCCAAAAAGTCTTTAAATTCTTCTTCTGACAGCTGAATTGACTTGTCAGTTTGTTGAACAGAGTATAAATTTGATTTTGATTTGATTTTAATTATTTAATTTTTTTGGTTAGAATTTTTTTTTTTGAGAAAAATAAAATTAAAGTAACTCAAAGGTGACTCAACATCTTCTAGCAAATCAATATAATCTCCATTTTCATCCTCTTCTACTGTCGCTCTGTGGCGGAATTGTGCTACTTTCCATTTATAAGACAGCTGAAACTTTTACCCTTCTTCGCTTTTTTTGCTGGTACTGTAGATGGCTGTTTCCTGGACCTCTTGTTTCGTGATGCAAGTGGAGAAGAAAAAGCTATAGGTGCCATAATCTTTGATGGCAGTGAGGGAATAGCAGATAGGGAGGGAAAATTCTCATAATTGACTGGTAGAGAATGCCTTGTTGCATTAAGTCCGCCTATGTACCACTACTGTACATGAAGTTTAAATAAATAAATAAATAAATAAATAATTAGACTCTCCAATTTCGCGCACGATAGAATAACATCATCCAGTGATATAACATCTTTATTATCAATGTTCGGTTCTTCGTCTTCAGATGTACTGATTGTTAGGTTTACAAGGGAAGATGTAATTGATGGTGCAGAAGAAGAAAGTGGGGAAGAAGCATAAGCACGCGGGTCATCATGCATTTCTGTTTCAGATTCAGAATTCTCACTAGCATCGGAAGGTGCATGCTCATTTGGAACTAAAGCGATAATTTTACTAGCACGGTTAGGCTGTTGACAAAGAAAAATAAACAAAACTGAGAAACATACCAAAAAAAAATATTAACCTTTTTGGCGTTGTCCGCCACAGCGGACATAGTAATAAAGTACTACATCTCTATGCAATCAGCAATGTTCGCTGTGACGGACAAAGCACTTTAGCAACAAAAAACAGCATGAAAATGTAAAAGAACGTATTGATTTGTAGGTTATAATTATTTATAGAATGTTTTTCTAATAATTGAGTCGAGATTTCAAGACATTCATAGGCAAAAAGGAGGAAAAAAGAATATAAATACCTTGAGCAAAACAAGTGGTCGTCTTTGCGCTGACATTTTGTGTCACGAATGACATAATTCAGTGTTGCCACACTCAAAATATATTTTCTACTATTACTTTATGAATTTAAGAAATATTTAGTCGATTTCTAATCGATGAGAATCGGATAAAAAACTAGTAGGATTTAATTTTTGTCGACGTCCGTCACACCGGACTTTATCAAATTAGGGGATATCTTAGGGACCTCTGCGACCAGACGCGCAGCGCCACCATCGGCGGGACCTCTACGTGAGTTTGTCAGAGTCGCGCTGCCATGAAGTTTTACATTTCTACTTGTGTTTGCAGGGTTTACTGAGTGGATAGGAATCTGAATAGGAGTTGGATGGGTTCTTGTTGGAAGTTATTATTGGGAACTTCTGACCAGGGACTTAGCTAGCCCAAGCAGAGCATCCACAACGGCTGAGTCTCGATGTTGCATGGCCGTCTTTAAGTTGTAATCGACGACCGTTTTAGTCGACGCCTCCATCGCTCTCTTTGCAAAGCGGCCCGTGGCGTCGTCGGTGTCATCGGAGTAATAGACACTGCTGACACTATGTCTCGACACCGCCACCACCGCGTGGGAGACGCTGTCGTGGATTTGGAGCCTCCTGGATTTTGTATTAATGATGATAACAGTGTCGTAGGTCAGCCCCTGAGCTTCGTGTATCGTTAACGTTCGCGACCCTTCACCGGACCCGTATCCCTGGCTGATAATCCTAATTTGTTTTCCCTCTTAAGTAGTACTACAAGTAGACATAGGCGCGAGAAGTACAGGTTTTGGGTGCAATCAACACCTGCTTAAACAGCATTTCTAAGAAAGAGTGTAATATGTATGGCTCCCACAATCTATATATATAAAAATGACCCCCGTTTTCCGTTGTCACGACTTGGCATGAAAACGGCTTGACCGATTTGTCTGATTTTTTTTTTGTTGTAATTGTTATTGTAAGGAGAAGGTTCTTATGGAAAAAAAAATTAGGGTAGTGTAGGGTAGAGTAGGGTAGAGTAGGGTAGAGTAGTAGGGTAGAGTAGGGTAGAGTAGGGTAGAGTAGGGTAGAGTAGGGTAGAGTAGGGTAGAGTAGGGTAGAGTAGGGTAGAGTAGGGTAGAGTAGGGTAGAGTAGGGTAGAGTAGGGTAGAATAGGGTAGAGTAGGGTAGAGTAGGGTAGAGTTGGGTATAGTAGGGTGGAGTAGGGTAGAGTTGGGTATAGTAGGGTGGAGTAGGGAAGAGCAGGAGCGAAGCCGCGCGGGCAAAAGCTAGTTTACAATATAATTCCCAATTCCATTAAAATAATGAATATTAATTCATTTAATAATTTGTAAAAAAAATTGCTACATGACTAAGTATTTAATATTTAATTCAATTTTATTATTCTATTTAAATTAATAATTTTTTGTATTGACTTTTAATTGAATTTTGACTATTTTATGTGTTGCCTATTTTTGAATTTTGATTTATTTTTAATCTTTGTTTTCATTTTTTAATTAATTTTGTACGCCGGTTTACGGCAAAACATGTTCGAACTGTATTGACTTTATCACCATCTTCATATACACATGTATATACAAATAAATGATCTTATCTTACCTTATAAGAGAGGTTTTCTCTTCTTGTGTATGAACCAGGAACAGAGTATTTTGGGCAGTGCTCGAAATTTGCGCTCCTGTGTAACCTTTCACTTGCAGGGAGTGAACCCGCGACAGCGACGACTTGGAGAAGTATATACCTGGGTATATCTCACTCAATGTGAACGCCACATCCATTGGGTTACGATGTGTGCAAAGTAACGTAACACTTGATTAATAGTATACGAGTAATTAAATTAACCTGCCAAGTTCAAAGATCATTTGGCATATCTGACCCGCTTTGCGAAGAGTGGCGGACATTAATCAAAATAGTTTTAAAATAAGGAGAAAACTATAACCTTTAATTGTATATAATTATTTAATTAAATATCAATGGAGGAAAATGTATATAAATGGCTAGAGGCCGTATTTTTGTTACGGACCGCCATTCGAAAATGTTATTTTTAATGGGTTTAAATCATATAACCAGAGAAGTAGTGGCACGAAATCTTCCTATCCTATCTCATATTTTTTGTGGTAGCCAAAATGAGCCGGCTGATATATTTACCTTCAAGAGAGTGCGAATTTCCTTTTCCAAAGAAAAACCTACAGCCTTCACAAATTCTGCAACCTGGTAAAGCATTTTCTAATTATTTGTACAGAAGGTTATATAATAGAAGTCGTAGGGTCGTATTCAGCGACTACTTCAGATGCAACTATTATGCGCAGCCTGATGCGAGAAGATTTAGATTGGCCCTGGTATCTTAGACCTAACGACATGTTTCTATTAGATTGTGGTTTTTGAGGATTCAATCCCTACAGTTGAAGAACGTGGCTATAATCCCCACAATTATCTACACTTGGCGCTAATAAATCTCATATAATTACAATGTGCCGTTGGGTAATCGAAACAATAAATGGGCGATTTAAGAAAGATTTTAAAATATTTCGACATACATATTTTAATGTTGCGATGCGGAATATGACTGAATTTAAAATAACCGCGGCTAATATTATTGCTTCTCGGCGGCCATACGAAGATAATATACTATACACCGAGCAGTTTGTGGATATTATAAATCAAAATATAAATAGAGAAAATGAATTGGTAGAATACGTATCAACAAATAACTTGAACAGACAAAGAGTAGCATTCGTGCCTCTAGATGGAAACAGTCCAGACTTTGAGGAAGATCCTCAAAGTCTGACCACAGCTGACCTTTGAAGATTTAACCTTATTCACGTTGGGCACATACCATTTGAGAATCGCAAGGTCTTATTGTCACGAGCATATACGACCAAACGGGGATTATATCATAGGGGGAATCCAGTCACGTCATATCCGATCGAAACAGAAATTCAAAAACATATATTTTGTTAAATCCAACACAACAAAGTATAGAAGAGTACTACTGCTTATTACTGTGGATATCGGTAGCTATGGTCGAATATGAGTGATAGCGGAATATTCGAAAACTCAAATTTTTATCAAGCGTACTTACACGGAAAATTACTACTACCGCCAAAACCTCTCCCAGGAGATGAAGATCCCACACCACATGTTTTGATAGGAGATGAGGGGTTTGCTTTGAAAGAATATCTTATGCGACCTTTTCCTAGTGCAGCCGTTGTACATGACAACAGAAAAAAAACTTTCAACTATCGACTTTGTCGAGCTAGAGGAGTTGTTGAGAACAGTTTTGGAATTTTGGCGCAGAAGTTCAGAATTTTCAATAGACACATAGAAACCAATGTTGAAACCGCAATACATATTGTAAAAGCCGCCTGTTGCTTACATAATTTCATCAGAGTGAATGGAGAAACATTTTTATTGATCTAAAGGAAATACAGAGTGATCCAAGGGCATTCACTCTAGTAAGACCCACAAATCAAAGATCTCCAAACGCAGCTTTCGATGTGAGGGAAAAGTTTGTCACCTATTTTAATAAAATTAGTAACGTAATCCTTCATAATAGCTGGGCACTATGTTAGAACAAAGTAATTGTAACAAATCGTTTTTGTTTGAATCAGAAATATTCATTTTTGAATCATAAGCTGCTTTTAAATTAATTTGTGATGGTTGCTTTCTTTTTAGTCGTACCAATTTAAGCTTAGCCTGGACCCATTCTCCTTCAAAAGATGTTTTAAATTCATAGAAGTCACAATTTTTAGTAAATTTAATCATTGTTAACTCAGTCAGTTTTATTATATCCCCATTAGTGTCTTTCTGGTAATTAATGGCTTGCTCTTCAATCAGTGCTTTCAAGCCATAAAATTCACTGAAATGCATCTTATGAACAATTTTTCCTCTTTTTTTAGCACCTCGTATCAAATTAACATATTGATCTGGTACGTAGATGGGTCCAGACTTTTTAGCCCTTTTTATCGATTTTTCAATCGGGGTCTTGCTCAATGCCCATTGCATTATCACCTTCATTTTGACTATGGCCGCTTATTAAAAACTTATGGCACACAGAATTTATAGCTAAATTTTCGACAGCATAATAATACATGCTGAACACATATCTAAAAATAAAAACGTGTTCATTAGAAATTATTATAAATTTAATAATTATATCAAAATATTCACTGTAAAATATTTGATACGTACCGATTTTTTTGTTGGCCACAACAATTATCACTATAAAAATAACATCAGAGTTTGGATGCTCTTCCGCAACTTTCTCTAGAAACTTGTAGACGCAAGTTCCTATTTCGGTCGAACTTTTAGAACCTAAGCCCTCATGCCAAAAGTAACAAGTAGTTGAATCCGTTTTAATATTTGTTATCTGAAATAAAGTTAATATTATTTATACTTGATAATATAAAACATTCACGAGTTAAAAACGTTACTAATAGTCGTCTTACAGTAAAATTGTAGCAATTCAATTTCGATTTATAGTAAAACGCTGATGAGTTGCCGATTGGCACAGGTAACTGTGCTTGTAAGTCATATATGGCCACTATGACTTTGTTTTGAGGTTCACGAGAAAGTGCAATATCTGCTGCTTTTTCTGTGCGACTTAAAACCTTTTCTCTTTGGTGATTTATATACTGGTGTTTTAGTTCTGTTTTCTTATCACCTTCTGCATTTTTGTAAGATTCACAAAAATTACATTGGCCTTTTTTTGGTATAAAAAACGATATATTGAATTCCCTGTTAAAAATCTGATTGTAAATGAACAATGTAGCTGCTTCTTGACCGGCACTTTTGCGTTGGCATTCATAGTCGCGATGTAAGGCAGCCAAGGTAAGTCCATCATCAATAAACTGGCGACTGGCATTAGCACGTAAATAATGGCTTTCAATTCGTGGGACTGAATTAATATGCTGACGAACTGATTCTAGTACTCTAGTACTTCTGGATCCGATTTCGGTTGTTTACCGTGTTTACCTCTTTGATCGGTCGGCGCGATTCCACAATCAGAAGATTTTGCTTCTATAAAGGCGCGGGCCCACCGCGGTGCACGGAGAGGCTACGCACGTGTATTAAGCTTCGCTTTGTAAGAAAATGTATGTGGTTGTGTCCACTGCAACCCACGGAGAGGCTACGCATGAATTGACGTCATTGATACACGCGTGGCTCGCTCGAATAGGCGGTTACATAGCTCAACGCCGTCAACGTGGGTCTACGTTTCCACTGGAGTACACGAATAAGACCCACGACTATGTACAGCTCGGTTATCGCAGAGCAGTTTTCAGTCATACACGTTGTGGAACGGACGCGTTTCGTGTTTCTCGTATACTACTCTGTCAAGAAAGTACCGGGAAAAGATCAATAATACACAAAATGTCTGTTATTAATCCAAATTTATTTTATCACCTTCAAAGTATGCTCCTTTAGAAACGATACATACACTTGCGCCAACGAATAATCCATTCATCAAAACATTTTTTAAACGCTGCTTCCTGAATTGAGTTCAGTTCTCGCCGCGAATTCTCCTTTATGTCTTCTATCGATTGAAAACGGGTGCCACGAAGTGGTAATTTGAGTTTAGGAAAAAGAAAAAAGTCAGCAGGAGCCATATCTGGTGAATATGGTGGTTGCTGGATGGTATTTGTTGAGTGTTTGGTCAAAAATTCGTTCACAATGATAGCCTTGTGCGAAGGCGCATTGTCGTGGTGCAAAATCCAAGAATTTTCTTTCCACAAATCTGGCATTTTTCGTCGAATTTGCTCTCTTAAACGCCGCATAACGCTCAAATAATATTCTTTATTTACCGTTAGACCTTCCGGTAAGAATTCAGAGTGCACAACACCGCGATAGTCAAAGAAAACAGTCAACATGACTTTGACTTTTGATGACTTTGGCGTGGTTTTTTCGGTTTCGGATCAGTTGGAAGGCGCCACTCCGAAGCTTGTTGACTAGTTTGCATGTCAAACTCGTAAACCCACGTCTCGTCACCAGTAACAATGCGTTTCATGAATGTTGGGTCCGAACTGACTCGTTCTAGCATGTCCTCAGCGACTTTCATGCGATTGAGTTTTTGGAGAAAATTCAGATCTTTTGGGACTAGCCGAGCAGCAACATGTTTCATATCCAAATGATTAGTTAAAATGGTACGGATCGACACGAATCGAGTCGAATGGTATCTATATATGATATCTCAGAGTTGAATGGGGATTTTCAGTCACTATTTCCTTCACTTTTGCGATGTTAACTTCAGCTGCAGACGTTGACGGCCTACCAGAGCGAGGCAAATCTTCCATCACATCTCGACCGCTTTTGAACGCTTTGAACCACTCAAAAGCACGAGTTTTTGATAAGGTCGATTCACCGTAAGCCTTCTGTAACATTTTCAGTGACTCCGAACACGAAATTCCATTGGCGATGCAAAATTTAAGGCAAACTCTTTGTTCGATATTTTTGTCCATTATGAAATTCGCAATACACACTATATATGATATTACTAAAACCAGCACTGTATTTAATATAAATAACAGATGCAACTCAAACTCCGCGCCAAAATGGAAAACAGTTGTGCCAATCTAACAACTACAAAAAAACAAAAATTTGAATTTGGAACCATAAACAAATCATTCATTCCCGATACTTTTTTGACTGAATGTATGTCGTATCGAGATACTCATAGAATGGCATTGGTACTGACTTTGCTAGACAGTTCTTCTGACGATGAATCCGAAAGTGAGATTGATGATCTAATCTTGGGTAAATTGCAAAAGAAAAGAAAACACCGGTTCTGGATTGAAAATCATATTAAATTCAGCAATAAACATGGAGAATACAAAACATTATTTATGACATTAAGTGATGAAAAATTTGAAAATTACTATCGACTATCACGACGAGACTTCCAGATTATTCATGACATGATTAAAAGTAAAATTGAAAAAAGGAATACTAATTATCGGGAATCTATAAGTTCTGCTGAAAGACTCGCCATCGCCATTAGGTATGTTATTTATTTATTATTAAAATATATATATATATATTTATTATTTAACTGGTGAAAAGTGGGTGTCTATGTGCACCTCTGCCTACCCCTTCGGGGATTAAAAAAAGGCGTGACGTTGTGTGTGTGTTTATTTATTATTTTTGGTTGGTTCGAGATTCAAACAGCTGGAAAAGTATCTTGAGGCTGAGGCAAGGGGTTGGCGTCAGACACGGGTCTCACATCAGGCAGGGGGCTGCTATCAGGCAAGGGACTGGCGTCAAGCACAGGTCTCACATCAGGCAGGGGGCTGCATTCAGGCAAGGGACTGGCGTCAAGCAAATGGCTGGTTTGATAATTTGTTGCACTTTTATAACCATAAGAAGACGAAGTGGAAGGCGTGGAGCAGTAGTAAGTATTCATTGAGTCATAGGACAATGCTTCTTCTTCAGCACGAGTAATTGTTTCAAAAAATTCTCTTTGGACTCGTAGTTGTAAATACTTTGGTAGATCACGTGTCTTTTGACAGAGACTTTCAAATAAATGAGATAATGCATCTTGTGGTCGATTATCAGTAATATGCTTTCTTATTTCATCTCTTTCAGTTCGTCTTTGCTCGCGATTTTTCTCTCGGCGCTGAAGAATCTCTATCATTTCCAGTTGCTTGCTGTTCTTCTTCCCAGATTGAATTGTAGATGTTTCAGCCGGTGAGGGAGGTGATTCAACAACATCAGTATCCGTAATTATTGTATCAGAAGTGTTTTCAGTGTCGTTTCCTTGTATACGATCCGAAAAATTTGAAAAAGTCTCGTTATTTTCTCTGTGTGGCAGTAAAAATTCCATTAAATTCTCATATTTCCACGGTTTCATATTTTGTGCTGCCTGTCCTGTAGTAGTCTTACGTCTTCGAAGAGCTTCTCTATGACTATCTCTTAATTTCTTCCAATGAGATTTCGCTTCCTTACCTAGAACAAAAAAAAACATAATAATTGTATGTTACAGATATATGGCAACAGGAGATTCATACCACACCATAGCTTACAGTTACCGAGTAGGAAAAACCTCTGTAGCAAGGATAATCGAGGAAGTTGCCGATGCTATATGGGATTGTTTAGCGCCTATATATTTAGAAGAAATTAAAGATGAACATAAGTGGAGAAATATTGCTGAAAATTTTAAAACTTCATGTGACTTCCCTCATTGTGTTGGAGCTATTGACGGCAAGCATGTCACAATAAAAGCACCTCCAAACTGTGGATCAGATTATTTCTAAAAGCGAGAGGGGAGGGGAGTCCGAGGAAGACCGCGTCACCAACGCCACCAAGTCGTCCCGGTCGCCCAGCCAATGGCCAGGGACCGAGTAAGGCTCGGCAACCACCGCCACGTCCACCAACCACTCGGCCATGATCTGCATCAGCAGATCCTGGGCAGCCCTGCAGTGGTTGGTATTCGCCTGAAGGATGCGATGTTCGACCGTAGCCATAAATCGGACATCGCACCCCCCTCCGCAGCCGCAGACGTCGACGTTCCCGCCTCAAGAACGGGAACGGCGGTAGTAGCGGCAGGCCGGATCGTGGCCTGCGCTTTTTTCCCTTCTTAGGGGGAGGATTACAATTCCTCCCCTTCATGACGTGACCCGCCGGGCGGCCACTGGCAGCGCAAACTGCGCAGTGCGGCGTGGCGGCCTGGCAGGTGATGGCTTTGTGGCCCTCCTTGCCGCAGCGGTAACAACTGTCCGTCCTGTCCACCGTGGACGGACAGAGGGCCCGGGTGTGCCCAATGCCGAAGCACCTGTAGCACCGCAAGGGCTGCGCCACAAGTGCCCGGACTGCACCCGAGCTGAAGCCGACGGCAAGCCGTCCTTTGTCAAGGACGGCTTTGGCAGCGGCGACTGGGCACTCAATGCGCATGGTGCCCATGCCGCCGCGACCGGGCCTAATGTCCCGGCCTTGCACCGCTGTGGCGTCGCAGCCCCCAATAGCTGCGACCGCCGCCACCACCTCCTCCTTGGAGACAGAGTCGTCCAGGTCATTAATTTCCAAGGCCGCCAGCTTGACAGGTCTGGCAACCTTGGCCACGTCCGCAATTGCCTCCTGCAATTTGGCCGCAAAGAGATCAGCATGGGCACCGCCGTCGGCCCCCGGGAACTCGAAAATTCGACCACCGGTCTGGGTCTTACGGCATGTGACTTTGCCGATCCCCATTTGGGTGGGATCGGCGTCGGCTCGCGCCCGTAACAAAACGGACGCGTAGGTCTCCCCCTGTTCCGCAGCCTCCGCGGTGAGCGTCACCACGACGGCTGCAGACTTAGGAGGAGCTAACTTCCCCCTCGTGCCGGCGGGGGCCCTCTTTGGCTGCTGGAGCTGCAGCAGCGGCAGCGGGCTTGGGGGCCGACTTTTTCCCCCCTTTCCCCTTCCCCTTTCCCTTGCCAGTCGCCCGCTGCAACTGGCTGGGAGGGGCGGTGGCGGAGACGGCAGGGACTGTTGCCACTGCCTTTTTGGCCTCCTCGGAGGGCATCCTCGGCGGAGGATGGCCCCGGCTCACTGCGCCTCTTGTCCGCCGCAAGCGGCGGTCGCAGGCGCTTTTCCGGCAATAGCCGGTCCTCTATGCCTGCGATGCAGGCTCGCGTAAAGGCCCTCTCCTCCATCACAACCTTGCGGAGGATGTCCTCAAGGTTGGAGGGAGGGCTTTCTGCCACCGGTCTTGGCTCGGCCTGGCTTGGCCGGGCCACCTCCTGCTGCAGGCGATCCACTTTCGCCTGCAGTTGTCGCGTCTCGTCGGAAGCCTTGCGCTTCACCAACTCCGCGACGATGCTGCGCATGCTCGCAGCCCTGCATTTAAGGGACTTTTGGAGGGTGCCCTTGAGGTTGGAGGACTTGGAAGCGACCTCTGCGATCTCCTCCGCGTCCTCCTCTGCCATCCGCTCCAGCTCGACCAAGGAGTGGTCGGCGTACAGAACGCGGGACGCTCCGTACCCGGCCTTGGCCCGGGCGACGCGCGCCCGTTGCTCCTTGGCCACAACCCGCTCTTCCAAGTCCTCCTGGACTTGCGCCCGCCGAGCCAGGTTCAGCTGGCGTTCGGCGTCTGCGAGACCCACATCGTGGGTGTCCGCCGCCGTCGTCGCCTTCTTGGTCTTCGCCTTCTTCTTTTTTTCGATAGCCGAACCCGAAGAGCCCTCAGACCCGTCCTTCAAGAAGGCCCGCTTCCGCGATCTGGAGTCGCCCTCCTCAGCTGCAAACGAATTCGCGTCCGACAACCGCTCGATGGACTCGATGTCGGAGTCCGACATCTCGTCCGCCCTGCTGTAGAAGCTAGCCACAAACGGCGCGCGGCTAGCCTCTGACGCCGAAGCGTCCTGTTGGCCCTGAGAAGGGCCTTTTGGTTGGCCCTCAGAAGGGCCTTTTTTAAGGAAGCGCCCGGAGGCGTCCCGCGCTGGTGGTTTAGGCATAGCCCGCAAACAATCGTAGCTCTCCGCACAATAAAATAAAAACCCGCATAAAATAAAATATTGATATCTACGATGCACAGTGCACTTTGGCCGAGCCCAGCCTGCCACTCCGTTACGGTGGTCAGGACTGGGTCGTTTTCAGGGGACACGACGTGGACGTAAGCACTGTGGGGTGGTCCCCCAACCTAACCTAACCTAACCCATATAAATAGAGAATGGACTGAGCCAATCAAATGTCAATTAAAAGCGGGTAGAAGTGTCAGAGAGACAAGCTTAGGTCCATGTTCACCAACAAGATGACGCTCTCATTATCTAAAATCAGCTGTTTAAAACACATTTTTGAGTGGGAACACGTCACAGTGACAGCTGTTTTTAGATAATCATTCGTCATTTAGATTTATCTTTTCGGTGAACATGGACCTTAGATGTTAGTCTCATTGTATTTTTCTATGTCTTACAGGAAAGAGATACTTGGGCCAATAACCGCCAATAATTGTTTTTCTCTCTTTTTAGAGAGTATGGTCAATTTCATATAGGTACTTAGATAATGATCAGTCCATTCTATGACGTAACCTAAATGTCACAGATAATTGAAATATGAACATAACCTCAAAAAACTTATTTCATGATTACTTGATTCTCCCATCTTTTAAAAATATATTGAAGGCCGTATTATGTTATATTTATACAGGCGAATTGAATGATACATGTTTCATCAAGTTACGTTTTGGTAGATTTTTCTAGTCCAAGCTTGTTAGCCGTATTGCCGTTGTTCTTTACCGAGCTTCAAAGTCAGCTCGGCCAGTTTGAGGTTAGCCAATTCTTCTTGCTAACTTATATTCGACAAAAAGTCTTTGAATTTAGTAATCTGGCCTTTTATAGAACTCCGCTGAACACTCCGTTCACTATCCCGCACTAAATTTTCAGCACTCGCGACCGTAGCAAGGTTAAAGGTTTCAATAAAACCACTTCACATGTTGTATAACTGTATTAGAACTATAGCACTATAGTCACATTGAAAGTTTTTGTTTTAGGAACTGATTTCAAATAAAATATATCGCGCACCTAGTCAGATCGCGGAAAATCTTAACACCGCGATCTAAAAATTGACGCTCAACTAACAACGCCATCTTTTGGTCAAAAAAATAAACAGTATGAACAGATCCTTCATTAAAAAAATGGCTTTACAAAAACACCAAAAAAATAACAACAATGGCAACAACATCTGCTTCTGGTGCGACAAAAAGAAAAGCTGAGGACATAGTCGATCCGGACAATTTACAAGCAACCGAAGACGCAATCTGTTCCTGGAATTTCCCACAAAGCAAAATTTGCTCTATGGCAGCGAAACGTTGGCATTAAAGAAAACCCATGAGCAAAAACTTCATACCACCGAAATGCGCATGTTACGTTGGGCGGGTGGAGTTAATCTCAAAGACAAAGTACGTAACGAACATATAAGAGGGAGTTTCAGGGTAACGCCCATCACTGAAAAACTCAAAGAGTCCAGGTAAATCATGCGGAGACCCGACGATCATATCGTGAAAAAGTGCCTTCCCATGGCTACACAGAAGAGAGGGAGAGGTAGACCGCAAGTTACCTGGATGACAAATGTCCGCAAGGACATGCAAAAGCTTAGCCTTACAGATGACGATGCTTATCAGCGAAATGAATGGCGCCGCATGATTAAAAAAGCCGACCCCGCGTAACGGGAAGAGGCGAGGATAAAGAAGACAAACTTTGAACCTTCGCACTTTTACAATCAATTATTTGAATTTCCACAAAACCATCTTGTTGTCACATGCGGTCATATTCTTTTTTGACGTCAATAGCAATATACCATCACAGTCGCGTCCAATCACGCATTAGCGTGAGTCTATAAAAACGGGTTGCACAAATTGTGCTTCGGGCGCGTCGTGGTGTTGCCACTTTATATAAATGTATGTATGTATTTATCACTTTATCTATTTATTTTAGTTATATCATCTGTATTTTTCGAATTACATCTTCTGTTTAATTGTATCGTTTAGGTACGTCGACACAGCGACCGGCCCACGCTGAAAACCAGCGCTGTAAGCTCATCGCATTATGCGTGAGGTCACAGCTTTATGCTGAGCGTTGGGCCGTTTTGCGCGGATGAGACGCATATCTTCCCTATCGACTGATGTTATGTTATGTTTGTTATTTAGCTTTAAGTATGCGTCTTATTTCGCGTAAATAAAATGTTTTTCTTTCTTTCTTCTTTCTTCTTTCTTTCTTTCGAAGAAGCCCAGGATTGATTTGAATTCTGAGAGAAAGTACAGGTGCTTGTCTATGATAACAACTGCTATAATATGCTCCAGAACCATGATATCCCAATCGCAGGCCATCTTGGCTCAACACGAATGTATAATAGGATAAAACAAACGTATTACTGGAAGGGAATGCGTATAGTCATATGTAAAAGATGCCCGCAATGCCAAATCAATAAGGCCCTTAGACAAACAAATCGTGCTCCTATGCAAGTCACCAGCACATCCACCGCGTCGTTCCAACGGATATCTCTTAATATTGTCGGACTATTCCCCGAAGAGGGACCTGCAGAATTAAAATACATATTAACAATTCAAGATGATCTTACCAAGTTTGCTTCCGCATATCCAATCCGCAGTCTCACAGCGAAAGAGACAAGTGAATGTCTAATACACTATATATCCATATTCGGTATACCCAAAATGATTCTCACAGATCAAGGGGCCGTGACATTACGTCAGATCTCATCAAGAAAATCTGTGAATTCCTTAAATAAAAGAACCTCTTCATACCACCCACAAACTCGAAGTGCTCTGGAGCGCAGCCATTCGACTCTTAAAGAATATCTTGGGTCATACGTCAATGAGGACCAAACAAATTGGCCTCGATCTGTTTACCATGTTTACGTACAACAAGACTGTTCGTTCCATTACTCATTTTACTCTACACAAACTCTTATTCGGAAACAAATCATTCATCCCAAACTCCATCTACGAGGAATCATTAGGAGCGACGTATCCCGATTATGTCCGTATGACCTCCAGAATCGTTTAAAATATTCGCGAGGGAAAGCTCTGGACCTCATAAGGGAATCAAAGGAATCCTCATCATATTATGACACCCATACTCGTCCAATTAATTACAAGGTTGATTGCTATGTATACCTTAGGAAACATTTGAGGATGCGTAAGGCACTCTCACCACCTTGGAAAGGACCATACAAAATAGTTAAAATAAATGGTAACAATATAATTACCTTACTCATCAACCGTCGCCATGTCACGCATCACATCGATCAAGTGAAGCCAGTAGACGGCGAAACTAACTTATTATTAACAAATCAAATATAAATTAATGTTTTTAAGGCTCTGAAACTTCTTTACTGTCATTCGTCAGTATTCTCAGGAAATAATATTGGTTCAGATGAGTCATCAACCATTTCCAAAAAGGTTCAAGCAAACTAAAACCTTCCAGACCAGAATGCTACCACCTGGAATCCCCAATTGGTTTTAAACATAATACATGGTTCCCTAACAAGGAGCTGTCACTGAAAAAAATCACAAAAATCTGGTGATGACGTTCTGCTCCTGCTTCTGGAGAAGTAGGTTCTTCAGGTATGAAGATGGGCGAGTAGTGCGAGACGCAGTGAGAAACAGAGCTCGAAGGCATAAAAAAAGAACTTGCACGGTTAAATAACAGGCTCACCAGCACCAACAGTAAGCTCGCAGGTATCAGTAACATTATTCACTAAACCCTCGAATGTCTTTGTATTTTGTAGAAGTATACCGTTACCAATTTAAATTGAAATATTTTTTTACAGCCTCACAACCTACACGATTAAGGAGGAGACGTTCTGCTCCTGCTTCTAAAGTCAGAAGCAGGTTGTTCAGGTATGAAAATGGGCGAGTAGTGCGAGACGCAGTGAGAAACAGAGCTCGAAGGCATAAAAAAAAGAACTTGCACGGTTAAATAACAGGCTCACCAGCACCAACAGTAAGCTCGCAGGTATCAGTACTAACTTATCACAGTCGTGTGGGCTTGATAAGGAATATTTAGTAACATTATTCACTAAACCCTCGAATGTCTCCGTATTTTGTAGAGGTATATCGTTACCTATTTAAATTGAAATATTTTTTTACAGCCTCACAACCTACACGATTAAGGAGGAGACGTTCTGCTCCTGCTTCTAAAGTCAGAAGCAGGTTATTCAGGTATGAAAATGGGCGAGTAGTGCGAGACGCAGTGAGAAACAGAGCTCGAAGGCATAAAAAAAGAACTTGCACGGTTTAATAACAGGCTTACCAGCACCAACAGCAAGCTTGTAGGTATCAGTACTACCATCAGTCGTGTGGCCTATTCAAAGAAAGTTAAAAACTTAGGAGTTTTCCTTGACAGTAACCTGACTTGGAATGTCCACATTGCGGAGATAAGCAGGAGGGTGTTTTGCTCGTTTCAGTCACTGAAACGTCTTCAGAAGTTCCTGCCCTTCTCTACTAAAGTTACTCTTGTTCAGTCTCTCCTTCTACCTCTTCTTGATTACGCTGATGTCTGCTTCCTTGATGCTTCTGAGGAGCTTCTAGACAAACTGGAGCGCTTGCAGAATTTGTGTATCCGCTTCATTTTTGGCCTTCGGAAGTATGACCATGTGACGGAATTCCGAAGGCAATTGAAGTGGCTACCTATTCGGCAGCGGCGTCGGTATTGCCGCATCCTTTCTTTTCTATTCTCGGTTCTTCATAATCCCAACTCCCCCCTGTATCTTCGAGAACGCTTGGAGTATCTTGTTCCGAGAGGAAAACCTTGTCGCTCTTCATCCTGTCTTCTTCTTCGTTTCCCTCCCCACTCTTCAAGTCGCTACAGTGGTTCTTTTACCGTTCGTGCTGTGCGCCTATGGAATTCTCTTCCGCATTCATTAAGGGCTAGCCCTTCGTTGGAAGTTTTCAGGAGGAAAATTAAGGAACATTTCTTATTAACATGACCCATATATATGTGTATAAGTATTTATTTATTGTATATATTATGTTTATCTGTTTAGTATATTATTAGTTTTAAGTTAGATTTAATTAATTATTATTAATTTTGTTTTAATATTCTTTGTTGTACATTGAAGGTTCCTCAAAATGTTGTTTTCATTCTCCTTTGTGTGGTTTGCTGTAAGAAAACCCAGTTGTGGGTTAAGCTCGCCTATGTACATCGACTGTACTTTTACAAACTGTATGTATTAATTGTTTGCGTACAATAAAGAATATAGAATGTATATATAGAAGGAATATTTAGTAACATTATTCACTAAACCCTCGAATGTCTTTGTATTTTGTAGAGGTATATCGTTACCAATTTAAATTTAAATATTTTTTTACAGCCTTACCACCTACACAATCAAAGAGACGTTTTGCTCCTGCTTCTGATGTCAGAAGCAGGTTCTTCAGGTATGAAGATGGGCGAGTAGTGCGAGACGCAGTGAGAAACAGAGCTCGAAGGCATAAAAAAAAGAACTTGCACGGTTAAATAACAGGCTCACCAGCACCAACAGTAAGCTCGCAGGTATCAGTACTAACTTATCACAGTCGTGTGGGCTTGATAAGGAATATTTAGTAACAATATTCACTAAACCCTCGAATGTCTTCGTATTTTGTAGAGGTATACCGTTACCAATATAAATTGAAATATTTTTTTACAGCCTCACAACCTACACGATTAAGGAGACGTTCTGCTCCTGTTTCTAAAGTCAGAAGCAGGTTATTCAGGTATGAAAATGGGCGAGTAGTGCGAGACGCAGTGAGAAACAGAGCTCGAAGGCATAAAAAAAGAACTTGCACGGTTAAATAACAAGCTTACCAGCACCAACAGCAAACTTGTAGGTATCAGTACTACCTTATCACAGTCGTGTGGGCTTGATAAGGGATATTAAATATTCCTTATCACTTCTACTAACCATGTGTTGCTGCTTCTGGGTTGGCATTTAAGTCACACTCAAAATTTGGAAAAAATTGATCTGGCACGTAAAAATGGAGTTATTATACTTTGCTTTCCTCCTCACTGCACACATTAAATGCAGCTAGCAGATGATTTTGATGACGTATTGCCTAGTGATTAAATACGTGATTTACTTTGGATTGACAACTACTGCTACTCTTACGGACTTCGATACTTACTTCTTTTTATGAACAGTAACTTACCGGTAAGTTTGAGCTTTAATAATTGTTATATTTGACTATAAAAGTTTTAGGTACTACTAGCTTTTGCCCGCGCGGCTTCGCTCTCGGTCTTCCCTACTCCACCCTACTATACCCAACTCTACCCTGCTCTTTCCTACTCTACAGTATCCTATGTCTGTCACCTGGCTCTAAGCTACCTACCCACCAATTTTCAGCCATATCGGTACAGCACAAAAGTTAAAATGGGTCATGTATAGAGATGGCCAAACGCTCGGGCGTTTTAGGCAAATTGGGCAAAGGATAAATTCCTTCTTTTGGCCATTTACTTATTTCAGATTAGTTTCGTAGGTTTACCTACTCTGTTGATATACAATATTTTAGAACAACTCCTTTTCACGCTGCTCCAATAATATGAGAAAACTCAAGACACCATCCGAAGGTTATCGGAATAAGTTAAATCAGCTAAATCAATTCAGCGAATTAGCTGATTTAACGGAAATCGAAAGACGATTTTTGTGTAGAGTAGTACCATTCCTTAAAATAATAAAGCTACAAAACTGTTTCTAAAAAGGGCAAGCAATATTATTTGCTAAAGATGTTGTTGAGCTTGCATAACAATTGCCACTTCGGCCTGTCAATACGTTTTCTGAACTAAATGTTACACAAATCACAGCATAAAATGTTACCCGTGTCACTAATTAATAAAATATTCAAGATAACTTTGGAAGGCAGGTAGATACACAAGTGTTCTTGGTAGATAAACATCGATAAATCTTACATTACTGCTCAACCCTTACTTCTATTTTGATATGCTTCTAGATAGATTGATTTATTGATACTCTTAATTGTCCATTTATAAAGAAAGTGACAACACCGACGACCGACGCGAAATAAAGTTAAGCCGTCAGAAAAACTACACATAATATTACTACGTTTAAAAGAAAAAAAAAAGTTCAACACGCAATATTATGTCGAAATTTGGTTGTCAAAGGTTCCGTGAACCGTGAATATAGGTACATTAAATGATATCTCATTATAAATTACTCCTGTAATGGCCCTTCCAGGAATATCGTCCGTTCAAGATAATAATAAACCAAGCGCTACTAATGGACAAGCTCATCCAGAACATACCACAACTGTTAAGGAGCACCGAGCACTAGTCGAGACAAGGACTATAGAAACTATAAGTATTATACAACGTGTAACAAAAAGGGTATATACATCAAAAAGCCCTGAAGTTTAATGGTGGAATAGAATCTCTACACAAAGTTTCAGCTCAAAATAAATTACTCAAAGAATTGATACCAAATTCTTGGTATCCTTGGTATCGTATGATTCTCGAATTCAAATCATAACAAACGTGTCACGACACTACGAGGGTCAATAACATTCCACGTCACTTGCTAATACTAATAAAGACTTCTTCTGTAAATCTGATCGCCTAGTACCTCTCTTCCTAATTCTACCTAATTTCGATACGCGCGGCGCGTGTGTGAATGAAACGCTGTTTGCCTAGTACCTGCCTACTTAAAATTTTGCCTCAAAAAAGCAGAAGGTCACGCGAGGCAAAATATCTGCAGGTGTCAGTTCCTGGATGCGACGGAAGAGGTGCTGACCTTCATTCTGCAACACTCGCCATACCTACTTGCATATGGTTAGAGGTATACAGCGCTAATGCAGCTCGCCGAGTGCGCTAGTACCTACGTGGGTTATTTTCAAAATGCTCGAGTACGGCCTCCTCAAATTCTGGATCGATAGTGTTTGGGCGACCCCCTAAACCAGAAGCGTGGAACCAGTTTGTTGCAGACGATGTACCTTTCAGTACCTATGTTACAAAGTACTCTGTGAATGTACCTACCTACTATCCGATGGAAGCCCGCCACCGAAGAAACTGTCGGCGCTCAGCTCCTTCTAGGTACCCGCGATAAATCGAGGACGATAAAGTTCGCGAGCAGCTCGCACATTACCGGCCGTCCTCTCTTCCGACACACAACATCATCTCTCAATAACCATTACATCAATACGGCACAAAATTGCACTAGCTCGAACAGTAGAAGTAATTCCATTGAATGTTCAACAGTCCATTCGATGTTTCTCAAACCTGTGTGCGAAACTGAAGTTCTGATAGAGATATTATCTCTAAATAACACAAACTCAGAAGGGTATGATGAAATTAATACCAAAATTATCAAATCTTGTGTACACGAAATCATTTCAATTTTGACACATCTTATAAATTTATCTTTCTCACTCGGCACTTTTCCTGAAGGACTTAAACTATCAATAGTAAAACCACTTTTTAAAAAGGGAGACACAACTGATGTAAATAATTATCGCCCGGTAACACTTATACCCATCCTATCAAAGATATTTGAAAAATGCATGTATAAGAGATTGGTTGACTACTGCAATAAATTCCATATAATCAGGAACGAACAGTATGGATTTCAAAAAAAGAAATCGACTACTTTAGCTGTCTTTTCTCTAATGGATACAATTTTAACAAACGTTAACAAAAATCATCTAACTACAGGTTTGTTCTTTGATTTATCTAAAGCCTTTGACCTTGTGTCTCATAAACTATTGCTGCAGAAATTAGAAAAAATAGGGATAAGGGGGCCTGCTCTTCAGTGGATATCATCATACCTGAATAATAGACAACAGCGTGTTACCATCAACAAAATAAATAAAAATAACGACATGACATCATACTCATCCGAATTTAAATGGAACAAATATGGCGTCCCACAAGGAAGTATCCTGGGGCCAATTCTGTTCCTACTATATATAAATTCCATTAGTAATATCACAAAGCATAGATGTATATTATTCGCAGATGATATATCCATTATTGTTACATCCGATAGAAAAAATAACACAGTTAAGGATCATGAATCTGAAATTAATAACACTATTGATAAACTAATTGAATGGTTAAACACAAATAATTTGGCAATCAATTTAAATAAGTCCGTGTACATACAATTTAATAAATCAAATAATCCTAAATATAATATAAAACTAAATATTCCTAAAATTGAAGAAGTGACACAAACAAAATTTCTAGGTGTTACCATAGACCAAGATATTAATTGGAAAACCCATACTGATATAGTGTCTAAAAAAATTAACAAGTTCGTGTATGCCCTCAAACAAGTTAGAAATATAACTAATATAAAAACGGCGATAATATCATATCACGCTTATGTGGAATCCTTGTTACGATATGGTCTTATAATGTGGGGTAACAGTACTGACCACAATAGAGCATTCGTTGCGCAAAAAAAGTGCATTAGGGCAATTTGTCGCTTGCAACCAGATGAATCATGTAGACCTGTATTCAAAAAACTTGGTCTATTACCGCTACCGGCTCTCTACATCTACGAAACATGTATATTTGTTAGGAAGCACCTGAATTTATTTGTTAAGGCAGACGACATTAATGTTCGCAACCGACGAGACCCCAACAGGCTCGTACTTAGCAATATCCCTAGATTAACCAAATATAATAAAAACTGCGTCGCAATGTGCGTGCGCTTATATAATAAGCTACCAAACGATCTCAAAACTCTAAATATTAATTTATTTAAGAAAAAGTTATGTGATTGGTTATTGATCAATAATATTTATTGTGTTAAAGACTTCCTTGAAAATAAAAATGTTAACTTAATTTAGTTACCTACCTAATATTTGCATGCTATTTCATAGCGAAACATGTTTGTTCTTATTTGTACCTTTTTTTACCACCTTTTATACCATGTTTTTTAGCAAATAAATATATTATTATTATTATTATTATTATTTCATAATATTCACTATTACTTAACACCATCACCATAGAAATGCCATCACACACGATTATCACAACTGCAATAAAATAATGTTTAAAATCCAAATCACAAACACCGGAACGGATAATTATGCTATGCGACTGCATCGTAAGATTATTGGTCATCCACTAATGCAAAATTATATTTATTTATTAACCTAAATTTGACTTTCGGCGCGTACAAAGCCGCCGCCAGTACCGCCAAAGAGAGTAGCCGAACGGACGACGACAACATTGCCATCTCTCTCACATTAAACACGCAGGCGGCGCGTGCGACTGGGACAAAACTATTTTATCGTGTTCAATAACATTTGAGCTTCTCAAAGGAATTTTTTTAGGGATCTGTGAACCGTTTTTTTAAATTATCAATAACAATTCTCGTTTCTTATGGACTCCTAGTACTTTCGCATGTTTTTCATTTATTTTAAAATGATAAATTAAGACTAAACTGTGCTACTTACTGGTAATGTTTTTGTAGAAAAGGCAAAAAGTTACGCAAAGACCTAATTGTGCGCAAACGTATAGTTTTTTTAGAAATAAACGCGAAAGATTTGTTGATTTGATTATAATCTCGGGGTAAAATTAAACTCACACGCATTCACGCGGCGTCGTGAATGCGCACACTACATCTAAATAAGTACATATCCTATGTATAGCAACCGACATAAAAAGAATTAGGTACGTAAGAAAATTCATCTCGACCCTGCAAAAAGTGACAACTTATTGAAGTCCTCTAATTAAATTAAATTCAAGAACGGAACCCACTGGGAGTTTATTTGTACCAGGAGGCACATAAGTTGCTTAGAAATGATATTTGGGTTCATTTTAACAGATATGAAATCCTTTTTCGCAGCGTCTAACGCCGAGTACAACGTTCGTTTAGATTTTACGTAGGTAGGTACTTCGTTTAAATTTTTCGTAAATTAAGTATGTTGGCAACTTCGTGGAGCGCGCGCCATCTGTTGTTGGCGGCCGGAATTACGGGCGGCGCCTAGCTAGCCGTGAAGTTAGGATCGAACCACCGCTGCCGGTGGTGGGGATGAGACAAGGGCTGGCGGCTCGCTTGGCGCGCTCGGCCTCTTTTGCTCGGGGACCGCTCAACGAACAACATCTTCTCTAACTTCATTTATTGTTGTAGATTATTATTACTGTTTATGATTTGTGTGAAGTGTTAACTGATTAGTTTACTGATTTAACCAAAATTAGTGTTAATAAAAGTTATTTAATAAATTGTCAAAGTTAACGAAATAGTTTGATTTATATGCTAGAATTTATTAAAAGTGTTAGGCGTTTTAAAGTACCCACATTTAAAAAAAAATAAGCGAAGTGAAAATCGTGTAGTAGTAGCTAATTCGTTAATATCAGAAGTGGAACGCACGTGCCATGGGCAAACGCAGGCGCTATCGCAAGCGAGCTCAATCGTCATCAAGTAGCAGTAGCACGACGAGCACAAGTGCCAGAACGCCATCACCTCCACCCAGAAGGAAGTCAAAGGTATCACGTCATAAAGATACCAAAGCTGTGAGTACCCTACACAATATAATACCGGAGTTTGACCCCTTAAATGATGATATAAATGCATGGCTTAATATTATACAATCATATGCGGCAACGTTTGACTGGACCGATGAAACGATACGTTATCAAGCTCTTAATAAGTTGAAAGGTTCGGGCAAAGTCTGGTATGACTCGTTGTTACGTACTGATAGTCAGTGGCCTACATGGAAATGGAGTGATTGGAATCGGCGTTTAGCTAATAGTTTTCAAACACGCCGTAATATGTTTGAATTATTAAAAGAAATTATTACTAAAAAACCAGTAGAAAACCAATCACTGTACGAATTTTATTTTGATATTAAATGTAAAGTTGACCGATTATCTTTAAACTTTACGGAGCAAGATATTATATCTATAATTGTCGGGAGCATAGGTGACAGCAATATAGGAGCTTCTATTGAAGCAAGTAATTTTAAATCTTGTCATGATTTAGCTAGTTACCTTCACGGTCGTACCTACAAAGGCAAAAACTCGAAACAAACCAGTTCGGGTAGTACACGCGAAAACCAACATAAAACAGTGGATCAAACAAATAATTCTAGCCAGCCATCCAATAACGTTACGTCCTCAAATAATAACACCACCTCTCGTAGCGCACATGAAAGCAATCAAACCGGGTCAACTAATATTCAAAAGCCTATCAAATGTTACACTTGCGGTGGAAATCACAAAAGGAATCAGTGTGATCTCATTAAATGTAATTTTTGCAAAAAGAAAGGCCATGTTGAAGCTGTGTGCCGTAGTAAGAAAACTACAGGATTAATTAAACCAGAAACTAAGGAAACTAAATTGATTCATACCCCTGATTCGCGAAATAAATTTGTAAAAACGGTAAACATTGACCACTTTGTTCACGAGGCATTCATTGATACGGGAAGCAGTTGTTCCCTAATTTCTGAATCCGTGGTTGAAAAATATTCACTTCAAACTAGTGTACTACCCTCGCCAGTTTTGTTGCAAGGGTTTTCTAAGCATAATTCTAAACCGGTGACTCGAAAAGTCACTTTAAATTTAAAAATGGACTGCGTGTCTTTAACTGGTGTGAACTTTTACGTTATTGATGACCTAGTAGGTTGTGATATACTTATTGGGCGTAACATAACGGAGCGAAATGATTTAATTTATTCACGTGTAGGTAGTTCATTCAAGTTCGACTATGCGCAATCAATTACTGAATTTTGTGATTCAATACATGAGACTATGATCGATACTGACTCTCACTTAAATGAATTGATTTACTTGTTTAGACAATATAAGGAGTGTATCGCGTCAGACATAAAAGAGTTGGGAAAAGTGAATAACCACGAGATGGTTATTACTTTGACAGACCCACGACCGGTGCAGTGCAGACCTTTTCGAGCCTCTCATTCAGATAGAAAGATTATTAGAGATATGGTGCAAGAATTAGTAGATCATAAAATAATTCAAGAAAGTAAATCCCCTTACGCAAGTCCTGCTCTGCTTGTCAATAAAAAAAATGGAGAGAAAAGGCTCTGCATTGATTATCGTGCATTGAACAAAATAACTGTGAAAGATAAGTACCCAATGCCCCGAATTGAGGATCTCATTGATAGATTACAGGGTTATAAATATTTTACAAGTCTTGATCTAAAAAGTGGGTACTACCAAATTATTATGGGCTCACAATCCATAGAAAAAACGGCATTCATTACCGAAGACGGCCATTATGAATTTCTGCGGCTCCCCTTCGGCTTAGCTAATGCACCATCTTGTTTTCAACAGATGATGAATAAGGTGTTAGGTAACTTAAGGTTTGAGAACGTCATAGTATATTTAGATGACGTTTATCTAATGACACAAACTATTGAAGAAAATTTAAAGCTTTTAGAAACTGTTCTACAAATCTTTAAAAAAAATGGTTTGACTTTAAATTTAAAAAAATGTCATTTCCTTAAAACTGAAATAGAATTTCTCGGATACAGAATAAAACAAAATTGTGTTATGCCAAATGAGGCCAAAGTGGAAGCCGTCAAAATATTTCCCGTACCAAAAACTGTGCATCAGTTGCGACAGTTCTTAGGCCTAATTAATTACTTTCGGAAATTTATTAAAAACTGCGCTATAATTTCTGCCCCCTTAACTAAATTATTAAAAAAGAATGCTTCATGGTCTTGGGATTCTGTGCATGACCAAGCGTTTCAAATTTTAAAAACTAAACTAACTTCGGATAGTGTATTATCTATTTTTGATCCAAATAAAGAAACCGTTTTGTATACGGACGCTAGTCGAGATGGCGTTGCGGGTATTCTTGTTCAAGTTGCTGATGAGGGTGAAAAACCTGTGTATTACTATAGTCGTCAGACAACTGAAGACGAAAAGAAATACCATTCGTTTGAGTTAGAACTCCTGGCGATCGTAAGTTCACTCCAAAAATTCCGTCTTTATTTAATTGGTTCGCCTTTCACCATTATAACAGATTGTAACGCGGTCAGGTATGCGTTGACTAAAAAGAATATTATTCCCCGCATTGCACGATGGGTTCTTTCGACTCAAGAGTTCGTGTACGAAATAAAGCACAGAGAAGGTACATGTATGCAACATGTGGACGCTTTGAGTCGAAATCCGGTTCCCTCAGGCGAGAGGTCGGAAAAGGAAATAATATTATCAATAACCGAAGGAGACTGGTTACTGTCTGTACAAATGCAAGACCCAGACATTGTGCAAATTAAAACTGTTTTAGAATCTGGTAAAATAGATGAAAATAAAAACATTTTTGATACGTATGAACTGTTAGGTGGAAAGGTTTACAGAAGAACAGCCCAAGGGCGACGATGGGTCGTACCAAAGAATTGTATATGGCAAATTATAAGATACAACCATGATGACGTGGGCCATTTTTCTGTAGATAAAACATTTGAGAGAATAGGGCAAAAATATTGGTTTTCTCGTATGCGTCACATAATAAAAAAATACATAAAAAATTGTTTGAATTGTATTTATTATAAAAATAAGGGTGGCTCTAAAGAAGGAGAGTTGTACCCGTTGCCAAAATACGCGCAGCCTTTTCACACTTTGCACGCAGATCACTTAGGGCCGTTCGTTGAAACACAAAACGGCAATAAATACTTACTAGTTTTAGTAGATGCATTCACAAAGTTTGTGTTTATCTGCGCAGTAAAGTCCACTAAAACATCTGACCTTATAAAAGAATTAGATAATATAACAAAAATTTTCGGTAATCCGAAACGAATTATTTCCGATTCAGGGTCGTGTTTTACTTCCAACATTTACAAAGAATATTGTAAGACCAAAAATATTCGAACGCATATTGTGGCAACGGGAATGCCTCGCTCAAATGGACAAGTAGAGAGATTTAATAAGACTATACTAGAATCGTTAAAAACTATTGGGGCAGATACTACTGAAGATAGGTGGGATCAATATGTTAAAATAATACAACAAGGGTTAAATAGTACAATCCATAAAACTATTAATGCCGTCCCTAGTGAGGTTTTATTAGGTTATCGCTTGCGCGTTGATAACGACAATTATTTGGATCTAGAGCTTGATGATGAATCGCTAGTAGACGTAACGAAGCTGCGAGTTAACGTAGATAAAAATATTAAAGCCAGTGCAATATCACAAAAAGAAAGGTTTGATAAAACTCGGTCAAAAGCTAAGATTTACGAAGAAGGAGATTTGGTTTTGATTAGAATTCAAAGTCAGAGTAACGATGGTCGAAGCAGAAAACTTTTACCCACCTTCAAAGGACCGTTTCGAATAAAGAAGGTTCTGGGTAATGACAGATACGAAGTAACAGACTTAAGAGGATCTGAAAGGAGCAGTAAGCCGTACAATGGCGTGGCAGCTGCTGAAAATATGAAGTATTGGATACAAATTGATGACTGGAAATTGGAGTAGGATAAAAGGCCCGTGTTGGCAACTCATAGTTTTAAAGGTGTGTATTGCACATTTCAGACTACAACAAATTAAATACACTGCTTTGTTATTTTATTTTGAGACTGAAGTGGCTTCACAGTTTCACAGTCATATAGTTTTGCTTAAATTTTACTCGCGAGACTAGATAAAACACTTGTACCATAATCCTCAACAGTGTAGAAATGCCAGCAAATGCAAATAAAGCTTGGAAAACAACTTGGTACATTTAAGTGTAGCGCAAAGCTCTTTAAATGCAAGTGATTCCAAGTGGTAAGCTTTAGGACAACCGGAAGACTTAAGTGTGGCATAGTCCCTTTAAGTATAGTTGACCTAGCAATAATAGGCATTTGCTGTTGGCTCAAAAGCTCATTATGGCTTGTGGTTCATATTTGTAGATTTAGAAAACTAGTTCTGATATTGGTTTTGTTTCAGTGTTTTACCCAGACTCGTGGGGCGCCTGGGACATGCGCCTTGCAGAATGGCCGTGTTGGCAACTTCGTGGAGCGCGCGCCATCTGTTGTTGGCGGCCGGAATTACGGGCGGCGCCTAGCTAGCCGTGAAGTTAGGATCGAACCACCGCTGCCGGTGGTGGGGATGAGACAAGGGCTGGCGGCTCGCTTGGCGCGCTCGGCCTCTTTTGCTCGGGGACCGCTCAACGAACAACATCTTCTCTAACTTCATTTATTGTTGTAGATTATTATTACTGTTTATGATTTGTGTGAAGTGTTAACTGATTAGTTTACTGATTTAACCAAAATTAGTGTTAATAAAAGTTATTTAATAAATTGTCAAAGTTAACGAAATAGTTTGATTTATATGCTAGAATTTATTAAAAGTGTTAGGCGTTTTAAAGTACCCACATTTAAAAAAAAATAAGCGAAGTGAAAATCGTGTAGTAGTAGCTAATTCGTTAATAAGTATTTGTTACTATCCTATCTACGAAAACAATAAAAAAGTATGTAGATATTTCTTATTGTTTCACGTAAATACCAGATAGGTACCTAATTATTCCATATCCTTACGAATACCCTTATCTAATTAGTCTCCTCTAAAAGCGGCGTGAGTCGCACGAAAAATAATATGCGTTGCGCGCTAACGAACACGGGCCTACGCGGCGCGCAGGTTTTTCGATGGCCAACGCACGCACTCGCTCTAGTTTTTGGCTTGGTTTGTTGTACACAAACATAATCTTAGTCTTTGTAGGAAAAACTTATTTCTTCTTAAAACTATTTTTCTTAAAAAAAAATGTTAGAAAAAATAAACATGCGGAACCCTTTATCCACTGTTTGAAGAAATACCAGGAGTAAGAGGTTTGTTTTTAGTCATAAACAGTTCAATGACACCGATCAGCTGACTTTTTGCTAGTGATGTATTGGTTTCAGTTTGAAATGTTCGGTTTCTGGTATCATATGTATGGAATAAATCACAACTTCCTACCATGTAAACATAAGGTTAGAAAACCCTTTCCGTATCGTTTGTTATCTTATCAAGAGGCTGTGCACTTGGTATGTATACCCCCTTTTTGTTACACGTTGTATATACTTCGTGATATTGGCAAAATAGTACCAAATTTAGGTAGTGTTATAAACTTGTCTACTTCTAACTTAGAACCCCAATTAAGACTGGCAGAAATGACGGGGGAAACAACACCACCCTTAAATTTAGAACGAGAGCGCAGAATAGAAGAACTTGCATGGTACTTTCTTTTTCCGGATGGCGTAATGGGTACCGATAAACGTTTTCACAGAAACGATTATTTATTTTATGCCTTTTCAGTGGTCCAGTACTTTCGAGCAAAGTCGAGTGTTTCGGTATACTGTCGAACGCGCCAAGGCCAAGGAGAACGTACTCTTCTCACGGTATTCTTGACAATATGCATTTAACGATGAGGAATATAAGTGGATCCGCTTTATGTAGGCAAAGATGCTGTTCAGGGTTTATTGCGATAGTCAGGACATTGGGTCCTCCTCCTACATGGTTTTAGACATTTTTTTGCAATGATTTGCAATAGCCTGATATGATTAAAGTGTTGCTATTAGCAGATAATCAAGATTCAAGCGAAGAAGGTCAGCTCACATTGCAACAGCTCTTAGACTTGGTTCAAAAATATCCGGTAGTGTTGGCCGACAATTTTCAGTTCGGGTCAATGCTCTAATGCGATACTTAAAATCAAATAATAAATGTTCAGGTCCAGTTGTGGATTATTGGAATAGAATTTAATTTCAAAACAGGAAGCCTTCATCTTCATCTGTTGGTGTGTTTCCCGTTTTTGCAACCCCAGATGGTATCAGTGTTATTGAAAGAGTAGTAGCATGCAGTGCTAAGAGAACCGAGAATAGGCCACATGATGAAAGAGCACTGGCAGAAATGGCAAGATTGCGTGAATTATCGTCACCCATGAGGAATTGGCAAAATCAATAAGCTGACACCCTTTCATCATCATCATTTCCGTCAAACGAAATCCACTGCCGAGCATCTCGCACCCTACAAATTTCCGCTACATTCAGCGAGAATATTAATGCTGTGAATGTATGATGTATAACGATAATTTAGATTGTTTTTTTTTTTTTATTTTAAATTATATTCGAAGTGTTCTCAAATTGTTTTGATTATTCAAGTTTAATCATATATAAAATAAGTGACTCTAAAGATTGTTTTCTTTCTTTTAATACCAATTAAGTTACCTACTTGATAAGACTTGTGGAGGATGATGGTAGGATGGATAAGATGGCAATACTGTTTCGTAAAGGGGGATTGCAGATGACGGAAATAAAGTACGCACATTCTTCTTAAATAATATTTTTTTTATTTAGATCCCCAAATAAAATAACAGGCAGATGAAATACTATCTGTTTATAAACCATTACAACTGTAATTCTAAATGGTAATTTAAAAAAAACTACATGCAGCCGCTTCCAAACCTGGCTCTTAAGGGTAAGGTTTTGAAACTGAAAAAGGGTTATATATGGGCTAAAATAATCCGCTCGAGCTTGATAAATGAAGATGGATGAATGATTGCAGGATTATATAAAATCACAACACGAAGCTTGCCTGTTTACCTATAAGTTAAACGAAGACAAAAAAAACATAGCATTGTTAACGACTTTTTTGTTTTTTTTTTTTCTATTTGTGCTATTAAAGATTTAAATTAAAAGATTTAGGTCAAAGAAGGAAATGCGTAGGAATGAGAGTAGAGATTTGTAATAGAAGATTAGATCAAGAAGAATTCATGACAGTTTGTCAATTTGGCCTAGAAAATTATAATGATACAACGAGTACTCCTATGGAAATGAATTTAAAATTAGATGAAAGTGAATACTATAATAAAAAATATCCATACCATTTCTCACTTTCCACTAGAATAAGCTTCTTAGCTTTCTCATCCCATTTTGCAGTTTTTATTTTGGGGACTTGCGTCATTTCAGTGCTGCCAAAAACTCGAACGTGGCTGACATCTGGCTTTCTGCCTATCCAGAGATCCAATAAAATCTGTTGTATTGTTAGTGACAATGCTGCTAACATTATCAGCTGTTAGATTAGGCGAATGGCTATCTGTAGGCTGCTTCCTATAATATGCCTTGACCACAAATTGCGTATTTTTCCTAATGTTTATAATTAACTAGCTGCTCCCAGCGGCTTCGCCCGCGTGATATCAGAAAATTATTCCAAGGGAACATACTACCGGGATAAAAAGTATCCCATGTTCTATTCCAGGACATGATCTATCCGTGTACCAAGTTTCATCAAAATCGGTTTTGCCATTTAGGCGTGAAGACGTAACAAACAAACTCAATTTCGCTTTTATAATATTAGTAAGGATACTTAACGTATATTTGATTGTATATTCGTTGCTACCACATATCGATAAGAAAGACTTGTTCGACATGTTCTTAATGCATTTTATTAGTATATCAGACGTGCAACTTTCCTGTAAAAGTCAATAAGTAACTAAAAGTAACTGGTGAGCGAATAAAATCTTTTCTTGTTAACAATCTACTCTTTCTGTGTTTCCTTACTCCACGCTGTGACCCATTACATTCGCTAATTTGTTAAATCTTGTAGTACAAGACGGCCTAAAAACTGTTGCGGGTGTGGTTAAAAAAGTAAAAGCTATGGTGCAGTTTTTTTTAAAAGAATGCTTAAGCACAAACGAAGCTAGAAATAGCACAAAAACAAATGAATTTGTCACTTTTAAAATATAATTAGAACAAGACTTACATCGTGTTGGACATTCTTGTTTTAATATGTTAGAACACATACTCAAGATAAAAAACTGCCACTATCAGCACTGTAATTCTAAGCTACAGGACACCAGAGTGGGACTTAATTAGTTAAAGAAGAATGACGACTTTCGGCTCACACAACTTTTAAAATTAAATTCACGCGGACACAAAGTTTTTACCTCCAACAATTTAAATATAAAATACAAACTTAAAAAAAATATATTTAGTGCTTTACGAGAACTGCTCGAAAAAAAAAATCATTTTAAGGCTGGAGTCTTGTAAAAATTCACCCGCGGCAAATTATTAGCGCATCTTTGTATGCTTTTTTTTGAACAAAATAATGAAACAACTTGAAATATTATTATAGCACATATTTAACCATAGTATGAGTTGTAGCCCAGTTAATTTTTTTTAGTCAATTTGGGTGTATTATGTTTGGTAAATCAAGCGTTAAACATAGCTCTTTCGTGCCAACAACATTTCGACTTATGTTTGTGAGCTTCGTTAATGGCATAATATAACGAATTTACAAGTCTTACGAATGGAAACTAAGCGCAACATTATCATCTTTGAAATGCATTCATGGCTAGTTCTAATTATGTTTAATTTTCTTATTTCAGAAGTCACAATTTCATCAAAATTCTCAACATTTGGCTCTTATTAAATGTTTTTTTTTCACAATAACTTAGCATCGTAGTTACATCATGCCAAGGAACTGGTGTTTACTCTCTCATTGTGTGCTTTTATAATTTACCGTGGCACGGCACGGTACGGCACGTTTTTATCGTCACGGTAAAATAGGAAAGCAAAATGTATGCAATTTGTATGCAAACGCTTTTAATTTACCGTCCACGGCAACGGCACGCCGTGAACAGCAACGATCTACCGTGCCGTTGCCGTAGCATACTGCGCTCCCTATCAAATCGTCGCGGCATTGTTGAGAGTGTAGTGTGTGCGTACAAGAAATTTGTATGTGTGCGTGCGTAGCCAAGAGGCGCGGGTGGCAGGGCGGCGCCGGCGGCGGCCGCTTCAGTTTTGCACAAATAGTACAAGCAAAATGGCGTTATTTAATTACGATGTGGTGACTTTATTGGAACTTGTTGAATCAAGACCATGCCTATGGGATAAAACGTTAGAAGCTTATAAAGATAAAATTGTTAAACAAAAGGCATGGAACGAAATATTCCGTTTCTTGGACGAAGGTTATGATGAATTAACTACGAATGAAAAGAAACAAGTTGGTAAGGTATATTTTTTTATTTTTGACTGAATAAAATGTTGAATATGTTTATATCTTTTGTAGTTGCCAGGGCAAAGAACCTTCATTGAAAATAAAATAATTCGCAACATGTGCGGACACCACGTACTGATTTGTGTGTTGATTTTGTTTTACTTGAGGATAAACTGGTGAATCCGTCTTGGTTATTTGAAATGATGTAGTCTTTTGCGAAAAATCCATCATACTCTCTGACAATATTATGAAGTACAACACAGGCATTTACTATATCCATGCTAAACATTTTCGATACATTTAGTGGCCGATGCAAAATACGTCATTTATTGCATAGTATTCCGAATGCACATTCGACGTATTGCCGCGCTCGAGAAAGTCTGTAATTAAAGACTCGTTGTTTCACACTCAGGTTATGTCCACCATACGGTTTTAAAATTTGCTCGTTTTCTGGAAAAGCTGCATCTGCGACAAAACTGTACGGAACTTTCAAATTTTCTGGTGGCAGACTCTGTGGGTTTGGTATTTCTAGATCATGACTATTCAATAGTTTCCAAAAAGATGTATTCTGAAAAGTGGCAGAATCACAATCTTTTCCGTATGCTCCAGTATCGACATATATAAATTTGTATTCAGAGTCACATATAGCAATAAGGACAATGGAATAAAATCCTTTGTAATTATAATGTAATGCACCTGTATGTGGAAAATTTTGTACTCGGATATGTTTCCCGTCGATTGCTCCTAAGCAAAATGGAAAATGAGCATTTTTTTT
Organism: Mythimna lalbum; assembly: GCA_949319445.1. Lineage (NCBI taxonomy): Eukaryota > Metazoa > Arthropoda > Insecta > Lepidoptera > Noctuidae > Mythimna > Mythimna lalbum. Next base: position 17,781,803 of record OX439357.1, on the reverse strand, counting down.
GAAGCCATTTGCAATCTTTTGCCACTTCTCTTTTGTTGGTTTTGGAAGATGTCGATGTTTTAATAAAATCCATATTTTCTGACAAACGTATCTTATTATTTGGCTGAGAGTCGCAACGCCAATTCGGTAATTGTAGTACATATCCGTCAATGTTGAACCAGTTGCTAGGTATTTGGAACAGAATATTCATTTATTCTTTAACCTATTTTTCTGTTTTAGGTGAAAAAATTACAACGAAGTGGATTAATATAAAAGATACCTTTCTTAAATCCCTAAAAACAAAGTCAGGGCAAGGATCTAAAAAAACATACGTCTATGCACATCATCTCCAATTTTTGTTAAAATGCAGCCAGAAAGAAAATACTACAGATTCACTTAGTAACACTGACAGCTCGTTGACTGGGCAAGATAGTACTTCTGCAGCAAATAATAAAACAGACTGTATTGATGATGAATATATTGATGACGACACAAATCGTTCACCAAGCAAAAAGAAGTCTAAGAAAGTTACAATGTCGTCAAGAAAATTAGAAAATATTGAATCGCAAATAATTGAAGAATTGAAAAAGCCAGAAAGACACACATCTCCTGACGATAAATTCTTTGTATCCTTTGTTCCATATTTAAGCGATATGTCTGAGAGCGAGAAAATTGATTTACAAATGGATATATTGAATTCTATAAAAAAAATTAAACAAAATCGCGGTCAAGCAAGGAGTACCCCTGATACTTATACACTATCTAAATCTAAAGCTAAAGATGAAAGGACATATTATAAGGGAACAACACAAGATCCAACAACAAAGAATAACCAAAAACAAACTTTGCAAACGCCTTGTATGTTAAAAACCCCACAGCCATCTACATCCCAGTCTACAGTGCCTCGAAACGACCAACAGTTCCTGACTCAAGAATCTTCATAATCCATCACAAACTTGATTTATCACGATGCTCAAATTCATCGTCCACCAAACGACAGCGAAGATGAAGCACCGTATAAATATAATTTTACATCACTAAATCCACGTTCAATCCAAGAATCACCCAACATAATCCTCTCGCGCGTTTCTCGTACACACCGGTGTACGAGAGAGTTGAGTGCCCATCGCGCAATTGTACACACGGGTGTACGAGAGTGACTTGCACCGATTGGATATTTTTTCTGTGACGTATATTTTCAAGTTGCAACCCGTTCTTTAGTCGATTGAACAGAATAGTTCATTCGCTTGCTATTAAAATATTTACCATTGGCAATATCGATACATGGAATGGAGAAGATTGAAAAAAATAAAGCGATCCGTCATGACCGTCATTCAGCTATCTGTCACTTTTTGGCGTCATTGTTGCGTGTGGTTGCGTGCGGACGGAAATCATGTTTCCAATTAGAAAACGGTGAGTAATCTTATAAGATTTATATAGAATTACTGAGAAATAAGTGTAGATTACGTTGCAAGTGTTTGTTTTTGGAAAAGTAATAAATCATCATCATCATCTTCCTGCCCTTATCCCGTTTTACTTGGGGTCGGCGCAACACGTTTTTTTCTTCCATTCTGTCCTGTCGCTCGTCACGCTATCACTAACTCCCTTTTCATTCATATCACTTCTCACACAATCCATCCATCTTTTCTTTGGCCTCCCTCTCCCTCAAAAGTAATAAATATGCCAGTGAATAAGTGACGAAACTTGTGAAGATGCGTATTTTTTTACGTCATGGCCGTCGTGTTTCGACTTGTTTTAGTGCAAAATTTATCTCGAAATGCTTTGAAATCTACATAAGTTGTTAGTTTATTTACCTATAAACATAATGAAGTTAGTACAAAGTGATATAATTGCATATTGTTATCATAATCGTTGTTGAAAGAAAATAAACCGGTAAAAATGCCGCCAAAGTCGTAAACATTGCATAAAGTACAGACAGCAAAAAAATTTTTTCGATTATTTTTTTGTTGTGATTATTGAATATTCAGTATAACGTAAATATTGTCTTAGTGTTCATATCTATGAAAGCCAAATGTAAAGATTGTTTTATTTTTCGATTTTATATTTTTCATGATGAAAAAAAAATTTTTTTTTCTTCTTTTTTACGTTATTTCGCATTTAATTAGGCAGGGTATTATATTATACTTAGCAGGCATTTATGGGTTGAGTTGGGTGTTCAAAACATTGTACAAGTACTAATGTTTTTCATTTTATTTTAAGATTACGTTCTCGAAGCGTCACCCCTGTTGGGGATGACCGGGACAACCGTGGCAGCCCCGGGCCTAGCCGGCTACCCTCGGCTCGTCGGGCCCTGTTATTGGACCTTGTGTGGAAGGCCCCGGAACGGGAAATCGACGGTCCCTCACCACCACGGTGAGTGTCTTTTTCATAGCGTTACCTACAGTGTTTCTTTAGTTTCAGTGGTGTAATTTGTAATTGTTTCTTTTTAGGTCTCGAGCTGTCGTCGTCGACCAAACACCTGGGGGTTCTCTACGGTTGACCGATTCGACGGTGCCGATCGAGAATTCCCCAGGTGGAAGAGTACATATCAGCGAAGCAGGGCAGTCCAGGCCTAGCCTGGACTTGCCTATTGGGTAAGTTAATTTTCCTTCACAGTCCTCCTAGGCTATCACGGTGCCATGGGTGTACGACATTGCATTTATTTGTGTTATCTTTATCTAGGGCTGATGAGGCAGAGCTCCTGGATGATTTGGACATGGACGACGACGAGATCATGGAGCTCCAGTCCAAACATCCGGGGTTCATTCAGCAGAGGTTGAGGAGGCTGCGAGGTGGCGACGCACCGGGGCCATCGAAGGTGCCAACTAAAGTCAGCGCCAGCAACACGGTTGCTCTGGCTTCTCTTGTCTCTAGTGCCATGTCTGAGGCAAGCATTTCCTCCGAAATTGATGTTCGTCCATCAACTTCGAGGGAAAAATTGCCTTCACGGACGGTAGCTAGAGATTATGGTAGTGACCCCGACAGCGATATCGAGGACGTATACGATGTCTCGGCCATACCAGTTGTCAAGAATGGAATTCCTGACTCCGAGGAGCTTGAGGAACCGGTAGAGGCTTTGATAAACGAGGTCGATACGGGGATGGATAACGCTATCGATACTCTTTTGGGTAATTCGAGTAGTTTCAAGTGGGAAGAAGACTTTGGATCATTCAGGGCTGTTCGTGAGAATTTCTCAGATCCTACCCCTGGGTCAGTCAAAGACTACGATTCACCCTATGATGCCTTTACCGATATTTGGGACGAGGAAATCATAGGGTTGATAGTCACGGAAACTAACCGATATGCCCATCAGGTTATCGATGCTGAGCGTGAAGCAGGGACATTGAAAGCATCATCTCGCCTTCATTCGTGGACGGACACAAATGCAGACGAAATAATGACTTTATTCGGGATGTTGATGTATATGGCTATCGACTCGCGGTCGTCGATAACCGAATATTGGTCATCAGACGATGTGCTCTATTTGCCGGGGTTCAAACGTCTGATAACCTATAATCAGTACATTTTGCTTAATAAGTTTCTTCATTTCGTGGACAATTCAGCTGACGCAAGTAAGCCAATGTCGCGAAATGCGGGTGCTTATTTAGCAAAACAATCGGCCAAGCTGAGGAAGGTGGCTCCTATTATTGAACATCTCAGTAATAAGTTCAATTCCTTGTACAACCTAGGTGCTGAATTCAGCATCGATGAGTCTTTGACCTTATTCAAGGGTCGTTTGTCCTGGATCCAAACAATAAGGTCAAAGGCTGCACGATTTGGAATCAAGTCATATGAACTATGTGAGTCCCGCACTGGTTATATGTCGAGATTCCAAATCTACACCGGTAAAGATGACAGTACTGATGGTAATCCATCACTTGGCGTCAATTTGGGAGGGAAGAGCACTAAAGTAGTTCTAGAGCTTTTGCAAGGTCTCGAACATCGGGGGCATTGTGTGGTGATGGACAATTTTTACAATTGTCCAGCATTAGCACGGTACCTCAAGAGTTTAGGCTTTGATTGCTTTGGAACTCTTCGTGTGAACTGTCGAAACGTCCCTAGTGCCATTGCAAAGGTTCCGAGGATAGTGAGCAAGGGGACTATTATAGCTTGCCATTGTAGAGATGTATCCATCATTGCATGGGTGGACTCCAAAATGGTGAATATAATATCCACCTATCACACCCCCGAAACCTACATGGGAACTAGGGCCGGAAAACCACTTGAGAAACCGGTTTGTGTGAAAGATTATAACGGAGCCATGGGGGGTGTTGATCTAAAGGATCAAAAGCTCTCCATGTATCCGTTAGAGCGAAAGAGATGCCTGAAATGGTATATGAAGATTTTCAAAAGGATTTTCAATGTGAGTGTGCACAATGCGTTTGTGCTGTACCGAAGTTCAATGGCTCGCAGAGATAAATTGGCTGAATCGCATCGTGAGTTTCGCTTTGAACTTGCAAGGTCTCTGATCAAACGGCATCGGCCCTGTTTGACAGAGATTAGGCAAGTTCCAGGGGATCTCATGAGGCTGAGGCTAGATATCGTACACGAGCCAATGTACACATCGGGCAAATCGAATAGAAAGCGATGTATGATATGTTATCGACAGAAGAAAACTAAATTGATTTATTCTCGGTGCGTTCAGTGCGATATATATCTTTGCTTTGAAGACTGCTGGAGAATTTGGCATTCTGCAGCAGAGCTTCCGGGCAAAGATCTTTTAGAGCGGCCGAGACCGAAGCGCCGAGACTAATCATTTTAGGGCATGGTCGTGAAGCGTGGTTGTTTTATGAATGTGGTGTGGTGATCTGGGGCCTCGTGCGGGTCGCGTTTCGACGGGACGTCTAACCGTTGAACATATCTCGTTTATTACTGCTTCAGTTGCTGCTATCGGAGGCGTTACTACTATCGGGGACGAGACGATAGCCTAGTAGCGCCTTCTGCGTTGGCATATTCATCGGGGACTGGTATCTTACGGGACAGATATCAGTCTCAGTTTGTGCATTGTAAATAATGTACGAATACTCATTATATGTAATGTACAAATACATTTGTAATTTTTGCTTTAGTCTGAGATTGCGCATTGTGAAATTGTATATTTTTGAAAATAAAACCCATAATACAGGACAAAACCCCAATGTATATCCTAGCTGTTACAATAAAGTGTACCACTGAGATGTGGATAGACTAATCTATTATGTACTTAGTATTAAGACTCTTTATATTGATTCTTTATTATAAAATATATTCAGTATTTGCTCAGCATTCGGTCGTTTCACTGGTCTCCTAAGTTACAACCTTACATGGCGACCCTGCCTATCCCGTATGGGTAACGCGTGCCGTGGTGAATCTGATCCGGTAACTACCAAATAAGGACCGTGATTCATAAACATTGTTCGTGTCAAGTGTTCGTGCACTAACTAATCATGTTAAAAATTAATATTATTACGACCAGTAACGACTACACTCAGATTATTCTAAAATGGGAAAATCACAAAGCAAGGAAGTTGTAATTGCTCAAAATGCGGCAGGAGGACGAAACGAACTAAACTTGGAAGATCTGAATTTCCATATTACGTCTACAAATATCATACTGACGATTTTCGTGACTTTTGCGGTACTTGGCATGATCTATTTGGCATTTCGTATTTATCGGAGGTGCCATATGCAGTGGATTCGAGAGGAGTTCCAGAATAACGCAAACAGAGGTTCGTTTTTGCGGCGACGTCAGATTCGACCCGACGTGATCAATGAAGAAGCCAGAGTGTAAAAGTGATAAAAGTGGTTATAGAGTCAGTGAAAGTGCGCATAAAATCGGTACTACAGCTTAATCTGTGCAAAATAATAATGGTGAAATACGGTTTCTCTGCAATGAACATTGGACTTATTAAACGACGTCAACAAATCTGATGTGATTATGGTAAAATAACTATTATGGTACGTATGTATTCTGTTTGATCGATAATTAGGTAGTAATGGTAATAATAACAGGATGTGTTACATTTAATGGCAGGATTTTTAAAGGAATTGTATAATGAATTGTTAGAGATAAGAAAATATTTAATTAAGATAGGACCATCGCGTAGGAAAGGTGATGTTTTGGTAATAAAGTTAAATGAAGCTAAGACGATAATTAATCAGTATAACACTTATTTAGAAAATATAACAAAGGTTAAGAGGACAGATGAGGAGGAAGAAAATATTATAACAGAATATTGTGAGAAATTGAATAGCTTGTATTCAGAAATATTAAAGTTGTGTCAATCTAAAAATACTTTAAGTGATACTTTAAAAATGGATTTTGACCTGAAAGTTGCTTTGAATTTACTACCTGTTATGAATGATGAAATTGCCAATACAAGACAGTTAATTGACGGAATAGATTATTATAGTACAGTTATTGACACGAAATATCATTCTAAATTGATTAATTTTGTTTTAAAAAGCAGATTGTCCCAAGGCGCAAAATTAAAGCTTGCATCCAATTACGATAGTGTGGCTCAGTTACTAACTGAAATGAAAAGGATTTTGTTGCCACAAAAATCCGCAAACTCTCTGCAAAAACAACTGCTCAATTTACGACAAGATGAGCTATCGATTGATGATTATGGTAAAAAATTAGCGGAAATGTTTGTCGATCTTACTATTTCGCAATCAGAAGGGAATTCAACAAAATATGATATTTTAAAGACAATTAACGAAAAACAAGCAATAAAACAATTTAGCGACGGATTGAAAAATCGCAGGATTAGTACAATTATTTCTGCTCAAAAATTTGATTGTCTCAAGGACGCCGTTCAAGCTGCATTAGATGAGGATAGCTCGACGGCAAACGCTAGTGCTCAAATCTTTACGATGAAACGGAATAATGGTAACACCTATTATAAAACCAATTCCAGGCCGCCGTTCCAGCAAAACAATCATAGAGGCTACAACACAGGTGCGTATAACCGCGGGTCCCAGCAACGTGGGCACAGTCGTGATTACCAGTACCGTGGCCGAGGTTCACAGCACAGCAGATTCGAGTATCAGCGACCTCGAGGTAGAGGGAGATATCAAGGTAACTTTTACAATTCTAATTACAGAGGAAATAAATCGTTTCGAGGGCATGTTCGCATACTAACCGATGATCCTCAACCTCAACCTAGTACATCCACACAGCAAGATGCGAAGGACATACGCGAAAATAATTTTTTTCGTCCCTAAAAGTCATAATATTTTAGCCAGTGAGAGTAGTTATTGTGTAAAGTTTAATGTAAACAACAGTCAATCACTTAGTCTGTTACTTGATACAGGCGCATCCATATCGGCATTAAAATATAAACATGTGTTAGAGTTCAACATCCCAATTCGTAAAGAAAACATAATCATAAATGGCATTGGTGGCAAAGTCCACGCTGTTGGATACGTTTGTTTAGAGTTAACAACACATGCACAAAACATTGTCCATAAGTTTTATGTATTTGAGTCACTGCCTTGTAAGGCCCATGGAATTCTTGGCCAGGACTTTTTTAGTAAGTTCGGATCAACTATCAACTTTAAACAAAACACATTATCGTTATGCATTAATAACAATAACATCATATTAAAGTTATTTAATATAAAAGATTATTTAATAACACTACCCGCTAGGTCAGAATCGATACACTATATAGCTACAAACTTAACGGATGAGTGTGTAGTATGTACGAAGGAAATTTGTGAGGGAATTTTTGTCGCAAGTAGTTTAGCAGTTCCGGTTAATGGTAAAATACCAATACGTGTTTTAAATACAACAGCGAATGATGTCACATTATCAGAAATAAATCTAGAGATAGAGAGTTCAAAAGAATATGATATCTGTTTGTTTGACAAAATTGTTAACAATGCAGATCGAGTTAAACGATTATTTTCTAAATTAAATTTAAGTAAACTAAACAAGGAAGAAAGAACAAGTATAGAAAGTTTGTGCGTCAAATATTCCGATATATTTTACTTAGAAGGAGATCGGTTATCAACTACAAACATTTACAATCATTCCATTAAATTAAAACAAGAAACTCAACCAATTTATTCGAAACCTTACCGCTTACCTTATTCTTTAAAAAGTGAAGTAAATAACCAAATTAAACACATGTTAAAAGAAGGTATTATAGAGCCATGTCAAAGCGAGTGGTCTAGTCCTTTATTACTTGTGCCGAAGAAGTCTGACAGCAATGAGAATAAAAAATGGCGGTTAGTCATCGATTATAGGAAACTAAATAACACCATACAAGATGATAAGTTTCCACTCCCAAATATTGTAGAAATATTGGATTCTTTGTCTGGATGCATGTACTTTTCACATTTGGATCTATACCAGGGATACTATAATGTTAATTTAGACACAGAAAGTCGTAAGTACACTGCATTTGATTCGGGCAGATATCAAATGACCCGAATGCCAATGGGGCTGAAGACTAGTCCTAGTTCTTTTGCAAGGATGATGACGATTGCGATGACAGGTTTAACGTATGAAAAGTGTTTGGTTTACCAAGATGATCTGGTTTGCTTCAGTAGGGACTTACCATCGCATATAAAAAATCTTCAAGATATTTTTGAGCGTTTTCGTAAAGTTAAATTAAAACTTAATCCAATAAAATGTGAGTTTTTACAAAAGGAATTACTCTTTCTGGGACATATTGTGTCATCAGAAGGTGTAGTACCAGACCCTAGTAAAATAAATGTTGTAGAGAATTATCCTGTTCCCACAAAAATTGACGAAGTTAAGCGATTCGTAGCTTTCGTTAACTATTATCGAAAGTTTATTCCAAATTTTGCAACGAAAGCTTATCCACTAAATAGTTTATGTAAGAAAAATGCAACATTTAAATGGGACGATGAATGTCAAAAGTCATTTAACTCATTAAAACAAAGTATCATTTCTCACCCTGTATTACAATATCCAGATTTTTCAGAAAGTAACCAGTTCATTTTGCAAACTGATGCATCTGGGTATGCTATTGGTGCAGTGTTGTGTAATGGTGACGGAAGACCGGTAGCATATGCCAGCAGGAGTTTGAATAAAGCAGAAAAAAGGTATCCAACAATCGAAAAGGAGTTGCTTGCGATTGTGTGGGGAGTTAAACACTTTAGACCGTATTTGTATGGTCGTAGGTTCAAAGTTCAAACGGATCATAAACCACTCATAGCTTTATTTGGAATGCGCGATCCCTCGAGTAGATTGACGAAATTTAGGATAATTTTAGAGGAATATGACTTTATAGTAGAGTATTTAAAAGGTAAAAATAATTCGGCAGCTGATGCACTATCACGGTTATATATTACATCGGAAGAGTTGAAAGAGATGAGTGAGAGAGTTGTTAACGTAATGACGCGACATCAAAAAGCAAAGCAAGCACAAGATGCTACAATATCACACGACGATCGGCCTGATCACCCGAAAGTTGTAGATACGCTAAGTAAGCCAAAATATTTAACGGAGTTACGCTTTACTACTGACAAGGAACTAAAACAATATCGTGAATTAAGAGAAATAAAATATGAAAATAAATGTTTTTGTTTGGTGCCAACAATTAATACAATTTTTATTAATCCAGCGTCTCGATCGCAACTATCGCCAAGCGAATTTGTGAGGGAGCTGAATAGATTTTGCGAAAAATGTAAAATAACAGAAATATATTTTGTAAAGAATAAGAATAATAATATTTTTATAGAAAAGGTGATAAAAGAGATACAGAATATAGGTACATGGTCCGGACCACGATTGTGTATTTTAAAAGATATAAAAAGAATTGATGACGAAGACGACCGACGTGTAATTATAAATGACTTCCATCTTTTGCCTACAAGTGGCCACGCAGGCATAAGACGGATGGTAAATAATATTAAAAAATATTATTTTTGGCCAGGTCTAGAACACGATGTTACGGAATTTGTCAAAAGATGTGATAAGTGTCAAAAACAAAAACATTCGACACATCATACAAAAGAACCAATGGTCATTACCACCACAGCAACATCAGCATTTGACAAGGTCTATTTAGACTTGGTGGGGCCGTTGGATAGAGATTATAATAATTATACCTACATTCTCACAATACAATGCGAACTGAGTAAATATGTGGAGGCATATCCATTATTTTCCAAAACATCAAATGAGGTTGCTAGAAATTTTGTTAATAACTTTATTCTTAGATACGGAATTCCACGTGCTATTGCATCTGACATGGGAGCTGAATTTACATCGAACACCATGAAAGAGGTATGTAAACTTTTACACATAAGTCAATTACAGTCGACGGCGTACCATCACCAGTCAATCGGCGCTTTGGAAAACTCACACAAACATTTGGGTAACTATTTAAGAATTCAAACTGAAAATCATTCTGAAGCATGGAGCACTTGGCTTCCTTTCTGGTGCTTCTCTTATAACACTTCGGTGCATACCGAGACAAAATTTACTCCATTTGAGCTTGTTTTTGGAAAAAGATGCAACCTACCATCAAATTTAAATTCAAATAAAATTGATCCCATATATAACTTCGATAGTTATCCTTTAGAACTCAGATTTAGAATACAGACATCAGAAAAAGAGGCACGAGATAATCTTATTGCTAGCAAGGTTAATAGAAAAATTAGGTACGATCGTGACATTAACCCAGTAACTTATAAACCAAACGATTTAATTTTGTTAAAAAATGAAACAGGAAATAAATTCCAAAGCATCTACTCAGGTCCATACAATGTAATTAAAGAATGTTCACCAAATGTGGAAATTATGAAAAATAATAAACCTTACTTAGTACATAAGAACAGGACAAAAATGTATTTACCACCTGTTTCTTTATTGTTAAAATAATAATCGTAGATTGTGTAGTATTCTAATTAGTTTATAAACAAATACAGATTGACAATATTGACATAATCATACTTGGGTAAGGAAATATAATGAAAATATATACTTAAAAGATAAAAATAAATAAAAAATAAACATGTAATCCCTTAAAATGTATTTAACCATTTTAATGTAAGAAGCATACATCTTTTTAATTAAATTAGGGTTAAGTACTTAAAATAAAATAAATTTGTCATTTATTTTATTTTCTATTTGCGGAGGAGATGAGATGTGGATAGACTAATCTATTATGTACTTAGTATTAAGACTCTTTATATTGATTCTTTATTATAAAATATATTCAGTATTTGCTCAGCATTCGGTCGTTTCACTGGTCTCCTAAGTTACAACCTTACACCACCTTCAATACATCTATGTAAATGTACGAATAAATTTGTTATTTTTGCTTTAGTCTGAGATTGAGTATTGTGAAATTGTATATTTTTGAAAATAAAACCCATAATACAGGACAAAACCCCAATGTATATCCTAGCTGTTACAATAAAGTGTACCACCTTCAATATATCTATGTAAATGTACGAATACATTTGTTATTTTTGCTTTAGTCTGAGATTGCGCATTGTGAAATTGTATATTTTTGAAAATAAAACCCATAATACAGGACAAAACCTCAATGTATATCCTAGCTGTTACAATAAAGTCTACCACCTTCAATATATCATGTAAATGTACGAATACATTTGTTATTTTTTTGAAAGTAAAACCCATAATACAGGACAAAACCCCAATGTATATCCTAGCTGTAACAATAAAGTGTACCACCTTCAATATATCTATGTAAATGTACGAATACATTTGTTATTTTTGCTTTAGTCTGAGATTGAGTATTGTGAAATTGTATATTTTTGAAAGTAAAACCCATAATACAGGACAAAATCTCGAATCTGTAAAGTGAACCTTATGACAAAATATATGTTTTTACATTTTTATTTTTATTCTTTTATTTTTTCATAACATAAATAAATTCCCTGAAAAGAAGTACATTTTATTGCAAATCATTCAAAGGCTTCTCTGAGAAAGGAAGGAAGATTGGTGGTTGATGCAGTTGTAAGTAAGTATATAACTGAACGAGCGACGACTTAGTGAGGGTCGTGGAAATCCACTGGATGCGAGACACACAGAACCGGTCATTGTTGCGATGTTTGGGGTTAGGCCTTTATCCAGCAGTGGATGTCTTTCAGCTGAAATGATGATGATATGTATAAAGATCATCGTCTAGTTCTTTGAATGACGTAGGTATCCGATAAGAAAGGATTACTCAAAATTCTATCAAAAACATATACTTTTCCGTGGTTGAAACCGCTGGTAAAAGCAAGTCTATCATCATCATTTCAGCCAAAAGACGTCCACTGCTAGACATAGACCAAAGGGGGGGGGGGGAAGTACTGGCAACAGTACAACACCGACGACCTAGGTACCTATCTCGTCAGTGTTTACATTTTGCGCGCCAGTAATGGCGCGGCTTTTTGTTGAGTTGCAGAAAAAGTGATTGTGTCGTGTAATTATTGTGTTTTGATGTGATATGAGTAATATTATTTTTGCGCAAATGTATGGACTATCGTATTCAAGTGTTTTTTCGAGAATATGTGTGTGGTTTTGGTGTAAAGTGAGAAAGTTAAAGGTTATGTGTAAGAAAATTTGCAAAATGCCAATTTATCTTGTCGCTACGAAGTCAGGTCAATTTCATTTATTTATAATCTTACACAGTTCGATAGGAAAACTAATGGGCTTGCCGGGAAGGTATAATTTATTGCATATAATTATCAATATAACCACGAAATTTGCGTTTTTCTCAAGGTCAAAACAAAAAAAAAAAAAAAACGAAAAATCCTCGACGCGTGAGGCATTTTGGGTGAAAGTTCGCGAACGTTCGAGAGGACACGACATTCAACACATACATGGCTCAGCAAAGGAAGATGATATACAAACGGAACGAGTGGATCCAAATGTGTATCAAAATTTTTTTAATTCATGAATCCCCAAGCGACCACCGGTGGCCGCGCATCTATTGTCTTACTATTGTGTCTCTAATTGACGGTATCTGAAGGGTTAATAAAATAAGTTACGATGATGTATGATTATTAGTATGTACTAAGTTCATAAGTGAATTATAAAACACTGATTACAATAATTAATTAAGGTAATTTTTATTTTCCATTAACCTGACTATGCCATTTTCTAGGTAATTGTTGTCTATTGATGGAACTGGCAGGAAGCTCTTTTCACGTGTTTTTTATCACGTTGTCTAAGTTTTAAAATTACAATAAAATTGACTTTTAGGACAAAATCTTCCGGTTAGTTCAATCATCTAGTAAAAAATATTTTAACTATTAATATTATTTAATAATAATAATATTATTTAAATATTTTTTATTTTTTTATCAACTAGTAAAAAATATTTTCATATTACTTACCACAATGTGACGGCTAGTGCTTCTTCAGGAGGTAGCGATACGTGTGTTCGGCGAGCTTTTAAATCATTACTCAGATGAGAAAGTATGTAATAAAACGATTTTGTTGACATCCGAAAATAATTGAAGAGCTTATCAAATAGCGTGTAGTATGACCCTTCCAAATATTTTACTTTTAAAAGCGGATGTTGCCAATACTTTCTAGTAATATGTCTTTTTTTACGTCTTAAATATAACAAATAGAGCAAAAGTAGTCGCTGTCTCTTCGAGAACATGTCTGCACTTTGAAGACGCGCACTATAATAATTTCACGGAGAATTATAAAATCACCCTACGGCACGGCATGCCGTCCACTGCCACAAAACTTCTATCTCGTCCACGGTAATATCGTGCCGGGCCGTGAAACGGCAAATTATAAAAGCACCCATTCGCTTGTACTTTTGATCTCGCCGCTCCCCGCACCGCGCGCCGCTGCAGCGATTCGCTCCGACAAAACCGCGCGCGTTTTCGCTATGAGCGGCAACTCGTGGCGTGCTTCAAACATTTTCATACATTTGTTCTTAACGCTCGCCGCCCCGCACGCCACCGCCCCGCTCGCCGCGGTAAGGTCGTGAATGGGCCGTTACACAGAGACTAACACCGCGATATTGCAGCGCGACGAATCTGAGCACGGGGAATTTCCTTTGAGCGGGGAAAACCCTAACTTCTAGATATTTTGGAAACACAGTATCTTGTCAATATTATCTAGGCTGCCATTGAAATCAATTTATAAATTTATGTAAAACTAATTCAGTAAACACCTCTGAAAATCTGCTATTTTGCACGAACTTTGACACTTTATTACACAAAAATATAACAATAGATACCTTGCAAATTTTATCAGGATTCTAAATGACGAAATTTTTTTTCAAAAACTTTTAAGGGTATAATAAAAACGTATCCTGGAACAAGTTTTGTAAAATATTCGAGTAAATCACGGCACTCTGTAGGCATTTTGGTAATTCCAAATGCCTACAGAGTTTGCAGACGTTTTTTATCTTTTTTCGCGTTGCCTTTTCGTGAAACATTGCGTTGGATTGTATTAGATGAAGTAACAAGCTTTTGAACCATGCTCGATGTTGACCATAGGCAAGTAGAAAAGCTGTCTCTTAATAAATGAAGAAAAAAGGATCAAACTAGACCCAAATTTGCATCACAATCTTCCTAATTTCTATTTTAGATAATATAATAATAATAATAAAACTGTCTTTTTGTCTTTATTTTTCCCTGCAATATAATTAAGGCCGAGTACTCGGTACTCGGCTGTTAATACTCAGTGCTCGGCCGAACCCTAAAAAAAAAGCCGAATCCACCAAGTACCGAATCCAAACCGAGTACTCGTCCCATGTCTAGTTGACACATTCTATGCAAAATTAAACAACTGTAGTGATATTACTCTTCACTGATGCCTTAAATCAATTTCACATCATCGGAGTATACCGACATGTTTTTAATTTATGGAGAATGCCTGCAAAACGCAGCAGCGGAGGCATTACGAACATACTGAGAGTTATCATATCACACGTGTACGTCCTACAGAGGTACAGACTCACGGCTTTTTACACGGGCAGTCCAAAGATTACGTGACAATCAATCTTTGGTTCCACATCACGCAGAAATACCTCATCGAGTAGCCGTGGGCCGTGAAGAGGAAATTCTGAATTATTTCGCTCGTAATCCAACTGCAAGTATTTGTAGAGCAGCCCGCCAATTTTCAGTTCACCACCGTACTTCATCGGAGTATACCGATATGATTTTAATTTACGGAAAATGCCTGCAAAACGCAGCAGCGGAGGCATTACGAACATACTGAGAGTTATCATATCACACGTGTACATCCTATAGAAAGAAAGAAAAGAAAGAAAACATGTTTATTCTGCCCGTATAGACACACAAATAATTTTCAAAAAATAATAACAAATTAAAACAAAAATTAGTTGCCCTATGAGATCACGTGTGAACCGGGCTTAACTTGCTTGAACCATAGACAATTCAGCTGTCTGGGTTGTCTATTAAAACAATAATTTTTTTATAGTCTATGCGACACCGGCCGACACGTGCCTGACAGAGACAAACACCAAAATTATAAACAAAAATAAAAGAAAAGCAAAAATAAAACAGATACAATATAAATACATTCAAATTTGTGCGTCGCATCAAGGCAAGAATAGGCCGTTGCTCAGCTTATACTGTGACGCTGGACGAATCCAGCAATCTACAGTGCTGATTTTCAGCAACCACCGTGACAAATTGGCGTCCCTTCCGAAAGTAAACAATTATCCAATGAAGGTTAGTATACATTCTTTTAAGATTGAGTACATACATTAAATAACACAAACATAAACTAAACATATTTAAATAACACAAACATAAACTAAACATGGCCATAATGAAAACAATATTAAACACACTTGATTAGACAATACAAAATTTTAACCAATTATTACACTGATACACGAAATATTGCAATATATGCTATAGAGGTACAGACTCACGGCTTTTTCCACGGGCAGTCCAAAGATTACGTGACAATCAATCTTTGGTTCAACATCACGCACAAATACCTCATCGAGTAGGCGTGGGCCGTGAAAAGGAATTTTGAATTATTTCGCTCGTAATCCAACTGCAAGTCAGCCCCCCAATTTTCAGTTCACCATCGCACTGTACATAATATTTTAAAGAAGGACAAGCAGAGGCCTTTCCAACCTCAAAAGGTGCAGGTTTTATTAGACAGAGATAAGGCAGCCCAGGAAGCCTACTGCCTGTGGTTTCTGAGCAAAATAGAGAATGACTAACTTTTTGTCCGACATAATGTGGACTGACAAAAGTACTTTCATGCGCAACGGGCTTTGGAATAGGCAGAACTTAAGATACTGGTGTCGAAGAAATCCGCACCTGATTAGAAAGTCCGCACACCAGTACAGATTTGCCGTGAATATCTGGGCTGCAATACACGGAAATCAAATAATTGGCCGATGGTAACCTGAATGGACCCAAGTTTTTAGAATTACTCGAAGGTACAGTGTCGCATTACACTGAAGAGTTATCGGTGGGTGCTGCATATCGCCGTTTATGGTACCAGCTGTGTGTGTGTGTAGCTGCCAGGCTGCGCCTCACTGCCATGATCGGAGAGCAATGGATTGGCCGATACGGATCTTCTCGATGGCCAGCACGGTCACCGGACCTTACATAACACGATTTTTTTTTATGGGTACATTTAAAGAATGAGGTTTACGCTACTGAAGTGACGACTTTGGACGACGTAAAAACTCGAATAATTCGTGCCTTCAAAATTAAAAAAAATAAATGCCGCGGATCGTGACCTGATGAGGATGTCATTTGTGTATACAGAAGCATGGTGGACATTTTGAAAATGTGAAAATTTAAGTGTAGATTTGTAAAGTTAATTTGAAAATAAAACAACATTCTTAAGTACCCATGTTGTCAAAATGTTAATGTAGGTACTGTTGCACCACGCGCGCGTGGCTACATCTACGAGTACTAGAAACCTATATGCCAAAATCAATAAATGCCGGAGAACGGCAGTTGACAACATCACAAGCAAATGACTCGCGAATGGTGACAATGTGTCGTTGGGTCATCGAAGTTGTTAATGGCCGCTTTAAACGGGATTATCGATTATTTCGACAAGAATACTTTCACAGCGCAATGCCACATATGTTTGAAGACTTTCGAATTGGAGCAGCTTTGATAAATGCTTTTCATGTACCAATTGAGGATAATCTGCTGGCTCCTACATTTTTACAACGAATAGAAGTGCGTAATAAAACCGAAAACGTTTTAGCAGAATACGTGAAAAGGCGCCGTTTGAACCGGCAGCGTTTAGCTTTTCAAAATATAAACGCCAAACTGCCAGCGTTAGAGACTTTCCCAATATTGACAGAGGATCAACTGGTACCCCTAGCGCCCCGGCGGCACAAAAACGTGCCGGTAAACAAGCATTACCGTCGAGCCCCGCTGGTACACATTTGTGCCACCAAACCCCAACCGATTTAAAACTATATTTGTAATTAAGATAAGTCTTAAAATCGTTTGTGAACGAATGTTCTCGACGGCAGATAATATTTTACAACCATAGACCAAGATAGAAACTAAAAATATTGTAGGAAACATTTAAAAAAAAAGTTTGAAGTAGTGTGAAGTTGGTACAAAAATTTCGTGTTCGCGGTTACGTCGCGCGCCAGTGAATTTCTGTGTTTTAGTGATTTTTCGGTAGTTTTGTACGGTAAGTGGGTGAATATTCATTTATAAGTGTTTCTCGCAACTTTCTAGATAGTTTTTCGCTTGAAATAATATCACAAAACTTGTTTTATTGCGCTAACAAAATTTACATCGTTCCGAGTTCGTCGAACTCGCTATGTTATTGTACGATTTTTTGAGATAATTCAACGAAATTTCATCTTTGTAATGGCAGAAGTAACGTAAAATCTATTGATAATTCATATTTACACGTAGTCCATGCATATTTCAATAATTTATTCATATTATGATAAAAATTCCATTAGTAGGTAACGAAATCCTATTTGAATTTTGAACTGTCAAACGTCAAAATGGTTCTTAGCCCTGCTAGTGCTTAGGGTCATGTCGATAAAAGTTATCGATAACATCGATTGTTTTTGTAAAATTGTTCGGATATATAAAATGAAAGTATTTTTTATTCGTATTTTATAGTTTTATTTCCGTTTAGTGTAGTTTGAATGTAGATGTTTTTTTTTATTATAATAATTTATTTTAGTTTTTTATGATTTGTTTTGTAAATTATGTGTACGGTATTCTTATAGATTTGAGATGGCTGCGAGGCAAAACTGGTGCGTTGGACGTGAGGATGTCCCGGAGGACTTTGATGAGCTTCTCCGGGACACTGACTCGGGAGGACGAGGGCGAAGCCGAGTACCTCCTGGAGGAAGAACCCGAGGAGTAGGAGGTGGAACAAGATGACGAGCCAGAATACCTGGACCAGGAATTTTTGGAGCCGGATCCTGAGGCAAATCATTTTATTCTCTTTCATGAATAATTAATAAATCACTCACCTTGTTGTGATGAGGCTAGGCACAAAGCTATCCTAAAACTTGAAGAAGGACATTGTTTCTGTTGGCATATATGATGAATAATCACTATTTGTATTTTTTTTTTTCAGTAATATATCTTTTTTGTCTTTTAGCAACCTGAATGGATAACATTTTATTCATAGGTATGTAACTATATGTTATTGAATCAGGTGCGGGTATTGTTTGTGTTTTTGTCTACACGTTTTATATGGGGAAGGGTGATGGTCTGGAATTGCATGTGAATGTGAACCTCGCATGAAAAACTCATCTGAACTTGTAATTTTTTGTGAGGCGTTAGGTTTATAAATGTGTTTTTTTTTTTTCAGTATGTAGAGCCGCCACCGACTATCCTCGGGTTATATACCCAGGAGCTAGTTGAAATCCCATTATCTCCAACTGCTTCGTCACCTGTCTTTATGTAAGTCAATGTTTTCATCAAAATATTTTTTTTATGTAATGTTGTTTAGGAGTCTTTTAAAACGAAAATCTTTTTTGACAGGGCAAATCCATCGACTTCGAGTGTGCCGCATGCTTCCTCGAGTGCGCCAGCACTCATTCAGGCGTAAGTAATAAAACATGTTTTCATCAAAATAATTGTTTTTGAGTTACATCAGGAATAACGCAATTTTTTTTTTACAGATCAAGCCCGCTGCGCGCTCAGCCCTCGCCATTTGAGCTTCACCCAGAGTAATTATATTTTCATCTTTGTCTTTTTACGTATTCTTTTTGATAAAGACATACGTAGATTTATGATTTTACTGTTTATTTTTCGTAGGCACGTTGTCATAACGCTGCAGGAAGGTGACATCGATGCTCTGGGCGATCAGTTCCATCTCGCTGACGAGCACCTCCAATTCGAGCAAGAGGCTGAGCCAGTGGAGCGTCTGCAGCCTGTGCGAGGAAGGGGGTGCCCGCGTAGGCGAGGAAGGGGGGGCACGCGTGGAGCACGAGGAGGACGGAGAGGACGCGGCCAGGGCAGGGGTGGGGGACAGGCAGGTGAGCCCCAGTGGCAGAAAGGCGATAGGTTGATAGAGGTACACATGAATGATGATGATGTGCCTGAAGATTTGAGGGCGAAAGTAATGCGAATGATGAATGCTAGACTAGCTACGAGAGAGCGGGTGATAGCGAGAGCAAGGAGGCAAGTGATGGCTGATGGTGAAGTGCATGAGGATGAGGAATGGTTGGATGCAGATGACGGCCAGGATGAGGTCTTGTTTGCTGGAGGAGAAATTTCTCCTCGCTTTGAATGGTTACCTATGGATAACCATAGAGGCGAGCGAGAACAATTTCTGCCTCGGGAAACAGGGCCAGTTGTTGCATCTGAAAACGCGTATGGGGCGTTTAGGCAGTACTGGGATGATGGCGTTTTGTCACATATTGTGACAGACACCAACCGTTATGCCCAGGTGGCTTGCTGAATCATCCGTCAGCTTTCGCCGGGATTGGTATGACACGAATATTCACGAGCTTTTGGTCCTGTTTTCCTTCTGGATGATGCTCGGAATCATCCGGATGCCCTCCACGAAATCTTGTTTTACTCTGAACCCTCTCCTCCAAACGAACATCTTTAGAAAGTTGTTCTCCCGTAGACGTTATGAAATTCTTTGCCGCGCTCTCCATTTTAATGACAATAGCAACAGACCGATTGACAATTCCGACCTTTTGTTTTCATTTGGCCCCATTTTAGACCATTTAAATTCACGCTTCAAGGAAGCCTATGTCCCATCCCAAAACATTTGCATTGACGAATCCCTGACTTTGTGGAAAGGTAACCTCAAATTCCGCCAGTATATTAAGACCAAGGCGGCCAAGTTCGGGGTGAAGACCTACGAACTCTGCGAGTCTTCGACTGGCTACCTTTGGTCTTTCTTTGTATATCTCGGCAAAGCCACCACCTACGATCCTACTTTCCCGTCCACACTGCTGAAAAGCACGGCCACCGTCCTTACACTCATCCATCCTCTCCTTGACAAAGGGTATACTCTTTTTATGGACAATTGGTTTAATAGCCCCCTACTGGCCCGATTTCTAAAGACGCGAAAAACGGATTGCGTAGGGACACTGCGTGCCAACCGCCGCAATGTTCCTCCACTAATATCGTTGTGTAAGCTGAAAGAAGGCCAGTTTACAGCCCGTCATTCCGGCGATATCACTGTCATGGCATACCAGGACAAGAAACGGAAGATCAGTACCATCTCTACCTACCATGGCATTCAACAAGCCCGGATGGAACCGAAACCTTATCGCGAGGCTCAGTTCAAACCTGAAGTAATTTTGGACTATAACAAGGGTATGGGAAGCGTTGATCGTAAAGATCAAATGCTGGAACCATACCTGCTGGAAAGAAAAAGATGCTCTAAATGGAATATGAAGGTCTCCAAACGCCTTCTCAATTGCTCAATTTTAAATGCTAGAATTATTCTAGAGGGTTCAACTTCTGTACCCAAAAAACACTTAGTTTTTAGATTAGAATTAGTTAATCAAATACTCCAACATCATCACGAACACATGCCAAAACCTCGTCCACCACAACCACCACCTCCTCCTGGACCGAGTAGTTTGGGCCCGACAAATGTGGCCGTGGCCGAACATTGGCCCAAAAAATTAGACGGAGTGATGAAGAATGGCTGTCGCGTTCGACGTCGGTGCAAACGTTGTTCCCAGGCTGGAGTGACGCGACGTACGTCGTTTGTGTGCTGTGTTTGTGATGTACCGCTTTGTTTAGAGCCCTGTTTTAAACTATACCATAGTTACTCCTAGTTTTTTTTTAGTTCTTCTCCATTTAGAGTATTTTTTTATTTTCAACTTGACTGACTTGACAGACTTTTTTTTATCTTATTTTGAAACTGTAAATTGGACGTACATAACAGACTGACACAAGAGTATGCCTTTTGTTATTTCCGCAAAGTCAAACCGACAGACAGACGACAAATCGTAGAGACACTCCTTTTCTCGGTCATACTATCCTTTTTGTCTAAACGCCAAGTATGTATGGATTGGGTGCGTGTGCACTGGGGCTCAGGTTGGGTTGTGTTGATGTATTTCTTTCTGTATATTATTTTTACATTATAGAAACAACAAGGATATTGTAACCAGGATTTTTGTAACACATAAAAGGTTCCAAAAGACACTCCGTTGATGGTTTCTTGCAGATTTCATCTCTGCTTTGGATTGAGCTTCTTGTATTTGTATTTTCTTCCAAATAGACGCACATTTTATATTTTTACTGGAAAATCATCAAATACTCCACAACCCTGGTGATCTTGACAACTCAAAAGTCGATTTGAAATAAAATTCATGTTTGTAAGTACTTTTATGATACAAATGGGAATACAAAACTTTTTTTGATGGGTATTCGTCAAAGATTCCACAACCCTAGAACTAACTGCCTTGACAACTCAAAACTACCTGTAAATGATTGATTTGAAATAAATTCATGATTGCTGTATTTATATATTTTAGTATCATTCCTATGTAAATCTAGTAAATTACAATTATAAGAAAAGCTAGCAGTTCTATCTAAGCTTACTGGAACGGCCTCTCGGTCTGCCTAGTGTTTCCGCAGTTCCCCGAGTATTTTGTAAATAAATAAATAGTATTCTTATTATTATTTTACTAATATAATATATTTTTTTATAATAAGTAAAAAAAAGTACTTGTGTCAATCTAAATTGCTTTTTATTTTTCTTCCTGAACTCCGTCAAACTTATCGATACTATAGTGGTGTGGTCCCAACCCTACGGAATGTTAGAATTTCATACGTTTTTATGACCACTTCAAACGTTGATGATTTTGGTTTTTTCTATGAAAGATAAGGTAAGTATGTGTAGAAATCGATAGACTACTTTGTTCTTGTTCATTTTCAAGTAAGATTCGAATTCAAAAGCCTAAATTACCTGGTGAAAAAAAAACTACGAAAAAGTTATCATTTTTGTTCCGTAATCTAGGTTATTTTGAGGTTTTACAATTATAGTGGCATATTTTAACGATTTATTGTTACTAATGGGTCTATGAATATATAAGTAGTATTCTAAAAACATTTATAAAGGGTATCTGTTTGTTAGTGTGTATTCTTGTGTATCTTTGCGAATTCATCTGACGTATTATCATACTCATAACAGTTGTCAATTTTTTTGGCGGTAAATTTAAAATTTGTTTGTCTCTTGCTCCTAATTCGTACTCGAGTTAAGTTCTTAAAACGTACTGGTACGATTTAGGAAAACTATGAATCTGAATTTGATAATTTACTCATTCTTAAACTGTTTGTGATACGTTTTTTTTATTAGATTATTGACAGGAAAAATAACCGCAGTTAAAAATATATTAAACATAATTATTTTCTATTTTAGAACGCCATGATAAACAGAAAATATTTTTCTTGAAGTAAAGAAGATATGGAAGAAACGATTAAAAAATTTAATAATGGGGATTTAAAATTCAATTAAGTTTGTCATGTATTTAAAATACCAAAACCGACATTTAGACGACATTTAAAAGGCTTGAATACACGTAAAAGAATTGGACGTCCTAGTGATTTAACGGAGGAAATGGAAACAGAACTGGTCAGACATGTTCTTTTGTTGGAGTCTAGATTTTTCGGCTTGACCATTACCGATTTACGGCGCTTAGCTTACCAATTAGCAGAAAAATACGGACTAAAACACAGATTCAATAATGAATCGCAACTAGCTGGTTGGAAATGGTATTATACATTTATGAAGAATCATCCTGAAATATCCTTACGAACCCCAGGAACCCCACGTCTATGGCTCGCTGTAAAAGATTCAACAAAGAAACAGTGATGGCGTTCTTCGATAAATATGAGTCCATCTTAGACGAAGGTCAATTTACAGCCGGAAAAAATTATAATATGGACGAGACAGGTTTGAGCACGGTTCATAAGCCTTCAAAAATTTTGACTCAAAAAGGGAAACGTCAGGTTGGAGCTGTCACTAGCGGTGAACGTGGTGTTAACACAACATGCATTTGTTGTATGAACGCAGCTGGAGAATTTGTGCCTCCCATGCTCATATTTAAACGTAAAAGGATGAGAGAGAGCTTGATGCGTGGAGGGCCACAGAATACTTTGTATGATTGTTCAGAAAGCGGATGGATTGTCAGCGCTTTATTTACCAAATGGCTTAAACATTTTATAAAACGTCTTAGGCTGCAAAAATCACAAGAAAATCAAATTCTTCTCATCCTAGATGGCCATTCGACGCACACGAAGAACATTGATGAATTAATCTCGCTAGGGACTACGGAATTATTATGTTATTACTTCTGGCCCAAACCACACACAAGTTGCAACCAGTAGATAGGTCATTTTTTTAAACTCTAAAACAAAATTTTAACGTTGCTTGCGTATCATGAATGCGAAATCACCCTGGATCTGTCATAAAACCAACAAATATTGCAGAAATTTTGAAAGAGGTTTATCTTCGAGCAGTTTGTATGGAAACAGGTAGATGTAGGGTTCACCCCTACCATATTATAAGTTTATTTACGTTTACAATAAAATCACACAACACAATAACAGCAACACAATTATCTAATCACATTTATTAATATTTATTTTCATACACAAAAACGATCATATTTCGGAACGCATCGGTGGTGTCAAAGGATCTCAACGCATGTGTGCGTGCACGCAGTGCCGTGCCTATATATATCTGTATATTGTGTCTCCTTGTTGTCTCATGTACTCCTTCTGTGTTATTGTGTATGTTACGTGCCCTGCCTACACCAAAACGGCTGAATAGCGAGATGATGGCCATTTACGTCAACGGATGTTTCCACACAAGATTGCAACACCAAGACTGCTGATCCGACTCCTCGTGTCGCAGCCGATCACCTACTTCCAATCTGCTGATGCCGCATCCGCACTTCGCAATCGTTTAGAATATTGTATTTTTATAATAATTAATTCGGCACTTTGGTACTAGCATCGTCCAAGTCTAGACTTAAGATTTATTATAAATTAATATTGTAATTTTAAAGTAATTAAACTTTTCTACTAAATTAACCCTTTATTTGAATATGTCCGCTGGCACGGACATGATTTTCAAAAAAATCTTTCGACTCACGTAAACATTTATTTTTATTTTTCTTTAACCCTTCAGATACCGTCAATTAGAGACACAATAGTAAGACAATAGATGCGCGGCCACCGGGTGTCGCTTGGGGATTCATGAATTAATGATAATTATTCATTTATTCCCCAATAATTTGGTATAAAATATAATCTTGCACTGACAACACTGTATCTGTCAGTCGAAAACAAAATGTCGTCGAGGAGGAGGTCATCTGTTTTTGACAAGGTAAATTAATTATTTTTTTATTGTTTTATACAAAACTATCAAACAGTTTTTGCTTTAATTGTTAGAATATATGTGTGTGGTTATTTTTATTTACAATTTCTAACGATTTATACGTGTTTCGTTCTTTTTTTTGCAACCTAAACTCTTTGTCCGCCACAGCGGCCATCGCCAATGACATATAAATATTGTCACAAATGACTTTGTCCGCTGGGGCGGCCAATGCCAATGAATATATGATTTATGGTGATAGCTTTTTCCTTATTTTTTTTTTTGTTTCTCGCTTGTTAACAGCATGTACGTGCGGCAAGAATTTTAGCCTTAGTCCCTCATGAAAGGGCACCTTCTGATGCAAGTGATAAATCGGATTCCGAGAATGAATTGCATGATGATTCTGCTTCTTGTAACTTTTCTTCACCGTCACCATCCATTGCATCCTCGCTTGAACGCATTAATATTTCTGAAACTGATGAAGACGTTGAACAACAACCCTGCGCCGAAAATACAACCCTGCTTTTACCTGATATACCGCTTACCCCTATTCTGCAAGATATTCAAGATTCCCGCTATGATAACATACCATCATTATCTGCAATTCCTTCACTTCCCTCAACGCTTAACACACCCATTGCTGCGACCAGGTCTATGAAAAGAGTCACACGTTCCAAACAGCCGAAAGCGCCCGCAACAAAACGACGCAAAGAAGCTAAAAAGCTACTGCTAGATTACAAGTGGAAGAAGGCATCATTTCGCCACGGAGCGTCAATTGAAGTAGAAGAAAATGCCTTCGTTGACTCGCCAGATGAGCACGCCTCTCCCTTGGATTACTTCTACATGTTTTTTTCGCCAAATATTTTATCAGACATTGTGGACCAAACAAATTTCTACTCAGTTCAGGAAATGGGGAGATCAATACAGTTGACCGTAGATGAGCTGAAAGACTTTATATCGATCCATTTACTTATGGGTATTGTTCAGATGCCATCGTACCTCGACTATTGGTCGACTAAATTTAATTATGTTAAAATAGCTGATATTATGCCATTAAAACGTTATCAGCTAATAAGACGTTGGTTGCATTTTGCCAATAATAATCTGGATGATGGAGATCGGTATCATAAAGTCAGACCTGTGTTGGAAAAAATAAGAAGAAATTGTTTGAAAACAGCAAGTAAGGGAAACACAATACAGTATAGATGAAATGATGATAGCGTATAAAGGGACAAAAGCTGGAAAACGTAAACAATACATGAAAGACAAACCTAACAAGTGGGGTTTTAAAAACTATGTGAGGGCCGGTGTTTCTGGCATCATCTATGACTTTTTGTTATACGCAGGTGAAGATACCTTTCGCTATCACACATTTTCTGAAGAAGAAGAATCTCTTGGTTTTGGCGCTCAAGTAGTGATTGCTTTGTGCCAAAGTATCGATCGCTAGCCAGCAATAATATATTGCGATAATTTCTTTTCATCTCCGGAATTGTTCTACGTTTTACGTGAAAAATATGGAGTTTTCGGTCTCGGTACTATACGTAATAATCGTATCAGAGGTGCAGAAAAACTTTTGCCAGATGAAAAGGCTTTCAAAAAGAAGCCAAGAGGGCACTTTGCTGAAGTTAGCTGTGACAAGAACCGTTTGGCAGTTGTTCGCTGGAACGATAATAAGGTCGTGACGTTTATAAGTTCGTTTGTTGCCAGCGAGCCTGTAGAGAAGATCGTGAGATATTCGAAAGATGAGAAGAAGAAAGTAGAAGTAGAGTGTCCACAAATTGTGCGGCAGTACAATAAACACATGGGCGGAGTTGATCTCGCGGATATGTTAGTATCACTGTATAAAACGCCGTTCAAAACAAAAAGGTGGTACATCGGTATTTTTGCACAAATGCTGGACATATGTATCAACAACGCTTGGCTGGTACATCGAAAAACGAATGGAAGCAGTCGAAAAATACTATTGAAAGCATTCAGATATGCTGTGTATGAGAATCTTTTAAATGAAAATCGATGTGCCCAAAGGAAAAGAATAACTACGCCAAAAGTGGTTAAACCTCGTGCGGCACGCCCTTCTAGCCCAGTTAAATTTGACAATCTAGGTCATTTCCCATCGACGATGGAAGAAGGACGCTGCAGGTATTGTCAAAAAAAGACTGTGGTGTTCTGCATAAAATGCCAGTCACGACTTTGTTTTGTGACTGGCAAAAATGCCAGAAATTGTTTTTTGGACTTTCACACTAAATAAAATAGCATTTTAATATGTTTTATTACATTTTTTTAAATTTCTTAATAAAAAATAATACAAATAATTGGTTTTTATTATAATTACCCTCCTTTGATACTGTCCGTCACACCGAACAGTCAAATTTGTAAATCGGGCTGTTACTTATTTGGCAATGTCCGGCGGAACGGACATGTTGTTTTCGAAAAACTAAACATAAGAGATTTTTTTTATAATTTTTTTTTCACACTTCTGAATACACGACTTTCCAAATATTATCATAAATATAATGTTTTTTTACTTTTCTTCTCTTGCCAAATTAAGGGTTAATTTCCGTTTTTTTTAAGTCCTCCGGCTGTCACCTTCGTAATTGGCGCAGTCGGTAGGATATTCGAGGCAGTGCGCGGCGCGGTATAGATTTCCAAAAGTCGTTAATCTGCCGACTCCGATAGTTGCTGTCGGTATTTCCAAGTACCTCGTCGAGTATCCGAACTTAAGAAGACGCAGCTGAGGACGTATCCAGACATCGATACAACGAGAAAAACCATGTATATGTAAGTCCTTGAAACTTTTCTCTAAGTGTTGCTTCCTTGTCGTTCCTTTTACCCATATTTTATAATATTAAATCAAAATTTTTCACCCAAGACACACTAGGAAGAAATCTGTCTCCTCCAGACAGATAAGTAGGAGTAGGGAAGTAGATCTAAATAGAATTATAGACTCAGATAGCTTAGGATTAGATTTATTATTTAATAGTAGCAACATGGCATTGAACCCTGATACTATCTACAACGCTTTGCGCGCAGTTCCGAATTTCGAAGACAATCCGAATGTTCTAACACGTTTTATCAAAATATGCGATCAGCTCGTAATACAATATGTTAGGAACGACCCGAGTTACGAGTTAACTAACTTATGTCTCATTAACGGCATCTTGAATAAAATCACCGGGCCAGCGGCATCAACTATTAACTCCAACGGCAGTCCAGAAAATTGGCAAGGTATTCGTGACGCATTAATTAATATTTTTTCCGACCAAAGGGATGAGACCGCCCTTTACAATGACATATCTTTACTGACACAAGGAGGTAGCACACCGCAGGAATATTATGACAAATGCCAGACCCTTTTTAGTACTATAATGACTTATGTTACTTTGCACGAAAATTTAGCTACAACTATCGAAGCGAAACGCAATCTTTATAAAAAACTTACTCTACAATCTTACGTTAGAGGTCTTAAAGAATCTCTCGGGTCCCGTATCCGGTGTATGAGACCCGAAACTATTGAAAAGGCTCTGGAGTTTGTACAACAGGAATTGAATGTCATGTACCTACAGCAACGTAACGAGAGTATTCCCGAGCGACGTAACCAGACTACACAGCAAACGCATTCAACCCGTAGAATGCCACCCGCGGTCCCTATGAGCACTCCAAAAGTTTTTAGCTTCCCTAGCCCAGGCCCTAGCTGGCTTAGGCCTGTGCCACCGCAGCAGCAGCAGCAGCAGCAGCAGTGGAGACCACCCTTCCAGCACAATCAGGAAAAATGTACCAGCAACATTCTCGCTGAAACTGCTCAAATAGTTGCTGTTCTGAGGGGGGAGGTGTTACGTGCCCTGCCTACACCAAAACGGCTGAATAGCGAGATGATAGTCATTCACGTCAACGGATGTTTCCACACAAGATTGCATCACCTACTTCCAATCTGCTGATGCCGCATCCGCACTTCGCAATCGTTTAGAATATTGTATTTTTATAATAATTAATTCGGCACTTTGGTGCTAGCATCGTCCAAGTCTAGACTTAAGATTTATTATAAATTAATATTGTAATTTTAAAGTAATTAAACTTTTCTACTAAATTCATTTCGGTTTTTTTTAAGTCCTCCGGCAGTCACCTTCGTAATTTGTATGTTATGTGGACTTAGCGAAGTAAAACGTGAGTACTTTTTAGCAGCGATTTTTATTTCCGCGCACCCGCACTCACCGCCTACCCACATAAACTTTTCTCTAAATACATGGCTTCGAATGTTGCGATTTATGGCCTTGCAATCGCTATAAGATCAGGGATGAGGAATATGTTGTACTTGAAGAAGCTAATCTAAGTCTTCCAGAATCTCCCCGCTCTGAACTGGCTGAAGTCTCTCAGAATTTAACTACTGAAATACAACAAGAACAAACAAAGGCTTTCACGGGTGTGCCACAGTCTAACGAGATTTCTGTGCAAGAACAGACTGAGGAAGCTATGTCCTCAAATCTTCCTGAGGTATCGAGAATCCACCCTTTGGAACAGGAAGATCAATGTCTAAAAGAGAAAAAAAAAATAATGTTCTTCAGACACAAAAGTAGAGGATTTTACAGCACAGTCAATTAGAACGAGGCTGGAAACTATATCTCCATTACGAGCTATTCCGGGAAATTCAAGGCCAATGAAAAGAAAAACTACAGGTGTTATTATAGGGAGAGTCCTTATAAAAAAGAGCTCGAGGGTAAAATAGAAGAGTCGAAGAAGAAGACTGTCGTGTACATCCAATACACTGCAACTCGAGTTACAGTGTTTTGCCTTAATAGCGGTCATTTGATTTTTTCGAGGCAGTTACATATCCCTATAGTATTACTTTTTCATTTTAAAGTACGTAGAAGGACATAGGAGCACCTAAAAAACACTGTATTTAAGTTACATTTATGGCTTAGTTTGGCATATCACTGTAATTGAAGTTACAGTGTGTTGGCCAAACAGTTTACGCGCGAATATTCGAAACGCAGAGATACAGTGTTTTCGATAACCAATCAAACTTGATACGTCGAGCGCGGCGACACTTCCCTACGCGTAATACTTGCAAGACGCGCGGGGGGCAGAGCGAGAGCTCAACGGTTAGTAGTTGTGAATCATAGCTCTTGCTCGTACGGTGTTTTGAATG
This sequence comes from Mythimna lalbum, assembly GCA_949319445.1. Lineage (NCBI taxonomy): Eukaryota > Metazoa > Arthropoda > Insecta > Lepidoptera > Noctuidae > Mythimna > Mythimna lalbum. The sequence continues at coordinate 17,751,954 of OX439357.1, read as the reverse complement.
GTAGCGCGTACCTTCGTTCGATCGGTTTTCGTTAATGTGTTTGAACGAGTTTATAAATAATAACAATGAGTGGATACCGAAATAGATTGTTAGTGAAATTGTCACAAAACAATATACAACACCACAACAACTCATCATGTACCACAATGGCTTCGGATTTGAACAGTGTCTTGAATGAAAAAGAGAATATCAACGACATGAATAAGGAGCGCCCTGGTATCAATGCATCATACGATTGTGATAACATTGAATATGATTGTTCCACATATATCTTCGATTCACGTAATATCAGCCCCTTGATACCTCTTAGTGAATCTCAAATAAATGAGTGTATTGCTGACAATCTTGGTGGTGACGTCAACTACGCTGATTTATTACTCGTACCTGCATCTAGTACCAATCAAGACTTGTGTAAGGATTTATGTAGCCAACTCTGCCCAGAGAGTCCATTATTGCATTCTGATACTGGATCGGACTAATGTAAACTCGGCGTCCTCAACTGCTTCCAAAGTAGAGTGTCTCGATACGTCAAGTGCTGTATTTCCGAGTGAAACACTAGAAGAAACTTATTCTCCACCAGTCAAAAGAAGCCGAGATCCTAACGTCATTTTGTCAAATCAAGCAAAAAAGCATCCCATGAGACCTCCTTGCCAAAACTGCAAAAAAAACTGCTCCGTTAACATAACCGAATCCAACAAAGAGATCATTCACGATTAGTTTTGGAGTATGGACAGGCAGAGACGACGGGATTACTTGTCACGGCAGGTGCATAAAATGTCCACGGCAACCAAAACGGCTGGTCCAAACTCAAGGCGACACAACACTTTGACATGGACTCTTAATGAGTTCAAGGTATGCAAAACATTTTTTTTAAATACTTTGGGGTACAGTAACGATGAAGCAGTCCAGGCTGTTCTAAAACAAAATCACTTGACTGGAAATAAAAATCCAAAAATTAGTGCTGCTCCTGATCCTAGAGGTCGTCACACACCTTATAATGCTTTTTCTGCGGACTACGAAGACGAAATGAAAATTTTTATACTAAAGTATAATCCTATGCCATCACACTACAATGTAAAACTTGCGCCTAACAGAAAATATCTGCCAGTAGGCGTGAATTTTACATCCATATACAAAGAATTTCAAATATATTGCCAAGAGAAAAACCTGAAAATTTGTAGTTGGGCAGATTTTCACCAGACGATCAAGAAATTAAATCTTTCTACAGCAGAGCCAGCTCAAGATATTTGTTCAAAATGCAGAAACCATGAGATAAAACATAAAATGTTACCTCTACCGTGTAACTGTAATGACTGTTTAGAATTAGGCAAACATCTAGAAAACAAAAGAAATTCAAGAAGGGATTTGAAAGAAATAGAAGAAAATTGTGAAAATTCTGAAGGACGAGAATTGTTGTATACTGTAGATATGCAAAAAGCTATATGTATGCCGTTGTTGACGACAAAAGAATACTACTAAAATAAAAGTCGTGCTTTTCAATGAATCATTTGTGCCCCCCGGAAAAAACAAACAGGCGGTCTGCGCCGTTTGGCATGAGGGAGAAAGTGGTAGAAAAGCTCACAATGTTGCTTCTACGTATACCCATTTTCTTAGAAAATATTGCAGAGACCTGAAATCGGTAACATTTTTCTTAGATAACTGTAATGCGCAAAATAAAAACAAGATACTTTTGTCTGCTTTGATAAGAGTAATTAATGATAAAATGACAAATATAGATAAAATTACTTTGGAATACTTTGAGCCAGGACACACCTTTATGGCTGCTGATGCTGTACACGCCGCAATCACAAAGAAATTGAAATCTAAGGGCCAAGTCTACGATATAGATGATTTTATATCTACAATTAAAAGTTCACGAAAAAACATGCAAGTTGATTTGTTAAGTCACAAAAATATGATAATATTCAATAATGATTCCAAAGTAGCATTTCCCAAAGAGTACAACATACATAATCTTAAAATAATAGAATTCAGAAGAAATGAATTATCAATATTTGTTAAGAATGATTATAACGCTGAATTTAAGGAGATATCTTTTTTGAAAAAGAAAATAGAAATTGCATTGCGGGCAAAAATAACAAACGGTGTAACTGATCTTTTGGAAGAGATACCTAAGGAGACTGAACCTAGAGGAATTAGCGAGATTAAAAAAAAAGAGTTATTAGCACTGTGTAAGTCAATACCTCGAACTAGAACATTTTTTTATGAAAATCTTGTTGTCTCGGAATCACCCGATCTTGACGAACACATTGATACTGATTTAATATAACCTCTAGGTAATTTACAGGCTGATTAATTATTAATAAAAACTTGATCTCGTTATTAAATTATCCATATTTAATTTGCAGTTTTAGATTTTTAACTTGATGAATGTTATTTTTATTTTACTTGTTGATTTAATTCGAAGAAATGTTAATGGATGTGTGGAGAAGTTGAGCTTTTGTTATTACAGTATTTTTTATTTTATTTTTTATATTTTTTAAATGTTTAATTTTATTTGAAATTTTTCGTTTGATTATTATGATTTGATTGCTATTCATTGTAAGATTTGATTTGGAAAAAGAACTATTGAATTTAGTAAGAAAAACCATTTTATTTTAATAAATATATTGTTACGCCGATAAAATTTCAACACGTCATATCTCCGACAAATTAAAGAGTAGCAACGAATAATTAAAACGCATTACTGTTCGAAAGCTCTAGAACCAAAGTACCTACCTAGCCTGGCAAGATCTGGAACATTCCGTCATAAGTACTTGATGTACTAACTATTTAGTAGTAATCTGTAGGTATCTGTAGGTGGATAAGGGAAATGGTACTTTCCGACATTCACAATAGAGTCGAAATTCGCGTGAGTGACTCGCGAAGGACAAAGCAATAAAATTGATTTATGGCCCCGCGACGCGACTCTATTGTTCTGGAACTATCCTGAGACGTCAGTATCTAGAATTTTCTTTGCTCCGCGTATAAATACGAGCCCCCGAACGGAAGTGAGTCAGTTCTGATTTCGACTGCGATCAAGAGCGATCTACCTAAGTGTGCGAAGTGATTTTATCTAACGACCGAGGCGATTGTATAACGGAACTCTAGTGCTAACTGTGATTTGGATTATTGTTGACTGGACTAATTATTTATTGTTTGTGGTAAATAAAGTTCTTTATTGGTAAATCGGCATTTAATTACCTACGTACGTAACAACTGGTGTCAGAAGTGGAATGCTGTTACCACAGAAGGACGACGAACAGCGACCACGAACAAGGAGGCAAGCAGAGATGGATGCTGCGCGTTATCGTATGGAGGAGGAAGATCAGGCTGGTATGGGAGCAACGGCAGCTGTTGAGGTGCCAACAGGACCATCCTCGGAATTGAACCTCGCTGCGGTGTTGGCCGCCATGCAAGCTAGTATGGAGGCCAACCAGCGCAAGCTTCAGGACCTAATCGCGGCTAACCAAGAAGCCGCTCGCCGCGATCAAGAGGCCAAGCAGAACCTGATTCTCGACAAAATCGATCAAGGCCTCGTCACGTTGGGCGAGAAGGTAAAGAATCTCACCTTAGAGGTCAAGGAGGTTTCCGCCCGAGCTGATAGCCTCGAAACAAGAATTGATGGCCATGAAGATCGACTGCTGGACATCAATAAAAAAATTGTCAAGCTCGAAGCACGCGAACCCGTTGCTGTTGGCTCACCATCGCACATCCCCTGTGCATCGGCCGCAAAATTTGATGTGCCGCGTTTTGATGGCACGTCTTCCTGGACGGCATTTAAGTACCAATTTGAGACATTGGTTGAAACAAACCGCTGGGACGATAAGCAGTCTTTTGCGGCTTTAACTTTGGCTCTACGAGGGGACGCTCTGCTGGTCCTAGAGAACCTCCCTCCGGACGGCAGGACACTGGAGCGTCTCATGGAGGGACTGGACACTCGCTATGGTGACAAGCACCTTGAGCATGTTTTCCGCGCACAGCTTCGCGAGAGAACGCAGAGGTCGAACGAGAGCCTCCAGCAATGGGGAGTCGAGGTCGAACGACTGGTCCGGCGTGCATACATGTCGATGACACCAGAGATGGTGGAAGTAAATCTGGTGCAAGCATTCATCGACGGTCTACGGGATCCTGAAGTCAGGGCTACGGTGCGACTCGGACACCACCAGACTTTTAAGAGTGCGATGGCACACGCTTTGGAAGTGGAAGCCGTACGACAAGATTCTCGTACGCACAGAGTTCGGGAAGTGGTGGTCTCGCCTACAACGCAGCCACGTCACCGAGAAGTGGTGGCTTCTGCTTCGACAAAGTCCCGCTATATTCCGACGTGCTACGGATGTGGGGAAAAAGGGCACATTCGTACCGATTGCCCCAAGAGGAAGAGGGGAAGTGTGGACTCCGGAACTCAAGTTAACGAGGAGTCGTTAAACTAAAAGTCGCCAGGGCCGCGGGGCGGGTGCTGGCTGGTCAACTGAAGGCCCCAACCATCACCATCAATCAAGTTCACGACGGAAACAGTTTGATAGTCGAAGGGACGCTGAATCATAGTGCTTGCAATTTTACCGTTGACACCGGGGCGTTGCGAACTATTGTGAGACCTGAGTTGCTGAAACGAACCATTTCGTGGCAAAGAAAGTCTCCATCCTGCCAACTTCAGACAGCAACCGGCCAGCCAGTCTCCGTCCTCGGTGATACAGAAATCGAGTTAAAAATTGGTGATCAAGTGTATACCCACCCTGTTTTAATTGCGAATATTACGGACGATTGCATACTGGGTCTCGACTTCCTGCGGAATAACCGATGTATTTTAGATATCGATAAGGGAGTATTGAAGTTCCCAGATCAAGAAGTCTTCCTGCGAGGAAATAACTCATGCAACCTGTATTGTTTAAAGAATGTTACACTGGCTCCAAGAACAGAAACCTTAGTCGAAGTAAAATTTCCTAAGAAAATCAGGCAAACAAGATGTGTTTTGGTTGAAGATACTGGCCGGTACCCGGAGCTCATCACCGCGAGAACATTAGTAATGACGAAAGGGAGATCCAAGGTAAGGATTGTGAACCTTGGAAAGGAAGAGGTTCAACTGAAGAAAAACAGTGTTATTGGGAGATGTGAAGGAGTGAATTATCTCCGGCAAATCAATACATCTTCAGTGAAACAAGACGCAATAAAAGGTGAACCGGATCACATCCAGCAACTTCTGGAAAATTCTAAGAGCAATTTATCGGCTTCGGAACTACAGCAAGCCAGGGAATTTCTGCTACGGTTTCGAGATATTTTTGCAACGGGAAAAGACTGCGGAAGAACAGGTCTCGTCAAGCATGAGATAGATACAGGTGATGCTAGACCAATTAAACAGAGACCGCGCCGCATACCCTGGGCTAAGGAAACTGAGGTAGCAGAAATGGTAAAGGACATGGCTGATAGCAGAATAATTGAGCCTTCTACGAGCCCATGGTCTTCTCCAGTCGTTCTGGTGAAGAAGAAGGACGGCAGTACAAGATTCTGTGTGGACTATAGAATGCTGAATAATGTAACAAAGAAGGACAGTTATCCCTTGCCGAGGATAGACGATACGCTGGATATGCTCAGTGGTATGAAGTGGTTTTCAACCATTGATTTGAAAAGTGGCTATTGGCAAGTGGAAATCAGCGAGAAAGATAAAGAAAAGACAGCGTTCAGTACGGGTATTGGCAACGGCCTGTGGCACTTTAACGTCATGCCTTTTGGGTTGTGCAATGCTCCAGCGACATTTGAACGCCTCATGGAGAGAGTCATGGTTGGCCTTCTTGGTGACGTCTGTCTGGTATATTTGGATGACGTCATTATAATGGGCCGCACTTTCAAGGAAAACCTAAGGAACATGGAGAAAGTGTTCACAAGGATTCGAGGGGCTAATCTAAAACTAAGCCCAAAGAAGTGTGCCCTGTTCAAGAAGGAGGTCAGCTACCTGGGACATGTAATTTCCGCCGATGGAGTGAGAACCGACCCTGAGAAGATAAAAGCAGTCCAACAGTGGCCGGTTCCTAAGAACAAAACGGAAGTACGTGCATTTCTAGGGTTGTGCACATACTACAGACGGTTTGTTATGAGTTTTTCGGACATTGCAAAACCGTTACATCAGCTGACTGAGGATAAACGAGATTTTATCTGGGACAAGAACTGTGAGTCAGCATTCAACGAGCTAAAGCAACGGCTATGTGAAGCGCCTATACTGGGGTATCCGAGCAGAGACGGAAGATTTGTCGTTGATACCGATGCCAGCAACACGGGAATTGGAGGAGTGTTGTCACAAGTGCAAGGTGACAGACAGGTCGTGATTGCTTACTTCAGTAAGGCACTTTCAAAGCCAGAAAGGAACTACTGCGTGACTCGACGAGAACTGCTGGCTGTGGTAAAGACCTTGCAGCATTTCCACAAGTACCTCATAGGAAGGCAGTTTACGTTAAGGACGGATCACGCTGCATTGAAATGGCTTCTACAATTTAAAAACCCTGAAGGCCAAGTCGCAAGATGGCTCGAGCAGCTGCAGGAGTTCAACTTTGTGACGGAACATCGCAGTGGAAAAGGGCATAATAATGCTGACGCCTTGTCGCGACGTCCGTGCAATGAGGACTGTAGACACTGCCAACAGAATGAAGCCCGAGAACACGTGAATTTAATTAGGACTGAAGGCAACTTCAAGAAGTCCCAGGAAGAAGATGACGATATCCGACCTATACTGGACTGGAAGCGTAACGGAACTAGGCCTCAGTGGAGTGAAGTATCGTCACATAGTCCCGTCACAAAGAGCTACTGGGCACAGTGGGACAGTTTAGTCCTAGAAAATGATGTGCTTTGTAGGAAATGGGAATCGAACGATGGCAAGGAGGTGACCACACAAGTGATAGTACCACGATGTGAAGTGGTCCCCCTGCTACAAGAAATACACGATGGTGCTTCTGGAGGACACCTGGGAATTAAGAAGACTCTACTGAAAGTGAGACAGCGGTATTACTGGCTCAATTGTAGAGATGACATAGAGCAATGGTGTCGGAAATGTACAGCGTGCGCATCTGTGAAAGGACCACAGACTAGGAGCAGGGGCAGGCTTCAGCTGTACAATGTGGGAGCCCCCTGGGAACGCATTGCCATCGACGTCGCTGGACCTTTCCCAGTTACGGATGACGGAAACAAGTACATAGTGGTGATCCAGGACTACTTCACAAAGTGGCCCGAAGTCTTCGCCATACCCAATCAGGAAGCGACGACAGTGGCGAAGAAGGTGGTCGAGGAAGTAGTATGTCGGTATGGCGCACCTTTGGAAATCCATTCCGATCAAGGCCGTAACTTCGAATCTGCGCTGTTCCAGGAAATGTGTACTCTTCTGGGAATTTATAAGACACGCACAACACCGGCGCATCCTCAGTCGGACGGAATGGTGGAAAGGTTTAACCAAACCCTGGAGAATCATCTGGCTAAGGTTGTCGATGACCATCAGAAAGACTGGGACCAGTATATTCCACTATTTCTGATGTCGTACCGATCGGCAGTGCATGATAGCACGGGACATACCCCAGCAAGAGTGAACTTCGGCAGGGAAATGAGACTTCCAGTCGATGCCATAACTGGCGTGCCACCTGACAAGACTAAGCCAGTTACGGACTACGTAAGTGACCTTCAAGATCAATTGGACGAAGTGCATAAACGAGTACGTGAGAATAGCATGAACACCAGTGTTAAAATGAAAACGAGATACGACCGTAATGCCAACGCCCAGGGATTTGAGGAAGGTGCACTGGTTGGGCTCCACAACCCGCTTCGACGAAAAGGGAAGTCGCCGAAACTTCAAGCTCGATGGGAGGGACCTTACACCGTACTAAAAAGGATCAACGATGTAACCTACCGCATCAAGAAAGGGTTAAGAGGGAAGCCTAAGGTTGTCCATGTGGACAGATTGGCGCCGTATCACGGATCTAATAATGCTCGGGACGAGCATGACTAAGAGGGGGGCACTGTTACGCCGATAAAATTTCAACACGTCATATCTCCGACAAATTAAAGAGTAGCAACGAATAATTAAAACGCATTACTGTTCGAAAGCTCTAGAACCAAAGTACCTACCTAGCCTGGCAAGATCTGGAACATTCCGTCATAAGTACTTGATGTACTAACTATTTAGTAGTAATCTGTAGGTATCTGTAGGTGGATAAGGGAAATGGTACTTTCCGACATTCACAATAGAGTCGAAATTCGCGTGAGTGACTCGCGAAGGACAAAGCAATAAAATTGATTTATGGCCCCGCGACGCGACTCTATTGTTCTGGAACTATCCTGAGACGTCAGTATCTAGAATTTTCTTTGCTCCGCGTATAAATACGAGCCCCCGAACGGAAGTGAGTCAGTTCTGATTTCGACTGCGATCAAGAGCGATCTACCTAAGTGTGCGAAGTGATTTTATCTAACGACCGAGGCGATTGTATAACGGAACTCTAGTGCTAACTGTGATTTGGATTATTGTTGACTGGACTAATTATTTATTGTTTGTGGTAAATAAAGTTCTTTATTGGTAAATCGGCATTTAATTACCTACGTACGTAACAATATATTTTTAATATAAATTATGTTTTATTACCTTTAAAGTACCCAAACAAAATTTAACACGCCTATAACACTTGAATTCATTTGGACACCCTTTTAAATACCTATTATTGTTAAGGCAATAAACTGTATTTGAAAATACAGTGTTTTTGTATAATGCATTGGCTCTGTTCTCATAAAACCAATACACTGTAACTAAATATACAGTGTTTTGCTCAAACAACCCGATAAATTGTCTTAAAGTTTTGTTAGGCAATACACGTTTACTAAGTTAAGTCTTTTTGTATGGATCGTATGGCTATAAAATTTAGATGGCTAGATTAGACGTAAAAATACCTATCATTTGGTATGTATCACTATATACTTTATGTTAAATATGTTTCCAAAACGAAGCAAAAACCAAAAAAAAGTTTTAAACGCCCTTTTCACGAAATAGGTACTTTTGAGATTCAGTGTTTCGGATTTACACGTCAGAAGAATGTATCAAAGAATCTAAGTGCCATGAAAAGTAAAACAAATAAGACATCAAAAAAGGAAAATAAGAAAAAGAAACAAGAACAAGATGAAAATGACAGTTGGTACTGCACATTATGTCAAGAAGACATAAAAGAAACCATGATCCAGTGCACATAATGTGAAACGTGGGTACATGAAGTTTGTGCAGGAACCAATAAAAAAACCAAAGATTATAACTGCGATGATTGCCGAGAATTGTCGAAGACCATCCGTCGAATTTGTTAAGAATTACGATTTGGAATGAATGGTCTTAAATCGAACTTTTTTAGTTTTTTTTTTAAATTGTTTATTTTTGAGAAGTTTATAAGGTTTATGTTAAATTTGATTATAGAAACCAATAAAGCATTTAGCTAACAAAAATTACTTTTAATTAAAACTAATTTATCTTTCCTAATTTTCTAAATATGATGGTTTTCTCTTAAGGGGTGCGAATTAGGAAAGTTTACCCTACTTTAGTTTATTTTCAGATTATTTAGTTTTTAAGCCCTTATGTTTGTACTAATGCAAAGAAATATTTGATACTTTGGCTAACAATCCAAAAAAGAAGCGAATTTATGTACAGGAAATTTTAAAAAGGTTTGAAGTTACCTTTTTAACTTCAACGCCGCTATTTACTTACAAAAAAAATACTCAACACAGTATTTTTTATGAGAGGCTACCTTCGTTAAACAAAATATTGTGCAAATCTGTTAAACTTATGCGAACTGCATTTTACCTCATTATCGAAAAGTAGCCATGATGAACGTACCAGAAACGACGTAGCAGCCTTACAGGCCGATGCGCGAGGTACCGACCTATCGACCTCGCAATATCACAACTGGGGCGCCGCCGCCCGTCGACGAGGAGAGGTTTATCTAGAACCTACCGGACTTTTCCAGGTAGAGGCTTTGGCTCGACGATTTGTTTAAGTCATGGTAAAACATAATCCAAAATCAGAACACAATTTCGATAAAGTGATGGACTTGCTCCGTCTTCAGTACAATTCTAATTTCATAGTGGTGTGTGAGCAATGCCGCGGGCAGCATGTCTATGACGAACTTATTGCTCCTGAAACGGGACCGATGGATCAAAGCCGTTGTTACAATACTGCGCGTGGACTATGGAACATTCCATAAAAGTTGATTGTTTATTATATACCTACATATATTTGTAAAACCTTAATTTTGTGCAAGTAAATTATTGTATATACTGTTAAAAAAGTAAAATAGTAGGATACTGGATTGCTTTTGTAGATGTTTAAATTGTTAAATGTTTCGTTCTTTTGTTTAAGTTTCATTGTCTGTTTTATTTTATTATTTTAGTTTGTAATTTTTATATTATTTAGTTTTTAACCCCCGACAAAAAAGAGGGTTGTTTGAAACTTCGGTGATCTGCATTTTACCTCATTATCGAAATGTAGCAATGATGAACGTACCAGAAACGACGTAGCAGCCTTACAGGCCGATGCGCGAGGTACCGACCTATCGACCTCGCAATATCACAACCGGGGCGCCGCACTAACGAGCATTTTAACTTTAAAACCGAACAAAAGTGACAACTAGAAATTTCTGTAAATGTCGCCTAAGTTGGTGTTTTTTTGTACCTGAGTTATTGTACCATCATAAACCGGTTTCACCTCGGACCCTTCCCCTCCGCGCGCCGCGGTCAAGTAGTCGGAATCTAGCTTTTGTTTAATACGCACGCCTGTTTTACGACACGTTCTATTGTTTTAAAACTTGCACTCGGTGTTAAAAGTGGTTTGAAGTAGATTTTGGAAAGTTTTAGCTATGGAATCTGATGAACAAGGTATGTACTTAATTTTAATGTATATAATATTTTATATGATTGACTATTATGTATTTTAGAACCAGTATAAATAGAGGCAAAAATATTGAATATCGTGTATGTTTTTTTTAATTACTTATTGGTTTTGAAATAGTACCGAGTTAGATCGGGTTATAAACATAGTTTTGTGGTAAAATATAGAGTTTCACTATATCAAAACACTAAAAACATTTTCCACAACTTTCCACCACTTCAAGAAAAATGACCTTTAAAAGTGATGTAAGAATTTTTCAATTATTAAGCTTATTTATTAACTTGGTCGTTTCTTTGCAGATTCGACATCAAATATCATTAAAATGTCTCGGAAATCTTTATATATCATTTTTAAAGAGAGCCCAGCTAGAAAATTAGATGACAAGGTAACATTTATGGAAAATAAGCTCAGAGAAATGATGAAATGCCCCCAAAATGAGTATAAAACCTTAAGTCACGATTTATGTCATTTCAAATCTGATTTAAAGAAGAGATGGTGTTCGTGTAATTACATTGAAGAGAGATTTATGAGAAAAAACGAAAGATGGCTTAATGTTTTAATACCATTACATAAATGGACACCGAAAACTAAGCCGGGGCGCCCAAACAAGGACTTTCAGAATTGTCTGATCGCAGTAAAAGACGAAAAACAAAAGAACTCCGTGATGAGGTACCAGTGGAAGTGCTTACTTTTGCAGCTAGCGTCAGTCAACATAAGTCGGGAAATGTTGCGGCTTCAAAACTTATAAAAGATGCAACTTCTACACCAACAAGAGCCAAACGGTACAGAAAAGTGATAAATGCCACTCAGGTACCAAAAATAAAAACGTACACACCTGAAGAAGCTTTGCACATCTTTGTCGAAGGCGGCTTTACAAGGAACCAGTGGGAGTTACTGCATGATACAACTAAGGGTATATTTCCTTGTTATACCCTTATAAGAGAAGCAAAGAAACTCTGCTATCCAAAACCAGAGGCAGTTCGAGTTACAGAGACGTGTGTGGAAGTTGTGCTCCAAGACTTATTGGATCACACAGCTGAAAGGCTTTGTCTTTATCTTGAGGATTTACTGCAAAACTGTACAATAGAAGAACTGGAAAATCTGGAGCTCATTTCAAAATGGGGTTGCGATGGCTCTCATCAAACTTCTTACCAACAAAAGTTTTTAGACAGCTCTCATGATGACTCGAACATTTTTCAAAGTTCATTGGTTCCCCTGAAATTACAGTCACATGTTGGGGACAAAATGAAGACTTTATGGCAAAATCCGACACCATCATCTACTCGGTTTTGCCGGCCAATCCGTATTCGATTTCTCCACGAAACAGTAGATATTACAAATGATGAAATAAAGTATGTAGAAGATCAAGCTACACAACTATTAACCCTTTCACGCTCAAGGGAAATATTTTTCCCTTTCACAAAAATCGCTAACAATTATTCAATTATCATTGAATCGGTATTTTTTTTAATGAATGTCAAAATAAAACGTATGTCCTAGGCGGCAAATGTGTTTCTGAACGATTAGAAAAACAAAGAATTGTCAAACTTTATTGCGCCAAAATCAAAACATTTGCGGGCTGAACTAATAATATCTTGAAAGTGTTTTGGACTTGAGAAAATAAAATAACTATATCTTATCACGCGTTTTATATTATTTGGTAAGGATAATTTTATATAATAATACAGTAAACTGCAAAATATTAGCACAATTACCTAAAAATTGCAAATCATCTAAGGGGAAATATTTTTCCCTCTGGTCCATATCTAGTGTTTTCGTTGTAGTACTATTATATGTAGTGCTATATGATAATGTATTGTTTTCTTGTATTTTTGTATAATTTCCCTTCATTTTTTTTTTACAAAAATGGCGAAAAGAGGGTGCAGAGAATTTCATATTCAAAATGACGAAATATTACAGTTTCTTATGGCAGATAATAGTAACAGAGAAAATGAATTACAGTTAGACGAAGAAGTACAAACGGCATAACATTCGTAAAATGGATGGATACTAAAGCAGTCCATATGTTGACCAATTTCATATATCTCCGGTGCCAACTAGCCCAATAAAGAGGAGGCAGGCAGGCAGGCTGCTCAAAAAATAAATGTTACATGTCCGGATGTAGTGATGCGCTACAATAAATATATGGGCGGTGTAGACCTTATAGACCAGCGCAAAGCATGTTATGAGGTTGACCGCAAAGCCAAAATCAAATATTACCTGCGCCTTTTTTTTTGGCATCTTAGATATTGCTATGAATAACTCATATTTAGTCTACGTAACGTTGCACGAAAAACACAGAGTAGAAGGTCCGCTTTTGAGCAGCCTCGAATATCGCCAACATGTAGTACGAGGTGTAATAAATAATTTTACATGTAGAAAGCGATCAAGACCCAATTTAGTCTCCTCTAAAAAGCTCTGCATTGGAAATAAACACAATTTGCCAGCACACAACATGGAAAAAGCAGAAAAACTGAAGCGGTGCGTGAATTGCGCAAAACGGCGTATAGAAAATAGGACACATAATAAATGTGTTATGTGCAACGTCCACTTGTGCTTCACAAGTAAACGTAATTGTTTCGTAGAATACCATAATTAACTATTTATTTTACTTTTCTGAACATTTTTACCTCGTTTTTTTTATTACAAAGCAATAAATAAAATACCGATATAAAAAACCTAACCCTTCGTTTATCAACTTTTATGGTCCATAGGGAAAAATATTTCCCACGAAACTATAGGAAACCTATACACCCTGCTATGTTTTTCTAGTAATTTTCTCTTACTTTACACCCAAAATAGCTAAAATATTGTGTTGTATTCGCATATTTAGTCTCAGACATTCTATGGTCCTGTAAGGGTTAAAGACCTAAATAGAAAATCGTAATATATCCACTTTCGTGCGACATACACTACTCCCAACCATGGTTGATGCGAAAGTTTGCAACGCAGCTACTGGCACATCATTCACTATGAGATGTTACATATGTGGCAAAACGTCCAAAGCCTTCAATGACTTTGAAAATTTAAATGTGGAGGATCCTCAATCACTAAGATTTGGATTGTCAATACTTCACGCAAGAATCCGTTTTTTTGAAACGATTTTACATATAGCCTACAAACTTCCTCTGCAAAAATGGCAAGCCCGAACTGCAGAAGAAAAAAGTGTTGTCAAAAACACAAAAGAAAAAATCCAAAAAAAATATAGGGAAAAGACTGGCTTGGTTATAGATATGCCAAAAGCTGGTTTCGGCAATTCCAATTCAGGCAACACATCCAGAAGATTCTTCGCCGATCTAGATCTAGCTGCTGAAATCACTGGCATAAATAAAGAGTTTATAATTAAACTTAAGGTGATTCTGGAAGCTATGTCGTCTGGTCTCAAAATAAATGCAGAGAAGTTCGGAGAATATTGCAAAGATACTGCAAAAATGTATGTCGAACTGTACGGTTGGCATCCAATGACGCCAACTCTTCACAAAATCCTAGTGCACGGTTCAACCATAATAAAATATGCCATCCTCTCTATCGGACAACTATCCGAAGAGGCCGCGGAAGCCCGTAATAAACACTATCGCTCATACCGCCAAAATTATGCACGAAAATTTTCGAGGACTCAATGCAATCAAGATGTCCTCAACAGGCTACTTCTCACATCAGATCCATATATTAGTTGTCTACGGAAGCGTAAACTGAGCAAAAGCCAGCCCTTCATGAGTGAAACCATAGAGTTGTTCGAGCCAGAAGAACTGGATACAGAAGTAGACCAAGCATCGAAACTTTCTCACTATGATGATAATGAATCAGACTAAGATTTATTACAATTGATTACTGTTTGATTGATTATTGATTTATGATTGTTATTGATTTTTGATTGATTGATTGTTTTTTTTATTGATTGATTGATTTCATTGATTGTTTTTTTTTTTGGATTTATTTATTTGATTTTTTTTTTGTTGATAATTTTGATTTAGTTATATTTGTAAAAATATATGTTTTTCTTTATTCACATATGTATTTTTATTAATTTCCAATAAAATAAAAGCACTAACTAATTTTGTCCGGTTTAAAATGCAAAATGCTCGTTAGTGCGCCGCCGCCCGTCGACTAGGAGAGGTTTATCTAGAACCTACCGGACTTTTCCAGGTAGAGGCTTTGGCTCGACGATCTGTTAAAGTCATGGTAAAACATAATTCAAAATCAGAACACAATTTCGATAAAGTGATGGACTTGCTCCGTCTTCAGTACAATTCTAATTTCATAGTGGTGTGTGAGCAATGCCGCGGGCAGCATGTCTATGACGAACTTATTGCTCCTGAAACGTGACCGATGGATCAAAGCCGTTGTTACAATACTGCGCGTGGACTATGGAACATTCCATAAAAGTTGATTGTTTATTATATACCTACATACATTTGTAAAACCTTAATTTTGTGCAAGTAAATTATTGTATATACGGTTAAAAAAGTAAAATAGTAGGATACTGGATTGCTTTCGCAATTTAGCTTCACTTTTCTTGGACTGACCGACATTTGACTATTCAAAAGTGCCTACATTTGGTCTATTTGAAATAAATGATTTTGAATTTGAATTTGTAGTTGTTTAAATTGTTAATTTTTCGATCTTTTTTTTTAAATTTCATTGTCTGATTTAAGATAAGATAAGATAAGATATTTATTTGCTAAAACATGTGTGTATTTAGTTTTTAAGCCTTTATGTTTGTACTAATGCAAAGAAATATTTCGACGGGTCCCAAGAACAAAACTTATGTAAATATAAGTCGATTTTTAGTTTTTTGATCAAATGTATTAAGTATCATAGTAGCTATATGGTAGTGTAATTATTTTTCAAATAGCGTTTTTACTTTATGAAATAACCAATCGAACATTGCCTTATCTAAGAAATAGTTCCACGAACAATGACGCATCGACATGTAAGAACTTGTTCGCCGCGGTAAGCACCACGCGCATCGCGATGTAACGTCAGACACAAGTTTGTACTCCTCAGTGGCGGTCGATTTTGGAGGTTCAAACAAGTTTTCAATTGTGAGTCAAATTAATGACAAAAGGTGTAAATACAGTGTCACAGTATATTTCTTGCGATGTCTGCATTGTCAAGAAAGAAAAGAATTTTGAATTTAGCGCTACAAATGAACGAAAATAATTGTTCTGATCCTACTACAAACAGAAATAACAATGAAGAATGTAATAATCTTGGTAAGTAATTGTTTTATTTTTTCAAGTCACACGTATTTTAAAGATGGCTTAGGGATTTTGTATTATAATACTAAATATTATAAGAAAAAATCGAAAACTATTATAATTACCGTCGTGTGTGATTAAAGTATGTTGTTCTACGATAATAAAAAAAAGTTTTTTTTTTGTATAATTTGTTGTAATAATTTTATTCTTTAGAAAAACTACACAATAACATTTCATTTTGTTATATTTATTTTTACGACATTATTTTCACATACGTTGTTGTTCAGCCAAAGTTCTTCTAACATTTTCAAACGTATGTGCAGATAGGATGTTGTTCTACGTAAACTTAATATAAAAATATAGTCGTATGTGATAACAAGATTTTGTTCTTTGTAAGAACTTTCACATGAGACTTTTTTCTAAACAAAAATACATGGTGTATTTTTGTTTAATACTCTCCTTTTAATTAAAATGATTTATTTTTACTAGTGATAGGCTAGTACTCAAGTAAGGTAAAAAAATTCAGTAGCTATATTGTTTTCTATTTGACTTTATTACAGAATTTGCAATTGAACGTGACAGCAATACTAGCTCCCCGTTACCGTCCGATGCCCAAAACATTATCGTCGAAATGGCAGAAGTATATCATGCCGTATTTGATGACACTAATCATACAGAAGTACCAGAACTACAACTTGAAGCCACCGAAAATAATACTCATACAACACGTCAGCAAGTTGTTTCACCCTGTAACACTAATACAACAGTATCTGAAAAGCAGCATGAAATTACTGAAAATACCATTTCTAATACCTGTCATCAAGTGGGAACACCACCTGTACCTTTTTCACAAGATCCGTATCCAGAAGAAGTACTGACTCCATTAAATATAGAGGTAACCTCTAGTTTTAATAATTCACCAGTGGTATACCTAGAAGAATTTGAAGAACCAGCTGTTGCCACTCCTTCCACTTCACATATCACATTAGCTACACCAATGCCCTCTCCAATACACAGGTGATGATAATTTTTGCCCCGACCATAGTTCTTGGATAGATTCTATTCAATCTGCAGGTACTAGTGTTTCGACTTTGACATCAACACAACAAAAAAAGAAAAGATCAAGAAAACGATTAGTTAATAAGGATAATTGGTGGTTAAAAGTATTTCTTGCCAATTAAATCTTTAAACGCCGATTCAACTACTATAAACGTCTGCAAGACTATGTTCTTGAAAACATTAGCTGTTAGTGAAAGTATAATTAAAACTACATGTAAAAAATATGATGGTGTGGCAGATTTTGAGGAAGACCACCGAGGCAAACATAACCATCACAAATCTTCTATCATTAATAATGACATGATAAAGAGTGTGTGTGACCATGTAAATTCATTTGTTCCCGTTGAGTCTCACTTTATTCGAAAGGACTCGACCAAGTTATATCTAGATGGTAATCTCAGCATAAGCCGAATGTTTAAACTGTATTACGAATGGTTCGATCAAAACATATACGCATCAAAAGCAACGACAGTACGCCAGTATAGGGAAATAGTGAATAAAAATTTTAATCTTGGTTTTCATACACCTAAAAAGGACCAGTGTGAAGTTTGTCATGCTTTTACAAATAATCGGACACCTACAAATGAAGAAATACAAAAACATAAAGTACATATGGACGCAAAGAAAACTGCACGTACCATGAAACAAAAAGACAAACATGATGCAGCAGCAGTTTTTGATTTCCAGAAGGTATTGACTTGTCCGCATGGCCAAATAAGTATATTTTACTACAAAAGAAAACTATCTGCCTATAACTTTACAGTTTTTATCAAATGACGATATCGAAATCTAACAATGCAAATGACGACTTAAGTGATGAATAATACTTATATTTTATATTTTTCTTTTATACGAGAGACAGAGTCTGGTTAAATTAAATAAGACTGATTAAAACTGTATTAAAATAATAATAGGTACACAGTTGTTGATTACTTAAATTAGTCGAAGTAAAATAAAGATACCTGATTTTGTGATTACACTGATTACTTAGCATTGAATTAAATACAAAAAGAGAACAATTTTGTTATTATAATTTATGTTGTGATAATTTTATAATGTTATACTTAATCTTTAACCGTAAAGGAATACATTTAGTTTGCTACAAGAGTTTTTGACCTATTGTCAAGTATTTTTTTAATTGTTTGTTGGAGACGGTTTTTGAAGGCTATTAGTTTTTTGTTAAGTTTTTTTAAGTGATTTAAAGGCATAAATAACATGCTCAATTGTTCTAGATATTAAGGTAATTGTTAGATTTCTACTGTATGTTATTAATTTTTGATACATTTAACTAGATTATGTCAAAAATTGATTATTGATTATGAGTACTATTTTGAATTGTTTAGAATGTTGTTAATTTTCTTTTGTATTTGAGTTTAAACATATTTTTAAGTACCTATTTGGAAAAAATATTTCCAAGCAAAACTGTGATTAAATTTTAATAATAAATAAGTGATCAAATCAAATGGTTTTCTTTCTTACTACCTACATTTAGAGACAACATAGGTTTGGACATTTGCAACATAAGACATAATTCTGTAGGCAAATACCGATGTACACCATCTCTTGTACACATACAACTTTTTCTTTTTGTTATAAAGATTTCATAAAACAACGTCGCATGTGTTGTTAAGTCTTAATTAATTCCAAAAAACAATCTCACATCATTACATGAGAATCAATTTTAAATAAAATACATATTTAAAATAAAACATTAGCGAGCAAAAACAAGTAAACTAAATAAACAAATACCTTTCACCATAATTTTCTACAAATTTTATTTTTTTTGCAACTTATTTGATTCGCGTAACTTTATTGCTACGCACTGAAACTAGACAATATTGAAGATAGGACTTTGTTCTTGGGACCCGTCGATTTAATACTTTGGCTAACAATCCCAAAAAAGAAGCGAATTTATGTAAAGGAAATTTTAAAAAGGTAACTTCAACGCCAACGATATTAGTCAAATATCAGTATTGAATTTTACGCTTGTAAAGAATACATGAAACAAGTTTTTTTTCAAATTGTTATAACTAAATTAGATGAGAAAGAGTCAGTAGGTAATGTGTATTAGTTTATTAAAAAAAAAATCATTTTGTTGATATTTAAAGTTCTTTTTTTTTCGCAATCTAGAAAGCTGGCCCTCGTGCTGGATTACGGCCCATTCCCTCTCCTAGAGAGGAGGCCTGAGTCCCAGCAGATTCCAGATCATTAAAAAGGTGGTGGATGATGAATCGAGAAAGGGGGATATTATTCCGACTTCCGAGTGAGGGTTTAGCGAACGCCAAGTGTGGCTGGATTTATTAGATCCTCAAGCAACTTTGTGAAAATATAAGCAATACCAACTTGAACAATTAGAGGTTTATTTTTCCTACCTGAAATCTTATCACAGCAGTTTAAACTCGTAGAAGTTGAGACATTAAACGTATCGTCAACTATCTCTAAAAAGACCAATGCGAATAAAAAATCGTTAAAAAAAGACACCATACGCTTCCTTGATTTGAGCCATGTTATGCAATAACCTGTTAACCCACAAAAATATGAATTTTAAGTTAACGCCATCTAGCTCTTGTAACCAGTCTCCTGAACCCTTAACCCTAGAAAGATAACCTACGTCGAAACGACGTATTCGATTTTGTAAAAATGGTATAACTCGTTTGTTTTTTGTATCACTAAATTGCCCTTTCCTGCCAACTCAGTCGGCTATCGAAGCTTGCAGGACACACCCTTAACACTCGGGTAAGTTTAATACTTTCGTCAATATTTATCTGCCGTACGTCGAAGCGACGTATGGTTATCTTTAGTGTCAGTTTTTAGACTATTGGGAAAATATGTTACTTTATTTTTTGAGAATAAGTATACGTCTTTTTTATTCGTTTTTTACTTATGTTATTAATAACATAATGATGTCACTAAATCGTATAGATGGTTCAGAAATCAGTCTGTTGTTGCATGAAATGAGCGATGAAGAGATTCAGGGGTCGGACATTAAAACTGAAGGTAATTTATTAGAAGATAAAGTACAAAGTGATATCGAAGACTGAAGTGAGTGCTCCCCCAGTGGTACACCCATTAGATATTGGAAATATGTCTGAAAATGATCCTGAAACTCCTGAAATTGCTTCGCCAAGTATGCTGAGTTGCACTATTATGCCACAGTGACAAATTCTTAGAGTAAATCATTGTACAGCTACTAAAGGTAGAACAAGTGGCCAATATTATGTCCTTACATATGAAATTAGTATTTTGTCTACAATTGCAATGTCTGCGACATCCACCGTACTCCTCAGACCTTGCTTCAACAAAGTATCATTTTTTCCGGAATTTGGACAACTTCTTACAAGGACAAAAATTCAACTCCGATGCGGCAGTCCAATCTGCCTTCAAAGAGTTATTGATACTCGCCCCCATGTTTTTTTTAGTAAAATTAGTCATTGATCACAATGAACTACCTAAGAGATGGCAAAAGTGCATAGATAACAACGGTCCATACTTTGAATGATTGAAAAAAAATTTTCCAAAAAAAAAAAAAACCTCCCGTACAAAACGTTAATTTCATGTGTAAGGACCTAATATTATACGGACATAATGAAATTTATGAAGAAACTCAGTAGATAATACCTTGATAACCCCATGAATGAAGACAAGGTAGCAAATGCTTAGTTAACAGACGAATATAAAAGATTTTTTTATATTATTTCCAAAAAGACAAATTGTACCTCCCACACAACGTAAAGGTATCCTTTAGGCAAAGAAAAGAAAATAGTATGCCTTTTTTCCATCAACAATTGGAAAAATGACAAAAACAAAGTGTGACGGCTGCAAAAAATCCCATTTGTGAAAAGCACAAGTCCAGCGCCTGATCTAAGTGCCGTTGAGGCTAAAATGAATAAAAATGGTTATTTTCTCATGTTTTTTATATTATAGAGATTGTAAAAAGTTAATTTTGAAAAGTTAACATAATAAGTTATACGACTGACGGAGAATTTCCGAAAGGCTTAAGATTGGTAAAGTAAGAAGTACCTTGTTCTGTTAATTAATTTTTTTTTCTATTAAAAATATAAATAAACTCTAATGTTTTTCATATACTCACAATACAATTATTGTACGTAATACATAATATCACATTTATAAACCTATTATATACATAATCCAATATATGCTCACTCAAACATTCGCACGTCGAGTCGACGTATGGTTATCTTTAGTGTACAGTGAAATATGGTTATCTATCTAGGGTTAAAAAAATGCAGAGGCATGTACTAAAATTTATAAAAACGCCATCTACCACAAAAATGTTTCTGCAGTTTGCGGAACTAGTCTTCAACAATTTTGCAATAATCGATTACAAACCTGTCACGACAAGCGCGCTTTTCTTCTGTGACAATTACTTTAAAATTTTGTTTTCTGTTGGTTATAGCGGCTTTCAGTGAAAATTTTAAATTTTAATGTAGTATTTTGTAATTCATGAAACTGTGGGTAGTGTGAATTTCATTATTTTACCAGAGTTTTCAAATATCTACTTGCTGCAACAAGGCACAAGGTAAGTTTTCAGTGTTTGATTTTAATGTTTTCTCCTGTTCTATATAATCAATAACGCACTGAAGTGGTTTTTCTCATCGTAAAGAACCATGGATTTCGAATGAAATTAAATAATTTCCCGATAGTTACGGAAAATCTGACAATTTAAATTTGTGTAATTTATAACTGGTTATTACTTTAATCCTCGTAGCTTAACGGTCACTTAGTGTATTTATCTTTTTTATATTATTTTATAATTTAATCCAAAGAGAATCTAATATTATTATGAGGGAAGGTTACAATAACATATAAGAATGTCTATATATACTCGTTGTAGGCAGATGATAGTAATTTATAAAAAAATTAAAATATTTAATTTTTTAATAGGTTATTGCGAAATTGATATGAATAGTTTTAGGTATGTGATACAACCACGCATCGTATAATACTTTTCATATTACGAAACTAAAGCCAATAATAAATTGTTTTCAGGTATTTAACATGAACTCTAGAGCACAGAAGCTTGTCGCCATGGCTCGTACCGAGCATTTATGTAATAAAAACGACGACAAAGAAGAATTTGAAGGAGAAGAAACTTCCAACAGTGGAGATATAACAACTTTAGCACAGTTGAAACAGGATTTACATCTTAAGCGTCATAATACTGCTTCATGTTCGTTAACTTATAAACATTTTGAGCGTGACTTAAGCTATAATGATTTAAATATAAGTAATATAGAAGAGTCTACAGATACTTCTCAGTTAATACATCTGGATGATTTAGATATTGTCCCTAACAGCCTTTCCAGTATGTTTAATGATTACGATGACAAAGAAAACGAAATTATCGCAGAAATAGAAGTAGTAGCTTCAACTTCTAATACTGATAACGTTTTTCAAGATTGTGTAGATATGTCTGCAACACAACTGACTGGAAATGATAATAATCAATCAAGTATTTTAAACTGCATCGAACAACCACAATCAAATCGTGAGAATGAGCATCAATTAGAGAGAAATAATATCGGTAGACCCAAGCGCGGAAGAAAAAGAAAAGTACAAGAGCCAAGAAAAGAGCGAAAACGAAGAGCCAATGTAAACGAAAAGTATATCAATGCGAAAGGAAAAGAAGTATTACCAAAAGAATTCGACAACACATACCATTGTGATTGCAAAAAGAAATGCACAACGATCTTGTCAATTGATAGCCGAAAACAAGTATTTGACCAATTTTGGTCTCTTGGGTCATTCGAAGGTCGATGTGCTTTCATTTGTGGTAAAGTAACACAAACTCATAAAGCTAGGACGTATACTTCGTCAAATTCGAAAAGAATATATTCACGAAAATATATGCTTTGTGATACCGAAATATGCAAGAAAACGTTTTTGAAAACCTTAGGTATTTGTCAAAGTAGAATCGATATAGCGATGCAGAAAAATTATAGATCATCTAATTTCAAAGACAATAGAGGAAAAGCAAGTGGTGGCAAAAATAAAATCAATGAAGATGACATTAATCTAATAGTTGGCCATATTGATTCGTTTCCCAAATATGTTAGCCATTATTGTAGAGGTAAGACTGATAGTCGTTATTTGAATACTGAACTCAACCTATTAAAAATGTACGATTTATTCAAAGCTAAATATTCGACAAATGAAAACCTACCGCGTCTTGCAACATATAAGAAAATATTTTATGAAAAATTTAACCTCAGATTTAAAGCCCCAAAAAGTGACACAAATTTAACCCTTGTGACACTTTTGCAGCTAATATAAAATCATTAACAGGCACTAGGGCTTGAATTCGAATATCGAATATTCGAATTATTCGAATAATCAACTGTTTCAAATATTCGAATAGAAATTTTACGATATTCGAATATTCGACCAATTTCTTGCAAAACAAAACAACAATCTGATGTGCACAAAAATTTAACTTTCATGCACGCCGTCCAAACAAGGTAACGTTGTTCGACGCGCGGGCGTTACGAGTGTTACGACAGGATTCGGCAACGATCGGGAACATTCGGAAGACGCCGCCGGCGCGCGGTGCGGCGTGTGGGGGTGGTTCACCTTTGTGCATTTGTCCGCCATTTGCACGCGTGTTTGGTTGTTATAGAGGTTTTTATTTTGTTTAGTGTACCCACAGAACAGAAAATATAGGTAGAAGTGCCCCTAACGTGGCTAAAGCAAGGGAACCAGTGTCGCCAAACACACACATTTGCGTATCAAATTGTACATTACACACATATAAAACAGTAATATGATTGGCTACGAAGCTACGAATTACAAACTTAACTTTTACAAATCATTATTCTTATTGCTTTCATAAATTAGGTCCTATTACAACGTAAGAAAGTTGTTATTATTTGACATGACACGAACAATAAAGAAGTTTTAACCAATTTACAACGAGTTCGGCCACTCAACGCTAGATGGCGCTGTAACCAATTTATTCTATTCAGAACGCTAGTGCTTTTGAAATAGATGCCATATTCACCTGCACTAGTATATAATATGTAATAGGCTAATTTCGCCTACTGTTGACACACGCGCCATATTTAAGAGGCACTTCCTCTAGTTTTCTTTATTCCGTGAGTGTACCCCTTGTTTTATTTAATGTATACTCAACGACAATCCAGTGAATCAGTTACGTGCTTTGATGTAAGTAGCTATTATAACTGCTTTTCTGACTTGTGATAATGATTTTATTATTATAATACTAATTTTAACCTCAAAAATGAAGCTTTTTTACTAGTTAACTCGTTTACTTCTCATTTATGTTTTTTAATTTTTTTTAAAACACTATGAAGTGTGTGTTGACGGTTAATTTTTCGACGTTGCAGTTTAAACAGTAGAATTAAACATTGAAAAATGGAGCAAGTGCAAAACAAATTAGAATTTAAAGAGTACACCAAAGGTACGCGAGATAAGTCGTCAGTATGGAACTTTTTTTTGAGAACTTCAGATGGAGTCCATGCGCAATGTAAAAAGTGCAAGAAAGTGATTAAATGCCGAAACACAACTACGTGTCTGCATAACCATATGAAACTTCACCCTGTTGAGAGTAGGTACTGGGTTACTGTTGATGAACTTTCGGTGCCAGGGACATCGAGCACACACACGAATCTACTGGAAAATGAGCCAAAGAAGAAGAAAGTTAAATTGATTGACGACTTCTTTAAAAAATCTGATAATGTGGAAAATATTGTTGCAAAAATGACTGCTTGTGATGGTCTTCCATTTAGTTTGTTTTGCACATCTGATTCCTTGCGAAATCTTTTTAAAAAAAGTGGCTATGAAGACTTACCGAAGTCACCAAATACAATTAAAAAGATCGTGGTAGAAAAGAGTGAGCAGTTAAAAGGTGAACTTAAGGAAACATTGCAGAAATTGAAAACCAAAGGACAGTCTCTTTAGACGAATGGACTTCAGCCCGTAACCGACGGTACATGAACGTAAACATTCATTGTCCAAACTTTGCAGGCAAGAGCTTCAGGAATCTGGGACTAGTAAGAATAACTGGCCGGGGAACAGCAGAACGTTGTGCCAATATTTTGAAGGACAAACTAGCATCCTATAATCTTTCTCTAGAAGTGGACATAGCATGTGTGGTGACTGACGGAGCAAGTGTTATGTGTGCTATGGGTCGACAATTGCCTTCGTACCATCAATTATGTTTTGCACACGGCATCCAATGTGCAGTGTTGGATGTAATTTACAAAAAAACACAAAATGCCCAAGAAGAAAAATGGGAAGAATCTACAGAAGACACAGAGGCGACAGGACAGGATGATTACTCTGACAGTGATGAAGAAGAAGGTGGATTTGTAGTTGAGACTGGAAGACAACGAAACAGGAACCAATATGTATACGGGGATGTAAATCTAAAAAATGTTATAGACAAAGTGAGAAAAATTGGAGTGTTTCTATAACTACCTTCCAGAAGAACAGAAAAAAATGGGCTTGATCCTAGACTGTAAAACCAGGTGGAGTAGCTTGGCTGATATGATCGCAAGGTTTTTGGTACTAAAAGAGCCTATCATGAAGACTCTTATCGATTTAAAGAACGAAATCACATTTACTTCCGCTGAGCTAGCTTTACTCCAAGAATTGTCCACTGCTCTCAATATTATAAAAGTAACAGTCGAGGCGTTGTGCCAAGCAAATGCAAATTTGCTTACTGCAGAGACAGCTCTACAATTCATGGTTGCGAAACTTCAAGCGGCAAACAGTTTTATAAGTGATCAGCTACTCCAGGCTCTGAAGAAAAGAATAACTGAGAGACGCCTACTAGATCTAGTGTGTACTTTAAAATATCTACACAATTCCAGAACATATTACGCAGAGACACCTTCGGATTTTTTCCCGTCTCCAGGAAACGACACGATTGCTAAAATTATAACTGATTAACGACAGATACTTTAGTCAAATACAAGACTTTGATGACAATGAAGATAGATCTTTAATTGATCACCAGCAGCAGCGACAGCGAAAAAATGAAGCAATTCAGGAAACTACAATAAGCTTCAAGGAAGAACTACAAAAAAAGATCAATGAGACCGTTTTAGCAACTTCTTGTACATCTACTGCAAATTTATCATGCTTTTCTTGCAAATATTGATTCTAAGATAAACTTGGTAAGAACACTATTTATACAAGGTGTAAGGGACAGCCCTCCGAAAACTTTAAGGGCTTGCTCAATAGACGAAACTGAAGAACCTTCCACAAGATTTTTTTATGATTTTGTATGATGAGGCTGATTTTATATTTCAGTTTCCTGAAAAAAAAAAAAATGTTGAAGGTTCTTAATTATCTATTTGCGACAAAATCCTACACAAAAACGATATTGCCAAATTTTATGAAGACAGAACTTTTTATTCCATTTATATTCCAAATTATTAAAAAAACTGATTCTAACACCAAAACCTGTTATCGATTACAAAAAATAACAATTTTATAAGAACAACACTATTTCTACAGAGCAATAGAAGCAACCGAGATTTTTTTTATTTATAGAAAATAATAATAATCGGCCTTAAATTCCTACTATTTGGACTTAGGCCTCTCTAGGAGAGATAGGCCGTAATCCACCACGCGAGCCCAATGCGGATTGATGAGTGTCACCTGTATGTGGGTGAGGCATCACTAAATCTGAACAATACCTATACAACGAAAACACACAATATTGTTAAAGCTGAAAAGTAAAATATCTCAAGAAACATTGTAGAACGATAAAAATTACTTTCACTAACCAATAAATAAAAAGAATTAATAATAATATTCCACAACTATCACACAACGCCGTCTAGTCCCAAGCTAAGCAGAGCTTGTGTTATGGGTATTAGACAACTTTAAATTGATTTTAATTGTTCTCTTATTAATATCACTATCTTATTAGACAACTGATAAACATAATAATATTTTTAAATATATACATAATATAGATAAATTACACCCAGACAGAACAAATGATTATGCTCATCACATAAACATTTGTCCTGGGTGGGAATCGAACTCAGTACCTCCGACGTAACAGTCAGGGCCACTAACCACTAGACCAACAGAGCAGTTGTATAATTGATAGATACTTATAACTTTTAATTAATAATTACTAGCTTTTACCCGCGCGGCTTCGCTCCCGCTCTTCCCTACTCTACTCTACTCTACCCTACTCTACCGTATCCTATGTCCGTCACCTGGCTCTAAGCTACTTACCCACCAATTTTCAGCCATTTCTGTACAGCCATTCTTGAGTTATAAGTGTTGTAACAAACACGACTATCTTTTATATATATAGATTACTAGCTTTTGCCCGCGCGGCTTCGCTCCCGCTCTTCCCTGCTCCACCCTACTATACCCAACTCTACCCTACCCTACTCTAAACTACTCTACCCTATTTTTTTTTTTTCATAACAACCTTATCCTCACAATAACAATCACAACAAAAAAAAAATCAGCCAAATCGGTCAAGCCGTTTTCATGCCATGTCGTGACAACGGAAAACGGGACTCATTCTTATAATATAGACTAGCTTTGCCCGCGCGGCTTTGCTCCCGCTCTTTCCTACTCCACCCTACTATACCCAACTCTACCCTACTCTACCCTACTTTACCCTACACTACCCTAATTTTTTTTTCCATAAGAACCTTCTCCTCACAATAACAATCACAACAAAAAAAAAAATCAGCCAAATCGGTCAAGCCGTTTTCATGCCAAGTCGTGACAACGGAAAACGGGGGTCATTTTTATATATATAGATTAGCTGTTAAGGCGTATAAAGAGCACGTAGTGCTCTTTTTGAAGTGATAAGGCACTTAGACTTAGATCAAATCGTTTTTCTTTACATTTAACCTTTTGAACGCCAATCACTTGTATACAAGCTCGAGATTTTCGTGCCCTCAGCGCCACTACTTGATTAGAAGTAATAATAGTATAAAATAAATTTACGACTTTTACAAGACCTTTTATTTTGTTGTTATGGAAAATTGCCCTGTTATAAGCCATATTTTTAACTTTTTCACACATAATAAGTTCTTATTTGTTTTATATTCAAAAGAAACAAAAACGCCAGAATTTTTTTTTTACCTTTGGTGTGTGGCGCTGGAAGACATATCGCGTATTATATAGATGGGCGTCGAAAAGGTTAATAGTGTACTCATTGTTGAAGAACCAAATAAAATAAATAACTCAATAAATAAAATAACAAAACGAAAATATGACAACACAGGAAGACAGAGAAGATATATCCAACTTAATTCGACTTGAAATATTCACAACTAGGTGTACTCCATTCAAAATAACATTAGACAGAACAAACCTGTTCTACGGTCCGTTCAACCGATTTTGACTTTTATTGCGTTGGTGGCATGATAAATGGCGGCTGCATGTAGTTGGTATTGTAACCACTTTTTTGCTTTTAATGCCATCCTTATGCCTACGGAATAGATGTCAAAATCAGTTGAACGGACTGTAATATAGGTTTGTTTAAATGTGATCTTATTTCTAATGGAGTTTAGATAATCCATGAATCAACCCTTTGTTTCCAACTCAAATGCACCAACCAGAGGTACGGGATTACCCGAGACTAAAATTTTGGAACACTGAAGAACAACTTGACGATACGATATTATCTTTTAACGATACGATTTTATGTCATGTAGTCGTGACAGTGGCGTGCTGAACACATTTTACATTACACGACAACACAAGCCGTTTTAGTCTGTAAAAATCTAATTCGATCAACCCAGAGCGAGAGAAATTCATTGATGACTATTCAACTACTACTGAATTTACTGATGACTACCACTCTTGGAAAAAAATGCAACAACAATTCACTAACTACATTTAGCACTAAACAAATGTTTTATACCATTCTATTTCAGCAATCATTTGAAGATGACAGACACAGAATAATATTTTCAATAGTGGCCAGATCTTAGAATTGATCACTTCACGATATGGCCAATTTAAACTGGCCAGTCGTTTAAACATTAATATTTGATTATATCTTAATCTTCGTTTGGCCATATCATTGATGTAGGGTTTCAATGATAATTAAAGGTCTAAAGAAATTAGGGCAATTGAAGATTGAAAAATCATCAAACTTAAATGTTTCAATCCGGCCATTTGAAATGATCAATTTCTATGATCTGGCCACGACAAATACATCTTATTAGATTTTTTAGATTACACGAGAAATACATAATAAATATTATTAGATATATATACAAATGGAAAATAAGGTAGATAAAGAACTCATCGGACATAAAGAAATTCATCCACATCGATGTCAATGGGATAAAAACCCAGAACACTGACAGCATTGCCACGTTGAATAGCAATGCTGATTCATTGACCGAAGAAAAGCCCAACCGTCTGGTCACGCGAAGAGTCGACCAGCTATTTGTATTAAATAAGTAGTAAGGTGGTCTGATGACCTAGTGAAAGTTGCAGGAAACCGATGGATGCGAGACACACAGGATCGTTCGTTGTGGCGACGCTTGGGGGAGGCCTATGTCCAAAGTGGACGTATGTCGGCTGCAATGATGATGATGATGATGAAGCAGTATCAATAGCACAAATCTTCTTAAACAAAAACAGAAGTTTATCATACGTCTGTTGGGGGTTTTGACAAAATTCCAGTCACTAATCTGTAATCGTGACAACTGACTAAAATTTTGATCAAAAGTCACATTCAAGTTTTATCAAGTTGTCAACATAAAAAAACAGAGTTACTGGAAAAATATATTTTCGTAGGTAGCTACTTACAATATTACAATATGTATAACTAAATAACAGAGCGATTACACGGTGTCCTACGTGGGTGCATAAACGCGATCGCGAAGCGACGCGGCCCGATCAGCAAAAACAATTGATACTTATTTACACAGACGCAAATATTTCTAACATTACTTCAATATTTTTGTAGCCATGAAATTGTATTTGTATAAGTATTAGAAGAAGAAATATGTCGAACAAAAACACAAGTGATCGCTTTGTCTGGCGATGGCCTGAAACACAGTTTTTCTATTAACCTCGATTAGGCAGGTCGCTACTAGTGTTAATAGCAGAACCAACACAATTCTTATGTCATTATATACATGTGTAAGTTATACTTGTTTTTTATCGGTAACTAAGCCAATGTTTTTAGAACTAGGTACTAGGAAGTATTTACAAGTTTGTAATGTATTACTTTGTAAAAGTACCTAAACAAATGATTATATTATATTGCGGTGGCCTATATGACCTGGATGTGGTGCAGCGATGAGCTAAGCGAAGCGGTCGCGATCAGTAGGTTTAATATTTTCACGCGATCTCTTAAGGTCTGGTGATTAGTTTTTTATATACATGGCGACATCTTTACGCGCACGTAGGACATAGCCACCGCTTCGCGTTGAATTCACGTGAACCGCATCGAAAACGCATGGCACACCCACGTAGAATACCGCATTATAAAAACACAATGATATTATAATACATTGAAAAAAATATTATGAATATAATTTACAAATTCACATTAAACACGCCACATTCTAAGCTGTACAAACACAAGTACACCAAAAGTCATCAACCTGATTAAGATGTTTAGGACTTAAAAATAACGTCTCATCATTATCTGCCTCGCCTTTTCCAAATAACATTAGGGCTCGGCCTGAAGTCCAACTGGATACAGTTAATGCCAGCGTCCCTACCACGCAATCCATTTTACGACCTAAATTGAACTGTTTGTAGGGTTCACCCCTACCATATAGTTTAAGTTTATAATAAACTCACACAAGACACCACAATTAAAACAACATTAACACAGCCACAGTAATATTATCGTGTACGTTTATTAATAACACTACTAAATTCACAGCATTTATAATGTTTAACATTATACTGCTGGGGGTTGTCGGTCACCCCAGCGCGTGCGGCGGTGGGACGCCCCCGCTCAACTTTGACATTTTGAGATGTGTAGATCAGTCGGACATAGGCCTTGCCGCATACCGCCTGCGCCCGCGCTTTGATTTATTTATTTATTTAATGCTTAATGGACACATAAGTACAGAGGCGGACGCTTGGGCGAGATTAAATTAAACTCGCGAATATTAATTGTTGAGCGAAATTTTATTGTTCATGTGGACTATTGTTTTGTGCTGTAACTATTGTGTCTCCCTTCCGTCTACTCTGTGTACTCCTTCTGTGTTGTGTATTGTGTGTGGACCAGTGCAAGTAAGCCGTGAGTAATCGCTAACTAGCAATGACTTTTAGTTTCGCGCACCCGCACTCTCCGCTCACTACATACATCTCTCCAAACTGGTGACCCCGAAGAGATGAAGCTATATAGTGTGTATAGCTCCACCACTTTCGCTCGCACGCCTGACTTTTTAACAAGTCATGGTAAGGTCCCTGATTTCGTTTTTAGGGTACCGTACCTCAAAGAAAAAACGGAACCGTTATAGGATCACTTTGTGGTCAGTCTTTTGTCATTTGACCTTTCAACTTTTCAGTCACTGGCGCCACTTTCAAACTTCCTCTAATATACTCATTTCTCACTTTATCCATTCTCGTCACACCACGCATCCATCTCAACTTTCTCTTCTCCACTACATGCAATCTTTTTTAATTCTATTCTATTATAATTCTTAAGAGCGACCTTTTCGAGGTACATTTTCATACGACCGCTCTTACGTGATTATGATGTTATTACACATCTTTCTCTAGATATTTTGAATACACAGCTATATTATGGATCTTATCTAGGCTTCTATAGAAATCAAAACATCAATTTGTATATCTAAAGACCTCTGAAAATCTGCTATTTTAAGTGAACTTTGGCCCTCCATAATGTGCTCTTAAATCACAAATACAAAAAAAGTACATCAATAGAAGCCTTGCACATTAAATTAAGATTCTGAATGACGACAATTTCTTTGAAAAACTTAGGCGTTCTTTCTTTTTGCATTGCTTTTTCATCAAACATCACGTTGGATTGCGTTGATGAAGCAACAAGCTTTAAAACCATGCTCGATATTGACGATAGCCGGGTGGAAATGGACCCTCTTAATTCAGAAATAGGGGGGTCAGTCAATAATCTTTTCACATGTGAACACGACTTAATCACTTGACCAGTGTCCGACTGAATGTTCCGAAATGAAACCGAAACTGCACTCGGGAGTTCTCGCGCTGTGATCGGTAATGTCGCTTTAAATTCCTTCCAAGCAAGCAAGCAACGAAGACATTTTGTCGCGTCCTCGTGCTAAATGTCATGACTGACTTATGTTTGCAGTTCGTTTTACCTATTCTAAAACTAAAATCGAGTGCAGTAAAATTCATGATAGTCAACGAATATAAATATCTAACATGAAAACTCTTTAAAAAAAAAAAAATAAGGACTGACTGATTATAATAACGTTTTCTTTAAATTTTCCCTCAAAACACGATCCTTGCAGGGAAGTTTCGGTTTCGGGCGAAACTGAGACTGTTGCCAAAATTCGGTTTCGATTAAAAACCAGTTTCGGTCGGACACTACACTTGACATTAGAAAAGTCTGTCCGAAAAATTAGACTACACTTAAAAAAAAAACCACTATCATTGTCTATTACTTCGGTCCACTGAGCGTCATTGCGCACGACACAACACTTGCGTGTTTTAACGCCAATATCATTGCTTCCCGCGCTTTCCGGGCGGCTTCTGAAGCTGGAAGCCAGTCGACGTGTCGGCTTGCGCGACGCCGAAGCTCGTGTTCAGTGACGTATTTAGATTGGGCTGTGACTGAGGCTGCCATGTTGGACCTGAAACAAATAACCGATTTTTATTGCATAGAACAGCATAGTCGGCCTTATAATGTTCCCACTGCTGGGACTCAGACCTCCTCTCTAGAAGAGGGAATAGGCCGTTCACCACGCGGGCCCAGTGCGTGTTGGTGAATGTCATGTCTTCGAATTTTGATTCTAGGACATGCCGGTTTCCTCACGACGTTTTCGTTCACCGTTTTGAGTGCAGTGGTGACGAAATAAATTACACAAAGTAATGCGCCTGGCTGGGTTTTAACCCGCGACCTACACTTAGCTCACTCTCGAAGTCAGGGCCGTTACCTCTCAGCCACCACTCTCTTATTTTTATTGCAATTGATAAGTTTTCAATGAAAAATAATTTTATCGCGGTATAGGATGCAGGGTTATTTGTAAAACACTGGCAACCTCTCAGGATTATGTTACTATTATAAAAAACAACTTACGTTCTATGACTTTTTTTTTCATATTTTTGTCCATCAGATTTTCATACAAAATAAAAATATTTAAATTGAACTTTTATTCTAAATATTACGAAGATAGATTTCGTAATATTTAGAACTATCAACGAACGTTGTTTTAAACGTTGAAGTTTGATCAATCACATGCTAAACAATCTGGCCAGTTTTAGTTAGCCATATAAATTTGTGTAAAACTAATCCAGTAAAAACCTCTAAAAATGTCCTATTTTATATGAACTTTGACACTTCATAAATTGCCTAAAAATTAAAAAGTCAAAAAAGTAATCCTCTAGAGACCTTGCAAATTTTATTAAGATTCTAAATAACGACAACTTTTTCCAAAAACTTTTAAGGGTTTAAAAAAAACAGCTATTTCCTGGAGCAAGTTTTGTGAAATTTTCGAGTAAATCTCGGAATTACCGAATACTAACAGAGTTTCCAGGCGTTATCTCTCTTTTTTTGCATTGCCTTTTCGTCAAACATCGCGTTGGATTGCATTAAATGAAGTAACAAGCTTTTAAACCATTTTCGATGTTTACGATAAGCGAATGGAGAAGGACCCTCTTAAGTGAAACACACTGTACATATAGGTGTTAACTTACCACTGGCGTCTACTGATGGGAAAGGCGACATAGTGTTGCCGACGTACGTGAACGGTGTTGGTCCCGCCAACTGTTGTAAGTTACCTGTAGATACGGAATACATTAAATAAATAACATAGTATAAATAGTTATTTCTCTATAACTGAGGCAAATCGAGTATGCATAGTGCTTTTTAACAAAATGGATGATTTGCCGTAATACAAAAATTTATTTCTCAAGGCAATAGGCATGTTCAAAAGAAAATTTCTTTTGAACATGCCTATTTCCCTGAGTTTACTCCAACCTTACCATTACATAAACACGTAGTAGTTTTTTTAGGTAACTTGCAAGATAAATATGATACTAATTTTTTTTTATTATGCCTTATTTTAAAGTGAGAAATCATTCATTCACTTCTTCGCGCAGGAGCGGGAGGGCGTGACTTTTACTGACTAAAACAACACCTATGTTCCTTCTTTGCTTTGCATTCCAGGACTGCGGGTTCCCCTTTCGGAAGTGAACCCATGGCCCCAGTAGGCTATGGCCCTCTCGGGCCCTAACGGTTTTGCAGGCATCTCTTTGAGGCGCGCGTGGGAAACTGCGCGCCGTCAACGACGCGTGCTCGGTCCGAACGGTTACCGGATGGCGAGCTAATCGTCCGCAAGCCCACTCCTACGGTAGCTAGAAATAGGGGTCGGAGTCCCGGTATCTGGGGCTTGAGGACGTCTGTTGGGATCATGAGTGCGGCCGCCTCCTTCGTTAACATTACTGCTTCGCAGATGGACTTCGCAGGTGACTGCTGCCGACTGCCTCTCGCTCCGGACCAAAGCCTGAACTAGGGCCCGTCACCGATCGCCCCTACAGTGATACGAAGGTGATCCGCCCAAGCGGGGCAAATCTCCAGTCTGCTCTATCGTGTCCTCCGAGCGGTAAGTTATACCTAAAAAGAAAATTCCGTAACGCCTTGCACTATTATCATTGAAGGTAGACCAGTTTGGGAATAAAGCTAAAACTACTTTTTGACGCACACGTGTAACACGCCTGATTTGTACGAAGTGTAGCTCTACAAGTCTAGTTTCCATATAAATGTATGGAGACCGACGCGCCCAGATCGGCGTGGGTGGCACACGTGTGAACAGTGTAGTTTCTACCTTGACTGCTTTCCCACAGACATACTAAAAACTGTAAAAAATACATCTTAATAATTACCTAAGGCAGCTCTAGGATCGGAAAGTACGGCACTTCCTTGGTTGATATCGGCCAAAGGACCAGACTTCATCTTCTTACGGTTGGTCTCTGCGTCCCGAAGTATTTGGTCCAGGCTAGTGCTAGCTGGAATCAATCATAGTCAACTTTTAGTTTTTACACACAACTTTACCTCGGCGTCAAGCTACAGCAACCGAGGACATTCCGTTTATAGGATGTTCCGTGTATAAACTCAAGATTATTTTAGTATCTGCCTATGGCTTCCCCCCATGTAAAAATAGGTTTCTCCTCATAAACTTAAGACTCTGTTTCATCCCCTCAGGGTGAATTTTGGAAAATCCTCGCAAGTACATAGTATCTTTATTTATAATAACACTAGCTTTTGCCCGCGCGACTTCGCTCCCGCTCTTCCCTACTCCACCCTACTATACCCAACTCTACCCTACTCTACCCTACACTACCCTATTTTTTTTCCATAAGAACTTCTCCTCACAATAACAGTCACAACAAAAAAAAAACTGCCAAATCGGTCAAGCCGTTTTCATGCCAAGTCGTGACAACGGAAAACGGGCGTCATTTTTATATATATAGATAATTGTGTAGAACTGATTGATAATTATCAATTTTAATTACATATTTAATTATAAATATGTCCTTAAAACAAGATTAATTTAAATTCTAAAATAAATAAAATCATTACCTGCCCCGGCATTGCACACACATTCTATAGTATGTTTAGTATCAGCAGGGTTCCAGATACTAAATATACTACAGAATGACTTTTTAAAAAACATTCACAACTATTTTTGTTTTTTGTTCACAATTATTAGACAATACAAACATGTTTTCTTTACTCTTTAAAGAGCGAAAAAGCTATGTAAAAAACACTCAATGCTCAAATTGCTAAGATTTCTGCGTTATTGGTATTGCAACAGTTAGCGGTATTGCAACAATAATAATAGTATATTATAAGGTTTTTTTTTATTATTATTGATAGGCTCGCGTTTGACCACCATCTCACCTGATGGTAAGCGATGATGTGGTCGTCAATGGAGCATGCTTGCCTAGAAGTAACCTATTCACTCTTGCCTTAAAGACCCCTAAGTTGTAGCTATCAGGAAACAGACTCCGGCAGGGAATTTTCCCCTCCTTGGCTGTACGCACAATAAATGTGTACATACAATAAGTTAAATCATAATATCAAAATTATACTAACTGTACAAGTGCTCGCGTATCTCATATAAGGAAGCTTACTGAAAAATTTTACATTCCTAGTTCTTCCAGTAGTAGTTTTGGCTGTTTGTTGACATCTCAGTCAGACAGTTTCTCTTTTTATTACTTATTAAATGTCCCAGCACACGAGCCTCAAAAAAACGCCGTCACAAAAAAACGCTAGAAGCGGCCTCAAAAAGAAGCTAGAAACAGCCGCTAAAAACAGCTGAAGAGCGCGACACCTTGTGTCCGCAGAAGCGTTTTTTTGTGGAGGCACAGCTGCACACGAGCCACAAAAAAAAAGCTGTCTCAAAAAGATGCTTGATGCGGCGTTTTTTTGTGGCCCTTATGCGGGTACAGTAAGATGATAAACAATGAGTACTTACGAGACGGCGCGTCAAACACGTTGGTAGGGTCCTTGAGTATGTACTTCCGTAGGTTTAAGTACTGGTCCTTCTGCGCCTCTACTTGCGTGTGCACAGCTTGCAGACGACCCGCCAGCGCCACCAGGGACTCGTGCATTCTTCTGATGCCCATTGTTAACTCTACAAAAAACAAAACACATTTTAACAACGCTATCGACTATTTAGTGATAAGTACGAGGGCAGCACTCGAGTGAAACAACGGCTTGCTAGTAACGCACTGACGTTTATTTGTAACCATACGTCAAGGTGCGCACGCACACATACTCAACACCCCTCTCCCCGGCTCAGACATACAATCAAACAACTAAGCTTAATAAAAAAAAAAATATAAATGCGAAAGTAACTCTGTCTGTCTGTTACGCTTTCACGCAAAAACTACTGAACGAATTTAGATCAAATTTGGTAGGTAGGTAGAAGAGACACTGGAATAACACATAGGCTACCTATAATTCCACTGCTGAGCACGGGTCTCTGCCCACGCGATATAAGCGCATACGGACGATTGCGTCTAGACCGCAGTGTGGCCGCTGGCTCACCCGCCTGCTGTTGCGATGACGCTTCTTCTATAGGACCAGGGCTAGGTGAGCCGGGCAATGCCTCCTCAAATTCGTCCTCCTCTCCCCCAGATTGGTCTGGTGACACAGGCTGTGGAAGAGTTCCTTGGGGTGAATCTGCAGCCATATCCGCTCTTGTCTGGTCCGTTTGTAAAATCTCTTGCGGTGCTTGCGTTTCTGAAGTTGGTTCACCACTTAGGTCCTCTAGGTCTATATTTACATCTTTTTTGTTTGTGCAATTATCGCCTTTATACATCATAATTTGGTTTTTATGTTTTCTTTGCATTATTGAAGTAATTTCGTCTTTGATTAAATATATTACTTTGCCAATTTTTTAAACACTGTTCCTTTACACCAATAGAATTTTCCGTTTACTGTTTGGTTTTTATAATATACTTTGTCTCCAGGGACAAAAACTTGTAGGTATATTCTGTCCACCATTATTTATTATTTGACCATTACATATTTACTGTATGGACTTTAAAAAAAGACTTTGACCCCTGAGTTTGTTTCGGTGTTTCTTCTCAGGGTAGTCAGCTAGGAAACACCGGCCTCATCTAGGTTAAACAGACGAAAAAAAAAAACATTGTCGTGTAAAAGTGTTTTATCACCCGTCTTACTTTACAAACACTGTTTACGTTTAACCATATTAGCAAGAGCCGAGGATGAAGGTGACGGCGATTCGGGTTTAATAAAATCTAGACGCGTTCTTAGCTTCCGACCGTAGACCAGCTCTGCTGGTGAAGCCCCGGTTGTTGTGTGAACGGAATTTCTGTAGTCAAACAAGTATTTCAAAAGTAAATTATTTGAATTTCGCGCTCCACTACCAGTAAACAAGCTCGTTTTGATACCTTTTTTCACTATCTTTACGTAGCTTTCACATAAAATCGAAGAGGCGTTTGGGACAAAGTTCCTATAATAATTAACCAACCCCAAAAATGACTGTAATTGATTAATATTAGTTGGCACCGGTGCCTCCATCATGGCTTTAATTTTCTGCGTTGATTTATGAAGCCCATCTTTATTTATCACGTACCCTAGATAATTAACCTCATCACTGAAAAACACACTTACCTTGTTGTAAGATCAGTCCTGCCTCTTGTAATTTTTGTAGCACCTGATGTAATCTATCTAGGTGTTCCGATCTCGTTTTACCGATTATTAAAATATCGTCGAGCAAGCAGAGTGTGCCGGGCACGCCACCCAGCACGCCCTCCATCGCGCGCTGGAACACGTCCGGTGCGCTCGCAATACCAAAACAAAGGCGCGTTCGTTTGTTTAAAAATTCCCCTGTGTGTGTTTATGCAAGTTAGTTCCTGTGACTCATCGTCCAACAAGAACTGATTGTAAGCATTTGACAAGTCTAATTTAGTAAATTGCTGACCCCCATATAACATAACAAAGAGTTCTGTTAGGTACTGTTGGCAAAGGATATTGATCGATAACCAACTGTTTGTTTACACCGGTAGAAAAATCAGCACATATACGTATAGATCCATTTTGCTTCAACACGGGCACGAGTGGCGACGCATACCGCGAGTGATCCACGGGTTTCAAAATGCCTAACCCTATTAAACGATCGATATCTTCGTTTACCTTGTCTTTCAATGCGAAAGCTATTGGTCTGGCCCTTATAAAAATTGGTTTCGCGTCTTCCTTCACTTGCAATTTCACTTTAAATTTATTAAATAACCCTAACTTACGTACCTAAATTAAATACTCGTCGCCAATGATAAGTACGAGGGCAGCACACGAGTGAAACAACGGCTTGCTAGTAACGCACTGACGGTGTCGAGTGACGTTTATTTGTAACCATACGTAAAGGTGCGTAGGCACACGCACACATACTCAACATTTAGATTGTACAGATAAACGAAAAAGTTAAAAAAAATTGATAGATCCATATAGGGTCACTTTGTAGTCCGTCTGTCTGACAGACAACAAAGTGATCCTACATTGGTTCCGTTTTCTCCCTTTGAGGTATGGAATCCTAAAAACGCGAGGTGAGGTATGGAAGAAAAAAACTAGAACTACACTGCACGTGTGCCACACGCGCCGATTTGGGCGCGTCGGTCTCCATACATTTTATATGGTAATTTTTTTTGTTGGGTAAAAATTATCCCCATTGGACCCACCGTTGAGCGGAGCGGGAGATAGTGTCAGACTATTACTGACTAAAAAACCCACCCCGTTCCTTGGTGCCTTTCTTACCGGGGCTGAGCTACCTTTCGGAGCTGACCCTGGCCCCAGTAGGCTTCGACCCAGCTGGGCCCCTGCTGTTGCTGACAACTCCTCGAGGCGGGCGAGAACAGTGCGCGCCGTCGACGACAAAGAACGTAAGTTTATGAACAACTTTTATTACTGTCCGTTCATCCAATTTTGACTTTTATGACGTTGGTGGCATGGACAAATGACGGCTGCAGTAAATAGTTCGTATTGTAACCACTTTTTTGCTTTTAATGCCATTTTGGAGGTATGCGAAACAGAGTCTCGCAGACCTCCATTAAAAAGAGAGGATCCTCCGACCAGAGGTGTTAGTCTGGTGGGTGACTGCCCGATAGTTGATGTCGGGCTGTCGTATATGTTTAAATCGCGCGGAGAACTTTGATTGCGCGATGTAGGATTTCGTATTTACTTCGTATTCTTATGTGGCGTCATAGATGTCGCTACACCATCCTTATGCCTACGAAATAGAAGTTACAATCGGCTGAACAGACAGTAAAAAAGATTTCTTTAAATTTCGATTCCTAAAGCCACACTTGATACACGCCACGGGACGTCTTCTACGTACAAATCAGGCGTGTTACACGTGTGCGTCGGTCTAATGTAGTTCTAGCTTAAATCAGATCAGAGATATAAAACTCACCTTGTTCAGTAAGTAGTTTAGGAGAGGACTGCATCTGCTTGTCAGCCACATCCATTTGTCTCCGGAACGTGATCAGCTGTTGTTCCAACTCGGCGATCAAGTCCTTTACGTATGACGGGGGAGCTGTGCCTTCGAGCTCCAAACCTGTAGACAAAGGAAACGATTAGTATTTTAGTATGTATCATCATCATATCAGCCGAAAGAAGTCCAGTGTTGGACATAGGCCGCCCCCAAGCGTCGCCACAACGACCGGTCCTGTACGTCATGCATCCATCGGATTTCCGCGGCCCTGACCCTTAGTATATATGAACAAACAAATATGCTCAGGTGTCCCAGACAAGGAAGCCTTTTCATGATTCTTATAAGTATGCATTTTTTGATGGTCAATTTATTAGAACACGACTTGCAGTATCATTTGATTAATGATATTTAAGTGTGTAGCGACATCTATGACGCCACATAAGAACTACGAAGAAAATATGAAATCCTGCATCGCGCAATCAAAGTTCTCCGCGCGATTTGAACATATACGACAGCCCGACATCAACTATCGGGCAGTCGCCCACCAGACCATAACACCTTGTCTGGTCGGAGGATCCTCCCTTTTCAAAAGGAGGTTTGCGGGATTTTACACTCTGTTCCACATACCTCCAAAGGTGCATCCGGCCGGTAAAACCGGAGCCCAATCTAGTTGGGAAACATCTGGGTTAAGCTAGGCAGATGATTAAGACATTATTAACTGGTTGGTTTGGACCGGACCAAAGCGAGTACCTTACGTAGATGCTAATCCGACGAGAAGTATCAAACATAGGAAACTGGTCGTTTGTGTCTGAAGAAACTATGTGGGGACCAGACCGACAAGACAGAACGGTATCATTAGCGAGCGATCGTCTGTTGTTTTACCTAGAGGAAACTGGCCTGGCTTTCACCACACGCTAAAACGTGCGCGCGCGGCTCACCTCGCCGCTAAGGGTCAGCACTGAGCGGAGAGTCGACTGAGGGGAGTTACCTGGTGTGGTGTAGTCCCTCGTGGCAGTCTCGGCCGCGGCCAGCGCGGCGGCGGCGCCGGAGCGCAAGCGGCGCGAGTGCGCGCGCGCTCGACTCACCTCACCGCTTAGGGTCAGCACTGAGCGGAGAGTCGACTGAGGGGAGTTACCTGGTGTGGTGTAGTCCCTCGTGGCAGTCTCGGCCGCGGCCAGCGCGGCGGCGGCGCCGGAGCGCAAGCGGCGCGAGTGCGCGCGCGCTCGGCTCACCTCACCGCTTAGGGTCAGCACTGAGCGGAGAGTCGACTGAGGGGAGTTACCTGGTGTGGTGTAGTCCCTCGTGGCAGTCTCGGCCGCGGCCAGCGCGGCGGCGGCGCCGGAGCGCAAGCGGCGCGAGTGCGCGCGCGCTCGACTCACCTCACCGCTTAGGGTCAGCACTGAGCGGAGAGTCGACTGAGGGGAGTTACCTGGTGTGGTGTAGTCCCTCGTGGCAGTCTCGGCCGCGGCCAGCGCGGCGGCGGCGCCGGAGCGCAAGCGGCGCGAGTGCGCGCGCGCTCGGCTCACCTCACCGCTTAGGGTCAGCACTGAGCGGAGAGTCGACTGAGGGGAGTTACCTGGTGTGGTGTAGTCCCTCGTGGCAGTCTCGGCCGCGGCCAGCGCGGCGGCGGCGCCGGAGCGCAAGCGGCGCGAGTGCGCGCGCGCTCGACTCACCTCACCGCTTAGGGTCAGCACTGAGCGGAGAGTCGACTGAGGGGAGTTACCTGGTGTGGTGTAGTCCCTCGTGGCAGTCTCGGCCGCGGCCAGCGCGGCGGCGGCGCCGGAGCGCAAGCGGCGCGAGTGCGCGCGCGCTCGACTCACCTCACCGCTTAGGGTCAGCACTGAGCGGAGAGTCGACTGAGGGGAGTTACCTGGTGTGGTGTAGTCCCTCGTGGCAGTCTCGGCCGCGGCCAGCGCGGCGGCGGCGCCGGAGCGCAAGCGGCGCGAGTGCGCGCGCGCTCGACTCACCTCACCGCTTAGGGTCAGCACTGAGCGGAGAGTCGACTGAGGGGAGTTACCTGGTGTGGTGTAGTCCCTCGTGGCAGTCTCGGCCGCGGCCAGCGCGGCGGCGGCGCCGGAGCGCAAGCGGCGCGAGTGCGCGCGCGCTCGACTCACCTCACCGCTTAGGGTCAGCACTGAGCGGAGAGTCGACTGAGGGGAGTTACCTGGTGTGGTGTAGTCCCTCGTGGCAGTCTCGGCCGCGGCCAGCGCGGCGGCGGCGCCGGAGCGCAAGCGGCGCGAGTGCGCGCGCGCTCGGCTCACCTCACCGCTTAGGGTCAGCACTGAGCGGAGAGTCGACTGAGGGGAGTTACCTGGTGTGGTGTAGTCCCTCGTGGCAGTCTCGGCCGCGGCCAGCGCGGCGGCGGCGCCGGAGCGCAAGCGGCGCGAGTGCGCGCGCGCTCGACTCACCTCACCGCTTAGGGTCAGCACTGAGCGGAGAGTCGACTGAGGGGAGTTACCTGGTGTGGTGTAGTCCCTCGTGGCAGTCTCGGCCGCGGCCAGCGCGGCGGCGGCGCCGGAGCGCAAGCGGCGCGAGTGCGCGCGCGCTCGGCTCACCTCACCGCTTAGGGTCAGCACTGAGCGGAGAGTCGACTCAGCCTCACGGGATACCTGCGAGACAAATCACACATCATATTGGGTTAGATTAGTTACTCATTACATTGGGTCACTTTAAAACTCAAGGTCAGCTCACACCCAAGACGCAACCGCTAAACTTTTAGTGCTCGACCACACTGGCAGCGCGGTGCAGGAAGCGGCGCGGGTTCAGGGACAAGGTTTCCGCTCGCCGCCCGCGCATTCACTGTGACCACTTGTATGAAAGAGCTATGGCGAGAGTTGCACGCGTGCCCACTATGGACCACCAAATGAAGTTCTTATGGTTGAAATTGCCACGCCGCGCCCGCCCCCTCAGCACTTAGGTAGGCCGCAGTGGACGTCTTTCGGCTAAGTAGTAAGTAGTTGTCCGAAAGGGAGCTCGTGCCCCAGTATGAAGTCAGTATTCAGGTTTTTAGTCAGTAAGAGTCTGACACTATCTCCCGCTCCACCCAAGAGCGGGTTTTGTCATAAGATGATTTTATTTATTATTATTATTTATTATATTTAAAAAAAAAGGTTGAAACTCTTGGGCCGTGGGGTCCGAGTCCTCATTCGCTTTTTAAAGAATTATCCAAACGCTTAGTTGACTCTTCGCGTGACCCAAGGGCTGCTACATCGGTCAGAGATAAAGCATTGCCGTACAACATAGCAATGCCCCCAGCCTTTTGGGCACACTTCCAGTCGACAGCGATGTGGAAGTTTTATGACGTCATATTTAGCTAGGCGTTTAGTGTATATATTATTCCTAATTAGTTAAGTGTATTTTATAAAAAAAAATATTAGCTGTAAGTCCTCCATGTACTAAATAAATCCTATAACCTATTACACAATAAAATAATTACTAATTACCTTGTGTAAAGGTTTGATGGAGACCCTCATTACTTCAGAGCTGAGTGACTTCTGTTTCTTGACAAATTCTTTGAATGACTCCACAGTAGTTGATATCTCGTTGGGTAACTTGTTTTGTTTGGGCGGTTCACCTGAAACAAATGTAATTAGTAATTTATAAATATTAATTAAATTTGCTGAAACGGGACAGGGCAGGACATGTCTGCCATATCCCTAAAGAGCTGTGGGCCTGTAACGGCTCGTTTACGAAGCTGTGAGCGGTAGCTAAGCACGGGGCGGCGAGCGTAAGAACAAAAGTATGAAAATATTTGAAGCACACCACGAGACTCCGTTCATAGCGCCGCGCGCCCGCTTACTGATGACGCCCCGCTCGCCGCGCCACTCGTCGCTTAGACCGAAAGAGCACCAATTCTGACTTTTACCACCTGTTCACGACAAGAAGTAAAAGACGAAATTGAAGCTCAGACAAAACGACACGGGGTCGCGGTGGTCCACGTGGGAGATGGCGGGACAACCTGGATGTCTTACTCATGAATTGTAAAAAAAGGAACCACTGACTATTAATAGACTAACTAAACATTGAAATAATTGGGAGCTTGGGCGCTGAAGCTAAGTGAGGCATGAGGTCATTAAAAAGTTTAAAATTTA
The DNA here is from genome assembly GCA_949319445.1 of Mythimna lalbum. NCBI lineage: Eukaryota > Metazoa > Arthropoda > Insecta > Lepidoptera > Noctuidae > Mythimna > Mythimna lalbum. The sequence goes on along the minus strand of OX439357.1, from coordinate 17,707,586 downwards.
AAAACAGTATTGTTAAGTCTAAAGCAGTGCTAAATTATATTTTAAAAAATTATCCAGTAGTTTCTTTTATTCAAATTAAAAAATAAGTTATGTTTTGTTAAGTTATGTTCCAAACATTTTGACATAGTGGTGTACATATAAATATATGGCTTGTGGGATACTTACTTTTGGCATCTGCTGTAGTATTCGCGACGCCGATACCGCTAGTGTTTGGGGCTACGCCACCCAATCCGAAGCTCGGAGTAGCTATATGGAAAAAAAGGTTCAAGATTTTTATTGTATTTTCAAAATATGTTCTTCTTTCCGCTGCAAAGGGTGTAATTAAGCGAAGCTTTGTTATGTTTAATGTACCTATATGTATGTCTATATCATGTATATGTATGGACTTGTAATTGGCTTTCTAGTGATTATGATTTCCTTTTTTTGTTTTGTATTATTAGCTGTAAGTCCTCCATGTACTAAATAAATAAATTACCATTTCGGGAAAATTTACTTTTTGATGCAATCTTACAAATTTTTTCATGTTCTTTATTTTTTATATTTAATATGGAGTTGTGAACATCGACCCAACATACAATACCAATAGATAAGATTGCGAAAAACGTGTTATTTTTTAATTGTTAACTTACCAGAAATTGAAGGCTGTGTACCAGTCACACTAGTTGTACCCAACTTTGAACCTGGGAAATATTTTTTTAAATTATGATGACTTGAAAACATCACTGCACATATTCCAACTGTTACATCTACTGTATATGTTACAATGTTTATTTAAAGACTAACTTCTGCCAGCAGTTTTGCTTGCGTGAGAGTAAAATAGCTATTACTCAATGGTAAAGTAGCATTCTACTGGAGAAAGAATGTTTAAATTCGATGCAGTAGATTTTGAGTTTATTCATTACAAATAAAAACACAAATTCCTCTTTATCAGTATAAAATAACATTACGTAGCATGTCCATATATAAGTCAAACAGACTACCAGGACTAAACTGTTCTTTTATCGGTAGAATTTCAGACTTTTACTGACTAAAATCCACCTGTGTTCCTTCATTTGCCGTTTACTTTCGAGGGCGTTAATTCGTACAATCTCGCAGCTGAGGATAAATAAGACCGAAGTATTCTAAGACCTAATTCAGGATATCATCTACCTAAGTTCATCTACATTCAGTTGCTGAGGTGTTACAGATAAAAAAACCTCCAGGTTCATCATCATCAGCCTTTTCAATGTTCCCACTGCTGGGACTCAGGCCTCCTCTCTAGGAAAGGGAATGGGCCGTAATCCACCACGCGGGCCCAGTGCGGGTTGATTAATGTCACATGTCATCGAAGTTTTGGTTCTAGGACATGCCGGTTTCCTCACGATGTTTTTCTTCACCGTTTTGAGAGCAGTGGTGATGATAGATAACACAAAGTAATGCGCAATAATGTGACAGATAAAAAAACCTCCAGGTTCATCATCATCAGCCTTTTCAATGTTCCCACTGCTGGGACTCAGGCCTCCTCTCTAGGAAAGGGAATGGGCCGTAATCCACCACGCGGGCCCAGTGTGGGTTGGTAAATGTCACATGTCTTCGAATTTTTAGTTCTAGGACATGCTAGTTTCCTCACGATAAGATAACCTCCAGGTTTTTGCCTTATTATTGGCTTAAAAAAAAAAACTGTGTGAAGTGTAGGAGTGAAATGACAATGATGGTACAACAACCGATACTGTATAATGATCATACAATCAAACAAACTTATGATTTACATAACTACGCTAGAGGTGGAAGGGTGGACTGGAGGTAGCTATCTCACTCGTAACCACAACGTGTAATCAAAGTTGGTTGCATGAAGCTGGACTCTGTTTTCCTATAATCTGGTTGCTAGTAAGAGCTCATCCACACGAGCGGCACGTTACCAACGGCAGAGGTAACTACAGCCGTGGACATGGTGTGGCGAAAGCCGTCGACGCGTCGGTGGCAGCTGCCGTCGACCGACTTCATAGTTGGGACGTCGACGGCGGCCGTCGTGGGTGTTAAGTGACACCATAGGTCGACGGCTGCAGTTACCTTTTTTTATAGCATAGGCTCGCGCTTGGCAACCATCTCACCTGATGGTAAGCGATGATTTGTGCGTATAAGTAGATTGTCTACCATGTACCGGTGACGCAACGCTGTACGTCTAGTGGTCCAATGATGGAACGGACTTGGAGAATTAGATTGTGCTATTATTCCAGTGCACACTCCCCGAAATGTAATAGATAGAAAACTGACAGGCTAGGAACTCGGCGGCGATGTTCAAGACTTTGGAGCATCGACTCTACAAGGGCCTCATTGCCGATGAATTTCATGGCTCCCCTCTCAATCGACTCCAGGACATCAAGGTATTTGGCAGACCCATCCCAAAGATGAGAACAGTACTCCATACACGATCGAACTTGGGCTTGATAAAGATTATGATTAGCAGCTGTTCCAGCATGAAGTACCGTCTCACCTTTGCTAAGATCTTAAATTTTTGGCAGCCAGTTGAGCCTTTGCCTCTGCCATTAGCAACATGCTACTCGTGTATATGAGCTGGTAATTGATTTCTTTGCGACTACTTGGGTCAAATAGCGTGCCTTCCTGCTACCGCGTGGTGTAGGCTCAGTGAGGTATTGTTGAGCAGGCCGCCGCCAAATAGTGAGTGTGCAAATGAGAATGTGGAACAACATGGAGCAAATGATATTGTTGCATTACAACAGTATAAAAATCATGAAAATCTCACCAGAACTAGGTGCAATGGTATGATAGGTGTCTTTTCTAGCACTCAAGAGCCTATACCCACACTCCGGTTCACAAGGTATCGGACTAAGTTCAAAGTTTGGCTTAGTTAAAATAGTGGTAGGGGGCAACATTTGAAATGTTTGCGTTATCGGTATCATCAGACCACGGACTGGAGAACTTGGGTTCGGATTCATGTTGCTGAAAGGAAGGGAAATCGTTTATGAGAGAGGTGGGTAGGTTAAATCTGTTTGATTGGGATGGTTGTATTTAGAAGATGTCATATTAAGACAGTTACAGTCCAGGTTAAGCAAAACAATCATTGCACAGAAAATCAGTTCCACTGCTAGCAAGACAGCTAAAGCACCGGCCACACAGAACAGATGCAAGGCACGGACCCGTCGCAGTCGCGGCGCCCGTTTAATCTTCTTGCATCAGACGCAACAGAAGAAAGTCTTTTCTGTATGTTTTACGTCGCGACGGCTGTATACATTTTATATGCAAGTCCGGTCCTTGCGTCTGTTCTGTGTGGCCTGTGCTTTAGGCGATTATCATACTGCCCCGCACCACGCAGCGTAGCGCGGGAATGCATGTTTTGGCGTTGCTTGTAAGTATCTCCGTCTGTATAGAATACACGCACAGTTCAACACACAGAAAATGCATCCACGCGCCTACAAGCAGAGAAACATGCGGTCATGCGCCTGGGTGTGGAGCGACACGCAAGGTATAGCACACTGAGTCTCGTAGGGCCATGTGTGATTTTGTATGAAATGAGCCGCTCACACCCGCGAGAACGCGCGTAGGTGCGTTGACGCGCAACATGCAGCGTGATGCGTGGCAGTGTGATAATCGCCTTACACTGGATTGGTATATAAATAGCCTGAATGAAGATGTATTTTGTGTAGATAAGAAGTACCTACCTAATATTTTTTAGAATTTAAGTGTTATTTTGTAATCGTTGAGCAGGCCAAACAAGGATCATTAATATTAATTGAAATATACTGACTTACCTAAAATGCTAGTAGTAGTGGTTGCTGTACTGGTAGAACCGAACAGCCCAAGCCCAGTGCTCTGTGTTGAGGCTGCAGTCCCAAAGCCAAAGCTTCCTAATCCACCAAGACCTGTGCTAGCTGATGTTGCGGGAGTACCAAAGTTTAATCCTGAAAAGTAAGAAATGATTTGATTGATTGGAATTGTAAATATGCATTTTAAACATTTCTGTCAATGGGTTGGCATTTGCTTCCAATAAAACCTTGATGCTTCTAAATACTTGTACATACAACCCATTAACTGGGTGATATGGAAAGGTTTTCCAATGTCTAGCTTCTGGCAAGCCATACTGACAAAACAAACAAATCAACACCTCCCAAGCTTAAGGTCATTTAAAAGGAAAAAAGTGTAAAATTTCAAGAGTAGTGGTTTTGTAATTGTTAACCCTTCAGATACTGTCAATTAGAGACACAATAGTAAGACAATAGATGCGCGGCCACCGGTGGTCGCTTGGGGATTCATGAATTAATTATGTAAGTAATTTGTGAAAATCCTTTTAACCGATGTATTTACAATATGTAATCAAAAATCAATTTAAGACTACAGTACTAGAGACACTAGATTTATAAAAACTTTTGACTAGAATTTTATAAAAAAAGTTCCCTCAAAATATATGTTATGACTTTATGCATTGGAAGTATCCAACTAAAGCATGACAAATAAATACAGATTGTGTTTACCTGAACTAGTATTTGTAGCATTGGCACCAGTGGCACCAAAGTTAATGCCGCCTGCACCCTGCAGCCCTGCCGTACCAAATGCCGGAGTAGTTGTTCCAAAAGTGGGGGCAGCACTAGCACCAAAAGTAGGTGCTGTTGTCGCTCCTGGGTTGTAGGAAATAAGTATTTTAGTAGGTAGTGTTTTGTAAGGTTAAAATTGAGGTCGGCATAATATATGTGTAAACTTGTGTTTCAGTTATTTAGTATCAATCAGGTTTTAAAAAAATCTGATAGATTCTTCACTGAAGTTAAATCATTAAATTATATTGAGATCAAATAGGGCCTCCTCCTTTTTTGGTTAAAATCTGGTTTATATCATGTTCAATTTTATTGTTCATGTAACAATGACACTTTCACAATTAGTTGAGTAGTGTTTAGAATAAGAATTAGATTAGAAAATGTATATTGGAGCAAGAATAGAAATACATTTATATTATAGACAAATACCCACTAATCATTGTTATTAGGTAACCCTTCAGATACCGTCAATTAGAGACACAATAGTAAGACAATAGATGCGCGGCCACCGGTGGTCGCTTGGGGATTCATGAATTAAATGACAAAATACCTTACATGTGAATTTGTATTTCAACTGAGTTAGGGACCTTATTTTAGTTTATTGAACTATGAAATCACTTGATATATAGCTACATACTTAAATTTTAATAGATTTATAAGATAGTATGTAGGTAAGGTGCTAACTGCTACTTGACACTTGATTTATAATTTCAACCTTTCGAATACCGTAATTAGGGATAATAGAAAGACAACGAGAGCTGTCATTGTCTCTCAATTCGGTCTCTAAGTGACGGTATCAGAAGAGTTAATGAATAAATGTTGAAGTACTTACCAAAACTAGTAGATGCTGCGACACCAAAGCCTGGTGTAGCAGTGGTGCCGAAAGTGGGAGCTGAAGATGTAGCCCCAAACGCGGGAGTCCCAGTGCCACCGAACGTGGGCGCTGCCGCTCCAAAGGCAGGGGTGGTGGTAGCCCCAAAGGCGGGGGTGGCGGTGGCCCCGAAAGCTGGGGTGGCGGTGGCCCCGAAAGCGGGAGTGGTGGTGGCCCCGAAAGCGGGGGTGGTGGTGGCTCCGAAAGCGGGGGTCGTAGAGGCCCCAAATGCAGAAGCGGCGGATGTCGCTCCGAACGCAGGCGTAGCAGCACCAAACGCTGGAGTTTCAGCAGCCGGAGTACTTCCAAAAAGACCTGACGGCTGCGAAGTCGCAGTTAAGCCAAACCCAGGTGTCGCCGGTCTAAATACAAATTCGTAAAATGTAGACAAACAATATTGGTATAATCTTGGTATGAGTTATGGTTAAATGCGTTATGGCTTGCCGAAACAAATGAAAAAATAGATATAAATTACAATGAAAGAGGTTATATTTATTGACAACACTTTCTTTTTTAATTTTGACTCTCCTAAATGAGTTGCAACATTTGTTTTCGAAAACAAATGAGTTACTATACCAAAGAAGTTTCAAATAGTTAATGAGTTTAGTTTTTAACTAAAAGTTTATTTCAGTACTTGTTGGCGCCGAAGTTAAATCCTCCTGTAAGTCCCGATGTTGCAGGGGCACTCGATGGAGTGCCGAAAGAAAACGACATTTTCACTAACTAAACACCTTATTCTTGTCTTTTATTTAATACAATGTTTTAAATACTATTAGCAAAACTCAACGCGGCAGTTACAAATATCTCATCTCAATAGAACGGCCATTATTCATTGTGAAATTGACAGGATCATTAAGTGTTGCCAATTTAATTTTAATACTACATTTCGAAATTCGCCTCGTCGCGTCGGTCGACGAAACATTTGTACACAAAGTGCGCAAATCAGTTTACTTTTAGGTGGGATTTTATCAAGTGATGTTTAGCGCTGGCTTTTTTAATTATTCTCTTTATACCTAATAGATATTGTGATGTAAAATTTGTTCAGTATCATGAGTGTTATTATGGTTCACTAATGTTTCAACAAAACTCTATTGACAAATTTTAAGTTATAGTCTGTCTAAAAAGTCAAACGACTTGGGAATTTTGTATAATATCTATTTAATCATTTCAAAAATTATTTAATACTTTTTATAAGATTCTTCTATTAGTAAAAAATGATCAACATCTGTTAATCAACCTTAATTGTTGAACCAGCGTTGACTACATCATCATCTCATCATCTTCGGTCGGCGTAACACGTTTTTTTCTTCCATTCTGTCCTGTCACTCGTCACGCTAACACTAACTTCCTTTTCTTTCATATCACTTCTCATACAATCCATCCATCTTTTCTTTGGCCCCCCTTCTCCATCCATTCACTTGTAAACTCATGATTCTTTTAGCAACCTGCGTTTCATCCCTCCTCTTTACATGACCATACCGAGACAAACGGTTTCCTTTCAACTTTTCAGTCACTGGCGACACTTTCAAACTTCCCCTAATATACCTACTCATTTCTCACTTTATCAAGTAAGTTTCTTACATTATAAAGTACACAAAATGTTATACAGGGTGTGGCGTAAATAGTAATCCAACGTTAAGGGGTCGATTCAGCTATCATATACCACAATTTGAACCACGTTTTACCATCGGTAAAAAAAAAAATGGAATAAAATTGAACTTAATGTATTTTTTTTTTTGATAAATTATGTTTTCAGAAAAAAAAAAAACATTAAGTGATACTAATTTAGCTCTAATTTGAACAAAAATCTTTAGTTTTAATATATTACTGCTGAATACATGTGCAAACTAACTGTTTTACTGTAAACTTAAAGATATTAAAGAAAATATTTGTTTATTTCAAACTAGCTGCTCCCAGCGGATTCGCCCGCGTGATAGCAGAAAATTATCCCAAGAGAACATACTTCCGGGATAAAAAGTATTCTATGTCCTATTTCAGGACACGGTCTGTGTACCAAGTTTCATCACAAGTGGTTTTGCCATTTAGGCGTGAAGACGTAGAATACAAACTCACTTTCGCTTTTATAATATTAGTAAGGATTTTATCTATAGTCTTCAGATAATCACGAGACTATGGCGCGAAGGGTATAAAAGAAATGTACTACACTGTCGGTGCCCATTTAAAAAAATATGTCCATTAAATGTAGATCTATTCTATGTAATGTGGTATAAAAAAAACTGATACCATAATATAAAAAGAAGTTGAGCTGAATTTGAAAAAAGTACCTACCCTACGTTATCAAAGTTGCAAAATATTTTGGACCCCGCCAGAAGTTTTTTTAAAACCACACAGAAGAGCATATTATAGTGCACAATTATACACAATATTTTTGATGGAACAAAAGCACATTATGTACAAGCAAACAGGAATACTCGTACACTGAGGATAGTGGACTCTACCGGTGAACAAAAAACTATTTTACGATATGATCAGGAATGTTGACCATAATATCATGAAATGGTCGGTCACTTCGTAAAGTGGTCAATTTTAAGATTTGGCCACGACATTTCCGCTGAATAAAAAAGCCTCTAAGAACTAACTCTATAAATAAGTCTTTAAAAAAATGAGTCAACTATAAATTTGATGAATTAAATCTTCCATCACATCTCGACCGCTTTTGAACGCTTTGAACCACTCATAAGCACGCACGAGTTTTTGATAAAGTCGATTCACCGTAAGCCTTCTGTAACATTTTCAGTGACTCCGAACACGAAATTCCATTGGCGATGCAAAATCAGATGGAAGTCCATAACCAAAATATTTCTTCTCTTTCATAAAATAAGAACTTTCAAACCGTTTTGACCTCTTCTTGTTTTCATAGAGTTCTACTAGATGCCAGTTGTCAATAAATTAATGCCCCAGCTCAGAGCATCGATCTGTTTAGAGTAACATATATTTGTTTTGATTTCAAAGTTGTTAAAGCGAAGAAATGAACCATTTGGCTTGGGGTGGACATCTTGCGCGATCTTGTACCGCGGTTTTTAAAACCACACCTGTAAGTCTCGGGATTCCTCATAGAGTGACGAAATATCCTTCACCAAAAATAGTTCGATTCACACCTCCACCGGTAACCGTGACTGATGAAATGTATCGGAGAATGCCAACTGGAAACCTAAGAGTAGAATCTGGTATAACGGATCCTGCGAGGATCATTAATTCAGATTTATTTATTTGACTTGGTTGACAAACGTTGATTTTACTTATCTACTACAAATTCGAAAACGAACTCGGCTTGTACAGTTCCAGTAATATAATTTTTCATATACCCCTGATCTTTTATTATATGACATTTCGAGCTCCATCCAAACCCAGATACTGAATGTCTTCAGAGATCTGGAACACGTGAGATCCGTAGTACGGTCCCCACGTATTCCGGGGATATTCTGAGCCACGCCCATGTTTTAGACTCCGTGCCTTGGACGTAGCTCAGAATAAATTCATAAAAAGTTATTATTTATATGTCTGTGATAAATAGCAATTCTTTCCCCAATCCTGGGATTCATGCCCATTGCAAGGCCTGACCCTGATATTTTTAGTATATGCGGAACCTGAATATAGTTCGTTCAGAATCTGTAACTGAATGGATTGCAATACATTTTACACCATGTTATAGTTTTTCCCAAAAATATTTAAAAATGTCATTAGGCAATTAGTAAGATAACACATGCAAGTGCAAAACAACCCCTCAATCATCTGGATGGCCCGGTGACTATGTACTTTTTTCTGACAAAAAATTAACAAGCTTTGAACTTTGTGATTTTTTATGATACAGCTATGATATTTTGTACAAAAATTATTTACTGAAAAATGATATAAACGTTTTTCGAGTTTCGCATATGCTAAAACTAATGTCGTAGATAGTGTTAAAATTGGTGGTTAAAAGTAAACTACCTCAATATAGTGATATATGAGCAAGAGCATTATTAATGCAAGTAGTTGTCGAAGAACGAGGAACGACAAAATGATGTTCGATAGGTAACTTGCTCTGTAGAACAATATCTAAATATTGTCTTGTTTATACCTAAAATAATTGTATGGTCTACTATAATATAATACATATAAATACTATAATATAATACATATAACATATAAATACTATAATATAATGGCTGTTAACATTAATTATAGTTTAGTTCACCAATTGAAAGCACTTAACCCCAAGACAATGGCACCTTTGTAATATTGAAGTTTGATTTGCCACGATTCATTACGATTTCAATTCAAAAGCAAACCGAGGAGCCCCGAGTGTTGCCAAAGTTTAATTGACTTTCAAGATTTTTAATTACAAACTCTAGAAAAGATACACCGGAGAGAAACTCGAGAGATTGAGGGGACGCATTTGGAATGTAACTAAAAATGCTTTAAAAATGTCGTATGTCCTAGAGACGCTTGATAGGGAGATGAGTTTGAAGAGATCAAGAATGTGGAAAACAATGGCGTCCAAAAGTTCGTTGGGTCCACGATATCACAGGACCTGATTATATTTAGCGTCCTTTACTGTAAAACGGCTCGACAGGATGCCACGCCACGATGACAGGACAAGGCAATAAATATCGCAAACCCCTTTTGGAGAAAACTAGAAAACGAAATTTTTGTCAATGCAACGCCTGAATAACCCGGTCTCGTGGTGGGACCAGTGGGCCAAATCAGCCAAGTAGTAAAAGTAACAAATGCTATGGGCCCCGCGTAATGGGAGGCAGTGGCGTAGCGTAGACAAATTTAGACGTGGGCGAAGGCACATCAACGAAGCTTTTTCCTTCTTAAATTAAAAAACGAGATAGCGACTGTCGCAACCCAGTGTTCGACCACATCGTCGCTTACCATAGGGTGAAATAGTGGTCAGGCGTGAACCTATAAATTATAAAACAAAACCTTCATCTTTAGTCCTTGCACACGCAAGGCCCCTTTGGGTGCGTGCGAGGCTGCGAGGACCCAGTTCGAGCGGATGTGCATCCGGTCAACAGGGTTCGCAGTGCCGACTCAGCTAAGTAAGAAACATACAAAAACACTGTAAAGACAATGAAGGCAACTGCATATTACAAGAAGAAGAAAAGAAGAAGCGGAGAAGATTTCTTTATGAGAAAATCAAAAAACTTACTAACCTAGCACTAGAAACCTGATAAGAAGGTATTGCTGCTAGCCGTTGCCAAATTACCAGAATTCGTCGGTGTGTTTCTTTGTGTAGGTGCTAGGTACTCACGTAGTTCACGACTGATCGGATAGATGGCGTTGTTACCAATATACTGAGTATTTCTGTGCTTCAGAACTTGTACAATAATAATTAGTGCTTCACTCCACTAGGAATGCGGGATGCCGGGATCAAAACGTGTATTATTAGAATCACTACTATTTTTCTCAATAAATACCTCTTAACCTATATAAATACTTGGTAAGTATCTGAAGCTTGTTGTGATCGAAATGAGTAAGTAGGACCTAGTTTTCTACCTAACTTTCATGAACAAGTGCAGTCCTTCTGAAAAATAAAGTTATAGGTACTTAATACATAAAATATTTTTTTTTTTTTGAAAAACCAAGAGTCTGCAGTAGAAACAGTACCTACCTACTGCAAGATCATGAGGTTAAGAATAAATAGGTACCTATTGATCAAGTTTAACTGGTTAAGCTGCGATGGCTTCGTTCAAATTGTGGATGGGTGACCGTCTATGTCCTTTTAAATACCTACAGGCTATATAAGAATATAAAAATCCAAGTAGGTACATAACATAATAAAAATAAGATGCGGACCTGTCTAGTCCGCCATTTGCAATGAAAGATTTAACAATTCATAAAGAAAAAGTTAATATTTCATTCCGCCGGTAGACCAGTTTTTAACGAACGAAGTTCCTTTCTATTTATCTTGTATAATTAGTGCATTGTTCTACAAAAGCGTGCACTTTTCATTCAATGTTTTAATGATTTTTAATTTACTTTTAGCCCGTGTAGGTATCTCGCATACAGTTCAATTTAAGCTTCAAATAAATAGCCTTTATTTCTGATAATATAAACAGAATCCAATTATAATTTTTAAGTTGTTTTTATACATGTTATACTATGTTTTCCGACATTATCAAGCAATAGAATTACTTACATAAGTAAGTATTATTTTGGTATTCAATTATTTTTGTATGAAGTATTTGTAATTAAGTATATTTTTTATTTTTTATTACACTTATTCTATGCTATCCTATCCTATCCAATTCTATTCTAACATGTTAATTGCAAGTTTTGTTCAAGCTTTCTTCATTTTAAGGACGAAATACACAAATGCCTGTAACTTACACTATAGTATTCAAGGAGCTAGCATGCCATAATGACATTCACCAATCATGAGATGTTAAAATATCAGTCGTGCGAGCGAGAAAGAATGAAATTGACGAATGGAGCTATACATTCTATAGGGTGACTGGTAATAAGTGACCGATACTTATACACGTGATTGTACTCATGATTACAAACAACTTTCCCAAAGAAACTTTTTTTTATTTAGTATAAAAAAAAGTTTCTTTGGGAAATTTTTATTAACAAAACAGCTGTTGGTGCAAAATCGCGCCCGCGCGCCCGCGACCTCTCAACTGTTAGTCGCGTCACCCCGTTGTCTCATGTACCTTACCTACAATAGTGATAGTGCACCGCGCCGCTTGCAAACCCATCGGTGTATTTAATCAGTGTAGGTACCTGCATGTTCGGTTAAATAATATAAGTTAAATAATGACTATTAATTCATGAATCCCCAAGCGACCACCGGTGGCCGCGCATCTATTGTCTTACTATTGTGTCTCTAATTGACGGTATCTGAAGGGTTAAAAAAAGTTTCCATGGGAAAGTTGTTTGTAATCATGAGTACAATCACGTGAATAATTATCGATCACTAATTAATTACCAGTCACCCTATATATAGCTGCATCCCTTTGATAATTCAGTTTAGGTGGTAAAATTAATGACGTTAAAAGCCCAGTAATAGGAGGCCTTTTTATAAAAACGTTAAAAGTTTTTGGAAATAAAATATCATCGTCATATAGATAGAATCTTGATTAAATGTGCAAGGTTTCTATAGTTGTATTTTCTTTATTTTTTAAATTTATAATTTACTAGCGACCCGCCCCGGCTTCGCTCGGGCGTTTCTCCACTATTTAATGGATGTTATTATACATATAAACCTTCCTCTTGAATCACTCTATCTATTAAAAAAAACTGCATCAAAATCCGTTGCGTAGTTTTAAAGATTTAAGCGCACTTAGGGATATAGGGACAGAAAAAGCGACTTTGTTTTATACTATGTAGTGATGATTTAATAGCAGACACAGAAAACTTTACTAGATTATTGTTATACAAATTTAGGATTTGGTCTATATAGATAACTAGCTGCTCCCAGCGGCTTCGCCCGCGTGATAGCAGAAAATTATCCTAAGGGAACATACTTCCGGGATAAAAAGTATCCTATGTCCTATTCCAGGACATGGTCTATCCGTGTACCAAGTTTCATCAAAATCGGTTATGCCATTTAGGCGTGAAGATGTAACAAACAAACTCACTTTCGCTTTTATAATATTAGCAAGGATATACACAAGATATATCTGTGTTTCCAAAATATTTAGAGAAAGATGCGTAATAATGTAATCTCGTAAGAGCGGTTGCATGAAAATATGCCTCGGGAAGGACGCTCTTAAGCTGGTTTTAGTCAGTCTCAACTAACGTACATACAGAAATAATTACAATCTGCATCATAGATTTCTGTGGACTCTGGCCTTAATAGGTACCTTACCCACTCTATGGCCTCAAAGGCTATCCGCTAAAGGACATACGATGGTCAATATTTGCTGAGCTGTGTTTCATGTCACACTTAGGTTCCTACGGTCAACATCAAAAGCTTGATGAACATTGGTTAGCGAAACTGCGGGGTTTCGCTATCGATATTTATTTATTTATTAATTTAATACTTCATGCACACAAAGGTACAGAGGCGGACTTAATGCCTTAGGCATTTTCTTCCAGTCAACCTTTGGGTGATGCAGAGAACAATAGTGGTAGATATTAGATATACCTAGATATCGATATTTAACAAATGTCTTCGGAAGTTCGGAGATATGTGTTAAATTAAATATCGATACCTAATAACAATTTTTCTGTTTCAATTGGCCTCCTAGGAAAATACTAATTTAATTGCATACATTACAATGCTTATCTTTCGTGGGCTTGTGGACGGCGAGCAATGGGTAGCTTGCCGTCGTTCTTTATACGGAAGGATGCATGCTATACTGCTATGGATGCGATGAATCCCTATTATCAATACATCGCATAGCTCGAGCTGCCTATTACATCCTCGCAGCATAGCTGCATATCAAATCCCTGGTGGAAAAGCAGCCTTAGTCAGTAAAAGTTTTACAATTCCTCTCGCTCCACTCAGAGCGGGAGAAGATATTTGATGATGTCTCCCCTAAAAAGGGGGTGTATACCTTTATCAGCAAAGAAGAACTCATTTGTTGGTACCTACAGACATACCTACTTACACAACATTAGTTTTATGTGTATATTCGAAACTCGAAACACTGTCTAGTATTTTTAACCGACTTCGAAAAGGAGGAGGTTCTATGTTCAGCTGAATGTATGTTTTTTTTTGTATGTATGTTCACCGATATTTCGGTCAATTGTGGACCGATTTTGAAAATTTTTGGTTGGTCCCATAGAAATATTGTTATGATCTGATCATGAACTTCGAAGATATGGAACAGAACTCCTCATAGAATCATAGCAGAATTGTCGTAACAAGTAAAATTGCTTTGTTTATACGTGTAGTCGATGACTGACTGAAAGATAAGGGGGAAGGGATGTATCGAACTGATCTGGTGATAAAGCCGGAACGTAAATTCATGTAATATAACCGTATTTGGGATTATTAGAATCGTTATGAGATACACTCTGGCTATAAGGTAATTTATGTTTGGCTGAAGGGTAGGTACTTTTTAGTGGTGCTACCATAACTAAAAAGTGAAAATTAAAAAACTTTTTACAAAAAAAAATTAAACCGACTTCAATGTAAAAAACACTCAAAAGCACAAAATAATTTTAATTTCAGAAGTCGCTGTTAAATAACGAAGAGACAAAATTAGGTATCTATTATAGAAACACCGACTTCCGAAATTCAAATTATTTTGTGCTTTTCAGTGTTTTTTACATTGAAGTCGGTTTAATTTTTTTTGTAAAAAGTTTTTTATTATGTAGGTATATAAAAAATCTTTGTAAGTACTAAACATAACGGTATCATGATAAATCACAAAGTTATAAGCTTGTTATGTCAGCAAAAATACTTAGTCACCAGGCCATCTAGATGACTGGTTTTTTTTTGTACTTGCACCTAGCTATTTATCTGGCGCCTAGTGACCGCTATGACCTGCCGTGACCTATGTTGTACTTAGTATCGGCTGTATTCAAGTTTTGCATAAACAAAAAATAATCTACATCTACTAATAGGTATAATAAAGAGGTAAAAATTTTTTTTTTGATTGAAGGAGGTAATCTCTAGAAGTATTGGTCCGATTGCTAAAATTTTTCACCGATAGAAAGCTGCTTTTATTCCTGAGTGACATAGGCTATAATTATTTTTAACTATCAGGAGCAGATAGTTAAAAAGACTTAGGTATCTAACAAAAACGAAAACGGATAAAAAAAAATTGATGAATGAAACGGGAAATCGGGCTTTTTTTCCCTGTGTTAAAACCGCACTGGAGAAAGTTAGCAAAATATAAAAAATACAGGCAGATGCGCCTTGTTTTCCTGATTCCGGCAATGTATATAACTCAAATCTGGTAAAAATGTTAGATGCGTCTTTTTTTATTCACGGGGGCAGAATTTACGGACGCGGGCGAAGCTGCGGGCAAAAGCTAGTGTTGTATAAAGCGAAAGAATAATTTTTCCGCTTCACATAAAGTGGGTACTCATCACATAAAAAATATGTAGAAAATTAAATACGAACTACTACCAGCATTTCTACCGTAAAATCTGTAAACGCTATTAACTCTAAACTTCTCTTAACACATCGCTTCCTGTACCAGACCATGGCAAATTATGCTGGTCTTCTGCACCTTATGCGGTACAAATACGGATGTTATTGGCTTGTATTTTTGGTGAGTTAAGTTTGCATGCGCACCCTTTGTTGTCTAGTGACTAGACTAAAGGGGAGGGGGTTGCATTTTGTTTTATTTGCCTCAGTCGCGACGCAGCTTTGCGTCTGTGTGCTTGTGTGTGTCCGATCGATGCGTGACCAGGATGCACTTATAAGATTGTTAGCTTTTCAGATTAGCTTGGTAGAGGAGAATTATTGTTATATGTTTACGTTGTTAAGCAGCTGGTCGAATGTTTTGTAGTATTTTATCTTTTGGAGGGGATATATGGGTGACTAGCTTCTGTCAGAGGCTTGACTCGCTGTGTTTTTCGATAAGTATGTTTCTCCATACAAACTTTGGACCCAACCTAAGGTTTTTTTTTTTTTTTCTCGACGTGGAAAATCATATTTGACGAAACCCGCTCTTGGGTGGAGCGGGAGACAGTGTCAGACTCTTACTGACTAAAAACCCCGCGCCGTTCCTTCTAGCCTTCATACCGGGGCACGAGCTCCCTTTCGGACAACCCTGTCCCCAGTAGGCTTCGACCCAGCTGGGCCCCTCCTGCTGCTGACATCTCCTTGAGGCGCGCGGGAACAGTGCGCGCCGTCGACGTCTTAGACTCGGTCCATTACTGGACCATCGGACAGCGAGCTACCCATAGCTCGCCGTCCACGAGCCTGCGTCTACGATGGCCGGAAATCGGGATCGGAATCCCGGCGACGGCGGCGAGGGCGCCGTTGCCTGATGCGGTCGGCCTCCTCCTTTGCAAGCATTACTGCTTCGCGGAAGGAGGCGACCGCCTGCCATTCCTCCTCGCTCCGGACCATGGCCTAAGGTTCAGTTGAAAACCAGCGTCAGGCAACTACCATGTAGTTGTCTGGTATTTTTGCTGAACTGGACCTGTTTGGCGCCACCGTCAGGCACACATTGTTAGTTGTCTCTTTCTTTTATATTATAATTAGTGTCTACATGTTGTATCTACGAGTGTGTATGCCAAATAAAATAGTTTTCTTTCTTTCTTTCTGGGGTGTGATTTTGGGAAATCCTTTCTGATTCCTCGTTTAAAAGGAAACCTTGTGAAAAATTTCACATTCCTAGTCCTAATAATTTCGGCTGTGTTAATATGTCAATCAGTAAATTAAATAAGGAGAAACTCCAGTTTCTCCTTATTTAATTTATATTATAGATAGATTATGAAGCACAATGAAGATTGTATAATGGACTAAATTGATGTCATTTTCCATGCTTGTTCTGGGAAGATACCTTTTGACTGATGTAATGCTATTCACTACAAAACTGCTTTTGTTTTTCAAACGGAAAGTAAGTAGGTAGTTACCGCTATCTCGTCCATTGTCTCGTCGTCTCGCCTTGTTGAGTTAAAACACAGAAAGACATTGTCGTAGGTCATTGATCACCGTAGGTACTAAGAATTCAGTTATCGAGGTGTTTAGGCTACCGGGGCAGGCTGTCCAGGGTCCTGACTGGGTTGTGAGCTGTTCGGAGGAGTTAACGTGCCTTAGAAAAAGAGTAACTGAAGAAACTCTGTTGGAGTCTGATACTCCCTCTTGCTCCACTAAGACCAGCCAAGTTACAACCGTTTCGCTTGCGTCGAACGCTTCGAGTTGACCTTGCCGCCAATTCTTTTGTTCTGACCACGTGACTGGGCGTTGAGACGACATCGTTCCCGTATATTTGAAGCTTTCTACTAGCGTTAACTATTCCAGATTAGCAACTTGGCTAGAGGTACTGGAGTAGTTATTTGATGATTTCCCACGTAGGTAACTTTTTTTTGGTGAAAAAAATAATTCAATGACAACCCCCGCTCTTGGGCGGAGCGGGAGATAGTGTCAGACTCTTACTGACTAAAAACCCACCTCGCTCCTTCTGGCCTTCATACCGGGGCTCGAGCCCCATGTAGGTACCTAAAGAGGCGATCCAGGGTTTTAATTCATGAATCCCCAAGCGACCACCGGTGGCCGCGTATCTATTGTCTTACTATTGTGTCTCTAATTGACGGTATCTAAAGGGTTAAGTGTTCCTTGGTAAAACTACTACTTATAGCTCGTAGCATCTTTTTTTATATTAAAAAAAAACTGTGTTTTATCGAGATCCTGAGATGAGCGTTGGAAGGCCTCCCCATAAGGTGGACCGATGACCTGGTGAGGGTCGCAGAAATACGATGGACGTGAGACGTACAAGACTTACGTTATGGCGATACTTGGTGGACGCCTTGGTCCCACAAACAACATACGTCTTTTGGCTGAAATAATGATGAAAAATTTCACCAGGTCATCGCTTTACCTCGTCCAACGCTGCGTCTTTCGGTACGTAGTCGCTACTTCAGAACCTTTTAGCACCATCGACCATCTGTTCTGCGAGCAATGTGCCCTGCCCACTGCCACTTAAGCGATTCTTCGGACTACATCGGTAATGAAGTTATTCATTCAATCATAAATTTTATATCACTTACGGATATCAGGGCTGGCACGTCGCGTCGTCATGAAACAGCCGGGTGTTGCGTCGGTTCGACGTGGTTCGACGGCCGCTCCGACGCGTCGCATCGATCGACACCTGTGGCAGCCTTTGTGGCGGCAGACTTCCCTGTTCGGAAGAGAACGTAAAGTTTTACGTTTCGGATGAGGTAAACAATTTGTCTCACAATTTCTTTTGGTGTTTCGTCTGAAAGTAAGACAGATAGAAAATTTACTTGCATGAAGTATTTACTTCTTTCAGTAGTCAGCTAGGAAAAACGGGCGTCATCTATTTTAAACTGTAAAAAAAAAAACATTAATGAGTGTCGTTTTTAACCGATTAGAAGAGATACCTATGCGTTTTCCTGATAACTTGGTCCCGGATTGCGTGTATCACCATTTCTCATGACATTGCTTTTTGTTATATACAAGAAAAATATACGAAAAAAAAAAATTGGCCTCTCCATACAAATTGTCCAATCAAGTTTATAATTTTGTATGGTGAGGCTGATTTTTTTTTGTTTCCTGGAAAAAAATCTTGTGAAGGGTTGTTCAGTTTCGTCTACTGAGCAAGCCCTTAAAGTTTGCGGAGGGCTGTCCCTTACACCTTGTATAAATTTGAAAAAAAAAGGATATATTATATAGCATCTGTCGAATGCTTATTCGACAGCTAATACAGAAAAAGCGAGTGGTTGCTTAACCATTCGATTATTCTCGCTCAGCGAAAGAGAAATATAAGTATTTAAAACTACCTACTACAACTTGGTAGCTTTCAATGTACGTACCTACGAGTAGTATTGTATTGTCGATATATTTGTGGATGTATTACAGATGGACTGTAGTGGTTAATTATATGACTGAGAGCTGCTACTTAACATTTTCGCTGCCTATAACTTACAATAATAATATTATATACTACATAATTGTAAGACGTAACTATTATTCCCTTGTGTTCATGCCTTGGACCCAATTAGCAAATCAGGATCTAAGTGTATTTACGGGATGCCGATCTCGATTTCCAGTCTCGGTTGCTCGCCGTCCGACCGTCTGAACCGAGACCAAGTTGTCGACGACATGCAGTGTTTTATGCGCGCCTCAAACAGTTGTCAGCAACCGTAGGGTCGTCGAAGCCTACTGGGGCCATGGTCGATGCAAAAGAGATCCTCGGGGCCTTGGAACAATGACAAAGAAGGAACAGCAGTGGGTACTTAGTCTGACACTATCTCTCGCTCCTCCCAAGAGCGGGTGATTTTCCCACCTAAAAAAGTGTACTTATTAAACTCAGATTTTATTGGATTTTTTAAATATTATTGATCGATCGTTACAATATAGCACCGAAAGGATAACAAAGGTAAGGAAATAGTAAGTTATATCTACATTAAAAAAAATAGACTGACTGATTTATAAATTCTCACCTCTAAACCGTGAACGCATGACAACTCGAACCAAATCAACGCAGGAAAAGCCAAAAGCCACTCCAAAAGATAAGGAATTAATTCCGTAGGGTGTTACACTCATTTATCACAAGTTATCGGAGTAATCTCCGTACCTCCCACTTCCTCAGAGGACCTGCAAGGGGAATGACAGATAAAACACTTGAAAGGATAATGGCCAAAATTTTCTAGCGCCATAATGATTTATTGTCATTTACAGTTACTTACTTTTACGAGTTAATTTATCATTTTATTTTTATTAAAATGTGGCAGGGGAAGATAAGTAGGAAGGTACAGAATTACACATATTATACAGGGTTTTTGTAGAACACTAACAACCTTGCAGGGCTGTATTACTAAGATCATAAACAACAACATTGTTCTATGACTTTGTCATTTACCAAAAACGAACCTTCAAGATTTTGTTGTTTTATCTAACACATTTCATTCCTGTATTTTGCTATACCTGCCTACGTCTGTATGCCGCGACGCAAGTGCATCAAATACCCCCGCTGTCCGATCTCCGCTTCCCTACGCAATTGTACTATCGCTTGCTTCGCATAGACTTCGTAATATTTTTTACGTTCAATTTAAATATTTTTATTTTTGTATGAAGATCTGATGAACTAAAACATTTTTAAAAGTCATAGAACGAAAGTTGTTGACCTGAGAGGTTGCCAGTGTTTGACAAATAACCCTATATACCCACTAAACCTCTCTTCCAACTCTCTCTCTTATATAAGTTCGATATGAAAGTGGTCTTGCATTTATAGATATCTTATGCAGGTAAAATACATATTATTTTGCCCTTTTTTGTTTTCGGTTTGACATCATCAAACATGTTTTCCCACTATGGGTGGAGCGAGAGGGAGTTTTAGAGTTTTACTAACTAAAATCCACCATTTGCGTTCTAGGGTTGCGGTAACTCTTTCAAACATTCTCGAAGCCCTAGCAGTGTGTTTTTTTTTAAGGTGCTAGGTAAATCATCTAATGACTGGCTTTAGGGCAGAGGGAATGCGTGTCACACTCGAGTTCCTTTCTGATAACCCTGGCCCTAGTAGGCTTCGACCCATCTGGGCCCCTCCTGTCACTGACAATTCCTTGAGGCGCGCAGGAGCAGAGCGCGCCGTCGACGTCTTGAGCTCGGTCCGGACAGTTACCGGACGGTCGGACAGCGAGCTACCTATGGCTCGCCGTCCGCGAGCCCGCGTCTACGGTGGTCGTCGCGTCGGTTTGGGTTCGGTCAAAATGGTTACCGGACGGCCGAATGGTGAGCTACCCGTTGCTCACCGTCAGCAAGCCCACGCCTATGGTGGCTGTTAGTCGGGGTCAGAGTCTCGGCAGCTGGGTTTATGTATGTGAGTATTTTTGCTACTCATGGATTTGAATTTCGGTATATGGGCAGACCGTGTCCTGGAAGCTATTTCAGAATATGAAACAGCTATTCTAGCTAATATATAGGATACTAGCTCCTGTCATCGGCTTTGCCCGCATTAAAGAAGGTTTCTCCATACAAACTTTGGATCCCAGTTTTCATCCATTAGGGGGTGAATTTTGGAAAATCATAAAAGGAAGTTACGGCTGTGCGTTGATATGTCAGTCAGTTTTTTCTTTTAAAAATATAAATTACTTTTTATCCCTAGAGTATGTTCCTTTGGAATAATTTGAGATATTCATCAGAAATCTGACATTAGACGTAAAAAAAACATAAAATAAATAAAACAAAGCAAATTATCGCAACAATTTACGTCCTAAGTTCGTCTGTCTGCATTTTATTGCATTACCGATCCTTTCGGCAAAATGTTAGAGAGTGGGCAAATTCCTCAGACACATAAATTGTACCCCCCACCCCCGCTACCGCGCCCCGCGTACCTACTGTAAACGCTAAAGTGGCTCCCTCTGTAATAAGTATTTCGTTCCAAGACTAATTGGTTTAAAAAACGTCTGGGACAAGGTAATGAGTGAGCTGGGTTTTAGAAGCTGTGTTGTAAAAAAATCAATTAGCTGTGTTACAGACCTTTTGGGCTTGTTACAACTTAGAAGTAGGAAACTTAACAAGATAAATATGTTGGCTTAAGGGAGTTTAAGTGGACTTGGCTTTGGGTTAGTAACTATTGTTCAAGGACAGAGGCATTAAGACTCAAGTCGTTAGATTGATTGAGTCTAAAAATAAAACCAAGAAAGTAAAATTGCTCTAATTTTAGAAGCCGGTGTTTATGAATTTGTTTCTTCCTTTTTTGAATACCGGAGTTCAAATTATTACTTATATGCAAGTTTTTAGGGTTATGTACCCAAAGAATGAATTGGGAATAGACCGTTGTTCAGCCGTGAGATAGAACTTCACGCTAATAATACTGGGTAAAATGGGGTGAATAGAAACAAAACTTCAAAGGGTAGATATATTTTCGATATTTAATAGTTTTTTTGCAGCATTTAACTACTAATATCAAATTGTTATTCTAAAAAGTCGATGCTTTGTTATAGGCCGATGATATGGTATCAAAGTGAAAAACCAAACCAAACTTTCGTTTGGTTCTAAGTTTCTATTTATTCATCCCGTTTTACAGTAATAAAACTTTTCATCTAACTGCTGTCAGTTCCATCGTTTGCCACTAGATGGCGTTATACTTAATTCTCGTTAAGCACCAGGCGCTTCATGTATCTAGAAATACGATAGCCACTCTTCACTCCTGTGGGAATTTCCTATGGAAATTTTGATATGAAATCAATAGTCGAGCAACTAAGCGCTTATATTATATATTTAGAGTCGTTTAATAAGTGTTGAGCAACAGTTGTTTATCTAGAATGATATAATAGTACCTATCTGGTTTCATCGGCGAAACTGCCGAAACTGCGGTCCATTTTTTTATTTGATGTCGAAATCATTGAATGACATCTTCCACTCTAGTTTGGATTGGATTTATTCCTGCTTGTTTATTTATTAAGTTGCATCTGCCATGTTATGTTTCTGCACCACCCTAAAGTCAACTAGTAGAAAATATCGTTTTTATTTTTAGGGAGGAAAATCACCCAATGACATCCTCCGCTCTTGAGAGGAGTGTGTCCGACTTTTGCGGACTAAAAACCCACTCCTGTTCCTTCGTTACCTTTCATACCAGAGCGGAATCTTGCTTTCAGAAGCAGACCCTTGGCCCTGCTGAGCCCCTACGGGTTGCTGAAGACAATACCTTAGGCATTAAATCTGCTTTCGTACAGTGTTATTTTCTAGTGCATAAAGTTTTAATAAATAAAAATGTAGTACAAAGCCCAAAATCAACAATCCTACAGTTGTAGTTTGCAGTCGATCCAGACAATGCCCTCTCTGGTCGGAGGATCCTCTCTTATCAACGGAAGTTTGCGGAACTTTACACCTTGTTCTGCACACCATTAAAACACTGCAGTTTCAAATTAAAATTAAAATCTCGACGAAATTTCATATGCTAGTTATTTTAGGTTATATTAAAAAAAAAAACGAGAATAAAAAAAAAACTTTTTACAAAAAAAATATAACCGACTTCAATGATAAAAAACACTGAAAAGTATCAAATAACTTTAATTTTGGAAGTCGGTGTTTCTATAATAGTTTAGTCTCTTCGTTATTTAACACCGACTTCCAAAATTAAAGTTATTTGATACTTTTCAGTGTTTTTTATCATTGAAGTCGGTTATATTTTTTTTGTAAAAAGTTTTTTTTATTTTACACTTTTTAGTTATGGTACCACCACTAAAAAGTACCCCTCAGTCAAACTTAAATACCTTATAGTCAGAGCGCATCTCATAACGGTTCTAATAATCCCAAACACGGTTAGATTACATTAATTTACCTTTCGGCTTCATCATCAGATCAGTTCGATATATCCTCTCCCCCTCTTCTTTCAAACAGTCATTAGACTAGATGCTGGAGAGAGAAAGGATATATCGAACTGATCTGATGATGAAGCCGAAAGGTAAATCTTTCAATCAGTCATTAGACTAGATGATTTATGTCAACATTGCAATGAACTTAAAATTTAGTCCTGTTTAAAATGAGCCCAAACACGACTACGGTGCTGTAATTTCAAGGTTTGTACTTTTCCTGATGCTCCTGGCTTCAGCATCAGGTCTCTATGTACTTCGGTGTTCTTTATTAGCAGTACGTTTATCCACACATCGAGCCGTTTTCAATGAGCCTAAACTCGATATATCTGCTGTTTGTTGTCGAGGACTTAGGTACTCTGCAGACTATCCTGACTGCAGCATCAGGTCATGACTTGATGATCATGAGACCAATTGTGGCAAATGCCCTATCAAACATCAAAACAATTTACTAAAACAGTCCTTGCCTGTTCGAGTAACTTCTTACTGTTAAGGAGTTGTACCTTCCATCATAAGCCCAGCTACCTGAGATGGTGACGACCATACGCAAATACACAAGGTACTTCATAAAATATGCGAAAATCAATAAGTGAGCCTATAAAATTTGAAGGTTGCCCTCGATTTCTCCAAGATCCCATCATCAGATCCTAATTTGGTGATAATGGGACCACCTCAGAACTATCTACTTTCGAACAAAAAAAGAATTTTGAAAATCCGTCCACATTTGGGGGAGTATTCGACGAACAAACATACAAAAAAAAAAAAAAAAAAACATACAAACAGCCGAACGTAGTACCTCCTCCTTTTTGGGAAGTCGGTAAAAAGACTATTTATACACGGAAAAACATGAAATTAGTACAGCTATATTTTGTTAGAAAAACAAATCCAACTTTCCGGAATCCCCACTTAAAACATATTTTATTCAACGAAGTTTTCAAGGAAAAAATTCATATCTTTGATTCATAAAAAGTTGAAGGGAAGTCGAAATTTTTGGGGGAACAATAATTGAAACAAATAGGGATTGCTGGGGGGTGCTGTGTTTTCCTTTTACTGTCTGCCATCGCATCACATTAAGGAGCTTGAAGAATAAAAAACACTTTTATAGCTTTTTATTTTGTCGACGGGGAAAATCATCTTTGACAAAACCCGCTCTTGGGTAGAGCGGGAGATAGTGTCAGACTCTTACTGACTAAAAACCCCGCGCCGTTCCTTCTAGCCTTCATACAGGGTCACGAGCTCCCTTTCGGACAACCCTGTCCCCAGTAGGCTTCGACCCAGCTGGGCCCCTCCTGCTGCTGACAACTCCTTGAGGCGCGCGGGAACAGTGCGCGCCGTTATCACTTTTATAGCTGGCTTCACCGGCTTCATCACTAGGATGAAGTCGATTAAGGCTGAACTAGTCGCGGGCTCGACCGCATCAGACAACGGTATCAACAGGTTCTAAGTGACAGAAAAGGATAGAAGTATAGAAAAGTGCCATTCGCTGCGGCCAGATGTGGTTCATTTTCTTTATTGGTCCTTCTGTTTTCAATGCTACACTGAGAAGCATTTCAGTTGGTTCGCGTTCACCTACTTCCAAAAAGGCACAACAATACTAAACGGGTCTAAACTAACCTTGAACTTTTTATTTGTACATTTATTCTCTCAGCTCTATTAACGTTACCATGGCAACCGCTTCAGCCAGTCTTTGGGTGAATAATTTTAAGTTCAGTTACCTACTTACTTGTATTATACATATTCACGGATTCTGAGAGTACGTTTCTGTTTGTAAATAGATTTACTCGTATAAAGACAGTTTTTGAAGTTATATTTAGTCAGGCAAATTCATTGTCTCTTATTTTTATCAACGATTCTCTGAGATATATTCAATGTCTTTGATTCCGAGTAAATTGACGCATAGAAAGGTCGAAACTGCAAAACGACCTACACCTACACACAATCAGCTTGGTACCTACCCCCAGTGGCGGATTAGCCACGTAGCAAGAGTAGCAAATGCTACGGGCCCCGCGCATTGGGGCCCCCGCATGGACGATAAAGACATGTCAAGATATCTGTGTCATATGCTTTCTAACCATTTCCAGATTTTAAATAAAGACAATAACTACCTATAATAAGTGCTTTGGGAGGCCTCAAAGCACGTTTGAAAATAATTAATTTATATTAAAAGAGTTTTAATTCGTTTATAAATATTTAGGGAGCTCCTTGGTAGAATTTGCTACAGGCCCCACCACCCACGCTAGCTTAATCCAGCACTACCTACCCCAGAAAAAGTCATTTTTTTTTTATTGGAAGCGTGAGATCAAATCATGGTAACACAACTCGGAGATACCTATACGACCTTTCGCGGGAACAAAGAGATAGTTAACTAGCTTTTGCTCGCAGCTTCGCCCGCATACATAAAATATAGGTGACTCTGAAAGTTCTTAGAAAATCAGAAACTATGTAAACTAGCAAGTTATTATTTGTCGTTGTTTTTTTTTTTTATTTTTTTTTTTATTTTTTTTTTACTAGCGACCCGCCGCGACACCGCTCGGGTAACAGTATTTCTCCACTATTTAATGGATGTTATTATACATATAAACCTTCCTCTTGAATCACTCTCTCTATTAAAAAAAACCGCATCAAAATCCGTTGCGTATTTTTAAAGATTTAAGCGCACATAGGGATATAGGGACAGAAAAAGCGACTTTGTTTTATACTATGTAGTGATGTTTTGTTTTGTTGTTGTTGTTGTTGAATTTTTTTTTGTCTTTTTTTATTATATCTTGACTTGTCGGGGCATTGGAGTTTCGCCCCGTAGTTGCATCCTCATGCGGTTTCAGTTCTGGGTGTGCTGTGTATGTGTTATCTTTAAGAACGCACCCACGATAGAGAAGTACCTAACTCCTTTAAGTATGCGTCTTATTTCGCGTGAATAACATGATTTTCGTTCTTCTTTCTTTCTTCTTTCTTTCTTCTTTCTTTCTTCTTTCTTTCTTTCTTTCTTTCTTTCTTCTTTCTTTCTTCTTTCTTTCTCCTAATGTGAGGCAACATGTTGTTTTCATTAAAACTCAAGCGAACGTTTGCGCTGTCACTGTCTTTCTAGAGTCAAATTGACGGTATTCGAAAGGTTAAAAAAGACTGATTATAGATAGTCCCAAGTTGTATATTCTTCCTTCCATACCAGACTCCAAAGCTTACAGCTGGGGCCCAGCTGGGCCGAAGCCTACTGGGGGCAGGGTTATCCGAAAGGAACTCGAGACCCAGTATGAAGGCTAGAAGGAACGGGGTGGGTTTTTGGTCAGTAAGAGTCTGACACTCTCTCCCGTTCCACCCAAGAGCGGGGGTTGTCATTGGATGAATTTTGCCGACCGAAAAAAAAATACTCCAAAGTTTTAAACGCTAGCATCTCAGTATTAATACTGACAGTAAACCAAGCAGAAAACTTTCAAGAACTTAACTGGACTCCACACTAAACTCTAGTTAGTGAACCAAATAACCGTAAACGATTACTTGCTTACCAACTTTACACTGTACCACTTAACTAATGCTTGCTTTAAAATTAAATTAAACTCACCACAAGCATGCTTCTGTAGTGGAGAAGAGGATTTAATTGATTTTATCTGAGTAAGTACTTACTTCTTAAGTTAATTTTCATTAGTAGTTGTAGAACGAGGGCTGGTTTCTGGATGGGAGTATTTGAACTTAAGAAATTGTTAAAACCTGCTTTAAAGGCGAAGATTTTAGGTATTCAATACTCAATTTAATTCAATACTAGGTAGTAAACATGTCTTTAGAAACAATCATGGACCCTGTCGGCACAGCAAAAGAAGGATACAATAAGCGGAGAAGAGGACTTTTCATTTAGGCATGTCATAGTCTAAATTAACCTAAATACCTTTCTAGAAAATATTTAATAATATCAATAACAATAATCAATAATAATAATTCATAAAGTCAATATTTAAAAACGGAAATTAGAAAGTCAAATAAAATCCTTACTAATATTATAAAAGCGAAAGTGAGTTTGTTTGTTACATCTTCACGACTAAATGGCAAAACCGATTTTGATGAAACTTGGTACACAAATAGACCATGTCCTGGAATAGGACAGAGGATACTTTTTATCCCGGAAGTATGTTTCCTTAGGATGATTTTCTGCTATCACGCGGGCGAAGCCGCTGGGAGCAGCTAGTAAATAATAATTTAACAGTTTTGCTTGTTCTATTATAATGCGTTTTAATTATTTGTCATTAAAAAAATCGTCAACATTATAGTAGGTTTTTTAGGGTTCCGTACTTCAAAAGGAAAAACGGAACCCTTATAGGATCATAATGTGGTCCGTCTGTCTGTCCATCTCTCTGTCAAGACCCTTTATCTCGGTAACGCGAAGGGATATCGAGATGCAATTAAAACATATACTCAGGTCTGCGCTCCTGAAACTGTGGAAACCTCAAACTTCTAAGTTAACAAAAAAACAGATACGGCCCTTTAAAATAACGTATATTTCGACACTCTCAAGGAAATTAAAATGCACCGGGAATTACTCGGTAATTAGTAGGGTAATTCCCTTTGACCCAGAATCTTAAAATTTGACATAAAGCAAGGTTTTATAGCACAGGATTAAATCTGAAAATTGGTTGTTACGTTGCAAAAAAAATTGCAATACGGAAAAAAAAACGATACTCCATTCTGGAATTGAGCTATTTAATAATAAATAATATTCTACAACTTTCACACAACGCCATCTAGTCCCAAACTAAGCAGAGCTTGTGGTATGAGTACAACTGATATATACTTAGTATATATTTCTAAATACGTAATTGTTACTATTTTTGTGTACAATAAAGTTAGTTCTATTCTACATACTTATTATAGATAAATTACACACAGATACAGAAAAAATTATCGTGCTCATCACACAAACTTGTCTTGAGTGAGAAACGAACCCACGACCTCCGGTATGGCAGTCAGGGCCACTAACCACAAAACCAACACGCCAGGTAAGTTTTTACGGAACCCTCAGTGTGCGAGTCGGACTCGCACTTACAGTTTTTTAATACTGGGTTACATATCAAATAACTCTCACTTTCTCGCTCTGGGTGGAGTTAGAACACTCCCTTTCCCCTGTTAGAGTTTCGCAGGAGAACCAAGGTTGCCGACATAGCACGAAGAATCGGCAAACTTAAGTGGCAATGGGCAGGGCACATTGCTCGCAGAACAGATGGCCGTTGGGGCCGAAAGGATCTGGAGTGGCGACCCCATACTAGAAGACGTAGCTACGGAAGGCCTACAAGGTGGACCGATGGACCTGGTGAAGGTTGCGGGAATCTGATGGATGCGGGCCGCACAGGATCGATCATTGCGGTGACACTTTTTTTTTTGTTGTCTCTTTATTATGTTTTGCTTGCTATCAAATACATTTTGCCCTGTATCAGCTTATATAATGACAGCATCAGCGGACGTCATTGCCGTGGCCGATTTCTGGGCTGGGCAAGGAATTTGACTGGTTTTGCCATCGATACGCTAAGAAGAAGAAGCTTATATAGTTCCGTAATAATTGTTTCTTACTATTTTTTATTTTGATTTTTGTAAACTTTGTGTCCTATCCAGGTATTTGAATGTATTGGCTTATGCGCATATAATTTCGAAGGCACACTGACTTCTAAGAAACAGGTTATTCCTAGTTTAGAAGTCAGGGTCTTTTTGCTCTGGCCTACTTAGCCATGTGCATATAAATGTTAAGTTTGTGTATATTTTAGAAAATAAAGTTTATTAATACTTGGGGTAGGCCTATGTCCAACAGTGGACGTCTATCGGCTGAAATGATGACTTGTTAGAGTTTTACTAACTAAAACGTACATGTGTTCCTTCACTTGCCCTTTTTGTTCCAGGGCCACTGTAGTTCTGTCAAACAATGCCAGGAATCGTCTCTAAGGGGACCTGTCAATTGTAATGACAGCTCTCTAAGGCGCGCGTGAAACACAACGATCTGTCGTCCCGGGAATCGTTGACATGTCTGTCGATTTGGAGTAGCCATTTTTATAGTAGGAATTGAAGATAGACGTCGATTGATCCTTTCTACTATCGCATTGATTTGTAGCGACATCTATGACGCCACATAAGAACTACGAAGAAAATACGAAATCCTGTATCGCGCAATCAAAGTTCTCCGCGCGATTTGAACATATACGACAGCCCGACATCAACTATTGGGCAGTCGCCCACCAGATCATAACACCCTGTCTGGTTGGAGGATCCTCCCTTTTCAACGGAGGTATGTGGGACCTTACTCTCTGTTCCGCATACCTCCAAACTGGTGACCCTCGACAAAGAACGTCAGCGCAGCCTTCGTGCAGCTACTACTTCGTGACGTCATCATCACTTCCTCAAGCTTTCGAGCAACGAGCCAAACAGCCAGCACCCTCGGCTAAGGGTATCCTGACCACCAGTATGTCTACCTGGTCATACCTGGTCACCACCTCAGCCGCATCAGCGACCTTGGCACACCGCACCTTCGGCCAGTCATATGAAGAGCCATGAAGAACCTCACCTGGTCGACGCCAGCAATCAAGCCCTACGTCGCACAAGCACCGCTCCGACTCACTGGAGCCAGCAGCACTACTCCGACTCACTGGAGACTGCAGCATCGTCCCGACTCACTGGGACAGCACCAACCCGACTCACTGGGGTATCATCTCGACTCACTGGGACATCATCAGCCCGACTCACTGGGGCATTATCCCGACTCACTGGGATAGCAACACCCCGACTCACTGGGGCATCACCGCAGACAGTTCCGACTCACCGAGAACTATGCGGCATCGGTTCCGACTCACTGGAACCAACCTACCGCTGACCTGGCATACATCAAGAAGCATCAACAAGCATCGATCTCCGATCTCCGGAGGGGAGTGATGTAGCGACATCTATGACGCCACATAAGAACTACGAAGAAAATACGAAATCCTGTATCGCGCAATCAAAGTTCTCCGCGCGATTTGAACTTATACGACAGCCCGACATCAACTATTGGGCAGTCGCCCACCAGATCATAACACCCTGTCCGGTTGGAGGATCCTCCCTTTTCAACGAAGTATGTGGGACTTTACTCTCTGTTCCGCTTACCTCCAAAGATTAATGATATCGATCGGTTGGTGTGTACTTATTATTATTATATCTGGCATATACTGTCCCACAGCTGGGCAAGAGCCTCTCTCCATTCCTTCCATTGTTTCCGATCTTGAGCCACTTCTTGCCAATTCCTAAGGAAAACATCTAAGTCATCCCGCCATCTCCTTCTTGGTCTGCCGCGACACCTTCGTGCCATAGGGCACCAACTTTATGTACCTTTAAACGTTAAAAAAATTCAATTTTTCTTCACATACGCCTAGTGACGTAGCAAGATGGCCAACGGCTATAGGGCAAAACATCTAGGGCCTCTTTTTTCACTTGGAAAATTAACTTATAACTTCTGCTCCAAGTTGAGCGAGAGGAATAGTCAGACTTTTACTGACTAATAATAATTTTACTTCAGCCACGAAAACCCATAGAATGTTAGTAACGAGCGAGCAGTGGTGGCCGAGTGGTCATGGCCCCGACTTACGAGTTGTAGGCCGCAGGTTCAAACCCAGCCAGGCGCATTACTTTGTGTAATTTATTTCATCACCACTGCTCTCAAAATGGTGAAGAAAAGCATCGTGAGGAAACCGGCATGTCCTATAACCAAAAATTCGAAGATATGTGACATTCACCAACCTGCACTGGGCCCGCGTGGTGGATTACGGCCCATTCCCTCTCCTAGAGAGGAGGCCTGAGTCTCAGCAGTGGGAACATTAAAAAGGCTGATAATGATATTGATGATTAACGTACTAAGAAAAAACTTATTGCCTAGTGTTAGTTAAATAAATATTTAATCAATCTCCACACAAACTTATGATCAATCGGAGAGCCGGAGCTCTTAGCTAAAGCGAGTTTCGAAGTAGGGAGATTTTTTTACTAGTTCAAAATAGATTGCTTATCATTTTTAGAGGCCCTCCCCCCCGACCTCTAGGGCCCCGGTTACTTCCCAGCCTTACCTTTCGGTGTAGGCCAGTTCATAGGCCTACACGGACACTCATAAAACGTAAGACACTTGTGCGTTACTATTGTAAAGTGGTTTTATCTACACTAATATTTAACCGGAAAAAGTAGCGTTGGAAGGCCTCCTACAAGGTGGGCCGATGACCTGGTAAGGGCAACCCTTACCAGGTCATCGGCCCACCTTGTATTGGAATCCGATGGATGAGAGACGCACAGGACCGTTCATTGTGGCGGCACTTGGGGGAGGCCTATGTCCAACAGTGGACGTCTTTCGGCTGAAATGAGGATGATGATGATGATGATTATGAATATTATACTTGAACTAATATTTTAAAGAGGTAGTGTTTTTTTTTGTTTATGGGCGGTAATCTCTGAAAGTTCTGGTCCGATTGCTAAAGTTTTTTAACTGATAAATAGCTGCTTTATTCCTCAGTGACATAGTCTATATTTTATATACGCGGGCGAAGCTGCCGGCAAAATGTAGTTTATTATATATGCACGACCACCTTTGATTAAAACTGGAGTTATTAGCAACTGATATGAATTTTAAATTTTCTTTTATCCTCTGTATAAAAAAGGTAATCTTTTCGATATATCCGACGGACAGTGAAGTAAAATATAAAAGAGACTGAATTTATAATAACATGTGATTGAATATTTTATTTTACCAGTATACATTCGCATAACCATTGGATGGAAAAATTTAATCGTCAGTCCGAAACTATAGGAATTGCTTTTTAATTTTCGGCACGCCAAACGGCTTCATTTTATTCATTTATGTACATACAAACATGCTTCGCTTGCGTGTAAAAACACAACGAAAACCGTTACTCAAATATCGCACTGGTAGCGAGGAACCACTGCGTTTTTAGGGATCCGTAGTTAGTCAAAACCAGTCAAGTGCGAGTCAAACTCGCGTACGAAGGTTTCCGTACTGTTCGTATCAAAAACACGGCAAAAAATCTCGTTTGTTGTATGGGAGCTCCTTTTTACTCTGTTTTTAGTATTAGTAGTTATAGCGCCAACAGAAATATATCGAGCCTTTTTAGGAAGAACATCGTAAGCGACAGTGAGCGTTTTTGCAGTACTGGTAGATTTTCTCTTCCATAATTAAAAAGTATTAATTCATGATAATAAATAAATTTAAAAAAATATAACTTCATATAACTACCGATCTAATAGAATTGTTGCTACTACATATTTTCTTAAATACTTTATAATTATGGAAGAGAAATTTACTAGTACAGCAAAAACGCTCACTGTCGCTTACGATGTTCTTCCTAAAAAGGCTCGATATTATCTGTGAAAATTTTGACTGTCTAACTATCACGGTTCTTGTGATACAGACGGACAGATAGACAGACGGACGGACGGATGGACAGCGGAGAAGTAGTAATAGCGTCCCGTTTCACTTTTTGGGTATGCGGAACAAAGGAGGGATGTGGGACTTTACTAGTTCCACATACCTCCTTTGAAAAGGGAGGATCCTCCGACCAGACAGGTGTTATAGTCTGGTGGGCGACTGCCCGATAGTTGATGTCGAGCTGTTGTATATGTTCAAATCGCGCGGAGAACTTAGATGCGCGATGCAGGATTTCGTATTTTCTTCGTAGTTCTTATGTGGCGTCATAGATGTCGCTACAGGAACCTAAAAATGTCCTTAAAGCTGAACTATTCACTGATGAGTCTTGCCTAATAGTGCAGTGCTGTCTCATCTGACATCGTGTCCCACAGTGATGAGCAGTTAAACACAAGTCTATATGCACAACGTTTTGTTCACTCATCATCATCATTTCAGCCGAAAGACGTCCGCTGTTGGACACAGGCCTCCCCCAAGCGTCATCATAACTACCGATCCTGTGCGTCTCGCATCCATCGGATTCCTGCGACCCTCACCAGGTCATCGGTCCACCTTGTGGGACGCCTTCCAAAGATACATCTTCCAGTACGCGCCAGTACTGTTAACGCAATAAATTCAAACAAAATCTTTGAACATAATATTTATTTTTCTGATTAAAAAAAAATATCTGATATCGTAAAAAGTATTTTAGTATAATTGCACCGACACCATCAATAAATTTCCTGTAACTGTCCGGACCGAGCCCAAGACGTCGACGGCACGCACTGGTTCCGCGCGCCTCAAGGAGTTGTCAGCAACAGAAGGGGCCAGGCTGGGTCGAAGTCTACTGGGGCCAGGGTTATCCGAAAGGAAACTCGAGCCCCGGTATGAAGAGGCTAGAAGGAACAGGGTGGGTTTTTAGTCAGTAAGAGTCTGACACTATCTCCCGCTCCACCCAAGACTGCTGAACTGGACTCCCATTTGGTGCAGCACTGAGATGCACACCGCAAAATGAATTTTATGACTTCATATTTCTAAGTACCCACCCCATAAGTGTCACTTTGTTTATCTTGTAATTTTTTTTTCTTTTCTTTCTCTTTAATGTTTTTGTTATTTTTTTTTATTACTAGGGAAAATTTTATTATTGTATTTTTTATTTTATTTTTGTTGATTATATCGGTATTTGTAATTTATTTAGTTGTGCTTTTGTGTGCATTTTATGTTGCAACAAATAATTTTTTTATCTATCTATCTATCAAAAGCGGGAGTTGTCATTAGATGATTTTTGCCCACCGCAAAAAAAAACCATCATTAAATTGGTGGTATGAATTTTAAGAGTAGGTGGGATCGCAATCAAGCACTAGTTTATGTTATAACAAAACAAAAACTTTTCTTTTGAGTTAATTGTCTTATGAATTTTGTGGGCTACGCAAGCGCATTCGCCTTAATAGGTTTCGTAGCATTGCTACGAGCGCGTAGCACCGCTTACGTGCACGTAGCAATCTCTCGAGGATGCTACGGATGTGCTACGCTTGTGCTACGCCATAGAGCTAAGCCAGTTAATTAAACGAAACCAGCGTGGTTTTCTTTTAGAAAATGTTTTAAATTTTGTAAACTAGTACTTTGCCAGCACTTCGTTCGTAAAAATGTTTGCGTAAAGACTTTAACACTCCTTAAATCGTATCTTGAGTGTCATCATCATCATTTCAGCCGAAAGACGTCCACTGCTGGACATAAGCCTCCTCCAAGCGTCGCCACAATGATTGGTCCACCACCGGTGTGCTGTCGCCACCCTAGAACCTTTCGTCCCCATCGACCATGTTCCGCGTGCAATGTGCCCTGCCTATTGTTACTTAAGTTTGGTGATACTTCTAGCAATGTCGGTAACCTTGATTCTCCTGCGGATATTTTGAGAGTAATTTAGAAAAACTATTACCTCTTCTCAGGAGCAGGCATTAGAGAGCAGGCAAGAGAGGAAGCTTGTAATTAGCAATTTAATTATCTACTATTGACATTATGTACTTATTAGTCTGTAAGCTTTCCTAAAATGTGAAAATAAAATAAAATAATAATTATAATTAATTGAAAAAAAAAACTACTGAAAAAATAATGACCTAAATAAATGATGATGATGATGATTAAATGGCCTAAATTATTTTGTAATTGATTTCAGCTAGCTAAGTTTTATGTGTTAGAATTTATTATCAATTTTATTATTTTTAGTTTTCAATTTTATAAATATTTGTACGCCAATACTTCGGCATAAACATGACTGGACACAAATAATAAATTTATATCTTGCATGCTACTGTATGTATACAATGTTTAGACAAATAAAGAATATCTTATCTTATCTTATCTTATCTTAATACCTTTTTGGTTGACCATTTTTGTTTTAAGGGTGCGACATATTACCTTGCCAGTTTGCAAGTTAATGAGCGTATGACCTTCTTAGAGACCACAATACCCTCGTCATCCAAATGCGACACCTAAATTCCATAATTAAATAACAATAGCCCTACTAAATAAAACCCTAAAAGTAATATTCAAAGGGGATCGTTTTTCCGAAACAATTACGAGAACCGTTATAGAACCTCTAAAGGACTATTGTTCTGCGTTCCAATTAAAATTTAATAACTCATTTTCCCGTTATATTATGATTATAATAGAGGTAACATTATTACGACATGTTATGGAAGGCTTTATTGGGCCTTTATCATTTGTCTTTTGAAAGCCGAGGGCTCTTTTCCATATGTCGAGGTAACTCGGTTTTTGAACATGTTTTCGTTTTAGTAAGTAGTAATGTCAAGCTTTCTATTCATTAGTATTATTTTTCAGAGGTTGTACCATACTAGGTTTTAGTAGCGACATCGTCTGTTTGAAAGGAGAAAATAAAAATACATACACAATAAACAAACATACACACAAAAACAAATACATACAATACATATTAATACATATTTTTTCAGGATAAGTAACTGAATGGATTCCAATAGTAATAATAAATAATAATAATAATATAATAATAATTAGTTTATACACCATGTTATATTTTTTGCCAAAAATGTTTTAAATGGTCACAAATTGGACACCACCGACACTAAGTACAACACAGGTCACGGCAGGCTATAGCGGGCATTAGATGCCAGCAAACAGCTAGGTGCAAGTGCAAAACAACCCCTTGGTCACCCTGAAGGCCCTGGACCTGGAGGGCCTGGTAACTATCTATTTTTGCTGACATAACAAGTTTATTACTTTGTGATTTTGTACATACATTCTTTGCATAGAAATACTAGACATAGGTATATGTGTTTTAGGTTTCGTATATACTAAAACATCTTAATTATTCACTACAAACAAAAATAAACATCTATTCTCTATTAGTATAGCTGCTGCCAGCGGCATCGCCCGCGTCATAATAGAATTTTTTTTCAAGATAAAATAATGATATAAAAAAATATCCAGTGTGCTATACCTTCTAAACCCTTTAATAAACACTCTATTTTGAGTGTCATCATTTCAGCGGAAAGGCGTCCACTCCCCCAAGCGCCACAACGACCGGTCCGGTGCGTCTCGCATCCATCGGATTCCGGCAGCCTTCACCAAGTCATCGGTCCACCTTGTAGGAGGCCTTCCATCGCAGCGTCTTCCGGTACGCGGTCACCACTCCAAAACCTTTCAGCTCCAACGACAATCTGTTCTGCGAGCAATGTGCCTTGCCTATTGCCACTTAAGTTTGGCGATTCTTCGTGCTATGTCGACAACTTTCCACCTAGGGCTGCGGAATTGTTCGAAAGAATTACCGCGGCCCTAGAACGCAAAGGGCAAGTAAAAGTGGGTTCTGATACTCCCTCTAGCTTCACTTAGAGCGGAAGAAATTATTTGATGATTTCGGACCTTAAAAAAAAACTATGACTTTCCACGACACAATATCTGAAGGTTTTTGATCCATACGTCATTTCAAAAGTTACAATTACAAATGTAGAAACAAAATACTTCAAAAAAGTTGCTCACAAATGAAATATCAAATCTACAGCGACGGTTCAAACAACCCTTAATCACGCTTTCCTTTTTGAGGTAAAAGGCATAACTACAGGAACAACCAATAATTAATTGTCTGTAGAAATGGTTCCAATGAACAGTTTCACTCGTTCGCGCCTCTGTTTGACAAATTTGTTAATTGGTACCGGCGATCGCTTAGGACAAGGTTGTATTGACGAGCGGAGCGGAGAACATTAGGTTAGGTTTAAGGAATTTATTTACTCATTAGCTTTTCTTTTTTTTTTCGATGGGGAAAATCATCTTATGACAAAACCCGCTCTTGGGTGGAGCGGGAGATAGTGTCAGACTCTTACTGACTAAAAACCCCACCCCGTTCCTTCTAGCCTTCATACCGGGGCACGAGCTCCCTTTCGGACAACCCTGTCCCCAGTAGGTTTTGACCCAGCTGGCCCCTCCTGCTGCTGACAACTCCTTGAGGCGCGCGGGAACAGTACGCGCGCTCGACGGCGCCGACGTCTTGGGCTCGGTCCATTACCTCGGGAACGGAATCCCGGCGGCGGCGGCGAGGGCACCGTAGCCTGATGCGGTCGGCCTCCTCCTTTACTAGCATTACTGCTTCGCAGAAGGAGGCGACCGCCTGCCATTCCTCCTCGCTCCGGACCATAGCTTCGACCAGGGCCCGGCGCGAGAGGTCTCCGCCGCCGATCGCCCCCACGAGGGCACGGCGATGCTCCGCCCAGGCAGGGCACACCTCGACTGTGTGCTCCACCGTGTCCTCCGGGCGTTGCGCACAGTGGCGACACCCGGGCGTCTCTTCCGACTTTATCTGAAACAGGTACCTCCCGAACGTGCCATGTCCGGTGAGGACCTGCGTCATGCGGAAGGTAAGGACGCCGTGAGGTCTTTCCAGCCACTTCACTCATTAGCTGATCTGAGAGAGAACAGTTTCCGAGTGGTAACGGCCTCAACTTACGAGTTGTAGGTCGCGGGTTCATACCCAGCCAGGCGCCACCACTGCTCTCAAAACGGTGAAGGGAAACGTCGTGAGGAAACTGACATGTCCTAAAACCAAAAAATTCAATGACATGTGACATCCACCAACCCGCACTGGGCCCGTGTGGTGAATTACGGCCCACTCCCTCTCCTAAAGAGGTGGCCTGAGTCCCTAACCAAAAAATCCGAAGACATGTGTGGCCGGTTCCCACACGATTTTTTCCTTCACCGTTTTTGGGAGCAGTGTTAATGAAATAAATTACACAAAGTAATGCGCCTGGCAGGGTTTGAACCCACGATTTACAACTCGTAAGTCAGAGCTATTGCCACTCGGCTACCACTGCTCTCGTAGTTCTATGCCTTAGTTGAAATAAATAAATCTTAAAAAAGGTACTACTCGCATTCTGGCTTGGGGGTTCCTTCAGTTGACAATGTGGCCACACTAAGTCTTTTGAACAGTTGAAACTTCAAAGGCGCTTGAACTTTTGGGGGTGTGGAGTGTAGGATTCTTACTTCATTAAAACCACGTCTCAGATCATAAGTACGTGGATCCAAACGAATATCAAATATTTATTTCCTTCAGTTTACTGTACTTCAATTGTTACTTTAAGTAATCGCTTTCGCTCATGACTCAGAAACCGCTCATTTTTGTCACCAATGGCTTAGCTTTTCAAATAGTAGTTGTCTGTTTGTATTTTAATACTGTTTAAAAGAACTTATTTACTTCCTGAGGTAGTTTATTATGAGTTCACGCGTTTACTGCTAAGTGCGTTGACTTTTGATCTATATCTATAAACATATTATACATATACAAAGTATAAGGGACAGCTCTCTAAAAAAAAACAGACTCACCATACAAATTGTTCAATCAAGTTTATAATTTTGTATGGCTTATAATTTTGTATGTAGAGGCTGATTTTTTTTTCGTTCCCAAAAAAAAATTTTGTGGAAAGTTGTTCAGTTTCGTCTACTGAGCAAGCCCTTAATGTTTGCGGAGGGCGCTCCCTTACACCTTGTTTCCTGATTGCTGCAACATCGGGGTCATTAAATAAAGGATAAATAAGTTACTTCTAGGCAAGCGTGCCCCATCGTCGACTACATATAATCAGGTGAGATAGCGGTCAAACGCGAGCTTATCAATATGAATTAAAAAAAAATCACTTTTAATTCATGAATCCCCAAGCGACACCCGGTGGCCGCGCATCTATTGTCTTACTATTGTGTCTCTAATTGACGGTATCTGAAGGGTTAAATTCATAATTTTCAAACTACATAATATATAGTATCTAAAAATTAATTCATTCATTCGCACATTCAGCTATTGTCACCTTTTTCCCTCTCTTCGCAGGTGCTCTAGTTATTTTTATGTATTACACCATAGACATAAATAACTGGAGTGAGTATTACCGTTCAGGTTCAAACGGATAAAGAAAGAAATAACGTTTATTAGTGATTCACACAATCTTAACATGTTATAAAAATACATAATGAAAAAGAACGTTTATTAGTGCTTCACATAATCGTAGCATAAACTAAAAATACATAATGAAAAAATAAAATAATATCTGTGCGGAGCCAAAAAGGCGCCTAACACAGCGTATGCTGTTATATTTAAAACTATAAATAACGCAGCGCTGGTATTCTGTTAGGGCCCGCAGTTATGCCACAGAGACACTCATGTACGTTAAATAGGCTATCGAAATAAAATAATATTTGAATAGATAAGCGTAAAATTATATTAATGTGTGTAATATAAATGTTTAGAAAAAATTAAAACATAATTCATACAATAATAAATTATGTACTATCAACCGAAGTTTAACATCATATTTGTCAATGACATAAACAAACTAAGGAGCGTGAGCGCACGGCGCATCAGCTGTCAAAAAATTACATTAAATAGTAGCCGTCTGGTCGGAAGATCCTCCCTGTTCGATGGAGGTGTGCGGGACTTTACACTCTGTTCCGCGTATACCTCTAAATACAGAGCACAAGTCGAACGAGTACAGCGAATGCGTGGTTCTTACCCTACTCTTTTTTACCGACTTCCCAAAAAGGAGGAGGTACTACGTTCGGCTGTTTGTATGTTTTTTTTTTTTTTTTTTTGTTGGTAGGTGTAGTCGTAATGCTAAAGACACTATTTAAGAAGAGAGAATAAACGGCGGTATCTTTTTTTTTCGCTAACTTTGACCGCAAAACGTGAGTAAATTAATTTCAACTCGATACCTCCACGCGTTCCCGAGATAAAAGGTCTTAACAGACAGACAGACCGACGGACAACAAAGTGATCCTATAAGGGTTCCATTTTTTCCTTTCGAGGTTTAGAACCCTAAAAAATAATACAAAGCGATCGGATTTGATTCTCTTAGACTTTACTGAGCATATTAACTAGACAGCTAGACAGTGAATGCATAGTCCAGTTCTCTAAGCCTATGGTACCTATCTACAATTCATTCGGCCATCGCTCACCCTTATCTCCTGCGCGCAGAGTATATTTTCCTTCAGCTGTAATGACGCGACGACGAGCCTTCGCGATAACGTCACTATTGTTAATTCCCTCGAGGATTCCGTTCGCGTATTTTGTTTCCTTTTGTCATTTGCCTGTTTATTAATCTTCTTACTTTTTTTTTACAGGTTTTAGAAGTTTGTGAAGAGTCTTAAAGGTTCATTCACAATACATCCACATCAGTCATGTCTGCGTTATATCAAAAGTCTCTTTAGGGATAGAAAAAATAAATGAATAATAAAAAACAAACTTTTATTTAAATGCTCTCCATCATCTTCCTGCCCTTGTCCCGTTTTATTTGGGGTCGGCGCAACACGTTTTTTTCTTCCATTCTGTCCTGTCACTCGTCACGCTATCACTAACTCCCTTTTCTTTCATATCACTTTTCACACAATCCATCCATCTTTTCTTTGGCCTCCCTCTCCCCCTCCATCCATCCACATGTCCACACTCATAACTTTTTTAGCAACATACGTTTCGTCCTTCCTTTTATTCCATACCAAGACAGACGAGAAGAAAAAAAGAAAATAAACATTAAATTAAAACAAACTACACAATACACATACATTTATTACAAATAATACAATTTGTATGATATAAAAGCTTGTCGGTAAATGGTTCGGCGGTCACGTACGTTGGAAGGCGTCCCACAAGGTGGACCGATGACCTGGTGAAGGTCGCGGAAATCTTATGGATGCGATATGCACAGTTGTTATGGCGTCATTTTGGAGAGGCCTATGTCCAACAGTGGACATCTTTCGGCTGAAATGATAATGATGATGATTTGAATACGAGTATTAGTTTACGTAAACAATTTCACAGCTCTGGAGCACAAAATATAAATACCTATGTATTTGGAGCGATGAACTCTAAGGCGATTATCACACTGCCACGCACCACGCAGCGTAGCGCGTGAATGCGTGTTTTAACATTGCTTGTCTCCGAATTGTTGCTTGTGTCTATACAAATATAGGAAACACCGTAGAAATATAAAAAATAGAAAACACGCACAGTCCAATACACCGAAAATGCATCCATGCGCGTTCATGCAGATCACGCGCCACGCAAGGTATGGCACACTGAGTGTCGTGCCGTGCGTGAAATTGTATGAAACGAGTCAGAGTCTGAGTGAATTTATAAAACGCACCTACGCGCGTGAGAGCGTAAAAACCCGCATGATGATGCAGATCTGCACTCCCGCAAGTACGCGCGTAGGTGCGTTGACACGCAACATGCAGCGTGATGCGTGGCGGCGTGTTAAACGCCTAAAGCCGTTATTTTTGTAGGTATTGTGTCGATAGGTGT
Organism: Mythimna lalbum; assembly: GCA_949319445.1. Classification (NCBI taxonomy): domain Eukaryota; kingdom Metazoa; phylum Arthropoda; class Insecta; order Lepidoptera; family Noctuidae; genus Mythimna; species Mythimna lalbum. Next base: position 17,666,064 of record OX439357.1, on the reverse strand, counting down.
TTCAACTTCCGATACAGTTCGTCTGCTCGCAAGTTTAGAACCAATGTGTACTCTACAAGCGAATGTGATTACCAGTGTACTTAAGCACTAACTTGTGTACAGTCTAGTCGTTTATACCTTCGTCACTTCTCGAATTTTTTTTCTTCAAGTCAAGTTTGGACAAATAATACCTTTTCAAGCAACGAAGCTGAGTAGACTTATCTTTGTGTGCCTGCCTACAGATGTATATGCACTACCTATTAATATCATAATAAATAAAATATCTTTCTTGATTAGTGCAAAAATATCGTAAACGATTATTTTAGTGAAAATCGGCTATTTTATGTGAAATTTGTCCCTACATAATGTACTCACACATTAAACATATAAAAAAAATACATCAATAGACAGCCTTACACATTTCATTGAAATTCAGAATGACGAAAATTCTGCAAACCTTTTAAGGGATTAAAAAAAAACACGTATTTCCTAGAACAAGTTTTGTGAGATATTCGAGGAAATCACGCAATCACCGAATGCCAACAGAGTTTTCAGGCGTTATCTCAATTTTTTTGCATTGCCTCTTCATTTAACATCGTATTGGATTGCGTTTACGAAGCAACAAATTTGTAAACTATGCTCGCTGTTGACGATAGGCGAGTGGAAAATGACTCTCTTAAGGTGGCGAATCTATTGTTACCGTGACTGTACAGGAGAACTATCTTGTGTAAAGTGCTTTCACATTAATAAGGAAAGTTTCGTTATTTGTCGGGAGTGCGAATTAGCGCCTGCCTCTGTTCTAATTAATTATTTTCTTGAGGTTTTCTAACTGACTTATCAGAACGGAATAAGATCGACTTGTTTTAAATTTTCTTAGTTGTTTTGGCTTAGAATTTTATTCAGCATCTGCTATTCAGTAGGGGATTATTAGAAGAAACATTTTTTTCAGTGTTGTGGGTGGGAAAATCATCCAATGACATCTCCCGCTCTTGGGCGGAGCGAGAGAAAGTGTTTGACTTTTACTGACTTAAAAGCCACTCCTGTTCCTTCGTTGCCTTTCGTACCGGGGCAAAATCTTCCATTCAGAAACAAATCCTTAGCCCCAGTAGGCTTCGACCTTGCTGGCCCCTACGGTTTGCTGACAACTCCTTGCATCGCGCGTGGAGCACAACGCGCCGTCGACGTCTTGGGCTCGGCTCGGACGGTTACCGGACGGTCGGACGGCGAACTAGAAAGACTTGGAACACAAAGGGTACTGGAGGAGTGCACGTGGGTTTTTTACTAGCCCATACTGACCCATTGCTGGGCAAAGACTTCCGCCAACTTCTTTCAGGTGGGTTTTAGTCAGTTAAAGTCTCTATAGTACAATATGGTCGCTATATGTCGCTGTATTATGCAAATAAATGATTTGATTTGATCTGATTTGATTTATATAAACAAACGATGGTGTTTGATGTGGATGACTAAGGGAGACGGTATGGAAGCATGTTGCATGTTGCGCCGACACCAAAAAGAGTTAAGGTAAGATAATAGTGACTATTTGGAGATGCTTATAGCATGAAAATGGAATAATTAAATATTTCACTGAGTCTGATAGCATGGCATAGTCGGCCTTATAGTGTTCCCACTGTTGGGACTCAGGCCTCCTCTCTAGAAAAAGGAATGGGCCGTTATCCACCACGCGGGCCCAGTGCGGGTTGGTAGATGTAACATGTCTTTGAATTTTTGGTTCTAGGACATGCCGGTTTCCTCACGATGTTTTCCTTAACCGTTTTGAGAGCAGTGGTAATGAAATAAATTACACAAAGTAATACGCCCGGCTGGGTTTGAACCCGCGACCTACAACTCGTAAGTCGGGGCCGTTACCACTCGGCCACCACAGCTCCCAAAAAAGCACGCTTACCGTTTTACATAAGAAGCGTTATTGCCTAAAAGATGACAGAATATTAAAGTACGTACTCCATATTAAGAGTACAAGAAAGCAATTTCAAAAATAAAGACGTATAGGTTAATTTATCATACTTGCCACATCTATATCACTGTCGGGTACTGGCAAGGCTATTTAAATGCAAATTTTAAACCTAAAATAGGTAGATACGTTCCTGGTTCATAAGAGTTCTATAGTTAATTTTGTTCAAAAGTCGCTTGCTGATTTATTGAAGCTTATCGAGACAAATTTATTCGTTCCGAGTTTGTTAGATAGAATCTATGTAGACTAGGGCTTATGACCTCATTATGTGACACTGTTGGAGTGTTTTTGTTGGTGTATTGTGGCTGAAAATAGACACAATGTACCGGTTTGGTAGACCCTTAAAAGTGTCTTCCGCAGACGTGCTTCAAAAAAACGCCGCTTCAAGCTTCTTTTTGAGGCGGCCTTTTTTGTGGCTCGTGTGCGGCTGTGCCGCCACAAAAAATCGCTTGAAGCCGCTTCAAGCTTCTCCGGCTACAAGCTGTCGCACGCTTCAGCTGTTTTTTGCGGCGGCTTCTAGCTTTTTTTTTGTGCCGTTCGTGGCTCGTGTGCGGGGACAGTTTTATTAGCAAATATGTTTAATGTCTTTGCAAATAGAGTTTTCTGAAGTGTTATTTTTCGGGTCATTTTTTTTTTTGTTGTGTTACTATCTGCCTATTATACAATAGAATAGGAAAAAACCGGGAAACTACGAGTTGGACTTGCTCACAAAGGGTTTCGTACCGACCGTAGCAAAAAAACGGTAAAAAATATTTATAAATAAAATTTATTTTTACCGACTTCCCAAAAAGGAGGAGGTACTACGTTCGGCTGTTTGTATGTTTTTTTTTTTTTTTTTTTTTGTATTTTGTTCGTCGAATACTCCCCCAAATGTGGACGGATTTTCAAAATTCTTTTTTTGTTCGAAAGTAGATAGCTCTGAGGTGGTCCCATTATCACCAAATTAGGATCTGATGATGGGATCTTGGAGAAATCGAGGGCAACCTTCAAATTTTATAGGCTCACTTATTGATTTTCGCATATTTTATGAAGTATCTTGTGTATTTGCGTATGGTCGTCACCATCTCAGGTAGCTGGGCTGATGATGGAAGGTACAACTCCTTAACAGTAAGAAGTTACTCGAACAGGCAAGGACTGTTTTAGTAAATTGTTTTGATGTTTGATAGGGCATTTGCCACATTTGGTCTCATGATTATTATTATTATTATTATATAGCTTTATTGCACACCTTAACTTAAAAAAGGACAAACATTTACAAATATAAGTGTACAATAGGCGGTCTTATTGCACAGGGCAATTTCTACCAGACAACCTTTGGATGGACTTAGACAGAAGGAAAAGACTTCGGGCTGTCAGTGTACAACAACTTACAAAAACAATGTAAAAATAAAATATAAATACAATACATAAATAAAAAACTAAATAATAAACTAATAAATATAAAATATAATTTCAATTAGAAAGGAGAAGAAAAACTAAAGTGATAAATAATGCTCCTTCACCATTCTTTTGAACGTTTGTAGTGTTTGGGCTCGCCTCACTTCTATGGGTAATGCATTCCACAAACGAGCTGCTTGTATCGTAAAGGATTTATCAAAGAACGAAGTGGAATGCATGCGAATACTAAGTTTTAGATTTTCCGATGACCTCAAGGACCTAGCATGTGTGTCACAGAGGAACTGAAAGCGTTCTTTAAGATAAAAAGGAGTCGAAGGATTGAAGAGTACATTGTAAAGCAAAGAAAGTATGTGAACATTCCGGCGAAGGCGAATAGGAAGCCATTTGAGCTGAGTACGAAATTCAGAAATATGGTCATACTTGCGCAAGCCAAATATAAACCTGATACAGAGATTTTGAAGTCGCTCAAGCTTATCCAATTGGTCTTGGTTGAGATCAAGATAGCTGGCATCAGCATAGTCCAGGATTGGGAGAAGAAGAGATTGTGCTATCGCAATTTTAGTAGTGATGGGAAGAAAATTGCGAAGGCGCCTCAAGGAGCCCGCCGATGCAAACAGTTTACGACTAACTTCCTGCAGTTGCTTAGTCCAGGAAAGAGTGCTATTGATGTAAATCCCCAAGTTCTTCACCGTGTGAGTTAGAGGAATTATGGTGTTATTGAAATAAACCTGGGGAAGTGTTGACCAGTCTATTTTACATACAGTCCGGGAACTACCAACAACAATCACTTGTGTCTTGGTAGGATTGATCTTCAGCCCAAACTCAGTGCTCCAGTCAGCTATTCGATTCAGATCTATATTAATAGTCTCGATGGCATCACACAGCCCATCGAGAGGGGATTGTGTATATATCTGAAGATCATCTGCATACAAGTGGTAGAAAGAAGAAAGTCGTTGAGTGATAGGATTAATAAAAAGTGCGAAAAGTAGAGGAGATAAAACGCCACCCTGCGGCACACCAGCAGATGTATTACACCAAGAAGAAAAAGTTTCTTCAATGCAAATACGTTGCCGGCGACCAAACAGGTAACTCTTAAACCAGTCAATTACCGAAGGAGATATGTTAAAAGAGCAAAGGATGCCAAGCAAAATGTCGAAGTCAACAGTATTAAAAGCATTGCTAAAGTCAAGCAGAGCAAGTACTGTTAACTTCCCCATCTCCATGCCTGACCTGATATCATCCGTGATATGCACGAGTGCTGAGGTAGTGCTGTGTCCAGGTCGAAAACCAGATTGAAAAGGATTTAGGAGATTGTGCCTGGAAAGGAACGTGCTAAGTTGTTGCTGGACAAGCTTTTCAAGGACTTTGGATAGGAATGGAAGAATAGAAATAGGACGATAGTCGGAAAAAGAGGCAGGATGAGATTTTTTTGGCAAAGGAATAATTTGAGCATCTTTCCATGCTTGTGGAAAGACACTACTGGAAATAGAGAAGTTCAGGATGTAAAGGATGACAGGAAGAATGTTATCAAGGATGGGGATGATCATCTTTCTACTGATACAGTCACAACCAACAGCGTCGGATGTAATCGAATGATCATCAAGTCATGACCTGATGCTGCAGTCAGGATAGTCTGCAGAGTACCTAAGTCCTCGACAACAAACAGCAGATATATCGAGTTTAGGCTCATTAAAAACGGCTCGATGTGTGGATAAACGTACTGCTAATAAAGAACACCGAAGTACATAGAGACCTGATGCTGAAGCCAGGAGCATCAGGAAAAGTACAAACCTTGAAATTACAGCACCGTAGTCGTGTTTGGGCTCATTTTAAACAGGACTAAATTTTAAGTTCATTGCAATGTTGACATAAATCTGGCCTGATGCTACAGCCGGGATTATCAGCATCTAGTTTAATGACTGTTTGAAAGAAGAGGGGGAGAGGATATATCGAACTGATCTGATGATGAAAGCCGAAAGGTAAATTAATGTAATCTAACCGTGTTTGGGATTATTAGAACCGTTATGAGATGCGCTCTGACTATAAGGTATTTAAGTTTGACTGAGGGGTACTTTTTAGTGGTGGTACCGTAACTAAAAAGTGTAAAATAAAAAAAACTTTTTACAAAAAAAATATAACCGACTTCAATGATAAAAAACACTGAAAAGTATCAAATAACTTTAATTTTGGAAGTCGGTGTTTCTTTAATAGTTTAGTCTCTTCGTTATTTAACACCGACTTCCAAAATTAAAGTTATTTGATACTTTTCAGTGTTTTTTATCATTGAAGTCGGTTATATTTTTTTTGTAAAAAGTTTTTTCTTGTTTTTACTATTTGTTAAAACGACAATAAAAATAGGTCATCTGTGAAAATTTCAGCTATAACGGTTTTTGAGATACAGACTGGTGACAGACGGACGGACAGCTGAGTCTTAGTAATAGGGTCCTGTTTTAACTTTTGCCCTAAAAAGAAAAAACTATCCCAAAGGAAGATACTCCATGGATAAAGAGAATCCTGTAGGTAAACTATATTTTATGGATATGACCTATCTGTGTGCTGGGCACGCCACAATTATGGCGGTAAGTCCCCTATTTGAAGCGTGGCTGGAAAGACTTCACGGCGTCCTCACCTTCCGCATGACGCAGGTTCGACGGCTCGCACTGTTCCCGCGCGTCTCAAGGAGTTGTCAGCAATAGCAGGAGCCCAGCTGGGTCGAAGCCTACTGGGGCCAGGGTTAGCTCTGAAAGGTAGCTCAGCCCTGGTATGAAAGTTAAGAAGAAACGGGGTGGTTTTTTAGTCAGTAAGAGTCTATCACTATCTCCCGCCCCGCCCAAGGGCGGAGGATGTCATTTGGATAACCCAACAAAAAAAAAAACCTATCTGTGCCATTTTCCCAAATCCATTCCGGTTTTAATGAAAAAGTAACAATCGTATACACACACATGCATACAAATTCCAGTGTTAACTAGATTTAAATGAAGGATATGCCTGATATCTTTGGGTTAATATTTGCGTGTTAAGGGCGTCAATTTCTACGAATGTACAGACTGAGATACTCCGCGCTCACTTAAGTGTAATTGACAACGGTATTCTGTAAAATATGAAGACAGGAACTGAAATAAAATATTATGTGCGACCAAAAATTTTTATTCTTAAAACACACTTATTTTTGTTGACTTATTTCTTTTTTATTTTTGACATTTGTAGGCGTAATTTTTTTTTTACTGACGTTGGAATTCTAACATGGCAAAATATAGTCCACAAGAAAATTGTTCGTCGAGGTCACGACCCTCAGCATTGAGGATAAACGACGCAAGGAGGTGGGTTTCTATTTTTGACATTTGTAATGGTGAAATCTTAATTGATTTGCTTTTATATTGCTTAATTTGATTACGTAACTGTACATCATGGAAAAGGAAAATTGAAAAATATTTTTATTTGAAAGCAGAAAATTGTTTACGCCAAAATTTTTGTGGATTGGTTTACATAACGTTCTCAAGTTACAATTCTATAATATTATACGACGGTGCAACTAAAAATGAGATTGACTTCATCATGTCGACCAAGAAGCAAATATTCAATGATGTCTCTGTGATCAATGCGGTGAAAACTGGAAGCGATCACCGCATGGTAAGAGGCACATTGAATATCAACATCAAGCTTGAAAGGTCTCGACTGGTGAAGTCTACGCTCCGTCCAGCACAGATCCAGATCCAAAACTCCGAGTGCTTTCAGCTCGAACTCCACAACCGTTTCGAGTGCCTAGGGAGCTCCGTGGACGAATATAATGATGGGTTCGTGGAAACTGTCCACACGGTCGGGTCTAAATTTTTTAAGACTCACCGTACAAATGAGAAAAAAAGGCTCTCGGATCCAACCCTCGAGCTCATGAGGAAGAGGCGTGAGATGATTCTGCAGTCTTCAGACGATGCGTGCAGATACCGGCAACTCAATAGACAGATTTCAAAGTCTCTAAAACGCGATTTTCGTCGCTTTAATACCGAGAGGATTAAGGAGGCGATTGAGCGGAACAAGGGCTCTAAAGTTTTTGCACGAGATTTGTCTATTGGACAAAGCCAGCTAACAAAACTGAAGACCGACGATGGCAGAGTCATTTCCGTCAAATCGGAGCTTCTGGGAGAGATCGAGACTTTTTATGGGCAGTTATACACATCTATCACTAAACCCGCTGCAAATCTAGCAAATGATCCAAGAGCTAGATTGACTCGACACTATACCGAAGATATCCCGGACGTCAGCCTGTACGAGATTAGGATGGCTCTGAAGCAGCTGAAAAACAACAAGGCGTCGGGTGAGGACGGAATTACGGCCGAACTCCTGAAGGCGGGTGGAAAACCGGTCCTTAAGGCCCTTCAGAAGCTATTCAATTCCGTCATCCTCGAGGGAAAAACGCCACAGGCATGGAGCAGAGGTGTGGTGGTACTCTTCTTTAAGAAGGGCGACAATGCCCTGCTTAAGAATTACAGACCCATCTCACTTCTGAGCCATGTCTATAAGCTGTTTTCCAGAGTCATCACGAACCGTCTTTCGCGCAGGTTCGACGACTTCCAACCTCCCGAACAAGCCGGATTCCGAAAAGGCTTTAGTACCGTAGACCACATACATACGCTGCGGCAGATTATACAGAAGACTGAGGAGTATAATCAGCCTCTCTGCTTAGCGTTTGTGGACTACGAGAAAGCCTTTGATTCGATCGAGACCTGGGCTGTACTGCAGTCTCTCCAACGGTGCCAGATTGACTATCGGTACATCGAAGTGCTGAAGTGTTTATACAAAAACGCCACCATGTCAGTCCGACTCCAAGACCAAACATCGAAACCTATCCTTTTGCAGCGAGGTGTGAGGCAGGGAGACGTTATTTCTCCTAAACTCTTCACGGCTGCAATGGAGGATGTCTTCAAGGTTCTGGAATGGAGAGGACTAGGCATTAATGTCAATGGCGAGTACATCACTCACCTTCGGTTTGCCGACGACATAGTAGTCATGGCTGAGACTACGGAAGAACTCAGTACAATGCTCGGTGACCTCAGTAGAGCTTCCGAAAGAGTGGGTCTTAAAATGAACATGGACAAAACCAAAGTTATGGTTAACATCCATGTAGCACCCACTCCTATTAAGATCGGGGACTCTACACTCGAAGTTGTGGACGATTATGTTTACCTGGGACAGACGGTCCAGTTGGGTAGGTCTAACTTCGAGAAAGAGGTCAATCGTCGAATCCGACTCGGCTGGGCAGCGTTTGGGAAGTTGCACGGTGTCTTCTCGTCTAATATACCACAGTGTCTCAAGACGAAAGTCTATGACCAGTGCGTGTTGCCAGTGATGACTTATGGCTCCGAAACGTGGTCGCTTACAATGGGCCTTATAAGAAGACTCAAAGTCACCCAAAGGGCGATGGAAAGGGCTATGCTCGGAGTTTCCCTGCGTGATCGCATCAGAAATGAAGATATCCGCAGGAGAACCAAGGTTGCCGACGTAGCTCGAAGAGTCGCCAAACTTAAGTGGCAATGGGCAGGGCACATTGCACGCAGAACAGATGGTCGATGGGGACGAAAGGTTCTGGAGTGGCGACCACGTACCGGAAGACGCAGCGTTGGAAGGCCTCCAACAAGGTGGACCGACGACCTGGTCAGGGTTGCGGGAATCCGATGGATGCGTGACGCACAGGACAGGTCATTGTGGCGACGCTTGGGGGAGGCCTATGTCCAGCAGTGGACGTCTTTCGGCTGATATGATGATGATGATGATGAATATTATACATATCTTTATTTTGCTGTATAGTATTGCGTTAATTTCGAAACACTATAAAAATGGTTTACGAACTGTAATGCTTAAAACAGTAATTTTATGCTTAATCCTTTCGGCATGCGACGGGTTGAAATAAGAAGAATATTTTGTTCAGAATTTTTCTTTTGACAAAATGGAAAAGAAAAATAAATGCACACAGATGCCGCACTGGTCTAAAAGTAGAACTACACTGCACACACGTGTGCCACGTACGCTGATCTGGGCGCGTCGGTCTCCATACATTTTATATGGAAACTACACTTGTAGAGCTACACAAGATCCACGCGACGCAACGTCGTTCTACGTCCAAATCAGGCGTGTTACACGTTTGGAGGTAGGCGGAACAGAGAGTAAAGTCCTGCAAACCTCCGTTGGAAAGGGAGGATCCTCCGACCAGACAAGTGTGTGTCGGTTTAATGTAGTTCTAGCTTGAAGGTAAGAAGTGAGCATACGATCCTTTTTATTATATTTGAGGTTTCAAATCATCGAGCAACCTCTCTGGCTCTGGGCGGTACAAGACTGCGTGTCATACTTTTACTGTCTAAAATCCATCTGTGTCCGACTCGCAATGGGCAGCTTGAGAGGTGGAATTATCAAATAATTTTGCCCAATCTGGGCGTAACAGACTTTTACTGTCTGAAATTCATTGCGTCCCAGGGCCGGTTTAAGTCTTCCGAACAATCCCACAATATCACTTTTTCTCTCTGAAGATGTTAGGCATGCTTTTTTATTGTTGATAGGCTCGCGCTCTCACCTGAGCGAAAGCGACGATGTGGTCGACGATGGAGAGCGCTTACCTAGAAGAAACCTATTCACTCTAGACTTAAAGATTCTCTGGTTGCCTGGTAGGTTATGCGATTCCAAAGCACACTGCCCGAAATGCATCCGATAGAAAACCGACTAAACAAGACTTTGAAACCTCGACTCGACGAGTGCGTCATTGCCAATGATCCTCCTGGCTCGCTTCTCAATTGCAAGTGCATCAAGCTAGTATCGGGCAGATCCATCCCAAAGATAAGAGCAGTACTCCATACACGATTGAACTTACGCTTGATAAAGTGTCATTATATAGCAGTGCACATCTGCCACTTATATAATATTATACCAGTTGCTACTACTATATTGCAGTTCCTATTCAACAATATCCAACAATGAACAAGTTTCGACGGTAATAATTTCAAGCAACAAACGATATTGAGTCTTAAAATTACACAGTTACAGTCCTAATTATCAACAGCACAAATAGTTCTTGTTACACATGACAGATGGCGCTAATCCGTCTCGTCTTTGTTCAGATTTTGTAACTGATTCGATGGTGAATGAGGGCATAATTTGCAATTATTCTGAAGTAATCCTTGTCTTTTTAGGTACACGATATCCCTTTCATTTTTTTATAGAATGGAACAAAAAACTATATGTAAGCAAAGCGTTGAATTCCTGTTTTTTTTTACGTAAACCGCCCGAATTTAATATGTCCAGTGAGGACTTGCGTTTTACGGAAGATGAGGACGCCTAGAAATACATGAAAAGCGCGGTAAAGAAGTAAGAAAAATGAATCAAACTCAATACAAGTATATTGTGTATTTATTTTTAGTATAAGATATATATGCTACGGCTAAAGATAGGTGTGAACATAAACTTAATATTAGCCGGAGTAACCGCAGGCCCTTGGTTAAAAATGTATAAGCAAATGAAAAAGGAAATGATAATTATCTTACATTAATTATGTTATAATTACATATTAAATACTGTTTACTATTTCAAAAACTTTTATTAAAAAACTAATTACTCGCATTATAGATACTTATGTATATTTGTGGTTATTTGTTTCATGGTTTCTACACACTGTTGCCTACATTTCGTTTTATCTCTCCTTTCGCAGGTTTGCTGGAAGAAATTTCTTTTGAAAAAAAAAAAGTGAAATACAATAATCTTACTAATATTATAAAAGCGAAAGTGTTTTTTTTTTGTTTGTTACACGTCTTCATGCCTAATTGGCTAAACCGATTTTGATGAATTTTAGTACAGAGACAGTTGGAACCCTGGAGACGGACAAGGGCAATTTTTTTTTTTAAGTGAGAAAAGGGGGAGAGGGGGATGAAAAGGGGAGAGGAATTAAAGTATATTAATAAACGCGGGCGAAGCCGCACGTGAAAGCTAGTAAAAAAATAAAATTAAAGTAAAGGAGCATACAGAATACCGCTCCGCTCTTCGTAAATCAGAATCGAGGATTCTACATGTTCGCCCCGCACCGAATAATTTGCACTTAACGCGGCCCGGTTGACACGCGCCGATTAAAAGTATGTGTTGACACGTCAGCGAGGTAAATTAAATTATACTCTCATATAACGTTACTCTTTAGGTAAATCGTGGGTACGAGCGATTTACTTGTAGAATGTAGGATGAGGTAATTATATTATTGTTGGATTGATTGGTTGGGAGACATTTTGCGTCGTATATAGGTAGGTACAGGTTCAAAATTATTTCAGATCAGCCTACGCAGATAAGCCTAAGCAGTTTTGTTTGGTCTAGTGCTTTTCGTGGGTTTGATTCCCACCTACGACACATATTTGTGTGATGAGTACGATCATTTGTTCTGTGGCTTGGTGTAATTTATCTTGATTATGTATGTCTTTATTTATTATAATATAAGTAGATATGTTTATCAGTTGTTGGAAAATCGCCTTAAATGGTATGGCCACATCATGAGACGGAACGAAGACCATGTGGTGAAAATCGCATTAGGCTTGCCAGAACAAAGGAGAGGTAGAGGCCGCCCGCTATCGACCTGGTGGTCAAACATCGAAAGAGACCTTGAGAAAGCCCAATTGCCAAACCTGACAACCCAGGACAGATCAACCTGGCGCCGTAGAGTGAGGACACCCGACCCCAGATAACGGGAACAGGGACGGAAGAAGAAGAAGATATATATATCAGTTGTCTAGTGCTCACAGTACAAGCTCTGCTTAGTTTGGGACTAGATGGCGTTGTGTGAAAAGTTACAAAATATTGTCATGTTACTATCCAGAAACCCACTCAAATGTACACACAAAATTTTATCCATATCGGTAGGACAACTTAAAATAAAAATTAAAAAAATAACTTTATTGCATATTATTTTGGCTTAAGTTACATGCCGAGGAGTATTCATTGAGGCATAGAAATGCCTGTAGTTGAAGGCTCCGCTCCTCCCTTACATTATAAATATACAATGAGGCAAATGACAAACGGGAAAAAAGTAACATAAATAAATAAAATAAAAAGTAACAAAGGACAAAAATATATAATTATATATATAAAAAACGATCAATTGTGAATGTGCTTGAGTGCACTGAGGTGTATGTGTGTGTGCTTGGTAACAAACACACTTAGGTATAGAACAATTATATTCATAAAGATATGTAGATTAAGGATGACAGCGTGACGAGTGACAGGACAGCATGGAAGAAAAAAACGTGTTGCGCCGACCTCAAATAAAACGGGACAAGGGCAGAAAGATGATGATGATGAGGATGATGTAAGGTGACCAGTGACGGATTAACCTTAATCAAATTAAGCAACTGTCTAAGGCATCACGTCTGGGGGGGCACCAGAAGAAACACCAATAAACCATCCTTAGAGCAAATCGATATTATACATAGAGTCCGATATGTTAAAAACGTTAGACGTTAATACTATCTTGTGTGAATTCAATGCCCGGAAAAGCCACAAGGCGCATTTAAATAAATAAATATTTGGTTTTTATTGTGGTCGCACCTACTCCACTTCTAAGGTACGTTACATCTCATCATCTTATTTTACAAAAAACTAATGTTTTTAGGCGGTAAAGGTTTAAAGATTGATTTTAGTTGACATATGGATAGGGGGCCTACAAGCGTGGATTACTTAGGGCATCAAGTAGTCTTAATCCGTCACTGAAGGTGACAAGTTAAAATTTAGGTGCCTACACATCTACTTAACCCACCAGGGAATATAGGCGTAAACATGAATATATTAATTTGTTTTCGGCTAATAGCACTAATAATCGCTCAAAGCGTCTCAAATGCCAGCCAAACAGCAATCACGCCATAATATTATTACAATGCAATTTCGTTGCGTATCAAAGCGAAAACGCGTATCATCCCTCATAGTTAATCGATCGCATTGTACACACAGACGCACACAAAGCAACTGTGTAGTAAATAGGTACCATATACGCGAACCCCATGCAATTCGGCCAATTCAAATGCAGATATTTTGACGAGGATGCACGGTCTACGGTCCTGCTATAGGGATTTAGGAGGGCTCGTCCCTCCCAGACAGACGTATTGATTTTCGTGTTCACCCCCCGTAGTTTGGTTTGATATTATTAAATATAAATGGCGTTGAAATGTTGGTGGTGCAAATGATTTTGACATGGGTTCGTTTGATTGTGTGTTGGAGAGTAATATTGTATTGAAGTACTTATGCATTTGTAGTGTAGTATGTGTGTCTTGCCTTTTAGGATTCTGCATCTAAGTTGGAAAAAGGGAAGTTTTGATTCTCTTGTAAGCGTCAAAATATACGCCACTAGCTTTTGCCCTGTTCCTCTGGAAAGTGGGAGGTTAGAAAGAGACAAAAAGTAGCCTATGTCACTCTCCATCTCTTCAACTATCTCCACTTAAAAAATCACGTCAATTCGTCACTCCGTTTTGCCTTGAAAGACGGACAAATAGACACATATTGGTTTATGTTTGTCTTAATTTGTCTCTGTTGAGGCCGGTGTTAAAACTCTTTTGTCTATGGTTGTAAGGCGTAATACACACCTATGCTCGATACACACATGGTCTGACAGGGAAATTTGTTTTTGTATTTTTGTAATATTTTGTGCGTCTGTTTAGGCGGAATAAACGTGTTTACTTTCTTTTCTTTTACACACACTTTCCCATTTATAATATTAGTGTGGATAAACGGAGCATAAAAGGCCTTATCTTTAGATTGCGTTGACTGAAGTTTGATTTTTTTACTACTCCAAGGGGTAACTTTATTGATAAGCTGAAAAAAAACGCTCTCCGATCCTGGAACGCAAGACAAAAAGGAACATATGAGTTGGTTTTAATTAGTAACAGTAAAACGCGCCCTTGCGCTTCGCCCTGGAGTGGGAGAAGTCATTAGATGATTTCCCACCAGTCATTGCATATTTGATTTTAATTACAGTATGCATTCTTGAGAAAAAGAGTTTGGACAGTCGTTCACCATCCCGCACTGGATTTGCAGCACTCGCGACCGTAGCAAAGGTGAAGGTATCAGTGAAACCACTTCACAGCTTGTATAACTGTATTAGATAGAACTTTTTTGAACTGTAGAGTGTAGACACTTTGAAAAGTTCATTTTACATACTTATTTAGAACTTTTGAATTACTTATTAACTGATTTAAAATTAAATTCATCGCGAACCTAGTCTAATCGCGGAAAATCTTAACACCGCGATCTAGAAATTGACGCTCAAGATACAACGCCATCTTTTGGCCAAAAATATAAACAATATTTCCAACAGTCAACAAAGTGATCTTATAAGGGTTCCGTTTTTTCCATTTCAGGTACGGAATCCTAAAAACGTACATAACACCACTTTTGTACCTTTCTACTGTCATATGAGGGAAATCGTCAATAGACCCAATAAATACTTAAGAGGGTCCTTCTCCACTCGCTTACCGTAAACATCAAAAATGGTTTAAAAGCTTGTTACTTCATTTAATGCAATCCAACGCGATGCTTGACGAAAAGGCAACGCAAAAAAAGAGAGATAACGCCTGGAAACTCTGTTAGTATTCGGTAATTCCGAGATTTACTCGAAAATTTCACAAAACTTGCTCCAGGAAATAGCTGTTTTTTTTAAACCCTTAAAAGTTTTTGGAAAAGTTGTCATCATTTAGAATCTTAATAAAATTTCCAAGGTCTCTAGAGGATTACTTTTTTGACTTTTTTAATTTTTAGGCAAATTATGAAGTGTCAAAGTTCATACAAAATAGGACATTTTCAGAGGTTTTTACTCGATTAGTTTTACACAAATTTAGAAATTGGTTTCTTTAGAAACCTAGATAATATCCACAAGATACTGTGTTTCCAAAATATCTAATGAAAACTGTGTAATAACGTCATAATCAGTTATGAGCGGTTGTATGAAAAACAGTGAGAATGTGAGTCGTGATGCACCACCCATTTTGAACCTCTGGAAATCCACAAATATAAAAAGAGAACTCCAAGAAAAATGTTTTATTAAAATTGACCATACAACCAAACGCTGGGCAAAAATCAAAACATGTTATAAATTAACCTCCATAAAAAAAAATTCGCGAATCTGACCCTAACTTACGATTTAAACATGTATTATCTACGAGATTACGTCACGAATAATAAAGTTTGTTACAAACTTAAGTTTGTTTTGCGTCTCGAAAAAAACAAAAATCTTGAATAGTCTCCCGCTCCGCCCAAGGGCGGGGGATGTCATTAGATAATTTTCCCACCGGAAAAAAAATGAAATTGTGTTTTTTAAACCGCTATTACGGGGCCGCAAAATCAACATAGACCTGGGCGGAGTTCATACAAAAGACTCCGTGACTACAACCGGCTCTTAAGTAGATCAATAGGTTGATACTATTAAAAATCATCATCATGATTTCAGCCGACAGACGTCCACTGTTGGACATAGGCCTTCTCCAAGCGTCGCCACAATGATCGATCCTGTGCGTCTCGCATCCACCGGATTCCCGCAACTTTCACCAGGTCATCGGTCCACCTTGTAGGATGCCTTTCGACGCTGCGTCTTCCAGTACGCGGTCGCCACTCTACAACCTTTCGGCCACAACGGCCATCTGTTCTGCGAGCAATGTGCCCTGCCCATTGCCAATTAAATTTGGCGATTCTTCGTGCTATCATTACTAATATTATAAAAGCAAAAGTGAGTTTGTTTATTTGTTTGTTTGTTACGCCTTCACGCCTTAATGGCAAAATCGATTTTGATGAAACCGGTACCCGGATAGACCATGTCCTGGAATAGGACATAGGATACGTTTTATTCCGGAAGTATGTTCCCTTGGTATAATTTTCTGCTATCACGCGAGCGAAGCCGCTGGGCGCAGCTATTTAAAAATATTTTCCTGTAACCATTATTTTTCTTTTCAGCGACCTCAATAAAACCTTTCATTCCTACGTTTCGCACCACCCAACGTTCCATTGAATTATTCTATAATCGAATCTGTATTCACGATATCGAGTGAATATTCATACCACTTGACGCTGTAATTGGTTGGACGAGTGGCCAGTAGTAATGTCGATCGACGCATAATACCATACCAAGAAATATTCGTTCAGAAATAAACACAACAGACCCTATCAACCAGACAATAAAGTTCACTTTTGAGAACAAAATCGCTTGCTGAAATGCAAAAATAACTTTGCATAACGATCCAGTGATTCGATAGATCTATACTAAGTTTTATTTGCCGTCAATTTGATGGAAATTTTGTGAATTATAAACCTTGTTTGATGTCATTAAGGTTTAATTTTGTGCGTGCGTGATCTTGTAGGCGAAGTAGATAGGATATAATTGTCATCGGTTAATGACAAATAATCAAAGTTAGTGTCAGCACACGAGCCACAAAAAAAAGCCGAATCAAGCTTCTTTTCAAGCTTTTTTTTGTGGCTCGTAGGCGGCGTCGCTGCCACAAAAAAAACCTTGACGCCACTTCTAGCTTTTTTGTTCCAGCCAAATTGCCATGCCATTTGTGCATTCAATCCTTCGTGATTCAATCCTTCTTCGTCAGAGTCCATTATGATACAGCACGCATGGCCACGAACTGTCGCGCACTTCAGCTTTTTTTTGTGGCCGCTTCTAGCTTTATTTGTGGCCGCTTCTAGCTTTTTTTGAGGCAGCGTTTTTGTGGCGGCTTTTTTTTATAGCCCGTTTGCGGGGACACTAAGGGTCAACTGACGATGACGGTAGAGTCGAAGCGGCACGTCGCGTCCTGTGGCCCTACCACGAACTTTTAACGCAATCCATTTTAGGACCTAAATTGAACTGTTAAAGGGATGGAGCTTTGTAGGGCGTATAGCTCCATCTCTCTTCCTCGCTCGCACGCTTGACACTTTAACACGTAACTTTAAATTTATTTGTGTTAACGCGCGTCGTAGCGCGATGACGCTCGCAATAGCGAGCCCATCCCCCCTCTAGCCAAGTTACAACCAACGCTTCGAGTTGACCTTGCCGCCAATTCTTTTGTTCTGACCATGTGACTGAGCGTTGAGATGACGTTGTTCCCGCACATTTGAAGCTTTCTATTAGCGTTAACTATTGCAGATTACATATATTACATATATGCTTTACCCTAGTCCGTGCGTCACTGCGGGGTGCCAACTGAAAATCAGCGCTGGGTGTCTAACGCCCAGCAAATGCTGAGGTGGTCACCCTTTCGGTGCGGGCAAGCTCGGCGCACTTTGTACTTTTATTTTTGTTTACTTTGTGTATATAACCGTTGTGCTGTGCTGTGTCTGTTCTGTACCTAATAAAAGTATTTCTATTCTATATTAGTGGTACAGATCGCAGTACTGGACCAGTTCAGAGAATGTTGAAATTTCGTGAATAGAGCTCGTGTTCGCCAGCTGACGCGTCACTGCAATCGGTAATCGACCGGACCGAGCCCGAACCGTCGACGTAGACTTCCACGCGCGCCTCAAGATGTCAGCAAAACCGTAGAGATCCAGCAGGGTCGAAGCCTACTGGGCCCATAATCAGCCGAAAGACGTCCACTATTGGACATAGGCCTCGCCTAAGCGTCGCCACAACAACCGGTCCTGTGCGTCACGCAACCATCGGATTCCGGCGACCCTGACCAGGTCATCGGTCCACCGGGCCCATGGTTGTGTAAAAGAAAACCCCCGGGGTCCTAGAACGAAATCTGACACGCCCTCCCGCTCCGCCCTAGAACAGGAGAAGTCATTGGATAAATTCCCAATAAAAAAAAGATACGTATCAGCAGTAGATAGAACAAAGATAGACGTCCACTGTTGGACATAGGCCTTCCCCAAATGTTGCCACAATAAACATAGATGGTGGCACTAAGATACATAAAGCGAACATACAACGCGTCCTCACTGTCGAATGCGGCATCCAACTGCATAATGTGATACAAGCAGGCATTGTCCTGATAACAATTGATGTTCATAATTCCGCCTCGGGGCACCGGCTAGCTTATCTAATATCTAGCTTCGGAGATGATAAGATCTACATGGATCCATACATGTCCGATCTAGAACATGAGATTAAACATAGTACATTTAGACGTAGGGCGATTCCCGACCAACGGAGGCGTGCGCTAGCGGACGGCGAGCAATGGGTAGATTGCCGTCAGGTAAGACCAAGCCCAGGTCGCACGCTTAAACAGTAAAATGGACGCGCCTCACCAAAGCTAAAGCTGCGGGATTGTTCCAAAGAGTTACTGCGCACTTGGAACATAAAGGGCAACTGAAGGTGTACAGGTGGGTTTTCTCCACCAAGACCAGGAGGAGTTATTTGATGATTTACCATCTCATTAAAAAAAGGTAGTTCGTAGTATTTGTTAAAGGTCGGTGTTAAGGTAAGTAAGGTATTATGGCGGTAAATCCCCTCTTTGAGGCGTGGTCGGAAAGACCTCACGGCGTCCTTACCTTGCGCATGCCGCCGGTCCATGACACCGGACATGGCACTTTCGGGAGGTTCCTGCACCAGATTCAAGCGGAAGAGACGCCCGGGTGTCGCCACTGTGCGGAACGCCCGGAGGACACGGTGGAGCACACAGTCGAGGTGTGCCCTGCTTGGGCGGAGCATCGCCGTGCCCTCGTGGGAGGGATCGGTGGCGGAGACCTCTCGCGCCGGGCCTTGGTTGAGGCCATGGTCCGGAGCAAGGAGGAGTGGCACCATCTCCCGCTCCACCCAAGAGCGTTGATTGTAATTGGATAATTTTTGCCCACCTTAAAAAAAAGGTAAGTAAGATAAATAGTAGGCCCTATAACTCAGACTCTGGGTTTGTGCCCAATAGCGCATCTTATAGACTTTCAAATATCATCAAAACTAGCTAGTGCACGGTTCCAAATTGGTCGTTCGTAAGAAAGTCCATGGTTACTCTTTTAAAAAAAGTGTTTGATGTTACAATATTTATAGATATTAAGTAAGAACAGTTTTGACCAATACTGTTCACAAAAGCACAAAGAAAATCGTAATAAAAAAAGTCATCTATCTTCTTCTTCTATATTATAAAAATGAGCCCCGTTTTCCGTTGTCACGACATGGCATGAAAACGGCTTGACCGATTTGGCTGATTTTTTTTGTTGTGATTGTTATCGTGAGGACAAGGTTCTTATGGAAAAAAAAAATTGGGTAGTGTAGGGTAGAGTAGAGTAGAGTAGAGTAGGGTAGAGTAGGGTAGAGTAGGGTAGATTAGGGTAGAGTAGGGTAGAGTAGGGTAGAGTAGGGTAGAGTAGGGTAGAGTAGGGTGGAGTAAGGAAGAGCGGGAGCGAAGCCGCGCGGGCAAAAGCTAGTTCTTAATAAGAAGTAATCTGAGAGTTCCTAGGGGCAGTGTTCTCACATTCACATTACGAAACAAAAAAGAGTCTACATAAAAAAAAGCAATGCATCATACCTATCCTATTCCTCCAACACTAAGCTTCTATTGTCATCACACTCAAACCTGACATTTCTACTCATATTTAATCACAAAAGCATATTGACATAGAACTTGAGTCCCCGGGTGGTGGAGTGAAGGCACACGTAATATTTTATAATGCAAATGTCTTAGCCTCCATATTCATGAGTTGGCATTGCAATTAGAGAGATGGACTTGTATGTATTATGTTAATTTTGGCTCCTTTTTACCCAAAATAACATTGCGGGATGGATGGATCTTTGGCGGTTTCGACTTGGCAGGAAATGTAGTATTTATTTTATTTCGTAGGAAAAAACATTGGTGAGAGAACATGAGGTGAGATATTTCAGTCGGTTATCTTTTTAACCGACTTTGGCGAAACATATCATCATCTTCCTGCCCTTATCCCGTATTATTTGGGGTCGGCGCAACACGTTTTTTTCTGCCATTCTGTCCTGTCGCTCGTCACGCTATCACTAACTCCCTTTTCATTCATATCACTTCTCACACAATCCATTAATCTTTTCTTCGGCGAAACATAATTTCCGATAATGATGTTAGGTATTTTAGCGTCGTTTGAGGTTTTCTACACCATCACCACCACCACCACCACCAGCCCCAACACAACCCGCCGTGCTTAGAAGACAGGATACTTTTATATACTCTGTAGTAGTTCTAGTAAAAGTTTGGCGGTTAATGAGGGTGTTTTGGCAGATTGAGTTCAGAGAAAAAGAAAAAGGTTCTTCAGTGGCGACTGCTTACCGGAAAACGCAGCATTGGAAGGGTACTACAAGGTGGACTGATGACCTGGTGAAGGTTGCGAGAATCCGATGGCTACGGTACGCACGGGATCATTCATTGTGGCGACACTTGGTGGAAGCCTATGTCCAACCGTGGACGTCTATCGGCTGACATGATGATGAGATCAGAGAATACGAATGTAGACTTTAAAAATACGGAAATCAATCCTTAGTTTTATTTTGTTTCCGGCAGATACAAAATGAGTACGTAGGAGGAGCTTTCCTTATGAATTTCTAAAATACACATTCCAATAAGAAATCTGAACTAATAGGCTAGTTTCCGTAAAAAAAATTAATTAGTGCGTCTTTTAGATTATTCAAAAATAAGGGACACGTATTTTTTTATTTGTAAATTAACATGTAAATTAATGTTAAAGTTACATGTAACGTCACGCCGTGCTGCATTTTTTCGCACGGGGTGACGTCATACGTAACTTTTATGGGCTATATCTTAGTTATTTTTTGTTTAATCGAAAAAGAAAAAATACGTGTCCAATATTTTTTAAACGGTTTTATTTAGCTCAACCCGTTTGTTTATAATCTAAAATACGGACTAAATAAAATGAAGTTATTTCGACCCTGGAAACTACCCTATTATTCTATTTTTGGAGTATCATCTAAGAAAATGAGGAGTTCAGCGTAAAATTAAAGTTTATCGAAAGTTGAGATTCAGCGCTGAAGTTAATTAGTTTGAAAATTAAGATGGCCACTATTTTCCGCCTAATTGCGCCCCACCCTCGTAAATAATGCTGTAATCTACGAGGAACTTTCTAGAAAATATCTTTCTGGTTATAATAACGACTAACTAGCCCGAAGAGGGTGAATGTTTACTGATAATCATGTCTGGGTCACCAGTTTAGTCCACCTCTAAACTGGAGACCCCGACATGATCATCAATAAAGTTCCACATATCGTCACCCTCCCGGCTAACTGTCGTAACTAGCAATTGATATTTTTCCAGGGCGACCATTTTTCGTTCGGGCGTTAGAATCATGTTCCTGTAGTTGCGTTAGCTGTAGCTTTATTAATTAATCAATAAGTGTTTAATATCGTTCTTGGCTTATTTTAAGTTAGTAGTGGCCCTAAAGCCCTAAGATACAAAAGTAGTAAGGGTATTTTTTCCCTTTTTTGCACTTACGCAAATCATAATACGTGATTATCTTCTACACGGTAAACGACACAGATACGACAATTAGAGAGAACTTGCTCGAAATAATGTTATGAACACGCTGGTAATATCAGTGCAGATACGCCAGTTTGTGAGATAGGACAGTTAGCGGGGAGGGCGACGATATATCTATTGAAAAGAATAGTAGTTTTCTACTGAATGGATTTTCATACGGTTATCAAATGCCTCAAGGAGTTGTCAGCAACCGTAGAGGCCCAGCAGGGTCGTAGACTACTGCGGCCATGGGTGATGCCAAAGATCCCCAGGGCCCTGGAACAATGGCAAAGAAGGAACAGGAGTGGGTTTTTAGTTAGTGAAAGTCTGAAACTATCTCTCGCTCCACCCAAGAGCGGGGATGTCATGGGATGATTTTGCCACCTAAAAAAAATACGGTTTTCACATATAGATAGATATATCACACTCATGAGGCAGGTTTTAATTTCCTTCAAAGATTTTTAATACCCGTGTGAAGATAGACGCTTGAAGGGATTCTCCTCCGAAATCCAAAACAAAGGTTGGTTTGAGTAAACAAATCAGTTTAGAAATGAGACACCTCATTACTGTTAAGTATTGATCCATAAGATTACATACACGCATCTAATTAAAAAGGTAATCTCAAAACTCTCTATCGTCTATGTTTCATAGCCCCCGGTAATGTCTGGTTCAATGTATCAATATGTTAAAACATGTGAGATATCTTTACTTAGTCAGAGCCGTAAGTAAGGCAGAGCCAGCGGTGCCCGCGCCCAGGGCGAAGACTCTAGAGGGGCGCGTAAAACATCAAACTAGGCTGAAGTTTGGATCATGTTTGGTATTTAGTAGTCTAGTTACTTACAATAGCGCCGATTCTCCTGTACTAAACTTATTTTAAAAAATCGCCTACTCTTACAGAAAATAGCGATAAAAAAAATTAGCAAGAATATTACTCCTGTCAAATTAGTCAGAATTTTATTTGCCATACAATTGTAGACGTGATTTCAAAACGTGTAGATTAAAGGGGCGGCCAGATGGATGGACCAACGTCCCAACCAAGGTGACCTTGGTTTGTGTATTTGGTTTGTTTGCATCCATCTGGCCACCCCTTTTTAACTGTAAAGGGGTGGCCAGATGGATGATTATAAGAATACAAAGAAGTGCATCATGCAAACTAATTTGACATGAGTACAATTATTGCTATTTATCTTTTTTTAGTGTTCACGATTAATAAAAGAGAGTGATATATAAAATATATTGTACTATCGCTCTCTTTATTCGATAGTATAAACAATTTTAGACGCGCCCTACCAGGAAATGATTGCCGATTCTATAAATACTTAGAGCACAATTACCCATAAGTGGTAAACAGTTGGTTCTGGATGGTGTGTATAAATCATCACGACACGCGTGTTTGTTTTTATATCTAGTTATTTTTTAACCCCTGACAAAAAAGAGGGGTGTTATAAGTTTATCTTTTTATTGTTCGAGCTAGATAGAAAACTTTTTTTAAGTGGGCGGTTATAGAAACACGCACCAAGCGTTTAAAAATCTAGTTACGGTACTGTACTTAGTATACTACAAAGTCGCTAACCGCGTCTGTCTGTTTAAACGTTTATTCCTCCTAAACCATAATAACGGATTTTGGTGCGGGTTTTCTTACTAAACGAGAAACCTTTGTGTGTATAATTAGCACTCGTGTAAAGTCGAGGGAGGTAACTAGTCAGGGATATTTTGGCAATATTTCCATTCATTAGGGATTTCTTTAAAAATATCTTGTTTCATCTCAACATCAAATTACGTAAACATTCTATCAAAGGAGAGTGAACATCAAATATTTTAGGATTTTCATTCAAAGTTTGTAATCATTATTTTATTCAATGAGGAAAATTAGGAAAGAAACCGGTATTTTTATCCGATGGATGCGTGACGCACAGTCGTTGTGGCGACGCTTGGGGGAGGCCTATGTCCAACAGTGGATGTTTTTCGGCTGATATGATGATGATGATGAGGTTTTTATAAACTTTGCTATACTGCTACTTTTTGACGTTTACCGGCAACATGGGTTTTGCGGATGGCGAGCAACTAAAGGAACACTGTGGGTTTTGGTTAGTAAAAGTCTGACAGCCTTTCGCGCTCCACCGTAACGGAAGAATAAGAGAAGAATTTGTAAAATAAAAATATAAAAATGTATTATGTTAGTCCCTTTTCGGGCAAATAAAATGATTTTCTTTCTTTGCTTCTTTCATTATTTCTGGCTTTCTTTCTTTCTTTCAGAAGTTTAGTTAGATATTTCTACCAAATCGAGTCGTAACAGTCTTCTACCAGTTCCATTCTGATGATTGTGCTTCGGAATTGCATAACTTCATTCCGTCAAACCCGTTCCATCATCCGACCACCACGCACGGCGATACACGGACCTGTACATGGTAGACATCCCACCCATATGCATGAAACGTTTTAGGAACACAATCATTGTGCTTACCATCAGGTGAGATAGTGGTCAAACGTGAGCCATTTACATTATAAAAAAAAACAGCTTAGGAGTGAAATTCCCTGCCGGAGTCTGTGATCCCTGACAACTATATCGGTCTGTAAGTTATGAGTGAATAGGTTACTACGCTCCATCGTCGACCACATCATCACTTACCATCAGGTGAAATGATGGTCAAGAGCGAGCCTTGTTGAACAGGTTCCCGGAAAGCGAAAGTTCCTGAACTGCTTCAAAAATAATTTTGACAGACTAAATCTCTCAAAACTGTTTGAAGCACTTACTAACAGCTGTTAGTATGTCTTACCAAATAATCTACAGAATACATACTCGTATAAAAGAAGATAAAGACTAACTTTTTTTTTTTCGGTAGGTAAAGATCCCAGCTGGGTCGAAGCCTACAGAGGTCAAGGTTAGCTTTGAAAGGAAGCTCAGCCTCCGGTACGAAAGGCAACAAAAGAACAGGAGTGTGTTTGTAGTCATTAAAAGTCTGACACTGCCTCCCGCTCCGCCCAAGAGCGAGGGACGTCATTAAATGATTTTCCCACCTAAAAAAAAAATGGGCGGTAATCCACCACGCGAGCCAAGTGCGGGTTGAAAGTTGAAAAAAATAGTTTGTTTGAGAAAAACCTAATTTCTAAGCAGGCAAAGCCGCTGGCATAAACAAATAATACCTACACCGTCAAATTCAAACACAAACCTGACCTTACGAAGGTTATAATCAAAACATCTATCTATCCATCTATACACCCTCGTCTGTCTGGGCGTCGCATTCACGGTGCAGTGCCAAAAATCAATAAATGCCTCCCCATGGGATACGGTGAGCCACCTCAGTGAGCTCCCTTTATGTATAAACAGATAGTTAAAGTTATATATTACATAATGAACATTGACATTGAAGGGCTCGTATATTGAGTTTGTGTGTGGGGATCAGGATTAGAGAGCAGGAAATTTTGAGTAGAGTGGTCCAGGGGTACGATATTTTAATGCCGAAATATTATTTCGATTGGTATTTTTTTTTTTTTGGGTTGCAATCTGTTTGGAAATTGGAACTATATTTTAAGTAGGTAATGGAGAACAATCACATTCATTCTATAGAACAGACTGGTAATAGAATAAATTGCTATGGAACGGTGAAAAAAAATATTTTGTTCGACATAGACCTACATGAACCAAACTTAAGTGGCAATGGGCAGGGCACATTGCTCGCAGAACAGAAGGCCGTTGGGGTTGAAAGGTTCTGGAATGGCGACCACGTACCGGAAGACATAGCGCTGGAAGGCCTCCTACAGGGTGAGCCGATGACCTGGATCCGATGGATGCGAGACGCACAGGACCGTTCATTGTGGCGGCACTTGGGGGAGGCCTATGTCCAATAGTAGACGTCTTTCGGCTGAAATAATGATGATGATAATGATGAGCCCTACAAGAGCATTTTTAAAACGTCAGAAGCTAGTGCACGGTTCTAATTAGTACTTTCCTACAAAGAAAAACCGGCAAGAAACTCAAGCATTCTAACAAAACAAAAAGATATTTACAATGTTTCTATTTTATCTACAATGTTAACAGATTCGTAACTTACACGTAGAACTCATTGGAAACTTTAATCACTCCTCTTATATTTATCTGTTCTACGGTCTGTAATCCCTCGATGGTTAATTAATTGCACTGCTATACAATCGCACTGACACATGCAACTTTGGATAACCGGGACCCCTCTGAACCGGTTTTAATTAACTTTTTGTGAAACCAATGCTGATATTTCTTTGATGTTTTGTTTAGGCTTTTGATTTGTATATAACATTATTTTCATCCCCCCATCTCGGAAAGAGTATTTTTGCACTTCGATATCGGAGAGCAAAAGCAGTTTTTATTCTCTAGACAGATAATGTAAGCTGTTGAATTTAGAACATCGCGTGCACTATGTGTATGAATTCAAAATATCATTAACCCTTCAGATACCGTCAATTAGAGACACAATAGTAAGACAATAGATGCGCGGCCACCGGTGGTCGCTTGGGGATTCATGAATTAAACCTATTTACTTCTACCTCCGTGGTACCAAATTTGACACACAACTTTCTTAATTTGTTAAAAACTCAGACTCAGAACCTCCTTGGTGTACTTTTTTTATGCATTTAGTCATTTCCTCGCTGAGGTGGAACCTTTCATAGGTTACGTGTTGTACTCGACTGCGAAGATTTTTCACCTTTCACCGCGCGAGCGTGAGCGGTAGCTCAGGATTCTAATTTTTGGATTCCTTTGCTTGCTCGGTCATCAAAATTTTGCACGCGGTTAAAAATCAACTTTGCACTCTTGTATAACAAATAACTATTTTAGTACATAATATGTGAAACCTGAATATAGTTTGTTTAGAATCAGTAACTAAATTGATTCCAATAATTTTTACATCATGTTAGATTTTTGCCAGCGCATAGCTGGGTGCTGGGTGTTTTTATGTCACTAATAAGGTACCATAATTGACTTATAACTTTGTGATTTTTCATAATATCTATAGATTTTTTACATAAAATAAAAGACAGGTGTTTCAAGTTTCGTATTATACTAAAAATAAGGCTGTATATTATTTCATACTGAAGTGACTGGTTTCATTACATAAGTATGCGAAAATTGTCTCTCTGACTAAAACAGAACACGGTAGGTAGATGACTATAAAAACGTATGTTTTCTTTTTTCGCGGAAAAAAAAGATGAAGACAATAGGGTGCGTCGTCGCGCCTCGCGCGTGACCTACGTAAATATGTACCACTTTTTACATAGAAGTAACAAAGATCAGAAGTGTAGGACTTCTGATCATTGGTAAGTTTTTATCTTTGTTCATCATCATTTATTCATTTCAGCCGATATGCGTCCACTGTTAGACATAGGCCTCCCCCAAGCGTCGCCACAACGAACGTTCCTGTGCGTCTCGCATCCATCGGTTTCCCGTAACCTTCACCAGGTCATCGGTCTACCTTGTAGGAGGCCTTCCACCGCTGCGTCTTCCGGTCCGAGGTCGCCATTCCAGAACCTTTCAGCAATGTGCCCTGCCCATTGCCACTTAAGTTTGCCAATTCTTCGTGCTATATCGGCTACTTTAGTTCTCCTGCGGATGTCTTCATTCTTGATTCGATCACGCAAGAAAACCCAGAGCATAGCCCTTTCTATTGCCCTTTGGGTGATTTTAAGCCTTCTGATGATGCCCATTGTGAGCGACCATGTTTTGGAGCCATATGCCATCGCTGTTACAGTCACATACTACTCTGTCAAGAAAGTACCGGGAAAAGATCAATAATACACAAAATGTCTGTTATTCATCCAAATTTATTTTATCACCTTCAAAGTATGCTCCTTTAGAAACGATACACTTGCGCCAACGAATTATCCATTCATCAAAACATTTTTTAAACGCTTTTGAACGCTTTGAACCACTCATAAGCACGAGTTTTTGATAAAGTCGATTCACCGTAAGCCTTCTGTAACATTTTCAGTGACTCCGAACACGAAATTCCATTGGCGATGCAAAATTTAAGACAAACTCTTTGTTCGATATTTTTGTCCATTATGAAATTCGCATTACACACTATATATGATATTACTAAAACCAGCACTGTATTTAATATAAATAACAGATGCAACTCAAACTCCGCGCCAAAATGGAAAACAGTTGTGCCAATCTAACAACTACAAAAAAACAAAAATTTGAATTTGGAACCATAAACAAATCATCCATTCACGATACTTTTTTGACTGAATGTATGTTATCTTTGTTAATATTTATCAAAGCAAAAATACGTGGCTAATTTATTGATAATCGGACTGAAGGACTAATAGTAGATTATGTGATTAGGGGATAAACCAGTGTCTTTAAGTTGCGGGCGGCATATTGAATTCCGAACGAAACGAAGGTTGCTAATTTTAATCCCGAACGACAGTGAGGCACTAAACAATTAACTCCTGAGCATCGCGGGGGAGCCAATACAGAAACCTGAGTGAAATGAGGACTACCCTGAGAAGAAACAGCGAAACAAACTCCGGTGTCAAAATCTCTTTTAAAGTCCATACAGAAAACATTTAATGGTCAAATTATATGAGAACCATGCAGATTAGAGTCTGAGATGGTCTTTTGAAGAAAGAACCACACAGATTTGAGTGGACCTATCCAGTCAGTGCAAGCATTTGTCAGTAATCGTGTAGCTCAAACTTATGAGTTCAACATAACAGAAGTAGTAATAATATTTTCCAAAAAAAATATTTTTACGAAAGTTTAAATAACACTGAATTATTAGGTTTCCTTTTTACAGATGTGTGGTGGGAGTCTCACACAGGATCCTCCATAAGACTTATCGTCCGGACTCACGCGGTTGCCCTGATTTCCCCAGAGAATCGTAACTTTCACTACCGTAGTGCGCTTAGAAATTAGTTCTAGACATTGTAGATTTAATCAATTTTAATCTTAGGTATTTTACGAATAATAATATTCCACAACTATCACACAACGTCACCTAGTCCCAAGCAAAGCAGAGCTTGTGTTATGGGTACTAGACAACTGATAAACATATTTATATATTTCTAAATACATACATATTATAGATAAATTACACCCAGACACAGAACAAATGACCATGCTCATCACACAGACATTTGTCCTGGGTGGGAATCGAACCCACGACCTCCGGCACAGCAGTCAGGGTCACTAACCACTAGACCAACAGGCCAGTCAAATGGATACGATCTACCCTATAATATTATAAAGAGGTAAAGTTTGTTTGTAGGAGGTCGCTTACTTCTTGGTAAGCGCGCCCCATCGTCGACCACATCGTCACTTTCCATCAAGTAAGATAGCGCTCAAGCGCGAACCTCCCCTATTTTTTGTTATTTATAGGCTCGCGTTTGACCACCATCTGGTGGTAAGTGCATCAGGTGGTGGTACATCCACCTGATGGTAAGCGATGATGAGGTCGACGATAGCTGCCTAGAAGTAACCTATTCACTCTTGACTTAAAGACCCCCAAGTTGTAGCTATCAGGAAACACAGACTCCGGCAGGGAATTCCACTCCTTGGCTGTACGCACAATAAATGTGTTCCCAAAACGCTTTGTACGTATGGGCCTCCTACCTACAAATTAAAAAAAAAATCTCTGAACGTACTGATCCGATTGCTAAAACTTTTTCACTGATAAAAAGCTGCTTTATTTCTGAGTGACATAGGCTATATTTTATGTACGCGGGCGAAGTTGCGGGCAAAAGCTAGTATATTATATTGACCTATGTACAATTGCGAAGTGAAGTTGTCTGTTGTCATCACTTCTAAACCGCTGAACTGATTTTGATAAAACTTGGCACACAGATAACCTGTGACTTCGATTAGGATGTACAATATCATAACGTTATTAAGAACGCGAGCTAAGCAGTGAGCTAAAGCTGGTAGATTACAGTTATTACATCATGAGATTTCGTGGCGATTTTCTTATATGAAAACCCATTTTTTTATAATAATCCTACAAGGTGGACCGATGAACTGGTCATGGTCGCGGGAAATACGATGGATGCATGACGCACAGGACCGGTCGTTATGGCGACGCTTGGGGGAGGCCTATGTCTGTCGGCTGATATGATGATGATGATCACACAACGCCGTCTAGTCCCAAGCTAAGCAGAGCTTGTGTTATGAGTACTAAACAACTGATAAACATACATATACATTTCTAAATAATAATAATAATAATATTCCACAACTGTCACACAACGCCGTCTAGTCCCAAGCTAAGCAGAGCTTGTGTTATGAGTACTAAACAACTGATACACATACAATTAAAGACATACATATTATAGATACATTACACCCAGACACAGAACAAATGACCATGCTCATCACACAAACATTTGTCCTGGGTGGGAATCGAACCCACGACCTCTGGCATAGCAGTCAGGGCCACTATCCACTAGACCAATGGATAGTCAATGGATTTTTTCAGCAAGAACTTTCTTTCACGAGAGGTAGGAACAGCATCATCAGTGGGCGGCCAAGTGATAGCAGCTCCTTCTTACATCTCCGAAATAACTCGTGTAATTTATTTCAACACCACTGCTCTAAAGACGGTGAAGGAAAACATCGTGAGGAAACCGGCATGTCCTAGAACCAAAAATTCGAAGACATGTGACATTCATCAATCCGTACTGAGCCCGAGTTGTGGTTGTGTTCCTAGAACGCTAAGGGTAACTGATACGGGAGTTTTTAAGTCACTGTCCCCGAACACGGGCTTCAAAAAAACGCCGCGCCGCCACAAAAAAATCTTGCAGCAACTTCTAGCTTTTTATTGCGGTGGCACTTTTTTGTGGCGGCCAAAACGCCATGCTATTTGTGCATTCAATCCTTCTTCGTCAGAGTCCATTATGATACTGCACGCATGGCCACAAACTGTCGCGCACTTCAGCTTTTTTTGTGGCCGCTTCTAGCTTTTTCTTGATGTAGCGTTTTTTTTTGTGGCCCATTTGCGGGGACACTAAGGGTCACAAAAAGAGGTCGCCAAATAGAGGCCGCCTCAAAATGAAGCTTGAAGCGGCGTTTTTTTGAAGCTCGTTTGCGGGGACAGTAAAAGTCTGCCTGCTCCATTCACAACAGGAGAAATTATTTGATGATTTCCCAGAAACATGATGAAATGTTTTTCTTTAAGTAAAAATTCAGCATTTACGCAACAAAGACTTGTATAATTGAAGCCTGTCACTTCCCATTGCGAAGTTACCTCGGTTCTTTTACGTAAAACGTTACGGAGCGTTCGTAACACCGTGTACAAACAAACACAAATAGATTCTTGTAAAAGTTGTTTCATAAGCAAAGTAAAGGATTCTTTTACAGGAAGTTTGTTGTGAAATACGATCGGAGTTACGTCTGGATATAAAGAGTGTTTCAATCAACACCCATTTAATTCATGAATCCCCAAGCGACCGCCGGTGGCCGCGCATCTATTGTCTTACTATTATGTCTCTAATTGACGGTATCTGAAGGGTTAAGAAATAGGTACCTAGTTGTGTAAGTGTTATCACGTTTTTTTACCTGCGTCATAGGTCTGATTTTGAAAGAGGCAAACAAATATTGTTCTCAAAGTTATGCTTACGCTATGGTTTGCGAGAATATTCGAAAGACTTAGGGTTGAGTTACACTGGAATGGAAGCGACGCGATGAGCACTTTCAGTGTGAAATAATTTTAAACTACTTTTCATTTTTTTTTTCGGTCAGTAAAAATCATCCAAATGTCATCCTTGCCCTCAATACACACACACACCTACACTATCGTATCAGACTCTTACTGACCAAAAAACCCATCCCGTTCCTTCTTGCCTTTTATATCGGGGCTAGAATCCCTTTCAGAACTAGACCTTAGCCCCAGTAGACTTCTACCCAGTTGAGCCCCTGCTGTTGCTGACAAATCCTTGAGGCGCACCGTCGACGACTTGGGCTCAGTCCGGACAGTTACCGAACGGTCGGACAGCGAGCATCCTATTGCTCGCCGTCCGCAAGCCCGCGCCTTCGGTGGCTGAAAATCGGGATCGCAATCCCGACGGCGGCGTGAGCGCCATTGCCTGATGCGGTCGGCCTCCTCTTTTGCTAGAGGCCCAAGTTTATCTACTTAAAAAGACCAGTTTCGCTTGAAAAGAATGAAAAGGTCACGCGGCCGCCCGTTGTGTCGCGAGCGGGAACGCGCTGCGAGCGTCTTGTCCGCTGTCGGCCACATAGTGTCAACGCACACGGGCCACAAAAAAATCCGCCACAAAAAAAGGCTAGAAGTGGCCACAAAATGCTAGAAGGGGCCATAAAAAAAATGCTAAAGCACGCGACAGCTAGTGGCCAGAAAAGCTTGAGGCGGCTTCTTTTATTTTTGGCGCGGCACCGCCGCACACGAGCCACAAAAAGAACCTTGAAGCGACTTTTTTGTGGCCCATGTGCGGGATTGCCGCCACAAAAAAAAAGCTAGAAGCCACATACCGGTGTGACTCGGCCCTTAGGGTTGGACCACATCTGGCCGCAGCGAATGGCACTTTTCTATACTTCTATCCATTTCTGTCACTTAGAACCTGTTGATACCTCGTGAGTAGTGTGAGAGTGACCTCTTGACTGGCCTGTTGGTCTAGTGGTTAGTAATCCTGACTGCTATGACTGAAGTCGCGGGTTCGATTCCCACCCAGGACAAATGTTTATGTGATGAGCATGATCATTTGTTCTGTGTCTGGGTGTAATTTATCTATAATATGTATGTATTTAGAAATATATAAGTATGTTTATCAGATGTCTAGTACCTATAACACAAGCTCTGCTTAGCTTGGGACTAGACGGCGTTGTGTGATAGTTGTGGAATATTGTTATTATTATTATAGTAGTAGGTACTAACTTAACTTTCAAAGCCTTTTGGAAGTACCTATATTATTTTTTAAATATTATTAGGGTTCAGTACGCAAAGGGTAAAATGGGACCCTATTAGTAATACTTTGCTGTCCGTACGTCTGCCACCAGGCTAAATCTCATGAACCGTCATAGCTATACAGTTGAAATTTTCACAGACGATGTATTTTTGTAGCTGCTATAACAAATTTTACTAAAAACAGAATAAAATAAATATTTAACCCTTCAGATACCGTCAATTAGAGACACAATAGTAAGACAATAGATGCGCGGCCACCGGTGGTCGCTTGGGGATTCATGAATTAAATAGGACTTTTGAGCCATTTGCGTTTTGGAGCGCAGTGTTGTGTAGCGAACATGGTCTGTTAATTTAACACATAGTAGGCTGCGCTCCATTGCACGCTGGTAAACCTTGAGTTTGGACTTTTGGATGTTAGTCAAACCATGTTGTGTTTCGTAACTTTTACCTACAATTTTATAAAAGAATAAAAAAAAAACTTTTACAATTCCAAATGGAGGGTAGAAATACGTGCTTGCGAACGAAAACGCAATCCCTACCTATGCTCGATCCTACTCCCACGCGCGCGCTGACTGATGCTTTTGCTCTGTCGCTCGTCAGTCGCGAACATTCTGTGAAGACACACCTTACTCTTGAAAATTCCTCTGCGCGATGTTTCACGCCATCAATTTGTGCCTAATTTTTCCTTATATATTTTTGATTTGCGAACTGTTATAAGCGTTGTAGCCTGGCTGGTGTTAAAGAACATTGAAGTGGAGTGCGTGCCGTATACGTGCAGTGGTTCCAGACTGAACGAGCCTCGTTTCGACGGACAAAGTCAAGGTTAGTGCGCGTTCCTAGTACCCATTTTTTCTTAGCTAAGCCCAACCTACTTTCGTCGTCCAAGAGTTGCGTTCGCAAGGTCACGTATGGCTACGCCTTCTCATACCTCGCCAAGATACAGTCCACTTCCATCTAATTTTCGTTTCGAACCAGCCTACCCTGCGGATACCCTGGCGCTGGCCAGGGTATCCGCACTTAACATTTTTATTTATATTTCCGCCAAAGTAACTGGTGTAAAGCGCCACCAGACCAAGTCTGTGCGCCATAGGTTACAATGGGGAAAATATACATGTCCATCAGCTTACGCTTCAGTAACATGGGCAAATTGCCCTTAATTCATGAATCCCCAAGCGACCACCGGTGGCCGCGCATCTATTGTCTTACTATTGTGTCTCTAATTGACGGTATCTGAAGGTTTAAATAGTTCCTTCATCGAGATTACCTTTTTATTTTATTTATATTTTTTTGTCTTGCACTTCTACTTTTCAATTGTAATAGAAATGACAAGTGGAAGTGCGGAGTCATCTAATACAAGCATTACCTTGCTTAACCCTTCAGATACCGTCAATTAGAGACACAATAGTAAGACAATAGATGCGCGGCCACCGGTGGTCGCTTGGGGATTCATGAATTAAAAGGTGATAATTTGTATCAAAAGGCCTATTGTAATTGAAATAAACATTTTTTTTTCATTGAGGATACCTTCTTTTTGCTAATCCTTACTAATATTATAAAAGCGAAAATGAGTTTGTTTGTTTGTTTGTTACGTCTTTACGCCTAAATGGCAAAACCGATTTTGATGAAACTTGGTACACGGATAGACAATGTCCTGGAATAGGACATAGGATGCTTTTTATCCCAGAAGTATGTTCCCTTGGGATAATTTTCTGCTATCACACGGGCGAAGCCGCTGGGAGCAGCTAGTATAGTAATAATTTAATTCCTTATTACAATTTTGAACTGTCACAAATACACTATTATATTTTAACTGAATTAATTTCAAGTAAAAACGATAATAAATAGAAAAGGCACGTTCCATTATTATAATTGCAGACATTAAATTCAGCTTTAGTCAATAATTAATCTAATGAAACGCTAGCAAATACCGCCACAAAATAACCTAACGTGTATTATGTACAGTCAGAACCAAAAGTACTTTAACCGATTGTTAACACGACAAATCTAGCTTTGAAAAGAGACAGACAGTGTTATATTCAATAATAATAATATTCCACAACTATCACACAACGCCGTCTAGTCCCAAGCTAAGCAGAGCTGGTGTTATGAGTACTAGACAACTGATAAACATACTTATATATTTCTAAATACATACATATCTTCTTCTATAATATAAAAATGAATAGCAAAATGTGTTGGTAAGCGCATAACTCAACAACGCCTAGACCGATTTGACTAATTATTTTTTTGTTGTGATTGTTGTTGTGAGGAAAAGGTTCTTATGGAAAAAAAATAGGGTAGTGTAGGGTAGAGTAGGGTAGAGAAGGGTAGAGTAGGGTAGAGTAGGGTAGAGTAGGGTAGAGTAGGGTAGAGTAGGGTAGAGTAGGGTAGAGTAGGGTAGAGCAGGGTAGAGCAGGGTAGAGCAGGGTAGAGCAGGGTAGAGCAGGGTAGAGCAAGGTAGAGCGGGGTAGAGCAGGGTAGAGCAGGGTAGAGCAGGGTAGAGCAGGGTAGAGCAGGGTAGACCAGAGTAGAGCAGGGTAGAGCAGGGTAGAGCAGGGTAGAGAAGGGTAGAGTAGGGTAGAGTAGGGTAAAGTAGGGTAGGGAAGGGTAGAGTAGGGTAGAGTAGGGTAGAGTAGGGTAGAGTAGGGTAGAGCAGGGTAGAGCAGGGTAGAGCAGGGTAGAGCAGTGTAGAGCAGGG
The DNA here is from genome assembly GCA_949319445.1 of Mythimna lalbum. Classification (NCBI taxonomy): domain Eukaryota; kingdom Metazoa; phylum Arthropoda; class Insecta; order Lepidoptera; family Noctuidae; genus Mythimna; species Mythimna lalbum. The sequence continues at coordinate 17,630,724 of OX439357.1, read as the reverse complement.
TAGAGTAGGGTAGAGCAGGGTAGAGCAAGGTAGAGCAAGGTAGAGCAGGGTAGAGCAGGGTAGAGCAGGGTAGAGCAGGGTAGAGTAGGGAAGAGCGGGAGCGAAGCCGAGATACATATTTAGAGGTATGCGGAACAGAGAGTAAAGCCCCGCAAACCTCCGTTGAAAAGGGAGGATCCTCCGGCCAGACAGGGTGTTATAGTCTGGTGGGCGACTGCCCGATAGTTGATGTCGGGCTGTCGTATATGTTCAAATCGCGCGGAGAACTCTGATTGCGCGATGCAGGATTTCGTGTTTTCTTCGTAGTTCTTATGTGGCGTCATAGATGTCGCTACATCACTCCCCTCCGGAGATCGGAGATCGATGGTTCTTGATGCTTCTTGATGTGTGCCAGGCCAGCGGTAGGTTGGTTCCAGTGAGTCGGAACCGATGCCGCATAGTTCTCGGTGAGTCGGAACTGTCTGCGGTGCCCCAGTGAGTCGGGGTGTTGCTATCCCAGTGAGTCGGGATAATGCCCCAGTGAGTCGGGGTGATGATGTCCCAGTGAGTCGGGATGATGCCCCAGTGAGTCGGGGTGGTGCTGTCCCAGTGAGTCGGGATGATGCTCCAGTGAGTCGGGGTGGTGCTGTCCCAGTGAGTCGGGACGATGCTGCAGGCTCCAGTGAGTCGGAGTAGTGCTGCTGGCTCCAGTGAGTCGGAGCGGTGCTTGTGCGACGTAGGGCTTGATTGCTGGCGTCGACCAGGAGAGGTTCTTCATGGCTCTTCATATGACTGGCCGAAGGTGCGGTGTGCCAAGGTCGCTGATGCGGCTGAGGTGGTGACCAGGTATGACCGGGTAGGCATACTAGTGGTCAGGATACCCTTAGCCGTGGGTGCTGGCTGTATGGCTCGTTGCTCGAAAGCTTGAGGAAATGATGATGACGTCACGAAGTATTAGCTGCACGAAGGCTGCGCTCACGTTCTTTGTCGAGGGTCACCAGTTTGGAGGTATGCGGAACAGAGAGTAAAGCCCCGCAAACCTCCGTTGAAAAGGGAGGATCCTCCGGCCAGACAGGGTGTTATAGTCTGGTGGGCGACTGCCCGATAGTTGATGTCGGGCTGTCGTATATGTTCAAATCGCGCGGAGAACTCTGATTGCGCGATGCAGGATTTCGTGTTTTCTTCGTAGTTCTTATGTGGCGTCATAGATGTCGCTACACATATTATAGATAAAAATTACACCCAGACACAGAACAAATGACTATGCTCATCACACAAACATTAGTCCTGGGTGGGAATCGAACCCACTTCAGTCATAGCAGTCAGGGTCACTAACTACTAGACCAACATGCCAGTCAAAAAAAAATTAACGATCGCTTACAATGGGCTTCATCAGAGGACTTAGTAGAGTCGGCCTAATATTATTCCCACTTTTGGGACTCAGACCTCCTCTGTGGGAGAGGTAATAGGCCGTTATCCACTACGCGGGCTCATTGCGGGTGTTGAATGTCACATGTTTTCGAATTTATGGTTCTAGGACCTGCCGGTTTTTTCACGATGTTTTCCTTCATCGTTTTGAGAGCAGTGGTGTTGAAATAAATTACACAAAGTAATGCTCCTAGCTATAATTGAACTCGCGACCGACAACTCGGTAAGTCGGGGCCGTTCCTACTCGGCCACTACTGCTTGAATGGGCTGCCCAAATGGGCAAATGAAGTAAAACTAAAATGTTAATCGACTTTTGATGCTAACCGTACAACAAAATTAATTATAGAATTCAACCCATTTAGGTTAACCTAAAATCCCTTTGAAGCTTTATGTAACCTTTATACGAAGGTTGTGGAGACTAGGTGAACATGTAGAAACCGATTCCGTGATATTTCGGATGTTTTCTTCTAATCTTTCAACTGTCACGCTATTTTCTTCCATGTCATTCCTTACATAACCCGGTAGCCGCGGGCTTGCGGACGGCGAGCAATGTAGTAGCTCGCCGTCCGACCGTCCGTTAACCGTTCGGTCCGAGCTCAAGTCGGCGACAGCGTGTATTGTTCCACGCAGGCCTCAAGGAGATGTCAGCAAACCGTAGGGCCCAGCAGGTTCGAAGCCTACTGGGGCCTCTGGTATTACGAAAGCGAAACCCGACCGAAGTGGGACGAAGGCAAAGATGGAACAGGAGTGGGTTTTTAATCAGAAAAAGTCTGATACACCCTTACACCCCGCCCAAGAGCGTCATTAAATGATTTCCCACCTAAAAAAAAAATCCATCATGCTTTAATATTTTATAATTGAAACTATGAACGAAGCGACCGACGCCACGACGCTGCAGTTTCGTCTGAGTCCCTAACCTCTAGACCAACTGTTTACAGGCCAGTCTAGTGATGATTTACAACCATTTACCACCTCAATAAAAGGCTCATAAAAGCATATAAATGTTTTATAGAAACGCAATTGCAAGTTTAAGAGATAAAAGATTTTTTGCTCATATTCTTGTCTTATTAGATTCTCTCATTTGGACTTAGTATTAATTAAATCTACTGCAGATGTCTCCTTAATAAAGCTTTCATTTTAATCCAGGCAACTTTTCTTTCCAACTTATTGGAAATTGTGTAATGATATTTCTTTTACTAATCTTAAAAAGATGTTTAAGATTTAATGAAAGATCTTTTTCTTTACTAATATTACAAAGAGAAAAGATTTGGTTTTTTTGTTTGATGGTTTGTTACGATTTAACTCAAAAACTACTGGACCGATTTTCAAAATTCTTTCACCAATAGAAAGCTACTTTATCACTGAGTAGGCTTATATTTTCTATTTTCACGCGGGCGAAGCCGTTGGCAAAAGCTAGTTTTTTATAAAACTCTGCTTCACTCAAGAAATTGCTCCGGTAGAGAAACAACTATCGATATGCGATATACAAACATTTGTACCGTGCGGGAATAGAACCCGCGACAAGCAGCACACCTGTCAATTACTCAACCATTACTCTAACTGTGCTGTCAAGTTATTTAATTAGTAAGCGCAGTAACCCAGCGGTTGCGGTCACGACGTACAACTATAAGTTCGAACCTATGTAGGATTTTTAGATTGAAAATCATCTAATGACTTCTTCCGACTTTGCTTCCATTCAGATAGGCTGGAAGTCGACCTCAAGCTAGTAGGGAAAAGGTTAGGGATGGTCTCGGTGACGGAAAACATTGAGAATAAACCAGCCTAACATAGCGTGGCCTATTCCCTCTGCTGGCTTATGTTCCAGCATCGGACACATAATTCGTTGATTGGCAATCTACACTAATATTATAAAGAGGGAAAATTTGTATTTTTGTGTGTGTGTGTAATGAATAAACTCAAAAATTACTGCGCCGATTTCAAAAATTCTTTCACTATTGGAAAGTTACATTCAGCATGAGTAACATAGGCTATATTTATTGCCCGTGCGAAGCCGGGACGGGCCACTAGTATAACATAAACTTAAACAGGGATAAACACGTCTAAGAAAGTTCTTTTTGCCGTGTCGATTTAAATCAAATTTTCGGCGACCAGTATGCAAGCCACCTGAATAGCAAGCTGCTAGATTAATCGAAAGAGTCACCATGGCTCTGTATTGCAAAAGGCAAATGAAGGAACATAGGTGGGTTTTACTCAGCTACAGTCTGATACTCCCTCTTGCTCTACCCAGAGCGGGAAGGAGTGCTTTGAGGAAATCTCAACTCAAAAATAAAAGAAAACCCACCTTGATAGCACCGTCTTTCGTTCTGTTTAAGTTATATAAACATAAACATAATCAGCCTGATGATATTCCGACTGCTGGGATTTAGTCCTTCTTTCAAGGAGAAGGAATGGGCAGTGATTCCCCACGTGGGCCCAGTGTGGGTTGGTGGACGTTTAGCCAAGTCACAAAAGTGACGCTTATCCTGTGAAGGGGTTCCACGCTTCTATTGTTTTTGAGATAAGTTGGAGGGGCATGTAAAATATGGTCATATTTTCCCTAATCTATCCCAAAAGCAGTGCCAGTCTCCTCCAACCAGGATACCCTGTCTGATCATTTTGTACGATGGTAAACACCACTTGCAGTGGTGGCCGAGTGGTAATGGCCCCGACTTGCGAGCTGTAGGTCGCGGGTTCGAACCCTGCGGGTTGAAGGAAAACATCGCGAGGAAACCGGCATGTCCTAGAACCAAAAATTTGAAGACTTGTGACATCCACTAACCCGCACTGGGCCTGCGTGGTGGATTAACGCCCATTCCCTCCTAGAGAGGTCCCAGCAATGGGAACATTAAAAAGACTGATGATTTTCTTTCTTTCTTTCTTTTACTGATGATGATGAAACACCACTTTTTTTTTACGGTGGGCAAAAACATCTTATGAAAACCCCCGCTCTTGGATGGAGCGGGATATAGTGTCAGACTCTTACTGACTAAAAACCCAACCCATTCCTTCGTTGCCTTTCGTACCGGGGGCTGAGCTACCTTTCGAAGCTAACCCTGGCCCCAGTAGGCTTCGACCCAGCTGGGCCCCTCCTGTTGCTGACAGCTCCTTGAGGCGCGCGTGAACAGTATTATTATTATTATTAATACTACTTCATAACTCGACAAACTAAAAATCCGCAGTTAATTTTCGAACGTACTTTCACTCATTTTACACCAATTTTAACCTTGATACACCCCACGAAGTCCCCTAAACGTGTGCAGATCATGTGAAGTGTACCATAATATTGATTAAAGTGGGGTTCCCGCGGGCTCAACTATCGATCGGCTCCCCCACGCATTATTATGATAGTGTGTGTTAGCAGGGGCTTACCGTGGTTCTGTACTACATTGAATTAATGTTGCTTTTGTTGAATTATTTGTTCGAATGGAAAGTCCGTTGGGAATTTTCTCTCGGCTTTTGTAGATGGCAGCAGTAGTGTGTTTAAGTGAGTATCATCCGTATTATCTAATAACTTAGTACACTAGATCTTTTTTTTACAACCTTAGATAAGTTTATTTATTTACATACAGATGCATATAGCATCTTAATTATTAAATATTATAAACTAATAGGTATGTATACAAACTTAAAGTAATCATATGCATATAACCTGTATGTAGGGCGTCAAAAAAATAAGAAGAGCCCAGCCCTCTGATCACTATATCTTGATTTTAGGCTTAGTGATATTAGAGACATCAAAGCAAAAGATATTGAGAGAGAAGTCACAAACTATCTACTGAATATGTTTTAGTTATTCTACATTTGTACTTATTATGTAAAAACTGCATTATGTATTTGTACAAATTTTGAAAAAAAAAACTCTTAAAATATTATTTTTTGTTTGTTACGTCTTCACGACTAAATGGCAAAACCAATTTGGATGAAACTTGGTACACGGATAGACCATGTCCTGGAATAGGACATAGGATGCTTTTATCCCGGAAGTATGTTCCCTTGGAATAATTTTCTGCTATAACGCGGGCGAAGCCGCTGGGAGCAACTAGTATTAAATACTTAGAAACTAGTACAAAATAATAATAATGTTGAAAGAAGTTGAGTTGCACCATTAATTAAACCACATATCGTAAATAATAATAAAAAAAGTAAAAGCAAACAATGTCAAAAATATTACAATAATCACTAATAACGAACGTCAAACCGTATGTTGTTTATTTTGTCTATTTCAATGGAAAAGGGGCGTTATGGGGGGTCGTGTCTAATAATATGGTAAAGTAAACCTGAACTCATAATTACCAGTGAAGTATTATACAACATGTAATATAAAATGCGCAAAACCTCAGATAATGTTTGTCCTGTATATATTTTTTTTTTGTTTATGTGGCCCCCAAATAAAACGGGATAAGGGCAGGAAGATGAAGATGATGGTTTACAATAAAGAATATAATAAATAAATAAATAATAATACCCCAAAAGATATTTTGATATTTGTTTAAACAATAAAATAATTATTTCTAGATATAAACTTAAATTAATTAAAACTAACTTAAAAAAATTAAAATAAAACCCTAGAGATATACCCCAAATGATTTTTAGTTCAATTGATTTAATTCTGTGAGAAGAAAAAAACATTAAAAAAAAAAAATTTAAGTGCAGTTTTAATTTGTTTGAAATTCGTATCTGCATTGAAATTAGAACTTTTATTATCCCGCCTAAGAGAAAATTTGATTGTACTGCAAGCATTTGTGATTGTTTATCTATTTGGGCGGCTTTGCACACATGATGGCTTGACCTATTAATAAATAGACAGGGACACATCATCATCATCATCATCATATCAGCCGAAAGACGTCCACTGCTGGACATAGGCCTCCCCCAAGCGTCGCCACAACGACCGGTTCTGTGCGTCACGCATCCATCGGATTCCCGCGACCCTGACCAGGTCGTCGGTCCACCTTGTTGGAGGCATTTCAACGCTGCGTCTTCCGGTACGTGGTGGCCACTCCAGAACCTTTCGTCCCCATCGACCATCTGTTCTGCGTGCAATGTGCCCTGCCCATTGCCACTTAAGTTTGGCGACTCTTCGAGCTACGTCGGCAACCTTGGTTCTCCTGCGGATATCTTCATTTCTGATGCGATCACGCAGGGAAACTCCGAGCATAGCCCTTTCCATCGCCCTTTGGGTGACTTTGAGTCTTCTTATAAGGCCCATTGTAAGCGACCACGTTTCGGAGCCATAAGTCATCACTGGCAACACGCACTGGTCATAGACTTTCGTCTTGAGACACTGTGGTATATTAGACACATTGTTTTTTTTTTTTTTGAAAAATGTGTATTATTTTAAAAAGTGGTTTAATTGATTCTGCTCGTTATGCTGATCAAAATATTTTCATGTTTTCCGTATTTAACGTTACACGTTGTATATAGCTCAAGTGGATTGCATATAAGGATAATCAGCCTAATAATTCCCACTGCTGTGTCTCAGGCCTCCGCCAGTAGAGGGAATAGGCCATAATCCACGCAGGCCCAGTGCGGTTCGATGGATTTCACGTATTCTATGTTTTCCTCAACTGTTTTTGAGAGCAGTGATGACAATAAGTTACACACAAAACAGTGCCTACCTGTCTTTAGGTGGGAAATCATCTAATGACTTCGTCCGCTCTAGGGCGGAGCGTGAGGGGTTGTCAGACTTTTATTGATTAGAACCCACTCCTATGTTCCTTCTTTGCCTTGCGTGCTAGGACCCCGAAGATCCCGTTCGGATAACCCATGGTAAACACAGTGCCTACCTTCTTTTTTTTAGGTAAATAACATCTCCCGCTCTTGGGCGGAGCGCGAGGGTGTGTCTTTTACTGACTAAAAACCCCCACGTTAGAATCATCATCTCCCGATCTTGAGCGGAGTGAGGCAGCGTGTCAGACTTATAGTGACTAAAACTCACTCCGACGTTCCTTCGTTGCCTTGCGTTCTTAGGCCCCGGGTTTTTATTTTAGAATCAGACCCTTGGTCCCGGTAGGCCCCTAAGGTTTGCTAACATCTCCTTGAGACACGCGTGGAACAGCGCGCATCGTCGACGACTTGGGCTCGGTCCGAACATTGACTACCTGGATTTGAATCCGCGACGAGTACAACTCATTAGTAGGGGGCAGATACCATGGGTTACCACTGTTCCAGAGAGTAGTCAACGACCAAATCATGGATCAGTTTTCGATGATAAAAGGTCAGACAAAACATTCATGGTCATTAATTTTAAATCCAACAAAATGGCACCCCATAGCAACCAATATAATGCCATAGAACCCTCCAGCACACCATCTGTCGTGCTGTGCACGGGGTTATCGACATTACTTGGTATGTTTTAGTGGCTATAATTGTGTGCAAAACATTGATAGATGACCAGTCATTACTTGTCATAGTGGGATTACCCTATAACGTGGGGATATCCAAGGGTGCGGTGTATGTACCTACACTGGCGATTGATTTTATAACGTTGTGTTTTCTAGATGGCTTTTAATTTTAATATTATTTTTAAATAGATACGTACTTTTTGTCTGATGCCTTTTTTCTGGTGGGAAATCATCAAACAATTTATTTGGATAGGACGAGAACTGTCAAAATTTTACTGAATGAAACCCACCTGTGTTCCTTTAGTTGTTCATCTAATTTCATCAAAATCAGTTCAGCAGTTCAACCGTGAAAGCGTAACCGCATAAGCGTGGCCGTAAAAGTCTGACACTATCTCCCGCTCCGCCAAAGAGCGGGGGTTGTCACTAGACGAAATTTCCTACCATAAACAAAAACGCCCTCTCGATCCAACCTAGAGTGTGAGAAGTCATTGGATGATTTCCCATCTAAAAAAACCCACACCATTCAACATTCATTTTAAATTTTTAAAACTTTTTATAGCCGTAATCACTTCATTGACTTTTCTATACAAATGTTCATAAAATAAACTACTTAAATACAAAAACATTTTACAAATGAAACAATAATTACCTTTTGTATTTCTCGTTTAATTAAGCAATGTAGACGTCCATTTAAGTTGATAATTAGATTTGTTAGCCTATAGAGCTGCGAGTGGATCATTAAGGGCTTAAAATCTAGTCTTGAACCTTTTGTCAGACAAAGAACTTCAGAAAGGACGAAGGGACCTTTATATTCTTGACCTAGAAATAGCTTGTATTCATGTGACTATAAATAGTAGAGACTGGCTTCTGTTAGCGGCTTCGGCTGCGTGAAAGAAGAAAATAGACTGGTGGAAAATTTTTGAAAATCAGTCCAGTAGTTGTATTCAAATCTTGCAATCTTTTCTACAATGCAATTTTGGACAATTTCATCCAAATTCGTTCAGTCGTTTAAGCGCGAAATAACAAACATACACACACTATGAAAAGTTTTATATTGTTACTTCGATGAGGCTTCGATCTGGTCATATCCTATCGAGGAAGTTTACGTGGCTTAGGATATCTTCAGCTCATCAACATCTTCCTGCCCTTATCCCGTTTTAGTTGGGGTCGACGCAACTCGTTTTTTTCTTCCATTCTGTCCTGTCGCTTGTCACGCTATCACTAACTCCCTTTTTTATTCATATCACTTCTCACACAATCTAACCATCTTGGGATATCTTCAGCTATTTGCGAAAAATGCGGATTAATCCAGGATGTACATCATATTTTGGTGGAGTGTGAGCGAAGTGGACGCCTCAGTCGAAATTTGTTTAGCAATATAATATGTTTGAAATCGGTATTTGCAACAGTGTCTTAGCTAAGCCTGCGTCAGACGAGGCAAGAGTTTTTTATAAAATATATTACAATCATTTAAAATAACTTAAAATTCAAAATTTGGGTTTGATAGAGCGATACAGTCAATATTGTGACAAATCTCCCAAATAAAGATTTAAAAAAAAATACACACAAATTTTTTGCTTATATCACCTTTATAACATACTAGCTTTTGCTTGCAGCTTCGCCCGCATACATACAATAATAGGCTATTTTTTGAATTTACCTCAAGAATAAAGCAGCTTTCCATTGGTGAAAAAATTATCGCAATCGGACCAGTACTTTCGGAGATTACCTCCTACAAACCAAAATAACAAACTTTACCTCTTTATAATCTTCTTCTATATATATAAAAATGAAACCCGTTTTCCGTTGTCACGACATAGCATGAAAACGGCTCGACCGATTTGGCCGATTTTTTTTTGTTGTGATTGTCATTGTGAGGATAAGGTTGTTATGGAAAAAAAAATTAGGGTAGTGTAGGGTAGAGTAGAATAGGGTAGAGTAGGGTAGAGTAGCGTAGAGTAGGGTAGAGTAGGGTAGAGTAGGGTAGATTAGGGTAGAGTAGGGTAGAGTAGGGTAGAGTAGCGTAGAGTAGGGTAGAGTAGGGTAGAGTAGGGTAGAGTAGGGTAGAGTAGGGTAGAGTAAGTTAGAGTAGGGTAGAGTAGGGTAGAGTAGGGTAGAGTAGGGTAGCGTAGGGTAGAGTAGGGTAGGGTAGAGTAGGGTAGAGTAGGGTAGAGTAGGGTAGAGTAGGGTAGAGTAGGGTAGAGTAGGGTAGAGTAGGGTAGAGTAGGGTAGAGTAGGGTAGAGTAGGGTAGAGTAGGGTAGAGTAGGGTAGAGTAAAGTAGAGTAGGGTAGAGTAAAGTAGAGTAGGGTAGAGTAGTGTAGAGTAGGGTAGAGCAGGGTAAAGTTGGGTATAGTAGGGTGGAGTAGGGAAGAGCGGGAGCGAAGCCGCGCGGGCAAAGCTAGTATTAGTATAGATTAAATTATTAGTGTGTTATTTATTGGCCTTCCATTTCTTTAAGGTGAAAAATTATTAAATGCCACTTCCCGCTTCCCGCGGGTGGAGCGAGAGGAAGTGTCAGATTTTTACAAGCTTTTATTTACATAGTTTCACCTGTCCCGATGTTTGTCTGTCATCAAATCTTGTAAATTAAATTTGACCCACTTCCCGGTTACCGATTGAGCTGAAATTTTGCATGCATGTGCAAATCAGATGACAATGCAAAATTACGAGTATTATGACATGGAGCTGATCTGATGATGGAACCGGAAGGTGGCTATAGGAACTTGGTAGTTAAACGACACAACCGTTCTTTTTGACAAATATTAATTATATAAGTATGTAGCGACATCTATGACGCCACATAAGAACTACGAAGAAAATACGAAATCCTGCATCGCGCAATCAAAGTTCTCCGCGCGATTTGAACATATACGATAGCCCGACATCAACTATCGGGCAGTCGCCCACCAGAATATAATACCTGTCTGGTCGGAGGATCCTCCCTTTTCAATGGAGGTTTGCGGGACTTTACTCTCTTTTCCACCTACCTCCAAACTGGCGAACCCCGACGTGATTTGAACACGCAACCTTCCACCACCACTTCCAACCACCTATCTCCAAAGGTATACCGAGCTATAAAAACTAGTTATGAAAAAAATATTTTCATTAAAAGCTTGTTACTGACTAAATTCTTTCAGTAGCCCGTCAAAACAAGTTACCGTGAAAGATACACAGTTTTTTTTCTGTTCATTGTACGTACATACTATCTTTTTCTCTTGACACATTCTTACTAAAGTTATTCAGAAGAACCTGGGGTATTTTTATACATAATATAAATACATAAGGTGAACGGAGACCGTCGCCTCGGGCGCGGGACACAAATGATCAGGACGAATTGACCCAACTGTAACTGGACAACTCCGGATAGAACACCGGTGTTTATTTTAAAGTTTAAATTCCTCTTTCATAAACTTTCTTTTTGAGGTGGGAAATCATTTACTACTCTCGCGGACGGAGAAGTACAGTGGGAAGGAGTGTCAGACTTTTACTGTCTAAAATCATTAATGTGTCTTTGTATTAGTTAGTAGCCTTGGCATTCTAGAACCAAGGGATAACTTTTCGGAAATTCCCCACGGCTCTAGCCGGCTAGCATCGGGACACGGTGGTGCTCCGCCCAAGCGGGGCACAGCTTCACCGTATGTTTTACCGTGTTTTTGATGTGTCTTTGTTGTTATTGTTTATTTTTTTAAGATATGCGCTATATTTGACGCAAATAATTTTTCTTTCTTTCTATATAAAATGTCATTTTTACCATCGGGAAACTCCACGAACAGAGAAACCTTACGTTGTTGAAACCTCTACGGACCGGACCAAGCGTTTTGACTCGACGTTTATACCGCGTACGTCGAGGGACTGGAACAATTTGCCTGCTGCGGTCTTTCCATCCGATTATAATTTACGTGACTTCGAGGCTAAAGTGAATAAGCTCTTATTTTGTATCACTACGTACCATCAAGCGGAATCGCATCAAGCACTACTTTATTTCACAAAAAAAAATAGTAATCAATACATATTTTAAAACTAAGTCCCCCGCCGCGTCTGTCTGTCTGTCTGTTCGCGATAAACTCAAAAGCTACTACACCGATTTTCAAGCGGTTTCACCACTCGATAGCGTGATCCTCGAGAAAGATTTTAGTATATAATTTATTAAGTTTTTGTATTTATTTCTAGAAGAGATCCCGTGCGAAGTCGCGGCGGGTAGCTAATGATATATATCATATTCTAGTACATACCTAAAAGAGATATTTTTCTTCTTAATATAAAATTCAACCTCATATGCTTTCTAACCTAGCGTTCAATTTGAAGTTGTCGTGTTATATCAGGGGACAAGATAAATCCTACACCTGACAAACGCAGGCCACCTCTCAAATAAGAATTAGGATCTCCCGAGAGGCTTTCACAGATTTTTTACCTGACTGTACCGAGAAAAACTTGGGTTACGACGTTACGAGTATGAGTAATGACTTGCATGACGACAGGAGTTTTTTGAGCAAATATGAATACTTAGTTTGTTTTGACATCTTAATACACCACAAATTTTTAATTAGTAAAAATACTTAAAGGGCTTATTAGACTTTAACAATAACAATACCTCTTTGTTTTTATTAAAGTGAAGTATCAATAAATAATTTTCATAAACTGCAAAGTTATGAGCGTTTGTTTATATCTCAAAATGTCAATCATTTTATTGAGATATTCTGCAGGTTATAAATGAAAAACAATAGAAAAACACTGCGCGTTGTATTTTCTAGGAGCAATTGTTATGAAAGATTGATTCAATTATTATGAATTTACCAATTATGAAATTTTTTGTGGTCAATTTTGGAATTTTGGTTTATTTTTGACAATATAAATGTAATCAGTAATGGGTACGTATAGAGCCTCATTTTATTGTACTAATAAAAAAATAGGGGTGTGTTTACGACACAAAAATTGTTATACCTATAACTATATCTAACCTACTCGTAATAAAGGTAGGTAAAGTTTGTTTTCTTGTTTGTAAGTGGTCTTTTCTGGAAGTACTGGTCCAATTGCTAAAATTTTTTCACCGATAGAAAGCTGCTTTATTCCTGAGTGACATAGGCTATATTTTAGGTACGCGGACGAAGTCGCAAGCAAAAGCTAGTCGGTAATATACGTATAAACAAAACGGACAAAGTGTTTCGCTTTGTCTTTTATACCGCATACATAGAAGGATTCGGTTATAATTTAAGCGTCTTTAAGGCTAGAGTGAATAGGCTCTTAATAAACTAGCGCGTCTCACCATCAATGGTTGCATCACTGCTTACCATCAGGTGGGATCGCAGTCAAGCACTAGGTTATATCAATAAAAAAATAACCTATACTTTGATTTTAATTTTTTACGTTATAATTTTTTATAGAGTTTGAAATTATCAAATCGAAGATTTTTCTATTCTTTTCTATTCAGGTGTGTTACACCGGCTTCATTGGAAATTTAGAGTGGTGAACACACAGTGAATACATAAGCTCCTAAATTAACTTTTTTTTTGAAGTTGTAAATCATTTAATGAATTCTCCCGCTCTTGGGTGGAGCAAGAGGCTGTGTTAGACTTCTACTGACTAAAACAACACCTATGTTCCTTTATTTGCCAACCTTACGTACCTTTAAATTTTAAACAAAATTGCGAATGTTAAAACACTTAGAACTGCATTCCACAGACACGTTGTTTCTTTTCTTCGGTACAGGATAATCTTTTGGAGTAACTTGACTTCAATGAAATGATATTCATTTTACAAAAGAGATGTGTTCGGGCTATCCGCAAACTGAAAACGACAGACAGCTGTAAGCCGTATTTCAAAGAACTTTTGACTGTACCCTGTATTTATATGAAACTAGCGTTTGCCCGCTATTTCGCTCCCGTCAACGAACTACTATATTCTACTCTATCCAACTCTACCCTACTCTACCCTACTCTACAAAATATTAATTTAATATACCTTTAAACACTTCGACCGGTAAATTCCAAATTTCAAAATGTCTTTGCAACCATACTTAACCATAGACAAAATTAGTTTTTTTTTTATTGATATAAACTAGTGCTTTACTGCGATCCCACCTGATGGTAAGCATTGATGCAATCTTTGATGGTGAGGCGCACTAGTTTATTAAGAGCCTATTCACTCTTGCTTTGAAGACACCTAAATTATAAACGTTTAGTTATTCCATGCCAGTTGCATTTTATTATACCACGTTTTATGTCATATTCCACGGAAACGAGATAAAAAGTATCCTATGTCCGTCTCCTGGCTCTACCTCTGCACAAGTCGAGCATTTGCCCGACTTCTTTAGCGTAGACCCATCATAAAACTAAAGCCACTTAAATATCAAGTGGCCAAAACATTTTAAACAGAAAACGTATTCCTTTTCACGTAGCAAAGTTAACACTTCAAACGGTTAGTCATGAATTTTGGACGCCGCATCGTGCTACGCGCCTACGAGGATGCTACGCGGCTACGAAATACTACGCCGTAGACACGTAGCGGTTCTCTCTTTGGTGAATTTGTATTTTCGATTGCAATTTTTATACACGTCGCTACTAGTTCCCACGGGAGTGAACAGAAATGTACGTTATGCGTACTGGTGTACTTCACTTTAATGTTATAGAGGAAGAGACTATAGCCATTTATTGGCTGTTCTTACCCCTTGGGAACAGACATGTATAAAAAAGCAACAATAGCATATTATAAATATTTACTTACTTAAAATTTATTTTTTCCACAGTTTACTAATTTCAAAAATATATTTTGTTAATATATTTTTGTTTGTAAAATAGAAATAAATTTTTAATAAAAAAGTTAAAACTTCAGACGAACTGAAAATCTTTTTTGAAGTTGGGTAGAAATAGCAAATTAAGTTCAGTTACAACTAACCTAAACTTAATTTGCTATTTTTACCCAACTTCAAAAAATATTCTCAGTCGGAAAAGTGCAAAAAATGCCGCGCACTTTTCTCATAATAATAATAAGCAGGCTTCTGAAACATTGTAATTACACCTAGCAAGCATTCGCACTATTTCCGTGTACTCGACATTAAAAAACTGATACACCAGCCTATAAAAATCCAAATTTGGCTACAAGAACACGTATAACGCGAAGCAAGCGCATCAATGCGACTGACCGACTAGTAAGGGCAAAAAAAATCTCCTGCTCTTACCCCCGTTTTCTTTCTAACATGGCAGAATCAAAATTTGTCGAACATAGTTAAAACCACATTCAAAAACCTTCTTAACCTCAATGCGCAGCAGGGTAATGCTTCAGAAGATTCCTCTAACACACAAGACCTATCTAATCTCACAATGCAACTCAGCAACATTTTTACGACGCGCGACACATCCAGATTGACGCACGACGCACGTGCCGTGTCAAATACACGTGTTCCAAGCAACGTGACGCGAAGCTGCGTCATTTTGACGCTCCTTCGCTTTGTTGTAAGCGAGGAATGAAATGAATGAATGAATGAATATTCTTTGAAGGTTTTAAATGGTTGTGTAAGCCGTGACGTATCGGCGAGTGTCTCAATAGATTTACGTAAACGGTTGTTTTGCCTTGAATTTCAGGGTTTTCTTTTCTTTGTCCTGAAGTTTTTCAATGGGTTATATAAAGCGATCCTCCCTTCCCGAGCCACAGCCTTTATTTTTTTATTATATAATATTGTACATCTCATAATGTGGATAGGATAAACATGTACATATTAGCAAAATTTAAAATATAAAAAACCTCTGACGCATAAAATCTATGAAAAGTAGAAGAACTGGTTATGACGAGTCTAATGAGCCCAAACTCGAGGTGTTTATTAGTAGGCATTCCAGGGTTTCACTAGCCATCTACCAGTTCTAGCATCAGGTCCTTGTCATCATGAAAATTGTTTAGAACTGGTTAAGATAAATCTATTGAGCCCAAACTCGATGGATTTACTAGTAGGCATTCCAAAGTTCCATCAGCCACTTCACAGTTCTCGCATCAGGTCTTCGTCATCAGGTTCTCGGAGATGAGAAACAAACAGAACTATTTTTTTTTTAAGATAAATCTAAACTGGGTGGGTTTATTAATAGGCATTTCAAGATTACGTCTCTACCTCAAACCTCCATTATCAGACCAGCTTGATTGCGGCGGCATGTAGGTACATAAGTATTTCAAACATTAGGTCACATAATATGCGGGCTTGCGGACGGCGAGCCATGGGTAGCTCACTGTTCGACCGTCCGGTAACCGTCCGGACCGAGCCCAAGACGTCGACGGAACGCTCTATTCCCGCCCGCCTCAAGAAGTTGTCGGCAACAGCAGGGGCCCAGCTGGGTCGAACCCTTCTCGGGCCAGGGTTATCCGAAAGGGAGCTTGAGCTCCGGCATGAAAGCTAGAAGGAACGGGAAGGGTTTTTAGTCGGTATCTCCCGCTCCGCCCAAGAGCGGGGGTTGTCATTTGATTATTTAAGCCCATCATAAAAAATAAATAAATAGAAATAGTCACATATATGTGTTTTTAGTAAAGTTTATATCCATTAAATGTTTAAAATCCCTGCCACGGCCAGCAAACGAGCTGATGACCTTGAACACCATAAATTATATATAAGAACCATCTCGATAGCGGCAGCTTTCAAATAAAAAAATCCAGCATCAAACTCGGTCCATTCACTTAACGCTACGATGCCACAGACACCTCAAACTTATAACACCCCTCTTTTTCGTGGGTGGTTAAAAACAAAGTGTACAAAGGGCGATCTTATCGCACAGAGCAATCTTTTACAGACAATATTAGGATAGACTGGACGAAAAGGAGAAAGATTTGGAGGTGGTCAGTGTTAAAAAAATCATAAATAAATATTCATTGCTTTTGTAAGCTTACTGATTATGCATCAGCCTTTTAATGTTACCATTGCTGGGACTCGGTCCACCTGGAAATGGCCAGTCCACCACGCGTGCTCAGAGCGGGGTTGTCACAATATGTTTTCGAATTTTTAGGTTCTAAGACATACCAGCCCCCCTAGCCAAGTTACAACCATTTCCCTTGCGGCAAACGCTTCGAGTTGACCTTGCCGCCAATTATTTTGTTCTGACGACGTGACTGAGAGTTGAGACGACGTCGTTCCCGTGCATTTGAAGCTTTCTACTAGCGTTAACTACTGCAGATTAGCAACTTGGCTAGGCGTAGGCAGTTCCTTCACGATGTTTTCTATCACCCTTTTGATTTTAGCTTTATATTAAAACAACTACAGGACCTAAATCGCGGTCGCTCTCAGACTGCATACGAAAAAAAGAGATGCGCAAAGACATAATCATCATCATCATCACCCTTTTTAATGTTCCCACTGCTGGGACTCAGGTCTCCTCTCTAGGAGAGGGAATGGGCCCTAAACCACCACGCGGGCCCAGTGCGGGTTGGTGAATGATACATGTCTTTGAATTTTTGGTTTTAAACCATGCCGGTTTCCTCACGATGTTTGACAAAGACACAATGCTTATAAAATATAAAACATTTTGTTCTACCAACGCTGCGTCTTCCAGTACGGGGTCGCCACTCAAATAACTCAAGACCGGGAACAACTCTGTAGGCGATAGAAATATTTATTTCATGCGGGATTCGAACCAGCGATATGTAGCACAGCAGCTGTTGTTCATCATTTGCATCAACTGTACCGTTATAGAGTTCCATTTGATAGTTTTCAATAGCAGCCAGAAATGTAGATGGTAATGGACAAGACTCAAACAAAACTAAGTGTACAAAACTAGAAGTTTTTTTATTTATTTTTATTTATTTATTTTTTAGTTATCCACATGTACTATAAACATCTCTGCCTCTTGCTCTGGGTGGAGCGAGAGAGAGTGGCAAAGTTTTTTTTACCGATTTGAACCCACCTCTGTTCTTTTCATTCCAGTGCTGGAGTAATTCTTTCGTACAATTGAACAGCCCACCTCTGTATGTCTAAGAACGTGATGACATCATGCTTGTAGAGATGCATGTCAGCTTTAAAAATAGTACAGTCAAATGGGGCAAATAGAAACGCAAGGGTGAATAGGAACAAAAATTTGAAGGGGATTTTCGGGACATTTAATAGTTTTAACCAGTATGTAAGTACCTACTCCAATTTATTCAATAATTAATTGTAATAAAAATCAGTGACATAGAAATATACCAAACTGAAAATCATAATACAAGTTTTGTTTCTTTTTACCCCTGTGTTCCAATTTACCCCGTTTGACTGTACGCTTTTTAAGCGACCATCAAATGAGGTAAATTTGGCGGTAGTCCTTTTTTCAAATCGTAGTTCCCTTTCGATACCTGTACTTTTATTTAACACAAGCTGTAGTCAGCGGCTTTGCCCGCGTGAATAGTGAATAGAAAATATAGACCTATGGTACTCAGTGGTACGAGTATAGTAGCTTTCTACTAACGAAAACAAACTTTGAAAATCGGTACAGCAGTTTTTGAGTTAAATCGTAACATACAAACCAACAAATAAAAAATCAATTCTTTCTTTAGCTCGCAGTCCAACCGTCCGGATCAAGCCCAAGTCGTCCCTGCGCGTCATAATCATAGAGGCCCAGCAGGATCGAAGCCTACTGAGGCCAAGGTTCTATTTCTGAAAGGGAGTCTCTCCCCAATATGAAAGGCAACAAAGGAACGGGGTGGGTTTTTAGTCTCTAATAGTCTGTCACTATCTCCCTTCCGCCCTAGGGCGGGGGATTTCATTTGGATGATTTTTATCCACCGAAAAAAAAAACATAGAAACCAACCAACAAAAAATATTTTTTTTCCACTTGATTATAATATTAGTTTAGCTAAAACTAATTTCTCTTTTCTCTTCTATTACAGAATAATCCTAGGACCATCGTAACGGAGCATCTAACAATGTCGTCATTGCAGGCCGGGCACAGACGAGTGCTTCTGACAGCATGAAGCGACGACTTGATGAAGGTATGTATTGAACAGGTAATATTTAATACTGAGTAGCTGTACTCAGCGCCGGACTTAGACTTCGGTGGCCCACAGGTAAAGCATGTGGAGGCCTTCAAATCGTTTGTGGTTATTTGTTGACTGATAAACCCGTCTCACTCGCTTTCTCAATGGGGAAATTTCTGCTTTTTTTGTGGTAAGAATTAAGGTAGAACTACACTGCTAACACGTGCGCCACGCCACGCCGATCTGGGCGCGTCGTTCTCCATACATTTTATATGGAAACCAGACTTGTAGAGCTACACTTGTAACACGCCACGCGACGTCGTTCTACGTACAAGTCAGGCGTGTTACACGTGTGCGTGTTAGCAGTGTAGTTCTAGCTTTATGCTAGCGCTGTGTGACACGTCATTTTTCGCTGTTACTGTTGGTTTAGCGCGGCGCGGTAGAAAACGCAAAAGACACTATTTGTGTTCATATTTCGTGCTGCTTGATCTCGCAGATTTTGAAATGTTTATTTTTCCCGCTCAAAGAAAAAAATAAGTTTTTCGTCTAACTACTTCATCATCATCATCTTATCAGCCGAAAGACTTCCGCTGCTGGACATGGGCCTCCCCCAAGCGTCGCCACAACGACCGGTCCTGTGCGTCACGCATCCATCGGATTCCCGCGACCTTGACCAGGTCGTCGGTTCACCTTGATGGAGGCCTTTCAACGCTGCGTCTTCCGGTACATGGTTGCCACTCCAGAACCTTTCGTCCCCATCGACTATCTTTTCTGCGTGCAATGTGCCCTGCCCAACTACTACTTGTAACAAAACTCAGTATTTCTTTGTTTCTACTGAACCTTAATTGATTTAATTTAATTTATTTTTTGTTTGGTGTAGTAACGGCCCATAGGCTTAAATTCGACCCTGGCTATACCTTGCTAAGAAATAAGTCTCATTTATCTTGATGGGTTGGTTTTGTGACATTTCGAAAGGATAACTATCATTTGGGTACATACTAAGCTGCCTGCTTACTTTTAGTTTTATTTTTTTTTGCGGGGAGAAGGCATCTAATGACTTCTCTCGCTCTAGAGTGGAGCAGGAAATTTATGCAATGGAATTTTAAGGTAGAATTACACTGCGCACACGTGTGCCACACACGCCATTACGATCTGGGCGTGTCGGTCTCCATAAATTTTATATGGCAACTAGACTTGTAGAGCTACACTAGATCCACGCCACGCGACGTCGTTCTACGTACAAATCAGGCCTGATAAATGCTAAAACTACAATATTAGACCGGCGTCAAGACGACGTTGACATAATGTACTTCTAGCTTTACTGACTAAAACCACACTTATGTTCCTTCAATTGACTGTTGTGTTGCGGACCACGAGTATCTTTTTCATACCTTTGCCCATGGCATCGGCCTTGCTGGGGCCCCATATACTTACGCTTTTCACTAGTTTATTTATATAAACTAGTTCTTGACTGCGATCCCACCTGATGATAAATAGTGATGAAATCGTTGATAGTGAGGTATACTAATTTTTTAAGAGCCTATTCACTCTAGCCTTGAAAACGCCTAAATTTTAATCGGACAGGAAGACCGCAGCCTGCAGGCAAATTGTTTCAGTCCTTCGATGTACGCGGTATAAACGACGAGGTGAAACGCTTGGTCTGGACCGTAGAGGTTTCAAGTTGTTGAAACCTCTACTTAACCAGATCTGGATCAATTAATTAGTCCCTTACGTTTAAGGAGAATCGAATTTTAATTTAGTTCACATAAGATTTTTTTTTAAGAAACTTTGTCCTACTCTTAAGTTACTCCTGTGTCGAGGGTGCGTTCAACAAGATAGCTAGACCAGAAATAAATATCAGTAGGCCATAAAATCATTTATTACCTACGGGAATCGAACCCGCGACAGACAGAGTAGCAGCCAATCGTTCAACCACTGTACCATACTTGCGGTTATTGAATTGAGAATAATTATAACATATTATTATTACTAGCCCATGTCGTCCCAGTGCTGGACAAAGACCTCCCTTCATTCCTTCCAAAGATCACGATTCCGCACTTCCTCTTTCTCTAACGGCCCGTCCCGGCTTCGCACGGGCAATAAATATAGCCTCAGGGTGATTGTAGCTTTCCAATGGTGAAAGAATTTTTGAAATCGGCGCAGTAGTTTTTGTGTTTATTTTTTACAAACATACACACATACAAAAATACAAATTGTCCCTCTTTATAATAATATCAGTGTAGATATACAGGGTTATTTTTAAAATAATAACAACTTAACGGGACTGTATTATTAACATCATAAACAGCAACTTTTGTTCTATTACTTTTTCAAAACCAAACCTTCAAAATTTCGTGGTTCTATCCAACACATTTCAACTCTGTATTGCTACACGCATAGACTTCGTAATAATTAGAACGTTCAATTTAAATATTTCTACTGTATGAAAATCTGATTCATTAAATTATGATCAATTTTTAAAAGTCATAGAACAAATGTTGTTGTTTATGATGTTAGTAACATAGTCCTGAGAGGTTGTCAGTGTTTTACAATTAACCCTGTATTGTTTCCACTGCTGGGACTCGGGCCTCCCTTCTGATAAAGGGGATAGGCCGTAATCCATCACGCGGCCCAGTAAGAGTTGGTGGATTATTCACCAAGTGAGCCCTGTGCAAGTAGGCGGAGGAAATGTACCTAAAATTTATTTTCGCCCTAAATTGTTTTGTAGCAAACAGCTTTGTATATTATTCAGGCAGCGTTGTACATTTGTACTTAATATGATAAAGGCCTTTGTATGTAGGTTTGATATTTCTTCACACTCGAACGGCTGAATGTATTTCGATGAAACTCGGTACACGGGTAGGCCATGTCCTGGAATAGCTCTCAGGATACATTTATCCCGGGAGTATGTCCACTTCTATTTTCTACTATCACGCAGGCGAAGTCACTAGCAGCAACTAGTTATCAATAAAAAATAAGGATCCCTACTAATATTATAAATGCGAAAGTAACTGTCTGTCTGTCTGTCTGTTACGCTTTCACGCAAAAACTATTGAACGGATTTAGATCAAATTTGGTAGGTAGGTAGAAGAGACACTGGAATAACACATAGGCTACCTATAATTCCACTGCTGAGCACGGGTCTCTGCCCGCGCGATATAAACTGTAGTCCACGCGGGCGAAGCCGCGGGCGGAAAGCTAGTAACCAATAAATGATAGGTATTGACTGCTGATGTAAATAAAACAGTACTGTTTTCAAACCAGTTTCTTTATTTCGTGTTCATCATTTTAATACAACATACAAGTAAATTTATCATCAGATATTATTTTATCAATTCTTAAGATCTACCTTAACTAAGACTTGAATAACAAGTAGGTATGTATGAGTATTCATATCGATATACCGATACATCGAAAAGGTATCGATATGTACCGAAAATCGTACGGGATTTAAATGTTCAACCCACACATAGTTAATCCAAAGATAAATAAACAAATTAACAAACTTCTTTTCCAAAAAAAAAACCGACAATGGAATGTTCAGTATTAAAAATTATCAATTCCAATAAAAGCCTGTATAAAAAATGTTTGGCTTACAAAAAGAAAACACAAAAACGCACAAATTCACACAATAACTTAAACATGGAAGATGAATGTCTTAACTTTTTACGGTGCGCCATTTTTGTGACGTCATTTGACGTTTATTGTTCTGGCAGTATAGTTCCAAGATGGCGTCTACGATATGAACGAGTTTTATTAAATATTCAAAAGTTATGTCTGTTTTGGTGATTAAGCTTAAACCTCACGTAGGCTATTTTAATAAAAAGAATGTGCACATTTTTATATTTTAAAGATAAGCCATTTTTTTATAATCGCATACTTGGAACGCGCCAAAACATCTTTGTGCGACAAATGATGTAACAAAATGGCGCCTAAGAAAAAAACAAAACCCAAAAATCCTTTTATCTCAAAGACAAATGACTGTAACATTAATTCCAACTGCAAAATATACTTTACAATATACTTTTTATTATTTTTAAATAAAACAAGAGGTACACAGTCAGTATTATTTTGACAACGATTAGCTAACAGGGAATCTAATTTTCCATATATTATTATAAATATTGAAAGGGTCGATTAAGACAGTCACAGCGAAGGAAAGTTACAAGCTAGGGGAAAAACACAGGGTATGTAATAATGAACATGAAAAAATCAAGTTTAAACATAGAGCAGTTTGTAAAACCAGCTCGCATTACCAAATCTCATCATTCTTCTTGAAATTACATTTGCCAGTCGAATTGGAAGATTTATTTGTGTAGTCTATTGAAGGTCGTTCAATAAACGTAGACAACTTTCATGTTCAGAATTATCCCTACAGACACACGTTAAATGTCGAGTGCCGTGACTAGAGAAAAAAATAGTAAATGGAACTCCCAAGGGGATAAAATTAAAGATCACTATTATTAAGAGGAAAGTTACAAAAGATCCTTATAACTTAACACGCATATAGGCGAGAAAACTTATGAGTCTAACCTAATCGAAAGTTAGATGACTAGCGTCGGCGACACACGATAATAAATTACAAATAAATTATTAATAAATTACAAATTTTCAACAAACAAAATCAAATAATTTCAATGAGACGAGATTTAGTTTTGACAGAACCGATCAGAGGTGATATGTCCAAAAACCTGGATGGAAAACATTACATTTTAGCTTACCCGAAGTAGCCTTCCTTTTGAGCCAAATTTAACATTATTTTTGTATCGAATACATTGTATAATAGTGATAGATTTATCGCATACGAGTACTTTTAAATAATCAGATATATTATTAAAATAATAATTGATAGATCGCATGGTTTAGGTACATCGTTGACATCGTTCGATAAAACCAAGTCAAATCAGCCTAACCATGGACTATATGACCATTATATTAAGAAACTGCTAAATAAATAATCAGTCTCTTTAAACAAAATCGTTGATAGATTAATAAGAGGAATAATTTTTTCTTTAAACGACCAAACCGTAAGATATTTTATATCTGTAGGTAACCATTTTAAAATATTAACCAGCGTTAATTAACTTTTGCATGTAATCACGTTTAATACTTCAGTACAAAGTTGGCCGGCTCTATTGTTTATCTATTGTTTGCGGGAGTAAACGGATCAACTTGTGTTTAAACTTTGATTAGGGAAGTTGGTATCCGGAGCCGTGATCATTTAGCCTTTGATAGGTTCAATGTCAAAACAATTTGTTACAGAATTGAAGAAATAAATCGATGGTGAACATTTTGTGGATGAAATTCTTCAAAATTTTGCTCCTGATTACGACAGTGATTCATAGGTTCCTATGACACATAGGAATCTTCAACTAGATATATCTGCAGCTTAAATTATACAGATGATATTGTTAGTTGAACTAATGATTGCAATATTTCTAGTTGTTGGTTGTTTCATTATTCCAATAAAATGATAGAACAATGTTAATATATTGGACCCAAATACCTTAAGTTATGGCTTTTTAGGAAATTACGGGTCGTTATTTATCAACGAGTACAAAATTTAGTACATTTTTTTTTACCACAAATTCATTTCTGCAATTCTGTAATTAATTTTGGAAAATGTCTGTGGAACGGTTGATTCTAAATACGTTTTACGGTATTAAATTTTGCTTTAAAACTTTATAACTGCCACAAAATTAATATTGGAATTATAACTGCTTACATATCTTGTGAAAGATTTTCAGATTTATTTATACGGAAAATAACTGAATTATTGAGCCAGAAGAGAAATAGCGCTCTGTAAACATGTTATCTGGGTCTTTAAATACTAAAAAGAAATCAACCGTCCATACAGACACTGGTTCCTAAAATGTAACATTTTGTGCAATAATCATTAGTGCGGTGAAAATAAATCGTGGGTTGGTATCGATAAAATGGAGTGCTAAAAAGGCGGAAACAGGTGTACCGATTTAGAGATCAGAACTGTCGAATACAATCTAATGTAACATGAACACTAAACAACTAAATCATTTGCCATGATTTCACTGTGTATCGAGTAAGTATGCGATCTTAATCATCAATACATGGTTACAATAATATATTATTATGATTATCCCAAATAATCAATAAGAAATTGGTAGAGTATACAGTTAATTGAATATAATTGTTGTTTTTCTACAAAACACAGTACAAATCATGGTAACGATATATTTTATTACCACACGTTAAGTTTAAATTCCTACACAGATATAAACCTTAAGTATCGATTAGCATTCAAGTTCATTATGAAAAAATATATCATTGGAAATATTTTTCAACTTCTCTCCTTAATTTCAAACCACCCAAGAACAACTTAATTATGCATGTGACAACCGATTTTTAAAACTACATGTTTATTCCTAACAACACTTTGGCAACAAATAGTATTTTCAATTTTTTTTTTCATTAAGATTTTCCATCAATTTCAAATGTAACGTCAACATTATTGAAGTTAACATTACCATGGTTTTTATCGAACCCGATCATTTATCGATTTTTATCATCGTCTTTATAGATAGAAGACATAGAAAAGTATCGATAGGAGATGAATATCGATCGATAATGTGACATCACTGGCTTTAGTTGGCGAAACATGTTTCATCATTCATTCTTTTACTAAAATTTGGCTATCAAAGTTCATTTCACTATCCTACAAGTTCCGCCAACTGAAGTCGTATAGAAGCGAACTTAGAAGGTCTACCTAAAAAAAGAAACAGTTATCCAGGATTTTTAATCATTTTTTTTGTTTTTTTTTTTTATTTTTCTGTCATCAGTCTTAAAATTGAGTCATACCATCTAACTAAGAATGATGAACTCTTAAATTTAAGTTCCTAGGCCTGATCTAACATCGGAATTTTGCGGTGATTTTCTTACACTGTAGCTTAGTGGAAGTTAGAATAGGGGATGTAAAATATGGATAGTACAGTAGCAGACGAGTAACATTTTAAGACATGTTAACAAGTGCCAATCACATGAGTTAAGAGTACAGTTTAAAGGTACACGTCTAAGGAAAAGGTGTCTCAACTAGTAAGGCTCTCGGGGAAACTATTTCACACATTCCTTATTCAATAAGTTATTGGTATTTTAGAGTAATCAACATTGAATAGTTTATTTTAATATTAATTCTTAATACTAAAGAGTACAAAAAATAAAGGAAATATTATTGAATATATGAAAAACAACAAGTTATCAGCGAAAACTATCGCGTTTTCATATAAGAACAACATTGTTTTTTTTTTTCGTTTACAGTAACATTTAATATTCGTGCTCACGAAGATGCGGGAGTTAATAAGATCCTCGCAGCGTGGCCGACCGGCTCCCGAGTCCCCACAGGACGGGTGCCAGTCTCTCCCACCCCCAAACCCTACACTACCAACGTTTCCCTTCGATCTTCCTCAAAGTATCAAAAATATCTGCTAGAACATCCCTTTCCCTTAGTGAAAAATTCTCGATAGTACATTTTGAACAGTCTCAAAGTAACTAATGCGTAGGTAACAATCACAAATCTTCATTAAAATGTGGATATGCAAGAATGAAAGTATCGAAATCAACAATCTTTTACTTTAGGACGAAGTAAAGCGTTCCTACGTAGTGTCTACTGTTTAATATCTATCCTACAGGGTTACCATACACGTCAATAAGATATATTAGCACTTATATTAAAAAACAGTTAATGATAAATGACCGAACATGTGAAACACAGAGGATCATAGTCTGTACAAAATTCCCAAATGATTTTTTTTTTTAATTTTATCAAAGGTTTTAACACATTCCTTCAAATTTAAGGCCACGGCGCATTATGGTGTTTCAGTAGATTATAAAGTTAGATTACTGAATTATATTTATGTTTTTATGATGACGTTAATATCTAATAACGGCCTTATTTACACCCGTGCACGTCGGTATTGTACGACGGTGCCGTGTTAGAAGCTGTAGCGTGTCAAATCCAAATGAAAGGTGCTGTGTGCCAAGCGATAGCACGGAGTGAGTGACAAGCGTCACAAGTCCTTACACATCTACAAGTGCTTATACTAACCGAGGAAAGCACGGCTTGAAACAGTACATTAACATCACTACGTTTCGTATCGTAAAAAATATCGGTGACAGACTTACACTGAATCAAAGCTCACGATGTGCCTTACCCACTAAACTAACATAGACAATGCAATATCTAAAAATACACCACTACTCGTATGCTATATAGGATATAATTTAAATTTAGTTCATCATAAGCATTGTGTTCTCCTTACAACTGGCAGGATGGCATTTAGTGTGTAAAATCGATTTGTGTGTGGACAATTCAAGCTTCGTATAATTAATATAGGTTTATAAACTTACATGCATACACATATTATGATAACATTAATTACTCGTACCTAAAAGCAATTTCTTTTGGCGACTAGCATCGTTAAGAAAGATTCCAAATTTTATTTTTTCACTTCAATCCAACCTAATCTTCTACACCAGCGACAATCTGAAATCATTCGTGTATTGGTCTATCAATTTGTTCTATGTCACCACTTTGTGGACGATATGTCGCGTTTCGTTAACATTTCTCTATTAAATATATAATTTGATCAACATTCGAATACATAATCCGTCAGTATTGTCAATTTAGAAACAGTGCCAATATATAAACATCGCCATCTTCCATCACTAACCGTCTCGTCTCCCGCGCATCCACACATATAATTAAAAACATTACTTGATATGTCATTTGCTACCAACTTTTCCTATCATTTGGAATCTTTCCACTTTGTAAAAATATTTATAACTAAAAATCACACACCTTAGATTACGAAATCACCTATTGTGATGAAGAAAATGAAATCGTTACTGTATCGGCTTCATCTTTGTCTGAAGACAAGAAGATGTGAAAGCTAGAACGAGATGAAATAGCATTGTCAATACAGTACGCTCTCTAATTAAAGTGTCAACATCGACCGCTATGGTAGATACACAAGGAGCAAAGAAATGTATACGATAATACACAATCACTTAACCTACGTGTCAATATTATAAAGAAGAATCAATATCATATAAAAACATTTCAAGAAGTCCAAAACTTCGTCACAAAAAAATCGTCACCATTGTGAAAATAAACACTATTATATGCGACCGTTTCAACTAACTTAAGCGATAGTAAAATATTTTGCATTTAATTTTTACAATAAAATGTATCATAAATTCAAACGTGAGTTAATTTTAAAAACATTCAGCGTAATACTTCTTCGAGGATGGATGGTTTGTGCTAATATGTGCTTTGTTAATCTCCTTAACTTACAATCACAATTTTTGAGACAACGTGTTCTGACGGAAGCATTCCTAAAGAATCCGTTCGACTAACAGCGGCTCATAACATCACGCGGCAACCTGAGGCTCTCAGTTCCGTCAAAACACATCAACTAATTTACATTCATTATCAAACTCAACATCAGTCGTGAATACAGTAAAATCATTGAATACAATTCTCTTTCAAGAAAAAATACATCAAAAATTAAGTGAAACACCAACGTTCTGTGCAATTCACTAAAATTATACTTCTCCATTTAGCGTATTCTTAACAATGACACAACATCGCTTAATACATATATAAAAGCGACGATAGAAAAAAACTTTCGAATGTATATGAAAACGAATACAATTCCTGAGCAATTGATTGTGGTACGTCGTGCAGCCAACGAGCCGATCGCAGAAGCGGCTATTGTATTTACAACTTCGCATGGCTCAACGAACTTATCAAATTCAACGACGCACTACCAAGTAAATTTAATAAGTGACCAAATCGTTAACCACATACAATATGATAAGCTAACATCGATACATTATATCTACCTTGATGAATACATTAACAGGTGAATCTTAACTGACACAAAATTATTCGATTTCAAACAATCATTAAGAGTAGAGAATACACTATCGATATGGTTATTGTAAAACCCTTATTATATCCTGTCAAATTCGGATATCCTTCCGTTATTACTGTCAACAATGTGCTTCCTGCCTCGATTCGTCCGACTTTCCCAACAAACGTCATATCTAAATAACACACTACAAATATTTTGATTCTTAATTTCGTTTTATAAAAATACTCTCTCACACTACGAACCTTCTCTCTAATAACCCACGTCGTGACGTCCATCTTGTACAGATCCCGGCTTCCCTTACGTCTAGTTAGTAATACTACCAACATCATTATTCTAATTTATTTACATTTTTGCTCGACACACTTCCTGGCGATAATGGTGTTAGAACGGCAATTAAATCAAATAAGGGAATGATGAGTGGCTGAAAGCTTGAAATTTCATCAATGATCAAGTCTCCTTACCTCGATTCTAACAATGACATGCTTGAATTAATGATTTAAGAGTTGAAGGGAGCAGCAGCAATCGAAATTTCTTACCCTCAATATCTAATGGCGAATCGAATGAGAGATCCTTTAAAATGTTAGTGTAAATGTAAACGAAAGGGGAATGAAATAATTTATTTTGATCTTAATTTTAATCTTAAGAAAAACTGCTGAGTATAAAATTATAAACGATCTTGTAAGCCTAGCCTGCGCTTACGTAACTAGTAGGTGCTAAGTTAGTAGTAAAATGTTCCCTAGAGTAATTGACTTTGAAATATTGGTTGTTCGGTAGCGCTCTTTTGAAGCAGTGCAGCTGACGGGAACTGTATCCAAGGAGTCCTAAAACGGATATTAATAGCTACGTTTTCGTAGAAAAGTAAAGCTTAGTTGGGATATTAGGTTCTTACATTAGAATACAAATAGTTCTTACACACGAAGATTTATAGCCTACATTCATAAGAATATGTATTTTTTAGAAATTTAGTGTTGGTTTGTACCGCCTAATTCACTGAGGAGCGTCACTTGTTTTATATTGGTTGTCTTCTGATGATAAACAAATGTTGTTTTTGGGAATAAATAATTGCGCTTGTGTAAACCAGTCGTATCTACAAAAATTGTTTTCCTTTTTATTATTTCTTAAAAATATGGTTTGTGTTGCTGGATGGCTGTGTCGTTGCGCTAAGCTTTAAGCTCGGTAGAGGGGAGATTATTGAATTACTTTGAAAATGGTTTATTATTATTATTATTTTGTAAATTGTTTTTTGATTGTATACAACTTTTGTATGACCGACTGATTGAAAAATTGGATCAGGATCAATATTTATGCAGTGTTGTCAGTAGAAAAGTTAATATGAGTGTGTTTTCATAAATTATTTTTGAGTGTAGAAAGAGTTTAGGCTGTTATAGGGCTGGCATGATTTTATTTTGACCAAAAGCCTGCTTTATTAAGGATATAATAAAAAGAGAGTGGAAAGTGTTGTTTTGAGTTTTTCTATACAACACTTTTAAAGATTTTATACTAATTTTATTTTCAGGGCTGACATATACCTAATTGATTAGGAATCATGCAGGACACGAAAGTGTGCACTCATGAATTAAACATGTATTATAGTTCAGTCCGTTCAAGCTAAAAAAAAGTCTGTTCCCTTAATTTTGCTCAGTTATGAAAACTATAAAATTTACTGAGTTCTTTCATATAGATAGATAGATAAATTCTTTGTTGTTCATTGTACGTATATGTCAATATTGATCCCATAGAGACTAATAATATTCATTGGTTGGTATTTTAACACCCTGAAAGATTACTAATCAATTATAAGCCAGCCTGTGTAGTCAATTAGACTTTAGTTCTCTAAATCCGACACTAAAATTATGATTTCGAACTGAAACTGAAATTGTTGATCCCGATCCAAAATGTGTGTTGATAATACTGAAACATGTACTACAATTTGCTCTGGGTTACTCTAATTTTCAATTTGGAATGCTAGTTGAGAAACTGTCATAAGAAACTTTTGCTATATTGTGGATATAAACTGTATACATACAGATTCTAAATTGTTGCCCAGCAGTTGGCTATAAATTTTATTTGATAAGCACCATTGCATGTAGACATGCAAATTGATCCCTATTTAATTTATTTTAATTTGTAGTTTTGAAAAGCCAATTAGAGTAACCCTTTTTTGATATCTTGCACTTAAAACTAAAGCAAATACTTACGATATTCATGCCGCTTGTTCCCCTACACCAACTGTATTAAGTCTAGTCAAAATGCATTCACACGGGGTAACACACAGGACCTACACCAGGACATTTGTGCTAAAGAATCGGTATGTGTTTAAAAAAAAAAGTGTTCTTTATTTGAAAATATGAATTAGAAACCATCACAAAAATAAAGTAGCACAACTAATAAAACCAAAAATATGGTTTTTTTTGGTGTACTAAATTTT
Source organism: Mythimna lalbum (assembly GCA_949319445.1). Classification (NCBI taxonomy): domain Eukaryota; kingdom Metazoa; phylum Arthropoda; class Insecta; order Lepidoptera; family Noctuidae; genus Mythimna; species Mythimna lalbum. Next base: position 17,599,719 of record OX439357.1, on the reverse strand, counting down.
TTTTTTGCCTGCTGGTAACAAATTGTGATCATGATTTTCGAATGGTTCCAGTGAGTTTAAAGTGTTCGCTTTCAAATGACTGTGCCTCTTATTTAAGAAAATTCTTAGTGTTTATAACTAATTTAATTAAGTTTAAGAAATTATTTGTGATTGGAGTGTCCGTAAAAAACAGCTGCATTACAAAAGAAATTTCTAAGTTTAAAAGTGTTCAAAATTGAGATTAAAATTTAGTACTTTGTGGAATTTAAAGCGTTATTTATTATTATTATCTGTTGATCAAAATATTTTAACCCTATTACCTAATTATTTTAAAATTACGTGGCACTGTTTTAAATTATAAGCAGATTCATTAGCACAAACATGCATTGCGAGTTGTAACTAAATTAATTTAATTAAAATAGTTACAACTCCGCAGGTGAAACTACAGAAGCGCTACTTTGAAAAAAAAGAAAATAAAAATAAAACACACATCAAAACTGCAATGAACTGGTATTATTATAAAAAGCAATTACAACAAAAATAATTCAAAACAAAACGATGTACATTAATTTAAAGAACAATTGTTTATACAAATAATTAAAAAAATATAATAATTATAACAACAAACATCGACAAAATATATTTAAAGACAAAACATGTTTCAATTCAGTCCTCGAGCTTTAGAAATGCAATTTTTAAGAATGAAAATGTTTCTCGTACAGAAAAATCATTTCTTTTTTCACTAACATTATTATGCAAAAACACAAAAAATATGATTGGGAATTAAGTTTGTAATAATAATTCTAACTGAAACTTAAAATACCATTTTCTGGTTAAAAATAAAGAGTAACTATCGGTCGACAAAAAAAAAAACTAAAAAAATAAAATCGGGGGTTACACAGTTTTACCTACTAGGCGTAAACGTGAAGTTGTCATAATTTGCAAATCTTACTTTATAAAATTTCGATACACTAATACTATACTTAATATAAATATAATACGATGAAATGATCTCAATTAAGTAGAAGCGTATGTTGTTACCAAAAACAGGATTTTTTAATGTGAAAATTGCAACAAAAATACGACACAGAGGTCTGTAAAAATGTTGTAATTTTCACAAAAAAAATCCGTAGATTAAAGTCTAAAACAACGGTTTGCCTGATTTCTAGCGTGACCTCAGTTCGCTAAAACGAATTATTTTTAATAAAAAAAAAATCATTGCTGAATAAAAAGAATAAGTCGATAAATTCGTCAAAGCAAACTGAGGCAAGGCAGATTTACGGTCAATTGTCGATATACAATCAAAATTCAGTAGTCAGTGGATTAAATGAAGAACAACAATCACTTCGTCTTAGGATATAGGAACAGGGCAGTCTATAATAAAATCATTGGTGAACAATCACTGAAATTTGGACACTAAGACGAGTGAAGTGTTTCAACTAATCCAGTGATGATAATCTATTCGATCGAAGATGCGTCAGGCGACGTGAGCGTGTGCACGGTGGTAGGCAAATTACAGAAAACAATGCGAGAAGAGACCAGTTGCTCTCAAAACGTTCAACTTTTAGTGCAAGTATAGTAATCTTAAATTCGAAGTTCGAGATTATTGCTACACTAAAGTTGTTACCGTTCAACTCTCAGCCATTTGTAATTTCAACATTTGGCAATTAGGTAGATATTTTATTATTTAGGTAATCATTGAGCAGTCATCATTAAAATTATATTGTATATAGATTGCCAAAACTTACTTATAATAAGGTAGGTAATCGGTGGTAAATAAATATCATTATTATTTTAATTAAATATTAAATAAAAACTTGTATAATTTCCAGTATAACAATTACGATAACTTGCACTACAAGTACGAAGATGAAACAATCATAAGTAATTCGATCAGATACCCTTACGATTAGATTTATATGAAAGTATGGTACATATTTACAAACAATACTAAATATCACTTATTAAATCACAACATGATCTTATGGCACACGATATACAGGTCGCCACGGTGCGCGCGCAACGCCTGCCGACGCATCTTCAAACGTTTAAAATTTATTTAAGAAATATCACCAAAATGGAAACGCGTAACCTAAAACTAACAGATCTTCAAGATACCGACCCTAAGCCGGATCAGATCTCTCTATTGTCATAGATTCAGCGAGAAAAAAATACTAAAAAACCATTATTCACTACGAAAACCAAAAAAAGTTCTAATGATAAAAATCAAACTAAAATAATTCTGCTAACACACTCAAACACACGGTAATGAAGTAAAAAAATAATAATAATAGCGCATTATCCATAAAATACAAAAGAAAATTTACGTTACACATGCACCGTAATACTAAACACTACAAAAATAAAGTTGTTTCCATATAAAAAAAAATATCTTACCAGAATAACAAATTGTATAATTATTTTGTATACCGAGCTGTTTATAATACTCCCAGTAAGTAGATGCGCTCATGCGCTGTTTTAAATCTGCTAAAAATCTCAAAAAATTAAAAAAAAAGATGCTAGCGAAACGACCATTTCCTAAGTGCTCTAATAGTTACTACAGTGTCCAATGCTTAACATACAATCAATGCATAAAAACGAACAATATCAACCAAATGTTACTAAAACAACATCAGAAGACTTGGCTCCGCGGGCTCTCAGCAACTAGGCGGTATCGATAACATTACTGCTGAAGTACTGCCCTCCGATATAGAAAGAGAAAAAAACTTACAATCTTTTACTATCTAAAAATGCTTTATAAATTCTCAACTGAGGGCATCACTAGTTGAAATGCATAAAATTTGGAACGAATTGAGGTCTATAAAACATTCTTGATCGCCACTTTGTGATGTTACTATTACGTATAAAAGAAACAGTATAATATTCAGTAGAGGTTAATAGTCATTGCTTTACTAATTCCCAAACGCCGCAGTCAACTTTGTCATTGATAAAACCCCTAACATCATTATTTCCCTAAAATTTTGTAACTACGTTTAGTGGGGTAGTAACCAAAGATTGTCCATTTCAGCTCAATCAATTTAACACTTACCTAATTAATAATGTAACAACTTCTTACTTAGATTTTTATAATCCATAGTTTCCATCGACACAGAATAAGTGCTAATTAAAAACAGGAAGTGCTATTGTGCCGTAGAAATAATCTTAAAACTAACAACAATACCGCTCGATGCTCTCTTATTTACGTTAAAATCACACTCTTAACGCCTAACAATTTGTTAAGTAATAATAGTTAAAATATTGGTCCAACAAATGGGCTAAATAATACAAATGCCCTTAATATTCATCCCTAATTTAACGATGTGGGATATGAAAAAATATTATTCAATAGATTAAAAAATGATAAGGATTCGAGAACACCGTCGCGCGAAATTTCGGGCCGTTCCAACGGAATTTAATCTCTAACCATCAATCAATAGGATACTCGAATAACAATGTCAATACTATAACTAATCTCATTACAGTTTCGTTAGAAATAATTCATAAAGAGATCTCATGCCGAATAATGTAGAGAATACCCATCTTAAGCCGGTATGATCACATCGAGACAGCCACAGGGTTGCACCACTTGCACACTTTTCGCAAGTTCCGTTCACAAATCGTCACTTCAACCACAAAAATTGACACGCTTCGCCAGAACGATTAGTCCATAACGTCGATTATATTAGTATTTACGTCTCAGGGTGTCGATTTTTGGCCTATAGTTCATCGGTCATTCGGATCTCCTGTGATCAGAGCGTGCCACTCACATGCCTATTGGCGGCACTTGCACGTAGCGGTATATGTAGAGCCGGTAGTCCTTGCTGGCGAGCACCACGGAGCCGTCGTCCATTAGCGCCACGTCGAAGCATTGAGCGTGTTTCACTTTGCTCTCCAATGCGGACACCAGTTGTCCATCTTGCGTGAATATCGTCAGATTGAAATTATTATGGTTGTCAGCGATCAGGATCTCACCCGCGGCATTGATGCCGACTCCGATTGGGTAGTTGGTGACACCTTCACCACCAATCTGACGCAAGTAAATACCCTCGTAGTTAAACACCTTGACGCAATGCGCACGGTTGTCGCTGATGAAGATCTCCTGCTTGTCGTTTACTACGACTCCATTAGGGAATTCTAGGTGTTTGGAGCAGCCAAATTTCTGCAGTACATTACCGATCTGGTCGAAGATTATGACGCGCATTACTTTACATTCCACAACTACGATTCGGCCTTTGTTGTCGACCGTCACACCACGTGGGTGCTGAAGGATGTTGGCACCGAATTTACGCACGAATTGGCCGTATTGGTTGTAAATCTGAATCTGGTGCGTTGGAGATCTTTCAGTAACAATAATGTCGCCAGAAGTACGGACTACAGCTACTCTATTCGGGTACAGTAGTTGCCCGTCTCGCTTGCCACATTCCCCAAATTGGAATTTAAAGCGTCCTTCCTTGTCAAATATTTGGATGCGGTGGTTGTTGGTGTCGGCAACAATTATATCATTTTGAGCATTGACAGCTACTCCGCTCGGCTCGGTGAACTGGCCTTCCATTACGCCGAACTCACCGAATTTGCAGTGATAGATCATCTTTTGCCGTTTGATTTGAGATTTCGGCGGGAAAATGGCAGTAGAGATTAGCTTGTTCGTCAAGTCTAAAATGGGATCGTTGTGAGCGGCATTTGTGAGAGAGTAGGGGTCAGTTGTTGTCGGCGGGAAGAGCGAGTCGCAACCACCATTAGACCACTTTTCATAAGGATTAATGCCGTTTAAGTTGATGTCTCCAACGACAGACGAGAACGGGCCCAAGCTGTTGGCACTATTGAATCGTTTTGAGATAATGTTGGACTCAAAAGGCGACGTAGATTGGCTTGTGGGTCCTAGGAGACCATTTGTGTAGGGGCGATCAAGCACACCGTTCAAACCGGTTGGTAGGTGGATTCCGCCATTCAGGCTGCCTGAACTTCCATTAACGCTGCTACTGCTGGACGATGAGCCGCCGTTCAATAGATTGCCGTTGGTTGGGCGAGCAATAGGTGGTTGTTTAGTAGGGCCAACATTCGCCTCTGAGCTTGAGCGCACGTAACCAAAAGTGTTTCTGACGCCAACTTGTATGGCTTGGTAGTTCGATACAAATTCAAGCTCGCAAGCTGTCTGTACGGTATGTTCCGGGTTAGAACTCAATAAGGTTTGCAATTTGGTGTCTAACAATTTCCTGAACATAAGTATTTCTGCAATGTTGGCGCATTTAGTCAATCGCTCTACAAAATCGCACGTCTGGTATATCTTATCAACAGTCTCTTGAGCTTTCTGCCCAACTACAGTGAGAGCAATTTGTTTCGTGGAAAATACGCTTTCGAGTTCCTTGAGTAATTCTTGCTTACGCTCCTCAAGCATAGAGCGGTAGAATTGGAACGTATCATTTATTTCATTTTGAGCTTTGTGGTACTGGACTTGTAATTTACCAGCGGCATGTTCAACAGTCTTGATAACGTGCCTTATTTCAGTGGCTCGAGTCTTGGCTTCAGTTACAGCCGATTGCATCAGCTCTAATTGTTTAGGCCCAGCATCAGATAAGTGCTCGCAGTCGTGCAGAGCAGCCGGGTGTTCGATTATCGTGCATTCCTTGCATACCGGCACGGAGCAAGTGCGGCAGAAGTATTTAAGAATATCATTTTTGTGTCTTGGGCAGAAAGCGGTTTTATCACCGCTCGTAGAAAGGGATCCAAGCATACCCTTGTCATCTTTCAGGTCCGTGAATGCCAGCACACGGTGGCCTTCAAAGCAATGCATGAATTGGTGCGCCATTACGCAGTTTGGGCAGAGGAAATTGGCGCAATCGACGCAACGTGCAACGGCGTCCGACTCCTTGGATTTGCAGCCTGTGCAGCGAGCTGAAGGCGAGTTGGTTTGGCGTGCAGTTGGCAGGAGGTCGGCGTCCTGCTCGACGGCGGCGGCTATCACAAGGTTAGTGAGTAGCCCAGGTACACCTGCTGTTGGTAGCTGGCTGTCTACGCGACAAGTGACGCAAGTGACTTTGTCGGGGTGCGTCTGTTCCCTCTCTAGGCAACCCCGGCAGAAGGTGTGGAAGCAGTTGAGTACTTTAGGGTCGACGAATGTTTCTCGGCAGATTGCGCAGATGGTGTCGAGTCCGTCGAACTCACGGAGATCACATACGGCGGAGTCACTCGCTGGGGGCGAGGATCCACTGAGAGTCAGGGGCGATAAGGAGCCACGCTCCAGCGAACCTATTGAGTTGGCACCGGGCAGCGACTCAAGGGACGGGGTGCGTGAGGCCATCTTCAGGAAACCGGCATCCCTGAAACAAGAAACATGAGCTATTAATAAACTAATAAAACAAGTCCATCACTCTAAGAAGATAGTATCATAGAAGTTACCATTACTGTTATTAAATATTGAAGGCTATATTCTCATATTTATTTCAAACAAGCATCCTTTTACGGTTCTCGCGAGCTAGAAAAATTCCTACATGAATAGTTGGTATTACGTAAATGCATTTACCGACGGAGCCGTGACCTTAGATACAGGGGATGCCGTTGCTATAAACTTGATAAATAGAGAAGCTTTAACCAATATTTTCGGGAAATTTACGAGCCGCCGAGCGATACACCGGAAGAAGCCGAGTGAAGTAGCGAAAACATCAATAACGGTGTCGAAAATGCAGGGAGCTAGGAATGTTTACATCTGATGCACTTCCCAAGGGCGGGGTTACCATGGCAACGCGTAGGGCGGCGCGGTAAGGGGATCCGTTCCCGAATTAGAGGGTGGAATATTTCGACTCCCTCGTTTTTACCTTAGGGGAGATATTTGAGGTGAATGGCCTTGGCAACGCGTTGGTTTAACGTCTCAAATGTCTATTTCTAGAGTTGCAATTCAGTTGCAAATTCAGAATTGTAATGACTTTAATCCGGAGCTTGCGGTGTGAAACTTTATGAAATATGACCCCCGCTGTATATTTATATGGTTTTAATTAAAAAACGCCGGAGAGGCGATAAAAACGAGTTTAAGTAGCGGTATTAAAGTACCTATCTACATTTTAAAGCAATAAGAAGTGTTATTTTAAATAAAGAATACAGAAACCTCACAGAAAAGTAATTGCTGTGTGCCTGAATACAGCTCTACCTTGTAGTTAGCGATTATTCTTGAAACAAACAAACTGACATTTGACGTCACAACCATTAGATGCGTACTAAAGAGATAGCGACTCTTCTTCAAATCAATGTTTGAGATGCTAATTACTGATTAATAAGCAATTTTAATTCTATTTTCAGAAGAAAAAAAAATTGTTGTCTAGTATAAAGTATTCTATAAAAATAAACAGAAAGCCCAAGTCTGATTATGCCTACGACAACTGAAGCTTACTGTATAAACGTTTGTAAAACACTAACAACCTTGCACGACTGTATTACTAACATTATAAACAACAACTTTTGTTCTATGACTTTCTATGACCCTCCAGATTTAGTTTTTCTATCCAACACATTTCAACTCTGTATTTTGCTACACCTACCTACGTCTGTATGACGCCACGCAAGCGCATCAAGCACCCCTGCTGCCATATCCTCGCTCCCCTCAACTATTGTACTATCGCTTGCGTCGCATACACTACGTAATATATAGAAAGTTTTTATGAAAATGTGATGAACTAAAATATAATACATTTTTAATTATGATCTTAGTAACATAGTCCTGAGAGGTTGCCAGTGTTTTACAAATAACCCTGTTTATTATTATGTACAATTGGCGTCTTTATTCCGTTACCATCGTGTGACTACACTGACGAAACGAGATTTCGATTCAATTTAGCACGAAACTTAGAACATACAAAACGTATCCATTCGTATACGTATACAAATAGATACAGAGATTCTGTCCACGTAGAGCGTTCCCTTTACAATACGTCACAGGAAGCCGACCCGTCTAATTCCTGATGCGTCGTAGCAAGTTTGGCTCACACTACATAGGGGTACCATTTTGGACAATAATTCTGGGACAGCCCTAAGTGAAATTGATGGAATGGCTGCTTGTAGCCGCAATGCAACTTATGGTTAAGTACTGAGGGTTCGTTCATTGTTATTATTATTATTCTTAGCGTGATAATGGGTTATGTCAGGAGAAATGGCAGGCGGTGGCCTCCTACGAAGTAGTAGCCGAGATCCTGACCCCAATTTCCAGTCACTGTAGGCGTGGGCTTACGGATGACGAGCAATGTGTGGCTTGTCATCCGGCCGTCCGGTAACCACTCGCAACTCAAAGAAACGTCTTATGAAAGGAAAATCCAGGGTCCGGGAACCCTAGGCAAAGAAGTCAGTAAAAGTCTGATAACCCTCCCGCTCTGCCCTAAAACGAGAGAAGGAGAAGACATTGGATGATTTCCCACCGAAAACAACAAATGCGTTGTAATGAATAAGTTGTGATAAAAGATCCTGTAAGGGTTCTAAGGCAGGTTTTCTCTTTTGCGCTGCAGAATTTACTTTTAATTGATTGTAAATATCAAAAAGACTGTTATTTATGTTTGTAGAAAAGTACCTTGCTGAGGTCTGGTCTTTATTTATCCTGCCTAAATTGGTACTTTTCCAACCAAAAATCAAAATAACAAAACAAAGGCCTAAAAACTGTCAACAGTTACCAATTCAAATTCACATATTCCTAACAAAAGCGTGTCCAAAGCTTCTGCACGATATTTGTCACTTCAATATCTGGACAATCTAGCCTATAGGTATTTGCGTGATAGATGGATATGGCCGCAATACATTACCGGCGCAGTTTAGTCCCCAGTGACGGGCGGCTCGATTGCATTGCCGATGCTGCATACAAAATGGCCGAGCGGGGACCAATGAAGACATAGCGACGAATTGGTACCGGTACCGACGACAAATTAGGTACGTTTGGTACTTGGTCCGTAATGTGATTGGGTGGAATTGAGTTTGGAAGTTTAGAGGATTGGGGTGTAGCTAGTTCTGTGATTGTTTACTCTACTTTGTTAGGACCTGCCTTTTTTAGGGGATTTACTTTATGAACCATTGGATTTTGTAGTATTTGATACTCATAAGTAAAATACATTAATTAACTATGCTATAGATACACAACATGTAGAGTCTGTCAAACGACTTGGGTAATTATTAGGGCAAAATGAAATCTGATGTAGTCAACACTTGTTTAATAATCAAGGTTGAGATCATAGGTTACTTATAGAAGAACCTTATAAAAAGTATCGAATATAAGTATTTTTTAAACTATTAAATATTATACAAAATTCCCAAGTCGTTTGACTCTTTAAACAGACTATAACTGGAGTAGTCCACTCTTATAGGCTCCAATTTAGTCAATTAAGTTACAATCATAATTCAAGAACTAAAATTTTGCGTAAATGCATTTAAGTAGTGTTTTTTAAATAAATAAATTCTCATTATAAGCAAATAAATTATGAGAATCGATGCACTATGTTGGTACCGCATCGGTATTAATATTAAATAATCAAGAATTTATCGAATTAGGTAATTTTTTAACCGAAAATAATTCTGAATTGTTTTAGGTAAAATCGATTTTGTACCCGATTCAAAACAAAAGCTTTCAGGAAACGCGTCCATTATGTAACAAGTTGTACCTATACATTTATAACAAAAACTCCTAAAAATTTCTCCGCATCCCAGTCGACGGCAGTGTGTCCAAAAGACTGGTAGCATCGCTTAATCTTTGACCGAGGTAAAAGCCAGCCGTTGGGTCACGCGAAGTGTCAACTACGCGTTTGGATAAATCTTTAAATAGTGTATAAGCACTCGGACCCCACGGCCCAAGAGTACGGTTAAGTCTATTTGAGAGTTCAGAAGAGTATACAACCCATAGGGTGAATTTCACCAACTAATGTGATCCTGTCCATGGTTATATACCGTGTTCTAGAGCTGACAATATCAATATTTCACAACAATAATGACACCGTTTGCCTGAGTTTACTTTTGTGGCATATTTTATACTTAACAACAAGTTCTAAATAGCGCAACAAAATTGAATATTACATGTAGCAGTAGTATCCCAAGTATTGGTTTGAGGAAGAGTGAGGGTTTGGTAGGAATACCTTCCTACCTATCTCTTTTGATCACACGTAACCTAATGGCGGTGACGTAACATTTCAGTATGTGCATCCCTTATTCCCCGCACAACACAGTCCAGTTTCCCCTTCCAAAAGATTTGAAAGGTTTCTAACTTGGTTAATATTGAACGAATTTGAAAATTCCTTTCCAGTTGCGATTTTGTAAGAAGTTACGTTTTGATACAGATAATTAAAAAAAAAAACTGGCCAAGTACGAGTCGGACTCAAGCACTGAGGGTTCCGTACAAACTTACTTATGAAAACAGTTCAATTACCGAATTGAATTGAAAAAAAGAGAGGTGCAGAATCCTAAAAATGAATCAAGCTCCCAATTCTTGCATGCATATAAAATTTTCTAATCGCATTTAGAGTACCTGACGAAGCTCATCACCGGATCCGGAATTCACATTTTATAGCCAATATCAACATAGCCTCGTAAAATTAATTTATATTTTGCTACTGAACCTTTACAGCTCCAATAGCCATCTGAAAGCATAGTACCAATTTCTTTGGCTATATCGACCAATTACAGGGAATTACGTAAAAGCATTTACTTAACCCTCGGTCCACTAAATTGAGACCTTGTACTAATAAACTGTAATCTCTAGGGCCTTTAATAATTAATTTCTATTGTTCCAAACACTACAATATGAAACAGCTTCGAAGCCTAGACTTTTGCTGACGTAATCCCGTCCTTAGAATAATATATTACTTTGAAATCAGGAGTATGGCTTTCGAATTGAAACTCTAAGCAAAACGAAAAAACCACGGTTTTAAAAAGCTCCTACATAAAGTCGCGATGCCATATTGTGATTTAATCTATTAAATCTAAACTCACTAACCATGTATAAGCCAGTAAAAGCTTTAGTGGTTTTTAGTATAAAAATGAAATGTAAACTGCGTTTTTCAACATAATTAAAAAAAATTAAGAAAAAGACAAATGGTGCCAAGTCAATAGAACCATTTATAAGCTAGTAAATGATTTAGTGGTTTTTAGTTTAAAAATGAAATTTATACTGCGTTTTTGAAAATAATTAAAAAAAAAATGTAAAAGAAAACAAATGGTGCCCAGTCAATATAACCATGTATAAGCCAGTAAAGAATTTAATGGTTTTTAGTATAAAAATGAAATGTATACTGCGTTTTTAAATATAATTAAAAATATAAATTAAAAAAATGGCGCCCAGTCAACACTGATCCACCCCTTTCTCGAGAATTTCTAAAAAGGTCGCAGATATTGTTTAAGAGATTATAACAGGTGAACGGCCAGTGGCATCCACCCGTGCGATATTCTTCTACGCATTAAGCCCACCTGTCCCGATCCGATTTATACGCTCACAATATCTTAGAGGCAAACATTTCCATTACAATGGCTCCGTATACTCGAAATGTGAGTAAACTTATTTACTTATTTATTCTGCTTAGTGGCTTAGTAACAAGGGATCTTTAGGACAGTAGTCAAAAACAGTATTATCTTGTGTGAATTCAGTACCTACGACATTGATATTAGTGAGCGTTACAATTCTAACATATGAAATGATTATTATCTCTATATCCCTACTAATATTATAAATGCGAAAGTAACTCTGTCTGTCTGTCTTTCTGTCTGTCTGTCTGTTACGCTTTCACGCAACAACTACTGAACGGATTTAGATCAAATTTGGTAGGTAGGTAGAAGAGACACTGGAATAACACATAAGCTTCCTATAATTCCACTGCTGAGCACGGGTCTCTGCCCGCGCGATATAAACTGTAGTCCACGCGGGCGAAGCCGCGGGCGGAAAGCTAGTAGTTTATATGTATACCTTTGCCTACACTTTTTTTAAAAACTTGGCCTGCACTTTGAATTACCCGTATGGAGACGGAATTGAATTGGACCTAACTCAAAAGTATTCCAAGCTTTTATTTAGGTTCACCTGTCCCGATGTTTGTCTGTAATCAAATCTTGCAAATTAAATTAGATCTACATCCCGGTTACCGATTCAGCTGAAATTTTGCATGCATGTGTAAATCAGATGACAATGCAAAATTATTATGATATGGAGCTGATCCGATGACGGAACCGAAAGGTGGCTGTAGGAACTTGGTAGTTAAACGACACAACCCCATTGAGTTTCAGCTCGTATGATTCGTCTTGACGAGTATTATTTATACCGAGCTATAAAAGCTTGCTATGAAAATAATATTTTCATTAAAAGCTTATTTAAGACTAAGAATAGAATAAAATATAATTGTGACAGAATAGATTAGTTTCTATTCTATTTTAATACTAAGAATATTACTTCCTTACTAATTCAGAGTATGTTAGTTGTTCATTATTCATTCTTCCATATACCTACAGTACTTAAGCATATTAATTCCGACACCAAATCGCAACTAAGAAACGTAAAGCAAACGTCATCATTAACATGTCTTAACACTAAATCTAAATTACGGTAGTATTCCAGCCGCTGCAGTTGGCAACACCGTAGTTTAGTCAGCAAATTGTGACGTGACCATGCAAGCATATTGCGGTCCACATCACCCGTACCTCTAGCTACATCGATATCCTGCCCAGTCAGTGGTTTGGGGGTTACAAGTAGCGATGTAGTAATTAGCGAACGGAGCTTAATAGTATCGGCTGAAGCATAATTTGACCGAACTAATGATGTATCTGCATTTGGAAATGTACGTTTTGCAGTGACTGGCCTTTTGGTCTAGTGGTTGACCCATGACCTCCGGCATAGCAGTCAGGGCTACTCTGCTATGCCGGAGGTCATGGGTTCAATTCCCACCCAGGACAAATGTTTATGTGATGAAAATGATCATTTGTTCTGTGTCTTGGTTAAATTTATCTATAATATGTGTGTATCTATACTAATATTATAAAGAGGTAAAATTTGTAAGTTTGTATGTAGGGGGTAATCTCGGGAAGTACTGGTCCGATTGTTAAAATTTTTTCACCGATAGATAGCTGCTTTATTCCTGAGTGACATAGGCTATATTTTATGTACGCGGGCGAAGCCGCTGGCAAAAGTTAGTTTAGAAATATATAAGTATGTTTATCAGTTGTCTAGTACCCATAACACAATCTCTGCTTAGCTTGGGACTAGACAACGTTGTGTGATAGAACTTGTGGAATATTATTATTATTTATTTTAATACTATTAAACACTGTACAAAAGCGGACTTAATGCCTTAGATATTATTTTCTACCAGTCGGCCTTACAGTCACCCAATGGGCAATGGAAAGGGCTATGCTCGGAGTTTCTTTGCGCGATCGCGTCAGGTATGAAGATATCCGCTGGCGAACCAAGGTCGCCAATATAGTCCGAAGAATCGCTAAACTAAAGTGGCAGTGGGTATTTCTCGTAGAACGGATGGTCGATGGAGACGAAAGGTTCTAGAGTGGCGACTGCGCACCGGAAAACGTAGCATTGGAAGGCCTCCCACGAGGTGGACCGACAACCAACGGAGAGTCGCGGGAATGCGGTGAATGCGAGACGTACAGGATCAGTCATTGTGGCGACGCTTGGAGGAGTCCTATGTCCAACAGTAGGTGTCTTTCGGCTGAAATGATAATGATGATGATGACCAGTCGACCTTAGGCTGGTGATTATTGCTATCGGTGTTCACACCGAAGCCTACTGCGGCCATGGATTAACTTCCGAAAGGGCAGCCCGGAGTCCTGCAATGCAAGGCAAAGAAGGTACATAGGTGTAGTTTTAGTTAGGAAAAGTCTGACACTCACACCCCACCCTAGAGCGGGACACGGATGGATCGGGAGAGCAAGTCAGACTTTTACTGACTAAAACCACACCTGTGTCCTACTCGCGGACGGCGAGCCATGGGTAGCTCGCTGTCAGACCGTTCGGTAACTGTCTGGACCGAGCCCAAAACGTCGACGGCGCGCACTGTTCCCGCGCGCCTTAAGGAGTTCGTCAGCGACAGGAGGGGCCCAGATGGGTCGAAGCCTACCGGGGCCGGGGTTATCCGAAAGGAATTCGAGCCCCGGTATGAAGGCTAGAAGGAACGGGGTGGGGTTTTTAGTCAGTAAGAGTCTGACACTATCTCCCACTCCACCCAAGAGCGAGGGTTGTCATAAGATGATTTTTGCCCACCGAAAAAAAAAAAATACCTGTGTCCTTGCTACCTTTTGCGTTATAGGACTACGGGTTTCCTTTTCAGAAATTCCCCGCGGTATCCAAAAAGGTACCAAGCTCAATTCTCGATGATGACAAAGATAACCATACTACTTAGCACAGACATAACACTACCATCCTCAAACTCTCTAAGCAAGATAGGACCCCCTCCAAAGATAACTTCTGCAACATCCATATTCTACCCTCCCATCCCCTTTTACCCCATATCTATGAAATAAATTCACACCTTCATAAATATCGAATTTGTAAGGAGAACTCAATTTGAAGTAAAGATCTGTATCAGAATACTACATGCTTTGGCACAATAGTTCGAAATTGTGTACCGCTGTGCCCACAGACCGCGGTGGCTTCTTTAACAAAGATGTAGAAAGGCTGGATAAGGCAGAATAACGCTACATTGTGTGGTAGGTAAATGTGAGTGTGGCGTTGGAAGGAAAATCCTTTGTATGCTTTTCTTCCTTTTCAACTTGAATTGTCGTTGCACTAAGGGCTCTTGACTTTCTATGGTCTGTTTCTGTAGAAGAAATGGCAAAATAACGTGCTACAATAAATAAAAATGACGTTCTTTTCTTTGAGTCTTTCGGCATTATTACGCTAACATGACGTAACAGTGGACTGGAGTTTTATTTCTCGTATGAGGATCTAGTTTGAGAGCTCATGTCAGTCAATACTGTTCTGTGACTGGCCTGTTGATTCAGTGGTTATTGGCCCTGACTGCTATACCAGAGGTCGTGGTTTCCCACAAAACAAATGTTTGTGTGATGAGCACGATCATTTGCTCTGTATCTGGGTGTAATGTGTATGTATTTAGAAATATATAAGTATGTTTATAAGTTGTCTAGTACTCATAGCACAAGCTCTGTTTAGTTTGGGACTAGATGGCGTTATCATTCAATAGATAGGTAAACAAGTCAATCGGGCGATTGAGCCGACATAAAATGTCCGTGAACGGTGTCTATGTGTGCGTTGCTGGAGCACGCTTTGTATGTAGATTGACTTCTGTACCTATCTATTTTGTGGTGTTGTGATAGTTGTAGAATTACTCATTACTTAGTTTGTGGTAAGAAGATAATGACAGTCACTTCTAGTTCCAGCCCATCTTTACAAGTCGCACCGCCCTGCCCGCCATTAATTGCGACTGGGCCGAAGCAGATAACTGAACCCCAAAAGCCGTCTTTATCTATCGTAAATAACAATTTGTCCGGCACAAAAAGAGACTCAAATATCTAGCCACTAGAGTAGGTATTCGTGTGTGGTGGTAGGTGACAATTGAAATGTTAGGGCGGGTCTAGTTGTACGAAATTGGACGGTAGACGCAAGGTGAAGCTAAGACTATTATTTTAAGGTAACATGGAGTAATTTGGGGTCATTGTTAAGAAATACGCCGACAGTGGTGAAAGGTCGTAGGATTATATTAAGTGGCTCCTATTTATTTGCATTGTTTGACCAAAGTATACACATAAAATATGTAGCATTATAGCAAGTTTTAGTTCGCAAAGTAGATCTCTCATGAGATTAGGTTTTTGCGTGAAAGCCTCAGAGAAATCATGTGTGGATTGGTGGATTTCAACATTTTTAGTTCTAGGTTATGCCGGTTTCCTCACGATGTTTTTCTTCACCATTTTGAGAGTAGTGCTGATGAAATAAATTACAAAAAGTAATGTATATCTCCCACTGCTCTCTACAGACATAAAATTTGTGTGAAAAATAATTAACAGAAATATTCTAATGTCTAGTTTCTTCAAAGTAATTTCCGGTTAATTTGTGATCCTGCCATGACGCCCGAATTATTTTTCCTTTTTTCATTTTCCTACTTTGATTCGGTGGATCACCATAATATATTACCTTTAGAGCCTGGACCTCGATAAAAAAAAACATATTTAATTTTTTTTATTACGTTTGTCGTTGTTACCACCCCGCACTAGGCCCGCGTGGTGGTATACTGCCTATTCTCTCTTCTAGAGAGGAGGCCTGAGTCCCAGCAGTGGGAAAATTAAAAAGGCTGATGATGAATACGTTTGTCTAGTTGATTCCATTCATATACCTATAACAATACCTGACTTTTGTTATAGTTTCTGGCAAGTTCGTAGGTACTATAATTACGTCCCCACTGACTTTCAAACAAGAGAGCCGACCCATCTAAGTTAGAATCTATAGACATCTAAAATTAATATGCAAAACACGCACAGAACAGAAATTATCATAACTAATTAAACTTTTATTAGTTACTAAGATTACTTGGAGCAGATTGTTGAAAATAATTTCGGTAGGACTTATCAGGAGTTTTGATATCTGATTCAGAAATGCGACTGTTATTATGATTATGTTTGGTCAGAAGATAATATTCCACAACGCCATCTAGTCCCATGCTAAGCAGAGCTTGTGTTACGGGTACTAGATAACTGATAAACATACTTATATATTTCTAAATACATACATTTTATAGATAAATTACACCCAGACACAGAAAAAATGATAATGCTCATCTTATGTTGTTTACGCGTTGAGGTAGGTTATGTGTTTTTTACTGTTATGGATAGGCTCGCATTTGACCACTATCTCACCTGATGTGGTCGACGATGGAGCACGCTTGTCTAGAAGCAACTTGTTAACTCTTGACTTAAAACCCCTTTATTTAGGTGGGAAAATCATCTAATGACATCGGCCCGCTCTTGGGCGGAGCGGAATTTTTATGTAAAGTATACAAACCAAACTATAAGTCATTTCCATTTATAAATATTAGTAGATCTACCTACAGCTTTTTTATTATTGATAGGCTTGCGTTTAACCACTATCTCACCTGATGGTAAGCGATGATGGGGCCGACGATGGAGCACGTTTGCCTAGAAACAACCTAATCCTACCCTTGACTTAAAGACCTCTAGGTTATAGAACCTATTTAAGATTAGTTTTGCTAAGCAAAACACTGAAATAGTTGACACTTTTGGTGTCAAAAACCAACAAGGAGCCGGAGAGTGTCAGACTTTTACTGACTAAAACCAACAGTATTCCTTCAGTTGCCCTTTTTTGTGAGGGCTAAGGTAACTCTTTCGAACAATCCGTTACCTTACCAGGGGTCGGCGCTAACTGATCCCGTCAAATTTTGCTGACATATTTTTGAGACCCGAGCTTGGACCGCGAGCTACCCATGACTTACCGTCCACAAGCCCGCGCCTACGGTAGACATAGGCCTCCTCTAAGTATCGCCACAATTAACAATTTTGGGTGTCTCGAATCCATCGGATTTCGTATATTGCTGTAGCAAAAATAAAATGGCATAAATTGACATTAATGTTCTTTCTAGTGTTAAATGTGATATACGAGTTCATCGAGTACAATTTATGAAAACACGTATCCAGTTAAACATCAAACCAGGTCTTCACCTTTACACGTGAACAGAATATGTAAACGAGAACAAAATTAACCTTTCAGTGCTTCCTTTAGTCCCAAAAATTATCATTATACATCTCTACGTATATAGACACATTTAGTATGGTATTCCCGGAATAGAGACCACATTTATCTCAAGTAAGTACAAACGGTATACATGAAAAAATATACGTTAAGCAGAGTACAGACTGTTGTGTAACATGAAAGGAGCATTTTGTAAGTGTGGACGCAAGCCGCGCACGAACCGAGCATGCGAGCATAAATATAGTAGGAATTAGCGTTGCCAGGTGTCCGGGTAAAGCCGGACAGGGTCAAAGATTTTATTTGCGCTTCCGGCCACGCTTTTTAAATTAGACAATTTTTTTTTAGATTTGTTATGTCACTTTGTCTTGTATCGCTAGAGTAAGCGGAGCGGACCAACAATATGGCAGCCAATTTTATTGTAGTTTTATTAGAATTAAAAAAAAAAAAACCTATATTTTGGCCAATAATAAAAAGTCGAGCTCGACTTTAAAAAAAATTGTTAGTCATTTTACTCAAATGTGCGGGTAAACTAGCTGATCTGTTCGACTTTTCGGTTTGAAAACTTGGCAACCGTAGTCGAAATGCTCTTTTCGCGCGCGTAGTGAGCACGGTTCGAGCGCGCAAGGCGTCCACACTGTGGGAATTCTGTTACATTGCATAATACATTGCGACAATGTGGACGGCAAATTCTTTCATTGCGTGTTACATTGCATGCTACGTTACAGCAGTCTGCACCCAGCTTTAGGAGTTTCTTTACCCGTCGCGACTCACGCGGGTTTATTTTATTAATGGACCGAATCGAGCTGTTTGGGGCGGCCATCTTTCTGTATTGCTACTTTTTTTGTAGAAAAGTGGTTTATTTTTTTTTGGTGGACCGATGATCTGGTGGAGGTTGCGGAAATCCGATGAATGAGAGTCGAGAAGGTACAGGCTGTGGTCTCACTAGATGGCGCAAAACTTAACATATTTAGTTTACTTTTTTTTAGTGTATGGCAGCATTAAATGACAGACATTCCACTTAATTGAACTTAGTCAAATTTTTCGCTAACTAACTTCTGCCAGCGGCTCCGCTTACATAAAAGTAGGTTTCTCCATAAAAACTTTGGATCTCCGTTTCCATACCCTCAGGGGGTGAATTAAAAAAAAAATGCTCTTTGTGGTCGCCTACGCCATAAAAGCTAACTTATAACGATTTTGACGCTCCTATTGCCAGTAGTCAGTCAGTCAGTTTCTCCTTTTGTGTACATTATTGGATAATGCATCTAATTCTGACTTACTATGTTTCGAACTATACAGCTGAAGTATAGCTATACTCAACCATGATAATAATAACTTTCGTCATAAGGTAGTAATACACGCTAAAGTACACCTGACAGGTTTGCCTGCACAGTTATAACTGTCAGGTAAGCTTGTGTGGCAAGCTGGACAGTTTTGCAACATGCGCTCTACTGTACAGGCATACCTGTCAGGTATACTCTAGCTCATTAAACGTGTATCCTACCTTTCAGTAAGTATTGAAATTTCGGAAAATAGGAAGGCTTTAGACTAACGTGGAAAATTCTAGAACCGACGTGATGTTTCACTGAAATGTTGACACTATTGTGTTTTATTAAAAAATGCTGCACTATTATCAGTTTTCAACATGAATTTTTAATGAAAAGCTATTATCATACACTCGATACGATCAAACGAGCGTTCAAAATAGTTCATCGGTTGCCAGGGCTGCCACACGGCATTATTCAAAACACCCTGATGCTTGTAAGAGTTAAAATTCATGAGGACCGTGTAGGGACAGTGAGCATATATTTCGTGGAAGGCGACATCCCTACTTTTATTACGTCACGTCTCACGTTAATGTAGCGGATGAAGTTTTTTTTTAATGTTAATAAAAAACGAGGATTTTTATATTTGGAAAGTTAAGATTTTTTTTTGTTCTTTATCGTAATAAAAACTAGCTTCTACCCGCAGTTCGACCATCTAATCTTTCACATTATGAAACCATTCAAGAAAATTTGTAAACACACTGAAGTAAGATTGCATATCAGAGCGCAAGTAGTGACCACCTCAACCATGCTAGTGCAAACATTATCCAATAATATAACACAATCAGCCTTACAATATTCCTACTGCTGGGACTCAGGCCTCCTCTCTACGAGAGAGAGCATGGGCAGTAATTCACCACGCGAGCTCAGTGCGGATTCGCAGATGTCACATAACTACGAATTTTTGGTTCTCGGGCATGCTGGTATTCTCACGTTGTTTTCCTTCACCGTTTTGAGAGCAGTGATGTACACTGTCTAGGTTTGAACCCGCGATCTACTATTCGTAAGTCGGGGCCATTACCATTTGGCCATCACTGCTCTCTCATTAAGTAATATAAGAGTTACAACTTTCACATCTGTTAGTAAGATAATTTAGAAATTTACATAGCTATTCAACATCCCCGCTTTAATATATCCGAAAACACGACAACACAATGTTTGAACAAAACTTTCACGTTTAAGTCTGCCTTAATTTTTTTCGAAAAGTCTAAAAATATTTTCGTGAGACTCCCCTAATCTTTAATATTGAATGACAACACATAAAACTTGTTCAATATACCCTAGAGAAATGCAAATCCCTTGTCCTTTATAAATAAATAATGTATGAGCTTCGAAAGCACGTCGCAAGATAAAAGTGACACCGGTGTTTATTATTTACAGGAGCAATCAAGTTTGTTCGTAAAAGTGACGAAATGTGTGAACGTACAGAAAATATAGAAAGGAAAATACTTTCCGATTTGTACTACAACGAGTGTCGCCGCTTGTCTGCCACCCTTTAACTCCAATACAGGCAATAAACCAATACGAACACGCTACGCAAGTAACAGACCACGCACACTTAGATCGCAAGTTTGCTATTGGTAGTTGAACTATGAGCATTGCCCTGCTTTGTGGCCTTCCCCGCCCACAAAGCCATTCTAACCTCTTTTATGTGTTCTGTGTGAATGTATAGGACCTGCCGTTAGGTTTTGCTGTAAAAACTACGAGGGAACTCTTCAAACTACAGGTCGAGTGATTAACATATATTTGAAAGCAATATCTTTTTTATTGAGCGGTTTCTTTGGGAGTCGTGAAGGTTTTTTTTTAATATACGAACAGAAACAGTTGTAACCTTTCGAATACGAGACACTATAGAAGAAATAAGAGACACTATAGAAAGACGATGAGAGAGCGAACGTCGCTGTTCGCTTGGGGTTTAATGCGTGTTGTGACTTGTGACGGCATGGTTGAGAGATTGCTGCGCTGCGTGTCGCGGGTTCGATTGCGGCACGAAACAAATATTTTTGTATGGCCTATAGATAGATGTTCCGGGTCTGGATGTCTGTGTATGTTAATTTACGTGTTTGTGAAAACACCCACAATACAGGATTTTTTTATTCATAAGGTGGGGCAAACATTAAAAAAAAAACTTATAGTGCGCAGTTTTATCTTTGTCTTGTACAATTACTTACAACTACTAAATTATTTACTGACCTGTTGGTCTAGCAATTAGTGATCCTGACTGCTATGCCGGAGATTATTGGTTCGATTCTCACCAAAGACAAATGTTTGTGTGATGCCCATGTATTTAGAAATATAAGTAGATATGTTTATCAGGTCTAGTACTTATAGCACAAGCTCTGCTTAGTTTGGCACTAGATGGCGTTGAGTAAAATTAGTGGAATATTTTTTTAAATTTCCCTTTTTTGCATTTATACGGGTTTTTGATTTACGACAATATTCCTATTATATTAAATCGTACATATTCGCGTTTAATCGTAATACTAACATTTATAATTCAACAGGCTTGTCAGCGGTGATCACTGGCATGATGACAGTCACAAAGGGAAATTAGTGGCAGCCACCGTAGGTAATCCCGTCATCAATCAATGGTCATGACGTGTCACCACCAATGTACACATTACGTGTTTGCTTCATTTGCTAGTTAATGACAGCGTGATAGTTTTCAGGGGTTGTAAACGGATTTTATTAAAGAATATTTGGTTAGGACCTAAAGCCCTTCTAAATTAATAGTTTAAAGCATAGGTAAACTAAATCTTCAGCAGTTTCGGAAAAGCGGGCTTGCGGACGGCGAGCCATTGGTAGCTCGCTGTCCGACCGTCCGGTAACTGTCCGGACCGAGCTCAAGTCGTCGACGGCGCGTACTGTTCCCGCGCGCATCAAGGAGTAGTCGGCAACAGCAGGGGCCCAACTGAGTCGAAGTGGATGGTGAATGTCACATATGGATGGTGAATGTCGTCTTCGAAGTTTTGGTTCTAGGACATGCCGGAAAAATCATGATAGGAAAATCATCTTATGACAAAACCCGGGTGGAGCGGGAGATAGTGTCAGACTTTTACTGACTAAAAACCCTATCCGGTTTCTTCTAGCCTTCATACCGTCACCGTTTCGGTTTAAACCCGTGTCAATCAACTCGTAAGTCGGGGCTGTTACCACTATTAGCTCTTCCCGTAGTCGCCCACGACCTGCGCAACAGTCATGGTACACAGTAATCCAACACATACGTCCATATTACGTACGGGGTTCGTAATGCAAATACCGCCAATCCAACCACTCGGTGCGAATCCCCACATTTCCACTTCAGGCCCTATGTTCGCTATTACGAATAAATTTTCGATTAGATTTCGAGAATTTGAATAATTCCAGCTTGAGTTATTCGGAGTTTATTGTCGGCTTTTTATGTTGGATGGCATATTTTTTCAAATTCCTGATGTTCTCGTTTTTTTTTTCGTTTGTGTAGCAGATTTTTTTTTTGCTTGTAAATACACCTTTCTGTCGTTTATGACAAATGACAAAAATATCGGATAATTCAACTACTTGATACGTCAAAACGTATTCTAATGTCATCGATATCAGAACTACATCTCTATCATCTGACATTTGACGGCACTCGCGGTGATAACGCTAAATTCCCGCTCATGTAATATTAATTATGACTTAAACACAATCTTCGCGACTAAGACGATTACGTCATCGTGATAGCGTCACACGCCATTGCAAATTGCCGCCATTAAAATTCAGCGGAGATCTAAAATACGAAATTGTAGGTAATGAATCTAAACGCTCCTTCCAAATTGAATTTGAAGTACATTGTAATGACGTATCGCTATCTCTTTCGCACTCGCTAATAAATATCGACGTTAATTTGAGTGACGTTTTGGTGCGAGGTAGATTAGATGTCTGATTTTTCTACGCATGAAAATTTACATTCACTTTTAGGAACACACTCACCCGGGGTGAGTGAAACTAAAACATAATTGAATGACAATACGCTCTTTAAATGAGGTAGCCTTTGCTAATATTGAAAATAAAATCAGCTGTTTGTCTAACTAAAATCTGAGCAACATAAACCAACCATTCATAATGAATTTCAGCGATGTCAGGCTCACTAAGTCCCGTGAGAAAATAACAGTGTGTTTGCATAAATAAATAGTAATTTATCATTATATGCGACTCAATTTAGAATACAAAATTGATAGCTCGAAGAAACACTAAATAAACAAGAGAATAGCGACAATGATAAATATTAATAAAGGAGAAACTAAAAGCATTTGTTTAGTATAAACATCTACATTGAAAGCTTAAATCTTTGAAACGTTATTTAGAGTGAACAAACACTCACTAATTGGTTAATTGTAAGCAATTTAACGTTTAGATTCGAGTTTAGTTTTGATATTTACTGTCATTATTAAATGCAAACAAATGTTGGAAAATTAAAAAAATTACAACCTCACTTTTATTTTCTGTAGGGATGGGACACACAAGTCGATAAGTTACCAAAACTATTTTGTATTAATTTTTAGAATTTAAGAATCGACTTAATTTGAAATCTGATCTATTTGTTACACTTACATATTGACTGCAAGAAGATCTGTCTATAGTAAACATTGTACTTCCTCTGCTTCTCAGATTAATTCCAAACTCGATACTTACCTGAAAACAAAAAAAAAAAACAAATTACCTACTACGCTTTCAAGAGAACAGGTACTTTTACTATATTTTATTATCTGTCCAGCTGTCGATACAACTTATAATACGGAATTGCCATATTTTAGGTTGGCATCCATTTTAAATATATATTTATATAGGGACATGTATATAGGAACTAAACATTCAAAATCCTGCATCGCGGTACCAAAGTTCTTCGCGCAATGAGAACATATATTGTATAACATTCCGAAATCAACTATCGGTCAGTCGCCAGGACCAGACAGGTCACCCGTCTGGTTGGCTCCCTCCTTTTTCAATGGAGGTTGGCAGCACTTTACATCCTATTACGTAAGTACCTCTAAATTTGTTTTCACACAAGATTACAAAAAAAAACTATTACAGAAAATGCAAATAAATTAAATGTTTACTTCAACAAACAAATAAAATGCATTTAACAAGTTGAAACGGGTAGAATTCATTTGAAACCATTTACTTAAGTGCAGTTGAAATTTAATTTCAACTGTCACGCGTGCAGACAATGGTAGCAAATGTTGAATGCAGCTTATTAGTACACCATTTTCTAAAAGTAATAAAAGCACTAGTGCTTTAGTTAGGTGTCCTATTTAGTACATGAATTGTGCATTTTGGTAAGTAAGTCACTATGTTACATATATTATTAATAACATTCTAATGAGATTTCGACACTCGAAAACCTTTCGACCCCAGCGACCATATGTTCAGAGAGCAATGTGTCCTGCCCATTGCCACTTAAGTTTGGCAACTCTTCGGATTACGCCGGTAACCTTAATTCTCCTACGGATATCTTTATTTATGATTCAATCACATAAGGAAGTTTCGAGTATAACCCTGTCCAATGCCACAATCAAGCCCCTTACATTTTGGCCTTTCGACAAACGCTATCGATAACAGAAAACCATTTCGTTTCGACTTACGTCGCGTCCTTATTTGTCGCCATCTTTGTTTATAATCAACGTAAGGATGGACGTGAGAAATTGAAAAAAGAAAATATTATCCGTCTCAAGGTTTTTGATTTTCCATAAATATTTTCTAGTTAAACGTGTATTCTCAAGTTTATTTTACCGAGAGCTAAATTAAAATTCCAGCTGTTCTCCAAATAAACTTCCTCGTAATTAAGCCAAATAGTCTAATTAGGGTCTTCTTTGGAATATGCAGTAAAAATTTGATTTAACCTAATTTAGTTTTGGCGAGAAAAAATACAGGTTGTTTTTTTGTTTTTTTTTTTTTGAGAGGAAGAAAAGTTGAATTGCTGATCTCTGAATATAAACGTTGATGGTTTTAACCGACTTCAAAACAGGAGGTTGTTTATTTGTTCGGCTGTATTTTTTTTAATAGTATCTAACGCCTAGTCTTATCAGGGAAGTAAATAAAAACTCCTTTGCCGTTCTCT
Organism: Mythimna lalbum; assembly: GCA_949319445.1. Lineage (NCBI taxonomy): Eukaryota > Metazoa > Arthropoda > Insecta > Lepidoptera > Noctuidae > Mythimna > Mythimna lalbum. Next base: position 17,574,674 of record OX439357.1, on the reverse strand, counting down.
TATGTTCTATGGTAAGTAAATCAAATCTCCATTTACATGTATAAATAAAATACTTCAAGTTACATCTCAATAACCGTCGTGTTAAGTTACGAGAAATGAGTTACCAATATCATAAAGGGGAAGATAGCGAACAACATTTCATACATACATACGCATCAAATACATAATATTTATGTATTTATTTTTACCCTGACTACCAGGAAAACACGTCCTTTCTAAGGGATCAATACACCACGTGTATGCTATCTGTGATCTTTTATTTTCAAGACGGCATCTCTGCAAAGGAGACCGTTGAATGTTCCTGTAAGCTGCTTATCATCTCGGGCGGGTTGAGTCACCTACACGTAACATATGTGCTCCTAGTACTTTTGAGTTAGATTGCATCTTGCTGTATTAAATTGGATGGCAGATTGGCAGCAAAAATATAAAATTTTATGGAGAAAATCCTAATAATATTTATGCCTTAATTAGATTTAGAATTGTTAAGGGTACAATGGGATGACACTATGAAACCATACTGCAATTTTATCAACCATTAATACCAAACTTGGCTCAAGACCAGATTTGGCACGAAACGTAACTTTCATTGCTCCATGAGGGCTCGTAAGCACAACATTATTTATTAACCAATAATTCCTTCTATCTCTAATTATAAACAACATTATAACAGGAGTACATCACTAGGCCCCATTACGTTAAAACTTTGATAATCACAAACTAGTGATGCGAAAAACATCGAGATATATTTTTCCCAGGATAACACCTATTTCCCAACACCGTACAAGTTTGACTATTCTCGTTAATGTGAGTTACTAGTTTATGTACGTGTCAGTTCGCGCGGGAATTCGACGAGACTCCAACCGAACTTTGGTATACGTCAAAGAAGGAAGGATGCATTTTAAAAACGACTTTCACATTTTGAAATAAGATTCAGAATCAGTTTTGTTGGGCTTGTTTATCGCATGTTTGCATTGCAATTTCTTTAACACCTTTTGTTTCCGACTGAAATGTTGGGCTGGACGTATTGATATAACTTTTAACTTGTTTTAACAGAAACGCGTTTAAGTAATCCTATCTCTTTCTGATCTCAAAATCATTCGTGAAAATGTCTTTTTTTACTATAAAAACTAGTAGATTGACTGCGATCTCACCTGATGGTAAGCAGAGATGCAATCGTTGATGGTGATGCGCACTAGTTTATGAGAAGTCTATGAAGACACCCAAATTATAATCGGATGCGAAGACCGCAGCAGACAAATTGTTCCAGCCCTATCGTACGCGGTATAAACGACGAGTCGAAACGCCGTCCGGAACTTAGAGGTTTCAACAACGCAAGGGTGGATACTCGCCGTACGTCGGCTTGTCCGATGGTAGAAAGGAGATGGTGAAATCAGGTCATGCAATCTTTTAACAGAAACGCATTTAGGTAATCCTATCTCTTCTGATCCCAATGTCATTCAAGAAAATATCGATCAACCTCAAAGATAAACGAGCCTTGAGTTTAACGATTAATCTTGAGTTAACTCGTAAAACAAACGCCTTAATTGTAAATATACAGAACTAAGGACATCAAACAGATAATATTTCGATTATTCCTAATCGGTGAACTACTATCGATGTGGCACGTCTTGCGTAATTGCTAAAGTTTCGTAATTAACGATCGACAATAGTCTAATTATGGCACGGGCGGTAATTAGCACACAGAAATGTGGTACGGCTCAATCAAATATAACGACGGTACCTAGCATGATTACTCCTTGCGCCTAATTCTGTGCTAAATAGTCAACATTCTGTACTAATCGATTTGATCGCGTTTTGGCTTAATTTTGGTGATTATTCGATTAGCGTAGGATCTGTCGAAGATCAATCAACCTGTGTAGTTTTTTTCCAACTACGTATATGTTGGGAATGGCTTCCAGTCTACCCAGATGAAACTGAATACTAATGTTTTAATGTGGTGCGAATCAATGGGTGAGAATGATATTTAAAACATGACAAAGGTGTCATATTCTCTGCCTTCGTAACTACCCAAAAAATATTGTCAAATCCGACGTTGATCGTATACATAATTTGATATTTTAGTCATTGTCAAATATATAAGTAGTTATCGAAACGTCATGATCGAATCGAAAAAATATAACTTTATAGCATAAATTGATTGGGAAAAAACGATTTTCCCATTGCGATTCCCAACTGTCATGTCCGAACGTTATTCAAATTGCGAACGTTTCTAAACGTGGAATGGAACGTGTCATTTGCAAAGCGCCGGTTTAGAAGCACTGTATAACGAGCCCGATCGTATGATTACTTTTGTTTCAAAACAACAGATGTCCGGAATAGACGTTGATAGCAGTTCCGATTGGGACAAATCGATTCCTACGTTTTGAATTATCATCGAATTCAAAAGTACGAAACAGTCTACCTGGGTCTATGGTCATTTGGACCCGCTCGATTTTGGTACCGCGGGTCCACTTGACCACATATTTTATTTTCTGTATTTTTTTGTGGTCAATTGGACCCACATTCAAATTTCTGAAACTTTGAATGGATTGTTTTCTAATTTCATTAAGTATTCCGTCAAGCCGTCAGCGGGTCTTAGACTGTCTTCAGGGAAACCACATAATCAACAACACAAAGCTAGCAATTTATATACAGTACTCGCTCCGAATGTACCAAAACTAAGAGACTGCATTAAGACAGTATGACGTCACTGATTAACATATTAATCAGTCGGTTGAAGCAGGAAGTCTGTTACTCTGTACAGAACGAGGGTATGTAGTTTAAAAACTTTTAATTACAGTTAGAGCGATACAAATTGACCTCTATTATTTACTAGATAAGATACAGATTGGATTGAAGTGGAAGTTTCAATAATTAATAAGAGCATTCTTTTGAGTGTCACGTTGGTGCAACATTCTAAGCGAAATATTTATAAGGGGATGAAGGTAACACGGATTCGGAAATGGCGTTAATGGTTTGCAAAATCTGCTTAAATATTATAGAATTTTGGAGCAATAGAGACTAAAGTTGCTTGCATTTAGTTAAAGGACGGGGCTGCCCTTCAGACAAGGCAATAAACAGTAATATACGATATACGCCAAAGATAATAAGACATAAAATACTTTAGCACAATATAAAATAATATAGTTCAACCAAAGTCATACGATACGACCCAACGCTCGGTCAAACGATCCATCAAATAACAGGTGAAAATAGGGCAATAGCCGGGTGTCGCACAAAACAAATCGAAAAACATCTGTGTAACGACAACACTATCAGCTGACGGCCATTTTTTTCGCACACGTACAAAAAAAATACCGGTTCGAATACGTTACAGACGGAAAATCGTTAGTCACTTGAAAAAAATCGTTGAGAATGAATGACGCTTTAGCTCACTCAAGTTGCCAGCTGTTTCCGTTGCACAGCTGATCGACCGGATATTGGATGTTAGAGAGACTGTCCCCCTCTCTTTCCCTCCTCATATCCTCCCTTTCGCGGCTTTTAATTTTTCACTCTCCATTAATGAGGCAATGAACGCATGAAATGAATTTTTAAATATCGAACGTGTTGTAACGGCTTTTATGACGCCATTTTATGTCAGAGGCAAACTTTTTTTTTAAATCAAACTATAGAGGTTGAATACCTTATAAAACTAGCTAGTTAAAACTTATAATGAACGTCATGCGACAACCGGCAGCATAATGAAGTAATTTTACCAAGTAATGCCCTGTTTGATAACAAAAAAAAAGTTGCAAACAAAACAAAATTATGCTATCAGGCACGAAGCAAACAATTTTTGCCGTCTAGCGTGATGGAGTCGAAACAAAAGTATTGCAACTTCAGCGGCACACGCGATTTGAATGCGGGTTCGAATTTTTAAAATTAAAAAAAATTGGTCAAGTGTGAGTCGGACTCATGCACGAAAGGTTCCATACCGTCCTTAGCAAAAAATTGCAAAAAATGTCATGTTTGTTGTATGTGAGTCCAACTTATATTTATTTTATTCTGTTTATAATTGTATTTTTTTTTATCTCAATTAAACTAGTGCTTGACTGCGATCCCACCTGATGGTAAGCAGTGATGCAATCGTTGATGGTGAGGTGGTGGAAGTAGGTGGTGGTAGTTGTTGTTTTAGTGGCAACAGAAATACATCCGTGACAACTTCAACTATTTAACTATCACGTTTCATGAGTTACAGACGGACAGCGGAGCTGGTGACAGACGGACGGACAGCGGAGTCTTATTAATGTGTTCCCGTTTTACCCCTTCGGTACGGAACCCTAAAGAAAGGACCGGCTTATTGCAGTTTTAGAAATAAAAAAACTTTGATAAGTTACACGCCTCTTTGTTGATTCTTAAATTAGTATTGTTTGTAAAGAAAATTATCAAACTTTAACGAGGTTTTCTTTAGACTTTTCAAAATGAAAATAACGAAATCACCCATTAGGGGCTTTTCAGAACCTTCATAGACCTTCACTCATAAAGGAAATTTCATTGAAAATATCTACAAATGAAAAATATGAATATTGTATACATTTCCAAAGATCAGAATTTACCTTATTATTAAGTAAGGCATGAATAAAGATAATTACAATCAATCTTTTTACTTAGTACCTTGAGTTCGTGGGTTGGTTTATTATTGAAAATTTAATGATTATAATGTACTTAGAAATTCTTTGAATACGAATCCTTATATTATCAGTTTAAATTTTGTGAATAATTTTTCTTTATTTAAAAGGCTTTGATATTCTGCCAAGAATCGCTATAAAAGTTTCATTTTCAATGGCGTACTCTGATATCTCTGAAAGTAATTTTCTTCTTCTTCTTCCTGCGCTTATCCCATATTATCGGTCTGTGTAACACGTTTTTTTCTTCCATTCTGTCCTGTCATCCGTCAAACTATCACTAATGCCTTGATTACACGTACCGAGTAAACCCGCGACCTACAACTCGTAAGACAGGGCCATTACCACTCGGCCACCACTGCTCTGTCACAATGATATACTAAACGAAATAGGCCGCAGTATCTTATAAGTCTTAGTATTTTAAAATGCGAATGACTACGCTACTAAACAGAGGCGTAAAACGGGGTAATATGGAACCATATTGCCTCGTACTTAAAGTATGAAGACATTATAGAGTACAAACAACAAGATCAAAAACTAATTATAACTTCACGAATTAATCTACAAAGAAACTTAGACAAAGTGAAATTATATCAGTAATAATGAATAAAAACAAGAAATATACAAAAACATCCCGAGGTACATTTGATAATTGATTCCTATAAATTTTGCGATGTTTTACATAGGTTCTCGCGAATAGAATGTCATATTGTCCGAACACTGTCTTTTTAAATCATCAAACGGTGTAAAAAAGCTGCAGTGCATTTAATATTGTCAGTAAAAAATATATCTTAGGTACCATCAAAGACACTTTCGCCTCACCACCGGCACCACTAAGTTACTTTTTGGTTGCACTCGAAACGAAAACTTCAAAGGGTTTGGTTTGGAGCAGCGCCTCAGGATTCAAGCAAAATTTTTTTCAAGTGATCAAGCAGATATAACCGCGTTGGTACACTATTTCTACGGTATATTACAGTGAACAGACTACAAGTTTAGGTAGTACCAAACTACATTAGCGCTCTACAAGCTTATTTCATTATACATACTCTAAGGGTACATTCATATTACCCCAGAATTTTGAACAAGGATTTTAAGTGAAAAGTTTCTGACAGTTTGAGTCGGAAGTTAAGAGGTTTATTAATAAACAACAAAATGTTCGGACTAATGAATTAATTTACATGTTGTTTCGTTTAAATATTCGGCCCTTTCATAATTTTGATCGAAACGACAAGATACAGATACTGTTGTATCTAAGGTAGTAAATAATAATCTTGATAGGACTTGGATACAAATATAATCCTTTAAATAATCCTTATGGTAACAAAGGAAATAATAGCGCGAGACATTTGCCCAGCCGTGGGATAGTACAGGCTAGTAGTAATAAGAGGTCTGTATTTTTGTTTTGTAATGAATAAATTCACCAGTAGAATGCTACTTTATCACTGAGTGGCATTGGCTAGGCATAAGATATTTTTTATTTTCACGCAGGCAAAGCAGCGTGCAGAAGCTAGTAAATAATCGCTTTGACATCATTTGAAACCTGCCTCCGTCCAGTCTTTCCCCAAGTGTTTATTTCATCATATGCTCATTGACTATCCATATATTAACTTAGAAGTTTGAGGAGTTTAAAAGGTTATTTTTTACTTAAACAAGTCGATGAATTACTCTACTTTATGGTATACGGTTTTTACATCACGACACTTTATTTGCGGGTGTCGTATCGTTCTCGTTTCGTCTCATATAAAAGTCTAAAAATCTTCTAATAGGTCCGGTTTGGTAGATTTATAGCGTTGCCCTGTTTCCGGAGACGCGTTTTTATTTAGTTACCGGTCGCCGATTATGATGTCATGCCGTATATAAATGCCTAACGTTTAGCCGAAACTTGTTATGTAAGACATGACACTCATACAAATTTATATTTAATATAAGAACTTGCAGAAACACGTATTTCTGTACTAGAGTTTATAAAATAAATACTAGAAAAATCATGTAATTATAAAATAACGTTGTAATTACACCACTAACATTGTTTAATTCTTCAGCAATTTCCATATCAAACATACACAAAGAAGAACGTAAAAATTGTGTTTAAATTATGTAAAAGATAACTGAATGTTTCATGAACATGCCACCAGGGTGACATGAAAGCATAGTTGATATTACACCTGCATTTTGCAAAATCAAACTTTATTGCGAACACTGCAAGGTGGAAACATCAGAAAATTTAAATTTGCCCATACATCGCGTGTATTGCTACATTGTAGAGAATTACACGGCCGCCACAGTGTGCAGTGCTAAAGCTCCCTTACTTCCGACCTAAAGATCCCTAGTAGAGTAACACAGTATTACGTATGTAGCGACATCTATGACGCCACATAAGAACTACGAAGAAAACACGAAATCCTGCATCGCGCAATCATAGTTCTCCGCGCAATTTGAACATGTACGACAGCCCGACCTCAACTATCGGGCAGTCGCCCACCAGACTATAACGCCCCGGTCTGGTCGGAGGATCCTCCCTTTTCAAAGGAGGTTTGCGGGACTTTACTCTCTGTTCCACATCCCCCCAAACTGGTGACCCTCGACAAAGAACGTCAGCGCAGCCTTCGTGCAGCTACTACTTCGTGACGTCATCATCACTTCCTCAAGCTTTGGAGCAACGAGCCATACAGCCAGCACTCACGGCTAAGGGTATCCTGACCACCAGTATGTCTACCTGGTCATACCTAGTCACCACCTCAGCCGCATCAGCGACCTTGGCACACCGCACCTTCGGCCAGTCATATGAAGAGCCATGAAGAACCTCACCTGGTCGACGCCAGCAATCAAGCCCTACGTCGCACAAGCACCGCTCCGACTCACTGGAGCCAGCAGCACTACTCCGACTCACTGGAGACTGCAGCATCATCCCGACTCACTGGGACATCATCACCCCGACTCACTGGGGCATTATCCCGACTCACTGGGATAGCAACACCCCGACTCACTGGGGCATCACCGCAGACAGTTCCGACTCACCGAGAACTATGCGGCATCGGTTCCGACTCACTGGAACGAACCTACCGCTGGCCTGGCACACATCAAGAAGCATCAAGAACCATCGATCTCCGATCTCCGGAGGGGAGTGATGTAGCGACATCTATGACGCCACATAAGAACTACGAAGAAAACACGAAATCCTGCATCGCGCAATCATAGTTCTCCGCGCAATTTGAACATGTACGACAGCCCGACCTCAACTATCGGGCAGTCGCCCACCAGACTATAACGCCCCGGTCTGGTCGGAGGATCCTCCCTTTTCAACGGAGGTTTGTGGGACTTTACTCTCTGTTCCGCCTACCCCCAAACGTAGCTGGAATACACGGGTTATTTCACTCGGTCTTATGAAAATTCATGTTGCAAAGGTTGGCTAAAAGGATTTCTTGGTTTTTGGGAAATGTGTATTTTAAAATGTCGTGTTGAGACTTCATAGCGGACCGTATTTTATAGTTTTCGTGAGAAATGAGTTAGTATATAGTTTGGGGGTGAAATGCAAAACGGTGGCAATGCAATCAAGAATTCGTAAAATGTTGTGTACATTTCGAGTTTGAAAGCACGTACAAGTAATAAAACTATGTCATGAAAAGAAATTACCTAGAATTGCAAATTGCTAAAAATCTAGACCAAGGACTTTGGTTTATGATTTAACGTGATAAATTGTTCAATCATGTTGTTGTATCAAGATTTAACAACATATAGCGTATTGACGTTGAACTGCGACATCTATGACGTCACAAAAGAACTAAAACAATTCGAAATCCTGCATCGCGCAATTAGTCCTCCACGCGATTTGAACATCTAATACAACGGCCTGAAATCACCTATCAGGCAGTTGCTCAGATTACAGAAAACTTCCGTCTTGTCCGAGGATCCCACCTTTTCAACGAAGGTATGAGAAACTTTACATCCTGTTCTACATACCTATAAAGCCTTAATAAGGACCTCTGTTTTAGTCCACTGTTAGTCAAGCAATCTCGAATTACGCACTCGATTTATTCCGTAACCAAACCCGTTACCAATCATGACCATTTGACCCATAAAGTTAAACTATAAAAAAGCCTAGTTTAAGAGCATCCTTTTATCCCGATTCCGGGTACGAAATGGTCCACTGTATCTTGGGGTAATTTAATATCACTCAATTAAGGTTACAGTACGACGCTGTACCATATTACCCCGTGTGTCCCAATGGGGTACGCCGGTAAACCAGACAGCTGCAATGCGGTTACCAACACGCTAACCATTACGTCTATAATTATTACTATACAAGAGTTTTCTATTGAAATTTTCTTGCGGACTTTGCAGGTTTATCGTAAATTTATAATAAAGAGATTCATTCTTAATAGGCTTTTAAAGTCTTATAGCTAGTTAGCGAGTGGTTATTTTTCTTTAAAGGTTTAACTACCTTGAACATTTTTTTCTCTTTACAATTCCTCATCGTTTCTAAAGTTCCGAAATACGGGACCCTATTTGCTATCATTCGACTGTCTGACTGTCACCAGACGGTATCTCATAAACCGTGATACTCGTGGCCAGATACTTTGATGTCCTTATATAACAACAGAATAAAATAGATATTTAAGTAGGCCATATCACAAACGTGATTTTTTTGCCGTTTTTTTACTACGGTTAGTACCTAACCCTTTATGCGCGAGTCCGCCTGGCACTTGGCTGATTTTGTTTACTAGAACAGTGCTAAAGGCCTTTATTTTGCAATCAGTAAAATGTTCAATCGGTTCTGTTTATTTCCAAACGTCTCATTTCTAATATCAACTTAACCATACTTAAAACATACACGACAATAAGTCAAATTACCCACACATCAAAATGCCCCGTCAAATCGACTTCCACCGACATAGCCACACAGGTCAATAAACCGTTTGTACATAGCATTTACACTCAAAATGACACGTTTGAACAACCCTCAACTGCGCAGGTATTGTACGAAAATCACGTCGAATTACGAAAATGAGATTCTTTCATGTTAAAAATACAAGCGCTACTGACTTTGTAAGCTCATCTTACCTCCTGAATAAGATGACAGTATAAATTCCGAGGTAAGTTGCTTGGAAATATATCTTAGTCAAATGTAAAGGAATCTCAAGCAGCTAAGTATATTGTAATGTATCTTTGTCTCGAAATAGCTAGGGTGTTTAGATTTTGGCACGGAATATTATTTTAGTATTTAGAAACCTATTTGTGAAATAGAAATTATATTTCGAATTTAAGGTTCATTTTGTAGGCAGAATTAGTCTTTGTTTATTTCATCGAAACTGCTTTTAACCTATGGATGGACTTCTAACCTTATCATTTCGACTGGCCTGTTGGTCTAGTGGTTAGTGGCCCTGACTGCTATGCCGGAGGTCGTGGGTTCGATTCCGACCCAGGACAAATGTTTATGTGATGAGCATGTTCTCATTTGTTCTGTGTCTGTGTGTAATTTAAGTATAATATGTATGTATTTAGAAATATATAAGTATGTTTATCAGTTTTCTAGTACCCATAACACAAGCTCTGCTTAGCTTGGGACTAAACGGCGATGTGCAATATAAAAAAAAAAAATTGCCGATAGACGTCCACTGTTGGACATAGGTCATAGGAGGACGTCTCGCCTCCATCGGATTCCCGCAGCCTTTACCAAGTCATCGGTCCACCTTGTAGGAGTCCCTTCAACGCTGCGTCTTGCTATTTCTACTTCTAACCTATTTTAAGTTAATCTAAATTCTGCAAATATCATCTTTCAGATCTTATCCTATTTTATTGGGGTAGACGCCACGTTATCACTAACTCCCTTTTCTTTCATGCCACTTCTCACACATCTATCCATCTTTTTTTTTAATAAGGTATAGGCTCACGTTTGACCACTATCTCACCTGATGGTAAGCGATGATGTGGCCGACGATGGAACACGCTTGCCTAGAAGCAATCTATTCACTCTTGACTTATCTTTTTCTTTGGCTTCTCTCTCCCTCTCCATCCATCTTCATGTAAACTCTTAAATACTAAAGTAATATTCCTTTCATCCCTCCTTTTCACATTTTTCAGTTACTGGCTCCACTTTCAAACTTCCTCTAATATACTAATTTCACACTTTATCCATTATACCACACAACCATCTCAACATTCTTATCTCGTAATATGAACTACAAATATCGAAAGAAATTCCTGACTTGCAAACTCGCTGATACATTTGTGTCCCTTCGCCTCTAATGTGTGCAACCGTCACAAATGTTCTATGCGAACAGATGGGACACTAAAACACCCCACGGGTCGCATTATAACCTAAATACGCTTCTATATCGATAATAGTAGTGATTTATCGTCCCAAGTCGATGGTGATATTTATGGACAGCACGTGATTAGAGCTATACGTACATATATATGGCTTAGAATGCAACATTTTCGTGGGAGGTGATATACTGTATACGGAAACTGATGACGCATTTATCATCTGACTTTTAAGGAAGGGAATTTAAGTGTAAGAAACATTAGTGGGTCTTCGCCTGTTTGTCAAGGCAACAGCGATATCAGTCTGGAAAAATTCCAAGAAACTGTTGTGCAGATCAGTTGTACTATCTTTTAGGTTCAGTGCGCAATATACAGCTCAGAACTGCAGTTTCAGATCTGATTAAATCTTTTAAAAGAATGGATGCTTATTTCTGAAAATATTGGCCGTTAATGCTATCCTTACTAATATTATAAAAGCGAAAGTGAGTTTGTTTGTTTGTTACATCTTCACGCCTAAATGGCAAAACCGATTTTGATGTAACTTGGTACACGGAAGGACCATGTCCTGGAATAGTACATAGGATACTTTTTACCCCGGAAATATGTTCCCTTTGGGATAAATTTCTGCTATCACGCGGGCGAAGCCGCTGGGAGCAGCTAGTTATCGATAAATCAATACCAATGCAGTAGCTGAGTTGTACAAAAATGCTGAATAACAATTGTATGTTATTACGTAATTCGTATAATAAGGCATAATAAAATCGGAGCATATGCTCCAAATAAAACTCCCGCATACAACTGCATTACAGTTGTTTTATTTTTTCCTAACTATCAAACTGCTGTAAGTTTTATTTTGAAACTAAAGCTAAACGAGCTCTGTACGTGTCCGAGGTACAGTCGAGCGTAGTACCAGTTGCTCGAGTTAAACTGTGGGGTTATAGCGTTTCGTTTTAAGTGTACACTATTACCCCACAGTCTTTTACTTTGAATTCTCTGAAACTTTCAGGCAGTTATATCGCATTCGTTTTTGGCCTTTATTACTAAAGGAGTTGAGGAAAATTTACAATTTAACGTTTTTTGAGTAGTAGATTAACAGAGTTAATTCAAAATGTAAATTAATTTGTATTTACCATGAGCAACGTTGGATCACATTGAGGCATCCAGTCTTAACATGACGTAGGTTGTATTTTTACACCGACTACACTCATATTTGAGGGAACACAGGTACTGCGGATACCAAAAATAAATGTCAATTAAAGTGTAAAACGGAACGGCGGGCGTACGTGACGGCTGCCAGATGGGCTACAAAACGCCCCACTTGCCCAGGAGCGGCACGTTATGGGCTACCCCTGTATACCACAACCCTATTCTGAACTTTGTAGAAACTTAGAAAATATCGTTCGTTTCGCATTTATGAATTATACATAGCTTGGTTTTAATACGCTTCGGTGGATAACCTTTGCAGCCAAAATGCCGGAAAATGTGACATGGTAGAATATTAGTGGGCCGAGATATAATCTTGTTGCAATATAGCCAACATTCGAAATGGTTCCTTGAATGAATATTGTATTTATTATGTTGGATTAGGAACATTCCGTTTTCCGCTTTAGTTTGCTATTAGGATATGTTTGACCGATACGTTTAAGGCTAAAGAAACGGTTTGATTCTATCGATAATCTTGGGCACCATGACCCTTCCTATCGAAAGAGCATACTAATTTGTACAAAAGTTAAAAACTGATACGCCCTCTAGCTCCATCCTAGAGTGGAAGAAATCATTGAATGAATTCCCGCCTAAAGAAGAGGATTTATTTCTATCTTTCAAGAAAGAAGATTCAAAAGAATGATGGTTACTCCATTCTAAATTTTTTTTAAAGATGAGTAATCATCAAATCCTCTATCTCCTCATCATCTTTCTCTAGGATGGAACGAGAAGGTGTGTCAGAATTTTACTGACTAGAACCTATCTGTGTACTTTAGTTACTTTTGCATTCTAGGATCAGGGTCATTCTTTCAAACGTTCTCACAACACTACCCTACCTATCTATTTTATGACTACCTTATTACTACCCACACTTTTTAAAATTGTTTTTTTAGAACTACCCGCGAAAAATAATCTGGCTTATAAAGTTTTATATTTTGTCATTATCTTTAAAATATTCGACGCCATTGCGTGCGGCCGAAAGCTTTGTCTCTTATTATTAATGGGATGTTTTAGTTCTAAAAAACTTTTCATTGCTCCTAATTTATTCAAGTAGGTCTCACAGGGTTTATGATGGGTTAACTTTAAATTTTGAGCTTGTTTCAAATACATTCAGATTTAATAAGTTGGGATTGTTTTTTATAAAATGTATTTTTGACCGCACCTTTGACGCAGTGGTTGAGCGATAGGCTGCTGTGTTGCGTGTCGCAGGTTCGGTTTTAGCACACGACCAATATTTGTAAGACCCGCCGATAAATTTTGCAGGTCTGGATGTTTTATGTTCCATTTCATGTTTGTGCCCGGTCAGGTGACCATGTATTTTTGCGGACAGCCAGGTAACATAACAAAATAACTTTGTGATTTTTCGAATAGACCAATTACAGGCACTTTTGCATTGTCAAAATGGCGGTCAGTCAAAAAAAAAAACTGTGCGTTGATCAATCAGTTTCTCCTTTTTATATTATACAATATACTCGTGTATAGATATTGACGCGTTTGCCTTACCTTTGACGGTCTTCCCGATAGAATAGAACGGTAACACACGAGACGTGCGCAACGTGTGCATGCCGCAAATATTCTAGATAACCACTACACTTCAGAATTTATATGGACTGAAATGGTACGTGTCTCATATTCTCTTTACTATATTCTGTCTGTCTACAGGACAAGTGTTCAACTGTTCAACGTTCACTGTTATTTTTTTAAAGTCGCAAAGTGTCGGAAGTGAAAATATTTTGAGTGTATAGAAAATTTTCAAGCGATTGTAATTTTTTTCTATAGTTTATTTTTTACTTGGAAAGTTCAAATGACTCCTCCGGGTAGAACGAGACGGACCCGTTTTCCTTCAGTTGCCCTTTGCGGTCTAGGCCTAATCTACACTTTTTTTAATGTGGCAAATCATCTAATAACTTTTCCCGCTCAAGGGCGAAGCGGGCCTGTCAGACTTTACTGACTAAAACCCACTCCTATATTCCTTTTTGTCTTGCGTGCCAGGACCCCAAGGTTCTCTTTCGGACTACCCAAGGCCCAAGCCGGCGTTAGTTCAGATATTAATTTGGTCCCCGAAATTACCAATCGAATTTTGGAAGTGACGTAATAACCATTATTATACCTATCCCTTTAGTTACAGGGCGAAGGTTTAATTGATTTCCAACCCTTCCGCCCCGGAAACTCCTATTGGCTCGGTTGAACTTAAATTAGACAAAGAAAATCCAATCAGACGAAGATCCTACATGCACTGATCCCATCTAATAAGTTTTAAGATAAAAGAAACCCGAAACCGCAACAAAAAAGACGGTACAATAAAAAATAACAAAGAATTACACTGTTGTTACGATATCGTATCAAGAAATTCGAGGAAACCCGCATTCGGGGTTGTTAGGAAGAATTCCTTTGGTCCAAAGTTTTATAGCACAGAAAGCCAATAAAATTGTATAAAGGATCCGGACAATGGCACTCACCGAATTGCCCCTCGCCTATCCGACTGACATTTGATATATACAACTTTTTACACAGTTTTTTTTTTTTTGACAATTTCGAAATATTGTTCGAGTGGACTTCGGAGACGGAAATTAATTCGGATTTCAATTTGTACTTTCTTCTTTGTTAGCACATTGTAGCTTGTTTTGATTTGGCTCTCCTTATGATGGAACAAACCGAGTTTGTTTACTGAGATTTGTTGTGATTTACTTATTAAACTTTAGATTAGTGTTCCGCAAACTCGGAAAATTTTAGAGGTACACCATAAACAAAAAAAAAATTTTTTTAAATGGTAAGTATCAATCAACTTTTATTAAATATCATTATTATTATTTTATCGTCATATCAGTACTTATTATTGATCAACAAACCTAAACTTTATATTATTTTCTACACTATGTTCCATTGTTAAGAAATAAATGACTTAAAGTAATATATTAAGACATAATATGACTTATGACATAGGTAGTCCAAATTTGGAAAAACTAATCGTTCACACTGCTTGGGCTTTACCATGTACGTGTTAAAAAATTGTGTGAGCAAGAGGAATGGAAAAATATATCCTATATAGATACTAGCCCTACACTAAACTCAATTTAGGTCGTCAAATAGATAGCGTTAAGAGCTCATAGTAAAACTTCTGCTCTTATCTCTTCATCGGTGGTCCTGTAGATTATAACATAAACTTGTCCCATTACCTTCCCTTCAGTAACCATTTCGATCAAAACAACGATTTTAGTGTATAACAATGTTGTACAACTATTTGCCACCTGTTCAATTTGTTACTTTAAAACCAACATTTGCCCACACAGACCATGTTTTAAACATCGCTATTGCAGTCCATAAAACCGAAAGCGCCGAGAGCAAATACATTAACTGATTAAATTGCAACAGGGGCTGTCGCTGACGAGTTATGCAAATTGTCTGGAAGCACGCTACGGATTTGTATTGTCTACATTGCTCCCAAAAGGGATTTGGAAATGGAACATATTTTATTGATAGAACCGACCGTATCGCCGCCGCAATTCCGATCCCGATTTCCGGCCACCGTAGACGCGGGCTCGCAGACAGCGAGCCATGGGTAGCTCGCTGTCCGACCGTCCGGTAACTGTCCGGACCGAGCCCAAGACGTCGACGGCGTGCACTGTTCTCGCGCGCCTCAAGGAATTGTTAGCAACAGGAGGAGCCCAGCTGGGTCAAAGCCTACTGGGGCCAGACTTATCCGAAAGAAAACTCGAGCCCCGGTATGAGAGAGGTTAGAAGGAACGGGGTGGGTTTTTAGTCAGTAAGAGTCTGACACTATCTCCCGCTCCACTCAAGAGTACCCCGTCAAAAAAAACCCGATATCAAAGAAATGTAGATCGTCGATGTAGACTCTACGAGGTACATGATTTATACTTCCAAGTCAAACAACAAAGAAAAACGGTCACTACTTTAAACAAAATTAATGATTTGATTCGTTTCAAATATTCACTAACAAAAATCTTATACAAAAGCAAGGCGGGCCCACATTCATGAAATCTATTACAACTGAAAGGAACTCGAAAGAGGCACAATCAATCATCGCCATCATCCATCAAACATTCAACAAGTAAAAACAAAATGTTATCGGGTGGGCCCTGAAAGCAGTGTCGCACAATAAAGTAACACCCCTGTGCAAGCGGCGCAAGGTGCGTGAGCTTGTGTGTGTATAATCGAACCGTTTGTGCGCTAGTGTGCGTGATGGAGCGTGTCTGCGAGAGGGCGCTGTCTGTGTGTGCACGCTTAGGGCTGGCAGATGCACGGTTCACACGCAGCTGTCGACATTTCCCCTCATAAGCTGTAAAGTACTGTATAATAATACGGCACGCTTTCACGTAATTATGCATTATTATTACAACCGGTTTTTTAAAGCTTATTATTAAGCGATTGTATTATTTTGTTTCGATGCAGTTGCTATGCCATTGTTGCGATTGTAATATTATTATTCTGTGACATGCTCCCCCGAGGGTGACACGGCTAACACTCCATGTTATTATGAGTAAAAGTACTGTTTTTGGTCGGGTACGTGATAATTACTGATGTTAGTACATTTTAAAAGGTTGAAATGTTTGGATAGAACACACAGATGCATCAAATGACACATTGTGTTTTCTTTTAAATACCCGTGAGTCCATGTAGACCACATGGGCACTCATAAAATGTCAGGAGTAAGTGAGTAAATGAGTTAAAAGAGTAACCATGGAGTTTCTTGCCGGTTCTTCTCCATAGGAAACGACTAATTTGGAGCCGTGCACTAGCTTCTGACATTGTATAAGTGCCCATGTAGATCTACGTGAAATGAAATATTTTGACTTTGAGAGCACGATTCTAATTGGTCGATTCTTATGGAGAAGAACCGGCAAGAAAGACCACGGTTATTCTTCTAATAGAATGAATTAAATGCAAGATTCAGTTAGCTCTATAATCTACATTATGTACAGTAGGTACATTTTATCACTACATAGTATAAAACAAAGTCGCTTTTTCTGTCCCTATATCCTTATGTGCGCTTAAATCTTAAAAACTACGCAACTGATTTTGATGCGGTTTTTTTTTAATAGATAGAGTGATTCAAGAGGAAGGTTTATATGTAAAATATTGCACCCGAGCGAAGCCGGGGCGGGCCGCTAGTAGGTTATATTACCTACATCATTTTCAATAAAAGCATGAATCGAAACATAATAAAATATGTGTACTGTATTTAAAGTTATGTACAGTATTGTAAACTGATTTATTTGAGTATAAACAAAATGCCAGCCAGCACGAATGTTTTATATACTATATGAACCCGTTGATATTAAAAATGAGGTCAAAGTTGGATTATCTTCCGCGCCCAATAAGTGTGTTTTATGATACTCGTGTATAAGGTTTAATGCGCATTGTTGTGATTTAAGGACGGTTAGATATATATGTACGAGAAGAGTCGCCAAACTTAAGTGGCAATGGGCAGGGCACATTGCACGCAGAACAGATGGTCGATGGGGACGAAAGGTTCTAGAGTGGCGACCACGTACCGGAAGACGCAGCGTTGAAAGGCCTCCAACAAGGTGTACCGACGACCTGGTCGGGGTCGCGGGAATCCGATGGAGGCGTGACGCACAGGACCGGTCGTTGTCGCGACGCTTGGGGGAGGCCTATGTCCAGCAGTGGACGTCTTTCGGCTGATATGATGATGATGATGATGATGATGATGATGGTGATGAGATATATATGTACGAGTATTTTCCTTTATTCCAAAAATGATATTTTAGTAGGGCTAGAATATGCTTTTACTTAACCTTTCAGATACCGTAAATTTGAGACACAACAGTAAGATAATAGATTCGCGAACGCTTGGGGATCCATTAGCCAAGGTCGGAAGTCATTTAAGAACTTTTCCCGCCGTGGAGCACGTCCCCTACGTGTCAGACTTTTACTGACTAAAACCACACCTTTTCCATCACCACGAGTATCCTGTTCATACTTTTTGCTATTACTTTAGCAGGCGTCGGCTTGAGCCACTACGGTTCGCTGACAATGCTGACATCTCTTTTAAGCGGACTAACTTAAGCTAGAAAAAATATGTTTAGACGGATGCTTTTGTTTTCCTGAGATAAATCATCAAATAACCGAGAGCGAGGGAGTGTCAGTCTTTTACTAGTTAAAAACTACCTATGTTTCTTCAGTTCTTCCTTGCGTTCCAGAACTACAGGTTACTTTCGAACAATGCTATAGCCTTGGCAGTTACGGCCCTAGTGGCCCCCGTCCATTTACTGATCTCTCTTTGGTGTTATACTAGGATGAATGTAAAGACAAAAAAGGGTTTTTCATTTAGTCCTTTTTAAAATAATCACAAAAACTTTCGGGATATCATAAAACGACATAAAAATCTATCTCCATAATGAAGAATATCCATATTCCCCAAAACGCATGAGAAAACAACATAATTACTTTTCACATAACACTTTCTCTGTATCATTAATAACGATACCCCCCTCGTTATATTTTATTGTACCGACCCGGCTTTTACTACCGACATCTATAACTACACAAATACATACCCAACACATAAATTAACTTAATGTGTTCATTTTATCTTTCGTCTTCACATATAGCTCTGTCTCTGTCTAAAATTAACGTCTGTAAGTTCCTTACGGTGTATCCCGTAAATACTTGTTGAAAAATTGCCCGCCAACACATAGGCCGGTAGGAATAGGGCAAGTTTAAGGCGTGTAGACCCTTGAATATCTGGTCGGAGTTATAGAACTACACTGCTCGCAATCTAAATGTTAACAATGATTGGTTACAGCTAGCACTAGCCTGGACCAAATACTTCGGGACGCAGAGAGCAACCATAAGAAGATGACGTCTGGTTCTTTGGCCAAGGAAGTGCTGTACTTTCCGATCCTAGAGCTGCGGTAGGTAATTATTAAGATATATAATATATATATTTTTATTAGTTTTTAGTCCGTAGAACCGTCAGTATGTCCGTGGTAAAGTCAGTCCAGGTAGAACTACACTGTTCACACGTTTGTCACACACGCCGATTTGGACGCGTCGGTCTCCATACAATTTATATGGAAGCTAGACTTGTGGAGCTACACTTAAAACACGTCACGCGACGTCGTTCTACGTACAAAGCTTTAGCTTTAAATGCACATATACTCGTACTGCCACTTGCTCTCGCATAGAGCCCCGCTGACCTTTAAAACCATTTTCCTTGCAAAATATTGATTGATTTATATATGCTATGTACGTTCTAGAGAATACTAAACCAGTATTTTTTTTTTGTGTAAACATATTTCTATATATCAAAGCCGTTTGAAAGCAATAGGGAAAACAAAAGAAAAAAATATCAAGTCGTTATTTTTTTTTTGGCAAAAATATTCAGTCATACGAAAAAATCATTATGTTGGTAATGTTATTATATTAAGTATATTTTTATTTCCAAATCTATTAACTTAGCCGTCACCGAGGAGTAGGCTCCAGAAAGTCAGTTTTATAGCACTAAATGGAAGCAAGGGCCTTAACGGATGTATAAAAGAAAAATATCATTTTGGTGTGAGTGCGTGGACTCGTTCTCCCGTATCCATACTATATTGTAAGTTATTTTCTAGTGAGGTGCCATTTTTTTGACTTAAGGGACTGGAAGAAGCCAGTCTGTGGTATAGCCGCTTGTATTTGTACATTTCGAAAGCCAAGACGTTTGTTTACGAAGAAGAATTGTTATGTATTGGGACGTAACAGTAAAATATTATTGCGTTATGTTTTGTTTTGTTTGCTACCTGAATGAAAAATGGCTGTGTGAATGAATTTGTGATTACTTTGTGCTTTTGATCTGGAATCGTACTTATAAGATCTTTATTTTTATTTTATGATGTAGAAACGTGTTCTTTTCATATCGTGGCCTATGAAATGAATGGAGTTTACAATTGTTTTTTTTCGTACCACCAATAAACACATGAAGATTTCTGACAACTTTATGGTTTTTTTGGGCGACTTTGTTGCCGTGAAACTTGTAGAAAATCATGAGTAATTCTACTATCCACGGACGCGTAGCTTCATAGACGCGTATTAGTCACTATACGCTTGGTGTACGCCTGTGAGTAGCTTACATACAAAATTAAGAAACTGTGTTGACGAAGCGGCAGCGTCGTGTCGTTGACGAATACGCGTCTATGAAGCTATAGTGTGTCTAAAAAGTCAAACGACTTGGTAATTTTTGAATATTCATCATATCATTGAAAAAATACTTATATTCGATATTTTTTATTAGGTTCTCCTATTAATAAACAATCTCTTAATCAACCTTGATTATTGAACCAGTGTTGACTACACCAGATTTAATTCTACCCTAACAATTATCCAAGTCATTTGACTTTTTAGACTGACTCTACACGTCCGTAGACAGTAGATCTTAATCAACTTTTACATGACAGCTGTGACAGCTGTCATTTAGGTATGTCATTTGTCAAAAACTGAGAAAATTCCAGGTACATAAGTAAAAGCTTGCTGTTCGATCGTCGAAGCCTACTGGGGCCAGGGTTATCTGAAAAGGAGCTGAGCCCCGGTGTGAAGGCTAGAAGGAACGAGGTGCGTTTTTAGTCAGTAAGAGTCTGACACTATCTCCCACTCCACACAAGAGCGGGGGTTGTTTGTTGATTTTTTGCAAAAAAAGGTACATAAGTAAAGTTCTAGAGAAATTGGATTATCGAGTTCCAAAGTAAGTACAGTCCAAAAAACTAGTCAAACACTACAGAAACTTTTCCATCACACATTAGGGCGTTGTCCACGGTAACAATTTACGTGGTGTTGTCCAAGTATCGATTGTAACGTGATCATTAGGGAGCGTCTATCTGTACACAGCCTTGTTTGTACATCGCGACACGATTCGTGGTGTGACGACCTCGCTTTATAGTTTTAAGTGACTTAATGGAATGTTTGCTTCGGCCCAAGGCTTTTTTTTTTCAGGGATTTCAATAGGGTGTGAAGTTCGTGTGTTTTTGGTCGTTGAAGGTTATTCTGATTTGGACTGTTTAAAATTTCTCCTGTCTTTTTTTTAATTTTCGTTTTTAATAAAAAAAAATGTTATTAATAGGATCGCGTTTGACCACCATCTCACCTGATGGTAAGCGATGATGTGGTCGACGCGTAGTTCATTTCATGAGCAAGATTTTGATCTCTTTTTTTGTTAGCCTGTACGGTCTCCCACTCCTGGGCAAAGGCCTCCCTCCACTCTTTCTTCCTTGATCTTGCTTGATGGATGATGGTTTTAGCCGAATTCGAGATTTGTGTTCGTAATTGTATCCAAAATACGTTTTTTGTAGTATCACATGTTACCTAATTAAATATTTGTTAGTCTGCTTTATCTTATTTCTGGGCAAAGATACGGCGAGCTGCCAATTGTTCGCCGTCCGACGCTCGGGGTGTCTCCTGCTGGGGCGTGAGGATATCCTCTTCCTTACGGTTTCAGCCACCTCCCAAGCTTAAATTACTGCTTCGCCAAGGAGGTGACCGCTTGCCACATAAGATAGTCTGAACGAGGGTCAGACGCAAAAGGTCACAGCCGCCGAAGTTCGCTTATAAGCCTTATATAAACAAAAACATTAAACAGCATTATCTTCGTTATGCATATGACGAAACTTCAGCTACAGATCATAAGCAAAACGGATCGACTAGGATGAATTCATTTAAACTTCGTAGACTGCATAAGCCCGGCGTAAGTTTTTGTTCCACTAAATTATTCATGAGTAGTACATGCCCGCGGCTTCGCCTGCGATTTTCAACTGTTTTAATCTTGTTTTTGCTGTTGTGATACTTTGAATAGATTATGGGGAAAGTGAACTAACGTTCTTAATTCTTTATTGTACATATAGACACACAATAATATGTATATATGGACAGTTCACGAACAAAGGCGAGCTGAACTCAGCAATGAGTTTTATCCCAGCAAACCTTTGAGTAACAGAGAGAGAACATATTCGAGGGTAGGATCCAGTGCATAATATAAACCTACTTATCCAAGTCTAATCTAATATATAATTATAATTAATTACGCTTAAATCTTTAAAACTACGCAACGGATTTTGGTGCGGTTTTTTTTAATAGATAAGAGTGATTCAAGAGGAAGGTTTATATCAGCATTGCACCCGAGCGAAGCCGGGGCGGGTCGCTAGTATTATTATAAAACTATTCTTTTCGTTATTTTGATAGTCTTCAAAAAATCTTAACTTTTAGTCGGAGTCTTCTACTCAACAAATGTAAAGACTACAGCGATATGTAGATATGAATATTAAATCAAAATTATTGACTTGTTTATGTCCTTACAAATTGCAGTTTTGTAATGTAAAAATTTTATGACGCAGCATTTCGGTAACAAATAAACAACCACTCCCGAGTCTTTGTCATAAAACAAAGTAATTTTCACGAAGTTCACGCGAACTTCATTTCAAAGCGCAACGTAAGTGTTGCATTTCATGAAAAATTAATAAATTAAGGCCATGCTTCAACCGGGGCTGTCTTACAAAGCACCCCTTACATTTTCCCCGGTGAGTGCGGCGTAATTACTGAACACGTTAGCGGAAAGTAATGAAAATCGTCTTTCAGAACGCCCAATTTGCATACAACAGAACCCAACAACACGCCCATTATATTACATTTTTATGTTTTAAACCCTCGTTTCTTTATAATAAGCTATTTATTTACAGACGCCACAGAAACGTTACATTTATTTTTACATAAATATTGCTCGTTACCAAAGAATTGTATACGTACTTCCACAATTTTCTTTTGCACCTTAATTCTTCGGAAAGAAAATGACATTTTGCATTCTATCCACCAATTATTCAATTAAAACCAAGGGGTGAGATTAAATGGCACAAATTAAACCGTTTAAATAACGCTTCAGCGGCCATTTTGGATTCCGAACTGTCACTTTTGGCGCGCATTTTGACGACCAATTAGCGTTCCGAATTTGAAAGTGTTTGTGTGGAATGTTTTAATTGAAACAGTGAACAAATGAACGAGTGAACGATTGAACAAGTTGTAATGACAGTTTGCTATACAGGCGGGATGCCATTTGCTACGGGGACCGTTTTCTGCTTAGTCACCCATTAAACTGTATACAGGGTGTCATGAACACGTGCTGACGATATCGGCAAATTTTTTCAGAAGCTCATTAGAGGTAGTATTTTTTATATGAAAGGCCATTTTCCTCGATCGGTTTAGGAAAAAATACATTCAATGGTCTACAGAAAAGCCATGTACTCTGTTCAATTAATGGGCTCGTGTTTTGTACATGAAAGCGTAATGAATATACAAGGCTTATGCGTTACAAACATCTATGAATCATCCAAAAATCCTTAATTAAAACAGCACTTTTTTGGGTTTATGCTAATATTTTCCAGCTACATGACAAGGCAAAAAGTGCTTAACGCCACTACATTTAAAGTATGTAATAAAAAGTTACACTACACAAGCGCAGGACATCTTTATTACTTTCCAACCCTCTTAGAATGGCGGATTAAATGTGCATCTCTTTCATACCTGAGAGTTTTATAATGAGTGGGAAAGAGACGGACATATTAGGCTTATGGAATACAAAAGGCAAATTGGTTTCGCTAGGCACCCCTCAGTCGCACCCCAGCTTTGCATGACACGTGGCCTGTTTAGGGGATGATTTTGAAAGGGGGTGTTTACTTAAGCTCCATTTTGTGCAGTTCGGTAGCTTTAATTTATTTTTATTATTATATTAATTTATAAGACTTTTTTGTACCAATTTAGTTGTTTGTTTACATTTGAACCCGGGGAAAAAATATTTTCTTTTTACTGATAGACGCAGTAAGATAAGTATAAATCAATAATTAATCGATACTCTCGTACTTTTCTGACCACTTTCAGAAGGAGACGGAGTCTTTTCAGGAGCTAAAAACCAGCCAAGCACGAGTGGAACTCGCGGACAAAGCGTTCCGTACCATCCGTAGCAAAAAACGAGTAAAATATAACATTTTTTGTATGGAAGTTCCCTTATTTTTTTTAATTATTATTATTATTTGTTGTAGCAACAAAAATACATCATCTGTGAAAATTTCAACTAACTATCATGGTTCAGTTTCAGTCTAACTATCATGGTTCATAAGATACAGCAGCAGACAGACAGCGTAGTCTTAGTAATAGCTAATAATTAACTGCCCCTGATAGTTAAAAAGACGTATCTAACAAAAAGTAAAAACGAATAAAAAAATATTTTAATGAATGAAACGGGAAATCGGGCCTTTTTTTCCTTGTGTTAAAACCGCACTGGAAAGTTAGCAAAATATAAAAAATACAGGCAGATGCGCCTTTTTTTCCTGATTCCGGCAATGTATATAACTCGTCTTTCTACTAACGGGGGCCGAATAGGAATCTGTAAAAAAATCCACTATCTAACCGTCCCGTTTTACCCTTCGTATACGGATCCCTAAATACAACGAAAAATATTTTTAGAACTAATCTGGCGGATTGTTTCAATTCATGGAACCCTTTGGAAATGTAACAAAAGAGAAAAAATACAGATCAGGCCAAAAAAATCGGCACACCTTTAGAAACTGAATTTATTCAGTGAGCATCGATGTATGACGTCAGCGTCCCTTATGTGTAATCATTGTATTTAATCAACGGGCGGTCACGTGCCGGTCCGGGATCAGGGAGGGTAGTTTATTTCGTCCCATTGTGTAGCCAACTGTTGGGTACCGAAAGTTTTGGCGATAGGAATCTTGTATGATTGGTACAGTAATTGGTTTGAGTTTAAATTATGTACTATAGAATTGGAAGGGTTGATCAAAAAGTTTGGTTTTACACATATTTTAGATGTTATTTTTTTTGACGTGTGAAACCAACAAATCTTTTTGCTCGTTCAGTGTCAGACAAAACCCTACCAGTATTTCTTCATAAATGACATTTGTTTTGCAAATAGGTTTTTTAAAAACACTTTTACACGTCACTTAAACAAGATGAGGTTTCCCGAGAAGAAACACCGAAACAAACTCAGGGCGTCTTTAAGTACATACAGCAAACATGTAATGATCAAATCATATGAGAACCATGCAGGGTAGTGTTTGAGACGGTCTTTTAAGGAAATAACCACACAGATTTGAGTGGACCTGTCCAGTCAGTGCAAGCATTTGTATAGCGCCACTTAGGACTACTAAGAAGCTCAACTACACATTTTTGTTGCCCTTTGCGAAGGCAATGGTAGCTCTTTTGAACCATCCCACCTGGCAAAGCCAGACAGGCATCAGCACTAACGGAGCTTCATCAATCTTACAGGTATCGCTTACGAGTCATGCATGGAACACAACGTGCTGTCGACCCGAGTTGCCTACTGCTCGCAGTCTGCAAACCCGCGCATTTAATATGTTGTTAGCTACCGTTTTTTGTAAAGATTTTTGCAAAGGTCAACGTCAAACAATTCTAAGACTTATCTTGACAAATCGACAGTTTTTAATAACATTGAGTTATAAATGAGATATCGTGTTCATATTTTAATTTGTAAAAACTTTGACATTTAAGTAGTCTTAGTTCATTGAAATGATTTACGAACCTAAGATAAAAAGATTGTTTATCTTTTAAAGATAAAATAATCTTTTAAAGAAACATACTGTTAATAGATGATCTAACGAAGGAGACATTTTGTTCAAGTCATCTTTCTGTTCAATTGAGTGCAATTGTTTTAACATTCATACGCTTTACTGGACGAAATTACTTTCATTATGAAAGTAGATGTATAAGGGCTACACTGATGATAATCTTAATCCATAACAAATCATATTAATACTGAAGAGGCGGTTTGTGAGTATGAGCAGTAGTGGCCGAGTGGTAACGGCCCGGACTTACGAGATGTAGGTCACGGTTTCAAACCCAGCCAGGCGTATTACTTTGTGTAATTTATTTCATCACCATTACTCTCAAAACGGCATTGTAAGGAAATCAAATGTTCTAGAATCTAAAAATTCGAAGACGTGACATTTACGCGTGGTGGATTACGGCTTATTCCGTCTCCTAGAGAGGAGGCCTGAGTCCCAACAGTGGGAACATTATAAGGCCGACTATGCTATGCTACCTAGAAATATATAAGAACGTTTATCATTTGTCTAGTACTCATAACACAAGCTCTGCTTAGCTTGGGGCTTGACGGCGTTGTGATAGTGGTAAAATATTATTAAGTATTTTATTTCAGATGTCCATTGACGTTCCAAAAAATACGGGAATAGCCTTGTCAGATCACAACCAATCAAGAAGTTTGATCCCAAAATGGCGACAGATCATCGTCACGCTGCTACCTTTTTCTATTTACCCTGAATGGGATTTAATATAAGCTCCATAGCCGTAAATAAAATACGCTCAACGCGAGAATAGAGGATGAAATAGATTCCGCTCGAGCGATATCGAAAGGGACATTAATTTTCTGCCTACTTAAATTGCAAGGATGTGTAAGTTAGAAGATTTTAGCGATTTTCGACGTACTGTGCAACACAACAAGGCTTTTGTTTGAAGAGAAAATTTTGTGTTTCAATTAATGGTTACTTTGTGCGTAAGATACAGTGAAAAATAATTGCTTTGGTTTACCATGTCGCTACTACCAGTAAATGTTAGTAGTAAAAGTTTTGTTTAGATGTTTAATAAAAAGCCGAAATGACAAGGTTCATATCTACGGGACGTTATTTTCTGGACACTAAAAAATCGATCAAAGGGCAACAAAAATGACTCATTCCACTGATAAAACCATATATTCTTACTTAGTTTTTTTGTACAAAACCTGCTTGGAGGCTATTATTTCTGGTAGCTCAATAAACCGCCAAATTGAGACTCAGCTGCTTGGCGAAACAAGTCTACACATTGAGAGGCTACAAGTTTTATCGCTTTCTGCCTACAATAATAGCAAAAACAAACTCGCCTTGGCTATAACGTGCTACAACTTCCAACTGACAACACGGCTGACACACTACACTTTCATTCATTCGCATTCAATCAACTTTGCCTACATTTTGCAACCGAGTGAACAAACTTCGTAAAAAATCCTTTCAAAAAATATATAAAGAAGTTTGCTACCGTCTTGAAGATTCTAGTTTCTTTGCCGAGTGGGTATCTACAATTGGAATAAAAAACCGGTCAAGTGCGAGTCGGACTGGCGCATGAAGGATCTATAAAAACGGCAAAAAAAATCATGTCTGTTGTATGGGAGCCCGAAATTCTTTCTTTTCTTTTTGTTTTTATTATTTTTTATGTTTTGGTATTTTGTGTTGCTTGCTCTGAATAAATGGTATTCTATTCTAAATAAATATTTATTATATTTATTTTATTTAAATATTTATTTTATTATATTTTTAGTATTTGTTGTTATAGGGGCAATATAAATAATCATCATCTGTGAAAATTTCAGTTATCCAACTAATGATAATTTGTATTATTATTATAAATAAAGAATATCTCAAAACTATCTATCACGATTAATGCGATACAGCTTGATGACAGCAGGAAAGACAGGATCTAGGATCCAGACCCTAAAAATTATATACATGGTTACAAAAAATACAAATGTCAAAATCTCTTTTGACTTGTACCAACGGTTAGCAAGGGACATCGTTTTCCGCCACCTGTCATAACGGAGTCCGTACCAGAGGATTTGCAAGGCACCTTTTATGCTTAACTTGTCTTTAACATATAGAATTTTTCAGATATCCCAATAAATACGGATTAATTCTGTTCCCTTGACAAGAGTGATGTGAAATATACGTCTCAGATTTGAATAATCACGTTATGAAGGATGGCTGTGATTTTTTTTTTTTGATGAATGTCAATATGTGTTTTCTACATTTTGAAATATAGACAAGATTTATTTGATGAGAGCAGTGATGGCTCAGTGGTTAGGGCGCCGACTTAAGTTAGAACTATACTGTTCACATGTGTGCCACACACGCCAGTCTGGGTGCGGAAACTAGACTTGTAGAGCTACACTTTATCCACGCTACGCCACGTCGTTCTATATACAAATCAGGCGTGTTACACGTGTGCGTCGGTCTAATGTAGTTCTCTAGCTTTACGAGTCATAGTCGTCGAGGATACAAACCCAGGCAGGCACTTTACATTGTGTAATGTATTTCATCATCAGCTTTTAAAAAGGTGAAAGGGAACCAGCATGTCAAAGACATGTGACATATTCCAACCCGTACTAGGCCATCTCCCACTCCACCCAAGAGAGGGGGTTGTCATTGGATGATTTTTGCCCAGTGGAAAAAAAACCCGTGCTAGGACCGCGTGGTGGATAGCAGCCCATTCTCTCTCCAAAAGAGGCCTCAGTCCCAGCAGTGGGTACATTATAAGGCTGATTACGCTTATGACAGACAAGATTTATTAGTTTAGTTATTTTTTAACTATTTGTTTTCGGTCAATTAATCAAATAGTTTCAACATCAAGTTGACAACTTACTTTTGTGACTTATAAAATCTTTATACATTAACAAGAAATTGGCATTGTTTGCTCAAATATCTTCAAGTCAAATAAAAGCAGCTTCTTAGTACTTTATACAGCAAATAGTTGTCGGACTAACATTATTGATGAACCCCAAATTGAATTTTAAAAGTATGCCAACATAAATCAATACAATCGTTGGTATTTACAACTTCGAAAATGAGGTTCCCAACTTTGCCTTAAGCTGTTCGAGGCAATATTGAAAAGAATTTTGCCAAGTTAACAAACATTGAACAATGTATTTAATTTAAAATTTAATTGAGGGATAATTAAAAGTTCAGGCACTTGAGATGTTATAGGCACATTTTTTTAACGAATAATGATCCTTGAAACTTTTTTTTTAATTATTTGAGTTAGGAACACGTTGAAATAAAAACAGGTTTACGGTTTATTTTTAAAATTAGAATTTCATTTCTTTTTTTACGCCTGATTTGCCTAACCTTTTTGTACTGTTTTTTTTTTTTTTTAATTTTTCGTTTAAAGAACACGGTATTTTTCTAACCTAGGGTGAACTCACCCAAACTCAACCTCATCAATATAAAACTCACACTTTCGTATTATAGGATCATAAAAATCCGTCGATTCGTATCTTTTTTAATTGAATCAGCCCCCGTCGGGATTATGTGACGTAATACCTCATCTTTTTCGAATAAACTCGTATAATATTAACGCACAAGATGATGTCAAGATTCCTTATCAAAAATGTTCGGGAATAAATTACATACGGTTTCGTTTTGGCAGATTAACTTTCTTCAATCTTTGTTCGGTTTACTCAGCTACTTACCTGAAAATAAAAGAAATCAATTGTTAAAAGGTTTTGCATGAACGAACATTATAAAAAAAGATATTAAAAAAAAAACTTAAAAATTAAATGCACGGAAAAGAGGTAGTGTAACAAATTTATTTTACAACTACCTACACTGCTACTTATACTTCTTAATACTAGATGGCGTTGTGCTGATGACGCGTATTTCTGAATCGCGGTGTTAAAATATTCTCCGTGAAATATTGACCCCTGTCAAAAACTTTTAGAAATTGGATGTACTGGTCAAGTACCGCATTTGAGAGTTAAGAGGACGTAACCCTCAAATGCGATACTAGATCAGTGGTCTAAAGTGATTGTTTCAAGTAGGTAGGAACTTGAAACAGTCGCTTTAGACGATACTATCACTATCATGTATAAGTAATGTTCCATATTTCTAGCTAGGTTAAACTTCGCGGAGACTTAAAACTTGCTTGCTGGTTAAACATTGTGCACAATCTTAGATTCTAAGCGCAGTATTTTTAAGCGGTTGATTCATTCATTCATTCTCGAACAGTGTACGAAAAGTCAGATTGTCCGATCAAAAGATCACGTTCGGTAACGTTTCTTTTCGCACAGTGCCGAGTACCGCACCTATTAGTACTTACTACGCATACTATACAAGACTAGAAGAAGTCTTAAGGCAAGAACTACACTGCGCACACGTGGGCCACGTACGCCAATCTAGACGCGTCGGTCTCCATACATTTTATATAGCAACTAGACTTGAAGAGGTACATTAGATCCACGCCACGCGACACGACTACTAAATCAGGCGTGACTCACGTGTGCGTCGATCTGTAGTTCTCATCGCTTTAATGTAGAACTACATTGCGCACACGTGGACCACGTACGCCAATCCAGGCGCGTCGTTCCCCCCTCCTTTTATATAGCCACTAGACTTGAAGAGCTACATTAGATCCACGCCACGCGACGCGACTTTACGTACAAATCAGGCGTGCGTAGTTCTTGCATTATCGTTGGTCCCTGTTGTGCAATCTCTACAGTACTATAACGTGATGTTTTATTAAAATTACAACTTCACTTGAAGCATCAGACTGCAGTTACAAAACAGCTTACGTAGTTCGAAACTTAAACCAAGAATCAATAAGACTGTAAGACAAATACAAAATTAATAAAACATTCCTTCGAACGAGAATTATTTGCGGAAAAATTAATTACTTTCTGAAGAATTCCTATTACGAAGTCGACCTTCGGATGTGAGACTTCTTTGGAGTTGGAGAAGAATTTGTAGCTACGGAAATGTGTTGACGACATCAATTATTGGGAAAGGTAATTTCACTTTCATGTTGCTAGACATATGCCGAACGATAATTTCATACACTACAGAGATCAGAATACGAATAGAACAGTTGTTCTAAATAATGTTAACTAACTTTATAATAGCTATTAATTAATCTATCTACACTAATATAATAAAGAGGTAAAGTTTGTTTTATTGTTTTTTTGTTTGTAGAAGGTAATCACTGGAAGTACTTGTCCGATTTCAAAATTTTTTCTCCTGTGCATATACTATAAAATATATGTCACTCAGGAATAAAGCAGCTTACTATCGGTGAAAAAATTTTTGCCAATGGATCAGTAGATACTTCCAGAGATTACCTCCTACAAACAAAAAATAAACATAAAAACAAACTTTACCTCTTTTTATTATTATCTTAGAAGTAGAAGTATATTATTATACCCAGAGAGGTCTGAGTCGCAATAGTGGGACCATTATAGGGCTAACTGTGCTATAAAAGATTCACACAGATAAACGAATAAAAATCCCGCAATTGCACAAAAACTTAATCCACAATCACAATGGAAAATTAAGAAAACCTCCTGAAAAAAACTAATCTAGAATTGAAACTGCTACTTCGATAATAGTTTTTTACTTCGCTGGACTTTTTGAAATTGGCATAAAAGCTGCGCAAATCTCTGGCCTCACTCCAAACAGTTTTTCTTTTGCACTTAAAGAGAAAAGGTGAAACTTAGTGAAGAGTGGAAATTCTATTGCCTTGGGCATAAAGGGGCTCTTTGTGTTCAAACCCGTAGAATAATGGTATCGACGATCGATTTATACGCGACAAAACTCAGGAGGATTTCCAATTCCGATCAAGTATGAAATGTTATGTGTACTATTGGGTGTCTGTGTACCTGAAAGATATTCTGGGAATGAACAGAGAAAGATTGCCTCACTACACATGCTACTGGTGTTTACCGGAGATCGTAGTCGGTTTGGGTTGGGTTGTAGTTTAGGGCCTGTTACACTACGCGTTTAATAATAACTAGCATTTACCCGCGGCTTCGCCCGCGTACATAAACTATAGCCTATCTCACTCAGAAATAAAGCAGTTTTCTGTCAGTGCAAAAATTTTAGTAATCGGACTAGTACTTTCAGAGATTACCTGCTACAAACAAAAAATTTACTCTTTATTATATTAGTGTAGATAATAATATTCCACGAGCTAAGCAAAGCTTGTGTTATGAGTACTAGACGACTGTCTTCATCTCTGTTTGTCTTAGCAACCAATAGTTTGAATATTTGGCACAGTGGTTGAACGATTGGGCCGCTGCACTCTGCGTCGCCATCTCGATTCCCGCACGGAATAAAATAGGGTCCAGGTGTATATGTTAATGAACGCACTCACGATACTGAAGTAATTCCCTGCCGGAGTCTGTGTTTTGCTGATACAACTTGGGGGTCTTTAAGTCAAGAGTGAATAGGTTACTTCTAGGCAAGCGTGCTCCATCGTCGACCACATCATCGCTTACGGAGGTGAGATGGTGGTCAAACGCGAGCCTAACAATAATAATAAAAAAAAATCCCAATGAGGGGCAAAGTTGCCTAACATTACCTAACAGAACCTAGTTAACGTTCACAATAAAAGCACTAATGCTCTATCCACATCGTGGCGACCTTACAGCCATATTAAACGGCTAACCTTGACCCCACCCCTCCCCCCCGACCAGTATTTGAGCAAGTAACTTGAATGCTAGCAAACAAACGAAACGCGACGCCAAATAAACCCAAATTGTACAACGAAAAACGATATTGACGGTTTAGGGGTTTTCGTAAGCAGAATTACGATCCTTTGTTCGGGAGAGGGGGGTGTAAGGGATGAAACTCGATGCGACACCCAGACAAATAGTGTGACTTGCAAAACTTCGGGTTTTTAGTTCCGAGACCGATTTTTGGTAAGCCGAATGTAATGAGACGGGTACTACCTATTGGTATTTTAGAGCGAACAATGAAAATGTGAATGGATGCGCATTTTTATTATGATTTGTATGCAAGCATTTAGGATGGTGTGATATGAAATGTAACGCGGGGGGGGGGTTGGCGCTGTAGCTGAAATACAAGTTCCTCCTAGTTCGGCTCCAGCTGCTAAAACTTGTGTGTACATGTTTTGTACTTCTTGGAGCATTTGATCGTTAAATACATTTAGTACTTTTCTTGTGAAACAAATAAATATTTTTATTATTTGCATTATCGCTCTAAAAGTACAAGAATGCAAAGAATGAGAGACGCATAGAACCGTTCATTGTGGCGACACTTTGGGGAGGTCTACGGTCTAGGTCAGACTTTTACTAACAAACCCTATGCTCCTTCAGTTGCTTTTTGCGTTCCAAGGCCGAGGTCGCGAATTTTATTTCACTTTTAACCTTTTTTTAGACGAAATCATATTTTATTGTAATAATATAAAAAAATTACATATAAATATCTCCCAATCAAATACAAGTTGTATATACCTACCAACTTGTAAAAGTAAAACATAAATTTACAAGCAAGAGATGAGAAGCAGACATCGTTAGCCCGACGTAATATTTTATGAAGTTCTACAAAGACGTTCCGACACGAAACGGAATGGACTGCAGCGACAAATTGTACCGGCTGAACTGGCTCCATGGAAAATATACTGATATTTCTATACGGTATCAAAGAACTCGGGGCCGGTTGAACCAAATTAGGAAAGTCTGGCGCATTGTTAGGAGAATTATAAGATAAAAGCAATGTCGCACAGAAAATTTCATGTTCTTTCGTAAGTAATTGATAGGCATATAGAAGCATGTTGTTGCATGAAATTATATTAATGTGTAACGCAGTGCAGGTAAGTGAAAACAGGCAAAGAGTGAATAGGTTACTTCTAGGCAAGCGTGTTCCATCGTCGACCACATTATCGCTTACCATCATGTGAGGTGGTGGTCAAACGCAAGCCTATCAATAATAAAAAAAATATATATTTTATTGATTAATACGCAATACGTGAGTTAATCAATAAAAGTTATATCATCACTTCAGCCGACAGACGTCCACTGTTGGACATAGGCCCAAAAGTTATATAAATAATAGATAAATATGTGATTGTGTTAAACAATGATTGACTGGTTCTACAAAATTTTGAATTTGCTAAACCATATTAAAACAAAGCTACCTTTAAAAAGCTTACTTTTTACATTTAAAAAGGAGAAAAAATTACTTAATGGAAATAGGAAAATCATGTTATTACATAAAAGAAATCTAAATATTACCTACCTACCATCAAAGGTAGAACAAAAATAACAATATAATATAGGTAAAGCTTCACAGACCAACGTCCGCCATCTTGTTTCGAATTGAAAAAAAGTAAAAGAATTGAGAACAGACCAATGCGATCCTTTGCTATCAAACCTCACGGATACGTTCATAAAATCCAATGGCTTGAAAAAAAAAATGTAGAAAAAGCCGTGAAATTTTAACCACGTATAGGGAAGCGAACTAGATGGTACGTGTTAGAAAAAAAAAACCTGTTGCTCGACCTAGATATCCTAGATCGGTTTTAGTCTAAAATTTTAAAAATCTTTTTTGAAAAAACATAATTTTTTGGTTATGCCATCTACAAGTACAATAATATTATAAAGTTTGTTTTGTTTTTTGTCATATTGTTTGTAAGAGGTAATTTTCGAAAGTTTCAGTCCAATTACATTTTTTTTCCACTGATATTAACCCTTCAGATACCGTCAATTAGAGACACAATAGTAAGACAATAGATGCGCGGCCACCGGTGGTCGCTTGGGGATTCATGAATTAAACTGCTTTACTTCTGAGTGACATAGGCCATATTTTATATACAAAAAAATATATTTACGTCATAAAAGTACTATATTTGTAACTTAAGTCGAATAAAAAGGCTTCCACGTGGGTGAAGCCACGGACAAAAGATTTTAATTAATGGAAATTAATATCTTACAAGGAAAACCTATTATACTTCTCTGAATCAATTAATTGGCCATTTTAAGGCAGTTTTATTTAAGTTGACCACTTATATAAGCGGTGATACACTATATAAAAGTCAAGTCACCGCTTGCAATGTCACTAAAAAGTCAAGTCACCAACTTGCAATGTCACTACGGCCTTCAATTCAGCCAGTCCAAATGTTACCATCTAAAATGTTACTGGCCGCTTAAATCCAAATAAGGCGTGCTATACACAAACAACGGTGTCGCGGAGGGCCAGCGAACAACACTTGTTGCTATACCGGCCTATTTATAGCCCTGGCCTATTTGCTACAGTGTGTATTCCGGCTTATAAATAGAATTTATTTGAGGAATGTACTTCAATCTCGTTGCAATTGGGGCCGCAATTAGAGGAACGTTTCTTTTAGCTGTTATGTATAAACAATTTTTGTAGTTATCGCTTCGTGTGTGGCGAGTTTGAAGTGTTGACGATGAATTCATTTTTAATAGCATGTCACTCTTTTTTTTAGGTGGAAAATTTTCAATTATTTCTCCCGCTCTTGTGCGGAGATGGGCGTGTCAGACTTTTACTGACTAAAACCTACTCCTATGTTCCTTCTTTGCCTTGCGTTCCAGGAGTAAATTTTCCTTTCAGAAGCGAAACTATGGCCCCAGTAGGCTTCGAAACTGCAAGGCCTCTACGGTTTTGCTGAAGTCTCATTGAGACGCGCCTAGAACACTACGCGCCGTCTACAACTCGGGTTGGATACGGACGGTTACCGGACGGCGAGCTACTCATTGCTCGCCGTCAGCAAGCCCAGACTTACAGCAGACTCGAAATACGACATTTGTCTATACCTAAATCCTCAACAATGACAAAAACTAAATCATAACAAATCACAGCTTGCATTTACATTCAATCGGTTAACGAATCTATTGATTTCCATAAAGCTTAATATTTCCAAGTAAAAAACATAATAAAAATGCTTTTCGCGTGCGATAAGCGGACCGTGCGAATCGCGTTACTGGGGCGCGTATTACACTACGTGATTCCGAATAAAGCCGTTCCGATATCTCGATATGCGAACGAGTACAAATTAAAATCGATGCTAAGCGGAGCCAAATGGTGTAGAAAACGGCCCAACTTGATAATGTATGGCTAGGGTTGAGGTCTGAAGAGTTTCCTGGTTTTATTGAGCAAAACTGGTACGGATTTTTTTATTATTTTGCAATGTCAGAAGTTATTATAGGTGTGCAGGTTGGCTGTGGTCTGATATGTCAGGTATTTTATTAATTGTAGGTTTTTCAAAATCTTCAAAATTTTGAATTAATTCATTATTAGACACATACAATTATTTTAGTGTAGTTAGATTTAGCATAATTTGATATTTAAGTTTCTTATATACCTACATATTTTGTTAAGTAACAATTAAAATTACTGTTAATATATAATAAAAAATATATATAATTTAAAATAGGTATAGAGAAAGCCATCTGTTCTGCGTGCAATGTGCCCTGCCCATTACCACTTAAGTTTGGCGACTCTTCGAGCCACGTCGGCAACCTTGGTTCTCCTGCGGATATCTTCATTTCTGATCTGATTTCTTCATGGGGACGAAAGGTTCTGGAGTGGCGACCACGTACCGGAAGACGCAGCGTTGGAAGGCCTCCAACAAGGTGGACCGACGACCTGGTCAGGGTCGCGGGAATCCGATGGATGCGTGACGCACAGGACCGGTCGTTGTGGCGACGCTTGGGGGAGGCCTATGTCCAGCAGTGGACGTCTTTCGGCTGATATGAAGATGATGATGATAGAGAAAGCTAGATAGGTCGGTTATACTGTATTGTACCTCCATAAAAAAAATCAGAAAAAAATGGCAATTAATTTTAAAAAATGCGGAAATTTACTCGCCTGTTACAGACGATAAGCAAGTCATTTTAATAAAATTGCAGAAGGTGACTTTCTATGTCATGTGATTTTCATGAAATTTAAATCAGTGTGTAATTTTCTTCACAAAACCAAACTAAATGCTGAAAATTGCCATCCCTAACCCATCACATCTCACGCTCAAAACTCGGCCTACCGCTTCAGTTATCACCAAATCTAATGTCGATTGAAAAACTTATATCGAGCGTAACTTTAAAATATCGTTTTGCGAATTTCGAACTAAGTTCGGTTGAATAATTCGCGTTAATTCAGGCTTAATATATTATATTGCTGAACTTTTATAATATATTCACGAAATCACTTAGACATCAAGGTATAAATTTGAAATTTGTTTTTTTTTCGCAATAACACTGGCCATTTTTATTACCATTCAAATATTACTAACAAGAGTTCTAAAAAAAGAAAACAAAAACACAGTGTTCCATTTTTAAATCATATTTCAGAATGTGTATGAGAACAATAAAACTGTCCAGTTAACAAAAAAAAAAACTCGACATGACATATGTAACATTTCAATAGGATTACATAATATTTGCATAATAAAACATTTGTTGTAATTAGCAACAGCGCAGCACATAATATATGTCATGTCACACAACAGTAATATGTTAAACATGTCACAAATTACATTTACATGAAGAGAAAACATAAATAATTCCAGTTTGATTAACAGAAGGGAAACAAACGCAATGCAGCGACCGACACGGCACAGTTAAACCGTTTAAAAGTAAATAAATAGGCCCTATATACAAATAAGGTCTTTTTGTAAAACACTACAAAAAAAAAGATAAACTTTCCCAGTTTTTGATCAAGCAAATTATTTTTTCATAGCTGGCAACACTGGAATATTCTGTTTTTTTCTTCTTATTCTATCGCTCTGAATGCAAGCATATGCATCTAAAGCAAGAATATGTCAGACTTTTACTGATAAAACCTACCCGTGTTCCTTCAGTTTCTCTATGCGTTCCAAGGGTCAATAAGTCTTTCCAACATTCCCGCAACCCTGGCAACACTAACTCACAGTTTATTTATTCTAAGAGTTTATGCAGTAACGCAGTTATGTACATTAATGAATATTAACAACAGTAAAAGTCCCATAAATATATTAGATAGCATAAACTTAGAAAACCAACCGAGTTATAAACTCTAAAAAAATACTTAAATACTCGACGTACAAACCACATAACCACCCTCTTTCCTGTGAAACTTTAAAAAAGTAATTAATGAACTCCGTTAACGCTGCTTACAAAACTTTCATAAGTTGAACTCTGGTGGTGAAAACAAGAAACTAAAATGCAGCGCACACGAATTTGGTTTAGTGACAACTAGCGCCATTGTTGGGGTTCAACTTATAGTGGTGGGAAAGGGAAGTCGCGCCGTCCATTTACGGGGCATGATTTAAATACGGCGCCGCCATGTTTTATCTGGCATCTGCGACGTGACGGAACAACTAAGCACGCTCGTTTTGACGTTAATCGTGAGTCGGGGTGCGTAGGTACGAATTAAAAAAAAAGAGAGAATTTCCCGATGTTTTTGATATTTTATAGGGTTTTTATGCGATAAGGCTTGTTAATTGAATCGTTTTTCCTGGAAGAACTGGAAAACAAAAACAACACTGGGAACACTTTTTTAATGTGTTTTTATATACTAGTGCTTGACTGCGATCCCACCTGATGGTAAGCAGTGATGCAATCATTGATAAGGCGCACTAGTTTCCGAGGAGATTATTCATTTTAGCCTTGAAGAAACCCAAATTATTATCAGCCGGGAAGACCGCAGCAGGCAATTTGAATCCCTAGCCAAGTTGCTAATCTGCAATAGTTAACGCTAGTAAAGAGCTTCGAATGTACGGGAATGATGCGCTCTCAACGCTCACTCACGTGGTCAAAACAAAAGAATTGGCGGCAAGGTCAACTCGAAGCGTTTGACGCAAGCGAAACGGTCGTAACTTGGCTAGGGGGGCTGTTTATTTAAATATCATTGATAGCCAAAAATGAAATCGTCCAAAATATTCTCAAACTCACACCCATCTCAAACGGTATAATTTCGCTCAATATTAAAACGTTTAGCGCTAACGCTATTACATAAATTCTATCGAAATTTTGACTCAATTTTAGCAACAAATTATGATCGCTGAATTATGTTAATGGAAAAGGTTTTAGAACTTGTAGGGCTACGAACCGTGACCTTGAAGTTCAAGGACTAAGTTGAGGACTGTAAATATTCAATGCTCAATTAAATACAGAATTTTTATTATTCGCAGAACATATAGCCGTTGAGGGCGAAAGGTTCTGGAGTGGCGATCGCGTACCGGAAGACGCAGCGCTGGAAGGCCTCCCACATGGTGGACCGATGACCTGGTGTCCCATTTAACCACTGATGGAACAGTTTATGTCTTTATCCTTACTAATATTATAAAAGCGAAAGTGAGTTTGTTTGTTTTTTTTTACGTCCTCACGCCTAAATGGCAAAACCGGTTTTGATGAAACTTGGTACACGGGTAGACCATGTCCTGGAATAGGACATAGGATACTTTTTATCCCGGAAGTATGTTCCCTTGGGATAATTTTCTGCTATCACGCGGGCGAAGCCGCTGGGAGGAGCTAGTCCTAAATAAATGTCTACTTATTTCATTATTTTTATACTATAGGAAATTCAGAACTAAGTAATATAACTATTGATCCTTTAAACCCAAATACGTACCTACAGAGTTCATAAAAAAGTGAATTACACAACAATAGAATAAACAAAGCGAACTGAAATTCATAACTCACTCAAAATACTCGGTAGCCAAAACAAAAAAAAAAACAACACGACTGGCTGGTCATAAACAAAGACGACAAAATTCGACCTTTAAATTGAGGAAAAGAAAAAACTGTAACGGTTTTTTTAAACGCTATTATCACGGTAAGTTGCTAACAGTCCATGCCATTAGTCCAACAAGGGTTTGGACTAAATTAAAAACGTTTTGGACTGCTAATGGGCCAAAGTTGGACCACGACCGACCTCAGGAAATAGTATTATGATCGAGTTTTAGATCTAATTAAAACGACTTGTTTTGAATGTCGTACTGAGTATGTGATCATTTTGATGTCTTTATTTAATACTAGCTTTTACACGCGGCTTCGCCCGCATATAGATAGAGTTCTCCATACTAACTATGGACTTCCCTTTCATCCCCTTAGGGGGTGAAGTTTGGAAAATCGTCTCTTAGTGCTCGCCTACGTCATAAAAGAAGCAAAATTTCACCCTCATGGACCTGGTAATTTCGGCTATGCGTTGATAATATGTCAGCCAGTAAGTTTCTCCTTTTATACATATTTAAATAGATAACCATACTCATAGTGATTCCGCGGGGGATTTTCTAAAAATAAAACCCGTAGTTTTAGAATACAACAGGTAACTAATGGTTTTACTCAGTAAAACAAACGGAGTGGGAGGGCCACTCCACCCAGAGCAGAAGTAATCATTGGATGATTTCCAACCTTAAAAATAGGAAAAATAAAGGCAAGTTCAGGTGTCTGCAGCAGTCATTAAATCAGAACGATAAGGCTAAAAAAAGTTTAGACTGTTGACGTTTCGCAAATTAACTTTAGGTACTACATAAATAAGTGAGTTCCAAACTCACATTTAGATTATTTAATTTGATTGGAAGGCAAAAACCTCAAAGGCTATAAAAACTCGATTATAACATTTTATTCAAAAAAATATAAGGGGAGGTCTACAGGTACCCAATTAAAATCAGAACAAAGCGGCGCGGCCTTGCACCGACGATACTGAGCACGAATTTACGAAAATTCATCTACATTTAGATTAGAATTACCTACTTCGCGATAGAACGGGAGTACGATCATTTTTCCCTACTCAAGTATTTACTTTATTATGTATACGAGGGGCACGATAATATTGCGCAGATGGGAAACCGACATCAGACTTCAAGCTTACTTATGTAAAGGAGTATAACTATAAACTTCTCAGAATGCGAGTGCCAAGACTTTTTCACGATGTTTTTTTTTTATTGGAAGGCTTTACGCACTCGTTTCAAAGCAAAATTTCAACATTACCATTCAAAACAAAAGCTTATTTAATAATGTAAAAGCAAGCTGTCTGGCATTACGTTGAAAAAAAGAAAATTGTGTAATGACAACGTGAAAGGACAAAGTAAAGCTAATCTCGCTTCACATTAAATGAACATTTTAAGCTAAAATAAAAAATAAACCACATTTTCCATTTACAACTCCCGAGCTAATATCAAGGCTCGGTAAACATTCCATTTTGCTTACCCCTTCGTTCCGACGTGGGTTGTTCGTCAACTTAATTTTACAACTCCGGAACACGTAAGCGTGATATTGTTAAATTCTGTATTATTTATTGCCGAGCTGCGCCTCATGGGGTGCTAGATGTCGACCGCGGTAGCCTCAGGCGTTACTTTAGAACCCGATAAACGTTCGACGTAGCGAGACGGTACCTTCCATTTTTAAAATTCGAATGCCTTTTTTACGTAATTATAATAGGCCAGTGGTGAGTTATGAATGGCCAGTATTTAAAAGGAATAAATTTAATTAATTTAATTTTAACTATTCATACTTTAAATAATCGAAGCCATATTTAAATCTACTGAAACGAATGACGTAATCGTTATTCTTTAAATTTAAAATAAAATGTAAACGAAATACAAGACGTGTTTCATAAAACAAAACGTGTTCATAATATTGTAATGAGTTCAACGACTTTGCTCTTTACATCAAACTAGCTTTTTCCAAAGGCTTCTCCTGCACGGTATTAGTACTTTCCGGCTTTATAAATTAAAGCTTAAGTGATAATACAGGATATAAGCTAACCTGGGACTAAATTTCATTTAAATGTGTTTAGCCGTTCGAGCGTGAAGAAGTAACAAACATACCCACACATAAGTACATACAAACTTTCACATTTTTTTTATCTGATATAAACTAGTGCTTGACTGCGATCACACCTGTGATGCAACTCGTTGATTGTGAGGCGCACTATTTTATTGTCTATTTACTCTACCCTTGAAAACACCCAAATTATAATCGGAAGGGAAGACCACAGCATTCAAATTATTCCAGTCTTTCGATGTACGCGATATAAAAGACGAGGCGAAACGCTTAGTCCGGACTGTAGTATTTTATAAATATTAAAATCCAAATCAATCTAAATAAAAAACAATTACCTATTTTAAAAAAGACCATTTGTAGGCACTTTTGTATAGTCAAATGTCGGTTGGTCCAAGAAAAGTGAAGCTAAAATGCACGTACCAAAGCGTAGACGTAGATCTCTATGGAGAAGAACGTACAAAAAACTCCAGAAAGAAAAATTAGAATGACAAAGGCCATTTAAATCGATCCTAGAAACTCGTAACCTATGACGTAACAATGGCTATCCCGCAAGCTCTCATACATTAAAACCCTTAACTGACGTCACCCTAAAAAGTACACACCACTACAAACAATTGAAGGTAAATCCACACAAAAAGGTCATGAAATATTAACAAAGAAAACCGTTAGGGCGCCATATTGAGACAGGTATAGTTCTAAGAAATAGTTAAACAGACACCTGATCGTGAGAAAGTAATAGAAAAAGGAATCTTAGGGGTCACACAAAGGGCGAATAGTAAATTCCCTAGTAAAGTCAACAGTTCCCCCATCCCCCCAGCAATGGATACGAGACCTTCTTACTCCATTGTCGTAAAACTAATTTGTATGTGATGCGTGTTTTTTTTTTTTGAAAGCTCTCGTGAGAATCTTAGATTAACGGTCAAAACTGCACTATGATGCAGGTCTATTATTTGAATTTGAATTAAGAATGTGTTCTTTTTTAATGTGCCGTTTATACATTTTTATTTAAATTAAAGCTTAGTTTAAGTTTGGTGTGTAAAATAGTGGTCAATTTAAATTATGCAAAATAGTTTTATTTTTATTTTTTAACGTTTGAATAACGAATTTTGTTGAGCTTAGGTAAGACCGTTGACAGAAACTTGAAGTTGAAATAATAATAATGAATTATTTCAGATTCATCTTGCGATTGATATGAGTAGACAGAATTAAGTGAATTTAACGCCATCTAGCGAAAAAAAATGGCACGCTGAGTCAGTCTATTATGTAAAAAAAACTTAGAGAATTGAGTTGTCATTTTGGTTGACACTAAACCATAAACAAATCGCTTAAACTAAGTTTAAATTGACAGATTTTTAAAGAATAGTACTACCGTTCTTATCACACATTTGATTTATAAATATTGCAGCAAAACAGAATATAAAATACAGAATTAGAAGCGAAACTCCTTCGCATATTACTCTATAATTCGGTTACCTCCTGCGCTGCCTACCGACGTCAAATGCTTC
This sequence comes from Mythimna lalbum, assembly GCA_949319445.1. Classification (NCBI taxonomy): domain Eukaryota; kingdom Metazoa; phylum Arthropoda; class Insecta; order Lepidoptera; family Noctuidae; genus Mythimna; species Mythimna lalbum. The sequence goes on along the minus strand of OX439357.1, from coordinate 17,531,763 downwards.
ATATATTTAACTTAGTTCAGTACTAATTGCGTTACGGGCCGTTGCCGACGCAAATACGCAGAAATCGTATTAATCCAACCGTTCGCTCGTATCGGGGGTCTAACTTTAGTTGAGACTAAATATGGTTCGCAGTTTGCTGCAAGTGGGCAAGCTAAACTCTTACTCAACTAAACTTAGTTTAAATTGTGGAAACGGAGTTTTGAGGGGGCTTTTTGCTGAACACTAGTCTTTGGGTTTGCGGACGGCGACCAATGGGTAGCTCGCTGTCCGACCGTCCGGTAACCGTCCGGACTGAGCCTCAGTCGTTGACGGCGCGTACTGTTCCCGCGCGCCTAAGGAGTTGTCACCAACCGTAGGGGTCTAGCAGGGTCGAAGCCTATTGAGGCCAAGGGGCTGCTGCTGAAAGGATGGCTCGGCCCTGGTATGAAAGGTAACGAAATAGGGGTGGATTTTTTGTCAGTAAAAGTCTGACGCTATCTCCCGCTCTGCCCAAGGGCGGGGGATGTCATTTGGATTATTTCTACTTAGACAATAATCGTAAAATTCTATTGACATAGAAAATGAAATAGACCATTTGAAAAAAGAACCACATGCGTACAAAAGAAATAAAATCCTACCTATTAATGAATCCCGCTCAAAATATTCCCATTAATTTATGACTGAGAGGAATTCTCACTCAGAATACGAAGAATTTCATTCTGGATATATTCAAAAGAAATGTGGTAAAAGTCCGTTTAATTGACAAAATGCCATTCGGTAAATAGGCGTTTAACTTGCTTTCATTGGTAGGCGCTTAATATGAAAGACATAGCGGTATATAGCGTTTAATATGAAGGGCGTAGACAACTAAAAATGCAGATTACTGATAATTCATAGACAAATTAATGATGGATCAAAAAGAACTAACAACTTCACTATAGCATACAATTAAAAAAAAAACTGGTGATCCCGTTAACTCCTTTTCCACTCACCCATCGTCAACATCGAGCATGGTTAAAAGCTTGTTGCTTTATCTAACGCAATCGAACACGATGTTTGACGAAAACGCGATGCGAAAAAGAGAACTCTGTTAGCATTCGGTTATTCCGTGATATTTTGTCTTTTGTTGTTTTATCTTGAAATGGGAATTTATCAAATAACTGAGGGCTGACTTGAGAGCGTGTAAAAAGAAAGAAAGAAATCTATTTAAAAAACCCACCCGTATTCTTTCAGTTGTCCTTTGCGTACAATTCCGCAGCCCGAAATGTTGCTTATTTGTTGCTTATTGTTGTTTATTTGTATACTAGCTTTCGCCCGCGCAGCTTCGCTCCCGCTCTTCCCTACTCTACCCTACTCTACCCTACTCTACTCTACTCTACCCTACTCTACCCTACTCTACCCTACTCTACCGTATCCTATGTCCGTCACCTGGCTCTAAACTACCTACCCACCAATTTTCAGCCATTTCTGTACAGCCATTCTTGAGTTATAAGTGTTGTAACAAACACGACTTTCTTTTATATATATATGATATATGTCAAGTCCAGTTGTAGTCTTGAACCTTGCAAGTATTTCCCATATCTTCTACGCTACAAAACACTATATTGTCAAAAATAAAAATTTACAGCTCCTGAACAAATCGCTTCCGCCTCATCGTAACCATTAAGACGGCCATAGACAAGCTCTTACGAGCGAAATGAACGTAATTAATTTGATTAATCCAGAAAGGCGTCTCCGAGGCATAGTCGCGATGAGTAATGGGGAACATTCGCCTCTTTTTTCTCTCTGCTATGATCTATGGGCAGTGGAGATTCCCTTTCTCCCGATTTGGGGAAAAAATTACAAGATGGTACTTTTTTTATGGAAAATCATCCAATGACTTTTCTCGCTCTTGAGCGGAGCGTAACGGCGTGTCAGACTTTTACTGACTAAAACATACTCATATGGTCCTTCTTTGCCTTGCGATCCAGGGCCTCAAATTTTCCTTACAGAAGTGCACCCATTTTCCCAGTAGACTTCGACCCTGCTGGGTCCTACGGTTTCCTGATTGGTACTGCTTTCGATGTTGAAATTATTAATTAAATTTCGGTCTGGATATTAAAATAGTTTTTTTTTTAGTTCATATCGTAATAATCGCTCCTTTAATGCCGTTTAACACGTTTCCAGGTTAATAGAGTTTAAAAAAATACTTAAATACACATAAATACAGAAATACAGTTACAGTTATAAATGACAGTTTTTTTATTTCGAATTTATGGCTAAACAAACGCTACTAAAATTGACATGGCTTTGTAATTGACACGTATTTTTTACGGTTTCAAAGCTTTCAGCAATTATTTAAGTTAAATAAAAGCTTAGTTTATAGTTCCAGCTATTCCTCTTTATTACAAAACCTGTTTATTCCGCTAAAAAAATTAAAAATACGAACTAAAAAAAGCTTACGAATTTTCACGAAAAATAACTAGGACTGAAAAACATCGAAACTCTAGTGAACCACCGAAAAAAGTTGTTTTTCGCGTTTTTTTCATACGGAATATTATTTTGTTCCATGTTTTTCAGAATTTCTGCTTCACCTTGTACGTAATGGGATTACTCGGTTCCCAATTAAATAAAAGTGGGTCCAATCGCTGCTAAAAAGGGCACCATGTATATTACATTAATAAAAACAAAAAAATAATTGCTTTAGAGGATTACTTGAGCAAAAAAAAACATATCTTTTTTTAAATATTTTAGGGTATCATTTAATAACATTTAATGATATTACCTGAAGGTACTCTACAGGACAATAGATTTTGCCTCAAAGGTACAGGTAGTTACTTACACAACGTTAAGTTTGCAGTCAAGAAACCAAAATCCCGAAGAAAACAAAGGGTAAAACGTGTTTTCGAGATGTAAATGTAAGATGGTAATAGTAAAAGCTTCTTGGAATGTATCTTATGTTTGGTTTGTCATCGTGGGAATTACTGTTAGCGAAGGTACTTCTTGGCTTTTTTTTTGCGTCTTTTGTAGGATCGTTCTACCTAAGTGATAAAAGAAAGTGCTGTAGAAGGGAAATATGTAATTGTATTTCTATGTTAGTATGTAATTATTCTCATGAATATATTTCTATTACTTTGTTAACAAAATCACTCGGTAATCTCTGTTCGTAGAGCTTGTCATATTATATAGTTGCTATAATCACCACGCGTTGCAAATGGGTTGGCAATTGCCATGTGTTTGTTAAAAAACTGGCAGAGTGCGAGTCGAATTTGATTTAAAAACGTCAGCCACCCGCCACTGACCTGGTGGTCGAATATACAAGAGGGTCCTCAAAAAAGCCCAGTTGCCAAAATTGACAACCCAAAATAGAGACTTCTTTGAACAAAACGCCTACCACTATGAACATTAAGTTTCGACGTAAATCATTGCAACAATGTTTCCATCAGGCGTTAAACGTGTGCGAGAATTGGGTACTTAATTTTTTGTAAGCGTATGCATTATCGGACTTGTAATATTTCCACTGCTGGGACTATTACTGGCCTTTCTTTCCAAGAGAGGGATTGGGTTGTCAGTTATTCACCACGTGAGTTCAGCTCTTGTTGGTGAATGATACATGTCTTCGATTTTTTGGTTTTAGAACATACCTGTTTCCTAACGATATTTTCCTGTACCGTTTTAAGAGCAGTGGTGATGGAAAAAAGCGTGCCTGCCTGTGTTTGAACCCATGACGTACAACTTGGAAAGTCCAAGCCGGTAAGGGTCATCACTGCTCCCAATCACATCAATATTATAAAGGCGAAAATTTGTATGTATGTTTGTAACTTCTTCGGTCGACTATGTCCTGGGATAGCACTTAAGATACTTTTTTATGCCGGCAGTCATTAGGACAAATCTCTTCTTTCGCAGGCGACGTCAATGGCAGCAGCTTGTAAGTATTATATTATAATATTTCTCCACAATAATATTCTGTACAAGGACTTACCAAATCATCGATTTAATTAATGTTGCAATAATTACGACTAGTCAATGCACTTAGCAACTGCAAGCATTCACTACACCTTTTACCAAATTGAATTCCGTCTAAGCTAGCAAGAGAGCAGTCTTAAAAGACTTACTAGCCCGGCCTAACTTTTATAGAGCATTAAAAAAGTAACACATGAAAAGCGGTTGAATAAGTGGCCAGTTACAGGCGGGAAGCAAAGCCGCAGGGCGAAACAAGTTTCAGAATGTAAACAACAATTCTTTTGATAGATCGCGCATCAAAGACGGAACTTCTAAAGAACTAGTCTTTTGTGATGTGTTGATTTTGTGAGTGAAAGATTTTTGTATAAAAAATATTGTTAATTCAATAAGTGTTTTATTTGTTGGTTGATTTTAAGATCTTTTGACAAGAATTGAAGCCCTACCACGAGCTCTTAATGGGGCCTAAACTGAACTATTCGCCTTTCAATCGTGTCAATTAGAGACAAAATTGAAAGACAAAGACAGCGCGAACACCGGCGTTCGCTGGGGTTTAATGAATTTAAAGGGATGGAGTTATAAAGGGTTATTTGTAAAACACCAACAACCTCGCAGGACAGTATTACTAAAATCATAAACTACAAATTTTGTTCTATGACTTTTTACAAAACAATTAATTTACCAAAAAAAAAACCTTCAAGTTTTCTTTGTTATATCTAACACATTTCAACTCTGTATTTTTCTATACCTCTACGTTTGTATGATGCAACAAAGTACCGGGGTGGGTTTTTTAGTCAGTAAGAGTCTGACACTATCTCCCGCTCAGCTTAAGGGCAGGGGATATCATCTGGATGATTTTTACCCACCGAAAAAAAAAACCAAGCTAGAGAGATGATGTAACAGCTAAAAGTTTTAGGTAAACTGCACACTGTCGGGTTTTCAGCGGATCCCAGATAAGTTTTTGAAAGTCAGTCGACGAGGGACCAGCTTTATTTACGATGTTCGGGCCGGAATGGACAACTACATGTATTTATGTTTCAATCTTTTAACCTTTGGACGTTTCAGGGTTTAGTTGCGTTGGGAATGTGATGAGATTTTGTTGGTAAGTGTGATTGGGATTCCAATCGATCTATGGCTGTCGGTTTACGGACTAGGTTAATAATAATATTTATTTAATCAGATAACTGAGATCCATCATGCAGACCACGGAATGGCGACCATGTACCGGACGGAAGACGTTGCGTTGGAAGGCCTTCTACAAAGTGGACCGATGATCTGGTAAAGGTTGCGGGAATCCGATGGATGCGAGACGCACAGGACCTTCATTGTGGCAACACTTGGAGGAGGCCTATGTCAAACAGTAGACGTTTTTTGGCTAAAATGATGACCACTTGGGGTTTGCGTACTACTAAATGGAAAACAGTTTTTTTAATACAACATTTTCAGTCTTTTTGAGTTAAACAACGCGCTCAGTTGACAATGTTCTCGCAGGTGGTCCGCGCTACAGCATCCCCGGTCCTACTCTACGTGATAGTTCAAATACTTATTAAAACTACTTGTGAGTCTACTGCAAAGGTAAGGACACATTGACAATCAAAAGCGGGTTAAGAAATTTATATGTAGGTACATAGGTAGGCATGTCAGTCGAAGTAGAGCTGTGGGTAACGTTGGACCCAAGACGTCGACGGCGCGCACTGTTCTCGCACGCCTCAAGGAGTTGTTAGCAACAGCAAGGGCCCAGCCGGGTCGAAGCCTACTGGGACCAGGGTAATCCGAAAGGGGGCTCGAGCCCCGGTATGAAGGCTAGAAGGAACGGGGTGGTTTTTAGTCAGTGAGAGTCTGACACTATCTCCCGCTGCGCCCAAGAGCGGCTATCATTGGATGATTTTCCCCACTATAAAAAAGGCAAAGTTGGAGAGATGAGTTAGATAAACTACCGGAGGGATTGGCCCACGATGGCTGCGGACAGAAGCAGTGGGACATAATGAGCTAACAAACCAACAGTTTCTCAAACATTTCCAATCCGCTATTTGAATAGTGCTGTGTCGCAGCCGAATCGCCCCGGATTTGCCATTCAGATTTCTGTTAGCCGTTCAGCCCGATTTGATTAATGGATCTAGCAAATATCAGTGCAGGTTCGTTATGAGACTCGGATATCCGCGAAACAAGTCGGTCGGTCTTTTAGATTTCTGAACGTTATTTCGATGGAAAACTCGGAAATGGAGAGATGATTTTGTGTTTCAGCGTGGTATTTTAGAGGCTGCAGTTAACTGCAAAACACGCTGAGGGGCTTACGATTCAAGCCAATATTATATTTTAGTCCTGGTTTTTGGAGAATTTATAAATGATCATTTGGTAGACCTGTATTTCTAGAAAGCATGGGTTGGGCTAACTTAGTCTTTTGAATACCGTAATTAGAGACAAAATAAACGCCGGAAAAAATAAAAAGAAACGCCGGCGTTCGCTTGGGGTTTAATGAATTAAGTGTAGTTTTCGTTTTGAGATTCAAATATTCATAAACAAGCCGGTTGAGTAACGATTTTTGAAGAGATATTGACTGATTTTGTGTTTTGTGGTGTTTTACCCGCGTATTAACAGAAACATGTTTTAATTCTTGATTTCTCTTTGTTCGGGCAAATTGCTTTACGACAATCAGTTTTTGAGACTGAATTTGTCAAATTGTTAAGTGTTTTTGTTCCAAATATTTGATGTTTGTATTAGCCCCTAGTTGAGTACCTATCTCATGAAGTAGTAATATACAACGCATAAACAACAACGGTTAACTTATTAAAATTATCTTGTTCCTACGACCATAATTCTAGGCAATAAACAGCAGCATTAAATTCAATAAACACATATTTTAATAACTTCCTGCTCCACTAAAGCTAATATTTAACAGAATTTCTCCCATAAACAAGTTACTTATCTATCTAACCTTAAAACAAACACCACTCGATTAAAACACCAAGACAATATAACACGATTAAATCAAGTTACTCACGAAAGATAAACCAGTTGATTGGGCAATATATCTTTTCAATTTATGCGGGTTATAAAAACGACGCGCCTGAGATCCGTGACGTTTATTGGCGACCACCAATTGAAACTTCGATGACGTCATCAGGCCTTGATGCCGGTTATGTATTTTTTTTTAAATATATTTAATGGTATGCGTAACGTGTAAAGGCGTGTAAGTCGCCAGTAAATACAACATGTGTTCAGAAAGCAGGTGCTGTTATGTAATTTACTCGTTATGTTTTATTGATGGTTTCCGATATAAATAATGTAGTTGCGTAGGCTTTTTAAAATTGTAAACTTGTTGCCTTTAATATATGGTGCGTTAAATAATACCAACACAATAATCAGAGATAATAATAACAAAATAATCAACCACGCAAACAAATAACCACAAAAAAATACCACGATTTTAAAGTCTCACAAACACTTGAAAAAAAAAAAAGTAAAAAAAAAACTCACCAGAGTAATCCAAATCCGTTCATTAAAGTCAGTCTTCTTCAGAAAAACTATTATTCAATATTTAATTTAGAAACACACTACCGTTAACAGTTAAATATTAAACTAAAAACGCTAATTCACGTTCAAAAACACTAAACTAAAATACTTTTGGACACAATGACTAGAATTCAACCGTTAGCGGAGACACAACCGCTCGCGTCGACTGCCGAATCATAACTGAATGCGTGGGTCAAGTTTTCGAAAAAAAAAAGTTGGGCTGCAGGCAAAGGCACCCATACGTTACGGACGAGATCATTACAACAAAAAAGAACCCTAAATATTATCGGTCGACAAAGGCAGTTCTCAAAGTTGCCAGTGCATTTTATTTTTCGGTTGGTTAATTTAGTAATAAAATATTTTTATGATTGAATTTTTTTTCTATAGAAATCAAAATGCACACAATAAAACCGTAATCGTGCATTATTTTAGTAATTATTAAAATAATAATTTTGAATAGTTATTTAAATTATAAAGTTTTTCAAATATCAGATATCAGATGAACAATTTAATCTCTCTACAAGTAATTCCATACATTTTTTTTTTGTTTTGCGAATGGTTTTCAACAACTTCTCAAGGCGATCTAGCTCCGTTCATTGTACTCTGCTTTATTACATGGAAGATATTAAAAATTATATTATTAGAAAAAAAGATACCTATAAAACTCGTTCCCGCGTAAACGATTTATATGGATATCTTACCATTTTTCACGTGGTAATCAAAGATTTATCGTTTTCTTAATGTTTTCACACTTTTTTAGTTTTAATTGATAGGCATTCGGATTTTAAAGGACATTGAGGCGGGTAAACAAGGACATGATTGTTTTTAATTTGCCTAAAGTTGTGTAAGGTTGTGCGTTAATCATTTTGCGAGATTAATTATGATGACATAATTGGTAGGAACGATTTTTTTTTCTAGAAGAATTAAGACATTTTGCATATTGTTATGTAATAGTGAACAGGCAGGTTTTTGTGATCTAGTTTAGATCGATTGATTAATTGTCTATTTTTAGTTCAGTGATTTATATTTTAGAACATAACAACTGATTAAGGAAGCCAAACTTTTACGTTTTACTCGTAAATTATACATGGATATATACGTGCTTTCCCTCAAAGACTTAAAGGTCACATATTAATTCACAATGTTATGTGTGATATTAGTATTGTTACCTTCATTAAATTAACCAACGAGTTCGTAACAAAAGCTTAATAATGAATTATTAATTCAGGCCAAGCGACTCCGGGGCGGCGGCCTAGTTAATAATAAAACTTTGACATTCACAGGCAGTTGTATTCAAGTTTTGCAGCTGCCGTCCCTACCTTTACACACACGGTGTGCATGTGTGCAAGGCACGCGTACCTACGCTTGTGTGCGTGTAATTCGTAGGGGTGCAGCTAACAATATTGATTATTTTTCTCAGTCGGCACATAAATTGATTTTTTGTCCAGTAACGAACTTTTTTGTTTATAATTTTGGCAACGGCTGGCGTGTGAAATTATCAAATTGGGTATATTACGGCGAGTGTTTCCCTTACGTTCTGTTAATGTTGTGACCAGACCATGGAAATTTATCACTTCAAGAAATGGCCTCATCGTTTTAAACTTTCGAATAACGTAATTAGAGACAGAATAGAAAGACCATGAGAGAGCGGACGTAGGCGTTCTCGGCGTTCGCTTGGGGTTTAATGAATTAAAGTTTGATTATAACTACCCTCGTTTTACCTTTTATTATCATAGAAATTCTATATCAAGAAAGATGAAGGTTATGTATAATAACATCCATTAAATAGTGGAGAAACATCCGAGCGAAGCCGGGGCGGGTCGCTAGTAGTATATAAGAATAAGAAAACTGCATGAAAATCCGTTCAGGATACTTTGTTTTATAAAATTGGTAGTTCATTGCATTCACAGACAAATAAATATAGGATACTTTGTTGGCATACTTTGTTTTATAAAATGTAAGGACAGAAATACGACGAAGGCCGTTTCACGAAAAAAAAAAACGAAGAAAAGTAAAGAACTTGCAGCAAGCAGTTTTGCACAAAAGTTGTTTTGTTCTGTTTCACGAGAAATGACACTTGTAATTATGCTTGTGAAGATGGTTTTATGCCGTCGCATCATTATGAGCGTGACGTTTCGACTCACCCTATTTTACAGAAACTTGACTCACTGTGTGGAGAATGGATTTGAAGAAAAAACCTCGTGATTTCATAGTGACAGTGACTGAATGTTTAGATTACTGGGTCAGTATTTTTGTATTGTGAGTCAGTGTGTTTGAAAAACCTTTTTCCTTTGGGTTCATGACAGGTTGGACGGTTTAATAGAGTCGAATAGTATGAGGAAAACTTTCTATTTTTTTTTTTGTTGCGCTTGTTTATTATGAAAAACTAACGGGGAAAATATTTGTTTATTACTTTATGTACACGTGGCTAGAATAATAACAAATGTATGGATCGAAAAGTTCGTTGGGGAAAAGCTAGGCAGAGAGACATCACCGTTATGTCAATCTACACTAATAGTATAGAGCTAGTTGTTCTTTTGGTTTTTATATTTTTTTGTTTGTAGGAGGTATCTCTGAAAGTATTGATCCGATAGCATTATTTTTTTCACCGATTTTCTATCGGTTTGCTTAATTCCTGAGTGACATAGGCATCTTTTATGTACGCGGGCAAACCCGCGGGCAGAAGCTAGTCCTATATAGTTTGGACTTTAAGACAAACCTTGACGCTGTAAGAATGTCACCTACCAAGAATCTCTAGTTGACCAGTAGACAAATGAAAGTCCTTTATTTTTACTAGGTACCCTACATTGTGTATACCCACAACTGTGCAGACCTCCCCTTTATCCTTCCAACATAACCCTGGGTGATTTCTAGCAAGTTGGCCCCACCAACATGATCAGATCGACACACGACCTTCGCCGCGGCCAACATAGCCGGCGTCGTCCTTACTCAGTAGGAGTGGATTCGCCATTTTGCTCGAATGCGTCCGGATATGTAAGCGAAAATTGTCACTCGCTGAATAGTGGAAAATTTATCTAAATACTATATGTGTAAAATAAATATTTGTTTAGTTTTCACATATGTCAAAGTAGGAAATTCTACATCAAAATCACGCGGAACCCTCGGGATTTGCGGGAGTGACATATTTTTAGTATTTTTGTTTTAAGTAGAAAAAAAAAATACAAATAATAAGTTTTTAATTATAAGACATTTATTACCTACAATTAATTCAATAAACAATTAATTCATAAATTATCTCTTAATTAGAATTATACGAGTAATTTAACCCGTGTTTGCGGTATTGGACTCCTTATGTCAGAGAGATCTATTGCTTCAAGCTAGTCAGGACAAAATTAATTACAACTAAAAGTCACAAATAACAAACAAAGTATAACTTCTGTTTAAAGTATGGAACAGACGTCTTCACTATACTCATTAACTCTTCAACATAAATAAATACATTTAACGAGACGTCCCTCCATCTTTAACGACAAACCAGATGACAGCTGACAGATTACACTTATTTCACTCCCAGATAGGCAAAGGAATCTCATACATACGTCCTTTAAAAACACAACTAACAATGTATAGCTTTTAATTAAATATTTCTGAAAGGATATATAAGCCATTAAGTTGTCATTTGAAATTAAACTTTATTTTAAGGCTATAAAATTTGTTTTCGGTTAACAAAGAACAAATTGCCACCAATGTTGGCTACATATGCAAGTATCGTTCGTGGCATATAAAATTAACGCATTCATAGTATGTTGAGGCAGGCCGGATGCTAGTAGGTGTAGGTATGGAAGGGTCGACAAACCGGTGACTGACCTCCGATGACAAACAGACGTGTTTTATTGGAAAGGTCAATCGAGTTGCGATTAGTGATTTTGCAAGTTATCGCTTACATATTGCGACGACTATTTGAAGTTTTAATCGCAAATTAATTACTATACAATCCATACACATTACGTTATACAGCCATTTCTTGAATTTCGCATGGATCAGAATTTTGGGCTCTAAAAAGGCGGATGAAAAAAGATTGCATGTGGACGAGTACGAGAGACATTAGAGGAAGTTGTTGTGTCAGTGAAAAGCTGCAGGCATGTTACTAAAACAGTTATGAGTATTCATATTATTATTGTATGGATGGAGAGAGCCCAAGTTGGAAAAATGAGTGGATGATGTAAGGAGTGATGTGAAAGAAAAGAGAGATCCGTGACAGTATGACGGGTGATAGAACAGAATATACCGGAATATACCTATGGAAAGGACGAGTAAATAATACGGGACAACAGCAGAAACATGATTTTCTTGAACTTCTTCTATTTAAAGGGTAACTCCTACAATCTAATAAATTGCCAATTATAGCTTGATATTTATACATTCATTGAAGGTTTTTATTCCGTCGCCAAGGATCGATCGGAGTACAAGAAGTTTTCTTTACAACAACTAAAAATAGAAAGAGAGGTAGTGTCAGGCGATTACTGACTAAAACTCTCTGAAATCTGTGTTCTATACTTGCTCTTTGCGTTCCAAGACCACGCTTTTTCGACCAATTGCCCAGTCCTAGCAAGTAGAATACAAGCCTAAGATACAGTCTGCCATTGCACCTGATTAACAGACCCCGGCGCATGTTTTTGAGATACCTGTAAAGTCAAGGGGCTCACGAATGACTTGCCAACCTTGAAGGTAAATTTGAAACGCCTCGTGTGCCCTTCATATTCCCCGACCCTTCACACCGGAACACTACGAAGTTGGTTGGCAACAGTAATAATGTATTGTTGTACTTTGCCAGACGAAACATCATAATACGACTGGAGTCTGTTTGTGTGTAGTATTTTTAAAATTACAATTCAAATATCCAATGTTTTTATTTCACACTACATGGGCACTTATAAAACGTCAGAAGCTAATGCACGGTTCCAAATTGGACGTTTCCTATAGAGAAGAACCGGCAAGAAACTCCATGGTTACTATTTTAAAAGCCCTACCCAGCTTTGCACTGGTGGTACAATTTTTTTACACCTAACCCTTCCTCAGGAATCCCTTTATGTATTGGTGAAAACTGCATCAAAAATCCGTCCAGGAGTTTCCGAGTTTATCACATTCATAAAGACAACCATGATGCTGGACTTTCTTTTAAAATGTGTTCCTCTATAAAATTCAATAGCAATATGTTCCCTCAATGTATGGAATTTCGTCCATTTTCCTCTGCCAACCCTTTCAAAGCATATCCGCGATATTATTTGACGTGACTGTCTGCAACCATTATCAGTACAGAAGCATCGATACAATCGCGACAAACCAACGATACAGTCGCGCTACTGAATCGATAAAAACACGGCACTATCGCGATCATATTGCCATTGTAGGGCGTTGCCATTGATACAAATACAATAGGGCAGCCATTTTGTCAATTGACCTTGCGACGATGCAGCTGCGACTGTGTCGCTGCAAAAAGTCGCACATGTGTGCAGACTGCAGTCAGACGTTGATTACTCAAGAGCATCTCAATTCCGTGAGGTGAAATGTGTAGGTATGCTGTCGCAAGTTTGTAGTGTTAGAGAAACTATTTGAAACAAGTGATATATTATCTTGTTAATGTTTTGTAATTTTGTTTGACATTTTGAAATGTGATTGGCGAACTATCACGTACAGTATCAATTGCGATTGTAAGTAACACCTTGACCAAATAAGTGTCATACATATGTCTAATAGATCATGGTCACAGTTCTTTGATTATGTTATTCGGACGTCAGACCAATAGACGTACGGAGTTCCGCCACCGATACATGGTAGACATCCCACCCATAACGCAGAAAGAGTTTTGGGAATACATTTATTGTGCGTAAAGCCAAGGAGTGGAATTCTCTGCCGGTGTCTATGTTTCCGGGTAGCTACAACATATGGGTCTTTAAGTCAAAGTAAATAGGTTATTTTAGGCAAGCGTGCTCCATCGTCGACCACACCATCGGGTGAGATGGTGGTCAAACGCGAGCCCATCAATAATAAAAAAGGTCACCAACTTCACAAGCCTGTAATGAAAACCGGAACAACTGACAGCACTGTCAAGTGCAAGCCTCTATATCTTTCCTAAGAAAGATTTAGCACCTAAGTCCGACACAGGTACTAAATTGTAGAAAGAAACTCCCAGGCCGCTCCCACCTCTGAGGGTGATATCGAACCCCCACTGCAAGGTCAACGCCCGGGTAAATGACCTGCCCAGATGACTCGAACAGTCTTTTTTCATTTAAGTCATATGATTCATACACGCCATACATATAATTTGTATAGAACACAAAATGTTGATCCAATGAATAAGCGCTCGTTTCTTAGGGTTGGCAAATAACGATCCTAATGGGGGAATGATAAAATAATAAAAAAGCGTCTAGATTTAAATGTGTTATTAATAAAGGATATGGGCCTGATCACGCGATAAAAGAAGGTCAAAACCGAAACAGATTAAAATTTTATTGGTACAACAAAAAAGGGTTGTGTTTTTAAAGGTTGTTGAACATGATATTTTGTTAGTATCGAAGATTTGCAGAGACCAGTTGAATTTGAGTCGTGGGACAACCCTGTGAGGGTCGAGACGGTGTCAAGTTCGTGGAGCTAAAGTTTTTTGCCTCAAAAAGGATGAGGTTTGACATTAGCATGCAGTTTCTGGTTTCATAAATCTGTAATGCATCAGATTATAATTATGATTGATAGGCGAAATTATTTTAATCTATAAGTTAAAGATTTATTGATCAATTTTTTACTTAAATGCGCTGATTCATCGGCTATAAAATTGCCTGTTATTAGGAAAACACCCGGTTGCTCATAACTAATTTATGTTCTATAATAATTTAAATTAGGTTCATTTTACAATACAAACTCCAGTCGACCTATGAATCACAAATCGACGGTCTATAATGCAGGGGCTCGACTTCTAGCTAACGAAATTTTGCACTTAGCGTCTCAGAATTGGATTATACCAAGTTTAGGGGTCGATTCCCAGGTCGTCCCATAATAAAAATTTTCTTTTATATCCGATTGAAAGTTCTAAATGGCTCTCGAAGTCTCGATATTGATTCACGCTGAGAGGGAGAATTTGGGGGCCATATTGTCATGTAACAGTAAATATGATCACTGCAGAATTAAGTATGTACGATACCACCCATCCTTCGTTTATGCTTCAACCCTTTAGGGGTCAAAGATGAGGATTAGTAAAATTATACTCTGGGTTGATCTTGTTAGTTTACAGCAGGCATTTTAGAACGACCCTGATAATCTTCTAATGGGTTACGCAGACGTATCCTGCTCTGTGATTGTCCTTTTTAGATCCCATATTACAGTGTAAACACTAGTAAGTTACATTCTAAATTAATTTTATTTTATGTAACTATACATAGTTCATAATCTTATTACAAACACACTGCTTTTTTGATGTGGAAAATTATCGAATAACTTCTCCCGTTGTGGGTGGAACGAGAGGTAGTGTCAGACTGTTACTTAATAAAAAAGAGGCATTTATTTCGAGCAATTCTGCAGCCAAAGCTGCATTGCCTATCATACGTTTACATTAATTAAAGATCCCAAAACGACTCCAATTGATAACGTATCAGTAAAGGTAAAACTACCCTGCTCACACGTGTGCCACACACCGATCTGGACGCGTCTGTCTCCATCCCTACTAATCCCTACTAATATTATAAATGCGAAAGTACCTCTGTCTGTTACGCTTTTACGCAAAAAACTACTGAACGGATTTCGATCAAATTTGGTAGGTAGGTAGAAGAGACACTGGAATAACACATAGGCTACCTATAATTCCACTGCTGAGCACGGGTCTCTGCCCGCGCTATATAAACTGTAGTCCACGCGGGCGAAGCCGCGAGCGGAAAGCTCGTACAATTTATATGGAAACTAGACTTGTGGAGCTACATTTGACACACTCGACGTCGTTCTACGTACAAATCAGGCGTGTTACACGGTTAACATGATATTCCATAAGTACTTTTCTATTTAGTTACTCAGTAGTCACCCCTTTGTAGACAAATCATCATGTCAACGCTACAATCCCATCGGAATTGATATTTCCGTCCGATTATAATTTAGGTGTCTCCAAGGGTAAAGTAAATAGGCTCTTAATAAACTAGTGCGCGTTCCCATCAACTATTACAACACTGCTTACCATCAG
Organism: Mythimna lalbum; assembly: GCA_949319445.1. Lineage (NCBI taxonomy): Eukaryota > Metazoa > Arthropoda > Insecta > Lepidoptera > Noctuidae > Mythimna > Mythimna lalbum. Next base: position 17,516,150 of record OX439357.1, on the reverse strand, counting down.
GTGGAATCGCAGTCAAGCACTAGTTTATATTATTGCAAAAAAAAACAAAAGTTGCTTGAAACCAACAAAAAAACTAAGGCACCCATTATACAGCATGCACAAAGAGGCAGTTTGTCTATGTCTAGAAACGCGCCAAGCCAGACTGTAAACTAGCCTTACCTAGATTTCAGTCTAACCTACCTAGGTACGTTTGACTGGAAATTCGAAGATTTTCCAATGTAAGAAGGAAATAGAGTCTCAGACCGAAGCGGCTGGTACAGTTAGCTGCGGAAATTTATGTCTACCGAATATTTCGTTGGTGAAAAATTTTGAGCTGAATTTTATTTTTTGCTGTCTGGCAGGAAATCGAGAGCAAATAGGAATTGAGGCGATTATGTTATGGCAGTTTTGAATTGTTATATCATTCGATAAAAACACTATATTTCTGCGTCACTTTATAAAATGTCGGAGCTGACATGTCTGATAGTGTGAATGAGTTTGTTTTGTTAACCAATTCGAAGAAGAGGAGGACTAAATGTATTTTTGTGTAATGGCTGTATGGGTGTCTTTGGTTGCCTGAATTAAATGCTTTTTTTTAATAAAGTGCCGAATAGCAATATTAGTAACAAATATTTTACATAATAAGTTGGCAAAGAATATTTAAGTTATCATGTTAAATAAGTATAAGTATAATTGTTCTTGTAATGTTCCCACTGCTGGGCCTCAGGCCTACTCTCTAAGAGAGGGAATGGGCCGTATTCCACCATGCGGACCCAATGCGCATTGGTATTTTTTAATTAGATATAGTATCTTTTTTATGTATTAGTTTATTATTTTGTAAGGTTATTTGTGTATTATATCTATGGGCCTTAGTTGCCTGATAATAAACGATTATTATTATTATCATTGGTGGAAAATGTTAAATGCTTATCTGCAACAGCCCAAAAACGTTTAGTAGATCGTAAGGTTAAAATCCACCACCGTTAAACTGCTTACAGTAATCCTTACGCTAATCTCCGGTTAAGAAGATGTAACAACAATAGTATTACATGGTTGTCAGAATCGGGAAATGAGTTAGTGGGTTTGGTAAATCTTTTGTTTATTATCTGTAACTGGATGAAAACATCGTTCTAGTAGGTATTACTTTCTTCTGTAGCTACGGTGTTCAAAAGACGTGTTCAATAAACACAAAACACTTTTCAATTCTAAGCGTTTTAGAAAAGAATGGTCATTTGTTTCTTGCTAATCGACTCGTACCCGCTTCGCCGGGCATGAAATATTTTTGGGGTAAAAGATATTATTCATTACAACCAAATATAGCCTACTTGGGAAAATTATCCCAAGGGAACATATTTCCGGGATAGATAGTATACTATGTCCTATTCCAGGACATGTCCTATCCGTGTATATACCAAGTTTCATCAAAATCGGTTTTGCCATTTAGGCGTGAAGACGTAACTAACAAACAAACTCACTTTCGCTTTTATAATATTAGTAAGGACTCAGGAATAACGTAGCTGGTGGAACCATTTTTAAATACGGTTTAGTAGTTCCAGAGGGAGAGAAAAGGGAGTTAATGATAGTGTGGACGGGTGACAGAACAAAATGGAAGAAAAAAACGTGTTACGCCGACCCCAAGTAATATGGGATAAGGGTAGGAAGAAAAAGAAGAAGAGGAAGTTCCAGAGATTACTTCCTACACACAAAATTACAAACTACCTCGTTACAATATTCGTGTAGCTCAGTTATAGTTTTTCATTTTTTTTTAATGAAATTAATCAAGGTGGATCGATGACCTGGTGAAGTTTGCGGGAATCCGATGGATGCGGGACGCGCAGGATCGATCGTTGTGGCGACACTTGGGGGAGGCCTATACTATGTTATTATACCCAGCAGTGGACGTCTGTCGGCTGAAATGATGATGATGATGATAAAAATTAATCGAAATAGCGAAAATTTTTAGCAATAAATAGTGAGTGATTCAACAGCTATTCAGAAAAATAAAATAAAATGCCAAAGTGCATTCGAATTCATTCTATTGGTTCTCAGTAGAGTGACCTCATTGCGTAGTTGACTGTACCGGGTGCATTGCAGATCAATCATTAGGACACGTTGAGTGATGCGAGTCTCTTTAATGCCCTTAATAGGAACCTCTTGGCTTAATGGACTTGGATGTTTTATGGTATGCTGATTATCTGGTAATGGAAGTTGGAGACTTGTTGATAGATTAGTTTTGGACTGCAAGAGCTAAGGTAGGACTACACTGCGCACACGTGTGCCACCACGTACGCAGGTCTGGGTGCGTCGTTCTCCATCCGTTATATATGGAAACTAAACTTGTAGACCTACATTAGACCCACGCCACGCGACGCCGTTCTACGTACAAATGAGGCGTGTCACACGTGTCCCTCGGTCTAATGTAGTTCTAGTTTCACAGTGGTTCATAAGGACGCAGCAGGGTCGAGGCTTACTAAGGCCATTGGTTGTACGAAAGAGAACCCTGGGGCCCTGGACGAAACGAAGGCAAAGAAGAGACATGGAGTGAGTTTTAGACAGCAAAGGTGTGACGCGCTTCGCCCTAAATTTGCCACTTAGGTGGGAATATATGGAATATACTTAGGTAGGTTTTAGTCACTCAGTCTGACATGTCCTCTCACTCCATCTAGAGCGGAAGAACCTCCACCAAGACCTTACAGACTACTTTCATCAGGCAACCTCTAGCGTCTGATTGCTCACGACCACGCCACACCAGTCCTTCCGTTTCTCCTAGAGTTACACACCACACTCATATCGGTGACAGTAATGCGATATGTTGCATCACGCGGTGTCGCTTGCAGGTGCCGAGGTTGACTACTTGATCTAGAATCTAGATTGTCTTGTTTTGTAAGAAACAATGACATAAATAGTTTTTTTTGTTCGCTTTCAGTACGGTGAGTCCAAACTTTGTTGGTCTGGCCTAAGCTTGTCGCTTCGTCGTTTATACCGCCTTCATGGAAGGACTGCAATAATTTGTCTCCTGCGGTCTTTCCATCCGATTATAATTTAGGTGTCTTCAAGGCTAGAGTGAAAAGGCTCTTAATAGACTAGTGCGCTTCACCATCAACTGCATCAGAGCTTACCATCAGGTGAAATCACAGTCAAGCACCGGTTTAAACCTAAAAAAAGTCTGTTCTGTCTCACTCCTGGCCACTCACTTCCTCTCCTTATGGTAAGCGATAATTTGGTCGGTGAAGCAGCAGAAGTAACCTATTCGCTCTTGACTTAAAGAAGGCGTAGGTCGAATATAGAGCTAATCAAACGCTAGGTCAAATGTATGGCTAAACCAAGCCTACTGAATGTGTGAATTGACACGTGTTTTCTACGGCTTGAAAGCGGTTCAGTAATTATTTTAATTAAATAAAAGCTTCGTTATTAGTTCAGTTTGTTTGAGAACCTGTGTTGCATGTGTTCGAATGCCTTAACAAAAACTATTAGTATTTTTAGTGGCCGGGTTGATGGAATACCTACAGCACAGGCTAAAGGCAGCTGTGCTACTGGCTCACATCTGCTGTGTCCCTTCGGGGAATCTAGACGTTTTATAGACCATTTATCTCAGTTTCTCAAGGAGCATTTTTTGTTCAACAGTGGTTTGAGATATGCTATAGAATTGATGAGGTTAAATAAATAGGTACCTACGTTTTAATAATAATAATTATCTTTTTATTTCAGAACAAACTTCCATAATAAATCATACAATTTTGTTAGTATCATAATAATATACAAAAGCTCTGCCGTGCCCCCTAATTCAGTTCAATGCATCAAGCATTAAAAGCAAACGAATCGAGTAAAACTTCCCACTTCAGGCGCGACGCGACAACACTTTTTGATAGACACTTTATTACAGACACTTTTTTCGAGGAACTTTTTTTGAGACACTTTTTCGTTATACGTTAAACAATGTCTACGTATACGTTCTGTCGCATAATCGCATCACGCCTATCCGCCTGTACGAGGACGTCAAAACGTAATTTATTCCTTGATAATTATTCGAATTGGTTCGCAATTGAATTTAAATACGAGTATGGACGAACAGACAATCGATGTTTGTGTGTGATTTAAATGTTATATCCATAACGATTCGATTGTGTGTATGTAAGTTTTGATTAAATATTGTAAGTATATCAATATTGTATTCATTGTTGACCAGATGTTACTGAAATACAACCGGTGTGTTTCCGACTGTGGATTCGACAACTGCATGTTTTTTCTTTGTAAAATTCCGGATATAGGTGTACTAGTAGCAAGAGAAACACGTTGTTATATTTAAAAACCAGCCGTGTGCTCGAAAGAACTCTCTTTTGACAAAAAATGACATTTGCAACAAAAAAAAAAACTTTTGATATACCTACATATTCAGGAATCCTCTTGCACTAGGACCGCAGGCCTGTTCAAAAGAGTCAGTGTCCTAGGGGGACACTGTGACGGAAAGTGAAAACTATATACTACTATATATATGTATATATATATATATATCAATTATACTTATTATATAAAATATTAGCCAGTAAAAGTCTGACACACCCTCTCGCCCCATCCAGAGCAAACAACTCTTAGTACACCATTTAATGCTTCTATATCCAACGATTTGGGTTGCCAGAGAATTTACGATTTACATTAAGCTCTCTTGCGCCTCAAAAGGGGTTCATTTCATATCAATAACTATAAAAGATTCATCATTCCAGTTCCTCCATATTAAAAACTTGATCGATTTCCACCACATGTTCTTTTTCAGCCAAAATAAATTGACCTGGTTTTTAACCTAACCAAAACCTTACCCACTAAAAACATTTAATTTTTAAATTACAATACTCAAACACAATAATTTTCCTCCTTTACTTCACCGAAAGTCTGGTATATAACCGCATATTATATAGGCATAATTATAGGTACAGTCATCCACACGTAATACTAACACTTAAATGACTGAAACCGCATTAGTGTTTCGAAATAAAGGCGCTGTCAAGTGAAATTCTTCACTTGGACGTCGGTTTCATTGTACCTGTATTACCCACTTTTATACCTGTTTGTATTGCGTGATTCCCTAACAAAGGCAACCAAAATGGTAACAAAGAAGTCGCATAAATTTCACTTGATTGACAAAACAATTACTTAAATTAAAAACGATGTTCACGCGAGCCCGCATTGAATATAAATTGGCAACACAAGAATAATTACGACTAACCAATAGCAATCTTCTTGATCTATATTAAAACGTAGACTAAAATATTCGCCTGCAATTTGCTTAATAAATAACATGACAGAATTAATGAAATTTTGTCAGTAAAGAAGGAAAGAAACAAAGAAAATTGTTTATTTGAAAGTCGCACAGGAAAAACAACACAAGAAAATGAAAATGTAGATAGAAAAAAAAATTAAATGTACATAGGAAAATGTACAGTTTTTAAGTTAGTAACATAATCATCTTAGACTATGTTATAACTAAAAAAACAATAACAACCACATTTCGACAGAACATAAAAAAAAAACAGTGCAAGGGCAAAAAGGCTCTTATCCCAGCAAATGCAGCTATATTTAAAAAAAAAGTCATCAGCTTGAAGCAGTCGACTACTGGACGGAAGTCCTTTCCAATCGCACGCCATTTAATAATGATACTACGTTAACGACTCCAATAATAATACCTTCAAAGTATACTTTACCTACCTAAATGTATATACGTCATGCTCAAATAACCATAACAAAGAAAAGACAAAGGGGTGCCAAGCTTCCCTAACAAGCATTAAAGCCGGTATATCTAATGAAAACAAGCTCGTCCCAGACAGAATCCTTAAACACTCGACAGAATCCAGAAAGTTCTATCAAGTTTTATTTGCGTTATTCAACCAGAAATCGAATCCGAGTCCCCCGCTGCAACGCCGGTATGTAAACAGGGAAACGCAGCGATCGATATGGCGGGGTAAACACGGCGGTTGCCATGGAAACGCGCCGGGAGTTTCGTCACTTCCGCCCCTTCGCCCCCCCGAACCACCCTACGCCCCCCGGGGGCGCTGTCCGCGGCAGGCTTTGTGTACCACAGGGACGCTACAGCAAGTTAAATTGGCCCCGTCCTTGAATTAATGGTTATTTCGATGCAAGTCTGGCCCCGTGCGTATAACGAGATTTGACTATCAAAGCCTCGAGGAAAATTCTGACATGCAGTCGGCGTTTCGTTTTGCTTTTGTTTCGTCGGTCGTATTCACTTTTTTATTATTGGTGAACTGCGTCAATGTGGACGTACTGTAATTTGGTCGGTTCAGAAAGTAATTTGGAACAGAAACAAAGACATGGTTGTACAGAATTTTGTTCTAGATGTCTTCAGAAAATGTACAGTTAAAAGAATGCAAATGAGTTTAACAAGTCCACAGCATCTGGCTTATAGAAAAACAATACCCAACACCACATGCTAGTTTTTAAATGTCTCTCAGTATTGTTTCTTTTAGGCCCGGCGCCATTATCGGCGTCGACAGGTTAAAGGATCTTTCGGCATCCCTACATGCCTAGGTATAGTTTCCGACAGTGTGCTCTTGCTTGTAGCGATGCCCAAGGATCCTTTTTCTTGCCGAAGCCGATACGATAATGGGCGCCGTTCCTTAGCGACTTGTTTTACTGGAATACATTGTCTATGGCCGGAACATTTTCAATGCGTCGGCGAATTTTAAATTGTTTATTATCAACTGACGGCCAATTATTTAACCCTTCAGATACCGTCAATTAGAGACACAATAGTAAGACAATAGATGCGCGGCCACCGGGTGTCGCTTGGGGATTCATGAATTAAGCTGGGATAATTAGTCTTTTGTCATGGCATCGGCATTGGAACAAAATGAGGATGATGGCTAGGGGGTGCCAAGCGGTTTATTTGAGATTTTTATACAAGTGATAAATGGAATTTTGAGAATTTAAGTACGGAAAAACCCGGTCCTCTACGCAGCTATTGACTTTTGTTTGAAAGTCAATCTTAATACCCACAACATAAGGTTCCTAATGGCTAGCGAAAGACATGAATCTAAATTATAACTATTCTGTACGTTTATATAAAAACTATATGTACAGTAGTGATATATAGGCGGACTTAATGCAACAAGCAATTCTCTACCAGTCAACCTTTGGGTTAAAAAAGATTAGGTAGGTACACTATGGAATGGTAGGTGTGCACAATCTATACATATAAATAAAATTGTAATTTCAAAATAATTTTATGTAACTAAATGCATATAAAAGTAAAAGAAAACAAGTCATTTCTTCTTTTAAGTATGTATATTCGAAAACATAGCAAAAAAAAACACTTTTATTTGGTCTTTCTCACTGTTTTTTTCTAGCTAATCACAAAAACGGCTGAACCGATTTTGACGGGACTCCCACTGATATACAGCTAATGTTATAAGAAGTAACTTAGGCTTTTGTTTTAGAAAAAAGCTTTAGGGTTCCGCGCAAAAAAAAAGACGCAAAATAGTCAGGCAATATTGCTCAGCAAGGGGCCCAGCTGGGTTTCGAAAGAGTTGCTCGAGTCCCGGTATGAAGGCTAGAAGGAACGGGGTGGGTTTTAGTCAGTAAGAGTCTGACACTATCTCCCGCTCCGCTCAAGAGCGGGGGTTGTCATTGGATGACTTTCCCCACCACAAAAAAGGTAATATTGCTATGTTCGTTTGTAATTCAGAAATGAAAACCAGAATTGTGAATTAGAACTCAATGATTTCAGAACTGGTACACGTAACAATATAAGATACCACAATACCTCTGTCCTTTCACATAGTCAATGATAATTTTCCATAATTATGTTAATATTAATAATAAAAACCCTACGAAAAGGGAAGTAATGCCCGTAGGATACGCGTGGCGGGGTGAGTGACCGCAAAACAACCCTTACCGACCGGCGCTGCTTGCCTGTCTACGACTTGATTTAATGTGACATAGACGTATCCGAGTACGTTAGTAGGTATATAAATTTATGTGGGTACTTCTGTATGTGGAGGTGGTGTGTGTGTTGTGGACTAAGATTTGAAAATGAACATTTTGTACGGCATTTCAGAGATAGAGTAGGATTTGAAATGTACAGGTAAAGTTAGGTGTTAAATACTAACTAGCGACCCGCCCCGGCTTCGATCGGGTAACAGTATTTCTCCATTTAATGGACCTTATTATACATATGTAAAATAAACCTTCCTCTTAAATCACTCTATCTATTAAAAAAAAAACCGCATCAAAATCCGTTGCGTAGTTTTAAAGATTTAAGCGTACATAGGGATATAGGGACAGAAGCGCCGGGCCCTGGTCGAGGCCATGGTCCGGAGCGAGGAGGAATGGCAGGCGGTCGCCTCCTTCTGCGAAGCAGTAATGCTTGCAAAGGAGGAGGCCGACCGCATCAGGCAACGGCGCCCTCGCCGCCGTCGTCGGGATTCCGATCCCGATTTCCGGCCACCGTAGACGCAGGCTCGCGGACGGCGAGCTATGGGTAGCTCGCTGTCCGATGGTCCGGTAATGGACCGAGTCTAAGCATCGACGGCGCGCACTGTTCCCGCGCGCCTCAAGGAGTTGTCAGCAGCAGGAGGGGCCCAGCTGGGTCGAAGCCTACTGGGGACAGGGTTGTCCGAAAGGGAGCTCGTGCCCCGGTATGAAGGCTAGAAGGAACGGCGCGGGGTTTTTAGTCAGTAAGAGTCTGACACTGTCTCCCGCTTCACCCAAGAGCGGGTTTCGTCAAAGATGATTTTCCCCGTCGAGAAAAAAAAAATATAGGGACAGAAAAAGCGACTTTGTTTTATACTATGATGCTAGCGGTCAAGGCAAACGTTCTGCATGTAGTCAGAAAAAAAATTAAGAACCCGATTACAGCACCACCTACCAGGTCCAATTGTATTTGCAAAAACCTTCTAGAGACCCACTCAAATTAATACAAAATTACTTTTAATTCATGAATCCCCAAGCGACCACCGGTGGCCGCGCATCTATTGTCTTACTATTGTGTCTCTAATTGACGGTATCTGAAGGGTTAAATCCGGCAAGCCGTTTATGAGGAGTTAGGTGGTACAAAAGAATTATATATGTGAAGAAGATGCCGCTCTGCTGGATTGTCCAAAAGTGTCTCCACGGCCCTGGATTGCGAAGGGCAACGGAAAGAATACAGGTGGGAGTCAGTAAAAGTCAGACACTCCTTCTCGCTCCATTCAGAACGGAAGACGTTATTTGATAGGAACAATATAGGCTACTAAAAAAAACTCAGTAAATAAATTCTTCCGCTCTAGATGGAGCGTGAGAGGGTCAGACCTTTACTGATTAAAACCCATCTGTGTTCCTTCAGTTGCCCTTTCCAGGACCACAGTAACTCTTTCGAAAAATCCTTCAACCCAGATGTTGAACTGGGTTTTAGGTATACATATCCTAGATCTGTTTTTTAACCGCCGACGAAAAAGAGGGGTGTTATAAGTTTGAGGTGTCTGTGTGTCTGTGTGTCTGTCTGTGGCATCGTAGCGCCTAAGCGAATGGACCGATTTTGATGCAGTTTTTTTTTTCATATAGGTACTGATCGTATTGTTAAGGTAATTATGTACTACTGAATGCAAATGAGAAATTATATGATAATATGAAATTAATGATATACGAAAACCGTTAATTTAAATGACTGTAATGTATCATTAATGAAAATGAATGTGCTTGTTGTAAAATATGAATTATTTAAGCGTGGCTTTTTGTAAAATAGTGTTAAAACTGGCTTTTACAGAGAGGCACGACGTGACTATAGAGTTTCTGTACAATATAAATTTTGACTAAATACGGGAATCAGAGAGTACGGGAGAGAGACTATTTAGAAATAATCATAATAATATGGTCACGTGGGGGCCAAACACCCAGCCAGGCGCGTTACTTTGTGTAATTTATTTCATCACCACTGCTCTCAAAACGGTGAAGGAAAACATCGTGAGGAAACCGGCATGTCCTAGAACCAAAAATTCGAAGACATGTGACATTTGCTTTGGCTTTAGGAGGCCTAAGTGGAATGGTTACTAGGAGCTGTGTTAAGACTATGGCCTCCATCATCATCAGCCTTTTTAATGTTCCCACCGCTGGGACTCAGGCCTCCTCTCTAGGAGAGGGTCCGTAATTCACCACGCGGGCCCAGTGCGGGTTGGTAGATGTTACATCTTCGAATGTTTCATTCTAGGACATGCCGGTTTCCTCGCGATGTTTTTCTTCACCGTTTTGAGAGCAGTGGTGATGAAATATTAAAGTCTATTTAGAAACAGAAATTAATTAGCAAATCATCATGATCTTCCTGCCCTTGTCCCGTTTTATTCGGGGTCGGCTCAACACTTATTTTTCTTCCATTCTGTCCTGTCACTCGTCATGCTATCACTAACTCCCTTGTCTTTCATATCACTTCTCACACAATCCATCCATCTTTTCTTTGGCCTCCCTCTCTCTAAATTAATTCATGAATCCCCAAGCGACCACCGGTGGCCGCGCATCTATTGTCTTACTATTGTGTCTCTAATTGACGCTATCTGAAGGGTTAATTAGCAAATAAAGAACACAAAATGGTCTATAGAAGACCGTTTCTTTTATTATATTATTTGTAATAAGAATCATCTGTGAGTCTGAAAACTTGTGTGGAGAAACTTTTGGGCCATAAACATAAGTTTCAGTTGGAAGTAGAGTACGTGAGGTGCATGGCAAGCGTGCCCAAGAAGCTCCTTGATAAATATGTTTTTCTTTGAGTATGATAACACTACTCTAACAAAAATATCTCCGTTTTACTTTGTCTATCAATTTGACAGCAATTTAAACTCGATAAAAAATAAAAGGCCCGTTTTGACATTTGAGAAAGACCCTCAGAATGTAACTTGGAACGAAACTGAAAGAAACTATAAAATAATATTTAAAGATCCGGTGTAGAAGTATCTATTTTAGCCTGTTATTTATATTAATTTCTATGATTTTAGCTGTTTTAGTAGTAGCTACACTATACCGGACAAGCCGCTAGGTAGTCAAAATATAGACAATTTTAAGACTATGCTAAAAAGACTACGATTTTTAGAGGTAAGTGGAACAGAGAGTAAAGTCCCACATACCTCCGTTGAAAAGGGAGGATCCTCCGACCAGACAAATGTTATGGTCTGGTGGGCGACTGCCCGATAGTTGATTTCGGGCTGTCGTATATATTCAAATCACGCGGAGAACTTTGATTGCGCGATGCAGGATTTCGTATTTTCTTCGTAGTTCTTATGTGGCGTCATAGATGTCGCTACAGGTTTAAGACAATGGGACAAGTCCAAGTTCGTTATCTGAAATTCTAACAGATCTAACGTCCCGTTCACGACCTTGCCACTGTGAGCGGTAGCTAAGCGCGGGGCGGCGAGCGGTAAATCAAAAGTATGAAAATGTTTGAAGTCGCCACGAGACGCCGCCGCTTACCGATGCCGCACCGCTCGCCGCGCCACTCAGAACGAAGTCGTAAGTTAAATTTCATAATTTGAATACCTATATGTGACGAACGAACAAGACAATACTTACAAATGAACTGAGGTCGTACTATGAGCTCTTACCGCGATCCATAATTTCATACCGAATGTAACTCAATGTGTTGCCCATATTAGAATCTGGTACTTACCTGAAACAAAAATACAAATGGATAAGTCAAATGAATAATAAAAAAGTAAAAAAACATGTGTATCTAGAAATAAAATTGAAATGTAGATACGTTTGTAATTTCAAAATATTTTTTTCTTATAAAAATGGTTTTTGTTTTAATTGTTGTGTGTCTGTGTGTTCCTGCTAATCTCCGAAACGGCTGGATCGATTTTGTGGTACTTTCACTGGAAGATAGCTGATGTTATAAGAAGTAATTAAGGTATTTTTATACAAATGCAAATACATAAAAATAATCTGTGCACATTTGTTTACATTAAGTACAATTTAGATGTTACAATTATTAAATACTAGCTTCTGCCCGCGACTTCGTCCGCGGAAAATTTCTTGTTTTAAAATAAGATTACACTGGATTAGACGATGCGCATGTTCAGCGCTAGATTCCTGAGCACGGGCCTGTGATGTTATGGCATTTTGCCTAGCGAGCCGCTGCGAGCGCTCAGCGCTAGTCTCCCTATCCCTTGTCTCAGAGACATGCTGCCTTAAATGAGATAGACGCTGCGCACGTTCAGCGCTAGATTCCCGAGCACGGGCCTGCGATGTTATGACATTTTGCCTACCAAGCCGCCGCGAGCGTTTAGCGCTAGTCTCCCTATCCCTTGTCTCAGAGACATGCTGCCTTAAATGAGATAGACGCTGCGCACGTTCAGCGCTAGATTCCCGAGCACGGGCCTGCGATGTTATGACATTTTGCCTACCAAGCCGCCGCGAGCGTTTAGCGCTAGTCTCCCTATCCCTTGTCTCAGAGACATGCTGCCTTAACTCAGATAGACGGTGCGCACGTTCAGCGCTAGTTCCTCGAGCACGGGCCCGCGATGTCCTCACATTTTGGCTAGCGAGGCGCTGTGAGCGCTCGGAGCTAGATTCTCTAGCGCGTGCTTGCGAAATATATTCTCTATTTCTCGAGAGGCGCTGCTCATTTTCAGGGACAGATTCTTCCGTACGGCGTACTCGAGCGGCTCTTGTCTGTGATGTCTGCCGGGACAGTTGAGATTTCCTTTTAGACATGCTCTCAACAAACTACGCACAGACTTGAAAACAATTATGAACAAAAGGAGAGCGACTCGAACACCGTCCGCCTTTACCAAAACAAAACAATCGTAATATCGAATAACTCGTATCGATTATTACGAAAGAACGAAGTACGAAACTACGAACATACAAAAACGTACAACGAAATTACGATATTTTCGATTATGAGGTATCTATCAACAACAACAACCATACGAACGAAACAACCGAAACCAATAAGCAACTGACAGAAGAACTCCAACTAACGACAACGTGGGCATAATAATTCGAGAGGGTCATCAATCCACAGAAAGTCTTAACACCGTGATTCAGAAAAATTACGTAATTGCAGAACGCCATCTATGGGCAAAAAGGTGAAACGTTGGGCACGCCACAATTATGGCGGTAAGTCCCCTCTTTGAGGCGTGGCTGGAAAGGCCTCACGGCGTCCTTACCTTCCGCATGACACAGGTCCTCACCGAACATGGCAAGTTCGGGAGGTTCCTGCACCGAATTAAAGCGGAAGAGACGCCCGAGTGTCGCCACTGTGCGGAACGCCCGGAGGACACGGCCTGGGCAGAGCATCGCCGTGCCCTCGTGGGGGCGATCGGCGGCGGACACCTCTCGCGGCGGGCTCTGGTTGAGGCCATGGTCCTTAGCGAGGAGGAATGGTAGGCGGTCGCCTCCTTCTGCGAAGCAGTAATGCTAGCAAAGGCGGAGGCAGACCGCATCAGGCAACGGCGCCCCCGCCGCCGCCGCCGGGATTCCGATCCCGATTTCCGGCCACCGTAGATGCGGGCTCGCGGACGGCGAGCCATGGGTAGCTTGCTGTCCGATCGTCCGGTAATGGACCGAGCCCAAGACGTCGACGGCGCGCACTGTTCCCGCGCGCCTCAAGAAGTTGTCAGCAACAGCAGAGGCCCAGCTGGGTCGAAGCCTACCGGGTCCAGGGTTATCCGAAAGGGAACTCGTGCCCTGGTTTGAAGGCTAGAAGGCACGGGGTGGGTTTTTAGTCAGTAAGAGTTTGACACTATCTCTCGCTCCACCCAAGGGCGGGGGTTGTCATAAGACGATTTTTGCCCACCATAAAAAAAAAATAGGTAAAACGTCTGCACAATGAAAGTTACGCTAGGGGCATTTTGCGTTTTAGTAATTTTATATTATCTTCGAAACTGTATGACCAATTGATATACTGTAAATGGCAAATCTTATCTGTATAATGTTCTTGTGATACTGAAATAATTTATTGTCATAAGAATTAATATTTTGTTGCTCAAATAATCAACCAAACGTAAGTATGCCGAAAAAAAATATTTTTAATGCAATAAAAGAAGTATAAAAGATGAAATATAAAAGATAGAGATATGGTACCGCGGACTTTTTTGTAGAAATAATTAAGACGAACCAGGTAGCCATACATTGTTTTTAATTTTAAGCAACTGTTTAGGCAGCGCACGCAAATAATTCTATTTTATGAGGTATTTTTTTCCGACTTGCCAGACAAAAGTTGTGATAGCTCGGTTAATATACATGCTATAGAAACAATTTATAGCCTATAGCACTCGGGAATAATGTAGCTTTCTGCCAGTAAAAAAAATTTTAGAATTGGATTATTAGTTCCAGAGATTACCCCCTACATACAAACTTACAAACTTACAAACTTACAAATTTTACCTCTTTATAATATTAGTATAGATATAATACTCCAATTTTCTAACAAAAAAATCGATGCTTCGTAAGAAACCAATATCAAAAGCGACAAACCTGATCAAAGTATTGTTTCTATTCGCCCCTGCATTACTATTTACCCCATTTGTAGGTACGTACGGGCAAGATCGAGAACCTTCTCTCCTGAACGGCCCTTAATCATAACATAACATAGACCATGTTATTTCAGTTCAATACGAACTCGGGGTCTCAAACAGAACCGTTGGCTACCGGCATCCCTTCAAAATAAAAACCTTTTGGTACAATAAACCCTCCTTGGGGACCTTTTTTCCCTACCAAGGGGTCCTACAGACCCATCAGATAAGTGACGGGTTAAAAAGCTTTATAATTTTGAATATAAAGTTGCTGGTTCTGAGATAATAAAGTATTATTCGTATTGGACAGATTAGCGTAATGTGGCTATTGTGATTTTAGTGGTTTTATTATTTTTAAAAGGGTTTAAATTTTGGTTTTGAATTTCAAACTGGTTTACGGATTGGGTAACACAGGGCTTGCACAGCATGCATTGTGTTAAATGTCTGATCGTTAAAATGAACAGATGTCTAGATTTTTGAGATATGGAATCGCGGGGCTTATCATCTATCTATACATATCGCCCAGGACCGGTCGTTGTGGCGACGCTTGGGGGAGGTCTATGTCCAACAGTGGACGTCTTTCGGCTGATATGATGATGATGATACATAGAAATAAAATTGAAGTGTCTGTTTGTAATATTGAAATAACCGCTTTTTACTACATGCATATTATGAATATATGTATGTTGTAAAAAATTTACACCAAAATAATATTTTTTTACAAGGTTTATCTGTTTGTTTGTTCCGGCTAATCTCTAAAATAGCTGGACCGATTTTGATGGGACTTTTATTGGCAGGTAACTTATGTAATAATGAGTAACTTAGGCTACTTTTATTTTAGAAAAAATAAATTCAAAATCCTGTATTCCACGAACGAACGAAATCGCGGGCACAGCTAGATTGTATATAAAACAAAGTCGTGTTTTACACACCATTTATAACTCCAAAAGTCTGGAATGATTTTAATGATCTTTACTTTATTAGATTTGCTCCGCCCCAAATAGTAGAATAACTATTAAAGTACAAAGAACGAGTAAAAATAAAATGTAGAAAAATATCCGATTGCATCGAAGAATGACAGCACCTGTCAAATACATTCAAATCAGTCATTCCATTGTTCGGTCAATCATTCTATCATTTGTTAAGCGGTACGAAGTTCGCTAGGTCAGCGATATATCCCGTAACTGACGTCATCAGAATTAAGAATAACCCCCAAAGCATATCTAGATGAGTGTTTTCAAACGGACTGTCTGTTATTACCAAATACATTCCTAGACTGTCACCCCAAACATATCATTAGTCAACACCCAACAGCTAAACTTTTAAAAGCTACTGTCGTTACAGCAACAAACTCGCGAGGTGTTACGGTAACAACTCAGTTGCGCGCTTGTCATTCTGAGTTCGCACTGAGTGATAATTGGATGAAATCTCTTAGACGCTGGGGGCTCGATCAGGGTGAGGACTTAGTGCGGTAGCGACAGCGGGCGAGGAATATTAACAAACAACAATGTGGACCAAAAGTTGTCTTTTTAAATAAATTATTATTATTTTTATTAAGTTTAAGAAACCACCGCATGCGCCTATACTTAAATGACCATAAAGCTAAGGAGTGGAATACCCTGTCAGAGCCTGTGTTTCCTGATGGTTAAATAGGGATCTTTGGGTCAAGAGTGCATTGAAAAAAAAAAGGATTGTTGAATATACTAAAGTAGCGTAGGTTGAGTAATGAACTGCCACAGTCAACCATTTTCATAGTTAATTTTACTATAACAAGAGTGAATTTAAGAAAATCCACTTTGTTAATTTACATAATCAACCAGTTCTATTTGGTAAAATCAACAATTCCGTGTGCAAGACCATATTAACCCGCGGATTTGATAAAATTTACGCGGAATTTAGTAAAATCAATCATTCTTTTTTTTTTTCAGTGTGAATAGGTCAATTTTAGACATCGTTGACCACATCGTCACTTTTCATCAGGTGAGATAGTAGTCTAGCGCCAGTTTATATCAACAGTAAAAAAAGACCATGGTTAACAACTAATGTGACGGAGTGGCCTGGCTAATGAACGATCGTCTATTGTTTTACCCTGAAGAAACGCATTTACCCATGCATATAAATAGTAATAATATGCATAGGCATTTTTCCCAAATCTGTGTTTGGTTGGAGTCTGTTTTTCCTGACAGCTACAACCTGGGGGGCCACGTGACTGAGCGTTGAGATGAAGTCAGATCAAAATAATCGGAGGCGTGGCCAACTCGAGGCGTTTTTTCACCGATAGAAAGCTGCTTTATTCCTGAGTGACATAGGCTATATTTTATGTACAGGGGCAAAGCTGCAGACAGAAAAGCAAGAATAAAAAACAAATCGCTCCCGCTTCCGCCTAGACACCGCGTGCTTACTCTAACCTGGGCCTAAGGAATCCGTTTCCTCTTTGTAAGGTGAGAATCGCTACAATTTGTTGTGTAGGGATGTTGTATTGAACGCTGATAGTGTCGCAGGTGACATAATTGGATTTTGATGGAACAGTTTGGAATTGGAGATTTATTTGTGTGCTTAAAAATTTATTTTGTTTTGACGTAGTATTCAATAGACCCCTGCTTTGAGAGGGTATGGATAAGTAACATTCGTGAGTCCACAGAAAATATTATAGAGGTTAGAATGGCCTTGTGGGCGGGGCAGGCATGCCTCAAAATTGATCATGCTCATAGTTCAAACAACCAATAGCAAACTTGCGATCTAAGTGTGCGTGATTTGTTAGTTGCGTAATGTGTGTTCGTATTGGCCAGCGGCTTCACCTGCATCATAGTAGAAAACTATCCCAAAGGAACATACTTACTCTCGGGTAAAAGGTATCTTATATCCCCGTACCTACATATCTACCCATGTACCAAAATTTCATCCAAATCCGTTCAACCGTTCGTGAGAGAAGAAGTAACAAACATACACACCCCTTTCCTTTGTAATATTAAAATGTAATACAAAGCGAACCGTTTAAAGGTCAGGAAACAATAACGTAATGCCTACCACATTCGTGTCATTAGCAAAAAATTATAAAAACATGAAATATATTTCCCTAGAGCTTGTTAACTTTAATTAAAACGAAGGGTTAACAAAAATTAGTTCAGCCTTTGACCTAGAAATCGTTAAAATCCAATAATTTTATGTAAGTAATTAGATGTGTGGTTTTGTTAAATTATGGAATAAGTGTTTATGTGTTTATGAATAAACTAGCTTTTGCCCGCAGCTTTGCTCGCGTAGGTACATAAAATATAGCCTATGTCACTCAGGTATAAAGCAGCTTTCTATTGGTAAAAGAATTTTAGCAATCGGACCAAAAGTTCCAGAGACTACCCCCTACATACAAACTTACAAATTTTACCTCTTTATAATATTAGTACAGATTGAGCTCTGAAAATATGACTAACTAGCTCAATCTAAAGTGCCTAATGAAAGTTATAAATAATTATTTTTTTCACCTTAAGCAAGATGCGAGACGCACAGGACCGTTCATTGTGGCGGCACTTGGGGGAGGCCTATGTCCAACAATGGACGTCTTTCGGCTGAAATTATGATGATGATGAGCCAAGTTTTGTAATAGAAGTTACAAAATTCTAATTTATTTATAACCAGCGATAGTATTTCTCCACTATTTAATGGATCTTATTATACATGCAAACCTTCCTCTTGAATCACTCTATCTATTAGAAAAAACCGCATCAAAATCAGTTGCGTAGTTTTAAAGATTTAAGCGTACATAGGGATATAGAGACAGAAAAAGCGACTTTGTTTTATACTACGAGTATGTAGTGATATAACACCTTATAATAATTAATCCTATACATTGGGTTGTTAATTCTACTGCGCTCTCGACTCTCGTCGCTGCGGCCAGCGCTGCGCTCAAGGCTATTTTCTTAGAGAATAGCACCGCTGTATTCTATAGAATACTCGAAACCCAAATATTTCTACGTGTGGTTCAGACAGTACCATTTACCAGCGCAAGTTGTTAAAGGGAGGGGCGGCCACAAAGATCACCACAACACTAGTAAGTGGTCCCTTGAGGAACGTAACTCGATGAAACAGGTACGGCCTTCAGGAACCCCTTGGCCGATGGGAATGTAGAAAACAAAACACGGACGGAAAAATATAGAAATTGGATAAATTGATGGTAGGTAAGTATGAGTATCTAGGTAAAGGGAGATATATTGGTGATATAAGTAACTAGCTTTTGCCCGCGGCTTCGCTAGCGTTAAATTCCCCCATTTTAGGAAAGTGGGGGATTAGAAAGAGACAAAAAGTAGCCTATGTCACTATCCATCCCTTCTACTATCTCCACTTAAAAAGTCACGTCAAATCGTCGCTCCGTTTTACCGTGAAAGATGGACAATCAGACACACACACTTTCCCATTTATAATATTAGTATGGATTTATCATGGTGTACAATAAAGAATTACAGTCCTAGACTAAGCAGAGAGCTTGTTCTATGAGTACTAGACAACTGATAAACATACTTATATATTTCTAAATACATACATATTACATATAAATTACATCCAGACACAGAACAAATGATCGTACTCAACACACAAACATTTGTCTTGGGTAAGAATCGAGCCCAAGTCCTCTATAAAAGACGAAAGAAAAATTCGTACTGAAGCTTTTTGCTGAATTAAACCATATTACCAATCAAGGCTTCCTCAACGCAATCAAAATTCCCTTCAAGCTCCAAGAGAAACAGTCAATAAACCCTTAATTTCCACACAGTGACGAAAATTGACGCGACGACGCAAATTCGTCAAAACTCAGTCAATAGGACCGAGCGACGAACGGGAGATTCTATGTAAATGTGCGCACACACTACGGGAGTCTTAATTACAGATGATAATTAATTAATTACATTAGCAGTTTAAACTCTGGGCTGTTAATTTACATTGTAGGTACGTGTGACAAATCCTGAACTATTGTGTTAGGAGTTTGACAGCATTGCTTGACGTCACGCCGGAATTGCGTTAAATTATTCAGATTGCCGGTGAGGATAGTGTTGTCAACGTAATTAGATAAACTGAAAGTTGTTTTTGGATCATGAATTTTTGATTTTGTGGTCATGCTGTTGTAGTTGTAAAAGTTTTAGTATATAGCTACTGGCGATGGCGACCCGCCCTGGTTTCGCAAAGGTGTTACGAGTTTACGAAAGTCTCGGCTTTTTTCTACATCATGTTAAATAATAAACGTACATCTTAGAAGTAGTATGTTTAGAATCTGCTGCTTATAAAATAAGCATTTTTTTTTTCCTAAAATTATTAAGAACTAGCTGCTCCCAGCGGCTTCGCCCGCGTGATAGCAGAAAATTATCTCAAGGGAACATACTTCCGGGATAAAAAGTATCCTATGTCCTATTACAGGACATGGTCTATCCGCGTACCAAGTTTCATCAAAATCGGTTTTGTCATTTAGGCGTGAAGACGTAACAAACAAATAAACAAACTCATTTTCGCATTCATAATATTAGTAAGGATTGTTTCAGGATATAATGTTTTCTATTTTGATAAAATCTAGATAAACTGTGTTTGTGTATACGTGCTTAGATACCAATAACAATGCACTATCACAATGTAGTGCGTCGATTCCCATATTATTTGACTACAATTAGGATAGTTAAATTTTTTGTAAAATTTCATTGCTTGAATTATGACCGTAACTTATATTATAATTGGGGAGTATATGTGTGTGCAGTATTCTTGTTACATGTTGTATATATATCCATGTATCAACCTAAAGTTTACATCATGAATTCTCTGCCTATAGGTGAAAAACGTGTCAAAATCCATTCATTCTTTTTTGAGTTTATCGCAAATATATAGACAATAGACAGATAGACGCGGTGACCGAGCCCAAGACGTCGACGGCGCACACTGTTTCCGCGCGCCTCAAGGAGTTGTCAGCAACAGGAGGGACCCAGCTGGGTCGAAGCCTACTGGGGCCAGGGTTATCCGAAAGGAAACTCGAGCCCCGGTATGAAGAGGCTAGAAGGAACGGGGTGGGTTTTTAGTCAGTAAGAGTCTGACACTATCTCCCGCTCCACCTAAGAGCGGAGGTTGTCATTGCATGATTTAGGCCCAACGTAAAAAAAAAGATAGACGCGGTGGGAAACCTTGTTTAAAAAAATGTAAGTACATAATAAAAACGATGAACAAATACAGAGTCAATTATGAAAAAGTAAAGAATGTATACAAGTTATTTTACATTGATGAGTTTTTTTTTTAAAGACAAGCTTACCCCAGAAAATAAATATTACATTCTGAAGAAAAAGTGACTTAAAAACACCTGTTTTCTATCAAAGATAAGTAGGTAAAAAATACGGGCACTCCAGCGCAAAACGACAAAGCTAATGTGTGTAGGTAGCAAGTACTTGAAAGTAAGTGGATAGAACCACAAGCTACTGTAAATTACAAGTGTTTCTAATAGAAAAAACTTTTCTGTTGAGACGCATTATAAAAAAAAAAATTGTTTGATGGGTTTTCAAGAGTCCTTGAGTATTTTTTTCATAAAACAACAGTCGCCTTAAATATATTTTTACGATTATCTCACGCTACAACGAATTTCTTTTACGTTTTTTTTTTTTTGAGAATAATCCCTTCAAGTTCATATTAGTGGGAGCGAGCTTTCTTCGCTTATTCTCGGCTTATTTTTTTAATATCTTAAAAGAAAATTGAGTTATATCTAAATTAAGACAACCCAAGTGTACAAAAAACTCATCTCCGTCCAACCAACTAAACAATATTTTAATTCTAAGAGGGTAAACAGAATTTTTACGGAAGGTAACAGACAGTAGATTAGGGAATCATTTTTAGGGTTCAGTACCTCAAAAGAAAAAAACGAAACCCTTATAGGATCACTTTATTGTTTTCGTCTGCCTGTCTGTCTGTCAAGATCTTTTATCTCAAAAATCTGTGGTGGTATCAAACTGAAATTAAAACCATATACTCAAGTCTGCGGACCCTCGAAGCTGTGAAAAAATTAAACTTCTAAGTTAGCGAAAAAAAATACGGCTGTTTATGTCGCAGAAAATGTACATTTCGACACTCTCAAAAGAATCAAAATTCATAGGGTACTTCCCGTTGTCCCAGAATCCTGAAATATGGCATAAGGCAAGAGCTTATAGTTTAATATAGAAATAAATCGAAAAAACAGAAAATTTGTTGTTACGTCACAAAAAAAAATTGCGATTCGGCAAAATCTTCGGAAATTGAACTATTAATTTTTTGAATAAATTTGTACGGAACCCTCAGTTTGCAAGCCCAACTCGCCCTTGCCCAGTTTTTTCCTAAACGATACGATTGTGTGTAGCGTTGTTACAATGTTAATAAAAAGTTAATTACGTCATGATAACATACTGTAAACAAGGTTTTTGTTGGTTTTCTTTTACGTGAGCTTGTAATTTCAGGCTTGAAAAAGCACGTAAAAATATTAAGACAAAAAATATAAGTAGGTCTCTTTTTTTATTATTGATAGGTTTGACCTTGACCTTGATCTAACTTTGCGGCAAGTGACGATGTGGTCGACGATAGACGGCTGTACGATTGCCTAGAAGTAACCTATTCACCCTCAATTCATTAAACCCTAAGCAAAGCTCTCTCATTGTCTTTCTATTGTGTCTCTAACGTAATAGGTTACTTCTAGATAAGCGTGCTCCACCGTTGACCAAATCATCGCTTACCAGTAAAATAAAATCCCATAAAAATGTCTTCTTTTAACAATATCTTTAGTAAAAAAAAGTCAAGCGCAATAATGACTCTATTTCGAGAATAAATTTAAAATTGCATTTCAAACCAAACGTCATAGCCAGCAACCGAAGCATTGCATTGCCGCGGTTTTCTACAACGCGTCCGTTGCGACCGCATCCGCATCCGAAAAGAGAATTAAACATTAAATCCGTACGGATTTTCAACCATTAAATTCAATTCCGTTTCGCGGAATCGACCCGTGTGTATCGTATCGGCTTTGACAGTCTCTTGGAATAAAAAGTTTTGGACAGGACTCGTGATCCGGTTATCCGTGTTCGTGGAATTCTGGGTGGATCAAAAGTGACGTTCTGTTTTTGGGGTTGCCATAAAAATGTGTAAATATTTTCCTCAGTCGACACAATAGAATAAATGAGAATACAAGAATTCGTACAGCTACAGTAAGCTAAGAATTTTCTGTGTTTCGGTCAGCGAATTTTTCTCCGGTTTGTCTAGATTTCAAACTAAGCCGCTTAATAACCTCGCTACCGTCTAAAGACTGTTCCTCTCAAAACAATTTTATTTTTAAAAGTTTTTATTTAACTTGCCAATGTCTGTAAAGTCTGTCTATGTCTGTTATGTGTTATGTCTGTAAGACATAAAAAATAATTAACAATATTTATTGTTAATTATTTTTTTATACAATTACCTTGAACCGTTTGAGCTAAAACTTTGCGGGTATTTTTATTTTAGATACGTGATTAGCTAAGCGACGTCATTATAAATTCAATATGGCGGCTAAGTTATTTTTTATGTACCCTCATGATATTGAATTCAATTAAAAGAGTGTTAGACGAATACGGAATAAAATTACGTCACGATAAACGCGGATTATTTTTTAAAACCTTATTTTTAGAAATGTTTTCTTCTTTTACAATTAATTTATTCTAGGGGGGAGGAGGGGTTGAGTTTATTTTTTTCCTAGGTTGATAAGTAGGCAATGCTAAGGCATTAAGACCGCCTTCGAACTTAGTGTTTTTTTAATGATATAAACTAGTGCTTGACTGCGATCCCACCTGATGGTAAGCAGTGATGCAATCTCTGATGGTAAGGCGCACTAGTTTATGAGTCTATTCACTCTCGCCTTGAAGACAGTCAAATTATAATCAGACGGTAAGACTGCAGCAGGCGGATTGTTTCACTCCTTCGAAGTACGCGGTATAAACGACGAGGCAAAACGCTTAGTCCGGACCGTAGAGTTTTCTACAACGTATAGGTACTCGTCGTTCGTCTGTAACATGAAAAATAAATAAATTCTCCTCAAGTGCAGTCACAAAGACAAGCACAGAAGATTGAGAACCACCGGTAATACCAAGTCACTTTGACTCATACAACGCAATAAGAATTTCTAGAATTGCTCAAAGATCCTCACGTTACGCGAAGACAAAAGAAGACTCGAGTTCCAGCGCTGTTTCGAGTGCTTTAGAACGGAGGAACGATATCAGACACTTGAGCACCATTGTCTGCAGCACAAAATTTATCTCTCAAATAAAATATATCTTAAAATCGATTCATTAACGAATAATGTTTATAGTCTTATTTGTTTTAAGTCTAGACGGTTCTTCATCAAGAGTAAAGGACGACCCATTTGAGTTTTACGCGAAGTACTAAATGAAATTTTAGTCTGTTTCGAGTAGACTATGTTTTCGGTTTGATTGAAATCTGGTGAATAATAAAGTTTAACATTGAAGGTCATGGATCAAAATAGATAGGTACAGACAGAAGTCAATCTCGTATATGTACTTCACTTTTCATACCTACGCTCAATCGCGCTAGGGTCGGCGCTGGCATATCCGAGCGCACTCAGGCATGACGATAAATAACTAATTTATATTGTAAAAATATTACTTACGTTGTGTGGTTTTTTTTTTCATGGTCACAAATTCATGTACATATCTACTTACCTGTTCTGCGTTACGTAAAAACCAAACTATCAAAGGACAGGCAAATACTTACTTAATTAGGTCGTAAAACTGGTAGCATAAAAAAACGATAATTCAGCAATTAATGTTGAATTTAAAAAAACCGTCCACTGAACAGTTATAACATTTTTTTGCTCAATTATTACACAAAAATTTCACAGACGCGTGTCTCTCGCAATGAGCTGAATTGAGTCGAGATTTCGTGTCCGTTAGCGGTGTCTATGTGTGCGTTGTTTGAGCGCTTTGTATGTAGATCGTCTTCTGTACCTATCTATTTTGTGGTCATAGTCTGTCTATATATTTTATCAATGCCTTGATGTGCGTGTGTCTATGTCAGCGCTTAAAGTAATTACGCTAATTATTGTGTACTACAGATTTATGAAGGTACTAGGAGTGCCTATGTTAAAATATACTCAGCCTGATGGGACTATAAATTGAATTTTATTGCTCTATCGTTAGTATTAAGGCAGATTGACTTACAAGAAGTGGTGCAAATATTCTCCAAAATACTGAATCCTAAATACGCCAAATTGAGTGAAATGCGAGCCCATTTGACTCAACTTGATCTCACCGACGATATGCACGCTTGCCTAGAAGTAACCTTTTCACTCTTTACTTAGAGACCCTCAGATTGTAGCTGTCTGACAACAGACTCCGGCAGGTGGGTTTTAGTCACTGAAAGCCTGGTACAACTTTCACCCTCCACCCAGAGCTAGATAAGTTATTCCATGACTACCCACCACAAAAAAAGGTAAACACAATTCTACGTTGTACAAATATTAATAAAAATATTTCCTGCCGTTGCAGACCTCAAAACTATTTAACTAAAAGAAACATTTCACAGAATATTTCTTCATACAAACTCATGCGATTTCCACTTCCAACTTTTATTGTGTTCCAACCAACAGTATTAAATTCATATTACGGAAACTTTGTTGTTTCCGTAAAGGTAACCGCTTTCGCGCCTACGGTGAAAATTAACCATGTTACCTGTCAAATTTATCTGTAACTCGGAAAATATTTATTTGATCCAAGCGGTCACGTAATGGACGGACGTTGTATAACAGGAAGCTGGGGATAAATCCTCGATACTACGTTTTCTAAGTATGCAATGCATTGCAGGAGTATTGGAATAGTACATTTTGATGCAAGTGTAGAAACTTTGTCATTGCAACCGAGGCGAAATTCGCTCGAGCCGTAGGTGAGGGCGTTATGGAACCAAGTGCCTACAACCTTTTCTGGGAAAAGGTATGAAGTTGCTATACATCCTAATATAACATCCCAAGAAATTCAAATATTTTTGAATTTATAATACAGGTAAATGTTAATTTGTCGGTAAGAGCAAATTATTGTAAAAATAAATCATGTTGTATTTATCACAAACATAGTTATAGTTATATTTAATACAAATTTAGTATTAAATATTAAGGCATTAATAAAAAATAAACACCGTTGTTTTGTTACCAAATCAAAAACAAATAATACCCTTGTTGTGATAAATAAAAAAAAACACGAGGGCCATATAACTTGCTAGTTTAACCTAATCATAGTGACATAAGAAGAGTCAGTTTTCGAAGAAGTGTTGAAAAATAAATTTTTAGTTATTTTGTCTGAGATAGCATCCGTATTATTCGACATTTTCAAATGTCATACAGAATCACGTAGGTATGATAGGAATATATAATCTCACGTTGACGGGCCAAAATCGAGTTCATGCATTAATTGATGAATGTGTGTGCATGAAGTTTGCAGGAAGCGGGTGCTTGCCAAGTTGTCTGCTTGAATATCCTAGAACTGAGTTAGGGAAGTAACGTTAGGAGTATTAAATTTTGCAGAATCGAATAATGATACTCGAAGTGTTGGGGAATTCATTTAAGAGGATTCGCATATCGGTTAGTTTCAGCTGGTTGATTGGCATTTCATTTCATTTTCAAATGTTTTCAAATTTATCATCAAAAATGTACTAAGATTTTACTTATTAGTAAGCACTTTATTAGGCTAGTAATTCGCGTTTCAAAGTTAAAAAAAAATGTATTTGACAACATAAAATTAAAACTTCAAATAACATAGGAAAAATAGACGTTTAAGAAATTGCTGGTTACTTGTCTTATAAACTTGTGAAGTGGCCTAGAGGTCCAGAGCAGATTTGGATGTATGATGGCATAGATTGGAGTGTGGGTTAAAACTTAAAAGCAGAATTGAAACGGAATACTTGTTCTGCGTGAGGAATGTGAGGATGTATGGAGAAGGCGAAGAAGGCCATAGAAAAGATGGATAGATTGTGTGAGGAGTGATATGAAAGAAATGGGAGTGAGAGAATGATAACGTAACGGGTGTCAGGACCGAATGGAAGAAATGTATAACGTGGTGCGCCGACCTGAAATAAAATGGAACAAGAGTAGGAAGAGGAAGGTTTTCAAGTGATCTATTTAATTAAGAGCCTGGAAAACTGCTGATATGCAACAGACAGTTCTTTATTAAACTTTCAACTGAGCGATAAAAAAAGAACCCAGATTAAAAACCAAGTTTCGAGAAACGAAAAATGTATCGAAATGAAAAAATTTCAGATTTAACAACACATCACACCACAAAATCGGTGCACTGAAGCCGGGCTAGGGGGGGCTGAACGATAGCTTGGTAGCTTGGCTTTCAACCATATTTGAATAACTCTCGGAACCACGAACGGGAGTAAATATTGCATTTTTGACTTACGAAGTCGATCTGAAAGGATGTTGTTTTTAGGTTCGGCTTTAAATTGGAAGCCTCCGATTTATGTTTGGTCGAGGAGATTGTTTTTGGTTTACTTTACCAGAATATACGTTCGAGTTTTGACGAGTAGATTGCAGAGTTAATTGCTATTGTGCCTCTTAGAGTATCGCCTGATATTTTAATTTGTCTGAATTACGTTCGGAGATTTGACAACAATTTTATTGTAATAGTAATATTGTAATAATAATTTATTCTAACTGGTTAGTTGTTAATACTTTTCTTGGACTTTGCTGCTTTGAAAAGGTTTTCTCCAAATTTCTTTCCACATTATTCAAAATATCTGCCAAAATTTTCTCATCATCGTTTGATCAGTAGAACCATTGTCTCTCTGACCGATCCAGCATCTGTTTAACATGAAACCGCATAACTGGTGTCTGATTGTTTGTAACCACTGTCAAAGATCTTCAAATGACAGCCGGAACTAACGACTTAACGTGCATTCTGAGGCATGGAGAAATCTCTTATACGTTAAGGTCACCCATCCACACACTGACCTCGGCAAGAGTTACTTAACTTTGAATATAGGCTCGAGCGGTTCTTGAGCTTAGCCACGGGCTTCCCATCAATTCAAGTAGTGTGAAAGATATAAAATTTTATTATTTCACTTCCTTAGATATAATTATCGATTCATTTACTCGTACTTGCGATCTAACCTTGAAAAACAAAGACCTAGTTTAAAAATAATGAACATTACTTTGCATAGTATGTTGAAACATAACGCAAGAATAGAAACAATTATTTTTATTACACAATGCAAAAAGCCTTGGGTTTGCAACGTACGCCTTATTGGTAGTAAAAAAAAAAGTAGAGGTCAGCCATAGTGACCAGCCAGTTTAAACAATCGCATAGAAATCTCAACTTGAACTTCTATGCTTACATAACTTAAGTAAGATCAAAATGGCGTAACAGTGCAGTTGCGTATGTGAAAGATATAGATTAAATAATTGAATCACTACAGTGTGTTGTTTTTTTCTGATCATATTTATTGAACAAACAGGCATAGAGCGCGCACCTCAAAAAAATTTCAGCAAGATTGAGAAGCCAGGGCTGCGAGATTGGTCGAAAGACATACTTTCCCCGCACACGGGCCTCAAAAAAACGCTAGAAGCGGCCACAAAAAAAAGCTAGAATCCGCCGCAAAAAACAGCTGAAGCGCGCGATAGCTTGTGGCCGGCTTGAAGCCGCTTCAAGCGTTTTTTTGTGGCGGCACCGACGCACACGAGCCACAAAAAAAGGCCGCCTCAAAATTAAGTTTGAAGCAGCGTTTTTTTGAAGCCTGTGTGCGGGGACAGTTTTGATAGATCTACACTGCGTACAAGTGTGACATACGCCAAACTGAGCGCATCGGTCTTCATAGATTTTATATGGAAACTAGACTTGTAGAGCTACACTTGATCCACGCCACGCGACGTCGTTCTACGTACGTTCTAACTTTACCGTAGCCCTGGACCTTTCAGTCCTGGAATTTTCAGTCAGTAAAAGTCTGATACTCTTTCTCAAGCCAAAGCAGGAAGAGTCATATTTTGATTATTTCCCATATAAAAAAGATGTTTTAATATTAAAATGTTCATGTTAGTTTTTAATCCTAAAAACCTAATTTTTCTTTTACATAGGCACGATTCACGAAATTTCAAGTTGACTTGAAAGTAACAATAACGTCGGTAATTTCGAACAGAGTGCGTTTACGAAGCAAGTCTAAGATATAGAATAAGTAAGTAAATACCCACTTCATATCAATCTCGTTCAAAGCTGGTTGTGTAAATACAGCTGTATGATTAGTCTGAAGTTAGCTCTAGTTATGAGTATGGGCGAGTGATCTACGGTTGTGATTTAATCGAGAGACGGGTGAAAGGCTTGAACAAGATCTTTGCGTATGTATCTTGATATGGAGCGCTCTGTTTGATGTTTGTCGTCGTTTTGAGGATAATGTTGTGAGTTTTTTTTTTAAAGTTCTGTAAGAAAAGGGTAAAACGGAACCCTATTACTAAGATTCCGCTGTACGTCCGTCTGTCTGTCCGTTTGTCACCAGGCTGTATCTCATGAACCGTGAAAGTTACAGTTGAAATTTTCACAGATGAATGAATTTCTGTTGCCGCTATAATTACAAATACTAATAAATTAACCAGAAGGAAGTTATGTCTGATCCGGGCAACTGCCCGATAGATGATTTTTGGGCTGTTGTATACGTTCAAATCGCGCGGAGAACTCTAACTGCACGACGATTTCGTACATTAGTTTCTATATGACGACATAGGCACAAAATATGTAGGTACAAAGTCAATCTACATACAAAGTGTGTTTAAGCAACGCACACATAGACACCACTCACGGACACGATATCTCGGTAACATCTCGGACCGCTCATCGAACAGTTCCGGCTCAAACGCTTATTAGTGTGCGTCCACCGAGCGTAGGTATAAAAAGTGAAGTACATACATGAGATTGTCTTCTGTACTTATCTATTTTGTGCTATAGGTGTCGCTTCAAAAGAAAGACTATGTCTTATCTATACCCTGACGAGACTTAAAAGGACTACGAAATAAAGAGCACAGCTTGTTCTAATAATCACGGTATATTGTCATTGTAACCATTCTCAACATTGGACAGTGAGTGATAATTACGTAAGAAAAGCGAAAGGGGATTATCAATGACTGGCGAGATTTGAGGAGGAAGATAAGTAATCACAAAGTCAATTTGAAGAAGGTAGTAGGGGTGGATTATACGCGGAGAGTTCGTAAGCCATAAGCAAATTGGTAGAGATATTGATAACTTGACTCAATAAAAGAATAAGCCCTATTTGTACATGTACGCGTAGCTTCATAGACGTGTATTCGTCATTATACGGTTGGTTTTCAAGAATTGTGTTTCCTGATAGCTACAACTTAGGGGACGTTGTAGCTATCAGGAAACACAGACTCCGGCAGGGAATTTCACTCCTTGGCTATCATCATCATTTCAGCCGATAGACGTCCACTGTTGGACATAGGCCTCCCTCAAGTGTCGCCACAATGATCGATTTTGTGCGTCCTACATCCATCGGATTCCCGCAACCTTCACCAGGTTATCGGACCTTGTAGTAGGCCTTCCGACGCTGCGTCTTCCGGTACGCCGACGCCACTTCAGAACCTTTCGGCCCCAATGGCCATCTGTTCTGCGAGCAATGTGCCTTGCCCATGCCAATTGAGTTTGGCGATTTGGCTGTACGCACAATGTGGGAACACATTAAACGCTTTATATCTATAATATAAAAAATGAATCGCAAAATGTGTTGGTAAGCGCATAACTTAACAACGCCTGGGCCGATTTCGCTAATTCTTTTTTTGTTGTGATTGTTATTGTGAGGAATAGGTTCTTATGGAAAAAAAATAGGGTAGTGTAGAGTAGATTACTGTGGAGTAGGGTAGAGTAGGTTTGAGTAGTATAGAGTAGGGTAGAGTAGGGTGGAGTAGGGAAGAGCGGGAGCGAAGCCGCGCGGGCAAAAGTTTCCCATAAAAAAAGGCCAACCCAGGAACCACTCGCAACAAAATGGATAATATTACTCGTAAATCCTATTAAACAGACTATTACAAAAGCTAGAATTCAGTTGACAGTTCGCCAGCTCATTATTGCGTATGCGCAGGGGCGAGTCTACGCCTACAATCCGAAGTCCTTGCATAACTGATGACGTCATCTAATGAAACTGTCAATTAAATATGTTAGGCTATTTTATGCTTCAAAAACTGGGCTGACACTGAGATTTCGATCTAGTGTTTGTATTGGCTTTCGCTTGTGAGGTTTTGGTGTCTGAATTCGATAAAGTATAAAAAGTATTAGGTCTCATGAGTTGTAGGTTCCGGGTTCAAACCCAGCCAGACGCATTACTTTGTGTAGGAAATTTATTTTATCACCACTGCTCTCAGAACGGTGATGGAAAATATCACCTAGGGATGGAAACCGATATGTCCTAGAACCAAAATTTTCGAAGACATGTGACATCCACCAACTCGCAGCCTCTCCTAGAAAGGAGGCCTGAGTCCCAGCAGTGGGAACATTAAATGGCTGATTATACTAAATTTTGAAGAAATGAGTTGTGTAAAAAAAAAATGTACTTATACAACTTTATGTAGGTACTTACACAATTTTTTTTAACGTACCGTTGTACAGAACACGAGTACGCGAGTTTGATTCGCACTTGACCGGTATTATTTTTTTTTTGCTTTTCTAAAGCTTTAAAATATTCGACAGCCGAGCTTTTTTCAATATAATCAACAGTCGTAAATCCGAAGTTCCACATATATATTTCACTGAATAAATAAAGTTACAGAATCTCCCTGTTATTTATTTACGAGGGTCATTCTGAAGCCACAAATCACGACGTCAGAACAGTGCAAAGCCACTCGCAGTCAACATTTTCTTACTTCAAGAAGAATTCGAGACCACTTACAGAATCGCCCATTTATTGCTTTGTTCTTCTACGTGTTGTTACGTAAAAAGGCAAAGCGAAGACTTTGAAACGAAGAATTCTAGACTTGATAGAATAATAATATAATCGACTGGCCTGTTGGTCAAGTGGGTAGTGGCCCTGACTGCTATGCCGGAGGTCGTGGGTTCGATTCCCACCCAGGACAAATATTTATGTGATGAGCATGATCATTTGTTCTGTGTCTGGGTGTAATTTATCTATATTATGTATGTATTTAGAAATATAAAAGTATGTTTATCAGTTGTCTAGTACCCATAACACAAGCTCTGCTTAGCTTGGGACTAGACGGCGTTGTGTGATAGTTGTGGAATATTATTATCGCCTTTATTTTCATTATATAATATAATAAAAACGAAAGTTTATGAGTGTGTTTGTTTGTTACCTCTTCACGCTCGCACTGCTGAACGGATAAAGATGAAATTTGGCACACGGGTAGACCATGTCCCTTAGTCTTTTTAACCCGAGAGTATGTTCCCTTGGAATAATGGTCTACTTTCTCTTGGGAGAAGCCACACTAATGTGACAAAGACGAAAGTTTGAATGAATGAGTGTTTGTATTGTATTCCTTCACGCTGAAACAGATGAACAGATTTAGATGAAATTAGCCCTGGAATTCAGGTGTTCTTAGTCAGTAAAAGTTTGACACTACCTCTCGTTGCACCCAGGGCGGAAGAAGTTATTTGATACGTATAAAGCGTTTTGGGAATACATTCAATATGCAAACACCTAAGGAGTGGAATTCCCTGCCGGAGTCTGTGTTTCCTGATAGCTACAACCTAGGGGTCTTTAAGTCAAGAGTGTATAGATTGTTTCTAGGCAAGCGTGTTCCATCGTCGGCCACATCATCGCTTACCATCAGGTGAGATGGTGGTAAAACGTGAGCCTAAACATAATGAAAAAAAAATAGGCCTTTTCCAAGTGTCGCCACAACGAACGGTCTTGTGCGTCTCGCATTCCCGCAACTCTCACCAAGTCATCGGTCCACCTTATTGGAGGCCTACCAATGCTGCGTTTTCCAATGCGCGGTCGTTTCTGCTATCGAAAAATTCAAGATGGCAGAACGAACAGTAAAAAAAAGTATGTATAAATGTTTCATCTTTTATCCGAATGAAGTATACCGCTGCATCATCTCACAAAAAATTCAAGAATACACCCGCGAAACAAATTCCGCTCCCGCGAGCGAAAACCGCGTCGTGAGTACAGACTCTTATCGTAAATCAAATATTCATATCTGAGCAAACTGAATTTGGTATAAATCTTAGCGTAAGTTAGCCAGTTTGTAAGTTTAATACGTCGTTTCGTAGTAGGGTTGTTAGGGATATTCACAGCCGCATACGCAGATCCGGAATATCCGCATCAATTCCGACATCTTCGCATCCGCATCAAATTATTACGTATGATTCATAACTGCGACACAATGACTAAGGGCCGAAACTGCGTTATGTGGACGCTCACGACGGGAATCCGTAGTGCAACAAAGCGCTTCTCCATCGCGGGAACCTTTTTATTACTAGCGGTGCTATTCTCTAAGAAAACAGCCTTGAGCGCAGTGCTGGCCGCAGCGACGAGTAAAGAGAATACATAGAATTAACAACCCAATGTTTAGGTTCATTGGGTTGTTAACCCAGTGTATATATTTGGATTTCGTCGCTGCGGCCAGCGCTGCGTGCAGTGTCGTTAGTTCAACATTAACGTTGTGCATGTAGTCGTGTCGACGGAGTATTTAATATTTATTACATAGCAAAAAGGCGTCTCTCATGCGTATTCCACGCAATAAATACTTGTATGAAATGGACATTTGCAGGGGTGAAAATTGCGGGGCAATTCCGCATGCGTGATCAAAACCGCACGATATTAAAGACACCCTTACTCTAAAGACTTCTCATCTGCATCCGCGGATGTCGAAATTCTTGTATCCGTAACAACCCTAGTTCGTAGACAGCTCTGGGGATCAATTTTTAATAAGTTTGCTTGTCTGCGCGCCCATTACACGAACCACACGATTGTTATGTTTTAGCGCTACGTGCCCTTGGGATGTTTCTGGATCGATTTTGAAGGTGGATTTTTGAGGGTTTCTTAACCCTGCCTCTAAGTTTTAACTCTGTAACAAAGATAACGATCAAAACGAGTACCTAAAAGTTTCAAAATTAAATTCGTTTTTTGTTTTAGGCGAAGTTTTCGTTATATGTGTGAGTATGCAGGTATGTTTGTTACTTTGTCATGCTTAAACAGCCGAAGGGATTTGAAAGAAATTTTGGTACTGGAATAAGTCATGTCTTGAAATAGCTTACAGATTACTTTAATTCCCGGATTATGTTTCTTTGAAAAAAAATTGAATGTTAAGTACGAGGATCTTTTACCCCATAGAAGTTTTACCAATCGATTTTCATTTATCATACAATTTTTAAGTACATCTTATACCCTTTAATTTGATACCCCATCTGGTCATATTCGCAAATATTCAGTTCCAGTTCATTCTAAATTTCACCATAACTATTAAATGGTTGAACCGATTTCGCTAAAACTAAGCATTGTTTACAAAATTCGATACCAAATAAAAATCGGTTCACTCGTTTAGGAGCTACGGTGCCACAGACAGACACCCCCTCTTTTGCATCGGAGGATTAAAAACATCGAGTGATTCACAATGAAACAACTCAGTTATTTCGAAAACTTGTTTCACAAATTACTCAATCTTTTACTTACTTCTAAAGTAAATTGCCAGATTTGCTCATTTTCATCAACATGGCCTATATCTCTGCTTTTTCATCCTAAAATAATAATAATAACATCAAGCTTTGCTGGCAGTGTTGTCATTATTTATAATTAAAAGTAAACAACAGAACATCAGCGAAATTCGATTGAAAGCATAACTCTGTCACAAGTAATATTTATTTTTCGACTGTTTTCGAAAATTATAAAGTTAGAACTGTCTCAATCAGCGAGCGTAACGCAAAATGAGTTCTAAACTTACAAATTTACAGTTCAAATTCCCAGAACTGCTGGCTCATTCATTAGTTAGTACAATCAGGGCCCAAGCAAACATCAGACCGGTGGATTTTGTTTGAATAATTATTATTTCTGTTTGAATTATCCTAAACAACGCCAGACCCGAATGGAAAATTCTTGTTCTGTGTATGAAATCTAATTAAGTACGTAGTAAACCCCGTGTTTTGGCTCGTTTTTGGAGGAATCAAGACGTATAAGATCAGCGAATTTTGAACAACTTTCATTATTATGTAATTGTACTTCTAACACGGTCTCTAGAGGGACTAGGGGCTAAGTAACAACCGCACGATTCGATCTTTCTTAGCATATTACAAAACAAAATTCTCACCGCATCTGTTTCTATAAATCTGTCTGTCTTCGCCAAAAGCTCAAAAACTACTAAACCGATTTTCATGTAGTTTGTACCAATAGATTGAGTGAT
Organism: Mythimna lalbum; assembly: GCA_949319445.1. Lineage (NCBI taxonomy): Eukaryota > Metazoa > Arthropoda > Insecta > Lepidoptera > Noctuidae > Mythimna > Mythimna lalbum. The sequence continues at coordinate 17,481,317 of OX439357.1, read as the reverse complement.
TTATGAGGAAGGTTCAGATGTGTGTACATTATTTTTAGTATTATGCGAAACTGGTTTAAATAACATCACATGTTGGACACCACCGACACTAAGTATAAAACAGGTGATGACAGGTCATTGCGGGTATTAGGTGCCAGCCAACAGCTGGGTGAAAGTGCAAAACAACCCCTTAGTCACCCGGGTGGCCAAGTATTCATGACAGTTTTGAAATTTTGTACTTACATGGATTCTTTACATAAAAATAAGATTGTATACATGCATATCATAGTAGAGAATTTAAAAATCTCTAACACCCGTGTGACGCAGGGGCGGGTTGAACTTACTCGGTGAGACATCATCCAAGGACCCCCCTCCTCTTAATATACATCTGTGCTCTAGTCCTAGCTTCGCGAGCTAACATAAACCATCGCGTTTGCGTTTAGTTGACTTCAGTCGCGGACATACTCGACTCAGCAGTATGCATAATATCATGAACTGCTGACTAAACCGCTGACTAGTTGAGACGTGAGATTTATACATTATTACGTGTGTCCTACATTCGCCATCTATTAGGCTAACACTATTTCCTAGAACGTTAAGCAATAAACAAAACATGTCAGGCAAAAAGAATTTCGCCGCGATGAGCTAGTAAGAGGGGTAAGTAGGCTATAAAGGCTGATCACGAGGTATCTGCGATCGATGGATTATTTCCGTATAGAATCTCAGTGGCAAATAAACCTTGTTCGATACAACCTATCCTTTGTTGTCTTCCTCCAGCGTTGCCATAAGCCAAGGTCTGTCATCATCATCGACCATTTTTGGACAGAAACCTCCCCAAGAATCGCCATAACGGCCTGTCTTGCGCGTCTCGCAACCAGTTAAAGATTGACCCCTATGAGAGACCATCATCATCTTCCTGGCAATGTGCCGTGTTATTTGGGGTCGGCGCAACACGTTTTTTTTCTTCCATTCAGTCCTGTCTTGCGCCGTGCAATCAATAACCCCTTTTCATATCACTCTACACATAATCTATCCAACTTTTCTTTGATCTTCTTCTCTCTTTCCATCCATCCCACATGTATACTCGTAACTCTTTTAGTAACATGCGTTGCATCCCTCCTCTTTACATGACCACACAAAGACAAATGATTTCCTTTCAACTTTTCAGTTACTGGCACCACTTTTAAAGTTCTCATTCTCTCTTTACACTCACACTACAGTGACCTATGTACGAGATGTTCTACACACAAAAAAACATGGCTTACCACTGCGGATCAACACCCCCCTTCGGGGAATACAAGCGTGACAGAAGGTTTTGTCAAAATTGGCCCTTAAAGCTCCCAAAGTTCGTATGTTTTTTTTTATTGTTGATAAGTTTGCGCTTGACCGCTATCTCACCTGATGGAAAGCGACGATGCGGTCGACGATGGAACGCGCTTACCTAGAAGAAACCTATTCACTCTCAACTAAAGATTCCCGGGTTGTAGCTATCAGGAAACAGACTCCGGCAAGGAATTCCGCTTTTTAGCAGCACGCACAATGAATGTGTTTTCGAAACGTTTAGTGCGTGTAGGTGGGATGTCCACCATGTACCGGTGGCGCATCGCCGTACGTCTGGTAGTCCGATGATGGAACGGGCTAGGCGGAATCAGGTGATGCAATTCCGACGCACAATGTTTCCGCTCCTTCCCTTACTTGGGCCACGCCAAGACAAAATGTTTGAAAACAAGAAGACGAAGGGACCATTATTTGTAGTTCAGATGTTAACGAATTAAATACAACAGAGACACGCTTTACTTATTAGTCAGTAAATAAGGGAATAAGTACGTATTGTTTAAAGTGCTAATATTTGAAACACAATCACACTACCTAAGTAGTGTCGCAGTACCTACCTTAGGCGGGTGAGTTAGGTGAGTGTTAGGCACACTAACCTAAGTTGTAACTTTAGCTACAATTTAGGTTAGTGTACCTTTAGTTATAACTTAGGTTCGCACCGCATCTGCACAGCAGCAGGCTGTCAAAAATACATTATAAATTGAATTGTATTGTCCCGGCAAACGTTGTCCTACTTAATCCTTACTAATATTATAAAAGCGAAAGTGTGTTTGTTTGTTTGTTACGTCTTCACGCCTAAATGGCAACACCGATTTTGATGAAACTTGGAACACGGATAGACCATGTCTTGGAATAGGACATAGGATACTTTTTGTCCCGGAAGTATGTTCCCTTGGGATAATTTTCTGCTACCACGCGGGCGAGGCCGCTGGGAGCAGCAAGTATACAAATAAAACAAAATTTCATCCATATCGGTCAAGCCTTTTTGGAGTTAGGTGGCGAACACACGTACAGAAAAATTTCAAGCAAGATGACTGAATTAAGTTGCTTAAAATAAAGGTACACTTACGTTTCGATATCGTTGGAGCGATATCTAATTCATGTTTGGCGGCCAGCGCGCCGACTTCTTCGTAGCTTTAGTTCTGAAACAATTCAACAATTAATATTAATATTATCGTCTGACATTATGAAATGACTATAGGAGATTTTGAATTGTTAGAGGTATTTGTATCAGCTTCGGAAATAACGGTAAGTTTCTTATCAATACTTCTGACAAAAAAAAAACGATTCGAGTATTTAGATAGATCGATCCGAGTACATTGACTACTTTTAATTCTGATCATGAAGCACTGAATTTCGAACTAAATCTTGAATTGACAAATCCCGGATATATCACGTCAATGCACAACGCCATCTATTAATCGAATTAGGAACGCCATCTATTAAACACCATCTATCAGAAAAAGTGTAAACTTGAATAATCCCAGTCAGAACTGTTCTTGGTCATAACCACATTTAGCTTATTCTTCTACAAAAAATGCTTTTGTTTTACCAAAAATACTTATTATGCTAAAATATACTCTTCTAGAAGGTTTATAAAATACCACAAAGAGAACGATGGGGTCTGTGCCCTTCTAACCTAACCTGTCCGAGTGGAGATGCCCGAAAGTCATAATAATTGTAAAAAGTCTATTAATATACATTTCTTACCAATACCTGAACAGTTAACAAAAAACAATCGTAATCATGGAGCCAAAAAAAGCAGTCAGAACTCCTATAAATAATCTGGTTTGAATCCGTAATTCCGTATACTATCGGTAAAGTTCAGTTGAAAACCAGCGCCAGTTGTCTGGCATTTTTTCTGATTTGCCGCAGCCATGAGACACAATTTGCCTGCTGCGGTTTTCCCGTCAAATAATTTAGGTGTCTACAAAGCTAGAGTAAATAGCATCTTAATAAACTAGTGCGCCTCACCATCAACGATTGCAGCACTGCTTACCTGTTATTTCTACACAGTGTGTATTTGTGTGCCAAATAAAATAGTTTTCTTTTTCTCCTCTTTCATAAAATCTTTCCTCAAGCTCAACGGTCTACTTGATAAAGAGACCCAAAACCGGCGCATGATCATTATAAAAGCCGAATAAGTTCGTTATGCGTGATCCTGTGGCGTCGTTTGTGGGGCACGTTCCAACCGTTGCTTCTATAGCCGCGTCGGCCTTGGATAGACAAAAAATATATAATAATCGAGCTCAGGTAGCAACAAACGTGATTTGTAGACCTCCAGACAGTTTCTACGATTTTTTGGGGTTGATTTTTTTGTACACTGGCCGCTTTCCTTTTATCTTCCTATTTATCTTTTCTGATTTTTTGTTGAGGTTTAGGTATTACCTAGAAATGTGGATTATAAAGTTGGTTTATGATAACGGAAAAAACCTATATATAAAAAAAAAATAACCGACTTCACTAAAAAATTGAATTGAATTTGAGGAGTTCTCTCGATTTCGCCAAGATTCCATCATCACATTCCGACTTAGTGATTATGGGACCATTTGGGAAGTATACCCTTTCCAACAAAAAAATAATTTTTCAAATCGGTTGGCAAGCGACGAAGTTATGCGCGAACAAACATAAAAAAAACATACAAACATCCGAATTGAGAACCTCCTCCTTTTTTAGAAGTCAGTTAAAAAGAAAAAAAAATAGTAAAAATATTGACCTAAAATAAAGCGTGAATAGAAAGACCAAACTGTGCCTTAAGGCTTTAAAGAAGTAGAAACATTGGTAACCTTTAGACAATGACTAAATCTATATTGAAATTGTCTAAGTTGGTCTTTAGAATATTAAAAATATATAGTTACCTAGGCACCTTTATAAATACTACATGTGAGTAGGTACAGTAATAATAGCTTGTGACTGGACCATCACCATCATCATCATCATCATCAGCCTTTTTTTTTAATGTTCCCACTGCTGGGACTCAGGCCCAGTGCGTGTTGGTGGATGACACATGTCTTCGAATTTTTGGTTCTAGGACATGCTGGTGCCATCATTATCATTTCAGCCGAAAGACGACCACAGCCAGACATAGCCTCTCTCAAGTGTCGCCACAACGACCGGTTTTGTGTGTCTTGTATACATTGGATTCCCACGACCCTCATCAGGTCACCGGTCTACCAGTCCATCGAACTGGTTCAATGCAGTGCAAAGACCTTTCATGTGAATGTCACATAAGTCGTATATTCTCAAAAAATATAAAAAACTAAAACGCTAAACATTACGATTTCGTGATAAAATTGCCAAATTCCAATTTCAATGAAAAATTTATTCGAAATCTCCGAAATTGGATTCGTTTTACCGATTTTGAAGTTCATTGTCACTAGTCCAAGGTTATTACGAACTTGTCGACACGCTTTCGTTAAATTGACGGACAAAACGATTTTGTCATTACGTTGTATAATGCTAAGAATTTTTATTATAAGTAGTTTTGTAAAACCTTGCTGAATGAATTTAGGTTACAAGATTATTGAAATATTTACAGAACTATCGGTGCGTAGGTACGTATTTTTTTTAACTCAAAAGAAAGCAAACATACAGGATCAACGTTTATTATAGCAAAAACATTAAAATTAAATTCTTTACGAAGATAACATACCTACTCATTCATATAAAGCTTTTTTGGACACCTATTGTAGTTGCAGTTCAAAGGGTCCGAAATTGAGTACAACGCCATCTAGCCTGTTACAGTAGAACTGCGACTGCATCAATAAAGATCCCAGTTCTAGATGGCGCTACCGCTCGAAAGGTGTTCAATAAATAGCGAAGGCGAATTTAAGAATAACATTAAATGATTTCTAATCTATTGTGAATGGACTTGCAAACGTATTATTACATAAGATTATTCATGTGAGGCAATCGGTTATAGATTGAAGATTGAATTAGGTGTTTAATGCGGTAAGGAACATTCTTTTCAAGCGCGAATGTGGGTAATGGAAGATTTCAACGATAGAATTGGCAGTCGTAATACATAATAATTATGTGTTTAGCCTTATTTACATTGAAAAGATGAAGATATTTGATGTTATCACATCTCAATAGACCTCAATGAAATTAATTAAATATCTACGTTGCGTTTGACTTATAAATAGCCTGTTGCTTTTATGGCCTCCAAATGAATGGGAAAGTTGGTTGTATAATTTTCACGAATAAATAAGTAAATCTATAGACCTGCCTAAATGACCTTCACCCAATTTTTTTTTTCAGCTAAGATATCATCTAGTGACTTTTCCCGCTCTTGGGCGAAGCGTATGCGCGTGTAAGATTTTTATTGTCTATGACTATAACCTCTCCTGTTCCTTTTTTGAATTCGTTCGAGGGTCCTGTTAGGCCCGTAAGGTTAACTGAAATGTCTTTGAGGCGCGCGTGCACGGTCCAGACGATTGCCGGACGGCCGGACGGCGAGCTACATATTGATCGCTGTCCGCAAGCATACGCCAACGGTTTCCTAACTATTTTGTAGTCGGCTTCTGGTCTAACTAGATGCAAATCCATATTAGTTTTTTACATGGGAGTGAATGCGTATCACAGTGCAGTGCAGCGAATAGCAGTGGTGGCCGAGTGGTAATGGCTCCGACTTACGAGTTTTAGGTCGCTGGTTCAAACCCAGCCAGGCGCATTACTTTGTGTAATTAATTTCATCACCACTGCTCTCAAAACTAATAGAAGAACCTTAAAAGTATCGAATATAAGTATTTTTTAAATTATCAAATACAAAATTCCCATTTCGTTTGACTTTTTAGACAGACTTTTTAGAATGTTTTAATGTAAATTTTACTACTTCATTAATAATTACATCGCAAACTACACCATTTTTATTTTAAGTTCTTACAGTCCATACTAAGGTCGTCTGTCAACGATAAGACCGCCATTGTACCCATAGATTTAAGTTTTGTAACTATTATGTTGTATTGTACATTATTTATTATATTCTATCACCCATAAGTGTCGCCACAATGATCGATCCTGTGCGTCTCGCATCCATCGGTCATTGTGTCGACACTTAGGGGAGGCCTATGTCCAACAGTGGACGTCTGTCGGCTGAAATGATGATGATGATGATGATCACCCATAAAATTTACTATCCCAAGTTTTCCATGTATTCAACTTAAAATCTTATTAAATCTTCAAGCCGCAATAAACCGTTGATCTTAACTGTCAACACGTACTCAATTCTGACAAGTTTACCTTCAAGCACTGCCGTAATCCTTTCACTAAGCTGGCCTTTATAATTCGCGTCAACAAATGCATCATCTGTACTTTATGAAACAAAACGTAATTGTTATAGAAGTATGAAATAGCGACGCGCGATAGCGAGCGGTTTTATTCGATTGTTGGAACATCTCGATGGTTCTCGATTGTTTCGACTTTGATTCGAGTCTGACTCGGCCTGTTATTGCGACTGGCACACTATTTTGTATTCGCGCTAAGATTAGACATTTAAAGAAACCTTTTTTACTGTCTATTCAATCGATTTTAGCTTCTATTTCTAAGGCATAAGGATGGCATTAAAAGCAAATAAGTGGTTACAATACCAACTATTTACTGCAGCCGCCATTTGTCATGCTACCAACGTAATAAAAGTCAAAATCGGTTAAACGGACAGTAATAAAAGGCTTTCATAAATGTCTAATGTTATTTTGAACAGAGTATAAGGAACATGCACCTCAGCGCGATGCATGCTTTCGACTGACCCCTCACCCCGGTGACCGAGCGAGACTTGGTGAGTAAGTGACTGATTCGAACATTCGAAAACTAGTAATCAATTCCGTTGCCTCAAAACAATCGAAAAACATCTCGATTATTTCTTATAACGGCGAGGCTAGCGTTGCCAGGCGTCTGGATAAAGCCGGACATGGCCAGGCTTTTTAGTTGCGTGTCCGGCCAAATTTGGCTTTTTAAATTTGACCATTTTGTTTAGAATTGTCATTTAAGTTTTGTTTTAACTTGTACTTATCGCTAGCATAAGCAGAGTGGACATGCAATTAGTCTAGCAATCATATCACTTTTTTTTCACTAAAATTTAAAAAGATTTAATGAATTTTTGTTAATCATGTTAGACTTAAAAAGATTTCGGCTTTTTTGGCCAAATGTAAGACTAAATAGGATGGTCTGTCCGACTTTTTAGTTTCAGGTCCTGGCAACCCGGGACAAGTCGATGGTTGACTCGATGGATTTTTTATAACGATTCCGATTCTTTCGATTATCGGAATCGGCCATCGCTAAATAGTATAAATAGAGAAGGAAGGGCGTATGTTAATGTAGGTTACGCAATCTGTTGAGAAATAGAAGCCAATGAAATGAAGGGTAAGAGAAATGCGGGTGTTCTTTTGTTTTCGACGCACAAATAGTAAATTAACCTTCTGACGGTCTCTGTTTCAAGGTTTTACAACTTATAAACCATTCATATTTAAACAATGTATGTATACAGGGTTATTTGTAAAACACTGGCAACCTCTCAGGACTACTGACTTTTTACAAAACATAATTCATTTATTAATAACAAACCTTCAAGATTTTGTATTTTGCTATAACTACCTTCGTCTGTATTACACGACGCAAGCGCATCAAGCACCCCGCCACTTGATCCCCTCCAATATTTTACTTATCATTTTTCATTACACTTACTCGAAAACCCGCAATTATTATCTACCGATTTTAGGCACACAACTATTTTCCGCACTAGTACGGAAAATTGCTAAATTATAGTATCAGGCTGGACGCTAACCGATTCCAAGAGTCGCTGGTCAACATACGTTTATTTATTTCTTCGTAAGTGATAGGTGGTTGAAAAACGTCGTTTGATACACGTGGATCATTGCAGCACTCGGCGTTATAACAATTCCGCCTCGGTCATGAAGACAACCTTTCTCTACTTGTATCAAAACGTCCTATTTCCTACAAGATTTCAAACAAGACTAAAACATACAGGTAAGAAGTCTAGAACTAAATCCAAACCACAAGTCTTCCTATTTCAAAGACAAACCCAACTAGGCTACGTATACACAAACAATTTTGGTATACAGTTCATTAGTAATAGGTACCTTACCTACAGCACAAAATAGATAGGTATAGAAGTCAATCTACATACAAGCGCGCCCGAGCAACGCACACATAGACACCACTCACGGCCACGATATCTCGGAGTGCCTCGGCCCACTCGTCGAACAGTTCCGGCTCAAACGCTGTGCATTAGTGTGCATCCATCGAGCGTAGGTATAAAAAATGAAGTACATACATGAGATTGTCTTCTGTACCTATCTCATCATCATCTTCCTGCCCTAGTCCCGTTTTATTTGGGGTCGGCGCAACACGTTTTTTTCTTTCATTCTGTCCTGTCACTCGTCACGCTATCACTCCCTTTTCTTTCATATCACTTCTCACACAATCCATCCATCTTTTCTTTGACCTCCCTCTCCTCCTCCATCCATCCACATGTAGACTCATAACTTTTTTAGCTACATGCGTTTCGTCTCTCGTTCTTCCTTCTGTACCTATCTATTTTGTGGTAATAGGTAGGTACCTTACCTACGAGTTCAGTGTGTCCGTGACTTTATGTCATTTGGCTCAGGCGGTGACAAGGGTCCCACTTTATTTACTCCTCAGTTACGCCTCTTTTCATTATGGAGCCCGTATGCTAAATGCTTGGACCCTTATTACGGTAACCAGAATTGGGAATATGGGCAGAATAATTATTATATATTATTTCATTTCTGTTGGAGTTGTTAAGATTGTAATTCATGAATCCCCAAGCGACCACCGGTGGCCGCGCATCTATTGTCTTACTATTGTGTCTCTAATTGACGGTATCTGAAGGGTTAATGTGATCTTGGCAGGTATGCGTATATTGGCTTATGTGTGTTTGAGGTAGAGGCCGATATTTATCTATAGATATCTCCAAATTTCTCCGATATTCGAATCTTGTGAATGATAATAAAAGGTGTAAGGGACAGCCTTAGCCAGTCTGAGGGTTTGCTCAGTAGACGAAACTAAACCAACTTCCAAAAGATTTTTTTTTCAGGAAGCGAAAAAAAATCAGCCTCACCATACAAAATTATGAACTTGATTGGACAGTTTTTTTTTTTTTTTTTAGTGTCTTATTACACCGCAGACATGGTAGTCTGCGCCCTTTTTTGGAAATGTTATACATTATTTGTTAACAATATTGTTTATTGCAGTTGTGGTGCTCCAGTGTCGGACACACATTTTCCTTATTTCTAATTATTATTTTATGTTAGTAAGCTTATAATTAGGTGAGTCCATCTTAATTATTTTTTTTTGTTTTTTTTTTTTTATACATATTTACACAGGTATTACAATTATTCTTAATTAAATATATGTTTTCGTTTCCTGAAAAACAACTGTTGTGTAAGGTTGTTTAGTTTCGTCTATTGAGCAAACCTTATGGCTGGCTAAGGCTGTCCCTTACACCCTGTATTTGTTTTTAAGAATAATTTCAGGTATTACTAATAACCAACGGCCATTGACCCCATCAGCTGCTACTGTTTTTTTTTAATTGTTGATAGGCCCGCGCTTGACCACTATCTCACCTGATATTTATTGGGTCACCTATGGAGATTGAAGAGCTAAACGATATGGAGTACCCAGTCGCTAACACACGACCCTGGCGGATAGGACACGAAAATACTCGTCGGAATAATCCGACGCTATTGGTAAGAGTGTTTATATTCTTTTTGTTTAATCCAAACTAAAATTAAAAATGGGAAAGTGTGTGTCTGTTTGTCCGTCTTTAACGACAAAACGGAGTGACGAATTGACGTGATTTTTTAAGTGGAGATTAGTTGAAGAGATGGAGAGTGACTTAGGCTACTTTTTGTCTCTTTCTAACCCCCTCTTCCCAACCGTGTCAACCCGAATTTTAACGCGAGCGAAGCCGCGTGCAAAAGCTAGTACTACATAATACAAACCTATTCATACTTTTAATCAACTTACAAAATTAAGATGATCAGCTAAAATTCCCTACAAAAATATTCCGACCATAGATATTATGTACTGAAATGGCTTCATAGAGGCCGTCCTTTATCTTCAGCAGCCAGACGAGGACCACAAATAAATAAAGTAAACAATAGAAGGGACAGTTCATAACACGTACAGTCAACCAAATAAAGTGTAACTCAGTTAAACTCTAGTTGTTAACGAAGCTGCTGTTGATGTTACTGTTTGTTTGTTGTGATTCAAGTGTTAAACTATTTTAGTTGTTGTATATACAACGTAAATTTTAGTTTATGTGAAACCTGTATAGTTTGTTCAGAATCAGAAACTGAATGGATTCCAAAAGTTTTTACACCATGTTATATTTTTTCCCGAAAATGTTTAAAATGGTCACAAGTTGGACAGGTCATAGCGGGTATTAGGCGCCCGCAAACAGCTGGGTGCAATTGCAAAACAACCCCTCAGTCTTAGCCTGGCTGGCCTATGTATTTTTGCTGATATAACTAACTTGTAACTTTGTGATTTTTCATGATACAGTTATGAAACTTTGTACATAGATTATTTACATAAAAATATACGTGTTTCGGGTTTCGCATATACTAAAACTAATGTTGTATAATATTGTAATTTGAGCTATGAATTGAAATTGTCATAAAACTGAATGATAACTCATCATCAGAATTGTCGTTGTGTGAATGTGTCTAAATTTAGTTTGTGTTTTAGTCCTAAGGATCCAAAGCAAGACACCGAAGTAACAATCTGTAGGCCACACAAATATTTGATCCATACGGGAATCAAACCAGAGACACGCAGCTCGACAGCCAATCACTAACCGTCAACGCCTCAAAGTTCAAAGTGCCACTATAAACAAAACAAAAAAAAAACGCAAAACCGAAATTAAATAAAAACGCAAACGTAAATGAATAAAATTAAAACGCGAAACGCCGTCATAATTACCCCGTACCCAGAAAAGCGGACGAATCGAAATAAATTTTAAATGAACCCGCGACAAAAGGTAAGCTAATTAATTTTGAAAACTGCTGCCGTGTGTATATTGTCCTAATTAAGTTATTGTTGCATTATATTAAAAGTCTACGTGTTTTAGAAGTGGAAACGTGAACTGAATTTGTTTTGTATCCTGTACGTTTTGAGTGGTGCAACAAAGAAGGTGGAAAACACAGTCGTGGTAATTGAAAAACACGAATACTGCGGAAAAGCAGTAATTTCAGAAACGATATGACAAGTCATATTCAGCAAATCGACTGCAATACAAGGACACAAGCAGTTACAAACTTCAGGAAATCAAAAAGTAACCAAAGTCAGGATCTTTTTTTTTATTTTATTTTTTATAATGTATAGGCTCACGTTTGACCACTATCTCACCTGATGGTAAGCGATGATGTGGCCGACGATGGAACACGCTTGCCTAGAAGCAATCTATTCACTCTCGACTTAAAGACCCCTAGGTTATAGCTATCAGAAAACACAGTCTCCGGCAGGGAATTCCACTCCTTAGCTGTACGCATAATGAATGTATTCCCAAAACGCTTTGTACGTATGGGTGGGATGTCCACCATGTACCGGTGGCGCAACGCCGTACGTCTTGTGTTCCGATGATGGAACGGACTTGGTGGAATTAAATTGTGTAACTCCAGTGCACACTCCCCGAAATGTAAACGATAGAAAACAGACAAGCAAGCAACTCGGCGTCTATGCTCAAGACTTTGGAGTTTTAACTTCACAAGTGCATCATTGCCTATGATCTTCTTGGCACGCCTTTCAATCGACTCTAGTGCATCAAGCTGGTATTTGGCTGACCCATCCCAAAGATTAAAGCAGTACTCCATACACGATCTCCATGGTATTACAGTTATTGTAATAATTAAAGCACTTAGTTCCTGATCTGATGAGCGAGACGCGTAAGCTAATCCCAAGGTCAGAGACAGCGGCTGTGACTACTTAAGTACATACTTATCTTAGACTCCAAACAAGCTACTGTAAAGTATTCCAAATTGCAAAACTTCCTTAAATAAAAACAACGTAATCCTCAACTAAACTTCTAAATTAATTCCAATGAGAGTTCGAAAATCGGATCAATTTGTAACAATGGAAAGATACCTAATATTATTATAATGAAAAGTAAAACAGAAAGTACACAAACAGATCTGGTCGTATCGTGTAATCGTATTACAAAAGCCAAATTAGTGACGAAAGCTGCCAACTTTTCGACATCCATTAAATCTCTCGTTGAAGTTCCAAATAAGTTTTCGGTCGAAAAGGGAATTATGATGAAGTGGGACGACTTTCGGATTAACGATATCGTTATGGGGAAAACAAAACGTTGGAAATGAAATTTGTGGAAAAGAAGGTTTTAGAAAAGTTTTGAGCGCCTAATTCTCAGTCTGACTGGCACGAATAAAATGAGAAACATAGCTTGAGTCTTGACGCTGGCAATATAAATATTTATTTCATAGATTCCTCTTAACACGCAATTTCTTTGGCATATCAACAAAAGGATATCAATAGTGAAAATATTTATTTATTCATTGATGCAAAGTGGCCGACTGGAGAAGAGAAACCCCAATACAAACATAGTGTAATTCACGACAGCCTTGAGAACTGAACAAAGGTTATTTGGGTCTATGAGGGTCTTTATTTGTTTTACCAAGATATTGGTAAATAGGAAAGTGTTATAAGTACGTAATGGGAAGGTATTTTTATTTGAAATATGTATCATATCTTTCTTATTACAGACTGCCACAATGAACGTTGGTAGAGAAATTGTTTCTCACGCTCACGAAGCGTAACATTTAACAAACGTAATAGTGTTCACGGTAGATATAGTTATATCAAATGAGGATGTAGTTGTCAAGCTTGATGGAGCCCTTTGCGAAATAAACACGAAGAAACAGGTTGTCTTCCCTAATCTATCAGACTTCAAATAGTTGAATTGAGCGCCTATTATTAGACATTTCGTAAGCAAATAATTAACATTCCAGACAGCAGATAACGAATAGACACAACAGTCGCAGAAAATAGAATATTCATTCACATTAAAACCGGATATTTATTTATTCAAATGCACTCCTTATATCAGACCACTTGATTTACTAGACCATGGCACTTTCGTTTCATGCGAACAGGCCCTTACTTTACGTCACTTGGTTTTACATAATTTCGCACGATCACGGACATAAGGCTATGCATAGACCAGCTAGTAGGAGTAACTCGTATGAATTGTGATGCAACATACGCAATGGTTCACACGCAATGATGGGAAATTTGAATAAAGACGTATTTGTTTATGCAGACTCTTCTTAAGCATTTGATAGCATCTATTAGTATTGAGCGAGCTGATTTTGCTTTAGAAACTGGAAGCATAAATTAGCGTGTCTTCTTGAAAGATTAGAAGAATTTACAATCTAGGCAAGACGGCTCCAATTTAAATTCAACAACAAAAGCTTAACGATGATTAGTCATCTTAGTATTTTGTTTTTAGTGTCAAGTCGGACGCTATCGCTAGACGCACATTTAAAACAAATTCACGTCAAGGCGAATTAGTGTTTCTCGTCTTTCCTTTCGATGAGTGGTAGGCCTAATATTAAGTGGGCTTCTTTCGTCACTATCATTAACTGCGGTGAGATCTGTAACTTTTGCTTTAGTATGATGCAAACAAGTGTGACTCAAGATAGTATCTAATTCTAAAAGTGTTCCAAGAGTTCTATCTAGTTACAGCTTCTAAATTATAAACATGTTTTACTGATTCGCCTACGATATTTAAAACTACAGCAACCTAATTATATCTATTCTCGGATATCATAATTTGTTCTCAATAATAACTCGGCAAAACGCTACAATTTTCCTTATTCACGGCAAAATCTTTTAAGTACAGTCGATCCTTATTAATAAACTTAGAAGTCTGACCAAAATCGAAGCTCTATTAAAAAAATATTCCGAAGTCGTTGTCATTAACCAAAGTTGAGGGCAGAATGAAATTTCATGAAGGCATTTGTGGGCATCCATCTATAAATATAATTGGCCAGGCTTGTTAGTTTCAAGGAACTTCGGCTTTGAAGTCTGCTGAGGTCTGTACGCACAATCGCACGCCGTAATGATAAACGTCGGGTCCTTGACGGGTGAATGGATAGAGAGAGCGTGTGTGGGTGTTTTGTAAGATTTTTCCTATGAGATCCGAGAGTTTTCCGGTCGTATTGTTAGTACATCTCTTTGAGAGATTTGAGTATCGTCAAAGGATCTTGTGCACTTATTGCTAAACACAAAATGTTAGCATTTTACTTGTGAACTTTTACAATTGGTTTTGGTTCCAAGAAACTGGTACTATCTTCGCCAAACTACCAACGAAATGACATTATACATAGTAGTATATCTATTTTTTTTTAAATTGTAAAACAAAAAGGTAACCACAGAAACCAAAAAATTCGAAGACATCTGACATTCACCAACCCGCACTGGGCCCGCGTGGAGGATTACGGCCCATTCCCTCTCCTAGAGAGGAAGCCTGAGACTCAGAAGTGGGAACATTGAAAAAGGCTAATGATGATGATGAACAACAGAAAAGTTGAACTGAATATGGTCTACAAAAAAGCACTGTGACAACCAAAACAGCACTCCACCATATGCATACTCGTGTTATTCCCAACTCTCCAAATAAATATAAAAACTCATACAATATTTAACACGCAAAACATTATGTAAAACCAACATACAAAGTGCCCATCAAGATATTGATCCCTTATAAAGAATACAGTTATAACAACGCGAGCCTAAATAAACAAGTCAAACATACGTTACATACGGCAACACGTATTCAACATAGAAATACATAATAAATGTATAATATTTACATATGAACTAGGACCGGGAGAGGAGTATATTTTTGTGAGTAGCCTCCAGTTTTATGTTTACGCTTCGTTTTCTACAAGATGGGCTTGAGAATGTGGATATATTACATATATGTATGTGTGGAGTGTGACTTCTTATGCGTAAAATATCACTCAGTCAACATGGGGCCCAGGATAGCTCCTTGAGAAATGCCGTAATTAGAATTTCTGTATCTGTATGTAGATTTGTAATGTGGTAAAATGGCATATGAAAAATAAAGCGATCGAAAAGGATTTTATCTAATTATGAACATGACCAAAAAGGTCTTGAAACTTACTAAGTGCACTCACCCACTTCTGCGCACCTTAACGAAGATGCGCTTAATATGCCAGTATCGCTAATCCTCTCCAAACTTAATGAAGATTTTATCCCAAACCGTTTTCAGTAGTGATCAGTCACAGCGACTGAATTAAAACAGCTTCACAGAAACATCCTCAGAGTCCTTTTCAATTAAATTCAACACAAAACCTGCTCACACATTGCATCGCATCAATAGGATTAACTAGAATTTTCAGGCAACGCCGCGGTAACAAACTGGGTCTTTGTGGTTCCACTGCATTCGACGCTTTCAGTAAAACCAGATTTACAAGAATCTGGACATGCGACAGAACGATTGGAAAAACGCCATTCGATGTCTATCGGACGCAATCGAACGCCTATATGAGGTCCGAACTATTGGACTGGTTGGTTTTACTGTTTACACTGTAACAAATGTTCAATGAATTTTATTAAGCTCTTTTTCATTTGACCCAGTGGATAAAACTGTACATAAAATAGGATTTTAGGTATTTGATGGAAGTGATACGATAACCAAATTGGCTATAGCTAGTTGGACGTGATCAATGCAAAGTCAAACTAAAACAATAGGAGTGTGTACATCTATAAAGGGAAATGGTGATATATTATAAGGTGCCAATGTGTTTTATTTATAAGCTGTACTGCAAATGGTACGCATCAAGTGTGAGAAATGGGTCAAAACAGTGGTCGAAGCCAGTGAGTCACTTTCGACGACTGACTTTGGTTTAGAATGGTTTGTAGCATTTCATACCAGTCATACTAATATTACAATTACGTAAAATGGTTTAGCAAAGCAAGACAAAGCTTGGCACGGTCTCATAGTTTGGTAGGAATGACCTTTATTTGAAATTCACTAAGTGAATGTTTTAGACTATTTGCAAGCCAATTCTGCCTTAAGTAATGCCTAGCAATAAAATGAGTCATCGTAATTTTACAAGTTCTAGTCTAGTCGAATTTAACGTAATGGCAGGCCCTAACAAGACTCGAGATAATGCGTAGTAATAACCCCAAAAGTGTACCATATTTCCCACAGCCTAGATAAAGCTTCTAGTACACCAAAGTAGATACTGTATAGTGGAGTCATTCACTCTACGATCGGCCACACGCATCGCACAGATGGCGTAACCGTTGATAGCAGCATGCGGGCCTCATTTGACGATCACTGACAGCTGTTAAGGCTGTCTATAGACAGAACTCGAACGCTTGAAGGCGACACACAGTGCTAAAACTGGGCAAGTGCGCACAATGAATGATCCGTACAAACTTACCTATGTAAATAGTTCAATTTGTGAGTGGAATCTTGAAGATTTTTCCGAATCGCATTTTTTTTTGTGACGTAATAATAAAGCTGTTTACAGATTTATTCCTATATCTGTGCTATAAGACCTAACTTAATGGCAAATTTCAGGATTCTGGGTCAACGGAAAGTTCTCTATGAATTTTTGTTCCCTTGATAATGTCTAAATATACTATTTTTGTAATATAAACGACCATATCTTTTTGTTTCGTTAACTCAGAAGTTTGATTTTTTTCACAGCATCAAGGGACCACAGACTTGAATATATGGTTTAAATTTCAACTCGATAACTCTACGCATTTCTGAGATAAAAGGTCTTGACAAACAGATGGACAACAAAGTGATCTTATAGGGGCTCCATTTTTTATTTTGAGGTCCTAAAAACAATATAACTATATCAAAATAAACATGACGTTATGCAGTACAGGGGGCACAAAAAGTAAAAAAGAAGGTAAAGATTTTTTTTTGGTGGGTAAAAATCATCCAATGACAACCCCCGCTCTTGGGTGGAGCGGGAGATAGTGTCAGACTCTTACTTACCAAAAACCCACCTCGTTCCTTCTAGCCTTCATACCGGGGCTCAAGCTCCTTTTCAGGTAACCCTGGCCCCAGTAGGCTTCGACCCAGCTGGGCCCCTCCTGTTGCTGACAACTCCTTGAGGCGCGCGGGAACAGTGCGCGCGGTCGACGTCTTGGGAAGGTAAGGCATAGTCTGACAAATACTGACGCTCTCACTCTTAAATATTACTCAAGTTTTACTCATATTACTAAGCTAAAAGGGAATAAGAAACATATATGTGCTAAAACTACGGAGTCGGAGTAAATGGAGACAATTTTCTATGTCAAATAAATGTTGCTTAGCGCAGTCGACTTCCGTCGTCGCCCGTCAGTTGCGAGCCTTAGATGTGTACTTTTTATTAGTATCTTATCTACAAGGGAAATAGGGAAAACAGTTCAGGTGAGGATATTAGTGTTACTTAGTACGGTATACGAAGTGGTGACAGATAAATACAATTGTATCTTTTGTTGTATGAGAAGTTCTATTTAGGTGGAGTACGTGCGCCATGAGACGAAGTTCGCACCGAGGGAGGGTACAGCTGTTGGAATCGCACTGTAACGTCAAATTCAAGGCGTTCGTCGTGCGAGCCCCGAACATTTTTCTGCCCCTTATATTGTAGAAAGACTTCTGGCCGCAAGCCGTGTATCTGTGTATTTTTTAGCATATTTACTTAATTTATCTTTATCCTCCTGTCCTTGCGCTTTAGAAGTCTAGATCTAGACAATAATGACATTTCATAAGTGATATTGATCGTCAAATGTCAAAAATGTTTGGGATTGACCATCACCTTATTTCTATTCGTCCTTTCACACAATTTAAACATCATTACTTTGATTTCTTTGATGTAATGATATTGTTATTAATTAACATTATTTTAAAGTTAATAAATAAATCAATGAACTGATCAATAATCACGAAACTGTATTAGTGATATGAATTTTCGGAGAAAAATCGAGAGTTTATCGATAAGAGTAACAATAGTATTGGATGTTTGTTTATATAATCTATATGGCATAGCATAGCCACAAAATAGATAGGTACAAATGACAATCTACATACAAAGCACGCTCGAACAACGCACACATAGAAACTGCTCACGGCTCACGGGCTCGTGTGTGTGAGGTACCTATCTATTTTGTTGCTAAGCATAGTAAGCCTTATAATGACCCCCTTGTTGGGACTAAGGCCTCCTTTCTAGGAGAAGGAATGGGCCGTAATCCACCACGCGGGCGCAGTGTGGGTTGGTGGAAGTCACACGTCTTCGTATTTTTGGTTCTAGGACATGCTAGTTTCCTACCGCGAGGAGAACTACAGATTGCTCTCCATCCGCAAGCCCACGCCTAAACTTTTGGGTAGTGCGACTATTAGTTCTTATTGGTGGAATATCTTTGCTGTGCTTCGGAAAACAAAGAAAAAATAGTATTTCAATTTAGTATAGATAAAATATGTCCGTTTCATTTCCTACGAAATCGTGTCGGCACATCACTAATAAAACTCCGAATCTCACCATTCAGGTTTCAATTTAATTTATTAAAATATAGACGCCATTACGCCTTTTATAACGTCGGCTCTCAAATATAATGGATTTTAATTGAACTTCAACGATTTTCGCAGAAATTCACGTTCGTTATAAATGTTTTACTTACGGTTCTATTTAAATTTGTATTTGATAAATGAATGCTGGAGGTAACATTAGGAAGTTTTTTTTTTATCTTAAGGCTGCGGTCTTTTAAAAATTCACCCGCGGCAAATTATTAGCGCATCTTTGTATGCTTTTTTTGAACAAGATAATGAAACAACTTGAAATATTATTATAGCACATATTTAGCCATAGTATGAGTAGTAGCCTGTTATTTTTTTTAAGTCAATTTGGGTGTATTATGTTTGGTAAATCAAGCGTTAAACATAGCTCTTTCGTGCCAACATCATTTCGACTTATGTTTGTGAGCTTCGTTATTAATGGCATAATATAACGAATTTACAAATCTTACGAATGGAAACTAAGCGCAACATTATCATCTTTGAAATGCATTCATGGCTAGTTCTAAATATGTTTCATTTTCTTATTTCAGAAGTCACAATTTCATCAAAATTCTCAACATTTGGCTCTTATTAAATGTTTTTTTTTTTTTCACATTAACTAAGCATCGTAGTTACATCATAATTAGATTATTTTGATGATAAAACTTTAATAAAGCAAATGATAAAAAAGCTAAAATCCAAATCACCATAATTTATCAAAAATATTGATTTTAAAAGATGTCCAAAAAATGTGTATAAATTATTAGTGTACACATTTTTTGGACATCTTTTAAAATCATTATTTTCACATTTAGACATACTCGTAGTTTTATTATTTGCTTTATTGAAGTTTTATATTCATAGACAGTAAAGTTATTAGCGTTTGTTTATATCCCAAAATGTCACTCATTTTATGGAAATATTGTAATGAAAACATTAACAATATAATCAATAAGCCTAAAGCCAAAGGAAAAGCACTGGGCGTAGTATTTTCTAGTAGCAATTATTATGAATAATTGATTCATTTATGATATTACCAATTATGACATACTCGTAGTTTCGTGGATAATTTTATGGATTCATTTTTTTTTTACTTTTAATTACATAGGTACCTAATTATGATCAGAAACGGGTACAGATATAGCTCTTTTTTTGTACTAATTAAAAAATAGGGCTGTATATCCTAACTAATATTATAAAAGCGAAAGTGAGTTTGTTTGTTTGTTACGTCTTCACGCCTAAATGGCAAAACGGATTTTGATGAAACTTGGTTCACGGATAGACCATGTCCTGGAATAGGACATAGGATGCTTTTTATCCCGAAAGTATGTTCTCTTGGGATAATTTTCTGCTATCACACGGGCGAAGCCGCTGGGAGCAGCTAGTAAAAGATAAAATAAAAATAAAACTTATGAGAGGTTAAAAAAGCACTTAACTCAACAAAATTAGCTGCGATATTGAAAAGGAAACCCGTAGTCTTAGTACGCAAAGGGCAACTGAAGGACACAAGTGATGTTTTAGTTTTAGCCACCAAAAGTCTGACACGCCCTCTCGCTCCACCCAGAGCGGGAGAAGTAATTGGATGATCTCCAAACGTAAAAAAAAAACCTGCTATATTTAAAAACAATAATTAACGAAAACAGATGGACGGTTAGAAAACAATGATAAGCTCTTCAAATCTTTAAGTCTTCATAAACCTTTTTAGTCAATATTTTGGTCCTATTATGTTCCCTTCAATAACATTAGTCTGTCTCATAGTCAATAGTCATAACTAGCGGGCTAAAGTTTGTAGTCAAACCACATAAAATACATCCAAACAAACATTTAATATATCATAAATGTCAATTAATGCAATATATGTCCCAATTAAAACTTTATAAGCCGTATTTACATAATCCATTCAATCCACCAGCTATGCCTAATCTGATATAACAGGAAACTTCACCAACGATCCTTGTTACAACCACATAAAGCACAAAGTCAAGTGATCCTTGAGACTTAAACAAGCAAAAGTTATCTTTGCAGGGACATACGGGCACAAAAGTGCTTATGAAGCCCTAACGAGTAGTGCACATGTGAGACGATACGGGCGCCCTCTATATTGAACAATGCCTTCATTATTCAAACTACTCAAGTACAAAAATAATCCTTATCCCTAAAGTTATAAGTCTTGAAGTTGAATGAATCTAATCCGGGACAAAGGATGGAGTTTTACAAAGAAAATCAACAGATGGCTCTGTGATAAAGATGGGTAAATCTCGAGTGAGTGTTCATTGTGAAAATAAAGGGTCACGTCAAGAGGATTTGGACCTGTTAATTTTTTTTCGGGGAGGGTCTGCGGGTTTCCACGGACTTTTTCCACGGACGGGTCTGCGGGTTTCCTCACAAAAAATGTGAGGATAAAAACGAAAAATACTCTGAAATTAATATAAATTGCCTACCTTGTCATTGTGTTAATTCATCATCAGCCTTTTTAATGTTCCCACTGCTGGGACTCAGGCCTCCTCTCTAGGAGAGGGAATGGGCCATAATCCACCACGCGGGCCCAGTGCGTGTTGGTGAATGTCACATGTCTTCGAATTTTTGGTTCTAGGACATGCCGGTTTCCTCACGATGTTTTCCTTC
Source organism: Mythimna lalbum (assembly GCA_949319445.1). Taxonomy (NCBI): domain Eukaryota; kingdom Metazoa; phylum Arthropoda; class Insecta; order Lepidoptera; family Noctuidae; genus Mythimna; species Mythimna lalbum. The sequence continues at coordinate 17,459,797 of OX439357.1, read as the reverse complement.
ACCGTTTTGAGAGCAGTGGTGATGAAATAAATTACACAAAGTAATGCGCCTGGCTGGGTTCGAACCCGCGACCTACAACTCGTAAGTCGGGGCCATTACCACTCGGCCACCACTGCTCTCTTGTGTTAATTAAAATTGTAAATTCCGTGAATTGCTTGCAAGCAGACATGCATTAATTGCATACAAACAAGAGTTGCAATTAGCAAGTTTCACTGAAATATTTTCGTTTAAGTAAAAGTGAAATAATTTGTTAATAGTTTTGATAGAAATAAGTTCTGGTTACAATCAGCGGGAGAGCAAATTAAACCCTTTGTAAGTATTCTCTTCCAAGATAGATTTAGTACATAATATAATAATTAATTTCTTTTCACTTAATTACTAAACGTTATGAAATATGGATGATTAGTGTAATTAAATGTTTTTTTGATCCACCGTAAAAATTATGACAGCTATAAAAAAATGAAAATATGCGTGTTCTGAGTATTTTACTTGAAATATTCAATTAATGGCGTGGTGTGTAGAAAAACTAATACTTTTATATAGGTAATTAAAAATAGATTAACATCCATCCAAGAATAAAAACGGGATCCTTTTATTTTTAGAATAGTTTGCCTTTAATTATGTTTAAATTACTGTAATTACGTCAAAACTGTTTTACAGCCGTTGTTTCGTTAATAGTTTGGAGTTTAACCTCATAAGAATTAATATTATGATTCAAATAATGCAGATATCTTTCAAAAATATCCTATGCCGCATAAAGAAGAAAGCCAGTGTTTTCTTCGTGAAGAAAAAGTAAAAAAATAAAACAAGTCAGTTCCATTCTATCCAACTTTTCTTTCATCCAGTACATATTTTACACGTACCATTTCAAGAGCTTAGCGCGGCGCCCGTCAAATATGCAACACGTGGTACCAACCTCCCATAAATAAGATCGACCAGGAAAACGTTAGGCAACCGTAAGAAACAAAATAACGGCGAATAATATAAAAAAGGCCCAGGTTTTATGTGAATGCCCACATTAATAATTCATCCGTAATCCCCTAAAGTTTGGTGGTGGGATCTAAAATGTATTTTACGACACAATCGACCGTGTTTTATACACACGCCACAGGGGCGGACTGAGGTGCTAACTTGCCAATGACGTCTTCTGTTCAATAATATTTTTACTTCTCTAGTAATGTGTACTCGGTTTTATGGTTACTATGAAGAAAGGTTATTACGTGACCAGGTATCCTAGATCGGTGTGATTTTCTATTGTTTAAACATATTTCTTGATCCGATATTGCAATTTTCGACACTTTTCCGGAATTTTATTAACAATAATTAGGATCTTTATATCTTATAACATGTAACAGGAAAAATACCACAAGAATTAGTAAATTAAGTTACAAATTAGTTAGTTTTTTTAAGAAAGTAGTCAATAGGCAAATAAAGTGGGCAGCGACATCGACGCACTACATGGGTTGGTAGCAATATCTACGCACGCACACACAAACACGTTAGTGCCGTGATCAAGATTTATCACGAATTCTTCAAAAGGTGATTCCTAATGTGAAAATTTTAAGATAAAAAAATTATCTACCTATTTTAAAAATAGCTGAAATTGATTAAGCAGCCGATTCTGAACAAAATACTTTCCGGATTCCAGATTATTATTACATTTTGTTTAAATATGACTTAATTAAATATTGAAATTGAAAAAATATACATCATAATCTCTCACTAGAGAGATCTTTTCAGCACAAGGTATTTACTAAATAAGAAGGATAAGGTAAAACCAAGCCGTGGCAAGAGCTATTTATTTACATCAAATTCAGTTCAACCCGCGATTTGTATGTGTTCGTTTGAAGAACTGTCTTATTTACGGCTTTATTAGGTGTAAAAGTTTTAGTATCTGATCCGAAACGTCATGTGTGAATATAGTCGTATATTTTTATTGTGATATAGGTGTTAAGGAATGATATCTAAAAAGTATTGAAGGTGATACTGAAAATAATGGAATTGACAATGGATTATATAAAAATGAATAAGAAAATCTTCATGATATACAGAGTACCTACCACTGTTGAAGGTAAGCATGTATTATTAGAACAAATAGCAGTAAAAGCATAATTTATTAAAATTACTAAACCTTACACCATAGAATGTTAATGGCTTCAAAATCTATTTCTACCCTTACTAAAATAGCTGAAACACCTACGCATACAAAAATACCAGCAGCAGAGCATATTCCATCCCTGCTCCCACTATACAATACCCTTAAATGAAATTTAAGTCACCCGCAGAAAGTAGATAAAACTTTACTTTTTGTCGCAAGCTTTCGGCTAACTTTTTTTGGGTAGCGAAACTTCAATGAATGTCGGTGTTCAGTTTCCCCAATGGTTTTAGGAAACAAGCCAAATGCACCATTCAGAAAAAAAAAACCTTAGCAGGTAGGAATGTTCGAGATAAATTCTGAGATGTCGATCCCAATGCTAATTTTGCACCAGACCTCATAAAGCATTTCTGTTTTATTTTTGTGTAATAAAACCACCGAAAAGGGACCAGATGTAAATTTGGAATAATAAGTCGAAATTTGGGTTCTGCCATCGCTTTTCTACATGCCAAGCACCTCAGGCGATATAATATAAACCATATTGCAGACCCACAAAAAAAAAAAGCAATAAACAAAGACACTGAAGACAAAGACGAAATTGAATGTCATTTACCGAAACAGATATTGTAGCACAAATATTTACCAAAAAAAGAAAAATAAATACAGCTAAGCACAAAAAAGGATCTGTATATGAACACGTCAGGACACAAACTAACAGAAAACGCGTAAAAATAACTCATCTAACGTTTTTATGATTTTGGGGAACAGGGATGGCGTTCATTACCGTCTCGGGGCTCGGGGCTAAAGTAAACAGCGCCGTTGGAATTTTTTCATCAAAATTTGACTTATACCATCTGCTTCCGCGGTAATCTTGGCTAGGGCAAATATTTGTACCGCCTCAGTTACGTCGCTTCATAATTATAGCTAGGGCCACGGATTACGGCTAGGTCACTGTGAAATCGCATTATTCTCGCTTTGTGTCATCAGCGATACAATTTGCGTGGGCTTGTATCCATTATGGTATGTTTGGTGATATAGTTAGGGGATTAACAAATGTCAATTAGGTTTAGAAGCCGATTGAAATCGCCAAGTGCTTTGTTTGTTGAGGATCTTGAGATATGACCGTTTGCTGCGTTTCCTGTTTGTTGGAGCAGTTCAGAGATTACTGTGGTCGGAATATTTCTAGGAACAACCAATTGAACTTTGATCATAATTCTACGAAGGGACCTTCCTAGGAGTATTGTTAACTTTGAGACAATTGATATTCGGATGATCTCTCCTAAAAAAATAGGGGTTTTATCAGAACTGAAAAGGCAGTCGCAAACGGACAGCTAAACTTCATTACGTAAAGACACTTAGAATTTATAAAACTTTTCCTAACTTCGTCAGTTTTTAATTGTTTTTGACAGACTTAATTCTAGAATATAATTCCTTTGGAAAGTTTATTAAAAGAGAAAAAGCTAAATCGAAACCATCGTATTTTATTTACTACTAGCTAGCCCTGCCTTGGCTTCGCAAGCATAATTTTCTTTTATTTATTTATTCTTTTCTTTTTTTTTAATTTTCTTAATATTTGTTTTTTATTTTCATTTTTTTTTTATGAGCCAAGTACTAGAAATAAATGAATTATTATTATTATAAACCTTTTCCCGACTATAACGAACACAGAAAAAGAATTATCTGTTAAATCATCCGTTCCCTGTTATGGGAATAAAAATATAACGAATAGCTGTTTCTTTAAGAGCTTTGTTTGATACCTAGTTCCTAGATTTTTTCGATGAAAAAAAATTTCACGATGTATTTCACTCACTCGCATCATCGCAAACATTGCTGTGCTCGACATTACCTGAAAACAAAAAAAAAATTAGGTCAAGCATTTATATCAAACGACATTTATCATAAAGGGACACGATATTTTTTCGGTAGTGAAGGTAAAATATTTTTAAATTAATTTACACACGTAAAGTAAAATAGTGACATTAATCACGGAAATCTTAAGGTGGTGCATGACTCACATTTTCACTGTTTTTCATACAACCACTCATAACTGATTATGACGTTATTACACATTTTTCATTAGATATTTTGGAAACGCAGTATTTTGTGGATATTATCTAGGTTTCTAAAGAAACCAATTCCTAAATTTGTGTAAAACTAATCCAGTAAAAACCTCTGAAAATGTCCTATTTTGTATGAACTTTGACACTTCATAATTTGCCTAAAAATTAAAAAAGTCAAAAAAGTAATCCTCTAGAGACCTTGCAAATTTTATTAAGATTCTAAATGACGACAACTTTTTCCAAAAACTTTTAAAGGTTTAAAAAAAACAGCTATTTCCTGGAGCAAGTTTTGTGAAATTTTCGAGTAAATCTCGGAATTACCGAATACTAACAGAGTTTCCAGGCGTTATCTCTCTTTTTTTGCGTTGCCTTTTCGTCAAACATCGCGCTGGAATGCATTAAATGAAGTAACAAGCTTTTAATTCATGAATCCCCAAGCGACACCCGGTGGCCGCGCATCTATTGTCTTACTATTGTGTCTCTAATTGACGGTATCTGAAGGGTTAAACCATTTTCGATGTTTACGATAAGCGAGTGGAAAAGGACCCTCTTAAGAGTAGGTACTACATCACATTATTATACTGCAGTACGATATGAAATTTTGCTATGTATCGAGTACTTTTTAATGAAGTTCCTTTATATTGTAAACATTTTTGTGGTGAGAAATAAATCATTATTATCACATTATATCATAATGCGAAACTTTGTAAGTGTCTGTGTATATATGTTACTTCTTCCCGCTCGAACGGAACAGATTTCGATGAAACTTAGTACACTGTTAGACTATATATCTTGGAATAGCACATAGGATACGTTTTTTACTTTTTTTTTTTGTTCCCTTTGTTATATAATTATATGTATTAAGGTGTCCAGCCAACGAAACGGGAAAAATAAGGTTTTCAGTGTTCTCACACTAACAATTTCCATCACTACTCAAACCATAATATAAACTCTAAGATCAAAGACCTAAGTCTTGAAAAAGATAGTCTTAACAGAATAACTTTCCAGAATCTACAATACTCAAGTCAGTGGATAATAACGTGCACATATGAGGAATCAGCTCAGATTTATGTAATACTAGTATTCTTATTGCATCCGCCATCTTTTCAAAGATCTTTCTACGTTATCATGTCGTATTTTTAAAAAGAAATCCTCTCTAAGGACAGTCTAAGTTTGGAATATTTTGATGGAACAGCCATTTTTGTTATACTTTGCATAAATTAGGAATTATGTTGGACTGTTTTAGTGAAATTGGGTTCTCCAAGTTGAGTAAAGCATTATTAGGGAACCTACTGTTTATTTTTTATTTAGTCTGTTTTTCTACTATTTATAAGATAACAGATCAAAGGCTGTAAGTGGAACTAGATCCGTCGCACGCTCAGGGCAAGAACTAGACTGGAATCTTCTAGAGCGTAAACGTAGTCGCCTTAAGCAAACCTGGCGACGAACGATCATCCAAACACCGCTCGTGGAATTGGATCAGTCACACTCCGAAGGCATCCTGATCATTCTTGTTTACCAAGGCAAGCCCTAAACTGGAATACTCAGGGAAGCTGTGAACGTGATCGCCCTAAGAAGACCTGGCGACGAACGATCATCGCAGACGCAAAGTCTTGGAGCGAAGTGAAAAGTGAAGTTCAAGATTGAAATGGCCTCTGTCCCATCTAGGGGACACAGGAACTCATATGTAGGTAAGTATTTTGGTCTAAAATTGTACAAATATCACAACAGGTAAGTAGGTATTTCGTTTTGAAAATCTGCATCACCGACCATCTTGAGAATTTTACGAAAGAAAAGGGAACGAAAAAATTTTTAATATAGATATTTTTTTATTTTATTGATATAAACTAGAGCTAGACTGCGATCTTACTTGTTGATAAGCAGTTATGCAATCATTGATGGTGATGCGCACTAGTTTATTTACAACCACAGCTACCTTTGTCAGAGGAGAATAGAAGGTGAAGAATCGTTGGTCCAGCTTCACTAGATTATAGACTCATCATTATAGATCATCAGCCTTTTTTATGTTCCCACTGCTGGGACTCAGGCCTCCTCTCTAGGAGAGGGAATGGGCCGTAATCCACCACGCAGGCCCAGTGCGGGTTGGTAAATGTCACATGTCTTCGAATTTTTCATTCTTAGATATGCCAGTCATCTCACGATGTTTTCCTTCACCGTTTTGAGAGCAGTGGTGATGAAATACAAAGTAATGCACCTGGATGCACTGGCACTCGGCCACCATTGTTCTACATATATTTCACATTTAAAACAATCAATTCATACAATAAAACTAAAAGGATCAATATGAGCGATAGAAACGAAATATTGACCAATTCAATAGAAATTGTGATTTCTATTATTTTTAGAGTGTTGACTAGGGATTCACGAATATCAAATAACATACCTATCACCTGCACACCCTAACACGCTCAAAAATAATAGTTTTTCAGAACACTGTTATTAAAATGTTCTATTTTTGTAACACGAAACATTTCACGTTTTATTTTTCCATAGCCAAACTGAGCCAAAACCTATTTTTACAAATTCATGATGGATTCTGGTCAATCATTCGAGACTACAGACTGAAATCAGATTAGATTAAAGGGGGATGCTCAAAGGTAGCCCAAGAAATTATTTTCACGTTTTTGCATTTGGTAGGTCAGTGTCAAAATATGATATTATTAGCGGCCCCTCTCGGCTTCGCACGCTCAATAAATGTAGCCTATGTTACTCAGGGTAAATGTAGCTTTAAAATGGTGAAAGAATTTTTGAAATCGGCACAGTAGTTTTTGAGTTAATTCATTACAAACATACACACAAAAATACAAATTTTCCCTCTTTATAATATTAGTGTAGATGACTTGTAGTTCTATAGGTTCGCTTAGCAGCGCGACTATCAATGTGACTCCGACTTTTAATTATCCAATAACTTCTAGCGGTCTGGGTGGACCGGGAGGGCGTGTCAGACTTTTACTGACTAAAACCACACATGTTCTTTGCGTTCTAGGACTACAAGTTTCCTTTTCAGAAAATCCTCCGAGAGATTGCTGCCACTTCACACCTCCACCGCGACTCCGACCGCTGAGATACTAACCATAGAACGAATCGTATGAAGCATTATCATAGCAATAATGTCGCTTTGTCTCGCCGCGCCCGTCATTGGGATCTTAAACCCTGTTCTATATATAACCACGTATAAAGTGACGAGCCTCAACTATCTCAAGGGACGTTTCTCCTAAATTGTCAATTGTGAAAGTGATAACAATCGCCATATTAGAACTCCTTCGACCCTAGAATTTAGGTCCTCATTCTAAGGCGTCCCTAAGGATCTACTAGAGCCAAGTTCAGACGTGTCCTAAGTATATCTAGGAAAGTTTGAGACATATTGCAAGTTGGAGGACACAGAAACTCTTACTGGCGTTGTCTAAAATAGAGTGAAGATAAAAAAATAATAAAAACGGGACGCTATGTTTTATACTGGCTATATTTAAGAAATTTTAACAAAAATACAGCAAGAAGCTATTGGGTATTTGTCTCTGCTATTTTTGTAGAATATTTTACACTGATGACAGATTTCTTTTTAGTGTTAACTACTAAAAAGAAATCTTATTTAAAAACAGCATCAACATTGATTATTAAATAAAGCAGCAATTCAGTTTGAGGAAGACGGCCGTGGTAAGAATATCTCGCTATCTCTATTGAGCACACGTGACACAATGGCGGTGACGTCACATTTTAGTATGTGCATCCCTAAACCGTTATTTGACAGTTTCCTCTTCCACCAATTTTGAAAGGTTTCTAACTTGATTAATATTGAATAAATTTGAAAATTTCGTTCTATTTGCGATTTTGTAGTTACCTTGTGACCGATTTCAAAAATAAGGAGGTTCTATGTTCGGCTGAATGTATTTTTTTTATACAAACAATAAATAAAGTCAAGTACCCAATTCATCAGTTATTAAAGTTATTTCTAGTTAATATTTTTGAATCAAAGAATATCTGAAACCTTGAAAGGAATACGTTCAATTTATCTTTATGGACGTCTAGAAGGTAAATAAATTGGCTTCGTGTCGTAGTTTTTTCGAATTAGGCTTTAATTCATGAATCCCCAAGCGACCACCGGTGGCCGCGCATCTATTGTCTTACTATTGTGTCTCTAATTGACGGTATCTGAAGGGTTAAAAAGCTGTATTTTTTATTACATTTAAGAAATATAATAGGGACGGCAGATATTCCCTTATTGAAAGGATAAAGAATATAGGTATATTTCGTATATTACTGAGAAAATAATAGGCAGTCGCACGCAATTGAGATTTTGGTTGTTAATTTTTAACAGAATCTTGTTATGAAATGTATTTTTTACATAGAAGTTTACTGGAAAACAGAAAAGTTTTTCAGCAACAAATCATTCTTACTTTTTTTTTAATCTAACGTATTGGGCACTGGCTGAAAAAAAACCAATGAAATACTGTGGTTTGCAGCTCAAGGTTCTTTCAAGAAAAAAAAAAACAAGCAATTCAAAAATGGAACTAACGAAGTTACATTCAACTTTTTCACAAAAATCAAAGGGCCGAAACATCTCGTTATACAGCCAGCTATGCCACTACATGGCCACACGTGGCGCAACACACGGCCAGCTCCAGAAATACACAGAGTAAACACGGCAATATGTTCACAAGTAATGAACCGAACACTTGGCCCGACCTATAAATAGATAAATAAATAACTACGCGGCCCGTTTGTGTTACTATTGGTGTTTTGAAGTGCTTTTTTTGTTTAGGGGATGAGTATGTTTACATCGTTAGAACTCGGTCTTTCGCATGTGGTACTGTGATTATTACATGTGTATTCCTTTTACGATCAATGAACGCTTGTAATATCTAATAGGGTAGTTTCCAGGGTCAAAATAACTACATTTTATTTAGTCCGTATTTTAGATTATAAAAAAATATTGGACACGTATTTTTTTCTTTTTTCGATTAAACAAAAAATAACAAAGATAGCCCATTAAAGTTACGTGTGACGTCACCCCGTGCGAAAAAAATGCAGCACGGCGTGACGTTACACGTAACTTTAATGGGCTATATCTTTGTCATTTTTGGTTCAATTTACAAATAAAAAAATACGTGTCCCTTATTTTTGAATAATCTCAAAGACGGAGTAATAACATTTTTTACGGCAACTAGCCTATTGAATTTATAATAACGCTTGGTTTAGACAGCTCACTTAAGAGGGTAATCTCCGGCTTCATTGCAAAGCGATTTTTAAGTTAAAATAATCGACGCTGCCGAAACAGACTCCTTCGTTTCCCCAACCCTTTAATTTGGCTACCAGTATTTAAATTTCCTACAAGAGATCCGAATCCTTGGTCTGTTCATGACTTTGACAGCGGTCAAAACGTCGTCTGTCCCCGAGGACAGAGAGGGCAGACCCAAATCACTTGATAGCATAGATGTATTGTTTTTAGACCCGGACTCGAAGGTGACTTCGAGCGCCAGACGATTGTATTTTTTGGTCCCAAGTGGAAAGTTTTGGCGAGTTGGATCAACCTTTTTGATTTAATCTGTTTTGCCTCTTAGTTTAAGCTTTGTTGTAAGCACTGAGAATCTAAGTTAACCTAGAATATATAGACTGACCTGTTGGTCTAGTGGTTAGTGGCTCTGACTGCTAAGCCGGTGGTCGTGCGCGGGGTCGATTCCCACCCAGGACAAATGTTAATGTGATGAGCATGATCATTTGTTCTGTGTCTGGGTGTAATTTATGTATAATATGTATGTGTGTATTTAGAAATATATAAGTATGTTTATCAGATGTCTAGTACCCATAACACAAGTTCTGCTTAGCTTAGGACTAGACGGCGTTGTGTGATGGTAGTGGAATATATTATTATTATTATTTACTCACAGAAAACTAGTTGAGAATACCCAAAACAGAACTACTAATGACTCAAACTAAAAGAATGTTATCTCCAACTTAAATTAACACTCAATAAGCGAAGCTGCCATCTATTTAAGTAAACATTCCTGAGCGAAATTCCAGAAAACGTGACATGTTCTACAACCGAACGCATCGGAACGTTTACAGAGGTAGCGTTGAACATCTCGGGAGGCATTGCTCTTTCGGTAAAAAAAAAAAACAAGTTCATCCCACGGACCTTTGTTGTGGTGGTCAGTGCTTCGTGCAAAACAAAAATAAGACAAAACGAACGGGACAGAACAGGTCGGGGCAGACGGAGACCAGTCTAACGACTTTTGACCACTTTTCTGGCCCCACATCCCGGCAAACTTATCTATACAACCACTTTCCAACTCCTCGAACCTTATTGTGAAAGCAACAAGATCTAATTTGGAATTGTTAATGATTTTCGACACGTTTTAATGGTTTATTCAGCTATGATTTAAGAGCATTTCGATTTCTTTAGGAATTTCTGTGGTTACGATTATGACTAGGAGTTTTGGAGTGATGTAAGGTTTTGTGCGTTTGTTACACTTTTGGGGTAACCACAAGCACGTGAATTTGATTTCGTAAAGGTAACAAAGAATTGCACTTATCTGTATGTAATGTAATTTTTATTTATTTATTGCTTTATTAGCTTTTGGCCGCGGCTTCGCTCGCGTTAAATTCGGGGTAATACGGTTCCCCTGGGAAGGGGGGATTTAGAAAGAGACAAAAAGTAGCCTATGTCAATCTACATCTTTTCAACTTAAAAAATCACGTCACTCTGTTTTACCGTGAAAGACGGACAAACAGACACACACACTTTCCCATTTATAATATTAGTATGGATGCACACAAAAGTACAGTGATGGAATTAATGCCTTAGGCATTTTCTGCCAGTCAACCTTTGGGTGGTGGAGAGAAAAATAGTGGTAGGTGCAATAAATGAGAGAGAGAGAAGACGAATACAAGAATAAACCATAATACTAGAATTATACAAAATATACTCAAATTAATAAACTACATACCTAACTAATGTAGTCAAAAAATTGGTCCAGATCGACAATTGGAAAACTTTAACGTTGTGATGATACTACTGCTAACTTTTTGGTGTAAGTACAATAAAGAATATATCCATCTAGCTGTTTCTTGAAGAGTAGAATTCATTCGTATTTGAATTGAAAGCCTGAGTCGGACAGGATAAATTCTGTCCCGCTTAAGTAATCAAACTTTAAACTGGATTAAACGCAAACCTGGGGAAGCTATCTCATCTGGATTGGACGGATAAATTATTTTAAATAGTTTCTTCACTACATAGTATAAAACAAAGTCGCTTTTTCTGTCCCTATATCCCTATGTACGCTTAAATCTTTAAAACTGCAACGGATTTCGATGCGGTTTTTTTTTAATAGATAGAGTGATTCAAGAGGAAGGTTTATATGTATAATATTGCACCTGAGCGAAGCCGGGGCGGGTCGCTAGTTTCCTATAAACGAGTCTTAATTCATGAATCCCCAAGTGACCACCGGTGGCCGCGCATCTATTGTCTTACTATTGTGTCTCTAATTGACGGTATCTGAAGGGTTAAAAAGAATTACATTCATATTCATAATTTACAAAGAACCCAAAAATTATTCAGGACTAAAATTATTTAATTATGGTATAGGTTTAAAAAGAATTTATTTCTCATAAAGGACAAGGCTCAGTTACCACAATATAGATACAAATTTGTGTCAGATGGGTTTATAAATTTATTATTATCCAAAATATGTTTTAACAAATGTATTCTTAAAACCAAACAACTCACAATCTTTCGATATCTCTAAGAAGGATATTAAGAGTTGCGCACTTCCAAACATAAAGTTTCTGTTGCCATACGTTTGACCTGGAACTTATTTCAGATAATTGATAATTTAATATGTTACACCGATAAAAATTACTAGTGCATGGACACAAAGTAACCAATATTGCAAGCCAAGAAAAACTTACAGCTATTAATAAAGAGACATCAACCCGTGGTGCACTAACCAGACATTCTTTCAAGGCCAGCAAAACGACCAGAAAACATATGGTTGAAAAAAGAAACCAGTAACATTCATGCGCATACCCGACCACTGTAGCATGACCTCGGCGAACCAGCCAACTTCCTTTATTTCACATTTTAAAATAAAAGCAGCAAGGAAACGTCGGGAAATATAGAATGAACGATACATAAAAGACAAATACACTTGACATATTTTGAATAACACGTTTCGTTTTAATGTAAATTTTCGCTTAAATGTCAGAAATCATTAAGAGTACTAAGGGCCGAGAGAGGTCTTTGTAAACTGGGTAAGTGATATCCATGACTTTTGTAAAAGGAGCCTTGGTGGCGTTAATTTGCGTTGCAATGAGGGTTCTAAGGATGTTGGTGGAACAGTCACCCCAAGCAAAGGTCCCTTGTGGTCACTGACCATCGCCAAGAATAACACAAGTACCTGGACTCACGCGCAGGCAGAGCTCGTGACGTCACTCGACTCGATTTATGGGAACAAGATTACTTGGACTTGAGAGAATGTAAAAAAGGGCTTCATTAGCACGGAATGAAAAATTGAATTAATGTTAACGGAAAAAAGTTAGATGGGTTCTCAGTTCTCACATAGAAAATAGGAAGGCTGGCTGTGACAGTCGGCCGCCATTTTTCTTTTGAAGCCTCATTTAAAATAGAGTAAGGTTAATTAAGCGTTTCATTGCGAGTACCTTTCATGGCGAGTTTGTGAACCTTGCGAGTATTTAAAATAAAAATATGTTGCGAAATATTTAAATTATTTTTCGCAGACCTTTTCAGTTGGTTTTTGTCCTTGGTTTTATGTTAAAAAAAAAAAGAATGCTTACAAAAAGTTTTAACTTTTTGTTTTCTTAGAGGGCTGTTTCTTAATTTAAAATGTTTCAAGTTTATACTAAAAACATTCCTCCTGCCAAACCGCAATTTGGTTTCATTTAATTATATTCGCCATTTAAGATGGTAAAGCAACACCATATTCTTTCTCTTTTGAAAAGAATAAAAAAAACAGACTAACCCGAGATCAGCAAACTTTAATTATTCAACAAAATGTGTCGTTTTGCAAAAAACAATTAAAATCGAAAACAGCTAAAATTTTAATAATCTAAATTAAGAATGACATACATTATTTGGGGTTTACGTCCGCTATCTTTATATTATATAGATATTTAAGTCTTCAGTACATGTGTTTGTCACCTAACTCCTAAACACCAACTTGGATGAATCAAAAGTATCAAAATGTTTTCATCAACAGTTTTCAATGAATGATTTGAGATTATAATTTCATCTATCACACTAATATTACAATTATGAAAGTTTGCGAGTGTGTTTGTATGTTTATTTCTAGAATGGATACACTATATAATTTACTAGAATTTGGAACTGAATATGCCGCTCGATAAAAGCTTGTTATGAAAAACATATTTTCATAAAAAAAGTTATTTGTCCTGATCAAATGTCGACAGAAGCAGAACGTCTCACATAGAAAAATACAGCCATATATATAAACTGCACAATATACACACATAAAATATATCAAATCTACTGAGCAGGAAAATACGCATCAGTTATTTCGCTATATGCAATACCTACGACTGTTCTCGCTGAAGTCCTACTTATCCCGATACTGAGGGTACCTACTTCAATATTCCGATATATTTCAATACAGAATATTCACGTTTTGGAGTTAAGTTGTATATATATAGCAGAAATAATGCAGTCTTTAATATGCAAGAGATATACGACCAAGATTATATGTAACTCATAATATGATTTAAGTGTCCATGGAGTTTCTTGCACGTTCTTCTCCATAGAGATCTACGCTTTGGAACGTGCAATTTAGCTTTACTTTTTTTTTTTAACAGAACGACGTTTGACTATTCAAAAGTGCCTGTAAATGGTCTATTTGAAATAAATGCTTTTGATTATATTGACAGTCAATAAGCAAGCTGACTGTCTAACACAAGAACTATATGCGCATAGCTATTTTGACGGCACGATTGGCTGCTGCGTTGCCTATAGCGGTTTCGTTTCCCAGTTTTTTTTTTTGGATGGTAAATCATAAGATGATTTCTCCCACTCTGGGTAGAACGATAGGAAAAGCAAATATTTGTTTGGCCTACAGATAGTAGCTACGGGTCATACATTTCTGAACGCACCCACGATGGAAGAGCAATTCCTAGTGTGGGATGACACTTTAAAAAAAGGTAGTAAGAACATGCAGACTTTTACATTTATAATATTAGAAAGAGTGGCATAACCGTTAACATTTTTCTATTTTTTTAACAGAAACATATTTTGATATCCAACTTCTAAGCCAACTAGACAGTCGCCATCATTCTTATGACATTACATCGGATCAAATAAACAGACGACATTGAACTTAATAATGTAGTCAGTCAACATTAACTTGTCCATATTATGTTCAACAAAGGTCACATTGTCTGGAAGTGATAATAATTTAACTTACCTCCAAGAGTTAAGGTTCATAGCAAGAACAGAGTCAGACAACACCTGTCTACAACTTATTGCTACTGAAATTAACCTTTTTGAAGCAGTAGCGAGGTGTGCCTCTCGCTTATACCGTTTTTTTTTGGTGTTAAAATTTCATAGTTGTAGCTTATCGGTTCCTTCGACCATGTGCCAGACCTGGAGTGACAATCGCATATAAGGGTTCCAAATGCGATTGTCACTCCAGTTCTGGCGTTGGAAAACCTACAAGGTGGACCGATAACCTGATGAAAGAAGAATGCGAAACGCACAGAACTAGTTGCTGAAGGAGGCCTACGTCCAATAGTGGACGGCTTTTTCGGCTGAATTGATAATGACGATGATGACAGAAGTGTCTTATTATCATTCTCCAAATTCAAACTTCATATCTAGTCCCGAACAGCAGGAGCCATCGACGTGGTAGGCCCAGAAGAAGATGGCGTGACGATTTAGACTCCTAAAGAATTGGCTAGAATTGGCTAGAAGTGGCGAAAGACAAAATAGCGGAAGGATGGAAGGAAGGCCTTTGCTTTGCAGTGGGACACAACAGGCTCATAATAATAATATCTGCGGGAAATTTCTGAAAGGGAAACAGAATGCTAAAAACAACTAAAGGAATAAAAGTCTGACATCGCTAAACGCTAAAGCAAATTCATCCAAAAGTCATTTGTATGAATTTCCACCTTAAAAAAAATATATTAAGTGACTTTCAACATCATCTGTTCCATCTTCAAAACGAAAATCTTTTACACCCTTACTTAGGCACCTTCCCGTTGCGAAGTAGGGGTTCTTCGTAACACACAGTTAACCTGCCATCTGCTACTCCTTAAGTGCCACCCTTCACTCTGAGACCGTCACCAGCGAATTTATGACCCAAGGAAATTAACCTAAAGGTGTCGTGCCGAGATTTATAATGAAGGAAACGAGGTATTTTTGAGGGTAGCAACACAGCTTTACCGGAGTAAGATGTTTGATTTGTAATTTGAAGATTAGGTAAATATAGTTTTGAGTATGGTCCTTTATGACGGATGTGTGCGTTGTAGGGATGGTTCGTTGGTTTTTCAAATAGCTGTGTAATTTTTTGGTTAGTTTAAATAAAAGCAGTGTTTGGGTACCTATATCTTTTTTTTCTGATATCAGTGATTTGTGATCTTTTGTATGGGAGTTTTTTCTACAAGTCCTATAATGATATGAACATTGTAATGGGTATGTTTACCCTGAAATAAAATATATAGATATTTAACATTTCAATTAATTAGCAATGTTATTTATGTGCACCTAATGTAGCGCATGCTGACCTTTTTTGTACTAAGAAGTTTCATCGCAATCGGTTATCTTAAATAAATAAATAAATTATGATCATGGTTGGACGATCACTCATTATTAAATTGAGTTTTAATAAAGACTACCTCGATTTACCCAGGCCAATCTTTCGACAATATTTTTGGGTGCTATATCTTATAGAATACTAGCTCTTGCCCGCGTCTTCTTCCACATAAAATATACCTTATCTCACTCATTAATAAAGCAGCTTTCTATCGGTGAAAAAATGTTTGCAATCGGACCAGTATTTTCAGAGATTACCACACAATAAACAAAAAAAACTAACTACCTCTTTATTATATTAGTGTAGATTTAACAGAGCGTACATACACGTGGGTGGGTGGAGAGGGAGAGGGAAGCCAAAGAAAAGATGGATGGATTGCGTGAAGAGTGATATGAAAGAAAAGGAAGTCAGAGATAGCATGACGGGCGACAGGATAGAATGGAAGAAGAAAAAGTGTTGCGCCGACCCCAAATAACACGGGACAAGGGCAGGAAGATGATGATTTAACAGAGCATCGGTGTAGTACATCTTTGTGGCATCCTAACAATGCGTATATCCAGTCAATGGATTTAGAATTTAACACAAATCATAAACATTTTATATGCCATTTCCAATAGCAGTGGCTTCATTTCAAACATCTGACGTCACTCGTTTCTATAAGAACTTTTCTTCGAACCGGAAGCATGAGATGCATTCGAAGAATTCACAAAACAAGAGGAATATGAAGTAAATTCTATATTTATTTTCCTGGATGACATTTTGACATTTTCTCAAGTGATTTCAAAACGGTTGCAAGGAAGAAAAATTCTCCCTTTGATGCCACATGCATATAAACTTTTGAAACGAAAAGTAATTTCAAAACTTGTTTTCGTCTTTCTTTGAGAAGTCAATCAGAGGGTATGTGAAGACTTTGTTTGCGGTTCATTTGATGAAGGAAACAACTGCAGGCCAAGCAAAGTTACGATCGTTTCGTTTCTATTCTTTTACGTCGAACCCCTCGAGTTGGCCACGCCTCCAATTCCTTTGTTCTGACGTCACCTCAACGCTGTCACGTGGCCAGAACAAAGGAATTGGAGGCGTTCGGCGTAAGAGAATCGAAACGAAACGGTCGTAACTTGGCTAGGGGGGCAGAGAATCTTTGACTGCATCCATTTGACAACCTAAACTAAACTTTTAAAGGGATGGAGTTTCATCTTCTTTTCGAATCGATGGTTTTCTTGTTTTCTCAAAGTTTTGGGCCCAGCAGGTTGCCGCGTTAGTGGTCCTCCAAAGTACAGGTGTATGGACACTTTGTAGGAATGGAAGCTATATAGGATATAAGTGTGGTCCATCCCCCTTTCTCGCTTGCACGTTTGACAGTTTAACACGTCATTGTAAGACCCCTGAACCCATGTCAGATTCGAAGTCAGTTTACGTCTAAGGTCTTATTTATATTGTACACTGGATCCTACCCTCTATTGTTATCTTCCTCTATCACTCAATAGTTTGACTCACCTACATAAACTCGGTAATCTGCACGGAGTAAGTATAGAAGGTAATCTGTAACCCAATTATATTCCAAAATTTTATGGTGTACATTAAAGAATTATATTATGTAGAACTAAGATTTTTAGAACCTTTGCCAAAATGTATTTTTCGCGTAAGCAAGAGGGGGGTATGCTAAATGCTTTTAAGGCTGAATAAAGAAATATTATAAAACAACCGTTTCCCTTTTGTCTCTGTGGTTCTAATCGACTATTTATTTGATGAGATTCGTCTTCTAATATGAATTTGTACAGAATAATTTTCACGTTATTTACTTTTTATTTCAACTGCCATTTAAACAACATAATCCATGAAATGTGTATGCCAAAAGCCTTTTTAGTTAAAACCCCTCCCAAAAAAACACTTAAGCGTACCCTATTCGACGTCGTTTAAGGGCCCGAGAGCTACAAATTTGAATTTCAAAAACTCAAAGTTAAGCCTAGGGTTTTGAATTTTAACATAATTTGCATACACAAATGAGTCATCTGCGTTCGTTACGGTGTCTGGACTTTGACTTCGCCGAAAACTGAAATATACCCACGAAAAGCGTCCACTACTGGATGGTATACTGAGCCTCTTGAATAAACCAAAAGTTAACGAGCAATGGAAATTATAACGCCGAAACTGTCGAGAAGTTTGTTTAAAATGCAAGGCGAATGAGATCTCTCGATGAAATCGACTAAAAAAAAACATCAAAATCATGCATTTACATACACACAAAACAGGATGATTCAATGGACGGAAATGGTTATTTGGTACAATGGTTTTCTGGAAATTTATGTGTAGTTAGGACGGAAGCACGGGGCTTGGTCATGTCCTAAACGGGGATAAATGGTCATTTTTGGAGCGTTAAAAACATTTAGCGATATGTGCAAAATTTTGTTTGTTACCATAAAATCGTTGTCAAGCTTAAAATTGGTGACAAAAAAGATAAAGATTTAGGAGCGAGTCACTGGAAATGACAAAGAGAAAAGAAAAGTGTCAAGAGTATCTTGCTACTCAAATGGCTGCGATGAATCACGGAGCGCATGATGGTCATTCTTCTTTTTCTGACAATAAGAAAGATCATGAAACCAGTCAGTCCGTATTTTTGGAAGGAATGATACTCAATTCATCGTCCTATACATTTTCCAGAGAAGTATTTCATCTTTTGATCTTATTATTTTGTAGCGATATCTATGACGTCACATAA
Organism: Mythimna lalbum; assembly: GCA_949319445.1. NCBI lineage: Eukaryota > Metazoa > Arthropoda > Insecta > Lepidoptera > Noctuidae > Mythimna > Mythimna lalbum. The sequence continues at coordinate 17,441,131 of OX439357.1, read as the reverse complement.
AAACTAATCCTGCAAAGTTCTCCGCGCGATTAGAACATATAGACCAGCCCGAAATTATCTGTCGGGCAGTCGCCCACCAGACCATAACACCTGTCTGGTCGGAGGACCCTTTTCAACAGAACTTTGCGGGACTTTACTCTGTGTTCCACATACCCTCCTAAGTGGTGAACCTCGACAAAGAACGTCAGCGCAGCCTTCGTGCAGCTACTACTTCGTAACGTCATCATCACTTCCTCAAGCTTCCGCAAACAAAGCAAAATTTGTATGTCCATTCTACAACAAACTGGCAAGAAACTAAACAAGTTCTAATATGAATTTCCCAATTCAAATGTACTTTTCTAGGTTTACCTAAGGGATTACTGATGCCCTTTGCCTCGGAAAGCATGTAAAGCCGTTGGTCCCAGTTGTCATTCGTAGATCTTTGACAGTCGTTACAGGTAGTCAGACGCCAAAAAGTTGCATAAGCATAGCCTTTTAATGTTCCCACTGCTGGGACTCAGGCCTCCTCTCTAGTAGAGCAAATGGGCCGTAGTACACCAGACGAGCTCAGTGCGGGTTGATGAATGTCATGTCTTCGAATTTTTGGTTCTAGGACATGCCGGTTTCCTCACAATGTTTTCCTTCACCGTTTTGAGAGCAGTGGTAATGAAATAAATTACACAAAGTAATGCGCTTGGCCAGAAAGTTGACCATCAGTCTATCCAAGGAGTATTGTGTTGCCTAGTGAAGTAGTAAATGGGTTGTGCAGGTCTGATGGGCTGCTGGCTCGATGTAAAAACAAGGATATTATGCCGCATACGGTTGGACTAGAAGATGACCCCAAGCAAGTTGGGAAAAAGGCTGAAAAGATGATGATTTGTAAGCCTATTTTACTTACTACAAATTGTTTTATGATGCAATATAAATTAAAAGCTTGGCAGCATGATTGCACATTAAACCTACGAACAAATTGCTTCCGACAAAATGACTCCCAAAGCCCACATAATCAGCCAAAGAATTATAATTTTATTATATCTTGGCTTATAATTTGTAGGTCTAACCTATTTCATGTGGCCTCGAGTTTTATGGGCGTACCTCCAAGGAGTCACTGCGAAAGAATTAGATGTAACAGCGAAAATTTCTTATTATGATGAAATATTACGAAGGCTGATTACTAAAATAATAACAAAAACCTCATCAAGATCTTTTTTCCCTATTATAGCGTTTTCCTGACATGAATTTTCGGGATTAAATACGTCAGTGTAACTTAAAATTTTATTTTTAGGGTTTCAAAGGTTAAAAACGGGACCCTATTTTTAAAATTTCACTTTTCGTCTGTCTGTCACCAGGGTGTATCTCATGAACTGTGATAACTAGATAGGTGAAATTTTCATAGCTTTAACAAATACTGAATAAAATAAAGGATACACACATTCGCCGTTTCATTTTTCTGCAAGCAGTCAATATTTATAATGATTTTCCTAATAAAAAGGTATATGCTAAATAAGCAGATACCTTACCATAAAAGATAATTTTCACGTTTGCATAAAAATGTTTTGGTAATTTTCCTCGAGAACCTCTTTACTCGTATCTATCAAGCTAATCCTCAAAGAAACCACTGAATTATTTAAGAAGGTATTTAAAATCATTTTATGAATTCTTGAATCTCACCACAGAAACCCGTAAATCCAAAATCCCAGAGAGTTTTAATAATAAATAGCAGCGCGGCCCAATTCGAAAATAATAAGCATTTAATATACAACAATTGGAACTCTGAAACTCTGAATTTAAGTAAATATCCACCGTTTTTATTCTATACTTCTGAGCAAATTGTTTTCCTTTTATTCACAATAGCCGTTTTGCAAAAATCAAATTACTCTGTTATTGACAGTTTATCATAAACTGGAACGCGAAAAAACACTTATTGCGATTTATAATTTTATTTCTTAGGCGGGTTCCGAAGAAATATTTTGTTACTTTTTCATTTGTTCTTAGAAACTGTGTATTTTACTACTAAAATATACCAACGACAAAGGCTTAAAAGTTTAATCATCGCATTGTCAAAATGACAGCCCTTAATTCCAATACCCCGCATTGTGTGAATAGTTTGATCCTCGCTCTTCTGTCCCCCAATCCAAAATGCGATGTCATTCTCCATAAGTCCGTGAAAGAAGGATCGATCGGTTCTAGAAAAAGTATGTTAAAATCTGATATTTTATACCAAACGAAGACAATCAACAAAATTTCTGCCTCTCACGTGATTAATACCCCGCGGTATTCCCGTGACAGGTTAAAAAAAAAATAGAAGCCATCACGTCACATCAACCCAGACCCCCAAATCAGGTTCTATTCAATAGGTTTTTTGACAAACGAAAGTACCAAAAGGCCTTTATTCCGAACCTCGTAAAGTTCATTTTATAGTTCTCAATTTGATTATGGCTTTGGAATTTCGTCTTTGTCCAATTGTGATAAGGTTTATATTTATTTGGGGAAGTGAGAGGAAGGAATTTCAATATGGCGAGTGAAGAAAGGATGCGTTCGAGATATAAAAAATACGGTTGAACGCACGTGGGCGGTCGCATTCTATGGGGTATTAGTTAGATACACATCTTCGCGCTATATTCACTGTGGAGTGGGTAGGAATGTTATGAATCCTTCATATGAATCATAAGCGTATATTTCTAGACGAATGCTCCTGTTTCAGTTACATAAACATAAAGGTTGCCCGTTGCCCTTTTCTATTGCTTTCATTTGTTACATTTATTTGTTTGGCTTTTCTCAAAATTTGCATTGAGAATAACTGAACCGAAAACTGTTATGACGCAATTTAAGAGCACCCTTTGTCCAGAAATATACTGTTATAGGACTTGAATCCTTCCTGTTATAAAATACTTCATTGGGTTCTTTTATTACTCAATGAAATAATAAGTTATGTAACATTTACTTACACAAAGACAGCTGATCGATGCAAAACCTAACATCATAACAAACCCTATTATGTTATCCAACGCTGTTTTAATAACAATAATTATATTGCTAACGTAAATTAATAATGCAATAAAAATTAATATGAAATGTCAATATTTATTGCAGTGCACGCTTTTTTATGTCATAACCTTGCATATACACGTTTTGTTTCACTCTATTTTAGGCTTTAAAGTCTTTGAATTAAAGGTGAGAATTGCGTGATTTTATGAAGTGAGAGTACTACGATACACATACATGTATGAAATCGGAATCGTCTGGTGACACACGTTTCACGTGTCTTGATATTACAACCAGTGCCTTATCGCAGTAATAATTTGATATTCAAAGAAATTCGTAATAAGTCAGTGTATATTTTGTAAGTTACAGTTTTCGTGCACGCGAGTGTAATTTGTTAAATAATAATAAGAATTATTTCGTAAGAGTGAACGTGTTACTAATTGGTTTGTTATTTAATTGTGATTGTTCTAACATAACTTGCAAATAGAGTAACCATATGTGCGTCTTTTTTTAAGAATCCATGTTCTTAATCAAATAGATACCTACATTAATGATGCACAGAACGCGGGTCAGTGGCAATAGCATCCTGAAAACAGTGGTTGAGAGTCCTTACTCCCGATTTCTGAAGCACTATGTGGAGAATGGTCAGATAGTTTTCTCCCTGCCTTATCATTCTCTGCTCATCTTGCCTTAGATAACCACTTCACTGTTTATTTTTTTTTTTTTTATGTACTACTAACACTAATTTTAAGATATTTTTTTATAGTGGATCATATTATTGTCTTAAATAAATTATTATTATTAATTCTTTAAACCCCAAGCGAACGCCGGCGTTCGCTCTCTCATTGTCTAATTACGGTATTCGAAAGGTTAAGGTAAAAGTAATCCCGACGGGGCCACGTCGAAATTTTGAAAGGAAACCTGTGGAACCTGAAGCTGAAGATACAGGTGTAATAATAGGCAGCAAAAGTCTGGCGAGGTCTATGTCCAATAGTGGACGTGTTTCGGCTGAAGATGATGATGGTAATGAATCTTAAGTACTCCGCTCCCCATACCTATCAGAACCAATTAGAACACAGTACCCGGTCCCCTGTACCTCAGCCAGTTGGCAAAATTGTTTTAGTGCGCTAGTTCAAGCATGAGGCGTCTAGCGGATCTCAAGGAGTTGTCAACAACGGCAGGGGCCCAGCGGGGTCGAAGCCTACTGTGCAGGGTTAGCTCCGAAATGTAGCTCAGCCCCCGGTACGAAAGGCAACGAAGGAACAGCCCCCCTAGCCAAGTTACAACCGTTTCGCTTGCGTCGAACGCTTCGAGTTGACCTTGCCGCCCATTCTTTTGTTCTGACCACGTGATTGAGCGTTGAGGCGACGTCGTTCCCGTACATTTGAAGCTTTCTACAAGCGTTAACTATTGCAGATTAGCAACTTGGCTAGAGTACTGGAGTGGGTTTTTAGTCAGTAAAGTCTGACGCTGCGCCTAAAAGTGGGGGATGTCATAAGATAATTAACCCACTGAGAAAAAAACAAAGGCGTCTAATGGATGTAAGGATGTAAGGTCGTTGCTTAGCTTACATCCCGTTCCAATAATAGGAAAATATATATCTATAATAGACCTTCACTAACATAATTGTTCACGTTTGTATCCGGTACAAGAAATATCACTTCGAAGCGGTTATTGCGAAACCTACTGCTGTTTGACATCGCTTACGATGACGTCATTAACTTATATTACCCTTACAATCATCACTCTTTGGCACAGAAGAAGAAAGACCATGAATTAACAAAAAGAAATTTACTTGAATGGAAAAGTCCTAAGCAGATAAGCATAGCATAGTCGGCCTTATAATGTTTCCACTGTTGGGACTCGGGCCTCCTCTTTAGGAGAAGAAATGGGCCGTAATCCACCATGCGGGCCCAGTGCGGGTTGGTGGATGTTACATGTCTTCGAATTTGGTTCTAGGATATGCTGGTTTCCTCACGATCTTTTCTATTACCGTTTTGTTTTGTTTTTGCGTTGGATTAGACGCAAAGCAAATTCACTTCGTCTTTGACTATAGAACATTCCTTTTAGTATATGCGAAACCCGAAAAACGTGTCTAGTATCTTTATGTAAAGAATCTATGTACAAATTTTATAAGTGTATAATAAAAATCATAAAGTTATAACTTATGTTACTTGGTTGTCCGCATAAATACGTGGTCACCGAGCCATCCGGGCGATCGAGGGGTTGTTTAGATCGCGCACCCTACGCAGCTGTCCGCTGGCTCCTAATGCCCGCTATGAACTAACGTGACCTGTGTTGTACTTAGTATCTTTTTTAAATATTTTTGGAAAAATCTAACATGGTGTAAAACGGCATGGTGTGAAACAGCTTATAGTAATAAAAAAAAAAACATTATCTGGTAACAATAAAAACTACTATCACTGATACACTAAAGAACTGTGGTGTTACGAACAAGACTAGTGGTACCACAAATATTGCATACAGATCTGTCACTATAACAGACACTGGGGAAAGCCCGGTACATTAAACCGAAGTTCTTGGGGAGACCCATGACGTTAACAATGATAAGGCTGTTCTTAATTGCGAGAACATGACAACAGCTTCTCAATATCAGAGGTTGCGGTATTGTTCGAGTAAGTTACCGCGGGTCTGGAACGCGAAGGATAGATGACTAAAGAAACAGCTGTTTTAGTCAGTAAAAGTATGTCTACACTCCCTCTCGTTCTACCTAGAGAGGTAGGAGTTACTTAATGATATCTCACACCATAAAAAATGAAAGAACTTCTTAGTTTCAATATAAATAGATACTCATATTGAAGACGCCAAATTTAAGTGGCAGTGGGCAGGACACATTGCTCGCAGAACAGATGGTCGATGAAGCTATAAGGTTCTGAAGTGGCGACTGCACACCGGAAAACGCAGCGTTGAGGCCTCCCACAAGGTGGACCGATAACCTGGTGAGAGTCGCGGGAATGTTCTTGATGGGAGATGCACAGGACCATTTCTAGTGGCAACACTATGCCCAGTAGTGGGACATGTTTCAATTGAAATTAAAAATGATGAAGATGGTGTTGACTGTTTATTGTTCGCCATAAAAATACAGTAGGAGCTTAAAATGAATCCGGGGTAAAAATTAACAATCTATAGCTAACAGCGATAGATAGAAAGCAGGAATCAACAATATCTAGTCCATCAGTTGAAACCTTCTAATTCTTACACTACATCCGACTTCTTGATAAGTCACAATTATTTCCGACACGACATATAAACTCATGACTGTAATAACAACCGGAACTGTAACTTGTTCAGGCTAAATGAGTCATGGTTATCGAGTTTCCATTGATAAATGCATTATAATCGTTATGGAGAAACTGGTAGATTACTAGGTATAAGACTGTGAGAAAAATTGCTAACGTTACTCGTGTCTTTGAACTTTATTTATAGAAACGTTATCACTGTGAATGGTAGTCCTGTAATAGGCTATTTACTCTCTCTATCTGTAGCTGGGAAGAATCTTGTAGTTGCTTAAAACATTCAATGAAAAACTGCATCATCATCGTCATCAGCCTTTTGAATGTTCCCACTGTTGGGACTCAGACCTCCAGGAGAAGGAATGGGCCGTAATCCACCACGCGGGCCCAGTGCGGGTTGGTAAATGTCACATGTCTTCGAATTTTTGGTTCTAGGACATGCCGGTTTCCTCACGATGTTTTCCTTCAATGAAACACTGCAAAGGTTAAAGTAAATGCTTCATAAAATAAATTTTATGGTTGTCCTAACAACGAGACCTCTTCGCCATCCCAAGGTTGAAACCATAATGAATTTCTAACAAGGATTCCAAAGATTTTATGGTCTGTCATGTATGTCATATGAGAAAATGATCTGTTTTTTTTTTTTTAAATTAACAGGTTAGCGTTTGACCACTATCTCTCTTGATGGTATACTATTATGTGACCGACGATGGAGCACGGCTGCTTAGAAGTAACCTATTCATTTTAGTCTTGAAACTCTAAGTTGTAGCAGTCAGGAAATATAGACTTCGGTAGGGAGTTCTACTCCTTAGCTGTACGCACAATGAATGAGGTTCCAAAATGTGTATTTGGTTGTTAGTACGAATTTTGTACTAAAATATTAGTATAGCCTTTAGCAACACCAAGTCATGCAGAAATGCACAAAGGATCTGAGTTCCTCTACCCAATCACTGCAGGACATACTAGTTCCTAGAATCTAGTTGCGACGTTGCTAGTAAAATATTTGATCAAGGTACAACAATCGTCTTTGATTCCCCAGCATCCAATAGCAAGCTAGATCTCACGTAGATCTAATATCCTGTGTGTAAATTGTGAATGCGATCCTTGCACATGCATTTCTTATCCTGTAATGTAAATGTTTCTTGCTCTCTGATTGAGACTCCTACCTTGATATTTGAAGGACAAAGTTGTAGATATTAGAATTTGCTTTTTTTATTGTTTTGTATTTTTTTTTGGGGATTTTTAGGATTTCGTTTATTATTTTAGCATATCTTTTTTTTTATATATATAATTTTCCTTTTTCCGTTTAAAGTATTTGGACTTGGGCTCGGTACGGACAGTTACCGGACGGTCGGACAGTGAGCTAGTACAGTTATACCTGGCAGTTAAGCTTGTGTGGAAACCTGCATAGTTGTGCTATATACCTACACGGTCCGGTTTGCCTGTAAAACTCAACTATACAGGCAACCTGTCAGGTATACAAAGCCTGTGTAAGGTCAAATCTAGTCCTCTATAACCCTTCTCATTTGTCCACGCACCTGCCACATCGTTTACAAACGTAACCAATGTTTCTATAACAAGTTTACGCAACCACACGTCCACGTGACTTGGAGGAAACGTAGCACAATGGTGGCCGATGACGTCATCCGATATGACCGCTTGAAAGTAGACTGGTGTCAGGTATTGGCACAAACTATATAGGTACAGAAGTCAATCTACATAAAAAGCTCGAGCAACGCACACATAGACACCGCTCACGGACACGATATCTCGGAGCGCCTCGGCACATCGTCGAACAGTTCCGACTCAAACGCTCATTAGTGTGCGTCCACTGAGCGTATAAAAAGTGAAGTACAAACATGAGATTGTCTTCTGTACCTATCTATTTTGTGGTATTATAGATACTGTTGATAGGCTGGTTTTTACTGGTGTTGGTAGGACATATTATGGCGTGGTTCTGAGAAGTGTAACAGCTGTTCTTCCACTTACACTTTTTATTAGAGATAGTATTGACGAGACGGGGTATGAAGTATATGGTGGGATCTTGTAGAGATTAGGAGACTGTTTTCACCATCATATTGTCAGGTTACGATAGGTATAATGCTTGATGGTCAAGGCCAGAAAAACGGTGAACCAGGTTTGTTTGCAGGACATGCGAAGAATGCGAGACACCACAGGATCGTTTCCCACTTGTGGCGACACTTGGGGGATGTCCAATAGTGGATGTCTTTCGGCTGAAATGATGATGATGATGAGGTTTGTTTGACTGCAGTGAAAATTCATATTTCGTAAAGGACTATGCCAACTTCTTCCCCTAATATCCATAACCGAACGTATTGGCAACGTAAACGTAAACGGGTCTACTAAACCGCCGCAAAAGATGTCTTGCGCGTTGGAAATCACAGAGCTATTCCTAAACACTGTAGCGCGAGTTGGTGGACGGCGAGCAATGGGTAGATCACCATCCGATAAGGCCCAAAAAGCTGTCTATGTGTTATAGGGCTAAGTAACGAACTGCCGAGCTTCTTGAGCTTAGCAGGACGAACATCTGTGCGATAGCCCGCGCCTTAACCGGCCACTGCAAATTAAACAGGCACCAATTTCACATGAAACTGAGTGACACTGATGTTTGCAGGTACTGTAATCAGGAGAGGGAGACGCCTAAGCACCTGTTGTGTGAATGTGGGCCCCTTATCCATAAACGGAGTATCCATCTGGGTCGACACATTATTCGCCCGGAGGAGATTAAAACTCTCAAAGCTAGGAGTATTCTAGACTTCCTGGAAGCCTCCCGGCTAAAAGAGTTACTCTAACAAGGTGGCGAGTCACAATAGATCTTTTAGGTCGCAGTGACTACATCTCCTACACTATGGGAGATGCATAGCCCCTTTTCTTCAAAAATAATAATAGGGCTAAGTATCACCATTGTCTTAAAACCATTCAAGACATTCATTTACATACTAAAAGTCGTCACAGGAAAGTGACATTATTTTAACAATGCATCATGAAATTTTATCTTTTGCTTTAGGAACTCTATTGAGAACCGAAGTTTTTATGAAAGTAAAAATTTTAGTGTTCATCTGATATTCATTTTCTTGTATTTTACTAGCTTCTGAACGTTTATGCGAGATAAAAAAATCTTTCCTTTTTTATTTCTACAGGGCTTATTACACCACTCGATATTCACACATAGAGCCTAATACACCACTTCACATTCAGACAGTCTTAGTCGATGTCGCGTAGTGTAATAAGTCACACTGTCTTACTATGAATGAAAAATAAGACGAGTCTGAATATCGTGTGCTGAATAACGCGTAGTGTCCTTATGTCAAAATGCATAGACTGGTTCAGCGGTACAGGCGAAAAAACGTACGAAAAAAAACATAAAACACACTTTCATATTTCTATTTATTTTAATATTACAACGCTAAAGAGTTAGTTTGTTTGGTTGAACGCGCTAACTTCAGGAAATACTAGTTCAAATTGGAAAAAAAATTGTATGATTTTAGAGTCATACAATTTTTTTTTTTTAAATTGAATGTTTAGACATTGTAACTCTTAAGTTTACATAGATCAGAAGGTAATTTTTAATCAATTTCTTTGAAGCCAGTTTTTTTTAAACCTCTCAAAACTCATGAAAATAGTTGATTTTATGTCATTACGAATATAGGTAAGTATGCAACATGTATTAAGTGTGATGGCACTTTAAAAACAGTATTGTAGCGTCCTCATTAGTGCTACAGATTATAGAGTACACACAATGTCATGATATAGAGTACAATACTCTAATTTAGAGTACAGTTGACAACCTGTGTGAGAGCTAATAAAGACGTATCACAACTGGAAACACTGACAAACTTGCCTATACAGCAATATTCATTATTGCAACTTGCGCAAACCAGATGACAATCAGCTGACCTACTCCACATTTTCCTAATTGCAACATCATCATGAGAATGATCATTATTTTACCTTCAATTACATCAAGTTATGGTTGTTCACAGTGAGATAAAGCCATTTACCTTTTTACCATGAGATCACGAGCAGAAACTACACATAACGGAGATACCTGTGCTGCCCTGATCGGGCGGGGTTAGTCTTAAGGACAAAGTGCGTAATGAACATGTGAGGGGGAGCTTCAGGGTGGCCCTCATAACCCATAAAATTTGTGAGGCTAGATTATAATAACATTTCACAACTATCACACAACGCCGTCTAGTCCCAAGCTAAGCAGAGCTTGTGTTATGGGTACTAGACAACTGATAAACATACTTATATATTTCTAAATACATACTACATATTATGGATAAATTACACCCAGATAGAACAAATGATTATGCTCATCACACCAACATTTGTCCTGGGTGGGAATCGGACCCACGACCTCCGGAATAGCAGTCAGGGTCACTAACCACTAGACCCACAGGCCAGCCAGGATTGCCAGGTTTGCGATGGTACGGTCACGTTATATTCGTCTTGTGTAAAAAATTACATTCTATAGACTTTAATGACAGATTGAAGTCCAAAACTAAAGGAGATTGACCACGTGGTATTCCTATAGCGTATATCAACGTGAGACATTTTAGATTTTACGTGAATATTCATCAGTTATCCGTCACGTGGTATCGAGACACTTAAAGGCGACTTTCATTAGTTTGTCTCACGATAAAAAAAAATGGCCGGATGTCATCCAATACGTCGATGACATCGGACGTGGTTAAAATCCTTGAGAAGGCGGAAACCATGGCATGGGCACAAATAGGTACATCATTTACCTTCTATAAAGTCCTTGGTGCTGATACGATTTATTTTTATAGGATGAAAAGCCGGAAATTACCTGTAACAACAATAGAAGAATTATTAGAAAATGTGTATTTTTAATCTTCTTACGTACGATGATAGGTTTATGTCATCCCCGATTCCTGGAAGTGTATTGAGTACTATTTATCGTCCATTAGGTTTATCTACAAAGGGCTGCGGGAAGATTCGGAAGAGTAAACGTGGCCTTTGAAACGAAAAAGGTTATTTAAGGAACACTTGTAGGCTTTAATCAGTAAAAATCTGGCTTTGCCTCAAGCCCAGAGCGGGAGATATTATTCGTGCATTTCCCCACCCAAAAAAGAAGATATAAACTAGTTATAATTTTGACTTACTTTTAAAAGTATTAAAAGTAGAAAATTAATTAGGCTTTCAAAAACCAAACTAACAGGCGTCTTGAAAGTTAAAACCCTGACTAAAAGGATTCCAAATACCGATTTCTCTTAATTTAATCTCATTACAGAAGCCTCAATCTTATCCAGACAAAAACAGAGCAAATATACTATACATATAAAGGAGACCGCACACGAGCGGCCCGCATTTCATCACTGGAACAAAAACGGTGATCGCAAAGATTAACAAGTCAGTGAAGGGCCTAAACACACAGTCCTTTCGTGTACCTACCGCCTTGAATAAGGTCGGGGAAACAGCGGGTGTTAGACGTCACATACGCTGAAGCGGAGAAGAGGAAGTTTTGAATATTATTGGGCACATTTTGACATTCAGCTTAGTACTTTATAAAAACGCAAAGAGCAATTTTAGAAACACAGGTGACTAATTACTATGTGCATTCGCAGGCATCTGATTAAATAAGCCAGCAAATTTGACGCCTAGGCCGTTCATCAAACGCTAAACTAATTAAATGCCTATGAACAACATGAAAAGCATTCAAAATTGGAATAACTTATTTGAGTCTTGGTTAGTCATCTTCAAAAGGGCTGATTTTCAATACGCCAAGCTGTCAAACGTAGTGATTCTAGTTCAATTGACTATTGGCCTAAGCATCCTACTGTATACCGGCGTTTAATGAACTAGTGCGCCTCACCTTCAACAATTGCATCACTGCTTACCATCAGGTGCGATCGCAGTTGCACACTAGTAGTTTATATCAGTTAAAACAAAATTGCCTAGGCTACTAATCAGCCGGCCAATTTAGCCAGATGACTGCGACGACATATACAAGTGTATGCCCAAACTCAGGCGCAAATTTCTAGCACCTAAATCCAGTCAGTTCTTTCCGCTCAACTCTCCGGTCGTTTCAAAGCCACACCAGCTCCTAATCCTCTGCTCATACTCTAAGCACACTATGTGTATGTTTTTGGTACAAGAAATTCGACCAACCAACCGCTCGTACCGTGGCTTATGACGATATAACAAGACGGAACAGGATTATCGCACCGAAGACCTTCGCCTTATTTTTATAAAGATTGATATGTAGGGACAGTTAAGTTAGTAGCGTTAAAGGCTATGTTGCTATGTTGACTGGGAGAGTGTTCGAAAGAGTTGTCGTGACTCTGGACAGCAAACGACATATGAAAGAACACAGGTTATCAGGTCAGTAAGTCAATTGGTGATCCAGATTTGGTTAAGTCCAACCTTTAAAGCCTTGAGCACAGGCGTAGGGTAGCCAGCCTTTTGGTGTTTTATAGGATGCATTTTGGAGAGTGTACGCAGGAATTGCACGACTTGATTCCGCTATCTCAATTCTATCATCGGTCAACCCGACATGGGTCACATGTCTTCGAATTTTTGGTTCTAGGACATGCCGGTTTCCTCACAATGTTTTCCTTCCTTTCCGTCATCTTTGTCAAGGTATCGATTATCTTAAAAATCATCCATAACGAGGGACTTTTCAAATGAGTTACCGCAGTATTAGGACGCAAAGGACAATAGGCTAGTTGACGTAAAAAATTTAATTAGTACGTTTTTTAGATTATTCAAAGATAAGGGACACGTAATTTTTATTTGTAAATTAAACCAAAAATGACAAAGATATAGCCCATTAAAGTTACATGTGACGTCACGTCGTGTTGCATTCCGCACGGGGTGACGTCACACGTAACTTTAATGGGCTATATCTTTGTTATTTTTTGTTTAATCAAAAAAAGAAAAAATACGAGTCCAATATTTTTTTATGATCTAAAATACGGACTAAATAAAATTCAGTTAGTTTTGACCCTGGAAACTACCCTATTGGAGGAACATAAGTGGGTTTTAGTTAGTCTGTCAGTCCCTCTCGCAGAACCTAGAGACAATATTACATTTAAGGGTCCTTAAGACCAACTTCGATAGACAAACACGGGATTCTAATAACAATAGCTCACAAATTAATTACGACCACGAAGCTTAAGTTACATTAGAAAAGGGATCGGCAGAAGGCCTGGTCGTTTCGACGCGGTAATGAGACAATAATTTATGATGATGCTGGAATGTGATGGGGGGAAATGCAGAACAATTTATTTATTTATTTATTTAAATCTTTATGCACAAAATTGTACAAAGGCGGACTTAATGCCTTAGGCATTATCTGCCAGTCGACCTTATCTGCAATAATATTTAGAACTAGCTGCTCCCATCGGCTTCGCCCACGTGTTAGCAAAAAATTATCCCAAGGGAACATACTTCCGGGATAAAAAAGTATCCTATGTCCTATTCCAGAACATGGTCTATCCGTGTACCTAGTTTCATCAAAATCGGTTTATCATTTAGGCGTGAAGACGTAACAAACAAACTCACTAGCTTTTATAATATTAGTAAGGATAAGAATTACAATCATAAAACCAATTATGTCTGTTTAAAAATTATAAAATTAACAAAATTATGTTGTTACGTGGATAACCTTTTAATTTATTTCACGATTCTATGTTAATTAATGTAATTGGGATTGTAGTGTTTTAATTAACTAACTAATAAAAAACTCAATATTAGTTGAAACATTTTGAAATAATCATTTATACTTACTAATAGATTGAAGAGTTGGTTTGCTTGAACGCACTAATCTCAGGAATTACTATGTCGAATAGAAATAAACTTTTAGCGTTTAGTTACATAACATCACGCCATGATCAATAGAAGCTGAGCAGTAACCAAAGATGCGACAGCTAGTAATCCTTACTAATAATATAAAAGCGAAAGTGAGTCTGTTTATTTGTTTGTTTTGATTATGATGAAACTTGGAACACGGATAGACCATGTCCTGGAATAGGACATGGAATACTTTATATCCCGGAAGTATGTTGGGATAATTTTCGGCAAACACGCGGGCGAAGCCGCTGGAAGCAGCTAGTAACCGATTAATAAGAAAAATCAAAAGTTAGTATCTTTATTAAAGGGATCTTCAGTGTTAGCAGGACTATGCAATCATTTCATTATTTTCTTTCGCATGTAATATTATTTTCAATAATATATTTTTTGAGGAATATTTCTGTACTTATCTGTGCAAAGCCCTTTAAGTTGCTCTCACACACCATTATGTGTACCTTAAGGAATATTAATTATTAGCGAAATGATTAATTACTTCGCAAGAATTCCTTTAGATTCGTATTAACTGAACGAAATTGAGATACTTACATAAGTAATAATTTAGGAGCGGAGAAGTCTTTGGGAACTCGTCGTCGGCTGTTAATATATAATTATTAAGGTTCTGTTGAGGTAAGAGAAATTTTGAATGATTTATCTTAATATCTATGTGATAATCTTTTCATACCTACTTGACTAAATGGTTAGAATATTTTCTCTTCTTTATTATTTACTAGCGGTCCGTCCCGGCTTCGCAAGGGTAATAAATATAGCCTATGTTACTCAGGGTGAATGTAGCTTTCCAATGGTAAAAGAATTTTTGAAATTGGCGCAGTAGTTTTTGAGTTTAATCAGTACAAACATACACACAAAAATACAAATTTTCCCTCTTTGTAATATTAGTGTAGATTTGACTGTTTCATAGGTGTTGAATTGGCATTTAAACTTGATATTGAATAGTGACGTCACTTTGGTTGTCACAAATCTTTTTCAGTTCCCTGAATCTCAAAAATGACAAAGAGGGAAGGAAGTGTCGCCACAACGACCGGTCTTGTGCGTCTCGCATCCATCGGATTCCCGTGACCCTCACTAGGTCATCAGGTACATCTTATGGTAGCCCTTCCTACGCTCTCTTCTAGTACATGTTCACCACTCCAGAACCTTTTGACCGTATCGACCATCTGTCCTGCGAGAAGTTTTGGAATTTCCGTGATTCTTAAAATAACTCTTGCTTAGTTAATGAAAAAGTGATTACGTATTAGTAGTGTTTATTTCTAGCATTAGTTGAGATAGAAGTTTCTCGATCGTCGAGTTGAAAGGAGAGAAAATAATGCCTGATTATTCTTCACAACAGACGTCTTTACCTAGAGAAATTTAACACTGTCTACCGAAGCGTGTATACACCCTTTTAACAAACCTAAATAGTCCCCCATAACAAATTAACAAGTCAAAATCATCGATACCGAACAACCGAACGGTCCCATCCCTAATTTTACCATAACAAAGAAGGAGGCTGGTTGTCATCAGGCATTGTTTGGACCAGACGTTATTTAAATATTCCGTCGCAGACGACTCAGTCTGGCTCCAGACTTATTTTTTTTTCTTTTTTTTTTTCGAAATCTGACACGGCATTTCTGACGGGCATTATATCGTGAATAATTTTATTGCTTATTTCGATGTGTTAAGTATTTTTGAGTTCGATTTGTGGGACTAAAAGGGTTTTTAGTAGTATTGGGGGTTTAAAGATAAATAAAAATGGGGTTTTGTTTTGTTGAAAATAAGAGTTGATGGATTTGGCTACTTTTGTAGACGTTTTAAAAATACAGAATTGAACGATTTTACTAAAGAAATTATTTAAAAAACAAATCTGTAAAGCCCTAAATATAATTCAAGACCAATTTAAAATCGCTTCAACCTTTGTTCAAACAGAAAATCGAGTCAACAAAAGATTCATTAAGCATTTATCGATGCTACATTTCACATCACTAATTGCAATAAAAGCAAATAGTGATCCTCAACTGGCGACCGACTCATGCAATCATACCGACTTAACCTATCACTTCCTCTCAACCGTACCATCATACAAATAAGGTTGATTTTCCTTAAACGGGAACGCAACAGTAACATTGCCGCCTCCACCATTGTTTCGCCGCAGATTGTATATTTTGACAGAAGTTGACACGTGCATTGCAGTTTATTTTTTTTGTAAGAAATATTAATAATCCTACTTGTATAAAGATTTAATTAATAATTCAGTGAAAGAGCCGTGTTTGAAAACACGTACCAAAGACAAAGAGTAAATGTTTATGGTGACTCGATAAATTGTTCCCGTTGTTTATAATTCGATTTTACGACCTTAATTTTTAGAGTTGAGGTTAAGGAACACTAATGATGCACCCCCGGTTTGCGTTGGTTTAGAGCACAAGATAGATAGGTACAGAAGACAATCTACATACAAAGCACGCTCGAGCAACTCACACATAGACACCGCTCACGGACACGATATCTCGGCTCAATCGCCCGGTCGCACTCATACGTTCGTCGGCTCGTTCGGAGCAACGCGCTGACGTGTGTGCGATCGCCTAGTGTAGGTTAAAAAGTAAAGTACATACATAAGATTGACTTCTGTACCTATCTATTTAGTGTCTAGAGACACTGCCAAGACGACCCTGTGGATTTAGTCAGGAAAAGTTTAAAAACCGAGTGACAAAGCTAGTCCGAAATAGAGATGTGCCGTTGCCAGCAATATGGGAATATTGCTGGCAATATTGTCACCAATATTCATAATTCGGACAATATTCCCGGCAATATTCCCACCAATATTCATAATTCGGGCAATATTCCCGGCAATATTCCCACCAATATTCATAATTCGGACAATATTCCCGGCAATATTCCCACTTCACGGCAATATTGCCGGCAACGGCACATCACTAGTCTGAAATAAATAAAGACTTACTAGAAGACAAAAATTCTTCATTTTACTTTATTAGCAAGCTTGATTTCATACAAAATGCTATCCCATATAATCATACAAAATACAGATAAAAGAAGTGCTCTTCACTATTTCTGAGAAAGTGATTTTCCTTTACCTCCTCAATGTTCAATGAACTGTTGTAAATAATGAAGATATTATACTCATTTTTTATTAAATATAACGTTAGAAAAATGATCTATTATCGTTCGTTAGCTTTGGATACAGAAACGAAGTATTATTAGATATTTTATTGACGAAAATAGCTTCAGATTTTCTTTATTACAAATAATTAGGTACTGTTTTATTTTTCCACCCATGGGTACTCGCTGAAGGGTTTTGAGAACACTTCATTGGGTATACAGCTAAAAAGCATCGTCATCTTCCTGCCCTTATCCCGTGTTATTTGGGGTCGGAGCAACACGTTTTATATTTCCATTTTATCCTGTCACCCGTCATACTATCACTAACTTCCTTTTCTTTCATGTCACTCTTCACACAATCCATCAATCTTTTCTTGGGCCTCCCTCTCCACCCATCCACGTGTATACTCATAACTCTTTAAGTACCATGCGTTTTATCCCAGCTAAGAAACACAGGATACATAAACTTCGGCAGGGACGTAGGGGGGCCAGCAGGGTCGAAGCCTACTGGGGCCATAGGTGATGCGAAAGAGAAGCTCTGAAACGAAGGCAATGAAGGAACAGGCAAGTCTGACACGTCCTCCCGACCCGCCCAAGGGCTAGAGATATCATTGGATGATAACCTACCTTAAAAAAACACTTCAGCATGGAATTCCACTGTGTTTCCTGATAGGTTACAACCTGGGAGTCTTTCAAGTGAAAGAGTATAAAGGTTACTTCTAGGCAGCGTGCTCTAACATCGACCACATCATCGCTTGCCATCACGTGAGGTAGAGGTAAAAAAAAATATAAATTGCTATTATAAATAAAGCAAATATCATAATAAGTCTAATAATGTTCCCACTGCTGGGACTCAGACCTCCACTCTAAGAGTGAGAAAAGGGAAAGAGAGCAGCAGCCAGGCGCATTACTTTGTGACTTTGTGAGCGCGTGAGGAAACCCCCATGTCGTAGAACTAAAAATTCATAGACATGGGTCCATTACCTCTAAGAGGACGCCTGTAAATAAAAGGTTTAGCAAAAAATAACATTAACCCTTCAGATACCGTCAATTAGAAACATAATAGTAAGACAATAGATGCGCGGCCACCGGGTGTCGCTTGGGGATTCATGAATTAAAGCTAAAAAACACATTTTTACTAAGAAGAAAGGTCGTCAATACCTGAATACCCCCACGTAATCCTCACCCAAACCTTCAAGGAAAATGCTTCTCACAAAAATATTCCGTTGCTTATTTAATTAAAACACCTATACGTAAAAATCCAATCTTACTATCAACGTATAAGCTTTTAAAGCCCGTTCGATAAAATACGATGCATCTTTTCTACGCCCCCGTTGCAGGTAGGTCGGTAACCGGAGTATGCCGAGACAACGTATTAAACTGCTAATGTATTTTCAAGATCGATGTCCCGCGACAGCCGGTGTCGGCAACCAATCATAATCCATATTTTAGACGTGTTCCTTGCCGAGGTTTTGTCTGCTTTGTCTGTGTTATGAAAGGTTAAAATACACAGCATATTTTAAAATACAATAACAAATATTTTTGGTACAAAAAAAAGATTTTTATGATTTTAAGAGCCAAACTAAAAGGCTAAGAAACCTAACTTAGACATTTTTCATTTGTAAATGGTGTTTCTCAAAAAGCTGGTTGAAAATATATTTTTATAAAGAAATTCTACTGTATTATAAAATGTAATAAATCTTGCTTTCAATCACTAGAAAAAAAACGCAATCTCATATAATATTCTAGTTCCTACCATTTGATAAAATATTCTTCAGTAGTAGCATATCAGAACATTCATAATAGTAATTGGATCTTTCCATTCTCTGGAAGGTAAAGGACGCGAGTGCATATAAAATTAAATTAGTTTGTGAAGGCTGATATGTGAAAATAATATAAAACTAGCTGAGATTTCATTATTTTCTTTCTAATACAGTAAGAATCTCACTGTTCTAGCTATTCTGATAGCTTATTAATTAATTTGATATTGGTGCCGTGTGTGCTAAGATTCATAAAAAGGTAAAATACGGAACGAGGGTAGACCATGACTTGAATTTTGACATGTAATGTAAGTAACCTATTTTTAATGCTAAATAAACTCATTTTGTATTCCTTATTTCTACTTGTTTATTTAGTTGGATTGCCGGTCATCCTCTTCTGGGTGAAGACCTTTTTGTTTTTTTAATTTTGGTAGCGAAACTTTCTTCTTCAGTTTTCATGAAAATTAGGGACCCAGGGTCCTAATTCTCGCGAAAACCGAGAAGAAACTGAAGATAAGAAATTTTCTCACTCAGTTTTCGTGATTTCGTGTCGATTTCGTGAAATTAAGGACGTGGTTCCTAGTTTTCACCAAAGCTAAAATAATTAAAAATCTTAAAAGGGTGAAAACATAAGATTTAAAATAAATATCTATATGGGTAAGGCAGCTGATAATAGGTATAAGTTTTTTCATAAAGGATTTGTGGTTCGCATGTATTTTTTTCCCTGAACAGCACTGAATTGCTCAGTAAAACGGTTAATATGGCTGTAATAACATAGTTGTAAACACCATGCCCTTAACCCCAGGCAAAGCTCAGCAGCGGAAACTGCAGCTATTTTAGTTAGTTAAAATAAATTGAACGGCCCAAGTTTACTCGCCCACACATTTTATTACCTTTTCCGTTTGCTTGCGACGTTTTAGTTCCCTTTGATCGGAATTATTGTTTTTTTTTTTTTCGTTTATTTAGTTCGCTTTGAGGAAAATTTGTTAATGTTAGTGTTAATTTTTTTATGTGTTTTGTTAACGTTTAATATTATTTTTGTTTCACGATATGCGAAGAGTTCCACAATAATTTAGTATAGCAGTTATATTAAGTGATTCACTTAGTAGATAACTTGTTAGTGAGATTTTTTAACCTTGTTTTTTAGAAGTATGCAAGGTATAAAGTTCCGCAAACCTCCGTTGAAAAGAGCGAATCATCCGACTAAGCGGGTGTTGTGTCAGGTCCAGGCAACTGCCCGATAGTTGAATTCAAACTGTTGTATAATTACGTTCTATTAGCGCGGACTACCATAACACCGCAATGCAGGATTTTTAATTTTTAGTTCTTATCATAGTTTTTTTTTAAATGATTATATAGAAACCAGTGCTTGAGCGCGATCCCACCTGATGGTAATCAGTGATGCAATCGCTGATGGTAAGACGCACTAGTTTATTAAGAGCCTGTTCACTCTAGCCTTGAAGACACCTAAATGTCGCAACAACCTCACTCTTAAGCAACACGCCTAAAACTAAAATTCTCAAAGTTTTTAAATCAAATTCTAAAAGCTTTTTACAAGGCCTGACCTAAATTTGAACTTTAATGCCCCAAGTTTGAAAATTACTGCAAAACTATAACACACTGTGGTAGATAAACTTTAAAATACTTTTCAAGAGAGCCGTTAAGTGCATGCTGGTTGATTTAGTGCCCCTGTAGAGTGTACTCCGATACCTGGACACCTGCTAGGCGAATAAATTGGCCAGAACACGTAAATGCCCGGCTTGTATTATGGACCATCCATAAATTACGTCACACGTTAAGGGGGAAGGAGCGGGTTGACGAAGTGTGACAAGGGGGTGGGAGTGGTCCTAAATTATGTGACGTCACATTTCAAAATCTACATTAATATAATAAAGAGGTATTTTTTTTTTAGGGGTAATCTCTGGAAGTATTGTCTAATTGCTAATATTTTTTCACCGATAGAAAGCTACTTTTATTCCTGAGTGACAGGCTATATTTTATGTACGCGGACAAAGTCGCGGGCAAAAGCTAGTCTATTATTATCTAATTGTTAAAACATGAACTTTAAACTATTTCTTCACGAAAACCTCAAAAACATAATTATACATCTGTGTAAATATTAATCGTCTTTCATTTTTTAATTGTTTGATTTAATGTTAATTTTATTAAAAAATAATTTAAATGGTAATAAAACTGTTTTCGGAACGGCTGTTTTCATTCAACAATTTCTAAATGTAAATTTGCAAAATATGTCACGTCACACTAGAGAGGGGAGTCACAAATGTGGCCAGCTGTGACAAGGACGGGAGGGGCAAAACTAGAAATGTGCCGTTGCCGGCAATACTGCCGTGTTGTGGGAATATTAGTGGCAATATTGCCCAAAGTATGAATATTGGAGGCAATAGAGAGCAAGAGTAACCATGGAGTTTCTTGCCGGTTCTTCTCCATAGGAAACGACCAATTTGGAACCGTGCACTAGCTTCTGTCGTTTTATGAGTGCCCATGTAGGCCTATGTGAAATAAAATATTTTGACTTTGACTTGGGACTTCGGGTAATATTACCGGCAACGGCACATCTCGAGGCAAAACATCATGAAATTAGTGTTACGTAATTTATGGACGACCCCTTACGTTAAAATAATATTGCGAAAAACGGGGTAATTTTCAATTTAATTTCATTATGGCCGTACTGTTTTTGTTGTGGATAAATTTTCGGTTCGTTGCACAGATTCTGTATATAGCGAGTGCTGCCCGTTGATACGTTTAGTCAATTTGGCTTGTGCGCGTAAACTTGCGTTTTAATTAATATTGGACAATTCTGAGCGTGTGCAATGGACGCGAAAAATGTTCTGAATTACGTCACTACTTGTACTTGTACTATTTTTCTGTTTCCTTCTTCTTTTCTTTTATGTTTATGTGTGTACATAACTAGTAAAATAAATAAATAGGTACTTTTTTTGCTATTTTGGCACTTGTTGACTTCTTGTGGTCTGGGTGGAGAGAAAGAAAGTAGAAAGAAAGAAAAATATTTATTTTGGCGCTCAAAACATTGTAGACAACAAAAACTTAAGACAAACACAAAACAAAAAAAGAGGGAAGACAGACTTTTACCGATTAAAATCACACCTGTCTTTCAGTTGCCTTTGCGTTTTAGGACTACGGGTTTCCTTTCAGAAATTCCCCTCGCGAAGATCCTATTCTCCTGCATCCTTAGTCGAGTAGTTTTTGAGAGAGGCCTCAAATCATAGGGGCCCAGCAGGGTCGAAGCCTACTGGGGTCAAGGATCTGCTTCTGAAAGGAAGTTTCGGCCCCGGTACGAAAGGCAACGAAGGAACAGATGTGGGTTTTTAGTCACTAAAAGTCTGACACTATATCCCGCTCCGCCCAAGAGAGTGATGTCATTGGATGATATTTCCACCTAAAAAAAATGTCCATCTGATGACATATGTAGGCTAATGAAGAGTGGTCTCCGTTCAGAATAGGCAATAAAAATGCGTTCAAAGAAATACTAATGGTATTAGTTGTTTGGTATTAAAATGGAATAAACGTGAAGAAAGTAGCACGGGCCATGGTCGATGGGGAAGGAAGGTTCTGGAGTGGCACTTCGTACCGAAAGACGTAACGTTGGAAGGCCTCCAACAAGGTGGACCGATGAACTGGTCAGGGTCGCGGAAATCCGTTGGATGCGTGACGCACAGGACCGCTTGGGGGAGGCCCTTCGGCTGATATGATGATGATGAAGTAGCCACAGGTTTCACTGAAGAACCATTATGTAGTTACAAGTTGCCACATATCGTTAACTACTAAACTCATGGTAAATAAACAATGTAACAATGATGGAAAAACACCGGATGATTAATACACGAACAGCCTTAAAATCTACAGCTTACGCGTTATACAGGGATCGGTATCGGAAAGCTTTAACTACCTATAATAAAGAAATCCGAAAGGCGAAAAGACTTTCATGGAGGAAGTTCTGCGAGGAGATTACTAAAGTCCCTCAAGGAGCCAGAATCCACAAAGTCTTATCCAAATCGCCTACGAATCAACTGGGACTCTTAAAGAAACCAGACGGTGCCTTCACTGCATCAGCGGAGGAAACCCTGAAACTTTTGGCGTCAACACACTTCCCTGGCTCGGTGATGGCACAAGACATCATCGTACCATATTCACCTCATATCCGCCTCTCCAGGCCTACAAATGAAGACTGGAGAAGAGCGGCGAGGTACTTTAGACCAAACAAGGTAGAATGGGCTATAGACTCATTCAAGCCGATTAAGTCTGCAGGTGATGACGATATCTTCCCAGCTCTCCTGCAGCAAGGGAAGACTATACTCATCCCTATCTTAATCAAAATCTTCAGAGCAAGCTTTGCCTGGGGATATATACCTGAGAAATGGACTACAGTTAAAGTCTGTTTTATCCCAAAGGCTGGTAAGAAAGACTACTCTCAACCAAAGTCCTTCAGACCAATAAGCCTTACCTCCTTCCTACTCAAGAGTATGGAAAAGGTTATAGACGAATGCATCAGGGATGGACCATTAAGGGCTAACCCTCTGCATCCGAAGCAACATGCTTACCAAAAAGGAAAATCCACAGAAACTGCTCTGTTAGAACTAACAGACAGGATCGAAAGGGCTTTGGAAGATAAACAGATAGCCCTATGTGCTTTCCTTGATATTGAAGGAGCTTTCGACAACGTCACCATAGACGCCCTTTCCAAGGGAATGAAGGCGAAAGGGATTGACGAGACAACTACTCGTTGGATCGAATTCATGCTCCTCAACAGAACTATCAGTGTTACCTTACACGGAACTACAAAAAGCTTCAAAACAACTAAAGGGTGCCCACAAGGAGGCGTTCTATCGCCACTTCTATGGCTACTCGTTGTTGACCAATTGCTGGTTGAAGCCTTTAAAAGAGACTTAGATGTACACAGTTATGCTGACGATGTGGTGGCTTGTGTTATCGGCCCCTGTCACAGCACGGTATCATCTATACTGCAAAGATCTCTGAACGTTATAAACACATGGTGCACAGAGAACAATTTATCGGTTAACCCGAGTAAAACAACAATAGTCCCCTTTACTAGGAAGCGAAAGTTGGACAAACTTGTAACGCCCACTGTAAAGGGGACTCGCATACCATTCTCCAATGAGGTCAAGTACCTGGGCGTAACTATCGACCAGAGACTGACCTGGAACACTCACATTAATAATGTGATTCAAAAGGCTAAAATAGCTTTAGGAATATGCTGTCGCTTAGCAGGGACGAAATGGGGCCTAAACCCTAAAATCGCCCTGTGGTTGTACACCGCTATAGTTAGGCCGATAATAACGTATGCCTGCGTAGTATGGTGGAGGAAAGCATCCCAAGTGACAGTCATTCACAAACTTAATGGTTTGCAGAGACTTGCATGCATTATATCAACAGGGGCCATGTCTACAACACCAGGAGCTGCTCTAAATGCCCTGCTTAACCTTCCGCCACTTCATCTATTAATTGCGAAGGAGGCGAAAGCGGGCATGTATAGAATAAACAGCACTGGCAAAGTAAACTGGCGCTCTCAAGCACTGAGATCGCTACACGAATCAGTGCTTGAACACGATCAGCTAGCTATGACAACAGACGTCATGCTTCCACAGTGTAGCTTCACAAGAAATTACACAGTGGAACTGCCGAGCAGAGAGGATTGGGCAAGCAACCTCATTACTTGCAAGGCTGGAAGCCTGATCTGGTTTACAGACGGATCCAAAATGGGTGAGAATGTAGGATGTGGAATATTTGGCATTAGCCCGAAATTCAGCAAAAGCTTGAATCTGGGTAAATATGCCACCATATTCCAAGCGGAGGTATACGCCATTATAGAATGTGCGGAAGCCAACCGTCAACGAAACTACATAAATCAATTAATTCTGATTTACTCAGATAGCCAGGCAGCTCTTAACGCCTTGAACTCGAATACAATAAATTCGAAACTGGTAAAAGACTGCGTTAACAAACTAAATGACCTGGGGCAAAGGAATAAAGTTATTCTGAGATGGGTACCGGGTCATTCTGGAATTACTGGCAATGAAAAAGCCGACGAACTTGCAAGGACTGGGGCTCAGGGTCATCAGATAGGACCAGAACCTTTCTGTGGTATCTCAAAGAACCAGGCCATGCAGACCCTTAAGGGCAACCTATTTGGCGATTCAAAAAAGCACTGGTTGTTACAACCAGGACTGCTACACGCCAAATCTCTTATAGAAGGCTACTCACAAAAACGAACTGCCGAGCTTCTTGAGCTTAGCAGGACGAACATCTGTGCGATAGCCCGCGCCTTAACCGGCCACTGCAAATTAAACAGGCACCTTTTTCACATGAAACTGAGTGACACTGATGTTTGCAGGTACTGTAATCAGGAGAGGGAGACGCCTAAGCACCTGTTGTGTGAATGTGGGCCCCTTATCCACAAACGGAGTATCCATCTGGGTCGACACATTATTCGCCCGGAGGAGATTAAAACTCTCAAAGCTAGGAGTATTCTAGACTTCCTGGAAGCCTCCCGGCTAAAAGAGTTACTCTAACAAGGTGGCGAGTCACAATAGATCTTTTAGGTCGCAGTGACTACATCTCCTACACTATGGGAGATGCATAGCCCCTTTTCTTCAAAAATAATAATAATAATAATATACAGGGGTAATTTTATTTTAGGTATAGAAATTTTTTTCGGGTCACTCACCCACGTGCAGTGTTGTTTTTTTTTTTTTTTTTTTTTTTTTGTTTTTGTTTTGTTTTTAGCAAAGGTTTTGCGAAATACTAGATAGTTTTAGATGTTTGGTATTAAAATATAGTAAACCTGAAGAAAGTAGGCATGGGTTACACGAATAACCATCATGTAGTATCAGGTTGCGACATATCATTAATTACTTAAACTCATGGCAAATAAACAATATAATGATGGAAAAACACCATATTATGATTAATACACGAACAGCCTCAAAATCGCGCTTACGCGTTATACAGGAGTAATTTTATTTTAGGTATAGAGAATTTTTTCCGGTCAATCACCCAAGTGCAGTGTTGTTTTTTTTTTAGATTTTGTTTTGTTTTTAGCAAAGGTTTTGCGTATCGATACCGCATAATTTATCCACTCAGACGCCGAGAGGTCAAGACACCCGCATTTAGCATTACTTTATTAATGTACTGTCGAGGGGTAAAGTGAGAGGGTTCAGTCGCATTCCAAGTGATCGTTAAGTGGGTTTCGCTAAGTTAAATAATCTGCCTAGCTTTATACCAGTTTTTTCTGTATACGTTCAATCAATACTTAAATACCTTTTTAACCGACTTCCAAAAAAAGGAGGTGTTTCTCAATTCGATTGTTTTTTGTATGTTTGTTACCTCAGATCTCCGTCGTCTATGGACCGATTGGCAAAAAAATTTTTTTTGCTAATTATCCAATGATAACTTAGACAACTGTGTTGTCTATGGTCGTACGGTGCAATACAATTAAGCCCGATACACACATGGCCTGGAGGGGAAACTGTTTTTTTTTTTTTGTATATTTTTTGTAATGAATTGTTCGTCTATTCAGGAAGAATGAACATGTTTTCTTTCTTTCAATGACTTTTCTCGCTCTAGTGTAGAACGAGAGGGTGCTTCACATTGTTTTTAGGGTACCGTACCTTAAAAGGAAAAAACTGAACCCTTATAGGATCACTTTATTGTCCGTCTGACTGTCTTTCAAGACTCTTTATCTCGGGAACCGCGTGGAGGTATCGAGTTGAAATTAAAACCATATAGGTACTCAGGTATGCGGACCTTTGAAGCTGTGAAGAAAATTAAACTTCTGAGTTAACGAAAAATAGGATCACTTTTGAACACTATCTCACCTGATGGTAAGCGATGATGTGGTCAAAACATTCGATATTATTTAGTGAACATTTAGCAAGATTATCAATTGTATGAAATAGCATTTATGATAGAAGGAAACTAGACACCAATGTGAATCAATACATGTCTATATTTGTGAAGGTCGCAATGACCTAAGGTTCTAAAGGAGAAGTAAGCAAGGAAGTAAGTTCATGGGTGCAAAAGTGAATCCCGGGTAGTGATGTGCCGTTACCGGCAATATTGCCGTGAAGTGGGAATCTTGCCCGATGTATGAATATTGGTGGCATTATTGCCAGCAATATTCCCAGAATGCCGGCAACGGCACATCTCTAATTCCGGGGCCCTGGAACAAAGGCAAAGAAGGAAAACGGCTGGGTTAAAATCCAGCCGTTGTTAGTCAGTAAAAGTCTGATACGCCCTCAGCTCCGCCCAAGAGCGAGAGATGTCATTAGATGATGTCCCAACCAATTTAAAAAAAAAATAATCACTTTCATTTCAATAATGACTTTGCCACAATAATACTGTTATAAATTGTAAAAAAGTTGAATAGCCCTAATTCGACGTCATACGATCGTGATCTAAAATAAATTCAAATTTGAATTGAGGAAAATTTTCGAATTAAGAACATTTTGCCAAGTAAGGTCACTGACATAACTGAAATGAGTGACACTTGATCACGATTGTCGCAGAAATGTGACCTTCGATCAAGGTCACGAGATGAAAATGTCTTGTAATGTAGCTTTTATGATACATTTCATTTGCAATAGCGATAGTCTTTGTTAGATTTCCGTACTCAATGGGTAAAAACCGGCCCCTATTGCTAAGACTATGTTGTCCCGTCTGTCTGTCACCAAGCTGTATCTCAAGAACCGTGATAAATGGACGTCTGAAATTTTCACAAATTATGTATTTCTGTTAAAAAAACAACAACAAACAACAAAGACATGTTAAAAAACAGAATGAAATAAATATTTAAAGGGGCTTGTGAGAGGGTTTTTTAGACGGGTTTATATCGTTGACTAGCTTCTGCCAGTGGCGTCGTCTACGTGAAAATAGGAAAATATCTCAAGAGCACACACTACCGGGAGAAAAAGTGTTTATGTGCTGTTCCAGGCTATGGTCTACCGTGTGCCAAATTTCGTTCTAATCCGATGTGTCAGAGCATGAAGGAGTAACAAATACACTAACATACAAACTTTCGCCCTTATAGTTTTAAGTGACTATGAAATTGGAAGGGTAAGTTTGCCCGTTTCTGTACATCAGGCACATGTCTGTTTGTTCGTTCATACCTGTACCACTAAAGCACTTATCGTCACAAAACATGACTAAGCACGAATTTCACCGGTTCACAGCTCCCATTATGTTTCCAAACTTCGAAGGAATAAAGCCAAAAACCCTTTGAAATTAAACACCGACCAAACGTCGATTCCTAACAATAAGCGACCAACCTGTTGAACAGTTTAATAAATTCGTAAGACTTTCGTCCCTGACTGTACGGTCGACCGACAATGACTCAACCCTGCCACTGGGACGCCATACTACGCAGGTAAGAGGTAAACCTCATAAAAAAGAACAGGTAGAGAAAGAGATAGAAGATACCAGGTACTTGTACTTCCCACTCGCTCTCACCCTTGTAGGTAAATTAGGACGTAGCACCACCATCCGTAGTCTATGAATATCTAATGACACCAAGTTTTTCTAGTTTCAGTATTAAAAATACGCTCGGTTTTTTTTTATGTACAGAGTATCTAGGTATTTGTACAACAGACTTGACACTTGAGTATCGTACCACAGTTTATTTAAAAAAAAAAGTAAATGTGCAAGTCATCCCTACTAATTTCAATGAGAACTATCATTTGCCTGTATACCTATTGACCTTGAAATTATCCGGTCAAAACAACAAGATTTACCTACGCAGTTGACAAGATTAAAAACTTCTTTGACATTCACTAAAAGCCTCAATTAAAAAGAAAATAAACACAGAAAAAAGTAGCAAAACAAAAACAAAAACATGATTAATTTAAATAAAGAACGAACTTCTAAACTCCAACAGTTGTTTGACAGACGCCGTTGACGGTTGACGTAAGGAAAATGTCCGTCAATAATAATCTTAGCAGAACTACCATTGCGTAACGTGGGTAGGTAGGTATATGATGGGTTTCCATAAACAATATCCGTGCTAACACATGGAGTGAATGACCTACGTAGCCCCCAACCGCGCCTCTTTGTTACACTATAAGACGTACAAGTTTATTGACCGTTTTCAATCTACCTGTTTACTCCAAGTGTGAATTATTGACACATGATGACCGACCGTGAAATTGTGCATTAATGTTGCTAGTGTCAAATGTGGAGCTAGTGTGCTGGTATTTTTTTTCTTTGTCACCAATGTAGCGGTCAGTTACGCAATTAGGGCAAAGTTGGTTTCGACTATGAAATAAAAAAAGTGAACGATAGAGATGTATCATATTTTTCCAAATTCAAAATGTTTTTATTTCACATAGAACTACATGTGTAGGTACTTATAAAACGGCAAAAACTAGTGTAGGTACGGTTTCAATTGATCATTTCCATAGAGAAAAACCGGCAAGAAACTCAATGGTTACTCTTCCCTCGTCTTATAAAGTAATACTCAAAATACAACATTATTTGATATCGGAAAATTTATTGCGAGGCAATAAAAACGACTGGAGAGCATGTTGGTTATTTTTCTCATGTCATTACCCCTACATAGATAATAATGACAGTGAGTACCTTCATAACAAGATCACGTGTTTTCAAACCGAAAATGGAACTCTGATTTTTCTTTTAGTTTTTGCGGCAATATTTTTTATCTCAGTTATTCATGTTGTGGACTCATTTCTTGTGTAAACCACGCAATACATATATTATATCTGTTAGCTAGTAACGAAATTCTTCGATGTTAGATCAGCTCCGGGGACTCCCGAGCGAGCAATCATGACTCTCATTCAATTTATCCGCAGAAATTGTATTTTTTTTGTCCCACGCGCCTTTATCAGATTAGATACAATTTTCTCTTTTCGTATATTAGCATAAATTGTACAATAATTCAATAAAAGTATAGGTGTAAGTTCTTTGACATCGAATATAATGTCTACAAAAAATTGTGATTCATTTTTTTGTAATCATGACCTTCATGCTAAAAGGTATGTCTCACATCTGTACCTACGCTTTTAGTCCTTGAAAAGATACGTGCTATTTCGTAACTTGAGGCAAGTTTTCACAACGATATACATACTTGTTCAATTTCTTACTTAGAATTGTAGAAGGCGTTATAAAATTAACCTAAATTAAACAGTTAACAACTGAAGGCATAACGACACGATTTAACTAGATCCTTCGTAGAAACAAAGCTTAGAGACGAGAATAAAGTTGATAACCTTTTAGAAAAACGTTTCATAATACTTATCCAACGTAGTTCCTAAGAACCGCGCCCTGATCTGTAGCGACGACTTTCTTGGAATACGATTATTTATTTTTCGTTAGTCAGTTTTCCGCCCGAGTGTCTTTTTTTATGAATCACGGCGACGCGGTAGATAAATATTTTGTTCTAATTATGTTATCTGTTACAATATTCTTTACAATAAGCTAGTAATCTGATACAGATATGACTTTAATAATAGATACGATAGAATTTCGAGTGACGCATGCACAAATGCATCTAGTTATATTACATGTATCATATAAGCAACAATAAACACTACACCCAGCTTCAAAATGTATGACCGACTTAGTAATTTCAAATGTAAGTTATTTTAGCTTTTGTTTACATTTCCAGATGTAGGTATAAAATAATCGTGGAAGTATGAATTAATGTGTCAATATTTAGTTAATTGATATGCAATCGCAAGTGATAAGAACGCGGAATTCAAACTAGCGTGAATGATAAATATTAACAAAAAACGCTTGTCCAATATTTATATGGAGATACTAGATATAGGTATACAGTTGTGTGATAGTAACAATGTAATCGAAGAGGAAAAACCAAGTTTTTTGACCGTCTCAACGATTTTTTACAAAGTGTTCAATAATGAGACATAGTTAAGTTACATTTTACATTGATTTCTTTTGTATCATAAAAACAACAGAAGCTTGACAGAAGGATATGCAAGAGGAAAACACTAGAAATATCTAGACACTACTTTTTTTTACGGAAAACTTGCGAAAGGTCACAATTGTATCATTGTATGCAACACGCGATTAGGGTCACGTAGCAGCAATGATACGCAATGGACCCGTGTAATTATTTACATAGCAACTGGTGTATCACGTTTTGTCTAAAGATGATGAATATTGCATTTAGTTAATTAGCAGTATTAAAAAAAGGGCTATGCTCGGGGTTTACTTGCGTGATCGAATAAAAAATGAAGACATCCGCAGGACGACTAAAGTTGCCGACATAGCACAAAGAATTGCCAAACTTAAGTGGCAATGGGCAGGGCACATTGCTCGCAGAACAGATGGCTATTGGGGCCGAAAGGTTCTGGAGTGGCAACGCGTACCGGAAGACGCAACGCAACAAGGTGGTCTGATGACTTTGTAAAAGTTGCGGGAAACCGATGGATGCGAGACGCACAGGAACGTTCATTGTGGCGACGCTTGGGGGAGGCCTATGTCCAACAGTGGACGTGTATCGGCTGAAATGATGATGATGATTAAAAAAGTTTCGAAAATGGATAACCAATTGATAAAATGAACTTTGCAAGTGACATATGAATCATTATTTCGTTTGTTGAGGAAATATCCGAATTAAAACGACTTAATGATAGCAAAGTAATAACATATTGAAATAGGTTACGCGTGTCGCGATTAGCATTAATTAATAATTATGTCAAGCAAAAAGAGACCTTATGGCCACACCTACAATAAATGCAAAAGTGAAAGCTAAAAGGTTACTTCTGAAGGTTTATTTTTCCATATTAAATACACTACTTTGACTGGCCTGTTGGTCTAGTGGTTAGTGGCCCTGACTGCTATGCCGGAGGTCGTGGGTTCCATTTCCACCCAGGACAAATGTATATGTGATGAGCATGATCATTTGATCTGTGTCTGGGTGTAATTTATCTATAATATGTATGTATTTAGAAATATATAAGTATGTTTATAAGTTGTCTAGTACCGATAACACAAGCTCTGCTAAGCTTGGGACTAGACGGCGTTGTGTGATAGTTGTGGAATATTATTATTACTACAAAAGTAATAAAATGCCCCTATTGTGTCAACACAAGGTGCGAATGATAAATAAGATTAGTAATAGACACTTCTTTTTTTATTCCACTAATTTATACAGCTATTAGGAAAATTTTACATAAAAGGCAGCCCGGCATTGAAGACCTAACATAAATGTACCTAAAAGGATTTCCCTATTATAATATGTCGTTTCTATGCAGTGACACAAAGAATTATATACTACTAGCTTACCGCTCGCGGCTTCGCCCGCGTGGACTACAGTTTATATCGCGCGGGCAGAGACCCGTGCTCAGCAGTGGAGTTATAGGTAGCCTATGTGTTATTCCAGTGTCTCTTCTACCTACCTACCAAATTTGATCTAAATCCGTTCAGTAGCTTTTGCGTGAAAGCGTAACAGACAGACAGACAGACAGAGTTACTTTCGCATTTATAATATTAGTAGGGAGTAGGGATAACTAGACAACGCACGCAGCTTTAGCCAATATCTCACTGATCCTGAACATAAATTATTATCGTTCTTTTTTTAAAACTAATACCGCGTACATCGAAGGACTGGAATAGAGATGTGCTGTTGCCGGTAATATGGGCAAATTGTTGGCAATATTGCCACCAATATTCATACTTCGGGCAATATTCCCAATTCTGGCTGCAATAATTTGCCTACTATAATTTAATTATAATTTAGGTGTCTAGAAAGCTAGAGTGAATAGGCTCTTAATAAACTAGGATGCCTTGATTGCATTACTGCTTACCATCAAGTTCATCGCAGCACTAGGCAATATCAATTTAAAAAATAAGTTTTAAACCAATTTGAATAAAACAAGTTCGCTGTAGAAATACATATCTACATGAAATAAATACATTTCAATGTGCTGTTCAGTAGTTCTGTGCTTATCAAAGGACGTACAAACTGATACGTTGTTTTGTTATATTGTTCGTAATTCAATATCATGCTAATAACTGCATGAATACAATTACTTGTCGTCGCTACTGCTTAAAACAATCATAAACAATATAAACTGATTTCTCAACTTTACCAAGGAGACATTATTGAATACATTCAAATTGTTTATTAAAGTTATCCTGCCACACAGTGCGTCAACACGGCCTGCGTCGTGGACAAAATGAAAAAAATATTTATTATGCGCATAAAACGATGGT
Source organism: Mythimna lalbum (assembly GCA_949319445.1). NCBI lineage: Eukaryota > Metazoa > Arthropoda > Insecta > Lepidoptera > Noctuidae > Mythimna > Mythimna lalbum. The sequence goes on along the minus strand of OX439357.1, from coordinate 17,407,953 downwards.
CGCGCCGCGCGCCGTCTTGATGTTCACGTCCGACGCGCCTCCCGGTTAGATAACGTGAATTATTATTATTACACGCTCACGTTTCCACGTAAAACATGTGAACAATGAAAAAAATATTCCGACAGTTCAACACAATCGAGACACCCCATCGTACTACGGATACACGAAAAAAGCATAAAAAAACATAGAATACACCTCTTTATATCCACGATAAAACATTGGCCTCTCTAAATTGAGACATTTTATTATTAGAAATACGATTTTGACAGTCGTAAAGCAACGTCGATCCGAAGTTATTATATCAGTTTACGAGTCGAAATATCACAATACGGCCTAGGAATAAAGCGAGAAATTTGAATTACGGCGCTAGTGAAACTCGATGTTGAAAATATTTAGATTTTTATGCCCAGAGGGAGTGTGATTTGTGCCACTGGGCGACGCTGTCTTCCGTTTTCCGCGTTGACTACGAGCCAATGTCATTACCATTCTCTTCGCAAGGTTATCGTTACGGTGCGTATTCTAAATCCGTCAGTTGCGAAAACTTCTAATTAAAGAGATTGGACCAAACGTCGTTGGAGCGCACTAACAAGATGGCAGCACATGCTAATTCGGCCAGTACTACGTGATTATGAGTCACATTTTTTTGTCTGTGACGCAGTTTTTCCTGTCGCCCGCTGCGTACGACCGTGACATTTGGTTGTCTGACCGATTGCACGGCCTTCGCTCGCGGTCATCAACTCCGCGTGTGAGTCGGTACCTTACCTTACGCTGCGTTTTCACTAGGCGAACGAGTTGCGTCTCGCTCGCACTTATGTAAACATAGGCATCGAGATAAAGAGCGTTCGTTTGTTCTTATAAGCGTAAAAAGTAAAAAAACGTTGTTCATACCATGTAAAATAGCTTAAAATAGTATAATGGTCGTTGCCATGTGGTTTAATGTAACTTTGTAAGGTACATTTAAGATATCATTATTGTGAATAATTCGGTTGGTTCGTCAGGCGGAATGGAATTTTGAGGCCGGAAATCACTGGTACTTGATGAAAATCTATCAGATCTACGATAATGGCGAACAAAAAAAACGTTTTAGTTTTTAAAACAATGGCAGTAATTAGTTTAAACAAAAAATCTTCACCAGTGTAATATCCTTTGAATAGGCTTATTGCTGAAGCGAATCTTTCAAGATTTATTTTAAAAACTGCCAGAGAATGTTGGAGGTTGTTACTTAAGTATTTTCTTTTTACCTTTTATCACAACTTTGTTCATTACTTATGGGTCAAGAAGAAGGTCCTATTAAGCGCGCAATTTCAGTTGGAAATTGTATTAGTTACATAAAAAAACTTTCAACAAAAGAACCAAGTTTCAGTCCAGCTATTTGCCGATTTTAGTAAGTAAATTTATTTCAATAGAGATCAATTTTGTGATTTAACCTTCGTTACGACAGAATATTTAAATGAATCATAGCAGGCCCATGTTCCAAACATTATTATTAATGACTTCACTAAACTTAGACCACACACAAGCAACATTAACTGTTGGTTCAAATAGACCATTAACAACGGAATTAACTACAAAGTGTGGAGCGGTTGCAAATCGTCTGCGACTAACAATATGCCTTATAGATAGATACCAAGAAAGGCAGCAAAATGTTTGCGGAACTATTTACAAGGAAACGCAAAGCGGACTGTGCTATATCAACAAGGTTAGCAGCTAAGGTGGTTTGGATAGTTGAGAAACATTTCTCTCTAAGCCAAGCCCCATTTAGACTGGCTCAAAGATAAAGTTGACTAAACCTTTTAAGTGTTCAGTTGCTTGAATAAAAGCGTGTGATTTATATGATGACGACGTGACAATATGACTCGACTAAAATCCGTCACGCTAGGCCCAAAAACAATTGTTTCGTGGGGTCACAAACGGAGTCAACGCTCTTTAAAAGATTGTATCTTTGTTCGGAAGATTCTAGAAAGAAATGCGTACGTGGCTTGAATTTGTGTATAAAATGATCATCACGTCAGTTTTGGAGTTTATTAATATGTCGTTCAATTCAAATAGTACATACAGTGTTTACGCTTTTTAATAGTACATACAGTGTTTAATTTTTTTGCCGGCCAAGTGCCGGCAAAAAAAATTGGCATCGTTTCTGGATAAAATACAGTTCAAGAACAACATAATATTTCATTCACGCTTTCAAGCAAACTTATTTAAGGAAACAAATTAATTTTAGAAATGAACACGCCGATCATATTCGAATGCCTTTGTTATCGCAAGTCATGTGTTCGTGGAAACATTATAATAATAAATAATAATAATAATAATAATAATAATTGGCATTGGCATTGGCATTACAAGGGAGCAACGGAATCAACAAAGACCCATATGACTAATTTTACTCGCTGCATATGACTCAACGAGTTACTACTAAATCAGCACGAACGAGGCACAGGCCTGAGAACAAACTTGCGTGGCGTTACGCTTCTTGAACAAAGAAAAAAGGGGATGTTAAAACACGGCCAATGAGTATACTATAAACTCTGAGAATTCGTGTCTGGCTAGCATAATTAGACACGCCCTTCCTCCCGTTTGACATCTATAAGTGGCAGGAGGATAGGTAACAAGACGGAAGGTTGGAGGTCTTCCTAGTTTGGTTTTAACAAATCAAAAGGGGAAGGTGAGTTAGAAAAAGAGCTGCGTTGGTGACTGATGACGCCGATTCCCATGTCTGTTAAAAGCGATTAGTTCGTAATTGCCAGCCAGTTGAGCTGGAGCGATCGCACTGTTTTTATCGGATTTTTTCGGGAGCTCGGGAAATAAATTGTTGAGAAGCAAGTGCTTTTTCAAGTAACCAATTTTGTGAATTGTTGCTTTCTATCAGTAAGGAGGTGGAGTAATGTTCACATAACGTATTACGTCGATTTTAGATGTCAGTTTCAGGATATACGAAAGTAATGGAACGCTATTTCGCAGTCTGGTTGTTTATTTTTTCTTTGTCATATTCTCTTATCTATTCACCTACATACTTATGTAATAGTAATGTGTTCTAATACAATCTAATGTGCATAAAGTATTTAGTTACATGATTGTACGCGGACATTCTAGTTTTGGAGTCTAAGATAATATGTTTTATGAGTGCACAAACCTCATTTATATTCAATTCAATGTTGATAGCTCAAATAAAACTTTATTTAAAAGTTTTTATCCACTGTAATAATTATGACAAAATTGATGTGCACTGTGCAGCAAAAAAAAACAAATGGTTGCCATGACAACAGTAATAATAACGTCGCCCTAACGTACAGACTAATTGAATGATTGCCTGCGTAATTGTATGTTCCAGCCCTTTTATTAAAGTACCGAGTTTGTGGTTTAACGGTCACATGCAGCAATTTAAAAGGGAAAATTATATTGCTAGACAGACAGAAATAATAAGCCGGGTCAAGAGTGGGGGGACACGGATCGATTGGTTTGGAAAAATTGGGATAGGTCAGTAACGCTAGTTGCAAAGTCGGGAAAACCGTGTGTGTCATAGTCGACGTAATAGTTGAAGTTTTTAATTTAGAAAACCAGTTATTTTGGAATTTTATTATACATGATATTATTCATGCAGCATTGACATTGAGCTGTTTTAAATAAAATGCGTCAATACGAGTAGTAGGTATGAACACTGCAGAATTTTATTCTAATTCATGAATCCCCAAGCGACCACCGGTGGCCGCGCATCTATTGTCTTACTATTGTGTCTCTAATTGACGGTATCTGAAGGGCTAAATAAACACGTAAAGCGGTTACCTAAAACAAGTACAATATTTCGCATTTTTTACTAGCTCTAGATGCAATTGCACGTTATAACTTCAAACTTGCAGATTTGAAAAAACCGGGTCACTGAGAGTTCCGTACAAACTTTACCTATGAAAACAGTTCAAATCCCGAATTTAGTTACCTACGAAGATTTTTTCTGGATCGTAATAAAAGTTTTTTCTGTAACGTAACTACTCGTACATACAGTTTTCTGATTTTATCCTATAGGTACTTATGCTATGAGACCTCATCATTATCATATCAGTCGAAAGCCGTCCACTGCTGGATATTGGCCTCCCCAAGCGTCGCACCAACGACCGGTCCTGTGAGTCACGCATCCATCGGATTCTCGCGACCCTGACCAGGTCGTCGGTCCATCTTGTTGGAGGCCTTCCAACGCTACGTCTTCTGGTACGTGGTTGCCACTCCAGAACCTTTCGTCCCCATCGACCATTATGTTCTGCGTGCAATGTGTCAACTTTATGCTAAATTTCAGAATTCCAGGTCAACGGGAAGTACCCTTTGATTTTGATTTCCTTGAGAGTGTTGAAATATACGTTTTAATGCGACATAAACGGCCATATATTTATTTTTCGTTAACTTAGAAGTTTGATTTTTGCACAGCTGCAAGGGACGGTAGGCCTGAGTATATGGTTTTAATTTCAACTCGATAGATCCACGCATTCCTGAGATAAATGGTCTTGACAGACAACAAAGTGATCCTATGAGGGTTTTGTATTTTCCTTTTAAGATACGGTAACCATAAAAAAACACTGTTTTTAACTGAAGGTCATAAACTAAATGAAATCAGCCCGAATCCTGGATACAAAAGCTATTTAATCGTAAATATCAATATCTATCCAGCTTTTTTCAAGTAGGCATGTTGGTATCGGTTGTCAATGGAGCCTAAGTGCTTATCCGAGCTCTCCAATACAGTGAATGGGAAACATGACACCCTTGACAAGATTGGTGTTAGATTTTGTGATTGCTAACGACCTGTAAAGCCGGGTATCCACTATGTTTGCGAACTGTGTTCCGCACAACTCGCTTGGCCAAAGCACCGCCGTATCTTCGTGGGTGCGATCGGCGGACCTTAGGACAGACTATGGTCCGGAGCGAGGAGGAATGGCAAGTGGTCGGCTTTAGCGAAGCAGTAATGCTAGCGGCGGTGGCGATCACATGCGCAAGGCAAAGGCCATCAGCCACCGGGATCCCGATCCCGATTTCCGGCCACATAGGCGCGGGATAACAACTCCGCGCATCTGCAACCGCTCTGATGAAAACGGTACGCGAATCCTCTACCGAAACCCGAGGTTTAAACGCGAAGGACAACTAAAAGAAAAGATGGAAACCATGGCATAGGCATAAATAGGTACATCATTTACCTTCTACAAAGTCATGTGTGCTACTGATGCGATTTATTGATATAGGAAGAAAAGCCGGAAATTACCTGTAACAATAATAGAAGAATCATTAGAAAATGTGTATTTTTAATCTTCTTACGTGCGATGATGATCTCTACATCCTTCCTATCATCCTCGATTTTCAGAAGCGTATTGAGTAGTATTTATTGATCATTTAGTTTAAGTTTGTCTACCCTAAATTATACGTGTTATCTCATTGTGTGTACCTGTGTGCGAAATATACGTGTTTTCTTTCTTTCTTTCTTTCTTTTTCTAGTTCAAAGTTTGAACACAGCCGCGCTAGACGGACTTGCCCGTTTGTCGATTCGTCTGTCTATTATTAAAAAAAAAGACATGAAGAATTGGCCAGAAGTGGCTAAGGACAGAAAAGAGTGGAATAACGGAAGGGAGGCCTTTGCCCTGCAGTGGGACACAACGGGCTCATAATAGCTGTATCCTTCTGTTCTGTGATAATCTACACTAATATGTATAATAAAGAGGTAAATTTAGATTTTTTGTTTTTATGTTTTTTTTTTTGTAGGAAATCTTTGAAAGTACTGGTCCGATTGCTAATTTTTTTTTACCAACAGAAAGCTGCTTTATTCCTGAGTGACATAGGCAATATTATAAGTATGTAACAATAAGACATAACCCCACGTATAAATCCTTCTTTTCAACTCCCCACTTTACACTAAGTATGTGTATACATGAATTGTATTACATAATTATAATGTTATGTTATTAATAAACTTTCATAATGGCTTGTTATTGAATGAAAGTAAAAACAGCTGTTCGTGTAACTTTTTCATCAAGAAATTCCAAGCGATTTACGCGTATATTGTCATTATTTTATACCAACTTATAAGAAAGGAATTATTATTTTAATTTTACATTATTAATGTGATCAACAGTTTTGACTGCAATTTATGAAAAACTACCTTTCCGCCCGCGGCTTCGCCCGCGTGGACTACAGTTTATATCGCGTGGGCAGAGACCCGTACTCAGCAGTGGAATTATAGGTAGCCTATGTGTTATTCCAGTGTCTCTTCTACCTACCTACCAAATTTGATTTAAATCCGTTCAGTAGTTTTTGCGTGAAAGCGTAACAGACAGACAGACAGACACAGTAACTTTCACATTTATAATATTAGTACACACCAATAGGCATTCTAGAATATTATAAAATTAAATTAATAATTATTTTCTTTAAGTTAGTATAAAATATATTTTTTTAGTATGTAATATTTCACTTCTATAGGCGAAAGTTTGTGTGTATGTTCGTGTGTGTGTGTATGTTTATTGCGTCTGAATGAAGTCGTCGGAATGAAGATATACGCAGGAGAACCAAAGTTGCCGATATAGCACGAAGAATCGCCAAACTAAAGTGGCAATGGGCAGGGCATTTCTCGCAGAACAGATGGTCGATGGGACCGAAAGGTTCTGGAGTGGCGACCACGCACCGGAAGACCGATGACCTGGTGAGGGTCGCGGAAGTGGCTAAGTCGTGGCGTTCGACGCAAAAGAAACGAAACGAAGCGATCATAACTCGGCTAGGCCTGCAGGACGCACAAACAACTATTTAACTACCTTCTAGTCTTCCTATTACATATAATTACCTATTTATATTACGCACGATAACTTTAATAGCTAAATAAAACTAGATATAAGTAATTTAATTACCGTCTATGGTAAAGACCGCTTGTTACCGTCGCATAGACAATGAGAGTTGAGCGTAGCGCTAAGTTACTATTTCTACTTACGATATAATTACGAAGAACTTTTCCACTGAGGTCATATTTTCAATGACATGGAAAGATTTTATTCAGTGGAACTTAATGGCTTTAACCTTTTATGAAAATAAATGATATTTATTTTTGCAAATAGGTCTAAAAAACACTTTTACACGTCAATTATATTTTTGTCTGTTTAAGATAGACGAGACCGGTGTTTCCTAGCTGACTATCCTGAGAAGAAACACCAAAACAAACTCAGGGGTCAGTCTCTTTTAAAGTCCATACAATAAATATGTAATGGTCAAATCACATGAGAACCATGCCGATTAGTCTGAGATGGTCTTTTGAAGAAAGAACCATACAGATTTGAGTGGACGCGTCGTCAGTGTAAGCATTTGTCAGTATTCGCAAAGCTTTTAGTTGACAACGTCGAATATATCCGACAAACACTCGCGTTTATTATAGGGTCGCCCATCCACGACCAAATACTCTCACCTCGACAGCTCTTTTGTCACCTATGGGGATTGAAGAGCTAAACGAGATGGAGTACCCAGTCGCAAACACACGACATTGGCGGATAGGACACGAAAACACTCGTTGATCGAATCCGACGCAAGCCTTTAAAGGGTAAAAAGCACTTTGCTTGCTTAAGAGCAATGTGCCCTGCCCATTGCCACTTAAGTTAGGCAATTCTTTCTTCTCTCGTGCTATGTCGGCAACTATAGTTCTTAGTAAGGGCCTATAACACCACACGATATTTAGACAGTCTTAATCGATGTCGCGTAGTTTAATAAGAGGCAGACTGTCTTACTCGGAATGAAAAATAAAACTCTGATTATCGTGTGCTTAATAACGCGTAGTGTAATGAGCCCTTTACTATGAGGCGAGATAAGTCTCTCTAAAAAGTCATACGACTTGGGAATTTTGTACAATACTTAATCATTTAAATACTTAAATTTGATACTTTGTATGAGGATCTTCAATCAGTAAACAATGATCAAGATCTCTTAATCAACCTTGATTATTGAACCAGTGTGGACTACATCAGTTTTTATTTTGCCCTAATAATTACCCAGGTCGTTTAACTATTTTAGACAGACTAGTTGTCAAACGCGACCTTATCATTAAAAAAAAAAACTTAAAATCTTCAGAGGTCTGTCAGTCACCAAACGAAACAACCCGTCTTTAAAAGATTTTCATAATCTATGCCGTAATAATTTTGAGTCAGGAAATTCGTATTACTATAATAATATTGGAATAAATTCACAGCTCATATTGATAGCCCCGTGTGATACAAAGAACTAATAAATTCTCGCACCAATTTCTCATGAACCCACTAAAACCAAATGAATGCCCACAAAAGGGTCCCAATTACTAAGTACGGGTATTAAATACCGTAGTGACAAATAGGGAGGATATTTGAGTTATGAACTGTAAGGAAACTCTTTGAACTTTAGATATAAGAAGCTTCCCCTCTCTTGAACTAAAAGACAATCAATCAACGCGGGAAGAGGTTTGCATTTCATTAAGTGGGGCTATGAATAACAATGTCATATCTGAGTTTAGGATCTTTTTATAGTCTGTGTCTCGTGTGGTGTTCTGAGAATGAATGTTGACACTTGTAGTGTTGTATCAAGGTTAGGTTGACTTGGTATCGGCAGTAGATGACAGATGTTTGCTTCTGTTTTTTTTTTCTAGTGAAACAAACTGGCCACATTATTTTTAATCTCTTATTTTGCTATGAGGATTTTTTTTTATTATGGATAGGCTCGCGTCTGACCACTATATCACCTGATGGTAAGCGATGAAGTGGCCGACGATAGAGCACGCTTGCCTAGAAGCAACCTATACACTCTTGACTTCAAAACCCTTAGACCCTTAGCTATCAGAAAACTCCGACTCCAGCAGGGGGGGTACCTAACAAAACAGGCTGCAATGACGACAAATACAATATTGGAATGGTAGTAAGTCATGTAGCATGTTCATGACGTTAGCAACGAGAACAGCTTCTAACCAGTCAGCGATATTAGCAAAAACAAAGAAGAAAGAATGTAAGATCATGTATTAACAGATAGTTTCTAGAAAGAATAGAATAGCGCACTAGTTTCTGACCTTTTATAAGTGTCCAAAGTGTCCACGTAAGGCCATGTGAAAGTAAATATTTTGAATTGAATTCATTATTTTTCATTCATTCATTATTCATTGAATTTAAAGTGCTGTTGAGGCAATGATGGAGAAGACTATGCTCGGAGTTTCCTTGCGTTAAATGAAAAATGAAGATATCTGCAGGGACACTAAGGTCACCGGCATAGCCAGAAGAATCGCTTAACTTAAGTGGCAGTGGGTAATGCACATTGCTTGCAGGACAGACTAGCGTTGGGGCCGAAAGGTTCTGGAGTGGCAACGGCCGCCTACAAGGTGACATAACTTATGATGACGGCAGCGGCAACGCGATGGATGCGAGATGCACAGGACCGGTCTTTGTGAAGACTCTATGTCTGAGTATGGTTTCCGCACTTAGTCCTAAGCGGACCATTGTACGTGGGTCATGACGGCCGTAACAGAGGTTATGGCCGCCGCCGTGACGGGCTTATTTCAACCAGCCCACCTCTCTCCAAAAAACAGATTATACCTCTCAGGTTTTTCAGGGCATCAATAAGGGAGTTCGGGGATATTGGCGACACTTAGAAAAGGGATATGGCCAACAGAGGACGTGTTTCGACTGAAATGATGATCAGAAAAGAGTTAAGAAAAGATATGTTGCGCTAACCTCCAATAAATTGGGATAAGGACAAAATAAGCTGATAAAGAATTTTCTTTTGTCATTTAGAACAATTTATTTTTAATTTTGTACTTATCAGCCGTCAGTAGTTGATATTCAAGTTTTATTTTTTTGTTGTTGTAAATGAAAATGATAATAAAAGTAGAATGCATCAGCTGCTTCCTTTTGTGTCAAGGGAATCAGGTTATTTGAGCTCGTAGGCGGTAAGGTCCATGACTTGGCTGTCATTACGACTACCTAGAATGTCAGAATCAGCTTTTTTTTGTTTTACCAACTAGGTATTTAATGTGACTGGCTATACGACCTATTTATCCAAAAATAAAGAAATATTCGTCACGTTTTCACGATATTAAATTATTATTAACGAAAATAAAAACAAAATTGTCGAATAGTCAGATTGTCTCTGGACTGTTTCAAAAATGGCGTCTAAGGAGACCATTTCATTGTTTCGAATTTTAAAGGATTTAATAAGAATTTATTGGACCGTCTTATAAAATATTTCAATTGTTTAAAATTCAAAATGTTCATTTTGAATCTGGAATTTTGAATTTGTCCCTTTCGGTACTGCCACAGGTAAGTATTATTTCTCTTTCCTTGTCATTTCCTTGGTTATAGAGAGAGAAGGCAAGCATTTGTGTATAGACAGATTGAATACAGACGAGTTTGGAAATAACCTAAGAGGTGTGTACCGACTTTAGTATCTAAAACTTGATCTGAGTAAGTTTATTTCAGTTCCTAGTTCTCCACCTACATTATATTTCGTAATAATCATTATATTATCAAGAGTAATGGCCAACTTATTTTAAAACTAGATAGATCTAAAGACTATAAAATTACGTAAGTAGGTAAATAATAAAAATATAATGGGCTTGGTATTAAAAAGACACCATGCCGCCTTGTGTGGGTGAATATGTGGGCTGGCACCATAGAGAACATTAAACTATGGTGTAGAATTCATAAAAAAAAAAATGAGAAGGGAAGTAATTGACTCTGGTACGACGCGATGATTAAAAAAAAATAAAAAGTTGTCAATAAAAAAAATATGTAAAGCAACAAATTCATTAACAAAACATTACAATAAATCATTTACGTAGATAAAAACACAGGATTATCAGACTCGAGATATAACCTTGAACGGTCGACTGCTGGGCCGTTCACCCTAATTTATCAACAAATAACCTACTGTGGCACGTCTGTAGGATTATTTCTGATCTGTGAAATACGGAGAAGCTAAAATAGTTTGTTTGAAAACAGACCGGCGAAAAATATGCTAGGATACAACAGCATTGGCGCTGCCAACGAATAAGAGCAACAAGTAACCGATTTATTCAAGACGATTTGAAAGGCTTTGAAACATCAAATGTCATACAAAAGGTTACAAATTATATAAGGTGCGCACCGATGCCATGCTTTGACATGCAACACAATAGTTTAATTGCATACAAGTACACGGATAAAACATTACGTAAACTAACGCAATTTGCGCAAAAACTAACTTCTTACCTACTTAAACATAGACAATGAGGTCAATGACACAAAAACGGATTACGCTTCGTTTCCGTGCGACAGATACGTTGTAGGCATTTCAAATTGTAATTAGTCATGCGGACGCCGGTTTAATCTATGGACTAGGATTTGATGTAACGTTTTAAAACTTCATTCTATTTGACACTTGAATTGACAGGAAGAAATTCAAAATTATGGTCTATGTTCTGTTCACTTTTTAAAACATGTGTTTTAAAATTTTTCAAATAGATTCCAAATTCGAAAAAGTACGCCTCGTAGGCGTGTGAGTATGTCGATGAATGAATTTCTTGTTCAAACATACCTGTAGCGAGTCGAATGAAGATCGTTCACCTTCCGACAATGTAAACCTTTGTTTCAACACAAGTCAACGGCTCCCAATCAATCCCAACAGTTTATCTGGAAATAGAAACGACTTATTCAATGTGGGTACTCCGTTTTATGATTCATCCAACGCGTTGAACTACCCGTTTATTAATAAAATCCTTGCATTACGAGGGATAGTAGAAAAAACGAAACACATGCCTATAACTACAGATGTAAACAATGAACATGTGTAGACAAGACGGGCGGCTCCAAAAAACCCCAACTTCAAAAGGGGATACTAACCGTTCACGTTTGATAAAAATCACGTTCACAGAATGTCCACAAACACGTAAAATTTAACAGCGCACAGGAGGCGGTATGTCGTACCGGAACAAAACTAGTTTATTTTTCCGATCGCATCGCAGAGAGCGACAAACGTCCGACCTCAGCGGTGGTCGGCGCGAGACTGCGCGACGGTAGCGCCCTCTCGTTCGCCCTGCGTCGCGCGTGTGTGCGTGTTGCCTCTGTGGGGGTGCCGCCCTCAGCGCCCCGTGTCGCTCCGGCCGTTTATTTATTTTCGAGTGTGGGGTGTTCAGTGTACAAAAATGGTGCATTCATCATACGCATACGAACCGAAGATCCAGCTCGGCCAATTACAAGCGTACAAGGATAAAAGCGTTTTTAAAACATAAACGTCTTTTTTTAAACGGCCGTGAACCGAGCATCAGCCGCGGTCATTGCCACAGGCGTCAATATAAAAATATTCACGTCACAATAACGCGGCGTGTGTTTTTTATGCTTTTTATATTATTCTTTTATCTAATTGTTATTAGTCAATTGTCCGGATATAGATACCTGGTAACACGTTTTAGTTGGCTTAGAACTAGATCCTTTTATCCTTTTACATTTAAAAATGGAACTAATAGGTAGGTATGTGATATTAAATATGGAATAATGTTTTTAATATTGCACAATGTTACTGATTGTTGTTCATATTTAATAAAATAATTAAATGATAAGTTATGTTGTGAATGTTTAATTCTAATAATTTTTAAATAAAGTTATGGAAAAATTACGTTCTGTTATCCTATTTACACCTTTTTAATACCGTAATTAGAGACACAATAGTACAAAAAAAAAACCTACATTCAGCCGAACATAGAACCTCCCCCTTTTCGAAGTCGGTTAATAATGAGAGAGCAAACGCCGGCGTTCGCTTGGGGTTTAATTCATTTTTTTTGCCTTCTTGGCAATCAAGAATGAATCAAGAAGAAGAACTTGCCCAGTCGCTGAATGGCATTGATTTGATCTGATTTCCCTTTTAACCCTTGACAGCCTTCTTGACAGACTCCTTAGAACTATCGCAAAAAAAACAACATGGGATTTTGAACTTACTGCTAATCAACTTAAGTCATATTATGACTTTAGTTTGTACAAAAGTTTATATTGTTACTTATAATATGACCTACGTGAGACCTCTGGAAAATTTATTTCACGAAAACAAATACAAAGATACACTAGGGACTGGTTTATTTTTGTCCAATAAGGCCAAATTGGCAACATTCTACTTTAACAAAGTGGCAACATTCTACTTAAACAATATTACTAATATAACTTTCGCCTTGCAATTTTCATCATTATCATCATCATTTCAGCCGATACACGTCCACTGCTGGACATAGGCCTCCCCCAAGCGTCGCCACAACGAACGCTCCTGCGCGTCTAGCATCCATCGGCTTCCCGCAACCTTCACCAGGTCATCAGACCACCTTGTTGGAGGCCTTCCAACGTTGCGTCTTCCGGTACGCGGTCGCCACTCCAGAACCTTTCGGCCCCAACGGCCATCTGTTCTGCGAGCTATGTGCCCTGCCCATTGCCACTTAAGTTTGGCAATTCTTTGCGCTATGTCGGCAACCTTAGTTCTAATGCGGATGTCTTCATTTTTTATTCGATCACGCAAGGTAACCCCGAGCATAGCCCTTTCCATTGCCCTTTGGGTGACTTTAAGCCTTCTGATGAGGCCCATTGTGAGCGACCACGTTTTGGAGCCATATGTCATCACTTTGAAATTTTATGATTACACTAATATTATAAAGGTTCGTGAGTGTGTATGTTTGTTACTTCGTCACACTCGAACGGCTGAACAGATTTGGATGAAATTTGACACAAGGGTAAATATTATCCTGGAATAGCACATAGGATATTTTTTATCCCGGGAGTATAAGACCAGAGGTGGGCGAGTGGTAACGGTCCCAACTTACGAGTTGTAGGGCGTGGGTTTAAACTTTTAAACCCAGCTAGGCGCATTACTTTGTGTTATCTATCATCACCACTGCTCTCAAAACGGTGAAGGAAAACATCGTGAGGAAACCGGCATGTCCTAGAACCAAAACTTCGATGACATGTGACATTCACCAACCCGCACTGGGCCCGCTTGGTGGATTACGGTCCTTTCCCTCTCCTAGAGAGGAGAACTGATTCCCAGCAGTGGGAACATTAAAATGTTGATTTTGCTATGCTATTTAAGACTCCTTGCCTGAGACATGAGATACAGTTTGGTGACAGACGGACAGACAGCGGAGTCTTAGTAATAAGGTCTAGTTTTACCTGTTTTACCTTTGAGTATGGAACCCAAAAAAAAACACGTTAAGATAATTTATTAACAGTCATAAATCTAGAATCTCCCAATCTATTCGGTATCGCTCAGAGAATCATTACTCAGCGTTTTAAATCGATTACGAAACAATAGAATCGATTTATCGATTACTTATAAATAGATTTTATCGATATCGGTGATTTTTTCCAGATTGTTATTTATGTGCTTGCTTTACCTGTGCGTGTTTATTGTGGGGAGGAAAGGTTATACCAGTTCTTTTTTTGCGTGGGAAATCACGCAACGATTTCTCGCGCTCTTGGGCGGAATGAGAGGACGTGTCAGACTTTTATTGACTAAACCCTACTCCAATTCCTTCTTTGCTTTTGTTGCAGGCAGTAAGCTTCAACCTGGCTGGCTCCCTAATACGATTTGCTAACGTCTCCTTGAGGAGTGCGTGGACGATTAGAACACTATGCGCTATCAACGATTCGAGTTTGGTCCGAACCACGGATATCTATGGTCCGAACGGTTACCGGATAGCCAGACGGCGTGCTACCCATTGCTCGCTGTCCGCAAGCCTACGCTTGTGGCTGGAAATCGGGATCGGAAACCCGGCCCGCTACTGCTGGAGCGTGAGAGACGTTCTTCTTCACTAGCATTACTACTTCGCAGAAGGAGGCGACTGTCTGCCATTCCTCCTCGCTCCGGACCATGGCCTATACCAGGGCCCGAAAGAAAACTAGAAATACTGACTTCAAAATATTATTTATATTATAAGTTACTAGCTGCTCTCAGCGGCTTCGCCCTCGTGATAGCAGAAAATTATCCCAAGGGAACATACTTCCGGGATAAAAAGTATCCTATGTCCTATTCCAGGACATGGTTTATCTGTGTACCAAGTTTAATCTAAATCGGTTTTGCCATTCAGGCGTGAAGACGAAACAAACAAACAAACTCACTTTCGTTTTTATAATATTAGTAAGGATTTTGAATCTTTTTTAGTCGATTTTATTTTTTATTAAAAGTTTTATACATAATTTTGTAAACCGGATGTTAGTCTTCTATATTCTGATGTTATGTCTAGTTATAGTAAAAACTTCTGCTTACTGCGTAACCAAATATCAATTAATTCATGAATCACAAGCGACCACCGGTGGCCGCGTATCTATTGTCTTACTATTGTGTCTCTAATTGACGGTATCTGAAGGGTTAAACTTGAAGGTAGCCGAATAAGTAGACAGAAAAAAAATCCCAAAGTTTTATAGATTCACTAATATAGAAAACAGAATATTCAGCAAAAAGATAATTTGAAAAAATATTAGATGTTTGCAATCAATCAGATAGGAGTCGTCCGTTCAACTCGATTCGTTGGTAAACTTTGATTAGTTCGACGGCAAACTCAAACAAACATACAGCGACAGCGCTCTTCTAGAAGTATTCATCGAGAAATTTTACTTTCTGTATGGACTGAAGAAAATCTTAGCGAGATGGAACGGTATAAGTTTTTTTTTTTTTAAATTTGTGCGAGTTTTTTAATAAATCACTGTTGCTTAATTTTTTGTTTGTTGTTAGTGGTGGTTTCTAAATACTTTGGCCATATACAACATTCATTTTAGTTTATGCGAAACACGAAACACGTGTCTAGTATTTTTATGTAAAGAATCTATGTACAAAATTGCATAACCGTTTCATGAAAAATCACTTGTTATGTCAGTAAAGAATCCATAACTGTATTATGAAAAATCACAAAGTTATAAGCTAGTTATGTAACCTGGTTGTCTTTAAAAATACATGGTTACTGAGCCATCCAGGTTAATGGGGGGGGTTGTTTGTTTTTATAATCAATAGGCTCACGTTTGATGACGTTTGACCACTATCTCACTTGATTGTAAGCGATGATGTGGGCGGCGATGGAACACCGCTCCCGCACCCAGCTGTGCGCGAACCTAATGCCTATTATGACCTGCCGTGACCTTTGTTGTACTTAGTGTCGGTGGTGTCCAACTTGACCATTTTTAAATATTTTTGGGAAAAAAATGTAAAAAACTATTAGAATCCATACAGTGATTCTGAACAAATTCTGTTCAGGTTTCGCATTATACTCAAAATATTGTTATACATATAATATATGTCGAAGTGGAACTGGAGCCACTTCACCGATCGCCTTGATATAGAAGGAAAGGTGGAAGTGTTATATATCACTTAAACGTGCTTATTAAAAATAATTATAGAGATACCTGTACCCAAAGCATTTCTTTTACAAATAAAACTACCAACTCCTACAGTCTGTCTAAAAAGTCAAACGACTTGGGAATTTTGTATAATATTTAATGATTTAAAAAATACTTATATTCGATACTTTTTATAGGGTTCTTTTATTAGTAAACAATGATCAAGATCTCTTAATCCACCTTGATTATTGAACCAGTGTTGACTACATCAGATTTCATGTTACCCTAATAATTACCGAAGTCGTTTGATTTTTCGGACAGACTCTAATGGACTTATCATGTTAAAACCGAAGCATAGCCGAAGTTACTTTTTAAAATTGCCTATAATAAGTTATTATAAACTCTTTGGTGCTAATTCAGAATTTTAAATCGCCGTCTATGAAAAAATATTATAAAATAAAACAAAGAGTTTTTTTTTAATGATTGATGATGATGGATACTTTGAAGACTTAGCGATGGATTGAAAGATCGACGAGTGATGGTCAATAGATAAAAAGGGGCGACAGGAAAATCATTTTTAGGGTTCCGTGTTCAAGGGGTGTAAACGGCCATGGGTTGAGTGAAAGTGTGTGTGTAAAGAAGAAAAAGGTTTTTAGTAAATAAAAGTCTGACTCATCCTCCCGCTCCACCCTAAAGTAGGAGAAGCCATTGGCTGATTTCCCAACTAAAAAATAAGGGGGGTAAACGGAACACAATAAATAAGCCTATAGAAAAACTATGTGTCCGTCAGTTCGGCTGTCTTTTACTCGGCTGTATATTTAATATCATAATAGATATATAATACATTGTCATTAAATTAGTTCATTACCATAGGTCATATAAAAAAAACAACGTGTTTATACATCAAAGGATTGGTATAATTTACCTGCAGCGGTCTTCGATCTGATTGTAGTTTAGGTGTCTTCAAGACTAAAGTGTATAGGCTCTTAATAAACTAGTGCGATCCACTATCAACGATTGCATCACTGCTTACCATCAGATGGGATCGCAGTCAAGCACTAACTTGATCATTAAAAAAATGGTGTGGTAGAAAAAAGATAAGAATGTAAAAACTTAAAAAAAAATTTGGACTCTTTGAATACGTAACAGTTGTCTAATCCTAGTTTTCTACTAAATTTTACTTTTAAAGTATATGTCGTTTAAATAACATAGCACAATCTTAACATAAGGTAGGTAGAATAGAATAGAATAGTATTTATTCGGAGCAAGCAACACAAAATGCCACAACATAAAAAATAAGAGTACAGGAATACAATACAGTTCCTAATCATAAATTAAAAAAAGGTGTACGGAACTCATAACACACGAGTCAGGTTCGCACATGACCAGTTTTTTTAAGTGCGAAAAATAATTCCATCCAAGAGAGCATAAAATATTAAAAGAAAAATGGCGACTATCAATTGCTCGTGAAAAGTAATGAAATCTGCCAAATTCTTAATTAAACTTTGTTTAATTAATTAGCAAGTGAAACTTTGGGAACGTATATTTTTAATGATTGATTATGAACTTTTACTGTAATCATTTCTCATTTTTTTTTTTGGGAAATATTCAGTGTTTCAAAACTCAATTAATGGTATCTTGGATACGAGTATATTGTGTACGGAAATGGTGAAGGATGCCTTTATGTACCTCTCTTTTTTTATGCCCTAAAGAAGCTTGTCTTTTGTTTAAACTTTTATCATAAGAATTTAATTTAATTAATTGGATAAATCAGACTGACTACTTATAAGTATAAAAGTCCAAAAAAAATAAAAGATAAAAAAAAAACTTTCTTTTGGACTAGAGTCTCCACGAAGAAGGATGAAGACGCATGAGGATGGATGACGCCGTCGAGGCTGACTGGGAAAGAGGTGGCAAGATGACCTAGACGCCTAACGTAAGGGCTGACTCCAGATGGCTTAAAAAAAAATACTACCTGGAAGAAATTGGGCGATCCCTTCGCCCATCCGTGGGCATATAAACGGTTAATAAAAATACGAAAAACTATTTTTCATTTCTGGTGTGGCAAATCATCAATAACTCCTCCCGCTCTGGCTGGGAGAGGGAGTGTCTGAGTTTTACTGACTAAAACCCTTCCGTGTTCTTTCAATCGCCCTTTGCGTACACTTGGAGGAAACCTATGTCTAACAATGGACGTCTTGTAACTGAAATGCTATAAAAAAATCCCTTTGCAAAAAATCTGCTTACATAATATTTGAACGGTTACGTACGTTCAAATATTATGTAAGCAGATTTTTTGCAAAGGGATTTTTTTCTGCCATTTGTCAGTAAAAATAAGAAAAACTCTCGCCCCCCCCACCCCTCATGCTTACGTAAACATTTGTACAAGCATTTGTCAATGTGTTGGTTTCTTTATTAACTTCTGAGCAGTAGTTGTTAGTCTAGAAATAAGTAATAGTCTTGAAATAAAGGAAAAACAAACTTCATAACTTTGACATATTCAAATTAACAGTCCTCAGTTCATGATACACGAATCCATGACTCTAACGGTCCCCGCACAACGCCGCCACAAAAAAACGCTAGAAGTGGCCACGAAAAAGCTAGAAGCCGCCGCAAAAAACAGCTGTAGCGCGCGACAGCTTGTGGCCGGAGGTGCTTGAGGCGGCTTCAAGCGTTTTTTGAGCCACAAAAAAGGCCGCCTCAAAAAGAAGCTTGAAGCGGCTTTTTTTGAGGCCCGTGTGACACTTAATCTTTAACCCTTCAGATACCGTCAATTAGAGACACAATAGTAAGACAATAGATGCGCGGCCACCGGTGGTCACTTGGGGATTCATGAATTAATTCATTAAACCCCGAGCAAACGCCGGCGTTCGCGCACCTATTGTCTTTCTATTGTGTCTCTAATTATCAGGATTAAAGAGTTAATGACATTGAATGTTTGCTGGTTAGTGATGTGTGTCTGCTCATTTTCTTTTGATTTTGGAACATCGACATTGTTCTCTTAAAAAATAAAAAAAATATATATTGCTGACGTAATCACCATCTAGAACCCCCATCCCCCATGTCATCAAAAATAAGCAAAGCAAATACCCACTACCCCTCTCTAGAATACTTGAATGACCCTTAAATAAATAAGATATTCAAAAAAAGATACCTAATAATTTTTATTTCACTGACATATAATTTTATTTTCAATAACAATTTGCAATGCCAATTCGACAATCGTATTTTTTTATTATCAAACGACTGTTTAATGAAAAAGAAAAATAGTTTTTAATGAAAAAAGTAATTGCCTTTGCTTTTTCGAAAACGTTGCGTCATTATCCTCAGCAGCTGCTTTGTTGCAATCAGAAGTCCATTCGCTCGTTCGATAATGACAATATATGGCAATTGCACACTGATTGCTCACAGTTACATGAATAAAGTAGATTCAAAAGATAAAAATGGATTTACAATGGACTTTTTCCGTGGACGTTGGTCTGTTAAAGTATTGTGAAGTATTTTTAAAATTCGCTAACACTAGCGAATAATTTATTTACTCTGGCATTCCTATTTGGTTTATTTTTCTATCTTGCTGATGTACGCCAGTACATTATTCTGTTTAATTTGTCTTAACATTCATATCGTGTATAAATTCATATTGGGTACTGAAAATCTGTCAAAAAATTATACGTATTACATGTAAAGGTAGGTAGTGGTTTTTTTTTTTGTCGACGGGGAAAATCATCTTATGACAAAACCCGCTCTTGGGTGGAGCGGGAGATAGTGTCAGACTCTTACTGACTAAAACTCACCTCGTTCCTTCTAGCCTTCATACTGGGGCTCGAGCTACTCTTTCGAAACTAACCCTGGCCACACTGGAAAATAAACACTTTTCACCAGGTAGGTAGTGGTGAAGTGTTTATTTTTTTCATTTTGCCTAACAATATTTTATGTTGCCTATGCCTAAAAAAAGTCATAGATAATTTGAAGTAGTCTATAGTAAGTAAGAATTGACAGCTAACTTTAATGTTGACAGCTGAGAAAAGTACGAATGTAAGATTTTTTTACGGTTAACCGCGTATTTTTTTCATTTTTCTCTTCATGAGAACCTTTCTCAGATTTCATCAAATAGTTTGAAAAAAATGATCATCCAAATTGGACTAGTTATTCTAGAGTTTTGCAGCTTAGCAACACATTTAGCCATTCACTTTTTTAGCTAGTCATTCAGTTTTTTAAGTAAAAAAAAAATCAGTACGTAAAATACATGCATGAGCAACTTAATTTAACAACGTTCAAAAAGTACAAACGCCGAGCTCCCAAACTCGACTAACTGCCAAAAATCCTTCCGTACCGTCAACAAAAATCGACTATACTGAAACTTCCTCAACGCGGCTCAAAAATGGCCGCCGAAACTCATTGTCACTATAGTTAGGTACATCGGTGATTTCATTAAGCGCTGCACCCCCTGTCTCGACGTCTAGCCGTCTGGCAACATGTACAGGGGAGGCTAGTTGCTAGGCAATGGCGGTACGAGGGGATGATGTTCCGTGGTCGGGGTGTCCGTGTCGATATTTGTGCATGGCGTTCGATTAAATACGAATATTAATGTTTTGAAACTGGCCGCTGTAGCTGGCAGTTTGTTCGAATGTGGAAGCGTGGTGAGACGGTTTAAAAAAAAAGACGTGATTTTGACAGGTCGTAGAATTGGCGGGAATTTTATTTAAATAATTTTCATTTTTTTAAATGAATCTTCTCATCGTCGCTTTTCATCAGCTGAGATAGCGATCAAGCGCGAACCTATTTACAATAAAAAATGCCTAAAACAACAGACATAGGTAATCGGCCTTATAATATACCCTTTGCTGGACATGCCGGTTTCCTCACGATGTTTTCCTTCACGGTTTTGAGAGCAGTGATGATGAAATGAATTACACGAAGTAATGTGACTGACTGAGTTTGAATTGGCGACCTACTCGTAAGTCGGGGCTGTCACAAATAGGCCACCATTGCTCCATAAATAAGGTTACATATTACTACTAAGTAAGTAAGTAAGTAAGTAAGTATTTTATTGCACAAAAAATTGAAGCCCATAGGTAACAAAGGGTTGAAACATTTGGTGTTTGAATGAGAGTGGCTATTTTACATAAATAATATCACTGTCCTTCAAACTAGGAAACAATCCTGTATCTTGAAGAACAGTACATTCACCAATACGTTTGATACAGTTAAGACATTTCATTATACCATTTAAATTGTGGTTAATTATGGGCAGTGTTCTTGTTCTGTAAGTGTGTATGTTACTACTGCTACTATTATTATGGTAAGGTTTACTTACATATGTTTTTATCAGATCAAAGGAAAAAAAAACGGTACCCTAGCCCTAGCTAGTGCTGATTATTAGTGATAAAAGAGCAACTAATTAAATATTTATGAAACCTTATTCACGGCAATTAACCAATTAAGAAAGATCTAACTAAAGGTTTTTTCAAGTGGGTACCTAATAAGGTTTCTATCGTAAGTCGTGAGCCTTAATTTATATTTATCCAGTAACTAAGATCTAATACCTCTCCAGACACATAGATCAAGTGCAAAGTGTAGACGTCTCAAGAAGAGATTTACTGCCTAGGTTCGTAAGTTCTCTGAGAGGTCAGTGTATTTTGTTCTTTAAATTAAACTATTCGAAGCTGCTTTAATGTAAAATATTAGCTTTTGCCCGCGGCTTCGGCTGCGTACATAAAAATAGCCTATCACACAGGAATAAAGTAGCTTTCTATCGGTGAAAAAATTTTAGCAATCGGACTAGTACTTTTTTTATTATTAATAGGTTTGCGCTTGACCGCTATCTCACCTGATGGAAAGCGACGATGCGGTCGATGATGGAACGCGCTTGTCTAGAAGAAACCTATTCAGAGATACTTTCAGAGATTACCTCCTACAAACAACACAAAATAAAAAATCTAACATTTTTATATTAGTGTAGCTTTGATCTTTTAAATAATTACATGAGTAAGTAGCTAGTAAAATAATTTTTTGAGTGTATTTCTTTGAGATGAAGGTGGGGAGGTCAATGTATTTTGTTCTGTAAATTAAACTATTCAAAAGTACTTTTATATAAAATATTTGATGTTGTACATGATAAAGTATGTAATGATGTTTTTTTAGTGTATTTTATATCTTCAAATTATTATAAAATGTTTGAGTTGGTACGATATGAGCTGATAATAATGATGTAATGTCATTTATTTATTTTTTAAATATTTTTTTGTTTTTTTTTTCTGTCGTTTAACTTCTTCATTCATGGTTAAAGAGGATAAAAAATAATTTGTGGAAATCGTTTTTTTTTGTTTTTTTTTTTTTGAATTTGACAGTACGGGTATATGTGATTTTAGGATCAAATGGGCCATTGGTGGTTGATAATATCTACTAATTTATTTAGTCTGTAATTTTTCCTAAAATGTGAAAACTAAAAAAATAAATAAAGATGTGTTCACGAATATATAAGAGAAAATACACTCATAACTTGTTTTTCTCTCTCATGCTATTGACGTATATAGAGACGTTATCAAGTAAACAGTTTTCATTTTCTAGAATATTCTAGATAAATTGAAGCTACGTAAAGTCGCGTTACTGTCAATTTCAGATGCAGTCCACTCGTTGATGGTAATGTAGGTACTGTCCTAGTTATACTTGTGTGACTTCGGGGATGAGGTCGAAAGACTTAGGTATTTAAGATGAGTATTTTAAAAGAAAAGTGTGTTTAGAAGGGCAGTTATGACAACCCCCGCTCTTGGGAGGAGCGGGAGATAGTGTCAGTAGTGTCTTACTGACTAAAAACCCCACCCCGTTCCTTCTAGTCTTGATACCAGGGCTCAAGTTTCCTTTCAGATAACCCTGGCCCCAGTAGGCTTCGACCCAGCTGGGCCCCTCCTGTTGCTGACAACTCCTTGAGGCGCGCGGGAACAGTGCGCGCCGTCGACGTCTTGGGCTCGGTCCGGACAGTTACCGGACGGTCGGACAGCGAGCTACCCATGGCTCGCCGTCCTCGTGTTTAGAAGGGCTGGTTTTGGTAATGATGATGAGTTACTTACATTGCATATACAGAGTTATTTGTAAAACACCAGCAACCTCTCAAGACTATGGTAATAACAACATAAACAACAACTTTTGTTCTATGAATTTTAAAAATGTATCAGATTTTTTTAAATCAGATTGTCATACAAAAATAAAAATATTTAAACTAAACGTTCTAAATATTACGAAGTCTATTCGATGGCTGGGGTGCTTGATGCACCTGCGTTGCATCGTACAGACGAAAGTAGGTAGAGCAAAATACAGAATTGAAATGTGTTATATAGAACACAATGAAATCTTGACGGTTTCTTTTTTAGAACAAAAGTTGTTGGTTATGATGTTAGTAATACAGTCTTGCAAGGTTGTTAGTGTTTTGCAAATAACCCTGTATATGCAAAAACAAATATGTACACTAAGGCATCGAAGTACTTTTCAACATCGTTGTTTTTTGGGCACGATGGAAACATGCCTATATGATTGGTAGCATTGCCATGTGGAATTAAAATATTTACATACGTCTACTGTTGGACATATGCCTCCTCCAAGTGTTGCTACAATGACCAATTCTGTGCGTCTCGCATCCATAGAATTGCCATGTGGAATTAAAACATTTACATACGTCTACTGTTGGACATATGCCTCCCTCAAGTTTCGCTACAAAAACCGATTCTGTGCGTCTCACATCAATCGAATTTCCGCATCCCTCGCCATGACATCGCTCCACCTCCCACAAGGTGGGAGTCGCCACCCCAAAACATGTTCCTTTTACTCAAATATACATAATAATTAATTAACAAAACATAAAATGATATCAATTAAAAGAAAATAATTTGATTGAACATCCATGACAATCGAATGTATGATCAAGCAACAAAAACATCGCTTCTGTTTTAATTACGGAATTAATTAACTGAAAACCAAGCATTCGGTGTTCTGTTATTTTGAATTACATTAATTGGATGAATTTCATTGTATCACGTTCAATTCTGATTTCAATAATGTTCATTTTAATAAGTAGAGGCATATTAAAATTTTGGGGTAAATTTTTAATGATGGCAATACCGAAATTGTTTTTGCAAAGGATTTGGTTAAATAAATGAGGACTTAATCAAGTAGATAATCCACAATCGTTAACGCTAGTAGAAAACAAATCTAAGGGAATGACGTCATCTCAACGTTAAGTCACGTGGACAGAACAAAGGAATTGGAGGTGTTCATCATCATCATTTCAGCCGAAAGATGTCCACTGTTGGACATAGGCCTCCCCCAAGTGCGGCCACAATGAACGGTCCTGTGCGTCTCGTATCCATTAGAGACTTTACCTACTGTAAAGAGATTCGAAACAAGATGGTTGTAAATTGGCTAGGTCTGCTTTTCTTGATTATGTTTAAAATTTAAGCATCTGTGATCATCACACCAAAGATTCGAAGACATGTGACATGCACCAACCCGCACTGGGCCCGCGTGGTGGATTACAGCCCATTCCCTCTCCTAGAGAGGAGGCCTGAGTCCCAGCAGTGGGAACACTAAAAAGGATGATGATGATGAGATTAACATTGGTTGGTGACCAAAATGTTTTTGTGTGTGTTCTGTGTTTGGGCTGTGAAAAAGATGAATGAAAAAAATTTCATGTAGCTGAGATGATAATGTTGAGATGGATGTGCGGTGTGACGAGAATGGATAAAGCGGGAAATGAGTATATTAGAGGAAGTTTGAAAGTGGCGCCAGTGACTGAAAAGTTGACAATCGGACCAATATTTTCAGAGATTACCTTCTACAAACAAAACAAACTTTACATCTTTATAATATTAGCGTAGGTTATTGTAGACAAAAAAACTGTCAATATTCTTCCTAAAGAGGGTCGGTTTACGAAGACTTGTACTTCTTTTATCGCGCCAATTTTAGTACCCATACGTATGTATTTCTCAAAATCCATGTTTCTTTCAGTTCACCCAAAGGTTATCGGTACGTGAGCGCCCGAGGCCTGTGCGATAAGCCCGCCTATTGTACACTAGTGTCCTTTATGTTGCTACTATGTTTATTAAGTGACGTGACAAAAAAAAGGTGTGTTAAACAGTATTTTTGTAGACCAGATGTTTTTAATATAAAAATAATATGCTACAACTGTCACACAACGCCGTCTAGTCCCAAGCTAAGCCGAACTTGTGGTATGAGTACTACACAACTGATAAACAAACATATATTTTTAAATATGTATACATTTAGGTAAATTATACCCAGACACAGAACAACACAGGACAAATGTTTGTGTAATGAGCATTATCATTTAACAGTCAACATACGGAAGTGTATTTTTGTACTTGTATCTTATACCTATTTGACTATGTCACTATTTTCCTACACTAATATAAACTTATTCGACACTTAAAATATCAGTAAACTGTCAGTCTATTTACTATGATTTCTTCTAGTTACGCATTTTGGACATTAGTAGGACTTTAGTTCTGTGTGTCTCGCATATATTTGTTTCCCGCAACCCTCACCAGGTCGGGTCTACCTTGTGGGAAGCCTTCCAACGCTACGTCTTTCGGTACGTGGCCACCAGAACCTTTCGATCCTAGCGAACATCTGTACTACGAGCTATGTGACTTGACCACTACCACTTAAAATTGGCGACCCTTCGAGCTTTTAAACGGATAGTTCCAACATTTCATTCAATTGTGTGTACAGTATGTATTTCTCTATTACTTACGGTACGAATATACCAAAGTTTGGCTTCGTAAATGGAGGTCCATTCCCAGACGAGCTCCTTTACAAACCCGCTACATACTCAAGTGGAAGACTCCAATTTACTCCATCCATTTTGAATTCCGGAGCGGTATATTGTGCACATATCGCTCTTTATACTCCCAAGTTGCATCCCCTCTGGCTACACTATTGATTGACTCGTCATGTATGTATATTACACGTATGGTTTTACCACCCCTTTTGCACCCTTTAGGCGGTAAATGCATTAGCAAACTTGGTTGAAATCGGACGCGATGCATGACTGACCGACGCCTCCCTCTCGTCGGTGGCTGTGTGTGTAAACCTTAATTAGGTACTGGCAGCGTCATCAACTGGCTACAAATTTTCGTAGGTATTTTAATATGAGAGATACCCTATTGATGCGGCTGTCTGTACCTATGAAACGTTAACGTTACAAAGCAATAACGTGTAATTTAGCTTCACTTTTTTGTCTGAGCGATATTTGAGTGTACTACTTGAGCACGACAAATGGATATGCGATAAATCTGTAATATGCGATAAATCTGTACCTACTGCGACTCACTGTATCGAATGCATAATTCTGTGATGCACTGAAGTTCGACATCCTCATTTTCTTTGTCTTCTATATCTTTCTCTATCAATCCACATGTATACCTACTCATGTCATAACTTTTTTAGTAACATGCGTTTCATCCCTCCTCTTCATATGACCATACCAAGACAAACGATTTCCTTTTTACCTTTCAGTCACTTCCAAATACCCTCTTCCAAATATAATCATTTCTAAATTATTTTTTTGTTAGTTGATATAAACCAGTGCTTGACTGTGTGTGTGAAGATGTCAATGCAATGGTAGAAGTGCTTTATTCACACCTTCATACTATAATTGATGAGGCCGTACCAAAAACAAAAATAAGAACTGGTTTGTACCCTCCTTGGTTCCCTAGGGCCCTTATAAGGCTCCTAAACGAAAAGGAAAAGCTCAGAAAACGGTTTAAAAAATATAGAAACCCTCGCGACAACTTCGAATACAGACTGCTGGGTGAAAGAGCTAATGCTATGATAAGATCAAGCTACAATAACTATGTGAGGACAATCGAGATGGGCTTAACAAAAAATCCTAGAGTTTTCTGGTCTTTCGTGCAGGCAAAGAGGTCCAAGTCCAATGATATACCATCCGAAATGAAACTTGGTAATCAGATAGCTACTTCTGGAGACGAGGTCTGCAAGCTCTTTGCAGCTCATTTTTCCTCAACGTTCATATCGTCGGATAATACATTACATGCTTCATTTCGGGAGGGTCACAAGTATCTTCAAAATGGTTTGGGTCTGGTAATGTTTTCTGAGCGAGATGTTTTGAGAACGCTAAAAAAATTAAATGTATGCAAGGGTCCGGGACCGGATGGCTTTCCACCACTATTTGTGAAGAGCTGTGCTAGTAGCTTAGCTTTTCCTCTCAAAATTATATTAAACCACTCTATTGCAACAGCAGAGTTCCCTTCTAAATGGAAAGAAGCCAATGTGGTTCCGATCTTTAAAAAAGGTGAAGCGAACGACTGTAAAAATTATCGGCCAATATCGATTCTGTCAGTGTTTTCAAAGGTTTTTGAATCTCTGATGTGTCCTCTGCTAACAGCGTACTTTAAATCAGAGTTGGCTCCCCAACAGCATGGATTCTGCATACAAAGATCCACCACAACTAACTTGGCCCTTTACGTCAATGACCTCAGCAGACTCATTGACTGCCGCTCACAAGTAGACTCCATATACACGGACTTCAGCAGTGCTTTCGACAAGGTCGACCACAAGATACTGCTTCAAAAGCTTTCAAACCTTGGCATATTCGGCCAACTTCTTCAGTGGTTCAAATCTTATCTGACTGAAAGAAAGCAAAAAGTCGTAGCAAAGGGACATCAATCTTCCTTTTATTATTCAACCTCCGGAGTTCCGCAAGGGTCTCATTTGGGTCCGATTTTGTTCCTAATATTTATCAACGACATCGTGAACTGTATCAAACACAGTGAATGTTCACTTTTTGCAGACGATGTCAAGTTTTATAAGCAAATAAACTCAGCGAGAGACATATTCCTACTGCAAGAGGATCTAAACTCGGTACACAATTGGTGCATCCAAAACAGGATGACTCTCAATGCTGAAAAGTGTTACCACATGACCTTCACTAGGAAACAGACTACACTCCCATCCTCGTATTCTCTGAATGGTCTAAACCTTCAGAAGGTTGACACAATTCGCGATCTAGGCGTGTACCTTGATAGTCGGCTCACTTTTATTCCACACATAGACAACATAGTCAAGAAGGCTACCAAAATGTTAGGGTTTCTGAAGCGTGTCTGCCATGACTTTAAGTCCATACGTGCTCTTAAACTTCTTTACGTCACCCTCGTCAGGAGTGTGCTAGACTACTCATCGCAGGTGTGGAATCCTAGTTATAGAGTCCATATTAACAGGATCGAACGCGTCCAAAGAGGCTTTACCAGGTATCTGCGGTACAGGACAGGCAGCTGTCCTAATACAGCTACTTATCCTGAAAGGTTAAGCCACTTCAGATTAACAGCCCTAGAAGACCGCAGAAAAACTATGGACCAAATTTTGCTATACAAAATTGTTAATGGTTTGATTGACGTACCTAAGCTTCTGGATGACATAAACTTGTCAGTCCCCCGAGGTTGTCAACCCAGACCTGGCCGTAACTTGGATTTGTTTTTGCCGTTTGCGGCTCGAACAAACCTCGGACGATCAGCGCCGCTGAACCGTATGATGAGAACGTATAATGAAAGTCACTCTCGCGCCAGTAGCATTGACATCTTCTCCAATACCTTGGCTCAGTTTCGGAAGCATCTTTTGCACCAGCTCGTAGATCATTGACAAGACATGACATTATATTACTCACCTATTTAATTTAGTGTAATTTATTGAAATTTTTTATGTAATGTAATTTAATTTAATAAAATTTTGTGTATTTTAATTTAATTTTGCGTATTTAAGTGTAATTTTGTATATGTCAATGTATTCTAATGTAATTTAATTTATTAATTTATTATGACATAATTTTTTACTGAATTTTAATGCAATCTGACATAATTATTTTTTTCGTATTTTATTGATTCTTTTTTCTTTGTTATTGTGTCGTACTTTGTTATTATAATATTAGTTTACCAAATTCTGTAAGTGCTGTGCACACCTTTAAGTGGAGAATTCGCTGTGATAATTGTTATTATTAAGATTATTCTTTGTAAATGTTTAGCGAACTATTCGTTGGAGTGCCGTAACAAATAAATAAATAAAAAAATAAATAAAAATTGACTGTGAACCTGATGGTAAGGCTATTTTATCCGTAGCAGCGCAGTGTTATGGTACCATCAAAGACACTTCCGCCAGACCACCGCTAAGTTCATATTTGCTTGCACTCAAATTGAGCAAAAACTTTTTAAGTGGTAGTGCAGATATGATCACGATGGTACATAGTTTATTTA
The DNA here is from genome assembly GCA_949319445.1 of Mythimna lalbum. Lineage (NCBI taxonomy): Eukaryota > Metazoa > Arthropoda > Insecta > Lepidoptera > Noctuidae > Mythimna > Mythimna lalbum. Next base: position 17,378,369 of record OX439357.1, on the reverse strand, counting down.
TAAGAGTCTTTGTCTCATAAGGAACCGTACAACAAGCCCAAGCTATGTTAATCAAAAAGCATTTTCTATGAAACGTAATTTAGCCTTCCCTTTACCTCTTACAAATTAATCTTCTAAGAAACAAATTACGTCGTGTTTAGTCTCGGATGCGCCGCAGATGCTTCGACGTACTACTTTGAATAATTTGGGCCTTTGTTAATGTATTCAAGGAATGTGTGGACCGTATTCTTATGAGGTACGATTCGAAATGTGGTGCGTTTTGAAAAATGTGTTTTGAATTTGGAACGGTAAGTATACGGAGCAGTGATGGTCTCCTACAAATCTATACTGAATATTGTTTGGTCGGTTGAACGTGCTGATCTTTTTATTTATAACTAGCTGCTCCCAGCGGCTTCGCCCGCCTGATAGCAGAAAATTATCCCAAGGGAACATATTTCCGGGATAAAAAGTATCCTATGTCCTATTCCAGGACATGGTTTATCCGTGTACCAAGTTTCATCAAAATCGGTTTTGCCATTTAGGCGCGAAGACGTAACAAACAAATAAACAAACTCACTTTCGCTTTTATAGTATTAGTAAGGACTAGCTTTTGCTCGCAGCTTCTCCCGCGTACACAAAATATAGCCTATGCCACTCAGAAATAAGCAGCTTTCTATCGCCGAAAAAATCGAATTTGAAAATTTATTTAATGTTCGATAGCCCATTTACCAAGGAAGGTCATCTAGCATCATGAAGCGACCAATAGGACAGGAGCAATAACCAAAGACGTGGGTGAAACCGTGGACAAATCCTTCTGATAATCTGGAGGATAGCGAGAATCCATAGATATCTGTGCGAGAATCCGAGATACGAGACGATACCACTCATTGTGGCGACATTTGGGCGAGGCCTATGTCTAACAGTGGACGTTTTCCGGCTGAAATGTTGTTGATGGCAGATCCTAGCAAATTTTTTGCAGTTTATTCATTTATTGAATCTTCATGCAACACATAGTAGGTACATAAGCGGACTTAATGCCTTAGGCATTCTCTACCAGTCAACCTAGGGAGGTTAAGTGACAATATGGTAGGCGCACAAAAAGAAAATTTTTAAGCACTTGAATAATGTTCATTGACACCTTGTTGTTTTACAATTCACTCACAATGCTACTTACGTATAGAGAATGTTTCACGTGAGTTATTATTAAGAGGTTCCTTCTCCACTCACTTATCGTAAACATCGAAAATGGTTTAAAAGCTTCTTACTTCATTTAATGCAATCCAACACGATGTTGGACGAAAAGGCAACGCAAAAAAAGAGAGATAACGCCTGGAAACTCTGTTAGTATTCGGTAATTCCGAGATTTACTCGAAATTTTCACAAAACTTGCTCCAGGAAATAGCTGTTTTTTTTAAACCCTTAAAAGTTTTTGGAAAAAGTTGTCGTCATTTAGAATCTTAATAAAATTTGCAAGGTCTCTAGAGGAGTACTTTTTTGACTTTTTAATTTTTAGGCAAATTATGAAGTGTCAAAGTTCATATAAAATAGGACATTTTCAGAGGTTTTTACTGGATTAGTTTTACACATATTTAGAAATTGGTTTCTTTAGAAACCTAGATAATATCCACAAGATACTGTGTTTCCAAAATATCTAATGAAAAATGAGTAATAACGTCATAATCAGTTATGAGCCGTTGTATGAAAAACAGTGAAAATGTGAGTGTGAGTCATGATGCACCACTTTAAAGATAAACCACGGTGACCGATCCCAATTATGCTAATTTGAGACAGGTATGCGCCCATTAGTTGGAGGTGTCAGACTATGATCACGATGCCTGGCGATGGTTTTTTTTTGTTTTTTTTTTTTACCCTTTGAGAATTTATTTAAGTAGGCAAGGATGTGAGTTTCATAGACAGGTAATTAGAATAAAATTAATGAACATTTGCAGTTACTTTGTGTAATTTATTTCACCACTGCTCTTATAACGATGAAGGAAATCATCGTGAGGAAACCGGCATGACCAAGAACCAAAAATTTGATGACATTTGACATTCACCAACCCGCACTGGGCTCGCGTTGTGGATTACGGCCCATTACCTCTCCTTGAGAGGAGACCTGAATATTAAACTGCTGATTATGCTATGCTATTTAAAACTAGTGGTCAATTGATAGACAGAATTAAAAACATATTAGGTTGTTGGTTGGTTGATTTATTGGCAATCCGAAGGGGTGACATAATGTAAATAGTGACACAATTGGCGCAGTGGTTAAGCGATAGGCTGCTGCGCCAATTGTCGCCGATTCGATTCCTGAACAGATCAATTATTTGCATGGCATATATGCTATTTTGGGTCTGGCTATCTTGTGTATGCGAGTTTAAATGATTGTGAACGCATTCACGATACAGGAGCATTTGCTAGAGTAGAGCATCGTTATACATTAAGAAAAATAGTAAAAACAAAAATGAAGAAAAAACATTGTTGTCACTTACAGGCGTTCATAGCACTTGTGCAGAAAATTACGTTAAAAAAAGTTGGGATTACATAAAAATAATAAAATTAAATTGAGTGTTAAATTGAATTACATTGTTCAATTGAGAATTGCACTTAATTAAATTGATATTAAAATTAGCTATTCAGTACCTAAGCTATAATAATGTCCGAATAACCGGATGTGATATAGACAACGACTGATTAAAGTTGTTCACATTCAAGAGTTCTTTCACCCCCGGAAATATGGCCATCGTTTCAAAAGTCACGCAAATCGAAACTAGTAATGACCGAAAAACCATTAAAAACGTCATTAACCAGTTATACGAAAAGGGTAGGAAAGTGATTCGATAATATGTCATTGTCTAGTTACACTCGTTTAAATACCTGGGAATGTTGGAAAGACTTATAGCGGCGTTGGAACGTATAACAACTGAAGGAATGTAGGAGAATTTTAGTCAGTAAAAGTCTGAAACGCTCTCTCGCTGCACCCTGAGCAAATTTTTTAAAAGTTATTTGATGATTTCCAATCTCAAAATAAAATATAAAAATTGATTGAGGATTTTTCGCAAATCAAGTTATTTTGCAGGAAAAAGAATAGAAGAATAGAATGGAATATAAATACTTTTATTCTAAAAATGAGTTAATTCTTGGCTGTAAAACAAAATTTTAATCCTAGCCTCAATTTTTTAAAATTGGTTTATATAATAAATTAAATTATATATTTATAATGATAGTTAGTTTTTTTAAATATGTAAAATCTGTAAATATTAAATAAATAAAAATCTTTTCCTCCCTGTAAAAAAAAACTAATTTTTTTTTATTGGAATTGAAATTGGGTATGATTTTATTTTCAGAATTGCTCTGTTTCGTCATAGTTCCTGGTAAAGGAAAAAGCAATAGGCTATTACGTCATCATCCAAACTTGGTCCCTAATAGACATGTTTATTAACCAATAATTACCGTAAGTTCCCAATCAATACCAATCTACCCTCAAAGTTCAAAATAATGAACCATAGCTGATTGAGGTACGTTTGCCAATATCGCCGTGTCGGATACAGCGTACTCGTCATATTACAACGACTGGCTGCGTTGAAACCGGGCAGGTTTGTCTGTCACGTCATTCACCGACGAATCGTGCAGTCGCTCTAGCATTATCCCTGTTTAATTTGGGTTTGATATCTGAATACTGCGCTATGAAACGTTTCACGTAAGAATTCCCTTCGCTGTTACGTTGGCAATACGGAAAAACAGTGTTGCTATATTTTTAGCAATGAAATTGCTTGATATTAGGAAGATTAACTGATGTTTTAATTGCCTCATAATTTTGTTTTTATTTCTTTTGGGAACTGTAAAACCTATTTTTGAATAAAGTACTTTTACGACGCTGTGCTGTTTCGGTTGTCCTGCAATTCTTTCCAATACCGAAAACGCCACGCAACAATATCGTACCTCTCCATTAACAATTTCCTTTTAGACCTGCTTCTTTTTTAAATAAAATCCTATTCCCCTCATAATTCCCCAAAAAGTGTTGTGACTACCGTCAAAATCGATTTCGTTTCACATTTCGTGCAAAAATAATTTCTGAAATCCTGGATCCTGTATTATGTTTATCAATTAAAAAGTTACGGAATTTATATCTAAATAGTGAATATCAATAGATATTTTGTTGAGTTGAGTTCACATATTTATGAACGCACCCACGAAATAGGAGTTATTGACTTAAATAATAATATATAAACGAGTCAGACTCGGACCAATTTGTAAATAAAACATGTACAGATGTACACAAGAGGACTTTTATTCTTTCCCCATAAAATTCTGGCCACTTAATTATAAATAGAGGGAACGCTGCACATGTCAATAATAATCGAGTTAGTAAACAAGCACATCTGTCAAATATGCCGAACCTAATTTACGTCACGAGTGATAGTTATAGTGATGGGACATGTTAAAATAATTATCGATACTTTTTTTTTCTAAAAAGTTATTTCAAATAATTTTTGGACATAATGAAAAAAAATATTAGAAATAACGTTTTAATAGTAATATTAAAATTTATTTTGTGGTAAAGAGTAATATCGGTAAAAAATATGAGGTCAATAGTTTTTTTACTAGTGAACAATTCCAGTGTCCTTTTATAAAATGGTCGTAAAAAGGTAAAGCCGATGTAAATTTCAATTAGAGCCTCATTTTGTTGGCCTTTAATGTGAATTACTTTTCCGTGTAAAGAGGAATACATTAAAGGGAGCAAATGAATTGGAGATAATTAATGCCGGGAGAGGGATTATGTTAGAATTTACGAATTGTATTGTGTTTAAATGGAATCATTGTTGGGTGTTAATGGATTTTATTTCATTCGAATGCCTTGGTGATTTTTATATCATTAAGGAATCCTTATTACACTGGTCTTAGGTAAAAATAGATGACTGTTAGGGCTGCGGGAATTTTCACAATGACTTTAAAACGCAAAGGGTAACTGAACACACCTCGCTCCACCCTAGAACGAGAGAAGTCATTTGATGATTTCTCACCTCAAAAAAAGTTGAGAATTGATTAGCGATTTTTCGTAGTCCAAGTTATTTTGCAGGTAATCCGTTAATGTAACAAAACTTGCCGGTACAACAAAATGTAAAACCAAGTCTTTAGGTCCTTAATAACACGTTTCTGAATTGAGAATTTACAGTCGAAAACATATTGACTTTTGGCCAAAATTGTACAACCTGATAATAGAGAAAGGTTTAGGTAGAGTTCGACAAATTATACTAAACTAGCTGCTCCCAGTGGCTTCGCCCGCGTGGGCATAGCAGAAATTTATCCCAAGGGAACATACTTCCTGGATAAAAAGTATCCTATGTCCTATTCCAGGACATGGTCCATCCGGGTACCAAGTTTCATCAAAATCGGTTTTGCCATTTGGGCGTGAAGACGTAACAAACAAACACTCACTTTCGCTTTTCTAATATTACTAAGGATTCAGAAACCAGCATTATGTGTCACATATATATACAAGACATAGCTGGTATAATGTATACCCTTAACCACCCAAATTAAGTTACAATCATAATTCAAGCAAAAAAAAAGAAATTTTACTTAAATGCAATAAAGTAATGTATTAAAATAAAATAGTCATCCTAATTGTAGAAAAACAAATAATACGGACATCGACGCACTACATCTGTAAAGACCATCGGTATTCGTATCTACACACGCCCACATAAACACTAGTGATGCAACCAAGGCAAGAATTTATCGAAATAACTATTTCGATAAATCCAAAAATAATCAAGATTTATTTTAGGACAAAAAATAACCAATTTTTATAATAAATGAAATCGAAACAGTAGACGATTCTAAACATACTGATTTCTACACTAATCTACATTATAATATAATAAAGAGGTAAAGTTCGTTTTTTTGTTTTTTTTTGTTTGTAATGGTAATGTTTGGTAATCTCTGCAAGTACCTACTGGTCTGATTGCTAGAATTTTTCCACCGATCGAAAGCTGCTTTATTCCTTAGAGACATAGGCTATATTTCATGTACACGGGCGAAGCTGCGGGCAAAAGCTAGTATATTGTATAAGAATATTCACCAACATTTAAACATATTTACAGCCATTCGTAAATGACAAAACATCTGTCCTATCAAATCATACCAGCTTTTGGAAAAACCGTAAAAGAATCCATCAGGTGGGTTTTATGTTATGGGCTGTAACATAAAAAGGTATTCAAGTGTACCGAACCTGGATCATTAGGCTCTCGTTCCAGGTTTATGTCCAAAATGCTGAAGACGATCAAAATAAAGTGAAGACGTGGGTTGTGAAGTACGTTGAGTTAACTTTGATCACTTGCTTTCTTTATTTTCTTTAGCTTTGCCTTTTCAACAGAGCGTTTCTTTGGTATTGTGTTGTGATTTAGTGTTTTGACAGTATTTTTTTTTATTGTATGCTGACTGTTACTTCGGACTCATAGGGTTTTAGTTTGAAAAATAATGAGCCATTCGTCCGGTAAAACTTCACCTCTGCCTGAACTAATCGGTGTCAAACAAAGGCAAGGATAATATATATAAATAATAAATGATATTTATTTTGTAAGTAGGTTTAAAAAAACACTTTTACACGTCAATTTTTTTTTCGTCTGTTTAAACGAGATGAGGCCTGAGATGAGGATATAGTTAAGTTCCTATTGCTGAGATTAGTCTCCTGTTTAGGAAAGGGAATGGGCCGTAATCTACCACGTGGGCTTAATGCAGATTAGTGGCTGTCATATACATATCTTCAAATTTTTGGTTGTAGGATATTTCAGTTTCCGCACAATGTTATCTTTCAATATAATGAGAGCAGTGGTGATGAAATAAAGTATACAAAGCCGTACGCCTGGTTAGGTTAGAGCCTCTAAAAAATGACCAAATATTAACCATGTGTAAAATCCTTCTTGGGACTCCAGAGCTGCATGCCGAGCTGTTTCAACTTTGTGCCCCAGTGAAGTACAACCGCATCAAGAGACACAGCTTGTTCGCTGTGCCTGCAAGTCACACTGTTGCGTGAGCCCAGTCTCTTGTCCCTCACACTCTTTTTGCGCTAAACGCTCTTTTGGACACGCGACCTGACGACTGTGATCCGTTCGCGGACGAATGGCGGACTGTCATGCCGGTCAATATGTCTGGAGTGTGAATTATTTGTACATTAATATAGATAGTCTTTAAGTAATGTAATTGGCGGAGAGCCGTTTTTACAAGCTTTTATTTAGTTTCACCTGTCCCGGTATTTGTCTGTCATCAAATCTTGCAAATTAAATTTGACCCTCTACCCGGTTACCGATGGAGCTGAAATTTTGCATGCATATGTAAATCAGCTAATAGTGCAAAATTATTATGACAAGGAGCTGATCTGATGACGGAACCGGAAGGTAGGTATAGGAACTTGGTAGATAAACGACACAACACCATTGAGTTTGGGCTCGTATGATTCGTCTTGACGAGTATTAATTATATAGGTATACCGAGCTATAAAAACTTGCTATGAAAAAATTATTAAACATTAAAAGCTTGTTTTAACGTAAAACAAATAAATCACTCTATTACTCTAAAGTCCATTACCACAGGGCCACCACTGCCAATATCAAAAGTGCTTTAGCTTATTTTATTCACAATCTCTTAGAAACTGCAAGACCATCGCATAAAATCACTGAGGCTTTATTCCAACATAAAATTGAGAAACGCTAGCAAAATTTCCGACCTATGTTAGATGACAATGAAAAATAAACCAAAAAGAAAGGCGTAGTTTATTATGTCATGAAAATTGATCGCCGATATAGAAAGAGTAATTAAGGCTTGTTCGTTTTGCATTGAAAGTTTGAAAAATGTGCCATTGACGGTTTTCTTCATTAAGGTTCTGAGCTGTTGAAGTTTTTAATAGCTAATAGGTATAGCTTCAAATATTAGTTTATTAATAGTATATTTATTGGTTACCGTTGCGGCGGTATTTAGACCCGAGTTGCGGCGAGGGTCTTAAGAGAGCCGAGAACGGTAATCATTAATTACTCACGTGTATCATACGACGTTTTTCAATACACTTGTGAAGAAAATAACTGTAAAACTAGTAAACTTTTGTGGCGGTAAAAATCTGTTTTCATATGCGCGCCCATTATTTTTTTTCTTTTCCTCGTGGGTGACGACCTCCGCCCATCCTGATACGATAAATGTAATAAATTTATGGCGGTGGAGATTTTGAACAATAAGGTTTTAACCATATTATATCACTAGTGCGGCTAGGTATTATATACTAGGCAATCAAAATGTCACAGTTTGGTAACAAGTGCCATTATATACCTAAGTGCAGTGCAATAAGAGTCACTTTATGAGCAAGTGTATTGAAAAGAGTAATTAAGGTAGCTTGTTCGTTTTGCATTGAAAGTTTGAAAAATGTACCATTGGCCGTTTTCTTCGTTAAGGTTCTGAGTTGTTGAAGTTTTTAATAGCTAATAGGTATAGCTTAAACTTATTAGTTTATTAAATTGTATTATAACACCTTTACAGATGTGCACAAAGTAGAGATGTGCTGTTGCCAGCTATATGGGAATATTGCTGGCAACATTGCCACCAATATTCATACATTGGGCAATATTCCCAGCAATATTGCCACTTCACGGCAACATTGCCGGCAACGGCACATCACTAGTCCAAAGCGATATTGTAGTTATGATACTATTAAGTTAATTATGATTATAAATTATAAGTCCAGACCTTTTTCAATAGCTATTTGAGCCAAAACTATCCTATCTGATAGCGTTATTTTATTCATTAATCATCATCATCATTTCAGCCAAAAGACATAGAATGTTGGACATAGGCCTCCCCTAGTGTCGCCATAACGACCGGTCTTGTGCGTCTCCCATCCATCGGATTCCCGCGACCCTCACCAGGTTATCGGTCCACCTTTTGGGAGGCCTTCCAACGCTGCGTCTACGTGGTAACCATTCCAGAACCTTTCGTCCCCATCGACCATATTATTAATAATACGTAATTAAATATAGGCCATATTTAATTAAGAAATAAGATATTCTGTATTAATGGTATTAGTTTTCGATAGTTGGAGATGTAAAATTAAGTTTTATTTCTCTGCCGAACTTTTGCCTTGAGGTACATTTCGGAGATTTATTGCTGTTTGACGATTGATGTAGGAATATATTCTTGGAAAAGTTTCTTAGACTAATTAGTTTTAAGAGTCTGATTTGAGTTTGAGTACAACGATATTAAATTACTAAATGACTAAAGTGACATTGAACTATAAAACTACTAGGTAATTCTATCTTTCATGCAAAAATGATTGTCATCGTAAAAATAGTGATTTTTAGTCACCACTAAAAATTACTATTTCTATTATAACTGCTGTTATTTTCACATTATAATAATAATAATATTCCAGAACTATCAGACAACGCCGTCTAGCTCCAAGCTAAGCAGAACTTGTGTTATGAGTACTAGATAACTGATAAACATACTTATATATTTTTAAAATACATACATGTTATAGATAAATTACATCCAGACACAGAACAAATGGTCTGTGCTCATCACACAAACATTTGTATTGGGTGGGAATCGAACCTACGACCTCCGGCACACACACACACACAGGGCCACTAGCCACTGGACCGACAGGCCAGTCGAAATCTAACTTAGTGTAATTTATTGAAAAAGTAACTTAATCGCAGTTACTAACTCTGAAATATTCAGGTTTCTCATATATACCAAATATAATGTTGTATAGTACCTACGAGTATTACACTTTCACAATGTTCTAACAAAATATTTTACTACCCGTAAACCTAATTAATCCGCAAAGTGTATCGATAAAGATAAACCAATATTACACCAAACTATAATTCAATCGATAAACGTTCCAAATTAACATAATCACAAAACTGGTTTAAACGCCTAATAAACCAAATAATCTGATTGAAAATATCAATTCGTCCCCAAATGGTCCGTTGCACAGTTTAATTAATACAACGTTCAGTTTAATTTAAAGTTGGGTAATAGAAATTGGTATTATCGATATTAGCCCATCACTATCCTATTAAAGGCTATCAGCCTCCCCTCTGGGGCTGAGTGAGTACTTGATGTACCCGCATAAAAATAATTATAACGACAAACACTTGTCTGGTAAATATGGCGGCTCGGATCAGCTGTTCGTCTTGGGAAGCGTTTGAGAGGTTTTTTTTTTAGACTATGTTTACATGTGGATGGATGGACGGAGAGAGGGGGGCCAAAGAAAAGATGGATAGATTGTGTGAGAAGTGATATGAAAGAAAAGGGAGTTAGTGATAGTGTGACGAGTGACAGGATAGAATGGAAGAAAAAAACGTGTTGTGCCCAAATAAAACGGGACAAGGGCAGGAAGATGATGGAGTTGCTTAGAGGTAAAAGCTACGGGTTCCAACGCACTTAACTTTATTTTTTATCTTTATTTTTTTTTTGTATTGGTTTTTGTATTTGTGTTTGGGTCTTGTGCTGTGCCAAATAAATTATTTTTCTTTCTTTCTTTCTTTCACTTATACTTTTGACTTTAAACAAAAGACATGAACATTCAGACACTATAGTTAGAGATATGGACCATCAGAATTAGGTGGATTTTGAGGCAATGATTTGAATACTCCATTCCAATGACTATACTCCATTGGTACTGTCCAGGTACCAGGGCCCGGTACGAGGGGTCGTTGCTGCCGATCGCCCCCACGAGGATACGGCGGGGCATACTTCCATCGTATGCTCCACCGTGTCCTCCGGGCAGTTCACACAATGGTGGCACCTGGACGTTTCTTCTGCACGAATCTGGTGCAGGGACCTCCCGAACTTATCATGTCCGATGAGGATCTGTGTCATGTGGAAAATGAGGCCACCGAGTCTTTCCAGACACTTCTCTAAGAAAGGACTTACCGCCATATTTATGGCGTTACGTCACGACATCGGAGTTTCACCTTTGCGTTGCATCTCCATGCGCAAATCGAGCATGCTTCTGACGGACTGTTGTATTCAGATCCAATTGTGGCACGCCGGCAAGGAGGGTGGCCGTTTCGCGGGAGACCTTGCGGTATTGCCGCAAAAAATGGATGGCTATGATCCTCTGGGACGCGTTCCGGTTGGCCTACGGTCGCTTTCGCAGCGTCTGCGTCCACATTGGCGCTCTGTAAAGGGCCATGGATCGATCCCCACATAGATCTTCCGGCAAGAGGCATCTAGACCGTTTAAGTAGCATAGGAGCCGCTCGAGATTATTTATAAAATTATCTGGATAAACTTCTCAATAGCAATGGGAATCAATAAAGAACGCTTTCTACAGCAGAACCTACATTTCAAAAGACTCCAAACATCCCAAATAAACCCAATACCTATTGCAAAATAATTTATCCGACAAATATCACCAGCAAGTGTTGTTAACTTGTTACAACCGACCTCTTCGGTCCGCCCCTAGTTCGGAAACTAAACAATACATACCGTCATTATAGGGCCCGCATAAAGTAAAATATTTACAACCCCTATAGCAGGAAGTATGTGCTTGAACAAAGACAATTATGGTTGCAACGGTTCGGGATGAGGTGGGAAAGGACTTCCAGCTGCTCACTTTAACTACCTATAAGGTGGGCCAGGGTTAGGGTGCTTTTCGACCGGAGATGTGCTATACTACGTTGCTTTTTGATGCTTTTGATATCCACCAATCATGGTGTAAATAGCTTAACTGGTGGAAACGGATTCAAGTAAGATGTTTGTTACATGGAAGGATGCGTGCTATGGATGGTTGCGAGAAGTGCAGAGCAGAGTACCTACAGTACGCCCGCGTTTGTTGCAGGAGTCTTGACACGAGGGTCTGGGTTAGGTTTAGGTAGCTCAGGAATTAGAAGAGGAGGGGGGGGGGTAGAAGTGCAATTCCATCAGCAATAGTGTGACACTAGTGACATGTGCCCACACACGCCAATCTGGGCGCGTCGGTATCCACTCATTGTATATGGAAACTAGACTTGTAGAGCTACACTTGATCCACGCCACGCGACGTCGTTCTATGTACAAATCAGGCGTGTTTCATGTGTGCGTCGGTCAAATGCAGTTCTAGCTTTAAAGTTGAAAAATGAATGGGATTTTCTAGGACTACCGAAAAGCTACATACACAGGTGGTCTGAATATTTTCCTCCATCCTAGAGCGGGAGAAGTCGTTTGATGAGTTCCCACTACAAAAAAGGGATCACATTAGTTTAAATCATAATCTGACACTGAGTTTATAACAAAATTCTCTCTAGGATCGCACATACGATCTTTTAAAGACTTTTAAGACACATTGTGAAAACTTTAAACCATAAAAGAAGATTTTAATTTTAAATTAAGTACTTATTAACGTTTTAAGGTTCCGTACCTCAAAAGGAAAAAACCCTTATAGGATCACTTTGTTGTCCGTCCGTCTGTATGTCAAAACCCTTTATATCGATACCGTGTGGAGGTATCGAGTTGAAATCATAAACTAATAAAACCATATACTCATGTCTGCGGTCCCTACAAGCTGTAAAAAAATGAAACTTCCAAGTTAACGAATAAAAAAGATACGGCCGTTTATGTCGCAAAAAAACGTATATTTTGATACTGTCAAAGATCAAAATTCATGGGGTACTTCCCGTTGACCCAGAATCCTGTTTGTTGAAAAATTTGGTACAAAGCAAGGTCTTATAACACAGGTATTGAAATAAATCTGAAAACAATACATTTGTTGTTACCTAGGTCTCAAAAAAAAATCTTCGAGACTCCATTCGGGAATTCTAGTTTGCACGGAACCCTCAGTCCGCGAGTCGGCTCGCATATGCCCAGTTTGTTCTTATCTAATGCAATTATCTCTTAGTTAGCTCCACTAGACAAAGGAAAACAGCAGGAAAAATTTAAAGCTTTTATTGTTGGCTGTAAAAATTGCAGTTGCTATTTTATTTTTTTAAAGCTGCCCAGCTTAAGTGAAACTGGGCTGGTCATGTCAGCCCCATGCCGATCGAGCAGTGGGCCCGAAAACATAAAATTGGTGCCTTGAAAACGTACGGCTTGGTCGCGGCAGACAATGAAGGAGATGGCTGGATGACTTAGATGTCTTCTTTAATATTTGGCAAGATGTGACTCAGAGCTGAGATCAATGCAGGGAATGGATGGAGGCCTTTGTCCAGCAGTGGGATAGTATAGGCTAAATTTAATAATATCATAATTATCATAATATAATAATCAACCCACACTGGGCTGCTTACTGGGGCTAGGGTTCCGAAAGGGAGCTCGGCCCCGGTACGAAAGGCAAAAGGGAACGGGGAATTTTTTAGTTAGTAAGAGTCTGACACTATCTCCCGCTCCACTCAAGGGCGGGGGATGTCATTTGGATAATTTTTACCCATAAAAAAAATACGCATTGGGCCCCATTCCCTCTCCTAGAGACGAGGTCTGAGCCATAACAGTGGGAACGTTGTATGGCCGACTATGCCATGCTATAATAAATTACGAGAGTTGTAGGAACTGATAAAGCTTCAAAAATGCATAAAAATTTGTAAAATAAAATGACGACATCATTTAAAACAAAAGAACTCGTACCTACCAAATAGGATTCACATTTTTGACAATTATTCACTAATTCAACTATTCTTTGCATCACAATGACATCTATTTTAAAATTTCGACCATCGAGTTCACGTTCGAAATTTAAATTAAAACAAAAAAACAATGGCCGCCAGCTGGGCCGGACGGCGCGTTCCGGCCCGACGAGCGGCGATGCGAGTGCATCCAGCTATGATCGCGTACGACTCAACGGGTTCCGTGCTCCGTACATGTTTGGATTGCAACGCACACGTAATTTGATGGCACATTTTTGCATAAAAAATATATCTCGTAAAAGAGGAGCATGTTTGAAAAAAAAAATTAAAAGCAAAGAGATTAAAGCAAAACATTTGAGGTTATTTTTGATAGCGTTTTAATTAAAATGTAACAAAAAACATGAACAAATAGTCTATTTCTTTGGAAAAGTTTTTATAAAGCTAGTCCTAAAATAAAATCGTTTTTATGCACGTAAATCAAACGTTAGTGGCGACCTACATTGGAATATTTAAATTCGTGACGTAAAAATCTGAATATCGAGCACCTAATGTGGCCGTGCCTGACCTATCGCAAGTTTCATAATATGATTTATCGTAAAACCTCTCTCAAAAGGTCTAGGAGACCGTACAGTGCGTGACGAACAAATGCCGGACGCTTTCAGATCGTTATGAAAGTTTATATTTGGATCGATGGGTGCCAGGTGTTTCTAATGAGGACTGGTAAATTGTTTGAAATAGATAAACGTCGCCTATAATAATTCGACAAATATTTCTGGAGTACTTAGGCACATTTAACTCATTATAACAAGCGGACGCCGGTGTTCGCTCTTTCATTGTCTTTCTTTTGTAGACACACAATCGTATAATAAAATAATTACGGTATTTGAAAGGTTAAAAAACGGATGAAAAAAGATTGGATGTAGCGGTGATGAGAATGTTGAGAAGGATGTGTGGTGTGACGAGAATGGATAAAGTAAAAAATGATTATATTAGAGGAAGTTTCAAAGTGGTGCAAGTGACTGAAAAGTTGAAAGGGAATCCTTTGTCTTGGTATGGAGGTATGAAGCGCACCTTTCTGAAAGAGTTATGAGTTGGATTGATGAAGAAGGTGGCCAAAGAAAAGATGGGATTGTGTGAGAAGTGATGTGAAATAAAAGGGAGTCAGTGATAACGTGATGGGTGATAGGACAGAATGAAAGAAAACAAAACGTGTTGTGCCGATATTAAATAAAAGGGACAAGAGCAGGAAGATGACTTAAGCATATTTTAAAGCGACATTAAATAGTTTAGAAAGACTAATGCTAAGTTATTAGGGTCTTTTATAGAAAAAATAACAAGAAAACTTCACAGGACATTTGATTGATTAAAAAGAAACAACAATTTAATACTCAATTCACAAAAACAACAGATGACAAGCTAAAACCTTTAACAACACCATCAATCTCAAAGGAAATGAGATCGAATCTTCCAGCCACTACCAACTATATGTATCCCTCTAGAAAAATAGTAAATAAATAAAAACCTTACTTAATCGACCTTTTTGCTGGCACTCGGAAGCATGAGCCATTAGCCGTAAAAAAGAAAATCGTTATTGTCTATGGTCTATATCAAGTTCCACAGATAATTAAGTGTAACATAATGATGCGTTCCGTTGAATATATTTAAAGTTGCGTTCCAAGCTGGTGCATGAGAACAAGACATAAGAGCATATTGTGTATTATACCTATGGAAGACTTTAGAAAAGACACGCATTACAGTCGCCGTTATTGTCATTGTTGGCTTTGTTTACATGTTAGCATGGAGTAAGCTTATGATTACAGTCGTAATGGTCAATTTAATAAAGAAAACCGAGAGTTGGGAATTTCTTTTTTGGCATGAAATTGAAATAGGGTTGGTAGACAACCTAGACAGCCGAGTTGTCTATGGTACAAGTCAGTTATGCCCGGTCTACACATGACCTGATAGGGCAACTAATTTTTGTTTTAATTTGTTATTCTTATTTTTTGTAAATTATTTGTGTGTCGATGCGGGGAGAATAAACATGTTTTATTTCTTTTCTTATATAATAATTTCAGCCGATACACGTCCACTGTTGGACATAGGCCTCCCCAAAGCGTCGCCACAACGAACGTATATACAGTTGCTTATTTTAGGCTCGTTCTACTAATATAGCTAATAAAGTGAGGCAGAAACTGTGATACGAAGTTGTTTTGTGTTCACTAGTTAGAATTATTTTACTCGCAACAAAAAATGGTCCACGATCAAATTAAGATTTTTCTACATTGTTCCCACAAATAACCATTAATTCATGAATCCCCAAGCGACACCCGGTGGCCGCGCATCTATTGTCTTATTGTGTCTCTAATTGACGGTATCTGAAGGGTTAAATTCAGATTGACTTTGATGAAGTCATATCTTCACGAAATAAGTTTAAAGTTTCAACTTGCCCCCGACCTGCCCTAACTAAAATAAAAGACCTTTCATAAAAACGACAGTTTCGATGCTGTAAGGGCTAGTGCGCCAGTGCGCCAGTGCCTGCGCCAGTGGTTCCGAGCGAGTGCGTGTGAAGTTACTAGTGGGGTGACGCGCTCGGTTTGGTACGCGTAATGGGCGGGGACATCTGATGGGACTAGTATGGATCTACCTACACTAATATTATAAAGAGGTAAAGTATGTTTTTTTTTTGTTTGTAGTAGGTAGTCTCTAAAAGTACTGGTCCGATTGCAAAATTTTTTGATGGTATGTACATTCTGAAGAACACTTAACTAGCAATTTTTTCGTGTAAACATATTTCTAAAGATTAAGACCGTTCGAATAGTAGAGAAAACAAGCGAAAAAAATATGTTTTTATATATTTTATTTAGGCATAAGTATTAGTCATACGAATAAATCATAATTTTGATAATGTTATATATGAATCTATAATAGTTATTTTTTTTAAATCGATTGACCCAGCCGCAACCGAGTCACCGTTTTATGGCACTAAATTTGGGCAAGGCTTTAATAAGTAACAGTACATATTTTTAGTATTCGACTTATCAATATTCTAGACGCCTTTAAACTACGAAAGATTTCTCTAGCTTCAGTTAGTTCAATAACATTGGTTTAATAATTTAAACCTAAGTCTGTAGGTTTTAAGTGAGCTTTTATCTTGCATGAATAATTAATACCCTTATTCAGTAGAAGTCTATCTAAATTCTAGGTTGATTCTGCAGATATTTTGAATAATAATTTAAATACAAAGATTTATTAAATTGTTATAAAATGGTATTTTTATTGCCGGTACTGCTGGGAATAAAATTTGATGAAGAAACACGTTTGTGAAAAATAAAACATAAAAATAAAATTAAAAAATATATGTACCTGTTCATATATAGCCGGTTAAGCAGGCATTATACCTGCGTCCTGGGATTGCCGGTAAGAGTATCCCTGGCCCACGCAAACTCACTGAAGAAAGACTATGTACACTGATACTCCTTCCCGCTCCAATAAGAGAGAGCGAAGACATTTGATGATACGTGCACAAAAACACTAGTTAAGTGTAAACGAAACTAAAAAGAAGCAAAAAATAGTATGCCTTACGATTTTATATACACCAAGTTGCTTTGTACCGTATTCTGAAAGGACGGTCCCCGGTATGAAGGGCTAAGATAGAACGGGGGGGTTTTTAGTCAGATAAAGTCTGACACTCCCGCTCCGCCCAAGGGCGGGAGATGTCATTGGATGATTTTTACCCACCGAAGAAAAAAACAGATGGCCGTTGGGGCCGAAAGGTTCTGGAATGGCGATCACGTACCGGACGCTACGTACGTTGGAAGGCCTCCTACAAGGTGGATCGATGTTCTGATAAGGGTTGCGGGAATCCGATGGATGCGAGACCGTTCATTGTGGCGACACTTGGGAGAGGCCTATATTCAACAGTGGACGTCTTTCGGCTTTTTTTTTTTTTTTTTTTTTTCTGTCGACGGGGAAAATCATCATTGACGAAACCCGCTCTTGGGTGGAGCGGGAGACAGTGTCAGAGTCTTACTGACTAAAAACCCCGCGCCGTTCCTTCTAGCCTTCATACCGGGGCTCTAGTTTCCTTTCGGATAACCCCGACCCCGGTAGGCTTCGACCCAGATGGGCCCCTCCTGTTGCTGACAACTCCTTGAGGCGCGCGGGAACAGTGCGCGCCGTCGACGCCTTGGCTCGGTCCGGACAGTTACCAGACGATCGGACAGCGAGCTACCCATGGCTCGCCGTCCGCGAGCCCGCGTCTACGGTGGCCGGAAATCGGGATCGGAATCCCGGCGGCGGCGGCGGGGGCGCCGTTGCCTGATGCGGTCTGCCTCCTCCTTTGCTAGCATTACTGCTTCGCAGAAGGAGGCGACCGCCTGCCACTCCTCCTCGCTCCGGACCATGGCCTGAACCAAGGCCCGGCGCGAGAGGTCTCCGCCGCCGATCGCCCCCACGAGGGCACGGCGTTGCTCCGCCCAAGCAGGGCACACCTCAACTGTGTGCTCCACCGTGTCCTCCGGGCGTTCCGCACAGTGGCGGCACCCGGGCGTCTCTTCCGCTCGAATCCGATGCAGGAACCTCCCGAACTTGCCATGTCCGGTGAGGACCTGCGTCATGCGGAAGGTAAGGACGCCGTGAGGTCTTTCCAGCCACGACGTCTTTCGGCTCAAATGATGATGATGAAAAAAAAAATCTCAAGTCGTATCCACACTATGCTACCGCTGGCCTCAACTCGAACATTCCCAGTTCAAGTTCAATGTTCATTAGCGTTTGAAGGATGCCACTCGCGCCAGTGACTCGGCTCGACCGTCACTTGTCATCCCATAGAATATTTAATGGCATTTTGAATATGCCATAGAGGTTTCTGGAAGAGTATTGTAGTCTATGATTCTCTATTTCCTGGGTGTCGTTGTTTGTGAATGGCGGAAAAGGATTGTCAAGGTTATAAAGATACAGATCGTTGTTTTTTTTTACCATTATTCTCTTCTTTTCTTTATCGCTTCCATTTAAATGTGTAACACAATATATATTGTATATCCTACTAATATTATAAATGCGAAAGTTTGTATGTATGGATGGATGTTTGGATGGATGTATGGATGCATGTATGGATGGATGTATGGATGGATGTATGGATGGATGTAGTATATATGTTCATATATATGTACTTACAAGGTGGACCGATGGATGACCTGGTCAGGGTCGCGGGAATCAGATGGATGCGTGACGCATAGGACCGGTCATTGTGGCGACACTTGGGGGAGGCATATGTTCAATAGTGGACGTCTATCGGCTGAAATGATGATGATGATGAATTCCATTTCTATACATATAATAAGAATAGAGACAATTGTCTATTTATATTTCCGAAGCCATATGGCAGTCGTGATGTCAACTATTCTGAATGTATTAACAGAAAAATAATGTTACAAAAATATTCTATGGCATTCAGATGATATTATCATTAATTAATTATAATTATATTCATCTCGTAGAAACAGCAGATGGCAAACGAGATACCTATACCAATAAACAATTCTGTCAAAACAGCTGTTTAACGAGTACCTGCTATGTATTTAAGAGTGTACCTACTACACGTTTACCGACCTTTTACATAACTGGTTATAGGTTAAATGACATTAATTACGAGACAATTTCTGTGTGATGTTCTTACAGAAAGTTAGTATTACCATAGATATAGGACCCAAAAACAATACTGCGATGCGACGTACCATCGTGAAAGACAACGCAAAGGCGAGTTTCTTGCAACGCGCATTGTAGTATGTGCACGCCACAATTATGGCAGTAAGTCCCATCTTTGAGGCGTCATCATGGCGTTCTCACCTTCTGCATGACGTAAGTTCTCACCGAACACGGTATTTTTTTTTTTTTCTCTCGACGGGGAAAATCATCATTGACGAAACCCGCTCTTGGGTGGAGCGGGAGACAGTGTCAGAGTCTTACTGACTAAAAACCCCGCGCCGTTCCTTCTAGCCTTCATACCGGGGCTCTAGTTTCCTTTCGGATAACCCCGACCCCGGTAGGCTTCGACCCAGATGGGGCCCTCCTACCGAACACGGTCACTTCGGGAAGTTGCTGCATCGAATTCGTGAAGAAGTGCCCGGATGTCACCATTGTGCGGACCGCCCGGAGGACACGGTGGAGCTTGGGCGGAGTACCGCCGTGTCCTCGTATGGGCGATCGGCGGCGGTGATCTCTCGCGCCGGTCCCTGTTAGAGGCCGGAGCGAGTAGGAATGGCAGGCGATCGCTTCTTTCTACTAAACGGTAATGCTAGTAAAGGGGGCGGCCGCATGTGTGAGGGACGGACGTCCTCACCCAAGCCACTGTAGCTGTAGGCTTGCGGACGACGAGCAATGGGTAGTTCACCATCCGGACCAAGCCCGAGTCGTGTCGCAGTATTCCACGAGTGTCTCAAAGAGAAGTTAGCAAAACCGTACGGGCCCAGCAGGGCCGAAGTCTACCACGGTCATGGGTTGACTTCCGAATTAGTTCTAGAACGCTGTATATCACCTGAATCGATGCCTTGCCGCACGAAATCGCATCGAATCTACATATAAAGCGCGTTCGAGCGTCGAACAGTTCCGGCTTAAACGCTCATTAGTGTGCGTCCACCGAGCGTAGGTATAAAAAATGAAGTACATACATGAGATTGTCTTCTGTACCTATCTATTTTGTGGCGACGTCGTATCGCATCGCAGTTTTGTGTGGGAGTCCTTTAGCAGAAATAAATACCACAAACACAAGGAAAGACACGGCAATAAGAAACGTACGTGCGAAACACAAAGCAAAGGAAAATGAATGCAAAACGGTTCAAAAAGGCTCCGGAAAACAAAAAGAAGGTAGGGGGAAAGTCTTACACCCAAAAAATACCTCATTAATTATCCGTTTCGAAAATGTTCGCTGAAATACGTGAAAATATTGCAATAAAAAATAAACTGGGTAAGTGCGAGTCGTATTCGCGCACTGAGTGCACGTATATCATCATCATCAATTTAGTCGAAAGACGTCCATTGTCCGACATAGGCTTGCTCCAAGCGTCGCCATAATGGACGGTCCTGTGCGTCACGCATCCATCGGATTCCCGCAACCCTTACCAGGTCATCGGTCCAACTTTTTTTTACGGTGGGCAAAAATCATCTTATGACAACCCCCGCTCATGGGTGGAGCGGGAGATAGTGTCAGACTCTTACTGACTAAAAACCCACCCTGTTCCTTCTAGCCTCTTCATACCGGGGATGGTTTTAAGGAACGGGGTGGGTTTTTAGTCAGTAAGAGTCTGACACTATCTCCCGCTCCACCCAAGAGCGGGGGTTGTCATTGGATGATTATTGCCCACTGCAAAAAAACCTGAGTATATGGTTTTAATTTCAACTCGATACCTCCTCGTGTTCCCGAGATAAAGGTTCTTGACAGACAAACACACAAAGTGATCCTACAAGGGTTACGTTTTTTCCTTTTAAGGTTCGGAACCCTAAAAACGCCACCCTTTCACGAATTCTATTCACACCATAATCATTTTCAAAATTATCTATACAAGCATTTCAAAATACGACACAGAGAACTATTTAAAACACTGTGCTCTCATTCCTTTGTCAATTTCTAAGCGATTTAAGTGAGCACGGAAAATCTCTGTTCGCAATTGGAAAACGAGTGAGTGAATCCGACAGGAAGACTGAGTAATTTATTTATGAACTCGCAAAGGAGATAAGCTTTAATAAAATGGGAATGTTTTTTATAGAGACAATGATGGAGCCTCCATGATGACACTTTTAGTTTAATTACTCGCTTTTTTATAAAAAAAACTGTATCTAGATTATACTGAGAAGTTTTTTTTATTATAAGGCTTGCGTTTGACTGCTATCTCACTTGATGGTAAGCGATGATGTGGCCCAAGATGGGTCACGTTTGCCTAGAAGTATGTGTACAGGTAAGGAGTGGAATTCCCTGCCGGAGGCTGTGTTGCCTGATAGCTATAATCTAAGGATCTTTAAGTAAAGAGTGAATAGCTAGCTTCTAAGCAAGCGTGTTCCATCATCGGCCACATCGTCGCTTACCATCAGGTAAGATAGTGGTCAAACGCGAGTATATCTATAGTAAAAAAGTAACCTATTCACTTTGGAACTCCTTAGCTGTACGCATAATTAATGTATACTCATAACGCTTTTTATATATTATTGAAAGGCTCGTGTATGACCACTATATCACCTCATACGGTAAGTGCCGATGTTATTTTTTTTTAGCAGAAATAAGCGGTTTGTTAAGCTAGTGCTATATCTATCTATCCATTGTAGTTAGAGTTGGCGTAAATTTTTAGTTTCTTTTTTTCAATTGATATAATCTAGTGCTTGACTGCGATCCCACCTGATGGTAAGCTGTGGTGCAATCGTTGAAACAGTATCATTGCTCGCAGACCATACCAGAATATTCGATTGGGTCGATAGACACAACACCAATGGCATGATGGGAAATCTTTAGGATCATGTCATAAATATTTTTCAAATCTGTGATACGTATTAGTATGTATATGTAATGGCCAGACCATAGAAATGAATAACTTAATGATATGGCCAAATAAAACTGGCTAGATCATTTTAACGTTAACATTTTTTTTTTTATTATTGTAGGGGTGACCACCATCTCACCTGTAAGCGATGATGTGGCCGACGATGGAGCACGCTTACATAGAAGTAACCTATTCACTCTTGACTTAAAGACTCCCAAGTTATAGCTATCACGATCCTTGTTTGGCCTTATCATTGATGTAGGATTTCTGTGATAATAAAAAGTCTGAAGAAAGTAGGCCAAACGAGGATTGACATATCATCAAATTTTAACGTTTAAAATGATCTGGCCAGTTTTAGTTGGCCAAATCATGAAGTGATCAACTTCTATGATCTGGCCATGACATATATAAGATTATCTGTTAAGCCTGTACGAGTACGTATAATAAAATTATGCCTTCAAAATATCTCCAGGTAATGCCATTAACTCATTTATTGAACGTCATTATTCCATCTACTATCATTAACGTACAGTACATGCTCATCAAAGATAAATAATCTTCTAATCATCAATATCTATCCAAAGAAATGTTCTCACAACGGAACAAAGACCTAATTTCAAGGGGCTTAAGGCGGCTAATCGCATGCTTACCGACACAAAGGCAAGTTCAATTACTTAACAGATTCTAAGTTAGACGTACAACCTCTTTGGAGAGGGAGAATAGAGGAGGATGTCCATTTGGAAAGTTGTACAAAGCAATTTCGATCTACCCAAGCTGTACGTAATAAGAGAATCACTTTTTCTTTTATATGCTTTATCTAAAGGACAAAGTTCATTTCAGTTTTGGCCGATCGATGTCTTGATGTGTTATTGAATCTGTTTTATGGTGATATTAATATCGTAACTGTAATTGGTTTTTATTAACATAGAATTAAGATTGATTGACATATGTTTGGTGATATTGAAGTCTAGAATTTTGTTGATTAAATCATTAGTTTTGAAAGAGATAATCAAGATCAAATAAGAGTCTGATAACATTTAATATTAATATTTTAATTATTATATTGGATCGCTCGTTGTGGCGATGCTTGGGGGAGACCTATGTCCAACAGTGGACGTCTTTCGGCTGAAATGATTTATTTATTTATTAAAAGTTCATGCAACATAAAAGTACAAAGGCTCATACATTTTTTTTTTCACATACATAAGATTTTCTTCTGTACCTATCTATTTTGTGCTTAGGAGGTCAAAGTGGACTGGTTACCAAGAACTTTTTTTTCTCATCACCATCCTAGGTACACCGGCAGAGGATGCCAAAAGCATTAAGTCCGCCTTTTTACCTTTGTGTTGCATGAAGTTTTAATAAATAAATAACTTTACAAAGACTACGGCAGTATGGCACCTGCTGGAATAATGTTATAAAAATACATCGATCGAAATCGGCAGGGAGTGACTTGCACACTCAATAAATGGGCCCCTCAAAAACGGTTGTTAGCACGAAGTGTGACGTAGCAACAAGGGGGCCATATCCTGAGCACTTTATTATTAATATAATTGCTTCATATGTCTTGGTTTACGTAAAAGGTAAAAATATATCTTTATTGGTATACGAAACTAGGCAGTTCTCTTGACTGAAATGATGATGAAGGTATATCACCTTCGAACTTATTCAGGAAGGAACTTGTAAGCGATAATTGCACTTTATACATAAAGGGTTTTTGTTTTTCATAATTTAACAGTAGGTATTTATTATAATACGTTAATAGGTGGCCGAGTAGAACAGTGGTGGCCGAGTGGTAACAGCCCCGACTTACGAGTTGTAGATCGTGGGTTTAAACCATGCCAGGCGCATTACTTTGTGTAATTTATTTCATCACCACTGCTCTCAAAACGGTGAAGGAAAACTTCGTGAGGAAACCGGCATGTCCTAGAACCAAAAATTAGAAGTCATGTGACTTTCGCCAAACTGCACTGGGCCCACGTGGTGGATTACGATCCATTTCCTCTCCTAGAGTGAAGGCCTGAGTCCCAGCGGTGGGAACATTATAAAGGCTGATGATGACGTTAATAGGAATGTTGTAAAAAGGTCTATATTTAGGTACTAAAACTAAATACCTTCCAATCACAGCAAGATATACTATCAGAGATATCACAACACAACAAACTTAAAATCAGTTAATTAGCCAGTTCTCTGCAGCCGCGTTAGTTATGGTTTGCAGAATAACAAAGCTGAAACTCGGTGTTTTGAAAAGTTAAATCTTGCTGCAGTGGAGCGAGAGCCTAACCGACCAAAGAGATTGCAGGCTTTGAGGTTGGGTCGCAATGCTTGCGGGGAATGTGAAATTGAGATTTGTACTATTTTTTTTATAGATATAAATTAGGGCTTGATTGGAATCTCACCTGATGGTAAGCAGCGATGCAATCGTTGACAGTGAAGCGCACTAGTTTGTTAAGAGCCTATTCACTGACTTTTTGATCTGATACTGGTTATTTTCAGGTACAGTTTCATGGTGTCTTTTGCTAATAACAGGTGAAGTTGTAATTTTTACCAACCTACGGGTAAATTTGTTAGTCATCATTTTGTTTTGTTATATAGCTGTATAGATAAACTTTGCAAAGTTTCAATAGTCGATGTTGAAGTCATTTACGAACTAGACCAGTTTCAATATCAAAGCGCGACAGCCAACGCACCGCAGAAAATTTTGATCTGTTGGATCGAGGAACTAATACAGGTGGACCTAAAATCGGACACATAAGTTTTTTCTAGTTGTTCTCTTCACGTGGAATGCTACATTATATAAATTAAATAAATCAATCCTGCATGATCCGCTCAACTCCCCGCTACAACTGGAGCCCAACCCATCGTCTGCACGCAAACCATTTGCCACAAAGGTCTCTTTACCTATTTCAGTATATTTGATGAGAGTCGCTATGTGCAGGGGATGGAATTTGTTGACCTAGGAAATGCGGCAGACTGCGTCTAGATTGAGTTGGGCTTTGTGGCGAGGATAGGATCTTGGTGAGATTAGCTGGCGTATCTGCTGCGAAATTCAGTTAAAATGCTGGGTGCGGCAGGAGATGAGAGAGGTCCTTTGAAGGATGTTTATAATGAGGTTTTTAACATGCATTGTTTATTTTTTTGTCATGGATTTTACATGCATGTTAAAGTTTAGTTTTCTCAGTGTTTGCTTAGGAAAAAGTTATATTTCATTTACCTATATGTTCACCAAGCGAAGTTACTTACTTGGTTTTTTGTGTATAACTTTGTACAAATTGTAATTAAAATCACCACAATGCATTGTTTTGGAGTCTAAACAAACTAATATAAAAATATTTATTATATTTTAGATAGCGTGTAACCACTATCTTACCTGATGGAAAATGAAGCAACGATGTGGTCAAAGATACGAACGTACACATGCCTAAAAGTAACCAATTCGACCTTGACTTAATAACCAAGACATACTTAAGACCTCCGGAATGTCTTTCTATTTCAGGCTTCTACGTTAACATTTCAAAATCTACTGCTTATTTATAAAACAAAAGTCTTTTAACAGTCCTGAAATCTTTGACGAACACATCTCCATCTTAGTAAAATTTCGCGTTTATAAAAACACTCAACGTGCAAAGTTTGTTTCAACTCCAGGTACCTGAATACGTAAATAATGATTTCATGAGACAAGTTTAATGTATTGTGAACTTTCCAGCTAAAAGTAAAAGATTAGATGAATTTGTGTGACAAAAATATATTACTTTATGTTTTTCAAGAATTTAATGGTTTGTTGGCATTTAAAGGTTTTATAGTATTTTGTTAACCGTGTAACCTGTTTTGACATTGGCCTTTATTGTAATATTATAAAAAAGTTATTTAGAAAATTTAATAATAATGTGAAATAATATTAATTAGTACAATTCAGGGAACCATCATTATTAGTTAAATTTGGGCTATTTTTAAAGGTGAATCAAAAACCTTATTCTTCACTAATACTTATTGTATACCTATAAATGGACTTTTTACAATTATTGAGGGAATCGGGGTAAATTCAGACAGGTTAGCTTAAAAGGAGATGGCGGGGTCTAGTGAGCGAATGAAGCGAGCGAACACAGACCCCGCTGTTACCTTCGCTACTTTTTTGAAGAGAATGTTTCAGTGCGCTATTAGTTTTTTTTGTTGGTAAAAGGCGTAAAATATTAAATACTACCAGTTAAATAATTGTTTGAAAATTTAAGGTTTTCATTTCAATATTTAAGACAGCAGAAAGCGTAATACTTTCCAACTTTTAGAATATAAATTTCTTCTTTATGCTAGAACCACTCGTTTTTCTTCCTAAGGTCAGTAGAAAAATCTAAATATTTCTCAACTGGAAACCTCTGGCGCTGTATCGTTGTAGGATCATATACATAATTGTATGGACCATCACTTTATGCAGCTCTTGGTTCCAGGGTAATGCTTATCTGCACGGCGCCATCTTCAATGATAATCATACTCTATTGTTTTAAATAAGTGCACTTCGGGAATGAAAATTCGAAGGCAGCACTGCAGGAAATGACAAAACTTTGAGAAGTTTTTGGGTTAAGCGATTTTGGTAATATTTGGAGCCGTTTAGATTCGGCTATGGTTGTGATTCTTTTGAAAGAATTCTGTTAATGTGTATATGATGGGGTCTAACGACTTAGGACTCCGGTAGATGGCGCGGCGGTCGTAAGTTTGATCGAAATCTACGCTACTTAGCTGTGATGAACGTTCTTAAGTAAGTCCTATTTATTATAGTGATACGTTTAGCTTACAAAACTTTAAGACTGAAGCTTTGTTCTTGTAGAAGTAAAACTACAATCGAGACTGTATTACAAGCTTTTATTTAATTTTACCAGTCCCGATGTTTGTATGTCTGTAATTTTGCTTAGGTTACCGATTGAGCTGAAATTTTGAATGCATGTGTCAATCAGATGACAATGCAAAATTATTATCACATCGAGCTGATCTGATGATGGAACCGAAAGGCGACGATAGGAACTCAGATAACCTTACCGTGTTTGAGTCGTTCTACCACTTACTGATCAGTGGTAGAACTAAAGAATAGTGTGATGGAAGCTTATTCCGATCACCCTTGACTCGAAAAAAAAAAAAGGTTTTTTTTTTTTGATTTTTGAGGCGGGCAAGGGATTTTCGCAAACAATTCGCGAAAATAATGTTATATTCTATGATTGATCATTCCAAGTACGTTATATAGAATACCTTGTGTTGTAGCAGTTGTAGAATGTTTCTTGTCATACCTGGAATAAAAATGATTCATTATTAGTAATGGAAAAATCATAAATCTTCTCATTTTACAACTAAACTAGCTTTTGCCCGCAGCTTCGCCCGCGTACAAAAAAGTAGCGTTCTAACGGTGAAAAAATTTTAGCTATCGGACCAGTAGGTACTTCTAGACATTACCTGCTACAAACAAAAAACAAACAAACTTTACTTTTTTATTATATTAGTGTAGACAACGGGAAAATGAGATAATCTATATATTATATATAAATGAATTCGTCTTTTTTACAACGAGAACTAAATATTTTTAATCCAAGAGCGAGCAAAGCAAGCTCAAAATTACAGGGTACTCCGACAGGGACAAATTAGCTCCTACCTTAGCCTTCGTGGTTATTCCGTCTGGTGGCTATCTTTATAACCATACAGAAAGGTGATGGTTTACATAGAAGATAATATGGCTAAGGTAGTATCATTCAGTACGGTTAAGCTTAGTCTACCCGTGTATAAAAGTTACCAAAATCTGTTCAGCCGTTCGGGTGTGAAGACGTAACAAACACACACGCACTAACAAACTTTCGCCCTTGTAATGTAAGTGTTACAAATTATACAGGGTTGTTTGTAAAACGCTGGTAACCTCTGAAGACTATGTTAAGAAAAGACTATGATAAAAATGTATACATTGGTTTGTCAGATTTTCTTACAAAAATAAAAATATTTAAATTGAACGTTCTAAATGTTACGATGTCTATGCGAAGCAAGCGATAGTACAATAGTGGAGGAGAGCGGGGTCGTGTGCGGGAGGCATAGTTAGGTACAGCAAAATACAGAGTTGAAATATGTGAGATCGAACGAAATCTTGAAGGTTTGTTTTTGGTAAATGTATTATTGTAAAAAGTCATAGAACTAAAGTTGTTGTTTATGATGCTAGTAGTCCTGCAAGGTTGTTAGTGTTTTACAATTAACCCTGTATATCTATCACAACGTCATCATCATCATATCAGCCGAAAGACGTCCACTGTTGGACATAGGCCTCCTCCAAGCGTCGCCACAACGACTGGTTCTGTGCATCACGCATCCATCGGATTCCCGTACGTACTTTAATTTAATCTAGATAGAACAAAGACATTGCTTTGGATCTAACTTTGAACAGAAGTAAAGTAGAGGTTCATCATCCGTAGTACAAAGCCTGCTAGTGTTTTTAATATTTCAAAGCGAAATATACTTCAAAATGACTTTCAAATTGTTTCCTTCAAAGTAGATCTAGTTTTATTTACAGAGCTATCGCTAGGGTTGTCGTGTTGTACTGGGGGGTTGTCTGAAATAGTTACCACAACCCTGGAATGCAAAGAGTAACTCAAGGTACACAGGTGAGGAGGAGTGGCAGGCGGTCGCCTCATTCTGCGAAGCAGTAATGCTAGCAAAGGAGGAGGCCGACCGCATCAGGCAACAGCGCTCTCGCTGCCGCCGGGATTCACCGTAGACGCGGGCTGCGGACGGCGAGCCATGGGTAGCTCGCTGTCCGACCATCCAGTAACTGTCTGGACCGAGCCCAAGTCGTCGACGGCGCGCACTGTTCCCACGCGCCTCAAGGAGTTATCAGCAACAGCAGGGGCCCAGCTGGGTCGGAGTCCACTGGGGCCATGGTTATTCGAAAGGGAGCTCGAGGTCCGGTATGGAGGCTAGAAAGAACGGGGTGGGTTTTAAGTCAGTAAGAGTCTGACATTATTTCCCGCTCCGCCCAAGAGCGGGGATGTCATTGGATGATTTTTCCCCACCATAAAAAAAACATACATACATATAAATAAACAATGTGAAGTCAAATGTGTGTCTTTCAAGTCAGTTAAAATAGACTTTCAAGTTGTTTCATATTTCTAGCAGATTTAGTTTTATTCAGTGAACCGTAGTTAGGGTTGTCGCGTAAAATGTAAGAACATTTGCTGTTGAAAGCTGTGCTCCGAAGGATTAGAAACGTTTCACACAATACGAGTATTATATTGAATAACCAGGTGCTGTCTGTTCCCAGTTTAAGTAGGTGTGACATAGTGCAGGATTGGAATAAAAATTGTTTTCATTTCTAATAGTAACGGCTTTTTCTTTTTTTGGGAGCATTATAACCACAATAGCCTCCACGAAGTGGGTGACTTAGGACAGACGACGAAAGAGGTATTTTAATTTTAAGAATATTTTTAATGTGGGAAATCATCCAATTACTTTTCCTGTTCTGGCTGGAGCGAGAGGGCATTTCAGACTTTTATTGACTAAAACTAGGCCCCTATGGTTCGCACTGCTAACAAAACAACTGGACAAGAGCTTTGTTAGCAGTGCGAACCATCGTCGGACACTCGCTCTGATTTCGGTAATAAACTTTCCTATGTAAATAGTTCAATTCCCGAATGGAGTCTAAAGATTTTTCTGAGCCAAGAAATACGTTTTTTGCAATATAAACAGCTATATCTTTTTTTTTCATTAACTTATAACTTTAATTTTTTTACAGCTTCATGGGACCGGTATACCTAGGTACTTACTCGTATCATCATCATCATCTCATCTTCCTGCCCTTGTCCCGTTTTATTTGGGGTCGGTCATATCACTTCTCACACAATCCATCCATCTTTTCTTTGGCCTCCCTCTCCCCCGCCGTCCATCCACATGTAAACTCATAACTTTTTTAGCTTTTTTACAACTCGTATATAGTTTTAATTTTAACTCGATTTACCTTTACGCATTCCCGAGATAAAGAGTCTTGACAGACAGATGGACAACAAAGTGATCCTATAAGGGTTCCGTTATTTCTTTTTGAGGTACAGAACCCTAAAAATTATGAAAAAAATCATGAGACTAAAATCCTGGGCAAAGGTCTAACCTTTGAACAACTATTTACAGTTGAGGTAAGGCAAAAAATATATGCACGTATACTTGGTATCTATTGGTGATGGCACGTCTTTTTGATCTCAAAACCAAAGTATCGTAATTTATTTTAGTCTGGCTGAAACTGACGTTTAAACTCAGATTAAAACGTCTTTAAACCGGATGTAAATGACATCTAGTAACCCTGTAGAGGGAAGTAGTCGGGGTGTGAGGGACCGACCTCATTTGGTTGCCGAGAACTCATTAAGTTGCCTCACCGCTTAATTTTGAACTTAAGTGAAAAAAAAATCGCAGTTTGTGCTTCCAACTGTAAACTTAGTTTAAATATTTTGTGGCTGTGTGAGAATTTCGTAGTCTGGAAATTTAATTTATTTTTTGGGCTTTTTGGTGAATACCAAGGCATGGATGGCGCGTTGGTTGAGTGATCGGCTGCTGCGCAAACCGTAATCCGATTATGTCTCCAATTTGAAATTCTAGTTAGTATCTAAGTACTATGAATTTTCTGATCGAGCCCAAGTCGTCGACAGCGCGTAGTGTTTCAGGCAAGGATCAAGGAGTTGTCAGCAACCGTAGGGGCCCAGCAGGGTCGAAGCCTACTGGAGCCAGGGGTGATACGAAATAGATCCCAGGGGCCTTGGAAAAATAGCAGAGAAGGAACAGGAGTGGGTTTTTAGTCAGTAAAAGTTTGACACTATCTCCCGATCCGCCCAAGAGCGGCGGATGCCATTGAATGATTTTTCCACCTAAAAAAGATAGTATCTACTAGCGTTTTTAACCAGGCAATCAGACTCAACAACGTTGATACTCGTAGATAGTCCCTGAGTGGCCCCTCATCATCATCATCAACATATCAGCCGAAAGACGTCCATTGTTAGACATAGTCCTCTCCCAAGCGTCGCCACAACGACCGATCCTGTGCGTCACGCATCCATCGGATTCCCGCGACCCTGACCAGATCATCGGTCCACCTTGTTGGAGGCCTTCCAACGCTGTGTCTTCCAGTTTTTAGTCGCCACTCCAGAACCTTTCATTCTGCGTGCAATGTGCCCTGCCCATTGAGTGGCCGATACACTAAAAATATCTGTACCTGAAATCCATTGTTCAAAAACACATATTAAACCTTTACCGAACTCGCGATTTTGCATCGAAAACGGGCGAAAAATAAATGTTTTGTAGAAAAACGTGGCGTAGAATAACATTTTGCTACAATGCGTAAGTACACCCGCCATTTTTATTTGAATACAAAACACAGACGAACTCTGATTAAAGGCTAAAAAGAGTACGTAAACATAAACAAAGAAAAAAAAAATTGGGAATAACGTGACACGCAATTGGACGAACGGAAACATGGACTTTTTTGTACATGTTTTGTTCTGTATGTTGATTCCATTCGAATGTAATTAATAGGTTAGGGGAGCAATCAATTCGTGGAACCTATTTTTACAAGCTTTTATTTAGTTTCACCTGTCCCGATGTTTGTCTGTCATCAAATCTTGCAAATTTTTGACTCACTTCCCGGTTACCGATTAAGCTGAAATTTTGCATGTGTAAAACAAATGACTGCAATATTATTATGATTTGGAGCTGATCTGATGAGGGAACCGGAAGGTGGCTATAGGAACTTGGTAGTTAAACGACACAACCCCATTGAGTTTGAGCTCGTATGATTCGTCTTGACGAGTATTAATTATATAGGGAAAAAATATTTTCATTAAAAGCTTGTTACAAAATAAAATTAAATATTAACTAAAATAAGTAGGTATCTTAAATACTAAACCTATCATCATACATAGCCTAATAAAAAAAAACACAAAATACACTCAGGCGTCGTAGTACTACCAGTTGTAATGTCTTTATTTGATCAATAATGATTGTGTTTGAACGATTGTAGGGTAGATTGAATATTTCGAATCAATCATGAAATAACGAATATAAATCTAGTAGATAAATACACCTAGGATTTACACACACTCGATTGAATTAATTGAAAACTATAATAGTAAAGTTTTTATTTATACAGAGTGTATTATTAACCGACTGCACCAGAAGGAGGGTTATGTTTTTCGACTGTAGGTATGTATGTGTGCACATCGCAGCCATATTGACTGGCCTGTTGGTCTAGTGGTTAGTGAGAGAGTGAGAGAGTTTGAGATATTAATAATGCTTCCACTTTGTATTCTGAGAAAAAAAAACTTTGTTATTTGAAGCTACTTGGGAAGCTATTTTCATGCAATAAATACACACAATAAACAGATGAGGACTAGTAAATAAAAGCAAGTAATTCCTGAATTTGACTGGCCTGTCGGTCTTGTGGTTAGTGGCCCTGACTGCTATGCCGGAGGTCGTGGGTTCGATTCCCACCCTGGAAAAATGTTTGTGTGATGAGCATAATCATTTTTTCCGTGTCTGGGTGTAATTTATCTATAATATACTAGCTTTTGCCCGCACGGCTTCGCTCCCGCTCTTCTCCCTACTATACTCTACTCTACCCTACTATACTCTACTCTACCCTACTATACCCTACTCTACCCTACTCTACCCTACTCTATCCTACTCTACCCTACTCTACCCTACTCTACCCTACTCTACCCTACTCTACCCTACTCTACCCTACTCTACCCTACTCTACCCTACTCTACCCTACTCTACCCTACTCTACCCTACTCTACCCTACTATACCCTACTATACCCTACTCTACTCTACACTACTCTACTCTACGCTACTCTACGCTACTCTACACTACTCTACCCTACTCTACCCTACTCTACACTACTCTACCCTACTATACCCTACTCTACCCTACCAAACTTCACATAAACCATCTACTAAATAGTCTGAACAAAGCCTAAAAATTTGGTTTGGATAGGTGAGCCCGTTCTTGAGTTATAAAATAACAACGAAAAGTGGCATTGATTTTTATATATATAGAAGATATGTATTTAGAAATATATAAGTATGTTTATCAGTTGTCTAGTACCTATAACACAAGCTCTGCTTAGCTTGGGCTTGGACTAGACGGCGTTGTGTGATTGTTGTGGAATATTATTATTATATCTTACGAATTGATCACTTCATGATATGGCCAAGTAACACTGGCCAGATCGTTTTTAATGTGACAGTTTCATAATATTTCAATATTCGTTTGGCCTACTTTATTTAGACCTTTTAATATCATTGAAATCCTACGCCAAATGTGGCCAAATGAGGATTGATATATCATTAAATGTCTACCCGGTTCCATCATCAGATCAAATTTATGTCATAATAATTTTGCAATGTCACCTATAAAGTTCCTATGAACTTCATAGTTAAACGATCCTACCCCATCGAGTTTGGGCTAGTATGATTCGTCTTGACGAGTATTAATTATATAGGTATACCGAGCTATAAAAGCTTGCTGTGAAAAAAAGGATTATCATTAAAAGCTTGTTAAAAGATACAGACACAGGCATTTCTATTCAAAACGTATTTCAATATAGGACTCGATATTTCTACTTATAGATTGAGCTAAAGAGAGCTGGTAGAATAAGTGAGAAAGCTTTTTTAAGATTTCTGTATTGAGTATTTCAAGTAAAGAACGTGTCAAACCCTACTTAAATGTCAAATTTTGACAGGTTTGCAGATGACAGTACATTTTAAGAAATACTCAACTTTAAATGCTTGAATCAGAAATCGGATATTAGTAACGAAAGTAAGTTAACTGACAAGAGAGTCGAAAATCCTATACTGAATGGGTTTATATTGAACAAGGAGAACAATTCCAAATAAAAACATTCCCTTTATAAGGATTCCAAACAAATTCTACTATATTACACTAGCGCACAACATTTATCTAAAACAGATTAAGATAAAGAAAAACATCAAAATACCGAATTCAATTTAGCGATACCCTCTAAGAAACCGTTTAACGTCTGATATTGGAATTATTCGCGCAAACGTGTGTCTGAAAACATATTGAGGACCTGCCGACATTTTGACCTTGAACATACCGAAGGTCAAGGGCAAAGTCAAAATTCTGGCAAGTCTGTTTATTTTTATTGGTAATATACGTTATAGTATTAGAGTACTAACGAAAAATCTAGTACAGAGGGTTTTTAGATGTATTGGTGAAACGTTTGATTTGTATTGGAGATGGCTATAATAAATGAAAATTGAGTTTCAGTAGGTAGCTTGTTTTTTTCGCTGTATGGCGGGTAATACTCGAATATAAAATTGCTGATTCCGATATTTATAAATATTTCAAATATATGTATTTCTTTTCAAACGCCCTACCTATTGTATTTTAATAATAATAATGATAATAATGTTCCACAACTATCACACAACGCCGTCTAGTCCCAAGCTAAGCAGAGCTTGTGTTATGGGTACTAGACAACTGATAAACATACTTATATATTTCTAAATACATACATATTATAGATAGATTACACCTAGACACAGAACAAATGATCATGCTCATCGCATAAACATTTGTCCTGGGTGGGAATCGAACCCACGACCTCCGGCATAGCAGTCAGGGCCACTAACCACAAGACTAACAGGCCAGTCAAAGTAATGGGTGCTAATTAAACCGGATTCTTTATAATAGCATTATTTGCTTCTAAAAATCTACATTGCCTTCTAAATTATTGAGTGAGCCACTATTAACGAGAGTCTGAATGATACTATCTTAGCCACTAGTTCTATGTAAACCACTTTTTGTGTGGTTAAAAAAACATAACCAAAAAAGCTAAGGCAGGAGCTCTGCTTCGCTCCTTCCTTAGCCTTCTAACCTAGCTTGTCCGCGTCGGAGTGCCCTACGTTCCGAGCTTGCTTCGCTCGCTTTTGGATTAAGAGTATTTAGTTGGTTTTGTAAAAAAGCTTTTAATGAAAATCGTTTTTTCATAGTAAGCTTTTATAGCTCGGTACCTATATAATTAATACTTGTCAAAACCAACCATACGAGCCCAAACTAGATGGGGTTGAGTCGTTTAACTACTAAGTTCCTATAGCCGCCTTCCGGTTCCATCATCCTATAAGCTCCATGTCATAATAGTTTTGGATTGTCATCTGATTTACACGTGCATGCAAAATTTCAGCTCAATCGGTAACCGGGAAGTGGATCAAATTTAATTTACAAGATTTGATTACAGACAAACATCGGGACAGGTGAAACTAAATAAAAGCCTGCATTTTCCCGTTACTTAGTTATCTAATCAGCAGTTTAATTACGTGCCCAATTAATAAATGTGTGGCTTACCTTATAATTTTAAATTTTCTAATAAGGCAATTTGTGATAGTTTCAGAGCAGTCCCAGGTTTTTGCAGGCAAAGTACTTTTTGAATCAAATATTCTAAAACTGTTATGAAGTTTCAAATTTATAACTATTATTTAATTAGTGTCGAACTAGATTAAAACTAATTGCTGTTTCCAATTTGCATATTTCGACGTAGATTGCAGCAAAAATAATATTACATTTTCTATTAAGAAACTCCTAAACTAAGAACTACTTTTTCGATATAAAACAAAGCAAGTTTTTATTTACATAAATATGTAGATTTATCATACTATCTGTATCACATATGTGTTTAAAAACCTTTCAACAAAGCGCACGTGTATGCCTCACGCACATAAACGACTGAAATAAATCATTCTGATCATAAAAGATAACATTCCCCCTACTATGACGTCTTAAAATCCTAGCCATTCCGATGTGAGAGGCAGACAAAGCTATACAGAACGAATAGCACTATCTCTTTCTTACATTCGAATTATGGAGGGCTGATGTCTACGCGCTGCGTAGCGGTGCTACGGCGTGCTACGCCGTAGCCGCGTAGGCGTTGCTTAGGAAACTCGCTGGCAATAAGAATTATGGTCCTATTTGATATTATGCTTAGGTTTATGAGGCTTTTTCTTCAGGTATAAGAGGCAAGCAGATTTTCTAGCTGTGTCTGCAAAATAATTTTTGAAACGGGAAATGTTAGCATATAAAGTATCGTTTTTATGAGTATAATCATATACGCTGTGAATACTGTGCAACGATTTTCATAAAAGCTGCATAATCGGCCTTATAATGATCCTACTACTGGAACTTAGTGAATAGAGTTGAGTTTGAGCAGTTTAGTCTCAACTCGAATTCTTTTTTTTTTATTTCACATAGGCATATATGGGCACTTATAAAACGTCAGAACCTAGCGCACGGTTCCAATCTACAGATTTACTAGATTCTAGATTTAGGCTCTATGTAGGCTTGTGGACGTCGAGCAATGGGTAACTTCATGTCCGGCCGTCCGGTAACTGTCCGAATCGAGCTCGAGTGATCGACAGTGCGTAGTATTACACGCGCGCCTTAACAAGATGTCAGTAAAACCGTAGAAGTCCAGCAAGGTCAAAGACTGCTGGGGTCATGTGTTGCTGGGGTCAGGAGAACCAAGGGTACCGACATAGCTCGAAGAGTCACCAAACTGAAGTGGCAATGGGCAGGGCACATTGCACGCAGAACAGATGGTCGATGCGGACGAAAGGTTTTGGAGTAGCAACAACTTACCGGAAGACACAGCGTTGGAAGGCCTCTAACAAGGTGGACCGATGACCTGGTCAGGGTCGCGGGAATCCGATGGATGCGTGATGCACAGACCGGTCGTTGTGGCGACGCTATGTCCAGCAGTGGACGTCTTTCGGCTGATATGATAATGATGATGATGATAAGGTAAAAAATATATAGCTTATAGCAACAATAACTATAATTTTATTCCTTAAACTGAACATACTTAAACCATCAACTTCCTAACCCCCACTTGAATTAACAAGACACAAACAACGAGCAGTTTTAAACGAAATACGTTTATTACAGTACACAGACTTCATTAGAGGAACATGTAACGCGGAGAAGAATCTTTACAGCTCGTTCCGAGTAATAGTTTGTAGCTCGAACGTTGGTGAGGAATATAAAGGAGATTTATTTGGTCCATGAACCAGATTGGTAGTATACATTACATGAATTCTTGAATTTGTGCGTGTTGCCAGTGATGACATATGGGTCCGTAACGTGGTCGCTTACAATTGGCCTCATTAGAAGACTAAGTCACTCAAAGGGCAAAAGAAACGGCTATGCTCGGTGTTGGCTCAAAGAATCGCTGAACTTCAGTGAGGGCAGGGTACATTGCTCCTTGGGCGGAGTATCGCCGTGCCCTCGTGGGGGCGATCGGACCTTGGTTCAGGCCATGGTCCGGAGCGAGGAGGAGTGGCAGGCGGTCTCCTACTTCTGCAAAGCATTAACTCGCAGTCTGATCATCCAGTAACTGTCCGGACCGGCCGACTCAAGACGTTGACGGCGCGCACTGTTCCCGCGCGCCTCAAGGAGTTGTCAGCAACAGCAGGGGCCCAGCTGGGTCGTAGCCTACTGGGGCCAGGGTTATGCGAAAGAGAGCTCGAGCCTTGGTGGGCTAGAAGGAACGGAGTGGGTTTTTAGTCAGTAAGAGTCTGACACTATCTCTCACTCCACCCAAGAGCGGGGGTTGTAATTGGGTGATTTTTGCCCACCAAAAAATAAAATAAAAAAAGCGTACGTCGCTCGCAGAACAGATGGTCGATGAGGATGAAAGGTTTTAGAGTGGCGACCACAGAAGACGCAGCGTTTGAAGGCCTCCCACAAAGTATACCGACGACCTGGTGAATACGATGGATGCTAGACGCACAGGACCGGTCATTACGGTGACACTTGTGGGAGGCCTCAAAAAGCCTCCAAAAGCACCTCAAAAAGAAGCTGGAAGCGGCGTTTTTTTGTGGCCCGTGTGCGGGGACATTAATTCTGTGTTTAGTTGTTAAAGATAGTGAGGGTGATGAGACGCCGCGATAATAGGTATGCGATTTAT
Organism: Mythimna lalbum; assembly: GCA_949319445.1. Lineage (NCBI taxonomy): Eukaryota > Metazoa > Arthropoda > Insecta > Lepidoptera > Noctuidae > Mythimna > Mythimna lalbum. The sequence goes on along the minus strand of OX439357.1, from coordinate 17,340,290 downwards.
GGGCGCATCACTGATAGAGAATATCACTTTATCTAGTCTACAACCTCTTCCAACGATTCTATTAAAGTGTCTACCTACATACAAAAATAGATTCAGCCAGCTAAATTAAAAACCATTTCTCGGAAGCCAGTTTTCAGCTGACTACTCGTAAAGCGAGGCACAAATGGGTTCGCGGAGAATCAATTAGGAGCCCGCTGTATATCACACCGGCGATATTTCGAACTGCATGCTAATTACATAGAAGTACGGTTTACTGGAAGAGGTCAAATAATAATGAAAGTGTAGCGAGAATATTTACAGTGGTGGTGGCAGTAGGCTAATAGGAAACACTTTGTAAAGTTACGATTGGTCACAGAATATTAACTTTTAAACTTTTGATGCAAGTGTGACATTGTCATTGCTGCCGAGGCGGAATATACGCCCGAGCCGAAGGCGATGTCATTTTGGAGCTGAGAGACTGCGATCATAAATATCCACGTGTATCTAATGACGTTTTTCAACATAGTTCGAAATTTTTTTGTCAGAATAGATCGCGGATTTATAACGGAGCGATAAGGTTCTTTCATATTTTCGTGGGACTGCCCAGCGATTTACCAATGTGAGGAGAATAAATGTAATAGACTTAGGGGTCAGCCGGAGCATTTTCCACACTAGTGCGAAATATACTTCATTACGTGCCTAAAAGCGGTGAAGTAAGAACCAGGTTTCGAAAGAGTGTTTTGAAAAATCATCATTATCATGTTGCACATTTTTGCTTTAGATCTTTATTATTTGAAATAACGATCCTTTTTAAGAAGAATGAAGTCAATTATGACGATGCGCGATTTTTTTGCTGGAATGGGTTTTATCTTTTCTAATTAAACATTTTTTTTTCAACTGGTGATTTAAACAGCGATATCGTAATGCACATCAATCTACACTAATATAATAAAGAGGTAAAGTTTGTTTTTTGTTTGTAGGTAATCTTTGGAAGTACTGGTCCGATTGCTAAGATTTTTTCACCAATAGAAAGCTGATTTATTCCTGACATAGGCTATATTTTATGAACTACGCGGCCGAAGCTGCGGGCAAAAGCTAGTTATTTATATTTATTTATAAGTTTAATTTGTAAACGAGTTTGGATTCAGCGAATCAAAGCCTATAAGAATCACTTGGCAAACCTCTTTGTCATAAGCTAATTGTATCCAAATATTACTCTTCTACACTATATAATTTTATTTTTAAACCCAATAAAAGTTTAACAACAATAATAGAGTACAAAATTACGGTAGCAGTAAAGGATTTAGTACCTACTTAGCAGAAATAATTTATAAGCTCAATTGCTACTTAAAAGTGACCTAGATTCTTTACCTAAATAATAAAGAAAGATATACCCATTCATTTAAAAGGTTCTGGACTGGATGCCTCGTCTTTTAATACCCTTTTGGAGACGTTAAATGTCTAGCAAGATAATTTATTACACTTATTCCTGCTAAGTGACTTTACTGGCGAGAACTGACAAGAGGGGTGGGGGAGGGGTTGACATTTAGCTTGGGATAACATAAGCAAGTATAAATGTTCTATCTCATTAAGGCGGGTTAGTTTTGGATTTGACTCTAGACTCATGTGCTCATTTTTAGGGTTCTGTACCTCAAAAGGAAAAATGGAACCCTTATGATCACTTTGTTGTCCGTCTGTTTATCTATCTGTCCCTTGGAGCTTTCTCGAGATAAAGGGTATCTCGAGAAAGCGTAAAGGTTTCGAGTTTGAGTTCCTCGATACCTTTACGCGTTCTCGAGATAACGGGTCTTGACAGACAGGCAGACAGACGGACAAAAAAAATGACCCTATAAGGGTTCCACTTTTCCTTTTGAGGTTTCCTTTTGTCTTTCCCTTAGAAAAAATCAGGGGTAATTTGATGCTATGTTAATATTATAATAACTTAGTAATACAATTCCTGATAACCTGATTGAATCTTAGATCAGTAAATCCTTTGCCAAACCACATGTTAGCTTCAGTGATTGGTTGGTTAAAACAACAACTGCTGTGTTTGTTGAGAGCCTGTAGATTAAATTATATTGGCTTTTAGAAGTCGGGTTCGAAATTGCTAGTGCCTGCCTCTTTAGTTTATTGAACACAAGATCTACCACTGACAGTAATTCTTACGAGGGAACAATGTTTGGTCATAAAATCAGCCTTATGATGTTCCCATTGCTGAGAATTAGGCCTCCTCTCTCTCTTCTGTGCTGCTGTGAAAAAATCAAGCTTCTAAGTTAACGAATAAAATAGACACGGCCGTTTATATCGCAAAAAAACGTACATTTTGATACTCTAAAAGATAAAGACCGAGAATCCTGTATTTTAGCACAAATCAAGGTCTTATAGCACAGGTATACGAATAAATCTGAAAACAGTGCTGTTAGGTACCTGTGTCAGAAAAAAAAAGAAAATTTTGCAATTCGGAAAAATCTTCAAGACTCCATTCGGGAATAGTAGTTCGCACGGAACCCTCAGTGCGCGAGTCCGACTCGCACTTGCCCAGTTTTTATTTTACATAAGCCTACATGCTCACCTATAAAACGTCAGAAGCTAGTGCACAGTTCCAAATTGGTCGTTTCCTATGGAGAAGAACCGGCAAGAGACTCCAACAAACCACGTACTACCCCATCTAGTATCACAGTTCTTAGTTATGATATAATAGGTGGTGCAAGCAATATTCTTAATATGACCCGCCCATCGCTTTACGAGCGAGTCATATTTGTGCTTTATATTGCACTAGTTTGCTTTCAAAACTGTAATATAGTGTTTATGATCTGTTTATATGTCTAACAGGCGATCCACGCTGGCTTTGCACGGGAAATCTTAGAAATTCTCGGCTTTTCTCATATACTAGTCGAAAAATGCCGAGAATTTGTGTGTGTGTGATGTTCTACACCACACACATACATGCATGGGCAGAGTACTAGAGTTCTTTGGCCACATTGCCAGGAAAAATGCTCACAACCTTGAACAGCTCATCGGAACTGGCATGGTTGATGGTAAACGACCAAGACGCCGCTGCCCAATAAGATGGGCACATCAAACCTGCTCCACACCGACACCCAATTGCACGTCGCACTTCATGACACTAAGAACCGTCACAGATGGCGAGATACCATTAATAAAAAGCTAATCCAGCGGGAACTTCACGACCCTGAGTAAAGAGGAATACGACTCGAGGAGGAGGAGGAGGATATTCTACACCTAAATCTTCCTCATGAATCATTCTGCCTGTTGGTGAAAATTTGCACGAAAATCCGTTCAAAAGTTTTCGAGTTTATCGTGAACAGACAGACCAACAGAAGCGGTAGAGTTTGTTTTATAATATATATAATATTCTAGCTCCATACTAATGAGGAAGAAGTCATTGATCATTCTCTACTTCGAATTAAAAAAAAAGATGACTTAGGGCCTGTGCACACATCGGTTTTTTAAAGCGCCGTTGACGAGCGTTTGTAGCGATGTAGACACGATACGCACGCGAGATAGACGCGGCTTGTGGAATTTTAATAGGATAAACGACCGCGCCGTCGACGCATGTTTTTAAAACGTGCACTTTAAAAATAAACGTGGTGTATACAGGGCCTTAGGGTTACCATCTTTGTCACATTAAGAACAATGATATTTTTTTAATCTTCCAAGGTATTTTGTTTGTACGCGCCAAGGAAATAATCATAAGATTCTCTGACAAAATATTTACAGTACCTACCATTTTTCATGAAAAATTTCGTATTAAAATTGTCCAAATTTCATGCCGCACTGCATATCCATTTCCCACCATAATCTCACAATACATCATTAAAATCAATTCTGTAACATCACTCGGGGGATTATCCTTATTAAATACAAAATAATATACATTTTATAGTTTGGGAAATGTCCAATTAACTCACTAATGATTAATTAAATGTATCGTTATTTTCTCTTATTTTGCAATTTTCGATGTAGATAGGTTAATTATTTTAATTTATTTCGTTTTAATCAGATATACAATAAAATTTATAGTAATACATGCAAAAATTCAAAATTCAAAATCATTTATTTCAAATAGACCAACTGTAGGCACTTTTGAATATTTAAATGTCGGTCAGTCCAAGAAAAGTGAAGCTAAATTGCACGTTCCAAAGCGTAGATCTCTATGGAGAAGAACGCGCAAGAAATTCCATGGACACTCTTTTAAATCATATTATGTGTTACATATAGTTTGTTCAGAATTAGTAATTGAATGGATTCTAATAGATACTTTTTACACTATGTTTTATTTTTTAGGATGTCTTCGATTTTTTGGTTCTAGTCAGACTTTCGGGCATACTGGCGACTGACTGCCTATAACAACGAAGGTCAAAGATTTACAAAACTCAACCGGGACCAAACGCTTTATGTGCTTTCCGAGGCACGGGGTGTCAGTTATGTCCTAGATAAACTTAGTCAAGTAAGTATGAATTGAAACAGTCACTTTATACTTGGCCGGTTTTGAACCCGGCGCTCAAGCTTGAGGTTGCAAGCATAAGAGCCGGGTGCCTTAACCACTAGGCCATCAAGACCTTCTATTTGTCCACTAATATAATATTTATATTAGCAGTGGTTTTAGTTCGCTATGTCTACACTAATATTATAAACAGATTTTTATTTTGTAGGAGGTTAATCTCTGAAAGTACTAGTCCGATTACTAAATTTTTTTCTTCGATAAAAAGCTGCTTTATTCCTGAGTGATATAGGCTATACACCACTAAATTATGATCGTTTTAATCTCGTGGAGGGTCGATCCGGTACATGGAACTATCGGTTTGTAACCATAAAATTAAAAAATAAAGTTTTTTGGCCATTGGACCTGTAGGTAGTAGTCGTCGTTGCGTATTAACTACCTACAGGTCATTGAATTTACCCAGCTGACATTTTCTTAAAGAAATTAATTTCGTACATGCGTAAATTAATACGAGTTTTAAAAAAAGGTACTTTAATTTTTAATTTTATATATCGTTATAAATCGATAGTGTTCCATGTACCGGATCGACCCTCCACGGGATTAAAACGATCAAAATTTAGCGGTGCATTTTATGTACCTAAGCGGGCGAGAAGCTAGTTAGGTATACTTCAACTATTTTACCCGATTTCTTACATTCACAAACCAACTATTTTAAGAAACTAACTAAATCGAAGCGAACAATCCTACTTAAACTACCCTTAAACAAACAACTCGACGTACAGAATTCCCTATATGTATTTCTTTTGTCTCGCAAAAGTAAAGGAATTAACTTTCAAGTTCTTTTTGTTAGAAATTTGTTCCTTTTCGATAAGTCAGAGAAAAAGGTGGAATAAAGAAATCTTTTGACGTATATAAAGGACTACCTTTTCGGGAATAAAACTTTGATTTTCTTGGAATATAATGTCGTTTGTGTAGTTTTGATTTTATTTGCCAAAGTGGAGTGGAGTTCTCGTATAAAAAAAAGAATTTGCAAAATATTATGATTTACTAGCTACCGCTAGTGATTTTACCCGCGTGACAGAAAATTATCCCAATGGAACATTTTTTTTTTATGTTGGTGAAAATCGAACAATGACAACCCCCGCTCTTGGGCGGAGCGGGAGATTATGTCAGACTCTTACTGACTAAAAATCTACCCCGTTTCTTCTCGCCTTCATACCGAGGCTCGAGCTACCTTTCGGATTACCCTGGCCCCAGTAGGCTTCGACCCGGCTGGGCTGACAACTCCTTGAGGCGCGCGGGAACAGTGCGCGCCGTCGACGTCGTGCATCCATCGGATTCCTTATGGGAGGCCTTTCAACGCTGCGTTTTCTTCGGTCGCCACTCCAAAACTTTTTGTCCCCATCTACCTTCTGTTCTACGTGCAATGTGCCCTACCGATTGCCACTTAAGTTGGTCGATTCTTCGAGCTATGTTCTTAGAATTATCTCGCAAGCCTGGCAACATTGAAGAGGTAATCTTGTGTTTTAGTGTCAATAGATATTTTAGGGTCCATCTTCCGAGAAGATTGTCTCGTGACAAATCCATCTTTAGGATGAAATGGCAAAGAGATTGGCTTTGAGGGTTACTTAGTAGAGTTAAGAATCTATTCATGAGTCCATCACTCACAGTAACGCTGTTAAGTTTGACTGTCATGACCTTTTCAATTCGTTTGACTTAGAGTATTTAACTTAGTTTTATACATACCTAGCTTTAGATGCGGCTTCGCCCTCGTACATCCCTACTAATATTATAAATGGTAAAGTGTGTGTCTGTTTGTCCGTCTTTCACGGCAAAACGGAGTGACGACTTGACGTGATTTTTTAAGCGGAGATAGTAGAAGAGATGGAGAGTGACTTAGGCTACTTTTTGTCTCTTTCTAACCACCTACTTTCCAGGGGAACCGTGTTACCCCGAATTTAATGCGAGCGAAGCTGCGGGCAAAAGCTAGTAAAATATAAGTCTGTCACTCAGAATTGAAGCAGCTTTTTATTGGTGAAAAAAATTGTCAATCGGACCAGTACTTTCAAAGGTTTAGGAGGTAACACGTACCCATTTTATTTCAGTTGATTTGGGTTGAGAATCACTAATATGATTGCCTCCTGAAATTTTATGCATATTCAAAACTGCACCTTGCATTATATTCCGCCGAACGTGAATTACAAACTTCCCAACTCCAACATCGACACACTGTAGCATTTTATTAGCTTCACTCGGATTATTGCAGTCATTTAGCTTAGCTTCGCTCCCTCTATAATCCAGGGATTTCCACACGTCCGCTCAACTTGCATTTAAGTTTAAACTAAGTTAAATTTCATGCGCTTTTTATTTTGGCCGGGTTATTTAGACTAAGTAATTTTAATTGGGTCACTGGTTTGAAGTAAAGTTTGAGTATAGTTTTTAAGTTAATGTGAAGTTAATGAGGTCTGAAAGTTGACTTTAGTCGATTCTAAGCGTGTTAGAATGAGGTTGAGTCTTATACAAGAAAAGTACAGTAAAAATATCGATGGGTCTAAATATCATAGTGATGTTGGCAATTCCTTTGTGATAGTGCACTAATGTTATGTAATGCACTTGATTAAATTGTTTCAAATTATTTCAAGAGTACCCTCGGGATAAAAAGCTCCTATGTGTTACATATTATATTAATAACAACAATAACCCCAGTAACAATAAATTAATCGAAATCCGACTAGCTGCTCGAGCATGAAGCAGTTAAGAAACACACATACACACACTCACAAACTCTGCCTTTATAATATTATTAAAGTGAAATACTTTACACTTCAAAAATATTAATTTCGTGAAGAGATAAAAAATATGTTTTTGATAGTATTTACTAACCCCTATGGGAGATGTGTGTGAATTTATGTATGTAAAAACCGAAACGAATATTGCGATTTGGCGACGCTTAGGGGACGCATATGTCCAGTAGGTTTTGGCTTTCGACTGTAATGATGATGATGATGAATCATCAGGTTTTAACGTTACTCGTCAATAATAAATAATGAAAATCTATCTTATTTATTTATTGTTAGGAACACCAAGGACTTATATATTATGTAAAGATTTCACATTCAATAATGTAGAACTTTTAGACTTTCTTCTGTGCAAATAAAATTATGTCAATTATAAATCATACGTGTACAATTATATATATAAATATTTATTATTATTATTTTTTAACTATCGTGAAACCTGGAATTGAGTCAGAAAAAAAATTAGAATCTGATTGCAGTGCCATCTACCGGATCCAATTGTATTTTAAAAAAAGTCCAAGAACCCACTCAAATGTACACACAAAGCCTACTCATCCAAATCGGTCAAGCCGTTTAGGAGGAGTTAGGTGACAAACATGTACATATAGAATTAAAAATACATAGAAAGATGTAAATGAATTGGATAAAATATAATAAAAAGAAAAGAATTGAAATACAAAATCTCATTACAAATGGATAAATAGCACTTATAGCCAATTTTTTATTTACGCTAGGTATTCAGGTTTTTTAGAAAAGCTTACTTATTCTAAAGAATTTAATAAAAAAGCTCCAGTATCAATCTTACTTCATTCACATCGCAATATCTATTTACCTTCGTTTTCCAGACTCTAGACTCTTTTCTATCCATTCAGACGAGATTTCTATCTCTAATTTCGAAGAAAATACTTTACCATCCAGTCTTGGGTTTGACAGTAAATAATTATACCCTATCTTGGCTTATAAAGTTGGAAATATATCAAGAACCCTTTCAATCGTTTCTATTGGCCAGCTAAACGACGTAGTAGGCTGTTCACTGCAATCATATGACAAATAATACCCGGTTCAAGCCGAAAACCGGGTCGCAATCGGTCAAAACGTCCATTTCTGTCCGTTATACCAGCCATTCAAGCTAGACCTCAAACGTCAAGCAAAATGGTAACAACGCTAAGTTTCATAAAGGTCCACACTTCCTGGTCGTATGAAAAATGACATTTAGTATCGTATTACGAAATACAGGACGTTGTACGATAACACGGAGTAATGCGACTTTATTTTACACGTCTCGGGAATCGATACCCGCTTTTACAGCGATTTCACGCTAATAGCTAAAGCATTAAGGTTGAAAATTGGCTGTTATGTATCTAGCCAATATTGCTATCTAGATAAATTGTAGCGTCGAAATGTGTAAAAAATAAGGTCATGTTTGCGTTCAAATAAGCGGAAAAATCCGGTTTAAAGCGGTTGCAACCGGCGCGCGTCGGTAAGCACCGGATTATTAGGTGCATTCTGGTTTTAAGTGGATTTGCTTATTCCAAGCCAAGTGAAAACGTCTTAAAATGTTTTACAGTTGTATTTTTTAAATCGTTTGATTTATTACTGCAGTTTCCTGGAATCTGGTTAAATCCGGTGTTTATATTGTTTAAAGCTTGCGGGGCTTAACTGAGTTTACATAGTTTGAGTGCTTCTATTCAAATTTAATGTACACAAGACTCATGTAATTTTCACGACCTTTGAGTCTGTTTCGGGTGGGCAGAGCTTTGGGTGAAGTCATGGAGTTGATTAAGGTATTTATGAGTTGACTAGCTGCTCCCAGCGGCTTCGCCCGCGTGATAGCAGAAAATTATCCCAAGGGAACATACTTCCGGGATAAAAACTATCCTATGTCCTATTCCAGGATATGGTCCATCCGTGTACCAAGTTTCATCAAAATTGGTTTTGCCATTTAGGCGTGAAGACGTAACAAACAAACAAACAAACTCACTTTCGCTTTTATAATATTAATAAGCATTATTAGGATCCCGTCAAACATGAAATTGACAGAGAAGGGTGCTTCGATTTTGTGGAATGTTACTAGTTTATATCTAAATAAATAAAACGAGCCAAGTGCAATATGAACTTTCATTAAAAAATCACGTTTCTTGTATGTTGTGTTTTTTATATTATTTACTAGCTTTTACCCGCGGCTTCGCCCGCGCACCTAAAATAGCCTATGTCACTCAGTAATAAAGCAGCTTTCTATCGTTGAAAAAATTTTAGCAATCGTACCAGCCCAGCCAAGTTACAACCGCTTCGAGTTGATCTTGCCGCCAATTCTTTTGTTCTAACCACGTGATTGAGCGTTAAGATGACGTCATTCCCATACATTTGAAACTTTCTACTAGCGTTAACTATTGCAGATTAGCAACTTGGCTAGGGGTACAGTACTTTCAGAGATTACCTCATTTATCTCTTACAAACAAAAAAACAAACTTTGCCTCTTTATTATATTAGTTTAGAAATCTTTACCTCTTTATTTTATTGGTGTAGAAATGGAGATTGTTATACGGGCGATCGACGCTGATATACTGAGAAAATTTCAACTGTCTACTTATTAGGTACTTTCAGGAGATGCAGACAACGGACGGCCCACTGACAGAAAGACGGTCGGACGGACAGCGTAGTAGGCCGTTCCGTTGGTTACTTTATGACAGGCCAGAATATTGTTTTGTTTTTAAAATAATAACTAAAATACGTATCCATGTGTAAGAACAAGTGTGTACGTACTGAAACCAAGGGTTTGCTTCTGAAAGGAAGATTTGGCCCCTGTACGAAAGGCAATGAGGGAACAGGAGTTGGATATTTGTCAGTTAAAGTCTAACACTATCTCCCGCTGCGCCCAAGGGCGCGGAGATGTCATTAGATGATTTTCCCACCTACAAAAAAATACCAGGTAGGCTTTTTTCCATTATTGTTAGGGCCGCATTAGACCACTATCCAAAGAGCCTCTACCTCACCTGATGGTAAGCGATGATGTATTATATTATGATAAGCATTCTTGACTTAAAGAACTCAGTTGTTATCATTGTCATCATCATCATCATATCAGCCAAAAGACGTCCACTGTTGGGCATAGGCTTCCCCTAAGCGTCGCCACAACGACTGATCCTGTGCGTCCATCGGATTCCCGCGACCCTGACCAGGTCATAGATTAAACTTTCTGGGAGTATTTTTTGGTGTAATCAAACGGTTGGTTCACCTCGTGGGGGCCTTCCAACGCTGCGTCTTTCGGTACGCAGTCGCCACTCCAGAACCTTTCGTCCCCATCGACATCGTTCTGTATGCAATGTGCCCTGTTCGTTGCCAAAAGTTTGGCAAAGTTGTACCTATCAGAAAATAAACTCCGTAAGGGAATTTTCCTTCTTACGAGTAGCTATAGGTACAATGATTGTGTTCCCAAAACGTTTTGTACGTACATTATATGGGTGGGATGTTAACTATGTAAGGGTGACGTAACGTGCGTTTAGTGGTCCGATGATGGAACGGGTTTGTTGGAGTACGCACTCGCTAAAAGGAGTTAAAAGAGAAACCTTGGAATAATATAATAAATGTTTTATTAGCACAAAAGGGTTACATATAGTTTGTATACCTATATAATGGTGGTATATTCAGCAACTATTTGAGAGACTACTATTGCTTGAAGTATCATACTTCAAGTTTATATCTCGAATATGTACGACACAAAAATGGCAAACAACCATGTAGCACCCACTCCTATCAAGATTGGAGACTCTATACTCGAAGTTGTGGACGATTACGTCTACCTCGGACAGAGAATCCAGTTGGGTAGATTTAATTTCGAGAAAGAGGTCAACCGTCGAAACCGACTCGGCTGGGCAGCGTTCGGGAAGCTGCTCGGTATCTTCTCGTCCAGTATACCACGGTGTCTCAAGACGAAAGGTGGTCGCTCACAATGGGCCTCATCAGAAGGCTCAAAGTCACCCAAAAGGCAATGGAAAGGGCTATGCTCGGAGTTTCCTTGCGTAATAGAATCAGAAATGAAGATATCCGTAGGAGAACCAAGGTGGCTGACATATCTAACTTAAGTGGCGATTCTTCGTGGTCAGGCAGGACACATTGCTCGCAGAACTCATAGCCGTTGGGGCCGAAAGGTTCTGGAGTGGCGACCGCGTACCGGAAGATGCAGCGTTGGAAGGCCTCATACAAGGTGGACCGATGACCTGGTGAAGGTTGCGGGGATCCGATGGATGCGTGACGCACAGGATCGTTCATTGTGGTGACACTTGGGGGAAGCTCATGTCCAACAGTGGACGTCTATCGGCTGAAATGATGATCACTGCAAAAAAATTCCGTCTGGGGGCCCCCCTACCTTAAATCCGCCCTTGCACACACACACACACACACACACACATATCGCCAGTATCATATTAGCGTGATCCATAAAAACGCACTAACCCACATAAGCTAAAAAAAAACTTCAGTTAAATAAAACTCTATGCTTCTATTTACTTACCGAGATTTTTCAAAATTAAACTCGGTTTGTTTCGCTCTCATACTTTTTAACTGTGGTGTTTTTACGTCCATGTTAGCTAAGTCCGGCTAACGAGCTATACGTCTTCATTAAGTAGCGCGCGGTTTTACAATACAGCTGGCTGAAATGTATAACTATTTTGTTGATAAATTATTATTATTTTGCAAATAGGTTTAAAAAAATACTTTTGTTCGTCGATTTTTTCGTTAGTTTAAACTAGATGAGGTCAGTGTTTCATAGCTGATGAGTCTGAGAAGAAACGCCGAAATAAACTCAAGCGTCAAAGCTTCTTTTAAAGTCCATACAGCTTTTATGTAATCATTTGTTCTGTGTCTGGGTGTAATTTATCTATATTATGTATGTCTTTAGAAATATGTATATAAGTATGTTTATCAGTTGTCTAGTACCCATAACACAAGCTCTGCTTAGCTTCGGACTAGACGGCGTTGTGTGATAATTGTGGAATATTATTATTATTTCCTTTATTTTTCCATTATACATATTTTTTGATATTTTTAGATATTTCTTTTTTTTTGTTTAAACGTATTTATTTTATAATTATATATATCTTAACTATTAAATATTATAAATTAATAGCTATATACAAACCTAAAATAATATTTCTTAAAACAAATATTTAAAAAAACATTTAAAAATACAAAAAAAAGTGGTCCACCAATGTCGGGAGCAGGGTCCAAGCTACCGGGTCGAGGAGTACTGCCTTCTGTATCAGGCCCTTGATCCAACCGTGCAACGACAGCTTCGACAGATGGTCGTCGAAGCTTTTGGCTATAAGGCCATTGGCGGTCACGACAATCGGAACAATGATAGCCGAGTCCACATTCCACATGTCGACAACCTCGTGTGCTAAGTCGAGATATTTTATTTGTTTCTCTTTCTCAGCTTTCACGAGATTCTCGTTATTATTTTTATTATTATGTAATGGTCAAATAGTGTTATAGAATACTAAATGCGATTTTCCTTTTTTGTTTCACTGAAAAAAAAATTTTCTAACGCCCCACCCGTCACTGTAAGAAAATCTATAGACGACGACAGTCTCAGAATTTTTGGACGGCGATCAATGAGCAGCTCGCCGTCAAACCGTCCGGTAAGTTGACGACGTGTGGTGTTTCACGCGCGCCTCAAGGAAATGATAGCAAAATCAAAGCGGCCTAATAGGGCGGAGGCCCTCAACGGCAACTGAAGAACTCAGGTGGTATTTAGTCAGTTTAACCATCCCTATCGCTCCACCCAGGAGAAGGAGATATTTGTTTATATTTCTCGTAAAAAAAAAAAAATTAATCGTGTTACCAAGTTCTTGGAGATCAAAGATGCATTCGTTTCGTGTAAATTACTGATATTTAGTTGCATCGGAAAAAACAACTATTAATCAAAGAGAAAACATACCAATCCAAACAAGATTTTTCTAAAAATAACCTCAATATATCTATTTTTGTTTCATCTTCTGATATATTAAAGCGCTCACACTCTTTTTCAAAATTCTCAATCCACTGCATTGCGTTAGGGTTCTTGCTTGTGAATTTTTCAATAATAAATTTCTCTGAAATATGTTTTAGGTTATGTTGTTTTTCTTTCTTTGTAGTTGTTTCTATTAATTTTTCCAAGATATTTTGCAAATTGTCGTTTTTGTCTATTGGTTGTTTTGTGTTCATTTCTTCTAAATATTGATCTAAAAATTGCATATTACCTTCCTCATCCATATATGTTTTCTTAAGATCTTCATCCATTTTTATCCATATTTTTCTGCATTGATGCCTTTTCTTTATGCTATTTTTTATTTTTGTGAAACTGTTCATTTTGATAATATATGTATGATGTTTCACTGGCTTCTGTTCATCAGGTAAAATATAACATTTTCCTTCCTCTGTAGTTATTGAGGTTATGGCCAATATGTTAGATTTGCCATCATTTGAGGTTATCATCGTGAACTCAAATTGTAACCGGTCCATCTTTTTCTAGTTGACGAAAATGTCGTTTTATAAGGTATGTTATTGAGGATTTTCCAAATAAACCACAAATTGTTTCTCTGAAAATCAAAGATTTGTTTATTTAATACGTCTTTACCATATTACAACGTTTAACTAGTGTGAAAATCAAAGAAACGACATTTAAAGTTTACTAGTATCGCCTCCTCAATTATATCCCTTTATTTTATCTTTTTACAATAGAATTTTTAACAATAAAATATGCAAAGTAATCTAAACATCATCTGTCATTCAATCACACGTCACCCCGTTCCACAGAATATAAATTCCATTGACAACTTCAACGCGCGTTATGAAATGTCATTTCATTACATGAATGTATGATTCAATATCTAAAGGGAAACGAAACGGAATTACACCTGGCGTCAGCGATTTCACATTCAAAAAATATTTCCAACAAAAAATACCGTTACCTCAATTTTTAAAATAACTTTTATACAATATTTTATTCAAAAACCAAAAATCCTGGCATTTTAAAAATCATGTACATAAATTCCGTTGCAAGCGATTTTCTTCGCTTCGCTTTTCAAATCTAATTTGCATTTCAAATTTCGAAAATGGTAAAACGCTCTGGACGCTATGAAACAGTATGAAAACCTTTTTCGTGATTTAATTTTATAATTAACTTGTCTGCTGGACATGTGGGTAGGGAATAAGAATTATGGAAACATGGCCTGGGTAGGTTTAATGTTTAAAATATAATTTTATAATAATTAATCAATTTATGAGTTAAAACTTTTTGAAAGAGGCTCTATTTAAACTTTATTTAATTATATGAAAAAATAAAAAAATCTGTTGAATATTCTTGTTACTATTTGCGTACTTTTTAGGGTTCAGTACCAAAGGGGTAAAAGCCTTATTATTAAGACCCCGCTGACTGTCGGTCTGTCACCAGACTGTATCTCATGAACCATAGCTAGATAGTTGAAATTTTCATAGATGATGTATTTTTGTTGCCGCTATAATAAAAAATACTAAAAACAGAATAAAATAAATATTTAAGAGGAAGGTTAAATAGATTAAATCCACAAAATATCTGGGTTTCCAAAATATTTAGATAAAAATGTGTAATAACGTCGTAATCATGTACGGGTGCAGGTTATATGAAAAATGTTGAAAATGTATCTCGAATTGGACGCCTATACAACAAACGTGATTTTTTTCCGTTTTTTACTGAAAACAGTACGGAACTCTAGATTTGCACCTGACCGAATTAATTTCTTTTTCTACACCCATAAAAAAGCTTTCTGACTTTTCCTAGAAAAACTTAGACACTTTACTTTAAAATTATGAATAATTAATTTTCAAGTAATAAATTAAAATAAATTAATACATCTTCGGATCTAGTGCAGCCTCACCCTAAGTACTAGTGTTGTGCCACGTCTACCTCTTAAATTCCCGTTGGCAGTTAGTTTGAATTGTGCAAGCTTTTAATCCCCTTCCATTACAGACTTTTTTGGCCAGAAAATACTGGAGTAATATTTTTTTTTCCAGCTTTAAAAGGGCAGCGAATTGGATCGTGTATTAAAGGTGAAATGTGAGTAAAAAATGGGCGAAAATTTCATGAATGCGAAATGATGTAATGAAGATACTTGTTAGTGAGGGCTTAGGGATGTGAATCCCGGGTTTTTATTCGAATACCGGTTTGTTTTCGGACTTCATTTAGTTCGGTTGATTGCACTGTTGGGTTTTATAGCCTCGTATTCGTTGCCCACTTAGGCTAACGACCAAATAGGTAAACTAGAGGTGTGTGAGTCGTGTATCATTGCAAAATGCGGCATCATAATATGAATCACAGAAAAGATGAGAGGTTAGAAAGGAAATACTTTCCGTTTTGGACATAAACGAGTGTCATAAGACCTGTCATACTGTATGGATCAGAATGTTGGACTGTGAAAAAGATGGATGAAAAAAGATTGCATGTAGCACAGATGAGAATATTAAGATGGATGTGTGGTGTGACGAGAATAGATATAGTGAGAAATGAGTATATTAGAGAAAGTCTGTGAATGAAAGTTGAAAGGTAATCCGGGTTGTCTTGGAATGGTCATGTGAAGTAGGTAGGCAATAAACCTATTTCTTCTTTGGCCTTTCTCTCTCTCTCTCCACCCATCCACATGTATACTTATAACTCATTTAGTAACATGCGTTTCATCCCTCCTCTTGGCGCCTTCCATAACATGTTTCATTTAATACCAAATATACTATGTTCCCTCAAAAATAAATTCTAAGCATTTCTACCTCTATAAAACATAATGCTTACAGTGTATTGTCTATTTTGCTCAACCTTTTAATGTTACTTGGCCTCTAATGAAGTAAAAAGATGTTAGTCTAATGGAGGATTCGTACGAACATATTTTTTTACATTTACTGTTCAAAAGGGTAGAAAATGGAGGTTAGTGTGTGTGATTGTACTGTTTGCACGCGTTTATTGCTTCGGGTAATATCTGCTAAGGTATTAACCGTGGCATCGTACTCTTTAGGATTCCGTACACTATAGAAGCGGGTTTTTTTGAAGTCGGATTTCATCAAATATCTTCTCCCGAGTAGGCTAGAACGTGGGCAGTGGGCACGCCACTGACATGACATGACACCAATTCAAAAAGCCGAGAGGCCCAGCTGGGTGAAAGCCTACTGGGGCCAGGGTTATCCGAAAGGAACTCGAGCTCCGGTATGAAGGCTAGATGGAACGGGGTGGGGTTTTTAGTCAGTAAGAGTCTAACACTATTTTCCGCTCCACCCCAGAGCGGGGGTTGTCATAAGACGATTTTCCCCACCGAAAAAAAAAACTATACCAAAAATCTAATTAAAAAAAAATACTATTATGATAAGCTCACGTTTGACCATTATCTCATCTGATAGGAAGCGATCGTAAGGCCGATGATAGATCACGCTTGGCTAGAAGTACTTACCTATTCACTCTTGACTTAAAGACTATGGGGTTATAGCTATCAGCTTGGCTTAAAAACACAGACTCTGGCAAGGAATTCCACTCCTTAGCTGTACGCATAATGAATGTGTTCCCAAAACGCTTTGTATGAATGGGTGGGGTGTCCACCATGTACCGGTGGTGCAATGCCGTACGTTTTGTGGTCCGATGATGGAACGATCATATCAGTGATTTTAAAAGGGTTCTGTTTGCTGACTTAGATTCAGAATCGAGATAAACGGCAGATTGATTTATAGTATAGAGATCAATAAGATACTGGCATGACATGACACCAATTCAAAAAGCCGCCACGCCAAAAATCGAAAGTAATTCTATTAAAAAAGTGTTTTAGCAAACTTTCTAAAAATAGCCTCTGCCTAAGTAAATGAGGCTTCCATTGAAAAACCTCCAGTGGAAATATGAACGGCGCACCGGTTGGCATCCTCAATCATAATCAATCATAGCTGAATGTTGGCAGCCCTGTAGCCATTGTTTTTCTTTTTTCTCTTCTCCCTTCCCGAGTGCATTTCGGTGAAAAATGGAGGGTAGTTTTTTGTAAACATTGTTTGTTTGTTGTTTAGTTATGTCTAGTTGGGGTTGATAGTCGCTGGGGTGTTATTTTATGAAAACTTTTTGGCAGCGGATTTTTTTTTTCAGACCAAATCTGGCTTGGTAATGTAGTGTTTAAACTGAAGTGAATCACGTATGTAATGCTGGAAGAGACTTGACTGCGATCACACCTAATGGTAAGCAGTGATGCAATCGTTGATGGTGAGGCGCACTAGTTTATTAAGAGTCTATTCACTCTAGCTTTGAAGACAGCTATATTATAATAGGACGGGAAGACAAATTGTTCCGATTTTTCGATGTAGGCGGCATAAACTACGAGGCGAACGCTTAGTCTAGAACGTAAAGGTGTTAACAACGTAAGGGTGGACACTCGCCGTACGTCGGGTTGTCCGATGGTAGAAAGGAGATGGCGGAATCAAGTCATGCAATTCCCGCGCGCACTCTCCAAAATGGTTTCTATAAGACACCGAACGGCTGGCTACCCTACGCCTGTGCTCAAGGCTTTGAAGATTGGACTTAACCAAATCTGGATCACCAATCAGCCTCTTCGCACGCCTTTCCACCGAGTCCAAAGCTGCCAGGTGGCACTTTGCAGCACCAGCCCATATGTAGCTGTAGTACTCCACACACGACCGGCATTTTGGAGACTGCGTGCGAGCGCAGCCTCCAAAATGCTTTCTGTAAGACATCAAACGGCTGGCTACCCTGCGCCTATGCTCCAGGCTTATGCCAGACTTTTACTGGCTAAAGCCCACCAGTGTTCTTTCATTTGCAACCTTTCGTCCTTTTAGATTTATCTTAAACATAGTACTACACCAGCATACTTCACTTCCTTTTGAACCCTTACCATCCGACAAGAGAAGGAAGGACTTGGTTTGCAAAAAGACTCAGACCAGAAATGCCTTTGCTAAGCGTTTTTACGTGTTTTTAGGACCTTTCCTATATAATAGGCTTAACAAAGAACTAAGTTTCTATAGTGTAAGATATAAAAAATGTGGTAAGATGTTGTAAGAATATTTAGTGATACTCGATTACACAGACACTGAACAACTTTTGGAAATTTTAGCATAATGTTCTCTAATCCCCTCGTTAATGTTTATTTTGTATAAATTTATAGACATAGTTTTTAGGTATTATTGTACCAAAAGCTTATTTTCGTAGTTATAAATAGAATGCATTTTTGTAATAGTTTTACTCTAATTTTAAGTTTTACTGTCGTATTGAAACTGAACTGTAAAGTGATGGCCTGAAACACAGGTTTAAATTAACCTAGTTCGGGTGGTCCACTGACAAACATTGTATATCCGAATCACGATTATTTGCACCTTTAATAATATTTTAGTTTTAGTATATTTTTAGGCACTGAACTGTATGTAAAACGTTATTACTGTTGGCTTTATGTTTATTTTTTTGTAAACGTTATTTGAATAAAAAAAAATATTATTTGTCCTTTGTGTTCTAGGGCCACGGTACCTTTTTCGAATAAGTTCGTAGCCCTACCAAGGTGAACTGACCCTGAACCTGACCTTCGGGTCAGAGCTAAATACAACAGACATTACAAAAACTGTCTGATAAGTTGTAGAACAATGTACAGTCTAATCGCGTTATTGACCTCAAAACGTGAATGTACACTGA
The DNA here is from genome assembly GCA_949319445.1 of Mythimna lalbum. Taxonomy (NCBI): domain Eukaryota; kingdom Metazoa; phylum Arthropoda; class Insecta; order Lepidoptera; family Noctuidae; genus Mythimna; species Mythimna lalbum. The sequence goes on along the minus strand of OX439357.1, from coordinate 17,321,380 downwards.
AATATTATTTTGGGAAATCCCATAACATAAATTTAAAGTATTATTATCCAGTACAGTCTGGTCAGAGACTAGAGTGAGTGAGTGTGAGTTCAGAAGTGGTCCGAGGATGGGAATCCTCGGACCAACACAGACACGTACGGGGCATTGCGTCACCGGTACATGGTAGACATCCCACCCATACGTACAAAGCGTTTTGGGAACACATTTATTGTGAGTATAGCTAAGAAGAGTCTGTGTTTCCTGATAGCTACAACTTAGGGGTCTTTAAGTCAACAGTGAATAGGTTACTTCTAGGCAAGCATGCTCCATCGTTGGCCACATCATCGCTTACCATCAGGTGATATAGAGGTCGTACACAAGCCTATACATAATAAAAAAAACAGTTTTTGAGAGCTTGTAGCACTAAACTAACTAACCAAATTAACAAAATATTCCAACTACGTAATAATAGCACTCAGTAATCAGCTTTTAAAAGGCGATATGAGTTCCAGTAAACAGTTTGTCAAATGAAAAGTATCGCGAAACTAATTTCCCTAGTGCTACATCATAATTTCATAACAGTATCAGTGTGCATGCCACTAGCAGCTATTACGACCAATCAGCTAACTGCGTGGGTACCTCGGGATATGATGCCGAAAGATGTAAATTTTCTAGATGTGTTAAGGTGAGTATAGACTACAACATTTTCTGGAGCATTTCTGTGTAATGTACCGTTCTTACGAATGGTACAATACAGGCAAAAGCTCAGTTTCCAAAGCATTTCCATGTAATGTAACGTTCCTGCGAATGCTCGGCGTTATGTTACGGGGAAATGCTCACAGCGAGTGTGCATTTACGTACATTTCGTTTTACCTTGCGTTCATTATTTTTTGAAATGTCACCCCGCAACCGCGCATCGCCCGCACTCGTGGCTCGACGAAATGTTACACCAATATGCTCGTTGGTTTGTAACAAAGAGGCGAGCGTGCTCGACGTTTCGTTCGTAAAAGGATGATACACTAGAACATATCATAGAGCGGCTCGTTGTTCTGTTACAAGTAAATGTTGTAGTTTATACTAATAATAATATATAATAATAATAATAGAAACCAACTATCAAAAATGCTTGCTATGAAAAAAATATTTACATTAAAAGATTGTTTACATACTACATATACAAGGTGTAACGTTAAATGCGCAAAACTTGAAATTAGTTTAATCAGAATAACGAGCAGAATCAATTAAACCACTTTTTAATATAGGTTACATTTTTCAAAAAAACTTCATTAAATTCTTCGAAGTGTCCATTTATGAGTACGCCAAGCCATCACATGCGCAAATCCTCTGAAATAGGTAAAAAAACACAAATAGTTGTAATCCAATCAAATTTTCTCATACACAGGATAATAAAAGTTCTTATTTCAATACAGACATGAATTTTAAACAAACTAAAACTGCTCATAAAACCTTTTTTTTATGTTTGTAGCGACATCTATGACGCCACATAAGAACTACGAATAAAATACGAAATCCTGCATCGCGCAATCAAAGTTCTCCGTGCAATTTGAGCATATACGACAGCCCGACATCAACTATCGGGCATTCGCCCACCAGACTATAAATCTTGTCTGGTCGGAGGACCCAACCTTTTCAACGGAGGTATGTGGGACTTTATTCTCTGTTCCACCTACCTCCAAATGATTTTTTTCTCACGTAATTAGGTCAATCGTATTAAAAATCATTTGGGGTGTCTGAGGTTTTGCGCATTTAACGTTACACGTTGTAGGTCTGCCATACTTACTCGTAATTTAAGGCTTAGGTCAGATAAAATGTAAAGTAAGTATCTACTCAATTACATCATCCCTTCCAGTAAAGTACTATCAGCGGCAGATGTTTTACTACCCAGCAGTATTTTTTAATGAGTTCGTCCGAGTGACTTTATTAACTACCCCAGGTAATTAGTTAATGAACTCTGTTTTCATGTCTCGCTAGCAAATGGTGAATGCGGTGATTTGGCTATAAGTACTTACATACAGGTTGCTTTTGGTTAGTTTTTCCTTTCGTTACCAGTTTTGATAGGGACTGTACCTGTAAAGAAAAATGTTATAATTAGATAATGTTACATGAAGGGCATGAACTCGTGGGTTTGAATATTCCACAATATTCCACAACTATCACACAATGCCGTCTGGTCCCAAGCTAAGCAAAGCTTGTTGTATTATGGGTACTGGACAACAAATACATACATATTATAGATAAATTACACCCAGACACAGAACAAATGATCGTGGTCATCACACAAACATTTGTCCACGGTGGGAATCGAACCTACGATCTCCGGCATAGCAGTCAAGGCCACTAACTACTAGACCAACGGGCCAGTAAAATCTAGGTACCAAAGGCTGTAAGTTTCTAGAAGTGCCTTATATGGATAGTCAGTCTTCTTATCTATGTACCAGATCCTTTCGGCCCCAACGGCTATCTGATCTGCGAGCAATGTGCTCTGCCCACTGCCACAAAAATGATCACTGCTGGCAAAACATACCTCACGTTCAATAAGTAGGTACATAGGGTATCGTAAATAATAAAAGAGAAGAATAAAAGGGTACTTAAAGCTTGCTCAGAGCTATAAGAACGTTTTAATATGGCAATAAGACCGCTGCCAAGTGCGGAAAAGATATTAAACTTTATAACAATAAACAGAATTATGAAATTTTATCACGATTTTCTTCGTTTTTCGTGAAGTTAAAACGGATTTACTTTATAGGAATTAATAACATTGGAGTAAGCTGTTTATTTACTATGTAAATAGTCTTATGATTGAGTAAATAGATAGAGTTTTTTGTTGAGAAATTATTAAATATCTTCTCCCGTTCTCGGTGGAGCGAAGATTAGTCTGAGACTTTTACAGACTAAGGGTCCAAATACAAAACAGCAATGCGACATCACATCGTAAAAATCTGCGAACTTGCTTGATGCATCGTAAGAACTTGCGAATTGATTCACATTATGGTTACTTGAACCGATGTTTTACAGCATTAAATTGCATCGCAGCAAATTGCAGCAATTTGCATCGCAGGTCTGTGTCTGCGATGCTGCGTCGTACCGCATTGCTGTTTTGTGCGAGAGCCCTAAAAATTCACCCGTGGTGTTTCATTCCTTTGCGTTCCATGGCTGTGATGACTTTTTCCAACAATACCACAGCTCTGGTAGACAAGCCTCCCCAAAGCGTCGCCATAACGGCCGGTCTTGTACGTCATGCAGCCAACGAATTTTCGCGAACCTCACCGGGTCATCAGTCCAGTCACCTTATGGGAGACCTTTTAACGGTGCGATTTCCAGTACAAAATCACCACTGCAGAGTCTTTCTCCCCCACAACCGACCATCTGTTCTCACTTAAGTTTGGCGATTCTTCAGGCTATGTAGGTAACCTTGGTTCTTCTGCGGATATCTTCATTGATTTATGAGTACTACAGTAAATTTCTGGAATAATCCAAATGTTAAATGACAGCAACTAAGTGTAATGAATGGACCAACCATTTTGGAAAACTCTATTTGATAATATTAGAGCAAAACCGTTTCATATTTTTTTATTTACTTAGCCAACACGATGGTAAAGAAGTATAATTATGAACTTTAAAATGGACCATTTAGTTCATTAGTAACCTTTATGTAGAAAGAAAATTGAAGAGAACTCGAATATGTATAATTAAAGACACAAAGAGAAAATAAGGAATTTCGTGAATAAGTTGGTGTGTACCACAGTTGTTTTCTAAGAGCCGAACAAAGAAAACAGAAATATAACTATTTAATTCATGAATCCCCAAGCGACCACCGGTGGCTGCGCATCTATTGTCTTACTATTGTGTCTCTTGACGGTATCTGAAGGGTTAAAATTGTGTCTCTTAAACTTATATGACATAAGTAAAAGGTTATATTACGTCTGTACTAGCAAAATATAATGGAACCACAAAATATAGGTACAGAAGATAATGTACATATAAAGCGCGCCCTAGCAACGCACACATAGACAGTGCTCACGGACACGATATCACGGAGCGCCTCAGCCCGCTCGTCGAACAGTTCCGGCTCAAACGCTCAGTACGGCTAAATAGGATAGATTGTCCGGCTTTTCAGTTCCAGGACCTGGCAACCCTACTTGCAAGACACTGTTTCAATATCTCAGTGCTTACACGTATAGTAAAAGTGGACTGAAGATACATCTGCCTATACAAGACTGAAGCCAGGATGCCAATCACAGATTTTCAGTAAGGACTCAAGACTGCGTGCCCGCGCTCGGAGTAGGCAAGCATTTTTTTTTGCTCCGGCTTACCTCTCTCAATATTTCACGCTTCGCCACTGCTCAGTAGTGTGCGTCCACCGAGCGTAGATATAAAAAGTGAAGTACATACATGAGATTATCTTCTGTACCTATCTATTTTGTGGTACTATTCTCTAGTCTGGATGTCTAGTGAACGTAAGTTTATAATTATGTTTGTAAAGTCATGCTTATGTTGTAGAAACTTAAAAAAAAAAAATTTTCACTATTATTATGTATTTTTTATGAGCCCGTTGTGCCCTACTGCAGGGCAAACGCCTCCCTTCCATTGTTCCACTCTTTTCTGTCCTAAGCCACTTCTGGCCAATCCTTAAGGTAGAAGTCCAAATCGTCACGCCATCTCCTTCTGGGCCTATCGCGTCGTCGGCTCCTGCTGTTCGGAATCCAGTCAGTAGTTGTTCTCGCCCAATTTTGTTGCGACATGCGGCAGACCTGCCTAGTGCCACTTTGGTTTGTTGGACATATGCCTCTCCCAAGTGTCGCCACAATGAACGATCGCATCCATCGGTTTCACGCAACCTTGACCAAGTCATCGGTCCACCTTGGTGACAAAAATAAAAAGTAAAAAACAATATATCAAGCTAACCTTTTCCTTTTCATTTACAACCTCTAATATTGCCCTGTGACATTTGGCCACAATAATGGCAGTTTGTCCACTTTAATTACAATTACGCACCTTTTACTGTATCGCCATTTGTAATATTAACGAACTGTGAAAATTTACTTTCGTTTTGAGAGGTGAACTCTTTATTATAACTGTTTTAAGTTAAAATGTATGTGTGAGGTAAAAATAAACGTTTTTTTCTTTCTTTTATAATATAACTAAACTAAACCTTCCATTCGATCCGGATGACTGATGAAAAAATAAAACTCTAAATAAACTAACTCGAAATAATAAAATCGACTTATTCAATACAGCGTACGTACAGGCCAGCATGGGTTCAATTAATCTAGGCTACTGACCTGACCGGAGACTTCGAACTTCATTGATATTAGATTATTCATTAAACTGAGTTGTCGATGTTCCAGTCAACTAGATTAATTCGCCATTCTGGTCATCGCCTAGCCTTTTTTTTTAGGAGGAATTCATGAACTCTCGCTGAGTTAGAGACAGACCTCGGCAGGGAATTCCACTCATTAGCTGTCCTCCTTGCGTCGTACTCCTCAATGCTGAGGGTTGTGACTGATGTTTCAAGACTGTCATTAAAATAATAATTCTTCATCTGTTTCTGTCTCTGGCGGTGTGAAGAGCGTTGTGTACCAAAGAGTCAAGACCGGTGCAGATCTGGTCAGACCAATGTATTGGGCTGCGTCCACGAGGCTTTTTCCTATCCAATTTATCGGTCACAATGAGCCTTTTGAGGTTGCCACCGTCTTACCGACCGAAATATTGTAGAATCTTGCGTAGACACTCTGACGCCAACCGCGAGCAGATTTTGAGTTCTCGCAATATGGACACACTAAATACTAAGTCCAAGGGATTTAGAGCATTCTTTTCCAGCACCACATCGCCTTAGCTTTAAGCATAATGAATGTATTCCCAAAACGCTGTGTGCGTGGAGTGGGATGTCCACTATGTACCGGTGGCGCAAGTAAAAAAAAGACCTATGTTCCTTCAAGGACCACGGGTTTCCCTTTCAGAAGTCAACTAATGGCCCCAGTAGGCTTCGGCCCTGCTGGGTCCATACGGCTTTGATGACATCTCTTTGAGGCGAACACTACATAGGGGCTTCACCCTTCGAGAGCCCGAAGGGCGATTCCCTTCTTTCGTAGGCATTGGCTTGCGGACGGCGAGTAGCTCGACGTCGTAAAGGTCTGTATTCCCATCGCAATCACACCCATATTGAACATTTCAAGAAAAACAATGAAACAGAAACGTGTTTTCATAAGCACCTTGTAGTAGTGACCTTAGCTTGCTTTCTTGTGACCTCGTTACACTCTTACTTCGGTGACCTCATTGTTCTGACCTTCAGTTCCGATCGCATACGGAACCTATCACTGCTATTATTATTGTTGGTCCAACACTTTTTGCGAGGTGTGACGTCAGAGTTCTATATTTTTTTGTTAGGTTGGCAGTTGCGTGTTGACAAGACAAAAAAATTGGTGGCGTTTAGCCTGATATTGTTACAACTGTTTTTTAAATACTATAATGAAGGGATTCTTTTAGTTTGATTCTGTTAGAAGAGTAGTTTTGGTCCTCTAGCAAAAATCACATAAACCTTTTTTGTTTTTAAACTATTTGGGTAGATTTGATATATGAAAAATTTGAGCAACTTTCTCGACTGTATCTTCTATGTTATACGAATACGAGTGTATACTTATCATCATCATGATTTCAGCCAAAGGACGTCCACTGTTGGACATAGACCTCCCCTTAGGGTAGTTTGTTCCTGATCTGGGTGATTTATGTATGTGAGTTTTCATGTTTGTCACCGAACTTTCGATATAGGAATAATTTCTGCTGTAAACCAGCGTTTAAAAGAAAAAAAAAAAGTTTTTTGGAATACCCACGAACCGAATTTTGAATACTGTTTATTGCAATCATAAATTGCTATCTTTGAATTTCCTTTCATTGCATATTTTTCATTTGCATTGCATTTCCTTTGCATTTCTTTTTTGCATTTTCTTTCTTTTGTATTTTTTTTATCATTACCAAATAGTAACACAGACTTACAATAATTAGTAAGTCCGATTGTCGAAGTATAAGTATTAGGTTTGCCTGAGTTTTACATTCTGTTCTCATTTAAGTGAAATGTAAATTTCTTTATGAGCAACTAGCTTTTGCCAGCGGCTTCGCACGCGTATATAAAATATAGCCTATGTCACTCAGGAATAAAGCAGCTTTCTATAGGTGAAAAAATATTTGCAATCGGACCAGTACCTCCAGAGATTACCCTGTACATACAAACTTACAAACTTACAAATTTTACCTCTTTATAATATTAGTATAGATAAATGTCTTTAACCAGAAAAAAAAATGTGTTGGACTATGATAGTTTGATACATAAGGTAAAACCATATAAAATAGTAAAAGGCATACAATAGTAAAAGCTATTCCTATAACATGTAGTAAGCACTCACAAAAGCAAAGCAGCAACCAAAAGACGCGGGCGAAACCGCGAGGCCAACTAGTTTTGGTACACTTTGAGAACGTAATCAAAATGTAGATTAAGATAATAATGATTTTTATTATTAATTATTATTTATTTATTTCAAGTACCAAAGACTCATTTCAGTTACACAATCATACTCATACAGGCACTAGATATAATAAAATTAGATAAAAATGAATGTTAATATGAAACATAAATTAATTTAAATTACATTGGATTATTATTTTATCATTATTAGATTGGATTATCATTTTGCATTGATCATTGGATTTGCATTAAATTGAATTTTATGATTACATCGTCAGTCAGTCAATTATGATTATGAAACCTAGCTGTGACGTGAAATGATAAATGATCTTTATATTGTAAATAGGTTTTCATAAAACACTTTTACACGTCAATATTGTTTTTAGTCAGTTTTAACGAGATGAGGCTGGTGTTTCCTAGCTGACTACCCTGAGAAGAAACACGGAAACAAACTCAGGGGTAGACAGACACACGAGATCCTAAACCAATAATAATGTATGCCAAAAACCTTCAAATTCCAATTTAAAATTCTACCATTACCTACTTTCTTTATTTGAATCTTTTCCCTGAGCGTCCACAGACTATGCACACATTTTTTTTAATACCCTCCTCGCCAGTGACAATATTTATTTAAGGAAGAAAATTGTTTCGTCTCACTGTACAATTTAATTTTTTATTGACGTAAGGACATTATCTTGGGAGGCCTTTATTTGAGGGTCGTCTTCAGCGGGTCGGGTTTTAGAGTTCTTTGAGTATATTAAGTATTGGTTGATCAATTTCTTTTGCAGATGCGGAGAAAGAAAAGACTTTTTCTTTTTTTTTTAATGACGTAAACTAGTTTTCGGCTGCGGACCCACCTATTCCTGAACTGCAGTCGATGATTGTGAATTGCACTAGTTTATTAAGAGTCTATTCACTAGCCTTGAACACTTCAATAATAACCTCGTCCGATATTGGTTAAAATGGCTTAGGAACTGAAATTTATGGAAAATTATCCCGAACAGTATTTTTTTTGGAAGTATAGACGAATGGTTTCTTTTTGAGGCGGGAAATTATTAAATAATTTAATAGTTCGGCAAGTAAAGATGTCATGCGAGCCAGAATGGGGAATGGACCTAATAGGGTATATTAGGTCCATTCCTTTTTCTCGCTTCATCCTGTTAACATTTCAGTTTAGGTCATAAAAAAAATCGCGTTAAGAACTCGCGGCCTCTGCTCTAGGGTGGGGCGAATGGTAGTGTTACACTTTTACTGATTAAAACCCACATATAATGTCCCTTCATTTATCTTTGGCATTCTAAGGCCTGTGTAACTGAAGAGTTACACATTTGAAGAGTTGAGTGTTGAGTTGGAGTTGTTTGTTGAAGAACAAACACTTACCACGATCATAAATTGCCACCATCATTTACACACCAACTAAAAAAAAAGCCGGGCTGCAAAAAAGAAAGAACAATAAAAACAGCACCCTTAAACAACGGAACAGTTCTCAATAAAAACAACCGTCACTTTACCGCATTTTTTTCTAAAGAAAAACTAATTATTTCTCGCCATTCTATCCCATTCAGTCTCGTTACAGTTCCTTCACGCCATTTTCTTTTATTTCCTTTTGTACTGGGCTCGATATTTCTTAAGGCGACACTTAAAATCGTTTTGTACTCGAGTGATTGGTAAGTGCATATTGATTGTGTTTAGTTGAGAGATGTAATGATAGGATTTGGGGATTGAGAGATGAGACGGAGTTTATTGGTCCTTTTTAATGGCTTGGAAGGAAAGCAATTGGGATGAGTAATGTGGTATTGTTGGTTCGATGATTGAAGTTCTTAAACGTGGCCATATATTTTCTGTTGATAAGACTTTGTCATAATGTGGAGCAGTTCAGACCACGGTTTGCAGCGAGAGGGGATGGGAGGCGGCTGTCTTCTGCGAAACAGTAGAGCGTGAACTACACTAAACCGACGCACACGTGGACCTCGCTTGGTTTGTATGTAGCAGCAAAACTAGAATATAGATTGTTCAAATTCAGTAACTGAATCGATTCCAATAGTTTTTACACTATGTTATATTTTTTCCCATAAATATTTTTTCACAAGTTGGACACCACCATCACTAGGTACAAGACAGGTCACGCGGAAGCAAAACTACCCCACAGTCGCCTGGATGGCCCGGTGACCATGTATTTGTGCTGACAGCTAGGTAGCATATAACTTTACAAGCTCATAACTTTGTGATTTTTCATAATACAGATAAGAAATTTTGTACATAAATGATAAATGATATTTATTTTGCAAATAGGTTTAAAAAAACACTTTTACACGTAATTTTTTTTTTGGTCTGTTTAAGCTAGGTGAGCTAGATTAGACACGTGTTACAGGTTTCACACATACGAAAACTAAGGTTGTATTGTATTGTACCTACGTACAATACAACCTTATAGTATATATAGGTATGTTAGTATCTTGCCTCTCTCTAATCCTTAGTTCAACACAGTACGTTAAATACAGTGGAACCGCAAGTCAAACAAACTTATGCTACATACATACCAACATACAAACATATGTACGTATATATATGTAATCTGTAGTGTTGTACAACTTAACTCATTAGATACTATCTTACTAACGACATGTACTGCTTAGTTCGGGGTACTTCCGGCAGGGAACGTATCTTCAGGGGTAGTATTTTGCAGGGTGGGTAGAGGCACAGGGTAATGCAATTAAAGAGGTAGTATGACAGGTGAGACAGTATTGTGGTGTTTAACTGAAGTCAATAGTTTTAAAGTTAGTAAAATTTAAATAATCCAAAGAAACTTCTTTGTGATTTTAACGCGAAATTTCTTCATCGAATTTGAGACTGCCAAACTGCTTAAAATGCCGATGTATTCTAAAAAGCTCGAGCCCTGGTATGAAGAGTCTAGAAGGAACGGGTTGGGTTTTTAGTCAGTAAGAGTCTGACACTATCTCCCGCTCCACACAAGAGCGGGGGTTATCATTGGATGATTTTTGCCCATCATAAAAAAAAACTACAATCCTGGATAAGTCCTTAACTGTTCAGGCCGCTTGTCTGTGGTCATGCATTTATTTATTTTTATTGTACATCTCATAATATGCATAGAATAGGAGGACATTTAGCTTTTTTTTTAGATTTTTCTCAAACGTTATCTGATTAAAATTACACCTATGCTCCTTCAGTTACTCTTTGAGTTCTAGGAGAACGGGTATCGTTTTCGTACTTTTCAGAAGCAGAGGTAGTTCGTACTTGTGCTCTAACAGAGGCCTTCCAACGCTGCGTCTTTAATTATTACTATCTTAAACCAAACTCAAGTAAAACTGCACTCCCCCAAAAACTTAGCATTATCATCCGCCATCTTATTTCAGAACTGTCATTTAAATCAAAATGGCCGCTCGCCTGACGCGATACACCTCAACTTGAAGGCACATAACTTAGCCAAGTTTATACAGCGCTGTTGAGGCTTACTTGTTATGAGGACAGTTCAAGTTTTGGGCGACAATAATGTACTAAGTTTCTATTAAATATTAGCCTCTCTCTGGCCTGGCTTATAGTTCCGACATTTTAGAGGTAGGCTGGCTGTGTGTTTGCGATTAGGAATTTTAATTTTAGTTTTAAAAAAGGTTTTTTTTAGAAAACTTTACTAATCAGACTCAGGGCCGTAGCTAACGCCGTATCTGTGTATACGGGGCCCCCTAACTACAGGGGCTCCAATGCGTGTTAAAATTCGTAAAATATATTATTTTACACAACCTTCTCGTATTGATACTAGGCCACTAGTGAATAAATAATGAAAATATGATGCAACATTCCAATAGTCTATAGCACGCTTCTAGCGTTTTCTACATCACAATAATAACAACTTAACCTATACTAGTCCAGAATCCTTCAATAAAAAGCTTATTTTCAGAATAATCCAATTTTAGAGCTCGGTCCTACATGATGACAAAACCACTTCTTCCATCTATCGCGAGCTCGCACATTTTCTAGTCAGAATCTCCTTCATGACCTATCGCAACTATATCTCGCTGTCTCAATGTTCTAAATCTATGCTAGTAATCCTGTATGATAAAAAAAAAAAAAATATTGTATAACCAGGACACAGCAACGCGGGGCCGAGGCAGACCACGAAGGAGATGGCGGGACGACCTGGATGGCTTCCTTAAGAATTAGAATGAGAAGGCGAAGAACCGTGATCGTTGGAAGGAGTGAAGGGAGGCCTTTGCCCAGCAGTGGGACAATATGGGCTTTTCTTTTTTCTGTCGACGGGGAAAATCATCTTTGACGAAACCCGCTCTTGGGTGGAGAGGGAGACAGTGTCAGAGTCTTACTGACTAAAAACCCCGCGCCGTTCCTTCTAGCCTTCATACCGGGGCTCTAGTTTCCTTTCGGATAACCCCGACCCCGGTAGGCTTCGACCCTGATGGGCCCCTCTTGTTGCTGACAACTCCTTGAGGCGTGCGGGAACAGTGCGCGCCGTCGACGCCTTGGCTCGGTCCGGACAGTTACCGGACGATCGGACAGCGAGCTACCCATGGCTCGCCGTCCGCGAGCCCGCGACTACGGTGGCCGGAAATCGGGATCGGAATCCCGGCGGCGGCGGGGGCGCCGTTGCCTGATGCGGTCTGCCTGCTCCTTTGCTAGCATTACTGCTTCGCAGAAGGAGGCGACCGCCTGCCACTCCTCCTCGCTCCGGACCATGGCCTGAACCAAGGCGGACAATATGGGCTAATTATAATAATTTATAATAATTTGTATAACCCAGAGGGGCTAGTTACGCCACTACATTCAGACCCTGATATTCACCTTGATGTCGGTAGATAAGATCTTTGTAGACCTTCGAAAGACTTATCTTCGTTGAAGCGAATACAGATTCACACCTAGAAGATGTCTGATATGTCTGTTTAATCTTGCTTTGAAAGGTTTTTTTGGTGAAAAAACATCAGATAACTCCCAGTCTATCCACCAAGACGGTGTGTTAGACTTTTACTTACCAAAACCTATGTATTTTCAAGCACTTTGCGTTCCAGGGTTTCGGTAACTCTTTTGATAAATACCGCAGCCTTTGCTTTGAAAGCTAATTCTTCATAAAGAATACAGATGTTGCAATGAAAACTACAATTTACTCATTATCTTTCTGCTCTTGTCTAATTTTTTGTTACTTTCTATTACGACCCACTGTTTTTGGTTATGATATTCATTGGTCCACGCTGTCCATATATATCTATTAATATTGTAATATGGAAATATGGAGTTTTTTAACTATGTTGCTGTGCCCTTACAGGGTCCATAAATGTACCTTAGCTTTAAGCATATTTATTGTAACATCTTTGATCACATTATGGTATGCAAATAAATGAATATGAATATGAATATGAGTTTCTTGCCGGGTCTTTTCCATAGGAAACGATCAATTGGAACCGTGCACTAGCTTCTGACATTTTATAAGTGCCCATGTACGCCTGTTTGAAATAATTTATTTTATTTTATTTTACTTAAGATCAGCGCAACACGATTTTTTCTTCCATTCTGTCCTGTAAACAGTCACGCTGTCGTCGTCAACGCTATCACCGTCTCCCTTTTCATTCATGTCACCTCACACGATCTATCAATCTTCTTAAAGTTACAATTTACTGTCAATAAAAAATTGGAGGACTGATTAATGATTACATCATGCTGTTGTCAGTAGACAGGTACATTTTTTTTTGAGGTAGGAAATCATCTAATCACATTTTCCGCTTTGGGATGAAACGAGAGGGCGTGTCATACTTTTACTGACTAAAGCTTACCTATGTCCTTCAGTTGCCTTTCATTTTCTAGGGCCACGGCCACTCCTTTAAAATGTATCTTACGTAGCTATTCCCGAACATGGTCTATTCGCGTGTCAAATTTTATCCAATTCGGTTCAGATGTTCGAGTGTAGAGAAGTAAGAAACACACACAGACACGCTTTTAAATCGCCTTTCATCATCATCATATAGCCAAAAGACGTCCGCTGTAAGAATTAGGCCTCCCCAAGCGTCGCCACAACGACCGGTCTTGTGCGAAAATGGGCTTTATAAAAAGAGATTTAAGGTAGAACTACACTGCTCACACGTATGCCACATGTCCGGGAGCGTCGGTCTCCCAGAAATTTTAGAGGAAGGTGTCGCGTCTGATCGCGTGTGCGTAGTGCTAGTGTGACATATCTTGTAAACATTCCAAATTGATCTTTTTTTTTGTTGGGCATAAATCATCTAATGTCAACCCCCGCTATTGGGTGGAGCGGGAGATAGTGTCAGACTCTTATTGACTAAAAACCCACCCCGTTCCTTTTAGCTTTCATACCGGGTCTCGAGCGCCCTTTGGCCCAAGTAGGCTTCAACCCAGCTTTTTTTTTTTTTTTTTTTTCTGTCGACGGGGAAAATCATCATTGACGAAACCCGCTCTTGGGTGGAGCGGGAGACAGTGTCAGAGTCTTACTGACTAAAAACCCCGCGCCGTTCCTTCTAGCCTTCATACCGGGGCTCTAGTTTCCTTTCGGATAACCCCGACCCCGGTAGGCTTCGACCCAGATGGGCCCCTCCTGTTGCTGACAACTCCTTGAGGCGCGCGGGAACAGTGCGCGCCGTCGACGCCTTGGCTCGGTCCGGACAGTTACCGGACGATCGGACAGCGAGCTACCCATGGCTCGCCGTCCGCGAGCCCGCGTCTACGGTGGCCGGAAATCGGGATCGGAATCCCGGCGGCGGCGGCGGGGGCGCCGTTGCCTGATGCGGTCTGCCTCCTCCTTTGCTAGCATTACTGCTTCGCAGAAGGAGGCGACCGCCTGCCACTCCTCCTCGCTCCGGACCATGGCCTGAACCAAGGCCCGGCGCGAGAGGTCTCCGCCGCCGATCGCCCCCACGAGGGCACGGCGTTGCTCCGCCCAAGCAGGGCACACTTCAACTGTGTGCTCCACCGTGTCCTCCGGGCGTTCCGCACAGTGGCGGCACCCGGGCGTCTCTTCCGCTCGAATCCGATGCAGGAACCTCCCGAACTTGAGGCTTCAACCCAGCTGGGCCCCTTCTGTTGCTGACAACAGTGCGCGCCGTCGACGTCTTGGGCTCGGTACGGGCAGTCGGTTAGACAGCGAGTTTATGGTTTATGGTGGCCGGAAATCAGTATCGGAATCGCCGTTGCCTGATGCGGTCGGCCTCCTCCTTTGCCAGCATTAGTGCTTCGCAGAAAGAGGCGACCACCTGCCACTACTCCTCGCCCCGGACCATGACCTGAATCAAGGCCCGGCACGAGAGGACTCCGCTTACAAATTAATCTACTAATACATCACCAAAGCATAACAGTCGATGAAGCTAACGTCTAACCCATCAATGTCGCAACTAGAGGATTATTAAGTCGACCAATATTGACAAAATCACCCGCATCATGTGCAACCAGCTTTATCACTTATCCCGCCCGATATCTAGATTACTGCTAATAAATTGGAATAGCTATCGTTGAGCTAATGATGCCTGGGACCCCTAACTACGCTTACTTCAGCGATAGTTAGGCTTTGACACGATCCCTATGTATGTGTAGTATGTGTAGGTACGTCTATAAACAGTGCGTTTTGATCATCGCTAGTTGTTTAGGCTGTGCGTTGATATGTCATTCAGTTTCTCCTTTAATATATTACTAGATTTGCCCGCGCCTTCGCCCGCGCGCTTAAAATATAGCCTATGTCACTTCGGAATAAAGCAGCTTGTTAAAATTTTTGCAAGCGAACCAGTACTTTCAGAGATTAAATTTTTTTCAGAGATTTCAGAATTTTTTATGTGACCTACACACATAAAAAAACATAAAAATAAACCACCTCTTTATTATATTAGTGTAGATATAGATTCGTAGATCATGTTACTAGATTGTAATATGTTTTTACGGGTTGAAAATCCAAAAATTCAACGCAGACCATTTTTTTTTTGAGCTTTATAGGAGAAATTACGTTTCTTTTCTTTTTATTTATGACAGATATATTTAGAAACATCTCGAGTCTTCAAAACCTGATGATGTCGTTATTGACCGATTATTACGGTTATTATCCCACCATACGCACAAAGCGTTTTGGGAATACATTTATTGTGCGTACAGCCAAGGAGTGGAATTCCCTGCCGGAGTCTGTGTTTCCTGACAGCTACAACTTTAAGTCTTTAAGTCAAGAGTGAATGGGTTGCTTCTAGGCAGGCGTGCTCCATTGTCGACCACATCGCTTACCATCAGCTGAGATGGTGGTCCAGCGCAAGCCTATCAATAATAATAAAAGTAAACGCGTTCGCTTGGGTTTTAATGAATTAATACCGGATTTATTTTTATTACAATCACACTCCACAAGCAGTTTTTTTGACAAGAATAACGATAAGTGGACAAGCTCGTACATTTTCATGAACAGCATTACAATATGCACATTTCCATATAAACTTTTTGCGAGCTCAATCCTCAAGTGCCTACATGATAATGAAGCCATTACCAAGACATTACCATGTTTGGGGCACTAAATAGTCCCTTGACCCCTGTCGGGCCCTAATGTGGGACATTTCGGGGCCCATTCGGTTTTATGTGATCGTATTTAGTTGGTGGGCTGAACAATGTCTATGGTGTTGTGAGTATCTCACCTGTAGTGATGGAGTGTCATGGGGTATGTGGAGTGAATTGTTATTTTCAAAGGTCAAAGGTTCTTTTCACTGAATCAACTGTTTTGGTTGAGATGGGAAGTCAATAAATATCTTCAGCTAAGTTGATAATCTGCAATCGTTAACGCTAGTAGAAAACTTCAAATATACGGGAATGAAGTCATCTCAACGCTCAGTCACGTGGTCAGGACAAAAGAATCGGGGGCGTGGCCAATTCGATGCGTTCGACGCAAGAATATCTGTTGTTACTTGGCTAGGGGGATTTATGGTAGGATCCGACCCTGCTGGGTACGGTTGCTAACATCTACTTGAGGTGCGCGTGGTGTGTTCTGTCTGAGTGTAATTTATGAGTATCTATAGTAGTCTAATATTGAACAGAGTATAGATAATTATAAAAAGCGAGTCCGTCCGAGTGCCTGACTACGATCCCACTTGGTGGTATAAGCAGATTAAAACCAGCATTGACTGGCATGTTGGTCTAGTGGTTAGTGGCCCTGACTGCTACGCCAGAGGTCGTGGGTTCGATTCCCACCCAGGACAAATGTTAATGCGATGAGCATAATCTTTTGTTGTGTGTCTGGTTGTAATTTATCTATAATATGTATGTATTTATAAATAAATATGTATGTATTTAGTTGTCTAGTATCCATAACACAAGCTCTGTTTAGCTTGTGACTAGACGGCGTTATGTGATACTAATGGAATATTATTTTTATTATAGCTATTTTTTCAAAAATTACCATAAAGTATACCTATGGTAACTTTACACAACAATATTATCAACACTTATGTATGTATATGTGAAATAAAATTACCATAGGCAAGCACGGTGAGACCGTTAACCCTAAAATGCGGCGTTTACTTTAAAACTCGAGTATTACAATAAAGTGGGCCGTTAATTATAGTCAGTTTACAGGTTAAGCTCACGTTAATTTGTATAGAACAAGCTTTTACGGGTATATACTCGTAACATTACTTTTAGTTTATGCTAAACCTGAATTTAAAACCTGAAAAATGGTGGATTTTGAGGCATTTTCACTAAGTCCAATAAAAAAGTTTTCAGCAAATATCATATATCTATAATCTATATATTTTTTTTTTTTTATATGATATATATTTTTTATTAACATACATATATACATCTTAATTATTAAATATTATAAACTAATAGGTATATATACAAACTTAAAGAAAAATATATACAAACGAGTAAAAAACAAAAGGAACTTATAGGGCATCAAAAAATTCGTCCACATCGATGTCAATGGGAAATGTGCCCAGAACGCTGGCAGCATTGCCACGCTGGATGGCAATGCTGATTCGTTGACCGAAGAAAAGCCCAGCCCTCTGGTCACGCGAAGAGTCGACCAACTGTTTGCTAATATCTCGAACTATAATCTATAGAATCCATAATATGATTTCGTTCGTTGTTTTCGTTTTTGAGTTCGTTGATTAGTGAATTAAATATAAATAAGCTAGATTTAGGTATATTTAATGTTATTTTAACTAAACCAATGTCACCAGAAGCTATTCTAGTTTACTCACTAGTAACTCCTTAATTGTGATGTAGTTGGATAAGGTTACGATGGAACTGGTATAACATTTTGTTGAAAGTTCCTTAAATAAATAAATTAAAAAAAAAAATATATATAATAATCTGATTTACACACGCATGAAAAATTTCAGCTCAATTGGTAACCGGGAACTTGGTCTAAAAATCGCAAGATACGATGGCAGACAAATATCGGGACAGGTGAAACTAAATAAAAGCTTGTAAAAAAGAATATAAACTAAACACATTGACTTCAGCGCCATTTAGTGACAACATGACAACATGGCTCTTCTGACATTGGTATTAATAATTTATTGACATTAATCTATATATATCTATATATATAAAAATGACCCCCGTTTTCCGTTGTCACGACTTGGCATGAAAACGGCTTGACCGATTTGGCTGATTTTTTTTTGTTGTGATTGTTATTGTGAGGAGAAGGTTCTTATGGAAAAAAAACTAGGGTAGTGTAGGGTAGAGTAGGGTAAGGTAGGGTAGAGTAGGGTAAAGTAATAGGGTAGAGTAGGGTAGAGTAGGGTAGAGTAGGGTAGAGTAGGGTAGAGTAGGGTAGAGTAGGGTAGAGTAGGGTAGAGTAGGGTAGAGTAGGGTAGAGTAGGGTAGAGTAAGGTAGAGTAGGGTAGAGTAGGGTAGAGTAGGGTAGAGTAGGGTAGAGTAGGGTAGAGTTGGGTATAGTAGGGTGGAGTAGGGTAGAGTAGGGTAGAGTAGGGTAGAGTAAGGTAGAGTAGGGTAGAGTAGGGTAGAGTAGGATAGGGTAGGGTAGGGTAGGGTAGGGTAGGGTAGAGTAGGGTGGAGTAGGGAAGAGCGGGAGCGAAGCCGCGCGGGCAAAGCTAGTATATCTATATATATAAAAATCAATGCCACTTTTCGTTGTTATTTTATAACTCGAGAACGGGCTCACGTATCCAAACCAAATTTTTAGGCTTTGTTCGGACTATTTAGTAGATGGTTTATGTGAAGTTTGGTAGGGTAGAGTAGGGTATAGTAGGGTAGAGTAGGGTAGAGTAGGGTAGAGTAGGGTAGGGTAGGGTAGAGTAGGGTAGAGTAGGGTAGAGTAGGGTAGAGTAGGGTGGAGTAGGGTAGAGTAGGGTGGAGTAGGGTAGAGTAGGGAAGAGCGGGAGCGAAGCCGTGCGGGCAAAAGCTAGTATATATATAAAAAGGTAATTGTAATGTTTTTAACCGACTTAGAAAAGGAGGAGGTTCTATGTTCGGCTGAATGTATGTTTTTTATTTGGTACTTTATTATTGACATTATTGGTGATTATTGTAATATTTTTGACATTGTTTGCTATTATTTTTCTTTATTATTTAGGTTATGTGGTTTAAATTAATGGTGCAACTCAACTCTTTCAACATTATTATTATTTTGTACCAGTTTTTAAGTATTTAATATTCACATACAATGTTTATTGTTTTCTGAATAAATCAATCAATCAAGCTCAGTTTTACTGATTGCACACGGGCCTCAAAAAAACGCCGTAACAAAAAACCTCTACAAGCGGCCACAAAAAAAAAACTAGAAGCCGCTTCAAGCTTCTCTGGCCACAATCTGTCGCGCGCTTCAGCTGTTCTTTTGCAGCGGCACTGCCGCACACGAGCTACAAAAAAAGGCCGCCTCAAAAAGCAGCTTGAACCGGTGTTTTTTTGAAGCAGTGTGCGGGGAAACATAAGCTCTCATCTTAAATCAAAAACAAAACTTAAACCATTCAACTAAGAACACACACTTGACTGAAACATCTCACTTACGACTCCCCATAACAAATGATTTACAATATACTCGTAATGGAGCCTCCTCCAAAATGTTCAAGTAAATGCCGTTTAAGTACACCCGTTAAATTAATTGATGGTATCAATTAAGACAAAGGTGTTCATGTGATTTATTTGAGCGCATCAAAAGTTAGCGGCACTTTGTCAAGCATTCGCTGTAAGCGTTGTGTCGCTTAGGATTTGTTGGAGCAGCATGTTGATACAAGATGGTAGTTTGTGACTTTGTTGCTCAAGAATAGATCTGCGAAGTCTTACCCCAACTATGTTGAACTCGGTTTCAATATTTTACTTGGAGTAACTGCCGATGGAAAGAGCTATGCTCGGAGTTACCTTGCGTGATCGAATCAGAAATGAAGATATCCGCATGTGAAACAAATAAGCCAGAAGAATCGCCAATTTTAAGTGGCAGTGGGCAGGGCACATTTTTCGCAGAACAGATGGTCAATGTGACTAAAAGTTCTGGAGTGACGACCATATACTGGAAGACGCAGCTGGTTTGGTAGGCCTCCCGCAAAGTAGACCGATGACCTCTGTTGAGGGTCGCGTGATTCCGATGGATGCGAGATGCATAAGATAGGTCATGATGACACTAGGGGAGGCTTATCTCCAGCAGTGGACAACAGTGGAGAATAAGAAACTGAATATATTCCAATATTTTTTACATCATGTGATTTGTCTTCCCAAAAATATTTTAAAAAGATCACAAGTTGGATACCACACGACACTAAGTACAACACAGGCAGCATCACGGCAGGTCATAGCGGGCAAAAGCCGTCAGCGCACACCTGGGTACGAGGTGCTGAGGGGTTACAGCATACCCCTCAGACGCCCGCATGGCCCGCTCACCCGCAGCCATTTGCGGCCATCCAGGTAACATATCAATCTAATAAATTTATGATTTTTCATGATACAGTTATGAAATTTTGTACTTAGATCCTGTATATAAAAAAATAAATAAATGAATAAATAATATTGTATAGGGTGTATAGTTCTATCCCTCTTGTTCACTCGCACAACTGACATTTTATCACGTCATGGTAAGGCCCTGGTCGCGTTTAAAGTTAGCGGTGCTTTATCTAGCGTCGGCTGCAAAGCGCTGTATCGTTCAAGATTTGCTACAGAAGCATGTTGATGGAATATACCAGCGAGTTTGTTGCACGAAAACATCTATCTATGCTCAAACAGTAACAATTGCAGCAAAGAACAGCTCACTGAGGTAGATTCTATTATTTTTTTTTACATTTTGATTTTTTTTGTTGACATTTTATTTTATTTTTTTGACATTAGATACTATTGCGTCACGCCTGCATCGGATTCCCGCGACTCTCTTCTCCGGATATCGGTCGTTGTCGCGACGCTTGGGAGTGGCCTATTTCTAATAGTGGACGTGTTTCGGCTGATATGATGATGATTACTATTTAATTGTTTGACATATAATTGTAACTATGTATGCTGAGATTGATATAAGTTTGTATGCCAATATTTGACAAAACATAGCGCACTGTACCTGTTTGTATAAATTCCACCCTTTGTAATACCTGTTTTAAAAACAAAATAAATGATTATGATTATTGACATTGCCCAGCAGAAAAATATGGAAATTGACTGCTGTTGCCACAGCTAGGTTAGTTTTCCGCATCCCACCTACACGCACAAAACGTTTCGGAAACACATTCATTGTGCGTGCAGCTAAGGAGTAGAATTCCTTGCCGGAGTCTGTGTTTCCAGATAGCTACAACCCGGGAATCTTTAAGTCGAGAGTGAATAGGTTTCTTCTAGGTAAGCGCGTTCCATCGTCGCTTTCTATCAGGTGCGATAGCGGTCAAGCGCAAACCTATCAACAATAAAAAAAAAAGTTTTCTTATTTCCACAGTATTATTATTTCTTATGGCATTTTGTTGTGAAGATCTGAAGCTGATATAATCTCAATTTTCATATTGCAAAAGAGTGCAATCCGGGCTATTTAAAAGAAGAACCTATCCTCGTGATAATGCTTCATCTTTGTAATCTGAAAAAAAAAACTTTTGTTATTTGTAGCTACTTGGGAATGAGAAGCTATTTTCATGTAATAAATACCCACAATAAACATGAAACTGTAGTATTCAGATGAGTAGAACTAGTAAATAAAAGTATTTCCTGAATTATCCTGTGACGTTTTATAAGTGCCCATGTAGGTAGGCCTTGTGGAACAAAATATTTTGAATTGGGTTGTTTTCAAAAAAATACATCTACCCACAAAGAAAAATCATACAAAATCAATTCAACCTACATACCCTAAATAAAAACTAGCAAGAAAGGCTATTTCGAGCTCAATATTTTCCGAGTTTCCCCGAACAATTCCGAAGTCACATTTATTAAGAATTTGTCAACTTGCAAGGACGAAATTCCGGTTGTCAGTTGTGTTACAATGAAAACTTAAACGTTACGCCACTGTGGCGTGTACGCTCCAAGGATAGCTTGGAAGTAGGGGGCTAGGGTTGTGGTGATATGTAGGACAAATTGATTATTGAGGGGTTTGTTCCAGTATCGTATACGATAATGTCTTATGGAAATAGCAATACTGTGTATATTTAGTGGGAACTAAGCAGTGTCTTTCTAATCTTGAAAATTAATATGATTTAAAATTTTGTAGACGTGTTTATTTATTTAATTCTTTATGCACACAAAAGTGAGCAGTGATGGCCGAGTGGCAACAGCCCTGACTTACGAGTTGTAGGTCGCGGGTTCAAACCCAGCCAGGCACATTACTTTGTGTAATTTATTTCATCACTACTGCTCTCATAACGGTGAAGGAAAACATCGTGTGGAAACCGGCATGTCCTAGAACCAAAAATTCGAAGAAAGGTGACATCCACAAACCCGCACTGGGCCCGCGTGGTGGATTATGGCCCGTTCCCTCTCCTAGAGAGGAGGCCTGAGTCCCAACAGTGGGAACATTTTAAGGACGACTATGCTATGCACACAAAATTACCATAGGTACCACACCAGGCACCATAGAATATCCCCTAAAATACATGATTCTTGAGGGATTGGTCACGGAAACCATGTCACGGAAAAAGGCAAAGTACCTAAAATAAACTAGCTGATGCTGCGGCTCCGCCTGAAATAAATTAGTACAGGAAATAATTTGGTTGCGGACTCAGGTTGGCCTATAGAAATATAAATAACAGTTGGCCGCTGCAAAAACTGGCTATCTCGACTCATTTCAAAAACAGCGGTAGTGTAGAGCCCATAGATATTCGTGGTAGAGCCACTTCACAGACTTGCTTCACCAGCTACGTTGCCCGTCTTGCACAGTCAACTATACTGCCTGTGCTGTACAGATTGCCAAATATTGGTTAGAAAAAATAATTTCTCAATTCGAGTATTTTCTGCGACCTACCCAAATGTCCTTTCTTTAGTATTGTTCGTCAAGTCGTTGAGCTCCTTAGTATTCCTGAGTTGAGCTTTGAGAATACTGACAAATGCTTACATTGACTGGGCAGGTGCACTCAAATCTGTATGGTTCTTTCTTCAAAAGACCATTTCAGACAAATCTGCATTGCATATTTAATGTATGGACTTTAAAAGAGACTTTGTTGTGTGTGTGAACCCCTGAGTTTGTTTCGGTGTTTATTCTCAGGGGAGTCAGCTAGGAAACAACGGCCTCACCTTGTTTAAGCTAGCGAAAACAAAAAACTTGACGTGTAAAAGTGTTTTTTAAAACTTAATTGCAAAATAAAAATTTGTCATTTAGTGTAAAATTATATCCAAATCCGTACAGCCAGCTAGAAAAGGTGAAGACGTAACAAATATACATAATTACCTATGTACTTATAAACAATTGTCTTCATGATATTCGCATGATGACAATGAAATAGTGTCTAATTCCATGTATGTCTGTTAGAATCGTTTTGAAGGTGAACTCAGTTCACTTACCCTTAATTTCGTAGAAGACAATTCATTAGCCGCATGCTAGGTAAATGACATGGTACTATAACATCGCTTATGACTTTTTAATTGAATAGCGTTGTATGAATAAAACGTTTCAAGACATTTTTTTTATGTGGTGTGACAAGAATGGATAAAGTGAGAAATGAGTATATTAGGGGAAGTTCGAAAGTGGCGCCAGTGACTGAAAAGTTGAAAGGGAATCGTTTGTCTTGGTATTTTTTTTTTCTGTCGACGGGGAAAATCATCATTGACGAAACCCGCTCTTGGGTGGAGCGGGAGACAGTGTCAGAGTCTTACTGACTAAAAACCCCGCGCCGTTCCTTCTAGCCTTCATACCGGGGCTTTAGTTTCCTTTCGGATAATTCCGACCCCGGTAGGCTTCGACCCAGATGGCCCCTCCTGTTGCTGACAACTCCTTGAGGCGCGCGGGAACAGTGCGCGCCGTCGACGCCTTGGCTCGGTCCGGACAGTTACCGGACGATCGGACAGCAACGCATGTTGCTAAAAAGTTATGAGTTTACATGTGGATGGATGGAGGGGGAGAGGGAGGCCAAAGAAAAGATGGATGGATTGTGTGAGAAGTGATATGAAAGAGAAGGGAGTTAGTGATGGCGTGACGGGTGACAGGACAGAATGGAAGAAAAAAACGTGTTGCGCCGACCCCAAATAAAACGGGACAAGGGC
The DNA here is from genome assembly GCA_949319445.1 of Mythimna lalbum. Classification (NCBI taxonomy): domain Eukaryota; kingdom Metazoa; phylum Arthropoda; class Insecta; order Lepidoptera; family Noctuidae; genus Mythimna; species Mythimna lalbum. The sequence continues at coordinate 17,297,313 of OX439357.1, read as the reverse complement.
AGGAAGATGATGATAAACTAGTGCTTGAAGTGACGATACTTGGTGGAAGTCTATGTTCAACAGTGGACGTATTTTGGCTATGTGATAGCGTATTTTTAAGCATATGTTAGGCATAGTAAAAGATGGCTTGACTTGGTTTAATTGATAATTATATTGGCCTGTTGGTTTAGTGGTCAGTGGTCCTGACTGTATTGCTAGAGGTCGTGGGTTCGATTCCCACCCAGGACCAATGTTTGTGTGATGAGCACGATCGTTTGTTGTGTCTGGGTGTGATTATATCTACAATATACAGGATTCTTTGTAAAACACTGGCAACATCTCACTCCTCTCAGGACTGTGTTACTAACACAGTCCTGAGAGATAAACAATAACTTTTGTTATGCTGACAACTCTTTGAAGCGCGCGTGGAACCATGCGCGACGTATTAAAACCCTCCTGTGTTTCTTCAGTTGTCTTTTGCGTTCCAGGGCAGTAACTCCTTCAAACCTTTCTACGGCTTTGGAACCCACAAAAACCTGGGATCCAACTAAAGATTCATTCACCTTCAAATGGCTAGAAATTATCATCCCAGTCAGGACATCTGACAAGCCACACACGTCCATAATTATATGGGTTACAATAAAAACTAATGAAGCGACCTTTATCGACCATTAAAGGCATTCGTGAGACATTTGCCAGATTTTGGCGGGTTCCATGGATATATTTGATCGTTAACGTCGTTTGTTAAGCTAGATATAGTCTATTTTAGTGATATTAATTAGGAAACTACGAATTTTGAACGATGATTGTTTTTAGGGTTTGGAACCTCAGTCGGCATATACGGAACCCTTAGGCTAAGAACTTACGTAGCGGTTTTCAACCGCGGCCGTTGATTTTGTATCGCCGCACACGGGCCTCAAAAAAACGCCGCTTCAAGCTTTTTTTTGAGGCGGTCTTTTTTTGGCTCGTGTGCGCCACAAAAAATCCATTTGAAGCCGCTTCAAGCTTCTCCGGCCACGAGCTGTCGCGCGCTTCAGCTGTTTTTTGCGGCGGCTTCTAACTTTTTGGTGGCCGCTTGTGGTTTTTTTGTGGCGGCATACATTTAGATGTTGATGTAGATGGCCGTGAGGGCCGAAAAGTGGCGACTGTGTACCAGAAAACGCAGCGTTGCCTTCTACAAGGTGGACCTGGTGAAGGTTGCGGGAATCCGATGGATGCTTTTATTGTAGCGACACTTGGGGTAGTCTTATGTCCAACAGTGGACGTCTATCGGCTAAAATGATGATAATTTATCTTGAATAAATATATTTTTTATTTTTATTTTATTATCTACATTGTGCTCACATAATAGAAGCAACATGAAATAATGTAACCAAACATTATATGTAACACATAATATGATTTAAAAGAGTGTCCATGGAGTTTCTTGCACGTTCTTCTCCATAGAGATCTACGCTTTGGAACGTGCAATTTAGCTTCACTTTTCTTGGACTGACTGACATTTGACTATTCAAAAGTGCCTACATTTGGTCTATTTGAAATAAATGATTTTGAATTTGAATTTGAATTTGAAACAAGGAAATGGAAGAATATAAGTAAAACTCATTTCCCCGTACCATGTAGGAAAACGTAAACGTAAACTAAGAGTTCCACGTTAGCGGAGATACCCTAATGGTGTTCGTTATTAAATTGGGCCACAACCCTGCTCACGTAAGACATTATAGCCTAACTACATAATCAAGTTGGTCATATTAGGTGGTCGGTAATAAGGGCCGCGTCGTATTACTTGCTAGTTTTTACCCCCGGCTTCGGTTACAAGTTTTGGGGGATGGAACTTGGTAAAAGTTTTTGTTTTGTACTCTGGATGTTTCTCGGGTGCATGGAGGGAGGCAAATATAAGTTCATAGTCCTCTATACTAACTATACGGACGGGGACTAAACGGGGAATACATCATCATCATTATCATCATCTTCCTGCCCTTATCCCGTTTTATTTGGGGTCGGCGCAACATGTTTTTTTCTTCCATTCTGTCCTGTCACTCGTCACGCTATCACTAACTCCTTAAACGGGGAATACATGGAAAATAAAATAATAATGAGAGGCTATGAGAAAGTTCCAATGAGTTAACGTGGTCCTGGAACGTAAAAGGTAACTGAAGGAACACAGGTAGGTTTTAGTCAGTAAAAGCTTGACCCAAACCGGGAGAATATTTTTGATGATTTCTGACAAAATTCAAAATTTAAAGGGGTTGAGTGAAAAATTACATGAGTAGCATTATGAATCATTTCAGCCAAAAACGTCCACTACCGGGCATAGACCTCCACCAAATGTCGCCACAATGAACGGTACTCGGCGTATGGCATCCATCACATTCCCGCGATCCTCACCAGGTCATCGATCTACCTTGTGGGAGGCCTACCAACGCTGCGTTTGCCAGTGCGACCCCAAGTAACTTAATATAAAGACGGAAATTTTTTTTTCATAAAATATTGTTACTTTTATGAACTTATTTCACACAGTAACAAATTACATTCGTTTGGACACAAGGTGACCATAGCCTTAAGACAGGGTCGCCAAAATGGCCTAAACACCTACAAGTTAGGTTATAAAAGCTAAGTTCTATAACCCTGTCGATGTAATTTAGGCGAACTGACATTACTACCACAGAATGGTCGAGATAATATGCAGACAACCTCCTATACAGAAGGCTGACTCCGTACATAACATAGCATCATCATCATCATCATCATCATCATCAGCCTTTTTTTAAATGTTTCCACTGCTGGGACTCAGGCCTCCTCTCTAGGAGAGGGAATGGGCCCTAAACCACCACGCGGGCCCTGGGCACGCCTCAATTAATACTTTGAGGCGTGGCTGGAAAGACCTCACGGCGTTCTTACCTTCTGCATGACGCAGGTCCTCACCGGACATGGTAAGTTTGGGAGGTTCCTGCATCGGATTCAAGCAGAAGAGACGCCCGGGTGTCGCCACTGTGCGGAACGCCCGGAGGACACGGTGGAGCACACAGTCGAGGTGTGCCCTGCTTGGGCGGAGCATCGCCGAGTCCTCGTGGGGGCGATCGGCGGCGGAGACCTCTCGCGCCGGGCTTTGGTTTAGGCCCTGGTCCAGAGTAAGAAGGAACGGCAGGCGGTAGCCTCCTTCTGCGAAGCAGTAATGCTAGCAAAGGAGGAGGCCGACCGCATCAGGCAACGGCGCCCTCGCCGCCGCCGCCGGGATTCCGATCCCGATTTCCGGCCACCGTAGACACGGGCTCGCAGATGGCGAGCCATGGGTAGCTCGCTGTCCGACCGTCCGGTAACTGTCCGGACTGAGCCCAAGACGTCGACGGCGAGCACTGTTCTCGCGCGCCTCAAGGAGTTGTCAGCAACAGCAGGGGCCCAGCTACTGGGGCCAGGGTTATCCGAAAGGAACTCAAGCCCTGGTATGAAGGCTAGAAGAAACGGGTTGGTTTTTAGTCAGTAAAAGTCTGACACTATCTCCCACTCCACCCAAGAGCGGGGGTTGTCATTGGATGATTTTTGACCACCATAAAAAAAAGAAAAAGAGGCCTCATCTCTAGGAGAGGGAATGGGCCATAACCACGCAGGCCCAGTGCGTGTTGGTGAATGTCACATATCTTCGAATTTTTAGTTCTAAGACATGCCGGTTCCTTCACGTTGTTTTCCTTTATCGTTTTGAGAGTGTGGAGATGAAATAAATTACACAAAGTAATGCGCACAGGACCGGTCGTATGGCGACGCTTGGGGGAGGCCTATGTCCAGCAGTGGACGTCTTTCAGCTGATATGATGAATGCGCGTGTTTGAACCCGCGACCTACAACTCGTGAGTCGGGCCCGTTACTACTCGTCCACCACTGCTCTCTTCGACTTTCGACTCCATACAATGAGTGAAAATGCTCAACTCACGCTAACTGTATGGCTCGCTGCTCGAGAGCTTGAGGAAGTAATGATAACTTGTCGCGTAAAAACTCCAAACCTTTGACTTTGGGGTTAAAGTGATTGTTAAAGCTTTTGTGACTATGGGAACAAAAGTGACTATTAAGGCAATTGTGACTATGGGAGCAAAAGTGACTATTAAGGCTTTTGTGACTATGGGGTCAAAGGATAGATTTTAGTTATGAGGCTAAATTATAATGAAAGTCATAGTTGAAACTTTGTGAGTATGAGGTTAAATTAACTGGATTAGGGGGGTTACTAACGTGACGGTTGGGGCTATGGTGCTAAACCGACGGTTTTAAGGCACTTATGACTATAGGACTAAAGCTCCATAGTTACAAGTCAAGTCATAATCAAGTCACTTATATCACTGTATAAACTTGACCTTCTATATTTACTAGTTACTACTGGTTAGCTACCTAAGTCTAAATAAGGTAAGCTTAGGAGCGCGTTCCAAAAACGGCGATGTCCGAACCTGTTGCCGAAACGAGGGTAGTATTAAATTGTGGAGCTTAGCATAGTTTATATACTAGAACCTGTTACTTAGTGTATATTTTCCAGGAACTCTAGTCTATATCTATACTTATAATAAATCTGTAGAAGTGAAAATTCTGTACATTGAAAATATAAAAAAATAAATGGCAAGGGGTGTAATTTTTGTCTGTCTGTTTGTCGGTTTGTTCAGGCATCACGCAAAAACTGGCGGTTTGATTATGATGCAACTTGGTATAATAATTGTTTGATATCCTGGGCACCACATTGGGTACTTTTTATCTCGGAAAAGTATACACAATAAAAAAAAACTTAACTTTGCGGTTCGATCCGTAGACTCATTACTGTACCAACCGAAAATAATAAGTTTGTCGTAGGTTACGTCACCCGCAGTGGAGTTCACTAAGGGGCGCTGCACACGGCTAAGATACTTTAACCCTTCAGATACCGTCAATTAGAGACACAATAGTAAGACAATAGATGCGCGGCCACCGGGTGTCGCTTGGGGATTCATGAATTAATATTTTATCTTAAGATACAATATCGCTCGCCATACTATTCAATGGACTATCACACACGACGAAGATAATAAATAATATTTCATATTTTTGTATCTTAAGATAAATTTGTATGGGGTGCCACGACAGAAAACCTCCACGAGTGCCAGCGGGCTGTAGTTCCCTTGCGGACACGTCCTGAGGGAAGGCCAGTCTGCGGGACGGTGCACCCTGGGAGGCGGCCAGTGACCCCCTTGGGTACTTCTACCTAAGGGGCCTTGATGGCCGTCTGCGAATGTTCTGTCGGAAGGAACGCTTTAACGCGTGTCCCTCTGCCATAGCAGAGGGCACAGTGGCGAAGTAAGAGCGGGCTCGGTGTGCACTCACACTGCCGCCGGGCAGGTAGGAGGAAGGCGTGTTCCTCCTTCTGCCACCGTTAGTATCGTAGCCCCAAAGATTGTCCAAGGTCATGTTTCTGACTTTCGATGGGGGACGAGGGCCTTGGCTTAACCGCCCGGGCCGCGAGGAAGACAACCTCTATAAAAAATTACCCCAAACCTCCAAGCGGCGGCGCACCGTGAGGGAGGTTGTTAGCTTGACTAATGGGTAGCTAAATTAGTCTCTAGTGCGAACCACTAATCTTGAGCAAGTGTAGATTGAAAATACTCGTGGGAACAGCTATGGAACCAAAATCAAAATTTTTTAAAAACCGAATGGAGAGTGATGCGCGGTCGGAGTCCGACGCGACACCCAGAGGGAGCCTGGAGGGCTCGGAGGCAGAGGAGGCTGTGGGAGACTCTGGGAAAGATCCGCGTTTCTCCCGGAAGCGCTCCAAATCGGGGAACAGATCGTCCTCCGATACAGAAAAGGGCTCGGCCCCAAAAATCCCTACCAGCGGACGGGGCGCGAGTCGTGCTGGAGGAGGAAGGGGGAGAGGGTTTTCCTCCCAGGGAGTCGAAAAGCGAGCAGTGGAACTCGCCGCGGAGGGGCACCCTACAGTGATCAGCACTAGAGCTGATCCCGCAGGGCCGTCTGGCAGCGAGCCAGACGCCGGGGAAGACTCCGCCGAGGAGTCACGCAGGTTGCTCCGGGTGCTGGTATTCGACTCCTTGACAGCCGTAGCCCGAAAAAGAGAGAAGGGGTCGAAGAAGAGGGGCATCGCTCAATGTGCGAGCTCTATCTTGGAGGCTATAGACGCCTCTTTCGAGAAGAGGATCGCAAAGCTCCGGGCTGAGCTATTGGATGCTCCAAAACTCGACCCCCGAGAGGAGGTACCAAAAAGGGGACGCATGCAGGAGCAGGGGCAAAAGCCACACCAGCCCCAGACTGACCCGGAGAGCCAGCTACTGACACTGTTGCAGCAGGAGCTGGCTGCCTTTCAACAGCAACTGCAGCAGCAGCAGGAGCAGTTCCAGCTGCGGATTCAACAGCAGCTGTCTTTCCTGGAGGGCATAGTGCTGCGTCCCCCACTCGCGGCCTCCGGTCAGCGAAAAGCGGCGTCATATGCCACCGCCGCCGCAACCACGGTAGCTGCGCCCAGGCCGGGCCCATCGGGGCAGGCCAGGCGCGGGACCGTGATGCTGGAGCCAGTGGGGTCAGCCCCATCGGTCGGGAAACAGCAGCAGGTAAAACCAGCCCCTGCTGCTGCCCCTCCTAAGAAGGGCAAAGCGGCGCCGGCCACTAAGGCGGCGGGAGCCCCTTCAGTGGTGGCAAGCAGGCGGCCTATGCCAACTCTCCAGCTTACGGAATCTCCGGCCGAAGCCGAATGGCAAGTGGCCGGCTCCAAGAAACAGGCGGGAAAGGCGGCACGGGCTGCCAAGAAAAGCGAGCGGAGGCGGCAGCGGAAAAAGAGAGCCATCGCGGCTAGGCTCCGCGCCCCGGATTCTACGGCTGTATTAATCACACTGCAGCCGGCTGCGGAGAAAAAGGGCGCGACCTACGGTGAGGTCATCCGGAAGGCGAGGCAGGCGGTGAACCTCACCGAGCTCGGAATCACCGGGGGCTTCCGGATGCGGCATACCGCGACCGGTGCCCTTATGCTGGAGGTCCCAGGGGCGAACAGCGGCACCACCGCAGACGCTCTAGCGGAGAAAATAAGGGCGTCCTTAGATGCCGAAGAGGCCCGAGTGTCCAGGCCTACAAAGTGCGTTGACATGCGCATTATGGGCCTGGACGACTCCGTGACGGTGGACGAAGTCGTGGCCGCCATTGTCAGGACCAGAGGGTGCCTCACCGACCAGGTCCGGGCAGGCGCCATCCGTACTGACAGCACGGGCATGGGAGCAGTGACGGTGAGTTGCCCCGTGTCGGCGGCCAAGAGCATCACCGGGGAGGGCCGGCGGCTTTTGGTGGGCTGGGTCTCTGCGCGAGTAAAACTGCTGGAGCCCAGACCTCTGCGGTGCTACCGCTGCCACGTGGGGCACCACGTGGGGACCTGTTGCGCAGCAGAGGTGGATCGCAGCGACCGCTGCTTTCAGTGCGGTCAGGCCGGTCACAAGGCCGTCACCTGCAGTGCAGCGCCGCACTGCTACGCATGTGCAGCGGCAGGCAAACCGGCCGACCACCGGGCTGGGGGCAGGTCCTGCGATCCCCCTACCAAGGCCAAGAACAAGGCCTCGAGGCCTATACCCGTGGAGGTGCTCACCGCTGCGGCCGCCAAGTTAGCCACCACCGCCAACGCTTCCGCAGACGCCACCGCCGCGGCCACCGCCGCGACCACCGCGGCAGCGCCCTCACGCCGGGCTCGGGAGGAGACTGTAATGGACTGTCAATAACGGCTCCATTGCGTCTCCTCCAGGCGAATATCAACCACTGCGCCTCCGCTCAGGATCTGTTGCTCCAGAGCATGGCGCAGTGGTCGATAAATATCGCCGTAGTCACCGAGCCGTATTATGTCCTGTCCCGTGGTGACTGGGTTCAGGACCTGGACGGCTTGGTGACCATAATCTCGTCGGCCGCCGCCGGTACCCCACCTCCCGAGTCCGTGACGAAGGGGCGGGGTTGCGTGGCAGCACGGTTCGGGGATATTGCAGTGGTAGGTGTCTACCTGTCCCCGAACAGATCTCTCGACGAACTCCACGTCTCCCTTATGGAGCTAAATACCGTCGTCGCTGGGTTTGGTTCCCTCCCCGTGGTCGTCTGCGGGGACTTCAACGCCTGGAACATGGCTTGGGGTTCCCGGCACACGAACCAGCGGGGTCGGATGGTGGAGGACTGGGCTTTGGAGCTGGGCCTGGTCGTCCTGAACCGGGGTTCTGTCCCCACGTTGGTGCGGATGTGGGGTGAATCAGTGGTGGACATTTCGTTCGCCAGCCCCGCTCTGTCACCGCGTGTCGTCGACTGGCGCGTTATGGAGGAGGTGGAGACGTACTCCGACCACCGGTACATCCGGTTTGACGTCTCCGCCGAAACCTCGGCCATGCCGGTCCGACAGAGCCCTTGCGGTCCGCGGTGGGCGCTTAAGCAGATGGACCGGGAGCTTCTCCTGGAAGCCGCGATGGTACAGGCCTGGGTGCAAGCACCAGACAGGCCTGTAGACATCGACGTCGAGGCGGAGTGGTTCCAGGAGGCCATGTCGCAGATCTGCGATGCGGCAATGCCCCGTGTCCGTCCAGGACGTGCTAAGCGCCAGGTGTACTGGTGGTCACCGGAGATCGCTGCACTGCGCAACGCGTGCAATCACGCGCGACGCCGGTACGCCAGACACTGCAGGCGCCGCATCCGCCCGCCGGATGCGGAGGCCAGAGAGGCGGGGCTGTATGAAGGATACAGATAGGCAAAACGCACCCTCCGAGCGGAGATAAAGCGGGCCAAACTCGAGGCCCGCAACGTGTGGCTGGGGTCTCTGAACGCGGACCCGTGGGGGCGCCCGTACAAACTGGTACGGGAAAAGCTCCGCCCCTGGGCTCCACCGCTGACTCAGAGTCTCCGGCCCCAGCTCGTGGAGGGTGTGGTAAGCAATCTGTTCCCTGCGCGAGGGGAACACTCCCCCCCGCCGATGGCTCCGCCTCCGCCAGCGGTGTCTGACGCGGACCGCAATAGCGACGACGATGAAAATGCTCCAGAGGTGACCGAGGCAGAGATGAGAGTGGCGGTGCGAAGGCTGAGTGCCAAAAACACCGCCCCAGGACCCGATGGCTTGTCTGGGAAAGCCTGGGTCCTGGCCACCTGGCCATGGAGGCTCTGGGGCCTCGACTAAGAGGGCTCTTTAGCGCATGCATGGAGAGAGGCCAGTTCCCACTTCGCTGGAAGACGGGGAAACTGGTCCTAATCGCGAAGCCAGGGCGCCCCGCGGACTCTCCATCCGCGTACCGGCCCATTGTGCTGCTCGACGAGGTGGGCAAGCTCTTTGAAAGAGTAATTGCAAACCGCCTCGTCGCGCGCCTAACACGGGTAGGGCCGGACCTTTCGGACGGACAATTCGGCTTTCGCAGGGCGCGCTCTACGGTGGACGCCATCATGCGCGTACGAGCCCTCACGACGGGGGACGCGGTGTCTCAGGGTAGGTGTGTCGTGGCAGTGTCTGCCCTGGAGTACGATCCGGAGGGCACTCCGGTACCACCGGATGCCCGAATACCTCTGTCAAGTGGTCGAGGCTTGTCGGAAAGGTACATTATCTACCCCGGTCACCAGGGAGACTGGAAACGTCGAGAGATGTCGTGCGGTGTTCCGCAGGGGTCGGTACAAGGGCCACCCTTGTGGAACATCGGGTACGACTACGTGCTGCGCGGCGACTTCCCTGACGGGGTCAGCGTGGTTTGCTACGCAGACGACACGCTGGTTCTAGCGCAGGGAGAGTCGCACCAGGCGGCGGTCGCTCTAGCGACACGCGGGGTTGCGATAGTCGTTGGTAGGATCCAGGAGTTGGGACTCGAGGTGGCGCTGCACAAATCCGAGGCTATATGCTTCCACGGTCCTCGGAACGCGCCACCGTTGGGTTCCCAACTAACGGTGGGAGGAGTTCACATCGGCGTCGGGTCGACGATGAAGTACCTGGGACTCGTCCTCGACAGCCGATGGAATTTCGGAGAACACTTCCGACGTTTGGCTCCCAAACTCAACCGGGCCGGGGCTGCTCTCAAGCGGCTCCTGCCCAACCTTGGGGGTCCAGACGCCTCCTGCCGGAGGCTCTACGCGGGGATCGTTCGGTCCATGGCCCTCTACGGGGCGCCGGTGTGGGCGCCGTCGCTGGCAAAGCGACCGGCGTCCATACTGAACGCCTGCCAGAGGGTCATGGCAATACGGATGGTGCGGGGTTACCGCACGATCTCCCGCGAAGCGGCGAGCCTTCTGGCTGGCCTACCACCGTGGGATCTGGAGGCAACAGTCCTTGCACACATGCACGATAAGCGCGTGGAGATGCAACGCCGGGGTGAAAGTCCACTACCGCGACAGGTCGAGGTATGGCGGACAGAGCTCCGGCGGGATCTCACGGTGAAATGGCGTCAGCGACTATCGCAACCCAGTGCTGGGCACGCCACGATTATGGCGGTAAGTCCCCTCTTTGAGGCGTGGCTGGAAAGACCTCACGGCGTCCTTACCTTCCGCATGACGCAGGTCCTCACCGGACATGGCAAGTTCGGGAGGTTCCTGCATCGGATTCGAGCGGAAGAGACGCCCGGGTGCCGCCACTGTGCGGAACGCCCGGAGGACACGGTGGAGCACACAGTAGAGGTATGCCCTGCTTGGGCGGAGCAACGCCGTGCCCTCGTGGGGGCGATCGGCGGCGGAGACCTCTCGCGCCGAGCCTTGGTTGAGGCCATGATCCGGAGCGAGGAGGAGTGGCAGGCGGTCGCCTCCTTCTGCGAAGCAGTGATGCTAGCAAAGGAGGAGGCCGACCGCATCAGGCAAAGGCGCCCTCGCCGCCGCCGTCGGGATTCCGATCCCGATTTCCGGCCACCGTAGACGGGGGCTCGCGGACGGCGAGCCATGGGTAGCTCGCTGTCCGATCGTCCGGTAATGGACCGAGTCCAAGACGTCGACGGCGCGCACTGTTCCCGCGCGCCTCAAGAAGTTGTCAGCAGCAGGAGGGGCCCAGCTGGGCCGAAGCCTACTGCGGACAGGGTTGTCCGAAAGGGAGCTCGTGCCCCGGTATGAAGGCTAGAAGGAACGGGATGGGGTTTTTAGTCAGTAAGAGTCTGACACTATCTCCCGCTCCGCCCAAGAGCGGGTTTTGTCATAAGATGATTGTCCCCATCGGGAAAAAAAAAAAAAAAGATAAATTTGTATGGCGAGCGATATTGTATCAATACATAATATAAAACAAAGTCCCCCTCCGCGTCGGTCTGTCTGTCTGTTCGCGATAAACTCAAAAATTACTGCAACAATTTTCAAGCGGTTTTCACCAATTGATAACGTGATTCTCGAGGAAAGTTTTAGGTTTCTAATTGGTTAAGTTTTTGTATTTATTTCTGTGTACATTAACGATATTTGTTAAAGATGTCGGGACAAAATAAGCCGAAAAGGGAACCGTGTTACCCCGAATTTAACGCGAGCGAAGCCACGGGCAAAAGCTAGTACTACCTAAATTTGATATTTTGTCTTATTTTCGAGCTGTACCCGGGTAACCGAGAGATTGATTTTTTGGGAAAATAAAATATAAATTGGAACTCTTTATCACGTTGCATTGCAAGGAAAAATGGTAGTAATTAATTAGCCTTCGGTATATTCGAGCTTACTGTTTTATTTTCTTTTTTTTTGTCAGTAAGGGTGTGGGAAGAAGCATAAAAAAAGAAAACTCAATTAGTACTAGTGTATTGATACCTACATAGATATAATATTTTTCCTTATCAGACATGGAAAACGTTAATAACTAAAAACTTTTGTAGGTTTTTTTTTTATCTGACCACTATTAGGGACTTACATTATTTGTATTTTTTGCCTGATTAATTTCGTTTTGAGACGGATTGATACATTGTTCGAAAGAGTCACCAAGGTACTGAAAAGTAAAGGGGACCTGTAGAAATACAAGTGGGTTTTAAGTCTATAAACTCTCAGTCACATTCCACCTAGAACATAACAAAATATTTAATGATTTTCAGCCCAAAAAAAAACGCAAAACAATTATGGCGTGCTGATAAAAACTCCGAGAGATTTTGCGAATTTGCAGATTTCAATTGGACCAGTCCAACTTAGTATCGTGGTACAGGGACCTAAAGAAACCAATAACAGCAACACACGCGTGTAACATGCTGTAATACACTAAAACGTTATTGTAACAGACAATTTTCGTGTTCGTCAGCGTCCGTATTACGATCGCGCTCGAACGTGAGCCGAATGGAAACGATGCGATCTTATTATCGTTGCGTTTAAATAGGTACAGTCGACGTAGGACATAGTACATAAATGGTGTCTTGTGATTATATGCAAATATGTAAAAACCTCAGCGTTGGAAGGCCTCTCAGAAGGTGGACCGATGACTTGGTGAGGGCCGTAAAAATCCGATAGACATGAGACGCACAGGGCCGTTCGTTCTGGCGACACAGGGAGGTTTGTGTCCTTTAAAAAATGACGACTTAAAATCATTATAATTCTGGTACAATAGAGAGCCTCTACGAACTCATATGATCAATGAAACAGTGACCCTGGGATTTTGCTCGCAGAACAGATGGTCGTGGTTTCGACCACATAAAAGGTTCTGGAGTGACAACCGCGCCCTGTAAAATACACTGTTAGTAGGCCTTCCACAAAGCGGGGCGACTAGGTGAGGGTCACAGGAATCCTATGAATATGAGACGCGCAAGACCGGTCGTTGTCATTAGTCTTGGGGGAGGTTTGCATCTAATAGCGGGCGTCTTTCACCTGAAATGATGATGATGATGACGACTCTTCATGGCCTGGAATAACGCATAGGATACTTTTTATTTCAGAAGTAAGTTCATCATCATCATAATTTCAACTGAAAGACGTCCACTTTTGGACATAGGCCTGCCCCAACTGTCGCCATAACGACCGATTCTGTGCGTCTCCCATCCATTGGATTCCCGCGACCCTGACCAGGTCATCAGTCCACCTTGTGGGTGGCCTTCGAACGCTGCGTCTTCTGGTACGCAGTCGCCACTCCAGAACCTTTCGTACCCGTTCTCTTACCCTGCCATTTAAGTTTAGCAATTCTTTTTGCTATGTCGGTGACCTTGGTTCGGAGGAGTATGATGTCTTGGTTGTATTGAGATAATTTTCTACATTTTCGCGGATGAAACCGCTAGCAGACACTTGTATAATCATAGTTACTAATTAAAACAACTACTATCTATCTATACTACTCATCAGCTCTGTGAGCAATATGTAGCGGCCATTGCTATCAAACCAAGCAATTTTTAAGACTGGTTTTTTGAGAATCTGCTTTATTTATATTTCGGGAATGTTAATTTTTATTTCAACTGTGTCTAAATTATACAAAAGAATTCTGATTGGACAGTGTTTTTCTGTTAATTATTATTTTATTTTAATTGAGTTGTAAATAAAAGTTCGTCGGTATATATCAATTTTTTAACCGACTTATAAAAAAGGAGGAGGTTCTCAATTCGGATGTTTGTATTTTTTTTTATGTTTGTTCGCGCATAACTTCATCGCTTACTAACCGATTTGAAAATTCTTAGTTTGTTGGAAAGGGTATACTTCCCAAATGGTCCCATGGTCACCCAGTTGGGATCTGAAGATAAAATCTTGGCGAAATTGAGGGAATTATTCGAATTCAATTCAATATTTTTAGTGAAGTCGGTTATATTGTTTTTATAAAAAAGGTTTTTTTACAGTCTTTGTGCACACAAAGTTCATAATCGATTTTATATTAGTTAACTTATGGGTGATTGATGATGAAGCACTATTCCATTATGATTTAACTAGCGACCCGCCCGGCTACGCTTGGGTGTTTCTCCACTATTTAATGGATGTTATAATACATATAAACCTTCCTCTTGAATCACTCTATCTATTATTTAAAAAAACCGCATCTAAATCCGTTGCGTAGTTTTAAAGATTTAAGCGTACATAAGAACATAAAACAGCGACTTTGTTTTATACTATGTAGTGAAGATCAAATAAAAATATTCCAAAAACCATTCACATCTGAGTCAATCAAGATGTTTTAGAATCACATCTTAGAAGCCATCCTCCCTTATACAGTTTTTCTTATTTTAGCCATTAATAGGATCGCAAATTTATAAATCACAAAGATAACTTTTTCATGTTAGTCTACATCAAAGGTCCACAAATTTTTTTGTCCGTTTAGGGGACTTACCATGTTTTCTGGTTTTTTGTTGGGAAATCATTTACTTCATCAATCACGTTGGATGGAGCGAGAGCGCTTGACAGACTTTTACTAAATAAAACCTACTTGTGTTCCTTCAGTTGCCTTTAAACTTTTTTTAGTGTGGCAAATTATCCAATGACTTTTCCCGCTCTGGGTGGAGCTTCCTCATAGCTCGAACCAGGACTCGGCACGTGAAGTCACTGCCACCGATTCCCTCCACGAGAACATGGCGATACTCCGCCCTAGCGAGGCACACCTCGTCCGTATGCTTCATCATGTCTTCAGTCGGTCCACATTATGGTGACTCCTGGGCACTCCGGGTCATTATTCAGGACCTGTCGCCCTTTAATCTTGAAGTTCTACCTCAATTATCAGAAAATCGATAATTTCCTTCATGTTCTTGTTATCTCTCATATCCATTCATCAACTTTCGCGAAATATTAGGTACTCAAGCACTGCTCACCCCTCACCAGCTTGAATATAAACATTCACACCCCATAACCAATCAATAATATGACATCGCACTTTTGAACTCGCTAATAAATATTAATAGGCACCCCTATCTTAACCGAAGGTACTCGGTAAATGCGCAAACGGTATTAAAATAACGTTAAATATCATAAAACGCTTTTCGTTACGTTATCGTAACGGTAACGTCTTTGGTTCGTTTTTTTCGTGAAGGTACTTAAGGATGGGAAGGCTGATAGTGATTTAGAGGCATAATCTTATTTATTTTTTTTGTAGTAAAAGATCTTCAGGATAATTTACTCAAGATTTGGCTACCGTCGGAAAAAGACGGATGTAAAAATATTGCATGTAGCGGAAATGAGAATGTTGAGATGGATGTGTGGTGTGACGAGAATGGATAAAGTGAGAAATGTGTATATGAGAGGAAGTTTGAAATTGGCACCAGTGACGGAAAATTTGAAGGGGAATCGTTTGTCTTGGTATGGTCATGTGAAGAGGAGAGATGAAACGCATGTTACTAAAAGAGTTGTGAGTATACATGTGGATGGACAGAGAGGGAGAGGGAGGCCAAAGAAAAGATAGATGGATTGTGTGAGGAGTGATATTAAAGAAAAGGGAGTCGGTAGTAGCGTGACGGGTAGCAGGAAAGAATGGACGAAAAAAAACGTCGGGTAGTTTGTCGTTTGATTTGGTTGTGGCTCGACATAAGATCTCATATCTTTGGACAAAGAATGAGTGCGAGACTTGGCACCAGTTTTTTTTTTTGATGGGTTAATGGATAATTACCATTGAATATATAACACTTAAACCTTACGAACACTTCTTATCTTCTTAGCCTTTTCCCCGCTAGCTTTTTTAATTTGTTTTTTTTGCATGACTTGATTCCGCCATCATCTTTCTAACATCGGAAAACCCGACAAGTAGGTGGGGGGTGGGAAATTAATATTCAATTAACATTTCACATTGGCATTAGCCCGATTTCGAACCCTATACATAATAAACGCCTTACCACCACCACCACCACGTTCTATCTGGTTCTACATCACAAAGTCATTTCCAAACAGGTCACTATCTCAAAACCGACATTTTCATACATTCCTAATCCTCCACTACCGACAGTGTCGCCTTGACATTGCATGCGAGGGGTATTCGGAGCCCGATGCAGACTGAATGTATAATACAGGCACGGGAGGGTTGAGCTCGGATCAACGGAGGATACGTGCTGTCTTTTGCAGGGTTAAAACCGTACACGGAGGTATATTTGTCATGTGAGGTTAAATGGAACCGGTATTTTGTTACAGATATGGTTTGTGGGTTTTAAGATTCTGTCTCGTTTATTCATTTTACTGGTTGGTAGAAAAGGATGTTTGAAGAAAATAGGATGCGTTATCATTTGTTGTAAATCACTTCGATTTACTTATTGACTTATCTACATTGAGCGTCTCAATTAAAACCAAAGCAATATTGTTTTGTTGATGAAACGCATGTTGCTAAAAGAGTTATGAATTTACATGTGGATGGATGAGAGAGGGAGGCCAAAGAAAAGATGAATGGATTGTGTGAGAAGTGATATGAATGAAAAGGAAGTTAGTGATAGCGTGACGAGCGACAGGACAGAATGGAAGAAAAAAACGTGTTGCGCCGACCCCAAATAAATCGGGATAAGGCCAGGAAGATTATGATGATGAATACTGTTTTGAAATATAGACGAAATTTTTTGTTAAAAGTAAGTTCATTTTTACTAGCTTTTATTTAGTTTCACCTGTCCCGATGTTTGTTTGTCATCAAATCTTGTAAATTAAATTTGACCCACTTTCCGGTTACCGATTGAGTTGAAATTTTGCATGCATGTGTAAATCAGATGACAATGCAAAATTATTATCATAAGCAGCTGATCTGGTGATGAACCGGAAGGTAGCTATAGGAACTTGTTAGTTAAACGACACAACCACATCCAGTTAGGGCTCGCATGATTCGTCTTGACGAGTATTAATTATTATAGGTATACCGAGCTATAAAAGTTTTCTACGAAAAAATGATTATCATTAAAAGTTGTTTTTATTTAAAAAAAAAAAAAAAATTTAATAAGAAACACTGTATATTTATGCATTTTCAACGAGTATGCATTTTATACCACTTGACTGGTATAAAATGCATACTACTTATATCCGGTATAATTTAAAATTATTTGTTTTTGTTACTATCACAGAAGACTGAATTCTGTAAACTCTTACCACACTTCTTCGCTTCTGTCAATCTTTTCTTAAGAGGGTCCTTTTCCACTCGCCTATCGTAAACATCGAAAATGGTTTAAAAGCTTGTTACTTCATTTAATGCAATCCAACGCGATGTTTGAGGAAAAGGCAACGCAAAATAGAGAGATAATGCCTGAAAACTCTGTTAGTATTCGGTCATTCCGAGATTTACTCGAAAATATCACAAAACTTGCTCCAGGAAATAGCTGTTTTTTTTTTAAACCCTTAATAGTTTTTGGAAAAAGTTATCATCATTTAGAATCTTAATAAAATTTGCAAGGTCTCTAGAGGATTACTTTTTTGACTTTTTTAATTTTTAGGCAAATTATGAAGTGCCAAAGTTCATACAAAATAGGACATTTTCAAGGTTTTTACTGGATTAGTTTTACACAAATTTAGAAATTGGTTTCTTTAGAAACCTAGATAATATCCACAAGATACTGTGTTTCCAAAATATCTAATGAAAAATGTGTAATAACGTCATAATCAGTTATGAGCGGTTGTATGAAAAACAGTGAAAATGTGAGCCATGATGCACCACCTTAAGACGCTATTCGAGTAGATTAGATACATGCTCATGCTTCTAATATTAAAGTATTTTTTTGTAATTTGTCTACTATGTAACTGTTTTTTGTCCCCAACAAATACTCCGTAACTCTACCAACCAAACCGACCTTTACTAAACTTTTCACTTATTAATAAAGTAATAAAAATTCTTCGTCCAGATCGCGACACCACAAATCATGAGCACTGCGACAACCCTGACAGAGATAAGACCCAGAGGTAAGTCCGGACTTATTTTTCTTACTGTTATGTCCTGCGGTGTGAATGACGGCGATAAGGGAATTGGTATTTATATTTAGTCTGTCAGTCTGGCTGTTGTGAGAGATACCGGTGCGGAAAAATGTGAACGTGGAAGAAAATCGTATTATTTTACTGTCTCTTTGAGGAGTAGAAACTCCTGGTTCTTCGTAACATTTAGTACCGGGGCTGAATCTTCCTTTCAGAAGCAGATCTTTGGCCCCAGCAGGCTTCGACCCTGCTGGACCCACGTAGTGGATTACAGCCCATTCCTTCTCATAGAGAGGAGGACTGAGTCCCAGCCGTGGGAACATTATAAAGCTGATAATAACCTACACGCTCGTCCTCCTCCTCCTTAACCGTGCACTCTATACTGAGTGGTCGTGGTCATGTCACATTCGGATCATGGTCCATCGCCTCTCTCACGATGCGACGCTATAGTGCTTTGTTTTCGGCGGCTTAAGAGTTGTCATTAACGCTGCAGTGTTCATAGATTTGATGAGGTCCATCCACCGTGTTGGAGAGCGTCCACGTGACCTCGACTTTTCCTTGTACCACCAATCGTTACATCGAGCTCTCGTTACGGATGATATGTCCGAAGAACTTGAGGATGCGTATTTGCTAAGACGACGATAATCTCTCTTTGATTTAGTGTCTTTTTTGGATTTGACATTGGTTCATTGCGAGGCCCATTGGATACACTACAAAATATCTGGGGGCACGGCTGTGCTACCACCAAAGACGAGCCAAGCGTCGTCTCGTCGTTTTTTTTAACTACATACATTTTTAATGATATGTAGAATTTGTGAAGTTAAGGTCGGTACAGTTAGGCCGTGTAGATTCAGAAACTTGGCTCTACATGAGATCTTGATATCTTTTTCACAGGGCAAACCTTATGAGGTCGTCTTGGCAACATTTTACATGTAATGTTTTTGGTGGGATTATATTGTTTGGTACCTACATGGTAGACATCCCACTCTTACGTAAATACAAAACGTTTTCGAAATACAATATTTTGCAGGCCTGTTGGTCTAGTGGTCAGTGGCCTTGACTGCTATGCGGGAGGTCGTGGGTTTGATACCCATTCAGGAGAAATGTTTGTGTGATGAGCCCAATCATGTGTTCATTTATTTATATTATGTAAGAAATATATAATAAGTATGTTTATCAGTTGTCTAGTACTCATAACACAAGTTCTGTTTAGCTTGGGACTAGACGGCGTTGTGTGGTGGAATATTATATTTTTCAAGTTTTTGTTAACAAAATCGCTGAAACTGTAACCACACTCCACTTCCGTAAAGGTTATTATTGTTTTTTCTCCATTGTTACGGGGTGACAGAGTGCGAGATGAAACAAATAACATTTATACCGACGACATGCGACGTGAAGATTCATTATATAGCCGACAGCTGTGGGGAAAGTAATTAGCGACGTAATAGCTTTACGATGAATGGACTTTTCGGAAAATTTTTGGAGAAATATGTCTTTTGTATGTTTTGGGTGATTTATTTTTATTAAATATAACGTTGAGTTGCGGTGTTCGAGATAATGACCGCGAGCCTGGAATGCAAGTGGCACCTTTTTTTTATTGTTGATAGGTTTACGCTTGACTGCTATCTCACCTGATGGTTAGCGATGATGTGGTCGACGATGGAACATGCTTGCCTAGTAGTAACCTATTTATCTTGACTTTAAGACCCCCAAGTTGTAGCTATCAGGAAACAGAAACTCCGGCAGGGAATTCCACTCCTTGGCTGTACGCACAATTAATGTGTTCCCAAAACGCTTTGTGCGTATGGGTGAAATGTCTACCATGTACCGGTTGCGCAACGCCGTACGTCTTGTGGTCGCAACTCGACGGCGATGCTCAAGACTTTAGACAATCTTAGAATCTAAGTTGTTCAACCAACCCGCACTGGGCTCGCCGTGTGGATTACGGCCCATTCCCTCTCCTTGAGAGGAGGCCTGAGTCCCAGCAGTGGAAACATTAAAAAAAAGGCTGATAATGAAGTTGTGCATCGCATCTAAGCAAGGATATGCCGTTGCTCAGCATATACCGTGACGCTGGGCAAATCTAGCCATCTACGGCGCTGTCGAATTGATACCTGCTATAGTTACAGTTGTTTACATGCATTAATACTTTCAGCTCCTGAAATAATTCTACTGGCTCCAATGTCATCCTGTGCTTAGGGTGTTTTTAATATCATGCGGATTTTTTCACACATGCGGGTTTGCTCCGTATGCAGAAAAAATTAAAATGCTAAAAATAAAATGCGTCCAACGTGCGTATTTATTTATTTACTTGAACTTCATGTACAGTAGGTATATAGGCGGACTTAATGCAACAAGATATTCCACGCATAACAATAAATACTTGTTTGGACATTTTTGGGGGGGTTACGCGTACGGATCAATCCCGCATGCGTGATCAAAACTGCACGATAATGAAAACACTCTTACAGTGGGTGTTCAAATTAGAGTTACTGCGTAATAGCACAAAATAGATAGGTACAGAAGCCAACTCGTGTATGTACTTCACTTTTTATACCTACGCTCGGTGGACGCACACTAATGAGCGTTTGAGCCGGAACTCTTCGACGAGCGGGCCGAGGCGCTCCGAGATATCGTGTCCGTGAGCGGTGTCTATGTGTGCGTTGCTCGAGCGCGCATTGTATGTAGATTGACTTCTGTACCTATATATTTTGTGGTAATAATTACAGTTTTGAAAGAAAAGCAGACCTTTGTCCAGTTGAGTACAATATAGGTAGGCAATAGTATATCTAACTAAAAAACACGTGTAGGTAAAGAACATAAAACCACGACCTCCAAAAAAAACTAACAATACATATAGATTACTATCGCATAATAAGGCGGTGACCTCATCAAGGTTTTATACCAAATAGAAGAGTTCAGTGAACTGCAAATTTAATTGGATAATTTTAATGTAATTTCAGAAGATATTTTTGAAGAGGGTCGTTGTATAATGTTAGTAAACTAGTAATAAATTGTTTAACATCTTCTGTTGATGGTACTTTTAAGCTAAACTGACATTTATTTGAGCTTATCAAGATAAATTCAAATCGGGTGCCTTCGGTACGGGGCGTCGGGATCGGGGTTCTCGGGGTTCGGGGCCCTTGGGGTTCGGGACCTTCGGGGTTCGGGGCCCTCGGGGTTCGGGGCCCTCGGGGTTCGGGGCCCGCGAGGTTCGGGGCCCTCGGGGTTCGGGGTCCTCGGGGCCCGGGGCCTTTGGAGTTTGGTGCCCACGCGTATCTATGAATGACAACCGGGACCAGCGGTTTTTTGTCCTTTTTGAGGGACGTGGTGTCAGTGATATCCTACGGAAACTTAGTATCCCACCTGATGGTGAGTTGTGATGTAATCGTTGATAGTGAGGCGCACTAGTTTATTAAGAGCCAGCGTATTCAGTCTAGCCTTGAAGACACCCAAATTATAATCAGGCGGGAAGACCGCAGCAGGTAAATTGTACCAGTCTTTCGATGAACACGGTATAAACGACGACGCAAAACGCTTGGTCCGGACCGTAGAGTTTGCAACAACGTAAGGGTGGATATTTGCCGTTCCTCAGGTTGTCCGAGGGTAAAAATCTAGTCATACTATTCCCGCGTACACCCTCCAAAATGCATCCATGTCCAAAGAGGCCTTTCGAAAGAAGATCACTTTTATACTGTGTTTATTGCCCACCATTACACGAAACTATAATAAAATTGCCATCGCAAAAATAGACGCGTGACCTCATCAATCTCCTCTATTAAAATCCGACAGGTCAACGCACTGTAAATATTTACAGAATTAATATTGTTTTAGAATACACTCAATTAGAGGTCACACTTTGTGAGTCAAATCATTAAAATAAATGGTGTGACAATAATTATACTTAGATATTGTAGTGATGATATAAAGGTAGAACTACACTGCGCACGAATTTGACATCCCCCGCTCTTGGGCGGAGCGGGAGATAGTGTCTGACTTTTACTGACTAAAAAATCAACCCCGTTCCATCGTTGCCTTTCATTACGGGGTCGAGATTTCCTTTCAGAAATAGACCCTTTTTTTCGATGGGGAAAATCATCTTATGATTAAACCCGCTCTTGGGTGGAGCGAGAGATAGTGTCAGTCTCTTACTAACTAAAAACCCCACCCTGTTCCTTCTAGCCTTCATACCGGGGCTCGAGTTTCCTTTCAGATTACCCTGGCCCCAGTAGGCTTCGACCCAGCTGGGCCCCTCCTGTTGCTGACAACTCCTTGAGGCGCGCGGGTGACAGCGAGCTACCCATTGCTCGCCGTCCGCAAACTCGCGCCTGCAGTGGCCGGCAATCGGTATCGGAATACCGTCGGCATCTGGGGCGTGAGTGCCGTTTCCTGATGCGGTCGGCCTCCTCCTTTGCTAACATTACTGCTACGCAGAAGGAGGCGGCCGCCTGCCTCTCCTCCTCACTCCAGACCTTAGCTTGTACCAAGGCCCACAAGGACACGGTGATGCTGTGCCCAAGCGGGGCCGTCACTTATGAATCGATTTGCAAAATTATTTTTTTGATTCAAAGAATATTATTAATGATGATGACTTTCATAATTAATGATACCTCTATTTAGCCGACTTCGGGAAAAGATAAGAGGTTCTCAACTGGGTTGTATCTTTTTTATGTTGGATACTGCAGAACTCTATAAAATGATTTGGAAAATTATTATTTTAACTGCTTTCTAATATTTTAAATCCAGTTCTGATGTTAGTCAAATTCATTATCATAATTTCAACCGAAAGACTTCTACTATTGGACACAGGCCTCCCTCAAGTGTCGCCATAACGGCTGGTCTTGTACGCCTCGCATCTATCGGATTCCCACGACCCTCACCTGGTCATCGGTCTACCTTGTGGGAGGCCTTCCAACACGCTGCAAGATGCGGTAAAAAGAAAGAGAGAAAAATAATTTATTTGGTACAGCACAATGCCTAAACACAATAGTAAAATACAGATGTTGTGTGTCTCATGGGTGCACCAAAAAAGGTCTAGTTCAGCATGTATACCAGACAATAGGGTAGTTTCCGGGGTCAAAATAACTACATTTTATTTAGTCCGTGTTTTAGATTATAAAAAAATATTGGTCACGTATTTTTTCTTTTTCAGATTAAACAAAAAATAACAAAGATACAGCTCATTAAAGTTACGTGTGACGTCACCCCGTGCGAAAAAATGTAGCACGGCGTGACGTTACACGTAACTTTAATGGGCTATATCTTGGTAATTTTTGGTTTAATTTACAATTAAAAAAATACGTGTCCCTTATTTTCGAATAATCTAAAAGACGGACTAATTACATTTTTTTAGGCAACTAGCCCATTAGTGCCTGACGCTGGTTTTTAACTGAACCTGTGGTACGTGGTCGTCATTTCAGAACCTCTCGTCCTCATCGACCATCTGTTCTACGAGCAATGTGTCCTGCCCACTGCCACTTAAATTTGGTGGTTCTTCGGGCAATGTCGGAATAATATCCACAAGGAATTAAGAGAACATTTCCAGTATGAATTCGTTACACCAAATAAATATTTTGTCTTCGACATACTAATTATATTTTAAGCTTGTCTTAATTAAAATATTTAGTTTTTATCATAACACTTAGGAGGTTATTATTTTAGCGATCAAAATAATTACGTTTTGTAGTAGTAAGTAGGTAATTTTTTTACGACTTGAATTTCAAGTTTAAGTTATTTTTTATACCCACAGTGTAGACACGGCACAAGGAATGGAAAGTATTGGGCTGCAGGATTGTCCGAAAGAGATACCGTGGTTCTGGAATGCAAAAGGCAACTAAAGGTCCACAGGTGAGTTTTAGGCTGAAACAGTCTGCCACTCCCTCTCGCCCTGCCCAAGAGCGGGAGAAGTCATGGATGAGGGGATAATTTCCCACCTTAAAAAAAGACAAGCGTGCTCAATCGTCAACCACATCATCGCTTAGCATCAAAAGTGGTCAGACCCAAGCCTATGAATGATAAAAAATTGGGCCAATGCGAGTCGGTCTCGCGCACAGAGGGTTCCGTGCAAACTACAATTCCCGAATGGAGTCTCGAAGATTTTTCCAAAATGTTTTTTTTTTTTTGACGTAGGTAACCACAAATTAACTGTTTTAGATTTATTCCTATACCTGTGCTATAAGACCTTGTTTTGTGCCAAATTTCAAGATTCTGGGTCAACGGGAAGTGCCCCATGAATATCTTTAAGAGTATCAAAATATAATTTATTTGCGACATAAACGACCGTTTTTTATTCGTTAACTTAGAAGTTTGGTATTTTCATAGCTAAAAAGGACTGCAGACCTGAGTTTATAGGTTTAATTTCAATTCGATACCTCCATGCGTTCTCGAGATAAAGGGTCTTGACAGACAGACAGACGGACAACAAAGTGATCCAATAAGGGTTCCGTTTATTCCTTTTGAGGTACAGAACTACCCTAAAAAAGAAATATCAACAACAATTTAAGTTAATTCACCAGTACCTCAGTGGACAATCTAGATAATTTGCCAACCTCTAAATAATTCCATAACCAAGCATGGTTGCGGAAACATTTTCATGACGTCACAGGTCAACGGCCGTCGAGGTCATTCTATCTAGTTGAAAAAAAACTAAAGAAAAACTTCTAGTATTTGCAAGTCATTATTTGGAACAATTGTGGCGGATTTCGTTATGGCTGTTTACGTTTAAAATGACTATGATTTTTAATGATGTGGTGGAATAACCATATCATATCTAATATTAGTTGGCTTGTTGGTCTAGTGGTTAGTGACCTTGACTGTTATGCCGGAGGTCGTGGGTTCGAATCCCACCCAAGGCAAGTGTTTGTGTGATGAGCATTCATTTATTAATTTACAATGTATTTCTACAACATTACAGCCTAAACTAATGCGGTATACAAAATAAACTAAGAAGAAGAAAAAAAAAAAAATCGCTCAAAAAAAAAATCCTACAAAACCAAATAAAACAAGGTTTACTTATTTTTTAGCATGTTCATTTTTGTTGTCTGGGTGTAATGTAAATTATATAAAACAAGAAACTGACTGACTGACTGACAATGACATATATACAGCCGAAACTACTGAGCCTAGGAGCATGAAATGCACAAACTTTTCTTATAAGGCGTAGGCTAGCATTAGGAGAGGATTTTCTAAAATTCACCCTTCCAAAGGGGGTCCGGCCATCGTAGATGCGGGCTTGTGGACGGCAAGCAATGGTTAGCTCGCTATCCGAACGTCCAGTAACTCTCCGGACCGAGCCCAAGTCTTCGACGGCGCGCACTGTTCCCGCGCGCTTAAGGAGTTGTCAGCTGTCAGCGACAACAGGGTCAGCTGGGTCGAAACCAACTGGGGCCAGGATTAGTTTCGAAAGATAGATCGAGCCCCGGTATGAAGGCTTGAAGGAACGGGGTGGGTTTTTTAGTCAGTAAGAGTCTGACACTACATATCTAGTCCAGAGTGTATAGGTTTCTTCTAGGTAAGCGTGATCCATCGTAGACCGCATCGTCGCTTTCCATCAGGTGAGATAGCGGTCAAGCGCAAACCTATCAACAATAAAAAAAACTATCACTCCACCCAAGGGCGGGGGATTGTCATTTGGATGATTTTTACCCATAAAAAAGGGGGGGGGGGAGGTTTACCCATAAAAACCCTAAAAGGGGGGGGAAGGTGATCCAAAGAACCTATCTTCACGCGGGCGAAGCCGCCGGCAGAAGCTAGTTAACAATAATCAAATTACGAGTAATCACTAGTAGGTATTATTTGCAGTATTTGCAGTCAAATAACTTCATTAATTAGCAAAATCTAAATATAATATCAACACAGTCTTAATTAAGTCATATTTCTGATTGCTGTGACGTTTAATGGGTAATCAAACGAGCTAACCTGTTAGGTGAAATCTTAATTATAACTTTATGAGCAGCTACATAAAGTTGAATTTTAAATCTAAAATGCATAATTGATCGTACACGGCTCTACTATGTAGGTACGTAAAATATTAAACAAAATCAAAGTATTTTGACTTTTCACACAATGGTTTTTTTGCGGCAGGAAAATCATTCAATGACTGCCCCCGGTCTTGGGCGGAGCGCGAGGGTGTGTGTCTTTTACTGAATAAAAACTGGACGGTTACTGGACGGACGGACGGTGAGCTACCTATCGCCGTAAACAACAGGGTGAAGTTCCAATCTGACCGGATGAAGTTGATTACCAATATTTTACATGGAGCAACTTCCAGCTTTCAGCCAATCTGGTTCAAAGAATCAATCTGGATTACGAAAAACCTGACGGATAATCGATAAGTGTAACATTTTCAACGTTCCTAACAAAATTATCTTAGCAAACTGTGTCACCCAGACCCGGAACACCTATCTGTAGGCCATTTAAAAACTTGTTCCGTGCGGGAATCAAACCCGCGACCCGCAGCGCAGCAGTCAATCGCTCAACCATTACGACAACCGTGCCATCTTTAATTTATTTACACTGAAGAAAAAATTTGAAATGAGAGCAGTGATGGCCGAGTGGTACTGGCCACGACTTACGAGGTGTAGGTCACGGGTTCAAACCCAGCCAGGTGTCCTTTATGTAATTTATTTTATCACCACTGCTCTCAAAACGGTGAAGGAAAACATCGTGAGGAAACCGGCATGTCCTAGAACCCAACATTCGAAGACATGTGAAATTTACCAACCCGCCCTGGGCCCGCGTGGTGGACTACGGCCCATTCCCTCTCCTAGAGAGGAGGCCTGAGTCCCAGCAGTGGGAACATTAAAAGGCTGATTATGCTATGCTATTTTGAAGAAAAAATATATTTCCCATACCAGCAAAATAAATACATCAAAACTATAAACCAACAACTCTATAAAACGAAAAGCCATGAAGCCAAGTTATAAAAAAAATAATGAAAAAAAAACATTTATCTTAAGAGGTATACTGACCGGCCGGAAGCGAGCTGTAGTGCTCTCCGACTCTCGACAGTTAGCGGTGAGACTAGCACTTTAGTCGGGTGAGTACTCCCCCTTAATGGTCATCTTTATAGCGTGTTTCACCTGGCTTGTGTACTCTTTCGATGTGTTTTAAAAATGGATTAGGTATAGCCTGTGGGGGAATATGTATTGACTAGTTTCTGTCTGCGGCGTCGACTGCGTGTAACTAGATTTCATACAAAAAGTGAGTGTCGTATCTAACTCTAAGTGTCCCTCAAAAAAACTCCGCCACAAAAAAGCGTTAGAAGCGGCCACAAAAATAGCTAGAAGCCGCCGCATAAAACAGCTGGAGCGCGCGACAACTTGTGGTCGGAGAAGCTTGAAGCGCCTGATGCCCGCTATGACCTGCCGTGACCTGTGTTGTACTTAGTGTCGGCGGTGTCCAACTTGTGACATTTTTTAATATTTTTTGGAAATAATATAACATGGTGTAAAACTATTAGAATCCATTCAGTTACTGATTTTGAACAAACTATATTCAAGTATGTTATTGTTTTTATACAACATTATTTTAGACATAAACTAAAAATAATCTACACTGAAATACATATAATAAAGAGGTAAAGTTTGTTTTTTTGTTTGTTTGTAGGAGGTTATCTCTAGAAAGTACTGGTCCGATTGCTACATTTTTTTTCACCGATAGAAAGCTGCTTTATTCTTAAGTAACATATGCTATATTTTATGTACGCGGGCGCTATAATAAATATATGTTTTTTTTTTCAAACCGATTAATTTAACCGTTATTGAGACCACAGAAAGTCACTGTTTTATGGCACTGCTTATGCGGTATGACCCTGAATGAATTATAATAACATCGCCTTTAACTCCCATAGGAAGACAGTACTTAGCCCATTGTCCATACAGGAACCCCACTAGCCCTGACCACAATTCTGCCTACCAACCGCCATAAACCAGTCACCGTGAACACAGCAGTACATAGTTAATAACATAATGCAGTACACTGAGTCAGCGATGCGAAATTCCTATGCCATATGGTGTGATGGATCGAGTTTCTACCTACTCTGATCTTAGCCGTGTGAACCTAGCAGTTTTGACGATGTGACTGTTATAATATATATTTAATTAGTTGTCACCCGCTTGCTATGGGTTTATACTAATACTATACTATCATAAATCACTAAACACGAAGAATCGCCACCTTAAGTGGCAATGGGCAGGGCACATTGCTTGTAGAACAGATGGCCAAAAGCCGAAAGGTGCTGGAGTGGTGACTGCGTACCGGAAGATGTAGTTATGGATGGGCTCCTACAAGGTGGACCGATGACCCGGTAAGGGTAGCAGATCCGATGGATGCGAGACGCACAGGACCGTTCATTGTAGCGAGACTTGGAGGAGGCCTATGTCCAACAGTGGAAGTCTTTCGACTGAAATGATGATGATGATCATAAATACCATCATATGGACTAAGTTTTAATTTAAAAAATGTGAGTAATATGAAATCAGATGCAATCAAATAAATTATGTATACTAAAATATTTTTACAAGTCAAAATACGATCGAATTGAGAACCTTCTTCTTCTTTCTCTATTTTTAAAGAATGGTTAAATAGACAAATACATTAAAATGTTTGGTGGTGAGGCTGTGTCTTGGTGATTTGCCTTGAGAGTAGATTACTTAGATTTTGGGTAATGTTATAAAAAAAAAGAATTCTTAGCTAAACGGGACATCCCACCCATACGCTTCTGGGAACACAATATATTTATTGTGAGTACGGCTAAGGTTTTTTTTTTCAGTGGGTTAAAATCATCCAGATGACATCCCTCGCCCTTGGACAAAACGGGAGATAGTGTCAGACTCTTACTGACTATAAAACCCACCCCGTTCCTTTTTACCTTTCATACAAAGACCGAGCCTCCCTTTCGAAACTAGACCCTTGGCCACAGTAAGCTTCCACCCTGCTGGGCTCCTACAGTTGCTGACAACTCCTTGAGGCGTGCGGGACAGTGAGCGCCGTCGACGACATGGGTTCGGTCCAAACGGTAACCGGACGGTCGGACAGCAGCTAAGGGTTGGAGTTTCCTGCTGAAGTCTATTTCCTGATAGCTACAAGCTAGTGGGGGTACAGACCCCCACTAGTTTGTAGGGTAGTCACGGAAGAGTGAAAAGGTTACTTCTATGCGAGCGTGCTCCATGTTTGACCACATCCTCGCCTACCATTAGGGCTGGAGAGACAGTGGTCAAACGCGAGCCTATATAGTATCAAAAATAAAACAAAGCCGGCGTCACGTAGCCGTGCCCTATCGATTAAAACTTAACGAATCAAATCACTAACAAGACTAAAGAACTAACCACAGACTTCTAAGAAATGCTCAAAACTAATCAAAACTTCTCAGAAATTGATATTTTCGGCAAAGTTCGTGATTTGATTTTAGTTACTCAGAAGATATTTTTATTTGATGAGGAAAATGTAATTTCATTGTCAGTCGATTCTAAGTTATACATTTTGATTAAAAATATTAATGAAATAAGCTTTTAATTAAAATCTTTTTTTCATAACAAGCTTTTATAGCTAGGTATACCTTTATAATTAATACTCGTCAAAACGAATCATACGAGCTCAAACTCGATGGGGTTGTGTCGTTTAACTACGAAGTTCTTATAGCCACCTTCCGGTTCCATCATCAGATCAGCTCCATGTCATATAATTTTGCATTGTCATCTGATTTACACATGCATGCAAAATTTCAACTCAATCGGTAACCGGGAAGAACGTTAAATTTAATTTGCAAGATTTGATTACAGACAAACATCGGGACAGATGAAACTAAATAAAAGCTTGTAATAAAATAGCAGATTTTCAGAGGTCATCACTGGGTTAGTCTTACACAAATGTATTGTATTCATCATCATCATCATTTCAACCGACAGACGTCCACTGCTCGACGACCTCCCCTAAGTGTCGCCACAATGATCGATCCTGTGCGTCTCGCATCCATCGGTTTCCCGCAACCTTCACCAGGTCATCGGTCCACCTTGGAGGAGGCCTTACGACGCTGCGTCTTCCAGTATGAGGTCGCCACTCCAGAACCTTTCGGCCCCAACGGCCATCTGTTCTGCGAGCAATGTGCCCTGCCCATTGCCACTTATGTTTGGCGATTCTTCAGGCTATGTCGGCAACCTTGGTTCTCCTGCGTATATCTTCATTTCTGATTCGATCCCGCAAGGAAACTCCGAGCATAGCCCTTTCCATTGCCCTCTGGGTGACTTTGAGCCTTCTGATGAGACCCATTGTGAGCGACCACGTTTCGGCACCATATGTCATCACTGGCAACACGCACTGGTCATAGACTTTCGTCTTGAGACCCTGTGGTATATTGGACGAGAAGATACCGCGCATTGTATTATTTCAATAGAAATTTCACAAGATATCTGTGTTTCGAAAATATCTAGAGAACGATGTGTAACAACTGATATTATATATCTGATATGATATTGAATGAGATTGTATGTAAATATATCTCGAATTGGGCGCTCTTAAGCCAATCTCGCGATCAATAAAATTAAGCCTTAGTCTTAGCCTTAATCTTATTTCAAACAGAGTTATATAAGTCAGTTTTAAAGGCATTAAATTACATTTTCTACGCCAGAGACGGCCGTAAGATTTATCGTATGGCTAAATAAGTAAATAACTTCGGTACATATGTGCAAATATTCAGCGGTTTCTTGACGGAAATATATTTTCTTCGGTCGTAGCTTTATGTGCTCTTGCAATACGGTTCCTGTTTATCGTTATGATTTCAAATTGTTGGTAAATGGAGGCGGTAGATGCATTTTGAAAAAAGGGATCTATTTTCTGAGACAGAGTTTTTAAAAAAAGCGGTCCCCTGGTGGTTCGTCAATTGATGGTAGGGGGTTTGAGACAAGAATCAGAATCAGAATCATTTATTCGTAAACATAGGTGATAATTATATACAAGATCTTACAAATTATTAAGATAAAAAATATACTATTAAATTAAAATACAAATTCATCACAATATTATTAGGCAAGTAAAATTTTAATATTCATAATAAACATTTCAAGACTTTTGTAAAGGTTACATTCAAATACAGAAGTCGACTTGATGTTAATTATTTTATTTTTATTAAACAATTACTTCATATACATACGGTATACACTATACAGTAAATCAATAACTGTACTACATTTATATTGACATAGATAAGGCACCGTATTTCCTTTAGTTAAAATTAAAATGCATACGTTCTAACACAGCTACATTTTATCATTTCCTTTTTAGTAGAAAGGGGTTAGGTAAAGTTGAGATACGCAGTCGTTTAGGAACTTTAGCAGGGGTCGGGTACGTGAAGCCATAACTTTGAGATACACTGTATAATATATGTACTTGAAGATTCAAGAATACAGTATGTTGATGACTCAGTTTAGGTAGCTTTGGGTTTCAATGTCTCTGGATTTTACTACATATAAGATAGTAGGTACATTATTTAAAAATAATGTGACGTAGTGTTCATAAAAGATTAAGGTTTGAGAAGGTTTCCTCTGAACTAGAGTTGGTTGGAGCGGGTATGATCATGGTAATTATGGCGACAATTGGGGGAGGCCTATGTAACCACGTCTTTCGCCTGAAATGATCATGGTTGTTACGAGTTGGTTTATTCATTTTTTTTTCTAAACGTTGGCCTATATTACGAGTTATTTCTGTATTGTGGGTGCGTTTATCCGAAACAACGGTTGTTCTGTAGTTCCATCCGGGAATCGAACGCGCAACACACAACACAACAGCCAATCACTTAACTACTGCACCAACCGTACCGCCAATTAAGTTTGATTCTAAAAGTGTTCACATAGTTTTTTTTTACATAGGAAATCATCAAATACTTTCTTACACTTTAAGTGGAGTGAGAAAGAGTGTCAGACTTGTACCACAAAATAGATAGGTACAGAAGACATTCTCATGTATGTACTTCACTTTTTATACTTACGCTCGGTGGACGCACACTAATGAGCGTTTGAGCCGCAACTGTTTGACGAGCGGGCCGAGGCGCTACCGAGATATAGTGTCAGTAAGCGGTGTCTATGTGTGCGTTGCTCGAGCGCGCTTTGTACTATCAGCAGCATCCTAACCATACCACCTTACAGGCAATATTTGCTTGCACTGCCTGGCCGGTACAGTTACGCCTTCTTTCCTTCAACACGAAACTTTAAAAAGTAACAACTGTCTCTTTTCTAGTCCTTTTGTTTCTATAGTAGGTAAAAGAAACCCAAAACGTCCGTAATGTACTATAAACGTACTCGTATATAGATTGACTTCTGTACCTATCTATTTTGTACCCCATGCGTTCACGGGCGACGGTAACTTTTCCAAACAATCCTGCAGTAATGGTGTGAATTTATTAAAAGTAGCCGGAAACCACAAAAAAATATTCCGAGTACATCATAATTTCATGATGCAGTCTAGAAATCAAACACAAACAAATTTCAACTTTATTTTAAAAGCATTAAAGTTCTATCACACAAATCAAGTTTACGGCTAAGAAAATTACTGCCGTTCTAAAATATGCTGTAAGTTTAGCAGCTAAGGTGCAAAGTTGGATGGGTTCTAAGTTACAGGGCCATATGGTTACCGCAGAGTGGCTGTGAAAAATGGCGTAACATTGGGTAAAATAGTTTATATTGCTATTAAATGTAAAATTAATTATATTGTGGGTAGATTTAAGAGGTATTTGGAAACCTCTATAATAATAATAATAATATTTCACAACTATCATACAAGTTTAGTCCCAAACTAAGCAGAGCTTGTGTTATAAGTAGTAGACAACTGATAAACATACTTATATATTTCGAAATACTTACACTATAAATAAATTACACCCAGACTCAGAACAAATGATCGTGATCATCACACAAACATTTGACCTGGGTGGGAATCGAACCCACGACCTTCAGCACTAGACTAACAGGCCAGTCACATTATTATTATTAGCTAGCCTATATTGTCCCACTGCTGGGCAGACCACGAAGGAGATAGCGGGACGACCTGGATGGCTTTCTTAAGAATTGGAAGGAGAAAGCAAGTAACCGTGATCATTGGAAAAAATGGAAGGAGGTCTTTGCCCAGCAGTGGGACAATATAGGCTAATCAAAATATTGTAAAAAAGGTTTTATTAAATCCTTATAGTACACCATGATAATATACAAAATATGTAGATATCAGAGTTCATGAGTATATAGGCGAGCTTAACTCAAAGTTGAGTTTTCTTCCAGCAGACTATTGAGTGATAGAGAGAGATCACAGTAGAGGGTAGGATCCAGTGCACAATTTTAAAATTGCAAGTAATATGAATAAAATAATACATAAACATACCTACATACATAAATACATACTTATATTCATCATCATCATCTTCCTGCCCTTGTCCCGTTTTATTTGGGGTCGGCGCAACACGTTTTTTTCTTCCATTCTGTCCTGTCACTCGTCACGCTATCACTAACTCCCTTTTCTTTCATATCACTTCTCACACAATCCATCCATCTTTTCTTTGGCCTCCCTCTCCCCCGCCGTCCATCCACATGTAAACATATATTACATACATAAATACATATATTTACTATGTCATTGTGAAAGGAGATGCTCTTTAGGTTTCCTCTTGAAGACATCCAGAGAAGCCCGCTGTCACGTAAGGAGTGAAAATGTTGTACAAAATACAAAAAAAATCCAATTATAAAAAATATTGTACAAAATACAAGAAAATTTCCAATTGAACCAGTTGATTTGAATCCATTTGAATCATTTAACATCTTTGAAACCAAAGGTATTCCATTTTTTATTCCTTTTCCAAGACCCGATAAAAAACCCCAGCAAAATGGTATTCAGAGCAATTAATATCGTCTCTTAACCTGCATTTCTGAAGATATTGGACTGGTATTGCAAAATAATGAATGCAAAACCATTGAAAAGAATGGACATTCAGCGAAAAATCATAAAAATATTCTCGAAGCAAATCGTAACCGGGTTATTTGGGTAGCCAATGACGCACAAAATTTTAATGAATAAAACCTACCTTTTCATATAAAAATACTTTTTACTTACGTAAAGAAAATTCTGATGAATAAAAATGGCGGTTACCTGGAAGTAAAAAGGGGAATGGTTAATATTTGGTGGAAATTGGTACCTTGTTGATATTTGGAAAAGTTAAGTCATTTGTTTTTAGGGTTCGGCATAGGGTAAAAACGGGATCCTTTTACTAAGATGCCACTGTCCGTCTGTCTGTCACCAGGCTGTCCCTCATGAACCGTGATAGTTGACTGTTGAAATTTTCACAGATGATATATTTCTAAAACTACTAAAAACAGAGTAAAATAAATATTTCAGGGGGCTCCCATAAAACAAACGTATTTTTTGCCCTTTTTTTCATCAAAGGAATCCACTTGCTCTAAGGTGGAACTTTTACAGACAAAAACTAGCATTTGTCCTTCAGTTGCCCTTTGCGTTCTAGAGCCACGGTCACTGTTTTCAAATTTGCGTTGCGTGTTGCTTGCAGTCCCCTCAGGGCTACGGGAAACTGTAGATAGAATAGAATAGATTAACATTTATTCAGAGCAAGCAACACAGAATATCACAATATAAAAAAAAAATAAGAGTACAAAAATATAATACTGTTGCATTAAATGGGAGAGGTATTCCCTCTCGCTCCTGATCATTGCCTGATCGAAGCCGATCGAAGTTCGATCAGTGTGGCTGTAATTATGTCGCTACCCTTTTTCCTTCTTTGCCTTTATTCCAGGGCCTCGGGGTTCTTTTTCGCATAAGTCAGAGCCCTACTGGGCTGGTTTACTGACATATCTTGGAGGCGAGTGTTTTATTTTCGGTAGGTAAAATTCATCCAGATAACATGCTCCGCCCTTGGGCGCAGCAGCAGATAGTGTCAGACTCTTACTGACTAAAAACCCACCCCGCTCCTTCGTTGCCTTTCATACCGGGGCCAAACCTCCCTTTCGGAAACAGATCCCTGGCCCCTGTAGGCCTCGACGCTGCTGGGCCTTTACGGTTGCTGACAATTTCTTGAGTAGCGCGGGTGGACAGCGAGCTACCCATTGCTCTCCGTCCGCAATGCTTACGATGGCGCGAAATCGAGTAATTATGTAGCTACGATTCAATAAATAAAAGTAAATGGTTCGCTGATAAACGGGTAGCAATCAACTCCCTATTTGACTGCGGAAATGAATTCTCGCCTCAGTTGTGAGTGCAAATTATGTATGACTAGATTTACCCACCGCTCCACGATTCGGGACTCGCAACATATGTAAATTGTGTGCTGCATGTTATTTAATATAGTTTGTAGTTCGTCTGTCTGAATGTAAGCTTGATTTTGCTCAAGAAACAGAAAGTATGATTTTTGGAGAGAATGACTTAATATTAGTGAAGTTTATTCATGATGTTTTTAGATTACCCACAGTTAAGCTATATCGTATTCACCACACTGGGCTCGCGTGGTGGATTA
The DNA here is from genome assembly GCA_949319445.1 of Mythimna lalbum. NCBI lineage: Eukaryota > Metazoa > Arthropoda > Insecta > Lepidoptera > Noctuidae > Mythimna > Mythimna lalbum. Next base: position 17,262,123 of record OX439357.1, on the reverse strand, counting down.
CGGCCCATTCCCTCTCCTAGAGAGGAGGCCTGAGTCCCAGCAGTGGGAAAATCAAAAACGCTGATTATGATGATGATGAAGCCATGTGGACTTTTTTGGGGTAGGGAAATTACCAAATAAATTCTTATTGAAGATCAGATCCGTCCGAGTATCGCTAGCTGTGGTGATTGTTATTGTGAACTATTCCTTTGAAAGTACATAATTATAGGTATAATATGAATACAATAATCCTTATCCTTACTAATCTTCTTCTTCTATATTATAAAAATGAGCCCCGTTTTCCGTTGTCACGGCATGGCATGAAAACGGCTTGACCGATTTGGCTGATTTTTTTTTTGTTGTGATTGTTATTGTGAGGAGAAGGTTCTTATGGAAAAAAAATTAGGGTAGTGTAGGGTAGAGTAGAGTAGGGTAGAGTAGGGTAGATTAGGGTAGATTAGGGTAGAGTAGGGTAGAGAAGGATAGAGTAGGGTAGAGTAGGGTAGAGTAGAGTAGAGTAGAGTAGGGTAAAGTAGGGTAGAGTAGGGTAGAGTAGGGTAAAGTAGGGTAGAGTAGGGTAGAGTAGTAGGGTAGAGTAGGATAGAGTAGGGTAGAGTAGGGTAGAGTAGGGTAGAGTAGGGTAGAGTAGGGTAGAGTAGGGTAGAGTAGGGTAGAGTAGGGTAGAGTAGGGTAGAGTAGGGTAGAGTAGGGTAGAGTAGGGTAGAGTAGGGTAGAGTTGGGTATAGTAGGGTAGAGTAGGGTAGAGTAGGGTAGAGTAGGGTAGAGTAGGGTAGAGTAGGGTAGAGTAGGGTAGAGTAGGGTAGAGTAGGGTAGAGTAGGGTAGAGTAGGGTAGAGTAGGGTAGAGTAAGGTAGAGTAGGGTAGAGTAGGGTAGAGTAGGGTAGAGTAGGGTAGAGTAGGGTAGAGTAGGGTATAGTAGGGTGGAGTAGGGAAGAGCGGAAGCGAAGCCGCGCGGGCAAAGCTAGTAATATTATAAAAGCGAAAGTGAGTTTGTTTGTTACGTCTTCACGTCTAAATGCAAAACAAATTTCGATGAAACTTGGTACACGGATAGAGCATGTCCTGGAATAGGACATAGAATACTTTTTATCCTGGAAGTATGTTCCCTTGGGATAATTTTCTACTATCACGCGAGCTAGTAAAAATTAAAAAAAAATATTAGATAGGTACTATTTTGATGTAAAAAAGTGTATTCTATTTTTTTATTCTATACATGCATACATACAATCGAGTTTGAAGCAACATTATCGGTATAGTGTTCTTTGATTTCGAATTCATACATTATCCTCTAATCATAAAATACAACTACAACCGATTGTCATTAACCAACCGACTCAAAACAACTATACATAGTAACAAAACTTATAACTCTCAGCTCCTCAAAGTACACACGAACAACGAAACACCGCTATACCTACCACAACCTTACTCCGACAATAAAAGAAGTATCTCTCCTGAACACACAAATCACCCTTCGGGGTACATTCAGGAGGGCATCACACATACCGGGGCTTGGTAAATAAACATATTAACCTTAAGTGGGAAACCGTCCGCTGGGCCGCTGAAATTGTGTGGGATAAGGCATGAGCGGAAGCGATTATGACAGTACAGTGGCTGTTGTTGTTGTGACTAGTGATGGGGAAAAAGAACATTCTCCAAACGAGAATATTCTCGGAACGAGAATGTTCTAGAATGTTCTCGTAAGTGGAGAACTTACGAGAACTTATGAGAACTTAAAATTTGTATGTGCTCCTTCCAATTTTAACATGAAACAGATAATTATGATGATTTTAATTATTATTTTAAATATTATTATAATCGTTTTGAGTGTTTAGGAAGCTCCGCGGACAAATACAACGATGGGTTCGTGGAAACTGTCCGTAGGGTCGGTTCTAAATTCTTTAAAACTCGAACAAATGAGAGGAAGAGGCTCACGGATCGAACCCTTCAGCTTATGAAAGAGTGGCGTGAGATGATTCTGCAGTCTTCAGACGATGCGTGCACATATCGGCAGAGTCCTTGAAACGCGATCTCCGTCACTTTAGCAACGAAAAATTAAAGACACGATTGAGCGAAATAAGGGCTCCAAAGTGTTTGCAAGAGATCTGTCTATTGGGCAGAGCTAGCTCATGAAACTGAAGACCGACAAGGGCAGAGTCATATCCTCCAAATTGGAGCTTCTAGGAGAGATCAAGGCATTTTATAGACTGTTATACTCGACACTATACCCGGCCGTCAGCCTGTACGACATTAAAAGATGGCTCTGAAACAGTTGGCGTCAGGTGAAGACAGCAGGGCTCCTGAAGGCTGGTGGAAAACCGGTCCTAAACGCCTTTCAGTAGTTGTTTGATTCCGTCTCGAGGAAAAAACGCCACAGGTATGGAGCAGAGGTATGTTGGTAGTCTTCTTTTAGAAGGGTGACATACCCTGCTTAAGAATTACAGGCCCATCTCACTTCTGAGCCATGTCTACGAGCTGCTTTCCAGGGTTATCACGACTGTCTCGCGCCCAATTTCGACGACTTCCAGGCTCCCGAACAAGCCGGAAGCCAAAAAAGCTTCAGCGCCGTGGACGGAAGACTTAGGAGTATAATCAGCCTACAAAAACGCTTTGATACGATCGAGACTTGGGCTGTACTGTAGTCTCTCCAACAGTGCCAGATTGGCTATGGGTACATTGAAATGCTGAAGTGTTTATTTCAGTTTATTCAAAAACGTCACCATGTCAGTCCGACTTCAGGAACAGCCATCGAAACAAAAAAGCCAAAAAGGCAAGGAAACGCCATTTCTCCGAAACTATTCACGGCCATAATAGAGGATGTCGTCAAGGTTCTGGAATGGGCTAGGCATTAATGTCAATGGCGAGTACATCACTCACCTTCGATATCCCGACGACATAGTAGAAATGGCTGAGACTACGGAGGAGCTCAGTACAATGCTAGGTGACCTCAGAAGAGCTTCTGAAAGAGTGAGACTTAAAATGAACATAGAAAACCCAAAGTCATGGTAAAAATCCACGTAGCACTCACTCCTATCAAGATCGGAGACTCTACACTCGAATTTATGGACGACTACGTTTATCTAGGGCAGACAGTCCAGTTGGGTAGGTCTAATTTTGAGAAAGAGGTCTATCGTCGAATCCGACTCGGCTAGGCAGCGTTCAGGGAGCTGCGCGGTGTGTTTTCGTCCAATATATCACATTGTCTCAAGACGAAAGTCTATGAGCAGTTCGTGTTGCCAGTGATGATATATGGCTCCGAAACGTGGTCGCTTACAACGGGCCTCCTCAGAAGGTTTAAAGTCACTCAAAGGGCAATGGAAATGGCTAATGCTTGGAGTTTCCTTGCGTGATCACATCGAAAATGAAGACACCCGTAGCAGAACCAAGGTTACAGACATAGCCCAAAGAATCGCTAAACTTAAGTGAAGACGCAGCGTTGGAAGGCCTCCCCTAAGGTGGACCGATGACCTGGTGAGGGTCGTGGAAAACCGATGGTTGCGTGACGCACAGGACCAGTCATTATGACGACACTTGGGGGAGGCCTATGTCCAATAGTGGACGCCTATCGGCTGAAATGACGCTGATGAAGAAAATTAATATCCATATTTATTACAACAGTCTATTATAAAATAATAATCAAAAAATACATAGCATGCGCACGCGGTTACTGCTCCACCCAGCCCGCTACCCGCCCTGTTGCACTTCGCTGTGGTTACTACTGAATGAGCGGTCGAAGTGCATTCATAAAATATCACGCATTTCATTTATCATTCAAATTTTAAAAAGTGATCAAATTAAGTTTAGGTTTTGTTACTCAGTTTTTAAGTTCTCGTAAATTCTCGACTCGGAGAACATTCTCGAGAACATTTCCGCAAAGTTCTCGCTAGGAGAATGTTCTCGGGAATTTCCCATCGCTAGTTGTGACAGTGTTGTTACAGTGTTGTTTTTGTTGTTGTGTGTGTGTGTGTGTGTGGCTGCTGCGCTGCGTGTCGCTGTGTTCAGCTAGACTGCCAACGAGAGCGCGGTATGCGGTGCTGGCAGTCGACGCCAGAGGCGCGTATGGTACTCAAGTCACACTACAGCTCGCCAAAGCGTGACAGCTCTGAGGCACGCTGGAACACTATGCGTCTTCGACAACTCGGGATCGGTCCTTATGAGACGAGTAGATACCGAGATACCCATTTCTCACCGTCCGCAAGGCTGCGCAACTCAGTATGTATATATAAAATTGATTATTTAACATCTATGTCGACTGCTATGCCGGAGGTCGTGGTTTCGATTCCCACCCAGGACAAATTTTTGCGTGATGAGCATGATCATTTGTCCTGTGTCTGGGTGTAATATATCTATATATGTATATGTATTTATTTAGAAATATATAAGTATGTTTATCAGTTGTCCAGTACTCATAACACAAGCTCTGCTTAGCATGGGACTAGGCGGCGTTGTGTGTTTGTTGTGAAATATAAACTTCAACAACTTAGTCTAAAAATACACTATGTATTAGTTTAGGTTACTCAAACTAAACACTTAACAAAAAGAGTTCTCCATAAATTGTCCTAAGAATATGGTATAACGAAACTGTTCCCAATCAAAACGCTTCCCTCTCATCACTCGCGCCAACAACTCCTCAAGTTCTCCCAAGGCACGTTTCCTGAATGTTTAATTTTATTGAATTCCGATCGATCCTACTCGCAGATGTTTCGTAAGTACCGACTTATCCCTTTTTACCATGTTTCTTACTAAACATATTTTGCCTGAAAACTGTTATTTATGTACTTTGGGCTAGTTATTGAGGATTTGTGATATACTTCACAAATCCTTACGCTTGGTTTTCGGGTAAGAATGGCCGATATATCATGTCCTTGAAAAGAAGCGTTTGGGTTACCGACCTATTCTCTTTCTTGCTCTATTAAATGACGGTTCAATGTGATAGAAAAGGATGGAAGCATAGGCGAGTGATTCATGATGTAGTTTGACCCTAAAGGAACGTTCACGACCTTGCCCCTGTGAGCGGCAGCTGCGCGGGGAGCGGTAAGATCCAAAGTATGAAAATGTTTGAAGCATGCCACGAGACTTACTGATGCCGCCCCGCTCGCCGCGCCGGGCGCCCCTAATGACTGAATTTGTGACTAAGCTGTAAGAGATACCACCTAGATGATGGGTAGAAATGTTTTTAGTCTTCATGTAATAAAACTACCGTATCCTTTGAGTACCGATGGTACTCGTAGGCCGCTACGATGTTTGAAACTGTCGTGTCATACTCGTTTATTTGTCTGTTAATGGTTTTACTTCCTTCTGAACTTATAAAGCCCTGACTCCAGAGCTAGAGATTTAAGGAGCCAGTTTCAATTTTGTGATAGTGATATGAAAGAGTTAGAAACAGCCAAATTTTTGGAACAAAAATAAATTGACGATAAAATTAAGTTCAATTAAAATATTTGATCCAATAGCGTTCCATCATCGGACTACCAGACGTACGGCGATGCGCCACCGGTACATGGTGGACATCCCACCTACATGCATAAAACGTTTTGGAAACACATTCATTGTGCGTGCAGCTAAGGAGTGGAATTCCTTGCCGCAGTCTGTGTTTCATGATAGCTACAACTCGGGAATCTTTAAGTCGAGAGTGAATAGGTTTCTTCTAGGTTAGCGCGTTCCATTGTCGACCGCATCGTCGCTTTCCATCAGGTGAGATAGCGGTCAAGCGCAAACCTATCAACAATTTAAAAAAAACCATAAGAAGGATTAGAGCTAGTAAATTTTAATTTACCTATTGGTGAAAGCTTGTCTGATATTCTTCCTAGAACCGTCAATAACTCTATGACCTTCATAAAATCCAAACCTCATAATCTCTAACTCCCAATTCAGAATAACGTTTGCACGTTAATTAATACTTTGAATTACAATAATCCCGGTTAAACCTAACGCTCGATCAAAGTTTTATGCAATCGACCGCAAGTTGTTCAAACTTCGGCCAACTTCGGGGAACTTCGGGGAACTCCGGCCAAGTTTAGCCGACATCTTGTTTGATGTTGTCTACACGTAATGGTTTCGTCGATGTGGTAGGATACAGACCGCGACACGGAAATTAATTCGGCCTGTGTAGGTAGTTATATGGAGTACACTGAGGTAAATATGGTTTGTGAGTACTCTGGTCTTGAAGCCACAGTAACGTAATGTATATTAAAAGTTTGAAAAGCGATGTTTGAAACTAAGAGCTCATACACACGGACAACATGTCGCCAACGGTGGAGGTAACTGCAGCCGATGTTCTAAAGCGACACTTTTTTTAGGTGGGAAAATTATGGAATGACATCTCTCGCCTTTGGGATCCCAGGAGATCTCTTTCGAAATACTCATGTACAGTTGCTGACATCTTCTTGAGGCGTTCGTGGAACAATACGAACCTCGACGACTTTGGCTCGGTCCAGACGGTTACTAGACGGTCAGACGGCGAGGTACTCATTGCTCGCCGTCCACAAGCCCGCGCCTACAGTGGCCGGAAATCGAGATCGGAATCCCGGCGGCTGAGACGCGAGGGGCATTGCATCGCACGGGCGGTCGCCTCCTTTTGCGAAGCAGTATCGCAAATATCATCACTTACCATCAGGTGAGATAGTGGTTAGTCGCGAGGCTTGTAACCTATAGCGTTACTTACGGTTGCGTGCCGCATCCGCCATTTGTTTTAGTCGACTGCCAATTGTTCAAGGATAGAATAGGATAAACTTTATTGTACACCAAAAAAGACAAGAGGACAAGGAAGAGGGGTTTCAAGAGTCGCTATAAAATGATTTTTAGTGACGAAATTGATTTCAACATCGTTGATTTTTGAAGTAAAAGCAAAACAAAAGCAATGTCTTTTCTTGGGAATACATTCTGCAACTGACTACTGATGACAGCTGCCACTGATCTTCAAAGTTAGAAAGTCGTCGACCACCGTCGTTGCGTCAACAGTTGCCGCCGACGCGTCGACAGTTGCAGCTACCTCTCCCGTGTGTATGAGCTCTTAGATGAGTTAAAACCACGTACTTCGGAATGTAGAAGAATTTGTTATTAATATGCTAATAGACACGAAGTTTGTGTTGTGTAAACATGGCGTGTTTAATACCAGCTGAAAGACTTCTGAAGGATGTAATGAATTTTTGATTTGATCTGCATTAGCTTTGAATTCTATTTTGGTGATGGAATTTTAATCAACCCTCGCCGTATTTAGGGAAGTTTCTAGCGAATGAGCTCGTATTAATCTTTCAGGGCCCGTGTCTGAATTGAGAATTTGTTACTAAGGAAATACGGTTTCACAGGCCGTATATTAATATAAGACTCAGATGAAAATTACTACTAATTAATTTTTATTGTTATTATATTATATTCAAGTAATTTACTCTTTTATTTTACCCTCTCCCTCTGCTTCTAAATTCCAAACTATCTACGTATTATCAGCAGGGTCGAAGCCTACTGGGGCCAAGGGTTTGGTTTACTTTACATTGGCAGTGCACAAAAAGACAAGTGCAGAAAAACTATAAAATTGGTGCCCAACGTGGGACTTCTCTGCTGCCGTACCCACGGCCCCAAATTCGGCGCCATAATTAATCCAGTTGAGGGCCCTTCTCAATTCGTCTATCTTTATTTATTTATTTAACGTGAGCACGGTTTAAAAGCTTATTGTTTCATCCAACGTAAGTTCGATAAAAAGGCATCGCGAAAAAAGAGAAATAACGCCTGAACTCTCTGTTGGCATACATTAATTCCGTCACTCATTCGACTTATCCGTCATATTTTGACATTAATATCTCGATTAAATGTGCAAGATTTCTATAAATATATATATTTTTAAACATAAGTAATGTATGAATGGCCAAAGTTTACACAATGTAGATTTTTCAGAGGTCTTTACTGGAGTAGTTTCACAGATATTTTGATGTCAATAGAACAAAACTTTTTGTGTTAAAACCAAGATCACTGTGTCAAAACGTTATCCTAATGTGTATTTTTATTAATAGGCTCACGCTTTACAACTATATCACCTGATGATAAGCGATGACGTGGTCAACGATGGAGCACGCTTGCCTAGAAGCAACTCATTTACTCTTTGCCTAAAAATGGCTACATTGCAACCACAGGGAACACAGAGTCCGGTAAGTTTCACTCTTTAGCTGTACGCACAATGAATATATTCCCAAAACGTTTAGTGCTTAGAGGTGGAATATCTTCAATATATTTGCATTTACCTACCCTCCCATGCCATAAAATTAGACTTAACTTCATTTCCAATCCTTGTCTCTACTTATCGCCAATTTTTGCACCTTCCGCTATAACATGTAGGGAGCATAAACTTTACACAGGAAAAAAACGAAGTTAGAACGCTAAAAGGCTTCTGCAGCTTTCAGATATTACAGCTGAAAATTGTAAAAAGATTGGTAACCAAAAAACCTTTCCATTAAATATTAGCGAAGCACTTTACAGGCGCATAAAGGAATTTCTCTTTTACGGCTGCTTGCATCTTGTCGGAATATTGAAGCGTTGAGGGTAGGGCAATAGTAACAGCGGAGCGGAATACGAGCAAAGCATAATCAGTTTTTTAATGTTCCCACTGCTGGGACTCAGGCCTTCTCTCTAGGAGAGATAATGGGCCGTAATCAACCACGCGGGCCCAGTGCAGATTGGTGAATGTCGCAAGTCTTCGAGTTTTTGGTTCTACGACAAGCTGGTTTCCTCACGATATTTTGCTTGACCGTTTTGAGAGTAGTCGTGATGAAATAAATTACACAAAGTAATGCGCCTGGCCGGGTTTGAACACGTGACCTACAACTTGTCAGTCGGGGTCGTTACCATTCAGCCAACACTGTTCCTGGAATGAGAGCATAATGGACAATTTTCGTCATCATTTCGGCTGAAAGCGCGGCCTATGTGGCAGTGCATATGCCACCCTCAAGCGTCACCATAATGACCAGTCATATGCGTCTCAAATAAATCAGATTCCCACCACCCTCACATCAGGTCATCGGACAACAGAACCTTTCGGACCCATCGGCTATCTATTCTGCGAGCAATGTAACCTACCCATAAGTTTGGCGATTTTTTGGTCTATGTCGGTTATCTTGGTTCTCCAGCGGATATTTTCATTCATGATCCGATTACGCAAGGAAATTCCGAGTATAGCCATTGCCACTGGCCTTTCAATGAATCCCATTCCCATTTTAGGCCAGCATATTTCCATTTATTATTACTGGTAACAAGCACCGATCACAGAATTGTCTTCCTCTTCAGTCACTGTAGTCATATAGCTTAGTTTTTAGCGAAAATAAATTTTCAGGGATGGTCTAAATATGAAATGTCGACGGCCGCCGTCGAGTGTTAACATCTGCCGTCCACAACTAAAGTTATCTCTGCCGTTGGTAACACGCTGCTCGTATATTTGAATTCAAAAAAAATAGTTTGTCTATTGCTGTCTGAGAGCCTTAATATAGGTATATGCTGTTTTTTTTTTAATTCATGAATCCCCAAGCGACCACCGGTGGCCGCGCATCTATTGTCTTACTATTGTGTTTCTAATTGACGGTATCTGAAGGGTTAAGTTATTTTCATAATACTTTTCCTATTAGTTAAGCCTAGTGAAGTAATGATAAGCTATGTCGTGACACCAATTTTATTTCCCTCAATTTTGCAACTGAAAATTAGTGAAAATGCACCGTCACTAAGTATTTTAAGTAAAATTGCGAGAGCTTATGAACTTTGCAAGAGAGTAAGAGGATATTCAAAACGTTTACTGTCTGGCAGTTTACAACATTTAGTAAACATAAATTAGTTTTGATTAAAGGTGAACAAAATCATTCTTATATAAAATTGCACACTAAAAATATTATAGAAAGAAAGAAGAAAGAAAGAAAAACATTTTATTTACGTGAATTAGACGCATACTTAAAGCTAAATAACAAACATAACACAACATCAGTCGATAGGGAAGATATGCAAAATATTATCGCCTTGTACAGCAAATCACAGCGCTATTGTTTTCAAAGTGTTCCAATTGGTAAAGTATATCATCGCTTGTGCTATTTTTCAAAGTTTCATGATCTTTTCTTTTTCACTTTGAATAAATTTCATAAATATGTCGATAAAATTGTCATTTAGACATGTAATGTATGTCATTTTAAATTTTTTGATGATCAGGGTTCATGGACTGGGTTTCATATACTTCTATCAAAAATACATAGAATAGAATAGAAATACTTTTATTTGAACAGGAAAAACCATGACAACACGACCGCCCCAAGCATTGAAAAAAAAGGAAGTGCACACAATATTTTTGTGTTCTTTCCAACCCCGCTACTCGCTGACACTGAGACCCCACCTTTGTTTGGTCGTTAAGGCCAGGCGCAGCACTCATTGACGGTAGCTTATTGCAGCTACGCCGTCTTCCGAACTTATTAAATTACACGATATTGTTGTCTATCGCAATTTCGGTACCACGGCGCACCGTCGGAATGAGATCTTGTGCGGTATTGGTTAGGCGGCATTCTGTTTAGGTCGCGTCAGAGAGGGGAGATATTGCATTGTCAAGCAGTCGTTATAAAAGGAGATGAAGAATTTTAGAGCCAGCCTTTTTGTTTTTTTTTTTTGTTGTAGGAAATTGTTGCTGTTGAACAAGTTATCAGGAAACGAAAAAAAAAATTGCCCTCTCCGTACAAAATTAGAAACTTGCTTGGACAGTTTGTTTGGTGAGGCCGATTATTTTTCTTTACCGGAAAAAAAAATTGTGGAAGCTTCGCCTACTGAGCAAACCCATAAATTTTGCGAAGACTTGTCCCTTACACCCTATATAGTGTTTTGAAACACGTCCGATAATCAGTGACCGTTATTTTGTAGGAGAAAAATAGAACACACTGATAAAAATAGTACATGTCACACGTCCTACAAAAAGTCGGTAAGATACAGAGCAATGTTACAAATATACAAAATCGGACCGATTATCCTCTTATAGTCCTACAAAAAGTCTGACGTGGGCGAGCAGCGTTACCTAAATATAATAAAATACTTAAAATAGTACAGCTACTGAAACTAACAAAACGCGACTACTGATATTTACTAAGCTTCAACCACACATGTGTCGGTACGTAAACTTTACAACAAACGCCTCTGTCGCAGCCAATGTCGGAGCTCGGTGCATTGAGGAACTTCCTAATTATGTGGAACTTCAGCAATTAGTGCTCGGAGGTGGAACCGATAATATCGTTTGCGATGTCTTGTCTCAGGTAGTTCGCAAGTATAGTTGGTATCGTTTTGTTAGTGATGTGTTTCGCTGGTTAGCTGTTTTGTTGGAAACGGAAGTTTGGAGCGAGTCAGACGAGAAATTTGTTGATATTATCTATACTTGTATTGATGCTAGCTGACTTGACATATGTTGTTCTACGACAAAAGTAATCAACGAAAAAAAAATAGGGTCTGGGCTAGGAACACTATGGGTTTTTATCAGTTAAAGTCTGACAGCCCTTCTTCACTCCACACAAAACTACTTACTTCTTCTCTTTATATTTCTACCTTCTTCGTGTGTTGATGGTATCATCAGCATCATCTGCCTAGTTTTTTTTTTAACTGTAAACTGTTGACATTTTGATTTTTAGTTTACCTTGATGCAGCTCAACCTCGTATTTTTACATCAAGCGTCATGGATGGCGTCGTTTTGGTTAGGGTGCTCTGATTGATAGACTATCTATCAATTAGAGCTCTATAACCAAAACTGTTGACAGTATATATCTTTTAAGACTGTTTGGAACTAATTAGTGGGTAGATATAGTACACTGGAATAATCCACCAACTTGTGTTTGGCCCTAATGCCTTGATCACACGTATCGAGTAAAAGGGCGAAACAGTAAAATGTTGCTCGGCCGAGACAGTGATTTTAGCGAGTTCTAGAGATAAATGGTAGTCTGAGCACTCGGCGCTGTGTTCACGTACCGATTCGGCAGAAAGTACTGTCTCGCCCGTTTACTCGGTACGTGTGATCAAGGCATTAGGGCCAAACACAAGCTGGTGGATTATTCCAGTGTTACCGCGCTCTTGGAACGCAAAGGTCAATTGATAGAAAGCAGGTCGGTTTTAGTCATTAGGTCTACTACCCAAAACCGAAGAATTATTTAATGATATTCTACCTCAAAAAAAAAAAAAATTGACAGGGGCCGATTATACACCGGAGATATAGTTAACCTTGTCTAGATTCCGCAATGCAGTCTGAGACGTTATTTTAATGTTCCCCAAGCTACTTCTATCTGCAACGATTGCAATATCGATTTAAACATAAAAAAACTACTCATGTCGTTTTGCAATCTATGCACAGATGTCTCAACTGTGCTCTTCTGTTAAATTCACAGTAACAGACAGTATTGACAGAATTATTATTATCATCATCGCAACCTGGTTTTTTTCTATTCTGTCCTGTCACCCGTCACGCTATAATTTTTTTTTCAGGTAATCAAGAGTCAGAGTCTTACAACTTGTCTCGCTATAGGGTGATCCGGGAGACTGTGTCAGACTTTTACTGACTAAAAACTGAGCTATTTATGGAAACTAACCCTGGCCCCAGTAGGCTTCGACCCAACTGGGCTCCTGCTGTTGCTGACAACTCCATGAACAACTGTGATTTTTAGTTGCTCTTTGCGTTCTAGGACCACGGTTTCCTCAGTTTTACTTCTTATACTGTTTCATTCATCATGATCTTTCTGTCCTTGTCCTGTTTTATTTGATGTCGGCACAACACGTTTTTTTCTTCCATTCTATCCTGCGTCACGCTATCACCCACTCTCTTTTCATTAAAATCACATGTTACACAATCCATCCATGTTTTCTTCGGCCTAAGTCTCTCTATCGATCCGTACACATGTATACTCATAGCTCTTTTAGTAACATGCGTTTCATTTCTCCTCTTCACATTGTCATTTCAAGACAAACATTTAACATTTGGTTCTAAAACTTTACATTCATCAAGACGTAAAACTAAAACTAAAACTAAGTTTCTCGCACTAAAACTAAATGTTACATCTCTTACTTAGTCTTTTTATTATATGTTTGAGTTTGTAAACGAAGCCGGGTTTAGATTATAGACTATTAAGGTTTTTTTTTTTTTTTTTTGTCGACGGGGAAAATCATCTTTGACGAAACCCGCTCTTGGGTGGAGCGGGAGACAGTGTCAGACTCTTACTGACTAAAAACCCCGCGCCGTTCCTTCTAGCCTTCATACCGGGGCACGAGCTCCCTTTCGGACAACCCTGTCCCCAGTAGGCTTCGACCCAGCTGGGCCCCTCCTGGTGCTGACAACTCCTTGAGGCGCGCGGGAACAGTGCGCGCCGTCGACGTCTTGGACTCGGTCCATTACCGGACAATCGGACAGCGAGCTACCCATAGCTCGCCGTCCGCGAGCCCGCGTCTACGGTGGCCGGAAATCGGGATCGGAATCCCGGCGACGGCGGCGAGGGCGCCTTTGCCTGATGCGGTCGGCCTCCTCCTTTGCAAGCATTACTGCTTCGCAGAAGGAGGCGACCGCCTGCCATTCCTCCTCGCTCCGGACCATGGCCTCGACCAGGGCCCGGCGCGAGAGGTCTCCGCCGCCGATCGCCCCCACGAGGGCACGGCGATGCTCCGCCCAGGCAGGGCACACCTCGATGGTGTGCTCCACCGTGTCCTCCGGGCGTTGCGCACAGTGGCGACACCCGGGCGTCTCTTCCGCTTGAATCCGATGCAGGAACCTCCCGAACTTGCCATGTCCGGTGAGGACCTGCGTCATGCGGAACGTAAGGACGCCGTGAGGTCTTTCCAGCCACGCCTCAAAGAGGGGGCTTACCGCCATAATCGTGGCGTGCCCAGCACTGGGTTGCGATAGCCGTTGACGCCATTTCACCATGAGATCCCGCCGGAGCTCTGTCCGCCATGCTTTGACATGTTGCGGCAGTGGACTTTCACCCCGGCGTTGCATCTCCACGCGCATGTCGTGCATGTGTGCAAGGACTGTTGCCTCCAGATCCCACGGTGGTAGGCCAGCCAGAAGGCTCGCCGCTTCGCGGGAGATCGTGCGGTAACCCCGCACCATCCGTATTGCCATGACCCTCTGGCAGGCGTTCAGTATGGACGCCGGTCGCTTTGCCAGCGACGGCGCCCACACCGGCGCCCCGTAGAGGGCCATGGACCGAACGATCCCCGCGTAGAGCCTCCGGCAGGAGGCGTCTGGACCCCCAAGGTTGGGCAGGAGCCGCTTGAGAGCAGCCCCAGCCCGGAGAAGCTTGGGAGCCAGACGTCGGAAATGTTCTACGAAATTCCACCGGCTGTCGAGGACGAGTCCCAGATACTTCATCGTCGACCCGACGCCGATGCGAACTCCTCCTACCGTAAGCTGGGAGTCCGATGGTGGCGCGTTCCGAGGGCCGTGGAAGCACATTGCCTCGGATTTATGCAGCGCCACCTCGAGTCCCAACTCCTGGATCCTACCAACGGCTATCGCAACCCCGCGTGTCGCTAGAGCGACCGCCGCCTGGTGCGACTCTCCCTGCGCTAGGATCAACGTGTCGTCTGCGTAGCAAACCACGCTGACCCCGTCCGGGAAGTCGCCGCGCAGCACGTAATCGTATCCGATGTTCCACAAGGGTGGGCCCAGAACCGACCCCTGCGGAACACCGCACGACATCTCTCGACGTTTCCAGTCTCCCTGGTGACCGGGGTAGACAATGTACCTGTCTGACAGGTACGCCTCGACCACTAGACAGAGGTATTCGGGCACCCGGTGGTACCGGAGTGCCCTCCGGATCGTACTCCAGGGCAGGGAGTTGAAGGCGTTGGCAATGTCCAAGGACACTGCCACGACACACCTACCCTGGGACACCGCTTCCCCTGTCGTGAGGGCTCGCACGCGCATGATGGCGTCTATAGTAGAGCGCGCCCTGCGAAAGCCGAACTGTCCGTCCGACAAGTCCGGCCCCACCCGTGTTAGCCGCACGACGAGGCGGTTTGCAATAACTCTTTCAAAGAGCTTGCCCACCTCGTCGAGCAGCACAATGGGCCGGTATGCGGACGGAGAGTCCGCAGGGCGCCCTGGCTTCGCTACGAGGACCAGTTTCCCCGTCTTCCAGCGAAGTGGGAACTGGCCCCTCTCCAGGCATGCGCTAAAGAGCCCTCTCAGTCGAGGCCCGAGAGCCTCCATGGCCAGGACCCAGGCTTTCCCTGGCAAGCCGTCGGGTCCTGGGGCGGTGTTTTTGGCACTAAGCCTTCGCACCGCCACTCTCAGCTCTACCTCGGTCACTTCTGGAGCATTTTCGTCGTCGTCGCTGTTGCGATCCGCGTCAGACACCGCTGGCGGAGGCGGAGCCATGGGCGGGGGGGAGTGTTCCCCCCGCGCAGGGAACAGAGAGCTAACCACACCCTCCACGAGTTGGGGCCGGAGACTCTGAGTCAACGGCGGAGCCCAGGGGCGAAGCTTGTCCCGTACCAACTTGTACGGGCGCCCCCACGGGTCCGCGTTCAGAGACCCCAGCCACACGTTGCGGGCCTCGAGTTTGGCCCGCTTGATCTCCGTTCGGAGGGTGCGTTTTGCCTCTCTGTATTCCTCATATAGCTCCGCCTCTCTGGCCTCCGCATCCGGCGGGCGGATGCGGCGCCTGCAGTGCCTGGCGTACCGGCGTCGCGCGTGATTGCACGCATTGCGCAGTGCGCCGATCTCCGGCGACCACCAGTACACCTGGCGCTTAGCTCGTCCTGGACGGACACGGGGCATTGCCGCATCGCAAATTTGCGACATGGCCTCCTGGAACCACTCCGCCTCGACGTCGATGTCGACAGGCCTGTCCGGTGCTTGCACCCAGGCCTGTACCGTCGCGGCTTCCAGGAGGAGCTCCCGGTCCATCTGCTTAAGCGCCCACCGCGGACCGCAAGGGCTCTGTCGGACCGGCGCGGCCGAGGTTTCGGCGGAGACGTCAAACCGGATGTACCGGTGGTCGGAGTACGTCTCCACCTCCTCCATCACGCGCCAGTCGACGACACGCGGCGACAGAGCGGGGCTGGCGAACGAAATATCCACCACCGACTCACCCCGCATCCGCACCAACGTGGGGACAGAACCCCGGTTCAGTACGACCAGGCCCAGCTCCAAGGCCCAGTCCTCTACCATCCGACCCCTCTGGTTCGTGAACCGGGAACCCCAAGCCGTGTTCCAGGCTAGACTATTAAGGTAAGTTTAGCTCTTTGTAAAGTTATTTGTCTGTTATATGTTAATGTGAGCGAAATATGTTTTTGATTGCTATGTGGTTTCATACAAGCTCTTAAATGCGTTTAGTTTGTATGTGCATTTTAAATTGATCTAAACAGCAAAATGATATGTATATTAGTTATATTAACGTTTGATAGATATGATATTATTTGATTCATTAGGAAAATTTTTATTATGCATTCATATTCCAATATTTTTGAACAACGCATATTTCCAATATTTTCAATTTCGTTCAATGCGAAAATGATCAGTTTTGTTTTTGAGAATCTACGAATCTATCAAAATAAAAATAACTTAATAAAACCGTAGTCGTTAATGTATTTATTTTATTCCTTAAACTATTGTAAAATTCTATTTGTTGGGATTGTAATTATATCCTTTTTGTTTTAATTTTTTATGTGTTTGGTTCTTTCTTTATCGTTTTTGTTGTCTTATAGAACTTTTTTGTGACTGATTTTATAATTGTAGGAGTACAGCTATCAGTTCCTAGATTATTTTGTTATATGTAATTTGTGTACACCTCTCTCTATCCTAAACATTACAAGTACCAATTCTCTAGTCATTTACCAAAACCCCCGATTGTCAAAACTGCCGGCAACAGCCAAGCAAACCCTGTAGTCGGCCTATTGTTCATCTTCAATTAATAAAGTTAATACATCAATAATAAAAAAATAATACATCAATAATTAAAGTTTTCCTGACACACAGTTCCCAGTCATATTTGCTTACGTAATTAGTGCTTGAAGCTACGAGTATAGAATCGTTTGGAAGCAGCCTTTTAGTTCAGGCCAGGTTCTACTCATTTTAAACCTCTGGAAACCCACAAATCTATGAGTAATAAATACTACATACAGCACACAAACACCATGATTTTTTTTATTTTATTAAAACTGACTACATCAACCACCGCGGTTGAACGGTATTGGACCGGGTGTTAAACCAAGTGTTGAACCGACTAGGACTTTGGACTGAGTGTTCAATCAAGCGCCAAAGTTAAGTGGCAATGGGCAGGGCACATTGCACGCAGAACAGATGGTCGATGGGGACGAAAGGTTCTGGAGTGGCGACCACGTACCGGAAGACGCAGCGTTGGAAGGCCTCCAACAAGGTGGACCGACGACCTGGTCAGGGTCGCGGGAATCCGATGGATGCGTGACGCACAGGACCGGTCGTTGTGGCGACGCTTGGGGGAGGCCTATGCCCAGCAGTGGACGTCTTTCGGCTGATATGATGATGATGATGATGTTCAATCAAGTGTTAAAGAGTGTGTTGGACCGAGTGTTGAACTGACTTTTGGTTAGAGTGTTGAACTGGATGTAGACCCAAGTGTTGATCCGAGTTTTGGACCAAGTGTTGTACCGAGTGTTTGAACTGAGTATTGAACTAAGTATTGAACTGAGTGTTAAACGGAGTGTTGAACTGAGTGTTAAGCGGAGTGTTGAATCGAGCGTTGAACCAAGTGTTGAACCGCCTATTGAATTGAGTGTTAGAGCGAGTGTTGAACATTGAAATGAGTTTTGAAACGCGTATTGGACCGAGCGCTAAACCGATTGTTGAATCGAGTTTTGGACCAAGTGTTGTATCGAGATTTGAACCGAGTGCTGAACAGCGTATTGAACTCAACGTTAAACAGAATTTTGAACAGAGTGTTAAACAGTAGTGGACTGTGACAAGCCAATTTAATAAATCAGTGTACCAAATCTTTTTTTTTATAGGAAAAACCTTTCACTCTATTCCCAACCACTAAAACTCTTGAAAACCAGAATCAACAGTGTTGGACCACTAAAAAAATACCGACGCAATGAAACTATGTGTCCTGGGGAAACAATTCAACAGCCTACCAAGCCTAAAAGGTTCCAAAGAGCACTACATTTGATCCCCTTTTAAAACAACACTTTTTCCGACAATATATTTCCATGCATAAATTATAGTAGAGAATAAATATATTTTTGTTTTGTTAACACCGAAACACCTCTTAATGGTTGCTTCCAATTATTGCTGTCCGAATAATATTCACGAATGTTAAGTTAATTTTTTCGTATGATTTACATGTTGGTTGTTGAATATTAAATGTTTATGTACTTTATAGTTGTGAAACACTGATTAAAAATGTTGTTTTAAACGCTCGCGAATGTGGTTTTTATATATTAAAAATAGAGCAGCTCCAATAATGGTAGCTGATGGTTCAGAAACCGAATAACAGAAGACCCAGCAATACAAGAGTGTCGTACCAGGTTTTGAGGTCCCGGGTGTTGCCACTGTGCGGAATGCCCGGAAGACACGGTGGAGCTCATAGTTAAGGTGTGCCCTGCTTGGGCGGAGCATCGCCGTGCTCTCGTGGGAGCGATCTGCGGCGGAGACCTCTCGCGCCGGGCCTTAGTTCATTCAAGGCCATGGTCCGGAGCGAGAAGGCAGGCGGTCGCCTCCTTCTGTGAAGCAGTAATGCTAGTAAAGGAAAAGGCGGACCACATCAGGCAACAGTGCCCTCGTCGCCGCCGCCGGGATTTTGATCCCGGTTCCCGCGCGCCTCAAGGAGTTGTCAGCAACAGGAAGGGCCCAGCTGGGTCGAAGCCTGTTGGGGCCAGAGTTAGTTTCGAAAGATAGCTCGAACCCCGGTATGAAGGCTTGAAGGAACGGGGTTGGTTTTTTAGTAAATAAGAGTCTGAGACTATCTCCCACTCCACCCAAGAGCGGAGGTTGTCATTTGATAATTTTCTCACCATGAAAGGTTTTGAGGTGCGAAAACATCATGTATTGAAGTGAAGAACACAACATTGTGTTCTTCACTTCAAACTGCATTCTTTGCAGGTGCAATTCTTTGCAGGCTTCCAAATGACAACCAGGACCAACAGTACAATGTATTATCAGCATGGATGTATCTTGGTTTGTTCGATGGACACCCACAGACTGACCTCGGGAAACGTTGCTAAACCTTAGAGATTGATTCTTGAATCTGATATAATTTTAGCCATGAACTTCTTGAGTGAAGGTTTTCAAGACCGTCCTTCAATTATACGGAATTGGATCTTTACCATTACCTCATAACACGAATCTACATAACACTGAAACCAGACAAGATAAAACCAAACACACTCAACGTCCACCTCGCGGGCTTTACCGAACGACCAACTCGAGCAAATAATAATAATTTGGTAGAACTCAGTTTACAAATCGGCTTTCAGAATGAAGCAGCCCTGAAAGGGATTACAGGGATCACTGATCACTCGTAAGCCTTTAGTTACACCGATATGCTGTTAACCAACACTGAGAAGCGTAAATTTGTGTGCAAACACACAACAACACATGTTTTTGCGCGAGTGTGCAATACAGACAGATATCAAGTGTGTAGGTGGGCGCAAGTAGTGGTGAGTGTAAGTGTGTGTAATTGGATTTTAGTGTAAGTAATCGTGTTCTGTTTATTTCGCTTTGATTGGTTTGTGTAGCGAATTATGGGTGGTAACGTTACTTGTCAGATGTTGAATATCGATTTATCTAGTCTCTTTGATGATTATATGATGAAACGTGAACGTTATTGACGTGTCTTCTTTCAGTAATAGCTGAATACTATTTATAAGATAAAGAACAGAATACACCAACCGATGTTATGTTCCCGAAGCCGGAACAGGTATTTTAGTATTTACCAAACAGTTATATAGGAGAGAGGATTGTGTGAAGTTCATATGTTAAAAGGAACTTTACAGCTTAGTATACCCTCATGTATGGCAGGCGGATGCCTTATCTACTGGGCTGTCACGACAAAAACTGGCCAAGTGCGAGCCGGACTCGCGCACGAAGGGTTCCGTACCGTCCCTAGCAAAAAACGGCCGAAAATCACGTCTGTTGTACAGAGGCCCCACCTAAATATTTATTTTATTCTGTTTTTAGTATTTGTTGTTATAGCTGTAACAGAAATACACTTTTTTTCGGTGGGAAAAATTATCCAATGATAACCCCCGTTCTTAGGTAGAGCGGGAAATAGTGTCAGATTCTTACTGACTAAAAACCCACCCCGTTCCTTCTAGCCTTCATACCGGGGCTCGAGTTCCTTTCGGATAACCCTGACCTCAGTAGGCGTATTAGTCGACCCAGCTGGGCACCTCCTGTTGCTGACAACTCCTTGAGGCTAACAGAAATACATCCTCAGTGTGAAAGTTTCAACTGTCTAGCTATCACGGTTCATGACATACAGCCTGGTGACAGATGGACAGACAGACGGAGAGCGGAGTAGTAATAGGTTCCCGTTTTATCCTTTGGGTCATTATCAGTCTTTTTAATGTTCCCACTGCTGGGACTCAGGCCTCCTCTCTAGGAGAGGGAAGTGGTCGTAATCCACCAAGAGGGCCCAGTGCGTGTTGGTAGATGTCACATGTCTTCGAATTTTTGGTTCTAGGACATGCCAGTTTCCTCACGATGTTTTCCTTCACCGTTTTGAGAGCAGTGGTGATGAAATAAATTACACGAAGTAATGCGCCTGGCTGGTTTCGAACCTGTGACCTACAGCTTGTAAGTCGGGGCCTTTACCACTCGGCCACCACTGCACTGCATCCTTTGGGTATGGATCCCTAAAAAGGCAGTAGTAAGTAAAAATACCAACTAATAAACTTACTTCGAAATACCCACACAAGAACTTGCAGCAAAACTTTACTAAAGTTCTTGCCTCCCCCACTTGACCTGGAACTAACACCAATTTGTTACACACGGCGGGACAAGTGCATACCGTCTCCGGAGCGCATCAAAGTTGACTAAGTTAGGTCTTAATTAGCCTTCCAAGTTCGATAGCCTACTTGTACCAGGTCAGCGGAAACGTGGACCATCTTAATTAAAATTTAGCTACAGTTTGGCACTGCGGGATTGTTCAAAAGAGTTACCTTGGCTCGTGAAATACAGGTGAGTTTTAGTCAGTAAAAGTCTGATACACCCTCTTGCTCCACTCAGAAAGGAAGATGACGTTTAAAGAAAGAAATATGTTTATTTGAGACTCGCATAGGACAAATACCAGAATAAAAAAAATGCATCGCATAAATAAATATTAAAAAAACAATGAAATTAAAAAAAAAACTTGTGCGAGGCCAAAATATTCCTATTCGAATATGCTGCGTTTAAAAAAAAAAACGCGGCGCTGGTATTCTGATAGGGCCGGTGATACCACGGACACCCTCACGGAACACAGAAATTTGATGCTTTCCCGACTAAAACAAGCTGCAATTTGGTAAGGAAGATATGTTTAGAAGGTTTAACACAAAATTGTTGACACAATTCTACGTCTCTTTCACGCTTTGACTGAAAAATCAATCTGACCTGAAAATCTAATCTGATCGCTTAGCCTATCAGACAGACATCATATACATATCAGAAAAGGCTAACTGTTTTTTATTAACCTTAATAACTTGAAAAAGTGATTTCGTTCCTACACAATTACTAATGTATAGCATAATCGGCCTTATAATGTTCCCACTGTTGGGACTCAGACCTCCTCTCTAGGAGAGGGAATGGGCCGTAATCCACCACGCGGGCCTAGTGCGAGTTGGTGGACGTCACAAGTCTTCAAATTTTTAGTTCTAGGACATGCCGGTTTCCTCACGATGTTTTCCTTCACCGTTTTGAGAGCAGTGGTGATGAAATAAATTACACTAAGTAATGCACCTGACTGGGTTTGAACACGCGACCTACAAACTCGTAAGTCGGGGCCGTTACCACTCGACCGTCACCGCTCTCACATAAATGTATATAGAGCAAGAAAAGGCGGGACCATCTGATTTCCATATACACATAGCAATCAGTTGTATCGGACAACAGTAGAACACAATATGGTAATTTAATTAAAGAAGATTTTATTAGCAGGACTGTGTACTATCTTGGTCATTTTATTCATGCAATTTATAATGCGAATGAGGCACTGTGTTAAGGCTATAATCAGGATTTAAAAAGACCAGCTAGATACCAGCTTAATGCACTTGAGTCAATTGTGAAGCACGCCAAAAGTATCATTGGTAATCATGCAGCCGTTGCGTCGAAGCTACAAAGTCTTGAGAATCGACGCTGAGTCGCTAGCCTGTCGATTTTTTACCGGTTGCATTTCGGGGGGTGTGCATTGGAATTGCATAGCCTAATTTCGCTAAACCCATTCATCATGGCCACCAGGCGAATAGCGGTGCGCTACCGATACATGGCGGTCCCACCGATACGAACAAAACGTTTTGGGAACTCATTCATTATGGGTACAGCTAAGGAGTAAATACGGAACACCCAGAGAACCCCAGGAACCGGCAGGGATGTTATTTTGGGGAACCAATACGCCCTCCATCTTTACCTGCCTTACGCTTCTCGCGTCCTGCTGGAAACCTACAACCTTCTACAAATACAATCTGCTATTAGCTGTTCCAACCTTACCAGTAGATTGAGGCATTTCTCTTTCGATATAATCTTTCTATGAGCATATTATATTTACCATCATCATCATTTCATCCGAAGGACGTCTACTTTTGGACATAGGCATCCCCTCAGTAGCCATAATGAGCGATCCTGTGCGTCTCGCATCCATCGCATTCCCACGACTCTCATCAGGTCATCGGTCCACCTTGTGAGAGGCCTTCTAGCGCTGTGTCTTCCGGTGAGCGGTCACCACTCTAGAACCTTTCGTCACAATCGACCATCCGTTCAACGTGCAATGTGCCCTGCCCACTGCCACTTAGAGACCACTGATTCTTCGGGCTATGTCGACGACCTTGGTTCTGCAGATATCTTCATTCCTGATGCGATCACGCCAGGAAATTCCGTAAAACTATAATCCTTCATCTAAGCAGAAAAGGCGTGTCTGTCTCATTTCCATATACACAGCAATTCCGTGGTATCGGACAAGGGTGGGCGTATTGTGTAACTGGCTTATGTAAAGCTTATCGTACCTAAGGACTGTACACATAGGTTTTATGGTACGCCAACAATTTTTTTTATAGGCTGCATTTTTGGCAGATAGCAAAAAGGCTTCAAGTGTGAATAGGTAACTTCTAAGCAAGAGGTGTCATATCGTCAATGAAATCACTGCTTACAATCAAACGAGATAATAGTTCAACGCTTAAATACCTATGTGTCACAATTTATTTATTATTTATTTATCAGTTGCTTACTATACTTATGTGAGGTTTACACAGATGCCTAAAGTCGCACGATTTTTACCGCGCGGCGTTAATCGACCGTCCAAACGGCAATTCGACAAGGTCAAAAGTGACTAAAGCCACTAGCTCCAAAGTTGGTAGCATCCGACTTTAGTCGTGCGGCAAAAATCGTGCGGCTTTATTCACTCGTGTACACCCCACTTTACACTATGCACCAAAGCATATAGCAAGCCAAAAATCTAAGAACTAGTTTTCTTTGATGTTATATATAAATGTGTCAAATTTCGGTTCCTGAGCAATCAGGGCGTTCAGCAGAATGAGCGTCTGGTCTGTAGGGCTGTGTATTTATATATGTATGACATCTATGTTCTCCTTTACGGCCTGGTCACTACTTAGTACTTCGGCTTTAAAGAGGTAAAGTTTGCTTTTTGTTTGTAGGAGGTAATCTCTGAAACTTCTAGTCCGATTGCTAAAATTATTTCACTAATAGAAAGCTGCTTTTTTCCAGAGTATTTTATGTATGCGGGCGAGCCCGAAGGCAAAAGCTAGTGGTTTATATAACGTCAAATCCTCCGTTCTACAGAACAGTATGTATCTCCGTACCTTATCAAAGGTTGCGTAAGCGGTCATAGCCGGTAATCTAGGCTCGTTACCTAACTTCGGTTATGTCAGTTCTAGTAGTACTGGGGTTGTTTGTTACTGCTTCAATTTCGGCTCTCCGCTGTTTAATATTAGACTAGCTTCTGTCAGCGGCTGCACCCGCTTGGCAAAAGTATTCTGACACAAAATAAATAGGTACAGAAGACAATCTACATACAAAGCGCGCTTGAGCAACGCACACATAGACACCGCTCACGGACATGATATCTCGGCCGGTCGCACTCGTACAGTTCGGCGCAACGCGCTGAAACTAGCGCGATCGCCTAGCGTAGGTATAAAAAGTGAAGTACATACCTGAGATTGACTTCTGTACCTATCTATTTTGTAATTCGGACCCCCGTTTGACACACTTTTATATTTTTTTAAAATCATATAATGACTTCACCCACTCTAGAACTCCGGCGTGTCTGACTTTTACAGACTAAAACTACACATTTTTTTTTTCTTTGCCTCCAGGATGTAGTTGTCAGAAATTATACATATAACTTTAACAAACATAAACCAGCAAGGTTGGTTCATCGTCGACCACATCATCACTTACCATCAGGTGAGATAGCGGTCAAATGCGAGATAACAAATAAAAGACTTTTTATTTCTTGATATTGAGGAAAAGCCATCATCATAATATTTTGTTATTGTTTGAAAGTTCATAGGGCGTGCCATCTTTCTGCTCTTCATCATCATCATTTCAGCCGATAGATGTCCACTGTTGAATATAGGCCTCCTCCAAGTGTCGCTACATTGAACGATCCTGTGCGTCCCGCATCCGTCGGATTCCCGCAACCTTCACCAGGTCATCAATCCACCTTATAGGAGGCCTTCTAACGCCTTCCGGCACGCGGTCGCCACTCCAGAACCTTTAGGCCCCAACGGCCATCTGTTCTGCAAGCAATGTGCCCTGCCCATTGCCACTTAAGTTTGGCGATTCTTCGTGGGCGGTGGTCGGTGTCCTGCCCTTATCCCGTGTTATTTGGGGTCGAAGCAACTCGCTTTTTCTTCTATTCTGTTCTGTCACCTGTCATGCTATCACTCTCTTTTTCTTTCATATCACTTTTCATACAGGTCACCCATCTTCTCTTTGGCGACTTTAACTCATAACTCCTTCAGTAACATGCATGTATTGAATAAAAATAAATATAAACTACGAACATTTCCATATAAATGCATTTTAAATTCTCAGTATTTTATTTCACGACAAATTGAAATTGAACTTTAGCCATCTGTTTTCCCCATTTTCCGACATATTTATACCTCACTGTAAACACACAGTAAAAGAAACATTATTACAACGGTCATAACATCCAAAATTGCTCGACATTTAATTTTCACAACAGAAAGTATATTGAGTCGAGCCACACGGCACGCATATAAAAATATTACGCCATAATTTTATGAGCTTTATTACCGTCTCATAAAGTTCAAAGTCGTACGTTATTGATAATGAAAATGTAATTGATATATATTATTAAGGGTTTATTAAATGAAACATATGACAATAATCTTTTATTCATTCTGGGTTGACGCAATATGTACCTAATAATGTCACATAGAAAGCCTTGAGAATGAATATTGTCAGACCACCAAAATAAGTGTTTGCTATTGTTTTTGAAGTTATTATATGGGATTTAGTCTAAGCAAAGGTCAACTGGAGAAAGAAGAGCGAGTTTTAGTCAGTAAAAGTCTGACACACCCTCTCGCTCCACCTAGAGCAGAAGAAGTTATGTGATGATTCGGGCCCCCCGCACCAAGAAAGCTTAAACTAAAAAATAATCGGTTTCGCACAAGAGCAATTTTTTTTTTTTTCAATTTGAAAACTAAATAATGTCAATCTTTATTATTTACTTAGGTGCTAAGTTTCAAATATAAGCCCAAGGAATAAGATTTTACATACAAACAAAATTCCCCCTTTTCACTCCCTTAAAGGGGAAATTTATAAATGAGTTTTTTTAGTCCTACAAAAGGAAACTTTGTGACAATTTTACACTCCTAACCCAGTAATTTCGACTGTGTGTTGATACGTCAGTCAGTCAGTTTCTCTTTTTATAAATATTGATAAAAAGAACGCAAGCGATGATGTGGACGACGATGGAGCACGCTTACCTAGACATGACCTAGTCACTAATAGTCACTATTGACTTAGACCTTAAGGAGATTATCTCACTGCCTCGCATCACGCTGCAAGTTGCATGTCAACGCACCTACGCGCGTACTGCGGGAATGCAGATCTGCATCATCGTGCGGGTTTCTTACGCACTCACGCGCGTAGGTGCGTTTTATAAATTCACGCAGGCTCTGACAATTTTTTTTTACAAAATCTCGCACGGTACTACGCGACTCTGTATGGCATACCTTACGTGTCGCCCCGCACTCACGCGCGCGTGTGCATGTTTCTCCGCATGTAGGCGCGTGATCGGCATGAACGCGCGTGAATACATTTTGGACTGTGCGTGTTCTCTAAACAAACGGAAATACTTTCAAGCAACGGTAAAAGGCATTCACGCGCTACACTTCGTGGTGCGTGGCAGTGTGCCCTTAGCTAGCTATGAGAAAGCGCTGACTCCAATAGGAAATTCCATTCTTAGCTGTACGCACAATGAATGTGTTCCCAAAACGATTGATACGTTTGGGTGTGGTGTTTAATAATTGATCTAATCAATCAGTATCTCCTCACATAACCACTTATGAATAAACAATTGAGTATAATACGCTGTACTAACGGATTATCGGCATTGTCTCTGCTGCATTAACAATAGCTTGCCTAATTGGTCATCTCCTAATCACAAAATAGATAGGTACAGAAGACAATCTACATACCAAGCTCGCTCGAGCAACGCACACATAGACACAGCTCACGGACACGATATCTCGGCTCAATCGCTCGGTCGCACTCATAAGCCTGCAATACACGTTGGCCGAGCTTAAACCAATGCGAGCCTAGGCAAATATAGGCAAATTGGCAGGCGCGTCATAAATCACGTATCTCTTCACGTTGGGCAAGCTTGAAGGAAACCAATGCAGAAGACAAGACAAGTTTTGAAGAGACTTCCACATGTCGGGCGAGCGCCTTTGATTTGTGCAGACAGACCGACACCGCTCCGAAGTGAGGCAAGTGATCGCGAGCGGCTGCGAGTTGCGACAAGCTACGCCAAATGAGGTATAATACACTTTGGGGCTTGTCTTTACTCAACCAACTAGGCGAGCGACACCGAGTCATAGCAAGACAAGGCAAATTTACTGTCTAGATATTGGTATTGGTCTTCACTCGGCAACGCGTGACGTGTGTGAGATCGCCTAGCGTAGGTATAAAAGTGTAGTACATATTACGAGTTTGACTTCTGTACCTATCTATTTTGTGTCCTAGTGTTAATTGATTCTATACTGAATTATAATGGTCTAGTTCAAGAAGATCTTCTGATGCATTATTAATTTCAACAGTATGATGATGATAGCTAATGTCACTATACACTAATCGCCGAAATATCACTTAGTCCCATGTTGGGACTAAGTGATATTTCGGCGCAACTTTTTTTAAAATGATTTAAAGCAGCGCTTGACTGCGATTCCACCTGATGGTAAGCAGTAATTCAATCGTTGATGGTGAGGCGCTTTACTCTAGCCTTGAAGACACCTAAATTATAACAGGAATAGAAAACCTCAGTTGGTCAATTGTTCTAATCCTACTCAAAACTTTTTTTTACTTTCACACAGCCGGTCAAAGGTTCTCCCAACTTCTTCCAGACATTAATTTCAAGTGTCGCCACAAAAAGCCAACCTAAGCGTCTCGCATCGCGGCCCTTACCAGATTCATCGGTCCACCTTATTGGAGGCATACCAACGCTGCGTCACCAAGAAAATCTTGGACCCACGGACCTTTCGTTCTGCAAGCAAACTAAACTCCACACACAAAACTACGTATTTCACGTACCGAGACCATACTGTTTTAATGTTATTACTAATAAATGAATTATGAAATACGATACCCGCTGTGACAATATTCTATCCAGAATAACAGCGAATAATCTCCTAATATTAATTACATATAATACCGTTGTAGTTAACAATAAATAATTTACATACATATTATTAATTAATAATTTATCTGTAGAACTCGCAAAGCGACCCTTTCACCCTGCAGGATTAATAGTACAACACTACCAAATTGAAATGTACGCATTGTGTTCAGAAATTCGTTTGTTGAGGGACTCTGAAATTTGGTCGGTTTACAATATCAATTTAGTTTGGATCAAAGCTGAAATTACGTAAATGCAAATAGAGATAGTGGAAACAGAAATAATTGATAAGGCTTTAGCGTTGGCTGTTGTTTCAGGGTAGTTATGGTTTAATTGATAACGGACTTTGTTACTTTGGGATTTGAAATGTGGTAGCCCCTTTGTATAGGACCTTAATTGTCTTCTGGGTACTAAAGATAATGCTCTATTTTCTAATATTCATGATTTTAGTATAAACTACTAAATTTATATCTACTGCTAAATGTGACTACATCATTGCAGAGGCAAAGAACATTGAGAGGACCTGGAACGAAATGAAACACGAAGCTCAAGACCGAATGGGATGCCCTCTGGCCCATCTAGGGGACACAGGAACTTAAGCAAGTAAGTCAAATATGACTACTAAAACCCGACTATTGAATAAACATGAATGAGAATTCAGTAACTTCATAATTATAATCACAAAACCGTCATCATCTTCCTGCCCTTATCCCGTTTTATTTGGGGTCGGCGCAACACGCTTTTTCTTTCATTCTGTCCTGTCGCTCGTCACGCTATCACTAACTCCCTTTTCATTCATATCACTTCTCACACAATCCTTCCATCTTTTCTTTGGCCTCCCTCTCCCTCTCCATCCATCCACATGTAAATTCATAACTCTTTTAGCAACATGCGTTTCATCTCTCCTTTTTACATGACCATGCCAAGACAAACGATTCTCTTTCATCTTTTCAGTCACCGGCGCCACTTTCAAACTTCCCCTAATATACTCATTTCTCACTTTATCCATTCTCGTCACACCACACATCCATCTTAACATTCTCATCTCCGCTACATGCAATCTTTTTTCATCCGTCTTTTTCACAGCCCAACATTCTGATCCATACAGTACAACAGGACCTAGACCATGACGTTTAAAAGTAAGAATGTTTTAATCTTGTTTCAGTGTGGGTAAGAGATGGCGCTAGACAACCTGTATAGCTCTGTCTCTTAACCACACTGGAATAAGAATAAAACAGTCTTACTTTGAACGTTATGGTAACCCCGCAGGCCTTATCATGGACTTGTAGATTTTACCCTTAAACTTGAGGGGCATCCGTGGGTCACAAGTTGTTCCCGTGACCTGTCGCCATCACAAAACCGTAAAAACCATAATTTACACAAAAAGGACACACAAAATCACACTTTGATACAAGTGCAGAAAGGTTATTATTGCGACCGAGACGAAATTCGCACAAGCTGTAGGCGAGTGTGATATGGAGGCGAGGGCTGCAGTGACAAAGCACGTGTATCAAACGACTTTTCCAATACATTTACGATTCATGATGTTCGACGCGCGCCTCGAGGGGGTGACACGCGCCCAGTCTGATACGATAAATGTGATAAAATTATGGTGGGGGCGAGCACGCGCACTTTTCTGCATTAGTGCGGAAAACAGTGCATTATTTGCCTAAAAGCGGTGGTATAAGAGCAGCTTTTCGAGTAAATGTATCGAAAACCATTTTAATTCACATGCACTTACCTACTTATTTAATAGAGTATCTACAATAATGTACCAAACACATAGATTAATTACAATCACAAAACCGTAAAATTTAACCCTAATTTACCCGAAAATTACACACAAAAACAATATTAATCCACCTGCATACTCCTGATAAATCAAATTCAGTATAAACTATCAATTAAATTGGCTGCTAAAACTATTAATCTCATTAGGCTCCGGCGGCCATTTTGCATAAATATAAGATAATTCTGAACCAATTCGATGCTACGATTAAATAAATTGATGCAATCCTGTATTTCAATTAATAGGGAAAATTTTATACAGTGAAGTTGAAATATATGGTTAGATTTTGTGTGTTAAGTTTTCTTTTTCTATTATATCTAGTCTATATTGTCCCTTTGAGAGTTTCCTGTAACGAATATCGCGGGACGAAAGTGGAGTGGAGGACTGTCCTGCTTGGGCGGAGCACCGCACAGACACACGTGCATCATCATCATCATCATCATCTTCCTGCCCTTGTCCCGTTTTATTTGGGGTCGGCGCAACACGTTTTTTTCTTCCATTCTGTCCTGTCACTCGTCACGCTATCACTAACTCCCTTTTCTTTCATATCACTTCTCACACAATCCATCCATCTTTTCATTTTTGCATATTGACAAAAAAAAAATCTAATTCATTTAATTATTTTGTGAACATTGGTGATTACAGGTATTTTTCAATATAATATTAAATTTCAATTGTACAAATCATGTCCCGCCGACTATACAGGGTGTAAGGGAGAGCCCTCCACAAACTTTAAGGCTCTGCTCAGTAGACGAAACTGAATAACCTTTCCACAAGTCATTCTTTCAGGAAACGTAAAAAAAATCAGCCTCACCATACAAAATTAAAAACTTGATTGGTCAGTTTGTATGGAGAGGCCGATATTTTTTATCGTTTCCTGAAAAAAAATCTTGTAGATGGTTGTTTAGTTTTGTCGACTGAGCAAGCCCATAAAATTTGTGGAGGGCTATCCCTTACACCCTGTATATCGCCTATATATCGTGGCCAGATTTTAAAATGGATCGCTTCATGATAAGGCCAACTAAAACGGACCAGATCATTTAAACGCTAACATTTGATGATATGTTAATCCTCGTTTCATAATCACCACTAACTGGTACCCCATGAGCAACAAGCGCAGACAAGGCAGACCACAAAAGAGATGGAGTGACGACATTGTATATACAGCAGGAAAAACATGGAGTAAAGTAGCCCGAGAAAGACCAACGTGGAAACGACTGGAGGAGGCTTTTACCGCTGTTTAGCGGTCCTTATGCAGACTAAATATATAATTTACCTTTTAAAAAACAAGAAACAAAAACGATACACAAGACAACTAAAATACGAGTATATTCAAAACTAAAATAATAAAGTAAATAAAACTAAAACTTAAATAATAAAGTAAGGAACAAAATTGTAGAAAGAAAATAAAGCTATTTTTATTTTATTTTATTTTTTTAATCCTCGTTTGGTCATATCATTGATATAGGGTTTCATTGACAATAAAAGGTCTAAAGAAAGTAGGCCAAACGGAGATTGAAATATCAACAAAAGTTTAATTTACAGTGCCTTTAAATATCCTTCAAGTGTTAGTTCAGTAAAATCGGTTGCTTTAACAATAGTTATTACTTAAACAAAGTGTCATAATGGATAGTTAAATATTGGAACAGGTAATAAATTGTAGTTACGATCCGATCGTAATGAGGAGTGGTTTACGAGTGTTTGATTAAATTAAATATACCTCAGGGCTTTAGGGGCAATTTATTACAAGAATTGATAGGTAAATATATTGTGTGTGATTTTATGTGTAAACTAGCTTTTGCCCGCAGTTTCGACCGCGTAGGTACATAAAATATAGCCTATGTCACTCAGGAATAAAGCAGCTTTCTATTGGTGTAAGAATTTTAGCAATCGGACGAAAACTTCCAGAGATTACCCCCTACATACAAACTTACAAATTTTACTTCTTTATAATATTCGTATAAATGATCCAGGGTCTTGCTACCGAAGGAGACGGGGCATGCATGAGGGAGCAGACGTAGAAGGATGTGCCCTAGCTACCGTTGGCACGGCCTTGCGGATGATGAGTAATCGGTAGTTCACCGTCCGACCGTCCGGTAAACCTTCGGACCTAGCCTAAGATGCCAATAGCGCGTAGGAGCCCAGTAGGGCGCCGGCCTACTGAGTAGGTAGGATCCCAGTAGTAATACTTTTAGAGTTCTTTATTTAGGTGGGAAATCGTCTAATGACATCTTTCGCTCTAGGGTGGAGCGAAAGGTGTCAGACTTTTACTAACTAAAACTATGTTCCTTTAGTTGGCCTTTACATTCTAGGACTACTAGTACCCCTAAGTTTAACCCATCATCATCATATCAGCTAAAAGACGTCCACTGTTGGACATAGGCCAACGGCAACGACCGGTCCCGTGCGTCACGCATCCATCGGATTCCCGCGACCCTGACCAAGTCATACCAAGTTTAACCCATGCGACATTTTTTTTTAAATACGTTCTAGCATGAACTAGTGAAATCAGTTTCCGCATGACGCAGGTCCTCACCGGACATGGCAAGTTCGGGAGGTTCCTGCATCGGATTCGAGCGGAAGAGACGCCCGGGTGCCGCCACTGTGCGGAACGCCCGGAGGACACGGCGGAGCACACAGTTGAGGTGTGTCCTGCTTGGGCGGAGCAACGCCGTGCCCTCGTGGGGGCGATCGGCGGCGGAGACCTCTCGCGCCGGGCCTTGGTTCAGGCTATGGTCCGGAGCGAGGAGGAGTGGCAGGCGGTCGCCTCCTTCTGCGAAGCAGTAATGCTAGCAAAGGAGGAGGCCGACCCCATCAGGCAACGGCGCCCTCACCGCCGCCGCCGCCGGGGTTCCAGCCCCGATTTCCAGCCACCGTAGACGCGGGCTCGTGGACAGTGAACTATGGGTAGCTCGCTGTCCGATCGTCCGGTAACTATCCGGACCGAGCCAAGGCGTCGACAGCGTGCACTGTTCCCGCTCGCTTCAAGGAGTTGTCAGCAACAGGAGGGGCCCATCTGGGTCGAAGCCTACCGGGGTCGGGGTTATCCGAAAGGAAACTAGAGCCCCGGTATGAAGGCTAGAAGGAACGGCGTGGGGTTTTTAGTCAGTAAGACTCTGACACTGTCTCCCGCTCCACCCAAGAGCGGGTTTCATCAATGATGATTTTCCCCGTCGACAGAAAAAAAAAACCAATGAAATTAGTGCCTCCGCTTTTCCGCCAGTCGATGTCTTTCACAAACAAGTAGAGAAAGCATAGACTATCTGCCAGTCTTACGTTAAAACTTTTAATGGGAATGGAACAGACTGTAACTAAGGAGGAAGGAGGAACATGAAAACTTGTTACTGTTTGTGTACCTGGACATGAGAGATCGCTGGCGGAAACGGGGATCGTTATTTATTTATTTAAAGAAAGAAATAATATAATAATATTCCACAACTATCACACAACGCGGTCTAGTCTCAAGCTAACCAGAGCTTATGTTATGGGTGCTAGACAACTGGGTGGATAAGTTTTATGTTATGGGTAATAAACATACTTATATATTTCTAAATATATACATATTATAGACTAGCTTTTGCCAGCGGCTTCGCCCGCGTACATAAAATATAGCCTATGTCACTCAGGAATAAAGCAGCTTTCCATCGGTGAAAAAATTTTAGCAATCGGACCAGTACTTCCAGAGTTTACCCCCTACATACAAACTTACAAACTTACAAATTTTACCTCTTTATAATATTAGTATAGATAAATTACACCCATACACAGAACAAATGATCATGCTCATCTTATAAACATTTGTCCTGGGTGGGAACCGAACCCACGACCTCCAGCATAGCAGTCAGGGTCACTAACTACTAGACCAACAGGCCAGTCAAGATAGATAAAGAAAACATGTTTATTCCGCCTAATAGACGCACAAATCATCACAATAATACAAAAACCAGTTTCCCTATCAGGTCATGTGTGTACCGAGCACAACTGTATTGCACCTTGTAACCATAGACAACGGAGTTGTCTAGATTATCTGTGGTATTTCTCGCCGGTCTCAACAGAAACAAACATAAACAAAAATTAAACATTTACTAGATGTTCCCTATGATTTTACTACGAGTAGATTTTTTGGGCACTGCTCCGCATTCGTAGGTCGTAGCGTGATATTATACACCCCTAATTTTTTATTAGTAAAAATACTTTAAGAGCTTATTAGAAAATATTTTATTAATATTTAAGTAAAGTTGACTGGCCTGTCGGTCTAGTGGTTAGTGGCCCTGACTGCTATGCGGAGGTCGTGGGTTCGATTTCCACCCAGGACAAATGTTTATGTGATGAGCATAATCATTTGTTCTGTGTATGGGTGTAATTTATCTATATGTATGTATTTAGTCAGTTGTCTAGTACTCGTACCCAAAATACAAGCTCTGCTTAACTTGGGATTAGACGGCGATGTGTAATAGTTGTGGAATATTATTATTATTTATTATTAAAGTGTCGATATATAATATTCTTATACAGCAAAGTTATAAGCGTTTGTTTATATCCCAAAATGTCACTCAATTTATGGGAATATTGTACAGGCTATTGATATTATGAATGATAAACAATGGAAAAACACTACGCGGAGTTTTCCTCCCTATACTATCGACCGATGTTGTGTTGTTTGTTAGCTAGCTTTAATTGCGTCTTATTTCGCGTAAATAAACTGTTTTTCCTTCTTTTATTTCTAGTAGCAAATCGATTACAGAAACAACAGTTATTTTGCACTTTTCAGTATTTTTTTTTTTACATTGAAGTCGGTTGTTGTGACCCAATTTCCGCTACAAAACCGAATTGTACGAAGTCCACTGCCGCTTGCCACAGTATCTGACGCGCAATACAGTTAGCGAGACATGCAATGGACGTGTTACTGATGTTTATAGACGTCTAGAGTGACCGGCTCAATTGTCGTATTGATTTGATTTCAATTGGCATAGGCTCTCGAGTTTCATGTGTTGGTCGCATTATGGAATTGAATTTCAAGTATATTTTTTGCAATGTTTTGATATTTCTGACAGATTTAGGTCAGTTGATCAATCTACAGGCTGTTTAGGGTTCCGTACCATGAAAAAAAAACAGAACCCTTTTTTTTCGGTGGGAAAAATCATCCAATGACAAAACCCGCTCTTGGGTGGAGCGGGAGATAGTGTCAGACTCTTACTGAGTAAAAACCCACCCCGTTCCTTCTAGCTTTCATATAGGATCACCTTGTTATCCGTCTGTCTGTAAGTCAAGAGCCTTTATTTCGGGAACGCGTGGAGGTATCGAGTTGATATTTAAACCATATACTTAAGTTTGCGGTCTCTTGAAGCTGTGAAAAAATTAAACTTCTGAGATAACGAAAAAAAAAGATACGGCCATTTATGTCGCAAAAAACGTGTATTTCGACACTCTCAAGGGAATCGAAATTCATAGGATACTTCCCGTTGACCTAGAATCCTGAAATATGGTATGAAGCAAGATCTCATAACACAAGTACAAGAAAAAAATCAAGAAACTGTAATTATGTATGTACGTAACGAAAAAAAAAAAAACTTTTTTCGATTCGGAAAAAATTTCGTAACTCAATTCGGGAATTGAACTGTTTTCATAGGTAAGTTTGTACGGACCCTCAGTGCGCGAGTCCGACTCGCACTTGTCCTTTTTTCCTGTAGTCGTGGGGGGCAGTTTCCAGTGTTGAAATAGTGTTAATTTACTGGTAGTGTGACCACAGTAAGTACTGAGTTATTTTTACCCTATCCTATCAAAGTAGTTTTAATTTTTCAGCATATGGACTGATAGGGAATGCCTTACCGTAGTAATTTTAATAAATTAAGTATATCACTTATGACCGTTTCACTTAAAAAGCACTTTTTATGTAGACCGTACAAATTGAAAACAACGGAAAAAATAATAAACAATTTTTTTGTAATCATAATTATCGCATTCGGGTGCGTCCGGTACGCGGCTCTCGGGGATCAGACCTCTAAGGAAATAACCCGATAAAATTGCCTTATTTATTGGTCTCCCTCAATATTTTTAGTGTTCTGCACAGTTGTTCTTTAGCGCATCGCAGTCTGTTAGATTTCTGATCAGCAGTTTACCTGTAACAAAAAAGCATTAGTTAGTAAGATCGATAAAATTAACATCTATATTACTACTAGCAGGCCCAATGTCTGCTGGGCCCGCTAGTAATGCTCAAAAAACGACGACGACGACTGAGAAAAAAAAATTGAGATCCCGATAGCAGCGCCACGTGACGAGTCCAATTATTTCACATCATTCTGGGACTCGCTGAAATATATACATAAAATTTTATCTAAATCGGTCAAGCCGTTTAAGAGGAGTTAGGTGATCAACAAACGTATGGAAAAGTTATATACCTATATCTTTATAGTATAAGAGAATGTGTAGCCAGAAGGACTGGAACAATTTGCCTGCTGCGGTCTTCCCGTCCGATTATGATTTGAGCGTCTTCAAGGCTAGAGTGGTTAGGCTCTTAATAAACTAGTGCGCCTCACCATCACCGATTGCATCACCGCTTACCATCAGGTGGGATTGCAGTCAAGTACTAGTTTATATTAGATAAAAAAAAAGATTGAATAACATTTTTTTGTCTCTAGTAATGGTTTTATTTAGGGTCTCCGATAGATGTCCTAGACACAGTCAATTTGCCTAAGCCTTTATGACCAAAAATAGTCTAAATCAATTTGAGACCCAAACGACTAGGGCTCGCAAAGGCCACGGAGAATTCTTGAAAAGGAAACTGTGAAGGGTAAGTGAAGGACACATGTGTGGTTTTAGTCCGTAAAAATCTGACACGCCTTATCACACCACCCTAAAGCGAGGAAAGTCGTTAGATGATTTTCCATCACAAAATAAAAGATTAGGGTTGCGAGGTTGTTCGAAAGAGTTACCGTGGCTCTGGAACGTAAAGAGCAACTGGAGGAACAAAGGTGGGTTTTAAACAGAAAAATTCTGACACTGCTTTCTGCAGCTTCTAGATCGGGAGAAGATGATGTTTTTCACCTTAAAAAAATATTTAAAGGAGGAACACAAGTAAGTTTTAGAAAGTAAAAGTCTGTCTCCCTCTCGCTCAATTCATAGCGGGAGGAGATAGGTGTTTAATAATTTCCCACATCGAAAAAATCCTACCCATCTAACACGGCGTAAATAAAACAGCGGTTTAAACAGATACATCGCTAATCACCACAAAGAATCACCATCCCCAATTCGTTTAACAAGTCAATAAACAGTCCAC
The DNA here is from genome assembly GCA_949319445.1 of Mythimna lalbum. Taxonomy (NCBI): domain Eukaryota; kingdom Metazoa; phylum Arthropoda; class Insecta; order Lepidoptera; family Noctuidae; genus Mythimna; species Mythimna lalbum. The sequence goes on along the minus strand of OX439357.1, from coordinate 17,225,025 downwards.
GCCGGGCGATATAGCTGTATCCCCACAAACGACGGCGCAGCTCCTGATTTCAATCATGACGTCACTTTTTGGGCGCCCAACTCTGTGAGATAGGCTTGGTAGGGTGGACATGTTTGCCAGTTCTGCGGGATTATTTTAAAGAGTTATTGTGACCCTTTAACGCGAGGGGAAACATGGCTGGGTAAACTCAGATTTTTAAACAAAGAACAGTGCCAATTCTAAGCTTCTTATAATGTATTTAATATATGAAAAAAAAAAACGTTGGACCAGCGGGCCTAAAAAGGTAATAAAATTGGCAATTCATCTATAAGCAAATCATTTCTCGCTTCCGAGCATATCATTAGCTTATGATTCACATTGATTGATTTTGATTTATAAAGGTCTTTATTAACATAAAGTATAACAAAAAGTTTACAAATTTAGAGCTTATTCTAAAATGCAAACTAACACATAATGATTCACATTATAATTCTACTAAAGTGGCCTCTTTAGACCCGCAGGAATTACTGTATATCTTTTATTTATTTTTTGTTTTTAAAAGGGAAAACAAAAAATTTTACAATTTTTCTTACACCTAGATACATCTTAAAATAGGCTATTGTACAATTCACTACGTTTCCCCGTATTACTTTAGAAAAAAAATACACAGAGTGAACATGCTTAAGACTAATTATACTAGATATAAATATTTAAGTCTGAATATTACACTAAATTTTTATCAACGCTTTAAATTCATTGTGACTTAAATAAAGCAAATATGTCGTGTCACAAAAATGTAATGTACGCAAGACATCTAGACCTTGAACATCTGTAGGCCATACAAAAATTCGTTTCATGCAGAAATGAAACCCGTGACACGCATGATGTGGGTTGACGCAGTTGTGAGCGATTGACTGCTGTGCTGCATATCGCAATTTCTATTTCTGCATGGAACGAGAAATTCTAGGGCTGCAGGAACGTTTGAAAGAATTACCATAGCGAAAGCAAAAGGCAACTGAAGGAACACAGGTTGGTTTTAGTTAGTAAAAGTCTAATACCTTTTCTTGCTCCATAAAGAACTTGAGAAGTTATTCAAAGATTTTCTACTATGTTAAATAATGTCTGACAATAACCATAGTAAAATAAAAATAATCGAACAGTATTCGGATAACTTTTTATCTGAATATTTTTCTAAGCAGATATTATTAGCATTTACAGAAATGGGAGCTTTAAAAACAGCACTTTATAAAGTACTTGAATAGAATATATAAGTTTTAGTAAACAAAACTATAAAGACATGAAGAAATCGTGTTTAGTCTGGATTGCAAATGTGAATTTTATAAAAACAAGTTTATGAGTCTAAACTTTACTAGCTGTTGCCAGCGGGTTCGCCCGTGAGATAGTAGAAAAGTGTCTCATGGGAATGTTACATACCGTGAGTGTGTATCCTATGAGCTATTCTAAGACATGGTCCACCCGTGTACTTAATTTAATAAAACTTGGTAACAAGCTTTATTGAAATCCGTCTATTATTTTTAAAATAAATTTATGTACGGAGCTTATCTTAACACAAGGGTGCAACCTGCCCTCAAAAAATAAAATAAAAATTACCTGTCGATGTCATTTATCATGTCATTAATATGTCATTTACCATACCAATCGCATAAATGCAAGTTGTATAAGGCCGCATAAGAGGGCAGCACATCTGAGCTCACGAATCACTGTGAAGAGCCAAGAGATGTGGTCGCTATGGCCAAAATCGGCTAGATGCCATCATAATCAAAAACAAGACCCAGCAAAATGAATATCCACGCAGAATTTTTGAAAGGCGGTCCTAAAACACAAAGTGCATCTGAAGGACACAGGTAGGATTTTAGTCATTAAAAGCCTTAAACACCTTTCCACTCTGCATCCTAGAACGGAAGAAATCATGGGATGATTTTTCACCTTAAAAAAAAAAAATATATACATTAAAAAATCATGTTTTTTAAATTCTGTTTTATGGTCACCCTACATCCCACACCCTCAGCGCTAATGTACTGAAATTTCATTCGCTTGCGAGTTTAAAGCGGACGAATGAAGCGATTTTTTTTCAGTTAACAGTTATTGTTCGATGTAAGGACACAGCGCTTCAGCGGATTTTATCGCAAACGACTTCATGAGGAGCAGAATAAATTGCTGAGTTTGTTTCGGTGTTTCTTCTCAGAGTAGTCAGCTAGGAAACACCGGCCTCATCTAGCTTAAACAGACGAAAAAAAAAAAATTACGTGTAAAAGTGTTTTTTAAACCTATTTGCAAAAATAAATATCATTCAAACCTAGCTCAGGAAAGTCGCTAATTTTACATAACTTTAGGTTTAAAATATTAGTTTCATAAGTCCTAGCGTGGTAGATCACCAATGAGATGGACAGACCAGATCAAGGCCGCAACTAAGTGCTCGGTTTATGGATGTACCCAGAAAGCTGCAGTCCGCGATGAATGGCGCCGCATTACAAAGATGATCACTCATCGTGATTCACAGTGATGACCACGACCACTCTGGCAAGAGTGTACCGACTCAGAAGAAGAAGAACATATAGTTAATTTTACACATAGTTATTTGCTGGATACTAGCATAGTTATTAATTTAAGATTTACTTGTTGCAAAAATATGTAATAATATTGTGTAAAGGGTTTAATAAAGATTTTATTATTATTATTATTATTCATTCATCATTCATTCATTCATCATCGTGTTGGATTTCTGGGTTAGAGGACTGAATGAATACAATATTTCTAGTTTATGCAAAACCTGAATATAGTTTGTTCAGAATCTGTTACTGAATGAATTCCAATAGAAAATTTAAAAGCCTTTTTAATGTTCCCGTTGCTTGGGACTCAGGCCTCCTCTTTAGGAGAGGGAATGGGCTGTAAAACACCACGCGGGCCCAGTGCGGGTTGGTGAATGTTACATGCTCTTCGAATTTTTGGTTCTAGGACATGCCGGTTTCCTCACGATGTTTTCCTTCACCGTTTTGAGAGCAGTGGTGATGAAATAAAATACTCAATGTAATGCGCCTGGCAGGGTTTGAACTCGCGACCTACAACTCGTAAGTTGGAGCCATTACCACTCGGCCACCACTACTCTCACTACTCACTGCTCTACTATAATAGTATAGTACGTACTTATTATATCTTCCATCAGTGGTATACCTATGTATTAGCAAAGGAGGAGGCCAACCACATCAGGCAACAGGCAGTCTCGCCGCCGCAGCCGGGATTCTGATCCCGACTTCCAACACCGTAGACGCGAGCTTGCGGACAGCGGGCCATGGGTAGCTCGCCGTCCGACCGTCCGGTAACTGCCCGGACCAAGCCCAAGACGTCGACGGCGCGCACTGTTCCCACGCGCCTCAAGGAGTTGTCAGCAACAGCAGGGGCCTAGCTGGGTCGAAGCCTACTGGGGCCTGAGTTATCCGAAAGGAACTCAAGCCCTGGTATGAAGGCTAGAAGGAACGGGGTGGGTTTCCACCAAATAGCGGGGGTTGTCATTGGATGTTTTTTGCCCACCATAAAAAAAAGTGGTATATGTATAAGAGGGCAAATACACAGTGTGTGAACAGATTGGTGTAAAATCGTCGTAATCTATTTCGCGTGAGAAGAGATCATTATGGAGATACAATCTGTCTAAGAACAAGACTCGTTTGTTTCAAATCGGGTTTGAATCATTCTCGCTGAAAAGGGGGGAAGATTAGGGAACAGAAAAGAGCGTCAATTGAGACATTGAAATGATTCACAGAAAACAATAAAGAGAATGTGTGACTGTGTCCTGTTGGTCTGTTGGTTGTAAGTGCTTCAGCCTAGCAAGTAGACCTTGGTTCCGTCCGACTGTCCGGACCGAGCCCAAGTCGTCCACGCGTGCCTCAAGGAGATGTCAGTAAGACGTAGGGCAGGGTGGGGCCAAGGCTCTTCTTCTGAAAAGACTCGGCCCTGGTACTCAAGGCAACGAAGGCACAGGAGAGGGTTATTTGTCAGTAACAGTCTGACACACCCTCTCGCTCTACCTAAGAGCGGGAGATGTCATTAGATAGTTTTCCCGCCTAAAAAAAGACCTAGGTTAGCGTTCCGGGTCGTGAAGTATAGTTAAGTTTTTCCATTTTAAAATATTTTTAATTTGGGAACAGTTTCAGTCGATGAAGCCGGGGTTTTGGAGTTGTGACCGCGTATCGGAAGACAAAGTGTTGGAAGGCCCACGGTTGAGGATCACATGTTGAGGATCGCGGGAATTCGATGGATGCGAGACGCACAGGACCGGCCGTTGTGGCGACTTTTGGGGGAGACCTATGTCCAACACAAATGATGATGACGATGATTTGAAATTTCTCACTAACGTCCCGGAATCTAGTTTATGAGTAGGGGCCAAACCCAAGTATTACAACTATCAACTAATAAGCTTGATTGGAATGTGTCCGCCCCTATTACTTACAAGGGTTCAAAACGTTACCGTTGATACACCCATATAAGGTAGATACACACGAACCTACACATCAAAGGCACACAGGCCACACAGCGACATCTATAGCGCCACATAAGAACTACGAAGAAAGAAATCCTGTATCGCGGAAGTAAAGTTCTCTGAGCGATTTGAATATATACGACAGCCCGAAATCAACTATTCGGCAGTAGCCCGCCAGACATATAGCAGGTCTCTGGTCGGAGGATCCTCTCTTTCCAACGGAGGTATGTGGCTTTATTCTCTTTTCCGCATATCTCCAAATTCTGCCTTCGGAAAGTAGAGGCTCGCTCTTAGATAAAAATAACCAACCTTATAATGTTCCCACTGCTAGAACTCTGGCCTTCTCTAGGAGAGGGAACAGGCCGTGATCCAAAACCTTGCCATGGCCTTGGACCAGGCCATGGTCCGGAGCGAGGAGGAGTGACAGGCGGTCGTCTGCTTCTGTGAAGCAGTAATGCTAGTAAAGGAGGAGGCCGACCGCATCAGGCAACGGTGCTCACGCCCCAGCCACCGCCGGGATTCCAATCCCGATTTCCGGCTACCGTAGGCGAGGACTTACGGACGGCGAGCAATGGGTAGCTCGCCGTCCGATCGTCCGGTAATTGTCCAGACCGAGCCGAAGTCGTCGACGGCACGCACTTTCCCGCGCGCCTCAAGGAGTTGTCAGCAACAGCAGGGACCCAGCTAGGTCAAAGCTTGCTGGGGCCAGGGTCTAGTTCCGAAAGCTCAGCCCTGGTATGAAAGGCAAGAAGGAACGGGCCTCATTTTTTAGTCAGTAAGAGTCTGACACTATCTTCCGCTACGCCCAAGGGTGGGGGATGACATTTGGATGATTTTTACCCACCGAAAAGATTTTTTTTTTTGGTTTTTTACATTCCGATTTCCTCACAATGTTTTCCTTCTTCGTTTATAAGTCACATAGTACATAGACTACCTAATGTCACTAACCAAGTACGCAGAAGTGCCCAAATGCGTGCACACGCACAGGTGGACTCTATGTCCCTTTTCTCATAGTCCTATAGGACGGTAATCTACATGACGGGGTAGAGAACAGACCCAGGACCAACAGCTTTGCATAAATCAGTACATCTATCATGTCTACGATGGCTGCCTAGCATTATAGCCGGCTATCAATCTTGGGAGCTCGACTCGATTTGTTCAGGAAAATTGGGCGTTTATTCCTTTGGCAAATGGCTCTTCAGCCTTTGTTATTTGAAATAATCTAGCGAGAAAGATGATGGAAGATGCTGGGAGGAATAAATGAGATCTTTAAGTGTAATTATGAACTTAGCGGAATAATGACCGGGTTGCACGAGGCTAGTTCTTAAGCTACGATAGTAAGCGTGTTTTGACTTATTAACCTGTTTTTGAAAGAAGAAAAAATTAACCTTTTTGGTTAATTTTTATTTTTATAAAATTATTGCTTTTGCATATTTAGCTTCACTTTTCTTGGACTGACCGACATTTGACTATTCAAAAGTGCCTACATTTAGTCTATATGAAATAATTTTAGAGAGCTTAAATGTGGATGGATGGAGGGGGAGAGGGAGGCCAAAGAAAAGATGGATGGATTGTGTGAGAAGTGATATGAAAGAAAAGGGAGTTGATGATAGGGTGACGAGTGACAGGACGTGTTGTGCCGACCCCAAATAAAACGGGACAAGGGCAGGAAGATAAAGAAGAAGGTTAATTTATATTTTAATTTTTTAACATGGTTTTGTTTATTGTTTTTTTTTTTTGAAGAGGATTGCCGATCATCTATTTATAAGGATTAAGCGAAAAATATCAAATATTTAGTTATCATAATAAATCCTTTAGTAGTAGTCTAGTGTAGTAAATTTAAGCAACATAAAGAATGTGAATGTGGTTAAATATCAGAAAATAAAAGTCTTTTTTATTTTAATACTCAATACTCAATTTTTACTCAAATGTTACTTTCAGCACACTAATATTATAAAGGAAAAAGTTTGTGAATGTGTATGTTGTACTTTTTTTACTTCTCGCTCGAACCGCTGAATGTATTTGAATGGATACACCGGTAGACCAAAATCAAAAACATTTATTTCAAATAGACCATTTGCAGGCACTTTTGAATAGTCAAATGTCAGTCAGTCCAAAAAAAGTGAAACTAAGACCTTACTTGGAATAGCAAATAGGACTCTTTATTCCGGGAGTATGATCCCTTAAGTCAAATTTCTACATCAATAATAGTGATGGAAACGTTTGTTTCTCACCACAAGCCAAAAAGTAAAGACAATCTTACACTAAAACCCATTGCCGACATGGTTGTGGCTCCCTGGTGCCTGTGGTGTCTACCACAGGCACCAGGGAGCCAGTAGTATAACCTGTAATACAGGTTACCATCCCCACCTATTTAGACACACCTCACATTTATGCCTTGATCACACGTACCGAGTAAAAGGGCGAGACAGTAAAATGTTGCTAGGCCGAGACAGTGATGTAAGCGAGTTCTAGAGATAAGCACTTGGCCGAGCACTCGGCGCTTTGTTTATACGTACTGAGTATTTGGCCGAGAGCACTGTCTCACTCGGTACGTGTGATCAAGGCATTACAGGGGCGAAGCCGCTGGCAGAAGCTAGGAGAATATAATCAAATAATAGTCGTGCGCCCAAGTAGGTACATGTTCGTGAGTGCTTATGCCTATGCATGCCTCGGCACATTCCATGAATACCTGTCGACGGCCTTGCGTTGTTGACATGGTTTATTCACAAACAATTATCTTTATACTACATGCTTTATTTTCTATTAATACAATTTGTAAGGAACAGCCCTCCACAAACTTTAAAGGTTTGCTCAGTTGACAAAACTGAACCAATTTCCAAAAGATTTTTTTGGAAACGAAAAAAAAAAAGATCGGCTGTTCCATACAAACTGTCCAATTAAATTGTTGATTTTGTATGGTGAAGCTGATTTTTTTACGTTTCCTGAAAAAAAGAGTTGTGGAAAGTTGTTCGGTTTCGTCTACTGAGCAAGTTTGTGGAGGGCTGCCCTTGCACCTTGCATAGCATAGTATAGCATAATCAACATTACAATGTTACCACTGCCGAGACTCAGGTCTCCTCTTTAAGAGCGGGAATGGGCCGTAATCCACCACGCGGGCCCAGTGCGGATTGGTGAATGTAACATGTTTCCGATTTTTTGGTTCTAGGACATAGAAGTTTTCTCACTGTGTTTTCCTTCATCGTTTTTAGGGCAGTTGTGATGAAATAAATGACACTTTTGAAACAAGCTCGTAATGAAAATCCTATTTTCATAGCAAGCTTTTATAGCTCGGTATACCTATATAATAAATTCTCGTCAAGACGAATCATATGAGCCCAAACTCGGTGGGGTTGTGTCGTTTAACTACCAAGTTCCTAGCCAACTTGCGGTTCCATCATCAGATCAGTTCCATGTCATAATTATTTAGAATTGTCATCTGATTTACACATGCATGCAAAATTTCAGCTCAATCGGTAACCGGGAAGTGGGTCAAATTTAATTTACAAGATTTGATTACAGACAAACATCGGGACAGGTGAAAATAAATAAAAGCTAGTAAAAAAAACACGTTTTGCTTTTTCCGAATAGTAGACATCTCTATGGTTCTTCTCCACGTGTCAGACACTCTTTTAAATTATATTATTTATTTAACTCTAACTCGGAAGTCAAGATCCAACAATTAAAAGTTAGTTAGTTAGTTAGCCCATTTATGTCCCACTGCTGGGCGAAGGCCTCCCTCTTCCTTTTCCACACACGTCTGTCTTCGGCCATTGCGGGCCTGTCCCTCCGGCATTTATCAAGCTCATCTCGCCACCTTCGCCTTGGTCTGCCGCGATGTCACCTTGCGTTCAATGGGACCCAATAAGTGGCTCTTTTAGCCCACAATTCATCCGACATGCGGCAAACATGTCCGGCCCAATCCCACTTTAGAGTGGCAGTTTTTCGAGTAACATCTTCGATCTTAGTTTTGGCGCGCAGCTCTGTGTTCCTTACGCGGTCGGAAATTCGATCACCCAGGATACTGCGCTCCATGGCTCGCTGACAAACCTCGAGCCTGGACCTCTGCTGAAGCGTCAACAATTAAATTAAACTAATTAAACCAACAATACTCGTCTAAAATCAACAATTGAACACTAAGCTATATACCAATAGATTCTATTGATATATAGCTTAGTGTATCCTCATTTTGAACCCTCTATTAATAACGTTGCACTGTCGGTTGCGGTTCATTTGATCCCAGACACGAAGGGTACGTTTCAGGAGGGTCAAGCTTGCCTCTGAGGTATTGCTTAATTTCGCTATATCACTGATATTATAGGCGAACGTTTCTGTGTAGATGTGTGTATGTGTTACTCCTTCACATTTATTTATTACTTTACTAGCGACCCGCCCCGGCTTCGCTCGGGTGCAATATTATACATATAATTTCCTCTTGAATCACTCTGTCTATTAAAAAAAACCGCATCAAAATCCGTTGCGTAGTTTTGAAGATTTAAGCGTACATAGGGATATAGGGACAGAAAAAGCGACTTTGTTTTATACTATATCGTGATTGTACACCTTAGTGGGTGCTCTGAAAATTTTCCGAAATCAACGTAAAGATAGTAATACTCGCCAATAAAAGTTACTGAATATAGTTTTGACAGTTACTAACCAAAGTTTCAAGCATTTCGGACGTGCAGTTATTATTTGACAAACGATTGGGTGAGTCAAAAAAATCCTGTTTCACCAAGATCACGCGCCGTCTCACACCTGTGGTTTCCATGGCAAAAATCCAGGAATTACGGTATGAACTGCCTGACCATCCGCTGTACTCACCAAGTCACAGGCAAACTTCTTTTTGCTCCCTCATCGTTGCATCGGAGGATTGAGATTGTCGTCAAATGAGGAGGCAATCATCTTCCTGCACTATTATTTTGACTATTCAAAAGTGCCTGCATATGGTCTATTTGAAATAAATGATTTTGATTTGATTTTTCCAGAGAAAAATGCCGGCTACTATTTGAACGGGTTAGAGAAATGGGAGCATCACAGGGAGAAGTATGTAGAGTTACAAGGAGACAATGTGGAATAAGAAAAATAAATTGGAAGAAAAAATGGCTGGTGTCTTTGTTAAGTCGGAAACTTTTCAGAACACTTGTGCAAACGGCTGAAGGGATTTAAATGAAATTCCTCGCGGAACGCAATTCGCAACCTGAAATATCGAGCATTTTCAAGAACAACATCGCAAGTGACAGTTTTTTAAGGTGAGAAATCATCCAATGACTTCTTCCACTCTAAGGCGGAGCGGAAGGACCTGTCCGACTTTTACTGATTAAAAAACCAGACTTATGTTCTTTCTTTACCTTTGAGATCTGCGACCCAGGGGTTAAGATTAGTGATTATTTGCTTTTTGCAGTAAAAATAAATATATAATTCACAATATGGGAATAGGAACTATTGTATTATTTATTAATACTTTTTCATTAGGAGGAATAGGTTTTCATTCCTGCAAAAAACGGAAATTATCGCTTTGTATGTTGTTCCTAAAAAGAATAGTTGTCCATATCTGTTTAATATTATTGACAAACACATTCAGTATATAAACGATAGTAGTTCCTATTTTTTTTGGCATACTTTTTGGTCTAGTGGTTAGTGGCCTTGACTGCTATGCCGGAGGTCGTGGCTTCGACTCCCTCCCAGGACAAATGGTTGTGTGATGAGCCCAATCATTTATTCTGTATCTGGGTGTAATATGTGTGTATTTAGAAATATGTAAGTAGGTTTATCAGTGGTTTAGTACTCATAACACAAGCCAGCTTGAGACTAGACGACGTTGTGTGATAGTTGTAGAATATTATATACCTTGTTTTTTCATAGTCGAAATAAAAGTTGTGCTATGAGAAAAAAACTTGAATTCCTTTATTTTTTGGCATCGCAATGAATCATATTGGGTTATTTCTTACATAAAAACTTGCAATGTCAAATAAAAAGCTTGTAATTAGCTTTGAAATTACCAGGTAACAGCAGATTCTCATTTTACCGTCTATAAATAAATTCGAAAAACAAACAGGAAACAAATACAAACCATAAACGAAATCTTCTCTTCTAATTTCATATCCAGACCGCGAATTCGTAGAAAAACATTTACGAATCACCAAAAAAAAACCGGCCACATTTTTCCCGTCTCCCACCCAAACCCCTCTCGACGCGACGGGGGTCATCCCGGCCACTCATTAACCAGATAGATACGCTGTCAGCATACTCGCTCCGACTTATTGACGATTTGGACACAGTGACCGAGTTGACACATTTTGATTTTAATATTTTTTCCACTCGCGATTCGGACACACACTGTTTAGTACAGTTAGATAAAACGTTTTAAAATATAATGTACTAGCCTTTGCCCGTGGCTTCGCCCGCGCACATGAAACATATTTTTACTTTCACTTTCTATCGGTAAAAAAATGGTAGCAATCAGACCAGTATTTTCACAGATTACCTCCTGGGAAATGTGCGTTACCAAAACTATTTTACACTGAATTTTAACACTGTTTTTTATGTGAATGTACTAAATACATAGCTTCAATAAATTTCATGGTGTCCAAATCGTCAGTGTAAAATAGAGAAAATAAAAATTGCATCGATTCGGACACTGTGTCCGAATATACCGTGTCCAAATCATCAGTAACTCTTCGCCCCATATATTTTAACAAGCCACGCTAATTTCCCATTTATTGTCCATTCTCATATAAAATACGTTATTCTCCGGCAAAAATAACAATTAATGATGATCTGATTACTCTTATTTTTATTCTTGTTATATTTGCTTCGTAAATTGCTTTTTCGTTGTTTTCTTTGTGGTGTACTAATGTGATTTTAGTATTGAATCGGTTAGATTAGGAGTTCGGGATTTGGGCCACCTGTGACTTATGAGTTGTGACTGTTCGAACTATATTAATAGATAAATAACTACGAACTAGCATTAGTTAGCTTTGCTAATGACCTTTTTTCTGAGAGTTAGAAATTATTTACCTTTACATTAAATACCTTATCTCGCTCTGTGTGGGACGAGAGGGAGTGTCTAGCTTTTGTTGACTAAAATCCACCCACCCGTGTTTCTTCAGTTGCTCGTTGCATTTCAGGGCTGTGCTGCATCTTTCGTACAGTCCCTCAGCCCTAACAGGCTTTAGTCTTATTGAACCCATCTACGTCGTTTTGCTCTCGCTCTGGCTAGAGTAGAAAAAAGGATTCTCTAGGAGAGGGAATGGACTATATAATCCACCATATGGGCTTGAAATAAATTACACAAAGTACCTGCCTGGGTATGAACCCTCGCCGTACTATTCGTAAGTCGGAGCTATTACTAAAAGGCTTGGGATCTGGAGGCAACAAGTCATTTACGTAAGTACTAAAAAAAAATACCCGAAAGCTAACCCATAACAGAAATTCTAAACCCTAAAAACCAGAGAGTAAACTATATTTTACAGCGACCTGTATGCATCCATTTTATTATAATAAACTTTAAATCCAGTTCATACACAAAACGGAACGCTATCTAGTCATAAAAAGCAACGTTGTAAACCAGGAACATATTGAAAGCGATTTTATCTTCAGCAAAATGTCTACCCAATATTAATCCATTTCAGCAAACATATTCGCTTTCAAACTTGCATTTAAAAGGGGAACTCCAACAATTCACTTTGCTAGCATTAATCATACGAAAAGCGAGTTAACCGCTATTTTTCGTAGCTTCACTATCATTTTGCTGTCGACGAGAATAAAAGAAAGGCCCGAATATAAGTAACAAGACAATATCGATGAGTTTTCAGCGAAAATACCCATCGCAGACAGGTCGTACGATAGATTATGACGTGCTCTATCGCGTTTAATAAAGTTGTGCTTTTTAGGGTTGAGCCCAAGTTGGGAGTATTTTTTTGATAAATTGATTTTGTTTCTACGGAAAATTCTATCGATATCGATGGCGCATTACTTTGTGTAATTTATTTCATTACCACTGCTCGGTAAAAAAAAGGTGAAGAAAAACATCCTGAGGAAACTGGTATGTCCTAGAACCAAAAATTCAGCCCGTTGTGTCCCACTGCAGGGCAAAGGCCTCCCTTCCGTTATTCCACTCTTTTCTGTCCTTAGCCACTTCTGGCCAATCCTTAAGGTAGGAGTCCAAATCGTCACGACATCTCCTTCTGGGCCTACCGCGTCGCCGGCTCCTGCTGTTCGGAATCATATAAAAATAAAAATAATCTCAAAGATCGAAGGTGGACCTCTCGCGCCGGGCCTTGGTTCAGGCCATGGTCAGAGTGGCAGGCGGTTGCCTCTTTCTGCGAAGCAGTAATGCTAGCAAAGAAGAAGGCCGACCGCATCAGGCAACGGCGCTCTCGCCGCCGCCGGAATTCCAATCCCGATTTCCGGCCACCGTAGGCGCGGGCTTGCGGACGGCGAGCAATGAATAACTCGCTGTCCGACCGTCCGGTAATTGTCCGGACCGAGCCCAAGTCGTCGACGGCGCGCACTGTTCCCGCGCGTCTCAAAGAGTTGTCAACAAAAGTAGGGACCCAGCTGGGTCGAAGCCTACTGGGGCCAGGGTTAGCTTCGAAAGGCAGCGCAGCCCCGGTATGAAGGCACGAAAGAACGGGATGGGTTTTAAGCCGCCCCGCCCAAGAGCGGGGATTGTAATTGTATATTTTTCTACTGAAAAAAAAAGACGTGTGGCACTCGGAGACTGCCGCGGTAAAGCTATTGCATAGCATTTTTTTTTTATTAACTTATGCAATTAAATTGTGATTGAAGTTGACAAGTTGCCATGACAACCATTTAGTGGGGGGTGTTAGGTTTTTTTCGTGTTTGGTGATATTGAAAGTGGAAGGGTGCAGCTTAAAAAATCTTTAAAACCGCTACCGCATTCTCTTATGACAAAGTCCTCAACAGCGCGATTTTTCCACCAGCACCCTTCCACTTTCAATATCAATCTATATCAATAATCAAATCAGAGTGCCTCCACGGGCGGCTTAAATCAACTTTTCAACTTAGTTATTCAGCTGGTTTTGTTTAGCAGCACTTTCTGTGTTTTAAATTAGGTGTACTTGCCTGTTTTTTTTTATTTCATTGTGCTTACTTATGTATCAAATAAACGTGTTTTCTTTCAATCTTTTTTTCTTTCAGTACTTGACCTCGGTCCCACCTGATGGTAGTGATGACATCGTTGATGGTTTTTTTAAGTGGAAAAATCATCTAATGACATCAGGGGGGATGGCCTTGGAAGCGGAAGGGCTTATCAGACTTTTACTGACAACAGGAGGGGCCCAGCTGGGTCGAAGCCTACCAGGGCCGGGGTTATCCGAAAGGAAACTTGAGCCCCGGTATGAAGGCTAGAAGAAACCGCGTGGGGTTTTTAGTCAGTAAGAGTCTGACACTATCTCCTGCTCCACCCAAGAGCGGGTTTTGTCATAAGATGATTTTTCCCATCGACAAAAAAAAAAAAGACTTCTACTGACTAAAAACCCACTCCTGTTCTTTCTTGGCCGGGTGTGAACCCGGCCAAGAAAGAACAGGATAGCCCATGCATTGCATGCATTTTGCATAGCCCATGGCCCTAGTAGGCTTCGACCCTCCTGGGCTCCTACGGTTTTTGCATAACCCATGACCCCTGTCGGCTCTGCTGGGCCTTTACGGCAACCTAATGACGGTGACGTCACATTTCAGCATTGCACCCATATTTTGTTACTTGACCGATTTACCTTTCACCAGGTATGAAAGGTCTCTAAATTATTGAAAGGAATTCAAAAATTCTTCCATTTTGCGATTTTGGATAAAGTAACTTTTATAAGCAAAAAATAAATAAACGGAGTCAATCACTCAGTTGAGATATTTAATCATCGTACGAGATGATATTCGGGAAAAGGTATTCAAACATATATTTTTCGTTTAGATTTTGTATCGGATATTGACCCAAATTTTAAATGATTGAACATGAGATTGGTTTAAAAATATAAGTTTATACAAAATCTGTTGGTTAGATGGCAGTAATAATTTTGCAATTAAAGCCGGTAATTAGGTTTTAGAGGCTTTATCACGCTACGTCTTCTGGTGCGGGGTAAAGTTTGTATAGAGAAACCTATTTTCTGGCAGGCGACACCGCTGACAGAAGTTAGTTTTTCATAAAATGATACTTATTATTTCAAAACGATGTAATAAAACAAAGTTCCCAATCACCATACATTACAATAATCCATTTCAAAACCAAAAAATTTCATTAACACTCATGAATCTTTCATAAAAAATCTCATCCAATAAAAGATGAAAATATCAACGGAAAAGGACCATTCGGAGAACAAAAGAAAATTACGAGTATAATAAAAATGTTAACGTAAACTAATTACAGCGTAACTCAGGAGTAATCTAATATATTTGAGATAGAACGCGAGTTACGACGTAGCGTTAGGGAGATGTTACAATTATTGTATGTTTTATTCCGACATTATCTTTATTATTTTTGACATGATTTTAATTATTATTTTTTATAAATTTATTTATCTCGGGACCCTGAGGTCCTGGACCTTTGAAAGGCGTACGAGGAGCCGAAACCAATTTGCAGAGGCCCTTTTAGATGCTTTTAATGGAACGTGGTACCAACCGGCGATTATCCCTGTATGCGCTATGCTAGTGCATCCAAGGACAACCCCCGGTTGATGGGAAACTATTGCAACATGTGAAACTCTAATAAAAGGCGTTTTTGAGGTCGTAAGTGGACTGGTTACCAGGAACTATGTAAAGACTATGTATGGCCCCTGCCTGAGCAAATGTTTTTAATTTCTATCGATGAAAATTTAGGGGGTATGGGGTATATGGATGGATGGAGGGGGAGAGGGAGGCCAAAGATAAGATGGATGGATTGTGTGAGAAGTGATATGAAAGAAAAGGGTAACGATGAAGACAGGACAGAATGGAAGAAAAAAAAACTTATTGCACCGACCCCAGATAAAATCGAACAAGGGCAGGAAGACGATGATGATGAAGAAGGTAGGGGTGATTTGCACACTCAACAAAAGGACCCCCAAAATGGTCGCCAGCACGAAGTAGCAACAAGAGGGCAACATATCCTGAATGGATGTACTTGAGGAGTGGAGAGGTATAACACGGCTGTCAGGACTATCCCGGAAGTAAGGTCAAGACCCCTACCAGCACCTTACTGGAGTATACATCCTTCTCCCGAGCACGTTTGCTCATGCGAATCTCCAGTCAAGCCAGCCAATAAAGCCAAGAGAGAGGTGGGAGCTCTGTTCTTCGTCATTGTTCACTACGGCCGGCCAATAAAGGCAAGCCGGAGATGAAGAACAAGAATTCCCCCGGGAGATCGGGTCCGTGAGGTCGCTAATGCCCAACAGTTCGCTAATTATTATTATTAGATTACTTTCATTTTATTATTATTTTTGATGACATCTGAAAGTTTCCGTTATGAAAGGATCGCGTTCTGCAAGACGCAGTAATGGTATGCATCCCACAAGGTCGTGGGGATCTGATGGATCCAAAGACGCACAGGACCGGTCGTTGTGGAAACATTGGGGGGGGGGGGGGGTTATGTCTAAATTATGGACGTCTTTCGGCTGAAATTATGATGATGACTAGCAAATAAGTCAACTAATGATGACCAGTCTCATAGCTGAAGCTTTGGGACTGGTTAGAGAGTCTTCTGACTGTCCGTAACGAATGTGTAAGGTTCACAAATGACAACTAGGATCAATAGCCTTTCGGATGAGCACGGTTTGTACCGGCTTATTAAAATGGTCATCCATCCAAATACTGACCTTGGTAAGTGTTGCTTAACCTTGAAGACAGACTCGAGCAGCTGTTCTTAATTTAATCACAAGCTCTTCTTTGTTTTTTTTTTCTTAACGAATAGAACAAAATATACTTAGATAAATTCATCAAGTGTGAGGATTAAGTGTTAATTAATTTTGTAAATTAGAGAAACACTAATCAACGAAATCAGGTTCCTTACAAAATATTATTTTGAGTCTAATTTGACGTAAAAAATTAAAGCACATTTTTTTTTGTTGAATGTATTGTTTTAAATGGAACGCAAAAGGCAACTATAAGCCAGTAAAAGTCTGACACGCCCTCGCTCCACCCAGAGCGGGAGAAGTGATGATTACTTACTTCAAAAAAAGGCTGCAAAACTGTGCGATTTCATAGAACTGGATTAACATAATCAATGCCCTGGTTTGTTCTATTTGAGACAGTCTTCCTGAACGGCATTCTTGGCGATTTTTGGTTCATATCTAGCGCTAGGCCAATTTCAATAGACTCGCCTCATATAATAATATGGTTTACGTTTCCGGACTGGGATCAAGACGTCGACGGCGCGCACTGCTCCCGCGCGCCTCAAGGAGTTGTCAGCAACAGGAGGGGCCCAGTTGGGTCGAAGCCTACTGGGGCCAGGGTTATTCGAAAGGAAACTCGAGCACCGGTATGAAGAGGCTAGAAGGAACGGGGTGGGTTTTTAGTCAATAAGAGTCTGACACTATCTCCCGCTCCACCTAAGAACGGGGGTTGTCATAAGATGATTTTTGCCCAATGTAAAAAAAAAGCTACACACTGTTCGTCATCCGCAAACCCAAGTCTATCATCGTCATTATCCTACCGACCTATCAGGAAACACAGATTCCGACAAGGAATCTCACACCTTAGCTGTACGCACAATGAATGTGTTCCCAAAACGCTTTGTACAAAAACTTATTTTTGAAATCCAGTTGCCGCATGTTCGTGGAAGCCTTACAGGGACATAAATTCATCATGCCAGAGCGATATCATCTCCATCTATTTATTAATTCTTAAGAGGCTCCTTTTCCACGCGCCTACAGTCAACATCGAGTATGGTTTAAAAGCTTGTTACTTCATCTAACGCAATCCAAAGCGATTTTTGACGAAAAGGCAACGCAAAAAAAGAGATGGTGCCTGAAAACTCTGTTAGTATTCGGTAATTCTGTGATTTACTCGAATATTTTACAATACTTGTTCCAGGAAATAACTGTTTTTTTTAAACACTAAAAAAAATGTCGTCATTTAGAATTTTAATAAAATTTGCAAGGCTTCTATAGTTTTACTTTTTTTAAATTTTTGAGTAAATTATGAAGTGTCAAAGTTAATACAAAATAGCAGATTTTCAGTGTTTTTTACTGGATTAGTGTTACAAAAAATTAGATTAGATTTCAATAGAAGCCTAGAAAATATCCACAAGATACTGTGTTTCAAAAATATCTAATGAAAAATGTGTAATAACGTCATAATCAGGTAAGAGCGGTTGTATGAAAAGTACTGAAAATGTGTGTCGAGTTGCATCCCCTTCATGCGACGAAAGCGCCAACTGGGACCTACGTGTACGTACATAGGTAATTTAATTCTATCGCATTTGTAAATAAGTAAAGGATATAGCTGCCCTGATTTTGCCATTCATGGAATGAATTGGGCAATCTTACTTCGGGGTGCTTTGGGTCTTTTTGACCCCCGCGATTGTGTGGGCGGGGTCTTTTGTGAGTTTGGCTACCGGGACGTGGATGGTCCAATAGTTTGAAATAGTGGATGGATGAGAATTTTGTTTGGTTCTTTTTTAGTGTGTTTTCTTCAGGGTTATGGCGAATGTTAGAAGTTTTGAGAGCAGAGCTGATGATAAAAATTACAAAAAGAAATGCGCCTTGATGGGTTTGAGCCCTACAACTTGTAAGTCAGGGCCGATGCTACTGGGCTGACTCTCACCATAACCCTCAAACAACAGAATTTGAGAAGTGAAAGTTTTTTTTTTTTTTTTTTAATTCGTATAAACTAGTGCTTGACTGCGATCCCACCTGATGGTACGCAGTGATGCAATCTCTGATGGTGAGGCGCACTAGTTTATTAAAAGCCTATTCACTCTAGCCTTGAAGATACCCAAATTAAAAGTTTGAAAAGTTGTCGTTATTTGTGGCGTAATATTAACTATTGGTGCCACCCATATTTTGCTTAATCAGATATTTGATGGCTGATGGAATTAGTAATAATTAAAGTTAGTGCAACTCACTTCTAATGAAAAACTATTTTTTAAGCATTTAAAAAAATACTATTGCAAAGGAAGTGAGTGAAAAAGTGAGTAGGTTGCTTCTAGGCAAGCGTGTAATAATCAACATTAATATTTAACCAACTTTTAAAAAGGAGGAGGTTCTCAATTCAGATGTTTGTATTTTTTTTCATGTTTGTTTGCGCATAACTTCGTCGCTTGCCTACCGATTTGAAAAAATATTTTTTTGTTGGAAAGGGTATACTTTCCAAATGGTACCATAGTCACCGAATTGGGATCTGATAATGGAATCTTGGCGAAATCGAGGCAACTCCTCAAATTCAATTTAATTTTTTTTTGTGAAGTCAATTTTTTTTAATAAAAAGATTTTTTATTATATATGCAACTAAGGAGTGAAATTCCCTGACAGATTCTGTGTTTCCTGACAGTTACAACTTAGGAGAACCTCTTTAAGAGTCAATAGATTACTTCTAGGCAAGCATGCTTCATTTTCGACCACATCGTTAAGGTCGAGGTAACCGTCAAGCGCGCGCGTATCAACAATAAAAAAAAAAGAACTGAGACGTTTCAATCAATGTTTTATATTCTATTGGAATTTCATTGTGTCCAACAGCTGGCGTGACCTGTTATGTATTGTAAAGATTTATAATCGTATTACATAATTGCATTGTTATATAATGTTGGCTAATCCACTAACTATAATTCATTATCCATGGTTGACAGGGACAGTGTGCGTGGAATAATTAGCTGGTGATAAGTACATGCGATGATTGTATTGTAATTATTAGATTATAGACATTTGCTTATAAGCCTTTAGTCATCTCTGTGTTGACATGATTGGAAGGATAAGAGAATCACTGGATCGGTTGAAGTTGCGACACTTGGCGGAGGTCTAGAGCTGCGGGATTATTGAAAGGAAATCGTTTGTCTTGGTATGGTCATGTAAAGAGGAGAAATGAAACGCATGTTGCTAAAAGAGTTATGAATTTACATGTGGATGGATGGAGAGGGAGGCCAAAGAAAAGATGGATGGAGTGTGTGAGAAGTGATATGAATGAAAAGGGAGTTAGTGATAGCGTGATGAGCGACAAGACAGAATGGAAGAAAAAAACGTGTTGCGCCGACCCCAAATAAAACGGGCTATGGGCAGGAAGATGATGATGACATATAATATATATAGGTACATTGGTCGATTTTAGTCAGTAAAAGTCTGACACTCTCTATCGGTCCATCCAAAGCAAGAGGGGTTATTTTTTACTGACCTGTTGATACAGTAGCCCTGACTGCTATCCGGTATAGCAGACTTGGATTCAATTTCCAGCCAAGAGAAATGTTTGTGTGCTGAGTACTATTACTTGTTTTGTATCTGGGTGTAATTTATCTACAATATGTATGTATTTAGAAATATATACTTAACTAGCTTTTGCCCGCACGGCTTCGCTCCCGCTCTTCCCTACTCTACCCTAATCTACGTTACTCTACCCTACTCTACCCTACTCTACCCTACTCTACCCTACTCTACCCTACTCTACCCTACTCTACTCTACTCTACCCTACTCAACCCTACTATACCCAACTCTACCCTACCAAACTTCACATAAACCATCTACTAAATAGTCCGAACAAAGCCTAAAAATTTGGTTTGGATAGGTGAGCCCGTTCTTGAGTTATAAAATAACAACGAAAAGTGGCATTGATTTTTATATATATAGATTATGTCTATCAGTTGTCTAGTACCCATAACACAAGCTCTGCTTAGCTTGGGACTAGACGGCGTTGTACGATAGTTGTGGAATATATTCCTATATAACAAGATGAGGCCGGTCTATGTGAAAGATCAGTATATTCAGGTTCTTACAAAGCAAAGCTACAGGAAATCACCTTCATCTTGTTGATAAGAAAACGCATCAGGGTAATTGCATACAATTCTCATTTCCACTAGTAAACCTGGCGTTTTCATTTGCGCTCGTACAAAATAAATATCTAGTCGTCGGTTCCACCGTATTTCGATCACGACTCTGCCCTCTGACTAAGTATATTATCCACTTTTATGACACTCGTAAAGTCTCCCTTACCCCTCCCCATTTCGAGGGGGCTGAAAGTAAAAATGTATTGGTTTCTCTTATTTTGAGAAGCGTATGCTCGATGTCCTGATTGTGCATGTATGGTAGTAAAATTAATCTGGGTGCGGAATCAGAAAGTACTGAATTACGAAATGGTAGAATCGAGATTGCAGAAGATCGTTTTTAAAGTCAAATGTACTTATATTCACTCCCTCTTGCTCCTTCAAAAAGGGGGAAAGGTAATTGTTGATTTTTTATATCAGAAATCAAAAACGTTTATTTCATATATAATATATATATGTTTTATTATTGATAGGCTTGCGTTTGACCACCATCTCAACTTTTTTTTTTTGTCGACGGGGAAAATCATCTTATGACAAAACCCGCTCTTGGGTGGAGCGGGAGATAGTGTCAGAGTCTTACTGACTAAAAACCCCACGCCGTTCCTTCTAGCCTTCATACCGTAGCACGAGCTCCCTTTCGGACAACCCTGTCCCCAGTAGGCTTCGACCCAGCTGGGCCCCTCCTGCTGCTGACAACTCCTTGAGGGAACAGTGCGCGCCGTCGACGTCTTGGGGTTAGTCCATTACCGGACGATCGGACAGCGAGCTACCCATGGCTCGCTATGATATGGTCGACGATGGAATACGCTTGCCTAGAAGTAACTATAATTTAATAATATCCTTCACCATTTTGAGAGCAGTGGTGATGAAATAAATTGCACAAAGTAATGCGCCTGGTAGAGTTTGAACCCGCGACCTACAACTCGTAAGTCGGGGCTGTTACCACTCGGCCACTACTGCTGTAAAATATAAAACGTACAAACTACAATAAAACCAGAAAACGCCTTTCAAACATGAATGAAAATAGCAACAAAAGAGTAAAGTGTCATCAATAATGTTGCCATATTTACGATGCACATAAACACATACGTGAGCCTCTCTGATCTCTTCTGCTGTAGGCAAGCTGAGCACTTAAACTTTATGTGTCGTATCTGATCGGGCTGTAAAGATTATATTGATGTGTAATGTGTGTTGCAATGTGTAGGACGGCGAGCAATAAGTAGCTCGCAATTAAAACCTACCCCCCTTTTATCCAATGACAACCCCCACTTTTAGTTGGAGCGGGAGATAGTGTCTGATTCTTACTGACTAAAAACCCAGCCTGTTCGTCGACGTCATTCCCGTACTTTTGAAGTTTTCTACTAGCGTTAACTATTGCAGATTAGGAACTTGGCTGGGGATACAGTACCTCTAGCCAAGTTGATAATCTGCAATCGTTACATGACAGACTTAGGTTTGGCTGTGACGCTTGGCTGACTAGTAAAAGCCAAGCTCGGGCCAAAGCCGACGCGTTGAGTTCCATACGCACCTCAAAGAGACGCCAACAAAATGGACGGGACCCAGAAAGGCGATACCTGCTAAAGGATTGTTCTGAAGAGAAATTATTGTCCTGGAACGCAGAGTAAGCGAAGGAACTCAGGTGGGTTTTAGTCAGCTGTAAAGTCCGACTCTCTTGCTCCACTCAGCGAAGAAAATTATTTGATGATATTTTTTTTTTATTGATAGTGACTGCTATCCTACCTGATGGTAAGCAGTGATGCAATCTCTGATGGTTAGGCGCACTAGTTTATTAAGAGCCTATTCACTCTAGCCTTGAAGACACCCACTACCATCCTTACATCACTTCCCCCTTCTTTACTTCAAAAAAATAAGCAATGCCGCTTGACTTCCCTCAAAAATAATATTGTGCTCTGAAACGTGGTCGCTTACAAGAGACCTCATCAGAAGACTTCAAGTCACCCAAAGGGCAATTTAAAGGGCTGTTCTCAGAGTTTCCTTACGTGATCACATCAGAAATGAAGATATCCGCAAGAGAACCAAGTTTCAAGTTTCAAGTTTTCAAGTTTAGCCCAAAGACGGCCAGTTGGATTAGTATCCAACTGGCCGTCTTTCGGCTGAAATGATAATGACACATAACTTTATGTGGTAATAAGGACGAAAATGGCTTGGCTATCAGAATCCAGAATACTCCTACTATTCTTTGGTACTTAGCCTTCAAATAAATCGAAACACGACATCATCCTATTTCATATTCGCACCAGTGGTGTTACTAGTTCCCCGCATCAGCTGTTCACTTCTCACGAAACTCCCCGAACTTTGCCGAACTTTCCCGAAGAGGGATTGTATTGGATTACTTACTAATGTCGTTCTATCGAAAATAGAACTAATCACCTATTCATTTTATGTGAGGTACATAGAGAATAAAGAGGTTAATCACTCTATACAACGTTATTTATAGTATATAAGAAACCCGAAACACGTGTCTAGTATTGTTATATACAGAATCTATGTACAAAATTTCATAACTCTACCATGAAAAATCACAAAGTAATAAGCTTGTTATGCTGTCTGGTTGTCCGCAAAAATACATGGTTACCGGGTCATCCGGACGACTGAGGGGTGGTTTTGCTCCGAGCTGTGTGCTGGCACCTACTGCCCGCTATGACTTGTCGTAACTTGTGTTATACTTAGTATCGGTGTTGTCCAATTTGTAACCTTTTAAAATATTTTTTGGTTACAAGGTCACCACCGACACTAAGTATAACACAGGTCACAGCAGGACATAGCGGGCATTAGGCGCCAACAAACAGTTGACAACAAGTGTAAAACCACCCCTCAGTCGCCTGGATGGGTCGGTGATTATGTATTTTTGCTGACATAACAAGCTTACAACTTTGTAATTTTTCATGATACATAGCTATTCTTTATACAAATTTTATACACGTGTTTCGTGTTTCGCATATACTAAAACTAGCTGCTCCCAGCGGCTTTGCCCGCGTGATAGCAGAAAATTATCCCAAAGGAACATACCTCCGGGATAAAAAGTATCCTATGTCCTATTCCAGGACATGGTCTATCTGTGTACCAAGTTTCATAAAAATCGGTTTTGCCATTGAGGCGTGAAGACATAACAAACAAACAAACAAACAAACTCACTTTCGCTTTTATAATATTAGTAAGGAGTAAGGATTAATGTTGTTTATATGCGTCTAATTCAATAAGCTTCTAAATCAAATGTTTGTATTCGCAAATCAATCACAGGAGTGAATATGATTTATGTTTTTTTTTGTTTGTAGAAGGTAATCTCTGGAAGTACTGGTCCGATTGCTAAAATTTTTTAACCGGTAGAAAGATGCTTTATTCTTGAGTGACGTAGGCTATATTTTATATACGCGGGCGAAGCTGCGGGTAAAAGCTAGTACATCATAAGTTTACGGACAGCCTCTGTAACGTTGTACAAGTGTTTGTAAATAAATTAGTTTCTGTTAGCTATTTCGCTCGCGTAATGGTCAAAAATTATAACAAAAATTAAAAAAGCACATAAACATAAATATATTAATTTAATTTAAATAAAAACATAATTTAATGATAATGGCCTTTGCTCAGGAGTGGGACAGAACAGGCTAACAATAAAAAAAATACTACCGAAAACTCATACCACCGATTTTGGTTCTGCAAGTGACCGCTAGAGGCGCTGCAAAATTTGCCACACAAAAAAGTTCATCATCATCAGCCTTTTTAATGTTCCCACTGCTGGGACTCAGGCCTTCTCTCTAGGAGAGGGAATGGGCCGTAGGTAATCCACCACGCGGGCCCAGTCCGGGTTGGTGGATGTCACATGTCTTCGATTTTTTGGTTCTAGGACATGCCGGTTTCCTCACGATGTTCTCCTTCACCGTTTTGAGAGAATTACACAAAGTAATGCGCCTGGCTGGTTTCGAACCCGCAACCTACAACTCGTAAGTCTGAGTCATTACCATTCGGCCACCAAAAAACTCACAAAAAAGTTACGGCGTAAATATCGAGTAGCGACGAATACTATTGCTTTAAACTCATAGTAGAGGTAAGAAGAAAGTAATAAACATAAAGATATAACCTACCCCAACAAAAAACACTCAAGTACCAACATAGTCACCCAAATCCAGATTAAATGCAGCCGACTGCGAAAACGCAAGTGCATATTTTACGACGTCAAGTTTACGACCTGCGACAGTCTGTACTGGTTTATGGCTTGACGACGGCGTCAGTCATAACTGCCGGGAAGTCGTTTGAATGGCGCGACTAGTCTTAGCGACTTGATGACGTCTTAGTACTCTTGCAGAGTGGAGGCGGGCGCGGGTGCTACAGCGCCAGCGGTCGCGTGTAATTCATAATGTATCCAGACGCCATTTGGACTCACAGTGCTCCTGCGAGCCGCGCGTCTTCATGAGGCGGGCGCGGGCGCGGGTGGCGCGGCAGTTTCTAATGGTTCAGTCCGCCCGTATCGTTCAGCTTAGTGTCTGTTAGGTGACTACGCTTGTGGTTCTAAACCATTTTGATTCACCCGCCGAAGCGTCGTCAATCGTCATGGATATCAATACGGAAGAATATCTGCAGTACAGTACAACACGACTAAACACATGTGCAATGACACTCGTGGCTCATTCGGCACTGTGAATACGCAGACGCCAAGACCCGAGCGCCCGCGCCCGAATCCGCACCCACTAGTGTAGTCTGATTGAACACTTAGTTACAATCGTTTATGACTAAGCTGACTAGGAGAAGAATCGCCAAACTTAACTCTTTAGATACCGTCAATTAGAAACACAATATTAAGAC
The DNA here is from genome assembly GCA_949319445.1 of Mythimna lalbum. Taxonomy (NCBI): domain Eukaryota; kingdom Metazoa; phylum Arthropoda; class Insecta; order Lepidoptera; family Noctuidae; genus Mythimna; species Mythimna lalbum. The sequence continues at coordinate 17,199,777 of OX439357.1, read as the reverse complement.
AATGACAGCACGAACGTTCGCTTGGGGTTTAATGAAGCAATAGGCAGAGCAGATTTCAAACAGAACTGATGGTCGTTGGGGCCGAAAGGTTCTGGAGTGGCGACCGCGTACTGGAAGACGCTGCGTTGGACGGCCTCATACAAGGTGGACCTATGATCTGGTGAAGGTTATGGGAATACGATGGATGCGAGACGCATAGGATCGTTCCTTGTGGCGACAATTGGGGAAGGTTTATGTTCAACAGTGGACGTCTTTCGGCTGAAATGATGATGATGACGATGACTACGCAGACTGAGAGAAGAGTAACCATGGAGTTTCTTGCCGGTTCTTGTCTACAGGAAACGACCATTTGGAACCGTACTCTAGCTTCTGGAGCAATGGTGCCCAAGTGATGATAGCCGCGACTTACGAGTTGTAGGTCGCGGGCTCAAACCACAGAATAGATGAAAAAGGTTAGGTTACGAGTGTCGCCGCTTGTCTCCCACCCTTTAACTCCACTACAGACAATAAACCAATACGAACGTGCATTACGCCACTAACAGACCACGCACATTTAGATCGCTAGCTTGGCATTGGTTGTATCAATTATGAGCATGATCATATTTTGAGGCATGCCTACCCCGCATACCTTTTTCATCTTTTCTGTGGTTCAAACCCAGGCGCATTACTTTTGTGTAATTTATTTCATCACCACTGCTCTCTAAACGGTGAAAGAAAACATCGTGAGGAAACCGGCATGTTCTAGAAGCAAAAATTCAAAGACGTGAAATCCACCAATCCGTCCTGCGTCCGCATGGATTTGCGCCCGGTGCATTACGGCCCATTCCTTCTCCCTAGGGAGAAGGCTTGAAGGCCGAGAGTCCCAGCAGTGGCAACACTAAAAAGGCTGATTATAGTGACTATTTAAAAAAAAAAATCGCTGTTACGGGGCCGCGCAATCGACATAGACACGTGCGGAGGTCTCTTAATAGAAACAGATAAACATCATTAAAATTAAAATTACTATACATAAATACTTCTACTCTGGGTTAACAACAGTTAACAATATCACAATAAAATGTGTTAATGTAACTTAACACGCTATTTTAACAAAATGGAGTGTAGTTAATGTGTTTTCTAAATAACTTTTATCGGTCCCTTTGCGCTGTTGTTAAAACTAATTAGAGTTACAAAAGAATTCCATAAATACTTTCATTCTCTTGGGGAGTTCAATATTCTTGAGTTAATAGGACAAAACAGTTGATTTGGTTGTTAAAATATATTTTTTTAATAAAAAAAACTTGTAGAAAGTAATTTGTTTATTTTTCCAAACAAAGACTTTTACTCATTTGTGCTGGTGCATTAAAATTAATGTGTCTCCGTAACTCCATATACTATACAATGGATATTATATGTGCACAAATACTTAAGTTAGGTCTAGGTTATTTTAGGTCAAAGTATAATGTTCTATAAAAGCTAAACCCCACATTTCTGAGGTATGTCGCCATAATAAAATAAACTCTAACTAGACGCTTTGAATGACACCTGTGTATCAAATTCAAGTCACTGGTATAGATTCGTACATGAAATTAAATTATGTAAAGAGTGGAGTCTAGGCGGAATTAGGTTATGCAATTCTGACGCACATTCCCCGAAATGCAAAACCGACAGGCTAGCAACTCGGCATCGATGCTCTAGACTTTGAAGCCTCTAATCGACGAGCGTATCATCGTCAATTATCCTTGTGCATCAAGCTGGTATCGGGCAGAACCATCCCAAAGGTGAGAGCAATACTCCATACACAATCGAACTTGCGCTTGATAAAGTTTGAGCAGCTGTTCCGGCGTGAAGTCTGACCTTTGCGAGGATGCCCAGCTTTTTTACAGCCAGTTGAGCCTTTGTTTCGATGTATGGCTTAAAGTTAAGGGTCTCCGTTCAGAATAGGTAAAAATGGGTTTAAAGTAATACTAGTGGTATTAGATGTTTGGTATTAAAATAGAATAAACCGTTTCATATCTGTTGGTGGACGGAGACACTTTTACGCATTGCCCTTTCTTTGCCAAAAATCAAAACTCCTCAGTCCTCACTCGTCAAACACAAGAACCCAATTCTGCAGATACTACTTCATTTTGCACGCACCGCACGCGTCTCTCCAAGCGGATCCTTCTATATTTATTATAATAAATAATAAAACCGGATCCGCTCCTCTAGTTATCCGGGAGTGAAATATGTCGTTTGCACGACTTATCCGTGCCTTATTTGGCAAACAAGAAAACCAGAACATTACGCCAACACAAATAGGTGCTTGCGCAAATATTCGGTGCAAATACAGAGCGAGACGAGGGATATAAATAAAACTGGGAGCAAGTGTAAGCTGGTATTGAGACTGGATGGTGCAATAGCCTTTTTGATAACGCTTACTCTTTGAAATGCATAATTTCTACGTTGGAACTTTAAATATGAAAAATCTTTTTTTTTATTAGCTTTCATGATTATAAGTAGGTACTGCGATATTGAGGGCAGTGCAGCCGAGTGGTAATGGCCCCGACTTACGAGCTGTAGGTCGCGGGTTCGTACCCAACCAGGCGCATTACTTTGTGTAATTTATTTCATCACCACTGCTCTCAAAACGGTGATGGAAAAAATCGTGAAGAAACTGACATGTTCTAGAACCAAAAATTCGAAGACATGTGACATCCACCAACCCGCACTGGGCCCGCGTGGTGGATTACGGCCCATTCCTCTCCTAGAAAAGAGGCTTGAGTCCCAGCAGTGGGAAAATTAAAAATCTGATGATGGTGATGACTGCGTTATTACAAAAAATACAAAACAAAAAAACACCTAATTTTGAAAAAAAAGTAACGTACCTTTAATATTTTATTTGAAATTATAATTCCAAATCAATCCAAGATAAAAAACAAATCAAAGCAACCCGTTTTAAAAAACAGCAATTTCAAGAGTAGAGCTATTGTACTGTGTTTGTATTGTTTTTATATGTTTTGTGTGTATTATTTTTATGTTGCGTGTGTAAGAAAATATTTGATGTATATGTTGATCGAAATTATTGTAATTTTTAACATCATAATTGATCATATAACGGGTGATTAAAATCGGTGACCCGATGACCTGGTGAGGGTTGCGGGAAACCGATGGATGCGAGACGCACAGGATCGATCACTGTGGCGACACTTAGGGGAGGCCTATGTCCAACAGTGGACGTCTGTCGGCTGAAATGATGATGATGAAAATCGGTGACCTTTTTTTAAATGTTGCTAATATTTTATTTAGATACTAAATTTAGTTTATTTTAATGATTATACCACATTTTTGATGTTGTTTATCTTGTAAGAGTCACAAATAAATGTTTTTCTTTCTGCTACATTTGATGTCTATTAATATTATTAAGAGAAAGGATTAGTATTTTTATTTGGTACTAGCTTCTGCCAGCGACTTCGTACGCGGATCCTGTTGCTTATGCCAGCGACAACGGGGTCGTCAAAATCAAAGATCTGAAACGTCTGATATCGAATTCTAAGAGCCGGGGGACTGGATTCAGTATTCACGCGCGATGGCTTATTAGCGTATTTCATGTATAACTTTGGCGTTTCTATACCTACCGATTTCTATGATTCTTTTTTTATTGAATAGATAATATTGTTAACTTTTTTAAATTAGGGCTGAGTGAGAGTGTTATAAACGTAAGAGTAACCAAAAATAAACAGAAAGCTCCGAACTGCTAAGCTATCAACATTTCCCTTCACTGCTCTGCTCCTATTGATCGTAGCGTGATGAAAAGTATACTATAACCTGCCCAGGGGTATGAAGAATGATTGTACCAAGTTTCGTTAAAATCCATCGCGTAGTTTTTGTTTCTATAAAGAACATACAGACAGACAGACAGACAGACAGACAGACAGACAGACAGATAGACAGACAGACAGACAAAAATTTTACTGTTTGCATTTTTAGCATCAGTATCGATCACTAATCACCCCCTGATAGTTATTTTGGAAATATATTTCATGTACAGAATTGACCTCTCTACAGATTTATTATAAGTATAGATTATGAATGATATCAAAAACTACTAGACCACAATTACCAGTAGAATGCCACTTTATCTTTAAATGGAATCGCCTATATACATATTTTCTACTTTTGCTAATAAACGGGAAGATTAAGAACCACTTTCATAAACAATTTTTTGCAAAATTGTTGGATCATCTTAGGACCATAGGTGGAGTATTTTCATCAATAGAAAGATTACAATTTCTCGTAAATATTTTTTTTCTTTTTATTTTATATTTAAGATTTTTCTATTATTTTTAGCTAGTTTTAAGGAGAACTACACTGCGCACACGTGTACCACGTACGCCGATCTGGGCGTGTCGGTCTCCATAAATTTTATATGGAAACTAGATCTGTAGAGCTACATTAGATGTACGCCACGCGACATTGTTCTACGTACAAATCAGGCGTGTTACACGTGTGCGTCGGTCTAATGTAGTTCTAGCTCTAATTAGTTAAGTGTTTTTTTTATTCTAGAGTGAATAGAATTACAGTTAAGTCTTTTATAAAAATGTAATCTACACTTTAATGTAAGAAAGAGGTAAAATTTTGTTTTTATGTTTTTTGTTAAATTGTTTCATTGATAGAAAGCTGCTTTATTCCTGAGTGTGATAAGCTTTTTTTTATGTAAAAAGGCAATAGCTAGTCCATATCCATACTAATATTATAAATGGGAAAGTGTGTGTGTCTGTTTGTCCATCTTTCACGGTAAAACGGAGCAACGAATTGACGTGATTTTTTAAGTGAAGCTAGTTGAAGGGATGGAGAGTGACATAGGCTACATTTTGTCTCTTTCTAACCCCCCATTTCCCTAAAATGGAGGAATTTAACGCGAGCGAAGCCGCGGGCAAAAGCTAGTTGTTAAATAAATTAACATTATCAACTATGATCACCACCGCACCTAGACTGAAACATGCCACATCCATTTAATAACTCCATCACTTCAAGCATTAGGCCGTAAAATTTTGAACAGTGGGCATCTCGTAGGTAACGTTGTAAATAATACTTTACAACTTTCAACCCCATTCCTGCCCCCAACCCCATGGGGGTGATTGTGAATGTGTGACGCAATAGAAAATTAATTGGAAGGCTGTTAGTGAAGTTGGAAAAGTCTTATGTAATTCGTGAGGGAGTGGGGAGTTTTTAATGTTTGAAAGGTAATGTAATGTATGGATATCATGGTTACCTATTGGTATATATTATTTTTTTATATGGTGGGGAAAATCATCCAATGACAATCCCCGCTCTTGGGCGGAGCGGGAGATAGTGTCAGACTCTGGTCGTAAGCAAAAAAAGGACAGGAGAGGGTTTTTAGTCAGTAATAGTCACAGATCCTCCCGTTCCATCAAGACTCATCGACCCACGTAAAAAAAAAGTGAGGCAACTGAAGGAAAATAGGTGTGGGTTTAGTCAGTAAAAGTCTGATAAGCCTCCGCGCTCCAACCTAGAGCGGGAGAAGTATGAAAAAGAAAAAAATATGTTGTATAAAAAAGTTTATAAAATCCTTGGTAACAAAATTAAATTTCAAAACATAACTAAACAATCGCGTGTAATATAACTTTTTCCGACATTATTAGCTTAATTGTTGAAGAATTTTTTAATAAAAGTTTTAATAAGCCTTATCACGGTGACGTGGCGTCGGGTCTTTGTTCCGGGTCTTTTGAGGTTAAATAGGTGAAAACAGAAATCAACAATGAGTTTAAAGAATGCTTGCACGAAAGAGTTAATTAAGGTAGGGACACAGATGCCCGTAGCTGGCAAATAATAATAATATAACATTCCACAACTATCACACAACGCCACCTAGCCCCAAGCTAAGTAGAGTTTGTGTTATGGGTACTAGACAACTGATAAACATACTTATATATTTCTAAACACATACATATTATAGATAAATTACACCCAGACAGAACAAATGATCATGCTCATCACATAAACATTTGTCCTGGGTGGGAATCAGAACCCACGACCTCTGACATAGCAGTCAGGGTCACCACTAGACCAACAGGCCAGTGAAATAGTAATAAGTATGCAAGTAGCTTGACTAGCATAGCGTCACTATGCATATATAAGTAGGTATACCAATCAGAACTTGTGGTACACTGACTTGCCTACTATAGTCTGTCTAAAAAGTCAAACAACTAAAACGACTTCTTAGATTTGACGTGCTTTAGTTTAACATATATTTATTTCTAAGTATTGCACCAATTACGTTCATACAAGAATAAAATACTTTACGTAAGATAATCGTGATGGCATTTGTTTATATGACCCTTTGGCCCAGATGAGCATTTATTTTTGTGTTTCTATAAGAAGTATGCTTCATTTTATTTATAATACCTAAGTATCTAATCCCTATTTATATAGTAACCAATGTATCTTGATCTGTCTATGTGGCGCTGAATGTGATGATTTACGTCAATTTAATGTCAAAATTTATACATTTCAATTTAGTTCCATTTTTTAGCGTGGTTCTAGTTATTTTGGGGTTGAGGTGGTTTGATAGTTTCATCGTGCAGTTTACTGTGTTCTTGATTTCAATATAATAATTATGTTATTGATTTGCCATTTAAATGGTAATCAGTAACATAATATATTTAAATTATGGCATTTTATTTGGCACGAATTTAATCACCTGTATTTATAGACAACTAAACTTTGTATGTCAGCTAAAATACAAGGTCATTAGGGAGGGGTTGTTTTGCACTTGCACCCAGTGGTTTTCTGGCGCCTTAGGGTGTTACCACACTAATCGATGGATCGTCGATCGATGTCTTCGATCGACATCGGTCGACGTTGATCGATTGGTGTGGTAGCTTTGATCGATCGACGGATACCGGTCGACTAACGTACGTCGGCTATATTCCACCAGTTTCTTTCGAAATGTATTCACAAGAGGACGCGTTTTTGTAGGCCAGTACGATTTTGCTCGTACTATTATTATGGAAACGCATTCTACTATCGACCGACGTCGACTTATCCATTCTACCATCGATCGATTGTATCGATCGACGATCGATCGATTGGTGTGGTAACACCTTTATTATGACCTGCCGTGACCTGTGTTGCACTTAGTGTCGGTGGTGTCCAACTTGTGACCTTTTTAAATAGTTTTAGGTGTAAAAACTATTGGAATTCATTCAGTTACTGATTCTGAACAAACTATATTCAGGTTTCGCATGAACTAAAAATAATGTTGTATTTATAAATTATATTCCTAGGATGAAAGGCCATCTTCACGGCACTTAGAAATCCAATTACAAATGACAGGTGAAGAATTTAGTTTTGGCAAAGAAAGATGACTTTTAGTCTAATAAGGAAACTTCAAAACGTTAACATTAGCCGCTCTTCAAAGCCAGCATTACGTCTCTCAGTCATGTTCCATTATTTACCAAAATTACACGTGCCTAAAAACAATTTATTGAACTCAACTCGTGCACCACCTTGAATAGAACTAATAAAAAAAAACGTAAAAAAAAATAGAATCTGATAGTGATCGTTTTAAATTAGCATTGAAGGCACGTACAAATCCGCCACGGTTGCGTAAGCTACTTGCATAATGCGAAGAAAATAACCACTGACATTGGTACTACTTAGTGAAAGTGTTACCTACATTCACCAGCTTCCAATAAGAAACTCAACCTTTCAAAAAATAAGGTCTAGTTTGCCTTACTGCATGCCATATGCCATCGCGGTCAACGTGTTCTTTTTTCAAATCGCCAATGATGTCACGTTGCGGGTTGACACTGGCCGATATAAAGTTCGGGCACAGATAAAAAAGTTTCGAGTGTTGTCAATAAAAAAATGAAGTTTGGTCCAGTTATTGAGTATTCGGGGAGTACTCCTGTTGTGTACCGCAAACGAAGCGTGGGTGGGCCATTTTAGATAGACGGGTGACCTAGTGAAGGTCGTGGGGGCTATTGAATGTGGGGGCTAATAAAACGTGTGATATTGGAGTCTTTGGGATAGGTCTATGTTCTATAGTGGGTATTTTACTACTAGTAGTAGACATTAATGTTGATGACATTACGTGTTTTGGAAATATGTGATGCTTAAAAACCTTGGTGTCAGATACGTCTAGAAAGGTTTTTTAGGTGGTAATCATCTAGGACGAAGCGGTCGTGTCTAACTTTTACTGACTAAAATCGAATCTTATTTTCGTTCTTTAACCCTTCAGATACCGTCAATTAGAGACACAATAGTAAGACAATAGATGCGCGGCCACCGGTGGTCGCTTGGGGATTCATGAATTAACTTGTGTTTCCCTTTCGGAAGCCAGTCCATGGCCCCAGTAGGTTTAGACTGGGGTGGGCCGTAGGGGCCCATCAGTTTTACTGACATCTCTTTGAGGCATGGGTGGAACACTACGTGCCGTTGACGACTCGGGCTCTGCCCGGATGGTTACCCATCGGCGAGACGGCGAGCTACCCATTGCTCGTCGTCCACAAGCCCTACATGTCTAGAAAGGGTGTGACTACTAAGATAGTAAATTCAAGGGAAGTATAGAAGTAGGAGGAATGTGTGCACCAAAACCAGTTGAATTGGGATATGGGATAGAAGCGTTGTTCAGACCAAACGTATTGTCAGCCGCTGAGTATGAGCGGGCTTTACGCAATTTATTGCTTTTCTATATATATATATATTTACTTCTAGTCCACACCGAACTGACTATACGCTATTACATAGTGCGTTGTCGCTGACTTTCGGTTGCCGATTTTATTGTACTATGCGTAGCAAGCCTTCTCTTTTGTTCATGCTCATGCTCGGTGGACGCACACTAATGAGCCTTTGAGCCGAAACCGTTCGACGAGCGGGCCGAGACGCTCCAAGATATCGTGTCTATGAGCGGTGTCTATGTGTGCGTTGCTCGAGCGCGATTTGTATGTAGTTTACTTATATTTTGTGTATCCACGGTCCATTTTTTAATAGAAAACCGTTGGTTAGTAAATAAATTTCCATTGAATCCGATAACGTTTGTTCTAAAACTAGAGTTGTGTAACAGGAAACATTATTTCTGAGTATTATTGAATAACAAAGTTGTTTATAATTTCAATATAGTGAATGAATGCTTTCTCGAATCAGAATGGAATTTAGGCGCTGCGCAAATGTAGACACTTTTAATTTTCAGTTACCGACACCTGTGTAGGAGGTTTTTTTTTGTCGATGGGGAAAATCATCTTATGACAAAACCCGCTCTTGGGTGGAGCGGGAGATAGTGTCAAACTCTTACTGACTAAAAACGCCACGCCGTTCCTTCTAGCCTTCATACCGGGGCTCAAGCTTCCTTTCGGATAACCCCGGCCCCGGTAGGCTTCGACCCAGCTGGGCCCCTCCTGTTGCTGACAACTCCTTGAGGCGCGCGGGAACAGTGCGCGCCGTCGACGTCTTGGCTCGGTCCAGACAGTTACCGGACGATCGGACAGCGAGCTACCCATGGCTCGCCGATGTGTAGGAGGTAATCTCTGAAAGTGCTGGTCCAATTGCGAAAATTTTTTCACCGATAGAAAGCTGCTTTATTCCTGAATGACATGGGCTAGGTATTTTATGTACGCGAATAGTTATTTATAATTTCAATTAATTGAATATCTGTGGCGGCTGCTGCATGTGCAGAAAACCTCAAACATCAACAAGTTATGTGTTTGAGCCGTTTAGGGTTTTTTTTCTGTCGACGGGGAAAATCATCATTGACGAAACCCGCTCTTGGGTGGAGCGGGAGACAGTGTCAGAGTCTTACTGACTAAGAACCCCGCGCCGTTCCTTCTAGCCTTCATACCGGGGCTCTAGTTTCCTTTCGGATAACCCCGACCCCGGTAGGCTTCGACCCAGATGGGCCCCTCCTGTTGCTGACAACTCCTTGAGGCGCGCGGGAACAGTGCGCGCCGTCGACGCCTTGGCTCGGTCCGGACAGTTACCGGACGATCGGACAGCGAGCTACCCATGGCTCGCCGTCCGCGAGCCCGCGTCTACGGTGGCCGGAAATCGGGATCGGAATCCCGGCGGCGGCGGCGGGGGCGCCGTTGCCTGATGTGGTCTGCTTTGCTAGCATTACTGCTTCGCAGAAGGAGGCGACCGCCTGCCACTCCTCCTCTGGAGACCTCTCGCTCCGGACCATGGCCTGAACCAAGGCCCGGCGCGAGAGGTCTCCGCCGCCGATCGCCCCCACAGCCGTTTAGGGTTGGCGCGCACTGTTCCCGCGCGCCTCAAGGAGTTGCCAGCAGCAGGAGGGGCCTAGCTGGGTCGAAGCCTACTGGGGAAAGGGTTGTCCGAAAGGGAGCTCGTGCCCCGGTATGAAGGCTAGAAGGAACGGCGCGGGGTTTTTAGTCAGTAAGAGTCTGACACTATCTCCCGCTCCACCCAAGAGCGGGTTTTGTCAAAGATGATTTTCCCCGTCGACAAAAAAAAAGCCGTTTAGGGTTGAAAAACTAGGGCCATGGGTCCGAGCGCTCATTGAGTTAAGGATATCAGCAAATGGTTAGCCTCTTCGCGTGACCAGGGCTTTTCTTCGGTCAACGAATTAGCATTGCCATCCAGCGTGGCAATGCTGCCAGCGTTCTGGGCACTTTTCCCATTGACATCGATGTGGACGAATTTTTTGATGCCCTTTGTGTTTTCCCCGTTTTTCAGCCTTTTTTACTCTTTTGTACATATTATTATTTTAAGTTTGTATACACTTATTCATTTATAATATTTAATAGTTAAGATGTATATATTTAAGAATATCATAACTATGCACACATATTTTCATTCATTGTTAGTTACATTTCCTTAGACGATGGACTTTTATGTTTCTCTGTTTTTTTGTTTATAGAAGGCAATCTCTGGAAGTACTGGTCTTTCACCGATAAAAAGCTTCTCTATTCCTGAGTGACATAGGCTATATTTTATGTACGCGAGTGAATCCGCGGGCAAAAGCTAGTGATAAATAAATCGTGCGATGCGATAAGCTAACTGCCGTAACTTCCATCCGTGATGAAACTCGTTTGGCAAGAATAGATAGATAGTGAACAACGTGCTTACAATCTCCGCACATAGTTTGTTTCTTCACGTTTAACTACGTAACAGTATGTGCGGTATTTATGTGCAATTGATAGCTTCGATTGGGTGATAATGATAGAGCTCAGTTGCTTAGTGATAGGCCCATGTTTGATTATATGATGGTTATCACGCTCGGGAATGACTTGATTCCGCCATCTCCTTTTCCGTACGGCAAGTTTCCACCCTTACGTTGTTGAAACTTCTACGGTCCGGACTAAGCGTTTCGCTTCTTCGTTTATACCGCGTACATCGAAGGATTAAAACAATTTCTCTGCTGCGGTCTTCCCGTCCAATTATAATTTAGCTGTATTCGAGGCTAGAGTGAAAAGGATCTTAATAAACTAGTGCGCCTCATCGTCAACGATTGCATCACTGCTTGCCATCAGGTGGGATCGCAGTCTAATACTAGTTTATATCATTAAAATAAAATAAAAAAACAGCCGAAAGACGTCCACTGTTGAACATAGGCCTTCCCCAATATCGCCATAACGACCGGTCCTGTGCGTCTCGCATCCATCGGTTTCCCACGACCCTCACCAGGTAGTCAGTCCACCCTATGGGAGGCCTTCCATCATGATGGTAAGCTGTGATAATTATTGAGACTGCTTTACAAACGAAACACTGGCAGTTATAGTCTGTCTAAAAAGTCAAACGACTTAAGAATTTTGTATAATATTTAATCATTTAAAAATATTTTTATTCGATGCTTTTTATAAGGTTCTTCTATTAGTAAACAATGATCAAGATCTCTTAATCAACCTTGATTATTGAACCAGGGTTGACTACATCAGATTTCATTTTACCCAAGTCGGTTGACTTTTTAGACAGACTAGTACGAGTAATTTACATTACACTATCTAATTGATATTTGAGAATTACGCTAAGTAAATAAAATATTGTAAGGAACCCCTCTTGATATTGAAAAATGAGAACCATTAAACACAGCCTTTAGAAATTATTTAGTGGGCGTCTGTAATCGACTTACGTTACTTATTTCATTAATGAAAAATTAACAACACCAAAAATGTGAATCAAAAAATGAACAAACATATTTTTAGAATATTACCGAATAGGTTATCACTGTATAAAATCTAAGCACCGACATAAACTCGTAAATAATTGCCAGAGCACAAAAACAAGGCATAATGAAAAAAATACATTGCGCAGAAAAAAAAAGCAACGACCAAAGAGTTATTGACACAGCTCATGTTTTCAAAATGGCGACCGGTATTGTCCCCTAATGGGGTTCCGTATTCCATTTCTGTATTGTTTCCTCTCATTCGTGCAAAATTTACTGATTTCGGCACACGGGCTTCAAAAAAACACCGCTCGAAGCTTCATTTAGAGGCGGCCTTTTTTCGTGGCTCGTGTGTGGCGGTGCCACCACAAAAAACGCTTGAAGCGGCTTCAAGCTTCACCGGAAACAAGAGGTGTCGCGCGCTTCAGCTGTTTTTTGCAGCCGCTTCTAGCTTTTTTTATGACCACTTCAAGCTTCATTTTGAGGCGGCTATTTCTTGTGGCTTTTGTGTGGCGGTGCCACCACAAAAAAACGCTTGAAGCGGTTTCAAGCTTCACCGGACACAAGAGTAATCGCGCGCTTCAGCTGTTTTTTGCGGCAGCTTCAAGCGTTTTTTTGTGGCCCGTGTGTGGGGACAGGTCGTTAGCAAGCTACAGTTGTTATTATCGTTGCTTTATTGAGACAAAAAGTTATGTAGGAGAGTTTTTTTGTACTGTTAATTTAATGTTTATCAGAATAATGGGTTGCTTGCGAAATAAAAATGGCGGGTTTATGGACAAATTCGACCGGTGTGGATGACAAATGGCTTGATTTATACAGGGAAAACTTTGGAGTTATTTAGGGGTTCGTCTAATTTTTAAGTGATTAATTTTATTTTTGTTTTGAGGTTCATCTTTTATTTCATAGGTATTTGAGGGTCTGTTGGTCTAATGTTTAGTGACCCTGACTGCTATGCCCAATGCCGGAGGTCGTGGGTTCGATTCCCACCCAAGACAAATGTTTGTGTGATGAGCACGATTATTTGTTTTGTGTCTGGGTGTAATATATGTATGTATTTAGAAATACGAGTATAATTACGTCTGTTGTTCAGCCGTCGGCCTCATCTAGTTTAAAGTGATGAAAAATTTACTTATAGTCTTTTTAAAAATCTTTTTTGCAAAATATTTTTAATATCATTATCATTTACCACAAACTTTGCTTAGTTGTGTTAAAGTTGTGGGGTATTATTATTATTATTTATCAGTGAAATTATCGTATTTTAAAGAGAGACTTTTCTAAGGCCATTGTCGGCCAATGCAACATTTATCAATAGTAGAAACTAAATCAAATTTATCCGACTTTTGGATCCGGTTCCTAATTCGTCTCTAGTCGTCATGAGTTATTAAAAATTACAACAGCTTTGATTTTAAATATTTGACCTTCAAGACTGCTATACTTCTACGACCATTGACTCCGACCGAAAATCTTGAGCGATTTCGGTTCAAGGATCAAGACAATTCTCATTATTCTAACAAGTTTACATCTACACCTAATCTACGGGACATTGATCTTTATTGCCATGGTATAAAGATGATTAAGAATGATTTGTTAAAGTTGTGATTTTCGGTAATCGTTTCGGAAATGCTTCGAAGATTTCCTCAGTACGTTAACCCTAGAGTTTGGATGTTACGTGTGAGGGAAAATCCAAGGTTTTCGGCTAAACTCGGTTCCGCTTCGTAACCTTTCGTTATTGTCTTTGGTAACTTCATTTTAATGTTGCGTAATGAAAGGGTTCATCATTTCCTGAAATATTCGTAATTTGAAAAAACAAGGCACGTCCTTATTGCTTGGAGGAATGAATGATACTGATGAGCAGTGAAGTGATAGTTTCACAGTATTTAAGGGCCAATCAGAATGACATTTCATCAGTGATAGCTATTGAAAAAGTGTATGAAACAGACAAGCGCTACCGAAATGTCATCAAGTCCTAGTGTCGAGATGAGAAGATGCCGAAATAGGAAGGTGGCAAAATATGAAGGTGCTGAGATGGGACTCAAATATAAGACCAGAGGTAGTTGTTATCGCTGATCGAATGTCACTTTATTTGGGGCCAGAATAGGCACTTTATACAATAAGGTATCCTATAATAAGGTTTTTTTTTCCCGATGGGGAAAATCATCTTATGACAAAACCCGCTCTTGGGCGGAGCGGGAGATAGTGTCAGACTCTTACTGACTAAAAACCCCATCCCGTTCCTTCTAGCCTTCATACCGGGGCACGAGCTCCCTTTCGGACAACCCTGTCCCCAGTAGGCTTCGGCCCAGCTGGGCCCCTCCTGCTCCTGACAACATCTTGAGGCGCGCGGGAACAGTGCGCGCCGTCGACGTCTTGGACTCGGTCCATTACCGGACGATCGGACAGCGAGCTACCCATGGCTCGCCGTCCGCGAGCCCCCGTCTACGGTGGCCGGAAAATCCTATAATAAGGTAGAGCGCAGTGGTGGCCGAGTAGTAACAGCCCCCACTTACGACTTCTAATTTGCGAGTTCAAGTTGCACATTACTTTGTGTAATTTATCACCACCACTGGAGGAGGAAACTTCAATAACTATATAATATCCTAGAACCAAAAATTCGAAGACATATGATTCATCAACCCGCACTGGGCCCGCGTCGAGGATTACGGCCCATTGCCTCTCTTAAGAGGCTCCTTGTCCACTCGCTTATCGTAAACATCGAAAATGGTTTAAAAGCTTGTTACTTCATTTAATGCAATCCAAGGCGATGTTTGACGAAAAGGCAACACAAAAAAAGAGAGATAACGCCTGGAAACTCTGTTAGTATTCGGTAATTCCGAGATTTACTCGAAAATTTCACAAAACTTGCTCCAGGAAATAGCTGTTTTTTTTTAAACCCTTAAAACTTTTTGGAAAAAGTTGTCATTATTTAGAATCTTAATAAAATTTGCAAGGTCTCTAGAGGATTACTTTTTTGACTTTTTTAATTTTTAAGGCAAATTATGAAGTGTCAAAGTTCATACAAAATAGGACATTTTCAGAGGTTTTTACTTGATTAGTTTTACACAAATTTAGAAATTGGTTCCTTTAGAAACCTAGATAATATCCACAAGATACTGTGTTTCCAAAATATCTAATGAAAAATGTGAAATAACGTCATAATCAGTTACGAGCGGTTGTATGAAAAACAGTGAAAATGTGAGTAGTGATGCACCACCTTAACCCTTCAGATACCGTCAATTAGAGACACAATAGTAAGACAATAGATGCGCGGCCACCGGTGGTCGCTTGGGGATTCATGAATTAAGAGAAGGCCTAAGTCTGAGCTTTGGGAACAATAATAATAATAATAGTAATATGCTATTATAAGGTAGATAATACCATATAGGTACATTATTATATAAAAAATAAATAATGTGCTTTTGTTAAAACCTTTATCAGTTGAATAAATTGCACGGTAGATATACACTTATCTATCTGTCAGGAGATATCTCCTGACAGATAGATAATAGCATTATGCCATGAATCGAGTCGACTTACTAATAGTTGATTGAATAGGCTTCCGAGCCGTGGGCATAGAATACATAACTTTATTTTTCTATCAAGAGTTTCAAAAGTAACTCTAACGCTTTCGGCATATCCGCACTCGAACCTCACTAAAGGGCCTATTACTCTACGCGTTATGCAGACCGTTCTATTCTATGGTTCGACGTATCGCGTAGTGTAATAAGGATCAGACTGTCTTACTCGGGAAGAAAAATAAGTCGAGTCTGAATATCGCACGCGTTATTCAGCGTAGTGTAAGGCCCTTAATTGTAGCTTAAGTTAAGGTAGAACTACACTACGCACACGTGTGCACACACGCCGATCTGGGCGCGGCGGTCTCCATACATTTTCTATGGAAACTAGACTTGTAGAGCTACATTTGATAAACGCTACGCGACGCCACGCGACGTCGTTCTACGTACAAATCAGGCGTCTTACACGTGTGCGTCGGTCTAATGTAGGTAGTTCTGACTGTAGTTTTAGATTAAGTCGATCCCCGCTACTGCCTCTGTCTCGTCTTCCCACCTTCGAAACTCTCTACCTTACTTTCTTTTTCTATTTCTTGGATACCACAACACTATGATACTACGCTAGGACCGGTTGGTCTAGTGGTTAGAGGCCGTGATTGCTATATCAGAGGTCGTGGAATCGATTCCCACACACGACAAATGTTTGTGTGATGAACACGATCATTTGCTCTGTGCCTGGGTGTAATTTATCTTTAAATAAGTATGTTTATCAGTTATCTAGTACTCATAGCACAAGCTCTGCTTAGTTTGGGATTAGATGTCGTTGTG
This sequence comes from Mythimna lalbum, assembly GCA_949319445.1. NCBI lineage: Eukaryota > Metazoa > Arthropoda > Insecta > Lepidoptera > Noctuidae > Mythimna > Mythimna lalbum. The sequence goes on along the minus strand of OX439357.1, from coordinate 17,183,340 downwards.
TAAAAGTTGTGAAATATTATTACTATGCTTTTATTCCACTTCCCGCAGCTCTAGGCGCTACGAATCGACCCTAAGCATAAATAATGCATTGGTAATTACCAAACAAACCCACACATACGAAACTTGTATCATTAACACTGGCCATTTAATTAATACCCTATGCTTACGTGATGTGACCTTGAAATAAAAGCTCTCTGTTACAGTGACCCTTGGGACTGGATCGTCCTTGACCTTGGGCAGTGCGAACATGTGTATTGTGTAATTCATATTTATAGAGGTCACGGTAAGTAGGGTATGTCGAAGTGTAAGTGTGTGTGTAATGTAGGGTTTCTTTTATAGTAGCATTGCATAGTCGGCTTTATAATGTTCCCACTGCTGGGACTCAGGCCTCCTCTCTAGGAGAGGGAATGGGCCGTAATTCATCACGCGGGCCCAGTGCGTGTTGGTGAATGTCACATGTCTAATGTCATGTGTCTTTGTTTTTTCGTTAAAAATGACGTCACAATAAAGCTAAAATGGCGGCCTACATTTAAAAATAATAATTGTTGTTTTTTTTAAGTTTTACCATTTGTGTGTTTTTATATAAATAAAAAACAATAGAACAAAAATGGGGCCGAAAGGTTCTGGAGTGGCGACCTCGTACTGGAAGACGCAGCGTCGGAAGGCCTCTTACAAGGTGGACCGATGACCTGGTGAAGGTTGCGGGAAACCGATGGATGCGAGACGCATAGGATCGATCATTGTGGCGACACTTAGGGGAGGCCTATGTCCAACAGTGGACGTCTGTCGGCTGAAATGATGATGATGATGATGAGAACAAAAATAAAATACCTGTAAAATCTTAAAATCAATATGTTATCAGAAATAATTATTATAATATATCGCCGTCCCATCGCCGTTAACAGCCATTACAAACTAATTAATAAAAATTAATTTTATCTACAACTCCAATTGAAACTAGCCAGAACAAACTACTATTTATGCTAATAGTCGGTTTACCTGCATATATTAGAATTCATTAACACCTCTCTGTTATCGCATTACCTGGGGACAAATGAATTAATATTATTAGTAAACACAAATGTTTATGCAAATTTGTAATACAAATAAAAAAGTACGCACAAATCGTTTTGGAAACACCTTCAAGCTAGAACTACATTAGACCGACGCACACGTGTAACACGCCTGATTTGTACGTAGAACGACGTCGCGTGGCGTGGATCAAGTGTAGCTCTACAAGTCTAGTTTCCGTATAAAATGTATGGAGACCGATGCGCCCAGATCGGCGTGTGTGGTACATGTATTTTTTTTTGTCGACCGGGAAAATCATCTTATGACAAAACCCGCTCTTGGGTGGAGCGGGAGATAGTGTCAGACTCTTACTGACTAAAAACCCCACGCCGTTCCTTCCAGCCTTCATACCGGGGCTCAAGTTTCCTTTCGGATAACCCCGGCCCCGGTAAGCTTCGAATCAGCTGGGCCCTGGTCCTGTTGCTGACAACTCCTTGAGGCGCGCGGGAACAGTGCGCGCCGTCGACGTCTTGGCTCGTCCCGGATAGTTACCGGACGATCGGACGAGCGAGCCGCCGCGAGCCCGCGTCTACGGTGGCTGGAAATCGGGATTGGAATCCTGGCGGCGGCGGCGAGGGCGCCGTTGCCTGATGCGGCCTCCTCCTTTGCTAGCATTACTGCTTCGCAGAAGGAGGCGACCGCCTGCCACTCCTCGTGGCACACGTGTGCGCGGTGTAGTCACAAAACCAAATCTGTAGGGGCCCCTACGGTTTTGCTGACATCTCTTTAACCCTTATGCAATTAAGTACCTTAAATACATTGTGCATTTAAGGAGCGCGTGGAATTTTACGCGCCGACGACTCGGGCTCAATCCGGACAGTTAGATACCAGACGACTGGATGGCAAGCTAGACATTGCACGTCGTCCGTAAAAGTATACCACAAGAGTAATTCTTATTAGAAAATCCTGTAGAACTTTTTACCTGTCTCCGTAATCGAAGCCAGGACTTCACGCTTGCGGACGGCGAGCCATGGGTAGCTCGCTGTCCGATCGTCCGGTAATGGACCGAGTCCAAGACGTCGACGGCGCGCACTGTTCCCGCGCGCCTCAAGGAGTTGTCAGCAACAGGAGGGGCCCAGCTGGGTCGAAGCCTACTGGGGCCAGGGTTATCTGAAAAGAAGCTTGAGCCCCGGTATGAAGAGGCCAGAACGGAGTAGGTTTTTAGTCTCCCGCTCCACCCAACAGCGGAGGTTGTCATAAGATGATTTTGCCCACCGAAAAAAAGGACTTTACGCTTAACAGTCACGCTTGCGACCACGAGCCCATTCCCTCTCCTAGAGAGCAGGCTTGAGTCCCAGCAAAGGCAACAGTATAAGGCTGACTAAGATATTATTCTGTTAACTGGGCTAATGTTCTAATAAATCAAGTCAATACATAACAGTACTCGTAAACAAACAGACTTACTGTTAATTTTCATTAAAAATTCATACAAAATGTCTATGTACTACTAATACATCTTTGTCAGACAAATTAGAGAGACAAAAGACAAATTAATACACACATGCGATTATACACTTTAATTTAAACAAGTTAGAGTTCAAAATATAACGACACTTGTTTGTATTGTCATCCATTTTGTGTCGTTCAGTGAACTCTCTTTGTATATAACAAATGTTATGTAAATTGTTATTGTCATTGTTATGTTATTTGTTTAATGTCTGTACATGGCTAAATTAATTTATACGTATAGTTTTTTTTTTAAACGGTGAAGGAAAACATCGTGAGGAAACCGGCATGTCCTAGAACCAAAAATTCGAAGACATCCTTACTAATATTATAAAAACGAAAATGAGTTTGTTTGTTTGCTACGTCTTCACGCCTAAATGGCAAAACCGATTTTGATGAAACTTGGTACACGGATGGACCATGTCCTGGAATAGGACATAGAATACTTTTTATCCCGGAAGTATGTTCCCTTGGGATAAATTTCTGCTATCACGCGGACGAAGCCGCTGGGAGCAGCTAGTTTGTGATATTCACCAACCTGCACTGGGCCTGGGCCTGCGTGGTGGATTAAGGCCCATTCCCTCTCCTAGAGAGGAGGTCTGAGTCCCAGCAGTGGGAACGTTAAAAAAAGGCTGATGGTGATGATGATGATAGTATTTTTAGTTGATAAATAATCATATCAATATAATATTACAAAGGCGAAAATGGATGAGTGATTTTTATTTCCTGAACAACTTATTAATTTACTTACATCAGTCGTTTTAAAAACTTTATACTTCTCACCAAATTAAAATAAACGATCCCCACATTCGATTCCTTCTGAAACTCTATTATTGTGATTTGATAAAAAAAAATTGTTTGAGCGTCTAAGTCACACTTACGACTGCTGAAAACCGTATTTTGTATACTTACTTTATTTTTGTTCAACAGTAAAAAGTATAATGTAGTGAAAAACAGTAAAATACTGTTTTTAACAGTACAGTTGGCAACCCTACACAGGCCTGCCTATACGTATTTTTTCGTACCGGAGTAAATTCATTAATTGAACCATTCGCGAATTTATTTTTAACATCAATAAACCCAAGGCCTTCAATGTCATTCACATAATATAATTATGAACAAGTTCCTACTATAGTGAAGTACTTACAAATTTCCGACCGAATCTATTTTGGTGCGCACACGCCGTCATTTGCTATTTATTTGTTTATAAATAGAACGTCCGCAGAAAATTACACTATCTTTTATATATAAAAGAAGAAACTGACTACTGGGACTAGGGCCACAAAATATTAGGTCTTTTCCTATGATAGTGCCGTTTTGTATGAAAAAATTTAAATGATTTTTTTTCATGTATTTTTTATTTGTATTAATTCATGAATCCCCAAGCGACCACCGGTGGCCGCGCATCTATTGTCTTACTATTGTGTCTCTAATTGACGGTATCTGAAGGGTTAATCGAAGTAATCACCCATGCAATCAATGCATCTTTGCCAACGCAGTGGCAGTTTATTGATGCCCTTCTTAAAGAAATCAGCTGGACGGGAGGCAACAAATTCTTCAAAGGCATTTTGTACTGCCTCTCGGGTATTGAATTTTTTTCCCGCCAAGAAATTATCCAAATTCTGGAAAAAGTAGTAGTCTGTAGGCGCAAGGTCTGGCGGATGACGGAGAGCTTCCAACCCCAGTTCTTGCAACTTGGAGACCGTATGCTGTGCAGTATGAGGTCGCGCGTTGTCGTGCAGGAGCAGTGGAGACGAGCGATTGACCAATGCTGGTTGGAGATGTGCCAGCTTCTCCATCATTGTGTTCAGTTCTTCACAGTACACATCTGCAGTAATGCTCACCCCGTTTGGTAAGAAGCTGTGATGAATCACACCGGCGCTAGACCACCAAACAGTGACCATCACTTTTCTAGGGGTAAGTTTTCGTTTAGGGCATTGTTTAGGTGCTGAACCAGGATCCAACCAACTTGCTGAGCGCTTGCGGTTATCAAACAGAATCCATTTTTCATCGCAGGTAACAATGCGGTTCAAAATTCCTTCATTTGTGTGTCTGTTGGGCAGTGCAAGGCACGTCTCGACGCGTACTTCCCGCTGGCGATCATTGAGTTCGTGGGGCACCCATTTGTCAAGCTTTTTTACCTTGCCAATTTGACGCAAATGGACCAATATTGTTTTGACGCTAACGTCGAAAGCTGCTGGTAATTCAGCCGTAGATTGTGTATCATCAGCTTCCACAATCGCCTTTAATTCGTCATTGTCGACCAAAGTCTTCGGACGACCGCGAGGTTCATTTTTCAGGTCGAAATTTCCAGAACGGAAGCGAGCAAACCAATAACAGGTGGTGCGTTGATTTGTAGTGTTAGCTCCGTAAACGTTGTTGATGTTGCGTGCCGCTTGTGCTGCGTTGCTGCCACGACGGTACTCATATTCCATAATTACTCAAATTTTTTACGAATCCATGATGACGAAAAAGATTGGAATGCGATGAAAATGTAACACTAATCAATAAACAAATGACTACCTATATGACTACTTCCAAAAGGAAAAAAAAACCATGTTTTAAAATAAAATTAATTTGCAATTAGAATTCCTAGCCAAACAAAAATTATTTTGATTTGAAATGACCTATTATAAATGTTTGCATCATCTATACTAATATTATAAAGAGGTAAAATTTGTAAGTTTGTAAGTTTGTAAGTTTGTAAGTTTGTAAGTTTGTAAGTTTGTAAGTTTGTAAGTTTGTAAGTTTGTAAGTTTGTAAGTTTGTATGTAGGGGGTAATCTCTGGAACTAATAATCCAATTCTAAAATTTTGTTTACTGGCAGAAAGCTACATTATTCCTGAGTGCTATAGGCTATAAATTGTTTCTATAGCATGTATATTAACCGAGCTATCACAACTTTTGTCTAGCAAGTCGGAAAAAAATACCTCATAAAATAGAATTATTTGCGTGCGCTGCCTAAACAGTTGCTTAAAATTAAAAACAATGTATGGCTACCTGGTTCGTCTTAATTATTTCTACAAAAAAGTCCGCGGTACCATATCTCTATCTTTTATATTTCATCTTTTATACTTCTTTTATTGCATTAAAAATATTTTTTTTCGGCATACTTACGTTTGGTTGATTATTTGAGCAACAAAATATTAATTCTTATGACAATAAATTATTTCAGTATCACAAGAACATTATACAGATAAGATTTGCCATTTACAGCATAGCAATTGGTCATACAGTTTCGAAGATAATATAAAATTACTAAAACGCAAAATGCCCCTAGCGTAACTTTCATTGTGCAGACGTTTTACCTATTTTTTTTTTATGGTGGGCAAAAATCATCTTATGACAACCCCCGCCCTTGGGTGGAGCGAGAGATAGTGTCAGACTCTTACTGACTAAAAACCCACCCCGTTCCTTCTAGCCTTCAAACCAGGGCACGAGTTCCCTTTCGGATAACCCTGGACCCGGTAGGCTTCGACCCAGCTGGGCCTCTGCTGTTGCTGACAACTTCTTGAGGCGCGCGGGAACAGTGCGCGCCGTTGACGTCTTGGGCTCGGTCCATTACCGGACGATCGGACAGCAAGCTACCCATGGCTCGCCGTCCGCGAGCCCGCGTCTACGGTGGCCGGAAATCGGGATCGAAATCCCGGCGGCGGCGGCGGGGGCGCCGTTGCCTGATGCGGTCTGCCTTCGCCTTTGCTAGCATTACTGCTTCGCAGAAGGAGGCGACCGCCTGCCATTCCTCCTCGCTAAGGACCATGGCCTCAACCAGAGCCCGCCGCGAGAGGTGTCCGCCGCCGATCGCCCCCACGAGGGCACGGCGATGCTCTGCCCAGGCAGGGCACACCTCGACTGTGTGCTCCACCGTGTCCTCCGGGCGTTCCGCACAGTGGCGACACTCGGGCGTCTCTTCCGCTTTAATTCGGTGCAGGAACCTCCCGAACTTGCCATGTTTTCTGAATCGCGGTGTTAAGACTTTCTGTGGATTGATGACCCTCTCGAATTATTATGCCCACGTTGTCGTTAGTTGGAGTTCTTCTGTCAGTTGCTTATTGGTTTCGGTTGTTTCGTTTGTATGGTTGTTGTTGTTGATAGATACCTCATAATCGAAAATATCGTAATTTCGTTGTACGTTTGTTTTGTATGTTCGTAGTTTCGTACTTCGTTCTATCGTAATAATCGATACGAGTTATTCGATATTACGATTGTTTTGTTTTGTAAAGGCGGACGGTGTTCGAGTCGCTCTCCTTTTGTTCATAATTGTTTTCAAGTCTGTGCGTAGTTTGTTGAGAGCATGTCTAAAAGGAAATCTCAACTGTCCCGGCAGACATCACAGACAAGAGCCGCTCGAGTACGCCGTACGGAAGAATCTGCCCCTGAAAATAAGCAGCGCCTCTCGAGAAATAGAGAATATATTTCGCAAGCACGCGCTAGAGAATCTAGCTCCGAGCGCTCACAGCGCCTCGCTAGCCAAAATGTGAGGACATCGCGGGCCCGTGCTCGAGGAACTAGCGCTGAACGTGCGCACCGTCTATCTGAGTTAAGGCAGCATGTCTCTGAGACAAGGGATAGGGAGACTAGCGCTAAACGCTCGCGGCGGCTTGGTAGGCAAAATGTCATAACATCGCAGGCCCGTGCTCGGGAATCTAGCGCTGAACGTGCGCAGCGTCTATCTCATTTAAGGCAGCATGTCTCTGAGACAAGGGATAGGGAGACTAGCGCTGAGCGCTCGCAGCGGCTCGCTAGGCAAAATGCCATAACATCACAGGCCCGTGCTCAGGAATCTAGCGCTGAACGTGCGCATCGTCTAATCGAGTGTAATCTTATTTTAAAACAAGAAATTTTCCGCGGACGAAGTCGCGGGCAGAAGCTAGTTACACTATAATTTAGAAGCAATTATAACAATTACACCTTAAATCAGTTCGCCATTCACGATATCATTTTCACGCTTCACCTTTTAAAACAAAGCAATGAATCACTAAACACAATTCACGTGAACAATAACAGAAATAGAATAAATTTTGAATAAAGAACTAATAATACTATGATTCGTGACACACGCGCGCCCTGAACGACCAATTACATTGTGATTATGTGCGTTATTGGCCGCGGATCACGATATGATTAAATAACCACAGAGCAGTGATATGCCTTAGCGGGCAGTGTTGGATTAGAGACGGTACTGTCATAACTTTTCATATAAATCAAGTTTCAGAAAAAAAAATAGCGCGTGTGTAGGATCACTCGGTTCTTTTCAACATGGTCAACCATGTTGCTCAGTGTTTCAGATACGTCATTTCCGTGAACGGTCGCTGTCAGTTGAGATTGGCTATCTCTTAGCTGCCAGTGGCTTATTTTTATTTTTTTTATTTAGAATATTTGAATCAGTAACTTATCAGCAGTTACGCACAGAACATACAGCCATAGGGCTATAATAATAGTTTTCGTTATGCCAATTGGCGTTACCATCAATGGCATGATGACCAAAAGCATCGACGACCGCATAACGAAGCTATAGTTGGGTGGTTGGATCAAGGACCTGAAATAGCTTGGACCTAACTCCCGATACCGGTAGAGTATTTTTATATGTAAGGAAAAAATATTTCCCTTGTGAAAAATAAAAAATGTAATTTGTATGTGTGTCAGTCATAATGGTTTATTTCTTTTAAAGACAACATTGATTCAATGGTTAGCAAAAAAAAATATTATCTAAGAAGGCATTTTTTATATTAATTAATTGAATAAACCTCCTAACACTATTCATTTTGCAGCTTAGGTCAGTGAAACTTATCCATAATAACCACCAAAATGCCATTACCGCTAACACAAACCTTGGTTAATAAGAGCGCGACATATTTGCACAAGATTTCTGCAAACATGCTATGATAGCACTCAAAATGTTATAGAAAAACACTGGGTGCAAACTGTCATGTCTTAGAACAAAAAATTTAAAGCCATGGTTTGGCCCCTTCTAATCTGGACTTGTGGTGGATTAGAGCCCACTCACTCTCTCTCCCAGAAAGAGGTTTTTGTCTCAGCAGTAGGAATGTTATACGCTGATTATACCATGTTACGCTATGATAACAAAAATTTGTTCTTAACCCTTCAGATACCGTCAATTAGAGACACAATAGTAAGACAATAGATGCGCGGCCACCGGTGGTCGCTTGGGGATTCATGAATTAATAATGAAGATACATTATTAATTGATTTTTCATTTTGCTGCCAGTGCGACGATTTCGTGATCTATGGTTATACCATAATAATAATAGAGCGATGAGCGCTCGATGTCGGCTGTATGTCGCTTGGACTGGTTCGATGAACTCCATGACGTGTTGTGCAGTTTAATTGGCTGTGTGTCTGACTCTGTGCTACTATGTTATAATTTAAATCAATATAGTGTATCTTTTGCGGATTAATTAGATAGATTTCTAGTATAAGAGCTTCTTTTTTAAAAGTTATTATCGACTATGGAGGTAGGCGCAGAGTACTATCCTGGCCTGGTAGCAGGAGAGGAAACCACTTAGGTGCTATTAATAAAAACTTAAAAAATTTATCATTTAAGGGAAAAAATAAATAAATTATAAACAAAACTAAAAAAAAAAAACTAAAAATATCACAAACAGTTTTTGAGTTTAATTTTTATTGAGGATACAGAACCAGCAAAGACATCCACATCACCACGAATAGAAGGAATCCTATGGATCCTATGGGTTCCTATGGATGGGAGGTATTTATTTTGGTCCAATTTTATATTTCAGGTTTTTTTTTCACTGTTTTTTTTTCAATTTTATTTTATTACTACACTATCTGGCATTGGGTTTGGAATGTACGGAGTCCAGCTATAATTACTCCGTTCGATTCGATTACCAATACATAGGTGCTACAACGTCAAATGTCGATTTCTGATTTCATGGAACATTAAGTTTGGCGCCTGAACAGTTGTAAACCAAAGCACTAAGAGTTGATGTTAAAAATAGACTAGTAAAATGGCTGTTCAGGCGAAATATAAATAGATTAGCAGTCCTTCAAGTGGCTTCCTAGAAGTGCGTGATAATTAGTAACAGACGAATAACAGCATTTAGGGTGTAAACTAAAACTACCTTAGTGTAGTTACTAGGTTTAAAACCATGACTAAAGAAAACGTTATTAAACATGAAGTTTATCACGTTTCTGAACTATCTATGGTAGTAAAGTGAAAAATTATAAACTTCATCGAAATGATGAAATAACACGAATACTAATAATCCTTACTTAATATTATAATATTGAAAATGAGTTTGTTTGTTTGTTTGTTACGTCTTCACGCCTAAATGGCAAACCCGATTTTATGTAACTTGGTATACGGATAGACGATGTCCTGGACTTTTTATCCCGGAAGTATGTTCCCTTGGGATAATTTTCTGCTATCACGCGGGCGAAGCCGCTGGGAGCAGCTAGTTAAGTATAAAAGTTAGTTGGGAAAAGGCTAAGTTGATGGTTAAAAGTCATCATCATCATCATCATCATTTCAGCCGAAAGACGTCCGTCGACACCTTGAACCGTACGCGCCGTCGACGGCTTGAGTCACTACCGAACGGTCGGACAGCAAGCTACCCATTGCCGTCCACAAGCCCGCGCCTACGGTGGATTAAAAGTAAAGCTAGCTAACACGCCTTCACTCGCACCTGATTACAAACTCGCTCAAGCTGTACCGAGTCTTCGCACGTGTTCTGTATGGTACATATTTTACATGGAACTTCGGAACACACATTAATCATGCGCCAACTTAGGGTACAGATGGCTAGAACTTCTACTGTTTTATGTACAATACTGAACTGATCTGGAAATAAAAATGGGTTATATGATGTTTTAATGTGTATAAAAGTTTGTGATTTACGGTTCCGTATGTCAAATGAGTATGGAATGCATAAAAGCTGTATTTGTCATGACCTGACTGATATAAATGGGCTAATATGCCCCACATGCCACAAACGAAAAATATGGACATTGTATTGTGCATTAGAACGCTCCAGTTTTAGTGGAGCGTTGCTTATTTAGTTTTTTGTATGGGTTTTCTTAAAATGACATAACTAGTGAGCAGTGGTGGCCGAGTGGTAACGGCCCCGACTTACCAGTTGTAGGTCACAGGTTCGAACCCAGCCAGGCACATTACTTTGGGTAATTTATTTCATCACCACTGCTCTCAAAACGGTGAAGAAAAACATCGTGAAGAAACCGGCATGTCCTAGAACCAAAAATTCAAAGACATGTGTCATCCACCAACCCGCACTGCGCCCGCGTAGTGGATTACGGCCCATTCCTTCTCCTAGAGAGAGGAGGCCTGAGTCCCAGCAGTGGGAATATTATAAGGCTGATGATGATGATGATGAACTAGTGCTTGACTGCGATCCCTTCTGGTGGTAAGCAGTGATGTAATCTTTGATGGTGAAGCGCACTAGTTTATTAAGCGCCTACTCAATGTAGCTTTGAAGACCGCATCTAGATAAATTATCCAGATAGTCCGTTCGGTAACTGTCCGGACCGAGTCCCAGACGTCGACGGCGCGCACTGTTCCCGCGAGCCTCAAGTAGTTGTCAGCAACAGGATTGGCCCAGCTGGGTCGAAGCCTACTGGGGCCAGAGTTATCCGAAAGGAAACTCGAGCCCCGGTATGAAGAGGCTAGAAGGAACGGGGTGGGTTTTTAGTCAGTAAGAGTCTGACACTATCTCCCGCTCCACCCAAAAGCGGGGGTTGTCATAAGATGATTTTTGCCCACCGTAAAAAAAAAAACTAGATAGATTGGAAGACCGCATCTATGTTTCTTTAGTTGTCCTTTGCATCCCTGGACAACGGGTAACCCTTTTAGAAGTCGACCTATGGCCCCATTAGCTACGGTTACGGTTTCGCTGACATCTCTTTGAGGTGCGCGCAGAACACCACGGGCTGACTGCACCGGTTACCGAATGGCCGGACGGTGAAATACCCATTGCTCGTCGTACGAAAACCCACGTCTACGGTAGTCAGGGTCGGGGTCTCGGCGGCTGGAGCATGAGGATATCCGTTCCCTCACGCGTGCGGACGTCTTCTTCGCTAGCATTGTAAGATAAGCGAGGGCTGTCGGATTGTTCGGCTACTGAAATAACTGACTAAAAGTCACAGGTGACTTTTAGTCAGTTACTTCAGACATAGGCTATAATTATTTTATGTAAGCAGGCGAACCTGCGGGCAAAAGCTAGAAATATAAAGAGATAAAGTTTGTGTATTTGGACTTTTTTTTTTGTGTAGGAGGTAATCTCTAAAAGTACCGGTCCGATTTCTAAAATTATGTCACCGATAGAAAGCTGCTTTATTCCAGAGTGACATAGGTTATATTTTATGTACGCAGTCGAAGCCACGGGCAAGAGCTAGTGTTAAATACAAAGTCACAAAACACTTTGTACGTAACAGATGTTTGTTGAAAATTATATAAGCAATTTGTTCTCGTATCGAATTTCAATAATATGTTTACCTAATAGTCCGTATTGTTATGAAATACGGATTCAGGATATTCTATACAATATGTTACCTAGTTACAAAACATACTTGTAACTATTGAAACTAGCTAAATAACTAGTTTTATTTTTAAATTGTACTTTTTAAGGCCAACGCTGCATTTAACGGGCGTACGCTCGGAAGCCCACGCGTGTACCATACGCGCGTGGTCGTGCATGTGTCGTGTGTGTCAGTCCCTGTAGCGTAAACCGGATTATTACCGGACTAGCTTTTGCCCGCAGCTTCGCCTGCGTACATAAAATATAGCCTATGTCACTCAGTAATAAAGAAGCTTTCTATCAGTGAAAGAATTTTAGCAAATAAAAAAAAAATTACTGCTATATTCTATTAGTGTAGATTATCAGTGTCACTAGTTCCACTTTAATGGTGTGCATGTAGTCGTGTCAATGGAAAACTTTAATGTATTATTACGTAGTAAAACTGGCACAGGGCGCGACTGCCCGCGACGGTTGCCCGCGCGGTGAGCCGCAATGGAGCACTTTTGTACGGGACCGCGCGGGAGCCTGCTTAACGCAGCGTCGGCCCTTAGGGTTCCGTACCCAATGAGCAAAACGTGACCCTATTACTAATTCACCGCTGTTTTTTCGTCTATCAGAAGGCTGTATCTTATGAACCATGATAGCTAGACAGTTGAAATTTTCACTAATTATGTATTTTTGTTGACGCTATAACAACAAATATTAAAAAGAGAATAATATAAATATTTAAGTGGGGTGCCATACTACAACAAGTGTGGTATTTTTGCCGCTCTTTGCTATGGATGGTACGGAACCCTTAGTGCACAAGTCCGACTCGCACTTGGCCAGTTTTTTTACACACTAGAAATAATTAGGTTTATAAAAATTAAACTCGCATGTACATTACAATTAAAATCGTAGTGACCCAGCAGGTTCAAAGCCTACAGGGACTATGGGTTCGCTTCTGAAAGGAAAACCAAGGCAAATAAGGTACACAGGAGTGGTTTTTAGTCAGTAAAAGTCTGACACACACTGCCCTAGAGCGGGAGAAGTCATTGGATGATTTTCCACTTGAAGAAACTTGAAGACTTGAAAAATACGATTTATCAAGAGTATGTTCCTTTGGGATAATTTTCTATTTTAACACAGGCATAACCTCTGACAAAAACTAGTGTACATATTATTCTGCGCCTAATTCACATCCCCTTAAATTAATCTATGTTAGGCACTTCAATATCCATTGATACCCTAATAACGTTACCCGTCCATAAATCTCATTACGTTAATCAATATTAGTTGTCAATCAAAGTCCACTAATTATTAATGACGTCACAGGCAGATACGCGCGTGCCAGCCTGTCTATTACAGACAACGTCAAAATCGTCGGACATAATCCACTTATGATATTAAGTGGTTATAAATAATTATGTTGCTAGCCTATCGGTTTTCTACCGGTTGCATTTTGGGGAGTGTGCGTCGGAATTGGATAACCTAATTCCGTCTAGCCCGTTCCATCATCGGACCACCAGGCGTATGGCGATGCGCCACCGGTAAATGGTGGAAATCCCACCTACACGCACAAAACGTTTTGGGAATACATTCATTGTGCGTACAGCTAAGGAGTGGAATTATTTGCCGGAATCTGTGTTTCCTGATGGCTACAACCCCGGAATCTTTAAGTCAAGAGTGAATAGGTTACTTCTAGGTAAGCGCGCTCCAAACATCGTGAGGAAACTGCCATGTCCTAGAACCAAAAAATCGAAGACATGTGACATTCACCAGCCCGCACTGGGCCCGCGTGGTGGATTACGGCCCAGTCCCTCTCCTAGAAAGGAGGCCTGGGTGTCAGCAGTGGGAACATTAAAAAGGCTGACGATGATGATGATGAAGCGCGCTCCATCGTTGACCACATCGTCGCTTTCAGGTGAGATAGCGGACAAGCGCGAACCTAACAACAAAAAAAAATGGTTAAATTGAACAGTGACTTGAGTATAGCAAGTTTCAGCGAATATGGAAATGTGAGTAGATACTATCTGCACGGTTTTTATCAATATTATATATCAGTCCAAACGGAACGACTATACAATTTCCCCTCACTAAAAGCGAACACTTGTATAAGTTCCCATGGCAACGCTTGCCGATGTCGATGGGGGCTTCTATTTATATTCGATATCCCATAGATTTAGGGTAAGGCCGGAATATATGCCACACTATTTGAAATCACTTTTTATTGCACGGCTAAATATTTTACTTGTAAAACTCGCAAGTAACTACATACTTGTGTTTTTTTTTTTACAAAATGAAAAGTAAAAAAACACCTTTGATAATCTTGCAGATTTAGCAAATATTTACATTTCAGGATAATTAAATATTAATATTACAAAGAGGAAAACCTTTGAATTTCATTTAATTTTAATTTTCCATTTAATTTAATTTAATTTTTAAGGATAATCTGCTAGGAAACACCAAATTCATCTAGATTAAACTTACGAAAATATTGACGTATAAACCTGTTTTCGCAGCAAACGAATTTCAGTTTATAAAATTAAAACTGTCATAAAATTCAAAATCTAGACCGTCAATATAAAACTACACTTTACACAGATCAATTTGTTTTCATTCCAACATAACAACAAACAACAAAAACATACTTAATCGAGTACATTTTGATACAAGTAAAGAAAATTTGTCATTGTGACCGAGGCGGCATTCACCCGAGCGCTGGCGAGGGTGTTACGGAGCCAAAGGCTACAGTGATAAATTTTCACGTGTATAAAACGACGTTTTTCACTAAACTTACGAAGATAAAAATAAACGGGGGTTGACGAGTAACTCGTGGGGGTCGTCGCGTGCCCAGCCTGATACGATAAATGTAAAAAAATTGTGACAGAAAAACAGTAAAATGCGTGCCGAAAAGTGGTGGGATAAGACCGAATTTTAGAGTAAGCGTATTGAAAAAGAACTAAACCTATTTTCAGTTAGTATTTGAATTCGTAGAACCTTATAAATATTCACTGTGAAAACTGGAACCAGCCTGAAACATTTACGAGTAAATTGACAAGACAGAAGGAGATAAATAAAACAAATAGGAGGAACGAAAAAAGGGTCAAACGACAGTTCTATTTTCATGTAAATGTGCTGCCGAGGGGTTAGGTCGCACTGAAAGATGGGATGAGCTAGTGTTCGGGACTTATTCAAGCGGAGAAATATGGCAGCCATTTTGCGGCTGACCGTCTAGACGTCAGGATATCAGAGTAAACGGTTTGGTGAAGTTAGGTCACATAATAGGACTAGAGGTCGTAAGATATTTTCTTCTACGCCTTTGATGGTTTATGATATATGCTGATGGCTTTTGCTCCGGTTGTCGCAGTGGTTGAGTGATTGATTTTTGCACTGCGTGTCGCGGATTCGATTTCTGCACGAAACGCATATTGGTATGGTTGACAGATAGGGGTTTCGGGTCTGTATGTTCTGTATACGAGGTATCTCTGACATCGACGCACAAACGAATATCACGGTTCCAATACATGATTCTGAACCCCCCAGTGGTGGAAACGTCGGCTTAATACTAATTTAAAAAAATCTGTTCTTTTATTTAAACTGTGTAAAATCGTTATTCTAACCGACCTCGATGATATTGTAGCGACATCTATGACGCCACATAAGAACTACGAAGAAAATACGAAATCCTGCATCGCGCAATCAAAGTTCTCCGCACGATTTGAATATATACGACAACCCGAAATCAACTATCGAGCAGTCACCCACCAGACTATAACACCTGTCTTGTCGGAGGATCCTCCCTTTTCAACGGAGGTTTGCGGGACTTTACTCTCTGTTCCACATACCTCCAAACTTCTGTTGGGATGCTGGAAGAATTTATCTATCTATCTATCTGGTTTCCATCTGTATGGCCCATGCTTAACTTCCAGCCTCATCTAGATGAAACTTTACGAGTTAAATGCCTAATGCACTTAGGCACTAAAGTGCAAAAGGTCTACCCCTCTATGGTCAAAGAACCAACTACTGTTTTAAAATTGGTCTATAAATTGGTCCTATCATCATCTTGTGGCCCGATTTGGAAATAATTGGACCTGATGGAAACAATGATTGTTTTAACAGTAGCGATAAAATAAGATACCTTTTATGGGTGATGTAGACGCTTTATAAGTTTCTTCCTTTTGCTTACGATGTTGTGTTAGGTTCAGAAAGGGGTGATTAGTTCATTGTATCACACTAATATTATAAAAGTGAAGGTTTTTAACTTTATACAACACTAGTTTTTGCCCGCGGCTTTACATGCGTACATAAAATATAACCTATGTCACTCAGGACTAAAGCAGCTTTCTATAGGTGAGAAAAATTTAGTAATCGGACCAGTACTTCCAGAGAATACCTTCATCATCATCTTCCTGCCCTTGTCCCGTTTTATTTGGGGTCGGCGCAACACGTTTTTTTCTTCCATTCTGTCCTGTCACTCGTCACGCTATCACTGACTCCCTTTTCTTTCATATCACTTCTCACACAATCCATCCATCTTTTCTTTGGCCTCCCTCTCCCCCTCCATCCATCCACATGTACCTTATACAAACAAAAAAGACAAACTTTACTACTTCATAATATTGGTGTAGATATATAGTGAAGATGTAGATAGCATAATCAGCCTTATTTCCCACTGTTGGGACTCAGGCCTCCTCTCTAGGAGAGGGAATGGGCCGCAATCCACCACGCGGACCCAGTGCGGGTTGGTGTATGTGATATGTCTTCGCTGTTTGGTTCTAGGATGTTCGTGTCTCCACGATGTTTTCCGTCACCATTTTGAGTGCAGTGGTAATGAAATAATTTACACAAAGTAATGCGCCTAGCTGGGTTTGAATCCGCGACCTACGCTATCTCTGCTCACCACGGGCTATCACTCCCCAAAAAAAGTAGAAAAAATGTTTTTATGTTTGTATATTTGTTACTCCTTCACACTTAAACCGCAGAATAGATATTTATTTATCTGAATGATTCATCTAAAATTACCAGTGACAGCCTAGCTCATTTCTCGCGCATCTTTTAAAGCGACGCTTCCTTACGGCCCGTTCACGACTTCGGTCTTAGCGGCGAGCGGTGCGGCAGGCGGCGCGGCGGCGGCAGACGGTGCGTTTTACACGCCACGTACCCTCAGTAGCGGCGAGCGGCAGCGGCCGAGGTGGACGTATTTAGGTAGTCGGGACGTGCTCAAAATTATGGCGTTATTAAAATTATCCCTACTGTGTTCAGACAATATAATTATGGTAGCTGATACTACGTTATTATGTTATCAATTTAAATTAAACTTACCATCATATTCCGGAAAACATTGTTTTATTTCTTCCCACAACCTTTTTATAACGTTTTTATATTTATGTTGGGGATGTTTTGACATCCATATAGGGGGTCGATTTAAAATTTCAGTAATAAGCGCCTCGGTATCTATTACCGCCACAAAATTGTCTAAAATTTTTTGTATATCAGTTCGCCGCCGAGTCCGTCAAACCTACACCGCTATCCGTGCCGCCAAACGCGCCACTCTGTTTCGTGGCGTCGCGCTCATTCACTTGTACTTTTGATCTCACCGCTCCCCGCACCGCGCGCCGCTGCAGTTATTCGCTCTAACAAAACCGCGCGCCTTTTCGCTATGAGCGGCGACTCGTGGCGTGCTTCAAACATTTTCATACATTTGTTCTTAACGCTCGCCGCCCCGCACGCCGCTGCCGCTCGCCGCGCTAAGGTCGTGAATGGGCCGTTACCCCAGCACCTTAGAGTCTTCAATCTTTGATGTGTTCGGGAGGCTACCATTCCCCATTCCCCCAAGCTACACAAAGGTAAGAAACTAAGATATAGAATAGGCTCGGGTAAAAGTGAAAATTAGGTAACCAATGTTTATCGAAAATATTGCAAACGCGACGTTTCAGTTGGTGTTTTGATTCATTTAAGTAAGTTTACCAGCGACCGCCTAGTTCATTTCTCGCTCATCTTACAAAGCGACGGTACCTTACCCCAGCACCTTAGAGTCTTCAATCTTTGATGTGTTCGGGAGGCTCCCATTCCCCATTCCCCCAAGCTACACAAAGGTGAGATAAACTAAGATGTTTACTCTTCGATGAGGTCTCGAGACTTTTTGCCCGGGGATTTAGGAGAAAGGAATATTTAACAGACATACATATGTATGGGTCCAGTCATGTGGCAAGCGTGACTTTGTTTTTGTATTTACACTACCTGCTGCCATTGTTTTTGCCTGTGTGAATTTAGAATATTGTCCCAAGGGTGTAAATATTTCCGGGATAAAAGTTTTTTTTTTTTTGCTAATACAGGACATGGTCTAACCATGTGCTAATTTCATCGAAATTCGTTTAGCCTTTTGAGCAAGTAGATGCAACAAACATACAAGTGAGTGATTTACCTACATCACTGTACCCTAGGGCCCTAGAACAAAGGCAAAGGAGGTACAGGAATACGTTTTAGTCAGTAAAAGTCTGACACGCCCTCCCGCTCCGCCTAAGAGCGGGAGAAGATATTGGATGATTTCCCTCCTAAAAAAAATTTTCGCTTCCCAAAAAAATCTGTCCTGAAATCCACTTTCTGCCCAGTAAATATGAACTAAATAAAAACTGTCAGAACTTAAGTTGTCATACGATATGACAAGAGCCTTTCAAAGACCAAAGGTTAAATGAAAAGCAAAAGTATTACGTCACGTCACATATCCAAGCTAAATACAAATTTGCTAACTCGCACGGACTGGCGCTCGAAAGGTTCCGTACTACAATAGTAAAATAAAGCAAAAGATGGAAAAAACCCGTTTTTTGAATAGGGACCTCCTTTTATTAATCGTTGTTGTCATCATCATCACCATTTCTGCTGGACGACGGCTGATCACAGACTTCATAAAAGCGTTGCTACAAAAAACGGTCCTGTGCGTCTCATATCCACAGGGAATCTCACGAACCTCACCAGGCAATAGAAATACCTACACATTTTGTAAAAATTTCAACTAAGCCACTTATGATTTAAGAGATACAGTCCGCTAACTCAACTCTCTATTAAATACGGTTTAAGAGATACAGCCCGCTGGCAGACAGACAGACGATCGGACAGCAGAGGCTAGAGTAATAGGGCTCCATTGGCTTCGGGTACGGAATCCTAAAAATGATAAATGTTTCTCACATGCCGTACATGTATAATAATATCTACTTTAATCCCAGACATTTGTCTAGAACTTTACCTAAAAACTGACCTACAACGACCTCCATGAACAATTTGGCAACGTTTTCTTAAAATGAAACATTTTTAGGACCAAATTAAGTCTGTGCAGGGGTCTATATTAATCGCCAAGTGCGTTGTTCGGGCTGTCTCAAGGACTAATGGCTGAGCGTCACACAGAATCGTATCGCGATTACACTGCCACGCATCACACTGTATGTTGCGTATTAACGCACCTACGCGCGTACTTGCGGGCGTGCAGATCTGCATCATCGTGCGGATTTTTTACGCACTCGCGCGTAGGTGCGTTTTGTAAATTCACACAGGCTCTGACTCATTTCATACAAAATCACGCACGGCACTACGAAACTCAGTGTGCCCCGCACCCACGCTCGTGTGAGCAAGCTTCTCCGCGTGTAGGCGCGTGATCTGCATGAACGCGCGTGGATGCATTTGGTGTGTTGGACTGTGCGTGTTTTCTATGCAAACGGAGATACTTTCAACAAACGATAAAGCACGCATTCACGCGTGATGACAGGCTGCTATTTTTCGGCACGAGAACTGTGCGTTATAAACGTAGTATCACCCTTAGATATTTAGTGATAAGTTTTTTTGCAATACTGTTACATGACGGTGTAAGACACATCCTAATTAAATAAATTGCCCACATATGCGGTATAACACTTGAAAACTGTTTTATTTTTTAATGATTTTTGTTCAAATAAATTCTCTATCTATTTAAGGTTAAATTGTCAAGGTTAGAAAATGTCAACATTTTGTTACTACTACGTGTAAGTGTGTGTACCTTTTACGGTAAGTTACGTGACTAACTGTCGCACTAAAAAAACGCTAGAAGCGGCCACAAAAAAAGCTGGAAGCCGCTGCAAAAAACAGCTGAAGCGTGCGACCGCTTGTGGCAGGCTTGAAGCTTGAAGCCGCTTCAAGCGTTTTTTTCTGGCGGCACCGACGCACACGAACCTCAAAAAAGGCCGCCTTAAAAATAAGCTTGAAGCGGCGTTATTTTGAAGCCCGTGTTCGGGGACAGTTAGTGAGTGACAGGTAATATCTTTGCTACATATTTAGTACTTAGCGTTTCGCAGGAACGCTAATAGAAAACTTCCTACCAACCAAAGGCTTGGGGCCACACACACATACAGTACAGGCGTAGCGTAGCCAGTCTTTCGGTGTTTTACAGGATGCATTTTGGAGAGTGTGCGCAGGAATTGCATGACTTGACTCCGCCATCTCAATTTTACCATCGGACATCCCGCCGTACGGCGAATATCCACCCTTACGTTATTGTAACCTCTACGGTCCGGACTAAGCGTTTCGCCTCGTTGTTTATACCGCGTACGTCAAAGGACTGGAATAATTTGCCTGCTGCTGTCTTCCCGTCCGATTATAATTTGGGTGTCTTCGAGGCTAGAGTGAGTAGGCTTTTAATAAACTAGTGCGCCTAACTATCAGAGATTGCATCACTGCTTACCATCAGGCGGGATCGTAGTCAACTAGTGCTTGATTATAACAATAAAAAAAGAAACTCATTTAACTGAGCCAATGATCTCAAAACGTTGAAACAAAAGCGTGTTCAGGTATAAATGTGAGGCAAATTTGAATAATCGTAGCAACAATTAAACATGTAAAAACATGGCCTAACACTGCTAATCTGCTCGCGCGAATTCTGTGAGCTGATGAATATGTATGATATCAGTCAGAGAGACTTGTAAAACAAATTCAACAAATTATCATATATTACCATTGTCATATCATGTACTCCTAGATATATTTTTTAATTCATTAATCTCTAAGTGAACGCCGGCGTTCGGGGAGAGCAGTGGTGGCCGAGTGGACTTACGAGTTGTAGGTAACGGGTTCAAACACTGCCAGGCGCATTACTTTGTGTAATTTATTTCATTACCGCTGCTCTCAAAACGGTGAAGATAAACATCGTGAGGAATGACCAGCATGTCATAGAACCAAAAATTCAAATTGAAAGGAAATCGTTTGTCTTGGTATGCTCATGTGAGAAGAGGGATCACACACATGTTACTAAAAAAAAACTGAGTATACCCTGTAGATGAATGGAGAGGGAGAAGGAGGCTACAGAAAATATGGATGTATTGTGTGAGCAGTGATCTGAAAGAAAAGGAAGTTAGTGATAGCGTGAAAAGTGACAGGACAGAATGGAAGAAAAAAACGTGTTGCGCCGACCCAAAATAAAACGGGACTAGGGTAGGAAGATGATGATTACGTGTCACATAATCTTACGTCATAGATCACAAAAAAAACCGCAGATTAGACACATTAGCACATAATGCTTGCCACTTACGTGTAGAAATCTACATACTCTACATTGTCTGGCCTGTTGGTCTAGTGGTTAGTGGCCCTGACTGCTAAGCTGGAGGTCGTGGGTTCGATTCCCACCCAGGACAAATATTTATGTGATAAGCATGATCATTTGTTCTGTGGCTGGGTGTAATTTATCTATAATATGTATGTATTTAGAAATATATAGGTATGTTTATCAGTTGTCTAGTACCCATAACACAAGCTCTGCTTAGCTTGGGACTAGACGGCGTTGTGTGATAGTTGTGGAATATTATTATACATCTAAACTGACGTATACAAACGTCAGCTGACCGGATGAGGTGATAAAATTCAAATTAATTATTGTTATCGAGACATTTATAGGACGTTGTGAATCTTAATGATATTTCCGTTTAACTTCTTGATATGTCGGTAGGACAAAGAATTTTCCTTAATATACCATATTTGTACCTACATAATCGGAGTATGGTAAACAGAATTGAAATAATGCGAGTTAGATTCGCGCACGAAGGTTTCCTTATCACAACAACATACAACATTAAACACTTATATATAGGTAAATGCAAAAAATCACGTTTTTTGGTTCCATTAAATATTTATTTTATTTTTAAAGTACAACTAAATATTCTGTGAATATTTCAAGCATCTACCTGTTGCAGGCGGTCGCCTCCTTCTGCGGAGGAGTAATGCTAGCAGAGGAGGTCGCACGCGTGAGTCAACGGCCCTCAAGCCCCAGCGGCCGCAGGAATCCGATCCTGATATTCAGCCATCGTTGGTGCGGGCTGGCGGACGGCGAGCGATGGGTAGCTCGCCGTCCGACCGTCCGGTAACCGTCCGGACCGAGCCCAAGACGGCGACGGTGCGTATTGTTCAACGCGCGCCTCAAGGAGTTGTCAGCAAAGCGTAGGGGCCCAGCAGGGTTGAAGCATACTGGGGTCAAGGGTCTGCTTTTGAAAGAAAGATTCAGCCCCGGTTCGAAAGGCAACGAAGAAATAGGAGTGGGTTTTTAGGCAGTAAAAGTCTGAAAGTTAGAAAGATTATCTCCCGCTTCACTCAAGGGCACGGAGATGACATTGGATGATTTTCCCACCAACAAAAGCTCATACCAGCTGCCGTTCTTATTATTGAATTAAAATCACGTTTTTGTATGGGAGGGTTTCTCACACAACATCCATACTAATATTATAAATGGGAAAGTGTGTGTGTCTGTTTGTCCGTCTCTCACGGCAAAACGGAGTGACGAATTGACGTGATTTTTTAAGTGGAGATAGTTGAAGAGATGAAGAGTGACATAGGCTACTTTTTGTCTCTATCTAACCCCCCCACTTCCCAGGGGAACCGTCCCCGAATTTAATGCTAGCGAAGCCGTAGGCAAAAGCTAGTATAGCATACAGCCGATATTTTATTTAACAGCCGCTAATAGACTAAGCATTATAAGTAGATAAACAAGTCCCCTCCCACTACTTATCAAAGTATCCCCCAAAATAGTCTGTTTACAAACAGCACACTTCATTGAGCGCCTCGATTGCCGCCTCAATGAACCACGCTTGGTCTTGCGCCAACTAATCTACATTACTGTTTGTCAACTAGATTCGTTTCTTTTTTAATTTGACGTACTTACAGGTTGAGGAGATATTCATTATTTTTAGTCTATTCTTCTTCTTCTTGCTGCCCTTATTCCATATTACTTGTGTTTCACTCAACACGTTTTTTTCTTCCATTCTGTGCTGTCACCCGTCACACTATCACTAATTCCCTTTTCATATCACTCCTCACACAATCCATCCATCTTTTCTCTAGCCTCCCCCACCCTCTCCATCCAACTACATGTATACTATCATCATAATCATCATCATCATCATAGCAGCCGAAAGACGTCCACTGCTGAAAAAACGACCGGTCCTGTGCGTCACGCTTCCAATAAAGGTACTTCTATTCTATTCTATTCTATTCTATTCTATTCTATTCTATTCTATTCTATTCTATTCTATTCTATTCTATTCTATTCTATTCTATTCTATTCTATTCTATTCTATTCTATTCTATTCTATTCTATTCTATTCTATTCTATTCTATTCTATTCTATTCTATTCTATTCTATTCTATTCTATTCTATTCTATTCTATTCTATTCTATTCTCTTCTATTCTCTTCTATTCTCTTCTATTCTCTTCTATTCTGTTCTGTTCTGTTCTATTCTGTTCTATTCTATTCTATTCTATTCTATTCTATTCTATTCTATTCTATTCTATTCTATTCTATTCTATTCTATTCTATTCTATCGGATTCCCGCGAACGTATACTATACTGGCCATCATATGCTACTCGCGCATTCAATTAGAGACATAATAGTGAGACTATGACAACGCGAACGCGCCGCGCTCACTTGGGGTTTAATAAACTAAACCTTCTTCGTCAGAGTCCAATTGATACTGCGTTTATGGGTAAAAACGTCGCAGCCATCGGCCACAAGTGGCTTGTGGCCGCTTTTAGCTTCTCGTGGCAGTGTTTGTAGCTGTAGCACGTGGCCTATGCGCGGCGACACTTAAAGTGACAACAAAACATAAACCTACATTCTTTTGTTTTTCACCGTCACCTAAATACTTTGTTGGGGTAGGTCAAT
Source organism: Mythimna lalbum (assembly GCA_949319445.1). Lineage (NCBI taxonomy): Eukaryota > Metazoa > Arthropoda > Insecta > Lepidoptera > Noctuidae > Mythimna > Mythimna lalbum. The sequence goes on along the minus strand of OX439357.1, from coordinate 17,159,158 downwards.
CAGCACATCAATGAATGGGCTTGAACTGCTGCCAAGTAATTTGTCTAGCGCTATGTCGAACATGTTAGGTTTATTTACTTGTAGTGTAACTCCATTCACAATAACATTATACAGTAGCTTTTGCCCGCAGCTTCGCTCGCGTATTTAAAATATAGCCTATGTCACTCAGGAATAAAGCAGCTTTCTATCGGTGACAAAATTTTCGCAATCGGACCAGTATTTTCAGAGAGTACCTTCTACAAACAAAAAAAAAACAAACTTTACCTCTTTATTATATTAGTGTAGATTTACATAAACCTGTTTTTACTCAGCATTCAACCGATTCTGATTCCCGTTTTCCTTTCAGTATGACTCCAGTAGGCTTCGGCCCTGCTGGGGCCCCTACGGTTTGCAGAAATCTTTTTGAGGCGCGCTTGGAACACAGACATACTCGGGCTTGGTCCAAACTTTCGGACGGCGAGCTACACATAGTCCGCCGTCCAGGAGCTCACACCTATGGTCGTAGGAAATCGGTGAGGAAGTTCGTTCCCTAACGCGTGCGGCCGCCTCCTTCACGAGCTATTAACGCTTCACAGAAGTAGGTGACCGTCTGCTTGCTACCCTGAAACATTCTTAAATCTGAATCGAATAGAAAACAAGATTTCTGATTCATTTGATATATTTTCTAGATACAAATTTAAAACAGTATGACGTCAGATGTCATCATCATTTAACTATTCCATTACAAAACGCATAAATATTTCTCTCAGCCTCCGTAATCTTCCGAGAATTTTATTTCATTGAGGTAGCGCACTTCCACAATCCACATGCCAATTGCTTATCTCATTGAGCTAGGTTTTGAAACAGAGCCAAGCAATCTACTGTAACGGATTGTCAACTAGATTACCGCGTTTATTTATATCGACACTTGGGATCTCGGAATAGAGATATTTTGGATCCATTGTTTTATTATAAAACGATTTGTTCTGTAGCCTATAGATAATGTCTCATTATTGGGCTGAGGCCTTACTATGAGCTCCTAACGTGCTCCATTTTTTACTACAAATTTATTGAGTTAACCACATCTGAGGGTGTATCATGCCGTGTTAAAACGTCATTCTTCCAAGTGAGAAAATGATGGAGGTGTGTATACCTCTTTACTGCTCACACGAGTGACATTTTAACTTATCATGGTAATGCTCCTGGTGGTTCTCTCAAAACTGAGGACACACGCAAAAATAGCTTCATCCCTTGAACAGTTCTGTACTCTTAGCCAAGTTGTTAATCTGCAATCATTAAAGCTTGAAGAAAACTTCAAATGTACGGGAATGACGTCATGTCAACGCTCAGTCACGTGGTCAGAACAAAAGATTCGGGAGCATGGCCAACTCCAGGCTTTCGATGCAGGCTAAACGATTGTAACTTGGATAGGGGGGCAGTATAGGTAGTAAAATCGATCGCGTTAAGAGGCCGTGGTTGCAATGCTGGTTTACACACGTTTTAGTTCACGTTAAACAGAATCTTCTTCCTGCCCTTATCCCATATTACTTGGGGTAAGGGCAGGAAGAAGATTCTAATTATGATAAAAACGTCTGCATAGTCATTTTTCCACTATTGGGCCTCAGGGCTCTTCTCTGTGAGAAATACTGAGAGGATTGGTCATCATTTGAGAAACTACAGTACCTACTGAGGTATCAAATCTCTTTCTGACTCTCATAATCATATTATTACCCAACCAGCCATCGCTTTTCTAGTCTTCCTTCACTCAAATAGACATATTTCAAACTAAAAGATATCAAAATGAGTATTTACGATGATGGTACCACATCCAAAAATATTACAAGGCCAAACATTTGGTGAGTTATTTACAAACCGTAAAATCTTTCCTGAAATGTTTACAAAAAACTTCTGAACGAGCTACTTGCGTCAATTACGTTTTGTCAATGAACGGATGCTGGTTTGGTCCCGTGCCAAGTAATCTATCGTAAAAGATTGTCAACTAGTTTCTTTACTACGATGAAACAACTGGTTTTGTTGCGTAGTGAACTTGTTGACACCGTCATTTTTGACGAATGAATCAGATTTAGTGTCAGTATTAAATGCTTTATGTTTTTCATCTTTTGGCTTGGAAATTAGAATATTAACTGTCAACGTAACTTTATCATCTTTCAACAGCTGACCATCTTTATCATTTTAGCAGCCACTGCTGGACTTAGTTCTTCTTCAAGAATTGCCACAATGACTGATCTTGTGCGGCTCGCATCCATCGGATTTCCGCAACCATAACCAGGTCATCTTGTGGGAAGCTACCAACATTGCGACTTTTGGCACGAAGTCGTCGCTCTAGAACCTTTCGGATCCATCGACCTTCTGTTGTGCCAAGCCTACTGCTACCTGCGGATATCTTCATTTCTGATTTGACAAGGACTCTCCGAGTTGAACCCTCTTCGTTGTTCTTTAGGTAACTTTAAACCTTATTATGATGATTTTGATGACCGGCCGCCTTCACGTGATACTTCGATAGCGTAGGTTTATCAATTCCAATCATTAAAAACTTCTTCTTCTTCGAACGTCATACAACGTGACAGCGCTTGCAGTATAGTATACGATTTCGCTATGCAAATTTTTGTGGTTTATTCTGGGGCATTACCACGACGTCTTAAAATTTCAGTCGTGCACCACCTACCGCTATATGGTTCCATCCCTTTCATAGTTCAGTTTAGTTCGTAAAATGGATCGAGTTAAGTGCTCATGGTAGCGCCTCAGGTCTCAGTACCTCATTACCCTGCAAAACTAAGGACGTCACAAGTAAATGAAGCAATAGCCTTAAAAATCTGAATATGCATGGTTCGTATTAATTTACAACAATAGGCTATAACAATTAACTGTGTGGGTTTGTGTTACACTGACCTGATTGTTGACATTTGCTTATGTATAAGGAAAACCACCTTGATTAACATAAACACATCATGACATCATTCGTATACTAGCTGAAGGTTAGGCAGAAGAATAACTGCATCTGCTTGACCCTAGGAAAGGAGACAGAAAACAGTTTATCCGTAACATAACGCCGAGCATTCGCAGGAACGTTACATTACATGAAAATGTTTACGAAACTGAGCTTTTACCTGTATTGTACCATTCTTAAGAATGTTACATTACACAGAAATACTCCAGAAAATGTTGAAATCTATACTCACCTTTATGCAGTAGTTTCGGCTGAGCGTTGATATATCAGTCAGTCAGTTTCTCCTTTAATATTAAATATAAACTAGCTTCTGCCAGCGGCTTTCGCTGCTTGATAGTAGGTTTCTTCATGTGAAATTTGGAGGGGTCCAAATTTTCATTTCTTTAAAGGGTGAATTCTGGAAAATCCTGCCTTAGGACTCAACTACGTCATAAAAAGGAAGCCTTGTGCAAAATTTCACGCTCCTAGTCCCAATAGTTTCGGCTGTGCGTTGATATATCAGTCAGTCAGCTTCGCCTTTTAATACATAGATTGATGAGATTGAACTTTTATTGTAAATACTTAATTCACACGCGTTTACATAACAAAGTGTGTGCAATCATTGATTCCACTCTTTAAAATTGCCTTTCCATAAAGCGATTCAAGATTCATTTATTTGCTATCGAGGTAACAACCAATCCATTTGCCAGCGGAGGGATTATAGAAGCACGTAGGAGGTCCAAGTTTATCAATTTAACAAGCCGTGTGTCCGATGGGAGTTATTTATTTAAAAGTTTACTCACTAAAGTAGAATGGGGAATTTTATGCTTATGGTATTCTATAAGAGTCCACCAAGGGTGAAAGAAAGAAAGAAAGAAAACTATTATATTTGGCATACACATAAAATTCGAATTCCTTTTTTTACCTTGTTCGGCTAAATGTGTTTTTTTTTTTTTAAATACAGGTATGTTCACCGATATCTCGGACAATTGACGACCGATTTTAAAAATTATTTTTTTGATTGAAAGGTTGTTCCCATAGAATTATTGTTATCTGATCATGAAAATCTTAAACAACTAAGAGACAAAACCTTTGTCGAAATACCGACTGCTGAATTTAAAGGTATTTTGCACTCTTTAGTATTTTTTACTTTGAAGTCTCTTATATTTTTTTGTAAAAAGACATTTTTATATTATATTTTTTTTTTCACAAAAAAATTAGGTTTATAGTTAGTGAACTTGAGTGTTTTTTTCTATAATAGATAGGCTCGTCTTTGACCACTATCTCACCTGATGGTAAGCAAAGATGTAGAAGACAATAGAGCACGCTTGCTTTCGCATAACGGAATTTTCTTTGACAAGCTACTCTGGAGTCGTCGATGACGTATAGTGTACCACGCGTGCCATAAATAGATGGACTTTTTGGACTGACCGACATTGAAATAAATGCTCTTGATTAGATTTGATTTGATGTCAACAAAATAATACGTGCCTAGCAGTGCTGAAGCCCACTGGGACCATAGGTTATCTGCGGGCTTGCGGACGGTGAGCCATGGGTAGCTCGCTGTCCGATCGTCCGGTAATGGACCGAGTCCAAGACGTCGACGGCGCACTGTTCCCGCGCGCCTCAAGGAGTTGTCAGCAGCAGGAGGGGCCCAGCTGGGTCGAAGCCTACTGGGGACAGGGTTGTCCGAAAGGGAGCTTACGCCCCGGTATGAAGGCTAGAAGGAACGGCGCGGGGATTTTAGTCAGTAAGAGTCTGGCACTATCTCCCGCTCCACCCAAGAGCGGGTTTGTCATAAGATGATTTTCCCCGTCGACAAAAAAAAAAACCATAGGTTGTCTTCAAAAAATGAAAACCGGTGTCCTAGAACGCAAGGGACATAGAATATATAATAGGTGTGGTTTTAGTCCTAGTTTTAGCAAAGGTCTGACATGCCCTCCCGCTCTGCCGTAAAGCGTCAATAGATAATTTCCCTCTTTAAAAATAAAATCACAAGATCTCGAGTCATTTCATACGGTGTCCACTTTATACAATCACATTTCATATAAAGTGAATGGTCAGCCATTTTTGTTATACATCCAGCTATGTAGCCCTGGAGGGCCGTGATGTTAATGCGGCAGTGACGTGATGGGGCTAGATTAGGTCTATGAATATACTAGCTTGGGTGATGGTTCAAGTTATAGGCGATAACGTGAGGTCATGAAAACGAAAACCCGACCAAAAAAAGAACTAAATCTTTTGAAATAAGTCACTTTATGCAGTTAGTGGATATTTTTCCAAAACCCTTTATTTCTAAACCCTATAAGACTGTCTTGAAGAAACATATAATTTGAAGGCAAAAATAAGCAAGTTCTCATTGTCAATTTCACAATTAAAATGAATATAACGACACTTCTCAAACTGAAATGCAACAAGCCGTTTAGGCTCTAGGGTGTGCAAAAAAATACACATACATATGTATACCCAACAAACACCTCTACTTCTAATCTGGTGCAGTCCGGTTAAAATCAGTAGATACTCTTTGAATTTTACTCAGGAGCCGATTATTTTATGAAAATCTCTAGATATATTTTGATGATGCAAGGCATATACTGATGTTTTTACCGCCAACAAAGAGGAGGATAGCTGTGATTAGCAATGATCCAACTTTGCCCTGGACCCGAAGGTTACGTAGTATCCCATTTACAGAGTTTATTTAGGTCCTTGCAATCGATACAATTTGCTAGGTATAAGTCAGTTACTGTGATCTTAGCGCAATCAGTTAGCTTTGAGACCGATTATTTGATAAGGGCATTAGTCTTTAAGGATTTGTGGAAACAAAAATTTAAACAGCAGTGTAAACTAAATGCAACTTAGGTATAAAATATATCAGCCATACGCGCCCCAGCCGGTAACGTGGCCCATTTGCAAAATTAAGACGTGCATTTAAAATTACACAAAATATACAACGCAAGTTAAACTTGCATTGTACAGTTTACATTGCCGTCATACTTATAAACTAACCATTAGCTTAAATAAGCACCAAATTCTAAAAGCGTGTCTTAGTTTTAGTAGTACATGCCCCAGTCAGTAATGTACCCCATAATTTAATGTACCCCTTACCTACTGGGGCATGTATGCCGAGCGCATTTTTTCATATAACCGCTTACGCTCAATCTCTAGACCACACACAAAGGATTTGCGGTGTAAATTATTTTCTTTATACGAGCCGAGGTATCTGTTGTAATTTGGTGATAAGCGGCCCTTGTGAGCTTGTTGGTTATTACTTCAGTGGGGGTGAGAGGGGAGGGGTGATGAGCTGTTGTCTGTTGATCGTTATGTCGGCGATATAATAGAATTGGGTGGTGGTAGGTAACTGTGTTGTGTTGGTATTTCGATGATGGCGTGTGGCAGTTTCATTGGTAAATAAATAAAAGTTTTGAAAGGTTGTTTCGGTATAAAAATAGATTAGGGTTATTGAAGGGTTATCCACAAGATAATCGAATTTGGACATCGTTATCCTTTACAATTTGGTTCAGGTTGAATACTTTATGCTCTTTTATCGCCTTAAGTTTATTGCTAAGTGTTTTTACAAGCTTTTATTTAGCTTCATAAGTATGTCCCGATCTTTGTCTGTAATCAAATCTTGTAAATTAAATTTGACTCACTTCCCGGTTACCGATTGAGCTGAAATTTTGCATGTATGTGTAAATCAGATGACAATGACAAAATTATTATGACATGGAGCTGATCTGATGATGAAACCTGAAGGTGGCTATAGGAACTTGGTAATTAAACGACACAGCCCCATCGAGTTTGGGCTCGTATGATTCGTCTTGACGAGTATTAATTATGTAGGTATACCGTGCTATAAAAGCTTGCTGTGAAAAAATGATTTTCATTAAAAGCTTGTTTGAGTATATGAATAAATGTCGGCCAGTAAATACGAGAGTTGTAAAATGAATCTCCAAAAAGATATTCAGCTCAACAGATAAGAGAATATACATAAACTATTTTACTATCTATGTATTGTATATATACTAAGTAAATTGAACATTACAAACTACCCACTTCACTATCAAATTCATCTAAAGGTTGTGTTAGGTATACAACCTCTTTCCTATAATAATAATAATATTCCACAACTATCACACAACACCATCTAGTCCCAAGCTAAGCAGAGCTTTTGTTATGGGTACTAGACAACTGATAAATATACTTGTATATTTCTAAATACATATTATGGATAATTATGCTTGCCATGTCACTCATCTGCAAATAAAATGACGATACGTAAATTACACGACTATTTATTAATTACATAATAAATACACAAAAGGTTGTCAATAAAAAATGGCTTTAAGGTGGTGCATCACGACTCACATTTTAACTGTTTTTCATACAACCGCTCATAACTGATTATGACGTTATTACACACTTTTCATTAGATATTTTGGAAACACAGTATCTTGTGGATATTATCTAGGTTTCTAAAGAAACCAATTTCTAAATTTGTGTAAAACTAATCCAGTAAAAACCTCTGAAAATATCCTATTTTGTATGAACTTTGACACTTCATAATTTGCCTAAAAATTAAAAAGTCAAAAAAGTAATCCTCTAAAGACCTTGCAAATTTTATTCAGATTCTAAATGATGACAACTTTTTCCAAAAACTTTAAAAAAAACAGCTATATCCTGGAGCAAGTTTTGTGAAATTTTCGAGTAAATCTCGGAATTACCGAATACTAACAGAGTTTCCAGGCGTTATCTCTCTTTTTTTGTGTTGCCTTTTCGTCAAACATCGCGTTGGATTGCATTAAATGAAGTAACAAGCTTTTAAACCATTTTCGATGTTTACGATAAGCGAGTGGAGAAGGACAGAGGGTCCTTCTCCGCGATTATAAGCGATGAGACCGCCCATTGTTACATCGTAATAATTTAAGCTTCTAATATAATTTTAAATGGAGTACAAAAAAGAGTATAATTATCTATCTATTATCACGTTGTAAGACAATTAAGTAATCATAGTATGTTCAGATTCAAACTTTTTTTTTTTAATTATTCTTCACCATTTACAAAACTAGCGAATATACTAAAATTAAGTCTTCAATCGAGATAATTAGAGACACAATGGGTGGGCATTCGCTTGGGGTTTAATGAATTAATGATTAAAAAAAAAACGCCTAGCCAATAGTTTTAAATTTATAATATAAGTAAAGTACAAGTTTTCACTCCCCTTAATTTTTTAACAGTATTGCCGATTTTTAAAAATTAGATATATAATATTATATTCCATCCATTTCCATTTTTTTTCATTTTCTATTTATTTCTCCATTTGGAAGTACTTGCAACATTTTTGTTAATTTCACTCCCGATAACTTGTACACGACATAACTGATTTTGATAAAAAATATATTGCAATTATCTTTAATAAAAGAGACCGCATCCAAGTCGGTTTATCCGCTTCAGAGCTATAGAGCCACAAACAGAGACATATAGCGGTTAAACTTTAAGAACCATTTTTTATTTACGTCAAGGGTTATTAAATAGCGTTGCTAAGTTATTTCTTCACCTAATTCATATAATTAATTATCACTCAAACATCATCATTTCAGCCGATATGCGTCCACTGTCGGACAAAGGTCTGCCTAAGTGTCGCCACAACGAACGATCCTGAGCGTCTTGCATCCATTGGTTTATCAGGTCCACCTTGTTGGAGACCTTCCAACGCTGCGTCTTACGGTACGCCTTCGCCACTCCAGAACCTTTCGGCCCCAACGGCCATCTGTTCTGCGAGCAATGTGCGGTGCCCATTGCCACTTAAGTTTGGCAATTATTTGTGCTATTTCGACAACTTTCACTCAAACATAAATAAATTAAATAAATACTCAAAAATTTTCATATCTAGTTTCGATTGCGGTAAGAATGTATTAATAACAAAATAATGTTGCCTAAAACGAATCCATCTCTGCCAGGTTCGAATCGGATAATTTAATTATACAGTGGTCTATTACACATGAATTTCATAATTAGTCAAAATATAGATTGGCATATTTGAGCTTCATTATATGATGATTAATTGGACAGTTATTAGCGGATAACTACAAGTTAATTTAACACAATAATATTATAAACGTGAAATTTTGTATGTTTGTATGTTTATCCTTTAGGAGAACTAAGGTTGCCGACATAGCACGACGAATCGCCAAACTTAAGTTGCAATAGACAGATGGCCGTTGGGGTCTAACGGTTCTGGAGGGGGGACTGCGTACCGGAAGACGCGGCGATGGAAGGCCTCCTACAAGGTGAATCGATGACCTGGTGAAGGTTGCGGGAATCCGATGGATGCGGGACGCACAGGATCGTTCACTGTGGCGACAATTGGGGGAGGCCTATGTCCAACAGTGGACGTATATTGGGTGAAATGATGATGATGATACTCCTTTACGTTCAAATGGCTGAACGGGCTTGGATGAAATTTGGCATATGGGGAAACCAAGTCCTGGAATAGTGCATGGGACATATTTTGTTCTGGGAATATGAAGGATATCCGTTGGAATATTTTTTCACATTTACGCGGGCGAAGTCGCTAGTAGACGCTAGTTTTAAATAATAAATGTTTTTGTGGTTGTTGGTTACGATTGATTTATTTCTGAGTAATTAATTATGAACGGTAATTTAAAACCATACCGAATACCGTTCAAAGAATTTAAATGATAAGCGTTTAATAATGCACAACTTTACACAACGCCATCTAGTCCCATGTAGAGCTTGGGCTATGAGTACTAGACAACAGATAAACATACTTATATATTTCTAATGAACAACACTTACATTAATCTTGGATGGCAATTGAACCCACGATCTCCGGCATAGCAGTCAGGGCCACTAACCTCTAGACCAACAGGTCAGGTTAGTCCAGTCTCTGCTGTAAAGCCTGTGGTCTTAGAATGCAAAGGGCAACTGAAGGACACAGCTAGTTTTAGTCTGTATAAGTCTGACGCGGTCTCCTGGAGAGTTTGAGTTTGAGACATCGTGGTGAAAGGATTGGTCAGCTAGACTCTGCGTTCCCGAGTGCTAGCTGTGCAGGGTGCGCCGGGCCCACCGTAGACGCGGGCTCGCGGACGGCGAGCTATGGGTAGCTCGCTGTCCGATCGTCTGGTAATGGACCGAGTCCAAGACGTCGACGGCGCAACAGCGCGCGCCTCAAGGAGTTGTCAGCAGCAGGAGGGACCCAGCTGAGCCGTAGCCTACTGGGGACAGGGTTGTCCGAAAGGAAGGTCGTGCCCCGGTATGAAGGCTAGAAGGAACGGGATGGGGTTTTTAGTCAGTAAGAGTCTGACACTATCTCCCGCTCCACCCAAGAGCGGGTTTTGTCATAAGATGATTTTCCCCATCGCAAAAAAAAGGCTGCACCAGGCTTTTAGAATCGTTGTACGATATTTTTAATGCCACTCGGGGAGGCTCCTTTCATGCACCCCTCCTGCAGCTTCTCCATATGACATACGCCACCAGCTACGCTGCCCATCCTGCATTACCACCTGCAGTTTTCAGGATCTATACGAGGCCCACAATAGAGCCGTACAGGTTGCTAAATATTGGTCAGAAAAAGTATAGTTTGAGAGCATTGACATGAAAAGAAGAAGACGGTCACCTGCTCCACCCTAGAGCACGAAAAGTCAATGACTTCCCACCTCAAATTGTATTCGTATTGTACATTACAGGTACATTACAGCTACTTTTCTTCATTTCAATCATTTATTCAATCGAATGAACGAACTTACTTCCAAGCCACAGTTCACATTATTACTTCCCTATGTTTATTCAAGTCCATACTCACACCGCACCAGAGAACCGACTTCAAAACTTGAAAATTTTATTCATCTCACTTGAACTACATCGAAGTTTTGAAGTCGCCGACTTTCGGCTTTCAATTTGGATAAAAGGGTTTTTGTTTGTTTAAAACTTGGGTAGCTACCTACGTTATGTTTGAAGTCTGTGTCACGTGGTTGGTTGGTGACGGGGAGTGGGTTTAAGCACAAAATAGATAGGTACAGAAGTCAATCTCACGTATGTACTTCACTTTTTATACCTACGTTAGGCGATCACTCTATGGTCAGAGTGTTGCGCCGAACTATACGAGTGCGACCGGGCGATTGAGCCGAGATGTGTCCGTGAGGAGATTTTATGGTTCAAGTCTAGTTAAGTACCTACAGGGGCTTTGAATATGGTTTTTGCTTTACCTACGTAAAACCAGTGTGTGGACTCGTCGCATTCTACGCATGGACACAGCATTACGCTGAGCGTTCCGGCGTTTTACACGGTCGTGACGCTAATATTTTTATCATGGATTGGAGGGCTATGTCTAAGGCGATTATAACACTACACTACGCCGCGTGGTGCGTGTTTTAACGATGCTTGTAAGTATCTCCGTTTGTATAAAAAACACGCACAGTCCAACACACCGAATATACATCCACGCGCGTTCATGCAGATTACGCGCCTACATGCGGTGAAACATGCTCACGCGCACGTGGGTGCGGGGCGACACGCAAGGTATGGTACACTGAGTCTCGTAGTGCCGTGCGTGATTTTGAATGAAATCAGTCAGAGCGTGCGTGAATTTACAAAACCCGCACGCTGATGCAGATCTGCACTTTCGCAATTACGCGCATAGGTGCGTTGACACGCAACATGTAGCGTGATGCGTGGCAGCTTGATAATCGCCTTACAGTAGACGTCTTTCGGCTGAAACGATGATGATTATGAAAAGCCAAGGATACCTATTCCCCATTTCAAGGATTAGTCTGCGCCCTTGGGCGGAGCGAGATACTGTCAGACTTTTACTGACTAAAAACCCACTTCTGTCTTTACGTTGCCTTTCGTACTGGGCCCGAATAATCTTTTCAGAAGCAGACCCGTGGCCCCAATAGGCTGCGACCCTGCAGAGCCCCTACGGTTTGCTGACAACTCCTTGAAGCGCGCGTGGAACAATACGCGTCTCGACGTCTTGGGCTCGGTTTGGACGGGTACCGGACGGTCGGATAGCGAGCTACCTATTGCTCGCCGTCCGCAAGCCCGCGCTTGCGGTGGCTGGAAAGCGCGGCTGTGGCGTGAGGTTCGTTGCCTCTCTTCTTTGTTGCTAGCATTAGGTACTGCTTCGCAGAAGGAGGCGACCACCTGAGCGTCAATGATGGTTTTTCCTTAGCACGTTCGTACTGTGTATCACCACACAATATCAGTTCACGAATTTGACCTTTGCGTGGTTTTACACACCATTCGACATGATATTAACCCTTCAGATACCGTCAATTAGAGACACAATAGTAAGACAATAGATGCGCGGCCACCGGTGGTCGCTTGGGGATTCATGAATTAAACGATTAGCAAAAACAATTTGTTCCGGTTTTGTGTGTGCACATTTAAAAAAAATTGGGCAAGTGCGAGTCGTACTCGCGCACTGAGGGTTCCGTACAAACTTAGTCCCGTAATACAGAACGTCATTAAAAACTCAAGCGTTACTTAAAACTAGTTTCAACTAATCAAATGGCTTGAATCTAGCTTTGAGTAATGCTTGAATATTTAGCAATGTTCTGTAGTAATACGAGACTAGGTACCTAAGAAAATATTTCAATACCCGAATGGAGTCTCGAAGAAGATTTCCAAGTAATAAAGCAAGGTCTTTGTAGCATAGGTATAGGAATAAATTTGAAAACAGTAAATTTGTTGTTACCTAGGTCACAAAAAAAAAAACTTTTTTGCGATTCGGAAAAAATTTCGATACTCCATTCGGGAACTGTACTATTTACGTAGGAATTGAACGGAACCACAGAACAGAAAATATAGGTAGAAGTGCCCCTAACGTGGCTAAGCACGGGAACCAGTGTCGCCAAACTCACACATTTGCGTATCAAATTGTACATTACACACATAAAAAACAGTAATATGATTGGCTACGAAGCTACGAATTACAAACTTAACTTTTACAAATCATATTCTTATTGCTTTCATAAATTAGGTCTTATTACAACGTAAGAAAGTTGTTATTATTTGACATGACACGAACAATAAAGAAGTTTTAACCAATTTACAACGAGTTCGGCTACTCAACGCTAGATGGCGCTGTAACCAATTTATTCTATTCAGAACGCTAGTGCCTTTGAAATAGATGCCATATTCACCTGCACTAGTATATAGTATGTAATAGGCGAATTTCGCCTGCTGTTGACACACGCGCGATATCTAAGAGGCACTTCCTCTACTTTTCTTTATTCCGTGAACGGAACCCTCAGTGTGCGAATCCAACTCGTACTTGCTATGTGTGTTTTTTATTTTTTGTAATTAACTAACATAGAATTCCAAACAGCCCGACAACTTTTCTTCCCAAAGACGGTGGGATGAGCCGCTTTGCCAAGTAGTTCAAGAACCGGGTGCCGCCACTGTGCGGAACGCCCGGAGGACACGGTGGAGCACACAGTTGAGGTGTGCCCTGCTTGGGCGGAGCAACGCCGTGCCCTCGTGGGGGCGATCGGCGGCGGAGACCTCTCGCGCCGGGCTTTGGTTCAGGCCATGGTCCGGAGCGAGGAGGAGTGGCAGGCGGTCGCCTCCTTCTGCGAAGCAGTAATGCTAGCAAAGGAGGAGGCAGACCGCATCAGGCAACGGCGCCCCCGCCGCCGCCGCCGGGATTCCGATCCCGATTTCCGGCCACCGTAGACGCGGGCTCGCGGACGGCGAGCCATGGGTAGCTCGCTGTCCGATCGTCCGGTAACTGTCCAGACCGAGCCAAGGCGTCGACGGCGCGCACTGTTCCCGCGCGCCTCAAGGAATTGTCAGCAACAGGAGGGGCCCATCTGGGTCGAAGCCTACCGGGGTCGGGGTTATTCGAAAGGAAACTAGAGCTCCGGTATGAAGGCTAGAAGGAACGGCGCGGGGTTTTTAGTCAGTAAGACTCTGACACTGTCTCCCGCTCCACCCAAGAGCGGGTTTCGTCAATGATGATTTTCCCCGTCGACAGAAAAAAAAAGTAGTTCAAGAAAACCTCTTGGCAACATCTTTGACTACTGCAGAGCGTGTGCGCCTGCTAGCTGTGCAGCCAGTCTTTTGGGAACATCACCAGTCGACAGTGATGCGGAGGAATTTTTCGCGCCTCAGTTTAAATTGCTTTTTTATTTTTTAAATTAGTTTTAATTAGGCTAAGTTAAATTAATATTTTATTTACATATAGTTATGTACATACGTGCTGAAATAAACCTTACAAGTTTTAAGTACTTACTAACATAAATATCGTTATTATCTCAAAAGGTCTTAAAAGGTGTATGATCAAAAAGGTTTGAAATAAAGTTCTTATTATTATTATAAGTGTAAAGATAATATTTTATTAGATCTTACCTCATATTTTCGTCGTCCCTAGAGAAATCTGGAAGAAGTTACCTGTAACAAAAAAGTAAGAGATTAGTTTCAGTGTTGAAAAATGTTGTTGCTCAGTTTTCAGGAGTTTCTACGTAAATCTTCTTGAATTTTTTTTTACCAATTTACGTCAAAGTTACACTAAGCATATCTTGTTAGTGAAAGTCATTTATATCATTATAATTGTACTTTTTAGGGTACCGTACCCAAAAGGGTACAAGCAGAACTCTATTACTAAACCTCCGCTGACAGTTCGTCCGTCCGCCCGTCTATCTGTCAGCGGGATGCATCTCATAAACCGTAAGAGGACTAATTCTGTAAAAGTTTGAACTCTCTAAATTGAATTTTTAACAGAGTATGGAAAGAAAATATCGTGAAGAAACCGTATGTATGTCCTTCATCAACCCGCACTGAGCCCGAGTGGTAGATTACGGCCCATCCCTCTCTTAAAGAGGTGGCCTGAATGCTTGAATCCCAGCAGTGGGAACATTAGAAGGCTGACTATGCTATGCGAAGTCTAAAAGGCCGTCCGGTAACCATCTGGACTGAGCTCGAGTACCCGACGTCAACGACTCGACATCTCCTTGAGGCCAGCGTGGAACAGTTTCCACGCTGGCCTCAAGGAGATGTCAGCAAAACCATAAGATTCCTACTGAAGCCATTGGTTATGCAAAAGAGAATCCCGAGGTCCAGGAACAAAGGCAAAGAAGGAAAAGGAACAGGAGTGAGTTTTAGTCAGTGGGCTGTTAGTCTCGTGTTTGGTGACCCTGACTGCTGTGCTGGTTCTGGGTTCGATTCCCACCCAGGACAAATGTTTGTGTGATGACCATGATCATTTGTTATGTGTCTGGGGGTAATTTATCTGTAATATGTATGTAAGTATTTAGAAATAAATAAATATGTTTTATCGGTTGTCTAGTACCACGGAGTAAGTATAGAAGTACTCCGTGTCTAGTACGCATAGCTCAAGCTCTGCTTAGTTTGAAATGGCGTTGTGTGATAGTTGAGGAATGTATATTTTTAGGAGTTCATATTAAGTCTGACACGCTCCGCTTCGCCCTAAAGCGGGAGAAATCATTAGGTTTAGTAATAATTTTCACCTTGACTCGCCCAACAAAACATTTAAAACATCGGTTCAAATACAGGAAAATTACCAAAAACATTTGATTACGTCAGCCAGGCGGTCGCCAAACTAATTGATAAATCGATTCGTTACGTACAATAATTAACAAGTCGTGCACGTGGGTCTGCCCGTGTTTAATTTATTTTCGTAGTAAAAAAAACATGCGTGTTTTTCGTATTTGGCAGCTATTGGAGGATTAGAGGCGATTAAAAGATGGCGATGTAAATTTTATATTACTGTACTTTTCTTGGGGGACGCTTCGGGGAGGCCTATGTCCAGGAGTGGACGTCTTTCGGCTAAAATGATGATGTTTTTAATGTACTTTTCTTGGCTTTGGTTTTAACTATAAAACCAACTAAGAGTTCGCGAAAAAAAATATGTACAAAATATTTTTGAAAATGAGATTTTATATCATGTTTGAGAGGTGATTTCAGTTGTAAGAGATTACAGCACAAACCTTTATTTCGAGGATATGTTGTTTGAAAATTATCTATGTCACAGACATCTTTTGATAATAAAACTAGCTGCTCCCAGCGGCTTCACCCGCGTGATAGCAGAAAATTATCCCATTGGAACATACTTCCGGGATAAAAAGTATTCTATGTCCTATTCCAGGACATGGTCTATCCGTGTACCAAGTTTCATCAAAATCGGTTCTTCCATTTAGGCGTGAAGACGTAACATACAAACTCACTTTTTTATTTCACAATTAGTAAGGATTAAACCTTGTTTGTGTTGCTAACACGGTTTAACCCTTCAGATACCGTCAATTAGAAACACAATAGTAAGACAATAGATGCGCGGCCACCGGGTGTCGCTTGGGGATTCATGAATTAATAAATTTTTTATGATGTATACTATCGCTTGATTGCAATCCCACTTGATGGTAAGCAGTGATGCAATCGTTGATGGTGAAACACACGCCTTGAAGACTCCTAAAATATAAAAGGAAGGAAATACCTCAGCAGGGTAATTGTATCTGTCCTTCAATATATATAAACGAGAAGCGCTAAATTTGCACCGTAGATAATGTAGAGATGTTAATAATTGAAACTCCGACGTAAAATCACTACATAGTATAAAACAAAGTCGCTTTTTCTGTCCCTATATCCATATGTATGCTTAAATCTTTAAAACTACGCAACGGATTTTGATGCTGTTTTTTTAATAGATAGAGTGATTCAAGAGGAAGGTTTAAATGTATAATAACATCCATTAAATAGTGGAGAAACATCCGAGCGAAGCCGGGGCGGTTCGCTAGTAGAAAAATAATATGACAATTACTCTCTAAAACAAACAAACAAACACACACACAAACAACAACATCAATAAACAGACAGGAAAAGTATTAAAAAACGATCAGTAAGACCTTCGGTTGACAATGTCGTGCCCCGGTGACATTGCGGCGGAACCCGCACCAATGACGTGGCCATGCAAATTACTTTAGATAGCGGTTAGGGAGTCTCAATGTCACCTGCGTAACCCTAAAATTCGAGACGGTTTGAAGTGATGGGGAAATTGCTGTGGCGTGGTTAGGGTCGGCTAGGAAATACTGAATTTCGTTATGGTATATTTATCTAAACTAATATTATGAAGAGGTAAGGTTTGCAATTTTGTTTTTAATGTTTTTTTTTGGTGGGCAAAAATCATCCAATGACAACCACCGCTCTTGAGTGGAGCGGGAGATAGTGTCAGACTCTTACTGACTAAAAACCCACCCCGTTCCTTCCTAGCCTTCATACCGGGGCTCAAGTCCCTTTTCAGATAACCCTGGCCCCAGTAGGCTTCCACCCAGCTAGGCCCCTCCTGTCTACTCCTGACTACTCCTTAAGGCGAGCGGGAACAGTGCGCGCCGTCGAAGTCTTGGGCTCAGTCCGGACAGTTACCGGACGGTCAGACAGCAAGCTACCCATGGCTTGCCATCCGCGAGTACACGTTCATTAGGCCAGTCAATATCGACACAAAAAAGTACAAACATCGCAAACGCGCATGTAACTACAATTTTTTATATGTTGTTAGGTCCCTTGAGAGTAGTTTACACTCAAGTTTGAAACCCTGAAAACCCTGGGCTCAAAAAACTGAAAGAAAGCTATCTTTATTAAAGTAAAGTAAGTAGAAACATTTTTGAAAAACACTTCGAAAAAAACTAAAAAAGTGCCAACATTTCGCAGTTTTTCGAGCACTATGGCGGTAGCACAGTGTTTTCAGGGTTGCTAACTTGTGTGTAAACTACTCTCAAGGAACCTAACAACATATAAAAAAATTGAAGGTACTTTGCGATGTTCGAAGTCGATTTTGACTGACCTAATCAGGACACACACACACCTATTTTTCTTTAATTGACTTTGCGTTTTAGGACCACGAGTATCCCTTCATCCCTTTCATATTTTTCACCATAGCCCTAGCAGGCACCGGCCCTACTAGGCCCTACGGTTTGCTGACATCTCTGACTCTGAGTTCTTATAGAAAAAGCAAACGCATTACGGAGGGTCATGGTCATCCGGATAGTACGGGATAAATTATATTTATATCGCAGATAGGTTTTATAAAAACTCTTTTACACGCGAATTTTTTTGTTAGTTTAAACTCAATGAGGCCAGTGATTCCCAGCTGACTATGGAATATAGAGCCTCCCGCTCTACTATACTACTCCTATACTTTTATTAAATAAAACCCACCTAAGTTCTTTCAGTTGCTCTTTGCGTTCCTCGAACCCTTGTGCGGCCAAGGGTTCGCTTCTGAAAGGAAAACCTAGCCCTGGAATGAAAGACAACGAAGGAACTAGGAGTTAGTTTTAATCAGTAAAAGTCTGACACGTCCTCCCGCCCCGTCAGAAGGCGGGAGATGTCATTGGATGATTTCCCAACTAAAAAAAAGAGCCACGGTAAATCTTCTAATCCCACAGCAAATTCCACACTACACATTTTTTATTAAAAATAAGTACAAAAGCGTTCAACTAAGGAATAACCTAATAAAAATCCAATTACCAACACTACCCACATGCTAAGTACTCTAGCGTCATAATTAGTGACGTTAATGACATGTGACGTCATCTCTCGCCTTGAGCCTCGGCGTCGGGGTTGCGTTACGGGTCAGTACATCCCTAGGCACTCGTGTTACTTAGTTATCTTCGTGGGACATCCCTACGGGGTATATGTAGGTCGAGGATTTTTAAAGGGATGGTTGTGCGGAAGATTTTGTATTTATTTTTATATAAGTTTTTATTGGACACTTAGGTATGTATACTTACATAGATAATAACTGTTTTATGTAAAGTCTATCCACCAAAAATAGAGATGTGGAAAAGAGAGCCAAGTTCTATATTATAATTTGGTCGACTTGAGAAGAATTGAGATCTAAATGAGTGTATGTATTGTTGTTCTCTGTAAAAACCCTGAAGTTTAAACGAACTTATAAAGCCAAGTCAAGTACTCAGGCAATTATACTCTAACCAAATGTTGAGAGTATACCTGGCTAGTTTTCACATCATCTGGTTTGTACAGCCACATTTCGCCATGTATAAAAAATAAAAATCAATAATTATATTGTCGTGAAATAATTTCGCATTTTTCGAAACCGCTTCAAAATATACTAAAAAAAATCGGCCTCTCCAGACACTGTCCAAACAAGTTTTTAATTTTGTATGTTGAGTTGACTTTTTTCGATTCCTGAAAAAACGTCTTGTGGAAAGTTATTCAGTTTCGTCTACTGAGCAAGCCCTTAAAGTTTGTGTAAGGCCTGTCCTTTACATCCTGTATTTATCGTAAATTAATGAATAGGTACGCAAAAACTAGCTGGTGATTTTAACACAGAAAACCTGCACGTTTAAGGAGTTGTAAAAGTTTTGTGCGATTTACGACCTCCTTAAAAGACAGTGCAGAGGACGAGCGATGCGCGCTGTAGAGGCAGAAACATCCAACTCCTCCACTTTTTATCACTCCATCGGAGCATCTTCCCCCTGGACGCGAACTACAGTGGCCAATTTGGACATCTCTAAACCGACTGCGAATCCAGGCTGGCCGCTGTAAAAGCTATCTGGCCAAATGAGGCTTCCTCGACCCATCTCTAGCACAGTGCCAGTGTGAAGCTTCCCCACAGGACATGCGCCACCTGCTATGCTGCCCATCCTGCATTACCACCTGCAGTTTTCAGGATCTATACGAGGCCAACAATTGAGCCGTACAGGTTGCCAAATATTGGTCAGAAAAAGTATAGTTTGAGAGCATCGACACAAAAAGAAGAAGAAAAACACAGAAATGACCTATCTATGTAACAGTACAAGCAAAATATTTACAGAACCGTACACAGTAAGTAAACACATTAAAAAACAAAGCAACCATTTCAATATGTTTAACGAGCATGCTACCAAGTTCATGGTCAAAAGAAGCAACAAATGGAGCGATTAAACGACCAAAATAAACGCGAAACGCACGCGCCACTCCCGGGGTTAAATACGGATGGCAATTGATAGAGATTGGTCATGTCATATTGATAGAAATTGGTCATGTCAAATTGATCTTGACGGTTGTAGTGGCTTTGGTATTGCTAAGTGTTCCGAATTTGGTTGTTGATTTTAAACTGTAATTTGAAAATAAGTAATTTGATATTGGTATCTTATATTGAGAATTAATTACTTTGTGTTTATTTCATTATCAGCTTTTAAAACGGTGAAGGAATACATTGTGAGGAAACCGGCATGTCCTAGAAACAAAAAACTTAAAAAAAAAGACATTCACCAATCCGCACTGGGTCGTAGTAGTCGGCGTAGTGGATTATGGTCTATTTCCTATCCTAGATAGAACGCCTGAGTCCCAGCAGTGCGAACATTAGAAAGCTGATTATGTTTGTTGATTTTTTTATTATTATATTTTTTTTTTCGAGATTTAATCGTTATGGATTCCAGGATTCTAGTGGTATTATTAACCTTTTTCCATCCTTTGTAAATATACTATACCTATGACGATCTCTGTTCATTATGAAAAAAAAAAACTACTTTTACATACAAAAACGTATAGTTTGCCAACGTGCTTTGGAGCGCGGTATACAGTTTAACACCTATAAACTAACAGATTGCGTTCGAAACACTATAATGCGATCCAAAACACAGATTGTTGACGTGGCTCAAGGTAGAACTACACTGCTCACACGTGTGGCACACAGGCGCATCTGGGTGCGTCGGACTCCACACATTTTATATGGAAACTAGACTTGTAGAGCTACACTTGCTCTTCATATTTTATCGTTGCTTTACAGTGTTCTGTTTATTCCTACAACCCCCTCTTATCTCAAAGAACGTTTTAAGTTCATTCATGACACACATTCTAGACACTTGAGATCATCGGAGAATTTGACCCTTTTAATGCCTTCGCATTCTACAAAATTTTGCGACAAGTCGTTTGCGATCCAGGCGGTGCGTTTGTGGAATGCGTTGCCATTACCTATTAGGCAAGCCCAGTCACTAGTTTCTTTTAAAAATTTAGTCAAAAACCATTTCCTTTCTTTGTAACATTGCTTATCTTGATTCTAAGTAATTTAATTTCTTCCACCAACCCTACTTTACTCTTTTATTCTTCCCTATTTTAATGGAATTGTGTAACATATTATATTATAATGCATATATATATATATATATATTTATAGTTATGTATTGTTTTTATATGTAGTTAATTTGTTAGCAGTACACCACAGACTACCCCCTGTATTATTTTAAGTTCTTGCCCATCCTAAGGTTGTCTGGAAGATATCGCTTTCAGCGATAAGACCGCCATTGTACCCATAAATTTAATTTTATGTATAAGCTGTGTTACTTTTTGGTGTACAATAAAGTTTATTCTATTCTATTCTATTCTTGATCCACGCCACGCGACGTCGTTCTACGTACAAATCAGGCATGTTAACCGTATGCGTTGGCCTCATGTAGTTTTAGCTTCAGAAGGACTAAGCTGGACATGTCTACCGTATGCCGATCATCAATAAGCCAGTAAAAAAAATGGATTTTATATTTTTTTTTTTTTCGTAATTTATGTAAAAACGCGCAATTACGTAATAATAATACCCCAGGGTACCCGAGGGGAACAGGACATGGTTGGCGCAATGACTGAGCGATTTCCTGCGGTGCTACTTCTAGCGGGTTCGCTTCCAGCACCAAACAACATTTGACATACAGATAGTTGTTTCGGGTAGATAGATAGATAGATAGATGTATTCTCTATTGTACACCAAAAATAAAAATTACATCTGGAACTTAAAACTAATAGGATGTCACAACGGCCGGTCTAATCGCTGAAAGCGATATTTTACAGATAACCTTTGGATGGATTTGACAGAGAAAGAGAAAAAAGATGGGTATGAGAGATTGAGAGTTTATATGTTTTTAAATGCAACCACAACCAAATATATATTTTGCAATAAATCTCCGAAATTAATTTCCTTTTAACGTTTCAATTGCCTTTAAATGGACTAATGGCAATAACAGTGGAAATAAATACTAATTTACCTAATTAAAACCCAAGATTACCTACGCAGAAATCCTTCGTGCACGCAATAAAAGGAAAACCGGGGCCTATGACCCTACCACAATAAAAACTGTATGAAACCCATCCGGGCTAAAATTGTAATGTCGACGCACCCGACAACTTGTGTGACCTTAAAAACACACAATCAACTTTCAACCTTATACCCTTCAAATAGAACACACATTAAAAACACCACCCAACGCTTGTTACGCCCATTCAGAAATAACCCACAATCGCCATTGAAGTCCACACTGCATAACACACGGCGTAACTTAGCAATTGGTTAGTGCAAAAGTATATTTTAAATCGATAACAATAGAGTTGATATTCGTTCGGGATATCCTACTCCTGTTCTTTGAGGCCTGGATAATGCCCTTTGTCGGTCGTTACAGTTTTTCATAATCGACCTATTTGCTTTCGGAATACCGTTCATTTTTCTTCACTGCCCTTGTACCATCTCACTTTGAAAACATCCCAGGCAGCGCTGTAGTTGCTTAACAAAATTTATCTGTATTACTCTCAGCTAAGGTTGGTTTTCGCTTGTGGGGATCAAGTAGAAGTGTCTGCGGTGTCACGACATTGCATTCCTGGCGATGCGAATGACTCCGAGATGACAACGGCCAGACAAGGGCAGCGGGTACTTACTCATACGATGCACTGAACTGGCGCACATTATATGTAAACAGTATGAAAGTGATTTTAAAGCCTAATGTATCAGATAATGGGTAAACAGAGATCATATATATTTTTCAATACACTTATTCGAAAACCTGCTCTTTTCTCATCGTTTTTAGGCACGCAATGGACTGGTTTCCGCACTAATGCATAAAGTGCGCGTGCTCTACGTCACCACAATTTTATTACATTTATCGTAGCAGGCTGAGCGCGCTTCGACGGTCCAAGAGTCGACGGTCATCCCCCGTTTGTTCATTTCTTCGTAAGTGTGTTGAAAAAAGTCGTTTGATACACATGCAAATTTGACACTGCAGCCCTCGGCTCCATAACACACTCGCTTACGGCTCGTGCGAATTTCGCCTCGGTTGCAATGACAAGCTTTCTGCACTTGTATCAAAATATATTAGTTAAGTTGATGAGGAAGGAATAGGCTATTCCCCACGTTTATTTGGCTATTCTCCACCATGTTTATTTTTGTGAGCAATGGAGAGGACCATGCTTAAAGTTCGGAAGAACAGGAAAATTAAGGTTATAGACATAACCCGAAGAATCGCCAAAACAAACTGGCAGTGGTTTGGGCAAAATGAACCCATTGCTCACAATACAGATGGTCGATAGGGGAAGAAAGATTTTGGGTTAGCGAACGCATATCGGAAGACGACCAGTATTGGAAGACGTCCGACGATCTGGTGACCGGCTGACCACACAGGACTGGTCATTGTGGGGACACTTGGGGAAGACCTATGTCCAAGAGTGGACAGAGTGAGATCGCGTTAAGAGCTCATGGTAAGGTCCTGTTACATCGTGTTCGGTTAAACTACAAGATTCAATTAGTCAACCAATTTAATAATATCATGTCAGCTCCTAAGGTTACGGAAGTATCCAACAACTTTGAAGCAAGGAACTTCTGGATACCCCTACGGAATACAAGTTGGAGTAACTTGTAAAAACGAATTTGTTCAATGAATAGGCCTTGAAAGAATTCGCTCTCCGTTACAGGGCGCAGTTAAGAGCCGATGGTAGTCACTGAATCATCATCATTATCATCATTTCAGCCGATAGACGTCCACTGTTGGACATAGGCCTCCCTCAAATGTCGCCACAATGAACGATCCTGTGCGTCCCGTCTCCGCCTGGGTCTATGTCGATTTCGCGGCTCCGTAAAAGTGGTTTTATTTTTATAAAAAAAAAGCAACGCCACCAGCAGCTATTCAAGAGATTTTTGCCCTTTTAAATTTTAGCTTTATTATTTTTTGTAACTTTCAAATATTTCCGTCACGTAATCTCGTAGACATACACGTTTGAAATCGTAAGTTAACTCTGACCAGTTGCATTTTTTATTATTTTTTTATTTTTGCCCAGTAGTTGGTCATATAATCAGTTTTAATAAAATATTTTTTCATGGTGTTTTCTTTTATATTTGTGAATATCGAGAGGTTTAAAGATCTAAATGAGTAGAACCTGGCCTTAAGGATAAATAAGGAATTTTTGCGAAAATATAGAGTTATGATAAATTTACTCTAATACCATAAAGAGGTAAAGTTGTTTTTTTTTTGTTTGTTGCTGTTGCACGCGTACATAAAACATAGCCTATGGTCACTCATTAATTCATGAATCCCCAAGCGACCACCGGTGGCCGCGCATCTATTGTCTTACTATTGTGTCTCTAATTGACAGTATCTGAAGGGTTAATAAAGTAGCTTTCTATAAGTAAAAAATTTTTAGCATTCGGACCAGAAATTACCTCCTACAAACAAAAGTTTACCTCTTTATTATCCATAAAAATGTTTTGCTAAGCGCAAATCTTGAGAACAGCTGAACCTATTTCGCGAGAAGGTTCTTATGGAAAAAAAAATAGGGTAAGGTAGGGTAGAGTAAGGTAGAGTAGGGTAGAGCAGGGTAGAGTAGGGCAGAGTAGGGTAGAGCGGGAGCGAAGCCGCGGGCAAAAGCTAGTAATATAATATAGTGTACAGTGTATAGTGACATCTACTAAGTTCTTTATAAAAATCAAATCCAGGAGAAACAAAGTTTGATGAAAAAACTTCTATCCGATTTTTAAATAGAAGAAAAACATTAATTTTATTATCTTAAGTTATAAAAAGGAAATGGTTTAAGTTAAGACGGGTACAAAATGACCTCGATATCGACACGTCTTCGCTTCCATAAAATATTCCGATCGGACGAAGAAATGGTTCGCTCGATTTACTGCTTTGATACTGAAAAAACATTCATTAAGTATAGTTTTTATGAGTTCGAAGAAAATCTCGTTCCTTAACCAGCTTAGCATAGCATAATCAGCCTTATTGTGTTCCCACTGCTGGAACTCAGGTCAAAGTCAACGTCCCGTAGCTCTAGCAGGCACTAGCCCTACTACGCCCCCTCAATTTAATTGACCTATCTTTGAGATAGCGTGAGGAATACTACGCACTGTCGAATCAGGCTTGGTTTTTTTTTAATGATTGATAGGCTTGCGTTTGACCACAATCTCACGTGGTGATGGTAAGCGATGATGGAGCACGCTTGCCTAGAAGTAACTAACCTATTCACTCTTGACTTAAAGACTAGCTACAACCTAGAGGAGGTTGTAGCTATCAGAAAATACAGATCCCGGCAGGGAATTCTACTCCTTAGCTGTACACATAATGAAGGCTGATGGCCCTCAAGAGTCGCCACAATGAACGTTCTTGTGCGTCGCATTCTCCGGTTTCCCGCAACCTTCACCAGGTCATCGGTCCACCTTGTTGGAGGTTTTCCATCGCCGCCTCCTCCGGTACGCGGTCGCCACTCTAGAACTTTTCGGCCACAACGGCATCTGTTCTGCGAGCAATATGCCTGCCCATTGCCACTTAAGTTTGGCAATTCTTCGAGCTGTGTCGGCGACCTTAGTTACCCGAATCTATGGTGGTCATAAAACTCCATGCGGCTTTCTTTCTGTACTTCCACAGTAAATTAAAGCACAAACCATCACGAACAGCCAGAAAATTCTTGTAGAAATTCCGAAAGATTTGAACAAATATTATGATTTGTAAGCCAGTACCATGCCGACAATTCCCTTATCCTTTTGGCTGGCTCCTCCACTGATGGTTCATTGAAGTTTCACTTGCCTTGGAGTTCTGCCAAGTTCTGCACGAATTTTATACGTACCATCCAAGATGAGGTTGGATATCGTTAATGCTGAATAAACGAGCATCTGGGTTTAAAATTGATGTAGACTGGATGATTTATTTTGAGGTCGGAGTTCGTAAATTAGGTTTTATTTTTTGGAAACCTATGGCGGTTTCATAAAAAGGTCTGTTATGCTAGGATATGACGTAGTAGGACTTTTTTATGGAGTTCAAAACTAAAGGCGTTATTCATACGGTGTTTTTTTTTTCGTCTGATGGAAAGCGGTTGATGATGGAGCACGCTTGTCTAAACGTAATACATAGGCACGGAATTCCACTTCTTAGCAGCTGTACGCACAATTAATGTGTTCCCAAAACGTTTTGGGCATATCTTTTTTTTTATGGTGGGTAATCATCTAATGACTTCTCCAGTTCTAGGGCAGAACCGGAAAGGAAACCAATGGGTTTTGCGCCGCTATCGACAGCTACTCATTGCTCGTTGTCAGTAAGCCCACGCCTGCGATGGCTGGAAGTCGGGGTCGGGGTCGGGGTCCTGGCGGCTGGGGCAAGAATACATCCTTTGATAATTTCCCTTCTCAAAAAAAAGCTAAATACTTTACGACAAAGCCGTAAAAACAATTTGACTCCTTCAAACCTATTTTCCGCCTCTGAATTCCCTCCTACGTCGGTGCTCACAATCAATATCCCGTCAGTATGCAATGCGACGACGTGTATGCAGTTTGCATGTTAATGACTCAATCTTAGATCTCGCCGTGACCGCTCGTTCCATTCTATTGTCTGACGTTACTAGTGGCGCAGTAACAAACGAGGATTGGATACCCATACCACGTGTCTCAGACATCGCATAAAAATCTCATATGTCGGATATATCCTACAAACAGATGTCGGATATATTCTACAAACAGATGTCGGATATATCCTACAAACAGATGTCGGATATATCCTACAAACAGATGTCGGATATATCCTACAAAAATATGTCAGATATATCCACAGATGTCGGATATATCCTACAAAAATATGTCGGATATATCCTACAAACAGATGTCGGATATATCCTACAAACAGATGTCGGATATATCCTACAAAAATATGTCAGATATATCCACAGATGTCGGATATATCCTACAAAAATATTTCGGATATATCCGACGAACACTCTCGCGTTTATTTCGCCAGGGTCGCTTATCCATCACCAAATACCCCATCTCGTCAGTTCTTCTGTCACCTATGGGGATTGAAGACGTAAACAAGATGAAGTACGCAGACGCAAACGCATGACCCTGGCGAATAGGGCACGAAAACAAATCAACGTAAACAGTTAAAGGGTTAAAAAAAATTGATTACTTTTTTACTTGAATTCTATAAAATTGTTTAATCCACTCTTGTGACATTTTTAATAAAAAAATAAGTAATTAACTCACTTTGTTCCTTAAAATTACAGTCTGAATAAAAATAGGAGCTATCTGCTGAGCTGAGCTCAGATGCTTAGGTAAAAAAGGGAAATTACTTAAACATAACTTTCACCTTTGCTATATTAGTTTGGTGAATAGTACTATTACTTTGGTGTATAATAAAGTGTAATCTATCTATCTATAAGGTATGTTGTTCGGAAGAGCCAGTCGTTTGTTAAGATTTTGAGATGAAAAAAGGTTAAGGTGATGCGTCTCGACACGCATTATCACTAATTTTCATACAACCGCTCACAACCGATTATGACGTTATTACACATTTTTCATCAGATATTTTGGAAACACACATTTGTAAATTTGTGTAAAACTAATCCAGTAAAGACCTCTGAAAATCTCCTATTTTGTATGAACTTTGAAACTTCATGATTTGCCTAAAAATAAAAAAAGTAAAATTATAGAAGCCTTGCAAAGTTTATTAAGATTCTAAATGATGAAAACTTCAAAAAAAAAAAAAAATTAAGTGTTTAAAAAAAACAGCTATTTCCTGGAGCAAGTTTAGTGAAATATATTTTGGTAAATCTCGGAATTACCGAATACTAACAGAGTTTTCAGGCGTTGGATTGCGTTAGATGAAGTAACAAGCTTTTAAACCATTTTCGATGTTGACGATAGGCGAGTGGAAAAGGATTTGCTTTCTAGTTTGTAATTCTAAAGCTAGACAGACACACAGGACAGTTCTGGCGACGCTTGGGTGGCCCTACGTCCAGCAGTGGACGTCCATCGGCTGAAATGATGATGATGATGAAATTTCTGAGATTGCATGCTATTATGCTTGTTTAATGTTAATACCATTTCATAACATAACATATCAACTGCAGATGTTACCTAAAAACCCAGAATTATTTTAAATTCTGAGTCTAAATCCGAAAAGGGTTGAAATTCAAGTCTGTAACAGGAGCTTAGTCAAGCGTTCGTCGAACCCACACAGCTTGCAATTAGACGTTCCGATAGCACAACGTTTAACATTTCCAATGTCGCCCAATGTTCCCAAATTCTAGGATTTATACCTACTCCCACATTCACTCCAGATTGGCGAAAATTTATCGAGGCAAACCAGTTGGAGCAATAGTTGGTGGAACATTGGAAATGTCTGTTATTTTCTATGGCCAACTTTACCGGCTAGGTTTTGCTTTAGAAGTTTAAGCTGAATGTGATTTTGTGTCTGGTTTTCATTCGACAATGAATAGTTTTACTATCTCATCATTTTCCGAATTTAAAAGGTTGCATTTCGGGGAGTGTGCGTCTCATCATTTTCCAAATTTAAAAGGTTGCATTTCGGGGAGTGTGCGTCTTATCATTTTCCAAATTTAAAACGTTGCATTTCGGGGAGTGTGCGTCTCATCATTTTCCAAATTTAAAACGTTGCATTTCGGGGAGTGCGCGTCGGAATTGCGTAACCTAATTCCGCCTTGCCTGTTCTATCATCGGACCACCAGGCGTAAGGCGCTCCAGCGCCGGTACAAGGTTGACATCCCACCTACATGCACAAAACGTTTTGGGAACACGTTCTTTTTGCGTACAGCTAAGTAGTGGAATTACTTGCCGGAATCTGTGTTTCTTGATGGCTCTCGGGAATCTTTAGTCAAGAGTGAATAGGTTACTTTTGGTAAGCGCGCTCCATCGTCAACCGCATCGTTGCTTTCCATCAGGTGAGATAGCGGTCAAGTGCGAACCTGCTCGTATCAACAATAAAAAAGTCCTGTATTTTAAAGTACTCTGCAGTATCGTTAGAAAAAGTTACCGTTTCCCTGAAATGCTAAGGGCAACTGAAGGAACATTCAGTGGGGTTTTGTCAGCATTAGTCTGATAGGCCATTCAATCTTTATTTTTTAAGAGTTACCATGGAGTTTCTTGCCTGCTCCTTAGCCAAGTTACAATCATTTCGCTTGCGTCGAACGCATCGAGTTGACCTTACCGCCAATTCTTTTGTTCTGACCACGTGACTGAGCGTTAAGATGACGTCATTCCCGTACATTAGAAGCTTTCTACTAGCGTTAA
This sequence comes from Mythimna lalbum, assembly GCA_949319445.1. Classification (NCBI taxonomy): domain Eukaryota; kingdom Metazoa; phylum Arthropoda; class Insecta; order Lepidoptera; family Noctuidae; genus Mythimna; species Mythimna lalbum. The sequence goes on along the minus strand of OX439357.1, from coordinate 17,129,936 downwards.
CTATTGCAGATTAGCAACTTGGCTAGGAGTACTGTTCTTCTTCATAGAAAACGACAATTTGGAACCGTGCGCTAGCTTCTGACTTTATATAAGTGCCTATGTAGGTCTGTAAGAAATAAATAATTTTCAGTTTAGCGTTTTCGATGCCCTTTCGCCCCTCCCAGAGCGGGATAAGTTATTTTATAACTTCCCACCTCAAATAAAAGATACAATTTCTCTTCATTAAGACCCCACTACCAACAGACTATACCACTACGATTTTTGGTAGACATCTACTATTTATTCTTCAAGATCAAACAAGAAGCTCGAGCCCCGGTATGAAGGCTAGAAGGAACGGGGTGAGTTTTTAGTCAGTAAGAGTCTGACGCTATCTCCCGCTCCGCCCAAGAGCGGGGGTTGTCATAGGATGATTTTCCCCACCATAAAAAAAAGATCCAACAGGAAAAAATAATAGTCCACCTCAATCCATTACATTAAATAAGCTGACTTCACACGATGTCAGCTAACTACAAAACACACAAGGAAATAGCGTTTAAGCCACTAATTCCTTGAGCAAACACCATGTTGTGTCGACCTGTTAGCAAGCGCTAATAGATACAGTCATTCGTTCATTCTTCGTTCATTCACTCCTAGTGTAGTTCGTTACTTTGAATGAATCATAGTACGATTACAATTTATATGTTTAAGATATCAAAGACTGATTTTTTTTTATCTCTTCTTGGGGATGTTTGTGATGTCTTTCAAAGAACAAAAATATTAAGAGGTGTAAGTAATATTGCGCTTTGCCCGTTATGCGCTTGGCCGGTTATTAATGCAAAACCTATTCGTAACACAACGTATAAACATTTTTGTCTTGCAGACGGCGATCAATGGTCAGCTCGCCGTCCGGTTGAAAAACCGTCCAGACAGAGCTCGAGTCGTCGAGTACTCGTCGTGTTCCAAGCTTGCTTCAGGTGTCAGTAAAGCCGTAGGGAACCAGTAAGGCCGAAGTCTACTGGGATCATTGGTTGTGCGAAAGAGAGCCTCGAGTCTCTGGAACGACTAAGGCAAATAACAAACATAGGAGCGGGTTTTAGTCAGTAAAAGTCAGAAACGCCCTCGCGCTCCACTCTAGAGCGGGAGAAGTTATTGGATAATTTCCCACTTAAAAGAAAACTATTGACCCGTAAACCCTTCATTGGGTAAAGGTCAAAAACAATAGAAGACCAAAAAAAAGAGATCAAGAGACCACTTCTGTCCAAATTAACTAGCAAAACTCAAAGCAAACTAACTCAACTTAGCAAATATAATGAGAATCGAACGCCCCAAACTGTACAGCTATACTTCTGAAAAGGATTCCTTTTTAATCAATTAAGTGGAAAAATCCTTAACACATGACGTCCGCACTCTAAAACCCTAAAGCGTGTGGGGTGAGTGGCCAATCCCTGAAAATAGTGGTTGGCGCAAACTATAAGAGAAGGAGAACCGTCCGGACAGAGACCAAGTTGTCGATGGCGCGCACTGTTCCCGCGCGCTTCAAGGAGTTGTCAGAATGTCAGCAACCGTAGGGGCCCAATAAGGGCAAAGCCTACTGGGGCTAGGGTCTGTTTCCGAAAGGGAGGCTCGGCCCCAGCCTGAAAGGCAACGAAGGAACGACGGGATGAGTTTTTTAGTTACTAAGAGTCTGACACTAACTCCCGCTCAGCCAGAAGGCGGGGGGATATCCCCCGCCCTTGGGCGGATGTGGATAATAACCGACAAAAAAAAAACATGGAAAAAGTAGGAAGAAAAAAAAGGGAGAAAAGTATTGGGAAATATATTTCTTCTTATAGTTTGGCTCGGGCTGTGACTATCAAAACTATCTAGCTATCTCATAAGGGCTTAGCGAAGTTTATTATCTCGTTAACGCTAGTAAAAAACTTCAAATGTATAAGAATGACGTCATTTCAACGCCCAGCCACGTGGTCAGAACAAAGGAATCAGAGGCGTTGCCGATTCTAGGCGATCGACGAAAGAGATTAGAAACGAAACAGTCGTAACTTGGCTAGGCCTGCTGATGATAAGCGACGATGGAGTACGCTTGCCTAGAAGTAACCTATTCACTCTTGACATAGAGACCTCTAGGATGTAGCTATCACTAAACACAGACTCCGACAGGGAATTCCACTTCTTATTAGCTGCTGCTGTGTACCACAACTGTGATTTCATTTCTATGATGGTAGGCAGAACTACAGAACATTTCCTGATCCTATCCGCTTTTCAATTGTTTCATTTTAATCAATGATTCAAATAAAATAAGAATATTAAGCGACAGAAAAGCTAATTGACCACAATTCAGTGTTTATGTATACTACTAGCGAGAACTATTTAGCGATAATTCTGAATATCAGTCGTGTTTTTTCCGTATTCGGGTTTCAGTTTTTAGCTTTTTCTTCTTCCTGCCCTTATCTCATATTACTTGGGGTATACGTTTTTTTCGTCCATTTTGTCCTGTCACCCGTCAAACTATCACTAACTCCCTTTTCTTTTATATCACTCCTCACACAAATTCTACTATTTAAATTGACCGCAAAACGCTACCTCTTATGCCTTAGACCATACTCATAGGTAACACTCGGACCTACAAGATTGCTTTTCGAGTGCCATTACAGAGCTCCCCAAAATGTGGAGCTTTTATTAACTGATGTTTTATTTTACATTCTACTCATGTACGAACCGCCTTATCCATTTGGAAGAAGACTTTCGAAGTCGTCGAAGTCGTTTTAGAACAGTGATAATGGTGGTGATAGAATAAAGTGTTATTGTATGTGATCAAGAAGTTACTAGGGGTTTAAATTAAGGGCTGTAAGAATGGAAAGGAAAATAGACTGTAATAAATATAAATAAAGACTAGTTTTCCAAAGAATTCAGAGTAGCGGTGCATGGAACGTGGATGACGTCATACAGTACGCAGAAAGACGCTGGGGGAGATGGATGGAAGGTCTAGATTCTTTCGACTTCTTCTGATTGTAATGTGCCTTGCCAACTACCACTTAATTTTTATAAAAAGGCTTGTAAGATAAAGATTAGTAGTTATGTTTTAGGTTTTGTGATTTTTGTAAACAGTAGTAATTTTATCTTGATGTCAAACTTTATGTCAAAAAAGTTAAAGTAAGGCCGGACGCACACATTCGGTTTACGGATTAGGTTTTCCTATCAGGAATTTAGATTCGAGATTCCGTGAGAGACGCACGGAGAAAATTTCGAAACGGATGTCAGGTTTTTTTTCGTTCGGAAAAAGTAAAAACGTGTGAAAAGAGCATTTAGGTTTCCGAATATGAATTCCTGATCGGGAAACCCACTCCGGAAACCGAATGTGTGCGCCCTCGCTAAGTACTGCCATGTTCGAATTAGATGGCGTTGTACTCAATAAATAATGCTTATACAATTAGAAACATGAACATAATTCGCCTAAAATCAATGACTAAAATAGTGAAAGTGATCAACACTATACGACCATAACTTTTACCGTAACCAGTCGATACTATCTCTATTCATGGGAAACAAACCCTCTACGACATATAAGAAATGAACAAAAAAATCTAACAATTTTTTACAGCAAGCAAGTAATATCCTAAAACCTCTCAAACTTACAGTTTCATTCAACTAACCCTCCATTTGAAACCCCATAGCATTGCTTACACGTGCGATCCCAACCCTCTCAGCGCCGATCATCAAAATGCAATTATAGAAGCAATAACAAATACCAATAACAATAACACTTTTCCCCCATCTCAAAGATTCAATATCGCCAACAACTTATCAATGAACAGATTACATTAAAATAAATCCTTTATTGTAGACTAGCTGCTCCCAGCGGCTTCGCCCGCGTGATAGCAGAAAATTATCCCAAGGGAACATACTTCCGGGATAAAAACTACCAAACATTATATGAACACATAATATGATTTAAAAGAGTGTCCATGGAGTTTCTTGCACGTTCTTATCAAACGTGCAAATTTGCTTCACTATTTTTGGACTGACCGACATTTGACTATTCAAAAGTGCCAGCAAATGGTCTATTTGAAATAAATGCTTTGATTTTGATTTTGAAAACTATCCTATGTCCTATTCCAGGACATGGTCTATCCGTGTACCAAGTTTCATCAAAATCGGTTTTGCCATTGAGACGTGAAAACGTAACAAACAAACAAACTCACTTTCGCTTTTATAATAATAATTAGTAAGGATTCGATAGCACTCAAATTTAATTAATGCTGTGATGAATCTGAGCACTTTGCTTGACAAACTCTTCGTTATAGTGTTGCTTAACATCTCCACACGATCTCGGAATGTTCTGTTTTCCCGGGCTTTATACCGGATATTTCCCAGTATAATGGGTCTTTGATCTAATGTCCTGATTTGAGAGATTTCGTGAGTCTTTTGAGACAATAATATCCGAGATTTTGATTCGATTCTGTTCGCTTTTTTATGGCGAATTGGGTTTCAATGTGGCTTTGCGTTAACGCGTGTACTAGTATACTTGGCCATGGGTGATGCAAAAGAGGGCCGGGGGCCCTGGAATAAAGGCAAAGAAGATGTAGGAGTGGGTTTTCAGTGCAAATCTGACATATTCTCGCGCTCTGTCAAAGGACCCGGGAGATGTCATTGGATGATTTTCTCACCTAAAAAAAAAGTATTGAATTCTATTCGAATCACAAACGATTAATTCAAATGAATACAAAAAAAAACCTCAACGATGATAAGAAGACAGTGGTGGACAACCCACCTAAACGCGCCAAAGGTTTAACCCTTCAGATACCGTCAATTAGAAACACAATAGTAAGACAATAGATGCGCGGCCACCGGTGGTCGCTTGGGGATTCATGAATTAATCACATTATGCGTACTGCTAAGAAGTGGAATTTCCTGCCGGAAACGTCTTGTGGTGGCTACAACCTAGATGTCATAAAGTCAAGAGTGAATAGGTTACTCCTAGGCAAGTACCCTACATCGTTGACTACATCATCGCTTACCAGCACCCTTAGCCAAGTTGCTAATCTGCAATAGTTAACGCTAGTAAAAAGCTTCAAATGTACGGGAAAATCCTCATCTCAACGCTCAGTCTCGTGGCCAGAACAAAAGAATTGGCGGCAAGGTCAACTCGAAGCGTTTGACGCAAGTGAAACGGTTGTAACTTGGCTAGAGGGCTGGTAAGATATTGGTCAAGCTACAGACTTCCAATAATAAAAAAGAAAATCCAACTATGTTTCTTTCTTGCAATCACGAAGTCTTTTAACCCAGTTGGTTTACTTTATGAAGTGAGCCAAAGCACACATGCCGCTTACTCCCAAAACTTCACCGAAATTGATTCCCATGTGTTAATCAATCATAGTTTACGCTAAGTGCCAAAATAATTAGCGAGAATTAATTTAGTTCGTAGTTCGCATGTACTGAGGAAACTTTAGTCCAAGGAGTACTACGAGATCGTACACGAGTAGTTATTATGACTAGTAACCACAAACTAAGATGGCTGGTAATAATTGATTTCCAGATTGTTGTTGAGGGTTTGTATGGTTGTTTAACCACCCCCTCAGTATTATATGTAGTTGTTAACCCATTTCTCACCTGCGTTTCCGGTTAATCATAGATTAACTGGCTGATTGACATATCAACGCACAGCTGAAACTACTGGGACTAGAAACGTGAAATTTTGCCCAAAGGTTCCTTTTATGGTATAAGCTAGCACTAAGAGAGAGTTTTCCAAAGTTCATCTCCTAAAGGGAAGAAACAGGGATCCAAAGTTTGTATAGAGAAACCTACTTTTACGCGGACAATGTCGCCGGCAGAAGGTTACATTTAAATACAAAGAGTTTCACTGTCGGACATAAAACTTTTCCAAAAGTCACCACAATGACCGATCCTGTGCGTCTTGCGTCTAGTGGACTCCTGTGAACCTCGCTAGTTCATCGGTTCATCTTGTGGAAAGCCTTCCAGCGCTTAATCTTCCGCTACGCGGTTGCCACTCTAGAACCTTCGGCCATATCACCAATCTGTTTTGCTAGCAATATATCCATTGCGACTTAAGTTTGGCAATCCTACGGGCTATGTTGGTTGGTAACTTTTGTTCTCCTGTGGATATCTTTGTACCTGATTCAACCACGCAAGAAAATTCCAAGCATAGACCTTTCTATTGCCCTTTGAAAATAAAATTATTGATTTTTTTCTCAGTAATATTATAAAGACGAAAGTTTGTATGTCCTCACGCTGATGAATGAAAACTGGTAAGTATATGGTTAGACCATATCCTAGAATAAGATATAGGATGGTTTTTTCCGTGAATTAGTTTTTTAAGAATAATTTGTCAAATTAACGCGGATGAAGCTACTAGCAGAAGCAGGATTGTATCTCATTCATTATACGCTTTTCAAAGTCACAAATGCAAAAAGAAGTAATGCCCTTGCAAATAAGACTAATCATCAAGCTAAGCAAACCCCATAACGATGTGTCTACAAACACAAAACAAAAGGAGTGGAAAAAAAAACCTAGTTAATAACTTATCTTGCACTTTGACCTGCAAAGCATAAACAATTGACATACTATGCAGCGCTGTTGAACCTCACAAAGGGAATATACGCATGAATATGGAAGAGCTCACATCATCCCGACATCCTTCTCCCGTCCCGGTAACAGACAGCACTATCCCGGAATTAATTGAAAACGAACATTACCGTTCAATGGAATAACAGAGCACTGTAAACGTTAATATCGATGGCTCCCACGCAGAAGGTCGGAACACTGTTTTTAACTAAAATCGTTTTTTTGCGCCATTACAGTAATCTTGAATAGTAGTATGTATTACTAAAATCCAAATTTTAATATCTTATACGAATAATGAGTTTTTTAACGGATAATGGTCTTAACATTTAAACGCTCCCGCGCATAAAGTCGCACGGATAGTACCGACGGTATGCTCCGATCGATTGGACCGCGGCCGGCCAATCAGAGCACAGTACCGACCGCAACGGCAAGTCGTATGTCAACAGTGGAGAAGTTTGCTTTTTAAAATAAAACATCGATAGTTTCTGTTATTATTTATGTAGTTTTAGGAGTATTAGTAATAGTTATAATAAAATGAGTAACGTACGTGCTTCTAAGATTATGAAACTAGTGTTAAATGAACAAATAAACCAAAATAGTGAAGTAACGGTCGATGACAATTTTGGAAATGGTAAGTTTTACTGATTTGTCTTTTATTATATTTATTTTATTTGTTTAAATGTGTGTTACGAATATAATTGTTAGTATGTGATAGTGTTTAATAGGTCTCAACAAAAAAAAACAATGATTACGATCGTTCCGACGCATAACGTCGTAACGTTTATGTTACGACTATATGCGCTGTAATCAAACTTTAACAGCCGTGAGTTAAGACTTTATACTATACAAAAATTAAATTCTAGGAGTCGTAACTTATACTTACGACCATTTGCGATGTTTAAAAATACCAATTAATAAACTTATAAAGACGTATCATAGACATGCGACTTTATGCTCCGTTAAAAAAAAAAGATACGATTCTATGCTTTTCAAATTATAGTTAAAATACCATTAAAATTAACTTTTTAACTGCTTCTTTGGTCTAGTGGCCGAGAGCATGACTGTCGGCGACGAAGTGTCGGGTTCGATTCCCAGGTCGGGCAATATATAATTGGGTTTTTCAATTTCAAAATTCTTATAATACGGCGTCTGGAATAGCGCCTAGTGTTTGACGATAAGCATTATAATGAGACTAATAACTGGTGAAAAGTGGATGGAGTATAATGTTCTCCTATCTCTAACCTCTCTAACCTCTCTAAACTCTGTCTATCGTTTTGGAGAATAAAAGCTATGATGTTATGATTGATTTTTGTTAATCGTCTAACTCTCTATATATTTGTATTTGTTACTTGTGCATGGTTTTAACTAATTGAAAACTTTTATTTTTAGAATCGCCGGTACCACTTGATGCTGAAGAACACTGGGATCAGTACAAGACGATGTTCGGACAATCTTTTATTAATAGTACAACAAGCATTGACAACAGTTTTATACCAAGTATTACCGAGGTAATAAATAATCCATCCGTAATGTTACCCTCAACTTCATCCCCAATACCAAATGAAAGCCCTACAGAACATATGGATTCAGAGCCATGTGTTGAAGAATTTTCACACGAATCAGCTGATATAATAGAACCTTCACTGGATATAACACCAATGCCCTCCCCAAATAACGATTTTTTAATGGCCACTTCGACTCCACTATTCAGAAATTTATCTGATCCTGAGAATTCATCTAGTAGTGTTAGTAGAGCCAATACACCACAGCTCAGTAACGCATCAAGTCAGGACTCTTCTGCCTGCTCGTCAAGTGAAAATACACCGTCAGCTAGACTTTCAAGAAGACGTCACCGTCGCCGTGATGAGTGGAAGGATATTAAACGAAAATGTTTAAAAAATTTAGGAAAGGCGTATTTGAGTAGGAATGGAGTTCAGAGAGTTGAAAAGGTTTTAAAACAACCATGTCCGGGTACTTGTCGTCTTAAATGCTTTCAAAAGTTTGATGTACACCAACGGGAACGTATATTTAGTTCTTTTTGGAAAATTGGAGATCACTGTCGACAGTGGGATTACATCGTCAAACACACCGAAGTAGGCGATACTAAGTATCCTTCTACGACGAATTCTGTGTCTAGACGTAAGAGATCTGTTAAGTATTGCTTACCTTTTATTGAATCTAATTCTGACTTACCAAATAAAGTGTTCGTTTGCAAAACAATGTTCCTAAATACACTTTCTATTGGAGAGAGAACTGTTCAAACAGCTTTGGCGAAATGGCGCTCAGGTGGTGGCTCTGTTTCCCCTGATCGACGTGGTGGAACTAGAACTATAGTTTTAGACGACGAAATAAAACAGAGTGTTTTAAGGCACGTCAATACGTTCCAGCCCATTGAATCTCACTATGTACGCAAAGATACAAGTAAAATTTACTTAGACGGCGACCTTACATTTACAAAAATGTTTTCTTTGTACAATGAGTGGTGTATAAGTGAAAATATAACTAAGAAGGTATCGACAGTTAGACAGTATCATGATATCATAAACCAAAACTTAAATATATCGTTTCACAAGCCAAAAAAAGACATATGTAACGAGTGCCATATATACAATGCAAACAAAAATACAATCACGGAAGAAGAAAAACAAAAACAAGAACTTCATATAAATAACAAGACTAAAGCTAGAGAAATGAAAGCAAATGATAAAAAAGAAGCAATGGAAAGTGGAGGTAAAATAGTAACAGCGTGTTTTGATTTTCAAAAAATATTAAACTGTCCTCATGGCAATGTTGGTTTATTTTATTATAAACGGAAATTATCCATTTATAATTTTACAATATTCGACCTAGCGAGACAAGAAGGTTATTGTTACATGTGGCCTGAAATTAATGGTAAACACGGGGCTTGCGAAGTAGCAAGTTGCTTATCCAAATTCATTGAAGGTAAAGTTTTAGACGGCGTCAAAGAATTCAGATTTTGGTCGGATAACTGTGCCGGCCAAAATCGTAATCGTATTGTTTTTGCTTTTTACACATACGCAGCAAAAAAGTATGGTATAACGATAGTCCATTGGTTTTTAGAGCGAGGGCATACGCAAAATGAAGCTGATTCAGTCCATGCTCTTATCGAGAAAAATGCAAAAAATAAGCTTATATATACCCCTGCACAATGGTTTGGCTTAGTCAGATGGTCAAAAGTAAACCCTCCAAATTATAATGTCATCGAAATGAGTGTTACAGATTTTTACAACTACAAAACATTACTAGACGGTAAAAAACTGGGCTAAAAATACTAAAAAACAAAAAGTATCATGGACCAAAATTAAAGAAGTTCAAGTAGGTTCAAGCGAACCTTATATTTTGAACTATCGATATAATTTTGATGATGAAGAAAATGTCATGAGTTTGATAACAAAAAAAGCTTATTCATCACGAAGAAACAATAGTTTAATTGAAACAGAATTATTGGAACCATGTTACTCTTCTAATTTACCTATTACATTGGCCAAATTTAATGATTTACTAAGTCTATGTCAAGGACATATAATACCCCAAGTGTACCATAGTTTTTATCAACAGTTGTCACACAGTGGTACTATTACTGAAGTGGACAGTAGTGGTTCCTCTGACTAATCATCAATTACTTATACATATATTATGTATAAAAGTGTTATTTTGTCTCAAATATCCTAATTTCTATTATAATTATTATGTTACACAAGTACAAGAGTTTTCAATTCTTAATTTTCAAGTGATTTTCATTTAATTTAGAAAACAATTATTATTTTATTATAATTTTATTTCGTTTTCAGTTGATTTTATTATAATTTCATTTCTTTTTAAGTTGATTTTATTATAATATTATGTCAGAGATAGTATACGATGTTTTTATTAAGTTAAAGAAGAGCCACACTGCCAGTTTTAACTGTTTGTTTTTTTTTTATTCATTTTTATAGTTTATACTAATATGACTTGTCGAGAAGACTGAATTATGTTCCTATATTGAGAGTTTCTGTGATAAAATTGATTTGAGCTGAAATTTTACGGTGGTTTTTATTCATAAAGTACCTTATTACGACTCCCTTTTAGAGAAATACGATAGTTTGCACGTAGCATATAGTCGTAATTCAAACTTACGACTTTATTCGTGTTGTATATATCACGTTTATGAACGCATACAGTCGTAACAATAAGATACGACCTTTTTTTAATAAGTATATGGTCGTAAGTAAGTAAAACTAGTTTTTTTCGGTAACTACAATTCTTCATAATATCCAGCTCCTGGGGATACATTATTTAACTAATAATTGACAGGTTAGTGCAAAAATATCTGTTAAAAATCTTTCACAATACATTTTATCATTGACGTATACCAAAAATGCTCTACTGAAAAAAATGATTTTTTAGCCTTACGACCTTCTGCGTGGGAGCCATCGATATGGACCCTTTTGATCGTTCGCTGACTGTTTTAGATTGTAGGTTCCAATACGATGGGTGAAATGGGAATGATATTTCATTATCATTCGATTCTTACGTTTAGAGATAATGATAAAATGATAATAGACCTTTGTGAAAATATATCACGGTGCTGATATATGATTGACTAGCTGCTCTCAACGGCTTCGCCCGCGTGATAGCAGAAAATTATCCCAAGGGAACATACTTCCGGGATAAAAAGTATCCTATGTCTCATTCTAGGACATGGTCTATCCGTGTAAATACTAAGTTTCATCAAAATCAGTTCTGTCATTTAGGCGTGAAGATGCAACAAACAAACAACATGTTTGGTATAATCGCTTTCGTAGTGGATACTTCGACTTGAAGGAAGACGCTATTAAGGTAAATATAGATGAATTGAAGGTGATGGTAGAAGTCGATCCATATAAACAAACCCGATCTAAGGGCAAGCCGTGCATCTGCACAGAGCGACAAAAAATAAAGGCGGCTAAATTTACTTATTCCTATCTTCCAACCTACCCATTATATATTAGAGCCCAAGTTGGCAGGTTGAGAATTTTATGCGTCACCTTCCAACTGATTTCAGCAGTGCCGTAAATAGGGCGGTGCCAGCGGTGCCCAGGCACAGGACGCAGTCCCCAAAGGGGCGCAAAAATTATATACCTAGTCCTTTTTGTTTGTGTTGTACTTTTTCTAGGGGCGCAGTTATAGTAGCACGCACCGGGCGCATAAAAGGCTGGTTACGGTACTGGATTTCAGGTCGGATAGTGAAAACATTTAAGACTTAAAACTCATGATTTTATATGATTTTGTGTATGTAAAGGGCGGCGAAAATTATATCTTTGCTCGGAGCGGCTAAAGAGCTAGATTGGGCCCTGCATATAAAGCTATAGATTTTAGACTTGTCTTGTTTCTTTTTATATTTATGCAATTGAACTTGAAATAGGTGATCCATACAGTGAAGAATGCTTTAAAAAAAATTTTTACGGAAGCAACCCTTGAAAAATGAAAATGAAAAATGCTTTATTCACTAACCCTTACAAGATTCAGCAAAAGGTTATAATTATCTCTAAAATAAAACTCTATAATCTACTTACTGCCAAAAAAAGTAATCATAATTTTGAGCTTATACAGGAAGTCAGCAAGATTCAACATCCTATACTCCGGTATATACTCGAACTAAGAGGCAATCCATTACTTCCATCGCATAAAGAATTATCCCTTCAAACGCTGGCGAAGGATCCTCAGGTTTATCGGAGTTCAGCTCCAATTATTCCCTTTTGATGTCAAGCCCTTGTACCAAGAGCCAAAGGCTTCACAGAAATCGCCTGTGTAATGTGTTAAGTGTGTCGGTATTTCGGCTAAATGGATTTTGTAATAGGGAGACGGGATTTTGGAATATATGTAATGTACTGAGTGATTTTGGCTTGTGTTGTGGTTATAGAGATTGTTCCAATTTCATATACCATTGGATATTCGATACTGGTATTATGACTATCATGTGTTGTTTAATTTAGAGCCGATGTAACGTAGAATTCAAGTTTTTTTTTAACATACATAACTCTAGTCAACATATTTTATACATTTGAAATTATTACCCGAATCCTTGCTGTTTTTATTATTTCTGTGAACACAAAAAGAGTTCATAAATACAACCTAGGGGTCTTTAAGTCCAGAGTGACTAGGTTACTTCTTGGTTAACGTGCTCCATAGTCGGCTACATCATCGCTTACTATCAGTTGAGATCAGTGGCCAAACGTGAGCCTATAAATAATAAAAACAAAAAAAAGTTTTCAATTACATCTTAGTTTTAGATAATGCGTTTGGGAAATCACGTTGCTTACGATTCGATTCATAATGAAAGGCAATTTTTTTATCTGACTGGTTTTTCGTTTATTATTTGACTTGGGAGATATTATTAATGATATGTAGTCTTGAAGTGTCTTCTTTTTCCGCTATCAAGTCGAAAAATAGCTTATTTTGCTGTCTATTTAATAAAAAAATAATTGTCGTATGACGTTTTATTTTCGATCAACCCGCGATTTTTGACCTGAATTATAATCATGAAAATGATATTATTTATCAAAGCCATACAAAAAAATTTAAGCTGTAAAATATACAGTAAGGCTACAAAAATAATAAAAACAAAAACCACAGCACATCTCTAATTTCAAATGTGACATTAAATTTAAAATTTTGCAGTTTTTTTTTTCAACCTAATTACGTATCTAATAATATATATCAAAACAGATATTTTTTTAGAGTCAAGTTGTGTAATATATCCCTTTATAAAAACCACCGTTTTATTCTTCTGCATTTGAAAAGATTTATTACCTTTCCGCATAATCTCATTTAATTTTCCCTCTGCTCGTAAATTGCTAATAACTATTTCCACTTATCTTCTAGCTCAGACATCCCAGCTTACTTTACCTCGCTATCCATATTGCTAATTACATTCCATTTCCAACCGCTGGGGAAAAACTCTGCACGCAAAACGGCAAGAGCTGTTCAAACGACTTGGATTGCCATCTAGGAAGCCTTTGGTACCTAATTGATACCGAAAGTTGGATACTAACTTACAAATTGAATAGCAACTCAGTTATCAGATGTACCTGGAGCTGTAGACAAACTGACACTATCTACGATAATCGTCGTTTTGATGACGGAACTAAATGAAACGTCCTCGAAAAATTGGAAAATATACTATTGAATGTAATCGTTAAAGTTTTAAAAATATTTGGGTTGTGCAACCAATAATGTTTCTGAAGTGCTTCCAAAATCCGTAGTAAACCTGTATTGTTAATAATTCGCTGTATTGGATTAGTTTGTTTTAAGTCAGATAAATATTGTAAATATGCAACGTGTAACGTTAAATGTGCAAAACACCCCAAATGTTTTGACATTTGGTTGAACTACAACCATTTGTGTTTGTTTACCTATTTGGGCTGGTTTGCGCACGTGATGGCTTGACCTATTAATAAATATACAGGACAACATTTTTAAAAGGATTTTTTGAAAAATTTAACCTATATTAAAAAGTGGTTTAATTGATTCTGCTCGTTATTCTGATACACCTGTCTAGTGTCTAGTATTTATTTATTTATTTAAACTTCATGTACAGTAGTGGTACATAGGCGGACTTAATGCAACAAGGCACTACTCGAGGCAAGGGACTAGACATGACTGACTAGACTGTATCGTATTTCGTATAGTTATAAGAATATAAAATAATTGATTTATTAATATTATTTCTTCAGCTTAATACAGGAGCAGCCTTTACCAATCATTGACCCTAAAGCATTGCCCTTTAGATTAAAAGGTAAACGTAGTAACGGTGAATGCCAACAAAAATCATTAAACGATAAGTTTACTCTTTATTCATTCAAATTAATCGTTTGTGAATAATTCAAGTACTTCTTCACAGGTAAAATTGGAGCTTTTGTAACAAAAATATTACACTCAATTAGCGACACCAATGAACGTAAATCGGAAGAGTACACAAATATTGACAAGTTATTCCCAATTTTATTGCTAAGCAGTCAATTGGAAGCAAGCACCGTTTCTTCTCTAACTTTTATAATTTACTGTCTTTGAAGTAGTTGATACTCTGTATATATTTGATTTTCTTGTTTCTTCATCGTTTAATAATGTTAGATATCGATTTATTGTCGTGACCTATTAAAATAACTCAGGATTGAATATAATAAACAAAATAAATAACGTGATCGCATATACAGTAGCTTCAACTTAATCGTATTATCTATGTACTAAATAAGTCTATATAAATTGTTTGGTTTATACAACTGCAATACATTTATAGAAATTGGAGTCGAGGTTTGCTATAATGACTTCTGTAATACTTATATAATATTCCAATTAGGCAAATATTTTTTTGATATAAATAATTACATTTTTAAATATTCATATGTTTAATATGTTAAGTTACATTTTTAAAAATTCCAGTAGCCCGCAGGTATCGGAAACTGGGTGCAAGCTACCGGTCATCAAGTCTCCAAAGAGATGAACCTCTTCACAATTCGAACCCTGACCTGGAGTTTTTTTATTATTCGTATTTTATTATTATGTTTAGGTTTCATAAGTAGAAGTTTTTTATTAGCTACATACCTCTTTTGATTTTCAACAAAACACTAGCACTATTTTCTTTGCATTCTTGTTTTCCATCTTTCTCTAAACAAACAAATGTTGACTCAATTCTTTTATCCGCATCGCAAAGTCACGTGTCACCTTTTCAAGCTTCCCATGTAATATGGTAATATGTGTCTGTTGTTTTTGGCAACACCATGTGTTTGACTGGATACGATTTCTGTTACACATACGTAACATATGATCCTATGGTTCGGTGCGAAAAATATTGTTTGTTTTGGTGCATGAATACTCGTATCTCTAAGGCTGTGTTCAAATCAAACTGACTGTCAGCCGCTGACTGTGAGCAGGCTCACTGTGAGTCCCAGTGTAAACGTGAAAATAAACGATATATTTCGTTCACAGTTTGCTGACAATACGCTATACAATACGCGTCCGCGGAGCGTTGTTACAAGCTATATTAATCGGACGCCGAATGACAGCGTCTACACATAGCGTAATAACGTATCGTCGGTTAGATGTGAACGAAAAATTGAATATGTATGGAAATACAATAAACTGCGTAACGTTCGCTCACTTTCGGCGGCTGACAGTCAGTTTGGTTTGAACACAGCCTAAAGCTATCTTAACCCTTCAGATACCGTCAATTAGAGACACAATAGTAAGACAATAGATGCGCGGCCACCGGTGGTCGCTTGGGGATTCATGAATTAAGAACTACACCGAAACATAACATTTTGATCACGTTTGTTGCAATTCTTTCAAATAATCTAATGTAGTACATTATTATATACCTATATTAAATGAATGAATTAATAATTACTATGTTTTTGTTTGTGCTTTGTGTGTTTCTGTGTATTTGTACTTGTCGTCAGTCATCCAATAACTTCTCCCGCTTTTGGGCGGAGTGGGAGACAGTGTCAAACTTTTACTGACTAAACACCCACCCCATTCCTTCATGCCTTCATACCGGGGCTGGGCTGCCTTTCGGAGCTAACCCTGGCCGCAGTAGGCTTCGACCCAGCTGGGTCCCTGCTGTTGCTGACACCTCTAAGAGGCGCGCGGGAAATGTGCGCGCCGTCGACGACTTGGGCTCGGTCCGGACAGTTACCGGACGGTCGGACAGCGAGCTACCCATGGCTCGCCGTCCACAAGGCCGCCGAAAATCGGGAACGGAATCCCGGCGGCGGCGAGAGCGCCGTTGCCTGATGCGGTCGGCCTCCTCCTTTGCTAGCATTACTGCTTCGCAGAAAGAGGGGACCGCCTGCCACTCCTCCTCGCTCCATGGACCATGGCCTGAACCAAGGGCCCATGGACCTGGTTAGAAGTCTTGAATCAACACTAATTTGTCTCGGTCTCCTATCCGATAAATTGTCCAAAGTCATAACTTACAATAAACAAAATTCCTCCATAATTTGTTACTTTGAAGACTTCGAAAATCAATTGCTGCTTATTTCTTACTTCGGACAATTGAAAGGGTATATTTAATAAGGAACAAAAATTGGAAATATCTACGAAATATCAAATCTAAAGATCCAAAAGGAACTGGAACAAACATTTATTCTCACAGAGGAAATTTGATTAGAACTTGAATTTTATTAGGCAATTAAAATTCACAAAAAAAAAAAAATTGCTTCAAAAAGGACCTTTTTCAATTCGAAAATGGGAGCCTTCGTTTCAATATAATCTTTTGTTTCTGATGAATATTTTTGGGACGAATCTGTGAGAGTGATTAATATCTTTAATTTTAGAATATGAGGGTACGGAACTGATGTTACTGATCCAATTTTCAGTTAGGGACTGGTATATTTTGACATGACGCACAGGACCGGTCGTTGTGGCGACGCTTGGGGGAGGCCTATGTCCAACAGTGGACGTGATATGATGATGATGATATTTTGACTTAAATGGAGAAAATTTCTTTTCACAGAGTTACTGCGGAATTAGCACGAGCCGTAGGTGAGGGTATTACGGAGCCGAGTGCTGTGACAAACCACGTGCTACAAACGTTTTTCAATACATTAACTCGACTATCGCGAATTATGGGGGTCGCCTAGCGCTCAGCCTGATACGATAAATACAATGCATTGTGGAGATAAGTTTGCACACTTTTCCACACTAGTGCGAATATACGTAAATTGCGTGCCTAAGAGAGATGAGAGCGAGTTTTCGAGTAAGTGTATTGAAAATGATACCAATTCTATTGATTTTATCATCGTTATAGAAAATATAAAAGGATTTGATTTGTTTTTTCTAAAACACCCAAAACACAGGTTTCCGTCCCAAACAGAAGTGTTGGTTCAAAGGAGTCTCTTCAAACGAAAAAGAGTTTGAACAAAGGAACAAAAATCCGAAATTTTCAGGAAATATACCTCGATTTAATCTCCATTGTTGTGGATCCTCGTTAAGATTCGAGTCGGTTGGACAGAAGTAATTCACAACGTTCATTACAGTAACGAACGATCGTCCACAACACAGGAAAATATAGAAGGCTAACTTCATAGAACAAACGGAAACAAGCTCACTCAAAATTACACTATAAGTACGTCGATAAGGATTGTCCTAAGTCCAAAATATTTGCGACTGTCAGGTTCGCGCTTGATGCGGTCGACGATGAAACGCGCTTACCTAGACAAACCTGTTCACTCTTGACTCAAAGATTCACGGGTTGTAGCTATGTTAAAATATCAAAAAAGAGTACTTTTTTCTTAATTTTTTAGTCATTTGGTCTAAATCTACTTCGGGCTTTACACAAAGTAAACTTTTTGAACTAAAACACTCTTTTTGTCTTAAGCCACTTAACATTTTGGGGAATGTTTCGACAGATTTACCGTGGCCCTGGGACAAAAAAGATACCTGAAATAATATAGGTGAGTTTTAGTGAGTAAAAGTCTGACACACCCTCTTGCTTCACTCTAAACCGAGAGAACTCTTTTGAAGATTAACCTGTCTCAAAAAAAATTATTCACTCTAACTTTGATGGCACCTTAAATATAATTGACTATTTTCACCGGTTGTTCAGAATAAAACTTCTGTAGTTAACTGTTTTATGGGTCTATGTACACTTTATCGCAGAATTGAAATTATTCAGTCGCGTTACAGTGGGTATCTCTGTTAGTTTGAGAAATTTAAATGGAAGCTTTGTACGCGTTGGAAGCGTTGTTACGAATGAAATGTTGAACATTTGAGAGAGTTATACAAATTGTAATTTAGAATTCAAAAGCTAAAAGCAAAAAGTGACCATGACTTTTTTACCTTATTTTGTTTGAGATAGATAAACTTCAAATGATATGGTCAATTTAAACTGCACTTAATTTTAATGAGAAAGCACTAGATATTTCAAATAGAATGAAATACTTAATTCTATTTCAAATACCTAGTACTTTCTATGTACATTTGACCTCTTACAAATGGCAATGGTAACGTAATAGTACATTGTTACACTAGGGGTGAAAGTTATTTATTTCGTCCCGAGAAGGAGTTGGCGGGCCGAGCGAGCGTAGCGAGGTCGCTAATTCGAGGGACTAAATAAGTAACTTTAACCCCGAGGTAAGCACTGTGCTTTTCATTACGAATACAAGAAGATAGACCTAGTTTTTTTTCAGACAGCTGTTAGTTGAAAGTAAAACTCCCTAGGGATGAAAAGTGTGATACTTTTCAGCCCGCTCCTCAGGCAACTTCAGACCGACTTTCAAAGTATGAGTAATGAAAATCACTTTAACCCAACACAAACAAGTCAGTCAGCGAAGTTCACGTCGAGCAAGTTTATTAGTTCTACCAAAAACCAGGACCAACTATGGCTTACATTTGAAAGAGCACAGCTATTATATATATATATATATACACTCACGCATAAACCTTCTCTCAATCAAAACCCAGCTTAGTCAATATTTAATCGCCAATCGGGCAATACTCGAAAAATGAATTGCGTTGGGTGGGTCACGTTTTCGGGTGGTTTTAATTGTTTTATGTCGAAACTAATTTAGTTATTAATAAGTTCTCAAGTAAGTGACATGTAATGTTTTTTTTGAGAATAAAGTTTCTTTAAACCTAAATCGATCCATGAGGCTGTGGTAATATTGGGGGCGATCGGCGGCGGAGACCTCTCGCGCCGGGCCCTGGTCGAGGCCATGGTCCGGAGCGAGGAGGAATGGCAGGCGGTCGCCTCCTTCTGCGAAGCAGTAATGCTTGCAAAGGAGGAGGCCGACCGCATCAGGCAACGACGCCCTCGCCGCCGTCGCCGGGATTCCGATCCCGATTTCCGGCCACCGTAGACGTGGGCTCGCGGACGGCGAGCCATGGGTAGCTCGCTGTCCGATCGTCCGGTAATGGACCGAGTCCAAGACGTCGACGGCGCGCACTGTTCCCGCGCGCCTCAAGGAGTTGTCAGCAGCAGGAGGGGCCCAGCTGGGTCGAAGCCTACTGGGGACAGGGTTGTCCGAAAGGGAGCTCGTGCCCTGGTATGAAGGCTAGAAGGAACGGCGCGGGGTTTTTAGTCAGTAAGAGTCTGACACTGTCTCCTGCTCCACCCAAGAGCGGGTTTCGTCAAAGATGATTTTCTCCGTCGACAAAAAAAAAGGCTGTGGTAATATCATTTGGTCAGAATCCAACAGATTTCAAAATAAACCTACTCCAAACCCATTAAAAATGAATCAAAACCCATACAAACGCTTAACGAACCCAAGAGACCACCTCAGTAAGCTAACACTCGAAAACTAACGAACCGTCTGCAAGAGATTTAATACAACTTACATTCCCTCTGATCCAATAATAACCCGGTAACTAGAATATGAAGTAATTCCACGAATGCTGGGAATTTTCAGTTTAAAGGAGAGAAGAAATTAGCATTTATTATATAAAGTTAGATGCGAATTTAGAATCTTATGGAAAATCTCAAATTGGTAAAATTAGGTAGGTATACAAGGTGTAAGGGCCAGCCCCCTAGCCAAGTAATAACCGTTTCGTTTGTATCGAACGCCACGAGTTGGCCACACCCCCGACTTTGTACTGACCACGTGATTGAGCGTTGATATGACGCCATTTAAAGGTATAGCATTTGAAGTTTTTTACTAGCGTGAACAATTTCAGATTATCAACTTCTACTTTAAACGGCTAGGGTTACAGTACCCCTAGCCAAGTTGCTAATCTACAATAGTTAACGCTAGTAGAAAGCTTCAAATGTACGGCTTGAATAGCGTTATCTCAACGCTCAGTCACGTGGTCACAACAAAAGAATTGGCGTGCAACTCGAAATGTTCAACGCAAGCGAAACGGTTGTAACTTGGCTAGGGATACAGGTCTCCGCAAACTTTAAGGGCTTGCTCAGTAGACGAAACAAGATTTTTTAAGGAAAGCGAAAGAAAAATCTGTCTTTCCATACAAAATTATAAACTTGATTGTACAGTGACAGACACCGATTTTTTTTGGTTTCCTGAAAAAGATCTTGTGGATGGTTGTTCAGTTTCCGTTAGGGCAGAGAGCATCCACAGTACACCGCCATCCTGTTCGGTCTTAAACTTCGCACTTCACTTCCAGGTCTTCCCCATGTTTTTTGTCTTTGCGATGACCGTTTATCACCTTAGGACAGCTTAGAACGACCACGTTTACGCTTTCTTTGAGGATTTCAGTCTAACGCTTGCCTTGGTATATAGGTAATATTTGGGTTTAGTAAGTTGTGTTACTTTTTGGTGTACAAAAATTTATTCTATTCTATTCTATTCTATTCTATTCTATTCTATTCTATTCTATTCTATTCTATTCTATTCTATTCTATTCTATTCTATTCTATTCTATTCTATCCTATTCTATTCTATTCTATTCTATTCTATTCTATTCTATTCTATTCTATTCTATTCTATTCTATTCTATTCTATTCTATTCTATTCTATTCTATTCTATTCTATTCTATTCTATTCTATTCTATTCTATTCTATTCTATTCTATTCTATTCTATTCTATTCTATTCTATTCTATTCTATTTTATTCTATTCTATTCTATTCTATTCTATTCTATTCTATTCTATTCTATTCTATTCTATTCTATTCTATTCTATTCTATTCTATTCAGTTCTGTTCTATTCTGTACCCCTAGCCAAGCTACAACCGTTTCGCTTGCGTTGAACGCTTCGAGTTGACCTTGCCGCCATTTTTTTTTGTTCTGATCGTTAAGATAACGCCATTCCCCATTTGAATCTTTCTACTAGCGTTAACTATTGTAGATTAGCAACTTGGCTAGGGGTACTGTTCTGTTCTGTTCTATTCTATTCTATAGGCTTCTTTCACGTTGTTACTTGGTATTTTGAACCTCCGTTTCTTTATCTTAAGGGGTGAATTTTCTAAAATTCTCTTTTAGTGCTTAGAAGAGCACTTATACAACACGTTATAGAACCTTGGGCAAAATTTCACGAAACTATTACCAGCAGTTTCGGATGTTAATTGATATGTCAGTCAGTCAGTATCTCCTCATAGATTACAGTTATTAATTACGAGAGAGCACATACCTTCTGATTCAAGCTGATCCGATTTCGTATGTAAATTATTAACCTTTACCTTATTAGGAATATATTTAGATTCAAGTAGTAACTAGATATATTGTGTACATAAATTCCTGTGTACCTACTTATGTATTAAACTACATAGTTGAGATTGATGTTGAACTACAGTTGGGAACATACGAAATAGAACGGTTGATGAGTTCGCGATCAAGTACAAATGCCTGGAGTTAGGTCATCATCATCATTATTTCAGCCGATAGACGTCCAATGTTGGACATAGGCCTCCATAACAGTCGTCACGGTCATGTGCTTCTCGCATCCATCGGATTCCCGCAACCCTCACCAGGTTATCGGTCTACCTTGTAGGAGGCCTTCCAACGCTGGATCTTCCGGACTAGAAGATGACGGAGATGAGATAAACGTTGCCATTTTGGTGATTGACAGTTTTTTCCATCACAGTCCCTCATAAAGTATCAAGAACTCTCAATTTTACCTATCACTCACAAAATGGCCACTCTCTGATCTTTTACCAGGTCATTAGACCTTCTGTATTTTCGGTCGTTAGAACAATAGGCGAGCATGATTATTTCAATAGTCATAACTGCAAACAGAACCAAAAATAAAAAAAATTGTAGCGAAAATCCATCATCATTACTCATATTTCAGTTCAAAGACTGTTGGACACCAAGTGTTCCACAAGTGTCGCCACAACGACCGATTCTGTGCGTCTTGCATCATTGCAGTTTTCTCTTGTGAACCTCGCCAGTTCATCGGTTCATTTTGTGGAAGGCCTTACAATGCTACGTCTTGTGGTACGCGGTCACCACTCCAGAACCTTTCGGCCCCAGCCTATTTTTTCAGTCGATCTTTGCGTTACATAGCCACGGTAACTCATACAATCTCACAGCTCTAGCGGGCATCGATGTGTCCATGAAAAAAGTTTTATCAGTTTTTATCATGCCCACTACTGATAATGGGGTTCCCCGACAAAATTCCTATCATCTTCCGGTCCTGAGATTAGAAAGTGTTATCTACACTAATATTATAAAGAGGTAAAGTTTGTTTTTTGGTTGTAGGAGGTAATCTCTGAGAGTACTGGTCCAATTGCAAAGCAGCTTTCTATGGCTGAACTTTTTCAGCAATAGAAAGCTGCTTTATTTCTGAGTGACATAGGCTATATTTTGTGTAAGCGGGCGAAGCCACGGGCAAAAGCTAGTTGTTACTATTAAAGCCTCAAATGTTAGATAAGAATACATTTTAATTAGGTTTGTCACTTGTTGCTATCTGCACTAATATAATAAAGTGGTAAAGTTTGATTTTTGTTTGTAGGAGGTAATCTCTGGAAGTACTGGTCCGATTGCTAAATTTTTTTCACCGATAGAAAGCTGTTTTATTACTGACGAGTGACATAGGCTATAATGTATGTACACAGGCGAAGCTGCGAATAAAAGCTAGTAATCTATAAATTGATAACAATCACAACCGATTTTCGTTCGAGAATAAAAATTGGTTGGACTCTATGGCGAAGAATGTACAAGAAACTCCATGGATACTTTTTTAAACCATGTTACTTATGAATTAGAAAAATCTTGGTTACATTTATATATATCATCGCATCATGCTTGAGTCCGCAGATTACGCTGAGCGTTCGGCCATTTTGAGCGGATGTGCTGCATATCTTCCCTATCATTTTCAAGTTGTTTTATGTTTGTTAGCTAGTTTTAAGATTGCGTCTTTTTCGCGTAAGCAGGGCCGAGCCGCCCATATGTGCAAAGTGTGCGGGCACACAGGCGCCAAGGCATAAGGGGCGCCGGATGAGACGCCAGCGCCCATTTTTTAAATATTTTTGTCACAGAACAACAAATTCTTTATAGTTGAATTAAAATAATTACATCTGTAAAATCTCCTAAGACAAATTAATACTGTTTACACTACTAGAATTGACCCACTGTGTCCACACAAAAAAAAAACAAAAAAAAGGAAGCGCTGCATAGAAGTCGCACACAGGCGTTGGCTGGGTTTGGCTCGGCCTTGCGCCTAAGGAAACCGTTTTTCTTTCTTTCCATACTACTCAAAACGCGTCAAGATTTTGACTCTCGCACCCGTTCCAAACAGAACCCCCTATATTCGCAAACTACAGGAGATTTAGGTCGGGTACACAGCTCTAAATCGCAATTTATAATTAATTCATGCCTCACCGACGACCTCCGGGCTACACGTCGTTATGGTACCCCCCTAGGAATGCCTGTTAGCTTTTAATTTATACTAAGTGACCCTCCGAATACCACCAAAATGTGTTTTCATTACGATATTTTCAACCTATTTGCTTGATTCTGGGAGATTTTTGTTAAGGGGTATGTGTCTGTGTTAGCCGAAATGCGGAAAATAAGTGACGAATTTTTTTTTGAAGTTTTTGAAGCCCTGACGACTATGTATTGACTGTGGTATAGTAAGTAGAAATGTTACTGCAATAATTTGATCGAATTATCAATAAGGTTTTCATGAAATTTTACTATAGCATAATTTCATAAAATTATGCATGACATTTGAGAATAATTTCAACTTAGAGAAAGGTATTGATGATTTTAATTAATAACTACCTGTATTCAAATTTTATGTACCAAAATACATTTTATAACGGTATGAATATTATAGGTACTTGTAGATATATCACTACATCTTATCTTCTTCTTCTATATATATAAAAATGACCCCCGTTTTCCGTTGTCACGACTTGGCATGAAAACGGCTTGACCGATTTGGCTGATTTTTTTTTTGTTGTGATTGTTATTGTGAGGAGAAGGTTCTTATGGAAAAAAAAATAGGGTAGTGTAGGGTAGAGTAGAGTAGGGTAGAGTAGAGTAGGGTAGAGTAGAGTAGGGTAGAGTAGAGTAGGGTAGAGTAGTGTAGAGTAGGGTAGAGTAGGGTAGAGTAGGGTAGAGTAGGGTAGAGTAGGGTAGAGTAGGGTAGAGTAGGGTAGAGTAGGGTAGATTAGGGTAGAGTAGTGTAGATTAGGGTAGAGTAGGGTAGAGTAGGGTAGAGTAGGGTAGAGTAGGATAGAGTAGGGTAGAGTAGGGTAGAGTAGGGTAGAGTAGGGTAGAGTAGGGTAGAGTAGGGTAGAGTAGGGTAGAGTAGGGTAGAGTAGGGTAGAGTAGGGTAGAGTAGGGTAGAGTAGGGTAGAGTAGGGTAGAGTAGGGTAGAGTAGGGTAGAGTAGGGTAGAGTAGGGTAGAGTAGGGTAGAGTAGGGTAGAGTAGGGTAGAGTAGGGTAGAGTAGGGTAGAGTAAGGTAGAGTAGGGTAGAGTAGGGTGGAGTAGGGAAGAGTGGGAGCGAAGCCGCGCGGGCAAAAGCTAGTAGCAGTATAAAACAAAGTCGCTTTTTCTGTCCCTATACAGGACAAACATTATTCAAAATAAGTTTACAATGGGCGGTAATGGCAATATCCCTATGTACGCTTAAATCTTTAAAACTACGCAACAGATTTTGATGCGGTTTTTTTAATAGATAGAGTGATTCAAGAGGAAGGTTTATATGTATAATATTGCACCCGAGCGAAGCCGGGGCGGGTCGCTAGTTATTTATAATTTAGATTTTGTTTGAACGCGTGGAACTATTCACTTGAATTGAAAAATACACAAATATAGTGTTGGATAACCCATTTATCAAGGAAGGCTACAAGCTATATAACATCAAGCTACGACCCTCGGGCGGTAAGCCGTAATCAAAAACTTGGATGAAACCGGGTGGGGACAGGTAATATTTTTAAAATTGTAAAATATACTTTAACTAGCTGCTCCCAGCGGCTTCGCCCGCGTGATAGCAGAAAATTATCCCGAGGAACATACTTCCGGGATAAAAAGTATCCTATGTCCTATTCCAGGACATGGTTTATCCGTGTACCAAGTTAAATCAAAATCGGTTCTGCCATTTAGGCGTGAAGACGTAACAAACAAACAAACAGACAAACAAACTCACTTTCGCTTTTATAATATTAGTAAGGATTTGTGTTGCGTCACTTATTAATAACATTTTGAATGACAAACGACTAGCTAGCTACTAACCTAGAAATAAAACAAGCTTTTAATGAAAATCGTTTTTTATAGCAAGCTTTTATGTTGTATTTTATTTGTAATTTTGAATTGTCATCTGATTTACACGTCCATGCAAAATTTCAGCTCAATCGGTAACCGGGAAGTGGGTCGAATTTAATTTGCAAGATTTGATAACAGACAAACATAACTAAATAAAAGCTTAAAAGAAATGGTTGGTTTCGCCTTAATATGTTGTGGTACTCAAAAATAAATAGCATTAGATTATCGTGAGATGGGAGAAAATGGGGCGCGTGACGATTACGAAAGAGTGTTTATTTTCGATTTCGAAGAATCTTGAATTCTAATGATGCTGGAAAAATGTCAAGTGCTGGCTGTCTGATAACGGTTTTAACATAAGATTACGTTTTATCAATAAATACTTATTCGGGGAAATTCAAATTCACAGTCACAGTTACCAAGTATCGAAGTCAGTTTTAGACTAGGAAGGGTCAATAGGTGAAGAGCATAAGTTGCCTTAAATGACCTTATCGGAGTAGGTACACGATGAGGTCACCTATTGTATGTTTTAGTTTTTTATGGGTAGTTATAATTAAATACAGTCATCATCATCAGCCTTTTTAATGTTCCCACTGCTGGGACTCAGGCCTCCTCTCTAGGAGAATGGAATGGGAGGCCGTAATCTCCCACGCGGGCCCAGTGCGGGTTGGTGGATGTCACTTGTCTTCGAATTTTTGGTTCTAGGACATGCCGGTTTCCTCACGACGTTTTTCTTCACCGTTTTGAGAGCAGTGGTGATGAAAAAAATTACATAAAGTAATGCGCCTGGCTGGGTTCGAACCTACGACCTACAACTCGTAAGTCGGGGCCTCGGGGCCGTTACCAGTTGGCCACCACTGCTCTACACAGTAACAGTAACAGTAACAGTAAACATCACTACATAGTATAAAACAAAGTCGCTTTTTCTGTGCCTATATCCCTATGTACGCTTAAATCTTTAAAACTACGCAACGGATTTTGATGCGTTTTTTTTTTTAATAGTCTATCTACTTTTTGTTTCAAGAGGAAGGTTTATATATACATTCAGTCAAAAAAGTATCGGGAATGGATGATTTGTTTATGGTTCCAAATTCAAATTTTTGTTTTTTTGTAGTTGTTAGATTGGCACAACTGTTTTCCATTTTGGCGCGGAGTTTGAGTTGCATCTGATATTTATATAAAATACAGTGCTGGTTTTAGTAATATCATATATAGTGTGTATTGCGAATTTCATAATGGACGAAAATATCGAACAAAGAGTTTGTCTTAAATTTTGCATCGCCAATGGAATTTCGTGTTCGGAGTCACTGAAAATGTTACAGAAGGCTTACGGTGAATCGACTTTATCAAAAACTCGTGCTTATGAGTGGTTCAAAGCGTTCAAAAGCGGTCGAGATGTGATGGAAGATTTGCCTCGCTCTGGTAGGCCGTCAACGTCTGCAACTGAAGTTAACATCGCAAAAGTGAAGGAAATAGTGACTGAAAATCCCCATTCAACTCTGAGAGAGATAGCCGCCGAACTTTCTGTATCTCACGAGTCGATCCGTACCATTTTAACTAATCATTTGGGTATGAAACATGTTGCTGCTCGGCTAGTCCCAAAAGATCTGAATTTTCTCCAAAAACTCAATCGCATGAAAGTCGCTGAGGGCATGCTAGAACGAGTCAGTTCGGACCCAACATTCATGAAACGCATTGTTACTGGAGACGAGACGTGGGTTTACGAGTTTGACATGCAAACTAGTCAACAAGCTTCGGAGTGGCGCCTTCCAACTGATCCGAAACCGAAAAAACCACGATCGTGTTGTGCACTCTGAATTCTTACCGGAAGGTCTAACGGCAAATAAAGAATATTATTTGAACGTTATGCGGCGTTTAAGAGAGCAAATTCGACGAAAAAGGCCAGATTTGTGGAAAGAAAATTCTTGGATTTTGCACCACGACAATGCGCCTTCGCACAAGGCTATCATTGTGAACGAATTTTTGACCAAACACTCAACAAATACCATCCAGCAACTACCATATTCACCAGATATGGCTCCTGCTGACTTTTTTCTTTTTCCTAAACTCAAATTACCACTTCGTGGTACCCGTTTTCAATCGATAGAAGACATAGAGGAGAATTCGCAACGAGAACTGAACTCAATTCAGGAAGCAGCGTTTAAAAAATGTTTTGATGAATGGATTATTCGTTGGCGCAAGTGTATCGTTCCTAAAGGAGCATACTTTGAAGGTGATAAAATAAATTTGGATGAATAACAGACATTTTGTGTATTATTGATCTTTTCCCGGTACTTTCTTGACAGAGTAGTATATAATAACATCCATTAAATAGTAGAGAAACACCCGAGTGAAGCCGGGGCGGGTCGCTAGTATTAAATAAATAAATGGTTAGGAGTACATAAATAAATAATAAACATATTAAATAAAAAAATGTTTTTTTAGTCCACTTCATTTGTATTTTTTTTCTATTTGTGATTAGTTAGTAATAAAAAAATCTGGGCAAGTGCGGGTCAAACTCGCACACTGAGGGTTCCGTACCTCGATTTTTTTTCCAAATAGAAAAACTTTTTTTTTTGGTGACGTAACCACAAATTTTCAGTTTTTACATTTATTCCTATACTTGTGCTATAAGACCTTGCTTTAAGCAAAATTTCAGGGTTCTAGATCAACGGAAGGAACCCTATGAATTTTGATTCCTTTGAGAGTTTCGAAATATATCTTTTATTCCGGTAACTTAGAAGTTTAATTTTTAAATAGCTTCAAGGGACCGCAGATCTGAGTATATGGTTTTCATTTCTACTCGATTCCTCTACGAGTTCCCGAGAGTGTCTTGACAGATAGACAGATAGTTTTTTTTTTTTTTTTTATGATATCAATGAATCTTTTTTATTTTTTTTTTTAATTTTTAATTTAATTTAATTTAAATTTATATAAAATATGTGATTATGTAATTATAAATAACTATTGTGAATGTTGTGCATGCCTATAATTAATAATAATAATAATAATAATAAACAGTCAGACGGACGGACAACAAAGTGATTCTATAAGGGATCCGTTGTTTCTTTATGAATTATGGAACCCTAAAAAACTGTGTGGCTTATAGCTCAACTACAATCATTTCAAATCCTCGCAAATTTGGCCAGCTTTTCGAGTATATGAAACTCAGCTATTCATTTGTAAAGTGCAGTTCAGTGTATCAAATAGTCTACCACGGTCTGTTAATTTAACACCAAGTGTATTGCGCTTGAATGCATCGTTTCATGTCTGAATATGTCTCAATTTATTTCGGGCATATTTTATGTTGGCACATACAAAATACGATCAACATAGAGGTGGATGCCGTGAAACGGATGCAGCTCAATGCTGCTCCAGTTCCACTGCCACTAGTGCGCACAAATTGATTAGTTTGGAAATTACTTTTCATCATAACTGTTACTTGAAATCTCTACCGCTCTTATCCCTACCGTTTTTAGGCAGGTAATTTACTGTTTTCACACTAGTGCGGAAAAGTGTGCGGGTTTGCCCCTCCCTCTCGTTTTAACTATATTTATCGAATCGAGCTGGGTGGTATGCGGGTCGCTTACCACACAGCTTGATTCGATCACCACGAGTCACTAATCAACCCTAATTTACTACTAACTACCCAGCCCGGCTTCGCACGGGTTCTTTTCTAGAAATAAATACAAAAATTCAACAAATTATATACTAAAACCTTCCTCGAGAATCACACTACCGAGTGGTGAAAACCGCTTGATCTGTGCAGTAGTTTTTGAGTTTATCGCGAACAGACAGACAGACAGACGCGGCGGTGGATTTTGTTTTATAATAATATATTGTATTGTATCTATTGATGAAGTTTATGGGTTTAGGTTATTTCTTGGACTTGTCCCTACTAATATTATAAATGCGAAAGTAACTCTGTCTGTCTGTCTGTTACGCTCTCACGCAAAAACTACTGAACGGATTTAGATCAAATTTGGTAGGTAGGTAGAAGAGACACTGGAATAACACATAGGCTACCTATAATTCCACTGCTGAGCACGGGTCTCTGCCCGCGCGATATAAACTGTAGTCCACGCGGGCGAAGCCGCGGGCGGAAAGCTAGTTTGGCATAAATGAGCATAGCAGTTGAGAATTTGTCATACTCACTCAAATGTCTTACAGATGGTGGTGTGCACAGAACAGAAGCTGTATGATTCCTGTGTTCTGTGGTGGCGTGTGTTGGAGCATTAGCTTCCCTTCAAAATGGTTGAACTGAATGGAGCTGATACACGCGTCATATCCAATTCGAGTTCGACTCGCACTTGACCGGTTTTTATTGTTGATAGGCTCGCGTAAGACTACTATCACACCGTAAAGTAAGCGATGATAATAATTACGGTCGATGATGGAGTACGTTTGCCTAGAAGTAACCTTTGACGTGTGGCTATCAGGAAACACAGATTCCGGCAGGAAATTCCACTCTTTAGGTGTACGCACAATGAATGTGTTTGGTTATTATTTTTTCCTTTTTATTTAGCTGTTTGCCAGTGTTGCAGTGGGGAACTGGTGTGTTGTGTAGTAAGGTCAGGAAACTCAGGAAGAGTGCTTCACAATATTATTGATATATTATGTAAACCAAGTACACAGTTGTTACAGACCAAGCTCGGAGAGCGACTCCCCAAACATTTTATACATTATTCTAGACTACCTAATTTGGGTACAATAATGATGCAACTCTTGTGCATGACATGTGACATAGGATATATATGAGTAGGCACAGCTGCAAGTCTTTTATTTGATGTGTTGCCATTTTTCTGTTCCAAGAAAAGAAAGAAAAATAAAGAAACTATACCAGCTTATCAACATAAAACCTTGTGGTAGAAAAGTCCAAGAAAAATATTCAAGATACATGCATTTTTCATCTTCACAACTGTACTATTCTTAGAGCACATTGCGAGAGGTACACTTACATAATAGAACTTTCGCGATGTTATTACACTCAAAAAGTCTTGGGTGAAAGAATTGTAAAAAGAAAGAATAAATGTATATCTAAAATATTACACACACAATCCTCTGGCACCATTTACAAACTACCTCTATTAAACTCATCATCATCTTCCTGCCCTTATCCCGTTTTATTTGGGGTCGGCGCAACATGTTTTTTTCTTCCATTCTGTCCTGTCACTCGTCACGCTATCACTAACTCCCTTTTCTCTCATATCACTTCTCACTCAATCCATTCATCTTATCTTTGGCCTCCCTCTTCCTCTCCATCTATCCACATGTAAATTCATAACTTTTTTAGCAACATGCGTTGCATCCCTGCGGTCCCTTGAAGCTATTTAAAAATTAAACTTCTAAGTTACCGAAATAAAAGATAAGGCTGTTTATGTCACAAAAAAAGTATATTTCGAAACTCTCAAAGGAATCAAAATTCAAACGATTCCCTTTCAACTTTTCAGTCACTGGCGCCACTTTCAAACTTCCCCTAATATACTCATTTCTCACTTTATCCATTCTCATCACACCACATCAATTTCAACATTCTCATCTCCGCTACATGCAATCTTTTTTGTCCATCTTTTTCACAGCTCAAAATTCTGGTCCATACAGTATGAAAGGTCTTATAACGTGACTTGTAAATTTTACCCTTCAAATTGCATCCGTGGGTCGCAAGTGGTTCCCGTGACCTGGTGACCATTTTATCCATCTTGCGTTGATCTGTTACGTCTCAATCTACCTCACCATCCCTTCGGACGAGCGATCCGAGGTACCGAAAGTCGGAACAGATTGGTACGCGAGTTCCCACAGAACTGATGAAAGAGGTTAGAATGGCCTTGTGGGGCTCCCCCCCGGACGTTCCGGTGAGAGCTAAAGGCGATTGGAAAATGATAGATGGTAAAATGTAGTTTGTTAAAAAGAAATCTTTTTTTGGTGGAATTAGATTGTGCAATTCCAATGCTCACTCCTCTTCTTCCTGCCCATATCCCATATTACTAGGGGTCGGCGCAACACGTTTTTTATTCCATTCTGTCCTGTCTCCCGGTAAACTATCACAAACTCCCTTTTCAATTCCAATGCACACTCCCTGAAATGTAAACGACAGAAACCATCAATCTTTTGTAATAGTAGTCCCAACTGCTCAGGCTATACGTATTACTTGTAAACTTTATGCTAATGTTTATAGTTAAAAATTTTGCCTGCAGTACATTTATGCATTGGTTACAATTATGTTTATTTGACTTTCCTTTTTGGTAGCGTGCGTCATGTTTAGACGGTGACGTGGTTCTAATGGTTTTTGCGACACATATATTTTTAAAGTAGTTTTTTTTTTGTTTGATAAGCACAGCGTTTTTTATTTATTTTGATGAACGATCATAGGCGTCTCGCATCCATCGGATTCCCGCAACCTTCACCAGGTCATTTGTCTACCTTGAAGGAGGCCTTCCAATGCAGCGTCTTTTGGTACGCGGTCGCCACTCTTGAACCTTTCGGCCCCAACGGCCAATTGTTCTGCTGTCCATGCTTCTGCCCATGCTATGTTTAAGTTTTAAAATCCTAGATTTTCTTTTTAAATAAATCTGAAAAATATATCTTGCCAGTTTGCAAGTTAGTAAGTACTTAGTATTAATGTGGCGTCCATAGTGCACATTATTAACTAGACACAAGATCATTGACATTTGCCTACCACACAGGACAATTATGATTGTCGCTGTATGCATCTGAAGCCTGTTTCCTGTTTATAACTGCGACAAACAAGGATGGGATCACACCATAAAACGCGCAAGAATACTGTGACATCCGCTCACGATCTTTGATCAGATCCGTCGATCGAGTGTTGTATCTAAAGTAAACTCGTTAACCCGACAGCTCTTACATATAAGTAGGTATATAATAGGGAATAATGGAAAGGTTTGTTTATTTACAAGCTTTTATTTAGTTTCCCCTGTCCCGATGTTTGTCTGTCATCAAATCTTGCTAATTAAATTTGACCCACTTCCCGGTTACCGGTTGAGCTGAAATTTTGCATGCATGTGTAAATCAGATGATAATGCAAAATTATTATGACGTGGAGCTGATCTGATGATGGAACCGGAAGGTGGCTATAGGAACTTGGTAGTTGAATGACGCAACCCCATTGAGTTTGGGCTCTTATAATAGTTATGATTCGTCTTGACGCGTATTAATTATATAGGTATAACCGAGCTATAAAAGCTTGCTATGAAAAAAATATTTTCATTAATTTTTTTTTTTTTTGTATTGCAGATTACTTTATGAAGAACTTCTTATTTACGTTTTTAGATACATACCCTATAAATGAAACGCTCAATATTTTATAACCTATGCCGACGTTTGCTTGGTGTTTATTCGAATGGCGCCAACTCACGCACGAATGTCGGCTTTCGTTTAGAATTTGAGTGAAAAATGAACCCTACAATGTATGGGCACGCGCGCCTCAAGGAGTTGTCAGCAACAGCAGAGGCCCAGCTGGGTCGAAGCCTACCGGGGCCGGGGTTAACCGAAAGGAAACTCGTGCCTTGGTTTGAAGGTTAGAAAGAACGGGGTGGGTTTTGAGTCAGTAAGAGTCTGACAGTATCTCCCGCTCCACCCAAGGGCGGGGGTTGTCCTAAGATGATTTTTGCCCACCATAAAAAAACCCTACAATGTAACTTGAAACGAAACTGAAAGAAACAATAAAATAATTATTAGGGATCCAGTGAAGTTCTCACTATCAACACTAATATATTAAAGAGGTAGTTTGCTTTAATGTTTTTTTTTTGTTTGTAGGTAGTTATCTTTGAAAGTACTGGACCGATTGCAAAATTCTTTGAGTTACATAGGCTATTTAATCTAAATCTTAACATTGATGTGGTGTTTTTCTTCATCAATAAATTGACAAACTGACAACACGTAGTTTATAATTAATTTACATTTTCCCTTTTAATTCATGGATCCCCAAGCGACCACCGGTGGCCGCGCATCTATTGTCTTACTATTGTGTTTCTAATTGACGGTATCTGAAGGGTTAAAAATAATAAGAACAGGGTGGCCATCCATTTCAGTGACCAATCCAGTACAAAATATACACAGAGTAGGTACTTACCTAATTTTGAGGAAACTGAAAGATTTATTATTTATGTATAGTTCGCATATTTTTAAAAGGGCGTCTGAAACAACTTAAGTTGGTTGACACCAACTAAAATAGTTTTGGTTGGATACATTATATTGAATATTCATAACCACTTTGATTTATCCACTAACCTAACCTTACCCCACGATTTCTGAATTAGGAATTGAGGTAGATATTTTTCAGACTCACCATCTGATTTTTTTTTTTGACTAACGTATGACTATGTAGTAGTTAACAAAAAAAAACGTTACCTTAATTTTGTTGTAAACAAATGAATTACCAGCTCCAAAAATCAAATTTGCTTTGAAACTTGAAAAACATCACAGATCAAACACAAACATAAACAGTGTAATAACATCAAACACAAAAAAAAAACAATATCTATGGCACTTTATAACAACTGACAAAACGGAATCCGATTATATTAAATTTAAAAAAGGAACGCACTTAAAAACAACTGACAAACAGAGTTCGATTATTCGAAATCGAAATTCAAATGTATCACGCGAAACAGTTCGTGCTAAGTCGCGCTCGGGTCGTACGTATACTGAGCTGCGATAACCGATTGCAGAGCCAGTGACGCGAACGCTCGCTTATCGATGATGCAATTTTATGATGTAGTTAAAATTGCATGAAGTATAATTTTAAATATTTTTGCTGTATGCTCGTTTTCGATTATATGGAATTTCAAGGCGATAATTATATAAGATATACGCTTTTGAGTAACGTCATTGTTTGATAGCGCTGCGTCATTGAAATGGTTGCTTGGTGCCAGGGAGTCTAGCAATTTGTTTTTTTAAACCGGCGGGTGTTGATAATCAAAATGGTGCAACTATATTTATATATCTTTTTTTAAATGGTGACCTATTTAAACAAAATTTAATATGAATATTCAATTTTGTTTTTGTATGTGTTGCTAAACTACACAGTGCTCCTAGAATATGTTTAACGCACTTTATAATTATTATATTTTTATAACTTTTTTTTTGACAAATTAAATGCAAATATGTTAATAAATATCTTTAAGTTCATTTATTTTGTAACACTCGTTGATGATCCTTAAATAAATAAATAAATGTTTTTACACATCTTCCAAATGTTACACAAGTAACAACAGTGTTGTAGGTAAAAGGGCAGTAAGTGTGAAATCACGAGTCATACGCATGTTTAATTTTCGATAAGGGACTGCAGAATTAGTGACGTGCTTTCAAGCTTATCGATATGAATGATGATATGTACATGCACCTCCGCACTTTAAATATATAACATTTTTATATTTCTCTATTGCTGTTTTTTTTTTATTTATTTAAGAACTGAGTAACAGTTAGGTTGGCCTGTAATGTGCGATAAGACCGCCCATGGCGCCCATTGTAGTCTTTTGTAAATATTTATCCTGTCCACATTACGAAGTACTATAAAGTACTTATATATAATAATAAAAAAATAATAACGGTCATGTCTCTTAAGCTTTATCGTAATTTAAAAAATGGTATTATCTTACATCTTAATCGATCAATAGTTGTAAAATAAAAGTAATTATATCAACTAGATTTCTAGATAATAAAAATTATCACATCAGATTGCGATTATTTGACTTAGATACCGATTTTTTTAATTTGTGAGCGTCGTAAATTTTATAGGTTTGATATTTTAATATACAATTAACCTAGCTTCCTAGAAATAAACTGGTCTTATTCAGTAAACATCAAAAACTACCGCATCTAGTTTGTGGAAGAATTTTAGATGACATAATTAATTATATCAAAATGTTACAAAATATTTTAAATTAATACTTATAGATGCATTCGCTTTACATAATATTGAAAATTAATATGCGTGCTTATATTAAGTAGATAGCGTCATCGGCCGCGTGAAAGCAAAAAAATATTCCAAGAGAATATACTAGAATTTAGGATAGAATAAAAAAATCACCGACTTCACAAAAAAAAAAATTGAATTTGAGGAGTTTCTTCGATTTCGCCAAGATTCCATCATCAAATCCCAACTTGGTGACTATGCTACCATTTGGAAAGTATGCCCTTTCCAACAAAAAAATATTTTTTCAAATCGGTGCAAAACTTCGTTGCACGAAGAAACATAAAAAAAATACAAATTGAGAACTGCCTCTTTTTTAGAAGTCGGTTAAAAAATAGAGAATGCGGACATGATGACAGTATAAGCATTACAGATCAAATTCATAAAAATTCTTGTTTTTTATTTTTGAGATAAAAAGTCATGTAACAGCCAATCCCTATTGATTGTTTTGACTTGTCAAACTATTTTCGTTTCTCTTCAATTACGTGTGTCAAATTTAAATTGTTTTTTATTTTAATTTTTAATATTAATTTGATACAACGTGATTTTTCTAATGTTTTACATTGAATTAAAATCTTTATTTGTCTCAAAATGAAAAAAAAAAAAACAATAATCGAACGAAGTCACCGGCTATTGAAATACAGGCACCTAGCCTTGTTCAGGAGTCTGTCAGTACATTAATACTGAGTAAAAAATATAATATTAAGAATTGGTAGTATGGTATACCAAGACATGGTCTACCCATTTGCCAAGTATCATCTACATTCGTTCTGCTGTTTGAGCATGCATGAGTAACAAACATACACACACTGGTATAAACTTTCGCCTTTCTAAATTAGTGTGATGTTATATAATATAAGTAAATGGTTTTTTAAATAGGCATTGAGTCAATCTAACGTTATTTAAATTTATGGATAACCTAAGTTGGACATTATTACTTCTGCGGTCGGCCATTTTCTTGATCTTCTCATCGTGATTGCATCTTTTCAAAAAAGAAAGCTATTTTGAAAAATCTGGTATGAATATTTATTTTAATTAAAAAAAAAAAACCTGAAAACACCCAAACCACTCGCAAAAAATGGTGATGGAAAACATCGTAAAGAAACCGGCATGTCCTAGAACCAAAAGTTCAAAGACAAGTGACATTCACCAACCCGCACTGGGCCCGCGTGGTGAATTACGGCCCATTCCGTCTCCTAGAGAGGAGTGAGTGGGAACATTAAAAAGGCTGATGATGTTGATGATGAACACCCAAACCAACCAAACCAAAGGTTGACTATTAGAAAATGCCTAAGTCACCTCTGAACTTTTTGAGTACTAAAAAATAATAATTAAATAATGCAAGCTTTTTTTATTTATATTGGACACATTAAAATCAATAAACCGTAAAATAATATGTACATAATAATTAGATTTATTTATACTCGACTACATTAGCAGTGAGTTATTGCTCAAGTTCAAGATTAATTAGGTACTAACATATCTCACTCATAAATCAAGAGTCAACTCGCATGGAGATAAAGCCATTAGTGATAACACGTCTATTTATAAACGAGTATATCAAGATTCGTAGAGTTCTTTGACTGTCTGTTTGCAAAACATTGGTTTATTATTTCACTGTTTGGAATCAAAGGCTTGTGCTGAATTTTATCAGTATAGAATTTGTAAAAAAAAACTCCTTAATCAAACACAATAATATTCGATTCTTTTGCGTCGAACGTTTCGAGTTGGCCACCCCTCCGATTTCTTTGTGCTGACCACGTGGCTGAGCCTCAAAATAAAGGAATAGGAGGCGTGGCCAACTCGAAGCGTTCGACGCATGAGCATCGAAAAGAAAGGGTCATAACTTGGCTAGGTCTGCAGGTATCAACCCGATTTATACCAATATTATAAAACTGATGAGTTTAACAGCACGCGCTTATCTTAGGAACTACTGGTTCGAATGAAAAAGATCTTTTAGTTTTGTATAGCCCATTCATCAAGGAAGGTGGCTATATAATATTACATTGCAAACAATAGGAGCGGAGTTACTAGTCCGCTCATATTGCCCTGTGTTTGGAGACTACCAAAGACGCGGATGTAATTGCAAAGAGCAGCTAGTTTAAGAAAACAAAATCAATAAACTCATATATTACTATCCCTATTTGGTAAAGAGAAATTACTAAAATCATTTGGTACAAAACTATGAAAAGAAAAAATATTATCTGACTGGATTGCTGTAGGCTTAATTTTCAGATTACCCCAATCGCCTACTCCCACAATGCTAGTAGTTACGCCACTCAACGACAGAGTAGGGATGGCCTACTTATCGAGTATTACTCATCGATAAAATAGAATAGACATCTTTCAATTATGATTACGTTCACCACGTGCGAAATCGATATCACACATATCGAAGAGTCAACGCCCGAACAACTTTATTGAATTTATAGACAATCTTATCTTAGTAATAATGCCATGTTTACTTTCGATAAATAATCATCAAGTTAAGTGGGTGATTGACCCATAATCGAACCAGTTTATGATGACCCATATGTGTGATACATTAGTTGATTTATCCGAAGATTTTTGTGAGAAAATACGAAATGAATTGTGTGGCTTTTGGATTCGTATGTTTCTTTATATTTTGGCTAGTAAAAATACTCTTTTATCATCTTGTAAGTCTAATTAGCGGTATATTTATAAAAGATAAAGGTGTTAGCGATGTTTGGTTCAGTGATAATGTTTATAATAATAAACTGTGAACATCTGGTTGTAAGGTCAAAAAGGGCAGACTTCTAATCATTTGCAATAAGAAAGATCAGAGAGTCGCTATTTTGTGAATGATAGGTAATATTAAGACATGTTCTTGATACTTTATCAGGGACTGTAATGGAAAAAACTGTCAATCACCAAAAAGGCAAAGTTTATCTCATTATATATCTCATCTCCGTCATCTTCTCGTCCGAAAGACGCAGCGTTGGAAAGCCTCCTACAAAGTGGACCGATAACTTGGTGAGGGTTACGAGAGGCCGATGGATGCGAGACGCACAGGAGCGTTCATTGTGGCGACATTTGGGGAAGGCCTATGTCAAACAGTGGACATATATCGGCTGAAATGATAATGATGATATCTCATCTGCTTGGCTTTTTCAGACTAAGTTGGGGGCCATTTCTTCTTTCTCTGACGCAGCTGAATCCTCATATTTTCTGCCAGTCTTACCTCTAGCAGCAGCGCTAGTCTGGGATGACTTGACTAGACAAACTGACTCACTAGCATTCTAGACTTCCAACCACCCGTAAATGCTACCAAAGATCAGTGCCAGTTCAAACGAAGATGTCTATTAATGTACTTTGTAATATTCCTTATATACCCCATTTTTAATCCTTAATTTGTTTAGCTGTTATATTAGAATACTAAGTTGTATAACCTTTCGTATGGCGTAATTAGATACACAATTAAAAAGCCATTGTGTCCCGCGTAGATCTGCGTTCAACACAACGGGTTAATATATACAATACTGTAATACTACTGAAATGAAAAAAGATATATCGATATTTTCTGCACCATAGTATCCCATCACTACTGCGGCACATTTTCCGACGTAATGCTCAAATGAGTACATACTATAAGACAATTTATTTTCACTCTCGACCCTTACCTATTCGCACTTGAAGAAAGAATTATCGATACTTCCTGTATCATAGTGTCCCATCACTACTACGGCATATTTTTCGACGTGATGCTCACATGAGCAAATACAACACAATATATTACCCTCACCCGTACCTATTCGCAATTAAATAGAGAAATATCGATACTTTCTACATCATAGTGTCTCATCACTACTGCGGCACATTTTTCGACGTTATGCTCATGTACAACACAATATATTTTAATATTCATAATGCATTTTATATCGATAACATGCATATTAGTGTAGTGCTGAATACTGTTACAAGGTAGCGCTAGTTGTTAAGTGATTAGGTTGAAAATAAAGTTATGGATGTCGTTTTAATTCATTGAACCATAAGCGAAAATCGGCGTTCGCTCTCTGCTTGTCTTTATATTATGTCTCTAATTAAGGTATTAAAAGATTTTTTTTTAACGGCAGATATACGTCTACTGTTGGACATAGACCTCCCCCAAGCGTCGCCACAACGAACGATCCTGTGCGTCTCGCATCCATCGGTTTCCCGCAACCTTCACCAGGTCATCAGTCCACCTTTTTGGAGGTCTTCCAACGCTGCGTCTTCCGGTACGCGGCGCCACTCCAGAACCTTTCCGCCCCAACGGCCATCCGAAATTTTATTATTAAAAGTATAATACTGATGATATTGATACTGGGGTGATATTCGAAAAAGTTTAATCCTTACTGGACGACCAGACGGCGAACTACCCAATACTCGTCGTCCGCAAGCCCGCGCCTATGTGGCCGGTAATCTGCCTGCGACTCCTCTTGCATCTACATATGTATTATGAGATTAGATATTTAAGGGTAATTTTATCGTGATGAGAAACCAATAGTAAAAAAAGAACGAAATAAACACAATAACTACGTCTCATAATATCATGTCATTCAATATTCACCCGTACCAAGTTTTCAATAAGCATTCCCACAAAACACGTTATAAAATTCAGTTAAACTATCACATTTCATAATGCACCTCAAAACTGGAACATCGAGACATTGGAATT
The DNA here is from genome assembly GCA_949319445.1 of Mythimna lalbum. Taxonomy (NCBI): domain Eukaryota; kingdom Metazoa; phylum Arthropoda; class Insecta; order Lepidoptera; family Noctuidae; genus Mythimna; species Mythimna lalbum. Next base: position 17,089,624 of record OX439357.1, on the reverse strand, counting down.
ATATCGATACACTTACCCAACAAACGGTACAACATCGGGATCGTGCACTTGTTTCTTTCACAACTCTATGTCTCCACATAGTGTTGTAATATTTCTAACGTTACACGTCTAGTGCACCCCAAGAGTGCACCAAATGTATTCTTAATGACGTTCGATGCACACTGGCGTAAAACTACTCGCTAGTTTCCCAGGTATTCCAAATTCGAATTTTAAAAATAATCTGTTTTTAAAATTCTTTTTCGAATTTGGAATCAGCAAACAGTTTTAAGTTTTTAAAACTAGATAGAGATGTTCAAAAGCATTTTTATAATGGATGATCAGTAATGTTCTTTTTGAACTGGTTTTTAAAGAGATTAGTAGTTTTCCTGATACATTAAATCGTAGTCTAAAGTTACGGTAGACCAAGTACTGGCTTAACGGTCGGAATGGTAAGTACTTAGTGGGTAGGTAAATATATTGTCGAGGTTATGACTTCCAAATGCTAAATTATGCGTTTGGGTATATAATCTCAGGAAGCGTGAGCTGCGTTATTATTGGAAATTCGGTGAATAGCTTATATTATTCCAGCTGAAACCCTATCCTTTAATAGATAAAGATAGATAAACTAGGAACACCTATATTGGCAATTGTTTTTTGATTTGATTTTTAATTTGTCTGACTGTTGATGTGTAGAAGCTATAATATTTGGTTTAATCACTTTCTAATAACGTAATCCGATAAATTAATTAATTACCTTCAAGATTATGGTTTCTGAAGGCTGTTTTGTATTTAGAAAACGTTAACGAAAATTACGAGACTACTGAGTAAATGTGGAAATAACTCTTTGCATAAGTGCTTTTCAACATTTTTATTTTATTACATCCCATCTATTCGTACAAAGCGTTTTGGGAACCAATTCATTTTGCGTACTAATAGCTAAGGTGTGGAATTCACTGTCGGAGTCTGTGTTTCCTGATAGCTATAACCTAGGGGTTTTTAAGTCAAGAGTGAATAGGTTACTTTTGGGCAAGCGTGCTCCGTCGTTGCTAACCATAAAGTGAGCTAGTGGTAAAACACAAGCCAAGCGCAAAAAATAAATTGAAGTAAAATAAAAATACTTAAAAGAAATTCAAAATAAGAACATATTTTTATCGACATTTAACATGGACATCACTTTTGAAGTGAGAAAATGGCTATCCCACGCGTTCATAGTAAATTTGCACACTGCAGCGCCACCTAGCGCTGAAACTTAGAACTAACAGAAACGCCGAGTATTCAGGAAGACTGTTCATCAATTATTCTATTTTCACTGTACGTGAACTGTTTAACTTTGTTATATTAAATGGTTTATATGCAAGATAGTAGTGTAAGAGCCTGAGCACACTACGTTTTTTAAACGCGCCGTTGACGCGCGTTTTTAGCGAAACAGACGAGAAACGCACGCGAAGTAGACGCGCCTACCGGGTTCGGGGTTATGCCTACCGGGTTCGGGGTTATGCCTACCGGGTTCGGGGTTACGCCTACCGGGTTCGGGGTTATCTGAAAGGAAACTAGGCCCGGTATGAAGGCTAGAAGGAACAGCGCGGGGTTTTTAGTCAGTAAGAGTCTGAATACTATCTCCCGCTCCACCCAAGAGCGGGTTTTGTTATAAGATGATATTCCCCGTCGAAAAAAAAAAAAACGCGAGGTAGACGCAGCCTGTAGACCTTTAATTCACTACAATCGAACGCTGGCGCCGCAGCGTAGGCCTCTTACAAGGTGGACCGATGACCACCAGGTCAAGGTTGCAGGAAACCGATGGATGCGAGACGCACAGGAACGTTCGTTGTGGCGACGCTTGGGGGATGCCTATGTCCAACAATGGACGCATATCAGCTGAAATGATGATGATGATGAACGCTGGCGTTCGCTCTCATTGTCTTTTTATTGTGTCTCTAATTACGGTATTTTAAAGGTTAATAGAATAAAAAACCGTTTCTACCGCGTACGTCGAAGGACTGGACCAATCTGCCTGCTGCGGTCTTCCCGCCCGATTATAATTTGAGTGTCTTCGAGGCAAGAGTGAATAGGCTCATATACAAGTACGCCTCACCATCAGAGATTGCATCACTGCTTACCATCAGGCGGGACCGCAGTCAAGCACTAGTTTATATCAATTTGAAAAAAGAATGCCGTCGACGTACGTATCTAAAACGCGCGTTAACGGCGCGTTTAAAACACACGGTGTGTATTGGCCCTAATGTGTATGTGGTATGTTTGGTTAGTAGGTATGTGAGTTAAGTCTAGACTTTTATTTTTGTGGGGGCGCTGTAAAAATTTACTAGCGGTTTGTAGCAGGGAATAGATAAACGCTATTCCGTTACGTTACATGTAGCCAATAATGTTCCAACTCTGGGCCACATCTTGCAATTGCAATAATGTTTTTTGGATACAGTTTTTGTGCACTCGTGTTAAAAAATCGGTTTAGCAGAAGATTTGTTTGTAACGCACTGTTCTCGCGCGCCTCAAGGAGTTGTCAGCAACATTAAGGGCCCTGCTGAGTCGAAACCTGCTGGGGCCAGGGTTATCCGAAATGGAGCTCGAGCCCCGGTATGAAGGCTAGAAGGAACAGCATGGGTTTTTTCAGTAAGAGTCTAACACTATCTCTAGCTCCACCCAAGGGTTGTCATTGGATGATTTTTGCCCACCATAAAAAAACCATTTATACAGGGTTATTTATAAAACACTTACCACCTTGCAGGGCTGTATTACTAAAATCATAAACAACAACTTTTGTTCTATGGCTTTTTACAAAACTTCTTTCATTTACTAAAAACAAACTATCGAGATTTCGCTGTTCTATCTAACACATTTCCACTCTGTATTTTGCTATACCTAATGGGGCTCCCTCTTCATCCCTTAGGGGCTGAATTTTGGAAAATTCGTTCTTAGTATTCGCTTACGTCATAAAAGGAAAGATTCTACAAAATTGTACGCTCTTAGTCCAAGTAGATTTGGCTGTGCGTTGATAAGTCAGTCAGTCAGTTTCTTTTTATACAAGGTGTAAGGGAGAGCCCTCCGCAAACTTTAAGGGCTTGCTCGATAAACGAAACTGAACAACCTTCCATAATTTTTTTTTAGGAAACGATAAAAAGGTCGGCCTTTCCATACAAACTGTCCAATCAATTTTATAATTTTGTATAGTGACGCTGATTTTTTTTTTCGTTTCCTGAAAAACGAATCTTCTGGAAGGTTGTTCAGTTTCGTCTACCCAGCAAGCCCTTAAAGTTTGCGGAGGGCAGGCTGTCCCTAACACCTTATATATTTATAGATTACTTTACACATGCTACTTTGTAACAGCCAAAATTTTCGTATCTTTTCATCATCTTTTACCAAGTTATATTCTGAAGATATGGAACAGCCTCGTATGTACAGCATATCAACATAATATGTGAAACACTTGATTTCCCTGAGGTTGCAGGAAATCAGATCGAGCCGGTTTCTACATATGATTACGTTCTATATTTCTGGTTCAGAAAATATGAGTGGGAATTGTATAGGTACTTACGAGTATCTTCGAGTTGATCTTATTGTACATAATCACATATATGGTCAATTTCCACAAGTCACCCTCATGAACCAAATTTCACCCTCTTCTCTTGGGCGGAGCAGGAGTTAGACTTTTACTGGCTAAAACCTACTCCTATGTTTTTCGCTGCTTTGCATTCCAGGTACCTCCTAGCCAAGTTACAACCGTTTCTCTTGCGTCGAACGCCTCGAGTTGGCCACGCCCTCGATTCTTTTGTTCTGACCACGTGACTGAACATTGAGATGACGTCATTCCCGTACATTTGAAGTTTTCTATTAGCGTTAAAGGGCTTATTACATACTCGATATTTAGACAGTCTTAGTTGATGTCGCGTCGTGTCGCGTTGTGAAATAAGGGTCAGACTGTTTTACTCGGAATGAAGAATAACACGAGTCTGAATATCGTGTGCTGAATAACGCGTAGTGTAATAAGACCCTTGGCGATTGCAGTTAATAATTAACTTGGCTAGGGGTACAGGACCCCGGGTTTTCCTTTCAGAAGCGAACCCCACTTCCCCCCTACTTCCAGTAGACTTCGACCTAGCTGGCATTTTCTGGTAGCTACAACTTGGGGGTCTTTAAGTCAAGAGTGAATAGGTTACTTCTAGGCAAGCGTGCTCCATCGTCGACCACATCATCGCTTACCATCAGGTGAGATGGTGGTCAAACGCGAGTCTATCAATAATAATAAAAAAAACCCATGAGAATATAAACACTAACAACATTACCACAAAAACTATTTTCTTGAAAACTATAAACATTGTTCGTGAAGTTTATAAAGGGAGCTAATCCAATAACTTGGATAACACGTTGGCACGTCTGTTGCATTATTTATACAGGTCCGGACTTATTGGAAACACTCCCTGTCAGCACGGTGTGTCTTTACAGGGTAAGGGAGGAGGAGTAATGAGGTGGGCTGTTTAAATTTGTAAAATATGAGGCATATTGGAAAAGTAAATTATTGGTTTTCGATTAATTTGATTAAGGATTTTATTTCTTGACGAAATCTGTGTATTCTGATAGCTAGAACCTAGAGGTCTCTAGGCAAGAGTGAATAGGTTACTTCTAGGCAAGCGTGCTTCATTATCTATACTTATAATAAATCTGTAGAGAGGTCAATTCTGTACATGAAATATATTTCCAAAATAACTATCAGGGGGTGATTAGTGATCAATACTGATGCCAAAAATGCAAACAGTAAAATTTTTGTCTGCCTGTCTGTCTGTCTGTATGTTCTTTATAGAAACAAAAACTACGCGATAGATTTTAACGAAACTTAGTACAATCATTCCTCATACTCCTGGGCAGGTTATAGTATACTTTTCATCACGCTACGATCAATGGGAGCAAAGCAGTGAAGGGAAATGTTGGGGAAACGAGGGAAATTACTCCATTTTTTAAGCTTCCGTCGCGTTTGAAGCCTTTATGGTTAAAGCTACACAGAAATCATGTATAACGAAAATGTGCTCCTTAAAATGATATAAAAAATATTCCAAGACATCATATGTCTATCTTTTATGGTTGACTCACAATAACACATGTAACTCCCGATAGCTTAGCAGTTCGGAGCTTTCTGTTTATTTTTGTCCATGGCACCATATCTAAGGTGTGTACACACTGTCACGCGCGTAAGTGGAAGGGAGAGATCTGGAACGTCTCAAATCGTCTCGCGCATCACGTTGTTTTCCAGGCTCTTAGAATTCGACACCAGACGTTTCAGATCTTTGATTTCGACGACTCCGTTGTCGCTGGCATAAGCAACAGGATCCGCGTACGAAGTCGCTGGCAGAAGCTAGTCGGTCATATTAAGCTTACCATCAGGGGAGATAGTGGTCAAACGCAGCCTATCTATACATATAATAAATCTGTCTTTAGTTTTGCGCGTATCACGTAAAATGTACGGAATCGTCTTAAAAAATCTATGGAAAATCTATGTTAAAAAAATAATAATTAAGAAGTAGTTTAGATTATGTGCTGCAAAATACAATTATATTTAAAAGAGTGTGAGATTGAAGATCTGTCACACAGGTTTCTAGTTCAGACTCCACAAAAATTTTAAGCAAAATGGATAAATAAACTTCTGTAAAATGTACCTTTTTGAGAGAAATAACAGTAGATTATGATATAAGTGTGTAATGTTAGTGATTACCGTCGAGGCGGTATTTAGAGAGCCGAGAACGGTTATTCAAGCGTATCATACGACATTTTTCAATACACTTGTGAAGAAAATAACAGTAAAACTAGTAAACTTTTGTGGCGGTAAAAATCTGTGAAATGTACTATTATTAGTTTGTCTTGTATATTACTGCACTTGTAGGCTAAAACCTTATACTTTTACAAGAAAATCCGACTTCACAGAAAAATATATAGAAAAGAACCATTTGAGTAGTCCGAGCACTCATCCATATATAACAGGTCTCCTTCCACACTCGTGCATCTTTTGAAATAGTCGCGTCTTCTTCGTTCACACATGACTGGAGCTCGGGCCTTCATCAACCCTTATCAACTACTTCTATAACAAAACGTACTGGACTAGAAAAATATTATGACGTGTAAGGTTCTAAAATAGTGTTCCTGAGGTTTCTAAGTAATCCATTTCGTTTTTTTGCTGTGACATAATGGACTTTAATAATACGTTTTTAGAGCTTCGTACCTTGTTCCGCAGAAATGTAACCCTTCTTTGGCAAAACAAAAACAACTCAATGTACTTTTTTATTAACCCTAATAAGCCTGTATGGCACTTATAAAACGTCAGAAGCTATCCAATTCGTTTCCTATGGAACGATAAGAAAAAAAAACATAAATATTCTACAATAATATTACTTAGGTATGAGCCAAAATACAAAACGGACGCACAGGATCGATCATTGTGGCGACACTAGGGGGAGGCATATGTTCAACAGTGGGCGTCTATCGGCTGAAATGATGATGATGAGCCAAATAGTAATATGTAAAATATTTTGTGATTGGCTGCTGCCAGCGGCTATGAAGTGATATTAGAAAATGATACTAATGCTTCGACGATCATCTGCCGAAAGCATTGAGCCTGACATAGAAGGCAATACTCCTCGCGTGAAAAGGTTCCTGTCTCTGGAGCCCTAACTACCGGTAGCTTGGACCCTGTTCCCGACACCGGCGGAGAACTATTTTTTTAATATTTTTAAATAATTTTAATATATTTTTTTTTTATTTAAAAATGTAATTTATTTTAAAAAAATAAATAAAGGAGATAATAATAATAAAAAGTTTCGTATGATAAAAATCCGGAATAAAAAGTTTCCAATGTGCGACGTTTTCCTACCTAAAAAAATCTAATCCACAATGAAAAAGTTTATATTTAAATAAACATATTACGAACACCATTATTTGAAAAACTAATTCCCACCCGATCTCCCACTCATTGGACCACTTAGAACATTGTTGCATAGTAACGTTATAACACAGGGTGGCAGTAGTCAGTTTAAAACTTAATAAAAGCGTAGTTTAGCGTTCCTATTAACTGTAACTCGACGGACATAGTACACAAAGAGGTTAAATAGAGGATCTGTTAGCATACGGTTAGCGGGATTGGTTAGGTTTTTATCCTGGATTTTTTTTATTTTGTTTTAGGTGAGTGCCTGTGGCGTTGATAGACGTGGTCGAAGTGGGCCCCCGCTTACGCTCCCTCATCCAAAGTGACCTTGCACAAGCGAGGGGTCTTTTTAAGATTTTTCATAATTGACTAGCTTTTGCTTAGTGTTGTTTGTGGCCGAGTGGTAACAGCCCCGACTTACGAGTTTGTAGGTCGTTCGAACCCAGCCAGGCGTATTACTGTTGTGTTGAGGCCGGTGATTCCTAGCCCTGAGAAGAAACGCTGAAACAAACTCAGGGGTCAAAGTCTCTTTCAAAGTCCATACAGTAAACATGTAATGGTCAAATCATATGAGAACCGTGCAGATTAGTGTCTCAGATGGTTTTTTGAGGAAAGAACCACACAGATTTGAGTGGACCTGTCCAATCAGTGCAAGCATTTGTCTGTATTCGTGTAGCTCAAACTTAGGACTACTAAGGAGCTCAACGAACTATGTAAATGTACCTCGAGTTTGCTGTCATGTCTCTCCCTCTCAATCCATCCACAATATTCTCTTGTCATTGAAACATTGCCGAACAATTAGCAAATTATAGCTTTGATGTAATTATGGCACCAGAACTTAATGTTGCTCTGTTTCCCATTAATTTAACTTAATTTAAAAGCGCTTAATTATCATAAATGACACGTTCACGTTGCATATGTAATGTTATTAACTGTGTCATCGTGATCACTTTATCCTATCAGCGCGTATTTATTACAAGCGTTTAATGAACTTGTAATGTTTGTTTCAAGTATGTTTTGGGGCGAATCTTGCAAATGGCTTTTGAAATAGTTACCCTTAGGGGTAACTATTTTCCTAAGACGTCGACGGTGAGCACTGTTCCCGCGGGCCTCAAGGAGTTGTCAGCAACAGCAGGAGCCCAGCTGGGTCGAAGCCTACTGGGGCCAGGGTTATCTGGAAGGAAACTCGAACCCCGGTATGAAGAAGAAGGAACAGGGTGAGGTTTTAGTCAGTAAGAGTCTGACATTATCTTCAGCTCCACCCAAGACAACAACCCCCGTGGTTGTTATTGAATGATTTTTGCCCACCAAAATAAGGAGTAACTATTTCAAAACGTGTTTGAGATGAAGTTCAATTCAACCAAATTTCTGTTCGGTGGTTTGGGCTTTACTTCGTTCTAGGTTAGACGAACTTTTGATCAGCTGGTTGCTACCTGCATTATCATATACGGAACCATCGACTCGACTAGTCAGCATGGGGAGCTGTGTAAAACTTTGGTCCCCGATAAGTATTGCCGGGCAAGACGGCATAAATTATTTGTAGTGCCACGTTGCCTTATGGTTACACGACGTATGTCAACCATTCTGAGAATGTTAATAGCACTCAATGCTCTCCTTGAATCCGGTCCTATACTAGATCTATTCGCAGATGATTGAAAGGATATATTGGCTGAATGTCTGGCGATTTGTGAGATGACTGAGTGAGAGGTTTAGTTATAATATATCTGTTATATTTTTTAATGTGTTTTAAATAATTTGTAATTAGTCTAATTGGTATTTTGTCGTTCTGGTTGAAATAAATAAATAACAATAAATAATATACCTATGTATGTAACTCGGATGACAAAGCATTAATATAGGACTAAGGATTTGGTGTATGGTGATTGATAGTGGCCATAGAACCTCCTTTCCTGAACAACTACCTGCACCCTCCACGATTTAAACGAAGCCGACCCCAAGTAATCTACATAATTATTATAAAAAGAGTTTTTATTTTTTATTTTTGTGTGTATGTTTGTAATGAATTAACTCAAAAACTTCTGTGCCGATTTCAAAAATTCTTTCACCATTATATTAGAAAGCTACATGCATCCTGAGTAACATCATCATCATCATCATCATCATATCAGCCGAAAGACGTCCACTGCTGGACATAGGCCTCCCCCAAGCGTCGCCACAACGACCGGTCCTGTGCGTCACGCATCCATCGGATTCCCGCGACCCTGACCAGGACGTCGATATCCGCAGGAGAACCAAGGTTGCCGACGTAGCTGAGTAACATAGACTATTTTAATTTGGGTCTAGTTCATAATATCCATTGCCATTATATTAATAGCCCGTGCGAAGCCGGGACGGGCCGCTAGTATTATAATAAAGAGGTAAAGTTTTTCTTTTTTGTTTGTAAACTTTTGGGGAGGCCTCTGTCCAACAGTGGACGTCTATCGGCTGATAATATAATGATGAATCTGTGGAAATACTGGGTCCAATTGCAGATTTTTTTTTACTAATTGAAAGCTGCTTTATTCCTGAGTGACATAGGCTGTATTATATGAACGCAGGCGAAGTTGCAGCCAAAAGCTAGTATAATAATAATAATAATAAGCCAGCCATTTCAGCCAATGGCTTAATAGCCAAGAGCCTCGACCAACACCTTAGGAGGCTCTCGTTAGGCGGCTGGATCAAGGGCTTGATTCAGAAAGCGGTACTCCTGGACACGGCTCGTATAGTCAGAAGGTTCCTTTCTCTGGAGCCCTGACCGCCGGTAGCTTGGACCCTGTTCCCGAAACCGGTGGGACTATTTTTTATATTTTTAAATGTTTTTTTTAGTTTTTATTTAAATATTTAAAAATATAATTTATATGTTTGTACAATGAATAAAGGAAATATAATAATAATAATAATATTCCACAACTATCACACAACGCCGTCTAGTCCCAAGCTAAGCAGAGCTTGTGTTATGGGTACTAGACAACTGATAAACATACTTATATATTTCTAAATGCACACATATTATAGATAAATTACACCCAGACACAGAACAAATGATCATGCTCATCACACAAACATTTGTCCTGGGTGGGAATCGAACCCACGACCTCCGGCATAGCAGTCAGGGTCACTAACCACTAGACCAACAGGCCAGTCAAGTTTTTAGTATGTAATAAAGGCAGGAAGAAGGTCTCCAGAAAATCGCTCACCGCACCCGCTGCGCTCATCACAAACACCCACCCCTTACCCCTCGCAACAATTGCATTTAGAAACCCATTTTGTGTAATACAGCTCTTTGTCTTTGCATAGAAATTTCCACCAAAGCTTCAGACTATAATATTGTTTTGCTTTCACCTTATTTAATGTAGGTAACTGGCTTTTGAGAAAAGTGTTTTCATTAAAACTTGCGAGTTTTTAAGTTAAAAATGGAAGATATTCTATTATAATATTTATTTTATATTAATAATAGCAAATTACGTTGTATGTAATTAGTTCTAGTTAAATATTGTTTAAACCTCAACCATACTTTAAATTCGTTACTAATTTATTTTGTTAAGTTGCATTTTGGAGAGTGTGCACGGGAATTGCATGATTTGATTCCGCCATCTCATTTCTACCATCGGAAAACCCGACGTATGGTGAGTATCCACCCTTATGTTGTTGAAACCTCTACGGTCCGGATCAAGCGTTTCGCCTCATCGTTTATACCGCGTACATCGAGAGACTGGAAAAACTTACCCTCTACGGTATTTCCCTCCGATTATAATTTAGGTGTCTTCAAGGCTAAAGTGAAGGCTTTTAATAAACTAGTGCGTCTCACCAACCAACGAACGACCAACGATTACATCACTGCTTACTATCAGGTGGGATCGCAGTCAAGCACTAGTTTATATTAGGTAAAAAGCTAACATCTCATTTATTGGTAGTTGTAGTTATTTTATTGTTTTTTTTTTTCATATAGCTCATTTTTAGGGTTCCGTAGCCAAATGAAAAAAAACGAAACCCTTATAGATTCGTCATGTCTGTCAAATCAAATCAAATCATTTATTTGCATAATACAGGTAGACAGACGTTACAAATAAATATAAAGAAACACTGTATTATTACCTAATAAGGTGAGCAAATGTTGTGTTGTTGTTGTTGTCTGACTGATCTGTCCGTTCGTATGTCACAGCCACTTTTTTCTGAAACTATAAGAACTGTTGGAACTATACGGTTGAAGCTTGGTAAGTAGGTAAATGTATTCTGTGAACCGCATTAAGATTTTCACACAAAAATTGAAAAAAAAAAACAATAAATTTTGGGGATTCCCCACTTCTGAATACCAATTTTTTTTTTTTCATTATACCCATACGTGTGGGTATCTATGGATAGGTCTTCAATAATATATATTGAGGTTTCTTGAATTTGTGTGATTGTTGAAGGTTATGCTCTGGCTTTAAATTCTATAGAAAATAGAGAAGTTATTTTTATTATTACTGACCTAGTACTGTGTACCTTTTCAACATAAACATTTATTTATGAAAACGACTGCTTTTAAATAAACACTTTCAGTTTGTATAGAACGCAAAGCTTCGTCTCACATTGAAATAGGGTAACTGCGACTATGAAATATTGCATGTTGCATAAGTTTTTTACATATTGCTCGCAACATCTCATGCGGAAAGGTTTTCAAGCACGTTTGAGGGACTCTTAAAATATTGATAGGAAAGTGAATATGTTGAGTCGACCCTTTTTAGAAAGAATATTGTAAGCGCCATTTTGTTTTTTTTTTGCATGAATGGGTTTTATCTTCTACTATTATTAAACAAGTTTTTAATGAAAATATTTTTTCATAGCAAGCTTTTATAGCACCTATATAATCCTACGTATATAATTGATACTCGTCAAGACGTATCATACGAGCCCAAACTCGATGGGGTTGTGTCCTTTAACTGCGAAGTTCCTATAACCAGCTTCCGGTTCCATCATCAGATCAGCTCCATATCTTAATATTTTTGCATTGTCATCTGATTTAGACATGCATGCAAAATGGCAGTTTAATCGGTAACCAGGAAGTGGGTCAAAAATTTGCAAGACTTTGATAACTGACACACATCGGGACAGGTGAAACTAAATAAAAGCTTGCAAAAAGGGGTAGTATCCAACTGTTTCTCTGTGTGATTAGCATTATATTATGTAACACATAATATCATTTAAAAGAGTGTCCATGGAGTTTCTTGCACGCTCTTCTCCATAGAGATCTACCTACGCTTTGGAACGTGCAATTTAGCTTCACTTTTCTTGGACTGACGTTTGACTTTTCAAAAGTACCTGGAATTTGCAATTTTTAAAATTGGTATTTTTAGTGAAGAATAAAATTTTTGATGCATAGTGGTTCTGGAGTAGCGACTTCGTACCGAAAGACGCAGCGTTGGAAGGCTTCCCTCAAGCTGGACCGATGACCTGGTAAGGAGTGTGAATTTGATGGATGCGAAACGCTTAGGATCGTTCGCTGTGGCGACACTTGTGGAGACTTACCTCCAGCAGTGGCTTTCGGCTGAAATGACGAATAATTCGAGTCCTAATTATCTACACTAATATTATAAAGAGCTAAAGTGTGTTTCTTTGTTTGTAGGAGGTAATCTCTGAAAGTACTGGACCGATTGCAAAATTTTTTTCATCGATAGAAAGCTGCTTGATTTATGAGTATATTAATAGGCTTTATTTTATGTACGTGGGCGAAGCTGCGGGCAAAAGCTAGTTATTAACAACGTATCTACTCACAGATTTACAAGAACTTTCATTAAAAAAGATATAAAAGGCTACTCCTTGCTAACAATCCGTTTTGAGTTAAAAATCTTCTTCTTCTTCTTTGTTGACTAGTGAAGTATGTGCAAAGTTGTCTCAAGAAGTTTTATTCAAGGTTTTCTCAACAAGTTAGTCTTGAAGTAAAAATGTTAGGTAAGAAGGGAAAATTTAATAGAAAGGAGTGTAATTTAAATAAGTTTAAAAACTAAACATAAAACTAACTACTACTAACTTTTTTAGCTTTTAAAACTACTACATGTTCTCTTAAGCTCAGATAACATGATTAGTTTTAAGTTTAACAGTTAATTTTATGTGATACCAGCTGCTCCCTGCGGCTTCGCCCGCGTGATAGCAGAAAATTATCCCAAGGGAAAATACTTCCGGGATAAAAAGTATCCTATGTCCTATTCCAGGACATGGTCTATCCGTGTGCCAAGTTTCATCATAATCGGTCTGCCATTTAGGCGTGAAGACGTAACAAACAAACTCACTTTCGCTTTTATAATATTAGTAAGGATTAAATACTTTGTATGTATCATTTAGTTAAAAAAATTTTTTTGAGAAGCAAAGAACGCAAAAAGTGATGGCGCAGAGGTAACTGTCGTGGGTTCAAATCTAGCCAGGACCATTACTTGCAGTAATTTATTTCATCACGACTGCACTTTAAACGGTGAAGGAAAACATCGTGAAGAAATCGGCATATCCAGTGCGGGTTGGTGAATGTCACATGTCTTCGAATTCGCAGTGGTAATGAAATAAATTGCACAAAGTAATGCGCCTGGCTGGGTTTGAACCCGCAACCTACAAATCGTAAGTCGGAGCCATTGCCAATCGGCCACCACCGCTCTCAGTCGGTAAAAGACTGATTATACTATTATGATATGCTATATTATTTGTGCAGTTATATCAATTTTCAACGTCTTACAAGTAACGAACAGACAAACATAATTTAAAAACTAAATAGATATAGAAATTATTTAGTTTTTAAATTATCTTTGAGCGCTGAATTAGACACTGTTCAAATGTGCAAACCGTGCGAAGCCAGCGCCATAAAAAAAGCTAGAATAAGAGAATTCGTGAACCACAGCTTCTTACGTATTTTTTTTTTTTAAAAAGCAGACAGAATCTCGAAAACCAATATCGATAAAAGAACTCCCATCACTTAAGTAAAAGTACATAAAACTCCACATTTTTTAATCATCCCCTATTTGTCTTTACACCTGTTTGCATCTTCTGAAGGGAAGTCGATCCCCAAAGAATGTTTTCATTAAACTTTGTTAATTTACGCCCCGCTCTCCCCTTTCCTTCGTTCGGGGATGGATGCCTTTCCCAAATTATATTGTCCTTAATAGAATGAAAGAGCTCCTTAAAGGATTTTAGCGAAATTGCCTATTTTTATCGTCATTTTTGTAATTTGTTTTTCAAAATATGATTGGTTGTAAAAGGAAAATTAGATACTTTAAGGTGTTAATATTGTTAATATTTTGTGAATATTAAAAGTAGATTGAATTGCAAATAAATGCTTTTTCATTAATGAACTATCTTTAACTCCATACAAACTCTAGTCTTTCAATATAAAAAAAAGGGTTTGGATGATTTGTCCTTTAAGACGCTGCGCAAACGGAGACAGTTTTTGTTCTAGTTACAGACACAGAACAACTTCTTGATCGTCATGAGTATAAGTTAAATGAAAGCAACAGGACACAAAAAAAAATTACGTATGTACAGGGGGGTGAATGATTTCATACTGGTTCTATAAGAATCAAATATTCATCGGTAGCTTGTATTAGTTGTATCTGACACAAGACACAAGTTTGCGCCTTGCCTGAGCCATGTGGGTTTCAGCCACATGGCTCAGGCACGGCGCCTTTTTTTCTTTTTTTTTCAGGGCGCGATTTTTGACTTAGTATCGAAGTCAAAAATATTTTTTCATTTCACTATCATTGATAGGTTCGTGCTACACAACTATCTAACCTGATGGTAAGCGAAGATGGGTCGACGATGGAGCACGCTTGCCTAGAAGTGACCGATATACGTTTAACTTTATGACCCCTTAATGACCCTGGTTGTAGCTATCAGGAAACAGACCGTAGTAGCAAATCCAATCCGTAGCTGCTTATATTAAACTAGCTTTTACCAGCGGCTTCACCCATATAAAAATAAGGTTTCTCCATACAAACTTTGGAACCTTATTTCACCCCTTTAAGGAGTGAATTTTGGAAAATCCTTTCTCAGTGCTCACCTACTTCATAAAAGGAAGCTTTGGGCAAAATTTCACGTTCCTAGACCTAGTATTTTCGGCTGTGCGTTGATATCAGTCAGTAAGTTTCTCCTTTATACACAGAGAATATACAACTTTTCATTAATATCCATGAACTAGTTTCCATCAAACGCGGTTACAAGCACTTAGCGCTTCATAACTTTACATTACCTGTCAAGCGCCACACTTGTGGTTAGATCTCATCTGAAATCAAGACTGAGACTAACTGGATTATATAGACTACTCGGGAATTACATAACATAGGCAAAGAATATACAGGTACAGAAGTCAATCTCATGTATGTACTTCACTTTTCATACCTACGCTTAGCAATCGCGCTAGGGTTGGCGCCGCTCTGTTCGAACGCGCTCAGGCGCGACGATTAATAACTAATATAAATGGTTCAAATATTAAATAGCCACAAAATCATGTACTTATCTACCTACCTAACTGTTCTGCGATACGTAAAACAAACTATCAAAGTACATGCAAATACCTACCTAAAAACGTTTTAAAACTGGTAGCTTAAAACCACAAATAATCAGCAATTAATGTTGAATTTAAAAAACCGACTAATCAGTTTAACTTTTTTAAATCTATTATTTCACAAAAACGTTCACAGACTAGTATACTTTTTGTATGCAGATGCATACGCGCTCGGAATGAGTTGAATTGAACCGAGATATCGTGTTCGTGAGCGGTCTCTATGTGTGCGTTGCTCGAACACGCTTTGTGTGTAGATTGACTTCTGTACCTATCTATTTTGTGACATAGAGTACTAAAACACTTTGACCGCCAGTGTTTTTTTTGAGGTGTGAAATGATCTGTTTGCTTTGCATACTCCTTTCAAACGGTCTTGATCTTTTTAAATATGTTTTTATAAAAACAATGCTGATTAAGACAAGTGTTCTTCAGAATGTACATAGCATAAGTAAATCAAACAATATTTTACAAAGAAAATGGTTTTGAAGGTCAGCGGGACTCTATGTGGGCGGAGGCGGCAGTGCGAGTACATGTGTATTTAACTCCGGCCAGATGTTCAAGGGACTATATGCCTTAAAAATACTGCTAATAACGTCTACAGTCGCTGCCAGCGCGGAGATTCCTTGCTCTACATTCATACATTACACAAATATACAATGTGTCTACATAAGCATCTATGTACTACACTAAGCTCGGTAGCTTATGTATATAGACGTTATTAATGCCTTTAGGAAACACGCGTGCTTGAACGGTAGTCTGGTACCGTCTATCAATAGTAGGGATGAGATGTGTGGTAAATAATATCGATACATTTTTGAATTTTTATCGTCTTACAGGAATCGACCAACTGGATGTGGAAGGCGATGAACGGGATAGGGATATTATGTCGCATCTCTGGTAGGATAATTTGAAACAGTTACCATGTCTCCAGGTCCATGACAGAAGGAACACACAGGGTTTAATTCAGTAAAAGTCTGACACACTTTCTCGCTCCGTCGTCAAAGCAAGAAAAGATATTCGATCACCTCAAAAATAAAAAGACATGGCGCAATTTTGGTATAACATAGCATAATCAAACTTTTGATGTTCCCACTACTGGGACTCAGGCCTCTTCTCTAGGAGAGCGAATGGGCCGTAATCCACCACGCGGCAGGTTGGTGAATGTCACATGTCTTAGAATGTTTGATTCTAGGACATGCCAGTTAGTGATGAAACAAATTAAACAAAAAGTAATACGCCTGGCTGAGTTTGAACCCGCGACCTACAACTACTGCTCTTGCTTTTCTAAATTTTGGTATATCAGCAAAATAAAGAACGGCGTAACTCAGTAATAATATTATAAAATCGAAAGTGAGTTTGTTTGTTTGTTACGTCTTCACGCCTAAATGGCAAAACCGATTTTGATGAAGCTTGGTCCATGTCCTGGAATAGGACATAGGATACTTTTTATCCTGGAAGTATGTTCCCTTGCTATCACGCGGGCGAAGCCGCTGGGAGTCAACAAATAAATCTAGCAATAAAGTTTCAGGAATTGACTCTATACATATAGCATTAGAATTTAAAAAGAAAGTTGTTCAATGTAGACAACAATAAAAGCAACAAACCAACATTTTATATCGATTTTCATCATTGCAATCACGATCAATTGGCATTTGGTTTTACAAAATATGCGTATGTTCTTAGTCAGTTTATTCTGCTGACATTTTCTCAGCTGTTTCATAACCTTCAAATAAATAGTTTAGAGAAACAGTTAAATCTTAAAAGGTGTTTGAATCAACTGTTTAAATGTTAATAGGTCGATTAAAGACTTGAACATTTGAATCTTTATTCTTGAGTAGGCTGTGTGCTGCAATGCGGTTAGTTTGCAGGCGAAGTATATTTGAAAATGACAGCTTTGGTGTTTAATTTTAATGTTATTTACTTTTAAATTGTTCTATATCATCATCTTGAGCAGTGGTGGCCGAGTGGTAATGGCCCCGACTTACGAGTTGTAGGTCGCGGGTTCGAACCCAGCCAGGCGCATTACTTTGTGTAATTTATTTCATCACCACTGCTCTCAAAACGGTGAAGGAAAACATTGTGAGGAAACCGGCATGTCTTAGAACCAAAAATTCGACGACATGTGACATTCACCAACCCGCACTGGGCCTGCGTGGTGGATTATGGCCCATTCCCTCTCCTAGAAAGGAGGCCTGAGTCCCAGCAGTGGGAACATTAAAAGGCTGATGATGATGATGATGATATCATCATCATCATCATTCACGATATACGTCCACTGCTAGACATAAGACTCCCCCAAGCGTCGCCACAACGAACGTTTTTGTGCGTCTTGCATCTATCGGTTTCCCGCAACCTTTACCAGGTCATCGGTCCACCTTGTAGGAGGCCTTTCAACGCTGCGTCTTCCGGTACGAGGTTGTCACTCCAGAAACTGTCGGCCCCAACGGCCATCCGTTCTGCGAGCAATGTGCCTTGCCCATTACCACTTAAGTTTGGCAATTCTTCGTGCTAGATCGGCAACCTTAGTTCACCTGCGGATATCTAATTGTTCCATATATCTGTATACGAAAAACCGGTAATTCTGATGTTTTTCATCTTTTAGATATCCGGTTACCAAAAGACTTCGTTGTATCGATATCGATACCCAAATTTTCCCATCACATGTCTGTCATGTCTTTCAAGATTGGCCCGAGGTTATACCGACACTCGATGCACTATACTCCTATGGTATCCTGTATGATTTCCGTCGAAGCTTGCACCTTGAAATTCTACTTGAAAATCAAAATTACATGACGAGTAAGCAGGGACTTTCTATCTATACAGCTGTCAGGAAACACAGACTCTGGCAGGGAATTCCACTCCTTATCTGTACCTTTTTGTGGTGGGGAAAATCATCCAATGACAACCCCCGCCCTTGGGCGGAGCGGGAGATAGTGTCAAACTTTTACTGACGAAAAACCCGCCTCGTTTGTTCTAGCCTTTATACCGGGGCTCGAGCTCCCTTTCAGATAACCCTGGCCCCAGTAGGCTTATTTATTTATTTATTTATTTAATGCTTTATGCACACAAAGACCCGGCTCTGCTGTTGCTCCATGATGCGCGCTGGAACAGTGCGCGCCGTCGACGACTTGAGCCGTCCGGACAGTTACCGGATGGTCGGACAGTGAGTTAAAATGCTTTGTACCTCAGAAATCGACAAGAACGACTATTATAACTTAGTGCCAACTTCCTCAGAATTTCATATAGTGTGAGGAAATTTTAAGTGTTTGTTAGAAAATCGAAGTACCATCTGTTAGTAGGGTAAGTATGCTACCTCACCTCTTGTGGGCGAAACTTCGGTACTTACTAGGATTATGTGGGAGACGGGTAGTTATTTATGTTAGGCTACCTGTATGAATAGACTAGAATACTACTTGTAAAGGTAAAATATTAATTTTGAGTCCTTTAGCCTTTAAATAGAGCTAGGCTGCAGGAATGTTTGAAAGAGTGCTATACACCTAGACTAGAAACAATGCCTAAGTAATATCTCCCTCACAAATTATTTAAAGAACTTTCGAAACGCCTCATTGACACTTCGCGTGACCCAAAGGCTGGCTTTTACTTCGGTCAAAGGATAAGCAATGCCATTCAGCGTGGCAATGCCGCCAGTCTTTTGGGTATATTACCAGTCGACAGCGATGCGGAGGAATTTTTCGACGCCTTACTTTAAATTGCCTTTAAATTTGTTTTTAGTTCTTTAGGGTTTTATTTTTATTTTTAATAAAGTTAAGTTAAATTTATTTGTTGTTGAAGAAGTTAAATAAATATATTAAAGGTTACAAGTTACAAACAATGTTTATGTATCAAAGTTACATCGATTTCGTACATTTTACGCGATGCGCGCACAACTAAAAACTTCTACAGATTTATTATATGTATAGATCATTTTTTGTATTATAATATTTTTCTTTTCTTTCCACAACAATGAAGATTACAAAAAGCTTTATAAAGACTCTAAACGCGTTTAGCGATTTACCCGTCTCACCTTAAAACGACCTTCACAATGAATTGTCTTTTTTATTACGAAATATTATACTTACGACAGACCCTTAAATGTGCTAAAATAGTGTGTTAGGTAAACATTTTATGTGCGTATATGTAGCCATTTTTATTCTTTAGCGTTGAAAAGAACAATGGCGAACTCCCGAACAAAATTTTGTTGGTATACTTTTGTTAGCGTCTAATGATGAGACATATTCAATAGCAAGTAGAATATATTCCTAAACAATTTTATCAATACAATACTATTAATATACGTCAAGGTGGACCGATGACCTGGTCAGGGTCGCGGGAATTCGATGGATGCGTGACGTACAGGATCGGTCGTTGTGGCGTCGCTCAGGGGAGGCCTATTTCCAACAGTGGCTGTCTTTCGGCTGATAAGATGAGTATACGTCTGGATATAACGATAAAAAATATCAATTTTTATCAAAATTGAGATTTATCCTTGTAAAATCGTAATTGCACCATTACTTAATCAATGTCCATATTTTTTAACTACAATTTGTATAGATGTTTTTTAAAAGGTACCCTAAATGCGTTTTAGCAAAATTCCAGTGCTTAAATTATGATTGTTACAAAATTTTCTAATTGGTGTTTGTCTTTTTGATAGAAAGAGAAAACATAAGAATAAAGTCAATAAAGAACAAAATATAACTGTCAATGTAACTGATTCTGATGGTAGAAATGACTCAGGATATAGGAGTAAGAACTCGTATGAAAATCAAATCATCCTAAGGCAAGTTCGTAAAATTTTCAACAAAACCCATAACTGTTTCCCTTTAACACCCATTTACAAAGCTTTTTTGCATTTTCCCATAAAAACGCCCCACATACAATTGCAGATCATCCTTTCAAATTTGAAACACGAAATATTCCCATTATGAATGTCGGCATTGCTACTAATGGCTGCCATCTTGGCAAAAGTACAGTCAACAAACGTGAAAAGTATACAGTTAATACTTGACGTACCTTTATTGAGCGACTGTGAAGTCAGTTATTTGACTCTGAACTTTTATGTTGTATTTGAACTTACGCACTACAATAATTATTTTTAAGATTTATAAAGTCAGAATGAACTATATGAATACTTATATCACTCGTGTGTCTGTCTATCGGTCAATCTGTATTGGTATCTACTGAACCGATTGAGTCGGATTTTGGTTCACGCATAAATAACTTTAATAAATTAATTAGAAATAAGAGGTCACTTTTGGGATGCAAACCGGAAAGTTTTTGCAACTGTATCCTGCGACAATACAAATAAAAGCGGTCCAGTGTTTTTTGTAACATCCCCTGCTCCTAGTCTCAATAAATACAGTATTAAAAATAACTTTAAGGCACAACAGACTGTGAAAAATCAAACAAGAAAAAGGACTTCTCGTTTATTACTCATTGTGCCTTTTACTGTAAGTGAAAAGCTCTTAGGCAAGTTTTTCTACAACTGTCCACAACCATAGAGTGTAATTCTTCTCTGTAGGAAACGACCAGTTTACGTGAAAAAAAATAGAATACATTTAAAATTCGAACTGGTTTGAAACGGTACAAATTATTTATTTATTTATTAAAACTTGTGTTGCATCACAAAGATACAAAGGCGGGCTTAATGTTGCATTTTCTACCAGTCAACCAAGGGTAGTACACTTTCGTAGGCCGTTCACCAATCTTGTGAGCCGTTTGTACATGCAACATTAAAGTTTATTTAGATTCCAAATTAAGCACACCTGTTGAACTGCCCGGAGTTCGGACGTACAGATAATTTGTTTATTTAATGTAAATTGCATCTTCCGTTTACAAGTTTGTACAGGACGGTGGCCTAATGAAGTGCTTTTGTGCTGTGACGTTTTTAACACCTGTTTGCTGAAGGGATATAAATATTAATGGGGTTTGGACATTTGAATGGCTTAATGAGGGTCTATCTCGTGACTGTTTGACAATTGGGTCAATTGGGCGGGTTGAAGCATGTTTGTATTTTGTTTAGCTTTAGCTTCATGGAATACTTGACTACGCTACTGCGTAGTATGAGTGCAGTATGAGAGCCTGATCGGATTCAGAGCATGTTTTTTTTTTAAGTTTCTTTCCCATCCTTTCAATGATGACCTACTTTACGAACGAGCACTGGTGTGGTAAGAGCAGTGGTGGCCGAGTGGTAATGGCCTGGCCTTACGAGTTGTAGGTCTTGGGTTCAAACCCAGCCAGGCGCATTACTCAGTTTTATTTATTTCATCACCACTGCTCTCGCAACGGTGAAGGAAAACATCGTGAGAAAACCCGCATGTGCTAGAACCAAAAATTCTAAGACTTGTATGGCCCATTCCCTCTCCTAGAGAGGCCTGAGGCCCAACAGTGGGAACATTATAAGGTCGCCTATGCTAAGTACTTTATTCGATTAATGGACGACCCTATTTGAAATTGATTGATCGATTTGTTTCATAAAAAAAAATCACATTGTACCGAACATTTATGATATTAATAATATGAAATGAATACAGACTAAGTGTTGTCTTTCTGTGCTTTTGTTCATAAAACTAAAAAAAAAAGAAAATCTGGCAAAATGGGGTTTCCTTGACCCATTGCTAATACAGGGACATTGTGGAGCTTCTTCACAGGATATGTGTCATCTCCTTTCCTGCCCGGCATGCACAACTACCTGCTCCCTAAACGATCTGAACGAGGCCAACAACAGAGCTGTCCAGGTGGCAAAGTATTGGTCGGACAAAATCTGAGTCAAATCGACACGAAAAGAAGAAGAAGAAGATCTCTACATACCAGTCATAGGAAATTTGACACAGTTATTAACTGGTATCTTAACATCTTTGCTTATAGTTTCCCCCATCCTTCAAACTCTTTCGACAGTACGAGTATTATGGGGTTTTCCACTTGGAATTATGTGGAACGTAACGGTAGAAAAACGAGTATATCATCTTTCCGGAACATTTCCAAATGAACATTTTTGAGCTAATGAGGAAAGTGAATTTCTAAACCAATTTTTTTTAATCTGTTATAAACTAGTGGTTGACTGCGATCCCACCTGATGGTGAGCAGTGATGCAATCGTTGATGGCGAGGCGCACTAGTTTATTAATTCATTATACCCAAATGAATTTCAAATTGTTGCGATCTAAGAGAAGGGTTTGGGGATGTTATCGATAGGTACTAGATTTTTAGAACTTAACTGTCTGTATAAATGGTTACAAATATAATTAAAAAGGAAAAAATTATGTATACATACTAAATCTACAGTTTATATTATTTATTATATTAATTCTCATAATTCATACATATATCATAATATTATACTATTCTCATAATTTATGCCACATTTACATCACATTTATAGATATCAATTTATATTAAGTGTCACAAAAATTTAATATTTTATATTTATATTTCATATTCACACAAGAACTTAAAAGCTAAGCTATTAAAGTTCTTTGTGGTGACAGTATTTAAAATATTTTTACTCCATAATTAATACGATCAATAATAAATTTAAAATGTTATTCAGTGCAATAGCAGTTTATCAAGATTTATTCCGCATAGGGACAGAATATGCCATTTTTTTTTATTATTTAAAATCTTCCAATGACTTCTTCCGCTCTATGCTTATAGCGAAGGACCCTAAAATTGGGTCCCGTTAGCCCCCTACAGTACCAGAATAAATTAACAACACGCTTATTAAGTCATCGTCATCTTCCTGCCCTTGTCCCGTTTTATTTGGGGTCGGCGCAACACGTTTTTTTCTTCCATTCTGTTCTGTCACTCGTCACGCTACCACTAACTCCCTCTTCTTTTATACCGCTTCTCACACGATCCATCCATCTTTTCTTTGGCCTCCCTCTCCCCCTCCATCCATCTACATGTTAACTCGTAACTTTTTTAGCAACATGCGTTTCGTCCCTCTTTTTCACATGACCAACACACTTATTAAGGGGATGCATCTCGACACACATTTTAGTTGTTTTTCATGTAACCGCTCTTACCCAAATAAGACGTTTTTATATATTTTTCATTAGATATTTTGGAAACACAGTATCTTGTGGATATTATCTAGGTTTCTATTGAAATCAATTTCTAAATTTGTGTAACACTAATCCAATAAAAACCTCTAAAAATCTGCTATTTCGCAAGAATTTTGACACTTCATTGTTTACTCAAAAATTAAAAAAGTCAAAAAAGTAAAACTATAGAAAACCTTACAATTTATTAAAATTCTAAATGACGACAATTTTTTTCAAAAACTTTTAAGGGTTTTTAAAAAAAAACAGGTAATTCTTGGAACAAGTTTTGTGAAATATCCGAGTGAATCTCGGAATTACCGTATACTAACCGAGTTTTCAGGCGTTATCTCTCTTTTTTTGCGTTGCCTTTTCGTCAAACGTCGCGTTGGATTGCGTTAGGTGAAGTAACAAGCTTTTAAACCACACTCGATGTTGACGATAGGCGAGTAGAAAAGCAGCTTCTTAAGTACGGATTACAACTTCTCGTATCTCATAAAACTGAAGTATTTTATCAGGGCAACAGGGCAGAAACATTCACTTACGTACCTTTTACTGATAACGATATTGCGGTCACTCGCAAAGCGTATCGATTATGACACTTCACACAATCGTTCACTACGTCACTTCGCACTGGGGCCGCGTGGTGGATTACGGGCCGTTCCCTCTCCTAGAGAGGAACCCTGAATTATAGCAGTGGGAACATTAAAAAGGCTGATGAGGATGACACAATCGTTTGTTGAGAGCATTACGGAAAAAGTTTTTCATCATGACTACTTGACTAGTTTATAGACTTAGGTACTATTTTGTTCTATCATCATCATCATCAGCCTTTTTAATGTTCCCACTACTGGGACTCAGGCCTCCTCTCTAGGAGAGGGGATGGGGCGTAATCCACCACGCGGGCCCAGTGCAGGTTGGTGGATGTCGCCTAATGTGGTAGATGCGAGACGCATAGGACCATTCGTTGTGGTGACACTTAGGGGACGCCTGTCCAACAGTGAACGTCTTTGAACTGAAATGATGATGATGATGGAGAGCAGTGGTGGCTGAGTGGTAATGGCCCCGACTTACGACTTGGGTTCCAACCCAGCCAGGCGCATTACTTTGCGTAATTTATTTCATCACCACTGCTCTCAAAACGGTGAAGGAAAACATCGCGAGGAAACCAGCATGTCCCAGAACCAAAAATTCGAAGACATGTGTCATTCACCATTGCGCACTGGGCTCGAGTGGTGGATTACCGCCCATTCACTCTCATAGAGAGGAGGCCTGAGTCCCAGTTGTGGGAACGTTAAAAAGGCTGATGATGATGATGAAGCACCTTGCTACTTTAGTTATATTAAGACGCCTATGCAGGCAATAAGAAGTGAAGGCTTTACGGGCTTGCGGGCGATGGGCAATGGGTAGCTCGCCCGCCGACTGAAACGCCCTCTCGTTCCATCCTAAATAATAATTTATTTTCAAGTTTGCACTCATAGAATGGTTACAAACAATATTAACTTAAGACTATGTTAGTAGCTATTAAAATTCTAAATACACAAAAATAAATTAAATTCATTGCAATATTTTAAAGCGTTTAACGATTTTCTATCTTAAAAAACACAATACTCCTTTTCTAGGGCAGTCGTGTAAAAAATGAGGATAAGGCTCACGCTCTTTTACCCCAATTTTTTTTTTCATACTAAATTCTATGGTATTTTTTTATGTATCCTAAATTTTTTAATGGTTATTTTTATTTTTTTTATAATAAGGTTTTTAAATTTAAATGTTTGTATGAGGGACCAAATAACGTTTTTCTTTCTTTCATTTTTTTCAAATAGCCGTCCTAAAAACGGCAACATAAAAACTTAAATCTAAACATAGAGCTATTAAAAAATAAAACAAACAATAAATAAAAACGTAATACTAAATTCAGTCTTCTAAGCTCTTATACGCCTCATCACCATAATTCAAGATAAATCATCTGCTTAAAACCGCAGAAAATGTGCAATTTCTTTATGAATACCATCATTTGAAGAAACAAATTGTCCACAATTTCTATTACAAGCCATGACAAATGAAATAACAACAATTACACTTCCTAGCAATGCTGCAGATGAAAAGAAATCGCGTTACCCTGCGACAAACATTCATTGTGGCGTTTTTAAAATCGCGTCTTTTGATGGAAATAATGTATAAATAGGCCGCCCGGCGCCGCAGCAATTTTGAGCGAGTTCCTTTATAATTTCGAGTTAAATTTGAGGTCTGTTGGACGAATTTGCTTTCGTGGAAGCCTTCCATTGAGGAAGGGTGAAAATCACTTTGATGTGTTGCATTTATTTTGAATATTTCTAACTTATACGCCAGTTCAAAAGCTCAAATTTTGTAACGAATAAGTTTCGCTCAAATTGGACAGAACTGAAAATAGCGAACCGACTTACGAGTTGTACGTCAGGGTTCAAATCAAGGCAGGCACTTTCCTTTATGTAATTTATTTCATCATCACTGCTCTCAAAACGGTGAAGGAAAACATCGTGAGGAAACCGGCATGACCTAGAACCAAAAATTCTAAGACATGTGACATTCACCAACCCGCACTGGGCCCGCGTGGTGGATTACGGTCCATTCCCTCTCGTAGAGAGGAGGCCTGAGTCCCAACAGTGGGAACATTAAAAAGGCTGGTAATAGTGATGACGATGATGATATTCAGCGTAATAATAATAATATTCCACAACTATCACACAACGCCATCTAGTCCCATGCTAAGCACAGCTTGTGTTACGGGTACTAGATAACTGATAAACATACTTATATATTTCTAAATACATACATTTTATAGATAAATTACACCCAGACACAGAACAAATGATAATGCTCATCACATAAACATTTGTCCTGGGTGGGAATCGAACCCACGACCTCCGGCATAGCAGTCAGGGCCACTAACCACTAGACCAACAGGCCAGTCAATAATGTTTTACTACTGGGATTCAGGCTTTCTTTTTAGAGCCGGAATTCACCACGCGAGCAGAAGCGGCTTAACCATGTAGCAAGAGAAGAGTAGCAAATGATACGGGGCCCACGCCTGGCAGGCCTGCAGGGTTTGGACCCGGGACCCGCGACTCGTACGTCGGGGCCATTACCACTCGGCCACCACTGCTCTCTGAATATACTATCCAAAAAAAAAAAAAAAGTATAACGATATAAATATTTCAGCAATTTAAATTTTGAATTCGTACATTATATATAAATGTAATAAACACAGAGAAATAGAGATGAGTTTCCAAATGTAATATGGTAATTTAAATGAAAACGAGTCAGAAAGTACGCTTCTAAATAAAATTTCATTTGTAAAGCCAAATATTTGTTTACGGTCCTTAAATATTATAAAGGCGAAAGTTTGTATGTATGTGTGTGTATTTACTTATGTGTGCGTTTATGCACGTGTGTATGCATTACTGGATAAATGATAAATATTTATTTTGCAAATAGGTTTTAAAAAACACTTTCCCACGTCATTTATTTTTCGTCATTTTAAACTAGATGTGGCCGTGTATACCACGTAATTTTTAGTTTATGCGAAAACTGAATATAGTTTGTTCAGAATCAGTAACTGAATGGATTCCAATGGTTTTTAAACCATGTAATATTTTTTCCCAAAAATATTTAAAAAAGTTATACTAAGAGTGAGTGAAATTGCTGTACACTAAGTACAACACAGGTTACGGCAGGTCATAGCGGGCATTAGGAGTCAGCAATCAGCTGGGTGCAAGTGCAAAACCACCCCTAAGTCGGGTTTTCTACACTAGCGCGGGTAAACCCGCTAGCTGAAGCTAGTATATAACTAAGAAAATGTGCGAAGAAAAACTTAATGCCATTTTAGATGTCAAAGATAACAAATGCATTGTGTAATTTATTTACATCGAGTCTAGCTGTTGGAATATTTAACAACAGAATTATTTCGAGTTTGCCTTTTATCTCAATGAGAAAAATGTCGATGACTCCAGTCTAGACGAGATGAAATGTTGAAAAAATTATCTCCACAAGTTCATCTCTACGTGGCATTTGTTTGCGGATGGCGGTATTTTATATAGTATTGTTCTAAAGATAAGTAAGAGTGTCATAAGATTTTTGACGTTGAGATGTTCCTGTTAAATATGAGAAGGTTTTTTTATGTTGATAGGTTCGCGCTTGACCGCTATCACACTTATACCTATAGCCAAGTTGCTAATCTGCAATAGTTAACGCTAGTAGAAAGCTTCAAATGTACGAAAATGACGTCATCTCAACGCTCAGTCACGTGGTCAGAACAAAAGAATTAGCGGCAAGGTCAACTCGAAGCGTTCGACGCAAGCGAAACGGTTGTAACTTGGCTAGGGGGCTGATGGAAAGCGACGATGCGGTCGACGATGAAACATGCTTACCTAGAAGAAACCTATTTACTCTTAACTTAAAGATTCCTGGGTTGTAGCCATCAGGAAACACAGACTTCGGCAATGAATTCCACTCCTTAGCTGTACGCACAATGAATGTGATCCCAAAACGTTTTGTGCGTGTAGGTGGGATGTCCACGATGTACCAGTGGCGCATCGCCGTACGTTTGAGGGCCGATGATGGAACAGACTAAGCGGAATTGGGTTAATATATAATATATTCCACATTCCAACTAGAAGGACAAGATAGATAAAAATGACAGCCAATCAATATTTAAATTATACCACCCCTGAGTAAAAATATCCGTACCGGCTAATTTCTGAAACGTCTACACTGATGTTATGACAGAACTGTCACTGGTAGATTGCTGATGTTTTCAGGAGTGACTTTCTGTTTGTAGTTGGGAAAATCATCCAACGACATCTCCGCGCCCTTGGGCGGAGCGGGACTAGTGTCACAGTTTTACTGACTAAAAACCTACTCCTGTTCCTTCGTTGCCTTTCGTACCGGGCGGAATCTTCCTTCCAGAACCAAACCCTGGTCCCAGTAGGCTACGACCCTGCTGGGTCCCTACGGAAGTCCCTGCCTTAGGCTACATTATTTTGGAAAAAGGCCCTTGATTTCACGAAAAACCGAACAAGTCGCGGGCACCAGTTAGTTTCAAACGAATCAACTTTATAATACAAGTTACTGACTGCTCACCGACATGAAACATTCTCTAATGTATTTTTAATTGTTATAAAAGCATGTCGCTTACAAAGCACAAATTACCCTCAGTCAAATGAACTAGGGCTAACTTACTAGGGTAAAGAATTATGCACTTTGTAAGGGAAATAAAATAAAGAAAAAACGGGAAACAAGCGTGTTCTATGTGTTTTTTTTTAATAATGAAATTACGTAGCAAGTGGATTAAATGCTTATTTAATACTGGAGTAACATTTTCAAACAAAAAAAGTCAAAATCAGTCCACTATTGACTGAGGAATCGGTAACTATAGCTCTTCTTCTTTTTCTCCCCGTTATCCCATATTACTTGGGGTTAGCGCAATACATTTTTTTCTTCCATTCTGTCACTATCACAAATTCAAATTTTTTCAAATTCAAAATCATTATTTCAAATAGACCAAATGTAGGCACTTTTAAATAGTCAAATGTCGGTCAGGCCAAGAAAAGTGAAGCTAAATTGCACGTTCTAAAGCGTAGATCTCTATGGAGAAGAACGTGCAAGAAACTCCATGGACACTCTTTTAAATCATATCACTTCTCACACAATCCATCCATCTTTTATTGGGCCTCCTTCTCCTTCTACCCATACCTATATAACCGAACGTTCTGTCCTTTTTGAAGTCAATTTAAAAAGAAATAAAGCAATGTCAAACCATCAACAAAGCTCAAATCTTACCGACTCACACAGTAAATAAAACATGAAATTGCAGACCAATTCCTTGATAATCACGAGAACCAATAACTGGCCACTCACCCGACAAAATGTCATTTCAATTCATCGTCCGGCTCTCGAATGCAATGACATTAACGGAATGATTCCGAATGGTCACGAATAGAGCCGAATGAAAAGGACGATCCTTTCGGTAATATGGACTTTGATATAATTTTATCGTGTTCTTTGATCAAAGATTTTTGTTACTGGTTTTATTTTAGAATGGTGGAGAATTCGATTTTCAAATTAGAATTAAGATGTGGAATCATCCTTACATCCTCATCCTCCAGGGTTTGTTCTAAAGGGAACCGCGGGGTCCTGAAACGCAAGGCAAAGAAACATAGTCGTGGACTTTAGTCAGTAAAAGTCTGGGACACTCTCTGGCTCCATCGTAGAGCAGGAGGAGCTATTTGATATCCCACCAAAAAACTAAAGAGCCATCAACATACATTGCAGATGGCTAAAATTTAATGAAACTTTGGCCGACTCGAGGATTGAACCCAGAA
Source organism: Mythimna lalbum (assembly GCA_949319445.1). Classification (NCBI taxonomy): domain Eukaryota; kingdom Metazoa; phylum Arthropoda; class Insecta; order Lepidoptera; family Noctuidae; genus Mythimna; species Mythimna lalbum. The sequence continues at coordinate 17,059,811 of OX439357.1, read as the reverse complement.
CCACATGCTCAGCATAATCATTGCTGTCACTAGACCAACGCAAGCAATGAAATCATTTTACCTTTACATATAAGTAAGGCGCCTCACCCACGGTGACTTTTTGTAGCGATGTTGTCGCGCGTTCATTTCGATACTGTCGCGATGCTGTAGCGCGTTGGCATTTTTTCTATAGCGCTTACAAATGCGACTAGCGCGCATTATCGCACGCTTGCGAAAAGCGCGATAGCCTAGCTAGCAAAGTCTTCGTGGGCGTGGGGCTTAGTCACATTTGCAACGTAATACAGAAATGACAACGACGCCTTACTAACACGCTACAACACCGCGACTATATGGATGCAAACGCGCGTCCGTGCTGGTGACATCAGCGAGAGAATGAAGGGAGGATGGCGTGTGAATGAAACATTCTACATACACAAAATGTTTTGTACCGCTACTGAATCACGTTTGCAACGCGATAGAAGCGCGACAGTATCGCATTTGCATTGTGACTGAGAATCGTGGTGTAGGCGAGGGCAAACAGCTAGCGACCGCATCGCTACGGTATCGATGCGAACACGCGACAGCATCGCTACATCAGTGCTACAAAATGTCGCCGTAGTCGAAGGCCCTAAAGCTGTTATAAGTAAGTCATATATCATGGAAAAGTCTGAAATAATGCCTCTGAAGCTTTGAGATTTTTATCGTAATTTTTCATGAAATAAGCCATTGTCGTTTCTTTCAAAGAGTTATGATAGTATTCAATAGGAAGGTATTATATATTTAGGATTTATCGTTAAAGTTATGATGTTATCAGAGTACAAAATACTGATATATTTTTGTTTTTTTTTTTCAGGTGTTTTTTGTGTCACTGGTGGCTGCCAGTGACTTCGCTTACCTGACAGAAGAATATTGTACCAGTAGAACATACTATCTTTGTGGAACCATATTACCGACACAGCTGGGGACGAAAAGTTCTAGAGTGGCGACCACGTAAGTACCGGAAAACACAGCGTTAAAAGGCCTCCCAGAAGGTGGACCGATGATCTGGTGAGAGTTGCGGGAATCCGATGGATGTAAGACGCACAGGATCGGTCATTCTATTTATTTATTTATATATACTTTATTGTACACCAAGATTACATCGTTTATTACAATCTGAGTGTCTTCAAGGCTAGAGTGAATAGGCTCTTAATAAACTAGTGCGCCTCACCGTCAACGATTGCATCACCGCTTACCATCAGGTGGGATTGCAGTCAAGTACTAGTTTATATCAGATAAAAAAAAAAATTTAAATAAAAGGAACACTTATAATTAAAAATATATACGAACGGCGACCTTATCGCACTCGGCGATTTCTTCCAGGCAACCTGGAATGGACAGTGATGGTATGGACGCAAAATGGGGTTCACTTGGTGTAAATATAAAAGTAAACAAAAAATATATAGGTACTTAATGGTGAAATAGATTATAGCGACACTTGGGGGAGCCTATGTCTGTCTTTCAGATGAAATGTTGATGATAATGATGACTAGTCCTAGGATAAAAAAACAGTTTCGATGAATAATCCCACAGAAAAGATGAAAGAGGTAAGAAAGGAAATAGTTTCCGATTTGTACTACAACGAGTGTCGCCTCTTGTCTCCCACCCTTTAACTCCAATACAGGCAATAAACCAATACGAACGCGCATTACGCAACTAACAGACCACGCACACTTCGATCGCAAGTTTGCTATTGGTAGTTGAACTATGAGCATTGCCCTATGGCACGCCTGCCCCTCCCACTCTCTCATCTGTTAATCCTATCTATAAGAAGATTCCAAACACAACAAAACTTTTATCACTCTCCAAAACTACGAAAAATAAAATCTTAAACAGAAAAATCCCCACAATTTACAAAGGCGTCAAGATATAAAGTAATTCGTTCTTCCTCGAGCACCCTCACTATCGCATGTCAATCGAATATTGCCATTGCTCCAAGTCCCTTTCATCTCGGCGCCATTCTGAGCGGTCCCTAAATCGCCATCTCCGGCACAATGCCTGATCAATATTAGGATTAAGAGACTTAGAGCCAATTTGGCGATTAAGTCTCTGATTTTTCTTTTAGTGTGACGAATAGTGGGTTATGGAACTAGATTTTTTCTGACGAGTTTTATATTGTGTTACTAGCTGACTGAACGAACTTCGTACCGCCTAACAGTCAATGAATGTAGCATATCTTTTGATATAGCCAACCGATTGCGATGAAACAAAGCCTAAGTAATATATCAAGTTATACACAATTTTAAGGTTTAAAAGTTACCTACATCGATTTCGAACTATTTTCGTGATACGCGCACAACTAAAAATTTCTACACATTTATTATATGTAGGTATAGATGAAAAAAAACCTACATGGTTTTGGATCTCAAGTTAGGGAAGATATCACACTTACAATACAAAGATGACCGTTTGTGACTATGTAGTGTCTTTGTATGTTTGTTATATCTTCACACTCGATCGGCTTTTTTATTATTGATAGTCTCGCGTTTGACCACTATCTCACCTGATGGTAAGTGATGATGTGGCCGACGATGGAACACGCTTATCTAGAAGTAACCTATTTTTGGCTGAACAGATTTCGATGATAGAGCAAACCCTGCAATAGCGCATAGGATAACTTTATGTCCCGGAAATGTGTTCCATTGCGATAATTTTCCATTTTAACGCAGGCGAAACCGTTGGTAGAAAGTAGTATGTAATAAGTATTACATTTTTACCTTAATAATAGCGTAAGTTAATGTTCATCTTCTAAAGTAAAAATAAAACATACCTTTTTGTCAGGAAAAATGGACCTGAAACAGAAATAGAAAAAACCATTAAAATATAAATATGAGAGGGCACTTTGACTAAAATATTGTACATTATAACGTCAAACGTTTAACGCTTGTCTTGTACCGAGTTAGCGGAACCACACAATAGAAAAATACTTCAGATCAACTCTTAGCAACTTGCGGAATTGGGAATGAACTTGTCTTAGTCCTGCCAACTACGGACGCGTATCTTCATAGACGCGTATTCGTCATTATACTCTTGGTGTACGCCTGCTCACAGTTGCTCGTAGCATGAAAGGCTGTCAAAGAAGCAGCTACGTCCTGCCGTCGAGTCCTCAGAGTCGATGTCGATGAAGCTGTGCGTATACCAAGCATATCAAGATGAAAACGCGTCTATGAAGCTACACGTCCGTGGATGGTTGGTCTTATGCCTTGATCAAATGTACCGAGTAAACGGGCGAGGCAGTGCTTTCGGCCGAATACTCGTTACGTATAAACAAAGCGCCGAGTGCTCGACCGAGCGTTTATCTCTACAACTCACTTACATCACTGTCTCGGCCGGGCAACGTTTTAATGTCTCGCCCTTTTACTCGGTACGTGTGATAAGGCAATGGGATGCGGAAATTTATTTTTAAACTCTAGGTCTCTGTCTCAAAATATGGGGCTTCATCGTGTATGAGAGTGAGGAGCTCAAGATTTTGCGTAACACTACAATGTCTAGTACCGCCCCTAAGACCCCTCGACACCTAAATTCCTTTAGGCCAAATCCAGAGTGCGATCTACGTTGCGTAACACTTCCTTACTAATATTATACAGGCGAAAATTTGTGAATGTGTGTGAAGGTTTGTTACTTCATTACTCTCGAACGGCTCAAAGGATTTGAATAAAGTTTGGCACACGGATAGACCCTGTCCTGAAATAGCACATAGCAAAATTTTTATTCCGGGAGTACGATATGACTCTTACACGGTAAGAGAAAACATCGTGAGGAAACCGGCATGTCCTAGAGCCAATAATTCGAAGACATGTGACATTCACCAACCTGCACTGGGCCCGCGTGGTGGATTACGGCCCATTCCCTCTCCTAGAGAGGAAGCCTGAGTTATAACAGTGAAAAAATTATACGATTGACTATGCTGTGAAACTATAATAAAACTGTATGACATTTTTTGTTCAGTCAGAAGCCCAAAACTTAAACAAAACGGTCTAGAACATGAAACGCTTTCAGATGAAAGATTTAGCCACAAAATAGGCTTCAATAGGCCAAGAAGATGGACTGGTTCTTCTGTCCTTATCTATTAAGGGCACTACACATCAGCCGGGGTCGTTTATCACGGTGACAGATCATCCCGGGCTCTTAGAGATCCAGAATGACAAATGTTACGGTCAGGTAAAAAGGTTCCATGTTTCTTGAATTTCAGTTAACTGTTTCTTGATGACGGGAAAACGCCTTATGGCCCTTATTACTTAAGGGGAGATGTCAAGTACAGTTTTTAAAAAAAGGCGTTTTACTTTTCGAATTTCTGTGGTGTATTATTTTTTGACGGCATGGTAGGTAAATGATAATAGTTATTTGATATACAAGAGTGTTTTATGTTCTTTACTGTATGGACTTTAAAAGAGACTTTGACCCCTGAGTTTGTTTCGGTGTTTCTTCTCAGGGTAGTCAGCTAGGAAACACCAGCCTCATCTCGTTAAAACTGACTGAAAACAAAATTGACGTGTAAAAGTGTTTTTTAAAAACCCTATTTAAAAAATAAAGATCATTTATCATAGTGCAAAGTTGCTTTTTAACCGCGTGTTCAATTTTGATAATCGAGCAAGCGAAGGATTCTAAAATTGAATCACGAGCGCAGCGATTCTTAATTTAGAATCGTGAGCGTTATCGTGAGAGAATCAAAAGAGCACAAGGTGAAAAATCTTTGCACTCGAGTTCAACACGTAACTTTTCATCCCACCTCAGCGAGGAAATGACTACATGCAAAAAAAGTACACCAATCAGATTCCGAGTCTGAGTTTTTAACAAATTAAAAAAAAAGTTGAATGACAAATTTGGTACGATGGAGGTAGAAGTAAAAAGGTTTAATGATGTTTTGAATTCAAAAACATAGTGCACGCGATATTCTAAATTCAATTTACTTTTTCTCACTAGAGAATAAAAACGGCTTTTGCTCTCAGATATCGAAGAGCAAAAACACTCTTTCCAAGATAGTGGGATGAAAATAATATTTATTGCGCAAATATGTTTAAAAGATACACTTTTACACGTCAATTTATTTTTTCGTCATTTTCATCACCCTGAAAAGAAGCACCGAATCAAACTCAGAGGATGTAGTGATTAGCCAAGTAGGTACAAGAAATATATTTTTTTTCTTTTTTATAATTAGTAGGCTCACGTTTCGATGATGTGGTCGACGATGGAGCACGCTTACCAAGAAATAACCTATTCACTTTTGACTAGTAGATTCCCGGGTTGTAGCCATCAGGAAACACGGATTCCAGGAAGGAATTTCAGTCTTTAACTGTACGCAAAATTAATGTGTTCCACTTATCCCGTTGCTAGGTGGAATTAGATTATGCGATTCCGATGCAGACTCCCCGAAATGTAATCGATAGAAAACCGACAGGCCAGCAACTCGGCGTCGATGCTCGGCTTTGGAGTTTTGACTCCAAAAGTGCATCATCACCGATGATCCTCTTGGCACGACTGCAGAGAGATCAGCCACATGACCAACGGCTTTCCGAGGCAAGGAGATATCACAGCACAATTTCCCAATTTTAGGCAACTACAGGGTTTTTCCAAATGAAAAACCCAATAGTACTTTGTGCTCGACCTGGAAAACAAACCCAGGACCCCACGCTCAGCAGTCGCACAATAAAAATTATATAACACATGGTACATGGTGGGCATCCCACCCATACCATACGTACAAAGCATTTTGGAATACATTCATTATGCGTACAGCTAAGGAGTGGAATTCCCTGCCGGAGTCTGTGTTTCCTGATAGCTATAACCTAGGGGTCTTTAAGTCAAGAGTGAATAGATTGCTTCTAGGCAAGCGTGTTCCATCGTCGGCCACATCATCGCTTGCCATCAGGTGAGATAGTGGTCAAACGTGAGCCTATAGATTATAAAAAAAAATATATACTTAAAGCATATCGCCATGTAAATAACAAACAGCTGTTTCTGTTTTAGCGAGTGTATCTTGTGCGTGTATTTGTAACTTGACGCAACGGTGTTTTTCTCACACTTGTGCACTTTGTCGCATTGCGTCGCAGGGGAAAGAAAAAAAAATTGCTATTTTTTTATTATTACTATGAAGGGTAAGCAATCATATGCTATTTTTAAGTTTTTTCTCATCAAATAACTTTGCCCGCTATGAGTGGATTGAGAGGGAGAGTTAGAATTGTATTTACTTAAAACTGTGGTGCACAAAAATTGCTACATGCTTTTAATTCATGAATCCCCAAGCGACCACCGGTGGCCGCGCATCTATTGTCTTACTATTGTGTCTCTATCTGAAGGGTTAAAACCCACCTATGTTTCTTCAGTTGGCATTGGTGTTCAAAGGACACGGTAACTTTTTACTGTTATATAAGTTAACTTAGAACCCATTCACGCAACAAAAACAAACAAAAATATTTTTAACAGTCAGAAAAGCAATTTAAAAGAAAGAAAATAATTTAATAATAGTTAGAGTCCGTCTACTGAAAGCGTGACCTGAGAAAAGGAGGTTGAAACCCAAAAATTTGAATATGGTATTATTGAAATAGTAGGAGAAAAAAGTTTTGATACTTGAGTATTATTTTTTAAATGTATATGGCGATTGTACAATAGTTGTTTAAGAACTTAAATTTGTGTAGATTTATTTATTGGTAGATGTATGGTAAAGGTTAATAATACACAAAATGTTGTTGTTGTTGTTGTATGTGTGTGCGATAGTCAAATAAAATAGTCAACATGATTTCAACTTCAGCACGTCTCGCCAACACTAATAATGTGCTTCAAGATTGTTGGGTTGGAATCGATTCGTTTTAGCAGGGAAAAAATTCAAATCTTTTGGAATTAGTTAAGTGGGAACATGTTTTATACTCAAGTAAATGTTTCAAATGATACGAATCGACTCGTGAGACACGGAAAGTTCAGCAGCTATCTCTTTCAAACTTGAACGAGGATTTTAGTTATTATTTTCTTCTTTTTCACGCTACAGTTGAAGACTTTGATGGCCTACCAGACGGAGGCAAATCTTTCATCACATCTCGACTGCTCCTAAACGTATTGTAGCAATCTTCAGGACATCAGTGAAGATATATATTTTCAGAACTTAGTTTAAAGACTTTTCTCCATATTTCTCCAATTTTTTTCCGTTTAGTCCTTGCATATTTTTTAGATTATCTATAAACATAAGAAGTACCATCATTCATACCTTAAAAATATCTAGTGGTCAGTCAACAATGATCAAGATTATAATGTCACACTAACTTAAAATCCAAGATCGTACATAAACATTGTTGTTTTTCTTAGAAAACAACTTCTTTCTCTTCTTGTTTTTGTTTAAACTCACAGATGATAGTGTGTAGCAGCTTTCGCACATAACTTTATATTGTTTTACCCATGATAAAACAGTTATTGTTGATAAATAAATATCTGTTTCAAAAAACTGACAATTGCAATCATAGACTTACACGATATTTTGGCGGCAAAATAATGTTGCCACTTTAATTTAAAAAAAAACTCCAGGTTACGCTTTCATTAGACAGACTCTAAAAAAAAAGTTTCTCGGCAAAATAAACCAACAAAAAAAAAAAAACAAAAATAAAGATCGTGCTCGATAGAAAGTCAATTCACATTTTTGAAATTCGAATCCACTCCAACATCAAAGTACCTTCGTCTACAACATTTTTCAACGTCAAAATGTCGTTGACCCCAAAAGAGAAAAATCTGCGCTCTACTGCATCAAAGCTCACGTCACATTAGACCCCGAGTTCGGACCCCACATTTTGATTGACATGTCGAGATAACCTGGGGTCTATCCCGCATATATATTACTTCGTCAATTCTTACTTTGTACCATTCAAATGTTATTCACATTCGCATTGCGGTGACGCCATTTTAATTTAAGATTGGAAGAGGTTTCATGTTTTGTGATGAAATGGATGAAATGATTTTGGTTTAATCTAAATCTTATTGGACTTTTTTTCGGTGGCAAAAATCATACAGTGACAACCCCCGTTCTTGGGTGAAGCGGGAGATAGTGTCAGACTCTTACTGACTAAAAACCCACCCCGTTCCTTCTAGCCTTCATACCGGGGCTCGAGTTCCTTTCAGATAACCCAGGCCCCAGTAGGCTTCCACCCAGCTGGGACCCTCCTGTATCTTATTGGATCTGAAATTGTATTAAACATAATAATAATTTGAACAAACCACCAAACTATTTCCCAACTTTGGTTCTTTAGACTGGTCTGTTGGTCTAGTGGTTAGTGGCCCTAACTACTATGCCGGAAGTTGTAGATTCGTTTCACACCCAAGACTGTGTGATGAGCAGAATCACTTGTTCAATAACACAAAGTCAGCTTAGTTAGAAACTAGATGGCGTTGTGTGAAAATTGTGGGATATTATTATTATTAACTGGGTGTGTTTATTAGGGTTCCTCAACCGAAGTCCGAGGACCCTGTTACTAAGCCTCCGCTGTCCGTCCGTGTATTAACGGACAAGCGATAGAGTTATTTTCACAGAATATAATATATTTCTATTGCCACTACAATAAATAATCTCTCAAGGGGGAGGGCTCTCAGAGCTGCTCGTGGAGCAACATGCGCCGTCGACGACTAGAGCTCGGTCCGGACGGTTACCCGACGGTCGGACGGCAAGCTACCCAGTGCTCGCCGTCCGCAAGCCCGCGCCCACGGTGATTCTTCTGAGGTAAAATACTGTATGGCTATGACACGCAGTTTTCTATCACTGTAACAATTTTTCTAACAATAGAGATCTGAACAAACGAGAGACTGTTTCACGTCCATATAAAATTAGGATTAAATTACATTTTTGACAGCATAAAATATTATCTCTTATTTTTGTAATTTAGATGTCAACAGAATTTATGGGGCGCGCTAGTAGAAGTCCGTAACAGAGCGGGCATGCCTGCAAAAATTGTGGGGCGACATGGAGTGGGCAAAGTCATTAGGTAATTTCATAACATAAAAATAAAAACAGTTTTGCGTTCTCGATAATATGATTATCCATTTTTGGGCTTCAGACTTTTACTGACTTAAACGCACCTTTGCTCTTTCAGTTACCTTTTGCCCAATCCTGGAATGGAGTGTAATTTTTTCTTTCTATATTTTGGTTGCCCAGACGTACATTTTTGCAGTTTCTCCCTAATTTTTACTAACTCCTTCATGGAGTAATGGTGTAAATATGAGATAGTGGTCAAGCACGAGCCCAACAAAAAAAAAATACACCTTGTAATTTTTCCCGTTTACTTTTTTGTGACAAACAAAAAACCCCAACCAAAAAAACATAAGTAATTCATAACACGGTAACAAAAAATATATATAAAAAAAAATGCGGAACGGAATTAACACATGCGTTATTTCCTCCAACCACTAAACCATAATAATTCGCGATTCCCTGTACAAAGAGCACATTATGTAAGGGCCATTTAAAAAAAGAGGCACCCCACTAAATTCACTTTCTTTCGCAATAAGGGGAAGCCTCCTTTGTTGTGGCTTGGAAATGTGTATCTGACATCGAAAAGGACTTTTAGGTGTGAAGTTTGAGATTATTTTGAAGTCTGAAGTTTTGGTAATTTGTTATGATTTATTTGTTTCAGCGACGGCGTCGCCGGTAGTCCTCAAAGGAAATGGCGGGACGAATTGGATATCGCCTTTTGCAATGTATGGAAGGAGTGGAGGGAGGCATTTGTCCAGGAGTTGGACAAAACAGGCTAAAGAGGTTAGCAAAATTTTGTTTTAGATACAACATAAAGCATGGTTAACTATGATTCATCCATAAACTTCACACATCACGGAAAATCTACGATATACAACGTGTAACGTTAAATGCGTAAAACCTCAGACACCCCCATTTGATTTTTAATTCGATTGACCTAATTATGAGAAAAAAAATCATTAAAAAAAAATTAAAGGTTTTATGAGCAGATTTAGTTTGTTTAAAATTCATATCTGCATTGAAATAAGACCTTTTATTATCCCGTGTATGAGAAGATTTTATTGGTTTACAACTATTTGTGTTTGTTTACCTATTTCAGTGAGTTTGCGCACGTGATGGCTTGACCTATTCATAAATAGACAGGTCGAAGTTTTTAATGATTTTTTTTTTTGAAAAATCGAACCTATATTAAAAAGTGGTTTAATTGATTTTCCTCGTTATTCTGAACAAACTAATTTCATTATCAAGTTTTGCGCATTTAACGTTACACTTTGTATAAAACTAAATAATAATTTCGAGTCCACTTTAACACACATTTATGGTAGCTATTATAAAAATTATAAAATTTTTGGTGTTTTTCAAAATAAATTTATTTTTTCTTAACTGAACCTAAAACTTTGCTATCAGTCTTAAGAGCAGTGGTTATGAAGTATTTACACAAAGTTATGGGCGTGGCTGGGTTTGAAATCCCGACCTTACAATTCGTCAGTCGGAGCAGATACCACTGGTCCACTACTGTTCTATCAAATATACAAACAAACATTGGAAATTAATAAAAAAAAAAATTGTTGAAAGGAACCAAACAACATATCCCACCACAATGACGCAGTTTATCTACACAACACACAGCCTTTAAAAACTTTTTACACTCCACACACAATAAAAAAGAATGAAAAAAAAAGTTCACAAAAGAAAAAATGTCACCATAACTTTTCGTCAGATACCGCATCACAATATACAAGAGCCGTTCATTCAATTTTTGCCCCTCCAAAGCTTTTAGTACTTCAATCGCAGTAACAAAAGGAAGTAAATAGTGGACCTGAATGAACCTGAACACTTCATATCCTAGACGCTATTCAATTTACATCTTCAATCTTTCTTTCTTTTTAGGATTTTCCGGTATTTGTTCATTGGGTAGCGTCTCTAGATTGCTGGAGTTCTTATTTACACAAACCCTTTTTTTTCAATTGTCTAGTTAAGTACTAACTTTGGCCAGTAAATTTGTCTGCGTGAAAGTAGAAAATTATCCTAAGAGAACATAATTCCAAGATAAAAAGCATCTTATGGCCAACGTAGGCGCGGGCTTGCGGACGGCGAGCATTGGGTGGCTTGCTGTCCGACCGTTTCCGACCGAACCCAAGAGGTCGACGGCGCGCACTGTTCTCGCGCGCCTCAAGGAGTTGTCAGCAACAGCAGGGGCCCAGCTGGGTCGACGCCTACTGGGGCCAGGGCTATCCGAAAGGGAACTCGAGCCCCGGTATGAAGGCAAGAAGGAACGGGGAGGTTTTTAGTCAGTAAGAGTCTGACACTATCTCCCGCTCCGCCCAAGAACGGGAGTTGTCATGATGATTTTTGCCCACCATAAAAAAATCCGTTTAGGTGTTTGACCGTAAAGGATTATCGAGCATATGTATAGACACACACCCATAAATTTAAACTAGCTTCTGCCAGTAACTTCGCTCACGTAAAAGTAGATAAGTATCTCAATTGATCTCAAGGGAACATAATCTCAGGATAGAAAAATCATATCGTGACGTTAAGATGCTTTCTATCCAACAGTCTCCTGGCTTCTGATTGTTAGCTTTCGAGCTAACAGTCTTCTGGCTTCTGATTGATAGATTTCGAGCTGACAGTCTTCTGGACACGCCGGTAACGTAGAAGACTGTTATGTCTGTATACGTCAAATGACTGTATTAATTTCATTTTGGCAAAGAACGAGTCAGCCCTCTGGTTATGGCAAGCGTCGATCAATTGGCGATAATCATCTTTGAATTTTTAATGCGCTTGGACCCCATGACAAGTATTATTTTCACGGCAGAATTAATCACATAATTTGAGGTGGATATCCATGAAATGTCTTCCTCAGCTCTGTATGAATCGAAAGGACTTGTCAGATTTTTACTGACTAAAAGAGATGACGCAATGGAAACAACGGAAAAATTCCTTCAGTTGAACTTCGCGTTCCACGGTCACGGAGAAGTTATCTTCCACCATTCCTGCAGCCCCATTCCGTTAAGTCAAGCTTAAACAATACATCTCCATTATCACTAATCGAACGCACCAATCAAACAGTACCTAAAGTAATTACCAGGGTTGATATTATCGTGATTACAAAACCACGTACTAAGCAATTGTGGCTACATCCTTGAGGCCCGTTCACTCGATCTCAGCAGCTCAGATTGCTGCCGTTTCGAAATACAACCAAACGGGGCCAAGTACGCTTCCTTTCGAGCAATCTATTCATAGATACGGCTCATGTAAATGTGCATTACCAATACTAGTAATTGTATCCGAATTGCCTATTTCGAAAGTGAGGACAATGGCGGATTTTTTGAAAGTTCGAAACAAAAGAACAATGTTAATTTGTTTCCTTTGACATTGATAATGACGTCACTTGTCACAGCCCACTACTACAAAATAGATAGGTACAGAAGGCAATCTCATGTGTGTACTTCACTTTTTATACCTACGCTCGGTGGACGCACACTAATGAACGTTTGAGCCGGATCAAAATTAAAGTACAGTTAACAGAAAATAGTACGGCAGTCAGTACTCTCTTTCACACTCCCTTCGCGACAGCTTTTCTGTGGATGTCTTCAAGAGGAAAATTAAAGACCACTTTCTTTCCTAACTGACATCATCATCATCATCATCATTTCAGCCGATATACGTCCACTGTTGGACATAAGCTTCCCCCAAGCGTTGCCGCAACGAACGTTACTGTACGTCTCGCATCCATCGGTTTTCCGCAACCTTCTCCAGGTCATCGGTCCACCTCGCAGGAGGCCTTCCAACTGACTAACTAACTGGCATAATGTTTGTGTACGTAAATATTGGTATTTATTACTATGGACGGATAATACATTTTTATGTATTAAAATCCTACCCTAAATATGGCCTTTCTATCCCTACAGACACCTGACAGTTGCCTTCTACTGCGAAGCAGTAATGCTACCGAAGGAGTCGGCCGCACGCGTGAGAAAACGGACATCCTCACAGTATTTCGCACCCAGTTCTTATATCCATCGTGAGGAAACCGGCAAGTCCTAGAACCAAAAATTCGAAGACATGTGACATTCACCAACCCGCACTGGGCCCGTGTGGTGGATTACGGCTCAATCCCTCTCCTAGAAAGGAGGCCTGATTCTCAGCACAGCAACAGTCTCAGCAGTAGCAACAATAAAAAAAGGCTCATGATGATGATGCTTGCTTTCACTGCCCGTCACTGGTTTAAATCATTTCTGGTTTCTTCTTTAAAGGCTTCTAAAATACCTGTTCCAAAGACCATATATTACCATACAGATTCTAATAACGCTAAAATCAAGATCATTTACAAGTTTTCTAATTCAGTATTAATTGAAATCAGTTCATGAGCAGCAGTTTTTCTATCTATCTTTTGACATGACACTGACTTGTAAATGGATCACTTGATCCCGGCATTCCGTGAAACCGTTTGACGGGAGAGTGAATACATACAAACGTTGTTAAAGCGGTAATCAAGCAAATGTTTTGGTGAGACGGAGTTCGGACGGAGAGAAGGGTAGTTCTGGGTAATTGTGAAATGTGAGCAAGCCATGTAACTGTGCATGTAATAGGTATGATGTAGAAAAAAAATTTCGATAATTGATTAAGTATGAAATAATGGAGTCTATTAAAAAGAGCTTTTTTTGAGGTCGGAAAATTATCAAACAACTTCTATCACTCTGGGTGGAAGGAGTGTCACTTACTGACTAAATGCAACCCGTATAATTTCAGGGTTTAAGCAGGGGCCTAGCTGAGTCGAAGCCTACTGGGGCCAGGCTTAATTTCGAAACATAGCTTGAGCCCCGGTATGAAGGCTAGAAGCAACGGGATGGGTTTTTAGTCAGTAAGAGTCTGACACTATGTCCCCGCTCCGCCTAGAAGCAACGGGATGGGTTTTTAGTCAGTAAGAGTCTGACACTATGTCCCCGCTCCGCTTAGAAGCAACGGGATGGGTTTTTAGTCAGTAAGAGTCTGACACTATGTCCCCGCTCCGCCCAAGGGCGGGAGTTGTCATTAGATGATTTTACCACCATAAAAAAACTCGTTTAACTTCAGTCACCCTTTGCATTTCAGGGCTGAAGTGGCTATTGCAAAAAATCTCGCTACTCTGGTAGGCCGCCCAAAATATCTACTATTGAGACCTATTAAGGTGTCCAAATGTTGAGCTGGTAATTTTAACCCCACAATTGCCTGATGATAGATAGTATGATAAAGTGTTCGAAGATATCCGCAGGAAAACCAATGGTAAATAGCAGTGGGTTAGGCACACTGCTCGCAGGAATCATATTGCCGATGTGTTCTAGAGTGGTGACCGCGTACTGGAAAGCGTAACGTTAGAAGACCTCCCACAAGGTGGACCGATATCCTGGGGAGGGTCGTGGAAATCCAATGGATGCGAGACGCACAGAACCATAATCTCACCTCCCACCACTGTTGGTCCTACCCGCCTTGCGGCATACGACTGCGTATGTCTTTACAGCGTGCTCTACTAGGACGTGCTTTGTAAACTCCATACATTCTTTTTTCCTGTCCCTCTCTACTAATTTCACTTCTCCCCATTCGCACGCACAGAACCAGTCGTAGCAAAGTTAGGGGAGGCCTATATCCAGCTGTGTGAGTAGTGAGTATACATGTGGATGGGTGGAGACTGAGAGGGAGGCCAAAGAAAAGATAGATGGATTGTGTGAAGAATGATATGAAATAAAAGGAAATTAGTGATAACATGACGGGTGACAGGAAAGAATAGAAGAAAAACGTGTTGCGCCGACCCCAAATAACATGGGAAAAGGGCAGGAAAATGATTATATCCAGTTATGTGCGTATTTTGACTGAAATAATGATAAGATAGTAACATGGTTAGCATAGCATTAAGGAATTGCATACTGTTAGTATCAGATAAGTGTGGATTTTGTCCAGTAGCAACTAGAACAAGAGGTAAATTGACTGTATGGTACTTATGCCGTTAATCGTTTCGATTCAGAGATGGCGCTCAGCCAAAACCGTATTTTCAAGGGTGACCGAAGTGGGTATCGGAGTGTATGACTGCTGTATTCAATGCTGTATTCAATATCTGGCATAGAGATTGTTAAATTCACATGTATTACTGGCTTCTGCTAGTGACTTTGCCTGAATGAAAGTAGGTTTCTCCATACAAACTTTGAACCCCCGTTTCAACCCTTTTAAGGGGTAACTTTTGGAAAATTCTTTTTCATTCTCTGTATAAACCATAAAAGGAGCCTCTGGACATAATATCAATATTCTAGTTTTAAGGGTTTGGGTTGGGCGCTGATGAGTCAGTGAGTGAGGCTGGACTTTGCCTTTTATATATTATTACAACATCAGTTTTAGTATATGCGAAATCTAAACTGACTTTTTTTCATAACTGTATGTCAGCAGAAATACATAGCCACCGGACCATCTAGGCCAATGAGGAGTCGTTTTGCACTTGCACCCAGCTGTATGCTAGGGCCTTATATCTGCTATGACCTGACAGGACCTATGTTGTAGTGTCGGTGGTGTTCAATTGTGAGCATTTTAAATATTTTTGGGAAAAAAATATATTATGGTGTAAAAACTATTGGAATCCATTCATGATTACAAACTATATTCAGGTTTCGCAAAATTAAAAATAATGTTGTACACAGATCATAAGTTATGTGAGGTTCTATCATCATCATCATCTTCCTGCCCTTGTCCCATTTTATTTGGGGTCGGCGCAACACGTTTTTTTCTTCCATTCTGTCCTGTCACCCGTCACGCTATCACTAACTCCCTTTTATTTCATATCACTTCTCACAAAATCCATCCATATTTTCTTTGGCCTCCCTCTCCCTCTCTCTTATGTGAGGTTCTATGTGAACTTCAAAATGCGGTTTTCGATTATTTATTTTTTAATATACGTATGGCATATTATGAATAACTCCTGTATAGTGAGCGCGTTCACGAACATTATACTCACGTACACAAGACACCCAGGCTCAAAACAGCCTCGCGGACGGCGAGCCATGGGTAGCTCGCTGTCCGATCGTCCGGTAATGGACCGAGCCCAAGACGTCGACGGCGCGCACTGTTCCCGCGCGCCTCAAGGAGTTGTCAGCAGCAGGAGGGGCCCAGCTGGGTCGAAGCCTACTGGGGACAGGGTTGTCCGAAAGGGAGCTCGTGCCCCGGTATGAAGGCTAGAAGGAACGGGGTGGGGTTTTTAGTCAGTAAGAGTCTGACACTATCTCCTGCTCCACCCAAGAGCGGGTTTTGTCATACGATGATTTTCCCCATCGCAAAAAAAAATAAGACGTCGACGGCGCGCACTGTTCCCGCGCGCCTCAAGGAGTTGTCAGCAACAGGAGGGACCCAGCTGGGTCTAAGCCTCCTGGGGAAAGTCCGAAAGGAAGCTCGTGCCCCGGTATGAAGAAGCTAGAAGGAACGGGGTGGGTTTTTAGTCATTAAGAGTCTGACACTATCTCCCGCTCCATCCAAGAGCGGGGGTTGTCATAATGTGATTTTTCCACCGAAAAAAAAGAGGCTCGAAACAGCAATCTATAGGCCAAAAAACCTTATCCTGTGCTGGAAGTGCACCCGTGACGCACAGCGCAGCTGAGCCATATTATTTAAATAGTTGACCACTTGCACAATTTTTCTTCTACAAAATAAATAAAAAAAATACATTTTAAGTATTTGATTTCACAATCCACAACAAATAGAAAAGGTATTAAATTTACAATCTTAAAATGGCCACTAATAACTCATAACGAATCGTTTAAGGCCACTTGATCAGCGGTTCTCAATCTGTGGTACTCAATTACTCATGTGCAAAAATCTCTACGTGAAATTTTGTAATATCAAACTTTTCAACTGTGATGCAAATTAATTTCACTTCTTTACTTCGTATCATATATTTTTTGAGGGGAGAAATACGAGAGACGTCAAATAACTGCTCCCGCTCTGGGTCAGATTTGGACTGACTGGAACCCAACGGTGATACTTCTGTTACAATATGTGTTCCAGGATCATGGTAACTCTTTGGAACATTCACGCAGCGTGTTTATGCTAACATTCAGTATTTTGTGTTCCCGCAAACAATATTGACCACACAAACTTGTAATAATATGTGTTATAGCGTAGATTAGAGTAGGTTATATGTTATTGTTTTTATATTTTAAGTATTGGGATCTCTCTACATTCGAAATTATAAACGATTACCTGGGACAGTAAATTCAGTTGGGTAGGTCTAACTTCGAGAAAGATTCGACGAATCTGACACTGCCCATTCACGAAGCTGTGCGGTATTTTCTATGACCAGGTGAAACAAATGGTAGAACGATGGATGCAAGTCACACAGGACCGTTCATTATGGGGCCACTTAGGGGAGGTCGTTCCGGCTGAAATGATGATAACGATGACAATTAGATGTAAGTACTGTAAGCTAATTTTAAGATCGCCCTATGTCATTAGATACCTGTAATGATAATAAGGCAAATAAAAAATTAATATGGAAATTCAAGTGGTCCCAGAAAAAAAAGTTTGGAAACCAATGGCTTAAACATCTCTGTTCATACCTACTAAAACTATGATGCACGTGCTATATGATTGATGCCAAGACAACATAATGTCAAGTTGCTAGTCACAATGCAATTTTAACATTTAATGGGTTAAGGTAACTGTTAGAATGTCAGTTTGTGAATGCAACTAATACTAGAATGCAATTTTTAATCAGACTTATAATGTATTACATTATTGTAATGAAAATTACGATTTGATTGAAGTGACGGTAAAATTACTGTTTAGTGGAAGTGTAATTATTTCATTAGTATTGCGATTGCTGTGGCAGTTGCCTGTTAAAGTGACATTTTGTCCGTGAGGCTGAAAACGCAAGCGACAGCCGAGCAGTGCGGCCGCTTGCCAATATTTTACGTTATTTTCACTTCACTACTCTTTGAAGGTAATGTGGTAATGTGTGGGTAATGTGGTTCTTTTTTTAAAGGTAATGTGGTCCACCATTTGAACGATTTAGACCCATTTCGATCATTATTTTTTTTTCTTTTTTAAGGTGTGACTGATAGATCCTAGGTTGGACCAGGAGGGTGGATTCCTACAGCTGCATACATTTCCTAGTAATTTTATACAATTTCTAAGTTTCACACATTTCCGGTAACATATAGATATCTTAATATTTCAGTTTATTATATCACCGTCAGTTTTTTCTGCAAAAACTTACTGACGTGGCGTATCAAAATAGGCTAATAATTTCAGACAGAGTAGGTAAAATGAATGCATGAGATGATACTCTATTTTTGGTCATCATCATTTTTCATTTCAGCCGACAGACGTCCACTGTTGGACATAGGCCTCCCCTAAGTGTCGCCACAATGATCGATCCTGCGCGTCTCGCATCCATCGGTTTCCCGCAACCTTCACCAGGTCATCGGTCCACCTTGCAGGAGGCCTTCCGACGCTGCGTCTTCCAGTACGAGGTCGCCACTCCAGAACCTTTCGGCCCCAACGGCCATCTGTTCTGCGAGCAATGTGCCCTGCCCATTGCCACTTAAGTTTGGCGATTCTTCGGGCTATGTCGGCAACCTCTATTTTTGGTAAAATATGTATTTATATTTTTAAGGAAATTAAGATATATTATACAGGATCAATTTTTGAAGTGAAAAGGTTGTGTTTATACTTTCAGATTAAGCGATACACCAACTTAAAAAAAAAACATTCTGTATATAAAATCTGTGCCTTAAAAAACCAATGCTTTATTCATAATAAAATTTCACGCAATGCAATATTCTTCAATAGAGCCTACCATTCACTATTATTTACATTTTCCATTCACGCTCCATGCAAGTGGAATTCGATAATTCATCGTTTTCAATTTTCATTCGCAAAGAGATTTCGTTCACCGATACCGATGATTGATTTAGCTCCCGTCTCAATTCCTATTAGTAGTTTATCGTTCATTCGTTCATTCCAAATTTGAATGCTCCATATGGGATTACGATCGGAATGATTCGTTAACGATCAGATATGCGTTTACATGTAAATTTTTAAGATTAACTGGTTATATGAGTTTGTTCCAGGGATTTTTATTTGAAAGGGTTCCTAGTTTATCATTCATTCGTTCATTCCAAATTTGAATGCTCCATATGGGATTACGATCGGAATGATTAGTTAACGATCAGATTTGCGTTTATCATGTAAACTTTAAGATTAACTGGTTTTGGAAGACTTTGTTCCTGGGATTTTTATTTGAAAGGGTTGTTCCAGATTGCTCTCATTTTTATCAGCTTGGGTATATATTCCTTACAGATCTTATTAGAACATCCAGTTCTCATCTGTAAGGAATTGAAGGAACTTCTCAAATATTACAAATTGCTATAGTGGTTTTTCTATATTTATCAACAATTTTTCTTTTAATTTTTATTGTTGTTTTTCTTATGTTAAAGGCTAGTTCATAGTTTTTGTTTTATTGTGTCGTTTGTGGCGCATTTCTAATAAACCATTTTTTCTTTCTTTCTTTAAAAACACAAATATTTGCATTCAGGAAGTATGTCCAACAGTGGACGTCTTTCGGCTGATTTGATGATGATGATGATGATGAAGTATCACTTATCAGATATCTCAATTGAGATGATAAGCGACTATGATAAAGGAAATAAAAGGTCTGCTGGAATTTATTTCTTTGTGAAATTAGCAGTACCTTTGTACATAGTTTTATTATATGTTATCTCCTTTGGTATTTTGTGTGTACATAAATTATAAAATAAATAAAAATGGTTCTGATGAAAATGGTACTATCGAACTGATGCACCGATGTTCCGACTTTAAACCATGCAGGTCTTCTAGCCATGTTTGAGCTTATTAAAATGGTCATGACATCAGTGAGCTATAATATAAATGATTTTAATGGTGATATGCTGCGGGTACTTTGTTCGTTTTAGTGCAAGTAATATATCATCAAATTAGTTCTCCCGTTCTATGGTAGACCGAAGGAGTCTCTAAACATTACTAAAATCTGCTTTCGTTCAGCATCAACAACCTAGGGGGTCGATTCAATTTTGCTACTGTTTGAGGCGCGCGGTACACTACAGACCATCGCTTTGCAACTTCTGACTATAATTAGGTAGTCGCTTAAAATGTAAATATTTATTGGTAGAAATGATTCAGCCTTACTAATGCACTGACTCCATATAAAAAACACAAACAACAATCAGCACCAACCCATAATCAGATCAAAAAAACCAGTTCGATCCAGAATTTTAAATACAGAATCAAACGAGTCCAAAGAATGTCGTGTATCTTCGTTCCCTCTCGTTTTCTATGGAATCCTCGCCCTTTCCCTTTTGTTAGCAACCGGTTCACTCCTGCGCATGTTCGGAGAGAACAGATTGCGATTTGAGGAATTCCTTTTTCAAAAATTTAAATTGTGTAGATCGAATTCATGTTGCGGGTTATTGAATTTGAAATGCCATGATAATCGACAATAATTTTTATCAACTTATCGATAATAGATTTTGAAATGGTTTTGTATGGATGATCTTTTTATGAATTGGACTTGATTGAAAAGAGGTATGCAATAATTCGTCGTAATCACATTAATATTATAAAGATGAATATTTGTCAATGTGTGTGTCAATTCTTTATGCTCGAATAGCTGAACGGATTTCGATAAAATTGTACGCAGGTAGACCACACCTTGGAATAGCACATATGATATTTTTTATCAGCCTTTTTAATGTTCCCACAGCTGGGAATCAGGCCTTCTCTCTAGGAGAGGGAATGGGCCGTAATCCACCACGCGGGCCCAGTGCGGGTTGGTGGATGTCACATGTCTTCGAATTTTTGGTTCTAGGACATACCGGTTTCCTCATGATGTTTTCCTTCACCGTTTTGAGAGCAGTGGTGATGAAATAAATTACCCAAAGTAAGGCGCCTCATTTGATTCGAGCCTGTGGCCTACCACTCGTAAGTTGGGGCCATTACCACTCGGCCACCACTGCTCTCCCAGCCACAGCCGCTCATGTTTTCGTAATTTTTGTTCTTTTACATGCCAGATTCCTCTCATTTTTTTCCTACACCGTTTAGTTCTCTAATCGGTGATGAAATCAAGTACTACTTGCCAGTTGGGGCGATTGGGGTTGTGTACTTCAGGGCCACCACTCTCAAAAAGAAATACGCCCAGATATTTTGACCAATAATCTAGTGAGGGTCGCGGAAAGAGACCGAAGCGAGATGCACAAGACTGGCCATTGTAGCAATACTTGGGGGAGGTCTTTGACCAACAGCGAAAGAAAGAAAGGAAAATGTTTATTTGTTTGTATTCACAGACACATCTTATTAAAACATAATTAAAAAGTTTACTTATGATAAGTTATGTTGCAATTGTAATAATCAGTGAACGTCTTCTGACTGACTTTATCAGTTAAAATTGGTAACAAAAACAAAAAACATCAGAAGACATCGAAGGACGGGAGCAATTTGCCTGCTGTGGTTATCCAGTCCGATTATAATGGGTGTCTTCAAGGTTTCTCTTAAACTGCGCCTCATCATCTACGATTGCATCAGGTGGAATCGCAGTCAAACACTTTTTTATATTATAAAAAGACAAACTATAGAAACATTTTCAGTAAATTAAATAACCTTTCAATAAAATAGTCCACTAACTGGCCTAGAAAATCACCTGTCTCCAATTATGAGTACGAGTTCATTCGCAAACATACATAAGGTAAAACGCATGCTGCGCATGAGTGGCTTGGAACGTTGTCGAGGAATGCGCCCCATCTCGTCAGACCAGTACGACTGGGACCGCTGGACCTTGCAGAAATGATGCAAATATTGCGCTTTTATCATCATTCGCTGGTGACGCGATAGCCACAATTTTGGTGATGTAAAATATGAAAAGGAGGTTATAATAACTGGTTTGAAATTATCCACTGTTTGTAGCTGTGGTTTTTTTTTCTCGGTGGAAAAAAATCATCGAAAATGATATCGCTTGGGTGGAACGGAAGATGGTGTCAGACTCTTACTGACTGAAAACCCATCCTGTTCCTTATTGCCTTTCATAATGAGGCCGAGCCTCCCTTTTGGAAACGGACCCTAGCCCCGCTGGGCCTCTACTGTTGCTGACAACTCCTTGAGGCGCGCGGGAATTGTGGGCACCGTCGACGACTTGGGCTCGGTCCGGACGGTTATCGGACGGTCGGACAGCGAGCTACCCATAGCTTGCCGTCCGCAAGCCGGCACTTGACTAAGACTAAATACTTTTGCCATAATTTCTAAAAACATGAAATTTTTTCGCTGATTTTCCCTACTCCTTTCAAACAGCTTTGATCTTCAAAAATATGTTTACACAAAGCTGGTTAAGTGTTCTTCAGAATGTACATAATTATTTAAATCAATTAAATATTTCTCAAAGAAAATGGAATTAAAGGTCAACGGGCCAGATGTTTAGGCCGCTTGTACATGTTAAGAAAAGTCGCCGGGCCTATGCAAGAATTTGTGTCGTATCTACACATGAACTGTGTACACTGGTTTAGCGCTGTCCAAGAAAAAAATCTTGTCTGCGCTAGACACGACTCGTGAAGTTGCTATGGTGCATTAGGGAGGCAGAGTGGGGGAGGGGGCGCCACGATTAACTTTTCGTGCCTAGATCCGACCAAATTCTTATCGTCTACATGATTAATTGGTCCTATCTGCCGTATACACGGTAAAATTTCTTAGCGTGTACAAGCGCCCTTAAGGGACCATATGCCTTAACAACTCCGAAACAAGTCAAGTACCCAATTCTAGAAACGTAACCTAACTTTACACCACTACACATGAAACACAAAGCTCGGACACACACACAAAGGTCTATTTGATCCAATAAACTGCGTGCTTATTCCCCTCCAAAACTGGAAGATTAATGCTTAGATTTCACGGGATTTTACTCCGTATAATTCTGAGTGATTTTTTCTACGGTTCTCGTCTCAAAGGACGTCGGCTTTCCTTTAGCCGATTTACCAACAGTAGAGATGAATGTAGCCTGTATTATTTTGAGGTATAACGGCACGTGTACGAGTTTTTTTTTTTGTTTTCTTTAAAAAAAAATAGCTCTTAACTTTTTTTTTATTTGGGAAATCATCCTGTGATTTTTACAGCTCTAGAGTGGTTTGAGAAAGTTTCTCTGATTTTTACTGATTAAAATCCACCTGTGCCCTTCAGTTTCCCTCTGCGTACTAAGGATACGGTTACCTTTTTATACGTTCCCGCAGCCTGAGCTGGTAGCGGCTCTATTGGGTTTCTTTAGTTTTGCTGACCTCTCTTCGAGGCTCACGTGGAATTTCCCACGCCGTCGATTCCGGCCTGGTTCTTACTGAACGGGTGGATAACGAGCTACCCATTATTAGCTGCCCGCAAGCCCTTGCTTACAATGGCCGGAAACCGTTCTGCGATTCGCGACACCTGGGGTTTTGACGGCACATTGCTACTCCCGATACCCGGGGTCTATTTCGGCAGCTACTAGGCTGTGAGGATGTCTGTTCCCTAACGATTGCGCATCTTCTTCGCACGTATTACTACTTCGCAAAAGAAGACAGCTTTCAATTTCATCTTGCTTGGACCATAGCCTGTACCAGGGCCCAGTGCGAAAATTTGCCATCACCGATCGTCTCCACAAGGACACGGCGCGGCGGTATTATTTCGAAGTGTAGAAACACGATTCCACCAAGGTTGCACATCCACGACCAAATACTCCATCTCGCCAGCTCTTCTTTCACCTATGGGGATTGAAGAGCTAAAAGAGATGGAGTACCCAGTCGCAAACACACTACCCTGGCGAAAAGAACCCGAAAACACTAGTTGGACCATCGGATTGGTCCAACTAGTGTTTTCGTGTCCTACAAGCGAGTGGTTAAAGGGTTAAGGACAAAAGCTATCAACTTTATTCCGCAATGGTGTTGCGTAAACATGCAAATAGACCTTTAGACGACTAACAGTTTTTCAGCATTTAGTTTGGCTTCTTTGAAAGGAAAATTTACTTACCTACTGTTTACTTACTTTACGTGAAACGAAAAGGGTTTCTGTGTTATGCAACTCAATGTGGTTTCGACTTGTTTGACATTACGAGCATGGCAGTTGAGAGTTTGTCATGCTCACTCAAATTTCTTGCTGATGGTGGCACAGGTTAGTGGGTCATTCGGTTCCCTTCAAAATCGTTGAGCTGTGCGTGAACGGGTGCCATCGGTTGAGACTGGTCATCTCTTAGCTGCCAGTGGCTTAATTCAGTTTTTATTTTTTTTAACTGCCCGACATTTTGACAATTCAAAAGTGCCTGTAATTGGTCTATTTGAAATAAACGTTTTTGATTTGATTTGAATGGCAGTGTAGGTTAATTATAAGCAAGCGTTTTCATTGAAACAGAGCGGGGTGAAGTGGATTTAACCTTTGCTTCGTTCTCTACGTTCGGCACCCGAGTCTGCCCCCCTAGCCAAGTTACAACCGTTCCGCTTGCGTCAAACGCTTCGAGTTGGCCTTGCCGCCAATCCTTTTGTTCTGACCACGTGACTGAGCGTTGAGGCGACGTCATTCCCGTACATTTGAAGCTTTCTATTAGCGTTAATTATTGCAGATTAGCAATTTGGCTAGGGGTACTGTTCTGGCCGGCTCGAGGCCGTATGTCATTTGTTTTGTTTGAAAGTCCGCTCGGCTCCACTTCGCTCCGCTTATACTGTTTCCACTGATGTGTGGAGATTTCGAGCACTGTGCAATCGCAGTAGAAAGGAGCGAACCAGAAATTACCCATTTGCCACTCGTGGTCCGCTCTTCTCTACTTCGCTCAGCTCCCCTAAGCTTTGCTTAGCTCCGCTTAGCTCCGCTCAGCTCCACTTTGTAATTTAAAGCGTAGGTAATAAATATATCTTTTTTTATTCCCTCTCTTTTTATCATCAATTCGCACTGAGCTCGCATGATGGATTACGGCCCATTCCCTCTCTTAGAGAGAAAGCCTGCCTCCCAGCGGTGGGAACATTATAAGGCTACTTATAATGTTCTCTCCACAGACCATGTGCCCACCTTGCATCCTGCATAACGTGCCCTGTAACCTGTTCACGTAGGGATTTAATGACAACATCAGTGGATGGCATTGCCGTTTTTAATAAGTTTAGCAATCGACATGCTAAGAAGAAGATGAAGGAAATGTAAACAATGCAAGTTCAACTTGCGTTGTATAGTATAATATGTAATTTGATATGCGTGTCTTTGTTTAGCAGGTGGGGCACGTTACCGACTGGGGCACATATGGCAGGTTTACCCTATGTTAATTATTGCTAAAGCATCATTTCAAGTACATACCAGCCAATATCCTCTCGAAATACCATTCATTAAAAGTTTCTACAGCGGATTTACTCAGTAATCAGCATACTCATAGCGTTCGAAGAGGCCTATTGTGTGCGACTCAATGCTCACTCGTTCAGTTCAACGACCCTAGCACAGCTTTACTAACGTAGGTAATTGTTGTTACAGCTTGTAGTTCATTCATTCATTCATTCGTTTGATCGGTGTTTGAATTGCGAATGTTATACTAGTGTCATTATCATCATCATTTCAGCCAAAAGACGTCCACGGTTGGAAATAGGGCTCCTCAAGTGCCGCCACATTGAGCGGTCCTATGCGTCTCGCATCCATCGGATTTCTGCAACTCTTACCAGGTCATCGGCCCACCTTGTAGGAGGCCTACTAACGCTAGCAGTTGTAATCCATGACCTTCAAAGTTCTTGTTGGGAAGCGCCACCGAACCATTGAACGTATGGGTGCGTGGATGATATCCAAGTAGCCGCAACACAAACCAAACACATAAACCAAGGTTCTTTTTCACATTCACATTCTTCGCCCTTGGGCGGAGCGGGAGATACTTTATCTTTCTTTTGTTTCTTTCTTTATATTCCACAACTATCACACAACGCCGTCTAGTCTCAAGCTAAGCAGAGCTTGTGTTATGAGTACTAGACAACTGATAAACATACTTATATATTTCTAAAATACATACGTATTATAGATAAATTACACCCAGACACAGAACAAATGATTATGCTCATCACACAAACATTTGTCCTGGGTGGGAATCGAACCCACGACCTCCGGCATAGCAGTCAGGGTCACTAACCACTAGACCAACAGGCCAGTCACAGTACTGTCAGACTCTTACTGACAAAAATCCTACCCCCTTCCTTCTTGCCTTTCATACCGCGGCTGAGCTACCTTTTAGAGCTAACGCTGGCCCCAGTAGGCTTCGACCCAGCTGGGCCCCTGCTGTTGCTGACAATTTCTTAAGGCGCGCGAGAACAGTGCGCGCCGTTGACGACTTGGTCCGTACAGTTACCGGGCAGTCGGACAGCGAGCTACCCATTGCTCGCCGTCCGCAAGCCCAACCCAAGGTCACCTTGGTTGGAACGCTAGTTTGAAACTGTCTGGTCACCCTTTTAGCTATGTAGGCGTGAAAAAAGAAAATTTGTATCGCTAAAGTCTCTAGTGATATAGAATAATATTGCGATTAGGATGCTAGGGATGTTTCATTGTGTGTTGTTTGATATATATGTGGGCGGTTATGTGAAGAGGAATAAGAGAAAATGGGTTTTGTGTCTGGGTATTATGCTAGCTCTAAAAAAAAAATGGTCTCGACTTACGAGCAAGTATATAGGTAAAACAAGAAACTCACTGGCTGATATATCAACGCATAGTTGAAACTACTGGGCCTAGGAACGTTAAATTTGGAGCAAGGCTTCCTTTTATGACGCAGGCGAGCACTAAGTGTGCGTCGCTTTAAGTTACTTTTTGAGGCGGCCTTTTTTTGTGGCTCATGTGCAGCGGTGCCGCCACAAAAAAACGCTTGAAGCCGCTTCAAGGTTCTCCGGCTACAAGCTGTCGCGCGCTTCAGCAGTTGTTGCGACGGCTTCTAGCTTTTTCGGTGGCCACTTTTAGCGTTTTTTTGAGACCCGTGTGTGGCGACAGTAAGAAGGAATTTTCGGAAATTCAACTTTTAGGGAAGTGAAACGGTGGTCCAAAGTTGATTAGGAGGAACTTAATTTCACGCGGGCGAAACCGCTGGCAGATGCTACAATAGTTTTAGGTGCAGACGTGATACACACACAGCGAAAAAAAAACCCAATATTTTTTATGATTCTTACTTCTTAATTTTTAATACCAGTATGTGTACCTGGTGACTATAGCTAAATCATTTTTTTTTTCTGATATTATTTAACCCTTCAGATACCGTCAATTA
The DNA here is from genome assembly GCA_949319445.1 of Mythimna lalbum. NCBI lineage: Eukaryota > Metazoa > Arthropoda > Insecta > Lepidoptera > Noctuidae > Mythimna > Mythimna lalbum. The sequence goes on along the minus strand of OX439357.1, from coordinate 17,032,581 downwards.
GAGACACAATAGTAAGACAATAGATGCGCGGCCACCGGTGGTCGCTTGGGGATTCATGAATTAATGTAATGAATTTACTTAAAATTTATTTGGCTTACCTATTAAAATTCACAGCTTCACTGAAAAGCATATTTAAACAGAAAATATTTACATAATGTTCAGAAAATACTTTTGTAAACCTTTTCGATTCTCGCGAATTCAATGAATAAAACAAATACAAAACAAAAATCCTTTTCATTTAAAACTTAAACTGTAAAACTTATTTTACTCTCAAAATAAAAAAGGATTTATTAAATTATAAATAAAATACGAAAAGGTCATATCAGGAATCAAAGCACTCAAACCAATTAACAATTACTTTATTGAGAATAATTGAAAAACAAACAGATTTAAATCTATTTAAGACGCAAAGAGAAATCGTTCGGGCCATTCATAAATGAAGTTATGAAAAGTGGTTGGCTTTGGAAATAAAAAACCGGTGAATGAACGAGAGAATGTATTGGATTATATGAAATACTAGCTTTTGCCCGCGGCCTTATTATTATTTTTAAAGATAAGGGGCTATGCATCTCCCTTAGTGTAGGAGATGTAGTCACTGCGACCTAAAAGATCTATTGTGACTCGCCACCTTGTTAGAGTAACTCTTTTAGCCGGGAGGCTTCCAGGAAGTCTAGAATACTCCTAGCTTTAAGAGTTTTAATTTCCTCCGGGCGAATAATGTGTCGGCCCAGATGGATACTCCGTTTGTGGATAAGGGGCCCGCATTCACACAATAGGTGCTTAGGCGTCTCCCTCTCCTGATTGCAGTACCGGCAAACATCAGTGTCACTCAGTTTCATGTGAAATTGGTGCCTGTTTAATTTGCAATGGCCGGTCAAGGCGCGGGCTATCGCACAGATGTTCGTCCTGCTAAGCTCAAGAAGCTCGACAGTTCGTTTTTGTGAGTAGCCTTCTATAAGAGATTTGGCGTGTAGCAGTCCTGGTTGTAACAACCAGTGCTTTGCCCGCGGCCTTGCCTGCATTCATAAAATATAGCCTATGTCACTCAGGAATAAAGCAGCTTTCTATCGGTGAAAAAATTTTACCAATCGGACCAGTACTTCCAGAGATTACCTCCTACAAACAAAAAAACAAACTTTACCTCTTTATTATATTAGTGTAGATATTTGCACAAAAGGCAATATTTCTGTTACTAGAAATATTTATTAGCTACAATAACAAAACTAAGTAATCAATTTGATTATTTCAGAGATATTCATTCATTAATATAACTTTTACGCCGCAGGCTATTCTTCGAACTCATCTATTTTATCTGTGGTTAAGTTTGGTAATAAATAAAAGACCGGTGAACGAACTAGTGAATGTATTGGATTTTATTGTATATTCTTGGAGATAAAAGGCAATGTTTCGCTTATTAGAAATCTTTACTGGCCATAACAATAAATCTAAGTAATTCGGTTGATCAAATTCGTGATATTTTTTTTATTAGTAGGTTTTATTTCACGGGTAATTTTCACTATTTATTTATTTTATTTGTATAGGCTCTAGGTCAAGTTATTATAGCTTTAGCACAGAAAAAGAAAATGAAAGTGTTTTCTGAAATAGCCTTATATTTTTTGGAATTATTAGCAGTAGGCCTTTTTTTTTTCGATCAAGGGCTTACTGTTTATGATTATCAAACAGTTTAAACATATACAGTACATTTACACACGTACATTTATATACAGTACATTACAGTAATACAGTTTATAAAAAGTTTTTTTTTTAATTTATCACATTGCATGCAATTTATAATCGACACAAGTATCAATTTACTAATATTACATTTGTTTTTCTATTGATATAAATATTGCCTAGTACTTGACTGCGATCTGATCGACCAGTCGTTGTGACGACGCTTGGGGGAGGCCTATGTCTAACAGTGGACGTCTTTCGGCTGAAATGATGATGATGATGACTGCGATCCCACTTGATGGTTAGCAGTAATGCGATCGTTGATGGTGCCTCACCAGCATTAGTTTATTGAGATTTTCACTCTAGCCTTGAAGACATTTTTTTTTTTACGGTGGGCAAAAATCATCTTATGACAACCCCCGCTCTTGGGTGGAGCAGGAGATAGTGTTAGACTCTTACTGACTAAAAACCCACCCCGTTCCTTCTAGCCTCTTCGTAACGGGGCTCGAGTTTCCTTTCGGATAACCCTGGCCCCAGTAGGCTTCGACCCAGCTGGGCCCATCCCGTTGCTGGCAACTCCTTGAGGCGCGCGGGAATAGTGCGTGCCGTCCACGTCTTGGGCTAGGTTCTGACAGTTACGGGACGGTCGGATAGCGAGCTACCCATGGCTCGCCGTCCGCGGACCCGCAGCCTTGAAGACATCAAAATTATAATCGGACGGGAAAACCGTAGTCCTTCGATGTACGCGGTATAAACGATGAGCCAAGACGCTTACGCTAGTATTGAGCAGCAGAGTGGCATGAATATTATTTGGTGATGCAATTAATTTTGATATTGTCTTGTTAATACAGTAAAATTGTTTGAGACCAGTGGTGGCCGAGTGGTAACAGTCCCGACTTACAAGTTAAACCCAGCCAGGCGCATTACTTTGTGTAATTTATTTCATCACCACTGCTCTCAAAACGGTGAAGGAAAACATCGTGAGGAAGCCGCCATGTTCTAGAATCAAAAATTTGAAGACATGTGACATTTACCAACCCGCACTGGGCCCGCGTGGTGTTAGAGAAGAGGCCTGAGTCCCAACAGTATAAGGCCGACTATGCTATGCTATGAATACAGTAAAATATTGTGATTGTATTTAACATGCCAATTTCAACAATATATTATTTTATACATATATATTTTTATTTTTGTACATATTATTATTTTAAATTTTTATATGACCTATTAATTTATAAAATTTATTAATAGTTAAGATGTATATATTTATTTCATCAATTAATTTCATAAACTAAATAACAGCATCCATCGGATTCCCGCAACCTTCACCAGGTCATCGGTCCACCTTGTAGGAGGCCTTCCGACGCTGCGTCTTCCAGTACGACGTCGCCACTCCAGAACCTTTCGGCCCCAACGGCCATCTGTTCTGCGAGCAATGTGCACAGGATCGATCATTGTGGCGACACTTGGGGGAGGCCTAAGTGCAACAGTGGACGTCTGTCGGCTGAAATGAGGATGATGATGAAAAACAGCAAGACCAATTTCTCTCACCAAACAATTTTCATTTCACTGCCCAATTTTAACAAAATTAAACGTACCGCAAAATTGGACGCAATAATAATTGTCCAGTGAAACTATAAAACTTGGATTAACAAAAACGATGATATAACCAAATGGCTACAAAGCTATTGGCGGTTCGGGTTAGCAGGCCGGTTATAATGATCGCTTTGATCACTCGCACGGCAAGTTGCCTCTAAACGAGAGCGTTTGTCGTCAGGAAATATTTTGTTAAAGTTTGTTTATGTTTTGTTTATTGGGCATAATGTCAGTTTTAGGTGCAGTATTGTGATATATTATTGTCCGTTACTGGATATTGGCCTCTTCTAAGTTAAACTTGCCTATTGGTCTATTAGTTAAAGGCACTGATGACGGAGGTCGTGGTTTCGATTCCCACAAAAGACAAATGATTGTGTGATGTGTACAATCATCTGTTCTGTGTCTGGGTCTAATTGGTTTATATTATGTATGTATTTAGAAATATGTTTGCTAATCAATTCTCTAGTACTCATAGAAGATCTATCTAGTCCCAAACTAAGCTCTTCTTAGATTGTGGCTAGAAGGCGTTTTGTAATAGTTGTGGAAAAAAGTGGCATGTGAGTCTCGATTCCATCAGATTCTCCCAGTTGTCAGTCCACCTTGTGAAGGCCAACGCTGCGTCTTTCAGTATGTTGTCGTCATTCGGGAGCTTTTAGGCCCCATCGGCTATCTATGCCGCAAGCAATGTGCCTTGCCCATTGGTGATTCTTCGGGCTTTGTCCAAAAATTACCTTTGTCTAAACTAATACTTTTTAGAGGTAGTTAGTTTTTTTTTTGTAGGGGTAGGTTATTTCTGAAAGTACTGGCACAAAATAAATAGATACACTGGTTTGATTGCCAATTTTTTTCCTGCAATAGAGAGCTGCTTTATTCCCGAGTGACATAGGCTACATTTTATGTACGCAGACGAAGCCGCGGTCAAAAGCTAGTGTATTATAATGAAGAACATAATAGTACATATTAATATCAGTGACGAATTATGTCGATTCAAAGATAATCGTGATTCACTTCGCTTGACATTTAAAATGATAAAGAATATAATAATAGGAGCCTTGATTACCATCCGAGTAATAGGAATAATAAGCAGCTTAACATCTGTAAACATCATGAACACTTAAAAACTTCAATCAAAGTTATTAGCTAAAATGAATCATATAATTATTTTGAAATACAAGTACATTATTATTTCCATTGCGATTAACCTTTTTTTAAGTTTTGTTAGATACTATAAAACTAATTTAGTTTTAGGGTGAGGCCAAACGAGCGTAATTTTTTGAATCGTGAGTCGCAGAATTTCGGTCGCGTAATTTCTACTTCATGCATTTCGACTGCGGCAGATAACATTTTGCGTCGCCGTGTGAATGAAACAGGACTTTTGTATGAAACCGAATTTCGGCCGCGTAAAATCTTTAAAATATGAATTCTGCGACTCACAAAATTACGCTCCTGTGGCCTCACCCTAATAGTAGGAAAAGCTAGAGATTTGTCAATACAGTTACTCGAAAGCCCGTTTCTACCCATACCGCCTTTAGGCATGCAATTTAATATTTTTCGCACTAGTGCAGAAAAGGACTCCAGCTCGTCTCCGCTACAATTTGTTGTATGTATCGACTCTCACGAGTTACCGGTCAACCATCGTTTGTTTATTTTTTCGTAAGTGTAATGGAAAACGTGGAGTTACTGAAGCACTCGGGTCCATAAAACCCTCGCCTGAGGCTCGAGCGAATTCCACCTCTGTCGCAATGACAAACTTGCTTCACTTATACGTATAAACCTGTACTATTTCGTTTTATTATTCGAAAATTATTTGGAAAATCTCTTTTCTAATTTCACTATACACATAGACTATGGGCGCGTTACGCAATATTTATAAACCAGAAAAACAGCCAGTTAAAACCTCACCGAATTCCATTTTCAAAAAAAAAATCTATCAAACTGCGTTCCACAGATACCAAATACCATTCATTCTTCCCACTGCTCGGAACCGTTCAAAAGAGTCATTTGGTCGTTAGGTTCATTCGTTCAGTGGTGATGTTGCGTAGTCTGAATGGCTCACCATTTGATTGTAGTTACTTTTTGTTGAAAAAATATATTTTTGGAATAAGTTTTTCCTTACTTATTTAATTTTTTTTTCTGCACATTATTGACATTATGCAATATTCATCAACCAGAAAAACAGCAAGTCCAAACCTCACTGAATTCCATTTTCAAAAACAAAATTAAAAATCTATCGAGCTGCGCTCCATAGATACCAAATACCATTCATTCTTGCTATTGGTCGGAAGCGTTCAAAAGGTTCATTCGGTCATTGCGTTCATTCGTTCAGTGGAGATGTTGCGTAGTTTGAATGGCCCACCATTGTAGTTACTCCTTGTTGAATAAAACGATTCAAAACCATTCTGAACTTATATGAGATCATCGGTTCTCATACGTGCGACGCTCAAAAGTGGGTCAAGTTTTATATAAAAATAATAAACGTTATTTTTATAGCCATATTGGTGTAATAAGAGCGGCAACATCGCGATTCATTGAAGGAAATGGCCCATTACAGTCCATACAAGCTGCAGAGAGTTCAGAACTGGTTTCTTTTCTTGTTACTAATAATATAACAAAATACATATAGGTATATGTATATTCCTTGAAGAGACAGACAGAAGTTCGTATTACATTCAAGGTAGAACTGCATTGCGCACACGTGTGCCACGCACGCCGATTTAGCTGCCGAGCTCAGTCTCCTGTCCCTCGCACTCTTTCCGCGCTCAACACTCTTTTGGAATGTGCCCTGCTTGGGCGGAGCAACGCCGTGTCCTCGTGGGGGCGATCGGCGGCGGAGACCTCTCGCGCCGGGCCTTGGTTCAGGCCATGGTCCGTAGCGAGGAGGAGTGGCAAGCGGTCGCCTCCTTCTGCGAAGCAGTAATACTAGCAAAGGAGGAGGCAGACCGCATCAGGCAACGGAGCCCCCGCCGCCGCCGCCGGGATTCCGATCCCGATTTCCGGCCACCGTAGACGCGGGCTCGCGGACGGCGAGCCATGGGTAGCTCACTGTCCGATCGTCCGGTAACTGTCCGGACCGAGCCAAGGCGTCGATGGCGCGCACTGTTCCCGCGCGCCTCAAGGAGTTGTCAGCAACAGGAGGGGCCCATCTGGGTCGAAGCCTACCGGGGTCGGGGTTATCCGAAAGAAAACTAGAGCCCCGGTATGAAGGCTAGAAGGAACGGCGCGGGGTTTTTAGTCAGTAAGACTCTGACACTGTCTCCCGCTCCACCCAAGAGCGGGTTTCGTCAATGATGATTTTCCCAGTCGAGAGAAAAAAAAAAAAAAAACACTCTTTTGGACACGTACCCTGATTTTGACGTGTTCGCGGACGAATGGAAGATGATCATGTCAGTATGTCTGGAGTTTTGTGAGATGAGTGTGTGAATTGTTTTTTTTTGTATATACTTAGTTTTTAACTAATGTAATTGGCAGATAGCCGTTTTTGTTAAAGTAAAACCATAAATCTATACTAATATTATAAAGAGGTAAAATTTGTAAGTTTGTAAGTTTGTAAGTTTGTAAGTTTGTAAGTTTGTAAGTTTGTATGTAGGGGGTAATCTCTGGAACTAATAATCCAATTCTAAAATTTTTTTTACTGGCAGAAAGCTACATTATTCCTGAGTGCTATAGGCTATAAATTGTTTCTATAGCATGTATATTAACCGAGCTATCACAACTTTTGTCTAGCAAGTCGGAAAAAAATACCTCATAAAATAGAATTATTTGCGTGCGCTGCCTAAACAGTTGCTTAAAATTAAAAACAATGTATGGCTACCTGGTTCGTCTTAATTATTTCTACAAAAAAGTCTGCGGTACCATATCTCTATCTTTTATATTTCATCTTTTATACTTCTTTTATTGCATTAAAAATATTTTTTTTCGGCATACTTACGTTTGGTTGATTATTTGAGCAACAAAATATTAATTCTTATGACAATAAATTATTTCAGTATCACAAGAACATTATAGAGATAAGATTTGCCATTTACAGCATAGCAATTGGTCATACAGTTTCGAAGATAATATAAAATTACTAAAACGCAAAATGCCCCTAGCGTAACTCCGCCTTTGCTAGCATTACTGCTTAGCAGAAGGAGGCGACCGCCTGCCATTCCTCCTCGCTAAGGGTGTCCGCCGCCGATCGCCCCCACGAGGGCACGGCGATGCTCTGCCCAGGCAGGGCACACCTCGACTGTGTGCTCCACCGTGTCCTCCGGGCGTTCCGCACAGTGGCGACACTCGGGCGTCTCTTCCGCTTTAATTCGGTGCAGGAACCTCCCGAACTTGCCATGTTTTCTGAATCGCGGTGTTAAGACTTTCTGTGGTTTGATGACCCTTTCGAATTATTATGCCCACGTTGTCGTTAGTTGGAGTTCTTCTGTCAGTTGCTTATTGGTTTCGGTTGTTTCGTTCGTATGGTTGTTGTTGTTGATAGATACCTCATAATCGAAAATATCGTAATTTCGTTGTACGTTTTTGTATGTTCGTAGTTTCGTACTTCGTTCTATCGTAATAATCGATACGAGTTATTCGATATTACGATTGTTTTGTTTTGTAAAGGCGGACGGTGTTCGAGTCGCTCTCCTTTTGTTCATAATTGTTTTCAAGTCTGTGCGTAGTTTGTTGAGAGCATGTCTAAAAGGAAATCTCAACTGTCCCGGCAGACATCACAGACAAGAGCTGCTCGAGTACGCCGTACGGAAGAATCTGCCCCTGAAAATGAGCAGCGCCTCTCGAGAAATAGAGAATATATTTCGCAAGCACGCGCTAGAGAATCTAGCTCCGAGCGCTCACAGCGCCTCGCTAGCCAAAATGTGAGGACATCGCGGGCCCGTGCTCGAGGAACTATCGCTGAACGTGCGCACCGTCTATCTGAGTTAAGGCAGCATGTCTCTGAGACAAGGGATAGGGAGACTAGCGCTAAACGCTCGCGGCGGCTTGGTAGGCAAAATGTCATAACATCGCAGGCCCGTGCTCGGGAATCTAGCGCTGAACGTGCGCAGCGTCTATCTCATTTAAGGCAGCATGTCTCTGAGACAAGGGATAGGGAGACTAGCGCTGAGCGCTCGCAGCGGCTCGCTAGGCAAAATGCCATAACATCACAGGCCCGTGCTCAGGAATCTAGCGCTGAACGTGCGCATCGTCTAATCGAGTGTAATCTTATTTTAAAACAAGAAATTTTCCGCGGACGAAGTCGCGGGCAGAAGCTAGTAAATAAATAAATTAGGCGCGTGGGTCCCAATACATATGGCAACTAGACTTGCAGAGCTACATTGGATCCACGCCACGCGTCGCTACGTACAAATCAGTGCCCCTACCCCTACCCAAGTTTCTAATCTGCAAACGTTAACGCTAGTAGAAAGCTTCAAATGTATGGGAATGACGTCATCTCAACGCTCAGTCACGTGGTCAGAACAAAATAATTGGCGGCGTGGCCAACTCGAAGCGTTCGGCGCAAGCAATTCCGTTGTAACTTGGCTAGGGGGGCAGGTGTGGTCGACCTGTGCGCCGTAGACCGACGTATATTTCATAGAACTGATCGACTTTATTTTATTTAAAATATAAATAATAATATTAATTCATGAATCCCCAAGCGACGACCGGTGGCCGCGCATCTATTGTCTTACTATTGTGTCTCTAATTGACGATATCTGAAGGGTTAATTTATTTTGTAGCAGTATTATTTGGTAAGGGTTGTGGGGATTCGAGACGCATGAGACCGTTCATTGTGGCGATACTTGGGGGAGGCCTATTTCCAACAGTGGACGTTTTTGAACAGTAAGATTACCGTATACAAATACCCTATTATCTTTCGCTACCGCTCTGGGTAGCGAATGCCATGTAAGTCTGACCAGGCCTTAAAGCTTGCAGGTGACAGCCAGTCTGTGTTACTCTGAATAGAATAAGTACTTCAACTATTTTCGATGTCAAAACGAACTTGTCTGCCAAACTTACAAAGTGCCGCGCCAAGATCAAGAGGTGTTTTGGCAGTTCAAGAGATCTGAGTAGGTTGTAGACAAGCTGATTGAAGATTACTGATGACAAGTAATACGAACTACATTTCTGTGTAACATGTAAATTATGAAAACTACTTTTCATCATCATCATCATCATATCAGCCGAAAGACGTCTACTGTTGGACATAGGCCTGGGACCAAGCGTCGCCACAACGATCGGTCCTGTGCGTCACGCATCCATCGGATTCCCGCGACCCTGACCAGGTCATCGGTCGCCTTCCAACGCTGCGTCTTCCGGTACGTGGTCACCACTCCAGAACCTTTCCTTCCCAACGACCATCTGTTCTGCGTGCAATGTGCCCTGCCCATTGCCACTTAAGTTTGGCGATTCTTCGAGCTATGTACCCTACTTTTATCTACCTACAAACTCGTCCTAAAAAATAGAAAAATGTAACAAGAGCGGCCAACTCGAGGTAGTACTTACATTTTCATACAACACCGCTCTTACGTGATAATGATGTTATAACACATCTTTCTCCAGATATTTTGGTTACACAGATGTCTTGTGAATATTATCTAGACTTCTATAGAAATCAAAATATAAATTTGTGTAAAACTAATCCAGTAAAGACCTCTGAAATTTACCTTTTTTATGTGAACTTTGGCCCTCTATAATCTACTCATATATTAAAAATATAAAAAAATACATTCATAGATTTTTTTTTTTTTTTTATCGACGGGGAAAATCATCTTTGACGAAACCCGCTCTTGGGTGGAGCAGGAGACAGTGTCAGACTCTTACTGACTAAAAACCCCGCGCCGTTCCTTCTAGCCTTCATACCGGGGCACGAGCTCCCTTTCGGACAACCCTGTCCCCAGTAGGCTTCGACCCAGCTGGGCCCCTCCTGCTGCTGACAACTCCTTGAGGCGCGCGGGAACAGTGCGCGCCGTCGACGTCTTGGACTCGGTCCATTACCGGACGATCGAACAGCGAGCTACCCATGGCTCGCCGTCCGCGAGCCCGCGTCTACGGTGGCCGGAAATCGGGATCGGAATCCCGGCGACGGCGGCGAGGGCGCCGTTGCCTGATGCGGTCGGCCTCCTCCTTTGCAAGCATTACTGCTTCGCAGAAGGAGGCGACCGCCTGCCATTCCTCCTCGCTCCGGACCATGGCCTCGACCAGGGCCCGGCGCGAGAGGTCTCCGCCGCCGATCGCCCCCACGAGGGCACGGCGATGCTCCGCCCAGGCAGGGCACACCTCGACGGTGTGCTCCACCGTGTCCTCCGGGCGTTGCGTACAGTGGCGACACCCGGGCGTCTCTTCCGCTTGAATCCGATGCAGGAACCTCCCGAACTTGCCATGTCCGGTGAGGACCTGCGTCATGCGGAAGGTAAGGACGCCGTGAGGTCTTTCCAGCCACGCCTCAAAGAGGGGACTTACCGCCATAATCGTGGCGTGCCCAGCACTGGGTTGCGATAGCCGTTGACGCCATTTCACCATGAGATCCCGCCGGAGCTCTGTCCGCCATGCCTTGACATGTTGCGGCAGTGGACTTTCACCCCGGCGTTGCATCTCCACGCGCATGTCGTGCATGTGTGCAAGGACTGTTGCCTCCAGATCCCACGGTGGTAGGCCAGCCAGAAGGCTCGCCGATTCGCGGGAGATCGTGCGGTAACCCCGCACCATCCGTATTGCCATGACCCTCTGGCAGGCGTTCAGTATGGACGCCGGTCGCTTTGCCAGCGACGGCGCCCACACCGGCGCCCCGTAGAGGGCCATGGACCGAACGATCCCCGCGTAGAGCCTCCGGCAGGAGGCGTCTGGACCCCCAAGATTGGGCTTGAAGCTTGGGAGCCAGACGTCGGAAATGTTCTACGAAATTCCACCGGCTGTCGAGGACGAGTCCCAGATACTTCATCGTCGACCCGACGCCGATGCGAACTCCTCCTACCGTAAGCTGGGAGTCCGATGGTGGCGCGTTCCGAGGGCCGTGGAAGCACATTGCCTCGGATTTATGCAGCGCCACCTCGAGTCCCAACTCCTGGATCCTACCAACGGCTATCGCAACCCCGCGTGTCGCTAGAGCGACCGCCGCCTGGTGCGACTCTCCCTGCGCTAGGATCAGCGTGTCGTCTGCGTAGCAAACCACGCTGACCCCGTCAGGGAAGTCGCCGCGCAGCACGTAATCGTAGCCGATGTTCCACAAGGGTGGGCCTAGAACCGACCCCTGCGGAACACCGCACGACATCTCTCGACGATTCCAGTCTCCCTGGTGACCGGGGTAGACAATGTACCTGTCTGACAGGTACGCCTCGACCACTAGACAGAGGTATTCGGGCACCCGGTGGTACCGGAGTGCCCTCCGGATCGTACTCCAGGGCAGGGAGTTGAAGGCGTTGGCAATGTCCAAGGACACTGCCACGACACACCTACCCTGGGACACCGCTTCCCCTGTCGTGAGGGCTCGCACGCGCATGATGGCGTCTATAGTAGAGCGCGCCCTGCGAAAGCCGAACTGTCCGTCCGACAAGTCCGGCCCCACCCGTGTTAGCCGCACGACGAGGCGGTTTGCAATTACTCTTTCAAAGAGCTTGCCCACCTCGTCGAGCAGCACAATGGGCCGGTATGCGGACGGAGAGTCCGCAGGGCGCCCTGGCTTCTCTCGGAACTGGCCCCTCTCCAGGCATGCGCTGAAGAGCCCTCTCAGTCGAGGCCCGAGAGCCTCCATGGCCAGAACCCAGGCTTTCCCTGGCAAGCCGTCGGGTCCTGGGGCGGTGTTTTTGGCACTCAGCCTTCGCACCGCCACTCTCAACTCTACCTCGGTCACTTCTGGAGCATTGCCGTCGTCGTCGCTGTTGCGATCCGCGTCAGACACCGCTGGCGGAGGCGGAGCCATGAGTGGGGGGGAGTGTTCCCCCCGCGCAGGGAACAGAGAGCTAACCACACCCTCCACGAGTTGGGGCCGGAGACTCTGAGTCAACGGCGGAGCCCAGGGGCGAAGCTTGTCCCGTACCAACTTGTACGGGCGCCCCCACGGGTCCGCGTTCAGAGACCCCAGCCACACGTTGCGGGCCTCGAGTTTGGCCCGCTTGATCTCCGTTCGGAGGGTGCGTTTCGCCTCTCTGTATTCCTCATATAGCTCCGCCTCTCTGGCCTCCGCATCCGGCGGGCGGATGCGGCGCCTGCAGTGCCTGGCGTACCGGCGCCGTGCGTGATTGCACGCATTGCGCAGTGCGCCGATCTCCGGCGACCACCAGTACACCTGGCGCTTAGCTCGTCCTGGACGGACACGGGGCATTGCCGCATCGCAAATTTGCGACATGGCCTCCTGGAACCACTCCGCCTCGACGTCGATGTCGACAGGCCTGTCCGGTGCTTGCACCCAGGCCTGTACCGTCGCGGCTTCCAGGAGGAGCTCCCGGTATACATTCATAGATGCCTTTCACATTTAAGCGAAACTCTGAATGACGACAATTTTATTCAAAAACTGTTAAGGGTTTTACAAAAAATACGTATTTCCTGGAACAAGTTTTGTGTCAAGGAAGACTCTATTGGCTAACAGTATGCAGGAGTTCTCTCTATTTTCGCATTGCCTTTTCATTAAACATGGCGTTGGGTTGCGTTAGGTGAATCAACAAGCTCATGCTAACGTTGGCGAAAGGTGAGTGGAAAAGAGATCAACTCTTAACGGAATAAACTAGACCAGTGGTTCCCAAACTGTGGTCCGTGGACCAAGGTTCCTAATTTCAGACTAAATTTGCTCCTGGCCTCATCGACCAGCTTTGCAGCGAGCAATGTGCTCTGCCCACGGGCACTTAAGTTTGGCAATTTTGGCAATGACTGCCCTGTTGGTCTAGTGGTTAGTGACCCTGACTGCTATGCCGGAGTTCGTGGGTTCGATTCCCACCCAGGACAAATGTTTGTGTGATGAGCATAATCATTTGTTCTGTGTCTGGGTGTAATTTGTCTATAACATGTATGTATTTAGAAATATATGAGTATGTTTATCAGTTGTCTAGTACCCATAACACAAGCTCTGCTTAGCTTGGGACTAGACGGCGTTGTGTGATAGTTGTGGAATATATTATATTATATTACATTATATTAATTTTAGTAAAGGATTAAGAACTACAAAACAACTAAACTAAAAACAAAGCTTACCAAAAAGATTTAAACTTAATTAAACCAACAGTAAAACCTAAATAAACCCAAGATTACAGTTATTTATTTTAGCACTATTCTACTTAGTTACCCAAATGTATCAGAGAAATATTGTAATTAGATAACACAAACTAAGCAAAGGCTTTTAGAAATCTTGATTGAGATGAGGCTGTCGTAATCACCAATTAAAATTAACATAGTCTTGCTTTGTAGTTGTACAAAGGCGTACTGATTTAAATCTGATTTGAAATTGTGGTTTGTTTATATTATGTAATCATTAAGATTATTATTTAGAAGAGCGGTGGTGGCCGTGGTAACCGTGTCCGACTCACTAGTTCAAACCCAGCCCGGCGCATTTCTTTTTGTAATATTTTTCATCACCACTGCTCTCAAAACGGTGAAAGAAAATATCGTGAAGAAACCGGCATGTCCAAGAACCAAAAATTCGAAGACATGTAACATCCACCAACATAAATGATAAATATAAAAAAATATGGCGGGGGAGAGGTTAAACAAAAAGGTTTTAACTACATTATAGCACTAGTGCGCAATGGTAATCAAAATGTCCCAGTTTTGTAACAAGGGCCATTATGTACCTAAATGCAGTGCAATAGTGGTCACTTTCTGAGTGTATTGAAAAGAATATAATTATCTATTTATCTATCATTGATGTAGTTCAGAAGGCTTCAGCTAAAGGGCATTTAAAAAATTTTCACTGAACTTGACAAGAAAACTTCACAAACAGGTTTACTGAACAAAAATTCAAGTTCTTATTAAAAAAAAGGTCAATCTCCTTAGTTCATTGTCCTACCATGGTCACTTATCTTTTGTGTACCCTAAGGTCACACAACAAGTTCAAGGGTAAAGGCCTCGTGATTGACCTTGGGGTAGCGACATCTGTTGGTAATCGAGGGAACCATCACGCTAGTTCAACGACTCAATGATAATGATGTACGAATTTTTACGGAGTAACAGCGCCATCTTTTAAGCAAAGTTGGAATTTATCGTGGTCTATATTTTTCTGAAGTGTTACGATATAAATAAAAAACTGCTTAACCGATTTAAAAAATCTTTCACCATTAGAAACACATCTTCACTGAGTAAGCTATAAATTATGATAAGAGATAATTTAATTTTCTATCATCACGTGGGCGAAGCCATTGGCAGCGGCTAGTCTACACATATAATATTACGAAGAGGTAAAGTTTTTTTTTTTTTTGATCGTATAAAATAATCTCTGGGCAGGGCACATTGCTCGCAGAACAGATGGCCGTTGAGGCCGAAAGGTTCTGGAGTGGCGACGTCGTACTGGAAGACGAAGTGTTAGAAGGCCTCCTACAAGGTGGGCCGATGACCTGGTAAAGGTTGCGAGAATCCGATGGATGCGGGACGCACAGAATCGATCATTGTGGCGACACTTGGGGGAGGCCTATGTCCAACAGTGGACGTCTGTTGGCTGAAATGATGATGATGATGATGAATCTCTGGAAGTACTGGTCCGACTGGTAAAATTTTTTCTTCGATAGAAAGCTGCTTTATTCCTGAGTGACATAGGCTATATTTTATGTACGCGGGCGAAGCCACTTAAACTTATATTTTTCAAACCTATTAACGGAGATATTATCGAGGAGTATGCTTCAGAAAGTCACTGTTTTAAGGCACTAGTGCGGAGCTAGGGCCTTACAAATAATACCTATTTCAAACAAAGCTATAAAAGTCCCCTACATAGTTACAGAAGGGCCTCTGCTATCGAAGTATTCCTATGTAAATATATGGTATATGATAAGCAAGATAAGCAGTAAATAGTCATAGTACAGGTATTGATTTTTTACCTCTAATAGATAAGTTTATTCATAGGTAACAACTGATATGGATTTGGATTTCCGTATGAGACCCTTAGTGTCCGCGCCGCTGCAAGCTTCTTTTTCTTCTTTTCTTTGAGACCGCACAAGCTGTCGCGCGCTTCATCGGTTTTTTGCGGCGGCTTCTAGTTTTTTTTTTTTGTGGCTGCTTCTAGCGTGTTTTTGTGGCGGCGTTTTTTTGAAGTGCGTGTGTGGGGACACTTAAACGGCGCAAATACTTGAGCTGTTTGGAGTCGAAACGCTTGGTTCATGGGGTCCGAGTGCGCGTCTCCTTTTTAAGGAAATTTCACGCCGACTGATCGACACTGCGTGAGCAGAGGGTTTCCTCGTTCTTCGCCCAAACGATTAGCATTGCCATTCGACGTGGCAATGCTGACAGTCTTCTGGGCACATTTCTGGATGACAGCGATGTGGAGGAGTACTTTGATTGACTCAGTGAACTTTGTCATTTTGTATGTACATATTTATACTATATCATATTTATGCACATATTTTCGTATTGGTTTGAATTTGAATAAAAAATGTAATGTAATTTGTGTGTGCTATAAGTATTTGTTTCAAACAATAAAATTATTATTTCTAGATATAAACTTAAATTAATTAAAACTAACTTAAAAAATTAAAATAAAACCCTAGAGAACTAAAATAAAAAAATAAACAAAAATGGCAATTTAGAGTAAGGCGTCGAAAAATTCCTCCGCATCGCTGTCGACTGGTAATGTACCCAAAAGGCTGGCGGCATTGCCACGCTGAATGGCAATGCTTATCCTTTGACCGAAGTAAAAGCCAGCCTTTGGGTCACGCGAAGTGTCCACGAGGCGTTTGGAAAGTTCTGTAAATAATTTGTGAGCACTCGGACCCCACGATCCAAGAGTTTCAACCCCAAACGGCTCGAAAACATAATTACCAACAAGGTTATTATATTTCCGCCGCTTGAGGTTCTCTGCAGCCGCTGCAGCAGCACCAGCACAGCACGACGAGCTAGGAAGATGGGATGGCGCAAGAGTATCGACACAAGTAGCGTCCCACACTAAAGGCCTAACCATCTTCCATGGAAATAGAGACATACCGTCCGGTCTTTTGCCATCGTCGCGTGCCAGGCCATGAGGTTCCAATATGGCCGGAACGCCGACGGTGACAAGAGCGCGACGGATGATGTCGTTGATATTTGCGTGCCGCGCTATGCGTCCCGCACTTCGGCTGCATGACAGACCGTGGTGACCGAGGCTGTTGACAACTTCGCCACAGTGGCAGCGATGAGGAGAACAACAAGGAGCGCCAAGACGTAGGGAAGTAGCGAGGCGGAAGGTCGTATCATCGAGCAAGGTGCCTATGTTCGACGACGGTAGTGCGTGAAGCCAGAGTCCCGATTCCCATTCACCCACAGCTAGCAGGCGCGCACGCTCTGCAGTAGTCACTGATGTTGCCAACAGATTTTCTTGTACTACTTTGCAAAGCGGCTCATCCCACCGTCTTTGGGAAGAAAGGTTGTCGGGCTGTTTAGAATTCGGGCAAGCGAGTCTCCAAGCGTCTATAGCCTCGGTAAAGCACGGCACATCAAAATCAATCAGTGAGGAAGATAGGATATTCCTGGTTAATTTTTCAGTGCCGTAAACTGAAGATATAAAAGCTGGTAAACTGATACTGGTAATTTTACGGAAATTGTGTGTGTATTAGTATATCATTATATTATATCTATAGTTTATTAGCATCTCAATCTTGTATTCACCTGATCTTTTATTGCTTCTACCACTTTTTTTCTTGGCATCACCCAAAGGTTGACTGGCAGAATATGCCTAAGGCATTAAGTCCGCCTCTGTACTTTTGCGTGCATGAGGTATTAAATAAATAAATAAATACACATTGCTCTCTGTTTGCCCTACCACAATCCCTTAACCATTCGCGCGTAAGGCGGGATATCGTAGGGGGATAACGTCTTCTCAACCAAGGACGTTGAAGGTCATTATTACAACTGCTGTCTACACGGAATGGAACTAGCAAGGTCACCTTGGTGGCAACGTTGGTTTTCTCCTTCTGGTCACTCCTTAAAGGTTATTATTACTATTATTTTACGTCGAAACGTCTAGTTGACACTTCGCATGACCCAAGGGCTGCCTTTTACCTCGGGTAGAGGATAAGCATTGCCATACAGCGTGGCAATGCCGCCAGTCTTTTGAGCACATTACCAGTCCACAGCGATGTGGAAGAGTATTTTGACGTCATATTTAGTGCCAACTAGCCAACTATAGTTAGTGGTAATTAACGTAGGGTTTTATTATTATTTTACTGTAATTATAGTTATTTGGATATTTTTTAAATAAAACCAAATTATTTTATTACTAATGGTTCATAAAACTTATCTTCCTTATCCATTCCGTAAAACTTAGAGAAATACTTAAAAACCTGTATACCTACATAATTAATGATTATCTTCATACAAGGAATATAATAAACAATATAATTACATCTTAAAACGCTACCTTTCATCTCTCTAAATTACATGATCTTATACACGACGTGAATACTGGCAAATAGCGGGGATAGTTTAGAATCTCGTGTTTATTACAGGGAAATGACATGTTATTACCCCTAGTTTATATCATATCATATCATCAATATGTTTATTTATATCATCATCATCATCATCTTCCTGCCCTTGTCCCGTTTTATTTGGAGTCGGCGCAACACGAGTTTTTCTTCCATTCTGTCCTGTCACTCGTCACGCTATCACTAACTCCCTTTTATTTCATATCACTTCTCACACAATCCATCCAAATTTTCTTTGGCCTCCCTCTCCCCCTCCATCCATCCACATTTAAACTCATAACTTTTTTAGCAACATCCGTTTCGTCCCTCCTTTTCACATGACCATACCAAGACAAACGATTCCCTTTTAACTTTTCAGTCACTGGCGCTACTTTCAAACTTCCTCTAATATACTCATTTTTCACTTTATCCATTCTCGTCACACCACAAATCCATCTTAACATTTTCATCTCCGTTACGTGCAATCTCTTTTATAGATTTATCTAGAATTTTAGTAGATCTTAGAATAGAAAAAAGGCTGGGCTTCGGCAGTCGGACGTGCAAAGTTCCTGCACCGGATTCCTGCGGAAAAAACGCCCGGACGTCATCATTGTGTGAACCACCTTGAGGACACGGTGGAGCATAAGGTACAGGAGTGCTCCGCTTAGACAGAACACCGCCCTGTGTTCTGCCGGCTTTTGTCGCTCGGCAGCAAAGACCTCTCGCGCCGGACCCTGATACAGGCCATGGTCCGGAGCAGAAGAATGGCAGGTGGTCGCGTCCTTCTGCAGTGATGCCCAGCGCGAGAGGTCTCCGCCGCCGATCGCACCCACGAGGACACGGCGATGCTCCTCGCAAGCAGGGCACACCTCGACTGTGTGCTCCGAGCGACAAAACCCGTGTCCTCCGGACGTTCCACACAGTGGCGGCACCCGGGCGTCCTTTCCGCCTGAATCCGATGCAGGCACCTCCTGAACTTGCCATGTCCGGTGAGGACCTGCGTCATGCGGAAGGTAAGGACGCCTTGAGGTCTTTCCAGCCACGCCTCAAAGAGGGGACTTACCGACGGCACGCGCGTTCTTTGCTAGCTTTGCTTTTATCTGTAATACGTGTGTATTTTGAAATATTTGTGTATGTTTATAAGTTGTCTAGCACAAGCTCTGTTTAGTTTGGGACTAGATGGCGTTGTGTGATAGTTGTGGAATATTATTACTTTCAATTAATCATAAATAATAGGTAACAGTTTGAGCAGTGGTGGCCGAGTGGTAACGGCCCCGACTTACGAGTCGGGTGCGGGTTTAAACCCAGCCAGGCACATTACGAGTACTTTGTGTAATTTATTTCATCACCACTGCTCTCAAAACGGTGAAGGAAAACATCGTGAGGAAACTGGCATGTCCTAGAACCAAAAATTCGAAGAAATGTGACCTTCACCAACCCGCACTAGACTTGCGTAGTGGTTTTCAGCCCATTCTTCTCCTAGAGAGGAGGCCTGAGTCCCAACAGTGGGAACATTTTGATAACTATGCTATGCTATATATAATAATAGTTAACACATTTCCATATTACCTAAGCATTCACTCCCAACAGCTCGTAAGGTGAACCCGCATAACAAGTGAGGTAGTTAATCACTCACGTTGGCATACGTTGCTGCAATGGAGTTGTCATTCAATTGTGTCGCAACGTCGACTCTTGCGCAGTTAGCGAACAATACGGTCTGGCGGCGATGCAGACCGATGTACAGCTGACTAAGCTATTTGGTGTTTGGGTACCTTAGTGCGCTTTTTTTAATAGAATAGATTAGAGTAGAGTAGAATAGAATAGAATAGAATAGAATAGAATAGCATAGAATAGCATAGAATAGAATAGAATAGAATGGAATAGAATGGAATAGAATGGAATAGAATGGAATAGAATGGAATAGAATGGAATAGAATGGAATAGAATGGAATAGAATGGAATAGAATGGAATAGAATGGAATAGAATGGAATAGAATGGAATAGAATGGAATAGAATGGAATAGAATGGAATAGAATAGAATAGAATAAACTGAATTGTATACCAAAAAGTAAGATAACTTATACGTAAACTTCAATCTATAGGTACAATGGTGGTCTTATCGCTGACAGCGATATCAGCCAGACAACCTTAGGATGGATTAATGTACTCAATTGGGACGGGAAAAAGGTTAATTTGGTGCAAAACAAAGTAAACAAAAAAGAAAAAAGTGCCTCACGAATTCGCCAAAATACCTGTCTAAATGAGCATAAATGCCAGACAACTAGTGCATGATGCTTGATTTCACTACACCTGGGGTTGTTTGTAAACCCTCACTAGGTTATCGGTTCAACTTGTGGGAGGCCTTCAGACCCTGCTTCTTCCGGTACGCGATCCTCACTCAAGTACCGTTCGTCCCCATCAACCTCACGTTCTGTGAGCAATATGCCCTGCCCACTGCCATTTAAGTTTGGCGATTCTTCGGCTATGTCGGCAACCCTGCAGATATCTTAATTTCTAATGTGCTCACCAAGGAAAATCCTCCCCTCCCTAACCCGTCCCTTTAGGTGACTTTAACTTTTCTGATGAGACCCATTGTAAGCGACCATGTTTCATGTCATCTATTCCATCATTTATGTCATCACTGGCAACACGCACTGGACTTTCGTATTGAGACACATTTTAGACGAGAAGATACCGCGCAACTTTTCGAACACTGCCCAGTCGAGCCGGATTCGACGATTGACCTCTTGCACAAAATACAAATGAATATGAGCGGTGTAGTACACCATCTACATAGTTCGACTGTACACAGTGTTCGACTATTAATACAGATATTGCGTTGCAAGGTTAATACGTATAGGTATCATGAATGGATAAAATTTTCGCTTGATTGATAATAGCCAGTGCACAGAGGGTTTTCTATTAGAATTATTTATGTATATGACGTTTTTAGTAAAACGCAGTAAAATAAAATATTGGATTACATCCCCTCAAGAGCTAATTCGAAAGAAGTTGGCAGTAGTATCATCCAGTACCGGCGTTAGGGGGGGGGGGCACGGTGGGGCGATGGCCCAGGGCGACAAATTCAGGGGGGCGCCAAGGTCTGGAGTTGGAGTCTCCTGCCTCCCCTGGTGCAAACCCTCAAAACTGTGCTCTATGCTCTGTGCATATGCATATTTTTTATTGAGATTTTTTTTAGATGGACTTTTTGAAGGTTTGTGGCTGCACTTACGCTTACGATTGGTGCGGTACTTCCGCTTGGGCGCCACAATATTTTCGCCCGGGGTGTCAGTGGCCCTTACTGGTGGCACTGATATCATCACAGCATTAATGTTTTTGTCCGAATTTTCGAGTAAGTGTGTTGAAAATATCTTAACATTCATTCAGAGAATCATGAAACAATCCTAACAATATTAGAACATGAACCGTTCCGTTTTATCATCGCACAACGATCGTCCACACAATAACCCAAATGAATAATGAAGTCAGCCATTTTCACTGGAGCTTTCTAATTCACCCGTAACTCCGACTTTTTGATGCGAGCTCGTAAAATACGAACGAACAAGGTTCCGTAGCTAAGTGAGCAATTTCACGAGATACATCAGTGCAACCGTAGTGAATAAATTTTAGGATTTCATCAGGAAGATAAATTGGTTTACATGGATCAAAGCTATCTGGAAAGGACAGACATTTTTGACTGGTTTGTTAAAAAGACGTATCTAACAAAAACGAAAACGGATAAAAAACTGTTTTAATGAATGAAACGGGAAATCGGGCCTTTTTTCCTTGTGTTAAAACCGCACTGGAGAAAGTAAGCAAAATATTAAAAATACAGGCAGATGCGCTTTTTTTTCCTGAGGCAATGTATAAAACTCAAATCTGGAAAAAAATTTAGATGCGTCTTTTTTACTAACGGGGTCAGTGTTGGTCTAGTGGTTAGTGGCCTCATTGCTGCTCGGCCCAAATGCCGATTCCCACTCAGGACAAATGTTTGTGTGACGACGAGCACGATCATTTGTTCAGTGTCTGAGTGTAATTTATCTATAATATCTATGTATGTATTTAGAAATATATGAGTATGTTTATCAGTTGTCACAGTCATCAGTTGTCTCATAACACAAGCTTTGCTTAGCTTGAGACTGGAAGGTGTTGTGTGATAGTTGTGAAATATAATTATTATTTTTGAGTTGGGAATAGACACAGTAATCACTTTATACTACAGAACAGACGAAAGAGGTCAGCATGGCTTTATAGGCGAGGCAGGCGTGCCACATAGTAATGCAATGCTCATAGTTCAACTACCAATGACAAACTTGCGATCTAAGTGTGCGTGGTCTGTTAGTTGCGTAATGAGCGTTTGTATTGGTTTATTGCCTGTAGAGAAGTTAAAGGGTGGGAGACAAGCGGCGACACTCGTTGTAGTACAAATCGGAAAGTATTTCCTATCTAACCTTTTTTATCTTTTCTGTGCTTTATAAATACTTCTGTCACGTTTTACAATCTAAGCGATATTATTTTATTGTAAATTAATGTTTAATGTAATTTGATTTATATGTAACGTAATTTAATTTATTCAACATTATTTTATTGCAACTGGATAACATTTTGTTTGTTACGTAATTACCGAAAAAGAGGTTTTTGTTGCTTGAAATAAATGAATTTGAGTTTGAAATAAAGTGCTTAGTTTTAACCTAGGATGAAGCCACTTTAAAACTAAGAAAAAACAATTGAATATCATCATTTTACATAAAGCGATTGTCCCGATGATTTATGGTAATCAGACATCCTTGACATTTTTCTGTTTTTTTTAGATTTTTTTTCTTTGTTCTTGTTTTCGCGTGACTTGGTAGAGTATTCGTAAGAGCGCCACGTCACTATTATAAATCTGGTGGTTCCAAATGTGGGGCCCATGCATTGCAGTAGGTGGCCTATGCATTCTTTCTATTCTTCCATTTTTCTGTGCACTTAGCTACATCTGGCCAATCCCTTAGGTAGGAGTCCAATTCGTCACGCTATCATCTTTTGGGCCTACCGTATCACCGGTTTCTGTTATTTGGGATTCAGTCAGTGGCTGCCTTCTCTCAATTTTACTTTGACATGCGGTTTATATAGCCTACCCAGTTCCATTTTAGTTTAGCGACTGAGTTGCCTACATCCTGCGATTTGTTTTGGAACGAAATATAGTGCTCTTTATGCGGTCTGTGCTTTTGATGTCTTTGCTCGTTAGCAATCCTCAAATGCCGATTTTTGCACAGTGGTATGTGTTAAATATGTTTCATTTATGGGGTATCAATATAAGAAATTCTGTTCGCATAACTCTCATTAGAGAAATCCTTAGGAGATGGGTACTAACCTGAAAATGGTGCACTGTAGTCGACTCTTATTTAACAAGTCATTTAAGAGGTTTAATATTTACCTGAAACAAAAAAAAATATATGCATAAATTTCGTAGTTTTCTATCAACACAACTTAGATATATAATAATAAAATAGTAGGAATTTGGAGCGATCTTTCCAGTTGACGCAAAAGTCACTAAATCGATCTTGTTACAATATTGCATAAAATTATAATTAACCATTATAGGTATGTTTAGCATATAGGCTATAAATTATCACGCTATTTGGTATGAGAAGTTATTATTTATTTCAGTTCTTAAACCATTTTTACATTGTATCAAAATCAATATAATATAATGCAAAACAAAAAAAAAAAACAAAATTATTATAGATTTAATTTGAGAACATTTATAAAAAATCCGCAAAAAAACAGTAAACAAAATGCTTTCAAATAATATTGTTTTGTAATTTTCAATTTATATGATGTATGTAGATAATGAAATTAAATAACATTAAAACAATTAATTTCAAAATAACACCATTACAAATAACATATAAAATGTCAATACATATTTGTTGGCGATTACGAATGTCAAAATTAAAAATATAACCTTAATGTAAAAATAGCGACTACAAATGTAAAAATTAAAAATATAACGTCAATGTAGAAATAGCGATTAAAAATGTCAAAATATAAAAATGTTACGTCAATAAAAAAGTAATAACAATACTTTTTTATTATAATATGTCAAAATAAAAAAAGCAATGAACAATAACAAAACAAACAAGAAAAGAAAGGATCTCTTTTAGGGTTTAGTTTTAGAATTGCGTAAGATAAGCGTTCCGAATAAAAATAAGACTATTGTATAAACAAGGCATCTTTATCCAAAAAAAAAAATATCTACGACGACTGCTAAATCATCCCAAAAAAAAAAAAACAAAATACTTTTTAGTACGCAGGACTTAAAAAATATTCATCCGGAAAGACAATTTATTTGCAAATATGGAAGGAAAAGACGACTGTGTATTTTTCAAGCTTTTCCTACTGAAGAAACTTAGTTAGGCGTTTACCTATAATGCATGTAAAATGTGTTTTTATACAAACAACTTCGCGCTAGCGGTCCCATTTTATGACAGTACATAAAAATGAATAGGCATTTACATAAGGAAAACGTGCACATATACCGTAGGAGGTGTTTAAGGATAAACTACCTTAGTACGGGATAATAAAGTTCATTTTCGCACGGTTTAGAGTAAAATTAATTTGAAAAATTTCAGGACCGGATTAGGTGAGAAGTGCATTTTTTTGGTTAAAAAGAGTAATGCAGGAATATGTAGACCGAAAATCTTTGCTAGAATATTAGAAGTAATAAAATGAAAACATATTTTTAATACACTTGCTCGAATACTTGCTCTTACGAGTATCTCTACCGCTTTTAGGCACACAATTTTTCGCACTAGTGCAGAAAATTGCGCAAGTTCGCCGCCGCCAAAATTTTTATCACATTATTATATCAGGCTGGGCGCTAAGTGACCCGACTCCGTTTATTTAAGTCTTCGTAAGTGTACTGAAAAAGGACTCAATTAGGAATAAAGCAGCTTTCTATCGGTGAAAAAAATTTAGCAATCGAATCAAGTACTTCCAGGGATTACCTCTTACAAACATAAAATAAACTTTACCTCTTTATAATATTAATTATAATAATACATAACACAAGTTGTTATTATCGGCTCTGCCCGCGTAAAAGTAGTTCATTACCTACCTCAAAATAATCTATGTTCTATTCCTTTTTTTTCGTTGGGTAATCATCAAATGAGTCCTTTCGCTCTAGGAGAAGAACGACGTGAACAACGGGTATGTACGTGCAACTTAGCTTCACTTTTTTTTTTTGACTGACTGACATTTTGACAACTCAAAAGTCCCTTTTACTGGTCTATTTGAAATAAAGTTTCTTATTTCTAATTTCCTTCATAATACAAAATTATTTCTACACAATTTTTTTTTTAATATGTATGTTTTTCAGTATGGCCTTATGTAAATCTCCTAAAGACATTTTCCCCAGATTTGCCACAAACAGATGAACAAATTTTATTATATTTTTTTTATTATTTTGTATAAAAATTATTCCATCATCATTAGCAATGAAAATCCCTATCACGGTTGGAATGTTAACAACCCAACAACCCATCATAATAAATGTCAAAATGACAGATATACGCATATAAACGAATATTTAATAATTGCCATAATAATGTATGATCACCACTACTTCTAAAGCCCTTCAAATAACTAATTTTACTGCATATTACAGTTGTAAACTGATCTCTAACATGACTGAAAGGTTATCGATGATTATGGAGTCTTACATGCTTATAGCACGGTAATAATATCATACAGTATTCCAACTTCATACAAACGGACGAAATGCGAGCTATACCTACGCGCCTCGGTTGTAGCATGGGCTCGGCATGTAGACAGTCGCGACCGTCGCAACTGTGCCGCAGTGACGAACGGACACGACGGTTTTTTTTTAACAATAATCGCGCGATTATTGTTAGTTTGTATAACTCAAAGTAAAGACGTGGTATTTTATTATTAATAATAGTGGTTTATTGTGCTATGTGTATGAATAATACTAGAAAAGGCATTTTATTTAAATCTACTAATCAAAAAACTACACGCATTTTTTATTGAACACTTCCTATTCAATCAACAAAGTATTTCGTTTATATAAAAAAGTAAGTATATTTACAATCAAAAAAATAAATGGAAACAAACTAGGCAAATGTAATTAGATTGCTGGAGGAGGGCAGCCCTATCGCATGTTTACGTACCGCGCGGCTGTAGGCATTTATTTCAAAGATACGGCCGAGTTACAATACTGTATGATACTATTGCCGTTATTATAGGCAGGTTAATATAAGAAGGAATGTAAATAGAGTGCGAAATTTAATAATGGGTTACTAAGGATACAATTGTTTCTTGTAAGTACCTGCAATAAAGTGCTTAAGTAATAAATAAATAAGCTTATCATGTTTAAGCAGGTTTCACAGAAACTATAAATGATGTTATACAGGGTTATTTAACACTAGCAACCTCTCAGAACTATGTTACTAACATCATAAACAACAACTTTTGTTTTATGACTTTTTACAAAGCTAAATAGATTTACCAAAAACAAACCTTCAAGATTTCGTTGTTCTATCTAACACCATTTCAACTCTGTATTTTTATATACCTACTTACGTCTGTATGATGCGACGCAAGTGTATCGGCCCTCGCCACCAGATCCCCACTCCTTTCCACTATTGTACTATCACTTGTTTCACATAGACTTCGTAATATTTAGAAGGTTCAATTTAAATATTTTATTTTTTTTATGAAAATCTGATGAACTAAAATACGATAAATTTTTAAAAGTCATAGAACAAAAGCTGTTGTTTATGATGTTAGTAACATAGTCCCGAGAGGTTGCTAGTGTTTTACAAATAACCCTGTATATGGATTGAAAAATTTACATTGATTCTTGCCCGGTTTCGAACTCACAACTTCACCATGAGAGACGGCCTTAGCTACTGGGACCATATATTTTCCGGCTGCGGTACGGGGTTCTCAAAAACCGTAACCTTTTGCTATGTTGCACCCACAGTCCACCTAGTACGTCCCTATGTACCAAAGGTCTAGTAAATCACATTACATTAACTGGACTTTCGACCAACGAGGAACACAGACAACTATGGAAGATCACGACTTGGTCACAGGTCAATCTGAATCACGATGTCGTCTGCACCATACGACAAACAATTTTCAACTCTATTGTCAAAACAAAAGGTACATATTAATTAGGGTATATGTCCACATGAAAGTTGAGAAAGTATTGCGATATAATTAGTTGGTATTTAGATTAGAGTATTAAATTAGTTGGTTCTTCAATGAAATAACCTAAGGCGATATATTATGTTGAAGGAACTGACAAAAAAGGTTGGAACAACTGAGAGGTGTATTCTGAAAGTTTTTGGAAAAATGTGAAATGCTTTTTTTTATTCAGTGAGAAAAGCGGAGCGGGAGATAGTGTCAGACTTTTACTGACTAAAAACCCACTCCAGTTCGTTCGTTGCCTTTCGTACCGGGGGTTGAGCTACCTTTCGGAGCTAACTCTGGCCCCAGTGGCTTCGACCTAGCTGGGCCCCTGCCGTTACTGACAACTTGAGGCGCGCGGGAATAGTGCGCGCCGTCCACGACTTGGGCTCGATCCGGAGAGTTACAGGACGGTCGGAGAGCGACCTACCCATTGCTCGCCGTCCGCAAGCCCAAAATCTGAGGTACTTAATTTTTTTCATCAACTCAATTTTTTTTACAACGTACATCACACTAATATTTGTATAGTTATACTTGGATTTGTATGAAATTTGGTAGATGGGTGGCAAATGTCCTAAAAAGCACGGTCGGTGCAGCGATTAAGCGAAGAAAAACAGAAAAAAAATTAACTGCCGCACTCAGAGACGTCATTTAACTTTAATGTCAATTAAAGCAAAACCTAAGGTACTTAACGTCATAAAGATATAGACTATTATTCAATGACAAAATTAGTAAATCAGAGATTAGCGTTAATGGGCGTCTCTGAGTGCGGCAGTTAGTAGAGCTTCCATACAACAAACTTGTGACTGAAACACTTTTTTTTTTTGTTAGGGTAACTTTCTTGCGCGAGTTCAACTTGCATTTAGCCAGTTTTTTGACTCGACGGTTAAAAGACGAAAAAACACAATAATTCGAAAAAAAAAAAAATTTTAATTTTTAAAAGTTAATCTCTGGCAAGGTTTAATCATACTGGACAAACGTTCCCTTACCTTACATTATTAAATTACCGGACAAAGTAAAACAAAGTCGAATGATGAACAAAGGTTTGCTGCAACAAGAAAGATTGTTTCGCAAAGAAAGGCGTTACCATCGCCGGCGTAATGATATGCAAACTGATGTCGCGTCGACCTTATTCTTTGCAAAACTCTTTTCCGCATAACTATTCTGTACTTTTTTTCTTTGGTTGGAAAAATATATATTTTTTTAAATGTTCCTCTTAGTTCACAGTTTGTTAAAAAATATTGGATTGAATAATTTAGACGGGATTTTGCTAAATTTTTTTATTTAATTAGCTTTTACCAGTGGCATCGCCCTTATATATAAAACTAGCTTTTGCCCGCTGGGCTTCGCTCCCGCTCTTCCTTACTCTACCCTACTGTACCCTACTCTACCCTACTCTACCCTACCAAACTTCACATAAACCATCTACTAAATAGTCCGAACAAATCCAAAAAAATTGGTTTGGATAGATGAGCCCGTTCTTGAGTTATAAAATAACAACGAAAAGTGGCATTGATTTTTATATATATGGATAAAGCTTAGCAGCTTTCTGTCGGTGACAAAAAATTTGCAATCGGAGTAATACTACAAGAGATTACCTCCTACAAACAAACAATCAAACTTGACCTCTTTATAATATTAGTGTAGGTTTTTTTTTTTTTTTTTTTTTTTCTCTCGACGGGGAAAATCATCATTGACGAAACCCGCTCTTGGGTGGAGCGGGAGACAGTGTCAGAGTCTTACTGACTAAAAACCCCGCGCCGTTCCTTCTAGCCTTCATACCGGGGCTCTAGTTTCCTTTCGGATAACCCCGACCCCGGTAGGCTTCGACCCAGATGGGCCCCTCCTGTTGCTGACAACTCCTTGAGGCGCGCGGGAACAGTGCGCGCCGTCGACGCCTTGGCTCGGTCCGGACAGTTACCGGACGATCGGACAGCGAGCTACCCATGGCTCGCCGTCCGCGAGCCCGCGTCTACGGTGGCCGGAAATCGGGATCGGCGGGGGCGCTGTTGCCTGATGCGGTCTGCCTCCTCCTTTGCTAGCATTACTGCTTCGCAGAAGGAGGCGACCGCCTGCCACTCCTCCTCGCTCCGGACCATGGCCTGAACCAAGGCCCGGCGCGAGAGGTCTCCGCCGCCGATCGCCCCCACGAGGACACGGCGTTGCTCCGCCCAAGCAGGGCACACCTCAACTGTGTGCTCCACCGTGTCCTCCGGGCGTTCCGCACAGTGGCGGCACCCGGGCGTCTCTTCCGCTCGAATCCGATGCAGGAACCTCCCGAACTTGCCATGTCCGGTGAGGACCTGCGTCATGCGGAAGGTAAGGACGCCGTGAGGTCTTTCCAGCCACGCCTCAAAGATAATATTAGTGTAGGTGTTGATGTAATTTAGTTCAGATTAAACCAAGTACGAAAGGCTTCCAAATACGATAATAACATAAAACATATATTTTTAGAGGTTGGGGTTTTTTTTAAATGAAATAAAATACAAATGGGTTTTAGCCAGTAAAAATCTGATACATATTTTCATTAAAAACAAAACATTCAAGTATCAACCGAGGGCAGATTCAATAAAACGATAGTTTTCCGAAAAAAAAAAAATCCTCGTCAAATCCTATTCGAGGGTTAAAAACCGAAAAACCGCAGCGTTAAAAATTTAGCAAATATTTTATGGGTCAATCATTGTAGAATGGCCCGGGGTCCTATTAGCAGCGTTGCTCGAGGGCCCTCGAGCCACTCGCCTATAATGAGGCAGCTATGTTCCTACTTGTTATGTGTGTCTAGTACCTCCCGGTGTATCGGTACTATCCTAGGTCCAATTCTACTAACATTTTCTAGCAAGAAAATAACCAACTTGACCTGTTTTTCGTAGTACAGTCTGAAACTGCAAGCAATTTTTAGCCCAAAAAAATATATCTCCCTAGATTCCCCTATTTCCGAATTGAACAGAGAAATTTGAGCAGAATTTGAGCAGAAAACAAAATTACGCTAATAGAATAATATTCCACAACTATCACACAACGCCGTCTAGTCTCAAGCTAAGCAGAGCTTGTATTATCATGCCCCTGTGGCGTATAATAAATAAATTGTTTCCGGTAGTTATAAGTACTAACACTAGTTTTTTAAGTTGTGTATACTAACAAACTATGGACTTTGTCTGAAATATAAGATTTTTATTTTTTATTTTATTTATTATGAGTACTAGACAACTGATAACATACTTATATATTTCTAAATACATACATATATAGATAAATTACACCCAGACACAGAACAAATCATTTGTTCTGTGTCTGCTCATCACACAAACATTTATCCTGGGTGGGAATCGAACCCATGACCTCCGGCATAGCAGTCAGGGCAACTAACCACTAGACCAACAGGCCAGTCAAACTAATTGAATGATTCATAAAATCATTTATAACTGACTTCATTATGCTAATTTATTCATTAGCCGAGCAAATTATCAACCAAAAATATACAAAATGCAATATTCAAGAGTATCGGTCTTTTCGTGAATAAAACTGAAAGTCAAATGAATAAAAAGTAGCTTGGTGACCGTAATTGACACATAATCACTTAAATTATTCATTATTCTGAGTTTTTTTTTTCTCTCGACGGGAAAATCATCATTGACGAAACCCGCTCTTGGGTGGAGCGGGAGACAGTGTCAGTGTCCGGACAGTTACCGGACGATCGGACAGCGAGCTATCCATAGCTCGCTGTCCACGAGCCATTATTCTGAGTTGAAACCAAAGCAGGCGTTTTACTTTATGTAAATTACTTCATCATCACTGCTCTCAAAACGGTGAAGGCATCGTGACAAAACATCGAAGGTATCGTGTCATGTTCTAGAATTCATCATTATTACAGCCAATATGCGTCCACTGTTGGACATAAGCCTCCCCCAAGCGTCGCCACAACAAACGTTCCTGTGCGTCCCGCATCCATCGGTTTCCCGCAACCTTCACCAGGTCATCGGTCCGCCTTGTAGTTGTACCTGTAGTTTTTCTAGAATTAGGGGTCAATATCTGCTTCTGAAAGGAAGTTTCGACCCCGGAATGAAAGGAAACGAAGGACCAGGAGTGGATTATTAGTCAGTAAAAGTTTGACACTATCTCTCGCTCCGCTCAAGAGCGGAGGAAGTCATTGGATGATTTACCCACCTAAAAAAAACAATGTTCTAGAATTAAAAATCGAAGACATATATGAGATCCATCAACCTGCACTGGGCCCGCGTGGGAGACCACCATTAACTATCACCACCACACCATCATCATCTTCATCATTTTTTTGGCGATAAGACCGCAATTGTACCCATAGATGTAAGTTATTTTAAAAGTTTTGTTACTGTTTTGGTATATAATAAAGTTTATTCTATTCTATTCTATTCTATTCTATTCTATTCTATTCTATTCTATTCTATTCTATTCTATTTATTCTATTCTATTCTATTCTATTCTATTCTATTCTATTCTATTCTATTCTATTCTATTCTATTCTATTCTATTCTATTCTATTCTATTCTATTCTATTCTATTCTATTCTATTCTATTCTATTCTATTCTATTCTATTCTATTCTATTCTATTCTATTCTATTCTATTCTATTCTATTCTATTCTATTCTATTCTATTCTATTCTATTCTATTCTATTCTATTCTATTCTATTCTATTCTATTCTATTCTATTCTATTCTATTCTATTCTATTCTATTCTATTCTATTCTATTCTATTCTATTCTATTCTATTCTATTCTATTCTATTCTATTCTATTCTATCACGGTAAAGTCGCTTGCAAAAGCTGTGATGAGTACTATAAGCAGCCTTGAAAACGTAACAGACAGATAGAGTTACGTTTTCTTTTATAATCTTAGTATGGATTCTGTTCTACGCAAAGCATTAAATAACATTGGTACTATCTTATACAATAGATTTAAGTATACACCGCTAAATTTTGATCGTTTTAATTTGCGTACTAACTACAGGTCATTGGACTCGCTCAGCTGATGTTTCCTTAAAGAAAATAATTTCGCACATGCGTAAATTAATACAAGTTAAAAAAAGTTTTTTTTTAATTTTATCGTTACAAATCGATAGTGTTCCATGTACATCGACCCTCCACGTGATTATAACGTTCAATATTTAGCGGTGTGTTAAGAAATACACCAACTCACTCCCCTCATTGAATGCAAGCGTGATAGTTCTACTACATTAAAAGTAAAACGCCAGACCTGCCTCAACACTGCACTGATAGGACAAGGGCATCGGACGAGTCGAGCGTCAGTGGAATAGTAACCATAGACTAATAACCAAAGTAGAGGAGACGGCGATACGTTTTATGCCTACAAGCGATATGACGCATAGGTGCAAACAGTACCTATAATAGTAGACACTAGTCTTCGGAATTCTGTAACTTGCATTATGTTGACCCGTGGTTTTTTGAATTGAGAATACCAACCATATAAGTATAATAACCATACAAGGTTCTGTTTTGAGACCTGACGAAATTGCAGGAGTTTATTATAAAACTCGTAAATAATCGTATAAAAATACTATACCTGCCTCCCTAGCTAAGTTACAACCGTTTCGCTTGCGGCAAACGACTCGACTTGGTCACGCACCCAATTCTTTTGTTCTGACCACGTAACTGAGCGTTGAGATGAAGTCATTCCTGTGCATTTGAGGTTTTTACTAGCGTTAAAGATTGCAGATTATCAACTTGGCTAGGGGTACTGGTCAATAATTTCACCCACTGCTGGGTGAAGATGGAGAGATGACCTTGACAACTAAGTACAGGATTGGCTGATAATGACTGAGAACATACGTGTGTGGAAAAGAGAAATCAATATACTTATTATTTTAGTTCCTTTCTTTTTAATTTTGAGTATTATTACACGTCATGTCAAAACGTGAAAAAACGCAACGCGCAAACGCGGTGTGTAAAAAACGTGTTGCGCCGACCCCAAGTAAAACGGGATAAGGGCAGGAAGATGATGATGATGTCACTGTGTGCGTGAGTGCGACAGTATGTACAAGCACAAAATATATAGGTACAGAAGTCAATCTACATGCAAAGCGCGCTCGAGCAACGCACACATAGACACCGCTCACGAACAGTTCCGGCTCAAACGCTCATTAGTGTGTGTCCACCGATCGTAGGTATAAAAAGAGAAGTACATACATGAGATTGTCTTCTGTAGCTATCTATTTTATGGTATAAGGCTGGAGCCTCACTTACACTACAAAATACTTTGATAGATTTCTACAAATAGGAATAAAAAAAATATCTACCCATTTTATTGTTGATGCGGAACGAGAATCACAAAATATTTTTTGAAGATTCAAAACTGCACCTTGTATATGCATAAAACAAGATAAACTTTAGCAATGAAATAGCTTTTAGAAAGTTTTTAACTTCTCTCTATACAAATACCTAAAGCTAAATATTCAACTTGAAGGATCTCTACTTGACCCAGTCGCCATAAAAACGAAAAAAACCCACGATTTAAGTAAATAAATAACAAACTCACTGTAAATTTGATTGAGTCGAGTGTAAGTAATTTCTTAGAATATTTTGAACTTGTTTCTTCTATCGGTTTCACCCGCGTGAAAGTAGTAACTTAGTGATAAAATAGCATTCTGATGAAAGGATTTTTTTAAATTGTTGATAGTTTTGCGCTTGACCGCTATCTCACCTGATGGAAAGCAACGATGCGGTCGACGATGGAACGCGCTTACCTAGAAGAATCTTGAAATTGTCCCAGAGGTGGACTCTTTCAGTTTCAACTGAGATGATGATGTTGGTGATGATATTGATGGTGATGATACTGATGATGATGATAATGATGAAAAGAGAAGTAAGTCATGTTTACCTACTACCTAAAGGTTGAGATTAATGTTAAGGCTGTTAATCAATTTAGAATATTTGCTCATAAATTATGAGATGGTTATAAATCATTTTTTCTCAACAGGAGTAGAAGACCATCATCATCTCATCATCTCATCATCTTCCTGCCCTTATCCCGTTTTATTTGGGGTCGGCGCAACATGTTTCATCTTCTACTCCTCAACAGGAGTAGAAGACCATTACAGAAAAAATATTTTATTCAATTAATCGGAGTCAGAGTAAATACAATGCAAGGACATTTCCGGTTTGATCGATTGAAAACTCAAATGCAAGGCTTGAAGAAAAGTGATAGCTGAACCTTTTTTAGTTTTTCTGTTAGCCTAATTACATAGATTTTTCTTGGTAATATACTTCAATAAAATTGTTCTTAGCGTCTATGATTTCAGATGATAAGTCCGCCTTTGAACGTCTGCATCTCCAAAGACTATGTAAACAGGTGTGTTTTGAGATTAAAAAATCGAAAAATACATATCCACTAGCAATATATAACCACGTAGGTAATCATCATCTTCCTGCCCTTGTCACACTTTATTTGGGGTCAGCGCAACACCTTTCGTTTCTTTCATTCTGTCCTATCACCCGTCACGCTATCACTAAACTCCTTTTTCTTTCATATCACTCCTCACACAATCCGTCCATCTGTTCTTTAGCCTCCCTCTTCCTTTAGACCCATACACATAATGATAATTGATGAAATATACATAACTCTTTTAGTAACATGCTTTTCATCCCTTCTCTTCAAGAATATACTACAAAATATATAGGTACAGAAGTCAATCTACATACAAAGCGCGAACGAGCAACGCACACATAGACACCACTCACGGACACGATATCTTGGAACACCCGGCGCGCTCGTCGAACAGTTCCGGCTCAAACGATCATTAGTGTGCGTCCACCGAGCGTAGGAATAAATAGTGAAGTAACATGCATGAGATTGTCTTCTGTACCTATCTATTTTGTGAATTTACCACCGCCACTTTCAAACTTCCTCTATTAAATTTGTTACTCATTTCTCACTTTATTTTAATTTTTTTGTTTTCTTACTGTTTTGGTGTACAATAAAGTTTATTCTATTCTATTTATGCATTCTCGTCGCACTACACATTCGATAACCATAGAATAACATTAGCACAGAGAAGAACACAGCTGCGAATTGCTCAAAGGAATTACCGAGGCCGTCATAAAGAACAACTAAAGGAACACTTAGGGTTTTAAGTCAGCAAAAATCTGACTCTGCCTGTCACTCTACTCAGAGCGGGAAAAGTCATTTGATGGTTTGCTACGTAAAATAACTTCTTTGTACTTCCATGTGTTCCTGAGAAAAAGGGTCTTGACAGACGGAAAGATGGCTAGACAGTCAGATTGATAGACGGGCAACAAATATTCTATAAGAGTTCCGTTTTACCGAATGAGATGCAGAACTCTAAAAACATTGTTTAGAGAATAAATAGTTAAAAAAATAATTCTGTTTCAGATCAGCTCCTTCACAAATATCTCTCCTAGTAGATAGATGCTTGCATAATAAAAGATAATACAATATCCCAGCAATGAGTTCACTCCTGAACTATATTACGCTACCCATTGAACGAACGAATGAACGAGGCATTATCGGTCCTACCTCAATGTTGTTCCGATAGGGCAAGGCCATTTGCGAGCACGTCGTGTATGCAACGGTATTCTGATATTACTACGGTACCACGATAAAGGGGAATAATATGGGGCTGTGCACACTGAAAATAGCTATAAAAGGACATTTATGATTAGTTTTATCTATAACACGTAGTTTACTGTTAAATGTTTAAACAAACAAGTTTAAGTTGAAATAGTAAAAATATCAAAAGATTCCAAATATATAGTAGTATATTAAAAACACAGATTTTTTATGATACAATCATTGGAGTCTTCTTTTTTCTTTAATTCCCTTTAATTTAGACAGCAAACTTAAAGGAAATTGTTTATTTTTTTTTAAAGTTTAAAAGTGTGATTAGAAGGCAAAAGTTTGTAAAAAAAATACAAGAGCCCTATATTATTTTCGACAACACGTTTGGCGTAGTGGTTGAGCAATACTCTGCTTCATTACTTGTGGAAGGTTCGATTCTCATTCGGAATAATTATTAGTATGACCTACAGGTAGTTGCGCCGGGTCTGGGTGTCTTGTCATGTGCATGAGAGTTTGTTTTTTTGAACGCACACATTAAAAAAAAGTAATTTCTAGCAAAGTAAAAAAAAAACAAATATTTCACATTCCAAACTGTTCAATATTTCAATAGAAAAATAAAAAGTTATTACGTAGACCACACAATCACCAACCAAACAACATTCCACAGCCACACAAAAGACATAACAATCTTATCCTCTCCACATAACCGAAAACCATTATCCTCACAGAGTCATCGAATCGAACGCCACAATAAAACTTAGTTGTACCATCTGTTATTACTCTACTCTATGCGATTCTTGACCCCGCTCGTGACCAGAGAACGTTGCACCGAGCTCAATTGGACGATGCGTGTAGGTATGTAATGCATCCACACATACATTCATACATATCTATGAATCGGAGTTCCGTATCTACGTGGGTGTCGGTCTATGTAATTGTAATGTTATGTAGTATTGAAATAATCGAGATGCAATTAGGAGTTAGTCGTGAGTTTAATTTTGTGCGTGTATCATTGATTGGTTATTGTAACCACATGGCCGCATAGTTTTGCTATAATCCTTGAATCTTAATGTTAAAAATAATAATCTCACATTCTTAAAAAGCAGTTAGTCAACAAAAAAGATGCGATTCTTCTGAATTCTTGTAAATTTTTCTTAAAGTCCAATCAATTTGTAATCACCTGGATAGCTCTATTTTTGACTCCTCGACAAATCTCCTCACAGGCTCTATCTCTCTCAGGCTCTACAATCCTCCCTACAGGCTCCTCCTCTACAATCGGCGCTCGAGGAGTTAAGTGGAATGTTCAGGTGGTTTTAAATATAGAAGGTGACGCATATCCTGCAAAAGGATAGGATATCCCAATCACAGGACCAGTAAGGATCCTTACTGGCCCTGTGTTTATGACAGTTTAAGGATACTAGAAACCTCATTTATTCTTATAAGGACGCGGTGAAAAGAAGATAAGCTGACTTCAATTAAAAAATGCTATTACAACAGAATCCAGTTTGGAACTCTCGTTAATATTAAAAAGCAATGAATAATTTCAACAAAGATCATTAAAGTTTTGGTCTTAACCCTTCAGATACCGTCAATTAGAGACACAATAGTAAGACAATAGATGCGCGGCCACCGGTGGTCGCTTGGGGATTCAAGAATTAAGGATTTCGTAAGAACACCAGTTGATGACAACGGTAATGGTAGAGCTTCAGTGACATCACTCTAAAATACTATTTTTTTACTCGACAACATTTAATACAAAAAGCTAATTGCTAAATATTCAAAATACGAGACATTGATTACGCAATATTTGGGTAACGTTTTTCAACCTCATGCATTTTTAATTCTTGGTAATAGAGAGATCTAGATAAAATGGATCTAGATCTAGAGCCTAAGATTTCTAAGATGAATAAGTATAACAATAAGTATAATAAGCCTGTTAATGTTCCCACTGCTGGGACTCAGACCTCCTCTCTAGGAGAGGGAATGGGCCGTAATCCACCACGCGGGCCCAGTGCGAGTTGGTGAATGTCACAAATCTTCGAATTTTTGGTTCTAGGAGATGCTGGTTTCCTCACGATGTTTTCTTTCACCGTTTTGAGAGCAGTGGTGATGAAATAAATTACACAAAGTAATGCGCCTGGCTGAGTTGAACCACTCCGTCACCACTGCTCTTAGCCGAGTGGTAACAACGATGAATATTTTTAATGAATTGGAAATAACCATATTAGTATCAATAAAGCTCTCGATATATATCCGTCTGCAATTCACAGAAACAACTCTAAAACCAAAACGTTCTATAATAAGGACCTCACCTAACACTTTCCCCACTCGATTCCCGCTCAGATATAAATCTAGGTACTAGTACAAGTTTCAGAACAAAAACTTGCTAACATAAACTACAATTTCTAGTTTTGTTTACGTCCGGCAAAGATTGCACAACCGAGCTGCTTCCAATTGGAATGGCGAAACTTACGTACAGTCTGATAAAGCTAAAGGTAGAGACGATTATATTTTGGATTTGTGTATTTTAAGATCTAAAAGTAGCTCTCCCAGTTTTACACGGAGTAAATTGTCTCGCTTCCACATTGATAACTGGTTGATACGATATAAAAAACCCAAAAAATAGAGTGAAACAGGTATTTTAGAGAGATTGTTAAGAGAAGGCAATGCACCTTGCAAGACTTTTGCCCAGCAGTAGGATAATTCAGTTTCCAAAATAGAAATATAAATGTATAAACATACTATCCATAATATAGGAGAAAACAGCACACAGCTTAAGTAAAGTTTTATTCTATTATTGTTGATATCTATATTTACAATATAAGGCGACCAATATTTGCATCACATTTCAGCAGTATATATGTCAATCTTATTCATTAATTTTTAAAATATGACTTTAGAAATCATCTAGACAGTATTACGAAACCGCCTTTATTAAAACTCAAGGGAACAATACAATATCTGCGCTAGTCCCTCATCCTATCGGAAGACTCAGACCAAAATGAAAACTAAAAGAATTATAGAATTCAACCGAGTGTACTTATATTATGTAACTTCTTCAAACCAATATTGGACAGCAAAATTTAAGCTTCCCGTCTACAAACATAAAGGCTAGGATTTTATTTTTCATTCTGTACCCTTATGTGTTCCTTGCTTTGCTTGCTTTGTGACTCACATTTTTATTCTTTGCCTGTTTCTGTTGGCTTCTTCTTTGTTCGACCCCTTTGTGTAGCTTATTATTTGTAAAGCATTGAAATGGATTATTTGCTCTTGTTCCATGATAGGTTCAAAAGTTATTTCTTATTCAGTGTTTTTATTGTGTATGTCTACCAAGTCTTTGGCTTTGATTTTTCCTCTTTGTCTGCTTTCACATACATCTCTTGAAATTTTATGTTAGTATTATTTAAAATATTCCTATCAACAAAACCCTCTCCAGTTTAAATACAACACGCCAATGCATTATTTTTCTAGCAACATACAATGCAAAGTTAAAATTCTTCTAATAACTTTCTGTTGTTTTAGACGAATTAGATAGTTTTATTAGAAATCATCTCTATCTAAGCAAGTCAGAAAAGCAAAAATTACGACCTACAACAATAATTGTAGCAAGTTCCTTTCCTTATAGTGCAGGAAATACCTTTACCTAATCTGCAACATTAGAAATGATTATAATGGTTCAGTTTGCTTGTAGTGAGCTGACAACGACAACAGTTGTGCGACCCACGTGGCTTACTGCAGTTTCCTCACCGACCGGTTTACCCACACATACTAAGGCTGCAGTATTAGCGGCAATAGTTGGACATTGTTTTGCTCTAGATTTGTTATCGTGGACAAAAGTGTGTGTAACAATATCCGCAAATTACATGCATAAAAGTTTTGATAGGCGTATTGGTTCGGAGCTTTCTTGTTTTAAATTTCCTTTTACTTATTGATAACTTCTGATTTTATAGTACTTAATGTGGCTGCTTTATTTTTGTGTCGGTGAATAAGGCTACATTTTTCTTTAACGAAAACTTCAATTATTTTAAGACTGTCTCTGTCATCGTATCATACACATAATCAGTAATATTATGAAAGTGACTCTATATTTTATATTCCTGTTTTAAATTTTTGACTAGCACCACTTAACATTTTGAATTTTTATAATTTCCTGTTCAATTGACCAGATGTGCAATTACTATAAATTCTATCATTTCTCTCTCCGCTACGACTCACACCACACCTTCTATTGCATAACCCTTACCGTTTGAACCCGCTATAATTATTCTATAGTCACAGTCATTACACAAGCATGGCCTAACTTTGTTCTATGTTTTGTAGTTACCATGGTTTTCTATGACGTGATAACATGGAGTTTTTCACCTACTTCATTTAAACAAATGGAATTGTTTCAAAGAATTTTTGTATGCAGTGTTGGATATACGTTTTCGCAGAATTTTGTACCATTCGTTGTTTTTTCCAGTTTAAAGCCTAGTGTCGCTAAATAAAGCTAATTATTGTAGGTGGTCTATATTTGGAAGTGAGGTTGCAAGAGCTTCGTTGGTCATTGACTTTTCAACCTTGGGATAATTCTGTACATGCTGACGTAATTTGTTTTCTGTATGACACACGGTTTCAGTTATTAATAGTGATTTTTTGTGCTCTATATAAGGATATAAGTAGCAGTCATTATCTATATCGTCTTGTCTCATACAAAACCCTGCTGGCCACTATAACGTACAGTCTTACTAAATTACCAGAATCATCTAAGTGGTGACAGCTGCATTAATTACTTTCCCTTTATCGTAGGTCCTTAAGAGATACCCAATTAATGCTATCAACATCGTTAAGTTCAGTGTCTGGTCTATCCAGACGCAAGATAAACAAATCGATTGCCATCTAATTAGTGGGATTATTGGTCAAGTAACAATCTGCGTAAGTGGCGACCGCGTACCGGAAGACTTAGTGTTGAAAGACCTCTTACAAGACGGACCGATGACCTGGTGAGGACCGTGGGAGTAGAGGTCCGAACGAACGATCTGCCCCCCCCCCCCCCTAGCCAAGTTAAAACCGATTCGCTTGCGTCGAACGCTTAGAGTTGACCTTGTCGCCAATTCTTTTGTTCTGACCACGTAACTGAGCGTTGAGGCGACGTCGTTCCCGTACATTTGAAGCTTTCTACTAGCGTTAACTATCGCAGATTAGAAACTTGGCTAGGGGTACTGGACACGCTTAGAGGAGATCTATAATTCTAAGACACTGACGTCTTCGGCTTGAAATGATGATGTTAAACAGTCACTTATTATCGACTTGATGTTTTCTAAACAAATATAGTTTTGATTCAAATCAACCGTTTTAGTATAAACTTCGGTATTGTTTATTTAGCAAAATCACAGCAAGTTTCGTTAACTACAAACAATACTGCAAGTCTGAATCATAACCAGCTGCTTCGTTTCAAAATGATTTGTGTGTTTTTGACTATGAACATAGAAATTGGAGAGAGTGTCAACATATATTTTGATGAGAACTAGTTTCTAGATACGTTAATAATTTTCACAGTGAAATTGTTTGCGATACCTTTGAGTTCTTATTTTTAAGATGTTTGTACATTATAAAAAGACTCAAAGTCACCCAAAGGGCGATGGAAAGGGCTATGCTCGGAGTTTCCCTGCGTGATCGCATCAGAAATGAAGATATCCGCAGGAGAACCAAGGTTGCCGACGTGGCTCGAAGAGTCGCCAAACTTAAGTGGCAATGAGCAGGGCACATTGCACGCAGAACAGATGGTCGATGGGGACGAAAGGTTCTGGAGTGGCGACCACGTACCGGAAGACGCAGCGTTGGAAGGCCTCCAACAAGGTGGACCGACGACCTGGTCAGGGTCGCGGGAATCCGATGGATGCGTGACGCACAGGACCGGTCGTTGTGGCGACGCTTGGGGGAGGTCTATGTCCAGCAGTGGACGTCTTTCGGCTGATATGATGATGATGATGATGATGTACATTATAAACTACTATTTAATATCCCATATTAGTATCTAGTACTTTTTATTTTATTGAAATATACAAGAAGACTTGAATTATTTGGCGCCACCGCAAAACACACATTGTTAGTTTTCTCTTTCTTTTATAAAATATTAGTGTCTACATGTTGTTACTACATTGTGTGTATCTACGAGTGTGTATGCCAAATAAAATAATTTTCTTTCTTTTCTTTCTTTTCTTTCTTTTCTTTCTTTTCTTTCTTTTCTTTCTTTTCTTTCTTTTCTTTCTTTTCTTTCTTTTCTTTCTTTTCTTTCTTTTCTTTCTTTTCTTTCTTTTCTTTCTTTTCTTTCTTTTCTTTCTTTTCTTTCTTTTCTTTCTTTTCTTTCTTTTCTTTCTTTTCTTTCTTTTCTTTCTTTTCTTTCTTTTCTTTCTTTTCTTTCTTTTCTTTCTTTTCTTTCTTTTCTTTCTTTTCTTTCTTTTCTTTCTTTTCTTTCTTTTCTTTCTTTCTAATTAATTTGTCTTCAATTTGCACTCTAATAAATTGTGACTTTAATTATGATTTAATTATTTTTTGAGTAATTTGACATCTAGGTATTTATTTGTTCTTGGTTTTTCTTTTATTTAACTTATTTTTAATATTTTGTGTACTTTATTGTAATATTCTGTCTAAAACTTGTAAGAATACCTAACTAATAAACTAATATGACTCTTTAAAGGGGGAACACCCACTTTAAAGTGTTCACCGGTCAAATCAGTCAAAGGGCAAGGCAGCCAAATGAACCAAAGTAATGCATTGCAAAGGTCTACCATGGGCCTTAAAACGTAAGCATTACGTAACAGTCGGGTATTCTAAAAATTTGCCCAGAAATATTAATTTCTGGGCAATTCTTGCACATTTATTTATTTACATATACTTATTTACTTTATTTTTTTATATTTCCTCTGACAAGCCGACGAACCGCGAGTTTAGACCCTACATGTTGTTGAAACCTCTACGGCCTGCATCAAGCGTTTCGCCTCGTTGTTTATATCACGTACGTCGAGGGACTGCTCGACTGGAACAATTTCCCTGCTGCGATCTTCCCCTCCGATTATAACTTAGGTGACTTCGAGGCAAGAGTGAATAGGCTCTTAATAAACTAATGCGCTTTACCATCAACGATTGCATCACTGCTTACCATCAGGTAAGATTGCAATCAAGCACTAATTTATATCAATTAAAAAAAAAAAATTGACGATTCTTTGTGCTATGTCGGCAATCTTAGTTCTCCTGCGAAGAGATAATTAACCAACTCAAAAAAAAAAAACGGAGTAATCATGTCTGAAATTTTTCCACACTTTCGAATACATACATAAAATAATACTAACAAAATGAAGTAGTTCAAAGTCAGTAATAAAATGGTAATACCGTCAAATCGTGACATAAAATTGTTTTTAAATAGCGTGCAAATGAAATGGAACCCCGGTTGTAATGTTATCGTTAGGGAAATCGTTAAAATTGCTATCTAATTTTATTTTGAACCGTAACACCACAGTATTTTTATATTTCAGTAGCTCAACTTGACAACATGAGCGAAATTATTGGGATTTTTTTTTGGTTTAAGTGCTTTATAAAAGTGGTGTCGAGTATTCCTCGGGTAAGAGCCTTACTTTTGATCAGCCATAATCGTTGTGGAAAGTGTAAAGTGGAGGAATATAGTTCCAACTCCCAAAAAAGTAAACTATAGAAAACTCACAGGCTTAGAAACTTTACAGTTTTGACTCGATAAGTACATCACTGATGGTATTCTTAATTCGTTTCTTTATCAAGCAGATCAAACTGATATTTGGCTGATCCATTCCCACTGCCGGGGCTCTGGCCTTCTTTCTAGAAGAAGGAATAGACCATAATCGACCACGCGGGTCCAGTGCGAGTTGTTGCATATCACGACATCTCTTTCAAATTTTGTTTCCAGGACATACCAGATTCCTCACGATGTTATCCTTCACCGTTTTGACTCAAGAAAACAATATATGAAAGCAGATGGGGGAGGCCTTTGCCTAGCAGTGGGAAGGTGAAAACTAAATAAAAGAAATAAATTACGATTCGTTTTTTTTTTTTTGGCTTGCGTTTGACTACCATCTCACCTGATGGTAAGCGACGATGTGGTCGACGAGTACGAGTTCTTTAAGCCTACATAATACAAAATTAATTCCACACCTACTGCTTCTCCTCTGCAGCAGCTATCAACAAAATGTTTACGACAACAAATATACTCGGTGACGACGCTGTCGGATCGTAGACCGTGTTCCAGAATTTAATATTGAATATTAAAAGTGTTTCATAATTTTATTGATTTTTGGGCTTACTTCCTTTTTTAAGGGGACGCTTGTACTCACTTG
Source organism: Mythimna lalbum (assembly GCA_949319445.1). Lineage (NCBI taxonomy): Eukaryota > Metazoa > Arthropoda > Insecta > Lepidoptera > Noctuidae > Mythimna > Mythimna lalbum. The sequence goes on along the minus strand of OX439357.1, from coordinate 16,988,657 downwards.
CACATGATTGGAGTTCTCGAATCGTCGATGGCGTATAGTGTTCCACTCACAGAAGATATGAAAGAGGTTAGAATGGCCTTGTGGGCGGGGCAGGTGTGCCAAAATATGATCATGCTCATAATTTACACAACCAATAGCAAACTTGCGATCTAAGTGTGCGTGGTCTATTACTTGCGTAAGGCGCGTTCGTATTGGTTTATTACCTGTAGTGGAGTTAAAGGGTGGGAGACAGGCGGCGACACTAGTAGTCTCTTTTTATTTTGTACTAGCTTTTGTCCGTGGATTCGCCTGCGTACATAAAACATAGCCTATGTCACACAAGAATAAAGCAGCTTTCGATCGTTGAAAAATTTTCACAATCGGATCAGTACTTCTAGAGATTATTACCTCTTACAAACAAAAAAAAAAAAAAAAAACTTTACCTCATTATAATATTAGTATAGATAGTGTAGATATATAGAGGTACCAGCTCTAGACCTTCTAAAGAGGCGCTGATGAAATCATCTCTACAATACTGTCTACAAAGTATTACACTACACTGTACACTTAAATACGGTGACAGATAGGTAAATAGTCTAAGACTATAAAAAGTCATCTTTCAGTAAAACCGGAAAAAACAACTAAGTAACAAATATAATAATATCTAGACGAACGCAGTGTTGTGCTCAATGGCTTGTCTATAAATAGTGGCAATACGTAACAACTAGACGGCTGCCGGTGACCGGTCGGAGGATGTTACGAAGGCACGTCTAGGCTTCGACTGGGGTGATACGCTGAAGCGGGCGTATAAGCGGGCGCTGAAACGGACGCTAAAGTGCTAAAGCGGGCGCTGAAACGGGCGCTAAAGTGCTAAAGCGGGCGCTCAAACGGGCGCTAAAGTGCTAAAGCGGGCGCTCAAACGGGCGCTAAACTGTTAAAGCAGGCACTGAGGTGGACGCAGAACATCGTTATAATTCAAAACAAATGATAAAACCGAGAGCTCTTGGTAAAGTAGTTATAGACGAACTAGTCAAGCAAAGATTATGATTCACCGTCTGAAGTCTGTCCGTAGTTGGATATACATCTGATGCATACTAATTGCATGGCCACGAAAGTCACGCCACGTTTGAGGTGTCATTTTGCTGCAAGCATCATTTCTAAGCGCTAACTACTGCGTAAGCGTTATCTTGATTCGCTGCTGCTTGCAGCGCTACTTTGTGGTAGATAATAGACGCACATTTGTTTTTGACTCTTGACGCTAACGCCTACAGTGCAAGGCGAATTCGCTTAGAGCATCGCATTTCGTGGCTCTCCGGTAAGAGCGTCGATAGTAATTTGTGATAATCAGAAGCCCAAAATACTGATAAATCTTTTTTACCTAAAGGTATAAACGTGCCATCTAGGTTATGTGGAGATCAGATATGCCTTTGCCCTAAGTAAAATTGACATGTTTAGTTTTATTTATTTATTCTGAATCCATACATACTGTCTAATGTTTTATCCAGTGGAAAAACGTCTCATTTGCCGGAGTTCCGGGATTGTTCGAAAAAGTTACCCTAGTCTTCACAAAGGGCAAAATTCGCATCAGACTTTTACTGACAAAAAACCCAACTTGTATTCTTTAATTACCTATTACGTTCTAGAACCACGTTTAGTCTTTCAAACTTTGCCACAAGCCTAGCAGGTATCGGTGAAGCATAACTTGGGTCAAGCTCGCTAATCGCTACCTTCCCAGTCACCGCTTATGCTCCCAAACCTAGGTCTTAGTATTAAAATATTATTACTAGGCAGCTTCAATTTGTATGCCTTCCTGTTTGAGGCATCATGACTGTAATTAAGATGTTGGTGATGGTATATGGGCATATTTGTGGTTGAATAAAGTACAGGGCATTTATTTTTAATAATATAAACTAGTGCTTGACTGCGATCACACCTGATGGTAAGCACTGATGCAATCGTTGATGGTGGGACACCCTAATTTATTAGGAGCCTATTCACTCTAGCCTTGAAGACACCTAAATTATAATCGGACGGGAAGACTGCAGCTGGTAAATTGTTCCACTCCTTCGAAATAAGCGGTGTAAACGACGAAGTAAAACGCTTAATGCATATCCACCATACGTTGGGTTTTCCGTTGGTAGAAAGGAGATGGCGGAATCAAATCATGCAGTTTCCGCGCTCCTTTTCAAAATGCAGGTAGAGAATAAAAATTCACGTGTTAAACAAAAATGGTGAGTCGGCCCGAACTAGTGGGTAAAATTGACTCATAGAAGAATGATATGGAAGCCTTTTTGGCCTCCTTCTGTGAAGCAGTGATGCTAGCGACGAGGACGGCCATCTTCACGTTTTTGCTGCCGCGATCCCGACACCGACGAGCGATAGGTAACTCGCGGTCCGGTCGTCTGGTAATCGTTCTGAGCGAGCCTAAGCCGTCATAGTGTTCCTAGCACTCTATAACTGAAGAATCACTAGATACCTGAAGAACACAGGTGTGGTTTAAGCAGACCCAACAGCGAGTGACGACTTTGGACGATTTCCCACTTTAAAAAAAATCAATACCTACTGATATTTTTTTCGCTCGTGATACTAATGAAATACAAATCAGAATTGCCATTAAATGACGATGGTCTCAACTATTCTCTTATTGGTTGGGTCCTTCTCTTTACGACTTTAACCACAAAATATATAGGTACAGAAGTCAATCTACATACAAAGCGCGCTCGAGCAACGCACACATAGACACCGCTCACGGACACGATATCTCGGGAGCGTCTCGGCACTATCGTCGAACAGTTCCGGCTCAAACGCTCATTAGTGTGCGTCCACCGAGCGTAGGTATAAAAATTTAAGTACATGCATGAGATTGTCTTCTTTCTGTACCTATATATTTTGTGCCCTAACATAGCATGTGTGTACCCGGATTGCTAAAAAACTAAATTATTGCAAAACGTGACTCCAGCCAATCACTAGACATTACCACAAGTATAAATAGCGACCACGTGTATAATAACTATTTCCTTTTCATACCGATATGTTGACGTAACAGTCATACAATGCACTTAATGGGAAATGACATCACTCGCTGAGTAATTTAAATGGCGGCCATTATACAGTGTGATGACCTCTTGAGAAACAGATGGGTTTAGATATAGTGGGGTTTTGCAATGTTTTTATGTGAGGAGGTAAATGAATTAGTAGGTATGGATTTGAACAGTGCATTATGCGTGCTCAAAGGCCTTACCAAGATGTGTTAAAATGGATGGAGCGATAAACCTTGTACCACATAAATTTTAGTACTTATATGCGAAACCTGAAATACTGTCTGGGAGTCCGTGTCTACTCTATGATTTTAATTTAGGGAATTTTGTGCTTTTGTGTTTATTTATTTTTAATTTTATGTCAATTTGAATGTTTTTTTTTTTTTATATGGGTCTTAATAATGGTACCTGAAATAAATGAATTTTATTTTATTTTATTTATTTTAGTGAGACAGTGGTTTGGGGTCAATGTCAAAAAGTTTTTATTTCACATAGGCCTACATGGGTACCTATAAAACGTCAGAAGCTAGTGCACGGTTCGAAATTGGTCGTTTCCTATGAAGAAGAACCGGCAAGAAAGTGCATGGTTACTCTTTGGAACTGTACTAATTTAACCCCTATTTGAAGTGATGCGTTGTGGCTATAGCTCTTGCGATTACGGGAGACTATAGTGAACCTGTCTCTCAAAAACGAGGTCCTTTGTGGGCAAATTGAAGAAGCGCTGTTTCTGACGTGTCTTGTATTTTTATGTAAAGAATCTATGTACAAAATGTCATAACTGTATCATGAAAAATCACAAAGACTTAAGCTTATGTTACCTGGTTGTCCGCAAAAATACATGGTCACCGAGCCTTCCGGCCGACTGAGGCGTTGTTTTGCTCCCGAACACAACCGTATGCTGTTGCCTAATTTCTGCTATGACCTGCTATAAGCTGTGTTGTACTAAGTGTCGGTAGTGTTCAACATGTGACATTTTTTAAATAGTTTTGGGGAAAACAATACCTAGGTACTTGTATTAAGTACTAATTAAAAGTCACTTAAATAATGTATAAAATTTGGTATTTCTTCATTCATGAATGTCAACTAATAAATACATAAGATAACATAGTACGTTAATGCTTATTATGTATACTATCTACATGTCTCAATATAAAATCCTATCCTCATAAATCATTAGGCACAGTTTTCCATATTCACGATTGATGAGAGCAAAAATTTATGCAAATTATGAGCCCACGTTGTGCTCCTAAAATATAAATTTACATTCTTAATAAACTTGATCCATATAATGAACCCAACTTTTATAATTTACGTGTGAAACTCGAAATGCCCTTGACACTGGCACTCGTGGAAAAATAATAAGCAAGAAAAATATATCAGAAGGTTCACAAATGTTATACTTTAAACTTTATATTTTTTTATTTATTTATGTAAAGTGTTACCTTGTAGATTTTTTTTTCTTGTAAATTTTATTTTATTATTGTGAATGTGGGGACTATGTGGACTGCTTTTCCTTTTCTGTATTTTAACATGATGTCTGGCAGTTTTGAGTATTTGATGCGGCCTAACCAAATGTCCTCTCTTTGGTATTGTTCGTCAAGTCCTTGAGCTTAGTAGTCCTAAGTTTGAGCTACACGAATACTGACAAAAATGCTTGCACTGACTGGACAGGTCCATACTTTGCGTGCTTTGTTGTGCCACGCTTGATTGTTTTTCAATAATGTTAAATGTAGGTGATGTGGCAGTACTATAAATAAAAATAAAAAAAGACCATCTAAGACACTATTCTGTATGGTTTTCATATGATTTGACCATTAGGTACATGTTTACTATATAGACTTTAAAAGAGAATTAATTCTTTTGCGTCAAGTGGACCTTCTCCATCTATTATTTGCTGACGACCATGAATTTGTGGGTCGTTAAAATAATTTCACACATCACTGTCATTTCTTACGTGTACTCTAACGTTAGGTCTTCATTGTGTCGTTGTGAGGTCAATTATGTCTTTGAGATGTTTGCACACCTTTATATTAGCTTTATTAGATGATAATCACCACTTAGCATTATTTATTGGATTTGATTTATCAATGTAGTTGTCAATAGGAATCGTTTTTCGAGACTATAGTAATATTATGAAGAGGTATAGTTTGTTTTTTATGATTTTTTTATGTTTGTTGGGGGTAATCACTGAAAGTACTGGTCCGATAAGAGATGTGCCGTTGCCGGTAATCTGGGAATATTGCTGGCAATATTGCCACCAATATTCCCACTTCACGGCAATATTGCCGGCAACTGCACATTTCTGGGTCCGATTGCAAAATGTTTTTTTCACCGGTAGAAAACTGCTTTATTCCTGAGTGAAATAGGCTATATTTTAAGTACGCGGGTGAAACCGCGCGAAAAAGCTAGTTTATTATATTTTAGCTGCCTGTTTGGGCACAAATTTTTTTGAGTTGAGAAATCAAGCATTAACATTTCCCGCTCTAGAGTGGAGCGAAAGGCCGTGTCAGACTTTTACACTAGACACTACTGTATCGTGGTCACACTCACCCAGACCCTAACCCTTTAAGCCATACAAATATTTGTTCTGTGCGGAGATCGAACCCGCGACACGCAGCGTAACAGCCAATTGCTCAACCACTGCGCCAAATATGCTGTTAACCGTTCATCCAATCCCATCTAAATCATCTCATTTTATTCATCATTTTTATCCTCAACGCAATTATTCCCACCCCTCATATCTGCAAAAAAACCCGAATTCTTTGAAAGCCGAATGCCTAAAGGAATTATTCTGAATGATCAATAAAAAAGCAATTCAATAGAATAATCTAGATTTCTGGAGGCTGATAAATCCGAATCTTTACACTCTCCCACTTTATTTGCAAAACCATTGAAATCGCGAATTCTATTTTCAGCTACGAATAATCCCGCTTTGAAAATAATCGCTGGAAACCGTTTGGAATCAGGGTTGTTAAAGGATTTGCTATAACATTGTTTTTTGAAGCCTTTTTCCGCATTGATGAATCAGCAGATTAGGATGAGTATCTATGCATAATCAGCCTCATTGTTCTTACTCATTTCAGCCGGAAGCATATCAGCCTTTTAATGTTCCCACTGCTGGGATTCAGGCCTTTTTTCAAGGAGAGGGAATGAGCCGTAACCCACCACGCGGGCCCAGTGGGGGTTTTTTTTTGGTGGGTTTTGAGCGGGAAATAATGTCAGACTCTTACTGACTAAAATGACCACCCAGTTCCTTCGTGCCTTTCATACTGGGGCTGAGCTACCTTTCGGAGATAACCCTAGCAACAGTAGGCTTCGACCCAGCTGGGCCTCTGCTGTTGCTGACACCTCATGAGGCGCGCGGGATCAGTTTGAGACAGACTTGGGCTCGGTCCGGACAGTTACCGGACGTTCGGACAGCGAGCTACCCATTGCTCACCGTCCGCAAGCCCGCGCCGGCCCAGTGCCGGTTGGTGAAAGACACATGTTTTTGAAATTTTGGTTCTAGGACATGCCGGTTTCCTCACGATGTTTTCCTTCAGCGTTTTGAGAGCAGTGAAAACACCAACCGGCATACACTGTATTTATATTTCGAGCTGGTGTCCGAACTCTGCGACAAAAACGCGTATTTTTGCGCACGTTTGGGACAAATGTTTCATTCAATCTACCCGAGTTCCTCAACGCTAAACATGCCATCATATATACCTGGTCTACGTACAGGTATATATGATGGCATGTTCACATATCTCACATTGCATTGCTTCCCTTGAGAGTCACTCAACTCGCTCGCGGAGGCAGTGCATACTGGCTAATTTCGGATAGAACCGGATTCAAGGGATCTGATTTGTTAAAAGGCAGGATTTATTTGTGAGGGGTTTATTTGATTTGTATGGAAATTGGAATGGCTGGGGGTTTTTATTATATTGAGGGTAAAAACGTGAAAAATATATTGGAGGTCGTCATTCTCATCATCATAGTGCTGGTCAGAACATAATCATGACGGTAAGTCACCTCTTTGAGAAGTGACTGGAAAGACCTCACCTTCCGCATGACGCAGGTTCTCATAATCTCGCTCGGATATAGTAAGTTCTGGAGGTAACTGGACCTGTTTTTGTGAGGAAGAAATGACCAAGTGGCGCTATTGTGAAGACGTTACAGCGTCCTCACCTTCCGCATGACGCAGGCCCTCACCGGATATGGCAAGTTCGGAAGCTTCAAGTATCTGATTCGTGTAAAAGAAATTTCCGGGTGTCACTATTGCGATAGTCGACCCCACCTGGGTGGAGCACCGCTGTCTATGCGGGAACCATCGGCGACAGTGACCTCTCGCGCCGGGCCTTGGTACAGGTCATGGTCTGGAGCGAAAGATAATGGCAGGCGGTCCCTCCCTTTGCAAAGCAGTAATGCTAGCAACGAAGGCAGCCACACACGTGAGAGAACTTCCTTACGCCCCAGCCAGCTGGACATCGAAAAATTCCAAAATGACTAGTTTCACAAAGTTCTGTCCACGTCAACCAGCTAACAACCATTTTTAATTTAAAGAGCTAAACTGGATCCCTCTAATTGATCCAACGTTTTTATCTTAATTAGTGTGAGAGAATACAGTCGACCTATAAAGGAACCTATTTATATTACCCATCAAGATAAAGGTTCTTACAGAAATAAAGAAACAATGAACATTATCATTAGTCTGTATTGAGATCGTGAGCATCATTGTGGGTTGTGGGGCTATTTGGACCGGGACCACGGTCCCAATTTCCACTTGTAGGTAAGAATAGTATTTTGGGACCACAAGGAAAAAGGTATTAAAGCACGGTTACCAAAAGAATAGTATTTTTTTTGTGGTCCCAAAATACTACATAAAAACTAATTTTTACACGTGGAAGTTGGGACCGCGGGCCCGATCCAAATCCCAAGTCGTCAAAGAGATGTCAAATCGGGCCAGGATCAGGCCAGCAGGATCGATACCCGCTAGGACTGCAGGCATTTTTTGTAAAGTTAACTCGTGGTCCTAGAACACAAAGGGCAACTGAAGGACAAAGATGTGACTCTAGAGCGAAAGATATCATTAGATGACTTCACAACTTAAAAAAAGGTGATCTCTTGCATGATATGTTTGCTACTCTTCCGAATACATTACATAAAGTACCTATTATACGCTCTCTCGCTCCACCTTAGAGCCGGAGAATTAGATTATTGATGTTGCAAAGTTAGGAAGCCTTTTAAAGAAAAACTAGCCTAAGCATAGCATAGCATAATCAGCCTGTCAATATTCCCACTGCTGAGACTCAGGCCCCCTTTCTAGGAGAGGAGATGGGTCGTAATCTAACACGCGGGCCCAGTGCAGGTTAGTGAATGTCATATGTCATCGATTTTTTTGTTCTAGGACGTGCTGGTTTTCTCACGATGTTTTTCTTCACCGTTTTGGGAGCAGTGGTGATGAAATAAATTGCACAAAGTAATGCGCCTGGCTGGGTTAAAAGTTGCGACTTACAACTCGTAATGCCTTGATCACACTTACCAAGTAAAAGGGAGACAGTTAAATGTTACTCGGCCGAGACAATGATATTAGCGAGTTGTAGCCATAAGCGTTTGGCCGAGCACTCGGCGCTGTGTTTACACGTACCGAGTACTTGGCCGAGAGCACTCGGTTAGCAGCGGATCAAGGCATAAGTCGCAGCTATTAACCGTTCGACCGCCACTGCTCAGAGAAAAACTAATTCACCAAAAAGACACCCGACTATACTCACTCAGTTTCTGAACTAAAATTAAAACAAAAGAAGTCGATTAACGATGAAACCGATTTAACTGGAAGATAGATTCCCTGAACAATTTCAAAGCCATCTCTCCGGACCCAAGCCTTTTAACTAGAGATACTCAAAGACGGTCAATATCCCGAACAATTATAGTATTTGCGTTCTATTAACCAATATAATCGGTTCCAGGGGAAGTTTAATGGAAATCTGAAGTAGGTACTAAAACTATCTCTTGGTGGAATTTGCATTAAGTTTATGAGAATAGATCGTCTTAGTTCGCTGTCTTAGAAGATGATCTTCATGTTTATAATCGCCTACGGTGCTCTTTCCGCCGCCGGGATTCCGATCACGATTTCCGGCCACCGTAGACACGGGCTTGCGGACGGCGAGTCATGGGTAGCTCGCTGTCCGACCGTAATTTTTTTCCTGACCCTTACTGATCCACAGGTGCCACTGCTGAACGAAAGTCGAATATGCTTTGGCTTAATTTTTTTTATCCCAGGATTTCTATTTCACTACGATTTTCTTCTTTCATGCAAAGCCACTGTTTACCTCTGTTAGCGATGAAGTACCTCACTGTATAATAAGAGAATGAATCTAAACTGAACCAAAAGATGAAAACAATCAGATAAATAGTCAATAGAGTACAGAACTATAACCTGCGCAGGTAGTGACGTACGTAGCTATGTTTATCCCATGCACTACCAAATCCAATCTTCTCAATAAATTCTTCCATCACACCTACATATAAAGTGCGCGTTCCTATGTCATCTACAACCTGACAATCCAATTTCATCTCGACCTACCGGTCTCAAGGGTATTGCCCGATCGGCGGCAGAACCCGGAGTATTCAATGCCCGTACTTATCCTGTACCTAACGTATTGCGAAGATCCACGGAGATTCACGAAGATCTCCGAAGTTGCACGAAATATGTCGAAGATTTGCGGATCCTATTTGGCAGCGATTGCCTTTTGTATACCGTTTTGGGTGTAATATGTTTGGTATTTTGTTGCAAATTTACTTTGTGGACCAAATGTACGGGTATTTGTGGCGTTTTTGACGATTTGTGACTGAAATTCGAATGCGGGCGATGCCTAAAATAATCAAAATAGCCCTTCTAGCCCCCAGTTTCTCGAACAAAATACATAAAAAAAGAAATTGTATATTTGTATCCCATTGCGGGGCAAAAGCCTTGCCCTTCTTCTTCATTCTTGGGCGATTTCTGGCCAAGCTTGGCTCGCGAACACGATCAGATCGTCTCACCACCTTCACCGCAGCTTCGCCGACGTCGTCTTTCCCCAGGCATCCAGTGAGTGACGATCCTCGCCCATCTGTCCGGGTACACAATTGCAACCGGACAGATGGGTGAGGAAAAATATGAATGTGGCAAATTGTCATTTGCTGTTCATTTTTAGTCCTACTAACCAATTATTCAAATGTGGCAATTTATTATGTTATTATTTTAATACAAGCAATTGTTTTTTTTTTTTTAATTTAGGAAACCATCCAATGACTATAATAATAAAATGTCATCATTGTACACTTAGTTTGCAATAAACGTTTTTGAATTTGACTTTGACTTCTCCACGATTCCCTTTCAACTTTTCAGTCACTGGCGCCACTTTCAGACTTTCCCTAATATTCTCATTTCTCACACTTTACCTGGTAAAGTTCCGTTATCACGCACATTAAGCAAGTATACCATTACATCACCCACTACAACCCTTAACAGATCGTTAGTAAAAACCTTGTAATAATTTTTATACAACACGGTTTTCCAATAACCAAGGTAGTGAACTAAGTAAGGTATTTACTGTTATTTAATTGGCAACTTTGAAATTCCAGGAATTCAATCCTTTGGTAATTTTTCGGTGGTTGAAAGTACTTCTAATTAATATTCATTTCAGCTGAAAGACGTCCACTGTTGGACTTAGGCTTCCTGCAATTGTCGCCGTAAACCAGTCCGTACATACACACCGATACAGTTATGAAATTTTGTACATAGATTTTTTTTCCTTAAAAACACTAGACCTGTGTATCGGGTTGTGCATATATATTTTTTTTATGGTGGGGAAAATCATCCAATGGCAACCTCCGCTCTTGGGCAGAACGGGAGATAATGTCAGACTCTTACTGACTAAAAACCCACTCCGTTCCTTCTAGCCTTCATACCGGGGCTCGAGCTCCCTTTAGGATAACCCTGGTCCCAGTGGGTTTTGCAAATACTAAAACTAATGTTTTATATGCACTCAACGTTTTCTTATACCTTAAGAGGGTCCTTCTCCACTCGCTTATCGTAAACATCGAAAATGGTTTAAAAGCTATTTAGTATTTAGTTTATACTTTGTTTAATGCAATCCAAAGCGATGTTTGACGAAAAGGCTACGCAAAAAAAAAGAGAGATAACGCCTGGAAACTCTGTTAGTATTCGGTAATTCCGAGATTTACTCGAAAATTTCACAAAACTTGCTTCAGGAAATAGCTGTTTTTTTTTTAAACCCTTAAAAGTTTTTGGAAAAAGCTGTCATCATTTAGAATCTTACTAAAATTTGCAAGGTCTCTAGAGGATTACTTTTTTGACTTTTTTAATTTTTAGGCAAATTATGAAGTGTCAAAGTTCATACAAAATAGGACATTTTTAGAGGTTTTTACTGGATTAGTTTTACACAAATTTAGAAATTGGTTTCTTTAGCAACCTAGATAATATACACAAGATACTGTGTTTCCAAAATATCTAATGAAGAATGTGTAATAACGTCATAATCAGTTATGAGCGGTTGTATGAAAAACAGTGAAAATGTGAGTCATGATGCACCACCTTAACTAAAATGACCTCACCCAGATCTAAAAAAGTCCTATTACTTACCACAGCACTTAATCCCGTCTAAGGTCCTTCAAAAGCGCAGTACCTCTTTCAAATGAAAACTTTCTAACCACTGATTAAAATAAAACGTCTATCCAACTAAAGCAACTCTGCAATCCCCCTGTAACAAAATTTCATCCCCAGGGTTACTCTCGAAGTGGATCGAATCCTCTACGTAGAGGACAGATAAATTCCCCGTTTATTTGTTCGCACTGTGTATTATTTCCCTGATGTATCGTTCGAAGGTATACTTTGAGTTGCCAGGAACGGAATTGTTGAAGAGTAATCAGAGACGAAAGGGATGTGGTTCACGGCGTTCTTTTTTCAGGTTGGAACAATGATATTTCAATAAACAGATTTGCTATAAGTGCGCACTCGTGAAGACTCGAAAGGATCATAATGGGAATCCTTGCTTTTAGGCTTCACGCATCGGATCTAGTCATACGCTGCGCGCTGCTACGAAATTAAATTTAAAAAAATGCCTTCGTGTGTGTTTAGAAAGTGTACCAATTATGATACCAAAGTAAATAAAACTCAGGAATCTCATACCACAAGTGCTGCCGCTGCTGCGCGGAACATATGTTTTCGGTTGATTTGTGAGTGTATAACATGTCTGTTTATTAAAATGTCATTGGGTCTGAAAACCATTTTTGTCCTAAATCGGATGCTACATTCCTAAATGCTAATTAACTACTCTTAATTCAGAAAGAACTAAATATCGAGATGATTAATATGAAGATCTAAATATAAGAATAACCATGGAGTTTCTTGCCCGTTCTTGTCCATAGGAAACGACCAATTAGGAACCGTGCACTAGCTTCTGACGTTTTATAAGTGTTTTTGTAAGCCTAAGTGAAATAAAAAAAAAAAATTTTGAATCGGATCCGATATTCAGGATGGTGTAATAACCTTTTACCTCCCACAAAACAGTGACTTTCCGAAGCCTACACCTCGGGAACGGCTGGGTTAATAGATTTGAAAAAAAAAAATATTATGGATTCATAATAACAATATCATCATATGATTTTTTCGTATGACTAGCACTATTGCCAAAAAAAAAAATTAACAACATTATATTTTTTCGCTGGTTTTCCCTACTCCTTTCAAACGAGTTTTTTCTTTAGAAATATGTTATGGGATAATATGTAGAGTATTCTGATTATTATTTTATTCGAATAATCATAACTGACGCTCTTGTTTTGCACGGCTGTCATGAATCTTTGAAATTCTTAGCATTTTTTGCTACAATATGTATGTAATTTATATCAAAATCTTCCTCAAAAATCCACTCTGTCTATTGGTACAAACCGTACGATAATCCGTTTAGTAGTTTTTGAGTTTATCGCGAACAAGCGGACAGACGTGGTGGAGGAATTGCAATGTGAAAAAAAGCCACAACCTAGCAAAAGCTCACAATTTACTATTCGTCACGTAAAATGTATAATATATGTATTCTTCTTAGCGTATCGATGGCAAAATCAGTCAAATTCCTTGCCTAGCCCAGAAATCGGCCACGGGTCATTAGGTCCTTACGTAAGCAGGTAACCGGGCACGTGGTGCAGGACGGAAGGTGAGACATCGTCTGCGGAGTGACGCCGCACAAACACTGAAGATCGGAACCATCCGAGAACCCCCACCTGTGGAGATCGTCTTTGCTGCGCCCAATCTGGGTGCGGAGTTTATGTTTATACGTCCTATTCACAATATTTCTAAATACCGTGCGAAATATTTCACTTGCATACCTGTGAAAATATGTTCTAGTAAATACAGTTGAATGCGTATGAAAATAAAATATATGTATTTAAACATAATTCGTCACGCGAATGCACGAAATTATGCCGTTTCCTAATGTTACATAATCTTAGAAAAAAAGTACTCGTACATTCAGCACAATAATTTGATATGCAGATCAAAAATAACATTTGTGTAAAACTTGCTCAGATCATTTTTTTAAAGGTAGCAAATAGTTTACTTCGAAATTTGCGATTCATTTTGCACCTTCTATTCTGATTCCGGATAAAAATCGGAAGTCAAAAAAACGTTTATTTCAAATAGACCAAATACAGGCACTTTTGAATTGTCAAAGTGTCGGTCAGTCAAACAAACAAGTGAAGCTAATTTAGCTTTAGCTAGCACGTTCCAAAGAGTAGATCTCTATGGAGATGAACGTGCAAGAAACTCCATGGACACTATTTTAAATCATATTTTAAGTGCAAACAAGTTTATATTTGTCATGCGGGGAACCTCCCTCCCCGTGCCTTTTGTCGATTACTCTATCACCTGTTATATTATAATAAATAAATAAATAAATAAATAAATAAATAAATAATATTGTTTCGTATTTGGCATGTTGTGGGTGCGCGCTTCACTTATCCCTTTTTTTATGATGAGAAAATTTTTCCAATGACAACCCCCGCTCTTGGGCGGAGCGGGAGATGGTGTCAGAGTCTTACTGACTATAAATCCACCCCGTTCCTTCTAGCCTTCATACCGGGGCTCGAGCTCCCTTTCGGATAACCCTGGCCTCAGTTCACTTATACCGACATAACCGAGCTCTTCAATAGCTAGTCTACAATATGTATGTATTTAGAAATATATAGGTAAACATACTTACCTATATCAGTTGTCTAATACTCTTAACACAAGCTCTGCTTAGCTTGGAACTAGACGGCGTTGTGTGATAGTTGTGTAATATTCCCAGCCCTAGCAGGAAGCCCTCAGTGCCTAAACCGTGCAAAATTATTTCAGGAAGAAAATGTAACCTTAATAAAGGATAATGAAGGAAGTGAAGCAACTAAACTCCATCCCAGGAGATAGGAGACATTTTATCTAAAATTTATTAGTCATTAAATTAACAAAGGATATTTGTTGGGAGCCGTTCGTTGGGAACAGCATTCTTCAGGCGCCATTTTAACATTTAATTGTTTACTACCGCTTTTGAAGTATTTATAGTACAGTTAGTTTCTGTTTATTTTTGGTTTCCTATTGTTTTGTTTAGCTGTGTGGTTAATTTCATCCTCCAAACCACAAATTTCGTTTAAGAAAAACCTTTAAAAAAACGCAGTTCTCAGCAAACAACGTTAAATAAGTATATGTATGTATATACATTTGTACGGCAAGGAACTCCTTTTAATTTTTTCATTTTTCCTGGCATAGGACAAGTATAGATCAATCTGATCTATAGATACAAAAAACATTTTTCATTTCAGTAAAACTCCCCCATAAAACTAGATATATCTAAAACATAATAATCATTACACAATCAAATTAATCAAAGCGACACTAATTTACAAAATCAAACGCTATTAATTACTTCTGTCAAACTGACGCACACACACACACACACACATAATTCGACACTAATCCGAGGCGCCACGTCTAAACTGGTCCAGCATTACGAACAACCGGTCCATGGTCCACATAGCGACCGGTCGCAAATTTGCGACAACACGCAATGAGTTGCGTAACAGCCGTCTGATTGGTTGACGAGTTGTTCATGTGACATACGGTTCATTAGGTTAGCGAATGACATGACATTTTAATTTTGTCTAATTTATAGTCTAGTATCTATATTATATCGATGACCTGCTGAGGATCGCGGGAATACAATTGATGCGAGATACACACGTCTGTTTATTGTGGTAGCACTTGGGGGAGGCATATGTCCAATAGTGGACGTCTTTTGGCTGAAATAATGATGATGTACATCATCCTAAGATGATATCGCAGCAAACCAAGAAACAAAAAGAAAGAAAGGAGAGAAAAAAAAAAGAAAACATGAATAGAAAAGGAGGCGTATCGGTTAAGTGGAAGTCATTACTCGCGAGTGCCAAGGCAGTGGGATCGGAGGAAAACTCACCGTGCAACTGAAGGAACATGGGTAGGTTTAAAACCGTAAAAGGGCTACCAAGAGCGGAAGACGGTATGTGTTGATTTCCCATCCACGAAAAAACTAAAAGTTACGACCGTTCTTCGACCGCCTCAAGTCGGTAACGCCTCCGATTCCTTTGTTCAGATCACGTGACTGAGCATTGACGTCATTCCCATACATTTGACGATTGTAGAATATCAACTTGGCTAAGCCCTCTGAGGTACAAAAGAAAAAAAAAATGCTTTAAATACCCCGTGTTGAGCGATAGGCTAGTTAGTTTCTTAACGGAGAGTTTTTACTTTACATTGAGGAATTAATTACTCTTGTTAAGTTTAATAAATTGGAGCTCATCTCAATGGAAATATTGGAAGCTTAATTAATTTTCCTGCTTCGTAGAAAATCATATTACGGATCCGTGCTTACACTTCGTAAAAAAAGAATTAAGCTATTTATTTTAATTAATACGAGTACGTATAATAATAATCAATTATCTCGATACGATGCAGTTGCCTGGAAGGAAATTATGAACTTTTGAAATATTTTTAATGTTCTTATAATCAGAGGAACTGAAACTTTAAGATCACTGTTGCCAGGTCTTTGAATTTTGGAGTAATATTGGTTAGAATCTTCTATTAACAATGTATCAGATTGTTTTTAGCTAAATTCAAACCAGTTGGTTTGAACAAGATGGTCCAATATTAATTCTTCACAAAAACCTAAGGGAGTGTCACATTGTTGACACCTCTATGGTCCAAACTAAGCATTTCACCTTGTCGTTTATACCACGTAGATACATCGAAGGACTGGAACAATTTGCCTGCTATGGTCTTCCCATGCGATCAAAATATAGGTGTCTTCAAAGATTAGAGTGAACACAGAAAAGATGAGAGTTTTGAAAAGGAATACTTTCCAGTTTGTACTACAACGAGTGTCGCCGCTTGTCTCCCACCCTTTAACTCCACTACATACCGTCCGCGAGCCCGCGTCTACGATGGCCGGAAATCGGGATCGGAATATGACAAGCTGTGTATAAATTAATCACTAGGTAGATTTAATATGCGGGCTCGCGGACGGCGAGCCATGGGTAGCTCGCTGTCCGATCGTCCGGTAATGGACCGAGTCCAAGACGTCGACGGCGCGCACTGTTCCCGCGCGCCTCAAGGAGTTGTCAGCAGCAGGAGGGGCCCAGCTGGGTCGAAGCCTACTGGGGACAGGGTTGTCCGAAAGGGAGCTCGTACCCCGGTATGAAGGCTAGAAGGAACGGCGCGGGGTTTTTAGTCAGTAAGAGTCTGACACTGTCTCCCGCTGCACCCAAGAGCGGGTTTTGTCAAAGATGATTTTCCCCGTCGACAAAAAAAAAAAAAAAAAAAAACTCCACTACATACAATAAACCAATACGAACGCGCATTACGCAACTAACAGACCACGCACACTTAGATCGCAAGGTTTCTGTTGGTTGTGTCAATTATGATCATGATCATATTTTAAGGCACGCCTATCCCGCCCACAAGATCATTCTAACCAGCTCCCCTAGCCAAGTTACCACCTTTTCGCTTGCGTCAAACGCTTCGAGTTGACTTTGCCGCCAATTCTTTTGTTCTGACCACGTGAATGAGCGTTGAGACGACGTCATTCCCGTACATTTGAAGCTTTATAGCAGCGTTAACTATTGCAGATTAGCGACATGGCTAGGGGTACTGTTTCATCTTTTCTATTAGAGTGAACATGCTCTTAATAATCTAGTGTGCTTAGCCATCACTGCTTACTATAATATGGGATCGCAGTAATGCACTAGTTTGTGGCGTTTATAAAAAGTCGTTTTCTATTGCCAAAGTTAATCTCAAACCGTCGCAGACGCATATAAATGCGTGTTGAAACCGGTTCTCGAAGTTCTACATGTGGTCGATGACTCTCAGGAGCATGTTATTGCATAACGACCGGGTAATTGGCACGCCATGCAGCCATGCTGGCCCGAGGCACATTGTTAGCTAGACCCGAGAACATTGATTGGAGTACTCTTGAGGACATAGGTATGTGTAGTTAGAGTACGGATGGTGGTGAAGTGAGATCGTATTTGGTTAAGGAAATTGCTTGGAATCGCTTACCTAACCAGGTCAGTGATATTTTAATTTGATGGTCAATCACACGTCAGTAGCAGTACTTACTTGAATCACGATATCCGCTTTTACTGCTAAGAAATATTGGAATAAAGCAGCTTTCTATTGGTGAGAAAATTTTAGCAATCGGACCAGTTTCTTCAAAGAATACCTCCTACATAAAAAAAATAAAAAAACTTTTCCTCTTTATTATAATATTAGTTTTGTACATAGATTCTTTACTTAAAAATAGGTACTAGACACGTGTTTCGGGTTTCGCATATAAAACTGATGTTGTAGTTATATCGTAGCATATACTGAGGTAGCTGCCTTTTTTGGCTTCGCACAGATTTTTGATCAATTTTGTTATTAAACTAACTATATACAGTCAGTTCGTGCTGGAGACTCTGCTTCAGGGTGGTGCGACCTTGTAGCCGGCGTCCCTCAAGGCGGTATTTTGTCTCCTCTTTTATTCTCTGTTTTTATAAACTTTATTACTACTAAGCTTCAGTGTGCGTATCATCTGTATGCTGACGATTTGCAACTGTATTGTCGGTCAAGTGTGGACAACATATCGGATGCGATCGAGGAGCTAAATCGGGATTTACAAGTAATTAAAAACTGGTCAGATAGATTCGGGGTGGCGGTAAATCCTACGAAGTGTCAGGCTATTATAGTTGGGAGCCCTCATATCCTGAGAAAGCTGGATGGACTAGCCGTACCACCCGTAATCTTCAACAACACGGTGATCCCGTTTGGCTCGGAGGTCAAGGATCTTGGTCTGTATGTCGATGCTTGTCTTGATTGGCGGAAGCAGATCACAAATGTCAGTCAAAAAGTCACTGGAACGTTACGGTCTCTCTATCGTTTGAAGAATATTCTCCCAGCTCACATTAAGGCAATGCTTGTACAGTCCCTAATCTTTCCCATAATCGACTATGCTGATGTGTGCTACTACGACCTGAATGCAGATCTCCTCAATAAACTTGACCGTCTTCTGAATAACTGCATTCGATTCGTTTTCAACCTACGTAAGTACGATCATGTATCTGAGCATCGTTCGTTTTTAAAATGGTTACCCATTCGTCAGCGCAGAGCGCTAAGGGCCTTAACTACCCTGTTCTCTTTTTTAGATAATCCTTCTTCCCCTTCTTATCTGATTTCAGAACTTCAATTTCTTTGCTCTGGGCACAATAAAAATCTTCGGTCTACCAATAATCGACTTCTACGATGTCCCTCACACCGTTCCGGGCTTATCCACTCCTCCTTTTTCGTTCAAGCGATATCCCTTTGGAATGCGCTGCCTCCGAATATCAGGATGGCGACTAGCCGATATTCTTTTAAAGTGAAGGCACGAGAGCATATTCGCAGGATGTTGGCAGAATCATCATCGCACTGATTTCTTTTTTTCACTATAGCTCTGTTTATTTATATGTATGTATCTAAGTATGTATTTACATTTTTTTTTTCTCATTTGTTTTCTCATTTATTAAGTTGCACCTGCCATGTTATGTTTCTGCACCACCCTAAGGTCGACTGGCAGATAATGCCTAAGGCATTAAGTCCGCCTTTGTACAACTTTGTGCATAAAGATTTAAATAAATAAATAAATAAATATATACAGTAAATTAAAAAATCATCATCATCATCATTTCAGCCGATACCCGTCCACTGCTGGACATAGGCCTCCCCCAAGCGTCGCCACAACGAACGTACCTGTGCGTGTCGCATCCATCGGCTTCCCGCAACCTTCACCGGGTCATCAGACCACCTTGTTCGAGGCCTTCCAACGCTGCGTCTTCCGGTACGCGGTCGCCACTCCAGAACCTTTCGGCCCCAACGGCCATCTGTTCTGCGAGCAATGTGCCCTGCCCATTGCCACTTAAGTTTGGCAATTCTTTGTGCTATGTCGGCAACTTTAGTTCTCCTGCGGATGTCAATTAAAAAATAAAAGAAAAATAATAAAACCCTACGCTAATTAAAACTGCCTAATATATGGCGTCAGAAAACTTTTCCACATCGCTATCGACTGATAATGTGCCCAAAAGACTGGCGGCATTACCACGCTGTATGGCAATGCTTATCCTCTGTCCAAGGTAAAAGCCAGCCTTTGGGTCACGCGAAGTATCAACTAGACGTTTCGACAGAACTTTAAACAACATCTTAAACAAAATGTATTAGTTTAGATTTCATGACTAAATTGATAGATGGATTTAGAAATGACTGTAGCTTGCATGGTTCAAAAGCTTGTTGGATCATCCAATGCAATGTTTGATAAAGAGGTAATGCGAAAAAAGAAAACTAACATCTGAACACCTTGATGGCATTTGGTACAATTCCATCATTCACTCAAATATTTCACAAAACATTTTCCAGATAATACATGTTTTTTTTTAAACTTTTAAAGTTTTTGGGAAAAAAATTTCATCATTCAGAATCTTGATTTAATGTGCAAGGTAGTCATATTGTCTTGATTTTTTAATATGCGAGTATGAGTACATTATGAAAAACCAAAGTGCACGCAAAATAATAGATCTTCAGAAGTTTTTACTGGATTAATCTTACACAAAATGATTTTATTTCAATAGAAATCTAGAAAATATCCACAAGATATCTGTATTTCTAAAACATCTAGGCTAAAATGTGTAAAAATGTCAGAATCACGTAATAGCAGTTCTATGAAAATGTAGCTCGGAAAGGTCACACATAAAAAATGCTTATTACATTAATGAATACTGCCTTCTTTATTATTCCATCAGCAGTTAAAATAGTCATAAAGTCCACTATGTTCATTTTAAATTATCACACTAACAACTTATATTGTAAAGACGAAAGTTTGTGTGTATGTTTGTTACTGATGAAAATGATGAGTGAGTTTTTTCCAATAAAACTCTGACAATCTCTCCCCACCCAATGGGAGAAGGTATGTGTTAAGGCCCTTGACCATTTAGTGTCATAGAACAGTGACTTTTTGAAGACTAGTTCTGGGTAACGGCTAGATTAATAAATAACATTATTTACATTTTTTTTTGTTACTGAAACTATTGCCAAAAAAAAAAATATCAACATGATATAGTTTTCGCCGGTTTTCTTTACACCTTCAAACGGCTTTGATCTTTAGAAAAGTGTTTACACAAAAAAAAAAAATGCTGGATAAATGTTTTTCAGAATATATGTAGCATCTGCAAATCAATCAATATTTCGCAAAGAAAATGGATTTTAAGGTCAGCGGGGCTCAATCAGGCCAGATGTTCAAGGGACTATATGCCTGAAGGCGACAAATGTTTGTGCCGAACTAGTTTGCCACAAGTTCTCCAAACTATGGAATATAAGGTCAGCGGGGCTCAATCAGGCCAGATGTTCAAAGGACCGCCTATAAGCCTTAAGGCCGTGCCGAACTAGCTCGCCAACAAGTCCTCCAAATAGCTTGCCGGTGTGTCCCCAAATATCGCGTGCTCCCGCGCACGTGCGCTGTCATGACGCCGATAACACTTTCTTTGTAAACGCACACAGAATACAAGCTTGTTTGCTTTAAACATCGACAGGATTTTGGCGATAGAAATCTGTGTTTTGGACTCTCGAAAGTCAGATTAAAGAGATAAGTAGTTTGTAGGACTGGTTGTGAAACAATGCTCACATATTTTATGGGAAAAAGAATTGTCATTTTCTAGGGTCACTGGGATTTTCTGAAAAGGAAACCAGAGGTTCCAGAACAAAAAAGGCACCACGGGCAGTGTGAAAGTGAAACCCGGCGGAAAAGGCAAAGAAGGAACAGGGGTGGTTTTTAGACAGTCTGTCTGTCAGACGGTGTACCTCTCGCTCCGCCCAAGAGCGGGAGATGTCATTAGATGACTTTCCGACGGCCTCTGCGGGCATTGGCCCTGCTGAGCTACTACAATTTTGCTGACATATCTTTGAGAAGCACATGGAACACTACGCTCTGTCAACAGCTTGGACTCGATCCGAACAATTACCGCACAGCCGGAAGGTGAGCTACTCTTTGATTATCTTCCACAAGCCCGCAAAAAATAAGGTTTATAGACAGGACCTACCAGTTCAGGACTATATCACTACATAGCATAAAACAAAGTCGCTTTTTCTGTCCCTATATCCCTATGTGCGCTTAAATCTTTAAAACTACGCAACGGATTTAGATGCGGTTTTTTTTAATAGATAGAGTGTTTCAAGAGGAAGGTTTATATGTATAATATTGCACCCGAGCGAAGCCGGGGCGGGTCGCTAGTGTGTAATAATGTACATATAGATTGTCTACTGCAATATTATTTCACCATTTGGTTAAAATATTAACGAGTTATTATACATAACATTCTTTCGGTAATATGTCTTAGTTTCTAACCCACATTTAACGCACGAACGGCTAATCGGGTGAATGCACCAATTATCATCCGAGCACAGACTATTATTTAATCAGTTATTTAATTATTATTAAATCACTAAGTTAACACATAAGTTATGCATTCGTAACACGTTTAATAAATTGCCAAAATGTATACTGCAATTAAATCTTTTTAATTGCAGTTTTCTTATTAAAGAGCGGGTTGCAGTCACAGAGTATTTTGTAGGTACTGGCCCGAGTCTATGTCGACTTCGAGGCCCCGTACCAGCGATTTTATTTTTATATAAAAAAAACAGTAACTATACAAAATTTGGCGTGAAGTGAATAGGCTCTTACCAGGTCTCTTTACCATCAGGTGGGATCGCAGTCAAGCACTGATTTATATCATTTAAAAATATATTTTCGCCAGACCCCTTTAAAAACAAGCTTTTATTTTATGTAACTTTCAAATATTTCCGTGACGTAATCTCGTAGATTTGAAACAAAACACATTTGAAATCGTAAGTTAGGGTCAGATCCATGATTTTTTTGTCGAGCCTACTAATTTATATCATGTCTTGATTTTTACTCAGCGCTTGGGCATAATGGTCAATTTTAATCTTTTATATTTGTGGATTTCCAGAGGTTTAAAAACTTTATAATTAGTACAGCCTTGCTTATCATGAGATTATACGAATGACTGTTGGATAATTACAATTATAATTTAAATTATTTTTTTAATTACAAGAATGACCTAGATAGAAAATATAAGTGACATTCTATTGTGACATGTTGAAAATGCAAAATAATATTTTATTTAATATGGAATTCAATTGTGATTTTTTTATGAATGTTGTAGATATGTTTAAACAATCCTACTAATATTATAAACACGAAAGTTTGTATTTATGAATGTTTGTTACTCTTTCACGCAAAATTTACTGAATGGATTTCGAAGAAAATTGGTCCTATCCTGGGATAGCACATAGGATACTTTTTATCCCGGGTGTACAGTCCCCTGGGATTTTTTTTACTATCACGCGGGCAAAACCACTGGCAACAGCTAGCTATAACAATTTTAAATGGCATTTACTAATTTATATTTGTATACCAATCACTGGTGAAATATGTGAAACCAACTACTATATTTAACATCCTCATTACCATGTTTCTGGCAAATAAACTACTTTGACTTTTGACTTTGACTGTGACTGACTTTGACATCGACTTCGACTTTCACTCTGACTTTGACTTCGACTTAGAGTCTTACGTTGACTTTGACTTAAAGTCTTACTTTGACTTCAACTTTGACTTTGGTTAAATTAAATTTTAGTTCGCGTGATAATTGTTACGCTGACTATGGTTTACGTAATTTCAAGGTTATGAATCCCATTGTCTACACGTGCTTTGAGACAATGGAGATCAGCTGATCTTGTTATTGTTATTACATGTGTAAGTGGAAATGCTTTTGTTATTTTTCAATGTGCATAGTTAATTTATCAACATTTGTCTCGCATTCTAATTTTATATTATGGTTAATGGATGTAATACTGTATGGATGAGAATGTTACGTTTTTATTTGGTAAGACATACAATTGCATTTCGACGGGTGCAAAATAAAAAAAGTTATCTGCAACTTTGCGATTTTCTGATAATTGCAGTAACTTAACAAATATTTAATATTCTAAGACATGAGAAACCTTTCAAGTGTCAAAAACGAAAAAATTATAGTTTTCTTTTTAATTATATTTTTGAAAAAAAAAAATTACCTACTAAATAACTGCTTATTGTTACTAATTCAATAAAGATGATAGAAAATCACAAAATTGCAGATAACTTTTTTTACTTTGCACCCGTCGATTTGTGGATTCACAATATGCTATAAGTAAAGATACCATCTACAACATTTCTACATTATTTAAGTGCTGTTTTTTTTTTTTTATAAAACAAATGGCGAAACCTTGTTTTCTATTCATCATCATGTTTTCTATTAAGTACTGTGTTTTTATGAGTACAGAATAACACACTTATGAAAGAAAAAAAAGAAAACACGTTTTTTCCGCCCAAACAGACGCACAGAACATCATAAAAATACAGAAACAACCCTGTCAGGCCATGTGTGTACTACGCCTTATAACCATAGACAAAAAAAAATTACTAATTTACTTATCGTTAACTAGTTTACAATTTCCGATTACGAACTATCTAGTTGTAATGTGTTCAATTTATTTTAGTTGTACATGAGTTGAGCACGCTATCATCATGGCGGTAAGTGTCCCCTCTTTGAGGAATAGCAGGCGGGGCGTCACAGTGTCGTCACATGACATGGTGAGTTAGAGATTTTCGTGCACTGGATTCAGGCGAAAGAAACACCTGGATACCACCCCTTTTGGATCGTCCGGTAACCGTACGGACCGAGCCCAAGACGTCGACGGCGCGAACTGTTCCCGCGCGCCCAGCGGAGGCCCAGCTGGGTCGAAGCCTACCGGGGCCAGGGTTATCAGGGTTAGGATATTATAGCTCGTGCCTTGGTTCGAAGGCTAGAAGGAACGGGGTGGGTTTTTAGTCAGTAAGAGTCTGACACTATTTCCCGCTCCACCCAAGGGCGGGGGTTGTCATATGATAATTTTTGATAACTGTAAAAAAAACCTCTTGGAGGACACGGTGAAGCATATGTGCGTGTGGTTGGTAAGACTCATATAGTTTTACACGATGTCTCGTCTACAAACTGTCCTGCCCAGGAAACACTGTGGTGAAACTTGTGCGTATGACCTACAAGTCTTAAAAGAAAACCACATTAAAGAAAACAAATATATCTATCCTTAGACATGACAAATTTAAACAAAATTACACGCTATATTAATGTCAGCAAACAATCTGGGCAAAGCAATTATCTTTATATAAACAGTGAAATGGTCAAAGATATTTCGTTTTCTCATTCCTCTCACGTAGTCCGACGAAGTATTGAGGAATGACCGAAAATACCAGGCTTTTACTTTGGAATGAGTAATGAAGATGTAAAAAAGGATCTTTGGTACTTACCGACGGAGTTTTTCTTTACAAGGGACTTTTGGAGGCCTAAAACTTATGGAGGTTTTATTATTACTAGTTGACTCTAGAGACGTCATTCTGTCAGAAGCTATTAGACTAAGGATTAAACATCATTATCATTTAAGCTGAAAAACGTCGTCTGTTGGCTATAGGCCTCCAAAATGTCGCCCCATGGCCTATCCCGTGGGTCTCGCACCCACCATATTCCTGTGACCCTCAGCAGGTCATCGGTCCACCACAGTGGGAGGCCTAACAACGCTACCTGTTCAGCGAGCAATTTGTAATATCCACTGCCAGTTATGTTTAGTGATTCTTCAGATATAAAGTATGACACTAATATTATAAAGGCTGAAGTATATTTACATTATTAATTACTTTGTGTAATTTATTTGATCACCACTGCTCTTAAAACGGTGAAGGATAACATCGTGAGAAACCAATCTCCTAGAGAGGAGGCTTGAGTCCCAGCAGTGGGAACCTTAAAAAGGCTGATGGTGATGAAGTATATTTAGTATGTATGTCACGCCTTCACGCTCCAACAGCTGAACCAGTTTGTACAAAGTTTGACCTCTGCAGGCCTAGCTAAGCTACTACCGTTTCGTTTTGATTCTCTTGCGTCGAACGCTTCGAGTCGACCACGCCTTCTATTCCTTTATTCTGAAGTCATTAGCGTCGTAGCGTAAGTACTGAGTCACGAGGTCAGAACAAAGGAATTGGAGGCGTGGCCGACTTGAGGCGTTCGACGCAAGATTATCGAAACAAAACAGGGGGGGGGGGGGCAAGATAGTTTATATCCTAGATTAATACACAGCAATACTCTGTTGTAATAAGAGGAAGTACTAGTGCTTTTCCGACGAAACCGCTGGCAGAAACGAACATAAAACTAGCCAAAAGAAATGAAAAATAAATTGAACGTTTCAGAAATTCCAACAAAAATGTCGGACCAAAAAACAATTGCTAGCCTGTAGTAGAATTTGCAGCGTATTTTTTTTTAACTGTTTTCGTTACATTTAGTGTTTTGGCAACGTTTCGCGATGCTGCGAGTAACTGAGTGCACGGTTAACACATGTAGACAAATTACTTTTTTCTTGTTTTTCCTTGAAGAATGGATGTTTAATTTTATTTTTGTTTTAACTGTAGAGGAATAAAAAGTCGTTGAGCTCTTTTGTAGTCTTGAGTTGAGATATACGAATATTGGGCAACTAGCTTTTGCTCACGGCTTCGCGCGTGTACGTAAAATGGCCTATGTCACTCAAGAATAAAGCAGCTTTCTATCGGTGAAAAAAAATTAGCAATCCAGAGATTACCTCCTACAAACAAAAAAAAAAACAAATTTCACCTCTTTATTATGTAATAGTATAGAAGCTTGATGCGTTCCTTGTGGCGGCACTTGGGGGAGGCTTATGTCCAACAGTGGACGTCTTTCGGCTAAAATGATGATGATAATGCTTGCACTGACTGGACAGGTCCACACAAATATGTCTGGTCCTATCCTCAAAAGACCATCTCATACACTAATATGTATGGTTCTCATATGATTTCACCATTACAGTTTTGCTATATGGACTTTCAAAGAAACTTTGTCGTCTGAGTTTCTTTCTGTTTTTTTTTTCTAAGGGTAGATAATTAGGAAACAGCGGTCTCATCTAGTTTATATAGACGACAATTTTTTTATCTATCTACATATCCTTACTAATATTATAAAAGCGAAAGTGAGTTTGTTTGTTTGTTTGTTACGTCTTCACGCCTAAATGGCAAAACTGATTTTGATGAAACTTGGTACACGGATAGAACATGACCTAGAATAGGACATAGGATACTTTTTATCCCGGAAGTATGTTCCTTTAGGATAATTTTATGCTATCACGCGGGCGAAGCCGCTGGGAGCAACTCTTCACGCAGAAGAACAGCAAAGAAACTTAATGTTAGCTCAATTATGGTATTTATTGACATATTTTACAATATCTTTAATAATAACTGTTTTGGTCATGACAATAATTAAGTTACTTACTGTAAAGTGACCGTTTTTGACCGCAAAACAGTGCCGAAAGCTAGGTTTTGTAAGTACTGACCTGAAACAAAAGAAAATAAAATTTAAAATATTGTATGATGATATGTAGCTATGTGGGCTGACGAGATTTTTGAAAAGAAATCCCACCAAATCATTTCATGTAAAATGTTGCCAAGACGACCACATAAGGTTCGCCCTGTCAAAAAGATATCAGATCTCATGTAGAGCCAAGCTTCTGAATCTACACGGCCTAACTCTACCGACCCTAACTTCACAAATTCTAAATATCAGTAAAAAATGTAAATGTCGACGAAACACTTCGAGAAAAGGTAGGTAGTGCCCTTGCGCTTCGCTTGGCTCGTCTTTGCCGGGGGCTCTACCGTGCCCCCAGATACCGTGTCCCTGGAACACAAAATTAAACTGAAGGAAAATTACTAGTCCATCCAGAGCGGAAATTCGTAATTTTCTTCTATTATTAGCTTATTACGAGAAACAGAAATGTTTATTTCCTTTTTTCTTTCATATCTTCCCTCACACGATCCATTCACATTTATACTTACCATTCTTGATATTTGCTCATATTTTTTTCTCTACAAAATATAGATTGATAATTCCACTTTTTTTTAAAAGTATTTTTATTAAAATTTCTTATTGTTTATAAGAATATTAGGGCTATTTTTTTAATAATCGGATCACATTTATTTGTTATATAATTATAATAATATTCCATAAGTAGACCGATGAATTGATTGCCCCTGGTAAGGGTTGCGGGAATCCGATGGATATGAGACGCACAGGACCGTTCATTGTGTTGACACTTGGGGGAGGCTTATGTCCAACAGTGGACGTCTTTCAGCTGAAATGATGATGATGATTTCATAAGTCAAAATACACAGACACATACAGACAGGTATTTTGTGTAATCTATACTAATATTATAAAGAGGTAAAATTTGTAAGTTTGTAAGTTTGTAAGTTTGTAAGTTTGTATGTATGTATGGGGTAATCTCTGGAACTAATAATCCAATTCTAAAATTTTTACTGGCAGAAAGCTACATTATTCCTGAGTGCTATAGGCTATAAATTGTTTCTATAGCAAGTATATTAACCGAGCTATCACAACTTTTGTCTAGCAAGTCGGAAAAAAATACCTCATAAAACAGAATTATTTGCGTGCGCTGCCTAAACAGTTGCTTAAAATTAAAAACAATGTATGGCTACCTGGTTCGTCTTAATTATTTCTACAAAAAAGTCCGCGGTACCATATCTCTATCTTTTATATTTCATCTTTTATACTTCTTTTATTGCATTAAAAATATTTTTTTTCGGCATACTTACGTTTGGTTGATTATTTGAGCAAAAAAATATTAATTCTTATGACAATAAATTATTTCAGTATCACAAGAACATTATACAGATAAGATGTGCCATTTACAGCATAGCAATTGGTCATACAGTTTCGAAGATAATATAAAATTACTAAAACGCAAAATGCCCCTAGCGTAACTTTCATTGTGCAGACGTTTTACCTATTTTTTTTTTTTATGGTGGGCAAAAATCATCTTATGACAACCCCCGCCCTTGGGTGGAGCGAGAGATAGTGTCAGACTCTTACTGACTAAAAACCCACCCCGTTCCTTCTAGCCTTCAAACCAGGGCACGAGTTCCCTTTCGGATAACCCTGGACCCGGTAGGCTTCGACCCAGCTGGGCCTCTGCTGTTGCTGACAACTTCTTGAGGCGCGCGGGAACAGTGCGCGCCGTCGACGTCTTGGGCTCGGTCCATTACCGGACGATCGGACAGCAAGCTACCCATGGCTCACCGTCCGCGAGCCCGCGTCTACGGTGGCCGGAAATCGGGATCGGAATCCCGGCGGCGGCGGCGGGGGCGCCGTTGCCTGATGCGGTCTGCCTCCGCCTTTGCTAGCATTACTGCTTCGCAGAAGGAGGCGACCGCCTGCCATTCCTCCTCGCTAAGGACCATGGCCTCAACCAGAGCCCGCCGCGAGAGGTGTCCGCCGCCGATCGCCCCCACGAGGGCACGGCGATGCTCTGCCCAGGCAGGGCACACCTCGACTGTGTGCTCCACCGAGTCCTCCGGGCGTTCCGCACAGTGGCGACACTCGGGCGTCTCTTCCGCTTTAATTCGGTGCAGGAACCTCCCGAACTTGCCATGTTCGGTGAGGACCTGTGTCATGCGGAAGGTAAGGACGCCGTGAGGCCTTTCCAGCCACGCCTCAAAGAGGGGACTTACCGCCATAATTGTGGCGTGCCCAACGTTTCACCTATTTGCCCATAGATGGCGTTCTGCAATTACGTATTTTTTCTGAATCGCGGTGTTAAGACTTTCTGTGGATTGATGACCCTCTCGAATTATTATGCCCACGTTGTCGTTAGTTGGAGTTCTTCTGTCAGTTGCTTATTGGTTTCGGTTGTTTCGTTCGTATGGTTGTTGTTGTTGATAGATACCTCATAATCGAAAATATCGTAATTTTGTTGTACGTTTTTGTATGTTCGTAGTTTCGTACTTCGATCTATCGTAATAATCGATACGAGTTATTCGATATTACGATTGTTTTGTTTTGTAAAGGCGGACGGTGTTCGAGTCGCTCTCCTTTTGTTCATAATTGTTTTCAAGTCTGTGCGTAGTTTGTTGAGAGCATGTCTAAAAGGAAATCTCAACTGTCCCGGCAGACATCACAGACAAGAGCCGCTCGAGTACGCCGTACGGAAGAATCTGCCCCTGAAAATGAGCAGCGCCTCTCGAGAAATAGAGAATATATTTCGCAAGCACGCGCTAGAGAATCTAGCTCCGAGCGCTCACAGCGCCTCGCTAGCCAAAATGTGAGGACATCGCGGGCCCGTGCTCGAGGAACTAGCGCTGAACGTGCGCACCGTCTATCTGAGTTAAGGCAGCATGTCTCTGAGACAAGGGATAGGGAGACTAGCGCTAAACGCTCGCGGCGGCTTGGTAGGCAAAATGTCATAACATCGCAAGCCCGTGCTCGGGAATCTAGCGCTGAACGTGCGCAGCGTCCATCTCATTTAAGGCAGCATGTCTCTGAGACAAGGGATAGGGAGACTAGCGCTGAGCGCTCGCAGCGGCTCGCTAGGCAAAATGCCATAACATCACAGGCCCGTGCTCAGGAATCTAGCGCTGAACGTGCGCATCGTCTAATCGAGTGTAATCTTATTTTAAAACAAGAAATTTTCCGCGGACGAAGTCGCGGGCAGAAGCTAGTACATAATAAAATCTTTCTAAAATGTAGTTCAATAGTAAAACCGTTGCAAACAATATCATATCAATTTCACACATAATTCTCCCATCAAAACGTCACGTAGGGTGACAGAACCTGTTGTCGGTCGCGTGCCGCAAAATTATTACCGTAATTCCGCCATTTTGAATGTAAGTGTGTATGTGATATGGTTTCATTTGTCACGAGGTATGGTGATTACAAGTCACGTGATTGGCTAGCTAATTTGTCCTTGCTTTACACCGGTTTTGCACGCGAACCTGGGATTGGTTTTTGATGGCTGATTGAAATGCATTATGCGGTTTTTTTTTTCATTTGTACTTAGTGAATTTATAGGGCAGATAGAATTGAAATTCTGTAATCAGATGCACTTCGTCTATGTCAAATTATACGACTAAAATAATCCACTTAAGAACTAAAATATTAAAGTTTATTTTGAAACCTAATTCCGATCTAAGACACTGTCGTCTCATACCTATTAATATTTTTATATAGTAGAATCAATATTTTTTTTTAAGTGCAAACGGGGAGTTTCTTGCCGGTTCTTCTCCACAGGAAATGATCAATTGCGACCGTGCTGATACGGAGTTTTAAGTTTTTATTGAGACACCGGTGATCACGCGGGCGAAGTCGCTTTCAGAAGCTAGTTCTGTTGTAAGAAGACATAGCCATTCAAATACTCTCCACATTTCGCTCCAATCACACCAAAACAATCATCGATCCTTTTGTAGCGAGATGCTATTCAAACACAAATCTCTTTGTTAACTCCGTTGTTCAGAAGATTAAACAGAAGATTATTAACGTAAATAAACATCAATTAATTAACCATTTCACAAGGCATTATGACGAACAGTTGTTAAGCAAATTTAATGCCGTTAATGAAATGTTTAATTACTTTAATGGATTAATAATGGGTATTTATCAAAACTAAATTGAAGGGAGGTAGGTATTGAAATCACAAACTAAAGGCAGTTTCTAATTTGATTTATCTTCAAGCTTAAAATAAGCCGGGAACGGTGTTCGGCCTGTCTGAAATTCGTTTCGAATTATTGTTTTTGTTCTTTATCGTAAAAGTTTTTTTTAATCATTAATTACAATTTAGTCTTGTTTTATTGCTGAACAAAAGTAATCTTTTGTTTCTTAAGAAAACGCCTAAAATAAAATTAAGTGATTTTGAAGTAAGTATACCTATTTTGCTAGTTCAATAAGGCCAAAACAATAGTTAGTTAGTAGGCCCATTTATGTCCCACTGCTGGACGAAGGCTTCCCTCTCCCTTTTCCACAAACGTCTGTCTTCGGCCATTCCGGGCCAGTCCCTCCGGTACTTATCAAGCTCATCTCTCAACAACAAACAATAAGGTCATAATTACGTTTTACACATAGTATACAGTTGAACTATAAATAAATTCCAGTAGACTTGTCAATTGCGTTGAGTATAAAAATAGATAGGCACTCAATTTCTAAAAACGTCTGGTCTAATAATGTCTAAATCTAATATCAATCTAATATCAATAAGCGGGTTTTTGAACTTGTTTACTTACTACAATGTGAATTTAATAAGAAATATATTATTAACTTCCTTTATAAATAATACATCTTAAGAAATAAACTGTAATATACCTATATTAGATTATCATTTTCCAATATATGAAAAAATCGTTTTGTACACGATAACACGATAAATGACATCCAAATTCATTAAATTGGAAAATAACCGTATCTTATTTGGAAAACTTAGTTTATAATTTCTCGAGATATTTTACAATTTTACATTATGAAAGGTTTTTTAGCACTCACGCCCATAAACATATAAATCAGACAAAAATTGTTGCCACTGTTGGGTCCCAGACCTCGAGTTCATATTATAAACGATGAAACCAAATCTATGCTAATATTTTAGAGAAAATATTTTTTTTTGTAATAAATAAACTCGAAAACTAATGAACTGAATATAAAAAATATTTCACTAGTATAATGCTATTTTATCACTGAGTGACATAAGCTATTTATTTTTTACTTTTACGCGAGTGAAACCGCTGACAGAAGCTAAAATATAATCAATTTGTAAAAAAAAAAAACTGCATCGATATCCGTACATTCGTTTGGGCGCTACGATACCACGGCCAGATAGAAACACAGACTGACAGACACATCAAACTTTTAACACCTCTCTTTTCCACGGGGGTTAATTATTATCGCTTAAAAGTTCATAATACATAATTTTCAGAGCAAAAAGAGAAAGCATTTCCTTATTTATATAGATTAGCACACAATCAAAAACGCGCATATTTACTAAAAAAAAACATTTATAAAATCGTAAATTCCTAACCATAAGCCATTATCTACAACAACGAGGTCATATAAGGTTGACGAGTGTTTACCGGCCGACAACCAGCCCTTTCACCCTATCAGCGTTAGGTTATAAATTCAATTCTAAATTAATATTTTTGTAAAATGGCCGACGACTAACATAATAATTAACATGTATTTTTATTTCTTGTATGGTAATTATTGCGTTGTGTGGATGTAGGTTTTTTAATTAGCAGGGAGCAATGGTGATCGCGGGTTCAAACCTAGCCAGGCGCATTACTTTGTGTAATTTATTTCATCACCACTGCTTTTAAAAACGGTGAAGGAAAAAATCGTTAGGAAACCGGCATATCCTGGAACCCAAAATTCGAAGACATGTGACATTCACCAACCCGCACTGAGCCCGCGTGGTGGATTTCGGTCTATCCCTTCTCCTAGAGAGGAGGCCTAAGTCTCAACAGTAGGAAAATTAAAAAGGCTAATTATTATGCTACGTATGTTATGCATGCAAACTTGTATTTACAATGTTTTTAGGATACCGTGCCCAAAGAGTATTTAATGGGACCCTAATGCTAAGACTGTTCGTCTGTTTATCATCTGGCTGTATGTCATGAACCAGATTTGGTTCGGTCAATTACTGGGCTACCTTTTGCTCGACGTCCGCAAGACCGTATCAACAGTGGCTGGTAGTCGGGGTTGGAATCTCGGCAGCTGGGGCGTGAGGATGTTCGTTTCCTCACGCATGCGGCTCTGCTAGTATTACTGCCTCGCAGAATGAGGCGACCACCGGTCATTCCTCTTCGCTCCGTAACCTAAAGGCCCCTGTGTTGCAGCTATCAGGAAAAGGAAAAAACTCCGGCAATGAATTCCACTCCTCAGCTGTACGCACTATGAATTTGTTCCCAATACAATTAGTGCGTATGGCTGGAAAGGAAAGTCCACTATTTGTGTCCACGGTGATAAAAACATATGTATAATTTCTTACTGTCTGCCAAAGAAAATCATAGAACTAGAACAAAGACTAGACAAATTAATTGCAGCTCCACTGTAACACGTCTCTCTCATAATTTCAGGAAGAATGGAAACAGTGCAGCCAGTTCCCTCTGTAAATTATACACAGCTTCCTGATATAGGGGACAGTATTTCATGTAGAATCCGTAATATTTTTACAGGATTTTATTTATTGTAAAGTAAGACGTTGTTTTTGGAGGTGGAGATTCATCCTGTGCCTTCTCTCGCTCAAGGGTCAAACGATCTCGTGACGGGCCTTGGTACAGGCCAGGGTCTGGAGCGAGGAGGAGAGGCAGGTGGTCGCCGCTTTCTGCGAAGCAGTAATGCTTGTAAAGGAGGCGGCCTCACGCCCGATCCCGATTTCTGGCCCCCGTAGAAGAACACAGGTGGGTTCTAGCCAATATAAGTCCTCCCTGGAACGAAGGGAAAGAAGGAACAGGAGTGGGCTTTAGTCAGTAAAAGTCTGAAATTCGTTCAAGTCTTTGGATAATTTCCCATAATTTCAGACTTCTCAAAAAACACATCGGTACGAGGCTAAATAATTAAACTGAGACGGTCTGCCAAGTTGAGCAACGCTTTGAAAAGCTGGTACATTAATGAGTGAATCCGTCACATGTCATGCGAGACCCCTCGTTGACTCTGGCAGCAAGTTTTAACAAGTCGGTTCCGGTTGTCATTCATACATCTTTGATGGAGTCGGAAGCCTGAATATCTATCAACCAGTCTTGCCAAGTCGTATTATTTAGTGTAATCTACAGTAATATAATTAAGAGTTACTTAAAGTTTGTTTTTTTTTGTTTGTAGGAGGTAATCTCTGGAAGTGTACCCCCTAGCCAAGTTACAACCGCTTCGCTTGCGTCGAATGCTTAGGGTTGACCTTGCTGCCAATTCTTTTGTTCTGACCACGTGACTGAGCGTTGAGATGACATCATTTTCATACATTTGAAGCTTTCCAGTAGCGTTAACGATTGCAGATTATTAACTTGGCTAGGGGTACAGATTCGTGTTTTTTTTATAGAGCCAACTAATTTTTTATTATGTTTTGATTTATACCCAGCGGTTGGTCACAATCATGGTCGATTTTAATAAAATATTTTTTTCAACTATTGCAAGTTCGCAACTTGGCTAGGGGTACTGGTCCGATTGCTAAAATTTGTTCACCGATAGAAAGCTGCTTTATTCCTGAGTGACATCCCTTCCCTACTAATATTATAAATGCGAAAGTAACTCTGTCTGTCTGTCTGTTACGCTTTCACGCAAAAACTACTGAACGGATTTAGATCAAATTTGGTAGGTAGGTAGAAGAGACACTGGAATAACACATAGGCTACCTATAATTCCACTGCTGAGCACGGGTCTCTGCCCGCGCGATATGAACTGTAGCCCACGCGGGCGAAGCCGCGGGCGGAAAGCTAGTAAGCTATATTTTATGTTCGCGGGCGAAGCTGCGGGCAAAAACTAGTAACATACATCAAAGGGCAAAGGGTGACTGAGGAGTCCTTAGGAATTATACAAAGAAAGAAAATTAAGAACCTAAACAATGTGCCTAAAGTTTTTATAAATATTCGAGTTTTCAGGCGTTTTCTCTCTTTTTTCGCGTTGCCTTTTCGTCAAACATTGCGATGGATTGCGATGCAGTAACAAGCTTTAAAACATGCTCGATGTTGACGATAAACGAGTGGAAAAACAGCCTCTTAAATGCTTAACTTAGATACCTAAAATAACAATCTAATTCCGCCAAGTCCGTTCCATCATCAGACCACAAGACGTACGGCGTTGCGTTACCGGTACAAGGTTGACATCCCACCCATACGCACAAGCGTTTTGGGAACACATTTATTGTGTGTACAGCCAAGAAGTGGAATTCCCTGCCGGAGTCTGTGTTTCCTGAAATCCTGATAGCTACAACTTTCCCAAGTTGTAGCTTACTTGTAGGCAAACGTGCCCCATCGTCGACCACATCATCGCTTACCATCAGGTGAGATGATGGTGAAACGCGAGCCTATAAATAATAAAAAACACTGGTAGCTGTTCGGTTTTGAACGCGTGACCTCATTCTTGAGAGGCGGATGGTTTAACCGTCACTACACTCTCACTGTTTATCATCATCATCATCATCATTTCAGCCGACAGACGTCCAATGTTGGACATAGGCCTCCCCCCTAAGTGTCGCCACAATGATCGATCCTGTGCGTCTCGCATCCATCTCACTGTTTATATCAGATAATAAATATTATTTGTTTTTGACAGTCTTTTATTGATCCATTGTCATATTGTTACCTCTGAACTTTTATTATGTTGTTATGATATTGACAATACATTGTGTTACTTTGGCCTAAAATAATATAGGAAGAAATTTGTTTTGAAACAGATTTCCGTTTGGGCCGAAAGGTTCTGGAGAGATGATTGCACACCGGAAGACGCAGCGTTGGAAGGCCTATCACAAAGTAGACCAAAGGCCTGTTAAGGGTCGAGGGAATCCGATGGATGCGAGACCCGCATGATCGTTTATTGTGGCGACACTTGAGGGAGGCCTATGTCCAACAATGGACGTCTTTCAACTTTTCTACTCGTCTTCATAGAGATTTAAAATGAAAGACTTAAAATGTATTTATGGAGATTTAAAATGAAAGATTTACAATGTATTTATAGAGATTTAAAATGAAAGACTTAAAATGTCTTTATAGAGATTTAAATTGAAAGACTTACAATGTCTTCATATAGATTTAAAATGAGAGACTTATGATGTCTTTATAGAGATTTAAAATGAAAGACTTATTATGTCTTCATAGAGATTTAAAATGGAAGACTTAATGTCTTTATAGAGATTCGGCTTTTGGTTGAGAGAATTCCAAATATTTCCAAAGTATAGTAATTAATTCTTCCTGCTACCAATACTGATGACCTTCCCACATTAAATTCCACTATTCTCAGAAAATGATGACTAAATTAATTCACCCAATCAACAAGATCTAGCTACTCTTAAGCGGAACAGTTGAGCACCAAAAACAATACTAATGACATTACTCAGACACAACCGCCAAGTATAGCACATAAGTCAGGTCAACACAACAAGCGCAAATATATTGCTAGTAACTACTTAGTAACCATAGAAATAAGACTTTAATGTAACGATTGACATTCAACTGAGATAGTCTGATAGAGAGCCCTTCTGGAGCCGTCTATCTTGAAAGTTTGCATGGCTTAAAAGCTGGTTGTTTCATCCAACGCAATTTTGTCAATGTTTAATAAGGAGGTAACGCAAAAAAAAGAGAAATAACGTCTGAAAGTTCTGTTGGTTTCACTCAAAAAATTGTCAAAACTTGTCCCTAGAGATATCTATGTTTTTTTCTTCCTTAATATTTTTTTTTCAGTAATTTGAATCTGCACTAGGGCCATAAACACAAGTCAACTTTTTTAATACTTGCCTGTACAATATTTCCATAAATCGAGTGTTTTAGGATTTAAACAAACGATTTATTCAGTTTTAATACCACTCAACTAATACAACGCTCATAACTTTGTTGGTTTTGTTTATTATTTATTGAGACTACATAAATTATAAGCCCTTTTCTAATAAGCTCTTTAAGTATTTGTACTAATTAAAAATATGTGGTGTATTAATAAGTAGGCTGACTTGTTTTTATACGTCGAAGAGGGGGTTCCCGTTTACACGCACTGGCCAACCCCCCTAGCCAAGTTACAACCGTTTCGCTTGCGTAAAACGCTTCAAGTTGACCTTGCCGCTAATTCTTTTGTTCTGACCACGTGACTGAGTGTCATTCCTGTACATTTGTAGCTTTCTACTACCGTTAACTATTGCAGATTAGCTACTTGGCTAGGGGAACAGGTAGCACTTGCTTTTTTTAATCCATCACTGGAGCTCTTCTATAAAAGTGTGCTTCTGTTCCGATCATTGCATTCAGTGGACCTTCTGCAGTATACTGCGTCATTAGTCATCAGTACATCGAATCATGCGCAGCTGTCGGGTGATTGTTTAAACTTGTTAAGGGGTAAAGGTTAATCACGTCTTCCTGTACGGAATCATATTGTTATATTATGTCGTCTTGTTAAAAATATATTTGGAGATACTAAGAAGTCTAGTGTCATCCTCTTAGGCTGTTCAATTTTAAATGGATTCTTAGAAATTGTTGGTGACTCTGGTGTTTGCTGTTCGCTATAAGCATAAGCATAATGTTCTCTCTGCGGGAACTTAGGCCTCCTCTCCAAGAGAGGGAACGGGACGTAATTAAAAAACATTGTGAGTTGGCGGATATCACATGTTTTCGAATTTTTGGTTCTGTTTTCCTTCACCATTTTGAGAACAGTAGTGATGAAATAAGATACACAAAGCAAACCCATTCATGCTAAGGATTTTCGAGTTCATCATTATACAATATGTCACAATTTATTTTATTTAGGGATCCTTGTAGGACTTATTAAACCCATTGTACTAAACCACAATCTACATCATATTACATTAACCTAATAAATATATTTTGGTTTATTGGCTACTGAGAGAGTCGGTGTTGAGGCTGTGGCAGTAGCAGGTAAAATTTTCGCTATTTCCTGCTACTTTTCTCTTTCTGCTGTTCTGTTGTTTTTTTTTGGGCGGTTGGAAAATTTTTTGAAACTCGATTTGGGAATCGAAATAATTACATTGGTAAGATTGTACGGAAACCGGGATGTTTGACTCGCGACTGACCGGTTTATTTATTTTTAATAAGTAGATAATTAATTGATATTTAGCAATTGTTAAAAAAGTAAGAGACTATGTCTAATTGTCAACTGATTACTTGACCGAAGAAAAGCCTAGCGCTCTGTTCACGCAAAGAGTCGACCAGCTGTTTGCTGAAATCCTGAACAATTTGATGAGCGCTCGGACCTCTCCATAATAACTCCATAGCCCTATCCTTTTCCCATTGACATCGATGTGGATGATTTTTTTTTATGCCCAACGGATTCTTTTTCTACCCTATAAACAAAACCTATCAAGCTATTTTAGTTTAGATGTTTATAAATAGTTATATTATTATGATTTTATTGATAAATCAATTAGTTTTTAGACATTATTTGTCTATACAAGTAGAAAAAAATATTCCATTTGTCTCCGTAAACAACACTAAATATTACAGTCGTAATTTATTTCTAGCAAAATTCCTTGTATCGGCATAAACTGTTACGTCACACAAACGGCATCGGGTCCGACAAAGGACTTACTAGGTCAGTTTGAGGACGTCGGGTCATACAAGCAGACAATTTATCAGAAACTATTATCAACCTATTACAACTGTAGACAGACATATCATTAAATACAGTAAAATGAATCGAAGAATTTGAGTCACTAGTGGTATTGAGAAAGGTCACATGCATGTTGCAAATAACTCTTTGGTGCTTCAATAGCGTTACTGCTTCGTAGAAGGAGGCAACAGCCTGTCATTCCTCCTCATGAGGACGCTACCGCCAATTGTGACCACGAGGACACGGCGGTGGTCCGCCCAAGCAGAGCACACCTCAATCGTATGCTCCATTAAGTCTTACATACAGTCATCATAATGGTGATGACACTCGAGCGTTTCTTCCGCACGAATCTGGTGCAGGAAATATTCGGTAGAATCTTCATAACTCAATTCAGGAATTTTTATATAATATATTATTATATTCCACAACTATCACACATCGCCGTCTAGTCCCAAGCTAAGCAGAGCTTGTATTATGGGTACTAGACAACTGATAAACATACTTATATATTTCTAAATACATACATATTATAGATAAATTACACCCAGACACAGAACAAATGATTATGCTCATCACACAAACACTTGTCCTGGGTGGGAATCGAACCCACGACCTCCGACATAGCAGTCAGGGTCACTAACCACTAGACCAACACTGCCGCGCTAGCGATAAGAGCAGTAAGTATGTTTACGTGTTTTGAGTAACTGTCGCGCAAAGTTTTTGTTTTTCCGGACTTCTATTTTTTTAAATTATATTGTGATAGTTGAAACGTGTAGCCCAAATATATCGTTTTTATATTCTTCACTCAATAAAATTGTATAAGTATATTAGAATAGTTTTAAACGACGGAATAAAAGAATTGTCCTTTTATTCCAAAAATTTCACTTACTGCTAATATCGCTAGCGCGGCAGAACAGGGCCTCAAGTCTGCTATTACAATAGTGTCAGAATGGTCTATCATTGACTTCATAATTGTTGATTTTGACAAGTTTTGGTAATCTACTAATATAATGGCGTCATAATGACTTTCCAATGGTCAACCACTGACAGTTCATCAAAGAAGTGGCTTAAAATGCTAATCTCGTACATAATGACAAATGAATATCTGACGTATGCGGAAATTTGCAAAACTTTTGACAGTTGTTTTGATCAGTGACCTACCATTAGAACGTTATTGTGCAGTTATTAGTTTTAATAAGCTCGATATTGTCATTCTACCACCACTCTATTACGAGACCATTGTCCAATCAATGATCGATCATTATGATTTAGCAGATTACGAACTTTTAGCAAAATGACAATGGGATCGTGTTGGAATGACGAACTTATAAAAATAGCAGACTCGGGCCCCTGGCCAGTCAATTGGCAGTAAGTCATTGTCAGTGCGCCAGTACGACTCGCACTTGCTCATTTTTTTCACTACGTCTGGTTTTTTTACTGCTACGGTTTCTTATAGCTATAACGATACCTATACTAAATTCTCAGTATTCGTAATTCCAGACAGCAGGCCAACATTCCTGAATCCGATGGCCCCGCGTCGTGTCACGTTTGACATAATTAAAACAGTTTGTGTTCAACAAAGGACTCCCAAGGTCGAGGCCGTGAGGTCACTAGGGCATACTGTTTATCAGGGTTTCGCATAAAAATATACAAATACTAGCTTCTGCCAGCGGCTTCGCTCGCGTGATACTTTGGACCCCCGTTTTACCCCCTTAGGGGTAGAGTTTCGTAAAATCCATTCTTAGCGGATGTCAAACATTACAATGTGTTACATCCGCGTTCTAATGGGAGTTAAAGTAGCTGACTTCATACTTTCTTAACTTGATGCTGGCTAAATGCAGAAACGGTACCAAAATAAAAGAAAGAAAGCATTCGCGTATAGCTTTTAAAGTTGTATTACTCAACTAAGCTGCCAAAATGCCATATTCAACAAATTACAGACATATTTACAGACTTGTGACATTTAATTAGATTCAGCCAAAAGCGACTGTTGGAATATGTCAAAAACAAATCCCTCCTACTTCAACACTATGGTCTTACTCTTTCTAACCAATAAATATTATATTTAATGGACAGAGGCCCGTGAAACCACTTCACTGAAATCCCTCGTATGGTTATAGTTACTGTATTCCATTAGTCCTGCTTAGGAGCACACGTCTCACGTAATATTACTGAAACACACCTTCCAATATAAAGAATAGGATAATAAACAGTTATTATTTAAATTCTTAAAACGCTGTTTGGTGTCCTAATAACCCCAACAGCGACCATATTCAAAAACATGGCGCGAAAGTTATCTTACTTTTCATATTGTCAAATAGTATACGGGGTTATTTGTAAAACATTAACAACCTTGCAGGACTGTATTACTAAAGTTTTGTTCTATGACTTTTTACAAAACATAATACCTTTACCAAAAACAAACCTTCAAGATTTCGTTGTTCTATCTAACACATTTCAACTGTGTATTTTGCCGTATCTACTCACGCCTCCCGCGCACTGTTCTCTTATAGTTAGCTGGGTTTCGAAACATTGTCACACCTAGCAAGCATTCGCACCATTTTCGTGTACTCGACATTAGAATATTGATACACCATCATGTAAAGATAATTTACGTCCGCACTGCCGAATTTCGCTACAAGAATGACGCGACGCAAACGCATCAAGGCGACCGACCGACTAGTGAGGGCTGCCCGTAAATAGGTTAAGTTCATGTTCAGCTACCCTCCAATATTGTACTATCGCATGCTTCGCATAGACTTCGCAATATTTAGAACATTAAATTTACATATTTTTAACAAAAATTGTGGTTTATGATGTTCTTAACATAGTCCAACCAACCTCTGGTTGGTGGTGGTTGGTATTTTACAAATATATAAAAAAAAAACAAAAGAATGTAGAAGTTATTTTCCTGACCGTACAATGTTTTTCTATGATTGTCCTGTTACCACAGACGAATCTAAACAATAGGGTTCTGTTTTCGCTAACGTATCGCAGTTTGTTGACGTAATGTGAGACAAAATGGAGTCGAAGGACGTTCAAGGTCGATGTAAGGACGGAAGGTTAGGACCGACGCTTTGTTTGGGTTCCGCATAATATTGAGGCCAAATGAAACGGTGGCACGTCATTCATTTGATTATGTTTATCATAATTTTGTTTGTGTAGAGATTGTATTTATTTTTTCCGTTCTCTTTTGCTCTTGTATCGTTGGTGCATTCATAAACATTCAAACTTTTATATATTTTTTTAGGTGGGAATCATCTAATGTATTTTTCCGCTCTAGGACAGAGCAGGTCAGTTTCAGACTTTTACTAACTTTTAGGAGGTTTACATAAGAGTCTATGAATGGATGGATTGTGTGAGAAGTGATATGAAAGAAAAGGGAGTTAGAGATAGCATGACGAGTGACAGGACAGAATGGAAGAAAAAAACGTGTTGCGCCGACCCCAAATAAAACAGGACAAGGGCAGGAAGATGATGATGATGACATAAGAGTCTATGTTATTTCTTTGCCTTCCGTTTCAGGACCGTGGGTTCCCTTTTGGAAGTTAACCAATGCCCATAGTAGACCTCGGCCTTGCTGGGATGCTAAACTTTTATACATAAAATAAGTATTCTGTAGGTCATAGGTACAACTATTTACTCTGTGTGGTAATCGAACTTACGACACATAACGCAGTAGCCAGTAGTACCTCAACCACTGCGCTTATCATGCTGTATTGGGCATATTTTTGAGATTACTTTTATTAATTTACATATTTATAGATAAATATCATCATCTTTATCAGCAACAACTTATGTTACCTTCTTAAAAAATGTATGAGGATGGATGCGCAGAGTTCATGAAGACATGAGTCGTTATTGAGACAGAGATAAAAATGGCAGGATTGACGATGTGGGTTTGTCCCCAACAGATTGACAAGAGAAACTATAATTTAAACAGACATGGAAAAATTTAAGGGTCTCCCCTATCCCTTTAGGGTCCTTCCTTCCAATTTATCCATAACTAAGAGTACAAAGCCCTTTCCATAAGGGCTCCATAAGGGTTGGGGCCGAAAGGTTCTGGAGTGGCGACCTCGTACTGGAGGACGCAGCGTCGAAAGGCCTCCGAGTGGACAAGGTGGACCGATGACCTGGTGAGGGTTGCGGGAAGCCGATGGATGCGAGACGCACAGGATCGATCATTGTGGCGACACTTAGGGGAGGCCTATGTCCAACAGTGGACGTCTGTCGGCTGAAATGATGAAGAGTACAAACCACAGAAGAACTAAGGTTCCGACATAGCCGAAGATTCGTCGAATTTAATTGACAGTGGGCAAGGCACATTGCTCGCAGAACAGGTGGTCGAAAGTTTCTGAAATGGCAACCTCGCACGGATAGAAGCAGTATTGGTACGCGGACCAAACACTTCCTGAGATTTGCGCAAATCTGATGGATCCATGCAAGATGCATTATGGACATTTAGAAAGAAAAACGTTTATTCGAACTTCACACATATCAAAAAGCAGTAGAATTACGGTACAATACACAAAATACCATACAATTTAGTACCTATAAAAACAAAAGATTAAAATTTGTGCAAGCTCAAAAAGGCACCTAACTCAGCATATGCTGCGATATCTATAAAGATAAATGTGGGGAGGTCCATCAATGAGTTTTTCGGCTGGAATGAAGAGAGTTCTAATGGTTCCGCCAAGGAGATCTTGCAACTAGCTACCAGAACTTTTTTCAAAATTCACATTTTATCGCGTTTTAGAAATCGAAAGTACATACGGAACCATTGCGCAAAAGCCTCCTATCTCATCCGTGTCGTGTTTTGAATTTCCGAATAACCACGAACGGACCGAAGTCCATTGTTTAGATCCTGATTTATATTCAAATGATGCCACTTCGCCAGAAATTACGAGCTCTTGTTTATGGTTTTCGAATTTAAGTTGAGGACGGAAATAGGATTAAGTTGGCATGTGAATTCATTCATTCTTGATATTGTACCTACCACAATTTGTCTCTGCATTACTCTAAGGTTGACTATTAGAAAAGGCCTTAAGCAGACTCAATAAACTAGTGCAATTCACCATCGACGATTGCA
Source organism: Mythimna lalbum (assembly GCA_949319445.1). Lineage (NCBI taxonomy): Eukaryota > Metazoa > Arthropoda > Insecta > Lepidoptera > Noctuidae > Mythimna > Mythimna lalbum. The sequence continues at coordinate 16,944,752 of OX439357.1, read as the reverse complement.
TTGGATGGAGCGCAGCATAGGTACTAGGTGTTAAATTAACGAATCGCGTTCGATACACTGTGTTCCAAAATGCAGATTATTGACGTGGCGCATGCCGATCGAGCGATGGGCCAATAAAACGCAAGATTGGTGCCCTGAAGTCGCACGACGGGGTCGCGGCAGATCAAGGAGATTGCGGAACGACTTAGATGTCTTCCTTGGAAATTGGCAAGAAGTGGCTCAAAGCCGGGAAAAATGGAAGGAATGGATAGAAGCCTTTGCCCAGCTGTGGGATAGCATAGGCTAGATATGTATATCTTCTATACTTATAATAAATCTGTAGAGAGGTCAATTCTGTACATGAAATATATTTCTAAAATAACTATCAGGGGGTGATTAGTGATCGATACTGATGCTAAAAATGCAAACAGTAAAATTTTTGTCTGTCTGTCTGTCTGTCTGTCTGTCTGTATGTTCTTTATAGAAACAAAAACTACTCGATGGATTTTAACGAAACTTGGTACAATCATTCTTCATATTCCTGGGCAGGTTATAGTATACTTTTCATCACGCTACGATGAATAGGAGCAGAGCAGTGAAGGGAAATGTTGGGGAAACGGGAGAAATTACTCCATTTTTTAAGCTTCCGGCGCGTTTGCAGCCTTAATGGTTAAAGCTACACAGAAAACAAGTATAACGGAAATGTTCTCCTTAAAATTATATAAAAAATATCCCACGACAGCATACGTCTATCTTTTATGGTTAACTCACAATAACACGTGTAACTCCCGATAGCTTTTAGCAGTTCTGAGCTTTCTGTTTATTTTTGTCTACTCTTACGTTTATAACACTGAATGTCGCTCGCATATGCAACAGGATCCGCGTACGAAGTCGCTGGCAGAAGCTAGTAAATATAATATAATGTCAGTTTTATCATACGATAAAAAACGTAATCACGGTTTAAATACGAACGATTCATTATTTAATTACATATTTTTTTTTATTATTGATAAGCTCGCGTTTGACCACCATCTCACATGATGGTAAACGATGATGTGGTCGACGATGGAGCACTCTTGACTTAAAGACCCCTAAGTTATAGCTATAAGGAAACACAGACTCCGGCAGGGAATTCCATTTCTTGTCTGTACTTACGCACAATAAATTATACCAATAATAATACCTCTCCACACATACTAAATCGTTACTCACTTCATTATAGCGAACTATTAACATAGTTACAATGTGTCGAGCTATTCTGGATTGACGCACACGTACCGACAGATCGCGATAATGAATTAGGGCTTCCGCTTTGAATATGATAATTATATCAATTGTTTTAATTCTATATTATTATTGTTTCTATAGAGCAATAGTGGTCTAGTCGTAACGGCCTCGACTTAAGAGTTGTAAGCCGTGGGTTCAAACCCAGTCAGGCGCATTACCTACTTATTTACTTATTTATTGGCACACCAACAGCATTAAACACAGGATTTTTTATAAATAAAAAATGATTAAAACCTAGTGACTGGTATGCGCCTGTGTTGTGGGCGGATTCCCTGCGTTGTGGTATTACAGGTATACACAGCTTACACCATGCTAGGTATGGCATTGGTGTACTTTGTGTGATTTGTTTCACCACCACTGCTCTCAAAGCAATGAAGAAAATATCGTGAGGAAAGCGGCATGTCCAAGAACTAAAATTTCGAAGACATGTGACATCTACCAACCTGTACTGAGTTCGTGTGGTGGCTTATGGTCCGTTCCCTCTCCGTTCAGTGTCCTTCAGTTGCCTTTTTCATTCTAAACTCACGGGCTTCTTTTTGCACCAGATTTAGCTAGGCATCCTTTTCGGAATGTCTTAATAGACGCATTATCTAGCACATAATATTTATCATAATCGAATAACAGATGAGGGAAGAGATTTCTTCCCTACGGATCTCGTACTATAAAAATGTGCCAAATTTCATTTAAATCTCTTTAGCAGTTTTAACACTCCATGGAGCGACTCGTTGTCCAGGGACAAGTGGAGGGAAGCGGTCACGAGGTCGCTCGCCTACGCGTTGGACAGACCTTATCAGAGCTGCAACACAAACCTTCATAGTCCAGAGTTCTCGAGACGCCGTGAATCGGGACAAGTGGAGACGCATCGCGGAAGCCTCACTCGCCAACGAAAATGCAACATCGTCAACCACGACCACTCTGTCAAGAGTGAACGACTAAGGAGGAGGAGTTTTATCGAGAGGAGGAGCAATAAAGACGTGGAATTGCGGACGCTAATCTGACCGACATATACAACGTGTAAAGTTAAATGCGCAAAACCTAAGACACCCCAAATGATTTTTAATTCGATTGACCTAATTATGAATCAGAATCAGAATCAGAATGATTTATTTGTAAACATAGGTGTGTGAGGTGTTACAGGAAGGTAGATCCTCCATGTTTTGCCCAGAGGCGTAGAAATATAAAATATATAACTAACATTGTCCGTTTTCATGTAACTTTTGGGATTAAGTAAATTTTTAATTCAAAAATATAAATTCAAAATTAATTGGTACATTACCTATTGCAAATTAAATTAAATTAGTTTAATTAAATGTCATATTTCTACTACTAATGACAAATATTTAGGACCATCAAAATAGGTCAGGAGATATGTAATCTTCTTATGTGCAATTTTAGTTTGTTTAAAATTCATATCTGCATTCAAATAAGAACTTTTAATATGCCGTGTATGAGAAAATTTGTTTGGATTACAACTATTTGTGTTTGTATACCTATTTCAACGGGTTTGCGCACGTGATGGCATGACCATAAATAGACAGGTCGAAGTTTTTAATGAAGATTTTTTTGAAAAATGTAACTTATATTAAAAAGTGGTTTAATTGATTCTGCTCGTTATTCTGATGAAACTAATTTCAGGTTTTGCGCATTTAACGTTACACCGGTTACACCTAGTCACCTAGTATACTTATACATATGAAAATTCTTGGATTTTGCACCACCACAATGCGCCTTTGCACAAGGCTATCATTGTGAACGAATTTTTGACCAAACACTCAACAAATACCATCCAGCAACCACCATATTCACCAGATATGGCTCCTGCTGACTTTTTTCTTTTTCCTAAACTCAAATTACCACTTCGTGGCACCCGTTTTCAATCGATAGAAGACATAAAGGAGAATTCGCGGCGAGAACTGAACTCAATTCAGGAAGCAGCGTTTAAAAAATGTATTGATGAATGGATTATTCGTTGGCGCAAGTGTATCGTTTCTAAAGGAGCATACTTTGAAGGTGATAAAATAAATTTGGATGAATAACAGACATTTTGTGTATTATTGATCTTTTCCCGGTACTTTCTTGACAGAGTAGTATACAAAGTAACAGATGATTGACCGGTCATAGTCATCACATATGTAGACCGTTATCATTGACCTCTGGCCCCGCTTATCATAAACAGTCGTTACGAGCAGACATAAGTTCGGAAGCCAGAGCCCCTCTGACCTTAGGGTCGGCTATCGTTATCACCAGTTAGTTTGATAAGGTGTTAACAGTAAGAGAAAGGATTCAGAGTGCAACCATTTCGAATTTAGATGTCATCTATTTGCGAAAAATGAGAACAGAAAGGGGTCTCGCGAACGGTGAGCCATGGGTAGCTCGCTGCCCGACCGTCCGGTAACTGTCCGGACCGAGCGCAAGATGTCGACGGCGCGCTCTGTTCCCGCGCGCCTCAAGGAGTTGTCAGCAACAGGAGGGGCCCAGCTGGGTTGAAACCTACTGGGGCCAGGGTTATCGGAAAGGAAACTCGAGCCCCGGTATGAAGGCTAGAAGGAACGGGGTGGAGTTTTTAGTCAGTAAGAGTCTGACACCGCTCTTGGTTGGAGCGGGAGTGCTCTAACCAAGAGCGGGAGATATCATATGATGATTTAAAAAAAAAGGTATAAACAGTTAGGAGAAAGGATTCAAAATGCAACCATTTCGAATTTAGATGTCATCAATTTGCGAAAGATGAGGACAGAAAGGGGTGATTGAAGAGCTGACGTCCGGCGATACACCTCCGGTACATGGGTGACATCCCACCCGTACTTATCGAAAGCGCGGGCTTGTGGACGGCAAGCAATGTGTGGCTCACCGTCCGGCCATCCGGTACGGACCTAGTCCAAGTCGTTGACAAAGCGTAGTATTCCACGCACGCCCTAAAAAGAGATCAGCAGAACCTTAGAGGCCTAGCAGGGCTGATGTCCGCAAGGGTTTACGGGATATTTGTAAGTGTTACTGTGGCCTTGGAACACCAAGGGCAACTGAAGGACACAGGTGGTTTTAATCAGTAAAAGTGTAACAGTACGTCATCTCGTTCCACCTCAGAGCGGAGGAAGTAATTTGATGATAAACCAGCTCAAAAAAAAAAAGAAAAAATTGTGGCTTAATGATATCTACACTAATATAATAAAGAGGTATAGTTTGTTTTTTTTTTAATTTTTTTTTGTTTGTAGGAGGTAATCTCTGAAAGTGCTGGTCCGATTGCTGAAATTTTTCCACCGATAGAAAGCTGCTTTATTTCTGAGTGACATAGGCTATATTTTATATACGCGGGCAAAGCTCCAGGCAAAAGCTATAGTTCTAAATACATTAGTTTCCAATTCACAAAATTTAATAAAAGGACAATGCCAACATTCAGCCCAACAAATAAATCAGGCATAATTTTCAACTCGCAACAAAACTTGTCTGGACACGTTTTAATGGTGTTTAATATAGAAGTGAACAATGCTGAATATTACGTAGCTTGCAGTCAACAGCAGCTGAACAATGGTCGAGATTCGTTAGTGATACGCAAGCTGTTACCAGTACTAGGAGAACTCGAATATTGGGATACAGAAACTAGGGCATTTAGCTAAATATCCAAGTACCTACATAGCGGATAAAGTTATCAAATATTAAGGCAGTTAGAGCAGTGGTGGCCGAGTGATAACGGCCCCGACTTACGAGTAGTAAGTCGTAGGTTCGAAACCCTCCAAGCACATTAATAAAAATAAAATAAATAAAATAGCCTTTTATTCTACTACCAAATCTAACAATAGGTAAACACATTTCAAATTCATTGATTATTATATATCACACCATAAACTATTTCAAGCATAACATTGGAATTATTCGACTAAGTATTAAATTATATTCATCTATTTATTACATATTTTACTTCTACTTATTAATATTTATATATAAGGAAATATAATTTTAATATAATTCAAATCGTTTCTTAATTAATTTTGGTAATTTTAACATTATATTTCATTAATTAGAATGTCAATTTATTATTCAATCATTTCAATTCATAATAATAATAATCAATAATAATAATAATAATCCATAATATTAAATAATAATAATTTTCCAAGCACATTACTTTATGTAATTAAAAAGAAAAAGAAATAAATAAATATGTTTTATTATGGTACACGTAGATATATACAGTGTAGAATAACATGTTAAATCTTTAAATAAAAGATATGTCTCTAATTAATTTCATCACCGCTACTCTCAAAACGACGAAGGAAGACACATGGCGAGGAAACCAGCATGTCCTAGAACTGTGACATCCACCAAGCCTTACTGGGCACGCGTGGTTGTAGCCTATTCCCCCTCCTAGAAAAGAGGTACAAAATATTTGTGCAGGAGGCCTTTTTTTACCGTCAGATTAGACCAGAAGTCTATTTTAAAATTCCCTTCAAATAACATCTCCCACTCTAGTTTTGAGCAAAAGGCCGTGTCAGACTTTTACAGACTGTAACACACCTGTGTTCTTCAATTACTCTTTGCGTTTCGGGTTTACGGTAACTGTTAAACTCTTTAAAGTTTCTTTGGTTCTGGTAACGAAAGGGATGACGGTGCACCATGGCATACTAGGAGACTTAACAGTGTGATCTGGTTTTCGCATTTAGTTCTTGGTTGGATTTAGATATTTATCTGTTAAATTCTTGTGTCTCTTTGAGGGGACACAGGAAATTAATTGTTCTTCTTCCTGTCCTTATCCCATATTACTTATCGGCGCATCACGTTTTTTCTTCCATTCAGTCGTCTCTCGTCACACTATCACTAACTGCGTTTTCTTTCATATCACTCCTCACACAATCCATCCATCAGATATATGATGGAAATTAATTAAATATTGCAATATTTTTTTTGTCTATAACTCACTTTTACGAGTTTTTCTCTCTTAGTAAAGTGTTATGTGCATACGATTGCTGTTGAACAATACTCTATGGGCCTTTGTTCCAAGCGCTCTATAGCTGAGTCTGTACCGTATAGGTAGCCTCCGAAAATGGTGTAGCAAGTTTAAGCAAACACTTATAGGGGTAAACAGATCTCTAAGTGGTTGTGAACAATTGGATAAAGCCAAATGTTTGACATACTGTTATTTGTGGTTCCGTTACCATGTACCATCTACATAGCTGATAGCTACAACCCGGGAATCTATAAGTCGAGAGTGAACAGGTTTCTTTTAGGTAAGCGCGTTCCATCGTTGACCGCATCGTCGCTTACCATCAGGTGAGATAGCAGTCAAGCGCGAACTTAACAACAATTTAAAAAAAAACTAAAAGCTGTTGGCCTAGTGGTTAGTGGCTGATTGCTATGCCAAAGGTTGTGTGTTCGATTTCCATCCAAGACAATTGTTAGTGTGATGAGCATGATCATTGGTTCTATGTCTGGGTATCATTGGTTCTATATCTGGGTATCTCTAAATGTATGTGTTCAGAAACACATAAGTATGTTTATCAGTCTTTTAGTACTCATAGCACCAGCTCTGCTTAGTTTGGGGCTTGATGACGTTGTGTGATTGTTATAAAATATTATTATAATAAATAACAGAATTCTAAACATTGACTATGACAACAGATAAATCTAAGGTTTAGTTTAGTTTCCGACAAATCTGGCCAAACCTATGATAAGTATCATAGAAAGTAAATCTGACCAAATCATGCGCTCTATTTATCCATGAAGCTATTTTGTGTTGTGAACGTTTATTTTTGTAAGAGTAAACGTGTAATTTCTTGCCAGTTTTTCTCCATAAGAAACGGCTAATTAGAACCGTGCACTAGCTGGTAACGTTTATAAATGTCCATGTGAAATAATTATGAAGATTCATAATTACTTTCGACTTGACCTGGATAATTTTACAAGACTTCGCAACGTTTCAAATTTCTCTACACAGTTGCGTAGCTAGTCTCAGAGAACGGGGTACTGAACAGAACAAGATTAAAAATAAAGTGTTCTGTGTGTAGCCAAGTTACAATGGGTTCCAAATGAGAATAAGATCGACGGCCATGTTGTGACGTCACGATTTACTGGCAAATCGAGGAAAGAAATTTTTAAACTTAAATTAATTTACGAAAAATTTAATTCATTTACGAACTTTGAACGAAAAAAGTTTAATTAGAATTCAGTTCTCCAATTTTACTCATCTCCGAGTTCTTCAATTTTGAAAAAAAATCTTCGATTTGACAGTACGACGTCACGTCAAAACATCACAATCGATCTTATTCTCATTTGGAATGCATAGTACAACCGGTTCCTGCGTCGAACGCTTCGAGTTGGCCAAGCCCCCGATTCTTTTGTTCTGACCACGTGTCTGCTCATTGAGATGACGCCATTCCCGTACATTTGACGTTTTCTACTAGTATTAACGATCGCAGATTATAAACTTGGCTAGAGGTACTGATATCCTAAGCACTGTCTTAGGATATCAGGACCCCTAGCCAAGTTGTGATAGGCTATAAAGCACATCTTCCAGAAGAGATTTTGTTACGTCGACTTCGAAAATGGAATTCCTCTGACAGGTATAGGACTATCTTGATTAAAACAGAACTCAATCTCTGAAAGTGCTAGTCTGATTGCTTAATTCGATAGAAAGCTGCTTTATACCCAAATGATAAGCTATACTTTATAATAATAATCTATACTAATATGATAAAGAGGTAAAGTTTGTTTTTTTTTATTTGTAGGAGGTAATCTCTGGAAGTACTGATCCGATTGCTAAAGTTCTTTCACCGATAGAAAGCTGCTTTATTGCTGAGTGACATAGGCTATATTTTATGTAAGCGGGCAAAGCTGCGGGCAAAAGCTAGTAATAAATAAAATAAATATATGTACGCGGACGAAGCCGCGTGCAAAAGCTAGTTTACAATACAATACAATACAGGTAGTTACGCCCCTCTCCACATAATACATCGGCAAAAATAAAGAGTAAAATGTATTGTATTTTTTTCCTTATCATTGGTTTCAAGGACGGCTTGTAAGTATTATATTATCTTAATGGCAGTTCAATGTAGACATTGTCCTTTATCTGAAACATGTTCTTTAATGGTTACTGGGTCAGTGTTATTTTGTAACAAGAATGTATGTATGTTTACAAATTACTGTTTATGAATTTTTTTTTTGTTTTTTTGCAAAAAAAAACAATTTGTTTGATAATTTCAATGACAAGACTTCCTCAAGACACCTAGAATGGGAAAGCTATACCAACACCAAACCAACCTAACCTAAGTATAGCTTGCCGTCCGACCTTCCAGTGATCATCCACGCACGCCTCAATGAGATGTCAGCAAAACCGTAGGGGCCTATCAAGGTCCGGAAGGGAAACCTAGAGTCCTAGAACGCAAGGTAAACAAAGAAAATAGATGTAGTTTTAGTCAGTAAGAGTCTGACACGATGTCCTGCTCCACGAGACGCCCACGCTAGAGCGAGATAAGCCATTGGATGATATCCCGCATAAATATCCCACCTTAAAAAAATACCAAAACTTTTTTGCGCACGGGAATCGAACTCGCGACACGCGGTGCAACAGCCAATATCTCAATTACGTCAACCGACCCCACTTCCTTTGTATCCCTTAATAAAAAAAGCCCTTTACACACAGACAATAAGCCCATTGGTTCTGCATAATAAGTTAAAAACTCACCGGACCAGACTGTCCCAAACTGGTTATAACCAGTCTACTTTCGAGACATTTTTTCACCCAATCGGTTACGGTTGCTATTGACCGGGTTTTTACGGGCAAGGTTAGCAATCCGATGTTACAAGGACAGATCTGTTTTTAAAAGAAACTGAGTCAAATGTTATGTAATATTTTGTTTTTTATTGATACGCTCGCGTTTGACCACCATCTCGCTTGATGGTAAGCGATGATATGGTCGACGATGGAGTACGATTCACTTTTTTTTTCGGTGGCAAAAGTCATCCAATGATAATCTTCGCTCTTGGGTGGAGCGGGAGATGGTGTCAGACTCTTATTGATCAAAAACCCACCCCGTTCATTCTAGCCTCTTCATACCGGGGCTTGAGTTCCGAAGAAGTAACCTATTCACTCTTGACTTAAAGATCCGCAAGTTGTAGCCATCAGGAATCACAGACGACGGCAGGGAATTCCACTCCTTGTCTGTACGCACAATAAATGTGTTCCCAAAACGCTTTGTGCGTGCGGGTGGGATGTCTACCGTGTACCGGTGACGCAACGCCGTACGTCTTGTGGTCCAATGATTATTTTATTTTTATGGTCTGTTTATTAACACAAGTTGTCTCCCGCAGTTTGTCTTTGGTTACTGCTAAGTTTCAATGGGTCGTAGCTTAATGATATACATAGATACAGCCCAGGGGTGGCGAAAATTTATTGATGTATATGCCAATCCAAAGTCTTGTACTTGTAATAAAAAATTAAACTAAATGGTGAAGTTTTAATTTGCGACCAAAAATTCGTGTATCGTAATGTTTACAATTTTTTATTTAATGAAATACACGAGAAAATAATAATAACTGTTATTTCAAATTAGAAAGAAAGAAAGAAAAAAAAAATATTTGGTGACTCTCACCTCCCCCCCCCCCCTCTCTAAATTACTAGATGCTAAACATTTTGAACTAGCGTGTTGATGCCGATATAGTCTATATATGCTGATATAGCCAATATGTATCTAAGTACTATATAGACTATACCTTCATGCTCACTGAAGATACACTCCATTCTAGATAATATTCCACATGGTGGATTCATGAGTCACGTGGAAACGAGAAATATAGAAGTAGTATATGTAGCTCTCTAAACAGTTGGCGTTTTTCAGAAAGGACGATTATACCTAATGATTATGAAAACATTAATAAGACACAGCAAAGAATCGCCCAAAAACAATGACTTCATAGGGAATCACAATCGAGAAAAAAAGAATACTTACTTAAAGATAAATCATAAATATTTTATTTATTTGCAAACACAAAAATATAAAATTATGTGCTTTTTTATATAGGTAAATAATAAAGTTCTCCATGTAAAAGATATCACTTAAAAGATAAAATAATAAATGTGTCAGCGTTTTCAGTCAAGTCATAGTTATGTAATAATTATAATAATAATTAAATGTCAAAATAATCCAACAGAAAAAAAATCAATAAAAAATGTAAATTAAATTCAAAACACCACATCTTTACCACAACTCACAAAATCTCCATTTCAAACCTTAAACAATTCTTCTTAATCCAAGTCATAATAAAATTATCATCATCAACCGGTTGATCTACTAATATAGCATATCCTTTAAAATAAACAAAGAAGACAATTTAAATAAGACCTCTATACCGAAGGTCGTGTCCGTTGCCAACAACTGATGCCAACCATTCGGTCATCGCAAATTGGATGCTTCCTAAAGAAGTTAGCTTATTGGTATGCGTAATGAGACGTCCAGTTAAACATTGTAATGTAATACCATAAGACGTCTTGCTATCATCTGCTACCCTAGTACTTTCATGATTATCTTGTTAATCGGTGTCATAATTTTTAGTGTTGGGTTTATCTTTGAGTGTAGGTTTACTGTTTTTATGTTATGCATTCCTGGTACTGTCGTTTGCTTTACTTTAATTAGACGGTCGTTACTTGTTCGATTTATGTTCAAAGAAATAGTTTACCATTTCACGTGGCAATGCTAACAGATTTCTGAATACTAATTGAAAAAAAAAAAAACATAAATATATGTAAAGTCTGTCTAAAAAGTCAACCGACTTGGGTAATTATTAGGATTTAATGAAATCTTATGTAGTCAACACAAGTTCAATAATCAATGTTGAAGATATATAAGTATTTTTTGAATGATTAAATATTATACAAAATTCTCAAGTCGGTTGACTTTAAATATGTTTTTCCTGAAAGTTAAAAATAAACGAAAAAACTAAAGTCGATTCACTATCAATGATTGTATCACTGCTTACTATAAGATTAGGTTAGGTTAGTACAGCAAAGTATTATAATAGGCAAGTAATGAAAACAGTATTTTTACCATTATTCAAACCAAATAAGTAATAATTATTTGAACCCAAACAATTCATAAAAGGAAGTCAAATTTTCTACATCAGTGGGGTTGAGGACCAATATTCCTCCGTGTTACATGAGTACCGTCTTACTGGAAACTCTTCAACTGGTCACGAGGGACCTTTCACATAGGCTCAAGGCCTTACCGGACGGCGAACGCCGTATTCAATGCCACTAGGGCTACTCCGTGCACCATATTTAAATGGGCGAACCACCCGACTCGAAGTCGAGACACGAGTTGCAGACTCGGCTGCACAACTAGATCCACAATAGCTTTTCCGACCAGAGCTTATTGCTTCAACACCAGGTATAGGCTTAGAACAGCCCTACTCCTGACTACTGTCTTACTGTGTAGAAACGGACCTCCCGTTTGTATGAAGCAAAATAACATACCAGTGCCAATCGACAAGAAAACTTTGATAGCGCGATGTAGGACTTTTTCAATTTCTAACAAAACTATTAACAAATACAGACATAATTATTTTTTCTTATACACTAGAATAAAATAAGATTCATATAACGTCAAAAAATGTTAAAAATATCAAAGTTTTAAAAATAATTTTGTGAGGGACAGAGATGAGCATATACGGAACGCCGCAATTGCGAGAAGGACGGCAAATAAAATACGTAAAGAGAGAATAACTCGACATTGTGCTGCCATCTCTTATCAGACGGCGTAACTACGCGTCCCTGAAGTGACCCATATAAAAATATTTTTTAATATTAAGTGATAAATAGCAGTATTTCAGTATATATAAATATTGTTTACGTACAAATAAAGGCTAATTAAGTACTTAATTCGAATTATTCACTAAAATAATGTATTGTGTAGTCAATGTACGTATTTCATTATTTCCTATTACAAACATAATTTCGTACACATTTCCATAGTGCCTTAATAATTACAATACATAATTATTTCTTTTGTAATTTTGATCTTTATGGTAGTGAAAAAGGGTGGTATGAAAGACTCTATGGTGGAAAGGCTCGGAACTAAAATACGTATTTGATAACAAAACAATGATAAGATAAAAGATTAACAACGCATAATATTATATTTATATCTACTTTGTAATAAAAACTGCTTATTGGGCGTTTGATATTTTTTTTACATGTATATTTGGAGATTCTCTGAGATGGATGGATTGTGTGAGAAGTGATATGAAAGAAAAGGGAGTTAGTGATAGCGTGACGAGTGACAGGACAGAATGGAAGAAAAAAACGCGTTGTGCCGACCCCAAATAAAACCGGGACAAGGGCAGGAAGATGATGATTTGGAAATTCTCTTCTAAAATCAACCAATAAAATAAAGAAATGGAAATCTTAAAACTTATATAACAAGACTTATTTAATTTATGAATCCCCAAGCGACCACCGGTGGCCGCGCATCTATTGTCTTACTATTGTGTCTCTAATTGACGGTATCTGAAGGGTTAAATAAGTTGCTTTCGCAATTATAATATTAATCTATATGGTAGATATAAAACCAAGTCGGCTTACTTATATCATTTATTATCTACTCAAAAACGGTTGAACTGAATTTGATGATCTCTAATTTATTTTATTTGTCTTAGTCCCGAATAGCACGATAACTATTAAAATATCGGAAACATTCACAGTAAAAATCTAGAAAGATAATAATAATATAATATTTCAGAACGCCGTCTAGTCTCAAGCTAAGCAGAGCTTGTGTTATGAGTACTAGACAACTGATAAACATACACATATATTTCTAATTACATACATATTATAGATGATTTACACCCAGACAAAGAACAAATGATCGTGCTCATCACTCAAACATTTTTCCTGGGTGGGAATCGAACCCACGACCTCCGGCATTGCAGTCAGGGCTACTAACCACTAGACCAACAGGCCGGCCAAGGATAGTCACATACATAAAAAGGGGTCTTTACATTTATTGATTGTTAGGCGGTACAAAGTTCGACGAGTCAACTAGTTGCAGAGTTTTCTACAAAAAAAAAAAAGTCCGTATGATGTAAATAAATCTTTATCGCATTATAATTTCTCATTATAAATCTATTATGAAAAAATTGTTTTGCATACGATAAATCATAACTAAATTCATTCAGTCTTATTCAGAAAAATAGGTTACCTACTATTGCTTGCGAATTTTTTTTTTGTACTCTTAGCTTTTAATGATGCTGTCATTTTGCATTGTCATCTGATTTACATATGCATGCAAAATTTTAGCTCAAACGGTAGCCGGGAAGTGGATCAAATTGAATTTGCAAGATTTGACTACAGACAAACAGCGGGACAGGTGAAACTAAATAAAAGCTTGTAAAAAGTGAATTTAGTTCATACTCAAAAACATGCCGTAGCCTTCAGCTACAATTGAAGAAGTGCACCAATTTTAAACTCTATTTCTTTATGGATAAGAGGTCTTCATATTTTGTATAGACAACTTACTCGTATGAATACAATAAAGTGTGACGGAGGGGTAACTTGTCCGCCCTGTCAGGTAAAAAAAGGATATATTATTAATTGTACAGTAGTTCCCTCGTAGTTCCTGAGATAAGTGCGTTCAAACATGTAAATAAATAAACAGTTTTGTTAAAATCTATAGATATAATAAATCTGTAGAAGTTTTTGCTTGTGTGCGCATCACGTTTAATGTACAAAATCGATGTAGATAACTTTTATATATACACTAGCTTTCCGTCCGCGGCTTCGCCCGCGTGGACTACAGCTTATATCGCGCGGGCAGAGACCCGTGCTCAGCAGTGGAATTATAGGTAGCCTATGTGTTATTCCAGTGTCTCTTCTACCTACCTACCAAATTTGATCTAAATCCGTTCAGTAGTTTTTGCGTGAAAGCGTAACAGACAGACAGAGCTACTTTGGCATTTATAATATTAGTAGGGATTAAAATTATGTTTAACTTGATATATTACTTAGACTTTGTTTCATAACAATCGGTTGACTATTTCGAAATATATACTACATTAATTGACTGTTATTCGGTACAAAGATCGCCGGGTCAGCTAGTAATAAATGAATTAAAAAATGCATTAAGTAAAATTTCTCGATTTTAACTTAATTTTCTAATTAGGGTTTATAAGGGTATACATTATGCCAGTAAAACGTTGTATAAAGTAGAAATATTGTAACTTCACCATACTATTAAGAGGGAGCTACATTAGACTGGGCTGTTGGTATAGTGGTTAGTGGGCCTGACTGCTATGCCGGAGGTCGTGGGTTCGATTCCTACCCAGGACAAATGTTTATGTGATGAGCATGATCATTTGTTCTGTGTCTGGGTGTAATTTATCTATATATGTATGTATTTAGAAATATATAAGTGTGTTTATCAGTTGTCTATTACACAAGCAGTACCCATAACACAAGCTCTGCTTAGCTTGGGACTAGACGGCGTTGTGTGATAGTTGTGGATTATTATTATGTTTATGTTAAGATCGACGCAGACGTGTCCCATGCCTGATTCGTATATAGAGTCGCTATGCGTGGCGTGGATCTAATGAACCTCTACAAGTCTGGTGACCATAAACTGTATGGAGACCGCTGCACCTATGTACGTGGGTCACGTGTGTCCAATGTAACCGAAGAACTACATTAGACCGACGTACATGTGTGACACGCCTGATTTCTACGTAGAACGACATCGCGTGGTGTCGCGTGGCGTGGATCAAGTGTAGCTCTACAAGTCTAGTTTCCATATAAAATGTATGGAGGCCGACGCGCCCAGATCGGCGTGTGTCGCACACTTATGCACAGTGTAGTTCTAGCATAAGAGATATTAGATTAGATAAAAGAATTTGATTTAGAGACTGCATACTACAGCTCCTTTGGTCTTTGCTAGGTGGCAGGTAAACCATTAACAAAAGCATTCCCAAGAAGGGTTATTGTCAGAATGGCGGCCGACTGAAAAAACTGGCCAATTCTTTTGGTCCATGTAAACAAAAAAAAAAACGCACAAAAAAGAAATTAGATTTGTCGAAGATCAGAATAACAATTAAAATAGCAGACTAAATTCACATACAAAAATGTGTTTATATATTATCAAATTTACCAAATTCCAATATAAGCGATTTTGGGAACCAATATCTACAACTTCTGCGATTACGGCGCATAGTCTTTCTTGGACTTATAGTATCATGAATGATTTTATTTTATTGTTGATAGGTTTGCGCTTGACCGCCATCTAATCTAATGGAAAGCGACGATGCGGTCGACGATGGAACGCACTTACCTAGAAGAAACCTATTCACTCTCGACTTAAAGATTCCCGGGTTGTAGCTATCAGGAAACACAGACTCCGGTAAGGACTTCCACTCCTTAGCTGCACCCACAATGAATGGTACCAACAAACCCTTACTTTATCTAATGATAAACGCAACTGAAAAATATGTGGTTCTCAATCATTCGGTCAATAAGTTTAGCTAAAAGTTATCACTACATTCATTAACAGGTATAATACGAATATTATAAAGTATGTGTCTATTTATGTATGTTGGTATACTTATTTATGTCTTATTATTTTATTCATAATATTTCTAATTTTCAAATTGATCACTGGACCCTCTATTGTCTTCTCTCTCTATCGCTCAATGGTTTGCTGGAAGAAAACTCAACTTTGAGTTAAGCTCGCCTATGTACTATATGAACTTTGTTATACACTTATTTTATAAGTTGTTATAGTGTACAGTGAAAAATTAAAGAGTTCGCCGCATCAGCTGATAAATACAATAAAAGTAAAAAAAATGTCTAAAATGGTAGTCAAATTGTCTGGAAATACAAGAATAAAAACAAAATTATTCAAAAAAAATGGGAGTCAAGTTGTATACTGCAGTGGGGTGGAGGACCATTTGCCTCCTGTACATGCCCCGACTTATTGAGGACTTTTACACACACCGACTTATCACGGGGTCGTCTTGTTGGCCGTGGAGGCTCTACATTGCTCTTTGAGGCTTTACATTGCCTTTGACGTTTCACATTGCCCGTTTAAGGGATCTCATCTTGCGATGCAGAACCAGCTGCATACTTGTTACAATAGCGTTCATATAGCGTATTGCTCACAGTTGGGGGTGGGTTTAGAACAGTCCCACTCTCGACTACTGTTTTACTGAGTAGACACGGACTCCTCGTACGAAGTAAGCGAAATATCGTACTGGTGATTTGTGACATGAAAACTTTGCTTGCGCGATTCAGAACGCTATTGTTCTCGTGTTGGCAAGGGTCGGTTTTTTTTGGACGACCCTTTTTTTTGTAGGTTTGTTGCAATTTTGTAGGGGCTTGACCAGTAAGAGCGAGCCGTTTTTGTTTGTTTAGTCTAAAAGAAAAAAAAATCAGGTAGCCATTTTTTTTTGACGGACGGACGTCTGGCCCGGTGGCTGAGTGATTGGCGGCAGAGCTGTGTTGTTGTTCGATTCCCGCAACTAGTATGGTCTACAGATTGTAGTATCGGATTTGTATGAGTAGGTAATTAATATGCATGCAAGATAAGTTTGTATGCCAATATTTGGCAAAACATAGCGCACTTTTTATTTATTATATTATATTTAAAATAAATGATTATGATTATGATTATGATTAATCTTAATATGATACATAACTTTTTTTCGTTATGAAAAATAAATGCAAAATTATAATTTATTTCATCACTTATCATTTTAATTCATTAAAACCCAAGCGAACGCTCTCTCATTGTCTTTTTCTATTGTGCCTCTAATTACGGTATTCGAAAAGTATCAAGTTACAAGTTTTTGGTCTGATGTTGTGAATGTAAAAAGTTATTTTAGTAAATATTTAGTTTTGTTTTATAATTAAACATATTTATTTCAGAGACATTTAGACTGAAATATAACTACTACTTTAACGGTATAAAATCAAAAACTCACACAAAAAGAAATGTCATTTGCGGGGTTTGAACCTTCTACCCCTTATCGCTTTCCGAACAATGCTATCCTTGTCAATTTATTTTAGCAGAAAAACTTGTCGAACTTAGGACATGGTTAAGTAACTTCGAAATACCAGGACGTGGTCTACCCAGCTCACCGTCCGGCCGTCCGGTAGGCGTCCGGATAGAGACCAAGTCGTCGATAGCGCGTAGTTTTCTACGCGTTCCTCAAGGAGATGTCAGTAAAACCGTAAGGGGTATGGTCCCAGCTGTAGGCTTCCAACCTGCTGGGCAGCAGGGCCCATAAAAGTCTGACACGCCTTCCCGCTCCGCCCTAAATCGGGAGAAGTCATTGGATGATTTCTCACCTAAAAAAGGACATAGTCTATCCTTGTGCTAAATTTCATCCAAATCTGTTTAGGCATTCGATCGCAAGGGACTAACAAACATACATAGGTATTTCGACTTTATAATAGTGTGGTATTTCACTGGCATTAAAACTAACTCGAGCAGTGGTGGCCGAGTGGTAACGGCCCCGACTTACGAGTCGTGAATTACACAAAGTAATACACCTGGCAGGGTTTGAACCAGCCAGGTGCTTTACTTTGTGTAATTTATTTCATCACCGTGCTCTCAAAACGGTGAAGGAAAATATCGTGAGGAAACTAAAAATTCCTTCTCCTAGAAAGGGGGCCTGAGTCCCAACAGTGGGAACATTATAAGGCCGACTATGGTAAACTGAAACAAACAGATGAAGAGTAGGTATCAAATCTCTTTCTCCCTCAGTTCTGGCGCTAACATATCTAACATTTTTATTTCTTTAATTATCTCTCTAATTAATTAGTCTTAATTAATGTTATCTTTATGGTTTCACTTTTATCTTAACATTTATGTGAAAGTGGATATCTTGTATACGTTTTGTTTAACATAAGCAAAATAGGCATTTTAATACTTACGAGTTTTTATGCTACATTCAAAAACCTTTTTATAAAAAAAAAAATAACTGACTTCACTAAAACTTAAATTGAATTTGATGAGTTTCCTCGATTTCACCAAGATTCTTTCATTAGATCTCATCTTGGTGACTCTGGGACCATTTGGGAAGTATACCTACCCTTTTCTACAATTTTTTTTTTTTCAAATCGGTTGGCAAGCGACGAAGTTATGCGCGATCAAACATAAAAATAAAACAAACATCCTAATTGAGAACCTCCTCCTTTTTTAGAAGTCGGTTAAAAAGTTTATCAGCCAAGACAAATGTCTGTGTTCTGTCTCACCTATCACCCAAGACAAATGTCTGTGATGTCTAATCAAAGATCTGATGAAAGAATCTTGGCGAAATTGAGGGAAACTCTTCAAATTCAATTACATTTTTTAGTGAAGTCGGTTATTTTTTTTTATATAAAGGTTTTTGAATGTAGCATATCAGCTGTCAGGGCCACTGACCACTAGACCAACAGGTCAGTAAATACATTTCGTTGACTTATTTACCTTATCAATTTTACATATGAAAACTTATTTACCATCGGTTTTACATAACACAATCTATTCTGGTCCTTATTTCCTGAACAATAAGAGCCACAAAGACATAACATATAACTTTTTGAAAGCAATTTTTGATTGTATTGTAATAAAATGTGTTATTTTCCTGTTTTATTATGTTTTCAAATGAAACATAATATATGTTTGAAATATTAATAAATCGAGAATTCTCTGAAATTGTTTTGCCTACTGAAAAATGGTTGTCTTTTTTGTTATTTGTGATTACAGAACCAGAAAATATTGTTTTGATAATATTCCTTTTGTTAAGTATTTTGTTTTTGTTACTATTGTACACCGGTTTTTGTCAACGGCTCTGTTCGAATAAAAGTTGAAAATTATTTCAAAGGAACAAGTATGTGACTTCATTCTGGGAGAACGTTATAGGCATTGTTCTGTTCATTCCAGGATATGACGAGCACATTGAAATTTGACAAACAGATAGACCTATGTCTCAAAACGGCGAAGGAAAACATCGTGAGGAAACCAGCATGTCCTAGAACCAAAAAATTTGAAAACGTTACATTCACCAACACGCACTGAGCCCGCGTGGTAGATTACGGCCCAATCCCTCTCCTAGAGAGGAGGCCTGAGTCTCAGCAGCATTTAAAAGGCTGATCATGATGAAATGAATGATACTAAACAATGTTTGACATTTTTATATTGTTATTTGTTTTTTTATTCAATAAAAAAAAAAATGCATGTAAATTGAAAAACTCCTACAGTATTTAATGTTTAATTGATTTAAATATCAAATAATATTTTGCTGTGCCAAACAGGGTCTACAATGATGCATAGCTCTAAGCCTATTTTGTACCATCTTACCAACATTCTAGATGCAAATAAATGAATATGAATATGAATAAATCGTCAGTAAAAACAATATTGAAATTAAATTTGCCGATTCGGACACTGTCCGAGTACATTGTGTCCGTATCATCAGCCACCCTTTATTTTGAGCACTATCCCAATTTACGTCCTCCAACTCGCCTCCATCGTAAATCAGCAAATTGACAGATGTTGGAATTAATCGAGGGTTTTCCCATTGTCTTTGAGACTGAATTTAGTGGTGATCCTTCAAACTGAATTGAAATAATGGGATTTTTTTGTCGATGGGGAAAATCATCAACAACCCCGCTCTTGGGTGGAACGGGAGATAGTGTCAGACTCTTACTAACTAAAAACCCCATCCCGTTCCTTCTAGCCTTCATACTGGGGCACGAGCTCCCTTTCGGATAACCCTGGCCCCAGTAGGCTTCGACCCATCTGGGCCCCTCCTGCTGCTGACAACTCCTTGAGGCGTGCGGGAACAGTGCGCGTCAACAGTGCGCGTTGTCGACGTCTTGGGCTCGGTCCACTACCGGACGATCGGACAGCGAGCTACCCATGGCTCGCCGTCCGCGAGCCCGCGTCTACGCTGGCCGGAAATCGGGATCGGAATCCCGGTGGCGGCGGCGGACAATGAACTTCAATAACGCTTGAACTAAGACATAACCTTGGGTTGGGGAATTGTTCAAAAGAGTTACCATGGAGCACAGAGGGCAACTGATGGAACATGGGTGGATGTTTGTAAGTAAAAGTCTGACCCTCTCACTCGCTCCGCCTAAAGCCGGAGATTTTTTTAAAATTAGTACTTTTTTTTAGGTGGGAAATAAAATTGGTAATGAGTGCCACTAAACGAGCATATTGTTAAATTACATTACAAAGATATTAATTGAATCAAAAATAAATAATTAAAACATCACGGTCCGGACTAAGCGTTTCGCTTCGTCGTTTATGCCGCGTACTTCGAGGGACTGGAACAGTTTGCCAGCTGCGGTCTTCCCGTCCGATTACAATTTAAGCGTCTTCAAGGCTAGAGTGAATGGGCTCTTTATAAACTAGTGCGCTTCACCATCAACGATTGCATCACTGCTTACCATCAGGTGGGATCGCAGTCAAGCACTAGTTTATATCAGATAAAAAACACAATACTTACAAAACAACACATTAAAAAAAAAATTATACCTGTATACAAAAATTAACTTATTTGATTGAAGTTATTTGATTATTTCCCACGTCAAAACCAAAAAAAGCCATAACCTTGTATCTACTTATATATTTATATTGAACCTTTCGGACGGGCCAGAAAAACTGCCCAATCCGTACATATAGCTCGTCTTTAGTGGGTCCAGTTTATTGGCAATAAATGCACAAGCCCACTTAAGGAACAGGTCAGAGCAGGGAATAGGCTGTGGTACAAGTCATGAGAGATTTTTTTAGGTTGCAAAATCATCCACTGACATCCCCCGCTCTTGGGCGTAGTGATAGTGCGTGTCACACTTTTACTGAGCAAAAACCTACTCCTAATCCTTTGTTGCCATTCCACTAGGGCCAAGTTTTCTTTTCAGAAGCAAACCCTTGGCCCAGCAGGCTTCGACCCTGATGGGCTCCTACGCTTTGCTGACATCTAGTCATGAAAGATAAAGCTCTGCTCTGTTATATGAAAAAAAAAAAAACTTTAACTATGTTGTATGTTGTTACCCCATAATTGTTTTCCAATAAATTTTATCTTACTCTATCTGATTTTATCTGGCTCTAACTGACTCTAACTGACTCTGTCTGACTCTTTATGATTCTATCTGTCTCTATGTGACTGTATCTGGCTCGATCTAAATCTATCTGACTCTTTATGATTTTTTTTTACTCCATCTGATGATCGTATCTGACTCTGTCTGACTCTATTTGTTTCTATCTGTCTCTATGTGACTATGTCTGGCTCTATCTTATTCTATCTGATCTTTTTGACTCTTTATGGTTTTTTCTGACTCCATCTGATTATCGTATCTGACTCTGTCTGACTCTATTTCACTCTAATTCCATGTTCAGGAGCATGAAAACAGTACTGAGGTATTTAATTATTATTTTTGAATATGCCAATGATTTTTGGTTTGAGAAACCAAGTCACCTTTTTACTCTATGTCATTCTATTATTCTTTGGAACATTTCCACGGAACTCAGTATTCACGCTTTCTCTTTTTTTTCATTTATTTATCACATAAAGAAAATAATACAGAATTGTCTAACTTAAATAGCAACTAAAAACCACTAAGGCTTAAACTTGTGATATCATGAATCTAACTCAAAATCAAAACAAAATTACATTTTTTATATGTATACGTTATTGTCGATAACAATTTAACATTCTTTAGTAATACTTAAGTAATATTGCTTAAGTTTACATTTGATATTTTTAGGTGTAATGTTTTTTTTTTTATTTCTGAGGGTAGATTATTATTAATAAGTCTCGGTACAATATACTTGCCCGCAAGCACGGTAATAATATCATACAGTATTCCAACTTCATACAAACGGACGAAACGCGAGCTATACCTACGCGCCTCGGTCGTAGCATGGGCCCGGCATGGTGACAGTCGGGACTGTGCCGCAGTGACGAACGGACTGTGAGTTGTTTTTTTAACAATAACCGCGCGATCTTTTCACTAAAAATAAGTTCAAGTACATATTTAATATGTCGGGTACGATATATTGTGCTGTTTTTGGGTGCATGAATTCGTCAATGACGCATCCAGATATATCTTTTTTTAGATTACCTGGAAACTCTGAAAGGTAAGACTACTTATAAAATAATTTTACTTACTAGTAGGTAGGTACATAATGAGTGTCTTTTCAATGGATGTAGGTATTTCCTTTTATCTCCCGAAAAAAAGATGTCTGGATTAATAAATAAAGTGAATACAGTAAAGGAAAGTTATTAACTCGAGTGAAATAGGTAGTTATAGGCGGTTCATGAATAGGGTAGGTATTATTATAATAATAATAGGGTAGGTAGGTACGTTTGTGTTAAAACCTCGGGGCATGTGTGTTCTGTTAGTTTGTTTATTAATAATAGTTGTTTATTGCACTTACTGTGTGTGTATGAATAATACTAGAAAAAGTAAATTTTATCGTCTGTCACTAGATGGTTGAAATTTTTTTCGGATCAAGTATTTCTGCTGCTTCTATAATTTATAAATAAATTTAAATATTTGAGAGGGTTGTGATTTTAATACTTTCGTAGTCAGCTGTTCAGTACTTTCGTACAATGCTGGAGGCGGGCAGCCCTATCGCATGTTTACGTACCGCGCGGCTGTAGGCATTTATTTCAAAAAGACGGCCGAGTTACAATACTGTATGATACTATTACCGTGCCGCAAGTTTGCTCGCCATACGAATTGTTGGCGCGCTGTTTACGAAGCCTATTCTCAGAAACTGCCCGAGTGCATACAGGGTGTTCGATTTTATTTTTTAAATGCTCGTTAAAAAATTGTTCTTTTAATAACAAAAAATGTATTTGAGTATGAAGTCTTACACCTTGGACCGTCTCAATTCTAATAAATTAGTGCAGCAACCCCCTGACCGGCACTTAAAGGCAGACTTACGGTTATAGTACACTTAGCAAATGCTTCGAACCGACCTTTTTCCCAAAAAATAGACACTTACTTACAAGGTCTTAAGGTTCAAAATACATGCGTTGTTTTGCGTAATTATTCTGACATTTGTCGTAGCCTTTTAGCTGTGTCTGGAGATTGTTGTGATCATATTTTATGGTTGGTATTTTCTTCAGGATTACTTGAGAGTTTTTTTTATTACTGACTAGCTGTTTCCCGCGGCTTCGCCCGCACACATAAAATATAACCTACTAGCTGTTCCCCGCGGTTTCGCTCGCACACTTAAAATATTTTGTCCGCGGCTTCGCTCCCGTCCTACCCTACTATACCTTACTCTATCTACCCTACTCCAACCTACTCTTCTACCCTACTCTAACCTACTCCACCCTACTCTTCTACCCTACTCTACCCTACTCTACTCTACTCTACCCTACCATGATTATAGCCTATGTCACTCAAAAATAAAGCACCTTTCTATCGTTGCGGAAATTTTAGCAATCGGACTAGTACTTTCAGAGATTACCTCCTACAAACAAAAATAAAACAAACTTTACCTCTATATAATATTAGTATACATAGGCTCGTATTTGACCACTATCTCACCTGATAGTAAGCGATGATGTGGCCGACGATACAGCACGCTTGCCTGGAAGTAATCTATTCACTATTGACTTAAAGACCCCTACCTAGGTTGTAGCTATCAGGGTTTCTTGATACCCGTAACCGTACGCATAATAACTGTGTTCCCAAATGCTTAGTACGTATGGATGGTGCAATGCCGTACGTCTTGCGGTCCGATGATGGAACGGACATGTCCTCTCCCTTTTTCTTCCCTCTTTCTCAACCATTTCTCTTAAAAAAAAAATAGCCTGTGTCCGTCTCCAGGGTCCCTACTATCTCTGTACTAAAATTCATCAAAATCGGTTTTGCCATTTAGGCGTGAAAACGTAACAAAGAAACTCACTTTCGCTTTTATAATATTAGTAAGGATAAGGATAAACTAGTGCTTGACTGCGATCCCACCTGATGGTAAGCAGTGATGTAATCTTTTATTAAGAGCCTATTCACTATAGCGATATAATCTAGCAAAATATACAACACAGCTACTAACAGTTTAAAACTAACAATTTTCCAAGACCATTTTCAACTTTTTCAGTAGTTAAACAAAAACATAGCAATCATAAATGCTGTGCCTATGAAAACGGCAATTGAAAGGGGACAATCGCGACAGGGAAATGAGCGGATGCTGTGAGTAGAGCAAAAAGAAAAGCTGGAGAGCGTCAGACTGGAGGGAGTGTAGGGCTGGTGACTGTGCTATACTACCTTAGTTTTTCTCTGGCCTGTTGGTCTAATGGTTAGTGGCCCTGACTGCTATGCCAGAGATCGGGGGTTAGATTCCCACCCAGGGCAAATGTTTATGTGATGAGCTTGCTTTTGTTCTGTGTCTGGGTGTAATTTATCTATATATACATGTATTTAGAAATATATAAGTGTGTTTATCAGTTGTCTAGTACCCATTACACAAGCTCTGCTTAGCTTGGGAATAGACAGCGTTGAGTGATTGTTTTAAAAAAAAATAAACGAGTATGTGCGCCGAAAGTTGGAGTACACACTGAGGGTGCAGTTGCTGGAGTCGCACCGGATTGTCAATTTTTACGAGAACCGAACTGTTTTCTGCACCTTGATATGGGAGAAGACTTCTGGCTCCAGGGCGTGGTGTTCCGTCGCTTCCGCGGACAAATACCACAGGACAGCACAAAGATAAAATAGTGCGAAGTGAAGTGTTACTAACGTAGTTTTAAATCATGTTTACTAACAAAATGATTTATTATAAGTAATTATGTATATTAGTCTATAATGTATTGGGTACATATTGCCTGAAATAAATTGATTGATTTAGTTTATTATATGCTAAACCCTTTTTGAACTTGTACCCAGCTGTTTGCTGGCGTATAAATATTATGGCTACGAAAGAACATAAGAGAGGGTTTTAGTCAGTAAAAGTTTGATACGCTCTCCCGCACTGCCCAAGGGCAGGAGATGTCGTAGGATGATTTCCAACCTTAAAAAAAATCTATCAAGAAAACTGCAAATGCTTGTACTAAAATGTGCGAGTCGGCAACCCTACGCTGACAGGGCGAAATATTGCAGGACGCATTCACACTGACATTGATTGGTTTTTGGGCTTTCCACGATCGATTCTGAGAATTACTCGTCGTATCTACTTTTTGTTTCGATGCGTATCCAATAGGGTATTGCGAAGTCGATGAAAGTTTAGGAATCGGAACATTGAAAGAATTGCAAGGCCATAGAACTTTTTTTTTTATAATGGATAGGCTCACGTTTGACCACTACCTCACCTGATGGTAAGCGATGATGTGGCCGAGTCTAGAAAAATTAAGAAATTGAACAAAAATTTAGTATTAAAAATGCTTTTTGTTTTCTTGCGATTTCGTACGTTAAGCTAAAATGTAAAGAATAAATAAAAAAAAATCGATAGATTTGATCAGAGAAAAATAAGTAACCCTTCTTGCAGCCCGGTAAAAAAAAAACCACTTATAATATTAGTCAAAATCGATAAAAACTATCTCACCTAATGGTAAACCATGAATGTCCGTTGTATATATACAGGGTGAATTTGAATAAATGTGACAAAATGAAATGGGAGCTTCAGTTACAGTAACATAGTAATTCATCATCTCATCATCTTCCTGCCCTTATCCCGTTTTATTTGGGGTCGGCGCAACATGTTTTTTTCTTCCATTCTGTCCTGTCACTCGTCACGCTATCACTAACTCCTTTTTCATTCATATCACTTCTCACACAATCCATCCATCTTAACAGTAACATAGTAATTATAAACTGTTTTTTCTACAATCTAAATCGTTAAAAAAATTACGCGATTATTTTGCCTATTTTCTAATGTAAGTATGCCACGTTGCCAAACCTCGCATGAGCGCCAGCGCTGACATCCCTTCCCGGCGACCGGCCCTACGCCTACCACCCTTCCTTCGTTGATCGTTCATTATTCTTCCTAAAACGTTTGTAAGTCACGGTCGCGCGCGCCTTCCGCAAATCCATATTCCGCAAATAATTTTTTTAACGATTTAGATTGTAGAAAAAACAGTTTATAATTACTATGTTACTGTAACTGAAGCTCCCATTTCACTTTGTCGCATTTATTCAAATTCACCCTGTATAAAAAAAAAAACAAAATAACGACCTATTTACTATTAAAAACATATACAAAAGTAAAAATCTACTTCTGTAATAAAACATGGGCCCAAAATATTTTACTAAAGCAAATAAAGAATAAGAGAAAATAATAACACAGGCACACGCATTTACATAAATATACAGAAAAGATAAATCTCTAGAAAAACCAGACAAGTACCTACGAGTCGAACTCGCGCACTGAGTGTTCCGTAGAAACTTATCTATGCAAAACCTTCCTAATTCGATTCTCATAGATTTTTCCAGATCACAAAAATATTAAGTAATAATTTTTTAACCTAAAAAAAGGAGGAGGTTCTCAATTCGGATGTTTTTAACCGACTCTAAAAAAAGGAGGAGGTTCTCAATTCGGATGTTTGTATGTTGTTTTTTTTTTTTTTTTTCGTTTGTTCGCGCATAACTTCGTCGCTTGCCAACCGATTTGAAATCGTCGCGCGGCTAACACGGGTGGGGCCGGACTTGTCGGACGGACAGTTCGGTTTTCGCAGGGCGCGCTCTACGGTTGACGCCATCATGCGCGTGCGAGCCCTCACGACAGGGGTTGCGGTGTCTCGGGGCAGGAGTGCCGTGGCAGTGTCCTTGGACATTGCCAACGCGTTCAACTCCCTGCCCTGGAGTACGATCCGGAGGGCACTCCGGTACCACCGGGTGCCCGAATACCTCTGTCGAGTGGTCGAGGCTTACCTGTCGGACAGGTCCATTATCTACCCCGGTCACCAGGGAGAGTGGAAACGTCGAGAGATGTCGTGCGGTGTTCCGCAGGGGTCGGTTCTAGGCCCACCCTTGTGGAACATCGGCTACGACTACGTGCTGCGCGGCGACCTCCCTGACGGGGTCAGCGTGGTCTGCTACGCAGACGACACGCTGGTTCTAGCGCAGGGAGAGTCGCACCAGGCGGCGGTCGCTCTAGCGACACGCGGGGTTGCGATAGTCGTTGGTAGGATCCAGGAGTTGGGACTCGAGGTGGCGCTGCACAAATCTGAGGCCATGTTTTTCCACGGCCCTCGGAATGCGCCACCATCAGACTCCCAACTTACGGTAGGAGGAGTTCGCATCGGCGTCGGGTCGACGATGAAGTACCTGGGACTCGTTCTCGACAGCCGATGGAATTTCGGAGAACACTTCCGACGTTTGGCTCCCAAACTCAACCGGGCCGGGGCTGCTCTCAAGCGGCTCCTGCCCAACCTTGGGGGTCCAGACGCCTCCTGCCGGAGGCTCTACGCGGGGATCGTTCGGTCCATGGCCCTCTACGGGGCGCCGGTGTGGGCGCCGTCGCTGGCAAAGCGACCGGCGTCCATACTGAACGCCTGCCAGAGGGTCATGGCAATACGGATGGTGCGGGGTTACCGCACGATCTCCCGCGAAGCGGCGAGCCTTCTGGCTGGCCTACCACCGTGGGATCTGGAGGCAACAGTCCTTGCACACATGCACGATAAGCGCGTGGAGATGCAACGCCGGGGTGAAAGTCCACTACCGCGACAGGTCGAGGTATGGCGGACAGAGCTCCGGCGGGATCTCACGGTAAAATGGCGTCAGCGACTATCGCAACCCAGTGCTGGGCACGCCACAATTATGGCGGTAAGTCCCCTCTTTGAGGCGTGGCTGGAAAGACCTCACGGCGTCCTTACCTTCCGCATGACGCAGGTCCTCACCGGACATGGCAAGTTCGGGAGGTTCCTGCATCGGATTCGAGCGGAAGAGACGCCCGGGTGCCGCCACTGTGCGGAACGCCCGGAGGACACGGTGGAGCACACAGTAGAGGTGTGCCCTGCTTGGGCGGAGCAACGCCGTGCCCTCGTGGGGGCGATCGGCGGCGGAGACCTCTCGCGCCGGGCCTTGGTTCAGGCCATGGTCCGGAGCGAGGAGGAGTGGCAGGCGGTCGCCTCCTTCTGCGAAGCAGTAATGCTAGCAAAGGAGGAGGCAGACCGCATCAGGCAACGGCGCCCCCGCCGCCGCCGCCGGGATTCCGATCCCGATTTCCAGCCACCGTAGACGCGGGCTCGCGGACGGCGAGCCATGGGTAGCTCGCTGTCCGATCGTCCGGTAACTGTCCGGACCGAGCCAAGGCGTCGACGGCGCGCACTGTTCCCGCGCGCCTCAAGGAGTTGTCAGCAACAGGAGGGGCCCATCTGGGTCGAAGCCTACCGGGGTCGGGGTTATCCGAAAGGAAACTAGAGCCCCGGTATGAAGGCTAGAAGGAACGGCGCGGGGTTTTTAGTCAGTAAGACTCTGACACTGTCTCCCGCTCCACCCAAGAGCGGGTTTCGTCAATGATGATTTTCCCCGTCGACAAAAAAAAAAAAAAAAAAAAAAAAACCGATTTGAAAAATTATTTTTTTTGTTGGAAAGGGCAAACTTCCCAAATGGTCCCATAGTCACCAAGTTGGTATCTGATGATGAAATCTTGGCGAAATCGAGGGAACTCCTCAAATTCAATTCAATTTTTTAGTGAAGTCGGTTATTTTTTTTTTATAAAAAGGTTTTTATGATGTAAGTTTTGCGTTCCTAACAAAAAGGGTCTTAACAAATAAACAAACGAAAGGAGCCTTAAAGTTTGTTTCAGTGTCCCTTCATAGGATAGTCAGCTACAGTGTTTTGTAAAAGTGTTTTTTTTTAACCTATTTTCAAAATAAATATCACTTATCATTCATTTACCGTTTGTAGATGGACAACAAAGTTCTATATAGGTTCCGTTTATATCGAAAAGATTATGGATCCCTAAAAATGTTCCATATTCTAAATTTAGCTATCAATTTAGTCCAGAGATTTGGACTTAAACGTGGTAAATGTTTCTTTAGAAATGATAGGGTTTTTAGCGCAAAGAATTATGAAGCCATTAATTTTACTTAAGACTTTCTACTCGAAGATTCGCGAAGAATTTATCGTCATTGGCCTCAATAGATTTATGTTTAGAATTTTGTAGAAATATGCTGGTTTATTTTTAGTGAAGGCATGAGCATGAGGTCCCTGGCTAGTAAAATTTTAATTCACGCTGTCAGATGCAATCTTTTTATTTAATCAATCAAAGATTCAAAACATTTGTAGCGACATCTATAACGCCACATAAGAACTACGAAGAAAATACGAAATCCTGCATCGCGCAATCAAAGTTCTCAGCGCGATTTGAATTTATACGACAGCCCAAATTCAACTATCGGGCAGTTGCCCACTAGACTATAACACCTGTCTGGTTGGAGGATCCTCTTTTTTTCAAAGGGGGTTTGCGAGTTTTGCGGTTTTACTCTGTCCCACCTCCCCAAACATTTTATTTCAAATAAATCATTTTCAGGCACTTTTCAAATGTCAAGAAGTCAGTCAGAAAAATGATGCACATTCCAAAGCGTAGATCTGCATTAAAAAATGCAAAACATTTTCACACACCACTCATTAAATTCATTGAACCCCAAGTGAACGCCGGTGTTCACTCTCCTATTATCTTTCTATTGTGTCTCTAATTACGGTATTCAAAAGCTTGATCCTTCTTCGTCAGAGTCCATTATGATATTGCGCGTATGGGTTTAACAAGCTTTTAACCCTTCAGATACCGTCAATTAGAGACACAATAGTAAGACAATAGATGCGCGGCCACCGGTGGTCGCTTGGGGATTCATGAATTAACCTATATAATTAATACTCGTCAAGACGCATTAAACGAGCCCAAACTCGATGGGGTTCCTATAGCCACCTTCCGTTTCCATCATCGTATTCACAATAATTTTGCTTTGTTATCTGATTTACATGCAAAATTTCAGCTCAATCTGTAACCGGGAAGTGGGTCGAAGCCTACTGGGGCCAGGGTTACCCGAAAGGAAGCTCAAGTCCCGGTATGAAGAGGCTAGAAGGAACGGGGTGGGGTTTTTAGTCAGTAAGAGTCTGACTCTATCTCCCGCTCCACCCAAGAGCGAGGATGTCACTGAATGTTTTTTGCCCACCACCGTAAAAAAAAAGGTGAAACTAAATAAAGCGTGTAAAAAAAATAACTGTCGCGCGCTTTGGCTTTCTTTGTGGCCGCTTCTAGCTTCTAGTGGCAACCTTTTTGGCTGTGGTATGTGGGCTATTTGTGGCAACACTTAGAGCAGTCCTTCATTCATATAGTTTTCCCTTTTTCCTTCATGAAAACCAAGAGTTCGAATTTGGTACTTTTTGTTAGGTAAGCCGTGGTCCAGCCAACTTTGGGAGCCACTGGTCTAGACTATAATAATTCACGTTTGTATTCCAAAGTATACAAAACCTGAATGTTCTCTGAATTTGTAAGCCGAAGGGTGTTTGTGTAGGTTACCTGCAAACAACGAAAAACTATGTATTAGTGCCAAAGTTACTTTAAACAGTTAAATTATTAGCAACCTTTGTTGATTTGTGTTACAATCGATCAAGTGACAACTTTATGAGATGAAATGAAAGGAACTTAAAAACACGTTTATTATAAAATTCAACATCGTTTGCATCATTCCATGAAACACACAAATTAAATAATCTACACTAATATAATGAAGAGATACTTAGTTATTTTTTTGTTTTGTTGTTCGTAGTAGTCAAGTAATCTCTGAAAGTACTGGTCCGATTGCTAAAATTATTTCGCCGATAGAAAGCTGCTTTATCCCTTCGAGCGCCGATTGTACATACGTACAACTTGGAGCCCTTGAAAATGAATAGACGGCAATTTTAAGGCGCATAATCATAATTATTTTTTCAGCTCAAACAACTCCACAACATCTATAGGATTCCCTCGACCCTCACCAGGTCATTGGTAAACCATGTAAAAAGCCTACTAACACAGAATTCTGGTAAAAGGTCGCCACTCCAGAACCTTTTGGCCCCATTGACAATCAGCACAGTAGAAAAGCAGCATTTCAGTGTTTATTTCAACTAAAAAATAATTATGTCAGATAAATCTACCATCTAATAAAAATTTGAAACGCTAAAAAAGGACCAAACTTTCCTCTAAACTGCTCTATTCATCAATCAATCATTTAATACTAAGCAATTTAAAACACAAAAAAAAATTAACAAACTAACCTACTAGACGTTACAACAAATAATAATTTAACAATACCATTGACAGCATTTCATTCAACGACAAGACAACAGAAAAACGGGAAACACATTACACAGTTCAACAAAAGACAAGCGAGACAAAAAAATAACACTGGCCAAAAGGAAGACATTGAAACCGAATTTCCCGTTAAAGCTGAAAAAGAATAAAAACATCAGATATGCCACTAAAGAGTTCCGACGACGTTCACGTCTGAAACAATTCCGAATCGGTAAAACGGGTAAAACGGTTTCAGTATGAAATGGAAATAACGGAGGCAAGTTCTGGCTTCACGATTTTCTAGACCAGAAAAGAGAGACGATATACGTTTCAGCGTAAATTCGCTTTTTGTTAGTTTATTTACAATAAAGACCCAGTTTTGTTTTGTCCAGGAATTTAGCTGTTCAGTTTTAAATGAGTTGTAAAATATTTCTTGGGAGAACGATATAACTTTACCACTTAAACTGGTGAGTCGTTCATTATTATAGTAAACAGTTAAACTAGCTCCAGCTTCGTTAGGAGAAAATATATTATATACCCTTTGTCAATCAAGGATTAAGTAGCAGTCAACAGTTGAAATAATTTCTAAAATCGGTCCTGTAGTTTTAAAGTTTATTTACATACTGGAATATTTATAAGGTTTTTTTTGTTTGTAGGTAACCTCTGAAAGTATTGGTCCATCTGCTAAAAAATTTTCAGCGAGTGACATTTACTATATTTTATATACGCGGATAAAACAAATAAAAATAGAAATCTTTCGTCTTTATAATATTTGAACAGAAGTGTATAGACTAATTGCTGCCAGCAGTTTTACTCGCATGATAGTAGATTAAATTTCACAAAATGTTTTATTTTTAATATATATTAAAAATAAAACATTTCCACAACTATCACACAACGCCGTCTAGTCCCAAGCTAAGCGGAGCTTGTGTTATGGGTACTAGACAACTGATAAACATACTTATATATTTCTAAATACATACATAATTATTATAGATAAATTACACCCAGACACAGAACAAATGATTATGCTCATCACACAAACATTTGTCCTGGGTGGGAATCGAACCCACGACCTCCGGCATAGCAGTCAGGGTCACTAACCACTAGACCAACAGGCCAGTCAAAAAAAAGTCAATACAAACCTAGATAATAAAAACAAGATATAATTATCTGTGTTTCTAAATAACTAAAGAAAGATGTGTAATAACGTCATAATCACGTTACGGTTAAGTGCTCCTAAAACTACTGTTTATCAAGTTTTTTTATAGTTATAGTAGTATAGGCGCGCGTTTGACCACTATCTCACCTGATAGTAGGCAGTGATGTGGCCGAAGATAGAGCACGCTTGCCCAGAAGTAACCTATTCACTCTTGACTTAAATACTCCTAAGTTGTAGCTATCAGGAAAAACCGATTCCGACAGGAAACTAAATAAAAAACACCACTTAACAAAAAACTTTAGCACCATCGCTACAAATTAAAAAACCTTTCCGAAGTAGAAAGTCAAGGCAATTAAATTCGGAACGAATTCGTTCAAAAGTAGCAAGGCTGCCATTTTCCTTTAAAATGGCGCTCATGCACACTAACGTGTCTTTGTTCGATAGGGTTTTCAGAAAAAGTTTTCAAAGGCTAGTCGTTGAACACTCGTAACAGCACTGGAGAGTTGCCTTGGTCATTTTTGGCGCACCATTTTAATCTTGCGAGGCACAGTCTATTGTGAATTGAGCTTAAACTTTCATCATTTTTGTGTACGATGCTGTTAAATGAACTTGGCTAGAAAATTCGCTGAGGTGTAATTGTTTTTCCCTTGGGTATAACGGGAGCTGACTAAAACCCACTCCTGTCAAGTGACAGAGTCAAACTTAAAATCGCAATCACTACTATAAAACAAAGTTGCTTTCCACGGTATCACTATGTATGTTTAGATCTTTAAAACTACGCAATTTGATGTGTTTTTTTTTAATAGATAGAATGATTCAAGAGGAAGAGAGAGTAAGGAAGGTTTATATGTATTTTACATAATATAATCCTTCCTCCTCCTCTTCCTTTCTTCTTCCGTCCCTTCCTTCTTCTTTTTTCTTTTTTCTCTTTCTTCCTTTCTCTCTTTTTTTTTGCGCTTACATTGCAAACGCGCAGTCCGGAGTCTGTGTTTCCTGATAGCTACAACTTGGGGGTCTTTAACCCTTCAGATACCGTCAATTAGAGACACAATAGTAAGACAATAGATGCGCGGCCACCGGTGGTCGCTTGGGGATTCATGAATTAAGTCAAGAGTGAACAAGTTGCTTCTAGGCAAGCGTGTTCCATCGTCGACCACATCATCGCTTACCATCAGGTGAGATGGTGGTCAAACGCGAGCCATCCATAATAAAAAAAAAACGATGGGCCCTAAATCAAAATAATGCACTTGCTACAGTATTGTACAGCTTCGCATCCGTGTGAAGCCAGGGCGGGTCGCTAGTCCACGCTAAAATTATAACGAGGTAAAGTTGTTTTTGTTTTTTTTTTTTATTTGTTGGAGGTAATCTCTGAAAGTAGTGGTCCAATTGCGGAAGTTTTATGTAAGCGGGTGAAGCCGCGGGCATAAGCTAGTACGTTATATAAACAACAAACGTCACTGTTAAATTTTTTTGCGCAATTTCAAATTCAGTCCCAATTATGTCCGTAAATATTAAAGAAAAAGCAATCGTATTATACCCTATTCACGTTGAGAATAGAAATTTAAAGAAATTTTTGTCTACACCTTACTATAGCCTATTCACATTGAGAACAGAAAAAAGAAACCTTTTGCACGTTTAACCGATTTTAACTTCTATTTCGTAGGCATAAGGAAGGCATTAAAAGCAAAAAAGTAGTTACAATACAAACTATTTATTGCGTCATTTGTCATACCACCAACATTTTTTTATCTGATATAAACTAGTGCGCCTCACCATGTGCTTACCATCAGATGGGATCGCAGTCAAACACTAGCTTATATTAAAAAAAAAACTTAATAAATATCAAAATCGGTTAAACGGATAGTAATAAAAGGTTTTCATAAATTTCTAATGTTATTTTGAACAGAGTATAACTGCTATCAAAGTCAGAACAATTATTTATCAGAGAAAAAAAATAACTTTCTAGGAAGTTCCGAAAAATAATGAAAGGTTTCATACCCCGTGAAGGGGTTGGTTACATAAATAATTGTTGTCGAACGACTCAAGCCTTTTTAGGGATTAATTTGGAGAAGACCTTGTTTTTTTTTCTGGCCTGGAAAGTCTTTAGAACAAAAAACTGTTTGAGTGGAATTTGTTTTATAATTATGACGATGAAATGAAATCTCAAAATTAATTATCTTTACTAACAATTATTATAAAGCTTTTTTTTAGTGGGAAATCATCGAATGACTATTGAGCAGGAGGGCGGCGTTTCAGACTTTTACAGACTAAAACTTCCTCCTAGTTTCCTTCTTTCCCTTACGTTCCAGAACCTAGGGTTTCCTTTCGGACAACCCATAGCACTTTGAACAATTTTTTGATAAATATATCGATAAATACTAGGTTATGTAATCACGCCTTATCTCCGCAGTTATTAGTACTCGTAGCTGCGGAAGAGAGTGACCAAAATGTGAGTGAAACTTTTTGTTGTAGGAAAATCTTCAATTACTTCTCTCGCTCAAAGACAGAGCTGGAAAGCGTGTCAGACTTAGGTAGTTATCTCGACTAAAATCCACTCCTATGATCCTTCTTTGTCTTGCGACCCAGAACCCCGGGGTTCTCTTTTGGTTTCGTCCACTGGGTATAGACCTTCCCTATTGCGTAGGTGATTCTGTGGGACAGCAAATTTACGTGATACAAAATGAATTTGGTACGTTATTTTTTTAATTCGTATAAACTAGTGCTTGACTGCGATCCCACCTGATGGTAAGCAGTAATGCAATCTCTGATGGTGAGGCGCACTAGTTTATTAAAAGCCTATTCACTCTAGCCTTGAAGATACCCAAATTATAATCGGACGGGAAGACCACAGCAGGCAAATTGTTTCATACGTTGTTGTTGTACGTACACAAAAATAAAGGAAATGTATTTCAAAAGCCAACACGCCAGCTGACTACCATATTGTTCCTTCCATAACACATAGTTTAATTTGCAGAACTAAAACTTTTCAAAACCTGCTCCATTCAGTCCGTTTGCACGAATTTATACAAAAGGGAACCTAGTGTCCCCCCTCCCTCCAACTTCTCGCTTTTTACTATTAAATGGAGTTTGGACGGGGTTAATGCTAGTCCAACGTTATTTTGACGTGAAAATAAACTTTTTTGCCCACTTGGCTTATGTCAAAGAGAAAGTCTAGCTTAAGCTATTAAACGAAATAAGCAAAAATTTGTATCAAAGTTAGTTATGAGGGCAGAATGTGAAAATTATGTATTTTAATGTTGCATTTGACTTTGACTTATTTGACTGGCCTGTTAGTCTAGTGGTTAGTGATACTGACTGATATGCCGAAGGTCGTGGGTTTGTCTCCCACCCAGGACAAATGTTTGTGTGAAAAATATTGCAAAAATAATGTGTTAGAAAAAAAAAGTAGATATAATATACTAAAACAAAGGTGGAGCAGTTAACAGACACAAAAATGATAAGTTACCAGGGAGCCACATCTGTAGAGGTAGTCGTTGCCAAACAAGCGTGTCTTCAACATAGTCTTTGACTGTGTAATATGCTTTTTTGGTTAAGACACGCTTAATACCTATGAGTTTGTTCACGCTTAATAGAGAGTATATAAAAGTTCATACAGATACCCATTATTACAAAAAAACTTTATGAGCACGGCCCACAGTCCTTCAAATGGTCAGAATTAACCCTCTACCGCTGCCTATTTCCACAGTCTAGACAACTTAAAGCACTTTCCCAAACAGCAAACATTCTGTCTAATGAAGTTATTCGCCAAGAACTCAATATAAATGTAAAATACCTCCTAAGCGTGGCACAAAGACGATTCGAGAGACAAATTGTCAATCAGCAGGTGGGTTTAAATGCTCATTACGTGGCCTGTCAATCTCAGACAGGGTTTGACCTTAGAAATTGAGTAGAGACTTCTTTAGGACGATGTGGGGTGAATTTATCGCTCAGGCTAGTTTGGGAGTTAATGAAAAACTTTGATGAAGGTCTAAGCTATTTTGGATCTGTACCATTTTTAGCCTTTGGGTACGAACCCAAAGGCTAAAAACGAGACCCTATTATTAAGACTTTGCTGCTTGTCCGTCCGTCTGTCCCAGCAGCCATATCTCAAGAATCGCGATAGCTAGATAGATGAAATCATTATCATCATCATCAGCCTTTTTAATATTCCCACAGATGAAATGTTCACAAATTATTTATTTTTCTTGCCGGTATAAAAACACTATACAAAAAAAATTAAAGGGACTCTTATACAAAAAACGCGATTTTCTTGCCAATTTTTTCTAAGGACGGTACAGAACCGTTCGTTTGCGAGTCCAACTCGTACTTGGCCAGTTATTTTTTATCTATGTGGAAAATTGTGACATCAAAAAAGCTGAAAGTAAATTTTCCCTCAAGCGTAGAATTCGGAACTACTACTTCAGGAGGACTTCAGTCCTCTCAACCTTAGTTCGGTCTTCGTCATAATTGTTACATTTTAAGTTCTCTTAATAGTTTGATATTTAAGACCAAAAGATTTTTTCAACGTGGCATTGCCGCCAGTCTTTTGGGCACACTTCCTGTCGACAGCGATGCGGAGGAATTTTTTGACGCCATATTTTAAGAAAGAGTTATTGTGTATTATATAGTTTTAATTAGTTAAGTTTTTTTCATGTTCTTTCTATGCTTAAATAAATTTAAGTGTTATAAAAAAAGTATTCTTTTAAAATGGAAATAATTAAACTAGTTTCTCTTA
Organism: Mythimna lalbum; assembly: GCA_949319445.1. Lineage (NCBI taxonomy): Eukaryota > Metazoa > Arthropoda > Insecta > Lepidoptera > Noctuidae > Mythimna > Mythimna lalbum. Next base: position 16,907,410 of record OX439357.1, on the reverse strand, counting down.
GAACATTTCTTCTACAAGTTCATACTTTTAATTCTTAATATTTTGTGTTTAGAAAAATCTGCGGCTTCTGTACAAATTGGTCCTGTGAGCCAAGTAAGCAATTTCCATCTGACCAACTTAACTATTTTCTTTAGGACTTGTGAAAGGATTTTCTGTGAGTACTAAATGCTTATTTTCTTTGTAAAAGGAAAACCTTTTTCAAAGTAAAGGTAACAAATTACCATCAAAGAATTAAGTAGCTACAATTTCTCCAATCTAGCGAATGTTGTTTTTGTTACGAACTGTTTCAATTTTTTGCGTTGGATGTAGTTTTTCATTAATTATACATAACAATATTTTACTACTATACTATATCATATTTTATAACTTTCACACAACGCCATCTAGTCCCAAACTAAGCAGAGCTTGTGCTGTGAGTACTAGGCAACTGATAAACATACTTATATATTTCTAAATAAATATATTTCATTCCTTCACCCTTTTGAGAGCAGTGGTGATGAAATAAATTACACAAAGTAATGCGCCTAGCTGGGTTCGAACTTGCAACCTACAATTCGTAAGTCGGGGCCATTACCACTCGGCCACCACTGCTCTCAATATTAAAATCGAGCAAATATCGCCAGCAAAATAATTTTTCTCCTATGGGAACCCCGTTTAATTTTTATCTTTATTTTAATTTTATTATCTGTTGCTGTAGTGGTAATGAAAACAGACAGTTTATGAAAATGTCAACTGTCTATCTCTTATTGTTCACGAGATCTATCAGACTTTCCATCCGATTAAAATAATTAAAGTATCTTCAAGGTTAGGGTGAATACACGCGTAATAGGTAAACTAGTGCACTTCACCATCAACGAATGCATCACTGCTTCACACCAGGTAGGATTGCAATCAAGCACTACTTCACACTAGACGCTTCGCGTGACCTAAAGGCTGGCTTTTATCTTGGTCAGAAATTAAGCATTGCCATACACGTAGCAATGCCACCAGTCTTTTGGGCACACTTCCAGTCGACAGCGATGCGGACAAATTTTTTGACATCATATTTTAGGTAAGAGTTTTAATTAGTTAAGTGTTTTTATTTTTCAAGTTCTAGCACTAGTTCATATAATTAAAAAAAAATACAGCCCGCTGACGGACGGACGGACGACTGAACATCGGAGGTTTAGTAATAGGGCCTCGTTTCCACCCTTCTAGTAAGTACAAAACCCAAAAAAATGTACAATCTGCTGACAGACAGACGGACGGACAGCGATGGTTTTGTAGTAGGGTCTCGTTGTCACCTTTCTGTTACGGTACCCTAAAAAAACAACGTCCTTGCGGCATCTACTAACAGATGGTTGTCGGTTCCGCTACGTTATTGAAACTACGCCCTGTTTAAAGATGCACGAGTCGTACTTCTACCCAATAACTGTTGGTAAATTGTTGGAACATGTTTAGACATAATTTAAGCACTTCTACTGCAGTTATCTAATAAAGTGGCACACAGTACTGGCGTACTGTGATACAGAAGGAAATCGCATGTGCTATATATTAGGAACCCCACAACCCCTCGGTGCCACCAGGATTCCAATCCCGATTTCTGGCCACCATAGGCGCGGGTTTGCCAACGGCGAGCAATGGGTAGCTCGCTGTCCGATCGTCCGGTAACTGTCCGGGCCGAGCCCAAGTCATCGAGACGGCGTGCACTGTTCCCACGCCCAGCTGGGTCAAAGCCTACTGGGGTCAAAGCCTACTTGGGTCAGCGTCTAGTTCCAAAAGGAAGTCTTGGCCCCGGTATGAAGAGCTAGAAGGAACGGGGTGGGATTTTTAGTCAGTAAGAGTCTGACACTATCAACAATCTTCGCTCCGCCCAAGGGCGGGGATGATTATTATCCACCAGAAGAAAAAAACCCACTCGGTACGTCATGAAGAAATCCTTATCTTCCTCCTTTTTTCCTTCATGGTCGATGTTCACCAGGCTTTGGGCTTCTAAGATTCTATCCAGAACGCGAACGCTTGTCGGTTGTCACCAGTTTGGAGGTATGCGGAACAGAGAGTAAAGTCCCAAATACTTCCGTTGAAAAGGGATAATCCGTAGTCGGCTTTATAATGTTCCCACTGTTGGGACTAAGGCCTCTTCTCTAGGAGAGGGTCGTAATCCACAAAGTAGGCCCAGTGCGGGTTGGTAAATAATAATAATATTCCACAACTATCACACAACGCCGTGTTGTCCCAAGCTAACTAAGCAGAGCTTGTGTTATGAGTACTAGACAACTGATAAACATACTTATATATTTCTAAATATATACATATTCTAGATAAATTACACCCAGGCACAGAACAAATGATTATGCTCATCACACAAAAATTTGTCCTGGGTGGGAATCGAACCCACGACCTCCGGCATAGCAGTCAGGGTCACTAACCACTAGATCAGCAGGCCAGTAAATGTCACATGTCTTCGAATTTTTAGTTCTAGGACATGCCGGTTTCCTCACGATGTTTTCCTTCACTGTTTTGAGAGCAGTGGTGATGAAATAAATTACACAAAGTAATGTGCCTGCCCGTGATCTACGGGCTGTTAAAACTCGGCCACCACTGCTCTTATAAGTACACATTCTTTCGTCAAGTCTCCTATACCTCCCAAAGATAATGAAGCTTTGCAAGCACACGCAATCTACCCATAAGTTCAAACATCATTTAACCTAATCGATGCTCAAGTTACGACTGATAAACAAAACAATATGTTTTTCGCTCCCATATTTTTTTTGCGAGTCATTGAATAATTGACTTATCTCAATATTTTTCTAACTTTGCCCTTTGAACTTCGCTGTTACCAACTTTGCCTTCGCGATAGTCGAAAATGATTACACGAGAACATACCTTGTCTTTTTTTTGGCTTTTGGAAGTATGTGGAACAGAAAATACTCGTAAAGTCCCACATACCTCCGTTGAAAAGGAAGGATCCTCCGACTAGACAGGTTTTATGGTCTGGTGGGCTACTGCCCGATAGTTGATTTTGGGCTGTTGTATATGTTCAAATCGCGAGGAGAACTTTGATTGCGCGATGCAGGATTTCGTATTTTCTTCGTAATTCTTATGTCGCTACATCATCATCATCATCGCTAAATCATCTAATGACTTCTTCCGCTCCATGACAGAGCCGGAAGGCGTGTCAGACTTTTACTGCCTAAAACCACTCTGATTTTTTTCAGTTGCCCTTTGGGTTCTAGAACCACGGATAACTTTTTAGAAGCCGATCTATGGACCTAGTAGGCTTCGGCCTTTTTTGGCTTCTACGGTTTTTGCTGGCACCTTTTATAAGGCCTTTTTATAATTGATATAAACTAGTGCTTGACTGCGATCCCGCCTGATGGTAAGCTGTGATGCAATGTGAGGCGCACTAGTTTATTAACCCTTCAGATACCGTCAATTAGAGACACAATAGTAAGACAATAGATGCGCGGCCACCGGTGGTCGCTTGGGGATTCATGAATTAAGAGCCTATTCACTCTAGCCTTGAAGACACCCAAATTATAATCGGACGGGAAGACCGTAGCAGGCAAATTGTTCCAGTCCTTCGACGTACGCGGTATGAACTACGAGGCCAAGCGCTTAGTCCGGACCGTAGAGGTTTCATCTACTTAAGGGTGGATATTCGCCGTACGTCGGCTCGCGTAGACGCCGATCTTCCGCTTGCTAGTGATTTTATTTAGAAACTAGCTTCTGCCAGCGACTTCGTACGCGGATCCTGTTGCTTATTCCGTCGAGTAATTTCTCCCGTTTCCCCAACATTTCCCTTCACTGCTCTGCTCCTATTGATCGTAGCGTGATGAAAAATATACTATAACCTGCCCAGGAGTATGAAGAATGATTGTACCAAGTTTCGTTAAAATCCATCGAGTAGTTTTTGTTTCTATAAAGAACATACAGACAGACAGACAGACAGACAGACAGACAGATAGACAGACAGACAGACAAAAATTGTACTGTTTGCATTTTTGGCATCAGTATCGATCACTAATCACCCCCTGATAGTTATTTTGGAAATATATTTCATGTACAGAATTGACCTCTCTACAGATTTATTATAAGTATAGACCCAAGCTAAGCGGAGCTTGTGTTATGGGTACTAGACAACTGATAAACATACTTATATATTTCTAAATACATACATAATTATTATAGACTAGCTTCTGCCAGCGACTTCGTACGCGGATCCTGTTGCTTATTCCGTCGAGTAATTTCTCCCGTTTCCCCAACATTTCCCTTCACTGCTCTGCTCCTATTGATCGTAGCGTGATGAAAAATATACTATAACCTGCCCAGGAGTATGAAGAATGATTGTACCAAGTTTCGTTAAAATCCATCGAGTAGTTTTTGTTTCTATAAAGAACATAAAGACAGACAGACAGACAGACAGACAGACAGACAGATAGACAGACAGACAGACAGACAAAAATTGTACTGTTTGCATTTTTGGCATCAGTATCGATCACTAATCACCCCCTGATAGTTATTTTGGAAATATATTTCATGTACAGAATTGACCTCTCTACAGATTTATTATAAGTATAGAAAAAAGTACTAATTGCACGGAAATGGAACCGCGGAAGACGACCAGTACCTATACAAAAATAAATAAACATCTACAAATACATACTTTCATATTTATCAGTTTAGGAGGACTTCAAGTCAGGTACATAAGTTTGGCGAACTCAAGATAAGATCGACAATGGCGGACCAAATACAGAATATGTCGTTTCCTTTTGAGTTACATTATACAATGTTATATGGTTTAGCATACAATACTGTACGATATTGTGTGTAGTTCTTATGTTGGCAATCGGCCCGAATATAGCTTGTAATAGTCTCGAAGAGTAGTTACATCATAAAAAGGCAATATCGCACCTCCGCTCAAATAGTGTCACACTCAAAAAAAAATGAAATTTAAATTGTAATAAATTTAGGAATAAATAAATAAAATGGGTCTCCTGTGGATAAATAATTGAACTTCAAATACAAACACTACACTACCTGATATAAAATATGATGAATTCTGAAATTAATAGCATAATTATCAGCAAATTAAGCAATAAACATTTTTTGGGTTGTGACACTATTTGAGTGGAGGTGCGATATATGTTTTGACATAAGTATTGATTTAACGAGAAATTATGTAAGTTACATACATATTCTAATTATATTTGTGCATAATTAACGCATGTTGCTAAAAAAGTTATGAGTTTACATGTGGATGGACGGCGGGGGAGAGGGAGGCCAAAGAAAAGATGGATGGATTGTGTGAGAAGTGATATGAAAGAAAAGGGAGTTAGTGATAGCGTGACGAGTGACAGGACAGAATGGAAGAAAAAAACGTGTTGCGCCGACCCCAAATAAAACGGGACAAGGGCAGGAAGATGATGATGATTTGTGCATAATTCCCTTAATTATTGAAGTATAATTATTTGTTTGATTTAGTAACCCAACCATTGAACTAACCATTAGTATACTATAATGTGACACGCACGTCCGAAAGAAAAAACTAAATCCCTCGACACAAGATATCTTAGGGTGGGATCTAGGGCTACTTTATTGCATTAGTGCAATAAGGTATTAATTTTTCAGTATTGCCAGTACTTCCAGAATGACCCGGTACCCATCTCAAAATAACTTTATTCCTTTGCCCTAGGTCATTTAGTTTGTTAAGGCAGTCTTTTACCAGTTTTGAATTTATTGTATTCGAGTTCAAGGCGTTAAGAGCTGGCTATCTGAGTAAATCAGAACGCGATGCAAAATGTAGCTCGCTGTACGATCGTCCAGTAACTGTCCGGACCGAGCCCAAGTGGCCGATGGCGCGCACTGTTCCCGCGCGCCTCAAGGAGTGGTCAGCACCTGCAGGGGCCCAGCTGGGTCAAAACCTACTGGGGCCAGGGGTACGAAAAGCAACGAAGGAACTGGAGTGGGTTTTTAGTTAGTAAAAATGCTTGTAGTATTTGTTCTTGGTTTACAAGCAAAACAGCTCAAGCAGTCACCAACAAGTATCATAATTTAAGTCGGGCGCTTAACATAACTACCCACAACTGCAGCGAATTAGATTTGGCAATACTGCTTGGCAGCCTTCCACTGTCGGCTGATAGAAATGTGTGAACGAACTGCTAACCATTTGTAAGCAAAGCCTCTTAAGAATACTGTCTATAGTAAGTTTGTTTATCTCTGATAGAGAATTGGATATCTAGAGGATAACATTCTTGAAAATGATAGTGATAATAAGCAGCCTTATATTTGACTACAGAAGATCTAATCACACATAATGTGCTATGTGTGATTAGATCTTCTGTCATCATTTTGTAATGTTTTCACTGCTGAAACTCAGGCCTCCTCTCTAGCGGACGGCGAGCCATGGGTAGCTCGCTGTCCGATCGTCCGGTAACTGTCCGGACCGAGCCAAGGCGTCGACGGCGCGCACTGTTCCCGCGCGCCTCAAGGAGTTGTCAGCAACAGGAGGGGCCCATCTGGGTCGAAGCCTACCGGGGTCGGGGTTATTCGAAAGGAAACTAGAGTCCCGGTATGAAGGCTAGAAGGAACGGCGCGGGGTTTTTAGTCAGTAAGACTCTGACACTGTCTCCTGCTCCACCCAAGAGCGGGTTTCGTCAATGATGATTTTCCCCGTGGACAGAAAAAAAAAAGGCCTCCTCTCTAGAAGAAGGAATGGGTCCGTAATCCACCATCCACGCGGGCAGTGTGGGTTGTCGGTTCTAGGACATGCCGGCTTCCTCACGATGGACATGTCTTCCTTCGCCATTTTTGAAAGCAGTAATGATGAAATAAATTACACAAAGTAATGTGCCTGGCTAGGTATGAACTAGCGACTATCCTTAATTATTATAAAAGCGAAAGTCAGTTTGTTTGTTTGTTACGTCTTCACGCTTAAATGGCAAAACCGATTTGGATGAAACTTGGTACACGGATAGACCATGTCCTGGAATAGGACATAGGATACTTTTTATCCCGGAAGTATGTTCCCTTGGGATAATTTTCTGCTACCACGCGAGCGAAGCTGCTGGGAGCAGTATAACTCATAAAATAAAGCCATTAGGTTGCCACTGCTCCTAATCACACTAATATTAATTCCATAAATGCGAAAATATTTATGACGTATTTGGACAAAATTTGTCACACGGGTAGATTATGTCATGGGTAGCACATAAGACACTTTTATAGCTAAGGATATTTTTTTAATTTCACAAGAGCCTTTCAGAAGCTAGTTAGTGATAATCAAAACCGCGTCTAGATAAAAAAAAAGTCATCTGCGAGCCCAAAAAGGCTCCTATCTCAAACCCATTAGAAAAAAAAAACAAAAACACGTCAACCCTCTTTCGCTCATTACCTATACGTTCGGGTATTGCCCATAATCCACAGATTACTTTCCTACACACAAACTAATACTGTAAGCTTCAATAATCCCTTTGCTATGACCGGAAAAACCCGAAGTACTGGAACCGAGTACCCGAATACTGTTCCTTCGCCACCTCGAATTAGCGACGAAATCTCCAATGAAAAAGGATCCCGGGTAATTTTTCCCATCACACCTTTTTAGGGACCAATTTATTGGGGTAAAGTGATTAGGGAACACATAAAAGTATATAGTTCGGATTGAAAATGTAATATACATTTATTTTCGTAGTTTTGCGGAAGGTAGGAAACTTTTATGATTAGTTTTGTTTTGAGAAAATTTACTTTGGGAATATGCACGGTAATCTATTTGAGTGCCTTCAAAAGGCTTTTATTTCTTCTTTATTTATAAAAGATAAAAGGCTTTTTTTTATCATTTTTTGAAATATATGATATGGTATTAAGAGGGACCTTTTCCACTCGCCTATCATCAACATTGAGCTTGGTTTTTATTTTAATTATTTTTATTTTTGTATGAAAATCTGATGAGCAAAAATATGATACATTTTTAAAAGTCATAGAACTAAGTTGTTGTTTATGATGTTAGTAATATATTCCTGAGAGTCACCAGTGTTTTACAAATAACCCTGTATAAAGAATCTATGTAAAAAATTTCATAACTGTATCATGAACAATCGCAAAGTTTGGTATGTCAGCGAAAATACATAGTCACCGGGTCATCCATGCGACTGAGGGGTTAAAAGCTTATTGCTTCATCTAACAAAGTCCAACGTGATGTTTGATGAAGAGGCAATGCAAAAATAGATAGATAAAGCCTGAAAATTCTGTTGGCATCCGGAAATTCCGTGATTTACTCGAATATTCCACAAAATTTGATCGTGGAGGAGATACGTGTTTTTGTTTAATCCTTAAAAGGTTTCAGAAAAATTATCGTCATTCAGAATCTAGATTAAATGTGCAAGGCTTCTATCGATGTACTTTTTTATATGTTTAATATATGAATATATTACGGTGGGTCAAAGTTAGCGTAAAATTGCAGTTCAAAGGTCTTTATTGGATTAGTTTTATCAAGTTTACGTTTTGATTTCTTTGCCCAGATAATATCCACAAGAATGACACAACATAACCACAACATAATCACGTAAGAGTATGAAAATGTACCTTGAAAAGGATGATTTTAATTTAAAGCTCCCATTGAGAACCGCAAGGCGTAAAACTTTTCGTCGTTAATTATTTAACACACAAAACTAGAATAGGTAATATCTGTGAAAATTGTATCAAAATTGGTAGGAAAGCAAACCAGATACAACAATTTAAATATATCTGTGTCTCTTGGTAAGAGACAGCCAGACGCCATTTTGTATAGCGGAGGTACGGACGTGATGAACTTTGACGTCAAAGTCCATATCAAACTTTTCTTTCTTATAATCAGTTTTGATGCTTTATAACTTCGTTGTGGATGAAGATTTTTGAAAAATTCTTCCATAATTGTTTACTAGAGTTAAAAATTATTTTATTTAGCAAATAAAAAAAAAACATTTTATTTACATTATTTTCGTAGAATAATGCGAAAAATTAATATCATTACAGCTATGTCATATTCTTGCGTGGCGCTTGTCTGTTGGCCAAGCTTATGGAGACGAGCAACATTGGGCTACATGATTGTTCGCAAGAGTTACCTTGGCCCTGGAGCACAAAATTGAGAGATAATAATTGGCAATGATGCACTCGTCGAGTCATAGTCTTGAACATCGACACCGAGTTGCTAGCCTGTGGGTTTTCTATCGGTTGCATTGCAGGGAGTGTGCGTAGGAATCGCATAACCTAATTTTGTCTAGACCGTTCCATCATCGGACCACCAGACGTATGGCGATGGACCACCGGTACATGGTGGACATCCCACCTACACGCACAAAACGTTTTGGGAACACATTTATTGTGCGTACAGCTAAGGAGTGGAATTCCTTGCCGGAGTCTGTGTTTCACATAGTGGAAAAAATGTTCAGATAGTATACTCCTTGCTTTATCTTTGTATTGTACTAAAACTAAGTAGTTATAATTTATTTTATAACAAAATAGACCGATTTACCCAGCGCTAAAAAAAAAAATGTAATGAATGACTAACTCAAAATAAAAGTAGGGGGCAAAACTGGTTGTTCCCATTATTTTATAAACGAAACAACAAGACGGCCTTATCAAACTAAAGAAACAACTCCATTTGACCTAACTCAAATATAACTCACAAATTCCGTAACCCTCTTAACCTGTACTCTGAAAAAAGGCAGCCATAAAACGCTATTTCACTTAAGACGTAAAAATTCAACTCTAGAAAAACCCGGTTAATTTATGTAAAACCCGGTTTTTTAATTACATGCTAGTAAGTACTACGGTTCTCATCAAAACTTCAGGAGCCGAGTTTTCTATTATGCGAGTCTTGGCCCCGGGGAATTTAGTTTTTAAATCCTAGAACAAAGAGTCGCTGGTTTTTCAAGGGTTAAAAGTACTTATTGTAAGCGGCTGGCGTACGTTGCATGGACTTAGTAAGTTCATGTGCGACTTTAGTTTCACTACGTATGTTTTTTGGCTGGCCTGTTGGTCTAGTAGTTGGTGGCCCTGACTGCTATGTCGGATGTCGTGTGTTCGATTCTCACCCAGGACAAATGTTTGTGTAATGAGCACGATCATTGTTGTGTTTGGGTGTAATTAATTAAAAATATGTATGTACTAGCTTTTGCTCGCGGCTTCGCCTGCGTACGTAAAATATAGCCTATGTCACTCAAGAATAAAGCAGCTTTCTATCGGAGAAAAAATTTTAGCAATCGGACCACTACTTCCAGAGATTATTTATAACCTCCTACAAATAAAAAAACAAACTTTACCTCTTTATTATATTAGTGTAGATTTGGAAATACCCTGACCCGAACAATCCGAACAGCAACCGTAGGCATGAACTTGCGGACGACGAGCAATGACTAGTCGCCGTCCGGCCGTCTGGTTACCGAGAAACCGAGTCATCGACGGCGTGTAACATAAGGCCCACGATAACACTTAACAATACCAACCCTTAACAAACTTACTAAGCTACATTTTATGACCCAAAAAGATAGTCGCAACACGAAAACTGATATCCCATTTAACGTAACGAGATCGGAAGAAACTACTCTCTCTTTATAGCCAAAAGCGTTCAAGTACACCTTGAATCTTCATACACTATCCGTTTTGGGCGAAGCTTATCGTGAACGTTTTAGCTCATGATGTCTTGTAGACGAGGTCATCAGGACAGGGTTAACCCACATACTTTGTGACAAACACCTAAAGGGTCTACTGACTGTGATAAGCGGCAAGCGACTTGTTATCGTTTTGGTGTAAGAGGTGAGATTAGAGCGGGTAGGCGCTTTTTTTTCTTGTGCAAAAATTGTTGTTGGTTTTGTCATTAGATAATGACAGGCTCTTACTGACTAAAACCCACCCCGTTTCTTCTAGCCTTTCGGATAACCCCGGACCCAGTAGGCTTCGACCCAGCTGGGCCCCTCCTGTTGCTGACAACTCCTTGGGGCGCGCGGAAACAGTGCGCGCCGTCGACGTCTTGGGCTCGGTCCGGGCAGTTACCGGACAGTCGGACAGCGAGCTAAGAGCTGGTAGGAGCTGAGTTTATTTACCAATTTCTAGTATGATGCATAAAGACGTAAACAGGCCGGGCATATAGTACCAATCTATATTCCATCTACACTATACATCTATATTATAAATAGGTAAAGTTTGTTTTTTTGTTTGTTTGTAGGAGGTAATCTCTGAAAGTGCTGGTCCGATTGATAAATTTTTTTAATGATAGAAAGCTGCTTTAGTCCTGAGTGACATATGTAGGCTATATTTTATGTACGTGGGCGAAGCTGCAGGCAAAAGCTAGTTTGCAATAAGATTAGACATAATTATGCTCTATTCGGAATAAGATAAACACTGAAACAATGTTTTTTTTTACTGTCCATTCAACCGATTTCGACTGCTATTCCGTTGACATAAGGATGACATTAAAAGCAAAAAAGTGGTTACAATACCAATTATCTACTGCAGCCGTCATTTATAATGCCGTCAACGCAATAAAAGTCAAAATCGTTTGTACAGACTGTAAAAAAAGTTTGTTTAAATATTTAATCCAATAATTAATAATGTGAAGCAAAAATCAAGCCGAAAAATTGAATAACTTCAAAGCTAAAAATGCAATTGTTGATTGTAGCCTCGGCGTTTCGTATAAAGAAAACATAGAAACAAATATATCCTGCGTGAAAGAGTTACTCTTGCTGTCACAAAGGGCAATTAAGGGTATACTGTGGGTTGTAATCACTAAGACACAGTCCTTCTCGCTCCACCCGGATTAGAAGTTATTTGATGATTTTCCAGCTCAAAAAAAGGTGGCTATTATAATATAATCTAACTAGCTTTTGCCCGTGCAGGTTCGCTCCCGTTCTTCCCTACTCCATTCTAATATACCCTACTCTACCCTACTGTACCCTACTCTACCCAGTGTTGGGTTAGAGTAGGTACCCTAATTTTCATTCATCGGTCCAGCCGTTCACACGTGATGGCGTGACCAAGGGAAATAGGGATTATTTTTTATATATTTATATAGATTCATTAAACCTCAAGCGAACGCCGGCGTTCGCTCCCTCAATGTCTTTCTATCGTGTCTCTAATTACGGTATTCGAAAAGTTATGAACTTAGAGAGAACTTTTAATACAGTAAGATCTCTGTTTATATTATTAATATCTTGTAATCATATAAATATAATCATCATCATCATCAGCCTTTTTAATGTTCCCACTGCTGGGAATCAGACCTCCTCTCTAGGAGAAGCCGTAATCCACCACGCGGGCCCAGTGCGGGTTGATGAATATTACATGTCTTCGAATTTTTGGTTCTAAGACAGGCGTTTTCTCACGATGTTTTACTTCACCGTTTTGAGAGCAGTAGTGATGAAATAAATTACACAAAGTAATGCGGCTGGCTGGGTTCGAACTCGCGACCTACAACTCGTAAGTCGGGGCCGTTACCATTCAGCCACCACTGCTCTTCTTAAGAAATATAAAACTTGTAATTTTTTCACATTCAAGTATGATTTTGCTGGGTTGATTAAAATTATGTTTTCATCCACACATGAAAGAGATGGAGCTATACAAGACAGATAGCACTATCTCTTTCTCACACCGGATTCGTGATGGGCTCAATGACATGTTGTAGTAGTCTCTGGTCGCCAGTTAATTGAGCTGTCCATCATCAGGACGGATGTGTAATGAGGGATACTTGGAAATGTAGTTTAGGCTACAATGATGTCATAAGTGTAGTTGATATACATATAAGCTAGCTTTGTTGATGTGTGCTATGAGATTTTAGTGTGTTGATTGACATATATAAAATGAATAACTATTCGTTAGTCTCGCTAAAACCCGAGAACAACCGGACCGATTTTTAACCGACTTCTAAAAAAAGAGGAGGTTCTCAATTCGGATGTTTACATTTTTTTTCTATGTTTGGTCGCGCATAAATTCGTCGCTTGCCAACTATTTTTTTTTTTTTTGTTTTTGGTAAGGGTATACTTCCCAAATGGTCCCATAGTCACCAAGTTGGGATCTGATGATAGAATCTTGGTGAAATCGAGGGAACTCCTCAAATCCAATTCCATTTCTTAGTGAATTTTTTTTTTTTTTAATTAAAAGGTTTTTAATCTTTTTATTGTTTTCTCCGCTCGTACTTCGCTCACACATAATATTATAATTGTGTAAGTAACTCTGCCTGTTACATCTTCACGGTTAAACTGTTAAACTGATTCTGTCAAAATTTGGTGCAAAGTGAGCTTGAATCTCAAGGCAGGACAAATGCTACACTTAATTGGCTTCGACTTCTATTTAGCGTCCGCAATAACCGAAATTCACGTGAACGAAGACACTGGAAAAAGTTAGCCAACCATTCGCATTCAAAATAATAGCATGTACTTGTAGACACTGCCTAAGAGCGCCTTCACACTAGCGTTTGTTCAGCGTAGGCTTTTGATAACCATATGCGCAGCGCAGACGCTGCGACAACGCGGAGCAGGCGTTTTCGGTTGCGTCGAACGCTTCGAGTTGACCTTGCCGCCAATTCTTTTGCTCTGACCACGTGACTCAGCGTTGAGATTACGTCATTCCTGTACATTTGCAGCTTTCTACTAGCGTTAACTATTGCAGATTGGTTAGGGGTACTGTTCACATTCGACCCGTTGATTTGTTAATTCGTAGACAAGCACCTGAACTAGTAGGTACAACTTAAAACGAGTTCAACCACAGAAAGTGGTTTTGACATCGAAATTTTTATTCATGTCATAAAAGAACGTCCTGTGAAGTGGGACATATCCTTAAATGTGTACAGTGACCGCATTTTAATGGGTTCTCCCATATCCTTTTTAATTTTTCGCAATAATTTTCTTTTTAACCCTTCAGATACCGTCAATTAGAGACACAATAGTAAGACAATAGATGCGCAGCCACCGGTGGTCGCTTGGGGATTCATGAATTAAAAGCAAAGCCAACAGAGATATAGAGTTTCTTCGTCAGAATCCATTTTGTTAACGATATTTCCGAAACGACACAACGCAATTGTGTGACATATACGCCGCGTCAGCGCAGCGTTCAGACTCCAGAAGAAACGCAGCAACAACGCGACGCCTGCGCCGAGTTGTCGCAGCGTCTGCACTGCGCATACGTTTATCGAACGCTTACGCGGAACAAACACTAGTGTGAAGGCGGTCTAAGACTCAAAATATAACGCCGAGGCCCAAAGATATTTCAAAGTCTGTAAAGAATTGTCTGAGATAATCGAAGGTCGTAGAACTTACTTTCATCAAGCATTGTCCCTTCGTCCTTCGTCGTAGATAGCCGTTCTACATGCCTGAAGAATAATGATATCATTACTTCTTTGACGAGCTGATATCTTTGTTTTACGAGCGACAATCTTTTATGTTGCATGAAGATTTAATAAATAAATAAATCTTCATCTTTGCAGCAAAAAAGCAATAATTATTATTAGCAATAATTCATGAATCCCCAAGCGACCACCGGTGGCCGCGCATCTATTGTCTTACTATTGTGTCTCTAATTGACGGTATCTGAAGGGTTAATTAATTATCGTTTAGTAATAAATTGCATAGTTCCTTTTTTTTGTTCCTTCTTTGCTTTGCGTTCCAGGGCCCCGGGATTTTCTTTCAGAAGTGAACCCATGGCCCCTGTAGGCTTCGACCCTGCTGGGCCCTCTCTTTGAAGCGCGCGAAGAACACCACGTGCCGTCGACGACTTGATTCGGTCCAGACGGTTAGCCACCTCATTCGCTAGCATTACTGCTTCGCAGAAGGAAGCGACCGCCTCCTCGCTCCGGACCATGGCCTGCACCAGGACCCGAAGCGAGAGGTCGTTGCTGCTGATTTTGTCCACGAGGACACGGCAGTGTTCCGGCCAAGCGGGGCACACCTCCACCGTATGTTCCACTGTTTCGTCCGGGCGGTCCACACAATGGTGACACGCAGGCGTTTCTTCCGCCTGAATGCGCTGCAGGAACATGTCCGGTAAGGACCTGTGTCATGCGGAAGGTAAGACGCCATGATGCTACTCCAGCCACTCCTCAAAAAGAGAGTTCACCATCGGGTTTGAACCCATGATTACCCATATATTACTTTTTGTAAAATAACAAAAAAATATAACTAACTAGCTTTTGCCCGTAGCTTCGCCCGTTCAGGTACATAAAATATAGCTTGTCATTCAGGAATAAAAAAGGTTTCTATTGGTGAAAGAATTTTAGCAATCGGACCAATACTTCTAGAGATTACCCCCTACATACAAACTTGCAAATTTTACCTCTTTATAATATTAGTATAGATTTTAAAACGACTTTACTGTTACTTAAAACTAAACATTAACCAACTACAAGCCTATGAGACACATGCCCCAATCCATCAGAAACATGAAACAAACCCATCCAATTATCGGCTTAACTGACCGCTGCTTAACTCGGGTACCTTCACACCCTTTCTTCCCAAACCCCAAAATAACTAAGGGATTTATTAATATTAATTAAAACAACCCTTTGATCGGGCGTTGGGTCTTAACTCAAAGGATAGCGTAGAGTTAAGATAATGTCGTATCCTTAACTGATATTATCACCAGATTAGGACCGGGCGTTTGAGGGTTAAGTAGTAGTAAATGATCCTTTTGCTTAACACTTTGAGTTTAGAGTCGTTGAAGATGGCTTTGGTGATCAATTAAATTCAATCTTAGTGATTTGAGTTTTTTTTTTTTGAGATTGGACAACATTGAATAACTTTCTGACCTGAGTGTAGAGAGGGAATGTCAAACTCCTAGTGGACTCTGTCCCCTTTGAGGCTCGCATAGAACGGTCGGATGGCGAGCTACACATTACTTGTCGTCCATAAGCCCGTGCCTTCTTAACTAAAAGGATAGCGTAGAGTTAAGATAATGTCCTATCCTTACTGATATTAGCACCAGATTAGGACAGCGCGTTTGAGATATGTATATATCACTGATTCGGAACAATTCAGTGCTTCAGATGTTCCAATCGCAAAGATTCACTTTGAGGACGCCTAATATCTACTCCAAAAACACAAGCCAACTACATCATTCCCTCATAACAAGTTCGTCATTCTCAACACAACATCATTTGCATCCTCACAGCTCTTAATAATAAGAGGTCAACTGAAACAAATAGTTGGCGGTTTACTGAAAAATGACGCGCGGCCATGTTTGTTTGTTTAATGTGCGGAACCCGCCATTATAAATGAGAGGTTAGGGTACCGCGAAACCATTTTAGACCTATCCAGGGAATGAGTGAAAGAATTTTATGTTGGATTGAATTATGTTGGTTTGGTTTCGTTAAAACATACTACAATAATTTAGTTTTCAGTTATTACTTAGTGTAAACTTTAGATAGAGTATTAATTCATTAGGATTGATCAGTTTTGTCGGTTTGCCTATTGCTATATTTGCTATATTTCACCGGGACACCATGGTGGCGCAACCAGTTACCGCTACCAACAAAATATCTACAGCTCTATGGAGAGTTAGTCCAAAGCTCTGCTTTGCTTGGGACTAAGACGGCGTTGTGTGATAGTTGTGGAATATTATTATTATTATAGTTACTCACCTGGTGTCCGTTTGGTTGCGCAACCAATTTGGTGGCGCGACCAGCTCGGACGTGTGGTGACTCTGGTGTCTGTATGGTGTTTAGTTTGGTAGCTTAGGGCCAAATTTAACCGAAACCATGGTGGTGCAACTGGTCGCACCACTATGGTGTCCCAGTGAATAGCTTTAATGTTATACAGTTAATACAAACTCTTAAATTCTTTAGAAGTTAAAATGATGACTAAATGATAGCATAGTCGAGCAGTGGTGGGCGAGTGGTATCGGCCACGACTTACGAGTTGTAGGTCCGGGTTCAAACCCAGCCAGGCATTAATTTGTGTAATTTATTTCATCACCACTGCTCTCAAAACGGCGAATAAAAACATAGTGAGAGAACCGGCATGTCCCAGAACCAAAAATTGAAGACATGTGACATTCACCAACCCGCACTGGGCCCGCATGGTGGATTACGGCTAATCCCCTCTCCTAGAGAGGAGGCCTGATTCCCAGCAGTGGGAACATTAAAAAGGCTGATTAGATTATATATGTATATAATCTTAAAATCGATTATGAAAAGTGCCATTCAACGTGGCAATGCTGCCAGTCTTCTGGGCACATTTCCGGATGACAGCGATATGGAGGAGTACTTTGACGCCTGAGCGTACTTTGTCATTTTGTGTTATATTTTGTATAAGGTTTTAGTATAAATAGTTTAGTTAGTACTGAAGTTTTTTATGTACATACTAGCTTTTGCTCGCGGCTTCACTGGCGTTAAATTGGAGGTAACACGGTTCCCCTGGGAAATGGGGGTTAGAAAGAAAAAGTAGCCCATGTCATTCTCCATCTCTTCAACTATCTCCACTTAAAAAATTACGTCAATTCGTCGCTCCGTTTTGCCGTGAAAGATGGACAAACAGACACGCACCATTTCCCATTTATAATATTAGTATGGCTATGGGTGTATTAAAGTGTAAATTTCTATTAAAATTTACACTTGAATACACTACCAATTTTAAAAAGACCAAAATAAACAAGGTACAGCGAAATCTCTTTGTAACTCACTCACCCCATGACAAATGAGTGTGGGGCGAGGATCTCAGTTTACATTTCATTTCTAACAATCTCATTCCAGTGAGATCCAGGGGATCACGTAATTTAGTCGAAAGGGTTTTGTTGACTAATGACAGTGGGCACTGGAATACCGGGTCGCAAATATGGAGATGTTTGTAGACGGTATCATTTTTATTATTATCTTATTTTAATACTTATGTCGATTTTTTTTACATAAAATATTTTCTTTTTAGTTTATGTGAAACCTGAGTATAATTTGTTCAAATTCAATAATTTGTACACCTTGTCAATTTTTTCCAAAAATTATTTAAAAAAAGGTCATAAGATGGAAAACCGACACTAAGTACAAATACAGTTCACGGCAGGTCATAGCGGGCATTAGGTGCCAGCGCACATAATCCGAATATTTGATTAATATCAAAGATAATCTCGGAGCTCGGTTGCTCGGAGTTTCCCTGCGTGATCGCATCAGAAATGAAGATATCCGCAGGAGAACCAAGGTTGCCGACGTAACTCGAAGAGTCGCCAAACTTAAGTGGCAATGGGCAGGGCACATTGCACGCAGAACAGATGGTCGATGGGGACGAAAGGTTCTGGAGTGGCGACCACGTACCGGAAGACGCAGCGTTGGAAGGCCTCCAACAAGGTGGACCGACGACATGGTCAGGGTCGCGGGAATCCGATGGATGCGTGACGCACAAGACTGGTCGTTGTGGCGACGCTTGGGGGAGGCCTATGTCCAGCAGTGGACGTCTTTCGGCTGATATGATGATGATGAAAGATAATCTACTACCAACAAATTGAAAACACACTAGTCATATTATAAAGGTGAAAGTTTGTATGACAAAACAACATCTGCTAGTCAGCTAGTTCTAAATAAGCGGTAAGTTCTTCTTCTTCTTCTTGCCCTTATCCCGTTTTATTTGGGGTCGGCGCAACACGTTTTTTTCTTCCATTCTGTCCTGTCACTCGTCACGCTATCATCAACTCCTTTTTCTTTCATATCACTTCTCATACAATCCATCCACCTTTTCTTTGGCCTCCCTCTCCCCTTACCATCCCTTATAAGCGGTATGTTCATAAATCAAAAAAAAAAGTAAGCGTTTAGCTCATATTTACCAAAAAAAAACGTTGCAGCTTAATATAACACAAAGAGAAATGAAACATAAGTCACTAAGTAAATAACATTATTTGATACAGCCAGCAAAACAAACAGTCATTACTCAAGCAGTCAAGCAAAAAGATATACTCGTATATGTCTTATTGATGTCTTACTCTATTTCAGTGGTACCCAACCTTTTATCATCAGTGACCACTTTTGCTTTCGTTGTTGGTAACAAGGACCAGGGGGTCTACTCGCTTTCTCTGAAACGAAACATTCGTAAACGAACGAGAATATCGTTTGTTTACTTTTTTTTTATTATTTTTATTTTTATTTGACGTTAAAATTGCAAACAATCCTCTGGCATATTTTTTTTTTCAAAACAGCTAATTAGAGTAGGTTTAAAGATTCGGTACGTCAAACAATTTTCGTTCGTGTGAAATTTCAGGAACGAAAGGAACCGTGGTTAGGAAACACGCGAAATTTCAATCGAAACTTCGTTTTTCGGAGAAAGCGAGTAGAGCCCCAGAAGTCTAAAATTGAAATGTGTTGTTCCAAATCAAACATAATCTTTGGAAAAGGTCTTCCATTTGAGAAGGCTTCCTAACTAACAGCAATATACAGTAATCAAATATTTCTAAAAAAACACAAGCTAAGATATTTAAAATAAATCAAACGTGAGAAGCCTTGTGAATTGATCTTATTTTTATTACTTTTTTAATTTATTCTAAAATGTATTTAATGGGAAATAAAAGGTAAATAAATAAAATTCGCATCATACATTCAAAACTTGTGGCTTAAGTAACTGTACTTTAAAGCAAAAAATAACAAGCATTGTTATAGAAAACACAACGTTTACTAAACAATAAAAATCTGTTTTCTTTTATTACATAACTTCTCAGTAAAAAAGTTTAAAAATTAGAAGTCTGCCACAAATCAAATTTTAGGTATTGCGGACCACTAGAGGTTCGAGGACTACATGTTGGGAACCACTGGTCTACCGTAATGTGCCCTCACCTCACTGCAGTAGGGTTAGCTAAAACAGGTAGGCGGTTTGATGGGTTAATGCCAACACAATAGTTTATGATTGACATTTCAACTAATGTTGTTTTTGTGAAAATTGCAAGTCTATTGTTTCACACCTGAGGGATTGTTCATAAGATTTACCGTGGACTTGGAACGCAAAGAGCAACTGAAGGAACCCAGATTGGTTTTAGTCAGTGATTTGATGATTTCTCACTGCTAAAAAAGTCTAGTAATTCTCTATAGATATAACTCTATATATTTCTATTGCATGTCTTTATTTCAAGCGCTAGCGTCATCATTATGATCTTAATCGAACGCGTCTCCTGATGAACATTATAGACCTTTCTACCCATAGACCAATTCAGTACGTGGGCTTGCGGACGACGAGCAATGGGTTTCTCGCCGTCTGGTCATCTGGTAACCGTACAGATCGAGCTTGAGCCATCAACGGCGTAGTGTTCCACGCGCGCCTCAAGGAGAGGGCAGCAAAACCCAGGGCCTAGCAGAGCCAAAGCCTACTGGGGCCGTGGGTCGACTTTCGAAGGAAAAACTCGTGGTCCTAGAAGGCAAGGCAACTAAAGGAACACAGATTTTTTAATGGTTTAACACACATTTCTCTCCACTTTAGAGCTGGAGAAGTCATTACATGATTTCTCACCTCAAAAAACAAGACCAGTCCAGTAGCGATCGGCGGCGGAGACCTCTCGCGCCGGGCCTTGGTTGAGGCTATGGTCCGGAGCGAGGAGGAGAGGCAGGTGGTCGCCTCCTTCTGCGAAGCAGTAATGCTAGCAAAGGAGGAGGCCGACCTCATCAGGCAACGGTGCCCTCACCACCGCCGCCGGGATTCCGATACCGACTTCCGGCCACCGTAGACGCGGGCTCGCGGACGGCGAGCCATGGGTAGCTCGCTGTCCGACCGTCCGGTAACTGTCCGGACCGAGTCCAGACATCGAAGGCGTGCACTGTTCCCGCGCGCCTCAAGGAGTTATCAGTAACAGGAGGGGCCCAGCTGGGTCGAAGCCTACTAGTGCCAGGGTTATCCGAAAGGAAGCTCGTGCCCCGGTATGAAGAAGCTAGAAGGAACGGGGTGGGTTTTTAGTCAGTAAAAGTCTGACACTATCTCCCACTCCACCCAAGAGCGGGGATTGTCATAAGATGATTTTGGCCCACCGAAAAAAAAAGACCAGTCCAGAACGCATCTAAAAAAATTCCACGACCTTCACCAGGTATAACCTTCGCCATAAGATGACTTTCCCCATCGGGAAAAAAAAAATCAAAAAAAATTCCACGACCTTCACCAGGTCATCGGTCAAACTCTTTTCAGCAATATCACGAAGAACAAAAAAACTATTTCAAGAAGTCACATTACAACGTAATTGTCCTCAAACTAACAACTCACCTACCAGTGTTACCCAAACTAAATATTAAGTCGCCCCTTTTCTTCACAACATTTTATTCAGTCAGCAACCCTGAGACGGGCAACATACTCTGTATATTTCATAGCTACATAGTACTGTGTACATTCCTACATGCGTTTGAGTTATGGACGTACTTTATTTATTTGTGAAGCGAAAACGCTTCTGAGAAATATTTGTGTTCCTTTAATGTCATCTCACCTGAGTAAGTCAGATGTTTAGGGGATAGGGGATATGTTGTACTATATGTTAAGTTTTTCATGAAGAAACATAATGGAATGATTGAAAATTTTATCAGGTCAAATTATAACTTTGATAATGATTTCCATTTTATATCTGCCAATTTTGATATTGTTGTCACATATTCAATTTTTTTTGTCTATATATATAATCTATACTATTAATAAAAAGAAGTAAAGTTTGTTTTTTTTTAACACGCTTTTATTGTAAGAAAATCTTGGAATCTTAATTTTTTGTTTCAAGGAAGTGAGAGAGGAAAGGTAATCTCTGAAAGTAATGGTCTGATTGTGATTTTTTTTTTCACCGATAGAAAGCTGCTTTATTCTTGAATGACTTAAGCTATAGAAGGTTATTTGTAAAACACTAGCAACCTCTCAGGATTATGTTAGTAACCTCATAAACAACAACTTCTGTTCTATGAATTTTTACAGAACATAATACATTTACCAAAAACAAACCTTCAAAATTTCGTTGTTTTAACTCTTCCTTTTTTTTCATGGGGAAAATCATCTTATGACAAAACCCGCTCTTGGGTGGAGCGGGAGATAGTGTCAGACTCTTACTGACTAAAAACCCCATCCCGTTCCTTCTAGACTTCATACCGGGACACGAGCTCCCTTTCGGACAGCACACTGTTCTCGTAGTAATAGTAAGTAGGCTTCCGTAACATTGTCCTCATACCTATCTAGCAAGCATTTGCACCATTTTCGTGTACTCATCACACTTGAAAATTGCTACGCCAGTATAGACTTCGTAACATTTAGAATGTTAAATTTTAATATTTTTATTTTGTATGAAAATCTTATAAACTTAAATATTATATTTTTTTTAAGTCATAGAACAAAAGTTGTTGTTTATGATGTTAGTAACACAGTCCAGAGAGGTTGCCAGTGTTTTACGAATAACCCTGTATATTATGAAAGTAGGCGAAGACGCTGACAAAAGCTAGTGTATTGATAAAACAGGTTAGATATTAAATATTTTTTACATGCATATTCTCTACTAGCTATTGCCGGCGGCTTCACCCGCATACATATGTAAATATAGCCAATGTCACTAAGGAATAAAGCAGCATTCCATCAGTGAAAAATGCTTGCTATATTTTTGTAAAAAAAAATTCTCTGAAAGTACTGACTTTCAGAAATTACCTCTTACTTAAATACCTCTAGATTATAGCTATCAAGAAACAGTCACGGGCAAGAAATTCCACTTCTTAGCTGTATGCACAATGAATATGTCGAGAGTAGGGTAGAGTAGGGTAGAGTAAGGTAGAGTAGGGTAGAGTAGGGTAGAGTAGGGTAGAGTAGGGTAGAGTAGGGTAGAGTAGGGTAGAGTAGGGTAGAGTAGGGTAGAGTAGGGTAGAATAGGGTAGAGTAGGGTAGAGTAGGGTAGAGTAGGGTAGAGTAGGGTAGAGTAGGGTAGAGTAGGGTAGAGTAGGGTAGAGTAGGGTAGAGTAGGGTAGAGTAGGGTAGAGTAGGGTAGAGTAGGGTAGAGTAGGGTAGAGTAGGGTAGAGTAGGGTAGAGTAGGGTAGAGTAGGGTAGAGTAGGGTAGAGTAGGGTAGAGTAGGGTAGGGTAGAGTAGAGTAGGGTAGAGTAGGGTAGAGTAGGGTAGAGTAGGGTAGAGTAGGGTAGAGTAGGGTAGAGTAGGGTAGAGTAGGGTAGAGTAGGGTAGAGTAGTGTAAAGTAGGGTAGAGTTGGGTATAGTAGGGTGAAGTAGGGAAGAGCGGGAGCGAAGCCGCGCGGCCAAAAGTTAGTTTATAATATTTAATAGTTAAGATGTGTATATTAAAGAACTCTACATGATTAAATTATAAAAAGGAAAAAAAATCTTTAGGAAGTAAGAGAAGTATACAAATCTGGAAAAGAAAAAAGAATTAAGCTTAAGGTAGGCTGATTACCTGGTGAAGGTTGCGGGAATCAGATAGATGCGGGACGCACAGGATCGTTCATTGTAGCGACAATTGGGGGAGGCCTATGTCCAACATTGGACGTCTATCGGCTGAAATGATGAGGCAGTTAAGTCACTCACTGTGTGTCACACAAGTGAACATGTCAACTTTTGCACTATGTACCGGATTTTCTGATTTGGTGTCATAAGATATCTAGCAAAAAAAAACTAAACATAACAAAAAAATCAGTTCTCAAACTAATAAAAACAGATTCGCATTTTACCACAAAAAATATCTAACAAAACAAAAAAAAATAACCTATACCTACAAACCTTGACCGAGAAATCTTTTCACATCTGATACGGTTACTCTCAAGGTGAGGCAAGAGACAAACAGATCTGGGATCCACTTATTGGCTTCTCAGATTACGTCATAATATTTCAGGAGATGATTGATATACTAGGCCCGGTGCGCCGGATGCTCTGTTACGTAAGTCGCGCTTTTATGCCTTAGGGATGGGGTGCTGTCGATAAAAGATAAAATAAATTGGTTATTTTACTTTTTTTGGGATTTTTTTATGTAAGGATAGTGTTAATATTTTAGTTCTGAGGTAGCGCTGCTTACTATTATATGGATTGTTTGTTTGTCTGTCACTCTCAGTCATTTTCGTTCTAAGTAGTTTCCCTTTCGCAAGTCAACTCCAGTTTTTCGGCCCTGCTGTGGACCTATACAGTTGTGCTGATATATCTTTGAGGCGCGATACACGTGATAGGCCTTATGTATTTGTGGTGTCGCTTATTAAATTTCGGCAGTAGTAGAAATAATTTGCATGATCATAGTATTTGTTTTCGTTTTTTTTAAAACATTGTTGTGTTTTGGCATACAAAGAAAATGTAGGTAATATATAAAATATTTGGTGACCATAAACTTGTCTTTTGCCATGGATACTTAAAAAACGCTGACTGTTTTTTACATTATGTACCCATTAAGAGATTCAATGGGGAGGATTCCTTACTTCAAGCTCTTCTTAAACAGAAAAATCAATCCTAATTCCGTGACAAAGAAAACAATACAGTTCACTAAATACACTTTTGCGGGCTCACTTCCGCAAGCTTTCCAATCTTTGTACGTAACCGGATTACTTACCTTTTTATCGATACAGCGGGCACATCCCTAATCTTTTCTTACAATTCAGCGACGAGGCCTTCATTATGTAACGTTTTCTTATCTCAGGCTCACCTTAAGATGTCTGCTTGTAAGGGATACGTAAATTATTCCTCCAAAACCACTGGCTCTAATCTTAGGATGTGGTGCGATTGTGAGCGAGGGAAATGATTTATTGCTTTTTTTTTTGGTGTTTATAAGAATATTTTATGGAGAAAAAAAAGAGAGAATTGGGTTTTCTTTAGACACGCAATTTTTTTTAAACTTTGCTCCACATTAGATATATTTAGTTATACTGGTATAGGTATGTTGTTTATTATTTTGACTAAATATTATATACCTGTATTATATTTATGGATTATTAGTATATCTGTTCTTGTATTCGCCTTTTTGTCTTTCTCTTATTGCGCCTACCCCTACCTACTATATTTCTGTGCATTACCCAAAGGTTGACTGGTAGAAAATGTCTACGACATTAAATCCAGCTCTGTACTTTTGTATGCATAAAGAATTTATTAATAAAATGTTAACCTTACTCTTACTAAACCCTTCAAACGTGATACATACAGAACCCGCTATCTCTGTAGCTTCTCTTCATGGAAACCAATCTCGCATGTGAGGGATTTCACGTGATTACCACGATCTCTCAACCGGATTAAGTGCTGAACTTGATTTAGTCTCTGATTCTCGATAGATTCATGTTTTAGAATTCTGAATCGTGATACTGTGTAGGATACCTCGATAATCTACATCTACACTAATATTACAAACAGGTTTAGTTTGTATGTTTGTTTGTAAGAGGCTATCTCTGAAAGTACTGACTTTCAAAAATTACCTCCTACAACAATTCTGCGTTTGGTCTTTGGATACCACTTGATCACTCATTACTTGACTCCTGGAGTCGGTTACGGAAAAAAATCCGATAGACACATTGCCTTTCATGCGGGCGAAGCCACTGGCAGAAGCTAGTGTCAAAATAATCCAATTATAATAAACAAAGTCTCTTGAACTATCTAAAGCAGTGGTGCCCAAACTTTTTTGAACGGGGACCACTTTTGATTCTTTGTTTTCGAGCGAGTTCAATGTTTTTTGTTGTGGCACTGTATGCCGAGTTACAGGACTCGCCTTGTCAAGTTATAAGTCTTAAGATACTAATAATTTTAAGGTCTATGAAATTCGTCGTAACAGTTTTAGTAAAGCCTTTCAATGTTCCTACTGCTGGGACTTAGGCCCCTAGGAGTAATCGAAAATAGGACATGCCGGTTCCCTCACGAGGTTTTCCTTCACCGTTTTGACAACAGTGGTAAAGAAATAAATCACAACTTACAACTTGTAAATTGGTGAAATAAATATTATTAATTTTATAGAAAACGCAAAATTTCTGTTGAATAGTTTAACATTTTAAATGCGCGCATAATATTTTTCTTGCGAACTACTAGTGGTCCGCTAATCACAGGTTGAGTACCACTGATTTAAAGATACACCTACAGCTGGCCTATGACGGAATTAGGTCCCAAAGAGATGGGGGCGAGTAATCGACTTTGTGAATGGTAAATGCTTTATGCCAGTACATTATTGGTACACCCACACAGGACTAAGATACAACGACCTAAAATAATGACTACTATATAAAAAGTTTAAGAACATTGACTTGTAATTATAAAGTCGTCAATATGGAGACAACGGTTACTTAAAATTACAAGCTAAGCGAAACGATACCAAAGCTACAGGAAAAAAACTGATCAAGTGCGAGTCGGACTCGCGCACGAAGGGTTCCGTACCGTCGGAAGCAAAAGACACAAAAAAATACGTTGGTTGTATGGGCACTTAAATATTTAATTTTGTATTGTTTATAATATTTGTTGATATAGCGGCAACAGAAATACATCATCTGTTTGTGAAAAAAATAAGTGTGTGTGGTTGGATGGTTAGTTGATTGATTGATGGTTGGTTGATTGGTTGGTTGCTGGGTTAGTTGGTTGATTGGTGGTTGGTTGGTTGTTTTTGGTTGTTTGGTGTGTTTGATTTTGTTTTTTGTTAATTAATAAAAATAAGATTTCAATAGTAACTCAAAATGTAGCTTTCAGTGTAGTAAGGCATTAACATCTTGCACAACACTCAAAGTTCAAGCAGGTCATGGTTCGGTCAAATTGATTCATCATTCACTAAACAATGACCGAAAGATGAATGGATGATCGTAAATCTGAGCGTATGATTAATCTATAAGACAGGCATATCAATATACAATCTTTTGAGTTTTTGGGACAAAGATCACGGACTGTTTAAAACCACCATCGTAATTTTTGCACGAATGGGGACCCCTATGACATCTCAAATAACCACCTCGAAATCCCCTTTACACAACGCCTGTTAGGGCACATCCCTGAAGAAACTTTAAAGGGGTTTTATCCCGGAATTTTAATTTTATTTTTTAACAGACAGTATCAGACTCTTACTGACTATAAACCCACCCCATTCCTTCTAGCCTCTTGACATTCACCAACCCGCAGTGGGCCTATTCCTTCTCCTAGAGAGGAAAGGCCTGAGGCCCAGCAGTGGGAACATTAAAAGGCTGATTATGTATGTAACTGTGTATGTTGCCTAGACAATAATAAGTAGGTATTCGTTATACCTAAAATATTTTCAGAAAAAAGAGGTAGTGTACTAATGAAAACCAAGAGGTACTTTACGCCTAACGACCACTAAACTTAAGTACTCTTTGTCCTCTTAAATATCCGAGACGTAAACCATCCCGAAACCCAGAACGGCCAGAACACAGCATCAAATGAAGGGCCAAAAGCGGCCATTACACATATTCTTCCCTGCTATAACATCGCATTTACATAAATTGTTCAGAACTCGCAAAGTCTCCAGGGTACTGTTTGGGCACACTTTATAAAATTCTTCGCGTCTTCGCGTAGATTAATATAGCCCAGTAATTATAGAAGTTTTGACGAAGCGACAGACTAGAATATTAATAATCAAAGCATGAATCACGCGTTTTTGGTGGAAAATGTGACGGCAGAAGGTTTATTTTGGCGTAAATGTGCGCTATTATAACTAAAAGGATAAAAAAAGTATAAGTAAACTTAAAAATAAATATATTTTATTTAAGTTTATTTGTACTTTTTTTGACATCTCCTGCTCTTTCGTGTCAGACTTTTACTGACTAAATCCCACTCCTAGTTCCTTCGTTGTGTTTCATTCCAGGGCCGGATTTTCCTTTCAGAAGCGAACTCATGGCCCCGGGAGGCTTCGACCCTGCTGAGCCCCTACGGTTCGCTGACATCTCCTTGAGACACCCGTGGTAGTCATAGAACGAAAGTAGTTGTTTAGGATATTAGTAACGTAGTCCTGAGATGTTGCCAGTGTTGTACAAATAACCCTGTATACAACGTGTAACGTTAAATGCGCAAAAGCTGAAAACAGTTTGATCAGAATAAGGAATCAGAATCAGAATCAGAATTTATTTATTTCTCTAGTTTTATATTACATATCACTTAAAATATTTAATTTCGCAAAAACGTGTTTCATTTTGTCCGTAGAGTAGGAGCTTTTGAAACCTATTCTGGTCATTTCCTCTATTTCTAGTGCTTATATAATTTTACTTGAGGATAACAATAAAGCAGTGGTAATCCAATACAGTAATAAGCGGCTTGCCGTATTGAGTGACTCTACAGTCAGAGCATATCAGAATAAGGAGCAGAATCAATTAAACCACTTTTTAATATAGGTCACATTTAAAAAAAAAAATCTTCATTGAAAATTTCGCCCTGTCTATTTATGAATAGGTCAAGCCATCACGTGCGCAAACCAGCCGAAATAGGTAAACAAACACAAATAATTGTAGTCCAATGAAATTTTCTCATTCACGGGATAGTAAAAGTTCTTATTTTAATGCAGATATTAATTTTAAACAAAGTAAAACTGCACATAAAACCTTTAAACTTTTCATCATTTGGGATGTCTGAGGTTTTGCGCATTTAACGATACACGTTGTATAGCCTGATGGTCTTATTTGGAAGCTCTGGACGAGGACGCGAGTACTTAATCAGTTATCCTCAAAACGTATCCAGAAGTAGTGTAGTGTATGTTGTGTTTATTATTACTATTGAATTACGTGATTTAATTATTATTGTTGACTCTGCCAATTAATACGTTTTAATAACCATTTATTAAAATGTCATAATTGACAGAGGTATATGTAGTAACACTTGTTTGTTTGTTGTGTACTTACTAACAATAAATTAATGTATTACCTGGAAAATAATAATTATTATTTTTATACATTAGTTTTAAGGTGGGCCGATGACCTGGTAAGGGTTGCGGGAATCCTATGGATGCGAGACGCACAGGACCGTTAATTGTGGCGATACTTGGAGGAGGCCTATGTCCAACAGTGGACGTCTTTCGGCTGAAATGATAATGATGATGATGACATTCGTTTTAGTCTAATTATGCGAAACACAAAACATGTGTCTAGTATTTTTATGTAAAGAATCTATGTAGAAAAATTTCATAATTGTATCATGAAAAATCACAAAGTTACAAGCTTGTTATTTCACTTGGTTGTCCGCATAAATACATGGTCACCGGGCCATCTGGGCGACTGAGCGGTAGTTTTACTCCCGCACTCAGCTGTGCACTGGCGCCGACCTGTCGTGGCTGTGTTGTACCTGTGTTGTACGTGTTGGTGGTATCCAACTTGTGACCTTTTTTAAATATTTTTGAGAAAAAATATAAAATGGTGTAATTATTAGAATCGATTCAATCAATGATTCTGAACAAACTATGTTCAGGTTTCGCATAAACTAAAAATAAGGATGTATAAATGGCAGCTAAAGTGGCGATATCGCGCGCACGTAGGACAAAAGTGTCGCATCGCGTCGTATCACCTACACGTAGGTGTTTTGTTCGGGATTTTTGCAGATTTGTTTTTTTTTTTCTAAAAATAACAAAACACGTTGTTCTTCTGTAGTTATATTCATTGTATGTATCAAGGCTACTCCTAATTTTATGGCTCATTTACATCGTTTGTTTAAGGCGTTTGGTTTTGCGTTTTAATTCGGGTGCCGAGACAATAGCAGCATTTAGTTAAAGGCCTTTCTTCTGAAATTAACGGTAAAACTGTTTCAAGATTTATATTTCTAAGAGATTTTAAGAACAACAGTGACTTTATAGATGATGCTAGCTGCTGCCAATGGCTTAGCTCGGATGATATTTGAAATTTTTTTTTTATTCTCATAGGAACACATTCCTCGGAATGAAAGTATCCTATAAAGAACATAGAATAGAATAGAATAGAATAAACTTTTTTGTACACCAAAATAGTAACAATTACAGTCCCATGATATAAAATTTTTAATCCAGAATATGGTCTAGCCGTGTCCCAAGTTTCATTGAAATCCGCAGTCCTTCGAGCAAACATACACACACACTCGCCAAATTTCGTCTTTATAATACTATACTAGTTACAGCGGCTACACCCGCGTGGCGTCGATGCACCGTCGTCGGATTGTGACGCCGCATTTGTCCCTGTGTTTGTGTTCGTACCTGGAAGAAAGAAAACGGGTTTATTTTACCTGAATAGACACACAAATAATTACTAAAAACTAAAAACCTGTCGGGTCGGGTTCTCTACTTGACTGCGAAACTTGATAATTAGATTTTTATTATATGGACACGGTGTATCGATAATTCAGTTGTACGATGTTTTATTCTATCGATGCTTTATTGGGGCGATGAAATGTTTGTGAGAAAAATTCTGTTGCGAAAAACCCTACAGCAGTATTGCCGCGTTGAATGGCAATGCTAATTCTTTGGGCGAAGAACGAGCCAGCCCTCTCGTCACGTAAAGAGTCCATCAGTCAGCGCGAAAGGTCCTTAAAAAGGAGACGCGCACTCGGACCCCATGAACCAAGCGTTTTAACTCCAAACGGCTCAAAACTTTTATACATTAAAATTGAGAGTAACTTGATATATTACTTAGGCTTTGTTTCATAGCAATTGGTTGGCTATATCGGAAGGTATACTACATTCATTGACTGTTAAGGTTAGTATAGACTACAACATTTACTTGTAACAGAACAACGAGCCGCTCTATGATATGTTCTAGTGTATCATCCTTTTACGAACTAAACGTCGACCACGCTCGCTTCTTTGTTACAAACCAACGAGCGTATTGGTGTAACATTTCGTCGAGCCACGAGTGCGGCCGATGCGCGGTTGCGGGGTGACATTTAAAAAAAAATGAACCCAAGGTACAACGAAATGTTGGTAAATGCACACTCGCTGTGAGCATTTACCCGTAACATAACGCCGAGCATTCGCAGGAACGTTACATTACATGGAAATGCTTTGGAAACTGAGCTTTTGCCTGTATTGTACCATTCGTAAGAATGTTACACAGAAATGCTCCAGAAAATGTTGTAGTCTATATTCACCTTCAGGCGGTACGTTATTCGCCGGGTCCAAAAGAATCAAAAAGCCCTATCTCCACATACTCATATACACATATATATCCCCTCTTTGCTGGGGATTCCTTGCTTTTGACAAGCGTTGCAGTTAACGCGATTATCATTGCGCTGTACAATGGCGGCTGGACAGAGCCTCCCGCTTTCAACGCGTTATTAAGTTACGTCCCAACGTTTCAGGCCCGTTCGCTTTAATTCTGTTATGTTTGATTTTCGGAGATACGTTAGTTGGACGGAAAAACGGTTGGCAGTTGAAGAGGGGTTAGCTGTCAGGCTGTGGAAAACGTTGCTTTTTTATTGTTTTAAGTTTGAAAACGTTAATTTGAATGAAGTAACTAGGCCAATTATGACACCTAAGATTTTTTCATTTTTTCCTTCTTTCCTTCTTTCCTTCTTTCCTTCTTTCCTTCTTTCCTTCTTTCCTTCTTTCCTTCTTTCCTTCTTTCCTTCTTTCCTTCTTTCCTTCTTTCCTTCTTTCCTTCTTTCCTTCTTTCCTTCTTTCCTTCTTTCCTTCTTTCCTTCTTTCCTTCTTTCCTTCTTTCCTTCTTTCCTTCTTTCCTTCTTTCCTTCTTTCCTTCTTTCCGTCTTTGCTTCTTTCTGTCTTTCGGTTTTGATTTCAGTCTTCTTTCATAATGACGATAGTCAATTTCCTGACTAGCTATAACACTTCTTACTGCATAAATTATGAAAGAGTTCCTATAATAAATAATATTTTTACCAAATGATAGCTCTATAAGTCTATCTTAAATGAAATTAAATGAAAAAAAAATGTTCAAAAATCCAAATTATAGAAAAAGGGGCAAAATGACACAAACTACACAGCACGAACCCTCAGACAGCTGAATAAATTTGGATAACATTTGGCACAAGGATAAATCATGTCCTGGAATAGCTCATAGGATACTTTTTATCCCAGGCATATCTTCCCTTGAGGCAATTATCTACTTTTACACAGGCAAAACTACTAGCAAAAGCTAGTGTATCCCAATAAAAATGTGCCGAACTCCTGTCGAATAATCCGATTTAGTTACAACATTTTATATAGGTATTCGATTCAATATATGCCAATATTGATTCTGGTAAATCCCTAGGGATATCCACATAGTTGGTATTGGGTAAAAATCCACTGATTCTGCCAATCAGTGTGACTCTTGCCAACATAGAAATTTTCTATTTCGGCGGGTAGTCGACAAATATACCGTATGGCTGGGTTTTAGTAAAAATGTTTTAGTTATATACCGTTGGGAGCTTTTTGATTGTGGATGTATCGTGTTCAGAATGTTTGGAGATTGTGTGAGAGGAATATACCTAGTAGGATTTGTTTGTTTGGCCAGGTCTAGTAGTTTTCTCAATCGAGACAATTTGTACCCGCGGTATCACTCGTCTCAGTCTCATTTTGAAAAGGTCGACTGGACCCGGCCGCTTGCAGACAGATCATAAAATTGTCGTTTTTACTATATTATTTTTAGTGGTTTGTTATTTTCGCCAATCTTAAGTGGCAATAAGGCACATTGCGCGCTGAACAGATGGCCGATGGGACCGAAAGGTTCTGGAGTGGCAACCGCGTACCGGAAGAAGCAGTGCGGACGATCTCCTACAAGGTGAACCGATGACCTGGTGAAGGTTGCGGTAATCCTATGGTTGCGGGACGCACAGGATCGATATTTGTGGCGACACTTGGGTGAGGCCTATGACCAACAGTGGACGTCTATTGGCTGAAATGGTGATGGTGATATTTTCATGTGAACTCTTGTGGTGCGGTGACTCGTTATAAAACACAATTTTTAGCATATGCGAAACCTGGATAAGTATGCTTTGTTCAGAATCGGTAATTGAATAGATTCCAATAATTTTTACATTATTTATTTATTAATGCTTATTGCACATAAACTGTACAAAGGCGGACTTAACCCTTCAGATACCGTCAATTAGAGACACAATAGTAAGACAATAGATGCGCGGCCACCGGTGGTCGCTTGGGGATTCATGAATTAATGCCTTAGGAATTATCTACCAGTCGACCTTAGGGTGGTGCAGAAACATAACATGGTAGGTGCGAACTTATGCATTTGCTTTTTTTGTTGGTGCATTAGGTTGTATTCTTTCCCAAAATAATTGAATAAAAGGCTCAAGTTGGACACCATCGACACTAAGTAGAACACAAGTCACGGCAGGTCATAGCAGGCATAAAGCTTCAGCGCACAGCTGGGTGCGGGCGCAAAACAACCTCCCATTCGCTCGGAAGGCCCGGTAACCATGTATTTGTGCGGACAACTAGGTAACATAACAAGCTTACAACTTTGTGATTTTTCATGATACAGTTATGAAATTTTGTACACAGATTCTTTACATAAAATACTAGACACGTTTCGGGTTTCACATATACGAAAACTAATGTTGTAATTGTTTCGCTGATTCTTTAATAGCCATTACATAAAAATTACATCAAATAGAAACCGAGAAATCTGAGCAGTAAAATAAGACAGTAATGAATTTTCTCACCCCAGAAAATTAATAGGCGTAAAGTTGCGTCTTATTACAAAGTGTAATTACCAATTAGTAAGTAGAATTATCAAGATCCCAACAGACATTACGAACATATGTTTTAATTAACTAGTTCTTTTCAATGGCTTTGCTCTCGAAGTCTGAATGGTAGTTCCAAAAATGGCACGTTATTCTATACTATCGACAATCAATCAATAAGTTGGTATGGATGTCGTAGTCTGATCTTAGAAATTGATCGTGTCATGATACCAGTGCGGCTGATGAGTTCGCGGCCTAAGGTACTTACCGGTAACTCAATGTCTCACTACTAATACCACTAATTGCGGGACTTATTGATGTTATAAAATGTAGGTATTTTTATAATTAAGTTTATAAACGAATTACTTTTGGAACAAGTAACAACACCGTGCCAACGGAAACTGGAAATTCTTTCAATTTGGAACTTAGCGCTGTGATTAAATTCCTTGTTAAAAAATTATATACGCCCAAAGAAATTTTCGAAGAAGTGTCATTTGTTTTTCAGAGAGACATGTGAAGACGTTCCTAGCCCAGGTCGCCATGAGATGGTCTTAACTGAAGAAACCTTGGAAAATTGTGTACTGGAAGATTGCAGAATTAAATTGTGGCAGATAGTAGAAGAGCTACAGATTAGTAAAGAACGAATTGGAGAGATTTTGCATTATCATTTTCAAATGAAAAAAATAGTGCGCGTTGGGTACCGTAAATGGTCACACCGCTTCAAAAGCAGCGACGGTTTTAAGACATTATGACAAAACTTCGTGGACAATTTTGTTTTTTTTTTTATTTTTATTTTGACTACACAAATATAATCAGTAATGGAAATGGAGAGCATCATTTGTTTGGTAATAATAAAAAAAAACAGATGTATAAATAAATAAATGCTGCTGGGTCCGCTAGTCCTTAGTAAATCAAAACTAAATTTAATATGCAAGCTAACCCTAAAACACTCAAAGCCACACAGATGAAAGTAAAAGACCATGTGACATCACCAATTAAGTTTCCATATTGGACACAAAGAAAGTACGTAAAGACAAACAATCATATTGAGGCTCAGCGTACGGGTCAGCGTACACCAAGAGCAAAAGCGATAATTCAAAATGACATTCTATTAGCTATAACAATTGCTGATTTATTTTTGTGCTAATGCATATTATAAATTCATAAAACATTTCGTTTTCATTGTTGCACCAAATAATGACGCAAAGAAAAAAAAATAAAAAAAATGTTTACAATTACTAACAAAAATAATTATATATTATATAATTTATATACATGATAAAATACAAAAAAGTCACATTGGTAAGGGTAAACCTAGTAAAAGTAGATTAAGGACAGAATAAGAAAAACATAGTTCAGCACGCCTCAAGTTTGCAATTTGTTGCCAACTCAGAATGTGTCAGGAAACTATTCCTGACACTGACATTTAGAAAAAAGATAAACAATTAATTTTATCGCTATCTTCGATTCGCAAGTCGCGATTCCTCTCAGTGTGAGCTGACCCTAAAGTCATAATGAGGTCGAGTAAAGTCGCGTTACACAATGTTACTCATGCGGACGAATGAAATTTCTTTCACTTAGTCATTCATTCATTCACTTGTAGTTTAGGGCTGGCAGGTTGCGATTTGGTTTTTTTTTCATTTATTTTGTTACAGGTATTCTGCACTAACAGTCGAAACCAATACGTGCAGAGTCAATATTATATTAAAATATAACAAAATAAATAATAAAAATAAAATAAATCACATAATCATTATTTTTACTAACATTATCATTATGATCATCATCATTAAAATTATCATTATTTTATAGGTGCCGTTCCGAAAGATAAGAGAGGTGACAGTTAATGGTTTTAATTGGAATTGTTTCTGATGTGATAAGTATTATGGAATGGTAATTTTAGATCTAATGATTTTTAGACTATTTAAAGGTAAAATTATATAAATAAGGGCTGATTACTCGGTAGCAATTATAACAGTAGATAATTCATATTGCATATAGATAAGAATGTAATTTGGGATGCAAATATTCCAAATTACATTCTTTTCTTATTGAAACTACGTCCCAATCAACGTTTGACCTCTTGTTGTGCTCATTGTGAAAAATCAGCCGAATTATTATGAAAGACTTTTATGAAGCGAACGATAGCTCTGTCGACGTGACTAAATTTGTAATAGAATAATGTCTTGTTACTAATACATTATGAATGTAAAGTTGTGGAGTACTCAAAAGAATGATTATAGTTTTTATTTATATCTGTAGAGAGTTCATTATCATTTCAGCAGAAATATGTACACTGTTGGACATGTGCACCTCTCAAGTGTCGTCATCGTATTTCCGACATCCAAGAGCACTAATGACATCGATGTTTCTTATAGACTTCCCACCGGGCTATCTATATATCTTGGTACGATCCCATGACTGAGAATAAGCTTTCCTCTCCGTTTTCAACTTATAAAAATAAAGTGATCATTCATTCATTCATTCGTTCATAAGACTGCCCTCTGTTATTGCGGGCCAGTCATTTCAGTAGGATTTAGTTCGTCTCTGTATTTCCCCATGATAACACTTTGTTAGGGTTCCCCACCCAAAAGGTAAAAATAGGACACTAAGAATTCGCTTTCTGTACGTCTGTGTGTCACCAGGCCGTATCTCAAGAAGCGCGATAGCTAGAAAGTTAAAATTTTCACACATTATGTGTTTCTGTTGCCGCTATAACAATAAGTACTAAAAACAAAATAAAATAAATATTTAAGGGGGGCTCCCACACAAAAAACGCGATTTTTTTGCCGAATTTTCCTAAGAACGGTAACTCTTCGTGCGCGAGTCTAACTCGCACTTGGCCAGTTTCTATTTTTAATCGTTAATTGTAGGTATAAAAAAAAATGTAAACAGTTTTTATATCATTGACAGCCCTAAACAAAGTTATTCATTCAGCAAGAGCGAAAGTCGTTACGCGGTCACGTGTCTATTTTGAGGGACATAATTTAAAATTCGAATGTGGTTTTGTGTATCACCATCTTGAAAAGCCGGGAGTTTTGGGGCCATTTTTTCGCGTGAAGATTAGTAGTGTTTCGATTATTTGCAAATTGATTCCTAGTGGATATTACGATGTAAAATTGGTACAGGTTTGTATTTCAAATGTCTCACTGAACAATAAAAAGGCAATGGAAAGGGCTATGCTCGGAGTTTCCTTGCGTGATCGAATCAGAAATGAACATACCCGCAGGAGAACCAAGGTTGCCGACATAGCACGAAGAATCGCCTAACTTAAGTGGCAATGGGCAGGGCACATTCCTGGCAGAACAGATGGCCGTTGGGGCCAAAGGCTCTGGAGTGGCGACCGCGTACTGGAAGACGCAGCCCACAAGGTGGACCGATGACCTGGTGAAGGTTGCGGGAATCTGGTGGATGCGGGACGCACAGGTTCGATCATTGTGGCGACGCTTGGGGGAGGCCTATGTCCAACAGTGGACGTCTGTCGGCTGAAATGATGACTGAACAATATGTGAAATTAATAAAACAGGCTCAATTATAATAAATTAGAGCTGACCATGCTATCAACTGTCTTAGCAAAAATTTCCGAGAAGGCTGGCTCGATTCGTTTGCTACCAATTACTGCAAAATCAATGGAAACAATTATATTCACATTCATAGACAACAAAGTTACTCTTTCTGTTTTAAAAACCACATAGCATAGCATAATCGGTCTTATAATGTACCCACAGTTGGGACTCTTGCCTCCTCTCTAGGGGAGGGAATGGGCCGCCATCCACCACGCGGGTCCAGTGCGGGTTGGAGAATGTCACATACTCTTCGATTTTTTGGTTCTAGGTCATGCCCATTTCCTCACGATGTTTTCCTTCACCGTTTCAAAAACAAATTGAAACAAAAATGAAGTGAAACCAAAAAAAAGAAGAGTAAAGCGGGTGCAGGAGGGCTGCATTAAATTTTGTAAAAAAGTCAGTTCTATCTAGATTAAGCTGGTAGCGAAAGTGATGTGCCTAGAATATTTTTGACTTACTTTCTCTTTATTTCTTTCTTGTATTACAAGTAACAAAACCTTGAGCGAATCTTCTTTGAGATGGGCTTCCATCACTTCTCTGCTCGGGAGGAGCAAGAGACAGTGTCAAACTTTTTCTGATTAAAAAGTGTTTTTTTAGATGGACGAGGACGGACGTAAAATCTTTCAAACAATCCGCACACCTAGCAGGCGTCAGCTTTTCATAAAGTACCATCGACCCAAGCTTGGTTTTTACCGGACGGCCCAACGATGACCTACCGATTGCTCGTCGTCCGCACCTACGGAGGCCGGAAATTATCTTACGACTCGCAACGCCCGGTGTTGTGTCCGTCGGGGGTCGAACAGTCACACAATCTCAGCTAGCAATACTGCTTCGTAGAAGGTGACCGATGACCACCTTCTAATAGGTGGGAGATGCTTTATCAGAAAAATGAAGTGAGGAGGAGTCTTGTGTTTTTGCTTCTGCAACGCTTATCTCCCTAATTACCATTCTACTTATACTGTGAATGTCCAGGCCCCCTAGCGAAGTTACAACTGTTTCTCTTACGTCAAACGCCTCGACTTGGCCACGCCTCATATTCAATTGTTCTGACCGCGTGACTGAGCGTTGAGATGACGTCATTCCCGTACATTTGAAGTTTTCTATTAGCGTTAACGATTGCAGATTATCAACTTGGCAAGGGATACAGACTATAGGCTACAGTCTGGATCTTTGGATGTATGTTAATCTATCACGCTTCATAGGCTAAACAGATTTGGATGCTAAAAACAAATTAAAGTAGCTAATATCCTGGATTAGGATATGAGAAAAAAATTATTTCGATAGTAAATTGACATGCGATAATTTTTGACATTCACGAGAGCAAATCCGCTTCTTAAACCAGTACTCCTGTTTGCCTTAACTTTTTTCATTCCTTTTTCTAAGAAGGGAAGCCCGTAATTTTTCATATCTGATATAATTTTGTTGTCACATCAGTGACGTAAGAAATTGGATGAAGCAGCGGACCAAAATAGACTCTATTGATTGATTGATACAAAGGCTTATTTAAGCAATATTTTTCTGAAACGAGAAAATTGGAAACTGTTTAGGTGCTAATATAATATTGTATATATTTTTGTGCTGCGAATAAATCTTTATTTACATGTCGGGGTCCCCGGTCCCAAATTCCACCAACATTTTTTTTTGTTAGTAATATTTTGGGAGTATATTGCCCAGTAGTGGGACACAATTAGACTATTCATTATTATTATAGCTAGCCCGTATTGTCCCACTGCTGGGTAAAGGCCCTATTTTTTCAACGATCACAGTTCATCACTTTTTCTTTCTAATTCTTAAAAAAGGCATCCAGGTCGTCCCATCGTCTCCAATGAAAACTTACAAGAAAAAATATACATTTATTTATGTATACCTGAGCAATATCTACATATCTACACTAATATACTAAAAAGATAAAATTTGTTTTTTTTTTGTTTGTAGGGGATAAACTCTGGAAGTACTGGTCCAATTGCTAAAATTTTTTCACCGATAGATAGCTGTTTTATTCTTTAGTGACATAGACTTAGGTTATATTGTATGTACGCGGACCAAGTCGCGGGCAAAAGCTAGTAAATCATAATGTAACAAACTACCTGAGATCTAAATATTTCTTTTAGACAATAGAACATAATATCGTTTGTCTATGACCATGCACTAATTACTATGTAAACTGTTAACTAAGAATAATTTGGTGCTAATTGTAATGCATAATTGATTGGGGCATTACGCAGGTAGATATTAGAAGGCTCATTTTCTGTAGGGTTCTCAAATATACGTCGGATAATCCGCTGGTCATAAGTTAGCATTATTTTGGACGTCTGGATTTGCATTAAAGTGCCATTCGAACCTAGACTGCAGGCAGACCACCGTTGCCTACATCCACAGCCAAGAGTGATTCCGAGGCTGGTTGCGCGTGCTGCCAGTCGCAAATCTGCAACTCAATCCAATATGAGCGCTATCAGCTCCGAGTAGCGATTATTTTGGACTTTTCTAAACAGTTGAAATCTAAAGGTTGGGGTAACTACGTGCAAATCGAGCAGCCGCAGCACTACTGGTCTACGATTGGCTGCGGTTGCAGGTCGCAGCAGCACTCGCACCCAAAGCTCGGCAGCACGTGTGGCCGCAGCCGCGTTCGGAATGGTTTTCACAAAAAAAACATACATAGAAAACACGGCGTGTAGCTGCAGCCGGCTTCGTGCGGCCACCGCATGTGCTGCCGCCGTATGTACTGCCTGCTTCCGCAGCCTGCCACCGAGGTTAGAATGGCACCTTGGGTTATACGCAATAATCCAATCTCAATACCGCAATAACATCTAATGTGAATTTAGTCAATTCATGTGAACTTTTCTCAGTTTATCTAGGACATAGGTCCCAGTTGTCATTCGTAGATCTTTGACAGTCGTTACAAGTAGTCGAACGCTAGAAAGTCTGACTATCAGTCAATCCAAGGAATCCCGTGTTGTCCAGTAACTGGGTAGTGGAGGTCTGATTAGAAAGAAAATACGGGAAAAGGCTAAGAAGATGATGAATGTATATATAGATGATTTCTACCTACAATCATATAGAAATTTTAACCTTCTGCTCATCCATTCCGTCGCCAAATTGACGCAACAGCGATACAACATCGACGTAACTTTGACGCAAGGCGACACGTAACTGTTCGCTATAATTGAGCATCTTGATCTGATTGTCACAAGCAGGAAGCGCGCATGTAGGGTAGATGGGAAAGATTCCAGCGTGTTACGACGGATTTTTCTTTGAGCTGGGAAATAATCCAATGATTTCTCCGCTCTAACTCGAGCAGATGGAAGTATTACACTTTACTACCAAACCACACTTGTGTCCTTTTGATGTATATTGTACTAGCTGCTCCCAGCGGCTTCACCCGCGTGATAGCAGAAAATTATCCCAAGAGAACATACTTCCGGGATAAAAAGTAACCTATGCCCTATTCCAGGACATGGTCGATCCGTGTACCAAGTTTCATCAAAATCGGTTTTGCCATTTAGGCGTGAAGACATAACAAACAAACAAACAAACTCATTTTCGTTTTCGTTTTTTTATAATACTAGCTTTCCGCCCGCGGTTTTGCCCGCTTGGACTACAGTTTATAACGCGCGGGCAGAGACCCGTGCTCAGCAATGGAATTATAGGTAGCCTATGTGTTATTTCAGTGTCTCGTCTACCTACCTACCAAATTTGATCTAAATCCGTTCAGTAGTTTTTGCGTGAAACCTACAACCCCAGGAGCTGCTCTAAATGCCCTGCTTAACCTTCCGCCACTTCATCTATTAATTGCGAAGGAGGCGAAAGCGGGCATGTATAGAATAAACAGCACTGGCAAAGTAAACTGGCGCTCTCAAGCACTGAGATCGCTACACGAATCAGTGCTTGAACACGATCAGCTAGCTATGACAACAGACGTCATGCTTCCACAGTGTAGCTTCACAAGAAATTACACAGTGGAACTGCCGAGCAGAGAGGATTGGGCAAGCAACCTCATTACTTGCAAGGCTGGAAGCCTGATCTGGTTTACAGACGGATCCAAAATGGGTGAGAATGTAGGATGTGGAATATTTGGCATTAGCCCGAAATTCAGCAAAAGCTTGAATCTGGGTAAATATGCCACCATATTCCAAGCGGAGGTATACGCCATTATAGAATGTGCGGAAGCCAACCGTCAACGGAACTACATAAATCAATTAATTCTGATTTACTCAGATAGCCAGGCAGCTCTTAACGCCTTGAACTCGAATACAATAAATTCGAAACTGGTAAAAGACTGCGTTAACAAACTAAATGACCTGGGGCAAAGGAATAAAGTTATTCTGAGATGGGTACCGGGTCATTCTGGAATTACTGGCAATGAAAAAGCCGACGAACTTGCAAGGATTGGGGCTCACGGTCATCAGATAGGACCAGAACCTTTCTGTGGTATCTCAAAGAACCAGGCCATGCAGACCCTTAAGGGCAACCTATTTGGCGATTCAAAAAAGCACTGGTTGTTACAACCAGGACTGCTACACGCCAAATCTCTAATAGAAGGCTACTCACAAAAACGAACTGCCGAGCTTCTTGAGCTTAGCAGGACGAACATTTGTGCGATAGCCCGCGCCTTAACCGGGCACTGCAAATTAAACAGGCACCAATTTCACATGAAACTGAGTGACACTGATGTTTGCAGGTACTGTAATCAGGAGAGGGAGACGCCTAAGCACCTGTTGTGTGAATGTGGGCCCCTTATCCACAAACGGAGTATCCATCTGGCTCGACACATTATTCGCCCGGAGGAGATTAAAACTCTCAAAGCTAGGAGTATTCTAGACTTCCTGGAAGCCTCCCGGCTAAAAGAGTTACTCTAACAAGGTGGCGAGTCACAATAGATCTTTTAGGTCGCAGTGACTACATCTCCTACACTATGGGAGATGCATAGCCCCTTTTCTTCAAAAATAATAATAATAATTTTGCGTGAAAGCGTAACAGACAGACACACAGAGTTACTTTCGCATTTATAATATTATATATATATATATAATATTATAAATATATATATTATATATATATATATATATAATATATATAAGTAGGGATTAGTAAGGACTAAGACCAAGGGTTTCTTTTTAAGAAATTCCCCATGATCCTAACGGGCTTCGGTTTTGCTGACATCTCTATGAGCCGTGTGTCACCGTGTCCTTTGGCCAGTCCTCACGATGATAATACGCGGGCATTCCTTACGCTTTAATCCAGAACAGGAACCTCCCGATAGCCGTGCAGTATTCTGTGTTTTAAGGCCCACCGCTCGATCGGTATGCGGCAGATTGGTTCAGCCTGGTCCCACTTAAGCATGGCAGCCTTTGAGCCATGTCAGCGATCCGTGTTATTGAGCGCTAAAGGTATAGCGTTTCAAACGCGATTCGTGACTTTAACACCTCGTATACTGAGATCCATGGCACGAGTAGAATAGAAATATTGACACAGCACAAAGGTAACACAAAGACCATTGACCATTCTAAAAGAGAAGAAAAGTATAGAAAGAAAGAAAGAAAAATAATTTATTAGGTACAGTACAAGGCCCAAACACAAATACAAGAACCAATACCAAAAAATAAAGTTATTGTGTGCCTCATGGCTGCACCAAAAAAGGTCCAGTTCAGCATAGCAGTTCCAGTATGGCATGAACAAGAAATTGCGCTGAGCGTGCACATACTGATAGTGACACACGGACGAGAGTAAATAAAAATATACGTAATACTTAAACTAAACATTAAGAGTTTGTAGCAACAAAAAATCATCAAATTCTCAACTTCTATATACAGGGTTGTTTGTAAAATACTAACAACCTTGCAGGACTGTATGACTAACATCATAAACAACAACTTTTGTTTTGATTTTTATAGGTAAATTATAAAGGGTCAAAGTTCATGCAAAATAGCAGTTTATCAGAGGTCTTTACTGGATTACTTTTACAGAAATTTATCAATTGATTTCAATAGAAACCTTGAAAATATCCACAAGATACTATGTTTCCAAAATATCTTATAAAAAGTGAGCAATAACGTAATAATCGCGTATAAGCGGTTGTACGAGTATGAAAAAAACAGTGAAAATGTATGTCGAGTTGCATGCCCTAAACGATTCATTTTAACTATTAAAGAGATGGAGCTATATACGGTGTATAGTTACACTCTTTCTCGCTCAACTTGTCATGGTAAGACAAGACTTACTACATAACGATAACTTCAAAGGTTAGAAACTTAGTAAGCTCAAAAGATAATTATTCGTTTGTGAAAATATACGAGTCCAAGTCTGAAGGTGCATACAATTATACACCAACCCGCCATTTTCAACTTTGACAAAATATGGAAGTCGTATGTGTTTGTGAAAACATACGCAGAGTCGGCGTACACGCTTGTTAAACACAGGGTTTATTACAAATTAAAAACAAAACGTACCTACTAATACCCTATCTTTTATCTAGGTGCTATTCCTACACATTATAATAATAATGATAATATTCCACAACTATCACACGACGCCGTCTAGTCCCAAGCTAAGCAGAGCTTGTGTTATGGGTACTAAAGAAACAAATGATCATGCTCATCACATAAACATTTGTCCTGGGTGGGAATCTAACCCATGACCTCCGGCATAGCAGTCAGGGCCACTAACTATTAGACCAACCGGCCAGTCAAACTCAATTATGTAAATATATCGCACGCTGAGAACGAAAGTGACTCAACTCAAAATTGCTAATTTTTGGGAAAGAGCGAAAATGTGTCCGTCGTATTAAGCATTTTCTGTTCATTTTACAATAACACTAAAACA
The DNA here is from genome assembly GCA_949319445.1 of Mythimna lalbum. Lineage (NCBI taxonomy): Eukaryota > Metazoa > Arthropoda > Insecta > Lepidoptera > Noctuidae > Mythimna > Mythimna lalbum. The sequence continues at coordinate 16,863,565 of OX439357.1, read as the reverse complement.
TGGTAACAAAAGTTATGAATTTCTGTTGAAATTTATTGTTTCACTAAATAGCTTTAGAAACATTGTATAGTTTTTGCAAAAAAATATGATTTTCTCGTATAAAATAAAGTTTAAAAAAAAATCGAAGAAATAGGTCACTTTAGTATTAGAAGTTTTTAGATAATATAATATGATAATAATTATGATAGAATATACTTTTTTAAGTCATTCTTAACTCATTTTCTTTCTCATTCTCAAGTCATTCTTAACTCATTCATACTTAACTCATTTAACCAAAATTTTGAAATCGGTCACTTTCGTTCTCAGCGTGCGATATATATATAATTAAATTATCAGAATTAATTATAAATCCTTTTAGTACATCTCCTAAATCTGATAAAACTAGTAAACTTTTGTGGCAGTAAAAATCGGTTTTCAAAAGCGCGCCCATTAATATTATTTTATGTAGGTATATTTTTTTTTACATACTAAATGAGAAGTAAAGGCATCGTCAAAAAAGTAATTATCATCATCATCGTCATCATTTCAGCCGACAGACGTCCACTGTTGGACATAGGCCTCCCTCAAGTGTCGCCACAATGATCGATCCTGTGCGTCTCGCATCCATCGGATTCCCGATAAATAAATTCCTATAAATATACCTATAATAAATAGTACCTAAATAAATTGTTAAATTCCCGGTACAATTCCACTCCCATATATCCCCAAACAGAGCTTAAGGCGAAGTTAGAAATTTTCCGAAACTCAAACGTGAAGTTGTGTACACTTGAGTAAATAAAGGTAGGTATGTGTTACCTCACTTTACATTGAGTTTGTTGTAAGTTTATAAACAAACTCTTATCGGAGTATATGAGTAACTGTTGTTTTCTTCACTTGTGAGTGGATTAGATGAGCTGTTTTATGTGTGTTTAGATTTTTAGAATATTAACAGGCTGTAAGGACCAGGTTTCCGCAAACTTTAAGGACTTGCTCGGTAGACGAAACTGAGCAATTTTTTTTACAAGTTTTTTTTTTGGAAATTAAAATGAAATCGGTTTCTCCATACTAATTTATAATATTATAATATAAAAACTTGATTGGACAATTTGGAGAGGCCGATTTTTTTTTCACCGAATAAGATGGACCGATGACTTGGTGAGAGCGACATTTGTCGTACCGCATGTCCAACGTTGGACGGCGTTCAGTTTAAATGTTGATGACAGAAAACTGATTTGAAATTGTTACAAGAAATGTTCGAAAGAGCTGATGATGATGAGGAAAGAATACTGATTTGAAATTGATACCAGGAATGTTAGGAAGGGATTTGGGATTGTTCACAAGAGTTACCGTATCTCAGGAACGCAAATGGCAACTGAAGGAACACTGGTGGGTTTAGTCCGTAAAAGTCTGACGGGAGTGTCAGACTTTTACCGAGTACAGCCATCATGATGGCTCCACTTGCAATAGTTTAACTGAAAGATTTTTTCTAACAAGGTGTATTTTTGCTAGCTTGTTTTGTCCCTCTCCTAAGCAGTCTCCCTCTCTACTCCTTCCATATTTCGCACGCTGCCTACTTCCAGTTCTCGTAAAATCTGCCTAGTTTATCTCATCACCTATTTCGTGGGCTTCCAAGACCCCAACAACACGAGGTTAATTAAATAACATATATTTCGTACATAGCGTTATCAGCTTTTTAATGTTCTCACTGCTGGGACTCAGGCCTCCTTTCTAGGAGAAGGACTGTGTCGTAATCCACCATGCGGGCCCAGCGCAGGTTGGAGGATGTCACATATCTTTAAATATTTAGTTCTAGGACATGAACTTATCTCACTGTGTTTTCTTTCACCGTTTCGAGAACAGCGGTGATGAAATAATTTACACAAAAAAATTCGCCTGACTAGGATTGGACTCTCGACCTACAACCCTTAACTCGAGACAATTATCACTGGGCCACCACTGCTTCATCACTACATAGTATAAAACAAAGTCACTTTTTCTGTCCCTATATCCCTATGTACGCTTAAATCTTTAAAACTACGCAACCGATTTTAATGCGGTTTTTTTTAATAGATAGAGTGATTCAAGAGGTAGGTTTATATGTATAATAATATCCATTAAATAGTGGACAAATACTGTTACCCGAGCGAAGCCGGGGAAATTGACTTGTGTGATAAGACTGCCCATTGTACACTTATTTTTATGTCTATCCTGTATTTTTGTTTTATGCGGTGTACAATAAAGAAAAAAAAAGTATTTCTCGTATTTCTTATTTCGTACATGGAAAAAGTTATTAGACGATGTCCTACCTCAAATAAAAATACTACAAATAAATAATAAACGTAATCTCAAAGTAAATGTTAGTCGAAGTCAAAGGGGCCGTTATCACGCGGTTTAGTTTTAACTAAAGTGTCATAAAACACTTGTTATAACAACTGAGTCAATTGTCAATTTGCTTTAGAATTAGATCGGAACTCAATATTAGTTGTAGCCATAGGAGGTATGTTTTAGGGCCAACGGCCACAACCACAAAACATCGCCACCGGCATATTTTCTATATCACGGTTGACGCCGGTGGTCGCCACATGCTACAAATCACCGCTGCTTGCTTCTTGTCCCGCACTGGCCATTAAACACCGATACAAAATTCCGCCACATGCCATTCACGCATTTAAAGCTTCTTCGTCAGTCTATTATAATACTGCACGTATGTGTTTAAAAAAAGTAGCAGCCACCGGCAACAACTGGTTTGTGGCCGCTAGCTTCTCGTGGCGATGTTTGTAGCTGTGGCAGGTGGTCCATGTGCGGCGACACTTAATGTTCTCACAGCTGGGACTCATTCCTCCTTTTTAAGAGCGGAAAAGGATTGTATTCCATCACGCGGACCCAATGCGTATTGGTGTTTTGGCCTGGTCTTCAAATCATTGATTTTAGGACATGCCGGTTTCCTCACGATGTTTTTCTTCTCCATTTTTAGAGCAGTAGTAATGAAAGAAATAATACAAACTAATGCACATTAACTTCATCGTTCCAACCGAAAGACGTCTGCTTGACATTGGCCTTCCCCGTGTCTTCCCCAAATGCTACCACAATGAACATTGAAACTTGAGATACCAAGCTACATCGCAATATACATCAGAATCGTCATTTTAGCCGAAAGAGGATCACTGCTTGAAACAAGCTTCTCCCAAGCGTCGCCACGACGACTGCTCCTGTGTGTCTTGCATCCGTCGGATTCCTGCATCCTTCATTAAGTTGTCGATCCACCTTTTGAACGTCTTGAAACGCTGTCTTCTGGTTTCCGGTGGCCACCACTCCAGAAGTGGCGACCATGCTCCGGAAGACGCATCATTCGACATCGACCATCTATACTGCGAGCGATGTGCTTTACCCACTGCCATTCAAGTTTGGCAATTTTTCGGGTTATATCGGTAATCTTTGTTTATTTTTTTGACGACAAAATTAAAAATATACAAATAAGGCATTCTATAAATGATTTATGATTCCTTTCCACCACAAGTGACTAGTTTTGAGTTTAAACTAATACAAGCATATTAACACATTTTAAAGGCACAGGAAGTCGTAAACAATTGGGTTTATTTCTCTTAGTTATTGTAGCTGAGTAATGGTCAGTTAACTGCAGTTAATAAACCTATTAACTGTTTAACCGACTTGTCGAAGATGTAAGGAGAATTCATATGCTAGTACATGTTTGTTTAGGAATTTAGACCACCGATTATTGTATTTGATGCAAACAATAGTTTGTAGTAGGAAGATGGGGCGTTGGAAGCTATCCCACAAGGTAGACCGATGACCTGGTCAGGGTCGCGGGAGTCCAATGGATATGAGATGAATAGGACCGGTCGTTGTGGCGACAGTTTGGGGAGGCCTATGTCCAACACTGGACGTATTTCGGCTGAAATGATGATGAATAAATTCGTTAAAATAACCAATTTCCGTATACCGGACTCCTTATCATGACGCATCTATTTTAATGTGTCAGTCATGCGAAATAGAAAGAGGGATGAAACTATACACTCTGTACATCTTAATCTCTTTAACAGTTGACGATGGAGCGCGCTTATCTTGAAGTAACTTATTCACTCTTGGCTTCAAGATTCCTATGTTGTAGCCATCAGGAAACACAGACTCCGGCAGGGAATTCAATTCCTTAGCTGTATGCACAATGAATGTATTCTCAAAACGTTTTGTGCGTGTAGGGCGAGAGAACTCATAGGATGATTTCACAATGGTACGTCATATATTGTAACCTTTTAGTATACCAATTCAAATATTTTGTAGTCCTATACACGATACCCCAAAAAAGGCAGCTCCCATTTACATTCAAATTCAAAAACTCTATGACGTCATCATTCCATACAAAATGCATACAAACATCGACACAATGTACACGCGTTAACAAAATACAATCAGATAACAAAATTAGTTCAACAGTGTGTCATATCAGCTGGAATACAATGTGAACACATAAATTATTCAAGCCAGTTCCTTCGTGAGCGCGACAAAGTTCATGCAACCGGTTTTGATTGTGTGCACATTGAGTTCTGTGTTTGGACACAGTGTTTGTTGCGTAATGTTTGGGGTAGTTTCCGAATGAAAGATGTATTATATACAGGTTTGTTTTGGTTTTACTAGTAAAATACAAGTAGGTAGATAATTAAAATATTACCTTTAATGATCAACGATTTGTATTTTTATTTGTAATAAATAAATTCAAAAGCAACTGTGTAGATTTCGAAAATCTTTAAAATTTGTCACTGTGGGATCCTGCAGATGGAAACCACTATCGATGCATGCCTACAAAGAGGTGGTAAGATGAATTATTGTCGCTGCACATGGACCACATTCCATAACCACAAACGCCGCCACGAGAAGCTAGAAACGGCCACAAAGAAAGCTGAAGCGCGCGACAGCCACTTGTAGCCACGCGTAACCCTTATTTGCAGCAGTATCATAATGAACTCTGACGAAGAAGGTTTAAAGGCGCGAATAAGACGGCATTTTGTATCGGCATTTAGTGGCCAAAACGAGAGCAGTAGTGGCCGAGTGGTAACGGTCTCAACTTATGAGTTGTAGGTCGCGGGTTCAAACCCAGCCAGGCGCAATACTTTGTGTAATTTATTTCATCACCACTGCTCTTAAAACAGTGAAGGAAACCGGAAACCGGGCATGTTCTAGAACCAAAAATTCGAAGACATGTCACATTTACCAACCAGTACTGGGCCCGCGTGTTAGATTACGGCCCATTCCTCTCCTAGAGAGGAGGCCTAATTCCCAGCAGTGGGAACAATAAAAGACTGATTATGCTATGCTATACAGGCCACAAGAAGCAAGCAGCGGTCATTTGTAGCGTGTGGCGGCCACCAGCGTCAACCGTGTGCGGCAAATCCATATAAAATGGATGGAATGAAACTTGGTACACGTGTAGACCATTTCCTAGAATAGCACACAGTATACTTTAAATAACGAGAGCATCTTCCCTAGGGACAATTTTCTAGTTTTACACGGGCGAAGCCACTGACCGCAGCTAGGATAACTGAAATATGGGTTTCTCTGTAGGTACCCGTCTGCATAAAGCGGGAACTAAATTAGACATTAGACCAAGACGAACGTGGATCACGCCTGAATTGTACGTTGAACCGAGTCGCGTAGCGTGGATCTAATGTAGCTCTACTAGCCTAGTTGACAAATAAAATGTATGGAAACCGACGCGCCCAGGTCGGCGCATTGGACACGCAGTTCTACCTTAAACCCCGCAGTTCTACTTTGACCCCTGTTTGTTTCGGTGTTTGTTCTCAAGGTAGCTAGGAAACATCGGCCTCTTCAAGTTAAAACTGACTTAAAAAAAAATGACGTGTAAAAGTGTTTTTTTTTAAACCTATTTGCAAAGTAAATATCATTTAAACCTTTGGCGCATGCAGGCATTATGTTATTAAATAATTAATGATTCCGCTGTATAAGTAGCGGATGTTATGTCCATTCTTCTTTGTAACTTATTTATGAGCGTGTGCACCCCACGGTTATTGTAACAATAGGTTGATTATTTTATTGAGGTACTCTTATGTCAAGCGTTGACTGGTTCGGTTAGTACCCTCATTGAGGCGTGGCTGGAAAGACCTCACGGGGTCCTCACCTTCCGCATGACACAGGTTCTCACCGGACATGGTAAGTTCGGGAGGTTCCTGCACCGGATTCGTGCGGAAGTGACGACCGCGTGTTGCCACTGTGCGTAACGCCTGAAGGACACGGTGGAGCACACAGTGGAGGTTTGTTCTGCTTGGGCAGAGCATCGCCGTGTGGATCGGAGCGTTCAGCGGCGGCGATCTCCTGCTGCTGACAACTCCTTGAGGCGCGCGGGTACAGTGCGCGCCGTCAACGTCTTGGGCTCGGTCCATTACCGTACGATCGGAAAGCGAGCTACCCATGGCTCGCCGTCCGCAAGCCCGCGTCTACGGTGGCCGAAAATCGGGATCGGAATCCCAACGGTGGCGTAGAGGGCGCCGTAGCCTGATGCGTTCGACCTCTTCCTTTACTAGCATTACTGCTTCGCAGAAGGAGGCGACCGCCTGCCATTCCTTCTCGCTCCGGACCATGGTCTCGACCAGGGCCCGGCGCGAGAGGTCTTCGCCGCAAGTTACCGATAGCAGCTTCTGAATGTATCAAATATAGTAAGTAGTTACATCGTTTTCCAAGAAATTAATAGAAACGGATACATCTCGTTTCCGTCTGTCATGTATTATGACCCAATTAGTACTTACTTATTGATAACACATCATATATGTTAGTTTAAATGGAAATGCTTGACTGATTGCCAGTAATATATTTTCGTAGCAATGGCTGTATTTTTTTATTTCTGAAGTTGAAAATCAGTCAATGACGTCTTCCGCTCTAGGGTGGAACGAGAGGCTGTGTCAGACTTTTGCTGACTAAAACTCATCTATGTCCTTCAGATGCCCTTTTAAGGCCAAGGTCACTCTTTCAAACGTTCCCGTAGCCTTAGCAGACATCAGCCCTATTGGGCCCCGTCAGTTTTGCTGACATCTTTTTGAGACGAGCGTGGAAAACTACACGCCATCGAAAGACCTAATCCTTAATGGATGGGCGGACGGCGAGCTACCCATTGCTTGTCGTCCACAAGCCCACGCCTTTGATAGCCGGAAGTCGTCGTGGACAGATGACCTGATGGTTGCGGGAATCCGATGGATGCGGGACGCGTAGGATCATTCATTGTAGCGACACTTGGGGGAGGCCTATGTCCAACAGTGGATTTCTATCGGCTGATTTGATGATGATGAAAATTAGTAACCGTGGTGGTGGGTAAGCCAGTGTCAGCCATCCTGCTCAGTCGAGTTTATTTTGTCGGGTGACCTCTTTTTGAATGGTTTTTTTGCAAGCTTGTATTTAGTTTCACCTGTCCCGATGTTTGTCTGTCATCAAATCTAGTAGATTAAATTTGACCCACTTCCCGGCTACCGATGGAGCTGAAATTTTGCATGCATGTGTAAATAAGATGACAATGCAAAATTATTATGACAAGGAGCTGATCTGATGATGGAACCGAAAGGTAGCTATAGGAACTGGGTACCTAGTTAAACGACACATCCGCATCAAGTTTGGGCTCATATGATTTGTCTCGACGAGTATTAATTATATAGGTATACCGAGCTATAAAAGCTTGCTATGAAAAAGTAATTTTTGCCTGCGACACTAGTTAGACCTAAATAGCTAAAACTATCACTCACAAACAACAAAATCCTAACAATGCTATGACTATTTTCAGAGTACCATCATTAATCTAGATTCAAAGATCATCCCTCATTTCACACACAAATCGCATTGCAAAATATTAAAGCCAGCTTTATGAGAGCAACACAGTGTTCCAGCTGGAATACGCAGGATGCACCGTGTGTCGGGTCGTTAACCCCGGTTCACAGCGGTTCGAGCCAGTTCGAACCGGTTCACGCGGTCAGGGTTGAAGTTTCAGATGCGAGGGTATGTTTCAAGTGTTTCCGTATGGGTTTAAGAAGTTTATGATGGAGGAAATTAAGGATTATTATTCTTGGAAACATACGTTATAGAATCGTGATAGATATTGTGAATGTTTCTTACCCAACGGGTAAAACGGGAGCCTATTCCAAAATGTTCCCGCACACGGGCCTCAAAAAAACGCCACTTCAAGCTTCTTTTCGAGGCGGCCTTTTTTGTGGCTCGTGTGCAGCGGTGTCGCCACAAAAAAACGCTTGAAGCCGGTTCAAGTTACTCCAGCCACAAGCTGTCATGTGCTTCGGCGGCTTCTAGATTTTTTTGTGGCTGTAATATTATAAAAGAGAAAGTGAGTTTGTTTGTTTGTTCGTCTACGTCTTCACGCCTAAGTGGCACAACCGATTTTGATGAATTTTGGTACAGAGATAGTTCGGACCCTGGAGACGGACATAAGCTATTTTTTTTAATTCAAATATTATTATTAAGTTAAAGGATATTTATAAACGCGGGCAAAGCCGCGGGTAAAAGCTAGTATTGAATAATACTATGTTATAGCCATGTTACTTTCTGAATAAACATCTTGTTTTCTTATTCAATGAACTGAATTATGAACAAAGTAAAGCCAATTAATTCATGTCACATGATTTATTGTATTAATAAAAGGTCCGAGAATTTCGTTTATTTAATTGATATTACTTATATTTTTTCTTCACTCATCATCTTCCTGCCCTTATCCCGTTTTATTTGGGGTCGGCGCAACATGTTTTTTTCTTCCATTCTGTCCTGTCACTCGTCACGCTATCACTAACTCCCTTTTCATTCATATCACTTCTCACACCATCCATCCATCTTTTCTTTGGCCTCCCTCTCCCTCTCCATCCATCCACATGTAAATTCCTAACTCTTTTAACAACATGCGTTTCATCTCTCCTCTTTACATGACCATACCAAGACAAACGATTTCCTTTCAACTTTTCAGTCACTGGCGCTACTTTCAAACTTCCCCTAATATACTCATTTCTCACTTTATCCATTCTCGTCACACCACACATCAATCTCAACATTCTCATCTCCGCAACATGCAATCTTTTTTCATCCGTCTTTTTCACAGCCCAACATTCTGATCCATACAGTATGACAGGCCTTATCACAGATTTGTAGATTTTACCCTTCACTACATAGTATAAAACAAAGTCGCTTTTTCTGTCCCTATATCCCTATGTACGCTTAAGAGGCTCCTTCTCCACTCGCTTATCGTAAACATCGAAAATGGTTTAAAAGCTTGTTACTTCATTTAATGCAATCCAACGCGATGTTTGACGAAAAGGCTACGCAAAAAAAGAGAGATAACGCCTGAAAACTCTGTTAGTATTTGGTAATTCCGAGATTTACTCGAAAATTTCACAAAACTTGCTCCAGGAAATAGCTGTTTTTTTTAAACCCTTAAAAGTTTTTGGAAAAAGTTGTCATTTAGAATCTTAATAAAATTTGCAAGGTCTCTAGAGGATTACTTTTTGACTTTTTTTAATTTTTAGGCAAATTATGAAGTGTCCAACTTCATACAAAATAGGACATTTTCAGAGGTTTTTACTGGATTAGTTTTACACAAATTTAGAAGTTGGTTTCTTTAGAAACCTAGATAATATCGACAAGGTACTGTGTTTCCAAAATATCTAATGAAAAGTGTGTAATAACGTCATAATCAGTTATGAGCGGTTGTATGAAAAACAGTGAAAATGTGAGTCGTGATACACCACCTTAAGGCTGGAGTCTTGTAAAAATTCACCCGCGGCAAATTATTAGCGCATCTCTGTATGCTTTTTTTGAACAAAATAACGAAATAACTTGAAATATTATTATAGCACATATTTAACCATAGTATGAGTAGTAGCCAGTTATTTTTAAAATTCAATTTGGGAGTATTATGTTTGGTAAATCAAGCGTTAAACATAGCTCTTTCGTGCCAACATCATTTCGACTTATGTTTGTGAGCTTCGTTAATGGCATAATATAACGAATTTACAAATCTTACGAATGGAAACTTAGCGCAACATTATCATCTTTGAAATGCATTCATGGCTAGTTCTAATTATGTTTCATTTTCTTATTTCAGAAGTCACAATTTCATCAAAATTCTCAACATTTGGCTCTTGTTAAATGTTTTTTTTTTTCACTATAAGCTAACTAAGCATCGTAGTTACATCATAATTAGATTATTTTGATGATAAAACTTCAATAAAGCAAATAATAAAAAAGTTAAAATCCAAATCACTATAATTTATCAAAAATATTGATTTTAAAAGATGTCCAAAAAATGTGTATAAATTATTAGTATTTGTATACATTTTTTGGACATCTTTTAAAATCAATATTTTTGATAAATTATGGTGATTTGGATTTTAACTTTTTTCATGGTAATATTCCCGGCAATTTTATTGTTCCAGTGCTTCGATGTACGCGGTATAAATGACGAGGAAAAATGCTCAGCGGACACTCGCCGTACGCGTGTTATTGTGTTATACTACGTTATTCTTTTATTTATCGTTCGAATTTGAATATTGATATTTTGACAAGGGAACTGTCCTGTTATTGGAAAACTAATTAAACTGGAAGAACCAACGTCATAGAAAATAAAAACTAGATCACAGCAGGTACGTTGCTGTAACCTCTACAGTCCGGACCATAGATACAAGAAAGGAGATGACGGACATGCACACGCTGTTATTTATATTTCTATAGTCCGGACTAAGCGTTTCGCCTCGTCGTTTATACCGCGTACTTCGAAGGACTGGAACAGTTTGCCTGCTGCGGTCTTCCCGTCCGATTATAATTTGGGTATCTTCAAGGCTAGAGTGAATATGCTCCTAATAAACTAGCGCGCCTCACTATTACAGATTGCATCACTGCTTATCATCAGGTGGGATTGTGGTCAAGCACTAGTTAATATAAATTAAAAAAAAATGTAAACAACAAAACAGGTAAATTTTCAAATGCTTGTACTTTATAATTAACAAATCTTACTCCGTTTCACAATAATTAAACTACTTTCCTCCACTACAAGTATCTAAATCGCCAATCACTACAGCTACCGTTCCAATTAATACCAGAAATTGGAAACCTTTTGACTGCAAAATAATAAACAATACGTTAGATATTTGGGTCAAATCGAGTGATTATATGCGGACCAGGTGGGTGAAACACAGAGCATGGAATCACCTGGTCGGCCATTGCTCGACATAAAATTGTCAAAACTTTCCAACCGAACAGAATGATAGTATGACCGTTTATTCGTAGAATCAACCCTGTGATAAAGTCAAAGTCAAAATAATTACATAATTTTATGATATAATAATTTTGAATAGGTATGGCTGTGTCAGGCTAAGCTGTGTGTCTAGTGTCTTTGTCTTTGTTTTGCGATCGCCACGTTTATGACGTACGAAGCTTCTCTTCGAGCTCTTCACTAATCAGAGACCCAAACGCGGTAAACGTTTTGATCGCGTTGAAGTTAAAATAACTCGCTCTTGACACTCTGAGCATATTTATAAACAATTTTTTTTTTAATACTGTCTCTATCTGGTAAAATGGTATTGACATAATGCAAATAAATATTTAAATTAGAAATGGATAGTAAAGTTTAAAATATATAGTCATGGTGTGATTTGCGAGCTACAGTTAATTGTTCGAAAGAGGCAACAACTGAAGGAACTGGGCGGGGTTTTAGTCTCTCGTTCCAATTGGAGAGAGAAAAGTAATTTAATGATTTTCCACTCAAACCAAACGAATTGTATGACATGTAATGCAGAGAAATAAGGAAAAATTCTAAGAGGAATATTTCGATAGAAAAGTTGTAAAAGTAACTAAAACTATAATTGAATATGAGAAGTGCGGAAGGTGCCAACCCCAAATTAACCTGGATAAGGGCTAATGACGGTGGTAGCTCCAAGCGTTCCAAGCTCTGTGGGCAAGACAATCGCGTTGCGAAATGTATGGCGGTGAGAGGTTCCGCCAACTGGTAACGGAAGGTGGCAAGGACTGTTCATGGGAAATCTGACCGCTGGAGTGACATTAGAATGTCCACGTTGATTTCTGGGTTAGAGGAAATTGCTGTACTTATATTGTTCTTCAGTGTTATTTTGTTAGTAGTAAGTAAATTGGCAAATATAAATCAAATTAATTTGAAAAATATATGATAAACAAATCTGTAAATGTGATGGATCAAACACTAGTTTTTTTTACGTAAGTACAAGTACAAAAATCTCTTTCTTACCTTTGATAAATTAAGGATTTGAAGTTCAGAATTTATCAAACTCTACTTTAGGCTGGATACCTGTCAAAATTAGGCAAAATTATATTATATCGACTAGAGTTTAAGACGTTCTTTATTCAAAATAGTCAATTCAGAAACCCGTTCTTTGCAATATATCATTATAATTACAATTAAATATTTATTTAATTTTCAATTTTAGCAATTACAAGAAAGGTCTTTTGTTAGTTTATGAAAATAAAACAGGGCTTTTCCGGCGTGTAAGCGTAAAGCGAAAATATGACAACGCATTTTTCTTAGAAATATGTATATACCCAAATACAAATAGATAGAATAATTATGTCGCAAAATTATATCGCATTTCCAACCTGTGAATTTTATTATGTCGCAAAACTTATATCGCATTTCCAACCTGTGAATTTTACTGTCCCCGCACCTGGGTTTCAAAAAAAAACTTCGCCATAAAAAGCGCTAGAAGCGGGCACAAAAAAAAAAGCTAAAAGCCGCCGCAAAAAACAGCTGAAGCGCGCGACAGCTTGTGGCCATAACGGGCGGCTTCAAGCGTTTTTTTGTGGCGGCACCGCCACACACGAGCCACAAAAAAAGGCTGCCTAAAAAGCAGCTTGAAGCGGCGTTTTTTTGAGGTCCGTGTGCAGGGACATTTAGAGGTTAAAATCGTCACATCTAACTATTAAGATAGAACTACACTGCGCACACGTGTGCCACGTACGCCGATCTGGGCGTTTCAGTCTCCATTCTCCATACATTTTATATGGAAACTAGACTTGTAGAGCTACACTAGATCCACGCCACGCGACGTCGTTCTTCGTACAAATCAGACGTGGTCCACGCGTGCGACAGTCTAATGTAATTTTAGCTTTATCCTACCGTAAGCACGGCCATTGCTTGACGGTGAACCTTACCAAGAAGTAACCTATTCACTTTTGGTTTAAAGAACCCTAGGTTATAGCTATCAAGAAATCCAGGGTCGGACAGAGAATTCCACTCCTTAGGTGTACACACAATGAATGTGTTCCTAAAATATTTTTGCGTGTGGGTGTGACATCCACCACGTACCTACCGGTGGCGCATCGATGTACGTTTGGTAGTTAGATGATAGTTTTTACTGACTAAAATCTACCTATATTCCTTCATCTACACTAATATTATAAAGAGGGAACGTTAGTATTTTGATTTTATGTTTTATAGTTTGTAATTTCTGGAAATACTGTTCCGATTGCTAAATTTTTTTCATCGGTAGAAAGATGCTTTATTACTGTGTTATATAGGCTGTTTTATGTATGCGGGCAAAACTGCGGGCAAAAGCTAGTTACAAACATAGGTGGGTTTTAGTGACTTTGCGTTCTAAGACCACGGTGACTCGTTCAAACTGTTGGTAATCATGAAAATTTATTTAGAAAACCGTTTCAAAAGACTCATTATCAACGTTTACTACCAACAGTTAAAACAATATTCCTACATAACACTCTATTAACACATAAAACCACAAACAATTTTCAAATATTAAAGTTTCAGGGAGTACGTATTGTTGATAACAAAAGACAAACTAAACTAACGAAGTTTGAACAAGTTTCGCTAATCACTGCCCTGGTGTGGGTAGTTAAACAAAGGGATGAAACTCATTCATCTTTTACACAAAATAGATAGGTACAGAAGTCAATCTACATACAAAGCGCGCTTGGGCAACGCACACATAGACACCGCTCATGGACACGATATCTCGGAGCGCCGTGGCCCGCTCGTCGAACAGTTCTGGCACGAAATATATAGGTACAGAAGCCAATCTACATACAAAGCGCGCTCGAGCAACGCACACATAGACACCGCTCACGGACACGATATCACGGAGCGCCTCGGCTCGGTCGTCGAACAGTTCCGGCACAAAATATATAGGTACAGAAGTCAATCTACATACAAAGCGCGCTTGAGCAACGCACACATAGACACCGCTCATGGACACGATATCTCGGAGCGCCTCGGCCCGCTCGTCGAACAGTTCCGACACAAAATATATAGGTACAGAAGTCAATCTACATACAAAGCGCGCTCGAGCAACGCACACATAGACACCGCTCACGGACACGATATCTCGGAGCACCTCGGCCCGCTCGTCAAACAGTTCTGGCTCAAACGCTCATTAGTGTGCGTTCACCGAGCGTAAGTTTAAAGAAAGTGAAATACATAATTTTTTTATGGTGGGGAATACCATCCAATGACAACCCCCGCTCTTGGCCGGAGCAGAAGATAGTGTCACACTCTTACTGACTAAAAATCTATGCTAAAACCCACACCGTTCCTTCTAGCCTTCATACCGGGGCTCGAGCTCGCTTTCGGATAACCCTGGCCCCAGTAGGCTTCGACACGGCTGGGCCCCTGCTGATGCTGATCACTCCTTGAGGCACGCGGGACCAGTGCTGGCTGTTGACGTCTTGGGCTTAGTCCGGACAGTTACCGGACGGTCGGACAGCGAGCTAAAGGCTCGCCATCCGCAAGCCCACATCTACGGTGGCCGGAGAAGCACATACATGAGATTGTCTTCTGTTCCTATCTATTTTGTGTCACTACCCTGCCCCTTGTGTGGGTAGTTAAACAAAGGGATGGAATTCATTCATCTTTTATGTTAGTTTGCGAGGTTTTCATAAAGAAAACGATTCAAGAAAATGCTTAAGCTGTCTCTTGCTCAGAAAACACCGATAATTTTTAATGGCGAACGTTTTGGGAATATGTTTTGAAAGATACGAGTATCTCAATTTAGTTTTATAGACTAAAGAGCTTAGTTTGTTGGGGTTAATAAGACACCAAAGAGAAACAACGTTTCCTGTTTATTATCCTTTTCTTTATATTTGAAGGCCTGTTTTAGTTTACGTGAGACGTGTGCTCCTAAGCAAGTCTAGAATGCCTTGTTGCATTAAGTCCTCCTATGTACCACAACTGTACATGAAGTTTAAATAAATAAATAAGGTACTCAAACCAATTCAATACAATATTTATTTGTTAGACAGAGAGAGACTTAGTGTAGAAGATAGATTTGTTTTTTTACACTTCAACAGCGGGACTGTTTTAAAGATATATATTTTTTAAAATATTTTCAGAACTATCACACAACGCCATCTATTCTCAAACTAAGCCGAGCTTTTGCTGTAAGTACTAGACAACTGATAAACATACTTATAAATTTCTGAACACATGCATGTCTTAGATGAATGAGAAAGCGAGGAACCGTGATCGTTGGAAGGAGTGGGGGAAGGCCTTTGCCCAGCAATGGGACAATATGTGTTAACTATACAATATAATAATGAAGTATTATAGATAAATTACACCCAGATACAAAATAAATGGTCGGGCACATCACACAAACATTTGTCTTGTGTGATGTGCACGATTTAATAATTTTTCGGTTATAATCATTTTATCTCATACCGTAATCTGTACGTGCAGGTTAATTAATATTATACAAGGTGTAAGGGACAGCCCTCCGCAAACTTTAAGGGCTTGCTCAGTAGACGAAACTGAACAACCTTCCAGAAGAAGTTTTTTCAGGAAACAAAAAATAAAATCAGTCTCACCTCTCACCATACAAAATTATAAACTTTATTGGACAATTTGTATGGCGAGGTCGTTCCTTTTTTTTCGATTCCTTTGTAGGTATACATTGAATGCAGATGTGTAGTTGGTAACAGCATCGCATTGACTTTAATTGCTGTAATAGTGTTATTTACGTAATTTTAAATAAATAAATAACTAATACAGTGTAAGCTAAGCTGTGCATACCTATACTGCCCCTGGTAGTTAAAAAGACGTATATTTTTTTTAACGAATGAAACGAGAAATCGGGCCTTTTTCCGTATGTTAAAACCGCACTGGAAAAAGTTAGCAAAATATTAAAAATACAGGCAGATGCGCCTTGTTTTTCTGATTCCGGCAATGTATAACTCAAAACTGGAAAAAAATTTAGATGCGTCTTTTTTACTAACGGGGGCAGTATAATAGGCATGAATATCAGTGTAAATTATTACATTGTCTTAAATAATAATATTGTACGTAATACTGTTGATGTGCCAATTAATAAATAATTAAGTCAAAACAGGCAGCATAACGATATAATTATGTTTAATTCTAACAGTATTAAGCTAACAATGTTGCCCGAATGTATAGTTTAAACAGTTTCACAAACTTTGCCTTCAAATAAAGTGCATAATCAAAACTAGTGATATCCATTTTAGATTTAATTCTATACACAAACCGCGGAGGCTGCGTCAAACCACAAACTAAGCCTTGTGTACGTACATTTTAGTTGCAATTCGTATCTTATAATCATAATATTTTAGTCCGAAACTAGCTTCTGCCATCGGCTTCGCTTGTAAAAGCAGGTTTCTCCCTAGATATAAGACAATTTCTATGGTTTTTTAACGGACTTCTGAAAAAGGAGGTTCTCAATTCGGATGTTTGTATTTTTTTTTATGTTTGTTCGCGCATAACTTCGTCGATTTGAAAAATTCTTCTTTTTTTTTTGGATATGGTATAGTTCGCAAACAGTCCCATAGTCACCAAGTTGAGATCTGATGATGGAACAGTTTGCAGGAGGCGTAGGTGGGAACAGCAAAATACAGAGTTGAAATGTGTTAGATAGAACAACGAAATCTTGAAGGTTTATTTTAGGTTAATGTATTGTTTTGCAAAAAGTCATAGAACGAAAGTTGTTGTTAATGATGTTACTACCATAGTCCTGAGAGGTTGCCAGTGTTTTACAAATAACCCTGTATAATGGTTTTCGGTACTTACAACAATTTGTTTTAGGGGGTTGGTGACCTGTCCCACAGGTTTCGTAAAGGATACCGGTTTTTTTTTTTCAGAAATTAAGTAAGTTTTTGCTATAATATGTATGTATTTAGAAATATATAAGTATGTTTGTCAGTTGTCTAGTACCCATAACACAAGCTCTGCTTAGCTTGGGACTAGACGGCGTTGTGTGATAGTTGTGGAATATTATTATTATTATTTAGAAAAACGTTGATTGTTACTTAGCTCTTTGGCTAGTTTTTGGCTACATTAACGGGACAAGCCAAGTCAATGTAGCGTGTGTGTAGTTGGTGTAGAGTGGATGTTATGAGGAGAAATTTCATTTTCCTCTATCTGCATGAACTTTCTAACTATTCTGCTGGTGTTCAAAATTGCAGCTTTTTGGAGAGAAATGTAGGTAGAATATTTTAAATCAATTAATTTGAGACTATTGTGAAGATGGTTAGGTATAACTCCTGTAGAAGAGACAACTATAGGCACGACATATACTTTTTCTTGCCTCCAGATTCTTGTTACTTCTTCTTTAAGTTCTGCATATTTACTTAATTTCTCTCCTATCGTCTTTTGTAAATTATGCGTGTTGGGGACTGCAATATCTATGAGGTATGTAACTCTATTAACTTTATCTTGGAGAATGATGTCTGGTCTATTGTAGTGAATAGTTTTGTCAGTTAGAATGGCGCGATCGTAGTAGAGTTTGTGTGTAGTATTTTCTAAAATAGTTTGTGGGACGTAATTGTAATAAGGAGTGATAACATCTTGATTTTCAATGAGTTTATGTTTGGTTGCTAATTTCTGGTGAATGATATTTGCCACCTGATTGTGTCTATGAGTATAGTCAGTCTGTGTGAGCGTTGTACAGGCCCCTGTAATATGTTGTATGGTCTCTGGTTGACTGTGACACTTACGGCATTTATCATTCGATATTGTGGGGTCTTTGATTATGAATTTCCTGTAGTTTTTAGTATTGATGACTTGATCTTGAATCGCTATAATAAACCCTTCGGTTTCCGGAAATAAGCTACCTACCTTAAGCCATTTATTTGAAGCTATTGCATCTATGTGGGGTTGTCCTAGATCATGGGGGTGTCGTCCATGTAACACTTTCTTTTTCCACTCTTCTAATTTTTGGTTTTGTGAGTCATTATTAATGTCGTATGTCGTGTTTACTTCGTTTAGGTAAAGTGGGGTGTAGTTAGAATCGTTTGTGACTATGGCTTTATGCATAGCACTTGTTTGAGATTTTGTGTGAAAGAATGTTTTTAATCTAACAATTTGTTTCTGCCAAAGGTGATGGATATCTATTAGGCCTCTCCCTCCGTATTGCCTTTTGATAGTCAGTCTTTCTATTGCAGATTTAGGGTGCAGGTTATTGTGTTTAGTAAGCGTGGTTCGTGTTGTTCTCTCTATTTGTTGGATGTCAGTTTTTGATCATTTGATGACACCAAATGAGTATGTTAGTATTGGTATCGCATAGGTGTTCAATGCCTTTATTAAATGTTTTCCTAAGAGTTGAGTTTTACATACTGCGATCACTCTCCTCTTGTATTCAGTAGTCAATGTGTGTTTAATCGCGGTGTGATCTAAACCTTTGAGTTGCCTGTATCCTAAATATTTATATAAATCTGTTGGTTCCATCGCTGTAATTGTTTCATTGTTATTAATTGCATAGTCACCAGGTTTAATTTTGCCTTTTATTATGTGTACCGTTTTGCATTTGTCTAATCCGAATTGCATGTTGATATCTTTACTAAATTCCGTAGTCACTTCTATTAATTTTTGCATCTCTTTTTCAGTTTTTCCATATAGTTTAATGTCGTCCATATAGATAAGGTGATTATTATTATTATTATTATTTCTTTATTTATTTTTTACACATATTGATTACATTTTTAAATATTTCAAAAATAAAAATAAAACATTTAAAAATATAAAAAACAGTATCCCACCGGTATCGGGAACAGGGTCCAAGCTACCGGCGGTCAGGGCTCCAGAGAAAGGAACCTCCTGACTATACGAGCCGTGTCCAGGAGTACCGCTTTCTGGATCAAGCCCTTGATCCAGCCGCCTAACGAGAGCCTCCTAAGGTGTTGGTCGAGGCTCTTGGCAATTAAGCCATTACCCGACACGACTATCGGTACAATGATCGCAGTGTCCACATCCCACATGTCGACAACCGACATATTATTTATTTATTATTATTATTATTACTAGTTTGCTATCCCTGTTACACTAGGCTGGAAACAGTATCACTGCTAGTGTGCTCTAGTTTGGACCATCGTTTTTACATAATAGAAGAGCAATCATTTTGTTATTGTACGAGCATGTGCTATGCGGAATTGGACAGTAGTTTGGGAAGTATAGTATCTACATTATGTACTAGTGTGAATGCAAATAAAATGAAAACTAACATCTAAAAATTTCGTCCCTTTAACCCTTCAGATACCGTCAATTAGAGACACAATAGTAAGACAATAGATGCGCGGCCACCGGTGGTCGCTTGGGGATTCATGAATTAAGGCGTATAGACCCTTGATCATCTGACCGTAATTAAATGCATAGATACAGTATGCGCGCAATTACCTATTATTATTATTATTTTGTATGTATTTAGAAATGTATAAGTATGTTTATCAGTTGTCTAGTACCCACGACACAAGCTCTGCTTAGCTTGGGACTAGACGGCGTTGTGTGAAAATAGTAAAAAAAAAAACCGGCCAGCTGCGCCCGGATAGAGCCCCGCTGACCTTTATTTATTTTAAATCCATTTTGTTTACGAAATATTGATAGATTTATTTATAGTAAATACATTCTGAAGAACACTTATTCAGCATTTTTTTGCATAAAAATATTTCTAAAAAGTGTTAGTCATACAAAAAACCATATGTTGATGATGTTGTACGTAAATATATAAGGTCCCAGGGGTTTATGTTCGACTAATAAAATTGCCATTTTTAAGTAAATCACCAAAAATAAAACGGGATTTTTCTAGGAAAAACCAAAATATAGAAACCAAAATTTTTGTATGAACGTGAGTACAAAACGAAAATTAAGCATTTTTCAAGATCATTCAAGTTTTACAGACGTATGCTATGTACAATCGGCGTTCAAGGGGTTCATATTTTTTTCAAACCTATTGACCTAATTTTATTGTTACCAAAGAATAGGTTTCAGAAAGTTTTATAGCACTGCTTGGGAGTTAGGCCCTTAAGGTGGTGCGTCATGACTCACATTTTCACTGTTTTTCATACAACCGCTCATAACTGAGTAGGACGTTATTACACATTTTTCATTAGATATTTTGGAAACACATTAAGTATCTTGTGGATATTATATAGGTTTCTATAGAAACCGATTTCTAAATTTGTGTAAAACTAATCCAGTAAAAATCTCCTATTTTGTATGAACTTTGACATTTCATAATTTGCCTAAAAATTTAAAAAGTCAAAAAAGTAAAACTGAAAAAAGTAAAAATTAAAAAAGCAAAAATGAAGTAACAAGCTTTTAAACCATTTTCGATGTTTACGTTATGCGAGTGGAGAAAGACCCTCTTAACAGGCTTGCTGTAAATGCAGGTTGACAAACTTGATAACAATCCATCATGACATGCACTGAAGGAAACTTAGTGTGCTTACTCTGTGCTGCAATTAACTTAAGCCTGACAGCTGTCAGATGTCAAGTCATATGCAGTTCACAAAGCATATTAAAGCAACCATGATGGCCGTATGATTGTTGACGTTTCTTGGATAACTCTGTACCTCAGGAGTATACATTATAGGTGTTTGAAATATTGCGCGGTTTTGATCACGCATGCGGGATTGTCCCGCACGTGACATCATCATCATCATCATCAGCCTTTTTAATGTTCCCACTGCTGGGACTCAGGCCTCCTCTCTAGGAGAAAAAACCCGCACGTGTAACTATGTAATTTTTTTTTTTTTTAAATTGTCACACCAACTACTCATTCACTGAATGAATTCAGATAAAAGAACCTATGCAAAGCACTTAAATATATCCATTTTATAAAAGTATTTATGTGTTTATGTTTTATGCGTTGAATAAGCACGCAAGACGCGTTATTTTTTACACTTTTTTTGAATGAATATTAACTTGTGCCCGATTGCATTCCCACCTGATGATAAGTAGTGATGCCAATCGTTTTTTTTTTTATATACGGAGCGATCCAGCATGCGTGATGAAATCCGCAAGATATCAAAAATACCCTGTGTCGATAAAAAATTATACAGAACAGAATGTTTTTTTAACCGACTTCGAAAAGGAGGAGGTTCTATGTTCGGCTGAATGTATGTTTTTTTTTTTTTTGTATGTATGTTCACCGATATTTCGGTCAATTGCGGACAGATTTTGAAATTTTTTTTTTTGATTGAAAGGTTATGCTTCCAAGTTGGTCCCATAGAAATATTGTTATGATCTGATCATGAACTTCGAAGATATGGAACAGAACTCCTCATAGAATCATAGCAGAATTGTCGTAACAAGTAAAATTGCTTTGTTTATACGTGTAGTCGATGACTGACTGAAAGAAAAGGGGGAGGGGAAAGGGGGAGGGGGTAAATTCATGTAATATAACCGTATTTGGGATTATAAGAATCGTAATGAGATGCACTCTGGCTACAAGGTAATTTATGTTTAGCTGAAGGGTAGGTACTTTTTAGTGGTGCTACCATAACTAAATAGTGAAAAATAAAAAACTTTTTACAAAAAAAAATTTAACCGACTTCAAAAAGTACAAAAAAACTTTAATTTTGGAAGTCAGTAATAAATAACGAAGAGACAAGATTAGGTATCTATTATAGAAATACCGACTTCCGAAATTAAAGTTATTTTGTACTTTTTGAAGTCGGTTTAATTTTTTTTGTAAAAAGTTTTTTATTAAAGTTGCATTTAAAATTATTTTTTAACAAGCATAATCTCAAAATGTTAAAAAACAATAAATCCTTACCACTATGTTAATATCCTATAGCTAACTACTTACTTAGCTACTTAAGGCATACAGAGAGGCCATGGATTAACTTCCGGAAGGCCTTGAAACGCAAGGCAAAGAAAATAGATGTGGTTTTAGTCAGCAAAAGTC
The DNA here is from genome assembly GCA_949319445.1 of Mythimna lalbum. Classification (NCBI taxonomy): domain Eukaryota; kingdom Metazoa; phylum Arthropoda; class Insecta; order Lepidoptera; family Noctuidae; genus Mythimna; species Mythimna lalbum. Next base: position 16,841,405 of record OX439357.1, on the reverse strand, counting down.
TGACACGCCTTCTCAATCCGCCCTAGACCAAGAGAAGTCATTTGATGATTTCTCACGTTTAAAAAAAATGGTAAACGCTAAACCTCCAAAAATACATGGATGCGTTCTTCGAACTTAAACTTTCAGTTAAATAGATGCATGCGTTCTTCGAACCTAAACTCGGTTAAATATAGGAACGTTTTTATAACGCTTGGGAGCACCGGTGTGGTCAGGTCATGCACACTGACCACGTATAAACAAAGCATTTTGTACTTTGTATCGATAAGCCTTTGTTATCTCTAACTAAGCAATGTATATGTGTTGATCAATAGAAGTACCTATATATGTGAAAACGTACCTGGTTCAAAACTGATTTCTCTAGTATAAACCCATCGAGCAGTAGTGGCCGAGTGGTAATAGCCCCGACTTCGCGTGGGTTCAAACCCTGGCTGGGTTACCCTTTACTTTGTGTAATTTATTTCATCACCACTGCTCTCAAAAAGGTGAAGGAAAACATCGTGAGGAAACTGGCATGTCCTATAGAATAAAAAAATCAAAGATATGTAACCTCCACCAAACCACACTGGGCCCGCGTGGTGAATTACGGTCCATTCCCTCTCCTAGAGAGGAAGCTTGAGTCTCAATGGTGAGAACATTAAAAGGCCGACTATACTAAGCAATGTAAATGTGTTTTTGGAGGGTGATGGGGATGTCGCTACATGTTGATCAATAAAAATACCAGGGTAGGCCCGGTAGTTCTTAAGTTTCATCATCATTTCAACCGACAGACGTCCACTGAAGGTAATAGGCCTACCCCAAGTGTCATAATGAACGGTCCTGTGCGTCTCGCTTCATCGGATTGCCGTGACCCTTACCAGGTCATCGGTCTACCTTGTGGGAGGCCTTTCAACGCTGCCTTTTCCGGTACGTGGTCGCAATTTTTATTGGTTCTTGAGTTTATTCATTAGTTTCATTACAAACAAAACTCCGAATATATCAATATTTTCTCTTAGTAATCTTCTATAATCTATATATATAAAAATCAATGCCACTTTTGGTTGTAATTTTATAACTCGAGAACGGGCTCACTTATCCAAACCAAATTTTTAGGCTTTGTTCGGACTATTTAGTAGATGGTTTACGTGAAGTTTGGTAGGGTAGAGTAGGGTATAGTAGCGTAGAGTAGGGTAGAGTAGGGTAGAGTAGGATAGAGTAGGGTAGAGTAGGGTAGAGTAGGGTGGAGTAGGGTAGAGTAGGGTAGAGTAGGGTAGAGTAGGATAGAGTAGGGTAGAGTAGGATAGAGTAGGGTAGAGTAGGGTAGAGTAGGATAGAGTAGGATAGAGTAGGGTAGAGTTGGGTATAGTAGGGAAGAGCGGGAGCGAAGCCGTGCGGGCAAAAGCTGAAATTAGTATAGATTATTAATTTAATGATACCAGCAATAAAATGGAATTAAAAGACTGGCAACACAACACATGATAATTCCAATAAAAAATAAACAAAAGAGTGCATTTAGCGCAAGGCTGTGAAACCAGGACGGAAGCACACGATTACCTCCGAAGTTAGCCGAATGGCGTGTATGACCGTGTGCATAGACATAGAGCTATGGACTGAGCAATACCGTCACAGTTACATCTCTGTAAAAAATAATCAACGCAACCGTATGGCCGCTATCTTAAAAGACTAAAGTATTGTTAATTTTGTGTTCCTCTTGAAATTTATCCTCAGCTTGTCTTTAAAATGTCGTTTTTAGTGTTACGTATAACCAAATGAAATGGTTTCTAAAAGTATGCAATACAATTAAAATTGTTGGATTAGGCATTCTATATATCTGTATCTTTTCTGTAAGTATTGGTAATTTCAAGCCTGAGGCTAGACCCTATTAAAGTTCTAGACCCAACTAATGGCCGCTTGATCGCTTTGTCTCCAAAACTTTTTCTATCCTTTAACTTTAGCCGCCTTAGGCCGCATAGGCGCTCAGAGGCGCTCAGTCAATCCCTCTAAGTCTATGCGTATCGTCGTGTATATACGTTGGTCGATGGTTGCAAGTATTTAGCTTGTTTGCAAGTTTAACAAACTATCACGCCTCTGCATATACCCTAATAGGATATGCAGAGTAGGTAGGTACGTATAGAGCACACACATTAGTAGGTGCATTTATAAACATATAAACTCACATTCGGCCGCCTCCTTCTGTGAGACTTTTTCTTCCATTCTATCCTGTCACCCGTCACGCTATCACTAACTCCTTTTTCTTTAATATCACTTCTCATACAATCTATCTATCTTTTCTAAAAATATATCATCATCATCATCATCAGCCTTTTAATGTTCCCACTGCTGGGACTCAGGCCTCCTCTCTAGGAGAGGGAATGGGCCATAATCCACCACGCAGGCCCAGTGCGGGTTGGTGAATGTCACATGTCTTCGAATTTTTGGTTCTCGGACATGCCGGTTTCCTCACGATGTTTTCCTTCACCGTTTTGAGAGCAGTGGTGATGAAATAAATTACACAAAGTAATGCGCCTGGCTGGGTTCGAACCCGCGACCTACAACTCGTAAGTCGGGGCCATTACCACTCGGCCACCACTGCTCAAAAATATATAAGTAGACTATATTAAAAAGTGAATGGAATGTGTTTGAAAATTTCTAGACGTTACTTACAACAATGGTTTCCCACGACATAATTATTCTATCTTATCAGTTCGTACCTATATTGTTTTGAAAAAAATGTCTCGTTTCGTAATAGTGTGTCATCTGGTAGAAATATTGTCAAGCGTGGTAACTATCGTCTGTAACTAGTTTATATATATTACATAAACGGCGCTCACAGCGCCCCAGCCGCCGCCGGGAGTCCGATTACGATTTCCGGCCACCGTAGGCGCGGGCGGACGGCGAGCAATGGGTAGCTCGTTGTCCAGACTAAGCTCAAGTCGTCGACGGCGCATATTGTTCCCGCGCGCCTCAAGGAACTGTCAGCAACGGCCTGGGTCGAGGCCTACTGGGGCCAGGGTTAGTCCGAAAGATAGCTCAGTCCCGGTACGAAAAGCACCAAAGGAACAGGAGTGGGTTTTCAGTAAGAGTCTGACACTATCCCCCGCTCCACCCAAGACCCCGCTCTTGGGTGGAGCGATGACATTAGAAGATTTTCCCACCGAAAAAAATAAACAAAAAACTCAAAGGGTGGGGTACAACGTTTGTATGGATATATACTTTAACGAGGGCGAAGTCGCTGTCAAAACCTAGTTTTTCATATATAGAGACATTTATGATTCTCCCGCTCCGCCCAAGAGTGAGGGTTGTCATAAGATGATTTTTTACCACCGGAAAAAAAGTAAAAGTAGAAATATAGCCTATGTATATTGTATATATAGCCAATGTCACTAATGCTGTGGCTACATTATCGGCGTTCTAGCGTTATCGCGACAAATGTGGCCGAGTAGTTCCGAGTAGTTTTGTCGAAACGCGAAATATTCAAGCGAACACGAATGTTCGTCATTGCACATGTGATTGACCACTAATGTAAGTAACAGCGCGTATACTCGAATGTTTTTAACGCGACTAAGCAACAAATGTTCACGCATTAATGTAGACATGCCACAAGAGCAGTGGTGGCCGAGTGGTAACAGCTCTGACTTACAAGTTGTAGGTCGCGGGTTCAAACCCAGCCAGGTACATAACTTTGTGTAATTTATTTCATCACCACTGCTCTTAAAACGGTAAGGGAAAACATTGTGAAGAAACCGGCATGTCTAAGAACCAAAAATTCGAAGACATGTGACATTCAGGTTGGTGAATCTGCAGGACAGGGCCCGCGTGGTGGATTGCCGTCCATTCCCTCGCCTAGAGAGAAGGCCTGAGTCCCAGCAGTGGGAACGTTTAAAGGCTGATAAGGCTTATGTATGTAGAAACAAAATTTGTACTGGAGCATTCTTCCTCACCGCAAAAGAAATCTATCTCAATCTAAAACTACAACAAATAATTCATCATTTCAGCCGATAGACGTCTACTGCTGGACATAGGCGGAGGATAGGACTCTTGGGGGAGCCCCCAAGTGTCGCCACGATGATTGACCCTGTGCGTCCCGCATCCATCGGATTCCCGAAAGGTTGCGGGAATCCAAAGGATGGGTTAGCTAGTAATTTGTAATTTTGCACCTTATCTTGGGATACGAATTGCTGCGATAGGATTTCTTGCGGCAAAGTATCTGTTTAGGTGCCCATACAATGTGTGATGCGAATCAATTTGCAAGTTCTTGAGATGCGTTGTGCAAGCTAGCAGATTTTGATGTCGCCGCGTCGCGATGTCGCATCGAATTTTTTTGACTAATGTTTTTCCAGTAACTCCTTTCATTTTGCACCACACCACAACCGCAGGCAAGATATCGTACGCCAGGGCTCCACTAGTTCTCATTGCTCTTCTTTATGCACTAGGTCATCGGTCCACCTTTTAGGAGGCCTTCCAACGCAGGAGAACCAAGGTTGCCGACATAGCACGAAGAATCAACAAACTTAAGTGGCAATGGGCAGGGAACATTGCTCGCAGAACGGATAGCCGTTGGGGCCGAAAGGTTCTGGAGTGGCGACCGCGTACTGGAAGACGCAACAAATAATTAGCATTAAATAATTAATTAACTACATGTCAACTGGCTTATTCGTGACATAATTGGTCACAACAACGTCCAAGCACGAACAGGTTAAGTATGGGTTACTGTAACCTTCTCAGGCTAGCCATGCAGACTTCCCGCGATTGTGAATGGTTACCATCTGGTCAGTGAAGGGCGGAAGCATGGAGTCGTGTTTCATGGCTCGCCTTACCTACATCCACAAGTCGTTAGTACTCGGAGGCAGTCAGACTAAAATCACTTGTAAGTAGGTTTTTTTGGCATCTTTTGGTGTAGGACAAAGAAATATTATATCAGATAACAATTATAACTCGACTGACCTGTTGGTCTAGTGGTTAGTGGCCCTGACCTCCGGCGTAGCATGCCGAAGGTGGTGGGTACGATTCCCACCCAGGACAAACGTTTATGTGATGAGCATGATCATTTGTTCTGTGTCTGAATGTTATTATGTTGTCTAGTTGTCTAGTACCCATAACATAAGCTCTGCTTAGCTTGGGACTAGACGGCGCTGTGTGATAATTGTGGTGTGGTGGTGTGTTTTGGTGTGGTGTTGTATGATTGAATAGCTTTTGCCCGCGACTTCGCCCGCATACATAAAATACAGCTTACGCCACTCAGGAATAAAGCATCTTTCTATCGGTGAAAAAATTTTAGCAATCGAACCAGTTTTTCCAGAGATATCCCCCTACAAACAAAAAAAAAACAAACTTGATTATATTAGTATAGATTGAGGGAGACTACGACTTGTAGGTCGCGGGCTCAAACCTTGCCAGGCGCGTTACTTTGTGTAATTTATTTCATCACTACTGCTCTCAAAACGGTGAAAGAAAACATCGTGAGGAAACCGGCATGTCCTAGAACCAAAAATTCGAAGACATGTGACATTTACCAACCCGCACTGGGCCCGCGTGGTGGACTACGGCACATTTCCTCTCCTAGAGAGGAGGCCTCGTAAATCGGGGCCGTTACCACTCGGCTACCACTGCTCTGGAAAGAGCTGCTTTAGACATATATAAGTATGTTTATCAGTTATCTAGCACTCATAACAAAATCTCTGCTTTACTTGGGACTACACGGCATTGTGTGACAGTTGTGGAATATTATATTACATAGAGTTACTCCCCTTTCACCCAAAAACAACTTTCCTCTTTCACTAAAGCAATTTGCTCCAACATTCTAACAAAACAACTATCACTGAAACATTCTCACATATTACACACAAAAAATAACTAAAACAAAAAAGTAATTCACGCGATGAGAAAGCGAAAGGCAAGCGGTAACTTTTGACCGCACATTTAGCGCAGTTTCATAATACAATGTACCGAAAATTTTAATTGCTTGAACGTTACTGGAATCGCAATTAATTTTACAACAAGATGTGAACAAGAAATGAATTGGAATAAACGAGATATGTACGGTTTTGTTGTTGGTTAAAGTTGTGTTATAATTGTGTTTGTTTGCGAATATAGATAATTTCTCGACGAAGTATCTTTTTGTACATTATTAATCTGTAACTTTTTCCGGATGGAGAGCAATGTGTAGCTCCGACCGTCCAGTTACCTTCCGGACTGTGCCCGAGTCGTCGACGCCGCTATTGGAGCCATGGGTCATCCGATAGGATACCCCGGGGTAAGCAATGGTGGAACATAGGAGTGGATTTTAGTCAGTAAATGTCAGACACGCCTTCCCCTCCACCATAGATCGGGAGAAGTCTTTAGATAATTTTCTTGCATATAGAAAGCCTTCGTAACTCCGTTTAATCTGCCTTGGGGTCGCGTATCCATGTTTTATTGGAATATCTGCTTAATCAGTATACAAAGTGAAGATTTCGGACACTGTGATTGGCCAATTCCCGGTCTGTTCCTCTCCACTCAGCCCCGCTCTGCTTCAGTAGGCGAGTCACCATAAAGGCGTTATTTAAGTATCTATACCTAGCTTTTATCAGCTGCTGGTTCGCGAAAATCATCTAAAGACATCTCTCACTCTTGGGTGGAGCGAGAGGGCTTGTCAGACTTTTACTGGCTAAAAACCCACTCCTGTTCCTTCTTTGCCATTGTTCCAGGGCCGCGGGGATTTCTTTCGCACCACCTACGGTCCCAGTAGGCTTCGACCCTGCTGACCTCTACAGTTACTGACATCTTCTTGAGGCGCGTGTGGTATGCACCGTTGACGACTTGGGCTAGGTCCGAATGGTTATCGGACGGTCGGACGGCGAGCTACCCATTGCTCGCCGTCCGCAAGCCCATTCCATAAGAGCCTGCTAGGATTTTTACATATATTATGACCGTTTTGAAGCGCAGCGTGTTATTATACTTTTGGACTAGGTGTACAGATCTCTGACAAAGAAATTTTTCTTGTCTCACAATAGTGTTTTCAATCAATCGACATTATATTGCCTTTTTAAGCAATTGAATAATGGCGCTCAGATATAATAATATGCTTTGGAATGGCATAATTTAATCATATCGGTAAACATCCATTCAAGAATACCAATTTATTAGAATAATAGAGATGCGCTAAATATTCGTTTTACGAGTATATTCGGTATTGGGCATTTTCGGTAAAATTGAAGTATTCGTATTCGGCTGAAATATTCGGTTGAAAAGCCGAATGCATTCGGTTTAATAGACCATTGTAAATGAGCCTTTAGCCTTAAAATCATCATCATCATAATCAGCCTTTTAATGTTCCCACTGCTGGGACTCAGGCCTAGTCTCTAAGAGAGGGAGAAGTGCCTTAAAATATATTAAAGGAATCCCATATTTCAACAACTCGGAAACGAAACTTTGTTGGCGTGGCAAAACTATGGTACAAAATCGAATTATCTGGCTGTATCGGCTGTATATTCGGTTCGGCGAGAAAATAACCGAATTTTAGATATTCGATATTCGTTTATTCGCGGCGCATCTCTAGATCTGAGTATTGGAGTTTTTCATACAATTTTCACGCTAGAATTGAGAATGATTTATATTGAGTACCAAGTGGGTATGATTTTAATAGAGTTTTTTAGTGACCTTGTATCAATATTAGATTGATCTAAGTATTATTGAATTTTTCGATCAGATTTTTTTAGTTGTATCCCGGAGTGTAGTTGTTTAGGCTGGCCATAATAACATTTCAGCGACGTATTTTGGAAAACATTAAATATGCGTTCGGCTAAGGACTGGAATTCTCTGCCAGAGTCTGTGTTTCCTGTTAGCTACAACCTGGTGGTCTCTGTCAGTCAGGTCAAGAGTGAATAGGTTACTGGTAAGCGTATTCCATCGTCGGATATATCATCGCTTACCATCAGGTAAGATACTGGTTAAGCGCGAAACTAACAATAATAATAAAAAAACCCTAGAGCATAATTTCAGTTTCATGTAACGCATGAACTAATTACGGCAAAAAGCAATACTTTTTGAAAGAGCTGCACAGGCCCTGGTACGAAGGAAAAGAAGAAACAGGAATGGGTTTTTAGTCTGTAAAAGTCTGACACACCCTTTCGCCCCGCCCAAGAGCGGGAGATGTCATTGGATGATTTTCCCACCTAAATAAAAAAAAACACCTCCCTAGCCTTACCCAACTAGCTTGGGGTCGGATTCTAGTTCAACCAGAAGCAACTGAAAACCCGTTTTTTCCTTGAATCTATCAAGGTATCAGATCTATCAGACCTCCACAACCCAGTTACATACAACATGATGCTCCATAAAGAGACTGATGGTCAGACATTCTGGCGTCTGACTGCCTGTAGCGGCTGATTTGCCCCATCAAGATAAAAGCCATAAAAAATCTTTATTAATTCTTACTTATAATTGAACAGGTTTTCACTTGCATATCACTCGCGCGCACATGCTAAATGCACGTGCATGAAATCAGTCCACGATGCGGTTGCGCTAGTTTTACGTCAGAGAGACATTCACCCGCGGTAAACGTAGAACTACACTGTGGACACGTGTGCCAGCCACGTACGCCCCGATCGTCCGGTAATGGACCGAGCCCAAGACGTCGATGGCGCGCACTGTTCCCGCGCGCCTCAAGGAGTTGTCAGCAGCAGGAGGGGCCCAGCTGGGTCGAAGCCTACTCGGGCTACGGTTATCCGAAAGGGAGCTCGTGCCCCAGTATGAAGGCTAGAAGGAACGGGATGGGGTTTTTAATCAGTAAGAGTCTGACACTATCTCTCGCTCCACCCAAGAGCGGGTTTTGTCATAAGATGATTTTCCCCGTGTCACGTACGCCGATCTGGGCGCGTCGGTCTCCATACATTTTATATGGTAACTAGACTTGTAGAGCTACATTAGACACGCGACTCCACACGACGCCACACGATATCACACGACGCCACACGACGACGCCACGCGACATCGTTCTACGTACAAAAAAGGCGTGGTCCACGTGTGCGTCGGTCTAATGTAGTTCTAGCTAAACGACCGCTGATATGCAGAGGTGAGCTGGCCTCTGACTGAATCAAAGGCCCTACCACGATATCATAACGCGATCCATTTGACGCCCTCAACTGAACTGTTAAAGTTATGGAATTATACAACAATATTTTTAGTATATGCGAAAACCGAAACACGTGTCTAGTATTTTTATGTAAAGAATATATTTTAATTTGCAATACGCCGCAGACGGTACGCACAGGACCGGGCGTTGTGGCGACGCTTGGGGGAGGCCTATGTCCAGCAGTGCACGTCTTACGGCTGATATGATGATGATGTGATGATGACGCCGCAGACTATCCTCTTTTTTATTTCAAGTTCTTTTAATCCGTCCTAACGTTGTCTGGTAGATATCGCTGTTAGCGATAAGACCGCCGTTGTACCTTGTACCCATAGATGTAAGTTATTTTTAAAGTGTTTGATACTGTTTTGGTGTACAATTAAGTTTATTATATTCTATTCTATGTACAAAATTTCAAAACTGTACCATGAGAAATCACAAAGTTATAATTAATACAAGTAGGGGGATGTGAGACACCTGTCTTGTGTAAAAGTTGTCAATTAAGGCTGCAGTCTTGTAAAAATTCACCCGCGGCAAATTATTAGCGCATTTTTGTATGCTTTTTTTGAACAAAATAATGAAACAACTTGAAATATTATTATAGCACATATTTAACCATAGTATGAGTAGTAGCCAGTTATTTTTTTTTTAAGTCAATTTGGGTGTACTATGGTTAAATATGGGCTATAATAATATTTCAGTAGTTTTATTTTATAGTGTAGTGTATTATTTAGTAGTGTAGTGAGAGGGCGTGTCAGACTTTTACTGACTAAAACCCACCTGTGTTTTTTCAGTTGCTCTTTGCATTTTAGGATCGCAGTAACTGTTTCTAACATTCTCGTAGCCCAAATTGTGAAGATAAATTAGTCGATGCTGATTGACTAAAAAGGTTGTTACGTTATTTGAATCCGACCGCGTCTTTATCGCTTTGTTCCTTATTATCGGGTTACGGAAATAGTGACAACGGTTTTATCTGAACTTTTTCCTGTTTAAAATTTTATTTGCTTTTTTAATAAATTATTTAAATAGCTCTATCTTAACGCATTGTTGACACTCGCATGATCCAAATGCTAGCTTGTAGCTCTTTTCTGTATTGTTCGCGACGGGTCCGTGCCTTGCGTCTGTTCTGTGTGGCCGGTGGACACTCGCATGATCCAAATGCTAGCTTGTACCTCTTTTCTGTATTGTTCGCGACGGGTCCGTGCCTTGCGTCTGTTCTGTGTGGCCGGTGCTTTAGACAGAGGACGACTTGCCATAGGTACCGCGTGGCAATGCCGCCAATCTTTTTTGAAGGCACATTGTTAGATGTCGACACTTCTGCGGAGGAAATTATTGTGATGCCATATTTTAACTTTCCAGTTTTTTTTTTTTTATAATCTAATGATAATTTTATTTAAGTCAATAGAGAAAATTAAATTATAAAATAAACTTAAATAATTAAAAGTAATATATACACTAAAGGCCTAACTAAATATGACGTCACAAAACTCCTCCGCATCGCTGTCGACTGGAAGTGTGCCCAAAAGGCTGGCGGCATTGCCACGTTGTATGGCAATGCTTAATCTCTGACCGAGGTAGAAGCCAGCCCTTGGGTCACGCGAAGAGTCAACTAAGCGTTTAGATAAATCTTTAAAAACTTAACTTTCCAGTTAAGTTGTCTTTTTAGTAAGTTAATGGTTTTTTATTTTATTTTAGTGAATATATTTTTTTTAGGATCGATCGTTGTGGCGACACTTGGGGGAGGCCTATGTCCAGCAGTGGACGTCTGTCGGCTGAAATGATGATGATGATGGATATAATTTATAACTACTTATTATCAGTAAAATTTTAAAGTTTTATTGTTGTACCAAATAATTACTAAGCATTTATAAATTTTTGGGAACCTGTAATCTGTGTTTTTTTTTTTTTGCGAATGAGTATTTTTAGTATGTTTTATAATTTATACAGTTTATATATTTTTTTGCTACAAAATTTATATATTAAATATATGTATTAAGCAAGTACCATTAGGGCATCAGTCGCTTACCATCAGGTGAGATAGTGTTCAAAGACGACCCTATCAGAAATGAGAAAGGAATAATATATAACCTAATTTATTATTTTATCCTTGGCAGTATATAAAATAAACACTGTTTTATAGTAAGGTTTAAGATTTTTTTCATTAGACTTAACAATAATTCACTTACTGAGAAACTAAACAATACATTAAATGTTTTTTTTATTTTTTTTATTCTTGTATAAATTTAGGGACTTTTGGTCACAGAAAGACCACGCCAGCCCCATCGTAACCTAATACAAGTAAAGCTACATTGACTCTTATTTACTACTAGGGCTCTAAAACCTTACTGACTAATTTATAAACAGCGATAGCTGCGTTAGAGAGGGGTTCGGACAATATACACTGAATATAACCAATATTAATTAAATTAATTTTGAAAGTATTCATCAGCACCTCTCTAGCAACATTAAATGTTGGTATTAACGTAGGAACAAATTAAAAGTCATTTATACAAAGTAAAAATAATGTGGGTAGGCGATCAGAAAAGTGTTTTGTCATCGAGATCACTCCTAAAGTAGGTGCCAGATGAACGTGGAATAACGGTCATCGACCCTCCTACATTTGTTGACATTCCTAATTTCAAAAAAGGGAAATAAAGACATAAAGCCGTCTTGAATCGACATGTATCGTGCGACTATCCCCGCACACGGGCCTCAAAAAAACACTAGAAGCCGCCGCAAAAAACACTAGAAGCCGCCGCAAAAAACACTAGAAGCCGCCGCAAAAAACACTAGAAGCCGCCGCAAAAAACACTAGAAGCCGCCGCAAAAAACACTAGAAGCCGCCGCAAAAAAAACAACTGAAGCGCGTGACACCCTGTGTTCCGAGGCTTGGGCGGAGCAACGCCGTGTCCTTGTGGGGGCGATCGGCGGCGGAGACCTCTCGCGCCGGGCCTTGGTTCAGGCCATGGTCCGGAGCGAGGAGGAGTGGCAGGCGGTCGCCTCCTTCTGCGAAGCAGTAATGCTAGCAAAGGAGGAGGCCGACCGCATCAGACAACGGCGCCCCCGCCGCCGCCGCCGGGATTCCGATCCCGATTTCCGGCCACCGTAGACGCGGGCTCGCGGACGGCGAGCCATGGGTAGCTCGCTGTCCGATCGTCCGGTAACTGTCCGGACCGAGCCAAGGCGTCGACGGCGCGTTTTTTTGAAGCCCGTGTGTGAGGACAGTAACATGATCTAGTAATGAAAAACAGTTAATTGTTAGAGATATTAGGAAAAGGGCCAATGTACTTTATTCCACGGTTATCTGGCGCCTTTTATAATAGCATTTTACGCTTATCCCGTAAAAATAACATCTTGGTCTGTTCTCGCCAGTGTTCCAAACGTCCTTGCTCCGATTCAATATTCAATGAGGACATTCACACTATCAGTGCGAGTAAGCTCTGACATCGATACTATATCAGTTCACATAAAGATTGATAGAAAACATATACACATGATTTTATTTAGGTATGTACCAAATTATTATTTAGGGGGCAGTGATGGCCGCGTGATAATGGCTCCGACTTACGAGTTGTAGGTCGTGGGTTCAAACCATAGAAATTTTCAAACAGGCGCATTACTTTGAGCAATTTATTAATGAAATAAATTGCCACGGCTCTCCTAATTCCTATCCTCCGAAGCGGATCGTAGGGGCCCAGCAGGGTCGAAGCCTACTGGGGCCATGTGTCTGTCTGAAAGGAAGGCTCGGCCCGGGTATGAAGGGCAACGAAGGAACAGGGTGGGTTTTTTGGTCAGTAAAAGTCTGACACTATCTCCCTCCCTAAGGAGGAGGGGGGGGGGGCTGGGCATCTGGATGATTTTTACTCACTACCAAAAAAAAAACTCCCTGTAAGCGGAGCGCGGACGCCCGAAAGTACCTACTACCTACCTATGTTATGGCGCGAAATTATTCCTACAGTATGAATTTTCTGTTAACACCTTAAAATAGTAATCGGGTGACATTATACAGAATGTGAATTGACATTTACCATTCATTAGTCAAGCACCATTGGCTTCATTCATCACTCACCAACTGATGTTGATCCATGCTTACTGGAACACAAAGGCATTATTATGGCGCGGACCATAGGAAAAATATCATGCGTTGACGTAATCGTGCGTTGATAACAAAATCCATGTAAACGGCGTATTATCCTTGAGTATACATTTGCTATATTAAATTGTGGAGAGATTGAATTGACCTGATATACTGGGTTATTTGTTAAACACTGTAGCGACATCTATGACGCCACATAAGAACTACGAAGAAAACACGAAATCCTGCATCGCGCAATCAGAGTTCTCCAATTTGAACATATACGACAGCCCGACATCAACTATCGGGCAGTCGCCCACCAGACTATAACATTCTGTCTGATCGGAGGATCCTCCCTTTTCAATGGAGGTTTGCGGCACTTTACTCTCTGTTCCGCATACCTCCAAAACACTAACTACCTTACAGGACTGTATTACTAACAACATAACAAAAATCATTTACCGAAAATAAACCTTCAAGATTTCCTTATTCTGTCTAACACATTTCAACTCTGTATTTGGTATGACGTGACTCAAGCGCATCAAGTACCCACACCACCCGATCCTGCTCCCCTCCAATATTGTACTATCGCTTGGTTTGCATACACTTCGTAATAGGTAGAACGTTCTATTTAAATATTTTTATTTTTGTATGAAAATCTGATGAATGATGATTTTTTTATGTATGTTCTCGGTTCTTGGTCAATTGTGGCTCGATTTTTGAATTTTTTTTTTTTTGGTTGGAAGGTTATGCTTCCAAGCTGGTCCCATATCAATATTGTTATGATCTGATCAAGAACTCCGAAGATATGGAAGTAAAATTGCTTTGTTTATACATATGTGTAGTCGATAACTGTCTGAAAAAAAAGAGGGACCCATGTATCGAACTGATCTGGTGATAAAGCCGGTAGGTAAATTAATGTAATATAACCGTATTTGAGATTATTAGAATCGTCATGAGATGCACTCTGGCTACAAGGTTTTTAAGTTTGGCTGAAGGGTACTTTTTAGTGGTGGTGCCATAACTAAATGTGAAAAATAAAAAACTTTTTACAAAAAAAAAATTAAACCGACTTCATTGTAAAAACACTCAAAAGTAAAAAAATAACTTTAATTTCTTTTTTGTAAAAAGTTTTTTATATTTCAGTTATTTGTTATACAGGGTTATTTGTAAAACACTGGCAACCTCTCAGAACTATGTTAAGAACATCACAAAGAACAACTTTTGTTCTATGACTTTTAATTCATTAAACCACAAGCGAACGCCGGCGTTCGCGCTGTCTTTGTCTTGCTATTGTGTCTCTAATTGACGGTATCTGAGAAGTGATATAAACCCGCCGCCGCCGCCGCCGGGATTTCAATCCCCATTTCCGGCCACCGTAAGCGCGGGCTCGCCGACGGCGAGCCATGGGTAACTCGTTGTCCGACCGTCCGGTAACTGTCCGGACCGAGCCCAAGATGTCGACGGCGCGCACTATTCCCGCACGCCTCAAGGAGTTGTCCGCAACAGGAGGGGCTCAGCTGGGTCAGGTTATCCGAAAGGAAGCCGAGCCCCGGTATGAAGAGGCTAGAAGGAACGGGGTGGATTTTTAGTCAGTAAGAGTCTGACACTATCTCCCGCTCCACCCAAGAGCGGGGGTTGTCATAAGATGATTTTTGCCCACCGTAAAAAAAGAGTGATATAAACACTTATTTTAAACAGCTGAAACCGGTCCAGTAGCCGATTCTGAGCATATTATATTCAGGATTTGCAGTTAATATGTGACTATGTTGTTGCACATTCTTCTCCATATACACTTACTTGGATTTGGCTTGGGATTGTGCAATAATCATAATTTTATTTTAATTAATTTAATTTTTTAATTTTTAATTCTTCTAATTCCGGCAAGTCCGTTCCATCATCGTACGGCGTTGCGTCACCGGTACATGTTTGACATCCCACCCATACGCACAAAGCGTTTTGGGAACACATTTATTGTGCGTACAGCTAAGGAGTGGAATTCCCTGCCGGAGTCTGTGTTTCCTGATAGCTACAATTTGGGGTTCTTTAAGTCAAGAGTGAATAGGTTACTTCTAGGTAAGCGTGCTCCATCCTCGACCACATCATCGCTTACCATCAGGTGAGATGGTGGTCAAATGCAAGTCAAGCCAATAATAAAAAAAAAAACATTTTTTGACCGAGTGACTCATTGAAAATTTAAAAGTACCTAAATGTAAATGATTTGTTTGAAATACACGGTTTGATTTAATTTAATTGCCGAGTCAATTAAATTAAGAGTCATTTCACAGAAGAGTCCTGAGTGGAAGGTCAAAAGGTAATGGGATTCCCCACCAATGTGTTGTTTATCACCCGCATAGTACATACCTCACTCATCATCATCATCTTCCTGCCCTAGTCCCGTTTTATTGGGGGTCGGCGCAACGCGTTTTTTTCTTCCATTCTGTCCTGTCACTCGTCACGCTATCACTAACTCCCTTTTCTTTCATATCATTTCTCACACAATCCATTCATTTTTTCTTTGGCCTCCCGCTCCCCCTCCATCCATCCACATGTAAACTCATAACTTTTTTAGCAACATGCGTTTCGTCCCTCCTTTTCACATCACCATACCAAGACAAACGATTCCCTTTGAACTTTTCAGTCACTGGCGCCACTTTCAAACTTCCCCTAATTTACTCATTTCTCACTTTATCCATTCTTGTCACACCACACATCCATTTTAACATTCTCATCTCTGCTACACGCAATCTTTTTTCATCCATCTTTTTCATACATAGCTCACTTTCGTACATACCTCACTAAGAGGCAAGAATCGCACATTCTCAGATCTTTCCCCCAAACATTAAATATTTAAAACTCAAAAATTTTAGCGCATACAAAAAGGACCTCTGTATCATATCTTCATAATTGTCGGTAACTATATGAGGAAGCTTATATACAGCTGTTTTATATGCCAAAGTTATGATGTCGTTATCAATTTTACCCATGGTTAAACACGCAGATTTGTAGGTATATATGAGGAGGATACCTAGTTGTGTATATGACATCGAGAATACAACAACAATTTGAAAGGTGAATGATACAGCCGTAATACATAAATAAATCATACGACACAAATATATCACCAAAATGTAGTAGGAAAATAAATGTGCAGACAAGGATAAACCCTGATATATTGCATGTAGAACATTGTAGAGCAACTTTTAGTACCAGGGCGTAATACTTAACCTAAATTTTATATAAACCGAGTCTATCAAATACGTATTACCTATAAAAAATATGATTGAACGCTGTTTCGAATATTAACTTACCTTATGACGAGACCGGAGATCGATAGTACACGTGACGACCCCCGTCGCCGGTAGGCAAGTAATACAGAAGATATAACAACAAAACAACAACAAATAAACAATAAACCACACGAAAACAACAAGATTTCCTCTCAGTGTTCAACTGTCACTCAAGAATGAACGTACACGTTAATATACACACAGAAATTCGTACACCCGGCGTTTTCCCGGTCAAAATAAAAACCAGTAAAAACGTCAAAATCAAAGAAAAATAACCTACTGATGTAAACTAAACGTGTTTTCTAACGAATCGATGAACAAATTGATTGTTTAAAACGTAAAACACAGGTAGAATGTTGATATTTTATAATTGCAACGAGTTTTTTAGTATGATGAGCGCGCGTCACACCACTGCATACATCGGCGGCGCGGCCAGTACTGAACGCGAACAAACGTAGCCAGAGAAAAAACAAACTAGCTTGTACTGTGCCTCTTTTGGCGCAGTCGGAAAACTATATCTGTCTTTGTCTAACACACTGTGTTTGAGAACCATTTTCCCGCTTAGCAACGTGTCGTTGCGGACTTCAGTGGTTGCCTTAGTCATCTGTGTCTGCGATTGTAGTGTTCCCTATTATACTTACATCCCGATAAGTGCCTGTTTTATAAACAAGACACTCCTTACACAGTTGGTACGCTAAATGCACTTACTATCACATATGGTGATGAACAATTGTATAGATTCTTAGTACTGATTTCAGGATCGTCAGTTTTCGCTTTCCATCTTAGAGTATACGGCTCGAAGGACCATTCACATTCAAATGTCTGTGAGTGATAATGAATTGATTTCGTACGGTGAATCGGTGATTCATAAAACAACAGGGTTTTTCATGTTTTGATAGTCTTCAACTTTCATTCATAAGCTGAAATGAAATTGAAGTTATCACAGTACGAATTGATTTGCGAACACATCTGGTAAATTAAATTCTGATTAAGTGAAAATTCTACATTGTTCTTGGAATCAATCTTCACACATAAAATCACGCCTTTCTGAATGGGTAGTCAGAATGCCAGGGCTGGCAGATTCTGTGGGATTGTTGGAAAGAGTTACCGCAACTCTGGAACGCAAAGAAGAACTAAAGGAACATGGGTGGGTTTGAGGCCATAAAAATCTGACCACTGTGAGCAGGAGTTACCTGATGATTTCCCAAAGAAAACAGTAGTCAGAAACGTTTATTTATATATTATATTATTCTAGCTACTGTCGGCTTCATCCGCTCGTAGTAAATTATTACAAAGGAATTACTCTAGGAATAATAAGTATCCTATGTGACCAGGACATGGTCTACCCATGTACCAGGTTTCATGAGGTAGTTTGATTAACAAACATGCATACATCTAAACTTTCGCTTATATAATATTAGTAAGATATAATGTTTTTTTTTTTTACGGTAGGCAAAAAACATTTAATGATAACCGGGGGTTGTCATTGCTCTTGGGTGGAGCGGGAGATAGTGTCAGACTCTTACTGACTAAAAATCCACCCCGTTCCTTCTAGCCTCTTCATACCGGGGCTCGAGTATCCTTTCGGATAACCCTGGCTCCAGTACTCCTATGATTTGATGTTGAAATTTGAAATTTTATATCTAATAAACATATAGCTTTTTTGCAATAATTTCAGTAGTCATCTCCTTGTCTAGAATGATTTATCATCATTCACACAATCAATCCATTTTTTGTTAGTCTTCTACTGATGTTGATAAATGATAAATTTTTATTCTGCTAATTGGTTGTATAAACACTTTTACACGCCAATTTTTTTGTCTTAATTAAATGAGGGCGTTGTTTCCTAGCTGACTGCCTTGAGAAGAAACACCGAAACAAACTCAATCTCTTTCAAAGTTCATACATTCATACATGTAATACCCAAACATATCGGAGGTTTCCTTGCGTGATCGAATCAAAAATGAGGATATCCGCAGAAATAAGGTTGCCGACATAGCACGAAGAATTGCCAAACTTAAATGGCAATGGGCAGGGCACATTGCTCGCAGAACTGATGGCCGTTAGGGCTGAAAAGTTCTGGAGTGACGACCGTGTACCGGAAGATGCAGTGTTGGAAGGTGTCCTTCAAGGTGGACCTATGACCTGGTGAAGGTTGCGGGAAACCGATGAATGCGAGACGCACAGTATCGTTCATTGTGGCAACTATTGGGGGAAGCATATGTCCAGCAGTGGACTTATATTAGCTGAAATGATGATCGTGATGATGAGCCAAACATATGAAAACTATGCCTAGATTACTGTCTGAGGTGGTCTTTTATGTAAAAAACACAACTTTGAGTGGACCTGTCTAGTCAAGTGCAAGCATTTGTCAGCATACATGTAGATCAAAATGAGTTGAGGGTCTTGGCCTCTTGGGGAAGGCCCCAACAATACCATCTACAATAAAAAGGGCATTTGGATAGACCGTAAAAAAATATAAAATAAATTAAGATTGACAAAATAATACGTTGTAGGGAGTGAGTGAATTGGTGATTGAAGGGGATATGGATTTAAGAAGTTCATATGTCGGGGTTCACCTTAGGGGTGCGTTTCCGCTAAAGCGTAACTGGGACTCTGGGAGGAGTGGAGCGGAGAAAATTACCACAGTACATTTTTCTTTATAACCCAAAGGTTGACTGGTAGAGAACACTTTGTTAAATTAAGTCCGCTTATGTACCACTACTGTACATGAAGTTTAAATTAATAGATATAATACATATAATAAAGAGGTAAAGTTTTGCTCGAACGTGGCACATATTTTTTTTTTATTGTTTTACGTATTTTTATATTTTCTAAGGTAAAAATATAAAAGTGTTTTATGCTCGAATTAAGTTTGCGCCTTTTCGGGCAAATAAAAAGTTTTTCTTTCTTTCTAAAGTTTGTTTTTTTGTTTGTATTAGGCCATCTCTGGAAGTACTGGTCCGATTGCTAAAATTTTTTCACCAATAGAAAGCTGCTTTATCCCTAAGTGACATAGGCTATACTGTATGGACGCGGACGAAGCTGCGGGCAAAAACTAGTAAATAAATAAAATGATGTCATCTAGCCGAGTGGTAACCAGCTCAGATTTACTGCTATCGCCATTTACATTCACAAGTACGTAAGATTAGTTACAAGTTAATCAATATAGAACTGTCAATCCCTGAGCAGACGAGGGATGAAATTGAATGAATAGCCATTCAGAAACTCAATGTTAATATACTCAATTTCTCCAATTCCTTCTAACACCTTGTTCACAAAAGTCCCACTGAAGTTTGGAAATGTAATACCTACCATTCTTTACTTTGTTTGTATTCTTAGGTCTTCTTTTATGTAATAAGATTACAATTTCGTAACGTTACCTTGTTCAAAGAAAATCGTAGAAATATTTTACCTACCATTCACGTTGAATGAAGGGTAATTTAGGAATAATATAATTGATGGATTATAATAACGCTGTTGTATCCAAAAATTTATAAGATTTCTTTTACATCACCTGCTCGATAATATCCTCTTACACGTCATACAGCCATCACTTAAAGCAAGTCATTCTATCCCTAGGGAGATAATGCAGTAAGGCCGATCCCTAGCGAATAATGAAATTTGAATTTAGAACGTCTGAAACCATCAACATTTAGTGAACTAAAATGTACGTGCATCAAAGAAAATTCAAAATTCAAACTGGCAGCTAACAAAAAAAAAACAATAAAACGTGATCGTGGTTACTGACGAGTTTAAAAAAAGAATGTAATTAAAAAGCACGAGCGATAAAGACAATTGAAACTAGAGTAGACAGGTAGTGAATTTTGTTTGTTTCAAATCTTAAAACATGTTGAGTGATAGTTAAGATTAACTTGTAAATAATACTTATATTTCCCTGACATATGATTGGTTTTTATTAAATTGTCTTTTAATTATCTCACAGATAATGTAAATAGTAGAGTATCCAACACGGGGGTAAAGCTGTCTTTGTCTGGGCGGCTTGTATTCTTCACTTAGGTTACACATTAACTTTATTATTCTTTATTAAATTATATAAATCCCTCACTGTCGTTCGGGATTAAAATTAGCAACCTTCGTTTCGTTCGGAATTCAACATGGAGCCCGCGACTTAAAGACACTGCTTTATCCCCTAGTCACATAATCTACTAATAGTTGCCTCTTTACCCACGAGGAATGGTTTCATCAAAGGGGAGTAATTGGAGGAAATAGAAGTCTTAGACTGAGTTTATCCATACCTATATTTTCGTTGTAACTAGGTGGTTAAGCCCAGGGGCGGGACTTAACCAGTAAAACTTCAAGAGACAAGTTAATATGACCCCGCTTTTTCCATAGAAAAATCATTCTCAGAATAATATTGACAGCATGGATGGCACAGTGATTGACCGATTGGCTGATGAGCTGCGTGTCCCGGGTTCGAAATATTTTTTGGCTTACTAGTTGTTCCGGGCCTGGGTTTTTTGGTATGTCAGTTGGACATGTATGAAGTCACCCACGATGAAATGCCTGCAGTATCATAGTAAGAAGTCCAATCCACTTCATCGGTATTCTAAAAAATTATGCTCAATTCATTGATTGGTGGTTCATTGACTACAAGGTATATGAATTGTATAGGCACAGTCAAATGCACGTCACTGGTAAATAAAAACTAGTTTATGCTGGCCACGTATTCTGTAGCAATCCTGTATAGGCCAGCACACTACATGTTTACACATTACATGTTTACTGTATGGACTTTAAAAGACGAAGGACTTTGACCCCTGAGTTTGTTTCGGTGTTTCTTCTCAGGGTAGTCAGCTAGGAAACACCGGCCTCATCTCGTTAAAACTGACTGAAAACAAAATTGACGTGTAAAAGTGTTTTTTGAAAACCTATTTACAAAATAAAGATCATCATCATCATCATCATATCAGCCGAAAGACTTCCACTGCTGGACATAGGCCTCCCCCAAGCGTCGCCACAACGACCGGTCCTGTGCGTCACCCGCCTGCCAAGCGTGGCGATTATGGCAAACCATTTTCATTTATCATTTATTTATCATTTACACTGAAGGTCAGAATGTTATGCCATGTATGCCACTCATCATTTTGCGTGTGGTCGACTCTACTTTAGTTTTAATATATGCGAAACCCGCCACGTGTCTAATATTTTTATGTAAAGAATCTATGTACAAAATTTCATAACTGTATCATGAAAAATCACAAAGTTTGTTATGTCAGCATAAATACATTGTCACTGGGCCATTCAAGGACTGAGGGGTTGTTTTGCACTTGCAGCCAGCTGTTAGCTGGCTCCTAATGCCTACTATGACCTGTCGTGACCTGACTTGTACTTAGTGTCAGTGGTGTCCAACTTGTGACCTTTTTAAATATTTTTGGGAAAAATATATAACATGGTGTTAAAACTATTGGAATCTATTCAGTTACTGATTCTGAACAAACTATATTCAGGTTTCATCATCATCAGCCTTTTTAAATTTCCTATT
This sequence comes from Mythimna lalbum, assembly GCA_949319445.1. Lineage (NCBI taxonomy): Eukaryota > Metazoa > Arthropoda > Insecta > Lepidoptera > Noctuidae > Mythimna > Mythimna lalbum. Next base: position 16,819,452 of record OX439357.1, on the reverse strand, counting down.
GCTGGGACTCAAACCTCCTCACTAGGAGAGGGAATTAGCCGTAATCCACCACGCGGACCCAGTGTGCGGGTTGGTGGATGTCTTCGAATTCTAGGACATACCGGTTTCCTCACGATGTTTTCATCCACGGTTTTAAGAGCACTGATAATGAAATAAATTACACAAAGGTGGTTTCGCATAAACTAAAAATAATTTTGTATACTCCTGTGGGAATGTTAGAACGTAAAGGGTAATTGAAGGAAGGTGGAGGAGTGCCCCGTTTGGAAGAAGCACCGCCGTGTCCTATTGGGGACGAACTCCCTCGCCAGGCCCTGGTTCAGGCCATGGTCCAGACCTAAGTGGAATGAGCGGAGGCCGCCTCCTTCTGCGGAGTAGTAATGCTTATGTGAAGGAGGTAGCCATGTAACCATGCAGCTAGAACTACATTAGGCCGATGACGTAAACGTTGACCACGCCTGATTTGTACGTAGAACGACGTCAGTCTGCGTGGATCTAAGGGCCTATGCACACCGCGTTTTTATCCTGCAGAGCAGTTTGTTGTCGTTTGTATCAATACAAACGCGCGGCACCGGCGCGTCTTCCCTACGGACGGGGTTTCCCCCGCAACTAGGGAAAGGGAAGTGTGAATCTACGCTAGTAGCAGTCGAGCGATTTGGTGCACCGCACGTCTTTGGAACAAAAAAATGGAGCCTTTCGACACAGAAAACTTCATAACTGAAATTCAAAATCGGCCAATATTGTGGAATTCACGATTACCAGTTCTGCTTAAAAACGCAAAATGCCAGCGCGTTTGTATCGCGTATGTATCGCTACACACGCGCGTCTGTATTTATACAAGTGTGCAAAGGTCTACAGGCTGCGTCTGACTTGCGTGCGTATCGCGTCTGTATCCCTACAAACGCGCGTCGACGGCGCGTTTAAAAAACGTGGTGTGCATAGGTCCTAATGTAGCTCTACAAGTCTAGTTGCCATATAAAATGTGTGTAGACTGACGAGCCTAGATCAGCGTACTTGGGACACGTGTGCGCAGTGTAAATCTATCTTAATACTCGCCTTGCACCATCAGAATATTAACAGCATATAGATTTGTGCAGTTCTTAGTTCACAATTGAAAGGTTGAAGTTTATTATTAAAACATCTGCATAATAGAGGTTGTTGACAGTATAACTAGACACTATGATGCCTGTGGGTGATGGCATATTATTATTTAAACACGTGTTTATACGTGAGTCATGCGCTATTGACACGGCCGGCATACATGAAACTAGATGGAGACCGACATGCCATATTTGTTTTATTACGTGCTGTCGTACTACGGTGTTGTTTTGCTTGATATTGGAGGATTAAGGATTTTTTAAACTAATTCTACAACATTATTTTTAGTAAAATGTGAAACCTGAATATAGTTTGTTCAGAATCAGTAACTGAAACTGTGGTATACACATTAAATGTAGGAAAAGTCAAGTAGTTGACGTCGTCGCGATCCTTTCGGGGCACCGACTAGACGTCACTCCTTGGGTTTGCCTGCTTACTGACAATTTGGTAGTTTCCCACATCCATCTTAACATTCTCATCTCCGCTACATGCAATCTTTTTTCATCCGTCTTTTTCACAGCCCAACATAACATTAGCTTATTCATTTTAACAGTAATAAAATCTTACACGAACAGCAGTATGGTTTCACCAAAGGACGTTGTACGACTGATGCTGGTGTCTCCTTATTAAAACACATTTGCAGCGTGGGAGGAAGCCCAAGATGCCCTCACTCAACCCAGAGCAAAAGGCTTACGGACGGCGAGCGATGGAAAGCTCGCTGTTCAACCGTCCGGTAACTGTCCGGATCGAGCCCTAGTCGTCGACGGCGCGCACTGTTCCCGCTCGCCTCAAGGAATTGTCAGCAACAGTAGACCCAGCTGGGTCGAAGCCTACTGGGGCCAGGGTTAGCTCCGAAAGGAAGCCCAGCCCCGGTATGAAGGCACGAAGGACACTTTATCCCTCTCCGCCCAAGAGCGGGGGATGTCATTAGAAGATTTTATAACCAAAAAGAAAAATCCCAGAGCGAAAGAATTCATATTTGATAATATTTTTTTTAATTATGACAATATCAAAAAAACCGACCGCAAAAAAAGTTTGATACACGAATACTTTCAAGCAGTTTGATGCAGCTGATGGAATGTTTTTCAGTTCAATCGTAGTTTGACGCTTTCAAATGACTATTACTATATTTTTATATTATTATATTATATTATATTATACTATTATTAACCTTACTTCTAGCGCTGTCGGTTTTTTTTACTGTCGATAAGCTTGGGCTAGACCGCTATCTCACCTAATGGAAAGCGATGAACATCGCCGCTCGCCCACATGGTCAAGGATAGAACGGATGCATTGGATGGCGTTAACTAGAAGAAGGTAACCTATTCACTCTTGAGTCAAATATTCCCAAGTTGTAGCTATCAGGAAATACAGACTCCGGCTGGGGATTCCACTCTGTAGCTGATAAAAATAAAAAAGGTGTTTAAGCAATCATCATCATCATCATCATTTCAGCCGACAGACGTCCACTGTTGGACATAGGCCTCCCCTAAGTGTCGCCACAATGATCGATCCTGCGCGTCTCGCATCCATCGGTTTCCCGCAACCTTCACCAGGTCATCGGTCCACCTTGCAGGAGGCCTTCGTCGCTGCGTCTTCCAGTACGAGGTCGCCACTCCAGAACCTTTCGGCCCCAACGGCCATCTGTTCTGCGAGCAATGTGGCCTGCCTATTGCCACTTAAGTTTGGCGATTCTTCGGGCTATGTTGGCAACCTTGGTTTTCCTGCGGATATCTTCATTTCTGATTCGATCCCGCAAGGAAACTCCGAGCATAGCCCTTTCCATTGCCCTCTGGGTGACTTTGAGCCTTCTGACGAGGCCCATTGTGAGCGACCACGTTTCGGCACCATATGTCATCACTGGCAACACGCACTGGTCATAGACTTTGTTTAAGCAAGCTGCAGGTAAAATATCGAATGCACTAAAATTGCCCTAATTGGCAAAATGACGAATAATAGCTGGTTGCGGTTAAGAAGTCCTTGAGAAACCGCTCACCGGCCTTACACAGATCACGAACTATTGTATTTAGGATTAAGCCATAAGGTACGCGGTAATGCAGTCTGTAGCAATGCGGCAAAATATTTAGTGAAGATTATGATACTACCTATGGAGACGATCGGCGGTGGTGACCTCTCGCGTCAGGCTCTGGTCTAGGTCAAGAAATGGAGCTAGAGAGATTAGGAAGCTTCTGCGGAGTAAAAGAGGTGGCGCAAGGAGAAGACAAGCTTCATGGACGGCGAGCAATGGGACGCTTGCTGTTCAGCCGTCCGGTGAGGACCGAGTGACGTGCAATGAGTAGCTCGTATTGCGGCCGTTCAATAACCGGCTGAACTGATCAAGTCGTCTACAGCGTGTAGTCTTCCACGCCCTTCTTAAACGCGTCGCAGGGCGTCAGGGATGTTTGTTGCACAGCAGCCCCAACAGTTCCCTGATGGCATTGTTATATTGATGGCAAAACTGTTTAAATTCTTTGTCTGGCCCAGTATTCAGCCTCGGCAATGCCGTCCACTGATACTGTCGTTAGGTCTCTACGTGAACAGGTAACAGGGCACGTAGATGGAAGGTGGTCTGCGGAGAGACGCCCATCTAAACCACCACCTCCACCACCACCACCTCGGGAGATAAGGCCTCTGGCGGAAGACGTGGGTCCTGTATGCCCGTTATAGGTCTTTTTTTAGTTGGCAAATCATCCGATGACATCATCCGCTCTTTTGTGTCAGGCTTTTACTGACTAAAACTCACTCCTAGTTCCTTCGTTGCCTTTCATTGCCGGGTTTTCCTTTCAGAAGCAAACCCATGGCCTCAGCAGGATTCGGTCATGCTGGGCCCCTACGGTTTGCCGCGCCGTTGACGACTTAGGCTCGGTCCGGACGGATACCGGACGGTTTGACTGCGAGTTACTCATTGCTCGAAGTCCGCAGGCCCGCGCCTATAGTGGCGTTATAGGTCTGGGTTTTAACTCGATCTATTCTTATGGCCCTACCAGCATTGCATAGCTGCATGCCTAGTACCCAACCGTTAGACATAGTGAAAAACCTAAGCTATTTAGTTAGTCTAGGAAGTTTAAATTCCTTAGCCGCCTGCTCTGCGCTCCAAATGCTTGGTAAACGTTTATCGTGGTAAATAATACTATTTTCTTTTACAACGATAGGATTTTGTTGAACCAGAACAATTTGCTTGTGGGCCTTACCTAAATTGTTTTGTACTTGGCAGACCACATAGATTTGTTCAGTGTTAGTGATTTTCCACATTGGAATGATCTATTTTCAACTGACTTCAAAGAAAGGAGGAGGTTCTCAATTCGGTTGTATTTTTTTTATGTTGGTTACCTCTGATTTCCGTCAGGCGTTGTTTATGGAACGATCAGAAATTTATTTATTTTTTTAACTGAAAGGATTTGCTTCCACATTGGTCTCAGGTTTTCTTTTTTATTCTAGTTCTGATGATGGGATGTATGAAGAAACGAGGGAATTCCTCAAATATTATAGGCAACCACACAGTAAAAAAAATAACCGATGTTACTAAAAAAAAAAAAAAAAAAAAGCGATCAAAATAACTTTAATTTCGGAGTTGGTACCGGAAATACTACTACTAGTTCTGTAGATGTTTAATTTTTATTTTTGTTAAATGTTTTTTAATTAGTTCCGTTTGTTTAATGAACTCCAATTATCAGAACTGCTTATTTCTATTGTTATTGATAGTTTTAATGTACACAAAGATACAAAAAGATAAAAAGATTCCGACTCGAAAGAATTGACTTCGCTTAAACTAAGCGAAATCGAGTTTTGCCCAAGTTTTGGGTTTAAAACCTTCAGGGGTTTGAGGTTAAAACAGATATATACATAACAGAGTACCTATACACAAGTTAACAATAAATAAAAAACATTAATAATACCCTTAAATAAGCTAAATAAATATACGAACCGTACATAATAGATACTAATAAATAATAGTTGTAAGTTAATATTCAAGAATAGTCCACATTTCACACTCAAAAAGATTTACAATAAAATAAAATTTAACCTATCTAGAATAAATATAAATGCCACGCTTTTTCAGATTGAAACTACAATAAAATAAAAACGCAAACTGCGTCAAAAAATAATGATACAAAGTTCCTAGGAAAAATATCATAGCAACTTGTTTTTCCGAGAACAGTTGCATTGCAAACGCTGCAGGTCGATTCCAGGTAGCATAAAATTAATTAAGCCATGCCGTCTCTTGCATTCATATCCCATTTCCTATTAAACTGTTGCCGACTGCAAAATGTAAATTATTATTATAGTTTGAATCAAAGTAATCCTTTCGCTCGTATAACAGAATTGTACGTAAGCATTCTGTTTGTAAGTAATAAAACAGTCAGATAAACAATATTTGCTTCGTTCAAACACGTCATTTCTAAAACACAAGGATAAAAGCTAGTTTTGTTTTATTTTTTCTGAATCACTGAACGTAGAAAACTGTCGGAAACTTGACACAATTCAAGTTGTATTGTCGCAAATTCACCCCACTTCGGAGCGCCTGTCCAATTTGTAATAGCAATGATCATTCACTCGTCGACAAGCTGTTTGCTGTACAACTTGGATATTGTTAGGAAAAATGTTTGAAAGATTTTTCTATTTGATCGTGTTTTGTTTAAGGGGTGGATCATAACGCTATTTTGTTTGTGGGTTAAGCTGTTTTTAAGGTAGATATAAACTGGTGCTTGACTGCGATCTCACCTAAAGGTAAGTAATGATACAATTGTTGATGGTGAGGCGCACTATTTTGTTAAGAGCCTAGAGTCAATACTCTAGGCTTGAAGACGCCCAAATTACGGAAAAACCGCAACAGGCATATTGTTGCATATTGTTTCAAGCCTTCGACGTAGATACGCGGTTTAAACGACGAGGCGAAATAATTAGCGTAGCGTGACAATGCCGCCAGTCTTTTGGGCACATTACTGGTCGACAGCGATGTGGAAGAGTTTATTGGCGTCATATTTTAGTTTGTTTTTAGTTAGTTTTATTTAGCTTAGGGTTTTTATTATTATTATTCTTTGATTTTACTATGATTGTAGTTAGTTATGTATTTGTTAAATGTAAATTATTCGTTTAAATATACAAATATTGATAGTTGTAACTTTCAAGATTTTCACGTCATCATTCTATTTGCTAATAGGTAATTTACTTAAGCCAAGTCAATGTTTATTTAATGTTGGTTCAAGTGAAAAAAACACATTTAAGTCTAATATAACTTTGTTTGATGGAAACTTTATCTTCATATTTATTTTTTGTTGCCATAATTACAGCTAAAAACCGCCGATGATACTGAAGTTGACATTTTGTATTATCCTGACCTGGTTTCTTTACATTCATATAAAGCTGAAGATGGGAGGATGAACTTAAGCTCACGGCGGGACCTAACTGGAGAAGAGTAGCACTAGACATACGGCAATGGAAGCAGCTAGAGGAGGCCTTTGCCACCAGGCACACTTTTTTTTTTTTTTTTTTCCTCGACGGGGAAAATCATCTTTGACGAAACCCGCTCTTGGGTGGAGCGGGAGACAGTGTCAGACTCTTACTGACTAAAAACCCCGCGCCGTTCCTTCTAGCCTTCATACCGGGGCACGAGCTCCCTTTCGGACAACCCTGTCCCCAGTAGGCTTCGACCCAGCTGGGCCCCTCCTGCTGCTGACAACTCCTTGAGGCGCGCGGGAACAGTGCGCGCCGTCGACGTCTTAGACTCGGTCCATTATCGGACGATCGGACAGCGAGCTACCCATAGCTCGCCGTCCGCGAGCCTGCGTCTACGGTGGCCGGAAATCGGGATCGGAATCCCGGCGACGGCGGCGAGGGCGCCGTTGCCTGATGCGGTCGGCCTCCTCCTTTGCAAGCATTACTGCTTCGCAGAAGGAGGCGACCGCCTGCCATTCCTCCTCGCTCCGGACCATGGCCTCGACCAGGGCCCGGCGCGAGAGGTCTCCGCCGCCGATCGCCCCCACGAGGGCACGGCGATGCTCCGCCCAGGCAGGGCACACCTCGACGGTGTGCTCCACCGTCCACCAGGCACACTGAAGTGAGAGTCATTTTATAAAAAAATTTATATATAAAAAGAAGAAAAAAAATACCTTTTCAGAAAAAAAAAGTAATATTACTTTTCAGGTCTACTGGATATACAGACGTGAAAATGCAAAGAGTATGTATAATGTGTATTTTTATAAAGTAAAGCTCCTTCATTAAATAAAGGCTAATTTATTTTTTATTTTTATAAAACTGAATCTAATTAATAAGGCAAGTAATCTCCCCAACGGAAGCATCATAATATAACTCTCAGAAACACCAGATCTATTAGCAGCCATTTTACCACAGTCACTCCAAAACCACAAAGCTTTTAATTTATTAGCACCAAGCTCTAAAATCAAAAGCGATATATATTATGTATTAGAAATTAAGTGAAATTTACATGGTATATAAGGGAAACATAAACCACGGGGTGGTGTGAACCAATGAAAACAGTTTCCAATGCACGCCTGATAAATATTTAATAGCAGTGTGCTGAACTGTTACATTACGAGGGCAACTTTATGATTTTTGGCAGGCGCTTATTTAGGACTGCACATTTTTAAATACTGCTCAGGATTTTGTATACCCTAAAGACTAACCATAGTATAAAAATACGATACGAAAGACAAACTTTCAGTGACTGTGTAATTGACGGCACTGCTGCACTGCGTGTTTTTTTTATCGGTGTGTAAAAATCATCTAGATGACATCCCCTGCCCTTGGGCGGAGCGGGACATAGTGTCAGACTTTTACTGACTAAAAAATCCACCCCGTTCTTTCGTTGCCTTTCATACTGAGGCTGAGCCTTCCTTTCAGAAGCAACCCAACTGAATCCCTACGGTTGCTGACAACTCCTTGAGGCGCGCGGGAACATTACGCGGCGTCGACGACTTGGCTGTGCTGCGTGTTACGGTTGCGGGCCGTAGACTGCATAATTGTTAGAAAGAGTTACCGTGACGTTGGAACACAAAAGGCATTTGTAGTCCGGAACAGAGGGGGATTGTTATCAGTAAAAGTCTAACACGTCTATCACTCCACCCAGACCTGGAAAACGTATTTGATAATTTCCCACCTCAAAACAAAGGATCCCAAGTCCGTCCCATTCAAAAACATAGTAAAATAACGTAGCGGCTAACACAAACGTTGCGGCTAGCTGATCGAAAATTGCGGTTCAGTGTACACGGGCGCAATTACCCACAAACGAACGCACGCCGCCACATTAGCATGGTTTGCTTTGTTACGTTACGTCTTGTCAACGTGCTTTACTGCTTTGGTTACTGTTTGCAAAACTGATACAAGGTATAATTTATTTATTTATTTAAAGCTTTATGCACAAGAATTGTACAAAGGTGGACTTAATGCCTTAGGCATTATCTGCCAGTCGACCTTAGGGTGGTGCAGAAACATAACATGGCAGGCGCAACTTAATAAATGAGAAACAAATACAATAGTAAATACATGTAATGAAATGACATTTCATTAATTCAAATTTGCCGCGCATCGCGCGTTGAAGTTGTCAATGGAATTTATGTTCTGTGGAACGGGGTGACGTGTGATTGAATGGCAGATGATGTTTAGATTATTTTGCATATTTTATTGTTAAAAATTCTATTGTAAAGAGATAAAATAAAGGGATATAATTGAGGAGGCGATATTAGTAAACTTTAAATGTCGTTTCTTTGATTTTCAGGTAAGTTATAGGTGTAATGGTCATAGTTAAACGTTGTATTATTGTAAAGACGTATTAAATAAACAAATCTTTTCAGAGAAACAATTTGTGGTTTATTTGGAAAATCCTCAATAACATATCTTATATACATACTTAGATACAAACACATAAATAAACAAAGTGTAGTGAAAAAAGAAATCAGTGCGATGATGATTCTACCAACATGCGAATATACTCTCGTGCCTTCATCTTAAAAGAAAATCGGCTAATCGCCATCCTGATATTCAGAGGGGGCGCATTTCAAAGAGATATAATAGTGAGTGGAGTGTTGCCTCCCACTGTAATAGTTCTTTATTCGGAGAATAATATCTATCTTCTCAATTTTATATTTGATTTATTTATTTACTGTATAATTTATGTATGTGAATACAAAAGTGGACGTCTTTCGACTAAAATGATGTAAATGATGATGATTATGCATAAGTAAATAAATTATGCTACAAAAATAAATAATTTAATTTAAGTATTTACTCTACTTATTTGATCACCATTCTAGTTTCTAAAACGTTTAGTACAGATTTCCTTACGATATTTTTCATTAAAGGAATCAGTGTAAACTTAAAATTAACTTAAATTTAAACGTAAATAAATCGCTTTCAAATGGACTTAGTAAGTTACCGCTTGGCGCTTACGTATAGTTTTAACTGTAGTTAACCCTCTGGTTCCGCCTGCACTCTGTGCAAACAAACAAGCAACAGACTAGTTTATCAGCGACGGAACTCATTCACATTAATTTGCAAAGTTAAGGTGTATCACGGAAGCAACCCTGGGGTAGGGTTGTCTCGTACATTTTTGGAATTGTAAAGTAGAACATGTTTTCAATGAAAATCATTTTTTTCATAGTAAGCTTTCAAAAAAAAATCATAATCATTTATATAATTTAATTTATTTATTATGTCATAACAATTTTATTCTAATTAATTCAGTAATGTAACTATGGGTCAATTAATGCCTGAAATAAACAATAAATAAATAAATAAATAAATAATAAATAAATAATAAATAGCTCGGTATATACCCATACAATAAATACTCATGAAGACTATTCTAAAAAGCTCAAACACGATAGGGTTATCTGAGGAGACATAGGAAATGTCCACCTTCCGGTTCCATCATCACATGCATGCAAAATTTCAGCTCAATCGGTAGGTAACCGGGAAGTGGATCAATTTGCAAGATTTGGTTACAGACATACAAACATCGGGACAGGTGAAAATAAAAAAAAGCTTGTAAAAAGTAAGATTAATAAATTCAGAGGGCGAGTAAAAAAATGTTAATAAAAATAAAATAACAAATTGAAAATTAAATATGTGGTGTGTCAGATGTTTACTGCCTACAACCTACTTGTGTTTCTTCTGTTACCCTTTGCGTTCAAGTGATTCGGTAACTTTTTCGACCATCCCGCAAAATTATGCACAAATGATTATTAATAAGTGTCAACCCTACCAAGCTCTACATACTTTGACGTACACCATTTTGTTAATATTTACACGCAGGGATGCCCAAACGTGTTTCATTAAAGCTGCTAGCGTTTAATGACACATTTGAGTGAACTTTGTTGCCAGATAGCTAGTTAAGTTTCGTGCTTTGGCAACCCTGCAGTCAAACTCCGTTATTTGAGTCCTTGATTGAGATTGTGATCACCTGAAGTGATAAGGGGTTGGAAAAGACGGTGTATTTGGCTTTTTATTACTACTGTTAATAGGCTCTCGGTTGGCCACTATCTTACATGACAGTACCATACAGCAGTGAGTTATAGTCTAGTGGTAACAACTCCGACTTACGAGTTGGACGTAATGAGTTCAAACCCAGCCAGGCGCATTATTTTGTGTAATTTATTTCATCACCACAGGGCCTCAAGTCTGCTATTACAATAGTGACACAATGGTCTAGCATTGACTTCATTATTGTTGATTTTGACAAGTTTTGGTAATCTACTAATAATGACTAATCAGTCATAATGACTTTCCAATGGTCAACCACAGACACTTCATTTAACCCTTCAGATACCGTCAATTAGAGACACAATAGTAAGACAATAGATGCGCGGCCACCGGTGGTCGCTTGGGGATTCATGAATTAAAGAAGTGACTAAAAAAAACTAATCCAGTAAAAACCTCTGAAAATGTCCTATTTTTTAAGAACTTTGACACTTCATACGTTGGCTAAAAATTAAAAAACTCAAAAAAGTAATCCTCTAGAGACCTTGCAAATTTTATTAAGATTCTAAATGACGACAACTTTTTCCAAAAACTTTTAAGGGTTTAAAAAAAACAGCTACTTCCTGGAGCAAGTTCTGTGAAATTTTCGAGTAAATTTCGGAATTACCGAATACTAACAGAGTTTTCAGGCGTTATCTCTCTTTTTTTTGCGTTGCCTTTTCGTCAAACATCGCGTTGGATTGCATTAAATGAAGTAACAAGCTTTTAAACCATCTTCGATGTTTACGATAGGCAAGTGGAAAAGGACCCTCTTAAACATAATAATAAATCTGTAGAAGATTTTAGTTGTGCACGCATCACTTAAAATGTACGAAATCGATGTGGATAACTTTTATATCTTCATAAAAATTGTGTGTAACTTAATATTATATTACTTAGGCTTTGTTTCATCACAATTGGTTGACTATATCGAAAGACATACTACATTCATTACTTGTTTAGGCGGAACTAGTACTAATTAGGTAAATCTATATCTATATCTATACTTATAATAAATCTGTAGAGAGGTCAATTCTGTACATGAAATATATTTCCAAAATAACTATCAGGGGGTGATTAGTGATCGATACTGATGCCAAAAATGCAAACAGTACAATTTTTGTCTGTCTGTCTGTCTGTCTGTATGTTCTTTATAGAAACAAAAACTACTCGATGGATTTTAACGAAACTTGGTACAATCATTCTTCATACTCCTGGGCAGGTTATAGTATACTTTTCATCACGCTACGATCAATAGGAGCAGAGCAGTGAAGGGAAATGTTGGAGAAACGGGAGAAATTACTCGACGGAATAAGCAACAGGATCCGCGTACGAAGTCGCTGGCAGAAGCTAGTACTAAATAAAATACTAAGAGAACATCAATACAGTATCTACCTGAGCCTGTACCGATACCTGTAGATACCAACCCTATTGTTAGCAAAGCATCACACGTAGGAAATTGCACGTATACAACACGTATATACATAAAGGAGAACACTGCAACACGATCAAGGCTGTCATTTGCAAGGTGTACGCTACGTACCCATTACCTAGCTAGACTACAGCAATATGCAGTGACTGTCAATTTGACACTTCTATTGTGAAAATAGATTGGAAGGTAGCTGGATACTTGTGAGCTGAATTTTTAGTAGTCATTAAGTGGAATAAATTTTTTGTAGTGGTAGTCAATGGGGATGAAAAATTTTCTTTTAAATGAGAAACTCTTACTTGTGACTAGATATTAGCCATAATATGAATTGTTACTATTTTAGTGTACAATCAAGTTTATTCTATTCTATTCATGACATAAATAATCGAATATCTTCTTAAACTTTACACACACAATATAAAGACAATGAGGGAGCGAACGCCGGCGTTCGCTTGGGGTTTAATGAGATGAAAGCACGGTTGGCGCTATAGTTAAGCGATTAGCTGTTTTTGTTTGTAGCAGGAGATACTGTCAGACTTTTATTGACTAAAAACACACTTCTGCTCCTTCGTTGCCCTTCGTACCAGGGCCGAATCTTCCCGGGAGTCTCTTTCGCATCACCCATGGCCCCAGTGGGCTACGACCCTGCTGGGCCCCTATAGTTGCTGACAACTCCTTGAAGCGCGCGTGGAACCCCACGCTAACGTAATTATGTTTTATAACTATGTACCTACTACACATTTTAAGGAATTGTTATAACATCGCCTTGGACGCGTCTGTAAAGGTGTTATAATATATTTTGTAAATAAATAAATAAACTTAGGCGACACTCAGGAGAGGCCTATGTCCAATAGTGGACATCTTTCGGCTGAAATGATGATAATACTACCATCAAATGGGATCGCACTCAAGCATTAGTTTTTATCAATTAGAAAAAAATCCTTTCCTGTTGCCAGAAACGAAAATGTGAAACGAAATACTTCCAAAAACACCTTTAATTCAGCACGTTCATCAGATTCCCCGGACATTAATTTGGTACGGAACCAGCCACGGAACAGGGGTGTGCTGGCAACACTCCAACGTAATAATTATATGCTGCTGTGGTGGGAAACATCGTGTTAGTGGTAACCAGCTCGATTAATGGTCTTAGACCATTTACCTCGGAACATTTGGGCCAAAAGTGCAAGCCGAAACGACGGAGAGGTCATGTTATAAATTATTCTTTACTAGCTGACTCAGCGATCTTCGTACCTCTTATCAATCAATTAATAATAATAATTTTAAAGTTTATTTGGAACAATATAAGTTTCTACAGGGTAAACTAAGATAGCTACTTTAGAGGTATGCTGAACAGAGTGTTAAGTCCCGCAAATCTCCTTTGAAAAGGGAGGATCCTCCGACAAGACAGGTGTTATAGTCTGGTGGGTGACTGCTCGATAGTTGATTTCGGGCTGTCGTATATATTCAAATCGCACGGAGAACTTTGATTGCGCGATGCAGGATTTCGTATTTTTCTTTGTAGTTCCTATGTGGCATCATAGATGTCGCTAAAGTACAAAAAATAAATACTGTAGCGCAGCTATAGACACGTATATTCATAAATATTGTCGCACATTTTCTAGGTACTGTGCGTCAGCGCACATTTATATTGTCGAATAAGGAACGCGTTTTGCTCTCTGATTGGTTATGAGCTTGGAGCGGGCCAATCAGAGCGCCGAACGTTAAACGTGTCGATCGCTTTAACGTAAAACAAACTCCCAATAAGCACTTTGTTATTCATTATCACACTGATAAATTACTAATTTATTATTATTTATTTTATTATTTATCGTTTATGGTGGCGCCTTACACAACTTTGGCGAAAAATATAAATAAAATGTTAAGTGAGGATACCCTGGCGCTGGGTAGGCTGGTTCGAAACGAAAATTGGATGGAAGTGGACTGTATCTTGATGAGGTGTGAGAAGGCGTAGCCATACGTGACCTTGCGAACGCAGCTCTTGGACGACGAAAGTAGGTTGGGCTTAAATAAAAAAATTGGTACTAGGAACGCGAACTAACCTTGACTTTGCCCGTCGAAACGAGGCTCGTGCAGTCTGGAACCACTGCACGTATACGGCACGCACTCCCCTTCAATGTTCTTTAACACCAGCTAGCCTAACAACGCTTGTAACAGTTCACAAATAGAAAATATAAGAAGCTTCGCGCGGAGGAATATTCCAGACTTCATAGAATGTTCACGACGGACGTGTGACAGAGCAAAAGCATCAGTCAGCGCTCGCGTGGGAGTAGGATGGAACATAGGTAGGGAATGTGTCTTGGTTCGGAAGCATTATTTCTACCCTCCATTTGGAATTGTAAAAGTTACGAAACACAACAGTTTATTTTAGGCAATAATTAACCCATATTAAAATGATTGAATTAGATAAAATTATTATAGCTTAATAAACCAATAAAATTTGATAATTGATTTGATTATTTAAATAATTGAAACATTGATAAAATTATAAAAATTACATTAATAAATTGAAAAAAAAATGCAGTTACACAGTATGGAACATTCCAGACACTATCTTATTCTTATATCAGGGCAATGAAAACTGATTTGAACCACCATAAAACTCTGGAATGTGCTTCCCCTTGACATCAAAAAATCTGAAAGTAAATTATCCTTCAAACGTAAAATTCGGAACTACTACTTGAAGTCCTCTCAACTTTAGTTCGGTCTTCGTCAGAATTGTTATTATTGAGTTATCGTAATGATTTGATAATTTTCATAGTATTTATTAGTTTATTAATATAGCGTATTTATGTATTTTATTATTATAAATAACTTATTTTATATTTTTCCGTTTGTAGTATCTGTTATTTGTTTATTGTGCAAACCTACCACAGTGTTGTCTTTTTTTAACCCAAAGGTTGACTGGTAGAGAATGCCTTGTTGCATTAAGTCCGCCTATGTACCACTACTGTACATGAAGTTTAAATAAATAAATAAATAGATAAATAAACAAATTTGAAAAAAAAAATTGGGTATATGAAAACAGATATTTACCGCCACAAAAGTTTAAGAATTTTACAGTTATTCTCTTCACAAGTGTATTGAAAAACGTCGTATGATACACGTGAGTAATTAATGATTACCGTTTCGGCTCTCTTAAGACCCTCGCCGCGGCTCGGGTCTAAATACCGCCTCGACGGTAATTACTAACATTGCACACTTGTATAATAATGTATTATTATTTCCTGTAAGCCACATTTTCAACGGGACAGGCATGTACGCAAAGCTAAACGTCACTCAAGCCGAGAGAGCAAGGACGAACGCGTCACAAGCGTCATGTGGTCGGCCGCCGTCAAAAACACGGCGAGATACTCGGCCTTTGTGTCCGTGACAACACTAGCTTTGTACTGTATACGTGTTTCTGGATTTTGATATTGCAATATTAACATAAAGATAAAACAGAAATGTATGCATTTCACCTCATCATCATCAGCCTTTTTAATGTTCCCACTGCTGGGACTCAGGCCTCCTCTCTAGGTGAGGGAATAGGCCGTAATCCACAACGCGGGCCCAGTGCGGGATGGTGAATGTCACATGTCTTCGAATTTTTTGGTTCTAGGTAGGTTTCCTCAGGATGTTTTCCTTCACCGTTTTAAGAGCAGTGGTGATGAAATAAATTACACAAAGTAATGCGCCTGACTGGGTTTGAACCCGCGATCTACAACTCGAAAGTCGAGGCCGTTACCACTCGGCAACACTGGTCTCATATTTGAACAAGATTTCATCATAATCATCATGTCCTCCTCCAAGCGTCGCCACAATGAACGATCCTGTGCGTCTCGCATCCATCGGTTTCCCGCAACCTTTACCAAGTCAAAGTCAAAGTCAAAACATTTATTGCGAACTAAGTGTACAATGGTGTTGTTGTTATCATGTCAGTACTTTCAGTCATCAGTCCACCTTATTGGAGGCCTTCCAACGCTGCGTCTTCCGGAACTAGACTTGGATTAAATTAACTCTAGTAAGCGCTTTTATTAGACCCTCGTTTTTAAACCAATTCGCCTTTAAGTCATCCATTTTGTTCCAAACCCCAAATTACTAAAACAGGAAAAAAATAAAAATGCATTTTCATTGTGCCAAAACAAGTTAGCATTATTTATACTGTTATGTACTGCCATAAATATGTTTTACAGCCTTTCATGCAGGGGAAGCGGCCATTATTGCCACAATTATGGTGTTGCCAGTTTAGGGTGAACTAAAAAAATGGTACAGCAATTCTGACCTGTTGAGCTTTGATGGTATGCTATCATACTTTTTATTTATGCTATGGAATAAATGTGGAACAAAAAAAAAATGGAGGTATAGAAGTGTTTTTTTTTTTGGAAATTTTAGCAGGGATCTTCTATTCTCATCTGGGTTGGTGGTAGTGGCTGATTGCTATGCCGGAGATCGTGGGTTCGATTCCTTCCCATGACAAATGTTTTTGTGATGAGCATGATCATTTGTTCTGGGTCTGGGTGTAATTTTATCTAGATATATGTCCAATATATAAGTATGTTTATCAGTTGTCTAGTATTCGCAACACAGTCAAGCTCTGCTTATTGAGGCGACGATTTTTTTGAGGCTCAATTGCGGGGGTTATATTTATGTATGCGGTAATCTGCTAAAATTTTGACAGTTGTGAGTGACCTACCATTAGAAGAACGTCATTGTCATCGACTTATGTCGTGGTGCAGTTGTAGCTTTTAATTTGTTACGAGACAGCTCGATATTGTCATCCTATCACAACTCTATTACGAGACCATTGACCGATCAGTGATCGATCATTATGAATTAGCAGATTACGAACTTTTAGCAGAATGACAATGGGATCGGTTTGAAATGACGAATTTATAAAAACAGCAGATACTATACTATACCCAGATACTATACTATACAAGGTACTATACCCAGGTTTGTCTTGTGTGGTAACGTCTCACAACCAAGGTATTTCAAGTTTGAAATTACAACATTTAAGTTTTCACCCCACATGACTCCCACACAGAACTATGGTTCTCAAGCAATCTCAATTTAAAGCCATTCTAGGAAACTCAAACTTCAAAGATCAAACATCGACTAAAATTACCTTCATGAAGTTTGCTTGACTCACTTTATTGATTTTCATACAAAAGCCTTTAGATTTCCTAAGATCCATTTAACGACCTAAACTGTACTGTTAGAGAGAGGGATGGAGCTATATAGGATGTATTGCTCCATCTCGTTTACTCGCTCGCACGCTTGACATTTTATCAAGTCATGGTAAGTTCCCAGTTTACTGACTAAAGCAGGAATTATATGACTTGATTCCACCATCTCACTTCTACCATCGGACAAGCCGACGAACGGCGAGTAGCCACCCTTATGTTGTTGAAACCTCTACGGTCTGGACCAAGCGTTTCGCCTTGTCGTTTATACCACGTACAACGAGGGACTGGAACAATTTGTCTGCTGCGGTCTGCCCGTCCGATTATAATTTAGGTGTTTTTAAGACTCGAGTGAATAGGCTCAAAAACTAGTGCGCCTCACCATCAACGATTGCATCACTGTTTACCATCAGGTGGGATTGCAGTCAAGCACTAGTTTATATCAATAAAAAAAAATATCAATGGTATACAACGTGTAACGTTAAATGCGCAAAACCTGAAAATAGTTTGATCAGAATAACGAGCTGAATCAATTAAATCACTTTTTAATATAGGTTACATTTTTGAAAAAAATCTTCATTTAAAATGTCGCCCTGTCTATTTATGAATTAGTCAAGTCATCATGTGCGCAAACCCGCCGAAATAGGTAAACAAACACAAAAATGGTTGTAGTCCAATCTAATTTTTTCATACACAGCATAATAAAAGAAAAAAATAAGAAATAAGATATTAATTTTAAACAAACTAAAACTGCACATAAAACCGCGTAATTAACGTTACACGTTGTATATTAATTAGGTCATCAAATCCCTAGATTTGTTTAGAAAAATAATAAAATAGTATTGTTATTTTAACATCTTCCGTGATTTGATCAAATCACTTAGGGATTTGATCAAATCACTTAGGGAGTTGGCCAAATTTCTATTTCTAACGTATCCTTGGGACTATAAATACGACTAAACCTCTTCGCAAACTGAACCAAAACACCTACAATTTCCATCTTTTTCAGTCCGAATGTCACCTGAAACCGTTCCTTAGTCACCCTGCTCAGCTAATTACGTCCACCTAAAATCCCAGAGACCTGCAAATGATTATGACTAACGTTCGTGACGTCACGGGCTCGAGCACGGCGGCTAGTGTTTGAATTTTAATCAGAATTAGTGTGAAATCGACTATCTCAGTGCTTATTTTTTTCCAATTGTGTCCTGTTGTTTTTATTTGTTTTTATGTTTATATCTCTTTTACGTAAAATAGTTTTCTGTTATTTATGTTTCGTCTATTTTATTGATTTTAATATAGTTCACCTATGTTCAATTTTGTAATCCTTGCTGGCCGGTTGGCGTCTCATCGTCGAAAACGGCTGGTGCTGAAAATCAGCGCTGTGGCTCTGTCCTGCACGAGCCCCAGCATTATGCTGAGTACTGGCCGTTTTGCGCTGATGTGACGCATATCCTATCTAGCTGATAGTTTTTAAGTAGGATATTGGTATTTTGTTTATTTTTATTTATTTTTGGGATATGCGTCATGTTGGGCGCAAATAAACACTTTTTCTTTCTTTTCTTTCTTTCTTTCTTTAAATTACACTTGTCGCGCTTATATTGCCTCCGAGTGACGGGAGCTGGTGTGGTGGCAGTTCCAGCGAGGTTTAAGGCTTATAGTCCTTAGAACATCTGGCCGGAATAAGTAAACACAATACTCGTACTCACTTAGGCGGCAGTACGAGTATCTGTGCATTTAATTACGGCCAGCTACGCCCGCTCTATCAATCCAACGCGATGTTTGCCGAAAAGGCAACACAAAAAAAGAAAGTTAACGCCTGAAAACTCTGTTAGTATTCGGTAATTCCGTGGTTTACTCGAATATTTTGCAAAACTTGTTACAGAAAATACCTGTTTTTTTATATCCTGAAAAGTTTTGAAACAAATTGTCGTCATTTAGAATCTTAATAAAATTTGCAAAACTTTTTTTTTTTCATTTTTAGGCAAATTATAAAGTGTCAATGTTCATACAAAAAAGGAGATTTTCAGAGGTCTTTACTGGATTAGTGTTAAACAAATTTAGAAATTAATTTCAATAGAAGCCTAGATAATATTCACAAGATACTATGTTTCCAAAATATCTAATGAGAAAAGTGTAATCCTTAATAAGCGAAAGTGAGTTTGTTTGTTTGTTTGTTTGTTACGTCTTCACGCCTAAATGGCAAAACCGATTTTGATGAAACTTGGTACACGGATAGACCATGTCCTGGAATAGGACATAGGATACTTTTTATCCCGGAAGTATGTTCCCCTAGGATACTTTTCTGCTATCACGCGGGCGAAGCCGCTGGGAGCAGCTAGTAACGTCATAATCGGGTAAGAGCGGTTGTTCGAGGAAATATTAGTCTTAAAACCTTCGTGGAAATATTTGTTAACAGACAGTTCGAATTTTACACCTATATACTTTGAATGCACATTAGATTATCCTGCCGTAATCCCGCTCTCACTAACTCCCCCGCATTATACCACAGGGCTACCTCCCAATGGCATTGTGGTCCGCTTTTCCCGGCGACCAATTTGTCCGTCCGACGTGACCGCGGTTTTGCGTCCGTATGTGCATATTGAAAACTTAATCATTAACGTACGTTCTAGGATTGTTCGCCAATTTAGTTTGGGATCGCCGGGATGGGCCGTAATGGTTTCTGGTGCGATTAGAAAGTTATTTTGGGTGTCCCTCACACCCAAAATTGAGGATTTTCGGGTGATTTGTTTTGGTTCGTGAAATCAGACTAATGCAAATAAATCAGCATTTATTTCCTGTACCCCCAGCCAAGTTGCTAATCTGCAATAGTTAACGCTAGTAGGAATGACGTTATCTCAACGCTCAGTCACGTGGTCAGAACAAAAGAATTAGTCCTCGAGCCCGCGTCTACGGTGGCCGGAAATCGGGATCTGAATCCCGGCGGCGGCGGCGGGGGCGCCGTTGCCTGATGCGGTCTGCCTCCTCCTTTGCTAGCATTACTGCTTCGCAGAAGGAGGCGACCGTCTGCCACTCCTCCTCGCTCCGGACTATGGCCTGAACCAAGGCCCGGCGCGAGAGGTCTCCGCTGCCGATCACCCCCACGAGGGCACGGCGTTGCTCCGCCCAAGCAGGGCACACCTCAACTGTGTGCTCCACCGTGTCCTCCGGGCGTTCCACACAGTGGCGGCACCCGGGCGTCTCTTCCGCTCGAATCCGATGCAGGAACCTCCCGAACTTGCCATGTCCGGTGAGGACCTGCGTCATGCGGAAGGTAAGGACGCAACTTGGCTAGGGGCTGAAAACTAAGCAAGAAAACTGTTGAAGCTTCAAATTGTGTATATTATATCCTATCGAGCGCCGATTGTACATGTCTGTACAACTTTTATGATCTTGAAAAACACTTAATTTTCGTTTTGTACATACGTTTGAATTACGACGTATGAAATTTATTTGGCCAAAAACTTTGGTTTCTATATATATTAGATTATTTGTTTTTCCCAGAGAAAGGCAGAAAAAGGCACCACGCGGGTCCAGTGCAGATTGGTGGTTAATGCGACCTGCCTACTACTAAAAGACATCATCTAGCAAACTTAACTTTCCAAACATATTTTCGACTTTACACTTAATAGATTTTTTGATACCGTAGTAGGTACATAAAACTATTGTACGTAGGTACTTGGTATTTACGCAACAGTGACGCATCAGGATCACGTGCCACCCCAAGCGTTGTCGTGGGATGCTCCTTGGAAATACTGCTGACTCATCGTTTGTACAGTGTTGCTAGGTTCTGAAGTTTTGGTAAGATTTTGGTGTTGTTTGTGGATATTTTTAGATACGTGGGTAGTTTTTAAAAATGATGACGTCGCAATAATATCAATTTACTTTGTTCGTTTCCGTTGATGAGCGGGAACGCCCACGTGAATATATAAAATATATTACTATACTAGCATTTGCCCTCGGCTTCGCCCGCATAAATAAAATATAACCTATGTCACTAGGAATAAATCAGCTTTCTATCAGTGAAAAAATTTTAGCAATAGGACCAGTACTTTCAGAGATTACCCATTTCAAACAAGAATTTTTTTTTTTTTTAATTTTTTGTTTGAAATAGGTAATCTCTGAAAATACTGACGAAATACAGACAGAAATAGGCTATATTTTAAGTACGCAGGTGAAGCTGCGAGCAAAAGAAGAGTATGCACAAAATCTTACTAGATTTAAGTAAAAGTTGCTATTAGTAAAATCGTGTAATACCTTCCACAAACCTGGCAACACCATTCCTTTCATAGATGACTCCGACCCTCGGAAAAAACTATGTGTAAGCGTTGAGTGACGCAAATTGGATGGGCAAATTAGGTGACTGAACGAGTTTTTACCTAATTTGCTATTTTCAGCATAAACTTTCCCTTTTTTTCTCCTGCCTAAATATTTGCTATACTGAGCTGGATAGAAAGATAGCTAGCTATTTTATCTAAACGGTGGGATTGTTCGATATAGTGGTATTAGAACTTGCCAGTGTTTTACAAATAATCCTGTATGTTTATTAGTTGTCTAATATTCATAGCACAAGCTCTGCTTTGTATGGGACTAGAAGGCGTTATGTGACAATTGTGGAAACAAAATGAATGATCTAAAAAAGACCTTTA
Source organism: Mythimna lalbum (assembly GCA_949319445.1). Classification (NCBI taxonomy): domain Eukaryota; kingdom Metazoa; phylum Arthropoda; class Insecta; order Lepidoptera; family Noctuidae; genus Mythimna; species Mythimna lalbum. The sequence goes on along the minus strand of OX439357.1, from coordinate 16,797,625 downwards.
GTATAAAAATGTATTAAATTTTACATAACGATTATAGCTAGAGGTGGCTAAGGACAGAAAAAAGTGGAATAAAGGACCCCTGCAGGGCAAAGGCCTCCCTTCCTTCCTCCCTTCCTGCTTCGCAGAAGGAGGCGACCGCCTGCCACTCCTCCTCGCTCCGGACCATGGCCCATGGCTGATGGCCCGGCGCGAGAGATCTCCGTCGCCGATCGCCCCTTGAGGGCACGGCGATGCTCCGTCCAAGCAGGGCACACCTCGACTGTGTGCTCCACCGTGTCCTCCGGGCGTAAGATATCTCATCTGCGTTTCCACTTTGTAAGAGCAGTTGTATGATAAATAGAGAAAATGTGTCTCGAGTTGGACACTATTATAAAATATATCTATAGAACAAGAAAACGCTGACAAAATAGGTTATCCTTACTAATATTATAAAAGCGAAAGTGAATTTGTTTGTTTGTTTGTTTGTCGTGTACGTCTTCACGCCTCAATGGCAAAACCGATTTTGATGAAACTTGGTACACGGATAGACCATGTCCTGGAACATAGGATACTTTTATCCCGGAAGTATGTTCCCGTGGGATAATTTTCTGCTATCACGCAGGCGAAGCCGCTGGGAGCAGCTAGTCCCGGAAGTATGTTCCCTTGGGATAATTTTCTGCTATCACGCGGGCGAAGCCGCTGGGAGCAGCTAGTCAAAATATAATGCTAACCCAAATAATCCAGCTCAGACTAAGCCTTATCAAAATCCGAAACTTCACACCTATAAATATTAATAAACAGTTATAAATATTTATGAGTACGTATTAATTAAAACTGTATAAATTTTCATTAGGATCCCTGGGCAAGTTCTACCTTGCCTATTAGTTTAAGGCGCTTGATACCGGGACGTGACGAAAATTGACACACGAAAGCAAATAATCGAAAGTTTGATGACATTTTACGCATGAAGGCTAAAATTATATTTTAGGGCACCCCAATTAGAATTGTGCCGTTGCCCGAAATATTGCCGTGAAGTGGGAATATTGCCCGATGTATGAATATTGGTGGCAATATTGCCAGCAATATTCCCAGATTGCAGGCAACGCCACATCTCTAACCCCAACACGGTTTTTCGGTTTTTTTTATAACCACTCCGAAGTAGCCGTTGAGCTAAAAGGGGACAAAATAATTTTGCTCACTGTCTTCCGCGATTTAATGATGTAGCTTAAGTTAGTAACGATTGCGTCACTGTTTACCATCAGGTAGGATCGCAGTCAAGCACTAGTATAGATGAGATAAAAAAATATATATATAATGTAGAGGAGAGGAGGGGAGTGATGTACCGACATCTATGGGGTTATCCACAAAAAAACTGATACTGCATAGCTCAATCAAAGTTCTCCGCTCAGACAAAGTTCTGAGCCCGAAATCATCTTCCGGGCATTGGTCCACCAGACATAACACCCGTCTGGTCGGAGGGCCTTCCCTTTTCAATGGGAGGTTTGCAAGACTTTACTCCTTTGGAGGTATGCGGAACAGTGAGTAAAGTCCCACATACCTCCTTTGAAAAGGGAGGATCCTCCAACCAGACAGGGTGTTATAGTCTGGTGGGCAGCTGCCCGATAGTTGATGTCGGGCTGTCGTATATGTTCAAATCGCGCGGATAACTCTGATTGCGCGATGCATGATTTCGTGTTATCTTCGTAGTTCTTATGTGGCGTCATAGATGTCGCTACAATTACAATTATACAAAATTTTGGAAAGACTTGGGGCAAGCCTTTGCCCAGCAGTGGGCACTAATGGCTAGTTAAAAAAAAAAACCATCGGTGAATTGCAATTCGGGGTCCCCAGCGCCTTAAGCCTTAGAACAAGGAAAGCGTTTCTTGGACAAAACTTTAAGGAATTAAGAACACAATATAAATTAGTGAAACCGAATTATTGTTGGAAACAGGGAAACAATTTTAGCTTTGAATTAATCAACGAAGAAAACGTTTCTTCATTAATTCAAAGGATTTTGATGGAATTTTGCACACGAGTAGACATGATAGGACATGTCCTAGAATAGCACATTTTTTTTTAAGTGGGTATGCACCCACTTCAAAAAAAAATATGCTATTCTTAATGTGCTATGAGGAATGTCATTAGATGGCATCATCCAATGACATTCCTCGCTCTTGGGCAGAGCGGGAGATAGTGTCAGACTTTTACTGACTAAAAACACACTCCTGTTCCTTCGTTGCCTTTCGTACCGGGGCTAAGCTATCTTTTGAAACTAACCCTGGCCCCGATGTATCAGAAGCTTTATAATTTCTTAGAATAACAGCTTCCACTCATAACTGAGATTCTATTACTGTAGAATATCGTAGTTTATCAGCAAATTAACCCATTTCTTACCCCTTTTTCACAAGGCATACGGCAGGAGAAACAGCTTCTCAGCGAGATATATATCAAGAGCAAATGCCTGCTCACATTCAAGCGGAAATTGAAAAGCTTACAAGCATCATTAAACATCATCGTTTTGTAAATTGGCTTCTCCAACTTATGCGACTCAATAAGCAGCTGATATATCCATCCAGGGTAATAAAGATACAGAGGAATAGCGGAAAAGGGTTGAAATGGGTGTTATAGACGATTAGTTTGGTAGTGGGGGAGTGTTAAAGAGATCTTATGGGGAAATAGTAGCGTCATAACTATTCTTGCTTCGAAGCACTCGTGAGTTTTCTGGGTCTAGGTTTGTAGATGACGAGCATTGGGTAGTTCGCCGTCTGGACGTCAGCAAAAACATAGGGGCCCAACTGGGTTGAAGCCTACTGGGGTTTTTTATGGTGGGGAAAATTATCTAATGACAACCTCCACTCTTGGGCGGAGCGGGAGATAGAGGCAGACTCTTACTGACTAAAAACCCATCCCGTTCCTTCAAGCCTTTATGCCGGGGCTGAGGTACTCTTTCGAAACTAACCCTGGCCCCTGCTGTTGTTGACAACTGCTTGAGGCGCGCGGGAACTTATCTATAATGTGTATGTATTTAGAAATATTTAAGTATGCTTATCAGTTGCCAATCTGCAATAATTAACGCTAGTAGAAAGCTTCAAATGTACGGGAATGGCGTGATCTCAACGCTCAGTCACGTGGTTAGAACAAAAGAATTTGACTTGTCGAAGCGTTCGACGCAAGCGAAATGGTTGTAACCTGGCTAAAAATAAACTCAGGGTTTCTACTAAAGTGAACAAATGTAATGGTCAAATCATACAAGAACCATGCAGAGTAGCGTCTGAGATGGTCTTTTGAGGGAAGAACCACACAGATTTGAGTAGACCTGTCTAATTGTCAGCAATTCTCATTCAGATGGTACATGTCACTCAGCATAATCATCGTGATGACTGGCCTGTTGGTCTAGTGGTTGGTGGCCCTGACTGCTAAGTTTATGTAATGAGCATGATCATTTGTTCTCTATCTGGGTGTAATTTATCTATAATAATTATGTATGTATTTAGAAATATATAAGTATGTTTATCAGTTGTCTAGTACCCATAACACAAGCTCTGCTTAGCTTAGGACAAGACGGCGTTGTGTTATAGTTGTGGAATATTATTATTATCGTGCCATCTAGCCTGCAGATCTTACGATTACCGATTTGTGGTTTTCAACCTGGAACACGTCTATACCGACAGTAATTGATTTTACGGCTACTACGGTCAGCTTACTGCCACATCAGCGTGCTAATTAAAGCTCTGTAGACAACTTTAGTCCTCTGCAGATCATCTCGAGTCGAATTTGATCCCTCAAAGAGTACCAAGCATAGCGCTGTCCATAGTTTGTTCAGCGATCTTGAACTGATTGGAAACTTAAAGTCTTAAGACTACGCTCTTTGAAATACGACGAGAACACTTGACGAAGTTTTTGAAACGCAGCCCAGCTGGATCTTTCTATAAGCCTTTCCTTTAAAGTTGTTGTTTGTTGTTGTTGTTGTTTGTGTTTGTTGTTGTTGTTGTTGTTGTTGTGTTGTGTTGTTTTGTGTTGTTTGTTGTTGTTGTTGTTATTGTGTTGTTTAAAGTTGTTCCTGCAGTATTTTGCATAAGTGATAAATGATATTTATTTTGCAAATAGGTTTAAAAAACACTTTTACACGTACATTTTTTTTTTCGTATATTTAAGCTAGATGAGGCCGGTGTTTCCTAGGTGACTACCCTGAGAAGAAACACCGAAACAAACTCAGGGGTCAAAGTCTCTTTTAAAGTCCATACAGTAAATATGTAATGGTCAAATCACATGAGAACCATGCCGATCAGTCTGAGATGGTCTTTTGAAGAAAGAACTATACAGATTTGAGTGGACCCGTCCAGTCAGTGTAAGCATTTGGCAGTATTTGCAAAGGTCAACTCAGGACTACTAAGGAGCTCAACGACTCGATGAACAATACCAATGAAAGGACATTTGGGTAGGCCGCAGAAAATACTCAAATTGCCAGACATACGGTTACGAGAAAAAAAAAGTAATCATTTAAAAAAATAATAATTATAAAACATGTCAAATTTTAAAATAAAATAATTTACAATGTCAAATTGTAAATAAGTAAACACAATCTCAGTAATAATAATTATAATTATGACTGTTTGGAGTCACCAGTTTGGAGGTATGCGGAACAGAGAGTAAAGTCTCACATACCTCCATTGAAAAGGGAGGATCCTCTGACCAGACAGTTGTTATAGTCTGGTGGGCGACTGCCTGATAGTTGATTTCGGGCTGTCGTATATATTCAAATCGCGCGGAGAACTTTTATTGCGCGATGCAGTATTTCGTATTTTCTACGTAGTTCTTATGTGGCGTCATAGATGTCGCTACAACTAACTTAACCATAGATAGTGTGGTGTAAAGTCACATATATCAGCACATCACATGTAGCAAAAAGTTTAAGTAAAGATAAATAAGCTATATTTGTTGCTTTATTAGCATAGTGTCACATACGAGAACTATGTAAGTTAGCCCATTTAAGCCTCCCTCTCCCTTTTCCACACACATCTGACTTGGGTGTAAGGGGGAGCAAATAACATCCAGACTCCTCAAAAGTCAACCTCACCTGCACCTGGTACACCTTGCTGCTCACGGACGAGGCTTTGACGACCGACCAATGGCGGAATATCCATTTAGTACACCTACTGGGGAGCTTGTTATGTCATTAATTATTTATTTATTTATTTGTTCTACCAACAATTGTTTACACAAAAACTTTAAAAAGTGCAACAATTAAAGGTAAACACCACATGAACAAAAAAAATACATTAGTGTAAGCTTATAGGTACATGTAAAGCTGACATGCAAAAAAACATAATAAGAAAAAATTTAACTATTGAAAAGAACTTTAAGTACTTGCATAGATGTTAAATTATGTAAATTGTTGAATTTAATTTTTAATTTAAATTAAAAGAGGATACATCAGTTGAAAGTTGTTAGTTACGCATCAAGTTATTTGCTTAAGGGGAGTTAAGTAAACAACTTGGTGCGTACTTCTCCATGAGTCAACTGATGTATCCTCTTTTCCCTTACATCGCAATATTTCGTGGTAACCAGTTCACTTAAGTAAGTCTACACAATATTTTCGTACCGACCGGGGGTTGTCTTTGGGTGCACTAGCATAGCGCGTACGTATAAATGTCTACGGGGCCTCTTCGGTTTGTCTTCGGCTCTCCTACGCCGTAGATCCAGGAACCCAGGAACATAAATAAATACAAAAATAAAATGACTAAGTGTCCTCAAAAAAACGCTAGAAGTGGCCACAAAAAAGCTAGAAGCCACCGGAGAATCTTGAAGCAGCTTTAAGCGTTTTTTTGTAGCGGCGCCACCGCATACGAGCCACAAAAAAAGGCCCCTCAAAAAGAAGTTTGAAGCGGCGTTTTTTTGAAGCCCGTACAGTAACAGCATTTCATTATCATGTTTGCTGAATGACGTCCACTATGTTGGACATGGGGCCTCCCCCAAGTGTCACTACAACAAATGGTCCTGTACGTCTTACATCCATCAAATTCCCGCGATCCTCACTGACAGCATTTCATTTAACACTCGTTAAAAACTATCGATATCACCTCAGAACACAGGACATCTCTACTAATCGGATTTGTGAATCGTCATTCCGGAAACTGGCTCACTCAAACGCAATTATAACACTGCTATATAACCGTTATATAACTGCTAGTCACCATTATAGGTAACTACTAACAATGTTATATCCGGAATTACGATTTGCATTTTGATTGGACGAGTTTAGCTTAAATGCTGTATTGTTGCATTTGGGTTGAGATTTACCTCATGTTTGAAGAGAGATTATTTTGTTGGTTAGGTACGCAATGGTACTGGCAAATGAGGAGGCCGCACGCGTGAGGCAACGGCGCTCGCCGGCACCGGGATTCTGGTCCCGATTTTCGCCCACCGCAGGCATGGGCTTGCGGACGGCGAGCAACGGGTAGCTCGCTGTGCGACCGTCTGGTAACCGTCCGGACCGAGTCCAAAACGTCGACGGCGCGTACTATTCCACGCATGCCTCAAGGAATTATCAGAAAACCATAGGGACCCAGCAAGGTCAAAGCCTACTGGGGTCAAGGATCTGTTTTTGAAAGAAGATTCGGCCCCGGTACGAAAGACAACGAAGCAATAGGAGTAGGTTTTTAGTCAGTAAAAGTCTGACACTATCTCCTGCTGCGCCCAAGAGGGGGGATGTTTTTCCCACCCAAATAAAAAGGATACGCGATAGCAATATTTTTTCTCTTTTTTTTTTACGACCAGTGAAAGAGAAGGAAAACTTGAAATAAAACCCTGTACCAACCCGTCTAGCCAACGTGGGATAAGTAGGCTATGTCCTCCTTATTAACCCTTCAGATACCGTCAATTAGAAACACAATAGTAAGACAATAGATGCGCGGCCACCGGTGGTCGCTTGGGGATTCATGAATTAAGGAGAGACCCGAGCCCAGCAGTGGGACGTAATGGGTTGTTGTAATTATAATTTGTAATTTAATTATTTTACTCACAGATCAATGTCACCACAGTGTTATGATTGTTTATTGATTTTAAATAGTGTATATGAAAATCTTGCACGTACTTTTCCATAGAGACGTAGGCTTTGGAATGTGGTAAAAAATAATTTCATATTTTTTGAGACTGAAGGAAATTGACAATAGTTTTCCTTTTTAACTCGCCTATCGTTAACATCGAGCATCGTTTAAAAGCTTGTTGCTTCATCTAACGCAATGCATCGCGACATTTTATGCGTTGCCGCTTGGAAATGCAAAAAAGGGAGATACCGCCTAAAACGGTAGTATGATAAAAAAAAAACCTTTTTATTTATTAAAAAAAATAACCGACTTCACTAAAAAATTTAATTGAATTCGAGGAGTTCCCTCGATTTTGCCAAGATTCCATCATCAGATCCCAACTTGGTGACTATGAGACCATTTGAGAAGTTATACCCTTTCCAAGAAAAAAATAATTTTAACCGCAACATTACTATTCCTTATTCAATATAGTGAATGAAGTTTGTCGTTGAAACTGCAGGAAATAGATCCACGCGGCAATGGCCGCTGTTTCCGGCTGAAAGTGATCCCGCGGCCGGCCATTTCCGGCCGTTGGCGGTCCGTTATGCCCCCCACATCCGGTTTAGAGCCATGCCGTACTTTTGTATTCGAATTTTCGTGACTGTATCAGCCACTACCTGGATTTAGTTTTTATTGGTCTGTTTGAATAAGGACTGGATATTTCGTTGAAGTCTCTTTGGGTTTTTTTTTTTTTTTTTTTTTTTTCTCTCGACGGGGAAAATCATCATTGACGAAACCCGCTCTTGGGTGGAGCGGGAGACAGTGTCAGAGTCTTACTGACTAAAAACCCCGCGCCGTTCCTTCTAGCCTTCATACCGGGGCTCTAGTTTCCTTTCGGATAACCCCGACCCCGGTAGGCTTCGACCCAGATGGGCCCCTCCTGTTGCTGACAACTCCTTGAGGCGCGCGGGAACAGTGCGCGCCGTCGACGCCTTGGCTCGATCCGGACAGTTACCGGACGATCAGACAGCGAGCTACCCATGGCTCGCCGTCCGCGAGCCCGCGTCTACGGTGGCCGGAAATCGGGATCGGAATCCCGGCGGCGGCGGCGGGGGCGCCGTTGCCTGATGCGGTCTGCCTCCTCCTTTGCTAGCATTACTGCTTCGCAGAAGGAGGCGACCGCCTGCCATTCCTCCTCGCTCCGGACCATGGCCTGAACCAAGGCCCGGCGCGAGAGGTCTCCGCCGCCGATCACCCCCACGAGGGCACGGCGTTGCTCCGCCCAAGCAGGGCACACCTCAACTGTGTGCTCCACCGTGTCCTCCGGGCGTTCCGCACAGTGGCGGCACCCGGGCGTCTCTTCCGCTCGAATCCGATGCAGGAACCTCCCGAACTTGCCATGTCCGGTGAGGACCTGCGTCATGCGGAAGGTAAGGACGCCGTGAGGTCTTTCCAGCCACGCCTCAAAGAGGGGACTTACCGCCATAATTGTGGCGTGCCCAGCACTGGGTTGCGATAGTCGCTGACGCCATTTCACCGTGAGATCCCGCCGGAGCTCTGTCCGCCATACCTCGACCTGTCGCGGTAGTGGACTTTCGCCCCGGCGTTGCATCTCCACGCGCTTATCGTGCATGTGTGCAAGGACTGTTGCCTCCAGATCCCACGGTGGTAGGCCAGCCAGAAGGCTCGCCGCTTCGCGGGAGATCGTGCGGTAACCCCGCACCATCCGTATTGCCATGACCCTCTGGCAGGCGTTCAGTATGGACGCCGGTCGCTTTGCCAGCGACGGCGCCCACACCGGCGCCCCGTAGAGGGCCATGGACCGAACGATCCCCGCGTAGAGCCTCCGGCAGGAGGCGTCTGGACCCCCAAGGTTGGGCAGGAGCCGCTTGAGAGCAGCCCCGGCCCGGTTGAGTTTGGGAGCCAAACGTCGGAAGTGTTCTCCGAAATTCCATCGGCTGTCGAGAACGAGTCCCAGGTACTTCATCGTCGACCCGACGCCGATGCGAACTCCTCCTACCGTAAGTTGGGAGTCTGATGGTGGCGCATTCCGAGGACCGTGGAAAAACATGGCCTCGGATTTGTGCAGCGCCACCTCGAGTCCCAACTCCTGGATCCTACCAACGACTATCGCAACCCCACGTGTCGCTAGAGCGACCGCCGCCTGGTGCGACTCTCCCTGCGCTAGAACCAGCGTGTCGTCTGCGTAGCAGACCACGCTGACCCCGTCAGGGAGGTCGCCGCGCAGCACGTAGTCGTAGCCGATGTTCCACAAGGGTGGGCCTAGAACCGACCCCTGCGGAACACCGCACGACATCTCTCGACGTTTCCAGTCTCCCTGGTGACCGGGGTAGATAATTGACCTGTCCGACAGGTAAGCCTCGACCACTCGACAGAGGTATTCGGGCACCCGGTGGTACCGGAGTGCCCTCCGGATCGTACTCCAGGGCAGGGAGTTGAACGCGTTAGCAATGTCCAAGGACACTGCCACGACGCTCCTGCCCCGGGACACCGCAACCCCTGTCGTGAGGGCTCGCACGCGCATGATGGCGTCCACCGTAGAGCGCGCCCTGCGAAAACCGAACTGTCCGTCCGACAAGTCCGACCCCACCCGTGTTAGCTGCGCGACGAGGCGGTTTGCAATGACTCTTTCAAAGAGCTTGCCCACCTCGTCGAGCAGCACAATGGGCCGGTACGCGGACGGAGAGTCCGCAGGGCGCCCTGGCTTCGCGATGAGGACCAGTTTCCCCATCTTCCAGCGAAGTGGAAACTGGCCCCTCTCCATACATGCGCTGAAGAGCCCTCTTAGTCGAGGCCCGAGAGCCTCCATGGCCAGGACCCAGGCTTTCCCTGGCAAGCCGTCGGGTCCTGGGGCGGTGTTCTTGGCACTCAGCCTTCGCACCGCCACTCTCACCTCTACCTCGGTCACCTCTGGAGCGTTGTCGTCGTCGTCGCTGTTGTGGTCCGCGTCAGACACTGCTGGCGGGGGCGGAGCCATGGGCGGGGGGGAGTGTTCCCCTCGCTCAGGGAACAGAGTGGTTACCACACCCTCCACGAGTTGGGGCCGGAGACTCTGAGTCAGCGGTGGAGCCCAGGGGCGTAGCTTGTCCCGTACCAATTTGTACGGGCGCCCCCACGGATCCGCGTTCAGAGACCCCAGCCACACGTTGCGGGCCTCGAGTTTGGCCCGCCTTATCTCAGTTCGTTGCGCAGTGCGCCGATCTCCGGCGACCACCAGTACACGCGGCGCTTAGCACGACCTGGAGGGACTCGGGGCATTGCCGCGTCGCAGATTTGCGACATGGCCTCCTGGAACCACTCCGCCTCGACGTCGATGTCGACAGGCCTGTCCGGTGCTTGCACCCAGGCCTGTACCGTCGCGGCTTCCAGGAGGAGCTCCCGGTCCATCTGCTTAAGCGCCCACCGCGGACCACAAGGGCTCTGTCGGACCGGCGCGGCCGAGGTTTCGGCGGAGACGTCCAACCGGATGTACCGGTGGTCGGAGTACGTCTCCACCTCCTCCATAACGCGCCAGTCGACGACACGCGGCGACAGAGCGGGGCTGGCGAACGAGATGTCCACCACTGATGTACCCCGCATCCGCACCAACGTGGGGACAGAGCCCCGGTTCAGGACGACCAGGCCCAGCTCCAAGGCCCAGTCCTCCACCATCCGACCCCGTCGGTTCGTGCGCCGAGAACCCCAAGCCGTGTTCCAGGCGTTGAAGTCCCCGCAAACGACCACGGGGAGGGAACCGAACCCAGCGACGACGGAATTAAGCTCCATCAGGGAGAGTTGGAACTCGTCGAGAGATCTGTTCGGGGGCAGGTAGACGCCTACTACGGCGATGTCCCCGAACCGTGCTGCCACGCAACCCCGCCTCCTCGTGACGGACTCGGGGGGCGGGGTACCGGCGGCGGCCGACGAAATTAACGTCACCGAGCCGTCCAAGTCCTGAACCCAGTCTCCACGGGGTTGGACAAAGTACGGCTCGGCGACGACAGCGATATTGATCGACCACTGCGCCATGCTCTGGAGCAACAGATCCTGAGCGGCGGCGCAGTGGTTGATGTTCGCCTGGAGGAGACGTAATGGTGTCGTTATTGACATTCCATTATCGTCTCCTCCTGAGCCCTTTGTGAGGGTCCTGCCGCGGCGGCGGGAGCGGCGGCGATAGCAGCGGCAGCCAAGGTAGTGGCTGCGGCGGTGAGGACGTCAGGGTGGATGCCCCTCCTGACCTTGCCCTTGGCCTTGGTGGGAGGGTCGCAGGACCTACCCCCAGCCCGGTGGTCGGCCGGCTTGCCGGCCGCCGCACATGCGTAGCAGTGCGGCAGTGCACGGCATTCGGCGGCCTTATGACCAGGCTGTCCGCACTGGTGGCAGCGGTCGCTGCGATCCACCTCTGCGGCACAATAGGCGCCCGCGTGGTGCCCGACGTGGCATCGGTAGCACCGCAGAGGTCTGGGTTCCAGCATCTTGACTTGGGCTGAAACCCAGCCCACCAACAGCCTTCGGCCCTCGGTCGTGATGGCCTTGGCCACCGACACGGGGCAGCTCACCGTGACGGCTCGCATGCCCGTGCTGTCAGCGCGGATGGTGCCCGCCCGAACCTGATCGGTCGTGCACCTTCCCGCCCTGACGATGGCGGCCACCACTTCTTCCACCCTGACAGAGTCGTCCAGACCCATAATGCGCATGTCTACGCTCTTAGTGGGTCTGGACACTCGGGCCTCCTCGACGTCCAGGGACGCCCTGATTTTGTCGGCCAGAGCGTCGGCGAGTTCACCGCTGTCCGCCCCGGGGACCTCCAAAATTCGGGCTCCGGTCACGGTCTTCCTTATTCGGAAGCCCCCGGAGGCTCCGAACTCGTCGAGGTGGCCCACCACCGCCTGCTTCGCCTTGGCCATGACTACGTCGTAGTTCACACCCTTCTTTTCCGCAGCCGGCTGTAGTGTGATCACTACAGCTGCGGAAGTCGGGGCGCGAAGTCTGGCAGCCATGGCCCGCTTCCTGCGCTCCCGTTGCCGTTTGCGCCTATTGGTCGCCCTAGCCGCCTTGCTCGCCTTCTCCTTGGCGCCGACGACCGTCCACTCGGCGCCAGCCGAGGAGTCTTCGGGCGGAGAAGGCGGCAGGCGCGACCTAGTCGCCGCCGCGGCAGGAGGCCCTGCCGGTTTTGTGGCAGCCGCCACCTTGCCCTTCGGGGGGGCGGCAGGCTTCCCCTGCTGCTGCTGTCTGGTCACCGGACCCGACCTCGCCGCTTCCGGCGCCGCGGCCTTGCGCGCGACTTGCCCCGACGGACCTGCCCTGGGTGCAGTAGTCGTCGTGGCCGCGGCGACGGCGGCATATGACGCCACCTTTTTCGGGTTGGAGGCCGCGAGTGGGGGACGCAGCACGATGCTCTCCAGGACGGAAAGCTGGCGCCGGATTTGCTCCTGGAAGCGCTGCTGCTGCTGCTGCTGCTGCTCTCTGGCAGCAGCCAGCTCTTGCCGCAGCAGGGACAGCACCTCGCTTTCCGCCTCCGTGCTCCGTCCTTCCGGTGACTGTGGAGAAGGGGAGTCCTGCAGACCAGCCAAGGCCTCGAGCCGGCCAATCCTCCCTTTCAGGGTCAGCTCGTAGGGCTCGAACACGAACCCCAGAGCCCCCCCAATCGTGGCATTGGCCAGCTCGATGGAGCGCTTCTTGGCCACCCTCTCCCGTTTGTTGGCCACGCTCATGATGGCGGCTGCCACGACCTCTTTAAATTTGGCCATGGCCACCTCCATTCCCTCCGGCAGCTCGGTAGGGATTTCCGGCGGTATGAGGCTGGCCTGGCGTCCCTCGCTGGCGCTCTCAGCGGGGAGCCCTCTCCCTTTGCCCATCTTTCGGGCGGTGCCTCGCCCCGAGGTCGAGACCTTCCGGGCAGGTAACGCTTCGTCGTCCGAGACGGTGGCAAGGTGGATTCTTCCACCTCCATTACGTCAGAGTTGTGTGAAGACGCGGCATCAGAGTCCGACGCCGCGTCTCCACTCAACTCCCTGAGGCCGAAGCTACGCCCGGCCTCCACCGGCGTCGCGGATGTGCTGGGAACTGGTCCCAGGGACTCCGCGCTGCCGGCTAGTGAGCCACCCTGGCTCAATGCGTCCACGAAGGACGGTAACAGGTCGGTACGGTTAGGTACGGACCTGGCGCGCTCTTTGCCCCCCCCAGAATACGAGGGGCAGCCCGAGCTCTGCTCGGGGAGGGATTCTCCGCCTGCGGGGCAGGCGGTACCCTCCTGGGGTAGTGTCTTTTTAAGGAACGCGGCCATGGTATGCTGAACACAGCTTTGCCTTTTTTATGGGGTGGGGTCCCCAATACACGTTCGCCATCGTGGTCGTGTCTGATGAGCAGACACGTACCCGAGGCGAACCCACTCTCCAAAATCGCTGTCCAGAAGGCGCCAACAGCTGTTGGTGCCAGCGCTCCTGGACAGCGCACCCGCCGGGCGGTCCAACTGGACTCCGCCGTGTGTTCCTCTTGGTCTGGTCTCTCGCTTGAGGCCTTCCGGCATGAGTAGCTCTACCGGCATAGCCCTCAAGGTCATTGAGACACGCAAGCCCCACCACGACGACAACGTGGGAACACGGTTGGTGGGGAAGTCTCTTTGGGTAGCGCAGTGTCGGTTTTATTGAAATTTTGTTTTTCCAACCACCCAATTTTTTTTTTGTTAAAGTATTGTGTTCCCGCTCTGGGTTGAGCGCAAGTGTATCAGACTTGTATTGATTAAAATTCACCTTTGTTTCTTTAGTTGCCTTGGTTTTAGTTGCTTGCAGCCCACCTACCCTTTTTTTTGAGGCGGGAAATCATCTAATTACTACCACCGTTCTGAGGTGGACTGGAAGGGCGTAGCAGACTCTTCTTACGAACTAAAATCGCACCTGTATCTTTCAGTTGCACTACGCGTTCTAAGGCTACAGAGATTCCCCATGGCCTTAGCTGCATTTGCCTATTTAGGCCTTTACGGTGATGCTGACAACTCTTTGAGGTACGCGTGAAACATACGCACCTTCGACGACTTGGGCTCAGTCCGGACGGTTACCGGATGAATTTCACTGCTGAAATATTTTAAAGAGCGATCGTGGCCTTGAAAGTAACTTAAAGAACTCAGGTAAGTTTGTGTCAGTAAAAGTCTGATACGCCCTCTCGCTCTACCTAATGCGGGTGATGGTATTTGATGACTTAACACCTCAACTTCTTTCGTATTTACACTACATAGACGAGCTATCAAAGTATACTGGATGGACTGTTCTAGCGGTTGCTGGCCCTGACTGCTATGCCGGAGGTCGTGGGTTATGTGTTGAGCTTGATCATTTGTTCTGTGTACTCGTTAAATTGATTTCTGTGATTGCTTACATTTTCTATTCATTCTAATATTAACTTTATTTACATACATATCTTAATTATTAAATATTATAAACTAATAGGTATGTTATATATACAAACTTAAAGTAATAATATGTACAAACGGATAAAAAACAAAAGGTGGACGAATTTTTTGATGCCCTATAGGTTTATACGGCATCAAAAAATTCGTCCACATCGATGTCAATGGGAAATGTGCCCAGAACGCTGGCAGCATTGCCACCCTGGATGGCAATGCTCATTTCCTATTTACTTATTTATTTTTTGTTGATTTATGTGCTTAGTTTTATGTTTGCAATTTTATTGTACTTTTGTATGCTGCCTGTTACTTTTAAGTGTTGCATCAAATAAATGTTTTACATATCTATCTATCTTTGTCTGGTTGTATACAGTTGTCTAGTCCTCATAACACAAACTGTTTAGCTTTGGACTAGACGATGGTTTTTTTTTTCGGTGGGAAAAGTCATCCAATGACAACCCCCGCTCTTGGGTGGAGCGGGAGATAGTGTTAGACTCTTACTGACTAAAAAACCCACCCCGTTCCTTCTAGCCTCTTCATACCGGGGCTCGAGTTTCCTTTCGGATAACCCTGGCCCCAGTAGGCTTTGACCCAGCTGGGTCCTGGACTAGGCGATGATGTATAATAGTTACGAAAAAAAAACTTATAAAAATGTGACACATCACATCACAAAGTTGTCCAGGAATCCTAAGTTAAGACCTATCGTGTTATTACTTTGCAGAGTCGTACGAAAATAGAAATTGTGACAACGGAGAGTATCGCTAGGGAGTCTAGGGACGCCTGGACGTGTGGCCATGAAAACATATTAAAATGACATATATGATATCTTTTTTTTTTCTCGACTGGGAAAATAATCTTATGACAAAACCCGCTCTTGGGTGGAGCGGGAGATAGTGTCAGACTCTTACTGACTAAAAACCCACCCCGTTCCTTCTAGCCTCTTCATACCGGGGTTCGAGTTTCCTTTCGGATAACCCTGGCCCCAGTAGGCTTCAACCCAGCTGGGCCCCTCCTGGACTAGACGATGTTCTATAATAGTTACGGAAAAAACATCACACTGTTGTCCAGGAATCCTAAGTTAAGACCTATCGTGTTATTACTTTGCAGAGTCGTACGAAAATAGAAATTGTGACAACGGAGAGTATCGCTAGGGAGTCTAGGGACGCCTGGACGTGTGGCCATGAAGATGTATTAAAACGACGTATCTGATATCTCGCTTAGCTCTAGCAGAAGCAAGTTTATTGATGAATTGGAGTAGATAAATGGTTAGATTTGTTCTGACTAAAATATATTTGAGTTCATTTACTAGGCTTTTTCGTCACGGCACCTAACTAACTTATGAGCAATGCGTATTCATTTATTTATTTATTTATTTATGTACACACAAACACTTAAAAAAGAAAAGAACAAATAAGAAAAGAAGAGTACAAAGGATCTGCTGGATCTGTGTTTGGATTTTGACATTTCAAGAACGTTTATAAGTACATTGCATTGAAAAGGAGACACACATTTTAAATATGACTAGCTTCTGCCAGCGACTTCGTACGCGGATCCTGTTGCTTATTCCGTCGAGTAATTTCTCCCGTTTCCCCAACATTTCCCTTCATTGCTCTGCTCCTATTGATCGTAGCGTGATGAAAAGTATACTATAACCTGCCCAGGAGTATGAAGAATGATTGTACCAAGTTTCGTTAAAATCCATCGAGTAGTTTTTGTTTCTATAAAGAACATACAGACAGACAGACAGACAGACAGACAGACAGACAGACAAAAATTGTACTGTTTGCATTTTTGGCATCAGTATCGATCACTAATCACCCCCTGATAGTTATTTTGGAAATATATTTCATGTACAGAATTGACCTCTCTACAGATTTATTATAAGTATAGATGTAACCAAAAGATTTGGAGCTTCCTTTAAAATCTTTCTTGTTATGACTTAAAGTATGTCTAAACCTTTTGCTAGTTCCTGTTTATTATTTCAAAGACATCGAGAAATAAATTGGTTAGTAAAATATTTCTCTGCACCACTTAAATTCGGTATACTGCCCTGCTTACCTATTAATCCTATCTATCTATCTGTCTACAAGGCATACCCGCTGCCGTCGTAGCCCACACTGAAAGGCATTCCACTACCCTGCGGTACTCCATACAAGTTCCATTGTGATATTACACAGGATGACTCCAACTATATTATACATATGCATTATGTTATGTAAATAGGTTTTGACGAAAATCCAATGACATCCCCTGCACTTGGGTGGAGCGGAAGATAGTGTCAGACTTTTACTGACTAAAAACCCACTTCCGTTCCTTCGTTGCCTTTCGTACGGGCTTGAGCTATCTTTCGAATTAACCCTGGCCCCAGTATGTTTCAACCCAGCTGGGCCCCTGCTGTTGCTGACAGCTCCTTGAGGTGCGCGCTGTCGACGACTTGGGCTCGATCCGAACAGTTACCGGACGGTCGGACAGTGAGCTACCCATTGCTCGCCGTCCAATTCCCACGTTTTACAGGTCTGTTAGGCAGTCGCTCCATGAAAAACGCGAGTTTCTGTGTGGTGGTTTCTCTACAACCTAATCCTTGGACTGATTTAAAGTCATTCTTTCTATCTCTAACGACTGTCAAAGATCTACGAATGATAACCAGGGCGTTGGTTTTTTACTGACGTAAGGCCGTTGGGCGTTACGTCAGTAATGTCCTAGATAAACTTAGAAAATTACATAATTATAAACTGAAAAATCACAGTGGTACTTGGTTTTGATCCCACAGTGCATGAGAAGGGGGGGTTTAGTCACTGAATTATCACGACACTGGGTATACTACCTAATCTCATCTACACATGAAAATATACTCTCATCCTCGTGTCACAACAAAGAGGAAATAGCCTTCCTTTCCGCCACCCAAACTACCTCGCACATTAAATATAAACTAAATACTCGTACACCACCCCTTGTTGTTCTACCAACAGAAGCAAGCAACATTTCACAAACTGAGACCTGTTGCTCAAACATTTACATCAAGTTGGGTCCAGACTCCGTAGTTCCAGAGTAGTGGAGAGTAATCCAGAAGTCATGTGCTTGTGTGCCTGAATTATGGACTTGAGCACTGGACGCCTCGGGCTTGGAAGTTACGCACTAAGTTGGGTAAACGCGGCGGGTAAAAGAAAGTTTTTTTTTATCATACAAATATTGTAAAGGCGGCATAATCGCATGTGCACATCGTCGACCACATCATCGCTTACCATCAGGTGAGATGGTGGTCAAACGCGAGCCTATCAATAATTAAAAAAAAAAATGTGCGACAAAGCCCTTCTTATTTTGAATAAAAAAAATATTGTAAAGGTGGTACGTGGAGGTGACTGCATCGAACGCCTTGTTGTTCAAGGAAAGGTGGACGGCACAAGGCCGCGTGCCAGATCACCGATGCGATGGACTGACCAAATAAAAACGACTGTTGGCGGCCCATGCGCCATGGCCCATGAGTGCGCCCGGATGACTGCCAGCAGGCAAAAGTGGCGAGAATTCGAGCGGCGTACCCTGACGGCTTCCGAAGAGCTACCTTTGTGATAAACACGACCACTCTAGGAAGAGTGAAACGACCAAGAAGAAGAGTCCTTTTATGAGGTAGGCGACCACTAAGAGAGCTAAGCTAGTATCCAAAATTCACTTCCTATGGGGATGAAACGGAGGTCCAAAGTTTGTATGAAGAAACTTACTTTCACGCGGGCAAAGCCGCTGGTAGATGCTAGACGATGATACAATATCACTTGTCTAACATCTCTTATAGCTCCTTTAATACCCGAGCAATGTCCGCTTTTCCAGCCCAGTGCGTGGCCACGTGAATGTTTAACGCTATAGCATGCCCGGTGCGTTTGTAACAAATTCATGGTGTCGCTCGTCGTCTGACCTTTTACGGTGCCACTAACTGCTTGAATTTCATATTATGGTATAATAGCTTCAAGCTTGTGTGGAGGTTGTTTACTTAATTTTGTGTTTATAGCTAAAATACTGGTGATTTGAAAATCTGTACAAAATCAGCCATATTGGTCGCGCGGGCTTGCGGACGGCGAGCCATGGGAAGCTCGCTGTCCGGCCGTCCGTTAACTGTCCCGACTTAACTGTCCCAAGACGTCGACGGCGCGCACTGTTCCCGCGCTTCAAGGAGTTGTCAGCAACAGCAGGGGCCCAGCCGGGTCGAAGCCTACTGGGGCCAGGATAATCCGAAAGGGGGCTCGAGCCCCGGTATGAAGGCTAGAAGGAACGGGTGGGTTTTTAGTTAGTAGGAGTCTGACACTATCTCCCGCTCCACCCAAGAGCGGGGGTTGTCATTGGATGATTTTCCCCACCATAAAAAAGGCATATTGGCAACTTGGGACCCTGGTTCCTACCTTAGTCCGGAGAGAGAAGGAATGGAAGGTGGTCGCCTTCTTCTGCCAAGCAGTGAGTAAAGGTGTGTAATATCGATGCTTCCGGCAACAAATGTCGTAAACGCCATTTTGGCGAAAATGAGTTAAGAATGCAGCCCTACTTAATTTTTGGCGCTGCGTCGATCTAAAAATGTGAAAAAAATATTCGCCTACTATACTTTTACACCCAAAATTTTTACTAGTATAATCAAGATTTTTTAGAAAAGAGGGTATGTATAACTCATATTGCTTAGAACCGAATAACCGTGCAGGTCGTATAATACAACGTACAAACAGCTGTCGGTCGTAAAAACATGAATACATAATTAATTGTAATTACAGCCCACAATCATTTTTAAAACGTAAGCTCTGCTGAGAAACAATTGTCGTAATGTCACTTGGTCTTGGAGAATTGGTTTGAAAATTGAATAAAAAAAATTGGTATGTAATCTGTAGGTATCTGTAGGTGGATAAGGGAAATGGTACTTTCCGCCATTAACAATAGAGTCGAAATTCGCGTGAGTGACTCGCGAAGGACAAAGTAATAAAATTGATTTATGGCCCCGCGATGCGACTCTATTGTTGTGGATCTATCCCGAGACGTCGGTATCTAGAATTTTCTTTGCTCCGCGTATAAATACGAGCCCCCGAACGTAAGTGAATCAGGCGGTTCTCTATTCGAGACCGCGTAAAACCGTTTCCCCCCCCCCCTCCGATCACCATGTACGGCAAGCCGATGCCCTGGGAAAAGCGAGCCAAGTACCTCGGAGTGATCCTAGATCAGCACCTGACCTTCGCCGAGCACATAAAGCAGGCTCGCTCGCGAGCTGCTTTCGCTCACGGTAGGCTCCACTGTCTGATGACTGCCCGCAGCAAATTGTCACGCAAGTGCAAATTGCGCCTCTACACTGCAGTCATCCGCCCGATCTTGACGTACGCCGGTGCTATCTTCGCACATGCCAAGGCCCGTCACATCCACCGGATGCAGACTCTCCAAAACCGTATCCTCCGTAGGATCTTAGGAGCCCAATACTATATCCGTAATGAGAATATCCACTTGGATCTCAGAGTCCCCACCATACAGCAGTTCATGAAGCGGCTGTGCAAGCGCTTCTTTGACACTGCTGTGAAGCATCGCAACCCCCTCATCGTACGGGCAGCCCGTTACGAACCCTCCCGCATCTCCAAGATTCGCCGACCCAGGCATACCCTTGTTACCCCAGACGACCCCATCACCCTGCTCCAAGAGAGCCGTAGGGAAACCAGTACAGTAAAGAGACCATACAAACCGACATCCTTCAGGCCTCGCCGCCGAGGTCCGCCGCGACAATCTCGTAAATGTCCTCCCCGACTTTTGCTCGAGCCAGCCCGCGCCGCTGAGCTGTAGCTTTAAAAATCCCCTAATAATAATAAATATTATTTTGCTCGATCCAGCCCGTCCCTTTGCTGCCCTCCCCCAGCGACGCCCTAAGCCGAGGCTCGTACCCCACAGGGGGTGCCCTTAGCGTTGTCGCTTAATTTTAAAGTCGTTTTTAAGTAAGCCCTGGCTGGAGGCTTTGATTTTATTCAGGGCCGCCACAGGCAAGACCGGTTGAGCAGACGACAACCTCCTAGGTTGACCTGCGAGAGGCGACTCAAAAAAAAAAAGGAAGTGAGTCAGTTCTGATTTCGACTGCGAACAAGAGCGATCTACCTAAGTGTGCGAAGTGATTTTATCTAACGACCGAAGCGATAGTATACCGGAACTCTAGTGCTAACTGTGATTTGGATTATTGTTGACTGGACTAATTATTTATTGTTTGTGGTAAATGAGACCTTCCAATGAGGACCTGCCAGGTCCTGTAGGTACAAAAATTTCGAGCCGCGACACAAACAATGATGATGAATGATGATTGATGTACAAAATCCTCTAATGGAAATTTAAGTGATTGGTTTAGACATTTTTTTACTTTGAATTTGTATTAGTGCCTTGCTTAACCATTATTTTGATTAAACGATGACGGTCAATGAATAAAAAACCTTTTTTAATTATGTCAATTTGTGTTTTATTTTATTGGTTTTTATTACAAGTAATGAAAACTCAACTTACAGTCTTAAATTCATTGATTTGCTTCAGATATTTCCATGTTTGTTACATACCATCGCATACACATCAATCGTGGTGTTTACAGTTATTTTTATTTCAGTATATGGTTTTTAAAACCAAACCCAGAACTTTTGTATTTAAAAACTGGTGCATACGTCTAACTTCCGTTAGACAAATCGTTCTCCATTGATTTGTTAGTGGTCGTAAATACCAACTTCTTGAATTTTCTGGGGTGTATGTCCAAGCTAACTTTTAAAATAAGGCTTTGACATAAATAGCAATAATATATTATGAAACACCATCGTATTTTACGTATTTCTTGTATAGAACACAATTTTACAACTTTTAAAGTTAAAAAGATATAAGCCAAAAACGAAATTATTTTTTGTTTTTCGTTGATTACCAAAAGTGCTATTTTGGTGTTTACGACCTTTGTTGTCGGAAGCATCGATATGATGTATTACTTAGGCTTTGTTCCATCACAATCGGTTGACGATATCGAAAGATATACTATATTCATTGACTGTTAGGCGATTATCACACTGCCACGCACCAGGCAGCGTAGCGCGTGAATGCGTGTTGTGACGTTGCTTGTAAGTATCTCCGTTTGTATAGAAAACACACACAGTCTACACCAAATATGCATCCACGCGCGTTCATGCAGATCGCGCGCCTACATGCGGAGAAACAAGCACACACGCGCGTGGGTGCGGGGCGACACGCAAGTTGACACACTGAGTGTCGTAGTGCCGTTCGTGATTTTGTATGAAATGAGTCAGAGCCTGCGTGAATTTACAAAACGCAACTACGCGCGAGTGCATAAAAATCCCGCACGATGATGCAGATCTGCACTCCCGCAAGTACGCGCGTAGGTGCGTTGACACGCAACATTCAGCGTGATGCGTGGCAGTGTGATGTAGTAGTTGTAAGGTATATAATAAGGTATCATTATTCCAATATTGTATAGTGTATTCCCGAACGTCAAATGTTTCATTTGTCTCCTAAACACCCGTAAGGTTGGGTGTTTATGGCGACCCTGCCTGTAACAGTAGTCGGTACGGGCCCGCGCGCGCGTGTACCATAAAAGGACTAAATATTATAAACAATCAGTGCAGTTAATGTGGACTTTAAAATGAAGCAAAAATACACAAAGCTACCTGAGCACAAGGCGTGTGTTACTGTTGCGTATTCGTGTATAATTTTTTATTTCGAAAAATGGGGAAACACAAACACTAAAGAAGAAGTAGTGATTGCTCAGACAGCTGGAGTCGCTGATAATCGCTTTTGGCGGTACGTAGTTCGTCGATTCGAGTACTTACCGACTACTAGTATTCAATATTTACGCGGGCGCAATCGATGAAAAAATGTAGTTTCTCTATAGAAAAAACCTCTACCATTCAAGCTTTAGGTTACCTTCGCATGGCATTCTTCAGAGATTTGATCGTTTCAGCGCACATATATAAAAGTTGTAAAAATGATAACGCGTTCTGGGGCCGTATTCCGAAGTTACGCGATTCTTCGAAGATCGTATTCGACTTGGCAATACAGGGTTTGAAAGGCAGATAGCAAAATATATTTTTAGTTAGTTTATTTAAATTTTACTAACACAATCTTATCTTGAATGTCCAATGTCTGGTCTCCTTTCAGGTCTGCTGGAAGGAATCTCGTTTGAAATAAAAAGCACTTTTGGGCTCTTCTATCTATATTTGTTATTTCCATTTTACGTGTTTTTGTGTACATAAATGAACTAGTTGTTCTCAACTATTTTTAAGACATAAATTTATTTATCCGGGTCGTCTCGCCACCTCTTCCTAGGTCGACCTCGGTGGCGTCGTCCATCTTCAGGTTTGTGGAAACTCTTGCCCAGCGGAAGAGGTGGCGAGACGACCTGGATACCTACCGCGGGGACTGGTTTGAAGTAGGTCAAGAAAAGAATACTTGGAAGAAGTTGGGGGAGACCTTTGCCCTGCAGTGGGACAGTACAGGTTATTAAAAGAAAAAACCGTGAGGCGATCGAACCCACGGCACTAGTGTAACAGCCACTCGCTAAATCACTGCACCAATGAAGCCATCAACTTCATGTTTACGGGCCTTGAACTTTCACTCAGAAGTCTACATTGAACAGTGAACATGAAATGTTTGAAAAAACACACAACGTACAACATAATATTTGTCATACCAGTGGAAGTTCCACAATTTCCTACCTCTGAGTCATCACGGATGTGTCACAAATATTTGGAAAGTTTTATGAGTCCAGCTATAGAACTGCTCATTTGAAATGAGTCATAAGTCTATAAGGAATTTGTAACCTTCGTAAAAAACAAAACAGAAAAATATATATCTACAAATCTATTGTTAAAATTATTTTTCAGGTCAACTTGATATGAAGGCGGGAAAAATTACTAATGCAAAAATTATGTATGGTGTTTGTATTTGAGAAAGTTCCATTAGTAAATAAAGGCTATTTTATTTTATTAATTTTCGTACGATAAAGTAATTTATTTCATGAGTTTGTCCACAGTTTTTTATCTATTGTGACAGCCCAGCACTTTTAGATAGACATTAGCGATGGGTTTTTTTTGTTTTTAGGTACGAAAGTATACAATATCTTCTCCCGCTCTAGGGCGGAGCGAGAGGGCGTGTCGTGACTTCTCCCGTCCTAGGGTGCAGAGGAGGGGTGTCAGACTTTTACTGATTAAAACGTCAGTTTTTTTCGCATTTTCCGACCATGGATAGATGTACTATTTCTCTTTTTCTTCTTCCTTTTTTCCTCTCTTTTCTTTTTCTCTTTTTTCTTTTCACGGTTCCCCTTTCAGAAGTTACCTGATGGTACCAGTTAATCCATTTTTTGGATTTCCATCTTCAGAACTGATTTTTTCGAGTGGTATTCCACAATACATCCCCTCGACAGCGATGTATAGAATATGCAAAGCAGTGAGTTGCCGTATGAACAGGCGCGCTAAAAAAATGATAAGATTTTTTTTTGAGGCACGCAATCATTGAATGACTGGTCCCATCCTAGGGTGGAGAGGAGGAGAGAATATCAGACTTTTACTGATTAAAACGTCAGTTTTTTTCGCATTTTCCGACCATGGATAGATGTACAATTTCTCTTTTTCTTCTTCCTTTTTTCCTCTCTTTTCTTTTTCTCTTTTTTCTTTTCACGGTTTCAGAAGTTACCTGATAGTACCAATTACTCCATTTCTTGGATTACCACCTTCAGAACTGATTTTTTCGAGTGGTTTTCCACAATACGTCCCCTCGACAGCGACGTATAGAATATGCAACGTAGTGAGTTTCCGTGTGAACGGGTGCGCTCAAAAGATGCCCGAAGATGACGTCACCGATATTTATGCTCCAGAGATTTGCGCCGATGAAATTCAACGAATAGATATGTGTGTTAATTTTGAGTTGAAATTCAGATTTTCCAGTGCGATTTGAAATTACATTGGTATATGTTTTTGTTGTTTTTTTTTTTTTTTGATAGCAGTGGTGGCCGAGGAGAGCAGTGGTAGCCGATAGGTAATGGCTCCGACTAACCGAGTTGTAGGTCACTCGTTCAAACCCAGCCAAGAGCATTACTTAGTGTGTTTTATTTCTTCGCCACTGCTCTCAAACCGGTGAAGGAAAACATCGTGAGGAAACCGGCATGTCCTAGAACCAAAAATTCGAAGACATGTGACATCCACCAAAACGCACTGGCCCCGCGTCGTAGATTACGGCCCATTCCTTTTTTCAGAGAGGCTGTATCCCAGGCCTGTGTCCCAGCAGTGGAACTAAATATTTTTGATTGAATTATAATAGCAAAACTATCCCCATTAAAACTAAGGCGTCAGCTACTCATCTACAGTTTTAGTTGATTTCTACTTATTTATCTGGTTTGGGACAAGCTCAAATCTGTGTAGTCCTTTGCCTCAAAAGATCACCTCAGATATTAACCATGGTTCTCTTTAGATTTGATCGTTACTAAACTAAAGTAAACTTTAATAGAGATTATGAGTTTCTCCATAAATGAACTATAACAGGAACACAACGCTACAAAAAATTCCATTTCAAACCTGTAGTTTCTGAAATATGTAAGCACGTTCAAGAAAACAACCTCTTCATCTTTACAATATTAAAAAATACAGAAGAGGCCTCGATACCTATTTGTGGATGAGACATTTCAATCTGGTCATTGGCAGTAAAATTTCCTGATAGGTGTAGACCTAAAAAGTCTAATTTTTATTACTTATCATTTTCTTTTCACAAGCGAATTTTTTTTATATCTTTAAATTTGCTCCACACCACAAATTTCTGTTATATCGTGAGTGCTTTCACAAACATGTCACACAGACTCAAAAAGACTATAGGCCATACAAATTTAGTTTTGTGCAGAAATCGAACCAGCGACACGCAGCACAACAGCCAATCGCTTAACCACTGCACCAAACATTTCTAACAACACATACCTACATAACAAAACAAAGCAGCCGGTTCTATGTTTATTTTTAATGCAATCAAGCTCCACACGCAAAGTAAACTGCACAAAAGTTAGGTTTGTTTTCAAAATCAATTTCTGTGTAAACGAATTACTCGGAACAAAGTTAGAATTTTCCGTCATATTCCCGGAAACTCGTGTGTTATAGTTGGTAACTGTATTGGAACAGCCAACTACATACAAACTGATTAATAATAAATATCCTCCTACCTTTATGCTAACGGGATCAAATTTGAGTTAGCTTTTACTTTAGAGTAGAGAAAAATATATACCTTATTGTTTGGAAACCTTGGAATTGCAAAAAATTAAACCGGCTCTTAATAAACTTGTGCACCTCACCATCCACGATTGCATCACTGCTACTAGTTTATATCATCATTGCAAACTGCTACTTTATATCATCACTGCTAACTTCTAGCTTATATCAACACTGCTAACTACTAGTTTATATCATCATTGCAAACTACTACTTTATATCATCACTGCTAACTTCTAGTTTATATCAACACTGCTAACTACTAGTTTATATCATCATTGCAAACTACTACTTTATATCATCACTGCTAACTTCTAGTTTATATCAACACTGCTAACTACTAGTTTATATCATCATTGCAAACTACTACTTTATATCATCACTGCTAACTTCTAGTTTATATCAACACTGCTAACTACTAGTTTATATCATCACTGCTAACTACTAGTTTATATCACTACTGCTAACTACTAGTTTATATCATCACTGCTAACTACTAGTTTATATCAACACTGCTAACTACTAGTTTATATCATCACTGCTAACTACTAGTTTATATCACCACTGCTAACTACTAGTTTATACTATTTTATATCATAAAACCCACCCGTGTTCCTTCGCATTTCAGAACAGCAGCAGATTTTATTGAATAATCCCGCAGGAATCAATCTATTATGAAGACCTTTCCTTACATATTATACACTACTATTTTTTTTTTCCAATTTCGATTAGTACAAACAATGGGCTCTATCCCGTACCCTAGATCATATTTTGTAAAGTTAAAAGTAAAAAAGGTGTAATCCCAAAAATTGTCCATGAAAATTTGTCATAATTAGTAAATTCATAATTTAATCAAGCACTCATATTTGCTACATTCACAATCAATAGCCTATACAATATTTCCATAAATTGAGTGACATTTTGGGATATAAACAGACGCTAATAACTTTGATATTTATGAATATTATTATTTAGTAAGACTTTACTTAAATAATAACACGACTTTTTCTAGCAAGCTATTTAAATATTTGTACTAATTAAAGATTAATGGTGTATCGGTAAGGCTAGAGTGGATAAATAGTTTCTGAATAAACTAGTGCACTTCACCATCAATGATTGCATCACTGCTTACCATCAGGGAGGATCGCAGTGAAGCACTAGTCTATACTTATAATAAATCTGTAGAAGTGAAAATTCTGTTCATTGAAAATATCAAAAATATAAATGGCAGGGGGTATTACTAGATCGACACCGAACCCAAAAATGTGATTAAAAAAAAATTGTCTGTCTGTTTGTTCAGGCATCACGCAAAAACTACCAGTCCGATTACGATGAAACTTGGTTTATTATTCTTTAATATCCTAGACACCACATTGGGTACTTTTTATCCCGGAAAAGTATATACAAAAAAGAAATTTGCGGTTCGATCTCAAAGCACGGCTAAGATACTATAATATTTGGGTAAATGGTATGTAGTTTCCGTTTTCTAACTAAATGGCGTTGGCGTCGAGTTAGATCGCGCTATAGGAACACTTTTTGGGAATAAAGGCAGGAGCGCGTTTTCCTATAACCCATTTATTAATTACATCGAACACGGAGGAGACATTGGCACCATATCTGAGGTGTGTGCACACTGTCACGCGCGTAAGTAGAAAGGAGAGATCTGGAACGTCTCAAATCGTCTCCCGTTTTCCCGTCCCCGGGCTCTTAGAAATCGACGTCAGACGTTTTAGATCTTCGATTTTGACGACCCCGTCGTCGCTTACAGAAGCAACAGGACTCGCGTACGAAGTCGCGGGCAGAAGCTAGTTTATAATATAAAAAAACTGATCAAAATCGCGAGCAAACTACTAGTCATCAATATACTCTGACATGATGAATAACGCTATCCTTTTATAGTGACGTCATAAAACATGTTGCTCGTTTACATACTCCTAAACAAAAGGCGATCTCCATTCGATTTTTATATTCATGCATTTTTTATTTCATTTTTTCAATATTCCACTAGATTGGACGTCAAAAATGTTAACTGCCTGTCAGCACTATTCTGTTCCTTGTTTTTTATTTTATTTATTCTGCATAGCCGATTTTATTCATGAATAAATCATTATTTAGAACTTCGCAAAATGTTAGAAATTGTTTGCTTTATTACAAGCTTTTATTTAGTTTCACCTGTCCCGATGATTGTCTGTCATCAAATCTTGCAAATAAAATATGATCCACTTACCGATTACCGATTGACCTGAAATTTTGCACGCATGTGTAAATAAATGTGACAATACAAAATTATTATGGCATAGAGCTGATCTGATCATGGATCCAGAAGGCGGCCGAAGGAACTCGGTAGTTAAACGACACAACCCTGTCGAGTTTGGGCCTGTATGATTCGTCTTGACGAGTATTAATTATATAGGTATACTGTGCTATAAAAGCTTGCTGTGAAAAAATTATTTTCATTAAAAACTTGTTATTCGGATAATTCAGTTGATTTCTTATACAGTGTTGGGGGTTGTTTTATATTTGCTACTAGCTTTTGCCCGCGCGGCTTCGCTCCCGCTCTTCCCTACTCCACCCTACTCTACCCTACTCTACCCTACCCTACTTTACCCTACTCTACCCTATTCTACCCTACTCTACCCTACTCTACCCTACTCTCCCCTACTCTACCCTACTCTACCCTACTCGAGCCTTCTCCTCACAATAACAATCACAACAAAAAAAAAATCAGCCAAATCGGTCAAGCCGTTTTCATGCCAAGTCGTGACAACGGAAAACGGAGCCGTCAATAAAGCTATCTGCAGGAGAACGAAGGTTACCGACATTATGCCTAAAGAATCGCCAAACTTAAGCGGCAGTGGGCAGGGCACATTGCTCGCAGAACAGATGGTCGATGGGGACGAAAGAGTCTGAGGGTGAGAATGAGGGTCACGGGAATTCGATGGACCCAAGCCGTGACCTGTGTTGTACTTAGTGTCGGTGGTATCCAACTTGCAACCTTTTAAAATCATTTTTGGGAAAAAATATAACATGGTGTAAAAAGTATTGAAAACCTTTCGGTTACTGATTCTGAACAAACTATAATCAGGTTTCGCAGAAACTAAAATTAATGTTGTATGTTTTTGATGAACAGGACAGATCAGGCATTAAGTTCGCCTATGTACTTTGTGTTGCATGAAGATTAAATAAATAAATACATTCATTGAATGTTTGGCGGTACGAAGTTCAACGGGTCAACTAGTCAATAATAAGTCTATTTAACCCTTCAGATACCGTCAATTAGAGACACAATAGTAAGACAATAGATGCGCGGCCACCGGTGGTCGCTTGGGGATTCATAAATTAATACTACATCAGTTTAAGATAAAAAACCAACTTCATCTCAATCTTCCACCCCCTACAAATCCACTTTAAAATTTAAAACAATTTTACATAGTATAATAGTGTTTCACTCATTCTTATGTAAATGTTTGTAACGGACATTTCAAACTTATAATTTATTCAGGAAATTGCTTTAGAACGAAGTTTGTAAACTCAAGGCGGTGTCTTTGAAGTTGTCTTGAGCGGTTCAACTTTAGCACTCGAAGATTTATGAATATATCTTGCTAGTTATTGCCCTCGGTGGTGGTTGTGCTAAACTTTAACCTCACTTGGGAATTACATTCATAAAGTACTTTTTTTTCCTTTTGACCTTTCCCTACTGGGCTATGGATTGACTTCCGAAAGGGAACCTGTGCTCGTCCTGGAACGTAAGGGCAAAGAGGGAACACAGGTGTGATTTTAGTCTGTAAAAGCCAGGAGATTTCTGCACCGGATTCGTGTGTCACCATTGTGTGGACCATCCGGAGGACACGGTGAAGTATACGGTAGAGGTGTGCCCCGCCTGGGTAGAGGACCGTCGTGACTGCGATCTCTCATGCCTTGGTTCAGGCCATGGTCCAAAGCAAGGAGGAGGATATACATAAATCCTTTAAAAATATAGGAAAATATCTTTGACTGCCTACTTTTTTAGGGTTCCGTACCTCAAAAAGAAAAAGCGAACCATTATCGGATCACTTTGTTGTCCGTCCATCCGTCTGTCTATCAAGACCATTTATCTCAAGAGAGCGTAAAGGTATCGACTTGAAATTAAAACCATATACACAAGTCTGCGGTCCCTTCAAGATGTGTAAAAATCAAACTTCTAAGTTAACGAATAAAAAAGATAAGGCCGTTTATGTCGCAAAAAACGTATAATTCCAAAAACGTATACTCTCAAAGATTGAAATTCATAGGGTACTTTCCCGTCGACCCAGAAATTTGGCATAAACAAGGTCTGAAAATAGTAAATTTGTTGTTACCATGGTTGTTACACACGTCACAAAAAAAAAAATTAACTCGGAAAAATCTTCGAGACTCCATTCGGCAATTGTAGTTTGCACGGAACCCTCAGTGCTCGAGTCCGACTCGCACTTGCCCAGTTTTTTTTCTTTTCCTTCAATTTTTACCTATATTTTCTACCTATCTGTTTATTATTATTTATCATTTGTTTGTTGATAGCCTTGAGATAACGCTAGGTGCGGACTTATCATCTCACTTAAATAATAATGACTATCAGAATGTCCCGATAAGCTGACGTCAATAGAACTGCACGTAGCGCACTATGTCATAACGTATTGATACTAAATCACATAATTATGTACTTACAGCTCGTACCGAAGATAAAATAATTATGGCGGAAAGTCCCCTCTTTGAGGAGTATCTGGAAAGAGAACACGGAGTCCTTACCTTCCGCATGACGCAAATCCTCAGCGGACATGGTCAGTTCGGAAGATTCCTGCACCTGATTCGTGCGGAAGAAACGCCCGCGAGTCACCACGGTGTGCCCTACCTGGGCAGAACACCGCCCCGTGTCCTCGTGGACGCGCACGGTGAAAGCGATCTCTCGCGCCGGGCTTTCGTACACGCCATGAAGAGTGACAGGCGGTCGCGTCTTTCTGCGAAGCAGTAATGCTAGCAAAGGAAGCGGCCGCACGTTCCGCACCTTCCGATACTGATTTCCGGGCACCACAGGCGCGGGCTTGCGGATGGTGAGCAATGGGTAGCTCGCCGTCCGTCCGTCCGGCTACCGTCCGGAAGGAACTCAAGTCGCCAACAGCGCGTAGCCTCAAAGAGTTGTCAGCAACTGTAGGGGCTCAACAGAGTCGAAGCCTACTGTTGCCATGAGTTATGCGAAAGAGATCCCCCGGGCCCTGGAACAATGGAAAGGAAGAAACAAGAGTGAGTTTTTAGTCAGTAAAAATAGAATACTATCTCCCGTACCGCCTAAGAACTTGATGAGTCGTTCGTGATACGAGTTCCAACCCACCATCTGGAGACCTTTTTGAGAGAGGACTTTTGGCCGAAAGGTGTCGTGTATCGACGTTTCCGAGGTCGGCTACGCGACACCACGCAGCGGAACACGACGCCGATGTTACGTGTTTAATTATAAATAGTTTAAGTTTTGTTGTTATGATATTTATTAGTTTATTATTTTATAAGATTATTTTATGTATTTTTTCTATGGGCCTTCGATGCCTGAAATAAATGGTTATTATTATTATTATTATTATCATTACATTTTCTACATTGTTCTACACATTAAAAAATAATACTGAAGATAAAAAGTTCATACAAACGTGAATAAATAGAAAGAAGGCCGAAAGACGTTCACTGCTGGACTAAGACCTCACCCAAATGTCCCCATAATATTTAGTCTTATGCGTCTAGCATCCATCGAATTCATGCAACCCTCACCAGGTCATCGGTCCACCTTGTGAGAGGTCTTCCTAGGCTCGTCTTCCTATACGATGTCATCATTGCATTCATTGCTATTGAACCTGCTACAAAATAGACGGGCGCATTGCAAATTCAGAGCCCTATATTTAGGCTTCCATTCAGCTCGTATGCTAAATACTTTCACTGGAGCACAAATAGATAACTAAGTTTAATCGGTTGACTATGTCGAAAGATATACTACATTAATTGATTTTTAGGCAGTACGAAGTTTGCCGGGTCAGCTAGTCAATAATGTGGTTAAAGAAACTTTATTCACTCAAAAATAATAACATATGATTCACCTCTATGAGGAAAACAAAAGCAGTTTAAGTGCAACACGTAACTTTTCATGACTAAATGCAAAATTAATACACGAAGGAGGTTCAGAGTCTGAGTTTTTAACAAATTAAAAAAAAGTTGTATGACAAATTTGGTACCATGGAGGAAGAAGTAAATAGGTTTAATGATGTTTTGTATTCATAAACATAGTGCACGCGATGTTCTAAATTCAATTTAGTTTATCTCTCTAGAGAATAAAAACGACTTTGCTCTCAGATATCGAAGAGCAAAAATACTTTTACCGAGATGGGGGGATGAAAAATAATAAATCTGTATGTTTAATATATAATACTCTAATACCGGACATCTGTCGAGATCGGTCCGGTAAAGGTAAAATATTTAAAACTCTCAGTTCTGGTCTGCAGTCTAATGCTTCTCGCATCCATCGAATTCCTGCGACCCTCACCAGGTTATCGGTCCACCTTGTGAGAGGCCTTCCAAGGCTCGTCTTCCGATACGATGTCGTCACTACATTCATTACCATTGAACTTGCTACAAAATACACGAGTACATTGCAAATTCAGTGCCCTATATTTAGGCTTCCATTCAGCTCGTATGCTAAATACTTTCACCGGAGCACAAATAGATAGCTAAGTTTATTTCATCACCACTGCTCTCAAAACGTTGAAGGAAAACATCGTGAGGAAACCAGCATGTCCTAGGACAAAAAATTCGAAGACATGTGACATTCACCAACCAGCACTGGGCGCTAGTGGTAGATTACGGCTCATTGCCTAGAGAGAAAGCCTTAGTCCCAGCAGTGGGAACATTAAAAAAGGCTAATGATGATGATGATGATAACTCTAATACCGGACACCTGTGGATATCGGTCCGGTAAAGGTAAAATATTTAAAACTCTCAGTTCTGGTCAGCAGACGAATTTCTGCGACCCTCACCAGGTCATCGGTCCACCTTGTGAGAGGCCTTCCAAGGCTCGTATTCCGATACGATGTCGCCCCTACATTCATTGCCATTGAACCTGCTACAAAATAGATGAGTCCATAACAAATTCAGAGCCCTATATTTAGACTTCCATTCAGCTCGTATGCTTAAATACTTTCACTGGAGCACAAATAGATAGCGAAGTTTATTTTAGCTTACTTTCAGTGATGTTTCGATAAAAGTGGTGTCCTGAAGTAAAAATTGATGCCATTTTAGGTTAGACGTAAGCCTTCCCCAACTGCTTCCATAGTTTATTGTTTTTTTAAGATTGTTATTTATGTATAGTGTCTATGGGCCTTAGTAGCCTGAAATCATCATCATCATCATCATCATAGAGATAGATGGCGTCAGAGGATAGATGGCGCTAGTGCCACGCGTAAGATCAGCTCTGTCTATTTTTATTGATTAAAATTACTCAAATCACAGTTTATTCGCAAATCAACAGTGCAGTATATGTATAATCGCCCAATAACCAAGTGTAAGCGTTATCTCCGCAATATTTTCGAGGAAAACGCTTAAAATAACTTTTTCAACATGCAGTGCTAAAACAGTTTGTTTACATTTACTCATTTCATCTATGTGACTCTAAAGAAAATTAAAACTATCAGTGCAGTGCTACGAGTATTAACATCTAGTGCGAATGGAACAATCAACAACAATTTTAGTTAAAATAAAGGGCTCAATTGTGACTGTGACTATTAAAAAAAAAAGTGTTTACAAAAACTGACGGTGGTTGCAATTAATACGTATGATTTGAATGTACGTTCTAATAACGTCTATTGAACTCTATGAAGCGAGCTCATATTTTAACACGTAAATTAATAGTCACTTTGGCTTAATGAAGATTGATGCTACCGTTCACACAGTGAAGTCCGAGTTCGATTCCAGCCAACAACTTTGACTTTTTGGAACGTGTTATTTGTTGCACACAATTATCACAAACAAAATATTTAGCAAAAGTAATAACAACTTGGAAGATAAAAAATTATAAATAAATATTTAAAAATGTCTTTAGAGCAGATTATACATTTCTGTGGTGGTTGTATGAATCTTATTGAACGTGAACAGTACCTTAGCTGTTATTTATGCAAAAAACCGTACGATCTACTTTGCGCTAACGTGCCAGAAGTTACGCATAGTGCGATGAGTACAGAACAAAAGGAAAAATGGATATGTCTTGAGTGTAGATGCAAACAACCTAGAGGCGACAACTCTAATACTCCAGTTCGGTCTACAAGATTGGAAAAGGATGACAGTCGTCCCGAGCGCTCACACTCCTACACTGATCAGATCAATAAAACCAATTGCGGAAACCAGAACACGAATGTAACGATTCGTAAATTACAACCAAGTCAAAATCAAAGTAGTACTGAACAATATTGTGATGAGTATATGCACCCGGATGAGACATATTTTGATAATCTTCGGACTATGATCCGAGAAGAATTTGAACATGGTATAAGTCAGCGCCTGACCGGTATGATTAGCAATATGGTGACAAAGCAAGTTACTCTGATCGTTGATAATGGCATCTCTAAACTTTGTGATCGAATAATTAGACTCGAAAATCAACTAAAGCAGATGACATATGATCCCGTTTCCAATAATATGAGGGACTCCTTGCCGAGTACTAAGAATTTGAACACAAGTACTGACATCAGCAATATAGATACTCCTATTTTCGCTAAAAAACCTCAGCAATCGTGTATCTTAGCCTCTTCTACTATACCAGTGCCTAACCAACATAAAAATGCGATCAAACCACATAAAAAATCACAGACAAAAATGCCTACTTCAAACACAACTACCTTGAATACATGTGATATGACGACCACAAGCCAGTGCGGAAAAAAGGCGAATGTCGCTCAGGATGGTTCTCAAAGAACGCTCTCCTTGAGTGTAGGCGACGGAGGTATGCAAGACCAACATGACAGTAATTCTAATCAAGATGCTTCAATATCAGTATCGGATGGTGAATGGATAGAGGTTAAGAAGAAAAATACGCAAAGGGAGAAAAAACCTAATAATAGCATTATAAGAGGCACTGCCACTCCTGGACACTTGCAACTAGAGGCTTTCGAACGGTCTCGATATCTGCATCTCTACTATGTAAAGACCGGTACTACAGAAGAACAAGTACTTAGCCATTTAAAATCAGTTTGTGATAGCGATGGATATACAGTAGAAAGCCTAAAATCGCGAGGAAACTATGCTTCGTTTAAATTGGGCGTACCGTCTAAGTTAGCGAATAGTGTGGTCAACCCGGAATACTGGCCAGAAGATGTATGCATTAAGCCTTGGAGACAGAACTTTCGGAGAAAAACATTTCAGGAACAAAAGACTGTCTAAGAAAATCGTAATAGTATATCAGAATGTGAGAGGTCTTCGTACTAAAACCACAACATTTTGCAACAATGTAGCTCTTTCTTGCAGTGATTTAATAGCATTGACGGAAACGTGTCTTAATAGTTCGGTAAATGATGCTGAACTTTTCCCTCCTGGATATGTGGTATTGCGCAAAGATCGACCGGGTGACGTCGGATGGGGCGGGGTACTTCTGGCGGTTAAGGATAGCTATACAGTCAAAAGAATAACAGATATAGATGGCTTGACTGATGACAAAGAGTTGCTATTTGCACTAATATCTTGGAAAAACGTAGCGTTTATGATTTGTGTAGCCTATTTACCTCCTAACTATAGTAGTAAACAATATCTAGATGTTATAGATTGTATAGAGAATGCTATTTGTAAATATTCAGAATATCGATTCTTATTGGTTGGTGATTTCAATTTAAAGTCATGTAATAACAGTGTTGTAACTCAGTTCGATTATTTCACAGACTATTGTAAGCTGCGACAGTTTAACAATATCAGTAATAAATATGGCGGCATTTTGGATCTGGTCTTAGCAACTTTTGAGAGTGATAGTGTAGGTGTGACATCAGATATCGACCCCCTGGTGCCTGTGGATGCATACCATCCACCCCTGGAAATAATATTAACTCTATCCAGGTGTGAATCAGTTGGGAACCCACCGTCTGAAGCACATAACCGTTCTGATTGGAATTTTAGAAAGGCAAATTTGCAAGGGCTGTACATTGATATTGCTAAAATGGACTGGACTGACCTTTTACAACAGACGGATGTTGATGGTGCTGTCGACACATTATACAACAAAATATACAGCGTCATAAACGATAATGTTCCCAAAAAAAAGGCGCCTAGCTTAGAGTCTAAGTACGTATATCCTATATGGTATACTACCGAAATTAAGCATTACATTAAATTAAAGTATTTTAACTTAAAAAAATATAAACAATACGGACTACAATTCAATAGAGAATTATTTAAATATTACAGAACTAAAATTAAAAATCTTTCTCATACAGCTTTTAAAAATTATATGTACAATGTGGAAAAAAATATAAGTCATGACCCCTCAACATTTTGGAAATACGTAAAAGATAAAAGAAAAAATAGACAACAAAATAACGAATTTGAATTTGAAAATAGGACAGTGGCAGGACAAGAGGCAGTCAATGCGTTTGCGAACTACTTTAGTTCCGTTTTTCATAGCGAACCTCCACAGTTAGATCCCGAGGCGGCTCAACGCGCTGCAACTGATAGAGGCTGTATGCCGATAATTAGTGTTGACTACGTTGATATCTCTGAGTTGCGCCGAGCAGTCCGTAGGCTTAAAGCTTTTTCTGCTAGTGGACCAGACGCTATACCGGCTTTTATACTGAAGGATTGTCTTTCCGTACTAGAGGAGCCTCTCCTATATATTTATAACCTGTCGCTCCAGCAAAATATTTATCCTGCTTGTTGGAAAGTGTCCAGGGTCACACCGGTTCCAAAGAGTGGATCATCGATGGACATAAAAAATTTTAGACCCATTGCAGTTTTGTGCGTTTTCGGGAAGGTATTCGAATCGATTATAAACAATTGTATCTCCAAGCAAATAAACAATCGGTTGGATAATTGTCAGCATGGGTTCCGTCCTGCTCGTTCTACTTTAACCAACCACATTTACTTTGCTGACTATTTGAAGACCAAAATTACCGCAGGTTGTCAGGTTGATGCAGTTTATTTCGATTTTAAAAAGGCGTTTGATTTAGTTGATAACGACATTCTTTTGATGAAGTTTGCATCTCTTGGATTTAGTCCGCAACTTCTTAAGTTTTTGGCTGATTATCTCAGGGATCGGAAACAATTTGTAAGACTAAACGGCTATCAGTCACCAGAATATTTTACTCGATCAGGTGTCAGTCAGGGTAGTACAATGGGACCTCCACAATTTTTAATAATGGTTAATGATCTGCCAGAAGTTCTATCTAGGGCACAATGTCTTATGTTTGCGGATGATTTGAAACTTTTTTTGTCTATAACAAAAGCTGAAGATTGTCTCGTTCTTCAGCGAGATATCGATGCAGTTGTTGATTGGAGTGAGAAAAACAAGCTGCCGTTAAATGTCTCTAAATGTAAAATCATCACATTTTCTAGGTCTCGTACGCCAGTAACCACAACCTACAGACTGGCCGATAACGAGCTTGAGCGAGTTTCAACCATACGGGACCTCGGGCTCACGTTGGATAGTGGTTTCAATTTTCACGAGCATATAAAGAATGTATGCAAAGATGCAAATAAAGCATTGGGCTTCATAATTAGAACTTCCTCCCAATTTCATGGTGTCAGAGTTGTAAAATTACTGTACAACGCATATGTGCGCAGCAAACTGGAATACAATGCAATTGTGTGGGATCCCCAGGAAAAATTATATATACTTATGGTGGAGAAAATTCAAAGGAAATTCTGCCGATATGTATATAAACGTACCTACGGATATTATCCTTTTCTGTATCCTTCATTATTTGTATCTGGAATGGTTGGCCTGGACACTTTGCAGCTCAGGCGAAATTTAATACATATCATGCATTATTATTTATTATTAAATAATAAAGTTGACAATTCGTCGGTGCGAGAGCATATTCATTTTTATGTTCCACAACAATACCTACGTGGCGCAGGACGGCGGCGTCATCAGCTCCTAGCATGCCCCCCGACATGGAACATTCGTCAGACAAATACCAGCCCAACAGCAAGAGCAGTTGCTCTCATTAACGAATATCTTGACCACAGTCCAAATGCTGACATATTTGTTGATAGCTTAAATGTGCTTAAGAAAGATGTGATGACCTTTCTTAATAAAATGTGATATCTGATTTGTATGTAATTTGTGATTTGCGTTTTATTTAATCGTTAATGCAATTTTTTATGACTACTTGTGTATTGATATGACAACTATATTTATTAACTATTGACAATTTTATTTAATATGAGGTTTTTTTTTTATTATCTGTGACGAGTTTATTATTTATGACAATTCTATTTTACTTGACCATTTTATTTTAAATAACAATTTAATTCTATGTGACAATTTTTTTATTTTTTTTATATGACATTTTATTTTGTATGATTTGCTTTCTTTTATTATTATTTTGTATCAAAATTGTACGATAATTGATTTTAATTCATTTTCTGTTGTATACTAGTTATAAGCGTTTTGGTT
The DNA here is from genome assembly GCA_949319445.1 of Mythimna lalbum. Taxonomy (NCBI): domain Eukaryota; kingdom Metazoa; phylum Arthropoda; class Insecta; order Lepidoptera; family Noctuidae; genus Mythimna; species Mythimna lalbum. Next base: position 16,759,351 of record OX439357.1, on the reverse strand, counting down.
TCAGTACTGTAAGCTTGTAATGTATTTCTTAATAAATAAATAAATAAATCATTTCAGCCGACAGACGTCCACTCTTGGACATAGGCCTCCCCCAAGTGTCGCCACAATGATCGATCCTGTGCAAATGTAGCCTGAAATAAAGAGTTATTATTATAACGACCAGTCCAATTTTTTTTTAGGTATTAAATCATCCAATGACTTCGCCAGCTGCAAGGTGGAGCGAGAGGGTGTCATGTTCCGCTGCGAGGTCGGTATTCTTCCAAGAAATCGTCGATACACGATACGCTTCGGCCAAGACTCTCCTCCTCAGTCGACACCCCCAACACAAACGACTTGAAATATTTGTTATGGCGCGACTCCAACTGCTCGACTCTTAAAGTCCAATTTGTATTTAGGCACGACTGGTTTTATGCGTCTCGCATCCATCGGATTCCCGCGACCCTCACCACATCATCCGTCCAACTTGTGGGAGGCTTATCAATATTTCTTCCTACACAACCTATTTCCCACACAAAATCAATACCAGAACTTCAATGCAAATGCATTTCCAAAACAACCGGATGTTGGTGTCACTTGTGAGTGCCACCGGAACATGTGTCCGGAATTAATTCTTGACAACTGCCCGCTGAACCGGATCTGCACGGATTTACGGATTTCAGACGCACGTACTCAAGCGACTGGAATTTGGATGCGAATGTAAAATAGTATTTTACAGTTTTTGTAGTGAATGATTCATTTTTAGGGTTTCATAGCTCAGTTAGTAAAAACAAAACCCATACACCACCATCTCACCATGTTGTCCGTCTGTCTGTTTGTCAAGATTTTTCTTCTTAATTCATGAATCCCCAAGCGACCACCGGTGGCCGCGCATCTATTGTCTTACTATTGTGTCTCTAATTGACGGTATCTGAAGGGTTAACAACGCGTGGAGGTATCAAACTGAAATTAATTCTAAATACTCAGATTGGCTTCCCTTAGTGCAGAGAAAAAACTTATACTCTAATACCATTTATGCTCCGTTTATGGCACTTAGTTTGGCTCCGCAAGGAAATCAAAGCCTATAGATTACTTCCCGTTGATCTAGAATCATATTGTTCAGCAAGAACCAAGGTTTCATAGAAGATGTTGAGGAAAAAGATTTTTTTAAACCGTACATTTGTATGTAGGGTATTATTTGTAAAACACTAGCTACTTCTTAGGTGCTAGTTAAGAATATCATAAATAACAACTTTTGTTCTATGATTTTTTACAAAACATAACATATTTACCAAAAACAAAACTTCAAGATTTCATTGTTCTATCTAACACATTTCAACTCTGTATTTTGCTGTATCTACTTACGGCTCACGCGCGCTGTTCTCGTAATAATAGTAAGCAGGCTTACGAAACGTTATTACACCTAGCAAGCATTCGCACCATTTCCGCGTACTCGACATTAGAGAGATATACACCATCATGTAAAGATATGCACTACTACAAGAACACGTATGACGAGACGCAAGCGCATCAATGTGACTGACCGACTTGTAAGGACCGTAAATAGGTCAAGTTCATGTTCAGCTACCCTTCGCTATTGTACTATCGCTTGCTTAGCATAGACTTCGTAATATTTAGAACGTCCAATATAAATAATTTTATTTTGTATGAAAATGTATTGAACCAAAATGTTCACAAATTGTGATTTGATGAAAATGTGATTTGATTTGATTTGATTTGAAAATATGTTACATTTTTAAAAGTCATACCTAGAATAAAAGTTGTTGTTCATGATGTTTTTAACTAGCACCTAAGAGGTTGCTAGTGTTTTACAAATAATCCTATATAGGAACATATATCACAAAATAATCACATTTTCGCAATTAGAAAAAGTTTTCGAGACTAGATTCGGGAATCGAACTATTTCTTTACTTAGGTAAGTTTCTACAGGATCCTTGATGCTCGAGCCCGACTCACACTTGACCGTTTTTAGTTGAAGGTTATGAATAGTTGATTCAACTTTGTGTTTTGTTTATTTGATGTCGTTAATTTGTTAAATAATTTATTTAAAACAATACGTGAACAGGAAGCATCCCAATCCCCGGATTGGTATTTTTTTGGGTGAAAGCAAGTACTGGCTGGATTCCGAACAGCAGGAGCCGGTGACGCGGTAGGCCCAGAAGGAGATGGCGTGACGATTTGGACCGTCCTACCTTAAGGATTGGCCAGAAGTGGCTAAGGACAGAAAAGAGTGGAATAACGGAAGGGAGGTCTTTGCTCTGCAGTGGGACACAACAGGCTCATAATAATATGAATAAATAAAATAATAAAGGTGTATGCGTAGTACGCCTTAACATAATTATATTAGTGCTCGAAACTCATTAATCCATGAATCCCCAAGCGACCACCGGTGGCCGCGCATCTATTGTCTTACTATTGTGTCTCTAATTGACGGTATCTGAAGGGTTAATTCATGAATCCCCAAGCGACCACCGGTGGCCGCGCATCTATTTTCTTACTATTGTGTCTCTAATTGACGGTATCTGAAGGGTTAAGAACAGAAAGAAACGTACCGTGACACAGACTGTGCTAGCATAAAACTAGCGTATCACTCTCGTGCAAAACGTCATATTATAGGGTTACAACTGATATGCACAGCGTTTGACCACCTCACGTCACGCAACTGGTGCAAATGGTGCACCTTTTGCACTAGTGTTTTTACTTCATCATCATCATCATTTCAGCCGACAGACGTCCACTGTTGGACATAGGCCTCCCCTAAGTGTCGCCACAATGATCGATCCTGCGCGTCTCGCATCCATCGGTTTCCCGCAACCTTCACCAGGTCATCGGTCCACCTTGCAGGAGGCCTTCCGACGCTGCGTCTTCCAGTACGAGGTCGCCACTCCAGAACCTTTCGGCCCCAACGGCCATCTGTTCTGCGAGCAATGTGCCCTGCCCATTGCCACTTAAGTTTGTGTTTTTACTTACTAAAATGCTATTCGTTGGTAAACAAAACAATTGATAATGGTTAAAACTGATGACTAATTAGATGCTTTTTTATGTTCGTCAAAAAATTACAAGATCGGGAAAATTTTAAAGTGCTTTTATGTATGGTAATTTTACAAGATCCAGTATAAAATATCAAGGTATCAGAGATATATATTATCATTTTCAATATACAAACTAAGATAAGACTTTGGCGACAGAAAAAATAACTACTAACCTTGAACGTTATCATAATATTTTCTATCGTATGTCCATTGAAGTTGTTGACCGATAAACTCACAAGAAATATATGAAAATTACTACCTATTATGAAGCGGGCAAGATATAAGGTAAAACACGAAAAAAATTAACGTTAACTAAAAAGTTTTTTGTGAAGTGTACAAAATCGAATCATATAATAATTTTTTTTCTACAATCAGTCATCACAATACAACTTTTACTTTTATCGTTAATTATATGCTTTCTTAAATAACTTTAAGTTGAAAATCAAATTACGAATACACGAATATTTCACAAAAAAAAATTTTTGGAAACTACATCTAGTTTCGGCGATATCTATTTTCACACGTACCGTAATTTTTAGGACTTAATGTGTTATTATTTCAAATAAAAAGTAATTTCTCGCATATTGCAGAAACTAGATTCATCATCATCGTCATCATTTCAGCCGTAAGACGTCCACTGTTGGGCATAGGCCTCCCCCGAGCGTCACCACAACGACCAATCTTGAGCTTTTCGCATCCAACGCATTCCCGCGACTCTCACCAGGTAATCAGTCCACCTTGTGGGAGGCTTTCCAATGCTGCGTTTGAATTTAAAAACAAATTAAAAATAAAATAGGCTTTATTGCTGTTCCTTTCTTACAATAAATCAATATCAATAATAATGCATACTTACTAAAAACTAAATTGGTTTAATTGATTCTAATTTGCGTTAGAATGATCGGCAACTGATTTTTTATGTAGAACAGCTTGTCTGTCGACAAAGGCCTGCTCTAAAGATTTCCACATAGTCCTGTCTCTTGTTAATCTAGTTTAAATTCAAACGCAAGCAAGAGCGTTTGAAGTTAAACTAGATTGAATTATCGCTATTAAGTATTTCATAGACCAGGGACTTACAAAATACTGATCGGAAAATAATCAGTAGTCAATCAATACGAACAAAAGAAGAAGGGATGGGTAAGACTGGATGGCTAAGATTTTTTCCATCTGGTATCCGGTATAGTCATGGCCGCTTTCTTGTCAATGAGGTATAATGCGACCTTCTGTTACATCTAAAGCACCTTGGGCAATCGCCTTTATTCATTTGGTAAATTGTTTCACAACGATGGATAACATATATTGTTAGGAAGAAAAGAACATCATATGAAATGCATTTTTCCATAATTGTTAGGAATAAGTTTTCAATGAAAATATTTTTTTATAGCAAGCTTTTATAACGTGATATATACCTTTATCATTAATAGTTATCTAGACAATTTCAAAAAGCTCTAACTCGATAGGGGTATTCTGAGTTCCTACGGACACTTTCCGGTTCCATCATCAGATCAACTCCATGTCATAATAGTTTTGCATTGTCATCTGATTTACATATGCAAGCAAAATTTTAGCTCCATCAGCAACTGATAGGATTATTTGCAAGATTTGATTGACAAGCAAACATCGGGACAGATTAACCTAAATAATATCTCGTAAAATAGTCCATGGGAACAAAGATTCCTGAATAAAGTACTATGTGAGTCCAGTTTATAAATTCGTTTTTGAACCTCAATTTGCAATATACAGATAAACATCAAAGCATATGGCTACTCGAAGTATTATCATGACTATAAAAAAGTTATGCGTCATAAAACTTTTTCTGACGCCATATTGGCTCATATTACTACACAATGAGATTGTATAGCAGAATTTCAGCCCCGTACGACATGCATATGGTAGAATTAGGGGAGCCGACTCTATGGGTGCTCGGGTTCTAGAAAAATAAACATAAGATGTCGGTGCCCATCACCCCCTTTTCTTTGGTGGGCAAAAATCATCCAATGACAACCCCGCTCTTGGGTAGATCGGGAGATAGTGTCAGACTCGTAATGACTAAAAACCCACTCCTGTTCCTTCGATGCCTTTCGTACCGGGGGCTAAGCCACCTTTCAATTAACCCTGGCCCCAGTAGGCTCTGACCCAGCTGGGTCCCCTGTCGTTGCTGATAGGTAACTCTTTAAGGCGCGCGGGAACAGTGCGCGCCTTAATATTTTATGTGTTGAATTACTGGAACTCACTAGGATTCCTTGTGTTGTGAGAGAACCAGGCTTTTTCAGTCCTCTCCCTTCTCGTCGTCAGTCAGTCGTTTCCTCGACCTTCTAGTCTTCATACCGGGGCTCGAGCGCCCTTTCGAATAACCCTGTCCCCAGTAGGCTTCGACCCCGCTGGGTCCCTCCTGTTGCTGACAATTCCTTGCGCGCAGGAACAGTGCGCGCCGTCGACGTCTTGGGCTCGGTCCGGACAGTTACCGGACGGTCGGACAACGAGCTACTCATGCTCGCCCCTGAGAATAAACATCAAGAAACAGATTAGTAACTGCCTTTACGGATGGGCACTTTTCATTACCCCACGGTCCGTTTAGCAGTAACAGTAGCGCAAATGCCGGCGCCGGCTGAGACGCAAGGGTTGTGGGTACGATTCCCGCACCAACACAAATGTTTTTTGATGTACCAGATATTTGTATTAGGTTTTGTGCTACCTTCGTCGTGAACCTTAAATGTTGCGTGCAAAAGATAATGCAAAATTTTATCACCTAAAATATGTTCAAAATATAAAGAGGCCAATAACTCAATTACGAGTATGTCAAATTTTGATTGAAAAGTACGGTTTGCAAAAAAACTCATTTAAGTTTCAATGGTTTTGTTTTTGTTTAACTGAATCAAAATAAAAAATAGATAAAAAAGTAATTCATAATTATTATTTAATAAATTATACTACTTTCTTTTTTATTATCATTATTGGCTACATTTCAAAACAAAGTAAAGGACATGCCAGCCGCCATTTTGTCGTCGTTGTTGGTGTTGTTTCTTCGTGCGACTGAGTACTTGTGGAGTGATACTGTTCCGTTAATTCTGTTTGTTACGTGGTTGTTTCCAGTTTTTGTTGCTATTTGTTATTGTGGTTATTTGTTATTGTTGGTATTTGTTTTCACCTCACTGACTTTACTCGAAAAGAGTATATTTCGCTACTGGTATTAATAAAAATACTTTGACACGAATTCGACGTGAACAGAAACATGCTCAAGCTAGTTGCAGCAAGGTAACGACAGCAAAAAAGATACCTCAAAGTAAATCTGTAGTTTGTGATAATTTTAAAATAACTGCTCTGCATAATATTAAAAAGCAAAGTAGGATTAAGTTTCCGTAGCAGAATATATATATCCCGGTTCGCCCAAGGGCGGAAAAAGTCATTAGATAATAATAATATACGAGTACCACAACTATCACACAACGCCGTCTAGTCCCAAGCTAAGCAAGGCTTTTTTTTTTGTCGACGGGGAAAATCATCTTTGACGAAACCCGCTCTTGGGTGGAGCGGGAGACAGTGTCAGACTCTTACTGACTAAAAACCCCGCGCCGTTCCTTCAAGCCTTCATACCGGGGCACGAGCTCCCTTTCGGACAACCCTGTCCCCAGTAGGCTTCGACCCAGCTGGGCCCCTCCTGCTGCTGACAACTCCTTGAGGCGCGCGGGAACAGTGCGCGCCGTCGACGTCTTGGACTCGGTCCATTACCGGGCGATCGGACAGCGAGCTACCCATGGCTCGAAGCTAAGCAAGGCTTGTGTTATGGGTACTAGACAACTGATAAACATACTTATATATTTCTAAATACATACATATTATAGATAAATTACACCCAGACACAGAACAAGTGATTATGCTCATCACATAAATCGAACCCACGACCTCCGGCATAGCAGTCAGTGTTACTAACCACTAGACCAACAGGCCAGTCAAATTAGATGTTTTCCAACCCTAAAATACACCTAAATTGGTAGTAGTAAATGTTTGCTATCTACTGGCCATCTATCAGCTTGGCATTAATGGGTCCTTGAATAAGCTCACTCTCTCATGTTCTCTTAATATTTTAGTAGGTACTGGCTTTCCGCCCGCGGCTTCGCCCGTATGGACTACAGTTTATATCGCGCGGGCAGAGACCCGTGCTCAGCAGTGGAATTATAGGTAGCCTATGTGTTATTCCAGTGTCTCTTCTACCTACCTACCAAATTTGATCTAAATCCATTCAGTAGTTTTTGCGTGAAAGCGTAACAGACAGACCGACGACGAGAGTTACTTTCGCATTTATAATTTTATTAGGGACTAGCTTCTGCCAGCGACTTCGTACGCGGATCCTGTTGCTTATGCCAGCGACATTCAGTGTTATAAACGTAAGAGTAGACAAAAATAAACAGAAAGCTCAGAACTGCTAAGCTATCGGGAGTTACACGTGTTATTGTGAGTTAACCATAAAAGATAGACGTATGCTGTCGTGGGACATTTTTTATATAATTTTAAGGAGAACATTTCCGTTATACATGTTTTCTGTGTAGCTTTAACCATTAAGGCTGCAAACGCGACGGAAGCTTAAAAAATTGAGTAATTTCTCCCGTTTCCCCAACATTTCCCTTCACTGCTCTGCTCCTATTGATCGTAGCGTGATGAAAAGTATACTATAACCTGCCCAGGAGTATGAAGAATGATTGTACCAAGTTTCGTTAAAATCCATCGAGTAGTTTTTGTTTCTATAAAGAACATACAGACAGACAGACAGACAGACAGACAGACAGACAGACAGACAGACAGACAGACAAAAATTTTACTGTTTGCATTTTTAGCATCAGTATCGATCACTAATCACCCCCTGATAGTTATTTTGGAAATATATTTCATGTACAGAATTGACCTCTCTACAGATTTATTATAAGTATAGATAGGGATTGTTTATGTACCTTCTGTTACAACTTTTATGTGGCATTACCATGACTTTCTTTCAAATCTGTGAAGAGATTTACACGTTTATTACAAGAAATAAAAGTAGATACGTTGAACGAATGTACGCGTTCTATTTTCTTGAGTTTATAGCCTAAATAGTATTGTTGAGTTGAGAATGTGTAACTTTTATAAAAGCAATGTAAATAACGTCTTTTTTAGAGAAATGTGCGTCTGTTCTTTTTGTCTGCTTGTTCGAAAAATTCATGAATATAGCTCCAGTTGTATAAATAGATATGTATTAGCATAATCAGCCCTATAATGTAGGAGAGCGCGGACCCAGTACGGGTTTTGTGAATGTCACATGATATCGAATTTTTGTTTCTAGAACATGCTGGCTTCCTCACTATATTTTCCTTTATCGTTTCAAGAGCAGTTGGGCTGAAATCAATATGTATTTACAAATGTCATATATTTGCAAATTGGTTTTAAAAAAATATGAGGAAGGTCTTTCCTAACTACCGTGAGAAGTAACACCAAAACCAACTAAGGGATCAAAGTCTCTTTTATAGTCCACTAGCTGCTCCCAGCGGCTTCGCTTGCATAATAGCAGATAATTATCCCAAGGGAACATATTTCCGGGATAAAATTATCCTATGTCCTATTCCAGGACATGGTCTATCCGTGTACCAAGTTTCATCAAAATTGGTTTTGCCATTTAGGCGTGAAGACGTAACAAACAAACAAACAAAATCACTTTCGCTTTTATAATATTAGTAGGGGTACAGCATACATGTAATGGTCAGAGATTGATATATATTAATTTAGAAGCTAACGAGCCAGTTCATTTACAAGCAATTTTCCAAAGTAGAAAAGCCTCATTGTTCAGTATAGAACCATCCTCATTTTTATACCAAGACAGGATAATTAGCCAGAGTAATCTGGACATCAGTGATATTGTTATAATGGCTAAATCGCTAGATATATGAGGATATACTTAACAAGGGAATATAATCTTTTGTAAATAATTCATTATGTATACATATGTATATAATACGAGAATCACATCGAAACCAAAACTTCATATACCTGTTGAGATGTATCGATGTAATTCTCGATCCTTGAAAATCTAAAACATTTTACAGTACATGTAAAACCTAAAATATTTACTAAACTAGGTATTTATACTTAAACCTACTTAACTATGATCATAAATAAAACACAAAAAAAAAATGAATTAGTTGATTCACAATAAATTACATGGAATTAAATGAAATGTGTAGCGATCTATGACGCCACATAAGAACTACGAAGAAAATACGAAATCCTGAATCGCGCAATCAAAGTTCTCCGCGCGATTTGACGGCCCAACATCAACTATCGGGCAGTCGCCCACCAGACTATAACACCTGTCTGGTCGGAGGATCCTCCCTTTTCAACGGAGGTTTGTGGGACTTTACTCTCTGTTCCACATACCTCCAAAAATGTAAAAAAAAAATGTTGTATTGAATTACATGAAAAAAAAATTGAATTGAATTAAATGGTATTAAGATAAATCGAATTATTTTGAGTGGGATATATTTTGTATATTTATATATTTTGTAATGCAAAAGGCCCTATATTCTGAACACTCTTACCACACTGCTTTTACTCCTATTATTCTTTTGTTAAGACGTGGAAATTAGAGTGGGTTACATGCGCTTCTAAGTTTTCAGGATTTCTTGTATTTTCAGTCAAAATACTACGACTCAAAAATCAATAACAGACTAACTACACAAGGAAGTACCATCAGCAGCTAATTCTGCATAACACAGGTATGTATATGCTGTCGCTAGTAGTCAGGACGTCTGAAAGGCAATTACAACACGTAGTAGACTCGCCAGAGAACTTCGATAATAGCTCCTGCTAATTGGGAATTGTATAGAGTGCGATGATACCAGTTTTAAGATGATAATTTGCTGCAAATTAAACAGGCACCAATTTCACATGAAACTGAGTGACACTGATGTTTGCAGGTACTGTAATCAGGAGAGGGAGACGCCTAAGCACCTGTTGTGTGAATGTGGGCCCCTTATCCATAAACGGAGTATCCATCTGGGTCGACACATTATTCGCCCGGAGGAGATTAAAACTCTCAAAGCTAGGAGTATTCTAGACTTCCTGGAAGCCTCCCGGCTAAAAGAGTTACTCTAACAAGGTGGCGAGTCACAATAGATCTTTTAGGTCGCAGTGACTACATCTCCTACACTATGGGAGATGCATAGCCCCTTTTCTTCAAAAAAATAATAATAAGATGATAAAATGTGATGGAGTTTTATAATACGTATCTTTCATTCGCTGCCTGAAGTTTAGTAAGAGAAGGTATGCCGTCTCTTTTTAGTGCATTTGAAGTGTGATATTATCAAAATAGTAGATAATATGGATGGTTAAATAGAGGTGCCAAGTTTTTTTAACACTATTTTATAAAAACGAAAAAAATTATTAAGAAAATATTTTTTTTTTATGTTTGGTAAATTTTAGTAACCAAACATAAAATAATATTAATTATTAAATATTATAAACTAATAGGTATATTTACAAACTTAAAGTAATAATATGTACAAACGGGTAAAAAACAAAAGGAATTAATTGGTTACCATCTACGTAGGGGGTAAAAGATTAATGAGACAGTTAACTCTTACTTATTAACTTGTTAAAGTGATGTGAGTGTGAGTTGTGTTGTGTGTTTGTGTGTGTATGTGTTTGTTGCACCACATCATGGTTGGTATTAAAAAGTTGTCGGACATAGTTTGTAAACTCCTAGCTAGCCGAAAAGGACCGAACTTGAGTCGTCGGTGGTGGTCAGTGTACCACAACTCAACGAGATGTCAGCAAACCGTGTTCGTCATCATTTTCCTGCCCTTATCCCATATTACAGAACAGAATTCTATGGTTGGCACAACTCACTAATTCCCTTTTCTTTCATATCACTCTTCACACACACCACACATCTTTTTTTTTATTGTTAGTTGCACTTGACCGCTATCTCACCTGGTGGAATGCGATCTTTGGCCTTCTTCTCCCTTTCCTTCCATCATGCGGGATAGGGAGGGTATTCAGATAACACTTTTAGCATACATATACCCTAACCAAACATCACAAATTCATCAATAGGTATCAATATAATTAAAGTCGTAAACACACGCTGATTGCAAACAATTTTTTTATTTTGAAGGACATCACCTGACAAATTGTACAAGGCGTAGATAAACTCAGCGTTTATCAACGCAAGCGCAGATATTATCGGTTGCTATAGAAAGCAACGCCTAATATATACTTTTCACGATGTGGAACTATATAATTATTATTTATTTTTGTGTTATTATTTTTTTATTTATTTATTGTGGAACTGAAAACGAAGGTATTCCTTAAAATTTTACTAGCTAAAAGACAGTGAACTTTATTTTAGTTTGCATAGCTAGCAGTCAATTATTTTGTGATTTGATTTACAGTGTAACCCCTCGCAGGACGATTTTTATTTTTTATTATTATTACTTACGTAAGCAATTACGTAATAATAATAAAAAATAAAAACGCGCTAGCGTTTTTACGTAAATCACCAAAAACATAAAAAACTTTTTCTGGATTTTTTTAGAAAAAACAAAGATATAGAAATTAAAATTTTCGTACAAAAGTGCGAGTTGGATTCGCGCACGAAGAGTTCAGTACGTAGCAAAAAATCACGATTGTTGTAGAGCTGTGTCCCCCATAGTATCTACAACGTGTTGTTTTCCGTGTATTTTACGGGTGGGACAAATGTGTCATTCGATCCACCCCAGCTCCTCAAGGAAGGCCAGCAATGCTTTAATGTTCCTGACCATTTCACGGAAGGTACTTGGGTTTCCGAAGGACTTTGCCCTTTATCCAACGACCACACCAGCTTAAAAGCTGATGAGCTGCTGTTTCGTCCTCCTCCATGCGGGCTCTGCAGAGTGGGCTGTCTGTAACTCCTCTCTGGTATCCCCCATAAATATTTTATTTTTTCTGTTTGTATTTGTTGTTACAGCGGCAACAGAAATATACATATCATCTGTGAAATATTTCAACTGTGGTGCGGAGGGTAATCTATCATCTCTATATCATACTACCAACGTGTTCTTCTCTCCATCGGGCACCAAAGCATCGAGTTGTATATAATTTTTCAACAAGTTCTAACTAATTAGAAGTCTGCAGCCCGTGGCTCGGGCCAATTATTCTTAGTTTCAACCTCTGAAGGCGAGATGCCGATAACTTGGAAGATTTTCCACTATTTTTTATCTCATTCCACTGAGATACGTTCCTTCTTGAATTAGTTTTAGCTCTTCGAGAAATTTTATTTTTAAAGTTGTGAAATGAAACGGCAGACTCTTGATTTCATTTATAATGTAGTGTATCTTGGGATACTGCAGGGATCGAAGCTTACTGGGCCATGGGTTGTGCGAAAGGAAAAAACTGGAGCCCTGGAACGAAAGCAAAGAAGAGACAGGGATGTGATTTAGTCAGTAAAAGTAAGTCTACCTGCCTTTCTACCCAAGAGCGGGAAAGTGTATTGGAATATTATGTTGGTAGGATAATATGGTTCGTAGTAAAAAGCCTTTTGAATTAAAAAAACACATTTATTGACAACCCTTAACCCTAAGTTATGAGTAGCTGAAATAATTTAGAAAGCGTCAAAAATACAATTAAACCAAAAGGTTATTTTTAAAGCTGAAAATTACAGACAATTTATAAATATTCACAACAAACCAAAGGTTACAAAACTTTCAACTAATCCAGAGAGCCTTTTCTTAACAAGAACCAAAGTATCTGCATGCATATCACTTAATACTGTTATGACATCTTCAGGATTTGGGCTTGCAAAGGCTGCTTGTAACTTGAGAGCTTCTTCCGGTCTTAGATTAAGTACACCTGAAGTAATGACAGCGCAAGCAAATGCAAGTCTACCGTACCTTTTCACGTCAGCGTCAAATTGGTCTTTTGGGTAAACGTAGTTGGCTTTGATGCCGTAATTGGCCAAGGATTTGTCGAGTTCGGAGTGGTAGTAATCTATCCAGTCGTAGAAGCTTTTTACTCTAGTTTCGTGGTCGGTGCAGTTGAAGATCAAGTAAAGAATGTCGTTGGCTGGACTGGAGTTCTTGCAGACTTGATAATCGATTAAGACTGACTGCTTTAAGCTCTCGCCCTGGAAGCACAAAATGAACCTGCTATTAACAATGGTTTTGGTAGTACCATCAACGTGCTGATGACCTGGTGAAGGTTACGGACAACCGGTGGATGTGAGACGCACAGGAACGTGCATTGTGGCGACGCTTGGTGGATGCCTATGTCCAACAGTGGACGTGTATCGGCTGAAATGATGATGATCAATGTGCTACTCTAATTTGAAAGGAATAATATTTTATTCCAAGTATACATTGAACGCCGTATTATCTACACCTAAACTTCTTATGAAGAATATGTTTACCAGTAAGATTCCATCTGCAGTATTTAAAACTATATTTTGGCTATCACTCATAGATCTCATTTTATATGCAAGTGAATAGACGACCCTTGTATGAACATATATTAAATCTACCTTTTTTTTTTTCGCTGGGTAAAATCATCTTTGACAAAACCCGCTCTTGGGTGGAGCGGGAGATAGTGTCAGACTCTTACTGACTAAAAACCCCGCGCCGTTCCTTCTAGCCTTCATACCGGGGCACGAGCTCCCTTTCGGACAACCCTGTCCCCAGTAGGCTTCGACCCAGCTGGGCCTCTCCTGCTGCTGACAACTCCTTGAGGCGCGCGGGAACAGTGCGCGCCGTCGACGTCTTGGACTCGGTCCATTACCGGACGATCGGACAGCGAGCTACCCATGGCTCGCCGTCCGCGAGCCCGCATATTAAATCTACCTAGTGATTAATTTATACACAGCTTGCCATATTTATTTTGTTACCATGTTTGTATTATCATAATATTAATTTGTGATAGTGGCTTAATCCGTAATTATAGTTATGTATTATTTGAAAGCACAACATAAACTTATCTAATCGGTGCATATGTACGTGGGCACGCGGCTGATAGGATTAAACTTTATGCAATAGACTGAATGAGTCAGATCGTTGAAAATGTAATAAAGAATTATTGTAAATTATTACTTATTCATTTAATTATGATCATATTACACAACTTTCACACAACGCCATCTAGTCCCAAACTAAGCAGATATTTGTTTACCATTTTGTTTATATGTATTTAATTAAATACCAAGATAGTAATCTACATAATGAAAGCTTTCAAACAAAAAAGAACATAAAATAGAAGGTTTTATCGCATTCTATGATTTCTTCTAGGCAACCTGGACTGGAGAGAAATTACCTAGCCATATAATTTGTATTTAAATTATAATACAAATATTTCCCATTCATATTTTATTAAATATAGAATACTGAAGTAGTCAATATTTTTTAAATTTTATTGGCCAAAATACTGCAGTGCTTTTAATTGGCTGTTATAAAAAAAAAAAAAAACAAATTCAAAACCACAGGCTGTGAACAAAATATACACTCGTTGAAACTTCTGAACTGACTATGAAATTATTCAACTGCAAGTTGCTTCTGTTGCTTCTCTAATAGGCATGGCTATAAATTTGCTATAGTACTCGTATGTCTAAATATTAACTAGTAGTTACAAAAAAAAAAACCTTCGAGGAATCCGATATATTACACAAATTTTATAGAAATAAAAACTTGAGAGGTGTCAAGGGACACCCGGATGAAACGAAGTTCCTTTCGATTAATTAGTGAAGGAATTGTAATAAAATTTTAATTTTTAATTTACTATAGGAAAACGTGTCGTTATAACTTATCGTGAGAATTTTTTCCATCTAGCCCCCTTTCACAACGCGCGATAAGGGACTTCGTTCCAAAAAAAAAACAGAATACTTGCCTCAAACTTGAACATAACATTGTTGGTCCAGCAGTCGCCATGTTGAATCACAGCATATCGACTACCATTTTCAAATTTTGTCATTTTAGCAGCTCGTATAGCAATATCACTAACTTTATGTCTCATTACATTCTGCTGCTCTACGTCATCGAGCATGTTAACTGCCGCAGTCTCAATTTGCTTAAAATGAGTAAGCTCCATTGGACTTTTTTCTGATAACGCACCCCACATATCACCTAAATGGTCCTTGTAATTATTATATGTATCAGGTTCCTTGTTCTTCAACACGTAAGATAGTGAGTGGAATATAGCTAAATTTCTTAACACACTTTTTATGCACTCTTCTGGAAGAGGTTTTAGTCTGTCCAGCATTCCAAAACCTGATACTTTCAAGTCTTCTATCAGGATAACTTCATTAGGTGCTTCAATGGTAGCTCCGTAACATTTCGGGAATTTCAATAAGTCTTCTTCTGGTATCTCAGCTTTCTTTTGAAGTGATAACAACTTCGGTAGGACCTCTGTATACATCAGATGCTCGTTACTGAACATAAGAGGAGTGTTCACAGTCTTCCGAACCATTTCGTGGACTGGTGCTATTTTGGCAATCATTGTTAAATTTCCATTTTCTCCTTCTATAACAATCCTCTTTACGCTTGCTGCATAATTGTCACCTGCTGCTCCAACAGCCTCAAATGTTACTTTGCTGTCTTTGAACCCTTCTTGCTCGATGACATTTTTGATGAACTCCAACTGACCTGGAGTTATAGCGCCAATTTCACCTTCAAACTTGTGATGTTCCATGGTAGCTAAAGCAAACTAGAAGCGTTTTGGTATTACTTCAGTATATTATATAGGTTCGTGTTTATCTGTTCGATAAGGCTTGATGATTGATTGTGTAATTTTTATATGATTAAACAATTCGAATTTAATGTAACCATAACAACACATTGATCACTAAGATATGTACGTCAATGACTTGGTATTGGTTTTAAATTTAATATTATATAAATATTTTGTTTTTAAACTGTGTTATCTCATCTCTATTTTATCTTCACTCATGTCAGATAAATGTATAACAGTCTTATCCGTAAGTGTTAATTTTGTTCATCCATCTTTACTGACCTCTATGTGTGATAAATAATAGAAGTCAGTAGCCATCTTAGCCCGTCTACCGCCATGTCACTCAAATAAAATTAAGAAAAAATATTACCAAATAAAAATATTGCCTGCTGAAAATGTAAGTTACCTTTATGGCTATAGTTGCTATGAAAATTTGACGTTGTATCGAATCTTTTAAAATAAGATCGGTACGAAAACTAAAGTCGAAAATACGAAAAGAAACGCATTTCTTTTTTAATAATTTTATATTTTTTACATAATGAGCAGAGCACCGTAGTCGTAAAACTTAGATCCTTATATTTAGAGTTTTATAGTTTATTTTATTGTGGAAAATTCCGTGTATTGAATTATTTAGTTAAAATTCTTTGCGCGCACTTGTCAGTGCAGCGTGCCGTTTTTTTTATTGACCTTTACAGTTTATACAGTTCATAACCACTTTGATGGTGTAGTCACAAGTTTAGACCCAGGACCTACAACACGTCAAGTTGAGGCCGATATGCGTCATCGTTACGAAGTAAGTAAACATAAAAAACTTTTTTATATAAAGAAACATTTATTCCCAACCCTTAACCCTAAGTGATGATTAATAACTGAGTAGCTATAACAATTTAAAAAGCGTCGAAAATACAATGAAATCACAAGGTTACAAAACTTTTAACTAATCCAGAGAGCCTTTTCTTAACAAGAATCAAAGTATCTGCATGCATATCAGCAAATACTGCTACGACATCTTCAGGATTTGGGCTTGCAAAGGCTGCTTGTAACTTGAGAGCTTCTTCCGGTCTTAGATTAAGCAAACCTGAATTGATAACAGCGCAAGCAAATGCAAGTCTACCGTACCTTTTCACATCAGCGTCTAATCGGTCTTTTGGGTAAACGTAGTTGGCTTTGATGCCGTAATTGGTCAAGGATTTGTCGAGTTCGGAGTGGTAGTAATCTATCCAGTCGTAGACGCTTTTTACTCTAGTTTCGTGGTCGGTGCAGTTGAAGATCAAGCAAAGGATGTCGTTGGCTGGACTGGAGTTCTTGCAGGTTTGATAATCGATTAAAACTGACTGCTTCAAGCTCTCGCTCTGGAAGTACAAAATTAATCTGGTTTATATTAAGAGTTAACGATAACAATGTTTTTATTAGTGCCAATATCCTACTTTAATTTGCTATGAATAATATTTTGTTCAGGTTATAATACATTGAACGCCGTAGTACCTACACCTAAACTACTTATTAAGAATATGTCTATCAGTGAGATTGCATCTGCAGTATCTGAACCTGTGTCTTGTGTATCAGTCAGTCGTATTTTGATATAATGCATACGATATGGCATACCTTGAAGCTACTGACATCCTCAGTGACCGGCAATATGGTTTTCGCCAAAATCAGTGTACTGGGGACCTTCTAGCGTATGCCATCTGGAGTGAGGCCATCGAAAAGCATGGGGAAGCACTTGTCGTCTTCCTTGATATCTCAAAGGCTATCGATAGGGTCTGGCACGAAAGCCTTCTTGCTAAGCTTCCTTTCTTCGGTCCACTCACTGGTCTGTGTGATTGGATCGCGGACTTCTTGAGGGATCGATCCATCCGAGTGGTTATGACGGCTGCTCGTCCGGTCAAATGGATATTAATGCCGGGGTCCCTCAGGGGTCAGTGCTCTCATCAACACTGTTTTTCATTTAACATAATATGTGTTAAATTTATCTAGTGATTAATTTATACAAAGCCTGCCATTATTTCGTTACCATGTTTGTATTATCATAATATTTTTTTGGTAGAACGTATGCATTATTTGAAAGTACAACATAAACTTATCTAATCATGGGCACGCGGCTGATAGTAAGGATTAAATATACAATAGAATGAAAGAGTCATATCGTTGAATTATATTATAGAATTATTGTAAATTATCACTTATTCATTTAATTATAATAATATTACACAACTTTAAAATAAAGCCCCAAATTAAACAGATGTTAGTTTATATCGATGGGTGCAAGGTAAAAAAGAGAGTGATAGTTGCAGTAACTAAAAATTTATATTCTAAGACATGGCAAATGGTCTTTTAAGTGTCAAAAATGAAAAAATAATAGTTTTTTTTTTCAATTATGTTTTTGAAAATAAGAAAATTACTTATTATTGCTATCAGAAAATCGCAAAATTATTATTTTTTACTTTGCGTTTGTCGATATGTTCTTTATACCTCAAAGTAAGTAATTTATTTCAAACAAAAAAAATATACAATACACGGTGTTATTTCCAATCCACGATTTCTTCTAGGCAGCCTGGACAAAAAAATATTTGTATTATAATTTTAATCTCTCCAGATTAAAATTATAATACATTTTTTTTCATATTTTATTAAATACTAGTTTTTGCCCGCGCGGCTTCGCTCCCGCTCTTCCCTACTCCATTCTACTATACCCAACTCTACCCTACTCTACCCTACTCTACACTACTCTACCCTACTCTACCCTACTTTACCCTACTCTACCCTACTCTACCCTAATCTACCCTACTCTACCCTACTCTACCCTACTTTACCCTACTCTACCCTACTCTACTCTACCCTACACTACAGTAGATAGTACAATACTAAAATAGTTAATATTTTTTAATTTTAATGGCCGACATACTCTACTCACTACTGGCTTTTATGAAAAAAAATGCAAATTCATAACCACAGGGTGTGACGAAAAATGTACACTAGTAACAACGTAATTATGAATTGACTATTTAATTATTCTACTACAACTTGCTTCTCTAATAGGCATGGCTTTAAATTCGGTTATCTGTAGTATATCATTAACTAGTAGAAAAAGCTTTCGAGGAATCCGCTATTTAGCACAATTTTTCATAGAAATTAAAAAAAAGAAAAAAAATACTTGCCTCAAACTTGAACATAATATTGTTGGTCCAGCAATCGCCATGTTGAATTACAGCAAATCGGCTACCATTTTCAAATTTTGTCATTTTAGCTGCTCGTATAGCAATATCGCTGACTTTATGTCTCATTACATCCTGATACCCTACGTCATGGAGCATGTTAACTACCGCAGTCTCAACTTGCTTAAAATGATCTGAGGCATGGCCCCACATATCGCCTAAATTGTCCTTGTAATTATTATATGTATCAGGTTCCTTGTTCTTCAACACGTAAGATAGTGAGTGGAATATAGCTAAATTTCTTAACACACTTTTTATGCACTCTTCTGGAAGAGGTTTTAGTCTGCCCAGCATTCCAAAACCTGATACTTTCAAGTCTTCTATCAGGATAACTTCATTAGGTGGTTCAATGGTAGCTCCGTAACATTTTGGAAATTTCAATAAGTCTTCTTCTGGTATCTCAGCTTGCTTCTGAAGTGATAACAACTTCGGTAGGACCTCTGTATACATCAGATGCTCATTACTGAACAGAAGAGGAGTGTTCACAGTTTTCCGAACCGTTTCGTGGACTGGTGCTATTTTGGCGATCATTGTTAAGTTTCCATTGTCTCCCTCTATAACAATCCTCTTTACGCTTGCTGCATAGTTGTCACCTGCTGCTCCAACAGCCTCAAATGTTACTTTGCTGTCTTTGAACCCTTCTTTCTCGATGACATTTTTGATGAACTCCAACTGGCCTGGAGTTACAGCGCCAATTTCACCTTCAAACTTGTGATCGTCCATGGTGGTCCGGTAAAACAAACTAGAAGCGTTTTGGTATTAATTCAGTATGTTATATAGGTACGTGTTTATCTGTTCGATAAGACTTGATGTTTGATTGTGTATTTTTTTTTCTTTCATTGATATAAACTAGTGCTTGACTGCGATCCCACCAGCGGTAAGCAGTAATGCAATCGTTAAAATAATAATAATCGTTATATGATTATAAAATTCGTAATTAATATCCCCATAACTACATATTGATCACTAAGATGTATTGCTTGGTATTGGTTTTAAATTTATAATTATTTATATAATTGGTTTTTAAACTGTGTTACCTCGTCTCTCTATTTTATTTTCTTATTCTCAGATAAATGCATAGCAGACTCGTCTGTAAGTGTTAATTTGTTTCCACTATCTTTACTGACCTCTATGTGTGATAAATAGTAGAAGTCAGTAGCCATCTTAGCCCGTCTACCGCCATGTCGCCCAAATAAAATAAAATAAAAAATAACGCCTGCTAAAAAAGTAAGTTACCGTTGTGGCTATAGTTGCTATGAAAATCATACGTTGTATCAAATCTGTAAAAATAAGACTGGTATTTTTTATACCGGTCCAAACTCGAAAATACAAAAAGAAACACATTTTTTTAAAGTAATTTATTTATTTTTCACATAACGAGCAGATCACCGTAATCGCTTATGGCCTTTTGATCAACTGGGGTTATCTTCTTCGATTTCCCTAAAAGATCTGAAATCAGTTCGAAAGTTAACATTAAATTATTTATTGACTAGCTGTTCCCAGCGGCTTAGCCCGCGTGATTGCAGAAATTTATCCTAAGGGAACATACTTCCGGGATAAAAAGTATCCTATGTCCTATTCCAAGACATGGTCCATCCGTGTACCAAGTTTCATCAAAATTGGTTTTGCCATTTAGGCGTGAAGACGTAACAAACAAACAAACAAACAAACAAACAAACTCACTTTCGCTTTTATAATAAATGATGATGATGATGATGATGATATTATGATATGATATTGATTGATTGATTCCACATCAACACACTGTAGCTTCTGCTTAACCCCATGGTTAAAGGAGGAAAACCTCAACCCCATTGTTTAGAGATGTGTCGCCATAATAAAAAATACTCTATTTAACTAGACGCTTTGAATGACACCTGTCTCAAGTCTGTTGGTGGGTGGGGACACTTTCATGCAATGCCCTTTACTGTTTGAATATTTTTTATGAAACCCTGACTAATGGTAGCATGAACCTTGCTCCCGAATCCATTTTGGACTACACAACATGTCACATCCCATAACTCAAGGTTTTATATTCTGTTGGGAAAAATAATACTAAAAGTCCTACAATATGTGGTCCAAAAATGCATGTTTTCTAAAATATCATCAATCATAATTAATTTAGATAAAAACCTTTATGACAAACCTTTACTTTTGCGAAGTTGCCAAACTTCGCAGTAGTCAAGTTATAAAGAAATGTGACAGAGTAAAAAAATGACATTACATAAATTATTCTATAATTATTTCATAATTATTATTATTTAGTCTGTGTTTCCTGATAGCTACAACTTAGGGGCCTTTAAGTCAAGAGTGAATAGGTTACTTCTAGGCAAGCGTGCTCCATCGTCGACCACATCGTCGCTTACCATCAGGTGAGATGGTGGTCAAACGCATGCCTATCAATAATAATAATAATAAAAAAAAAATACGCTGTCATATTTCACGTAAGGATGTTTTATTAATAATCGTGAACGAACTTGTCAAATTACTATCATTATTAAAAAAAAATCGTTACCAAATTATTATATATGTATGGTAAGTGAAAAAAAGAAGATAATTGAAAAATTATTTTATGAATTATTTTGCCATTTGATTCTTTGATATGGTCTTATTCATATGTTAATATTATTGAATATAAAAAACACGTTGTATTTTCTGGATTCCACGTATGAAATATGAATTACTTGTGAATGATTCTTCTTCTTCTTCCCTTATCCTGTTTTATTTGGGGTCGGCGCAATACGTTTTTTTCTTCCATTCTGTCCTGTCACTCGTCACGCTATCATCAACTCCTTTTCCTTTCATATCACTTCTCACACAATCCATCCATCTTTTCTTTGGCCTCCCTCCCCCTTCCATCCATCCACATTTACTTGTGAATGATTAAGAACGAAAAATAAAAACTGAAATTATTATTATTATTAGTGTACGTACTTCCTAGAAACTTTTTTGACTTAAAGCAGGACATTCTCGTGCATGACTCTGTGCCATCGGCACTGCATACACATTTGTTGCAACTTATGAAATACGTTGTGAAGGGCTCGCATTTCGTAGTATCACCTGTAAAATAATATAAAATGTGTGCTTTAAAATCAAATAATAATAATAATATTCCACAACTATCATACAACGCCGCGTTTAGTCCCAAGCTAAGCAGAGCTTGTGTTATTTTTTTATATTTTTTTTTTTATTGATAGGCTCGCGTTTGACCACCATCTCACCTGATGGTAAGCCGATGTGGCCGACGATGGCGCACGCTTGCCTAGAAGTAACCTATTCACTCTTGACTTAAAGACCCCCAAGTTGTAACTATCAGGAAACACAGACTCTGGCAGGGAATTCCACTCCTTGGCTGTACGCACAATAAATGTATTCCCAAAACGCTTTTTGCGTATGGGTGGGATGTCAACCATGTACCGGTGACGCAACGCCGTACGTCTTGTGGTCCGATGATGGAATGGACTTGGCGGAATTAGATTGTGTAATTCCAGTGCACACTCCCCGAAATGTAAACGATAGAAAACCGACAGACTAGCAACTCGGCGGCGATATGGCGGTTATGGGTACTATACAACTGATAAACATACTTATATATTTCTAAATACATACATATTATAGATAAATTACACCCAGACACAGAACAAATGATCATGCTCATCACACAAACATTTGTCCTGGGTGGGAATCGAACCCACGGCCTCCGGCATAGCAGTCAGGGTCACTAACCACTAGACCAACAGGCCTGTCAAATGTTTTGTGTGAATGTAGTGATTGTCTATAAGTGTTGCAGCACTTGAATAGTTATTTGAAATTAACTTGTAAATTCCCAGTACCTATAGTATAGTATCTAGTATGATCACGTTTCGCATATATGTACTAAGACTAAAACTAATATCGTATCTAGAACGACATATCGTTCAGGGTGATAACCCTGACCCAACTCAAAACAAACTCAAAACAAAACTGTAACTAAAATAAAATACGCTAAGTATTTCATAAAGTACATAATAGCCACTGAAACGTGTGAGTAAACCTTGGCACATATGCAATCAACAGTTATGATAAACCATAAAACTTGCACCTAACTCTACAAGATGCAAAGATTATGGAACCAACGGAGATACGGTATTCTTTACCACCTTCTTAGTCATATTTATTTATTAAAGCTTTATGCACAAAAACCGTACAAAAGCGGACTTAATGCCTTAGGCATTACCTGCCAGTCGACTTTAGGGTGGTGCAGAAACATAACATGGCAGGTGCAACTTAATAAATCGCCCGGAGGACACGGTGGAGCACACAGTCGAGGTGTGCCCTGCCTTGGCGGAGACCTCTCGCGCCGGGCTCTGGTTGAGGCCATGGTCCGGAGCAAGGAGGAATGGCAGGCGGCCGCCTCATTCTGCGAAGCAGTAATGCTAGCAAAGGAGGAGGCAGACTGCATCAGGCAACGGCGCTCTGGCCGCCGCCGCCGAGATTCCGATCCCGATTTCCGGCCACTGTAGACGCGGGCTCGCGGACGGCGAGCCATGGGTAGCTCGCGGTTCGATCGTCCGGCAACCGTCCGGACCGAGCCCAAGACGTCGACGGCGCGCACTGTTCCCGCGCGCCTCAAGGAATTTTCAGCAACAGCAGAGGCCCAGCTGGGTGGAAGCCTACGGGGCCAGGGTTATCCGAAAGGAAGCTCGTGCCTTGATTTCAAACCAAGGCACGAGCTAGAAGGAACGGGGTGGGTTTTTAGTCAGTAAGAGTCTGACACTATCTTCCGCTTCACCCAAGAGTGAGGGTTGTCATAAGATGATTTTAGCCCACCGTAAAAAAAAGTGCAACTTAATAAATAGACAAACAGAAGAGAAACAAATACATACTTAGATATATACATGTAAATAAACAATGCTGTAATGAAAAAACAAATCCAACAAATCAGTGCGATGATGATTCTAGCAACATGTTGCGAATATGCTCACTTGCCTTCGCATTCCAAAGAGATATCGCCTGGACGAAAAAGGAGGAGTGTGGTCATATTCTGGTTTTAGAGAAATAGATAGATATATTCTTTATTGTACACCAAAAATAAAAAATACATCAGGAACTTAAAATTAATAGGGTGTCACAATAGGCGGTCTTATCGCTAAATGCGATTTTTACAGAAAACCTTCGGATGGATTTGACAGAGAAGGAGAAAAAGATACGCAGGTAGTTTGTAGTGTACTATTTAGGCAAGCGTGCTCCATCGTCGACCACATCATCGCTTACCATCAGGTGAGATGGTGGTCAAACGCGAGCCTATCAACAATCAGGAGGGGTCCAGCTGGGTCGAAGCCTACTGAGGCCAGGGTTATCCGACAGGAAACTCGAGTCCCAGTATGAAGAGGCTAGAAGGAACGGGGTGGGTCTTTAGTCAGTAAGAGTCTGACACTATCTCCCGCTCCACCCAAGAGCGGGGGTTGTCATAAGATGATTATTGCCCACCGTAAAAAAAGTCTATCAACAATAAAAAAAACATATATACAATATATATAGTAATAAATTACTTATAATACAAACAATATATAATTAAGAAAGCAGAGAAATGCCTATATTTATACTTCTTTTTCTTTTAGTACGAAATTTTCAAATAACTTTATGAGCACATTTATTTGAAAGCCCGTTTCCTACTCCTACCACTTTTAGGCAAGCAATTGGTTTTTTGCACTAATGCGGAAAACAGTAAATTAGGTGACAGGCGCGGGTTTTCGACCTTCTAGGAGTGAGTCTCTGAGCTAAGCCATGAATGGACAGACAAACAGACAGATATGGCAAAACTATAAGAGTTGTTGGTAAGAACTATAAAAGCCTAAAAAGAAGAAATAAGCCAAACTACAAACAGACTATTTTGTTTATATCGAAAATTAAATCGGGCTGATATATTATATGTACCTAAGCACTCTTATTTTTTAATTACTACAAAAAAGGAATTGATGGGGGACTGCGCGGTATCTTCTCGTCCAATATACCACAGTGTCTCAAGACGAAAGTCTATGACCAGTGCGTGTTGCCAGTGATGACATTTGGTGCCGAAACGTGGTCGCTCACAATGGGCCTCATCAGAAGGCTCAAAGTCACCCAGAGGGCAATGGAAAGGACTATGCTCGGAGTTTCCTTGCGGGATCGAATCAGAAATGAAGATATCCGCAGGAGAACCAAGGTTGCCGACATAGCCCGAAGAATCGCCAAACTTAAGTGGCAATGGGCAGGGCACATTGCTCGCAGAACAAATGGCCGTTGGGGCCGAAAGGTTCTGGAGTGGCGACCTCGTACTGGAAGACGCAGCGTCGGAAGGCCTCCTGCAAGGTGGACCGATGATCTGGTGAAGGTTGCGGGAAACCGATGGATGCGAGACGCGCAGGATCGATCATTGTGGCGACACTTAGGGGAGGCCTATGTCCAACAGTGGACGTCTGTCGGCTGAAATGATGAATGATGAAAAAAGGAACTCTAACCGTAACCTTTACTGATAATATTCGAGTAGTAGTTAAATAATAAGAAAATGAAATCCCAAAATTGTGCATGAAAATTTGTCATAATAGGTAAATTCATAATTAAAACAATAATTCATAACATTTGCTTCTAGAAAATACTACGCACGGTGTTTTTCTGTTTTTATCGTCATTCATTCATTTATAATTAATTAATAGCCTTTATAATATTTCCATAAATTGAGTGACATTTTAAGATATGCCTAAACAAACGCTAATTTTTTTATGATGGGGAAAAATCATCCAATGACAACCCTAGCTATTGGGCGGAGCAGGAGATAGTGTCAGACTCTTACTGACTAAAAACCCACCCCGTTCCTTCTAGATTGATACCAGGGTTCAAGCCCCCTTTCGGACTACCCTGGCCCGAACTTGCTAACAACTTGAGGCGCGCAGGAACAGTGCGCGCCGTCGACGTCTTGGGCTCGATCCGGATAGTTACCGGACGGTTGGACAGCGAGTTACCCATGGCTCGCCGTCCGCGAGCCTGCGTCTACGGTGGCCGGAAATCGGGATCGGAATCCCGGCGCCGTTGTCTGATGCGGTCGGCCTCCTCCTTTGCTAGCATTACTGCTTCGCAGAAGGAGGCGACCGCTTGCCACTCCTGCTCACTCCGGACCATGGCCTGAACCAAGGCAAGGCGTGGTGTATACCTAGCTCACAATTGTGTAGCGGTGAAATATTACCGACAAAAATATAATCAACCCAAGGACAGAACTTTCAGCAAAATATATCCTATTTCTGTCATTCTCTCGGGAATAATGCACTTGGTTACCCTACTTTAGACTTCATTAGGTACTAACAACTGAGGTCACAGATCACATCACTGGCTCAAGGTTACTACTCACAGTTATTTTATTAAGAGTAGTTTGCTGAAAATGGGGTTAACCTCAGACTCCAAGGTGATATATAATTCTGTCAGGGTCAAATTCTACTTTAAATATACAACGTGTAACGTTAAATGCGCAAAACCAAATGATTTTTAATTAAATTGAACTAATTATGTGAGAAAAAACATTTAAAAAAATTATCGGTTTTATGTGCAGTTTTAGTTTGTTTAAAAGCCATAAATAAGAACTTATATTATCCCGTGTATGAAAAAATTTAATTGGACTGCAACTATTTGTGTTTGTTTACCTATTTCGGCCTGTTTGCGCACGTGATGGCTTGACCTATTCATAAATAGTCAGGTCGACGTTATTAATGAAGATTTTTTTGAAAAATGTAACCTTTATTAAAAAGTGGTTTAATTGATTCTGCTCGTTATTCTGATCAAATTAATTTCAGGTTTTGCGCATTTAACGTTACACGTTGTATAATTCTGTCAGGGTTAAATTCAACTTTAAATATATGAACGTGATAAGTTTATCTCTAATTTAGAGTTCAACTCTAATTTAGGGTTGATAGTTCAGAGTTCCAGTGTTGTGTGTATGCCACATGAGTTGCTGGAGGCTATTCAGAAAGGTTATTCGAAGAATAAAACACTGAAATAACATTCATTCAATACTATATTACGACCGAAATACCTATATCTGTAACTAGCTCTTGCCCGCAGCTTCGCCCACGTAAGTACATAAAATATAGCCTATGTCACTCAGGAATAAAGCAGCTTTCTATTGGTGAAAGAATTTTAGCAATCAGACCAATACTTCCAGAGATTACCCCCTACATACAAACTTACAAATTTTACCTCTTTATAAAATTAGTATAGATACTCGTACACTAAAAAAACTTGCAGGACTGTATTACTAACGTCATAAACAACAACTTCTGACTTTTTACAAAACACAAAAAGATTACATTATTTTTGATGTGTCCAGATTTAGCTAATGCACCGCTCGCGAGCGAGATTTGAGATTACCAAAGGCTCATCATTGGTTTACTTACTTTCTAGTCTTCATCATAATTTCAACCGAAGGATGTCCACTCAGTTGGACATAGGCCTCCCCCAAGAGTCACCACAAGGAACGGTCCTGTACACCTTTCATTCTTACCAGGTCAGCGGTTCACTTTGCAGGAGGCCTTTCACCGCTGCATCATCCAGTACTCGGCCGGCACTCCACAAACTTTCAGCCCCATCGACCATCTGTTCTGCAAGAAGAATGCCCTGCCCACTCGATTCTTCATCGTCTGTGTCGTAATTACTAATATTATATGAAAATTCCTTACTATTACTTCTTCTCCAATAGAGAAGCATATCGTCATCTAATGCTTTTACGCTTACTGCAGTGAATAACTGAAACAAAAAAAAAAACAAATTAATTTAATACATATCGCCCTTAACCGCTCGATCACCAATCCGATAATCCGATATACGATAATAATATCCGATATCGATATGGTATATCGAGATACCAAATGCAAAAAACAAGGCATTTTGAACCTACTGCTTACAAACCTACGGTGTTAAGTTGACCTTTCGAGCGTATTCTCTCAACAGCTGATACTCTCGACTATGTCCTGGCTGATATGATCCGCCAAATCCTGTTTTAGCCCAGAAGCCTATTTACCTACGTCTAAGGTGGCTGAGTGGTAACGGCCCCAACTTACGAGGGTCACGGATTCAAACCCTGCCTTGTAATCTATTTCATCACCACTGTTCTCACTTGGTGAGTAAACCGGCATGTCTTAGAACCAAAAATTCCTGCACTTGGCGCGCGTGGTGGGTTACGGCCTAGTCCCTTTTCTAGAGAGGAGGCCAGAGTCAGAGCAGTGGGAACATTAAAAGACTGATCATATTATGAAATGTTATGTTATGATCTCGTTTGAAGTATAACGTGATGCTTCTTATTCTATCAGCTCTTTTGTCACCCGTAGAATGTTGCGATCCTTGCTCTTTGTCAAACCATTGATGAAAACAGAAGCATTATGCTATAAGTACTAGAAAACTGATAAAGATACTTATATATTTCTAAATACACACATATTATAGATAAATTACACCTATACACAGAAAAAATGATCGTACACATCACACAAACATTTGTCCTGGGTGGGAATCGAACCCTCGACCTCCGGCACAGCAGTAAGTACTACTGACCACTAGACCAACAGGCCTGTCAAAAGTATGATATTTCTATGCGTACTTACCTACCTTCTTTTGTACCTTTTCGAAGAATATAAGCATAAGATTTTTTTTAATTCCTATAAACTAGTGCTTGACTGCGATCCCACCTGATGGTAAGCAGTGATGCAATCTCTGATGGTGAAGCGCACTACTTTATTAAAGCCTATTCACTCTATCATTTGTGGTGTTCAATAACACACGCTACACTTCATATATTTATTATTTTTTGGGTTTGACACGTCCGACTTGCTCGGTGGCTAGCTCACAACTCAGGGTCGACTATCCCACCACCTAGTGGCCCATCTACGCACGATACGTCACGTGCATACTATATACCACAGTATTGAAAAACTATCGATATATTCTACTGGAAAACTCAATCTGAAAATTTTCTTTTTATTCTGTTACTCTGAATGTTGAATGTTGTGCTGTGAAAAAGATGGATAAAAAAGGATTGCATATAGCGGAAATGAGAATGTTGGGATGGATATGCGGTGTGACGAGAATGGATAAAGTGAGAAATTAGTATATTAGAGGAAATTTTAAAGTGGCGTCAGTGACTGAAAAGTTGAGAAGCAATCATTTGTCTTGGTATGGTCATGTAAAAGAGGAGGGATGAAACGCATGCCACTAAAACATTCTGAGTATACATGTAGATGGATGGAGAGGGAGGCCAAAGAAAAGATGGATGGATTGTGAGAGGAGTAATATGAAAAAAAAAGGAGTGGGTGATAGGATAGAATGCAAGAAAAAAACGTGTTGCGCCGACCCCAAGTAATATGGGAAAAGAACAAGAAAAAGATTATGTTACCCTGTTCATTTTTATCATAAATCAAAGTAATTTTCATAGATAAGTTTATTTTAATGACTTCATTAATCGGATATTGAATTATATAATAACGATATTTGATATGTTATCTACATTTAAAAATATTTTCGGTACTCATAAATGAGGAAAATTGTAGGTACCTATTTATTTTGACGATTGATTACTCGAAAACAAAAATCTGGTCGATTGCGAATCGAACTCGCGCACTGAGGGTTCTTAACAAAGTTCTGGACCTAGACCATGACGTTTAACCCTTCAGATACCGTCAATTAGAAACACAATAGTAAGACAATAGATGCGCGGCCACCGGTGGTCGCTTGGGGATTCATGAATTAAAGTAAGATTGTTTTAATCTTGTTTCAGTGTGGGTAAGAGACAGAGCTATAGCAGGTTGTCTAGCGCCATCTCTTACCCACACTGAAACAAGATTTAAACAATCTTACTTTAAACGTCATGGTAACCCCGATGATTTTTTCCGAATGGCACAAAAGCAATTATTTTGTGACGTAACTAGCGACATCTATGACGCCACATAAGAACTTCAAAGGAAATACGAAATCCTACATCGCACAATCAAAGTTCTCCGCGTGATTTGAACATATACGACAGCCCGACAACAACTATCGGGCAGTCGCCCACCAGACTATAACACCTGTCTGGTCGGAGGATCCTCCCTTTTCAAGGGAGGTTGGCGAGACTTTACTCTCTATTCCGCTTACCTCCAAACTACTTTACAGTTTTCAGACATTTTCCTTTATTTGTGCAATGAGACCTTGCTTCCAGTCCAATTTCAGGATTACTAGATAGGGTGTTTTTTTCTGGTGGGAAAATCATCTAATGACATCTCCCGCTCTTGGGCGGAACAGGAGATAGTGTCAGACTTTTACTGACTAAAAACCCACTCCTGTTCCTTCGTTGCCTTTCTTACCGGGGCTGAGCTATCTTTCGGAACTGTACGCTTCGACCCAGCTGGGCCCCTCCGTTGTTGACAGCTTCTTGAGGCGCGCGGGAATAATGTGCACCATCGACGACATGGGCTGAGTCTGGACAGTTACCGGACGGTCGGACAGCGAGCTATCTATTGCTCGCCGTCCGCAAGCCCGCAAGTCGTGACCAGGTCGTAAAATTAGGTAGGTAGATAAAATTTCGTCAGTCTTGCCAATAGGAAATATCATCGAGCTAACACTTTAGAATGATTAATATATTTCGTTACATCATCATCACAGACACGATGAAGAAGAAAATCCATATGCAATTGTTCCTTTTCCTCTACAACAACAATTGGAAAAGCCAGCACTAAACGTTTCCTGACCAACATTTTTAATTTCCACGTCGTCTAACGAGAATGTAACTCAATAAAAATGCCATAAAAATTAAAAACTACACTCACTGAAATTGCTAGATACGTTAAACCCACGTCCATTTCGATTATCAACTAACTATTGCGTTGGAAATAATCAAAAACTTTTCATTATGACGACTGTTGTTACAATATACATAAATCGATTGTGCACGGAAAGAGTTTTAAATCATTCTCTCATTGTATGTGGTCTATTATTATTTTTTTACATGTTATTAATTAAATTGGTATTTATATGATAAAAGTTATATGTAGGTTTAAAATTATGCGACATTGGAGATTCTTCTAAACATCTGAACAATAGGGTAGTTTCCAGGATCAAAATAACTACATTTTATTTAGTACGTATTTATTTGTTTATTTATATAAATTTACCGTACCGTCCCGTTTACTTACCATTACTTACCATATTTTAGATTATAAAAAAAATATTGTACATGTATTTTTTCTTTTTTCGATTAAACAAAACATAATGAAGATATAACCCATTAAAGTTACGTGTGACGTCACCCCGTGCGAAACCGGCCGCGACTCTCGCTAGGTTCGGTTCATAGGGTTCATCGGTTAGTTTGAGGGGGACCTTCCAACATAACGTCTTACTCTAGAACCTTTTGAACCCATCGACCATCTGTTCTGCGAGCAATGTACCCTACCCACTGCCACTTGTGTTTGGTGATTATTCGGGCTAAATACTAAGACTGTATAACTAAACATACTATTTCATAATAAAGCTGGAACGACGCACACGTGGGCACGCCTAATTTGTACATAGAATGACGACACCTGGCGTGGATCTCTACACGTCTCTCTACAGCTCTACAGTTGCCATATAAAGTGTATGAAGACCGACGCGTCCAAATCGGCGGCTCTAAGCCTTGAAGACACCTAAATTATAATTGGACGGGAAGACCGCAGCAGCCACATTATTCCAGTCCTCCGATGTATGCGGTATAAACGACGAAGTGAAACGCTTAGTACAAACCATAGAAGTTTAAATAATGTAAGTGTAGATACTCGTACCGGGTTGTCTGGTGGTAGAAAGTAGATGACGGAATCAAGTCACAGTTCCCATTAAAAATGTTTTTATAACCAACTAGCTTTTGCCCGCGCGGCTTCGCTCCCGCTCTTCCCTACTGCACCCTATTATACTCAACTCTACCCTACTCTACCCTTATCTACCCTACTCTACCCTACTCTACCCTACTCTACACTACTCTACCCTATTCTACACTACTCTACCCTACTCTACCCTACTCTACCCTACTCTACCCTACTCTACCCTACTCTACCCTACTCTACCCTACTCTACCCTACTCTACCCTACTCTACCCTACTCTACCCTACTCTACCCTACTCTACCCTACTCTACCCTACTCTACCCTACTCTACCTACCCTACTCTAAATTTTCTTTGCTATAAATCTCACGGAGCCCAAGACCTTTTCAACGAATGCAAAACCGTGGAAATCGGTTCGTGCGTTCTGGGGTTATAGCGTCAGGAAGGAAAACCTGACTTATTTTTATATAGTAGATAATCACAACACACTAGTACACAAAAGTAAACGACACTTCTGACTTTATTTTCAGTTCGTTTCTGTGCCTAAAGGAAGACGCCATTTTCAATCACGCCGTTCCCTCACAGTAAATCTCATTGAAAATCAATATATATTCTTGAACTGTTATCGTAGAACAACTCTGTGGGCTGTTTGTTCTCCTGAAAGGTTCGCAAACACTGCACTGCTGTATATATACATGAAAGTTTCATGTGTTTCTATTCTACGGTGTGAGAGAGTGTTGCGAATTGGTTTAATGGAAAGCCAAGTGTGTGAAGTGAGCAGGAATATACTGTGAAGACATCGATGTCCAAATATGTACCATAATAATAAAATATATTTGTTGCCCTCTTGTTGCTACGTCACTTCGTGCTAGCGACCGTTTTGGAGGCCCATTTGTTGAGTGTGCAAGTCACCCCTTTTTTTTCGGTGGGAAAAATCATCCAATGACAAAACCTGCCCTTGGGTGGAGCGGGAGATAGTGTCAGACTCTTACTGACTAAAATCCCACCCCGTTTCTTCTAGCCTTCATACCGGGGCTCGAGTTTCCTTCCAGATAACCCTGGCCCTAAAGTCACCCCCTGCTTTTTATCGATGGAAATTAAAAACATTTCTCTGGCAGGGGCCATAGTCTTAACATAGTTCCTAGTAACCAGTTCACATAAGACCCTAAAAACCATAGACTTATATTAGTTTTCCACATGTTGCAATAGTTTCCCTTCAACCGGGGTTGTCCTTGGATGTACTAGCATACATACAGGGATAATCACCGGTTGGTACCACGTTCCACTAAAAGCATCTAAAAAAGCCTCCGCGAGTTGGTTTCAGCTCCTCGTATGCTTTCCTTATTACCGGATTGTTGGATAGGATATCCTGGGATAAATAAATAAAGATAATAAAAATAATATTCCACAACTATCACACAACACCATCTAGCCCCAAACTAAGCATAATTTGTGTTATGAGTATTAAACAACTGATAAACATACTTATTTATTTCTAAATACATACATTATTATAGATAAACTAGCTTTCCGCCCGCGGCTTCGCCCGCGTGGACTACAGTTTATATCGCGCGGGCAGAGACCCATGCTCAGCAGTGGAATTATAGGTAGCCTATGTGTTATTCC
This sequence comes from Mythimna lalbum, assembly GCA_949319445.1. Taxonomy (NCBI): domain Eukaryota; kingdom Metazoa; phylum Arthropoda; class Insecta; order Lepidoptera; family Noctuidae; genus Mythimna; species Mythimna lalbum. The sequence continues at coordinate 16,725,946 of OX439357.1, read as the reverse complement.
AGTGTCTCTTCTACCTACCTACCGAATTTGATCTAAATCAGTTCAGTAGTTTTTGTGTGAAAGCGTAACAGACAGACAGACAGACAGAGTTACTTTCGCATTTATAATATTAGTAGGGATTACACCCAGACACAAATCAAATGATAGTGCTCAACACACAAACATTAGTCCTGGGTGGGAATCGAACCTACGACCTCCGGCATAGCGGTCTGGGCCACTGACCTAGTGATCTAGTGCTCAACAGGCTAGTCAACCATGGATCTAGTATATGATTCTGGACAGCCCATGTGGTTGATAAGCTCGCTCTTGAGTGCTTTTTTAACTGAAGGTAAGCGACGATGTGGTCGACGATGGAGCACGCTTGCCAAGTAGTAATTTATTTTTCAATACACTTGCTCATTTAGTGTCTCTTATTGCACTGCACTTAGGTATATAATAGCACTAGTTACCAAACTGTGACATTTTGATTACCATTACGCACTCACTATTGTGGTTAAACCTTTTTGTTCAACCTCTCCGGCTCTCCCCAGCCATAATTTTAATACATTTCCACATGAATAAAAGAAAAAAAAATGGGTGCGCCAATGGGAACAGATTTTTACCGCCACAAAAGTTTACTTGTTTTACTGTTATTTTTTTCACAAGTGTATTGAAAAACGTAGTATGATACACGTGAGTAATTAATGATTACCGTTCTCAGCTCTCTTAAGACCCTCGCCATGGCTCGGGTCTAAATACCACGTCGACTGTAATTACTAACATCAGACACTTACATCATAACGTACTATTATTTATCGAAGTTTTATGCACTAGGAAACACTGTACAAAGGTGGACCTGTCGACCCTGGTGGTACAGAAACATAACATAGTAGGTGTAACTTAATGATAAACAAATAAATAGAAAACTAATAGAGTAATAAATACATATTTATTTAAATACATTCAAATTACCTGGTATAGTCCAGGATCCCTGCTCCATTTTTGCACTTGATAACTATCAAGCTAATTTTCCGTGAGTAGCTTCATTTTAATAAGACGCTTAAAAAAATCCTATACGAAACTCTCGATTGTTGCAGCTAACAGAAGTAGCAGGAATAGGATATATGTCGATTTGATGATTCTCAAAAGTTTATTACTAACGCGATTTTTTTTGTTAAATCTCAAGATGAGATATTTTATGTAGGCGGGCGAAGCCTCTGGCAAAAGCTAGCAATAATATAAAGAGGTAAAGTTTGTTTTTATATTTTTTTGTTTGTAGGAGGTAATCTCTGGAAGTACTGGTCCGATTGCTAAATTTTTTTCACCGATAGAAAGCTGCTTTATTCCTGAGTGACATTGGCTATATTTTATGTTCGCGGGCGAAGCTACAGGCAAGAGCTAGTCTGATATAAAATATCTTCCTTATTTTAAAACGCCTTTGTAGATCGCTAAAGCAAAGTGTATCTGCCGACGCTCTTAAACAATTTGACAAGGCGTCATTGATTGCTTACCAAGTATCTTATAATTATCGTTTGTGCATTGTATAAGAGAGGCACATAATTATTATAAATAATTTAAACGGAAAATAATTTAAGTAATTGTTTAAGAAAAACAAAATATAAAATAGAATATTTAAGACTGGTAACATTCTGACATCGCTATTAGAACTCGCAAACACTATGGCTCATCGAGCTAAAGACTGATTTGACGTCATAGCCAAAGAAGTACACAATAGAGTTGAAGGTTGCCTAGCGATGGAATAAGTGTACACACACTACACATATTGTAAAGTCGACTATCCGTAAACAGTTCTAGCATTCATTGTTCACAAGTTTTGTGTTCAGAGGTGTTTAAGTGCAAGTGTAGACGAGAAGCCAGATTTCTAGGAATTTTTTCTAAGGTTAGGACATTCTAATATTTAACTACCAATCTTTACTCTATAAACAGTCCAAATAACGTATCTTCTTCATCTCCGCCAGTCGCCTTATTTAATGATTCGATATTATAAAAAGTGCTATCTGAATTCTCAGTCATATGCTACGTTTATTTACTTAGTAATCTATTATTAGATTATGAACATCCTGTTTCATATCATATATCTTTAGAAATGGTACAATCAAGTGCAAATATTGATAATAGCATAATTTTCCTGTTTTTGTAAATCTTTTATTGTAAAAATTACAATTACTTATATATTAATCCGATAACGATTGCAGTGTCATAGAATGTTTAATGATAAAAAGTTCAGACGAATTCGCGGGTAAAAGCACTAACTTTTGTTAATATTGATTATTATCTCATTTTCAAAGATCATTATAACCCTCGAAAGGCAAAAAGATCTAAGTGACATTGAGTAAACTTCACAGGAATGTGATTAAAATTTAAAATGTTTACAGAAAAAATTGTTTGTTAAAAAAAGTCGGATTTAGATACTATAAAAATGATGTTAATATTATCTAAATCCGACTATTTCGGCATTATTAACCATTTTTTTTTTCAAAAAAATTTAACTTTAAATCACGTTCTTGTAGTTTATTCAATGTCACTTAGATCATTTTGCCTTTCAAGTGTCGCAATAATCGTTAAAAATTGATATTTAAAAACATAGATTCCGCTACTTTAAAACGGTAGCAAAATGCACATTACCCATTTCTATTTTAAGATTTGTTATTGCGAATGATGTTAATACTCTATGTGGGATTTGGTGTTTATGAAAATCGGAGTTTGTGATGTTTAGTTTGATTAGCTTTACAAATATTAGAAAAAAATCTAGCTAGGGAAACCAAATAATATCAATTCATTTTAATTAAACTAGTCAATATGCTGTTTTATATATTTTTTTAAAAATCTTTAAATTTTCACCATTTTCTTTGGCTAACCTTAGGAAAAACAAACAGATATATGACTGAGATTATTTTTTCCAGATCTTCAAAAATATAGAGCCATATTTTTGAAGATCTTAACGTATATTTAACATAATTGTCACTTGTTAGGACCAGTAATTTAGTATTCAAATAGCACGCTTTTTAAAGCGTTATTGCACCGCTGAATTTGACAATCCATACATTAAATACATGGAGTTTTAAACCTACAAATTATGAGAAAACTATTAAAAATATAATTTTTTACTTCAAGAACATTTCAGTAGGGAAAGCAAGGATTAGTAAAAAATAAACGAATTGGCACGCAACTAGAAAAATACCACAGTCTAGAACAGTCTACATTAAATATGCGGTACAGAGATGAATATTTATAGGGCACTGAAACATTTGGTATACCAAGGTATCAGTAACTTTCAACGACTATCTGTATATTTGCGTGAGCAAAATGCTCACACTGCAATTCTTACCCGTTAACTAAAAAAAAAAATATGAACGCTCAGTGCACGAGTCCGACTTGCACTTGCCCTTTTTTACTACCACATCACGCTAATATTCAATATAGACAGGTATTCAAATAACAAAAAAGTCTTATCCAACTCAGTCAATCCGGCAACGCATTTATCGTCTAATCATTTAGAAATAAACAATAACACATCCTGGTGTGTGATTGTTTCCATTAAATCCTCGCTTATCTTGCAGATAAACCCGGACCTATATAATACAACGCAGCAGTATCAACAGCAGATTTCCCAAAGTTTACCTCTGTTGACCATCATGTCGGAACTCAAGTTTGAAGGTGAAACTGATAGTATATCTGAAAGTCAGTTAGATTTCATCAAAACTGTGATCGAAAGAGAAGGTTTCAAAGACAGTAAAGTCACCATCGAAGTTGTTGGAGGACCAGCTGATAACTATGGAGCAAACGTCAAAAGAATTGTCATCGACAGTGAAAATGGAAACTTAACAATGATTGCCAAAATAGCACCAACGTTCGAACCCATACGGATGGCTATGGGCGTCGAACTCATGTTCAATAATGAGACCCTGTTGTATACAGAAATTCTACCAAAGATGCTCGAACTTCAAAAAAGTGCTGAAATACCAGAAGAAGACCAATTGAAATTCCCAAAATGTTACGGAGTAAATGAAGCACCTAATGAAGTTATCTTGCTAGAAGACCTAAAAGCTTCAGGTTTTACTATGCTGGACCGATTCAAATCCCTTTCAGATGAACACATGACTAGTGTGTTGAGAAATTTAGCTATATACCATTCGCTCTCTTACGTGTTGAGAAATAAGGAACCCGAAAAATATGATTATTACAAGGATAAATTGCGGGATTTGTGGGGAGCCATGACTGGAGGAAGTGTCGACATGTTAGCTTTTTTTCTTCAAATTGAAGCTGTTGCTCTTCAAGTGCTTGATGACCCAGAGCAAAAGAATATCGTGAAGGATAAAGTTGGTGTAATTATAGAACAAGTCGATCAAATGACGAAATTTGAATATGGTAGCCGATTTGCAGTGATTCAGCATGGTGATTGTTGGACAAACAACATTATGTTCAAGTTCGATGTAAGTACTTTAAATCTTCTATTTTATTAATAACATTCATTTTTGTATATTTATCTTATCAGGCTTATCTGAAACTTGCTATATAGGCAATATTTATATCAATTGTGTGTTGTTACGTTGATAATTCAAAAATAGGTAGTGTGAACAAGTTTACTACACAGGCACTTGACAATATTATCTAATCGTTTTAAAGCCCACCACAGAGTAGATAATAACTCTATGTTACCAGTATTATCTTTATAATAATATCCTCATATTGCATTATACAATTAATGTTGTGAAGCCAATTCTTTTTCTTGATCATCATGAGGATGCATGTTTAGAAAAAAGCCATTATTTTCAGGGCTGCCTTCATTTTGTACGAATAAGTCCGTGACACGGATGTGTCCTGTTAGTGCGTCATCATCTTCAATCATCCAATTTGTGGGCGTTAACCCAACATTCTGCATAGCGTAGAAAAGTTCTGTCTTCGAATTTCGTTTCAGTAACAAGTTTGTAATTTAAACTTTCAGGGGGACGAGGTAAAACAGTCAATGTTAATTGACTATCAACAATCCAAGAACTTCAGCCCAGCCTACGATCTCCTCTACTTGATTTTTAACTGCAGCGACCATGAAATGAGGGTCAGGAACTATTATGACTGGGTTGATTACTACCACGATGAACTCGACAACTCCTTGTCAAACTATGGTCTGAAAGCCAATGACGTTTACCCGAGAGAGCAACTGGACGCTGATTTGAAAAGATACGGTAAAATAGGATTGGGTTGTGCTATTCTCATGACTGGTACACTCACAATAAGTTCAGCGGAAGCTAGTAAATTAAAAGAAACACTCGAAAATTTTAAAATGGATGAAATGGTTGATCAAGTTGGTAATTACCAAACTGAGACTATGATTCTTTTTAAGAAAAGAATTATTGATTTGGTTGAAAGTTTTACCCTTTTTGGACTTCTGTAAATGTAATCTTTGTTATTTGTTGTTAAGCTATCATTTATAATATATATGTTATCACTACATAGTATAAAACAAAGTCGCTTTTTCTGTCCCTATATCCCTATGTGCGCTTAAATCTTTAAAACTACGCAACGCATTTTTATGCGGTTTTTTTATAGATAGAGTGATTCAAGAGGAAGATTTATATGTATAATATTACACCCGAGCGAAGCCGGGGCGGGTCGCTAGTATACAATATATAAAAATAAAGCCGTGTTAGTTGCACTATTTATAACTCGAGAACGGCTGAATTGATTTGCCTGAAAATTGGTGGGGTATCCTGTGTCTGTCTCGTGGTTTTAATATACCTTAGAACCAGGAGATGGAAATACTCGTAGTATACTTTTTATTCCGTTCCCATGGAAAGTGATATAAAACGTGGTATAAAAAATAGCAACTGACATGGAATAACAAAACGCAACTGATAGCTAAACGTATCTATGGTTAAGTATGGTTGAAACAAAGATTTTATATATTCTACTAGAGTAGACTATATAAAATCTTTGGGTTGAAAATATGACAATTTGAAATTTTGAAGTTGATTAAATTAATATACTGTAGAGTAGGGTAGAGTAGGATAGAGAAGGGTAGAGTTGATTAGGAAAGAGTGGGGTAGAGTAGAATGAAGTGGTCAGTTGACGGAAGCGAAGCCGCTGGCAAAAGCTAGTTAATTTTAGAAGATAGTAAAATGATTCTGATTTTATTTAATAGTTTTACTTATCAACAAACATAACTAAATAAATAATAGACCTCTCCAGTGGACTGTAACGTGAAAAAATGAATATCAATGTTAATATTCAAGAGTGCATATGTTTTTTGACATGTTATTTTTGTATTACTCTACACCGCTAAATTTTGATCGTTTAAATCCCGTGGAGGGTCAATCCGGTACATGAAACACCATCGATTTGTAACGATAACTTTTTTTTAAATTCGTATTTACAAATGTATGAAATTAATGTCTTTAACAAAACGTCAGCTGAGCGAGTCCAATGACCTGTAGGTAGTTAGTACGCAACGTCGACTACGACCTACAGGTCATTGAATTTGCTATTAAAATGAACAAAATTTAGCGGTGACACACATAATATACACTATTAGAAAAGAATAATAAGATGTAAATGTATGCTGTGGACTTCTATAGGAGAAAATATTTAATTTTAAGATGTCGATTATTTTTAGACGAACTGCACAAGCAACAGTAGCGATTGTCAAAAATTCTAAATAATAGATCAAGGAAAAGTTCAGAAGATAGGAAGTGAAATAAAATACACAGACAAATATAAATTCTATGAAAAAATACTTCATAAACTTAACACTGGTGTAAAAAAAAACCTGAAAAATGTAAAATATTGACAAGCTTATGCAATCTCATTAATTCTGTTTATTTTTTTACAATTATTATAAATAACTCTTGTCTACTTAGACACACAAAAGTAACTGTACCTAGTACATTTGCATAGGTAAAGAACCTCCTTTATTTTTGTAATAATATCACAAAATGTAAATTTTGTTAACGGGGTTTTGTAATAACAGACGCAAATGTATTACTTTAAATTTTTAATAATAAAGAATATTAATGGTAAAATAATGTTTTAATGATATACAACAACATATAGGCATACAATCTGTAAGATGGGTAATCTAACTTTACACTTCTCGGTTACCGACTGAGCTCAAATTTTGCATGCATGTGTAAATCAGATGACGATGCAAAATTATTGACATGGAGCTGATCTGATGATGGAACCGCAAGATGGCTAAAGGAACTTGGTAATTAAACGACACAACCCCATCGAGTTTGGGCTCGTATGATTCGTCTTGACTAGTATTAATTATATAGGTATACCGAGCTATAAAAGCTTGCTATGAAAAAATGATTTTCTTTTAAAGCTTGTTACACATGTATAGTTTATCTTGCAAGCCTGCTAAGCCTATGATTGTAATAATACACTTTTTTCTGTTTTATAATTATTATTATTTTCTGACATCTCTCTATTGTATTATAATAATACCTGAATAATAAGAGGCTTTTTTTTTGTCGACGGGGAAAATCATCTTTGACGAAACCCGCTCTTGGGTGGAGCGAGAGACAGTGTCAGACTCTTACTGACTAAAAACCCCGCGCCGTTCCTTCTAGCCTTCATACCGGGGCACGAGCTCCCTTTCGGACAACCCTGTCCCCAGTAGGCTTCGACCCAGCTGGGCCCCTCCTGGTGCTGACAACTCCTTGAGGCGCGCGGGAGAATAATAAGAGGCTCTTGTGATGACATTATCTCCTTGTACAAGGGCAATACTGCAGTTTTTTTTAAAGTTATTTTAATAAATTATTATATTATGTTTGAAAAGGGGCCATTTCATTTTAATATTACAGTGTTTTCTTCAGTATAAGTGGTTTATAATACAAAGACATGTGACATTCACCAACTCGTACTGGGCTCGCGTGGTGAATTACGGCCCATTCCCTCTTAGAGAGAAGGCCTGAGTCCCAGCAGTGGGAAAATTAAAATGGCTGATGATGATGATGATGATGAAGTGGTTTGTACACTAATTCTTAGTTAGTACAAACTCGAAAACGCCTCCTAAAGATTCTTATAGCAATTACTGGCTGCAAGTGTTACTAAAAATAATAATAATAGGCGTATTATTTGTATGTTCATCATCCAGGAAGATAATAAATAAATAATACAAATTATATAATATTACTACTCATCATCATCTTCCTGCCCTTATCCCGTTTTATTTGGGGTCGGCGCAACACGTTTTTTTCTTCCATTCTGTCCTGTCGCTCGTCACGCTATCACTAACTCCCTTTTCATTCATATCACTTCTCACACAATCCATCCATCTTTTCTTTGGCCTCCCTCTCCCTCTCCATCCATCCACGTGTAAATTCATAACTCTTTTGGCAATATGCGTTTCATCTCTCCTTTTTACATGACCATACCAAGACAAACGATTCCCTTTCAACTTTTCAGTCACCGGCGCCACTTTCAAAGTTCCCCTAATATACTCATTTCTCAATTTATCCATTTTCGTCACACCACACATCCATCTTAACATTCTCATAATATTACTACTTATAAACAAACAAATAACTATAATTACAGTAAATTGAAAAAAATCCTACGCTAATTACAACTAACTAAAATATGACGTCAAAAAACTCTTCCACATCGCTGTCAACTGGTAATGGGCTCAAAAGACTGGCGGAATTGCCACGCTATATGTTAATGACATACAATGTGAAAATATACTACTATAAATTGATATAAGTGCAAATAGTATATACATATTAAAATAACTTTACAATAAACCGAATTCAGTAAAACTATCGATTAGTCCTACAATTCTCTTCTTAAGACGGATCATAGTATTATTTTGCAGAGTATCCATTTTCATAGCCTGCAACGCTTCATCTAGACCAGCATCCTTTAGATTCCCCATTATCTCCCCAGCTTCTTTAGAATCTCTCATTAACATATTGGATAACAGAAGACACATACCAAAATGTAATTTTCCATATCTTTTCATATCTGCATCTAACTGATCTTTAGGGTAGACAAAATTGGCTTTCAAACCGAAATTGGACAAAGAGTTGTCTAATTCGCTGTGATAGTAATCTAACCAGTTGTGATAATGCTTGGACCTGGTCTCATGGTCGGTACAGTTGAAGATCATGTAGAGGAGATCCATGGCTGGACTGCTGCTCTTTGAAGCTTGGTAGTCAATCATTATGGATTGCACTGAAGTATCTCCCTGAAAACCAAAATAAATTCTTAATATACCAGCTACATTACTCTACCAAGCATATCTTGTGTAGATAGATGCATAATTGCATACATTATATATTCTATCTTATTGAAATATTACAAAACAAAACAAAACTTCATTATACTGTGTATTCAATTCATTACATATATTGGGTTGTGACGAGATTGTTACGTAATTTTGTTTATCATCCTTATCAATGAGCGTTTTAATTTCATTTACGTTCAAAGTAGTGAAATAATCTTTGACACAGTGGTTCTCAATCTGTGTTCCGCAGACCACTGGTAGCCCGAAGTAGTTAAAATAATAGATATGCTACAAGTTTTAAATGTATGAGGTAATTTTTTTTTATAACGTTTTTATATTTCTGAAAAAAAAAAAATGCTAGAACAAAAATTAAAAAAAAATACATAAAAATGTAGGTCGTCATCGATGTCGGGAGCTCCAAGTTACCAGTAGTTAGGGCTCGTGTGACAGTATTCTCCTCACAATGCAAGCTGTATCGACTAGGTCTTTTATATTAAGCCCTCAATCCAATCACGCAACAGCAACATCGATATACGATTGCCGCGGCTTTTGGCCATCAGGCTGTTCGTGGTAACAAGTGCATAATGATTGCTGAGTCCACGTTTCAGATATTAACAACCTCGAGTGCTAAGTCGATATATTTTATTTGTTTCTCTTTCTCAGCTTTCACAAGGTTCTCATCATGTGGAATGGTGGTATATTTTTATTATTAACATTGTAAAGTTTTCTTCTGAACTTTTGATTTCTGCTTACAAGTAAGAAACCAAAGTGATTCCTGATAAAAAAAAGTTTGGGAGCCATTGTTTTAATACAAAGTAATTAACGATTAAAAATATAAACTTGCCTCAAATTTGAACATGACATTGTTCGTCCAAGCATCGCCTTGTTGAATAACTGAATATCTATTTTGATCCTTTGATAACTTCGATGCTAGCCCAAAAATACCAAGAACTTTATTTCTCACAATTCTTTTATGTTCTTCATCTTCGAGAATTGTTAAAATTTCGTTTTCCAAATGTTCTAAATGAAATGCAAAGTCTGGCATCTGAGCCATCAGTGTCCAAGTATCTATTAGTTTTCCATTGAAACGATCGTAAGTATCTAGTTCTTTTTTCTTAAGCGCGTAAGAAAGAGAATGGAGTAATGCAAAGTTTTTTAAGATGCTTTTAACACAATCATCGGACAGTGACTCAAATTTGTTCAACATAATAAAACCTGATTCTGCCAGATCTTCTAAAACTATAATTTCATTAGGTGCTTCATTTATAGATCCGTAGAATTTGGCGTATCTTAGTTGCTCTTCTTCAGGTACTCCTGCGTCTTTTTGCAGCTGAACTAGTTTAGGTAGCACTTCAGCATACATTGTGTGCTCGTTGTTGAACAAAGAATCTGTGTTTGTAGTTTTACGAACGATTTCGATTCCAGATGATACTTTCACAATCAGTTTTAAGCTTCTATTTTCACCTTCTACGTTGATTCTCTTTACATTTGCCACGAAATTATCACCAGCTTGTCCAACAGGACTAAAAAACACTTTACTAACTTTTAAGTCTTGTTCCTGAATCACTTTATTAATGAACTCCAGTTGGCGTTCATTTATATAATCAAAATCTCCTTCAAAGTTGTATTGTGCCATAATTGCTTATGATACTAAGAATAAATTGTTTTTGTTTTATAATTTATAATAAATATGTTTATCGCTAGCTGGGTTAACGTTATTGGTCGGCTGCATTTAGATTAGATAATATTTATTGTTAACGAAATAAATCGATTTGCACGGATAATTACTTATTAGCTAGGAAATTATAGTTTTAAAAACATCTTAACAGGATACGACATATATATAAAAAAGGTTGCTTCACCATTTTTAATGTTTTGGCCTATAAGCCTGATATATATTTGGGGCTAGACCGAGTCAAGAGGCATACAACGATTGCCAATATAGCGGTTTCTAAGACAGCTAAGTTAGCAATCGTTGCTTAACAAGTAAACAACACTTGTTAAGCAACGATTTCAACGAACGAACAAATATTTCGTGAAAACAGAGAAAGATAAGCGCATCAAGTATCTTGATTTGACTCACAAAATTATCGTCATGTTGGATATAGCCTCAACGATAACAGTACCATTAAGCGATATTGGCAATCTATAAATGCAAACGGTAATGAAAATGAAAAATTTGTTAGTTTTAATTAAATTAAATTTATTTGTTGTTGAAGAAGTTAATAAAATATTACAACAGTAATGAAAATCTTCTGGAATACCATTGCACAATATTTAAATAAATCAATGTAGTAGACGTGTTAAGAAGTTCGATATATTTGAACCTATGTATAAGAGCCAAAAATGTTTCTACCTAAATAGCTGTTATAGACTTTGAAACCTTTCACCCGATGTACCTTAAACTAGCTTGAAATATCTTCCCAGTATTGTCCTGCTATGCTGCCCATCCTGCATTACCACCTGCAGTTTTCAGGATCTATACGAGGCCGATAATAGAGCCGTACAGGTTGCCAAATATAGAAAATGTATAGACTGACACTAAGAGAAGAAAAAGAAGTATTGTCCAAAAACATTTCATGGGATAATCATTGAAGAAGTTATTGAATATCTCAAATTTACAACAAAAATACCTATTTAGTTAAGCTTTTACCTATACATATAGATTTTAATTTGTATGCTGTGATGATGTTTGTTAGTATATATGTATAAATGCCAGGGCATTTTCCACTAGTTCTGTAATTGTTACTTATAATAGATAGTTTATTTTTTTGTTCAAGTAACGATATACAGCAGTACCTGAAACATTTTTGCAAGCAACATTACTCCCTTGTGCCGCAGCGCCTAGTGTAGTCGGAGTGAATTTAACAGATAATTTTCCAGCAGAGCCTAAAAATTGAGATCTCTATTCACATTCGGCATAGTTATAAAGTTTGCATGCCTTAAAGATAATTTTTAGAAATAGTTTTGGTGTTTTTTCAGAATCAATATTAAATGAAAATATGATCTCCTGACTTCCCACTATGAGGATTAGGGTTTAAAATGTGTTCTGCAATCGCATAGACCCCGTCATGTTGCTTTTTAGTAAAATTGGTGTATAAGCCGTTTTTGAAGTCTTTAACTATTTCCCATTCAGGACACGAGCCGAGAAATGTTTAATGTATCTTATGCTTTTTTCAAGTGGTTCTTTTCCTTTAGTATTTTTGTTAGAGCCTCCCCAATCTTCTTTAACATACCAGCCATTACAATGTGGAATACTTTCACTAAACGAGATTTTGTTATACTAAATCTCTATTGCTGAATCCTGAATCCTCTCCTCACTCTCCTCCTTACCACTGTCAGAACACTGTCCTTATTGCTAAAGCTAAACTTTAGCAATAAGGACAGTGTTCTGAGATTTTTACTTAATCTTTTATGTCTAGTAGAAAACCATCAGACTCATTGCTACGCTCCTTTATTTTATGCGTTCTAAATGCTACGAGTATATCGCAAAATAAGCGGTACTCATCGATCGGTATTTCATCCCTCAAGTCAAGATCTTTAAATTGAAAAATTTTGCACCAGCGATAGCGGATACTGAACCTCTACCAAAAACTGACACCATAATTGCTGGCGACAAAGGCAAGTAAGGCATTAGGTAACTTTATAGCCTCTGTGAAATTAACTCTATAAGATTCATTGATTGTATCGCCTTTAGAAAACTGATTCGCTATTTTAATAACTGTGACATACAAGGTGACATTGGTTTATAGTTCAATTAAAAATGTAGTATTTTTACAGGTGTATATAGAACCGAAAAGTTTCCGATCCTAGGTATCTTCTTCAAGAACTTTCTTTTGACTTTTTAAACCTGAACACTGAAAATATTCATGAATATTGCTTATCTACTTCTGGTCATGTAAAGATGAGAGATGAAACGCATGTTGCTAAAAAAGTTATGAATTTACATGTGGATAGATGTAGAGGGAGAGGGAGGCCAAAGAAAAGATAGATGGATCGTGTGAGTAGTGATATGAATGAAAAGGGAATTGGTAATAGCTTGACGAGGGACAGGACAAAATGGAAGAAAAAAAACGTGTTGCGCCGACCCCAAATAAAACGGGATAAGGGCAGGAAGATGGTGATGATTGCTTATCTATTTGTTCAATCATGCTCTACTGATACTCGAGTCGGAGTTCTGGGTCTAATTGGCAATGTAGTATTTTGAATGGTAGCTTATAGGTTCTGTTATTATCACTTTTTCATCAACATTTGAGATTTGTAATTACTGCTGTAGGGTTAAAATTTCCTGTTCAAATTAGGTACGTAACCTCTCGTATCGATTTTCAAGGAAAATGACGATGGAGAAGATGATGTAGAACTCCAGTTATATTGCTGTGACAAGTAGGAGGAATGTGACAAGGACTTTAAAGTGTTGGTTTTTGTAGATAACTTGTTTATAGTTTAAACGGATTGGATTGCTAACAATCATCATCATCTTCATCATTTCAGCCGAAAAACGTCCACGGAGATAGGCATCCACCAAGCGTTGCCACAATGGTTAGTCTATCATAATCATCAATTTGAGTCCGAGTTAAGCGCTTGTCTGATTCATTTAAAATCAAACAAATGTTTGTTCCCACACACACAGCGCAGCAGACAATCACGCAGCCGTGCCGTCAAAATAAAGATAAGGTATTTAAAAAAAACCACTTCTGGAATAATAAAAAAAGTTCACTCTTGTAGACCATTATTATTAGTATTTTAAAATAATTTATTATATTACAATAAACCAAATTCAGTAAAACTGTCGATAAGTCCAATAATCCTCTTTTTGAGACGAACCATAGTTTCATCAGGCGTGTCTTCTATTTTCATTGTGTCCATCACAACTCCTACATCGGAACCCTTTATTGCTTCCATAAATTTACTGGCCTCTGCTGAATCCCTTGTTAACATATTAGCCAACATTATAGATAGACCAAAAAGTAATTTTCCGTATCTTTTAATATCTGCATCCAATTGGTCTTTAGGATATACAAAATTGGCTTTCATGCCAAAGTTGGACAAGGAATTGTCTAATTCAGTGTGATAGTAGTCTAACCAGTTGTAGTAATTTTTGGATCTGGTCTCATGGTCAGTGCAGTTGAAGATCATATAGAGAAGGTCGACCACAGGACTATTGTTTCTTGACACTTGGTAGTCAATCATGATTGATTGAACTAAGTCATCTCCCTGAAAATTAAATAACATGTCAGCGCTGTGGATTAATTAATTAAAAATAGAGGATTTTTTTTCGAATCGATGTATAAATCTAAAAACTAAAGACATAAGTTAGACAGTAGCTATATACTATCGTTTAAATGAAATAATGCGTACCCTTACATACACCCCAGTTAGAATATTAAATAACAATTTAGGTACTGAAATACGTCAATGCTCATAAGTAGTTGTTATTTAAGAAATAAGTTATATTAAAAGTAGGAAAATAATATAGGAATAGAAGCACTACACTGATAGCTACAATAATACGGATATTGGTATCTACGCACGCACAGTACTCTAGTAACGTCATCAAGATTAATAAAGTATCTATGAAATAGGTAACTTTTTATCTTATAATAATTATAATAAAGAAATAGTTTAATTCATGAATCCCCAAGCGACCACCGGTGGCCGCGCATCTATTGTCTTACTATTGTGTCTCTAATTGACGGTATCTGAAGGGTTAATAAAGTATCTATGAAATAGGTAACTTTTTATCTTATAATAATTATAATAAAGAAATAGTTTAATTCATGAATCCCCAAGCGACCACCGGTGGCCGCGCATCTATTGTCTTACTATTGTGTCTCTAATTGACTGTATCTGAAGGGTT
This sequence comes from Mythimna lalbum, assembly GCA_949319445.1. Lineage (NCBI taxonomy): Eukaryota > Metazoa > Arthropoda > Insecta > Lepidoptera > Noctuidae > Mythimna > Mythimna lalbum. Next base: position 16,710,863 of record OX439357.1, on the reverse strand, counting down.
AAGATAAAAAATAACATACTTTAAAAAAAGCTAAAATCGAATCAGTAACCAATTCTGACAAATCTACTTTCAGGAAGTTCATTTAATATGTTAATTGTTACCTATATATTTATAATACTGATTTTCAGTTGGTATTCAGTTCGATAGGAAATCAACCCCAACATAATTGGGAAAACGTTAAACAGACTAGACAACAGGCTTATGTGTAAATTAATCTAGACCATTTTATTTATCTAGCTAGCCTATTTTATCCTACAGCTGAGCAAAGGCCTCCCCTTACGTTGGCTCCTTTACGATTCTGTTTACTAGTGCGACTCAGACTGTTCCATAAGAATCAAACTCATCCCGCCATATTTTCTTTGGTATAACATAACACAAATAATATACTCAAATTAAATGACTCTGATGAAGATTTAGTTACCACATTGCCAGAAAGAGAAGCAATGAAAACGAAAGCTATTGCTGACAAAAAAAGTAGAAGGGATATCCAGAGGCAGGAACACCATATGTTTATGAAATGAAATCAGTTTCAAACTAGAGACTATACTCTGCGACAGTTTCCCAAATATTGTCTAAAAGGAAGTCTGTTTTTAAAAAGTATAATTTTTGCAACGATTCAGGCGAGCAGTCTGACAGTAATTTCAAAAAAACTCTGAATGATAATCCACCAAAGCAGGTAAACATAGATTGTTTAAAAATTCGCATAATTATTAAAAATATGCTTACCACTTTAAACATAATATTGTTTGTCCAGGCATCGCCTTGTTGAATAACCGAATATCTATTATCAGAGCTCTTTGAAAGTTTTTCCCCAAGTTTAAACATGTTCGCAATTTTGTTTCTTACGACACTTTTATGAGCCTCATTGTCAAATACTGTAAGAATATTATCTTCCATAATTTGCATCTGAGCCGTCGCTTCTGGATCCGCAGCTGCGAGACTCCATACATCTATCAATTTATTTTTGAAGAGTTCGAACTTTTCCGGTTCTTTTTTCTTTAATACATAAGAAAGAGAATGAAGTATTGCAAAATTCTTCAAGACACTTTTCACACACTCATCAGATAGAGAGTCAAACTTGTTCAACATAGTGAAGTCTAATTCTTTTAGGTCTTCTAATATTACAACTTCGTTAGGTGCTTCAATCAGCGATCCGTAACACTTGGCGTATCTGAGTTGTTCCTCTTCTGGTACTCCTGCATCTTTCTGAAGTTGTACTAATTTAGGTAACACCTCAGTATACATTGTATGTTCATTTTGAAACATGGATTCAGTGTTCATCATCTTACGAGCCATTTCGTATGCAGGTGCAATTTTGAGAATCATTTTCAAGCTTCCATTTTCACCTACTATATTGATCCTCTTTACGTTTGCCACGAAATTATCACCAGCCTGTCCAACTGGACTAAATACCACTTTATTAACTTTTAAGTCTTGTTCCTGAATCACTTTATTAATGAACTCCAGTTGGCGTTCATTAATGTTTTCGATATCACCTTCAAAGTTGTATTGTGCCATGATTACACGCAATGAGTACTAATCTAAAAATATATGATTGTCTTAATTTATAGAGGATAATTTTATCTGTATCTAGCTAACAATGTCGATATTTATGTTTGAGATTAGATAATATTTGTAGTTTTTGCGGGTGATAATTATAATAATAATGGATGAAAAAACTGTCCGATGCTTACTACGTCTGTACACAGCCGGTTAATATACGTATGAATATTATTTACAGCACAATTATAATTTTATCTTTAGGTTGAACAACATGCCAAGACACATTGGCAAGTGATGATCTACTAAAAAGCAAATCTGCAATATTATACATATTGCAGTTATCCATAAGCCGAGATGATTATTTAATATCATTAACATATGCTTGTTAATGACGCAAGAAGACGATGATTTAAATAATAACGTTTTTTTTTTAATTCGCTAGGTATTAAAACTTACCTGTGCTACTCATTGTATTACGATTTGTTAGAATTGACTTTGTCTATGAAAATATTATTGCGTGGCTTTTTTTTGTCGACGGGGAAAATCATCTTATGACAAAGCCCGCTCTTGCGTGGAGCTCAGATAGTGTCAGACTCATACTGACTAAAAACCCCGCGCCGTTTCTTCTAGCCTTCATAACGGGCTCTAGTTTCCTTTCGGATAACCCCGAACCCGGTAGGCTTCGACCCAGCTGGGCTCCTCCTGTTGTTGACAACTCCTTGAGGCGCGCGGGAACAGTGCGCGCCGTCAACGTCTTGGCTCGGTCCGGACAGTTACCGGACGATCGGACATCGAGCTACCCATGGCTCGCTGTCTACGAGTCCGCGTCTACGATGGCTGGAAATCGGGATTGGAATCCCGGCGACGGCGGCGGCGAGGGCGCCGTTGCCTGAAGCGGTCGGCAAAACCACACAAGAATACATCACGTTACAGGACCTATAAAGAACTTTCTCCTGAAAGATACTGTGTTTCTTGATAGCTACAATCTTTAAATCAAGAGGAAAAAGGTTACCTATAGGCAAGCGTGCTCCATCATCAACCACATCGTCGTTTTCCATCAGATGAGATTGTGGTCAAGCGTGAGCCTCTCAACCATTAATAAAAAAAGATTGGTAGTGGCGATGATCCATGGTTTCTTAACAAAAATGTGAACTGGTCAATCTAAAACATGTATAATATTTATTTTAAGACATTGTGTGCGACGAAGTATTTATTGCTGAGTGACGATAAGGAAAAATATTATAGTATGATTGTATATTTCATTACGATAACCTTTTACAATGTTATGTTACCCTCAATTCTTAATAAGGAGATTACGATTGTCTGTTAAATTGATAAACATATTAATTCATTGATAAGGAATGACACATAATTATGTAGGTACTTATAATTAAATCAGCTAGACTTATTACTATAACTAGCTGCTCCCAGCGGCTTCGCCCGCGTGATAGCAGAAAATTATCCCAAGGGAACATACTTCCAGGATAAAAAGTATCCTATGTCCTATTCCAGGACATGGTCTATCCGTGTACCAAGTTTCATCAAAATCGGTTTTGCCATTTAGGCGTGAAGACGTAACAACCAAACAAACCCACATTTGCTTTTATAATATTAGTAAGGATATTCAGTGCCTGTTTACGTCTTTTAAGACTACAAAATTCGTACTTTTCCTTAGTAACAAAATTATCATTTCAGTTTAATTTTTATGTTTTAAGTGATTTATGTAGTATGTTTGTTTACTGGCAGTCAACTATAAATTTAGATAATTATGTATGTTGGGCAGTCAATCAAGTAATGCGTTATTTATAGGACAGTTAATAAAGCAATACGTTGTTTTTGGGCAGTTGAATTAAGCAATTAACTACTGAACCGTATTTCATTCATCAGGCACTCATTGAGTCACTCATGGGTCCACAGATAAAAGTGGTATGCTTAAAATAATTATCAAAAAAGCCTGCTTTGTAAAAAACGGATAAAATAATATGAGTACGCGTTGCTAGATTTTTCTAGCAAACTATTAAATGACTTGCTTAAAACTAGATCTACGTGCAGAAACTATCAAAATTTATCTAGTTATAATTTATTTATTTATTATTTATTTATATATTCTTTATTGCACATCAAGAATAAAAATTTACAATAAGAAACCATATAATAGAATTTATCTATTTGTTCATAAATTGATAACTTATTGAATAAGTTTTTAATGAATAACATTTTTTTTATTACGAGTTTTTATCGCGCAGTACTGATCAAAACTATTCCAAAGAGCTCAAACACGATGGGGTTATCGTGTTTGAGCGGTTTTAGTCAGTAAGAGTCTGACACTATCTCTCGCTCCACTCAAGGGCGGCTTTTGCCATTGGATGATTTTTCCCACCGAAAAACGTTTTTAGAAACTTTTAACTTTACAAAACAAAATAACAAATTCATTGAACTAAAATATTTGTAGTCATCATAATATGTGATTAAAATACGTGGGAGCACGATATTAGGTAATGACTATAAAAATCCTAGTTGTCACCTCATTAATAAAAATAATAATCTATTATAGTTTTACTTAACATTCTTACTCAACATTATCTATAACTATCTTATCATAAATATTGATAACCGACAACAGACCAAAAAGATAAAATACTATAAATTAAAAGACACACAAATTTTTAGTTATTCCCAATAACGTGCGACCATGGCACAATACAACTTTGAAGGTGATATCGAAAACATTAATGAACGCCAACTGGAGTTCATTAATAAAGTGATTCAGGAACAAGACTTAAAAGTTACTAAAGTGGTATTTAGTCCAGTTGGACAGGCTGGTGATAATTTCGTGGCAAACGTAAAGAGGATCACCATAGAAGGTGAAAATGGAAACTTGAAAATGATTGTTAAAATTGCATCTGCGCACGAGATGATGCGGCTGATGACGAACACTGAAATCATGTTTAAAAACGAAACTACAATGTATACTGAAGTGTTACCTAAGCTAGTGCAGTACCAGAGAGATGCAGGAATACCAGAAGAAGAACAACTAAAGTACGCCAAATGTTACGGATGTCTAAATGAAGTTCCTAATGAGCTTGTGATATTAGAAGACCTGAAAGAGGTAGACTTCACCATGTTGAGTAAGTTTGAGTCTCTGTCTGATGCAAGTGTTAGAAGCGTCTTAAAGAACTTTGCTTTAATCCATTCTCTTTCTTATGTATTAAAGAAAAAAGAACCAGAAACATTTGAGGTCTACAAAAGTAAATTGATCAATATATGGGCAGTCATTGCTAGTAATCAAGAAATGATGGCTAATATGCGAAAATTTGAAGATGAAATTCTGTCAGTGTTTGATGACAAGTCTCATGCAAGTATACTTAAAAATAAAGTATTTAATGCATTTAAACTGGCATTAAGTTATTCGAAAACTACAGATAAGAGTTCAGTAATTCAGCAAGGTGATGCTTGGACAAACAATATTATGTTTAAAATCTTGGTAAGTTTTTTGTATTTATTTAACATATAGGTATATGTATATTGCGTGTTTTACCAGCAACTTCTTGGTGATGGTATTTTTAAGTTCTCCTATAAAAACAGGTTAAAAGTAGTTCTTGTTTTATTGGTCTTTTTCCAAATTTCATTCAAACCTGTACATAAGTGAATACGTTACGACATGACTGATTTATAAACATCTCATCATAAAGACTTCAACATCACAATCAATCTATGTTTGTTGAAGACGGTTTCTTGTCCAATCCGATGCAGCTGAGTAAATACCAGTATTATTTGCACTACTTGTATACGGCTATAGTGGCTAGTTTTAACGAGTTGTGATATGGCTAATATAACCTAAATCTGCTTTGAAGGTGCGTTCACAGTGTGAATACATTAAAACAGCATTATTGTATGGGTCTTGATATTTTCTATGATCTCTCGCCTTCTATCTTCCTCTGATCTTCGAAGGTAGACAGACACACAGTATAATTCATTACCAGTGCATCAGGATACTCTTTGGCAAGATAGCTGTCAAATTTCTTAGGACATTATCAAATGAGCCGCCCTACTATTGCCGAAGCGACAGGAAGTCCAGGATCCAGGGCTCCGGTAACTCTTTCAAAAATTCACGTAGCCTTATTGACTGTATAAATAGACTCTGCTCCTGTGCAAAATAATCTTCTTAAATATCTAATTTCTTAAATGATGTCACTAATATGTTATTTTGTTCTCAGGGAGATGACTCTGTACAATCAATTATGATTGACTACCAAGCATCGAAGGTCGATAACCCTGTGCTCGATCTCCTCTACATGATCTTCAACTGCACTGACTATGAGACCAGGTCTAAGAACTACTACGACTGGTTAAACTACTATCACACCGAATTAGACAATTCCTTGTCCAACTTTGGCATGAAAGCCAATTTTGTATATCCTAGAGACCAGTTGGATGCAGATTTGAAGAGATATGGCAATTTTATTTTCGGCCTTTGTTTAATGTTAGCAAATGTTTTGATGAGGGATTCAGCTGAAGCTACCAAATTAAAGGAAGCTCAAGAGAGTTCTGATCTAAATGAAGTGTTCGATTCAATGAAAATGGAAGACATGCCCAATGAAACTATGGTTCGTTTCAAGAAGAGAGTTATAGGACTTATTGATAGTTTTACTGAATTTGGTTTATTGCGAAACTAGCTGCATCCGTGGCTTCATTCACTTGAATTGTGTATTCTTAATATATTTATTAACAAGAATGTGATGTGAAAGCATATCTAGTTTAATAAGTGCAATCACTGAATTAGAATAATTATGAGTCAGTTTGAGCAATTAATTTATTTTAAAATACTAATAACAGCACTTTGTCTTTTTACAAGCTTTTATTTAGTTTCACCTGTCTCGATGTTTGTCTGTAATCAAATCTTGTAAATTAAATTTTATTTATTTCTAGGCTACCGATTAAGCTGATTGGCATGCATGTATAAATAAATCAGATGACAAAGTAAAATTATTAAAACATGGAGCTCATCTGATCATAGAACTGGAAAGTGGCCATAGGGAATTAGATAACCTTACCGCGTTACATAGGTAACGAAAGCTTGCAATGAAAAAATGATTTTCATTGATAACTTGTTATTATTTTTTTCACTGACGAGATTGAGGGATAAAATGTTAAAAACAACATTTATATAATGTTAAATGTTAGAGAGGAAAAAATCCAATTCCTTAATACACTTATAAAAAAAATAACAAAAACATTTTTCCTTTTTCATGAAAGCGACATAATACATTTTGTCAATATTTACAACCTAAATAAAAGTACCTATGGACGTTTTCCGTGATGATAAATATAGTTATTTTATTTCATACCTGTGTCGACTGTAATCCTGAAAAAGACCGGGGGCAGTCTCGAGGGTGGAGACCAAATCATATCTAAGGGAATTCTGCTGGGAGTTTCTTGCTTATCCTGTTTTATTTTTGCTGAGTCCGTTGTAGCCATTTTATATATAGGGAGTATCAGCTAGCTAACTTTATTAGTATGTAGGCAAATAAAGTGAACCTTTTTAGTTTACTATTTATTTTGTTTTATTATATTTGGGTGGCTTATGGTGTCTCTTTTTTATATATATTTTTTCCAGTCCAGGCCATGGTATGAAGCGACAGGGAATGAAAAGCGTACCTCTTTCTACAAAGCAGTAATGCGAGCGAAAGAGGGGCGGAATTTATGAGAGACACGAAATCTTCATGCCTCGCTGCTGCAGGAGAGACCCTGGGTGTCGGGAGTCGCATGGTGGTAGACGCAATTTTACAGACGACGAGCAATAGCCCGCCGTTCGACATGGACCAGAGGCCCTACAACGAGCTCTTGACGCGATTCATTCGATGGCTTACTGTCGTTTAGGACACTTCATGTTCGGACACAGTGTCCCAATTAACACTTTATGATTTATACTACTTAATCTTAGTGTAAATTAATATTTATCAAACAAAACTTTTTCATCTGACTACAAAACAGCTTTTTTTATCGGTATCTGAATCGTCACCAACGAAAATATTAAAATTAAAAAGTGTAAATTAGGAAACTGTCCGAACATGATGTGTCCCAAACGACAGTAAGCCCATTTTATCACGCCCTAGGCCGGTATCGACGTCAGGTTGTGTGTCACGCGCCTCATTGAGAAATCAGTGTACCTAATTGACGTGACCCACTAGGGCATTAACCAGTACTTATTATTATTAGCAATATGCCTGAATCATCATCATCTTATCTACCAAAAGATGTCCACCGTTGGAGCTGGAGGCCTCCCCCAAGCGTTGCCTGAATATTCCCAACATACTTTCAACTAATCTAGAATATTATTTACCAATCTTCTGCACAGCATAAAGGCTCTAATATAAAACAAAAACTATGAGATGGCTGGACTATAATCGGATACTACACCCTAGAGTCCAATGCGTTGTCCGATCGACAAACTTATCTTTATCTTCCGCAAACTAAAATTTTAGATAATGTGAACCTTATGATGGTGTGATAAGGTGTAGTTCGTTTTGCTACGACAGAAGATATGTCTTATGTTTTGTGTGATGAAGGTGCATCGCACATATAAAAGGTATCGTAAAAGTAGAGTGACCATGTTTACGGACTGGTCCAAATTCTTAAGCGAAGAATGCATAAGTCGCAAAACACACTTAATTATTTTTAAGGCACTCAAAATATTAGCAATGAGGTATTGTAACATTACCTTTAAGTGTTAACGCAGTGGTCGCTCGCTCTCCACAAGATATTAGTGTTTTTAAAATAAACACAGATTATCTTAATGAATATTCATCTAGGTTTCAAATGAAATCAAATAATAAATTTATTTAAATTAGCTAATCCAGTAAATACAAAAAATTTGCTATTTTGCGTGAGCTCTTAAATTTAAAAAATCAAGAAAATAAGTTTATAGACCTTGCACATTTAATCAAGATTCTGAATGACGGAAAAGATCCAAAAGTTTTGAGGTTTTTAAAAAAAAAACACGTGTTTTTTGGAACAAGTTTTATGTAATATTTGAATAAATGACGAAATTGCGTCGAATGAGTTCAGGCGATATGTCTCTTTTTCACAATTTCCAGAAGATATTTTTTTTACGCGGATCCCTAATTCGTTTTCTAAAATAACAGCAGCCTAAGTTACCTTTGCTATCTCCATAACATCGGCTATCTATCCTGTCTGTTCAAGCGTTTTGAATATTTGCTGGAACAAACAGATAACCAGACAAAAATGAAAAAAAAAATGCGTAAAAATGTCATTATACATTTATTTATTTATTTTTTAATTACAAACTGATACTGAACTAATAGCTTATTGCAATGCATTATTTGATATAGATTTCCAATGTTTTATAAACTACCAACTTCCTGCTTTCAGTTCGGGTGACTTCAATAACAAACATTTTTAAAAAAGGTTAACCATAGAGTTTCTTGCCGGTTCTTCTCCATAGGTTTTTCTCAATTGGAACAGTACCCTAGTTTCTGACAAAACGTCAGAAACTAGGGTATAATAAGTGAAATAAAATTTTTTGAGTCTCTAACAACCATAACCCATGGTCACTCTACACAAGACTGTTTGAGTTACGTCTTTTCAGGCATTATGTTCACATGTACAGTTGTTCGGGGAGCTGTGTTGACCTATAAAATGTAGACTTACAGCGTTTATGTATACTAACATTACTTTTAGGTTTATAGTTTAGGTACACAGTATTAAAGTGAATTTGGTAAAGTTGAATGTGTTTTTTATCGATTGTTGTAGCAAGCAGGGGTGACTTTAACCCAATCAATAAACGCCACGAATTTGCATAAAAAACTGGCCACGTGCAATAGTACAATATTGAAATTGAGCAAAAAAACGCCGACTAAATAACGTTTCTTTATTGAGAACCTTTATCAATCCGTTACTGATTTTAGGTATTTGTAAAGTCAAAAGTAAAAAAATCATCTCAAAATTGTCCACGAAAATTTGTCATAATTGGTAAATTCATAATTGAATCAATCATTCATAACCATTGCTACTAGAAAAAACTACGTGCAGCGTTTTTCCATTTTATCGCCATTCATCATCATCATCATATCAGTCGAAAGACTTCCACTGTTGGACATAGGTCTCCCCCAAGCGCCACAGCGACCAGTCCTGTGCGTCATGCATCCATCGGATTCCCGTGACCCTGACCAGGTCATCGGTCCACCTTGTTGGAGGCCTTCCAACGCTACGTCTTCCGGTACGTAGTCGTCACTCCAGAACCTTTCGTCATTCATTAATTTATAAATAAATAGCCTGTACAATATTTCCATAAATTTTGTGATATTTTGGGATATAAACAAACGCTCATAGCGTTGCTGTTTATGAATATTATTTATTGAGACTTTACTTAAATAATAACACGACCTTTTCTAATAAGCTCTTTAAGTATTTGTACTAATAAAAAATTTGTGGTGTATATTGAAAGGGGTATAAGAATAAATAAATGGTTACATGTTATGTATTATCTAAACGTTAAAAAACATTGCGAATTATGAAAAGATATATCCAACGTCAACATCAGCAAAATCTATATATATATAAATGAAACCCGTTTTCCGTTGTCACGACATAGCATGAAAACGGCTTGACCGATTGGTCTGATTTTTTTTTTGTTGTGATTGTTATTGTGAGAAGAAGGTTCTTATGGAAAAAAATAAATTTAGGGTAGAGTAGGGTAGAGTAGGGTTGAGTAGGGTAGAGTAGAGTAGAGCAGGGTAGAGCAGGGTAGAGCAGGGTAGAGTAGGGTAGATTAGGGTAGAGTAAGGTAGAGTAGGGTAGAGTAGGGTAGAGTAGGGTAGAGTAGTGTAGAGTAGTGTAGAGTAGGGTAGGGTAGAGTAGGGTAGAGTTGGGTATAGCAGGGTGGAGTAGGGAAGAGCGGGAGCGAAGCCGCGCGGGCAAAAGCTAGTACAGGATAATTTATGAAATGCTGTGTATATCAAGTGTATTTTCCGAAACAAAACGAGACAGGTTAATAAAATATTAACGCCCTCATACATCTCAAATCTTGACAATGACATGACAAGAAAACAATAAGACGAAGCAGTTTAAGACAATTTAAAAATTCATAACCGTTAAGAGTTTTAATTTTACAACACATCCGAGGATTCAGCCGTCAGAGGCACAAAACGGTTTTTTTTTCGAATAAAAAGGCGAGAATTCTCCCTGATAAATCAACAGCCTGTCCTGAGGGAAACAAGTGAAGGAAATCGCAAAATCGTCTCAAATGAAATTTCTTACTTCGAGACATATAACGTACTTGAAAATTTTTAAACAGCTCCTATCAAAAACCAACTCTTAACACCAACAAATAGAGCAGGAATTCCTTTGTTGTTGCAGTGAGGGATTTTGCCTGACACTTCTACGCGTACGATGTATGCGAGAGAGCAAATTGTGGCCCAAATACAGTGTGAAAGGAGTCGCTTCGGGTACAAGTAACTAAACTGGGAATAGATTTCTGTGACAATAAAAATATGGATATTTTGCAGCAACTTTTATATTTGGCATCTGTCAGTAATATTGTGTGACATGACAGTGAATGACGACAAAAATCGTTGCACCAAGTGCAACGATTTTTGTCGTCATTCAGAATCTTGATTAAATCAAGGCTTCTATTGTTATATATTTTTTAAATTTTGAGTGAATTATGAAGTATTTAAAATTGCAGATTTCCAGGTCTTTACTGGATTAGTTTAACACAAATTTATAAATTGATTTCAACAGAAGCCTAGACAACATTCACAAGATACTGTGTTTCCAAAATAAATAACGAAAAATGTGTAATAACCACATAATCGCGTAATGGCGGTTGTATGAGAAACTGTGAAAATGTATATCGAATTGCATGCATTTAATAATATTAATTAATCACCCAAATCAACACAATTTCACAATTATCTGAACAGTAGACTCGTCAGTATCATTGAAATACCACATATTGATTTCGTGTTTGACAAGCGCGCAGTCTAGTCATTACTATATGTACAAGCGGTGACGTCATCCGTCCTGACCTATGCTAACAATTGTGTAGCACCCAACCACCCGAAACTCTAATGTTGTATGCGCTTAACTATCGGTCCACTAAGTTAGCGGGGGATATTTTAACTGTAAAAAGCCAGGGAAGATAAAAAGGGGCAGCATCATCTGCGGGATTGACTTAAAGTGTTGTCGTGGACCTTTTTTGAGTTGGAGAAGTCTTTGGATGATTACTAATCATTCAATGACTTCTCCCATTTTTGGGTGGAGCGGGAGGACGTCACATAGTGTAGCTGAATGAACACCGATAGGTAGGTTCCGCTCCGCCTAAGGGCGGCGGGGGATGTCATTTGGATGATTTTTACCCACCAAAAAAAAAGTATCTCCCCTTTTTCCTTTTTCGCCACTTTTGGCTGACACTCTCTTGCTTGGAGCAAGAGAGTATGTCAGCGTTTTACTGACTAAAAACCCACTCCTGTTTCTGCTTTGCCATTGTGCCAGGGCCCCGGGGATCTCTTTGGCTCCAGTAGGCTTTGATCCTGCTGGGCCCCTACAGTTGCTGACAACGTCGAGGAAGAGTGGCAGGCGGTCGCCTCCTTCTGCGAAGCAGTAATGCTAGCAAAGGAGGCAGCCGCACGCGCGAGGCAATGACCCTCGCGCCCTAGCCGGCCACCAAAGGCATGGGCTCGGGGATGGCGAGCAATGGGTAATTGGCCGTCCGACCGCCCGGCCACCGTCCGGACCGAGTTCTTGATGTGGACGGCACGTATTTTTTTCCACGCGCGCCTCAAAGAGGGGACTGACCGCCACAGTTATGGCGTGCCAAGCACTGGGTTGCGACAGTCGTGATATAAGCTTACCGCTACTTTAGGAGCCCCACACCATATCATTTCGTTCCCTCGTCACTTACCGGTCGCGTCCATGTACTAACTCTCACGGGAACATTAAAGCCGAAATAGTTAAACCCATCTGTGTACCTATTGTTAAAAAGGTCGCCAGATACATTTTATGTCATGTATCTCATTGTCACACAAATCTCTATTATGGTACCTTTATTGTGTGATGAAGAGATACAGTCATAAAATGACAAATATAATTTTTTTAAATCTATACTTGCAAAATAATTATTGCCATTTAAATAAATAGATAAAACAAGCTTTTAATGAAAACATATTTTTTTCATAGGAAGTTTTTTTAGCTCGGTATACCTATATAACTAATACGCGTCAAGACGAATCATATGAGCCCAAACTCGATGTGGTTCTGTCGTTTAACTACGAAGTTTCTATAGCCACCTTCCGGTTCTATTATCAGATCACCTCCATTTCATAATAATTTAGTATTGTCATCTGATGTACACGTGCATGCAAAATTTCAGCTCAATCGGTAACCGGGAAGTGAGTCAATTTGCAAGATTTGATGACAGACAAATAACGGGACAGGTGAAACTAAATAAAAGCTTGTAATAACAAAGTTGTGTCATTACATCATTTATTAATTAAGAACGGTGTGACTGATTTTAATGATCTTTGCTTTATTAGTTTTGTCTCCGCCCCGAATAGCAGAATAACTATTACAATATCAGAAAAATATACGTTATAAAAAATTCAAATCCATACTAATATTATAAATGGGAAAGTAAGTGTGTCTGTTTGTCCGTCTTTCACGGCAAAACGGAGTGACGAATTGACATAATTTTTTTCAAGTGGAGATAGTTGAAGAGATGGAGAGTGACATAGGCTACCTTTTTGTCTCTTTCTAAACTCCCCCACTTCCCAGGGGAACCGTGTTACCCCAAAAACGCCAGCGAAGCCGCTGGCAAAAGCTAGTTCATCTATAAATGACAGCAACTGTCAAATACATTGATCTCAATTCATCATCATCTTGTCCCGTTTTATTTGGGGTCGGCGCACGCTATCACTTACTCCCTTTTCTTTCATATCACTTCTCACATAATCCATCCATCTTTTCTTTTGCCTCCCTCTCCCTCTCCATCCATTCACTTGTAAACTCATAACTCTTTTAGCAACATGCGTTTCATCCCTCATCTCTATTATCCCTGATCTCAATTATTCAGTCAATAAGTTTACTTTTACGCGGGTGAAGTCGCTGGTAGAAGTTAGTATAATAATAAAAATGTCTTAGACGTGTCTTACTCTTTGATTTTCTTTTTATTTACAAGAGTAGAGTTCTCTTGAGCACTATTGACTGAAATTATTCTTTATCGTTGACAATGAAGTTCTTATTTTTACTTTGTTGCTTTTTTCCATCTTCATTTTTGCTCTGACAAGAATCTCTTTGACTTTGTTTTATCTGATTTGGTTTTATTTAGTGTTTACAAAGTAAATCTTTGGGGTTTTCGTTTTATTTTCTTATTTTTGTGGTTTGTTTTAAAGTTCTAGCTAAAATGAATCTAATATTATATATAGGCTATGTTACTCAAGAATTAAGCATCTTTTTATCAGGGATCTAAAAAAAGTCTTAGTTATTAATCAAATAACATTAATTTTTTCTACCCGACTCTAAAAATAATCTTCCTCTCTCAAAAAAAGAATAATACTGACAATCTCTTTATAATTATCGATATACTTGTATGCAATATTTTTTCACCACACCGGCCCAATATTCTGATCCATTTGTCAATCCTTTCGATCATTTATCGTAATGTTAAATGAACAATACAGTTTTAAAATTACGATGAACTCAAACATTCTTTAGAATTTTAAGTTTATGGTACAAAAGAAAAATAAATAAAAACTTTGCTAAACAAAGAATTTTTGTGTCCTGAGGCGATTTGTGAAGCGAATATGGTATATTCCATATTTTTTTTAAACCCCAGCAGCTATTTAAAAATTAATGAACATTTTTAACAATCTTCCTTTCAATAAAACATGTAAACTTGAGAACTCGACGAACAGGCCTTGGCACGAGCCGTAAGCCACCCCTCGTTCCCACCCGAAGTGCCCCGAGTGCTTCCCACCGGAAACAGTGTCGTGCGAACCACAAACGACTGCTTTCAAAAAAAGATCGTTAGAAATTCGTGAGAAAACCGGTGAAATGATTTATTTTTAAATTTAGAATCAGGTAGAGATGTTGACTTTGATTGGTTTTTGATTTATTTAGTTATTTTGACAGCGATGCGAAGGAGTTTTATGACGCCATATTTTAGTTAGGATTCCTAACTAAAATACCTGATTCTAAGTTTGCCTATAGTGTAAGTATATAATATTTATTGTGTGTAGTTAAGCTTAGCGTAAATAATTTATTAATATTTAAGTTTCAGTTTCTTACGAACATGTGCATACTGTTGTCAAATAAATTATTTAGTGTTATGCCTATATCTACCTATATATGCGGTAGTTGGAGAATAATAGCTAACAGGAAAGAATGGAAGAAAAAAAAAGTGTAGCGCCCATCCCAAGTAACATGGGACAAGAGCAGGAAGATGAGACGAATTATTTAAAAAATAATCAAGATATTTATTTTGCAAATAGGTTTAAAATAATACTTTGTCACTTCATCTAGATGAACCCTAAGATGAAACAAGAAACACACTTTATCCACTCAGTAACGTCAGTGTGATTTGTTATTATTCATGCAGCTCAACTCAGGACCGCAAAGGAGCTAAACGACTTGACGAACAATACCAAAGAAAGGACATTTGCGTAGGCCTTATTAAGTCCTCAAAACTGCCAGACATTATGTTAAAATTACAAAATTGGAAAAAGTTCACACACACAAAGTAAATATTGTAAAATTAAATCAATATAAGAATAGATCAGAATGATGAATGCCATTTAAGTAAAGTAGCCAAAAAAAAAAAATGCCCAAAACTTTCACACGCTCCCCCAAATTCCCATCGTGATCTCATTCTAATGGGAACTGTAGTGGTATCGTGTGAACTGCAACGGATTTTTTACACAAATTATTTTTTATTTCTTTCCCAATACGTTAAGGAATTCAATGACTTCATTTTTTATAGTAAGGATTACCAGAATTTTACACTACATTTTAATTGCATTGTTTACTTGTGCATTTAAATTCACAATAGGCAACAAATGAATAAAGAAATGGGAGCCACTTTCCACCCTTTTATCACGGTAAGTATGGGCACGTGTCTTTACATTGGTTTCTTTGGGAACTTAACCTATCCCGTGTGAAGTGTTAACTGACTTTTTCAATACACTTGCTCATAAAGTGACTCTTATTGCACTGCACTTAGGTATATAATGGCACTGGTTACTAAACTGTGACATTTCGATTACCATTACGCACTAGTGCTATAATGTGGTTAAAACCTTATTGTTCAACCTCTCCGCCGCCATCATTTTGACATTTATCGTATCAGTATGGCGCAGGTCGTCCCCCACGAGGAAAAACAAATGAGCGCGCATATGAAAACAGATTCTTCCGCCACAAAAGTTTACTAGTTTTACAGTTATTTTATTCACAAGTGTATTGAATAACGTCGTATGATACACGTGAGTAATTAATGATTACCGTTTATTCTCTCTTAAGACCCTCGCCATGGCTCGGGTCTAAATACCGCCTCGACGGTAATCACTAACATTACACACTTATATCATAATCAAAGTCAAAGTCAAAGTCAAAATATTTTATTTCATATAGGCCTACAAGGGCACTTATAAAACGTCAGAAGGTAGTGCACGGTTCGAAATTGGTCGTTTCCTATGGAGAAGTACCGGCAAGAAACTCCATGGTTACTCTTTTAAAAAATGTGTTTATTACAATATTGATTGATTTATGTAAGAACAGTGTAGACCAGTCAACACTGTACACAAAAGCACAAAATTAATCATAATAAAATAAAAATATAGTAAGTTGTAATAGAAAGTTATCTAAGTGTTTGTGGATTATACAGTGTTCTCACATTCACATTCCAAAAAGAGGCTATATAAATAATTACAACAGAAAAATTTAAATAATTACAACTGTTAACAAAATAATTTACTAACAAATTGAATGCAGTTGAAGTCTAAATAATAAAAATAAAAAATATTGCAAAAGCAATTCGTTAAAGGAAAAATAAATATATGTATATTAAAACAAAAGTGGAGCAGTTAATAGACACAATATTGATGATTTACCAGGGGGCCACATGTGCAGAGGCAGTCATTGCCAAACAAGCGTGTCTTCGACATAGTATTTAACCTTGTAAAATGCTTTTTTGGTTAGGATACGCTTAATATGAGTTTTGAATTTTCCCTCACTAAGTTCAGTATAATGTATAATGTACTTTTAATAAACCAACCAGCCTTGCTTTAATGATTCTATCATTCTGAGACTTTTAAATAGGGTAAGAAAGTAGCAAAAAATACATAATGTGAAGACGCTCCTTAGGGTTTTCCACCTTAAGCAACGCAGTGGTAAATATAATGGTGGCAATAGTTGGTTCACTTATTTAATTTATTTTTATTTGAGGATTTTTTTTTTAATTGTTGATAGGTTTGCGCTTGACCGCTATCTAACCTGATGGAAAGCGACGATGCGGTCGACGATGGAACGCGCTTACCTAGATGAAACCTATTCACTCTCGACTGAAAGATTCGCGGGTTGTAGCTATCTGGAAACACAGACTCCGGCAAGGAATTAAATCATAAATAACTTTTCCCACTTTGGGTGGAGTGAGAGGAAGGGAGTGACTTTTACTAACTAACTAACGGAGGGATCACCTGTGTTCAATCAGTTGTCTTTTGTGTTACAGGGCCACGGTATCTCTTCCGGACATTCCCGCAGCCCTAACAGGCATCGGCTTACTGAGCTTCGTCTATTTTCTGACATCTCTTTGAGGCTTGCGCAGAATACAATGGTTCGGCTTGATCTTAACCGGGCAGCCGGACATCGAGATAACAATTGCTCGCCGTCCGCTAGCCTACACATACGGTGGTCAGGATTCGCAATGTAACTCTAACTACTTCGCAAAAAGAGGTGGCTGATTTATAGTCCCTTTTGCTCTGGTCCAGGACCGGACACGAGAAGTCGCCCAAGCCTATCGCCTCTACGATCCGAAAGGAACTCGAGCTGCGGTATGAAGGCTAGAAAGAACGGGATGGAGTTTTTAGTCAGTAAGAGTCTGACACTATCTTCCGCTCCACCCAAGAACGGGGGTTGTCATAGGATGATTTTTGCCCACAGAAAAAAAAGGCCACTTCGTCAAAAAAAAAAAATGTCTGAAGTTGTCACGCTGTCGTTCATAATTACCTAATTATTACAATGAGGCGTGCTCATGTCAAAAATTTCACACGCATCCCTAGCACCCTAATTTCCCATCATGGCCTCATTCCGATGAGAACTAAAGCGGTCTTGTGTGAAATTTCACCGTTATTAAAAAAAAACCGAAGGGTTACCACATCAGTACTTGCTGATTGTTTATTTAAACGCCTCAATTAAACATACATAGCAACCCTGTGTTTATTGTTTTACAAGTATGGCGACCACTTAACCCTGTAAATGCGATCTATTGGCACGTGTCACCCCAATTTCCCATTGACGTGACGACAATGTCATAGCGTGTAAACTAAAATAGTCTCGTGTGAAATTTCAACGGATTGTAACGTATGAATTTTTGATTATTGTGATTTAGGGAGAATGTGGGTAAATTGTTTTGAAATGTAATATTTAAGTTGTTTTGATTTTATATTATTGTGCTACTGTTTGTTTTTCCGTAAATAAATTTAAAAAACATATGAAAGAAAGTTTTTTTTTTGTTTTTTGTAAATTTACATGTACCTTCTATGTGGGTAGCTTCTCAAAACGCGTTGATTTTTTTTTTTACTAAATCATTACATAGTTAGTTTATGAGTAATATTATATAGTATTTTTGAAAATATTGTATAATATTACTCAAAAATAAAAATAAACTTACAGAGTGCATTTCATTAAAAAATAGTTAAAAAAAGCAATGTTATAATTGATTGAGCTATTTATCCATTAATATATAAAATAACTAATCATATTGACTTGCATGAGACTGGAATAATTATGAGGAGGAACATTGTTTCGACTCGATTGTTAGGATAAGTATGGGCACGTGCCTTTACATTGGTTCCAATGGGAACTTAACCCGCCCCGTGTTTAACCGACTTTTATTGAACCAGCCCTTTTGGAATTCACACTGAGATTTGTAAATAGGGTAGGTGGGAAAATTGAAAAAAGTATAATGAGTTAGAATTTTGCACAGTGGGAAAAGAAAGCTCTAGTAAATATAAATAACTAAGACTCTTTGCGTGACCCAAGAGCTGGCTTCTACCTCGGTCAGAGATTAAGCATTGCCATACAACGTGGCAATGCCGCCAGCCTTTTGGGCACACTTCCAGTCGACAGCGATGCGGAGGAGTTTTTTGACGTCATATTTAGTTAGGCCTTTAGTGTATATATTATTTTTAATTATTTAAGTTTATTTTTTGAGAGATTTTTTTGAGAGCAGTGGTGGCCGAGTGGTAATGGCCCCGACTTACGAGTTGTAGGTCGCAGGTTCGAACCCAGCCAGGCGCATTACTTTGTGTAATTTATTTCATCACCACTGCTCTCAAAACGGTGAAGGAAAACATCGTGAGGAAACCGGCATGTCCTAGAACCAAAAATTCGAAGACATGTGACATCCACCAACACGCACTGGGCCCGCGTGGTGGATTACGGCCCATTCCCTCTCCTAGAGAGGAGGCCTGAGTCCCAGCAGTGGGAACATTAAAAAAGGCTGATGATGATGATGAAGTTTATTTTATAATTTAATTAGTTCCAAATGTAAAATTTACCAAAATAAAAATACACAATAACTAAGAATAAAATAGTTTTTGTAAATATCTTCAACTACGGCGAAATTATAAAAATTTAAAGCACATTATCTGTAGTGGCGTATAATTAGTAACATAGTTTATAAGTTAATAATTGTTACTAACATTCAGTATTGTTTTTGTTGTGTGGGCTATGTTGTCCGTAATAAAAATATATTATTATAATTAATTTATAATAAAGAAAATACCCAAATGACCCACAGAAAAGACCTGTCTTTTTTTTTTAATGAATTCTTTTAAAATTGTTATATCTCATTTGCTTTTTTATCAATTTAAATTTAAATTTTCATTTTCATTTATTGTAAAATATTCATTCTTTTATTTATTTATTAAATTAACTATTTTTGAATAAAAAATGTTAAATTAAATAAAATAACTATTAAATTATTAATAATGTAACACAAGTATTTAAATTTTGTTTTCACAATTAGTAATTATTGTTATTTACAATTTATTGATAAACTCATAAGATAACATATATTTTACCAATGACCTGATCAGTTTCGTGGGAATCCGATGGATGCGTGACGCACAGGACCGGTCGTTGTGGCAACGCTTGGGGGAGGCCTATGTTCAACAGTGGACGTCTTTCGGCTGATATGATGATGATGAATATGTCGAAGCGTTGGCGCATATCAGTCGGTCTGCATCAGCGCCACCTATCTTTCACTGGAGGAACTATGTAGTTAGATTGAACAGCTTACGTTTGGGAACGTCAAGTATTAACTTGGGATGGTTAGCGTGGAGTAATAGCAACACCGAGCGAATAGTCGAGTCAAATGTCGATCCGGAGGTATAATCGATTATTCGACATTGACAGGTACTGACGTTGACAGGTAAATTGGCTAACCGGAATGGGGGTAGGTTCACGTGTCGGGTGACGGTTGATTTGGAGGGCACTTTGAATTGTTCCGTCGGTCCGAGCAGACGTTGGTTACCCCACGCTAAACTTCCCGCGTTCCTAAATTCTTAATCAAGCCCTATCTCAGGCATCCTTGATTATTTTGTACTGAGTGTGTTTTACGAGTAATTAAAGGTGTTATCAAAGGTTTTTGTGAGTGTTATTTCCGATGTCGCGACCCACTGATATCGATCCTCCGTTACCAGAATTGGGATTGGACCACGACGACCCACGTGTTCAAAAATGAAAACGCTAGCGACGAAAAATGGATGCGTTTGTTGGAACAACAGAACCGCAATTTTCTGACGCTGATTCAAGCCATGAAAACACCTACTACGTCGTCACATGGCCTTCGATTACCGGATTTTGATCCTGAGAAACAAGATGTAGATGCACGTGCTTGGTTGACGACTGCAGAAATGTGCTTGATGGACCAAGACCAACATGGCGCCCTGCTTATGGTCGCTTTAAGAAAGTAAGAACCGGATTGAAGAGCTGACTTAAATGGTCTGATTAGGTTTTTTTCTGGGGTTGTTCCCTAATCCTGAGCAACAAATGTTGGACCATGGTACCGCTGTATCCCCAGAGAGCAAATTACAACGTACCACCCAGCTAGTGACCGGGAAAAGAGCGATGGGTGCAAGTGCTCGTTTACGATGTACTACTTTCCAATACGTGCTTCGCGTGTGTGTGTGTGTGCGTGCCTGAGGTGCAGTGTGTCGAGTGCGATACCAGATCAGAAAACGTTTCACACAAAACGCTTGAAGTCGTTTCAAACGCTACCTGTCAAACGTTACATTGTGGAATAATTGGACGAAGCAAGCGACGTGAAGGCGATGGTGGTGCCAAGGCATCACGTAGCGAGTGACTGGATGACGTATGTGCTGTCAAAGGAACCAGGAACAAGGTCAGGTATTCACATTCCATTTTAATTCTGATGCTGAGTGTTATATCTCTTTCACTTTAAAGTCTGTCATCACTATTTCACGGCAAACGTAAACACTGTTTTGTTACATTGAAGGGTCAGTTTAGCGTAGTTTGATTGAGGTTTTATTCACAACATCTATTTGCGAAGTGATATTTTGGCCGTGAAATATTGTTGCAAGGATTCAGTTTAAATAGTATGATCGTGCGTGACACACTTCTTTTGTTAAATTGCTAAAGTTCACGACATAAACAATTGTAATTACATCTACCCTCGGTATATCCGGTAGATACCGTTTCGATTTTTGTTTGGCAGTGATAACTCCTCCATAGATAGTTTTTACGTTATTGACATTGACGTGTACCTATGACAGTATAGTATGCTATAAACGCGTGTTACAAAAAGTGAACTTATTCGTTTAATTGACTCATCTTAGCAAAAGACGACCATAGCGGTCTAGCGCGAAAAAAATAAATAATAATAATTCGTGAGCGGGTAGATGAATTGTTGCGTGCAAATATTATTTTACCGAGTAATACGGTGTCTGTTAATTTAGCTCTTTCGGCTTAAAAACTCGACCGGTCAGAAATAATGTGCAAAGACTACTGTAAACTAAACAATAACGTGCCTTACTGGTATTCGTTGCCACGTATCTCGGACCAAATAACTCGTTTACATAGTGCGCTTTATTTTACAAAAATTAGATTGTATATAGGCTAGGGTTAGGTTAGGGTGTTGTGTGTGTTTGTGTTGGTTGTGTAGGTGTAGTGATAGCGTGACGAGGGACAGAACAGAATGGAAGAAAAAAATGATGATAGTGATGATGGTGATGATGGTGATGATGGTGATGATGGTGATGATGGTGATGATGGTGATGATGGTGATGATGGTGATGATGGTGATGATGGTGATGATGGTGATGATGGTGATGATGGTGATGATGGTGATGATGGTGATGATGGTGATGATGATGATTTCAGTAGTGTTTCAGCGGTCAGTATAAACATTTGACTATGCCACTCGGTATTGAAACGTGATCTCTGTTTTTCAACGGGGTTTTTGATAAATCGGTAAATACCTACGTCATAGTTTGAGTTGTCAATATTTTGATTATTTTGGAATCTATTAAGAACTTCGAGAGACTTAATGTAGTATTACAAACGTTGATTAAAGCCGGATTTTCATTAGATTTGAAAGAGTGGTTGTTTTTCATAATGCAAATCGAGTTGTTTAGGATATGAAATAAAGTCAAGTGCTGAAGTTAGGAGATATAGAACTTCAGAAAGCAGATCGCGATCATAACTCAGTTGGGACAGTTAATAGGTCTAGTAGTTTACTTCGGGTGGTTTGAACCTAAATATTCTCGTGTATGCCGTTCTTCTAAAGATTTAACGTGCGGTAAAGTTTCTTTTTTTGACAGCAGCGCCACGAAAACTAAATAAGAATTAATTTAATTTTTTTATGAAAGAGTCGGTTAACCTTTAACGTTTAAAATTTTTCAATCGTGTCAATTAGAGGCGCAATAGAAAGACAGTGACACCGCAATAGAAAGAAAATGAAACGCAGGCGTTTCAGTGGGAACATAAAAAAAAGGGCTGATGATGACGATGAAGTTTATAGAATGATCAGATTATAGGAGATTTGATTTGTAGTCGTAGCTTAATAGAAACCGGTATCTAGCGGTCACAGTAGTCCGTAAGTACGCGGAATTCAATTCAAATTGCGATCAAATCTGGGACGTACTGTGGGAAACCATTAAGTCTTGAGAGACTTGGCGATCCTGTAGGGATGCGCAGGAGTGATTGAGGTTCTTAATGGTGACCGTTATGTTTCGAAGTACGCACATAACCGCCTGCGAAAAATAACTGACGTTGACATGCACGTAGGCGATGATAACGAGACTAGCTATGACGAAAATGATAACGCTGACAAGACTAGTTGAATACTAAGTAGTCAACTTAACATTAAGAGTACCTAGCATAGTAAGAGTTTTCTTATAATCTGTAACGTTATAGGAAAAATAAAGCAACATGTTGAACAAACCTACTTTAAGGATTATTTTGATTAAAGGCTCGAAATGATTATCTTGATGGTGTTATTTGTAACCGGATGGAGGTTACATGTGAAGGTGACCGGATAGAGGTTGCCTGTTGTGTTAGTGACCGGATGGAGGTCGATTGGTTTGATGCTTATAGCCGGATGGAGGTTATAAGTGTGATGATGAAGACCGGATGGAGGTCGATTGGTTTGATGCTTATGGCCGGATGGAGGCTATAATGTGTTATGATGAAGACCGGATGGAGGTCGATTGGTTTGATGCTTATGGCCGGATGGAGGCTATAATGTGTTATGATGAAGACCGGATGGAGGTCGATTGGTTTGATGCTTATAGCCGGATGGAGGTTATAAGTGTGATGATGAAGACCGGATGGAGGTCAGAGTATGAGCACTGCAATATTTTAATGAGTTTCCTATTATTTGAATGAGTTTGAGTGTTGTTCAACATGTCGGCTTTGAGAGATTGAGATTGTTGTGATTTTCTTCTAGACATGATTGATGATTTTGATCAGAGTACCTTTTATGCCCCACCACCTTGGGCCAGGATTGGCCGAACGACTAGAATGAGTACTGTTCGAGGATTTTCTTTCATTCCAGGTACTCCACACGAGGACGTGTGATCATCAGGACGGCCGTGTCGAAGCGTTGGCGCATATCAGTCGGTCTGCATCAGCGCCACCTATCTTTCACTGGAGGAACTATGTAGTTAGATTGAACAGCTTACGTTTGGGAACGTCAAGTATTAACTTGGGATGGTTAGCGTGGAGTAATAGCAACACCGAGCGAATAGTCGAGTCAAATGTCGATCCGGAGGTATAATCGATTATTCGACATTGACAGGTACTGACGTTGACAGGTAAATTGGCTAACCGGAATGGGGGTAGGTTCACGTGTCGGGTGACAGTTGATTTGGAGGGCACTTTGAATTGTTCCGTCGGTCCGAGCAGACGTTGGTTACCCCACGCTAAACTTCCCGCGTTTCTAAATTCTTAATCAAGCCCTATCTCAGGCATCCTTGATTATTTTGTACTGAGTGTGTTTTACGAGTAATTAAAGGTGTTATCAAAGGTTTTTGTGAGTGTTATTTCCGATGTCGCGACCCACTGATATCGATCCTCCGTTAAATATATATTTTATATGAGTATACGTAGGTAATCCCTGTGGTCCCACATAGGAATAAAATCATCTAGTTAACTGTTTTTTAAATTATTATTATTTCGTTTATTCATATATTATATTTTTAAATATTCAATAAAAAAAAAAAACATTTAAAAATATAAAAGTTAGTCCAAGCTAGTATCAATCAATAGTATCAATAGTCAGGGCTCCAGAGAAAGGAACCTCCTGACTATTCGAGCCGTGTCCAGTCATACCATTTTCTAAATCAAGCCCTTGATCCAGCCACCAAGCGCCTAAACACATCCAAATCCTCAATCGATGTGGTACACGAGTACTTTTTCACCCGGACGTATGTTCCCATGAGATAACTTTCTACTATCAAGCAGGCAAAGCCGCAGGCAGAAGCTAGTATTATTATAATTACATACGATAAGTTCGTATAGTAAATAACTGACTCATATAGTAAATAAATCAATAGTAACAAGACTAAAGCCTGTTATTGATAATAAATTGTGTGAAGTACCCAGTGGATAAGATAATCTCTTTTTTTGAAATATCACAATGAGTTGCATATAACAAAAATATCTACTGGCACGCGTAACCCCAATTTTCTAAATATGATGACATATTGTTTTAGTGTTAAATCCTTACTAATATTATAAAAGCGAAAGTGAGTTTGTTTGTTTGTTACGTCTTCACGCCTAAATGGCAAAACCGATTTTGATGAAACTTGGTACACAGATAGACCAGGTCCTGGAATAGGACATAGGATATTTTTTATCCTGGAAGTATGTTCCCTTGGGATAATTTTCTGCTATCACACAGGCGAAGCCGCTGGGAGCAGCTAGTAATATCATAATCCTCCTCCTAGCGTCGTATTCCTCAATGCTGAGGGTCGTGACCTCCCTGTGTCGTGTCGTGACTCTAACCCTTATGATATTCCTACATCTGTTTCTGCCTCTGGCGGTGTGAAGGGCATTGTATACCACAGAGGCAAGAACGGTGAGGATCTGTGCCAATGTGGAGTTCATTGGAATCACTAGTTAGGGATTTGGGTTTATGGTAAACTAGCTGCTCCCAGCGGCTTCGCCCGCGTGATAGCAGAAAATTATCCCAAGTGAACATACTTCCGGGATAAAAAGTATCCTATGTCCTATTCCAGGACATGGTCTATCCGTGTACCAAGTTTCATCTAAATCGGTTTTGCCGTTAGGCGTGAAGACGTAACAAACAAACAAGTAAACAAACTCACTTTCGCTTTTATAATATTAGTAAGGAAACAAGGATGAAACAACCAAATTGTCAGTAAGCAAGCAAAACCAAGGTGTGACGTCTAGTTGTTGCCCCGGACGGATCCCGACTGCCATGACGATAACTACTTGACTTGTCCTGGTCGGACCAACGTATTGGGCTGCGCCCGCGAGGCCTTTTCCCATCTACTTTAGGTCACAATAAGTCTTTCGAGGTTGCCACCGTCTTTCCTTGCAATGTTACTAGCATAGCATAGCATAGTCCGCCTTATAATGTTCCCACTGTTGGGACTCAGGCCTCCTCTCTAGGAGAGGGAATTGGCCGTAATCCATCACGGGGCCCAATGGGAGTTGGTGTTATGGAAGTATTTATATAGTGTTTAAACGGAATTTTTGTGTGAATTTGTTTGTTTTTGCACTGTTAGCACAATCTGACCCAGACATACGGGATTGCCATGGATTGACTTCTGAAAGGGAAACCCGTGGTCCAAAGCATAAGACAACTAAAGGAACATAAGTGTCGTGTTAGTCAGTAAAGGTCTGACACGCCCCTCGCGCTCTAACCTAGAGCCAGATAATTTAAAAAACAAAAATTTCGTCACAAAATTCTTACATTCTCACAAAAAAGAAGCATTGACTCAGCTAGACAAAAATAAATTAATCCTAATAACGCAAGTAATTACACATTAGATACTACAAAAAGTTAAATAAATTATATTTAAATCGATAAGATAAATTCTTAATAATTGAAAAATCATTATGATTATTCATTTTTTAAAGTCATTAAAAGACGTTGATATGCGTATAATTGGGTTTTGATAAGCGAGATTACTGATTCTGAATATAATTGCCACAGTCAATCTTATCTTTCTATTACCTAGTGGTCGTAGTTAGATTAGAATAGTTTTTTTTTTATGGTGGGCAAAAATCATCCAATGATAACCCTCTTGGGTGGACCGGAGATAGTGTCAGACTCTTCCCAACTAAAAACCCACCCCGTTCCTTCTAGCCTTCATACTGGGGATCGATCTCCCTTTCGGATAACCCTGGCCCCTGAGACGCGCAGGAACAGTGCGTGGCGTCGACGTTTTTTTTGTTATCGTATTTTTTGTTAATTCTTGTCAAATACCTACCTATTTTTTTTTTGTAAATTTAATTTGTTCTTTATTGATATTATTATTTATTTATTTAAAAATATAAGTTTACATTACAGGCCCTATATATTTGATTAAAGTCTTGGGCGTGTCAAACGTACCTACATACATACAGTCGAAAAAGATAAACCTCGTTCTGATGCAGTTAAACAAAAACTAAAGGTCAATTTGCAGCCACTTTACCCTGTTACAGCGACATGTCAATTTATAGGCACGTGTCGCCCTAAGTTCCCACCGATACCGCGTTCTACTGAGAACTGTCACATTCACGTATGAACTACACTTTTAGTTCGTTACAATTATCATAGGACCAAGATCGGAAATAATAAATTAAAAATCAGAGCCGATTTCTAATTAATAAATAAAAAATGTTTACACGACATGTATTAATTCATGAATCCCCAAGCGACCACCGGTGGCCGCGCATCTATTGTCTTACTATTGTGTCTCTAATTGACGGTATCTGAAGGGTTAAAATAAAGGCTTAAATAAATCAGCTGTTTAGTACATTATTCTTTCTATAATATTATAAAATACGGGAAACCAATCATTTTAATTTTCTTTTTACTTACTGCCTGGAACATTTTTTAATTTGCAAATAATATTACTGTACTCCTCCGCTTTTATAACCCTTTCATGGTTTATTCCATTTTAATACCAAACATCTAATACCACTAGTATTTCTTTGTACACATTTTGACTGCCTATTCTGGACTACTCTTAAAATAATTTAATTTAATGTACGAACACATATCAGAGACTTGAATTTGGTACAGTCAGCTCAAGTCAAACCTAATCAAATTAAATGGGTCGCAGAGTGATGTTATATAGCCTTCCTCAATAAATGGGGCTATCTAACACTAAAATAATTCAAAGCAGTAGTTCCTGAGAGCGTGTTCAAACAAATCTTAATACCTATCTCGCTAGTTCTACAACGATTTAAAAAGTGTGGACTCAGTCAATACACTACAAATACCTTTGCAGCCACTTAACCCTGCTACCGCGATGCGGCAATTTGTCGGCACGTGCCACCCCAAGTTCCCACCAGTGTCCCGGTCTACTGAGAACTGACATGTTCACATGTGAACAATCAACGGACTTTTTTTATTACAATTATTTGTGGGAACGCGATTCGGCAAAAATAAATTAAAATCCAATACTACTCGTATTATATTGGTATTCACGAGGCGAATTATTTAAAAACATTTTAATTATAATTTAGATGTCTTCAAGGCTAGAGTGAATAGGCTCGTAATAAACAAGCATACCTCACCATCAACGACTGCATCACTGCTTACCATCAGGTGGGATCGCAGTCATTCATTAGTTTATATCAATTTAAAAAAATCATAATCATACCTGTAATCTGGATTATGAAATCTCAATCGTGAAAATTTTACTGAAGTAAGTAAAAATTGAGCTGTCAATCTACTTGATGCCTGAAGATTGACGCTCGTACTTTGCCAAAAATATCTTTAACTATTTATATCAATTTAAAAAAATCATAATCATACCTGTAATCTGGATTATGAAATCTCAATCGTGAAAATGTTACTGAAGTAAGTAAAAATTGAGCTGTCAATCTACTTGATGCCTGAAGATTGACGCTCGTACTTTGCCAAAAATATCTTTAACTAGCTTTCGCCCGCAGCTTTGCTCGCATACATCCAATATAAATGTCGCTCAGAAATAAAGCAGCTTTCTATCGGTGAAAAAATGTTAGCAATCGGACCTTTGATACTTTCAGAGATTACTTTTTACAAATAAGAAAAACAATATTTACCTGTCTATAATATTATAATGCCTAGATATTATTTTAATACTGTTACACTATTATGCTAATTATCCAAACAAATAAAAAAACTCACTTTCGCTTTTATAATATTAAGTAAGGATTATAAAAGTGAAAGTGAGTTTTTTATTTGTTTGTTTGTTTGTTACGTCTTCACGCCTAAATGGCAAAACCGATTTTGATGAATTTTGGTACAGACATAGTTGGGACCCCTGAGAAACACATAGGCTAATTTAAAAAAAAAGTGAGAGATGGGGGAGAAAGAGTAAAGTATATTAATAATCGCGGGTAAAAGCTAGTTATTTATAGAGGCGAAAATTTGGGTCTGTGTGTAAGTTTGTTACCTTTTCACGCTAAAACGACTAAACGGATTTCAATGAAATATCGTTCACTGGTAGATCAAGTCCTGGAATATGACATAGGATACTATTCACCCCAGAAATATGTTTCATCGGCATAATTTCACGCAAGCGAATCCGCTGACAGGGGCTAGTGTACTATAGAACAATTTCACAGCTACTTTACCCGTCAACCGCGACCCATTTTGGCACGCACCACATTTTTCACACCACAGAACTTTCCTGTGGGAAACAGAACCTGTGTGTGAAACATCGATGACCATTACGGGTGAAATGTCTGTTGAAATTTGTGTGCGGATTAAAACGAAATGTGGGTATCAATAGGTTTCTGGTAATTTAATTTATGTACTTTTGTGGTTTTACCAATGTTTGTTTGTACTGTGCGTTCCAAATGAGAATAGGATAGATTTTTGTTGTGACGTCACGATTTACTGTCAAATCTAAGATATTTGGTCAAAATTGAGGAACTTGGAGATGAGTAAAATTGAAGAACTGAATTCTGATTAAACTTTTTTCGTTCACAGTTCGTAAATAAATAAAATTTTTCGTAAAATAGTTCAAGTTTCAAAATTTATTTTCTCGATTTGACAGTAAATCGTGACGTCACAACATGCAATCGATCCTATTCTCATTTGGAACGCATTGTACGCAATTTTGCATTTGTGCGGTTGATTTTGAGAAATTTTATTAGTAACCTAGCTGGTCCGTCAAACGTTTTTCATCGACATCTTCGGCCTTAAAATATTCCCACTATTGGGACTCAGGCCTTCTCTCTAGGAAAGGGAATGGGCCGTAATCCATCACGCGGGCCCAGTGCGCGTTGGTGGATGAGACATCCTTCAAATTGTTGGTTCTAGGACATGCCGGTTTCCTCACGATATTTCCCTTCACCGCATAGAGAGCAGTGGTGATTAAATAAATTACACAAAGTAATGTACCTGGCTGGGTTTGAACTCACGACCTACAACTCGTAAGTCGGGCCCATTACTACTCGGCCACCACTATCTTGATTATTACCATTCTATAATTATATTTTGTTGAACGTTTAACTTTCACACGAGTATTCGTGGGTTCTCATAGGAAATAAATTGGTGGGAATGTGGGGTGATGCGTGCGCGTGCGCATACTTGACTCACTAATAAGGATAATACGATTTGAAAAAAAATCCTATTAGGTAGTAGCTAGCTTTAAATGTATTATTTATGCTTTTATCTATTTTTTATAATTTTTATTATACACCGTAGCAGTACCTAGGTAGTTTTTATTAAAATCCAAAAACTAATCTAAAGGGATTGCAGTCAAGCACCAGAGAGAAAACTATAATAACCAATTATTCATACACACTTAACATGCAAACATGAAGCAAGAAAGGATTACATTTATATTTTGAAATAATATCGCTCATATATTACGAGTATCTATCACAGAATTAAATAACATCGTACCCTTATTGCAAAAACCAATTATCTGCATTTTTACCCAAATTAAGTTAATTATAGCTCGTTCATCTCATCAAGACGAATCTGCAAGTAAAACTGGTTATTAGCTATGACACTTATTTACCAAGATGGCTTCGGCAAAAGGTAAATAATCTAAAGATATCATCAAATTTAATAATAATACAAAAAATAAATTTGCCATTTATGAAAATGCCGCCAGTCTTTTGGGTACATTACCAGTCGACAGCAATACGGAGGAATTTTTCGACGCCTTACTTTAAATTGCCATTTTTTTTTAGTTCTTTAGGTTTTTATTTTTATTTTTTAAGTTAGTTTTAATTAAGTTAAGTAAAATTTATTTGTTGTTGATAAATAAAGGTTAGACACCCTATAATACAAAAATGCAGATAATTTGTTTTTGCAATAATATAAAGGATAATATAAAGTTTATTTCAACATATGATTGCAAGTTATGTAAACTGCATAAAGGATTTTTTTTCGAGGTGTGAATCCATCTTCATTCCCACACCAGTATCAACGAAAACTGTTTTTTTTTTTTTCGTAAAATTCTTTGATCATTCACACGAGACCCCTGTGGTTCTCACAGGAATTAAATCGGGGTGGGAACTGACCCTGTTCACAGTTCAACAGGGGAACTCCGTGACGCGTGGCGGTACCTGTCGCACCCAAAAGGGATATTATGCGTGAATTTTTTGTAACAGGTGAATCTATTGTTGTTTTTGGATTATTAAATTTATATTAACTTTTTGACCTTGGGCATTTAAGTAAAAAAATCAGCCTCACCATACAAAGTGATAAACTTGATTGGACAATTTGTATGGCAAGGCAGTTTTTTTTTCGTTACCTTAAAAAACCTTGTGGAAGGTTGTTCAGTTTCGTCTACATAGCAAGTCTTTAAAGTTTGCGGAGGGCTGTTCCTTACACCTTGTATATACGGCTAATAAAGATCCTAATAATATTTTATTCAATTGTAGTCTTTTTTTTTTTAAATAATGTTTAATAATTTTAAAGGACATACTTTATCTAATATTTGTATACCAATCATTGGTGAAACATGTAGAACTTATAAACTGTACTCAACATCCTCATTACCTACCATGTTTCTGGCAAATAAAGTACCTACCTACCTACTTTGACTTTGACTTTATGACTTTTAATAAAAGCATGTCTTCGGGGTTTCGGGGTAGTATAAAAACTAAAAATAAAAGCGTAAAATAATATAATATGTGATATAAAAAATAGCTCCTACCTAATAGCTTTTTGTCTTTTCAAACCGCATTATCCTTATTAGTGAGTCAAGTATGCGCACGCGCACGCATCACCCCACATTCCCACCGATTTATTTCCTATGAGAACCCACGAATGCTCGTGTGAAAGATAAACATTCAACAAAATATAATGATAGAACAGTCATAAATCAAGATAGTAATTAATTAATTCATACTTTTTATTTATTTATTTATGATAAAGTATGATTAGAGGCGATTTACTTATTGAGGGTCTTGTGTAACCATTATCTAATTTTTTTTTTATAGTCATGAAAACTCCTTAGTCAACATGATTAAGGAGTATTCTTGACTAAGGAGTTTTCATGACTATTCACGATTTATCATGTAATTGATTGTCGTGCAATATTTAATTAATTAATACAATGATGGAGCTGGTGGTGAATCACAAATTACCTACAACCAAAGGTTTTGACTGGTCTGTTGGGTTATAGTGGTTAGTGGCCGTGACTGCTAAGCCGGAGGTCGTGGGTTCGATTCTAACCCAGGATAAATGTTTGTGTGATTAGCACGATCAAGTATGTTTATCAGTTCATGTCTAGTACTCATGACACAAGCTCTGCTTAGTTTGAGACTAGATGGCTTCGTGTGATAGTTGTGGAATAAAAAAAAGGTCGTCCGGTAAATATCGCTACTGAGCTGTACTTATTGATTTAGGGTATTTATTGTAAAATTATGTTACTACGCTGGTGGGCCAATTAAATGACCTGGTGAAGGTCGTGGGAATCCGATGGATGCGAGACTCAAAGGACTGTTCATTGTGACGAAACTTGGGGAGGCCTATGTCCAACAATGAACGTCTTTCGGCTGAAATGATGATGACATTGTTTACCATTTTGTAACAAGATTGCCATAATAATGTAAACTCATTTTAAGTTAACCTTTTTTTTTTACTGTTGATAGGTTTGCGCTTGACCGCTATCTCACCTGATGGAAAGCTGATGGAACCTTGTTCTTTCTTTAGGAGCCCTCCACAAACTGTCCAAAAAAGTTTTTAATTTTGTATGGCGAGGCTGAATTTTTTTTCATTTCCTGAAAAAAAGTCTTGTGGAAGGTTGTTCAGTTTCGTCTACTGAGCAAGCCCTTAGAGTTTGTGGAGAGCTGTCTCTTACACCCTGTATAAATTCAACATTTTAGGTTAGAACCTACAAGGCTGCTATGCTATAAAGAATCACGAATCAATTCACGGAATTCACACAAATTCCACTAAATAAAGCCACAAATATGGCCACGTGCGATGCTACCCCAAGTTCCCACCCCTAAATATTTCCAGTGAGAACCGACTCGGTTCCGTGTGAACTTAAAACGGAATTTATGTGAGCAAGTTCGTTAAAGATTACCGTGAGAATAAGCAAAAAAGTTACAGTGATAATTTTTTTTTGTCAATTTTTTTGGTATTCATCCGTTGGATTCTTCCGTTTTAGAGTGGAGCATGAGGGCGTGTCAGACTTTTGCTGACTAAACTCCATCGATGTCCTTCAGTTGCATTTGCATTTCAGGATTACCTACGGTATCCCATTCAGGAACTTGGTCGAGCCTACCAGGCCCCAGGTGTCCCGCACACAGGCCTCAATAAAACGCCGCTTCAAGCTTCTTTGTGAGGCAGCCTTTTTTTGTGACTCGTGTGCTTTGGTACCGCCACAAAAAAAGCGTTTGAAACCGTTCCAAGCTTTTCCGGCCACGAGCTATCGCACGCTTCAGCTGTTTTTTGCGGCTGCTTCTAGCTTTGTTTTGTGGCCGCTTCTAGCGTTTATTTGTGACTCGTGTGCTTTGGTACCGCCACAAAAAAAGCGCTTGAAACCGTTCCAAGCTTTTCCGGCCACGAGCTATCGCACGCTTCAGCTGTTTTTTGCGGCGGCTTCTAGCTTTGTTTTGTGGCCGCTTCTAGCGTTTATTTGTGACTCGTGTGCTTTGGTACCGCCACAAAAAAAGCGCTTGAAACCGTTCCAAGCTTTTCCGGCCACGAGCTGTCGCACGCTTCAGCTGTTTTTTGCGGCGGCTTCTAGCTTTGTTTTGTGGCTGCTTCTAACGTTTATTTGTGACTCGTGTGCTTTGGTACCGCCACAAAAAAAGCGCTTGAAACCGTTCCAAGCTTTTCCGGCCACGAGCTATCGCACGCTTCAGCTGTTTTTTGCGGCCGCTTCTAGCTTTGTTTTGTGGCCGCTTCTAGCGCTTTTTTGAGGCCCGTGTGCATTGGTATTAATGTATTGTACATTAATTCATGAATCCCCAAGCGACCACCGGTGGCCTCGCATCTATTGTCTTACTATTGTGTCTCTAATTGACGGTATCTGAAGGGTTAATGGTTTTGCTAACATATCTTTAAGGCACACGTGGAATACCACCCGCTTTTGATGACTCGGACTCAATCTTTACCGGACAGTTGGACGGCTAGCTTCATGTGTTCGATGTCCGCAATCATCAGCAATGCCTTCGGGGACCATGGGGTGCTCGGGGCCTCTCCTATGGCTGAGGCGTTCCCCCACGGTTGCGTTTTAATAGACTAGTTATTTTTTAAATTGATATACCTAAACTAGTGCTTGACTGCGGTCCCACGTGATGGTAAGCAGTGATGCAATCTCTGATGGTGAGGCGAACTAGTTTATTAAGAGCCTATTCACTCTAGCCTTGAAGAGACCCAAATTATAATCGGACGTGAAGATCGCAGGAGGTAAATTGTTCCAGTCGTTCGACGAACGTTGTATAAACGACAAGGCGAAATGGTTAGTCCGGACCGTAGAGGTTTCAACAACGTATAGGTGGATATTCATCGTATGTCGATGAGTATCCATTCATACGCTTCTACTAGTGGCTAGCGCTTAATTTGTACAAAATAACTGCCTCCCAATCACTGAGTAACATGACTCTCATGCTTAAAGTTTCGAACTGTAAAAGAACCCGATGTTTAAACCTTTTAATCCCCCAATAATGAACTTTAAACAAATGCACACCCACTTAACCCTGTAATCGCCACGTGCCAACCGATTGCCCGAGTTCCCACCAAAAAGTCTTTCCCCTGGGAACCAAATCTCGTGTGAACTAAAAACGGATTTCATCTATTAAAAGCCAGTAAAAGAAACTAGGCAAGTGCGAGTTGGACTAGCGCCCTGAGGGTTCCGTACTAACTTACCTTTGCATGTAAGTATGTAGTTCGATTCCGGAATGGAGTCTGTGAAGATTTTTCTGAAACATAAAAAAACATGGTGACGTAACAACTACTTTACAGTTTTCTCGATTCTGATACAGGATTCTGGGTCAACGGGTAAGTACTCTATGAATTTTTTATTTCCTCGAGAGTCTCAAAATAAATGACTTTTGCCACATAAAGTATCTTATTTTCTCGTTAACTAACAAGTAAAGCTTTGGTTTCCTAGGAAAGCGGTGCCTTCATATAGCGGCCGTAATATTACGGACGCAAAAAGGCGGCCGTCTTTACGGTGACGACATGTGAAAAGTTCCACGGCCGTTTTAACACACCGTCAATAATTTTTTTTAAAACAAACGTCAAACGATAAGTATCCAAGATAGAAAATGGACGACCTTGATTTAGCTTTTGTAATTTTGGAGGATGAACTATTATCAAAATAGTCGTTTTTCCGGAAAAAAAAAACACAAATACGTATTAAAAATATCTTCACCGCTATCAATGAAACGTTCACGAAACCATCTGACACCGACAAGACGGCCGTCATGAAAATGGTGTCAGTTACCGCTCTCTAGGAAACCGCGACATTATGTTTACATAGACAAAGTTCTAGTGACGTCATTCACCGCTGTATTACGGCCGGTATATGACAGCACCGCTATCCTAGGAAACCAAAGCTTTAGATTTTTTTACAGCTTCAAGAGACCGCAGACTTGAGTATATGGTTTTAATTTCAACTCGATACTTCCACGTGTTTTCAAGATAAAGAGTCTTGAAAGACAGATGGACGGACAAACAACAAAGTGATCCTATAAGGGTTCCGTTTTTTCCTTTTAAGGTACGGTACCCTAAAAAACCGTGAAAATAAGAAAGGGATGAAAGAATTGAATTAGTACCTGCTTTTATGACTTCTTTAACACGGTTAATTAACTGCGAGCCCATTAACAGACCATTTCAGTTTTTTTTTTACGACGTCGTCCCCAAATGAACAGGTAACAAAACGGTTCAAATAAAAGTGTTTGGTTTGAAAACAAAAGAATAAACACATCAACAACTTCGTCTAATAAAATATGACCTAATAAACCTTGTTTGAAGTAACACAGCGAGAAATAAAACCTCACTGAAATTTTTTTAATGAAAGTGGAGCTGGTGCCATAAAAGTTACTATAGTCGTATCGTTTTAGCAGGCGCTTGGGCCGAAAGAATCACTGCCTTGAAATGCAAAGAGCAACTGAAGAAAAACACGCATTTAGTTGGTTAGTCTGCCACTGGATCTCACTCCACCCAGAGCGGGAGAAATACTATTTTTATAATATTGTTAAGCTCGCGTTTGACCACTATTTTACCTGATGACAAGCAATAATGTTTTTAACAATAGCACCATCCCAAAAAAAGACCAAATGGTATTTTTTTTAATGTCCTACCTAATACATAATTTTAGATAGATAGATAAAAAAATTAATCGTTGCAACACAAAAAGCACACAAAACAAATTACAAAGAAGAAAGAAAGAAAATCATAGAGTTCGTAAATAAAAATAATTATAAAAATTATTTATTTCGTTTTCCAATAACAAAAAAAAAATAAGTCACGAATATCACTGTTTTTTTATTTATTTTAAACGCCCTATTTTTGTTTTTTTTATCCGATTCACAAAATGTTCACAAAAATGGAAGTGTCAATGACCGTTATTACCAAGCTTAAACGTAACAGCTATAGTCCTTAGTAACTACTGTGTAAACGAGTAGAATAAATACCGTGGTATTCTGATGGCAACGGTAGGAACCCCGCGGTTTCCCATAGCCCTCGACCTATTGTGATAATTGTCACGAAAGCTCCGGCACGCGACTTTATTGTCCTTGTAATGAGGGGCCATAGAAAGAGCGGGCATAAAAACATTTCATTCATTTTTTTAGACGAGTAACCATCCAAAAATTTACAAACTTAAGTGGCAATGGGCAGGGCACATTGCTCGCAGAACAAATGGCCGTTGGGGCCGAAAGGTTCTGGAGTGGCGACCTCGTACTGGAAGACGCAGCGTCGGAAGGCCTCCTACAAGGTGGACCGATGACCGGGTGAGGGTTGCGGGAAACCGATGGATGCGAGACGCATAGGATCGATCATTGTGGCGGCACTTAGGGGAGGCCTATGTCCAACAGTGGACGTCTGTCGGCTGAAATGATGATGATGATGATGAACCATCCAATGAATTTTTTTTGCCTTAGGGTGGAGCGTAAGGACGTGTCTGCCTTTTACTGACTAAAAAAACTACATCTGTGTTTTTCAGTTGCGTTTGAGGACTACAGATTACCTTTTCAGAAATTTCCTTCGGCCCTGGTAGTAGTAGCTTCGGTCCTGCTGGACTCTATGGTTTGCTGACATCACTTCGAAGCGAGGAACACTGGCTACTCTGAGAAGAAACACTGGATCTAAGTTAGAAGAAAAATTCCCTTTAAAATCCATATATTAAACATGCAATGGTCAGGAAAGATTTCACAGGAGAATCTAACAAAAACAAATTTATTTTTTAGATAAATTAACATTAACTTAAATAAAATAAAGATCAGATAGAAAGAAAACATTATATTGTAGTTGATACCGTTGTATATAAAAAAAAAACAAAACAAATTCAATCAACACGTTCGTTAGCAGCATAATCTCAAAAACGCTTATTCTATGGCCCAAATAACGAACCCTTAAAAATGTCCCACGCTATCCTACCTCAAGTGCAGTTCGCAAGAGAACCACAAGCCATGGGAACGGGAAGTTATGGCGTTTTAAAATTTTGACCAAAAAACTTAACGGGTCCTGGGAAAATATTTTTAGTATAGGTACGTAGTAAAAACGGGTTAAGCTCTAGGAATGTTTTTTGCCTGAATTTTTTTGTCAGTTGTGTGGTTATTTATTGTTAGGTGCCCTAAAATTTAACCTGATACTTTTAGGAGAGTTTGGAAGGAAAAGGTACCTAAAACATTTTAGTTAAAGAAAATACACAGTATTTTAATAATATTTTATGGTATCAAGACATGTCACGGTGTACAAAAATCAAAAATAAAATCTTGTTCCAAACAAACTAGTTTTTTTTACTCATAATATTTTAAACTCAAATAAATTTGTATATACATAATTAAGGTACGGAAGTGACATATAAGACAATTTTTTTTTAATAATAATAATATTCCACAACTATTACACAACGCCGTCTAGTCCCAAGCTAAGCAGAGCTTGTGTTATGGGTACTAGACAACTGATAAACATACTTATATATTTCTAAATACATATATATTATATGTAAATTACACCCAGACATAGAACAAATGATCAAGCTCATCAGTCAATTGTAAATTATATGGGCATAATTTCTCAATTGCTATAATTTTTTGTGTAGCCTATAATGCCAGCTTTGTGATTTTCTCACTGGCTGTCTGGGACTCAGGCATCATCTGTCTGGGAGAGGAAAGGAGCGGTAATCCACTAACGGACCCGGTGCGGTTTTTTTTAAGGTTGGAAATCATCAAGTGACTCATCATCGAAAAACTCCTCACGGTCTGGGTAAAGCGAGAGGGTGTAACAGACTTTTACTGACTAAAATCCACCCGAGTTCGTACAATGAGCTTTGCAAGCGCTATATCATCAAACAACTCCTCCCGCTCTGGGTGGATCGAGAGGGAGTGTCAGACTTCTACTAACTAAAACCTACCTGTGTTCCTTCAGTCGCCCTTTGCGTTCTACCGCGGTAACTCCCTTCACCTCCCTTACCTCTAACATAATTGACATACCAAACCAATTCAACAATTATGATATCAAGATAATTGTCCCTTCAAACCCCATATTACTATAATAACCAAACCCCATGACGAGTGTATTTACATACCAAAGTAACAGCATTATCGGATCGTGGCACGCGACCACACCCTAATTTTATATTTCACAGAATGAACTTCCGAATGTGAGAACGCGTTTTTGTAGAAAGGAATTTGATTTTGGATTTTGTTTTAAAACGCTTACTTACTACTTTTATAGGGTTCCGTACACAAATGGTAAAAACGGGACGTTATTACTAATACCTATCCGATACCGACCGATCCTCGGGAATTCGATGGATGCGTGACGCACAGGACCGGTCGTTGTGGCGAGATACAGACAGATGAACAGGCGGACGGACAGACAGCGAAGTCTTAGTAATCATCATTATATCAGCTGAAAGACGTCCACTGTTAGACATAGGCCTCCCCCAATCGTCGCCACAACGACCGGACCTGTGCATCACGCATCCAACGGATTCCCGCGAACCCGACCAGGCTATCGGTCCACCTTGTTGGAGGTCTTCCAATGCTGCGTTTTCCGGTACGAAACGATGTTATGTAGTAATTTTTATTACATTTTCGTCGAAAAAAGTAAATAAAGCTTGCACAAACACGTCACAGTGTTAACTAGTCGCTGGTCGAGGGGTATCATTGTAAGTACGTTTTCATTCCGGGGTCGTGTGCTTCGGACCGGAAATCCATTACAAAGCGGTAACTCCGGTGTACTGAACCCACGTGCGTGACTCGGAACCTTCAGTGTTTTGTTATTGGACATTGTTGTAGACGTGTTATTTTGTAATCTACTGCTTATTTGTTTGCTTAAATTGACAGTATAGAAAAAAAAAAAAACAAAGAAAAAAAAGGAGAAAAGAAGCAAAAAAGCCAAGAAGCAAAGGAGCAAAGAAACACAAATAGGTACAATATCTACCATCCAATCTTTTATTTTTTGTAGCGGTTGCATTTCGAGAATTGTGCATTGGTATTCCATAACCGAATTCCACCAACCCCGTTCCATCATTGGACCACTAGATGTAAGTATGACGATGCTCCACCGGTACATGGTGGACATTCCACCCATACGTACAAGACGATTTGGGAACACATTCATCGATTTCCCTACTGGAGTCTGTTTTCCGATAGCTGCAACTTGGAGATCTTTAAATCAAGATGGAATATTTTACTTCTGGGTTGCTCCATTGTCAACCACATCATCACTTACCATCAAATGAGTAAGTGAATTATGAAAGAATGCTAAAATATAATTTTAGATACAGTCCGATTAGATGAGTAGACAAAATAAATACTTTTTGGTTTGGTTCTTTAAATACTGCGGTTATTTTTAAACAGGAGACGAAGACAGTTTTCAAAAATACAGATCAGGTTAATGTGAAGTTATAATATTACTCTATAACTTACTGTTATAATAAAAAAGTGTTTGTCTTTTATTTTTATTGTCGAAATCGAATATTCGTAAAATTTGTTTCGCGTGCTTTTGAGTGTGAGCCTCGTCTGGCACGCGGGAATTTTTATGAACAGTCCCCGGCGCGGGCAAAGGGTTAACACGTCTATTACGTGAGCGGGCGAGGGTTAGAATTTGTAGTCGTTTTTGTAGTACGATTGTGTTTTGAGAATAGTGGTGGGTTAGTGGTAACGGCTTCGACTTGGAAGTTGTAAGTTGCGGGTTCAAACCAAGACAGGCAATTTGCGTACTTTGTGTTATGTATATCTCTCTCACTAAAAAATTTTGAAGAAACCAGTTCTTAGATCTAGACAAGCATTTAATGAAAAAATTTTTTTCATAGCAAGCTTGTATAGCTCGGTATACATATATAATTATACTCGTCAAGACGAACCATACGAGCTCATAATCGATGGGGTTGGGTCGTTTACCTACCAAGTTCCAATAGCCACCTTCCGGTTCCATTATCAAATCAGCTCCAAGTCATAATAATTTTACATTGTCGTCTGATTTATTTATGCATGCAAAATTTCAACTCAATCGATAACCGGGAAGTGGATCAAATTTCTATTACTAACCCCGTTTTATTGCACAAAATTCGTTCATCTGTTCTTTGCCTCTCCATCTATCCACGTGTAAACTCATAACTAGTAGTAACATAAACGTTTCATCTCTCCATCCCAAAATGTAATTGATAACAAATCTACAGGCTAATATTATTTAGGTCAATACTGAAGACTTACACCTAATCAAAAACAATTATACAATCACTAACCAACATTAACTCACGTCCAAATAAAAAAAAAGGGCATAAAAAATTACATTCCCATGACGATACAGTTCACATAGGAAACAGCGATCTCCCATGGGAACCCCACGACCTTGTTAGTTGACCTCACAATGACATGATAACACCATCGTTTAGGGCAAAAACACAATAATGGGGTCTTTGAGTTAACATTTACACAAGGAGGAATTTTAGAGTGAATATTTTTATGGTTGAAATGTGTCGTGGGAAACAGAGGTGGGCATGCGATTTGACAAAAGTTTTTACTGTTTTTCAAACAGCCGCTCTTACACGATTGATTACGATGTTATTGTGCATCAGGTGAGATGGTGGTCAAACGCGAGTCTATCAATAATAATAAAATATTACAAAAATAATATTTGATATTTTGGAAACACAGATATCTTGTGGATATTATTTAATTTATAAATTTTTGTAATACTAATCCAGTAAGGACCTCTGAAAATCTGCTAGTTCGCATAAACTTTGGCCCCTCATAATGTACTCAATACCTAAAAAAGTAAAAAAATATATAAATAGAAGCCTAGTAAAGATTCTGAATAACGATAATTTATTTCAAAAACTTTTAAAGATTAAAAAAAAAAACACGTATTACCTGGAACAAGTTTTGTGAAATATTCGAATTATCGAATGCTAACAGAGTTTTCAGGCGATATCTCTCTTTTTTCGCGTTGCCAGGCCATGGTCCGGAGCAAGGAGGACAGGCAGGCGGTCACCTCCTTCTGCGAAGCACTACTATTATACTATTACTAGGCGTAAAGATTCTGAATAACGATAATTTATTTCAAAAACTTTTAAGGATTAAAAAAAAACACGTATTACCTGGAACAAGTTTTGTGAAATATTCGAATTATCGAATGCTAACAGAGTTTTCAGGCGATATCTCTCTTTTTTCGCGTTGCCAGGCCATGGTCCGGATCAAGGAGGAGTGCCAGGCGGTCACCTCCTTCTGCGAAGCAGTAATGCTAGCAAAGGAGTACGCCGACCATATCAGGCAACGGCGCTGACAGCGCCTCAGCCGCCGCCGGGATTCCGATCCCGATTTCCAGCCACCGTAGGCGCGGGCTTGCGGACGGCGAGCAATGGGTAGCTCGCCGGACCGACCCAAAGTCGTCGACGGCACGCACTGTTCCCGCGCGCCTGAAGGAGTTGTCAGCAAGGGGCCAGAGCTAGCTCCGAAAGCTAGCTCAGCCCCGGTATGAAAGGCAAGAAGGAACGGGGTGGGTTTTTTAGTCAGTAAGAGTCTGGCACTATCTCCCGCTCCGCCCAAGGGCGGGGGATGTCATTTGAATGATTTTTACCTACCAAAAAAAAAGCGTGACACTGAACAAATGATCGTACTCATCACACAAACATTTGTCTAGCTAGGGTAAGATTCGACCAAGAACCTCGATTATAGCAGTAATAACCAACATTAACGAACAGTGATAAATGCATGGACATGACAGGGTGTCAAATACAGTCACCCCTGCGTTAAGAAAACATAATTCACACATGCCTAATTGAATAATATTATACGCCTAACCCTCTAATATGCTCTAATAATCTTATGGCACGTGTCGGTAACCCTCAAATACCACAAAACGTTCCCACAAAATTTCCATTCTCACGTGAAAAATTCTCTGTGGGAATCCTGGTAACCATCACCGTATCAAATTGTTGAACGAATATAGACTTTAATGTTAATGAAATAGGGTGATTGATAGTGTACTGTTTACATATTTTTTGCATGCTGTAAAGCTGTATTGACATATGTCATACAAACGTCATCTGTTATCATTTTTGTAACGGAAAAATAAACAGAGATTTTTTCGCACAGGATGTTTGAAAAGTTCCTTGATAAAATTTTTTGTTAGCCTGTTCTGTCTCCCTCCTGGGCAAAGGCCTCCCTCCACACCTTCCATCTTTCGCGTGGTCGGGCTACCTCTTGCCTGTTCTGGTGAAATCTGTCTAGTTCGTCACACCATCTCCTTTGTGGTTTGCCTCGAACGTGTCTCACTGTTTCAAGGCACCAACTTAGAACTCGTAAACACGCTAACTAAACCTTGATTATATACATTATTGAATTCCATATAGCACATCTCTGAGCAAATTCACTGGAACGCCATTTCGTTAATGTGGTTTTAACATTAGCACAGTTTCGGCAAGGAGGAGTTTTGCAAAAGGGTGCCATTTTTTAGAAAAATCTCATGCTTCTTTACTACTCATTCTGTATGTATTGTATCTGTATTGATTTAATTAAATTTGATTTGTCGTTCCATTACCATTTTGTTATCCTTACTAATATTATAGAAGCGAAAGTGAGTTTGTTTGTTTGTTACGTCTTCACGCCTAAATGGCAAACCCGATTTTGATGAAACTTGGTACACGGATAGACCATGTCCTGGAATAGGACATAGGAT
Organism: Mythimna lalbum; assembly: GCA_949319445.1. Classification (NCBI taxonomy): domain Eukaryota; kingdom Metazoa; phylum Arthropoda; class Insecta; order Lepidoptera; family Noctuidae; genus Mythimna; species Mythimna lalbum. The sequence continues at coordinate 16,667,608 of OX439357.1, read as the reverse complement.
ACTTTTTATCCCGGAAGTATGTTCCCTTGGGATAATTTTATGCTATCACGCGGGCGAGGCCGCTGAAGCAGCTAGTAAGTCATGATTCTACTTAAAACAAAATGAAGAAGTGTTTAATTCATTAAACCCAAAGCGAACGCCGGCGTTCGCCCTCTCATTGTCTATCTACGGCGTCTCTAATTAAGGTATTCTAAAGGTAAACTATCGCCTTGATTTCTTTTTCGAGTTGTATCACCCTTTATTTGCTGAATACTGGTTGACCTGTAATATAATTAATTGGCGAGGCCCATTGTTTACTAAGAATATCCAAAAAAGACTTCCACACAAATCGCACGAAATTCACGCAGAACAGATGGTCGATGGGGACAAAAGGATCTGAAGTGGCGACCACGTACCGGAAGACGCAGTGATGGAAGGCCTCCACCAAAGCGGACCGATGGAATCCGAAGGAAGCGTGGCGCACAGGACCGGTCGTTGTGGGTGTTGTGGCGACGCTTGGAGGAGGCCTATGTCCATCAGTGGATGTCTTTCGGCTGATATGATGATGATGATGTCTTTATTTGTCATTTTAACTTATTTCATACATATTTAAATATTTCTTAAAAAAAAAACAATAAAATCAAACAATATTATTATTCTCAATTATAAAATAGACACGCATTGTTAAAACTTCAATAACGATTTAGATTTAAGCCTTAATTGGTACAATTTAGATTTAAAACTTTACCTCAATCTATAATGTAAGAGCGTTCGGTTCTCACGGCTGTCTGGCAAGTTCACACGCCCCAGTGACTAGCCCATCGTGTCCTTGAACTTACTCGCGCAGGCGATAACGTAACAGATGGAAACGCAGGTACTTTATTATTTTTTCTATCTTTTTTTGTTTATTTGGTGTCAATATGAATAAAAAAGTGTTATTAATGTAGGACTGAACACTCTTTTTTAATGTTTGTCCTGTATTTTTTTTTTCTGTGGTGTACAATCCCTACTAATATTATAAATGCGAAAGTAACTCTGTCTGTCTGTCTGTCTGTCTGTTACGCTTTCACGCAAAAACTACTGAACGGATTTAGATCAAATTTGGTAGGAAGGTAGAAGAGACACTGGAATAACACATAAGCTACCTATAATTCCACTGCTGAGCACGAGTCTCTGCCCGCGCGATATGAACTGTAGTCCACGCGGGCGAAGCCGCGAGCGGAAAGCTAGTAAAGAATATAAGTAATTACCTAGTAAAGTATATATATTTTGTTTAATATCTAAACGTGTGTTTAAATCATCTTCCTGCTTTTGTCCCGTGTCCATTCTGTTCTGTCAATTGTCACGTCATCACTAACTTCCTGTTTTTTTTTTTTCATAAATACATATCAAATAATCCAACCATCCTTCCTTGAATCTTCCTTGGATTTCGATTGTGTGATCTTTGTAATAATCCCAATTATTAATTTATACCTAATTTTGGCTTACAGATGCCAAACAAATAATTATTAGTGACTAAACTTATTTGTCCTTATTTCATAGCTTGACATTAAAATTTCTTTCCTAGCTTCTGAACAAAATAATTAAATAAGGGCTAAGAAGCTTAATCACCCCACTATCCTCCATAGTTAATTGTGCTGAATGATCGGTCGTTCTCATGGGCAGGCAAGTTCACACGCCCCAGTAGCTCGCCCTTCACGGCCTTGACTCGAATGGGTCACGGTAGTACAAAGACCCTTCACGCTTATTTTAGTAAAAAAATACTGAAGAAGTATTTAGTGATCGGTGTGAATAGGTTCCTTTATCAGGTACTAGCTGCTCCCAGAGGCTTCGCCCGTGTGATGGCAGAAAATTATCCCAAGGGATCATACTTCCGGGATAAAAAGTATCCTATGTTCTATTCCAAGACATGATCTATCCGTGTATCAAGTTTCATCAAAATCTGTTTAGCCATTTAAGCGTGAAGACGTAACAAACAAACAAATAAACTCACTTTCGCTTTTATAATATTAGTAAGGATTAAATTCAATCTCACTTCAACTTCGAAAACTAAGTGACTACTAATGGGAGAAGACACTGACTTCTGTAATACAGGTTTTTACCTAGCTCAGAAGTTAGGGCTTCAAATGTTATTGTGTGAATAATTTTTTGTATCAATCAAATATTTGATTTGATTTGAATTATATTGGATGTGAAGACAGGCAGGCAAATTAAGTCTAAATGCACAGTTTTTAATGGAATACGGTGCAGGAGAGATGCCGCGGTAAAAAATTAAGAATAACTTGAAGATGGTTACGTTCCCACGGGTCGAGTGCGGGTTCCCACGGTTCTCACGCCCGAGCTGGCTTACCGACCCTGACCTTGGACGCGATAACGCAGCGATCCGTATCTTCTTCACTTTTTAATATAATGTATTACGCAGTAAGAAGCTCAACTGTTTTAAAAATTGTTACTTAGTCTTGTAATTTATTTTTAATAGACTTATTTTTACCGACTGGACCGATTTTAATGATATTTGCTTTAGGCTATTCGGGCCTGAGACAAATCTAATAAAGCTTTCAAAATATCGACGCGACGATGAAAAAATTAACGTAAAAAAAATATGTATCCAAAATTCGAAATACATCGAAAAATAACATCATCATCATCATCATCTTCCTGCCCTTGTCCCATCTTATTTGAGGTCGGCTTAACACGTTTTTTTCTTCCATTCTGTCTGTCCGTCAAGCTATCACTAACTCCCTTTTCTTTCATATCACTTCTCGCACAATCTTATCTTTGGCTTCCCTCTCCATCTATCCACATGCAATACTTAATCATTTGATTAATAAGTTTAGCTAAAAGGTATTATAATCACACACAAATCAGGTACGAAATTTGCCGGGTTTACATATAATATAATTATGTGTATATATAGGTATGCGGAACAAAGTGTAAATTTCCACAAACATTCGTTGAAAAGGGAGGATCCTCCGACCAGACGGGTGTTATGTCTGGTGGGCAACTGCCCTATAGATGATTTTGGACCGTTCTAATGTTCAAATCGCGAGAAGAACTTTAATTGCCCGGTGCAGGATTTAGTTCTTATGTGACACCATATATGTCGCGACAATTAAAAAAAAAAGTCTCGTCTCGAATTTTGTTACGCGTCTCATGTCTATGTAGGTAGTTAGTAAAGTATAGCATAGCCTATAGCATAGTCGGCCTTATAATGTTCCCACTGCTGGAACTCAGGCCTCCTCTCTAGGAGAGGGAATGGGCCATAATCCACCACGCGGGCCTAGTGCGGGTTGGTGGACATGCCGATTTCCTTCACCGTTTTGAGAGCAGTGATGATGCAAATACAAAGTAATGCGCCTGGGTTTGAACCAGCAACCTACAATTCCTAAGTCGCGTCAGTTACCACTCTACCACCACTGCTCTCACTGTTATGCCTTGATCACACGTACCGAGTAAACGGGCGAGACAGTACTCTCGGCCGAGTACTCGGTACGTGTAAACACAGCGCCGAGTGCTCGGCCTACCATTTATTTCAACAAATCGCTTATATCACTGTCTCGGCCGAGTGACATTTTACTGTCTCGCCCTTTTACTCGGTACGTATGATCAAGGCATTAGTAAAGTAACAACACTAATCAAGTAAATTGTGTCTAGATTTGACAACGGATTAAATTGAATAGGCCCTCTCAGCCACTGAGGGACAGCTTATCTTTCGTGGCCAGACATGAATATATGTCGCAGACGAATTGGGAAAACACGTTTGTTCATGAAAATCCTAGGCGTTTTGTAAAAAAACCTTAACTTACAACTTCAAACTTCAAGAAAAGGTTACATTAATAATAATTTGTTAATAAGACAACATTAAAATTTGGTCCACAATATCTGTTAGTAATATACATATACGTATGTTTTCAGTTGTTTATTAGATTTTTTTTAACTGATATAAACTAGTGCATGACTGTGATCCCACCTGATGTTAAGCAGTGTTGCAATCGTCGGTGGTGAGGCGCACTCGTTTATTAAGAGCCTATTCACACAAATACAACAATGCCTGCGTGGCGTGCTAATAAGTTTGCCATGTTTTTTTTTGTTTTGCAAAAATACTGGTGTTAAGACGTACGTAAGATTTTAAATATATTTCTCAATATTCAGAAATATTATAATCATCATCTTCTAAGCCTATTTTCCAACTAGTTTGGAGTCAGTTTCAGGCTAACCTAATGAGGTGGAATACCCCTGTTTCACGTGGAACGACTGCCTATGAGATCTCCACAACCCAGTTCCTACTGGGCACCATGATACTGCTTGTAAAGACTGATGGTCAGACTTTCTGGTGTCTGACTACCTGTAACGACTGTCTAGATCAATGAAAGACAATCGGACAAACGACTTTACTTTCAATATGCAGCAATATGAAAAAAAAAACCCCGAACGATACTGCGACATAATCAACCTTTTTTGATTAGATGACTTAAAAAGATCTACGAATGACCACCAGACAAACGACTTTACTCTCAATATTCAGCAAAAACTATATCAAGAATTATACTACATAATCGACCTTTTCTGAATTAGATAACAGTAAAAAATCTACGAATGACAACCGGTCAAACGATTTTACTCTCAACATTCACTAATCTAAGAAAATAATCTATTTCAAAATAATACTGCGACATAATCAACCTTTTCTGAATTAGATGACTAGACTTAATGAACAAACGTACGCAATGGATGGGCTCTCAAGCAAAAAGTCGCACTTATCTAGCGAAACAACTCAAATACAGATAAATGATCGTGGTGTAGTACTGGAGCAAGTTCACACGCGCCAGTAAGGCGGTTATCACACTGTCACGCACCACACAGCGTAGCGCGTGGAAACGCACCTACGCACGTACTTGCTTGCGGGAGTGCAGAATTGCAGATCTGCATCTGCGGGTTTTTTACACAATCACGCGCGTAGGTGCGTCCTGTAAATTCACGCAGGCACGCACTCTTCATACAAAATCACGCACGGTACTACGAGAATCAGTGTGGCATACCTTGCATGTCACCCCGCATCCATGGACGTGAGTGCATGTTTCTCCGCATGTAGGTGTATGATCCTAGGGGTTTCAAAAATGAAGATATCCTCAGGAGAACTAAAGTTGCCAACATAGCACACAGAATTGCCAAACTTAATTTGCAATAAGCAGGGCACATTGCTCGCAGAACAGATGGCCGTTTGGGCCGAAAGGTAGGAAGTGGCGACCGCGTACCGGAAGACGCAATGTTGGAAGGCCTCCAACAAGGTGGACTGATGACCTGGTGAATTTTGTGGGAAACCGATGGATGCGAGACGCTCAGGAACGTTCTTGTGCCTATGTCCAACAGTGGACGTGTATCGGCTGAAATGAGGATGATGATGAGTTGCATGATCTGCATCAACGCGCGTGGATGCAGTTTCTGTGTGTTGGATTGTGCGTGTTTTGTATACAAACGGAGATACAAGCAACGTTAAGACACGCATTCACGCACTACGCTGCGGGTCGCGTGGCAGTGTGATAACCTCCTAACTCGTCTTTACTGTGACCTTGACCTCTGGGTCACAGGGTTCGCAGCGAGCGAGTTGGATTTTATATTAAAAATATTTTTTTGCTCAGTAATTGCATGGACTTTTTTTTAGTTTGATCGTAGACAGCGTAGTTATTTTTTTTCTGTTCTGTTTTAAACTATATTTTTTATTGAAATTACCTACTGTGTCTTCAGTTGACGTTACTTGCACAATGACCAATAGGCTGATGACCTGGTGAGGATCCTGAGAATCCGACCGTGTGGATGCGAGATGCACAGGATTGGTGGTTGTGGCGAAATTTGGTGTAGGCCTATAAAAACAGTGAAGGCATTCCGACTGAAATATTGAACTTGTACTATCTACTTTTGGTAATTATTTGCCTCTTTTCAATTAATATGTATAAACATTTAAATAAACTAATAAATATTGTAGCTTAATACCTATTAATGGTGTATAGGTACTAACCTATTTAAATGCAAACTGAAAATAATAATATGTACAAAAGGGCAGAAAAAGCACTCTTTGGGCATGAAAAAATTATCTGCATCAATGTCAATGGAAAAAGTGTCCAGAACGCTGGTAGCATTGCCACGTTCTAGCTATACTGATTCGTTTATGAAAAAAAGCCCAGTCCTCTCCCTGGTCATGCGATGACTCGACTAGCTAGGTACTGATATCTCTTTTTATTTTTTTTTCTGTTTCCCTGTTTCCATTAAAACAATCTCACGCACAAGCGGCACCACCAATTTTCTTTTTCGTTACCGTTTCGTTTTGCCACTAGATATCTTACAACATTTAAATTTACGCAAAAAAATTCACCCCTTGTAGTTACTCGTATTTCTCACGCATTCAAAATCCTACGGTCACGTCTCATGACGGCAAAAAAACCGTTGCGAAAACCTTTATCACGGTAAATTCGACTTTAAGATACCGGTATAAAGACAAAAAAATTACCGGTACCTAGCAAAAAAGAACTGGTAAAGTTTTAACAAAAATTCTCACGGTACTTTAGTAAGAGCAGAAAGAGCGTTCAGACACAAAATAGATAAATAGGTACAGAAGTCAATCTCATGTATATACTTCACTTTTCATACCTGCGCTCAGCAATCACGCTAGGGTCGGCGCCGCTCTGTCTGAACAGGCTTGGACGCGGTGATAAATACCTGATATAAATTGTAAGGCCACAAATTCATGTACTTATCTACTTAACTGTTCTGCGTTACGTAAAAACAAACTATCAAAGAACTAGCAAATACCCACTTAAAACTGGTAGCTTATTGGTAGCAGCAATTAATTTTGAATTTAAAAAACCGTTCACAAAACAGTTATAACTGTTTTTTCAATACACTTGCTCATAAAGAGACTCTTATTGCACTGCACTTAGGTAAATAAAGGCACTTGTTACCAAAATGTGACATTTTGATTACCATTACGCACTAGTGCTATAATGTGGTTAAAACCTTATTGTTGAACCTCTCCACCGCCATAATTTTATTACATTATCGTATCAGGATGGGCGCAGGTCGACCACGAGGAAAAGAAAACAAATGGGCGCGCATATGAAGACATATTTTTATCGCATAACATTGGTTTCTTTGGGAACTTAACCTGTCCCGTGTGAAGTGTTAACTGACTTTTTCAATACACTTGCTCATAAAGTGACTTTTATTGCACTGCAGTTAGGTATATAATGGCACTGGTTACCAATAATTTTGATTACCATTACGCACTAGTGCTATAATGTGGTTAAAACCTTATTGTTCAACCTCTCCGCCGCCATCATTTTGACATTTATCGTATCAGTATGGCGCAGGTCGTCCCCCACGAGGAAAAACAAATAAGCGCGCATATGAAAACAGATTTGAATCGAAAACAGATCCGAATTGAGAACCTCCTCCTTTTTTAGAAGTCGGTTAAAAAACATTTTATTGTTTAAATTTTTTTATTTCTCATAGGCCCACGTAGCCATTTATAAAACATCAGAAGCTAGTGCACGGTTCCAAATTGGTCGTTCCCTATGGAGAAGAACCGGCGAGAAACTCCATGGTTACTCTTTTAAAAAATGTGGTTGTTGTTACAATATTTCCATATTACAGTATTATTATATACTATGGATGTGTGGTGTGACAAGAATGGATAAAGTGAGAAATGAGTATATTAGGGGAAGTTTGAAAGTGGCGCCAGTGACTGAAAAGTTGAAAGGAAATCGTTTGTCTTGGTATGGTCATGTGAAAAGGAGGGACGAAACGCATGTTGCTAAAAAAGTAATGAGTTTACATGTGGATGGACGGCGGGGGAGAGGGAGGCCAAAGAAAAGATGGATGGATTGTGTGAGAAGTGATATGAAAGAAAAGGGAGTTAGTGATAGCGTGACGAGCGACAGGACAGAATGGAAGAAAAAAACGTGTTGCGCCGACCCCAAATAAAACGGGACAAGGGCAGGAAGATGATGATATGAAAACAGATTCTTCTGCCACAAAAGTTTACTAGTTTTACAGTTATTTTCTTCACAAGTGTACTGAAAAACGTCGTATGATACACGTGAGTAATTAATGATCACCGTTCTCGGCTCTCTTAAGACCCTCGCCATAGCTCGGGTCTAAATACCGCCTCAACGGTAATCACTAACATTACACACTTATATCATAATGTACTATTTTTTGCTTCATTATTTCACAAAAAAGGTTCACAGACACCTGTCTCAAGCGGATGCATTCGCACTCGCAATGAGTCGAATTGAGTCGAGATATCGTGTCCGTGAGTCGTATGTGCGTTGCTCGAGTGCATTTCGTGTGTATATTGACTTCTGTACTTATCTATTTTGTGGTTCAGACTGCTGTCTATATATAGGGGTTTTGTATATTTTGTTACGCATTTGGTCGTCGTCGGTCGCAGGTACAGACTAGGTCGTTTTATTAAGAGGTTACGTTCCGGGCCGTTTGAAGGGTAGGTCACGTGTTGTGATGTGTGAATTGACCTTTTGTTTCGCTACAGATTATTTAGAGTTTTTTTTTCGTAAGTCGTTAATTTTTTTCTCGACCTTTTTCGGTAGGTACTGTTTTTTGTGTTTGTTGTGAGTTATGGTATATTGAATTTAGGTATTTACTTATTTTTAATATGCAGTGTTTAGGTACTTACAGAAGGCATATTTTAATAAATAGTTTATAGAATACTAGCTGCTCTCAGCGGCTTCGCCCGCGTGATAGCAGAAAATTATCCCAAGGGAATATACTTCCGGGATGAAAAGTATCCTTTGTCCTATTCCAAGACATGATCTATCCGTGTACCAAGTTTCATCAAAATCGGTTTTGCCATTTAGGCGTGAAGAAGTAACAAACAAACAAACTCACTTTCGCTTTTATAATATTAGTAAGGATTATAAAGGTAAAAGATTATGTATTATGTATTATTGTGTTTTTACGTTTGTTACGCTCAAACAGTTCACAAGATTTAGATAAAATTAGGCATATAAGTTAACAATCTGCAGGATAGCACACATTTTTATTCCTTGGAATATATTTTTATTTAATGCAGGCGAAGGGACTGGGTGAAACTAGTGTAAAATAAGCATATAATTTATTACTATTTAGGTATACCTAATATAGTAAATTAAAATCTATGTGAGATTTCAGGGACCAATAAATTAATGATTTTATATGTATTTTTTTATTCAGACGTTATGTATCTTACAATATAATTTGAAATTATAAAATGAAACAATTTTCTTTTGATTAGAAATCAATTCTGCGCGACAAAACACGTTTTGTTATTGTGTGAATGAAGCTTATTTTTTTTTTAATGTGTAATTTAACCTCTCAGGTGGGGCCTTCGAGGTTAAATTGTACGGTATGAGGTGTACCGTAAAAGGTATGTCGCAGGTTTTTCACAAAATTAGGTTTTTGATGAAAAAACCGGAAGATGACAAATTTCAAACTCAATTTCATCATAAAACTGTTACAGTCCAGATTTTTGATCAAAAACCTGAACTAGTTTAGGTTTATGATCAATCTGCTACTGCCTTTAACGAACCTGTATCGACCAATGAACTGAGTTTGCCTTATTACGTAAAAAAGGTTAAAGTTAATTTTAAGTTAGCTGGTACCGAGGTGTATCGTTTTCGCACAATGGGGCCTATGAGGTTAATGTATTTTAGGACTATGAGATTGCTTAATTGGCAGAAAAGAAATTTCCTTTACAGTGTTTAGTCATAAATGTCAAGTTATCTTTAGAATTAGTTTTGTCGTCAATATAAAATAACAGACAGGCGTGTGTAATTTTCGTTAGTTAGAGACATGGTTTTAGGTTTTTTTTTTCATTTGAGCATTAATAATATAATTGTATAATTTATGGTAAACTAGCTGCTCCCAGCGGCTTCGCCTGCGTGATAGCAGAATATTATCCCAAGGGAACATACTTCCGGGATAAAAAGTATCTTATTCGGGTCCTATTCCAGGACATGGTCTATCCGTGTACCAAGTTTCATCAAAATCCATCCAAGGCTTTGCCATTTAGGCGTGAAGACGTAACAAACAAACAAATAATGAGTTTATTTGTTTGTTTGCCTTGCGCTTTTATAATATTAGTAAGGATGTATAAGGTTTATTTTTTATATTCGTCGCCACTATTTTTCTATACTTACATCACTCAAAAAGAGGTATTCCACGAAGCACACCCAAACGAAGCACACCCAGACGAAGCGCACCTAAAGTATTCCACTTAGCGCACCCGTAGGTGGGCTTCAAATAAAAATTTAAAATAATTAATTTCCTATTCCACGAAGCACACCTACGAATATCTCTCGCATAGTGCGGGGATTAAGAAATAAAAATGTCGATAGAAGAAAATATTTATTATTTAAAAGACTAACTTAAATAACTAACATCTTTCAGTTTCATTACAATAATGAAACAATCTGTAATTTTAAATAGTAAGATTACAAAAATGACAAATATTGTGTCAAACTATTATATTTTTTTTCCAATGACAACCCTCGCTCTTGGGCGGAGCGGGAGATAGTGTCAGACTCTTAATGACTAAAAACCCACCCCGTTCCTTCTAGCCTTCATACTGGGGCTCGATCTCCTTGACAACTCCTTGAGGCGCGCGGGAACAGTGCGCGCCGTCGACGTCTTGGGTTCGGTCCGGACATTTACCGGACGGTCGGATGGCAAGCTACCTATGGCTCGCCGTCCGCGAGCCCAATCGTGCGTATACCATAGTACCCAGAGGCGAACAATCCCGTTTTTTTTTTCGGGTACCGTGATACCTCGCGGCACTTGAGCGGCTAGTGATAGAATTGTCAAAATTAGTTCAGTAGTTCCAGAGATCTTAGAAATAAATTCACAAACTGAAGAGCGCTTCTTTTCGTTATTGACATCATGTTAGTATGTATATTATAATGATATATTTGTATTACACTTATTTATAATATTATTATAAGTATATTAAATTTAGTGATGTAGGTTTATATTGTGCACTGGATCCTACCCTCAAATATTTTTTCTCTCTGTAACTCAAAGGTTTGCTCGTCTTTGTACCTACATAAACTGTCTGAATCTCCGTGTACTATGTATGATTTGTGTACAATAATATATTAAGAAACTTTACCAATTTTATAATATTAGTGTAGATTTTTTTTATTACCCGTTACTGTCCCACATGTTATGAAGAGCAGCGTGTCGTTCCATATTCGGTCAGTTCTTCTTACGCCCAGAATGCTGTGCTCCATAGGTCCCTGGCAAACCCCAAAGCGAAATTTTTGTAGTTCGGTGAGAGACCAAGTCTGAGCACCGTAGGTGAGGATCTAGTAGGAAGTAAATAAACAAAACAGTAATTCTCGTAATTTGCGCTTCCTCTCGATATCAGGACGGCCAAAAGTCGGTATGCATTTAAGCGGAAGTTGCGGAATCATTTTCTTCACCAATAGCAGAATCGTCTCAAAACTTCTGTCTTTACTTTAAATTAATATATATGTCGAAGCGTTGACGCATATAAGTCGGTCTGCATCAGCGCCACCTATCTTTCACTGGAGGAACTATGTAGTTAGATTGAACAGCTTACGTTTGGGAACGTCAAGTATTAACTTGGGGATGGTTAGCGTGGAGTAATAGCAACACTGAACGAATAGTCGAGTCAAATGTCGATCCGGAGGTATAATCGATTATTCGACATTGACAGGCACTGACGTTGACAGGTAAATTGGCTAACCGGAATGGGGGTAGGTCCACGTGTCGGGTGACGGTTGATTTGGAGGCCACTTTGAATCGTTCCGTCGGTCCGAGCAGACGTTGGTTACTCCACGCTAAACTTCCCGCGTTCCTAAATTCTTAATCAAGCCATATCTCAGGCATCCTTGATTATTTTGTACTGAGTGTGTGTTACGAGTAATTAAAAGTGTTATCAAAGGTTTTTGTGAGTGTTATTTCCGATGTCGCGACCCACTGATATCGACCCTCCGTTATATATGTAGTTTTAGGAACCAGAAATGAAATAGAATAAAAAAAAAACAATTCTACAGAAAACTGAACGTTTATTCTAACCTTTAAATAGTTAAGTTTTGATTTACACAATTTAATAAAACACAAAATAATCACATCTACAAACAACCGTTAATTAAATCACTGAATATGCACGATAGCAAACAGCGCCGATCACCTGACAACCTTACCGTCCGAGAGCCAACGAGCAAATGACCGAAACACGCCCACAACGTTTTATTTATAGAAGATGTCAGATGACGTCACTTGTTTACCATCGGCAATTACAGTTATCCCAATACGGCCTCTCCTGACCGTGCGCCGTCCTCGGAGGCACATCGGCCATTGTCACCTTGTCGCTCATCGTTAGGTACTTGCAGGGGCTACGGAAGATGGACCAGCTTCATCGTCATCACCACCTTCATCGTCAGTACCTTAAAGAAATGAGATTGCAGCCATATTAGTTGCTGTACACACAAACAAATATAAAAAAAAAAACAACTATTCTTTCATCCGTCTCACATCCAAGGCCCTCATTCAATGAATCACTTTTCTAAGCAAATACATTCGTTCTCAAAACATACATCATCAGGCACATTCATTCGCACTATATCTTTGCGCATAAGTCCGGAGGACACTTCATACACGTTAATTAACGTGTCTGCTATGTGCCTATACACATATCCAACAATGTGTCTGCAGGACATTAAGTCCAATACACGTTAACAAACGTGTCTGCTAGGCTTCCTGTGTGCCTCTACACATATCCAACATATGTATCTGCAGGACAAAGTCCAATACACGTTAACAAACGTGTCTGCTAGGCTACCTATGTGCCTCTACACATATCCAACATATGTGTCTGCAGGACATTAAGTCCAATACACGTTAACAAACGTGTCTGCTAGGCTACCTATGTGCCTCTACACATATCCAACATATGTGTCTGCAGGACATTAAGTCCAATACACGTGAACACAACAGTGCGTCTGTTCACTCAGCTCGAGGTGCACGTCCGGTTCTGTCCACTCGGAAATTGTTATCCATCTCACGTGCATACTCATCCACAAAAGTTCACACCATATCTGCAACATAAAGGTACACTTACTTTCAAAGAAAGCTGAACAACTCTCGGGACACCATTCCCCTTTCCATGGCACCATATATTGTGCTGCAGCCTGAGTTGTTTTGCCTCTGGCTCCACCCAGTAGCTTCAGTTCATAGCGATTGCTTGGGAGAACCTTGATAACTTTATAGGGCCCTCGCATTCCAGAGTCCAGTTTACCAGTCGATTGCGAGTATTTAATAACAAACACCAAATCATCAGTCTTGAAAACTTTTGGGGGGTGTCGTTGGCGATTAGTATGGGAATCTTGTTTATTTTGGTTCTTGTCAAGTAGCTTCTTTGCCCGGCTCCTGCAGATTTCCCTCCAGGCTTCACGGTTAGGGTTCGCGTTGTCGATTGCCACGTCGCGGACCAGCGCACGGATAACAGGAGTGGTCGCATCAGTGCCAATCAATAGGTTTAGTGCTGACATTTGTGTTGTTTTTTGTTTAGTAATATTTAATACAAGCTGAATTTTCCAAAGTGAATCTGACCAAGTTACATGTTTATTACGACTTTCTACACGAATAAGATTTAATACAGTTCGCACATAACGCTCCGCCTGCCCGTTTGCATGATGCATCTCGGGAGTTATGTGGTGGATGTCACAACCTAAATCTGATATCCAGCTGGTGAAGTCAGCTGCTTCGAACATACGACCTCGGTCACAAACAATTAATTTAGGGACTCCAAATAAAGAAATTGCATTATTAAAAACGCGCTTAAGTTCACTAGTGTCCTGCCGGTACATGGTGTAAAGTAAACAAAATTTTGTGAATGCGTCTACTAGTACAAAAACAAACTTATAACCATTTGATTCCGGCAGAGGGCCTAATGCGTCCACATGTATAGTGTTAAAAGGAACTTCAGGTTTCGCCCATGACGTAATAGGTTGAGGGGGTGCTCTAGGCACTCGTTTTTTAGAGATACAAACGAGGCAATGAGAGGTATATTTTAGAACAAAGTTTTTCAGGCCTGGGAACCAGAAATGCTTTAGTATAAGGTCTAATGTTTTGCCGGCACCAATATGCTCGTGCTCATCGTGAAATAGTCGCAATAAACTTAGTCGGTGTCCTTTGGGGACATAACACAACAATCTCGCTTCTTCGCCCACTGGCGAGTAACGATAATAGAGTAAATCATTTTGGTTGACATAACGACGTGAATCTAATCGACCATCTCTTAACTTTTGTATAAGGTCCTGTGTTTCGTTGTCGGCAGCTTGCGCCATTTGGGCCCAGTTTAACGGTCTATCGATCTGGTTCACTTGCGCAACTGGTGGATTTCTACTGAGGTAGTCAGCATGAGACATCATGACTCCTTTTCGGTATTCAATTGTGAAATTAAAGTCTTGTAAATAAATCCACCAGCGCGCTACGCGTGGAAGCAGGTCCTTCTTACGCTCCGTGGCTTTCAGGGCGTTGCAGTCGGTTATAATCACAAAGTTTATGCCAATTAGGTAATGTCTAAAATGCTGCAACGCCTTGACCACCGCCAGCGTCTCTAGCTCGTAGGAGTGGTACCTGCTTTCAGCGCCCTGGGTGACCTTGCTAAAATAGGCAACTACCCGCTTATTACCACCGCTATGGACTTGCATGAGTACGGCCCCATATCCTGCACTACTAGCGTCTGTGTGTAATTCCGTGGTCAATTTAGGATCAAAAATTGCTAGTATCGGTTCACTGGTCAACTGTTTAATAAGGTATAGGCGAACCTGTTCCTGTTCGGGTCCCCATTCAAATTTAACATTTTTTTTTTGTTAACCGTGAAATACTCGCAGTTTTGGTGGCGTACCCTTCGATGTAACGTCTAAAATAACCCGCCAGACCTAAAAATTGTCTGACCTGTTTAACGTTACTGGGTACAGGAGTGTTAGTTAAGGCTTCAATTTTACTGGGATTCGGCCTAACCTGACCATGGCTAATTATACGTCCCAAATATTCCACCTCGGTCGTGAGAAACGAACACTTTCGAAGATTAATCGAAAATCCGGCTTGTGTTAAAGTTTCTAAAACTTCACGTAAAAGTTGAATCCCGTCAGCAACTGTCATACTCATAAGGAGCACGTCATCTATATACACGAGTACGTTACCAGATTCGATGAACCTTCGAAGGGTTTTGTTGATAATGCGTTGGTATACCGTAGGGGCATTACACAAACCAAATGGCATTTTCAAGTACTCGAAATGCCCCTCCGGTGTTACAAATCCTGTTTTATGTATCGAACCGTCTTCGATAGGGATTTGGTGGAACCCTGAGGCCATATCAAGGCCACTAAAGAATTTCGAGCCTCCCAATCGGTCTATGTGATCCTCTATGAGAGGGAGTGGATACCTATCCTTTACAGTTATCCGATTGAGTGCTCGAAAGTCCACACACATCCTATCGGTACCATCCTTCTTCTTTACTAAGATAATAGGACTCGCGTACTCTGAATTGGACTCCCTAATTATAGACTTATCTAATAAATCCTTTACGATATCCCGGACTTTCAATTTTTCCTGATAGGATAGCCTATACGGGTGATAGGCTACGGGAACGTCGCTATTTAAATTAATTTGCATTTTTCCCGTTTTGACAGTTGTAACAGCTGTGCCAGATATAAAAAAGGGTAAGAAGTCACGAACAACGCATAACAACGAGCTTTGGTCTTCGCCTTGCAAAGGCGTATTTATATCACTCAAACAGTCGAGTTCAGCGGCGTTAATGCATAGCGTCTGGTTGGTGGAATGAATCAAGTACTGACCTTGTTTTGTTCTGACAAAGGTCACTCCATCCCTATTTAAGACATCAGTACCAATAATAATAGGCGTATTCATACAAGATGAAGGCACAATGATAAAATCTATTTCGAGTGCAATGTCGCTGAATTCGACCGTAAGGGTGACATATTCGCGAGCAATAATTCCGTCATAACTAATCCCTTTAATTACGCAGTGAGTTGGCTTTCGGACGCAAGAAAAGTATTTTACGACGTCAGACGATATAAGGGAAACGTTAAGGGCACCGCTATCTATTAAAATATCTACCGGTATGCCCTGTATGACCGCAGTACTAATATCGTTATTACGAGAAGCGTTAGATGTCTCCCTGCAAAGGTTAACCTTTTTCTGGTTGTTGGTTTGTGCCTCAGCTCGCGCTTTAGTAAAACATTCGCTCTCTTTGTGTCCATTCTTTTTGCAAAACGAACAAGTTATTTTTGTATTACCGTTATCAGAATGCTTACGTTTTTTGCTACAGTTAAAACTTTTATGTCCAGTCCGGCCGCACGTGAAACACTTGACTACGGATTGATCATTAGGACGTTTATTGGCCGAAGTGTTAGCAGGCCGGCGAGGGTTGTCTTTGGTACGCTCAGGCTTAACATAAATAGCTAAAAACGAAACTATAGTTTCGACTGTAAGGTCTGCATTTGCGGCGGCCGCGCGTATCTGAGCATCATTGATACCACGTATGATAATCTGGACCATTAAGTCATCACTTAAGCCCTGAATAACGCGAAGTCGTAATAAGGAACGTCGAGCATATTCCGCGAACGTTGAATATTTTTCAGACGTGGTATTCATGACGTCGAAGAGTATATTGGCATAATCTTGTTTCCGCGGACAAAGGGACTTGAAATCTTTCGAAAAATTCGACCATGAACGATCATTCGTTGTCCACTCATTTAGCCACGTCTTAGCATCCCCTTTTAGGCAATTAGCAACCCGCGATAAACACTCTAAATCAGACCAATGATTCACTAACCTGGCACGCTCCACCTCGTTACACCACACCTCAAAATCGTGGACAGCAGGATCGAAGTTTGACACGTAGTAATTATGCGGCTTACTTCCGATAGTAGTTAATGCATCGGCCAGCAACTTTGCTGCATTTGGCACATCATTACCAAGGTTATCACGTTGAGGCGTGATGGCACGATTTGGTGGCACTGGCGTATGTGACCTACTCGCGGTACTGTCCTCGATTGCGTTTAATCGCGACACAATTGCAGTCAACGCTCGTTTTACGGAGCTTTCGCGACTACGGGACCGAGAGCGACGCTGCTTTGAAACACGATGGTGTCGGCGCGGTCTGCTATGCCTTTTATGCGTTCTACGAGGTGGAGTTTCCTCAGAGCTGCTTCTCGAACGAATAGATCGCGGCATTTTTTTTTTTTTTTTTTTTTTTTTTATATTAACGGTTGTTTTTATTTGAAAGCGGGCACGGGCCAATCCCACTTCTGATTTTAGGAACCAGAAATGAAATAGAATAAAAAAAAAACAATTCTACAGAAAACTGAACGTTTATTCTAACCTTTAAATAGTTAAGTTTTGATTTACACAATTTAATAAAACACAAAATAATCACATCTACAAACAACCGTTAATTAAATCACTGAATATGCACGATAGCAAACAGCGCCGATCACCTGACAACCTTACCGTCCGAGAGCCAACGAGCAAATGACCGAAACACGCCCACAACGTTTTATTTATAGAAGATGTCAGATGACGTCACTTGTTTACCATCGGCAATTACAGTTATCCCAATAGTAGTATATATATATTATATTAAATATATATGTATGTTTATTTTAAATATATGTATTCTTTTTTACTCTTTCTCAAATAAAATTTTCTTTATATGCGCCTACCATAATGTCTCTGCACTACCCTAGGTTGACTGGCAGAGAATGCCTAAGGCATTAAGTCCGCATATGTACTTTGTGTTGCATGAAGATTAAATAAATAAATAAATTACTCACTTATTTAATACATTTTCTTACAGGTAATGTAAGTGACAATTCCAGTAACAAAATAAAACTAAAACAAAACACTAACGTAGATTAACGAGAGTGCTCGCAGTTTCAGAACGTAATGGAAGTCTATTTATTTAGTTAATTACACAGGTTCGGCTTCAGCTTTATTTACAGAGCATTCATCATTTATATATTTTATAATGAGAATATGGACTCTTTGGAAAGCTTAAAGAAATAGCTTATTTAAATATTATCTTTTCTGAAAATAATCCTTCTTGCGTTGTTTATCCTCAATGCTGAGGGTCGTGACCTCGACGAATAACCTTCTTGAGGACTATATTTCGCCATGTTGTCGTATCTTCGGCGATGTGCATAGCGTCGCAGACTGTGGTACACTGAAAGAAAGAAAGAAAAACAGTTTAGCGAAAAAGGACGCAATCTTAAAACTACTTAACTAACAAACATAACATCAATCGATGGAGAAGATATGCGTCACATCCGCGCAAAACTGGAGAAAGTAACACGGATTTGGTCTGACCAACGCATCGAATTTCTGCTCCTGGGTCTCTTCCCATCTACTTTTCCTGACAGAAGCAATTTTTCCTGTCAGAAGCAAGTTTTTCAGGTTATCACCTCTCTTTCTGGCAATGTGGCCAAAGAAATGAAAGATTCTTCTTTGGCATATGGTGGTGAGTCTCATGGGTGACCTGAGTTCGGATATTATGGAGTCGTTGGTTCGATGCTATATCTGAAAATGCTAGTGACATGATATTTAGAAACCCGTGTCCACTGAATGAATTTTTTCTCTTGGGTGGAGCGGGAGATAGTGTCAGACTCTTACTAACTAAAAACCCATCCCGTTCCTTCTAGCCTCTCATATTTTTCTATTGAAATCGAAACATAATTAAGTGTAAAATTAATCTAGTCTTGACCTTTGAAAATCTGATATTTTTCTTAAACTTTTCCCTTCATAATGCGCACAAACAGAAAAAGGTAAAAAATATATACCTACATGACGAAAATTATTTCTAAACGTTATTGAGTTTTAAAATAATCTCGTATTTTCTGCTTAACAAGTAGGCTTTCACGCTTAAACGGCTGAGCGGATTTAGATGAAATTTGGCACATGGATAGACTAAGTCTTGAAATAGTACATAGAGTACTTTCATCTTGGGAAGGCATCAAGGGAACGTACTTTCCCTTGGTATAATGATCTACTTTAATGCAGGTTAGTCCCCTGACAGAAGCTGGTCAAATACAAATTAGCATCACAACATTATTCAGAGAAAAAATACTTTAAAAAACAAACAGTCAAGCAACATCATTATTTTTCACCCTCTTACTTGCTTTTAATACTTAATTTTCCCGTTCCGTTCCTCGTCACGATCTAGGTAGTTTCAATACCGGTAAAAAATATCGGTAAAAAATTTACCGGTAAAATAAAAATAAGCAAACTGTCGCGACGACGTTGTTTGCTGTGTACTTTCCTGTGCGTGCTGTATGATTGCTGGGAAAATATTATCATAGCATAACGAGCAGGCGCTCATAATGGATTTTTATTTTAAGAAGTTTACGGGGCTTGTTTGTTGTTGCTGTTAATTAATTATGAGATTAATTGGTTTGCGTTTATTTATTTAAGATTCAAACAGAGTGACGAGTAAAATATTATTTATTTATTTATAGCACTTTCGACGTCTAGCTCTTAAACTGGATCGGACTGGGACTTTTTTTTTCGGTGAGATCTCCCGCTCTTGGGCGTAGCGGGAGATAGTGACAGACTTTTGCTGACTAAAAACCCACTCCTGTTCCTTCGTTCCTTTTCGTACTGGAGCTGAGCTACCTTTCGGAACTTACCCTGGCCCCATTAGGCTTCGACCAAGCTGAGCCCCTGCTGTTGCTGACAACTCTTTGAGGCGCGCGGGAACAGTGCGCGCCGTCGCCGTCGCCGCCGAAGGGATTCCGATTCCGATTTCCAGCCAGGCTTCTGAATCTACACGGCCCAACTCTACAGTTAGGGTGTGCCGTGTAGATTCAGAAGCTTGGTTCTACGTGAGATCTGATATCTTTTTCATAGGGCAAAACTTATGTGGTCGGCAACATTTTACATGAAATGTTTTTGGTGGGATTTTAGTTCTTTTTGTTAGTTGCTAGGCAGTCTTTATTTTTATCTTCTTTATTTCGGCTTTTAAGCACTTCAGGAAGTACATTTTAAAATCTCATACAAACTTCCACCACCCTCCCTTTTTAGGGGGGGGGGGGGGTCAAAAGTTATAAGTTTATGAATTTTTTTATTATTTTGTATACTAAACTTAGATTACATACCAAATTTCAGCTTTCTAGCATTTCAGGAAGTAGCCAAACATTTTGATGATCATCAGCGTGTCAGTGACGAAATCAGTGTATTTTAGATATCAATAAAATTTAAATTTTTGGAGCTATTCAACTGAGACTTTGTATGTTTAATAAGTCTATTATTGACATCATATCCTGAGAATATGAACTATCTGGTGCATCGGAAACCAGATCTATGAAGGTTAAAAAAAACGACGAAACACTTCGAGATAAAGTAGGTAGTGCCCTTACGCTTCGCTTGGCTCGTCTTTGGCAGGGGCACTGCCGTGCCCCCAGATAACCTTAACCTGCGCCTTACCATTAACAATTGCATCACTGTTTACCTCCAGGCGCAGTCAAGTACTAGTTCATATAATAAAAAAAACCCTTTCATCGATTTTTCCTCCTAAAATCTGACACTAACATTGTGAAGCAAAAGAAGACGTTACTAAACAAGTTAAAATAAAATCCAATTTCGAAGTAAGTAAAATATTATAAAGTACATAAGCACCTCTACTTCACCCCAAAGCCAATTTTAATAAGTCTTAAATTGAACCCGAAACAATACTGAAGTGGGAAAGTTGAAAAGTGTTGTATTATATTCATTATCTTGATAATATCACTCCGAAATTCCAATCAGACGAGATTGCTGTGTTAATTTAAAACCAGTTTCACCTTTATAAAGGGTGACAATGGTTTTTTTATTATTCAGGACTTCTAAATTTGTTGGCTTGTTAGTCTACAGAACTTCACAAGTCACCGTTTGCATTTTTTTTGCATTGAATGGGTCTTCGGTTCTATAAATAAAACAAGTTTTTAGTGTAAATATTTTTTTCATAGCAAGCTTTTGTAGCATGGTATAATACCTACATAATTAATACTCGTCAAGATGAATCCTACGAGCCCAAACTCGATGGGGTTCCATCGAGTTTCGTTTAACGTCGTATCGTTTAACGACCAAGCTTTTATAGCCACCTTCTGGTTTCATCATCAGATCGGCTCCATGTCACAAATGATTTACACATGCATGCAAAATTTCAGCTCAATTGGTTACCCGGAAGTGGATCAAATTTAATTTACAACATTTGATTACAGACACACATCGGGACAGGTGAAACTAAATAAAAGTTTGTAAAATATATGTGGTAATATATAAAATATAATTTATTCGTGTTAATAATTTATATGACGGAGGATCGATATCAGTGGGCCGCGACATCGGAAATAACACTCACAAAAACCTTTGATAACACCTTTAATTACTCGTAACACACACTCAGTACAAAATAATCAAGGATGCCTGAGATATGGCTTGATTAAGAATTTAGGAACGCGGGAAATTCAGCGTGGAGTAACCAACGTCTGTTCGGACCGACGGAACGATTCAAAGTGCCCTCCAAATCAACCGTCACCCGACAGGTGAACCTACCCCCATTCCGGGTAGCCAATTTACCTGTCAACGTCAGTACCTGTCAATGTCGAATAATCGATTATACCTCCGGATCGACATTTGACTCGACTATTCGCTCAGTGTTGCTATTACTCCACGCTAACCATCCCCAAGTTAATACTTGACGTTCCCAAACGTAAGCTGTTCAATCTAACTACATAGTTCCTCCAGTGAAAGATAGGTGGCGCTGATGCAGACCGACTGATATGCGCCAACGCTTCGACACGGCCGTCCTGATGATCACACGTCCTCGTGTGGAGTACCTGGAATGAAAGAAAATCCTCGAACAGTACTCATTCTAGTCGTTCGGCCAATCCTGGCCCAAGGTGGTGGGGCATAAAAGGTACTCTGATCAAAATCATCAATCATATCTAGAGGAAAATCACAACAATCTCAATCTCTCAAAGCCGACATGTTGAACAACACTCAAACTCATTCAAATAATAGGAAACTCATTAAAATATTGCAGTGCTCATACTCTGACCTCCATCCGGTCTTCATCATCACACTTATAACCTCCATCCGGCTATAAGCATCAAACCAATCGACCTCCATCCGGTCTTCATCATAACACATTATAGCCTCCATCTGGCCATAAGCATCAAACCAATCGACCTCCATCCGGTCTTCATCATAACACATTATAGCCTTCATCCGGCCATAAGCGTCAAACCAATCGACCTCCATCCGGTCTTCATCATAACACATTATAGCCTTCATCCGGCCATAAGCGTCAAACCAATCGACCTCCATCCGGTCACTAACACAACAGGCAACCTCTATCCGGTCACCTCCACATGTAACCTCCATCCGATTACAAACAACACCATCAAGATAATCATTTCGAGCCTTTAATCAAAATAATCCTTAAAGTAGGTTTGTTCAACATGTTGCTTTATTTTTCCTATA
Organism: Mythimna lalbum; assembly: GCA_949319445.1. Taxonomy (NCBI): domain Eukaryota; kingdom Metazoa; phylum Arthropoda; class Insecta; order Lepidoptera; family Noctuidae; genus Mythimna; species Mythimna lalbum. The sequence goes on along the minus strand of OX439357.1, from coordinate 16,645,066 downwards.
ACGTTACAGATTATAAGAAAACTCTTACTATACTAGGTACTCTAAATGTTAAGTTGACTACTTAGTATTCAACTAGTCTTGTCAGCGTTATCATTTTCGTCATAGCTAGTCTCGTCATCATCGCCTACGTGCATGTCAACGTCAGTTATTTTTCGCAGGCGGTTATGTGCGTACTTCGAAACATAACGGTCACCATTAAGAACCTCAATCACTCCTGCGCATCCCTACAGGATCGCCAAGTCTCTCAAGACTTAATGGTTTCCCACAGTACGTCCCAGATTTGATCGCAATTTGAATTGAATACCGCGTACTTACGGACTACTGTGACCGCTAGATACCGGTTTCTATTAAGCTACGACTACAAATCAAATCTCCTATAATCAGTTCATCCTGTAAACTTCATCGTCATCATCAGCCTCTTTTTTTTTATGTTCCCAATGAAACGCCTGCGTTTCATTTTCTTTCTATTGCATTGTCACTGTCTTTCTATTGCGCCTCTAATTGACACGATTGAAAAATTTGAAACGTTAAAGGTTAACCGACTCTTTCATAAAAATTAAATTAATTCTTATTCAGTTTTCGTGGCGCCGCTGTCAAAAAAAGAAACTTTACCGCACGTTAAATCTTTAGAAGAACGGCGTGTATGGGACACGAGAATATTTAGGTACAAACCACCCGAAGTAAACTACTAGACCTATTAACTGTCCCAACTGAGCTATGATAAACAGCATCGAAAGTAGGGTAGAGAGCAGAATCGAATGTACGCGATCTACTTTCTGAAGTTCTATATCTCCTAACTTCAGCACTTGACTTTATTTCATATCCTAAGCAACTCGATTTGCATTATGAAAAACAACCACTCTTTCAAATCTAATGAAAATCCGGCTTTAATCAACGTTTGTAATACTACATTAAGTCTCTCGAAGTTCTTAATAGATTCCAAAATAATCAAAATATTGACAACTCAAACTATGACGTAGGTATTTACCGATTTATCAAAAACCCCGTTGAAAAACAGAGATCACGTTTCGATACCGAGTGGCATAGTCAAGTGTTTATACTGACCGCTGAAACACTACTGAAATCATCATCACCATCATCACCATCATCACAATCATCACCATCATCACCATCATCACCATCATCACCATCATCACCATCATCACCATCATCACCATCATCATCATCATCACCATCATCACCATCATCACCATCACCACTATCATCACCACCATCATCACCACCATCATCACCACCATCATCACCACCATCATCACCACCATCATCACCACCATCATCATCACCATCATCATCACCATCATCATCACCATCATCATCACCATCACCATCATCATCACCATCATCATCACCATTTTTTTTCTTCCATTATGTTCTGTCCCTCGTCACGCTATCACTACACCTACACAACCAACACAAACACACTCAACACGCTAACCTAACCCTAGCCTATATACAATCTAATTTTTGTAAAATAAAGCGCACTATGTAAACGAGTTATTTGGTCCGAGATACGTGGCAACGAATACCAGTAAGGCACGTTATTGTTTATTTTACAGTAGTCTTTGCACATTATTTCTGACCGGTCGAGTTTTTAAGCCGAAAGAGCTAAATTAACAGACACCGTATTACTCGGTAAAATAATATTTGCACGCAACAATTCATCTACCCGCTCACGCATTATTATTATTATTTTTTTTTTTTTTTTGCGCTAGACCGCTATGGTCGTCTTTTGCTAAGATGAGTCAATTAAACGAATAAGTTCATTTTTTGTAACACGCGTTTATAGCATACTATACTGTCATAGGTACACGTCAATGTCAATAACGTAAAAACTATCTATGGAGGAGTTATCACTGTCAAACAAAAATCGAAACGGTATCTACCGGATATACCGAGGGTAGATGTAATTACAATTGTTTATGTCGTGAACTTTAGCAATTTAACAAAAGAAGTGTGTCACGCACGATCATACTATTTAAACTGAATCCTTGCAACAATATTTCACGGCCAAAATATCACTTCGCAAATAGATGTTGTGAATAAAACCTCAATCAAACTACGCAAGTAATCTGAACACGCTAAACTGACCCTTCAATGTAACAAAACTGTGTTTACGTTTGCCGTGAAATAGTGATGACAGACTTTAAAGTGAAAGAGATATAACACTCAGCATCAGAATTAAAATGGAATGTGAATACCTGACCTTGTTCCTGGTTCCTTTGACAGCACATACGTCATCCAGTCACTCGCTACGTGATGCCTTGGCACCACCATCGCCTTCACGTCGCTTGCTTCGTCCAATTATTCCACAGTGTAACATTTGACAGGTAGCGTTTTGTGTGAAACGTTTTCTGATCTGGTATCGCACTCGACACACTGCACCTCAGGCACGCACACACACACACACACGCGAAGCACGTATCGGAAAGTAGTACATCGTAAACGAGCCCTTGCACCCATCGCTCTTTTCCCGGTCACTAGCTGGGTGGTACGTTGTAATTTGCTCCCTGGGGATACAGCGGTACCTTGGTCCAACATTTGTTGCTCAGGATTAGGGAACAACCCCAGAAAAAAACCTAATCAGACCATTTAAGTCAGCTCTTCAATCCGGTTCTTACTTTCTTAAAGCGACCATAAGCAGGGCGCCATGTTGGTCTTGGTCCGTCAAGCACATTTCTGCAGTCGTCAACCAAGCACGTGCATCTACATCTTGTTTCTCAGGATCGAAATCCGGTAAACGAAGGTCATGTGACGACGTAGTAGGTGTTTTCATGGCTTGAATCAGCGTCAGAATATTGCGGTTCTGTTGTTCCAACAAACGCATCCATTTTTCGTCGCTAGCGTTTTCATTTTTGAACACGTGGGTCGTCGTGGTCCAATCCCAATTCTGATGACGGAGGATCGATATCAGTGGGCCGCGACATCGGAAATAACACTCACAAAAACCTTTGATAACACCTTTAATTACTCGTAACACACACTCAGTACAAAATAATCAAGGATGCCTGAGATATGGCTTGATTAAGAATTTAGGAACGCGGGAAATTCAGCGTGGAGTAACCAACGTCTGTTCGGACCGACGGAACGATTCAAAGTGCCCTCCAAATCAACCGTCACCCGACAGGTGAACCTACCCCCATTCCGGGTAGCCAATTTACCTGTCAACGTCAGTACCTGTCAATGTCGAATAATCGATTATACCTCCGGATCGACATTTGACTCGACTATTCGCTCAGTGTTGCTATTACTCCACGCTAACCATCCCCAAGTTAATACTTGACGTTCCCAAACGTAAGCTGTTCAATCTAACTACATAGTTCCTCCAGTGAAAGATAGGTGGCGCTGATGCAGACCGACTGATATGCGCCAACGCTTCGACATATATAAATATGATTTTATTAGGTTGGAGGTTATAATCTAACCTAATAAAATAATTGCTTTTGACATATTTAAAAACAATATGTTTTATATATAAAAAAAAACCCTTTTATTAGGAAACTATTCACTCTCAGCCTTGAAGATAGTAGATACCGTTTACGATGTTCTTCATCAAAAGGCTTGTAGCGACATCTTTGACGCCACATAAGAACTACGAAGCAAATACGAAATTCTGCATCGCGAAATCAAAGTTCTCCGCGCGATTTGAATAAATACGACAGCCCGAAATCAACTATCGGGCAGTCACCACTAGACTATAACACCTGTCTGGTCGGAGGATCCTCTTTTTCAGCGGAGGTATGTCTCTGTTCCACATACCTCCAAAGGCTTGATATGACCAGCGTATACAGTGACAAACAGTCACAAGCATTTCTCACTCTAAATAGAGCGAGAGTAGTTATTTGGCGATTTTTCACCACAAAAAAAGGGGATTAAATATAATGACCACCAAAAAACGCTTTGATACCCTTAGTTCTTTTACCAAAAAAAGAAACTTAACACTAGAAAAATAAAGTCTAAAATTACATTAGTATAACCTATTTTAGTCACAACTGCACTTCAAATTGTATTCAAACACCAAATATAGTAAATGATCACCAAGTATAGTAAATGATCACTAAATCTTAGCGAGCAAATTAATGCATTATTTCTGCCTAAATAAACCATAGTGATTGCCATAAAATTTAGGCTTATTACCAAATAAAGTACTATGATGCCATATTAAGTTATGTCTCCGGTTTGCAATCCCCTCCCACTGCACCGCAAGCGCCACGATTTTGATACTCTTAAAGATCAAAATTCATAGGGTACTTCCCATTGACCCAGAATCAAATTTGGCACAAATCAAGGTCTTATAGCACAGGTATAGTAATAAATCTGAAAACAGTAAATTTAATTTAATAAAACAAAACAAAAATTGCAATTCGGAAAAAAAATCGAGACTCTATTCAGGAATTGTAGTTTGCACGGAACCCTCAGTGCGCGAGTCCGACTCGTACTAGCTCAGTTTTTTTTTTTTGGTAGTAGAGTCAATTCGATTAAATAGGATAGCAAGATTTTAAAAACTTTGGTTACAATTTTACATTAAAATGCTGTTTTAATTTTGGTGATCATTTACTATTTTGGGGTTGCAAATGATTTATTTGGAGTCATTTTGCTTAAATAGGATAGCGTGATGTTAAAACTTTGGTTATAATTTTACTTTAAAATGCTGTTTTAATTTTGGTGATCATTTACTAATTTTGGTGATCATTTACTATTTTTGGGTTGACAAGGATTTATATGGAGTCATTTTGCTTAAATAAGATAGCGAGATGTTAATATTTTGGTTATAATTTAACATTAAAATGCGGGTTTAATTTTGGTGATTATTTACTATTTTTATCTGTTATATGTTACTATATCTGGTGGTCAGTTAAACATAAGCCCAAAAAAAGCCTATACAGTGCTATTTTATAGACGTATATATATGCACGTGAACAGCTGCACGTGCAGCTGTGTATTGCCAACTCATACCGATCTCATATCTAAATTTAACGGTGAGATTTTTACAGAATATCTGTGAAGACATGTCAACATAAACTAAACAAAAACTGTGTGTAGCGGTCGTAGCCGGTGGTGGTGAAAAGCGCGAGAGAGAGGCAATCTTCTCGCTCCAGCTTTATGTGAAAAATGTGAAAGACATCTTGCGAATGGACAGCATTAGGAAGCTGGCTGTCTATTCAAGACCAAGCCTTAGTCAATAGCGCGTTCTATAGAATGAACAATATTAATATTATCGATAGAAATATTAGCATAATAATATAGCTGCTAGGGCTGTTTCGAAAGTATCACCGCTACCCTAGAAAGCACGTCCTTTATGAAGCTCGAGCCCCGGTAAGAAGAGGCTAGAAGGAACGGGGTGGATTTTTAATCAGTAAGAGTCTAACAATATCTCCCGCTTCACCCAAGAGCCGGGTTTGTCATTAGATGTTTTTTGCCCACCGTAAATAAAAAAAATAAAAAATGACCTTTATCCGAATCTGAATTTTCGGTCGGTCTATAATAATAATAATATAAGAGTTTTATAACCCACCAATCCGCACTGGGCCCGCGTTTTGGATTACAACCTAATCTTTCACCTAGAGAGGAGGCCTGAGTCTCAGCATTAGGGAGATTTTTAGGCTGATTATGATTATGCTTTATAACCCAAAGCAAACCAGCTACAAACCAAAAATTTTACAAACATTTTTTATTTCGTTTTGCCAAAAAATATTTGGACACCCTACTTTCGGAAGGACTTCCAAATGACAGAGAGCTTTTTCAATAACGCACAGAGGGTCCATAAATTAGGACAGGTATCCAAGAAAATCCACTCAAAAAAGAAAAGTGAATTCCGTCACTCTTTGCCATGATTAAAGTCTGTTTAAGAAGGGCCATACTCATTGGACTTAATGACATTTTAAATAATAAGACATTTTATTAAAAAGTGTTAAGTACCTACTTTTTTATTCTTAGTAAAAAATAACAAAGAAAGAAATTATGTTTCTTCTGCGATAAAGAAATGAAACTGGAGATCTTGAACTGATCAATTAAGTATACTAAAAAAAGGTTTATACAACGTGTAACGTTAAATGCGCAAAACCTCAGACACCCCAAATGATTCTGAATTCAATTAATCTAATTATGTGAGAAAAAAAAACATTAAAAAAATGATTAAAGGTTTTATGTGCATTTTTAGTTTGTTCAAAATTCATATCTGCATTAAAATAAGAACTTTTACCTATTATCCCGTGTATGAGAAAATTTGGCCGGACTCACGGGTATCTATGATCGGACTACAACTATTTGTGTTTATTTACCTATTTGGGCGGGTTTGCGTACATGATGCTTGACTTATTTATAAATAGACAGGTCGACGTTTTTAATGAAGATTTTTTTGAAAAATGTAACTTATATTAAAAAATGGTTTAATTTTTTTTTGATATTTGATATTTTATATTTTTTTATTATTTGGAGGGTATGCGGAACAGACAGTAAAGCCCCACATACCTCCATTGAAAAGGGAGGATCCTCCGACCAGACTGGGGCGTTATAGTCTGGTGGGCGACTGCCCGATAGTTGATGTCGGGCTGTCGTATATGTTCAAATCGCGCGGAGAACTTTGATTGCGCGATGCAGGATTTCGTATTTTCTTCGTAGTTCTTAGGTGGCGTCATAGATGTCGCTACAAATGGTTTAATGATTGATCGTCATTCTGATCAAACTAATTTCAGGTTTTGCGCATTCAACGTTACACGTTGTACCTATTACTGTCTCAATCATTTATCTATTACTATAATGCAGAAGTTTCTTTCAAGTTGATACTTGAAAGAGGGAGACAAACGCCTCGATGCTTAACACGCCGAAACCTCGCTTGCATCATCCAATTCAGGTGGTACTTTGGAACCACAGGCCCTTGCGCTCCAGCCTCCGGGATTCCGCTCCCAACTTTCAGTCACCCTAGGCGCGTAAAATAAATAAATCTTATTCCTCGAACTTATCCTTAAAGTGCGGGTGCATTTTGAAGCATAAAAAAAAGTTCCAGTCTCAGTCAGTAACTAGATTTTTTGGAATTTTATATTCTACTGAAATTGAAGAACAAGAATTAAATAGATGTCGTGGCCAGATCGTAGACATTGATCACTTTATTAAATGGCCAAGTTATACTGGCCAGATGGTTTGATCGTTAAACTTTGACGATATGTCAATCCTCGTTCTAGTAGGATATATAAACTGACTGACTAGACTATTGTCATAGAAATCCTACATCAACGATTTGACCAAACTAGGATCGATACATCATCAAATGTTAACGTTTCAGAGTCAAAATATTTTATTTCACATAAGCCTACATTTTTTTTATAGGTTTGCGCTTGACCGCTATCTCACCTGATGGAAAGCGACGATGCGGTCGACGATGGAACGCGCCTACCTAGAAGAAACCTATTCACTCTCGACTTAAAGATTCCCGGGTTGTAGCTATCTGGAAACACAGACTCCGGCAAGGAATTCCACTCCTTACCTGCTCGCACAATGAATGTGTTTCCAAAACGTTTTGTGCGTGTAGGTGGGATGTCCGCCATGTAACGGTGGCGCATCGCCGTACGTCTGGTTGTCCGATGATGGAACGGGCTAGGCGGAATCAGGTTGTGCAATTCCGACGCACACTCCCCGTAATGCAACCGGTAGAAAACCGGCAGGCTAGCAACTCGGCGTCGATGCTCTAGACTTGGGCACTTATAAAACGCCAGAAGCTAGTGTACAGTTCCAAATTGGTCGTTTCCCATGGAGAAGAACCGGCAAGAAACTCCATGGTTACTCTTTTAAAAAAAGTGGTTGATGTTACAATATTTATAGATATTATGTAAGAACAGTGTAGACCGATACTGTTGAAAAAAGCACAAAAAAAACATAATAAAAAGAAAGTAATTCTTAATAAGAAGTAATCTGAGGATTCGTGGTGTATACAGTGTTCTCACATTCACATTACGAAACAAAAAAGAGGCTATATAAAAAAAGCGAGAAAAATATAAATAATAACAACCATCAATGAAGTATCTTTTATTCTCAATGAGAAACATTAACTTACCGCTTACTAACCTAAACATATTTGCACACAATTGCAAGCATGCTGACATTGCTTGTACTTGCCCTGGTTTAGTTAAAGCTGACCACATAAAATACCTAGGTGTTACAATTGACACAAATCTAAATTTCCGTAAACACATTGAGCTACTGTGCACAAGAGTGCGTAAATTAATATATATTTTTAAGAACCTACGTCACATAGCCGACTACAAATTAATAAAACAGGTCTATTTGGCTTTGTGTCAATCTGTTCTTACCTAATGTATTACTTCATGGGCTGGTGCAGCAAAGACTATTTTACTTCCTCTGGAACGTGCTCAAAGAGCAATTCTAAAGGTTGCAACCTTCCGGCCTTTCAGGTTTCCCACACACGAGTTATACACAGCATGCAAAATACTAACAGTACGGCAACTTTTTATATTGCACATCATACTTCATAAGCACTCTGAGCTTCCTTATCGCCCAGAATCTTCAACCAGGAGGAGAAAGGTATGCGAAAAACAACAGACTAGACACACTTTTGCTAAAAGATTTTACGTACTTTTAGGACCGTTTTTGTACAACAAGCTGAACAAATTATTAGATTTATATGTCGTAAATCACTTCAAATGTAGTACACTGATATCAGATTACCTTTTAAAATTAAATTACACAGACACAGAGAAACTTTTGGAAGTTTTAGTATGAGTGTAGGGTTAAGTTAGTAAGTTGTTATTCTTAAGTCTGTAAACATACATGCACCTTAAATGATAAGTCTCGTCGAGTGACGACCTGAAACACAGGTTTTTATAAACCTAGCTCAGGAAAGTCGCTAATTTTACATAACTTTAGGTTTAAAGTATTATTTTCATAAGTCCTAATATATAGTTCATTTTACACATAGTTATTTGTTGGATACTAGCATAGTTATTAATTTAAGATTTACTTGTGGCAAAAATATGTAACAATATTGTGTAAAGGGTTTAATAAAGATTTTATTGTTATTATTAATTTTTATACGTTTATTTATCTCAGGACCCTGAGGTCCTGGACCTTTGGGAGGCGTACGAGGGGCCGAAACCAGCTCGAAGAGGCCTTTTTTGTGCGTTTAATGGAACGTGGTATCACCCGGTGATTATCCCTGTACGCGCTGTGCTAGTGCATCCAAGAACAACCCCCGGTTTGAAAAACTATTGCGACATAATATGGAAAACAAAATAATAGGGCTATGGTTTTTGGAGTCATTTTTGGAGTGGACCGGTAACATGGAACTATCTTAAGCCTATGGCCCCTGCCTGAACAATCTCATTAATATCAATCGATAAAAGGCAGGGGGTGACTTGCACACTCAATAAATGGGCCCCCAAAACGGCCGCTAGCACGATGTGACGTAGCAACAAGAGGGCAACATATCCTGAGGCGCTTGAGGAATGTAGGGGCATACCACGGCTATCAGGACAATCCCGGAAGTACGGTCAAGATCCCTACCAGCACCGTACTGGATTATACATCCTTCTCTCGGGCACATTTGCTCTTGCGAATCTCCACTCAAGCCAGCCAATAGAGGCAAGAGAGAGGTGGGAGCTCTATTCCTTGTCAGTGTTCACTACGGCCGGCCAATAAAGGCAAGCCGGAGATGAAAAACAAGAATTCTCCCAGGAGATCGAGTCCGTGGGGTCGCTAATACCCAACAGTTCGCCACAAAACTGCCCTGCGGATTGTATCTCTCTTAGTCTGGCCCCTCACCCTAGGCATGTTACGGCAAAGAAAATTCTACCGATACAGACCTAGGGTATTTTGGAGCACACAAGCCCCACCACGACGTCAACGCGGAGATACGACGATGGGGTTATTATTATTATTATTATTATATTATTAACAAAATAAATTATCAACGAATTTAAGGTAGTTGAAGTCTTAAAAATATTTCAAAAGCAATGTGTTATAGAAAAAAAAAAAAAAATTACCTATATATTTTAAGTTAAGTTTAAACGATCTGGTCGGATGAAGTGATCAATTTCTATGATCTGACGATGACATACATATAATTAGCTTTTTAAAGTTAAAATATATAATAAAAACTAGAATCTAACACAAAAAGCTCAAACCACATTACTATTTTCTGCGGAAAGCAATACAAAATACACTGTATTTTTTATTATTCCAGCCAAAAATATTGTTACAGAGAAAAAAGCGTGAATTGTGTTCCTGTCTCTGTTAAAGAGTATTATTCAAATCCAACGTCGGGATGGAGGAAAATGTCCAATAAAAATGCAAAGGGAACGGCACCTATTCATTCTTCTTTACTAACTAAATAGCCGTGGTAGGGACGTGGTCATATTGATAGCGTTTTTTAGGCTTTTGCACCTTAAAAGAAGAAACGGAGCCTTTATAGGATAACTTTTATGCTCGTACGTCGGTCTGTTGAGACCCTTTATCTCGGGAATGCGTGGAAGTATCCAGTTGAAATTAAAACCATATACCTATTCAAGTCTCAAAAACGTATATTTGGACACTCTCAAGGTAATCAAAATTACTCACCGTTAAACTTACTTCTCATTGCACTAGATTCCTGAAATTTGGCATGAAGCGAGGTCTCATAGCACAAGTATAGGGAAAATTCTGAAAACTGTAAACTTGTAGTTACGACACAAAAAAATAATAATAACTTTTTTGCGATTTGGAAAAATCTTCATAACTCAAATCGCGAATTGAACTGTTTTCATAGAAAAGTTTGTACGGAGCACTCAGTGCTCGAATCCGACTCGCAGTTGCCCGATTTTTTTAGTTTTCCGTAACTTAATCGGCCATATAACGGATCCTTTATAATATCCTTTTGCTATCTTTCTGTCAAAACCCTTTTTCTCAGGAACTCGTGAAGGTTTAATCTGAAATTTATTTCGAACAGGTAATCAAGTCTGACACCGCCAACTAATTTCCCGCTATGAAAATTAGACCACTAGAAAGAGTAAAAATTAATTAAGAAGGACCATTAAAACGATATTTGATTTTTGCACATTTATTGGGTTTTAGCAGTAAGTATAACCTCGATATTATATAAATTATACAAAGTAATGCACCTGGTATCGCGACAAATACTGAACTACATTTTTTTATCCAGAAATCGCTCTAAGCGAGTCACATCGCTAGCGGGAAGACCTCGTCTCATTCGCATCAGTCCCCTCGCTCTTCCATTTGTATTGACGATCGAAGTGCGGTAATTGCGACGCGAGCGCGACACTACTTACCGGAGTTCATTAACGTTACAATAAATATATATCTCACTCTTCACGAGACCTTTAATAAGCACCTCTTTTTCTTAGGAGTTACAGACAGCCCACTCTGCAGAGCTTGCAAAGAGGAGGACGAGACAGCAGCTCATCTGCGTCTAAGCTGCCTAGCAGTCGCTGAAACCCAGGTACCCTCCCTGAAATGGTCAGTAACACCAGGGCATTGCTGGCCTTTCTTGAGGAGCTGGGGTGGCACATTTGTCCCACCCGTACGCAAAACACGCGCTTTAGTCTTGTACCCCTAGCCAAGATGCTAATCTTCAATAGTAAAAGCTAGTAGAAAGCTTCAAATGTACGGGAATGACGTCGTCTCAACGCTCAGTCACGTGGTCAGACAGAACAAAAGAATTGGCGACAAGGTCAACTCGAAGCGTTCGACGCAAGCGAAACGGTTGTAACTTTGCTAGGGGGGCTCGAATTACAGACACCAGCTCTAAATACAATCTCACACTTTCGTTTACTAGAATTTGATCTGATTATGTATTTATTATTGTATAAATAATATGGGCTCCATCGTCAACAACATCATCGCATACCATCAGGTGAGATAGCGGTCAAACGCGAGCCTATCATAGTAATAAAAATATTAGGTCCTATTTATTGAGTGAGCCACCTTATTTTGGGTGGGACATCAACTTATGAAACTGTATGAAGTGGGAGTCAGACTTTTACTGACTAAAATCACACCTATGTCCTCATCATCATCATCAGCCCACTGTTGGGACTTGGCCGTAATTGGAGGGAATGGGCCGTAATTCATCACGCGGGCCCAGTGCGTGTTGGTGGATGTCACATATCTTCGAATTTTTGGTTTTAGGACATGCCGGTTTCCTCACGATGTTTTCCTTCACCGTTTTGAGAGCAGTAGTGATAAAATAAATTACACAAAGTAATGCGCCTGGCTAGGTTCGAACCTGCGACCTACAACTCGTAAGTCGGGGCCATTACCACTCGGCCACCACCTATGTCCTATGTTCCCAGAATTAACTTTACTTACAGCAAACATAACCTATATAAAAAAGTGCACCAGAGGATAATTATAAATGTACGACAACAGTTTACATTAATTTAATCATACACTAAAAATAAACTAACTCTCATTTTACATGACTAAGGGTTTTTTACAAGACAATATGAAAAGAAAATTACCCAACCTGTAAAGAAAATAAATCATATTTCATGTAAATCTCTAATTTATTGTCTCTATGCAAATGAAAAAATAAAACAGGAAAAAAGCTTGTTTTAGTTTCAAATACCCATCCGGAAGAATAACCAAGATGGATTTCATATTTTCAGCATTTATTTCAGAATCAAAAACTATATCATAAAAAGTAAGGTCCCACCGAGATTTGAACTCGGATCGTTGGATTCAGAGTCCAAAGTGCTAACCATTACACCATGGGACCGCTGAACGAGGGTTCGAAATAGGCAATAACTAAGTACGAGAAACGTAGTACGCATGACAATAAGACTTTCTCTTTTTACCTTATACTCGCATCTCTTTCCCACTACGGACTATCACCTTGCCATATTGAATGTGTTCTAAGAATAGAACACCGTTCTAGATTGGCTATGAATTAGTCTAGTAGTTATGTATTAGAAGTACTATACTTGTGAGGAGTGGACACGTTTGTGTTATTTAATAGTAAGTACCAAACACACGAACCTGGTGTTTTTTTACAACCATTTTTATTTAGTTTCAATTCAATATCTTTATTTCAGACATAGTCCATATACATTACACAAAAAATTAAATTACAATGATTAGAAATTATTAGTACCTGTCCTATATTTGCTTGCTTGCAAATTAAATTTGATCCACTTCCCGGTTATCGATTGACTTGAAATTTTGCATGCATATAATTAGATGTCAATGCAAAATTATTATGACATGGAGCTGGTCTGATGATGGAGCTGGAAGGGGGCCATTGAATCTGAGTTACCCTATCGTGTTTGAGCTATATGTGTAGGTATATACCGCGCTATAAAAGCTTGGTATGAAAATTACATTCAGGCGTAATTTTCCTCCTTCGTTTTGATGTCGGTCAAAAAATGTTTTTCATTGAAAACTTCTTAAGGATACCACTATTAAATTTACATTTTAAGTGAATGCTACCTACAGGATAACCCGTGAAATTTAATATTTCTTCAGTTGTTTATGTTTTACCCTATTGAATGACTTTTTCATGAAATAAAACATAGATACAATTTAATAGGTAAGACTTAACGCCGACCACAAACAAAACGGAACAAGGGGAGGAAGATGATGAACAATATTTTAATTAACATACAATTTGATACTGAACTGCAAAAGAAGATAGGCTTTTGCAGGCTGCCTTGGATCATTTCCTTTAAGAGCGTCCTTTTCGATGCACATTTTCATACGACCGCTCTAACGTGATTATGATGTTATTACACATCTTTCTCTAGATATTTTGGATACACAGCTATCTTGTAGGTATTATAGTAGTCATAGTCATAGTAGTAGTCATAGTAGTTTATTGGTAAGGGATACTTACAAGTCAATTACATAATGTTACATTATACTTTGTCAACAAAATGATTACATATAATGTCAAGTGATTAAATAATGTCAAACATATAAAATAAACAAAAAAAAATAAAAAAAAATAGAAGTCAAATCACACATTAAAATAAGAAATCATAACAAAAGTCAATAATAAATAGTCAGTCCAAAATAATATTCAATCATCAAAATTAAATTAAATTACATCATAAATTCGTCAAAAGTATAAAAAGCTTGCTCGATAAGCCATTTTTTCAAACGTGCTTTGAAGCTCCCTATAGTCGTATTATCTAGGCTTCTATAGAAATCAAATAATACATTTGTGTAAAACTAATCTAGTAAAGACTTTTGAAAATCTGCTATTTTACGTGAACTTTAGCCCTTCATAATGTAACCCTGTATCACTACATAGTATAAAACAAAGTCGCTTTTTCTGTCCCTATATCCCTATGTACGCTTAAAGCTTTAAAACAACGCAACGGATTTTGATGCGGTTTTTTTTATATATAGAGTGATTCAAGAGAATGGTTTATTTGTATAATAACATCCATTAAATAGTGCAGAAATACTGTTACCCGAGCGAAGCCGGGACGGGTCGCTAGTTAAAAATATAAAAAGATATCTTCAGATACCGACAATTAGAAATACAATAGATAAGACAATGAAAGGGCGAACGCCGGCGTTCGTTTGGGGTTTAATGAACATCATGGAAGTTACAAACAGTAAAAAAAATTCAATGACAAAAAATAAAATGTCCAATAAATATGATTAAATTAACAGAATTTATATTATGTCATACAAAACAAACAAAAGTATAAAAATACAAATCTTTCCTCTGTATAATATTAGTATACACATATACTTATTTCTAAAACAGAACTAACGGAAAAATTGATGTGAAACGAAGTAAACTAAATCAGGCAGTTTTGTTCTATTTTTTTAATTTTTCCAATCTCATTCAATGACAGGCTAAGGTTTCTGTCCGTTTCAGCTGGATTGTTTCGAGTGAAGTTTTTGTAACGGAAAATTGGTGTAGTTTTGCATTTCATGGTTATTTGTAAAACACGAACAACCTTTCAGGACTGTATTACTAACATCATAACGTTTTTTTCCATGACTTTTCTCAAAACATAATTCATTTACCAAAAACAAACCTTCAAGATTTCGTTGTTCATCTAAGACATTTTTACTCTGTACTTTACTACCTACATCTATATGACGCGACACAAGCGCATTAAACCACTCTCTCACTTACTGCCACTCGATCCCCACTCCCTTTCGCTTTGTACTATCGCTTGCTTCGCTTAGACTTCGAAATATTTAGAAAGTTCAATTTTATTATTTTTATTTTTGTATGAAAATCTGATGAACTAAAATATGATATTTATTTCAGGTGTCTAGTGTCTATACTAGACAATACGTGGAAACATTAAAACATGTGCTACCTCGGTAAAATGGAGTTCAGAATTTTATTATACAGTACCTGCTGTACTAGCTGTTGCCCGTGACTTCGTCTACGCCAAGTTCGTAAAACTGTACAGAATGCAGTACCTACTGAACTAATACGTCTGTTACTTGCGATAACTAATAAGTCCGTACCACAGGATCTAATTTATTTTTATTAAAAGCATGTTACTTTTGCAAAAATCGACTTTAGCTGAAAACGCCAATTATTTTCAGTAAAAGTAGTAGAAATTAATAGTTCTTATAATATATCACATCTAAGCTATCTAGAGCAGTGGTAGTCGAGTGGTAATGGCTTCGATTTACGAGTTGTAGGTCGCAGGTTCTAATCCAGCCAGGCGCATTACTTTGTGTAATTTATTTGATCACCATTGCTCTCAAAACTGCACTGGGCCTGTGTGGTGGATTACGGTTCATTCCCTCTACTAGAGAGGAGACCTGAGTCCCAGCAGTGGGATCATTGTAAGTCTGACTATACTATACTATACTAAGCTACCTATCTGTTAGTGAAAGTTACGTCGAAATCAGTTCATCCTTTTCGGGGATATCCTCCCGCCAATTTCTAAATAACACAACACATTTGTTAAAATTGGAATTAGATTTCCTGGCTTCCGATGGCCACCCATCTACAAACCGACCTCGGCAAGCGTTGCTTAACTTTGGAAACCTATGGCTGGTATTATTTTAGCCACGTACTTTCTAGCTACATAATAGTAAAGTGCTAAAATCACTTACAACCTGTATCCCCGTCCAGGTAGGTCATTACCCAAACTATTAGCACATTCTAGCACCATTTGTAGTATACTACCTCCTACACTCTAGAACAGGGGTGGCCAACTTAATTTGACCCACGATCAACTGTTTAAAAACTAGACTATATAAAACATTTGTTTTTTTTTCCTATTTAGTCACGCTTTATTAATAGTAGCTTCTTCCCGCGGCTTCGCCCTCGTGGAATGAGGTTACTCCACATAAACTTAGGACCCCCGTTTTGAGGGGGACCTCAGGTCCAGCCCTGAGGTCCACCTTAAAACGGTGGTCCAAGATGACCTTGGTTGGAGCGCTAGTTTGCAACCGTCTGGTCGACCCATAAGGGGCGGCCAGATTGATATAAACCAATGTCCCAACATGGTCCCAATCAAAGTGATCTTGGTTTGTGTATTTGGTTGTAATCCATGCCCTTCAACGCCCTTGCTTGGGAGGCGCGTTTTTCCAACCACCAAACATGTTGGCGAATGGTTTACATCCAAACAGCGCAACACAAACCAAGGTCACTTTGGTTTATTTATATGTTTGGTTTGTGCTAGTTTGCATCCATCTGGCCGCTCCATTATGGTCGATTGGAATCGGCCATAATGGAGCTCGATAGTAATCATCCGGTTGGCCAACCCTGCTCTAGAAAATGCACCTACCCTCCTAATTTAAGGCGATTAGCAGCATTCCGTAGAACGTTGCTGAAGCGTAATTCCATTATAGGTTTTTATTTGAGCTTTCTAGTGCTCTTAAGAAGTAATGGTGTTGAGAATTGCTTTTAAATGGACTTTGAAATCTGATTTCGGATTTCTTGAAAGGTTTTTTTGACACCAATTTTTTACCTACTTTCTATCGTAATTAACTACAGATACTAATA
Source organism: Mythimna lalbum (assembly GCA_949319445.1). Taxonomy (NCBI): domain Eukaryota; kingdom Metazoa; phylum Arthropoda; class Insecta; order Lepidoptera; family Noctuidae; genus Mythimna; species Mythimna lalbum. The sequence continues at coordinate 16,628,109 of OX439357.1, read as the reverse complement.
ACAAAGTATATACAGCCTTATTTAATAACATCTTCCTACTGCTGGGACTTATGCCTTCTCTCTAGGAGTAGGAACAGGTCGCAGTCCACATTGCAGATTAGTAGATTCATGGACGGCGAGGCTTGGATAGCTCGCTGTCCAACCGTCCGGTAACTGTCCGGACCGAGTCCAAGACGTCGACGGGGCGCACTGTTCCCGCGCGCCTGAAGGAGTTGTCAGCAACAGGAAGGGCCCAACTGGGTCGAAGCCTACTGGGGCCAGGGTTATCCGAAAGGTACTCAAGCCCCGGTATGAAGAGGCTAGAAGGAACGGGGTGGGTTTTTAGTAAGTAAGAGTCTGACACTACCTCCCGCTCCACCCAAGAGCGGGGGTTGTTGTTGGATGATTTTTGCCACCGAAAAAAAAAAGATTAGTTGTTGCCACATGTCTTCGTGTTTGTTTTAGAACATGGAAGGAAAGTGGCATCTGTTTCCTAAAGAAAGAAAAAAGAGGTGCTTTAACAGTTCATTTTAGGTCGTCAAATGGATCGTATTAAGAGCTCGTGGTTTAAATCGCGTTTCACATGAACTCACACGTAAAGTTAGGAAGTTGGGAATATTTAGGGTTAGGATTATAGGGATACTAGTTCTCAATAGCAGCTAGGCGCCTGGTATTATCCCTGGTTAATGGTAATAGCCTAGTATATATTTAGATGGCTATAAATGTGGCTGTGCTAACATATAGGTTAATTTACGAAACATATTGGGGAAGCAGTGTAATGTTTTTTTTCTCATACGTTATTGAATCCTCCCAATCTGGTCGGAGCGAGAGGGAGTATCAGAGTTTAATTAAATAAAACCCACCTGTGTTCGTATGGCATCATCATTTCAGCCGAAAGACTTCCACTGTTGGGTCTCCCACAAGTGTCTCTACAACGAACAGTTCTGAGCCGAACATTTCCCTTCACTGCTCTGCTCCTATTGATCGTAGCGTGATGAAAAGTATACTATAACCTGCCCAAAGTATAAAGAATGATTGTACCAAGTTTCGTTAAAATCCGTCGAGTAGTTTTTGTTTCTATAACGAACATACAGACAGACAGACAAACAGACAAAAATTTTACTGTTGTGTGTACTAATCACCCCCCGATAGTTTTGGAAATATTTTTCATGTACACAATTGCCTTTTTTACAGATTTATTATAAGTATAGATATAGATAGTGCCCAAATATATGTTTTTGTTGTGGCGTGGCTGTGGTACCTACATCTGAATAGACCTAAATACACGTCAACACAGCTAGTAGGCACACATAAAGCCTCTTCAACCAACAGCAAACAAAATTACGAATTCCCGATAAACAGTTTCCAGTGCAAGTCCCAAACGATGTGGAATTAATCACTATAGGAGTTCGCACTCGCTTTGTCGTTCAACCTTACCACAAATTGATTGCAACCGATTGCCATTAATTCGAACAATTACCGTTAAGTTTGTCACACCGTCGCGTAATAATCATTTCTCGTTGGTTCTCCTGGGTATTGTGTATCTGGACGTCTTTGCTGGCTAATGATGGTCGGAATTGCTTCTGTGTTTGAAGGCTATTGTGTGGATTGGAGAATGCTTGGTTGCAGATGCGGTAGATTCTATCTATCTGTACAATCTATCTACGCGTCTAATGTCTAATCTATCACGTAAAATGTACGAAATCTGTGTAGATAACTTAAACTGTCCCCGCAGACTGGCCTCAAAAAAATGCCGCCACCAAAAAAACGCTTGAAGCGGAAACAAAAAAAAAACTAGTAGCGGCTGCAAAAAACAGATGAAGCGTGCGACACCTATTGGGTCCGGTGAAGCTTGAAGCCGCTTCAAGCGTTTTTTCGAAGCCCGTATGCAGGAACAGTAATACCTACTTTAAAATTGTGTGTAGCTTAAGCTTTGTTTCATCGCAATCAGTTGACTATATCAAAAGAAATACTACATTCATTGATTGCTAGGCGGTACAAAGTTCACCGGGTCAGTTTGTTAATAATAATAATACGAAAATCGATCGGTATGTTTGTTACTCAATAATGGAATGGAAGGTTGAAAATGGCGCCAGTAACTGAAAAGTTGAAAAGAAATCGGTCTTGGTCATGTGAAAAAGAGGGATGGAGCGCATATTACAAAAAATAGTTCTGAGTATACATGTAAATGGACGGAGAGGGAGAGGATGGCCGAAGAAAAGATGGATGGATTGTGTGAAGAGAGATATGAAAGAAAAGGGAGTTAATGATAGTTTGGCGGGGACAGGACAGAATGGAAGAAGGAAACGTATTGCGTCGACCCCAAATAATATAGGCAAGAAGAAGAAGAAATTTGTTACTCAATAACGCCTTACAGGATCTTGAAAACAGGTCAAAAGTGAATAGATTATTTCTAGGCTAGCATGCTGTATCATTGACAACAAAATCGCTTACCATTAGATGAGTTAGTAGTCAAGCGCGAACCTATCTTTAAAAAATACGAGCGTTTAAAGGATTAATTGAATCGTATAAAACTACAATTAGACAATGCAGTGTTACAGAACGGTGAAATAGAAAGATTCTGTAGTTGGATCAGTCCGCTTTTGAACGGAATTTCTATTCTATCGCAGTTAAAGACTTGTCCAATTTAGATGCTCGACATAGAACAGTTATTGGACTTTATGCCGTACTAGCTTCTAACAGCGACTTCACCTGTGCAAAAGTAGAAAATTATTCTAAGTAATTTCAATTATTTTAGCAAATATTTTGACAAAACCGAAGCATGACAGTTGAGCAACAGTTGAGAGTTTTTCATGGTGGTGGCATTTTTGTTTGGGTCATGTCCCCTTCAAATTGGCTGAGCTGAGTGGGCCTGATGCAAATGTCATGCTCCTGAACGGGCGCAAAAATTTGTCTTAGAAGGGAATCAATCCCACAACCAGCGACATACCAGTCAGGGACACTAACAGGCCAGTCGATATAATCTTAAAGAAAAAATATATTTATTTTTTTATACTCTTAACATCATTACTTTTATGACGACTCGAATCCGTATTTACTCGTATTTTACAATAAAATGAGTAAATAATTCTACCTCTAACACACAATAGCCTCCAATCCAATATCTTAGACCTCATCTAAAGGTATTACTTTTCTCTCAAACAAAGCTTGAAGGCTCCTTGGAAACAATTTCAGGGAATGTTTGCGGACTCCGCCCAATTCTCAATTTCTCATTACAACTCCGCTTCAACGTAATGACACAGGACCCTTAGGGAAACTTATTTTTATCATTTGCTGCCAGAAAGTTTGAATGTTCGCCGTCCGAAACCATAAGTCCCATATTACGGGGACCGAGTTTCAGTTCGCTTCGGGAACAAACAAGACAAGTGGCAGAAATATTTGAGAAGTACTAGAAATTGATTTTAATTTTTGACATTAAGTTATTGTATTTTTAATTCTTTTTCTATGAATTTTATTGTATTTCTTAATAATTACTAGTAATTTGCTCCGTGATAATTTTTTCACATGAATTACGAATTTTATTGTATTTTTAATCTTTATGAATTTAATTTTTATTGTATTTTGATTTTTTAAATTTTTAACATATACTGTATATTTTTTTTTTCGTCTTATATTACCTATGTTAAAATATGTGAAACTTATATGGGCCTAGATGCCTGAAATAAATGAACTGAATTGAATCTGGAATGAGGACTTGATAGAGATTTGTGATTCACAGCCGTAGAATTGGAGAGACATCTTTCCACAAGCCATAGCCTTGGAGGCAAACGACGATGGCGCGCCGTAGCCTGGTCCATCATCAACAGCCACGACCATTCTGACAAGAATGCCCGTCTAAGAAGAGAGGAATTCGATTGATGTTTTTTTTTTTCTGCGGGTTTCTTCTAGGTAAGCGCGTAACATCGTCGACCGCATCGTCGCTTTCCATCAGGTGAGATAGCGATCAAGCACGAACCTATTAATAATTTTAAAAAAATGCTGAAAGGGAAAAAAAGTTGTTTACAGATTAAACCTTCTGTCTTCATCTGTTGCATGAACAAGTCCAAAGATAATCAATTTTTGTCGCGAAAAGTTCTAACAGTGTCGCTAAGTTAATCTTCCTTTCCTTATTGTAATCTCAAAGGAAGCTGAATAATGTGGTATGCTGTGAACAGTTCATCTGTCATCGACAAAAGATCCATCAGCAAGTCTTATTACCAGGTTTACGCACGCATTGGATAGTAATATAAAGGATATTAGGTAAACGGTCATCATCATTATCAAAAGACGTCCACTGCTGCTCCCCAAGTGTCGCCGTAACGAACGGTCCTGTACGTCTCGCATATAATTATCGCATTCCTGCGACCTGTCCAGGTCATCGGTCCACCTTGTGGGATGCCTTCCAACGGTGCGTCTTCCTTAACGACTTCTGAAATTAAAGTTATTTTGCACTTTTTAGTGTTTATCTTATTACGTTGAAGTCGGTTGTTATTTTTTGTGCAAAATTATTTTTTCTACTGTCGCGCCAGTGAAGCACGCAAAAGCTTAGTTTTCTACATTTTTATAACTGCAGAATAAAAGACGTAAGCAGCTTAGACAAAATAAAGAAAACCCACACTTAGTGCCGGGCCACTATTTGCGAATGCTAATAAAAACACTTCTTTTTAGAAGCTTTCGAATTTAAATAAAAGGAAATTTACGCCCCTACATTAATCTGAATTCGCGTTTAAGTCAGGCGATTAGTCTTTTCGCCACACTGTTTGAAAAAAGTTTGGTCTTTAGTGCTAAAAGTTTTAGTCAGTTTAACGACTCATCTATCTTTTTTTTTTTGAGGGCTTAAGTGGCAGTGGGTACACTGCTCACAGGAAAGATGGTCATTGAGGTCGAAAGGTTCTGGAAGGAGGACTGCGTAGCAGAAGACGTAGTGTTAGAAGACCTCACACAAAGTGGATCGATGAACCAATGAGGGTCGAGGGAATCTGATGGATGCAAACCGCACAGGACCATTCGTTGTGGAACTCTTGGGGGTTCTGTAATCAGTAATTTAAGGTATTCGATAGCCAGTTCTCGTGCCGGGTCTTGGTTCAGGCCATGGTCCGAAGTGAGAGAGAATAGGAAGCGGTCGCCTCCTTCTAGAAGTAGTAAAGACCGCGAAGGAGACAGCTGCAAGAGTGTGAACGTACATCTTAACGCCCCAGCCGTCATGAAAGGAGACGCTTCAGATGTCAGGAGTCACAGAGCAATCTATAACCACTATCAGCGCGGGCTTGCGTACGACGAGCAGTGGGTCGATCGTGGTCTACCCGTCCGATAAGAACCGAGCCTACGTCGTCGACGGGTCATAGTGTTCCACTCGCACCTCATAGAGATGTAACCAAACCGTAGGGGCCTAGCTGAGCTGAAGCCCATGGGCATTTCTGAAAAGGAAACACGTAAACCACAAAAGGCAACTGACGAAACACAGATGGGTTTTAGTCAGTAAAAGTCTGACACGAAAAAAGGTAAAAGATTAGACATTTATTATAGAGAAAGTAATTCAGGTTATTGTCAATCTCTAAATACATCTATCTTACAATATCTTTTTGACCTAAAGCCAGTCCATAACTCTTTTAGCTACCGAGTAGAAAAAGTCTCAACTAAGTGCTTTCACTAAGTAGATTTGGCAGAAGCCGAGACGATCCGTACTGAATCATTTTATACTGGAACGAAGCGGTTGAAACTGGTTATATCCAGTTATTAAGTGCCCAAATTACAGCGCTCAAACAGCTGGTAGATTTTCGTTGATTTACTGAACTTTCTGGAGCTATCGACGGATGGTCTAGTTGGCTTTCGAGGGATATTTGCATAAGGAGATTTGTTTCTTTTTTCTTTTTATTATTGATAGGCTCGCGTTTGACCACCATCTCACCTGATGGTAAGCGATGATGTGGTCGACGAAGGAGCACGCTTGCCTAGAAGTAACCTATTCACTCTTGACTTAAAGACCCCCAAGTTGTAGCTATCAGGAAACACACTTTGTTTGTTTTTACAAGCTTTTATTTAGTTTCACCTGTCCCGATGTTTGTCTGTAATTAAATCTTGTAAATTAAATTTGACCCACTTCCCGGTTACCGATTGAGCTGAAATTTTGCATGCATATGTAAATCAGATGACAATGAAAATTTATTATGACATGAAGCTGATCTGATGATGGAATTGGAAGGTGGCTATAGGAACTTGGTAGTTAAACGACACAACCTCATCGAGTTTGGGCTTGTATAATTCGTCTTGACGAGTATTAATTATATAGGTATACCGAGCTATAAAAGCTGGCTATGAAAAAACGATTTTAATTAAAAGCTTGTTACTATTGAAAAACTCACCCTTGACCACTAATTCCTGATGGAAAGCAACCATGTGGTCAATGATAATAATAAATGATATTTACACTTAAATTTTTTTTTCGTCAGTTTAAACTAGATGAGGCTGGTGCGTCCTAGCTACCCTGAGAAGAAACACCAAAACCAACACAGCGGTCAAAGTTTCTTTTAAAATCCATACCTACAGGTAGAGCACGCTTGCCTAGAAGTACCTAATCTATACCTTTACCAACCTTATACTAATATTATAAAAGCGAAAGTGAGTTTGTTTGTTTGTTTGTTTGTTACGTCTTCACGCCTAAATGGCAAAACCAATTTTGATGAATTTTGGTACAGAGATAGTTGGGACCCCGGAGACGGCTAATTTTTTTAAAAATAATGTTAGTAAAGGGGGAGACAGAGTAAAGTACATTATTAACGCGGGCGAAGCCGCTGGTAAAAGCTAGTTATTTATAAAATACTTTGTTATTGTGAGAAACCTCTATATTAACATTGTTAGATTTTGTTTCCGACTTTTCCTTTCACCCTTAATGGAAAATATAAAGTTTGATTATCAACTCTGGAAGTAAAGAACGGGTACTGTTCTAAATACAGTCAATTACAATTCAATTTTGTGTCCATATTTGCTTTTACAAATATGGCGTAAGAAAAGAGTTCTTGGAGGAACGTGGAGACCTTTATCCAGCATTGGGATAGTTAGAGGTAAAAAAAAAATTGCTTTTTTGCCTTGCTGTCACTGTACCAACCGATAGAATAACTCCCATTTATTGGTCTTGTAAGTACGGACCGCGTCATTAATTGGTTCATCATCATTTCAGCCGAAAGACGTCCACTGTTGGTCATAGGCCTCCCCCAAGTGCCGCCACAATGAACGGTCCTGTGCGTCTCGCATCCATCGGGTTCCCGCAACCCTTACCAGGTCATCGGCCCACCTTGATCAGGTTGATTTTTACCTACTGAAAACAAAAAATGGTAAGTTTGACATTCCTCAGAAGTCCATTTCAATATTAGAGCACAAAATAATTAATGCAAACACCGTCTTAGTGCAAGTGCGGTGCAAGCGGATCATTTGCGTAATACCTGGCGATTATGCACAATCGTCTTTGCACTTTGACACACCACGGTTATGACACAGCCTCTGACCGAAGGATCTAGACGCGTATAGTTTAGAACGAAGGGTTTGGACAGACTAGAGCAGCGAAAATTTAATAGATTTTTGAAGTTTGACGTCTTTTTAACACGCTTTTATTAGCTTCACCTGTATGTTTGCTTATTTGCTTGTAACAACTGCCTTTGATCACGATTTTGCCCAACTTTGGGCCATCAGATTTACTTCAAACTTTGCACACACTCATCATTCCTACCTTTTTTATGTATCTTTTATTTGCATGTCTATCTGTACGTATAATAAAATAGTAAAAATGTGGAGCGATGTTTTCGATTGACGAAAAAACTGCTAAACATCATATTAAATTTTGCATACAAAATTCTTATAAGTCTATTTAAAAGATAGGCTATAAATTATGTCGCTACTTGCTACGGGAGTGAGCAACTTCAAATACTCCCATTGAAAAAAAAACAACAGGAGCTTACTTAGTTCTGCAATCGATTGTAAGTTGAGTTCCTAATAAAGTTATTATTATTCTCTTTATTCACTTTATAAACATATAAATTATATTTTTAAATATTTAAATAAAAAATAAAAAATATTTATTATTATTATTTTTGAAGAAAAGGGGCTATGCATCTCCCATAGTGTAGGAGATGTAGTCACTGCGACCTAAAAGATCTATTGTGACTCGCCACCTTGTTAGAGTAACTCTTTTAGCCGGGAGGCTTCCAGGAAGTCTAGAATACTCCTAGCTTTGAGAGTTTTAATCTCCTCCGGGCGAATAATGTGTCGACCCAGATGGATACTCCGTTTGTGGATAAGGGGCCCACATTCACACAACAGGTGCTTAGGCGTCTCCCTCTCCTGATTACAGTACCTGCAAACATCAGTGTCACTCAGTTTCATGTGAAAAAGGTGCCTGTTTAATTTGCAGTGGCCGGTTAAGGCGCGGGCTATCGCACAGATGTTCGTCCTGCTAAGCTCAAGAAGCTCGGCAGTTCGTTTTTGTGAGTAGCCTTCTATAAGAGATTTGGCGTGTAGCAGTCCTGGTTGTAACAACCAGTGCTTTTTTGAATCGCCAAATAGGTTGCCCTTAAGGGTCTGCATGGCCTGGTTCTTTGAGATACCACAGAAAGGTTCTGGTCCTATCTGATGACCCTGAGCCCCAGTCCTTGCAAGTTCGTCGGCTTTTTCATTGCCAGTAATTCCAGAATGACCCGGTACCCATCTCAGAATAACTTTATTCCTTTGCCCCAGGTCATTTAGTTTGTTAACGCAGTCTTTTACCAGTTTCGAATTTATTGTATTCGAGTTCAAGGCGTTAAGAGCTGCCTGGCTATCTGAGTAAATCAGAATTAATTGATTTATGTAGTTTCGTTGACGGTTGGCTTCCGCACATTCTATAATGGCGTATACCTCCGCTTGGAATATGGTGGCATATTTACCCAGATTCAAGCTTTTGCTGAATTTCGGGCTAATGCCAAATATTCCACATCCTACATTCTCACCCATTTTGGATCCGTCTGTAAACCAGATCAGGCTTCCAGCCTTGCAAGTAATGAGGTTGCTTGCCCAATCCTCTCTGCTCGGCAGTTCCACTGTGTAATTTCTTGTGAAGCTACACTGTGGAAGCATGACGTCTGTTGTCATAGCTAGCTGATCGTGTTCAAGCACTGATTCGTGTAGCGATCTCAGTGCTTGAGAGCGCCAGTTTACTTTGCCAGTGCTGTTTATTCTATACATGCCCGCTTTCGCCTCCTTCGCAATTAATAGATGAAGTGGCGGAAGGTTGAGCAGGGCATTTAGAGCAGCTCCTGGGGTTGTAGACATGGCGCCTGTTGATATAATGCATGCAAGTCTCTGCAAACCATTAAGTTTGTTAATGACTGTCACTTGGGATGTTTTCCTCCACCATACTACGCAGGCATACGTTATTATCGGCCTAACTATAGCGGTGTACAACCACAGGGCGATTTTAGGGTTTAGGCCCCATTTCGTCCCTGCTAAGCGACAGCATATTCCTAAAGCTATTTTAGCCTTTTGAATCACATTATTAATGTGAGTGTTCCAGGTCAGTCTCTGGTCGATAGTTACGCCCAGGTACTTGACCTCATTGGAGAATGGTATGCGAGTCCCCTTTACAGTGGGCGTTACAAGTTTGTCCAACTTTCGCTTCCTAGTAAAGGGGACTATTGTTGTTTTACTCGGGTTAACCGATAAATTGTTCTCTGTGCACCATGTGTTTATAACGTTCAGAGATCTTTGCAGTATAGATGATACCGTGCTGTGACAGGGGCCGATAACACAAGCCACCACATCGTCAGCATAACTGTGTACATCTAAGTCTCTTTTAAAGGCTTCAACCAGCAATTGGTCAACAACGAGTAGCCATAGAAGTGGCGATAGAACGCCTCCTTGTGGGCACCCTTTAGTTGTTTTGAAGCTTTTTGTAGTTCCGTGTAAGGTAACACTGATAGTTCTGTTGAGGAGCATGAATTCGATCCAACGAGTAGTTGTCTCGTCAATCCCTTTCGCCTTCATTCCCTTGGAAAGGGCGTCTATGGTGACGTTGTCGAAAGCTCCTTCAATATCAAGGAAAGCACATAGGGCTATCTGTTTATCTTCCAAAGCCCTTTCGATCCTGTCTGTTAGTTCTAACAGAGCAGTTTCTGTGGATTTTCCTTTTTGGTAAGCATGTTGCTTCGGATGCAGAGGGTTAGCCCTTAATGGTCCATCCCTGATGCATTCGTCTATAACCTTTTCCATACTCTTGAGTAGGAAGGAGGTAAGGCTTATTGGTCTGAAGGACTTTGGTTGAGAGTAGTCTTTCTTACCAGCCTTTGGGATAAAACAGACTTTAACTGTAGTCCATTTCTCAGGTATATATCCCCAGGCAAAGCTTGCTCTGAAGATTTTGATTAAGATAGGGATGAGTATAGTCTTCCCTTGCTGCAGGAGAGCTGGGAAGATATCGTCATCACCTGCAGACTTAATCGGCTTGAATGAGTCTATAGCCCATTCTACCTTGTTTGGTCTAAAGTACCTCGCCGCTCTTCTCCAGTCTTCATTTGTAGGCCTGGAGAGGCGGATATGAGGTGAATATGGTACGATGATGTCTTGTGCCATCACCGAGCCAGGGAAGTGTGTTGACGCCAAAAGTTTCAGGGTTTCCTCCGCTGATGCAGTGAAGGCACCGTCTGGTTTCTTTAAGAGTCCCAGTTGATTCGTAGGCGATTTGGATAAGACTTTGTGGATTCTGGCTCCTTGAGGGACTTTAGTAATCTCCTCGCAGAACTTCCTCCATGAAAGTCTTTTCGCCTTTCGGATTTCTTTATTATAGGTAGGTAAAGCTTTCCGATACCGATCCCAGTCGTCAGTCGATTTAGCCTTATTGAACAACCTACGTGATTCCTCCCTTAAAACATCGAGCCTTTTGTTCCACCATGTCACTTTTCTGTCCCTCACAGTTCTTAGAGGACAGCTCTCTTGGTAAGAGGCTGTAATGGCTTCAGTAACTTGAGTGACAGCATAGTCCAATGTTTCATGGGAGCGTATGGTTTTAGGGACGTCTAGGAGTCTCTCCTGGAGCTTTCGTCTGTACAAGTCCCAGTCCGTGGTTTTCGCATCCCTAAAAGTGATAGTTCCGCAAATGTTGGATGTATTCAAAGCGAATTCAATAAGTCGATGATCAGACATAGATGGTTCATCACTGACATGCCAATTGGTTATCAGCCTGGCAGTGTGAATAGTAGCGAGAGTTACATCAAGAACTTCCTTCCTCGATTTAGTTACAAAGGTCGGTTTACATCCCTCATTAACTATTTGGAGGCGGTTAGTTATTACAAAATCATGAAGCAACTCACCTCTATCGTTGATGTCAGTGCTGCCCCAGTTGGTATGGTGGGCGTTGGCGTCACACCCAATGAGAAGCTCGGCATTGTTGGCATAGGCGTACTCTACTACCTTTGCAAGCTCCTCGGATGGGTCGGTTTTCGTCCCGTCCAGGTATGCCGAGCACACGATGAGGCGTCCATTTCCGCTCTTGACATTGACATAAGCTGCAATCAGGTCATCGCTGCACAGGCCTGGTATGCATAAGAAATCAATATTATTATTGAAAAGTATACACGCTCTTGGTTTGACTCCACCGCTATGATGAGCGACCTTACCTGCAGAGCCCAGTCCAGACACCGTGTTAGTATTAGCCAGCCACGGTTCCTGGATAAGAGCGATGTGAAGGTTCTTTTGTGTGAAGAGTTTTTCCAGAACAGCCGTGGCTGCTCTGGCGTGATGCAGGTTTATCTGCACCACTTGTGTGTTTATGTGTGTCTGTGTTATGGTGTGTTTGTGTTGTGTTAGTGTTATGTGTTTGTGTGGGTGGGTTAAGCGGCGTTATTCGACCTGCTTGGCTTCGAGGCTTTAGGGCAGCCCTGAGGTTTGGCCGGTCGGCTCGCCGCTACCGATCGATTGGGACGGTTAGCCCCTTTCGTCGGTGATGCCCCGAGGGGGCGGTTCCTGACGCCCTGGCCTCCGGGTTTCGGCTTAGCGTTTTGCCGCTTTGCCGTTTTACCAGAGACCCGGTCGCTCGGCCCCGCCTTAGGAGCGTGTTGAGCAGATGGCGAAAACCTTGCGCCAGATTGGCTAGTCCCTGCCACCTGCTCAGCCTTCGCTGGCGTATTATCGCCGCGAATGCGTATTGGGACTTTACGAAAGCCTAATTGCGGCCTGCAGTCTAGTTTGCGCAGGGCTTCTATGGAGGCATCATCGATAGAAAGGGCGGTCGTGATTCCGTCCCCTTCTTTCTTGACGCTCAGCACCTTCCACAATCCAGTCTGCAGGTCGTTTTGTTTTTCCAAGAGATTAAGGGCATCTCTTGGAGTTTTGATGACATCTTCTGTCTTAAAGTGGAGGATCCCAACCTTGGCTTTTGGCAGGTCCTTCTCGTTAATGAGCGAGAGTTCCGCCTCTGGCCACGGCTTTAGTGTCCCCACTTTTTCTTCAAGCCATTTCAGGCTGTAGTCGTTTTTGATTACGACTTGCAGCCATCCTGGCTTGAAAGTGCAACCCTCGATTCGAATTTTGAATTCGGGGGCTTTGGGCATAGGGGCGTTAAGAATCGCCCTCAATATGTCCTTAGAAAGGAGCCCCAATTGCACGTTCGACATGGGCTCTCTATTACGGATTCCCACTCGGATGTTGGTTAGGGCGTCTTTAAAAGACACAACGCTTGTCCCAAGCGGTGGTCCGACCTGAGCTGCGGACGTCTCGTCAGGGATCATTGGAATTGGCCCTGACTTTTCGTCCACACGCGTTGTCTTTTTGGCATGATCTTTCGGCGACTCGTCTTCGGATCGAAATCGTTTTACCGGCCTCTTCCCCGATGACGTATCGGCCACCAGATCAGTCAAAGGAGCACGCGCACTCGCCCACTGCTCCGTGACCAGCTTGTAGGCCTCAATGGAGTCCATACCGCCAGCCTTGAGGCGCCGCAGGCGCTTACGCGCGGCTCCTGGCAACCGTCGTTTCCTGGGGCTAAAGTCAGTTCCCAACGGCACTTCCGAGTCCATCTCAGTAGGCCTCGTGCCATCGTTTGCCGACTCCAGCTCAGGAGGGTTGAGTTCGGTGTCTAAGGTGACTTGGGAGTCTCCCTCAGAACCGAGTAAGAGAGTAGTCAGATCAGGTATTGACCCAATAAGACTACTCGAGGGTTCCGGACGTTCATCATCGTCCTGAGATGTTGTTGTATAAAACTGTGAATCCATACAGTTCCCACGAGTAGCTAGGGAAATAAATAGTCCACCCCGGCAGAGCCCCGCTTGCCCGGGTAAGGCAAAATTTACTACCCCAGGATTGCCATCTCGCTGGGGAGACACCGATAAGAACCAAGCTCCCCCTTGGCCACGCATCCCTCAGCTCGGTACGAATGACACCTTGGATTGGGATTCGCCAGGCGGTTTCGGTTACGTCTAATTCTGATGGAATTAGACCAAAAACGGGGTGGCAACCTCGAGAAGGTGGATCCGCCTGACTTGCCTTGAGGATCTTCACGACTGTAGCGCTCTCCCTCAAGACCCCGCCACCTTATCGCCTCTGAGGGAGGTGATAAGGTAGGCCTGCATCTATACTACCAAGCAAAGCAAAAGCAAAGCATGTCGTTGTGCAACCGCAAAAGCATACATACAGACCCTCCCCAAAAAAAAATATTTAAATATATATATTATTATTTTTTTTTTTTTTTCATATATAAAAATAATTAAATAATAATAATATTCCACAACTATCACACAACGCCGTCTAGTCCCAAGCTAAGCAGAGCTTGTGTTATGGGTACTAGACAACTGATAAACATACTTATATATCTCTAAATACATACATAATATAGAAAAATTACACCCAGATACAGAACAAATGATTATGCTCATCACACAAACATTTGTCCTGGGTGGGAATCGAACCCACGACCTCCGGCATAGCAGTCAGGGTCACTAACCACTAGACCAACAGGCCAGTCATATAAATATACTGCAGATACTGCAGGTCCTCATCCATAATTATCTTTTTATAGTCACTCTTTTTCAAATATATCATCAATCACACAGATCATCAGTATTTTACTCTTTTCTATATAATAACCATCCACAATGGGCTTAAAAACAATTATAAAAACAGTATTTTCTTCCATTTAGTTCTATCAACTGTCACGCTGTCACTTACTCCCTTTTTCTCACGTAACCTATCCACCTATTCTTTAGACTCCAGTATCCATCCATCCACATGTCAGTCATAACTTTTTTAATAGTATGCGTTTTATCCCACTTCTTCACATACTCATACCAAGACAAACGATTGCCTTTAAATTTTTCAGTCACTACCTCCATCGCCAGAGATAAAAACTAATGAAGGAACATCGTACGACTGGAAGTGATGAAGTAAGGATGTCTTAACTCTTGAGGAATACGACACAAAGAAAGAGAGAGCTCCAATTTCAAAGTAAAAAACCTTCAGTAGTACAAAAGTGTTTTTAGATATTTTTGTCATAGGCGAATTAAACAACGTCGATAGCCAAAAACTAAATAACTCCATGCCAAACTATGTAGAATATTCGAGAACTAGCCCCATGTATCAACAGCCTTAATTGCAGAGGCTTCATCGTCCTGGCTTAGACCTCAGTGGCTCGCTTGCAAGGCATTAATAAAGCCTGGATTAATATTCCGTTCTGAACCATCTCAGAGGATTACGGTGCAATCTTCTTACGGAATAAAGATCGGTCAACTACTAAGGTTTAGTGCTTTGGAACAGGGAAATAAAATGGAATATTTGAATGGAATTATCTATGAAGTGAGATTATGTCGTCGACTGTGCAAATATGAAAGAGAAATTATATCTATACTTAATATTATAAAGAGGAAAACTTTGTTTGTTTGGTTGTAATGAATAGGCTTAAAAACTACTGGACCGTTTTTTAAAATTCTTTCACCATTCAAAAGCTACATTATCCACGAGTAACATAGGCAAAATTTCATTTTGGAAAAAAATTGGGTTCCATAAGATATTTAGGTTTTTCGGACACAAGGTGTAAAAAATCAGCCAGAAAAGTTACTTATTTTGCGTACGCTGCCTAAACTATAAAATATAGAACCAAGGCTAACCAACAAACAGTTCTTTTCAGGTCTAACCAACAGTTTTTTTCAGGGGTAAACAACGGTTCTTTTCAGAGCTAGAATATTACACGCTATTAACATGTTCTTAACACAAAGACAGACAATTTGATTCTCTAAATGTTTGTTTACACACGTAATCGATAGACTATGGAAAAGGCGATAACTAAGCGAAAAACCAAAATTCTGCCGGAAGTCATTATTCCACGCGGACGAAGTCGCGGGTAAAAGCTAGTATTTATGTATTATTTATAAAAACACTTTTTACACATGAATTTTTTCGTCAGTTTAACATTTCGAATATCGTAATTAGACATACAACAGAAAGATAATGAGAGAGCGAACGTTCGCTTCACCTTTTTGGTTTTAGGATTCCTCACGATGTTTTCCTTCATCGCTTTGAGAGAAATAATAAAAATAGAAATGGAGAGTTTTTGGCGATATATGATATGGTTTTTTGTAATGTGTTTTTGTGATAAGGTATCAAAATAAAGAACTTGAGAAAACGATTTCAGAAGTATTACTCACTAAAATGGAGGACATGAAATAGTTGACAGTATTAAAAAGAATAAACAAGTTCAGAAAGAAAGAAAAACAGTTTATTCACACGATAAAGACGCAATCTTAAAACAAGCTAGCTATTGGAGATAGTTTTCAGTTATAGTAACTTAAAAAACAACATTTTACCGAACACGCCATAATACAAGTTAAACTTATTCATATCCCGGTATTTTACAACGTCCACAATTCCAAATTATCCTACAGCATACAATCTACAAACGAGGTTGAAGGAACCTTGCCAAAATTCCCCTCATACATTTTATGCTGCACTTAATAATTTTCAATGAAAAGAAAATATTATAACAATTTAAGCTCTTCATAAATTAAGTAACACTAAGAGTGGCCATATAAATTGTGTAGCCTGGCATGAACATGTCCAAGGCTATGCCAAATATTTAGTAAATTATAGGGATAACATGCATGCTGAAGATTTTGGAGTTTTTGTGGTAGATGGGGATAAGGTGCTTATAAGGAGAGATAGGTGGAGTTACCGCGTCTATGGACTGAACGCAAGGACCAATTGAATGATAAATGATATTTATTTTGCAAATAGGTTTAAAAAACACTTTTACACGTCCAAATTTTTTTTTTCGTCTTTTTAAGCTACATGAGGCCGGTGTTTCCTAGCTGACTACCCTGAGAAGAAACACTGAAACAAACTCAGGGGTCAGTCTCTTTTAAAGTCCATACAGTAAATATGTAATTGTCAAATCACATGAGAACCATGCCGATCAGTCTGAGATAGTCTTTTGAAGAAAGAACCATACAGATTTGAGGAACACAATTGGAATTTAATCAGTGAAATCTGACACCTAAAGAGGAAAAAGTTGTTTGCTTCAAATCACACTCTATCAAGAGGTTAATAACAATTTAAAAAAATGAATACCAAAATTGTAACACAACTCTTTTACAACAATCTAAGGGTCGTAAGTATAGTTGCATCATATAGCTATTTATCAGACAACTATTGGAAGGACTGGAGGGGGGAAAATTTTCATCAGTTGATGTTATTTCGCAACCCATTCTTAGCATTTAAATTTGCGTACAGCTAAAGAGTGAAATTCCCTGCCAGTGCTGTTTCCTGATGGCTACAACCTGGGAATTAGAAAAAGCACAACTAATCATCATCATCATCATTTCAGCGGACGGACGTCCACTGTTGGATATAGACATCCCCCAAGTGTCGCCACAATGACCGATGACCTGCTGAAGGTTGCGGGAATCCGACGGATGCGGGACAACTAATGACTGAAATAATTATGGATATATCAGTCTTGGATCTTCTAACATTTTCTATAATATTATAAAGAGGTGAAAGTAAGTTTGTATAATATCTGTACATACAAACTTACTTACAAAAACTAATAAACCGATTCTGAAAATTACTTCACCAGTAGAATGCTATTTTATCACGGAGTGACATCGACTACGGTTTTCCATCCCTTGCGTCATAACCGCAAGTTCAGTTGAAAACCAGCGTCAGGCACTAGATGTCTGGCAATCATGCTGAACTGGACCTATTTTGGTGCAGTCGTGAGGCTATATATATCAACAAGAATTTTGTTTTTCAATTGGGGCAATACCAAGAACGTAATAGTTTTAACATGTAGTTTTTGGCTGTATTAGTAGTAATTGTTTTGGCAATTGTAACAATGAATTCTATTTCGCTCGAAAATTGCATTAAAATAATTCAAATCCACTATGAAAATGGTCGTTCTGTTAAAGTTACATTTCGTAAAATTCGTGATATTTTCAGACAACATAATCGTCCTTCAGAGACCGCTATTAAGAATTTGGTTGCGAAAAATTTTGGCCTATTATTGATGACATGGATACCATAAATGTGTTGCTAAGCGCAAATCTCGAGAACAGCTGAACCGATTTCGCTAGTTCTTTTTTGTTGTGTTTGTTACAGTGGTATTTCAACAGGACGGTACCACATGTCACACAGCCAATGAAACGATCAACTTATTGCAAACCTAATTTCCCGATCGCATAATTTCGCGAAATTCAGCTGATCGTGTGATTTAACACCACTGGATTATTTTTTGTGGGGCTATGTTAAAGACAGGGTCTATACGGAGCCAATCGAATCGATTGCAGCCTTAAAACTCAAAATCCGTAATGTCATTGACGAAATAGGATCTATTTCGTTTATGAACATTTTTTCCATTTTGGCAAAAAGTGATTAAAAATCTTGATGAAAGAATCAACATCTGTCAGCGTTATCGTGGTGGACATTTGCCAGATATTATTTTTCATTCATAATTGCCAAACATTTTCTCTTTGTAATACAATATTTTTTTTATTAATTTTCCTCTAAATTCTTTGTTTTATTTTGTTTTAGAAAACAAAGTTCTTAAAAAGATTCAAAAATATTTCTTATTTTCGTTTCTAGACAAATGCCATTAGTTTATCTATGCCCGAAATCTCCTCCCGATTAAAGTTAAAGTTTTACAATATTCTCGTATACAAACTGAAAATGCTCTTCGCCACAAAGAATTGCACCCAATTCTTTTATTTAAACAAAGAGATACACATATGCAATATACAATTGTAGACGAAGCAAATGGATACAAAGTGCTCGTACGTTGAATAAGCCACAATAGCTAAAGTATAAGAAGTGTAGATGCTGGAATGTCGAGCTATGGCCGATATCAAATATTTGTTGGCCATGCCGCCGTGCAATGTGCTGGCGCTGCGATGGACGTAATGTGGATAGGACTTCAAAAATTAACTACATTATGACTCCTTTAGGAGCTTGCCGCTATAAGCGGTAGCTAAGCTCGGGGCTGCGAGCGGTAAAATCAAAAGTATGAAAATTTATGGCGCAAACCAAAAGACGCCGGTCATAGGGAAAACGCTCCATTTACCGACGCTGCCCCGCTCGCCGCGCCACTCTGGTCGCCGTTAAGACCGAAGTCGTGAACAGGGCGTGACACAAATCATATTAAAAACATTTTGGAAACACATTAATTGTGCGTACAGCTAAGAAATGGAATTCCCTGCCGGAGTCTGTGTTTCCTGATATCTACGACCTAGAGATCTTTAAGTCAAGAGTGAATAGGTTACTTCTAGGTAAGCGCACTCCATCAGGTGAGATAGTTGTCAAACGTGAGCCTATCACTTACAAAAATATCGCGATCCCTAATTAACTGGAAATATATTTTTAACTGGGTTTCCTACTTGAAATCGAATGACGTTAGCTAGAATAACAGTTACTCAAAAACGTTAACGCGATAGTAACTATTTGAAATCACAAAATTCTGAACGCGACAGTACATTACCACGATGCATCAACATTTCGAAAATTATAAGGTCGGATCATCGGCAGCGCCCATAATTTTTGAACATCATTTCTCATCATCTAGTGCAGAATTAGGGAATGCAATCTCGATGTCGGCCTTTGTTAGCGAGATTGATCTCGGACGAAAAAAGGGCGAGATCTCGCGAGATTAACGAGATTGTACTCCAGCATAAAAACGTTTATTCGAAGCGCAGATTGACACGGACATTAAAAAATTATAGACAGATAAGTCAAACAATGTTTGATGCAAAAAATGTATTGAAAAAATTCGTGAAAATAAATGTTTATCTTATACCTAATACTTTGTTTTTTGGTGGGTAAAAATCATCCAAATGACATCTCCCGCCCTTGGACAGAATGTCATGTCACATCCACACAACGCCAACGCTGATGGCGTTCAGTATTCTGAAAATGTAAAACAAGCTGTTTGTTGTAAATGTTTCAGTGAAGCACGAGGTGCGCCGCTGAATTTCACTTATTCACTCTTTTCATAAAGGCCTGTGCATTTTGTGCTGAAAACTTTGTACAGGGGATTCGCTGGGAGGCAATTAAAAATGCTGCTGTTATTTCGGACAGCTAGTACTGACGGTTGAATACAGTTTTCTGGCGATGAATGAGATCCATAGTTTTTCTGATTGGATTGAAAACGAAATATGATGGTAGCGGATCAATAAAAAACATATCTGTCAAAAATCTGGAATTGAAGTAAATTTTGACTGGTTTTCAGGTTTTTTTTTTGGTGAGAAATTCATCCAATGACTTCTCCCGCTCTAGAGCTGAGCGGTAGGGCGTGTCAGACTTCTTGCTCTCAAAAACCGACTCCAATGTTCCTTTCTTGCCTTGCGTTCCAGGACCCCAAGGTCCTTCTGCGCAGCTTCTAAGCAGTAATGCTAGCAAAGGAGGAGGCCGACCGCATGAGGCAACGGCGCTCTCGCAGGGATATCGTTCTCGATTTCCGGCCACCATAGGCGTGGGATTGCGGATACGAGCAATGGGTAGCTCGCTGTCCAACCGTCCGGTAACTGTTCGGACCGAGCCCAAGTGGTCGACGGCGTGCACTGTTCCCGCGCGCCTCAAGGAGTTTTCAGCAACAGTAGGGGCCCAGCTGGGTCAAGCCTACTGGGGTCAGGTTTAGTTTCGAGAGGTTATAGCTCAGCCCCGGTGTCAGTAAGAGTTTGACACTATCTCCCGCTCCGCCCAAGAGCGGTTATTGTCATTAAATGATTTTCCCACCATAAAAAAGACCCCAAGGTTCCCTTTCGGAGAACCCATGGTGGTTTCGGGGTGGAGTGGAGTTTGAAGGATTGGACTTGGCTTCGAATTTTTAATTCGGTTAACGTTGGAGAACGTTGCCGACTGCTATGCAGTTTGCCAGATGTTGTGTTAAGAATTGCTATGTAACAAAATGTGTTTATTCACACTAATATTATGGCGAAAGTTTATGAGTGTATGTTTGTTACTTCTTCACGCTCAAATGACTGAACGGATTTGGCACACTTCCACCATACCCATATCCTATACCGAGAATATTTTTCCTTCGGACAAATTGGCGTCTTTCACGTTACCGACGCTGCTAGTATCTAGTAAATAGATAAAAATGCAACGTTACGGTCGATTTCTATATTCTATGAACCAAAAACCGTGTGCACGGCAGGATATAGCCAAAAAGATGAATTTATAGTTTCATAATGTTGTAATACCGCAGTGTGATACGAACATACTTTTGGTCGATTTTTCTCATCTCCTCAACGGTTTGATGCCGTAAAAAGCTGTATAAAGGTGATATTACACTGACCATATACTGCTACCTGCTGTTCACGGACGCGTAGTTTCATAGACACGTATTTGGTGTATGCTTGTTTGAAGCTTAAATACAACACTATGAAACTATCCTTATATTAAAAAAAATGCATTGTCATCTGAAAGAAAGAAAGAAAAACGTTTATTTGAACCTCACACATATTAAAAAACAGTAGAAATACAGAAGAATTTGTGCAAGGTCAAAAACGTACCTAACTGAGCTGAGTTAGGTTAGGTTAGCTAGCTCATCTGATTTACACATGTATTCAAAATTTGAGCACAATCGGTAACCGGGAACTGGTACTTTAATTTGCAAGATTTGATTACCAGACAAACATCGGGACAGGTGAAACTAAATAAAAGCTTGTAATAATAATACCTAGTTTTCTAACAGTTAGTGTATCTCAAACCTTACAGTGACGTAAGTCAAGTAAGCAGACTCCATATAACTGCCAAGATGAATGCCCCACAGTTATGAAATAATAATTCCGCTGCCTCTACTTTTATTTGTTTCACATTTTAGACATTTTTCCTCAGAAACGGGTAAGGTATTCTACCCGAGTGGATATTGCAAACAGTAAGCATTAAAGAATGGAATATGTGTTAGAGAAAGATCAGCTTCGTAGGTAAGTGCAGTCAAAGAAATATAAAGGCGAGCATCATAAGTTCTTGCTTGCTGGAATGAAAATGCACTAGGGCTGTATCAAATATTTGAAATATGTTATCTCACGTCGTTTACATGAGAACTTATACTTAAAACGTCTGAAACTAGTACACCTTTCTATTAGGCCGTTACCCTGTGGTGAGTGATCGGCAAAAAACTGCGTGGTTATTGTTTAAGAAAAAATATTAGCATAGCATATTAGGCCTTATAATGTTCCCACTGTTGGGACTCAGACCTCCTCTCTGGGAGAGGGAATGGGCCGTAATCCACCACGCGCGCCCAGTGCGGGTTGGTGGATGTCAAATGTCTTCGAATTTTTGGTTCAAAGACATGTCGGTTTCCTCACGATGTTTTCCTTGACCGTTTTGAGAGCAGTGGTGATGAAATAAATTACACAAAGTAATGCGCCTGGCTAGGATTGAACCCGCAACCTACAATTCGTAAGTCGGGGACGTTACCACTCGGCCACCAGTGCTCCCCAAGGAAAAAATATTGGTTTTCACAATATTTCTATACAGGGTGTAAGGGACCGCCCTCAACAAACTTTAAGGGCTTGCTCAGTAGATAAAACTTCCACAAGATTTTTTTTTCAGTAAACAAAAAAGAAATCGGCCTCTCCATACAAACTGTCCAATCAAGTTTTTAATTTTGTATGGTGAGGCTGTTTTTTTTTTTTAATCTGTAGTGCGCGACATCCACTGGTGGCCGGTGGCTACTAATTTTTTAACCCATACGTGCAGTATCATAATGGACTCTGACGAAGAAGGTTTAAATGTGCGATTGACGTGTGACGGCCTTTGGTATCAGCGTTTAGTGGCCAGTGTGGGCCACAAGAAGCGTGCAGCGGCGATTTGTAGCGTGTAGCGCCACCGACGTCAACCGTGTGCGGCGAATCTATATAAAACGTATAAAAACTATAGGCTAAGGAGTGGAGTCTGAACCATGCCGGAGTGTCTGTTTCCTGATAGCTACAACCCGGGAATCTTAAAATCGAGAGTAAATAGGTTTCTTCTAAGTAAGCGTGTTCCATCGTCGACCGCATCGTCGCTTCCCATCAGGTGAGATAGTGGTCAAGCGCAAACCTATCAACAATAAAAAAATGCCGTAGGCGGCATTTTGTGGTTCGAAGAAGTCAATCTACATACAAAGCGCGTTCGAGCAACGCACACATATACACCGCAGTGCAGTGCAGTGGACGTGTATCGGCTGAAATGATGATGATGATGACACATATACACCGCTCACCGACACGATATCTCGGTAGCGTCTCGGGCTACTCGTAGAACAGTTCCGGCTCAAACGCTCATTAGTGTGCGTCCAGCGAGCGTAGGTATAAAAAGTGAAGACAAAAAACAAAATAGACAAAATAGATACTTAGGTATCTATTTTTTGCTAGTGGGCCGTAGGCGGCGACCCTTAGTAACACAAATCACGCATATGTCCTCGTGCAGTATGGACCATGACGGATTCAAGATAATAAGATGAGATTGAAGAGAAATGAATCCAATCGATTTCTGTTATCATCTTAGGTACTGTCCTGTAGTTACCTAGAGAAAGATTGCTGCAGTGACGTCCAAATTACGATCGAAGACCGAACTTGGAAAAATCTAAAACCGTAGAAAATGTTCACTGGATAATATAAATTGGTATGTAAGTAGGTATTTAGTTTTAATATGTGCGAAGATTATCCCATAGATTTTTTTTTGTACATCTAAAATATCGCATTCTTTTTTTTTAAGAATCTTTGCCCCACTCTAGTAATTACTCCTGTATCGTGGGTGCGTTCACAAATACACATATAAACTCACATTCACAAGATGATCTGGTACAACACTATTAAATCTGAGCCACTTACCACTTACTTGCTCTAAGGCGGAGCAAGAGGGTGTGTCAGACTTTTAACAAGACCTATGTTTCTTCAGTTACCCTTTTCGTTCTAAGATCAAGGGTAACCTTTGTTTCCTAATCGTTCACTCATTAGAGATGAGATGAGAGCCCTGGTACAGACCACGATCCGGAGCGATGCTAATGAAGGAGGTGACCACACGCGTGTGAGTTCGGACGTCCTCATTCTCCAGCCAAGGAGACCTTGACCCCGATTTCAAGCTACCGTAGTCGTATGGGTTTGCAGACGACGAGCCATGGGTAGTTCGCCGTCCGGACTGAGCTCGAGTCGTCGACCGCGCGTAGTGTTTCACTTCAGGGTCGACTTCTGAAAGGAATCCTCCTATAACGCAAAGAAACTTAGATGTAGTTTTAGTCAGTTAAAGTCTGCCCTCCCGCTACGATAGTTGATTTCGGGCTGTCGTATATGTATATTCAAATCGCGCGAAGAACTTTGATTGCGCGATGCAGGATTTCGTATTTTTCTTTGTAGTTCCTATGTGGCGTCATAGATGTCGCTATATAATTATTATTGTTTTCTGCATCAAAATATAGCTCTATTAAAAAAAAAAACAAAAGATACTCTAAACTAGAATTTCCTCTTGTATCGTGGATGCGCACACAACCCGGACCAGCTCTCCGGGCTGGGGCTGCTCTCAAGCGGCTTCTGCCCAACCTTGGGGGTCCAGACGCCTCCTGCCGGAGGCTCTACGCGGGGATCGTTCGGTCCATGGCCCTCTACGGGGCGCCGGTGTGGGCGCCGTCGCTGGCAAAGCGACCGGCGTCCATACTGAACGCCTGCCAGAGGGTCATGGCAATACGGATGGTGCGGGGTTACCGCACGATCTCCCGCGAAGCGGCGAGCCTCCTGGCTGGCCTACCACCGTGGGATCTGGAGGCAACAGTCCTTGCACACATGCACGACATGCGCGTGGAGATGCAACGCCGGGGTGAAAGTCCACTGCCACAACATGTCAAGGCATGGCGGACAGAGCTCCGGCGGGATCTCATGGTGAAATGGCGTCAACGGCTATCGCAACCCAGTGCTGGGCACGCAACGATTATGGCGGTAAGTCCCCTCTTTGAGGCGTGGCTGGAAAGACCTCACGGCGTCCTTACCTTCCGCATGACGCAGGTCCTCACCGGACATGGCAAGTTCGGGAGGTTCCTGCATCGGATTCAAGCGGAAGAGACGCCCGGGTGTCGCCACTGTGCGGAACGCCCGGAGGACACGGTGGAGCACACCGTCGAGGTGTGCCCTGCCTGGGCGGAGCATCGCCGTGCCCTCGTGGGGGCGATCGGCGGCGGAGACCTCTCGCGCCGGGCCCTGGTCGAGGCCATGGTCCGGAGCGAGGAGGAATGGCAGGCGGTCGCCTCCTTCTGCGAAGCAGTAATGCTTGCAAAGGAGGAGGCCGACCGCATCAGGCAACGGCGCCCTCGCCGCCGTCGCCGAGATTCCGATCCCGATTTCCGGCCACCGTAGACGCGGGCTCGCGGACGGCGAGCCATGGGTAGCTCGCTGTTCGATCGTCCGGTAATGGACCGAGTCCAAGACGTCGACGGCGCGCACTGTTCCCGCGCGCCTCAAGGAGTTGTCAGCAGCAGGAGGGGCCCAGCTGGGTCGAAGCCTACTGGGGACAGGGTTGTCCGAAAGGGAGCTCGTGCCCCGGTATGAAGGCTAGAAGGAACGGCGCGGGGTTTTTAGTCAGTAAGAGTCTGACACTGTCTCCTGCTCCACCCAAGAGCGGGTTTCGTCAAAGATGATTTTCCCCGTCGATAAAAAAAAAAAAAAAAAAAAAAACCCGGACCAGCTCTTTCAGCCATACAAATAGTTGTTCTATGTGAGAATCGACCCCACGACATGCAGCGCAGCAGCCAATCGCTCAACCACTGAGCTAACCTTGCCAAAAAATTATTGCGTCTGTCGACGAGATCTTTTATAGAGTTCTTTATTTTATTTTTAAAGGAATATTTTACGACCTGTTTGTTCGTTACAGAGGTTATTTTTTTACTTATATTAAATTATGTTTGCTGACGGTATCTTCGTTAGGCTTCAAAGGGAGAGTTAGCAAATATGTTTAAATTTTCTCGTCATTTATGAAAAAATAAAATTGGCCTTTAAAAATTAGAACAAAATTTCGAGCTTTTTGCTTTTAAATATTGTGATTTTTAACGTTTTACTCAAAGCTGTCTATACTAATACTTATATTTTATTATATTAAGCTGAGAAGTTTGTTTGTTTTGTTGCACATCCTAAACTCAGGATCTACTGGGTCAAAATGAAAAAATATTTCAGGATTATTCTTTAGGTTATCCAGACCTATTTATCGAGGAAGACAATTATATAATTGGCAAATTTATAATCTATACTAATATTATAAAGAGGTAAAATTTGTAAGTTTGTAAGTTTGTAAGTTTGTATGTAGGGGGTAATCTCTGGAACTAATAATCCAATTCTAAAATTTTTTTTACTGGCAGAAAGCTACATTATTCCTGAGTGCTATAGGCTATAAATTGTTTCTATAGCATGTATATTAACCGAGCTATCACAACTTTTGTCTAGCAAGTCGGAAAAAAATACCTCATAAAATAGAATTATTTGCGTGCGCTGCCTAAACAGTTGCTTAAAATTAAAAACAATGTATGGCTACCTGGTTCGTCTTAATTATTTCTACAAAAAAGTCCGCGGTACCATATCTCTATCTTTTATATTTCATCTTTTATACTTCTTTTATTACATTAAAAATATTTTTTTTCGGCATACTTACGTTTGGTTGATTATTTGAGTAACAAAATATTAATTCTTATGACAATAAATTATTTCAGTATCACAAGAACATTATACAGATAAGATTTGCCATTTACAGCATAGCAATTGGTCATACAATTTCGAAGATAATATAAAATTACTAAAACGCAAAATGCCCCTAGCGTAACTTTCATTGTGCAGACGTTTTACCTATTTTTTTTTTATGGTGGGCAAAAATCATCTTATGACAACCCCCGCCCTTGGGTGGAGCGAGAGATAGTGTCAGACTCTTACTGACTAAAAACCCACCCCGTTCCTTCTAGCCTTCAAACCAGGGCACGAGTTCCCTTTCGGATAACCCTGGACCCGGTTGGCTTCGACCCAGCTGGGCCTCTGCTGTTGCTGACAACTTCTTGAGGCGCGCGGGAACAGTGCGCGCCGTTGACGTCTTGGGCTCGGTCCATTACCGGACGATCGGACAGCAAGCTACCCATGGCTCGCCGTCCGCGAGCCCGCGTCTACGGTGGCCGGAAATCGGGATTGGAATCCCGGCGGCGGCGGCGGGGGCGCCGTTGCCTGATGCGGTCTGCCTCCGCCTTTGCTAGCATTACTGCTTCGCAGAAGGAGGCGACCGCCTGCCATTCCTCCTCGCTAAGGACCATGGCCTCAACCAGAGCCCGCCGCGAGAGGTGTCCGCCGCCGATCGCCCCCACGAGGGCACGGCGATGCTCTGCCCAGGCAGGGCACACCTCGACTGTGTTCTCCACCGTGTCCTCCGGGCGTTCCGCACAGTGGCGACACTCGGGCGTCTCTTCCGCTTTAATTCGGTGCAGGAACCTCCCGAACTTGCCATGTTTTCTGAATCGCGGTGTTAAGACTTTCTGTGGATTGATGACCCTCTCGAATTATTATGCCCACGTTGTCGTTAGTTGGAGTTCTTCTGTCAGTTGCTTATTGGTTTCGGTTGTTTCGTTCGTATGGTTGTTGTTGTTGATAGATACCTCATAATCGAAAATATCGTAATTTCGTTGTACGTTTTTGTATGTTCGTAGTTTCGTACTTCGTTCTATCGTAATAATCGATACGAGTTATTCGATATTACGATTGTTTTGTTTTGTAAAGGCGGACGGTGTTCGAGTCGCTCTCCTTTTGTTCATAATTGTTTTCAAGTCTGTGCGTAGTTTGTTGAGAGCATGTCTAAAAGGAAATCTCAACTGTCCCGGCAGACATCACAGACAAGAGCCGCTCGAGTACGCCGTACGGAAGAATCTGTACCTGAAAATGAGCAGCGCCTCTCGAGAAATAGAGAATATATTTCGCAAGCACGCGCTAGAGAATCTAGCTCCGAGCGCTCACAGTGCCTCGCTAGCCAAAATGTGAGGACATCGCGGGCCCGTGCTCGAGGAACTAGCGCTGAACGTGCGCACCGTCTATCTGAGTTAAGGCAGCATGTCTCTGAGACAAGGGATAGGGAGACTAGCGCTAAACGCTCGCGGCGGCTTGGTAGGCAAAATGTCATAACATCGCAGGCCCGTGCTCGGGAATCTAGCGCTGAACGTGCGCAGCGTCTATCTCATTTAAGGCAGCATGTCTCTGATACAAGAGATAGGGAGACTAGCGCTGAGTGCTTGCAGCGGCTCGCTAGGCAAAATGCCATAACATCACAGGCCCGTGCTCAGGAATCTAGCGCTGAACGTGCGCATCGTCTAATCGAGTGTAATCTTATTTTAAAACAAGAAATTTTCCGCGGACGAAGTCGCGGGCAGAAGCTAGTTATTAATTCATATATTTCATTACTTCGTGGGCAATTATAGGATTTGGTTTTTTTTATTATTTTTGAATACACCAATATGAACAACGAGTACGTAGGATACTTTTTTGGTACTAATTAAAAAAAAAGATGTGACATAACAACACGCTATGACCAATTGGAGCAGAGAGGTAACCAAATACATGGAGGACAGCTAGTTTATGCATAAGCAGTAAATGCAAGAACTTTCCCTGCCCTCTCTCAGGTTTCTTTACATACAAGTGACGTCGTAAGTCAAAGAAGAGAAATCTTACTAATCATCATCATCATTTTAGCCGAAAGACGTCCACTGTTGGACACAGGGCAAGTGTCACCACAATGAACGGTCATGTGCGTCTCGCATCCATCGGGTAAACGCCATCCTTACCAGGCAACGGCAGGGACACAGATGGGTCGAAGCCTACTAGGGCCAGGGGTAATCCGAAACGTAGCTTAGCCCCCGGCACGAAAAGCATCGAAGGAACGGGAGTGGGTTTTTAGACAGTAAAAGTCTGACACTATCTCCCGCTCCCCCCAGGAGCGGGGTATGTCATTAGTGATTTTACCACCGCGAAAAAAAAAGCGGCGAGCCTTCTGGCTGGCCTACCCCCGTGGGATCTGGAGGCAACAGTCTTTGCACACACGCACGATAAGCGCGTGGAGATGCAACGCCGGGGTGAAAGTTCACTACCGCGACAGGTCGAGGTATGGCGGACAGAGCTCCGGCGGGATCTCACGGTGAAATGGCGTCAGCAACTATCGCAACCCAGTGCTGGGCACGCCACAATTATGGCGGTAAGTCCCCTCTATGAGGCGTGACTGGAATGACCTCACGGCGTCCTTACCATCCGCATGACGCAGGTCCTCACCGGACATGGCAAGTTCGGGAGGTACCTGCATCGAATTCAAGCGGAAAGGCCGTCCGGGTACCACCGTCGGATCTGGAGGCAACAGTCCTTGCACACACGCACGATAAGCGCGTGGAGATGCAACGTCGGGGTGAAAGTTCACTACCGCGACAGGTCGAGGTATGGCGGACAGAGCTCCGGCGGGATCTCATGGTGAAATAGCGTCAGCGACTATCGCAACCCAGTGCTGGGCACGCCACAATTATGGCGGTAAGTCCCCTCTATGACTGGAATGACCTCACGGCGTCCTTACCATCCGCATGACGCAGGTCCTCACCGGACATGGCAAGTTTGGGAGGCAGGCGGTCGCCTCCTTCTGCGAAGCAGTAATGCTAGCAAAGGAGGAGGCCGACCGCATCAGGCAACGGCGCCCTCACCGCCGCCGCCGCCGGGGTTCCAGCCCCGATTTCCAGCCACCGTAGACGCGGGCTCGTGGACAGCGAGCTATGGGTGGCTCGCTGTCCGATCGTCCGGTAACTGTGCGGACCGAGCCAAGGCGTCGACGGCGCGCACTGTTCCCGCGCGCCTCAAGGAGTTGTCAGCAATAGGAGGGGCCCATCTGGGTCGAAGCCTACCGAGGTCGGGGTTATCCGAAAGGAAACTAGAGCCCCGGTATGAAGGCTAGAAGGAACGGCGCGGGGTTTTTAGTCAGTAAGACTCTGACACTGTCTCCCGCTCCACAAAGAGCGGGTTTCGTCAATGATGATTTTACCCGCCGAGAGAAAAAAAAAAAAAAACCCCGATTTCCAGCCACCGTAGACGCGGGCTCGTGGATAGCGAGCCATGGGTAGCTCGCTGTCCGATCGTCCGGTAACTGTCCGGACCGAACCAAGGCGTCGACAGCGCGCACTGTTCCCGCGCGCCTCAAGGAGTTGTCAGCAACAGGAGGGGCCCATCGGGGTCGGGGCTATCCGAAAGGAAACTATAGCCCCGGTATGAAGGCTAGAAGGAACGGCACGGGGTTTTTAGTCAGTGAGAGTCTGACACTATCTCCTGCTCCACCCAAGAGCGGGTTTTGTCAATGATGATTATCCCCGTCGAGAGAAAAAAAAAAAAAAAACCAGGTCATAGGTCCACCTTGTAGGGCCTTCCAATGGTACGTCTACTGGTAAATGGTCGCCACTACAAAACCATTCGGTCCCAACGGCCATCTGTTCTGCGAGCAATCAATCTTATACTTTTTTTAAACCATAAAAAATGAAGGTGCAAAAATATAAAAAAAAAAAACATTCCACATTTCCATAATGCAAATCCAGCCAGTCGCACTTCTTCGCAAACAGTCGTAAAGCAAACGAAAGAAGTATATTTTATTTAAAAACCTCTCGACATCTAAAACTAGCTTTCAGTCAACAATTTCGCGAATCATACCTGCCGTTAGCAAGACAGAATTCGCAATAACAGTACATTTTTGCTGAAACGAAAAGCGTATTTTTTAGGACCTACCTTCGCAGTTTTTAAAATTCCCTCTGCGTCAAGGATTGCATTTTTTAACAGCTACTCAAACAGAAGTGCAGTGGGAATGTAACTAAAATGTTTCAATTTTTTAGGGTTCTGTATCTCGAAATGAAAAACCCAGATAAGATCAGTTCGTTTTTCGTCTATCTGTCGAAACCCTTTTTCTCAGGTACCCCTAGCCAAGTTGCTAATCTGCAATAGTTAATGATAGTAGAAAACTTAAATGTACGTGAACGACGTCGCATCAACGCTCAGTCACGTGGTCAGAACAAAAGAATTGGCGGCAAGGTCAACTCGAAGCGTTCGACGCAAGCGAAACGGTTGCAACTTGGCTAGAGGGCAAGGTCGCATGAAGGAATTAAATTGAAATTAGTATCAAATACGTCTATGGTCATTTGAAACTGAAAAGAAATAAAATTTCTAAATCAAATCAATTAAATATACTGCTATTTATGTCGCATATTTTAATTCATGAATCCCCAAGCGACCACCGGTGGCCGCGCATCTATTGTCTTACTATTGTGTCTCTAATTGACGGTATCTGAAGGGTTAATTCTTTTAAGTGAATCAAAACATACAGGGTACCTGCCGTTGACCTAAAACCGTGCCATTTGTTAAGAAACTAAGTCTCACAGCGTAAATAAAGGGTAAAACATTGTACTTACATTTGCCGTCCAAGGAATTCTTATCTTTTAGGTACAATACTTAAATCAATCTGATCTGTAATTTGATATCATATTTACTTTAAAAATTAAAATTTAGGAAACAACAAAAAGTTGGTGCTTTCTTGATTAATTAAACTACTGTCTTACTACTACAGTAGTAGTTGGTAATTTCATTCAAATCATGAACCGTTTTACGGTTCATGCTACAGAATTCGCAGCCTGCGAGTTGAATTCGCACTTGCCCGATTTTTTTATGAATATATAAACAAACGAGCCGGTTTCTAAAATATTGATGTAATTGCTCACTGCAAGGAATTCAAAACACATTTATCAGTATGTATTTTAAGAATTTCAACTCCAGCTATCATTTTTAACCGAATCTAAAACCGGAGAAACTACTCAATTAGTTTATGTTTTTAGTTGGGAAAACCATCAAAATGACATCTCCCGGAGATCTCTTTTTCATGAGACATTTTTTGAACATTTTTTGGGGAACTATCAATTTTTTTTTAAATCATTTTGAAACGGTTACGTTTATTTTCCAAACTTTTAAGGGTCCTTGTAGTGTATACCGTCCGAATTTTTAATTGCGAAACATGATTATGAACTATGGAATTGAGTTTCTGAACGAAATCGTTTTCCGAATGCTAGTGATGTGTGCCTGCCAAAGCGTTTTTTCGGGTTTTCATTTACAGTTTCAGATACTTTTTATCTAAGGGAAATAAGACTTTAAACAGACTGCATTTGAACTGCACATTCAGCAGTTTTTGTGCACGACCTCTTGTAGTTACGTCATAATCACATAAGAACGGTTGTATTTAAATGTATTTAGGGTTGTTAAACGCACTTAATGTAACAAGGCATTTTCTACCAGTCAACTTTTTTGGTTTAAAAAAGCTACGCTGTTATTTAATGCTATCCAATTCAAAATGTTGTATTTTATATAGACTTTTTTTTTTGTTGGGAACACCTAATAATTTATCTTGCTCTTTGTGGAGCGCGAGGAAGTGTTTTGGCACTTCCTCCCTTTTACTAACTGTAGTTAGTAGCCACGCGTATTCCTAACTAGTACCGTCAATTTTGCGTTTTTTTCGTCGGTCAAAAAAATCTATTGGATTTTTCTATTATAAACCTACTCTGTAGCAACCCGTAGTTAGGTGGTGCGACACCCCCGCATCTCAGAAAGCACGTAAAGCCGTTTTGCACCTGATCTCTCACCACCAGTGTCGGATTGCCGTCCCATAGGAATAAGAGAGCAAAGGAACAGAGAGTTCACCTGTGTTTGCACACACACACTTATGCACAGTAATGTGTCCTGCGTACTTGGGTAATTCCCTGAAGACATTCGCACAAAATAGATAGGTACAGAAGATAATCTACATACAAAGCGCGCTCGACCAACGCACACATAGCCACCGCTCACGGATACCATGTATCTCGGCTCAATCGCTCGGTCGCACTCGTACAGTTCGGCGCAACGCACTTACCCTAGAGTGATAGCCTAGCGTAAGTCTAAAAATTGGGCAAGTGCGAGTTGGATTCGCGTATTCAGGGTTCCGTGCTCACTACAATCCCCGAATGGAGTCTCGAAGATTTTTCCGAATTGCAATTTTTTTTTGTGACGTACTTAACCACAAATTTACTGATTTCAGATTTATTTCTATGCCTGTGCGTAGACTTTGCTTTGTGCCAAATTTCAGGATTCTGGGTCAACGGGAAGTACCCTATGAGTTTTGATCTTTGAGAGTATCGTAAACGGCCGTATCTTTTTTAATCGTTAACTTAGAAATTTGATTTTTTCACAGCTTGAAGAGACCGTAGACCTGAATATATGGTTTTAATTTCAACGCGATACCTTCATGAGTTCTCGATATAAAGTTCTTTATCTCTGTCTCTCATTATCTGTGTCTATGTTTATCTCTGTCTGTCTGGACAGATAGACAGACGGACGGACAACAAAGTGATCCTAAAAGGGTTCCGTTTTTTCCTTTTGAGGTACGGAAGTTAAAGTGAAGTACATACATGAGATTGACTTCTGTACCTATCTATTTTGTGACATTGGCCACTGTGATCGGAATTCGGACGCGAGCTTTGTTATTATTACATAGGTCAGTATTGGCTCCCATAGCTCCCATTTCCGTTAGCTGTTGATATAAAATTAATATTACCTTTCACTTCCGTGTATCTAATGCCCGTGTTATTGTCCTGGGATTACTGACGTAATGGACCTTACGAGCAAATAAAATAAATAGATGTGTTATTCAAGTCCAAAGGGAAATCTCAATTGGTAATCTGTTTTGAAACAAAATGGCGGCTTTTTCAGAGGGTTTGAAATCGTTAGATGACTCCTAATAAATTAATTGGTTATGTAGTTTGGAGAAACGGTTTTTTATTTAAAAAGAAAAGAATCATATTATCGTCTTAGCTAATCTAGCTACAAAATATGCAACGGTAAAATCCTTGAAAAATAAATTGCGTTAATGTTATACAATCGATAACATTAACGCAATTATGTATTTTATAATAAATAGCATGTATTATATACCGGATATATATTGCTTTACCGGATTTGATTACAATTTAAGCGTCTTCAAGGCTAGAGTGAATAGGCTCTTAATAAACTAGTGCGCCTCAACATCAACGATTGTATCACTGTTTACCATCAGGTGAGATCGCAGTCAAGTACTAATTTATCTTCTTCTTCCTGCCCTTATCTCATATTACTTGGGGTCGGCGCAACACGTTTTTTCCTTCCGTTCTGTCCTGTCACCCGTCAAACTATCACAAACTCCCTTTTCTTTCATATCACTCCTCACACAATCTATCCATTTTTTCTTCGGCCTTCCTCTCCCTCTCCGTCCATCTACATGTATACTCAGAACTCTTTTAGTAATATGCGCTTCATCCCTCCTCTCCATATCAAAACAACCGATTACCTTTCAACTTTTCAGTCACTGGCGCTACTTTCAAACTTCCTCTAATATACTCATTTCTCATTTTATCCATTCTCGTCACACCACACATCCATCTCAACATTCTCATCTCCGCTACATGCAATCTTTTTTCATCCGTCTTTTTCACAGCCCAACATTCTGATCCATACAGTATGACAGGCCTTATTACGGACTTATAGATTTTACCCTTCAACTTGAGGAGCATCCGTGGGTCACAAATTGTTCCCGTGACCTGTCGCCATTTTATTTATCATATAAAAAAAAAAGATTAAATTGTGTCAAAGTTATCATCATCATCATCATCGTTTGCGTTCTTGTTGTTCGGGATCCGATCAGTGCGTGCTGTCGCCCAGTCATATTTTAGTTTAGCTACAAAGTTGCCTATGTCTGCAATTTATGATTACCATACAGAAGTAATTTCTAGTGAAGGCAAAGTTTTCTTTTATATAGTAAAAGTTTCACAATTGCCGAGCGTCAACCATGACAGCTAATTTATACACCATTTTTTTTTTTTGTATAATATGCGAAACCCGAAACAGGTGTCCAGTGATTTTATGTAAAAAAAATGTGTAAAAAAACTTTTCATGTCACCTGGTTGTCCCCACAAACACATGGCCACCGGGCCATCCAGGTGACTAACAGGGTTGTTTTGCTCCCGCAACCAGCTAATCGCAATCGGCACCGAATGCCCGCCATGACCTGCCGTGACCTTTGTTGTACTTAGTGTCGGTGGTGTCCAACTTGTGAACTTTTAAAAATATTTTTGAGAAAAATGTAATATGGTTGAAAAATTATTGGAATCGGTTACTGATTCTGAACAAACTATATTTAGGTATCGCATTGTATACAAAAAATTATGTTGTGTATTATGTAATTAGTTAGACTAAAAAGTAACTGGCAATTGAAGTCCATAATATTATAACTGTTTTAAGTAATCTCTTACAAACCTAACGCATTGATTAATTATTCCCGCCACAAAATAGGTACAGAAGACAATCTACATACAAAGCGCGCTCGAGCAACGCACACATAGACACTCCTCACGGACACGATATCTCGACTGTATCGCCCGGTCGCGCTCATACAGTTCGGAGCAACGTACGATCGCCTAGCGTAGGTATAAAAAAAACTTTTTACAAAAAAAATATAACCGACTTCAATGATAAAAAACACTGAAAAGTATCAAATAACTTTAATTTAGGAAGTCGGTGTTTCTATAATAGTTTAGTCTCTTCGTTATTTAACACCGACTTCCAAAATTAAAGTTATTTGATACTTTTCAGTGTTTTTTATCATTGAAGTCGGTTATATTTTTTTTGTAAAAAGTTTTTTTTATTTTACACTTTTTAGTTATGGTACCACCACTCGTCAAACTTAAATACCTTATAGTCAGAGCGCATCTCATAACGGTTCTAATAATCCCAAACACGGTTAGATTACATTAATTTACCTTTCGGCTTCATCATCAGATCAGTTCGATATATCCTCTCCCCCTCTTCTTTCAAACAGTCATTAGACTAGATGCTGGAGAGGGAAAGGATATATCGAACTGATCTGATGATGAAGCCGAAAGGTAAATCTTTCAATCAGTGATTAGACTAGATGCTGATAGACTAGATGCTGATAATCCCGGCTGTAGCATCAGGCCAGATTTATGTCAACATTGCAATGAATTTAAAATTTAGTCCTGTTTAAAATGAGCCCAAACACGACTACGGTGCTGTAATTTTAAGGTTTGTACTTTTTCTGATGCTCCTGGCTTCAGCATCAGGTCTCTATGTACTTCGGTGTTCTTTATTAGCAGTACGTTTATCCACACATCGAGCCGTTTTCAATGAGCCTAAACTCGATATATCTGCTGTTTGTTGTCGAGGACTTAGGTACTCTGCAGACTATCCTGACTGCAGCATCAGGTCATAACTTGATGATCATGAGACCAAATGTGGCAAATGCCCTATCAAACATCAAAACAATTTACTAAAACAGTCCTTGCCTGTTCGAGTAACTTCTTACTGTTAAGGAGTTGTACCTTCCATCATCATGGTATGGTTAAGACTAAAAACTTAAAAGTTGGTTTGTTTAATGCTGGGTCTCTGGGATCACGTCACGACGAGTTTCTTGTGGCTATGGAGGGCATTGGGGTTGACATCTTAGCGGTAAATGAGACCTGGCTAAAGAGCGGACAGGAAGGCCGTGCGCCCTGCGTCCCGGGGTATCGGCTGCGGCGCGTGCCGCGCCCGCAGTCCGTGCGAGCCGGCCGCGGTGGCGGTGTTGGCTTTTTTGTTCGCCGCGGACTGCGCGTGTGCACCGTGCCGCACCCGTCTGCGCCGCAGGTCGAGCAGATGTGGCTTCGGCTGAGTGTCAACTCCCATTCTGTCATCGTCGGAACTGCATACAGACCGCCGTGGCTCGATGTCAATGTTTTCCTGGATGCAATTACAGACTCTCTTTTCTCTTTTTCTAAAGTGGATAAAATTATTTTGCTGGGCGACTTCAATATTAACATGTTAAGTCATACAAATAATAAAACAAAACTCCTAAACAATTTTCTGCTATGCTGCAAGTTAAATCAAATTGTATCTCAGCCAACCCATTTCACAGACCACAGCGAGACATTAATTGATGTTATATGCACCGATGCCCGTGTGCGTGAAGTTTCTGTATCACACATACCAGAGCTCGGCCAGCATGCAATGATATCTGCTGAATTTAATTTTAAATTAGATAGGCCTTCGCCACGCTGGGTCACTTTTAGGCCACTTAGGGATATACTGCTGGACCATTTCAACAAGGATCTAAATAAGATGGACTGGGAATACATTGAAAGTCTGGATGATGTCAATTCCATGGTGGAAACTTTTAATAACTATATTTTAAATTTATTTGATTTACATGCTCCCCTTAAAAAAGTTCTCATCAAAGGTAAATCCCCTCCATGGATAACTGATACTATCAAAGACATGATGAAGCTGCGTGACAAGAGCCACAACAAGGCAAAAGCTACTAAAGCATCACATCATTTTGATTCATACAAAGAGCTTAAATACCTTGTTAGGGCAGCGCTGGACAGTGAGAAGCGTGCATATTTTAAAACTTGTATAAATAAAAATATTAAAAAACCAAAGAAGCTATGGAGTCACATAAAATCCTCCATAGCTATCTCTAAAACCCCAGAGCACAGTTTACCAAACCACTGTAGTGATCCTGAAAAAATCAATGCACACTTTTTGGATGTACCAGGTAGTGGTACAGTCACAGCTGCCGACTTACAATATTATGAGCAACACAGATTCAGTAACACTAATTTCCAGCTGGAGCCCGTTCAGGGGGATGTGGTGTTGAGGCTGCTACGTGGTCTAAAGTCTAATGCTCAGGGTTGTGACCACATCTCGCTTGAAATGTTGATGATGACTCTTCCTCGTACGCTCGCAGCTATAACGGCTATCGTCAACCGGTCCATCTCCTCCTCCTCTTTTCCGGATCTGTGGAAATTGGCAATAGTTAGACCCATCCCTAAAGTCTCTAACCCTACCAGCGTTAAAGAACTTCGCCCTATTAGCTTACTGCCTTGTCTCTCCAAGGTTCTAGAAAAGGTAGTGTCCAACCAGCTCAGAACGTATCTCGAGGAACACAACATATTGCCGCTCGCTCAATCTGGTTTTCGTAAGGGACATAGTACAGCCACAGCCCTACTTGATGTGGTCGGGAATATCCTTGAAGGCAGGGATAAGGGAATGGGTGCTATGCTGGTCCTACTGGACTTCTCACGCGCCTTTGACTCAATTAATACGTCACTTCTCCTTTCCAAGCTGTCGTACTATGGATGTCAGCCTGAGACGGTTCAGTGGTTTAAAAGCTACTTGACTCACCGTTCTCAGTTTGTCCAGGTGACAAGTGAAAGTGATGGAAGCATTGAGTCTTCTGCTCCAAGGTGCGTGGGCAGAGGTGTGCCCCAGGGATCGATCCTGGGGCCTCTTCTTTTCATACTGTACAGTGCTGACATCACCAACTGCCTGCTAAACACCAAGTTCCACCTTTATGCGGATGATTTACAGATGTATCTGTCTTTCCATCCTCAGCAGACTGTTGACACTGTAAAAAGAGTAAATGAGGATCTGGATAGAATCACAGCCTGGTCTTCGAGAAACTCGCTGGTTTTAAACCCAGTCAAGTCCAAATATTTGATCATAGGATCACGAGATTTCTTGAGCAAATTGAGCAGCAGCAATTTGGATGTGAGGATTGATGGTTGTTCCATTGAGAGGGTGCAGGAAGCGCGTAATCTTGGAGTAGTATTTGATGAACACTTACATTTTGAGACTCATATTACAGAAGCTGTGCGTAATTGCTTCTATCGTCTCAAGCTTTTATACCGTGTACGCCCATACTTAAGTGTGGATATGCGTATCATGCTGTGTGAGTCACTTGTTTTATCCAAGCTGAACTATGCTGACACTGTGTACGGGGCGTGCATTCTCGGTAGAAGTGATAAGTTAATCCAGCGAGTACAAAATGCATGTGCTAGGTTTTGTTTTAATGTCCCTCCAAGATCTCACATAACACCATTTTTAAATAGAGGTAATTTAATGAAAATGACAGATCGCAGAAAACTCCATCTGGCTACCCTACTCTTTGGCACAATCCTCACAAAAAAGCCTACTTATCTATATAATAAATTAACTTGGTCACGGGATGTAAACAAGGTTAAAACGAGAGCATCATCTTACCTTTTATTAGCTTTGACCCATAAAACTGCTGCATTCCGTGGAAGCTTCAAATACGCCAGTAGCAAGGTCTGGAATGACCTGCCACCACCTTTTCGTGCTTTAAAGACGGTTGGTGCTTTTAGTTCCAAATACAAACAGTATTTATTACGCAACCAAAAAGAGACCACCACATAATTTAACCGGAAAATTCTGCACGGTTTGTGATGGTGACTTTGTCGCTCAGTTTGACATCTCTCTCTTGCGTCCAATACAACACAACATTACACTTCACACAATAATATTTCAGATGCACCCGATTTACTTTTGTTTTAGACGTATTAATGTATTATATGTATGTATTATTACTCAACCTTTGTTTATTTGTATAATAACCAATCCACCCACTTTTTTGACAGTTGATTGCAACTTTGCAAGTCGATAGATCGTGCCACAGAATACTAATATCTATAGATTATACACTCCACAGATTAGTTATAGATGCTAAACACTCGAATCGAATATTCGTGACCTGTTGCCGTCGTCGCCGTACGCTCGCGTTCATCTGTTTGTCTATGAATTAGACAAATGCTTTTGGAGCGCGCTGTCAGGCGTCTGTCTATGGTTAATTATTTATTACATTCTCTCTATAATATATCTGTAACACATGACACTTATTAACATAAATTCACGCTTTTTACCAATGTTTTGTATTAATTATTATTATTTTTCCTATGTTTTTTTCGTATTTTTTTATTTTTTTCCGATACCTACCTACATATAGTTTACTACTATACCTAATATATATTTTATTTAGTCTCCGTAAGTATGACCGTGGCATCACCGCGGGCCCTAACAGAATACCAGCGCTGCGTTATTTATTTTTATAGATATCGCAGCATATGCTGAGTTAGGTGCCTTTCTGACCTTGCACAAATTCTTCTATGTTTATTGTACCTATTTTTTAATTAATATTTTTAATATGTGTGAGGTTCGAATAAACGGTTTTCTTTCTTTCTTTCTTTCTTTCATCAGCCCAGCTACCTGAGATGGTGACGACCATACGCAAACACACAAGATACTTCATAAAATATGCGAAAATCAATAAGTGAGCCTATAAAATTTGAAGGTTGCCCTCGATTTCTCCAAGATCCCATCATCAGATCCTAATTTGGTGATAATGGGACCACCTCAGAACTATCTACTTTCGAACAAAAAAAGAATTTTGAAAATCCGTCCACATTTGGCGGAGTATTCGACGAACAAACATACAAAAAAAAAAAAAAAAAAAAAACATACAAACAGCCGGACGTAGTACCTCCTCCTTTTTGGGAAGTCGGTAAAAAGTGAAGACATACATGAGATTGACTTCTGTACCTATCTATTTTGTGGTACTGCTGTCCAAACACAATAAAATATCCTAATACGTACCGTGCAAGATAATGTTTCAATTAACTTTTAATTTTTTTTTTAATTAGTTCCATTCAAAATCTTCATGGTATAATCAGAACCGTTGGTATTTGGCGATCATGTTGGCTATACTGTGGCTCATAGTTTGGGTAAGAATAATAATTAATTTCTAATTAATACTAATCCTAGTTAATTAGCAGATATAATTCGCTGAGACGAAATTCGTGAGGCCGCTGTCCTGATGGAATACGTTGTCAATTACGCCTCAACGACTGAACAGATTTCAAATACAGGTAGACCATGGCCTGGGCTACGGAAACATTTAAAAGAAGGACTGTGTCCCTAGAACGTAGAGATACAAGTGGGTTTAAGTCAGTAAAGTCTGACACGCTCTCTGTTTTGCCCTAAAGTGGTAGAAGTCTCTGGATGACGTCCCGCTTCAAAATAAAAAGGTAGACGGCCTAGTTATACAGGTTACTTTTACCTCGAGAAAAAGTATCCCGAGGTAAAAGTATCCTGTATGTTACTAATTTGTAGTGCCATCTGGCAGAGGGCACTACAAATTATTTAATTAATAGAATCCCTACTGACATATCGAGCCGCGTATGTTCACGGAGCCTTTGACAAGCATAACGCCTGCCACTCGATTAAACTTCACCTTAAACTTCTTCTGATGATGATGAGGAAGGCAATACTACAAAGGAGATGACGTTGAACAGAGATACAGAATAAGAAGATTTGCTGTTCCAACCACATATAAATTTTCTGATTAATGAAATTATTATCTAAGGCTTTTAATTAAGGGTGGTAATATTGGTGGGACCCAAATGCAAAAAAAGTTTTAGGAACACATTCAATGTGCGTACAGTATAAGTATGGAATTCCATACCAGAATCCGTGGCTCCTGATAGCTATAACCTCAGTCAGAAGTGAATAGGTACTTCTAGGCTCCATCTTGGACCATATTATTTTAGCTTACAATCTGGTAAGATAGTGATCAAACGTGAGCCTATGATAAATAAAAAAATATTTAATATCCTCTCATTACTTTTTAGGCCACAGTTGCGGAGGCATTTTACGATGATTATAACTGGTACACATCAGATGATGGTAAGTTATTTATCACACATTTACAGCATAAAATAAATTCATTCAATGACACTAAGATGCTATTCGAAGCTTGGCTGCAGGCTGTGGATGCAGGCAGCACATGCAGCGGCTGCACGAAGCCGGCTGCAGCTGCACGACTGGCTTGCTATGTAGTAGTAGGGATTTGTGTGAAAGCCATTCCGAACATGGCTGCGGCGGCGGCTGGTTGCGGGAGCACAACTAGTTTCCTATATAGTAGTAATAAACTGCACGTGCTACTGTCACATGTACTACCTGCATCCGCAGCCTGCAACCGAGGTTCGAATAGTACCTTTAACCACTGGAAGAAGGCAGAAGAGTATTTTTTTTATAAGCGGCTCTGCGCAGTTCAACCTACGAGATTATCGTCTGCTTTACTGGACTTACCTTTGGGACCTTAATAAAATTAAGCATTCATCACTGCTCTCAAAACGATGAAGGAAAACATCGCGAGGGAACTGGCATGTCCTAGAACCAAAAATTGGAAGACATGTGACATCCACCAATCCGTACTGGACCCGCGTGGACAGGATTACGGCCTATTCGTTCTCCTAGAGAGGAGGCCTGAGTCCCAATATAAGAACCTTATAAGGCCGACTATGCTATGCTATTCATCGAGGACTTATAAAAAATCAATCTTACACTTGAACTAAAACTAAGCAACTACCCACTCTTCAACTTAGAGTTTCGCTAGATAAAAGACAAGAAAGGACGAACCGGATCAAACATTCAGAAGTGTTTTATACAAAAGTTATATACAAGACAATTTAGGACTGAGGAAGTCCTTTTTTATATAAACTGGCAATGACCTGCCGTGATGTACTTAGTGTCGGTTGTATCCAACTTGTAAACTAATAGGTATGGCAAGTTTGTATACCTCATATAAACTTGAATTCTTTTAGAGAGTAACGACAGAGACGACAGGAAATTTTAGATTTCTTCTAAAAGCTGTTCTTTGTTAGATTAGTATCCTAATCTAAGAAAGAATAGGAAAGAGAGTTCTCCAGTCACATAACTGAAGTTCTCATGAAGTACATGTTAATATTTTATATCGTTTAAAGGGCTAAACAGGTTTATTAATATATTTTTATTTCATTATAGGAGTCATCAACGCAAGAGCCTCCGAATCACAAAGATTGCTCCGTAATAATTTAACAAATATTTTAAGAAGTCTTGCAAAGAAATACAACCCTACACGAGGTAAGAATGAAATAATTTAACTAGTAAAAAAACTGAATGGGTACTAAAACTGTTATGAGTACCTAAACTTGATGAGGATGTCTTCATTTGGATGAAGATATCCGAAGGAGACCCAAGGTTACGGATATAGCTAGAAGAGTCGCTAAACTTAAGTGGCAGTGGGCTCGGCATATTGCTTATAGAACAGATGGATGATGATGACCCACATTTACACATGGATGGAAAAGAAAGAAAGAAAAGAGAAAAGAAGAAAGCAGAGAGAAGATGGATGGATTGTGTGAGAATGATATGATAGAAAAAGGATTCAGTAATAATATAACAGCTGACAAGACTGAATGAAAGAAAAAATATATAGCGTTCACCCCAAGTAAAATGAGACAAGGGCTGGAAGATATGATGACTAAGAAGCACTATTAAAAAACAAGTTATTTTATTTTAAATTAGAAACCTATTTTACAGAAGGGGACAAAGAATTGACGATGGCCAATGTGAAATCAAGTATGTTTTTCATTTATCTTATATAAATTAGTAGCTAAGGAACTCGCAAGTAGGGTCTTTCGGCTAAATCAGCCTATCATAATGATGTTATTTATTGGAATGAACCGTACCTGGGAGATTCCTTTCTTTAAAAATAATCATTGACTGAATTGCATACTTACCGATAATTTTTATTCAATTATTCTTTTAGGACTACGCGATCTGAAGGTATTTAAGCATACTGGCGGTTCGAAAGACTTTGGTGAGACCAACTTCTATTTAATAATTTTTTTGGCTATATTATTTGATTTTATTTTATTAGAATACTCACAACCTGAAAAAAGTTCTAAGTTGTAACTTTAAGCCTCAGATACTAAGGGACAAAATGCCCCCCAACATGACGCGCAACGTTGTCAAATTGTCCAACAATACGTCCTTCGTCACGAGAATGCAATGTAAAATGTTAAGGGGCAAGTTGCAGGACACTGGGCAACGTTGCGGCATAACGTAGATTGAGCGTTGCGCGTCACATTAGGGGACATTATGTCCCCTTACGGACTTGAGGCTAAAACATAACTAATTACAAATAATTTTAAC
The DNA here is from genome assembly GCA_949319445.1 of Mythimna lalbum. Taxonomy (NCBI): domain Eukaryota; kingdom Metazoa; phylum Arthropoda; class Insecta; order Lepidoptera; family Noctuidae; genus Mythimna; species Mythimna lalbum. The sequence goes on along the minus strand of OX439357.1, from coordinate 16,584,751 downwards.
TTTTGCGTTAAAACGTTTTTTTATAAAAATTTAGTCAGGACACTATATTTACTTGCCCTGTGATTTTATGAAGCGTTAAAATATTGATATCAATTAGTTTTACAACTTTATTAATTAACTATTAAGATGATCACAGTTCAATATGTTTCTGATATTGATTCACTACAATATTTAAAAGTTTTTGTTTACTGATACTGTAAAAGATGAAGGAACGCCTGCCGTAATCGTAGAAGTGTTTTTTGCATTTACATCATACCTTATTGGTATTTGAACATCAGTGTTATCCAAACGTGTTAGGAAGAAATACTCATCGTGAACTAGAACAGGTAACACTTTATAATTTTTGAATTTACTACTCTCTATTGAAGTTTGGTTTCCACACTTTGTCCGTGATGGATGTTATGCGTGGTGCTGAGTCCTATGTTATTTGGACTGTGTGTTTTATCTGTTTCATTATTCTATGTGAGTTACTCATCGTCTTCATCTTCAGCCTGACTTCACACACTGCTGTGCCTGTCTCTGTGTCAATCCTAGTGCTTGTGTGGCAGCCTTATCCTGGTTCTACCCGTGATGGCATACCGTCTGTGAATCTCGCTGCTGGTCGACCAACTTCTTCCCCTATGTGTTTCTACCTAATTTTATTGAAATTGACTATGTTATATCTATGGTATATTCTACTTTAATGTGCTGTTTTTATGTCTAGAGGGTTATTTGGTTACAGGTATGTAAATTTCTTACTTTTAAAGCTAAATTGTACTTTGAGAATAGATAGATAAGATATAATCTTTATTGTATGCCAAAAAATATAAGTCGTCTTATATTTTTTTGTTTCATTATTTTTAAGTATTTTTGTTAAAAATAAGTCACCGTTCCGATAGTTTTACTGGAACAATGACATACCTAATTTTAATTATCGCATTTGGCCTCAGATATATTTTTCTAAATGTTTTTAATTGTGTAATTTATATGGCACAATTAAAAACTAAAACTTTTGTATGGTTTTTTTTTGGTTTTTATGGTTTTTTCTTTTTTGTATGTTTTTTTTTTGTGTTTTTATGTTTGTATACCTCACTACGCTCTTTTAAATCGTTTCTCTTAAATAATGACAAATAAACTTTATTTTTTCTTCGGTATTTTTTATTTATTAATGTCTTTGCCGATCTATAATTTGCTAAATCCTTTTTACCTTTATAAGACTGTATCTTTCTTATTTATCATTGAAAATTTATCGAATAAATGTTTCAGAATCAAATCGAGGACTATTGCTTCCATTACAAGAAGGAGGTGTGTATCTATCAATTAAAATGTCTTAGCTTTTGTATTATAATTACTAATTAGCTTGTGACAGCGGCTCCGCCCAAATCAATTAGTAAAGCAGGCCGGACCGAGTTCGAGTCATCGATAGCTCATAGTGATCTAAGATACCAAAACGTTAGCAAAACCGTTGGGCCCAGCAGGGCCCAAACCTACTGGGGCTATAGGTCGACCAGTGGTCCTAAAGCGCAAAAGCAGCTAAAGGAACATAGGTGTGGTTTTAGTTAATAAAAGTCGAACATACCCTTCCGTTGCACCTTATAGCGGCAACAGTCATTAGATGATTTCAGACTTAAAAAAATAGTACCTTTATTTACATTAGTAGATTAACTTTTAAATTAACTAGATGAATATCCGCTGTAAAAAGTCAACTCGGCGTTTAGATGGGTCCATCCTGAACCTGCCCCCCTAGCCAAGTTACAACAGTTTCTCTTACACCAAACGCTTCGAGCTGACCTTGCCGCCAATTCTTTTGTTCTGGCCCGACTGAGCGTTCAGATGACGTCATTCCCGTACATTTTAAGCTTTCTACTAGCGTTAACGATTGCAGATTAGCAACTTTGCCAAGGGAACTGGTGTTAATAGAAAATAGCTCCATTTCTAAATTGTTTTTTTTCTCTACAGGAAAGTATTGTACGATGGGAAGGTACACAAAAGTGGGTTGTAACCTTTGCACGTGTGTCGCTGGCCAACTTTACATGTGTACAGGAATGATATGTGCTCAACCGCATGAAAGTAAGTCAGTTCACTGCTTTATTAATGTTAAAAGTTGCAGCCGCGATCGTTAAACCACAAAATAGATAGGTACAGAAGTCAATCTACATACAAAGCGCGCTCGAGCAACGCACACATAGACACCGCTCACGGACACGATATCTCAAAGCGCCTCGGCCCGCTCGTCGAACAGTTCTGGCTCAAACGCTTATTAATATGCGCCCACCGAGCGTGGGTATCAAAAGTGAAGTACATACATGAGATTGTCTTCTGTACCTGTCTATTTTGTGGTTAAGCGCAGTCACGACGAGGTAGAGCGAAAACACAAAATAAAAAAAAACCGTGCGTAATTTCTTGAGATACGCACGGTAGTTTCAACTTTCAAAATTTTAACAAGGCGAGGGTATTTACAAAGTCGTAATCGTTCGGGTAAGGTCGGCCGACACGAGCCGATCGCACCCGATCGAACGATACTCATCCGAACGAGACGGCTCAGACTCAATGAATAAGCTCAAAGTGATAATTCAGAATTTATCGTATCGAAGTTTTGGGAAATGTAAAACATCATGATAGCTGGTAGAATTTATAATCATTAAAAAGCCTAGAAAGAGATCAAAGATCCTTGGTCAAACGCGAGCCTATCAATAATAAAAAAGAGAGATAGAATAAAATAAGTAACATTCCTCTTTTCCGTCCGAGAGATAAAAAGTGAGAACTTACAGAGAGGGTGTGTCGAAAGCGGTGGTGTAGAGGGGACATGATGACAGAGTGTCATACCGTTTCCTGTCACGGCATACAAGTTGGTTTTTCTGTTAAAATTACCCCAATAGATGTTTCATAACATCAAAAATTATGAAAGGAGTGGAATTCCCTGCCAGTCTGTGTTTCCTGATAGCTGCAACTTAGGGGTCTTTAAGTCAAGAGTGAATAGTTTACTTCTAGGCAAGCGTGTTCCATCTTCGACTTTATCATCAGGTGAGATGGTGCTCAAACGCAAGTCTAACAATAATAAAAAGAAATGAAAAAAAAAAATGTACTGCCATACCCGTCGGTTCTACTTGCAAAATTTATAACAGCAGGTACAGCAAAAAAAAAAAACAATTTTTTCGTTCCTGTCAAAATATTTGAAAAAACAATAAAATATCATACCGTATGCAATTTATTATCTGCATGGAAACTACCGTAGTGCAGATGTTTAACTCTTGGCAACACAACCAGAATGTTTTATAGCCGCGTGGAATAAAGAATACGCCCATTCACACGTCTACAACGAGGTTATTTTGTTATTTGTTAAAAACCGGGGTAGATCCGCAATGTCACTTGTCAGTTTAAAAACACTGCATTGTAGGGTAATATTTTTAGGAATTTTCTACTGTAGAGCTGTACAGTTCAATAGAACCTTATTCAAGTAACTTACACCACTCAGCATTTCACTCGTTTTCTTTTGTATTATTTGTACCCAAAAATAACTATATCCAAAATAGTAAATAAAAAGAAGTTTACAAATCCGTTCGAAATGAAGTAAGTTAGAAATCTGCATAAAAAAGAGATAACGAAATGTTCCCACATCGTGCCTCGTACCCCCTGGGATAGTAGGCACATGATTTGGACATAAGTAGCCTGATTCACGTAAAATCAAACAAGCCAAATATTGTTCAAGTTTTATAGTCGTTCGATCGAAGTCCTATCTAAAATCGGTATTCACGTGTTCTTTAATCAAGATTGGATGGAACGACAATTGAACTGGATCAAAACTAAACGATCTATCAACGACTTGTTGTCAGATACCACAGAGTACTACTATATTACAAAGTACTATGCGTTCCAAATGAGAATAGGAAAGCCAATGAACTCGATCTGTCAAATTTTGATTGAAAAGTATAGTTTTCAAAAAAAGCTTATTTGCGTTTAAATGGTTTTGTTTTTGTTTAACTGAGCCTTATTAGAAAATAAATAAAAAAGTTATTTATAACTATTATTTTTTTTGAAAACTATACTTTTCAATCAAAATTTGACAGATCAAGTTCATTAGCTTTCCTATTCTCATTTGGAATGTACAGTACTCTGATATTTGAACTGCAATATTTGACATTTAGTCATTGGCATCCGCCGATCAAACAACGTTTGTTTACAAGTATACCTACCTCAAGCCAACGATTGAATGACGATTCACATAGCTGAATATGCTTCAACGACTTTTCGATCGAACGATTTCAAAATTGGTGTCGTTTAAACTTGTTTGATGGATGTGAATACGAAAATGGCAACAACGACTAAGTCGCTACGTTATCGTTACGGTTTTGATTACGTGAATCGGGCTGCTGGTATACAAATATTTGAAAGGCTAATCGCCAAAGTTAAGTGGCAGTGGATTGAGCACATTGTTGTCAGAACAGATAGCCCTCCTGTTGCTGACAACTCGTTGAGGTGCGCGGGAACAGTGCGCGCCGACCATGTACCCTTTGAAACATTTCTGATGAATTCTATTTAGATTTTTTATTTTATTCTGTTGCTAATATTGTATGGTGTGTTCTTCTTTTTAACGTTTTTCAGAAACTCAAGAGCAAAAAAAATGTAAAGAAGGAACAAAACGCAAAATTGATTCTTGTAATTACTGTTACTGTCGAAATGGTCACGAAATATGCTCGACAAAAGATTGCAGACTAAAACATTGTAAGTATTTCTATATTGTATGTACGAGTAGCTACACTGACCTCTATTATAAACCACTAGATAGGTTGTTCCCTATGCATGTGCCTATTTGAAGCGCCACTCGCGAGCGTCCAGAGAACTAATTTTGACGTAAAATGCAAATGGCTGCAGAGAAGTGTACAGTAGGTACTCTGAAGTATTTCGTGTGATTCCTGCTTCACGAATTATATAAGACAGAGAGATAGTGACTTTGACTGGCCTGTTGGTCTAGTGGTTAGTGGCCCTGACTGCTATGCCGGAGATCGTGGGTTCGGTTCCCACCCAGGACAAATGTTTATGTGATGAGCTTGATCATTTGTTCTGTGTCTGGGTGTAATTTATCTATAATATGTATGTATTTAGAAATATATAAGTATGTTTATCAGTTGTTTAGTACCCATAACACAAGCTCAGCTTAGCTTGGGACTAGACGACGTTGTGTGATAGTGGTGGGATATTATTATATTTGAAGGGCCATTATTGCGGTAAGTCCCCTCTCTGAGGCGTGGCTGGAAAGACCTCACGGCGTCCTTACCTACCGCATGACGCAGGTCCTCACCGGACATGGCACGTTCGGGAGGTACCTGTTTCAGGTAAAGTCGGAAGAGACGCCCGAGTGTCGCCACTGTGCGCGACGCCCGGAGGACACGGTGGAGCACACAGTCAGGTGTGCCCTGCCTGGACGGAGCATTGCTGTACCCTCGTGGGGGCGATCGGCAGCGGAGACCTCTCGCGCCGGGCCCTGGTCGAAGCCATGGTCCGGAGCGAGGAGGAATGGCGGGCGGTCACCTCCTTCTGCGAAGCAGTAATGCTAGTAAAGGAGGAGGTCGACCGCATCAGGCTACGCCGCCCTCACCGCCGCCGCCGGGATTCCGATCCCGATTTCCGGATACCGTAGACGCGGGCTAGTGGACAGCGAGTCATGGGTAGCTCGCTGTCCGATCGTCCAGTAATGGACCGAGTCCAAGACGTCGACGGGGCCTCTGTTCCCGCGCGCCTCAAGGAGTTGTCAGCAGCATGCCTACTGGGGACAGGGTTGTCCGAAAGGGAGCTCGTGCCCCGGTATGAAGGCTAGAAGGAACGGGATGGGGTTTTTAGTCAGTAAGTCTGACACTATCTCCCGCTCCGCCCGAGAGCGGGTTTTGTCAAGATGATTTTTCCCATAGAAAAAAAAAAGCTACTTGTTTGCGCTGGCAAAAATTTTATATATCCTGGTACATATATAAAATTTTTGGTCGCTGGTGGCTACTACTATTTTTTAATTCATACGCGAAGTATCATAACAGACTCTGACCAAGAAGGTTTAAACGCGCCAGTGGCGTGTGACGGCGTATACTGTCACTGCACACGGGCATCAAAAAACTCCGCCACAAAAAAAAATTAAAAGCGGCCACAAAAAAAAGCTAGAAGCCGCCGCAAACAACAGCTGAAGCGCGCGACAGTTTGTGGCCGGAGAAGCTTGAAGCGGCTTCAAGAATTTTTGGGGCGGCACTACGGACATGAGCCACAAAAAAGGCCGCCTCTAAAAGAGGCTTGAAGCGGCGTTTTTTTGGGGCCCGTGTGTGGCGAATCCTTATAAAATGTATGAAACCAACAGAAAACATGCCGTTTTGTGCTAGCGGCCGGTGGTCCTTGTGTGGTGATCCTAATATTTTTTAATATATTTTCAGCGCTAATACTAAGAAGTAAGTACACCTGTCGTGAAGGAGCTCGTCGGAAGAAAGGTTGTAACCGGTGCCTCTGTCGTAACGGAGAAGAATACTGTACGACCAATATTTGTACAAATACTAGTAACTCACATAAGTCTGACAAGATGAAAAAGTCACCTCATTCTGCTACCACCGTCACGAGAAAGCGTTCTTTGCATCATGATCGTTGTAAGTATCATCATCATCATCATCACCATCATCATCATCATCATCATTTCAGCCGAAAGACGTCCACTAGCCCTCCCCCAAGTGCCGCCACAATGAACGGTCCTGTGCGTCTCGCGTCCATCGGATTCCCGCAACCCTTACCAGGTCATCGGCCCACCTTGTAGGAGGCCTTCCATCGCTACGTCTTCCGGTTGTAAGTATATTAAAGTGCAAACAATTTAAAAAATTGACAGAACTTTCCTGACTATGTTAGCATTTTCTTACTGATATGAAAATGCACAAGTATACCTATACCAATTTCTAAACTCTGAGCTACAGAGTAATTTCTTATTGAAAAACCCAATAGCACTTTCTACTTTACCTGGGAATCGATGTACAACCTTATTTTTAGTACCTATATGCGAAACCTTTATACAGGGTTATTTGTAAAACACCAGCAACCTCTCAGGATTATGTTACTAATATCATAAACAACAATTTTTGTTCTATGACTTTTTACAAAACATAACACATTTACCAAAAACAAACCTTCAAGATTTTGTTGTTCTATTTAACACATTTCAACTCTGCATTTGCACCATTTCTCTCACTCGACATTAGCATATTGATACACCATCATCTAAAGATAACCCTGTATTATAATAAAGTTCATAATTATTGTAAAACACTGGTAACTTCTCAGGACTATGCTACTAACATTTAAACAACAGCTTTTGTTCTGTGACTTTTAAAAATTTATCAGATTTTTATACAAAAATAAAAATATTCAAATTGAACGTTCTAAATATTACGAAGTCTTTGCGGAGCAAACGATAAAGGAGTCCGGGATCGAGCGGCGGGTGCTTGATGCGCTTGCGTCGTGTCATACAGACGTAGGTATAGCAAAGTACACAGTTGAAATGTGTTAGATAAAACAACACAAATCTTGAAGGTTTTGTTTTTAGTTTAGTCATAGAACAAAAGTTGTTGTTTAAGATGTTAGTAACACAGTCCTGCAAGGTTGTTAGTGTTTGACCAATAACCCTGAATAATTGCCTTAATCTTGGAGTACTATCGTCACATTTCACTCCTCAGACTAATGTTGGCGCGATAATAAGTTTTTATGCTTTTTTTAGATTTTTTTCAAAAGTACGGTCTTACATGTAGACAAGGACTGATATTCGAAAATAAATGCAAAATCTGTCAATGCAGACAAAAACAATGGCGCTGCTCGCAACCGATACTTTGTGAAACGAAAACTCACCTAGGTATGTTATTAAATTTTTGGGGGTAGTCGGAACAGAGAGTAAAGTCCCCCCGTTGAAAAGGGAGGATCTCCGACCAGACGGGTATCAAGTCTGGTGAGCAACTGCCCGATAGGTGATTTACGGGCTGTCGTATATATTCGAATCACGCAGAGAACTTAAATTGCGCGATGCAGGATTAGTTATTATGAGACGCTATAGATGTCGCTACAAACTGTGTGGCCATGGTCTGGAACGAGCGGAAATGGGCTGCAATCGCTTCCTTCTACGAAGCAGTAATGTTAGTGAAGGAGAGGATCGCTCTCGTGAGGAAACGGACGTTCTCACATCCCGACCGCCTGGAACTGGATCCCGACTAACAACCGTCTTCCTATTCCTCGCTCTGGGCCATGATCTGAACCAGGGCCTGACGCGAAATGACACGGCGGTGCTTCGCTCAAGCTGCACCACACGGTGAAGTATTCGGTGGAGGACCACACAGTGGTGACATCCGATTGTTGTTGTTTCGCCTGTATCCATAATACGAACCTCCTGAACTGGCCATGACTGTGGAGGACCTGCGTCAGATGGATGGAATGGTAGCCGTGGTGCCTCTCCAGCCACTCCAGTCACTCCTCAAACGTAAAATATGATTTTTCATTTATGTTGTACCTCCAAAATTTTGCAGTTTCCTAAAGTAAAAGTTTGTACATAGAACACTGCTCTTATACAGAGTCATTTCTAAAACAATAGCCACCTTCCATGACGGTATTACTAACATCATAATAAACAAATTTAAACTCGAGGTTTTCACTCTACGGGCCGTGGTAGCTCCGGCTGGGTGGCGACCGTCCGGTAACTGTCCGGACCGAGCCCAAGACGTCGACGGCGCGCAGTGTTCCCGCGCGCCTCAAGGAGTTGTCAGCAGCAGGAGGGGCCCAGCTGGGTCGAAGCCTACTGGGGCCAGGGTTATCCGCAAGGAAGCTCGAGCCTCGGTATGAAGAGGCTAGAAAGAACGGGGTGGGTTTTTAGTCAGTAAGAGTCTGACACTATCTCCCGCTCCACCCAAGCCGGGGGAGTCAAGAAGATTTTTGCCCACCCTAAAAAAAAGGTTTTCACTCTTAGCCGTCGATATGATTTTAGTAACATAAGCCAGAGAGGTTGCCAGTGTTTTACAAATAACCCTGCATAATTACTTATTTATTACAGAAAAGGGGAACTTGACAAAATGTATAGAAGGTCAGAGACGCCGAAAAGATGAATGTAACATTTGCTTCTGCCACTTTGGACAAGAATATTGCGAAACAAAAGATTGTAACCCGAAAGAGGAAAACTTACGTACGTATAATTGTGATAAGTGTATAATAAATAAAAAAGAGAAAAAAAAAGAAAAGTGAAATGAATAAATTACGCTATGACCTAGGGGCGAAAATGTGTGTACGTCTGCTACTCCTTCACACAGAAACTGGATGATGATGAATCTTGGCGCAGTGGTTGAGTGATTGGCTAATGCGCTACATATCGTGGGTTAGATTCCCACACGTAACAGATCCTAGTATTCTAGTGTGTTAGTGTCCTAGTGTGGGTGTGGTGTGGGTGTGGGGGATCCTAGTATATGCGAAACCCGAAACATGTGTCTAGTATTTTTATGTAAAGAATCTATGTAAATAATTTCATAACTATATCACGAAAAATCACAAAGGTACAAGCTTGTTATATTACCTGGTAGTCCGCACAAATACATGGTCACTGGGCCATCCGAGCGACTGAGAGGTTTTTTTTACTCCCGGACCCAGCTGTGAGCTGACACCTTATACTCGCTATATATAGTATATGCAAAACCCGAAACACGTGTCTAGTATTTTTATGTAAAAATATACAAAATTTTATAATTGTACGATAAAAAATTATGAATTTATAAGCTTGTTATGTCAGCATTTGACTTAATAATATTTACAAATCATTCACAATTATAATGACTATTTACAATATTTTGACATCGTATTATTAATCTCTTTCTTTTTTTTCTATTAATTGAATATTGATTATGTTACTGATTATTGACTATTATTTATTCATTTTTATATTATTAATTATTTAGTGTTTATTGCTCTAGATTTACTTTGTATTTATTTAATGGATTATTTCTGAATGTTATAAATTAATTAATGTCCGACAAGAATTCAAACACAATGCAAATTATTATATGAATAAATAAATGAAATGAAATGCAAAAACACATAGTCACCAGGCCATCCAGGCGACGACGGGGGGTTGTTTTGTACTTGCACCCAGCTGTCTGCCGCCCACTATGACCTGCCGTGACCAGCGTTGTACTAAGTGTCTATGATATTCAACTTGTGACCTTTTTTAAACATTTTTGGGAAAAAATATAACGTGTGTAAAAATTTAGTTATTGATTCTGCACAAACTATATTCCGGTTTTGCATATACTAAAAAAAAAATTAGAATATATAACTGGCTCAATCTGGAAGTACTGGAACAATGGCGTGATAATATATGTTATTATGCCTTATTTTAGCCAAGCATTTAAATAGTGGACCATGCGAAAATGAGAAGATATTAGAAGTTGATTGCACCATCTGTAAATGCAAGAAAAATCGTTGGCGCTGCTCGGAACCGATATTTTGTGACTTGGAAAATAAATCTGGTATGTTATTTAACTTATCTACACTAATTATTACAAAGAGATAAGTACAGGAGGTTCCTGCACCGGATTCGTACGGAGGTATCGCCCGGGACTTCTTGGGGGACACGGTGGAGCACACAGTTGAGACGTGTGGGCCGCTGGGGCAGAGCTTGGGTTTTTTAATCAGTATGAATCTGATATTATCTCCCGCTCCGCCCAAGGGGGGATGTTTTTTTTTTTAAAGATCTTAGATTTTATGTGTATCACATTTTCATGTTTGACACACTTTTTATAAGCGTTTGCGAATAAACCTCTTTAAAAAGTATTGATATCTGAACCCACTTTATATTATGTGAAGACCAAGAGAGCAGTGGTGGCCGAGTGGTAATGGCCCCGTCTTACGAGTTGTAGGGTTCGAACCCAGCCAGGCACATTACTTTGTGTAATTTATTTCATCACCACACCTCTCAAAACGGTGAAGGAAAACATCGTGAGGAAACCGCCATGTCCTAGAACCACAAATTCGAAGACATGTGATATCCATCAACTCGCACTGGGCCCGCGTGATGGATTACAGCCCATGCCCTCTCCTAGCGAGGAGGCCCGAGTCCCAGCAGTGGGAACATTCTGATGATGATGATGATGATGATGATGATGAAGACCATGAAACGAACACTACAAAATCGTAGATTGGTGCTGAAAGCCGCTTTAGCTTTTTGTCGTAGCGGTACAAGGGTAGCTGTCTCACAAGGGTGTAGGAAACCCAACTTTCCTGATAGCTACAACCCGGGAACCTTTAAGTCGAGAGTGAATAGGTTTCTTCTAGGTAAGCGCGTTCCATCATCGACCGCATCGTCGCTTTCCATCAGGTGAGTTGGCGGTCAAGCGCAAACCTATCAACAATAAAAAAAAAACTTCATCAGCTGTTTTCTAAATAATCACTTATATTTTACAGAAGAGGAGCACTCGACAGAATGTATAGAAGGTTCTGTACGCCAAAAAGATGCCTGTAATAAATGCTACTGCCAATTCGGACGAGAACTCTGCGAACTAAAACAATGTGGTACAGAGGAAAAAATACGTATGTATGATTTGGATATGTGTATAAACCCCAACCTTCGATCAATAATAGTACTAGATACACAATCCCATGCAAAAGCTCACTTCAAAACTGGCACCAATCGTATTTACCTAATCCTAGTTGAAAAAAATATGCATTAATGTAAATTCAACCTTAAATACAATAACTTACAGTTATGTTCACAAAGCCATGCAAAAAAAACTATAATTTTTTACGACCGAAGCTTGCTAGTCAACATACAGCAAAAGAAATTCAACCTTACACGCATGATTTAAGGTCAGATTTCCAGAATAGGCGATGTTTGTTACAATAGTTGGCGCGTTGTAGCAAACATTGGTCAAACAATCTATTTGCTAAGACTTATATTTACTACTAGCTTTGCCCGCGCGGCTTCGCTCCCGCTCTTCCCTACTCCACCCTACTCTACCCTACTCTACCCTACTCTACCCTACTCTACCCTACTCTACTCTACTCTACCCTACTCTACCCTACTCTACCCTACTCTACCCTACTCTACCCTACTCTACCCTACTCTACCCTACTCTACCCTACTCTACCCTACTCTACCCTACTCTACCCTACTCTACCCTACTCTACCCTACTCTACCCTACTCTACCCTACTCTACCCTACTCTACCCTACTCTACCCTACTCTACCCTACTCTACCCTACTCTACCCTACTCTACCCTACTCTACCCTACTCTACCCTACTCTACCCTACTCTACCCTACTCTACCCTACTCTACCCTACACTACACTACACTACCCTATTTTTTTTCCATAAGAACCTTCTCCTCACAATAACAATCACAACAAAAAAAAAATCAGCCAAATCGGTCAAGCCGTTTTCATGCCAAGTCGTGACAACGGAAAACGGGGGTCATTTTTATATATATAGATTTATTTCAGTTTTTATGTTATGATAAAGACATATTGATATAAACTAACCGAAAAAAAGATATTCCTTCCAAAATCTTGGTGTTACGGTGATTATTTACACAGATTTTGAACGCGCACTGCGGCATTTTGACGTCTTAACGTTGGCTATGATTGGACTGTACTAATTTGAAATAAGAGCACAACATTATTTGTGCTCTTATTTTTCTGGCCGTTTTTGAAGCGCTTATCGGGAATCTAGTACTATTATTGATCGAAGACCCCAACCATTATAATATTCCACAACTATCACACAACGCCATCTAGTCCCAAGCTAAGCAGAGCTTGTGTTATGGGTACTAGACAATTGATAAACATACTTATATATTTCTAAATACATACATATTATAGAAAAATCACACCCAGACACCGAACCGAACCGAAACCGAACCGAAACCGAACCGAATCCGAACCGAACCGAAACCGAACCGAACCGAATTCGGAATCGGAGTTTTTAAATTTGATTTATCGGAATCGGAATCGGAGTCGGAATCGGAGTCGGAGGCAGGGTCAGAAGTGGTGGCATGAGAAAGAATTTTTATTTACGGACAAATCAAACATTCTTTAATCAATTTTTTTTTAAATTATGAAATAAAACACAAACAATGAAAAAAAATTAGCATATTATTTCCAAATAAACAAGAACACACATTATATTAAATCTATGAACCTGTTCATAACAGTCGCCACAGGCCGCCGTCGCCGCTATGTTATGCTTCGACCTCCGATTAAAACCTCCGATTTAAAAGTGTCGGAGCCGAAGTCGGAACCGAAGGTGTAATAATAATCGGAAGTTCCGACTTAACGGAACCGGAGTCGAAGCTCCGTAACATCCCTGGTCTAGACCAACAGGCCAGTCATTGTATTTCTATTGTGTCTCTACTTTCGGTTTTCAAAGGGTTTAATATTATAAAGGCGAAAATTTGTGTGTATGTTTGTTACACCTTTACACTGAAATGGCTGGATACACGTTTCTGCCGTAACAGTAAGGATAGGTTTCCCCATTATTATTGTTTATTTATTTATATCAGATACATCCATATTATGTTAGTAACACTTACAGAACTATGCAAGTAACATTATAGAATAAAATAAATTCATAAACTTATACAGGGTTATTTATAAAACACTAACAACCTTGCAGTCCTGCAAGATTGTTAGTGTTTTACAAATAACCCTGTATAGTGTATATGTACATATATAACTCATTCTTCCCGCTGCACCAGACCTGTAGCTGTGCATACGAGTCCAATGCCCCACGAAGGGACAATCCGAGTTATCAGCTATCACCCACAAAATGTTGGCGCTCTCCGGAATCCTTCGCATCAAGGATGCTGTTCTCTTTCACATTTTATACTCTTTGATAGTTGTCTAGTATTTTTGACCACAGACACAAAGGTTCAAATGATAATAAAATTTTTGAATAAAAAAAAGGGAAGTTAAGTACCATGAGGTGAAAAGAAATACAGGGGTAAATATAAACAAAAAGAAACAGAAACTTCGATAGTGTTTCTTTTCATATAGGTTTTCTAACGAAGCATCATTTTTTTAATACATAATATATATACATTGTTGGTTATTACATGGTAGAAGCACCCTTTAAACTTTCGTTTGATGACACTGTTTTTTTTTGTAAGGAAATTTACATTATTGATCGTAGTAGCAGATCATCAAATATTTCCTCTCGCTGCGCGTAGAGTCAGAAGGAGCGTCAGATTATTACTGACTAAAACCCACCAGCTTTTCTTGAATCAACCTGGCAGATAAATAGGTAGCCCATCTCTCGTCATGCAAATTCTTTCTCTAACAACATTTTGGTTTACAGGGTATTATCACCTCTTAAGAAATGGTGAAAGGCAATGCGTTGAGGGGAGGTACCATAAAATGGATTCTTGTAACTACTGCTTATGTTTAAACGGAACCGAGATGTGTACAAGAAAAGTTTGCCCAGGTATGTTCCATTGGTTTATCAGTAGTGTCGAAGACACGCTTGTTTGGCTATGACTACCTCTGCACATGAGGCTCCCTGGTAACTCATCAATATTGTGTCTGTTAACTGCTCCACCTTTTTAATTTTTGAGACTTTAACTACCTTAAATTCGTTGATAATTTATTGATAGTTGTAATTATTTATATGTTTCTTGATTTTTTTTATATAGTCTCTTTTTTGTTTTGTAATGTGAATGTGAGAACACTGTATACCTTAAAAACTCTCAGATTACTTCCTATTTAAATTACTTTTTTTATTTTAATTACTTTTTTTATTTTGTGCTTTTGTGTACTGTATTGATCTACACTGTTCTTACATACTATCATATTGTAACACCAACCACTTTTTTTTTAAAACCAAGGAGTTTCTTGCCTTTTCTTCTCCATAGGAAACGACCAATTTGGAACTGTGCACTAGGTTCTGACGTTTTATAAGTGCCTATGTAGGCCTATGTGAAATAAAATATTTTTAATTGACTTAGACTTTGAGCGGTTTCATTGATAAAAGTAAATTAATGGGTCTATTAGACTGGGCGCTGGAAGGAATTGAGTGTGCTAAATATGAAACTGATTCTGTCCATAGTTTTGAACTCAGAAAACCAAGCAAATGAAATAGTGATGTTGCCAGGAAGTTTAGAATAGGATAAACTTTATTGTATACCAAAATAGTAACAAAAGTTTTAACATAACTTACTATACATCTATGGATACAACGGCGTTCTAATCGCTAACAGCGATATCTACCAGACAACTTTAGTGTGGATCAAAACTTAACATAAAAAAGGTGTAGTCTGCGGTGTACTGCAAATTAATGAAATATTTTACATTAAAATATTATACCACTTTTAGATTTCAAGTAAATGGATTGAACAAAAGCTCATTTTAATGATTGTTTTAGTGACAATGTCCAATTGTTTCTTATGTTTCTAGATACTACTAGTCAATTGAAAAAGAACAACATCATGCTTTTTTGTGTTTAAATTCTCAACTATAACTAATTCGACTTTTTTTTGGAGTGACCGACATTTGACTATTCAATATTGCCTGCAAATGGTCCATTTTGATTTGATTTGATTTAATACAGTATTAAAGCCTGGTGGCAGAAATACATGCAAATTATGCTGATTATTATCCAAAGATTCAAAGCATTTTATTTCAAATAAACCATTTACAGGCTCTTTTGAAATGTTAAATCAGTCAGTCAGAAATGTGATTGATTGCAATTGCACATTTTTGGAATAGGCGTAGATCTCTATGGAGACGAATGTGCTAGAAACTCCATAGACACTCTTTTCAATTATATTATGTATGACAAATATCTCGGTTACATCGGATTATTCCCTGGACGACTTTCTCCAACGTTTTCAATAAGGCTTCTTGTTTCTCATTCTATCAGATTCTTTCGAAGGCTGTTAGGATCTGGAGGAGGCTTGGTAAAACCTAAAAGTTGTACATCTTTAGTTTTTTTTTTATTTTCAGAAAATTTATCAGCTACGGAATGCACAACAGGAAGTGTGCGGCAAGTAGACCCCTGCAACTACTGCACTTGTAAAGATGGTCTATATGTTTGCACGGATAACCTTTGTGTAGAAAGATATACAAGTGAGTCAAAATTGTGTTTGCTAATCAAGGCTATCTTTGCTTATTATAACTACAAAC
The DNA here is from genome assembly GCA_949319445.1 of Mythimna lalbum. Classification (NCBI taxonomy): domain Eukaryota; kingdom Metazoa; phylum Arthropoda; class Insecta; order Lepidoptera; family Noctuidae; genus Mythimna; species Mythimna lalbum. The sequence goes on along the minus strand of OX439357.1, from coordinate 16,568,616 downwards.
GGAGTGAATAGGAATGCAGAGGTGAAAAGAACTGCAATTTAATCGAACGAGTTACCATGGCTCTGGAACGCAAAAGGTCTAAAATTATTCATCATCATCATTTCAGCCGGTAGACGTCCACTGTTGGACATAGGCCTTCCCCAACTGTCGCCACAATGTACCATCCTATACGTCCTGCATCCATTCGGATTCCCGCAACAAAATTATAAACTTGATTGAACTGTTTCTATGGAGAGACCGAGTTTTTCTTTTTGTTTCCTGAAAAAAAAATTGTGGAAGGTTGTTCAGTTTCATCTACTGAGCAAGCCCTTAAAGTTTGCGGAGGGCTGTCCCTTACAACTTGTATTTGTGAACACACCCATGACACAGAAGTAATTCCTCGTAACTGGCAAAGTTTTTATTTGGAAAAAATACTTTAATAATGACAATTATTTAGAAAAAAGACTTAGTTCATATTTCAGCTAATCAAACTAATTGAAGAATAATCTGTATTCCTAGATACTTCAGCAAAAGAAGAATGTAATCCCTGGGATGTAAAATACGACAAATGTAATCGTTGTGAATGTCTATCAAATCGATGGGTCTGCACTGAAAAACTATGTCTTGGCCGCAGTGGTAAAGAATCAGAAACCGAAGCAACAAAAGGATTGAGAAATAATCATGACTGTATGTATACTCTGTAGCAGTGTTTTTCAATCTTTTTTTATACGTGACCCGTTTTTCTAATAGGCAGATAGTGGCGACCCCCCAGGACCGTAACAACATGTTGAGCGGACGGGCGCACTGCTCTCATGAGACTTCTTTTTGAATTACGACCTGTAGGGTATACAAGATCCTTGATTTAGACATCTAAGTCGAACATATTTCAAATCGTACATAATTTGCTTGTCAAAAATAAAACAAAAATCAGAAAATGTATTGAAACATAAACAGGCACTGCTTTATTAAACTGCATTGTCATACTTGTATGTAGCGTAGGATCAGTATCACTTACTTTTACCTAACGACCGGGACCCCCGAAGTAAAAGTTTGTGAACCCCTGGGGGTCGCGACCCACAGTTTGAAAAACACTGCTCTGTAGTAATAAGTACCCACTAGGTAATGTGTCTCTACAGGCGCGTCAGCGTCTCTAGCCAAGTTACAACCGTTTCGTTTCTTTTGTGTCGAATGCTTTGAATTCGCCACATCTCCGATTCCTTTGTTCGGCCCACGTGACTGATCATTAAGATGACGTCAGAACAAAGGAATCGGAGGTGTGGCCAACTCAAGGCGTTCGACAGAAGAGAATATAAAGAGACTTGGCTAGGGGGCTGATCTGTGTGCTGAGTGCGACTTGTTTTTTACGTTGACGCAATCGAAATGTTTACCGCGTTTGGCTCTCTGATTGGTTTAGAGATCAGAGCGGGCCAATCGGAGCGCGTAACGTCATACATGTCGACCGTATTAACGTATAACAAATTCGCACTACACACTCTGACTTATATGTCAATTCGATGGCAGTGTCAAATCAGCATGATTCCATTGTGAAACAGAGATATGGTTATTCGTTCTTTATAGCTCCGTCTCTCTCTTACAACTGAATCTTGAAATCATTGACACGACATAGTGTGTTGAGTTAATACTGAATTGATATCATGTGTGGTGTTTGAGAAGTTTGATATGGCGCCAGTGATTGAGAAAGCATGTAGAATGTGGATGTTGTGATATCGGTTGGTTGATGCGGAGCATTGAGGGTTGTGTCGTGATAAACGTTTTGAGGATGGGTACGGGATAACCAAATAAATGATGAACGAATGACTGTCTCATAACTAAGATGGCGTGATTTAGGCGATGGAAGATCAAATCAAATAACAATCGTTATAGGCAAGCGTGCTCAATCGTTGGGCTTGTTATTGTAGGTGAGATAGTGGTCAAGCGCGAGTTTGTTAATTCACAAAAAATTCACACAAAATTTTCATAATTTTTTTCAGTATTTCAATTAATGTTCTATAATTTAAAAAAAAAACTGTTTATACGTTAAGGGAGAAGCGCGATAGTAACCAGCTAAATTCAAATTTACTTACGTTTCTTTTATGTTGCAGGTCAATGTCTGGTTTTATGTCTATTACTGAGTTATAATCATAAATAGAACCCTATCAATTGAACGATTTTTTATTAAAATAGCCATTCAATGTAAAATTACTGGCCTGGTCTAGTGGTTAGTGACCCTGACTGCTATGCCGGAGGTCGCACCCAAGACAAATGTTTATGTGATGAGCATAATCATTTGTTCAGTGTCTGGATGTAATTTATCTATATTATGTATGTATTTAGCAATATATAAGTATGTTTAGTACTCATAACACAAGCTCTGCTTAGCTTGGAACTAGACGGCGTTGTGTGATACGAGAATATTATTATTATAATACGAAAACGAATTATGAGGGTTGTATTTTTGATTTTACTGACTGATCTTGAAACAGAAAAGTAACTGAAGCAATCATCCTCTTCCTTCCTTTGTCCCATATTACTTGGGGTCAACGCTACACCTTTTTTCATCCTTTTTGTCTTGACACCCGTCATGCTATCACTTACTCCCTTTTCTTTCATATCACACCTCACCGTGAGGAATGATAAGTCGGATGGATTACATAAGGTCCTCGCGTAATCCATCCGACTTTGGCCTCTCTCTCCTTCATAACTGAAATAATAAACTAATTAATATGGTTCTTACAGATCAATTACAGATTACTTGGTGGATTTATAAGCGAAGACAAATACGCAAAGATGACTGTTTTTTTTTTTTTTTCAAAAACAGTGAACGACACTCACAAATATTTCATCAATGATGTTTTTTATATTTAAGCTTTGAAATTTTCATGAAAGTTTACTTGAGTTATTCATGGGCGTCAAACTGGCTTAATTTTATGTTTTAGCTGACCTATATATGTATATCTTCAAAGTGTTTAAGAGGCCAGGATTACAGTTGATTGAGAAGCTTGCACCAGGCAACACTATGACGATGCTAAAGTGACACAAAAACAAGAAAATCGAAATCAATTCATGTTTGGAAGCTACGATGCTACAGATAGACACTGACACAAATATCAAACTTATAACAGAAAGAAAGAAAGAAAGAAAAACAGTTTTAATTTGTCCGAAAAGGCGCAAACAAAATCATTCATTTTCATTATTATTTTTATTACTATACACAATTACCACTGGTAAAGTGACACAAAATCAAGAAAATAACAATTAATTCGTATTTTCGGAAGCTACGATGTTACAGATAGACAGAGATACACACATTGAAATAATAACACATTTTTTTTATTGGTGATTAAAGAGAAGAGGAGAGGACTGCGTGTACTGAATAACCTCATTACTGACTTTTATGGCTAGTTTACACTATGCAAGCTGCTGACTAGACAGTACGCAGCTACTCGTATGCCAGTAGCTCGACTCGCTCGTGTGTTTCACAGTGATAGTAGCTGTTCACTCTTCTAGCGAGTTTATCACGTCGCGACATAGCCGGACAGAGAGTGGATCTGTCTGGCTGGCACTGGCGAGCTACTGCCGAACGCGTAAAAACGATGCGAGCGACGGCCAAACTGCTGCTATGCACGAGTCGCTACCGGACGCGCAGGCGAGTGAAAACAAAAAATGTTGAAGTAACTCGAATGCGAGCTACTGTCCAACTCGCACGCGCAAGTTACTCGTAAATGACGTCCAAAGAGTGCAAGTTACTGCAGTGCAGCTTCTCAGCAAACTTGCTCGTACACTAGCTCGCACTGTGTAAACCAGCCATTATGACCAAGTTAATTTTAGAGTTGTTGCAATTGTAATACAAATAATATCTCCTGTTTGTAAAATAATAAGATTTTTGTTTACCATCATAGCTTATATTGTACAATGTGAATGTGAGAACGATGTAGAATTTGTAAACTTAAAAAAAAAGATATTTAATAACTTATATTCAATTCGAAACAACATTAGTCATATAAACAAACCTCTTAGACTATCAGTTCAACACATTTTGACTTTTATTGCGTTGGTAACATGACAACTACCAGGTGCAGTAAAAAGTTTGTGTCGTATCCACTTTTTTTGCTTGTAACGCCATCCTTATGTCCACGGAATAGAAATCAAAATCGGTTGAACGGATAGTGATAAAGATTTGTTCATATTATTATGTCTAATCATTGCGAAAGAAGTATGGTAGGTACTTATTAAATAACAAGCCTACACTGTTCTCACATGCCTGTTAACACTGTAATACAGATTTATTATAAAATAATTATTAAAAGAAAAAAAAACCTTAGAGTTTCTTGCCGGTAGTCCTTCAGAGGAATCGATCAGATCAAATCTTTATTCGATTATTTAAACTTGGTCGTTCCCTGGACGAGGTCCATCACAGAGACTAGAAACGGCGCGATGTTTTTGTTTATTTGCCAAACATTGGAATAGATCTAGACATGGTAAAACATATTTGGCATCTCATGATTTATATTTTACCATGGTTTTTGGGTTCCTAACTATAATTACATTTAGTAAAGTCATATCATAGTAAAGTCAGTCATAGATTTTGTAATTGTGGGGCTAAAGTAACTGACTATAGGGTTAAAGTGACTGTTATGCCTTTTGTGACTATGGAGTTAAATTGACTGTTAAGACTTCGGTGACTATGGAACTAAAGTGACTGGTTAAGCTTTTTGTGACTACGGAGCTAAAGTGACTGTTAAGCCTTTTGTGACTATAGAGTTAAATTGAATGTTAAGACTTGTGTGACTGTGGAGCTAAAGTGACTGGTTAAGCTTTTTGTGACTACGGAGCTAAAGTGACTGTTAAGCCGTTTGTGACTATGGAGCTAATGTGACTGTCAAGAATTTTGTGACTAAGAAGCTAAATTGATGGTTAAGACTTTTGTGACTATGGAGTTAAAGTGACTATTAAAGCTTTTGTGACTATGGAGTTAAAGTGACTATTAAGGCTTTAGTGACTATGAAGCTAAAGTGACTGTTAAGTCTTCTGTGACTATGGAGCTAAAGTGATTGTTGAAGCAATTTACGGTAATTCATCAGAATGCTATTTATTGACCTGTAGAGATTTATAGTACAAGGTCTTTTTGACCTTCAACTATGACATTCATATAAATTACCATTACAACGGCTGAAAAATTTATAATCGTAAAGACCTTGAATCTTTTTTTGGAATTTATCTTGGAAATTGTACCATTAACTTCTCATTTACTAAAATAGTCCTTAAATATTTTTTGTTGTTTTATGTACCTGATAATAATATAATCAAACTTTCAGAAAACAATGTTTTGGTGGATGCTGGAGACTCCTCACTTCCTAATGTACATCAAAATACTAAAAATATTGAAAGTTATGAAATCGTGCCACCAAGACAAGATAGTACTGAATACATACCAAGTTATAAAATTCCACGGCGATTTCGACGTAAGTTTTAAAACTATGCATATATTTTTGTGATTAAAAAATCATCATCCTCACCAGATGGTGAACAAGGGAGATTGCTAGCTTTTCCCCAACTTGCTTGGTATCGTCTTCCAGTCTATCTGGATGCTTTCAGCCGCACTCATGATTTACATGGAGCGACTGCCTTACAGACCTCCACAACCCATAATCATCATCATCATCATCAGCCTTTTTAATTTTCACACTGCTGGGACTCTGGCCTGCGGTTGAGGCATGCGTGACGAACCATTCGCGACGCACGCCTTGCGATGTCTGACCGCTGCTTAGTGGAATGATATAAATAGTCGTTTATGTGACTAGGGGATAAAGCAGTGTCTTTAAGTCGCGGGCGGCATGTTGAATTCCGAACGAAACGAAGGTTGTTGAATTTAATCCCGAACGTGAGTGAGGGATTAATATAATTAACTCCCGAGCATTGCAAGGGATTTAATAAAAAAACCTGAGTGAAGTGAGGAATTCAAGCCGCCCAAGACAAAGACAGCTTAATCCCCGTGTTGCATAGTTTACTTTTTACACCATCTGTGAGATAATTAAAAGATAATTTGATCGATCAAATCATATATTAGAGATATATGTACATTCAGTCAAAAAAGTATCGGAAATGGATGATTTGTTTATGGTTCCAAATTCAAATTTTTGTTTTTTTGTAGTTGTTAGATTGGTACAACTGTTTTCCATTTTGGCGCGGAGTTTGAGTTGCATCTGTTATTTATATTAAATACAGTGCTGGTTTTAGTAATATCATATATAGTGTGTATTGCGAATTTCATAATGGACAAAAATATCAAACAAAGAGTTTGTCTTAAATTTTGCATCGCCAATGGAATTTCGTGTTCAGAGTCACTGAAAATGTTACAGAAGGCTTACGGTGAATCGACTTTATCAAAAACTCGTGCTTATGAGTGGTTCAAAGCGTTCAAAAGCGGTCGAGATGTGATGGAAGATTTGCCTCGCTCTGGTAGGCCGTCAACGTTTGCAACTGAAGTTAACATCGCAAAAGTGAAGGAAATAGTGACTGAAAATCCCCATTCAACTCTGAGAGAGTTAGCCGCCGAAGTTTCTGTATCTCACGAGTCGATCCGTACCATTTTAACTAATCATTTGGGTATGAAACATGTTGCTGCTCGGCTAGTTCCAAAAGATCTGAATTTTCTCCAAAAACTCAATCGCATGAAAGTCGCTGAGGACATGCTAGAACGAGTCAGTTCGGACCCAACATTCATGAAACGCATTGTTACTGGTGACGAGACGTGGGTTTACGAGTTTGACATGCAAACTAGTCAACAAGCTTCGGAGTGGCGCCTTCCAACTGATCCGAAACCGAAAAAACCACGCCAAAGTCGATCAAAAGTCAAAGTCATGTTGACTGTTTTCTTTGACTATCGCGGTGTTGTGCACTCTGAATTCTTACCGGAAGGTCTAACGGTAAATAAAGAATATTATTTGAGCGTTATGCGGCGTTTAAGAGAGCAAATTCGACGAAAAAGGCCAGATTTGTGGAAAGAAAATTCTTGGATTTTGCACCACGACAATGCGCCTTCGCACAAGGCTATCATTGTGAACGAATTTTTGACCAAACACTCAACAAATACCATCCAGCAACCACCAGATATGGCTCCTGCTGACTTTTTTCTTTTTCCTAAACTCAAATTACCACTTCGTGGCACCCGTTTTCAATCGATAGAAGACATAAAGGAGAATTCGCGGCGAGAACTGAACTCAATTCAGGAAGCAGCGTTTAAAAAATGTTTTGATGAATGGATTATTCGTTGGCGCAAGTGTATCGTTTCTAAAGGAGCATACTTTGAAGGTGATAAAATAAATTTGGATGAATAACAGACATTTTGTGTATTATTGATCTTTTCCCGGTACTTTCTTGACAGAGTAGTATAAGTATTATATTTACAAGTTCAACAAACAAACAAAATTCACTATTCCAAGATTCTATAGTTTCAATTTTCTAAAACTCTATTTTATTGTTGTATTACTTGTTTTATTCTATTTTCTTTTTTTTTTCGAGTCAACTTGTTCGATGCACGTACATTCTAATTCACAATGTTGACGATTTTTGATGTTCCAAATTGGAATCTCATTATTCCCTAGGGATCGGCCATACTGCATTATTTCCCTAGAGAATAATGACTTGCTTTAAGTGAGGTTTGTATGACGTATAAAACGAAATTATCGAGCAGGTGGTGTAAAAAAGTGATTTATATGTTCGAATCTCTAATTGTGCGATGCAGGATTTCGTATTTTTTGTAGTTCATGTGGCAGCACAGATGTTGCTGCAAGTTTCAGCATTATATTTTACATATAGATAAATCAAGCCTGCAGAGCAGTGGTGGCATGGTAATGGCTGATGGATATACGAGTTGTAGGTCGCGGGTTTAAACCTTACCAGGCGCATTACTTTGTGTAATTTATTTCATTACTACTGCTCTCAAAACGGTAAAGGAAAACATCGTGAGGAAACCGGCATGTCCTTGAACCAAAAATTCGAAGACATATGACATTCACCAAACCGCACTGGGCCCGCGTAGTGGATTATGGCGTATTTCCTGTCCTAGAGAGAAGGCCTGGTTCCCAGTCCCAGCAATGGGAACATTAAAAAAGGTTGATGATGAAATCAAGCCTCATCATCATCTTCCTGCCCTTATCCCGTTTTATTTGGGGTCAGCGCAACAGGTTTTTTTCTTCCATTCTGTCCTGTTGCTCGTCACGCTATCACTAACTCCCTTTTCATTCATATCACTTCTCACACAATCCATTCATTTTTTCTTTCGCCTCCCTCTCCCTCTCCATCCATCCACATGTAAATTCATAACTCTTTTAGCAACATACGTTTCATCTCTCCTTTTTACATGACCATACCAAGACAAACGATTCCCTTTCAACTTTTCATTCACCGGCGTCACTTTCAAACTTCTCCTAATATACTCATTAATTTTTTTTTTCTTTTTTTCAAGCCTGTAGTTATGTAATTAATTGAATTTGATATTGTATGTCGTTGCTTTTTCCAGTTCCACCGGCCCAATGCTCCATAAAACACGAAGAATACCAAATAGATTGGTGTAACTGGTGCTACTGCAATAACTATTACCAACGAGTCTGTACCGATTGCCTATAGATATTAACTAACACTGTACACAAGCAGACATCAACGTTTTGATACTAGTAGAGAAATATGGTCATTGTAACCAAGGCGGAATTCGTTATGGAGGCGAATACTGCTGTGGCGACGTTTTCCAATACACTTACGAAGTTTTAAATAAACGGCGGTTGACGCGCGGGTCGTAGAAGTTGCGCCATCACCAGCCAGATTAGATAGATGTAATAAAATTGTGACTGGCACGCCACGCACGCCATCACGCGCACTTTTCCGCACTAGTGCGGAAAAGAAACAGTTAATTGCGTGCTTAAAAGCTGTAGGGCTAAGAGCGGGTTTTCAGTAAGTGTATTGAAAAATGGTACAAAAAAGGAACCTACATTAACAAGTCTAATATATAAAAATACATAACACTATATTGTGATACTGTGTATTTAAAACTAAATATGTCTTCATTTTTACAGGTGGTAAACCACCACCACGTAAGTAGATAATAAGTAATTATTTTTTTATTTACAATATACAACACGTAACGTTAAATGCGCAAAACCTCAAACACCCCAAATGATTTTGAATTCAATTGACCTAATTATGTGAAAAAAAAAAACAGATTTTAAAAAATTGAAGGTTTTATGTGCATTTTTAGTTTGTTTAAAATTCATAGCTGCATTGAAATAAGTACTTTTATTATCCCGTATATGAGAAAATGTTTATTGGACTACAACTATTTGTGTTTGTTTACCTATTTGGGCGGGTTTGCGGGTCGTCGTTTTTAATGAAGATTTTTTGAAAAAACCTATATTAAAAAGTGGTTTAATTGATTCTGCTCGTCATTCTGATCAAACTAATTTCAGGTTTTGCGCATTTAACGTTACACGTTGTGTACGACTACAACGTTTACAGCTTTATACAAAAAAATTACTCTTGTGTATTTTTTTTATATTTTTTTTCCATTTCTACCTATTTCAGCGGAACGAAAAAAATGCATTGAAGGAGCAAGGTACCAAAGAGGTAAATGTAAATATTGCTACTGCAATATCGGAAGAGTAATGATATGTAATAAAAGGAAAAATTGCAACGAACCGTGGTGGTTTTTGGTACATGGTGTGACCAAATATCAAGCACAAACACCTTATGTAGATCCAGAAACTGCCAACCTAACGACAGTCACACCAAATGTGGTGACAATACTAGAAAAAAATACCACAATGATGGAAAATTCCACGACTACCCCGAATATTTTTGGTAAGTTTCTATCAATTCACTTTTATATGCGTAGTTGCCCAAAGAAAAGATGGATGGATTGTGTGAGAAGTGATATGAAAGAAAAGGGAGTTAGTGATTGCGTGACGAGTGACAGGACAGAATGGAAGAAAAAAACGTGTTGCGCCGACCCCAAATAAAACGGGACAAGGGCAGGAAGATGATGATGGTGCGCAGAGACGTACCTCTTTCTTTTTCTTCCTGCCATTATCTCGTATTACTTGGGGTCGGGCAACACGTTTTTTTCTTTCATTCTGTCCTGTCACTCATCAAACTATAACTAACTTCCTTTTCTTTCATATCACTCCTTACAAGGTGGACCGATGACCTGGTGAAGGTTACGGGAATCGGATGGATGCGGGACGCGCAGGATCGATCGTTGGGGCGACACTTGGGTGAGGCCTATGGCCAGCAGTGGACGTCTGTCGGCTGAAATGATGATGATGATGACTCCTTACACAATCCATCCATATTTTCTTTGGCCTCCCTCTCCCTCTCCATCTATCTACATGAATTGCATAGTTACGCACCTACACAATAAAAACTCCCCTTTCTTTCTGAGTATGGGTTGTTGCCCGAAGAATCGTCAAACTTAAGTGGCAGTAGGTAGGTAGAAACGAAAGGTTCTGGAGTGGTGCGCTCGTACTGGAAGATGCAGCGTTAGAAGGCCTCCCATAAAGTGGACCGTTGGCCTGGTGAAGGTCGCGGGAATTAGATGACTACGAGACGCACGGTACCGGTCATTATAGAAACACTTGGGGTAGGCCTATGTCCAACAGTGGATGTCTTTCGGCTGAAATCATAATGATGATGATGGGTTGAAACATCATCATCATCATCATCATCATCATCATCATATCAGCCGAAAGACGTCCACTGCTGGACATAGGCCTCCCCCAAGCGTCGCGACAACGACCGGTCCTGTGCGTCACGCATCCATCGGATTCGGATCGGATTCGGTTGAAACATCAGCTTTACCTCATGCGAGTAGGCGACAACGCGATCGCATAACGACGCGGCCCGAATGGAACAAACAATTTTCTACTTTATTACTGACCGTAATAAAGTCTATAATTGTTTACTACGTGGCCAACTGCACGTATGTGTGGTGCAGCGATAAGCAAAGCGAAGCGGTCACGATTAGTTGGCTTGATATTTTCACTCGAGTCTTGCGGTGCGGTGACTTATTTTATAAAGGGTTATTTATATTTAACTGGCAACCTTACAGGACTGTATATCTAACATCGTAAACAACAACTTTTGTTCTAGGACTTTTTACAAAACAATCCATTTATCTACCAAAAACAAATCTTCAAGATTTCGTTGTTCTATATTTCGCTATACCTACCATCATCTCTATGAGTGTATGACGCGATCCAAGCGCATCAAGCACCCACGCAGCCCGATCCCCATAATTATAAGCGGGGCCGCTAAAGCAGCGACTTCACGAGTTCGTAGGATAAAGCCACCGCATCGCGCTCGAATCGCTTTTTTTTGTCGACGGGGAAAATCATCTTATGACAAAACCCGTTCTTGGGTGGAGCGGGAGATAGTGTCAAACTTTTACTGACTAAAAACCCCGCGCCGTTCCTTCTAGCCTTCATACCGGGGCACGAGCTCCCTTTCGGACAACCCTGTCCCCAGTAGGCGTCGACCCAGCTGGGCCCCTCCTGCTGCTAACAACTCCTTGAGGCGCGCAGGAACAGTGCGCCCCGTCGACGTCTTGGACTCGGTCCATTACCGGACGATCGGACAGCGAGCTACCCATGGGCCCGCTGTCCGCGAGCCCGCGTCCACGGTGGCCGGACATCGGGATCGGAATCTCGGCGGCGGCGGCGAGGGCGCCGTAGCCTGATGCGGTCGGCCTCCTCCTTTACTAGCATTACTACTTCGCAGAAGGAGGCGACCGCCTGCCATTCCTCCTCGCTCCGGACCATGGCCTCGACCAGGGCCCGGCGCGAGAGGTCTCCGCCGCCGATCGCCCCGACGAGGGCACGGCGATGCTCCGCCCAGGCAGGGCACACCTCGACAGTGTGCTCCACCGTGTCCTCCGGACGTTGCGCATAGTGGCAACACCCGGGCATCTCTTCTGACTTTATCTGAAACAGGAACCTCCCGAACGTGCCATGTCCGTTGAGGACCTGCGTCATGCGGTACGTAAGGACGCCGTGAGGTCTTTTCCAGCCACGCCTCAAAGAGGGGACTTACCGCCATAATCGTGGCGTCTCGAATCGCTTCGTAACATCAATCGCGTTGAATTACCCACATTAAGTACAGGTACAGACTGCTGTAACGTAACATGCAATTAAAAAAATCCCGTGTACATTTTCGCAATGTATCATGCAATGTAACAAGATTCTTGTAGCGTGGACGCCTTGCGTGCGCAAACCATGCACACTACGCGCGCGAACAAAGCGTTTCAACTATGTAAGTAGGTGTGCATGTGCTCGGTTCGTGCGTGCGTCTACTCTTATTATTATTATTTTGAAGATAAGGGGCCATGCATCTCCCGTAGGGTAGGGGATGTAGTCACTGCGACCTAAAAGGTCTATTGTGACTCGCCACCTTGTTAGAGTAACTCTTTCAGCCCGGAGGCTTCCAGGAAGTCTAGAATACTCTTAGCTTTAAGAGTTTTAATCTCCTCCGGGCGAATAATGTGTCGGCCCAGATGGATACTCCGTTTGTGGATAAGGGGCCCGCATTCAAACAAAAGGTGCTTAGGCGTCTCCCTCTCCTGATTACAGTACCGGCAAACATCAGTGTCACTCAGTTTCATGTGAAAATGGTGCCTGGTTAATTTGCAGTGGCCGGTTAAGGCGCGGGCTATCTTACAGATACTACTCTATGAAATGCTCGTTTCATGTTACCTTGCATGTTACGTTACATTAGTCTGTACCCGGCTTTAGACGCCGTGTTCGTATTATTTACGTTAGTTTCTTTGTGTTTTATATTTTCTGTAATATTGCTGTATTTTTATAACTCTAAATTGTAATAAAAAAATTAAAAATGTCATAATAGGAATTCCAACGCAAAAACTATGCATTTCAGAAGGCAAACAATATCAAACAAAAAAGTAATTAATATTTTTTTTTTGTTTTATAATTTTCTATTTTTTTTCTAACTGCAAGTCGGTTAAAAACTTAACTGACTTGTTGCGCCGACCCCTAATAAAATGGTACAAGGGCAGAAAGCTGATGATGATGATGAAATTTCTTTTTTTTTATATTTTTATTTTATTTTATTACATCTATATATATTATAAAAATCAATGCCACTTTTCGTTATTATTTTAAACTCAAGAGCGGGGTCACCTATCCAAACCAAATGTTTAGGCTTTGTTCGGACTATTTAGTAGATGGTTTATGTGAAGTTTGGTAGGGTATAGAGTAGGGAAGAGAAGGGTATAGTAGGGTAGAGAAGGGTAGAGTAGGGAAGATCGGGAGCGAAGCCGTGCGGACAAAAGCTAGTTACATATATATAATAAAATAAAATATATATAATAATATATAATATAATAATAATATAATAATAATAATAATATAATAATATAATAATAATAATAATATAATAATAATTTATTTAAAAATTTGACAACACAGGCCCAATTGTTAGTAAAAAACTTAATCTAGAAGTTAGTAACTTAACCTAAACGACAAACACATGTACAAACTACGGGTCACACATTATGAGCGATAAGGTTGCCCTTGCCGCACCAAAACACTCACAAAATGTCTTAGTATGGGGGCATCCAATTGCTCAGATAGCGCCCTCAGGATACTGTTGGAACTGCCGCGAACACGAGCAAGAAGAGAAGCGGTCTTTTTTCTCAAAATTGCGTAAAAATCATCCACTCTCGCTTCCGCGAACATCGTGGACGCACTACAGTAACGCGGCAGCCCCAACAGCACCCTGAAAGCGTTATTATATTGTACACGCAGGACGTCTAGCGCCTTACGCGTATAATTGACCCACAGGCTGCCCGTGTAAAAATTCTGACAGACATTCTGATATATCTACATTTGTCTATTTTATTTATATATACATTTGTACCCTTATTCTTCTTAATAATCTTTTTTTTGTATGCACTTGCCATGTTTTCTCTTCACCACCCTTGGTTGACTGGTAGGGAATGCCTAAGGCATTAATTCCGCCTTTGTACATTTGTGTTACATGAAGTTCTAATAAATAAAAAATAACCTATATCTCCAATTTTTTCTCACATTTAGTAAGAGAAAGGATTGGAGATATACGTTACGTTGTTATTTGTAGATTATGAATTAAGAAATGGGCAGCACAGCGAAGAAGAATGCGACGAGGGAAGTTATTACCAAATAGATGCTTGCAACTACTGCTCATGCTTAAATGGAAAACAACTGTGTACAAATAAGCCGTGCCCTGCCCCTGATTCAGGTGAGTGTACAATAAAGAGATTAAATAGATACAATAAAGCGGCCATCAAAAAAAAATGTCTTAGAAAAACTGTCATCCTAAGCTTCAGTGAAGACAAAAATATTTACGAAAATAAAATGGTGTTAGGTCCAGTCGTTTTGCCATAATACGATTTACAATGGTGCAATGTGCAACTCGGCATATTTCTCCAAAAAATATTTACTTTTGGTGCGTATAGCGGACACAAACGCGACTTGACAGGTACAGGTGACAGCGACTTGTTACTACTTTAGTAACAAGTCTCGGATTAGAATTTTGTTCGCTATGTCCTGTCTATTGGTAGTATGTATATGTTTAATGTTTAATGTCTTTGGTTTACGCGAACCCGAAACACGTGTGTAGTATTTTTATGTAGAGAACTTTAATGTGCAAAATTTTATAACTGTTTCATGAAAAATCGCAAAGTTATAATGCTTGATATGAGAACCATGGAAATTGGTGACTGAAATGGTTTTTGAGGAAGGACCATACAAAGGAACTGTTTCACTTTGGGCCACTACAATGTAGGCCCAAAATGAAAAAATATCATAAATTTATTTTTTAGGGATGATACGGATTAGAAAAAATGAAAAAAAAAACACAATTTTCATCAAAATACAATCAATAAAGCACAATAAAAAATAAAAGAAAACAAAACTGATAACAATTATAGTGTGTACCTTTTCGTCCTCAAGATAGTCTTTTATAGTGTAAGAAGCCTTTTGGCAAAGTTGCCGCTTTACAAATTAATTTTTAAGGCTTAATTCTTGAATAAGACTGGGAAGGAAAACCATTTACTATTAGAAAATGGAAAACAATTCGCCTGTCAAGAAGAATAGTACTTTAGTAGAATGAACTAGTCCAAACGCTTTACATGATGATTATGAGTTTTTTTTACTTGTAGCATTTTTCAACTCTTCAAAAACTCCACAAATGTTTTTTGACCTCTAGTGTTTTTCAGCGTAAAACAAACACAAATGCCTAAAATACTCATGTGGAACCTGTGATAGTAAAATTCAACAGTAGGTCCATTATTTCCAGATTCTTTAAAATGGAAATAGTGTTTAAAAATATATCAGTACGAGCTTAGTTCCATTATGGAACTGTTACGAGTAATGGTGCCAGTGACAACTTTACTAATGAAAAAGTCATGTGACATCCAGCGATCCCTACCAGACCCGCGGGTTAGATTACAACCCACTCCCTCTCCTAGAAAGGGGGCCTGAGTTCAAACAGTGGTAACATTGTAAGTTCACTATGATATACTTACCGCCCACAGTAGGCATGGCAAAACGTAGTCTAATGTGTTCTTAAATAGCTCTTGTTTTTTACTATTCCATACTGATCTAGATAATAATAATTATAATTATGGTCATACTTCCAGAAGATGAGGTGAATTCTCCAATTGAGAACGATGAAATCATGGGACATAATCAAATAGATTCCGAATTTATACCCAAGAAAGGTGCACTACGATTTCAACGTAAGCATTTTATTTTTAATACTTTGAGTGAGTAAATACTGCTTTAAATTCGATCACTAGGGAGAGTGGATATGACAAGTGATGCCGTGCGGTGTTCCGCAGGGATCGGAACTAGGACCGCCCTTGTGGAACATCGAGCATGATAACATGCTGCGCAGCAACTTCTCCAACGGGGTCGTTGTGTGTTCCATATTTAAATTAGGGATGATACTCGTACAGATTTGAAATTTAGAATCTGGATACTGACATGGATGTAGGAAAAATATATCAGTTTCAGATAAGGTTGCGAATATGTAATTATTTCGGATTATCCGCTACTTTCGGTTACAGACATAATAAGAATTTAAAAAGTAAAGTAGTAAAATATGACTTTACTTTGTAGTCTAGATGTCATTTTGTTTTTGCAGTCAGTCATGTAACTTAATATAATTATCCACACCACTTTCTAGTCTCCCTGCATTTATCCGAAACTTTGGTAAAAGTAATTATCGGTTTCAGTTACCTAATGTTACGGATATTCGTTTTAAATTGGATATCCGATAATCACGATTACCGTTACGAAGCTCCATGACATCCCTAATTTAAATGATAGACCCATTTTTACTCCAATCAAAATAAGATTAAAATGAACAATAAAAAAGGTATTTAATTCCTTCTTTATTGTCCATTCAACCGATTTTGATTTCTATTCCCTAGGCAGAAGGATGGCATTAAAAGCAAGAAAGAGGTTATAATATCAACTATTTACTGCAGCCGCCATGTATCTTGCTACCAACGCAATTAAAGTCAAAATCGGTTGAACAGACAGTAACAAAGATTTTGCTAATGTCTATTTTCTTATTTGGAATGAAGTATAGATTAAACGACTAATATTAATATTCATACAGTATTATTTGTAAAACACTAACAACCTTGCAGGACTGTATAATAACATCACAAACAACAACTTTTGTTCTACGACTTTTTACAAAACAATTGTCGTTGTTCTATCTAACACATTTCAACTCTGTATTTTGCTATACCTACCTACGTCTGTACGACGCGACGCAAGCGCATCAAGTACCCCCTCCGCCCGATACCCGCTTCCTTCCGCCTTCCGCGCTGTTCTATTGCTAGACTTCGTAATATTTAGAATGTTCAATTTAAATACTTTTATTTTTGGATGAAAATCTGATGAACTAAAATATGATAAATTAAAAATCATAGAACAAAAAGTAGCTTTTTATTATGTTAGTCCTGAGGGGTTGCAGGTGTTTTACAATTGCTCTGTTTAAGTATCAACTTTTAAAAGTTTTAATCACATATCCAAACCGACCGTTACATGCCATTTTTTTTAGTTGCTCCCACAAAATGCCTCATAGGACATGAAATGTACAGAATAGATTGGTGTAACTGGTGCTACTGCAACGACTATTACCAACGAGTCTGTACCGACTGGGACTGCGGTGACCATGGTAACGTTACTTGTTCCCTTTTTTCATAAAAGGTGAGTATAAACTACAACATTTACTTGTAACAGAACAACGAGCCGTTCTATGATATGTTCTAGTGTATCATCCTTTTACGAACGAAACGTCGAGCATGCTCGCCTCTTTGTTACAAACCAACAAGCATATTGGTGTAACATTTCGTCGAGCGTATTGGTGTAACATTTCGTCGAGCCACGAGTGCGGGCGATGCGCGGTTGCGGGGTGACATTTAAAAAAAAAATGAACACAAGGTACAACGAAATGTTGGTAAATGCACACTCGCTGTGAGCATTTACCAGTAACATAACACCGAGCATTCGCAGGAACGTTACATTACAAGGAAATGCTTAGGAAACTGAGCTTTTGCCTGTATTGTACCATTCGTAAGAACGTTACATTACACAGAAATGCTCCAGAAAATGTTGCAATCTATACTCACCTTAACTCTAAGAGCACAAAATATACAACGTGTAACGTTAAATGCGCAAAACCTCGGACACCCCAAATGATTTTTAATTCAATTGAGCTAATTATGTGAGAAAAAAAAACATAAAAAAAGTAATGAAAGGTTTTATGTGCAGTTTTGGTTTGTTTAAAATTAATATCTGCATTGAAATAAGAACTTTTATTATCCCGTGTATGAGAAAATTTAATTGGACTACAACTATTTATGTTTGTTTACCTATTTGGGCGGGTTTGAGAACGTGATGACTTGACCTATTCATAAATAGACAGGTCGACGTTTTTAATGAAGATTTTTTTTGAAAGTGGTTTAATTCATGAATCCCCAAGCGACCACCGGTGGCCGTGCATCTATTGTCTTACTATTGTGTCTCTAATTGACGGTATCTGAAGGGTTAATTGATTCTGCTTGTTATTCTGACCAAACTAATTTCAGGTTTTGCGCATTTAACGTTAGACGTTGTATAGGTACAGGAGTCAATCTACATACAAACACAACGTACCGTCGAACTGGGACTGGTAATTATCGGACGGCGAACTACCCAGCGCTCGTCGTCCGCAAGCCCGCGTTTATGGTAGGAATTCGCCCTGAAAGTCCCGATGTCCAGGGCGTCTATTGCAGTAGCCTGTGCGTAAATATTGCCATATAAATGAATGTTAAAAGTTAGTTAGTTTTTCTATTTTGTTATACCTGCTATGCATAATTATAAGAATTAAAATTAATTATGTGTTTTTTCGTACAGGTGGTGAACCGCCTCCACGTAAGTATTATTTTTTGTTTCCATTTGTACAAAATTAAGTACCACTAAATGGCCGTCGAAAAGTCAACAGTTTTACACTAAAACTGTCATTATGTCAGTATGGACAGTAATACTGCCCTGGTAATCGAGAGTACAGTAAGTCGAAGGTGGTCATTTTGGAACGAATTTCCTTATCGCGCGTTGTGAAAGGGGGCTAGACGGAAAAAAATCTCACGAAAACTGGTAACGACACTTTTTTTTTGGATTTTTTTTATGTCAACATTCCTACAGATGGAAATTGTTTCTTTTTATATTTTTATAGTTTAATAAAATTTTATTACAATTCCTTCACTAATTAATCGAAAGGATTATCGATTTGGAATGTACGCCAAACGAGCTTTCTTCCTACGAGTATCTAGATATAAAAAAAATTGCCACCTTCCACTTACTGCCCTCTCGATTCTTATCTAGATAGGAAGAAAGCTCGTTTGACGTACATTCCAAATCGATAATTTTAAAAAATGGCCATCTTCGACTTACTGCCTTCTCGGTTACCAAGGCAGTATAGTACAGTACATACTGACATAATGACTCCTTTCGAAGTACCTACCTAATACTTAAACAAACCGGTTTTAGTGCTGTCTGTCGTAACAGAGATTATGTTAATAATTATCGACCTATTTTCGTAATAACTGCAGTTTCAAAAATTGTAGTAAAATTGGTGGTGGCGAGTGGTAAGTGTGGTAACGGCCCCGACATACGAGTTTGTAGGCCGCGGGTTCGAACCCAGCCAGGCGCATTACTTTGTGTAATTTATTTCAACACCACTGCTTTCAAAACGGTGAAGGAAAACATCGTGAGGAAACTCAACATGTTCTAGAACCAAAAATGCGAAGACATGTGACACTCACCAACCCGCACTGGGCCCGCGTGGTGGATCACGGCCCATTTTCTCTGGAGGCCTTTTTTTTAACGGTGGGAAAAAAATATCTTATGACAACCCCGCTCTTAGGTCAAATCAAATCAAATCAAATCTTTATTGCAATCCATAATGTACATGTCAGGTCATAAATAATAAAAAATAGAAACAATTATGGACCCTGTCGGGCACAGCAACATTATAAATGGTCTGGTAATAGGTGGAGCGGGAGATAGTGTCAGACTCTTACTGACTAAAAACCCAATTCGGATAACCATGGCCTCAGTAGGCTTCGACCCAGTTGGGCCCCTTCTGTTCCTGACAACTCCTTGAGGCGCGCGGGAACAGTGCAAGCCGTCGACGTATTGGGCTCGGTCCGGACAGTTACCGGGCGATCGGACAGCGAGCTACCTATGGCTCGCCAACCGCAAGCCCGCGTCTACGGTGGCCGGAAATCGGGATCGGAATCCCGGTGGCGGCGGCAACCCTCTGGAGGCCTGAGTCTAAGTAGTGGAAACATTTTAAAACTGTTTATTGTGTTAATGTGTATGCTAATATTAAAAATTTTAGGGGAAAAAAAGAAATGCATCATAGGAGCCAGATACCAAAGAGGCAAATGTAAATATTGCTACTGCAATATTGGACACGTATTGATATGTAATACAAGAAGAAATTGCACCGAACCTTGGTGGTATTTAGTACACGGTACCACCGAATACCAAGAACAAACACCCTACTCTGAACCGACCGAAGAAACGACCGAAGAAACGACGACAACTGTCGTAACTACTACGCCAAAAATAGATACCAAGAAACCAGTGTTTACCACAAGAACGTATATCACAACAACACATCCTACACAAGTACATACCACAAGAACACGTCCCACAAAAACATTTGGCACGAAAGAATGGAAAACAGCAAAAGTAGCAACAACCGCTGTAAAATCAAGTAAGTTTTTTTCAGCATGTTTTTACCTAAATATTTAGTTCCGCGTACCGGAAGACGCAGCGTTGAAAGGCCTACAAGGTGGACCGATATCCTAGTGAAGGTTGCGGGAAACCGATGGATGCAAGACGTACAGGAACGTTCGTTGTGGCGACGCTTGGGGGAGGCCTATGTAACAGTGGACGCATATCGGCTGAAATGATGATGATTCAGTTTACATTATAAATTCTCCACTTTTTACAAGCTTTACCTTGAAAAATACACTATCGTTCAAAAAAACACTTCTTAGGCAGATTCAATTTTACTTCCAAAATAATTACTATTCTAAAACTGTAAGTTATTTTCAACACAAAATCATTTTAATATCACCAAAAACACTGTTTTTTTTACAATTGACAACAAACGAATGATTATACAATATGACAGCGCGGGGCACATGATATTCCAACAATTGATGCACGAGATGCGTTTCTTTCTATTCCATTTGACAATTTAACAGTTTAACTTCGATATATTACAATGTACGGAAAAATAACGCGTTAAATCGTGAGCTGTTTGTTAAAGTTCATAATTTTTCAATAGTTTACAATCTCTCGTGATAGACTATAATCTAATGGTATTTTCAATTTTGCGGTGACATGTCGTCGCTCTCCCCTCTAACTGTCGTATCTCACAAACTGACGTATCTGCACTGATATTACCAACGTGTTCATAACATTATTTCGAAAAAGTTCTCTCTAATCGTCGTATCGTTTACCGTTTAGAAGATAATCACGTATTTTGATTTGCGTAAGTGCAAAAAAGGGAAAAAATACCCTTACTACTTTTGTATCTTAGGACTTTAGGGCCACCACTAACTTAAAGAATCAGCCAAGAGCAATATTAAACAGTTATTGATTCATTAATAAAGCTACAGCTAACGCAACTACAGAAACATGATTGTAACGACCGAACGAAAAACGCTCGCTGGAAAAATATCAATTGCTAGTTACGACAGTTAGCCGGGTGGGTGAAAATATATATGCACGTGAGTTTAGGGCAAATTGATTTAAAAATAAGCAAGTTTGGTTACGCTGATTATATCGCAATAAATTCATTTTTTCGACTGGATGTTGTATTCTAAACCTATCCCTTTCCTGCCCTTGCCTATCGCATTTTTATGAGCGAGAGGGACTAGACTACCTGCTTTTCAACGAGAACTGTAAAAATAAAGGAGAAAATGAAGTAATCTTATTAGCGGAGAAATACTCTAAATTTCTTGTTTACAGTGACTAATCTCTACTTAAGAAATGGCGAAAGACAATGTACTGAAGGAAGCTCCTACAAAGTGAATTCCTGCAACTTCTGCTTATGTATAAACGGAAACGACATGTGTTCAAACAAGTCTTGTTCTACCAGTGATTTACGTACGTTCAATTAATTGCTAACAATCTTCAAGGTGTGACCAGATGGTTGCGAGCCGACGTCCCAACCATGGTGGCCTTACTAGTTTCAATACGTTCTCCAAACTATTCATGTTAATGTAAGTGATCCATGTCCTCAATGTATATGTCGCAGGTTTTTCACAAAATTAGGTTTTTGATCAAAAACCTAGGTTTTGAAAAACCGGACGATGACAAATTTTAAACTCAATTTCATCATAAACTTGTTACAGTCCAGATTTTTGATCAAAAACCTGAACTAGTTTAGGTTTATGATCAATCAATCGCAGGTTTTTTACAAAATTAGGTTTTTGATCAAAAACCTAATTTTGTGAAAAACCTGCGACATATATATCTCCATTGGAGAGGATGAGGCAACCTGAACATCTTTTAATTCATTTATAATACATAGTAGCAAGAGAATGTGTCCAGTAACTATTGGTAATAAATGTATGTAACTCCTTTAATAATTTAATCGTTATATTGTTCGTACAAGATAGAGATTTCAACCCATATTTGTAAGATAGAATCTTCTTCTAATGTGCTGTGGCGGATTACGTAGCTCACTCTCCATGGCGTGAATCGGCGTAGACTTTATAAAACCACCGATTATTCTCAGAGCTTGATTCTGTATTTTCTGCAATTTATACAAATGTGAATTCGCACTGTTATCGTAAATAAAACAACTATAATCTACGGCTTCTGACTATTGCTAAATAAATTCTGCGTAAATGTCTGGGGTGTATGTACCCCAAGAAGTACTTACTAAAACTTTGAGTATATTTAAGTATTTTTGTGACTTTCTGACTACCTCGTTAATATGTCGTCCCCGACGTAGCGATCTGTCTAGCCATAGCCCCAAATATTTATTTCCACTAAGTCCAATGCATGATGTTTATTTCATTTCATCGAGAACTGATCTAATAAGTGAGAAAATGAAGTAATCCTGTTAGCCGAGAAATACTCTAAATCTCTTATTAACAGTGACTAATCTCTACTTAGGTAGTGGCAAAAAACAATGTGATGACTTAAGCTCCTACAAAACAAATTCCTGCAATTTCTGCATGTGTATAGATGGAACCGTTATGTGTACATACAAGATTTGTTCTAAAAGTGGTTTACGTACGTACAATTAATTGCTAACAATCTTCAAGGTATGACCAGATGGTTGCGAACCAACGTCTCAACCAAGGTGACCTTACTAGTTTCAAAAAGTGTAGACAACAATTGTAATCTATGACCTTCAACACCCTTAGTTTGGAGGCGAATTTTCCCAACCACCGAGAACACAAACCAACGTCACCTTGGTTGGGACGTTGGTTTGTGTTCACATCCATCTGGTCGCCCCTTAAAAGAAAATCTTTATATCATTAGTTGTTAACCTACTAGCTGTTAGATCTCATGATAAGTGGTTACCCCTACTAAACTTGTACTGCATTTTATGCTGGTGTCCGTAATTCCACGACTAAAGAGGGACAAATGTTTTGATCAATCCACCATAGCTCCTCAAGGAAGGTCAGAAACGCCTTAGTGTTACTGACCATTTCTGCCTACTATTACATAGATGTAAGAAAGAAAGTACTAAGTTCGAGGGTGTGTTAATACTTACTATTAATGCCCGCCATACACTGCATATAAATGTGCAGGTAAACCTGTCAGGTATACCCAGGCGTGTATGGCTAGCTTAAGAATGAAGTTTAAAGGCACAACGCTGTGTGGTGGCAGATATTTTTTTTTTTAACTAGCCATTACTGTCCCACTGCTGGGCAAAGGCCTCCCCCAAGTCCTTCCAAAATTTCTTTTCTTGTGCCGTCTCTAACCAGTCCTTGTGGTAGGCGTCCAAATCATCCCGCCACCTCTTTCTAGGCCGGCCTCGACGGCGCTTTCCCTCAGTAGGAATCCACTGTGTGGCGACCCTTGCCCAGCGGTCCTTGTGCATGCGGCTGACGTGACCCGCCCAGTCCCATTTGAGCCTGGCAGCCTTTTTGTCCACGTCTATTATACCCGTTATGGAGCGCAGCGTGTCGTTCCGTATTCGGTCTGTTCTTTTTACGCCCACAATGCTGCGCTCCATAGCTCTCTGGTGGCAGATATATGTATTTATGCATAATATGTATGGTGGTTCCCTGAAAGAGGTCCTTTACAGAAACTCTATAGAATCATGGTCAAGTTTATTGCAAATTAACTTCTTAGCCGAATATCTGTACAAAGAAAACTAATCATCAACCTGCTTACAGATTTGAATTCCTACAATAAATCCGTGGCATCACAGCGGGCCCTAACAGCGTTGCGTTATTTCTAGTTTAAAATATCACAGCATAGCATATGCTTTACGACGAGTTGGGCGCCTTTATGGCCTCGCACATATTGTAGTTTTAGGTTTTCTATTTTAATTTATATTTTTAGTTTTTATACGATTGTGTAAGCCCAGAAAACATTTTTTTTCATTGTTTTATTCTAAAAAGAGTGTTTCCTTAAATGTTTCTTGTTGTTTATATGTATTTGTGTACTGATCTTAATTCTGATAATATGGTCAAACTTCCTGTAGGTACAGAAGATGTGTCTTCATTTGAAAATGTTGAAAACGATGAAATGAAGGGACCAAGTAATATTGATACCAAATTCACGTCTGATGAAAAAGGTGTACGGCAAATACAACGTAAGCAAAATAATATTTGTTACACATAATCTTTTTTTTTCTTTTTGTCGCTTCCTGATTGTCGAGAATCGTGGTTGTTTTTCAATTCGAAGACATCAGATGGACGTACCAGATTCGGTAACCCACACTTGCCTGGTGAAGCTCTGACCCGATGTTTATACTTCTGTTTTAGTTGATTGATCCGAACTTCATTTGGGTTCACGGCTTCCAGATTTTTATCCCTCTTTTCCAGTTATCATGAAATTTTCCATATTATTGGGATCTCTGCAAGCAGTAACAGCTGTTTTATATAATATAATATATAAAATGCTTTGCTGTGAATTGGGTTGTGCATCTATTATCGTATTGCCAAAGATCAACCAGTCATTATAAGTTCAAATAAATTTTATATTTAACCCTTCAGATACCGTCAATTAGAGACACAATAGTAAGACAATAGATGCGCGGCCACCGGTGGTCGCTTGGGGATTCATGAATTAAGCCCTGTTATTCCTTTGACGAAATAAATTACAGTATACAGAAAATACCCCAAATAAAACGGACAAGGACAGGAAGAGATACAGAAAATACAGAAATATAAAAAAATATATTTTACTTGAAACTTAAATTCCGATTAGATCCGATGTTATGACAATTCAAATTGACCCATTTTATAAAACATCAAATTCATTGTATAAGAATCTAACATGATTATTGTTTTTCAGTTGCACCCAATAAATGTCAACCAGAACAAGAAAGATATAGGATAGATTGGTGTAACTGGTGCTACTGCAATGACTATTACCAACGAGTCTGTACCGATTGGCCGTGTGACGACCATGGTAATATTATTAACCGCCTTTTTCACTAACACTAGATAAGACAAACATGATGATGAGATGAGATATACATATTGAACTGTATGCTTTTGATGTAGCTCGTTTCTACAGCTCTATATCCAAGAGAGGGTAATGGAGAGGACTATCTCCACAGGAGAACGAAAGTCCTCAACATAGCCGGAAAAATCGCCAAACATAAGTACAGGGCACGTTAGACACAGACAAATGGTCGATGGAGATCAAAGTTTCTGGAGTGACAACCGCGTTAAGTAGGGCGTTATTTTCGTCATCCAGATTTTTAGCTTTTTTATTTATTTTAAAAATCAAAGTAATAGTGCTGGCAAACAACACAGTATTAAATTTATTTTACAATAAATGGGGTAAATCATAATTATAAACTAAAAAAAGAGGACCTAAAATTGAGCCTTGGAGTATCTTCATTTGTACATTGAATCTAGACGATTGATTACTGCTTATCTAAACTAATTGCTGTCTGTCATTCAAACATCATTTATCGCATTGGGGATTAAAAAAAAACCTGTAAAGATAGATGTAAGATGAAGAAATATATAAATAAATAAAGAAACATTTTACTAAGCTTAAAGCTGTTTTACAAGGCTGTATGTATTTAAACGTAAGTTACTTATCTCAGTATACGTGTCACCATGTCACTATGTACAAATTATATTTAAAACTAATATTTTTTTCTTTCTTACAGGGGGCAGATCACATCCACGTAATATTTTTTACTATTTAAATATGGCGTTTATTTTGTTTTTCAACCATTCATTTTTCAGTTTTGCCTGTTTAGATATGTATTTATAACACTTTTCTTAAAACTAATGTGTTCAAATAATTTCCAGCGGAACGAAAAAAATGCTTTATAGGTACCAGATATGAAAGAGGCGAGTGTAAATATTGTTATTGCAATGTTCGTAACAAAATTGTATGCAAGACAAGAAATAATTGCGACAAACCGTGGTGGTACTTGGTACATGGTACGACCCAATGGCGACCCCAAACCTTACCCCATAGCAACGAGCAGGCATTACATAGACAACTTAAGTTACGACCAACCACTGTTAAAATGGAAACGCTAGAACACACCACGATAAGACCAAATACAACGAAAAAAACAAGTAAGTAACAATAAATTTTTACGTAAATAAAAATAGTACAATAAATTATTGCGAGTCAAGCCAAGCGTCATTTTAGCTCTTCTCTAAGTTGGAATGTTATGTTAATTAGTAAAATTGTATAAATGCATGCATGTCCTTACCGCAAATACCTATACAGGGTGTGGCGGGGTTTTTAGTCAGTAAGATTCTGACACTGACTGAACCACCTCACCACTACTGATGTCGACGGCGCGCACTGTTCCCGCGCGCCTCAAGGAGTTGTCAGCAGCAGGAGGGGCCCAGCTGGGTCGAATCCTACTGGGGACAGGGTTATCCGAAAGGGAGCTCGTGCCCCGGTATGAAGGCTAGAAGGAACGGCGCGGGGTTTTTAGTCAGTAAGAGTCTGACACTATCTCCCGCTCCACCCAAGAGCGGGTTTCGTCAATGATAATTATCACCGTCGACAGAAAAAAAAAAAAAGATTGTTATCTATCATTTACCCCACATATATCACCATATGCCCATGGATGTCCAAATTATTGATATTTTAAATAAAAAAAACAAAAATCGTACTTACTCATACAAAATCAGCTGCCATTTCTTCAATTGGTGACTTTTTCTCGTTCTGTTTTTTTTTTTTTATATCACTCCTGAATGTTTGTATTATAGACCAGTATCAAGTTTTTTTTATTACAATCTAAGATAGCATGACAAAAATATTTAATTTCAAATTTTAACATTTCTTTTTAAGTAATTATAATTTTTGAGCCCCTGTATCGCAAAAAATTGTACTACACTGCGTGGCCCATTATTTAAAAAATATACCTATTTAATGCAAATTCTAAAATGGTATAATAATAACCAATATCTTAATAAAATAGAAAGTTATTGCTGTTCGAATCTTTAAAAAATTTTGTCATACAATTCTGATTTTTAAATTAGATTTTTTTATATATTGTTTACCATACTATCCGATTCTGAGTTGCAATTTACGAAATAATATTGCATTCAACATAAAAAATATACCTTCTTATATGTCATAATTTAAGGGTTGTACGTGTACCGCAAGCCTTGCCATAACAACGATTCAGGTACGTATACGTCTCTCATAATACATTTACCAAAAACTAACCTTCACGATTTCGTTGTTCTATCTAATCCATTTCAACTCTCTATTCTGTTGTAACCTCTTACGCCTCTCGCGCACGATCCCCGCTCCCCTCCGCTATTGCCAATCAATATCATAGACTTCGTAACATTTAGAACGTTCAATTTAAATATTTGTGTATGAAAATCTGACGACCAATCTATGGTAAATTTTTAAAAGTCATAGAACAAAAGTTGTTGTTTATAATGTTCTCAACATAGACCTGAGAGGTTGCCAATGTTTTACAAATAACTCTTTATAGCCCTGAAAGTACTGTGTCCTTAAATGTTTGTTATTTTCATTCGTGTACAGATACTGAAAATAATACGGTCAAACTTTCTGATAATATGGAGAATGCTGCAGAGTCTTTTCTCGAACAAATTGAGAACGATGAAATCAAGTACCCGAGTAATCCTGAATCCTTGACTGATGAAATAAATGCACTGCGATTTCAAGGTAAGTAATATTTCGCCGGGCCTTGGTCGAGGCCATGGTGATGGAGCGAGGAGGAATGGCAGGCGGTCGCCTCCTTCTGCGAAGCAGTAATGCTAGTAAAGGAGGAGGCCGACCGCAACAGGCAACGGCGCCCTCGCTGCCGCTGCCGGGATTCCGATCCTGATTTCCGGCCACCGTAGATGCGGGCTCGCGGACAGCGAGCCATGGGTAGCTCGCTGTCCGATGGTCCGGTAACTGTCCGGACCGAGCCCAAGACGTCGACGGGCCCAGGTGCGAGGGGCCCAGCTGGGTCGACGCCTACGTCTCCTAGTCTTGGGCTCGGTCCGGACGGTCGGACAGCGAGCTACCCATGGCTCGCCGTCCGCGAGCCCGCGTCTACGGTGGAACTTTATCATAGTTTAGTCCTTATCGAACAGAAATCAGAAATGTTTATTTCAAATAAACCAATTACTCTTACTTCGGAATTGTCAAAATGAAGGTAATAGAAATTGAACTAAGCCACTGGCAGCTAAGAGATGATCAGTCTCAAGCCAGCCAGCAGATCAGCCAGCTACTGACCCATTGCTCCCCGCAAGCCCGCACCTATGGTGGCACGGGTTTTTTGAACGGTAATAAATCTGTGGTTAGTGAAAAGGGGTGTAAGTCTGATTTTGTCGAAAAACAGTGAAGTATAACGAAATGATCAAAAAAAATAATGAAATGCTCTATCGTTTGGTGAAAACAGATCTAAGCTAATTCTAAAAATAAGGAAGTACTTTGTGTAAAAGGGTTCAACTGACACAAAAAAAAAACACGAAATTTGGTTTCAAGTCTATTTTATATTATTAAGTTTTATTTTATTTATTTAGTTTTAAACGGAAAAATAAAAATTTTGTTTCATATATTTAAATCTAAAAAATATACCATAGTCTTCCACGTTTTAATCTGGTTAGTGTTTATCGATAAAACAATACTTATTCCTTAAAAACGGTTTAGATAGTAATGATATTACTATACTTATATTGCGTTTTAACGGAAATAAAGGAAAAATATATTTTTTGCATTAAAAATACTTATTAAAAAATAATTTCAAATACGTATGCCTTTTCACTTGCATGTATTAATATTTATGCTATGGGAGAAGAGGTCTATCTTAGGTCATTTTGTGGTTGGTATAAGTCATTATCTTAAAAACTCTTAACATTACATAAAAAATAACCCAATAAAAATAAAAAGCATAAATTGTTTACTTATAAAAAATATCACATGTATTTCATTAGCTAGCGGTTTAAATGTCACACGAAGTCATCACGAGTTTGAAGCACGCAGAGTGTGTTTTTGCCTCTCCTGCAAAGTTGCATTTTTGGACTTACATCCTTTTTCACTAAGGCCACAGAAATACAAAGCTGATTTTATATTATTTTTCAGTGCCGCCCGAAAAATGTCTCCAACATGTTGAATTATACAAAATAGATTGGTGTAACTGGTGTTACTGTAACCAATATTTTCAACGAGTCTGTACCGATTGGGAATGTGACGACAATGGTAATATATTTTTTTTATATACATTCAGTCAAAAAAGTATCGGGAATGGATGATTTATTTATGGTTCCAAATTCAAATTTTTGTTTTTTTGTAGTTGTTAGATTGGCACAACTGTTTTCCATTTTGGCGCGGAGTTTGAGTTGCATCTGTTATTTATATTAAATACAGTGCTGGTTTTAGTAATATCATATATAGTGTGTATTGCGAATTTCATAATGGACAAAAAATCGAACAAAGAGTTTGTCTTAAATTTTGCATCGCCAATGGAATTTCGTGTTCGGAGTCACTGAAAATGTTACAGAAGGCTTACGTTGAATCGACTTTATCAAAAACTCGTGCTTATGAGTGGTTCAAAGCGTTCAAAAGCGGTCGAGATGTGATGGAAGATTTGCCTCGCTCTGGTAGGCCGTCAACGTCTGCAACTGAAGTTAACATCGCAAAAGTGAAGGAAATAGTGACTGAAAATCCCCATTCAACTCTGAGAGAGATAGCCGCCGAACTTTCTGTATCTCACGAGTCGATCCGTACCATTTTAACTAATCATTTGGGTATGAAACATGTTGCTGCTCGGCTAGTCCCAAAAGATCTGAATTTTCTCCAAAAACTCAATCGCATGAAAGTCGCTGAGGACATGCAACGAGTCAGTTCGGACCCAACATTCATGAAACGCATTGTTACTGGTGACGAGAGGTGGGTTTACGAGTTTGACATGCAAACTAGTCAACAAGCTTCGGAGTGGCGCCTTCCAACTGATCCGAAACCAAAAAAACCACGCCAAAGTCGATCAAAAGTCAAAGTCGTAGACAGTTTTCTTTGACTATCGCGGTGTTGTGCACTCTGAATTCTTACCGGAAGGTCTAACGGTAAATAAAGAATATTATTTGAGCGTTATGCGGCGTTTAAGAGAACAAATTCG
Source organism: Mythimna lalbum (assembly GCA_949319445.1). Lineage (NCBI taxonomy): Eukaryota > Metazoa > Arthropoda > Insecta > Lepidoptera > Noctuidae > Mythimna > Mythimna lalbum. Next base: position 16,538,259 of record OX439357.1, on the reverse strand, counting down.
ACGAAAAAAGCCACATTTGTGGAAAAAAAATTCTTGGATTTTGCACCACGACAATGCGCCTTCGCACAAGGCTATCATTGTGAACGAATTTTTGACCAAACACTCAACAAATACCATCCAGCAACCACCATATTCACCAGATATGGCTCCTGCTGACTTTTTTCTTTTTCCTAAACTCAAATTACCACTTCGTGGCACCCGTTTTCAATCGATAGAAGACATAAAGGAGAATTCGCGGCGAGAACTGAACTCAATTCAGGAAGCAGCGTTTAAAAAATGTTTTGATGAATGGATTATTCGTTGGCGCAAGTGTATCGTTTCTAAAGGAGCATACTTTGAAGGTGATAAAATAAATTTGGATGAATAACAGACATTTTGTGTATTATTGATCTTTTCCCGGTACTTTCTTGACAGAGTAGTACTTCAGCTTTTCTTTTCGGTGGGTAAAAATCATCCAGAAAACATCTCTCGCCCTTGAGCGCAGTGGGAGCTAGTGACAGATTTTTACTGACTAATAAACCCACCCCGTTTCTTCATTGCCTTTCGGACCTAGCCTTCCTTTTAGACAGACCCTTGGCCACAGTAAGCTTCGGTCCTGCTGGGCCCCTACGGTTGCTGACAACTCCTTGAGGAACAGTGCACCCCGTCGATGACTTGGGCTCGGTCCGGACAGCGAGCTACCCATTGCTCGCCGTCCGCAAGCCCGCGAGGCATACATACAGCTAATATTACAGAACCCCAATGCAATAATACAGAAAATCATAAATTACGGGTCTATTTTCGGGTGTATATGATATAATATGTTTTAAAATAGTGTCCATGGAGTTTCTTGCACATTTTTCTCCATAGCGATCTACGCATTGGAACGAGCAATTTAGCTTCACTTTTCTTGGACTAGATCTATTTGAAATATTTTTTTTTTTTTAACAAAACGTAAATTTTAACAGATATCTCAAGATACTTGTCAATATGTTGATATAGGCACTGAAGATAATTATTATTATTTAAAACTATTTTTTTCTTACAGGTGGTGAACCATTTCCAGGTAATTATTACTTTATTTTTTATTTAATTTTTATATTTATTTATAATAATTATATACCGTACTATTAGTAAACAGGGTTCTTTGTAAAACACTGGTAACCTCTCAAACTTATGGTACTAGAATGATAAAAAACAACTTTTGTTTAGATCAGATTTTCATACAAAAAGAAAAATATTAAAACTGAACGTAATAAGTATTACGAAGTATATGCGGACCCAGCGATAGTACAATAGCAGAGGGTAGCGGGGATCGGGTGGCGCGTAGCAGGGGTGCTTGATGTGCTCACGTCGCATCATACAGACGTTGGTATAGAAAAATACAGAATTGAAGTGTGTTACACAGAACAACGAAACCTTGAAAGTTAGTTTTTGGTAAATGATTTTTAAGAAGTCATAGAACAAAAGTTGATGTTTATGATGTTAGTAATACAGTCCTACAAGGTTGTTAATGTTTTTACAAAAAATCCTGTCATACGTCATCCTAAAATGACTCTTTGAAATAATGTGTTATCCAATTTCCAGGGGAACGTAAGAAGTGCCTTACAGGAGCCAGTTACCAAAGAGGCAAATGTAAATATTGCTACTGCAATCTCGGCGGTGTGATAATATGTAAAAAAAGAAAAAATTGTAACGAACCATGGTGGTACTTAACACATGGAATTACCAAATTTCAGCCCCAAACACGCTACGTGCCAAAAATGTTCACAAATTCGATAAAACTAAGCAATTTAAGTAATAAAACCACAGCAAATTCTAATACAACGATAACCAGTACCACAAGAATTGGGCCTTTTATATTGACAAGTAAAACATATTAATTTGTAATATTAAGTTAATTTAATGTAAAAATAATGAATGAAGTTAGCTAAAAAGAGAAAAAAAAAATTACTATCACTAACTCAAGACTCAAGTAAAAGAGCACTTTCCTTCCTGTCTTGTAATATATAATGTAAATATATATGTATAATATGTATGTATGTGTAACTTCAAGTCGTTCGTGATGCGAGTTCCAACCCACCATCTGGAGACCTTTTTGAGAGAGGACTTTTGGCCGAAAGGTGTCGTGTATCGACGTTTCCGAGGACGGCTACGCGACACCACGCAGCGGAACACGACGCCGATGTGTTAAATTATAAATAGTTCAAGTTTTGTTGTTATGATATTTATTAGTTTATTATTTTATAAGATTATTTTATGTATTTTTTCTATGGGCCTTCGATGCCTGAAATAAATGGTTATTATTATTATTATATATATACAACGTGTAACAAAAAGGGTATATACATCAAAAAGCCCTGAAGTTTACTGGTGGTATAGAATCTCTTCACAAAGTTTCAGCTCAAAATAAATTACTCAAAGAATTGATACCAAATTCTTGGTATCCTTGGTATCGTATGATTCTCGAATTCAAATCATAACAAACGTGTCACGACACTACGAGGGTCAATAACATTCCACGTCACTTGCTAATACTAATAAAGACTTCTTCTGTAAATCTGATCGCCTAGTACCTCTCTTCCTAATTCTACCTAATTTCGATACGCGCGGCGCGTGTGTCAATGAAACGCTGTTTGCCTAGTACCTGCCTACTTAAAATTTTGCCTCAAAAAAGCAGAAGGTCACGCGAGGCAAAATATCTGCAGGTGTCAGTTCCTGGATGCGACGGAAGAGGTGCTGACCTTCATTCTGCAACACTCGCCATACCTACTTGCATATGGTTAGAGGTATACAGCGCTAATGCAGCTCGCCGAGTGCGCTAGTACCTACGTGGGTTATTTTCAAAATGCTCGAGTACGGCCTCCTCAAATTCTGGATCGATAGTGTTTGGGCGACCCCCTAAACCAGAAACGTGGAACCAGTTTGTTGCAGACGATGTACCTTTCAGTACCTATGTTACAAAGTACTCTGTGAATGTACCTACTTACTATCCGATGGAAGCCCGCCACCGAAGAAACTGTCGGCGCTCAGCTCCTTCTAGGTACCCGCGATAAATCGAGGACGATAAAGTTCGCGAGCAGCTCGCACATTACCGGCCGTCCTCTCTTCTGACACACAACATCATCTCATAATATTCACTATTACTTAACACCATCACCATAGAAATGCCATCACACACGATTATCACAACTGCAATAAAATAATGTTTAAAATCCAAATCACAAACACCGGAACGGATAATTATGCTATGCGACTGCATCGTAAGATTATTGGTCATCCACTAATGCAAAATTATATTTATTTATTTACCTAAATTTGACTTTCGGCGCGTACAAAGACGCCGCCAGTACCGCCAAAGAGAGTAGCCGAACGGACGACGACAACATTGCCATCTCTCTCACATTAAACACGCAGGCGGCGCGTGCGACTGGGACAAAACTATTTTATCGTGTTCAATAACATTTGAGCTTCTCAAAGGAATTTTTTTAGGGATCTGTGAACCGTTTTTTAAAATTATCAATAACAATTCTCGTTTCTTATGGACTCCTAGTACTTTCGCATGTTTTTTATTTATTTTAAAATGATAAATTAAGACTAAACTGTGCTACTACTGGTAATGTTTTTGTAGAAAAGGCAAAAAGTTACGCAAAGACCTAATTGTGCGCAAACGTATAGTTTTTTTAGAAATAAACGCGAAAGATTTGTTGATTTGATTATAATCTCGGGGTAAAATTAAACTCACACGCATTCACGCGGCGTCGTGAATGCGCACACTACATCTAAATAATTAATTTCTTGTTAACTAAGTACATATCCTATGTATAGCAACCGACATAAAAAGAATTAGGTACGTAAGAAAATTCATCTCGACCCTGCAAAAAGTGACAACTTATTGAAGTCCTCTAATTAAATTAAATTCAAGAACGGAACCCACTGGGAGTTTATTTGTACCAGGAGGCACATAAGTTGCTTAGAAATGATATTTGGGTTCATTTTCACAGATATGAAATCCTTTTTCGCAGCGTCTAACGCCGAGTACAACGTTCGTTTAGATTTTACGTAGGTAGGTACTTCGTTTAAATTTTTCGTAAATTAAGTATTTGTTACTATCCTATCTACGAAAACAATAAAAAAGTATGTAGATATTTCTTATTGTTTCACGTAAATACCAGATAGGTACCTAATTATTCCATATCCTTACGAATACCCTTATCTAATTAGTCTCCTCTAAAAGCGGCGTGAGTCGCACGAAAAATAATATGCGCTGCGCGCTAACGAACACGGGCCTACGCGGCGCGCAGGTTTTTCGATGGCCAACGCACGCACTCGCTCTAGTTTTTGGCTTGGTTTGTTGTACACAAACATAATCTTAGTCTTTGTAGGAAAAACTTATTTCTTCTTAAAACTATTAAAAAAAAAAAAATGTTAGAAAAAATAAACATGCGGAACCCTTTATCCACTGTTTGAAGAAATACCAGGAGTAAGAGGTTTGTTTTTAGTCATAAACAGTTCAATGACACCGATCAGCTGACTTTTTGCTAGTGATGTATTGGTTTCAGTTTGAAATGTTCGGTTTCTGGTATCATATGTATGGAATAAATCACAACTTCCTACCATGGAAACATAAGGTTAGAAAACCCTTTCCGTATCGTTTGTTATCTTATCAAGAGGCCTTGCACTTGGTATGTATACCCCCTTTTTGTTACACGTTGTATATGTTACTATTTTACAGAACTATATTACTAACATCATAAACAACAACTTTAGTTCTAGGACTTTTTACAAAACATAATACATTTACTAAAAGACAAACCTTCAAGATTTTGTTGTTCTATCTAACACATTTCAACTCTGTTTTTTGCTATAACCTCGTCTGTATGATGTGACGTAAGCACATCAAGCGCCCCTGCTGCTTAATCCTCTATCCCCTCTGCAATTGTACTATCGCTTGCTTCGCATAGACTTTGTAATATAATATTCAGAACGTTCAATTTAAATATTTTTATTTTTATACGAAAACCTGATGAACTAAACTATATAATATATAGTTTTAGAAGTCATGGAACAAAAGTTGTTGTTGATGACGTTGGTACGAACTTGGTTGTACTTTCGCGCAAGCGAAGCCACTGGCAACAGCTAGTTTTCCATCATTTTGATTCATTGGGCTATTTTTTTTTTTCCCGGATTGTATTGCGTATCGGTTACATCAAAAACATTAAATACATATTTGGAGGGTTACAGTTGCCTATGTATATGTACTAGTACTACTATTTATATAAAAATTAAGTAAGTTTTTAACAGTAATCGTTTACTTACTTAAAAATGTTATTCCTTTTTCATCCAAATATGAACTGAAAAATCAGTTTCACATTCTTGATGTATTTTATTATTATTAATTCATGAATCCCCAAGCGACCACCGGTGGCCGCGCATCTATTGTCTTACTATTGTGTCTCTAATTGACGGTATCTGAAGGGTTAACTCAAAGATCGCAATAAGACTCAAGGTTCATCTAGATCTCTAGTCACTCTGTCTTCTCGTCTAAGGGTCAACTCACACCAAAAGAGCGTCGAAGCGCAACGCAGTTTTAGTGGCATATGAATTTTAACTTTATTTTCATTACTATAATACTTATTATCGCATGAGAAACTCGAACAAGTCGCGCGGATGGAATTCCAGCGGCACCGCGGGCATCCGCGCGACTCGTTCGAGTTTCTCATGCGATAATAAGTATTATAGCAATGAAAATAAAGTTAAAATTCATATGACGCTGAAACTGCGCTCCGCTTCGACGCTCTTTTGGTGTGAGTTGACCCATAGACGCAATCTTGTATATTTTTAAACATAATTTTAAATTCCTTACTCACACAATGACAATAATAACCCTATCGCCGTATCTCTACGTTGACGTCGTGGTGGGGCTTGTGCGCTCCAATAAACCGTAGGTCTGTGTCTGTATTGTTTGTTTGTGTACGGCCCACATGCCTAGTGAGAGGGGCCAGACTAAGAGAGATACAATTCGTAGGGCAGTTTAGTGCCGAACTGTTGAGCATTAGTGACCCCACGGACCCAACCTCCCGGGAGAATTCTTGTTCTTCATCTCCGGCTTGCCTTTATCGGCTAGCCGTACTGAACACCACAGAACAGAAAATATAGGTAGAAGTGCCCCTAACGTGGCTAAGCACGGGAACCAGTGTCGCCAAACTCACACATTTGCGTATCAAATTGTACATTACACACATAAAAAACAGTAATATGATTGGCTACGAAGCTACGAATTACAAACTTAACTTTTACAAATCATATTCTTATTGCTTTCATAAATTAGGTCTTATTACAACGTAAGAAAGTTGTTATTATTTGACATGACACGAACAATAAAGAAGTTTTAACCAATTTACAACGAGTTCGGCTACTCAACGCTAGATGGCGCTGTAACCAATTTATTCTATTCAGAACGCTAGTGCCTTTGAAATAGATGCCATATTCACCTGCACATGTAATAGGCGAATCTCGTCTGCTGTTGACACACGCGCGATATCTAAGAGGCACTTCCTCTACTTTTCTTTATTCCGTGGTGAACACTGAGTAGGAACAGAGCCCCCACCTCTCTCTTGCATTTATTGGCTGGCTTGAGTGGAGATTCGCACAAGCAAACATGCTCGGGAGAAGGATGCATAATCCAGTATGGTGCTGGTAGGGATCTTGACCGTACTTCCGGGATTATCCTGATAGCCGTGGTATACCTCTCCACTCCTAAAGCACATCAGGATATGTTGCCCTGTTGTTGCTACGTCACTTCGTGCTAGCGACCTTTTGTTGAGTGTGCAAGTCACCTCCTGCCTTTTTGTCGATGGATTTTAATGACATTGTTCAAGCAGGGGCCATAGTGTTTACATAGTTCCTGGTAACCAGTCCATTTAAGATTCAAAAAACTGTAGCCTTATATATTAGTTTTTCCGATGTCACGATAGTTTCCCACCAACCGGGGATTGTCCTTGGATGCACTAGTATAGCGCGTACAGGGATAATCGTCGGTTGGTATCACGTTTCATTAAAACAACCTAAAGGGCCTTTGCGAGTTGGTTTCGGTCCCTTGTACGCCTCCCAAAGGCCCAGGACCTCATAGTCCTGAGATAAATAAACAAATAATTTGATTAACAGTAAGGCAGGTACATCTTATCTATCCTAATCAAAATAAAATGTACAGATATTAAATAAATTATGTTTCCTTTGAAAAGATAGAGTAAACGACGATGTCTGAGCTACTATTAACTGTGTGACAAACATCGTCGCCTTCCTCCTACAGCTATCAGTATTAGTACCTACTGTTTTCATCATCATTTCAGCCGAAAGACGTCCACTGTGCGTCTCGCATCCATCGGATTCCCGCAACCCTTACCAGGTCATCGGTCCACCTTGTAGGAGGCCTTCCAACGCTACGTCTTCCGGTACGTGGTCGCCATTCCAAAATCTTTCGATCCCAACGGCCATCTATTCTGCAAGCAATGTACCCTGCCCATTGCCACTTAAGTAGCAATTCGTCGTGCTATGTCGATAACCTTGGTTCTTCTGCGGATATCTTCATTCCTGATTCGATCACGGAAAGAAACTTCGAGTGTAGCCCTTTCCATTTCGCTTTAGGTGACTTCTGATGAGACCTATTATTATAAGCGACCACGTTTTGAAGCAGCAACACATACTGGTCATAGACTTTCGTCATTAAAAGTTAAAAAAAAATGATTTTGATACAATTTCATTTTGCTAAATGGTCCAAATATAAAATATATTTAATAAAACAATATTTTTTTGTCCTTTGAATGGAACATAATTTTAATATCACTTATATAGGGTGACTAGTAATTAGTGACCGATACTTATACACGATATTATACCCATGATTACAAACCACTTCTCCAAATAAACTTTTTTAATTATTAGTTTTATAATAACAAAACAGCTGTTCGGGCAAATACGCGCGCGCGCCAGCGACCTCTCAGCTGTTAGCCACGTACCGCCTTTGTCTCATTTTATTGTACCTTTAACAGTGATAGTACACCTGCCCCCCACTGGCAAACCCATCGGTGTCTGTAATTAGTGTAGGTGCGTGTTACGGTTAAATAATATAAGTTAAATAATGAGTATAAAAAAAAGTTTATTTTGGAAAGTTTTTTGTAATCACGAGTACAATCACGTGTATAATTATCGGTCACTAATTACCAGTCACCCTATATAGGCCATGTATGACAGTTAACCCCTTGAGCGACGATTGAACATACGTCTGTACAACTTAGAGACATTGAAAAACGCTTAATTTTCGTTTTGTACACACGTTTGTACGAAATTTATTTGGCCGAAAATGTTGGTTTCTATATATATTATATTATTTGTTTTTCCTAGAAAAATTCAGAAAAAGTTTATTTTTTTTGTTGTTTTTCTTAAACATGGCAATTTTCCGTGCCAAAGACCGGTGGCGCTCGAAGGAAAGACATCTTTCCACTTTTTGTTTTGAATATGTACACGTACATGTTATGCTATAGCACAATCCTTTTTTTACATAGTCTCTTGTTTTCAGAAACTATTAATAGCCCTTTAAGAGAAGACTATGAAAGACAATGCGTTGAGGGAAGTTACTACAAAGTTGATTCTTGCAACCACTGCTTGTGTTTAAACGGAAACAAAATGTGTACAAAAAAGCGTTGTCAAACGAATAATTTAGGTATGTATATTATATACAGGTGTCTTGGTATGGTCATGTAAAGAGGAGAGATGAAACGCATGTTACTAAAAGAGTTATGAGTACACACGTCGATGGGTGAACAGCGAGAGGGATGTCAAAAAAAAGCTGGATGGATTGTGTGAAGAGTGATATGAAAGAAAACGAAGTTAGTGATAGCGTGACGAGTGACAGGATAGAATGGAAGAAAAAACGTGTTGCGCCGACCCCAAATAACACAGGACAAAGGCAGGAAGATGATGATGATATACACAGTTATTTGTAAAACACTGGCAACCTCTCAGGACTGTGTTACTAACATCATAAACAACAACTTTTGTTCCATGACTTACAAAAATGTATTATATTTTAGTTCATCAAATTTCATGCAAAGACAAAAGTATTTAAATTAACCGTTTTAAATATTACGAAGTCTATGCAAAACAAGCGATAATACAATAGCGGAGGGGAGCGGAGATTAGGGGGCGAGGTAGTTCATGCGCTTGCGTCGCGTCATACAGACGAACAAAGAATTTTATTTATGTCAGTAATACCGTCCTGCAAGGTTGTTAGTGTTTTACAAATAACCCTATATAATATTGGTCACTAACTATTCTTAAATACCTTCTTCACACGTGAAATTCAAACAGTTAATCTGATGTCATTGGATGTCAACCAACAGGTGGTTCAATTTGATGATATGTCATCACCACTACTGATAACATATCATCAAGTTGAACCACCTCACCACTACTGATGTCGACGGCGCGCACTGTTCTGAAAGGGAGCTCGTACCCCGGTATGAAGGCTAGAAGGAACGGCGCGGGGTTTTTAGTCAGTAAGAGTCTGACACTATCTTCCGCTCCACCCAAGAGCGGGTTTTGTCAAAGATGGTTTTCACCGTCGACAAAAAAAATAATCATTACTGATGCGGCTTCAAACTCAAACTTAAAAACTGGTACAGCAGTAGTAATCCGCTGAACGAATTCCTTTACGAGAATCGAAACAGAAATATGTTCCTGTTTATAGCTAAATTAGTACTATAGAGCAAAACTCGTTAACATAGAGTCGTATATATGCAAATAGGTTTTAAAAAACACTTTTACACGTCAATTTTTTTCATCAGTTTAAACTACGAGTAGATGAAGTCGGTGTTTCCTAGCTGACTACCCTGAGAAGAAACACCGAAACAAACTCAGGGGTCAAAGTCTCTTTTAAAGTCCTTACAGTAAATATGTAATGGTGAAAATCACATGAGAACCGTGCAGATTTGTCTGAGTTGGTCTTTTGAAAAAAGAACCTTGAGTAGACTTGTCCAGTCTCAGTGCAAGCATTCGCAAAGCTCAATTCAGGAGAAATATATTCTTTTCGCATATACTTATTACCTGCTACTAAGACTCGCCTACTGGTAGGTACGGTGAAACCAAAAATCACTGTATCCTCTAATGTTTCTTGTTATTTTTTTTTTTTTGGTATCTGAAGATATGTTGAATACTGCAAAATCTTCATTCGAAAACATTCATGAAGATGAAGAAGAAAGTACTGCAAAATATTCACATGAGGACAATAAAATGAGCGGTCTACGATTTCGAAGTAAGCAATAAGATTTTTTTTATTTTTAATCCTTGTGCGAGATCCGTAGTTATATTTAACTTAAAGTGATGTGTTGTTGATGCCCAGTTTACAAATCTAGTCTTCTTTCTACTAAGATCAAGACACGAATAACTAATAAAACTGTTATCGCCTTTTTTTTAAACCAAAATGCAAATCTACTAATACTGGGACTAAGTATAAATTAGGCGTGCGTAACTCCGACTCACTGTTCCGAAACATTGTGTGTTTTGAGCCGATGTTTCAAATGTTCCGTTTGCAACTTGTGAGCTTATGTTCCAAATAAATGATACATATCACTGTTTTGGAACATTGTAGTGATTCAGATGCAAATGTTCTAATCACTAAGACACTTTGCCCATATCTAGTACAAATAAAATAAACATTAGAACATTTTGAGACTAAAAGCTAACTTATGAATTAAAGAAAAAAAAGTTTTCGACATTCCCAAAGAGCGATGTCTGAGGGTGTTATTTAGTAAATTTTTATTCAAATCGATTGATAATTTCAAATTAATACATATTTATATACCGGAAGACGCAGCGTTGGAAGGCCTCCAACAAGGTGGACCGACGACCTGGTCAGGGTTGCTGGAATCCGATGGATGCGTGACGCACAGGACCGGTCGTTGTGGCGACGCTTGGGGGAGGCCTATGTCCAGCAGTGGACGTCTTTCGGCTGATATGATGACATATTTATATATATATTTTATAAGGGAATTTAAAATATTCTTAAACAGTCGTTATTCAAGTAGTCATTAATAGATAACTGGTATTTAACTAAACCATCTTAAGTTTAATATCTCATATAAGCGAAAATCAATAAATTCTAAATCAATAAAAATCGATTGCGATATTTAACTGAAGGGTCGATTATGTTTACATAATTATAGTCAATCTCTAGCTTAGACCCCCGCCTCGCCCACATCGCCTTATGCCACTATTAGGTTCCTAAAAAACGCTCTTGCGCAACCTTCTGCGCAAATTTCAGACTCGCCAAGATACGTCGGTCGTATTCTGCCCCCATTAGTAAAAAGGACGATTTAATAAAATACCTGTGATATGCTAAAATACTAAGTCAATCAGTACTTCGAATGCGTTGCTGAACGCAGAGAATATTGCATGAGTTTTGAGTATATTAAACTGACAGTACTGATGAAAGAAATGTACCGGTTTGCTCTCACAAAAAGTAAATTTGACTATAATAAATAACGTAAAGAGTGTTATAAAAATCAATGATGTAAATAATTTCAATGATATCGTGTCCAATATCTAGTAACTTTACGTCTTAAACTAAGTTTGTAAATACCATTATGCTTGAGTAGTTCTACCGGTATTTTTTTTTTACCTTGTTGAAAAGTGTTATTATTTGTATTTTATTTTTTTAATTTGTTTAATATTTTGATAAATTGTAATATTATGTATTTTATCTATTTCGCTTTAGTTACCTGACTATAAAGAATTTATTTTTTCAGTCCCTCCGATAAAATGTCTAAAAGGTCACGAAGTCTACAGAATAGATTGGTGTAACTGGTGCTACTGCAATGCAAATTTCCAACGAATCTGTACCGATTGGAAGTGTCAGGACCATGGTAACTTATGCTCATTTTCACTAACACTATGTGACAATAGACATGATTGCTTATTATTACTCTGTACATTTATGATGCACTTTATTTGACTACACTACTATTTCTGCTTCTACTACTTCTTTTCTTTTTCTATTGCTACTTATTTTATTGCACTTTTTTTAATACCTATTGATACGTAAGGTCGCTGAGTCCGATTAGCCCCATTTTGGTAAACTGAGCTAGTGAGACCCAATTACAGTTTCAGTACAGGGCTGTCTATATCTTACACCTGTTTACATAAATGTTTATCCTGTATTTATTTATGAAGTTTACAAGAATATAATAAGTAAATTAAAAATTATCAGATGTCTCAGTCAATATGTTGCTGTACTATGCAAGCTATATTTAAAACTAATTATATGTTCATTATTACAGGCAAACCACATCCACGTAATTATCATTATTTTATTACAACTTAAATGATAAGTAAGCTACTTAATGTCCATCATACAGTAAACAGTCTGTTATTAAATTTAGTGATTCTTAAATTACTCTTCATTTAAATAATACTTTGCAACAATTTCCAGCGGAACGAAAAAAATGCATTCCAGGAACTAGATATGAAAGGGGTAGATGTAAATTTTGCTATTGCCATATTGGTAAACAATTAACATGTACTATAAGAAAAAAATGTACCGAATCGTGGTCGTACTTGGCAAATGGTACCTCCAAGAGATACGAACCTTTATCTCCAAGCAAACGGGTCCCCACAAGCAACTTAATTACTGCGATCTACTACCAACTATTAAATTCAAGTAAGATTTACACTATCATATAATTTACCTATGCATGTTCAGTTTTGACCACCTTCTATTACCATTATTCCAAGCTATTACGGATCACAGATCCGTCTGAACTAACAACATAAAGATATAACAATGAAAGCAGACCATGTTTGACTGTGTTGTCTCATCAATATCAGATCGAACCTTGTTTCTCCTTGTTGTTTGACGGATATCATTGCGTATTCTATAAATAATAATGGTCCCAAGCTATTTCCATGTGGAACTCCAACGTAATTTTATCGAGCCTGATAATTAAAGTTGATATTAACTTTATCATAAAATGTTGTAATTTTCATAATCTGAGTTCTATTTATTCATTACGATTTGAACCATTCCAGAACCCAAATAAAAATGTCACTTAAAATGGATAAAGAAGGCATGATTTATAAATTCGAAGGCTGTACTAAGATCTAAAAATTGTTTTTTATTTATTAAAAACAACTCTAGTTGATACTGTCGATCTTAATATTTAAAACCGTTTACAAGCAGTATTTAAACCATTTACTAACATAAATTATGTTTTTCTAAAAAGGGTAATAAGAGATTTCTCTTTCAAAAACATTAGATAATGGGCCATTTTTATAAATCCATTTCTTCTTTTCCTTCAAATTATCAGTTTTGTATAATTTTGTTATTTTCTATACAGTTTTTATGTAAGTGGCATTGCATTAAAACATCGTACAGTTTCTAGTTTTGTTTCCAAGTACTTTTCTCAAATTCTTTCTCTTCTTATTTTACAAATAATTATCACTACTCAATATATGATAAAAAAACAATGCATTGAAGGAAGTATCAATATATTATATAACTACTGCTTATGTTTAAACGGAAATAAAATGTGCTCAAGCAGATCTTGCCCGGTCAATGATTTATGTATGTATAATTTGTCGCTAAAAATCTGAAAATAGACTTCTGATAAATTTAAAATTCAAATAAAATCCTTATTGTATTTCGATCAGTGAACATCTGTATCAACCCGTGGTATCAACCAATGAAGCACACGGCAAAGCTTGGTAGCAGATATAAAAACATTTTTGTAGATCTCAATATGATATATCAACTTAGATAATTACAAATTATACTGAATAATTTATATCACCTGAAATAAATTTAATGTCTCTTATTGTAAATTTTATTCAGATAACAATATGATCAAACTTCCTGAATATATGAAGAGTACTACAGAACCTTCAATCAAATATGTTGAAAATGATGAAATCACGGAACTAAGAAATGAAGATACCCAATTCTTGCCTGATGAAAACGTACTGCGAATTCGACGTAAGCAACAAGATAATTTTAAAAATACTGATTAAAAAAAATGTATATTTGAAAACTTTTATGAGAATAAGGTAGTTTCCAGGGTAAAAATAACTACGTCACCCCGTGCGAAAAAATGCAGCACGGTGTGACGTTACACGTAACTTTAATGGGCTATATAGCTCTGTCATTTTTGGTTTAATTTACAAATAAAAAAATACGTGTCCCTTATTTTTGAATAATCTCAAAGACGGTCTAATTAATTTTTCACCACAGTTATAAAGCTCTGTCAATTAATATTTATTTGACCTTGTAATCCTTTTAATCCTTCCCTGTATTGTGGTTTGGTATTGATTTTATAGAAATTTACCAAACTGTATCAATTTTAACTAGTAACATGTGGAAACGTAGTGGATTGTGCATATACTAATATTATACTGTGTATTTAGAATTTATATTATGATGTACGATTGTTTGTTTCCCAAATAAAATAAAATAAAAAAATCCGGCCATTCAATCTACAATCTATAATAAATCGTGATTATCGAAAATTATGTTGTATATTATTTTTTCAGTACCGCTCGCTAGATGCCTCCAACACACTGAAGTCTACAAAATCGATTGGTGTAACTGGTGTTACTGCAATTCCTATTACCAACGAGTCTGTACCGATTGGAAGTGTGACGACCACGGTAAAATTATGCCTAAATATTATTTTTCCGCCTGTTTTATTTGTACTTTGTTTTTGTCTTCCTTAAAGATATCCGAATCCTGCGGCGGTTTCCAATTCATAAAATTTTCTCGATCAGGACTAAATTTTATTTATCTTTGATGATGATGATGATGATGATGATACATTAATTTATACCTTTAATTTTTTTCTTGCAGGTGGAAAACCACCTCCACGTAATTATTATTTTTTGTTTACAATTCAAATACTACGTAAATCCCTTTGCTAAGACAACAAAGTAATAATTTGACTGCAATATAAAAAAAAAACTAAGCAAGTGTGACTCGGATCCGCGCATATAGGGTTCCGTACAAACTTATAATAATAATAATAATTTATTAGTCCTTTGTTACAAAATGTCCCTTAATGTTAGTTTATATTATTTTTATTGTAACATGAAAATTAACAAAATCAGTTAGACAGTGGTCTCCAAACTAGGCAGTGCCTGTATCTCCAAACTAGGCAGTGTCTTATTTATGTAAATAGTTCGATTCCCGAACGGAGTCTCGAAGATTTTTTAATCGTCCTTTTTTGTGACTTAACAATCAGATTTATTTCTATATTTGCTTTATGCTTAATTTCAGTATTTTGAGTCAACGGCAATTGTACCCTATGCATTTTGATTCCCTTGAGAGTGTCGAAATGCACGTTTTTTGCAACAAAAACGACCGTATCTTTTTTTTTCGTTAACTTACTAGTTTGATTTTTCACAGCTTCAAAGGACCGCAGATTTTAGTATATATGTATGTAGTTTTAATTTCAATTCACCTCGCGTTCCCGTAATAAACGGTCTTGACAGACAGATAGAAGGAAAACAAAGTGATCCTATAAGGATTCCGTTTTTTCCTTTTTAGGTACGGAACCCTAAAAATAGCCCTTTAATTAAGTCTTTGTCTTTAATTCTAAAATAACTCTTCTATGTAAATAATATAATCTATTCTATCAATTTTCAGCTGAAAAAAAGAAGTGCATTGCCGGAGCCAAATACCAAAAGGGTAAATGCAAATTTTGCTTCTGCGATTCCCGTAAGAATGTAATTAAATGTAAGAAAAGAAGCAATTGTAACGAACCATGGTGGTTCTTGGTACATGGTAACACCAAATATGAACCGCAGACTGAATACGTACCACCACAAGTCACTCCAGAAATGAAACCTAATAAAATGCTAAAACTAGTTGACACCAGATCAAGTACCACGATAAAACCGAGTGAAGTGACAATTTTACAAACACTACCAAATGCCGAAATTTCTAATGCCACCACTTCCAATACCACAATATCAAGTACCGCACTACCAAGTACCGCGATACCAAATATCGCATTACCCAGTAAAAAACCAGGTAAGTTTTTATCAACAAACGTTTATGTATACAGGGTTATTTGTAAAACACTGGCCACCTCTTAGGACTATGTTACTAACATCATTAGGGTGAATATCACAATTTATCAAATTTTTATAGCGAAACCTTTTATTCAGTTTTCGTGAAAATCAGGGACCCAGGACTCGAATACTTGCAAAAATCGAGGATAAGAAACTGAAGCAAGGAACATTTACCTGAGTTTTCCTGAAAATTAGTGACTCAGGTTCCTAATTTTTACGAAAGCTGCAGTAACGGTATCGCCACCAATATTGAACAAACTGATTAACAACAACTTTGGCTTGTCAGCTTCTAAATATGACAAATTTTTAAAAGTCATAGAACAAAAGTTGTTGTTTATGATGTTCTTAACATAGTCCTGAGATGTTGCCAGTGTTTTACAATTAACCCTGTATTACACAGGCAATGGCAATGACTTTGCTCGACAATTTACACTTGTAACTGTCAGATAGCTCACTCACATGTTAGGCTGCTCGCCCACTTCCGATAATAATTGGTGACCGATTTTTTGTGGGAGAAAAATAGAACACACCAATAGTGCAACACACTCGCCCTATAAGAAGTCGGTCAGAAATACAGATCAATGTTCTTCTTCTTAGTCGGGCACTCATGTCAGAGTGGTCGTGGCTGTTGATGAACAGGCCTGCGGCGTGCCGCCGTCGTTTGCCTCCAAGGCTGCTGCATGTCGAGCGATGTCTCTCCATTTCTGGCGGTTGTATTACGCGCACACTGTACTGCTGTCGATCAATGTTACAAATATACAAAATCAGCCCGATTATCTGTCCTACAAAAAGTCTGACGTGGGCGAACAGCGTTATCCTGTGCTATTATTTTCAAGTATATCTTTAAAATTCTCTCTCATATTAAATATCTTGTTAACAGAACGTAGTCGCTATTTAAGATATGATGACAGGGAATGCATGGAGGGAAGCTACTACAAAGTAGATGATTGTAACTACTGCTTCTGTGTACTTGGAAAGGAACGGTGTACCAGCGAACCTTGTACTGATGATGATTACGGTACGTTTCGTTTGACGCTAACATTCTTTGAAGCCTAGACATAGAAACTTGGAAGGTATTTTTTTTTTATTATTATTAATAGGCTTGCCTTTGACCACAATCTCACCTGATGGTAAACGATGATGTGGTCGACGATGGAACACGCTTGCCAAGAAGTAACCTTTGACTCTTGACTTAAAGACCGCGAAGTTGTAGCTATCAGGAAACAGAATCCGACAGGGAATTCCACTTCTTGGCTGTATGCACAATAAATGCGTATGATCTTTATATGACGTATGCATGCGATAAAAAAGGATATTTGGCAAGGCTACCCCTGAGGGGGTAAAAAAGGGGGGCAAAATTGGTATGGGGCAACATTATTCCATGATCTAATTTACTTCAAATTTTATATGAACATTCTTTATCAGAATTAATGGAAGACGAGTTAAGTACGTAATTTATTAAAATTTATCTCCTAACGCGGTTACTAAGAACGACGTTAACAGGTTATAGAAGGTGCCAGATAACCGTTGAAGAAAGTACATTGACCTTTTCCTAATATATCTGTATAGGTACCCGAAAAACAAACAATGAATTGCTTTTCATTACTAGATCATGTAAAGGATCACGATAAATGTTGATTCAAGACAGATTTACGTCTTTATTTTCGTTTTTGAAATGTAGAATGTCATTAAACGTAGGAGGGTCAATGACGTCATTCCACGGTTATCTGAAACCTACCGTAGTAAATAACCTGTTAACGTCATTTTTAGTGTAATTTCTAAGGGTGCGTCTACATCTGGCGAATGTGCGGCGAATGTGCAGCTCGCGAGCCGTTTGCGAGCTGCCCGCGAACTGCGCGCGTGCATTTTTGTTCGTGCGCCGCTTCTGCGCCGCCTGCGCGCAGTTCGCGCGCGACCTAAGCACCGTACGCGAACAGCGCGCGGGCGGCGCCTTAGTTATTAAATGGTTGTTTACCCGCTCAGTTCGTTTCTGATTACTAGAGGCTAAGTATGTATTGTCGTGGAGTGGATGGAGGAGAATTATTAAAAGCACTAGTGTCGTCCGACATGTTCGAAAGTACTGAGCCAGAAAACGGAACTGTAAGTGCGAGAATTAAGTGCGCGCAGATCGCGAGCCGCGCGCACGCCTTTTACGATCCTTGCATGAGTTGCGCTAAAGTGGCGCACCAAACCATTGCCGTGACTGCACGCGCGCAGCTCGCGGGCAGCTCGCAAACGGCTCGCGAGCTGCACATTCGCCGCACGTTCGCCAGATGTGGGCGCACCCTAAAAATTGACATCTTCTTCTAGTATAATTCTTTTCTTTTCTTCTTCTTTCTTATTCTTTTTTCTTCTTTTCTTTTTCTCCTTTTTCTTATTGTATAAAAACAGTGTATATTTCAATGAATAAAATAAATAAATAATACATCTCCCACTATCGTTGGAAACTACACCCATGTTAATTGCTCTTTGTGTTGAAGGGCCACGCTAAAATGATTCTCTTAATTTCTAACTTTTTTGAACAGCCCTGAAGCCCTAGCAGGTTGTTTAAATCCTAAATTACTTTTTACTTTGGACAAATCTGAAACATGCATGGTTACACGAAGAATAAAATGTAAAACTTTTAATACAAACCGCAACGGAAAACGCAGTGTTGGAAGGCCTCCCACAAGATAACCTGATGAGAGTCGCACAAATCCGATGGATGTGAGACCCACAATCGTTCGTTGTTTGGCCAATGTCCAACTATGGACGTCTTTCGGCTGAAATGATGATAATGATAGTAATGTGGTCAAATTTCCTGTACATGTAGTGAATAATGCTGGATCTTCAATTCCTGCGATACCTGAAGATACTGAAAATATTGAGGGCGACGAAAACACGGACCTAAGTTATAATACTAATATTGGATTCATGTCTGACGAACATGTGATACGGCGACGATTTAAACGTAAGTGAAAATATAATTATATATTCTTACGTAATCTAAATATGGAATTAAACAATCTGTGATTTAAATATGGTAACACGCTGCGTATTGTGATTCAGACTTCTTTGCCTCACTATGGTATTGCTGGGCCCCGCGGTCTCTTTCCTGTATTTGGTCACTGCACCGCTCCATTAGCCAAAAGTTATTGTTAGCCTCCATAAAAGTTGTTATTAGCCTACAGCTTTTCTCAATGAATGGGTTATTTGTAATTCTTGAGATTGGCACGTTTAAACTGAAATCAGAAAAGTTTATTGATTTGTCAAAATGTCGGTCAATCAAATAAATGGGAAGTTAAATTGCACGTTCCAAAGTGTAGATCTCTATGGAGAAGACACACAAGATCAGAGTTAAATTTAATAAATCTTGGTTACATATTTCTGGTCACTTCTATTATGTGATCAAAACGTAGATAGATAATGAAAAGAAAAAAAAAATTAACAACTATTAAACAAACTTTTCAGCTTTTTAATACATATAAGTATAGTTTTGTATCTTTTTCCAGCCGCACCAAAGATATGCGACATAAAACAAGAAAAATACAGAATAGATTGGTGTAACTGGTGCTACTGCAACGACAAGCACGAACGAGTGTGTACCGATTGGCCGTGTGACAACCATGGTAAAATTAAATATTTCACTAACACTAGCTAGGTTCGAAAAAATGATGTCTATAGGGACCGAAGGTTCTGCCCCCCTAGCCAAGTTACAACCGTTTCGCTTGCGTCAAACGATTCGAGTTGACCTTGCCGCCAATTCTTTTGTTCTGACCACATGAGTGAGTGAATGGAATGTGACCCATTGGAAACATTTAACGTTACACCTTGTATACAAGGTGTAACGTTAAACGCGCAAAACTTGAATATAGTTTGTTCAGAATAACGAGCAGAATCAATTAATCCACTTTTTAATATAGGTTACATTTTTCAAAAAAATCTTCATTAAAAACTTCGACCTGTCTATTTACGAATAGGTCAAGCCATCACGTGCGCAAACCTGAAATAGGTAAACAAACACAAATAGTTGCAATCCAATCAAATTTTCTCAGACACGGGATAATAAAAGTTCTTATTTCAATGCAGATATGAATTTTATACAAACTAAAACTGCTCATAAAACCTTAAAAAAAATATGTTTTTTTTTCTCACATAATTAGGTCCATTGAATTAAAAATCATTTGGCGTGTCTGAGGTTTTGCGCATTTAACGTTACACATTGTATATCTATACAATATTTCCATAAATTGGGTAACATTTTGGGATATAAACAAATGCTAATAACTTTGCTGTTTATGAATATTATTTATTGAGACTTTACTTAAATAATAACAGGACCGTTTTCTAATAAGCCCTTTAAATATTTGTTGTAATAAAAAAATAGTGGTGTATAATATATACCTTACGGACTAACAATGAAATTCAGTACAATATCAGCTCTGGACAATAATAAATTACTTTAGGTGAGGTTTGCATGACAATCTTAAGTATATGGTGACGCTATGGAGATAACTAATTTAGATTTTTTTTTTTCAGGTGGTGCTCGTCCCCCAAGTAATAATTATTTATTGATTAACCTTTAAAAAAATACATTCAGCCGACCAACCATAGAGCCTCCTACTTTTTGAAGTCGTTTAATAAAAAGTAAAGATGTATGATTTCCATGGTACAGTCGAACACATAATAGTAGTTTGACACCGATAGCGGATTTATATTAGTATGAAAAATTTTAGAGTGGCTTGATATACATACCTATACGTGGTTTAAAAAAACTTTTTGCTAAAGACTCGTTATATGCGCGTGTAGCTACATCTATGAAGTCACATAAGAACTAATCCAGCACCGCGCAGTTAAAATTCTCCTCACGATTTGAAGACATAGAACGGCCCGAAATCATCTATCGGGCAGTTGCCCACCAGACATAACATGGTCGGAGGACCTCTTTTCTATGGAGGTTTGCGGGACTTTATACTCTGTTCCGTATACCTCCAAACTGGTGACCCCGATGTGATTATATGTCGATACACGTGGTTCATGGGGTATTCGAAGTCATATGACATTCATCAACCCGCACTGGGCCCGCGTGGTGGATTACGGCTCATTCCCTCTCCTAGCGAGGCGTTAGTCCAAGTAGTGGGAACATCAAAAAGGCTGATGATGATGATGACACGTGGTTATGAATTTGAGAAGCATTGACTGATATATGATGTTACGATTTTCAGTGGAAACAAAAAAATGTATTGTAGGAGCCCGATTCGAAAGGGGTAAATGCAAATATTGCTACTGCGGTTACACTTACTCGCTTATATGTCGAACAAGAGAATATTGTGAGGCCAGACGCGGGATAGCAACCAGTAAGTATTTTGGCACAACCGTGAGGCATACTATTATTTATTAATGAATTTTATTATTTATTAGCTTTTTTGTGGTAGGGAAAATCATCCAATGACAACCCCCGCTCTTAGGCGGCGTGGGAGATAGTGTCAGACTCTTACTGACTAAAAACCCAGCCCGATCCTTTTAACCTTCATACCGGGGCTCGAGTTCCCTTTCGGATAATCCTGGCCGCAGTAGGCTTCGACCCGGCTTGGCCCTTGCTGTTGCTGACAACTCCTTGAAGCGCGCGGGAACAGTGCGTGCCGTCGACGACTTGGGCTCGGTCCGGACAGTTACCGGACGGTCGGACAGCGAGCTACCCAATGTTCACCGTCCGCAAGCCCGCGCCTACGGGATCGGAATCCCGGCGGCAGCTGGGGCGCTGCCGCGCTGTGAGCGCTGCCGTTGCCTGACGCGGTCGGCCTCCTCTTATGCTAGCATAACTGCTTCGCAGAATGAGGCGACCGCTTGCTCCTCCTCACTCCGGACCATGGCCTGTACCAAGGCCCGGCGCGAGAGATCGCCGCCGCCGACCGCCCTCACGAGGGCACGGCGATGCTCTGCCTAAGCGGGGCACACCTCGACTGTGTGCTCCACCGTGTCCTCCGGGCTTTCCGCACAGTGGCAACACGCGGACGTCACTTCCGCACGAATTCGGTGCAGGAACCTCCCGAACTTGCCTTGTCTTGCAAAACTGACGAATCGGACACACATTAAACCCGATTTGTCAGTGAAAAAAAATTTGACATTTCGGACACTGTGTCCGAATGTATTTTGTTCGAATCGTCAGCAACTATCCATAGAATATATAAAATCTTTGTCAGCAACTCAATAGATCTATTAAAGATATGGTGTATAGATTACCTACCTTAGTAACTAACCTGTAAACGTCATTTTTAGTGTAATTTCTAAAAAAAATATCTTCTTCTTTAGTTACCCTTTGTGTTGAAGGGCCACGGTAAAATGTTTTTCTTTCTTTCTTTCTAACTTTTTAACTTTAAGGTTGTTTAAATCCTAAATTACTTTTTACTTTGGACAAATCTGAAACATGCGCCAAAACAAAATCAGCCTGGTTACACTAAGAATAAAATATACAACTTTTAAAACATATTAATTCCCGCAACGGACAACGCAGTGTTGGAAGGCCTCCCACAAGATAACCTGGTGAGAGTCGCACAAACCCGATGGATGTGAGACCCACAGGACCGTTCGTTGTTTGGCCTATGTCCAACTATGGACGTCTTTCGGCTGAAGTGATGAATTTGATGATGATACTAATGTGGTCAAATTTCCTGTACATGTAGTGAATAATGCCGATTTTTCAATTCCTGCGATAAATGAAGATACTCAAAACATTAAGGGCTATGAAAACACGGACCTAATGTATAATACTAATAATGGATTCATACCTGACGAACATTCGATGCGGCGACGATTTCGACGTAAGTGATAATATAATTTTCATCCTCCCCATCTCGGATTAGTAGATTTTGTGACTGAGGATAAAACAGTGTCTTTAAATCGCGGGTGGCATGCGGGATTCCGAACGAAACGAAGATGGCTAATTTTAATCCCGAACGTCAGTGAGGGATTTATAAAGAAACCTGAGTGAAGTAAGCAATTCAAGCCACCCAAGACAAAAACAGCTTTATCCCCGTGTTGGGTACTCTACTTTTTACACCATCTGTGAGATAACTAAAAAACAATTTAGTAAAAACAAATCTAATATTAGATAAATATTAGTATTAATCATTCAACATGTGTTGAGATTTGAAACGAATAAAACTCAAGATTCTATAAGAATTACTTGCTTAAAGTGAGGGTTGCATAACCTCTAATAGGACATTATCGAGCAGGTGGTGTAAAAAGAGTATTTTTGCTACAAACTCTTCAGTTTTTTTAAAGTTTTGTATCTTTTTCCAGCCGCACCAAAGATATGCGACATAAAACAAGAAAAATACAGAATAGATTGGTGTAACTGGTGCTACTGCAACGACAAGCACGAACGAGTGTGTACCGATTGGACGTGTGACAACCATGGTAAAATTAAATATTTCACTAACACACACAGCTAGGCTAGGAGAGATGAAACGCAGGTTGCTAAAAGAGTTATGAATTTTCATGTGGATAGATGGAGAGGGAGACTGAGGCCAAAGAAAAGATGGATGGATTGTGTGAGAAATGATATGAATGAAAAGGGAGTTAGTGATAGCGTGACGAGCGACAGGACAGAATGGAAGCAAAAAGCGTTTTGCGCCGACCCCAAATAAAACGGGATAAGGGCAGGAAGATGATGATGATGACTAGCTAGGCTCGAAGAAAGGATGTCTATAGGGACAAAAGATTCTGCCCCCCTAGCCAAGTTACAACCGTTTCGCTTACGTCTTAGAACAATATCACTTTATGACGATAATTAATTATTTTAGTTTATTCGAGGTTTGCGTGATATTAGTATGTGGTGACGGTATGGAGATGACTAATTTTGACTTTCTTTTTCAGGTGGTGCTCCACCGCCAAGTAATTTTTTTTTTTTACTAACCTTTTAAAAAATACATTCAGCCGAACATAGAACCTCCTCCTTTTTGAATTCGGTTAATAAAAAGTAAAGGTGTATGATTTCTATGGTACAGTCGACCAAATAAGAACAGTTCGAAATTGATAACAGATTTAAATCCGTATGAAAAATTTTAGAGTGGCTTGATACTATATATCCGTGGTTTAGAAAAACTTTTTGCTAAATATTTGTTACATGCGCGTGTAGCGACATCTATTACGTCACATTAGAACTAATTCTGCTCCACGCAATTAAAATTCTTCTCACGATTTGAAGATATAGAACGACCCGAAATCATCTATCGGGCAGTTGCCCACCAGACATAACTCCCGTCTCGTCAGAGGATCCTCCCTTTTCAACAGAGGTTTGCGAGACTTTACACTCTCTTCCGTATACCTCCAAACTGGTGACCCTGACGTGATAATGTGGCGCTACACGTGGTTAGAAATTTAAGAAATATTTACTGATATTTTGATGTTACGATTTTCAGGGGAAACAAAAAAATGTATTGTAGGAGCTAGATTCGAAAGGGGTAAATGCAAATATTGCTACTGCGGTGTCGCTTACTCACTTATTTGTCGAACAAGAGAATATTGTGAGGCCAGACGCGGGATAATAACCAGTAAGTGTTTTGGTGCAACCGTGAGGCATACTATTATATAATAATGAATTTGATTATTTACCAGCTGACGCGGTGAACTTTTAGTACCTCCTAACAGTCACTGAATGAAGTATATCTTTCAATATAGTCAATCGATTGCGATTAAACAAAACCTATGAAATATATCAAGTAACACATAATATTAATATATAAAAGTTATGTATGTTATATATTTATAGTAGAAGTTATATATTATTTTTATATTAAACTAGCTTTTGCCCGCACGGCTTCGCCCCCGCTCTTCCCTACTCTACCATACTATACCTACTCTACTCTATTCTACCCTACTCTACCCTACCATACTCTACCATACTCTACCCTACTCTACCCTACCAAACTTCACATAAACCATCTACTAAATACTCCGAACAATACCTAAAAATTTGGTTTTGATAGGTGAGCCCGTTCTTGAGTTATAAATTAACAACGAAAAGTGGCATTGATTTTTATATATATAGATTATATTTGGATTAAGACTTCACACATTCTTTTTTTTTGCTTCCTACTCACTATTGTCTGCATTTCTTTTTCATTTCTCCTTTCGCAGGTCTGCTGGAAGAAATTCCTTTGGAAATAAGCAGTACCTTTGTACTAATGTGTCTTATTTTTATCCTTTTTTTTGTTTTTTGTGTGTACATAAATAGTAAAATAAATAAATAAAGTTATCTACATCGATTTCGTAGGTACATTTTACCTAACGCATCACGTACAACTAAACACTTCAACAGATTTACTATATGTATAAATATATTATTATCTATATACGTACAGAAATTGTAACATAAAAAAATTTAAATATTAGTTTGACTGAGGAATATGTACTAACACCACATTGTTTATAAGTTGTGTATATATTTATTAACAATAATGGATTTTATGATGTCACAAATGAATTATATTTTTTTATGAAATAACAATATAGCGAGCTAGCTACTTAGATGGAGGCAAATAGATCGAGTTGCTGGCGATTCAGACAGTGTCTGAATTGACACATTTTATTTTTAATATTTTTTCAGTGATAATTCGGACACCACAACATTTATTGAAGCTGTTTAGTACAGTCGGATAAAAAAGTTTAAAAATATATTATAAAAGACATTTTTTACCCAAAGTTGTCACCCCAAATCTAGCTTAAAATAATTTTGTTAACACTTTTTCTCTTTTAAATATACTTGACTGTGAAAAACTGACGAATCTGGCACACATTATGTCCGATTAATCAGCGAAAAAAATTGAAAAAAAAAGTGTCAATTCGGACACTGCGTCCGAATGTATTGTGTCCGAATCGTCAGCAACTATCCGTAGGTTACATAAAATCTTTGTCACCAACATCGATAGATCTATGGAAGATCTCTTTTTTCTCCAATTTTCCTTTCGCGAATACCTCGCTGGAAAAGATTTCTTTAGAAATAAGCATCGCTTTTGTACTATTCTTCTGTTTCCTTCATTTTTTTTTTAAATCTTTATTAAGGAGCTTTGCCTTAATTTAGACTATGTCGCTCCATCGTAGCCAAATTTTGTGTTATAGTTTATTTGAAGTGGTTGTGATAAATTTTGTACAAGACTCTTGCCTCGTCTGAAGTAGGCTTTGCTAATATGTTGTTGAAAATACCTATATCTAACATATTTAAAAAGCTAGTTATATTTCGCCTGAGGCGTACGCCCCACTCACACTCCACCAGAATATGTTGTACGTCCTCGATTATTCCGCATTTCTGTTTCCTTCAACTGTTCTTTTATTATTGTGTGTTCATAAATTGTTAAATAAATAAATAGTGTGTATAGAATAATAGTGTGTGTAGATCGTGGGGTCCAAGTGCTCACAAATTATTTAAAGAACTTTCGAAACGCCTCGTGGATACTTCGCGTGACCCAAAGGCTGGCTTTTACTTCGGTCAAAGGATAAGCATTGCCATTCAGCGTGGCAATGCCGCCAGCCTTTTGGGTACATTACCAGTCGACAACGATGCGGAGGAATTTTTCAACGCCTTACTTTAAATTGCCATTTTTTTTTTTGAGTTCTTTAGGGTTTTATTTTTATGTTTTAAGTTAGTTTTAATTAATTTAAGTTTATATCTAGAAATAATTATTTTATTATCATTTTAGAAATAAAAGTGTGTATAGATAATATAGAAAGTTACAAAAAGTTTTTTTTTTTTGTTAGGTTCAATACGCTCTTTGGGCTTCGAATGTGAAATAGGAGTAATTGAGCGGGTAGACGAATGTAATTACTGCTTGTGCAGTGATGGGACACATTGGAAGTGTACGGATATCGACTGCAGACATGAACGTGCTGAGCGTAAGTTTTTTACAAGCTTTTATTTAGTTCCACCTGTCTCGATGTTTAGGAGGGGCCCAGCTGAGTCGAAGCCTACTGGGGCCAGGGTTATCTGAAACTTGAGCCCCGGTATGAAGGCTAGAAGGAACGGAGTGGGGTTTTTAGTCAGTAAGAGTCTGACACTATCTCCCGCTCCACCCAAGAGCGGGGGTTGTCATAAGATGATTTTCCCCAACAAAAAAAAGCTGTCTCGATGTTTGTCTGTAATCAAATCTTGCAAATTAAATTTGGCCAACTTCCCGGTTACCGATTGAGGTGAAATTTTGCATGCCTGTGTAAATTAGATGACAATGAAAAATTATTATGACATGGAGCTGATCTGATGATGAAACCGGAAGGTGGCTATATGACTTGGTAGTTAAACGACACAACCCCATCGAGTTTGGGCTCATATGATTTGTCTTGACGAGTATCAATTATATAGCTATAAAAGCTTGTTATGAAAAAAATATTTTTATTAAAAACATGTTTATAATATTTTATCTAAATTGCCCTTTTCCACTCGTCTACCGCCATCATCGAGCATGGTTTAAAAGCTTGTTACTTGATCTAACGCAATCCAATGCAATGTTTGACGAAAAGAGAACGAGAAAAAAGAGAGATAACGCCTGAAAACTGTTAGAATTTGGCAATTCCGTGATTTACTCGAAAATTTCACAAAACTTGTTCCAGAAAATACGTGTTTTTCTTAAACCTTAAAAGCTTTTGAAAAAAAAATGTCGTCATTCAGGATTTTGATTAAATTTGCAAGGACTCTATTGTTATATTTTTTAATTTATGAATAAATTATAAAGTGTCAAAGTTTATGCAAAATAACAGATTTTCAGAGATCTTTACTGGATTAGTTGCACACAAATTGATAAGCTATCCACAGGATACTGTGTTTCCAAAATATCTAATGAAAATTGTGCAATAACGTCATAATCGCGTAAGAGCGGTTACATGAAAAACAGTGAAAATTTATGTCGAATTGCATGCCCTTACTAGTTACTACGGGTCGAATCTAGATAGCGAGGCATCATATAATTTTAAACTTTAGTACTATAAAAATTATACTTAGTATCGCTTGAGCCAAGGGAGTCGTCGGAGTGCCCATGTAGGTATATAAAATATAAGAAAAAGTTTCCTATTTTTAGCTAAAGCGTTACGGATGACGTATCATCAAGACGATCGCATACCCTACAAATGCAATCTTGGCGAAAAATACAGACTAGATGCTTGCAACTTCTGTTACTGTAATGAAAACCGCGAAAGGGTCTGTACTGATCACGATTGTAAACACCATGAAGGTAAGTACTGACTACTATTATAATTACTATAATAATAATAATAATAATGGGCTTGATTTAGAAAGCGGTACTCCTGGACACGGCTCGTATAGTCAGGAGGTTCCTTTCTCTGGAGCCCTGACCGCCGGTAGCTTGGACCCTGTTCCCGATACCGGTGGGACACTATTTTTTATATCTTTAAATGTTTTTTATTTTTTTTTTATGAAATATTTAAAAATATAATTTGTATGTTTATTAAGTGAATAAAGGAAATAATAATAACTTTGTCATAGCATGCCTAAGGTGACGGCCAGACTAAGAGAGATACAATCTGCAGGGCAGCTTTGTGGCGAATTGATGGGTATTAGCGACCCCACGGACCCGATCTCCCGGTACAATTCTTGTTCTTCACCTGCAGCTTGCCTTTATTGGCCGGCCGTAGTGAACACTGACGAGGAACAGAGCTCCTACCTCTCTCTTGCCTCTATTGGCTGGCTTGAGTGGAGATTCGCAAGAGCAAATGTGCCCGAGAGAAGGATGTATAATCCAGTAAGGTGCTGGTAGGGATTTTGACCATACTTCCGGGATTGTCCTGATAGCCGTGGTATGCCTCTCCACTCCTCAACCACATCAGGATGTTGCCCTCTTGTTGCTACGTCACTTCGTGCTAGCGATCGTTTTTGGGGGCCCATATGTTGAGTGTGCAAGTCATCTTCTGCCTTTTTATCGATGGATGTTAATAACATTGATCAGGCAGGGGCCATAGTCTTAAAAGAGTTCCTGGTAACCAGTCCACTTAAGACCCCAAAAACCGAAGCCCTATTATATTTATTTTTTCAAATGTCGCAATAGTTTTCCATCAACCGAGGGGTTGTCTTGGATGCACTAGCATAGCGCGTACAGGGATAATCACCGGTTGATATCAAGTTCCATTAGAAGCATCTAAAAGGGCCTCTGCGAGTTGGTTTTGGCTCCTCGTACGCCTTCCAAAGGGCCAGGACCTTAAGGTCCTGAGATAAATAAACATATAAAAATAACTCTTTATTTTTCAGGCTACTAAGGCCCATAGACACTAGATCATCATGATCTTCCTGCCCCTGTCCCGTTTTATTTGGGGTCGGCGCAATACGTTTTTTTTTCTTCTATTCTGTCCTGTCACTCATCACACTACGAGTATCACTAACTCTCTTTTTTCATATCACTCTCAGAATTCATTCGTCTCTTCTCCCTCGTCCTTTCCTTTCATCCAGATGTTCTATATTTTTAACCAAATTAAACTTGCAACAAACTCTTAAAAATTATTTGTTTAACCAGCCCGTAAGTTGATAAAAGCCATTTTTTCGTATACTATATGACGTGTACATTTTTTTTATACTATTTTCCTTCTTTTTTTCTCTTAGTTTATGTATGTAAATGATTGTTAATTAAATAAAAATATCCTCCTAAAATAAAATTGCAATATTATTAGAATATAAAACATAATTATAATTACAAATGTATGTTTTTTTACAGATATTGCAGTTAAATTCCCACGTAATTACTATTTTTACTATTTTCTCAATTACAACTAGTAGGTATTCATACAATACTTCACAATACTTCACAATACTTCACAATACTTCACAATACTTCACAATACTTCACAATACTTCACAATACTTCACAATACTTCACAATACTTCACAATACTTCACAATACTTCACAATACTTCACAATACTTCACAATACTTCACAATACTTCACAATACTTCACAATACTTCACAATACTTCACAATACTTCACAATACTTCACAATACTTCACAATACTTCTTATACTTCACAATACTTCACAATACTTCACAATACTTCACAATACTTCACAATACTTCACAATACTTCACAATACTTCACAATACTTCACAATACTTCACAATACTTCACAATACTTCACAATACTTCACAATACTTCACAATACTTCACAATACTTCACAATACTTCACAATAGTTCACAATAGTTCACAATAGTTCACAATAGTTCACAATACTTCACAATACTTCACAATACTTCACAATACTTCACAATACTTCACAATACTTCACAATACTTCACAATACTTCACAATACTTCACAATACTTCACAATACTTCACAATACTTCACAATACTTCACAATACTTCACAATACTTCACAATACTTCACAATACTTCACAATACTTCACAATACTTCACAATACTTCACAATACTTCACAATACTTCACAATACTTCACAATACTTCACAATACTTCACAATACTTCACAATACTTCACAATACTTCACAATACTTCACAATACTTCACAATACTTCACAATACTTCACAATACTTCACAATACTTCACAATACTTCACAATACTTCACAATACTTCACAATACTTCACAATACTTCACAATACTTCACAATACTTCACAATACTTCACAATACTTCACAATACTTCACAATACTTCACAATACTTCACAATACTTCACAATACTTCACAATACTTCACAATACTTCACAATACTTCACAATACTTCACAATACTTCACAATACTTCACAATACTTCACAATACTTCACAATACTTCACAATACTTCACAATACTTCACAATACTTCACAATACTTCACAATACTTCACAATACTTCACAATACTTCACAATACTTCACAATACTTCACAATACTTCACAATACTTCACAATACTTCACAATACTTCACAATACTTCACAATACTTCACAATACTTCACAATACTTCACAATACTTCACAATACTTCACAATACTTCACAATACTTCACAATACTTCACAATACTTCACAATACTTCACAATACTTCACAATACTTCACAATACTTCACAATACTTCACAATACTTCACAATACTTCACAATACTTCACAATACTTCACAATACTTCACAATACATCACAATACTGACACCGCACCGCGTGTCGCTTGCTGGCTGAAACTGATGTACTATTTCCAGTGAATTCAGCAGAAGAAAACGATTGCAAGATAGGAACTCGATTCAGACAGGGCGAATGTAATTATTGTTACTGTAATAACAATCACAAACTTGTGTGCTCAGTAAACCGATGCTCCAGAAGATCAAGAAGTGAGTTTCAGCTAATAAACTTATATTTACCTACGCGTTTATGAACACTTACGACCTTTTCGCTGTGAGCGGTAGCTAAGCGTGGGAATTAGCGACCTCGCTACGCTCGGCCGCCAACTCCTTCTCGGGACGAAATAAGTAACTTACACCCCTAGTGTAACAATGTACTATTAATGGACATTCAAACGTATGGATTTAGAAATACGACATATATTGCTATGCTTTAAAATAATGCCGTGGCATCGAAAGGGATTTCATTACACGGCATAACTCTACCTAATTCCGAACTCTGGTCATAATACTGAATAGTACACAAGCTAGCTAGTAACATAGTTAAATTGATTTTTTCACACTAGTGTTCGATGGCGCACATTACACAACCGATCACATGAATATACTTAACATGGATTAAACACTTTTGTTACAGATTCAAGACTTCGACACAACAAAATAACAATTATAAACCTATAAATAAAAAATTTACAATACAATATTTTTTCATTTATTTCGAACACCTTTCATTTTAATGACATAACATATTTAACAGAACATATCGAGCCTTTTTAGGAAGAACATCGTAAGCGACAGTGAGCGTTTTTGCAGTACTAGTAGATTTTCTCTTCCATAATTGAAAAGTATTAATTCATGATAATAAATAAAATTAAAAAAAATATATAAAAATAACTTCATATAACTACCGATCTAACAGAATTGTTGCTACTACATATTTTCGTAAATACTTTATAATTATGGAAGAGAAAACCTACTAGTACCTACTGCAAAAACGCTCACTGTCGCTTACGATGTTCTTCCTAAAAAGGCTCGATATACATTTGGTAAGTAGATCGGCAATAGGTACTATGGCTATATGTTGGATGTATCCGCCACCCTAGCGAAGTTACAGCCACAGTAGATAGTATATTACAATTTAAGAGTCTTCAAGGCTAGAGTGAATAGGCTCTTAATAAACTAGTGCGCTTCACCACCAACGATTGCATCACTGCTTACCATCAGGTGGGATCGCAGTCAAGTACTAGTTTATATCATATAAAAAAAAAAAAGTATAGCAGGCCTAGCCAAACGGCGGTCGTACGTTTCGTTCCGATTCGTTTGTTTTGACCACGTTGAGAAGACTTCAGAACAAAGGAATCGGAGGCGTGGCCGACTCGAGGCGATCGACGGAAAAGAATCGAAGCGAAACGGTCGTAAATTGGCTAGGTCTGCTGTACCATCTACACTAATATTACAAAGAGGAGACTTGTAGTTTGGTTTGTAATGACTAAAGTCTAAAAGTGCTAGACCGATATCAAACATTCTATCACAAGTAGAATGCTACTTTATCACAGAGCCACATAGGCATACATTTTCTACAATAGCACACATTTATCTTGATATCAAGTAGTTCTCTTGTTGCATGATATCGAACTATTCAACTAGTTTCTGCCCGCGGCTTCGCCCACATGATAGTCTGAAATCATCCTGACAGAACTTACATAATAAAAAGTAATAAATAATAATATTAAATAATATTCCACAACTATCACACAACGCCGTCTAGTCCCAAGCTGAGCAGAGCTTGTGTTATGGATACTTGACAATTACTTATAAACATACTTACTTATATATTTCTAAATACATACATATTATAGATAAATTACACCCAGAAACAGAACAAATGATTATGCTCATCACACAAACATTTGTCCTGGGTGGGAATCGATCCCATGACCTCCGGCCTAGCAGTCAGGGTCACTAACCACTACACCAACAGGCCAGTCAAAGTATGCAAGTCTCATCCAAATCTTTTCAGCCGTTTAAGATGTGAAGAGAGGGGTTACCGTTACATTGGTGTATAATATCAGTAAAGATATCGATGATTAGATATAATCGATTTAAAATACTGAGAGTCTATGTCATAGGAAAACTCTATGATGCTGCAAAGCACTGAGTACCCGTCGACGGCTGCTGCTGTAGACCGCATTGTCAACATTTACTATACAAAATGGGCGTGTGTCATTTACACATAATAATAATATTTGGCTTCGCCAAGTTGATAATCTACAATCGTTAAGGCCAGTAGAAAACTTTTTATGTATGGGAATGACGTCATCTAAATGCATCTCATGTCACGTGGTCAGAACAAAGGAATTAGAGGCGTTGCCGACTTGAGGCGGTTGAGTGATTCGAAACGAACGACGTTTTATAAATGGAGGTCCTGCAGGCCTAGCCTAACTTGGCTAGGCCTGCAGGACCTCCATTTATATCTCTTTAATTGTTTCATTATATATCACCACTACAGCGTATTTTATAGATAGATACTGAGATATAATATAATTTTGGTATACTTAGAAACTTGGTGGGAAGGTCTTTTAATTATTTCGTAAATAGATTTATTTACACTAATACTAAAAAAAAGGTAAATTATTTTTAGGTTATTACTTTTTTGTTACAGGATGATTTTGATTCTGGATCTGCCTATAGGTGCAATTAGAGGACAACGTTCAGCTGACATTCCAGCTCAAAAAGCCTTAGCGAGATGGATTGACCGGGCACTGCTAATTCAAGCTGTCGCAAGAAACAGGAGTCTGGAAAGATAATATTAGGGCTGCCTTTGGCCAGAAGTGGGGCATTGTTGCTCACCAAAAGTTCAGCGGTCAGGTCTCCAGGGAAAATTACTTTCTAATTATAAGACCAGTGTCAAGAAGTTCCGCTTTCTGGAGCCAGCTTTTGATCCAATCGCTTAATGAGAGCCCCTTAAGATGTTAGTTGAATATCGTGGCTATTAAGCTATTGGCTAACACGACTATCGGTACAATGATCACCGAGTCTGTAGCGACATCTATGACGCCACATAAGAACTACGATGAAAATACGAAATCCTGCATCGCGCAATCAAAGTTCTTCGCGCGATTTGAACATATACGACAGCCCGAAATTAACTATCGGGCAGTCGCCCACCAGACTATAACAACCGGTCTGGTCGGAGGATCCTCCCTTATCAAAAGAGGTATGTGGGACTTTACTCTCTGTTCCGCATACCTCCAAAAATCCATTTCCCACAATTCGACCACCTCGCGACAATGACAATGTTTATCTTTCTCGGCTTTCACGAGATTCTCATCACGTCGGTTTCCCCGAAGAGGTCACCAATACCAAAAAATATATAGGTACAGAAGTCAATCTACATACAAAGCGCGCTCGAGAAACGCACACAAAGACACCGCTCACGGACACGATATCTCGGAGCGCCTCGACCCGCTCTCGTCGAACTGTTCCGACTCAAACGCTTATTAGTGTGCGTCCACCGAGCGTAAGTATAAAAAGTGAAGTACATACATGAGATTGTCTTCTGTACCTATCTATTTTATGCCGATACGCAGCTAGGCTACAGACGTTAATTGGTCTACCTTATTATTATTATTATTGATAGGCTCGCACTTGACCACTATTTCACTTGATGCAAAGCGTCGATGTAATTTATCTTCTGTCTAACTTTAGCCAATCAGAGTGTGTTTTTAATAATTACTAATGAATTTATTTGTTTCAGGTTAATGCTTTATGTTTTTACCACAGGTTTATTTGTAAAACACTGGCAACTATGCAGTACTATATTAAGAACATCATAAACAACAACTTCTGTTCTATGACTTTAAAAAAATTATCATACTTTGATTCATCAGAAATACAGAGTTGAAATGTGATAGATAGAACAACCAAATCTTGAAAGTTTGTTTTTGGTAAATGTATTGTAAAAAGTCATTATAACAAAAGTTGTTGTTTATGATGTCAGTAATACAGTCCGTGGTCTTGCCACAGTGTTTTACAAATACAATACCCTGTACAATTTACTTTACAAATCGTACGTAAATACTAGATTTAAACCACTGGAACCTAAGTTAAAATTACATTCTGCGTTCGTCTAGTAGACTCAAAATTAAATACGGTGTAGAAAAAAGCACAAGATTCTAAATAACAAATCATCATCTTCCTGCCCTAGTCCCGTTTTATTTGGGGTCGGCGCAACATGTTTTTTTCTTCCATTCTGTCCTGTCACTCGTCACGCTATCACTAACTCCCTTTTCTTTCATATCACTTCTCACACAATCCATCCATATTTTCTTTGGCTTCCCTCTCCATCCATTCTCATTCTAAATAACGATTAAAAAATGATAATAAGTGTGTATAGTGTTATCCAAATGAACAAAATTTTAAATTGAGCATGTTGAAGGAAGTTTGCAAGTGGCGCCGGTGATCAAGAAGTATGTATGGTAATTAGGTGGCATTGTATGAGCTAATGATGTGAAGGAATGAGGAATATGACGCGAAGAGTATGTGGATCATTGTGACATTGAAAAAGTAGATGAATTGAGTAAATGACTGGTTTAAAGAGAGCATGAAAGCGCCGTACAAAGCGGAGCGGTCAAGACATTTCGAATATAGAGCCGTGAGCAACGTGACAAATTTTCACATGTATCCACGCATGTATCAATTGACGTTTTTCAATACACTTATGAAGATGGGGTTTGACGCGCGACTCGTGGTGTTGACGCGTGGCTCGTGGGGTTTACGCGCGACTCGTAGGGTTAATGCGTCACTTGTGGGGTTGCCGCGCGACTCGTGGAGTTGACGCGCGACTCGTGGTGTTGACGCGTGACTCGTGGGGTATACGCGCGACTCGTGGGGTTAATGCGTCACTTGTTGGGTTGACGCGCTACTCGTGGAGTTGACGCGCGACTCGTGGTGTTGACGCGTGACTCGTAGGGTTGACGCGCGACTCGTGGGGTTAATGCGTGACTAGTGGGGTTGACGCGCGACTCGTGGGGTTGCCGCGCGACTCGTGGTGTTGACGCGCGACTCGTGGTGTTGACGCGTGACTCGTAGGGTTGACGCGCGACTCGTGGAGTTGACGCGCGACTCATGGTGTTGACGCGTGACTCGTAGGGTTGACGCGCGACTCGTGGAGTTGACGCGCGACTCATGGTGTTGACGCGTGACTCGTGGGGTTGCCGCGCGTCTCATGGAGTTGACGTGCTTCTCTTGGTGTTGACGCGTGGCTCGTAGGGTTGACGCGCGACTCGTGGGGTTAATGCGTGACTTGTGGGGTTGACGCGCAACTCGTAGAGTTGACGCGCGACTCGTGGGGTTAATGCGTGACTTTTGGGGTTTACGCGCGACTCGTAGAGTTGACGCGCGACTCGTGGGGTTAATGCGTGACTTTTGGGGTTGACGTGCGACTCGTGGTGTTGACGCGCGATTCGTGGAGTTGACGCGTGACTCGTGGTGTTGACGCGTGACTCGTAGGGTTGACGCGCGACTCGTGGAGTTGACGCGCGACTCATGGTGTTGACGCGTGACTCGTAGGGTTGACGCGCGACTCGTGGAGTTGACGCGCGACTCATGGTGTTGACGCGTGACTCGTGGGGTTGCCGCGCGTCTCATGGAGTTGACGTGCTTCTCTTGGTGTTGACGCGTGGCTCGTAGGGTTGACGCGCGACTCGTGGGGTTAATGCGTGACTTGTGGGGTTGACGCGCGACTTGTGGGGTTAATGCGTGACTTTTGGGGTTGACGCGCGACTCGTAGAGTTGACGCGCGACTCGTGGGGTTAATGCGTGACTTTTGGGGTTGACGTGCGACTCGTGGTGTTGACGCGCGATTCGTGGAGTTGACGCGTGACTCGTGGGGTTGACGCGCGACTCGTGGGTTTAATGCGTGACTTGTGGGGTTAACGCGCGACTCGTGGGGTTAATGCGTGACTTGTGGGTTTGACGCGCGACTCGTGGAGGTAACGCGCGACTCGTGGTGTTGACGCGTGAATCGTAGGGTTGACGTGCGACTCGTGGGGTTAATGCGTGACTTGTGGGGTTGACGCGCGACTCGTGGTGTTGACGCGTGACTCGTAGGGTTGACGCGCGACTCGTGGTGTTGACGCGTGACTCGTAGGGTTGACGCGCGACTCGTGGAGTTGACGCGCGACTCATGGTGTTGACGCGTGACTCGTAGGGTTGACGCGCGACTCGTGGAGTTGACGCGCGACTCATGGTGTTGACGCGTGACTCGTGGGGTTGCCGCGCGTCTCATGGAGTTGACGTGCTTCTCTTGGTGTTGACGCGTGACTCGTAGGGTTGACGCGCGACTCGTGGGGTTAATGCGTGACTTGTGGGGTTGACGCGCGACTCGTGTGGTTAATGCGTGACTTTTGGGGTTGACGTGCGACTCGTGGTGTTGACGCGCGACTCGTGGAGTTGACGCGTGACTCATGGGGTTAATGCGTGACTTGTGGGGTTAACGCGCGACTCGTGGGGTTAATGCGTGAATTGTGGGGTTGACGCGCGACTCGTGGAGTTGACGCGCGACTCGTGGAGTTGACGCGCAACTCGTGGTGTTGACGCGTGACTCGTGGTGTTGACGCGTGACTCGTGGTGTTGACGCGTGACTCGTGGGGTTGACGCACGACTCGTGGGGTTAATGCGTGACTTGTGGGGTTGACGCGCGACTCGTAGGGTTGACGCGCGACTCATGGCGGTGACGCGCGGCCAGCCTGATATGATAAATTGGCAAAATTGTGGCGGGTGCAAGCACGCGCACATTTCCACATTATTGCGAAACATAGTCAATTGCTGGGATAAAAGCAAATTTTCGAATATTAAAAAGATCTTTTTTTCAGTGTCATTAAGATACTCTTTGGATGACAAATGTGATGTTGGAGCAATTATACAGCTACCGGAGAATTGTAATTATTGCCGTTGTACTTACAGAAGAAAATGGCGGTGTACCGAATATAATTGTCCAAATGACTATGATTATCGTATGTATTATTTCCTTTTAAAAGTTAAAACCGATTTTATTTAGCCAGAGACTAATGAAGCGCTGAAGGTAGCGGAACAGAGAGTAAAGTCCCGCAAACCTCCGTTGAAAAGGGAGAATCCTCCAACCAGACAGGATGTTATAGTCTGGTGGGCGACAGCCCGATAGTTGATGTTGGACTGTCGTATATGTTCAAATTGCGCGGAGAACTTTGATTGCGCGATGCAGGATTTCGTATTTTCTTAGTAGTATAAGTGTGGCGTCATAGATGTCGCTACAAGCCTTTAGACTCTGCGTACAGTTTTTAGGATATGTCTAAAATTTATTTGTCTTACTAAATTTAGGCCAAGCCCCAAAAAGTCCCAAAAAAACATTCTCTGTAGTCTCCGA
Source organism: Mythimna lalbum (assembly GCA_949319445.1). NCBI lineage: Eukaryota > Metazoa > Arthropoda > Insecta > Lepidoptera > Noctuidae > Mythimna > Mythimna lalbum. Next base: position 16,499,671 of record OX439357.1, on the reverse strand, counting down.
CTTGTCTAAAAGATTTGCTTAATAAGAAAAAAAACAAAATTAATTTATTTATGTAAAATAACTTGAAACTGTATTTATGTAAAATAACTTTAACTAGAGAGACAGAGACAGAGAGCAGTGGTGGCCGAGTGGTAATGGTAATAATAACTTACGAGTTGTAGGTCGCGGGTTCGAACCCAGCCAAGCGCATTACTTTGGTGCATTTCAATATATTTCATAAACACTGCTCTCAAAAAGATAAAGAAAAATATCGTGAGGCAACCGACATATCCTAGAACCAAAAATTTAAAGACATGTGACATACACCAACCCGCACTGGGATTTACTGACTGAGACTGGATTACGGCCCATTCCCTCTCCTAGAGAGGAGGCAACATTAAAAAGGCTGATGATGATGATGATGATGATGATGATGATGATATCAATAACTTTAATACGTACAAAAATAATCTGATGCCTCCTTTAGTACAATTGATGTAAAATTTCTATGATAATAGAAGGTTTAAAATCATCTGGCCAATTTTACTTGGCCATATAATGCAGCGATCAATTTTTAAGATTTGGCCTCGACAGTATTTTAGAAACTTTGCCGTTGACAGAAAAGTTCAAACATTTTTTTATTTATTTTTTAGTTAACCTTTTGCGTAGTAAAAAGGTGGAACCTTGCATTGATGGCAGCCGACGACAAGTCAACAATTGCAATTACTGCGTTTGTCACCAAGGAATCGAGTTCTGCACGCAAAAATCTTGCTGGGGTAAAAGAAGTATGTATTTTAGTGGTATTCGGAACAGTGTGTAAACTCCCGCACACCTTTAAAAAGGGAGGTTCCTCCGACCAGACGATTGTCGTGTCTGGTCTAGGTAACTGCCCAATAGGTGATACCGGACTGTGTATATACGAGTACCGCACCTTTAAAATTATAGAGACCTAGTCCATAATCTTTGTGAACCGTGGGATTGGTCGAAAGATTTACCGTAGCTCTAACATGCAATGAGCTACTAAAGGAACACAAGTGGTGGGGGTTCACCGTGGGCTTGCGAACGGCAAGCTGTGGGTAGCTCGCTGTCCGGCCATCCGATGAACGTCCGGACCGAGCCCGAGTCGTCGATAGCACGTATTTTTCCACGCGCGCCTTTACGACATGTCATCAAAACCGTAGGGGCGCAGAAGGGTCGAAGCCTACTGGGGCATGGCTTCGCTTTTAAAAGGAAAACCCAGGGTCTTGGAATGAAACGTAAAGAAGGAACATAGGTGAAGGTTTTATTCAATAAAAGTCTTGATGATTTCCAACCTAAAAAAAAAATACTTACATGTTAATATTTTACTAACGATTTCATTTTGTTTAAATACAGCATCCATGGTTTTCTCTGAGCCAGAATGCTTAATGGAAGAACCGGTACCTGCTGCAGACCCATGCAATCTCTGCATCTGCTTCAATTCGGACATACTATGCACGAACAACCCCTGCTTTCGAAGAAAATCGGGTAATTATTTTGTTATTTTAATGCAACTGGTGATGGCTGTGTTGTTAACCAGTACGGCCTGTTCATGAGTCCGGTCTTAGCTGCGAGTGGCGCGGCGAGCGGGGCGGCGTCGGTAAGCGGCCGCTTGGCACTATGAGTGGCATCTCGTGGCGTGCTTCAAACATTTTCGTACTTTTGTTCTTACCGCTCACCGTCCCGCGCTTAGCTAGCGGCAAGGTCGTGAACGCTGTTAAGCGTCACGTAGTCAACGAGTGGACAATGCGCTGTCCGCGAATAGATGCGTAGTGATTCAAAGATTGACAGGAAAAGGGTGTGGTGTGTTGCCAATGCATCATCGTTAACCACTCGCTGTGTTCATCATCATCATCATCATTTCAGCCGAAAGACGTCCACTGTTGGACATAGGCCTCCCCCAAGTGCCGCCACAATGAACGGTCCTGTGCGTCTCGCATCCTTCGGATTCCAGCAACCCTTACCAGGTCATCGGCCCACCTTGTAGGAGGCCTTCCAACGCTACGTCTTCTCGCTGTGTTGTCTACACACAATCCATTCGTCTCATTTCTTGATAGGTTTATTTTTAATTTTTGTGAGCACGTTATCACAGAACACATTGTTGATTCCGCGGATTCACAGATTACTAGTTCCCCATTTTTATTAGATACAATGTTGACCGGTCAACACTGTCCTCTCATTTATTATTATTGTGATAAGAAACCATTGTACTTCGTGCTGGTTCTTCTCCTTAGGAAACGAACAAGTCGAACCGTGCACCAGCTTCTAACGTTTTTATAAGTGCCCATTTTGATTTTGAGCTTTAATTTCAGGTAAAAATAAACGAAAATGCGTTGAAAATAATAAGCACAAATTGGCTGATAATTGTAATTACTGTATCTGCCGTGGTGGCGAAGAGTTCTGTACAAACAGAGCCTGCTTAACGCCTGGTATGTATTGAATCACACTTCTGACCAAACATTTATTATTTTTTATCTATAGGGACTTTTACGCATAGCGTATGTCAGTCCCATAGTTCCATCGTATCCTAAACAATTGCACGTACATCACAAGTCATGCACCATGAATTCGAACAAATCTTTCGTATTGTCACTATTTGGTTGGGATAGAATGTTATGGAACATTCCTATATCGGTTTTGTTTAAATTCAGAGACGTTCTTTTTTTAGAGACTTAAATATCAAAGAGCATGTAAGCCCCATCGTAACCTAAAATAAGTTTACAATAACAACTTAACCTAATAATCAACACTATTGATTAAATGTGTAATGATCCCTTTGCCTGATGGTAATACTATTCTAGATAGGTAATAGATTAAATCTAATGGTGGTGGTTAAGTTTTACACTGGCTCACTACTACACACCGCCGAGCGCAGGCCGCCGTCCAACAGTCACGTCACAGAGTACTCCCACAGACAAACACGTCAGTGCGTACACAGAGTATAAAACGATACTCGTATCAGATAGCCCAAGTGACTTGTTGACGCCGCCCCCTCTGGTTGTGTACGTGAGACAACGTATTATATCTATTATATAGATATAAACACTACATCTCTTTCCTTTTAACAAATTTTATTTATTGCATAAATGTAATTAACATTTTTACTTACTTGAAACAATCATAGTAATTATTATTTTTATTTACTCAAATAAACAATGAACTTTAATAATAAAAATAAACATATTTAAGTCGTTTTATCTTCTTCGACTTTCTCATCTTCATTCTTACTGGTCTCCTCTTCAATTGTTTTCCATTGTCCTTCCACTCGCTTTAAATGAATAACATTCCTTCGCAGTCTTTGTCCAGTCTCTTCGTTTCTTATCGTAACATCTCCACCGACTGATTGTTCTACTACATGTGGTGTGGAATTGAAGGTAGTTGAGAGCTTATTAGTCTTTTCCATTCCTTTTACATACACCTTCTCTCCTTTTGTCAGTTCTGGTAATTCTGCTCTTCTTTTCCGGTCTCCATATTCTTTCCCCTTTTCTTTCTGCAACTTATCTCGATCTCTAACTTCCCCATCATTGTTCAGTTCATTCATATTTTTCAACATAGGGATTTTATCCCCGTTCATTCTTTTAAAAAAAAGTTCTGACGGTGTCTTTCCAGTAACTGAATGAGGAGTGGAGTTATACATCATAAGATATTCGTAAAGTGTTTCTTTCATGTCTCGTTTTTCACTAGAACTAATTTTAAGCCTTTTTATTATATCTCTATTTTGCCGCTCTACTTCTCCATTCATTTGCGGCCAATATGGTATTGAGTTAAAAAGCCTAATATTACAGTCTTGACAAAATTGTTTAAACTCCTCACTAACAAATTGCCGGCCATTATCAGCAGTAATTGATTGTGGATAACCAAGGCGACTAAAAAGTTCTTTCAAAATTTTAATTATTTGTATGCTTGTTATTGTTTTGATAATTTTAATTTCTTTGTACCGGCTATAGTAATCAATGATTACTAAAATGTAATCCTTGTTCGGTAATGGGCCTAATAGGTCCATCGCTATGTCGATCCAAGGTTCCGATGGAAGCTCTCGACGTTTCATTGGTGCTGGTGGATTCGGTAAGCTGACCAGGGTGCATCCTTTACAGCTCTTTACCATTAGCTCTACGTCCTTATCGATTCTAGGCCACCAAACCTTACAGCGAAGGCGACTTTTCATGCCCACTATTCCCGGATGGCCTTCATGAGCAGCTAGTAAAACTTCCTTTCTGAGATTTTGTGGGATAACTATTTTATTTCCTCTCAACAGAATATTTTCATAAAAGCATAATTCATCTGAAAATATTTTATATGGCTTGATAGATTCATCCCATTGGTGACTATAAATTCCTTTCTTAACATTACTGATTTCCTGATCGGTTTCTGATTCCTTAATTATTTGTTGCATTGGAATTGCATGAGGTCTCGCAAGTTCAACTATCTGATGAACATAATCTTCTGACTTTGGATGATCCGAGTATTTACATAGCCTTGATAATGGGTCCGCAATATTAGTCTTACCCGGTTTATATTTTACATTATAACAATAAGCTTGTAACCTTAAAACCCATCTTTCAACACGAGCACAAGGTTTAGATTTGTGACTAAAAAGAAATTCTAAAGGCTTATGGTCGGTTATTAAATCAAATTCTTTACCAAATAGAAATGTATTAAAATGTTCGATAGCCCATACCAGAGCAAGGGCCTCCTTTTCTGTTTGGCTGTACTTTCTTTCACATTGGCTGAGTGTTCGATTTCCGTATGCAATAATTCGTGGTCCTTTACTATCTATCTGTACTAAGACTGCTCCTAATCCTACAGGACTAGCATCGGCTATTACTTGTGTCTTGTCTTTTTTATCGTAATATCCTAAAGTTTCTATTCTTGATAACATTTCCTTTAACTTCTCAAATGCTTCATTTTGTTCAACTTTCCAGTATTCTTCTATATTTGCCTTTTTCCCTAATTTTTGTCTTAGTATCTGCTTTAACGGTTCTGTTGTCGTGGCCAAATTTGGAATCCATTTGTTTATGTAATTTACTAAACCAAGAAAACTTTGTAACTCTTCTGTTGTTTTTGGCACTCTAAACTCAGATATGCTCTTCATATATTTAGACAGCGGTTTTACTCCTTCTGGTTTTAGTTCATGTCCTAGAAATTGTATTGTCTGGACTTTGTAAATGCATTTTTCTTGATTTAACAAAACTCCGTTTTGTTTCAACACTTCCATCACTTTGGCAAGTCGTAGATCGTGTTGTTCCTCATCACTACCCCAGATAAGAATGTCATCAATAAAATTTATAACTCCTTCGCAATTTATAAGCATTTTTTCAATGATTTTTTGAAAAAGTTCTGGAGCACATGTGACTCCGAACATGAGTCTTTTATACCTGTAAAGGCCGTTAGATGTTATAAAAGTAGTCAAATATCTAGAGTCTGGGTGTAATTCAACTTGGTGGAATGCGTTTTTTATGTCAAGTTTAGAAAAGAATTTTGCTTTCTTTATTCTAGGTAGTAAATTCTCCATACAGGGTAATGGGTGATTCTCTCTCAAAATAGCAGCGTTGGCGCGTCGCATATCAACACATAAGCGTACATCACCACTGTCCTTAATGATTGGCACTAAAGGAGAAACCCATGGTGAATGTTCATGTACTTCTTCTATGATATCTAAATCTAATAATTCTTTAATTTTCTTATTTATCTTTTCTTCTAACGGTATTGGTATCCTCCGGTAGGGTTGCATAACCGGTTTTACTGATGAATCAATAGGAATCTCGACTAAAATGTCTTTGAATTTTGGAAAAGGTGTAATTGTTTTTAGTTCAACTTGATTTATGTTCAGACCCAATTTCAAAACGCCCAATTGCAATGCAGTGTCTTTACCAAGTAGGTTTCGTGATCCATCTTTAATAACGTAAATAATGGCCCGTTCCGTTTTCTCGTTTGCTTTTATTATTGCTTCAAAGGACCCTTTGATCTGTAAAGGTGTTTTACTTCCATATGGTAATAAAATTTTATTTGGTTCTTTCACTTGCTTGTAACAAATTATTTTATTATTCTTTAGATATTCCCAGGCTTTTTCTGATATTAAATTTAATTTGCATCCTGAATCAATTAACATATCTAAATCTACTCCTCCTATTTCACATTTGACTGTCGCATCATCGTTCAAATTGAATATGTATTGTACTCCTTCGTTTTCTAATGCATTTACTGTAGTTTCCGTCCTTTGTCGCTTGTTATAGTTTTTGTCTCGTTCTTGATTTTCGAGTTTACGTTTCTGCGTTTTCGTTCTGCAATATCTTTCATAGTGGCCTATTTTTCCACAACCGTGACATTTCCTATTTTTTGCTGGGCAAGCAGAACCTTGTAAAACATGTGTAAAATTGCCACATCTAGGACACCTTGATGCCCTCTTCTCTTCATTCGATTCTTTTTCTTGTTTATTAGTCCACCTTGAATTCTCTCTATTCCTAATCTTTATTGCATTTACTTCGTTTGCCTTCTTTTCTCTTTGTTCGTAACTATCCAGCTGATAGTTCACAATTTCTAATGTATTAGCCACTGTGATGACTTTGTCTAGAGTAATTTCATCACCCATAGTTAATATTTTTTTTCTTAACTCTGATGATAAGCTTTTTTCTAATATTTGATCAATTATGTGGTCATCAGGTTTTTCAAACTTACACTTGGCTGCCTGTTCCCTTAGTTTGATTAGAAATTTTTCAAAGCTTTCCCCTGCATCTTGCTTAACAAGTCGGAAAAGGTGTCTCTCGTAGGTCTTGTTTTGTTTGGGAAGGAAATATTCATCTAATTTATTAATAGCTACCTCAAAAACATCAACATTATCTTCAGGGCGTATGCTTGCTCCAGGCAAATTGTAAAATATTTCTTGAAGTGCCTCTCCCCCTAGTACTAGTAATATAGCTCTCTTTTTAGTTGGAATCGTGATATCAGCTGCTTCAAGGTAGATTCGAATGGAACGTTTCCATTTTTCCCATTTTAAACCGACTGATGCACTATCTCCCTCGAGATCCAATTTCCCAGGTGCTGGTAATTGATTCGCCATAATTAATCTGAAAATACACGAAGTTAATTTCCAATTAAATGGAAACCCGAAATTAATTTCCAATTGAATGGAAAACCGATGTTATTTCCAATTGAATGGAAAACCGAAGTCCATTTCCAGTTGAATAGAAATCCGAAGCTCATTTTCAATTTAATGAAAATCCGAAGGTCATCTCCAATTGAATGGAAATCCGAAGCTTATTTTCAATTTAATGAAAATCCGAAGGTCATCTCCAATTGAATGGAAATCCGAAGCTCATTTTCAATTTAATGAAAATCCGAAGGTCATCTCCAATTGAATGGAAATCCGAAGCTCATTTTCAATTTAATGAAAATCCGAAGGTCATCTCCAATTGAATGGAAATCCGAAGCTCATTTTCAATTTAATGAAAATCCGAAGCTCATTTTCAATTTAATGAAAATCCGAAGCTTATTTTCAATTTAATGAAAATCCGAAGCTCAATTCCAATTGAATGGATATCCGAAGCTCATTTACATTTGAATGGAAATCACATTCAGTGTATTTTATATGTAATACATCATTCAATTACAAATGATGCCAGTTCTATCTATTTATTTTGAATTTATTCAAGAATAAGCAGGGTAATAATGATTTTGTGTACATTATTTATGCCACATTAATAAACAATAATATTTTTAATTTTTTTTTTTTTCAATAAAATATTGGTTTCTTGCTGACTTAAAAGTTCAAGTGACCAAGTCATAAAAATCCAAAAAAAATAAAAAAAAAATCTATCGATCGTAACACATATTTACATAATTATATAAATTATAACAATGTTAAACGAATCGGTATTGGGCAAAACGTCCGAAATATACATCATATAACAAATGCATTTACTGTCCGTTGCGAGAAAAGCTCGTCTTCGTGGCTAACAAAGACATTAAACGTGGCTAATAACAACACAAATTATTCATTACTTCCCGCCATTTTTTTATATTTTTGAAAATTGCGCGCCTTTTATATCACTGACCTTTATCCTCGTCGCCACTTGTAATGATCCCTTTGCCTGATGGTAATACTATTCTAGATAGGTAATAGATTAAATCTAATGGTGGTGGTTAAGTTTTACACTGGCTCACTACTACACACCGCCGAGCGCAGGCCGCCGTCCAACAGTCACGTCACAGAGTACTCCCACAGACAAACACGTCAGTGCGTACACAGAGTATAAAACGATACTCGTATCAGATAGCCCAAGTGACTTGTTGACGCCGCCCCCTCTGGTTGTGTACGTGAGACAACGTATTATATCTATTATATAGATATAAACACTACAAAATGGGTTTACCAAGGTTGAGTTACCGACACATTGCCATGTCAAATGTAATCTTAACAGATCAAACTATTTCTACTGGACTCATATTGGATACATAAAATACATTCCATCAATAAAAGTTACATCCTCGACAATTCTACATCCCTAACCATTGGGTGAAGTGATTTTCTTCATCATGATGGCAATTTTTTGCATGGAATGTGTGCAGATTTGAGTCTAAGAGCAGTAACAATCAGTTTTCTACAAATATCACTATTCATAAACCACCAATCATCATCTCCCAAGCCTTTTTTCCACTGCTTTGGGGTTGGCTTTCAGCCTAATAGGAGGCGGTCGAATGCCCGTGTTTTACATGGAGCGACTGCCTATCAGACCTCGACAACCCAGTTACTGGGCAAGACCGAAATTTATCTTCTTGAATAGACTCAGCCAGATTCTCTAACGTCTGACTATCAAATATGTACGAGTGACAACTGGGACTTGAGCTCTACGTGTTTCTCCTTTCATAACATATGTCATCATCATCATCATCATCATCTTCCTGACCTTTTTCCGTGTTATTTGGGGTCGGCGCAACACGTTTTTTTTTCTTCCATTCTATCCTGTCTTCCTAACTTCCTTTTCTATCATATCTCTCTTCACACAATCCATCCATCTTTCCTTTAGCCTCCCTCTCCCTCTCCACCCATCCACATGTATACTCATAACTCTTTTAGTAACATGCATTTCATCCCTCCTTTTGACATGACCATACCAACACAACCGATTACCTTTCAACTTTTCAGTCACTGGCGCCACTTTCAAACTTCCTCTTATATACTCATTTCTTACTTTATCTTTTTTCGTCACACCACACTTCCATCTCAGCATTCTCATCTACTACATGCAATCTTTTTTCATCCTTCTTTTTCACAGCCCAACATTCTGAGCCTTACAGTACGACAGGATATGTATAGATTAACATATTTTTAAAGCAAAGTTCCCTCATCCACAGATGATACCCTCTTACTCAAAACTGATTGCAAAGATGGATCAGTTCACCCCGCAAGAGACGGATGCAATATATGCATTTGTAAGAAAGGAAGACTAAGTTGTACAAGCAAAGATTGTTCTGAAAAGAGTCTAAGGAGTAAGTTATTATATACCTATATATTTATTTAATAGGACTAAGGTTTCCGACATAGCACGAAGAATTTCCAAACTTAAGTGGCAAAGGGCAGGGCACGTTGCTCGCAGAACATATTGCCGTTGGGGTGAAAGGTTCTGGAGCAGCGACGGCGTACCGGAAGACGCAGCGCGGAAGGCCTCCTACAAGGTGGACCGATGACCTGGTGAAGGTTGTGGGAAACCGATGGATGCGAGAAGCACAATAACGTTCGTTGTGGCGACGCTTGAGGGAAGCCTATGTCCGACAGTGGACGTATATCGGCTGAAATAATGAAGATTATGATGATGATGATGAATAGGAGAAATGGTTAACGGGCTCGAAAGGTTCTGGAGTGGCGACCGCATCGTTGGAAGGCCTCCCACTAGATAACCCAATAACGTTGTGAGAATCGTGGAAATCTGATCGATGCGTGATGTACAGGTCAATTGGGGAAAGCTTATGTCAGTCATCATCAGTAGATATCTTTGGTCATGTTTTTCTATTCTTGTATTTTGATATACATATACGAAAAGGGGTTTTCTATATATTACTTTTCACATATATTTTTTTTGTTTCTAAAGCTTCTGTGGCGCTGTATAGAAGTTTGTCAAAACCTAAATGCGTAGAAGGACATCTACAAACAATGTCTGATGGTTGTAACACCTGTCTATGTCAAGGTGGCCAAGAGTTCTGTACCGGCCGGGCTTGCTTAGATGGTATGTATCAATAAATTTAAAAATCCATTTTATAAAAAAAATAACCGACTTCACTTAATTTTTTTTTTTTTTTTTTTTTTTTATTGAATTTGAGGAGTTCCCTCGATTTCGCCAAGATTCCATCTACAGATACCAACTTGGTGACTATGGGACTATTGGGGAAGTACCTATACCCTTTTCAACAAAACAAGATTTTTTCAAATCGGTTGGCAAGCGACGAAGTTATGCGCAAACAAACATTAAAAAAAAATACAAACATCCGAATTGAGAACCTCCTCCTTTATTAGAAGTTGGTTAATTCATGAATCCCCAAGCGACACCCGGTGGCCGCGCATCTATTGTCTTACTATTGTGTCTCTAATTGACGGTATCTGAAGGGTTAAAAAGTAATGTTAGGGTCTTCCGAACTTTTGCCAACACACATTCACCAAACAATAAACTCAGCATTTTTAATATCCTGCGCACGCGACTGCTTTCGAAGATCCCCGACGACTCCCGAAGATTCCCGACTGCGCAAATACATTCAACTGCTTTGCTGTTTCGACTGCTCTGTTCAGATTGCGGGTTTTGTGCATGATTTTTGGCGTCAAAAAAATTCGCTGTCTGTTTTGTCCATACTATTTATTATTCACAAACAAGATTTTTTTTAAATCGTTCTCCATATTGAACTTATTCTGACGTAGTATTTTTTCGTACTTTTCTCAACAAACCTATAGGTATATATACTACTCTGTCAAGAAAGTACCGGGAAAAGATCAATAATACACAAAATGTCTGTTATTCATCCAAATTTATTTTATCACCTTCAAAGTATGCTCCTTTAGAAACGATACACTTGCGCCAACGAATAATCCATTCATCAAAACATTTTTTAAACGCTGCTTCCTGAATTGAGTTCAGTTCTCGCCGCGAATTCTCCCTTATGTCTTCTATCGATTGAAAACGGGTGCCACGAAGTGGTAATTTGAGTTTAGGAAAAAGAAAAAAGTCAGCAGGAGCCATATCTGGTGAATATGGTGGTTGCTGGATGGTATTTGTTGAGTGTTTGGTCAAAAATTCGTTCACAATGATAGCCTTGTGCGAAGGCGCATTGTCGTGGTGCAAAATCCAAGAATTTTCTTTCCACAAATCTGGCCTTTTTCGTCGAATTTGCTCTCTTAAAGGCCGCATAACGCTCAAATAATGTTCTTTATTTACCATTAGACCTTCCGGTAAGAATTCAGAGTGCACAACACCGCGATAGTCAAAGAAAACAGTCAACATGACTTTGACTTTTGATCGACTTTGGCGTGGTTTTTTCGGTTTCGGATCAGTTGGAAGGCGCCACTCCGAAGCTTGTTGACTAGTTTGCATGTCAAACTCGTAAACCCACGTCTCGCCACCAGTAACAATGCGTTTCATGAATGTTGGGTCCGAACTGACTCGTTCTAGCATGTCCTCAGCGACTTTCATGCGATTGAGTTTTTGGAGAAAATTCAGATCTTTTGGGACTAGCCGAGCAGCAATATGTTTCATACCCAAATGATTAGTTAAAACTTTTTACAAAAAAATATAACCGACTTCAATGATAAAAAACACTGAAAAGTATCAAATAACTTTAATTTTGGAAGTCGGTGTTTCTATAATAGTTTAGTCTCTTCGTTATTTAACACCGACTTCCAAAATTAAAGTTATTTGATACTTTTCAGTGTTTTTTATCATTGAAGTCGGTTATATTTTTTTTGTAAAAAGTTTTTTTTATTTTACACTTTTTAGTTATGGTACCACCACTAAAAAGTACCCCTCAGTCAAACTTAAATACCTTATAGTCAGAGCGCATCTCATAACGGTTCTAATAATCCCAAACACGGTTAGATTACATTAATTTACCTTTCGGCTTCATCTTCAGATCAGTTCGATATATCCTCTCCCCCTCTTCTTTCAAACAGTCACTAGACTAGATGCTGGAGAGGGAAAGGATATATCGAACTGATCTGATGATGGAGCCGAAAGGTAAATCTTTCAATCAGTCATTAGACTAGATGCTGATAATCCCGGCTGTAGCATCAGGCCAGATTTATGTCAACATTGCAATGAACTTAAAATTTAGTCCTGTTTAAAATGAGCCCAAACACGACTACGGTGCTGTAATTTCAAGATTTGTACTTTTCCTGATGCTCCTGGCTTCAGCATCAGGTCTCTATGTACTTCGGTGTTCTTTATTAGCAGTACGTATATCCACACATCGAGCCGTTTTCAATGAGCCTAAACTCGATATATCTGCTGTTTGTTGTCGAGGACTTAGGTACTCTGCAGACTATCCTGACTGCAGCATCAGGTCATGACTTGATTATCATGAGACCAAATGTGGCAAATTCCCTATCAAACATCAAAACAATTTACTAAAACAGTCCTTGTCTGTTCGAGTAACTTCTTACTGTTAAGGAGTTGTACCTTCCATCATCAGCCCAGCTACCTGAGATGGTGACGACCATACGCAAATACTCAAGATACTTCATAAAATATGCGAAAATCAATAAGTGAGCCTATAAAATTTGAAGGTTGCCCTCGATTTCTCCAAGATCCCATCATCAGATCCTAATTTGGTGATAATGGGACCACCTCAGAACTATCTACTTTCGAACAAAAAAAGAATTTTGAAAATCCGTCCACATTTGGGGGAGTATTCGACGAACAAACATACAAAAAAAAAAAAAAAACATACAACAAACACTTTTTGGGAAGTCGGTAAAAAATGGTACGGATCGACTCGTGAGATACAGAAAGTTCGGCGGCTATCTCTCTCAGAGTTGAATGGGGATTTTCAGTCACTATTTCCTTCACTTTTGCGATGTTAACTTCAGTTGCAGACGTTGACGGCCTACCAGAGCGAGGCAAATCTTCCATCACATCTCGACCGCTTTTGAACGCTTTGAACCACTCATAAGCACGAGTTTTTGTATAGTAAAGTCGATTCACCGTAAGCCTTCTGTAATTTTCAGTGACTCCGAACACGAAATTCCATTGGCGATGCAAAATTTAAGACAAACTCTTTGTTCGATATTTTTGTCCATTATGAAATTCGCAATACACACTATATATGATATTACTAAAACCAGCACTGTATTTAATATAAATAACAGATGCCACACAAACTCCGCGCCAAAATGGAAAACAGTTGTGCCAATCTAACAACTACAAAAAAAACAAAAATTTGAATTTGGAACCATAAACAAATCATCCATTCCCGATACTTTTTTGACTGAATGTATATATATATTGAGAAATCCTATACCTTAAATAAATTAATCATAAAAGATGGTTATTGTGTAAAAAATGTTTTAACTTTTACACGTAAATTTTTTCATCAATTTGAACTAGATGAGGCCTGTGTTTCCTACTCTAACTACTCTGAGAAGAAACACTGAAACAAACTCAGAGTTCTAAATCTCTTTGAAGGCCCTAGCTCCCGAGCAGTGCTATAAAACTGAGTTTCTGAAGCCTACTCCTCAGTAACGGCTAAGGTTGTAATAGGTTTGAAAAAAATATATGTGTATTATAAATTCATGTACACCATTATCAACATATGATTTTTTCGTGAGACTTTTGCCAACGTAGGAACGGGCTTGCGGACGGCGAGCATTGGGTAGCTCGCTGTCCGACCGTCCGGTAATTGTCTGGACCGAGCCCAAGTCGTCAACGGCGCGCACTGTTCCGGCGCGCCTCAAGGAGTCGTCAGCAACAACAAGGGCCCAGCTGGGTCGAAACCTACTGGGGCCATCCGAAAGGGAGCTCGAGCCCCGGTATGGCTAAACGGAACGGGGTGGGTTTTTAGTCAGTAAGAGTCTGACAATATCTCCCACTCCGCCCAAGTGCAAGGGTTGTCATTTGATTTTCCCCACCATAAAAAAAATAGTCTTGCTAAAATTAAATTTTAACAACATGATATTTTTCGCTTGTTTTCCCTACTTCTTTCAAGGCTTTGGCCTTTAGAAATATGTTTACACAAAAAAAAAATGCTTGCATAGCTTATTTAAATTGATCAATATTTCGCAAAGAAAATGGTTTTAAAGGTCACTAATACTCGTACTGCCGCCTAGGCGACAGTACGATGGTGTGCATTTATTTCCAGCCAGATGTTTAAGGGACTATACGCCTTAAAATTCGAAACGTGTCATCAAATCATACAAGAACCAAGCAGATCGAAAATCTAAGCTTTAAAAAAATAAAGTAAATTTTAAATTCTTTGCTATTACACAAAGAAAGAATTTAAAAGATCAATATGATTTAGGAATTCACTAGCTCTTCTTTACGTATTTCTGCACACTACTGTCTACATCTCTTCTAATCTTTCCTTTTCGCAGGTCTGTTGGAAGGAATTTCTTTGTGAAATAAGCAGTACCTTTGTACATAGTTTTATAATATGCTATCTCCTTTTGTATTTTTGTGTATACATAAATTATTAAATAAATAAATAAATCAATGTGCGATTGTTTTTTCCAATGAATAAAATTTATTCCTATGCTTTTCCAGATGAAGAGAGCCAATTGTCTTATATTCGAATGAGACACAAAAATAGTAAGAAGCATAGAATGATACCAGGCTTCAAGCAAAAATGCAAACCTGGAAAAATGTATGTCCCAAAAGACTTTGATCCTAACTGTCCAAATGAGTGTATTTGCGACAGAGATGAGATATTGTGCACGAAAAGGAAGTGTTTAAATAATGGAGATAAACTCAGTAAGCATAATTTTCTATTAGTCAATAGGTGAGTATAAACTACAACATTTAGTTGTAATAGAACAACGAGCCGCTCTATGATATGTTCTAGTTTATCATCCTTTTACGAACGAAACGTCGAGCACGCTCGCCTCTTTGTTACAAACCAACGAACATATTGGTGTAACATTTCGTCGAGCCACGAGTGCGGCCGATGCGCGGTTGCGGGGTGACATTTAATAAAAAAATTAACGCAAGGTACAACGAAATGTTGGTAAATGCACACTCGCTGTGAGCATTTACCCGTAACATAACGCCGAGCATTCGGAGGAACGTTACATTACATGGAAATGCTTAGGAAACTGAGCTTTTGCCTGTATTGTACCATTCGTTAGAATGTTACATTACACAGAAATGCTCCAGAAAATGTTGTAGTCTATACTCACCTATAGATATACATCGTAAGTTATTTTTTTTGTTTTGCTTTCACATTATTTCATTAAACCCCAAACGGCCTCTCTTTCTCTCTAATTACTATATTCGAAAGGTTGCAGGGTTGGCCACACGGTTGCAAACTAGTGTTCCAACCAAGGTGACCTTGGTTTGTGTTCCGGCTACATGGATGTAAACCATGCGTCAACAGGTTCGGTGGTCGGGAAAACGTGCCTCCCAACCAAGGGCGTTGAAGGTCCTGGTTTACAACAGCTGTCTACACGGATTGAAACAAGCAAGGTCACCTTGGTTAAGACGTTGGTTTACATCCATCTGACCGCCCCTCTAGCCAGTATCAAGTTTAGAAAGTAGTTTAGTTTTTAAGAGATGACCAAACAGTTGCAAACTAACGTACCTACGCCGAGATATTAGGAAAAGGTCTATGTGCTTTATTCCACGGTTATCTGGCGCCTACCTTACATAAAACTCTTCTTCTTCCTGCTCTTATCCCATATTACTTGGTGTACATACTGCTTACTCTTATTACATACTGTCCTGTCACCCGTCAAACTATCACTAACTCCCTTTTCTTTCATATCACTGCTCACACAATCATACATATTATGGATAAATTACACCCAGACACAGAACAAATGATTATGCTCATCACACAAACATTTGTCCTGGGTGGGAATCGAATCCACGACTCCGGCATAACAATCAGGGTCACTAACCACTAGACCAACAGGCCAGTCCAATTTCTATGTATTTGTTTTTGTATCAAGTTCTGTCATCACCATTATTTCCAGCCCCTTTCTGGCCAGTAGGAAGAATAGAAATATCGAACAGAATCAGGAAAAATCCGTTCGCTAAGGAACCGCCCTGCCGGGAGTACGAACCTTTACCTTCAGATGATATTTGCAACACATGCATGTGTTTAAATAAACGGAAAGTCTGTACCATCACGTCTTGTGGCGATGACTTTGATGACAATGATGATGCACTGAGTGAGTACTTTCTTACATAAATATATTATCATCATCATCATCAGCCTTTTTTTTTTTTTTTAATGTTCCCACTGCTGGGACTCAGGCCTCCTCTCTAGAAGAGGGAATGGGCCGTAATCCACCACGCGGGCCCAGTGCGGGTTGGTGAATGTCACATGTCTTCGAATTTTTGGTTCTAGGACATGCCGGTTTCCTCACGATGTTTTCCTTCACCGTTTTGAGAGCAGTGGTGATGAAATAAATTACACAAAGTAATGCGCCTGGCTGGGTTTGAACCCGCGACCTACAACTCGTAAGTCGGGGCCGTTACCACTCGGCCACCACTGCTCAAATATATTATATATACAGCATTATTTTTATGATATGCTAAACCTGAATATAGTGTGTGCAGAATCAGTAACTGATTGGATTCCAATAGATAGTTTTTACACCATGTTACTTATATTTTTGTATAAAAATCTGATGAACTAAAATATGATACATTTTTAAAATTCATAGAACAAAAGTTGTTGTTAATGATGTTAGTAACATAGTCTGGAGAAGTTGCCAGTATTTTATAAATAACCCTGTATATTCTATTAGTTTAGACCAGTAAAAAAATATTAGTTTATTATAACTTTTTTCCTATTATTGCAGTAAAAAAAATAAAAGAGACCAATGGTGTAAAATCGAAGAAAAAGAAACGCACGTTCTGTGAGCCCTTCACGTTCTTCAACCCCGACAGCAACCGGTTTTGTAGAAATTGCTTCTGTCTGCACAATGGACTCGCCTTATGTTTGCTGAACTTGTGCAAATATTCAAAAGGTAAAAAAAAAAACATCATCATCATCATGTCAGGTGAAAGACGTCAACAACGGGTTCTGTTCGTCACGCATCCATCGGATTCCCGCAACCCTAACCAGGTCATTGGATCGGTCCATCGGTCAAAAAAAACATACTTATCTGTAATAGAAACACTGTAACTATTTTGTTTTTTTATTATAGATCGAGTGTATGTATAATAAAAAATAAAAACATTTGACACTTATCTCACGTGAAGGTAAGCAATAATGTGGACGACGATGGAGCACGCTTGCCTCAAATTAGTAACATATAATTCTATCTTGACTTAAATGCCCCTAGGTTGTAACTAGCAAGAAACAAATGCTCTGGGTAGAAAATTCCACTCCTTAGCTAACACATGATGATCATTTTTTTTTTTTTGCAGATATACCACACCAAAGTTCACCTGGTAAGTTTTTATGATTTATATATTTATTTATAGTTAATTAAAACTTACCACTTATAAACATAGAATTGAAAAAAAAAAACAATTGTACATAATGTTGACAATTGATAGCGATGATATATGCTACTGCCCGATTGAAAGTCGAAAATCATCCCACAAAAACGTACTCTACCAAGATACTAAGTACTCTATGTCCCTATTATTACATGTAACGGAATGTACGTCATGGTCAGATAGACCTTTATGGGTTTCATAAAAATCCATTCAGCCTTTACAGAGTCATGGTAACTTTTTCGAACTACCCCCTGCTCTAGCTGGCATCGATCCTGACGGGCTTCGTCCATTTTGCTGACTCTTTGAGGCGCGCTTGGAATATCAGTCGTAACACCGTCGTCGACTCGGTTAGTCCTTTCCGGATGGCCGAACTGCGAGACATTGCTCACCGTTTGCATACTCTTAGCTGTGGGAGTAAACTGTGCAAACAACTTTTGCAATTTCATAAATTCTTTTAATGACCAAAAACTACACTACCACAATCTTAATCTTGGTTATCAAATACGATTCGTGTCGGTTTCTTATAAAACTGTAATATTTTAGAAGGCTACTTTTACCTCGGATAAGTGTTGCCGTACAGCGTGGCAATGCCGCCAGTCTTTTGTGCACATTACCAGTCTACAGCGATGTGGAAGAGTTTTTGACGCCATATTTTAGTTTGTTTTTAGTTATTAGTATAGGCATTGGACTGGTGGAAATGGACGAAGGACGTAATGGACCCTAGAAATGGAATAGACTGAAAGGATAAGAGGATGATCTGCCGAAAGCATAGTATAACTCGTGACAGAGGTAACTGGAAGGAAATGGGAGAGGCCTATGTCAAAAGACAACCTGACTAAGTGATTGCAAAAAATATGTTTATTTAAAAAGTAAGATTAGACTAAGAATTTTGTTTTTATATAATTTTCTTGTTTAAATCAAAACTGTCATATGATCAGCGAATATTGGCTTTTATTATTATTTTTGTTACTTATGTAAATTATCCGTTTTTCAGAGGAGTTAGATGAAATTTGCAATCCAGGGGAAATAGGGTACCCAACCAAGTGCGTGAGCTGCACTTGTTCTGAGACGGCGAAATGGATCTGCACGCGGGAAGAATTAGCGCTCTGCCAAGGTGGGTCTTGAAAGCATTCTTCTTTCACAATAGCACTTCTTAGAAGCCACCATTTTAGTAACTGTTAGGGTCTTGACTTGGACTTGAGTAAAAGGCGGTGGACTTTAAAAATTGACAAACGTATATCCACATTATAACGTATAAGAAATAGCAAATATAATACACGCATGTGTCGTCGGCTGTTCTCGCTAGTAAAGTATGTGGTGAGCCGGTTTGTACACCCGCGCCTTGTCGCCCATGTAGTATCCGACGCCTGACGAAGATAACCGACGGCACCCGACCAGTCGCCTCTTTCCACCTTTGAAAACAGTCTGTCGCGCCTACCGTGACCGGTAGTCGGAGTCGTGGCGTCTGCGGCTTGAAAATGTTCATTCCTTCACGCGTGAGGCCGTCTCTTTCACTAGCATTACTGCTTCGCCGAAGTTGGCGACTACCTGCCATTTCCTATCGTTCCGGACCATGGCCTGAACCAAAAGCTAGCGCGAGAGGTCGCCGCCACCGATCACCTCCACGAAGACACGGCGATACTCCGCTGAAGCGGGGCACACCTCCACCGTATGCTTCGCCGTATCCTCCAGGCGATCCACACAATGGCAACACCCGGGGTTTTTCCGCCTAAATCCGGTGCAGGAAATTCTCGAACTTACCATGTCTGATGAAAACCTGCGTCATGCTGAAGCAAGGACGCTGTGACGCCTTTCCAGCCACTCCTGAAAGAAGAGACTTTCCGCTACGATTATGGCGCACCCAACGTTTTATGAGATGTGTATGGTTTCTGTTTTCAGAGAGAGACTGTGATGTAAAAGACGAGTTCCACATGGGCTTCTCAACATATTGTGCTGGCTGCAAGTGTGCAGTCAAGGAGTGGTTCTGTTCCATTCAAAGCGAGGCCTGTACGGGTAAGTATTGACACGATTATGAACATTAATAGGCGAAAGTTTGTATGTTTGTAACTCTTTCATGCTGAAACTGCTGTAGTGATTTGAATGTAACTGGCTCTGGCTAGATCCTTCTCTCTCTCGGTTTTCTCTTTTTTTTGTATTTAGGATCTTCTTTATCCCGGGAGTATGTTTCCTTGGAATTTTTTTCTAATATCACGCGAGTGGAGCCACTGGCAGAAGCTAGTCATAGTATATTTACAACATTAATTTCCAAATAACTAAGTAAATTTGAATGACGTCTGGTGTTAGATAGTTTCTCCTTTCACATTTTATCGTTTTCTAATCCAATATTATTTTTCTATTTCAGATTACAGTAAGTATAACTTGGTATAAAAATCTATTTCTTTGAAGAACCAATCCTCATCATACGTGCCCATTGCAGTTTTCTGAAAAGTCCCATCAAAATCAAAAGAATTTGTTTGAAATAGACCATTTGCAGGCACTAAGCTAAATTGTACGTTCCAAAGCGCGTTCCGCGTTCTTCTCTATGGAGAAGAACGTGCAAGAAACTCCACAGTCCCTTCCATATATTTGGAATCGAGACAATTGCCTGCCAATAAGCACAAAAACATCAGGGGTTCTGGACAATGCGGGATTGTTCGAAAGACCACACGGCCCTGGAATGGAAAGAGCAACTGAAAGAGCAAGAACAGGTTTTAGTCACCTTCGCTTCACCCAGTGTAGTGATTTCCCCACACAAAAAAAAAGGGTTCCTTCTAGACAAAAAATATATTTTTTATATTCCCAGGTAACGTGACATGTCCTATTGGCACATTCATCTACAACCCAAGACAACGCTGCAGCATATGCCTGTGTGGTGGCAACGAAGAGGACTCACATAACATGTGCTTCACGGAAGCCAAATGCGTTCGACAAGTCGGCAGCCTTTCGAGGATGTAGCGGCTTCAATACTTCTTCAGCAAGTACAAAATAAGACCTGGCATTACAACCATGTTATTCCTGCAGTTTGAACTGAACAGTCCAACAATAAGCATTAGACAAAATTGTCGCCAGGTCAGAGGATCCTCCCATTTTCGATCGAGGTTGCAGGACTTTACATTCTGTTCCGCGTATATCTCCATAAAAGAGGTCACTACGATTTATTTTTGTATTCTTCAATGTAAATAAACACATCGTTTATTGTAAAAAATATTGTTTAAAAAAAGTCCCCCTTTTTGAGGAGTGGCTGGAAATAAGTCACTGTGTCTTCTCTCTTAAACACAAGACGTATCGTACGTGTCGATGACTCGTCAGTGCGAGTTATGCCTTAGTCACTCGTACCGAGTAAACGGGTGAGACAGTGCCCTCGGCTGAATACTCGGAACGTGTAAACACAGCGCCGAGTGCTCGGCCGAGCGCTTACTTCAATAACTCGTTTACATCACTGTCTCGGCCGAGCAGCCCTTTTACTCGGTCCGTGTGATAAAGGCATTATTGTGTTAAAAGGATTTACTATCCAATTTATTAGAGATTATCCTGCATTACCAAGTTTTTGGAGTCCAGGGTGAGCTGAGAGGTTTGGAGATTGGGTACCGAATTATCGTATTAATAATCAAGAGCAATATAAATATTTGTTTAATATAATCCAAACCTAATCGTGACCGGTAAAGTAGATGGAAAAAGACCTCGCGGGCGCAGCCCAATACGTTGGTTCGACCAGGGGTGCTATTCTCTAATAAAACAGCCTTGAGCGCTGGCCGCAGCGACGAAATCCAAATAGGTACATAAGATTAACAATCCAATACACCTACCTATATATTGGATTTTTAATCAAATCTACTACGCTCTCGACTCGTCGCTGCGGCCAGCGATGCGCTCAAGGCTGTTGTCTTAGAAAATGGCACCGCAGATCCGTACCACTCTTGACTCCACGCTGTACAAGGCCCTTCATACCGCCAGAGATAGGAATAAAAGGAGAAACGCCATAAAGATTAAAGTGATGAAGCAGGACCCTCAGCATCGAGGAATACGACGCAAGGAGGAGGAATATAATCCATCATCATCATCATTTCAGCCGACAGACGTCCATTGTTGGATATAGGCCTCATAATCATAGCTTTAGGAACCAACACACAGTTGGGTGCGAGAGCATAACAACCCCTCAGTCGCCCGGAGGTGTTGGTGACCAAGTATTTGTTTTGACAATCAGGTATCATAACAAACTTATAACTTTGTGATTTTTCATGATATACATAGTTATGAGATTTATATACATAAATTCTTTACATAAAAATACTAGACCCGTGTATCGGGTTTTTTTTATTGATAGGTTTGCGCTTGACCGCTATCTCAACTGATGGAAAGCGACGATGCGGTCGACGATGGAACGCGTTTACCTAGAAGAAACCTATTCACTCTCGACTTAAAATTCCCGGGTTGTAGCTATCAGGAAACACAGACTCCGGCAAGGAATTCCATTCCTTAGCTCCACGCACAATGAATGTGTTTCCAAAACGTTTTGTGCGCGTAGGTGGGATGTCCACCATGTACCGGTGGCGCATCGCCGTACGTCTGGTAGTCCGATGATGGAACGGGCTAGGTGGAATCAGGTTATGCAATTCCGACGCACACTCCCCAATCCGGGTTTCGGATAAACTAAAACAAAATATTGTATAATAGGTACAGACCGCTCTATAAATGCTAAAAAAATATATTATTTTCATTAACTACAAAAAGTAGAGTTGGAATAAAATCTATGAGTTTCTGCTGACCAGTAGGTACGGTAGACGTATCAATCACGCCACCTGGTGCCGTTTCATTAAACTGCTGAAATTGCACCACCTCATTTCGGCAACACCTGGCTGGATTTCACCTTGTAAATATGGCCCGTTAATGTTTATTTTTTATATTCAATTTTGCTTTTTTTATTGGCAACGGTTGAATATATTTATTATTATAATAAGCCCATGTGGTCCCTGCTGGGCAAAGTCCTCCCTCCACTCCTTCCAACGATCACGGTTCCTCGCCTTCTCATTCCAATTCTTAAGGAAGCCATCCAGGTCGTCCCGCCATCTCCTTCGTGGTCTGCCTCGGCCCCGCGTTGCTGTGTCCTGGCACCAATCCTGTGTTTTACGCGCCCACAGCTCGTTGGACATGCGGCAGACATGTCCTGCCTAGTCCCATTTAAGTTGGGTAGCCTTTTGAGCCACATCAACGATTTGCGTTTTGGAGTGCAGTTGAATATAACATATCTATAATATAAATAACTAGCTTTTGCCCGCAGCTTCGCCCACGTACATAAAATATGTCACTCAGGAATTAAGCTGCTTTCTAACGGTGGAAAAAAAATTGCAATCGGGTCAGTACTTTCAAAGATTACCATGCACCACCTTTACCTTTAAAAAAAAAATACAATATTTATCTCTTTGTAATTGTAGATCGATTTCTTGAAGAATCGATCAGAGAAAAGTCTATAAGTCTGACAAATAGAATGTTATGTTAAGTATCTATTCTACTGGAATTCTCTTCTAATTTGTCAATAGTCAGAGAATTTTCCATATGTTCAGGTATCTAATAATTTCGTGGACAGCGAGCCATGGGTAGCTCGCTGTCCGATCGTCCGGTAACTGTCCGGACCGAGCCAAGACGTCGACGGCGCGCACTGTTCCCGCGCGCCTCAAGGAGTTGTCAGCAACAGGCGGGGCCCAGCTGGGTCGAAGCCTACCGGGATCGGGGTTATCCGAAAGGAAACTAGAGCCCCGGTATGAAAGCTAGAAGAAACGGCGCGGGGTTTTTAGTCAGTAAGTGTCTGACACTATCTCCCGGTCCATCCAAGAGCGGGTTTTGTCATCAAGATGATTTTCCCCGTCGACAAAAAAAAGGTATCTAATAATTTGACCGCAAATATTTCCCCAAATTCAACTCTAGGGGGTGTAATGGCCAATTTGTCTGCATTCTGCCATTATATTTATCACTGTGCACTAAAAATACATTTGGTAGTAAGCGCCGCAATGCGTTTTCCACTGCTGTCGTGTCGACGTCGGCTGGACAAAAATTTATATTTATTTGTTACATCTGCTACCGTTTGTCTAGCTTGCTAACGTTGCGCGGATACACTTGGCATTTATTCTTTTGTATTAGAGATATTGAATTTTTATTACGTTTGTTTAAATATACAATCCGTTAAAAATGTTTTGTAAATAGATCATCATTATCATCATTTAAGCTAGAACTAAACTGCGCACACGTGTGCCACACACGCCGATCTGGGCGCGTCGGTCTCCATACATTTTATATAGAAACTAGACTTGTAGAGCTACACTTGATACACGCCACGCGATATTGTTTTACGTACAAATCAGGCGTGTTACACGTTTGCGTCGGTCTAATGTAGTTCTGGCTTAAGTCGATGATGATAATGACGATGCCTCTTACTGCTCAAGCACTTAAGCCCTTAAATCTAAAATTTGTTAAACTTATCAGACTTGCCACACCTATATCTGATCCACCTTGCCAGTCTTACCACTGCCGAATGAGAGAGAACCAAACTCTGGTCAGTGATAAGCATTTTTACGAGAAATTATATTTTTGACAGAAGATACACACACACACATTCACACACATTTTTTGACATTTCTCCGTAGGTACCACCAACAAACGTTTTCTCACTTTATTCTCTTGGTCTATTCGACAGAAAAAAAATAGCAAACGCGCTTAACATTATTGTTGAATTTGCACTTTTTTCCAGAAGACACCAAACAACACATTTTACTTGTGATTTTTTATCCTATCGCAGTTTGAGCCCCACTTATCACAAAGGCCTCCTCTTTCTCCTCCCATTCCTCTGAGACTTACACAATTTCTGACCAAATTTGACTCGCGATCGTGTTCAGATCGGCACACTACAGCGGTCGACTGTAATGGCGACCTCCTTCTAAATTTTTATATAATATTTAGTTAAAAATTATGTCTCGAAGATCATATAAAAATAACATTTTCTCGTAGTTTTCATAGCGATCTAGTACCAGATTAGCAGTGCATATCACCTTTAATATAAAACTTTAAAATCACAATACGTGTAGAATTAGATTCCAAGTAGGGAATGCAATCTCGATCTCGCGAGATCTCGGCCTTTTTAAGCGAGATTGATCTCGGACGAAAAACGGGCGAGATCTCGCGAGATTAACGAGATTGTAATCGAGCATAAAAACGTCTTATTCGAAGCGCGGATTGACACGGACGTTAAAATATTATAGACAGATACGTCAAACAATGTTTAATGCAAGAAAATATATTGAAAAAATTCGTGAAAATGAATGTTTATCTTATAATACTTTTTTTTTGGTGGGTAAAAATCATACAAATGACATGTCTGGCCCTTGGGCGGAGCGGGAGATAGTGTCAGACTATTACTGCCTTCGTGCCTTTCATACCGGGGCTGAGCTACGTTTCGGAACTAACCCTGGCCCCAGTAGGCTTCGAACCAGTGCGCGCCATCGACGATTTGGGCTCGGTTCGGACAGTTACCAGACGGTCGGACAGCCAACTACCCATTGCTCACCATCCGCAAGCCCGCGCCTATAGTTATCTTATAATACTTATAATTTTTATGTTTTTTTCCCTAATTTATTCAAATATTGTGATTATTTGAAAAAAAATAACACAAAACTGCCAATCTCGCGAGATCTCGCTCGAGCCCCAATCTCGCGAGATTTGCATTCCCTAATTCCAAGGTACGCATAGAACTTTTGTTTGAAAGCTATACATTCAGTCACAGAATATTATCCATTTACACAGAAACCAACTGAAAATTTCATATTTAACCCTTCAGATACCGTCAATTAGAGACACAATAGTAAGACAATAGATGCGCGGCCACCGGTGGTCGCTTGGGGATTCATGAATTAACTGCGATTTCTTTTAAATTAGAAAGGAACTTGGAACTATACCACCATCTTCACCTTTATATTATGTATTTCCAGCGCGCCGGTTTGGAAATATTCGCCGTTATGTAATGCGGCTACCTTACGTACAGTCGGATTGTGGCGGCGTTACATTCTACAAAGCGGCGGCAAATTATGTAATACATATAACACGTGTGTTGCCATTTGGCATTATGCTGAGCTGAGCCCCTTTGGCATAATACAGTGTACATCTATGTTTTATTTAATTTTAAGATATTTCCGGTTTTTAACGCAAATAAATGCAATTTTCTTTGTTTCTGTTTTTCTAATACAGCGTGTTACATGAAAGGGCTTCGACACAGTCGTATGTTACCTTCATTTTCTTTACCTTAGCAAACCACACCACAAAGAAAAAAATTCTTACATTTCAGAACACACGGACAAAATAAACCCTGTGTAATATATGCGAGTAGTTTTGCACTGCATCGGAGCAAAAATTAAACATTCATTTTTATTACATTTCAAGGGAACGCGGCCATAGCTACGGCTTTTATTTTCCAGACTTGGATATTTTATTTATAAAAGTTGCTACCCGTTGCCCATTGGCCACCTCGTTAGTAAATTAAAGTTGCTTTTTGCAAAAGCTTTTGTTTAAATTTT
This sequence comes from Mythimna lalbum, assembly GCA_949319445.1. Lineage (NCBI taxonomy): Eukaryota > Metazoa > Arthropoda > Insecta > Lepidoptera > Noctuidae > Mythimna > Mythimna lalbum. The sequence continues at coordinate 16,473,477 of OX439357.1, read as the reverse complement.
CTTTGTGGGGTAACAATGTATTATAAAAAGGTGTTCATTGTTGGTGCGACTTTTTAACTCGGTTAGCCTGAATATTCTTAAATGTTCCTCTGGATTTTTCTGTCGGATTTTAAATGGGATTATGCTTATTTATTTATTTAACTACATCTTCTTTCTTATTTATTTATTTTTTGTGACACCCTGTTAATTTTAAGTTATTCATATAATTTTTAGTTTTGATGTATAATAAAGAATATATTTATCTACCTTAAAAATAACAAATTATACTCACCTTTCAGACAGAGTCAATCAGAGGCACAACAGTAAGATAATGACAGCGCGAACGTCAGCTTTCAATTGGGGCTTAATGAACTAAACACAAATCATGTAAAGCACATAGCTATCCAAAATATTCGATCATATATAAAAGGTGAAACTGATAAACTGAGATATCAACTCACTGCTGAAACTATCTACTGGGACTAAATATTTACTCAAGTCTTCGTTTTATAACGTACGCGAACACTAAGGAGTTTTTGGAAATTCAACCATTTAAGGGGTTTTTTGTGGTGGTTAAAAATCATCCAAATGACATCCACCCTTGGGCGGAGCTGGAGATAGTGTCAGACTCTTACTGATTAAAAAACCCACCCCGTTCCTTCTTGCTTTTCATACCAGGGCCGAGCTAACCATTAAGGGGGATAAAGGGGGGGATTTCGCTTGTTGTATAAAGTATTATATGTCATGTCTGAATAAACTTGAAACTTGGTAAAAATTCTAACTAAAATGAATTATAGAGACTGCCGTAATACGTAAGTTACCAGACATTCAGACAATATCTTCTTCCATTCATCAGCGAACAGATCTAGTCTAGTCAATAGCTTCTGACGTTTTATAAGTGCCCATGTAAGCCCATGTGAAATAAAAATATTCGATTGTTGAGTGTGCTTAATATATGCTAAATGAGTGAATGATTAAAAACGTTAGATTCGCTTTACTGCTTCGTTTTACTTCAAAGGCTGGACTCATTTCGTTTTCGTTTTAAATTAAATCTGACGATTTTAATCTTTGACCTTTGGGCATATTGATCTTATGTAGCCATTTTACAGGGTTATTTGTAATACACTAACAATCTTGCAGGACTGTATTACTATAATCATAAACAAAAATTTCAAAAAATAATTAATTTACCAACAACAAACCTTCAACATTTCGTTGTTCTATATAATTTCAACTCTGTACTTTCCTATACCTGCCCACGCCTGTATGACACGACGCAAGCGCATCAAGCACCTCCGCCGCCCAATCCCCGCTCTCATCAGCTATTGTACTATAGCTTGCTTTGCATAGACTTCGTAATAGTTAGAACGTTCAAGTTAAATATTTTTATTTTTACATGCAAATGTGATGAACTAAATAAAATATGTCAAATTTTTAAAAGTCATAGAACAAAAGTTGTTGTTTATGATGTTAGTAACATAGTCCTGAGAGGTCGCCAGTGTTTTAGAAATGACCCTGTTATATCAAATATTTAATCAAAGACTGAGTTTTAACCCCAATAAAGTTCACCACTCAGTCGATTATTAACAAACAAGGTACATAAAAATATCATCTAAAGAAACCCCTAAAAATATTCTTCTATATTTTCGTATAGTGTTTAAAAATATATAATTAAAATTAATCAAATATAATTTCTAAATCACTTTGTACTACACTTTTATAATTAACAGGGCAATTTGCCACAATTGATTCATTTTCAGAGAGTTTTAAAATACTTTTTCAGAAAATAACAAATATAAATATTTTTAACAGTAATAGAAGAATGTAGAAGAGATATACTATATGAAAATAAATCAATTGTGGATAGAAACTACGGAGTCTTATATACATTATAATTATAATATAGTATCTACAATGCTACATAAATAAAATTGCTCTGCATTCGTCACCTACAAACAAACTAATAATCTCAAGTACACATTTTTAACTTCGTTAAAAATCACATTTAAATAAATTGTATAAAAAATCTTTGAGGATCATCAAGGTCCTCTTCATCATCAGCCCTTTTTACAAGAATCCAGGTTTCTACTCGACAGCTGGACAGTAAGATTTTCCTTCATCATCGCACGAACATTCTACACAAGGCACGCTGTTTGTCTTCGGGTAGAATTTGGAGTTCGGCTTGCATCGACTTGGCTTGCCTGAAATTAGTCATTATCAAAACATTTTAAAGCCTGTCAAATCTGAACTACCATTTGACAGTTCTGTCAGGTTGAAGAAAAAGGATGGGATCAAAAATTCATCGATTACTACTATATCCAATTTTTAACATAATACTGACTTTAATTCTTTGTATTTACTAATTGATTACGGTATTACATCTTTAAATTTGTTACTGTACTGCAAAAACCTGTTTGATTAGATTAGTTAGCCTTTAGTATATTAATCAAAAAGTAAGCTATGATGGAAATATATATTTTATAATAACTGGAAAAAACGACAATCGATAACCTCACCTGCACTAGATGGGAGAAACAATAAAAGCTAGAAAATAACCTAGTGATAATTTGAGAAATATGAAAGTAGATACAGAACATGCTGTGCCGAAACCAAATAAATTAGAATGAGTACGGGAAAATGCATTATTTATTGCTGCAACTCTTATTAAGATCTTCGACAAATTGCTATCTGTAAAAATTCAAGCAAGTCCCTTACCATACGAATCAAAATCCAATTTACAGCCGTAAATTTTAATGCATTCATGTTTTCCAGTTTCATTACATTCGCACTTGTGACAGCTACTGGTCCAACTAGTCCCTGGCTCACAAGTTGGGTTTTGTGCTTTTGGACAATATTTAGGCAACTTTTTGTAGGTATTATAGTATTGTAGAATTTCATCGGTCATTTTGCTGTCAAAAAATTCTTTGAATTCAAGGGGTCCTGTTACAGTTGCTTCTGTAACTGAAATTGTAAAGTTAACCTTAGCATATGTGGTGTCTTTTACTTTAGGGTTAAGTAGTTACGTATTTTCTGCTGCTAATGGTGAATCGTCGTCGACTGTCACGTTGTTTTCAAAAGGGGCGACTAAACATAACCAACTACCGCAGATTATTCCAGAAGCTGGTCTTCACGAAAACAAAGCTGATAAATTTATTGTGCTACAGTTTGGCAGCAGATTTATAGAAGAACTATATATTTGTATTATATATTATATAAGTAATTTGAAGAAAACAAAAAGAGCTGAATAAAACTGTTTCCGCAGAATACCGGTTGTTCAATCAATAGAGCTCCTTGTATACTACAGTACTTGTACATAATTGCATAGCTTGGGAGATTATTAAATATAGATATTTAAAATCTACAATCTGGTTTTAGTTAATAATAAGAAAGATATAAATATTGTTTATTATTTTACCAATAGTGTCTCCACTTAATTTAGGGTCACAATCCTTTGCTTCGCATTCAGCAACACCATCTCCATTACATTCACAAGTATAACAGCCCATCTTGAAATGAGAGTAAGGCTTGCACTTCATCGGTTCACCTGTAAAGTAACCAGATGTTGAACTAACTAAGTGAACTGACTACGTTTTGGTTTAGGAAACTATTAAGACTAATTTAAAAGAATCAAAGGAAATACAATTTAATAAAACACTTACCAAAAGGCCTCAGGTCACAGTCATGCATTTTAAAACACATTGGTTGACCAAAGTAACAATAGCAACCATGACAGTTACTAATCCAATGTGTCCCGTCGCCACATTCATCTTTTTGATCTTTTTGCCTGTGTTTAAATCGGGGATTAAACATTTTTGAAAACAAGGTACCGAGCTCTTCTGAATTAACATCTGTAGCTAGGTTTGCTACGCCATCGGTTTCTATAAAAGGTGGTAAGTCTAAGTCATCTTGATCATTGGGTTGGTGTAGTATTATGTGAACATCTGGATATTTTACTTGGGGTGCTTGTGTTTGGTTCTCTTCGAGTTCCTTTGGGTGAGTCTTGATCCGATTATCATAGCTATGTGTAGTAGCGTCAGTAAGAGGAAGTGCTGTCGTGGTTAAAGATATATTTTGCGATACCGCATTGTCATTTGTTTTTGGTCCCATTAATTTTTTTAACAAATTGATGATTTTGGGCATATCAATATTATTACTAATTGCACTAATATTATGATTTATTGGAACAAGTTTATTGAGCTTATTTTTTAACCAATTTAGCATTCCATCACCGCTAATAGGCAACTGTTTTAATTTGGATTTTATTGTGCTCCAAGGAAATATACTTTGGAAATCCTTGTTTTCAACTGGCAATGCACTGGCGGTGTCGTTTTCTGAATCATTGTTCAGAATTTTGGTAATTTTGGGGAAAAAATCGGGAGGAAGATCAAGTTGATCCACAGTTAATGCAGATTCGTTTAAAGGAAGTTCACTTAATTTTTTCAAAACATTCAATAATGGATACAGTTGATCGTAGTAATTCGAAATTTCATCATCATCAATGGGAAGAACTTTACCTGCATTACCGTCCGGTTTTGTCTCGGGATGAGAGTTAATCCTATCAGAATTTGTATAGCTGGGAGTTGTAATTTCTGCGTCTGTAACACTGTCTTGATTGGGTATTGGCCAAGGAATTTGATGAATTCCGTTTAATGAATTGTCAAGTGGCCATGGTTTATATTGATCGTACTCGGGTTTGAGTCTCGCTTTAGGAGCGGAGGTAATAGTGTTTAGTACTTTTTTATGGTTTTCTGGTAAAGGAATATTATGGACTTTATTAAGTAGATTGTCTAAAGATGAAGGTATAGATTTATCACGGTGGGATTCAAACTCCGGTTGAGGGGTGGAGGACACGATGTTAGAAATCACTTTGTGGTCATCTGGTAAAGACCAAGGAACATTGTGAACACCATTGAGTAGATTGTCAAGGGATGAAGGTTTATACTGATCATGGTCAAGGTGTACCCAAGGTCTAAGTGGATTATTATTGTTGTAATTATTACCTGTAGGTGAAATTGGATGTAATGCTTGCATTTGGTCTGGCTTATCTGCTTTTTCATTATGTATTTTAGGTGTAAACTTTGAGACAGGAGTTTTGTCAGGGTTGGTTTTTGAATGAGTTGGATCTTCCGTAGACTGAGAAACTTCTTTAAAAACTTCTGGTAAATCGTGGATCTGAGTAGGACCAAATGGAAATTCAGGTAGTTTGTGTACGTTATTGTTTTGTGGTTCTTGGTTAGGGTAAAATTGGGGGTGAGGAACATGATGAATGTTACCATTTGAAAGTGTGGGATCTTCAGAGGGGCTCGACTGTAGCTTGTTATAAGGTGCTGGTAAATATTGTTTTTCTGGAGGACTAAATGGGGAGTTAGGTTTTTTGTGTGTGTTGTCCTTGTACTGTTTATGAGAAGGTAAAAATTGAGATTGTAGAGGGTGGTGTCCATTGTCTTTTGTTTGCAGCGGACTTTCAACAGTGTGTGATGGATATTGGAATCCATCGGGAGACCCACGTTCGTCGAACATTCCTGGTAAAGTTTTGTTCTGATTAGGGCTAAATAGAGAGTCAGTTTGTTTGTGTGTGGGGTCTTTGTACTGATTATGAGAAGGTAGAAATTGAGATTGTGGAGGTTGGTGTCGGTTGTCTTTTGGTTGCAACGGACTTTCGACAGTGTGTGATGGATATTGGAATCCATCGGGAGCCCCACGTTCGTCGAACATTCCTGGTAAAGTTTTGTTCTGATTAGGGCGAAATAGAGAGTCAGGTTGTTTGTGTGTGGGGTCTTTGTACTGATTATCAGAAGGTAGAAATTGAGATTGTAGAGGTTGGTGTCGGTTGTCTTTTGCTTGCAGTGGACTTTCAACAGTGTGTGATGGATATTGGAATCCATCGGGAGACCCACGTTCGTCGAACATTCCTGGTAAAGTTTTGTTCTGATTAGGGCGAAATAGAGAGTCAGGTTGTTTGTGTGTGGGGTCTTTGTACTGATTATGAGAAGGTAGAAATTGAGATTGTAGAGGTTGGTGTCGGTTGTCTTTTGGTTGTAACGGATTTTCAACAGTGTGTGATGGATATTGGAATCCATCGGAAGACCCACGTTCGTCGAACATTCCTGGTAAAGTTTTGTTCTGTTTAGGGCGAAATAGAGAGTCAGGTTGTTTGTGTGTGGGGTCTTTGTACTGATTATGAGAAGGTAGAAATTGAGATTGTAGAGGTTGGTGTCGGTTGTCTTTTGGATGCAACGGACTTTTAGTAGAATTTCCAGGTTCGCCAAATATCTCTAGTAAAAGCTCGTTTTTAATAGGAAAAATTGGAGGATGAGTTAATTTGTCTTTTGGATGTGTAGTATCGTCAGTAGAATGAGACGGGTATTGAAAACCATCAGCGGATCCCCGTTCATCTAAAATTCCTGGTAAATGTTGGTTTTGGGTAGGACCGTATAAAGAGTTAGGTTGTTTTTGTTGTGAAGGATTCTCTGCTGAATTAGAGGGATATGGGAAACCACCAGCGGATCCACGATCGTCGGGAATTCCCGGTGAATGTTGATTTTGGGTGGGGCCGTATGGAGAGTTAGGTTGTTTTTGATGTGAGGGATTCTCTGCAGAATGGGAGGGATATTGGAAACCATCCGTGGATCCACGATCATCGGGAATTCCCGGTGAATGATGATTTTGGGTAGTGCCGTATGGAGAGTTAGGTAGTATTAGATGTAAAGGTTTCTCTGAAGAATGGGAGGGATATTGGAAACCACCAGCTGATCCACGATTGTCGGTAATTCCCGGTGAATGTTGGTTTTGGGTAGGATCGTATGGCGAGTTAGGTTGTTTTTGATGTAAAGGTTTCTCTGCAGAATGGGAGGGATATTGGAAACTACCAGCGATTCCACGATCATTAGGAATTCCCGGTGAATGTTGATTTTGGGTAGGACCGTATGGAAAATTAGGTTGTTTTTGATGTAAAGGTTTCTCTGCAGAATGGGAGGGATATTGGAAACCACCAGCGGTTCCACGATTATTGGGAATTCCCGGTGAATGTTGATTTTGGGTAGGACCGTATGGTAAGTTAGGTTGTTTTTGATTTAAAGGATTTTCTGCTGAATGAGAGGGATATTGTAAACCATCAGGAGACCCTCGCTCGTCAAATATTCCTGGTAAATGTTGGTTCTGAATCGGATCATAAAGAGAATTAGGCTGTTTAATGTTTTTAGTAGAATTAATTGGGTAATGGAAATTAGGCAAGTGTTCATTTTTGGTAGAACCAAATAGGGGAAGTAAAGGTCTATATGGATTTTTTTCGGGGTACAGAGAATTATGTAGTTGATCTGTTGGGTGCATAGATTTTTCTGCTGAATTTGATGGATAATGGAATCCACCGGCAGATCCACGGTCGTCAATTACTTCTGGGTATTGGGTCGGACCAAATATCAAATTAAGTGGCATTTTTGTATTTTCTTTAGGACGTAAAGGATGATCTGCAGATATCAATGGGTATTGGACCTGGTTAGGACTTAATTGAGGTTTTTGAGGAATATTTGCGCTACCTCTTGATTGAATAGGATTTTTAGCAGAATTTAATAATCCTTTTTCATCAAGCGTTTCTGGATTTTGTTGATCGTCGGTTGGACTAAATAATAAGTCTGAAAGATCGTACGAAGGTTTTAAAAGCATGGGATTTTGATTAGCATTATGTGCATATTGGTATCCGTCCTTGATTCCATGGTTGTCAATCATCCCTGGTTTGTGCTTGTTTTGGGTAGGTACAAATTGAGACTGAGGAGTAATATGTAGGTTATCTCTAGGATGTACGGGATCGTAATGAGACGGGTTTGGGTCATAATTTGTAGAATTGTCAAGCTTAGTATTTAAGTGGGTAGGATCTTCAGCAGAATGAGATGGGTATTGAAAACCGTCAGCAGATCCACGGTCGTCCAATATTCCTGGTAAATTATTATTTTGTGGCGTTACGAATTCAGAAATTGGGACTTCATTAATAGGTTTCTGCTGTAGGGGTTCTTGATTAGCATTGTGAGCATATTGAAATCTGGGTGGTTGATTCTGAATAGGTCCAGTTTGAGATGGTGGAATCTTTTGATGCATAGGGTATTCAACTGAATTAGTTGGAGATTGGGAACCATTAGGGTCATTTAAACTCTCTTTTTGTCCATTACCTACAAGTGGCATAAATTGAGATTCAGAAGGATTATGTGTGGGTGAAATGTAGGGATATACAGGAATATCAGTACGGTTTTGGTTAGGGTGAATTCCAGAAGAATAAGGATTGTATTTATTATTGTCAGTTGTTAAGGGATCAAAAGATGTTTGAGATGGATTGTGATTACTCGATTTGTCGTATGGTTCTTTTTGATCAAGTGAAGTTACTTTGGGAATAGTTAAATCTAATTCTTGTGATTTTTGATCCGGTAAATAATAACCAATATCATTGCTGTGTGGTGCATTATGGTCGTGATTTGGTTCTTGCTCAACTATTATTGGATTAGCTGGATCATTCGGATCGTTTTCTGAAACGTAAGTAACTGACGTATGTTTCGCATAATGAGAATGGGTGGTATTATATTTTTTGGTTTTATTCCGGACTTTGGGCATAATTGTCTCATGATCTGTTTTGTAGGGCTCCGCAATCGTAGGTTTTGAAGGAAGGAAGTTGGTTATTGGTAAAAGTTGTTCTTCGTCAGGATTTATCTCATTTATTTTTGGTGCTTCATATTCATGTTTGTAGTAGATAGAAGGATTGGGAATGTGCTGTGTATGTAATGGTTTATTTTGAAGGTTAACTCCGTCTTGCGGTGAATTAGGTCCAAACTTTGGTTTTTCTTTGCTAGGTTGAATCTCAAAACCGGATATACGGTTATTATGGTCAGGTAACTTATTGACATTCGGAATTTGAAAATTAGAAGGATAATGTTTCAACTTTTGGTCAGTTTGATTACCTATATTATTAAAAGGATTTCCTTGGCCAGGTTGTAACCCAAATTGAGGTGTTATATACTGATTTGCAGACACTATGGGTTGATTCGGAGTGTTTGGGTATAATGGTGGATACTGAATACCTTTATTATTCGAATTGGAAATAATAATATGTCTAGGGTGGTTTTGGTTAGGTGTGAACTGCAATTCTTGTGGTTTAACCTGATTAAAGTAGTACTTTATCGGATTTGGTGCAAATTGAGATTGTGGTGGGTTTTGTTGGCCACCATTGACATTCTGAGTAGCAATAAGTTGCCCAGGTCCGAATACTGGACTCGGCTTAGTGTAGTTAAAAATAGGATTCTGACCGAGTGGATTAGCTCCGAAACCAGAAGGAACCGGTTTGAATTGATTATTGTTTTCTTGATATAATGGTGCATAGTTCATTTTGCCACTGTTAACACTCATAGGTTTTGAACCCAACGTGGGATTGAATGGTGTATTTACATTCGATACCTCTAGAGTGTCTGGTTTAGGGTTCGTTGAGAAAGTACGTGGGAGACCTGGATGAGTGAATTTAGATGGATTACGAATTATATCACTATGTTGAATGGCAGGCATTACTGGAGGTCTATCATTATGATGAATATTCTGATTCTCTTCCCGACTGTTGCGCGGTTTAATTAGTTGATTGTCGTGATAAACTGTAGGAGCGGGAGCCGAAACTGTTTTCCAAAATGTTTCGTGTTTGTTTGATAATGGTAACATGGATTTGGGATATTCACTATCCAAGGATTCAGAGTCAGGAATAACTAAAATTGTTTCATTACTTAGAGAACCTGAAGTTATTAGTTTGCTCGATTGGGTTGTAAACACGTTTCCTTCCCCTAACAAGTTGTTTTGAACCACTTCATTATCGTTTGAGGGAGAATCTGAAGATGTTAGCAATTTTTGACTAATGCTGGCAAGAGCTGAATTGTTCAGGGTAGTCGCTAAAGCTTTAAGTAAGCCAGTTGCATCTTTAGGTAAATGATTGGCGTGAACTTTAATTTCTTGATGGAAACCATTATAAGCATGCGTGTGTATAACTTTGGTTGGTAATTTGTCATTGTTTTTATACAAGATGTCAATAATTGGTTCTACTGAAATTTGTTTGTCAAATATTTCAAGATGATTTGGTTCATTTTCCTCTTTTAATCTTCCTTTAATTTCTGGAAAGGGCAATGAGATATTATTAGGGCTTTACAAATTGCCAAAATCTAAAACATGTGAATATTGCGTACCTGGAATAGAGTCTACGCAACTTTTCATGGTACACATAATTCTGTTTTCGATACAAAAGCACGTATTGCATTCAAAAGGTGGTGGTAGTGGTGGCATGGCGTCTCCATCTTGACATTCAGCAGACTTTACATCTGCTGGCGATATTTCTGTGGACAAAAAAAACATTCAAAATTTGACAAAAAGTTTGTTGTGTTGTCAGATTGTGTTTCAATATTGTTCTTCTTGTTTTTATATATGTTATAAATATGTTGAATATTTGTGCTTATCAAGGTCATAGTCATACATCTGCATTATTTTTATCGATGAACGAAAATATTATATCTATCTATTTTTCCATAAAGTGTTGCCTTAGTGTGACTTTAATTTAGATTTTATCAGAAGATATTTGAATTCTTCCTTCTTTTAATTATACTTTCTTTAAATCTTTTATCCTGAAAACGTTAGCTTGATCTCTAGGAATGGGTTTACTGAACACGTTTGTCAGTGTTTGTAACTTAGACAACCCAATATGTGTCTGCTTTTCATGATTGTCCGTATCTCAATATTAGAGCAAAATTTTACCTAGCTCGAGTTTGTATCTCAGTCTAGGTGTTCACTGTCTAAAATATATTTTATTATTACTATGACTTATATATAATTTGAATTTAAAAATCTCTTTTGCCATATGCCATAAATATGTATGCACTTAGCGAATTCACTCTAGATTAATATGTTAGTCTTAAAAGTTCTAGAGATGGAAATTAAACATAATTTTCTCGTCTTACTTAAAAGTGCCTGCACTAATATTATAAAGGCAAAAGTTTATAAGTATCAATGTGTGTATATTTATTACCTCTTGACGCTCAAATCGCTGAACAGATTTTGATGAATCTTTACAGTAATATATTTTTCAATGATAACTATTATTTACAATGAGGACGCTAAAACCACGCGTGCAAAACTACTAGCAGATGCTATAGTCATTACATATTTATGTCACTGAGATTTTAAACTATTTAAAAAATCTATAATGATAACATGCAAATACGTTAATTAATTTAATTATAAATAACTAGCTGCTCCCAGCGGCTTCGCCCGCGTGATAGCAGATAATTATCCCAAGGGAACTTACTACCGGGATAAAAAAGTATCCTATGTCCTATTCCAGGACATGGTCTATCCGTGTACCAAGTTTCATCTAAATCGGTTGTGCCATCTAGGCGTGAAGACGTAACAAACAAAGAAACTTACTTTCGCTTTTATAATATTAGTAAGGATTTCTTAATGTTTGGTCCGTATTATAATATTCAAGTTTTACTTTAGGTAATATTTATTGATGATTAATATTTATTAGGTTTGAAACAAAAAACTGAGATTCTAAAAGATAAATATCGATACTGTCGATGAAATACATAAGTACACAAACCACTTATTACTAAGTGTTGAAAGTATGTGTATCAATACAAAATAAAAAAATGTATGTAATTGTGATACATTTAATTCTTTTTTTTTAATATGAACAGACCGTGCTACCTATTTCTGTTTTTTTTTTCTGCTGAGTACCGTTCTTATTCTATAGTAATATTTATTCAAAAATTATATTAGATAGAACAACGAAATCTTGAAGGTTTGTGTTTGGTAAAATGAATTATGTTTTGTAAAAAGTCACAGAACAAAAGTTGTTGTTTATGATGTTAGTAACATAATCCTGAGAGATTGCTAATATTTTACAAAATATAACCCTGTATAAATAGATGTGTTTTTTGTGTCTTATTAGTGTTATTGTCGTTCTAGTTAAATAAATAAATGATGTCGATATATCTACACATCATCACATCAGCCGAAAGACGTCCACCGTTAGACATAGGCCTCCCCCAAGCGTCGCCACAACGACCGGTCCTATGCATCACGCATCCATCGGATTCCCACGACCCTGACCAGGTCATCGGTCCACCTTGTTGGAGGCCTTCCAACGCTGCGTCTTCCGGTACGTGGTCGCCACTCCAGAACCTTTCGTCCCTATCGACCATCTGTTCTGCGTGCAATGTGCCCTGCCCATACACATAATTAACCGACTTCGAAAAGGAGGAGGTTCTATGTTCGGCTGAATGTGTGTTTATATTTTTTTTTATTTTTTTGTATGTATGTTCACCGATATTTCGGTCAATTATGGACCGATTTTGAATTTTTTTTTTTTGGATTGAAAGTTTGTGCCATAGAAATATTGTTATGATCTGATCATGAACTTCGAAGATATGGAACAGAACTCCTCATAGAATCATAGCAGAATTTTACTGTCGTAACAAGTAAAATTGCTTTGTTCATACGTGTAGTCGATGACTGACTGAAAGAAAAAGGGGGGGGGGGATGTATCGAACTGATCTGGTGATAAAGCCGGAACGTACATTCATGTAATATAACCGTATTTGGGATTATTAGAATCGTTATGAGATGCACTCTGGCTATAAGGTAATTTATGTTTAAATGAAGGTACTTTTTAGTGGTGCTACTATAACTAAAAAGTGAAAAATAAAAAACTTTTTCCAAAAAAAAATTAAACCGACTTCAAAAAGTACAAAATAACTTTAATTTCGGAAGTCGGTGTTAAATAACGAAGAGACAAGATTAGGTATCTATTATAGAAACACCGACTTCCGAAATTAAAGTTATTTTGTACTTTTTGAAGTCGTTTTAATTTTTTTTTGGATAAGTTTTTTTTATGAACATGAAATGAATATACCTGGTATAAGTGCACTTCTTACGTCCAAATCTGGACATGGATAGTTCGTACAAAGTATATGCCCGTCGATACATTTGCAAGTGTTGCAGCGGTCAGGCTTTGGTATCACTTCACCTTCGACGCACTTAGACCCTGAAAAAATTGTATTACTTTTATTTTCACGACACATGGAACAATCTATGAAGGACTAGCTTCTACTTCTATTTTTTTTTTTTTTTAATTCGTATAAACTAGTGCTTGACTGCGATCCCACCTGATGGTAAGCAGTGATGCAATCTTTGATGGTGAGGCGCACTAGTTTATTAAAAGCCTATTCACTCTAGCCTTGAAGATACCCAAATTATAATCGGACGGGAAGACCACAGCAGGCAAATTGTTCCATTCCTTCGACGTACGCAGTATAAACGACGAGGCGAAACGCTTAGTCCGGACCGTAGAGGTTTCAACAACGCATGGGTGGATACTCATTGTACGTCGGGTTGTCCGATGGTAGAATTGAGATGGCGGAATCAAGTCATGCAATTCCTGCGCACGCTCTCCAAAAAGCATCCTGTAAAACACCGAAAGGCTGGCTACCCTACGCCTGTGCTCAAGGCTTTGAAGGTTGGACTTAACCAAGTCTGGATCACCAATTAGCCTTTTCGCACGCCTTTCCACCGAGTCCAAAGCTGCCAGGTGGCATTTTGCAGCACCAGCCCATATGTGGCTGCAGTACTCCACACACGAACGGACCTGCGCTTTGTATAACATTAAAAGCTGTTCCGGTGTGAAGTACCGCCGGACTTTTGCAAGAATGCCAAGTTTTCTAGCAGCTACTTTGACTTTGGACTCAATGAACCGCCCAAAGTTAAGGTCTGAGGAAATTTCGACTCCCAAAAGCTGAAGACGGTCGGTACACTCCAGGGAAACATTCCGAAAAGCAGGAGCTAAGGTGAACGGGCTCCTTTTAGCGGTAAACAGACACGCTTGCGTTTTGGAGGCGTTGAATCCCACAAGATTGGCTTCAACCCACTTGGAGACTGCCTGAAGTGAGATATTCGTACACTCTACCATAGCCTCTCTTTCGGACTGTATTAGCTCCTTACTAGCCCGAGCACCGGGCAGGTATCTCTCTACAACTGTGCTATCATCTGCATACCCATAGATACCGGGCACCAGCAGATCGTTGATATGCAACAGGAATAGAGTTGCAGAGAGAACAGACCCCTGAGGAACTCCGGCATTAATCGTCATCGGCTCTGATGAGCATCCGTCGACAAGAACTCGAAGATACCGTTCACTCAGGAAGTCTTTTACCCAGTTGATCAGACCAGGGGAAATGCCGTACGCTGGAAGCTTACTCAATAGGCTAGCGTGCCATACCCTGTCAAAGGCCTTGGAGACGTCTAAGGATACGGCAATCGCTTCCCCATTCTTCTCAAGGACCTCGCCCCACAAGTGGGTGGCATACGCTAGTAGGTCCCCAGTAGACCGCTTGCGGCGAAACCCGTACTGCCGGTCACTGAGGAGATCGTTACCTTCCAGATATGCCATGAGGCGCGAGTTCAATACACGCTCCATAATCTTGCAGAGTATGGAGGTTACCGAAATCGGCCGATAGTTGGAAGGATCGGCACGACTGCCCTTTTTGGGCACGGGTTGCACGTTAGCAAGCTTCCAGGACTTGGGCACTATACCGGTCCTAAACGAGAGGCGATACAAGCGCGTGAGTACAGGAGACAACTCGGGAGCACAAGCCTTGAGAACAATCGCTGGTATGCCATCTGGTCCACTAGCTTTATTCACGTCTAGACGACGCAGCTCTCTCAGTACTTCTCGGTTCCTCATGTGGACTTCTAGATATTATTATAGTATAGTATAGATTTAATTTTTAAGTTAACTCTTCAGTTTCCTCGTTTCGTAAATCATCGTTGAATATAATCTTAACACGCTATACTCAGTCAACTTTATGGTTTGTATTATTTACAGTATAAAAATCCTTTATAAGCAAGGCCAGAAAGTATTGTAGAAACTATCCTTTTCTAGCCACGTTACAAACGTTTCGCTTGCGTCGAACGTTTCGAGGTGACCTTGCCGCTAATTCTTTTGTTCTGACCACGTGACTGAGCGTTGAGACGACGTCGTTCCCGTACATTTGAAGCTTTCTACTAGCGTTAACTATTGTAGATTAGCAACTTGGCTAGGGATACAGATATTGGTTAATTACCTCGTATGCACACTACATCGGAACATTGCAGTTTGCCCTCAAAGCAGTAACATTCATTGCATTCATCCGGTCGGTACACTGGCTGGTCATCCCTGCATTCTTGACCTGCAAATAATATCACATAATAATTTTCGTCAGTATACACGTGACGTATAGTGCGTAGATTGGCCGCTAGGTGTTGGGGTAGTCGACCCTCAGTTGTAAGCTAGCCACCGAGCGAGTCGGACGTGTCAAACCTGAGTTCCGGGCACCGTAATAAATATATAAAGTGTAGCGGATGTTCTTGAACACCACACATACTAAAGTTTTTTTTGTCTGTTATCTGTTTATTTGCTCACGTTGGGGTCCCCACGTTTGTGTATTTGGGGTAACGTGTGCAGGAGATAGATAATGTCCAAGAAGATAATTTAATATATATATTTCCGAGGAATTACACAGTCTGTCAATAGCTTAGAGGTCTTACAACGACTAATGTACCATCAAAAACACTTCCTCCTGACCACCTCTAAGTTCTTTTTCGCTTTTTCACTTGCTAAGGATGGGTCCTCAGCAAAAAACGTAACGTTTAATGAAAATAAAAACGTTTATTGAAAGACCAACCATCCGGACGGTACGGAACCCTTCGTGCGCGAGTCCGACTCGCACTTGACCGGTTTTTTTTTTATAAAAAAAATAGATGATTAATATAATTACCTACACGCACGCCCGTGTGACAAGGAATGTGAGTGCAATGTACTTCACCTTCAAAACAAATACAATTGTTGCACTCGTCCGGCTTTGGGATACTTCGGCCAGAGACACATTCACTTGTTGGAATATCTGAAATTATTTTTAATACACATAAATTTTATAGTAGCAAGCAAACTTACCAAAAAGATCAATTTCGGGCTTATTCGGAATTTTTCGGCGATTTTAAATTCTAAGCTATCATCTTTACAAAAAAAAAAAATGTCGCCCAAAGTGAAATCTACCGTGCCATGTTGTCACTAGATGGCGGTGAACTCATTTTTTTTAATTTATTTCGTTTCTAGTGTATAGGAGGCAAGCAAGGCAAGGAGCAAATTCAGGCAAGGAAATGGTATTTGCTAGAATCGCACATTCCACTTTATTGAACACTAGCTTTTACACGCAGCTTCGCCTACGTACATAAAATATAGCCTGGATCACTCAAGAATAAAGCAGCTTTCTATCAGTGAAAACATTTAAGCAATCGGTCCAGTACTTTCAAAGATTACCTTCTACAAACCAAAAAAACAAACTTTACTCACAAAATTTCATCCAAATTAGTCAAGCTCTTTATGAGGAGTTAGGTGACAAACACACGTACGGAAGAATTTTATATACCTACAAGGTTATTTGTAATACACTAGCAACCTCTTAAGTGCTTGTTAAGAACATCATAAACAACAACTTTTGTTCTATGACTTCTAAAAATGTATCATACTTTTGTTCATCAGATTATCATTTAAAAATAAATATATTTAAATTAAACGTTCTAAATATTACGAAGTCTATGCGAAGCAAGCGATAGTACAATAGCGGAGGGTAGCTGAACATGAACTTGACCTATTTACGGGCGACCCTCACTAGTCAGTGCGTTTGCGTCGCGTTATACATATGTGTTCTTGTAGCGAAATTCGGCAATGCGGACGTAATTATCTTTACATGATGGTGAATCAATATTCTAATGTCGAGTACACGGAAATGGTGCGAATGCTTGCTAGGTGGAATGAAAATGTTTCGGAAGTCTGTGTTAGATAGAACAATCATATCACATTTACCAAAACAATCTTGAAGGTTTGTTTTGGTAAATGTGATATATTTTGTAAAAAGTCATAGAAAAAACGTTGTTGTTTATGATATTAGTAATACATTCCTGCAAGGTTGTTAGAGTTTTACAAATAACCCTGTATAAAGATTAAAATTACCTGCAAATCGAGTTTTTGGTTGCACGCTTGTAGTACAAATGTCTTTACATTTCTTCTTTCCATTTACACAAGTGCATTCAACACACTTATTCGGTCCAGGAAGACGACTCCTTTCAACACATTTCTTCGACTTCTGTGGTGTTTTCGTAGTGGCTATGGGTGCAAACATAAAGATACAGGTTTTTCGGTCTCAATATACGAGTCAGTACAAATGGATACCCGTCAAACCACATATCATCATCATTTCAGTCGACATACGTCCACTGTTGGACATAGGCCTACCAAGTGTCGCCACATTGAACGATCATGTGCGAAGCCACATATAGAAACAGCACCCCCAGTCAAGTTAATCCCTGCCTGCGTCTGGGTTCTTCTAGTGGAGCTCCACATCGATGTCAGTGCGGCGAAGCAGTGGATCGCCTCGGACACCCTGGCCTATCTTGCAGTAGAAGCGCTGGTCGGATAGCACGGCATGTCAGTATTAATGACATCATCCGTCGAGCTCTTATCACCGCTGGGGTGCCAGCTGTCTTAGAACCCAATGGCTTGGCACGTGACGATGGGAAGAGACCAGATGGGATGACTATAATGACTTGGAAATTGGGTAGGCCTTTTGTGTGGGATACAACATGTGTCGACATCCTTGCGCCATCCCATCTTCTGAGTACCGCAGGCTGTGCTGGAGCGACTGCTGCAGGTGCAGATAACCTCAAACGGCGTAAATATAATAACTTCATTGGAAGTTATATGTTTGAGCCGTTTGGGGCCATGGGGTCCGAGCGCTCATCGAGTTGTTAAGGATATCAGCAAACGTTTGGTCGACTCTTCGCGTGACCAGAGGGCTGGGCTTTTCTTCAGTCAACGAATCAGCATTGCCATCCAGCGTGGCAATGCTGCCAGCGTTCTGGGCACTTTTCCCATTGACATCGATGTGGACGAATTTTTTGATGCCCTTTTAGTTGTCCCCGTTTTCCTGCCTTTTTTACTCGTTTGTACATATTATTATTTTAAGTTTGTATATACCTATTAATTTATAATATTTAATAGTTAAGATGTATATATTAAAGAAGAAAAATATCCCTGCAATCGTTAACGCTAGACGAAAACTAATCAAATGTATGGGAGTCTTCGTTAAGTCACGTGATCAGAACAAACGAATAGAAAATTCGTAGCCAAGTTCACATCGTTCAAAATGATAGAATATCGTTTCTACAATGCTCAACGCTACATCCTTTGTTATACAACCGCTACATCGTAGAACGAGCAGTCGACTCAGGCGCGTCAATATGGCTACTAACTTATCATTTTCTATAATTGCTGACACCGAGGCGTTACCGATTGAAGAACGGAATTCGACACGAAACGGTTGTAACTTGGCTAGGGAGGCTGGTAAGTCTGTTTATATAAAACACTTTATTGGCCAATGCTTAATCTTGTATGCCTCGGTCCAGGCAGTCGGTACCGACAAGTATAAATCTGCATCCTGGAATGACGACATCTCAACGCTCAGTCACGTGGTCAGAACAAAAGGATCAGGAGCGTGGTCAACTCGAGGCGTTTGACGCAAGAGAAACGGTTGTAACTTGGCTAAGGGGGCTGTTTCCTTATAATTGAGCGCATAAGAACACACGGGAGAGTTATACCTGCAACGATCGGTACCGACCCGTACCGACATAATATGGGGACCGAAAAGCCTGTACCTTTATGTTTGCACCCTTTTACAAGACACAGGGGGCGGTTGGTTTATTTCAATAATTGTAAAGTTGATCTTCGAGTGCCTTAATAAAATCCTCTCCGCTGCACTCCTCTCTGTCTGCGCTGACCCTTACTGACTAAAACCCAGTGTTCCTTAAGTAGCCCGTTACATTCCAAGGCTGCGGTAACTCTTTTGAGAAAGCCCGCATCCCTAGTAGCATTTATAATTTAACATAATATAACAACAAAAGAGGCAAAGATAAGTGTCAGTGGGCAGAACACATTGCTCGCAGACCAGATGGTGGACGGACCCGAAGTCCTGGTGATAATTGAGGGAGGCCTGTGTCCAACAATGGACGTATTTCTGCTATAATGATGATTATGACTATGACTATAACTATGACTATGACTATGACTATGACTATGACTATGGCTATGACTATGACTATGACTATGATTATGATTATGATTATGATCATGAATGATTATGATTATGATTATGATCATGAATGATTATGATTATGATTATGATTATGATTATGATTATGATTATGATTATGATTATGATTATGATTATGATTATGATTATGATTATGATTATGATTATGATTATGATTATGATTATGATTATGATTATGATTATGATTATGATTATGATTATGATTATGATTATGATTATGATTATGATTATGATTATGATTATGATTATGATTATGATTATGATTATGATTATGATTATGATTATGATTATGATTATGATTATGATTATGATTATGATTATGATTATGATTATGATTATGATTATGATTATGATTATGATTATGATTATGATTATGATTATGGTTATGATTATGATTATGATTATGATTATGATTATGATTATGATTATGATTATGATTATGATTATGATTATGATTATGATTATGATCATGATCATGATCAACAATGTCCAATGTGGTTATGATCAATGATTATGATTATGGTTATGGTTATGGTTATGGTTATGGTTATGGTTATGGTTATGGTTATGGTTATGGTTATGATTATGACTATTATGATTTTTTAAATTGATAATTTAAGTTTTCTTACTTGTGGTTATAGTTACATTAAATAAGTTTTTCTCCGTACAGTCGTTACTGGTGCATGTTATAAAGCCATTCAAACACATGCAAACATTGCAATAATTTTGCGACGGGTACAAGCGCTTTTCAGTGCAATCCGGTGCTGAAAAAATATAGAACATGTATCATAATAAACACACATCCTGAAAGTAGTGTGTTTAAAATCGGCTACTGAATCAGCTATTTTTAAACAGGTCTTTTATAAAAAAAAAAAAATTCTTCATTATTTTAGGTTACAAAATTACCCATGATCCATTTTACGACCTAAACTGAACTGTGAAAGGCATGGAGCTATGTATATACGGTGTATAGCGCCATCCCTTATTCTCGCTTGCACGCTTGACGTTTTAACACGTCATGATGGTAAAGCCCCTCGTCCGCCATATTTGGGAGTCCGCCATATTGGATTTAGAAAGGTCACAAACCGTTACTAACTGTGCATTATTTCTGAACCGAAATGTGTTTACATAATCGGGGATTACTGTTTTAAAATTCAGTTGCGAGATTATTTCTTAATCATCCAATAACTTTTCCCGCTCTTGGACGTAGCGAAAAGGCGTGTCAGACTTTTACTGACTAAGTTCCTTCTTTGCCTTGCGTTCCAGGACCCCCGGTTTTTCTTTCAGAAGCAAATCCATGGCCCCAGTGGACTTCGATCCTGCTGGGCCCTTACGGCTGATATCTCCTTGAGGCGCGCGTAGAACAACACGCGCTTTTGACGACTTGGGCTCGGTCCAGAAGGTTACCAGATGTAAGTCAACGCCTACGGTGGCTGGAAATCGGGGTCAGGATCCCGTTGATTGGGGTGTGAGGGCCGCTTCCTTCGCTAACATTACTGTACTGCTTCGCAGAAGGAGGCGACTGCCTGGCACTCCTCCTCGCTCAAAACCTGAACCAGGGCCTCTCGGGCGCGAGAGGTTGTTGCCGCCGATCACAGTTGCAAGTCGTGGCTCATCCATATTAATTAACAAGGCAAACTATACAGGGTTATTTGTAAAATATTGGTAACCTCTCAGGACTGTGTTCCTAACATCATAAACAAGAACTTTCGTTTAATGACTTAAAAAAAAAAAACATATATCAAGTATATAAGATTTTCGTACAAAAGTAAAAATATTTAACTTTCTAAATATTACGAAGTCTATGCGGAGCAAGCGATAGTAAATAGCGGAGGGGAGCGGGGATCTTGCGGTGGGAGTGCTTGATGCGATTGTATCGGGTCATACAGACGTAGGTAAGGATAGCAAAATACAGAGTTGAAATGTGTTAGATAGAACAACGAAATCTTGAAGGTTTGTGTTTGGTAAATAAATTATTGTTTTGTAAAAAGTAATAGAACAAATGATGACCTGGTGAGGGTTGCGGGAAACCAATGGATGCGAGACGCACAGGATCGATCATTGTGGTGACACTTAGGGGAGGCCTATGTCCAACAGTGGACGTCTGTCGGCTGAAATGATGATGATGATGAATAGAACAAAAGTTGTTGTTTGAGATGTATTCTTCTATACCTGGTATGCAGATCATCTGGGTACACGTGACTTTTCCTCGCCGACATATACATTCATTGCATGGATCTGGTTTAGGTATCACCTCGTCATGAACGCATTCTTGTTCTGAAAAAAAAACAGTTTTTGTTAATTAATATTATTAATTTTTACTTGTTTAAGAAACTTGTGGTTGGATAATAATGACCACACAAGTATACAGGGGTATCAGATTTTCATACAAAAATTAAAATTTTCAAATTGTTCTGAATATTGACTGGCAGAAAATGCCTGAGGCATTAAGTCCGCCTCTGTACTTTGTGTGCATAAAGCATTAAATAAATAAATAAATAAATATTACAAAGTCTATGCGAAGCAAGTGATAGTACAATATATGGAGTTCAGGCGGCCAAATAGTGGAGGGGAGCGGAGTTCGGGCGGTGGTCGTACTCGATGCGCTTGCGTCGTGTCATACAGATGTAGGATGGTAAAACACAGAGTTGAAATGTGATAGATAGAGCAACGAAATCTTGAAGGTTTGTTTTTTGGTAAATGAATTAAAAGTCATAAAACAAAAGTTGTTGTTTATGATGTTAGTTATATAGTCCTGCAAGGTTGTTAGTGCTTTACAAATAACCCTATATATTCGACGAGGGAGAGCATCAATTGTCGAGGTCATTCCGTGGATGGGAGATTATTTATAAATTCAATTCCTGCGTAGCGTTCACGAATGTTTTTATTTTATTTTTTCTCTCTCTGTACCACGCTCTGTACTCATTAAACTTTGTTTTATTAGTTTTCTTTTTGTAAGGGTTCCGTATCTAAAGGGTAAAAACTAGACCCTATAGCTAAGACTCCGCTGTCCGTCTGTCTGTCACCAGGCTGTATCTCATGAACCGTGACAGCTAGACAATTGAAATTTTCGCAGATGATGTATTTCTGTTGCCGCTAAAACAGACGACGAAACGTAATTTTTTGCGGTTTTTTGCTTCGTTCCGAACCTTTCTTGCGCGAGTCCTACTCGCTCTTGACCAGTTTTTATTATTAGTACTATGATGAGTAGATTAATAAAAATTATACGGTAAAGTTTACATCGTACCTTCACAACTAAAATTGGAACAATATACCAGCCCGGCGTAGCAAATGCAAGAGTTGCACTGATCAGGAGAGGGTACTGGCTGGCCTTCCTCGCAGGATTGTAACTGATCTGAAAATAATTATGATTGACGGTTAGGCTAGTTTCACCCTACTAAGTTTCACGCAAACCACTAAATCCGTAAGGTATGATTCTAAACCACGCTGCCCGCAGCAGTGCTGCCGCGACACTACTGGTCCCCATACAATTTCTATAAGCTTAAATGAGATTACATTCCGAGCTAGGCAGCAATGTCGCGGCAGCAATGTAGGCAGTGTGGCAATGTGTGGCAGTACTGCGGCAACAACACTGCTGCTTGTTGCCGAAATTGGAATCATACCTTTACGCTTTTCAACACACTCACTCGAAAACCAATCATAAATATGATACTATTTAGTAGAAACAAACTATTCCTCACGTTTCGCACTATTGGAGCGATAAGGCTACTCAGCGACCGACCAATGTGGGGACTGCCCGGCGATTAACCTAATGTTTTAAAATCAATATATAGGGTTATTTGTAAAACACTAGCATCCTCTCAAGACTATGTTACTGACATCATAAACAACAACTTTTGTTCTATGACTTTTTGGAAAACATAATACATTTACCAAAAACAAACCTTCAAGATTTCGTTGTTCTATCTAACATATTTCAACTCTGTATTTTGCCGTATCTACTTACGGCTCCCGCGCACTGTTCTCGTAATAAATCATTCGTGTAGTCATCACACTAGAAAATTGATACGCCAGCATAGACTTCCTAACATTCAGAACGTTCAATTAAAATATTTTTATTTTTGTATGAAAATCTGATGAACTAAAATATGATAAATTTTTAAAAGTCATAGAACAAAAGTTGTTGTTTATGATGTTCTTAACATAGTCCTAAGAGGTTGCTAGTGTTTTACAAATAACTCTGTATCACTACATAGCATAAAACAAAGTCGCTTTTTCTGTCCCTATATCCCTATGTACGCTTAAATCTTTAAAACTACGCAACGGATTTTGATGCGGTTTTTTTTTAATAGATAGAGTGATTCAAGAGGAAGTTTTATATTTATAATAACATCCATTAAATAGTGGAGAAACACCCGAGCGAAGCCGGGGCGGGTCGCTAGTACTTGTATAAAAGAAGAAACTGACTGACTGACATATCAATGCACAGCCAAAACTACTGGGATTAGGAACGAATGAAATTATGCTTAAGGTTTCTCTTTATGACACATGCAAGCACTCATCATTATCGTCATCATCATTCCAGCCGATATACGTCTACTGTTGGACATAGACGAGCACACATATGACCTCCCCCAAATGTCGCCACAATGAACGATCCTGTGTATCTCGCATCCATCGGTTTCCCGCAACCTTCACTAGGTCATCGGTCCACCTTGTAAGTAAGAGGCCTACCAACGCTGCGTCTTTTGGTACGCGGTCGCCACTCCAGAACCTTTCGGCCCCAACGGCCATCTGTTTTGCGAGCAATATGTGTGTGTCAAATTTAATTTGCAAGATTTGATGACAGACAGACATCGGGACAGGTGAAACTAAATAAAAGCTTCTAATAATTAAATAGCTTGAAGGCTAGCCGAAGCACTTTTTTTGAAATTATACTTCATTGCGTGCCTAAAAGTCAGTTTTCGAGTAAGTGTGTTGAAAAATATACTATGTAAATAAGGCCTTACCACTACTACGACTCAAACTTTTTGTAGAATTCAGGAATTGTGACCGTGATTTTGATACAAACACCTGAAACAAATAACAATTAATAAAATTAGATGGATAACAAGCTTATATTGAATAACATTTTTTCATAGTAAGCTTTTATAGCTGGGTATATACGGCGAGCTACCCATTGCTCGCCGTCCGCGAGCCCGCGCCTACGGTGGCCGGAAATCTGGATCGGAATACAGCGGCAGCACGCGCGAGGGCCATTGCCTCGCGCGTGCTGCCGCCTTGCTAGCATTACTGCTTTGCAGAAGGAGCGACCGCCTACCACACCTCGCTGCAGACCATGGCCGATCGCCCCCACGAGGACACGGCGATGCTCTACCCAGGTGGGGTACACCTGTACGGTATACTCCACCGTGTCATCCGGGAGTAGTTTTTGAGTTAAATCGTAACATACAAACGAACAAAAAATTTAATCTTTCATCTTTATAATATTAGTATAGATAAATAAAAAACTATTGCACACGAAATGACAGCGGCGTCGTGTTTCGCTGCAAAGTGCAAGGTATCCTTCCACGAAATCATCGATACACGACAGCCTTCGGCCAAAACTCTCCTTTGAGGAAAGTCTCCAAATGGTGATTCAGCGCCCGCATTGTGAAGGTTACCACGAGAGGGAAGTAACCTCAAAAATATACAAACGTTTTATTGTTTATACATCTGTTCTGATGCACGGTCACGGTGACGGTATTCATCATTAAGCTTAATCAATTTTGTACTGTATGGTTTACAAAGTAAGATTCAGAATTAATTGCATTATTTTCCGCAAAATGGCGATGGAAATAAATGACGTCATTCAGCAACATAAAACAGATGAAAGAGGTTAAAATGACCTTGTGGGCGGGGCTGGCGTGCCACAAAGTAGGGAAATGCTCATAGCTCAACTACCAATAGCAAACTTGCGATCTAAGTGTGCGTGGTCTGTTAGTTGCGTAATGCGCGTTCGTATTGGTTTATTGCTTATAGTGGAGGAAAAGTGTGGGAGACAAGCGGCGACTCTCGTTGTAGTACAAATCGAAAAGTATTTCCTTTCTAACCTCCTTCATTTTTTCTGTGTTCAACAACACGTCGGTTACTATATTTTCACATCAATGTTTCTATTAAATCATAAATAAAACGGTATCATTTCTATTCAACGAATATATTAATTATAGAATGACAAATTGGATAAAAAAACACCGTTGCTCGGTTACGTAAAGAGTATGTATCACGGAGTAGGTATGTATCAGTTTGGTTTATAGATACATAAGGATATCCTATACAGGGTTATTTACAAAACATTGGCAACCTCTCAAAGAGTTGTCATCAACAGCAGAGGCCCAGCTGGGTCGAAGCCTCCTGGGACCAGGGTTTAGCTCCGAAAGGGAAGCTCGATCCCGGTAGGAAAGGCAAAAAGTAATAAGGTGGGTTTTTTAGTCTATAAGAGTTTGATACTATCTCCCGCTTCGCCCAAGAGCGGGGGATGTCATTAGGATGATTTTTCTCCTTCTTCTTCCTGCCCTTATCCCATATTACTTAAGGTCGGCGCAACCCGTTTTTTTTTCTTACATTCTGTCCTGTCCCCCGTCAAACTATCACTCCCTTTTCTCTCATATCTCTCTTCACACAATCCATCTATCTTTTCTTCGGCCTTCCTTTCCCTCTCCATCCATCTACATGTATACTCAGAACTCTTTTAGTAATATGCGCTTCATCCCTCCTCTTCACATGACCATACCAATTTGGATGATTTTTACCCACCAAAAAAAACCGTGAAGGTTGAAACACGTTCACATCAAACGGTTAGGCAATTTAACGAACTGATTACTTGACTATGTTTACACAATAATGTCCGCACATACTTACACACTTACATAAATGCCAATTTCGAAGTAATTACTTACGCAAATTATACAATACTTTATGGGTAATTAGATTTTATTTCATCAAACACTATAAGTACTCTGTTTCAAATGGCAATAGGTACAATGTTAGTCGTTAATGTTAGTTAGTCTTTGGAGAGGCTGATAAGAGGAATACCATAAACACTGTTTATTATCATTTTAAAATTAAACGTCTGACTAAAAACCCCATCCCGTTCCTTCTAGCCTTCATACCGGGGCACGAGCTCCCTTTCGGACGACCCTGTCCCCAGTAGGCTTCGACCCAGCTGATACGACCCACTGTAAAGCAAAAGCTTATTTGTTTTTCGGGTAGGAAATCAACAAATAAATTCTATTGCAAAGCACCACTGAGTGAAAAGTGTAAAGTTGTAACTGACTAAAGCGGGAACTACATTAGACCGACGCACACGTGGGCCACGCCTGATTTGCACGTAGAGTCGATTCGCGTGGCGTGGATGTAATGTAGCTCTACAATTCTAGTTGCCATATAAAATGCATTGACACCAACGCGCCCAGATCAGCGTACGTGGCCCACGTGTACCCAATGTAGTTCTACCTTAAAACCCACCCTCTCCTTGACACCATAGGGACCCAGCAGGGCCAAAGCTTACTAGGGCCTTAGGTTATTGGCAAACAAGGAATTTAGAAGTGGGTTTAAATCAGTAAAAGAATATTGTAACTGATATGCCATAAATTATTCAAGTGTTGCACCTCTCTTTTTTCTTGATAAGCACCAGATTGCAGCAGCCTATACCTCTCCTACTAGAGACACTCCAGGCGTTGGGAGTCGCAGCTCTATTCCCGACATCCATAAGCTCGAGCTTGCGGAATAGGTCGCTGTCCAATCCTGGACTTGGTCCTTACCAACTAAGCCCGATCGAAAGTGCGTTGTGTTCCAAGCGCACCTCAAAAACATTTCAGCAAGAATGATGGGCCTTGTTTGAGCCGATACCTGTCACGGAGGGCTGCAGATTGTTTGAGAGGGTTACCGTGGCCCTCGTAAAGGGAATACTGTAGGTCAGTAAGAGTCTGACAGTCCTCATGAGAAGTCATGATAACCCATGTAGAACAGAAAAGCCACCTTGAGCCAGAGTTACAGTCACAATAGGTACTGACAGTATTACTTATTTTTTTATTTGATCATTGAGTTGTATTTGTTAGTCTTAATTTAGATATTAGTGCAGTTCAGAAAAGCCAATCTTCCCATCATCGCTAAGCGTCTACGCTTTCGTGAGGATAAGGAAGCCTTTGTTATCCTAACGTTTCTGTGCTAATTTCATCTTGGTAAGCAAAAATGTCATGAGCTTATCTAGCACGACGATGAAATTGATCTAGTTTACATTATCCATCACAATAGGTCTTAGTTTTCTGGAAATTGCAGTTTCGACTGTCCCGAGATAAACTATCGAATCTGAAAATTTGCTTTTTTTTAATCTAAATAAATACTAGCTTGCTTAACATATAACACTTTTGACTAATGATACTTAAACATCATCTTCCTGCCCTTGTCCCGTTTTATTCGGGGTCGGCGCAACACGTTTTTTTCTTCCATTCTGTTCTATCACTCGTCACGCTATCACTAACTTCTTTTTCTTTCATATCACTTCTTACACAATCCATCCATCTTTTCTTTAGCCTCCCTCTCCCTCTCAATCCTTTCACATGTAATGATACTTAAACCCAAAACTAAATATGACACCAAATTTTTATAAGTACAGATATAGTAATTAATGACAAAGTTATCCATTAACCCTTCAGATACCGTCAATTAGAGACACAATAGTAAGACAATAGATGCGCGGCCACCGGTGGTCGCTTGGGGATTCATGAATTAAATCACCTCGCTATATATGTAATTAGTTAATATAAAAGCTTCACTAGTGTTCGTATAAATTGTTAGCATTACACCGCAAACTACCCCCTGTATTATTTTAGTCGTTTCAATCCATCCTATGGTTGTCTGGAAGATACCGCCATTGTACTCATAGATTTAAGTTTATGTACAAGCTATGTTACTTTTGGTGTACAATAAAGTTTATTCTATTCTCGCTCTCTTGTAAAGTAAGCTTTTTCACTTACGACAGTTTACCTAAGGACAGTCGGTTTTTCCTAAATCATCCCTCGTGCTTAGAATATATATATTCTGTCATGTTCATCAAACGCCATATGGCAAACTGCTGTTTGTAGGGAAGTTATTTTAAGTGGATGTCTAAGTAAGGAGTAAAAAACAGATCCTTACCGAAATTAAAACACAAAATTTGAACGTCAGCCAATCCATAATTGTGAATATCGAAAACACTACTGACACGTGCGCAAAAATATAGTTTTCTTTTTATATGGCGACACTTGAATCATAATGACTATCAGCTCAACATTCATTATATTATTAACAATTATACTTACAACGCAAACATTTGATGATAGTTTTTTACCCAAACACACAAAACTAACCCTTATGTAACAGTCATAAAGTTCTAAATCGTTTTAACTAAAGTCACTACTGAGATTTTTATTGGTTTCAAAGGCTTTTGTAGTACACAAATTAATTTTCTCTAAAGTGTTCGTAAGTAGATAAACGAACAATGGCGTTGTCCAATTAAAAGGGAGTTCACCCTCTCTATTAGAGTTGGTGACGATCCGGACACAATATTTTAGGACACTGTGTCCGAATTAGCACATTTTTATTTCAATTTTTTTTCTGATGATTCGAACACACACTGTTTAGTCAGATAAAAAGTTTTAAAATCTTAATCATATGTATTATTGTGTATATAAAAGCGAAATACCACTCATAGATTAATCACGAAATCTTAGAAACTATAACACCTACAAACATAAAATTTGGCAGGTAGGTTCCTTATATGGTGCAAATATCCACTAAGAACGGATTTTTCGAAGATCACTCCCTAAGGGGTTGAAACGGAGGTCCAAAGTTTGTATGGAGAAACCGACTTTCACGCCAGGAAGACGCTGGTAGAAGCTAGTATGTGGAGAAAACAAGCGTTACCAAAACTATTTTAGGGTGGAACAAAGGCGGGAAGTTCGGGGAATAAAATTCTTTATATTTTTTTTTTTTAAATGACTGTTCTAAACAGCTTCAATAGAGGTGAATGAATAAATATTGAAAATAAAATTTGACGATTCGGACACTGTGTCCGAATATAATCTGTCCGAATCATCAGAAACACCTCTATTACTGTAGTACTCGGCTTTTACTAGGGTTCGACATATTGATTGTTATTTCGTAAGATTTAACAATCAGATTTACTTTCCAATAGGACTTGTCTACGGTTAGGCAAGTGCAGTGCAGTCGTGAAACCAGTGGATAGCTTTTTGTCTTTTTACATAACGTCTACATACTCAAAAAAAAACATATCTTATGTAATAGTAGGTGCGGCGAGATGTTGATTACGCAGGATTCTCGAACGCGTCAGAAAATTGAAAAAACCAACAGAGATTGCATCACTGCTTACCATCAGGTGGGATCGCAGTCAAGCACTAGTTTATATTAATTTTAAAAAAATCCTAACGAGAGAAACCTTGCACCTTGTAATGTACCCCTACCACATATGGACCCTTAATCCTCTACCTTGGGTTTCTGAGATACAGACCTCTGACGGACGGACGGCTGGACAGCGGAACCTTAGTGATAGGGTCCCGTTGGCACTCGGGTACGGAACTCTAAAACTATTGCTATTTAGTGCGTTTTCGTCTGTTTCTAAGCACGATACAGATGAACCATACACATGATAATGTTTCAAGCCTGCACAGATTTCGGATGTACAACATTCATATTATCATAACAAGTCACCATTTCAGCCGACAGACGTCCACTGTCGGACATAAGCCTCCCCCAAGTGTCGCCACAATGATCGATCCTGTGCGTCCCGCATCCATCGGATTCCCGCAACGTTTACCAGGTCATCGGTCCACCTTGTAGGAGGCCTGCCGACGCTGCGTCTACCCGCTTCCCAAACGCCAAGTATAACAAGTAATTTAAGGAAAATGGTGGGAATAGGCTTACAGGTCTTTTTTTATATTTTTGACAGATCTGTTGGTCTAGTGGTCAGTGGCCCTGACTGCTATGACGGCGGTCGTGGGTCCGATTCCCACCCAAAACAAACGTTTGACCAATCACAGATCGTCTTCCCTACATACATTGTTAAAAGATATATACAGGGCCAAATCTATCATACCAAATTAGTCGTTCTCAAAGTTCCCCGGAATAGTTTCAAGCGGCATAATTTAGGTTTCCTAGACGTCTAGTTAGGCGTACTGTCAACTAAGTTAGCTCTCTCAGGACTCGCCACTTGCCTAACTCTTGAAAACACCTAATTGCCACTGAACTTTGAAGACGTTGCGTAATTTGATACATAAGTCCCGAATTCTATCACTGGAATGGGAAACCAATTATTTATTTAACTTGTTAAGAACTGTATTCTTAGGATGTGTGTTAAAAGTGATTTAATTAGGAGTTGTAGGTTACGGGTTCAAACCCAGCCAGGCGCATTACTTTGTGTAATTTATTTCATCACTACTGCTCTCAAAACGGTGAAGGAAAATCGTGAGGAAACCGGCATGTACTAGAGCCAAAAAAATCGAAGACATGTGACATTCACCAACCGGCACTGGGTCCGCTTGGTGGATTACGGCCAAAGAGATTAAACATACACATAACGGCCCATTCCCTCTCCTAGAGAGAGGGCTTGAGTCCCAGCAGTAGGAACATTATAAGACGGACTATGCTACTGTTAGTGGTTCATTGTTAGTGAATTTTGGGCTGTGAAAAAGACGGATGAAAAAAGATTGCATGTAGCGGAGATGAGAATGTTAAGATGGATGTGTGGTGTGACAAGAATGGATAAAGTGAGAAATGAGTATATTAGAGGAAGTTTGAAAGTGGCGCCAGTGACTGAAAAGTTGAAAGGTAATCGTGTATCTTGTCTTGGTATGGTCATGTGAAGAGGAGGGATGAAGCGAATATTACTAAAAGAGTTCTGAGTATATACATGTAGATTGATGGAGAGGGAGAGGAAGGTCGAAGAAAAGATCGATGGATTGTGTGAGGGGTGATTGACGGGTGATACGGCCACGCTCAGTGTAGGGTTCCGTAGTTTTCCGTCCGTCGCAATAAGTGCCCACACTTAAGAGTTAAAGAACAGCGCGAAGTAGCCCAAAGTAGCGCGAAGTAACTCAATTTTCTGAGAGATGGCGCTGATCTCTCAGGAAATCGGGTTACTAATCTATACAAAGTAGACGGGTTATGTATGTTGGGTTTTCGGTGGCCATCCAACACTAGTTGGATTGCGTGAACCGGTTTTAATACTTCTTTTTTTATTTGAAAGAAGATACGATCAGGATAGTAAAATAAGTAAACTAAGATTTAAAAAACATGCTTGGTTAAATTACAGACTTAGTTCAGAAATCATTTTGTACAACTTTTCAAAAATTGTTCAACTCATCAAGTTCAAAATCATTTTCCTAGAAAGTCTTTTTAGAATTTTTACATATTTTCTAAACTTATGATTCAAAACTTAGAGGGGATGGCACACATTTTTTTTTTTACTTCTGGTACGATTATTTCCGAAACTATTAACATTATCAAAAAAATATTTTAGTAAATCCGTATTCATTTTTGAATACATATCCAATAATAGGTATATCACACGTTAGGGTTGAAATGAAAAAAAAACACTCCCCACTTTACGTGTGGGGGGGGGTATCCTAGTAAAACATTTATTTACATTTTTACTTTACCACTTTGTCGGCGTGAATCGGCGTGATCTATACTAATAATATAAAGAGGTAAAATTTGTAAGTTTGTAAGTTTGTATGTAGGGGGTAATCTCTGGAAGTACTGGTCCGATTGCTAAAATTTTTTCACCGCTAGAAAGCTGCTTTATTCCTGAGTGACATAGGCTATATTTTATGTACGCGAGCGAAGCCGCTGGCAAAAGCTAGTTATATATATTGGTATGGTCACATTTCAGCTATCTAGTGCTAATGGTCACAGATTATCCGCGGACGGACGGACAGACAGACAGACATGGCGAAAATAGAAGGGTTTCTAGTTGACTACGAAACCCGAAAAAGGCAATTTAAAGTAAAGCGTCAAAAAATTCATCCGCATCGCTGACGACTAGAAATGTACCCAAAAGACTGGCGGCATTGCCACGCTGAAAGGCAATGCTTATTCTTTGTCCGAAGTAAAAGCAGCTCTTGGGTCACGCGAAGTATCAACGAGGCGTTTCGAAAGTTCTTTAAATAATTTGTGAGCACTCGGACCCCACGATTCGAGAGTTTCAACCCCAAACGTTTTATTTTTTAGGTTAGTTTTAATTAGGTCAAGGTAAATTAGTTGAATTTATAATTTGTTGATCTTATGGAAATAAAAGTTTACATAAAAAATGTGATCAAGATACAATAGTTTTAATATGTATAAGTATTATAAATCCTTATCCTTACTAATATTATAAAAGTGAAAGTGAGTTTGTTTGTTTGTTACGTCTTCACGTCTAAATAGCAAAATCGATTTTAATGAAACTTGGTACACGGATAGACCATGTCCTGGAATAGGACATAGGGTACTTTTTATCTCGGAAGTATGTTCCCTTGGGATAATTTTCTACTATCACGCGGGCGAAGCCGCTGGGAGCAGCTAGTAACCTTATAAATAATATTACAAGAAATTAAAATGGATAATAAATTTAATTTAAAATAAAAAGAAACAATAAATTAAAATGTCGTATTTTTTGTTCTGCAATCCTGATTTATCCTCCAAAGACAGCTAATATCCATCCACAACCCACTTTCCATGTGACTACTCAAACGTTTAACATCATATTTCCCCCATTCTCACACAAACAAGTCCCACTAATCACTATATTGTTCATTCAGCTCCGACTGAGTAAATATCTCATTATATAAACACACTACGATTTGTGAACATGATTGTAATTACAACATATTTATCAGTAAATATCTGATTATAGCTAAAATAGGAAAATTATTGTAAATCGCATTTTTTTTAATTTTTTTTTTAACTGCGTAAATCATCCAATAGCATATTCCGCTCTTGGGCGGAGCGTAAGGGTGTATCAGACTTATACTCACTAAAAACCCACTACTGTCCCTTCTTCGCCTTTATAAGTAATCTAAGAATTCATGAAGTCTACAGTGTTCTCACATTCACATTATAAAAAAAGGCCAGAAAAATATAAATAATTGGAACCACCAATAAAATGTTAAAAAAAATATATATTACCAACGAATTTAAGATAGTTGAAGTCTAAAGATCGTAGTAGAGCCTCTACTTTCAATTTTAAATGCTATCGACGATATTTATGAAGCCTTAATCCCAACAACTTAGACGCATATAATATCTTTGAGAATTAAACCCGTCCTTCGTAGAAAGAGAAATATTTTTTATTTAAAATTATTTAAATGAATCCGACCGTAGTTTGCTGAAACATAAAATTCTTGAACAAAGAGGCGCAGTAACAACTGTTTGAGTGTGGCCTTTAGAACAGCGGGAGACGCTACATCTTACCTTATCCTCTTCAGTTGGCTTAGCCAAGTTGATAATCCACAATCGTTAACGCTAGTAGAAAACTTCAAACGTATTAACATCATCTCAATGTTAAGTCACAAAATATATAGGTACAGAAGTCAATATACATACAAAGCGCGCTCGAGCAACGCACTTATAGACAGCGCTCACGGACACGGTATCTCGGAGCGCCTCGGCACATCGTCGAACACTTCCGACTCAAACGCTCATTAGTGTGCGTACACTGAGCGTAGGTGTAAAAAGTGAAGATACATGAGATTGTCTTCTGTACCTATCTATTTTGTGGTTAAGTCGCGTGGTCAGAACAAAGGAATTGGATGCGTTACCGACTGTAGAGAGATATTCGAAACAAAATGGTCGTAACTTAGCTAGGCCTGCAGGAATAGTCTCCGATCATGGAATAAGACTGAGACAAGTATCTCTATTGATAAATTCACATGATAAAACGGAAGGCAATCAATATTAGTGGACCGAATAGACGTTGTTCTCTGGGAAAAATATAGGTCCCGATTGCAGCGCCACCTACTGGATCAAACTGTCAATTTAAACCGTCCTGGGACTTGAACATACACACATTTTATAAAAAGACGTAACACCGTTTAGTACACGTCATCATTATCATCATCAGCCTTTTTAATGTTCCCACTGCTGGGACTCAGGCCTCCTCTCTATGAGAGGGAATGGACCATACACGTACAGGAGAATAATTTAAATATCAAAAGACGACCTAATAATGATATCCATAGGAGAGCCAAGGTTACCAACATAGCCCCAAAAATCACCAAATGTCAGTGAGCAGGACATTTTACTCGCAGAACAGATGGAGTGACGACACACGGCGTTCCGAATGATGCAGTGTTGAAAGGCCTCCCACAAGACGGACCGATTGATCGTTTTCCGGCTGAAATGATGAACATGAGACAAAAGATTTTACATGGTACATAGTGACATGACAATTCATGTTCAAAAGCAAGCTAATAAATATAACAACCTCATCGGCAGATATATTTTTGAGCCGTTTGTGGTTGAAACTCTTGGGCCGTGGGGTACGAGTGCTCATGCACTTTTTAAACAATTATCCAAACGCCTTGTTGACACTTCGCGTGACACAAAAGCTGGCTTCGACCTTGGTCAGAGATTAAGCATTGCCATACAACGTGGCAATGCCGCCAGTCTTTTGGGCACACTTCCAGTCGACAGCGATGCGGAGGAATTTTTTGACGCCATAATTTAGGTAAGAATTATTGTTTATACAGTTTTAATTAGTTAAGTATTTTTATTTTTCATGTTCTTCCTAGTTTAAATAAATATTTAAAGCAAGCTTAAATATCTGCAAGTTTGTTTTTCTGGTAATTGCAGTCACTAAAAAAATAAATAGTATTCCAAAACGTACTGTGCAAACACTAATATTACAACAGGCGTAATGCATTATTTGCTCCAACGCGAGCACAGTAAAGAAAATAAAATAAATAAATAAATAAAAACGTTTATTTGACACAGATTTACATGTTGTAGTTATAGTCACATTTAACAAGTACGATGTTTCACAATACATTTGATGATAACCACCAAACTAGGCCGATGGCCTGTATTATGGTGGTCCATCGTTCAGCCATGAAGTAAAGAAGCACTTAGCAAAGCCTTTTTTTTAACAACTAGCATCTATTTTACTTGAAACGTAGATATTATTGTGTTTAAAGTTAGTATTCTGGGACCAACTTTGAAAAAGTTAACAATTTGGATATTTACTATTGTCATTATCTTGTTATTCGTCTGTAACCTTTCCCAATCTTTGGCCCGATGACCTGGTTAGGGTTGCGGGAATCCGGTGGATGTGTAACGCACAGGACCGGTCGTTGTGGCGACGCTTGGGAGAGGCCTGTGTTCAGCAGTGGACGTCTTTCGGCTGATATGATGATGATGATGATGATGAGCCTTTCCCAACAACATTCTAACAAAATTCTTGCACTTGACAAAAGTGCAAAAAGGCAATATCTGTTTTTTAATAAAGTATTTTTAGTAGTTATCAGAAAATCTCAATATTGCAGACCACTTTTTTTACTTCACACACCCTGTCGATATAAAAACAAAATGATCAGATCGTCGCCATTTTTAGAGCCCCATCCCCAAAGCGGCAGTTAATAAATTATTTATAGACGATGTCGTCGGCTTATCTGGCTCCCTCCGATTTCTCACTGTTCACTCCAAAGAATTATTTTTCAGCCATTACAAATCCTTTTCCATAAAGTGCTGATGTTGGGGGAATAATTGTTTAGAGACCCGCAATCCCTCATAGACAGAAGAACGGCTTGAATAAGCTGAAAACCTTTCAGCTTATTCAAGCCGTTCTTCTGTTTATTCTCCTTCTGGAGAGAATTTGGCTGGATAGGATCAACGTGGACTGTGTGCAGAAAACAGAACCTAAACAGAACTATAGAAAGAAATAGAGAAAGAGAGGAATTAGAGGAGGGGGTTGATTCCTCTCGTCTTAGGCCGCCAACATACATATTGTTCTCTCATATACAGCTCATCATTAATGACGGTAGTCTCAAAGAGATGGCAGCATAACCGTATGAGCCTAACAGGGCCGAGACCCAGGGAAATTTCTGAAAAGTAAACTCGTGGTCCTAGAACACGAAGGGCAACTTTAGGACACAGGTGTGACTTAAGTCAGTAAAAGTCTGACAAGCTCTGCCGCTCCACCCTAGAGTGGAAGAAGTCATTTGATCAGATAATTTCTCATCCCAAATAAAAATATAGTAACCGCCTTTCAGATCATTACTTCTTTCACACGATCTCTTTGTTAATGAATCCTATTAGTATTTTATGTTCTCTACAAATAATCAAACGGTTTATTGCTATATATTCTTTTTAAATCATCAAAAAAGTTACCTTTTTCCGCTACAGCTGAAGTGTTAGAAGTCATTTGATAATATCCCACCACACATAATGGCCACTGCTCTAAAAACGGTAAAGGAAAACATCGTGAGGAAACCGGCATGTCCTTGAACCAAAAATTCGAAGTCATGTGACATTCAGCAACCCGCACTGGGCCCGCGTGGTGGATTACGGACCATTCCCTCTCTTAGAGAGGAGGCCTGAATCCCAGCAGTGGGAACATTGAAAAGGCTGTTGATGATGATGACACATAATGGTTCCGATACGTGGTCGCTTACAATGGGCCTAGTATGAAAACTTAAAGTCACCCAAAGGGCAATGATAATGGCTATGTTCGGAGTTTCCTTGCGTAATCACATCAAGATATCCGCAGGAGAACCAAGGTTACCGACATAGTTCGAGGAATCGCCATACTTAAGTGGCAATGAGCTCACTTTGCTCGCAGAACTGATGGTCGATAGAGACGAAAGATTCTAGAGTAGCGATCACGTACCCGAAGACGCAACTTTGGAAGGAATCCCACAAGGTAGACCGATGAAGTCGCTAGACTCCAATGGATGCGAGACACACAGGTCCAATCATTTAAGAGACGCTTGGGAAAGGCCCAACAGTTGACGACTTTCGATTGAAAAGATGATGATGAATATCCCACGGCAAAAAAAAATTCAATCCTAAATGAATCAAAAGGAGCGATCAATCATAAATACTTTTAGTTGGACGACGTTTACAACTGGATATCTTCGTGAAACATCGACCAACTCTGCGGCTTGTCATTTGTGTCTGTGCAGTCTTAGACGCAATTATGAACGCTATATTGCTTCATCTAAGCTTCACAGTTGGCTGGGTGCCAATCAATATTAATTGCTTTGACTAACATTGCAACAAATATAGGTATATAGCATCCATTACTATGATCAACTGCTGCTTAGCTTGTTCCCTAAATACATTGATGTCGTATAATTCTAGTCGATTCGAATGCTGCGGACTTTAAGGATCAGACATTTTCTTTTTTGGAGCTCTGTACCATAAAAGGAAAAAATAAAACAGAACCCTTTTTTTTCGTTGGGCGAAAATCATCCAATGACAACCCGCGCTCTTTGGTCAAGCGGAAGATAGTTTCAGACTCTTACTGACTAAAAACCCACCCCGTTGCTTCTAGCCTTCATACTGGGGCTCGAGTTCCTTTCGGATAAACCTGGCCCCAGTAGGCTTCGACCCAGCTAGGCCCCTCCAATTGCTGACAACTCCTTGAGGCGTGCGGGAACAATGCGCGCCATAGAGGTCTTGGGCTCGGTCCGGACAGTTACCGGACGGTCGGACAACGAGCTACCCATGACTCGCCGTCCGCGAGCCCAGGTCTTTGGTGGCCTGACATCTGTATCGGAATCCCGGCGGCGGCTGCGAGAGCGCCGTTGCGTGATGCGGTCACTCTCCTCCTTTGCTAGCATTACTGCTTCGCAGAAGGAGGCGACCGCCTGCCACTCCTCCTCGCTCCGGACCATGGCCTGAACCAAGGCCCGGCGAAACAGAACCCTTATAGAATCACTTTGTTGTCCGTCTGTCTCTCTGTCTGCCTATCAAAACCCTTTATCTCGAAAACGCGTGGAGATATGGAGTTGAAATTAAAATCATATACCGCCCCGTCGGTCCCTTGAAGCTGTGAAAAATCATTTAACCCTTCAGATACCGTCAATTAGAGACACAATAGTAAGACAATAGATGCGCGGCCACCGGTGGTCGCTTGGGGATTCATGAATTAAAACGAATTAAAAAGATTATGTCGCATTTAACGTATATTTCGGGCTCTATCGATAATCTTGGTTCGTATGAGGACAAGTCCTAAATAATTGGCTAGCTGTCGTCTTTGATTGTTTTTCTTTTTAATCAGTTTTTATTTAAGCATATAACACATCTATAGAAGTTTTTCACGTAAACTGTACGAAATTGATGTAGAAAAATGTTAAAAAATGTGTGTAATTTAACATATTATTTAGGCTTTATTTCATCGCAATCGTTTGACTATATCGAAAGATACGCCTAACATTCATTGAACGTTAGGCGGTACGAAGTTCGCTGGGTCAGCTAGTTAAAAAATTAATGTTTTCTACATACGTTAATATCGACTTAAACAATGCGAGACTTTTCAACAGTAGATAGTAGTCCAGTAGTATCCAAGCACAATGTGATGAAAACATCTCTTTAACCGTCAAAAGTACCAATTTCAGTGCAACCTCCAGTTTCTTTGTTTGTCGAGTCCCCGTTTGCAATCACAAAGTAGATCCCACGGGGAGACAGGATTATCTTCAGCTTAAGCTACGACTGGAACCAGGTAAAGTTGGGGTCCCACTGAAGACTGGTTTCTGAATGAAGAATTTAAAGTTATTTGATTGAATTTACTTATTGTATAATATCCAATTTCAATTTAGTGAGCAACAGATTTTACTATTTTCAAGAGATATTTTTTTGAGGTAAATCATCAAATAACTCTTCCTGCTCTTTTACTGACTAAAACTACACCAGTGTCCTTCAGTTGCTCTTTGCGTTCTAGGACCACGATTTTCAGAAATTCCCCGCCTTGGCCTTAGCGGGCATCTCGTGGTGACTGAAATCTCTTTGAAGCGCGCGTAAAATACCTACTGCACGCCATCGACTACTCGGACTCTAATCTTATCGGACGACAGGTAGTGAGCAATAATTTATTGCTCGCCATCTATAAGTCGACCAGGAATAACCTGCTACCTTTATTCCTTCCTCGATCGTGTATGGAATATTTAATTGCTCTCGTCTTTGGGACGGATCTGCCCGATACCAGTTTTATGCACTTGAGGCAATTCAAAGACGAGCCAGATGGATAATTGGCGATGATACACTCGTCGAGTCGAGGCTTCAAAGTTTTGAGCATCGACACCGAGTTACTACGGTTTTCTACGGGGTGCGTTTCAGGAAGTGTGAATCGGAATTGCATAACTTGATTCCGCCTAGCCTATTCCATCATCGGACTACCAGACGTACGGCGATACGCCACCGGTACATAGTGGACATCCCACCTACACGCACAGAACTTTTTGGGAACACATTCATTGTGCGTGCAGCTAAGGAGTGGAATTCCTTACCGGAGTCTGTGTTTCCTGATAGCTACAACCCAGGAATCTTTAAGTCGAGAGTGAATAGGTTTCTTCTAGGTAAGCGCGTTCCATCGTCGACCACATCGTCACTTTCCATCAGGTGAGATAGCGATCAAGTGCAAACCTATCAACAATATTTTTTTATTTAATTTAAATCCTTCAGTTGTCTTTTTCATTCCAAGACCACGGTAACTCTTTCGAACATAACCCTCCTTCTCCTCTCTTTCTCTCATCTTTATTTCCGCCATCACTGTGACCCTACACCTTCAGAATTTGACTTTGTAAGACTTCAATAATACTTTACTGAGTGTAGGTACCGTTGTTTCATAAATCTCTGACGAATCCAAATCTTATGTAAAATTGTTTTGTAGCAAGCTGAAGTGTGCCGGGCTTATATTTCTCATATTGTTATTGTTCAAAGTGAACCAGTCTATGTCAGGTACAAAAGGAGCTAGGAATATGTGATTGGTTTAGCAAATATACTAGTACTAGCTTTTACCCGCGGCTTAACACACCTTTATTAATATACTTTAATTCCTCTCCCCTTTTCTTCCCTCTTTCTCACTTTTTTTTTAATTAGGCTATGTCGTCTCCAGGGTCCCAACTATCTCTGTACCAAAATTCATCAAAATCGGTTTTGCCATTTAGGCGTGAAGACGTAACAAACAAACAAACTCACTTTCGCTTTTGTAATATTATAATATATAAATATATGTATATATTATATTTACAAAAACTAGACTTTAAGAAAAGGGCTGGGAGAATTTTTGAAGTAGTTACCGTAGCCTTGGAACGCAATGGGCATTTGAAAGAACACAAGTGGGTTTTAGTTAGTAAAAGTCTGACAAGCTGTCTCGCTCTAGACTAGTGCTCTAGACAGAGCAGGAGAATTTATTTACCTATGTTAAAAAAAAATATCTTGAGAGAAATATATATGAATATTATCATCATCATCACCTCAGTCAAAAGACGTCCATTGCTGAATATTGACCTCCCCTAAGTGTTGCCACATAGGCTGGTCCTTCCTATTATTTTCCTAGCTTGGATATGATCCAGCCGATTCCTTCTTAATTTTCCTTGGATACAAAACAAAGTGACAAAGTAAACAATAATCATTGATGTTCGTTCCAGTGGGTGATATATTTAATCTCTTCTCCTTCCAATCCTGGACTATGCTGCTGCCAGCTATCTTGATCTCACCCAAGACCAATTGGATAAGCTTGAGCGACTTCAAAATCTTTGTATCAGGTTCATATTTGGCTTGCGCAAGTATGACCATGTCTCTGAATTTCGTACTAAGCTCAAATGGCTTCCTATTCGCCTTCGCCGGAATGCCCATATACTTTCTTTGCTCTATAATGTGCTATTTAATCCTTGTACCCCGTTTTACCTCAAAGAACGTTTTCAGTTTCTTAGTGACACACATAGTAGGTCCTTGAGATCATCGGAAAACCTAAAATTAAGTATTCGCACGCATTCCACCTCCTTCGTTGACAAATCTTTCACAATTCAAGCTGCACGTTTGTGGAATGCGTTACCCCTGGAGGTGAGGCGTGCTCAAACGCTACCAACATTTAAAAAAATGGTGAAGGAACATTACCTTTCTCTTTGATATATATATTTTTTTTTTCATCTTCTCCTGGTTCAACTATATATTTGATATTTATTAGTTTATTTATTTTTTTTGTGTTGTATGTATGTATTTGTATTAATGTATCTTATTAGTATTATTTCTGATGTTTGTACACCGACAACCCTAAATCTATCTCCCTTCTTTCAGTCCATCCAAAGGTTGTCTGTAAGAGATCGCCATGTGCGATAAGACCGCCCATTGTACACTTTTTTCTTAAAATGTTTGTCCTATGTATTTGTTTATGTGGTGTACAATAAAGAATATAATAAATAAATAAATAATAAATAAATATTAGTATCTGAGGGAAAGCCAGATACGTTACTTCGAAACTTAAGATCGGTAATATTTCTTGACGTGTCATCATCATCATCATCATTTCAGCCGATACACGTCCACTGTTGGACATAGGCCGACATGGGACCCAAGCGTTGCCACAACGAACGTTCCTGTGCGTCCCGCATCTATCGGTTTCCCGCAACGTTCACCAGGTCATCAGACCACCTTGTTGGAGGCCTTCCAACGCTGCGTCTTCCGGTACGCCGTCACCACTCCAGAACCTTTTGGCCCCAACGGCCATCTGATCTGAGAGCAATGTGCCCTGCCCATTGCCACTTAAGTTTGACAATTCTGTGTGCTATGTCGGCAACTTTAGTTCTCCAGCGGATGTCTTCATTTTTTATTCGATCACGCAAGGAAACCCCGAGCATAGCCTCTTCTTCTTCTTATAGCCATCTTGACGTGTGCACCATATGAAATAAAACACAAAGGTAACTGAAGAAACTGAGATGGTTTTTTTTTTTAATTTTGACAGGAATCTCTGACGAGATCTGATCTCGAAAAACCTCAAAAAAACCTCAAAAAAAAAAACACGTACCTAACTTACTTCCTAATTCTCTCCACCACTCAAAGTGTTACAGTCAGCAACAGAACAGCTAACAAAGAAATCAAATCCCTCGTTCAAAAATCCATGTGCAGTCAGTAAAGCCATTTGGAGA
The DNA here is from genome assembly GCA_949319445.1 of Mythimna lalbum. NCBI lineage: Eukaryota > Metazoa > Arthropoda > Insecta > Lepidoptera > Noctuidae > Mythimna > Mythimna lalbum. The sequence goes on along the minus strand of OX439357.1, from coordinate 16,431,167 downwards.
CACACTCCAGGCTCGTAAAGATAATGGTCACATGTTTAAAGTGACCATAAAACCGTACATAGTATTTTAGTGTCCATCGCTGGGTTTACTCATGTTTGTTACTTGATGGCAAATAATGAGGCGGAGGTGAACGACGGCTACGCGATGTGGCCGCTGAAACAGCGGTTTACATGAATACTACTCACTACCTCCTGAAAAAGCCTGGTTTCCACCACACCACCACCAAATAGATAGATACAGAAGACAATCTCATGTAGGCGACTGTCCGGACCGAGCCCAAGACGTCGACGGCGCGCACTGTTCCCGCGCGCCCCAAGGAGTTGTCAGCAACAGCAGGGGCCCAGCTGGGTCGAAGCCTATTGGGGCCAGGGTTAGTTTCGAAAGTATAGCTCGAGCCCTGGTATGAAGGCATGAAGGAACGGGGTGGGTTTTTAATCAGTAAAAGTCTGACACTATCTTCCGTTCCGCCTAAGAGCGGGGGTTTTCATTAGATGATTTTCCCACCATAAAAAAGCGTAAAATTCGTTTATGCTCGAAAATTATAGTAGTTGTAGTAGTTCCGAATTTTATGCTCGAAGGAAAATTCCAGCTGGTTCAGGAGCCCCGTCTTGAGCTCAATTTACTTGCACGTCACCAGGATGCCGTTCCCTAACATTACTTTGTTGCGTTTTGACGTTCGGCCATTTCAAACGTCAACTATTTCAGTTGGTGTTGTTCTTATTGTATGGGCTTATGATTTTTGTTAACTTTTAGAATTCTGTACCTATCTCAAAAGGAACAAGCTTTTAAAGAAAATATTTTTTTTCATACCAAGCTTTTATAGCTATATAATTAATACTCGTCAAGACGTATCATACGAGCCCAAACTCGATGGGGATGTCGTTTAACTACCAAGTTCCTATAGCCACCTTCCGGTTCTATCATCAGATCAGCTCCATGTCATAATAATTTAGCATTGTCATTTGATTTACACATGCATGCACAATTTCAGCTCAATCGGTAACCGGCAAGTGGGTCAAATTTAATTTGCAAGATTTGATGACAGACAAACTTCGGGACAGGTGAAATTAAATTAAAGCTTGTAAAAACGGGACCCTTATAGGATCACTTTGATGTCTGTCTGTCAAGACCCTTTATCTCGGGAACACGTGGAGATATCGAGTTGAAACTAAAACCAGTATACCCTCAAGTCTGAGGTCCCTTGAAACTGTGAAAAAATCAGACTTCTGAGTTAACGAAAAAAAAAAATACGGCCGTTTATGCTGCAAAAAATGGATTATTTCAATATTCAGATACCCTATGAATTTTCTACTACTAGTACTTAAATGTTGATACTTCAAGAGTATTAACATTCATAGGGTATTTGCCGTTGACCTAGAATCCTAAAATTTGGCGTGAAGCATGGTCTCATGACATCTGTAAAAATCTACAGTTCTCAGCAAAAATCTGCAAACTGTAGTTCTGTTGTTACGTCACAAAAAATCAAACTTTAAATTCGATTTCCGAATCGACTTCCGAATGACCACTACCGCTCTACCCAGAACGGGAGAAGTCATTGTATGGTTTCCCACCTTAAAAAAAAACCTGTGTTCCGTCATTTGCCTTTTGCATTCCTAGCAGGCATCAGCCGCAGCAACTTCTGGGCCGACATATCTTTGAGGCGCGTGGAACACAACGAGCGGTAGACTCGGCCTTAGGCCTAAACGGACGATAAGCCACCCATTGCTCGCCGTCCACAAGCCTGTTATATAGGTAACCTTCTTACGTTGCTCTATTTATGTACCTAACATACAAGGTGATTGGAAGATGGGTGCAAAGCTTTGAGGCGAATATAGTACAGATAATTTAGAACCTCTTCAGCCATGGTTGTCTTAGACGAAGTCTTACCATTTTTCTTTGTCTAAGACAACCATGGCTGAAGGGGTTCTAAATTGTCTGTTCTGTATTCGCCTCAAAGCTTTGCACCCATCTGCCAATCACCTTGTATGACGTCAAAATATTCAACATTGTTTTTATCTTAATTTAACATTGTTTGTAAAATAAAGAGAATTTACGTTAATGCTCAAACAGAACCAACAACCGAACAAACGATTCAATTAAAAGCTTTATTGAACCCTACATACCAACTTATGCATGCAGTTGCAAAAGAAATACCCAGCAGAACTTCAACCTTATATACAAAGGCATAGGAGTGAGTAATAAGATTTGAGAGTCAAAATTAAAGTTGTAAATCTGTTTGCAAATCGACAGTGTTTGCCCAGTTGTGGTTTATTTTCTATCATTGTGTCGTTATGTATAAATAGTGGTCTAGTGCTGATATTTTCGTGTATAGTATATTATACCGACTGGTCGCCGACAGACCAGCAAAATGCTGCCCATCGTACTAGCATTACTCTTCGCTACGGTAAGTACTTTCAACTTTCTTCAATAGATATTATAAAACAATACAAGCACTAAACGTTTCGGAAACGCATTCATTGTGCGTGAAGCTACGGAGTGGAATTCCTTGCCGGAGTCTGTGTTTCCTGATAGCTACAACCCGGGAATCTTTAAGTCGAGAGTGAATAGGTTTCTTCTAGGTAAGCGTGTTCCATCGTCGACCGCATCGTCGCTTTCCATCAGGTGAGATGGCGGTCAAGCGCAAACTTATCAACAATAAAAAAAAAAAAATGACCCCGCCGCGTCTCTCTCTGTCTGTTCGCAATAAACTCAAAAACTACAGCATCGATTTTCAAGCGGTTTTCACCACTCGATAGTGCGGTTCTCGAGGAAGGTTTCAGTTATAATTTGTAAAGTTTTTGTATTTATTTCTGTGTACATTAACGATATTTGTTGAAAACGTCGGGGAAAAATAGCCGAAAGGGTAATCGTGTTACCCCGAATTTAACGCGAGTGAAGCCGCGGGCAAAAGCTAGTATTTAAATAAAATCCTGAAGAAATGTCTGAAAGTCTACAGAGTAGTACAAAATATAAAGAGAAAAAAAATTAACAAGTCCAGGTTTTGAAACCTAAAAGTGAAGGAATGCAGGTTGATGCCTGTTAGAGCTTTTTTAGGTGGAAAATCATCCAGCATTTCCATCAGCAACATCTGGGATCATCATGGTGGGAAAGCATGACGGACTTTCACTGACTAAAACTCACTCCTGTTGCAACTTTGTCTTCGTTCCAGAGCCCCGTGGTACATACACTTTCGCATAATCCATAATGCCCTTTAAGGCTGCGGAAACGTTTGAATGAGTGACCGTGGCTTTAAGACGAAGTACAACTAGAGGACACAGATGTATTAGTCAGTAAAAGTCTGACACGCCCTCTCGTTTCACCCTAGAGCGGTAAAAGTCATTAGATGATTTACCATCTCAAAAGGAATGATTTGGAAACTACCTCCTAAGCACTTACAGAACAGCAACGCATCGACTGTGCAAAGCGCTCTATATCGCCTTCAGCATAATTCTCAATACGCATACAACTGAGAATAGACGGATTTAAAAGGTGACACCATGAGTTATGCATGCTTTAGGATTTGTTTAAAAATGCATTTATCTAGGACCTTTTATAAACTAGCTTTGGCCCGCCATTTCGCGTCCGTCAACTGACTACCTACTTTACTCTATCCTACCGTTCCCAACTCTATCCCACTCTACCCCACTCTACCCCACTCTACCCCGCTCTACCCCGCTCTACCCCGCTCTACCCCACTCTACCGCACTCTAACCCACTCTACCCTTCTCTAGTCAAAAAAATTCGTTTTAAAAGTATAGTTGGCGCAGGGTTGAGGAAATTATTGCTGCGCCTGCGCAGCATCACGGGTTCGATTCCTGCACGGATCAAATATTTGTCTACAGATCCGTTCTGGTTGGGTGCCTTGTGAATGTGAGTTTACGTGTTCATGAACGCGCCCACTATACAGGAGTAATTCCTAGCTTCTTCTTCCTTGCCTTATCCCTTCATTCGAGGTCGGCTCTCCTCGTTTTTAGCCGCCAGGATAGGCTATCCTGGGTTGTCTGTGCGTCCAGCTGAACTCGTTTCAGATCTTTGGATACGGTTGTCCACCACAAAGCTAGAGGGCTCCCGCTGCCTTTTTTCTTTCGGGCATCGCTAAGGCTTTCTTTACTGGGTACTCTTTATCTCTTCTCATGACATGTCCGAACCAGTGCATACGTCTCTCTGACAACTTATCTGTTATGGGTGCAACTTTGAAGGAGCCTCTGATCTATTCGTTGCGTACCTTATCAAGTCTCGTAACGCGCGCTGACCATCGCAACGTTTTTATTTCATTAACGTGCAGTTTGTTCTCGTGAGTCCTTTTCATCGCACAGCATTCAGTGCCGTATAGCATGGCGTGAACAGAAGTAACTCCTAGCGTGGGGCAAAAATTAAAAAAAGACAATTTGTATTGTGTATTCCATAATTGTCTTAGTCTAGGCTCTTGCAAAAACACTTCTGTATCAGTGACGGATTAACACTACTTGATGCCCTAAGCAATCCACGCTTGTAGGCCCCCCATCCGTATGTCAACTAGAATCAGTCTTTAAACCTTTGCCTAAAACATTAGTTTTTTTGTAAAATAAGACGAGATGTCCTTAGAAGTGGAGTAGATGCGACAACTATAAAAACCAAAGCACAAATTACTTATTTATTGAAATGCGCCTTGCAGCTTTTCCGGGCATTGAATTCACACAAGGTAGTATTAACGTCTAACGTTTTTAACATATCAGACTATGTATTATATCGATTTGCCCTAAGGACCGTTTATTTTTTAGGTTTTCTGGTGCCGCCCCAGACATGATGCCCTAGGCAATTGCTTAATTTGATTAGGGGTTAATCCATCACTGTTCTTTATAATATGCCGATTATACTTGTACTCAAAATCAGCAGAATATTTGGTCACCCCAGTTTGCCATGAATAAATGTATAGAACGCGTGACGCCGACACGGTTCCATCTGAGGCAGTTCCACAGAGCATAATATATTGAAATCGACTATTGTAAATTATGGATCACTCTAGATTATAATAATGTGCCTGAAATTGGAGATACGACAGCTACTTAGATGTTATGCGATTGGATTTGAATAATGATAGAGTTTCTAGGATCTGTTGAACACTTACCATTGGTGATGCAGTAAAAAAAAACAATCGGTTCAGTACTTCCAGAAACTTGCAATTTTTAGGGTTTCGTACCCAAATGGGTAAAACGGGACCCTATTACTAAGACTCCATCCGTTTTCCCATCTGTCACCAGGCTCTATCTCATGAACCGTGGTAGACAGTTGAAATTTCCACAGATGATGTATTTTATTTGCCGTTATAACAACAAATACAAAAAACTTGAATAAAATAATTATTTATTTATTTTATAATTTATGAAAACACAAAAAAAAGGACGTGTGGCACTCGGAGACTGCCGCGGTAAAGCTATTGCATAGCATTTTTTATCAACTTTTAATTCTTTAATAGGTGATCCTTTGATTATATACTTGAGGTGATCATTATTTGTGATTGAAGTTGACAAGTTGCCATGACAACCATTTAGTGGGGGGTGTTAGGTTTTTTTCGTTACGGAATTTCTGGATTCGGGCTCCACGCTCAAGGCCCGCGAAAGAAGCTATGCAATAGCTTAAAAATATTTAAGAGGGTTCCCATACAACCAACGTGGTTTTTTTTTGTGTTTTTTTGCGACGGATGGTACGGCGCCGATCCTGCGCGAGTCCAACTCGTATTTGGCCGGTTTTTCATATTACATAACTGAAAATCAAGTGTCGTGAGGTTGTCGACATATGGGATGTGAACTCGGCGTTCATTGTAAACGCCGTGTCACCCAATGCTTTAAGGCTGCAGTCTTTTAAAAATTCACCCGCGGCAAATTATTAGCGCATCTTTGTATGCTTTTTTTGACCAAAATAATGAAACAACTTGAAATATTATTATAGCACATATTTAACCACAGTATGAGTAGCAGTAGTGTGTGGGTAGTATGGGTAGTAGTATTTTTTTTAAGTCAATTTGGGTGTATTATGTTTGGTAAATCAAGCGTTAAACATAGCTCTTTCGTGCCAACAACATTTCGACTTATGTTTGTGAGCTTCGTTAATGGCATAATATAACGAATTTACAAATCTTACGAATGGAAACTTAGCGCAACATTATCATCTTTGAAATGCATTCATGGCTAGTTCTAATTATGTTTCATTTTCTTATTTCAAAAGTCACAATTTCATCAAAATTCTCAACATTTGGCTCTTCTTAAATGTTTTTTTTCTCAATAAATAAGCATCGTAGTTACATCATAATTAGATTATTTTGATGATAAAACTTCAATAAAGCAAATGATAAAAAAGTTAAAATCCAAATCACCATAATTTTTCAAAAATATTGATCTTAAAAGATGTCCAAAAAATGTGTATAAATTATTAGTATTTGTACACATTTTTTGGACATCTTTTAAAATCATTATTTTGGATAAATTAGATTTATATTTCAAATTTTATCATTAATTATCAATCATTTGTTCCGAGTCTGAGTGTAATTTATCTATAATAATAATGCATATATTTAGAAATAGGTATCTATGTATGTATATCAGATGTCCAGTACTCATAGCACAAGCTCTGTTTGGGACTAGAGGGTGTTGTGCGAAAGTTGTGGGATATTATTATTATTTTTATATGCATAAGGATATCTCAGAACCCTGAGGTTGTCGACCTTTGGATGGCATACGAGGAGCCGAAACCAACTTGCAGAGGCCCTTTAGACACGTTTAATGGAACGTGGTACCAACAGACGATTATCCCTGTATGGGCTATGCTAGTGCACCCAACGGCAATTCCCGGTTGGTGAAATCTGTTGCGACATATGAAAAATAAAGTTAAATATTAAGTTAATATTATTATTAAATGCTTTTTTGATTCACAGAGCACTTTGGCTGCCCCCAGCGTCTTGTTAAATGCCATATCTATCAAAGATGCGATACCTCCGAAGCATAATGGCAGGATTACCTCAGCGTGAGTATTACAACACATATACTATATACATATATACAACATTAGTTTTCGTATTTGGCCTGTTGGTCTAGTAGTTAGTGGTCCTGACTGCTATGCCGGAGGTCTATAAGTATTTTTATGAGTTGTCTAGTACCAATAACACAAGCTCTCCTTAGCTTAGGACTAGACGGCTTTGTGTGATAGTTGTGAAATATATATGTGGAATATTTAAAACTTGTAACTTTAATGCTTTCAGTCATTGGACGGACCTAGCCTCAAATATCAATGATGGCGGAGACACATCACCTTACATTTTGACAGCGCAGCAAGTCATCAATGATCTGGCCAATCAGGGAGACAAGAGCAGCCAGGCTCTCGCACTTGCCCAAACTATTGGTCTGCTCGGCCCACTCGGATCCGGTGTTCCTGGAGACGCTTGTGCAGCTGCTGAAGTGAGTACTGGCTAATTAAATCATCTTTCTATCGACTAGCAGGCATTGGTGCTACTGAGCCCCTCAGTTTCGGCGACAACTCTTTGAGGTGCGTGGATGGAGTTCGTATGAGGCGACATATGACGGTCATCATTTCAGCCGAAAGACGTATGAGGCCAGTATAGGTGACATCAACTGTTGGACGTAAGCCTTCCCAAGCGTCGCTATGACGACCGGTCCTGTGCACGTATTCACCCACTAGGTCATCGGTCCACCCAACGCCCTCCAACTCTGCGTCTTCCAGTATGTGGCCGTCACTACAGAACCTTTCAGCTTCATCGACTACTGTTCAGCGAATTTTTTTTTTGTTTTCTAAGTAAGTTTATTTTCCTGTCTCCAGGTGATTGACGCATACGTGAAGTTAAGCCAGTCCGGAAATAAATATGGCGTTTGCGCTGCCGTTGGCAAGTTCGTCCAGAGCTTGACATCCGCTATCGACACTATCGTTCAACTCGCTACCGACCCTCAGTCACGCCGTTTCGCAGTAAGTTTTATTTATTTACATACCACAAGTTCTGATTAGTTTGGGACTACATGGTATCGTGTGAAAGTTTTTTCAATAAAATCAACAACGTGAAAATGGGAACCTGATATTGTATCACATAGTTTTGTGCACACAGCCACCAGGCTGATGGCTACCAAACGCAATGCATACGTAATCAAATGCCCCCATTAATCATACGTGGCCCATCCATCACCACGCCGGTCACACTACCTGTCCATCCTCTAAACAATTGCGACCACTTCGAGTATTGTTTATATTGATATAAATGAGTTTTCTCTCACGTTTCGATGTTTGATTAATCGATGTGGGCACAACTTATCTGATCTGAAATATTGCTTGTGCCAATCAATTTAGGTGAAGATGCGAATCATTTGTTTGATTTGTAAGGAATTAATGTAACAGGCCACAAATACCGCCAGTATGTATAGGCCTAATTTGGGGTCTACGGTTCAATTTAACCCTTCAGATACCGTCAATTAGAGACACAATAGTAAGACAATAGATGCGCGGCCACCGGTGGTCGCTTGGGGATTCATGAATTAATGTTAATTTTACCAGTTACTGTACGAAATATACAAAGATAAATATTTCTTAAAAACTAACCAGTTTATCCCCAAGATACAGGCGCTGCCTAGTTTGATATTAATTTTACCAGTTACTGTGAATACTTATATATATATGTAATGAAATGACATTTCATTAATTCAAATTTGCCGCGCTTCGCACGTTGAAGTTGTCAATGGAATTTATGTTCTGTGGAACGGGGTGAAGTGTGATTGAATGGCAGATGATGTTTAGATTATTTTGCATATTTTATTGTTAAAAATTCTATTGTAAAGAGATAAATTAAAGGGATATAATTGAGGAGGCGATATTAGTAAACTTTAAATGTCGTTTCTTTGATTTTCAGGTAAGTTATAGGTGTAATGATCATAGTTAAACGTTGTAATATAGTAAGGACGTATTAAATAAACAAAACTTTGATTTTCAGAGAAACAATTTGTGGTTTATTTGGAAAATCCTCAATAACATATCTTATATATATATATATATATATATACTGTAACAATGGACTAATAAATTAATTAATATTAATAATTATAAAAAGTAGGATACTAAATGTGAAAACTATATCAACATTAATAGGAAAGTAAACGAAATATAAAAATTTTAAACAAATATATCTGTCCCTCTCACTAAGTCGCCGTTTTCTATGACGGCCATACGAGGGACTTCATAAAAGTCCATAGACTTTGACGTCAAAGGCCATGACTTTGACGTCTTTCATAGCAGCAGCAGTTTTATAACTTCTTTATGAAATTTATTTTCAGTAAACTGAAATTTGATTAAATGTGCAAGGCTGGATGGGCAAGGATGATTAACTTCTCTATGGTTCCCTAGTCAACTAGGAACAGTTATAGTTTCGCCATGTCTGTCTGTCAGTTTGTCCGCAGATCATCTCAGTGACCGTTAGCACTAGAAAGCTGAAATTTAGTTCCAGTATGTATATGATATCAATCACGCTGACAAAATAAAAGTGCTAAAATAAAAAGTGGAAAAAAAAATTATTAGGGTAAAGTGGGGAGTGATTTTTTTTTTTCATTTCAACCCTAACGTGTGATATATTGTTGGATAGGTATTCAAAAATGAATAGGGGTTTACTAAAAATATACAAACTCATTCCAGACCGGCCTCCGTGGTAACTGCAATGGTGCAGGCAGGACCTACCAGTTCGAAGCAGCTTGGGACTACATCCTCTCCAACGCACCTGCATCTTCAGCTGGGTAAGTTGGTAGCAATTGCAAAAAAAACTGGCCTGTTGGTCTAGTGGTTAGGGGCCCTGACTGCAATGCCGGAGGTCGTGGGTTCGATTCCCACCCAGGACAAATGTTTATGTGATGAGCATGATCATTGGTTCTGTACCAACCACCAACCAATAAAACTAATTTGAAAATTGGTAAGAATGGAGATTATTTCTTCACCGATATCATCGCCACTACTAGTGGAATAAGAATATTACGAAGTAATCACAACTGTTTCCTAATTTTCTTTTTCGATTTTGTATAAATATAATGAACTTTTAAAAAGAACATTCAATTCACATGCAAAAAAAAAAACAAATTCAGAGAACCTTCAGATTCAGGACCAGGAGACCAGGGTGGTCCACTCGACCAGGAGATTTAGGTGGCGAGGTGGTTTTCTAATATAAAGACGTGTGCTTCCAGGCTTGTCAACGAGCAGTACTGCTCAGCCAAGCGTCTATACAACGCCTTCACAGCCCGCAGCAATAACGTCGGAGCCTACCTCACCGCAGTTTCTCTGCCGGAAGTCAACCGCGTCTTCGTAGGGGCCCTTCCTCAAGTTGCAAAAGTAAGTATAAACATACAATTATACACCCCTACTTCTGAATTAGTACAAAAAATAAAAACCTTTTTATAAAAAAAAATAACCGACTTCATTGAATTTGAGGAGTTCCATCGATTTCGCCAAGAATCCATCATCAGATCCCAACTTGGTGACTATGGGACCATTTGGAAAGTATACCCTTTTTAACAAAATAAGAATTTTTCAAATCGGTTATCGGCATTAGCAAGCGACGAAGTTATGCGCGAACAAACATTAAAAAAACATACAAACATCCGAATTGAGAACCTCCTCCTTTTTTAGAAGTCGGTTAAAAACGTTTTACTAATCATATTTAAAAATATAATTCATAATAGAATCAATTATTCATAACAATTGCTACACGAAAATACTACGCGCAGTGATTTTCTATTTCGATCGTCATTTATTTAATCATAAACTAAATTGAGTGACATTTTAGGATATAAATAAACGCTAATAAGTTTGCTGTATATGAATATCTGCCAAAACGAGCCAAGCGAAGTGCAAGGGCACTACCTACCTTTCCTCGAAGTGTTTCGTCGTTTTTTTTAACCCTCATAGAGTTGGTTTCCGACGTACCAGATAGTTTATATTCTCAGGATATGATGTCAATAATAGACTAATTAAACATACAAAGTCTCAATTGAATAGCTCTAATACTTTAGATTTTATTTATATCTAAAATACATCGATTTCAAACGATTTTCCGCAAAAAGACATGGTAACGGGCCATCCGGGCGACTGAGGTTTTGTTTTAATCCCGCACCCAGCTGTGCGCTGGCGCCTAATGCCCGCTATGACCTGCTGTAACCTGTTTAGCGCTCATTCTTCTGTCGGTGGTGTTCATCTCGTGACCATTTTTAAATATTTTTGGAAAAAATATAAGTAACATGGTGTACAAAACATTGAAATCGATTCAGTTATAGATTTTGGAAAAACTAACATTTTGAATTTAATTTTTTTTTTTTTCAGTTCGTGTCAGCAATCGCTTCTGGCAACCCTCAGGGCGCTGCTGCTGCTGCTAAAAAGGCACTGGTACAAGCCGCTCAAAACTGTTAGAAAACTAAACAATATATAAAACTGTATATACAATATATATATAAGCGGTTTACTATAGACAAACAAATAACCTATATACCATTTACACGTATGATATAATAATATAACAGTATACATACTCAATTTCATACAAGCTCTGTGCAACATATGACAACTTATATAATATACTTTATACATAATATATAAATATATGTTGATACTCTAAGGACTTGGCTTTTATTTTCAAGGAAAACGATATTTTAAATAAAGATGTATCCAATCTATATATTTTTTTGTTTTATTTCGTTTGTTTTTCTTTTTTGCCTAATCAGGAAAATGTCGTGAGGAAAGTTAAATGAGAAATAATTATGATTGTGATCGACAAGGAATAGTATTCAATTCTTAGAATAGAATAGAACAGAACTGTACCCCTAGCCAAGTTGCTAATCTGCGATAGTTAATGCTAGTAGAAATCTTCAAATGTACGGGAATGACGTCGTCTCAACGCTCAGTCACGTGGTCAGAACAAAAGAATTGGCGGCAAGGTCAACTTGAAGCGTTCGACGTAAGCGAAGCGGTTGTAACTTGGCTAGGGGGGCAGAACAGAATGGAATAGAATAGAATAGAATGGAATGGAATGGAATAGAATGGAATAGAATAGAATAGAATAGAATAGAATAGAATAGAATAGAATAGAATAGAATAGAATAGAATAGAATAGAATAGAATAGAATAGAATAGAATAGAATAGAATAGAATAGAATAGAATAGAATAGAATAGAATAGAATAGAATAGAATAGAATAGAATAGAATAGAATAGAATAGAATAGAATAGAATAGAATAGAATAGAATAGAATAGAATAGAATAGAATAGAATAGAATAGAATAGAATAGAATAGAATAGAATAGAATAGAATAGAATAGAATAGAATAGAATAGAATAGAATAGAATAGAATAGAATAGAATAGAATAGAATAGAATAGAATAGAATAGAATAGAATAGAATAGAATAGAATAGAATAGAATAGAATAGAATAGAATAGAATAGAATAGAATAGAATAGAATAGAATAGAATAGAATAGAATAGAATAGAATAGAATAGAATAGAATAGAATAGAATAGAATAGAATAGAATAGAATAGAATAGAATAGAACAGAATAGAATAAACCAAAAAGTAACACAACTTATACATAAACTTAAACCTATGGGTACAATGGCGAACTTATCGTTGACAGCGATATCTACCAGACAACCTTAGGATCAATAAGAACTTAAAATAATACAGGGGTTTTTTTTACGGTGGGCAAAAATCTTCTTATGACAACAACGGCCCTTGAATGGAGCGGGAGACAGTGTCAGACTCTTACTGACTAAAAACCCCGCGCCGTTCCTTCTAGCCTTCATACCGGGGCACGAGCTCCCTTCGGACAACCCTGTCCCCAGTAGGTTTCGACCCAGCTGGGCCCCTCCTGCTGCTGACAACTCCTTGAGGCGCGCGGGAACAGTGCGCGCCGTCGACGTCTTAGACTCGGTCCATTACCGGACTGTGAGACGCTTTCCAGCGCACTTTTGTTGAAAATTACATAAAAGCACATTATTACTGTCAACATGGGCTACTGACCAAATAGTCATAATTAATTATACCATTTATTATCCTATTTGTTTAAGGAAAAACACAATTTACCTAACACATTATTTTGATACTATTTGTGACACATAATGCCAATTTGTCCTTATACAGTCGAATGTCACCAGAGAATACAGTTGTATTTATAATTTACTCTGATGTAAATGTGTAACAAAATGATTTTGATATTGTACTTTTGTTTAAAACTATCAATTTTACATTTTTGTGCATCACAACGTGGATATGAGTGTCATCGTGGTAAGTATTTTAATATTTTGTACCTAAACTAGCGATTCGTTAGGCTAACTAACCACGGACACGTATCTTTATAAACGCGTATTCCTCGGGTTTTTTTCGCGTGTTTTTCTTTTTCGCTTTTTTTTAGTGGGCAAAAATCATCCGATGACAACCCCTTGCTCTTGGGTGGAGCGGGAGATTGTGCCAGACTGTTACTGTCTAAAAACCCACCCCGTTCCTTCTAGCCTTTATACCGGGGCTCGAGCTCCTTTTCAGATAACCTTGGCCCCAGTAGGCTTCGACCCAGCTGGGCCCCTGCTGTTGCTGACAAATCCTTGAGGCGCGCGGGTACAGTGCGCGCCGTCGACGTCTGGTCGCCTGCGTAAAGTTAACGTCGACGTAGCGGATACGACACGATGGCATGACGTTGCCGCCTCGTCGAAAGAGTTTCATAGCTTTGTATGTAAACTTCACGCAGGCGTACACCAAGCGTATTATGACGAATACGCGTCTATGAAGCTACGCGTCCGTGAACAGTAGGCCTAAGTGGCCCCTTTTTTACAAGCTTTTATTTAGTTTCACCTGTCCCGATGTTTGTCTGTCATCAAATCTTGTTAATTAAATTTGAGGCACTTCCTGGTTACCGATTAGAGCGCACAAAGAAATCAGATGACAACGCAAAATTATTATGACATGGAGCTAATCTGATGATGGAACTGGAAAGTGGCTATAGGAACTTCGTAGTTAAACGACACAACCTCACCGAGTTTGGGCTCGTATGATTCGTCTTGACGAGTATTAATAGAGTATAAAGCTATAAAAGCTGCTATAAAAATTTTATTTTCATTAAAAGTTTTTTTTTTTTAAATATTATAAACTAGTGCTTGACTGCGATCCCACCCGATGATGAAGCGCACTAGTTTATTAAGAGCCTATCAGTCTGAATCACTCCAGTCCTGAAGAGACTTAAATTATAAGCGGACGGGAAGACCGCAGCAGGCGACAGATACTCCTCTTTTAACCCCAGAGGAATATGAGCATTTTGTCGCCCTCAGAAAACCACCATCATCATCATCATCATCATTTCAGCCGACAGACGTCCACTGTTGGACATTTGCAGAAAACAAGCATGTGTTTTATTATAATTAAGATTGTGATTGAACACCATCTCACCAGCCCCCCTAGCCAAGTTACAACCGTTTCGCTTGCGTCGAACGCTTCGGGTTGACCTTGCCGCCAATTCTTTTGTTCTGATCACGAGACTGGCCGTTGAGACGACGTTATTCCCGTACATTTGAAGCTTTCTACAAGCGTTAACTATTGCAGATTAGCAACTTGGCTAGGGGTACTGATGGCAAGCGATGATATGGTTTGAAAGTACATTGGATAGGTACCTAAAAAAACACATATTTAAATTTTTTGTGTATCTATTTGTTTCCGCTTATCTACTAAGCGGTTGGACGGATTTTACCAGGATGTTTATGAACAGATAGCTGATTTCATAACGAGTAACTTAGGTTACTTTTATTAAAAAATAACAAAATTAGAAATCCGCGCCAAAGATAACTTTTTGAAATTTTGATTAAATGGAATTGTGCTGTTTGACGCGGACAAAGTTGCAGGCACTAGTTACTCTTAAACTAAAAACCTAGAATTGATAATTGAAGATAATCATTATTAACCTTAACCATTTATTTCAGATTCAAATTCTGGTAATCCAGTGATTTTCTTAATTGAAGATGAGAACACAAATGTCTTTCAGCAGGAATTAAACGACAAATTTATTTCGCTTTGTGACGAATATTACAATATTGTCAAGGGCTCTCTTGAAGAATCAAAAACATATGAGTAAGCGATTAAACTATAACTATTTCGAATTAAGTAACATTTTTTTTAAGCTCCAGTTTTACCACCCCATCATACATATCGTTGTGCAACCGCAAAAGCATACATACAGACCCTCCCCTTAGACAACTCAATAAATCGGGGCTGTTACCACTCGACCATCACTGCTGTCACAGTCTCTCAAAATTTCTAATCTTAATGACACATTTTATTTACAGGAACGTTATCCAATTTGCGGTAAAGGATTATTATGATGGAAAACCGCTAGATAACTTCGTATATGCTGGTAACATAAGCAAAACAAACTATACTGTATGCAGTAAAACAGACAAAGTTAAACCTAAATATGATTGCCACGAAATAGCAAATCTTGTGAGTAGTTCACTAAAAGATATGGACGGTGGACATATTTACGATTTTGTACAGAACATGAATTTAACAAAACTTGATCACGAATGGTATACAGAAGAAATTTCAATTACACATAGAAAAAGCTGTAAGGCACATTTTGAAAACATAACAGATCTATCGATAGTACTCTTTTGCTACAAGAGTGACGATGGTTTCTCGTTAAAGAAAGTTAATATTCAGCCTTTAACGTTGCTGCAAATACCAATTGATGAATGTCAAAATTACTTAAACGATCCAATATCGAGTGGTCCGCATGTTAATTTTGATCGTCTTCTGGCTATATTAGCCCCTGAACCTGTTGAAATAGAGTTCGAATATCAAGTTCCAGCCATATTCTATGATACTCCATATATGTTTTCGGAAGATAAGATTGCTTTTCCGAATTCCATGACCCTTCTGCCGTGGCAACTGCTGAAGTATGGGTTTCTGAAGTTTATTCAACACTTTGGCTGGCAAAGAGTGGCGATTGTGTCTGACGATTCAGAATATAGCAAATATTTTGAAGATGATCTTTCTACGCTGTTCAGAAAAGAAGGGTTGGTTTACACTGTGATTCGGTGCGAGAGTGCTAAATGTGATATGAGAAAGGTAAGTTATTATTTTTGAAGATAAGGAGCTATGCATCTCCCGTAGTGTAGGGGATGTAGTCACTGCGACCTAAAAGATATATTGTGACTCGCCACCTCGTTAGAGTAACTCTTTTAGCCGGGAGGCTTCCAAGAAGTCTAGAATACTCCTAGTTTTAAGAGTTTTAATCTCCTCCGGGCGAATAATGTGTCAGCCCAGATGGATACTCCGTTTGTGGATAAGGGGCCCGCATTCACACAAAAGGTGGTTAGGCATCTCCCTCTCCTGATTTCAGTACCAGCAAACATCAGTGTCACTCAGTTTCATGTGAAATTATGAAGGTATCGAGTTGAAATTAAAACCATATACTGCCTGCGGACTCTTGCAACTGTAAAAAATAAAACTTAAAACGAGAGAAAAAAAGATACTTCGGTTTATGTAGCAAAAAACGTACATTTCAAAATTTTCGAGGATATCAACATTCATAGGGTACATCCCGTTGGCCCAGAATCTTGAAATTTGGCATAAAGCAAGGTCTCATAGCACAAGTATAGTAGGTAAATAAGTATATAGGAATAAATCTGAAAACTGTAATTTTTTTGTTATGTCACTATTTTTTAATGGGATTCAGAAAAATCTTCCGAGACTCGAATCCGGAATAGAACTATTTACATAGGTAAATTCGTACGGAGCCCTCAGGGCGCGATTCCGACTCGCGTTGCCTAGTTTCATTATATATCAATAGACATAGGTCATCGAATGTATGCTATCGGGCAACTGAACTCAGTATTTAGAGTAAAAATGTGACTAACACTACTTCAACCCCAATGTTTGGCCGGTTTTCAGGCAAAGCTAATATTTGCATATAATGTTTCCACTGATGGGACTCAGGCCTCCTCTCTAGGAGAGAGAATGGGCCGTAATCCACCACGCGAGTCCAGTGCGAATTAAGCCAATATTATTAACAAAAAACTTAATTCAGGAAAAAAAATAAAGAACTGATTTTATGACTGGCCTATTGGTCTACTGATTAGTGGCCCTGACTGCTATGCCGGAGGTCGTGGGTTCGATTCCCACCCAGGACAAATGTTTGTGTGATGAGCATGATCTTTTGTTCTGTGTCTGGGTGTAATTTATCTATATATATGTATTTAGAAATATATAAGTAATAAGTATGTTTATCAGTAGTCTAGTTCCCATAACACAAGCCCTGCTTAGCTTGGGACTAGACGGCGTTGAGTGATAGTTGTGGAATATATTATTATTCATACTTTCAGGTAATACAAGAACTGCGCAGAGTTTCAGCGAGGATAGTTGTTGCAAACGTCAAAAATTATAATGCTGAATACCTGTTGCAACATTCCAATGACGACTTTGAATGGCTCGTGCATGACATGACCGGGAAATTATACACAAAGGTACCTCCCCCTCCCAAACCCATGCAAACCAAACATTAGTAGGCTCATGCAATTTTCAATGTGTTCTTTTATTTTAAGGGTGGAAATCATCCAATGACTTCTCCCACTCGGAAGTGACAGACTTTTACTGAGTAAAACACCACCTGTGCCCTTCAGCATCCTTTGCGTTCTAAGACTACGGATTTCCTTTTCAGAAATTCTTCGTGGAATGTGTTCTGGTTTCGTTATTATTTTATGAGCAGTAGTTATAATTGCACAAATAAGAATTGGGTTTGAAATAGATGAACATAACCAACTTAACAGTCGAGTCCATGACACACGAATCCATGACTCTAAGGCGCTACGCAAACGGAGACAATTTTTGTTATGGGTAGCTCCCTGTCCGGCCGTCTGGTAACTGTCCGGACCGAGCCCAAGACGTCGACAGCGCGCACTGTTCCCGCGCGCCTCAAGGAGTTGTCAACAACAGGAGGGGCCCAGCTGGGTCGAAGCCTACTGGGGCCAGGGTTATCCGAAAGAAACTCGAGCCCCGTTATGAAGGCTAAAAGGAACGGCGTGGGGTTTTAGTCAGTAAGAGTCTGACACTAGCTCCCGGATGATTTTTGCCCACAGAAAACAAAAAAAGACACTTTGTTTTCGTGTGTGGAAGTGATGTGTTAGGTGGAAGCAGCTAAACACAAAAAAAAATTGTACGTATGCGCAGGGAATTGATGATTTCATACTGGTCTGTCAAATTTTTTTCTTTATTTCTTTCTTTCTTTTCTGTCATGTTTTACCAATGAATAAAAGTTTATGTTTTCTCTTTAGAACAGAAGAGCGGCCTTCTACTTTAGTTTGCACAGCAGCCAACACAACGAATGCCATGGTGTGGATGATAATGTCCTAACCGGACTCAGCAGTATTACACAGGCTTACAATACAGTACCCAGGAACAACACGATTAAGAAACGGGAGTTTTACAGGTAATATTTTGTAAATGTAGACAAAAAGGTATTTTTTTTTAGGTCGGAAATCATCCAATAATTATGGCATCATCATCATCAGCCTTTTTAATGTTCCCACTGCTGGGACTCAGGCCTCCTCTCTAGGAGAGGGAATAGACCGTAATCCACCACGCGGGCCCAAACCCGGCCAGACGCATTACTGTGTGTAATTTATTTCATCACCACTGCTCTCAAAACGGTGAAGGGAAACATCGTGAGGTAACCGGCATGTCCTAGATCCAAAAATTCGAAGACATGTGATATTCAGCAACCCGCATTGGGCCCGCGTGGTAGATAACAGCCCATTCTCTCTCCTAGAGCGGAGGCTTGAGTCCCAGCAGTGGGAAAATATTTGCAAGGATTTAGGAGAACGAAAAAAATATATTAAAAAAAATGTTTTTCAGGAGCTTCGCTAGAAAACTAGAAGAGATAACTCCAAACATAACTAAAGCTATAATAAAAGTACAGTACACAGACAGAGTACATAACTCGAAACAGATGACAATAATGTCTGTCAACGAAAATGGAGCAGAAATTTTAAATCACAGTAATCCATACAAATCTACACCAACGGACGGAACAGCTCACTGCCTGGTGTCCACTTATGACTTCCACAATCCCTGTGAGGACCCTCTGCTGATATTTTTCATGTTCAGTCTTATGATGTTCGTGCTAACGTTCCTTTTGATCACGTGCTACTTCGACAAGACCGCGCCTCTTAACGATGTAAGATATCACAACTTTTAGTTAGATAGCTCTATTCTCTAATCATATTTTTAATAAGTATGTATAGAAGGTGTAACGTTAACCCTTCAGATACCGTCAATTAGAGACACAATAGTAAGACAATAGATGCGCGGCCACCGGTGGTCGCTTGGGGATTCATGAACTAAATACGCAAAACGTGAAATTAGTTTGATCAGAATAACGAGCAGAATCAATTAAACCATTTATTAATATAGTTACATTTTTCAAAAAAAACTTTATTACAAACTTCGGCCTGCCTATTTATGAATAGGTCAAACTATCACGTGCGCAAACCCGCTGAAATAGGTAAACAAATACAAATATTTATCCACTATCCAATCAAATTTTCTCATACACAGGATAATAAAAGTTCTTATTTCAATGCAGATATGAATTTTAAACAAACTAAAACTGCTCATAAAACCTTTATTATATTTTTAATGTTTTTTTTTTTTCACATAATTAGGTCAATCGAATTAAAAATCATTTGGGGTGTCTGAGGTTTGCGCATTTAACGTTACACGTCTGTCTAAAAAGTCAAAGGATTTGGGAATTTTAGTAGTTTTTATAATATTATTAGAGGTACTTTATTTTTATTGACATTTCTGAGGGATGACGTCAATTGCTTAGCGTATTCCGTTTATAGTAAACAAATTTGATGAAGCGACAGATTTATAATTATTAACTTTGTTCAAACTACCAAGTTGTTTGACTTTTTAGACAGACTGTACCTAGGTCGCTACCTATGGTGCTAAGAGTATGTTGGACCCAACATCTCTATGGTAAAGCAGGCATACACGCCCCTATCGATGATGTGCCTCACTTGCAAAACTAAGACACGTCTTAAAAAAAAATTAATGTTGTGCTCCAAGCACATCGTCATTGCGATTTAAACTATACAAATTGTATTGCTTTCGATAAAGATCAGAGTGGTGGTACGAAGGCTGAATGGCAAAAAAACTACCCCAGGAATCAATGGTTTACCTGGAAAAGCCTGGGTCCTGGCCATGGAGGATCTCGGGTCTCGATAAATAGGGCTCTTCAGCGCATGGCATGGAGAGGGGAGAGATGTAGGCACGTTACCGATTGGGGCGTGTATTCCTGATTTACCTTACGCATGTATTTTAATATCTTATTGTAGACTGTTATATATAAAATAAGAAATGTATAGAAAAACTAAATGTGTAATGTACCTATATATTTGAAATTTTGTACAAGGTTTCCTTTTTTCTTCCGTAGACGAGCACTAAGCGAGGGTTTTCCAAAATTCAGGGTGCTTTTTGGAAAATCCTCTCCAAGTCATTCCTAAGGGGATGAAACGGGTATCCAAAGTTGTGAGAAACTAGTTTAAGATATTGTAGATCTCTTTTTTTAATTACGACTTGCTGTGGAGGATTATTATATAATGAACAATTTTTTTTTATTATAAGTGTCAACTAACCGACAACCAATTTTCCTTTAATAGTGTGAAATAGACCTAAGTATTATTATTTTGCTAAGGAATCTTTTGCTTTTTCTATTGTTTAGCCTTTTAACCTGAAAAACTCTAGTCTAGTATTTTTATGTAAAAATTTAAAAAAATTATTTGAAAATCACAAAGCCCTATAGTAACAGGTTGATAACTAATTACATGGTCACCAGGCCACCCAGGAGACTGAGGGTTTGTTTTGCTTCCGCACCCAGCTGTTCGCTGGCACCTAATGCCCGCTATGACCAGCCATGACCTGTTTTTGTAGTGTCGCTGGCGTCCTACTTGTGATCATTTTTTAAATATATTTTTTTGGGGAAAAATATAACATGATGTAAAAATTATTGGAATCGATTCAGTTACTGATTTTGAACAAACTATATTCAGGTTTCGCATATACTAAAAATATTGTTGTTGTAACATTCTGTATAATTATAGTATTACTAGCTTTTGCCCGCGGCTTCACCCGCGTACATAATCCCAGGATAAAAAGTATCCTATGTGTTATTCTGGGATATGGTCTACTCGTGTACCAAGTTTCATCGAGATCCGTTCAGTAGTTTTTGCGTGAAAGAGTAACAAATATCCATACATCCATCCATACATTCATCCATACATCCATCCATACATCCATCCATACATCCATCCATACATTCATCCATACATCCATCCATACATCCATCCATACATCCATCCATACATCCATCCATACATCCATCCATCCATCCATTCATCCATCCATGCATCGCATTTACTATATAATATTAGTAGGATGTAAGAATGTAAATGTAAAAATAAAAGTTCCAGTAAATCTATCCGAGGTTTTTAATCAGTTCTTTGAGATATCTGATGTCTTTCTTATCATGCAACGTGTCATCGTCGTCATCAGGTGGTTGCGTGGTACGACTGGGTTGATTTGGTCCAGGTAACTCGAATATGAATCCTCGAATCTGAAAAACGGACGGTGGCTTTTTATATTGTATATTTCTTCCATGGCATGTGTGATTGTGAATATTTTATGGACTTTAGAAGAGACTTTGACTCCTGAGTTTGTTTCGGTGTTTCTTCTCAGGGCTGCTAGGAAACACCGGCCTCATCTCGCTAAAACTGACTGAAAACAAAATTGACGTGTAAAAGTGTTTTTTGAAAACCTATTTAGAAAATAAAGATTTATCATTTATCATTTACTTTGTCCCTTTTTTTAGATGGGAAATCATCCAAGGACTTCTCCCGCTCTTGGGCGTATTGGGAGGACGTGTCAGAGTTTTATTGGCTAAAACCCACTCCTTTGTTCCTTCTTTGCGTTCGTTCCAGGGCCCCAAAGTTCAGTCACATAACCCATGGCTTCAACCCTCCTGGGCCCTTGCCACAAAATATATACTTTAAACCTGTACACCATTTATTTTAAACTTGGTAATCTTCATAATGACAATGTGCATAGTTTTCTGAGTTCAAAACTATGCACAGAACGCGGTCCTTATACATGTTATGTTGCACACTCAACTCCTTCCAGTGCCCGTCTAATTGACAAACCAGAAACACTACGTGACCTGAAACTCGAATTTGGAACCACACGCTCAGCAATCGCACTTGTCACGACGGGACAGTTAGGTAACAGGCAGTACTAGCATAAAATAGATAGGTACAGAAGTCAATCTATATACAAACCGCGGTCGAGCAACGCACACATAGACACCGCTCACGGATACGATATCTCGGCTCGATCGCCCGGTCGCAGTCCAACAGTTCGGCGCAATGCGGTGACCATAGCTCGACCGTAGAGCGTAGGTATAACAGTGAAGAACATACATTAGATTGACTTCTGCACCCATCTATTTTGTGGTACTGTAGCGACATCCATGACGCCACTTAAGAACTACGAAGAAAATACGAAATCCTGCATCGCGCACGCAACCACATCGGGGTCACCAGTTTGGAGGTAGCGGAACAGAGAGTAAAGTCTCGCAAACCTCCTTTGAAAAGGGAGGATCCTCCGGCCAGA
This sequence comes from Mythimna lalbum, assembly GCA_949319445.1. Taxonomy (NCBI): domain Eukaryota; kingdom Metazoa; phylum Arthropoda; class Insecta; order Lepidoptera; family Noctuidae; genus Mythimna; species Mythimna lalbum. Next base: position 16,408,460 of record OX439357.1, on the reverse strand, counting down.
CCGGTGTTATAGACTGGTGGGCGACTGCCCGATAGTTGTTGTCGGGCTGTCGTATGTATTCAAATAGCGCGGAGAACTTTTATTGCGTGATGCAGAATTTCATATTTTCTTCGTAGTTCTTATGTGGCGTCATAGATGTCGCTACAGTACTAGTGCCAAACAGACTCCTAAAACTAAAGTATTCATTTAGTTACCTTTTGGTTGACGGCCCTCAAGTTCTGCAGCAACTTCAATGCAGACCTCTTTTCAGTTGGATGCGAAATTTGATACAGTCGTATAGCCCTGTGAAACTACACAGAATGTAAAATTAATTACTTTTCTAAGATAATCGCGAATAAGGACTATATTTCACCAAGAAACACCTATTTCGCCGCTACCAACAAAATGTATACAGCTTTATAGAGTTATTCACTTAGTGTGCGTTTGGTTGCGCAACCAATTTGGTAGCGCGACCGGCTCGGACGTGTGGCGACTCTAGTGTCTATATGGTGTCTGTTTGGTAGTTTAGGGCTATATTTCTCCGGGACACCATGGCGGCGCAACCAATTGCGAATTGCTATATTTTATAGCCGTTAGGGTTGGTTTCTAACGCGGTATCATACAGGACTCGCGATGCAGTTCACACAAATTCAACGCAATTCGGCAGTTTTCTCCTACCTGCGCAGGAGATTGCAGCTTATTGGTTAAATAGTCAGTAGCCCTGACCGCTGTCAGTTCGATGCCCACCGAAAACAAACGTTTGTGTGATCAGCACAATCAATTATTCTGAGTAAAAAAAAATAGAAGTCCACCGGTGTCGGGAGCAGGGTCCAAGCTACCGACGGTTAGGGCTCCAGAGAAAGGAACCTCCTCATATTCCATTATGTCGACAACCTCGTGTACTAAGTTGAAATATTAGTAGTCGATATCATCGTACGGCGCGCTAATCGGTCAATAACCTCTTTATCTGGTATATTGGCTACAATAGTCCTGTCAGTGATGATAAACTGATCACATTATCATTAAATTATTCATAATGATTTGAACAGTGACCCGTTTTCAAGATTGTGTTTTTCTTTTACTAAATGCTATGCAAGGTATAACGTTAAATGTGCAAAATCTGAAATTAGTTAGAATAACGAGCAGAATCAATTAAACCACCTTTTAATATAGGTTACATTTTTCAAAAAAATCTTCATTAAAAACTTCGACCTGTCTATTTATGAATAGGTCAAGCCATCACGTACGCAAACCCGCTGAAATAGGTAAACAAACACAAATATTCAATTAAATTTTTTCATACACGGGATAATAAAAGGTCTTACCTATTTCAATGCAGATATGAATTTTAAACAAACTAAATCTGCTCATAAAACCTTTAATTTTTTTTTATGATTTTTTTTTCACACTGGGGTGTCTGAGGTTTTGCGCATTTAACGTTACACGTTGTATAAGTGTCTAAATGTAGATAGAAAGCCGATTTTCCTTTCTCAATAGACTAACTTCAAAAACCTTAATCCTGTACTCAATACTAATAGAGATCAGATAAACGTAATGTTAACATATAATATTTACATTTAATTACAAGTCCAAACTATTCAAAAAGTAAAACAACGTGAAAAGGGCGCTCCATTCTCTGTTCAAATGTCAAAGATGCTAGTGCGGGGACAATGATGAGCGACGCCATTAGGGATGCGCTCATTTATCGACTTTTTAGTCTAAGAATACTTACTCGTTCTAGAAGACACCAGGTGTCTCTATACTGTTGGAGGAAGACCAGGGGTGTGAGGACCGCTGCATAGAAGCCAGCCTCTCGGTCGAGCATGTCTTCACTGTCAGACATACTGTAGATTGTGCCCCGGAATTTGTGGAGAAACGCTGTGTTCGTGTGGTCTTTGTCGAAGCTGAAAGGAAAGGAAATAGTACATTTTGATACAAGTGTAGAGAGTTTGCGACCGAGGCGGAATTTTCACGAGCTGTAGGAGAGTGTATTATACAGCCGAGGGCTGTAGTGACTTTGCATGTGTATCAAACGCCTTTTTTCGATAGCTACACTTACGAAGAAATTAATTAACAGGGGTTGACCGGCGACACGTAGGGATTGACGCGCGCCCAACCTGATACGTTAAAATGTAATACCATTGTGGCGGGGAGAGCACGCTCATTTATCTGCACTTGTGCGGAAAACAGTCGATTGCGTGCCTAAAAGCAGTGGAACTAGAGTTGGTTTTCGAGTAAGTATATTGAAAAAAAATTAAAATACCATTCACCTCCTTAGAGGAGACAACTTTTTTCTTTCATTGACAAAATGATTGAAACTGCAAAAAAATCACGAAAATAGGGTGCTAATGTTTAGGCACACAAAGTTTCACCAATATGATAATATACTAGTTAAAAAATAAATGGCTCGTTTCGACATTTGAGAAAATCCCTAAGGGCGCTTGTAGGTACACGCTAAGAAATTTTACCGTGTATGCGGCAGATAGGACCAATTAATCATGTAGACGATAAGAATTTGGTCGGATCTAGGCACGAAAAGTTAATCGTGGCGGCCCCTCCCCCACCCTGCCTCCCTAATGCACCATAGCAACTTCACGAGTCGTGTCTAGCGCAGACAAGATTTTTTTCTTGGACAGCGCTAAACCAGTGTACACAGTTCGTGTGTAGATACGACACAAATTCTTGCATAGGCCCGGCGACTTTTCTTTACGTTAACGCTTAATTTTGTGAGTTGAGTCGCAGAATTTCTGGCGAGCTACCCATTCACGCTGTCCGCAAACCCGCGAAAAATCGGGATCCGAATCCCGGCAGAGAAGCCTTATAAGTATGTCTCTCATCTCCATAACAACCTCACCAAGCAAGGTCTGCCTACTAAATATAATAAATAAATAATTATTTTAATTTAATTATCTTTTTAGAAAACATACGTGATGATGTAAAGTTATTTATAATACTCGGAGAGCTCGCAAACTGAATCATTTTGTATAAATGTGTATAATTCAAGAAGTTAGGTACCTACTCAAAAGATAATGATAAATGCATTCGCTGAAAACATGATGCCTGTGTGTATTGGTATAGATATTCATACGCACACAGAAAGACAAGGTAGGTACCTAATGATAAAAAAATATATTATAAAATGAAGCATTTAAAAAATTTACCACCTTATTATTGTGACGTTTTTTTTTTACTCTATCTGCTCGATAATGCCTTTATAAATGTCATACAACCTCAACTGGTATGTCAGGAGCCCACCATTCTTACTAATGTAACTAGTGTGAAAGTGAGTTTGTTTGTTTAATTGTTTGTCCTAAATAGCAAAACTGATTTTGATCAATTTTGGTACAGAGATCGAGACAGACATATGCTATTTTTTTTTAATGTGAGAAAATGGGGAGAAAGAGTAAAGTATATTAATAAACGCGGGCGAAGCCGCGGGTAAAAGCTGGCATTGGATATAAGATGACGTCACTTAGCTTTTTTAAATTGATTTAAACCAGTGCTTGTTTGGTATCCCACCTGATGGTAAGCAGTGATGAAATCGTTGATGGTGAGGCACTAGTTTATTAAGAGCCTATTCACTCTAACCTTGAAGACACCTAAATTATAATCGGCTGGGAAGACCGCAGCAGGCAAATTATTATTCCATCCAGTCCTTCAATGTATGCGGTATAAACGACGTGGCGAAACGCTTAGTCCAGACCGTAACTCAATCGGTTAGGGAAAACTGTTTAAAAGTAAATTTACAAGATTCGACCTAAATAAACATAAATAAAATATTGCAAATTAAATAAAAACATGTCAAATGTGTACGTGAACATAGTCACATACATCCATCTTCCTGCCCTTGTCCCGTTTTATTTGGGGTCGGTGCAACACGTTTTTTTCTTCCATTCTGTCCTGTCACTCATCACGCTATCACATCTCCCTTTTCTTTCATATCACTTCTCACACAAACCATCTTGTCTTTGGCCTCCAAAGTCATATAAACAAAAAAAATTGTCCATGACGCGTTCATGAGATAAGACAATTGTACTTATTTTATATTATCTCATCCTGCTCCTTTATCTACTTTTCAATAAAGTGTTCTACAAATAGATAAAGCATCATAAAATATGTTATCATGTCGTCAAGTATCGCGAATAGTTCGCAATTCGGGGAGTTCCCGAAACATTTACATCACTAAACCCTCGAAAAAAACGACCTTGAACGCGTCCGACATTCCAATTTAAACACCAAATGTTTTATACATTATATTCATAGGACAGAAGGTTAAGTCTGAACAAAGTGTATATATTGCGCAACTAAAATATAAATTTTTGATGTAGCGCTAAATCAATAATCATAATTAATTATTTGAATCTTTACTACTGGTGTAATAAAAAAATATGATTATGATTATGATTTTGATTATGTTTTTTTTTTTGATATGACAGATAATTCTTTGTGTTTATTTCTTGTTGTGTTCTTTCTATGTTCGAGCGCACTAATCTTATAATCATAATTAATATTTAAAAAAAAATATTTCACATCCAGCTACGATTCTGAAAAGCCGAATAATAAACGCTTTCAGTCAGTCCTGAATGTTTTTGTCAGAAAAAAACGCTAGGCGACAACAATTTCATAGCAGTAGCGGGTAAAACCGCGCGACACATACTATAAACACATTTTGTTTTTAATGGGACTAATCGCTCGGTAGAGTAAGAGGATGTGTCAGATTTTTACTGACTAAAATTACACATGTGTCCTTCAATTGGTCTTTGATTACGGGTTTCCTTTTCAGAAAATCCCTGCGTGGTGCGTGTGATGATCATGTTGCATACAGTGGTACTTACTAAGGCAGAATCGCATAGAACCTTCTGACAATGTCCCTCGCTGAGGGTCTAACAGCTGCGCAGGCGTTCTCATTCTCCTGTTTCCGGTCCAGCTGCGAATGTCTAAATATCCAGCGCTCTTCTGGAAACTCCTGCTCCAGGTCTATGTCAGCGCATAAAGACGGCCACTAGAAAAAAAATTAAACCAGAACTACATAAAGGTAGAAACTACAAACTACACTGCTCACACGTGTGATACACACGCCGATCTGGTCGCGTCGGTCTGCATACATTTTACATGGCAACTAGACTTGTAGAGCTGCACTTGATACACGCCACGCGACGTCATTCTAGCGTGCTCCATCGTCGACCATAACAACGCCTACTTTCAGTTGAGATGGTGGCGAAACGCAAGCCTATCAATAATAAATAAAATAGAAAACTTGCCTGCTGCGCTCTTCCCGTTCGTTTATAATTTATTTGTGTTCAAGGCTAGAAATTTACTCTAGCCTGATGCCTAGGCTTTTAACAAACTAGTGCGTCTCACCATCAACTATTGCATTGGGATCGCAGCCAAGCATTAATTTATATCAATTAAGAAAAACTCATTCACTCTTGACTTAATTCATGAATCCCCAAGTGACCACCGGTGGCCGCGCATCTATTGTCTTACTATTGTGTTTCTAATTGACGGTATCTGAAGGGTTAAAGATCCCCAGGTTGTAGCCATCAGAAAACACAGACTCCGGCAGGGAATTCCACTCTTTAGCTATATTGCCAAAACGCTTTGTACGTAGATATGGGTGGCATGTCTGGGAGACTTAGCCGTTTTACGTTACAGTGGCAATTTAATGTCTTTGTAGAGGCGTAAGTATTATAATATCCATAGGCATTTCTATAGCTCAGCAAGTTAATAGCACAAAATATATAGGTACAGAAGTCAATCTACATACTGTGCGAGCAACGCACACATAAACACCGCTCACGGACACGATATCTCGGAGCGCCTCGGCCCGTTCGTCGAACAGTTCCGGCTCAAACGCTCATTAGTGTGCGTCCACCGAGCGTAGGTATAAAAAGTGAAATACATACATGAGATTGTATTCTGTACCTAAGCATATATTTTGTGTTAATAGTGACTAATTTGTTCTTCTATAAATAATTACTCCAATCTCTACTAACCACAAAACTTAACCAAAGCAAAACGTGACATATATTCTGCGCCATCTCCGTCTTCTCCTATGATTCATGTTAGTTTGTGGCTCAAAGAAAACATGATAATTTACTAATTTAGTCCATGTTCACAACATCATATTATTTTGATATCAACTGTCAGTCTGACAGAGTGACAATTTATCAAAAAAGTTGGATGTGGTAATAAAACTCTTTGTTCTATCTTCAAAAGTCATAAATTCTCTTTTTTTAAACCCTGCCCCACACTAAGAATAACTCATGTAGCGTAGGTGCGTTCACAAATACGTAAACTCGCATAAACAATATACTCAGATCCGTAACACTTATCTGTGCGCCATACAAATATGTCCCTTGCGGGAATCGAACCCGTGACACGCAGCGCAGCAGTCCGTCACTCACCCAATGCGGCAACCGCAAAAAAGTAGTTTTATCTGTGTACCTGCCCGCCTAAATACAACAATCAAAGAAAAGAAACTAACAGTTTAAGAAAAAAAAATCCTTAGGAAAGAAAACTTTAGAAAAGCGAAAGTGAGTTTGTTTGTTTGTTTGTTACGTCTTCACGCTCAATGGCAAAATCAATTTTAATGAAACTTGGTACACGGATAGACCATGTCCTGGAATAGGTCCTTTTTATCCCGGAAGTATGTTCGCTTAGGATAATTTTCTGCTATCATGCGGGCGAAGCCGCTGGGAGCAGCTAGTCTGCAATAAAATTTTCTATAATAACACCAAACAAAAACAAACTATAAGGCATTCACTTTCAGAATATACCTTACCATTATTTAAAAAAAAACATGTCTACAACATTATTTAAAAAAAAAACCTATAAATATATGTATGCACAACACACAAAGCCATTGAGTTCATAAAGCAGAGTTATAAAAAACTAGCTTTTACTCGCGGCTTCACCCGCGTTTATTAACATACTTAAATTCCTCTCCCCTTTTCTTCCCCCTTTCTCCCCCTTTTCTCACTTTAAAAAATATAGCCTATGTCCGTCTCCATGGTCCCAAATTTCTCTGTACCAAAATTAATCAAAACCGGTCTTGCCATTTAGGCGTGAAGACGTAACAAACAAACAAACTCACTTTCGCTTTTATAATATTAGTAAGGATAAACTACGTAATCAACACACTCACACATTCAAAGAAAATATTTTTAAACTTATCAATATTGGAACAGTTGCCAAGGAATAATTTAGTTTTATTTTTGGTAGATATAACTTTGAATACAAGTGCAGTTTTGTTACAAGGAAACCATTAAATGAACAGTCAGTAACACTGTTTACTAACAGTACATCTAATGGTTCATTTATCATATAGATCTCTATCTCAAAGGTTCAGGTAAAAGAACATTCGAATTTAAAATATATTATGGGGTGAATATCTGTTAAGATTACGTACCACTTATATGAGCTGAAATTGACTCTTAATGAAATCGATTCGGAATTTATATCTCCTACTTTTTAATGAATCTTATTCGTACATACACTATCTTGAATATTAATCCAGACATATTTTGTGCAAAAACACTCTCTAACAGTAGATGATTCTTGAATGAAGCACCATTTAGTACAAAATAGAATAAAACTTAAAACAGCACTGGTATCACTGAGCCAATGTTTAGTTCAAGGATGAGTACGGAAAAAATATAATCAGCGCGCGATTCGGCACACATACAAGCATAGCTCATTTAGTCACCGGTCATCGCCCGACCAGAGCGCACACGCCGGTTGCGAGTCGCGAATCGTGACAAGTGAGAGTGTGAGTGCACCAGATAACATGTGAATTAACGCTATAAGTATAAACAGTTATACCGGCAACTGTACTGTGAACAAACATGGAAAACACGAATGATACATTCATCAAAAATGGATTCATGTTTATTTATGCACGACAAAATAAACCGACTGAAGAGAAAATTTTAAACATCGAAAAAATATTAAACGATGGTGCTTATATCAACTTCCCTGATGCCAACGACAACAATAACACCATCTTACATATCGCAACTCAACGGGAAGAAAAAGATTTTGTGGAATTCCTCTTGAGAAAAGGGGCTCTTTTAATGAATAATCTGGATGGCAAAACGCCATTGCAAATTGCAAAAGAAAAGGACACAGAGCTTAGTAAAGAAATCTTTAATATTTTAACCAAGAATGGGAAGCAATTGAGGCGTATCAACGTGTCCAGTTCAAAGAACAAACAAAGAGAACAACTCCAGAATCGATCAATTTCTCAAAATACTTGCCCCACCACTCCAGTAGGAATACAGTATCAAAAACGAAAAGGCACTTCTGGTGTACGTGGTCAGTTCTACGAAACTAAATTGTTGAGCTTAGTCTTGCATCGAGCATTACATGACAAAGACATTGAAGATTGTTACTTAGCAGCCAATATAGATGATATTGGAGATTTTGATGACCTTTGCTTCAGATTTAAAATACAAGAAGATGGCGAGACAAAACACATCCTATGTTTTACTCAAGCTAAACACCGAGAAGACACCAATAAGAATAGATTAACTGTTCAAAGTTTAGAAGGTACTTCAGAACAATTTAGTTTAGTAAAATATTTTGACAGCTTCTTAAAAATTAAACAAAAGTTTCTAAAAAAAGATACTAAAACCTACGATCCCATGTTTGAAGGTGAGTTCAACGATGTTGATTGTTATTTCATTTTGTATACGAATCTAGCTCAAAAATTCAGTAGTATACTTACCGATAACGAACCAATTAATCGTAAATTGCATGATTTTATAAACACTGGGGAAGAAAAAGGAGACGTATTTCAATTTGATTATGATACTAAAGTAATTGACTCATTAACAATGTTTATGCAACAAAAATGCATAAAAATTTTAGGAAAACATTTTTTGAGCTCCATTTTGGCTAATTCTAAGACAGATAATATTATGAATAATGACTTGATGAAAATTTATCACCCAGCTCTGGCTAAACACGTTATCGAAGTCCGAGAACACGATAGCGACCCGAATTTCTTCCAGGGAAAGTTCCGTGAAGAATTTTTCGATAGTGACGATAATCTTTTAATAACTTTAAAAGAGACTCTCTACGTGGAAATAGTAATTAATCAAGCAAAAAAGACAGAATTATCGAAAGAAGATGTAAAAGAAAAAATCAAAGCAATCGTAAATAATCCATCTGCTCAAACTATTAGCAGTTTGATAGATGTGGTCAAATTTTTTGATGATAAAAAAAACAAGCTATGCCTCGATGAGAAAAAAATATCTAAAAAATTTGGATCGAAGGATATCCGCGAGATTAATACTTATTTGCAAAAATGCCAAGTCACAGAGGCTATTGTTAATGATGCTATTTATATAAGAGGTGAAGACATGCTCAGGTCCCTTTCTTTCAAACTACCCCATAGTTTTGGCAACACCGACATTCCAAAAGTCACAAAACCAAGTAGAATACAATGTATTGCTAATATATTTTATGATTTAATAAGCAAAGCAAAAATAGGTATAGGAGAAGAAAAAAATAACAAAGATGATGTGGAAATATACTTGTGCAATAGAAATGTTGGTCCCAATGAAGGAAAAATCAGCGGTACCGTAGGAAATCTTCTACAGTTTGATAAAGAAACGAACACATTTACATTTAATACAAATGAAGAATCACTTGGACCAAATTCAAAGCAACTGCTACAAGAAATAAGGAAATTAACGCAAGATGATTTGAATCGCTTTAAAATTAAAGTGCAACTGAACACCTTTCCACGAACTTCATTTGAAGCTAATGAAAATGATCGGCAACTTGCAAAAGAATTTTTAAATAAATTATGGTTTTACACAAACCAAGCTAATGAAGAAACAGTGGAAAAAATACTAAAACAGGAAATCGATTATCAATATAACGTAGATAAAAGCCAAAACCAATTTTTATTCAGAGTGCATTCTGACGCTTTGTTCCTCAGATTTCACGATGAAATACAAAAATGGTGGTTGTCACCATCACGAGCCCGTTATCTGACCAAAACGGATACTATATTTGATGAAGCTAAGAAAGATATCATAAACAGTCCAGTGCTAACAGTGCTGAACGCCATGTTCATGAGATCTCTCAATAAGTTAGACATCCAATTTGATGGTGATGCAGTTAATTCTATGAACCTGGTGAAAAAAATTGATAATAAAATAAACATTAATATAATTTCTAAAGCGGTCATATTAAGTGCCAAAAAAATAATGCAGTTGCTCAGATTACAAAATAACTACACTTTTGTGAGTTTAGATTATGTGCATATACTTCCAGAGAACGACAAAAATAAATTGATGACTGAACTTAGCGAAATGAAAGCGGTCACTTTAGTTATCATTTGCGAAACGTCCTTGGAAGAACGGCATCAAAATGTAATCAATGAAATAATTAAAATTTATAAAGAAAAATTTATTGTTATAACAGATAAACCGTTACAAGATCTAAATAAAGATATTATAACTTTTGTTGATAAAAACATTAATCTAAGTGATTTAAGTTCAGATTCCCAAACGAAAGTTCTTGAAGAATTTGCAGTATGTTACCAGGGAAAAGAAGTCCCATTAAATGTATTAATAGACGAAAATTCAAAAACTTTAATACATGCTAAACTTTTATGGTCGCTTTTGAACAGAGTAAAAATAGAAATAGGAGAAACACTCGAAACATTTAAATATAATGAAATAAAAGATTATTATGTTAATAGAAGTTTACTTCTGGATGACGAGGAATATGAAGTAAATACATTAAATGACATTAAAGATACAATCGTTGTTATAACTTCCAAGCCTTGCATGGGTAAGACTATTCTTCTCACTCATTTATCTTTAGAAACTAAAAAAATAGACCCTAAGCCTTGGATTGTGCGCATCAACATGTCAGCTCACAACAATGATTTTGATAAGTGGAAACTAAGCGTGACTCATGTAATGCGATTCCTTTGTAAAGACGCACTCAAATCAACAGACAACATTAAAAACCTTGATTTTGTCGAGAACACCAATGGAACTGTGGAACTTAACGGAGACAATTTGGAAGACATTTCTTATGAATTAGAGTGGTTTATTCATTTTTATAATGAAGGCAATATTATTTTACTATTTGATGGATTTGACAAAATTCATCCACATTTCACAAAGGAGGGAATCGAATTATTACTTGAACTAAAAAAAGCTAACAAGCGAACGTGGGTAACAAGCAATTGCTATAGTGGCTATATACTAGAGCAGGAACTAGGAAGGTCATACAAACTCGAAACGTTGTCGACGAACCAACAAGAAAGTTTTTTGAGTAGATTCTGGAAAACAAATTTGAAGCTTGAAAAACTAAACCATCAACAGATTAATAATATCAGTATATTTATTAATTACATTATGAAATTGTTCAATCCTGAAAGCAATGCTTTCTCTCAAGAAAGGCCACTGATTCCTTTATTAAGTGTGCCTTGTCATTTCATATATCTTTCGGTGGTCGACTATTTCAAAAATGAAATCAATAGCCTTTCACCAAGATTTCTCCGTGAGACAATAAAACAGAAATGGAGATTAGATTCTTATACGCAGGTTGATCGGTTCTTACGGCAAGATGAGGAGAAATCTTTAGAGTTAGCAGGAACACCTTTACATATGTATATAGCTGCAAATTATTTCAAGTTACAGATAACAGATAAAGTTGATTTGCACTTTAACGAAGATGTCTTCACTGATAGATCAACCGTATACTTAAACACAATAAACTCATACAAGCTGTTCCTTAAAAACAATATTAAAAATATTTGTGAAAATGAGAACAGAAATATTGAAGAAGAACAAGAAAAACTGCGGGATGATTTTTATCAAACACATAAAAAAATGGCTTTATATGCAATTTGTAAAGAAAATGATATTCCAAAAATACTTACTGGGTCTGAAATATCTGAAGTTAAAAGCATGATAAAAAAGATTGAATCAGGTGAAATAAAGTCTGAATTAATAGATTGTGTTGTCGACGGTATACCACAGTTCTACAATTTATTATTTGCCGAATATTTTCTTGTTGACTTTGCCTCAGATGTGCTAAAAACTATATCCCGACAGGATAGTACACATATGACAGCTGAATCATGGTGGAATTTTATAGTGAATGCAGTCCTTACGGCGTGCCCCCCAGGAGTGAGAAACGCTTTCAACTACAAATTAAAATATGATCCTGAGTTAGCTGAAGTAGCAAGTAACGAAAAGACTGAAAAAATAATATTTGAATTAATTTTAAAACAAAACCAGTCAGCTAAAATGGCCGGTCGAGATTCTGAAACCTGTTTAAATATCGCGTTACGTGAAGGTTTAGTTAACATCACTGATCTTTTATTGAGGAGCGCTCGTCGGTATGCAACAAGAGATAATATAGATGGAATTTTCAGTATTTTCAAATCTAGTGCGTTCATATTAGGAACAATAAAACCGTCTTGGAAACCGGCGGCTGTCGATGTAATGCGTTGTATCGACGCTGCAGATGGTGAACAACTGATAGAATTAATAAATTCTACCGAAATGGATGATTTGGCGGAAATATTAACCGGCTTATACGAGAACACAGAGATAGGACAAAAATACCATGAGAAGATAAAGAAGGAATTTTGTAGACCAATCGGGCAACTTGCGAATAAAATGATAGAAGTTAGTGAAAATAATGCAAACCTAATGGCTTTAGTGGAAGAATTGCCCTACCACCTTCCTGAGATAATCGACTTTATATTCAATAAGAAGAGTAGGGTGCGTGATCAACAAGGAAACTCATCCCGTGATTCCGATTCTCTTGAGTCTTGTTCAAGAATGCTGGAATGAAATTTAATATCTGTTTTTTAAGGTTCCATACCACAAAGGGAAAAATCAGAACCCTTATACGATCACTTTGTTGTTTGTCTGTCTTCAAGACAGGGTTATTAATAAAACACCGGTAACCTCTCAGGACCATGGTACTAACATCACAAACAACAACTTTTGTACTATGACTTTTTACAAAACCAAATTCATTTACCAAAAACAAACCTTCAAAGTTTCGTTGTTCTATCTAACACATTTCAACTCTGTATTTAGCTATACCTACCTACGTCTGCATGACGCGACGCAAGCGCAACAACTACCCCCGTCCTCAAAGAACTAAAAATATAGGCCCGTCCCTCGATTCCCACTCCCCTACGCTATGGTATTATCACTTGCTTCGTATAGAGTTCGTAATATTTAGATCGTTCAATATAAGTATTTTTTTGTATGAAAAGCTGGTAGACTAAAATATGAGACATTTTTAAAAGTCATAGAACAAAAGTTGTTGTTTATGATGTTACTAATACAGTCCTGCAAGTTGTGTTAGTGTTTTACAAAGAACCCTGTATATGTCCACTAGAATATAAGTCAATGGTCAAGACAGAAACAACAAACCAAAGTTAACGAAAAAAATAAGATACTGTATCTTATTTTTTTTTTTTTGAAAATTGAAAAAAAAGATACAGTTTATGTTGCAAAAAACATACATTTCGACACTCTCAAGGGAATCAAAATTCATAGGGTACTCTTCCCATTGACCCAGAATTCAGTAATGCATGTTCTAAGAGCTATATTTCACCGAGACACCTTGGCCGCGCAACCAGTCGCCGCTACCAATAAAATGTATACAGCTCTACAGAGTTACTCACCAGGTGTCCGTTTGGTGGCGCCACCAGATCGGACGAAAGGTTCTGGAGTGGCGACCACGTACCGGAAGACGCAGTGCTGGAAGGCCTCCAACAAGGTGGACCGATGACCTGGTCAGGGTCGCGGGAATCCGATGAATGCGTGACGCACAGGACCGGTCGTAGTGGCGACGCTTGGGGGAGGCCTATGTCCAGCAGTGGATGTCTTTCGGCTGATATGATGATGATGATGACCAGCTCGGAAGTGTGCGAGGTATCTGTATGGTGGCTAGTTTGGTAACTTAGAGATATATTTCACCGGGACCATGGCGGCGCCACTGGTCGCGCCACCATGGTGTCCCGGTGACGTAATATATAGCCCTTATAGCACAGATTTTATATAAATCTGTCCGGTTTTTTTTCTATTTAAAGTAATTTTCTCAGTTTATCTTTCTCTAAATATCGTCATGGACTTTTTTTTAAGTAAGAAAATCATCCAATGACATCCCCCTGTCTTGGGCGAAGCGGAAGATAGTGTCAGACTTTTACTGCCTAAAAGCTCACTCCTGCTCCTTCGTTACCTTTAGTACCGGGGCCAAATCTTCCTTTCAGAAACAAATCCTTAGCCCTAATAGGCTTCGACCCTGGTGGATCCCTACGGTTTGCTGACAACTCCTTGAGGCGCACGTGGAACAATACGCGCCTCGACGTCTTGGGCTCGGTCCGGACGGGTACCGGACGGTCGGACGGCGAGCTACCCATTGCTCGCCGTCCAACCGTCTGTTATCATAAAATTAGTATATCTGTATAAAATTGACATAAGCAAACCGTAGGGACCCAGCAGGACTTGGCCTACTTGGGCCATGGGTTGGCTTCCGAAAGAGAAACCTGGGGTCCTAAGATTCAAGGCAAAAAATGAAAATAGGTATGGTTTTAGTCAGTAAAAGTCTGACTGGCCCTCACTCACCTTCCTGGAGTGGGAAAAGTCATCAGATGATTCTAACAAACCTGACATTAGTTTTGTATTTAATTGAAAGTTTTTAGAATTATAAAATAAAATCTAAATACATTTACTATAAGTGTTGTTATAAAGACTGTCTGAAATGTGTCATAATAATAACATAGATTTAATTAATTAAATAATTAAAATGTAGTTACAATAAATGAGGATAATACAAATACCTACTTGCATTATATACTTGAGAGACTGAGTGTGTATCCATGTGTAATGACTACACAATAGACTTTAGTATATGAATTACTAGTGGCCAGTCCCGGCATCGCACGGTTGGACATACATTTTTTATATAAATAATAATAATATAATATTCCACAACTATCACACAACGCCGTCTAATCCCAAGCTAAGCAGAGCTTGTGTTATGGCTTACTAGACAACTGATAAACATACTTATATATTTCTAAAGACATACATATTATAGATAAATTACACCCAGACACAGATCATGCTTATCACATAAACATTTGTCCTGGGTGGGATTGAACCCACGACCTCCGGCGTAGCAGTCAGGGCCACTAACCACTAGACCAACAGGCCAGTCAAAATATAGCCTATGTTACTCTCTCTCTTAATATTTTTTCATATTCGGTGGCTATATTCACTAAAAAGTGAAAAATATAGTAAAAAAAAAAAAATACGCTTTCATAGCGTTTCAAATGAATGAGTCGATGAACAATGGGTTCATGCCTGGGGACATGACTTTTTTGGACCAGGGCTCTTAGTAAAAAAAAAAACATTCTCCTTTTCTTGGACTATTATAGTAGAGAAAAGTTGAGAATTTCCAAATTTACAAACACCCTTGCGAAGCTAGGGTGGTCGCTAGTTTATAGTATTAGTGTGTATAAATTATTATTGTTTTAGTTGATTTTTTTATAATAGAGTGTTGTATAAGCCCTAAAATAAAAATACAATACAAATGTGGTTTCAAAATTTTACACATCTAAATAAATTAAAATGTTGGTTTAATAATGTCGGTCTGCAAACTCTACATAATTCAATCACCTCTTTTCTCTTAACATTTTTATTTTGTGTTATTTTAGTTTACATCTTAGAATAAGATCTATTATTGTTTCCTATGGTTATTATAATTATAACTAATAGAATAGAATAATCTTTATTGTACACCAAAATAGTAACAATGTCACAGAAACTTAAATCTATGGGTACAATGGCTAGACTAATGTTAATAAAAACCTTCAAAAATCAAATCAATCAATCAAATTAAATTATAATTCTAAGTACTTATTTTTTTGTATTTTCTAGCTTCTATCCACATTACATTATTAATATCCAAACATATTTGTTAGTTATATTATTTTTTCATTTTGTATATTATAATTACGTTACAGTAAAAAGAAAGTCTCTAAATTGACTAGTTTCAATGAAATTTTTTGTTTAATTATTAAAAAAACGATACGTTTTAGCTATTTATAAGTACCTAAAACACTTTTTGAGTAAATGTTATATATAGTCAGTAATTTTAAAGTAATTTCAACTGGTCAACAGTAATTCTGACCAATTATTCTAGTCAAAAGTAGTTTTGAACTTTTGACCTACAACATTTTGACTGTGACATATACACTTATTAAGTTAATTACTAGTTAATTACTAGTTTAGTTCTAGAAATTCTAATTGCATTATTTTGTTGTAAATATTATATTTTTTTAATTCAATAAAACTTTTTCCTATATCTTTGTATTTTTTTACCTAAGTTTATGTTGGTAAAAATGAAGACAGACTTTCTAGTTTAGATTGTGTAGATGATTATATGGCTAGAGAGGAACTCTTGAGAGTCAGTACTGAATGGTCATGTCATCTCAGGATGACAGTAAATATAAATATATGAAAGGTGAAGCATTGCTGGTTGAACGAATGGTTGACCATTTTCTTCTTGAATCTCCAATGAAGAAGATTCCCAATCTGCTCGGCATCCGGAGCCGTCATACTTACCTACGAGTAACTTCAATTCATATCAACTGCATTCGGCTAGAAGTCTGTCTAAAAAGTCAAACGACTTGGGTAATTATTAAGATGAAAAGAAATCTGATGTAGTCAACACTGGTTCAATTATTAAGGTGGCCTCATGGCCTGGCACGCGACGATACCAGACGACCAGACGGTATGTCTTTATTTCCTTGGAAGATGGGTAAGCCTTTAGTGTGGGATGCTACCTGTGTCGATACTCTTGCGCCATCCCATCTTCCTAGCTCATCGTGCTGTGCTGGTGCTGCCGCGGCGGCTGCGGAGAACCTCAAGCGGCGGAAATATAACAGCCTCGTTGGCAGTTATATTTTTGAGCCGTTTGGGGTTGAAACTCTTGGGCCGTGGGGTCCGAGTGCTCATATGCTTTTTAAAGATTTATCCAAGCGCTTAGTTGACACTTCGCGTGACCCAAGGGCTGGCTTCTACCTCGGTCAGAGATTAAGCATTGCCATACAACGTGGCAATGCCGCCAGCCTTTTGGGCACACTTTCAGTCGACAGCGATGCGGAGGAGTTTTTTGACGTCATATTTAGTTAGGCCTTTAGTGTATATATTATTTTTAATTATTTAAGTTTATTTTATAATTTAATTAGTTCCAAATGTAAAATTTACCAAAATAAAAATTTGATTATTAAGGTTGATTAAAAGATCTTTATTTTTGTTTACTAATAGAAGAACCTTATAAAAAGTTTCGAATATAAAATTTTTTTAAATGATTAAATATTATACAAAATTACTAAGTCGGTTGACTTTTTAGACAGACTATTAATAAGATGGAAGCCCAACATAAATAAGAAAAGACAAAAATCCTCATTTCAGAATTTTATAATTTCAGTTGGTAAGTACATAATATTCTGGCATTGTCAATTTCTGACAATAAAATATACAGTCAATGAGATGTCAAAACAAAATGCCTTGTGGTTTCAGAATATTTTTTACGTAGCAGTTATAAATTACAGTGTAATGTACTTGAAATGATCTCTTTAGTGATTCCAGCCGTGTTTTTATGGGTTTCGGTGAGTTATGTTCGCTATAAGGAGACTATCGAATAAATGCGTAGAATCTTTTGTTTGGGTACCGGGAGTGTTCGAAAGAGTGAGGCTGCTAGCCCACGTCCAATAATCGATGACCGATTTTTGTAGAAGAACACACTGATAGCAATAGTGCAACGCACACGTCCTACAAAAAGTCGGTCATAAATACAGAACAATGTTACAAATATACAAAATCGGCCCGATTATCTGTCCTACAAAAAGTCTGACGTGGGCGAGCAGCATTACTTTGGCCCTGGACGTAAAGAGCGACTGAAAACGACTGAGCACAAGTGGGTTTTATCCAGTAAATGTGTAAGCCTCTCTCGCTCCATCCAAAACGGGAAGAAAATCCTTGTATAACAGCGACCCTCACCAGATCATCGGTACTCCTTGTAGGAGACTTTCCAACGCAGCGTCTTCTGGTATGCAGTCCAGATGAGTAACGCCTGTGAGATCACTAATGCCTTGATCACACGTACCGAGTAAACAGGCGAGACAGTGCTCTCGGCCGAGTACTCGGTACGTGTAAACACAACGCCGAGTGCTCGGCCGAGCGCTTATCTCTACAACTCGCTAACATCACTGTCTGGGCCGAGTAACATTTTACTGCCTCGCCCCTTTACTCGGTACGTGTGAATAAGAGATGCCAATCTATGAGTCAGGTAATAAGAAATATCTACCCAACAGTTTGTCCGTGAATCCTATCATGTACGTCCATTATTTTGCATTTTTGTGTCTTATTTTATATCACACTTTTAATATCTATGTTCTTTCCATCTGCGTTTCTCTAACAATCTTCGACTGCTGTGTCCTTCTCATACTTCTGATTTTATTCATTCTTCCTTTCATATACAATTCATACTTCTGAGGAATGCACTTCCACTCGACATCAGAACGGCTGTCAGTCTTTATGCATTTAATTCATTATACCCTACCTATCTATGTTGTGCCCCAAGCGGAGGCCTTCGTTCGTTCTCTCATTGTTTTTCTATTGTGTCACTCTAATTACGGTATTCGAAAGGAAGTTGCAGAATTATTTTCTACACAAATAGCGAAGTCAAAAACCTCTATCTTTTACTTTATTTAGATATATATTTGTAGGCCGTTGGGGCCGAAAGGTTCTGGAGTGGCGACCTCGTACTGGAAGACGCAGCGTTGGAAGGCCTCCTGCAAGGTGGACCGATGACCTGGTAAAGGTTGCGGGAAACCGATGGATGCGAGACGCGCAGGATCGATCATTGTGGCGACACTTAAGGGAGGCCTATGTCCAACAGTGGACGTCTGTCGGCTGAAATGATGATGATGATGATTTGTAGGTATATACTATTTGATGTATGTTTATTTTATTTATATACATATATAGAACCCTTGTTTTCTTAATAATCATTCCTTTTGCTGTATGCACCTGGCATGTTTTCTCTTCACCACCCTTGGTTGACTGGTAGAGAATGCCTAAGGCATTAAGTCCACCTGTGTGTTGCATGAAGTTTTAATCTATACTAATATAATAAAGAGGTAAAGTTTGTTTTTATGTGTTTTTGTTTGTAGGAGGTAATCCCTGGAAATACTGGTCCAATTGCTAAAATTTTTTCACCGATAGAAAGCCGCTTTATTCCAAGTTTCGCCCGCATACATAAAATATAGTCTATGTCAGACTATATTTTATGTATGCGGGCGAATCCACAGGCAAAAGCTAGTATAAATAAATAAATAATATGCACAAATTCTCAACATTTAGCTGGTGCATCTCGCCTTTGTATTCATGCCCTTCTTCATTTTCCATTTCACCTTATAAGCTAAATAGTTTCCAAACCTTAACCAAAGTAGGGTAGTTTAATTTTCCGCACCATAAAAGGGGTCTGTTATAAGATTCGCGTGCGTATCGCCTATATTGTCACTATATCATGGTCACTAGGCTAAATGGAGGACAGACGCATAATCTGGTTAAATAAAGCCAGGAGTATGACCGGTCAGGGTAATGATCCCTAAAAGAGAAAGAAGGGGCAGATATTTGTTTCCTAATTACATTAATTTTTAAATAGGGTTATTTGTAAAACACTGGCAACCTCTCAGGACTTACTAACGTCATAAACAACTTTTGTTCTATGACCTAAAATCTATCACATTTTTGTTCACCAGATTTTCATACAGGAATATTTAAATTAAAATATTTTAAATTAAACGTTCTAAATATCAAGAAGTCTATTCGAAGCAAGCGATAGTACAATAACGGTGGGGAGTATGATCGAGCCACAGGATCGAGCGGAGGGGGCACTTGATGCGCTTGGCTCGCGTTATACAGAGTTGAACAAAAATTGTCGTTTATGATGTTTGTAATACAGTCCTGCATAGTTGCTAGTAGGGAATGTAAATCTCGCGAGATTGGGGCTCGAGCGAGATCTCGCGAGATTCTGAATACAATATCGCGAGATCTCGCGAGATTCTGAATACAATATCGCGAGATCTCGGTAATTACGAGATCTCGCGAGATTGGCAGTTTTGTTTTTTTTTTGCAAATATTCACAATATTTGAATAAATTAGGAAAAAAACAATAAAAATTATAAGTATTATAAGATAACCATAGGTGCGGACGGTGAGCAATGGGTAGTTAGCTGTCCGACCGTCTGGTAACTGTCCGGACCGAGCCCAAGTCGTCGACGGCGCGCACTGGATCGAAGCCTAATGGGGCCAGGGTTAGTTCCGAAACGTAGCTCAGCCCCAGTATGAAAGGCACGAAGGCAGTAATAGTCTGACACTATCTCCCGCTCCGCCCAAGGACCGAACATGTCATTTGTATGATTTTTACCCACCAAAATAAAGTATTAAATGATTTCATTTATTTTCACGAATTTTTTCAATATATTTTCTTGCATTAAACATTGTTTGACGTATCTGTCTTTAATATTTTAACGTCCGTGTTAATCCGCGCTTCGAATAAGACGTTTTTTATGCTCGAGTACAATCTCGTTAATCTCGCGAGATCTCGCCCGTTTTTCGTCCGAGATCAATCTCGCTAAAAAAGGCCGAGATCTCGCGAGATCGAGATTGCATTCCCTAGTTGCTAGTGTTTTACAAATCCCTGTCTGTATACCGCGCTCTAAAAGCTTGCTACGAAAAATTAATTTTCATTGAATAGTTTTAGTCATTATAAGCTAAGCTATTAAAACCATTGTCCAGTGTGTAAAGTAAAGCTGGCGCAGTAACCTCGTAATGTTCGCCGAACACCTGTGTTTCTGCTAATGGATATTGTCCATTTTTGTTTTTTGCGCGATTCCCGCTGTTTCGTTATATATCGTCCATTTTACGGAGCGATAAAATTTAGAGTTTTTTCTATTATTGGTACCTGATACATAGAGATAAATAAAACTACCACGTACAGCTTAGGAGTGGTGTTTACTGATAGAGTCTGTTCGTACGAGATCCGTGGAAGAAATCTCTTCCCTTATCTGTTATTTATTTATAGCTTTATGCACAAGAATTGTACAAAGGCGGTCTTAATGCCTTAGGCATTATCTGCCAGTCGACCTTAGGGTGGTGCAGAAACATAACATGTCATGGCAGGTGCAACTTCATAAATAGAGGAAGAAATACAATAGTAAATACATATTTTGATACATACATATAAATAAACAAAGCTGTAGTGCGAAAAAAAAAACAAATAAATAAACAATAATAATATGTATACAGTTATTCGGTTATGATGAATATTATGACCCGTCGCAGTCGCGGCGCCCGTTTAATCTATTTGCATATAAAATGTATACAGCCGTCGCGACGTAAGACATACAGAAAAGACGGGACGCCGTCTTTTCTGTATTGTTCGCGACGGGTCCGTGCCTTGCGTCTGTTCTGTGTGGCCGGTTCTTAAGACATTTCGAATAGGTTGCCTAGCTAAATCTGGTGCGGATGGGATGATGTTAAACAATAAAAATTATCTGAGATCGCAAACATTTGATATTTTAAACTTTTTCAAATACTTTCAAATTGAGTTCTATCGTTAGGTACTAATAGCTTCTATTAGACTAAAAAAACATTAATTAACATGGGAAAATTGATGAAGGTCATTGACTTATATTCTAGTCGACTAAGAAGTTAAGTGGAAACAACTGGACACAAAAAATGTTTACGTATGCACAGGGAATGGATGATTTCATACTGCTTACATAGAAATTAAATATTTATCGATAATCATCATCATCATCATCAGCCTTTTTAATGTTCCCACTGCTGGGACTCAGGCCTCCTCTCTAGAAGAGGGAATGGGCCGTAATCCACCACGCGGGCCCAGTGCGGGTTGGTGAATGTCACATGTCTTCGAATTTTTGGTTCTAGGACATGCCGGTTTCCTCACGATGTTTTCCTTCACCGTTTTGAGCACCGTTTTATCGATAAGTAACTTGTAAAAAATCCCACCATTAAAGATATCTACCAGGTACCTACTACTGATACTAGTAGGTATTTCCCCCAATGATCAATGTCACAATAACTTCCGGTTCAAGTACAGGTAAGAACCTGTCTTGTATTTCGTGACTCACTCATTCAAGCATCAAATTTCTGCCCGCGACTTTAATAATAATTATAACTAATTAATTAACTAATTTACATGCGTTTCTTTTAAGATGGAAAATAATCTAATATCTCCTCTTTTTTTTGTAAGTCGAAATGACATCATTGGATGATTTTTCCCACATACAAAAAAAGCGCGCCCGCCGTCAGCTCTTGGGCGGAGCGAGAGATAGTGTCAGACTTTTAATGACTAAAAACCCACTCCTACATTGTCTTTCGTACCGGGGCCGACCAAACCCTCCTTTCAAAGGCAGATCCTAAGGATCAGGGGCCAAGGCTTGGCCCCAGTAGGCTTCGACCCTGATGGTTTGCTGACAACTCCTTAAGGCGCGCGTGGAGCAATACCCGCCGTCAACGTCTTAGGCTCGGTCCGGACGGTCACCGGAAGATCGGACGGCGAGCTACCCATTGCTCACCGTCCGCAAGCCCGCGCCTGTAGTGACCGCGGCTGGGGCGTGAGAACCGTTGCCTAACGCGTAATGTCCCCTCTAGTGATAGAACAGACCTCTACTTCTGCTTCCTCTAAAACTGTGGAAGTTCCGCACCTGCAGAAGTTCCGCGCTCTTGTTCAAATCCGTTTCTGCGTCTGTTTCCGCAACTTTTATGACGGAAATATGAAGCCAGGAGGTAATCCCTGAAAATACTGGGCCGATTGCTAAATTTTTTCACCAATAGAAAGCTGCTTTATTTCGGAACGACATGGGCTATATTTTAGATGCGCGGGGAAAGCTAATAATAATTAGTATATATAATAGTAAAATAAAATAAATTCGTAAAGTAGACATACAAATCGGGGAATAACCAAATTCACAGTCGCAATATTAGGTACCTACCTATATTGTTATCAATGCCTGGGATTTGAGTATATAATAGGTAGGTAATTTATCTTATCACATAGCATGTTAATAATAAACACAAGTGGTTACGTTCACTTGAATAAAATTTTGCCTGCAAAGTGACATGTAAGTATGTATTTACTTGCCTTCTAATCTATATATATAAAAATCAATGCCACTTTTCGTTGTTATTTTATAACTCAAGAACGGGCTCACCTATCCAAACCAAATTTTTAGGCTTTGTTCGGACTATTTAGTAGATGGTTTATGTGAAGTTTGGTAGAGTAGAGTAGGGTATAGTAGGGTAGAGTAGGGTAGAGTAGGGTAGAGTAGGGTAGAGTAGGGTAGAGTAGGGTAGAGTAGGGTAGAGTAGGGTAGAGTAGGGTAGAGTAGGGTAGAGTAGGGTAGAGTAGGGTAGAGTAGGGTATAGTAGGGTAGAGTAGGGTATAGTAGGGTAGAGTAGGGTATAGTAGGGTAGAGTAGGGTAGAGTAGGGTAGGGTAGGGTAGAGTAGGGTAGAGTAGGGTAGAGTAGGGTAGAGTAGGGTGGAGTAGGGTAGAGTAGGGTGGAGTAGGGTAGATTAGGGTAAAGTAGGGTAGAGTAGGGAAGAGCGGGAGCGAAGCCGTGCGGGCAAAAGCTAGTATAGATAATAATAATATTCCACAACTATCACACAACGTCGTCTAGTCCCAAGCTAAGCAGACCTGTCTTATGAGTACTATACACAACTTATAAACATACTTATATATTTCTCAATACATATATATTATCGATAAATTACACCCAGATACAGAACAAATGATCGTGCGCAACACACAAACATTTGTCCTGGGTGGGAATCGAACCCACGACCTCCGGCATAGCAGTCAGGGGCCTCTAATCACTAGACCAACAGGCCAGTCATAATATACAAAATATTCATAAACATGTTTTTTTTTCTTTAATACTATTTTCGCCCCTTTGTATGTAGGCTTCACGTTTCTGAGCCGCTTTGACAACCGCGAAGTACTTTATTTCAGCTGAATTAAAATCTGGCTGAACATGACGTAGCCTCATTACATTACAGCGACGTTTTTCAATCTAGCGCGGCAACTTGTAATACGGCGTGTTATACGACACGGCTGCGACATTATATACATATAATATGTCACCTGAAAGAACACTGGTAGGTTTAAAAATCTGACGTTTCGCTTGCTCCAACCAGAGCAGGAAGGAAGGCAGAAGTCGGAAGGCGTCCGATGGACCGATGGCCTGGTGAAGGTTGCGGGAATCCGATGGATGCGGGACGCACAGGACCGATCATTGTGGCGATACTTGGGGGAGGATTATGTCCACCAGTGGACGTCTGTCGGCTGAAATGATGATGATGATGATGAACCAGAACAGGAGACGTTTACGCTTCAATTGCGTCAGCGTGTGGTCTAATGTTCGTTTTGTTACGCGAACAGAAATTAAATGCGCCATGTTTACGCAAATAAACTCATTTTCTTTCGTATTTCTTTCCCTTATTCATCTGTATGAACATGATCAACAAGAAGTTATTAACCGACTTCGAAAAGGAGGAGGTTCTATGTTAGGCTGAATGTATGTTTTTTTTTTTTGTATGTATGTTCACCGATATTTCGGTCAATTGTGGATTATTTTTTTTATTGAAAGGTTATGCTTCCAAGTTGGTCCCATAGAAATATTGTTATGATCTGATCATGAACTTCGAAGATATGGAACAGAACTCCTCATAGAATCATAGCAGAATTGTCGTAACAAGTAAAATTGCTTTGTTTTTACGTGTAAATTTTATTAATTTTTTAATTTAATTTAATTTAATTTAATTTATTATATTTTTATTATATTTTCTTCATCTTACATCTATCTTTACAGGTTTTTTTTTTAATCCCCAATGCGATAAATGCGCTTATCCTAACTTATAAACTAACATCTATAACTAATTATAAATAATGCATTTCTTGTGAATTCACCCAGAGTACAACAAAATAAGTCCGTCTCATTAGCTATCTGGTTAAGCGTGTGAATTGCGCGCGTAAGTGGCGCCTCCCTTAATAGGTTGGTCCGGCCACGCGGCTCGACCAGCAAGCGCGGTCGTCGTCGTCGCCACACGTACCTGTCGGGAACACACAGGCTCAGCTGTCCTAAAACCATTGGATTGTGAACCTTTCCTCTCAGTATTTTAAATATATATGAGGCAAGTGCTAGATTCCTCCTAACCCTTAATTCGTTGTATCCTACCATACCCAAGATAAATAGAGTAGGATACATCAACGGATACATTGGATAAACCCCGTAATACCTCATATATAAATATCTTATAAATTTATTTTGTACTTTCTCCAGCATGAGACTATATTTAGCTTCATGCGGAGACCAGATGACTGCGTTACACTCTAGCTGGCTCCTCACCAGTGCGTTATATAATGTTACAATAGCTTTCAGATTCGTGAACCCTCGGACTGTACGAAGCATGAAACCCAGGTTCCTAAAGGCCCTTTTACAGCACCGCGTGACGTGATCCCGAAAAGTCAAGCCGGTGTTAAAACTTACCCCCAAGTCCTTGACTTCTGTGACCCGTACCATAGGCAACCCGTCAATATGGTAGCTGCTTAAGATGGGATTGTGTGCACGAGAAAAAGTGATTGTCACGCACTTCGAGCTATTAAATTGCAAGAGATTTTCTTTGCTCCAGCTCACGACCCTGTCAATGTCCCTCTGTAGCCTCACACAATCATCCTTGCTCCTTATTGTGAGAGATAGTTTGAGGTCGTCGGCAAACAACAAGCAGTTGGCGTCCTGGACTACTTCTGGTAGGTCGTTTACTACTAGGAGGAACCCCAAAGGTCCAAGGTTACTGCCCTGACTTACTCCTGACCTCGTGAAATATGGATCTGACACGTGTCCCGCATATTCCACATATTGCCGCCTATCTCTCAAATAACTGGCAAAAAACTGGAGCGAATGTGGGGTGAAACCAACACCAGCTAACTTTGTAAGCAACACGTCATTATCGACTAAGTCAAACGCTTTTCGGAAATCAAAGTAAGCAGCATCCGTTTGCCCCCCACTATCCACTGTAGGCACCAAATGAGTCATGTGACAGAGAAGATTACTGGTGGTACTTCTTCCCGGTCTAAAACCATGCTGAGCGTCTGAGAGCTGTGAGCTCACCTGTAGATATATACTCTTGTGAATAGCAGTTTCCAGTACTTTAGCCGGCGTCGACAACACTGCAACCGGCCTAAACCCATCTACAGATTCAGCTGACCCCCCCTTCGGAACCGGAACTACGCGAGTAACTTTCCACCTCTCCGGGAACCTGGCAGCTTTTAGACACTGGTTATAAATATGAAGCAGCGGCCGTGCTAGCACCGACCGACAATCTTTAAAAATGTAGGGTGGAATGCCGTCAGGGCCCGCCGACCGCTTTGGCTTTAGGTCTTGAAGCGCCTGACATACGTCTCCCAGCTTTAACTGGCCCAAGTGCACTCGCGCCGCTCCGTTTCCACTTCCAGCCTTAGAAACGGCTGCGTCCACATCCAGCACAGGTGGCTCTGCCCTGTAAACCGAGTAAAAATATCGCGCAAACTCTTCAACACACTGTTGACCAGACAATACCTCCCCATCTTTCAAAATTTCCTGTGGACTTCTCCGACTCCTCTTGGATTTGGCATAATTCCAAAACGATTTAGGTTCACTCAGCATTTGATTTTGGACGCGGTTACGATATTGTTCCTGTGCGACTACT
The DNA here is from genome assembly GCA_949319445.1 of Mythimna lalbum. Lineage (NCBI taxonomy): Eukaryota > Metazoa > Arthropoda > Insecta > Lepidoptera > Noctuidae > Mythimna > Mythimna lalbum. The sequence goes on along the minus strand of OX439357.1, from coordinate 16,381,630 downwards.
ATCATCTCTTTAACGCGCTTCCTACAGCAAGCGAACGCTTCGTAATCGACTCTCGACCCGCTGGCCTTGTACTTTTTATGTAGCAATGCCTTTAATTTTATGTCGCGAATTATTTCACTAGTGTACGAATCAGGATAAATGTGTAGTCGATGACTGACTGAAAGAAAAGGGGGACAGGGGGAGGGGAAAGGGGGAGGGGGTAAATTCATGTAATATAACCGTATTTGGGATTATAAGAATCGATAAGAGATGCACTCTGGCTATAAGGTAATTTATGTTTAGCTGAAGGGTAGGTACTTTTTAGTGGTGCTACCATAACTAAAAAGTGAAAAATAAAAAACTTTTTACAAAAAAAATTAAACCGACTTCAAAAAGTACAAAATAACTTTAATTTCGGAAGTCGGTGTTAAATAACGAAGAAACAAGATTAGGTATCTATTATAGAAACACCGACTCCGAAATTAAAGTTATTTTGTACTTTTTGAAGTCGGTTTAATTTTTTTTGTAAAAAGTTTTTTTTTTATTATACAACTCCAAGAAAAGAAAAGACAAACAGAACTTTGGACTGATATCGCGGGTTTAACCCTTCAGATACCGTCAATTAGAGACACAATAGTAAGACAATAGATGCGCGTCCACCGGTGGTCGCTTGGGGATTCATGAATTAACCTAGACTAAGTAGTTTATCCAAAAATCGGGTTTGGCCGGTAACATATACATACATCTTAAACAGAAACTCTGTGCAAATTTTAGCGTTCTATATATAGGTCTATAGGTCCAAGGTTTTGGGCTGGGTGCTGACGAATCAGTGAAGGAGTCAGGTCTTTGTCTTTTATAGTATACAGGGTGTAAGAGACAGCCTTCCGCAAACTTTAAAGGTTTGCTTAGTACATGAAACTGAATAACATTTCGTAAAAGTACAGTAGATTATCAACTTGACTAAGCGCTTTCTACTAGCGTTAACGATTGTAGATTATCAACTTGACTAAGCGCTTTCTACTAGCGTTAACGATTGTAGATTATTAACTTGGCTAAGCCCTTTCTACTAGCGTTAACGATTGTAGATTATACCCTTTCTACTAGCTTTAACGATTGTAGATTATCAACTTGGCTAAGCCCTTTCTACTAGCGTTAACGATTGTAGATTATTAACTTGGCTAAGCCCTTTCTACTAGCGTTAACGATTGTAGATTATGCCCTTTCTACTAGCTTTAACGATTGTAGATTATCAACTTGGCTAAGCCCTTTCTACTAGCGTTAACGATTGTAGATTATTAACTTGACTAAGCCCTTTCTACTAGCGTTAACGATTGTAGATTATTAACTTGACTAAGCTCTTTCTACTAGCGTTAACGATTGTAGATTATTAACTTGACTAAGCCCTTTCTACTAGCGTTAACGATTGTAGATTATGCCCTTTCTACTAGCTTTAACGATTGTAGATTATCAACTTGGCTAAGCCCTTTCTACTAGCGTTAACAATTGTAGATTATTAACTTGACTAAGCTCTTTCTACTAGCGTTAACAATTGTAGATTATTAACTTGACTAAGCTCTTTCTACTAGCGTTAACGATTGTAGATTATTAACTTGACTAAGCCCTTTCTACTAGCGTTAACGGTTGTAGATTATCAACTTAGCTAAACCCTCAGGAGAGTTTGGTTAGTGATATCGTCTGGACTCAAGAAAATAAAAGATTTCTATTCCTAATTACAGTGCCTAGCCGAAGACTATTTCTACAACCCTCTAAATGTGACCAGAACTTCCCTCTCCGGCATAGCAGCCTACAGGTCAGCGCTGACCTTGGACTGGCTGGCAGCCGAAGACCAACGGCAAAGGGAACTGGCCTCAGCCTTCGAGACAGAGCCTGTTCCTCCGGCGAGGAGTATTTCCACCGACTGCATTGGATACGCGCGACCGGCTTCTGGGAAAGTTGCTCGGCTGATGCTGGAACTTCTTAAGTAAGTCTTGGGTGTCCGGTTAGTATGTAATTAAGGTGAAAGCTGCAGGATGATTTCCATCAGGTGAGATGGCTGTCAAGTGCGAACCTATCAATCATAAAAAAAAAATTGGTTGGATTTTGAGGTAATAATGTACCTACAGAAAAACTTACAGAAATCCACAGCAGGGATTCAACATTACAGCAGCAGAGATCGGGGCACGTCACTTACAGAACAGAAGGCCGTAGAAACCGGTGCGTGGAGAGAGTGGGGATCCACTTTCACGGGTGGACTCACGCCTTGGTAAGATTTGACTGGCCTGTTGGTCTAGTGGCTCTGACTGCTATGCTGGTTGAGTTGTGGGTTCGATTCCCACCCAGGACAAATGTTTGTGTGATGAGCATAATCATTTGTTCTGTGTCTGGGTGTAATTTATCTATAATATTTATTTATTTATTCCATTTTAATATGTATCTATTTAGAAATATATAAGTATATGTATCAGTTGTCTAGTACCCATAACACGAGCTCTGCTTAGTTTGGGACTAGACGGCGTTGTGTGATAGTTGCGGACTATTATTATTGCAAGACGCACAGCACCGCGATGACATGATGCTTTGGGGAAGCCTATCTACAGCTGTGAACTTCATTCAACTGAAATCAGAAACGTTTAATTCAAATAGACCTAATACAGGAACTTTTAAATTGTCAAAATGTCGGTCAGTCAAACAAGTGAAGCTAAATTGCACGTTCCAAAGCGTAGATCTCTATGGAGAAGAACGTGCAAGAAACTCCATGAAAACCCTAAATAAATATGACTATGATTCTTTATCCTGTTTACAGAAACTTGGAAGGCGATGAAGGTACAATCGTGACGGACCTGATCACAGCTCTGGTTCGTACCAAGTTACTGGTGGAAACGTCCATGTTGGAGGCGGAACCTGACTTGGACTCCCTGGTCAAGACCCCCGCAGTCATGATGGGAGAACCACACACTACGTTCCCAAGGATTCTGGCCATGTCGTGGATGGCAGTCACCGATCCTGTCACAACCAAAAAGTTTGGGTGGTGTCCTATAACTCGGGTAAAATATTTTTTCAGTACACTTAATCGAAAAACCGCTCCTATCCCTGCCGCTTTTAGGCACAAAATTTAATGTTTTTCGCACTAGTGCAGAAAAGTGCGCACGCTCACTCGCGCCATATTTTATTACTATCTTATCAATCGGGCGCTAAGCAATCCTCTCGACTCGCGCATCAAATCCTGTTTATTTATATCTTCGTTTTAAGTGTTTTGAAAAACGTTTGGCGTCGAAATTTATCAATGCAGCACTCGGTTTCATAATTCCTTCGCTTACGGCTCGTGCGAATTCCGCCTCGGTCGCAATGTCAAATTTTCTTATTACTTCACTTAATTCATGAATCCCCAAGCGACCACCGGTGGCCGCGCATCTATTGTCTTACTATTGTGTCTCTAATTGACGGTATCTGAAGGGTTAATTTGCCAAAGTTCCCTTAATTCATGAATCCCCAAGCGTCACCCGGTGGCCGCGCATCTATTGTCTTACTATTGTGTCTCTAATTGACGGTATCTGAAGGGTTAAAAAAAGGAAAAAAAAAATTTGAATACCTACTTATTCGATTCGATCCATAAAGGTGGAACAGAAAGTAGATAACTGATGTTTCCGTGTAAAAAACTTCTTGATTTTTTTTTATTGATATAAACTAGTGCTTGACTGCGATCCCACCTGATGGTAAGCAGTGATGCAATCTCTGATGGTGATAATTTGTAACCAAATGGCATTGTGCTGTTTTACGCGGACGAAGTGGCGGGTAATAGTTTCTTTTTGATAGTTTTGGTGTTTCAGGTGAACAAATACTTGGCAATCAGCAAGCCCATAATGATAGCCAAGCAAATGCGAGCTCTAGAGCCCGTCATAGCAAGAGCCCGGTTCATCATGGAGGAGTTCATACAACACGTCACTCCCCTCAATATGTACCAGAGAAAACTGCAGCCTGATAGCGCTTCACGTCCTCCGAAGGTAAGAGGCAGCAATCGAATATGGCGCTTATTAACTATAGAAGGCGCCAGATAACCGTGGTATAAAATACATTAAGCTTTTTCTAATATCTCTGCGTAAGTACCCGAACAAATAATGAACTGCTTTTCATTACAAGAGATCATTAGAGAATCACGATATATGTCGATTCAAGACAGCTTTATGTCTTTATTTCCGTTTTTAAATTAAGAATGTCAACAAAAGTAGGAGGGTCAATGACCGTTATTCCACGGTTGTTATTCCACACCTACCTTAGATAGTGAGGCGCTGCGCAAACGTGGTGTCCAACTTGTGAACAAGAACCACTAAGTACAACACAGGTCACGGCAGGTCATAGCGGGCATTAGGCGCCAGCAAATAGCTTATCCAGCTGTTAGCTGACGCCTAATGCCCGCTAACGCATAAAAACCCCTCAGCCGCCTGGATGGCCCGGTGACTACGTATTTTTGGTGACGTAACAAGCTTTTAATTTTTTAGTTATGAAATTATGTACATAGATTCTTTACATAAAAATACTAGACACATGTTTTGGGTTTCGCATATACTAAAACCTAATGTTGTATAAGCAAGAAAATGTGGATATTGTCATGTGACAACTCGCTCAGTTTATAAAGTATAATAACCTTTGAGAGAGCTAACGCCGGTGTTCGCTAATGAATTAATTCATTAAACCCTAAGCGAACGCCGGCGTCATTGTCTTTCCATTGTTTCTCTAATTACGGTATTCCAAAGGTTTAATACATATATTAAAAGCTGCTTCATTCCAAACAGAAGACATGTAACTAATTCCCTGTCCATATCATTTTGTTATTGAAGTCATGTATGTTTTTCAGATAAGCAAAACGTCTACATCAGAACCAGAAATGAGAACAAGTCCTACACGACCTACACGAACTCCAAACACAGTAAGTTTTTAAAATCAGAGGCTAATTGGTGATCCAGATTTGATTAAGTCCAATCTTCAAAGCCTCACAGGCGTAGGGTAGCCAGAATTTCGGTGTTTTACAGGTTGCATTTTGGAGAGCGTGCGCGGGAATTGCATGACTTGATTCCGCCATCTCATTTCTACCTTCGGACAACCCGACGTACGATGAGTATCCACCCATACGTTGTTGAAACCTCTACGGTCCGGACTAAGCGTTTCGCCTCGGCGTTTATTTACATCGAAGGACTGGAACAATTGGCCTGCTGCAGTCTTGCCGTCCGATTATAATTTGGGTGTCTTCAAGGCTAGAGTGAATAGGCTCTTAATAAACTAGTGGGCCTCACCATCAACGATTGCATCACTACTTATTATCAGGTGGGATCGCTGTCAAGCACTAGTTTATATCAAACTAGCTTTTGCCCGCGCGGCTTCGCTCCCGCTCTTCCCTACTCCACCCTACTATACCCAACTCTACCCTACTCTACCCTACTCTAACCGATTTTTTTTTTTTCATAAGAACCTTTTCCTCACAATAAAAATCACAACAAAAAAAGAATTAGCAAAATCGGTCTAGGCGTTGTTGAGTTATGCGCTTACCAACACATTTTGCGATTCATTTGTATATTATAGATTAAAAAACAACAATATGTAGAAACTTGATAAAAGGATCAACAGTAGGTAATACTCGTACAACGTATGTCTTCGAACAGACATTTTCTTCTTTGTAGATAAGATTAATAATAATAATATAAGGTAAGATTAATAATAATAATGATAATGAAAGTTGCGGAATATTCCACAACTTTCACACAACGCCGTCTAGTCCCAAACCACATGAGTAGATAAACCGTACAGAGAGATTTGGAACCGTGCACTAGCTTCTGACGTTTTATAAGTGCCCTTGTAGGCCTATATGAAATAAAATATTTTGACTTTTGACTTTTAGAGGCAAAGCTTCAAACAACCGCTCGAATCGGTTGCACTACTACAAGCGCGCGGGGAATGTGTGAGTGACCACCGTCCGCTTGTTGCGTACGCTACGAATACGCAACAAGCGGACGGTGGTCATGTCTCATGATGGCTCATGGGCCCAAACTAAGCAGAGCTTGTTTTATAAATACTAGACAACTGATAAACATACTTATATATTTCTGAACACATACATAATTATTAATAGATAAATTACACCCAGACACAGAACAAATGACGGTACTCATCACACAAACATTTGTCCTGGGTGAGAATCTAACCCACGACCACCGGTACAGCAGTCAGGGCCACTAACCACTAGACCAGCAGGCCAGTCAATTAAAAATGTCTTTAACCCTTCAGATACCGTCAATTAGAGACACAATAGTAAGACAATAGATGCGCGGCCACCGGTGGTCGCTTGGGGATTCATGAATTAAGAAGCGATGCGCGATGTCGAAAGGTTGTCTTCGACTATTTTGGTTGTTCAAACATCTCGATTCTGGATGGTTTTCGATAGTTTCGACTTTGACTCGAGCCCAACTCGGTCTGTTATTGCGACTGACCCCTCGAACGAGTGAAAAAGATGGAAGCGCTACACCTTATACAGGATTATTTGTAAAACACTTACAACACATTTCAACTCTATATTTTGCTATACCTACCAACGTCTGTATGACGCGACGTAAGTGCATCAAGCACCTCCGCGGCACGATCCCCGCTCCGGCTATTGTACTATCGCTTGCTTCGCATAAACTTCGTAATATTTACGACGTTCAATTTAAAGACATTTATTTTTGTATGAAAATCTAATGAACCAAAATATGATAAATTTTTAAATCATAAAACAAAAGTTGTTTATGATGTTAGTAACATAGTCCTGAGAGGTTGCCAGTGTTTTACAAATTACCCTTTATAGCTCCATAGTTTCAATATTCAAATGGATCGCGTTAAGCTCTCCCTACCTCTGAATCAGAGGTAGTCAATGAAAAGAATGGTGAAGGAGCATTATTTATCACTTTAGTTTTTCTTCTCCTTTCTAATTGAAATTATATTTTATATTTATTAGTTTATTATTTGGTTTTTTATTTATGTATTGTATTTTTATTTTATTTTTACATTGTTTTTGTAAGTTGTTGTACACTGACAGCCCGAAGTCTTTTCCTTCTGTCTAAGTCCATCCAAAGGTTGTCTGGTGGAAATTGCCCTGTGCAATAAGACCGCCTATTGTACACTTATATTTATAAATGTTTGTCCTTTTTTAAGTTAAGGTGTGCAATAAAGCTATATAATAATAATAATAATAATAATAACCCCATCGTCGTATCTCTACGTTGACGTCGTGGTGGGGCTTGTGTGCTCCAACATGCCCTGGGTCTGTATCGGTAGAATTTTTTTTACCGTAACATACCTAGGGTGAGGGGCCAGACTAAGAGAGATACAACCCGTAGGGCAGTTTTGTGGCGAACTGTTGGGTATTAGCGACCCCACGGACCCGATCTCCCGGGAGAACTCCTGTTCTTCATCTCCGGCTTGCCTTTATTGGCCGGCCGTAGTGAACACTGACGAGGAACAGAGCTCCCACCTCTCTCTTGCCTTTATTGGCTGGCTTGAGTGGAGAGTCGCAAGAGCAAACATGCTCGGGAGATGGATGCATAATCCAGTAAGGTGCTGGTAGGGATCTTGACCGTACTTCCGGGATTGTCCTGATAGCCGTGGTATGCCTCTCCACTCCTCAAGCGCCTCAGGATATGTTGCCCTCTTGTTGCTACGTCACTTCGTGCTAGCGGCCGTTTTTGGGGGCCCATTTATTGAGTGTGCAAGTCACCCCCTGCCTTTTATCGATGGATATTAATAACATTGTTCAGGCAGGGGCCATAGTCTTAACATATCTCCATATTACCAGTCCACTTAAGACTCCAAAAATCATAGCCCTATTATTTTGTTTTACATATTATGTCGCAATAGTTTTTCAAACCGGGGGTTGTCCTTGGGTGCACTAGTATAGCGCGCACAGGGATAATCGTCGGTTGGTATCACGTTCCATTATAGTAACCAAAAGGGCCTCTGCGAATTGGCTTCGGCCCCTTGTACGCCTCTCAAAGGCCCAGGACCTCAGGGTCCTGAGATTAATAAAAAGATAAAAATAATAATAATAATAATAATAGTCTGATAATTGTTTACCTACTTCCCAGGTACGAGCGATCCATCTAGCCTTGGCGCAAGCGACCACGACCGAAGCGGCAACCCTGACTGCCCCACCACGGGAAGAACCTTTAGCGGCCTCGGGCAGCTCTCTCAGCAACCTTTCACACTTGTTAATAGCGACTATAGTGCTTGTTTCGTGAATAATAAACGTGTTTCCAAGTTTCAATACCTTTGTTATAAAAGAACCCTACCCAGTTAACATTTGCAGACGGCGAGCAATGGGTAGCTCGCCGTCCGGCCGTCCGATAACTGGCTTGAACCTATGTTGTCGACGGCGCGTAGTATACCACGCGCGCTTTAAGGAAATGTCAGCAAAACCGTAGGGGCCCAGCAGGGTCGAAGCCTACTGTAGTCATGAGTTCACTTCTGAAAGGAAAACTTGGGGCCCTGGAATACAAGGCAACGAAGAAGCTTAGGAGTGGGTTTTAGTCAGTAAAAGTCTGACACACCCTCCCGCTCTGCCCTAGAGCGGGAGAGGCCATTAGGTCTCCCAACTAAAAAAATCCAGTTAACATTTTGGAATTTAAAAAAAATTACAATAAAATGTCAATTATAATCAGCCTTATAGGTAATGTACCCACAGCTGGGACTCAAACCTACTCTTTAGGAGAGAAAATTATTATATTACAATAATTAGAGAGTACAGATCTGCATCATCGTGCAGGTTTTTTACACAAACACGCGCGTAGTTGCGTTTTGTAAATTCACGCAGGCTCTGACTCATTTCATCCAAAATCACTGATGGCACTACTCGTCTCGGTCTGATCTGTGTGATACGTCTTTTCTCGCCTCGCCTCCACGTGAGTGTGCGCATGTTTTTCAGAGTGAAGGCGCGTGATCTGTATGAACTCGCGTGGACGCATTTTCGGTGTGTTGGACTGTGCGTGTTTACTATACAAACGGAGATACTTACAAGCATCGTTAAAACACGCATTCATGCACTACGGTGCGTGGCAGTGTGATAATCGCCTTAGTGTCAAAAGGAAATCATACATTTGTTTGTAATAAAAAACAAATTTGTAACTAAAATATAATTTATTAGATTTTCTTTTTAAAATTACAACTTACATTCTAATTTTTGATTTGCTCATGCACACATTCTTTCAAAATATTATATAAATATAAACTCAGACAGCACCAGGTTTTGTACGGGAAGCTTATTATGATACTGTTATAGGTAAGTTTTATGCTGCAAAAATTCCGTCCTATGGTAACTATTTATTTCTAGAGCCTATATGGTTAAATTATAGCCATTTGTGGGTTGCAGAGGTCAATCATAACAGTAAACATCCAAGAGCGCAAAAGATAATATAACAACTCACCGCGTGCGCAAACACAGGTGCTTTTATTCCTCTTAGAGTCCTCGAAATTAAATTGTTTTCCTTCCATAAAGTCGCTATCGTAGTCTCTTTTCGTCTCAAGTCGTTTAGAAGTACAGATTTAGTGCAGTCTTTAATTAACAATTTCATAGGCTGTTACAAAAATATTTACATGTCATAAATAAATTGTACAAGTAGAGTTGACATTGTACTTTACGATCATTACAACAACATCATCACTTCTTCCTACTGCTGGAAGTGTACCCCCCCGCTTGTCACCTCAAAGCCCGCTCGTGCGCGTCTCATCTTGTGGAAGGCTTTAGGTGAACTTTACACGGTAGGATTTGCTGTCAGTTTAGCCACAGTCAAAGTTTTGATTGACGAAAACCATCCTTTATGATTGATGGAATTGATTGACGGTTGGTTGCATGACATGAATCATTTGGATGAAGCATTTTCACTATATTTTAGCTGTTACAATTTTAATTACACATGTATACGAGGATGCAAAAAGATAGTTTTTTTTACACAACCTATTACATAATATTATGCTAAGGTTTGTTTTCCTCAGCCTCATTATTTTCATGGAAAATTTATAATAACTTTAATTTTACGAGAATTCGACAAAAGCCTTTCTTTATAAGTTATTATTATTAGGTTATACGTAAGATACATACACGATTTGTCTAAAACACATTTACACTTTCCGTCTATACAAATTAATAAGAATATTATCTACACCTAATTTATGAGAACCGAGCTTATAAATCAGACTGTTTCAATGTTTTGAATATTATAATGAAAAACATTAATATACCTATGAATGTGCTAAAAAAAACATTAATTTACTCAAATATCATCAAAGAAACATGAAAACACATTCGATTGATAACAGATTTTAAATTTACTAACATGATTTATATTGCTAGGCTGAAAAAAACAGGTCTTATTTCGGCAGTATAGACAAGAAGTACCTAGTCTATGGCACCTTGTCTATGGTAAGGCAGTCAGTTTACATGCCGTTGTAGGCCGGGCCGCCGCCACCCTCGGGAACCACCCAGTTGATGTTCTGAGAAGGATCTTTGATGTCACATGTCTTACCTAAGAAATAAATATAAGTATCGTTAGTATGAATCCATACTGGGAAAGTGTGTGTGTCTGTTTGTCCGTCTTTCACGGCAAAACGGAGTGACGAGTTGACGTGATTTTTTAAGTGCACATAGTTGAAGAGATGGAGAGTGATATAGGCTACTTTTTGTCTCTTTCTAACCCCCCACTTTCCAGGGGGGCCGTGTTACCCCGAATTTAATGCGAGCGAAGCCGCGGGCAAAAGCTAGTAATATTATAAAGAGGTAAAGTTTGCTTTTTTTTTGTAGGAGGTAATCTCTGGAAATACTGGTCCGATTGTGGAAATTTTTTCACCTACAGAAAGCTGCAAGCCACAACTTCCTATATTTTATGCATGCGGGCTAAGCCGCGGCGAAAAGCTAATATATAATAATGCTATACTCACAATGTATACAGTTCTGCGCATTAATTTGCAGACGCTGCCCGTCGCCAGTCTCCATCGGCACGAATTCGTATACACCTGCAAACAAATAACATTTTATTTCACAATGATTGATTATTTTAAGATGCATCAAGTTAATTTTAAAATTTGTAAATGTTAAAAACATATATAAAATATTATTTTTTTTTTACCCACAAATGCATTTATCCTACTTTACTACTTTATTTCTTTTTTTTACTTTACAAATAGGTTTGGAGCAGTCTTCATCTTGTTACTCACCAGCTGGACAGAACCTGGCTTCAGGTCCATCGAAGACTCCCAAGTTCTGCTTGACAGGAACTGTGTCGTCCTTCAGGGTCAAGTGTGCTGGCTGGTCCGCCTCGTGGTTTGTGCCTAGAACATGAACATATGACGCGTTTAATACAAGCTTTTTTTTCAGTGGGTAAACATCATCCAGATGACATCCCCCACCCTCGGGCGGAGCTGGAGATAGTGTTAGACTCTTACTGACTAAAAAACCCACACCAATCCTTCGTTGCCTTTCATACTGGAGCCGAGTCTTCCTTTCAGAAACATCTTTTTTATAAATATTAGTTTAAGTTACCCGTAAGAGCAACGGAAGACAGCAGGTCGAAGGTGAGAACGCCGTCGGGCTTGGGATACTCAATAGGCTGGCATTCCTTCGCAGGTTTCAATCTCGCGTGATCGGCGCCTGTAGAATACAAGCAAAAAAAAATATAATACGAATAATGACGAATACGCGTCTATGAAGCTATGCGTCCGTGGACTGTAGGACTTTTTATTATTGTATTAAGAGGGTCCTTCTCCACTCGCTTATCGTTAACATCGAAAATGGTTTAAAAGCTTGTTACTGCATTTAATGCAATCCAGCGCGATGTTTGACGAAAAGGCAACGCAAAAAAAGAGATAACGCCTGGAAACTCTGTTAGTATGCGGTAATTCCGAGATTTACTCGAAAATTTCACAAAACTTGCTCCAGGAAATAGCTGTTTTTTTTAAACCCTTAAAAGTTTTTGGAAAAAATTGTCGTCATTTAGAATCTTAATAAAATTTACAAGGTCTCTAGAGGATTACTTTTTTGACTTTTTTAATTTTTAGGCAAATTATGAAGTGTCAAAGTTCATACAAAATAGGACATTTTGAGAGGTTTTTACTGGATTAGTTTTACACAAATTTAGAAATTGGTTTCTTTAGAAACCTAGATAGTATCCACAAGATACTGTGTTTCTAAAATATCTAATGAAAAATGTGTAATAACGTCATAATCAGTTATGAGCGGTTGTATGAAAAATAGTGAAAATGTGAGTCATGATGCACCACCTTAATGCTTAATGCAGAGGCAATGGCAGAGATAATCCTTATTTGAGAATGTGCCACTAAATATATGAAAAAAACCATATTGGGATCAGTGTCAAAGAATCTTGACTGTGCAAACTTCGAAACTAAAAACTTAGTTTACAGTTGTTTGCTTATTTATTTAATTTAATAAAAGTAAAAATTAGTGTGAGTACTACTGTATCAAATAATTTGTTTTTAATACACTTGCTCATAAAGTGACTCTTATTGCACTGCACTTAGGTATATAATGGCACTTGTTACCAAACGGTGACATTTTGATTACCATTACGCACTAGTGCTATAATGTGGTTAAAACCTTATTGTTCAACCTCTCCCCGACATAATGTTATGACATTTATCGTATCAGGGTGGGGGCAGGTCGGCCCCCACAAGGGAAAAAAAATGACGCGGATATGAAAACAGATTTTTACCGCCACAAAAGTTTAGTAGTTTTACAGCTATTTTATTCACAAGTTTATTGAAAAACGTCGTATGATACACGTGAGTAATTAATGATTACCGTTTTCAGCTCTCTTAAGACCCTCGCCATAGCTCGGGTCTAAATACCGCTTCAACGGTAATCACTAACATTACACACTTATATCATAATGTACTATTATGTTGTACATCTACATTGCCGTGGACGAATTATTTTTTCACGTGCTACAAATGGCACGCGTGGCATAGAGTCGCCCTCCCTGGTCTATGGTATTACTGACCTCCGTGACTGAGTGTCCAGGGCTCCTTGCCGCGTACCAGCGTGCTGAAGGCGGAGTACGCAACGCCTCCGTACAGACCCAGAGATGTGTGGAACGACGGCCGGCAGTTGCGGACTTGCTGAAATTGTCATAAACGGTAATGATTATGTTGGCATTTGTATTGTTTTACGGATCTCTGAGACGATATGCCTAGTCTGAAATATTCGTGATTATAGTCTGTCTAAAAAGTCAATCGATTTGGGAATTTTGTATAATATACAGGGTTATTTGTAAACACTAGCAACCTCTCAGGTGCTAATTAAGAACATCATAAACAACAACTTTTGTTCTATGACTTTTTACAAAACATAATACATTTACCAAAAACAATCCTTCAAAATTTCGTTGTTCTATCTAACACATTTCAACTCTGTATTTTGCTGTACCTACCTACGCCTCCTCCAGTGTTCTCGTAGTAATATTAAGCAGGCTTCCGAAACATTGTCATCACACCTACCTAGCAAGCATTCGCACAATTTTCGTGTACTCATCACACTAGAAAATTGATACGCCAGCATAGACTTCGCAACATTTAGAACGTTCAATTTAAATATTTTTATTTTTGTATGAAAATCTGATGAACTAAAATATGATATTTTTTTAAAGTCATAGAACAAGTCTTGTTGTTTATGATGTTAGTTATACAGTCCTGCAAGGTTGTGAGTGTTTTACAAGTAACCCTGTATAGAAGATAAACATATGGACACCATCTTGAAACTTCTTCATTACAACAAGCTAAATATCACAACAAATCTGTTAGTGTTCTGAGCCAAGACGCACCTTGAGTTCCTTATAGACATAGGATTCCTTAAGTTTGTCCTCGTACTGAGTGGGAACGACTCCTTTCTCGTGCGTAGCCTCGCCAGCAATGATGAGGTCCATCGCAGCTTCCGCTGCTAACATACCTGTAAACACATACACCGGGTTGAGTGGTACACTCTGAAATGTTTACTCCTCTGAAAACAGTGTCAATTTGAAATCATTCAGTTCTATTATATTTTTTTTATTATAATAACAGGTTTAAGATGATGGGCCGCCCGTTTTCTGCAGTGCTGGTCATCAGGTATGTTCGCAGAGGTACACGTTGATCATGATGATCACTTCCACGCGGTTGCAGAGTGGAGTGCAAGCTCCAATTCCATCCTGAAGACCATAGCGTGGAAGTCCGATACTCCTTTGTTAAAGGTGATGTTATTCACAGATTTATTTATTTATTAAAAACACACACTATCTTTACAGGCTTGCTGGCCCAATACAACAGGTGGACCAAAATAAATCATCTTATGGTTAACTCTTACCTAAAAAAACTTAACAACAATGAAAAATCAAAAAAAAAAAATATAACATAATACCTAACATAATACTTAACCTACATGTAAGTAAATAAAATCAGACTTAATACCTAACATTAATTAATATTTAATTATAACAAAGAAACTTTAATAAAACTCTTGCGAATTCTGTCTCATGGCTCGAAAATAAGTCAATCCTCTCATGCACTTCGTTTAGCACGCGTATTGTGCGGGTGAGGGGTGCTTTTGACAGCAGGTTGGTTCTGGCAGCAGGTACTGCCAGCAATGGCGGTCGCCGCCGCCTCCACACATACCGGTCTGGCACGCACAGCTTCAGGTGCCGCAGCACGCCCGGGTTGTGCGCTACTCCCCGCAGGAGCTTTACTGCATACGCCGCGAGTGTAAACTCCCGGCGTACTCTGAGCTCGTTGTACCCCACCATACCCAGTACAAACAGTGTCGGATACATCAGTGGGTAAAATGGGTATACCCCATAGAGTTTGAAATACAAGTGTCGTCTGAATTTATTTTGTACTCGCTCCAGCATGACACTGTATTTCGCTTCATGAGGAGCCCAAATCACCGCACTGTTCTAAATGACTCCTTACCAAGGCGTCATACAGTACCCTGAGTGTGGTAATATTAGTGAATCCCTGCGACTGTCTCAGCACGAAACCGAGGTTTCTGTACGGTTTCTTGCAAATCTTAATGATGTGATCGCGGAACGTTAGATCTGGTGTAAATATAAGATGTATCATGTGACAACCACCTTGTTTTAAGATAGATAGTAAGTTTACAAATCCAATTTTTTTTTTAGGTGGGAAAATCATCCAATGACATCCTCCGCTCTTGAGCAGAATGGGAGATAGTGTCAGATTTTTACTGACTGAAAACCCACTTCAGTTCCTTCTTTGACTGGCTTCGACCCTGCCCTATGGTTGCTGACAACTCCTTGAGGCGCGCGTGGAAGACTACGCGCCGTTGACGACTTAGGCTCGATCCGGACGGTTACCGGACAGTCAGGGTGTCACTAATCCGAATTTTAGATTACTTTATTTCTATTATTATGATTTTTTTAGCATATTATTGTAGAGATATATATGATAGAGTGAATAGGCTTTTAATCCACCATCAGAGATTGCATGACTGCTTACCATCAGGTGGGATCGCAGTCAAGCACTAGTTTATACGAATTAAAAAAAAAAGATATCTATGACGCAACATAGGAACTAACAAAAAATTTGAAATCCTGCGTCGCGGTATTGAAGTTCTCGGCGCGATTAGAAAGTATATAACAGTCTGAAATCAATCGCGTGGCTACATGCAAGCTTCATGAAACTTGCCGTTCGTCATGTATTATAGAATATCGAGCCAAAGCATGTTTTTAGTTCCGTAAAAATATGGCACCTTTTCATCGTCTGACGGCATTATCACAAATGATTGAACACGTACGCGTGTAATACGCCTCGTGGACAGGGTTCACTATGCTGTGATGCCCAAGCTGTCTGGCGTATTTTGAAGGGTAAATGAAGCTACGTGTCCGAGGTCAGTGACCCTTACAGCTGCACTGATGACTCACTATGTTCTTAACGTGAACTAAGGTAGGTTCGAGATAAACGTGGAATAACGGTCATTGACCTTTCAAAATTTTTTGACATTCTGAATTTCTAAAACGCAAATAAGGACATAAAGCTGTCTTGAATCGACATGTATCGTGATCCTTTACGTGATCTAGTAATAAAAAGCAATTAATTGTTTGTTTTTCGGGTACCTACGCAGACATATTAGAAAAAGGTCAATGTACTTTATTCCACAGTTATCTGCTGCCTTCTATAATCAGTTTTAAGCACAAGCTCACCACTCTTCATGGCGTTGTGCGTGCCTTTGATGCGTGGCACGTTGAGGAAGCCGGCGGAGTCTCCCGCCAGCGCGCCGCCCGGGAACACGGGCACGGGCAGGCACTGCCAGCCGCCCTCCACCAGCGCGCGGGCGCCGTACGCCACGCGGGCGCCGCCTGACAACCGAACAAGGGAATATGAAAGCCTAATTATATTGATTCCGCCTATTATTACTACTGAACATAAAGTTTAAACATCATATTACCTTCAAACATCGGCTTAATGTACGGATGAGTCTTGAATTTCTGGAACTCCCGGAACGGGCTCAAGTAGGGGTTGGTGTAATCCAGGCCTACCACGAAGCCCGCAGCCACCAAGGGTGCTTCGCCCTCGGCCACGTTCAGGTGGTAGATGAACGAGCCTCCGTATGTGTTCTTGTCTAGAGGCCAGCCAATTGTATGTTCTACTAAGCCAGGTTTGTGGTTCTGCAAACAGAGCATTATTATATTAATTTCAGCACAGGTCCGATCGTGTGTGGAGTACTGCAGACACATATGGACTGGTGGTGCAAAATGCCACCTCGCAGCTTTGGACTCGGTGGAAAGGCGTGCAAATAGGCTAATTGGTGATCCAGATTATCTTCAAAGCCTAGCACAGGTGTAAGGCAGCTAGCCTTTCGGTGTTTTTCAGGTTTCATTTTGGAGTGTGCAGGAATTGCATGACTTGATTCCGCCATCTCATTTCAGACAACCCAACGTACGGCGAGTATCCACTCATACATTGTTGAAACCTCTACGGTCCGGATTCAGCGTATTGCCTCGTCATTTATACCGCGTACGTCGAAGGACTGGACCAATTTGCCAGCTGCGGTCTTCCCGTCCGATTATAATTTGAGTGAATAAGCTCATAAACTAGTGCGCCTCACCATCAGAGATTGCATCACTGCTTACCATCAGGTGAGATCGTAGTCAAGCATTACTTTACGACGAATAAAAATTTTTTTTTTCTTAAAATCGCTGCTGTGCGAATTGAGTTATTATTACTAGCTGCCCGGGGCTCCGCCGTCCGCCCTCGTGAAATTATTTTTCACCTTTCATCAATTTAAAAAATTTCAACTTCCGTTTTCCTATAACTTTAATTCGTAACTTTATTGAACCAGTTGTAATTTGTATACAACTTGCTGTGCTTATTGACAAGACAGAAAATCTACTAAAGACATTGAAATACAAAATGGACGTTTAAATTACCTCTGGTTTAACTTCCCACAGTTCTTTGAGACCTATGCCGTACGACTGAGGTTCACTTTTCGCTCGCAAGTCGTACTTCTTTGAGATCATCTTAGTTAAGTGGCCGTGGCAACCTGCGGGGATGAGTGATCAATTGTTAACAGAATATAAATACATGGGGTGGAAAGTTAAAATAAAATGTTTTTAAGAGAGATTTCATTTAGAAAGTGATGGCAACACATCATCATTATCTTAGTCAAAATACATCCACTGTTGGACAAACTTTCATAGTGGCGACACTTGAAGGAGGCCTTCCTTCAAGTGTCGCCACTATGAACATTTTACTTCTTCTACCTGCTACTTTTTTTCCTTCTACGTTTTTTTTTAACCTTTTCTTTGGTCTTTTTTATACTTTTTCTTTGATATTTCGTTTTACTTTTTCTAGCTGGTAAATACCGGCTAAATACAAGGTGCAAGGTGCCCGATTGCAGAATATTTACCCGGTAAACTAACCGCCCATCTCTAATCACGATAAGAGTAAGCAGTAACCAAAGACGCGAGTGAATTTCAAAATCAAAATCAAAGCATTTATTTCAAATAGACCATTTGCAGGCACTTTTGAATGGTCAAATGTCTGTCAGTCCAAGAAAAGTGAAGCTAAATTGCATGTTCCAAAGCGTAGATCTCTATGGAGAAGAATGTGCAAGAAACTCCATGGACACTCTTTTAAATGATATTGTGTGTTACATATGTTTGGTTACATATTTCTTGTTGCTTCTATTATGTGATTAATTAAATCGCGAGGAACTACTAGTAGTAGTAACTATATACCCCTGTATTTACAGGGTAATTTTTTTTCAATTTGGGTCTAGCTGCTTAGCAGGCGTTGATAAAGAAAGTTGTTACCTTCAGTGAAGATGGTGATCTTGGAGTGGAACTCCATGCCACGTTCGAACATGTCCTTGGGGCTGCCGTCTTTAGCGATGCCCACGTCCCCGGTGGCCACGCCCTTCAGCGAGCCGTCGTCGCGGTATATCAGGTCTGCGCCCGCGCATCCCGGCCAGATCTGTAGGAAGTCTTATTATTTAGAAAAATCTCCTGTAGATAGTAAAAAGTAAAATTAGATTATTAAATCATATCATAATCATAATATCCAGCTAAATCGCAGGAAAAAAGAGAAGGATAAAAATAAATTTCGAAAAATTATACTCTATTGTACAAGTTTTCTTTTATCTTGCAATGTTTAATAATGACTGAATAAATTATGACTGTATACTGTATAGTCTTTATTTATTCACTGTGGCCCTTATCAATAAGAAAATGTAAAATTGTGGATAACATGTTACGAATTTTTGCACATGTCAAGCCGCCTATAGCCCAAAACCAACGTTTAATTGATACGGGCGTAGCTACAGCTTTGGATAAGATACAACTGTCTCATTCTCATAGCGCCAACGGCTCGCAGCGCGGGAGTCCCACCCCGCGCCTGTGCCGCTACTTAATAATTAAAATTCTGCATCGACACGACTACATGCATACCGTACACGCGACGTCACGAGACGGGTACACGCGCGGGCGCCCACGTATGC
The DNA here is from genome assembly GCA_949319445.1 of Mythimna lalbum. Lineage (NCBI taxonomy): Eukaryota > Metazoa > Arthropoda > Insecta > Lepidoptera > Noctuidae > Mythimna > Mythimna lalbum. The sequence continues at coordinate 16,362,639 of OX439357.1, read as the reverse complement.
GCTCGCTTAACGCAACGAATATAGTAATAGCTACTAAATTGACTTTTTTGTATTATAACAATATTTTTCTAGCGTATAATGCGTAGGGAACATATTATATACCGTGAGCATTTCGTCATTACTTGTCTACTGAATAAAAGGAAGTTCTGACCTCAGCTCCAGCTGCCTCTGCTTGCTCTGACAGCCATCTCACAAGATGCCCCAGACGTACTACGTAGTTCCCGTGGTTGTAGTTAGGTAAGCCTGTAAAGATAATGTTTTAAAAATAATTCATTAGTTTTGAGACGTTTGGGGTCGTACTTTTTTTTGTAAGCGTTGCCTAAAACGTTGTAATGCTGCCAGTCTTCTGGGCACGTCTCCTGCGTGTCCAGTTCAATTGATAGCAATATGGAGTACCCAAAAAACAAAAGACCAGAGTGGAGGTCCGCGCGTGTAAGGATAACTGGTTTGGCCTATCCGAAACTAGTTTAACCTAATATCAGGTTTCACCGGTTACATATACATATGTATCTACGTAGTTACATAAAATTGAAGTAATTTATGTACCTACATATTGTTGTTACCCAATAAGTTTTAATCATGTTAAAGATAGAACATTTAAAAGACTCTGAAGGATAGTTCAAAGGAGTTACTGGCCTCGGAACGCAAAGGACAGCACTGGTGGTTAGAAGTAGAAGTTATTTTATGATTGCCCTTCCCTCAAGCATAAACAGCCTTATAATGTTCCCACGTCTGGGACTCAGGCCTCCTATCTGGGAGAGAATGACCCACGGAATGACCAGTAATCCACCATGCATGGCCACCCAATGCGGGTTGGTGGAAAAAAGCATCTAAAAAACACTTATTAGTCAATCACTAACTTACCTGGGAAAACAGGAATAGGTATCCTCCCACTCTTGGTGAGTAAACCAAACTTGTCAGAGGTAACCTCCGTGTTCATGGGCGCTCCCTTGTCCTTCCAGTCCGGGATCAACTCATTAAGAGCAATGGGATCCACGCAGGCACCAGACAATATATGTCCTCCTACTTCTGCGGCTTTCTCCAGAAGAGTCACTCGCACTTCCTGAAAATTAATTAAAAAAGGTTCAAGATTTACTACACTGGCACTGCGCACACGTATGCCACGTACGCCGATTTGGGCGTCAGTCTCCATACATTTTATATGGCAAATAGACTTGTAGAGCTACATTAGATCCAAGCCACACGACGTCGTCGTTCTACGTACATCAGGTGTGGTCCACGCGTGCGTCGTTCTAATGTAGCTTTATTGCATCATCTAGAAAATTTGTAGATTGTTACTTTTTAAATCTCTATAAGTATTGTTCTCTATAACATTGTTTCAATTACAGTGCTTCTGCTTGAACTTCTGCTCAAGACTTTATCTAGAGTCCGTTTTCCCTGGTAGTCCCCGGTTTCGCGTGACAAGGTAATAATATACAACTTCTTTGTTTATCATTATCTATATTACTGAAAGCCACATCAAAATCTTTTATGATATGGAAAGTGACTTTTTTACTATTCTTTTTTAATGGCTCATATCGTAGAAATTTTATAGATCACATCATAAAAAAATACTTACAGCTCCCTTTTCTTCTGCGATCTGCCGAGCCCTGATGGCAGCAGCCATGCCTGCAGGCCCCCCTCCAATGATGAGGATATCCGTCTCCTCCGCTACTCTCTCCATACTGATATCTGTACATTTCAGAGAGATGAGTTTCTTTAAACAGGCAATTATGCACTATAGCCAGAAATACGCATCACGGATACCGCATTCTGTAGAAGCTGATTTAGCACCAAGGTATCAGCCACCTAGTTATCCAGGAATGCAGGGCTATAGCTTTGAAATGCACACAAATTTTATAAACGTTAAGAATGCTCTGAAAAATTCCCTTGATCAAAATCAGGCTGCCTCTGTTAGTTCAGACCCCAAATCACAACAGACGGGATAAGGGTCTGAGTGTGGAAAATGGAGTATGGAGTTATATTTCTCATTAGTGTCACATACAATAGTCCACCATGGACTCAGAGCGGAAACTGATCACTCTAATTTTGTGTTTTTATTCCTTTATTAATGGAAAGTTTTCCATGTTTCATAGGGCTTATTCCTGATATAAAACAATATTTAAAGATGATCTAAACTTAGTATAATTTCCATTGCCAAAAGTTGGCAGTCTTTCAACATAAAGAAATACTCTGGGTATTTCCTGCCCTTAATTTTATCAATGCCAGATAAATGGGTGATAAGATTGTAATAATCAAATTGAATGGGGGGTTGTTGCCATGTAAACGATTAGTTATTGTCTATGAAAGAAATTGCTGGGGGTCTCTTGAGAAAAAACTAAAGATACTATAGGTGCATAGAATAATTGATTTAGTATTGGTTAATGATTAATAACATAGTAATCTACACTTTAGATCTCATTTGTTTGTGTTCTAAAGACACTTATCTGTCATGATAATGTTAAATTAGTGCTATCAAGGCCTTGCAATGACGTTAATTTTGTTGATTATTTGATCTGGAGGTTATCGCTCACCTTTCCATCGTGGGTCCTTATCTCTGGGGTGTATTGTGTAATGAGTTGTTATCTTTGGGTAAGCATCCGAATACAACCTCTTAGCAGCATTAGTTAGCCTCCCCACTGAAAATGTTAAATATCAATTGTTAAAAACTCGACCAAAACAAACCAGAGTGAACTTTGAACTTTTATATTTAGCAGCTTTATTGCATAACATTGAGTAACAAAGTCTATTAATTACGGTTTTTACTACCTGTTGTTACAGAAATAATTAAAAAAGATGTTCTATTCACCACTAATTACTCAAAAATATTTAAAAACCAACTCACGAACAGCTGATAGCAACGTCACATAAAACAACTTTTTTAACACAAAACTTTCAGTATTTATCAATGCATAAATTCAAAGCCGATTAATTAATTTCATTTAGTTCACATTTTATGATAGATACATAGAGATTTTTATTTAAAAAGTATTTTATTTACCCTGACGAGACGAACTAACAAGTGCCGCCGCCATTTTTAAAAACAATCTGCGCTGCGCTCCGATTCAGAGAACAAAGTCCGACTTTTATGACATTCTACATTACAATTATTAAAAAATTAAACTTAATATTTGATTACTTAATTAAAATATATCTTGTCGAAACTAATTATATGACATGTGAACTAAAATATGTATTTCGTTATTTAGAATGTCGTTCCTTTATTTCACTTTGTTTAATAAAAAATAATAAAAAATTGTGGTCATGCGGAACGTAACTTAGAGCGTGGCGATGGCGGGAATTTTATTTTTTGGTACTTAGTCGTGAGACCTAACTAGAACAGAACTAGGTCTGTATTAATAGTGTTCTGTGATCTCAATCAGATCCAGGTCTAGCGATTCAAGATTTAAGATGTTACTGGCAAAATTACAGTCTTTTATAAAAAAGCGTATTATGACTTAAAATTACCTTACAAAACTTTCTAGGAAATAAATTATATTTATTAGTTTATTTAATGCTTTATGCACACAAAAGTACAGAGACGGCCTTAGGCATTTTCTGCCAGTCAACCTTTGGGTGGTGCAGAGAAAAATAGTGGTAGGTAGGTGCATTAAATGAGAAAGAGAAGACGAATACATGAATTAACATACTTACTAATAAACCATATAATATATATAATACAATTATACAATATATATGTACTTAAATTAATAAACTACATACCTAACTAATACAGTCAAACAATTGGTCCAGATCGACAATTGGAAAACCTTAACGTTGTGATGATACTACTGCCAACTTCTTACGAATTAGCTTTCGAACTTTAGTTTTGAATGCTAACAACATGTCTCCTCGAGGCGACCGCCTGCCATTCCTCCTCGCTCCGGACCATGGCCTTGACCAGGGCCCAGCGCGAGATGTCTCCGCCGCCGATCGCCCCCACGAGGGCACGGTGATGCTCCGCCCAGGCACGGCACACCTCGACTGTGTGCTCCACCGTGTCCTCCGGGCGTTGCGCACAGTGGGCGACACCCAGGCGTCTCTTCCGACTTAATCTGAAACAGGTACTTCCCGAACGTGCCATGTCCGGTGAGGACCTGCGTCATGCTGAAGGTAAGGACGCCGTAAGGTCTTTCCAGTCACGCCTCAAAGAGGGGACTTACCGCCATGATCCTTGCGTGCCCAACAAGTGCTTAGTATACCGACTCTCGTTTAGTCGGTTTTTTGAAGGAGGAAATCATTAAAAGGTCCTTGCACTCTGGGTGGAACGAACGCATCTAATGCTCTCTGCATTAGACTTTCACTGACTAAAACCCAAGAGAATTTCTTTGCGTTCCAGAGTCACGGTAACTCTTTCGAACAGTCCCGCAGCCCTAGCAGGTATATATCGACCTTACTGGACCCTAGTGCAGATATATTGTGGACGCGCGCGTAGAACACAACGCTCCGTCGACTCGGTGTGACGGCGATCTACCTAATGCTTTTTTTTTGTCGATGGGGAAAATCATAATACGACAAAACCCGCTCTTGGGTGGAGCGGGAGATAGTGTCAGACTCTTACTGACTAAAAACCCCACGCCGTTCCTTCTAGCCTTCATACCGGGGCTCAAGTTTCCTTTCGGATAACCCCGGCCCCGGTAGGCTTCGACCCAGCTGGGCCCCTCCTGTTGCTGACAACTCCTTGAGACGCGCGGGAACAGTGCGCACCGTCGACGTCTTGGCTCGGTCCGGACAGTTACCGGACGATCGGACAGCGAGCTACCCATGGCTCGCCGTCCACGAGCCCGCGTCTACGGTGGCTGGAAATCGGGATTGTAATCCCGGCGGCGGCGGCGAGGGCGCCGTTGCCTGATGCGGTCGACCTCCTCCTTTGCTAGCATTACTGCTTCGTAGGAGGCGACCGCCTGCCACTCCTCCTCGCTCCGGACCATGGCCTGAACCAAGGCCCGGATCTACCTAATGCTCGCCGTCCACAAATAACTTGATCAGTTTTGTAATAAAACAATAGTTCTTTTTAATCTGTTTATTAAAAAGCTTAGCAATAATAAGTTACACAGAAGCCGTACACATTAGATCACATACATAGCGTTGAGTTACTTGACTGGTTTCATCTGCCACAGTCCATCGTTGAGATAGTGGCAGTTCTCTATACCCACGCCTTTATTTACTTTAGCTCTGAAAAACAAAAAAAAGGTTGCAAACTTATTTTTTTTAATCTCCAACGTGAAAAGAGGGGTGTCTGTCTATGGCACCGCAGCTCTAAAATAAGTAAACTATTTGGATTTGGTTTTTTTTTACTTCAATGCTGATCTTCTAGCAATGGTTCGGACAAAATCGGTTCATACATTCCACGGATATCGATGGATATATAGGAATAAACAAACGACTGTTTGCAAATACATATGGTCAATTGGTGTCTCAGACAAAAGGGTAGGTAGATAATGTAGATATAAGTAAAATGTACTACCAAACTGTATGATAGATAAAGATCTGATTAACTGTTTAAAAGTTATGGGGCAGAAAGAGAAAATGTAAAAAAATTTAGTCATTTATTTTATTTATTAATTTAACTTTTTTAAATTTACATGTGATGTCCTTGAAGATACGCATTTATAAATAAGAGACTAGCCTTTGACCGCGGCGTCGCTCGCGTACGTAAAATATAGCCTCTTATGTTTTGTTATAAAAACTAATCATTTGCCTCAAAAAGAAGTGTACTGTGCGTTCCAAATGAGAATAGGATCGATTTTTTGTTGTGACGTCACGATTTACTGTCAAATCTAAGAAATTTGGTCAAAATTGAGGAACTTGGAGATGAGTAAAATTGAAGAACTGAATTCTGATTAAACTTTTTTCGTTCACAGTTCGTAAATAAATTAAATTTTTCGTAAAATAGTTAAAGTTTCAAAATTTCTTTCCTCGATTTGACAGTAAATCGTGACGTCACAACATACAATCGATCCTATTCTCATTTGGAACGCATTATAGTGTAATGTACTTTTTTTTTTCTGTCGACGGGGAAAATCATCATTGACGAAACCCGCTCTTGGGTGGAGCGGGAGACAGTGTCAGAGTCTTACTGACTAAAAACCCCGCGCCGTTCCTTCTAGCCTTCATACCGGGACTCTAGTTTCCTTTCGGATAACCCCGACCCCGGTAGGCTTCGACCCAGATGGGCCCCTCCTGTTGCTGACAACTCTTTGAGGCGCGCGGGAACAGTGCGCGCCGTCGAGCCTTGGCTCGGTCCGGACAATTACCGGACGATCGGACAGCGAGCTACCCATGGCTCGCCGTCCGCGAGCCCGCGAGTGTAATGTACTGAGTATAAGACTCGGTACAACAACTAGTACATCCACATCATTACTAGTACGCTAATAAATAAAAAGAATCTATTACATATCATCAGTAGAAAGCGCAGTACAGCCCACGGCGAGAGCATGTTCCTTTCCTTCAGCCATGACAGCCACCACCTGCCCCTTGTCCACGCCGCTCATCCGCGCCCCCGGAGACGTCAGCCCCGGGCACATGATGTTGGCACCACTGAGCACGAAGCGGATGGCACCCTTGTCCACCTGCTGCATTGGTAGGAAGAATGGATCTGAAAAAATAGAAAGCAGTGTGTAAGTTGGTTTTATAAGGAAGATCGAGTAGTTTTTTTTTTTTGTCGACGGGGAAAATCATCTTATGACAAAACCCGCTCTTGGGTGGAGCGGGAAGATCGAGTAGTGGCATTTTGTTATTTTGTTGCAATATTCATGAAAATTGGACCTTCTTTTCTTGGACGCTTGCGTGTCGATGGCAAAAAAAGAAACTAAATCTTTGACTGGCCTGTTAGTCAGGGACGTGCGAGCAATACAAGCCAAAAAGCCCGGCTTGCCTACCACTACCACACACCTAAATCATAGATCACGGCTAATCAATTAAATAAAACAAAAATCTAAACTTTAAACTTCGCGCGCCTACGCTGTTACGCTCAGTTGCCACTTAGTCAAAAATTCAAAAATTCATTAATAAGATACGATACCATAAGCGAGGTTGCCAATCTGACCGCAATCTCTTCGATCTCACTCTAACACTTAACAAAAGAAAGAGATAAAGACTAATGTATTCCTGTCTCTTTCTACCACAAATGCTTCATATGAGGCTTGCTTTTCTGTCTCTCTTTTTGCTATAAAAACATCAAATTTTGTGTCTGTGTGGGTAAAATATGAGAGATTCATCGAACATTTTTGTATTAAAATAAAGCTGGGCTTTGGAAAAGTTATGAATGAATATTACGAGAGACCTCTATTTTTACGCATGGAGGCGCCCTCTATGACGCTTAAAGTACGAACTACAAATTAGTTTAAATTTGCTGTGATCGGTTAACAACACGTAATTGTTTTGATAGTTATTTTTTTGTTTTCTGTCATTTAACTTGGTTGTGTGTAGCGTATTATGTGCGGAATCGATATTGTTTAGGTAGAGTTTGAGTTTTAGAGATAAATATAATCTTGTAACTTTACTAATTAGAATATTTCTCTGAAAAGTAAATCACATAATGAGCAGTTATTTTTTCTCAAACGATAACAATGCTTGGAATACATCAGGTATGACTCAAATAACTTCGCTGGTGCCATGAAAATGCATCAGAATTCTCAATAGCTGTTGAATGCTATTTCATTGATTCTGTTTTGGTAAACCGAAAATAGAAACTTGATTCTCTTTTTCGAAAGTTAAGTGTTATGTGTGTGATAAAGAAGAACTAAAAGCTAGCTGTTTAAATTGTGAGTATTTTCCAATAATATTACATATCGTAAACAATTTTATTTAATGATGAATTTTATTAAATACTACGGACGGATTAATACAATCTTTTGAGCGCCATCTAGTGGATTTTTCTGAAGTCAACTAGAATGTTGTGAGCTAGTTGCCAAAAATATCAATAGGTGACTCTTTTTCGATTTTTTAAGTACCAATATATATTTAAATAATATCTATCAGTAAAAAAAATGTACCTATTAAAATCAGCATTATACCGCATTTTTTTTCGGGATATTAGGTGTGGGTAGGTAGATGAGTCAAGATTCCTTGGCTTGCCCCCTTTAAAGGCACCTGGCACGCCACTGCTGTTAGTCTAGTGGTTAGTGGCCCTGACTGCTAAGCCAGAAGTCGTGGGTTCGATTCCCACCCAGGACAAATGTTTAAGTGATGAGCATGATCATTTGTTCTGTGTCTGGGTGTAATTTATCTATAATATGTATGTATTTAGAAATATATAAGTATGTTTATCAGTAGTCTATTACCCATAACACAAGCTCTGCTTAGCTTGGGACTAGACGGCGTTGTGTGATAGTTGTGGAATATTATTATCTTTTTTATGTTAAATTCCTTACATAGTCCATTGTTATTTGGGTAACAAAAAAACTCTCGTTCTTAAAAGCCCTCGCATTTACGAGGCCCGTTTGAGTGCGAGGCCGTGGGCGAGGGCCCACTTCACCCACGCCTAGCTACGCTACTGATTAGGGGCCTTAGCATTTCGTGTTAAAATATTAGTCGTGCGAGTGAGAAAGAGAGATGGAGCCATTGTGGTAGGAGTCCATGTGGGAAATCAAACGAAGTGACCTCATTCAGGTTTCTTATGTTTTTCACAAATTCATATTAGATAATTATCTAAATCCAACCACCATACTAGCGTAGTTCAACCCATCTTAGAACCGTCTAACCCAGAAGTCAAAATGCTACCCCTTTCTTTAATAACACAACATATTCCAATAACTGCCGCACTCAGAGACGCCCATTAACGCTAATCTCTGATTTACTAATTTTGTCATTGAATAATAGTCTATATCTTTATGACGTTAAGTACCTTAGGTTTTGCTTTAATTGACATTAAAGTTAAATGACGTCTCTGAGTGCGGCAGTAAGTCACTTAAATTGACAAACTAATTAAAATGAATTACAATAATAAAAGCTGTTGGTATACAAACTAAAATTTCATTAACATTAACAGTACATACTTCCAATGTAATCAATTAAAGCCAAGACAATTAAACATTTGAAATAATTAACATGATTATACAATTATCTCAATGAATTGATAGATGGCGCTACTGTGAGTTGTACAGATGTAGATCGAGGAACTTCCATTACACCAGGTGTTTTGATTAGCCGGCAGATGGCGTCCATGATGAAGCCGGGCTATACACAGTCGTTACCGAAGTAGTAAAAAATGTATCGGAACACAGTGTCTCTAGTTTATTTATTTATATGTCTATGGTCGTTACACTATACACCCTATACCAATAGCTCCAACGCTTTAACAGGTAAGTTTGGGTCATAAAATGGATCCTGTTAAGAGCTCGTGGTCATAATTAGCATGTTACTTACATTTATGAAGGAGCTTCAGTGTGGGCATCCAGGGACCCTCGCGTTGACGGAAGAACAGTAACTCTCCAGCGCTGTTCACCATTATCTCGATGTGGTCATGACTGGAAATAGTAATGCATAATATTAAAATCAGTGGCTTTACGTGACGTGTTAAAATGCCAGGCGTGAAAGCAAGAGAGTTGGAGCTATTCACCCTATATAAAGGTAGATCTACACTACACACAAGTGTGATGTGACACACACACGAGACCTGGGCGCATCGATCTCCATCCATACAGACTAATACTAATCAGGCGTATTACACGTGTGCGCCGCCGCCAGCGCCGGTCTAATGTATTTCCAGACCGACCTAAACTGAACTGTTTCAATTTAGGTCGCCCTGGATCATGTTAAGAGCTCATAGTAGGACCTCGGGTCTGATCCCAAGCCTCAGTGATGTCTCCTCGGTTTTGGTGGGAAACCATACAATGACATCTGCCGCCTTAGGGCGGAGCGAGAGGCCGTGTCAAACTTTTACTCACTAACACCCACTTCCTTCTTAGCCTTCGTTTCAGGTTTCATGGCTCCAGGCTTCGACCCTACTGGGCCCCTACGGTTTTGCTGACATCTCTTTGAGACGAGCATGGAACAACGTGCCGTCGACGAGGACGACTTGGGCTCGGTCTGGCTCCGGACATTATGCGCCTACGGTGACGTATCGGGATCGGAATCTCGGCAGCGGCTGGGGCGCTATGAGCGCCGTTGCCTGATGCGGTCGGTCTCCTCCTTTGCTAGCATTACTGCTTCGCAGAAGGAGGCAACCGCCTGCCACTCCTCCTCGTTCCGTACCAGGGCCTGTGGCGCGAGCGATCGCCGCTCCACCGTGTCTTCCAGCCGTTCCGCACAGTGGCGAAACCCAGGGGAACCACTTCCACACGAATCCGGTGCAGGAACCTCCCGAACTTACCATGTCTGGTGAGAACCTGCGTCATACGGAAGGTGAGGACGCCGTGAGGTCTTTCCAGCCACGTCTCAAAGAGGGGACTTACCGCCATAATTGTGGCGTGCCCATCATAATGGTGGCGTGCCCAAAGCCTATGGTGAGTAATAAGTATGATGCAGTTTACCATTTGACAATCCTGAATGTGTCTTTCTTGGGAAGAACCTGGTCGATGTAGTTCTCCAAGTGAGGGTACAGCTCTAGCAGCCGGGCCCTGATGCCCTTCTGCACCGAGGACTTGAGCTGCTGCACGCCCGAGATGCTCTCCTTTTCATCGAATCTGTAAAGAGGGAAAGAGAAGATTAAACCACTGGAGAACATGGCACGGTGGGAGTGTCGCCATTTTGTACGCGCATAACCTAAAAGCGGTGACGTCACATTTCAGTTTATGCATCCTCGCCAGATTTTAACCCTTCAGATACCGTCAATTAGAGACACAATAGTAAGACAATAGATGCGCGGCCACCGGTGGTCGCTTGGGGATTCATGAATTAAAGGTATCTAACAATAATCAATTTATGATAGATAAAAAAAATATTTAGGATTTTGGGTAAAGTTAAGCTTTGTTAAAAGTTTATAAATAAAAAAAAAGTGTCGACTACGGTCTACGAGACTACGAGTTACGATTAGGTAATTCATATTTTATTAACACAAACAACAAAGTCAATAGAAATAATATTTATTTCATTGTATTGTTGTGTATGGTAAATGTGGGTACTTACATAATTTATTTCTATTATCTTTTATTATAGAGTTACAGAGTCTATTTAGCGAGGTAATAGTAATTGAGTCTAGTACCTATTATGTATACAGCCGACTACAAGTGATTGTATCGCTTGTACGTTCGCAATAGAGTCTAAAATCGTGTGCTAGACTTCGACCAATGTAATGACTGTAACTATCGTAGCACAAATCGTTATTACTGTAGTACATGCAAAGAAAAGCTAGGTTTTGTTTTGGTTTTGGTTTTTATGCTTTAAGTTCCACAGTGCGTCATAAGTGTACTAATTACCGGTGATTAGCATTCAATAGGTTAATATGGAACATGTAGGTAACGGTGTATTCAATGGCTTTTATGATCCAAAATATTACAATAAGTACCTACTTACTTACTTATCAGATAGGGATTCTAATCTAACAGACAATGTAAAGATTAGGTTATTCACAGAAAAATCCCTAGAACCTTTTTGCAATAGCGTATTTACAATGTTGAGTGAAAAGTACGGTTTGCAAAGAAAACTTATTCATTCAATCATTGGATAGGGGTTTATTATTGATATTGGTGTTATTATTTTTCCCTCAAAAACATTTTAATATTTTTATCTGTCAATCTGAACTATAAGTCTTATAACTCGAGTTGTAACAACAAAGTTGTCATAACAATTGTGGTTCCAATTGAAAAGACCTATCCAACGATATATATCTCATTGCTCTTGGAGGGTCCCAAGTTTCATACAATTTTGCCCATTCTCTTTTGCTCACCCTACCCAATGTCTTCGATTTGACAGTATGACGTGACGTCACAACATGGCAATCGATCCTATTCTTATTTGGAACGCATTGTACTTAGGCGTGGGCGAAGGGGGCCGTCCCTCACCCACAGCCTTCCATTTTTTTAAAATTGATAGGCTTGCGTTTGACCACTATATCATCTGATGGTAAGCGACGATGTAGTCGTACACTAGGTTGCGACAATCGCTGTCTCGTTGTCGAATTTATGAAAGAAAAAGGCCTTGTTGATGTGCCTTCGCTCACGTCTAATTTAGTCCACACTATGTATCTGCCTTTTTGGATGCCATTTTCTTAGCTACTTAGGTACCTGGAACATATCTAAAACATGTTTCCAAATATAAAATGGCCTTGATTAAACACAAGTGTTGCTTTTTTTGCTATCTGCAGCTACCATTCACTAACGTGGGAAGCCTTAAAATAACAAGCGGATTTTAGTTTTCCGAAGCAATTGTTGAAATAGTTAATCGAAAATTATAAGTCAAAGTTAAACAAAGGAACGAAAACCTGTTACGTGAGTTTATGACAAGAAGACACTTCTCTAACAGCTAAAGGTTCTTGGTTAAAATTGTCAAGATTAGATTGCCTATTCATTGAGCGGAGCGGAGCGATGGGATAATGCGGAGCGGAGTTGCGGATTGTGTCTGTCTATTGATGCGGAGCGAGGTACTGCGAAATGGAATTGCGCATTGTGGGGAGCTAGGCCGAGTACACGAAAGTCTCCACTGTTGCAATAGCACGCGAGCAGTTTACTCCCAGCTCCACTTCTCTACTCTGCTTCTCCACTCCGCTTCCCCGCAAAGCATCTCGTTTTTGTATGAATCTTGAAACTAGTTTGCAAATCTGTGTCTATTGGTTTATATTAGCACAGCTCCGCTCTACTCTGTTCGTCTCTGCTCCAGTGGACAGCTAAGGCCAGGTAAGCCTATGCATGGCATTTTGTAATCCGGCCCGTAGCAAAGAGTTTCGTTAACGTCGCAAGTTTTACTGGGTCATTGCACTGGCCCCGTTGGGACATAACTACCGCTTTCTTGTACTTACATGAACACGTGATGGCAAAGTTCTACTTCTTCATGTAAGTATTCATTTTATGAACATCATAAACGTAAATTAAGCAGCAGAATTCAGGCCAAAATGAGTGGAGTATAACTTGGTAATCGGGGTTATCCCGGAGGCAAATTAAAAGAAAAATATTAATAAAAGAGGTAATTTTTTTCAGGTTTGTAAAAATCAAAACCCAGCATAAAAATATCTAACTATCCGGTTGATCTTTCTGATTTAATTTACTGGAAAATCTATGAAAACCAATCTAAAATGAGGAATACAGAGTAGTAAACAAGGTAGCTTTCACAGTTCCATCAGTCCAGATTTCCAGAAGTTCTTTCTTCAGTTTTTAGGGTTACGTACCCAAAGGATAAAAACTGGACCCTATTACTAAGACTACTGTCCGTCTGTCTGTCACCAGGCTTCATATCATGAATCGTGATAGCTAGACAGTTGAAATTTTCACAGATGATATTCTGATGTCGCGACTCATAAGCAAGTCCTACTCGCACGCCAAGTGCAGGTCGGGTTTTTTTACAATATAGGCCATATTATATTGAAAAAAAAAAAAAACTATAAAACCTTTACTTCTTTTTGTTACAGGCCTGTAACTGTAGCCTTCGTGCATACTACGTCGCTGCCAACAGACCAACAAGAATACTTATATGAACCTACACCAACAAAACTTCCGAAATAACTCAAGGCTAGGCTTTATCAGAAAACGTGTTTAGAATAAAAAATAACTTATCAATGAATATTACGAAAATATCGGTTTATTTATTGTATGTAAAGTAGGCTATCAATTTGTTATAGATAAATAGTGACATTGATCAATCTTCTCATAGATCTGTATATGCGCAAGTCGTCCATGTCTGCTAGAACCATAGATATCCGCTAGAACACAACTACTACAAACTACCAAATCCAAACCTACTTAACTACAACTTCCACAATCACTTCTTTCTTTTTCATTCTTTTATTTTTCGTCTCTTTATTTTTTCTTTTTCTTTTACTTTCAAATTCCACAATTTTTGGTATGTGGTAGGCTGAGAGATTGTTCGAAAGAGTTATCGCGGCCTTGGAATGCAACGGGCAACTGAAGGAACAAAATAACTTGATGTTAGTCGTTTTTTTAAAAACGTTGCCCTACGTGATTGAGGTCGTCATACAAATATTTGTCCCGTGGAGGGATCGAACCCGCGACACGCAGCGCAGCAGTCAACCGCTTAACCACTGCGCAAACGATGCCGTCACTTTCACATAGAGACAGATTTTTTAGTCTGCCGAAAATTAGAATGAGCGCAGGTGTCTTCATAAACTGAGATAAAGACAGAGAGACGTTTCTAAAAATAACTTGCCTGAAGCGACCTTTTCGCGTAGGATCTTCGAGGTCACCATATTTCTTCATTTTCTTATTCGTCTTTTGGTTCCGTACCTTAAGGGTAAAACGGGACCCTATAAAGCTTTGGTTTCATCCTACAAGTAAATTACTAAAGCTAAATCAAGGTCGTCCATTTTCTATCTAGGATACTTTTCGTATGACGTTTGTTTTGAAAAAATGACTGACGATGTGTTAAAACGGCCGCGACCGCTATCCTAGAAAACCAAAGCTTTAATAAGACTCCGTTCGTCTGTCTGTCCGTCTGTCACCAGGCTTTATCCCAATGACCCGCGATAGTTAGACGGTTGAAATTTTCACAGACGATGTGATGTATTTCTGTCACAGAACAGAAAATATAGGTAGAAGTGCCCCTAACGTGGCTAAGCACGGGAACCAGTGTCGCCAAACTCACACATTTGCGTATCAAATTGTACATTACACACATAAAAAACAGTAATATGATTGGCTACGAAGCTACGAATTACAAACTTAACTTTTACAAATCATATTCTTATTGCTTTCATAAATTAGGTCCTATTACAACGTAAGAAAGTTGTTATTATTTGACATGACACGAACAATAAAGAAGTTTTAACCAATTTACAACGAGTTCGGCTACTCAACGCTAGATGGCGCTGTAACCAATTTATTCTATTCAGAACGCTAGTGCCTTTGAAATAGATGCCATATTCACCTGCACTAGTATACAACGTGTAACAAAAAGGGGGTATACATACCAAGTGCATGGCCTCTTGATAAGATAACAAACGATACGGAAAGGGTTTTCTAACCTTATGTTTACATGGTAGGAAGTTGTGATTTATTCCATACATATGATACCAGAAACCGAACATTTCAAACTGAAACCAATACATCACTAACAAAAAGTCAGCTGATCGGTGTCATTGAACTGTTTATGACTAAAAACAAACCTCTTACTCCTGGTATTTCTTCAAACAGTGGATAAAGGGTTCCGCATGTTTATTTTTTCTAACATTTTTTTCTTAAGAAAAATAATTTTAAGAAGAAATAAGTTTTTCCTACAAAGACTAAGATTATGTTTGTGTACAACAAACCAAGCCAAAAACTAGAGCGAGTGCGTGCGTTGGCCATCGAAAAACCTGCGCGCCGCGTAGGCCCGTGTCCGTTAGCGCGCAGCGCATATTATTTTTCGTGCGACTCACGCCGCTTTTAGAGGAGACTAATTAGATAAGGGTATTCGTAAGGATATGGAATAATTAGGTACCTATCTGGTATTTACGTGAAACAATAAGAAATATCTACATACTTTTTTATTGTTTTCGTAGATAGGATAGTAACAAATACTTAATTTACAAAAAATTTAAACGAAGTACCTACCTACGTAAAATCTAAACGAACGTTGTACTCGGCGTTAGACGCTGCGAAAAAGGATTTCATATCTGTTAAAATGAACCCAAATATCATTTCTAAGCAACTTATGTGCCTCCTGGTACAATTAAACTCCCAGTGGGTTCCGTTCTTGAATTTAATTTAATTAGAGGACTTCAATAAGTTGTCACTTTTTGCAGGGTCGAGATGAATTTTCTTACGTACCTAATTCTTTTTATGTCGGTTGCTATACATAGGATATGTACTTAGTTAACAAGAAATTAATTATTTAGATGTAGTGTGCGCATTCACGACGCCGCGTGAATGCGTGTGAGTTTAATTTTACCCCGAGATTATAATCAAATCAACAAATCTTTCGCGTTTATTTCTAAAAAAACTATACGTTTGCGCACAATTAGGTCTTTGCGTAACTTTTTGCCTTTTCTACAAAAACATTACCAGTAGTAGCACAGTTTAGTCTTAATTTATCATTTTAAAATAAATGAAAAACATGCGAAAGTACTAGGAGTCCATAAGAAACGAGAATTGTTATTGATAATTTTAAAAAACGGTTCACAGATCCCTAAAAAAAATCCTTTGAGAAGCTCAAATGTTATTGAACACGATAAAATAGTTTTGTCCCAGTCGCACGCGCCGCCTGCGTGTTTAATGTGAGAGAGATGGCAATGTTGTCGTCGTCCGTTCGGCTACTCTCTTTGGCGGTACTGGCGGCGTCTTTGTACGCGCCGAAAGTCAAATTTAGGTAAATAAATAAATATAATTTTGCATTAGTGGATGACCAATAATCTTACGATGCAGTCGCATAGCATAATTATCCGTTCCGGTGTTTGTGATTTGGATTTTAAACATTATTTTATTGCAGTTGTGATAATCGTGTGTGATGGCATTTCTATGGTGATGGTGTTAAGTAATAGTGAATATTATGAGATGATGTTGTGTGTCGGAAGAGAGGACGGCCGGTAATGTGCGAGCTGCTCGCGAACTTTATCGTCCTCGATTTATCGCGGGTACCTACCTAGAAGGAGCTGAGCGCCGACAGTTTCTTCGGTGGCGGGCTTCCATCGGATAGTAGGTAGGTACATTCACAGAGTACTTTGTAACATAGGTACTGAAAGGTACATCGTCTGCAACAAACTGGTTCCACGCTTCTGGTTTAGGGGGTCGCCCAAACACTATCGATCCAGAATTTGAGGAGGCCGTACTCAAGCATTTTGAAAATAACCCACGTAGGTACTAGCGCACTCGGCGAGCTGCATTAGCGCTGTATACCTCTAACCATATGCAAGTAGGTATGGCGAGTGTTGCAGAATGAAGGTCAGCACCTCTTCCGTCGCATCCAGGAACTGACACCTGCAGATATTTTGCCTCGCGTGACCTTCTGCTTTTTTGAGGCAAAATTTTAAGTAGGCAGGTACTAGGCAAACAGCGTTTCATTCACACACGCGCCGCGCGTATCGAAATTAGGTAGAATTAGGAAGAGAGGTACTAGGCGATCAGATTTACAGAAGAAGTCTTTATTAGTATTAGCAAGTGACGTGGAATGTTATTGACCCTCGTAGTGTCGTGACACGTTTGTTATGATTTGAATTCGAGAATCATACGATACCAAGGATACCAAGAATTTGGTATCAATTCTTTGAGTAATTTATTTTGAGCTGAAACTTTGTGTAGAGATTCTATACCACCAGTAAACTTCAGGGCTTTTTGATGTATATACCCTTTTTGTTACACGTTGTATAATATGTAATAGGCGAATTTCGCCTACTGTTGACACACGCGCCATATTTAAGAGGCACTTCCTCTAGTTTTCTTTATTCCGTGATTTCTGTTGCCGCTATAACAACAAATACTAAAAAACTGGGCAAGTGCGAGTCGGACTCGCGCACTGAGGGTTCCGTGCTAACTACCTACAATTCCCGAATGGAGTCAAATGGAGTCTTGAAGATTTTTCCGAATTGCAATTTTTTTTTTGTGGCGTAGTTAAAAATAAATTTACTGTTTGCAGATTTATTCCTATATCTGTGCTATAAGACCTTGCTTTGTGCCAAATTTCAGGATTCTGGGTCAATGGGAAGTACCCTGTGCATTTTGATATTTGAAAGTATCAAAATATACGTTTTTTTGTGACATAAACAGCCGTATCTTTTTTGTTCGTTAACTTAGAAGTTTGATTTTTTTACAGCTTGAAGGGGCCGCAGACCTCAGTAATATGGTTTTAATTTCAGCTATAGAGGGTCAGATAAAGGGTCTTGACAGACAGACGGACAACAGAGTGATCCTATAAGGGATCCGTTTTTTCCTTTTGAGGTACGGAACCCTAGTTCACCTCGCACTTGGCAAGTTTGTTTTTTCTTTTCTGTGAATAAGAGCTATATTGACGACTTTTATAGCTGAAAGAGGTTTAAGCTATAAGAAGTTCTGAGCCATTATAAACGTGCTTATCACTATTTCCGTTACTGTCAGGTGGAAATGGCTAAGTACCTATAGCTTTCGACGTGTCTGAAGAATTGTTGATGCTATGGCTGAAAAGATTTGCCAGTCAGCGTAATGCTAGCAGAGTTATGTAACTCTGCGGGTTTCTTCGAAAGAGTTGGATATTTTGCGTAAGAGCTGGATCGGAAAAGGTAGCCGATGGAACGTAGGTAGGTGGGTTAGCCAAAGTCTGAAATTCCCTCTCGCTCCACTTAACGGGAGAGGTTATTTGATAATTTCTCAACTCAAAAAAGGGTTATATAACCACCAAGGGAGCTTCAGATGCTAGTTGCCGCGTCTGGACACTGAGCTGATCACTGGTAGAATTAGGACACCACAGTAGGAAGGTAGCCAAGGAGATGGCTGTAAAGGTGAGGGAACGGACATCTTCACGCCCAAGTCGCCCCACCAGAAACGCCTCGGGCATCGGAAGTAGCAAAGCTGAAATATCAGCTAAACCGTAGCAGCTGGGGAAGATGCCCACTATACCCACGGGGAATTGGCAACTTGGCGCAAAAGGCAACTGATGGACACAGGTGTGGTTTTGGTCAGTAAAAGTCTGACATTCCTTCTCACTCCACCCTAGGGTGGAGAAGTTATTAGACGAAATATAACGTCTCAAAAAAAAAATGGTGTCTTGGTATAATAAGTCACGCGCAATTTTTACTATTACTACAGAGTAGACCTATATGTGAATGTTAACATTCAATCACTATTGCCTATTGCAATAGTTACCACTCCATAAGAACGAATTGAACAATCAAATCTTTTGTCACGGTACATTAAACGAAGTCTTATTTCGAAACCCATTTGTAAACAATAACACATTTCACCACTTTTATTTAAAATCTATGAGGAGGAGAGACATTTTTTTGTTATTATTGTTATTATAAATAGGCTCACATTTGACCAGTATTTTACCTGATGTTGAGCGATGATGTGGCCGACGATGGAACACGCTTTCCTAGAAGCAATCTATTCACTCTTGGCTTAAAGACCCCTAGGTTATAGCTATCAGGAAACACAGACTCCGGAGAGGAATTCTACTCCTTAGCTGTACGCATAATGAATGTGTTCCCAAAACGCTTTGTACGTATGGGTGGGATGTCTACCATGTACCGGTAGCGCAACACCGTACGTCTTGTGGTGCGATGATGGAACGGGCTAGGCCCTAATTCCACCTAGCCCGTTATGCAATTCCGACGCACACTCCCTGAAATGCAACCGGTAGAAAACCGACCGGCTAGCAACTCGGCGTCGATGCTCAAGACTTTGAAGCCTCGACTCAACGAGTGTATCATCGCCAATTATCTTTCTGGCTCGCCTCTCAATTGCCTCAAGTGCATCAAGCTGGTATGGTAGATCCGTGCCAAAGATGAGAGCAATACTCCATACATGATCGAACTTGCGCTGGATAAAGTTTGAGCAGCTGTTCCGGCGTGAAGTAGTAGTCTGACCTTTGCGAGGATTACCAGAGCTTTACACACACACTCGTATGTGACCTGAGAAACTTTCCACAGTTTACGGTAAAGGTCCAAATGGGGGAATGAATAACTAATACTTTGGAGCTTCAGTTAGATACAGATACAGTTAATCTTTCAACGAACACTCGTTTACTGAAAGGTTTCCGATTCTTATTCCCCTTAATCCTCTTAGGTGCAGTTTTTTCGATTCCAATTAAGTACCTTTAATCCTATAATGTTCTTAAAGGTTTATTTTTATTAATCAGCTACTTAGCTATGCACTTGCACCACCTATTACTTATTCTGTGGCATTCGGGGTAAATCATGGCTGTTTTACACAATGCTGCAATGCAAGTTAGACAGTAAGCAGGTACTCGTATTACCTAGCATGCCAGTAGCTTGGTTCGCCTTAGCTGTTTTCACAATGATAGTAGCTGTCTTCTAGCGAGTTTAATGCGTCGCGATGTTTATGTCTTGATGTTGATCACACGTACCGAGTAAAAGGGCGAGACAGTAAAATATTGCTCGCCGGAGACAGTGATGTAAGCGAGTTGGAGAGATATGCGTTCGGCCGAGCTTTGTTTATACGTACCGAGTATTCGGCCGACAACACTGTCTCGCCCGTTTATTCAGTAGGTACGTAATAATTTAAAGAAAAAATAATTTTAAGTTTCTTATGTATTTTTTTTTTATTTTTGGTGTACAATAAAGAATTAATCTATCTATCTACGTGTGATCAAGACATTTCTCTCTGTTCGACTGACACAAGCGTGCTACTGCCGAATGCGAGCGACGGCCGAGCTGCTGCCATGTACGAGTTGCTGCGAGTGAAAACAAAAAATGTTGAAGTAACTCGGATACGAGCAACTGTCCAACTCGCACGTGCGAGTTACTCTAGCTCGCACTGTGTAAACCAGCTATCACAGAACACGATAAGTTTATAAGATTTAGATATGGATTTAACACCTTTATTTCATAAAAGAAGAGACTAAAGCAGTAGCGGTAAACCTTTAACGCCTAAATCAAACCAAAGATACATAAAAACGTACGACGATTTTTTGTTTTTAATCATATAAACTAGTGTTTGATTGCGATCCCAATTAATGGTAAGCAGTGATGCAATCGTTGATGGTGAATCGCACTAGGTTATTAAAACCATATTCACTCTAGCATTGAAGACATTTAAAAACTATTAGCGATCTCGCTACGCTCGCGCGTCAAACCCCTTCTCGGGAATAAATAGGTAAGTAAGTCACTTTCACCCCTAGGGTAACAATGTACCATTAAAGTAGAAAAGATTTTAGTTATCTGTAAGTAGAAAAACTACAAAAATATTTATAAATAAAAATCACAAAAATAAAAAATAGTTTGACTAACTCTGGAAGTTAAAGGTGGTTTTGACCAATTAACAGTTTTGACTGTGATAATATGCTATATTAGCCCTAGACCAAAACAGTCGTAAGTATTAGATACAGTTTCAAGTAACCTAAAAATGACGGAAGACACTTCGAAGAAAACCAAGTTATTTTTCCTAGTGATGTGCCGTTGCCGGCAATGTTGCCGTGAACTGGGAATATTGGTGGGAATATTGCCGGGAATATTGCCCGAAGTATGAATATTGGTGGCAATATTGCCAGCAATATTCCCATATTGCCGGCAACGGCACATCACATCTCTTATCTTTCCAGCCAGCAACGGTCCATAGATACTACAATTTTCTAGGAATCGAGGTTCTTGCCACATTTATTGCTTTGGTCTAAATCGGGAGTAATTGGCGGTCAAATCTCTGAAAAGTTACAGTTGATCTTTGTACTAGAAATAGACATCTATATCTATATACTTATAAATCTGTAGAAGTAAAAATTTTGTACATTGAAAATATAAAAAAAATAATTGGCAGTGGTGTTACTAAAGGATTTTTTTTAGATTAATTTCTCTCTGAATAAGGTCAATTGAATTAAAAATCATTTGAGGTGTTTGAACTTTTGCGCATTTAACACGTTGTATAACCACACTCAAACTTACAGCAAGTCTTTAATTGTATTAGAAACTAGGTTTTGCCCGCGCGGCTTCGCTCCGGCTCTTCCCTACTCCACCCTACTATACCCAACTCTACCCTACTCTACCCTACCCTATTCTACTCTACTCTACCCGACTCTACCCTACTCTACCCTACTCTACCCTACTCTACCCAACTCTACCCTACTCTACCCTACTCTACCCTACTCTACCCTACTCTACCCTACCCTACTCTACTCTACCCTACACTACCCTAATTTTTTTTTTCATAAGAACCTTATCCTCACAATAACAATCACAACAAAAAAAAAACAGCCAAATCGGTCAAGCCGTTTTCATGCTATGTCGTGACAACGGAAAACGGGTTTCATTTTTATATATATAGAAGATTAGCTGGTCATTTACCTAGCACATTTATTCTTCACTTAAACAAGAAAAATTGTGTAATCTAGACCACTTTCACAAAGCAGTTACTAGATATGCAAGAACGCGTTGTTCTGAGACGTCCGCAGGTATGTAATTTCACCTTTCTGCGAGCATCTCTCGTGTGTAAGAAACGTTTTTTTCTTCCATTCTGTCCTATCACTCGTCACGCTATCACTAACTGTCTTTTCTTTCATATCTCTTCTCGCACAAAAAAAAAAAGAAAATATCGTTTTTACTTTATGAAAATATAGATATGTTATATTGATGTCGTTTGGTTTGGGCTGCAGCCAAAAACGTATGGAATTACTATAAATGACGTGTTATATAAATTACTGTGGTAAATCCCAAAAACATTTTAGTATTTTTGCAATTGCAATCGTTATTCCCGATCTCTGAAAGCTCTTATGATTATGATATAACTGGTGTAAGAAATGTAAAGAATATGCTTAATTTTACACCAAACAAAAAAGACCAATAACCTTAAGGCGTATAGTCCCTTAAACATCTGGCCGGAGTTAAATGCACACATACTCGTACTGCAACCTGCGGCCGCATAGAGCCCTGCTGACCTTTAAAACCATTTTCTTTGCGAAATATTGATCGATTGGGCTATGTATATTCTGAATAATACTTTTTGTGTAAACAGCCATTTGAAAGGAGTAGAAAAAATAGCATATCGTTAAAATTACTTTTTTTAGCAAAAGTATTAGTCATATGAAAAAAACCATACGTTGATTGTGTCATACTATATGAATGTAAAATAAATATGTATTAAAATGTCTTAACATAGCCATTAGCGAGGAGTAAGCTTCAGAAAGTCACGGTTCTATGGCACTAAATGGGAGCAAGAACCTTAATTCTATGAGTGAGCAAATACACAAATTCCATGCAAAAACATTCCAGAATTTCACTGTTGTAAATTGAACCAATATTTTTTTTCAATTCGCGTCCAGTAGCAGATTGCTCTCAGTCGGGTCGTTCGTCTGTTTTCTACTTATTCATCCTCAGTGTAAGTAAACAAGGGCATTCTTGTTTTTTTAGATCTTAACTAAAGATTTGGACACTCAGAGTTATAATTCAGTCAATTTAAACCAAAAAATAGGGATAATTTTACAATAAACCGCACCGCACCCAGCTGAAAATTGGTAGGATTGTTCAAAACACCATCATAAATGAAATCTATTAGATTCTAAAATGAAAATTGAGAATGAAATCTAATAGATTTCATTTATAATGGTGTTTTGAACAATCCAACCATATCCAACCAATTTTCAGTTTTGAGTGCGTATTTTTATACATCCTCGGTTCTCTAAATTGACCGGACTAGTGCTTTATGTTCTTGTGGTTTAAGCATTTTTTTTTCACCTGAAGTCTCTAAAGTAGTGCTCAACTCCTCCATATGCTCTACCGTGTCCTCCCTCACACCATCCACGAAAAAAGAATAATACACTTAATAATAATAAGAAACTTCAACGATTTTGATGAGTGCCGCAGCTCGAAAAACTCGCCCGCCCACCTCCAGTCAGGTCAGGTCAGGTCACTCATGGTATGGACTAGAAACGCCATCGTAAACCTATATCTTTATAGCGGTTGGCATTAATCGCATTACAGCTTTTACAGGTGCTTGGGCAGCCATAGAGGGAAATACGGTCAAAGACCTCAGCCACAAAATAGATAGGTACAGAAGACAATCTCATGTATGTACTTTACTTTTTATACCACCTACGCTCGGTGGACGCACAGTAATGAGCGTTTGAGCCGGAACTGTTCGACGAGTGGGTCGAAGCGCTCCGAGATATCGTGTCCGTGCGATCGGTGTCTACGTGTGCGTTGCTCAAGCGCGCTTTGTATGTAGATTGACTTCTGTTTCTGTGCCGTACACGCCGATCTGGTCGCGTAGGGCTCCATACATTTTATATGGAAACTAGACTTTTAGAGCCACTTGACGCACGCCACACGACGTCGTTCTACGCACAAAACAGGCGTGTTGCACGTGTGCGTCGGTCTAATGTGCTTCAAGCTTTATGCAGGAGGGAGGAATGTTAGGTACTAACCTACATCTATTTTTGAGTTACTCTGACGATTCAGTGTCCGATTGAAAATTTGACACATTTTTATTTCAATATTTTTTCCACTAAACATTCGGAACTTTAGTAGTCAGATAAAAAGTTTTGACCGTGGTTTCGCCCGTGTACATAAAATATGGCGTACATCATTCAAGAATAAAGCAGTTTTCTATCGGTGATTAAATTTTCGCAATCGGACCATTAGGTACTTTCAGACCCTCGTGGGGGTGATCGGCGGTGGAGACCTCTCGCGCCGGGCCTTGGTTCAGGCCATGGTCCGGAGCGAGGAGGAGTGGCAGGCGGTCGCCTCCTTCTGCGAAGCAGTAATGCTAGCAAAGGAGGAGGCAGACCGCATCAGGCAACAGCGCCCCCGCCGCCGCCGCCGGGATTCTGATCCCGATTTCCAGCCACCGTAGACGCGGGCTCGCGGACAGCGAGCCATGGGTAGCTCGCTGTCCGATCGTCCGGTAACTGTCCGGACCGAGCCAAGGCGTCGACGGCGCGCACTGTTCCCGCGCGCCTCAAGGAGTTGTCAGCAACAGGAGGGGCCCATCTGGGTCGAAGCCTACCGGAGAGATTACTTACATCCTACACTTTACCTCTTTATAATATTAGTATAGATGTGAAAAAAGCGTTACTAAAACTATTTTAAGCTGGATTTAAGGGGGCAACTTCGAGTTTTTTTTTATATTATGTTTTAAAACTTTTTTTTGTCGGACTGTACTAAATAGCTTCAATCTTGATGGTGTCCGAATCGGCAGTGAAAAAATATTGAAAATAAAATGTGGAGACTGTGTCCGAATATAATTGTGTCTGAATTATCAGCAACTCCTATTTTTATCTACACATGTGGCAATTGAAACAAAACTTTGAACGAAATAACTAAATCTTTTACTGTTATTGTAACTTTCCGAAACAGTCACGCGATGGAATAGTCTGGAAAACTAGAATTGTAGACAAACCTTGACCTGAATGACGTAGGTACTTACCTAGTCAATTTATTTAGTGCTTCGAAATTGTTAGCAGACAGTCTTTAATGAGTACGTTTAAACACGTGAAGCGACATTATAAGGATAGGGTACACAGAAAAGATAAAAAGGTTAGAAAGGAAATACTTTCTCATTTGTACTACAACGAGTGTCGCCGCTTGTCTCCCACTCTTTAGCTCCACTAAAGGCACAGGCAATAAACCAACACCAACGCGCATTACGCAACTAACAGACCACGCACACTTAGATCGCAAGTCAGCAAAAGCAAGGGTCCAGCCGGGTTGAAGCCTACTGGGGCCAGGGTTAGCTCCGAAAGGTAGCTCTACCCCGGCACGAAAGGGCAAGGCAAGAAGGAACGGGGTGGGTTTTTTTGTCAGTAAGAGTCTGCCACTATTTCTGACGCCCAAGGGCGGGCGATGTCATATTTTGGAACGTAAGTATACTTAAATCGTAAGTTTGCTATTGGTAGTTAAACTATGTGCAGTGCCCTACTCTGTGACACGCCTGCCCCGCCCACAAGGCCATTCTCTTTCATCTGTTCTGTGGATAGGGTTCAGGAATACTGGAACCTACAAGGACACCGGAATTGCTCGAAAGAGTTACCGCAACCCTGGAATGCAGGGGCGTAGCTCCCGCTGTATAAGTCGTATCAAAGATATAGGGCCCCCGGGCTAAAAGGGGCCCCAAGTGTGCAATAATTTTAAACATGTTATTCACAATCTGAAATTCTCTTCTTATTAGAGACCTGTAGTTATAACTTAGTACCTAATGACTATAATTGATAAGCTCACTCCGTTCTTAAATACAGTTTAAGGGGTATTAATGTTTCAAGTTTCTACAACGTGTAACGTTAAATGCGCAAAACCTCAGACATCCCAAATGATTTTTAATTCGATTGACCTAATTATGTGAGAAAAAAAACATTAAAAAACAAATTAAAGGTTTTTGAGCAGTTTTGGTTTGTTTAAAATTCATATCTGCATTGAAATAAGAACCCGTGTATGAAAAAATTTGATTGGATTACATCTATTGTTGTTTGTTTACCTATTTCAGCGTGTTTACGCATGTGATGGCTTGACCTATTCATAAATAGACAGGTCGAAGATTTTAATGAAGATTTTTTGTAAAATGAAACTATATTAAAAAGTGGTTTAATTGATTCTGCTCGTTATTCTGATCAAACTAATTTCAAGTTTTGCGCATTTAACGTTACACCTTGTATAAAAACATTTCCAACGATCGAATAAAGTCGAGGGAAAAATGCTAGTACTTAATATTATAAAGGAAAATACAAGAAGAGAATGTTCCACCCGTTTGTTGAATAAACACTAGTTGTTGCCTTAACTAAACAAACTGTTTGCTCATAATCTCGGGTAGCAGCAAAGTACACAGCAGCACTGAGGCCCTACCATGAGCTCTTAACGCGATCCATTGGTCGACGTAAACTGGACTGTTAAAGAGATGGAGCTATATTGGGCGTGTAGCTCCATCTCCCTCTCTCTCTTGCTCGCGCGTCCGTTGGGTCCGCTACATAGACAAAAAGTAACTAACACCAATTGTTTAGATCTTTGTGAACTTGTTTTAGCTGTTATAGCCAGTACTGCTGATTCGTCAAAACTAGTTTATACTGGCTTCAATTTAAACTATTATAGTTTTATTATTTAAAAAAAAGTATTATTTTTAATTGTGCGTAACTTTTTACAAATATTAAAGGACTTGGGCAGTTTCCGGGCACCCCGACTCGGACAACGCAATGTTTGATGAACATTGCGTTGGATTGCGTTATATGAGCTACCAAGCTTTTTAAACCATGCCATGGTTGACGTGACTGAATAGGTTATTTCTAAGCAAGCGAGCTTTAAGGTAGAACCCTATACTCACACGAGTGCCACACACGCCGATCTAGACGATTTTGAGATTCATTAACACGCTTTTATTTATATGGAAACTAAACTTGTAGAGCTACACTTGATACACGCCACGTGACGTCGTTCTACGTACCAATCCGGCGTGTTACACGTGTGCGTCGGTCTAATGTAGTTCTATCTTTAAACATATATGCGCAAGACAGACCGGAACAACTATCAATAGGCATGACTAGGTCACACAAATATTTATTCGGGATACGGGTCGTGGAACAGTTAAAATTGTTCATACAAGCGTGCTGTCAAATTAAAAATAAAACAAATATTGTTTAAAGCAAGAGTTGTTTCCTATGCGGGATGCTCCAGGCCAGTCCACGAAATACAAATCTTAAGTTTTTTGCATTTTGCAGGTCAAATAAGGTTGTAAGTTGATGTAAAGATGAAATACGACTGTTAAGCACACGTGTGCCACACACGCCGATCTGGGCGTATCGGTCTCCATACAAAATATATGGAGACCGATACGCCCATATGGAAACTAGACTTGTAGAGCTACACTTGATCCACGCCACGCAACGCCACGTGACGTCGTTCTACGCACAAATCAGGCGTGATAAACGTGTGCGTTGGTATTATGTAGTAATGCGATTCAAATAAGAATACATAATCCAAATGTCAATGATCTGTCAAATGATATATTAAAGTAGGTACGGAAGCAAGAAAATTAATTTGCGTATTAATAACGGTTCTTTTTTCTTTGTTTAACCAAGTCTTAATTATACAAAAGTGGAGTAAAAACGATATTGTTTAATGTAAATTTTACTAAAAATTAGCTTCATATATTATTTAAATTATAATTAGATATAAAAAAAACTTCCCATCGTCACTACACAAAACATAGAAAAATAAAAATAAATATCTTAAGAGTCAGACACTTCACACAGTGATGCAGTTAGATGAGCGGAATTGAAGAACTAGATTGTGATTAAACCTTTTTTCTTTCATGATTCGTAAAAACCTTTTTATAAAAAAAGGATAACCGACTTCACTAAATAATTGAATTGAATTTGAGGAGTTCCCTCGATTTCATCATCAGATCCCAACTTGGTTTGACTATGGGATCATTTGGGAAGTATACCCTTTTCTAACAAAAAAATAATTATTCAAATCGGTTGGCAAGCGACGAAGTTATGCGCGAATAAACATAAAAAAACATACAAACATCCGAATTGAGATCCTTCTTCTTTTTTAGAAGTCATGACGATTTTCCACAAGCGACAGCTATGACGTCACAACATGGCGGTAAGTCGATCCTATTTTTATTTGAATAGTACCTGTTTATTTATGGAATTGTTATCATCATCAGGAGTGGAGGGAGGCCTTTTACCAGAGAGGCCTTTGGGACAATATGGGATAACTATAATAATAACTTTGTGTTTCAACAAGAACTTTGTTTTTCAATTGGGTAACATCAAGAACGTGATAGTTTTGACATGTAGTTTTTGGCGGTATTCGTAGTAGGTGCTTTGGCAATTGTTACAATGAATTCAATTTCGCTCGAAAATCGCATTAAAAGTACACTTCTGGACACATCTATTGGCCCACCTTGTATTTTCAGTTTCATTTGGTCCTAGCTAAAATTTTATATTAGGTCGAGCAAAAAGTTTTTATGCAGTTTTGAACCTGGCACATTCACAATTTCATTCAATAGTCTTTTTTTGAATTTCGAACACAGAATTTAAAGAAACAAAAGACAATTTGGAGCCTGTTTGTTGATATCAAACAATCGAATACTAAGAAAACTTGGTTTTATTGGTTTACTTGGATTTAATTCTTGAAAAAGTGATTGATATTTTTGGTTTTGCAACAAACATTACTTATTCTTAACATTAAGGTGAGGTTCTATCAATAATCTATGGATACTTCACCTGAAGTCGCCGCCCAAGCTGTGGCACTTTTTCAGGCCAGACACAGCAAAGAAACGTGAGTGCTCAACTTAATTTAAGTCGATCTGCGGTCCGAAATGTTTATCGGAGGTACCTAGAGACTGGCGGCTTTGTTCGTCACCAAGGAAGGCCACGATCTCGGGTCATAACTGAAAGGCAGGATCGATTCATCGTGACGACCAGCTTGAGAAATCGTCACCTTGCCTCCATTGAGATACAAAACCAACTTCGCGACTTCCACGGAGTATCTGTGAGCGCTCGAACTGTTTGGAGAAGGTTAAAAGAACGCGATATGGTACCACACAAGCCAGCTAATGGGCCCAAACTAACACGAGCCCAACGAACAGCGCGCCTTCATTTCGCACGCAGTCATTTAAATTGGACACAGCAAGATTGGAGCCGTGTACTCTTTTCTGATGAGTCTAAAATTGTGTCTGGGGCGGTATATCCGCGAGCGGCAAAACTCAACTTGAGGTTGATACAGGACCACGGCTGTCAACATTAAATGCTGAAAGGTACATTCGTGAGTGCTTAGAACCTCACGTGATACCATACGCGGACTATGTGGGCCCAAATTTCCTTTTTATGCATGATAATGCAAGAGCCCATGCGGCCGGCATCGTCAGGGAATATCTTCGGGATGTGAACATCACAGTTATGGACTGGCCAGCCAGAAGCCCAGACATGAACCCCATTGAGCACATGTGGGACGAGCTAAAAAGACGTGTTAGGGCTCGTCAGCCAGTTGCCCAGACGATGCAGGAGTTGAAAACTGCCATAGAAGAGGAATGGGAGATGATCCCTCAAAATTTCATAGAGCGGTTGATAAGATAAACTCTATGCCTAGTCGTATGAGAGCTGTGGTAGCTGCACATGGAGGCAACACGCGTTATTAAATTAAACCTTTATTTGATAAAACATGTTTTTTATTCAAAAATCAATTGCCTTTAACAAGGCGCATATCCGACTTGTTAGGCGTAGCTCCATGTCGTATGGTATTCTGAATTCAAATTTAAAACAATACGATCGAAAAAGATGGTAAAATGTATCAGGTTTAAAACTGCATCAACAGTTTTTGTTCAATCTAGCAATCATATTTCGGTAGGGGCCATCGAAACCTAAACTCTAAGGTGGGCCAATAGATGTGTCCAGAAGTGTAATTTATATCCACTATGAAAATGGTCGTTCTGTTAGAGTTACATTTCGTATATGTCGTGATAATTTAGGACAACATAATCGTCCTTCTGAGACTGCTATTAAGAATTTGAAAACCCTATATAATAATTATTAGGATTTTCAATACAACCATCTCAGTTCGTCTAACTCTATTGAGTGGCTATTTCATGAAAAATCATCGATTACTGTAAAAGTCCTTCAATAGGATTTTAATCGAGAGTCAGAGACGTAGCGTGCACTAATTTAGACGTGGGCGATTTCACATTAGCGAGGCCATTTTCTTTCATAAATTCGAAAACGAGACAGCGACTGTTGCAATCGCAACCACTGTGTTCGACGTTCGACTACATCGTCGCTTACCATCAGGTGAAATAGTGGTCAAACGCGAGCCTGTCAATTAAACAAAAAACCCTCATTCTTAAAGAGGCCTCGCTTGTGAGAGGCCCTTTGGGATGCGAGGCCATGGCCGGGGGCCCACTTCGCCCACGCCTAGCTACGCTACTGGTGAGTTTCAAGGGCTACCCTGAAGCAGATCTACCTTAGAGTAATCTAAGTATGTAGGTACATATTTTGTTTGTAATGGGTTTATACAGCACTAGCTTTTGCCTGCGATGTCGCCCGCGTACAAAAAATATAGCCTATGTCACTCAAGAATAAAGCAGCTTTCTATCGGTGTAAAAATTTTACCAATCGGACCAGTACTTCCAGAGATTACCTCCTACCTCTTTATAATATTAGTATACATCATTTTTAGTACATGCGAAACCTGAATGGTTAATAAAGGTCACAAGTTGGTCGCCACCGTCCTACACTGGTCACGGCAGGCCATAGCGGGCATTAGGAGCCAGCGAACAACGGGTGGCGGGAGCAAAACCACCCCTCAGGGCCTGCGCTCATCTGCAACAAGACGTCTTAGACAAAACCGTTATATCTATGACTAGAGATGGGTAAAAACTTATCCTAATTTGGTAATAAACAGTGTTTTGACCCGGTAAATACCCAAAAGCATGGGTTACCTTTTTTACCACCTTTAACACTTTGACATGCTGTGTATATATGTGTATGCACTGTATGCATAATCAAAGTAATATAAACCGCCAAATATAATACTTAAAAGTACGGTCATCCATGTAGTACCCACTCCTATTAAGATCGGAGACTCTACACTCGAAGTTGAGGACGATTACGTTTACCTGGGACAGACGGTCCAGTTGGGTAGGTCTAACTTTGAGAAAGAGGTCAATCGTCGAATCCGACTCGGCTGGGCAGCGTTTGGCAAGTTGCGCGGTGTCTTCTCGTCTAATATACCAAAGTGTCTCAAGACGAAAGTCTATGACCAGTGCGTGTTGCCAGTGATGACTTATGGCTCCGAGACGTGGTCGCTTACAATGGGCCTTATAAGAAGACTCAAAGTCACCCAAAGGGCGATGGAAAGGGCTATGCTCGGAGTTTCCCTGCGTGATCGCATCAGAAATGAAGATATCTGCAGGAGAACCAAGGTTGCCGACGTAGCTCGAAGAGTCGCCAAACTTAAGTGGCAATGGGCAGGGCACATTGCACGCAGAACAGATGGTCGATGGGGACGAAAGGTTCTGGAGTGGCGACCACGTACCGGAAGACGCAGCGTTGGAAGGCCTCCAACAAGGTGGACCGACGACCTGGTCAGGGTCGCGGGAATCCGATGGATGCGTGACGCACAGGACCGGTCGTTGTGGCGACGCTTGGGGGAGGCCTATGTCCAGCAGTGGACGTCTTTCGGCTGATATGATTGACGGTCATGCAATTTACAGCAGGTCTAAGACATCTTAAACAAAACAGACAAACAAAACATTAAATTGTCTGAGACGTCTAAAACTGGTCTGAGATGTCTCAGACAATTCTGTCTAAGACGTCATGTCTCAGATCTGTGCAAGCCCTCAGTCGCTCGGATGGTCCGGTGACCATGTATTATTTTGTACGGAGAACCAAGTAAGTAACATACAAAGCTTATAACTTTGTTAATTTTCATGATACAGTTATGAAACTTTGTACATAGATTCTTTACATAAAAATACTAGACTCGGGTGTCGAATATACCAAAACTAATGTTGAACAGACATTTGTTTACAGGTGTTATGCTTCATTTGACCAACGAATAACACAACACATTGACCTATTTGACCGCAAAGTATGAATATTGCCTATAAAAACTGGAAAAAAACTACTAAAGACAAACTCGCTGACATATTCCACGCTAATATTATTTTACATCTTATGCTCTAGGAAATAAAGGTCTTGGTATATTAAAAACACATTAGGTGATAGTAGGATTTATGCTTGTAATTTGTGTCGGTCGATATTCATTGCAATTTTTATTTCTACGATTATGGTAATTATTCGTTGCAATATGCTTTGCTTTACCCAGTCAGGGTTGCCAGCGGTGTCACAAATTCTCCTAAAGTGGTATTTTTTTTATAATTGATAGGCTCGCGTTTGACCACTATCTCACCTGATGGTAAAGGATGATGTGGCCTGTGGCCGAAGATGGAATACACTTGCCTAAAAAAACTTATAATCTTTACTACAACATTATAAAGAGGTAAAGTTAATTTTTTTGTTTGTAGGTGATCTCTGAAAGTACTCGTCCGATTGTTGAAATTTTTTCACTGATAGAAAGCTGCTTTATTCCTGAGTGACATAGGCTATATTTTATGTAGGTACGCGGGTGAAGCCGCGCGTAAAAGCAAAGTAAATTAATATTCTAAAATAATGATAATTTCAATAATTACAAGCATAACTAGCTGAGCCCTGCGATTTCATTTGCATCAGGCTCATAAAACAGCACAATACGCTTGGGTCATAATTCAAAGAAGTATTTTTGGCACGGAACTCGTTGATTTTTTATCTAAAATTGCCTATCTAGCCTAAGTTACTCTTTATAACATCAGCCATCTACTAGTGATATCCCAACAAAATAAGTCCAGCCTTTTTGGAGCTTAAGCCGGCCCCTAACAAACAGGCGGACATATTTTTTTTTTAAAATTGCATGTTTGTTATAAGTAGGTATTTATCGAATATATAATATGTGTTTAGTAAAAAAAATGCTATTTTAATGTTACAAACAGACACTTAAATTTTATTTACATAATATGTATGTACTTGTGTAGGTATAGGTTGCCTATTAGATTGCAACAAATAACCAAAAACTCTTTGCTAATGTCCTCGGTCAAATTAAGATAAGAGCATCGGATAAAAAAGGCTATCGTAAATAACTCCAAACGAATCTTAATTTCATGTCTTATCTTTTTGTTATGACCGAGAAATATGACCCTTTGCGTGACAACTTAAGTTCACGCGACAACCCTAGACTATACCGCGGTCGCCACGATACCACTCGCAAGCTACAAGCACAGAATGTACACTTTAGACAACAGACGATATTTTTTTTAATTCGTATAAACTAGTGCTTGACTGCGATCCCACCTGATGGTAAGCAGTGATGCAATCTCTGATAGTGAGGCGCACCAGTTTATTAAAAGCCTACTTACTCACTCTAGCCTTGAAGACACCCAAATTATAATCGGACGGGAAGACCACAGCAGGCAAATTGTTCCATTCCTTCGACGTACGTGGTATAAACGACGAGGCGAAACGCTTAGTCCGGACCGTAGAGGTTTCAACAACGTATAGGTGGATACTCATCGTACGTTGGGTTGTCCGGTGGTAGAATTGAGATGGCGGAATCAAGTCAAGCAATTCCTGCGCACACTCCAAAAAGCATCCTGTAAAACACCGAAATGCTGGCTACCCTACGCCTGTGCTCAAGGCTTTGAAGGTTAAATATACTGGTTTTTATTTTTATTTTTGATAGGTTTGCGCTTGACCGCTAGGTATCTCGTCTGATGGAAAACTAGGATGCGGTCGACGATGGAGCGCGCTTACCTAGACGTAACCTATTTACACTTGACTTAAAGATTCCCGGGTTGTAGCCATCAGGAAACACAGACACCGGTAGGGAATTCCACTTCTTCGCTGTACGCACAATAAATGGTGGGATATCCACCATGTACCATGTCCTATCTAGCTGATAGTTTTAATTCATGAATCCCCAAGCGACACCCGGTGGCCGCGCATCTATTGTCTTACTATTGTGTCTCTAATTGACGGTATCTGAAGGGTTAAGTACGACATTGTTACTTGTTACATTTATTTATTTTTAGGATTTTGACTTTTTCTTTCTTTTTCTTTTCTTTTTTCTTTTTAGGGTGTAAGGGGCAGTCCTCCACAAACTTTAAGGGCGTGCTTAGTAGACAAACAAAACTGAACAACCTTCCACATGATTTTTTCAGGAAACTAAAAAACTCCTGAGCTAGGTTAGACGCCTGTATTTCAGTAGCCAGTGACTTCTTCCATTTTCATTATAATAACATTAAATTGAAATAAAAATAAAATATAGGCATTAATTTTACAAAATAATTTAAAAAATATATATCTATAAGCCAATCAAGCCAAGACATATTTGGGTAGGTACCTTATACAGTCGGGTGATGACATCACCCCTCCCGCCCACACAGAATTTTCATGGATGTAAGTATACCAATAAGTACCATATTTATTTCAGAAAGTTGTAATTCTGCCCCTGCACTACTAAGTGTACGACCAATGTCATCCAGTCACGTGTCTAACAGCTCACGTTTTTACAAACACCTGTCTCTGACCGCGTCGATCAATACCCGTACCTTCCTATCCATCGACGGCTTCCCTCTCTACACTCTGTGCCTCCTTTGTTCCGCTACAGCAATGTACAGAGACTTCATGAAATAACTCCATATTTACCGTTACCCAGCGCCAGTGGTCTCGGAATACTAATAGGTACTTTACACGATGTTTATATAAACTACCTACTACTCAGGTAAAACGTCGGTCTTAGACGTTGAGTAAAAAATTTTGGTTTTGTATTTACTTAATACTCTATATTAAGCGCAATCTTTGCACTGAGTCGATACTAGTGCGCAGGAAACGAATTGTTTTTGCGTTAACGCGATCAAGTGAAACGTTTACCGCGCTTGGCTCTCTGATTGGTTAATATCTTGGAGTGGGCCAATAGGAGCGCCGAACGTCATAAATGTGTCGATTGCATTAACAATTTTATTAAGCTAGAACTAAATTAGACCGACGACGCGTACGTGTAAAACGCCTGATTTGTACGTAGAACGACGTCGCGTGGCGTGGAGTGGCTGTGTAAGGTAGAACTACAATACGCACACGTATGCCACACACGCCGATTTGGGCGCATCGGTCTCTATCATAGTCTCTATACATTTTATATGGAAACTAGACTTGTAGAGCTACACTTGATCCACGCCACGCGAGACCACGCAACGTTGTTCTACGTACAAATCAGGCGTCTTACACGTGTACGTCGGTCTAATTTAGTTCTAGCTTTAATCTCACACTAGGCAATAACTGCGCAATGATTCACGTTCACGTGAAAGTCAGGCTATAAACTGTTCAGATTAACAAAAAAAAAACTCTGTTATCTGTCTGACCACTCGCCTGACCATCCAAACGATAACAACTACCACGATATTGTAGATTCGCTTCAACATTATAAATAAGAAAGAGAAGGCGAATGACGTAACTTTGTGACGGCATGTGATGTTACCACACATAATCATTTGTGGGAAAGAGACGAAATACCTGCTTATGAAGCAACGACGAGATCGGTTACGGTACAAACGTACAAACAGTGAAATATTATGTGGGAAGAATATTATGTGTTGGAAAGCAGCCATGATCTACAGAAACGGAGAATCGCCTTTGACATAATACAATCTAGTGCAGGGGTCGTACGGTCCACTATGAAACTGGGACCGCGGACCAGTTACCTGTTTTCAAAATTGATAATGATTAACTGGGCCCACATTTGTTTCAATATCATACTTTTTTACTTTATCAGGCTTACTGTTCTTGAGTGCCAATTGCCATGGTCTATTAAGTCACCTGTTTATGTTCTATAGGCGAATTTAGATATTAGAAAGTATTCTCCACTAAGGCCCTGAGTCTCTAATCCTCCTATAAAAAAAAACATATTGGCCACAAAATGTGATAAACACGCGTGCGAGTCGACAGTTCGACACCGCCACATCCTGCAATTTGAGAAGATAACCGTGGTAACTAAAGTAATTTTCGCCACAACCGCAAAGTACAACGGTTTATTGAACAGCCCCTATGCTCAACAGGGCATAGCCATCAGAAGAATGAACTTGGACAAAGCAAGTGGAAATAGTAAGACAAAATGAACAGCTCCAAAAGTAGTTAACGCATCTGTGGGGCCTGGTAAGACCATAGATGACAGTGATCACTTACCACCAAGTGGCCCACCTGTTACTATGCCACTATAGAGCATAAAAAAGAACCAACCCAGGTCGATGGCGCACGATGTTCCAGGCGCTTCTCAAATAACTGTCAGTAAAATTAACGGAAACCACCGTCCGATGCAAGTCAGGGCTGCGATATTATTCAAAATAGTTACCGTGACTCTGGAACACAGAATGCAATTGAAAGAACACTGATGGATTTTTTAGAGAAGAGGGAGGCTAGAGGTAGCTCGCTTCATTCAGAGCAGGAAGTGTTATTTGATGAATTCCCACTCAAAAGAATTAGAGTTAGTACCTAGAACACAGCACTGACTATAAAATGAGAATTAATATTAACAAGCTAATAAAGAAGACTCATCAAACTATCAGTAAAGATCAAGACGACTTTATTAAGACAACATAGTCAATTGAGCTAAAAACATTAGCTCATTCTAATAACAACACATCAAAAGATACAACATCTTATATTTGTGATACAAAGCTATTAAATAAATTCCTCTTTGAAGACTGTGATGCAGTGTTTACTAAACACGTCGCAAGTTATATTGAAACTGTGCACGTTTTTTCTAAAGACGTCATTCATAATATTACAGGCGAAACAGGAAAGGAGACATATTTTGCTCGATAGGTTATCGGATGACAATTTAAAACAGTGATGGGGCAAACCAGATAAGATAATTCCTCGTTTGCCAAAGCAAGTTGGCAAAGCATTGAAATTATAGCATCAAATATTGGTGTAAGTAATAAATTCTGGAAGAAAAATGACGTAGAGAAAAGTTAAAAACCAATTGTGATTCTTAAATTATAAGTTGGTGAAAAATAAACACAGTTATTTTGGTAGGTATACAAATTCAAACAAAGGTTGAATAAATTATAGACGATGTACAATATGCACAAGGGCGAAGACGCGGTCATACTCAATTGAACTTTAACTTTGAAGCTTACAATATTCTAAGCTTTGAAAGTATTTCTCTTGTTAAATAATTGTGTAAAAAATTCTATTTGCATTTTAGACAGCATTCATATATATGTTTCATGATGTTTTTGCTCTTCAAAAGATGTAAGGGATGGGATGAAAGAACATTCCAATAAAAAAGTCTTTTGTTACAAAATTCGACACACCTATGCCTTGAATGTCTAGATTAGCATTGATAAACAATGATAATGGCGATACAGTTATGAACATACTTGAAAATATAAATATAATCCATATCTACAATCATCATCATTTCAGCGACAGAAAGACTCCACTTTTGGACATAGCCTCCCCAAATGTCTTTAGTTCCTAACGTCAGCGTCATCCGTCAAGTCGACCTACAGGCCACACAGCGCCCGGGGATAACTTCATTCTCTACGGTGCCCGATGATGCGTCCAACATTCCTCACGCCGCGCGGCGTCTTACACGCTCTTACATCCGAATATGGACTGGATGGTACCAACCAGCAGATACTTTCCAAAGCACCCCAACCTGGAGACTACGCGTAATAGCCAAGTTGTCTCTCCAGGCATTCTCAAAACGGGTCATGCTGCCAATTATTTGTCTGCCACTTACGTTTATATATGTAATTCAACTATTGACCTATTTTTATACGTCCGTCTGTTGGTATCGCATCACATGTTTGCTTACATTGTCTGGTATCGGGTATCTACATTGTCTGGTATCGGTATCTTTCCAATTCCACTGATTCGTGTAATCGTGAGACTGGTATCCATCTATATTGAGTGTAAACAGTAAACATCCTTCGTTATGGGAAACAGAAGTGAACTTACGTTATATGATGTTTTATTTGCTCTTCAGTCTTGCTAAATCTTACT
Organism: Mythimna lalbum; assembly: GCA_949319445.1. Classification (NCBI taxonomy): domain Eukaryota; kingdom Metazoa; phylum Arthropoda; class Insecta; order Lepidoptera; family Noctuidae; genus Mythimna; species Mythimna lalbum. Next base: position 16,324,389 of record OX439357.1, on the reverse strand, counting down.
AATTAAAAATAATGATGTAAATCAGTTCTTGTTATGTAAGTTAAGTTGGTATCTGACTGGTATTGTGAAATATAATTATTCTTAATATATTTTTTATACCCAACCGACAGACCTTGGTGTAAGATGAAGAAATTAATCTCATCGATTTTGTAGCTTATCGCTCCTTGAGAGGTTGCCAACCAAAGATTGGGCATATACGGGAATTTGACACTGTTTCTTATATTCTTATACATTCCTTACTGTACATAACTTTACAAATTATAAATAGTAAGACAGCCGAATAACACAGGCGAGCTTAACCCAAAATTGAGTTTTCTTACAGCAAACCTTAATATCTCTACAAGAAATTTTTAATACAAGGATAACTGAACCAAATGCACAAACAAAGTTAACATAGACGAATTGAAACTTATAACTAAAATAATCTACACAGATATGTGCTCAGCACGCAATACGTATGTGTTTCTTTCGATTTTCCGAAACATCTAGTCAAGTAAAGTCATTTCCTTTCAGCTAAGTTACGTATCCAATGCTGATAGCGTGGAAACCCTATAATTTCCCAGCAGACTTTACCATCAAGGATAGAAAATACTTTCCTGATCACTTGATGTGTCACATTTTCATCGTCGACGTCCATTGCGAATGTTCTTAGCTATCATTCAAGAAAGTCTGCTATCTGACCAGCTTTATAACCGACTTCCAAAAAATGAGAAGGTCACATATCGTATGTTTTTTTTTCTTGTCCAGCGATATTTTCGCCAAAGGTGTAAAAAAAAAAGTATTTCTGCAAGATCTTCAAATGGAACTTCCATTTAAATTTGACACATAGAAAAGAGACATAGACTTATTAAACACAATACAAGACACGCTAGATAGCACTGGCTAGACAGTTATAAAAAAAAAAAACAACAACGAAGCAAAAACAAAATAGCATGCATCACAGCTGCGCCAATATAAGTCCAGTTCAGCATAAATGCCAAACAACTGATGCCTGAGACGCTGGTTTTGAACTGCAAAAACATGGCGAGAACGTGAAGTCTTGGAGACAAGGAAGTAGCTGTCAAGTACACAAAAGACAATAACTAAGAATAAATTAACATTAGAATAAAAAATATTATAATAATCTATTAAAAACACGCCAGGCCTTGAACTACATACATCGATCGGACGCGACGCGCAGTACCGCTGTCGTATCATACGTAGTTATTTGTGGAACAACATAGAAGACAGAAGAACAACTCCATTCAAACTAAAGGAGAGAACCACCAGAGGCCCTTCCTCTAGCTCTAATCGCGATCCATTTTGACGACCTATACTGAACTGGTAAAGGTATGGAACTATGTAGGGTTTATAGCTCTATCCCTCTTTCTCACTTGCATGCTTGAAATTTTAACACTTCATGATGAGGACCTAGAAATTTACATTATGGCCTCCCTATCTGGTTCTATACAACAGCCAATAAACATTTCACAACTAGTGAGTGACCTACCGAAACACGATTTGCAGCCGAAACCGAAACTGAATGTTCGGCTCCACTGCCAGTTTCGTCCGTAACTATAACTGACGTGGTAACAGAAAAACTTGACGTAAATTTAAAATAATATTTCGATACAGATAAGCTTAATTATAGTTATACAACTATCATAAAATACTTAATAATCAATTAGAACGACGATTACTTAAACATATTTAAAGAATATAACATGCATGAAAAAGTATAACATAGACGAATAAGTCAGTCAATTTTTAGCTCGACAGAAACTACTGTCAGCTCAAAGACGCTAGTTTCTAGTTAATGTCAATAGTCGTCCCCGTTTTGGCCGAACGTACCTATTTCAAAAGCCACACTTAGCACGCGATCATACATTATTGTATTGTGACACCTAAAGATACTCGAAACATTACGGTCAATCGTATAGTCATTGGTTACGGTCATATAGCCCAAGCGGCAACCAAAGCTAAGCCACCAGCTGCCAAACAACAAAATAATAAGTAGGACGAATTCAAAACTAGGCACGTCATTGAATCACCAAGTGGACCTTCTAAATCCTCTTTCTTTGTGTCGCCTACGTAATTGTCTCTCTCCGTGGGAGTCGACGCACGACGCGGAAAAACATATAATTCTTATCCACTTACAAATTGCTACGTTCATTTCTACTTCAGGAATTTCACACTTGTACATTTCGTTCACAATTTCGTATTGCGTTGGCAACCGCAAACCGTTATCGTCATACCCAACTGCATGGCACAACAGGGCACAGGAAATTGCATTGCAATCATGCCAATTAGCCGATATATTTCTTTGTTTGTATGCAACAAAATATCGTTACAAACGTGACTTCTCAAACCGCTTACTGATCATATGGAATCTACCATGATTAACATAATAAACTATATATTTTATTCAGCTTCGGCAGTATTCTTTGTGCGTGGCTGTCTACATAATTTCGGTTAAGCCTATCAGTCAGAATATTCTAGAACGTTTGCGGCTCTGTGTTAAATCTATCAATTTTTAGAATCAGCATTTTTCTAATTTTGGATATAATCCCAGGATTGACTACGGCCTTAGAAGTATCCAAACTCGCATTTAGTATATCAGGGAAAAGCAGCGTAATTTACTGAGCGTGATAGACCGAATTGGGTTAGTGTGTTAGGGGTAGAAGATAATTTAATCATTCTCGGTTAAGGCTATCTTTATTTGGTTAGTATAAACCGATAACGGATAAAGTGGTAATGGACTCGACCCTTGAGGCCCCGTCTGCCAAAAGACCAATGGCGAAAATGCTAGCAGCATAGACCTTGATAAATTCACAAGGAAACATCTGATGGAGGATAATGCTAGAGATATGTAGATCTTTAGTTTTAATCAGATATGACTCCAGTCTCCAGTTGTAGAATTCATTCCAGCAAAGCGATAGATTTCTGTATGGTAAAATATCTATGACCATTCATTGCACGTCTTGGAGAGGTCCATATTTATGATGAAGGAGATGTGTATAGTAAGTAATAATGTAGATAAGGTACTTCAGTACCTCTATGTAAATTACTGATCTGTTTTTTTTTCTGTCGACGGGGAAAATCATCTTTGACAAAACCCGCTCTTGGGTGGAGCGGGAGATAGTGTCAGACTCTTACTGACTAAAAACCCCGCGCCGTTCCTTCTAGCCTTCATACCGGGGCACAAGCTCCCTTTTGGACAACCCTGTCCCCAGTAGGCTTCGACCCAGCTGGGCCCCTCCTGCAGCTGACAACTCCTTGAGGCGCGCGGGAACAGTGCGCGCCGTCGACGTCTTGGACTCGGTCCATTACCGGACAATCGGACAGCGAGCTACCCATGGCTCGCGGACGGCACGCGGTCTGTATACTGATCTGTTTAGTATGCATACGATAGCAGATACCCCAGCAGACAGGAACTTATGTCATATCCAACGGTATTATGAATGTAGATAATTTATTACTTTTCGAGGCTTTCGCACCTTTTCGGATTTTTTTTAAAGATTCTTCTAAACGAGGGTTTTGTCTAAGTTTGGATTAAAGATAACAAATGCCATCTGTGAACGCCTAAAATTTTCCAGACCAGAGTTACTAACAAAGGCGATGAGTTGTAAAAACAATAGTTTATTGTTCCGCCTGTATTCTGCCGAATTGTTGTGCTAATTTTTTGTGCCTGTACAACTTACCTGTACATTTGTCTGTGTAAATGACTAAGTTTCAGTTTATAGATTCAATTAGTGGTCAAGGAAACGATAGATTGTGAGAATAAGTATAGAATAAGTATATGGCGAGAACAGATATTACCATTAAAATAACAGCGAATCTACACCACTAAATAGATAGGTACAGAAGACAATCTCATGTATGTTCTGGTGGACGCACACTAATGAGCGTTTGAGCCGGAACTGTTCGACGAGCGGGCCGAGGCTCCGAGATATCGTGTCCGTGAGCGATGTCTATGTGTGCGTTGCTCGAGCGCGCTTTGTATGTAGATTGACTTCTGTACCTATATATTATGTGTCTATACAATATTATAAATAAAGAGATCTCTGTAATTACTGAACCGATTTAAAAAAAAAATTTTCTTTTAAGCTATCATAAGCTAATCAAAATTTATACGGTAGGACCATCCTCTTTTCACACATAACTTTTAGGAAATAATTGACAAAGTATTTGTATACTTAAGTAGAGGTACGATTTAAAATACTATACATTACAGTTACACCGTCTATAAGATCAGCGTGTTTGGCAGCGGGAACCTAGATATGCAAAAAAAAGCGAACGTTGTGTAAAACAGAAAATAGAAATAAAGTATTGTCACGGTATTGTGTAGACACGTAATAAAAACGCTATTGTATTTAGTTGGCATGTCAGCAACCATCTTAGTAACGCGTAACGTGGTAACTTGTATAATACTTAGTAATCAAATTACTTTTTCGTGGAAAATTTATGAAATGAAACCTTTTCTAGTTTTTTCTTCAAGGTTAATTACTATAAGTAGTTAGAATTAGAGTCGGTTATTTTTTTTTTCTTTAGTTGATATAAACTAGTGCTTGACTGCGATCCCATCTGATATATCCAGATGATGATAGATCCAAGCAGTGATGCAATCGTTGATGGTGAGGCGCACTAGTTTGTTTTTTCAAATACAGTTACAGAACGAAAGTGAAACGGTGGAACTATGAAAGACCAACCACCACCATCAGAGCACCACCGTGAGCTTAGGACTGGATTGAAGGGAGGGATGAATGAAGACTGATGTCAGTTTTCCTAGCTTCTGACTATCGATGACGACTGTCAAAAATATACTAATGACAGCCGGGACTAACGGCTTTATGTGCATACCGAGGCGCGAAGGAATTTTGGTACTATGTTAAGATAGATGGTCACCCATCCACCGCCCGCCCTCAGCAAACCATTACTTACTTAACTTTGGGATCGACCCCCAGTTTTTACTTACTAAAACCCAACTGTGTCCTTACAGTTGCTTCTTTTGTTCCAGAATCAAAGCTTCCAAAAATTCAACCTTTTTTTTTAGTTTTGCTGACATCAGATGCTTCGCGCTACGAAGATTGTCTTCGAATCGCGTGTGAAACACGACTTCGACTCCGGTATGGTCGGACAGCGATCTACTCATTGGTCGTCGTCACCCGCAAGCCCACACAAGGAGGATTATTTACGTATCTAGCCGAGAGCAGAGGAGTTTTTTCCATTCCGTAGGAACAATACTAGTTCAAAATAATAATAAATACTAGCCTGACTATAGAACGCAATAGGAAGTATACAATAATAGAAGCAGTCTTCCTAATGTAAATACAGCTACCTAATGTATGACTGTGTGCAAAGCAATCAAACCACAGAAAAGGTAAATACCGCTTCAAAATACTGGAAGTTAGTCGAGTAACACCATTACAATAATTAAACACTTGACAGACAGGTCATGACGTCATACCAAGTCAGAAAAACCTAGAACAGCTATGCAACACTCATGCACTCTAACACAACGCGGTAAAGTTCAGAATAGGAAACAGAAAAAGCGCGGATAAGTTTGTTAAGTCCCGTAACAGTGGGATCCTCGCCACAAAATAGATAGGTACAGAAGACAAGCTCATGTATGTACTTCACTCTTTATAACTACGCTCGGTGGAAGCACACTAATGAGCGTTTGAGCCCGGAACTGTTCGACGAGTGGGCCGGGCCGGCCGGGACGCTACAGAGATATCGTGTCCGTGAGCGGTGTCTATGTGTGCGTTGCTCGAGCGCGCTTTGTATGTAGATTGACTTCTGAACCTATATATTTTGTGTCCTCGCATTGTTCAAGGACTTTTGTATCTAGGTTAGAACTGTAACATAAATGTGTCTAGGTTAGGAAGATTTACAGATAAAAACAAAGGCGAGAGACGGTAAACGTGAAGATATTTATGGCACTCTAGAGAGGAGTATCTAATAGAAGTTCCATATTCTGTGATTCCTCCATATTTCCATTTGGATAGGGTTGCCATCTCTGAAATCTGACAGCCTGGACAAATGTGTAGAAATCATCATCAGGACATTTTCTATTATAATCATTTTTGTTTCAAACTTGATCAGAATAATAATAAAAATTGTTCAAATTGTCATAAAATAATAAACTTTTTATTCATTTTTAAACAATTTTTTAACGAAATACGACACTAACACTAACAGCCGGGCCTTGGAACAGGTCATGGTCCTGAGCGAGGGTGAGCGGCAGGCGGTCGCCTCCGTAAGTAATGCTAATGGGTAGCTCGCTATCGGACCGTCCGGTAACTATCCAGTCCGAGCCCAAGCCGTCGACGGCGCGCACTGTTCCCGCGCGCCTCAAGGATTTGCCATCAATAGCAGGGGCCCAGCTAGGTCGAAGCCTACTGGGGGCAGGTTCTAGTTCCGAAAGGGAAGCTTGGCCCCGGTATGAAAGGCAACGAAGAAGCGGGGTGGGTTTTTTAGTCAGGAAGAATCTGACACTATCTCCCGCTCCGCCCAATCCGCCAAATCACCCCCCCCCCCCCCGGATGTCATTTGGATGATTTTTACCCACCGGAAAAAAACACACTAACAGCTCGCGGAGTAGGCATAGAGGGTGGAAACCCACCCTCTGTGGAGTCGTTTTAGGGTTCCGTAGTCAACTAGGAACCCTTATTATTAAAACGGCACATTTCACGGACTATCCCGGAGTTGATATCCAGTCGACGAATTGACCAATACAGTGATTGATATAGTAATGACAGACAATTGTGTCAATAGTAAATTTCCACCAGGAGTGACATTAAACTGCTTTGCAAGTAGGTATTGCGGTCACAAGAATAAGGACAAATTAGTTTATCGTTAACAAAGCATTGCTTCTTATTAATTTGAGTCATAATAACTTAATTTTCCGTTTAAAAAATATTGCAACCTACCATCACACTAATAATATTGAACAGCTGATGAGTTTGTTTGTTTGAACGCGCTCTAATATCAAGAATCTCGATTTTGACTGGCCTGTTGGTCTAGTGGTTAGTGGTCCTGACTGCTATGCCTGAGCTCGTGGGTTCGATTCCCACCCAGTATAATGAGCATAATCATTTGTTTTGTGTCTGGGTGTAATTTATCTATAATAATGTATGTATATTTAGAAATATATAAGTATGTTTATCAGTTATCTAGTAACACAAGCTCTGGTTAGCTTGGGACTAGATGGCGTTGTGTGATAATTTTGGAATAATAATAATAAAAAAGTTATAAGCTTGTTAAGTCAGCAAAAATATATGGTCACCGGGCCATCCAGGCGACTGAGGGGTTGTTTCGCATTTGCACCCAGCTTTTTGCTATCGCCTAATGCCCACTATGAACTGCCGTGACTTGTGTTGTAATTAGTGTCGGTGGAGTCCACCTTTGTGTTGTGACCTTTTTAAATATTTTTGGGAAAAAAATTAACATGGTGTATAATGTATGTATTGATGTTATGCACCATGCTACGATTTTATTTATTTATTAATTTTCCACTCTAGCAAGTCCGTTCGACTTTTTCCTGTCTTGGCAAATAAGCGTCAAAGGCGTAAACTGTCAAACTTTTCTCGTTTTCTCTAATTTTCTGCACATTTTTCTTTCCGTAAGAACCAATCAAAACAATTTAAAAAAAATAGCGAAATTGGTCCAGCCTCACGCGTGATGAACTTATGACGTGACCAAGAGAAATAGGGATTTATTTTTATATAAGTACCTAATATATAGATTACTTAGAGAAATTGATTTGGTTCAGTAGTCAATTCATCACGATTAAGCAGATCTAATGGCATTTTAATGATCTAAAACCACTTATCAATGGACAAAAGAATTTGTGTACAAATAATGTTCAAAAGGTGTAATTGGATGGCCGCTCTATTGTATCTATTTAATCCCTTTGCCACAGTCCCATTTCTAATATTCCATAGATAATAAATGATGTTACTAAAAATAAATGTTGGCTATTGATGTTTCGAATCTTCTTGAAGCTTTATATAGATAAATATAGTATAATTTGAGTGTCTTAATTCATGAATCCCCAAGCGACCACCGGTGGCCGCGCATCTATTGTCTTACTATTGTGTCTCTAATTGACGGTATCTGAAGGGTTAAAGGCAAGAGTGAATAGACTCATAAACTAGAGCGCCCACAGAACAGAAATACTTTTCTTTATTCCGTGAGAGCGCCTCACCATCAGAGATTGCATCACAGCTTACCATCAGGTGGGATCGCGTTCATGCACTAGCCTATATCAATAAAAAAAAATATAGGTCTTGACAGACGTTGTCCTGTCGAAAAACTAGCTTTTCGCAAGAAAAAAATAATTGAGAAACCGATTGCAGCGCCAGTACCATAGACCGTACCGGATACAATTGTATTTAGAAATAATCCATAAGCCCACTCAAATATACACAAAAATCATCATGCAAATCGGTCAAGCTGTTCAGAAGGAGTTACGTGACAGAACAAACGTACAGAAGAATTATAAATATAAAGATACAAGGTGGATAGATTTGAAACGAGCATTTCTACTGGCCATCACTACAGGGAGGTATAGAATTAAATTACACGAAATGTCTGACATTACCATGATGATCAAGATTTTTCAACCTTACTTTCTCCGCACAAATCGTGCCTAAAAACCACATCTAAAATGGGCATGGAACAACTCCAAAATCCTAAGCGCCAGTTTTATCACATTGTAACACATCAATATGTTGACAGCGAGCAGTACACGTCATACACAGATTTGGCACACGCCACATAAGGCACACTTTGTAAACGTCAAACGGTGCCAAACACGAGACCGAGGTCTAAAGTGAAAGTATATATGTTAAGTAAGCCGGTACAGACGGATCGCAACTTCGGGATTACACAATTGTATGAAGCCTTCGTGTAATAATTGGAGCATCACAGGGCACTTGGGCATTTGAAAGGTTGCACTAGACGAGTTAATAATAGAACGCCCGTTTTGACATTTGAGCAGGGGCGTAGCTACCGCCGTATATGCCGTATCAATTATACAAGGCCCCCAAGCTACAGGGGCCCCGACTTAGGCCAAAATTTGTAACATGTTGTCCATAATCTTAAATTCTCATGGACAGGGATGAATGAATATTTACTACTCGTAATATGAGATGATACTCTGTAAATAGATTTTAGCACGCTCCTTTATTTTTAGCATTTTATACATACTTACAAGACGACAGTGATCCATAAAATGAGCTCATTTTCAATTTTAAGGCCTCTCAAGGCACTATTTCTATATTAGTAGAAGCTATTTCGTATATAAAAAAAAAACTTTCAAATATATGTAATGAAATGACATTTCATAAAGCGCGTTGAAGTTGTCAATGGAATTTATATTCTGTGGAACGGGGTGACGTGTGATTGAATGACAGATGATGTTTAGATTATTTTGCATATTCTATTGTTAAAAATTCTATTGTACAAAGATAAAATAAAGGGATATAATTGAGGAAGCGATACTAGTAAACTTTAAATGTCGTTTCTTTGATTTTCAGGTAAGTTATAGTAGTAATGGTCATAGTTAAACGCTGTAATATTGTAAAGACGTATTAAATAAACAAATCTTTGATTTTCAGAGAAACAATTTGTGGTTTATTTGGAAAATCCTCAATAACATTCCTTATAAAACGACATTTTCGTCAACTAGAAAAAGATGGACCGGTTACAATTTGAGTTCACGATGATAACCTCAAATGATGGCAAATCTAACATATTGGCCATAACCTCAATAACTACAAAGGAAGGAAAATGTTATATTTTACCTGATGAACAGAAGCCAGTGATTCATCATACACATATTATCAAAATGAACAGTTTCACAAAAATAAAAAATAGCATAAAGAAAAGGCATCAATGCAGAAAAATATGGATAAAAATGGATGAAGATCTTAAGAAAACATATATGGATGAGGAAGGTAATATGCAATTTTTAGATCAATATTTAGAAGAAATGAACACAAAACAACCAATAGACAAAAACGACAATTTGCAAAATATCTTGGAAAAATTAATAGAAACAACTACAAAGAAAGAAAAACAACATAACCTAAAACATATTTCAGAGAAATTTATTATTGAAAAATTCACAAGCAAGAACCCTAACGCAATGCAGTGGATTGAAAATTTTGGTGTGAGCGCTTTAATATATCAGAAGATGAAACAAAAATAGATATATTGAGGTTATTTTTAGAAAAATCTTGTTTGGATTGGTATAGCTCGATGGCCATAAAACTTACAATAAAGGCTGAATGGAAAGAATGGAAACACAAATTTCAAGAAACCTTTAAAAACAGAGGATGGGACATAGTCACATATGCTCTAGCATTCAGGTATAAAGAAGGACTACTAATTGATTATGCTATAAAAAAAGAGAGGCTTATACTAGATATAAACAAATCGATAGACTCCAAAACAATGATAGATCTTATTGCAACGGGTTTACCAGGTTTTATCTTAAATAAGTTAAACAGGGATGAACTCAATGATACTACTGATTTGTTCAATGAGATAAGAAAATATGAAGGTATGATGTACAAGAAAAACTCAACCACAATAAAGAGTGGTACATCCCTTAATAAAAATAAATATAAGGAGAAGAAGCCATGTAAGACTTGTGAATCTTTGGAAAAAGGAATTCGATATCATCCAGAGGAGACATGCTGGTTCAAGAAAAATAAGAATGAATCTGAAAAGGTTTTTAAACCCAGAAATGTAAATAACAACTCCATTATTGAAGTAGATATAAATACTGAGAAAAAAAACGAGTAAGTACACCATTAATCAAAATCAAGCTCTTATTAGAAAATAAACTAGAAGTGAGCGGCATTTATGATTCAGGTTCACAGATTTCTTTAATAAATTCAAAGCTGATTAAAGTGAAAGAAAAAAAGGAAAATGTGAATATAGCATATATGAAAACGATTAATGGTGTGAAAAAAACAGATGGCTGTATTACAATAAAAATAAAAATATTCGATTTAGAAGAAGAGATGGAAGTATATATAGTGGATAATGAAGATTTCGAAGATTTCATAATCGGATTAGATATGATAAAGAAATTCAAACTAACCCAAAATGAGGACTTGCAGATAGAACAAAAGAAAACAACAAATAAAATAGATGAAATGTCTAAAGATAACAGATATGAAGAAAAGAATAAAAAGACATTTGCAATAAATTTTAATGAACACATACAAACAGAAGAATTTGTAAGTATCACAGACCATTTAGATAATAAAAAAAAAATTTAAATAGAAAAAAATTATAAAGCAATATAAAACAATTTTTGCTAAAGACAAGTATGATATAGGATCAGTTAGAGATTATGAAGCCCACATAGATTTACAAGTAAATAGATACTGTAGTAAAAGACCATACAGATGTACAATAGAGGATAAATTAGAAATTGAAGAGCAAATATCCAAGCTACTAAAGAATAATTTAATAGAAGAATCCTACAGTCCTTTCGCTGCTCCAGTGACATTGGAAAAGGAGAAAATAAAAAGTCCCGCTTATGTGTAGATTTCAGGGAACTAAACAAAATTGTTGTTCCACAAGCTCAACCTTTCCCATTAATAGATGATTTGATTATCAAAACTAGAAACTGTAAGTATTTTACTACATTGGATATAAACTCAGCATTTTGGGCAATACCGCTACGGGTGGAAGATAGAAATAAAACAGGATTCGTCACACAAGATGGCCATTACCAGTGGACCTGCCTTCCATTTGGCTTGAAAACATCACCAGCAATTTTCCAGAGAATTTTAAGCAATATTCTAAGAAAGCACAAGCTCACAGGATACTCCGTTAACTATATCGATGATATTTTGATATATTCGACCACCTTTGAAGAACATATAAGACACATAAGAAATGTATTAGAGGCAATAATACAAGAAGGCTTTAGATTGAAGCTTCAAAAATGTACCTTTGCTTCAGACTCAGTAAAGTACCTCGGCCATGTAATTCAGAACAATTCAGTAAGACCACTTAAAGACAATTTGATCTCGATAAGACATTTTCCAACTCCTAAGACACAAAAAAACATTAGACAATTTTTGGGAAAAATCAACTTTTACCATGAATACATACCAAGAAGCGCAATTATTTTAGACCCATTACATAATTTATTAAGAAAAAATGAAAAGTTTGTGTGGTCAGAGAAGTGTGAAGAATCATTTAATCAAATAAAAAAATATTTATGTTCCCAACCCGTGTTGGAAATATTCGACAAAGACTTACCAATAAAAATCTTTACAGATGCATCTTTGGAAGGTATCGGGGCAATATTAAAACAAACACAACTAGACGGTAAAGACAAACCGGTGGCATATTTTTCAAAAAAGCTAAATGAAACTCAAAAACGAAAAAAGGCTATATATTTGGAATGTTTTGCTATGAAAGAAGCAGTTAAATATTGGCTACACTGGCTAATTGGAAAAAAATTTACTATTTACTCAGACCACAAACCTCTAGAGAACATGAATATTAAATGCAGAACAGATGAAGAATTGGGTGACCTCACATATTACCTATCTCAATATGACTATACTGTCAAATATATACCTGGTAAAGAAAATGTAGAAGCAGACTGTTTGAGCAGAAACCCTGTATTAGAATCAGAAGATAACCAAGAGGAACTATTGAAAATAGTTAATTTAATACAAATAAAAGATATAGTTGAAGACCAAGAAAACAATGAAATAATAAAAGAAAAGAAACAAAATTTACTACACAAAAATAATATCTATTATAAAAAAATAAAGAAACAGGAAAAGATTATACTTTCAGAAGAGTTTAGTAAAAAATTTATAAAAAAGGTGCATGAAGATTTATGCCATGTTGGAATCAGACAATTACAGAAAAAAATAAGTCCAATATATACAGCAAAAAACCTAACAAAAAATATCATAAATATTTGTAAAACATGCGAAACATGCATAAAAAATAAATCAAGATGTCAAGGGAAATTTGGATTAATGTCACAACTAGGACCAGCAACAAAACCATTTGAGATAATGTCAATGGATACTATAGGTGGCTTTGGAGGATCTAGGTCAACAAAAAAATACTTACACCTTTTAGTAGACCACTACACAAGATATGCGTTTATTGCGACCTTCAAAACACAGAATGCGAGTGACTTTATAAAACTAACTAAGAAAGTACTAGAGACAGATGAGATTGGAATAATTCTAACAGACCAATATCCTGGCATCAATTCAAAAGAATTTAAACAATATTTACAGGAGAATAATATTAAACTAATTTTTACAGCTGTAAATACACCATTTTCGAACGGCTTGAACGAACGATTGAACCAAACAATAGTAAATAAAATTAGATGTAAAATAAATGAAAAAAACAACAAGAAAACATGGACAACAATAGCAAGAGAAAGTATACAGAAATATAATGAAACAGATCACTCTGTTACAGGATTTGCACCAAAATATTTACTGGATGGTACAAATGTCAGTATTTTACCAAATGAAATTAAGACAATAGAAAAGGAAGACAAGTGGATGGCTGATAGAAAATTAGCATTAGAGAATACAATAAAATCCCATAATTACAACAAGAAAATATTTGATAGAAATAGGAAGATGCAAGAGTTCGAGATAGGAGACAGTGTATATGTCGAAAATGGAAATAGACTGAATAGAAAAAAATTAGACGAATTAAAAATAGGCCCTTTCAAGATAATAGAAAAAATATCAAACTCCATTTATAAGATTGACACTGGCAACAGAAAAACAGAATCAACTTTATTCCATATAACAAAATTACAACCTGTCACAGCAGTAGATGAAGTAGAAGAAAACGAATATAAAGATAACTTGTAAGTGCATTGTGTAGATTATAGCCTATTGCTAGAAAATGGCCAGCACGCACTGCCCTGTGCTTTAATTATTTACAATTACTGCTCTTAGGGGGGGAGATGTAATGAAATGACATTTCATAAAGCGCGTTGAAGTTGTCAATGGAATTTATATTCTGTGGAACGGGGTGACGTGTGATTGAATGACAGATGATGTTTAGATTATTTTGCATATTCTATTGTTAAAAATTCTATTGTACAAAGATAAAATAAAGGGATATAATTGAGGAAGCGATACTAGTAAACTTTAAATGTCGTTTCTTTGATTTTCAGGTAAGTTATAGTAGTAATGGTCATAGTTAAACGCTGTAATATTGTAAAGACGTATTAAATAAACAAATCTTTGATTTTCAGAGAAACAATTTGTGGTTTATTTGGAAAATCCTCAATAACATTCCTTATATATATTTTATACGGGGCAACTGAGGGCCTAGCTACGCCACTGCATTTGAGGGAAACACTAGTATGTAACTTGGAACGAAACTGAAAGAAACAGTGAAATAACAATTAGAGATCCTTTGTAGTAGTAGCTATTGTAGTAGCAGCAACACTACACTGGACAAGCCGCTAGGTAATCAAAATAAAAATGTCAAAACGGGCCTTTTATTTTTTTACAACTTTACTGCATACATTCACAGTCGATATTGAACTGACTAAATAATACATAATAATATGGATAATCCAAGACCAACACCACACAGACAAACAGATAAAAATGGCATAATTTATACAATTAAATAACCTCACTTATATAATATACTATATATAATATATAATACCTACTTTAACAGCCTAATAACCTTTACAATACTCGTACAACCAAACATTTGCAAAATATTTTGTCACACCCATATAAAGAGACGTCCTTCATATTACATAAGGTTATTCTATATTTAAATGACTTCCGTACAATTTTGATGCAATTTGAATAAACTAAATTTATTCAAGGCAAAGGATTTAATAATGTCATTGCCATGAAGAACCTGTTATATAATTATCATTTTACGGATAGACAGACGATACATTCAGATGGAATAGCCAATATTGTGATTGTGATATCGAAAAAGTTCGCTTGCTGGATGTCAGATGAATTGGGACGAGTGTCAGTCACCTGAGACACTCGTCCCAATTCATCGTTCGTTCTCGTCGTGTGAGAGTGTTTGTGTGTCGTCTGACATAATAAAACCATCTTCTTTTCTTTCTATAAGCTTTCTATCACAAACAAGCCGCTAGGAGGAAATAATGTTTTTTTCGCGGCTTCGCTCCCGTCAACTGACTACTATATTCTACTCTACCCTACCCTGCTCTACCCTACTCTTACCTTCTCTACAGTATTTTCAACTATACTTTTCCATAGACAACATTACGTTTAGCTGTCAGTTGTGTTTTGTTATACCACGAATTTTGTCACGCTCACGGGAACGGGATAAAAAGATTATCCTATGTCCGTCTCCTAGTTCTAATTAAGCTACCACCTATCTCCACGAATTTTCAGCCAAACTCGGTTTAGCAGTTCTTGAGTTATAAATAGTGTAACTAACACGAGTTTCTTTATACATAATGTATGTAGTATGTAGTCAAGTCATTGATATGATATGAATTCCATCAAACTATTTCACTTGGATAGATACTGATGGTGCTCTCATTCCAAGAGTGATAAGGCGGATTCCTGGTATTACGCAATGCGTCTGGCGTCTGCTACCATTAGACAACGATATAGTATTTCCTATACTTTACCTACATCTATTTCTGAAGTGTTTTATCTTCGTACTAGCTTCTGCCAGCAGCTTCGCTTGCGGAAAAGTTGGTTAATAATGTCATAGCAGAATATACTATGTAAAGTTTTACAGTATTCTATGACTAATAAAATAGATTTCTCTTTATAACTGGGATAAGTGTATTAACAAAGAAACGAATTAACGAGAAAAAATAAATTTAAAAAAGTACAATACAATATTGCTTAGGCAGAATTTAGAATCAAAATTAAAAAAAAAAACGAATATAGGATCTCCTTCTTTTTTAATTCGGTTAAAAATAGAATAGAGAAATTACGCAATTGTAGGTATATCACTAGATATTAAAGAGAAAAAAAAATCGGATCCCACTAGATCCATTTTGAAAAAACAAAATGGCCGATTGGATGGAGCCATTAAATTCAGATCAAATCAATACCAACACCAATCGCTAGTTGACAAATACTGTATAATCAAGTTATTCATCCCACGTAAACACGTAACAACTAATCAACAAGGGATCAGTGTCCCGCTACAGTATCGCCAACAGAAAATTTCAATTTACATTCCATTATATACAACGATCTTTATGATGACGTCACAACGAACTGCGCAATGGTTGGCGAACGCGCGGAGTCCTCCCCTTGATCTAGTTCAGAGGTCCCCTGAAGGTCACTTCCTAATTGGAAGATATTGACGTCGGTATACTAGGTAGGTCCCTAAACTGTAAGTTCCTCATTGCTGTTTCATTATGGGAATGGGTCGCGAAGTACAGTCACAGTTAAAATACATAGGATTGTCACTTTAAGGGGATGCAACTCGACACAAATTTTCACTGTTTTTCATACAACCGCTCTTACGCGATTATGACGTTATTATACATTTTTCATTAGATATTTTGGAAACACAGTATCTTGTGGATTTTATCTAGGTTTCTATTGAAATCAATTTACAAATTTGTGTAACGCTAATCCAGCAAAGACCTCTGAAAATCAGCTATTTTGCATGAACTTTAACACATCTTGAAAAAGTAAAAAATGTGAAACTATAGAAGCCTTTCAAATTTTATTAAGATTCTAAATGACGACAACTTTTTCAGTATTATCTGGAACAAGTTTTGTAAAATATTCGAGTAAATCCCGGATTTATCGATTACTAACAGAGTTTTCAGGCGTTATCTCTCTTTTTTTGCATTGCCTTGTCGTCAAACACCGCGATGGATTGCGTTAGATGAAGCAACAAGCATTAAAACCATGCTCGATGTTGACGACGGCGAGTGGAAAACAGCCTCTTTACTTCTACGGGGTTTTGGAAAGAAGTACCGTGGCCCTGAAATGTAAAGGGTAAATAAAGGCAGAAGCGTAGCGTAGATTAATTTAGACTCGGGCGTAGATATGTCACGCACCGTTTGACAGAGCTATTTAATAATTTGACACTGAAATTTAATATAAACAGATTATATTAAATTAAATGGCAATCCATTAAACATGTTTTCATTCATGTCATTATTGACATCACTTATCGGTGCAAGGTGTTTCCGATTTTAATTTCCAGTGGCGTAGCGTGGACTTATTTAGACGTGGGCGAAGACACATCAGCGGGGCCTTTTTCTTTCGCTAATTCGACAACGACACAGCAACTGTTGTAACCCATTGTTCGGTCACATTGTCGCTTACCATCAAGTGAAGAGAGGTCAAACGCGAGCCTATCAATTAAAAAAAAACCTCGTTTTTAAAGAGCCCTCGCTTGTACCCCTTTGGGTGCGAGGTAATGGGCGTGGGCCCACTTCACCCACGCCTAGTTACACTACACTACGGTTTATTAGTTTTTGTGCGCAGTAGTCAGCTTAGAATAAAATCATCATCTCCCTAGCTATTACCCAACTAGCTTAGGGTCAGCTTCCAATATGACCGGATCCGACTGAGTACCCGTGTTTTACATGGAGCGACTGCCTATCAGACCTCCACAACCCACTTACTGGACAACACGATACTCTTTGGATTGATTGATGCTCAGACTTATTCTTAAGCTTCGATAAGCCCTGATATCAGGAGGCCCCGTATCATTGATACGGGAGATACGGCGGTAGATGTCTCGCGCAATATCGGTGAAACACACCTAGTTTATAAAAAACTAGCGGCCAGTCCTGGCTTCGCACGGGCAATAAATATAGCCTGTGTTATTTAGGATTCACCCTAACGTAGCTTTCTAATGGTGAAAGAATTTTTGAAATCGGTACAGTAGTTTTTGAGTTTATTCATTAGGTACAAACATGCACATAAAAATACTAATTTTCCCTCTTTATAATATTAGTGTAGAAAGGTTAGTAAAACTAATCATAGCTGAATTCCTTTAAATGGTTTTTCCGTTTGGTGTCCATTAATTTACCTTAACAGTTTTCCCAGCCACCTATTATGACTCGTCTTCATCACAAGATTGATTAGACATTCAAATGCAGTCTCGGAAGATTTTCCCCAATCGCAAAAAAATTTGACCTTGCATTATAAAGTTCAGGATTCTGCGTCAACGGGAAGTACCCTATGAATTTTAATTCCATTGAGAGTGTCGAAATATACGTTTTATCCGACATAAACGACTGTTTCTTTTTTTTCGTTAACTTAGAACTTTTATTTTTTCAGTTTCAAAGGACTCGATAACTCTAGGCGTTCTCGAGATAAACAATCTTGACAGACAAACGGACAACCAAGTCACCCTAGAAGCGTTTTTTCCTTTTGAGATATTGAGATATATGCCTTAAAAAATTAAATTGAAAATCCTGAAATTTTGCCTCAATCGGATTAAAAGTTTTAAGAACAGATTTGCTAGCTCTGAGTTTCTTCTACACCTTTACTAGTAATTAAAAATAAGTCAATCACAACAAAATCGATAAGTACTTAGCTCCAACCTTTACCCTTTACCGTCTAAGTGTTACATCCTTCCTTCTGCCCTGAGCAGCGATTCCCGGGCCGGATCTTACATAAGTTTATCGGAGAATACTTCAATGGTTCTCAGGCGCTTTACGTCACCCATTTCTCACACAAAAGCTACAATCGTATTTAACTTCGCCATTCCGGAGTAAAGTAAACGTCAATTGGTACTAAAATTGTACAAGAGCCGTCTGGTGACAATAACCGGAAAGAACCTTTTTTTTATACGATTTCAAAACGAACGTAAACGTTAACGCGATCGCCTACGTTAAAAACTCTGAGGTACTAGGCCCTCAGAGTTTTTAATGTAGGCGATGCTTAGTGTGAGTTCGCGATGGACACTTTTATGACGTTCGGTGTTCCGATTGGACCGCTCGAGCTCCCAGATCCAGAGAGCTAAACGCGGTAAATTTTCGATCGCATTAACGTCAAGCAACCTTTTTACTAGTTTTTACTACACAGCAATTTCAATTAGAAAGAAAGAAAGAAGAAAGAAAATCATTTTATTCGCGCGAAAAAGACGCAATCTTATTACTATCAAGTAATAAGATTATGTATCACCATCGCATCATCATATCAGCCGGAAGACATCCACTGTTGGACATAGGCTTTCCCCCAAGCGTCACCACAACGACCAGTCCTGTGCGTCAATTGAGTATAATAATAATAACGATTATTAATTAGTTATTTTAAAATTGTATCGTAATTGTCAAAATTTTCAACTCATGTTTAGAATTGACCAAAAACGCGTCGGTAAGTAAGTTGTTCAGACAATAACTTACTTCAATGGATTAATATGAACACGGCTTTCTAATTTACTATGAGGGTATGAGGCGCGGCTAAACTGAGTGACAACGATGTGTCACTATTTTCTTAAAGCGGGTACAAGCCGTGGTCCAGAGCAAGGAAGAATGCCACGCGGTCTCTTTCTTCTGTGAAGCAGTAATGCTAGTAAAGGAAGCGGGACCCCGAACCACTTCGAACCCGATTTTCAGCCACCGTAGGCGTAGGCTTACGGACGACGAGCAATGGGTAGCTCGCCAGGGGGTAGGCCGAAAGGGAATCCCTGAAATGCAAGGTAAAGAACATAGGCGTAGTTTTTTTAGTCAGTAAAAGTCTGACAAACCCTATCGCTCCGCCCTAGAGCGGGAGAAGTTATTGGATGATTTTCCACCTTTAAAAGAAAGTCAGGAAGTCAAAAATGGCACCGTTCCAAAACATTTTCGGTTATAAACATGTTTGTTTTCGTCTCATCTAATGCCTTTCTTAATTACCTAGTAGTTAATGATGTATGCTCCATTAACGAAAACGTATGGGTTTCAATTATACGTTTTGCTTTCGTCAAGTAACCAAACAAAGCCGAATGATTTAAGGAGCTACTAGCTGCTGTCGGCGTGAAAGTAGAAAATTGTTCCAAGGGAAAATACTCTCGGGATAAAAAACATCTAATGTGCTATTCCAGGACATGGTCTTTTTTTTTGGTAAGTAGATATCCCCTTGGGCGGAGCGGGAGATAGTGTCAGACTCTTACTGACTAAAAAACCCATCCCGTTCCTTCGTTGCCTTTCGTACCGGAGTCGAGCCTCACTTTCGGAAACAGACCCTGCCGCCTGCCTTCGACCCTGCTGGGCCCCTACGGTTGCTGACAACTCCTTGAGGATCAAGGACATGGTCTACCCTCTGCTGTTCGAGCGTGACGAAGTAACAAACATACACACCCAGAAACACCCTCACAAACTTTCGCCTTTATACTAGTTTCTGCCAGCGGCTTTGCCCGTGTGAAAGTTGGTTTCTCCATACCATTTCTGAAACTGACAGACTGGCCTGTTGGTCTAGTGGTTAGTAGCCCTGACTACTATGCCGGAGGTTGTAGGTTCGATTCCCATCCAGGACAAATGTTTATGTGATGAGCATGATCATTTGTTCTGTGTCTGGGTGTAATTTATCTATATTATGTATGTATTTAGAAATATATAAGTATGTTTATCAGTTGTCTAGTACCCATAACACAAGCTCAGCTTAGCTTGGGACTAGATGGCGTTGTGTGATAGTTGTGGAATATTATTATTTCACCTCCTTAGGGGTGAATTTCAGAAAATCCATTCTTAACGGATGTCTACACTCTATAAGGAACTAACCTGCCTTAAGTTTATAGGTGTTATAGTTTCTAAGATTTCGTAATTAATCGGTGAGTTGTATTTCGCTTTTATATTTAAAGAAGATAATAGAGTGAAGCATGTGTGAAGAGTGATAATGGCCGATTCTCACTTCGATAAGGTGAAAAATAAACGTAAAACAATCGATTAGGTACTCGGACGATTATATAATTATTTATTAACAGATCATTGCCCTGACTACACATTCCTGGTCGTGGGGCTCTTTGCCCCTATACAAAATTTTTTTTTTGTTCAATTGTTTTAGTTTTAGTACAGAAAACTGTATTTTATTTGTAGTCCGTGTGGTAGGACCGCGGTCCCGGTCCAAAAAGCCCGATGGCCCGAAATTCCTTCCCCGTCGCGTCCGAAAATAGAATTTTCAAATCTGGGTCACCGAGTAATTCGTCCAAGTCGGATCTGTACCGAGTTTTCAAGCAGTCTTTTCTGAGTCAGGGGTGTAGATAGCGCCGTATCAGCTGTATCAATGATATAGGGCCCCAAAGATTCAGGGGCCCCGACTTATGGAAGCTTGCTTCTACTATTAGTGAAACATTGTCTATTGTCTACATACTCAAATTCTCGTTAATGAGAGGCTGCCTTGACTATTCGGTACTGGTTGCGATTATCTTGTGATAACAACAATATTTCTGTTGAACGTCGGGTAAAAACCGGGCCCCCAATTTTTCCATATACAGGGCCCCTTTGGGGCTAGCTACGCCACTATTCTGAGCCTTTGATAAAGTGAGTCAACACTGTATAAAATAAACTGCAGTGAACTTATCTTCAAAACACAAATGACACAGATATATTCAGGAAACAACGGTTATCTTGAAAACTGTATCCCTACATGATAAGGATTTCCATGTTTACAACATTTAGGCATTATTAATTGGTTTTATAATCAAACACAGACGAAGCTTTATAAACTTTGAGGTTTGTTATGATATCTATTCCAGCGGCTACCTTATAAATATTCTATTATTTCCCTAGAGGTCTGTCCGCATATCTATAACTAACCAAAACTTACAGAGCTCTTAACGTGATCCATTTTACGACCTAAACTGAACTAGGGATGGCGCTATATGAGGTGAATAGCTCCATCCCTCTTTCTTGCTTGCACGACTGCCACTACACGTAATGGTAAGAGACGCCCGGGTGCCGCCACTGTGCGGAACGCCCGGAGGACACGGTGGAGCACACAGTTGAGGTGTGCCCTGCTTGGGCGGAGCAACGCCGTGTCCTCGTGGGGGCGATCGGCGGCGGAGACCTCTCGCGCCGCCGATGCCCTTGATTGGACCATGGCCTTGGTTCAGGCCATGGTCCGGAGCGAGGAGGAGTGGCAGGCGGTCGCCTCCTTCTGCGAAGCAGTAATGCTAGCAAAGGAGGAGGCAGACCGCATCAGGCAACGGCGCCCCCGCCACCGCCGCCGGGATTCCGATCCCGATTTCCGGCCACCGTAGACGCGGGCTCGCGGACGGCGAGCCATGGGTAGCTCGCTGTCCGATCGTCCGGTAACTGTCCGGACCGAGCCAAGGCGTCGACGGCGCGCACTGTTCCCGCGCGCCTCAAGGAGTTGTCAGCAACAGGAGGGGCCCATCATTCTGGGTCGAAGCCTACCGGGGTCGGGGTTATCCGAAAGGAAACTAGAGCCCCGGTATGAAGGCTAGAAGGAACGGCGCGGGGTTTTTAGTCAGTAAGAATCTGACACTGTCTCCCGCTCCACCCAAGAGCGGGTTTCGTCAATGATGATTTTCCCCGTCGACAGAAAAAAAAAAACTACACATAATGGTAAGTCCGTAATTCAGCGTGCAGCGGTCCACATTGACATTATTCATCTAAAAGCAAATCATTTCTCGAATTCCAAGCAGATCATTAGCTAATGATTCATATTATGATTCTACTAAAGCGGCCTTTCTAGACCCGCAGTTTTTATGTATGCAATTGACATCTTTCTGTTTTCAGGGTTCCGTACGTGGTCCTTGCACTCACGTGGTATATGGAGGTGCAATGCAATAGTCCGTCGCCGGGGTGAAACTGTCGGTGCTGCGTCAGGATCTCATAGCGGTATGGAGACAGCGACTGTCGCAACCCAGGGCACGCTACAATAGCGGCAGGTTTTGAAAAGTCCCTACCTTTACGCGGATCGCCCGGAGGACACGGTGGAGCGTAACAATCTAACACTCTTTTACGCTCCAATCAGAATGATAGAACTTATTTGATGATGTCCCACCTCAAAAAATATCTCATTGAAATCCACAGCATTAAGTACCGGTCCACCGAGTTCTCTATAGTTTATACTACATAACATAACATCTTCCCTATTATAACCATAACAATTAATGCAATATCAAATTAGCAGCTGCGAGACATAAGTACCTATCTCGTTGACTACAGCCATTGTTTCAGCGGCAATAATACGAGTAACATCATTATTGTTATGTTAACCTAGTTTTGCGACAAGCTTTAGACTTATAGAAATGAGGTAAACTGAGATACCGATTTTAATAAATTTAAATTATTTAAACAATAGCTGGATGTGTGACGCACAGGACCGGTCGTTGTGGCGACGCTTGGACTCCCCCAAGCGTCGCCTGCTGGACATAGGCCTCCGCCTATGTCCAGCAGTGGACGTATTTTGGCTGATATGATGATGATGATGATGAAATCATGAAACAATAACTGATAGATTGAGCTGAGAGTACAAAAACGAAGGAAACGATGGATTAATTATGTCAAAGCTGGTTCGATTCCATTCATCATCATCTTCCTGTCCCTGTCCTATCTTATTTGGTGGCGGCGCTACACTTTTTTTCTTCCATTCTGCCCTGTTACTCGTCATACTATCACTAACTTCCTATATGGCCTACAAGTAGTTTTCCTAGATCTAGGTTTCTTGTTTGTGGTTTTTCAAGTTGACGCAATGTGGGTTCACAAAAAGGACACACTAGGTTATTAGCCTGAGTAAAACCTTGTGTGTAAAACAAGCTTTTAATGAAAATCGTATTTTCATAGCAAGTCTTTATAGCTCGACATACCTACGTATATCCTTCCTAATAATATATTTCATTTCGGATATAGAGAGTCCATAATGTGTTAGTAACAGAAATACTTATACAACTATGTTAGTAATATTATAAAAGCGAAAGTGAGTTTGTTTGTTTGTTTGTTACGTCTTCACATCTATATGGCAAAACCAATTTTGATAAAACTTGGTAAACGGAAAGATCATGTCCTGGAATAGGACATAGGATATTTTTTATCTCGGAAGTATGTTCCCTTGGAATAATTTCCTACTATCACGCGGGCGAAGCCGCTGGGTTCAGCTAGTAATTAATACTCCTCAAGACGAACCATACGAGCCCAAACTCGATGGGGTTGTGTCGTTTAACTACCAAGTCAAAGTAATTAGGAGTAATTTAGCATTGTCATCTTATTTACACATACATGCCAAACAGCTGAATCGGTAACCGGGAAGTGGGTCAAATTTAATTTGCAAGATTTGATTACAAACAAACATCGGGACAGGTGAAACTAAATAAAAACCTGTAAAAAAGGTGGCTATGGCTTAGTAGGGACGAGAATATTACGAAGATGGCTAATACAGTTGTACGCATAAGAAGACAAGCCTTGCTTGAAACAAACAACTAACGATAAGAGCGCCAGATGATGATCGCTATTAAAATAACTTACTTATAGCAATATGCTTGTAGCATTTACCTTCAATGTTCTTTCTAGAACAATTACTAATCGAAAAGGTTACTCATCGATTAAGATTAAACAACGCACACCAGTGCCTTGATAACGAATTTTATAACGAATATTTTTTTATAACGAATTTTATCTTTCACAAATAAACGGCTTATCTTCAATCGTTTATCAAGGATACCTTTTAAAATTGTATGTCTTGATTAGTACCGTAACTAGTATGGCGACACTGGGTTGCCCACCGTCACGGATCTTAATTGTAATAACAAGAAAATTTTGTCGATAATTTGTCAAAATTTGTCGCCAAATATCAGAATTTGTCTGGTTCAAAAGTTATAAGGGTTGAAAGGTGGCCGATCCAGGCTCAGACTCCCAAAGTTGGGGAGAAGGAAAACATTTTCGTGTTACCAAAAATAAGATCCGTGATTGTGGGCAAGTCAGTGTCAACCAAACCCGTAAATAGCCTTTTTTAGACGGTGGGCGACACTGGGTTACCCACCGTCACGGATCTGAATTGTAATAACAAGAAAATTTAGTCGATAATTTGTCAAAATTTGTCGCCAAATATCAGAATTTGTCTGGTTCAAAAGTTATAAGGGTTGAAAGGTGGCCGATCCAGGCTCAGACTCCCAAAGTTGGGGAGAAGGAAAACATTTTCGTGTTACCAAAAATAAGATCCGTGATTGTGGGCAAGTCAGTGTCAACCAAACCCGTAAATAGCCTTTTTTAGACGGTGGGCGACACTGGGTTACCCACCGTCACGGATCTGAATTGTAATAACAAGAAAATTTAGTCGATAATTTGTCAAAATTTGTCGCCAAATATCAGAATTTGTCTGGTTCAAAAGTTATAAGGGTTGAAAGGTGGCCGATCCAGGCTCAGACTCCCAAAGTTGGGGAGAAGGAAAACATTTTCGTGTTACCAAAAATAAGATCCGTGATGGTGCGCAAGCCAGTGCCAGCTATACCCGTAACTAGCCTTTTATACGGCCGTTGCGAGTGCAAGCTTCTATAACTTCACCCCTAGAAAAAAGTACAATACAAAAAAAATGGACTTAATGAAAAAATTGCGCCCCTCCTGTACCCACTGCCTGGGCACCGCTGCCACCCGTCCTAATTACGGCACTGCTTGATCGTTGATACGAATTTGTAGCATGAATCTTGTTGGTTGATAAATAATATATTATTTTGATCTACGAGCATAGTCCGGGCCACGAAATAAGTTATTCTTGTCCGTGCCAACATTTTCATCTTAGTTGATGTACAAGCTACTGCTATTTTGAATAAAGCTGTGTTATCTATGACCATCCTTGTTTAAGTTGCGTGTAATGCTTGAATATATAGGATATAATATATACCGACTATACCTGAACGACTATACCTGACGTGAATGGATAAAGTGAGAAATAAGTATATTAGGGGAAGTTTGAAAGTGGCGCCGCGCCGGTGACTGAAAAGTTGAAAGGGAATCGTTTGTCTTGGTATGGTCATGTAAAAAGGAGAGATGAAACGCATGTTGATAAAAGACTTATGAATGAATTTACATGTAGATGGATGGAGAGGGAGAGGGAGGCCAAAGAAAAGACGGATGGATTGTGTGAGAAGTGTTAGTGATAGCGTGACGAGTGACAGGACAGAATGGAAGAAAAAAACGTGTTGCGCAGACCCCACATAAAACGGGACAAAGGCAGGAAGATGATGACCTATCTACATTTTATTACATTTTTGGCACTTATTGCAAGCACAGTTATAATAAAATTGGCACTATTATAACAAAAAGGTGATGATAATAGAATTAAAACTTTATCGTACACCAAAATAATAACAAAACTTTTACACAAACTTAAATCTATGGGTACAATGACGGACTTATCGCTGACAGCGATAAAATACCAGACAAGAAAGAAAAGAAAGAAAAATATTTTTTTTTAATTCGTATAAACTAGTGCTTGACTGCGATCCCACCTGATGGTAAGCAGTGATGCAATCTCTGATGGTGAGGCGCACTAGTTTATTAAAAGCCTATTCACTCACCTTGAAGATACCCAAATTATAATCGGACGGGAAGACCACAGCAGGCAAATTGTTCCATACACATACAGCATTCCATTGTTTAGTACAGCACAAGGCCCAAACACACTTTTTATACAAAAAAAAAAGAAGCAAAAAAATAAAAAAATACAGTTGTTCTGTGCCTTACCAGAACCAGTTGCATGATTGCCAGACAACTAGTGCCTGACGCTGGTTTTCAACTGAATCTGTGGTTGTGTCACAAGGAACCTTAGGATGGACTGATTGGACTGAACTTAAAATAATCGTGTTTTAGAAGAGCGTGATAAAGTATTCAATGAACCTACTTATTTACTCCATAAGAAGTTGTGAATCAAATACTAAGGAATATCCACTAGGTATTCGAATAGACTGACAATCAGGTTACAAATGGATTGGATAAGCTAGATTTAAAAGTTAAAGGTATGCCTAAAATTGCAATTTATAACAAATTCTGTTTTTTTTCATAATAATTAATCTTAAGAATAAATCCATTCCGCAATTGATAAATTCCATATAATCGTTAATGATAAATACATTATAATGATTTATAGATAATATAAATCATTCACAAGACGTACGGCGTTGCGTCACCGGTACATGGTTGACATCCCACCCATACGCACAAAGCGTTTTGGGAACACATTTATTGTGCGTACAGCCAAGGAGTGGAATTCCCTGCCGGAGTCTGTGTTTCCTGATAGCTACAACTTGGGGGTCTTTAAGTCAAGAGTGAATAGGTTACTTCTAGGCAAGCGTGCTCCATCGTCGGCCACATCATCGCTTACCATCAGGTGAGATGGTGGTCAAACGCGAGCCTATCAATAATAAAAAAAAAAAAAAAAAAAAATACTAGCGACCTACCCCACCCACCTTTGCACAGGTGTAACAAATCATTATCATCATCATATCAGCCGAAAGATGTCCACTGTTGGACATAGGTCTAACAAACAAATTTGACTGACCTGAGTGGTTAGTGACCCTAACTGCTATGCCGGAGGTCGATTCTCACCCAGGAGAAATGTTTGTGTGATGAGCATAATCATTTGTTCTGTGTCTGGGTGTAATTTATCTATATAAAATGTATGTATTTAGAAATATTTAAGTACTAGCTGCTCCCAGCAGCTTCGCCCGCGTGATAGCAGAAAATTATCCCAAGGGAACATACTTCCGGGATAAAAATTATCCTATGTCCTATTCCAGGACATGGTTTATCCGTGTACCAAGTTTCATCAAAATCGGTTTGGCCTTTAGGCGTGAAGACGTAACAAACAAACTCACTTTCGCTTTTATAATATTAGTAAGGAAGTAAGGATGTTTATCAGTTGTCTAGTACCTACCTACCCATAACACAAGCTCTGCTTTGCTTGGGATTAGACGGCGCGGCGCGGCGTTGTGTTGTGGAATATTATTATATTATAAAAATAGGTGTAAGTAATAAGGTATTGAAATTCTCAGCTTTTTCTACTCCATCATGCATGTATTAGGTACCTATACACCTAAACCTTCCTAATGAATTACTTTAACAATTGATAAGCCGCATGATAATCCATTCAGCAGTACTATTCTTTACGAAAACTTGAACGCAGCGCTGGCCGCAGCGGCGATATCCAAATAAGTACATAGGATTAACAATCAGACCTATATGAATTTCGTCGCTGCAGCCAGCGCTGCGCTCAAGGCTGTTTTCTCAGAGAACAGCACGCCAGTACAGTAGATTCTTAGTTTATTGTGTTCATACACACATACTACAGACACTGTAGGGGACTTTGTTTTTAGAGGTTCCATACCCAAAGGGTTAAACGGGACCCTATTACTAAGTCTCTGCTATCCGCCCGTCAGTCTGTCTGTCTGTCACCAAGCTGTATCTCAAGAACCGTTAAGGTATGATTCCGAACTGGGCAACAAGCAGCAGTGTTGTCGCCGCAGTGCTGCCACACATTGCCACACTGCCTACTTTGCTGCCGCGACATTGCTGCCTAGTTCGGAATGTGATCTCATATTTTATGGGGACCAGTAGTGTCGCGGCAGCACTGCTGCGTGCAGCGTGGTTCGGAATCATACCTTAATGTTAGACAGTTGAAATTTTCACAGATGAGAAATAATAGTACGGAACTCTTCGTGAGTTGAGTTTGACTCGCACATGGCCGATTTTTCAGTTTAACGCGTTCATACGGACAGACAGACATGGTAGGACCGTAGGGAACTTAGTTTTGTAAAGTAAGGATATGTATTCTGAAGTCTGATGTTCTAGATAGCTTCTACCTCTCACGATGACAACAATGCAGTATCAGCAAACAGTTGGTCGATTCTTCGCGTGACCAGAGGGCTGGGCTTATCTTCAGTCAACGACTCAATCAATCATTGCCACGCCGGATGGCAATGCTGCCAGCGTTCTGGGCACATTTCCCATTGACATAAATGTGGGTGAATGTTTTGACGCCCTATAAGTTCCTTTTGTTTTATACCCATTTGTACATATTATTAGATACTTTAAGTTTGTATATTACCTATTAGTTTATAATATTTAATAAAGTATTGATAATGCGATCATTATTGCATCTTAAAATTTATTTGTTTACATCATAGAAAAACATTCCTAAAACTAACTTTATTATCCTCGGATTCCCATTTTTCTTCTCATAAAATAGATAAAAAGGGTTATAAAAGAAAGATATAGAATTATAGACATATACAAAAAACTTGGCGAAAACATGAACTGAAGTGACTTATCAAGGTCAAGATAGGTCGTAAATTCGTGATGTCACACGCTTGGGAACGACCTTTGCCCTACCCTGAGTATACAAAACATTTGGCAAAGTGGAAAGTCAAATCGATCAATAACGGACTAGGCGGAGCAACGAGGCAGGCAGAGTCAAGACTTTCTCATAATAGATGTTATGAATGTTAGAATAGCTGGTCGCTAGATCACTCGATCACTACATAGCCTGATATTATCTGGAGAAAATTTTCCAAGCTCCTGAAAAATTCTAAGAAACTTTTCTCCCACGGAACTTTATACAACGCTTGGTAGCTTTTTGGGAAAAATCATCCAATGACAACCCCCGGTCTTGGGTGGACCGGGAGATAGTGTCAGACTCTTACTGACTAAAAACCCATCCCGTTCCTCCTAGCCTCTTCATACCGGGGCTCGAGCTTCCTTTCGGATAACCCTGGCCCTAGTAGGCTTCGACCCAACTGGGCCCCTGTTGCTGACAACTCTTTGAGGCGTGCGGGAACAGAGCTCGCCGTCGACGTCTTGGGCTCGGTCCGGACAGTTACCGGACGGTCGGCGAGACGCTTAGTAGCTTAACTGTGCATTCTGAATGTTCTATAATATAGCGTACCTATTTGATTCTTTTTTAATGGAAAATACCTCTACCCAAACTTTAAGCTTTAATTTAAAATATTTATGCAGTATTTTGACTTCTCCACCCACTTTGGTTGGAGTGAGAGAGAATGCTTGTCACTAAAAACTTTGACTCCAGCCATGTTCCTTCAGTTGCTCTTTACGTTCGTAACTTCTACCTCTAGAAGAGTCCAATGTTCTACAATAAGCAGAAAGTTTCAGGCTGATATTCTTACTAATATTATAAAAGCGAAAGTGAGTTTGTTACGTCTTCACGCCTAAATGGCCAAACCGATTTTGATGAATTTTGGTACAGAGATAGTTGGGACCCTGGGGACGGACATAGGCTAATTTCAAAATAAAATTGAGAAAAGGGGGAGAAAGAGTAAAGTATATTTACAAACGCGGGCGAAGCTCCGGGTATAACCTAGTAGACTATAATCGAGCTGTACTTTACTGTACCCAACAAGACTGCTAAAGGTTCTAAATCTTCTCTCCTTATCCTTACTAATATTATAAAAGCGAAAGTGAGTTTGTTTGTTACGTCTTCACGCCTAAATGGCAAAACCGATTTTGATGAAACTTGGTACTCGGATAGACCATGTCCTGGAATAGGACATAGGATACTTTTTATCCCGGAAATATGTTCACTTGGGATAATTTTCTGCTATCACGCGGGCGAAGCCGCTGGGAGCAGCTAGTCAAACTATAAAACAGAAACACATTTGTCACGCATTTACACGGTATTTTACAACACAGTAGATATTTTATTATTCTTCGTGATATGTTGGTTTCACAACATAGTTTAGAGCGATATCATCACTTTGATGCTGGACATAAAATTGCGAGCTAGGGTGCATTACGAGCGAGATTACGAAACTTGTGCGAAAAATAACGTCTTCCGCACGCTGGAGGTCGGAAGCGTTCAATTCTCAATTAACTTTGAACAAGATTACATTATCGATTTGTAATGGTTCTTTCTCAAACACCTGATACGTAATGACCCTCATTACGTAACTTGTAAGTACCTAACCAGAATGTTGGAGAAAAAACAAATCCATCCTACTTCAACACTGGTCTTTCTCTGTCTAACTAATAAATATTGTATTTAATTGGTCTGAGACCCTTGTCAGCATTGACTGCAGTCCAAACAAACTTTTAAAGAAAATATTTTTTTATAGCAAGCTTTTATAGCTCGGTATACCTATACTATAATTAATACTCGTCAAGACGAATCATACGAGCCCAAACTCGATCGGGTTGTGTCGTTTAACTACGAAGTTCCTATAGCCACCGTCCAGTTTCATAATCAGATCAGCTCCATGTCATAATAATTTTGCATTGTCATCTGCAAAATTTCAGCTCAATTGATAACCGGGAAGTGGGTCAAATTTAATTTGCAAGATTTGA
The DNA here is from genome assembly GCA_949319445.1 of Mythimna lalbum. Taxonomy (NCBI): domain Eukaryota; kingdom Metazoa; phylum Arthropoda; class Insecta; order Lepidoptera; family Noctuidae; genus Mythimna; species Mythimna lalbum. Next base: position 16,293,152 of record OX439357.1, on the reverse strand, counting down.
TTACAGACAAACATCGATACAGGTGAAACTAAATAAAAGCTTGTAAAAAATCATCAATTAATTTCTCCCGATCTGAGCTCTACTACTTAAATATTCCTACATATATACATATAATAGATAAATTACATCCAGACAGAACAATGATCGTGCTCAACACACAAACATTTGTTCTGGGTGGGAATCGATCCCACGACCTCCGGCATAGTAGTCAGGACCGCTAACCACTAGACCAACAGGCCAGTCAAACAGCAATACAGTTTTTTATGGTGGACAAAATCAGACCAGTCGTGTCTGGATAGTGGAGACCAAAAAAAAACATCGCGGCCTAATGGCTATTACTGGGCGCATGTGTGAACTCATAATATCACTCTCGATATTTTACAAAAGGCCAACACTCTTATCATTACACACGTGTTGATAACACGATGTCACTACACATAGCCGAGCAGGAAAACGTGACCGATTATATTATTATATTATGTAGTACACTTCCTTTTATTTACGAGAATAATATAGAGTAGTCATGGCCTGGAGGATACGGTGGAACATACGGTAGCAGGAAGTCTGCCTCGCTTGGGCAGAGCACCGCGCCGTGGCTTACACATCGTAGTTTTAAAACGTGGCGCTAGTGTTTCACGTAGTGACCGAACGGACCGAAACACGATTGGCACCGAAACTGTAAACGAATATTCGGCATCTTTTCCAGTTTCGGCCGAAACCGAAAATCATTAAATACTAAATAATCGAATAAATCGACAGTTACATAAAAAAACATACATTCAGCCGAACATAGAACCTCCTTCTTTTCGAAGTCGGTTAAAAATATAACATACACTTTTTTTATTGATATAAACTAATCCTTAATTGCAATTCCACCTGATGATTAAAAGTAATGCAATCGTTGATGGTGAAGCATAGACGAACGAATCAGTCAGTACTCGAGCGAGCCGAGTATTCGGCCCCATTTCAACCGAAATTTAAACTCTACTTATCCAAAACTATTTTTTTGTAAAACCCCGAGCCGAAACCGAACTTTCAGTCGGTCTCTAGTTTTTCTTTCTACGGTGAACATGGAAAACTTTATTATTGAAATGTATATGACAAAATGAGTCAATTATTTCTTTCAGTAATTTCGATAAAAATCTAGATCTAATCGCTATTACCCAGTACAAAGCCAAGTCACGCGTTTATATTTTTCGGAAAAGCATTGTAAACGCTTGGTTCGGACACGTCATTACTGATAATTACAACATTAATGCAGCAATAGTAAGTTATGATTATGAGCATAAAGGTCAACCAAACACTCACTGAATCGATAGTTTTGTTGTGTTTCGAAGAGGAAAAACACGTTGAATGACGTTAAATAATATTGATCAATTAATTTAATTTGTATATAAACACAATATTCACAACATGTATATTCGATGGATGCGAAACGCATAGGACTGGTCATTATGGCGAGACTTGGAGAAGCCTTTGTCTAGTAATGGAAGTCTTTCTGGTGAAATGATGATGGTGATGATGATGATGACATATCGACCCTTCATTTCTCTCGACCAATTAATTTAAAAATAACCCAAGTAGATAGATAGATAGATAAAGCATTAAGTAAGTATTAAGGTAGGTAGGTAGTTTAAATAGGTATTTGAAAAGTTGAACTGTTGAAAACTTCACAAAAAACCTTTCGATGAGACAAAGAAAGTTCAAAACATTCTCATTGTCTAGGCAGAAATAAAGTAGAAATCAAACGTCAATTACTCCTGAAGATTTGGGCAAAAGTTCAAATTGGCCAAAGAATAAATGGACTTAAAGAAAATTTTATTGACATTTCCAGAAACTTGTTATCAAACAACTTTTGCCATTACGTACAGCCGCGTGACTGACGAAATACAAATATTATTCCAAGGGAACATACCTACATAATAGTCTAGGGTTGATATCGGGGCAGAAAGCATCATAAAAAATACTTATCTCGGTCATAGGTCACTCGGCGGCGGCGACCTTTCGTATCCGGTCTGGTTCAGGCCATGGTACTGAGCGACGCGATGGCGGCGGTGAATGCGTGTGAAAGAGGTAGCGAAAAGAGAAGAGTGATGGAGAGGACAACCTCATGCCCCAGCTGCCGCAAAAGACGCCCCGGGCGTCGGAAACCACCAGGCGATTCCCGGCTACCGCAGACGCGAACCTGCGGTCGGCGTGCATTGAATACCGCCGATAAGGCCGAAAGCCCGAAACGTAGTTCGACATTACGTTGTATTCCACGCGCGCCTCTAATGCTAGAACTACACTGCCCACACGTCTGACACACACGCCGATCAGGGCGCGTCGGTCTCCTTACATTTTATATGGCAACTAGACTTGTAGAGCTACACTAGATACACGCCACGAGACGTTGTTCTACTTACAAATAAGGCGTGTTACACAACTAATGCTGTCTAATGCAGTTCTAGCTTAAGAGTTGTCAGCGTATTTGACGAGGCCTGTTAGGGATGCCTGTCTGACTTGCGAGATAGTTCAATAGGGTTACGGCGGCCTTGGAATGTAAGGGAAAACTGAAGGAAAATCGATGGGTTCTAGTCACTGACACGGCCCGCCCGCCCCAAAAGAGTGGGAAAATAATTTTGATGAAATGACGAGCTCGCTTCTCACATTCTTTAATCTCTAATTGCCAAGAAAAATTACATAACATGGTGTAAAAGTTTGAACCTCTGAAGCGTTATGCAAAAATTGATTGCTCTTTTGTTAAGTTAAACTAGCTTTTGCTAAATACTTTCAACTACATAAAATTTAGCCTATGTCACTCAGGAATAAAGCAGCTTTCTGTCGGTGAAACAATTTTAGCAATCGGACCAGTACTTTCACAGGTTACCTCCTACAAAGAAAAAACAAACTTTACCTCTTTATTATATTAGTGTATATTGATTTTATAATCGGTAGATCTCTCAGAGACTAGTTAGTAATAGTAGATCGTGTGTCGAATGACGTTGCCCCCCACCTCCCCCTCTTGTCCAAGGGTCTTCTATTACCAAAATGGTGGCTTGAAATACGAGCCACAGGATTAAGACTACAGTTCGCATACTTTCCGAGATCGCTTAATCCATTAGACGCCAGACTACAGACGGAACTGGTAATAAGAACGTCTGATTAGTAAACGGAAAAAGGACATCTTCAAGGGTATTTTACGCAGAGATATAGAATATTAACAGTTGTATGGTATTCTACTGTTTCTTGCCTTATTGTGAAACAAGCTTTTAATGAAAATCAAGCTTTTATAGCTCGGTTCCTATATAATTAATACTCGCCAAGACGACTCATACGAGCCCAAACTCGATAAGGTTGTGTCGTTTAACTACCAAGTTCCTATAGCCACCTTTAGGTTCCATCATCAAATCAGCTCCATATCATAATAATTTTGAATTGTCATCTGATTTACACATGCATGCAAAATTTCAGCTCAATCGGTAACCGAGAAGTGGGTCAAATTTAATTTGCAAGATTTGATGACAGACAAACATCGGGACAGGTGAAACTAAAAATTAGATGAGGAATCTCCCAATGACTTCTTCCTCTCTAGTAGTCTCTAGGATGGAGCTGAAAAGCATATTAGACTTTTACTGACTAAAGCCTGTGTCCTTCAGTTGCCACCGTTGCCGGACCTATTTGCTAATCAATGACTAATATTTTTTTTCAGGTGAAACCAACCCCGGATAAGATAATAGTACCTAATAATTCTGTTTAACATTTAATAGAGTAAATTCCAAGATATTATCTTTAGAAACACGATTGTTATGAAGACAGGGTCACGTGCACATATAGGTTAGATTCCTGGCGATGATCTTTAAATAGCTCGTCTGTTATAACAGGAAATTTACTAGATTAAAGAGCCATAGAGAATAGACTGAGTAATATCTTCATACAATAAACGATTCTGTAGATAGAGACCAAGCGACTGTGTGGCCTATATCTATCTCTTTCTTACAGGTGACTAAAGGGGTGACCAGACGGTTACATACTAACGTTCCAATCAAGATCATCTTGCTTTGTGTGTTTGGTTTGTGTTGCGGCTACATGAATGTAAACCGCTCGCCAACACGTCAGTGGTAGGGAAAACGCACCTCCCAACAAGGGCGTTGAAGGTCATGGATTACAACTGCTGACTACACAGTTTGAAACTAGCAAGGTCACCTTGGTTGGGACGTTGGTTCACAACCATCTGGTCCCCCCTTTAACTAACTCTGTAAGCCTGTAACGGGCTGCGGGATTATTTGATTTACTGTGGCCTTTTATTAGGATGGGGAATCATCCAATGACTTCTCCCGCTCTAAAGCTGAGCGTGTGGCCCTGGGACATAAAGGGCAACTAAAGAAACAGATGGATTTTTAATCAGTAAACGTCTTACATGTCCTCCAAATCCCTACTTTCCTCTCTGTCACATCTTTCGTAAGCAAGAACTACACTGCTCACAAGTGTGCCACAAACGCCGATCTGGGCGCGTACATTTCATATGGAAACTAGACTTGTAACCATATAAAACTTCATACACTTCTATGTATAAATCAGGTGTGTTACACGTGTGCGTCGGTCTAATGTAGTTCTAGCTTTACTATATTCACTTCAACTTGAATAGAGAACGCTCAGTCCATTCTCTATATCAAAGTACAGAACCCACAGTTTAACTACTGTGGGTAGACTACGACAAATTGCGACACAAGATCCGTTCAATAATTATATTGCGCAGTTAAAACTGTACCTATTTGGAAATAACTTTATTACATCGGATGGGCTGAAACTACAGCTTCGGACCACGGCCCTGAAATATTATTATACCGATAACATCGCTTACGTTACTTTTTTTTGCGAGTTTATTTTAATTAACTGACTTTTTCGAGGAATTTATTAACATTATTTAACTAGCTACTGTACTGCCAGCAGTATTGCCTGCGTATAAGCAGAAAATTGACCCAAGAAAATATCGCACCCTTTTCTTTTTTGTCGGTGGGCAAAAATCATCTTACGACAACCCCCGCTCTTGGATGGAGCGGGAGATAGTGTCAGACTCTTACTGACTAAAAACCCACCCCGTTCCTTCTAGCCTCTTCATACCGGGGCTCGAGATTCTTTTCAGATAACCATGGCCCCAATAGGCTTCGACCCAGCTGGGTCCCTACTGTTGCTGACAACTCCTTGAGGCGCGCGGGAACAGTGCGCGACGTCGACGTCTTGGGCTCGGTCCGGGCAGTTACCGGACGATCGGACAGCGAGCTACCCTTGGCTCGCCGTCCGCGAGCCTGCAAATGTCGTACCCTTATTATTATTAGTACAGAATCTTTTATGTATTAGTTTATTATTTTGTAAGATTATTTGTGTATTTTATCTATGGGCCTTAGTCGCCTGAAAATAAAGGATTATTATTATTATTGCAAAAACCAACTATCTGAATTTTTACTCAAAACAAGTTAATTATAGCTCGTTCGTATCATCAAGACGAATCTGAAAGTAAAACTGGTTATTAGCTATGTCACTTATTTACCAAGATGGCTTCGGCAAAAGGTAAATAATCTAAAGATTTGATCAAATATAATAATAGGATATATTCGTAATAATACAAAAATGTAGATGGTTGGTTTTTGCAATAAGGGTACGATATGCTTCTGGTATAAAAAGTAGGTATCCAATTTGCAATTCCAGAACATGGTCTATCCGTGGTCCAAATCCGTTCAGCCGTTCGACTGTGAAGAAGAAATACACTCACAAATTTTTGCTTTATAATTATATAAATTAGTGTGATAGTGTAAATAAGGGGTTATTCTTAGCCGCCCTCACACGCCCGCGAAAAATTTCCTGAATGTCTTCGAATATATGTATCTATAGCTTGAAAAGGCTTACGTGTAATGAATGAATGAATTTATTTTATTTCGGACACAATAAGATCCATACAGTGTTAGTAACTTCATAAATAACTTATTATCAAGCGTTAAAGTCTGTCTAAAAATCAAACGACTTGAGAATTTTGTTTAACCCTTCAGATACCGTCAATTAGAGACACAATAGTAAGACAATAGATGCGCGGCCACCGGTGGTCGCTTGGGGATTCATGAATTAATATTTGATAATTAAAAAAAACTATATTCAATGCTTTTTAAAACGATTTTCTATTTGTAAAGAATGATAAATTATTGAATCAGTGTTGGCTACATCAGATTTCATTTTACCTTAATAATTACCCAAGTAGTTGGTTTATTAGGTAGATAAAAGATACATAGATCTTCTTCATCTTCTTCTTTTAGGTTTGACTTTTTAGACAGACTCTTGTACCCATTACCCCTGCAAAAGAAATGTTATAGTCGGAGAGCTATAGCTCTATATTTCTCTTTTCAGTAATATCAGCATGTGTGTATGATCTAAAGGTTGAGGACAATAGCTGCCTGATTACATAAGGAAAACGATAAAATCTCGCTACAAATATTATACAAGGAAAAACATCACAGACACGCCCACATAAGTTTGACCTTGACACTAACATATGTAAGGTCAACAAAATCGCATACTTATTGGCAAACCCTGACGTAAAACCAATATTATTTACATATACGCAGTTCCGGGCCTCCAAAAGGACCGGTCCTCTCCGATACAAGACTTGATCGACCTTGTTGGCCATAAAAAGTTCTAAAAACAATTTACCCTCGTCCTTGTGAAGTTTTAAACTTTGGCAATCTCTCGTTGTCGCTGGCTTATAAAATATTTAATAAACGACTAAGATTACGATAAATTTCTTTTACAGGCATGCAACTTGACATACTCTATTTCACTGTTTTTCATACAACCGCTCTTACGCGATTACGACGTTATTACACATTTTTCATTAGATATTTTGGAAACAAAGTATCTTGTGGAATAACTACAGATTATCTAGACTTCTATTGAAATCAATTTATAAATTCGTGTAAAACTAATCCAGAACTCCTCAAACAGAAAACCTCTGAAAATCTGCTATTTTACGTGAACTTTAACACTTCATAATTTACTCAAAAATTAAAAAGTCAAAAACAATAGAAACTGCATATTAAAATTCTAAAAAACGATAATTTTTTTCAAAAACTTCTTAGGGTTTCATAAAAACACGTATTTCCTGAAACAAGTTTTGTAAAATATTCAAATAAATCACGAAATTACCAAATGCTAACAGAGTTTTCAGGTGTTATCTCTCTTTTTTCGCGTTGCCTTTTCGTGAAACATCTCGTTGGATTCCCTCCTGTTAATACTGAGACCAGCTGTTATTTAAAATCTCATTTATTTAGTGTTAACCGAGGGATAGAGGACCCGAGGAAATGATAGATGAAAGAAAACGGAGTCAGTGATGGCGTGACAATTTACAAAACAGAAGAGGAGAAAAAGACGTGTTGCGCCAAATAAAACAGACTAAGGGCAGGGCAGGGCCGAGCCGCCCCTATGTGCGAAGTGCGCGGCGCACATAGGCGCCAAGGCTAAGGTCACGAAGATGATTTGGTATTAAGCAAAATGAAAGCCTAAAACCTTCCGGTCGGGGCTGCAGGAATGTTCAAAACAGTTACTACGTCCCCAGAACGTAAAGGGCAAGTAAAAAAACAGGTGGGTTTTAGGCAGTAAAAGTCTGGCCTCGCGCTACATCCAGAACAGAAGAAGTTATTTTACGACTTTCTTTCTCTAAGAAAGACGTCTCGGACCAGTTGGAGCTTCGATATTTGCAGGATGGTAGGAAAGAAATAGAAATAAATTGGGGGCTTCCAAAAATTGAGGCAAAAAGAGTGCTTAATATATGAGGCCTAGCCCTTGTCCATCGGAGGACTCCTGCTTTGAACCTAAACAAACAAATCAAATTCAAATTAGACTGATTGCCAGAGCCTTTTAAATGTCCACCACCAAGCACCACACATCCAACAGTTTTAAAGGTCGACAAGGCGAGATGTCCCTATTTCTTTCTTCGTGATCCATTTTTGAAAGAATCTCTAAGATTCTACGAACAGATTGTTTCCCGATAAATAAGAATAGGATCTCCCGCCCACAATTTTACTTGACCCAATTCTTTATGTCTACGTAACACAGTTTTGCACACTCTAGGGAGGTATGGCGAGACTTCCTGTTACATGTCGATAGCATTGATCTGATTAGTACTTCTTATGAAACTGAAAGTAACACTTGAAACTTAAGTGGCAGTGAGCAGTGGTGGCCGAGTGGTAATGTCTCCGACTTACGAGTTGTAAGTCGCGGGTTTAAACCCTGCCAGGCGCATTGCTTTGTGTAATTTATTTCATCATCACTGCTCTCAAAACCGTATATACGAAACCCGAAACACGTCTCTAGTACTTTTATGAAAAGAATCTATGTAGAAAATTTCATAACTGTATGAAAAATCACCAAGTTGTAAGCTTGTTACGTCAGCAAAAATACATAGGTAGTCACACCGGGGCCATCCAGGCGACTGAGGGTTGTTTTGCACTTGCACCCAGTTTGCTGGCACCTAATACCCGTAATGACCTGTAATGGCCTTGTGCTTAATGTCGGTAGTGTCCAACGTAGACCTAACCTTTTTAAATATTTTTTGAAAAAACCATAACATGATTTAAAAACAATTGGAATCCATTCAGTTACTGATTCTGAACAAACTAAATTCAGGTTTCGCATAAACTAAAAATAATGTTGCATAATTAGCTGGTATAAATGTATAATGTCTAAAAATCTCACATTGAAAATAACATAGTAATATTATAGTTAAAAGTCTTTGTCCCTACAGTTTGAATAATTCGATAAAAAAAAAAAATCACGGCCATCGATCGCCAATTCGGAATTTTCCAAGTCATTTTTATATTATTTGACTAACAAATAAATATCTAACTAATTTTACATCTTATTTCAGATTTTTATCGAATTAGGTAATTTCTTATCTATGTATTAAATGATCAATCAGTATTCAACCACAAAATATTTAGGTACAGAAGTCAATCTACATACAAAGCGCGCTCGAGCAACGCACACAGACACCGCTCACGGACACGATATCTCGGAGCGTCTCGGCCCGCTCGTCGAACAGTTCCGGCTCAAACGCTCATTAGTGTGCGTCCACCGAGCGTAGGTATAAAAACTGAAGCTGTGAAGTACATACATGAGATTGTCTTCTGTACCTATCTATTTTGTGCTACAGGAATTAAGATAACAAATCATTAACAATTATAACCAATAATCTATAGAGTTGGTTATAAATAATTTTATTGTATTTACTATCTACTCGTACGTTATAAAAAGAGTTCATAGTCTGCAGCGTAATTAAACTCATAAAATAAGTAGGTATGTTTTATAAACTATGTACCTACTTATCTATTGAAATGGATGGTTCTGGAAGGGAGCTGGGACTGTTTGAAAGGCTTGCCGTGGAATGCAAAGGGTAACTGAAGGAGTAAGAAAAGTGGGATTTACTGAGAAAGGGAAGAGTCTTTGATGATTTGCTACCTCAAAGAAAAAATGGTTTTAGAGGGTTGATAGCGGCTAACAAATAAATAAGCAAGCAAGGATCTCGTAGTAAATAACTTCGGTCTTAAAACGCAAAAGGCAAGTAAAGGAACACAGGTGGGGTTTTAGTCAGTTAAAGTCTGACACTCTCTGACGCTCCACCCAAAGAGATAAGCTGTTTGATGATGAACAACTTCCATAAAAATAAATAAAGGATACCGCAGTAGCTTACTATCCTACATTTCTCGATAAACCCTTATTCGCCAGATACTTGTGCAGTGACAGAATGAATGGGTGTATTGACACATGGTAAATAGGAGGGACGGGAGTACGGGACGCCAAGATTCGGGGGGTTCGCTATATGTTACATAGCATAAAACAATAACTTTTACCGCGTTTATCGAAACCAGAAACCTCCTAAGCGGGTTCTGAAACAGTTTTCGCAAGAAGAACTGTATAATGAAAAATCACAAAGTTAGAAGCTTGTTATGTCAGCAAAAATACACAGTCACCGGACCATCCAGGCGATTGAGGGGTTGTTTTGCACTTGCACCCAGCTGTTTGATGGCGCCTAATAGCCACTATGACCTGTGTTGTACTTAGTGTCGGTGGTGTCCAACTTGTGACATTTTTAAATATTTTTGGGAAAAATATAACATGGTGTAAAAACTATTTGAATCCATTCAGTTACTGATTCTGAACAAACTATATTCAGGTTTCGCATATAATAAAAATAATGTAGTATAAGGCTACATTAAATTAGATTGTAGTTTAGTAAAATTATACGTAATTATGTATATAAATTGGAGCGGAAACTTGGAAACCGTTGTAACTATTATGCATAGATATTCTAAGTAAGCAAGTTTTAGTGCTGATCGGTATTAGACATATTAGCATACAAACTGCTACTAAGCTAAACACTAATGGATAGAGACCGACCGAAGGTTCGGCTTTGGTTTCGGCCAAGAAGAGGCCGAATATTCGGCGCGACCGAAACTAGGGTCCTTGATTTGATGGTTATGAATGATAGATACCTAAAAATATACTTTTGTAGTCGTCAATTTATTCAATTAGTTGGACTATTATGAAAGTAAATTAAATATGACTTTATTCGTATACTAGCTGATCCCACCGGCTTCGCCCGCGTGATAGCAGAAAATTATCCCAAGGGAACATACTTCCGGGATAAAAAATATCCTATGTCCTATTCCAGGACACGGTCTATCCGTGTACCAAGTTTCATTAAAATCGGTTTTGCCATTTAGGCGTGAAGACGTAACAAACAAAAAAACTCACTTTCGCTTTTATAATATTAAGTAAGGATTTTTTACACAACTTACACATAACAATAAAATAGGACAGCAAATGTACACAGGTGAGCCACAATTAGGTTTTCTTGCAGAAAACTTTATCCGAAATATAGTTAAGAAAACAGCATCAAAATAAATAATATTTATTTTTTTGTCACTTTTTCTTTTATCACGTAAGTTTCGATTTCGTTTAAGGCCGAAACTGGAAGAGAAGCCGAATATTCGGTTGGGGTTTCTAAAAAAAAAGTTACTCACACTAGGAATTACTCCTATATCGCGACTCGCGAGTGCGTTCACAAACATGTAAACTCACTTTCTAAACAAATACTAATACCTATCAGTAAGCCATACAAATATTTATTCTGTAAGGGAATCGAACACACGACACGCAGCGTAGTGGTCAATCGCTCACCCAATGCGCCAACTATACCGTCTCGGCTGGTCAGATTTAGACGAAATTGAAGGCACGGTCACAAAATAGATACATAGGTCATAGGTATAATAATAATATTCCACAACTATCACACAACGCCGTCTAGTCCCATGCTAAGCAGAGCTTGTGTTATGGGTACTAGACTACTGATAAACATACTTATATATTTCTAAATACATAGATATTATAGATAAATTACACCCAGACACAGAAAAAATGATCATGCTCATCACATAAACATTTGTCCTGGGTGGGAATCGAACCCACGACCTCCGGCGTAGCAGTCAGGGCCACTAACCACTAGACTAGACCAACAGGCCAGTCAAAGAAAAAAGGTATCTCTATAGGGTCAGCGGTGACTATGTGTGCGTTGCTCGAGCGCGCTTTGTTTGTATGTAGATTGACTTGTGTACCTATATATTTTGTGGCACGGTTTTTAATTTCATTCAAGCATCGCCGTTAACAAAAGCTAGTCCAGAATATTTCATGAAAAAACAAAAAGTCATTATTAGGTACGGAACAGGGAAATTTTGTGTAGGTAGGTACGACCTTCAATTTTCATAATTATGTTTGCAAACTCAGCTTGAGTAAGGTCCTCCGAATATGATTAACGTCTGGCCCAACGATTCGTACGATTTTCGTTTTGAAAATTCTCGGAAATAATTTGGAAACTGCCAGATTTGGAACTGTATGATGAAGTGATTTTTTTTTTGCGATGGGGAAAATCATCTTATGACAAAACCCACTCTTGGGTGGAGCGGGAGATAATGTCAGACTCTTACTGACTAAAAACCCCACCCCGTTCCTTCTAGCCTTCATACCGGGGCTCAAGTTTCCTTTCGGATAACCCTGGCCCCAGTAGGCTTCGACCCAGCTGGGCTCCTGCTTTGCTGACAACTCCTTGAGGCGCGCGGGAACAGTGCGCGCCGTCGACGTCTTGGGCTCGGTCCGGACAGTTACCGGGCGATCGGACAGCGACTACATCACAGCTACTCATGGCAAAAATCATCCAATGACAACCCCCGCGGTTGTCATTGGATGATTTTTGCCCACCATAAAAAAAGCTGTATTCAGATTTCAATATTATACTTTGGCACATAGTGGTTTACCATACTCTAGTCCTTTGGGACAATTTTCTACTTTCACGCGAGCGAAGCCGTCGGCAGAATCTAGATTTTGAAAACTGCTTTAAAGTAATATGCCATTTAATATATTTCACAACTATCACACAACGTCGTCTAATCTCAAGCTAAGCAGAGCTTGTTTTATGAGTACTAGGCTACTGATAGACATACTATATATTTCTAAATACATAAATATTATAGATAAATTACACCCAGACACAGGACAAATGGTCATCCTCATCACATCACAAACATTTGTCCTGAGTAGGAATCGAACCCACGACCTCCGGCATAGCAGTCAGGGCCACTAACCACTAGACCAACAGGCCGGTCATAGTCATCTATTACTAGTGAAAGATTAACACCATTGACCCTGCTCACCCCATTAAGGTAAAGATCGGATAACGTTTAAATCACGTGGCCTTGGCGCCTTAGGGTTTGTCAGTGTCAAGGACGCCATAAATCGATAAAATTCTTTATGATTTCAGCTGGCTTTTTTAAAGCAAAATATACTATTGATGTAGGGAAAAGGCTGGTGTAATTCTAAGTAGATTGTCAGAAGATTTTTTTAATGCATAATCGTCCTATTTTTCCTCGCTCTTGGGCGAGGCCACATCTGTATCCTTCAGTTGCGTTCTAGGACTACGGGTTTCCTTTTCATAAATTCCCCGCGGTCCTAGCGGGAGATTCTCAATGAGTAAGAAACTAGAAATATTTAAAGGCTAATCTAACTGGAATTTGAGTATTTTTCAATCTTTACTTTAGCCTGAAAACCTGGCAAATTTTGATAAATTCTACTTTAGCCGGAAAATCTACCAAATGACAGATTTTCAGCAGAGGCATAGCGTGGTCTGATTTAGACGTGGGCGAAAGCGAATTAGTGAGGCCTTTTTCTTTCAAAAACTGTCGCATCTGATTTTCAGGGTAAAGAAGAGTTTGAAAAATTAACTTCAAATGCTTAAATCACAAATCGGGGTTGAGTAAGATTTTTTTGTTCCTGCTCTTTGATCGTTTCTACTCTGTTTATAACTTTCTCAATTTTCAAACTGTTTGCTCTCACTCAAAAAACACTAGAGAAAAGTTACGGATACCCAAAATGGTTTTTCACGGCTGTCTAAGCATTTGTAAACTCTTTGATCGTTTCCACTGAAATGTAGACTTTTTCAATGTTCAAGCCATCAGAATTCAGTCAGTTTGTTCTCATTCAAGTGTCTTTTATAGTTAGGGTGTTTTTAATAGCGTGCGGATTTCATCACACATGCGGGTTTGTCCCACACGCGTAACCCCCGCAAATGTCCTTTTCATATAAGCATTTATTGCAATACGTAGAATACCCACGCCGGACGCAGAGTTTTACGCAGCGTGAGATACGCTTGTCTACGATCTAGTTTTCTACGGGCTGCTGCGCGTTATCTATTTAGTCTACAGGGTGTAAGGGACAGTCGTCCACAAACTTTAAGGGCTTGCTTAGTAGACGAAACTTAACAACCCACCAAACCACAAGACTTCTCAGGAAACGAAAAAAAATCAGCCTCACCATACAAAATTAAAAACTTGATTGGACAGTCTGTCAGAAACCGACTTTCACGCGGGCGAAGCCGCTGGCAGTAGCTAGTGGTGTAAACAATGGACGACAATATCGCGGGCTGCTACTGCTGCCCGGTATCACGCCCCGCGTACCGCGTGCGTATTCTACATCATCATCATTTCAGCCGACAGACGTCCACTGTTGGACATAGGCCTCCCCCAAGTGTCGCCACAATGATCGATCCTGTGCGTCTCGCATCCATCGGATCCCCGCAACCTTCACCAGGTCATCGGTCCACCTTTCGGTATTCCACGCATTGCAATAAATACTTATAATGAAAAGGACATTTGCGAGGGTTACGCGTGCGGTGCGAGGCAATCCCGCATGGGTGATCAAAATCGCCCGATATTGAAAAACACCCTTATAAATTATCAATATCCTAACAGCTGGAGGTCCTCTAACTTTTAAAATTATTATCCTGTGGCTTAAGACGGCATTAAAATAATAATAATAATAATAATCATTTATTTGCAAACAAGTGTCACAATTTACATAAATGTTCTGCCTCCTGAACTAGGAAGTGAACCTGTATCTCAGGAGGCAGTTCCCTTCCTGCACATATTATAATTTGTTTACAAACAATGCCAATTCATATATTAGGAATTTAAAAAAAAATTATAATAACAAAAATAAGACAATCACATAAAAAAAAAAAGCAAAATTGATTATGATGTGGAATACAAAAAAAAATTAAGATTCAATATAAATGAATCCGTCTAATCTTGCTCTAATTTGTGTCAACGAGTTTTAAGTCATTTATCAACAGTTTACTTATAATTTATTCATAGGCTGGACTGGAAAACGTTTTCAAAATGGCATTGGTTTATCCAGATACTAATTTATAAAGATTGATTTGCAACCAGCTTTATTTATAACTAGCTTTTGCCAGCCTACGCCCGTGTGAAAATCCTTATCCTTACTAATATTATAAAAGCGAAAGTGAGTTTGTTTGTTTGTTTGTTACGTCTTCACGCTTAAATGGCAAAACCGATTTTGGTGATATTTGGTACACGGATGGACCATGTCCTGGAATAGGACATAGGATACTTTTTATCCCGGAAGTATGTTTCCTTGGGATACATTTCTGCTATCACGCGGGTGAAGCCGCTGGGAGCAGCTAGTAGAAAATATAGGCCTGTTACTCAGTGATAAAGTAGTTTTCTACTAGTTTTTACTGGTGAAAGAATTTTGAAAATCATTCCAGTAATTTTCGAGTTAAATCGTAATATACAAACAAATAAAAAATCAAATCTTTCCTCTTTATAATCTAAACTAATATTATAAAGAGGTAAGTTTGTGTTTTTCTTTTGTTTGTAGGAGGCAATCTCTGAAAGTACTGGTCCGATTACTAAAATTTTTTCACCGATAGAAAGCTGCTTTATTCCTGAGTGACATAAGCTATATTTTATGTACGCGGGCGAAGCCGAGGGCAAAAGCAAGTATAGATTCAGTAAATCAGTTGTCGGTATTTATCATCCGCGCCTCTCAGGCATTATTTGAAGATCAATACATTCAATAGCCAATAGGTGCCCTTTAGCAGGGGTGGTAAACCTATGACACGCCTGTCAGTGGTGGCTGGAACGCGGGAAAACAATTTGGGCACACCAGTGTAAGATGTATTACACATGTGCAGGTGATTTAATAAAGGAGTAATCACACTTTTCTCTTTTATTTAATTAAATAAACAAACAACTGTACCTACACATTACGATATACCAATTTTGGGTTGCTATAACATTTTGTTTAAACTTTAAATATTTGTCCATTACCTAAATGAAATCACAAAGTCAAGATCCTTCGGCAGGCATTTCTCTATGACGTGCGAGCCACGGATATATGCGTGCGAGCACATTATTTTTAATACACTTACTCGAAAACCTGCTCTGACCACTTTTAGGCACAAAATTTATTGTTGTTCACACTAGTGTGGAAAAGTGCGCGAGCTCAACCCCACCATTATTGACATGTCAAAGTGTTTTTGACATGTCAATAATGGTGGGGAACCTATTTGCAAAAAATAATAATCATTTATCATTTACCACATTTTATTATATTTATCGTATCAGGTCAGGTTAGGCGCTAAGCGACAGCCTCGCACATCAACCCTATTTATTTATATTTTCGTAAGTCAGTTTGTTTTTTTTAATTCGGCGTTTTTATTCACATGGATACGTCAATCCCATCGTACCCTCTTAGATCTAGTTACACTTACTAAATAATTACTTTGGGGTAAGTGTGTTGAAAAGTGAAGTTTAATACACTTGAAAATTTGTGACTACTGTATAACTCTCAGCTCCATAATACCCTCGCCTGCGGCTCGGGCGAACTTTCTCTACTTGTATCAAAATGTTTTCATATATTTAGTGGCACGTGCTCCAATAAATGTTTGCCATCCCTGCCATATAGAATATTTATTGGAAGGAAAAATAACGGCAATAGGAAGGGGATTCTACGAAAAGATCACAATATTTATTACCATCCACTTTATTTGCGAAACATGATTGATGGCGTATTATAATGTGGGCTTGTTGAAACCGACTCAATCGAGGACTCTGGAATGTTTTTCCATGCCAAAGGTCACGCCAAGGTTATTGTATCAGCTGTTTTGTTTCCGTGAGAAGCAAGCACTGATCATGGATATAATGGTTTATTTTCCCGTGGGAAAATCATCTACTGATATCACCCGCTCTTGGGCAGAGCGGGAAATAGTGTCAGACTTTTACTGGCTAAAAACCCACTCCTGTTCCTTCGTTGCCTTTTGCACCGGGGGCTGAGCTACGTTTCGGAGCTAACCCTGGCCCCAGTAGGTTTCGATCCAGCTGGGCTCCTACCAATGCTGACAACTTCTTGAGACGTGCAGGAACAGTGCGCGCCGGCGACGACTTGGGCTCGATATTAGTACTTTTTGAAATCTTAAAATAAACTTCCCGGATGTCGATTCCACCGGAGCGTCTATTTGAAGACTTGTGTTTAGTAATCTTTATAATATTAAATTCCTTTTTTCAGTACCTATGTTTGTTATTTCTAAATAAGGTAAGTAGGTACCTTACCTACCTAGGTATTAAATTCTAAAACAAATCGAACCCTACGAAAATCCACTGGATAGTGTAACTATCGCAAGTCCACTATCGCCAAAATGAATAACACGTAAGAGCGCCTTGACACGAGCGTTTGTCCAGCGTAAGCGTTCGCTAAACGTATACGCAGCGCAGACGCTGCGACAACGCGGCGTTGGCGTCGTGTTGTGACGTGACGGCGTTCAATTAACTCCAGAGGAAACGCCGCAACAACGCGATGTCTGCGCTGCGTCCAATTGACTCCAGAAGAAACGCTGCGTATACGTTTAGCGAACGCCTACGCTGGACAAACGCTAGTGTGAAGGCGCTCTAAAACTACTTATTTATTTGTAGTAAGACATACATAGAATAGTTGTACTTGGTTGTACTAGACATGCCCTCTTTTAGCATTCTGTAACCAAAAGGTAAAAACAGGACCCTATTCTGTCTAATCTTATAAACCGTGATGGAGATACGGTTTAAAATTGTCACAGATGTTGATGTTGTCTAAAACGTATAATAAATAAACTGGGTAAACAAAAAGTTGTATAGATAATGGTACGGAAACCTTCGTGTGCGAGTCCTCGCACTTGATCAGTTTTTTAGGTCTTTCAAGGTAATCCTGCAGACGGAGTGCCACCTACGTAGTAAATTTCGAAAACAACTAAGGATTTTTTTATTGTTTTGGAACTAGGTAATTAGGGCCGACACGACTATTAGATATTTTATCGAGGTACTAGTTAATAAAATGCAGAACCCTAAAAAAGTCGGTAAACAAAGGTCATCCCCATTAACAGGATCGCAATGCGTCAGTTTGTTCCCTTTTCTGGTCCGTTCGTAATAATGTTAATAAGTTGGCAGCCCTAGCTGTGACGTAAGCGGATTCAACATAATAAGTACTACCTATATTACTAGAATTGTTAGTACGCGCGGCGCGCCACAGTAATCCTGTCATGACGTCATCAAAAGACAGGCAACATTCAGAAAAAGTAAGTAGGCAGGTAGTTTTTATTACTTGTAAATTCATAACACAAGCACGTATTTTATTTTATGAATTTACGTAACTTTGGGAGTTGGTCTAGTTAAAAAAAATGTCGTTTAATTTTATTGCTTAATTTTTAATCCCACCAAAAACAAGTAATCAACAAATGTCACAAGAACAGTAAAAGCATATTTTTGCAATTCAAGAAAATATTTTTTAACAAAATATAATATGCTAAAGAAAATAAGACAATAACACAAACTTATGAACAGAAAAACTTGGTCTGTTTCGACTATATAAGAAAATGTTAACCTATAGAAACAAATAGATTGCACGGCTAAAAAAAATACTGATATTATAGTAATGTCATTTCCGAGCCCCGAAAGAGCGATGGTAAATTGACACTACTTTCAATTTCAAAATAATGTATTTAGTGCGAAAATATTGTCTTTTTCCTCAGTCCAATTCCGACTTATTCGTCTGATATGCCAAATACTGGATCTCGGAATTTTCGTTCAAAATAGGTTCTTTTTATTCTGAGAAAGCAGCATTACATCAATAGGTACTTATATTTTATTTTATAATTATGTAAGACATTGTCTTTACGATATCTTTATGAGATTTTCTATATAATCATATCAACATTTCTACTTACATAATTTTATTTTTAAGCTTTTTCCGTCCAACATATCAATATAAATGTACTTTTCAAGACAATAGACCTCAATTTGCAATATACATCACAAAACTCTTTTATTACATTTTCTGTCTCATAAAATCTTTACACTTATGAACACTTATAACAATTTAGAATATACTTTGAATTTTTTTTTTATAAACCTAATGCAGACCACAGGTGAATGACAATGTTTTTAATGAAAATGTCCAGAATAACATTTGTTATAAGTAATGATAATAAAAACAATCAGAAAATAAATTATTTTAATATTATTTTGAAACTAAGATGGAATGTTAGACTGTAGTTACTTAAAACTTACAAAGAACCAATACACTTATAAGTACACCATTGAAAAAAAAATATTTAGAATTGTTAATTACAGCTAATTACAATTTAAATCTTTTAAATTGTTATGATGTACTCATTTGTGCTTAATTGTTATGGACCAGTTATGACATTGGAGATGTCATACACTTATTATTGTTTACACAGTACTAAAATCATTGCAAGTAGTAAAAAATGCATGTAATGAAATAAAGTGAGATTCTACGCGACACACCGGTATTTATTAACTGATCTGAAATTGATAATAATGATAATGGAGACTTATAGGAACCGTTTATATGAAGAACAATGGTCAAAGATATAGCAGTCTGAGGAATATCAGATACTTTAGAATGGACAATACAATTACTCACAATATTGCTTATTGTTGTTTCAATGATCTAGCTTCTATCATTTACAGCCCAGATTAATCTCTATGTTATCTTTATGTTTTTGATAAAATATGATACAATTAAGATAAAAGTATTAGGTAATGTTATGTACATTATGGAAGAACAGGGAAGGGTATATATGTGGTCCAAACTATGTCTATGCTACTTAACACTGGTCTTAAAATTTAGTGCAAAACACAAAACAGTAAGTAAACATAACATTAAGTACACAATAACATCTTGACACAGCTTGATTAAAAAAATAAATTGTTTTCAAAAAAAGAACTTGCTTGAAAGTGTTTTTTTTTTTTCAAATGTGCAGTCCCTGGTGCAAATAGCATATCTAGACAGTACTAAACCAATAACTTCTAATGCTCTAATCCTAATTTAAAAATAAATAAACAAATAACTATGACATATGTTTATTATTTAGTAATCCCATTCATTTACCCACAATGTGACCCCATTTTTTTTCAGCCTCTCTAATTACGAACAATACCATTACCTGAGTTGTTATCAGCATAATATTTCCATGTTGTTATAAAATTTACAAAAATTCGTAGTTTATATGTTTAAAAAATATACAGTGAAGCTATCGAATGTTTGTATTTCTACTTAAATTTATCTATGGTCTACTATCACATTTGGTAAAGGGAGGGGCTAGAATGCGATTGATGATGGAGGCATAGAGCATTCCCCTACGGTCACACGGTACGATGCCAGTTCACTAATACCATGGTAGTGCACAAAAGCAGCTACAATCACAAGTACATGGAATATTTGGTGGGACTGGAACCAGATGTCACACTTCCCTGGGAACCAGCGCTCTGGTACTCTCAGGGCATAGAACATAGCTCCTAATATATACAACAAGCCCATCAGAACTAGCCAGCCCAGTGACGCTTTACTCACTTGACTGAACCAGCCTTCGGTGATGCCATAGTGGATGGCAGGCACAATGCCTGACAGACCAAAACCCATGAACACTCCTGCTCGGAGAGGCCGCAAGCGAGGCTCTGAGAACCTATCCCAGAGTGACACTATTATTGACAGTATTCCTAAAACAACCACTACAGATAAGTAAATAATTTTCGGTCTGTAATGGCAGTAGAAACTATAATACAACCATGGAACAAATGAGCCCATAATGAGCAGGGCAATTCCACAGTAGTCCAACTTAGAAAACAGTTTCCCGACCATCTCCGAATGGCAGTAGAGGGTGTGGTATGCGAACGAGAAGCCAAGGCACACGATGGCACCAATGAAAAACACTCCAAATATCATTTTCTCCTGCATTTGTATCTCGATCGAGGGGCGCGTCAGGAAGTAGATCGCGACGCCGATGAACGCTACGCAGCCCAGCAGGTGAGTCCAGATGTTGCCTGTCTCTGTATGAATACGGAATATGGACGCAAAACAGGCGCTGAACGAAGGTAGTGGAGGCCTGTGTCCTTTGTGGAGGTAGTCGTTGTCTTGCAGCCAGCGCGGCAAGTGACGGAAGTGGCACACGTTCCAGGATGCCTCCCACACTTTGCGCACGAACTCCTCAGCTTGCTCGGCCGCGTTGTGAGCCAGGGCTCCCAGGTCGATCTCATCAGAGAGCACGCCCGCTTTCAACACTTCCGCCATCTCGGCGTCGAGGAGATGCTGATCCTCCGGCGTAGACGGCAAAGGACATCCATCTTCTTCCTCTGCGAGGACTTCATCGAGCTCATCCATGTGGGATGCCAAACTCTCCCCCTCGGGATCCCATCCTTGTCGTCTCCGCAGCCCGTCCGAAGACGCGCTGCGGGACCCCGTATCAGAATCAGATTCCCACATCGCGCCGTCAAAATTCACCCGAACACATAAAAACGGCAACCATTAGTCGCCACGACCTTTGTTTGTCGCACACGGACAGTTATTCGTTAGAAATCCAGTTACGTCACGGAAAATATGGACGATGCACAAGATGCCTTCGCACCTTTTGTTTCGAAATGTTCCCAGCTTAATGGGTTTACCAAAATACAACTGTTCGACTATGATCACATAAATTTCAAGCGTTATAAAAATCGTCGAAAAATCACCAACGAACGAGACAATCAGCTGCACACTGCCCAGAATTAAACACTGAACTGAACTGATGAACGAAGGTATCGAGTTATTCAACCATTTTTCACGAAATGAAATCTATCCGTCTCTGTTCCTCACTTTCATTGCAAACGTCACAAGTACCGTAGTGATGTCCAAAAAAAAAAAAAGGTGAAAACCGTAAAATTACATAGATGACATTTTTTTATCGAATGATCTAATCGATGTATGTTGTAATGTAACAAGGAACTCGTTGCTTTAAAATATACAGCAACGCTTACCGAGGTCAGTCCATGAAAGGATGGGTAACCATCTTAATATATCGATATACTCTGAGCCTTAGAAAACACGTTAAAAGGGCCCGTCCACATCTGTCTATTGTCAATGTTAACATAGTTTAAAAGCTTGTCGTAGCGAAAAAAGGGGCTGAACGCTTTGCTACAACTCGGTAATCCCGTAACCACTCGAATATTTCACAAAACTTGTCAACACAAAATTTTGTCATTCAGAATCTCAATTAAATGAGCAAGGTTTTTATATATATTTGCCTTCATTTTTGTAAGTGAGTATTTATAATGTTTTGCCCATTATTGTTCAAGCAAATTTATGCTTTGATTTTAATAGAAACCTAGGTAATATCTACAAGATATATTATCTGTGTTTCCTAATATCTGGAGAAAGATAATAATAAATGTAATAGTATAATAATATTTCTTTATTGTCATAATTATAAGATTGATACAATTCATGAAGCCTCTGACTCCCGAACTAGGAATCTGTATGTCAGGAGTCAGTGCCCTCCCAATTTAATTTAGACTCAATTCAATTTTAATTCGTAATAACGTCATAATTACGTAAAACGATTCTATGGAAATGTATCTCGGGTCGAACGCTCTTAAGCCATTGGTCCCGATTGTAATTTAAAGATATTTTACACTCATTACAGACATTCAAAAGCCATACAATCTAAGTCTAGTCTTGTCAAAGGTTTTAGAAATCTGATGAGAAACTCAATTAAACGAGCGAGCAAAGCGAGATCTATTAAGGTCGCGCTAAAAAGCCGCTATTCCGAACGTTAAGGTTGGTCCACGCTAGAAGAACGAAGTACAAGCAGTACCTCTCCCAGAGTTTAAACCAATAGTACTCGTCACTACTTTTGGCAAAATTTTGCAGCGCCTCTAGCGGTCACTTGCAGAACCAAAATCGGTAGTAATATTCATCAAGTACAAAACGTATCGAGTAGGAACTCGCTAGCGACTAAATTTTTTTGTAGTTTCCTATAAAACCACCTCGCCTCTCCGCCTTTGTACAACTTTGTGCATAAAGATTTAAATAAATAAATAAATAATAAAATCGGTATCATGAGTAACAGACAGGCGCTATCGAAGCAAACCGTTACTACAGTAGTAAAGTAACTCACTAGCATATTGAAGGGAGAAATTGTTGTGAAGAGTGTCGAGTAGAAGAATGTTTCATTTATTTGTTCAATGTGCATAAAATATATGTCTTGTAAAACTTATTTACCGTAGAATATAATAGGCAACGGCTGATTATAAAGATGAATGACGCCCCAAAATAATTTTCCAAGAAATCTATTTGTAATATGTAGTGAAAATAATTTTATCAAAGTACAAAGGTTCTAAAGAGGTTTTTCAGCATCTGTGTGGAACTCCTAGGGGTTTATACAAATATCAAATCTACACAAAGAGTAATCCTTGAATCGAAGAAAACTAGAAGTATGTTCTAATAAGATTATACAAACTTACTTATATATGTTCATGCATTTCATAATAAAATACCACTTTTCACTGTTATTTATGTACAACGAAGTTATAAGCGTATTACTGGAAAAGCTCGCCATTTTCCCCATTCAAAAAGTCACAGCATCAAACCATCAAAATATTTGTACAATAATTAAATTTACAATAAGCCGGGTTATGGAGTAGAGAGAATCTGTGTTCATGAGTGGGTAGGGTTTTCAGGTATATCTATCTTACCCTGTTTTTTGCTAGAAAGAGAACAAACACAGAAATTCATAAAAGTACCTGTCCCGCATATGTGTAATCGATTTAAACCGATAACCGTAAAAAAGAAATATATTCACGTTATAGCGAACATCACTACATTCTGAATCCTGATTGGCCAGCAGTACAAAACGTCAATAATTTTGACATTACTGAGTGTCTGAATGAATGGAATTCTAACCTCTTAAACGAAACGAAGAATAAGTTTAAGATGTTATTCATTACATTTTATACAAAACTTATTAAAAACAATACTTCTACTTACTTCTTAAACATGTTGCGGCTTGTATTTCTCTGAAATTTTCACTAAACACACACTACTTCATGAAGTTTATGAACGAGTCACTTGTCAGTTCTATGTTCAACAGTGTTATCCAATCAAAATAAAGCATGGCTTGGTATTGTTAGGCTATTGGTTACAAGTTGTTACGGTTTTTGATTCAGCCTAGCATTATAATCGGATACATAATCTCAAGAAAGCCAAAAAGAGTAATATAATTTAACATTATGCTGATACTGAATAATATGTATGTTCCAAGGACATTTTAAACATATATATGTTCTAAAAGTAATCACTTTTACAAAATGATTAAATACTCTCCAATAATTATTATTTTTACGTAGTTAAATGAAGCATCTTAGGCTTATAAGGCAAGAGCAAGAGTGTACCAAAGATATTATATACTACTGTGCAATATACAAGTTCCTTGAGCCCATCATAAGTTTTAAATAATCATATTAGTTAGAATGTGTCAGAAAATGTCATTTCACATACTTCGCTCACAGTGTTGCCAACATAGTAACTTTCTCGCCAAAAATGACGACTTTAAGAGCCCAAACTGCGTAAAGCAAATGCCCGCGAGGAGCAGCCGTCGCGTGAGAAAGCGCGTGTATTTACACAAACTTTCCCTAAGTTCTACTCAGTTTCGCTAGTTCAACTTTATTAAATATATATTGTATGCATGTAGTCAACTTGATTTATTATTACGTAGCAAAACTGGCGCGGGGTCTAGCTCTTCGCGATGGACGCTCGCGTGTGTCTCGGCTACGGAGTATTTTTGCATGAGACCACGCGGGCGCCCGTTTTAGGCAGTTTCAGCCCTAAGTCAGCGACAAAAAATAATTTTATTGACTAAAATGATTTAGCGACTTTTGAACGATTGGATCAGAACCGTTTAACATAATGGATACATTTTTTGACAACTTTAAAAGAGTTATTTAACTCAAAATTTTCAAATAACTCTCAATAATATTTATTGTTTTAGTGTTCACAACCCCAAGAAATTCAAATTTATTTACGTAACAACTTCGATAAAACCTTGTAAACAATATTAATTAACATAACACAAATATTTAAGTATAGATTACATTCATTCTCATAAATTCATGGATCCTCAACGATAGAAAACGTTTTATTAGCTATAGTTGGTTGTAATAAGATAAGATAATCATTTTTATTTGCTTGGGCTTAAATGTAAAAATTTAGTTTAATAGTAACTATTTATCTATACAGAAGGTGATCTCCGAAATGAGAAGTCGTCTACGAACGATATTCAATCAAAGTTTCGTTAATGAACCTACATATTTTCAGACACGCATAAAAATTTAGTCCAATGCAACATCACCACTGACTCATTTTTTTTTAGGTGGGAAATCATCTTATGATATCTCCCACCATTGGAAGAGCGGGAGGGCGTGTCAGACTTTTACTGACTAAAACCCACTCCCATATTCTTTCATTACCTTACATTCCAGGGCCGGGATTTCCTTTGAGAAGCCAACCCATGCCCCCCCCTGTAGGCTTCATTCCTGCTGACATCTCCTTGGGACGTGCTTGGAATATTACATGCCGTCGACTACTTGGGCTTGTTCTGGATAGTTTCGCAGAAGGAGCCACTTGCCTGTCACTCCTCCTTACTTCAGATCGGACCACCACCACCGACTCTCTATAGTAACAACTAACAGTAAGTAAGTAAGTATTTATTGCACAAAATTCCTTGCCCAGCCCAGAAATCGGCCACGGCAATGCCGTAATGCCGTCGCATCTCTCCGACATCGCGTTACTTACGGCACGAGATATTGTTTTTGATAATTTATCAATGGTTTTGCAGTATTTATTTTTATAATAACATTTTTTTTCAACTACTGAAAAACACCATAATTTTACAAGGCTTCTTGTTGAGCCTGGCGCCTGGTAGTGAATTAGTTAGCGATTTTCTTTATTAAGTCTAGCCACTTGGGAGTTTTGGAGTTGGCAGCACTTATAAGATGTCACTGTCACCAGTCCAGTTATGTCAACGTCAAACTGAACTTCTGTTTTATCGATTTCCCAGTTCCCACATGTGATATTCAACACGATAAACATTTTTATTAACCCCAAAAGAAAAAAAATCAAGTAATATAAGAGATTAACCGTAAATACAATGGCTACATTGTTAGAGGTTTTGGTTACAAGTGACTCCAATAACACATTATGGACTAATGCTGTGTGGGACCCACACACCGGCACCTGCTTGATGACTTACAAAGGCGGTGGTACTGCGGAAAATAGAACACTTACTTTCGTCGGAAACGATTATCTAGCAGCTGTGGAAAAAACCAAGCCAGTATTGCACGTATGGCCTGTGAATTCCTATCAAACGGTTCAAGGCATGCGGTTTATTCTACCAGGTAAGGCAACAGCCTTCGCTGTTTCACGTGATGGATCCTTCATAGTAGCAGGCATTGAAGAAAAGATATATGTATGGCAAACTGCTTCTGGGAATCTTCTAACTATATTAAGTAAACACTATCAAAAAGTGATTTTGTTAAAATTCACACCAGATGGACGCTATTTTGTATCAGCATCCGAGGATGGTCTTGTCATGGTTTGGTCACTAACCACCGTCTCAGCTCACCCTGAAGTTGAGCTAGTGTCACAAACCTCTGCAGGCCAGCATGATCCAGTGTACATATTCTCCAATCACACATTACCTGTTACTGATTTGTGTATTAGCAAGACAGGCATGCATGGCCGCTTGTGTACCGTATCCAGCGACAGGACTTGCAAAGTCTACGATTTATCATCTGGAGAACTGCTATTAAATTTTGTATTTGATGTTCCTCTTTCCGCTATCACCATGGATGTCTTGGAGCTGAATATATTTGTCGGAACTACTGAAGGAAAGATCCATCAATTTAGTCTTACCAATCCTCTAAGGAATAGAAATGTATTAGTTAACACAGACATGAAATGTCCTACGTTTTCTTCACACACGAAAGTTGTGACCTGCCTATCTGTGTCTCTGGATGGTGAAACCCTCATGTCTGGTTCAAATGATGAGCAAGTGATACTCTGGCATATACCCAGTAAACAGCCAGTAAGGATAATAAGACACAAAGGTCCTATAACAAATGCTTTCTTTACTGTGAATTATCCTGCTATTTACAAACAAGAATTTTCACCTAGCATCATTCTGCACAGCTTAGAAAGGACTTTAGAAAAAGATGCTGAAGAATTCACCGAAATGGAAGTTCTTACGAAAAGTAAGATTAGTTTCTGGCCTGAGCGCCGTGAAGAATTTGAGGACAACCTAACTTCAAAGGAATTGGAGAACGAGTTTAAATTAAAAGAAGAAGGATTACAGGCTGAGCTTAGTCATTTGAAAGCAATCAACTCTAATCTGTATGCAATGGCTATTCAAAAGTCTTTGGAATCTATTCCACTAGCAACTAACACTTCTAGCAAAAAAAAGAAAAAGAAGAAGAATAAACAAAAGACTGCTGAATAAACATATTTTTTAATTTTTACTGTGTTTTTTATTACTACATAATAAGTTTTCTCAATCCCTTTTATCTGGTACCTATTATGCATTTATCTGGTACAAAAGTGATGGCACTATAGTTGGCAAAGCTGTGTGGTTATTACAGACAGTTATTTTCTTTTACCATGTGAAAAGGTAATTAAATTGAACCATAAATGGTGCAGTCAGTCCACTTGCTTTTGCTACAAAAACAATACAATGGTTACTCAAATATTGTAATATTAAACAAAATTAACAATAAGGAACCTTCCTGCGAATAAATTGAAAGACGGCTTAAAGAACTTAGTGTCCAAATAAAAAAAAAGCAAAAACCGTTGTCGATCGATAAGATAGTTGAGAATATCAGAAGATGCAATATTTGTTACGGTTTTATTTAGTCTGTGGTGAAGTGTAGAGTTGGCACACAATTTTTCGATACAGTTAAAAAATAATTATTTTATTTAAGTAAATCTGAAATTTTCTTTTCTTAATTTCTTATTATCTTTAAGATTTTTGTCAACACAAATAATAACAGTGTTTCAATTTACAGAAGTTCATTTATAGTTGCAAGGAAAATCGAAATCAAAACAAAGGGCATCACTAGCGAACGAAATCTGTCATAACGTCATCCACCGTTCTCTCAACGCATTTCAATTTTCTGTTTCAAAAAACGCCCGAATTTATTTGATGTGATTCAAAACTTTATAAAAAAAACACAATGCGCTGAAATAGCGTAATATTATCTGATAGTAAAGCTTCGAGTATGTTTTTATGACGAGCCTCGTCGTTAAGGTGAGCCGCCTTAGATAATAGAATCGTTGTAAAAATAAACTATTCGCTGGCTGCGTTTTGCGTCACAAACAAAACAGTAAAATGTTTACGATTTTCAGAAGACGAAATGTCGAAAGCTGTGATTATTCCGGAGTGTAATAAAGACATTGGTGGTATGAAAGAAGAGATATCATTGTCTCCAACTGAGAAAAGAGATGGTGCCATCGGTGGTCTGTTTAGTAGGCTGTTGCGACTGGATACTTTGAGTAAGAAGAACAATGCGCCCGAAAGCCCGACGTCTGTGGAACCACCAGTCACCTATTATGGAGTTTACATACCAAGTGAAATTAAAAAAGGACCAGATGAAGGTATTTATTGTCTTGTTAATATTATTTTGATAATAATAATGACACATGTTGTTTTATGAGCACTTCTTAGTGCTAAGCTTTGTTCAGTCAAGGATTTTTTCCTTACATACAATTTTCTTCTTCGGTTTTTGAAGAAAATAAAGCCTCAAATAGTTTCTTAAAAGAGTGTGTGCATGACCCAGATTAATAATTTCATATAGAAAATAATAGCATAATTTAATAAAGATGCTTCATTAGTATATAAACAATTTCATAATAATTCACAACTTTGTTAGAACAAGGCTACTTTTGTAAAAAGTTGCAAAAATGAATTCTCTTTGCCAAAATGCACATTCTTCTCAATAGAGTATACACTTTGGAATGTGCAATTCCAAAGTGTCCGTAAATGTTATTAAAAAATAATTCACTAATATAATAGCTTTGATTCTTGATTGTTCTTGATTCTATCATGGCTAGTTTATTTTATAGAACTTTAGAGCAGTATAAAACCGAGCAAGACCATTCTGAATGCAAAAATAAATCTTATAACAGTTCTCCACTATGATTCCAATTGTGATCAGTTTTACTGGAGGTGCAATTTGATTTTGTATTTTTTCTACTTTAACTTAAACACAGCATCAAAGTTGTTATTTTTAGAAAGCCTTTGTGCAGTTCTGATACTTACTGAATCAATGTGT
Organism: Mythimna lalbum; assembly: GCA_949319445.1. NCBI lineage: Eukaryota > Metazoa > Arthropoda > Insecta > Lepidoptera > Noctuidae > Mythimna > Mythimna lalbum. Next base: position 16,264,089 of record OX439357.1, on the reverse strand, counting down.
GATGCATACTAAAATGACCTTTACTATTTTTATTTAAAATTTATTTATACTGTATACTAACAGAGTAGTGCTAAATATTTGGACTTAATTGTAGAAGCTATTATCTATCTGGCTATGTAATAATTGCTCTACAATCCTAGCTTTGAACAAACATAATGCCAAAGGGTTAAGATTTAATAATAATAATAATAATATTCCACAACTATCACACAACGCCATCTAGTCCCATGCTAAGCAGAGCTTGTGTTACGGGTACTAGACAACTGATAAACATACTTATATATTTCTAAATACATACATTTTATAGATAAATTACACCCAGACACAGAACAAATGATCATGCTCATCACATAAACATTTATCCTAAGTGGGAATCAAACCCGGGACCTCCGGCATAGCAGTCAGGGCCACTAACCACTAGACCAACAGGCCAGTCAACACACAGTTACTATAGTTATAGAAACTGCTTTTTAACCCTTCAGATACCGTCAATTAGAGACACAATAGTAAGACAATAGATGCGCGGCCACCGGTGGTCGCTTGGGGATTCATGAATTAAATAAGCATTATTTCTATTGTTCAGTATACTAATAGCTTTTACTCAGGCTTCGCCTGCATTTATTAATGTACTTTAATTCCTATCCCCTTTTCTTCCCTCTTACTTCCCCCTTTCTCACTCTTTCTTAAATTAGCCTATGTTCGTCTCCAGGGTCCCAACTATCTCTGTACCAAAATTCATCAAAATCAGTTTTGCCATTTAGGCATGAAGACGTAACAAAAAAACAAACTCACTTTAGCTTTTATAATATTAGTAAGGATGTTTTTGAGAAAACAATAATAACAGAGACCTCTTAATTCATGAATCCCCAAGCGACCACCGGTGGCCGCGCATCTATTGTCTTACTATTGTGTCTCTAATTGACGGTATCTGAAGGGTTAAAACATAGTGTACTTAACTATGTATTATCATATACTTGTAGACTAAAGTGTTTGTGTGTTTAGATTTTGCTATTATCATATTTTTTAAATAATTACAACTAGCTGTCGCCAGCGACTCCTCGAATGAAGCGATAGTGAAAATAATCCCAAGGGAACATATTCCCGAGATAAAAAGTATCCTATGTGTTATTACAGGATATTATGGTCTACTTGTATACCAAGTTTCATTGAAATTCATTAGGTAGTTTTTGTATGTTTTTGGACATAGTAGAATCTTTTTGGTTTATCCTCTACAGCATTCACAGGTCTGTTGTAGTTAAACTTCCCATGCTTGTTTCCCATAATATTATAATATTCCACAATTAGAACACAATGCCATCTAGTCCCAAGCTAAGCAGAACTAGTGTTATGAGTACTAGACAACTGATAATCATACTTATTTCTTAACATACATATTATAGATAATTTACACCCAGACACAGAACAAATGTTTATGCTCATCACATAAACATTTGTCCTGGGTGGGAATCGAACCCACAACCCCCCGCATAGCAGTCAGGGCCACTAACCACTAGACCAACAGGCCAGTCTTAGTATAAAGCTTTTCCTTCAATATATAAAGCAAGGTTTATTAAACCTTATCATTGAAATAATAAGAGGATTTAAATAATAATTCCTTGGTCTTCACAATGATCTTATAGATCTCCAGCATTTAGCATTCTGTAGACCTCCCATGAGCAAAATCTTATCAAATTAGAAAGAAAAACAGTTTATTTACGCGAAACATACGCAATCTTATTACTAGCTAACAAACATAGTGTAACAACTTGAAATTTATAGGGAAGATATGCATCACATCCGCGCAAAATGGCCGAACGCTCAGCATAAAGCTGCAGCCTCACGCATAATGTGATGAGCCCACAGGGCTGGTTTTCAGCCCTAATTAATACCAATTCATTGTCTAAACCTTGTATTGTTTATACCTTACTCTTATCAGTCTTATCTACATCACTATCAGTAAGATAACTCAATGTGGGGCAACAGAGTTGTTGTCAACTTCCTACTTTTATGTTATTATCTTGCAAATTATTGTATACTTATCTATTTACGTGGTTTATAGTGAGGGCCATGTGTTTTTCTTAGTCTTTATAAAATGCCACCTGCTACAATACTTACCAGCTTTATTTGTTTACATAGTTTACATTTGGAAATCTGGGTCCCAAGATTATTTATCAATACCCAGATTTTTTAAGTTGTTTTTACATTAATGTTATTTAATGACTATATTAGGGGAAGTTTGAAAGTGGCGCCAGTGACTGAAAAGTTGAAAGAGAATCGTTTGTCTTGGTATGGTCATGTAATAAAGGGAGGGACGAAACGCATGTTGCTAAAAAAGTTATGAGTTTACATGTGGATGGATGGAGGAGGAGAGGGAGGCCAAAGAAAAGATGGATGGATTGTGTGAGAAGTGATATAAAAGAAAAGGGAGTTAGTGATAGCGTGACGAGTGACAGGACAGAATGGAAGAAAAAAAAACGTGTTGCGCTGACCCCAAATAACACGGGACAAGGACAGGCAGGTGATATTTTACATTAATGTTATTGAAACATTCAATGTGTTTGGGTCTCTGATAATGTGATCAAGTTTAACACGATCGACACGGTAATGACGTTCGGCGCTGTGATTGATCCGTTACAAACCCATAAGGCGAACATTATATGGTAGGTTTTTCTGTCAGTTTTGCCACCGTCAAAGCTTTGTTTAACGAAAAACCTACCGTCTAATGTGTTGCATGACGGTTTTTAGTACTGATTGACGAAAACCATCATTCACCGTCATTCATGATTGACGCTTGCATGACCATGTAATGTTCGCCTTATACTAACATATGTTCCTATCTGTTTATATCAGTAACAACTGTTAGTGAACTTTAATTATATGTATAAGTAAATTAAGATAATAATAATTATCTATTTGTTCCTCATCAGATTACCTAATGCATTGACTTGTTTATGAAAGTAACTACCAGAATTAGGCCATAAAGTAATAAAATCTCTTGACTGTTATCTCTTATTATTTATTTTCTTGTCTACTGTTATTGATACTACTAGGCTATCTAGTTACGTAAATAATAATATAGACACAATATTTATGAGCTCTGCAGCAATATAAATTGATTTCACTTTGTTATTGAATTGGATTTTCACTGATAAAAATTGAGTAGTGAGATAGTTTCAACGTTTTATATATTAACACCACAAACACACGGAGAACAGCACACAACACACAATATCAATTACAAATTAATGTTTTGTTAAGTGTTAAATTATACAGGGTGTCTCTGACATCGACGCACAAACGCATACCATGGATCCAGTACATCATTCTGGACCCCCTAGAGGTCCCAGGTGTCGCCACTGTGCGGAACGCCCGGAGGACACGGTCAAAGCATACGGTAGAGGTGTGCCCCGCTTGGGCAGACCATCGCCGTGCCCTCGTAAGGACGATCGGCGGCGGCGATCTCTCGCGCCGGGCCTTGGTACAGGCCATGGTCCGGAGCGAGGAGTGGCAGGCGGTCGCCTCCTTCTGCGAAACAGTATTGCTAGCAAAGGAGGAGGCCGACCGTATCAGGCAACGGCGCTCACAGCGCCCCAGCCGCCGCCGGGATTCCGATTCCAATTTTCGGCCACCGTAGGCGCGGGCTTGCGGACGGCGAGCAATGGGTAGCTCGCTGTCCGGTAACTGTCCGGACCGTGCCCAAGTCCTCAACGGCGCGCACTGTTCCCGCTTGCCTCAATGACTTTTCAGGAACGGCAGGGGCCCAGCTTGGTCGAAGCCTACTGGGGCCAGGGTTAGCTCTGAAAGGTAGCTCAGCCCCCTTTACGAAAGGCAACGAAGGAACTGAAGTGGGTTTTTAGTCAGTAAAAGTCTTACACTATCTCCCGCTCCGCCCAAGAGCGGGGGATGCCATTAGATGATTCTCCCACCGGAAAAAAACCCCTAGAGGTGGCATTTTTTACGTTTTTTAATATTTAATTTGGCCACAGAGATAGCTTAGGAAGAATGAATGAGGAGTTTCTTGCCAATTCTTCTCCTTGCGAACAAAGCGACTAATTGGAAACGAGGAATCGCTATATGCAAATAGCTTTTTAATGTTCCCACCGCTGGGACTCAGGCCGTGCCGAGAATGGGCCGTAATCCACCACGCGGGCCCAGTGCGGGTTGGTGAATGTCACATGACTTCGAATTTTTGATTCTAGGACATTGGTTTCCTCACGATGTTTTCCTTTACCGTCGTCACCAATTGTAGTCGGGGCCTTACCACTTGGCCACCACTGCTCTCATGTAGGCCTATGTGAAACAAGTTTTTAATGAAAATCATTTTTTCCTAACAAGCTTTTATAGCGGTATACCTATATAATTAATACTCGTCAAGACGAATCACACGAGCACAGACTAGATGGGGTTGTGTGGTTTAACTACTACGAAGTTCCTATAGTGACTTTCCGATTAAATCATCAGATCAGCTCCATGTCATAATAATTTTTCAATGTCATCTGATTAACACGTGCATGCAAAATTTCAGCTCAATCTGTAACCGGGAAGTGGGTCCAATTTAATTTACAAGATTTGATGACAGACAAACATTGGGACAGGTGAAACTAAATAAAAAGCCTGTAAAAACATTTTGAATGAATTCCCATTCACAGTTAGCTTATTGATTTCTGATCACGTTGAAGTTGTTAACGTTAGTCTGGTTATCCTTATGAATCATAATCCAAGTTGCCTTTTATGGCTAGTCACACGCCATACACATGGCGTGTGGTCGCGAGGACGCGGTGCTAAAAAATAAATAATATGTCAAAAGTTAAATGTTTAAATGCAGCTGGTTTTTTATTTAGAATATTAATGATTATTATCTCTCAAGCCTTTTCCCAAGTAGCTTGCGATCGGCTTCCAGTCTTAAGGTCAAAACGTTTATTGCAAACCAAATGTGCAAAAAAAAACCTAAGCGTGCAAAAAATACCCAAGCGTGCATTTCTGATATGATCATGCAAGGAAAATCAGAGTATAGCTCTTTCCATTGCCCTTTTGGTGACTTTAGATCTTCTAATCTTAAGTCACCCAAAGAACTAAGCTAAGGTGTAAGCGACTAACTGCCGCACTCAGAGACGCCCATTAACGCTAATCTCTGATTTACTAATTTTGTCATTGAATAATAGTCCATATCTTTATGACGTTAAGTACCTTAGGTTTTGCTTTAATTGACATTAAAGTTAAATGACGTCTCTGAGTGCGGCAGTAAGTGTCGGAGCCATACGCGTGACATGTTTTTGAACAAATTAACAGCGTGTGCGCATCATGTTGAAGGCCATTTGGTCCCAGAAGCTTTAAATTTTATCACGTAATTTTTTTTATCGAATATAGAAGAAAAAAGAAGTCCAGATGATTGACTTTTGTCCATTCGTTTGATATTTTATATGTCTCCGAATTCTAGGGTCTATCAACTTTGTTTCTCTATCAATCAGACTAAACTATAAGATATATCTATCAGTAGTCTGTCACACACAACTAGCTCTGGTGGGCAAAATCGCTAGCAGTAGCTAGTTTGGTAGATAAAAATAATGAGATCATGAGGTCAGAGTTTCCTATCTGACTTCCCTTAGAAGAAACACCGAAACATGCCTTTTAATAGTTCAGACATTGACTTGATTAGATCGATGGTGATGTTTGAACTTTTCCAACCGATGGTATCTAAAGGTATACATGCTAGGATATACCTGTCAGGTTTGCCTGCACAGTTACGAGTACCTACCTGTCAGGTAAGATTGTGTGGTAACCTGCACAGTTATGCAACAAACACGTACCGGTTTACCTATACTAACCAACTATACAGGTAAACCTGTCAGGTATAGCCTAGCGTGTATGGCTACCTTTAGTTGGAATTTTGATGTTTTTCAAACATATCACCAACATCAACGTTCTTCTTTTGTTTTCTAGAAGCATTACACGTATACAAGAATAAGTCCGAAGCTATGGAGCTGGTTCGAAGGTACAAGTGTGCGAGATTCAAGACGTTCAGGAACCGGCAGGATGCCGTGTCCTTTGCGCTGCGAGGGGCGGAGCCTACCGACACTACTGACGGGAATGATAGTTGTAAGTATTTTAATGATACTTTACCAGCTTTTTTTATGAATGAGGACAGTTAAAATGGTAGAGGAAGACCCAGGGATTCAGGATTGTTCGAAAGAGTTATCGTGGCCCTTACAAATGGCAACTTAAGGATTACAAGTAGGTTTTAGTTCCACCCTAGAGCGAAAAAGGAGAGAGTAGAGGGACGAGTCATTTGACAATTTCCACCAAAGACCAAAAACACGGTGAATGGATTGTATGAAAGACAATACGTCGGGAAAGGCTTTTGTCATAATCTATAATATAAAAATGAATCGCTAAATGTGTTGGTAAGCGCAAATCTCGAGCGAGAACAGCTGAACCGATTTCGCTAATTCTTTTTTTGTTGTGTTTGTTACTGTGAGGAGAAGGTTCTTATCAAAAAAAGAGATTAGGGTAGTGTAGGGTAGAGTAGAGTAAGAGTAGGGTAGAATAGGGTAGGGTATAGTTGGGTATAGTAGGGTGGAGTAGGGAAGAGCGGGAGCGAAGCCGCGCGGCCAAAAGCTAGTGGCAAATAACAATGTAAAGAAGAAGAAAATTGGTACATATAAGAGCAGGATGATGGATGATATTCAGCGACTTAGCAGGCGTAAAAGGTGAACCAAATCCAAGGTCCCGAGAGGTACTAATGCGATTAAAGCATCCTATATCTTACTCCTAATCCAAGTCATGGTCTAACCATATACCAGTAAATCAGTTCTGCCGTTGAAGCTTGATCAATTGATAGACAGACTTTCTCATCGTCACACACTAAGATAAAGGCTAAAGTTTACTAGTCTGTATGCTTGTTACTTCTTCACACTCGAATGGCCAAAATGATTTGGATGGCTCTTGGTACACGGGTAGAACATATCCTGAAATAGCATATAGGATATTTTATCCCGAGAGTATGTTCCCTTGAGCTTAAGAGCAGTGGTGGCCGAGTGGTAACGGCCCCGACTTACGAGTTGTAGGTAGCGGGTTCAAACCCAGCCAGGCGCATTACTTTGTGTAATTTATTTCATTACCACTGCTCTCAAAACGTTAAAGGAAAACATCCTAGAACCAAAAGTTCGGAGACATGTGACATTACCAACCCGCACTCGGCCTGCGTGGTGGACGGCCCTTTCGCTTTCCTAGAGAAAAGAGGCTTGAGTCCCAGCAGTGGGAACATTAAAAAGGCTGCCTATGCTATGCTATATGTTCCCTTGGCATAATATTTTACAATCACGCTGACAGAAACTAGTTAATAATATTTTGTAAGAAGTAAAATAATACTATAATATGTACGCTAGTTCACCATGCTATTGTTTTTGCCCTTGTATCAGTTCAGGGCTAATGTCAAGGTATCCATATCGCTTATAGGTAATTAAAACACGATTACTAACGCAAGCAACAGGTTTACATCTATACGTAGATGTAGCAACAGGTATAGTGTTGCTATCCTTCGGTCACATTGTAAGGAATGGTGGCAACCTCGAAAGACTCATCGTGACTGGTAAAGTGGATAGGAAAAGAATGAAGAAAGGAAAAAAAGAAGAAGGGGTGGATGGTGGTGGATAGGGTGGTGGTGGTTGACTGGGAGAGAATGCCTAGCATTAAGTCCGCCTATGTACCAACACTGTACAAGTTTAAATAAATAAAATAAAAGGCCTCGTGGACGCAGCCCAACACGTTGGCCTGACCAGATCCGCACCGCTCTTGAGTCTACGCTATACAATGCCTTTCACACCGCCAGAAACAGAAACTGATGGAGGAACATCGTTGGAATGGAAGGGATGAAGCGCCCAAGTCAAGATGTCATTGGATGCGGCGATCTCTCGCGCCTGGCTTTGGTACAGGCCATGGTCCGGAGCCAGGAGCAGTGGCAGGCGGTCGCTTCCTTCTGCGAAGCAGTAATGCTAGCAAAGGAGGAGGCCGACCGCATCAGGCAACAGCGATTACAGCGCTCCAGCCGCCGCCGGGATACCGATCCCGATTTCCGGCCACCATAGGCGCGGGCTTGCGGATGGCGAGCAATGGGTAGCTCGCTGTCTGACCGTCCGGTAACTGTCCGGACCGGGCCCAAGTCAGCAGCGGCCCAGTTGGGTCGAAGCTTAGTGGTGCCAGGGTTAGCTCCGAAAGGTAGCTCAGCCCCGGTATGAAAGGCACGAAGCAACGGTTGGGTTTTTAGTCAATAAGAGTCTGACACTATCTCCCGCTCCGCCCTAGTTCGGGGAATGTCATATAGATGATTTTCCCAACTACAAAAAAGGGCATAAAAGGATGTCAAATACAATATCAAAAAGCAGATTCAAGCCAGTGATAGCGCGATGATATGAGGAAGTGAAGCGAAACACAAATGTCTTAAGATAACAAAGTCAATGCTCCTTATAACACTTTGTTTTTATCGGAGTCGTTAACAAAACAAAGTTCGTTCAATGTTTGTCGTATTTTTGATAATTTCGGTTGAGTTTCTTTACATTGAACTTAACTACTTTGAAATAAAATGTATGTTTTAATTTAATCAAATAGCTTCTACCACTCTGGTTGGAGCAAGACAGGATTTTACTGGTTTACCATGTCCCTTTTCCATGTGGGTTTTACATGGAATATGGACATGTAAAATTTTTTGGTGTTTCTGTTTTTAGAGTTCCTTTTGTGGTAAAAAGGAAAATAAGAACCCTTATAGGATCACTTTTTGTGGTCTATCGGTCTGTCTATTTGTCAAGACCCTTTATCTCGGGAACGCGAGGGGGTATCAAGTTGAAATTAAAACCATATACTTAGGTCTGCGAACCTTGAAGCTGTGTAAAAAAATAAACTTGTTAGTTAACGAAAAAAATAAATATAGCCGTTCATGTCGCAAAAAACGTATATTTCGATACTTTCATAGGGTACTTCACGTTGACCTAGAATCCTAAAATTGGCTATAAAGCAAGTTCTTATAACACAAATAGGTATAGGAATAAATCTAACAACAGGAAACTTGTTGTTATGTCAAAAAACAAACACCATTTTTTTGGACTCGGAAAAGATTTCGGGATTTTGAGTTTCCATTCGGGAATTTAAGTATTCACATAGGCAAGTATGTCCGGAACCCTAAGTGCGCGAGTCCGACCCAAACTTGTCCAATTTTTATAATGCCAATAAACGCTATTTTCTCGGTACCATCTCTATCGGCCATTACAGTACCCAAACTTTGTTTACTCTAGCAAAATTGTCAGTCATGACGCTTATACTGGCAAACCAATCAGTCTTATCAAGCCAAATATACCATTGTACAGGGGAAAGTGATTGCTTCCGTGCCAAATTCTTCTCTCTTACACTTTGACCGCAGTCCGAAAATAAACTCTACCATTTAAAAAATAATGACTAGTTTTCAATGTCGTGTCTCGAGATTTCCTGTTGTTTCTACAAATGTTTGGATAGTTTTACACTGCGTTATTGATGTAAATTACTTATGAGCTTGTTGTGGTTCTAATATTAGATTCTGTGAGTAGATGGGATACGTATTGTATGTGGCGTGATAGTGGGCAGATTCATTCAAGGAATGTTCGCGTGAATGCGTAATAGTGTTGTGTAACTTGTGTATCTTCCATGAAATCACGAGATTATCTCATACACGTGTTAAGTATACCTGAATAGTGGTCTGATCTTTTTATCACGACTCGACTAATCTAACGAAATTATCAATCGATTGGCTAATCGGTATTAATACTTGCTTACTATAAATACTGATTAGCCTGATTAGCCTTTTTATTATTGATAGGGTCGCGTTTGACCATTATCGCACCTGATAGTAAGCGATGAAGTGGTCGATGTTGGAGCATGCCTAGAAGTAACTTATTCACTCTTGTCTTAAATACCCTTAGGTTGTAGCTATCAAGAAACACAGGCTCCACATATGGGTGATTACAGAGTTTTATATAAGAAGTACATATGTACTTATGTAAGATTTTCTTTGAGATTTACAATACGCGAATTGGACCAACTGCCATTTAGACCAATCACGAATAAGGAGAATTGGACCAATCGTGCCTAAAGGTTTGCCATTATTGGCTGCAAGGCATGGGGTTTTTTTTTCTCCTCTCCAATCCTTCAGCTAACATGGACCAATCCTGCAAGCAGGCTTCAACCTCATATTGGTTATTATGACACATAAGCTTCAGCCTCTTATAGGTTGTAAAAACCAATTCCTATATCGAATTTTAAGCGTGAAAGATTGCTCATAACATGTTAATTGATGGCATTAGGTCTATGTTCATCAGCAGACTTTTAGCATCCGATACGCAACATTCGAATTTCGAATTAGATGCTTATTACGTCACTGCACCAAATGTAATGCGCTCATTACGTATTAAACATTGGACTTAAGATTAATCGAATAAGAACCTGCCTATTTATGCTTAGAATATTTGATACGATGCCAAATCGATGCTTTCAATCGTCACCGTAACCTCATTTTCTTAATTTCTCGATCGACAACGCCATTTTCGCGCGTGAAAACAATACATTGCGTTTTTTTTTTATTTAGCTTCTAACTGTACGTTATTGTTTATGCTTTTCTGAAGTTTACAACCAGTATCAAAGTACTTAAATCGAAATTGATGTGATGCTTGTTTGAATATAAATGGACGAAATTGTTATTTAAGTAGGTAGGTATGTGTGAGAGGTTAATAAAGAAAAGTGAAAAAACATAACCCTCTTTTTAGCACTGTCGGATAAAAATAAACCAAATCTCAGTTTGGGTGGTATTCCACTTGTCAGCTAGCAATTTTAGCGCGGGCTTTTTGACGGCGAGCTGCCCCTTGCTCGCCGCTAGGACTATACCAGGGTTGACGATGCGTCGTGTTCTAGGCTAGGGTCACTAGGGCCGATGCCTGTCACACAGGTAAGTTTAAAGTCAGTCTGATACTTCCTATCACTCCACCGTCACTGGGCGGTGTGATTTGATGATTTCCCATAGTAAAAAGACCAAACAGGTACAGGTAATCATAATTATTAATAATAGTCTAAACGAACAAAGCGATGAATACCTAAAAAATAGTCGTATCGACCTACATCTTGACTGACTGTTGAAATTGAGTTCAAACACATTATGGACTCGATAATATCGTGAGTCATCTTCACTGTAGTTCTTATTATAGTCGGGCTAGTGGCTATATTAGTCTAGGTTAGGGTTACCATTTCTAAGCTCTAACCAGGACTAGAAGCGTGAAATTCCCGGATTTTGGAGCTTAGAACCCGGACCATCACCGATATCATTAAGTTTTTTTAAACTAACTTAGTATTATAAAAAAAAATCTAAATCTCTCACCATCTCGAGTTATTAAACAGAATTTTCTGACGAGATAAAAAAATCCGGTCAGAAAACCCCTTTCCTAGAAAGGAGGCCTGAGTCCTAGCAGTGGGAACATTAAAAAGGCTGACTATGCTGTGTAAAAATATATTTAGCGAGTCGGTTAATCGCGGCATTCGCAGCCCAGCACACGAGTCTCGCTGACACCCGGCGAGGGCTTCCCATGGTTTGAAAATCTAATACCCGGACTTCGAATAAAATTCTGCCCGGACGCTCCTTAAACTAGGACAAATCCGTGGAAACCCGGACGTATGGCAACCCTAATTTAGGTAAACCTACTTCGCTAGGCATAAGTACAGCTGGGAACGGAATGTGTGACAATCGGTATTCAATGATTGTTGTATCATTGGAATCCAGCTTTTTAACAATAAGGCATTGTACATGTAGAATTTACAACAGAACTAAAGGTATTTGTATAAAGACCTAGGTCCGTAGTGGATAACTGGCTTAATTCACCACTGACCGGAAAATGGTCTGTAGTGAATTCGATATCAATAGGGTATTTTAGGGTACAAATCGAATACCAACGAGAAATGGAGCGTAGTATACTAGGTGTTAAATTAACGGATCGAGTTCGAAACACTATACTGCGCTCCAAAACCAAAACAGCTGGTGTGGCTGAAAAGGCTGCCAAACTGAAATGGGACTGGGCAGGACACGCCTGCCGCATGCCCGACAAACTGTGGCCCAAAGTAGCACAAAGTTGGTGCCCGAGAAGGAGACGGTGCGACGTATTAGATAGATTCCACCAGAATTGGCAAGAAGAACTTTGCGAAGAAGCCTTTGCCCAGGAGTGGGACAGAACAGGCTAAAAAAGAAAATCTAAAACCAATAACCCCGAGGTTCTTAAGATTGGGTTGATGAAAAAACGAAAATAAAGTAAGAAAGAAACACACCCAGGGCCATTGAGAAATGCTTGGTGGGCCACCACAGCCCGCGGGCTGCAGATTGAATATAGCTGCTCCAGATCGTCTTCATGATATTAGTGTTTATCAAGAAAGATCAGCCGACTCATGTCCGTTATCGTACCGGAAGACGCTTACGTGAATTTGAGGGGCTATTCAATTAGGTGGCGCGATGACCTGGTGAAAGTACGAGGGAATGTGCTGAAAGGAAGCAACGCGAGACCGGACATTGTGAACATTCTTAGTTGAAGGAAAGCTTTGTCCAGCTGTGCTGAGCGTCCGGCTGTTTTGCGCAGATCTGGCGCATATTTTTCTCAGTATAAAACGTTTTTCTTTCTGAGCTCCCATCTGATGGTGAGTAGGGATGCAGTCGTTGATGGTGAGGTGCATTAGTTTATTAAGAGCCTACACTTAAATTCTAAACGTACGGGAAGACCGCAGCAGACTAATTGTTCCAGTCCTCTTTCTCTCCATCTTATGACCTCTTTGAAAAAAAAAAGCATTGCCCACAGACTAAGGATTGCTTCTAATCTGTATCGTGGGTGAGTTTACAAACATTTGAACTCACAAGTACAAGACTCCCAGACCCGGAACAATGCAGGGGCCCAGCTGGGTCGAAGCCTACTGGGGTCAGGGTTATCCGAAAGGGAGCTCGAGCTCCGGTATGAAGGCTAGAAGGAAAGGGGTGTGTTTTTAATCATTAAGAGTCTGACACTATCTCCCGTTCCGCCCAAGAGCGAGGGTTGTCATTGGATGATTTTTGCCTACCATAAAAAAAAGACCTGGAACAATCTCAGTATCAATACTGGAGTCTATAACATTCCCACTGCTGGGAAACACTGTGAGAACGAGTGAGGACTGACCAAAATCTTTTATTTGGACCCAGTTCGAGTTGGTGGTTATCACATTATTTCTTTGGACAATACTCCAACCACTCCAAGGCCTACAATTACAGGTTTTAGTTTGTTTCGAAAACAATAATTTGATACTATCATTAAGTTTCCTGTCCAATCAATATCTTTTGTTTTCGAGGTCACACGACATTCTGTCTTTAATCATAATAATTATATATAAAGCGGCCATTACTTTCGCTTTCAGTAAAATTACAGGCCGCCCACACACGACTATCAGTGGATCGAGAGCCGCTAGTCGTCGCGTATAGGTCAATGCTCTCATTACTAATCTACCTGACGGCGTAAGCTACTCAAAATACACACATAAGGCAGAAACTATAAGAGCCCCACAAATCAAAAATTCTCAAACGTTACTCTTTTTTTGTTTGAGGTAGGAAATCATCAACACCCGCTCTAGGTGGAGCGAGAGAGGGTCGGATGTTCACTGACTAAAAGCCACCTGTGTTCCAGGACCACAGTAAATCTTTCGAGCAATCCTACAGCCCAGTTTAGCCCACGAACCAATAAGTTTACTATGTTAATTATTTTTAACTGGTTTTTCCATCTTCTCATTCAAATGCACGCATCGGGTCGTTTATACAGCGTATATCGAAAGACTGCTACAATATGCCTGCAGCGATCTTCCTGTCCGATTAGAATCGAAATTATAACCCGAATAATTGTAATTATTTGGGTGTCTTCAAGGCTAGAGTGAATAGGCTCTTAATAAACTACTGCGCTTCACCATCAACGATTGCATCACTGCTTACCATCAGATGGGGTCGCAGTCAAGCACTAGATTATATCATGTAAAAAACACTCATATATACTTAAAACTTTTCTCTTCTTTTGCCGCTTCAGGTCCTCTGGGACGTTCAGCCCAGCGCATGACAAAGCTGTAATATAATAATATGAGTCTTTTGGCATTTTGACCAATTTTTTTGCCTTAACACCTTCGACCCACAACGTAATGTGTTCGAAGGATCCACCCACCTGTCAATTAGAGACACAATAGAAAGATAATGACAGCGCGAACGAAATGCAAAATATATTGCTTAACTGCTTAAAAAGATGTTAGAAGCACTTCTCAGTAGTCAAAGGAAGAATATCGTATTTCATGGTTGACTACAGCCTACTCGCGTGTAACAAAACCCAATTAAGAGCTGTTCGGTCTAGGTAAGCTAATAATGCGGCCAACGGTCTCATAACCGCATTACCACGCAAACGCCTAATTAACTAAATTTAAAGGAAAGAAAATTGTTGAAATATTTCCACGCTTTTGTCGCTGAAGAAATGTTTTTCTAGGACAATATTCCTTCATATCTTTTTTTAACTATGTCGAGTTGGTACATTGGCTATTGTAGCTTGAAATGGTTGAATATCTATTTGATTGAGAGGATTTTGCGCCATCTGAGGCCGTACAAAGCAAAATCACGAGTACCTCCTTTGTCCGACTTTGTCCTAGTCCGACTGTTTTATGACAGTTGGACCAGGAAACTTACGTCAATCAATGAAGCCGAAAGGCTAAGATAGCTGCTGGATCAAGATTTTTGTTTCTTATTTCACTGGTCTTGTAAGGAGCAAATCACAGGAATCAAAATATTTAAATATTTACTAACTTTTGCCCGCGCGGTTTCGCTCCCGCTCTTCCCTACTATACCCTACTCAACCCTACTCTACCTAGTAAGGTAGATAGGGCAAAAAAAATAGTGTAATGTAGGGTAGTGTACTACCCTACAACACAATTTTTTTTAAGAGCTTCTCAAAAACAAACAACAAAAAAGAATAAAAAGAATTAGCGAAATCGGTTCAGCCGTTCACGCGTGATGGCGTGACCAAGGGATTATGGATAATTACCCAATTAATTAATTAATAATTAATTAATTAATTAATTAATTATTGCCTTAGGCATTTTCAACCAGTCAACCTTAAAGTGGTGCAAAAACATAACATGGTATGTGCAATTTAATGGCAAACAACTGTATGCCATCCTCATGTTAAAATGGAGCATTCCAAAGAGAAATCGCCTCTACAAAGAAGGAGGACTGGATAAACCCAGAGTGATGAAAACCCATACTAATATTATAAATGGCAAAAGTGTGTGTGTCTGTTTGTCCATCTTTCACGGCAAAACGGAGTGACGAATAACGTGATTTTTTAAGTGGAGATAGTTGAAAAGATGGAGAGTGACATATGTAGGCTACTTTTTGTTTCTTTCTAACCCCCATACTTCTCAGGGGAACCGTGTTACCCCGAATTTAACGCAAGCGAAGCCGCGGGCAAAAGCTAGTAGAAAATAGAATTGAGAAGAAGAGTTGGAAGGCCTCCCACAAGGTGAACAGACGACCTGGTGAGAGTCGCGGGAATCCGGTGGATGCGAGAAGCACAGGATCGGTCGTTGTGGCGACGCTTGGAGGAGGCCAATGTCCAACAGTGGACGTCTTTCGGCTGAAATGATGATGATGAAAATAATATACCTTTTTTTATTTCAGCGGTGATGGGAGAAAAGCCCTACCCATTCAAAGCGCCATCGCCACAAGACATGGTGGCGCTGAGGAAGGCGATAGAAGCAGGTCTGTCGTGCACCGTGCGCGACAGGGTGTGGGACAACCCCAGGTTCCTGGTCAGCAGCGGCAACACGCCCGCTATCATGCAGGTAGCTTTACTATCTATGTGTATGCCCTGGTCAGATCATGGAAATTGAAGATTTCATGATATGGCCAAGCAAAACTGGCCAGATTCCTTGCTGGAGTCTGCGTTTCCTGATGGCTACAAACCGGGAATTTTTAAGTCGAGAGTGAATAGGTTTCTTCTAGTTAAGCGCGTTCCATCGTCGACCGCATCGTCGCTTTCCATCAGGTGAGACGGCGGTCAAGCGCGAACCTAACGACAGTAAAAAAAAAATCGGTTTTAAATGTTAAAGTTTGATGACATTTCAATCTTCATTTGGCCTCCTTTCTTTATATGTCCAAACGAGGATTTGTATATCATCAAATGTTAACGTATATTCGATCTGGCCAGTTTTAGTTGGCTATATCATGAAGTGATCAATTCTAAGATTTGGTCACGACATGTATAATTATACGGTTTAGTCGATAAATGTCAGATTCTACAAATGTCAGATGAGTTTAAAATGCCAGATTCTATAAATGTCAGATTCTACAAATGCCAGATTCTACAAATGTCAGATTCCATAAACGCCAGATTCTACAAATGTCAGATTCTATAAATGCCATTTTAAACTCATCTGACATTTGTAGAATCTGACATTTATCGACTAAACCAATTATACGTCGCAGCCATTTTATATAATACGCCATATAGGCACGCCGGATTGTAAAACGTCGCTATAATGTAATGCGTCGACAGCACGTTCAGCCAGATTTCAATTGGGCTGAAATAAAGTACGCCGCATTGAATTCGTCAAAGTGGCTTAGGAACTTATACGTTGCACAATATACAAGCAAAAATTTTGCCCTCATCACGGTTCACGGACGAAAATAAACAGACAACCAACAAGAAAATATTATTTTATTTTTCTAACACGGAACTAATTGCGACTCAGCTTATCGGAGTTGAAATAATGAATAGTTAGTTTTGCATTATTTTCCTCACAGTTGTTTCTGTTACTAATTAGCATTTTTCCCTAAGAAATAACTATGCACCATTAGTATTATTTTTACACGAACTTGTAATAAACGTATGAAAAACCATGTCAACGGTTAGTAATATAGATAAAAACACTAGCTGTCCCCCGCGGTTTCACCCACGTTTTTGGTTGCTACTCCGCTCCTATTGGTCGTAGCGTGATGCCAAGGTAACCTGGTTAGTAATATATTATAAAACACTAGCTGTCCCCCGCGGTTTCACCCACGTTTTTGGTTGCTACTCCGCTCCTATTGGTCGTAGCGTGATGCCAAGGTAACCTGGTTAGTAATATATTATAAAACACTAGCTGTCCCCCGCGGTTTCACCCACGTTTTTAGTTACTACTCCGCTCCTATTGGTCGTAGCGAGATGTTATACAACCTATAACCTTCCTCGATAAATGGGCTGTCCAACACTAAAGGTAGACCTACATTAGGCACATTTAGGCCACCACAGAAAAGACGAAAGAGGTTAGAAAGGAAATACTTTCCGATTTGTACTACAACGAGTATCGCCGCTTGTCCCACATCCTTTAACTTCACTACAGGCAATAAACTAATATACCCAGCGGGCCCAGCTGGGTCGAAGCCTACTGAGGCCAGGGTTATCTGAAAGGAAAATCGAGCCCCAGTATGAAGGCAAGAAGGAACAGGGTGGGTTTTTAGTCAGTAAAAGTCTGCCACTATCTCCCGCTCCACCCAAGGGCAGATTTTGTCATTGGAAGATTTTTCCCACCGAAAAAAAAAACTAACAGCTATACTTTGATCACAAGTTTGCCATTGGTAGTTGAACTATGAACAACGCCCCCCCCCACAAGGCCATTCTAACCTCTCATCTGTTATGTATGGGCCACGCACACCGATCTGCGCGCCATGATCGGTTTCCATACATTTTATATGGCTACTAGACTTGTAGAGCTACTTTAGATCCACACCACTTGTCAGTTCGAACCAATAGTCCCTGAGATTAGCGCGATCAACCAAACAAACAAATTCTTCAAGCTTTCTAATATTAGTATAGATATTCCATCTCTCCTTTTTCATACGTAAACAAAATGGTTTATTTTTCACGTAACGTATGGCTTATTTTTCTTGTAATAATGCTATAATTACTTAATTTGTAAAACAAATCAAACTATCACAAATCAAAGACGAAGTTTGTGAGTCTGTGTGTGTTTATCAATGACTATACAACCACTTGACCGCTCATACGGGCGACTCCAGCTCACGACACATGTGATTTTGCACTTATATTAGATGCCGATATCAGTGCATTTCTTAGTACTGACCAGTTGTTGGATCTGTGCACGTTCCTTAATTTTAGTACCTTAAAAACATTTATTGCCTAAAACAGAAGCAAAAATGAGTTCCTGTGCAATTAAATGGTGCGGGATATCATCTAAGAAAATCTATTTAAAAAAAATATGGCATAAGTTTTCATCCTTAAGTAAAATATGTTTTTATTTATTTACATTATTGGTAATTAGAGAGCTCAAGCTAAACTGGATGGTTACGAAAAAAGTGATACCGCGTTGATGTCTTTTGAAAAAGTCCTTTACTTTCACTAGAATATTAGATAAGTCTATCCCTTTCTATCCATGAGTACTTTCTACTGAGTGATGAAGTGATGTGACAACTTCAGACAACATACTTGATAAATATTATTTTATCGATGATTCCCAATGGTGAATAAAAAATTAAGTTACCTACCTTTTTTAATGTTAACATTTTAGATTTCTTGTTGTTACTTGTAGAGGAACATTAATATTGATGAATTTGACAAGCCTCAGTTTTTTATTCGACAGTAAGAAATAGTTTCTCGCGGTCTGGATGGAGCGAAAGGCTCCACCAAAACCATAAGAATATGCCATGCAAGCCAGACTTTTACTGACTAAACCAATGACTATACAATTACTTGATTGCTAATACGGGTGACTCAGGATTAATATTAGACGCCAATATAACGCCTTTTATAGTACTGTCCAGTTATTAGATCTGTGCACACATGATCATTTCGGTACTCGTATACTCGTACCAAAGCTCGTTCCATAAAAAACATTTATTGCATAAAACAAAAGCAAAAAAAAAACCGGCCAAGAGCGTGTCGGGCCACGCTCAGTGCAGGGTTCCGTAGTTTCACGTCCGTCACAATAAGTTTCCCCAATTAAGAGTTAAAACAATGAACGACAGACAACGAACAAGAGCAAATACATAAAGAAACCACCAGAGATCAACCGAACAATTCGATAATATAATAGCTCATACCATGACTCCATAAAATCAGGAATAAAATTTATACAAACTAGACGTGTTATGTATGTTGGGTTTTCGGTGGTAATTTTGGATTGCATGAACTTATTATAATAAATCTTTTTTTTATTTTACAGAAGACACGTTCAGGATAGTAAAATATGTTAATTAAGTTAAAAAAAATGCTTGCATATACGGCTGAATTACAAACTTAGTTCAAAAATGATTATGAACAACTTTTCATAAACTGTTCCACCCGTCAAGTTCAAAATAAGTTTCCTAGAAAGTCTTTATAAAGACTTTTTTTTCTACTTTTGAGATTTTTTTCATATTTTCTAAACTTATGGTTAAAAAGTTAGAGAGGGACACATTTTTTTTTACTTTTGAAGCGATTATTTCCGAAAATATTAGTTCAATTTTATGGTGAGGAAAATCGTCTATGTTTAAAAAAAAGCAGAACTAATCGACGTCGATTTTATCGATATCGATAGTATTGCTGCAAAATTTACTTGTTCATCACTATTTTTACTGGGTTTGTTGCATTAGCCAATCACAGCCGCTATATTTTCCCCCGTCCCCCGACCCGCAACGGTGAATCGTGTGCCTAGACAAAATCGGTCTATCAGCTCTCAAGTGGTTTTATTCTCTTTGGTGTTTATGTAGGTAGGTAGGTATGTTTGTTAGTTTTTCACGCTAGAACGGCTAAATGGATTTGGATGAAACTTGGTACACGGATTGATCATGTCTTAAAATAGCACATTGGATACATTTTATCTCGGGAGTATAGTTTTCCATCACGCGAACGAAGCCGCCGGCAGTAGCTAGTTTCTTCATTAGTTGTTTACACGTTAATGAACAAATTAAACAATGAAATGAGTCGCGACGTGGATTGAACGCTCAATGACAAAATTAGCATTCAATTGATCAGACACAGTTACCTAGTATCGCGTTAATGACACACACACTTGTAGTAGCGTAGTTAGGCGTGGGCGAAGTGGGCCTCGCATAAGCGACGGCTCTTTAAGAACGAGGGCTTTTTTTATAACTGTTAGGCTCATTTGACTACTATTTAATCTAATAAAGAATCGCTAAACTTAAGTGTCAATAGGCAGGGCACATTGCTCGCAGAACAGATGGTCGATGGGGACGAAAGATTCTGTAGTGGCGGCCACGTACCGAAGGAGGCAGCGTTGGAAGGCCTCCAACAAGGTGGACCGATGACCTGGTCAGGGTTGCGGGAATCCGATGGATGCGTGAGCATGACGCACAGGACCGGTCGTTGTGGCGACGCTTGGGGGAGTCCTATGTCCAACAGTGGACGTCTTTCGGCTGATATGATAATGATGAAGCGACGATGTGGTCGAATACTGGGTTGCGACAGTCGCTGTCTTGTTTTTGAATTTATGAAAGAAAAAGGCATTGCTGGGCGACAGCGCGGGGCTAATTGAGACATGGGCTAAGACACATGTCTTCGCCCACGTCAAGATTAGTCTACACTACGCCTCTGCACACTTGTACTAATCAAATATATTGATAAACAAGTTCTTATGTGGATTGTACTGTGGACTAAGTTTTTCTAGATGTCGGAAAATTGAATTATTTCGCTTCTCAACTGAATTTTTTATTTTGAATTGAAGAAGAATACCGTAGGAAGATATTATACTGGGCCCGCCATAATCGCGGGGTAGGTCCCTTTTTGAGGAGTGGCTGTAGAGGCGCCACGGCGCCGGCGCCCTCAATTTCCGACTCACACAGATACTCTACCGATATAGACAGTTCGGGAGTTTTCAGACAATAACCTCTGATATCTGCCTGCCTGACCTCCATTTCCTAGTAAACCCTCTCACCTTGGGTGAAGAGCAGTAACTTCCCCTCTTCACCTTAGACTTACTGGCTAATACCAACCTGTGTTCGACATATTCCCGCAGCTCAATATGATTCATGGCCCTGGAACAAAGGTAAAGAAGGACCAGCATAGCGTTTTAGTCAGTAAAAGTCTGACACGCCCTCCTGCTCCGCCCGAGAGCGGGAGAAGTCATTGAATGATTCCCTACCAAAATAAAAACAAAAACTCAATATAAGCGACTGGCCTATTGGTCTAGTGGTTTGTGACTCTGTATGCTACGACGGAGGCCGTGGGTTCGATTTCCACCCAGGACAAAAATGTTTGTGTGATGAGCATAATCATTTGTTCTGTGTCTGGGTGTAACTTATCTATAATATGTAAGTATTTAGAAATATTTAATTATGTTTATTAGTTGTCTAGTACCCATAACACACGTTCTGCTTAGCTTGGGACTAGACGGCGTTGTGTTATATCTATATATATAAAAATCAATGCCACTTTTCGTTGTTATTTTATAACTCAAGAACGGGCTCACCTATCCAAACCAAATTTTTAGGCTTTGTTCGGACTATTTAGTAGATGGTTTATGTGAAGTTTGGTAGAGTAGAGTATAGTAGGGTAGAGTAGGGTATAGTAGGGAAGAGCGGGAGCGAAGCCGTGCGGGCAAAAGCTAGTTATATTATAATTATAACATCGTAAATTGCAGGAGGGCTCCCGTTACAACGCTCTGCACATAGCGGCGAAGGCAAGCAACGCGGAGATCTGCAACTTAATACTGACGACGGTGGGCAACCCGATGTTTGTGCAGACCCTGTACGGAATGGACGCTGACCCCGACTCCTGTAAGGTAAGCAAGAAAATCCATACTAATATTATAAATTGGAAAGTGTGTGTGTCTGTTTGTCCGTCTTTCACGGCAAAACGGAGTGACGAGTTGACGTGATTTTTTAAGTAGAGATAGTTGAAGAGATGGAGAGTGACATGGGCTAGTTTTTGTCTCTTTCTAACCCCCCACCTCTCAGGGGAACCGTGTTACCCCGAGTTTGTTTTTTTATTTTTTTGTTTGTAGGAGGTAATCTCTGGAAGTACTGGTCAGATTGCTAAAATGTGTAACGTCACGCCGTGCTGCGTTTTTTCGCACAGGATGACGTCAGACGTAACTTTAATGGGCTACTTATATCTTTGTTATTTTTGGTTTAATCGAAAAAAGAAAAAATACGTGCCCAATATTTTTTGATCTAAAATACGGACTAAATAAAATGTAGTTCTTTTGACCCTGGAAACTACCATATTATGTAAGTGTTATTTTATTAGAATAGAATAAACTTTATTGTACACCAAAATAGTAACAATTTCACAGAAACTTAAATCTATGGGTACAATGGCGGTCTTATCGCTGACAGCGATATCTTCCAGACAACCTTGGGATGGATAAATAAGAGAGATAATTAGTTGCTTAAACGAAGTCCGTTTTGTACCCCCAGGAGTTCGCAAGTATACTAGTAGACCGCTACCTGAACACCCCCGACAAGGCGATCAACGAGACGCCGCTGCACTTCGCCGCCAAGTTCGGCGCCGAGCACGTGGTCGACGTGCTCACGTCCTTCCCGCAGTGCAACCGCAGCGCCGTCAACAAGTACGGCGAACAGGCTAAAGATGTGAGTCACATACTAACATACATCTATACTAACATACTTGATACTTTAACCATTAATTTAAAGAGACACGTGACATTCACCAACCCGTACTGGACCCGCGTGGTGGATTACGGCCCATTCCCTCTCCTAGAGAAAGGAGGCCTGAGTCCCAGCAGTGGGAACATTAAAAAGGCTGATGATGAACCACTGATTTATTAGTTTTAATCTATATTTTAATTGCAATTTCATTTTTAATAAGATATTAACAATATTGTGAAACATCTCCATTATTTAAATTAATTAAAATATAGATAAGATGATTTACTTACACAGATCAAAAAAGGGACCACGAATATTGTCTCTATAAAATAATTGACATATATTTTTACTTCATATTTATTTTACTACCTATTGTGGATTTAAAGAGATTTCCAGATTAAAAAAAAAAATATATTAACTAGTGCTTGACTGCGATCCCACCTGATGGTAAGCAGTGATGCAATTGTTGATGGTGAGGCGCACTAGTTTATTAAGAGCCTATTTAATCTAGCCTTGAAGACACCTAAATTATAATTGGACGGGAAGGCCGCATCAGGCAAAGAAATCATAGCATTATTTTTTTTGTTCAGATAATCTGCAAGCGCGCTACAAACTGCGAGGCGGGCGTGTCGCACCGCATCGCGTGCATGCTGCAGGAGCGCTACTACGTGCCCGTGCTGCACACCGAGGACGGCAGCGGCGTGCCCACCATAGGCCGCGCCTTCACGCCCGCCATGCCGCCGGTGCGTGTTTCACTCTCAAACTATGATACTTTATTCTATACTAGTTATAATAGATTATACTGTAATAACGACTTTATATATTTTAAGTTAAAATATAAAAAAGATTAAAAAAAGAAAATTGGCAAAAATTCAGACTAAAATTTCTACCTCTGGGGGTCCAGAATCATATATTCGATTCATGGTATCCGTTTGTACGTCGATGTCAAAAACACCCTGTATAATAGTTTATATAAAATAATTTTTCATTACTCATACTCTGAAAGTATGTCTGAAGTTTCCTGTGAAGCGGGCTGAAAAGTATCACACTTTTCATCCCTAGGGAGTTTTACTTTCACCTAAGAGCTGGCAAATTATTAAAAAAAAAACTAGGTCTATCTTCTTGTATTCGTAATGAAAAGCACAATGCTTACCTCGGGGTTAATGTTACGTATTTAGTCCCTCGAATTAGCGACCTACGCTCGGCCGCCAACTCCTTCTCGGGACGAAATAAGTAACTTTCACCCCTAGTCTAACAATGTACTATTTCGTCCCGCAGGAAATAAACCGCGACCCCCTGAGTCCCCGCTACGAGATCCGCGCCTACGCGGGCCCCATGGAGGCGCGCGCGGCTGAGCTGTTCCGGCGCCGCTGGAAGACGCCCCCGCGCGCGCCGCAGCCTCCCTGCCCGGGGTCCCCCGCCGCGCCCGTGGCCCCGAGGGTCCCCCTGTCCCACTACACCAAGGACACCCCCGCCCCACCGGCCAGTCCGAAGCCCCAGGCCTTTAGGCTAAAGGAGATTACTAAGGGACTTGAGACTGTTGGCAGGTTAGTATGAAATACTTATTTATAGTGAGCAGTCGCTCCATATATATTTTTTCCCAAATCCATTCAATATTAAATAGTTAGAAAACATTCAAATCTTGTGGAAGGGGAAACTTTTATGTAACAGAATAAAGATGCACATACTGATATGGCATGTCATCGCCATTAAGTTACGTGCGTATAAAAGAGATAGCGAGATATTCCCACTACACCTTCCAATCTTCTTCATACCATATTTGAAATGCTGATAGTGGCTTCATTTAAAAATAAAAAACATGCTGCTTCATTTAATAAAATTTGATGCAGTTTAATATTAAATAGTATTTAATAGTAGGAGCAGTGGTGGCCGAGTGGTAATGGCCCCGACTTACTAGTTTTAAGATCACGGGAACTCAGCCAGGCGCATTACTTTGTGTAATTTATTTCATCACCACTGCTTTCAAAACGGTGAAGGAAAACTTCGTGAGGAAACCGGCATCTCATCCGTCTCAACAGTGGGAACATTAATAAGTTGATTATGCTATGTGATGCAGTTTAATATTAAATATTATACAGAAATAAACACAAAAGTTTCCAATTGTGATATGGTTTAACAAAATTATTCGCTTTTTTGCAGAAACTTAGCAGAAGAAATGAAAGTGGGCTGGAAAGAGTACTGGCCGTTTTTAGACACGTTCACCGACCTCCGTACGCCCGAAGGTCTAACATTATTAGAAAACTATTTGAAAAACAAATACGAAAGTGCCTGTTCGTTCGCTTACAGCGACAGCTGCGCACAATCACATGTTCCCGACGATCTTTCACTATCAAGGATAAGCCTCTCCGTGTCCCAGCAAAGCCCAACTAAAGACTCGACGTTAAGTCCCATTTCAGAGCTCTGCGTCGCCATGAAATCATGCAAGATATCTAACGAAAGGCCTCCCCATTGGCGGAAAACGGACCCTTTAAGACAGAGGCTTTGCAGACATCCTGGCGCTAAAATAGTGAACGGAGATGCGCCTGTAGTCAACCACACAGTCAGCCAACTGCTCTGTATAGAGCGCACCTGCCAAGTGTTTGCGAAGAGAATAGCGGACGCGCTAACATTCAGTCTTACCGCCGAACCTGAAGTGGCTGGAGACTCGCTAAAATCCGAGTCGAAGCACCTCCAACACACTATATACACATACATGGATGACGAAAGATTTCAGAGCATAAACTTCGCATTAATACACTCGAGATTAGCGCAGCTTGTTGTCTACAAACTAAAACAGCAAACCAACGATTTGGATGACGTTAATCATTTTCTGGAGTTCTTAGTGAAACTCCGTTGTCCAAATGATGATATTTTCAGTTCGGACGATGAGAGAAAACCAACATATACGTGCGGGAACAATAGATTAGCTAGAACGAAAATGACACAAGTAATTGACGGTCATGTGAGGTGCTTAGCTAGTTTTATTTGCGAAGAGTTGACTGAATGTGAGCCACTTAAAGCCCCGGCCATGTCCGAGGTGGAGTGTACGGAGTTATGGCAGAAAGCGTCCAAGTGCAGGTGCGATTGGAAAATAGAAGTTTTCGAACGGAACAGTAAAAAGAATGCATCGTTTAGGAAAAATAGATCTATCTTGTCGACGAGTCCGAAGAGTGAGAGCTTTATTAGAAGACTGACGTTTGATCATGACATTGGTGAGTAATTTTTGTTTATTTCGTAATTTTTAAAAATGCTTATCCACAAATATAAAAAAAAAAAACCAAGATTAAAATTGACTATTATGATCAACTGCTGGGTAGAAATCAAAACATGATATAAATTAATTGGTTCGATAAAAAAAAATCACTAATCTGACCCTAATTACGATTTTTCTTTAAAAGGGTGTTTCCTTTTTAAAAAAAAACACGAAGAAGTTCAAAACTAGTACGAACTGGCCTTAACAGTTCAGTTTAGGTCGTAAAATGGATTGCCTTAAAATCTCGTGGTATGGCCTCTGATTAGAATTACAAATTTGACGTACATCTTTCAACAAATCAGATAAATGATTACAATATTGGTGGCAGGTGATGGCAAGCTGCAACACAGCGAAGCAGAGAGGCCGCTCAACGCGAACTCTCCGGGCGGAGACAGCGGCGCGGCCTTGTATACGGTGGACACGGCCAAGTGTACCGTCGTGCACGCTGAGGTAAGCCCACGCAGAAAGTGTGTTATTTGACCTAGGGCGTACACAATGCTGTAGGATGGTTTAAAATAATCACCACAGTCCTGGAATTGAAAGGGCAACAGAAGAGGAACACACAGGTTTTATTCAGAAAAAGTCTAACACTCTCGCTCCAGCCAGAGTAGAAGGAGTAATTTTTTAGACCATGGTCTACCTATGTACCAAATCTGTTTAGCTGTTTGAGCGCTTAGATATATACGAACTATAAACTATGTGCCATAAAAGCGAACTTTATGACATTAGTTTGGTGAAAAGGAGTGCAAAGAGGCTAATTGGTGATCCAGATTTGGTTAAGTCCAACCTTCAAAGCCTTGAGCACAGGCGTAGGGTAGCCAGCCTTTCGGTGTTTTAAAGGGATGCATTTTGGAGAGTGTGTGCAAGAATTGCCCGACTTGATTCCGCCATCTCAATTCTACCATCGCACAACCCGGCGTACGGTGAATATCCACCCTTACGTTGTTGAAACCTCTACGGTCCAGACTAAGCGTTTCGCCTACGTTTATATCACGTACGTCTAAGGACTGGAACAGTTTGCCTGCTGCGGTCTTCCCGTCCGATTATAATTTGAGTGTCTTCAAGGCTAGAGTGAATAGGCTCCTAATAAACTAGTGCGCCTAACCATCAGAGATTGCATCACTGCTTACCATCAGGTGGAATCGCAGTCAAACACTAGTTTAAAACAATAAAAAAAAGTTTGACAACTCAAAAAAAAACGTACATTATAATTAAAAACGTGCTTCTCTACGCTTAGCAGATATCTGACGACGAGTCCGTGGCATCTTGCAATAATTCTGACGAAGAGGAATTTCTGACGGCGTCAGAGCATTCGGAGCGGGAAGACGATGACATGACTGAAGCCAGCGACAAAGCGAAAGCCGAACCTTTTATATACGGGTGAGTGGTTTTTGAGCATAAAACTGAAGTATTATTAAGTCCTACTGGGGACAGGGTTGTCCGAAAGGGAGCTCGTGCCCCGGTATGAAGGCTAGAAGGAACGGGATGGGGTTTTTAGTCAGTAAGAGTCTGACACTATCTCCCGCTCCACCCAAGAGCGGGTTTTGTCATAAGATGATTTTCCCCATCGAAAAAAAAAGTATTATTAAGTAAAGAAATAAAACTTAACCAAAGAAAAACTTCTATTGATATTCAGAACTATCAGGCACTTAACACCAGTGTTGCCAGACGTCCCGATTTATAAATCAAAATTAAATGTCCCGCGCGGGACAGGTTCAATCCCGCTTTTCGGGAGTAACTGACCGTGTATGCAGCGTACTGAGAAAGCACGGGCGGGTGGCACAGACAAATGTGGACTGCCCCCCTAGCCAAGTTACAACCATTTCGCTTGCGTCGGACGCTTAGAGTTGACCTTGCCGCCAATTCTTTTGTTCTGACCACGTGACCGAGCGTTGAGGCGACGTCGTTCCCGTACATTTGAAGCTTTCTACTAGCGTTAACTATTGCAGATTAGCAACTTGGCTTGTACTGGCCTTGAAACGCCATATTTTTCTAATGAACAAAACTTTTTTGATTTTGATTTTTTACTCAGAAGACGAATAAGACTCAACTATTTAGTGATAGGGTTTTTTTTTTCTCGACGGGGAAAATCATCATTGACGAAACCTGCTCTTGGATGGAGCGGGAGACAGTGTCAGAGTCTTACTGACTAAAAACCCCGCGCCGTTCCTTCTACCCTTCATACCGGGGCTCTAGTTTCCTTTCCGATAACCCCGACCCCGGTAGGCTTCGACCCAGATGGGCCCCTCCTGTTGCTGACAACTCCTTGAGGCATTTAGTGATAGGTTAAATCTGATTTAAAATATCATATTTGATTAAATATACATTTTCTATGGATATTTTTACTGTCTATTGTCACATAAACATGACATTTCAAACCGTGAGAACTTGTATTTGGCTGTATGTTTATTATACTATTGTTATCCTTTTGTTGTAGCTGTTGGTTCTCCTAATAAATAAATAAACGTAACTTGTACTCGAATAAAAAGATAAATATTTAAAAACTTTTGATTTTATACGTTTTTTCACTTAAAAAGTTCCTGAATCTTGATTTGGCAAAAAAATCTGGCAACGCGGTTTAACACCCAACATTGGTTTTGAGTGTGCACGAGGGTAAATAAAATAGTTATTCAACCCTTTAACCGCTTCGGATTGGTCTGATGAGTGTTTTCATGGTTATAGGTACTGCGATATTATAGAAAATACAAAACCCAAACAAACCTAATTTCGAAAAAAAATAATGTACCTTTAAAATAAAACTTATAATTCCAACTCAACCCAAAGATATAACACTTCCAAGGAAACCGTTTTAAAAAACAGAATTGAAGATAAAAACGCTATCAATGACTCCCCTCTTTTTCATATTACTCTCGTAACAATCCTTCCATCCTTTATCTGGCCTCTTTCTACTTCTCCATTCATCCACATTTACCATTTTCTTTTTGTTGTTCAAAGCTCCTTTTTGGCCTCGCACATGCCTTTTTTATTTTAAGTACTTATAGATTAATTACTTTCCAGCGACGAGCCGTCTAAGATCGACCGTCTGGTGTACGACGCGTTGTACCAGTGCTCGATCTGTCCCGAACAGTATCCCAACGTGTACCGGTGGAGACACAGCGTGGCGCTCTACCCGCCCGAGCAGAGAGACAAGTCAGTATCTTTTAGTCTTATGATCTTTCAACACTATGATAAACTGCTGTATAGATAGGCCTGTCCACGGTGTTGCCACTTCAATAAAATTAGTTTTCTGTGTCTCGCATCCAAAGGATTCTCACAACTTTCACCAGGTGCATGGTCCACCTTGTTAGAGGCCTTCTAACGCTACGTCTTCCGGATCACGGTCGCCACTCCATGAAATTTTCGTCTTCATGGACCATTTCGACGGGTATAAAATGAAAAAGTTATCTGCAATTTTCCAATAATTTTATCCAAACTGTTCTATACCCTGTTCTGTCTCTGTTAGTATATAATATACATTTTTTAGCCTAAGTTTTCCTTCTGAAGCGCAAAGTCTTTCTTTTCTTCATTCCATTGTACCTCACGGTTTTAAGTACTTGTGTCTCAGTCCCGCTGGTGTGGAACTTGTCCCATCGTTTTCGTTTTGGTTTCTGGCTAATTAATGAGGATGATTTTAAGTTTTTTTTTATGATTGTTTAGATGGCAGCCAGCGCCGTTAGCAGACGACAGCATGCGTGTGAGCGTGTCACTCGTGGCGCCCAGCCCCGGCGCCAACGTCAGCAGTCCCGCCGGCGCCGCCGGGCCGGCCGCACGCGCCGCCCGCGTCGCTGCGCGCTGCTCCACGCCCAACAGGGAGCGCGACTGTCTACAGGTAACGTAACATAGTCAGTACAACTTCCCCGTTGGTAAGACACCCCACCCTAACCCTTTATTAAGCCAGCCAAACTGCTGAGCCTGTATTTTGAATTTGATCCTCATTCTTCTTAGCGTATCGATGGCAAAATCAGTCAGATTCCTTGCCCAGCCCAGAAATCGGCCACTGCAATGCCGTCCGCTGATGCTGTCATTAGGTCCTTACGTAAGCAGGTGACCGGGCACGTGGTGCAGGACGGAAGGTGAGACATCGTCTGCGGAGTGACGCCGCACAGACACTGAAGATCGGAACCATCCGAGAACCCCCACCTGTGGAGATTGTCTTTGCTGCGCCCAACCTGGGTGCGGAGTCTGTTTAGGGTTTTCCAGGTTGACCATGGCAACTCGTGTCCAGGAGAGAGGCTCTCCGATGGCTCGATATAATCTTCAGGAGGTCTAAACTTATCCCGCCAGAGGTCGCATCTCTCCGACGTCGCGTCACTTTGAGATGGGCTCACGCTTGCAACAAAGCTTCTACGACTTTTAAGTCTTCGAGGCACCGAGCAGTAATTGTGCATTGGATGGCGAGGGTCACTTTGTTGTTTAGCCCTTTCTATGCAGTTAGCCACAGCCCTGCGAACTTCTGGGGGCGCAATACCGATTAGTGGATACAGCATTCGTACCGGAGTCGGTTTAAGGCAACCAGTAGCAATCCGGCATGTCTCGTTAAGTGCTGTATCCACTAAGTTGGAGTGGGCGGAGCGACTCCATACTGGACAGGCATATTCACCAGCAGAGAAGCAGAGCGCCATCCCAGTCGTT
Organism: Mythimna lalbum; assembly: GCA_949319445.1. Taxonomy (NCBI): domain Eukaryota; kingdom Metazoa; phylum Arthropoda; class Insecta; order Lepidoptera; family Noctuidae; genus Mythimna; species Mythimna lalbum. The sequence continues at coordinate 16,233,556 of OX439357.1, read as the reverse complement.
CGCAGAACTTGTGGAGACGCCCCCCATTTAGTGGATGTTAGGCGACGTAGTAGGTTATTTCTTGCATGCACCTTCCGCTTAACGTTCACGCAATTCTCTTTGTAATTAAGGGACCTGTCCAAAGTAACGCCGAGATATCTTGGATGGGGGCTATGTGTGATTGGAACCCCCTGCCACGAGATATTGAGTGTTCGACCCGCTTGTCTGTTACGTAGGTGGAAGACGCACGACTGGGTTTTTGAGGGATTTGGTTTCAACGCATTAGCAGTATAATACTGGCTAAGATCTGAAAGGGCGGTGATAAGGTTGGCCTCAATCTCCTCAAAATCAGTAGCTTGGCAAGTTAATGCTAGGTCGTCTGCATACAGAAAGCGGGTTGTATTAGGGCTCACCGGTTGGTCATTGGTGTATATGTTAAACAGCAAGGGAGCCAGAACACTACCTTGTGGCAATCCATTTTTTTGAGTTCGCCACTTGCTCTTATCATTAAGGAGGCTCACTTGAAATCGTCGGTTACTAAGGAGCTCTCTAAGAATTCGAGTAAACTTTGGGTCCTCTGTTAGACTGGTGACTTTCCACAACAAGCGCCGAATGTTGACGGTATCGTAGGCAGCTGACAAGTCCACAAACACTGCGCCCGTCATTTTCTTGGTTTCGAAACCATCCTCAATGTGTTGCGTTAGGTTAAGGACTTGGCTGCAACAAGACTTTCCAGGTCGAAATCCAGCTTGCTCTGGTATGAGTTTTGAATCGACAAGTTTTGTAAGACGAGCTAGCAGTAGCCTTTCAAATAGTTTATAAGTGTGGCACAGCAGAGATATTGGGCGAAAGTTTTTAGGATCGTCGTGCTGTTTCCCAGGCTTGGGTATAGCGATAACTCTTGATCTTCTCCAAAGTCGAGGAATGTTCGCCGACTCCAAGCAGTAATTGAAGAGTCGCAGCAGCCACGACACAGATATTGGGCCAAGGTGTTTAATTTGCTCGACTGAAATATCGTCAACTCCGGAGGCCTTACCAGAACCACTTACCAGATCCTCATTAATCGAAATCCATTCCAGCCTTACCCACCAGCGACGCCTTAAGCCAAGATCCGTACGCTATTAGAGTATAGTAGCTCAGTTTTGAAGTAGGCCTTAATTCATTAGGACCGTCATACAGAAAAGTCCAATCAAACAACCTACTAACTCATAGGTTGGAAAAGATACTCACAAAAAGTACTGGCTCGCAGGTGAACTTTCTATGAAGGGGAGCGGACCAAAACCTACTACGCCAGCCCAGTGCGGACTACTAGATGTCAAATGTAATGGATCAAGCCATTCTTTTCATTTCAGGTATCAACATGGTTGAGAGTGACAGGACCAAACTCCCCGCGCTCGGCGCTAGCCGTCAAGAATGCGAACCATAACGTAAGCTTTGGTTTTTAGCACAACTGCTCAGTGGTGCCTCTCGCGGAACACGAGGCACTAACAACTGTTTAAAGCCAGATTATATACTACTAGGACTTTATAAAACCTTCATGATTCTGGTGTTAAAGTGAGATAGAGCTATGCGGGATAAATAGTTCTGTCCCTTTTTCACGCTGGAATTATGACGGCATTCATGCATGTCATTGTAGGGGAGGGGGAGGTGACCGATTTCCGAATTAAGAATTTGAAGTTACGAACGTGTCCAATCCTTCTTGCTTCTTGAATTCCAAAGTCTGACAAGTTTTAAAGCTATTGCAAAGTTTGACAAATAACACTAAATTCTCGATTCAGAAACCGGTCGGAATATATGTCAAAAAGAGATAAGTGCACAGGCAGCTAACTATAAAAAAAATTATCTAACCAGCCAAGTAACTGATCTATGATTTACTGAGTTACTGGTTGGTAGACACTTATGCCCGCCATACACGCTAGGATATACCTGACAGATTCGCCTATACAGTTGAGTTGTACATGTAAACTGCAGTGTTGCACAACTGTGCAGGTTTCCATACAAGCTTACCTGTCTGGTATAACTGTACAGGTAAACCTGTCAGGTATACCCCAGTGTGTATGGCTGGCTCCTTTAGAGATGTAAACACGAAGCACGAGAATTTATCATCACGCTCGATCAATCGCAGAAGATGCCTGTATACTTAACTCTTTCGTTGACTGTACGACACAACTTGAAGGCTCCATCAGCGAAATCCGTCAAACTGTGATCTTTTGCATTACTATGGTATGAGGGAAAATGAATTCGGGCACAAATTCACAGGGTCAAGATTTAATAACGTTGTTTTTAACTGATGGATCCTTTAGCCTCTCAAGCGCCTATCTCCTTTGGTCAAACGCTACAAATACAAGGTATATTGAACCTACAGGCGTTTTCTCTTAGGGACCTAAGCGGTAGGTGAGGGGTTAACGTTTTGATGACCACATCAAAAAAGCGAAAGCGTGCTTTCGGCACCAAACTTTAATTTGTCACGTAATCATGACCGTGGCGTGCTGGACACATTTAACTTTGTCATGTATACATGAATGTGGTAATCAAAATGTTAAATTGTGTCGTAGAAAACCTATGAACAAGTGGCCTTTATCAAATTATATTATGATTCTCTTAAAATGTACCGTTACTTCGCAAATGTTGGTTTACATTTTAAATCTCAATAGAGTAAGAACATGTAAGAATCGAGTGTTGCAGGTGCAACGTTTGTCATTACAGGTTCTTTCTTGGGCAGCAAAAATATGTAAATGTTTAATTTTAAAAAAAATATCAATATTTCTTATCCAAGTTCTAACAATTATGGATATCATAGTGGTTTCAGAAAACAAATACTTACTGAATATGGTATTTTTATGAATCTAATAAGTTAGGAACAGCATATTTTTAGTGTCTCGATATTTCTTTCTCATTGCGATTTCAGTCTGACATAATGTAATTCGTTTATTTGATTTTATTGAATTTGATTCGAGAGCTAAATGATTGAATGTTTATTTCTATAATTATTTTGAATTGAGAATGTTTATATATTTTGTTTATTTAGTTCAGTGAAGATGTGGATTGGCGCAGTACTGTACTACTTTAATTCATAGTCATTTGATTAAGAAGTGCAACTTAATTTTTATATAAATTTTTATGTGACGTAGATAACGCATGATTTATAAAGACCATTCTTTATATAAATAAATGTGTAAACGCGAAGTGTATTGAACTAAGGCCCGTATATAAAGAACGTCACTCAAAACTCGGGCATTACTTAAAACTAGTTTCAACCAATCAAAAGGCTTGAATCTTGTTTTAAGGAATGCTCAAGTATGTTTAAATGTCATATAAAATAAATGAATGAATGATATAGTTCATTCACTTATACGTTAACATCACAATAAAATTGATAATAGGTTAAGAAACCAACTGACATTAATAAAATACATAGACTATACAACATTATTTTCAGTTTATGCGAAACCTGAATATAGTTTGTTCAGAATCAGTAACTGAATGGATTTCAATACTTTTTACACCATGTTATATTTTTTCGCAAAAATATTTAAAAAGGTCGCAAGTCGAACACCAGCAAACAGCTGGGTGCAAGTGCATAACAACCCCTCAGTGGCCTGGATGGCCTGGTGACTGTATTTTTGCTGAGATAACAAGCTTATAACTTTGATTTTTCATAATACAGTTATGAAATTTTGTACATAGATACATTACATAAAAATATGACACGTGTTTCCTGTTTCGCATATACTAAAAATAATGTGGTATATTCGAAATTTATATTTTCAATTTCATATCTTCCATACTTCTTGGTGCAGCTGTCGCGTGCAATGCGCGTTTATTTTCATATCGAACGAAATTTTTCAACGAATAATACATAGTTTCACTATAAAAGCTCTCATTTAACAAACTTCGTTATATAATATGCCTTCTATTATAAAGAGAACATGTGTTTTAAAATATATTCAATTAAAGAGTTCCGCTGTTATCATTCTGACATTTGTAAATCTCATAATATTATTTGTTTTTATATAAATTAGTTGTTAGATTTTTAACATAATATTTACAGTTTCATATAAAATTTATTTGAAATAGAATATTATTATAAAAAAGTTCTTTGTGAACATAAAATTAGTCTTTAGAATGACTTTTATCAGAAATATGGGAACGTAAATATTGTGTTGTGTTGATTGTGAACCATTATATTAATGTTCTATAGTTGCATTTGTTTATTATGTCCTGTGTTATATGACAATAAGGTTATTTCACTGCGTTGATTAGCATTTAAAGTAGTTAGGCGAAGTCGGGACTCTTTGGATGCCAAAAGCTGCGAGTTGTTGATATAACTTCTACGAATGTTTGTACTTTTATATATTTGAAAGATACGAGAAATTGGTAAAAAAATGTATGTTTTATATGATATTATAATGTTTTAATTCACATAGACGATAGATAAATAAATTATGACTGGTTCTTTTTACTGTTGTTTTTATTTAACACGTGTATAAATATACTAATACAATAAATAGGTGATATTATGACTTTCGATCATTAAACGATTGAAGAGTTAGCAACACGGAGTACAAACTATGGGGTATGCAGCTGCAGGTGGCGTGTCTACGTCTCCCAGAAGTTGTCGTCATCCACCGCCGGCACAGAGATGGGCGAGCGCTCGTCTTCCGACGGACTGTAGTGACCCCTGTCAGTTGAGAAGTCTGCGGGAAAGCTGTCCTTCTCGTAATCGCTGTTCACGTCCTCTTCTTTGCTCAGTTGCATCTGCACGCTCGACACGTCGTTGTTGGGGTCGGCGTGGAAGATGGCGTCGAGGACGTCGTTCCTGGTGAGGTGCGCGGCTTGCTCGGGCGACTGACTGCGGCGCGGCCGCTCGCCGCCGCCCGCGGGCTCGCTGGGCCGCTTGGGGCTCACGATGATGGTCATCTGTGCCGCGAACACTTCCCCCTGCTCCTCGCTTATCGTTACATCTCTCGAGTTCACTGAACTCTGCACGACGAGCAACATGTCTTGCGTCTGCGATTTGATGTCGCTTAATTCACTGAAGCGTTCCACTTCCACTCTCAGATTGTGTTCTTCAGCGCCTTCCAGATGGTTTTCATTGACTTGTTGGGTTAGGTTCGAAGCGGAGGCGAGCTCGTTATCAGGTAAGCGGTACATCTGATTGATGTTTTGTTTTAATATTTGTAGTTCAGCTTGTTTGTTGTGTTTCACTTTCCGCAGCGCGTCGTGTCGTGCGGAGTGCTCGTAGTCGAACTCTGTTTTACTTTCATCAGACAGTACGGTCCTCGTGAGTGATTTGTCTTCTGTGTTGTCTTGCCGCGTCTGTCGTGCAGACGTGTATAGTTTTCTGAAATCGTTGAGGGGAGTCTCGATATAGTTCTCGCGCACGTCCGCGGCGTAGGCCTCGGGGATGGGCGTGACTCTGTCGGCGACGGCGGGCTTACTTTTGAAGTGTGTCTCCGCGATGTCGAACTTGGTCTTGTACTCACGGATGTACTTGTCAAAGTCTCCGCGCACAAACTTCTGTAAGTCTGCGAATTGTGCTTCTATGTAATTTTTGGTTGCTTCGTCCACTTGCTGTGTTGAGTGGCTTCGTGTCGTGTCTGTTACATAAAAGTGAAATTTAATTAAAATGCCATGGGCGAAAATTATTAGTCACTGAATACCAGGCAGAGTCTCACTACCTACTGAGTGAGGTTGACTGCGGCGGTCAAATTTGGCCAAAGATAGCGTAAGACAGAGGACTGGAAGGAGACAGGGCCTTTGGCCAGTAAGCGGACCCAAATTAGGTTAATTAGAAAAAGACGATACAGTCACATTACATACAGTACATTCATAATCTCTTTCTCCAATTAATATTCATCATCATCATCATTTCAGCCGATACACGTCCACTGTTGGACATAGGCCTCTCCCAAGCGTCGCCACAACGAACGTTCCTGTGCGTCTCGCATTAATATTAGTTCAATGCATTCATTTGTCGTACAACAAAGTATCTTTAAGCTGTCTACACACCGAAGCCGCCAGCTGGCAGGCACGAACTCGGCGGGCAAGGCTAGCGGCTTGATTTTAACGATCTTGCCGGCAAAATCAGTTAAAATCAGGCCAGGCTTCGATGTGTAGACAGCTTTAGAAGTTCCACTAACCCAGCAGCGTTGGGCGCTTGTCGTCGGCGTCGTGCGTTGCGCGGCGCTCGAGGCGCAGCTCGGACTGGCGGCGCCGGAAGTCGAGGTAGGACTTCTCCACGGCCTCGGCCTCGATCTCCAGCTTGCGCAGGCGCAGCTTGGCGTCGCGCAGCACGCTAGACGGGCTCGCGTCGCGCGGTGCCTCGCTGCACTCTTTGTTCCTGTCCTTTCTGAATGTATGGGAACTGAACGAATAACGTTTTGTCCAAATAAATTGTTTAAACATGGGAGATTCTTGAAATAATATAGTCTAACGTCAGTCAAGAAGATATGTAATCTGTGTATCTCAATCAAATTACGATTTTTGCGATGGTCCAAGAGTTGTTCATAGTGATCAGTATAAAAATAAAATCATTTTAGAGTCAACCAATGCAAAAAATATATCTCACGGTACAGAAATGTTTCTAGCACAAATATCGTTTACTGTTTCAGTGACATGGGGCCGCATTAGAAAGAGTGCGAAGAATCGCGACCGTTGGAAAGAATGAAGAAAGGCCTTCGCCCTGCAGTGAAACAATACGGACTATCAGTAATAATATAACCAACCCTCGACCAACACCTTAGGAGGCTCGCATTAGGCGACTTGATCAAGGGCTTGATTCAGAAAGCGGTACTCCTGGACACGGCTCGTATTGTTAGGAGGTTTCTTTCTCTAGAGTCCTGGCTGCCGCTAGTTTGGACCCTGTTCCCGATACCGGTGGGATTTTGAAATGTTTTTTTTTTTTAATGACAAGATGTGTTTCATCATCATCATCATCATCATCATTTCAGCCGATACACGTCCACTGCTGGACATAGGCCTCCCCCAAGCGTCGCCACAACGAACGCTCCTTCGCTCGTCCGCGAAGATGTGTTTAAGAAGTTTTAAACTACACTAATATTATTATTATTATTTTTTTTTCCTTAGTCCTCGAGGACATCTAAAGGATGAACCCTAGTTTTTATTACAATCTAGCCTTATATATAGACTAATAAGTAATTTAATTATATCCTAAACTAATAAATTGTCTTTACTAAGAATGTGTCCAATAGCACTTTTCTTATTGTCTCTATTAAGGCGAATACACTTCGTTCTTGTATTTATTTGGTAGCAATTATGCTACATTTCACTATTCACTATCACTAAAAACTAACTCGAACGGTTTTGTTCTTTTTAGTCTTCTCACTATATGCGTGTGGTCGAGAAGCTGGATTGCCTCGATGTTCACATGCTGATGAAGTCGCTTTTCGTGAGCTTCTGCAAATTTTTTTATCACTTTATCGATGAACTCAACTTTTAGGTCCCGATGGAGGTCATCATTTCGTATGTACCAAGGTGCATTTACAATTTCCCTTAGTACCTTGTTCTGAAATCGTTGTATGATATTTATATTGGTCTGTTTGGCGCAGCCCCACAGCTGAATACCATAAGTCCAAACTGGCATCAGGACTTGTCTGTATAATAGCAATTTGTTCTGTACAGACAACGTGGAATTTCTTCCAAGCAGCCAATACATTCTCTTAAATCGTAAGTTGAGTTCATCTCTTTTCTTCTTCACGTGGGCTTTCCAGCGTAGCTTAGCGTCAAGAGTCATACCCAGATATTTGGCTGTATTCTCATATGGGACTTGTTTATTATTTATATAAACTGGAGAATACTGGTGTTTCTTGTTACTAAAGTCTATGTGTACAGATTTCGATTCATTTAATTTAATACTCCATTTTTTAGTCCAGTCATAAACTTGGTTGACAGCCATTTGAACCTTTTCAACTGCTTCTTCGTGGCTGTTTCCTACAGCCATGAGGGCTGTGTCGTCAGCAAAGGTCCCAACGGTATTATGCTCTGATTCTGGAATATCGCAAGTGTATATTAGGTACAGGACCGGACCTAATACACTTCCTTGCGGTACGCCGGCTTTTATTTGCTTCAGTTCTGAGTAGGCATCTTCTTGCCTTATTCTAAAGACTCTGTTTAGAATGTAAGATTCCAGGATATCTGCAAACTGCTTTGGTAACAGGCTCTTTAGTTTATATATTAGACCTTCATGCCATACTTTGTCGAAAGCTTGTGCCACGTCTAGGAACACAGTAGAACAAACTTTCTTGTCTTCAAGGGCGTGTTCTATTACGTTTGTGATCCTATGCACTTGATCGATAGTTGAGTGTTTTTCTCGAAAACCAAACTGGTGCTCTGGTATTATGTTCTTGCTTTGTATTATTGTTTTGAGCCGTTTAAGTAACAGCTTTTCAAATAGTTTTGACATTATAGGTAGCAAGGAGATTGGCCTATATGATGCTGTTTCATGTGCTGGTTTTCCAGGCTTTGCTATCATGATCACTTCAGCAACTTTCCATAAGTCTGGTACAAACTTAAGTCTTAGTGCAGCATTAATAAGGGTTGTCAGCTTAACTAGACCCTTTCTTGGTATGTTATGTAGTATTTCCCCTGTTATTAAATCATAACCTGGTGATTTTCGACGGTTTATATTTTGTTTTATTTCTCTTGCGACTTCTCTCGGTGTTACTAGTTTAATATCTTCATATTCTGGTGTCATGTTAACTGAAGTGCAGTTCTGTATAATTTCCCCCTCGTTTGGTTGAAATATGTTTTCTAGATGCTCAGCAAACCTCTGGGCTTTTTGATTACTAGTGACTGCCCACTGCCCGTTTTCACACTTGATGGGAGGAATTTGTGTGATCGGTCTTTTGAGATGCTTGGTAGCCTTCCAAAGTGAGTAGTCTGTCTTTAGGTCGTTACTTAGTTCCTGAAGATAGGTTTTGGTTGAATCATCTTTAAAGTTCTGAATTAGTCTTCTTACTTTTTTTGTTAGATTGTTTAGTTTGCGTTTGTCATCAGGGCACCTAGACTGATGCCACGTTTTTCTCTGTCTTCTTTTATCCATAATGAGTTGCTTGATACTGAAGGGATAGATACTTCCCTTCGTTCTCTTGTGGATATTGGGTGTATTTTCCCACGCTGCTTGCTGAATCTGCGTTACAAACTTTTCTAATTCGATATTTAAATGTTCGGGTGTTTTTAAAGAAACTTTAAGATCTATTTGATCATCCAATGTGGTCTTAAAACTCTCCCAATCTGTGTATTTATTGACAAGAGTGAGCCTGTTTTGTTTGTACAAAATGTTTTCACTCATTTCTAAATAGATTGCCGAGTGATCTGAGTTCATGTCATAGCTTTGTTCTGTTTTTATATAATTAGTTGATAGATTTTTGGTTACGAAAAAATCTATTAGGTCTGGAATTTTATTCGGATCTGTTGGCCAGTAGGTGGGCTTTCCTGTAGATATAACTTCACATTGCATCTCTTTTATGGCACTCAGTAGTATTATAAACACTAATATTATAAAGACGTAAAGTTTGTTTTTTTGTTGTTAATCTCTGGTAGTACTGGATTACTAATTTTTTTTCACCGATAGAAAGCTGTTTTATTCCTGAGTGAGAGTACAGTACGCGTCAAATAACTTTGCCGCTCTGAAGTTGGCTACAAATCACTGCGCATTAGTCAATTTTACGAAAAAAGACAGCACTGCGCATGCGCGGCTAGTAATGCAATAGACGAACCTCAGTGTTACGTTTCTATCTCAGTCGCTCGTATACGTCCGATACCAGCTTGTGTTCCGCTCGCACAGTACATACGGTCGTGTCGATGCGGAAAGTGTTACGCGTAAATTACCTACCTGTTTTAAGTTTGTGGTTTTTTGTTATTTTTTCTTATAGTTGTGTTTGGTTATTTGGTTGACGTTGTCCTTAGTTTTGTCAAACAAAATGCCAAAACGGAACACGGTTTTACGCTGACAAGCGCGAAAAGTAATTCATAATGTGGTGAATTGCATGCAGAAAGAGAAGGACGAAAGCGTGCTTAATTTAAATTGCAAAATTTAATTTTACGTCAGTGAACACTTTTTACGCGATAGTACCTGCGCCGTTGTTAGGAAAGCCTAACTTCAGAGCGGCAAAGTTATTTGACGCGTACTGTACGCGAGCGAAGCTGCGGGCAAAAGCTAGCACAAATAAAGATAATAATAATAAAAAAAGATATGTTCAAATACTTTGATTGCTTACCTCCTTTGTTTGTCTTTGTACTCTTTGAGCGTGGGGCTTTTGTCTTTGACCAGGTTGTTTAAAACTAATGGCCGTCGTGGACGCTGTTGCACACGATCACTGTAATGATACATTGTTAACTCGAAGAATTTTAGCTCATTTTCTTGGACAGACAGGAATAAAATTTCCTACGAAGATGATTTTAGGTCGTCTCTGGGGTCAGGTTTCGGAAAGGAAACTCGAGCCCCGGTATGAAGGCTAGAAGGAACGGGATGGGTTTTTAGTCAGTAAGAGTTTGACACTATCTCAAGCTCGTCCCAAGATAATTTTATCATCATCATCATAATTTCAGCGGATGAGTCCACTGTTGGACATTGACCCCCCAAAGCTAAAGCTAAAGTTTCCCGCAACCTTCACCAGGTCATCGGTGCACCTTGAAGGAGGCGTTCCAATGCTGCAATCGCCACTAAAGAACCTTTCGGCCCCAACGGCCATCTGTTCTACGAGCAATGTGCCTTGCCCATTGCCACTTAAGTTTGGCAATTCTTCGTGCTGTGTAGTTTTATAAGCTGTTGAAATTTGGTCAACAGCCTTTCTAACCTTTAACGAGTTGCAATTTAAGCATCATATTCTTTATTTCTAGTAAGGAGCATATTTTTTTTTTTTAATCTGAGTTTGTTGTACTTACGGAGAGTCTAGAGACGCATTGTCGTCCGGTTGCAAGGAACACGACGGCCCCGTCACGTGCGCGCCGCTCATGCGAGCGCCCTGACCGCTGCTACCTGCCACTAACGAAGTGATGATAATTACAAAACATACGAATTGGATGTTGAGGCACTTGAAGTATACTGCCTGGCTACTGTGGCGGCTCAACATCCAATTGTTATTTTTTTTTTTTAATAATAAAAGGTATATTATTATACATTTATACCTACATTTCGCAAGTACTTTTGTTTTGACGTTGTGAGAAGTTTCTCAAAAATTTATTATCATAAGAAAATAAGGTCGAAAATCCATTGATTCAACTATCACACTATGAAAAATGAACTTTATATGGCTATGGAATAGAGCATAAATTTTATTGCCGTTAAACCGTCCTCAAACTAGTTGTGTCAACGAACGTTTTTTTGCAACTTCATCTTCATTCCAATATAGTTCCGTCTTCAAACGTTTCGATATCGAAAATCAAAGGTCACAAAAATTTATATATAGTATTTCACTGTCCAGGTTGAATTATCTAATAAGCGGATATTCCGTTTCAGCTGAAAATTGTGTTTTGATCGGCCATTCATTTCTAACAAGAGTTTTGTAGCGAAGCTGTAGCACGTTTGCATTATACAGTCGCGATGCTGTAGCGCGTTGGTTTTTTTCTATAGCGCTTGCAATTGCGACTAACGCGCGTTAGTAGTGATGCTGTCGCGCGCTTACGATACGCTTCGCTACAAAATGTCGCCCCCCTTGCGCTACTCACCAGCGGCGTGCTTGTCCCGGAAGGGCGAGGCGGCGCGCTTGCTGACGCCGGCCAGCGCGGCGCGCATGTGGCCCCCGCGCGCGCCGCACGCCGCCGCCCTGCCGACAACGTACGAACGTACACAAGCTATGTCTATATGTAGCAACTACCACAGCCCATACACGCCTCATGCTTGATTTACTGCACCAAAACGATTCTGTCTAACTATACAAAGTGCCAGATAAATGTGGAACAAAGTACCTTTTCCTAATATCTCTGCGTAGATAATCGAAAAACAAGGAATGAACTGTTTTTCATTACTAGAAAATGTAAAGAATCGCAACAGATGTCAATTCAAGACAGCTTTAAGTCTTTATTTCCGTTTTTGAAATTAAAAATGTCAACAACTAGGAGGGTCAATGACCGTTATTCCAAGTTTATTTAGCGCCTATTTTAGCGGAGGTATGAAGAAGCGGTGTACTGCGTTCTGATTGATATAATAGTCGTATGTGTTAACAGACATCGGTCGCTTGTTATTAGGCATCTATGGGCTGTATGGTTGTTGGTTAGAAGTGTGGGTATGCCTCTTGGAACGGAGACAAACAGAGCGTATGCGTTCTCTGAATTCCATAAAGGCAATCTAAAGGTATCCAACCCACACTGGGCCCGCGAGGTGGATTACGGCCCTTGCCCTCTCCTAGAGAGGAGGCCTGAGTCCCAGCAGTGGGAACATTAAAAAGACTGATAATGATGACGATGAATCTAAGGGTGGTAGGCAGTTTCTGCACTTCCAAGACGTTCAAAATAGTACCATGAAGGGATACGCATTGACGACATTGTTTACATTGTTCTCACATAATAGTAGCGACAAGAAACATGTAACCGAAATATTTGTTATATATAACATGATTAAAAAAAAATGTCCATGGAGTTTTTTGCTTATTCTTCTCCATAAAGATCTACGCTTTGGAACGTGTAAATGGCATCATTTTCTGACTGACTTTATAACATTTCAAGAGTGTCTGTAAATGGTTTATTTGAAATCAAATGTTTTGAATGTTTAATTTGGGTAAATAGGCACAAAATCGGTTCAAGTGGAAACATCATGTGAAGCGGAAAGTGTAGACCTATGATGATTAGAGGTCGGATTTCAATAAAAAGTGTGACGATTTAGGCGGCGACCCTAAATCGTCACACTTTGACCACACATGGACCACACGCGATAGCCACGACCGCCCGTCTTGTGACCACTTCTAGCTTAGAAGCGGCCATAAAGGAAGCTGTAGCGCGCAACGGCCACTTGTGGCCCGTGGCTGCTACTTTTTTCAATCCATACGCGTAGTATCATAATGGGCTATGATCACGGAATAAAGAAAAGTAGAGGAAGTGCCTCTTAGATATCGCGCGCGTGGCAACATCAAGCGAGATTCGCCGATTACATGTGCAGGTGAATATGGCTTCTATTTCAAAGCTTCTAGCGTTCTGAATAGAATAAATTGGTTACAGCGCCATCTAGCGTTGAGTAGCCGAACTCGTTGTAAATTGGTGTTTAGACGAGAAACTTCTTTGCACTTCTACCTATATTTTCTGTTCTATGGCTATGATGAAGAAAGTTTAAATGCGCGACTAGCGTATCACTGGCGTCAAGCGTGTGCGGCAAATTGTGGTTGTGGCCGGTGACCCTTAAAAGTTAGACCTTCAGTTAGAAAGTCTTGAGCATCGACGCCGAGTTGCTAGCCTGTCGGTTTTCTACCGATTGCATTTCGGGGAGTGTGCGTCGGAATTGCATAACCTGATTCCGCCTAGCCCGTTCCATCATCGGACTACCAGACGAACGCCGATGCGCCACCGGTACATGGTGGACATCCCACCTACACGCACAAAACGTTTTGGAAACACATTCATTGTGCGTGGAACTAAGGAATGGAATTCCTTGCCGGAGTCTGTGTTTCCTGATAGCTACAACCTGGGAATCTTTAAGTCGAGAGTGAATAGGTTTCTTCTGGGTAAGCGCGTTCCATCGTCGACCGCATCGTCGCTTTCCATCAGGTGAGATAGCGGTCAAGCGCAAACCTATCAATAATAAAAAAAAGGCCTCCAACAGCTATCATTTACCATGTAATCGTGTACTGACATAGCCGATCGTGATCTCTCCAGACCTACCTCCTAGTGTTGCCATGTCTGTCGTGCAGCACTCCGATGAAGGGCAGCGTGTCGCCCGGCACCAGGATGCGAGGCTGCGCGTTACTGAACATGCTCAGCTCCTCACCGGCCCCCTTGCGCCAGCCAACGTTCAAGGTACTGGCACTCGCACTGCTGTTGAAACTGGGAAAAAGATATAAAATAGAAAGTGTATAGAAAAACTACTTCCTAAAAAAGAAGTGAGAAATCAGGAATAGAGAATAGCTTCTATTCAGCAGTTGGACAAACAGAGCCTTGATCACAAGCGTAGGGTAGCCAGTTTTTCGATACGTTACAGGATGCTATTTTGGAGTGTGCGCAGGAATTGCAAGACTCCGCCATCTCCTGTCTACCATCGGACAACCCGAAGTACCGTGAGTATCCGCCTTTATGTTGTAGAAACTTCTACGGTCTGGACTAAGCGTTTCCCTTCGTTATTTATACCGAACACATCGAAGGACTGGAACAATTTACCTGCTGCGATTCTCATATGATTTGGTCAACATTACAAGTTTGCTGTATGGACTTTAAAAGAAACTAAGACCCCTGAGTTTGTTTCTGAGTCTTAATGGCGGAACGAATTTAAATGAAAATTTAGCATATGGGTAGATCAAGCCCTGGAACAGAACATATACTTCTTATCCTAGTCATAATATGTTTCCTTGAGGATAACATCACGGATAAAACCATTGGTCGAAACTAGTTATTATTATATGATGTCTAGTTACTTGAAGACATGCGGGTTGTTGGCTGGCGGCGCGTGTGCGGGAGCGGTGCGCGGGCGCGGCGCGGCGAGCGGGGCCGGCGCGGCGAGCGGGCGCGCCGCGTGCGAGCCGCACATCGTGCACGCCGCCGCCGGCACGCTCAGTGGCCGCTGGAATAACACACTTCTAATTTATTGTTCATGCTTATTACATTCAATCTTTACAGATAGTGAGTACTTCTCCCGCTCTTGGGAAGAGCGAAAAACCCACCTAAGCCTTTCTACACTAATATTATAAAAAGGGAAAATTTGTATTTTCCAAAATTCACCGCCTAAGGGGACGAAACGCGGGTCCAAAGTTTATATAGAGAAATCTATTTTTACGTGGCCGAAGCTGTGGGCAAAAGCTAGTAGATAAAATAAAGGTTATTACCTGTCTAGCAAACGTCTTGAGCCTGTCATTGTCGTCCCTGAGGCGTTCTATGAGCTCGTCTTCCAGTCCTCGTTCGAGGTCGAGGTCGGGCACGGCGGTGTCCCCCGCCTCGCTCGAATTCTCCGACCGACTGCGCTCATGACTCCTCTCGCGGTAGATTTCGTCTAAGTTCGACTAAAAAAAAATCAAATTAAATACTAAAATAAAGTAAGCAAATTAAGATTTTTCAATTTTGATCGGAAAAAGTTTTTGAAGTCACCAATATTCTGGAAATATAAAAATTTTAATTAACTTAAATATACGCCATAATGATAAGTGGTGGAAGTCGGTATATATGTGTTCACGATCAAACAGCTGATCGGATTTGGATAAAATTTGGAGTATATTCTGAAATGCTTTTTATCCTCGAAGTTTGTTTCTTTGGGATGAATTCCGAGATTCATACGTGCGAAGTCGCTGACCGAAAATAACACAAACGTTCCTTACTTCCTTGAAACCATGGCATGTACTAGAACCAAAAATTCACCAACCCGCACTGGGCCCGCGTGGTGGGTTACGGCCCATTCCTCTCCTAGAGAGGAGGCCTGAGTCCCAGCAATAGGAACATTAAAAAGGCTGAAGATGATGAAACAGGCGAAGCTGGTTTCATAAGAGCACTTACCTGACTAAAATTAACATTCTTCTTTCTAAAGTCATTGATGACCTGATTCATTTTGACTCGCTCATCAAAATCATCGCTTTTGGAAGCCTTTTCATTTCCCTGAGTATTATTTAAAGCCATGTTCATTGGTGACGCTATTTCGATTGGTTCCGTGATCGTTCCCCGTTCTATAACACACTTGGCCTGCATTTGAGAAGATTCTAAATACGATCTGAGTATTGCCAATTCATTTTTGAGTAAGTTATAGTGTGATCGGACTTCCTCAGCTTCTATTTTGTGTGATTTATTTACTTTGACGTGATTATCTTGAACAATCTTTAGGTTTTCCAGTTCGGAACGTTCGCGTGTGATATTTTCTCTTTCGCGTTTCATGGACTCAAGGTGGCTCTCCAAGATGGCTAGTTCGTTCGATATCTGTGATCGCATGTCTTCGCCGCGTTGTTTTAGTATTTGTTCGGCTTCAATCAGCTGGGTTTTCAGACTGTTTTCCTGTGGAAAAAGATTGTTATTGTATTTTTTGTGAGGCTTTTAGTCATGTGGATTGGCCCGAATACGTGGCATATTATTATCTATTCTACGCGTTGTATTCGTTAGGCAATGCTTACAAATTTTACACACCGCGCGTGGTCACTAGGGTTTATTTTTATAAATTACTAGTTGTACTCTGGCGGCTTCGCTCCCGTTCTACCCTATTCGACCCTACTATACCTTACTCTACCTTACCCACCTTACCCTACTCTGCCCTACACTACCCCAACAACCTTCTCCTCACAATACCTATCAACGACAACAAAAAACAAATTAGCGAAATCGGTTCAGCTGTTCTCGAGATTTGCGCTTAGCAACACATTTAGCGATTCATTTTTATATTATAGATAAGTTCCTGCTACATGACTATCTAGTGATGTAAAAAATATATTTTAAATCCTAATTATGTATCACCACGTGAAAACTAGAGAGGAAGGGAGGCTTGGCATATGCTACAGTTGGTAACCGGTTCATAAGACGCGTATAAGTCATTATACACAGACTGTGTCGACAGTTTCATAGTTTTGTATGCAAGCTATGAGCAGACATACACCACGCGTCTATGAAGCTACGCGTCCATGGACAGTAGGCCTAAAAGTAGCGTCTACTGTCCACGGACAGTTATAACTGTCAGTTAAGCTTGTATGGAAACCTGGGCCTCAAGTCTGCTACTACAATAGTGTCAGAATGGTCTATCATTGACTTCATACTTGTTGATTTTGACAAGTTTTGGCAATCTACTAATATAATGGCGTCATAATGACTTTCCAATGGGCAACCACTGACACTTCATTGAAAGAAGTGGCTTTAAATGGGCTGATGTATGCGGTAATTTGCAAAATTTTTCATGTGCGCGTGCTGCTCGCGCAGGGAGCGCGCCAGGCCCCACAGGAACTTCTACGTCAAGTATACCTTGAGCTCGAGGCGTTCAGTCTCGGCGCGCACGTCGTGCATGGCGCGCGTCATGTGCGCGTGCTGCTCGCGCAGGGAGCGCGCCAGGCCCCACAGGAACTTCTACGTCAAGTATACCTTGAGCTCGAGGCGTTCAGTCTCGGCGCGCACGTCGTGCATGGCGCGCGTCATGTGCGCGTGCTGCTCGCGCAGGGAGCGCGCCAGGCCCCACAGGAACTTCTACGTCAAGTATACCTTGAGCTCGAGGCGTTCAGTCTCGGCGCGCACGTCGTGCATGGCGCGCGTCATGTGCGCGTGCTGCTCGCGCAGGGAGCGCGCCAGGCCCCACAGGAACTTCTACGTCAAGTATACCTTGAGCTCGAGGCGTTCAGTCTCGGCGCGCACGTCGTGCATGGCGCGCGTCATGTGCGCGTGCTGCTCGCGCAGGGAGCGCGCCAGGCCCCACAGGAACTTCTACGTCAAGTATACCTTGAGCTCGAGGCGTTCAGTCTCGGCGCGCACGTCGTGCATGGCGCGCGTCATGTGCGCGTGCTGCTCGCGCAGGGAGCGCGCCAGGCCCCACAGGAACTTCTACGTCAAGTATACCTTGAGCTCGAGGCGTTCAGTCTCGGCGCGCACGTCGTGCATGGCGCGCGTCATGTGCGCGTGCTGCTCGCGCAGGGAGCGCGCCAGGCCCCACAGGAACTTCTACGTCAAGTATACCTTGAGCTCGAGGCGTTCAGTCTCGGCGCGCACGTCGTGCATGGCGCGCGTCATGTGCGCGTGCTGCTCGCGCAGGGAGCGCGCCAGGCCCCACAGGAACTTCTACGTCAAGTATACCTTGAGCTCGAGGCGTTCAGTCTCGGCGCGCACGTCGTGCATGGCGCGCGTCATGTGCGCGTGCTGCTCGCGCAGGGAGCGCGCCAGGCCCCACAGGAACTTCTACGTCAAGTATACCTTGAGCTCGAGGCGTTCAGTCTCGGCGCGCACGTCGTGCATGGCGCGCGTCATGTGCGCGTGCTGCTCGCGCAGGGAGCGCGCCAGGCCCCACAGGAACTTCTACGTCAAGTATACCTTGAGCTCGAGGCGTTCAGTCTCGGCGCGCACGTCGTGCATGGCGCGCGTCATGTGCGCGTGCTGCTCGCGCAGGGAGCGCGCCAGGCCCCACAGGAACTTCTACGTCAAGTATACCTTGAGCTCGAGGCGTTCAGTCTCGGCGCGCACGTCGTGCATGGCGCGCGTCATGTGCGCGTGCTGCTCGCGCAGGGAGCGCGCCAGGCCCCACAGGAACTTCTACGTCAAGTATACCTTGAGCTCGAGGCGTTCAGTCTCGGCGCGCACGTCGTGCATGGCGCGCGTCATGTGCGCGTGCTGCTCGCGCAGGGAGCGCGCCAGGCCCCACAGGAACTTCTACGTCAAGTATACCTTGAGCTCGAGGCGTTCAGTCTCGGCGCGCACGTCGTGCATGGCGCGCGTCATGTGCGCGTGCTGCTCGCGCAGGGAGCGCGCCAGGCCCCACAGGAACTTCTACGTCAAGTATACCTTGAGCTCGAGGCGTTCAGTCTCGGCGCGCACGTCGTGCATGGCGCGCGTCATGTGCGCGTGCTGCTCGCGCAGGGAGCGCGCCAGGCCCCACAGGAACTTCTACGTCAAGTATACCTTGAGCTCGAGGCGTTCAGTCTCGGCGCGCACGTCGTGCATGGCGCGCGTCATGTGCGCGTGCTGCTCGCGCAGGGAGCGCGCCAGGCCCCACAGGAACTTCTACGTCAAGTATACCTTGAGCTCGAGGCGTTCAGTCTCGGCGCGCACGTCGTGCATGGCGCGCGTCATGTGCGCGTGCTGCTCGCGCAGGGAGCGCGCCAGGCCCCACAGGAACTTCTTCTTGTATTGGACGCTACGTTCTAGTTCTTGTTCGCGAGCTTTAAACGTTTCCTCCAACTGGAATATAATATAAAAGCTGTATTCCTCGAAGAGTTAGACATAGGAACTTAGAAATTGTATGGAAAAATAGATGCTCCTAAATTGCACGACGAGCTAAGCCAATTATTGGCTCCGATCCACTTTAGCCATAATCGGAGGCACAGACTGTCTGCTGTTTCTGAGAGTCGTCCGAGCCCAGTCTCCTACCCCTCGTGCAATCTCCGCGCTCAACGGTCTCTTGGATGCTAAACTTGATTGACATCTTGTCTGTATGCCTGGAGTATTGTGAGCCAAGTGTATGACTGCCGTGTCGTGTATTTTATTGTTATCTACACTAATATTATAAAGAGGCAAAATTTGTATTTTTGTGTGTATGTTTGTAATGAATAAACTCAAAAACTACTGTGCCAATTAAAAAAAATCTTTCACCATTGAAAAGCTACATACACCCTGAGTAACATAGGCTATATTTATTGCCTGTGCGAAGCCGGGACAGCCCCTAGTGTTTAAATAAAATAAATTCAACATTAAAACCGAAACGAAAGAGAACTCTCGTATGAATTCCTCGCAGTACTCACCTCGTTTCGTTTCTGCTGCATCTGCATAGCGTGCGAGGCCATAGACCGCTTGACCTTCTTCTCCTCTTGTATCTTCACCATTTCCACCTCCGACTCGTACACTGACTTCAACTGCTGGAACATCTGCAAGTAACAAATCCTGCCATGTTTTCTCTTCACTACCCTTGGTAGACTGGTAGAAAATGACTAAGCCATTAAGTCCGCTTTTGCTTGACTGCGATCCCAACTAATGGTAAGCAGTGATGCAATCGTTGATGGTGAGGCGCACTGGTTTATTAAGAGCCTATTCACTCTAGCCTTGAAGACACCCAAATTATAATCGGATGGGAAGACCGCAGCAGGCAAATTGTTCCATGAATTTTTATGTTGCATGAAGTTTTAATAAATAAATTAATTAATACAGGGATGTGGTCTCATTGGGAGACCAACAGGTCATTCTGTACCACGCTAACCCATTGCGGATTGGTGGATGTTATTCACATTTTTTTATTGATTTCATAGATTTTGAAAATGTATTTTTTTTTATATCAAAATCTGTTTGCAGTTAGAAATGATTAAAAAAATAAAATTAAGAACTTTTCCAGTGCCCCATTACAATGGTTAAGTTACTTGCCCTTACATTCCAATATTAAAAATCGACCGTGTTTATGAAATCAGAATCTAAGGGTCTGTCGCCCACTGTGCACGCCTAGCCCGAGCTGCACAAGTTGCGCACCAAATAATTGCAGTAACTGCGCGCGTGCAGTGCACGAGCAACTCGCGAACGGCTCACACCGCATTCGTGGCACATTCACCAGATATAGACAAACCCTAAGAACAAAATTGGAAGAAGAAACCCTATGTCCTATGTCTAAGAGTTCAGGTTTCTTTACAACCGCAATGTCATTAAGTTTTTTTTTTAAAAACGGCCGCTTCATTTTAAATACAAAATAAATACATATTTGTATAGTTTACAGATGGGTGTATGGTTTACAGATGGGTGTATGTTTTACAGATGGGTCGGGGTGTGTTGTGTAAGATTACATGTTTGTGATCGCACCTACGATACAGGAGTAATTTCTTATGTGGGGCAAAGCTAGTAAAAATGTAATGAAATCAAATCTGCGTAAGTCACACAATTCACACCACATAATAACTAATTATATTACACAAAATAATGGCATGAAATGGAAAAAAAAGTAAAAATATATAAAAACCTCATCAATGAGGGTTTTCTCCATGACATTGATATTTTTTACGAGGCTCTCAGATTTCAAAGGACTAATATTAAGACTCTCCTTATTTTTTAAATCCTGAAAGAAAACCATTTTTAAAACTGTTAAACTACGATATAACATGGACTTGTAGACTAAATTACAAAATAATAACTACTGTTGCTAGGGAACTTATAAAGGTTGCTAAGGTAAGCTGAATTATGGGATTGTTCGCAAGAGTTACGATCCTGGAACGCAAAGGGCAACTGAAGGAACACAGCTGGGTTTTAGTCGGTTAAATACCTGACACGCCCTCTCGCTCTACCCAGGGAGAAGTGATTGCTTTTATTAAGCTGAATATTTAAACAGGTTGCTCATATTGGTAATAGAATAGATTCTTAAAAACTATTATTTGGTCCGACAGTTCCGTTTATAAAAATATTGGAAGAGTTCTTTCTTGAGAGACGAGTCACGTGAAAAAAAAAACGTGACGTCGCGCGTTACTACACTTTTATTTTGATAAGACTACGAGACCTCCCTTTTTTTGTTGAGAAATATCCCTGGCTCAGGACGTAGTCCGGAATGAGGGGGAGTGAGAAGCAGTAATGCGGGCGAAGGAAATAAGCGCAACGATGAAGGAACCGATATCCTAACGCTTCAGTGGCCGCTGGAGGGCGTCTACCGAGTGATTAATGGGTATAGCTCGTCGTCTGGAGCGTAGTGTCCACGCATCTTTCAAAGAGATGTCAGCCAACTCTTAGGGGCCCAGTAGCGACGCGATTATTTTTTTTTAAAGATTTACGGTGGCCTTGAAACGCATGATTTTTTTAGTCAGTAAAAGTCTGACACGCCCTCTCTCTCTACCCTAGAGAAAGAGAAATCATTTTATGATTTCCCACAACAAATAAAGTCCATTAAACTTTCTATAGATTCTCTATACATCCCTTTTAGTATTCCTAAATTTAGACTAGCTATACAACCCCATAATGGTTCAATATTTTGATGACAGTGGATAACTTAACTATACAACCATAATGTAATTTCAGTCTTAACACCTACAGTCCATTTCAAACCTTAAACAAATACACATGAAATCGAAATTAGTTCAAGCATATAGAATATGCGTTCCAAATGATCGATTGCATGTTGGGACGTCACGATTTACAGTCAAATCGAAAAAAAATTGTCAAAATTGAGGAACTCAAAGATGAGTAAAATTGAGGAACTGGATTCTGATTAAACTTTTTTCGTTCACAGTTAATAAATAAATAAATTTTTTCGTAAAAAAATTTCTTTCCTTGATTTGACAGTAAATCGTGACGTCACAACATGCCATCGATCCTATTCTCATTTGGAAAGCATTGTACAAGAACAACGTACCTTGGCTAAATATTTCTTCTTCCTCTTATATTCGTCCTTGAGCTTATACATGTTATTTTGGCACTTCTTACAGTAAGAGTAATGGCTACACTCTGGCATGCATGTGTTCTTGTGTGCAGGTTCTGTGATAATGCTGTCCATAGACTTTAAACTTCCCACAGAAATTTCTGACAGACCTCCTATAATTTAGACAGTTTGTTATTAAAAAAATTAGCGCATATACTAGCTGCTCCCAGCGGCTTCGCCCGCGTGATAGCATAAAATTATCCCAAGGGAACATACTTCCGGGATAAAAAGTATCCTATGTCCTATTCCAGGGCATGGTCTATCCGTGTACCAAGTTTCATCAAAATCGGTTTTGCCATTTAGACGTGAAGACGTAACAAACAAACAAACTCACTTTCGCTTTTATAATATTAGTAAGGACTAGCTTCTGCAAGTGGCTTCGTCCGCGTAAGTGTTGTTTACTGCGGATGCGAAGTTAAACGGCGAAGGCGGGTAAAAAGAAGCCTGTGTCCATCCTTGGATTTCAAGCTTCTTTCGTACAAAATTTCATCAAAATCGGTTCAGCAGTTTAACGGTGGAAGTGTAACAGGCAGAGTTACTTTCACATATATAATACTACTAGTATGGAAGGCTGCTTTTCGCCTATCGTCAACATCGAGCATGATTTAAAAGCTTGTTGCTTCATCTAACGCAATGTCTGACGAAAATGAAACGCAAAAAAGGAGAGATAAAGCCTGAAAACTCTGTTAGTATTCGGTAATTTCGTGATTTACTCGAATATTTTACAAAACTTGTTCCACGAAATACTAGTTTTTTTTTTAACCCTTAAAAGTAAAAAAAAAAAATAGCAGTCATTTACCTAGAACCTTAATAAAAATTTGCGAAAAAAAAAAGCGCAGAAAGAACATAGGTAGGGTCAGAAACGGAACGCGTGCATTCCGTTTTTGACCTAAGCTTCTAATATTTTGGCTTCTAATGTTAAAACTATTCAAATAATAATTAAATTAACTTACTCTGTTGAGGATCTGCAACAGCCTCCTTGTACATGGGCATACCTTTCAATATGCACAGCAATAAGGGTTGTTGTTTTTCATTCTCATACATTTGCACTATATTCAAGGCGTGTTCAGAATCACACTGTATTCCTGAAAAATCATCACATGGGAAAATTATCAATTAAGATTTTAACATGTCATGGTAAACCCTCTGAACCTAAAAAGCTCTGTTAAGCGGAAACTACATTAGACCGACGCACACGTGGGCCACGACTAATTTTTACGTAAAGTTGCGTCGCATGGTGTCGCGTGGCGTACATCTAATGTAGCTCTACAAGTCTAGTTCCCATATAAAATGTATGGAGACTGACGCGCCCAGATCGGCGTACGTGGCCCACGTGACCCCAATGTGATTCTACCTTTAGTCTTAACCCTTCAGATACCGTCAATTAGAGACACAATAGTAAGACAATAGATGCGCAGCCACCGGTGGTCGCTTGGGGATTCATGAATTAAACTCATTACCTAAATAATTTAGTATAGACCAAACATCCGTGTCCTTGAACCTCATGTCTGCAGTGTTTTCATCAATATTCTCCATCAAAGACTTGGCGAACCCAAACACCATGTTAGCCAGCGGTATTTCCGACACAAATATGGAGAAACTATAGTTGAACTCCTGAAAAAATACAAAAGCAATAATGAGTTTATGTGTAAGGGTCCAAACAAAACCTTATTATAAAAAAGAATAACCGACTTCACTAAAAAATTTAATTGAATTTGAGGAGTTCCCTCAATTTCCCCAAGATCCCAACTTGGTGACTATGTGACCATTTGGGAAGTATACTCTTTCCAACAAAAAAAGATTTTTTCATATCGGTTGGCAAGCGACGAAGTTATGCGCGAACATAAAAAAAAAAACAAACATCCGAATTGAGAAACTCCTCCTTTTTTAGAAGTCGGTTAATAAAGATACATGTTTTTCCGTACCATATCGGTACGGGTCGGTACAGATAGGTCAAACCAAATATCTGTGCACAGTGGCGACACCCAGGCGTATCTTCCGCTTGAATCCGGTGCAGGGACCTCCTGAACGTGCCATGTCCGGTGAGGACCTGCGTCATGCGGAAGGTAAGGACGCCGTGAGGTCTTTCCAGCCAGGCCTCAAAGAGGGGACTTACCGACCATTGATAAGCTAGACCATTGAGAAGTAGATTTAAGATGTCACCAATTCTAAGATCACAGATTTTTATTTGTGTGAGTGTGCTGGTTGCCTGTAAAAGGTACCCAAGGCTTTGCTTACATATACATAGGTACAGTGATGGATTCCATGGTTTAGTATACCAACCTCTTTTTTAGGCTTAACTTCAATACAATTCAACCATCATTTTCCTGCCCTTGTCCCATTATACTTGGGTTTGGCGCAACACTTTGTTTTTCTTCCATTCTATCCTGTCAGCTGTCTTGCTACCTTTTACTCCCTGTTCTGTCATATCACTCCGCACACAATCCATACATCTTTTCTTTAGCATCCTACTCCCTTTCTAACCATCCACCAGGGCCTGATCTAGCTATTTAGCCGCTCCAGGCAAAGATAATTTTTGCCGCCCTTTATATACACAACCATATAAGTTATGATGAGTCTCAAGTCTTGAATATTTCCACTATCCAACCTGAAGTAGGTTGTAAGGTGGCACATAAAATTCTCAACCTGCCAACTTGGGTGTGAATGGCTAGGTTGGAAGATAGGAACAAGTCAATTTTGTCGCCCCTCATTTTTTGCCACTCTAGGCAATTGCCTGGCTCGCCCCCCTTGGGTCGGGCCCTGCCATCCCCATAAGTCTCTAGTAAGATGCCGTTGCATAGCAACCATCTTCTTTACATAACTATAAATTCAAAAATACTTACTAAGCGCATCAGGTATTCAGTTACCAACATATTTAGTGCTTGATATCTGAGGTCCAGGCGTTGTGTAAAGTTTTTCTGGCAAGGAGGAGGATCACCTTGAAATGAGAAAGATATACTTTTAGTTCCGCAGTTAAACTACGTAGAATTTATAAAAAAAATATATATATATTTTATTAACCAGGACATTGTTTATACAACATTTCACTGCCAGAGAGGAGTGGCATGTGTTCTGAAAGATATTGAATGTAATATTGTGATGATTTGTTTTATATTTTAAATTATAAGTATAAGACTTGTTACAGGATCTTCATGCAGCAACAGAGGGTCTAACTTTGACCGTTCCTTATTATTAAGATTTTCGAAACAGCTTGATAAGCAAAACTATTAATATTCATTCATTAGCAATTGTTTAAAGATACTTTAGAAAATATGCAACAGATAGTGGGCAAAAACATAAACAAAAACATAACCCTTATTAGTAATCGGAAAAACACGAAAACAAAAGCAGCATTGAGAAAAAGGATAAAAGATAATGATTTGTTCGTACGCAAGAGTGACAAGCATTTGTTAATGCTTCAAATGATGCGTTTCATTGCACTGAAATTGTGACACCGGGAATAGAAGGAACAGAAAAAAGTAGAAAACCAAACCTGGAAAAAGTTTTACGACTTTTTCTAATACATCTTACCAGTTTCTGCACTTTTTAATACATTTACGATATGGCCACGTAAGTACGCTCTCAAATCGTTTAGTATACCATTTTTTTCGAACAATTCATAGATGAATGATTGAAAAGAGTCGGCAGAATCGGTGTTCACCACATTCTGAGGCTGTGGTCCTTCTTCAGCAGGCTCGGATTCGTTCGTGATGCCACTTTCCATTTTATTGTTTTAACTGTTTTGTAATTTGTTCTATCAGAAACTGTGCCTACATTCTAATTTTATGCCAAATGATTTAATCAGTTCACTGGAAATTTCAAACTTCCCAAACACAGATTTTTGACGTTTGTTGTTTTGTTGACATTTCCGGTTGAAAATGACGACAACGTACATTCGAGTTGGTACTCTTTTTACAGAATGTCGGTTCAATGTGGTATAAAAAGGTAATACAAAGCAGAAAAAATATAAAAGTAAATCTTCTTCATTGGGATTAATGTTTAATTGAATTCTATATATTTTCAACCAAATATTTCATTAGTGTAGGTACTAACCACGTATTTTGACTACTCTTACATCAGTCCCTGTGGCGCAGAGGATAGCGCGTTGGACTTCTAATCCAAAGGTCGTGGGTTCGATCCCCACCAGGGATGTTAACATTCTTTTTGGTACATTTTACAGTTTTGTATTAGTAATTATCATAGGAAAAATGCATAAATCCCTATGATTAAACTTTTGTTGGCTGTCCTATATTTTTTTTTTGTTTTTCCTTTGAGTTTTATGTAACGCGGTTAGTTTCAATGATTCTTACTGTATGATGTTCGAGTTTTATGTAACGTGATTAAATCCAAAGATTCAAAGGACATTGAAGTTCATGGTAATTAAATAAAACTAGCTTTTGCCCACGACTTCGTGTGAATTTCGGATATTGTAGATACGAAGTTTACTATACTCTTTGATGCGAAATAGAAATCAGATAAAAATAATAAGTACCTACCTAGCTTATGACCTCTTTGGGATTCAACTCCGCATCAAGATCGTTTCAGTACGGACTTTCATAATTCAAATATTAAGTAGTAAAATAAAAAATTGCTAGTTAGTATTTAACTCTCGTATACCTACTCTAATTAGAAAACGTAGCTTAGTACCTACGAAAGTGGAATCTTATGTGCTGCACTGGACCGCTGATCACCAAACGGCTGATTACTCATACTGCAAGTACTGAAAACTTGCACCAGACCCTGGTGAGATGCGTGATGCCTAATTTGGTAACGGACAGATTTCAGATTAAAAGGTCCTCCATGTTCCAGATTAAAAGTCCTCCATGTTCCAGATTCAGACTTTAAATTTTTAAAACTTCCTACTATCACCACCTTCTAAACTTACTCCGTGATCACCACTATCACATCCGTAATCCAAAAAATCTACATTTTCATTTAATTTTTAACGCCATCTATTTTACGTAAAAGAAAACTTTCCGTTTTTAGAATTAATCCGCGGAACCATAAAATCGATTAGTCATAAGGAAATATATAATATCTTTGGAAATATCAATTTATTTAAAGCATGTTTAAGTTACAATAATTTAGAAAAAGCATTCATAGACTTAATTTTCATTCACATGAAGGAAGAATGCGAATGCTCATTCATGAAAGAGTTGACATTTTGACAATGAGTCAGCTGTCATTGTTTGTCAATTTATCAAAATAAATATTTACGCCTCGCGGAGTAAAGAAATAGGGAATAAAAGTGTTTTATTGTGAAAAATATAATAATATTTAATAGCAATCATGAGGCGTCGAGCAGGAGTAGGTGCTATACAAAAACAAAGGCTAGAACAGGAAAAATACAGAGAAAAAGGGTCTGAGATCCAAGAAAACCAGTTTCAACAGATGTCGAAACAACTGGAAGTATTTAGGGAGAACCTGGAAGAATTCGCGACTAAGCATAAGAGCGAGATCAAGAAAAACGCACAGTTTAGGAGGCAGTTCCAGGAAATGTGCGCAGCTATCGGTGTGGATCCTTTAGCTTCGGGCAAAGGATTTTGGTCCGTGTTAGGTTGGTGGTCCCTATTTGTACACTTCTTTTCTATTTCTCCGAAGCTAAGGTGACTTGAATCTTGAATTCGCTATAAATTCCTCCTATTAAATGTTGTAAGAAAATATTCAGATAAACCTTGTATGAAATGGAAGGTTCATGCAACAAATTAGATGTAATACTTAAGTACACATCATCATATTCTATTATACATGGAAATCTGCTATAGACCTATGTGTCAACATATACGTACCTGACATAAATCTATTCTGTTGTCAGTTGTTGATGTTTACCACTTCCAGTGCCAGGAACATACATCAATTTGTTTGTTTGCACTCAGCCCACCTCAGTCATTGTTATACATAGCTATTGTGTTCATGCAGTGTGTACTTATACTTATCTGTCCGGAGCAAGCTCAAGTTACGCACGCCTCTAAGAGATGTCAGCCATAAAACTGTAGGGGCCCAGCAGGATCGAAGCCTACTGGGACCATGGGTTGTGCCCTCAGTCCTACTGGCACCATTGTAAACTAAAATCTTTTTGTATTTGTATGGAGTTGCAGATGCACAGAAGCACGAATTTTACATGCGGGTCAGATCAACATGTCATTTGATCCACCCCAGCTCTTCAAGGAGGGCCAGCACGTCGGCATTACTGAGATGAGCTGCTGTCTCATAACAGTTCATCTGACTACAAATTTTTGTCCCTGAGGAACACCTTTCATCTTCAGAATTATATCTTGCATTATAGGTATAGTTATAGTTAAGACGGGCTGTTGTCCGCAACTCCACGACTAAAGCGCGTATTTTGCGTATGGGTGGGACAAATGAGTCACTCGATCCACCCCAGCTCCTCAAAAAAGGCCAGCAGCACCTTGGTGTTGCTGACAATTTCACGAAGGTTCCTGGTTTACCGAAGGGTCCTGGGTTACCGAAGTACTTTGCCCTGTATCCAGCGACCACAGGGCAGCTTAGAAGCAGATGAGCTGCTGTCGCATCCTACTCTTACCATTATTACCTTATAAAATTTTTCAGGAATTGGTGATTTTTACTACGAATTAGGAGTACAAATAGTCGAAGTTTGTTTGGCTACAAACTATAAGAATGGTGGTCTCATAACGTTGGAGGAACTGCGAACAAGACTCATAGCTGCACGAGGTAGGGGCAAGGTCCACCAGGAAATAACCAATGAAGATCTGTTGGTTGCTGTTAAGAAACTGAGGATATTTGGGAATGGGTGAGTGCCTATTTCTAGCTAGACTAGCCACCAACTTAGTTGGAAAATCATTTTTTTTTTAATGGAGGTAAACTAGTGCTTGACTGCGATCCCACTTGATGGTAAGCAGTGATGCAAACGTTGATGGTGAGGCGCACTAGTTTATGGCCTGAATTGACAGATGGTTCAGATGATGGCTATTTATATTCGCATACAATGTTATTTGTTTCTTGAATAAATAAATAAATCAATCAATCAATCAATTTTCTTTTGTATTTTCAGATTCACTGTGGTACCAATAGGCAAAGGCAAGTGGTTGGTTCAGTCAGTCCCTGGTGAGCTGAACTTGGATCAAACACTGGTGCTGCAGAAAGCTAGTGGCTTGGGAACTGCTTGGGTGTCTCTTAGTATACTCACTGATGATTTAGGGTAAGATTTTTTTTTGTGAGGATATGAAAAAGTTGTTATGCAGTAATTGTGGCAATTTTTGCCTCAAAATCCACCTGATTCTGACTGTTCGTATAATATAGCTAGTCTTTAAGTATAGTGCTACAGTTACAGTAAAATCTTGAGTTCAGCGCCATCTTGATCATGGTTACACTCTGGCCCGTAACTAAATGAAAGTATTTAACATTTTTATTTATGCTCTACTTAAAATGTCTACTAGATAATAATTAAGTTTTCAATACACATACTCTAAAACCCAGTCTTATTAATCAATTTACTGTTTTTCGCAATAATACAGAAAAGTGCGCGAGTTTGCCCCCGCCCCAATTGATTGTAACCTCAAAGCCTGACATGATATATTCATACCAGGCTGGGCGCTAAGCGACCCCCACGAGTCGCGCGTCAACCACCGTTTATTTATTTCTCCGTAAGTGTATTGAAAAACGTTGTTTGATAAACGTGGAAATTAGTAATTCTAACACTCGGCTCAGTAACTCCCTCGCCTGTGGTTCGGGCATATTCCACCTCGGTCGCAATGACAAACTTTCTCCACTTGTATCAATATGTACTATTTTCTTTTCCAGATGGAACGAGACAAGAGCCCAAAATGCTCTGAACCACATGGTCAAAGAAGGGCTTGCATGGGTAGATTCCCAGGACAGCAAGGAAACGCTGTACTGGTTCCCAAGTATGTTCTCCGAATGTGTGGCTGCGTGATTTACGACTTAAAGCGTTATTGTCAGGTGATAAGAGTCATATTGTGATTTAATATATTTATGTTGAAAATATACACTTCAAATATAATTTTGGCTATTTGATTATAATTCAAGTACATGTCTACCGCATCATTGGCTGGGTATGTCTGCTGCATGCCAAGGTGGGCCAGTAAAACACAAAGTTGGTCCCCTTAAATCGCACGACAGGGTCTCGGTAGGCCAAGGAAATAGCGAGACGATTTAGATGTCTTCCTTAGGAATTGATAAGAAGTAGCTCAAAGCCGGGAACAATGGAAGGAATGGCCATTCAAATGAAGGCCATTGCCCAGCAGTGAGACAGTATAGGTTAGATATAATAATAAAATAATAATTCAAGTAATTTCAAGGATACTTTAGTATCAAGGAGTTGTTAGCAACAGGAGGGGCCCAGCTGGGTCGAAGCCTACTGGGGTCCGGGTTATCTGAAAGGAAACTCGAGCCCCGGTATGAAGAGGCTAGAAGGAACGGGGTGGGTTTTTAGTCAGTAAGAGTCTGACACTATCTCCCGCTCCACCCAAGAGCGGGGGTTGTCATAAGATGATTTTTGCCCACCGTAAAAAAAACAGTATAGGGTAAATACGCCAAATGTCGGCCTCCCCCCAATAGTCGGCCGTCTGCACATTTTCAGTTTGCATTCATTCTAAAGGTAATTAAGTGACAATTTTATCTCTCGAATTGCAACTTTAGTTCATACTCTGTATGTACAAATCGTTATATTCCGATTAAGTCACTTGCTTTTCGCACACTGAGCATCAGCAGGGATTGCATCGTTGAAGCGTCAAGTTTGCATTAAAAGTAGCTTACTTGATGTGAATACTCACACTTCGGGGATTGATATTACAACGATAAGACATTTCTTTATTTTTGTTTTAAGCTTTATTATCACTAAAGGGTTATTTTTACTATATTTTGAGATAGTTTTTTCAGCGTTTTGCGTATATTTTTCAGGGCAAAATAAGAGGCCGCCATTAGGGTAACAGTTTTGACATAAAACTGGATTCTCGGCCGTGGCCGACTTAAAGTAAATGCAGTCTGTTTTATAAATTCCAATTGTACCAATTCCATTGGCTAAACAAGAGAATTTGCAAAGCTTCTAGATAAATAAATCTATTTTACGTTTAATCGCCAAATAACGGCCGGGGTGATATTAATCGAATTTCGAGAAATAAGGTACAAGGAATAGGGGCCGACATTAGAAATATTAAAGATCGTAATGTCGACCAGCCTCAAATTCGAGCGCCACTATACAGGCTGATGAAAAAATAGTTTTGTATTTTTTCATTGATTGGGTAGTGATTTTTTATTTGTTTATCAAACTTATTTAAAGAAGTTAAGTTTAAATGTAGGAACTACATTAACAACACAAGGTAGTTTTGGAACTTGAGATATAAATAATATGAATTTCTCTTTGGAACTTGCTATCTATTAAACACTTCTTATTACTTAAAACATATAAATGGTTGGTCGTGAATCTTTGTTGTACCAAAAAGCGGCCCTTAGACAAATACTAAGTTTGTTTTCACTTAGTGCTTTTAATTTAATTCATGAATCCCCAAGCGACCACCGGTGGTCGCGCATCTATTGTCTTACTATTGTGTCTCTAATTGACGGTATCTGAAGGGTTAAGGTAGGTACTACAATGACAAAGCAGGGAGATCTAAAGCCTTCACGGAATCAAAGAAAATTATGCGGTTACGAATTTTTTAAATGTGGTAAATATTTAAAAAATTCGTAACCGCATAATTTTGAAAATAAATAAATGTTGTTACAAAGACGTTAAAATTTTAACAAATAATTACGTTTTAAGTATTATTTTAATTTTTTAGACTTATTTAAAATTCTATTCTATTTTTGGTTTAAATACTGATTTTTAACACATACTAAAGTTATTAATTCTTGTTGTTTTCATTTTGTTATTTTAATTTGTTATAATTTTAGTACTTATCTAATATTAATGAGGGGAAATAAAAAAATATTTAACTATTAAAACTGTCTTAATTTAAAACACCCTATACCCGGCCGACATTTGGAAAAAACGCGACCGGCCATGGGCCGTGAATGGCCGACTTTAGGGTTTTTCTGTTCTCGACGCATCTAAACCTTATTACTTTTTTCTTTTAGTAGAAATGTCGATCTTATGCCTATAAACATAAAATAGATTAGTAAACCTATCCAAAACCGCATCAGAAGCTCTCTTTCGTTGGAAACTGAAGGTGCTAGAGCGATCCGCGGTCAGAAAATCGCTAAGGGGGCCGACATTTGGCGTATTTACCTACTTTAGTAAGTTTTTCTATTTAATAAAAATAAAACTCTAAGTAATAATATAATATATTTATTTATATTGCACTGAGGTATCATTCTTACAATACTATATTTTTTTAAGGTAGCCATTTTTGGTATAGCACATCCCGGACAAACCTACTTACTCATATTTCTAATAGGTATATATAGTACTAAGACTCTCGCAATCATGGTCACAAAATGTGTGAGCTATGCTATACTATGCCCTAAGATCCTACCACGAGCTGTTAATGCGATCCATTGATGGATGGAGCTATACAACCTGTAACGTTAAATGCGCAAAACCTCAGACACCCCAAATGATTTTTAATTCGATTGACCTAATTATGTGAGAAAAAAAAACTTAAAAAAAATTAAAGGTTTTATGAGCAGTTTTAGATTGTTTAAAATTCATATCGCACACCCAGGCCAATAAAGGCGTAAGAGGAATTCACAAACTTTACAGGGTAGCTAAATAACTGTTTAACCAGTGTATCTATTTCGTTTTTGACTCTATGATATTTTGTTGTAAAAATAGTAGAAGAAACAATTTTTTTTCTTGTTTATATTCGAAACACCTTAAATTACCTTGGTAATCAATATTTAATGTTTAATGTTTTACAGACGTTATCCTTATTTATTTAAGACCAATCCTCAAATGTAATGGTTTTAACCCCAATTATCGCTTTCTAAATATTTTTTATATTGTAACTACAGTGCGTTTCACTTAAGACATTCCTTTGGCGTAATGTTGGCTCCCCTGTCTGTCTACACAAAAAAGAAGGGAAAAAGGAAAGAGTTGCCTACTCTACCAAAATTATTCCCCGAAATGCGAAACCAAATCGATTTTAACGGTAGTTGCAACACTTTTTGTACAATTATGAGGCAAATGGGATTTTATTTAAAAAAAAGCAGGTCGAAAAGGAAGTCGTTAATAGAGAGATACGATATTGTGGCTTGGCGTTTTCGGTATTTGAAAGAATTGCAGGACAATCGGAATGGAGCCCAGCGTCTTACACTTTATACAAAAATAGTTTCAAATAAAAAAACAAAAAAAGGCATTTATTAAAAGTAACGAAGTATCAGTTAATCTCCCTAATATTAAGTAATTTAATTGCTAAAAATATTGCAACACTGTTTTTCCGTATTGCCAACATTACGCCAAAGGAACTTCTTAATTGAAACGCACTGTACTCATGCTTACGGCTGTTTCGAAGTTCTTTATTATGATAAAATATAGAGGCTAAGTACTATTGACGGCCTTTTTGCTTAATTATTTTTATTTGTAACGGGATGTAATCGGTATTATTTTAAGAAAATCGTTTTTTATTAGGCATTAAAAAGCATAATTCGAGATACAATTATTATATTTGAAATGTTACGTGCTTATATTGGTTTATCGGCTTCATTCATTGAAAAATATTGACTTTAATTGACGCCAAGATCTTTTTTTGTAACGAAATGTAACGAAAAAAATTGAGCGCATATCTCTTTACTTAAACTATTCAAAACTGCAATAAAAAAAATTGACGTACCAGCACTTACGTCTTTGTTGACCTGGGTACGCGATATCTGCATTGAAATAAGAACTTTTATTATCCCGTATATGAGACAATTTAAAGACACATCTAAAATATTTTGCAGATTTGAGTTATATACATTGCCGGAATCAGGAAAACAAGGCGCATCTGCCTTTACTTTTAATATTTTTCTAACTTTCTCCATTACGGTTTTAGCACAAGGAAAAAAGGCCCGATTTCCCGTTTCATTCATTAAAACATTTTTTTATCCGTTTTCGTTTTTGTTAGATATCTACGTCTTTTTAACTATCTGGGGCAGAATTGTGTTGTCTCGCTCCCACATTTCATGACCATGTTATCGATTTGTCGTATTATTTCTTATACAAAGATGTGTACAAGACGTTAGCTGCTGCCTTCTGAAGATCCAATGTAAGGCAGTTTTAATTTGGAGCGAAGTTCTTTGTTCTCTTTCTGCATTTCGTCTAGTTTCTTCTTAAGTTTGTCGGCCATTTCTAAATAGGATTCTTTCCACCTAAAAATAAATTAAGTAAAATTAAGTAAAAAAATACAATTAAGTAGTTCAAATATTATTTGACAGAAGTTTTCGCTAGTCAAGGCATAGGTATCTTTGTAAATGAGATTACTTTTTACTAAGTTCCATTTGATTTTCTAAATGTTTGTTCAATTCTACGACCTCCTCTTCTTTTGTTGTCACCATTCTGCAAGTAGAAAAGATCAGTGTAAACCTCTACCACGAGAAACAGTAATACTAATGTTTTTTTTTAAGTAATACATACTTTAGATTAAGTTCCGACCTAGACGCCAGCATACTCTGCAGCTTGTTGACCATCTCGTGGGTCTCGTCTAACGACTTCTGTAGGTGTTCCACTTGCAACCTGGTGGTACATTATAAATTTGTATTAGTGGTTCCGGTGACTGAAAAGTGTTGTCGATGCATTTGGGCGAATGAGAAAAATGTTATGCTAGGGTGCCAGTTAAAGTAGCTCGCTGTCCGACCGTCCGGTAGCTGTCCGGACAGAGCCCAAGACGTCAACGGCGCGCACTGTTCCCGCGCGCCTCAAGGAGTTGTCAGCAACAGGAGGGGCCCAGCTGGGTCGAAGCCTACTGGGGCCAGGGTTATCCGATAACACTGGCAAGGAACTCAAGCCCCGGTATAAAGAGGCTAGAAAGAACGGGGTGGGTTTTTAATCAGTAAGATTCTGACACTATCTCCCGCTCCAAACAAGAGCGGGGGTTGTCATTGAATGATTTTTGCCACCGAAAAAAAAAGTGTGCCAGCTAAAAACCAGCGCTGGGTATCAGATGCCCAGCAATTTCTTGCTTCTAGTCTATTCCTTTCTATTATATAAGAGTAGTATCAAAGAAACTGAATAGTGTGAGAAAGATGATAAGGCTAGTAAAGGGGTGACTACTGACGACTGATATTACGGCTCATAGATTATTTCGAGGCCATTGCGTTACGTCTCCAACTGTTGTTCCTACCAGTATTTTCGATAGCTGGCTCATGCCTGGATCTCTTGCAACTCAGCACTGTCACTAGGCATTGTGTCAGTCACTTACTTGAGTTCATCGCACCGCGTCTCCAACAGTTGTTCCTACCAGTCTCTTTGATAGCTGGCTCATGCATGGATCTCCTGTATCTCTATACTGTCATGAGGCACTGCTTCTGTCACTTACTTGAGTTTATCGCACTGCGTCTAACAGTTGTTCCAATCAGTCTCTTCCAGTGCTAGCCCTTGCGTGCATCTCCTGCAATTCTGCACTGTCACTAGGCATTGTGTCATTTACTTACTTGAGTTCATCGCACTGCGTCTTCAACAGTTCCACATACCAGTCTCCTCAATCGGTGGCCCTTGCATGGATCTCCTGTATCTCTGCACTGTCACAAGGTACTGTTGCTGTCACTTACTTGAGTTCATCGCACTGCGTCTTCAACAGTTGTTCCTCCCAGTCCCTTCGCTTAGTTTCCCGTGCATGGACGTCCTGTATTCGCTGCACGTCTATTGCAAGGCATTGCTTCTCGCAGACCAGTTGGATGTTACGTCTTTCTGAGCACACCTGAAGGGGAGATACGTTCTGTAAATCTGCAGCCTATGTTTTAACATTGCTAAGTAGACAGTTTAGACACTTTAGACTTACAATCTAAAATCCTGTTAGTTGTGATGTGAAAGAATATGCGAATTTGTGAGTGACGCAATTGGGTCGCTGATGTGTTATAATAATAAATAATAATAATAATAATATTTATTTGCTAAAAACACGGTATACAAGATGGTAAAAGAGAGTAAATAGGAACAAACATGTTTCGCTTAGAATTAGCATGCAAATATTTGGTATGTACATAGTAACATACAGAGATAATTGTTAACATACAATTATCGACAATTTTGTTGGCACATTCAACATTAAAGTTCTAAAAGACATAGACTTTGAAAACAAAAATCTTTATAAATAAATCAACTTTTTTTTTTAAATCTAAATTGAAAACACATATTAAAATAGTTTAATAATAATATAATAAAATACAATTTTTAACACTTAATAACTAGACTACAAACTAGAATTAATAACTAGACTACAATTAATAAAATTAATAACTAGACTACAACTGTTCTCTCACTTATTATCATGTTTAAGTGTTTCAATTACAATAAAAATACCTAATAATAAGTTTTTTTGTCGGCTAAATCAGGGTAGTCACAATATTTTCGGTTTGCATAGAAACCAATCTCAAGATTGTTATTGTAAAAATAACAATCAACTTAACGTAACGTATTTTTTTCAAATCATACCTAAACCCATATTGTTATCATGTTATGCCTATTAGGGTTGCGGTATTTTCTAAAAAGGTCACCGTGGTTCTAGAACACAAAAGGCAAATGGAGGACACAGGCTAGTATAAGGCTAACACGCCCTCTCGCTCCACCTAAAGCGGGATAAGTCATCTGATGATCTATCACCTCGAAACTGTTTATGGAAATAATTTTGAGATCTGACTTACCAATTCTTGGAACATAGCTTCGAGTTTTTGTTCTGCGAGCGCGAGCTTTGGGTCCACCGATTTTAGTGTGGCTTTCTGCTGTTTTAAGTAACTCTCGTTTGTTGCTAGAAGTACTTTGTTTTCTCTGAAATAACATTTATATTGGTATGAAAGGAAGAAAGAAAAACATTTTATTTGGCGGAACATGGCGCAAGTTCAGGACGGCTATATTTCACCGAAACACCATGGCGGCACGAAACAAAACGTATACAGCTCTAGAGAGTTACTCACCTGGTGTCCGTTTGGTTGTGCAACCAATTTGGTGGCGCGACCAGCTAGGACGTATGACTACTCTGCAGGTGTCTGTATGGTGTCTTGTTTGGTAGCTTAGTGCTATAAGTATTTTACCGACACATCAACGCGGCCAACTGGTCACGTCGCAATGGTGTCCTGGTGTAGTTTAGCCTAAACAAATTATATTTTGTGCGAAAATGCGACGAGTCTACGGCGTTGGTTTTCAACGTGAGCCGGTAACAGTGTAGACCAGAAGAGGGTAAGAGTGTCCTTAGAAGTCAACGGTGGCGACCTGAGCTGACCTTGGTTTAGGCCATGGTACGGAGGGAGAGAGGAAAAGGAAAACAGTAACCTCCTTCTGATGAAATGAATGATAGATACAAAACTTATTTTTGGTTAGATAATTTTTGTGCCCCATTAGGATGCCTAATGTGCTTGGGCACCACCGGCACCACCAGTTACGGCACTGGCTATATCTACCTTTTTTATGCAGGAAATCATCCAATGACTTCTTCCACTCTAAACGGAGCAGAACGTGTCAGACTTTTACTGACTAACCAGTCCTGTTCTTTCTTTGGCTTGGTTCCAGGACTTCAGGGCACACTTTCTCACGGGTGCACCTACCTTAAAGTCTTATTCAGCAGCAATCCTTTCTCAACTAGCTCCGAGTCCAAGTTTCTGATATGTTGCAGCATATCCGCTACTTTTTCATTATATTTCTCCTTAACCTCATCCATTTCTTTTCTACATGATGTTTCCATATCCCGCCTTATAGATGATAACGCGTGTTTTAGTTGTGCGATTTCTCCTGCAAAACATTACAATTGATTGATGGTATCTATTCATTACATTTCCTAAACATCGTTCTTATTACTGCTAAGTGGATAAATAGGTCTTCCAAGTCCTGATGTATCAATGCTTTGGCGATCTTACGGGATGGCGAGCTGGGCATCCGCTCGGGGCCTCGATCTTATATGGAGAATGGATGAATGATAATTAGTGACCGATATTTATACACGCAATTGTATTCATGATATCAAACAACTTTCTCAAGATTTTTTTTATTATACTCATTAGTTTCACTCACTCACTCACTCAGGAATAAATCTGCTTTCTATCGGTAAAAAAAATGTTCGCAATCAGACCAGGTTCTTTCAAAGATTACCTCTAACAAACAAAAAAACAAACTTTACCTATTTATAATATTAGTCTAGTATAGATTAAGTAAATGGGTACGTTACGTTTAGATTACTAGTTAGACTTACTAGTTAATTCCTGTATAGTTTTGTAAGCCTCATTCTTCTGCTCGGATACTACATCGTAAAGCTGCAATGCTTCTGCAACCTGGAATTAAAATCAGGTCAAACTTTTGGCAAAAAAGCCCGGAACTGACCTGAGTTTAACGTACTATCCTAGGCACGGCGGTGGGTAAAAGTTTGTATATATGTGATGTGAATGTAGGATCTACGGTCTTCATTACCTGTCCTGTCCTCTCCCCCAGAAAGGGGAGAAGTGAAATTAGTAGAGAGGGACAGGAAAAAAGAATTTATAGAGTTTACAAAGCACGTCCTAGTAGAGCACGCTGTAAAGACATACGCAGTCACGCAATTGCCGGGAGTGTCTCCAATGGTCCGTATGCTGCAAGGCGGGTAGGACCTACAGTGGTGGGTGATGGGATTTGTCCTGTTCAGGAATCATCGATATAATGTACTATGCACTAGTTTAGGCGTACCGAGCACTCACATTACACTATGGTGAACGGAATGGTCGCAAAATAAGTATTCTCTCAAAGCGACTTTACCGCTGTATGTTTTAATAGTTCTGGACTGTAGCGCTGCAGCAAACTTTTGTTTGAACTTTTTAGTAATTTGACAAATAGGTAGTTTCCATGAACGTGCTTGTCTATCACTAGAATATAAGTCGATGCCTGGAATAGGACACTGGTTACTTTTTATCCCGATGATATCTGATGATATTCTTATGATGAAAATAGTCTTACTTTTGCCTTAGCTTCGGCCTCTCTCTTTACTTTCTCCACTAATTCCTTCTGAGACAACCCCAACTGTCCCTTCAAGTCTTCACAATTCTTCCTCTCTACTGCCAAGTTGATTTTATACTCTTCCAAACTCTTTGTGACGTCACTTAATCTCTCTTCTAATTCTTTGCCCCTCTCTTTATATGTTGCTATCTCTTTCTCTCGGTTTTTCAAGTCGTTTTCTAGAACGCAGTGCTTTGTTTGTAAGTCTTTGTGTTTATTTTCTAGCTCGATGTAGTCTGTCAAGGCAGTTTCGAGTTTAAGTTCGAAATCTCTCCTTTCTTCTGTAGAACTCTGCAACATACAATTAATGCCGTCTCAAGTAATATGTAGCCGAAATATTTCCGGCTGAAACGATGATTATGAGGGTAGGTAGCTGTACCTGTTTTCCTCTACTATCGTAACTCTGATATGTCTTCAGTTCATTTTCCAGTGCGTCTATGGTTTTTTGCGATGTTTGCCATAACACATGTAGGGAATCTCTTTCCTGAAATCAAAATTATAGAGGCACAAGAATAAAAAATATATATTTTCAATAAACTTACTCGAAAATCTGGTCTTATCTCTATCGCTTTTAGGTAGATATACATTTGATTGTTTTTTTTTTTACACTAGAACGGAAAAGTGCGCGAGCTCGCTGCCGCCACATTTAATTGTATGTGTCGTATCAGGCTGGGCGCTAAGCGAACCCCACGAGGTCCGCCCGCGTCAGCCCCTGTTTATTTATTTCTTTTTTTTTTTTTTTTTCTGTTTTTTTTTCTGTTTGTTTTTTTTTTTCTAGTAGTTGTCTGGCATTTTTGCTGAACTGGACCTATTTGGCGCCACCGCGAGACACACATTGTTAGTTGTCTCTTTCTTTCATAAAATATTAGTGTCTACATGTTGTTACTGCATTGTGTGTATCTACGAGTGTGTATGCCAAATAAATAGTTTTCTTTCTTTCTTTCTTTTCTTTTCTTTCTTCCTAAGTGTATTGCAAAACGTCGTTTGATACACGTGGAAATTTGTCACAGCTGCCCTGAGCTCAATAATGCCTTCGTCTAAGGTGCGGGCGAATTCCACATCGGTCGGAATGACAAACTTTTTTCTCTTTTATTTACATTTGGATGTTCTATTCCAACTTTTGAGAAATGAGCTGGAAGAGGATTTTTTATTATTTTTTATTATTATTGAGACTTGCGTTTGACCACCATCTCACCTGATGGTAAGCGACGATGTGGTCAACGATGGAACACGCTTGCCTAGAAGTAACCTATTCACTTTTGACTTAAAGACCCCAAAGTTGTAGCTATCAGGAAACACAGACTCCGGCAGGGAATTCCACTCTTTGGATATACTAAGGAAGACCTATTCCTTCTTTAGCGGAGTGGTGGCATGAAGATGTGAATAAGGCCGCCGTGGACGCAGATAGTGTATGTGGAAAATAAGCAGAGTAGCATTAAAAGAGCCACTACTATACAATAGCATAACGACCGAAAACGCACTTAAATTGCTTCATGCCTGCTAGAACTCCGGGAATGTTTGAAAGAGTTACCGCTGCCCTGGAACGGCAAGGGCCACAGTAGGGCCTTGCCTGGGCAGGTAGATTTTTCTTTTTAAGGTTCCGTACATCAATAGGGAAAAACGGAATCCTTATAGGGTCACTTTGTTGTCCGTCCGTCTGTCTGTCAAGACTCTTTAACTCGATACTTCCACGCGTTCTCGAGATAAAGGGTCTTGACAGGCAGACCGAGTTTCCCGGATCGACGGCGCGTTGTATTCACGTGCGCCTCAAAGAGATGTCGGCAAGTTTTGCAGGGCCAGTTAAGGCTGATGGCTGCCATGGTTGGGATTATTCGAAGAGGAACACTGTGGGTTTTAGTCAGTAAAAGTCTGACACTCGTTCTCGCTCCACCCAGAGCAGGAGAAAACAAGCATAGGTCCGCCTTTGGGCGGAGTGGGAGATAGTGTCAGACTCTTACTGACTAAAATACCCACCCCGTGGCCCGTTCCTTCTTGCCTTTCATACCGGGGCCAAGCTACCTTTCGGAGCTAACCCTGGCCCCAGTAGGCTTCTACCCAGCTGAGCCCCTGCTGTTGCTGACAACTCCTTGAGAAACAAGCATAGGCAAGTTATTTTAACATCATGTAATGCGAAATACCTTGGCCAGCCCAGCGACTTGTTTCTTCAACTCCTCTAACTCCTTGCTATTGTCCTGGTTATGGTTGTTGGCTCTGGCAGCTTCTAGCTTCTCTTTGAGCAGCATCCCCACTTGCTGGGACAGCTTCTGATTGTCAGAGATCAGCGATCTTATTTCCTCTTCCACTACCGTTTGGTTTTGCTGGGGATTATTTAGATTTGTTATTTACGGGTGGTAACCAAGTGGAATAAGGCGTTGGCATTGCGTTGCTGGGGAAAACATGTGATATGTGTGACTTGTTGATTTGGTATGTACCTGCAGAGGTGATCAGCCTTTTAGTTATAAGTAGCAGTAACTTAACGTGAACAAGCATTGTCTAAAGCAGTAGATATTTTTTCAAGTGATAATTACCCTGTAAAAATCGACTTCCGATTGAAGTGCTTCTAAAGTAGTATTTTCCATAATAATTATGTGTCAAATGCAAATTATAAGCACTGAAGAGAACATTTAGAATACTTAAACCTATACCTATATATTTAGTAACAATCTTTACTATAAATTATATGAAAACTTAATAATCTGATTTCCGGACCACGTTTTGTTTACATTTCGCGCCCCGGGAACGTCATCACTGGTTGCTAGGCAACATAAGTTCTACGTTCTTAAATACGATAAAGGAATTAATGAAACGAAACATAAAAGATGTACCCATTTTTTCTTTGTTCAGTGTTCATAAACATAATATAACAGAAATCTGTTACCAAAAAACTATCCATAATCATCTCATCTTGAATAGCAATGTTGATTCTTTGGCAAAAGAAAAGTCTTGCCATCAGTGTACCGTTTGAGGTTTTGTTGTTTTTGAACGAAATTTTGTTTTTGGCACTGTCAAATTGACGTCCGCGAAAATCGAAATTGCGTTTCGCGGAATTGTCGGAAATTCGTCGCAGAAATGTAATTGTTTTAGAAGTTTAACATTTAATTAAATTAAAATAACGTATTCATTATGACAAGGTTTGTAATAAAAAAATATGCTTTTTTAAAATAGGCAATGTTTTGTGGTTTCTGAATCTAAGAGAAGATTCGAGTCTGTCATGGGGTCTACCTATAATCTTTTAAATGATTCCAGCTTATATTTCGAAATTAGGGAGGAACAGTGGCCTCTGATATATGACAACAGCTATAATGTATCGTTTTTGGGTTTGGAAAAGTTCCATGCATTCGATTCTAAGAAATGGGGCAACATAATTCAGGTATGTTACATGTCTTTTTCCATATTTTAAACTTGTTCAGATGCTCTGTTATGATACTTTTGGGTATAAGTAGAAATTGAAGAAGTAGAATTGTATGTACCTGGTAGCCTTATACTTGTTAAGTTACTAGTATGACTCAAAGTTCAAGTAGTGTTTTATTAAATTTGTAAAAAAAACCAGATGACAATTTAAACATTGAAAACCGAAGTCACAGGGTTAATTATATTATTAACCCTTCAGATACCGTCAATTAGAAACACAATAGTAAGACAATAGATGCGCGGCCACCGGTGGTCGCTTGGGGATTCATGAATTAACTAAATTACACAGCTTTCTGTGATTCCACTAAAATAGTTGAATGAACTTTCAAAGTGTTTCCACAAAGCTATGACATAGACAGCTGTAAGCAAAATTGATTGTCAATTGCTAAGCAAGATAGGTCTTGTGGAACTTCAGGTATTGCTAATGTTCACAGGCAGAGCCCGATCTAAGGGGGGATAACCAGGCATTTGCCCAGTGGCAAAAAATTAGTGGTGGCAAAATTGACTTATTCCTATCTTTCAGCCTAGATATTAGCAGTCTTCACCCAAGTTGGCAGGTTAAGAATTTTATTCGCCACCTTCCAACCTACTTTAGGTTGGATAGTAGAAATATTCAAGACTTAACCCTTCAGATACCATCAATTAGAGACACAATAGTAAGACAATAGATGCGCGGCCACCGGTGGTCGTTTGGGGATTCATGAATTAAGATTCATGACTTATATGGTTTTGTGTATTTGTGTCTATGTAAAGGGTGGCGAAAATTATTTTTGCCCGGAGCAGCCAAATTGCTAGATCGGGCCCTGTTTACAGGGGGCGGTGATCATGCTTGGTAGTCGAGGGTCTCATTGTTTGCAGCATGTGAATAAATAATTATGAATTGTGAAAGCAACAGCAATAAACCAACACAGATGGATAAAGATAAATCAGAACCGTGTTAGAACAACTTTCTCTTTTACAGCTTTTATTACATTAATAAATGTTTGCCTGAGATCTTTCTAGACAGAGAGGTTTGAAAGGAAGAAGAGGAGGCCTTTGCCCAGCAGTGGGACATAAAGTAGGCTTACAAAATAATTAAATAATTGTTAATTTTACATTTACAGTACCTAAAAGAAGCTGAGTTCATAACAGATGAAAATATAGTCAAACCAGTTGAAGCAAAGAAGAGAGACTTACTTGTTGTTCACACCAAAAAATATTTAAAATCTTTAAAAGTAAGTAACTATTATTTAGTATTCATTTTAATTTTTAACACTATTCTTTTAATATTTGTCTGATGATATAATTATAAAATTCAATTTAATTAAATGATAATAATCAATTCGCTCATTCAGTGCAACAATGACGTAATTACATTTTTAGAAATTTTACAGGAGATGCAGTCAAAGATTAATAATAATGGTTATGGCATTTTAGCGAAACTTATTACAATTCTAATTGTTGGTCGGTGGGTCGTCCTATAAATAAAATCAACGTAAATGATGTTTTGCCCGATGAAAATAGTCTTTCCGCACATTATAACATTATAAAACTTGTTTTGAAAAAAGTGTAATTACGCCGTTGTTGCACTGAATGAGCGAATTATCAATGCAAAATAATGATAATCTAATCTAATGGTAAAATAATAATCCAATGTAATTTAAATTAATTTAATTTTGACATTAATCCTTCAGATACCGTCAATTAGAGACACAATAGTAAGACAATAGATGCGCGGCCACCGGTGGTCGCTTGGGGATTCATGAATTAACATTTCAACATTATGTAATTTTATTATATCTATTGTTTGTAACTCTGTATGAGTATGATTGTGTAACTGAAATGAGTCGTTCGTACTTGTAATAAATTAATAATTAATAATAATAGTAGTTTGACCTAAAACCATAAAAACTATTGGAATCAATTAAGTTACTGATTGTAAACAAACTATATTCAGGTTTTGCATATACTTAAAATAATATTGTATATTCTGATTCCAGTGGAGTGCCAAAGTAGCTGTGATAGCAGAAGTGCCAGTGCTGGCGTTAGTGCCAAACATGCTGGTCCAGTATGCATACCTGAAGCCTATGAGGTAAGGTGAAACAGTGATTTGGTTTATAAACACATTTTCTTCTTTTTGACTCAATGTTTTTTGCTGATCAGTATTTCTCAACTTG
This sequence comes from Mythimna lalbum, assembly GCA_949319445.1. Lineage (NCBI taxonomy): Eukaryota > Metazoa > Arthropoda > Insecta > Lepidoptera > Noctuidae > Mythimna > Mythimna lalbum. The sequence goes on along the minus strand of OX439357.1, from coordinate 16,188,720 downwards.
TACGACTCTGTTATTGACCTCCATAAATCCTGAAAGGTTGTGCAGGATAGGCAACATAGCATGTGATGAATGTCCTGTGAAGCAGCTCCACACTGGCACTGTGTTTGAGATGGGTTGTGGAAGCCCTATTTGACCAGATGGTTTGTGCAGCCCAGGTTAACCGCTGCACAAATAAGCAGTTGGTTAACAATTTACAGATTCCATTTTTAAACACTTATGTAAATGTAAATACTAGTTATAATTAACCAACTTGTGTTGTGATTGTGACATATTTTTAATCTATCATTGAAGTATTGATTCAAGATTCATTTATTCATTGTTATTGTCGATGACCACCATTTGGAAAGGCCTTCACAGCATACAATTCCATGTGCATATCACACATTCCGGTACTTGGTCGCCATTCCAGAACCTTTGGCCCCAACGGCCATCGAAAGGTTCTGGAATGGCGCCACGTACCCGAAGACGTAGCGTTGGAGGGCCTTTGTAGTTTTGTGGGCCTGATGACCTAGTAAGGGTTGCGGGAATCCGATGGATGCGAGACGCACAGGACCGTTCATTGTGGCGACACTTGGGGGATGCCTACGTCCAACTGTGGACGTCTTTCGGCTGAAATAATGATGATTATGATCGCACATTACTCTCATAATTATAAAACTTTTGCAACAATTGCAGGCTACAAACCGGCGGCACGATTCTCGCAGGTAAGTTGGCCCTGGAGCGCGGCTGGGCCATAAACGTGGGGGGCGGCTTCCACCACTGCAGCAGCGAGAAGGGGGCCGGTTTCTGCCCCTACGCTGACATCACGCTGCTCATTCGCTTCCTCATCTTACACAAACGGATACAGAATGCTATGATTGTGGATTTGGATGCTCATCAGGTAATAATAAGCCTTATTTTTCTATTGGAAGTCCATCGAGCCAAGTGCTGCGACTTGTGGGGGTCGCGCCGCGGCTTGCCTGATACGATAAAAGTAATAAATTGTGGCTTTTCCCACTAGTGCGAAAAACAGTAAATGCGTACCTAAAATCGGTAGAACGGGTTTTCGAGGAACTGAGTTGAAATTTTTTTTTTCAACTCGCACAATCTTAAATTTCCTGCAGGGTCACAATGATGTCCTGCCCCCAAGATAATTTTTAAATAATTTTGCAGTCCAAACTGCTCATAATGCAGTTTGGGCTACGGGATTGTCCAAAATATTCAACGCGGCCCTGGAACACGCACCTGAAGGACACAAGTGGATTCCAGTCAGTAAAAATCTGACACGCCCTTTACCTCTGTAGTAATTAAAAAATAGTGTTGTATAAGATGGATTCCTCTGTTTACCTACTTTATGATGTTCCAGGGCAATGGTTACGAACGCGACTTCATCGACGCCCCCGAGGTGTACATCATGGACATGTACAACAAGAACATCTATCCGCGCGACAAGGACGCCAAGCGCGCCATCCGGAGGAAGGTGGAGCTCAACCATAAGGTCGAAGATCTCGAGTATATGCTCAAGTTGAGGCAGTGAGTCCAAAAACAATCCTGATTCACTTTTAACTCTTTGTCACTCACACAAATCCACACTCACTCACACAAACAAGTCCCCCACTCACTCACACATAAATACCCACACACCTACATTACATAGTCTACCCCGTTCACCAGGGAGAGTGGAGACGCCGATGTTCTGCGGTGTTCCGCAGGGATCAGTACTAGGACCACCCTTGTGTAACATCGGGTACGACTAAGTGCTGCGCGGCGATTTCCCTGACGGGGTCAGCGTGGTCTGCTACGTTGGCGACACGCTGGTTCTAGCGCAGGGAGAGTCGTATCAGGCGGGGTGGCGATAGTCGTTAACACGATCCAGCAGTTGGGACTCGAGGTGGCGCTGCACAAGTCCGAGGCTATGTGTTTCCACGGCCCTCGGAACGCGCCGCCATCGGGTTCCCAATTAACGGTAGGAGGAATTTACATCGGCATCGGGTCGACGATGAAGTACCTGGGACTCATACTCGTCAGCTGGTTGAACGCCGCTCATAGCGCCCGGCGCCCGCTTATCGATGCCGCCCCGCTCCCCGCGCGCTCACCTCTAAGTTCAAAGTCGTGAACAAACCGTTAGACGCGTTGCATTGGAAGCCGACCCCCAGTGCTATTTTCTAAGAAAATAGCCTTGATATAGAGTTAGGTACATTGGATTAACAACTCAATGTATAGGTCCATTGGATTGTTAATCCTATGTACGTATTTGGATTTCATCTCTGCGGCCAGCGCTGCGCTCAAGCCTGTTTTCTTTGAGAATAGCACAGCAGAACAATATGGTGAAAACTCTAGGCAGATTGAACGGTTAAAATTTTTTTTTGTATTTATAGTTTGATTGTTATTTATCAGGAACCTAAAAGCAGCCCTAAACGAGTTCAAGCCAGATATTTTGGTGTATAACGCCGGAACCGACATATTGGATACCGACCCGCTCGGGTATATGAGGATCAGCGAATATGTAAGTTAACGTTTTATTAGCATAATAATGATATTTATTGAAAAAATTGCACTTTAAATATTAAATTTCACCTGTCCCGATGTATCAAAGATAATAATGAACTGCCTAGAAGTCCCCAAAACTGTCAATATTATAATAATGCCGTTGACAATACCTACGTGCTTGACAGTCCCCCCCCTCTCCTGTAAACGCGATCCATTTGACGACCTAAACTGAACTGTTAAAGGGATGGAGCTACTTAGGGTTTAGCTTCATCCCTTTTTCTCGCTCGCATGACTGACATAATTTTATCTCGTCATGTTAAGGCCACTGTGATGTATAACAATAAATAGCACTGCTATAGATTGCATTCACCGGCACGATCGAGTGGCGGGGGTGGTCGGCCGACTGTTTTCTGCTAGATGTCGAGCGAGCTGGACGTGCTATCGCGAGTTGCAACCCAGTGGAAACAATCAAAGTGTTTTATTTACAAACCTCACAGCTCCAGATATAGATATGATCATTCTATAGCGCAAAGCTGCGTGATCCTTCGCAAGAGTTACCGAGGCCCTGAAGGACACAGGCACACAGGTGTGGTTTTAGTCAGAAAAAGTCTACAGCCGGGGCGGGTTTTTTTTAGTCAGTAAGAGTCTGATACTATCTCCCGCTCCCGAGGGCGGGGAATGCCATTTGGATGATTTACACCCACCAAAAAAAAGAATTCCTTATTGATCCACCCAGAGCAGAAGTATATTATGACCACATTGTCAAAAAAAAAAAAACTTTTTCCGTATTAATGTTTTTGGTTCTTACCAGGGCATAGTAAAACGAGATCAATTCGTATTCGAAATGTGCAAAGAGAAGAATATACCTATAGTAATGTTGACGAGCGGCGGCTACTTGATGAAATCGGCGCGGATCATCGCAGACTCGATCATGAACCTGCACCGGAAGGGACTCATTTCTGGCAAGTTGGTAAATATCTAGACTTCACTGAGTATATACGACGCTAGTTTTAGTATATGCGAAACCCGAAAAAAATATCTACTACTTTCATGTAAAGAATCTGTGTACAAAATTTCATAACCATATCATGAAAAATCACGAAGTTATAAGCTTCTTTTGGAGGTAGGCGGAACAGAGAGTAAAGTTCCACAAACCTCCGTTGAAAAGGGAGGATCCTCCTACCAGACAGGTTGTTATAGTCTGGTGGGCTACTGCCCGATAGTTGATGTCGGGCTGTCGTATATGTTCAAATCGCGCAGAGAACTTCGATGCAGGATTTCGTATTTTTTTCGTAGTTCTTATGTGGCGTCATAGATGTCGCTACAAGCTTGTTATGTTACCTGGTTGTCCGCAAAAATACATGGTTACCGGGCCATCCGGGAGGCTGAGGGGTTATTTTGCTCCCGCAACCAGTTGTGCGCTGGCACCAATACCTGCCGTGACCTGTGTTGTACTTATTGTTGGTAGTTTCCAATTTGTGACTTTGAAAAGAATTTTTGGGATCAAATATAACATGGCGTAAAAATGATCGGAATCTATTCAGTTACTGATTCTAAACAAACTATATTTAGGTTTCGCATAAACTAAAAATAATGTTGTATAGCACAAAGTAACACAAGTGCCAAAGTGTGAAATAAGAAACATACGCCTCCCCAAGTGTCGCCATAACTACCGGTTCTGTGCGTCTGTTTTGAATTTTCAGCATTTTTAACTGATGGAAATAGATTTGAGCGTCGAGTAGCAAAAACTTTGGTCCGACTTGCTGGTCCATGACAGTATTCGCTTTTTGATGCGGATCATCTATTGGCGCGCCTTGCCTGCAGATGCCGTGACAGCAAATGGCATGACGATGCCATGATGCCCCTCACTATGCCACCGCTCCCGACTTTTTAATTGTTTTGACTTTTAACCATTTCGACTGGCCTGTTGGTCTAGTGGTTAGTGGCCCTAACTGCTATGCCGGAGGTCGTGGGTTCGATTCCCACCCAGGACAAATGTTGTACTTATGAATAAACGAAATAATAATAATATCTATAGTATGTATCGACGGTTGAAAGGCAAAATGATCTAAGCGACATTGAGTAAACTTTACAAAAGTGAACTCAAAACTTTAACTTTAAATCACACTTTTGTAAAGTTTACTCAATGTCGTTCAGATCATTTTGCCTTTCAACCGTCGGTATGTATTTAGAAATATATAAGTATGTTTATCAGTTGTCTAGAACCCATAACACAAGCCCTGCTTAGTTACAAAACGCCGTCTAGTCTCAAACTAGACGGCGTTGTGTGATAGTTGTAAAAAAAAAAACAAAAGAAAAACAATTATTATTAAGAATTCTAATATGATGAATTGATCATAGACGGGGGCCTGTGAAGACTAACGTTTTATTTACTCATATTATTATTCTGATCTCTTTCAAGCTCCCGTATAAAACCCCGTCGCCGGAGTAGAATACATTAGACGACACCGCCGCTGTTGACATTGCGCTTGGCTCATATCTACATGTCAGTAGCTGTACCATTTAATTTTAAAATTACCAGGGTGTAATGGAAATAAATAAATGGTTCCTTCATACTTATTAATACAATAAAGTACAGTTATTTATTTAGATTTAAGGAAAGTTGTTCATTTTCATGGACAGTAGGAGTTCTTAAAATACGACTACACTATTTTGTTACACCCTGTATAAGTCTTTGGAGTTTAATCCATTCTTACTAAATACGAAAGTGACACTGTATGTATGTTTGTTACCTTTCCATCCCTAAATTGCGGGATAATATGATGTACATGGATAGACCATTATCTGGGTTTGGAGTTTAAGACGTACATAAGATACTTTTTCATCCCATTATTATACTCCTGTGGGATAATTTCCGACCTGGACAAATCCGCGGGGAAAGCTAGGACCCTAAATATTACTGTGTCCATTATTATGACTAGATCTACTAAAATATTCAATTAAAAATTAATGTACCTACAAAGTTTAAAAGTTAACTCTTCATAGTAAATCTATGTAAATTGACGTATTTTATGCAATAGCATAGCATAATTTAATCAGCCCCATAATGTTCCCACTGCTGGGACTCAGACCTTCTCTAGTAGAGGGATGGGCATCCAGCACGCGGACCCAGTGTGGGTTGGACTCTTTATACAATAAAACAGCTTAAATATATGCGATTCCAGAATATATAGTATTATATAATACTATTATTTTATTAGACGAAAGAACATTTAGAATTAGATTCTAAAAGGTTGGACTAAGTGTTTAAAGTCCTCTCATAAATTTGATCTCACAATAATGTGCCAATTATAAATTAATAATTAAGCAAATTAAATTTGCAATTTTTATTATGAATTACCTTTACCATTCTTGTATTTGTATTAAAAGTCAGGAGAATTAATTGCTTATAATTACTGACCATAATTTCTGAAAGAAGAAACAACGTGTAAGGTTGAATCTGTGTAACAAACTAATATCGCTTTCGTAGAATGAAAATGATCCAACCTCTAAATTCAGATTTTAATTTTTTGTTTTAAAGACTTCCCCACTGAGACTACTTCTGTAAATGGTGGTTATATAGACAAACATGTAAACTCGCATACACAAAACACTGGTATACACGGTGACCATGAAATATATTTTTTTAAATATTTGTTCTGTGCAAATTGAACCTAAGACACGCAGCAACCAGTCGCTTTGCCACTGTGTCCACTGTCACCGTCATAGTGTGACTTTAAAAAGCCTACATTCTACGACCTTGCGGTGAAATGAACCCGAATTATGAATAAGAAAGTAATACGGTTTTCTTTTAACCATATCAACACTATATTTTTTTTTTAGTTAGGTCATTTTTGTTCTAATAGTGCTATATATTGAGGGAATTATTATTAAACATTAACAAACATCACCTTAGAAAATATATCGCTCATCGCTCAAATCGAATTGGTATGTGGTGATGGCAAAAAATATATCTCAAATAGCTTTATTGAATCTTAACGATATATACAATTAATTCTCTTAACTGTGTATACTTATCAGTATTAATGGAATGTGATCAAAATATTTTATAATAATGGTTGTAGCCGAAAAATTATTTTCTCAAATAAATATGATATTTTCCTTCAGCCGTTGTTTCATTTTCTTCCAAGTTTACATAAACAAATAGTCTGTCTAAAAAGTTAAACGACTTGGGAATTTTGTATAATATTTAATCATTTAAAAAATACCTATATTCGATACTTTTTATAAGGTTCTTTTATTAGTAAAACAATGATCAAGATCTCTTGATCAACCTTGATTATTGAACCAACGTTGACTAAATCAGATTTCATTTTTTCATTTTGTACTCAAGTCGTTTGACTTTTTAGACAGACTACCTAGATATATTTGTGAAGATGTTTTTATTATTATCATGTATTATCTAAATACCCGAGGGCCCTGAACATTTGGAAGGCGTACCTAATTTGCAGTGGCTCTTTAGACATTTAATGGAACGTGGTACCAACAGACGATTATCCTTGCACGCGCTATGTTCTAGTGCACCCAAGGACAACCCGGTTGGTGAAAAACTATTACGGCATAATTTATCGAAAACAAAGATAATACTATGGTTTTTGGATTCTTAATGTCCGCACACGGGCTTCAAAAAAACGCCGCTTCAAGGTTCATTATCAGGTTTTTTGTGGCCGCTTCTAGTGTTTTTTGTGGCGGCGTTTTTTTCAGGCCCGTGTGCGGGGCAGTTAGGAAAACTATGATCGGGTTCGTCAATTAAACAACAAATATTAAGAAAACTTGTTTTATTAATAACGTATCTACAAATAGATAAATAAATAGCACTTTTTGCAAAATAATTTGAAAAGGACTTATCGTAACATCGTGCACGTACCTACTAATGTTTTAAGCATTGCAAAGAATATTACATTATTTGGAAGTGTCCTTTAATGGTTTTTTAGCAAAAAGGTGCTATACCACCTAAACATTAAAAAAGTGCTAACTGGCAATAAAGTTCAAGAAATTTAAAAAATGTACTTATTCTACAGGAATTGGTGACATGTAATGATTGCGTATAAAAAGCTGTCCGGGGAACACAGTACAGTCGAGTCGCAGTAGGTTCAGTCATTGCTTTCGTTGATATTTTGTATTTCCATATTTTGTCAATTAAGGACCATTTTCAATTGCCATTAGGAAAACCATTTTTAATCGGCACTAACTGACCTTACAGACTTCCTGTCCAAATATTTATGTATAAGTTCAAAGAAAAAACAGTTTCAGAATGTTTCCCCTATTTTCAGGAAACTTCTCTAATATTTCTTTTCCTAGAAACTTTACTCGGATATAAAAAAAAAAAAACAAATCTGTCCAGTTGTCTGCGAGTAGCGCTAATGCGCTTACCAAAGATCAGCATCTCATTTTTATATTTCTATAGATTCCTGTAAGTCTACAATTTAGTTAGCAGTGTTAGAAACCTGTACTGAGGTAGATTTTAAAGTCCAATCAAAAACAATGAAATACTAAAATAATCTACATTTAGGCCCAGACCAAACTATTTGTGAGTTCTTTAATCTCAATATCGGCTTTGATGAATTGAGCCTGGTTTAAAAACCATGTCCTTTCGTTTCTGCTTTGCAAGGTCTCTGTTTTAGTGGTGCTTGGGTTTTTGGGTTATATTTGCTACAATAGGGTCATGTTTGCTATGACAGGGCCATATTTGCTACAATAGGGTCATATTTGCTACACTATGGTCATATAGGCTACAGTAGCGCTATGTAGGAATTGTAGCTACAATAGGATAGTGTCATGTTTCCTACCACGGTAATATTTGCCTAAATATGGTCAATTTTACCAAATAGGGTTTAATGCGCAGCAGAGGTTGATAACGTTGACCTTATATGAAGCCTGAAATACTAAAAGATTTATCCAATCTAATCTGACAGACTTATAATTCTGAACACAATCTGTTTGGGTGCACCTGTACCCGCAGTCTATCTGTTGGGGTACGTCCGTGCCCCATTTTATCTGGTGGTAGTATTGAACTGCGAGTAGTAGTCGTCCGTCGGTGTATTGTTGTACACCACCTCTCTGAAGTATTTCTCTTTCTCCTTCTGCTGTAAGGCCATGAGCTGGTTTTCTTCCATCAGTTGACGGGCAATTTCTCTGTTGACAGAAAATTTAAGTTGTGTAAAACAAGTGAAGATTATCATCTATCTCAATTTTTCTTTTCAATTTAAAAAAAACACGTATACTCGATATTTCACAAAACTTGTTTCAAGAATTTTGTGAAATATCGAATAAATCACGGAATTACTGAAGAGCAACAGAATTTTCAGGCGTTCTCTCTCTTTGTTCGCATTGCCTCTTCATCAAACATCTAGTTGGATTGCGTTAGATGAAGCAATAAGCTTTTAAACCATGCTCGACGTTGACGATAGGCGAGTGGAAAAGAGCCCAAGCTTATCTAGGTAATATATTTGTCTACCTTCTCTTTCTGTTGTCGGCGATGTCCTGTCGCGCTACTTCACGTTGAATGGACTTTGCTAAAGCCTGCCATTCAGCTTCCATCTTATCCAAAGCATCGCGGTTCGCCTAGAAATAAGAACGAAAATGATTTTCGTCTGTAAGCATACTGATCCAGTCGAACTTAATTTAAAAAGGTGACGAATCAATATGTAACCCGAGGAACGAAAGGTCTCGTGTCAATGATCACTGTGGACGAACATACCAACTAGGGCCGCTACAAGCACAACTCACAGTGACCTGTGGCCAGCTGCGGTCGGCAGGAACTTAGGTGCCAGTCCTTATCAGAAAGGCTCTACCATAAATCAAGCTGCAAATACCCTAAAGAACCAGCAAAACACCTTTAGACGAGTAGCTACGTACCTACTATTACTTATGAAATTCTTTCAGAATATTTTATCTATACTTCTACACTACTATTAAAAATTTAAGAAAGATACTTAGACGTACCTTAGCAGCAGCCATTTGTTCCTTCTGCGCGGCGTAGAACTTCTTCAGCTCTTCCTGATTCATGCCCTTATACATGAAGCCGATCGCTCTGGAATATATCCAAACAAAAAAAATATTAAACGACATAATGTAGAATTGTCAATGAACCGTAGGGGCCTAGTAGGGTCGAAGCTCTGAAAGGAAATCTCGGCCCTGGGACGAAGTTAAAGAAGGAACGGCAATGGGTATTTAGTTAGTAAAATCTGACACGCCCTTTCACTCCGTCCAAGAGCGGGGGATTTCATTGGATGATACCCACCAAAAAAAAACTGTCTAGACTTGTTTCTATTATGATAAGGTCGGCTTCTGGTTTAATCGGATACAGTGAATTTTCAATACTGTGCCTATTTGTCCTCCAAATCACAATTAGACCAAGAGCATTCTCATTGGATGATTTTCCTAACATTAAAAAGAAAATAAAAAAATACGCGTCTATGAAGCTAGGCCTCCGTGGACTGTAGATCTAAGAACCAATTTCGAGGATGTTGGTGCGTGCTAATTCAACTTATATTGTAAAATTGATAGTAAAACGTATAGTAAAACTATAAAATAAAGCCTAAAATCATCAGACCTGTTCTTCCCCAGAGAGCTCTTGGCGACGTCAGGGTTCTCGGTGAGCATGTCTGACGTCAGATTGTTGTACATCTCCGCTGTGTTGTCAGCTTCCTCCTGCTCTTTGAGGATTTGTTCCAGCTGCTTCTTTTCTGCGGCCTAATTACAAATAAATGGTTTAATGAGATTGTGATTCATTGAAAACAATAATTTAAAAGATTGTATTCTTCATATTGCTGGAGTGATGTTGAATTCAATTTTCTATAGCTATATATCAACCGGCCATGTCGGACGAATGCACCTAGAGAGATGATAAAGATCGTCGCTGTATCTTCTTTATTCTAGAAGATTTGCTTTGCTCTTCAATAGGAAGGTATTAAAAGTAGTATGTTTGTCATTATACGGGGTGTCTTAGAAAAAAACTTTTGTAGATGCATGAAATATTGACTGTTTATTACTAGATAAATATATGATTTGAATAGCTCGACAAAAAAACATTCTCCAAAAGCATTTCAGTAATACCGGTATTACCTATTGCTGTTTGGGTTGCATAAAAAACTGCGACGCGGTTTCGCATCGCAGGAACTTAATCGCAGGAATTGCTTAGACGCGATTTCATGCGGCAAAGCAATGATTCAGATGACCATACCTACAAAGTTCTTGTAATGCGGCGTGCGAGCTAGTAGATTTTTACGATGCGACATCGGATCGCAGTTTTGTATTTGGGTCCTATGTGGAGTATAGGCATAATTGGCCTTATAATGTTCCCACTGCTGGGACTCAGGCCTCCTCTCTAGGAGAGGGAATAGACCTTAATCCCCACGCGAGCATGTTATAAGACCAATTATGTGGAGTAGAGCCGTGTAATGTATTTATTGTATGAATTAAGACGTATTTTGGAAACATGCTGCAGTTCCCTGTAGTTACATTTATCATGTAAAAAACTTACCAACGCTTCGTTATACTTGAGGTTAGCTTGACCCAGCCGGTAGCGACACTCGCGCTCTAACTTGTCCAGCTCTCCAGCGCGCTCGTCGCGAGCTTTGATCGCCATCTTTGAAAAATCAGTACATATTGCGTAATCAGCTTTTACCTATTCTCATTGCTGGAATGCAGGTCTTCCTGTGAGTAGGCTGTATTAGTTAGATAACCTAAGAAAACATACTGTTGAAGTGTCACTTCAATTTATCATCAGCCAAGTTAATCGTTTCGCTTGCGTCGAACGCTTCGAGTTGACCTTGCCGCCAATTCTTTTGTTCTGACCACGTGACTGAGCGTTGAGAGAACGTCATTCCCGTACATTTTAAGCTTTCTACTAGCGTTAACTATTGCAGATTAGCAACTTGGCTAGGGGTACTGTTGTGTCATTAATTTTAAGTTAGTAATTATTAGAATATAAGAATTTTAGCTAAGTATACGATTTTTATCAGGCGTTGTGGTGAGAATCACAGAACAGATGAAAGCTGTTCTGTGGTGAGAATATTCTAAAACGTACCATGTAAGCAGCTTCTGCTTTCTTCCTCTCTTCTTGAGCCGCCTGCCGTTCCTGCACCTGCTGTTCAAGCCAGGAGTTCTTCTGCGCTGCCATCATCTTCTTACGTACTTCGAACTCCAAATCTTCACCTTCGAACCTGTTTACATTGTAAAGTTATCAAATTACATTATTTAATCAGGTTTGCGTCAGTATCTTCTTTTTCAATACACTTACAACACAGGTTACGATAAGTTATAGTGGGCATTAGAAGTCAGCAAACCGCTGGGTGCAGGTGAAAAACCTCCCCTCAGTCGCCTGGATGGCCTAGTGACTATTGTGATTTTTCATGACACAGTTATAAAATTTTGTACATACAATTCCTTACATAAAAATACTAGAAAATTCTGTTTCAGGTTTCGCTTATAATAAACTAATGTTGTATAGATTCTGTAGCTTCATCCCTCGTTCTCGTTCGCATGACTGGCATAAAGTCCCTGGTCTAATAAGTACCTAAAATTAAACCTTTCAGATAGAATGTACTGTGTGTGGCCGCCATAGATTTTCAACTACAATTTATCCAAGGATTTTCCATTCCAGTTTTCGAATAAGTAAAATATCTTGCTTACTTCTGCGCGCTAGACATGCCGACCGGGTTGTTATCGCCGGCTCTTGGAGGCAGCTGCTTCTTGAGCACCTCGGGGTCGTTGAGATCGTACTCGCGCCGGTCCTCATAGCGCTGGTACCTCTGGCGGAAGGAGTCGATCTCCACGCCGATGCGGCGACGCTCCTGAAACAGAATAGATAATATGAATATGTGTTTTGATCACATTTCTAAACATGCCATAGATTGGAATCTTTAAAAAAAGAATGAAGTTTGCCAATCCATGTGAAACCTGGCATATGCACAGTATGGGCAGAAGCGTGGATCAAAGTAAAGATTAGTTGAAAGGGCTCGCGATGGAAGCTTACTGTAGATGCAAAATGCCATGCAAAATTGGGCTTATCGTATAAACACCGCTATGGAGCGCTGTTTTTTTTTATAGCGATCTGCGATTTGTCTTGAATTTTGACGGGTGTTTAACAATATACAGGATAGGAGGTCAATCGCTTACAAATCAATACGCTTCCATTAAGATAAGGATTGACGTTCTAGGCTCTAACTAGGGGACATTAAGGTAAATGTTTCAGACGACTAATAGAGAAAGCAGGAAAAAGAAATGTGTTGAAACATGTTCAAATAAATTGCAATACAAGCAAGGGTTGGTACGGCTCGTAGTGTTCCATGCGCGCCTCAAGAGATGTCGCCAAAAATGCAATGGTAACCTAGCCCCGTTACCGGTGTATTTATCAGGCATATATATTTATAGGATGGAAAGAGATTTTCTTAGTCAGGATACCTAACTGCTTAACCTTTCCAATACAGTCTATTAGAGACATAATAGAAAGACAATGGCAGCGCGTTCATTTGGGGTTTAATGAATTAACATCTTAAAAAACGTCATATAAATAGGTATATTCATCATCATTCAGATTAAATACTTCCATTGGTGGCAAGTATCGTCTCAAGGACAGGTCCTGTGCGTCTTGCACCCACCGCATTCCTGCAATCTTCACCAGATTGACTTCTGGGGAGACATGGTGTGCCTTACCTATTGATCAGCTGGGCTGTGAATTACTCTCCCACTCAACTCCGGAATATGTTCTTCGAGTAGTCTCTTAGAAGTAGTACGCTTTGTAAAATACTTACGTCTCCGCTTCATCAGAAAGCTTAAAGTCACCTGAAGGGCAATGGAAAGGGCTATAGTCGAAGATCCTTTGCGTCATCACATCAAGAATGAAGATGATGATGAAGGTTGCCGACATAGCTTGAAGAATCATTAACCTTAAGTGGCAGTGAGCATTACTTGCTCCCATAGGGTGGCTCGATGACCTGGTGAGATGCACAGAACCGTTCGTTGTGTCGACATTTGTAGAGTCTTATATTCAACAGTGGAAGTTTTAAAAGAATGATGATGTTGACTTACCTCTCTCTCCCTCGCTTCGAGCACGACGGCAAGGTTGCTGTCTTTGATCATCTGCGCAGCGAAAGCGAGGTCCTTACGTTCCTGCTCGGATCGCTCCGCTCGCTTCTCGGCGACCTGTCGCTCCAGGAATGGGAGGTCCACCTGAAAATGGAGTCTGAAGTTAAGTATATTTAGATTTAGAATTCAGGAATATTATCTTTTGGAACAATAAACTTAGTGCCCATTCGAAATTACATTAGACTTTTAAACAACCTTTGTTACTGTCTGTTCAACCGATTTTGACTTTTATTCCATAAGCATAAAGATGATATTAAAAGCAAAAAAGTGGTTGGGTAGGGTTATATTTCGAATGGAGACTGATGTGGGGTTTACACGGGTGAACCCGCACGATTCTCATCGCGCGGCGTATCAACCGTCTAAATGGCAATTTTATTCGGCTACGTCGCAAGTGACTAAAGCCGCTAGCCCCAAAGTTGGGTAGCATCCACAAAGTTTATAGGCAGAAAACAACCGCCGTTTCATTCCCATAAGAGGTGAATTTTAGAGTACGCATTTCTTAGTACGTCATAATAACAGTCTGGGCGCCAAATAGCGCAGTCCGTTCAGTGCTTTGATTAAATATATAATCAAAGGTTCAGTGGTTTGAGCTGTGTACATAGCCAAAAAGCAAAAAAGTTACTGACTGTCTGATTGTAGATCAGACAGTCAGTAACAGTTGCTTTTTACATACTTAATACAGCTTTACTAGCTGACTGACTGGGCAAACGTGTACCTAATCTACCACATAAATTATTTCAAGCCTCCCTTTCACTGGAGGATATAAAACTAGCTTACGACTTTTTCTCAGACCTACCAAACATACACAAAAAAAAAAATCAGTCAAGCCGATTCGTTAACAAACACTGAGACATGAGATTTATATTATTTCAAATAATAATTATAATATAGCGCCATCTAGTCCCAAACTAAACTAAGCTTGTGCTTCGAGTACTAGACAGCTAATAAATCATATATACCTAAATATACACAAATTACACTCAGACACAGAACGAACGATTTTGCTTATCACACAAACATTTGTCCTGGGTGGGAATTGAACCCATGACCTTCGGCATAGAAGTCAGGGCTAACCACTAGATCAACAGGCCTGTCAAAAAAAGGAAAAAAAAACTGCAAAAAAGCTATAAAAAATCAACGATTAAAAGATTGTAGCTAGTTTCTTACCCCAATTTTCCTGTTCCTCGCATTGAAGATCCTGGACCTCCTCTCAAGTTCACATTGTCTCCTTCTCTCTCTATTCTGAGCCTCCTTTCGGTCTTGATCGTTGGCTATCTGTAATTTCATCATCTTTATAATCTACGTAACTTCAAAATACTCTAAAAACTTGAACACAAAAGGTGAAATGTAAAATTCCGCGATGGCGAAATAACAAAGTGCGTTGCTATGGTAACTGTTTCGTTTCTTTTTATTATGGCGGCATTGATTTAATTTGTGGTTTGTTCCAGAAAATGTAAGTAGGTAGGTACTCCAGGAGCTTAAAAGGGTCCTTTTCCACTCGCCTATCGTAAACATCGAAAATGGTTTAAAAGCTTGTTACTTCATTTAATGCAATCCAACGCGATGTTTGACGAAAAGGCAACGCAAAAAA
Organism: Mythimna lalbum; assembly: GCA_949319445.1. Taxonomy (NCBI): domain Eukaryota; kingdom Metazoa; phylum Arthropoda; class Insecta; order Lepidoptera; family Noctuidae; genus Mythimna; species Mythimna lalbum. The sequence continues at coordinate 16,173,548 of OX439357.1, read as the reverse complement.
GAGAGATAACGCCTGAAAACTCTGTTAGTATTCGGTAATTCCGAGATTTACTCGAAAATTTCACAAAACTTGCTCCAGGAAATAGCTGTTTTTTTTTTAAACCCTTAAAAGTTTTTGGAAAAAGTTGTCGTCATTTAGAATCTTAATAAAAATTTCAAGGTCTCTAGAGGTTTACTTTTTGACTTTTTTAATATTTAGGCAAATTATGAAGTGTCAAAGTTCATACAAAATAGGATATTTTCAGTTTTTACTGGATTAGTTTTACACAAATTTAGAAATTGGTTTCTAGAGAAACCTAGATAATATCCACAAGATATTGTGTTTCCAAAATATCTAATGAAAAATGTGTAATAACGTCATAATCAGTTAAGGGCGGTTGTATGAAAAACAGTGAAAATGTGAGTAATGCACCACCTTAAGTTTCAATGTTGGCTGAATGTTTTTTGAAGTCGAAGTTCAGCCGATCTGCTCAGAAAAATCTGCGGTGACTGTAGGCCAGACTCCGCGGACATTTTTAAGCAAAGCGGATTTTATAGATCGTGTCGTGTGCGTCATGTGCTTATTACACTAATTCATATTAGGTATATTACTATAGTAGGCATTGATTCAGAACAAGACACACCTTCGGTCAAACGAGGACACAATTGCAATCATTTCGCTTTCTGCATGCAGTATGGTCTTGCTGTCTCCTGCTATGAAGTACCTACTAATCTAAAAACTACCCACAACAGTTATTTAAAAAATGTTGACATTAGGTAAAATCTATCACAACAACCCTACCGGCTTAAGTCCATTCGGATCCAGTCTATGATGATGACCTGAATTTGTGAAAGTTAAATGAAGAACAAAAAGTGGCATTTCCCTCGAGGCAATTGCCTCGTACCTTGGGTATACGTATACACTATGAGCCATTTTAGTTTATATTATAGATACCTATTTAAACCTGAGGATCAATGTAGATACACTACAGCAATCGTGATATCTAGGTACCTACCTATTATAGAGTTAAACAGTTAACGGTAACTTTAACTACTAGATTGCTATCTCGGGAACTGCATTGAATATTTCTGTTCTCTTATCTTGTAAAGGATATCCGACAGTCATTAATGTTCTTAATAAATAAACTCACGATTGAAAGCAGAGATTTATCTTTCCTCTCTATTCATTTAGATTTGTTCGAATACTTCAGAGATACAGAAAGGAAATTAAATATATGTTAATCATGCCGTAAATCAATCAACATTTTGTTTGTAGAGTAACTTATTCTCCTATAAGAAAAAAAAGTGCCTAAAATGCAGATACCAAAATAAAAATCTACCATTTTCAAAATGGTATCATGGTAGAAAATTTTATTTTTCAGTTTGCAACACAGACTGCGGACAACGAGAGGTGTACGTCGCAATTGTCGGCCGACCCATTCGCCGAGTAGCGTAGATTAGAATTGTCCCACAGTGCACGCCACACCGCTATCGGACGAGGTTGTAACGTGCTCGCGGTTATAACGCCGTATTACGTACATGCGCGTACTGTAACGTATTTACACACGTATTTTTTCAGTGTAACTAAATAAAAATAAATTAAAGTGCTGTGCTTTTTTATCAAAATTTTTACTGTGTTATGTGACGGAAATTATGACAAGTGTTTTGAAGAAATCTAGAGGCACTAAAGGTAAATCTGAATCCATGCAAGAGGATCTGCCTTCAAGATGGGGGGAAGTCTCCCGCGAAAACAAGTCGGAGGACGTCGCTAAATTAATAAAATGTATCGATGAAAATATTATTGGAAAAGGAAATTCGTTTTGTGGACCTTTCGGCAGGAGAAAAGGTGAGATTTTTAATCATTTTTAATATTTTATTTTGGTGCATGTTGAACACTGCAGATGAAGATTTTTTGCGGTTTTTCCGTTGTTGTCAATTGTTTTGCAAGGCAGTGGTTACGTCATTTGAATATTTGACAAGTCAATAAGAATTTCAAATTTAATTGCGCGAAAATATTTTTGAGACTGCTTATTGCGTGATTCTCAATGCATTAAGTATTCAAAGGAATAGGCATTCATTATTTTAAAATGTTAAACGATGCCAATGTGCCATATTCGTTGCTGTACAAGGCCTATAAATAGAAAAAACATATGTTGTGCTGATAATAGGCGGCAGCTCGTAATACTGTTTCGACGATCAAGGTTGAAATCATTATCATATTAAGGAGATTAAGAAAGAAATGTTCGTCATCTCATTTTGAAGATTTGGGCTCATGCTTGACAAGTTCCACGATTCATCTCTTTTTCTCATTGTTCGTAAGAAGAAGATTATCAGATATTTTTGGCTGAGCTGATGCTGCTACAAGGATTGCTTGAATCTTTTTTGCATATCCTGTTTTTTTCAGTTTTATGGCAGGAAATATTTTAAAGTTCTTTATAACCTGGATGTAATAAATGTATCGCTATTTTCACGTTTTCGGTCGTTTATATGCATCTTAAAACTCCGCATATCGCTTTCACAATAACTGAAACGAATCGATTTGACGTTTTGAAATTGTACCGCGATACAACCAAATTAACATTCCTTGTTATTTATATGCAGAAAAATATCTGTACTGCTAAAATAGATTATTGCTGGTTTACTATATACGGCAACGTCATTTTGATATACCGTCAATTGGAGACACAATAGTAAAACAATAGATGCGCGAACGCCGGCTTTCGCTTGGGGATTAATTAATTAATAAGTAAGTATTGAATATATTACTGTAAAACATTGATGCGATGCCTCTCGGCTCTTAATAAGAGTCAAAATTCAGCAGTCGGGAATAAGATCAAGAGTCAACTTTTCCCAAGGGCAACTTTTATAAAATAATGTCAAAACCTTGTATTGAAAACAGATAGCCAGTAGCTATCTATACTTTTAATTTAACCTTTTAACACAATCAAGCTACAGAAATAAACGGACCATTTGTATTCTAGCGCGATTTCCATTAGGTATCAGGTTAAGGTCACGAAGTATTTTTGCCCACCTGCTTTCAGAAGCCAGCCACGGCTTGTTAATGCAGATATATATCTACTATTTGGCCATAAATAAATAAAGCGTTTCAATAAATAGTTCATTTAAAACTTAAAGAAGGTGCAGTTAATTCTATAATTCATGTACACACGTGTTTTCACATTTTATAGAGCGTAATTATTTATGACATGTCGAATGTGGGCGCCAAAATTTTGCTTCTGTCTACCGGGCAGACCGTGCCTCATCTAGTTGGCAATCAATAACAGGCCATCAATACTTGTCACGCGATCATTCGGAAATATACGATAGAGAACATCGTTAATTATTTCTTAATAAACTTTGAAAGGAAATAGATGCGTTACTTGTTAAGAAGAAGAAATTCTTGATATTGGAAAAATAGGGTCTTCCAAAGTGATGTATAGAACAACATTACTTTTCTTTAAATATTACGTCAAAAAAATCTATTGAAGCGCTCTCGTTCCTTTACATACAAAAATCAAGTTTTAAATAAAAAATTTCAGGCGCACGTACTTTTTTTTGGAAACGACATAATCACATTAATGTATCCACATCAATCTTATATGTTCTACAACTTTCTCGACAGTTTTTTTTTATATAACAAGACCGTTAAAGTAATTTTTTCCTCGTAAGAAGGAGGAAAACACTCCAGAGAAAGGAGTTCGCCCTAAACAGGTTTTGGAGGTCATCTTTTGAGACGGGAGCAAAAACCAGGACCGTTTTTATGGTGCTACCGGAGTCCGGGAATGTTTACGACGATGATACGACTTTAGATGTAGCTTTTACTGCCATATTAAATTATCGTGTCATCACTTAGCGTAATAAGAGATTATTGATGTCTTAAGGTCGCATTGATAACGAGCATGCAGTCTGAAAACAGGTCAAATGAAATACGTGCAAGTCTCGTGTATGTTTGAAATTCATTAGCTCATGAGTAAATATTTATATATCATGACAGTGGACGTTTACTGGCGAATTCACCTTAATGAAAGTAAAAATGTACTTACAGGTACTTTTTTGACTTTTGGGTTTTTTATTTATTTTATTCTTTATGTAGGTATACAAAAATGATGTAGATGGAAGGAGAGGGAGAGGAAGGCCGAAGAAAAGATGGATAGATTGTGTGAGGAGTAATATGAAAGTAAAGGGAGTTAGTGATAGTTTGACGGGTGACAGGACAGAATGGAAGAAAAAAACGTGTTGCGCCGACCCCAAGTAAAACGGGACAAGGGCAGGAAGATGATGATGTACACAAAACGGACTTAATGCTTTAGACTTTTACTACCAGTCAGCCTTTAGGTGTTGCATTTATGTTTGATAATCAATTAAAACTAAACGGCTTAACGAAACAAAATGGAAGACAAGTAAAACGTGGCCTGGATTAGTACCTACTGTTTATCCCGGTGGTAGGTACATTCCCGTATGATTTTTTTTTGACTATCACGCGATCGAAGCCGCTGGAAAAAGCTTGTCTACTATAAACCTTATTTTAGGTTCAAATTAATTTAAAAAATCATGCTGGATTGTTGCAGTTTTGTTTACGTTTTACTATTGTAACGAATGAATGTGCTTTGAAATTTAAATTGAACGCGTACAAAGTCTACAAATAGGAATAATTTATTTTTTATTGTTGACTAAGTGTATGGGATGTTAGTGTCATGTTACTGCCACATACAGAAGCGCATATTAAACTAATTGAATGCTTTGTTAGTGCGGAAGTGGGTGCTACGATATGCGACGCAAACGCATGCGATATCGACCACGTTTCTAGTCACGTGTAGGGTTACGTTAGTCATTGGTTACTATAGGTACTGGCTGTTGAGCACTACTCGCTTACTCATTATTTTATTTGCACCCAACAATAGGTAATAACAATAAGATCGATGATGCTTACACGCACGTTGGCTTGCGTTTCGGACCGACTGCGGATGTTGCACTCCTGTTGTGTCTCGTGGTGCTTGTTCGTAACTTCACCGTGTCATGTACTCTAAATGATCGAGGTGCTTCTACAGCCCCGGTGCTCCATCTGCAGAACACCCTGATCACTCAGGGTGTTTTGCAGATTGAGAGAACCGAAAGTCCTATATTTATGTGTAACCACTATGCTTAAATTAAAAAAATTAATTACTCAATATTATTATTTCAAAAAAGTATTATAATATAATATTTCAATACAATATATTACAAACAAGAACAAATGTAAAACAATAAAATGTAACGTCAGATGTCAATACGAGTAAATAACCCGCCGCTGATCGTTCCCGGTGCAAAGGTGCCCATAACACTCGCCGCATTTCTGGCCATCCTTTGCACCAAGAACGACCTGGATGTTTAAAAAAGTTTTATAATTTATAGCTTCTTCTTTTTGTGTCGATAGACCAAGTTATAATTTTACTGACCAGTATATCGTAACCTGTACAGCTCCAGGACTCGTATAAGTCCTGAAAGGTGCGTGTGGTTATACAGGACGAGTACCATAGCAGGGTCGCATATCCTGTTCAAAGATACTTGGCTTTCTATTTTGCTGCCAACTGTTAGTGTAACAGTCTATTGTTTAATAAGTACATACATAACACAAGCTCTGCTTAGCTTGGGACTAGACGGCGTTGTGTGATAGTTGTGGAATATTATAATAATTATTAAATAATAGTAGTTTATGTGACTAGGGGATAAAGCAGTGTCTTTAAGTCGCGGGCGGCATGTTTAATTTCGAACGAAACGAATGTTGCTAAGTTTAATCCCGAACTTTAGTGAGTGAATTATATGATTAACTCCCGAGCATTGCGAGGGAATTAATTGTGACGATTTTTGATGTTCCAAATTCAAATCTCATTATTCCCCAGGGATTGGCCATACTACATTATCTCCCTAGGGAATAATGACTTGCTTTTAGTGAGATTTGTATGACGTATAAAACGACATTATCGAGCAGGTGGTGTAATAAATAAAAAATGTTCTTATGCCATAAATAAAATTTTACAAACTAAGCGAGCTGTTTTCCGGATTAAGCAGTAGGTAGCTTATATAGCACACAGTGATATAGTATCTTTTGATCAGTGAAATATTTTTTTACTTCTAGATGACCTTTGACAAACAAAACACACACATAAATAAGTTCTGTATGTTCACGGTGAAATTAACTTTGTTTGTTTTGGTTTTGTTGACGTATTTTTTATGTTCTGATTTACACATGCGTTTGAATCATAAATAAATAATTACACCTTTATTAAAATTTTGATCTCTTAAAATTAAAAACATGCGACTCATTCAACAGATGATTTTTTTAGATGTTAATCCCCAAGCTGGTAACTTAAACCTAGACTATGGGAATAATTAATATAACTACCCGTATAATATTATGTCACAAAGTCAAAGTCAAAATATTTTATTTCACATAGGCCTACATGGGAACTTATAAAACGTCAGAAGCTAGTGCACACAAATAAATCACAGCTTGAATGAAGTCATCTCAAGCTATAAATCAAAGCCCTTGTGTTTTGTTATAAGGACAGAACGCACGCTGAATGCGATGAGCAGACATTTGCGACACACATCACTTGCAGACAGGATTCGCATGAAAATGAAGGAACATTGTACGCGCGTACCTGATTTTGCTGTCAACTGTCAGGACGCCGCGCCGGGATGTATCTGTGATTCATTATTATTATTATTGTTATTTGTTTTTCATTATTTGTTTGACTGGCCTGTTGGTCTAGTGGTTAGTGACCCTGACTGCTATACCGGAGGTCGTGGGTTCGATTCCCACCCAGGACAAATGTTTGTGGGATGAGCATATTCATTTGTTCTGTGTCTGGGTGTAATTTATCTATAATATGTATGTATTTAGAAATATATAAGTATGTTTATCAGTTGTCTAGTACCCATAACACAAGCTCTGCTTAGCTTGGGACTAGACGGCGTTGTGTGATAGTTGTGGAATATTATTATTATTATTATTATTATTAAACGAATCATTTGTACGGTTTGTTTAGACCGTAAAATATTTTTCGGGAAGAAAAATTACTCTGAAGAAATAGCAAATGTAATTATAAATAGACTAACATTGACATCAGCTTCGCTCGGTGAAATATAATATATTGTCGCTGGTGAAAAAAATTAAAAATAAAATCAGTAGTTGTTTAGCCTATCTTAGAAAAAAAAAAACATTTTTTTCGTAATTATTTAAAATACTATCTGAACAGAAAAAAGTAACAGCCTTTTAATTTTAACAAATAGTTACAATCATAGATAGTATAAAAAACAATGCAATCGCAAAAAAGAAACCGATATTTAGATATACTGTTAACTGGTAACTTCACCCTACTATTCTATATCTAATTTTATTTTTATCAGACACATTGCATATGGAATTAATAAGTACCTAATTTATTTGTAAGTGTATAATTCCAGTAGCAGATTATTATGTATTACAAAATTCTCATAATTTAATTCAGTCTACATAATCTAATCAGATTCAACAAATTAAGACCCAATACAATACAATGTAAAATGCAATTGCGTTGTTTTTTTGTATTCAAAGATAAAATGACTGTTGTCACATATTTTCTTATCGTTCATTTTGTGTGACATAACTTTGTTTTGGTATTAAACGTTCAAGTGTAGGTTTATTAGTTAGTGGTTTGATAAAACTATCAATTAGTGGCTTACCTATTTTATTGATGCGTAACTTTCGCTTGCAAAATTAATCTTTTTGCCTAGGTAGTGTTTCACGTGTGCTCAAAGAGTCAAACTATACGGGGGCCACTAGCCTAGGGCCGATATCTGCTACGGCCAGGCCTAGGCCCAATGTGGTTTTATTCTCTTTGCCTAGGCCATAGGGTAACGTATGAAAGGACTAAGCGTTTCTTCTCGTTGCTTTTACCGCGTACAACGAAGGACTGGAACAATTTGCCTGCCGCGGTCTTCCCGTCCGATTATAATTTAGGTGTCTTCAAGGCTAGAGTGAATACCTAGGCTCTTAATAAACTAGTGCGCCTCACTATCAATGATTGCATCATTGCTTACCACCAGGTGGGATCGCAGTCGAGCACTAGTTTATATCAGAGTAAAATACCTGTTTGAATTGAAAATAGATTAACCCTTCAGATACCGTCAATTAGAGACACAATAGTAAGACAATAGATGCGCGGCCACCGGGTGTCGCTTGGGGATTCATGAATTAATTAAAAAATTAAGTATTACCTACATTAATTTGCTTTGAACAGAATAATTACTCGTATCTACGTTAATGCCAAACTTCAGGCAATGGAAAAGACGCAAACACACTGTTTCTCTAAAAATATTTCACTGCTGAAAATACATGCATAAAATGTGATTATTCTCAATTCTAATATTGTCTCAAAATGCTCGTTATTCCTATCAAAATTGCCATTAATTAGAAATTTATTGGCGTGACACTTCCTGTAAATAAAATGGTTATGTCGGTTAGTTGGCAACACTGGCTTGGCTATAAATCTTTTGAATTATGATTTGAAATAGGTTGCGTCACAGATTGTATCTATATCGATATCAAGGATTTATGTCCGAAGCCGGGTCCAGTGTGCTTAGTGTGAGTTTGTTTTACGTAAACGCGATCGACACGTTTATGACGTTCGGCACTCTGATTGGCCCGCTCCAAGATGTTAACCAATCAGAGAGCCAAACGCGGTAAACGTTTCGATCGCGTTCACGTAAAAACAACTCACACTCAGCGCACTGGAACTTTGGAGGGCGTAAGATGAAGCCAATTCGTAGGGCAACTACGAGTTGGTACCTTAGACACTTTTTAGGTTTCCGTACCTCAAAAGAAAAAAACATAAACCTTATAGGATCAGTTTTTTCCATTTATCTCAAGAAAGCCGTTTATGTCGCAAAAAAAGTATATTTTGATACTCTCAAAGATCGAAATTCATAGGGTACTTCCCGTTGACCCAGAATCCTGAAATTTGGCTCAAAGAAAGGTCTTATAGCACAGATATAGGAATAAATCTGAAAACAGTAAATTTGTTGTTACCTACACGTCACTAGAAAAAAAACATTTTTGCAATTCGGTAAAATCTTGGAGGCTCCATTCGGGAATTGTAGTTTGCACAAAACCCTCAGTGCGCGAGTCCGAGTCGCACTTGCCCAGTTTTTATGGAACATAGCGCATAGCGCGTCGGTCGGTGGAAACAAGTGATGCACCCAAAGACAACCCCTGTTTATTGGGAAATAGATACTAAGTATTATTATCTCATTTATTATTATCGACCCCGGTACGCTACCAAGATTGTAAGTAATATAGAAATATTCAAAAGAAACCCAGCCTTGGTAGACTGGCGAGCTCCAATAACATCATAATCAACTTCATCGCTCTTCTGCTAAATCCATTGTCTAAAAATATAGTCATCTAGAGACGCGACAGAAATAAGAATCAAAATGCGATGAATGAATATGCCATTTTTTTTTGCCAATCCAATTTCAAATATAAAGCCAGTCTCACACGCTAGCATACCTGACAGGTTTTCCTGTACAGGTGAGTTGTACAGGTAAACCGAAGCGTATATATTGCACAACTGTGCAGGGTTTTCATACTAGCTTACCTGACAGGTATGTGCAGGTAAACCTGTCAGGTATACCTTAGGGTGTATGCTACCTTAAGCTTGTGTGGTTAGACAGTCAGTGTTTGGGACATAAAATTCCAATTTATTTTATTTTTACACCACCTGCTCGATAATGTCCCTTTATATGTCATGCAACCATCACTTAAAGCAAGTTATTCTATCTCTAGGGGTATCAATCCTAGGGATAGAATGACTTGCTTTAAGTGACAAAACTCGCAATGCTCAGGAGTTAATTATAATCCCTCACTGGCGTTCGGGAGTAGAATTATCAACCTTCGTTTCGTTCGGAATTCAACATGCAGCTCGCGGCCTAAAGACACTGCTTTATCCCCCAGTCACATAATCTACTATTATATAAAGTAATACTCGTACTTTATGTCACAGGTTCAGGGTTATAAAAACTAGTCTAATGTGTCTTGTGAAGTTGTGAACTAGCATAATTGCGATACCGGCCTTATCAGTCGCTGTTAGTTCTCTGTTGACCTTGCTTCAAACCCTGCTCATGTGTGTTTAGTATTAGAACTGGTATAATTACTAGCTTGTTAATTTTGCAAGGAAGTGTGTCATATTAATCGAGAATGCCTATTTATTTATGCGTGGCAGTTCTAGGAATGATTTACCGAGATAATGGACGTTGATTTGTTATTTATTTTCTTTATATATCTACATATACCTACTTTATATTAAAAAAAGTCATCATCATCATTTCAGCCGTAAGATGTCTGATACTAGATACTGTTGAACAGAGGCCTCACCCAAGTGTCGCCACAATGAACGGTGCTGTGCGTCTCGCATCCATCGAATTCCCGCAACCTTTAACAGGGAAAAAATAACTAACTGTAATTACAATAAAACCTAAAAAAAACCCTTAACTAATTAAAACTAACTAAAAAAGAAACGTTGAAAGGCCTTCCACAAAGTGAACCGATGACCTGTTGAGGATCGCGGGAATCCGGTGACATTTGGGGGAGGTCTGTGTCCAGCAGTGGACGTCTTTCGGCTTTTTTTTTTTCTCTCGACGGGGAACGTCGACGTCTTTCAGACGTCTTTCGGCTGCAATGATGATGTTGATGATGAAAAACATAATAACGGATTCAGTTTTACTTCTCTTCTTCTGGTTTCCATCCCATGGCATATCCTACTTCGGTATGAAAAGTAACTCATGGTATATAGGGATAGGTGGTTTTCTTTCCATGAAATAAATCTCGTAGAGGAATAAAGATTTCCCGAGATTCTTTATCATCTTTTTACCCACGTCCCGTGTTATTTGATACGTAATATGTTTTTCTTCTATTCTGTCCGACTTCTTTACTATCATTCCTGCAAAATCCATGCCATCCAGCTTGATGGCGCAACAAAAATACACACAAACTTACGCATTTACCTATAAGTTTATTTTAGTCACCTAAAAGAATTATTTAAGTCTTTTGACTCATGTTTTTTACTCACTTCTTTCTAGCCATTGAAACAAAAAAGAAGGCAGTTCCAAAACAGGTTATCTACCATCAGGTGTCTTAACGACAGATTAACAAAAACTGGTCCATCTAGATTTAGTCACGTTGAAGACATAAAATAACTAAAGCAAATATGGACAAAAATAAATATGTGTTTTACGTTAAAATTAATATAGCAATGGTCTCTGAAACCGGAAATATCCACCCCTAAACGTCATGGGTTCAACAAACGTGCTCGGGATGTTAATATAATATCGTCATCCATCACATATAAAAGTTCTTGAAATTTATTTGATTATTGGAACATGAGAAAACAGCTCAGCCCTATTTATCTCTGTCAAGTTTCGATTAAACTTGCTCATCATTATATAAGGGCCCTTTTCCTGTCACGCGTATTGTAGCCCGCACGCGGTTCTCGTCCGCATGGGGACTGCCCGTATCCTATCATTTGATACATGTTTTTCCTAACATGCGGCTAGCACGCGCGCGGAACGCGGATTATCTGCGGGCGCGTAGCCCGCGTGCGCACTTTCCGCTGCATGCGGGCGGTGATCTCAGATCTTCTGCCTTCAGTGTTCTTTTTACTGTGAAGCGGGTTGCACGCATGCTCATAGTCCGCATATATCGCGAATGAAAAACTGGCGACACGCACAACACTGCAGCAGCAAACGAAATCTTTGTGTGGCCTGGAGCGTGCTATCACCCGGATGCGGACGAGACTCGAATACCCAAAATACGCGTGACAGAAAAAGGGCCCTAATAAAACGCGCCCAGATCGGCCTACGTGGCACACATGTGCACAGTGTAGTTCTAGCTTTAAACGAAACAAGGCTAAGGTCAATTTATTAGTAAAAGTGTGTTCCGAATATTTATTAAAAACCATTAGACAACAGAGTTTAACTAAAATCGGCGTAATGTAATAATTATTACCTTAATTAATGAAACGCATGGACGGTTTAATAAAAATAAAAGAACAATCTAGCATGTCTTAAAAGTAGGGGAAAGGTCTCAATTCGTCGTTCCCTTTTTGTTTTTGTTTGTTTTCCGATTGGACCGATTTGGAAACTTCTTTTTTATCAGGATGGGTTCCTGAAAGAATCGAGGGAACTCTTCAAATTGTAGAACAGTTGTAATAGTTATTTTGCACTTCATATTGTTTTATCCAGAACAGTAATACCACACCAAATTCTTCAACTCACTGCTTTGATGTAAATAAAAGTTCATTTAATTTAGAAATTAATGGTAATATAATTTTAACCATCATACATTTTATACTTGGACATAGGCCCAACAGTGGACGTCTTTCGGCTGATATGATGATGAACATCGTAGTAATTGTAAGTCCATGTGTCTGTACCAACAATGGCTAAATTTGTTTTATCATGGCACACACGCATCAACTCAGTAAATAAGGCGATTAGTTGTTTGTAAGGCGTACTGTCCACGGACGCGTAGCTTCATAGACGCGTATTTGTCATTATACGCCTTGGTGTACGTCTGCTCACAGCTTATATACAAAACTATGAAACTCTGTCGACCGCACGACGTCACCGCTTCGTAGCGTAAAATGACGAATACGCGTCTATGAAGCTACGCGCCCATAAACAGTAGGCCTAATTGTTTACGTTGTCCAAAGAATATGATATGTCGTCTTGATAACAGTATATCCATTGATTAAATTGTTGTTTTTACATGCTCATTAATTACTTTGTATGGTTTAGTTAAATATTTAATTTTATTTATTTATTTTTCCTGTGTGGTCTTGATATCAAATTCCGTAAATTATCAATTGTTTTGTAGGTATTTTTGATGATATGATTGGCTCTACCACTTAACTGAGTAATTATTTTAACGCTATTGCTAAACTACACTAATTTTATGACGTAGCTCTTACTAAACGATGATTCATGAGTTTTGAGAGCGATGTCTGGTGCTTCGTGCAAAATATTGATCAGATGCTGATGCGTCGCAGAATACCACAAGACGTACGGCGTTGCGCCACCGGTACTTGATGGACATCGCACCCATACGTACAAAGCGTTTTGGGAACATTCATTACCTATGCTTACAGCTGAAGAGTGGAATTCCCTGCCTGAGTCTGTGTTTCCTGATAGCTATAACCTAGGGTCTTTAAGTCAAGAGTGAATAGGTTGCTTCTAGGCAAGTGTGCTCCATCGTCGGCCTCATCATCGCTTACAGAAGAGATAGTAAAGAAACGCGAGCCTATCCATGATAAAAAAAATCTATTTCAGTTCTTGTTTGGCTAACAGGCAAGACAAGATTCTGCGAGAACCTCTTGGCTTAGGCTTAGTCATCCATATTCTTCTGTAGATCCTCACAATAGTACAGGGTTATTTGTAAAACACTAGTAACCTCTTAGGTGCTAGTTATAAACATTATAAACAACAACTTTTGTTAAATAAAATCTAATTATGTACCTAATGTAATGTTCTATATACCTAATTGTAATTTAACGATATTTTCATTTGATTTAATACTGATTGAATGATATTAATTTTTTCTTTAATGTAATTTAATTTAATAATAAAGTGATTGACATAATAATGTAAGTTATAATTGTAATTTGATAATAATGTGATTTTAATTTTAATTTAATTTATTTTAATTTAGGACATTTGTTTTTAATCTATTTTAAATATTAATTGTTATAATTTGTCGTTTTTAATCTATTTAATAATTGAGACCTATTGTAAATGTTGTGCATACCTGTAAGTGACTTTTTTACACAGGATCATCTCATATTTTCGTAATAAATTGTTTAAACTATATTGTAAATAAGTCGTTGGTGTGCCTATGCAAATAAATAAATAAATAAATAAATAAATATATGACTTTTAAAAATTTATCATATTTTGGTTCATCAGATTTTCATACAAAAATTTAAATTGAACGTTCTATATATTACGAAGTCTTTACAATGTTTCGGAAGTCTGCTTATTATTACATATAACTACGAGAACAGTGCGTGGGAGCCGTAAGTAGATACCTACAGCAAAATACAAAGTTGAAATGTTCGATAGAACAACGAAATCTTGAAAGATGTGTTATGTTTCATAAAAAGTCATAGAATAAAAGTTGTTGTTCATAAACACCAACTGACATCATAATGTTAGTAATACAGTCTTGCAAGGTTATTAGTGTTTTACAAATAACCCTGTATAAGAGAGTGAACAAGTATGTTTTGGGTACTTACATTATTTATTTTCCTTTTTTCGTTCTTCGATGTTAAGATGTTTTTCAAACTCGACCGTACTTAAGTCGGGTCAGGAAAGGAAGGGTTGGGACTGTCACAAGCATTCGATCGATGCATACCAGGGCTGGCCGGGCGACCACGTACCGGAAGACGCAGCGTTGAAAGGCCTCCAACAAGGTGGACCGACGACCTGGTCAGGGTCGCGGGAATCCGATGGATGCGTGACGCACAGGACCGGTCGTTGTGGCGACGCTTGGGGGAGGCCTATGTCCAGCAGTGGACGTCTTTCGGCTGATATGATGATGATGATGATGATACCAGGGCTGTGTTTTTCGTTTATCTGGGTAGTTCTATTATAATGAAGACCTTGCCTGCGGCTTCACCCGCGTGGATAAAATAATATAGCCTATGCCACTTAGGAATAAAACAGCTTTCTATCGGTAAAAAAAATTTAGCAATCGGACCAGTACCTTCAGAGATTCACTTCTACAAAAAAAAAACAAAGTCTTTATAATATTAGTTGTAGACAAAATTTTATAAAATTTTTCGTTGATTTTGGAATTGAATATTATTTGTATATCCATGCAATGGTAAAATATTGAGAACCTTATTATATCTCAGCACATAGATCTGGATATCTTGCATGATAAGCCATACCAAATTTGTAAAATTATACATTAATTTTTAAGTTTTTCGTAATTTATTATATTTGTTTAGTTTGGTAGGTTTGTTTATTAGTCTTTAAGATTCTAGAATATAAGTGTTTTGGTCTGGTACTGTAAACTTGTATTTTTAAATAAATAAATGTACATGAAAACATCTGTGTATTTACCAATTACCCTTGTTTGCAAATTTCTATCTATTTAGCTAGTAGATAATATGCTTACAAACTGTCCTACAACTGTCAGCCCATACATAACTGATTGAAAACCGGTCGAAACGAAGGTCGCATTACGCAAACACTAAGTTATTAAATATTTACGAGAGTCGGATCGATTGTGAGCAAGCAAATTATATAAAAGGTAAAGGGACGGTAAAGGCCCCTCGTTACCCACGAATTTAGAAACTTTTGTGCGATTGCTTTTTGTGCCCTCGTCATTTGGTACACGGGATGGAAATATTTGGAGTGAGAAAAGTTTCGCTTATCTCCCTCCTGCCACCTTTGCTTTATATGATATTACATTCTGGATCATTTTTGTAATTCATCATCTCATCAGCTGTTATTTTTTAAATATATCATCTTATACAAGCTCTATTTGCTTATAAACATTTACATTTATAATTTCAAATATGACATGCTTATGTTTAAATCTACGAGTATGAACAAATTCTACACCTAAAAAAAAGTAGTGCTCTATATTCTTATTTGTCATGCCACTTATGTTAGCGTGGTTGTGATCATCACTAGCGACTGAAGAAGCCGTGTGATTTACCGCATGATCCTTCGCTACTTCTCCCAGCTGGTCGATATCCTGATGCGTCAAAAGAACCACCAGACAAAACTAGATTGGTCTATCGCAAAGGATAAAAATCTTCGCCCTAGGGTCCGAACTAAGAGTTCTGCCTCATCTTTTATACCGCGCACATCAAAAGACTGCAAAAGTTGGCCTGTTTCGGTCTTCCCATCCAAATATAATTTAGGTCTCTTCAAGGCTAGAGTAAATTGGCTATAATAAATTAGTGCGTCTCACCATCAACGATTGCATCAATTCTTACCATCAGGTGGCCAACTCTACACTTTTCTTTTCGCGACAATGCTCTCGATGGAGCAGTATTTGTGCTTGGAGACATGTCCAAAGAATTTTGATATGTGACTTTGTACTATCAACGAAAAACTTTGCTTATTGGCAAGTTTCTGTACTATAGATATGTTGTTGCGAAATTTGCTCTACGAATCCATCTCCTAACATTCTCTTCCTCATCTTTAAAACATCCACTTAATTCTTCTAGACTTGTCGTCAAATTCACGTTTCAGCGTGTAGAAATATAATGAAATTTCGTGTTTGGATGAGCCGGATCTTCTTAGCCTTCGATATGTTACAATTCCTCCATATTTTAATCAGCATGTCCATCACAATGCTCTACATAGCACACAGGAAAATATCAAATAACATAAGCTGTTTATACGGTAATTTATTTACAAGTGCAATGCTAGTTCTAGAGGAAAACTATTATATTTGTTAATACTCAATGCCATCTATATTAATCAAATGTGTGTGTAATGATCAACCGTGGGGACTTGTCCTAATTTGATAATGTTACCTGGTCATAATTTATGAGGAATATGGTCCAAAATTTTATGTAGTATATAATAGTTCAGTGGAAATAGAGACTTGTATCAAATTATAAGGAAATATGCAGCCATAGTGGATTATAAGGCATTGATCTTCATACTGTCTTGAACAGTTGAAGATAATTATGTTCTTTTATTATTGAAGTGAAGACGTAACAAACAAACAAACTCACTTTCGCTTTTATAATATTAGTAAGGATTTATGTCTTGTACCCCATTAATTCATGAGCGACCACCGGTGGCCGCGCATCTATTGTCTTACTATTGTGTCTCTAATTGACGGTATCTGAAGGGTTAATATACTTTTCATTTCGGAAAAGGGTTTGAGAGCCTTTGAAATGAGTTTTCATTTTGAATATAGGGCTTATCTGAATCTGTAAAGGGTATTTGAAGATGGCTCATTTTTTTCATTTGTTAGTCTATTTCTTATAACCAACTGAATAGCAATTACTCCGGTTATTGCTCCCAACAATTATTTTTGTAGTTGCGTGACTGACAATATTTTTTTTAGTTCGTTACTGAGAATTAGTAGGCTCGGCAGTCACTTTAATGATTACGATGACGACCTTAACATTGGAAGTTCATGTGCCGACAATCACAAGGCTATTGTCGTCATCTGTATCTTTAGTAGTTGCTGACTCATTGAGGATAGCTGGTTCAAATAAATTGTCGATGAACTCTTTAGTTATAGTAATAAAACCGATATTTCAAATACATTTCTTAATTGGCTTACACAAAATTAGAAATCATAAAAAGTATAGTTTTTTGTCTTTTTGGCCAGTGATGAAGGTCTCTTCCTTTTTCTATCTCCTTTCAATTTCTCTTTTCCTTTGGTTACCGCCACTCTATGTGTGTATCGGAACTATAGAAACCTTCCTTACATGGCCATCCACCTTCACATTCGTCTGACCTTATCAAAGTATGTAGCCGTTATGGCTTCAAGATCTTTGCGCCTACGCTTGTCTAAGCACCCACTAAACTAAAGAGGTCATGTACCTACCCATTTGGTTACCTGCCACACCGACCTATTGTAATTTTGTCAGTTCCGATTGAACTCTTCATGTATGGTGGGCTCATGACGTATTCGTTTACCTACTGGCTAGACAGTATCTTACCTAGGTAAGGGACATTCATTTTGCATATCGATATTTCGATCCAAAGTTATCCAATCACTTTACATTTGACGTGACATCATTATATTTTCCTCATCAATAAACAGCACAAATTGGCTCTACTATACCTACGTATATTAGGTAATCTATATATATATATATATATATATATATATGCCCTATGGCATATATTTTTAGTTTTGACCTCAAAAAAATTTAAAAGGCTATCATCAATGTCAATCATAATTGTTAAAATTAGAACCCTCATAAATTATATCTTCTCATGCATATAATTTGATAGATAAAATTAACCGCTACAGATACCGAGAAAGGTGAATACGAGTATGTATACGGTAATCAAAAATTAATATCGGTACCCGATCGTTATAGTGAAGGTCGGTGACCTCACCTCCCGGCGTCGGGCGGTCTGGCTAAACGGTGGGGTTTCTATCTATATGATATTGTTATATTTGTATTTGTAGTAGTAATAACAACGTAGAAGTTAGGGATTAGGTTGATTACTTTACGTTGTTACCTGTAGTTAGTATGGGTCGTATCATTTTAACGAGGACGATAATTAGGTTTGTTAAGAGCATCCCTAACCCAAGTTATTTCCCATATAACCTTTCTTACATGATTATGAGATGATTATGCCAGTTTCTCTACATATTTTGGAAATTCAGATTTCTTGTGGTTATTATTTAGGTTTCTATTGAAAACCAAATATTTGTGTAAAACTGCAAATGCAGTAAATATCTCTGAAAATCTACTATTTTGCGTGAACTTTGGCTCTACATAATGTCGGTAGAAAGAAAATATAATATTTATGGAACCTTGCACACTAAACTGAGATTCTGAATAACGAAATTATATTTCCCTGGAACCAGTTTTGTAAAATATTCGGGTGAGCGACGGAAATTACCGAATGCCAACCGAGCGTTCACACGCGTTTTTTTCACGTTGGTTATTTTTCAAACATTTCGTTGGATGAAACAAAAAGCTTTTCAACAATGCTCATATTGACGATAAATGGACTGAGAAGGGCCTTCTTCAACGTCTGCACTTGATATCAAGAGACTATTAATCAAGAGAATATTGTCATCACTGAAGGAGTTCCGAAACTAAAAGACATCAATAATGTTAGCTTCACAAGTTATACTGGTAAACATAAATATTATTAAGCCCTTTATTAAGACAGAAATATAACACTTCACACATTGTTGACTCAATAAATCGAGTCGACATCAACCTGGTCTGTTTGCCCAACTTTGATAATGACCTCCTTCATGTTTTTCCACTCAATACGATTAAGCATTGTGCCCAATGTCTTCCCCATTTTTCTATATTCTTATTACTACCAGAATACGAATTCAATTAATTCATGAATCCCCAAGCGACCACCGGTGGCCGCGCATCTATTGTCTTACTATTGTGTCTCTAATTGACGGTATCTGAAGGGTTAAACAGGCAGCTACAGCCATTTTTTTTAGGGTGGGAAATTATCTAATAGTGCCAGACTTTCTACAAAACCCGCATATCTTTCTTTTTCGTGCTGAACAATCCCACACTACGGTCTCATGAAATAATAAATGGCTGGTGATTCACTTTCCTGCATTTTACCGGTAGGTTGGAAAATATACGGTCTATCCACCTTTTTGGAGGCAACTTGTCAGTAAATAAAATGATTTCAGAGGCAATTCCACCAACAGATATCAGTCTTAATAAGCCTCTGACAAATACTTTTAATCAGTCACTGTTTTGTACCGTCTAGTGAGGAATGAAAGCTTTTTATCAAGAGTGTTCGCATGGCATCGTCGAAATTACGTAGAGATAAATTATTGTGAGCGAGTTACAAAGTATAGTCATAGTGGTTATCACAAAGAAGGTAAACAATGGTTATCAAATTTTTGTGTTTATGATGTAATGTGTCTACGGATTTGAAGTTATCTTATGATAATATGAGCTAAGAGATGAGGGAATGGTTTCGAGAAAGTTAAAAAGATTTCTGTTTGGTTTAAGTGTTATTGAAGCAAAGATTAAATTTGTGTGAAGAGTGGGAGTCTTCAAATAATTTCTCTCGCTTTGGTTGTAGCGAGAAGGAGTATGAGACTGTTATTGACTAAAACCATCCAAGAAAGAAAATACTTTTATTTGGCACACAGGTACATAAAATGAGATAAAAATTATAATATAGATACTTAAACTTAAAAATACTTACATCAATATTGTGTGGCTGCGCCAAATAATCTCTTTCGAGTAATTCCGCATACAAATTTTTGTACCGCAGAAAAGTTGGCTTATATTTTTTTGCTATCAAATTCAAACGCATATCTAATCCAATAAAAGACCGCCAGTTAATAAGAGCTAATTATTCATAATATCCTCCTTCGCTATCACAATACTGCTGATACGCTGGTGGCAGTTACGCCCCTGAGGTCACACAACCAACAAACTATCCTTTCATCAGTACCGCACTTCATTTGTTAAAACAGCCAAATAACAATTTCCTATGACGCGCTAATTAAAAAAACTCGTTTGTTAATAAGTTCAGCAACATTAGGCGTCAAGCTGTCTGTTCGTTCATTACTATATATAAATATGGTTTTTTGCCAAGCTCCAAAAACTGTAAGTAATTAATACTGACGTGCCTCTAGTATTGTATGTCAGGTCAACGTAAACGTAAGGTTGACGAACTACGTATTGACAGAAAATAAATAAAGGAACAGAAGTTCCACTTGGATCTAGCATGGACGATTTTTATGAAGATATCCTTTAGTCAATTCTTCACTTGAACCTTTGGCTAAAATATGCTTGTCCTTTGAGAGATCTAATCATATCCTTTTGCCTTTAAATATCTCAGTTTTTGCTCGCATCGGTATTCGGTAGTAAAGCATATTATTTTATCCTGTATCGGATCGATGACTTTCAAATGATGCATTTCATCCAACATAATTATATAGATGCAGTTCAACCATTTTTCCGTGTACATAACTTCTGTATCTCCTTTCTGAATGATTTTATTTAAGCAAAAATGCCTATGATATCCAGACTATACAAATCCACATTTAGTTTTATACGTGTTTTCGTTTATCATAGTTTTTTTTTCTTTTCACTTGGCACCTGTTTGTGGATTTAGGGCATTTTAACGTTTTTGCAGTATTTTGCAGCAAATGTTCGGTAAGTACTCAGGAAGTCAATACTATAGTAAAACTCTCAGCACTGTTTGACCGCCACCGCGACTGCTAAAATTATAACACATAAACTATTGTCCATTTGTGCAGACTTGTCTTGAACATGAACTACAGTAATTTTACAACACAATATCCATTAGGAATTAATTTGCGAATCGTCAAAATAATGGCAGCGATACACTCACCTGTGACTACTTGCATACTCACATATTATGTTCATGTGTATCATCCAAAAACCCGGTTCAGAAAGCAGAAACTTTATTTCAAATAGACCAGGCACTTTCAAATTGTCAAAATGTCGGTTAGTCAAAAAAAAAAGCTTGCATGTTCCAAAGCGTAAATCTCTATGGAGAAGAATGTGCAAGAAACTCCATGTCTTTTCAATCCTGAGTTACAAACATTTTGGTTACATTTGGTTGGTTGTCACAGGCAGTTGTTAATCTTCTGTGGTTTCCTGTTGTATATTACCCACTACTCCACTAATTCTGTTCAATTGTCAGGTTGATGCCCTGTTTTTATATCCTGTTGGTAACGATCGTAACGAAGGGCACGGGCCCTCCAATCGTGTATATGAATAGGAAATTATATGTTCTGTATGAGCTTCTTCCTTACATTGTAGCCTGTTAATAGTATTGTCAGGTGCAGTACAAGGAAAATTGAGTTTAATGAGGACTTATTGTGCTGTATAGGTGGTGTT
Organism: Mythimna lalbum; assembly: GCA_949319445.1. Lineage (NCBI taxonomy): Eukaryota > Metazoa > Arthropoda > Insecta > Lepidoptera > Noctuidae > Mythimna > Mythimna lalbum. The sequence goes on along the minus strand of OX439357.1, from coordinate 16,151,971 downwards.
TCCGGATTCCGGTTGACGGTGATAAATTGGTTTTGTTATGCACGAACATTTTGCTGTTAAAGATGGTTCGAAAGAGTCATCGTGGCCATGGAATGTAGAAGGTAACTGAAGAATTACGGTTATGGTTTAGTTAGCGAATTCTAGCTCCACTCAGACTAATAAATAATAAATAATGATAATATCTCACCCTAAAAAAACAACAAAAAATTTGACGCCATATATTTTTTTGCATAGCTTTGACTTTAGCCTCATGATAAAAATTCCTCAAACTTGCTAAAGTAAACTGATTTCATTCGCGTATATAGTCAAAAATGTAACAGAATTTATGGGTACCAAGCGGGATGATTATATTAACCAATTATTCAGTAATATTCCCAAAGTTGGTAAAGGTCAACACTCGAGAATGTAGTTTGACCAGATGCTCATGGATATCGGTATTTTCCGCTGAGTTACCCTTAACAACCCAATTACTGGGAAACACCAAACGCGAGCCAGCATGGCGCATATCGCTGCGTTGTTCCCTATTTTTAAACATCTCTCGGCTGTCGGTCATAAAATCATGTAAAAATAGGAAATGACGCATCTCTGAAATAGAATATTGTAAGAAATATGAACTTTAGTCCATCTCATAAAAACTACAAGTTGGTTCATCAACCTTTTAGCCCAGTTTCCGATGTCAACCGATAATTAGCAGTTTGAGATAAAATCTTACAACGTCTTTGAAGATAATAGTCCTCATTTCCGAAATCGCTTGAGGAAAATGTTATTATTCAGGTCAAATATTAATGTTTTAATTTCTTTGAAAAATTAGTGAGAGTTTCTTGGACTTTGGTATTCCCATCTTGAAAATGATTTCGAACTTTTTGTACGTTCAAACTTTGTTTAGGAGTTTGGCATTATGTCCATCTTGAAAATGAATTTTGAGTTTTCGTACGGTATAAGTTTGTTCATGTAACATTGTTAACAGAAATAGACACGATTCTTTATCCTTGGAACTCCATTTTTTACTTGTTTACCGAAGTTAAACACATAAGGTTTCCGATATTGTTTCTAAAAGACCTGTTTACCCCGCAAACATTGTCGATGAAAATAACGCTAGTACTGAAAAATCAGTAAAACCCAATGCAAATGATTTAAATAAATATGAAAACGTTGAAGAGAACTGGGTTACAAGAGATAAGAATTGCAATTGAAGAGATAGTATTATTTGTAGCTTACCTACTTAAATAAACATTGGTGAATCGTTCTCGCCATTTACAGTCATTTACAATAATAATAATTCATATTTATGATGTGTTTTCTTTGGGCTTGATCCAAATATTGCTCCAGAAAAAGATGGTAATTTCGAGGACGAGAACTAGAATTGTCTAAGAAATACAGATAAGAAACTTCTTGAATACGCAAATGGTAATATTGAATAATTTAAGATGGACAGAAACACATTTGTAAATTAGTAGATTGTACTTTGTTGGAACTAAATATTTCATCAATTGTTGTGTCAGTGCGGTACCTCTCATGAATCTTAATATTTGTCTAATTCATTCTACATCGTCTTTGATTGCTATGCTATGAATATATATGAAAAATAAGAGTAAGTGTGATGTGACGTTTCACTGTGGTAGATGGAATAAGAAAACCCGTTGTGTCGACCCGAAGTATCATTGGACTAAAGTTGATAATTGAAAATGACGATGGTGGCGATGCCCGGTCTTTTCCTTTCATGCCTCTAGTATTCCTGGACCATAAATAATTAGATAGTAATCAGATATTTTAAACATTAATCTCCACAAAGCCTTCGCAAGTAATTCTTTAGTAGACTTATCCTTATGCGTAAATGCCAAGGATACAACCGCTTCTAAATCGAAACCCTGATAATTTTTTCTTACTTTGGTCTTGGCAACACAATAGACTGACAAGTTGACATTGTAACTCGATCTAGTCTATGCTACTTGAGCTACTTCATTGTCAACCTTTCTATCACACTAATATAATAAAGACGAAAGTTTGAGAGTATGCATGTTTGTTCTTTCTTCACGCTCTAACGTCTGAACGGATTTAGATGATATTTGACATAAAAGACTATGTCCTGGAATTGCACATAGGATACTTTTAATCCCAGGGGTATGTTTTCTTAGAACAATTTTCTACTTACACGTGAGCAAAGTCACTGGCGGCAGTTAGTTGGCTATACATAAGATTATATTTTTGTGAACGTAAAAGACAAATAAAGAAATACGGGTGATTTGTAATATGTAAAAGTCTGACACTACCAGAGCCGCGAAAGTAGAAATTGATTAATTTTCAAACAGGTTACATAGTTGTTGTACAAAAACTTTTTCTTAATAGGGTAAGATTGTACGGTTTACTTTTGTCTTACAAATCGGATGATGCAACCAAGATTAAATTCTGTTGACATTTGCCTAAGTGAATCTTGCCTTATCTTTTAAGTAAGCGCTATCAATCAAAATTAACAAATTTGCTTGATTCATATACCTACAATCACCAAACCGCAAAACAATTTGTCTGAATTAATGATTTTTCTATTATTGATCGCGTTTGACTATCTCACCTGATGAAAATTGGCGACGAAGGAAGCTTGCTTAGAAGTGAGTTCACTCTTGCTTTAAAGACTCCTAGGTTGTGGTGACTAATCGATCGACCGACTCTCTCTGCTTCTATCAATTTATTCGGCTATTATTGTTTGAACATGAGTTCCTCAATCGTCTATTGTCATTATTTAACTTTGTTTTGAAATGTATTTTATTTTGAGCAAAAATCTAGAGGAAATACTATTATTTTTTAGGTCATATAGTTTGTTTTGAGACGTTTCAGTGTTTGCTTTTCTAACCTAAATTTTTAGACTGGCACGCTCGCGAAACTAGCATTTGTTTTGATTTGTGTGGATACCCGTAGACGTTCCTGGCTGGAATTTAATACAAACAAATAGCAAAAATAAACAAATTTAATGTTAATTCAACTTTCATTGCAAGAAATCAATTTAAGAAAGTTAAATCGCCAGTGGGCTGGGCATATTGCTCTCAGATCAGATGGTCAATGAAGTCGAAACAGTCTGGAATATTGAAACAATAGTTTTCCAACATTAGACGTATTTCAGCTGAAATAATGATAAACTTTTAATTTTTCTAGTTCTGTCAGCTATATAGGATTGCCTTCGTAGCTCCTGAGTCTACGCACCACATATTCTTTCCCTATATTTTTAAAGAAAAGTAGAATTGTTGAGGTAATGATCACTGGATGTCCAATGAAGGGCACATATCGGATGTTAATACTAGATGATAACTAACTTGATTGATCATTCCGTTCACACTGCACGATGGTATCAAATCAGGAAGGCGTTAGACTATTGGCCCTGTCTATTTACACTAACTAGGTTATATTGTAAAACTATTTCCTGAGGAGGATTTTCTGACCACTTTTCTACATTAGGAACGCATTTGTTTGAAATGCTAGGATTTGAAGGAAAAGGAAGATCAACAGGTTTAGGTTTAGTTCCAAAGCAATGGTTGTCAAACGATTGTCAAAATGATCAAAATTTTAGTACCTACAGTGAACTTAGGCGTACCAAACATATTCGAAAAAAATACGTAATACGCATTCGCCATATTGGTCTTATAAAAGAATTACTGCGCAGCGAATTGCTCTAAGATCGGAGCGATCAAAATATTTTACGTAGTAGGTACTTGTCAAGCCCATACGTTTCGGATTTTTTAAATGAAATTATTAACCCTGATCGATGATATTACATTAAATTATTAGAATATCATTGACCCTGATAGAATTAATGTCACTTTGTTTAGAACCTATGGCACCCTAGGGCCTGTCGAAGGGATTCAGAGTAATCTTTAGGTACATCTAGATTTATGTATAGGTCAAGTAGCAGTATCTTCCAGGTATCTCGCATTGCTATTCAATAAATATTCATCAGTTTCAAGTCCAACCTCAATACGGCAGGAAACGGCTACTCAAACGATGACATGCGCGTCGAAAACACTTAAAACTCCAGTACTTTCTTATATAATACATAAACGCGGACGTACATCGATTACCCTATATCCCCACATACAGACACACTGTCTCCCCGGAACAGTGTTTGACGTTTGGCATAAACAGTTTGTGTACAGTCAGGAGCAGATATGTAGGAACACGTCATAATTTTGGAATCTGTACTAATATTATAAAGCTTTTATGTTTGGTTGAATGAGGTAATTTCAGAAACTAAACTTTCACATAAAAAAAATGTTAATATTTTAATAAAATTTTTACAACACATTAGTATTCAAATAATTTTTACATAAAATATTCATTTATCAAATACTTCTAAACGACTTTCTTTTTTCTGCCCTTGTTCCATATTACTTGTGGTCGGAGCAACATGTTTTTTTTTCATTCTGTCTAGTCACCCGTCACACTATCACTAACTCCCTTTTCTTTCATAACACGTCTCACACAACCCATCTTTTCTTTTGCTTTCCACTCCCTTTCCATCCAATTACAATTATACTCAGAATTCTTTTAGTAAAATGCGTTTCATTCCTCCTCTTCACATGACAGATACCTGGTCAAAGTTAGTTTGTACAGGTCTTCTAAATTTCAGTTTGCTTTAAAATGTGATGGTGTAGTACTACTGTATATACATGTTCGTTTAAAATTGGTACACTGGGTGTACCAATTTTAATTGGTCTGTTACTGTGTTACCGGGTCTGTCAGATTGACAGTCGTTCCATAGCAAATACCGGTCGCATCCAGTTAGACTAGAAGTCAACCCCAAAGTAGTTAGGAACAGGATGATTGATTTTTTTAATGTGTAGTAGGTAAGCGTTGTTTGGTTTCATTAATTTCTTAGCTATTTTTGAAGCCGACTGTACGGACTGGGCGAGTGATTGTAACTTGTAAACAATTGTGACCTATTTTCCTAACAGTCGTATGTGCTTCGTTCTGGGAATGTATTGTAACGTCCTCTTGTATTGTAATGTGATCGGTATGATTTGTATTGTTATTGTTGCTCTTTTGTTTTTCGTGGCTGCTAATAGTTGATTTATTTTTGTTTATTTTCCTTGATGAATCAACTGTTTGGTCTATCGACAGCTTTGGTGGTGTCTGTTTCTCTCTTTGTCTGTTCACTATAGACATTATCTCAAGTATAGACTACAAGCTTGACCGCGGCTTTGCTTCTGAGTTCTACCTAACTCACACGCATCGATATCGTTTCAGCTTTGAAAGAAATTCCATCATCGGATCAGTACTTATAAATATATATCTTTTACAAATATTATTTTTTTCCCAAACACGAACATAAAAACATTTTTATTTCTTGATACATTATTTATTAGTTGAGATGTGATATGTATGATAATTACTCTACTTGAAGCTATGGTTTTCTTAAAGGAAAGGTTAAAAAGTCATGGAAGTTTCCATGAGTCATCTCTGATATAAAGAGCCAATTGCTGTTATAAAGAAAAATGTAGATTAAAAGAATGCTATCAATAAATTATATGAAATTTAAATAATTAACTAGAAAGCAGACTATGATAAATGGCCCAGATTATGTTGGGAATGAATGCCAAGTAATTAAAACAGGACAGACAATCACGTAGATTTTGATAGCTAATTTTATTAATTGTTCTGGGAAGAAAGGCATTAAAAAGTTCCTCTTACAATTTATTTCAAACATCAAGTCCAAGAGGTTATTGGCATGGCTGACATCTTTAATTTCGTAGAAATACAATTGGCAACATGATTATTATATCATATTAAATCACTCTACGTTTTCCCTTTGTTTTTGCCAAGAGCTGCGAGTGTATTCCGTGACCTACCTTCTACCAATGTTGAGGACTCATTTTGTGGCTTTTTGATGGCTGTTTTCAATATTATTCATTACGTAAATAAGTTTAATGTGCACGTTAAATGTGTTTAGCATAGTGTAGGTGCACGACAGGGTTATAAATATGAGTATTTAAATAGTAATACGGAAGTAGAGAAACATACTGCAGTTGAAATCATTTTAAATGAAATCGCCTTGGATAGTACTAAAGAATATAAATATAGGTTTGAAGGCATAACATTTGAAACAGTAAAAGAAATATCTCCATACCAAGAAACACTCGTACTCGCACTAGTTGCTTCAATGACAGACACGAGGCTACATAACATTCTAGCGACAGCATCGATCAATTAGAGACATTAAAAATGCACATTTTAAGTGTTTCAATAACCGCTTATAATGCAGAAGGAAATAGTTATCTGCGGTTTAATTGAACGTTGACAGATGACTATGTAGTTCTAGTATGTCGGTTTTACAAAGCGAAGCTGTCATATTGCGGAAGGTAACGCTGCAGCAGAATTGCAGATGAAGGGACACATCAAGGTCTAGTATATCATCTGATGAAATAGTCTGGCGATTCCCACCTGTCTAGAAAATTATAGAAGCTTTAAATTTAATTGCTGAGTTGGAAATAAATCAAGGCCCATGTATGATTCAATTGATATTACTGATCAAACCAAAATGGGCAAATATAATGACGCGATAGAACCTTTGAAGGCATTGTGATTTCTAAAAATTTAACTGTGTTAATTTCTTGAGTTCAAATGAACTGGTGAGTCAAGTATTCGTAGATTGCATGATTCGATGAAATGAGGTCTCCAGTCTTGATGTGAGAGGAATATTTTTATCAGTTTCGACCTAATTATGGTTGAAATTGTTACTAAGCCAAGTTTGAACTAAGAGGTGCTGTGTTTGCGGCCTCGTTCTCGTGACTTTGTAGGTATTGTTTAGGTGCTAAAAGTAGAAGTTTATTAGATACGAGAAATCTTATTTTGTCCTTGGACAGAGAATAAACAGTATGATTCTCTAGATAGTGATATAGAGGAGTACCTATTTCGACGCCACATTTCAGAATATTTTTATTCGTTTTAATTGTCTTTTGTTTTTGTGTGCTTTGGTAGATATAATAAGTTAAGTATATGCAAAGTACTAAGCGATTGTTAAACGTAGAGTGCCGAGCGATTGAGAAATATTTTACATCTCTTACTTATCTTACTTCTTCTTTTTTTCGTGTCGATGTTCTCAAACAATTTATTTTTCTGACTAGTATTTGGTAACCTGTACAGTGTACAGCTCTATTATTGGCCTCGTATAGATCCTGAAAAGTGCAGGAAGAGCAGCATAGCAGATAACGCCAACTCTTACTTAAAAATGAACGTAAAACAAAATAAACTTTTTTGTGGTCAAATTGGAAAACTGTTTAAAGGTCGATGTTTAGTTATTGTATAAAACAGCTTTAAAGAGTCAGTCAAGTTTGCGTAACAAATTATGAAAACATTTTCACAATAACTACAGTAACTCTATAAACAATCCGACTGCAGGTTTTCTTTTTAATTAACTGAAACTAGTGCTTGGCTGCGACCCCACCTGCAAACAGTGATGCAATCGTTGATGGTGAAGCGCACTAGTTTATTAAGAGCCTATTCATTCTAGCCTTAAAGAAACCTAATTTATAATTGGAAAGGAAGACCGCGCAGGCAAATTGCTCCAGTCTTTTCAAGATGTCTTATTTAGCGGAGTATTTTTATTGCATTCATTCATTCATTTCCTTGGGAAACTCGCGGCTTTATAGACAGATAGAATTTTCTAGTAATTAATTACACTACAGTTCTTTATATATGTTCTTGTAAGTTTATATGTTGCATGTTTATGGGAAAATCCTTGTTCTTATCCATTTATTCATGTTTGCGGTTAGAAAAATATAAAAAGGATTAATTGAGATTCTTAGGTCTGTCTATTAAAAGTCTTTAGTTAATTTACCTTATGCAATCGTTATAATAAAATTTTGCAATCAAGTGCTGACGATTCTTGTTGATTAAGGTTTTTATTTTACCTATTAAGCACGGTTTTATACGTACACAATTAATGGAATATTTTGTGTTGAGAATGTTTGTGTAGTTAGTGATGAAAGCACAAAAAAAAACGACCAAGTGCGAGTCGGACACGCGCACGAAGGTTTCCATTCGGTACGTAGCAAAAAAAGTAAAATAAAATCACATTTGTTTTATGGGAGCCAATAGGTATTTAAATGGTTAAATACCTATTTGTTTTATTTTGCTTTTAGTATTTGCTGTTACAACGGTAACAGAATTGCATTATCTGTGAAAATGTCTAAGGTCTAGCTATATCTCAGTTCTTGAGATGCAGCCTGGTGACAGACAGGCGGACGGCGGAGCCTTAGCAATAGGGTCCCATTTTTAACTTATTTGTCCGGGACCCTACAAATCAAAGTTCTAATTCGTTCATAGTTCCTACGAATGTAGGTCATCATTTCCTTAATTACTAAGTCATTAATAATTTTATTAATTGGTTATATTTTTTGTTTCAGGTAATTAATATATAACTGCGTTTAGTTCAATTTTAGTGCCAACGTAAGTATTATATTTAAATGCCATTATTTTCCTACAGGTACCTGCTATTATTGGTCTATGATTTGTAACAATTGGTCATAGAATCGACTCTTTTAATGTTCAGGATCTTTTTCTTCTTCTCTGTCAAATCCATCCAAAGGTTGTCTGTAAAACATCGCTTTTAGCGATAAGACCGTCTGTTGTGACATCCTATTAATTTTAAGTTCCTAAAGTAATTTTTATTATTGGTGTATAATAAAAAATATATCTATCTAACAAGCATGACTATAGCATAGCATAGTCGCACTATAGTCATACTGGATTCCCTCTGGGAGAAGGAATCTAGCATGACTATGTGAAATCTATTTTAAACTGAAATAACTAAAATCTTATAAGTAGGCAATTCAAATAGGCTTGTTTGTTCACGTTGTTTGCTGAAAGTGATCCCAAAAAGATAGTAAAAGTGGAATATGTCAGATTATTTGCCTGTGCTAGTTCTAATTGGAAAGTCTTGTCATCTTTTATATCTTAATTGTACACCTCATAAAATCACAGGTCTGACATTTGCAAAAATAGTACATAATGGGAAGTTTTATCGCACAGGGTAATCTCTTATCTGTTAGAATGAAGCGATGTCATCAAAATGTGAATATCCTAAATGTAATTCTGCATTATCGCATATATATATCTAGGTGCATAAGCAGAAGTCTTTGCCTGCTGCGGTCTTCTCGTCCGATTATAATTTAGGCGTCATCAAGGCTAGAGTGAATAGGCTCTTAATAAACTAGTGCGCCTCACCATCAACGATTGCATCACTACTTACCATCAGGTGGGATCGCAGTCGAGTACTAGTTTATATCAGATAAAAAAAAGCGTCAACTGCAGAATTAGTGCATTTTTTTACATAAGAATAAATAGATCTAGAAGAGTTACCTACGCAAGTACGCACGTGTAAGTACCTACACACAATTTTCAAATAACCAAAGAACAAAACTTTCTTTAGTCCGGTTTTGTTTTCCTAATTTGTCAGCTATACTCTACAGAGGCATTACCAAGTCGTCTGTAAAGTCCAAATTATGAAAACGTTTATCAATCGTTCTCATACCATCTTTTGGTTTTTTGTCATCTACCATCAAACCATAACGAACAAGTTTACAGTCGCTCACTCAACGTCTAAGTCAATCTTTATGTCCCAAAATTAACGTAAGGTTTGAATTTGCCGCTATTTGTGCAGTAAAGATTTTTGGACACCCTATACAACGTGTAACGTTAAATGCGCAAAACCACAGACACCCCAAATGATTTTTAATTCAATTGACCTAATTCTGTAAGTAAAACAGACATTAAAAAAAAAAAGGTTTTATGTGCAGTTTTAGTTTGTTTAAAATTCGTATTTGTATCGAAATAAGAACTTTTATCATCCGGCACATGAGAAAATTTGATTGGACTACAACCTTTTGGGCTTGTTTACCTATTTGGGCGGGTTTGCGCATGTGATGGCTTGACCTATTAATAAATAGAAAGACCAAAATTTTTAATGGATTTTTTTTTGAAAAATGTAATCAATAATAAAAAGTGGTGCAATTGATTCTGCTCGTTATTCCGATCAAACTATTTTCAGCTTTTGCGCATTTAACGTTATGTATATCATTCCTCTCAAAAAATGATTGCCATACTAATCTAGTACCGTTACCTTTACCATGTAATAGGTATATTATAACCTTATACTTACAGAAGTGGGTATCGTATGTAGCACAAGTTAAGCCTACGCGATTGGCTTTGGGCTTCGCATGAGGCGTGATCGGTCAATGTCTACTTACATTGCTTGTTACATCGAACGGCTGTATACCGGATTCACTAATTAGCGTAGGAAGAAAATTGCTAGATAAAGTAGCGATTGTAATTTAAATAAGGTCTGAATTTTTGGGTCAAGATATGTAGCTGTCAAATTATGTGAGTTATTCATAATGTCAAATATGCTCAAGGAGTTGTCAGCAACAGGAGGGGCCCAGCTGGGTCGAAGCCTACTGGGGCCAGGGTTATCCGAAAGGAACTCGAGCCCCGGTATGAAGGCTAGAAGGAACGGGGTGGGGTTTTTAGTCAGTAAGAGTCTGAGACTATCTCCCGCTCCACCAAAGAGCGGGGATTGTCATAGGATGATTTTCGTCCACCGAAAAAAAAAAGTGAAATATGTGAGATTATTGATAGAGAGAAAGAGCTTGCAAGGTATGTAGTAAGATGGCCTGCGAGACTATGGAAACATGGACGCTCATAGTGGGGTCTCTGTTCGCCCATCGAGTGATACCAAAGAAGATGGTAGCACAGTGCGGTCCTTTATCCTTTTAAAGTCTCCTTAGGGTCCACATAATTGCGCAGAGGTTTTGGAATAGCTTTTTGATGTCACAAGGCTGCTTCCATGTTCTGATGGTGATCAGGAGAGTGGTTTTAGCTCTGGCATCTTTATAACGTTCACCGCGTTTTGCTCTGTGATTGGTTAAGATCTTGGAATGGGCCAATCGGAGTACCCAACTTGACTTACACTCTAATCGATGCAACACCATCTAGATATCTCTATAGTGTATTGATGTCTAACTTGGGTCTGGGCCTGCCAGGGTCAAAACATTCTTGATAAGAAAATACATTTTTTTCATCATTATTTCAAAATAAAACCTATCGTATGTACTTAGATCTTACATCTAAATCGTATTGGAATATTTGATAAATCACGTGCAATCTAAACTATATTATGCTCATTGGCGATTACGCACATTTGTGTTGATTTTATTATAGCTATGCAATCGGAAAGCAGCTGTTATCTCCATATATTTTATATAAAATAGTTTCGTACGATTTGATATTAAATTTTAGTTGGCTACTTTCCAGCAAATGACGTCCATAGAATATAGTAATGAGGGTTTATATTAGCGTATATTACTTTTTCTTGATAATGTTGATCATGAAGTGCGGTGGAGCATTATTGCTATGTTAAGTGTTGATCAACATGTTGATCTTGGGCGTTGATGCTAATATTCATTGCCGTATGAATATATAGATAATGCATATAATAGCGTACAGAGTGTTTAGTGCGAGTTTGTTTTACGTTAACGCCATCGACGCGTTTATGACGTTCGGTGCTCCGATTGGCCTGCTCCAAGTTCTTAACCAATCAGAGAACTAATCACGGTAAACGTTTCGATCGCTTTAACGTAAAAACAATTAGGTCACTTCAGTGTTGTAAGCTCATGTTTTTAAAAAACTAGTGATTGACTACGATCCCACCTGATGGTAAGCAGTGATTCAATCGTTGATGCTGAGGCGCACTAGTTTATTAACAGTTTACTGACCGCAGACCGCAGTAGGGTCAAAACATTTTTATTCTGCCAACAAATTTTTTTTACCTTGTTTTTCAGTAGTCGGCAGTTTTTCTTCCTTGTATAGTTCTCCTTATTTGATATTTTCCTGAACTAATGGTTACGAAAATCTTTTCTTTTTGAAAGCTTTTATTTAGTTTTACCTGTCCCCATGTTTGTCTGTAACCAAATCTTGTAAATTAAATTTGACCCACTTCTCGGTTACCGATTGAGCTGAAATTTTGCATGCACGTGTAAATCAGATGACAATGCGAAATTATTATAATATGGAGCTGTTACGATGATGGAACCGGAAGGTGGCTATAGGAACTTGGTAGTTAAACGACACAACCCCATCGAGTTTGGGCTTATATGATTCGTTTTGACGAGTATTAATTATATAGGTATACCCGATATAAAAGCTTGCTATGAAAAAATGATTTTCATTTAAAGCTTGTTTTATCGTATTAATCCTCCCTAAAATTTCTCGAGAACTCTTTCTTAAGAGCCCGTCTTTGGGGATATTAGAGTACCTATAACTTCATCGTATCAAAATCTTTATAAGGATAAAACTAACAATTATAGGATAAACTTATTGTGCGTACAGCCAAGGAGTGGAATTCCCTGCCGGAGTCTGTGTTTCCTGATAGCTACAACTTGGGGGTCTTTAAGTCAAGAGTGAATAGGTTACTTCTAGGCAAGCGTGCTCCATCGTCGAAAACATCATCGCCCACCATCAGGTGAGATGGTGGTCAAACGCGAGCCTATCAATAATAATAAAAAAAAACTCTTAATTATTTCAGAATTATCTGTTTCCATACTTCTTAGTTACATTCCGATAAATAACGTTAATATGTTGGAACATTAAAGTAGTGTTCACTAACCGCAGGCACTTGATTCTAGGTAAGCGCTGATGTATTTCAATACTCAGATACTTGGCACTGTTTCCACGAGAACACGGTTTGATGCATTACTTATTTCATTAACAGTAAAGGATAGATAAGCTTTTAAAAGAAGAAAGTTTATTCCAGCAAAAACATAATCATAGCAAACACGTTGTATAATTTTTTTTTAAACCTGATATAAACTAGTGCTTGACTGTGATCCCACCTGATGGTAAGTAGTGATGCAATCGTTGATGGTATTTAGAACAGCCCCCCTAGCCAAGTTACAACCGTCACCTTTCGATTCTCTTGCGTCGAACGCCTTGAGTTGCCCACGCCGCTAGTTCTTTGGTTCTGACCACGTGACTGAGCGTTGAGTTGACGTCATTCATGTATATTTGAAGTTATCTACTAGTGCTTACGATTGCAGATTATCAACTTAACTACGGGTACAGATTAAAATCAATTTGCTTTTTATTTATTTATTTATTTATTTAAATCTTTATGCACAAAGTTGTACAAAGGCGGACTTAATGCCTGAACCAACTCTTCTTTTTCTCCTGCCTCACCTTTATCTCGTTACGTGGGGTCGGCTTCCTCAAAAATGCGACGCCATTTCTGTCTGTCTTGAACGTCTTGTTCGTTTAGTCATATTACTTTCATGTCCTTCTAGAAATTTGTCATCCAGGTTATTTGAGGCTTTCCTCTTCCCTTCTTTCTTGTAGCGATATAAAGCACTGAACTAACTGAATTTGAATAATTGGTACTCAGAAGTATCCGCTTAAACTTAACAATGATATCTCTAAGTTTTCCATGATTTCGTCGAAGTGTTTTATCAGGACTTTAGTTGCATTTCACCTGATAGGAATATTTTAATCTGAATGATATGCATATCAGCTTATCACAGATTTAGAGTGGCCATTGATAAAAATAGAATGAACTTGCACACGGTCGTGTATCTCAAGATCATTTCTGGTGTAACTAGTAGCGTTGTTGATGGCAATGAGATATTCTCGTGAAAGCGTCATGTTCTTATTTATCAAGCTTGTGATTGCATTGTTACGAATTCGTTTCAGTAATCTAGTTCTTGTGAGTCACAATTTAAGAATTGTTTGAGATAAAAGTGACGTTTTATTGTTTTGTTTGTTACAGAATAGTCATATATTTATAGAACAGTAGCTTTTGCCCGCAGCTTTACCGCGTACATAAAATATAGCCTATGTCACCCAGGAATAAAGCTGCTTTCTATCCATAAAAAAAATGCAATCGCACTAGTACTTTCAAAGATATATCTCATTAAAAAAAAAACAAATGAACAAAATTTACCTCTTTATAATAATACTTAGTGTGGTTTGGGCATGTGATGAGGCAAAAAAGGACTATTGCGTTCAAAGGGCTTTAGCTATACCTAATAAAAAGAGACCAGTTTCCACGTGGTGGACAACCGTGAATAGGGATACCAAGCGGACAACCCGGGACCGAGCGTCCTGGCGCTGCGGTACGAGGAGAGCCGACCCCAAATAAAGGGACAAGGCTAGGCAAAAGAGAGAGAGAGAGAGAGAGAATAATAGTGTAGATGTAGATAATCTATAATCCACTGTCTAACGAGGTAATCTTGGAAACAACAAAATAGATAAACACTAGACTAGATATTCAATGCGCTACTTTTGATGTTATAGATAGAAAACACCAAAAATGTTCTACATTTTCCATCTGACAGTATTCACCAGCATAAAACCTATTTGGATTGATAGGTCCGATAATGCTGACAATGATAATAACATTCCGACGAAGGAACGTGATGTTGTTAGCAAAAATAATCAAAATATACATATGACAGCAATGGACAGTGGATACTAAACAGATATAGTCAAGCCTCAGGTACTAGTTCTCAATTGATCGGTAAGCGATTTATAATGACTCCTTACTAGGAAACTATTGACTATGTTATTATAAACGAAGTAAGGTGCTCCACTAACGCGACTCGACTAAAGATTGTTTGGCTTATCATTCGAAAAGATATAGGATTTAAGATAGAATAAGCATAGTTAATAGCTTAACAATTCTGGGCTCTATTATTCCCAAAGCGCGCCCGGGCCGCGAGATAGTTCGATAAAGTTGCCGTGGCCTTTGAAAACTAAGGGTAACTAAAAAAAATTTGGTAGGTTTTTGTCAGCAAAAGACTTCCTCACACTCCATTCAGAATGGGAGAAGTTTTCTGATGATTTTACACCAAAAAGGGCTTTATGATTGAATTATAGATAGAGGTCAAGTGCGAGGTTAACAATTTTTTAAGAAGAAAGAAAAAGAGTTTATTTGCGTCGAACATAGCGCATACTATAAAAAATAAAAATAACAACAACTTCATAAAGAAGATATAGTCCAAAGGATAACTAAAGAAATCTTAACTAAAGTTGTAGAGTTTGAAGGCGGACTAAAAAGTTGTAAGTAAAAGTAAAAGGACATTGAAAGTCGAGTCGGAAGTTACTCTAAATTGGATTAACTTCGAAACGGCACCAACGTCTCTTAAAGATTTTGAAGGGTTTCGTATACTACAGGGTGAATTTGAATAAATGCGACAAAATGAAATGGGAGCTTCAGTTACAGTAACTTAGTAATTATAAACTGTTTTTTCTACAATCTAAATCGTTAAAAAAATTACGCGATTATTTTGCCTATTTTTGTAAGTATCGCGCGACGTTGCCAAACCTCGCAGGAGCGCCAGCGCTGACATCCCTTCCCGGCGACCGGCCCTACGCCTACCACCCTTCCTTCGTTGATCGTTCATTATTCGTCCTAAAACGTTTGTAGGTCACGGTCGCGCGCGCCTTCCGCAAATCCATATTCCGCAAATAATTTTTTAACGACATTGACATTGAATATTCTGTCTTCAAACTTCTATTTGCCTATTATAATAATATCCTCTACTGAATCAATCTCTTCTGCCTAAAACAGCTCGGCTAACGTCTTATCATCCTTATTCACATATTTGCCATCAATTTACGTGTACACGAACCAACACGGGTGACGTCTGTTTGTTCACGAGGATAATTTTGGACATGTCTCATTAACACCATTTCGCACGATGTATTTTGGACATCGAGGGAAGTTTTTTGAGAATATAAGTACACAGAATGATGTGTTGTTGGGATTTGAAGCTGAATTATGTTATGTGCATCATTTCAGATATAAATAAACTTTGAGCCATGGTATCCGTCATGCTCAGCTGGATTGATGATCATCATTATGCTAATAATACGCAGATGGATTCAGCCCTTGTGATTTCAAGCGTCCACTTCTAATGTTCAGTAGCCAAAACCACCTTAATGGTGAAGTTTTATGATGGATGTGGATCAAACTAGTAATCTTTTGATACTAAATTATGGCAGATGAGACGAGAATTTCATAATATACATATGTTTAGTTTTAAAGTTAATTCTGGTTGGCAGTTTAGAAGTTTCCTAAACTTGCTCAAACGTTTATACAAGTTTAACAACTATTAACATTGTTAGTACATCTAACAGAATACTGATTTACTCAGACCGACATAGCTAAAATAGTTAAACCTTGAGCTCTCTAGTACTCCTTACTTTGTGGTTACTCATCTACTCAGACGGGTGTTACAATTTGTTTAAGTGTGCCAAGGTCTTGGTGCGAAAACTTCCCTGTGAATATAAGTGCTCATTACGATTTTATTATATTTCCAACGACAGAAATTTGGCTTCAATTTGAATTTTGTTTTAAAATTGTAGACTGCAAAATAATTGAAAACTGACCAATTTGACCGTATTCTAAGCAAGAAGCTGATCTTTGAACAAATCTAGAACTGTTGTCCTGAAAATTATTTGCCTAGACTGCATTACTTATTAATTGTGTTCTTCTTATCTTTATTAAGATGAAAGTGCTGGGGTAGCACAACAATGAACAACAAAATGCAAAAATAAAAATATTAAAAAAAATGGATTACGCGGGTTACCTAGTAGCAGCCACCTTAAAAGCCAATCAATAATCACTGAATAATGTTCCGTCACGGTTTCAAAAACGCC
Organism: Mythimna lalbum; assembly: GCA_949319445.1. Classification (NCBI taxonomy): domain Eukaryota; kingdom Metazoa; phylum Arthropoda; class Insecta; order Lepidoptera; family Noctuidae; genus Mythimna; species Mythimna lalbum. The sequence continues at coordinate 16,135,279 of OX439357.1, read as the reverse complement.
AACTGAAAAATAGTCATCATCATCATCATCATCATCGATAAAATATGGAACCCAACTCAAAACCATTGTTGAGCACTGCATGACTAACCTAACTAGGGCAATACCTACAAACCTAGCAGAAGTACACTATGATAAATAATTTTCCAATCACGTTCCTAAACAATAAACCGCAAACATGAAAATTTTCAATGCGTAATGCCAATGCAATAGTCGATAACTTGTAATATGCGCGTGCGCTGAAACGTGTACAGTTATCTGAGATTTACGATTCTGTTTACTACGAGTATTCGACAAGGACTGACTGTGAGTATCGCGTTCTGTGACAATGGGGTTGTGTTCATTCACACGTGCTCCAACGTGGATTCCTCGACTTCAACGATCGGTCGCGTGTCTTCCATATTTTCTCAGGGTACGTCACGTGATCTGATTTGTTACACATTTGTTCTGTTTGTCACAAACTGTCGACCTTGAGCGTTATAAAGAATTAGTTTCGTCTGTCAGTACTGCTCTAATTCAGTTTTAAAACATAATTTTTCCTCGAACGATTTACAAATAAAATGCATTTAGTCTCATCTTTCAAAATGTCATTGTGCGCAACGAAGATTGTGAAGTGACCTATATTAAATTTTCCACTGGCATAACATGATTCATATACTGTGGCCTCGTGTCTCGAAGACCACAAGTTCGACATCACATCCAGTTCATTCTAAGAAGAGCCAATAATGTTGCGATCATAGCTTGCCGTATAAAATGTTAACGGTATCAGAACGGTAGTACCGCAAGGTATCCGCCTGGGACCCTTTTTGTTTATACTCCATGATATCGGGTGACGTGTGGCGTAGTAACCTAAAGAATGCATAACAGAAAACTAGTGAAATTCAACGCCACTGTTTACGCGGAACGAACGCCATGTTACATCAACATAATGAGCCGACACGTGGGCTCCGAACGTGAATGACCGCCGACTTTAGGCGTCGTGTTACTTCATTCTGTTTACACAACAGAACGTGGTGCCACTGTTGCATTATACCTAACAGGCTAACAATTAGTACTTAGTCCGATATTATTGGCATTCAATTACAGTTTCAAGCGTTTTCAAAAGCGGTTTGTGGTTATTCTTAGGCAAACGATACTTCAATCATTTAAGACCTACCTCAAACGCTTGAATAATTTCCATTTATTTTCGGCCATGTTGCTGTTTATTAAAGCCGTTTTTAATGGCCTGGCAGGTATTAATGTTAATATTATTGGCATTTATCAAGGTTAAAAACAATAGGTTGGCTTCTGTTCAGGATTTTAAGTGTTGAGAATTTAATGGTTTGCCTTGGTTTGTTTATTGTTGACTTTATTAACTAATTCCCACCAGCTGACTACCCGTATCTTGTTATGATAGGTTAATGTTTGCTACTGTATCGTTTACAACACTTTTTCTTAAATAATTGTGTAACTTGTTCAAATTGATTGCTACGGTGTTGTGATTTATTTCTATTGCGTACTATACATAATTCAGTTCCATTATTACCTTATTAAAATATTATTTGTTTCTTTTTTTGTTCGAAGGATGAGGGTTTGCAAATCTGTCCTCTTAGCTACTAAAACACGTTATTCGACTTCGTTAAAGATTTGTTTGTCTGGCTAATATTTGTGGGCAGACAATATCATGAGTGTAGTGTTGTGAGGTGGAATGACTTTACAATTGCAATGAAAATAGACCGTGTTGTCTTTATCCGTGATTTACTTTCCTGTATTCTTGTTAATTGTTGTATCAATATTGAAGCTGATGATTATTTGAAGAGTTTGGATAACGGAGCTACTCATGAATGCTTACATTGTTGTAGTTTGGCATACTTATCACAGTCTTCAATCCTTGTCTTCATTTTAAATTTTAGAAATGATGCTGTTAATGTCAACTATAACATAATGCACACGGTTATTCTGGGAATATTTTTTTGTTGTAAATCGTGTTAAGCTGGCCATAAAAGTGTGAGTGATTCAATTTGTCATGCAAGTGCTAAACTAAATATCGTTCTGACAAGCTTTAATTTATATCGAAGTATGATGGGTCATTAAACTGAAAATGTTTGAATCATCTTGTAGAAGTTATGGAAAAGTCTTGTAGTATTTATTAAGAACTAGTAAAATAATATAATATAACACCACCCAATTTAGTTTAGTTTATATTATTTTTAAAAAATCCCTCATACAACATGGAACGAAATCACAAAACCAAATCGAATATAAAACGCTGTCGGTTCGATCTATAAATTAATCGTTCAACCAATTTGGGAAAGCGGAAAATCACCCGAGCGAGTGTTGGCGCCAGATGGACGGATGCCAGCCTTTCACTGGGAATTACACTGGTTATCTTGACATACAGAAGACAATGCAGCTGATGATAAAGAAGGATTTGAAGACACTCATTGTAGTGACAAGGAAAAAAGTAAAGTTATGTACGAAGAAGAACGCAGCGAAAGGCTTCAAATGAGTCAGGGTAACTTTGTTAAAGACGACCATGTAGGAATGTTAACTTGACACAAATATTAACACTGGAGACAACGTGTTGCTGATGACGAAGCATTTGACCATCTTTGTTGACGATATTATTATTATAAAGAAAAAAGTGGCGTTATGGCTGTTAACTTTAAACATTTAAACAAAATAGTTAATGTAGTTGATGATAGCGAAGAATATATTCATAGTTTTGACTGTGATGATGATATTGAGGATATTTTTTTATAAATTACGATGTTATCGTTTCTTTAGCGTGAAAACAACATACATGTAAATATAGATTGAAATGCAAAATACTTTTTCTGCGTTATCCGACGAATACTGAACTTTGACCACTCGTGGAAAGTATGGCCGAATACTTTAATGCAAATATACCTAACATACAAATTAACAATAGTTACGCGTAAAATAAATAATTTTGCTTTATAAGTGGGTATATGAGAAGGATAAATTGATATTTTTACAGACATAGGCATAAACTAACTCACGTTTATTTTAACGTTATCTTGAATGAACTAGCAAAATGCTTGGTCGATATTTGGCCAGGTTAGACTTCGTGTCACGAACTGTATAATGTTACCTAAGTAGATATATCAATTTATTAAAATCTAGAAGCAATGTGCTTACAACGTACGTACTTTGTTGTCGATCAATATAGCAAAATATCGAAGCAAATATCTTTTTGACCTAGTTCTATTTATATTTGATCCTTTGGACTTTGTTGGTTTGGTTAAATAAAACGGAGCCACATTAAGAATATTTTCGCAACTGTAGCGTAAAGAATTTCTTGGTTTAGCAAAGTTATAATATCTTGTCGCATTTCGGCTCAAAGATCTTTATTCTCACCTGTTTTCTGCATATTTACTTCTTTTACATTGAATAATCTAAAGTTTAAGTGAGCTTATTCTAATTTATCTTTGTCAGAAATCTAAAATATCAAGACTTTAACTTTTTTTATTAACGTGTTAAACGAATCGTATCTATGTCACTCGCACGAGAAGATTTTTTTGCTCTTAAAAAAAAAAAACAATCATGTATCATGTTCGAACTAAATACCGTTTTCCGTTGTATATATTTCCACGTTTCAAATAAAAATAAACGTGGCACACATACGAGTGATATATTGTCCACTATTTTTATTGTAACGGCGTATTGCTTACAAGTTTCCTGCTGTATATAATTCTCCAGATCTTTTCTGTTAAAATGTATTTTAGATCTGCCTGTTTTAATTCCGTGTATCGAAACGATGCCGACTGTACAATCCACGGAGACGTCTCATCCCATATTTCACGATGTGGTCCGATTAGTCCCACATTTGGACAGATTCCAGATTTTATGTCATAAAGCTTTTAGATAATGCTGGAATCAGTGTAAAGTGGTTGCTGGACAAGAAAACATACATAAACAAAACGAACATGACATTTTATTTTATGTAGTTAAGGCAGAATAGAATGAGATGCAAGGCAAACAGACAAAGTCAAATAAAATTAAAGACCAAGACAGTATGTAATTACAGATGATGACTCTTAAAAACCCAGTTTCAAACTCAAACAAAGAGCCTAATAATCTAACACGATAAGTTTTTAATCCTTATTACACTTATTGAATTGACAAAATGATAAAGCAACTCCGAAACAAATTACAAAAGAAATCATTAAAGCAACTGAAGGATTTTGATAGACTTAAAATATTTTCTGTTTCTTTCATTCAATATATTATTGTTTATACTGTTTTGTCATAGTACGAAAGAAGTAAATCTTGGCTTGCAAATCGGATTGGATTTGTCCTTTTGTTATCTCTTGAGGTTAGGTTTTAGATATACTTTTTTTGTAGCTACAGTACCAGGGATATCCTTATCTTCCAATATATTCCAAAGGCTAGGCATGACTAGTAAATAATTTTTATCATGACCTTCCTTCGAGAATAACAAGGTATACAAAACACAGATCTTAAAATTCTTAGTATTTACAACATTGTAACAAAGTTTCCGTAAAATATTGACGGTTGAGGAGCAAACATCGCAATTGCAACATTAGTTAACTGAGAACTGCGCACTTTGTAAACAATTCTTAATGCCAAGTTGCAAAGGAATAATACTAAAGCAGGAAGAGTTTTCCCGGATGACGGGACTGTATTCAAGAGGAAGAAGGATGGAGCAATGAGAAAGAAAGAGATAGATGCAAAACAAAACTGACCCTGAACGTAATCGTGGCCTAGTCCCGGGTGAATATTGATCCAATATGGGACAAAGGATAACGTTCCTTACGCAAGCCAGACCTAAACAAGTTTAGAGATGCTTTATTTAATGAAGGACGCAGTAAAACAATGTTTATGAGAGCTAAGAATATACACTTTTATATGGAGCATGAAGAAAATTTCCCCGCAGATTTTGTTGTATGAATGAATGAGTCAGCGGAATATAGTATTCAGTTTTTCGGGCATTGAACTGCAGACCAATGGCACGCTTTAGGGTCTAGAGTTGAATGGCTTGACCTTGAACTGATGTGACTTTTGTTATGTATCAGCTTTTGTCCTATAAGCGTAACAATTCGATGTAGATAGATCCTTTTAGTGAAAGGATTTTCTTCAATCTTTTCGTTGGTATAAACATAGTAAAGATAGATTTATAAAATACTTTCATTCATATTTAAGTCTAGGTATTTTTTTTTTACAGTGGGCAAAAATCATCTTCTGATAACCCCCGCCTTTAGGTGGACCGGGAGATAGTGTCAGACTCTAACTGACTAAAAACCCACCCCGTTCCTTCAAGCCTTCAAACCAAGGCTCGAGCTTCCTTTCGGATAACCCTAGCCCCAGTAGGCTTCGACCCAGCTGGGTCCCTCCTGTTGCTGTCAACTCCTTGAAGTCTAGGTATATTAAAGTACTTTCATTAAAATACGCACCGCGTTCATGTTCATGTTTAATGCCGTGTCACGGCCGTGTCAACTGTTTTATTAAAAGCTGTGGTACTAAAGCAATATTGACTCTATTTTGGAACGTCATTGGCTAGATTACGCGGATTACTTCAAGTTCTATTAGCATTATCTCTTACGTCTACACTGTCTTTGGTAAAACAATTCTTATCACCAGTACTTATAGTTTAGGTTCCTAGTAAAAGATTTATGTTTTTTTTTTTTACCTGATCGTCAGAGCACACAGAGCAGAACATTTTCTAAGGATAAATGAAACGTATGATTCCCTACTAATATTATAATAGCGAAAGTTTGTTTGTTTGTTACGTCTTCACGCCTAAATGGCAGAACCGATTTTGATGAAACTTGATACACGGATAGATCATGTCCTGGAAAAGGACATAGGATACTTTTTATCCCGGAAGTATGTTCCCTAGGGATAATCTTCTGCTATCACGAAGCTGCTGGGAGCAGCTAGTTTACCATACATTGCAAAATGAAATTAACGTACAAACACAATTGTGTTGTGTTGTGGCGCGTCAATGGCGTGTTTGAAAAGCGTGGTGCGCACAGGCCCTAAAGGTCTACAAGCTGCGTCTGACTCGCGTGTGTTTGGCTACCAGCGGCGTAACAAGTCTTTTATACGCCCGGTGCAAGCTTCTTTAACTGCGCCCCTAGAAAAAAGTACAATACGAACAAAAAGGACTATTAGAGATTTTTGCGCCCCTCCAGGGACTGCACCCTGTGCCTGGGCACCGCTAGCACCGCCCTAGTTACGGCACTGATGGCTACAAACGCGCGTCAACGGCGCGTTTAAAAAACGTGGTGTCGATAGGCCCTTAGTCCAATAAAATTTCGAATTCATGTAAGTTTGTTTTTTCTTCTCTTCTTAGTCGGGCACTCTTGTCAGAGTAATCGTGGCTGTTGATGAACAGGCCTGCGGCGTGCCGCCGTCGTTTGCCTCCAAAGCTGCGGCATGTCGAGCGATGTCTCTCCATTTCTGGCGGTTGTTGGCATTACGCGCACACTGTACTGCTGTCGACTGCGTAGCCCTGGTGATGAGATCGATCCATCGAGTCGGAGATCGACCGCGGGCTCTCTTGCCTTCAACGCGACCGTGGACCACAAGTCTCTCCATCGAATCCTCGTTTCTGGAGAGGTGCCCAAAGAACTCCAGTATTCGCAACTGCACAATCGACGAAAGTCTATCCCGTATGTGAAGCTCTTTGAGGATGGAGTTATTGGTAATATAATGCTGTCCATGGTGGTTTTGCTTCACCCAAACTTATACTTAAAACTTGAATAAGTTTTGATACTAAAAGTAAAACGGCATTTATGGTTCATCATCATCATCATCATTTCAGCCGATACACGTCCACTGCTGGACATAGGCCTCCCCAAGCGTCGCTACAACGAACGCTCCTGCGCGTCTCGCATCCATCGGCTTCCCGCAACCTTCACCAGGTCATCAGGCCACCTTGTTGGAGGCCTTCCAACGTTGCGTCTTCCGGTACGCAGTCGCCACTCCAGAACCTTTCGGCCCCAACGGCCATCTGCAACGGCCATCATTTATGGTTAGTATCAAAGAGAATATAACCACTAGAGAGCGTATAGGCCGATTTCTTCTAAGTACACGACTCACTACTGCGGGCCGGGGGACGAGGAAGAATGCGCGGCTGCAATTGATCAGTTCAAGGTCAAGTTGCGTAGGTAGGGCTATCGTTAGGGGTGCACTACTTCAATAAAGGAAAATAGTGGATATCGATAAAATGGATTTTAAAGTTATAAAAAATACACAATAAAAAATAATATTTAATCAAAATCAATAAATTACACAAAAACATATGCACTTATCCTGTTATTATTGATTTTAAAAATGAATTAATTTGGTATATGTTTTTCGCATTAAACTTTTAGGGTCAACATCAAAGACCACCGCCAAATTGTTGTGAATCCAAGTGAAAGTTATACTATTTTTTTGTTATCTATGGCTTCATAATAAATTAGTGTAAATCCTGGGTAAACCTCTATTCATTTTTGAATATCTATCCAACCATACAACCATCACACGTTAGGGTTAAAATAAAATAAAAAACCTTTCCACTTTGTATGTAGGGGGGCTACCCTAATAAAACACTTTTTTTCAATTTTTATTTTACTAGTTTGTCGGCGTGATTGATATACATATTGGTACCAAATTTCAGCTTTCTAGTGCTAACGGTCACAGAGATTAAGCGAGGACCGACGGACGGACGGTTGGACGGACGGACGGACGGACAGAAATGGCGAAACTATAAGAGTTCCGTTTTTGCCATTTGGCTACGGAACCCTAAAAAATATATTAATTTTATTACTGTCGATATCAAATTTCAGCTATTACTGCTATTAAAGGGGACACCACTAATTGTCACGATAAAAATACAAAGGAAAAGAAAGGGATAAACGCATTAGAATTGTCTAATGAAAGAAAGGGACTTTTCCAAAAGACATCAACGCGCAAAACAAATTTGTGCTCTTTTACCCAGGAACCATTTTAGCTAGACCCCTGCGGTGACTCATGATCTGAATAAATCAAAATTAATTTTCGTTCTGTATAATTACCGATGAAAAGTAATGCCATCCTTTTTGTAACTAGATGTCTTGGAATGTTTCCCACACCACTTCACCGCGCATGAAGGCATTTTGATGCGTTATAATTGGATTAAAAGGTTTTAAAATTTGTATTTATTTAGCGTGCACACAGGTCTAACACTTGGTTACAACTAAAATGGTTACTCCTATCGAAGCCTATACATAGGCGAAAAATCGCTAATAGTTTTCGTGCGTCGGGGCACTGTATGCGCAGTCAAGTGGTTATATAGTCTTTGGTTAGTATTGATTAAAGTGCTGGAAACTTTAAAATGTGTCGTAACCTGGTTTCGTGTCCGGTGTATCGTATGTTGAATGACACGATTGGAATAAAATATGTTTAGGTACATGTTGCTTTGCTTTTAATATACGTAATTGAAGGTATGCGTATGATTCTGATACAGCCAGGATATAAAACAAATACCTGAAGGCTTCACTATAATAGAAAGCACTTTTAAGTTTTACTTGGGAAAGTATCTCGCTTTTTTCTATCGCTTTATGTACAGTAGGAGGACTCAGTGACAAACTTTAATTGACTATTAGCTTTTGCTCGCAGCTACGCCCGTGTATATGTATCAAATATAGCCTATGTCACTAAGACATAAAGCTGTTTTCCATTGGTGAAAAAATTTTACCAGTACTTTCAGAGATTACCTCCTACAAATATAAAAACAAACTTTACCTCTTTATAACGTTAGTGTAGATAAAACCCATATATATTCCTTAAGTTGTCCTTTGCTTAGGTCACTATAGGTAACTGTTTCGAACAATCCTGCAGGCAGGCATCGACCCTCACGGGTCCTGCCAACAACGCGCTATTGACTCGGGTTTGTTTAATACAGAACGGCGAGCTGTTTATTGCTCGCCGTCATAATACTAGTACTGTCTTATTACGCCACTAGTCTTACTTACGTTACAAAACCTTACTGTCTAGCAATTATAAAACGGTTTTCTTAGGTGCTAAAAAGACAAGCAACAAAATTTAAAATATATAAAAAAAACAGCATTGCAAAGGAAGCATTTCAAATAATCTTTCTCATCAATTAGTTACAAATTTTCCGCTAATTGAATACCTTCCTTTATATACGATGTGCATTCATTGAATTCGCTGACGCCCATTCATTTGATCGCACAATCAACAATGAGAGTCTCAATGCTTTTATACAGTGCCTTTACGGTTTTTTTTTTTACCTTTGATAGCAACCAAATTGCAACCTTATGGTAAAGAAAATAAGGGTCACTGTGAAAAATAACTGAAAACGGACTGTAGCTGCTGAAGTGCTTTTAAAAATTGTCACTTCGGAAAAATTTCGGATTAATGTTTAAAAATGGAATTCTCTACGTTTTATTTTTCTTTTGTCTTCGCATAATTGTTAAATTGGCTTTTAGCCAGTATCAAGTTTAAAAAGTATTTAGTATTTTTTGATACAGAACTGCTTTCCATTAGAATGCGGATGTAACACATTCGTATGTCTTTGCAAATTCCGCCTTCTTGGCAAGCTTCATTGAGGTAGTCAATGCAACAGTTAAATTCTAAGCTCTTTTTTACCAAGACCGTGCCTGCATAACATAATATTATTCTGCTAGGTAATTACTGGAGATATAGACCTAATCCATTGTAAGACAGTTCTTAAACCTAGGCCAATGTATATAGTAGTTTTTAGACTAGAATACAGAAGGCAATCTTCTGCATTGCAGGACCACGATTTCTCTTTCAGAACTTCCCAGTGTGTAGTTGAAGATATGTTTGCTATAGTTTTAGATCTTTCTATTGCCAGAAAAAAAAAACATCTCAACAAAAATGAATAAACAGACGTGGTAAGGCAACCTTCACTAGCTGCATCCTCTGGATTCTCCTCACGTAAGCCGCGGCATGTACAGAATACGTATGGCTTGTACTGAAAGCCAGCAATCTACTTCAGTTACAAAATCTATTCCATTGGGATTATCTTGCTTTTCTGCAACCTTGTGTTTTTATTTTGTACACCTTGTTTATGTTCGGGGTTTGTCTGATTATATTATCTGTGACATCACTGACATCACTGACATCTTTATTTAATAAGCGTGGATCGTGCTTTCCCTTCTCTCTCTCTCTCTCTGCTATTCGTCTTTCTTTTACACACAGTCTTCAGTTTTCACGTCTTTCTTTTTCACAGTTACCAGACTGAACCTCATGAACGTGACAGACTGTCACGTTCATGAGGTGCAGTCTGGTAACTGTGTGTCACTGATAGCTAGGCCATTGAAATTATCAGAGATGTGATTTTGCACGGACTGTACGGAACCCTTCGTGCGCGAGTCCGACTCGCACTTGGCCGGTTTTATAACATTAGCGTATCAACACTTTAACAAGCCATAGCCCTTAGGGGCCTATTACACTACGCGTTATTCAGAACACGATATTCAGACTCGTCTTATTTTTCAATTCCAAGTAAGACAGTCTGACCCTTACTACACTACGCGACATCGACTAAGACTGTCTGAATATCGAGTGGTGAAGTCCCTTTAGTCTTTTGATTATCTTTCTTATAAATGGCGCAGTATAGTTTTTTGTACGGTCGTACCATAAACAACGCGAATTAGGTATTAGGCTGAATAATAAAATGTCATGGCTGAACAAACACTCCATGATGTTATTATGAACATTTGGTCATCGCTCCGAAACGACCCTGCTATCTAAATTGGACAAATTGATAAAAACCAGTTTATTTTCCATTCCATTCAATATTTCATACAATTAATGTATTTATTTATTCAACACGTTTGTAGGTCTCGGCCGTTATCGTGTTATGTAAATTTGTGTGATAGTGATAATCTTTTTAATCAATTTTGATGTTTGATACACTTGTTAATTAAGAAAAAGTTGATAATGGAGAAAAAATATGAATTAAAGATTTTTACATGTGACTGTTTTTTTATATATTTTTTTTTATTGATAGGTTTGAGCTTGACCACTATCTCTGGTAGCTGTCATTAGTGTCAGTCAACGCAAATGGCGGAAAATGTAAAGGTGATATACAAGGCGTAAGAGACAGCCCTCTGCAAACTTTAAGGGCTTGCTCAGTAGACGAAACTGAACAACCTACTACAATTTTTTTTTTGGTAAGGAAAAAAAAACAGCCTCACCATACAAAATTATAAACATGATTGGACTTTGAGTTTGTATGGAGAGGCCTATTTTTGGTTGAGCCGAGGGTTATTCAGTTTCGTCTACTGAGCAAGCCCTTAAAGTTTGCGGAGGGCTGTCCCTTACACCTTATATAATTGAACCCACTGTTGTATGTAAACAAAGTAGCGTAGAGTAGAAGTGAGAGAGAGAATAGTGGCGTCTCTTACCAACACCACTTTTACAACAAAAGGTATAGGTGTATAAAAATTAATACTTATTTAATAGATGTTATTGCTAAATCAAATTCTTAGAACCACAAATAATTTGAAATTCGAATAAGTCAAGCTGATGTTCTTTACGATTCCCGATAACCTTGGAACGCGTGGCCATAGACTCTTTATTACTCTGTTAATCTGTTAACTATAGCAACAATGGCTGCCGGCTCCATTTGCAAACGAATGTTTGAACTTTACGTAAACATTGGTTGCACATAGCGAAGTTACGAAAATATTACTGTCACTGTAAAATGCTCATATATTTATCACCACAGAACAGAGTTCTGTGTATTTTACCATGACAATGACTTGTAATTCCAACGCCTACGTTATGACGTCAGAATGATATCAACATAAACAAAACAAACTTCGAGTCGAACAGTGACTATTTTGGCTTCGATTATTTAATTTCTATTTTGGATGATAGATAATAAATTCAGTACCTACCTCCATCTACAAAGCATAATGTCTAAGCGAATTGAAAGTCAAATGAGTTACCTACTTGGGTGATAGACAAAGTGATAATCTATCAGCGATATATTGTAAATGTCAGCGAATCCTTTTTTTGTGCTGGTAAATCATCCAACAACTTTTCCCGTTCTGGCTGTAACGAGAGGGCGTGTCAGACTTTTATTGTCTAAAATCCACCTGAGTTGCCCTTTGTGATTAAAAAGATTTTTTATTTGCGAAAATGTTACTGTCCTGAGAGCCATGGTAATGCGTCATGTCAGGAGGAGGACGCCACACCGGGCGCTCGGACGGTGAGCTACACATAGTTCACCGTATACAATTGACATGTGCTATTAAAATCTCACGTGTTCTACGCCTACATTTTGACACTTTACAATCGCTAATACTGATAAAAATGTCACTTTGTCTAGGCCAGTCACGATTCGCGTGGTTCCGGACTCTTAGGCTGGCGTCTTTGATATTCTCAACGAAGTCGATAAATTTATTAAACGTGACAACAGAGACAGAGACAGACAGTTAAAGAATCATGTTATTTTTGTAAAAAACCTCGCGTGATGGCCGCCGTACCGTATTAATAGTGATGTTAATCAGGCTTTACACAGACCAGCTGCTATTTGTAATCCACAGTAAATGTAGGAAGTTTCCACTGGAATCAATAATGTTGATCGTAACCCAACCGATGTTTTGCGAATAGGATCATAAACCTTGAAATTATTAGCATTCTGCCTGCTGCAAACTAAGCTAAGTTAGTTTAGCTAGCATAGCTGATGCAGTTTTTCAAGCTACGCATCGGCATACAAAACTAAGTCAGCTTCGCATATTTTAGTTAGATCACTAGCTTAGCTTGCGGTCTGCATACAAGTAAGAAAAATTCCATCTTGAGCTAAACTAACTTAGCTAGCTCTTGGTCTGCAACCGGCATTAGTCTGAGCATACATTTTGGAATCTAAGCACACGTTCTATGGTTGCCAGATGATTTTCTCTTTACTCGAAATTTAAACATCATTCTTTATTTAAATAGGGAATTTTACTAAACACAATCAATAAACTACGATAAAAAATTGCAACAATTCTCAAAAACGTACTTAATCCTTAGACACTTTGGATGTAAGTATATACCTACCCCTATTTTTTATTAGTACAAAAAAATGGGGCTCTAAAATTGGTCCGGAAAAATGGTCACAATTATGACAAATTTTCGGGCAAAATTATTGGATTTGGTTTTGCTTTCCAATTTACCTTTAGGTAATTCATAATTGAATCAATCATTCATAACAATTACTACTAGAAAATACTACGCGCAGCGGCGCAGTGTTTTTTCATTTAAATCGCCATTAATTTTTACAATATTTCCATAAATGTAGTGACATTTTGGGATATAAAAAAAAGCTCATAGCTTTGCTGTTTATGAATATTATTTATTGAGACTTTACTTAAATAATATCAAGACCTAATCTAATGAGCCTTTTAAGTATTTTTACTAATGAAACATTAGTGGTGTATGTGTGTATCAAAAGAGGAGTAAAGCTCTTTAGAAAACAATTCTGGTTTACGTTATACATTCAGGTAAACTTGAAATAATAATAAAAAAATTAAAACACGAGGATGACAACGTTAATTACATAAATAAAAGCTTGTATACGTAATCGGATAACAAATTTTCCTCCAAGTGATGTGATTAAATAATGAAAACGTCTTCCTTGTAGTAATTTATAAGATTTAGATACGGTTCTAAGAAGACAATAAAAATAAAAAGTGTAAGACTTTGTCAATATTTTGATAGGTATTTTTATTTAGTATTTTTAACAGGCTAGATATCAGTGCTTTTTGCCTAAAACTGTTTTAAACAGTCTTTGGTCTGGATATAATCAATTGACTTTAAGGACATTGATGAACTTCCGGATAATTTACAATTTTCCAAAGACTTTTGTCATATAAAATTTAAAATTTGTATATTTCATAACTTCAAACATATTTTTAACAGTTTATCTTGACTTGAACACTCCTAAATTATTCCAGTCGTGTTCAAAGCATTTTGTTCGCTTCCAAGGTCAAGTTTCCGGCCATCCCGACTGGCGTCTTCGCGAATGCGATAAAGCATTTTTTATTTTTATTTTTAAACCGCTCAACAGGCACTGGTTGTGTTGTGTTCTTCCTCTACACGTGCCTGTTATACCTACAATCAATAGGTATCTATGATGTCATCGCGAAGTGTTTTGTTGTGATTCCACGAGGGTTAATGTCAGTGACACTTCAGGGCTGTATACCTGAATAACTTTGCCTTGAAGTTTGTATTTTTCTCTCTGGTTGTGTAGAAGCATGGATTTAGTAAGTACTTTTTAGTAGGTATAGAAGATACAGTAGCGATTCGAATCTCTGATTGTAATGATAATTTAAAAAAAGCAACGTGTTTTAGTTGAAACATCAAGAAAACACGTGCGATACCGCGTGTTAAATACTTTTGCGAGTTTTAAACAAAACACCCACGTGTTTGTAATACGCTTTGTTCTGCTCTGCGGTTTCATTATGTAATAGGCTATGTAAGTAATAAATTATGTAAGTGGAATAAGTACTCAAATATGATACTGAATTTAGTCTGTAGGTATGTTAATGGTGGGATATTCGGCGCTACCGCAGCGCAGCTTGCCAAGTTTGCTGACTGCAAAAATATGTTATTATTTACCGTCAAAATCTGCAAAAAAATATAGAATGTGTTACATCCACATTCTAATGGAACTCAAAGGGACTTGCCTACTGGTGACGAGGCGGTATGATCTAAGACCTTAGTCTGCCCAAAAAGTGCGAAGAAATAAATATTGAAAAATCAGAAATGCTGCAGAAATCAGCTTATCTCTCTCATCTCAAAGTAATGTAACATTTTACACAAAATAAACAATAATATTACATTCCATAATACTTACATAACAGTAATTCAGATAATAGTATACAACTTGTTTATCACCAGTTCTGTTCTAATAGCGATCAAGGTCGATTTAGTCTCGTTTTATTTTTGACTCGGAACGCGTTCCGAGTCAAAGTCGCGAGACGTGGCGATCACAGAGTCGCTTGGAGTCGCTTTCAGAAAATAGTGTTGTGATTTACAATTTGTTAGTGGCACCGGACACGTGCTAAAGTCTCGTTTAGTTTATCGGGTTACTTGATTTTTATTGCCTTTTATGTTAAAAATAGCTAGAACTAAGGTTATAGTAAAATTATAAGTTTAATAACATAGTTATTTTGCGTTTGTTTTGTGGTTGGTGATAATAAATTTATGTTTAAGTGGTTTGATTTATAAATCATTTACCTACCCTTTGTTATTTGTGGTTAAATTAGGTGTTAGTTACCTAAAATTTATTATTTATGGTTAACTGTTATTTAATTTAGAGTTAAAATAAATAGAGTTATTGTATTGTTTATTTATATAACTTGTATACCAGTATTCAGTTATACAAGCCGCCGTTGATAAAGTATCTAATTAAGTAAAAAAAAACAATTGATTTTTAGTAGGTATATCACGTATCATCACTTGAAAATTAATATTCCCATTCAAAATGTTTAATGTTTTCATCTAAAACAATTGACCTTTCGAATACCGTTATTAAATAGCAATGTGTGTGCTTGGGGTTTAATGTATTAAATAGCAATAATCAGAATCGATCTGATCGAAGGATTAGAAGCACTAGCTATCTCCTCACGTTCCTATTACATATTCGCTCGTCCGTGTTTCTTTGAGCCCAAAATATCATCTAATGTTAGTTTTATCTAATCGTAATTCTATTATCGTATCAATTTAGATAGTTTTCGCCTATACTGGATATATCTAATTCGGCTATTTATCGAGATTAGCGAGAGATAGTGCTGGATAGCTGTCGTGTCAATTCGTGTCACGAGATTACGTGTGAGATTACGATTATTATCTTTAAATTATGACTACTGGAGTCTTACCATGTGGTATTAAAATGTCAATCGTGCGAGCGAGAAAGATCGTGGCTCTATATACATCCATCCATCATAATATAAAAGTTTAGTTTAGGTCGTCAAATCTATCGCGTCAAATGGAGCTCGTAGTAAGCTTATGCTAGCCCGTCTGAAAGTAGAAGATGTATGCCTACGTCACTCATTGATAAAATAGCATTTTACTAAACTCATTGCAAACAACAATACAAATATTTTCTTTAAAATATTATAATTACTATAGATTAGCTTCTGCCAGCGGCTTCAATTTGTGAACAAATAAAATTATAGGTACAAATAATGTTTACTTGCTGTGTCAATGCGGGCGAAGTCGCAGGCAACAGCTAGTAAATAAATAATTACAAATCCAATCAACACACACAGTCAACTCTTTTGTGGTTTACCTTTCAGAAACTGCTCTTAGGTTATTTTTACAATTTACTTAGTTGTGTAACGAAGTATTGTCTACAGTTATACATAGGTCAGTAAATAATGTATCAACATTTTTTAACCATGGATATAAAACTACTCATATTTGTTCATAATATACTAGTCGCACCCATGTAGGTACTACTCCGCTTTACCTTAGGTGTAATTTGTACAGTCAGCCAGCAGTAATACCTACTTACGTATTGCTGTATTCTCTTTCTGTATCTTTCGATTATTCTCGTGAATTAACAATACTATCAATGAATACCACACAATAACCTAACTCGACAGACTTCGTCTTGCCCAAATAGAGATAACCCATAGAAAAATATTTTAATTTTTCCAATTCACTTTTATCACCCGTTTGCGGTTTGTAAGAATCTATTTGGATAACAGATGTGCCGTTGCCGGCAATCTGGGAATATTGCTGGCAATATTGCCACCAATATCCATACATCGGGCAATATTCCCACCAATATACCCACTTCACGGCAATATTGCCGGCAACGGCACATCTCTAGTCTGGATCACATTCATAATGTGTACAGTCACTCCTTAGCAGGTTGTACTTGTATTATTACTTTCAAGTACACCTAAGGAGCGGAATTCCTACCTGCTAGGGTGGACTAAGAGGGTGTGTACGTCATACGTCTTTTACTGACTAAAAGCCGCCTTTTTCCATTGGTTATCCTTTTCGTTCGGTGGCTACGGTAACTCTTTCAATTGCTCCTTGTAGCTCAGCAGACAGCCCGCCCTACTGGGGCCCTATGGTTTTGCTGACATCTGTTTGAAGCGCTCTTGGAATACAACGGCGAGCTATCAGTTGCTTGTCGTCCACAAGCCCATGTCGATGGTGGCTGGGAATCGCCTGCGACTCTCGATACCTGAGGCGTCTCCTGCGGCGGTGACTAAGGCGTGATGATGTACTACTCTCCCTCACGGTTCCACCACATCCTTCGCTCAAATTATTGTTTCGCAGGAGTCGACAGTTTCCATTCCCTCTTGCTCGTACCATGGCATGGCCTGAACCAAGCCCACGGGAGGTAAGTGGAACAGAATGTAAAGTCCGCTCCGTTGAAAAGAGAGGATCCTCCGACCGATGTTATGTCTGGTGGGCAACTGCCTGATAGATGATTTTAGGCTATTCTATATGTTCAAATTGCGCCGAGAACTTTAATTGTGCGATGCAG
Organism: Mythimna lalbum; assembly: GCA_949319445.1. Classification (NCBI taxonomy): domain Eukaryota; kingdom Metazoa; phylum Arthropoda; class Insecta; order Lepidoptera; family Noctuidae; genus Mythimna; species Mythimna lalbum. Next base: position 16,117,800 of record OX439357.1, on the reverse strand, counting down.
GATTGGTTCTTATGTGACGCCATAGATATCGCAACATACCTACCACATCATTTATAGACACTCTAGAGTTTTATGCAGTTGTCACAGATTTATGCCCGAGACTGTACTTCAGCGCTTTAACTAAACTGTTATCAGCATAAATATTGACATTGCGAATGAATGTGTCGTTATACAACTCACGATCAGCAAAGAAATGTACAGTAAAGTGTATATTGATAAGAATTACTTTGTTTGTCGAAGGATTTCTTGTATTTGTTAGGCTTTAGCTGAAATCAAGGTTGTTTTTCTGCGCGTGTCGCCTGCCACACTTTTGTTTTCTTAATATTTATTTTAACGGCTTTGATATTTCTCCGGGGAAACCTTTGGAAGGCGAACGAGGGGCCAAAGTCATCTCTCAAGGGCCCTGTAAGCGCTTTCAAAAGATTCGTTTTGTTTATTAGGTTTGTACTTTGTGTTTTTACTAATTTTGTTGACACTCTCTCGCTCTGGGTGAAGTGAAAGGGAGCTTGGCAGTCAGGCTCTGCTCTGTGTGGCCAGCTCTTACCGGACAGCCGAACAGCGAGCTTCCCATTACTCGCCGTCCGCAAGATTGACCTATGATGCTTTTATTATATACTTACCTCATCATCATCATTTCAGCCGATACACGTCCACTGCTGGACATAGGCCTCCCCCAAGCGTCGCCACAACGAACGCTCCTGCGCGTCTCGCATCCATCGGCTTCCCGCAATCCTCACACACCTCCTCCTCCTCCTCCTCCTCTACTTACCTACATGATCCTAATAAGTAAATCCACCACCATCGGATAACCTGATGACATACGGCGAGTGGCTGCCTTTACATTGTTAACACCTCTACTACAATCCGGACTAAGCGTTTTGTCTCGTCGTTTATACGGCTTCCATCAAAGGACTGGAAAAAATTTACCTGCTGCGGTCTTCCCATCCGATTATAATTTAGGTGTCTTTAAGGCTAGAGTGCATTATTGCGATCGCAGTCAAGCACTAGTACATGTATAACAGTAAAAAAAAAATGGGATAAGGGCAATAGATGTGTGAGAAAATCCTTCAAATTATAGTTTTTACCTAGAAACAAAAACAGCTACAACTTAGGGGTCTTTAAGTCAAGATTGAATAGGTTACTTCTAGGCAAGCGTGCTCCATCGTTGACCACATCATCGCTTACCATCAGGTGAGATGGTGGTCAAACGCGAGCCTATCTACAGTAATATAATAAAGAGGTAGTTTGTTTTTTTGTTTGTAGGAGGTAAACCCTGGAACTACTGATCCAATTGCTAAATTTTTTTCACCGATAGAAAGCTGCTTTATTCCTGAGTGAGATAGGCTATATTTTATGTACGCGGGCGAAGCTGCGGGCAAAAGCTAGTAAATAATTAAAAAAACCTCTATTAGAAAGAAGACTATTTTATTTGGCATACACACTCGTACATTCGTACACAATGTAGTAACAACAAAAATGCCAGACAACTATATGGTAGTTGCCTGACGCTGGTTTTCAACTGAACCTTATTACAACTTTATCTTCAGACCAGACCAGACACTCAAGAAACCTTACCTACATTTGAAGTATATCTCCACAGAACATATTTGCGGATAGTCTGCCATATGCAAAACAGTTTATTTGTCTATGATACGCTATCTAATCTGTCAGCACTTGAGACGGCTCATTCTTGAACTGGATGCGTTAGAGTGGGTGGTAGTGAGTGGGCGATTGATAACTTTGCGTGGGTTGGTAGGTATTTTTTTGTGAGAAGTTTTGAGGCACGTGTATAACGGTGTGTTAATCTTGAAGATGCTATGAGATTGAATGTTTAATAAGGCGAACCATACATGGTAGGTTTTGCTGGCAGTTTTGCCATAGTCAAAGTTTTGAAGTCCAATTCTTGCCGAAAACCATCATTCATGATTGATGGAATTGATTGATGCTTGCATGACCGTGTAATGTCGCCTAACAGCTACAATAAATTGTGACTAGCACTTTACCAGCTTCTTTATTCGCGAGAATGATTTTTATAAAACACTTTTATACTCTGATTTCTGGGCTGGGCAAGGAATTTGACTGATTTTGCCATCGATACGCTAGGAAGAAGACCCCTTATTTTGACGGTAATTTAGAAAAACCAATGATAACCGTCTTTATTATTCATTTTGATAAGATTTTTTTCAAGTTTCATGTTTGTTAACCGTAGAGTTAATATCCCTCCATACAATCATTAAAACTACCTACATTGTTCTACTGGGGGTAGTTTTGCAAACAAATAATGACAACATTTATCATTCTTACGTTACTTATGCTAACTTTCAAGTAGTAGACAGAATGAAGTTTTACATACAAACGAGTCAAGTAGAGTGAACAGGTTACTTCTAGGCAAGCATGCTCCATCGTCGACCACATTCTTGATGCCGAGAGATAGTGGTCAAATAAAAATAAAAAAAGCGATATGGATATTTATACGGACTAAGCTTGAACCCCAAAGAAAACTATATTTTATTTATCTGAATTCAACTTCTTCGCAGCCGCCATAACCGATGTGTAGGTAATTTACACGGTCAAAGTCACGGGCAAAAGCTTTAAAAACACGATATCAAATAGAGAACCAACCAATCAAGATACAGTTTAGCAGCGTTCCTAACGATCGTCTCATTTTCCCTTTACACGTGGCACCATCTTCCATTTTCCTTTGAGCGCATCGATTAGCACAAATGTTGGTTCCTAACTTTGTGCTAACAATCCTCGCGTTTGTTTGTTGTTACACGAGTGTGAAATGTCTTCGATAATTGACTTTGTTAATCAGCATGTCTTGGCCTTCCGTTTGGAATAAGTTGTTTGGTTCGAGTTTGTTTGTACTCAATCTAATTTTGTATTGAATTGTTTATCTTGAACGCGATTGAGGACATTGTGAGATGTTTATAAGTTTAGCATAATATCGTAGCATAATCAGCCTTTTAATATTCCAACTGCCGGGACTCAGGCCCACGGTGGATCCCCCTCACGAGCCCAGTGCGTGTTGATGAATGTAACATGTGTTCGAATTTTTAGTTCTAGGACATGCCAGTTTCCCCACGATGGATAATTTCCTTCATCATTTTTAGAGCTGTGGTGATGAAATAACATAAGCAATGCGCCTGGCTAAGTTTAAGTAGTTTAAAGTTATATCATATTTTAGTATATTATCAATTTTGTACTTATTACAATAATTGATTTAAAATTTGGTATATTGTCGTGATGACCCAGTGGTTAAGGCACGACACGAAACGATGATTGACATATCATCAAACTTTAACGTTTAAAACGATCTGGCCAGTTTTACGTGGCCATATCATGAAGTGATCTATTTCTAAGATCTGTACACCCTAGCCAAATTGCTAATCTGCATTAGTTAACGCTAGTAGAAAGCTTCAAATGTACGGGAACGACGTCGTCTCAACGCTCAGTCACATGATCAGAACAAAAGAATTGGCGGCAAGGTCAACTGGAACCGTTGGCCGCTAGCGAAACCGTTGTAACTTGGCTACCCCGGGGGCTGGCAAACGATATACACAAACACATAGTTCTAATTAGTTTTTTATTTTCCTTCTAAGAAGATTCTAGAGATAGCAGACGCTACTTGAGTATGCTGCAACATAGTTAAATCTACGTAGGTACATAACCATTAACCTATTGATGCAGTATACATGAATATATCGCTTGATTTACCGTCAAGTGAAAACAATAACAGTAGCTACATCACTAGATACATAGTTACAGTTGTTTTACGATTCAACACGACTACATAAGATGAACAGATAGCTAATGTAATTTGACCGATCTTCGTGAAGCTGGTGAAGTCTACCGTCAATGTGGAACTGGAAAATGGGGTTAATACGATAGAGGGGTATGGGAATGGGACCCTTAGTTCTGTTTTTTTAAATACCATGCCGTTTTGATCCCGCATGCGGGATTGCCCCGCACGCGGATGCCCCACACGCGGATCCCCCGCAAATGTCCATTTCATACAAGTGTTTATTGTAAATTTTCTGCATGCGGCAATTCTGCAAACTTTTCACATGACCAAGACAAATTGTTACTTTTCAGTCACTGGCGCTATTTTTAAATTGCCTCTTATGCACAAATTTTTCACTTTATCCATTTTCGTCTATTTTAACATTTTCATCTCCGCTACAAGGAATATTTTTTCTTCCGTCTTTTTCACAGCCCATTGTTATTGTGGAATAAAATAAGTAGTAAAATTATTCAAATGATAGACAAATAATTAAAAAAAACTCGACTGCCCTGAGAATAAAAAAAACAAGATGTTTGGTAATTCATAGAAAACTGATAAAAGTTGACATTAATTGACTGAACACGAAATTTTGGAAACTATTTGATCTATCCATCGCAGTCGGAAGACTTCTTATATTATAAGAAACTATTTTACACAGTGCTGTGGTCCTTCCATACCCTATACCCCGAAAACATAACACTCCTTTTTTTGAACAGTCGCGTAAAAACTTCAAAATTTGTAGCTGTATCTCTTTTGATTTTTCGTTCATTCAGTTCCATATTTCCTTTCGCAGTCCAAGACAATTTTGTCTCTATTAGCACAAATCATGTGCGTGACAGCTGATCTCTGTATTAGCCATACAAATACACAGATTAAATATTATTTGCTAACATGTTCAGCCTTTATGCCTTTGCCAGGTACACACTAAAGATAAACACGTGTTTCCTGTATAATGTTATAGAAATAAATGTGCAGTACAATGGTTGTCGATGTGTTTTTATTTTGCAATTGTTGTTTATAACATGTCATGTTGTATTGAATGCAGTCACTTGGAAGCAAGTAGGTAATGAATGCACTAATTACGTATTTCAGTTTTACGTTACATTTAATTGTATGGTATCTGTACTTATGAGTTTTTATTGTTTAAGATTATTGGTATTTTCAAGTCGGATATGACTTTATTTCTTTGTGATAGTAATGGTTTGCTCACTCGCTCTCTGAGTTGACATGTGTTTGCACATTTTCGTCTTATTGACGCTTTCAAGATTCGTCGCATCATCAAAACAGAAAATAGAACAGAAGAGATGATGATGACCACCACCACAACCACCACTATATTATACATCAACGACAACTGTATTACTATTATGGGAGACTGTTGCCGAAACTAGGCTGCAAGCCTGTATTTCAGGAGAAAAGTGCTCATTGTTATCTTCAAACTTAGCAACAATAATTTATCTGAAATTTTTTCTACTTATTTTGGGCTTGACCACTATAATACCTGATGGTAAGCGATGATGTGACCGATGATGGAGCACGTTTGCCTAAAAGTAAACTAAGCCCTCTTGAATTAAAGACTCTTAGGTTGTTACTATCAGAAAACAGACTCCAGCAGGGTTTATGTTTCCAAAACGTTTTGTGTGTATGGGTGGGATGTCCATCATGTAGACGAAAGAAGACGTACGGCGGTGAGCCAGCGGTCTCATCGCCGTACGTCTTCAACTTCAAGTAAGCATTAAGTTTAACTAGCCTTTAATTAAAGTTAACATAATAAACCTATTTACTTCACCTAGCATTCATCACTCGGACAGTTCTATTCACAAGTACACCTAGCCACAAGGTCCTACTGTGCAATTGCGCTGCCATTGAAAGGACAGGTTACTGCATTTTAATGCAGCTAACCGTACCGGGAAGACAGTAATTAAAGCTGAAGCAATAAACCATAGACCACATACCTGCAGATGTTGATTGCTAATCAAGAGAGTTGGTTTGCAAAGGTTATCAGATGTAAGAGCATACTAAAATATGTCTTATAATTTTCTCACAACTGGACCAGCAGTAATGGGTAAATGATATTATTAATAATAAATATTATTAAGGGTATAAAGCCGCCTACAAACTGCTGTAACGTTGCATGTTTGCAAGGGAACAAGAAAGGAGCATTCATGTGTGGACGTAGCACGTGCTCGCACCGAACATATACCTCCTAATCACACAGTTGAAATGATTGTTCGCGAGCATAGCGTGCACGGATTGTGCGCGTAGCCTGCACTATTTGAATTCTGTTACATTGCATGTGACGTTACAACTGTCTTAGGGGGGTTGCTAAAGTTACTCCAATGCAGAGTATTTTTCTCTATTTTGCGGAGGAGTACTTTATATCTACACTAACATACTCGGCAGTAAAAGAAAATCATAGCTGCATTGAGACTATCCGGTAGTTGTATCAATAATATAAAACCACGAAATGTTTGTTTCTCAAACAGTAAAACTAATAACTCTTTTCTAATAATAATGTACTCTTAATTCCCAGTTCTAAAATCAGATTGACTGTCTTTCTTCTAAAAAGTTGGTAACCTTACAACTGGAAATAATCACTAGATACCACCTCGCTAATCCTTTTAGAGGTAGATTAATTATTAAAAAAAAAAACAAACAAAAAAAGTTACCAAAATGGCTAAAATTAATGGGGAAGATTTTTGCCATTTTTTCCCGCTAGGTGTCGCTATACTTATGATCCATTAGGCTTTATATCTGTGCAGCATTATTTATAACTTTTTGGTATTCTATTAAATATAAATAATAAAATTGACGAACTGTGCAGTGCCGGAATGTAAAGAAAATAGTAATTATTTATTCCCAAAAGATAAAAATAGGAAAAGATTGTGGGCTAAAGCAATAAAACGACCAGAATTGGTAAAATCCCAATCTACATATTTACAATTTTATATATTATGTGGGCATCATTTTACAGATTTTTTTTTTAAAACTGTGAAATCGTCTACAGGTTAATATATTCTTATATTTGGTCGTTCCAATCTTTCTCAATGTCCTATGTAGATAACATGATTGTTTATATTGCAGGTTTCAATTTAGTGCTTATGAAAAATGATCATAGAAAGGCACAAAAAGTTTATTAAATGAGCTAATACACTCACTCTCCAAAATATTCTTGTATTTGATGTTTATTTAATGGTGGCCATGGGGTATTGCTGTTTATATCTTTATAATAATCGTCTTTTGGTATGACCATAACTTCGGTTTGTACTGGTTCTGGGGGACATAATTTATCGATGAAGTTAAAATTTCTATCATAAGCCTCTAACCTACAAAAACAGAAGATAGCTTAGATTTTGATTTACACAAACAATGATAAACAAGATAAAAGTTCATAGGGTCAAGAGTTTATTGTTAACCCTTCAGATACCGTCAATTAGAGACACAATAGTAAGACAATAGATGCGCGGCCACCGGTGGTCGCTCGGGGATTCATGAATTAATCAGTAAAAACATTCACCAAGAAAATATAAAATACTGCAGTACTTTTTTTCTTTTATTTACTAACTTCTCTACAATGTCTGCCTTTCTTCCACTACAGGTCGCACCCCTCTTCTTTAATTCCTCTTTGAGCTGATTTAATTTCCAGGTAAAATACATCGTCAATACAAAAATATTTCATACAATTTCATAAGAACCGCTCCAAACCACAGAATGTAAATAGATCATACGCGTGGCGCCCTCTGAACACAAAATCTTCCCCATTCTTTTGTCTTTATTTTATTCTGCTTTTAATTTTGGTGTGCAAATCACTACATAGTTTAAAACAAAGTCGCTTTTTCTGTCCCTATATCTCTATGTTCGCTTAAATCTTTAAAACTACGCAACGGATTTTGATGCGGTTTTTTTTAATAAATAGAGTGATTCAAGAGGAAAGATTTATATGTATAATAACATCCATTAAATAGTGGAGAAACACCCGAGCGAAGCCGGTGCGGGTCGCTAGTATTAAATAAAGAAATATTTTTAATTTTAATTAATTGTTTGTAATCAAGTAGCCATTACACAGATTTATATCATAAAAATTGTCTCATCACGAAATAAGTAACTCATATTTTTTTAAATGATTGCCCGGCTTTATTGTCTTTGATTTATTCACCAGCCCTGGAACTATACCTAGATATTCTAGATGTCAGATCAACAAACTACAAACTTACATATTTACAGAAGCAAATATTCCAGTTCAAGCAATTTCCCCAAAAACAAATAGACAAACACTAAGCGGAGTAATTACAATTAGCCACAAGCCTGATTCGTTAGTTTTAACTCAAAGAGGGAAATATTTACACTGCATGCAAATTAACTGGCGCCTCTCGTATTTGCAAAAACTTGACACTAAACCTTGGAACTGTTGCCACAGAATATTTTATATTTAACTAAAGTAAAGAACTTAATGGCCAATAGAATTATATTACCGAATAAAACAAATTTTTCAAAAAGGCGTGAAACCTCAATTTTTTGTCTATTCAACTTAAAATTTGTAAACATTGGAATAGAGAATATGTATGAAAGACATATTTGTTAACTAATCAGTTTATTAATAAATATGCAACTATGATAATATCTTGGAGAGAGAAACAGATATATCTTTCTCGCCAAAATGCCGTTTTCTTGGGCGGCCGTAATGAACCATGACGTCAAAGGACAAGCTGAACTTCTCTTTCTTATAAGGATCTTTAAAGATTTATAATTTTTTGGTTGAATAAAAAATAAAAAAAAAAAACATATTTGTTTATCAAAGCCACAAATTGTTTAATTTAACAAATAACAAAATTGTTAGCACATTCTCTGTTAGAATTTACGATATACAGTCAAGGGTCAAAAGTGCAGTTGCACCTCTACCAATACTATAGTGACAAATATTTCTTTGTAGTAGAAGTTCAATGCTCCACAGACCACAACTAGTTTATTTAATAATTTAGTTAGATTCTAGATATGCTACAAATTAAGTCAGTCATGAACTATCGTCTGTTTGCATTACTAACAAAGAAATTTTAAACAAATTATCATTGGTACAGTGCAACTGTGCTTTTGACCCGTTTCAGTAGGTACATAGTTTTTTAAATGATTTGAATATATCTGGACTTTTAGGATTCAACAATTAATTTATTATCATATCTCTCTGCAAGAAAATAACTAAAAAATGATATACTGTTAATCCTACCTTTATTTGTCGTGCTAATTCAAATGCGTAAAAATCATTCCAAATCAACCAAATACCATTAAGAACCATGATGCATCACCATTACTTCCTAATAGCCACCAACAGACGGACATTTACGACCAAGTCGACCAACACTGCGCTGTCGATATTTGATTTATCCCTCACTAATTCTCGCTCGGTTTTCAGCAACGATAGTAAACATTTTCAGGAACTCGTTTATAAACAGAATTTGAACAATGCGGTAGACTATAAAACAGTAGATTACATGCGGCATCGGTTTTTGGATCAATAAAAATGGCTGCTGATATTCTTAAATGCAAAACTAAAGCGGGGACTACATTAGACCGACATATACCTACGTGAGCCACGCCTGATTGGTACGTAGAATCGCGTCGCGTGGCGTCGCGTTTAGTGGATCTAATGTAGCTCTACAAGTCTAGCTGCTATATAAAATGTATGAAGACCGGCCAGATCCGCGTACGTGGCCCACGTGTGCCCAGTGTAGTTCTACCAATCTACCTTAATGCATGATACGAAACGTGTGACCAATGTAGCTGAGATTACAAACGTAACTTAGCGTAGACATAAAGAATGGAGTGAGCTAAGGATAGTTCCTTACAAAACTGTTCATTCTGAAGAAAAAGACAAAGCTATAGCGCGGTTAAGACCTGTCTTATTTCTGTAATTTGTACATAATTAATATATGCATATATATATATACTTGATTTATTTGTTAATATTCTAATTTATTTTATTGAGTATTAAAGTAACTGAAAACATGCTAAGATACAGGTGCTACTAAGTTTGAGGAACACTGGGTTAATTTTTAACAAATAGTTATGGGTGTCTAACGTCCAGCAAATGCTGAGGTGGTCACCCTTTCGGTGCGGGCACGCTCGGCGCACTTTGTACTTTTGTTACTTTTTAAATTAACTTTTATGCTTACAACTGTCGTGCTGTGTCTGTTCTGAATAAAAGTATTTATATTCTATTCTATTCTATAATATTATGGTGACATAGGTGACACTGCAAGCTTGTGGCGTGGTCCAATCTGAATTGTAGAAACATCAAATATGGGCCATGATATTATCATTTAAGTACACTTTTCTTCATTTAGTCACTTCAAGTTTGAATAGGGAACGCTCAGTTCATGTTCTATGCCTATGTGTTACTTCTAACATGCTTTAGCTATAGTATTATTCCAACTTCAAGAGGAAGAGTGAGATGGGAATTATGACTAAGCCAAAACACGTGCTGAATAACGTTTAGTCAAAAAATAGATAGGTACAGAAGACAATCTCATGTATGTACTTCACTTTTTATACCTACGTTCGGTGGACGCACACTAATGAGCGGAGCGGGTTGAGGCGCTCTGAGATGTCGTGTCCGTGAGCGGTGTCTATGTGTGCATTGCTCGAGCGCGCTTTGTATGTAGATTGACTTCTGTACCTATATATTTTGTGGTTTAGTTCACTTTAATGTTACCTTGCCGGTTAAGTCACCCTATATAAAAATGTACGGTGTGGTTCACATTGTGTTGTGCAGTTGTGTCGCAGAGGTTACGTAACATTACGTACATACCTAGGTACATACCTAGTGTCGCTACTTTGCTAGTGCTTACGTATTACCTAGGCGCTTTTATTGTTAAAGGATCAGTAGGGATTGTGGATGTGGTGTTTGGATAATCTACACTAATATAATAAAGAGGTAAAGTTTGTTTCTTTTGTTTCTAAGTTTTTTTTATTGTAGGAGGTAATCTCTGGAAGTACTGAAAATTTTAGCAGTCCAATTTAGCAATCGGACAGCTAAAAATTTTTCACCAATTGAAAGCAGCTTTATTCCTGGGAATAAAGCTGCCCGCCTGCAAGCCATAGATACTGGGCCCGCGTGGTGGATTATGGCCCATTCCCTCTCCTAGCAAGGAAGCCCGAGTCCTAGCGGTGGGAAAATTAAAAAGGCTGATGATGATGAGAGGAGGTGTAAGTAAGATAGCAAAATAATCTTATTCAATGACCAATCTGATTTCTTTGAACCAGAAATATTAAGAAAGAATATCTCACGGATTCACTTACTAGGTAATAAACAAGATTTCACAACTTTCACACAAACTCCCAAGCTAAGCAGAGCTTGTGTTATGAGTACTAGACAACTGATAAACATACTTATATTTCTAAATCAAATGGATCGCGAGCTCGTGGTCGGGAACCACTGCTCTAGACAAATGACAATCGCTTCCGTTGTCGCACTAGAATGCACAAAGAACTTCTCCAAGCTTCCGTCGCTATATCTTCTGATTTGCTTCGTTTGCTTTGCTTGCATTAGCTCTTTATCTTTATAAAAACCTTTGCCAGCTTTTACTGGATATTTTATTTCCCTGGGCAGATAGTTCAGCTGCTTAGTTTACTCAAGTGTCTTTGCAAGTTTCTTCAACTCTAAGCAACTCATAAATCTAAAATAGGGTGTAAGGGCCTGCGCTCACTTGAGACGTCTTAGACAAAACTGTTTTGTCAACGACACGGGGCGCTAGGGTTATTGAAAAATTATCGAATGTTGATTAAATTTGGTCTAAGACGTCTTGTCTCAAGTGTGCGCAGGCCCTAAGACAGGTCTCCGCAAACTTTAAGGACTTACTCAGTAGACGAAACTGAACAACCTTGCACCAGATTTTTCTTAGGAAACGAAAATAAAAAAATCGGTCTCTCCATACAAATTGCATTCAATCAAATGTAATTTTGTATGGAGAGGCCGATTTTTTTTTTGGTAGCTACAGAATAATTTCCAGATAATTTCGACCAATCAGAACGCAGTACTACGGTCCCTGTACCAATTAGAACATATCAGAACGTAGTACCCTGCTCCCCCGTACCACTAAATATATAGGTCCAGAATTCAATCTACATACAAAGCGCGCTCGAGCAACGCACACATAGACACAGTTCACGAACACGATATCTCGGAGCGTCTCGGCTCGCTCGTCGAACAGTTCCGGCTCAAACGCTCATTAGTGTGCTTCCACCGGGCGGAGATATAAAAGAGAAGTTCATATTTTGTGCCCGTACCTCGGCTAGTTGACAGAATTGTTTGGTGCGCTCATTCATGCATGAGGCGTCTAGTGGCTGTAAGGTCGTTGAGCAACACATAACAAACGCGTGTAACTTCCGTTATCTATGAAAATTTTCCAACATAACCCATATTGTGTCAATAATCTTGATAGTACTGTACTTACATATGTATGGATCCAACGACTTTCAGTTGCATAGAGGTGACAAACTGTTTACTAACACAAGGCGAAAGTTTGAGCCGGCTCTGATAAGGTTGTTTGATGTTTTGACGTTCAAATTGACATTATTAGTGATCCACACGGGGATTCTATAACGTTACACTATAGCCTTATTTATCTTTATATGTAACTATCTTTCGCACGTGGCTTCGCCCGCGTTCATAAAATATATGCCTGTGTCATTCGGGAAAAAAGCAGCTTTCTATCGGTGAAAAATTTTTTAGCTCTAACAGCAAAAATTACTTGACCGATAGAAAACTGTTTTTTTAAGGCTAAGGCATTGAATTATAAAAGTATGTCAGTAGGGTTTTTTGTATATCAATGGGCTAAGGTGAAAAAATTTTAGCTATTAGACCAGTACTGCGAGAGATTACCTCCTACAAACCAAAAAAAAAAAACATAAAAACTTAAAGTATGAGTGTAGATGTAGATTCTTCTGTACGTGTATTTCTCACCTAATTCCTCTTAAACGGCTTGACCGATTTGGATGAAATTTTGTGTGTATATTCCATCCAGGGACCCGTATAGATTTCAAAATACAATTGAACCTGGAAGGCGCTGCAATCAGCTGCTCAATTTTTTTTCTGACTGTAAAGCAGCTTTCAGACATCTTCTGTTAGCGCCGCTAATTATACCAGTTTTTAGATGCACTCAGGGGGGTTACCATGACGTTTCTTGTTCTAGTGTGGGTAAAAGATGGCGCTAGACAACCTGTATAGCTCTGTCTCTTACCCACACTGGAATAAGAATAAAACAATCTTACCTACTTCAAACGTCATGGTAGCACCAGATCGGCGTTCGTGGACAAGTGTGCGCAGGATGTAGGTAGTTCGTAGTGTTTATTGCAAAAAATCTTCAATCTACAAGTCGAATATAAAGTTAATTTATATTATCACATATCTGTTCTAATCACGTCTTCTTGCGTAACTGCGAAGGTTATTACAATCGCTTATAAATCATTACATTACCTTATATGTATAGCATAATACTTGTTTAATTTAATAGTATATTGTATCTATTGCGTAAAATATTCAGCTCAACGACAGAAATTATTGGCATACCTATTATAAGAATAATAAAAATAAATCTTTATTTTTATTATACACTAGCTTTTGCCCGCAAGGCTTCGCTCCCGCTCTTCCCTACTCTACCCTACACTACTCTACACTACACTACTCTACCCTACTCTACACTACCCTACTCTACCTTACTCTACCCTACACTACTCTACACTACCTTACTCTACCCTACACTACTCTACCCTACTCTACCCTACTCTACCCTACTCTACCCTACACTACACTACTCTACACTACCCTACTCTACCCTACACTACTCTACACTACTCTACCCTACTCTACCCTACTCTACCCTACTCTACCCTACTCTACCCTACTCTACCCTACTCTACCCTACCAAAACTTCACATAAACCATCTACTAAATAGTCCGAACAAAGCCTAAAAATTTGGTTTGGATAGGTGAGCCCGTTCTTGAGTTATAAAATAACAACGAAAAGTGGCATTGATTTTTATATTATTATACATTTATGTATCTGAAAATTATTGACATACTTACCTACATATAATAATAATAACTCTTTATTTATTTTATTTAAATATCTGAAAAAATAAAACGGTTTTTTCAATGTCTCCAAGTTGTACTGACGTATGTACAATCGGAACTCGAGGGTTTAAGTAGTTACAAAAACTGTTTCTTTATTTATTTCGATTTCCAACAAAGGAAATAAAGTTTCTAACAATGTAAATGTGCAAGGGGTAAAGGAGCCCTTGCGTGTGCCCTTTAGAATAGAATGGAAATACATCGTTTCAGTTACAGGAGACCACAGCATGCACAATATGTAACTAGGTAGGTACTTAAATAAAAGTAGGTATTTTAAAATGAAGGTCAAGCTTTTTGTAAACTGTTACCACGACCTTGAAGTGCAAAGGGTAAGTGAAGGAACATGGGTGGGTTTTAGTCGCTAAAGTCCTCACACTCTGCTAAGAGCGGAAGAAATAATTAGAAGATTTCCAACCACAAAAAAAAAATTTTTTTTCTTACTTTATGCACAAAAAGGTACAGAGGCGGACTACTGCTTTTTTTTCTACCAGTCAACCTTTGGGTGATGCAGAGAAAATAGTGTAGGTACAATGAAACGCAATGAAAGAGAGATAAAAAGGTAAAATCGAAAAAGATATACAAATGAATCGCAGATGCAATACAATATAAGTAAATATAATAAACTATACATATGTATATGTATATGCATATGTGTATGTTGTGTGTAAAAATTGGTCTTACCTCAGGAAAATGCACGGTCCCTGTAGCATAGGCCAGCAGGCTACAGGAGCCAAGCCTTAGAAAAATTTAGTATTGCATAAAAAAGGTCGAGTTAATGAGAAAAACAATTGACGATCAATTGAAAACAATAGACACGTGACTTCGATAAGTTATTGTTACCCGTTTCCTTTGCAAACATTTTGCAAAGGAGTTACATTCACGTTTGCCACTGTTTACTAGTAAACATTATCGCAATAAATATCATTATCATCATCATCGTCATCGTCATTTCAGCCGAAATGATAAATGATCTTTATATTGTAAATAGGTTTTCAAAAAACACTTTTACACGTCAATTTTGTTTTCAGTCAGTTTTAACGAGATGAGGCCGGTGTTGGACATAGGCTGATGATTGTTTTTCTTAGTAAACGCTGTTCGATTATCCTGTAAAGTAATTGGTTATTCAAAGTAATTACTACCTATATTAAAATTTGATTATTATATAGTTCGGCTTTCTTATGGTGGGCATAAATCATCAAATGACAACCTCCGCTCTTGGGCGGAGAGGGAGATAGTGTCAGACTTTTACTGACTAAAAACCTACCCCATTCCTTCTAGCCTGATTTGATAATAAGTATCACACTTTTGAGTACGCAAGAGACCGTCCATTATTTACGCGAGGTGTTTTTGGGCGATATTTTGACCTTATAGTGAGATACCGTGAGATTTGCTTCGAAGGAAGGGGTCGAACCTCCCTTCCTAATCTCAAGTGGGTTTGTTCAAAATCCATATTTTTGGTGTAAATACGTAAAATGCTTGTATTTATAATAACAATTTGGTTAATTATTTTATTAAGGGTTTCTTAAGTTTTACTCAAATTAACCCAGTTTTCGAAGAAACGGTGATGATCTTGGACATGCTGTCCAATACATTCGAAGACATGTGACATCTACCAACCCGCGCTGGGGCCGCTTGGTAGTTTACGGCCCATGCCTTCTTCCAGAGAGGAGACCTGAGTCCCAGCAGTGGGAACGTTAGTTATGGGCCTTAGTTGCCTGATAATAAAGGATTATTATTATAATATTATTATTATTAAAACGCTGATTATGCTTATGCTTAATCCATTTTTATTGTGATGTTACATTGTTTTGTACTTTTGTCACATAATGTCAATTTGTGTCGTTAGCACTGACAAACTACTAGCTTTTATAAAATGACAAAAGTGTGGCAGCCACAGGCTCTTAGACTATTACTAATCATATCACGACATTATTAGTAAAATTCAATCTCATCTAGATCTTAGTAGTTTTCATAATAATCTTATCATTACGTGACTAAAAAAATCTACTTTTCTTTATGTCATTGTCCTCTATGATTCATTGTCATTCAAACTGATTGTTTGATTGTTTATTTTTTCGATTCTATTCATTCGTAAGATGATTTATCACCGTTTTGCATATAATATAGTCAATCTTATTTTTTTTGAGGGGTCATTGTCATATCACTCAACTCTGGGTAGAGAGAAAGACATAAGTAAATAAAAATAAACAAAATAAAAATGTTTATTACAATTACAATAGGCATTTTGATACATATTATTGGAGATCACCTTTTAAGCAAGGAAATGCTTGTATTAAATGGAAAGAAAGGAAGAAAACATGTTTATTTTGCCCAAATATACGCACAGTTAAATACAATAAATCTGTCGTGCTATGTGTGAACCGGGCATAGCTGTGTAGCACCATATACACTAGACAGAACACAGTTACCTAGTCTCAGGTAGTGTACAGCTTAGTCTGTGATTGATTGTCTCTAAGTAGTAATAGAGTAATAAGTAGTGTCCGAATTTTACTGACTAAAAAACTTTACTTATGTTCCTGCAATCCCTTTGCGATTCAGTGCCATGGTAACTCTTTCGAGCAATCTCATAGCTTTATTAGCTCTACAAAATATGAAAAAAAAAATCATTCGTCTGATTGTATTGTCCGAAGAATCGCCAAACTTAAGTGGTCATGGGCAGGGCACATTTCCGGCAGAACCAAGTTGATCGATGACCTGGCCAGGGTCTCAGGAATCCGATTTTTGTGAGACGCACAGGACCGGTCGTTGTGGCGACGCTTGGGGGTGGCCTATGTCCAACAGTGGAGGTCTTTCGGCTGAAATTATGAATTGCATTGTCTAGTCATCTTCAACGTTATTCAATCATAAATCTATTTGTACCATTGTTCTTCATTCTAATGCTTTATAACTGCAACTGTTTTTTATAAACAAGTGCTATTGTTTTCTAAACGTTAGGTATTTTCCTTAAAAGGTCACGTTTATCTGAATGTAATTGAAAACAGGCCAGCGAGTGAGTCGTACACCACAACTCACGCGCAGGCTTATCTACAGGGGCGTAGCGCGGACTAATTTATACGTGGGCGAGGGCACATCAGCGAGGACTTTTTCTAACATAAATTCGGAAACGAGACAGCGACTGTCCCAACTTGCAACCCAGTGTTCGGTCACATCGTCGTTTATCATCAGGTGAAATATTGGTCAAACACGAGTCTATCTACACTATAATATAGGGGGAGCCGACTTTGATACCTTCATGTAGGAAAATTCAGGAAACAGAAAATTTTATCTGCCTAGGGTCTTACTGGAACAGTCACATGTGGTATAGTAAAGAGGCAGAGGTAAAATTTGCTTGTTTGTTTGTAGGAGTTGATCACTGAAAGTACTGGTCCGATTGCTAAAATTTTTTCATCGATAGAAAGCTGCTTTATTCCTGAGTGACATAAGTTTTATTTAATGTACGTGGGCGAAGCTGCGGGGAAAAGCTAGTCAGTTAAAAAAAAATGCTCGTTCTTAAAGTGCCCTCGCTTGTGCAAGGCCCCTTTGAGTAAAAACCCGTAGCCCACTTCGCCCACGCCTATCTACGCTACTGCTTATCTACTGTAGTTATGTTATAATGTGTGATATTGTTTAAACTATTATTTAATTATTCGTTTGCTTTGATCAGTGTCTGGTGTTGGGAAACTGATACAGCTATCTGTATTGTCTAATATTATGTGATATGATTTCATTTAGCGTGTGTTGTGTTTTCGTACTGAATTACACAGGACCAAATTTGAAAGCAGACTGGTTTTCTTATCGATTTATCTCTTTTTTAGGTGTTTTTTGACATCTTGTTACCTTTGGTCTGTTCCTCGGAGTGGACGCAACACGTTTTCGTGTACCAATTTGTTCTATCACCTTTTTCTTTCATATTCATCCTTCTTTTATTTTGCTTCCCTCTCCGTGTCCATCGCCTTATATGAAGGTAAATCGTCGAATAACTTCTCCCCCTCTAGGTGGAGCGAAAGGAGTTGGTAGACTTTAATTGTTTAAAAACCCACCTGTATTCTTACAGTAGACCTTTGCGTTTCAGGGTCACAGTAACTCTTTTGGACAATCCCGTTGCACTGACAGGCATCAGCCCCAGCGGGTCTTTTTTATTATTGATAGGTTCCTCCTTGACTACGATCCCACCTGATGGAAAACGACGATATTGCACGCTTGTCTTGTCTATTCTATTCTACTCTATTACAAGTGTATTGTTTAAGTTATAATAACTGTAATTAGATTAATTGGAATCGACACGTATCGCACTTTCATACCTACATATACAAATATAAAACATATAATTATTAGGTATTATAGTTTTAATAATATCAACTTAATGAATTAGCATTCACTGGGGGCTCTTATCGATGGTATCAGTAACAAAGCTATGTCTTTGTTGGCCGTGACAAGCGGTCTGACATTGACAGTACAGGTCGATGACCTCATTTTTAGCACAGCAGGCGATTTTGGGAATTTTATCAAGTCGGCCGAAGCAATTTACTAAACTGAAAAAAAAATTTGCCTACGGTATCCCCCACGTGGAAATAGAAAGTTATCCCAAGGGATCACACTGCCGGGAAAATAAGTATCCCATGCGCTATGCCAGGACAAGCATAGCATAGCATAGTCGGCCTTATATGTCCCCACTGTTGGGACTCAGGCTTCCTCTCTAGGAGAGAGAATGGGTCGTAATCTACCACACGCGCCCAGTGCGGGTTGGTGAATGTCATGTCTTCGAATTTTTGGACATGTTCCCTCACGATGTTTTCCTTCGCCGTTTTGAGAGCAGTGGTGATGACATAAATTACACAAAGCCTGGCTGAGTTCGAACTCGCAACTTACCGCCTAGGTACAAATTCAAAAGATATAATTATCCTCAAAGGTAGTAGGTACATAGAGATTTATTTGTAGGTATATTTTGCAAAATCTGACCAAAATTTAAGTTCTGTAATATTTTAAGATGCATTAAAATGAATAATTTCTAGCAATTTGATAAATTGTGCTATCGTACAATAATTTTTTTTTTATTATTTACTATATTTTCATGCTATAATTAATAACACTCTGGGGCGTTTTATCTATTTTCTATTCTAATTTAATGTAAATATTTGCGTGTTTTCTGTCAGTAAAAACAAATCATGTTTTATATTAACATATTAAACCTTGCTACCTACAAACCTAAGAAACCTAAAAAATACTAGTATAGGTTTGTAGGTAGCAACATAGGTTAGTAGTGATATTTCATAAATATGTTCAGATAGATTGCAGTGCATATTGATTTGAATATGCAAAGCTATGCAAATGCAAGTGTTCTGCATTTTAATCATCATGTTAGTATCCATTGAGTAGTTTTCCTCACAAAAATGACGTTGTTCAAACGTTCATACAATTACGTCGTAAGCAAATAGCGCAACAGACGGGATCTAAATATACGACTTTCTGGCGATTTGGAGACAGTATATTCGGACAGTGTCCGAATTAACACCTTTTTGTATCAATATTTTTTTTCATTGACAATTCGGACACACACTATTTAGTAGATAAATTACCGTACGTAGCGTAGCGTACCGGAAAACGCAGTGTTGGAAGGCCTCCTACAAGGTGGACCGGTGACCTGGTGAACGTTGCAGGCCAATTTGTTAGGATAGATGGATCGTTAGTGAAAAGAATAATTAAATAATTCGATTATGAAAATTCCATAATAAAGATAGACCGCGAAAGCAAAGAAGGGGAAAAAAGCAGAATCCTAGACCTTAAAATCCATTTACAAACTTTTTTAGGGTTCCGAACTTCAAAAGGAAAATACGGAACCGTTATAGAATCACTTTGTTGTCCGTCCGTGTGTCTGTCTGTCTATCAAGATCCTTTATCTCCGGAACGCGTGGAGGTATCGAGTTGAAATTAATACCTCATTGTTTGAAGCTGTGAAAAAATAAAACTTATGGCCGTTTGTATTGCAAAGAAACGATTTCGACGCTCAAGGAAACTTAAATTCTAAGGTACTACCCGTTGACCCAGAATCCTGAAATTTTGCATATATCAAGGTCTTATAACACAAGTATAGGAATAAACCTGAAACCTGAAAATGTGTAGTTACGTCACAATTTTTTTTTGCGATTGATAAACTATACCTTGATTCCATACAAATTTTGTACGCCCTGAGGATTATCAGGGCGTGAGCCCGACTCCCACTTGCCCAGTTGTTTTTTTTTACCATGTCATTAATTCATGAATCCCCAAGCGACCACCGGTGGCCGCGCATCTATTGTCTTACTATTGTGTCTCTAATTGACGGTATCTGAAGGGTTAAATACTTCTTTCTCTTTGTCCAACAGTGGTCTACTGCGACTACAATGGATCTGGTCGAGCGCTGCAGTGGATAGAAGACTACGTAGCAAGGGACGTTCTGCCCACACACGCAACCAGGTGTACCGGCCTCACATATACGTCTGGACAGAGTGAGCTTTACAGGTAAGCTATATATTTTATGCTTGTAGTATTTATAATAATAATAATAATTTTTATTCAGGTCAATATACCCATTTTCGCAATTATAATACATTAAACACCAATAACATAAAATAAAAAAGAAAACAAAATGAAACCTACTCAAATACATTAAATCAAAACAATTAAAACAAAGTCAATAAATTAAAAATGACATTAAAATAAAATGGATTAAAATTAAGATAAATTACAATCAAAGTCAAAGTCAATAAATCCAACTTAAATAAAATGATTAAAAAAATAAAAATTTCGTTCATACAGTTTAGGTTTGAAAAACGGGAATTGGTCACTCAACGGACGCCTGAAAGAGGTCGACGCCGTCGAGGTCCTCCGCGGCGAATATGGTGTGACGATCTGATCATGTTCACGGGGCAAACATGGCCAGAGATCGCCCTAGACAGAGAAGTTTGGAAGGAAAAAGGGGAGGCCTTTGCCCAGCAGTGGGACACACAATAGGCCTATAAAAAAAAAGTATTTATTTCACTGACGACTGATGAAAAATGGAAAAAGTTTTTTTAAAATGGAACTATAGTCTGAGGTATGAGGCACCATGCTGGTAAGGTGGTAGGTATATATAGATATAGGTAATGCGTATCACTAAAACTGTGTTGAAAATGAGTGCTAGTAATTTTTACATTCGCCAACGGCTCGTGCGGATTCCGCCTCGGTCGCGCAATGACAAACTTTCTGTACATGTATCAAAATGTACTATTTAGTTTAAGGTGAAGACCAATTTGAAAAGACGTTTAAGACTATAAATGTTAATGTAATATGGCGTATGAACGTTCGTGAGTCAGCCGTCAATCTCGACGATAGTCATGTCTCCGCTTCACCGGAGACAAAACAGGTGTCTGTCTCATTGTCTATTGTCTAGTCGAGCACAATAAGCAGCATGCAGGTGGAACCGGTGCACGGGGGGACGATACACGGCCATTTGTTTATGAAATATGCGGGGAACGTGTCTATGCTTCGAAATTTCCACAAACGATATGTGTTTAAAACCGCGTTCGTGCCAATACCAACACTATATTGGGTTTTTTCATTAATGCTGTAAAGATGTTTGCTGCTCCATGTCGTGATCTAATTTGGTTACCATACTTTTTAGCACATTCTTACTAACAAAATATGGTTCTGGACTGAAATAAATGTTTATTATTATGAACAAAGAATTAAATAAGAATTATTTATCAATATAAATACAACAGCAACAATCACAAAGTAAAAGAAAAGAATAA
This sequence comes from Mythimna lalbum, assembly GCA_949319445.1. Lineage (NCBI taxonomy): Eukaryota > Metazoa > Arthropoda > Insecta > Lepidoptera > Noctuidae > Mythimna > Mythimna lalbum. The sequence continues at coordinate 16,096,124 of OX439357.1, read as the reverse complement.
ATCACTTACGAGTTGATCATCCCGAAATGGTAGAAGAAATTATATCGCAGTAACAGAACATTATACATTTGAGCAAAAAAATAAAACTTTATTAGGTAAAACTGAAAATGTACGAACTAAAGAAATGATGGAAGACTTACGTGAATGATTAAAATATAATACAACCAAACTTAAATAATAAAAAGTGAATAACAGACAATTACTGAACCTGTTTAATAGAATCGAAGTCTAATATTCCTCATTCTTCCCACAGATCAGAATCAAAATCAATAATCAGGAGCCTAGTGGGAGCCTGCCCTGAAGATGTGGCGTTGGTGGGGGCGACCTTGGTGCGGTTCCTCAGGGCATTGCGACCTGACCAGGTGGTGCTGTTCGTTTCCTCCCGGGAGACGGAGAGGCAAATCGCGCCGTGGAGAGAGTATGATACTACGGTAAGGACAAACAAATTTCTAATAAATCGGTAAAATTCAGATGGCTGAGAACTAACACAGTCATACGTCTGGTGAAAAACGATGATAAATATAAGGCTAGGCAAAGGGAGAGAGAGAGATAAATTTAAACAGAAAAAAGAAAGATAAACAGAGTTCTGTGTATACATATGTGATTCCCACCAATATGTTATGTGGCTTACATATCGAGGACATCTATTCAAGCGTACTCGAACTTCGACCACATCTTCGCTTTCCTTCGGATGAGATAGTGGTCAAGCATTGGTAATCATGACGGGATCAGAAAAAAGTTAGATGCGGTTGGAAAAGGTTCTAAAGTGGGGAATTAATGAAATAAGGTATAACTAATCATCTCATCGGAAAACACAGGCTCCAGCAAGAAGTTCCACTCCTTAGCCTACGAACATAGTTAAAATCATCGGGATACAGTGTAGTTCTTTGAATGTATCTTTAATTGCAGCATATTATTTAGTCATTTTCACTATGCTGTCATGCTCTTTATGATAGATGTCTGGTGATGAAGATCTATGTATGTTCTCGGTTATAACAGCTACTTTGTTTTACATTGTGCCAAGTCTGCCCAATTTGTCAGTGCCAATGAAAAATGAACCTCTACTGATATCCATTATTTCAACAACATAACATGGTCCTAAATTATACGAGCCAAAAATTAACTTAAAAAAAAACAGGCACACTAAATTCTAAAACAATTGAAAGTTTAATTGAACCATGTTAAAACAATAGACCTCTAGAGTATGGTCAAAGTTAGTACTTGGAGGACAATAAACGAATTGATGGCCTGGCTGGCCTGAACGTTATTTGCAAAGTTTTGGAAAAATTAAAATGCTTTATTGTTTTGCTTCGTCCATAAAAATGTCACTACGAAGTTTATGAAGGGTCTTAATTGGTCTCTCGGGCAGACAAGCAGTAGATTGATGGACAGCAGTAAACTAGTAAATGGTACACTTAATGGTAAAATTACCTCCTAAAAAAGTGTTACAAAAGAAAATCATGATCATTTAAGAGTCTATTTTAGAGCAAATAAGAGTCCACTGGAGCTAGAAGGAGCATTTTATGAGCTATATTAAGACAGGGTAGTAAATTAACAATTTTCTGTCAATAACTTTGACAATAATGAACATCAAATTAAAACCATTATTATTAAACAGGCAAATTCCGTGCAAAGTCAAGAAGTTGAAACGTTTTAAACTGCACGCTCCATGGTCAAATTACGATATATGCAGTTGCCATATGCATTCATTCGCATGTCAGTTATCACGCAGTACTTGGCGCTAATTCAATGTGCTACCGACGGATTGCCGTACGTAAGCTGTTACATGCTCAGATTTAATTATGAACTGTTAACTGAGTGGGAGCGTTAATATACGGTTTTCTTTTATTTTAAACAGCTGATGTATAACGAATCAAATGCGAGCATTTGATTGATTTGATATTGTATTTTTGACCGGTTCATGTATCCATGCTTAGGAGAGACCTATATCCTTTTTTCTGCGTTATTTCCATCAATATCTTTCTTTCTTTGTCTCATGTTACTTTTGGGGTCGACTGACGTAACGTTTTCTCTTCTATTCATTGTCATATCAACCGTCTGTCATTGATTTCGTCTTACAAATCCTCACACAACTCATTCCTCTTTTTTTCTTAGTCCCTTCCCTTTATTCACATTTATATTCACAAAGTCATGTGTTTCATCTTTGTTGCCTTCATTTGCCTACGTTACTTTGTATTTCATTAAAAATGTTACGTGATCTGCCAATATCAATATTGTATCAATCAAAGCAACAACGTGCGAACTATGACTTGTAAGCGCCAGTTTGCACTTGTGGGCAATTGAAAATTTATTGGGACTGGGCTAGGCACGTTTGCTGCAATTATATGTGTCAAATGAATCGTGGAGTTGAACTAAGTACTACAGAATTGGGCCTGAAAAATTGAATCAGATTCAAGACAAGCCCAAGTAATCATCGAAAAATTACTTGGAGCTGAATTTTGACTTATAGAACGCAATAAATAGTATGCTGTCGATCTTGTTGTCTTTAGAAAGGATTGATTGATTGATTGATTGATAGATAGATAGATGTATTATTTATTGTATACACAATAAATACAATTACAGTAGGAGCTTAAAATTAATAGAGTCACAATGGGCGGTCTTATCGCTGAAAGCGATTTTTTTTGTCCCGCGATAGTCCTGATTTGCTGTCTCTAAAAGTCTATATGCCATAGAATTATGGATTACTTAACTTAAGTCCTATTTTCTGAAGTGAGTAAGACATGCTTGCCAGAGCAGAATCCTTCGAGACTAATATAGAGAACATGAACCTTTCCGACACCATTTTCATAATAACAAAGATAAACAGTTCAACACCTAAATTAAATTTTACTCCACACCTAACTCCGCAGCATAATTGCAAAACGTCCAACATTTCCGCTCATATACATCCCGACGTGACATATGGCTAGTAAAGTCAACCAGAGTGCATAATAGCCAATAGGAGCTAGTAACTACTAGGTGGCTGCTACACATCGGTTGCAACTAAACGCATTAAGGCCAGTAAGGCCGAATACCGATAACGTGCCCTTGAGTTACGTAACGGATGCGTGCCGTTTTGTAGTTTTTGCATACAATGAAAATATACGACTGGTAAATATGGGCGCCGCCGAGACGGTGTAAATAATGCTTGGAACGGTTATTTTAATGGACATTTTATTTGTTTGCATGCTGCGTAGTTTGTTGGTTTCTTATGCAACTATTGCATTTGAATGTCATGGGTGTTATTGAGGATATTTGGCAGAGGTGTTTGTATTGTTGAAGTATCTATAGATCAGCATTTATTATTATTGAGAAATTTCGTAGCGAAGTTTAACTAATTGGATCATAAACGATCCACGTAGATATCAATGTTGTGGCAATCTAATAGACAAGAAGAATTCATTAAAGAGTTTCAATATTGCAGTTATATGGAAGCTTTTTATTGAGTTTATAACACATTGTTACGAAAAAGAAGAAACCAGGAGATGTAAACTCTTCTTTCTTGGATTTATTTGCGAAAACCGCGAACAGAGAATCTGAAACTATTATTATCTTTAGTGACAATCTAAAAAATAACAACGGTTCAAACGAATGTACACAGCACGATCACCCGTATATTTTCCTATGCAAAACGCATAAACACAGTCGACGGACTGCGCTTACGATCGATAAATTCCTTTATTTTATCAACAAAAGTATGATTTACGCCATTTTCACACGTGACCTACGTAGGCAACGATTGTTTCTGCCCTTGTACTATATCTCCAGGCTGGGAGGCCAAGAAAGCTAAGCAGGTGGCTGCAAGGTCTAGCTTGGGGCTTAAGGTCACCCTCTGGTCGATGAAGTTAGAGAACTAGATTGTACTTTTCTACAATGTTAAATGTTTATTATGGGTTTGATTATTCTCTTTGTTTTTTAGGGTTCCGTAACTCAAAAAGGAAAAACGGAACCCTTATAGGATTACTCTTTATATCCAGAACGTGTGGAGGTATCGAGTTGAAATTAAAACCTATATATACTCAGGCCTGCGGTCGCTTCAAGCTGTGAAACAATCAAACTTCTAAGTTAACGAATAAAAAAGATACGACCAGACGGTCGGACAGCGAGCTACCAATGGCTCGCCATCCGCGAGCCCGCGTCTACGGTGGCCGGAAATCGGGGTCGGAATGCCGGCGGCGGCGGTGAGGGCGCCGTTGCCTGATGCGGTCAGCCTCCTCCTTTGCTAGCATTTCTGCTTCGCAGAAGGAGGCGACCGCCTGCCACTCCTCTTCGCTCCGGACCATGGCCTCAACCAAGGCCCGGCGCGAGGTCTCCGCCGCCGATCCCGGTGGCCTGGTGACCATGTATTTATGTCGCCAACCAGGTACCATAACTGGCTTGTAACTTTGCGATTTTTTTCATAATACAGTTTTGAAATGTACATAAAAAATACTAGACAAGTGTTTCAGGTTTCACATAAAAAATTAGGTTGTTTATTTTGAAGACACTAAAAAGACATATTGCTATCTTCATGAATTTCGTTAACCTATCCATCTTCCCAGATTTAGTGCCCGCACTTAGTCCATCGTGTACCAACTTACTAACCTATATATCGTGTGTGACCTTTAAACTGTGCGTAGGTGTGGGTATACCAGCCGATACAGTCGATCCCTCTTCATCGCCGGATCAACCTTTGCTTTTACATTTATGACTTTTCATACCTCGATATCATTTTATATTCTGTATCAGAGGTATATTCTCGTCGAATGTTGTATGTTCTACAGATATACTTATGTTACGATTTCTTTTGTTGATTGTGACCTTTTCAGCAATTTCAGTTTAAGAAGTTCCTTTGCCGTAATGTTGGCTATACGGAAAAATAGTGTAGCAATATTTTTAGCAATTAAATTACTTAATATTAGGGTTATTAACTGATACTTCGTTACTTTTAACAATTGCCTTTTTTTGTTTTTTTTTTTTTTTTTTAACTATTTTTGAATGAAGTATAGGACGCTGGGCTCCATTCCGATTGTCCTACAATTTTTTCAAATACATATTGAAAACGCCATGCCACAATATCGTACCTCTCTTTTAACAATTTCCTTTTAAAAGTGTATTTTATAAATAAAATCCCATTTCTCTCATAATTCTCCAAAAAGTGTTGCAACTACCTTTAAAATCGATTTCGTTTCGCATTTCGGGGAACAATTTTGGAAGAGTAGGCAACTCTTTCCTTTTTTTCTATTTTGTGTAGACAGACAGGGGAGGCAACATTACGCCGAAGGAACTTCTTAAGTGAAACGCACTGTAGTCACTGAGTCATCTTTTTTCGTTAGTACTTGCTTCTTCTATATTATCAGTATTTTTGTTCCTAAATAAATTAAGTTCTATGTCACTCAGAGTAGCTTTATTAATGTTAGTAGAAACAGTTTTATCTCCTGATTATTTTTTCACGCTAATTATCACGTTAGGTATTTATCCGTCAAAAACTCCCAATCATGTGTTAAAATACATTAACGATCCCGTTTACTTTTATAGAGCAGATGGTTTTCTTAATAATTAACTTCCTGTATTTATTTTTGAAAAAAATATTTTCGAAGTTATGTTGACGTGGTTCCAATATATTTAATCTTCAGAGCATTTTGAAATAATCAGGCTGGTAAAGAAATTTTTTACCAATATTCGTCAGGAACTTATCGTCCTCATCCATCCTCAACCTTTTTGGTTGACTTGGTTTTTGGCTGAGGACTGTTGTGACTCAGGCCTCCTCTCTTGAAGAGGGAATGGGTCGTAATCCACCACGCAGGCCCAGTGCGGGTTGGTGAATGTTACATGTCTTCGAATTTTTGGTTCTAGGATATGCCAGTTTCCTCACAAACATCGTGAGGCAACTGCCATGTCCTAGAACCCTTCACCGTTTGGAGAGCAGTGGTGATGAAATAAATTACACTAAGTAATGCGCCTGGCTGGGTTCGAACCTAGGCCATTACCACTCGGCCACCACTGCTCACTGAAATGATATTTATATACAACGTGTAACGTTAAATGCGCAAAACCTGAAAATAGTTTGATCAGAATAAGGACCAGAATCAATTAAACCACTTTTTAATATAGGTTACTTTTTGAAAAAAATATTAATTAAAAATGTCGCCCAGTCTATTTCTGAATAAGTCAAGCTATCACGTGCGCAAACCAACCGAAATAGGTGCCCAAACACAAAATGGAGTATAGTATGATAATGTAGTCCAATCAAATTTTCTCACACACGGGATAATAAAAGTTCTTATTTCAATACAGATATTAATTTTAAACAAACTAAAACTGCACATAAAACCTTTAATTATTTTTTAAATTATTTTTTTCTCACAGCTTTAGGTCAATTACATAAAAATCATTTGGGGTGTCTGAGGTTTTGCGCATTTAACGTTACACGTTGTATAATCTTAACCGTCTGTTTTGTAATAACTAACAACTTCCTAACATAAACAAATGACTAATTTCATATAATTTCCACATTCATTATATAAAAGTCGTAAAACTTTATCTTCGTGTTTTATGGTTGCAATTATTTTATAATAATCAGCAGTGTAAAACTTTTTATGATTATTAATGTCACATTTGTGTCAGTGTTGGTCAAGTTTACCAACGGCTGGTTTGCCAGCGTGATCACTTTATTGCGGACGATATTGTGAAATTTATTAGCATCGTCTTACAATGTATACAAACCACTGTTTTGATATTTTAGTATTTCTTCCGTTTATTATCGTAGTTTAGTAGGAACTGTTATATCTTCTCTAACATTATATAGAGGTAAAGTTTGTTTTTTTTGTTTGTAGGAGGTAATCTCTGAAAATACTGGTCTGATAGTTAATATTTTTTTAGCGATAGAAAGCTGCTTTACTCCTGAGTGATATAGGCTATATTTTATATACCCGGGTGTACCTGAGGGCAGATAGTTTTCAATAAATTGGTACATTGTTGCAACTTTGTTTGTCTTGTCCAAGTTCATTGGCTAAATATGTATAAGTTTCATTCTGACTGTTTTATTTCGTAATTTTCACGAAGAGGATGATTTAAGCTTTGTCAAGGATCTTCCACAACATCTTTTGAAATTGGTTACTAACATTAATTACGACAGCTCGGTGTAAAGCTAAATTAACGTGGTTTTTTTTTGAGGTGGGAAATCACCCAGTGACTTCACCTTCTAGGGTGGGCCGGGAGGCAGACTTATACTGATTAAAACCATATCTGTGTCCTTTATTACCCTTGCACTTTGGGGCCGAGCATTTCCTTTTCAGAAGTTTCCTGCGAAGATTGAACGTGGCAGAATAAGGATTCTGAAAAAGTGTTTTCTATTCTTCATTGATAAATTTTGAAGTTGACAAATTGGTAGTTTTGGGAGTAACAATATTGTCTGAGGACAACAATAGATAAACTGACATAAAGCCAACCACGAAAATATTTGCTATTTCTTGAATTTGCAATTGAAATACTTTAGTGGACGTTAGATTTATTTCATAACAAAAATAATAACTTTCAAAGGGAAATCTTACTTCAAAAGATGTTTCGAAACGTGAAGAAAGTTCTTTTGTTATTTGTTTCTTAAGCAATAAAACTTTTTTCAAAGTAGCCTTATTCTAAATAGGCACTAGTATTCTTTTTTTATACATCTACAACAGTTCATTCTGCAGGACTCTTCCTTTTTAATTTACATACTAGCTTCTGCTAGTGGCTTAGTCCGTTTGAAAGTAAGTTCCTGGACTACGTACAAAATTTGGAGCCCTGTTTCATCCTCTTAGGGGGTAAATTTTGGAAAATCATTGCCTACGTCATAAAAAAAACTTTGTGCAAAATTTAATTCTCCTAGTCCCAGTAGTTTCGGCTGTGTGTTGATAAGTCGTCAGTCAGTCAGTATCACCTTTAATTTATATAGATTTCAATATTTTCATTCTTTTTTTAGAAAGGTGTTCACTAGAATCACTAGTTAGGGATTCGGGTTTATAAATCAAACAACCAAATTACCAGTAAGTAGGGACAACCCAAGAATTTCGTCTAGTCATTCTCTGGGACGGATCAAGTCTGCCACGACGTCAACTACTTGACTTGTCCTACATTTAATGTGTATACCACAACAAGCATCATAAAAGTAACAAAGCAAGTACAGATTTGTAATTCACACAATGATACAGAAAGATGAATTCAATCTCTCCAAGTCTCCGATTGCTAATGCACAGCGCAAACCCTAACACTAACAATAGTCCGGAAACCCGCTACTATCAAGATTACTGTTTCTTAGGTCATTTCCTGTTCATTATTATATATTCTATCTAGCACCCTTCCTTCCTCATTTCATTCATAATATACGCTGTTACCCACTTCCATCACTGGCATACGAAAAGTAAACTGTGCTTTACAAAGTGCTTTTGTCCTTGTAAAAGTAGAGTACCCACTTCATATCGGGCTATAGCAGACACGGTACATTTTTCAGTGATGTTGTTTCGAGTCGGGATCGTATTTTAGCGATGTGAGCTTTTCAAGTTCAATTTGTGTAAGTGACTATATCCAACATCATAAATAAAACGAAATTTTGAAATCTGTTCACTATTAAATAAGTTTGTAACCTTTCAAATCTGGTGGAAGGGTAAACCGTCATTGGAATACAGACGTATACATTGAAATGTGATGTCAACACCAATAGGATAACTGTGTGTAAAAGAAATAGCGAGATGTTGCCACCTCGTTTTTCCTCTTCCACGTACATGTTTGAAATGCTATTTACTGCTTAATTCGATGCCAATTGTAATAGTTTTTTTTTTTAAAGAATAAAATAAACACGGGAAAAGTACCCCATTGAGCATCAAGACGAATTCCGAAGATGCTTAGAGTTTTTCTGGTCAAACTGGCATTCAGTCTGCGATAACCATGGTGGATAATTCAAAAGGATAGAGTAACATTGGTAGGCGTTACTAATATCAATAATATCATGTGGTTAAATCTAAATATATTACTATTTAGACAATTATATAACGTTCAATCACTGTTTTCGAATGCGACAAATCGCAAATCGGTCATGTTCAAAGGGTCGTGTCTGACAGCCCTTACTCCAGTGATGGTTGACGTCATGCCACGGTCATGGGGGTTTGTGTTCGAGTATATTGGCGTGTTTACGGGTCCTTAATGCACCTTGTTTACTGCTAGGCCCAACAATGACATCATGTCCTATGTACTGCCGCATTTTTGGTAGTTTGTACCTACGTGTCGGGAATTTGTTAGTCTGCGTTTTTTGGGTAGTAGTTTGTTTCATGTGTTCGAAGTGTGTTGTAATTAGTAGTGTAGAATAGGTCACCATTTTAGTTATAAAGTTTCTTGCTGTGATAATGGCCATCAAAAAAACCAACTAAGCACGCAAACTTCAGTCATATAACTCTTAGAAAATCAATTAGAGAATGGACGTATATATGAATGGATTTAGATCTGTTTACGATATCAACTTAACAAAAAATGAGGGAAGGCTCTGATAGATATTTGGCGAATTAGCCATTACTAAAGTAAACCATAGAATAAGTAATAGCATGGCATAGCATAGCATAGTCGGCCTTATAATGTTCCCACTGTTGGGACTCAGGCCTCCTCTCTAAGAGAGGGAATGAGCAATAGTACAACTACACTAATTTGTACCTTCATTTCAATGAAAGTTCTACGAAAGGAACTAGACTAGTTAAGGTTAACCGCCCCACAAGTAAGGAACTTCATTGAAATTCTGGACACGTTTTATGTCTAAAGCTGTCGTATAGTTTAATTCATGAATCCCCAAGCGACCACCGGTGGCCGCGCATCTATTGTCTTACTATTGTGTCTCTAATTGACGGTATCTGAAGGGTTAATTATTATGATGTGCGGGTTGAAGATTGTATGTAATTGAAGCTGAGGGAGTATTTTGCTTGACGTTCATGAATATATTAAACTCATACAAAGGAGAGGAAGGCCAAATAAAATACGGATGGATTGTGTAAGAAGCGATATGAAAGAAAACGGGAGTTAGAGATAGTGTGCCGGGTGATGACAGGGCAGAATGGAAGACAAAAACGTGTTGCGCCGACCCAAATAAAAAAGGACACGGCCAGGAAGATGATCATGATGATAAGACAGGAAAATTGTCAACACCCCCCCCCCTTTTTGAGTCAGTGTCAATAAATATCCATTTTTGATTCTGGAAGCTTTTAACTTTAAAATAAATAGCAATTGCGCTGATGGATTTTTTAGAAATTCATATCCTTGTTTTTGTTTAAAATCCCGTCTATATCGATTTGTGATAGAGTTGCTGAAACTGTTTCCATTTTTATAATTCTCATTTTGGTTTGGGATTTTTTTGTGATTGCGAATTCTGAGAAGTAAGATGGTTTGCTTGTTAACATTAGTCGTTTCAAGTTTAATGCTCCGTTTTGTTTTAACTTACGGCTAAGGCTTAAATAATGCGTTTTAAGACATTTAAATAATGTGCTTGCCATGCCATTATCTTATGCCTTTTTTTGTGAATTCTTTCAAGAAGATACTCTGATGCTTTTCCATTATATTTTAAAATTCTCATTTATACGGTGTCAAAAAGGAATAATACTACATCGCGTATAGCTTTGTCTTTCTCTTACACCAGAATTAAGGTAATTAAGGTTGATACTGCCATGTGGTTTCGTTACGTACCGAAGGAAGTTGGTAATTATTGTTTGACAGACGCGATTGGTGGAGGAAGATGATCATCTCAAATGGGTTCATCGATAGAAACAACATAAGCTATAGGTAAACTGCATTCTTCATCCATATCTTAAAGATATATATGTTTTCTGGAACGTGACACATTATGTCGGAACTTGACTTTGTGTCTCCATTATCCGTATAATAATGGTCTTTCTCTTGTATCTGAACTAGTTATACCTACTATAACTCTAATGCTAGATATTTTTTCATTGTATTTTTCCCTGGCAACAGAATATAACTAAACAAAAACTTAAGTAACTGTACTATACAAAAAAATTCTAACTAAATATATTAAAATATGGAGTCAAAAAATTCCTCCGCATAGCTGTCGGCTAGAAGTGTACCGGCATTAATACGTTTGGCAAATTGGCAATCTCTGGTCGAAGTGAAAAGAAGTTCACGTGGGTCACGGGAAGTTTCTTTTAATAGTTATAAATTTTATTAATATCAACCCCAAACGTCTTTTTTTCCGGTGGGCAAAAATCATCTTGTGACAACTCCCGCTTTTAGGTGGAGCGGGAGATAGTAGGCTCTTACTGGCTAAAAACCCCACCCCGTTACTTCTAGCTTTCATACCGGGGCTCGAGTTCCTTTCGGATCATAAACGTAGATGCTAACAAGATTGTTATATTTTTGCCGTGACCAGTTTAGCACGTTGAGCCAGGAAGTCTTAACTACAAGGTAAAACTAGTCAACAAATGGTATGAACTATTATAGTTCTATAGTACTTCATACCATTTACACAATAAGTCAGCAAATTGGGTGCGCCGGACGTTTTAATCGTGCCCTGACTCGTATAAGCTCCATTAGTGCATCCCCACTTAATTAGTACAAGTAGTTCGTCTACTTTGTCTATGACCTGTCACTCTGCTGACTAAGTTCCATTATTAATCTATGGCATCACCTCGTATTAGCTGCGTCAATAATCTTATAAGTGCTGTAATGAACTACTTATACCTAAGTGGCTCTAGCTGGACGGTCTATCGTCATTTACCTTCTTATTAGTGAGGTTAATTTTCAACACGCGATATTATAACTTTTAGGTTATCGCGTTTTGTGTTAGTTATAAATTCTCTTTAAACTCTTGTCCGTCTATGTCGGATATATCCGACAAGCACTCTCGTGTTTATTCCGATAGGGTCACACATCCACGACCAAACACTCCATCTCATCAACTCTTCTGTCACCTATGGGAATTGAAGACCTAAACGAGATGGAGCATCTAGCTGGAAACACACAACTGCCAAATAGGACACGAAAGCATTCGTCGGACCAATCCGGCTCGAGCAGTTAAGTTACGTGAACCTTATGGGTATTTAAGAGTTTAAACTAAGCTAGTCCACCATTATCATCCTCCTGGAAGTTTCCCAATTTTTCACTATTTCTATTAATCTTTATTGCCGAGTTAACTTTTCTTCCAATCATGTAATTTTTATAACAGTCGATTTTTTGCTGAAGTGTATATCTACTTCTTTGTCCGTCCCTGCGTCCATTATCTGTGGTAGGGTTTCCTCACAATTCTGCGCCAGGGCAATCTGTCCCAAGACGTCCATTTTAGGAATTGAGCTTTTTTTAAGTTTCACTCGGTGTTAGACCACAAAGTTAACTACTGGCGGCCTCTTCCTCTCTTTTTTGTTTGGGTATATTTGTGGCTGGTTTTACCACAGTTATAGTGTTCGCTGTCTCATTACAAGACATTACATTAAGCCAGATTTCTTTGATTGAATTAATAAATATCAAAATATAAAAGATATCTGGAGATCTACCAATTCATCATCATTATCATCATTTCAGCCGAAAGACGTCCACTGTTCATAGGCCTCCCCTAAGTGTCGCCACAATGAACGGCCCCAATCTACCAATTGCTTAGTCTAAAATAAAAGTAGACTAATTCAGGACTTCTTCTATCTTCGAAATACATACGTGCCTGTTGTACGAAAATGCGTATTACAAAAAGTATACGAAGAAATAAACTACCTATATTTTTTATTAGCCAGAACCTGGCGTAACCAGCAAGCAAAACGCAGAACAAGGGATTTGAATTGTGTATTAACCTTTTTGAATTGTTTTTATTTCAATCGCTGTGAGGTCATCTGAAGGACGAATACTAAAGAGCGGATACTTTATTCACGGAACCTCTCGACTGCCTTTATATATAATTATTTTGCTAAGGTGTGAATATTATTGTTTTAACAGCCCCGTGAAACTTAACAAGCGTTTGGGAATTTTGTTAGTTGAAACTGACCTAAAACATGGTTGACCGAATTTTTCTATTTGTAAGTGGAACCAGGTAATTTGTAGCATAATGAAGGAATTTCCATGTAAATCGACGGTGAAGGTGACTGCAGTAAACCTATTCGATACAGTTTAATAGAATTCGTAGAAACTGGATCGATATCAACTAGAATATACTGAATTTACGTCTCAGTTAAATATAGATCCAATTTCGTACATTTTAGAAAGTGTCAAGGGTCTATTTACGGGAATAGCACAGCCAAATATAGAATACCGATCAATCCTAATTTTGGCACATTCATTAAATTATATAATATTGGTTGCGAAGCCATTTCTTCTTTATTCTTTGACAGATTTTCACGACACGACGTGGGAAGCATTGTAACTTACAAAATAACTACTTCGTTTTGATTCAGCATTAAATCAATCAATAAACAATTCTAATAGATTCCTTGTTTAGAATAGATTCCTCGTATATTTAAGACAACAAGACATCTTTATGTGTCTTGTTCAATAAATTGTTTATTTTGCCAATAATTTTCAAACTTACTAAATATTATTATCTTGCTAGAAAGCTAGCACTGTTGTCTTCATTACCATATCTCTGTTTGAATTTAAATCAATGTGTGGATGATTGGTTTATAGTTACACCTATCTGGGGTTGAGTTATAAGCCTATCACCATTTTCTATACTTTGATTCTGACTCATTTTTTATTATGTATTTGAAGGACTGCTTATTATAAAAAAAAAAAATAGTCTTGCAGCTTTTCAGTTTTAGAAGTGTTCTCGACTTTCTGTACTAATACACATTTCTTTCCATTGTTACAGGTCATAAAAATCCCAGAAACCAAAGAAGGTTACATAGACCTGAACAATTTAGAACAGAGACTGCAGCAGAATTCCAATTCTGGGAAACGAATGATCGGCTTTTTCCCAGCGGCTTCTAAACTGACAGGAGTCCTAGCTGATGACGTAGCCACCACTCTGCTTCTACACCAATATGGAGCCTGGTCCTTCTGGGACTATACGCTGGTGGCGCCATCTTCTGCAGTAGACATGAATCCGACTTTTCCAGGAGTAGATGAAGAGATGGTGAAGAAAGATGCACTGTTCTTCAATTGTGAGAAGTTTGTTGGAGGTGTCCAGGGTCCCAGTGTTGTGATTGTGAAGAAAAATGTGTTTAGTGAAACGCCGATTTATTCGGATGACGTTGAGGTATGTAAAAGAAAATATTATTTAAAATTATTTTAAGAACTAAAGAGAAAGTCTGAAAATTAAATTACGAAAACAAATGTTAGCAGAGATGATAGAAAAGAATAATAAGACAGTATCATTACAGCAAAAGAAACTTCAGGAAACTTTTAACGTTTGTAAAAACAATATCTTGATGCTAGTCTAAGAAACAATTCCGTAGATAAATATGCTTTTATTTAAGATGAGATCCCTCAAAGGACTTGAGAAAACTCAAGTCTAAGGTACTCGTAATGCAAGATGAACACAGGAACGAAATTGAAAGACTTAAATATGGATGAGCCATAATGAAAACCTTCTCGGAATGTTTGTAGCATGGAGAGGTTTTTTATTGAATAATAAATCTTCATCAACGTCTATCTTACTTATTTTAGCAATTTGTTCAATGTTAGTTTGTGATAGTTATTGCGTTGAAAAAGTCTTCTATATTAAAAGTGATTTTGATTTCTCCTTCTGTTTAAGGGCCAGGTCAAGGCTAGACATTTCAGCTTTTTGAATAATGTTATAACTAAGTATACTAAAAATAAAGATTCAAAAATGCTTGCCTTTGACAATTTGCATCTATTTTAAAAAAATGTTTTGTAAATAGGTTCTTCTCTCTTCTCGAACAGTAGTGATGTAGTTTTGTTTTACTTTAGATTTATTCTATTTAAATATCGTTTCTCTCTCAGGTTTTGGGAGAGAGGATTGAAGAAATAAAATCAACTGAAGGTGTCAGAGCAGCGTTGGTCATGCAGTTAAGAGATGCTGTCGGTCTTCAGACCATCGTTGAGAGACAGGACAATATCAGCAAGTAAGTTAACGTTAGATATGTTTTTTAATCCTATCCTTATGTATATTTTTTGATCAATTATGACTTCATAGATTCGTATGAAAATTGCACAGACACTCGGTTTGTCAATATCGTAGACATGGGATACTTTTTGATACCAGTAGTAGTTACATTCTAGTGGGATAATATTCACGAAGGCAAAACCATTAGTAAAAGCCACCTAAGTTTTTCGAGACAGATAACCGTTAAACATAATCAAATAGAAACAAGTTCCGTTTCAGGTAATGTAATACATTAAATTAAGTCTCCTTTTTATACGAGTAGATCTATCATTTAGGACTGCAAAAAATTAATAAGTAAATAAATTACTGTTAGGTACCGAATTATAACTGTAATCGTCATTACGTGACTCGGTGTTTTATCTACATACTGTTTTTTGTCATCGTACATATTCATTTACAATCATAATACTAGTAATCTCTTTTCTTTTATATCTTCTGATTAACGGAATGAATCCTAGTTGTTGTGTTGCGTTTTTTAGGTGGTTTGTTTCTCAGTCTGTTGGAGCGAGAGGGAGTGTCAGACTTTTACTGGCTAAAGCCCACTGTGTTTCACTCTTTGCGTTCTAGGATCACGGTAACTCTTTCGATCATACCCTTAGCCCTGGCAGGCTATTTTGTTGCTTAGGTCAATAAGGTTATAATACTTTCAAACGAATTTCTATCGAATCATAATGCTGACCATCTAAATCAGCATAAAATGTATTCTTCTTTCATACTTTGCTATTCATCGTCGTCTGTCCCTTCTTATCACGTAACATCTCTTGGTTCTTTGGAGTCTTCTACTCCTGTAGCCTCTCAAATTTACCGAGGGAAAAAATCTCTTTTAGCAATTTATTAAATCTTTTGTTCAGTTTATACGCCGCATTCTTCAAAATCACAATAAAGGTGAAGCCTGCCTCACTGCCTCCATTCTTACATCACATTGTTTCTAAAAATAGAATTATTTCTGCGCCAAGGACTTTCTTGAAGCATTGAAGCACACTCGGTAATCTAAGCACGTGTTACTCCAATAACAAGTTCATTTCGCTTCAGTAACTCACTCGGTCACTTGCTATATCGACGATGATCAAAGACATAGTGATTAGGTTATATTCTAGCCATAAAACATAAAATCGTTAGTGGTGCAGTTCAGAATGCATCGTACTTTCAGAGGCTTGGGAAATTTAGGACAGTACAGTTCATATTTGGAAGGCAAAAATTTATCAATTTACGCCATTCAATTTAAGTATATGGTGACAAAAAATATTTAACATTTTTAAATTGCTGGCCGAAACTGAAGTAACAATCCAGTCCAAAACTGCGCACAAATAAAAGTATCCAACATAGTTTTGCCAAAAACTTTTCGGCGAAAGCTTCGAAACACGAATATTTTAAAAATAATTTTCTGAAATGTCACATACCACTGTATGGACGCCACGTTTTCAAATATAACGAAACGAGGCAAGGGAAAATTACTGTGCAGCCAGGTTCATAGTGTCAACTCAGATAGAATTTTGTTTACGCAGACGCTAACAGGGGCTTATTTATTGTACAGATTTATGTTTACTGACTCTCAGTCAACATTTAGTTAATGTTTAAATGGAATGTTTGCGAAGGAGATTCATTTTGCAGAGTTATTGGAATTTATATTTATGTAAAAGTGCCTTTGGGAAATTTATTTGTAACGAGGTTTCACAACAGCCATTGACTCTTTTGAGATATAATTTTGAAAACGGTTGGGTACGTGTTCGTTGACTGTCAAAATAACGATAATTGAGATAGGTCTTAATTAAATTCTATGTCTGTCTGTCAGAGGTATTCTGGAGACTTTAATTAAACAGCCCTAGCCTATTATCTGTTAAATGAGAAATATGATCGAGGACTTTATTGCGCTTGTAGATTTTCAAGTATATCTATTCTATCTTTTAATATTTCTACAATACGTGAAATATTGTTTTGAAATTTTAAGAATGCGCAATTGAAAATAGGTATTCCTGTAGTAATGTATTCATTTGCATATTCTCAGTTGAACATGGAAGTATTATAATTCGAGATTTATGTCATAATATGCATCTAACAGATTATAAACAATGCATTATTAATAAAATAACATTCATGAATAATACCTTTGGGTGGCATTTATATTCCCTCATAAAATCATTTTGAGCTAAAGGCTTCCTATCCTACATATAGGAAATGTTGACGATAAACCTATACGTTTATAAGTCTATGCTATCGTTTCGTTGGTTCTAAAATAGGGGAACGGTCCCCTCTCTAGATAGCCAGACGACTGAGCAAGGCTGTCGCCACTTTATCGGATGCAGGTCGCTATATTTTCATCAAATATGCTTGTGTGAAATTATATAGGTGGCGTTTTGTGTCTAGCTTTGGAAGTATTTCAGCTCATATTATAATGTTTACAAAGGTCCGCAATGAATTGATGACCAGAGCATTTGATTCAGTCGTGCATTCTTTGAAACATTTGATTATCTTTTAGTGCTAGTTTAAACATATTTTTTAGTTTCTATATTTTTTAAACCGGGCTCAAGTCCAGGCTTGCGCTGAGAAACTCCAAACAAATTATTTATTTGTTCAGGATGAACCCCAAAGTTTTCGTTACAAAGTTCATGCTTCTCGAAGATAAATTTATAAGTAAAAATCTAGTTTAAAGCCCCAGAGACAAAGGTTAACGACTGCTCCGTCTGCACAAAGGCCAGGACCACAATTACTGACTTGTCTAACTTTATTTGTGCCTTTATTACAAGTTAAACTATATCTGTCCCGAATCGCCATTGTCTTTATCTTCAAACTCGATAAACAACTTCAGAGATATTGATAATTCTATCTAAATAGTCTTTGATCAAAATTCTCAAACTTTTTGTTATAGTGTTTTTAAGTGGTCCTTTGAGTTCTCTACGGCTTCGGCTAACAGTTTCAATACCGCAACTCTGCTTTGGAAGTTTTGCATATATAGCTGTGACTAGAATTACAAATATGTAGATATTTTGTAAATAACAAGCAAAAATATCGACCCAATATAAAACTGTATATTAGGTGCCGGATGCAAAAATGCCAACAATTTGTCAACGATATAGTCATTCATAAGAATATATTATCATTTCTACAATATTTATTTTGATTGTAAATAGCCTGTTTTCGTGGCGTGAATCCAAACTTCTAGACAACACGTTCTAGTCTAGTGCTTGTGTTTTTATTTGTTTCTTTCATTTCATTCATAATCATTATAACTCCAGATATATAAACTGATCACAGACCTTTTTCATCATGAGCTGTATATTTTTCCATATTATGTAGTTCGGTAATTTGATGCTGTACATTTTCTGTTAATATTCAGAGCTGATAGGTACCTAATGCATTGGCATTCATCATTGTGATTGATAATAATAATTCCACAGTTGCTCTTACAACTAACAATACGACTTGGAAAGTGCCTAATAAAGTTTTCTTGTAACATCTTAACCACAATGAGACTCAGTGAATAGCTCATGAATACTATTCTATACAACGTGCCAATATTCATTGTATAGCAACATAACTTCATCATTTTACGGGGTTGTTTGTTTCTCTACCTGTATAATATTTACATACAATTATCTAGTATTGATGATGTTATTATTTAAATGACGTTTCAACGGAAGATTTAGATTTATTATTTGTTGTGTTATGTATGCATGTTTAAGCGTCAAATATGGGCCAAATAAGATATTTAGAGAAAAGTTTTCAAAAATAAACTTTTGGATATTTTAGACTGGTTATGTAATTCGTCCATATTCTAATGCATTTTATTCATCATTGTTATTATAGGTCACTATCAATCATCAAGTCTGATTTCCACAAAAACTGCTACTATCACAAATCATAGTATCATTCTTTGACTACACTAGATAATCTCAACGCTCCTACCCAAGCTCAACTCACTGTCTTTAGAATAATCAATAGTTCCAACGTACCTACACCAAATGTCGGAAATTTCTCCAGTAGTTATTTCATGAGTGCGGAAGGCGCCGAGTCTCAACTGTAGCCCGTGCGTCATCCGCGCAGAGTTGCTGACACGCTATAACTATCGAATATAAGTAGGGAAACTGGAAATTACGTAGAATTTTTTCAGTTTGATCCTTTGTGAAGTTTTTAGTAATATAGCTAAGATGGGCTAATCATTTGTCATTTTGTTTTCCCAAAAAGATAACGTGATATCTTGACTCAATCTTTAGCCTAATGCCAAAACTGTTTGCGTACCTCCAAGGGCTGCTGATAATCGTATGTTGCCAACACGTAGGTCAGGAAATAAAAACAGCCTTAAACGTCCTTGCTTTTATGCACTTGATGCCAAAACTATCTTGTAATGCTCCTCACGAGACAGACAATTTTGAAGATAAATAGACTTTATTGCAACCGGCTAGTTTGGCACTATTCCCGTTACAAGCTGATCTAACTGCTTTACCGCAGTTTTTATTTCTCTGCGGCTTCCGGTACTCAAATATATATTGCAAATTATTTCTAACATTTCACAATTGTACATTACTACTTTTGGATACGAAGAGTGATATATTTATGAGCTTTAGAGTAAACATATCATTCGTGCCCAAACTTTTCTATCATGCAATTACTTCATGCATTAGTGGATCTACAAAATCTATACGTACCTCCGTTATCTATAAACAATCTAACTGCAATTGTAATTGGATCTGCCAAACATTAAAAAGAATTGGCCCCAAGATAGCTCCTTGTGGAAAACTTTTCTAAAGCAATTAAGATAAAAGTAATATGTTCATCTATCCCTGATGACGCAAGTATCTGATACACTAACAATAGCGGTCTGTTCCGACTAACAAACATTTGCGATAATGTTAGTAGAAATATTAACATTGGAACTAATTTAGTAGTGTTTCTTTTTGAAGTTTCAAGTGCTTGATGAATGAGAATGCTTGTTGTAAAACAATAACATGATATTCATTCATGTTGTATCAGTTTGCGATATCTATTGTCTGTGATATTTTAAACGAAGACAAGACATTTTTATCTATTGAATAAAAAAGAGATGTTTTTATAAACACGGTTTTGTATAAAATCAGATCTGCTATTGTAAAAAGCTTGATGTAATACTTTTAAACATAATATTAATAGATAATGAAGAATTCCTCAGCTTTATGTAAAACGATTTTATATAAACATTTCCAGTTTGCAAAGACTCATTGAATGAATGTAGACAATGTTGGCGCAGAGTCCCCTCGCCAAAACGATTTGTTTGCAGTACGAGTCGGCACCACTTTTTTTTATACGCTTGGCGCCTTTTCAATTTCACGTGACCCATTCGTCTTTAGGTGTTGCAGTATATCGATTGTTTTGTAGAATGACATTAGCTTGTAGTCACCTAATATTAGTATTAGTCTTTGGTGTTTTCAACTCATGGTACTAGATTTTTGAAACCTATTCATGATTTTGAATACAAAATTCCAATGCAGATTTCCATAAAATAATCTATTTATGAAGTTCATGAATATGTGAATATATAAACCGATTTTCATATGAAGTTTATTTTCCTGGGAGCATCGGAGGAAGCGTTGTCGGATGACCAAATTCATCGCTTCCTAACTCAACATTGAACGCTTTCCGATGGGAAGAACCAATTGACTGAACATTTATCGGTAATTTAACCCAACCCCGTTCTGAGAATCCATCAAGTGATTCGGTTGAATGATTAGGGGCTATTATTATTATAACCCCCTACAGATGTAATTGGGGTGTAGTATCGGAAAAAATAATATTTGGAAACGATGCTTTTTCATTTTTATATAGTAACTTTTAGACACGGCCAGTCTGAATCGGTAAAAGTTACTTTAGTAGTTTCTGCTTTAGAAAATACTGGATCTTTATCTGTTCTTTCAATATCCGGTTTAATTAATAATTTTACTAGTGCTAATTAAGTTAAAAGTAGAACTCTTGTACCTAATGTTTTATTTGATATTTATTGCAACCTGACAATATGAATGTGAGAACACAGTATACTTCGCAGACTCATAGATTATTTTCTTTTTCAATTTACTACTGTTATTTATTTGGAACATGCTCACTGTCCTCTTATATTTATTAATATTGTTGTATTAAAATATTGTAAAACATTTTTTTTTTAAGATTTCCCACGAATTGGTAAGAAATGCCACGGTTATTGGTATTTCTTACCAATTGACCTTCATAGGAAACGACTTATTGGAATCGTACACTAGGTTCTGACGTAAATGCCCATGCCCAATAAATGCCCATGTAGGCCTATGTATGATAAAATAGTTTTGATTAACCTTTTAATTTTGTGGTAGAGATCTTTAAATCAAATCACGTCTGCAGTTAAAATGGCATATATGCAAATCTTTACACAAATAAAACTAAACTACTAAACCATATCCAAGGAAAACCAAACAAAATAATATAAAAGCAACCTAATTGCGCAAGGCTATCGTCTCGTATTCGCATTTCCGCAAATGTCCACGTACGAGCGTGACACGGGCATCGAATCCGGGTCATTGCAGCGCTGCCCTCGAAAGCCGGTAAATGGGTCAGAGGAGACGCCTAAAATAGAGCAAGTTGCTATGTGGCGCCGAGCGTCCGAGTCGTCACGTCAATGAAATTAAAGGAGAATTGGCATTTTAGTTCGTTCACTCTTCAGTACAAAGATAGTTGACAAAGACAGGTATTGCTAGATCGATGATTGGGTCAAAGGTAGTCATCATTCACAACGTCTCTATAAGTCCAAAAACAGAAAACAATGAAAATATTGACAAAAATAAGAGCTTTTTGACAGTCATAGTTACAAAAAATAATGTTGACTATCACTCTAAAATCGACTACAAAATCTTTTATATTGAAAAATTGAAATCAAAGCCTGATGGTGAAAATATGTCCGCATTAAATGAACTCCATAAGAAAGTACAAGAACAAATAACACATAAAAATACTTCTACTACTGGTGCAAGTATTGATTATATTTTTTATTATCAACCCACAGACCACCCAAGACTAACAAGTTCACGAACAAATCGCCCAGTAGACTCATATGACTTCACTGCCCAAGGATATACTGGCAATTGTCATAACTTTACATTATTGCCACCTTTGAACTTAAATGCGTCACTACTATATTTAACTGCACATTTTATTTCTTCTTTCCTGAACATTTCCGGTCTTTTTTTAGTTTTATTGTTAAGGATAATGGCGCTATGTTTATTTCTAGAAGTTAGTCTTATTTAAAGTCTCTATTGCTAGTTGAGCTTCCGGAAGCTGCATTTGTAATCGGAGGAAGGTCATCTAAATCACCTTGATTAATCGTTTGGGAATCTTTAATATTTTATTTAGAAGTAGGTACTGCTGTTTCTTTTATTAGTTACATATCTTGCATTTTCTTTTATTTTTTTATAAGGGTTAGATTTAAGGATTTCAGTAATAAATGTCAATCTATTTAGTACAATTTGATAATATAACATAATATGATTTAAAAGAGTGCCCATGGAGTTTCTTGCACGTTCTTCTCCATAGAGATCTACGCTTTGGAACGTGAAATTTAGCTTCACTTTTCTTGGACTGACCGACATTTGACTATTCAAAAGTACCTGCAAATGGTCTATTTGAAATAAGTGCTTTGATTTGATATACTTTTTTATATGCTGGAAAGTGTTTCACTAATATTACATGTACGTATCGTAACGTATCACATATTTAGTGCCCAAGTAAGGCTTAAGAAGCACAATAGCTTAACTACACAAGTACACAGGGAATTCAGTCAAGCAGTTACAAGGGGTTCAGATCATTAGAAATAATATTTATGGGTTAGAAAGATGAACTGTTGAATGGTTTTTTCTGTACTCTAACATCCTTGACATATTTACGAATATTTTCACTCACAAACTCGTTTTACTAGAATTTGTAAAATATCTATATAACTATCAATTCACAATGTATAATAGCAACATCCTAATGAAGTCTAATAAAAATAATAACGATTTATACTAAAGTCTCCATATAATGCCTGTTTATCCTCAAATTTTTGCAAATGATTAAATTCACAACCTAATCTGTCTGCAATCAATGAGACCTTGTCCATGCATCTGGATAGCTTCCTAACATCTTAAGGTCACCCAGTTTCATGACGTAACCCCTCACATTACAGTTTAGGGTCATTTTACACAGAAATCTAACAATGACATCTTTGTTCCTTGTTATTCTATACACGTGCATGATTGATAACATCGAATTGCAAAAACTTAGCCTATGGGTTATAGAGGTCAGATGACGGTCTCGTGCGGAGTAAAACTAGATAATATAATAATATAATTTTCATCTTAATCATCGCTAGGCTTCCCTGCCTCGTGAATACGCAATTATTCTCGGAGTTTCTCATCATTATCACTAACAAGATTGTTATGCCCACTTCTGAGTATAGGCTACACTCTTTTGTGCCATGCTTCCCTGATCGGTGAGGCGTTTGTGTATCTATCTACTCAATCAATTAGGAATCGGATGAGTCAGCCCCTTCTGCAGTCAAGCGCCTAAGACATTACTTCAGTCGATAGCGGAGCACGCATTAATTAAAGTTCACTAGTTTCCATTTATTTTGGAGCTGCGTGGATCAGTACGTACATACAACTGGATTAAGAGTAGAAAATGTCTGAAAGCTAGATAGCGTTAGTATGAAAGATATGTCTTTTAGGAACCATCCGTCGTCTCCTAAATGTATGAATAAATCAATGCTGTTTTCATATTCGCTCTAATGCAAATCTTAGTCATTTTCCTACCCCCTGGCGATCCTTTTGCGGGATCAATCACAAAGAGTATAACAACCCTGGAACGCAAAGGGTAAAAGTGGGCTTTAGTCAATCAAGCTTAATACTCCTTCTCCCTCAACCCAAAGTAGGAGAGGTTATGTGATAATCTTCCACCCTCATAAAAACAACTTGCTTTAAGAGTCAATACTTTCGATATTTTCACAATCTCTATTTTTGCCCCAAAAATGACTGAAATATTCCGTTCAATGACTTTTCAACACGGTCACAGCAGATATCTGATCACATGATATATTTATATGATGACAAAGTCATTTCGCATATCAAAGAGAAAAATACAAGTGACAAAAAAAAGAAATGACTATTTTTTATTTACGTCTAGTCGGCTACTTCCTCGGTTATCTAATATAACTCGTAATAAAACGGTATGTTTTTAGGACGGAGACGAGTCTGATCTCTAATGAGTCCAATGCTATAAAGTTTGTCCCATTTGAGGACAGTGAACCGGGTTGTATAACGCGATAGCTTTTGACTGTTTGATACAAAAATAGTGTAACGTCGTCGTGGGTGTTTTCTGAGCTACGAAGTAAACTTTATTTCTAATCTATTTTATGTTCGTAAATATTATTTTACTCTCCAGATATAAGTAAGCATCAAAGAGATGTCAGTAAACTTTATTGTTTGAAAACTCTACATTCTTACTTGCTCCACCTAGAGCAGGGAATTCAACAAATAACTTCTCCCGCTCTGGTTGAAGCGGGAGGGATAATCTTCTACTGACTAAAACCCACCTGCGTTCCTTCAATTGATCTTTGCGGTCCAGGCCACCTAGCCAAGTTACAACCGTTTCACTTGCGTCGAACGCTTCGAGTTGACCTTGCCGCTAATTCTTTTGTTCTGACCACATGACTGATCGTTGAGACGATGTCGTTACCGTACATTTGAAGCTTTCTACTAGCGTTAACTATTGCAGCTTAGCAACTTGGCTAGGGGTACAGAGCTGCGGTAACTATTTCTATCTATCTCGGCGGCGACAAGATACCAAGCTTAGCTGATGGTTGGCTTGCATGATTTAGCTGATCCTTTGAGTAAGGCCTCCTCAAGGTTTCCATTCTACTATCGTCTTATGTCTATATAGTATAGTCTTTTGCTATTCTTATCCATTCTGGACCACCTCAAGATCATACATTACTATATAGGTATAATGGCCTCTCTTTATATCAACAAAACCACGATCGGATATAGTAAAATTTATAAACGGCGTCCCATCAAAAAGAAACGTGCAATTTTGATTGCAGCCGCTATAAAACAGTTCAAATAAAAATGTTATAAAAATACATGGTAACGATCGTGCGCGTTGAGCACGTTAAACACGCTAGCGGACAAACAGACAAACATTTGTATACGCTTCCAGTTACGAGTGACTTACGATGCGTTTGGCATTGATGCCACAGAATAATATATATGTAGAAGTAAATTAAGCTTGTAACGCGGGGAATGCGATGAATGCAAGACGCACAGTTCGTTGTGGTGAAACTTGGGGGAGGCCTATATCTAACAGTAGACGTCTTTCGGCTGAAATTGTGAAGTACTCGAAGTCGTGTACGGGAGCATTATTAAGTCAAGGAAATGGTATTTGCGAAAATCGAACACTTGACCTTTGGGGGGCTGGAGTCGTTCCGTATATGGGTTGCCCCATGAGTTGCCCAAGGAAATGACGATGATGAAAATAAGAAGTACAATCGGTGTACTCGAAGTCTTGTATGGGAGCTTTATTAAGAAATGGAAATGGTATTGCGAAAATCGGACACTGAACTTTGGGGGGCTGGAGTCGTTCCTTATATGGGTTGCCCCATGAGTTGCCCAAGGAAATGATGATGATGAAAATAAGAAGTACAATCGGTGTACTCGAAGTCTTGTATGGGAGCATTATTAAGAAATGGAAATGGTATTGCGAAAATCGGACACTGAACTTTCGGGGGCTCTTTTCTTTTCTTCGATGGGGAAAATCATCGTATGACAAAACCCGCTCTTGGGCGTAGCGGGAGATAGTGTCAGACTCTTACTGACTAAAAACCCCATCCCGTTCCTTCTAGCCTGGGAGTCGTTCCTTATATGGGGCAAAGTTTAAAATAAAATTAAATATGTACTACAAAATACTGGTTAGGGTTACATAATGCTTTTATCATCGGCGGAGACCTCTCGCGCCGGGCCTTGGTTCAGGCCATGGTCCGGAGCGAGGAGGAGTGGCAGGCGGTCGCCTCCTTCTGCGAAGCAGTAATGCTAGCAAAGGAGGAGGCAGACCGCATCAGGCAACGGCGCCCCCGCCGCCGCCGCCGGGATTCTGATCCCGATTTCCGGCCACCGTAGACGCGGGCTCGCGGACGGCGAGCCATGGGTAGCTCGCTGTCCGATCGTCCGGTAACTGTCCGGACCGAGCCAAGGCGTCGACGGCGCGCACTGTTCCCGCGCGCCTCAAGGAGTTGTCAGCAACAGGAGGGGCCCATCTGGGTCGAAGCCTACCGGGGTCGGGGTTATCCGAAAGGAAACTAGAGCCCCGGTATGAAGGCTAGAAGGAACGGCGCGGGGTTTTTAGTCAGTAAGACTCTGACACTGTCTCCCGCTCCACCCAAGAGCGGGTTTCGTCAATGATGATTTTCCCCGTCGAGAGAAAAAAAAAAAAAAAATGCTTTTATCATGTGAGAATGTAAATAAATAAATTTAAAAAAAACTACAAAATATAAAATTAACTACATATTTATTGCTTCTACATCCGACAGTTAAAATACCACCCAAAAATGAAATGGTGTGGTCGTAAAAAACATTCGTAACTTTTCATAAATGTAGACTTTTATGTCGTGTCATGTTAAAACATAGCGGAAATCATTTATTACATTATATTATTTTCATTGCAACCATGATTAAAATGCAAGTGTTCCGTTTTCCTTAAGGACTGGACTTTGTACTTCACTACTCCATTATAATCATTAAAATAATAGTATTAGAATAACTAGTACTAACTATTGTAATCTTATTTTCCTCTGTATGTAGGGTTCCGTACCTCTTATGGAAAAACGGAACCCTTATAAGATTACTTTATTGTCAGTCTGTCTCACGTCTGTCTGGTGAAGACCCTTTATCTTGGGAACGCGTAGAGGTATCGAGTTTAAATTAAAACTGTATAATCAGGTCTGCGGTCCCTTAAAGCTGTGAAAAAATCAAACTGCTAATTTAACGAAAAAAAAAGACGATACGGCCGTTTATATCGCAAAAAAAAAAACGTATATTTCGACACTCTCAAGGGACCCCAGAATCCTGAAATTTGGCTTAAAACAAGGTCTTGTAGAACAGGTATAGGAATAAATCTGAAACAATAAATATTAAGTTGCGATTCGGTGTAATCTTCTCTCCATTTGGGAATTGGACTATTTACAAAAAAACTTAAGAATATATATAGTTACTAGCTTTTGCCCGCACGGCTTCGCTCCCGCTCTTCTCTACTCTACCCTACTATACCCTACTCTACCCTACTCTACCCTACTCTATCCTACTCTACCCTACTCTACCCTACTCTACCCTACCCTACTCTACCCTACTATACCCTACTCTACCCTACTCTACTCTACGCTACTCTACCCTACTCTACCCTACTATACCCTACTATACCCTACTCTACTCTACCAAACTTCACATAAACCATCTACTAAATAGTCTGAACAAAGCCTAAAAATTTGGTTTGGATAGGTGAGCCCGTTCTTGAGTTATAAAATAACAACGAAAAGTGGCATTGATTTTTATATATATAGATAAGTAAACTTATTCGGAACCCTCAATGCGTGAGTACATAACTCGCAAGTGCGAGTCATTTGGCCATATCGTTAATACGTGTAGGATTTCTATGACAAGAAAAGGTCTAAAAGAACAGGCAAAACGAGGATTGGCATAATCGCGAAGTAAGTATACTTACTCCAGGGGCATAATTATCAAACTCTAACGTTTCGACGATCCTGGCCAGTTCTAATTGGCCATATCATGAAGTGAGCAATGTCTTAAGATTTGACCACGACATACATAGATAGATTACGAAAACACATCAATATACACATAACATCATGACAGAAAACATTTCAGGAGTTTCAGAAGTTGTTTTCGCATATTTACGCAAGAAGCTGACATGTTTGTGTGTTTTATGTTTAGGTGATATTGAACTTTTGACGTGAAGTTTATTTATTGGGACAGCGAACTAAGACATAAAATATAAGTTTTAGTATATGCGAAACACGTATCTAATATTTTTATCTAAAGAATCACCATGAAAAATCACAAAGTTATAAGCTAATAAACACAAATGCATGGTCATCGGGCCACTACGGTGAATGAGGGGTAGTTTACTCCCGCATCCAGCTGTGCTCTGGCGCCTAATGCCCGCAATGGCCTGCTGTAACCTGTGTTGTACTTAGTGTCGGTGGTGTCCAACTTGTGACCTATTTTCAAATATTTTTGGTAAAAAATATAACATGTTGTAAAAATGATCGGAATCTATTGAGTTACTGATTCTGAACAAACTATATTTAGGTTTCGCATATACTAAATATAATGTTGTTTACTTTGACAGTTCTAATGGTAGTCAGCAGCACAAAAGTCTGACTAAGATTATCCAAAGGATATCGGGTTATCCAGTAACTGGGTTGTGAAGATCATACAGACAATCGATCCAAGATACTCGTACAGCTACATCAGCTGTATTACAGGGTGTTTGGCGCATGGACCGACACAATTTTTCCAGGGATTTGGGAGGTCATTACCTAGGTTCTACCCATACGCCCTTTGTCCCAAATGTCACGGTTGGTTACATATGTTTTTTTTTTTGGTTTAATTTAAATTAAAAAAATAGTGTCCCTTATTTTTGAATAATCTAAAACACGGACTAATTACATTTTTAAGGCAACTAGCCTACTGCGAGTAAACAAGCTCATCCTCACCCTACATACTCGTATTTATCCTATACATCAAGTACCAGGGTGTAAGCATTGAGCAAGAGATGACGTAACGCATGTTTGTACGGTGTGGGTTTCAGTGCCATTAACATGACATTGTGTGATCGAGTGCCACTGGCATCAACAATTACATGTGTTTCTTTTGGCCTACAAGCGTCAGCGCCTAATAAGTGGTAATATATCGCATCATATGCTCCAAAAACCAATCAATGGTGTTGGACGTGTTGGTATGGTTTTTTTTTCGGTGGGAATCCAGATGACATCCCCCGCTTTTGGAAGGAGCGGGAGATAGTGTCAGACTCTTGCTGACTACAAAACCCATCCAGTTCCTTCGTTGCTTTTTGTACCGGGGCCGAGTCTTCCTTTCGGAAACAGACCCTTGGCCCAGCGGACCCTTGGGCCCAAAGTGTTGGGATGGTGCCATTAGCTCAATATAAGGGCTGCGCGATCATTCGATGTCGGCAAAACTGTAAGGTGGACCCTTACAATTTTGCAGTGCCTAAGTCTACTGGAGCCATGAGGTTGACTTCTGAAAAGGAAACCCGTAGTCCTAGAATGCAAGGGCAACTGAAAGAACATAGGTGTAGTTTTAGTCAGTAAAAATCTAAATAAAATAAATGAGGCAGAAGTCATGAGACTAGTTCCCACTCCAAAGAAAAGGTGGATTTTAGTTAGGAGGTCTGTCCCTGGCTCCTCCTAGAGATCTGAGTCATTTGATGATTTTCAACCTCAAGAAATAAACTCAACTGTTTCCATGACACCTGGATTATACGAATAAATATACCTACTGATAACAAAACTCCATCATCCTTTAGACTTTTTTTATAGCCTACGTTCAGTTAAGAGGTCGTATTCTCATTTATTAGAGGTTGATCAAGTGGTCTTCAAACTAGTCCCAGTCTCACGATAACTGATCTAATTAATATCTCCGTTCTCAAACACACACATCTGTGCTAACGTTTAAATCCTTCTATCATAACACCAGTCTAGCTTCAAAATTGCAAAACAAACTGCGTCATAACATTCTATGAGAAAACCAAAATAAATGTTTTCACATTCAATCTTTAAAATGAAAAGATGTAATCTTCCGCGTTTGAAATAGATCGGCTCAGCTGATATAATCACGGAACGTGTAGGCGGTAACTGTGAGATCGGAGATATTTTATGAGTTCCATCATTAAATGTGCAAAAGTTATAAAAGGCACGACGACAAGATCCACTACGTGCGGTTGACAGTCGCTATCTATCTTATTCCAAAAGTTCAGAGACGGAAACCGAGTAAAATTTCTCAGAAGAAATAATAGGAGGACTCTAGGTTAATGAGCTCTCTTTTATCAAATAATATTAAGGATAATAAATCGCTTGCAGTGTTTAACCCTTCAGATACCGTCAATTAGAGACACAATAGTAAGACAATAGATGCGCGGCCACCGGTGGTCGCTTGGGGATTCATGAATTAAAACAAAATTAAAAAAATATATTTATGATAAAATTTACTAAAAATTGCTCGATAGTATGTCTATTTATTAGTTTTTAGTTAAGTTCATTATTAAGTGAACTATGTAGGATCCCCGCAACCCTCACTAGGTCATTATTTCTGTATTTCTTTGTGTGTTGATATTGTTTTATAATTGTGAGTTTTATTTAATTTTATTGGAAATGTTTTAAATATTAATAATTTATTTTCTATTAGGTTATATTATTATTGTAATTTTTTTGTAAAACATTCAGACACAATGTAAATTGTTAAATGAATAAATGAAATGAAATCATACACACACACATACTATATTGAAAAGAATAAATTAAATAGATTGTAATCATTGCAAATAAATTGAAGTCTGCTGAAGCTTTGATGATATTTACAATCTAACCGGCTTATAATCTCTAACTTTTTAGTTTTCTACCTGATATTTAATGCACACAATTTTCCCTTTACGTTCGGGAAGAAAACTGTAACATAAAACGCAACTATAACTCATAATATAAAAGCTAATGCACTTTATTTTCCGGCGCCGGCCTGACTACTGGCTGGAGAAGCTTACACCGAATGCTGGTAACTAGATTTATGCAGCTAAACAGAGGCGGCACCGTATACTTGGCTCAGTTCACCCTTTCTCGGAAGACCCTGGGAAAGGATAGGGTTGCCAATTTGAAGAATGCAATAAAGTTCTGAAGGTCTTGGTGACATTTGAACCTAACATCACGAATGCGCTGAGAAAATATGTCATCAATGGTTTCTTACGAGATGAGGTTTAGATTCACCACCTTCTGTAAGCAATGTGATTGTGTAGCTTCAACCTTTTATCCACAAGTTTGTTAACATTAGCATTTATATTAGCAGAAAAATGGCTGCTGTTGTGAATATGCGAGACTAACTCGACGATATTAACAATATATAGAGCAAAAGTTAGAGATATACCATAGGAAATCTAAAGTTGCTCACTCAGCCCAATTTTTTTTTTCTTTAATAGCAGCATCACAGACTACCCCTTATTTAGTTTAAATTCTTATTATCTATCCTAAAGTTCTCTGGTAGATATCGCTGCTAGTAACCTCCGTAGAAAAGGGAGGATATTATATCTGAATTGGGCAGCTGCCCGATAGATGATTTCGATTTGTTGTTTATTTGTTAAAATCGCGCGGAGAAATCTATTTGCGCTTTGCAGGCTTTCGTAGCTTAGTTCATACATCGCGCCATAGATGTCGCTACAGTATACAATAAAGTTTATTCTATTCTAATCGTTTCCAGCAACAATAAAAATAGCCTATAAATTTATTTATTTATTTATTTATGGTTTTACTTTCACAAAAACGGCTATCCGCCAATTACATTAATTAAAGACTAAGTATATACAAAAATAATAATAATAATAAAATCTAAAAACACAAGGAAGTCTGCCATTCGTGGCGTTGATCTACTAATTAAGAGCATAAAACCGTTCTCCTCAACAAACAGGGGTCGGTAAAGTTGCTAGGCAAAACCCTATCCCGGTAGCATCGTAAATGCTAAGTTTATTGTCGGTGGCGAGGCCATCCGCAATGTACTGTTTCATTGGTAAGCCGATGTGGGCCAATTGTTTACGTATGGCGACTGTTAAACTGAAATATTGCCTTGTTTTCTTTTCTGGAGCCTGAATGGAAGTATATTTAGACGATGGTCACGGTAAATTAAATAAAGATAGAGATATTAACTTCGTAAAGATCGTGGGTCTCTTTGGACTGGGACCACGGCCCCAACTTCCATCTATTGAATTTTTTTTTTTGTAAAATTTTGGAACAAGGAACAAGGTATTAAAGAGCAGTTATCAAAAAAACTGTATCTATTTTATTTGTAGTTACAAAATACTATTAAGAAAACATTATTTCTAATAGGTGGAAGTTGGGACCGCAGTCCCAGTCCAAAAAGTCCCTCGACCCGTACGGAGGGAAGAAAACCAAAAAAATCGATGGATTCTGTTAGGAATGAGTGATGAAAGCTTACAGCTGTCAAGACAGATTGAAAGAAGAAATTAGTTTTACATCGTTTTTTATAATAGCTGAAATTGATCAAGTAGCCGATTCTGAACTTCCTACTTTTAGGATATGCGTTTATTACGTTACTGTATACTCAGACTTATGTTATAGAAAGTTGTTACGAGGAATATTGAAAATAATGTATTTATCCTAAATTCCTAATCCTTCTTTATCACAAAATTTAGGAAAATCACGTTATAATTGCAGATTACAAGAATTCGATGGCGCATCCATCGAATTCTTGAAATCCACAAAAGAAAAACGCACAGGACCGTTCGTTGTAGCGACACTTGGGGGCCTATGTCCAAAATTGGACGTCTTTCTACTGAAATGATAATGATGATGATGATGACGTTATAATTACTTTACCATAATATATTCAAAACAGCCGCAGTTGCATCTATCAATATGCAATAGACGGACTAATTATACGTGTTGAAGCATACATAATGACCTACGTTCAACCTGATTTCATTACAAATAGAGTATAAGTAAGTCACTAAGGAATAAAGTAGCTTTCTATCGGTGAAAGAATTTTAGCAATCGGACCTGTATTTTCAGAGATTACCTCCTAGAAAAAAAAAGAAAAAAAAAACAAACTTTACCTTTTTAAATAATAATAACAGTGTAAATAACGTATTTGGCTTATATTTTGTGATAAAGGGCTCCTTTTTCACAAAATTTAGGAATAATAATGAATAATAATTACTTATCCACAATATTTTCAAAACAGCCACAGTTGCATCCATCAATATGCAATAGACGGACTAATTATACGTGTTGATGAAGTATACATAATGGCCTACTTCCAACCTGATTTGAATACAAATGGTGTATAAGTAACGTAGGGTGCGTCAGCTTAGCTCTGCCTTTGTCCAACCACGTCATCTGCTCTCGACAAATTCAATAAAGAAATCTCTTGAGAATCTCTGACTTCAACAGTTTGTTCAGAAAAATGTTTCTCTTGACATATATTTTAGCTTACATAGAAGGAAAAATCTGCGAAGAATAAGCAGTGTTGTCAAGAATAAGCGTTTTAGTGGCGTGTTTTGCTCTAATATTTTGAAGATATGTAACAGTTTGTCGGGTAAAGCTTTGATATTTATTTTTGGTTTGTGTTTGAAGTGATATCGGAACATTCTTATTGGATTACAAAAAACGTATAAGTTTTTTCGAAAACATTCTCGCTAACAAAGTCTTGGGAAATTGCTAGTCCTTACGTTTTACAAAAAAAGTCCCCTGTCTGTCTGTTCGTGAAAAACTTAGAAACTACTGAGCGGGTCCACCACTAGACAAAGTAATACATGATAAAAGTGTAGATTTATAAAACATACATGCATATTATGAATAAATTGAGAAAAGAAGAAAAGCCGAGAATTAAAAAAAAATGCAACACCTGAAAAAGCTGAAACCAGTTATGAAAGAAATATATAAAAAGTAAAAACAATTGATCAAACCATGACTTATTCAAAGCTAGACTGTTATTGAAACAACCAGTTCTGATAAAGCACATAAAGAACAAACTTCAATACTTGACCTGAAACAGATATTGTTATTGATAGAAATGATTTAAAATATCACCAATTGTGATACTATCTTACTATAGAACGTGTTTAAGTCAAGAACTACGAGCTTAAAGTTTCACCATTAAGCGTTTGGCAAGAGTCCAGACATTAGCGTAGATATGGTAGTCTCGGGATTCGTATCCAGTCGAATATTTCCATCCAAAGATAGTTTTATGCCTTCATCGACCTCAATTTTCTAGTTTAAAATGTTCTTTTTTGGACTAAGTACATTGCTGTCGAAGATTTCGACAGCTTTATGGACGCAATTTTATTAAAGTTCATCGTTGTACCTATAGTTTATTTTATAACTATATTATATATTATTATAGCTTCGGTGCTATTACTATCTTTCCCCCTGAATTTGTTTCGGAAACACCGGCCTCATCTCGTTAAAATCGTCGCGTTACTGAAAACAAAATTGAAAACCTATTTACAAAATAAAGATCATTTATCAAACTTTTCATTTTTAACTTGCTGCAAGATATAATTTTAAATGTTATGTTGTGAGACGTTCGATAAAAATTACATGTTCATAATAATGTACTATGATTCATATTATGTATTTGTCGTGTCCATTTATTTCCAAAGCCCCAGTGTCACGATCATTTGTTCTATTATAAATCGTGTTCTAGTTTCGAACAGTTCCAAGTTCTGTCCCACATAACTTGGCAACTAAATTGACTGTCAGATTGTCCATAATAACCCCTATGTTATACATTTCTTTCTTCTTATATTACTTTCAATAGTTTGTATGAATGGCTGTCGTAAAATTGACAAATATCTGTCGTTTGACCTACTGATTTCGTAGATCAAATAGTTTTTCCACTCCATTGTCAATTGATCGTAAAGAAAACGTGTTAGCGAAAATTACATCATGATTTGTACATGAGTAAGCCAATAGACACGTGGTCTGTTCAAACTCTTGTAAAATGGTCATTGCGCATAATTTGGTTTTTATCATCCTATCACCTAGAGTTGACTAAACACATCTCCTTCTATATGGCTTATTAATCATTCCAGCCTAAAGACGTCCACTGTTGGACATAGGGTTCCCCCAAGTGTCGCCGCGACGATCTGTCTTGTGCACCTCGCATCCATCGGATTCACATGACCTGCTAGGTCATCAGTCTGCCTTAAGGGCAGCCGTCCAGTGCTTTTCGACCCCATCGACCATTATGTTCTTCGAGCAATATGCTCAGCTCACTGCCACTTAAGTTTGATGATTTTTTGGCCTATCAGTAACCGTGCTTCTAAAGTTGATATCCTCATTCTTGATTCTATCACGTTAGGAAACTCCGAACCCTTTGGGTGCCTTCTGATGAGGCCCATGCTACCTCCCGCTGCAACCGATGAAGTTAAGTTCAGTCAAAATTATAGAGTCTCTTCTCGTCCGATTACAATAAGTATCTTCAAGACTAGAGTGAATCTTTCTTTAAAAAACCAGTGCGTTTCACCATCAACGATTGCATCACTGTTTACCGTCAAATGGGATCGCAGTCAAGCACTAGTTTATATCGATTAAAAGAAAATTTTATACGTTATTGTACAAACAATAGATAACCCTCTCCTTGGCAACAAACACACACGTTATCTTCCGACTATTTTGAATACAAATCGAGGTGACAGTTCGTCGAGTTCAAGGCTGACGGCTGATTCTAAATATAGTGCATCAATCAACAATGAACTCTATTAATTCGCGCCAAGTTGTTCATGCCGGTGTACTTCCGTTTACTGTCGATAGTACATCAATAACGTTGGTATCAATACCTACTTCCTACTTAGTGACGTTGGTCTTTCAATTCAATTGCGAGACAACGTACAAGAATGGAAATAGAATATCTACGTTTTGAATTGTTTTAGATTTGGCGCTGTTCGTGCAATATGCTTTATTTAGATACTAGCTTTCCGCCCGCGGCTTCGCCCGCGTGGAGTACAGTTTATATCGCGCGGGCAGAGACCCGTGCTCAGCAGTGGAATTATAGGTAGCCTAAGTGTTATTCCAGTGTCTCTTCTACCTACCTACCAAATTTGATCTAAGTCCGTTTAGTAGTTTTTGCGTGTAAGCGTAGCAGACAGGCAGACAGAGTTACTTTCGCATTTATAATATTAGTAGGGATAGTAGGGATAGTAGGGATAGTAGGGATAGTAGGGATAGTAGGGATAGTAGGGATTAGTTTTGGTCGTATTTTGGTCTATCAGCATCTGTCTAGGTTCTGCGGGTATTATTCGTAAGAGTTAGAGTAGACCTGGAACGCAAAGGGCAATTGAAGGACGCAGGTGGGTTATGACCAATAAAAGTCTGACAATCTTTTACGTGCAACCCTAGAACCGGAGAAGTCATTGAATAATTGTCGCACTTTAAAAAGATATATTTTGGTATTTTTAGGGTTCCGTCCCTCAAAAGGTAAAAACAGAACCCTTATAGTATCACTTTGTTGTCCGTCCGTTTGTCTGTCTGTCTGTGAAGACCCTTAATGTCGACAACGCGTGGAGGTATCGAGTTGAAATTATATACTCAGGTCTGCAGTCCCTTCAAGCTGTGAAAAAATCAAACTTCTGAGTTAACGAATAAAAAAAAAGCCCGTTTATGTCGCAAAAAAATCCTATATTTTGATACTCTCAAAGATAGGTTACTTCCCATTGACCCAGAATCCTGAAATTTGACACAAAGCAAGGTCTTATGGCACAGGTACAGGAATAAATCAGAAAACAGTTAGCTTGGTGTTACATACATCACAAAACAAAAATGTAATTCGAAAAAATCTTCGAGGCTCCATTCGGGAATTGTAGTTTGCACGGAACCCTCCGCAAGCTAGTCTAACTCTCATTTGCCAATTTTTAATTTTTATTTTGGTAAATAAGTACTTATAAGGTAAATATTAGTATTTACCATAGCTTGAACTTTCACAGTAACATATACATACATACATACATATATCCATGTGCTTATCAGTTGTCAATTCATAATAAATCAGTAGGTCAGAAGTAATAAGATATAATATTGTAAACATTTAAAGACATAAGTTTTAAGTTTGGTTTAGAAGATGTGAAGGTTAGATTATGTTCAATTAATTTGTTGATAAAGAACATGTAAGTCAAGAAAATTAATAAATATAAACCTAACCTCCAGCTAACAACCCTAATAGGCTGGTGTCGACACATTTTCACGGTCATGCTGATAGTGCTACTTTTTTTAATTTTCGTGAGCGTATAAACTAATGTTTAACAGGTTTATTAATTTACTAGTATTCACTCAACGGGTGGTTTACGTTCGGCTCACCTGAACAAAATCTTGACGAGGGGTTAGTATACATTTTGAAAACATCTACTTTGAAGTAGTGTCCGACCGAAACTGGTTTTTCAACCGAAACCGAAACCGAATTTCGGCAACAGTCTCAGTTTCAGCCGAAACCGAAACTTCCTTACAAGGATCATGTTTTGAGGGAAAAATAAAGAAAACGTTATTATAATCAGTCCGTCCTTATTTTTTTTTTTTGCAAATCTATGTATTTATGTTCGCTGACTATCATGAATTTTACTGAACTCGATTTTAGTTTGGGAGTAGGTAAAACGCAAGCCAGTCATGACATGATTAGGCACGTAGACACGGCAAAATGTATTCGCTTACTCGCTTGGAAGGTATTTAACGCGCTGAACATGAGTGCAGTTTCGGTTTTGGCTGTAGTTTCGGCAGATTTGTGACCGAAACTAAACTGAAACCCTGTTTTTTTGCTGAAACTTGACCAAAACCGAAAAGTCGGACAGTACTTTGTAGGATCGATCATAAGCGGGCTCGCAGTCTCTCTCGCATTTGGTTGTTTTTCTGGAGGCTGTCAGGTGTGACTATTACCTTTTTTGAGGGTTTATCCGCGCTTGAAGCATATCAAGAACCGCCCTACATTCGTCATAAACCCCGATAAATTTACAACAGAATCTACCACTACATTTTATTGATTTCTACGTTTTTATCGCTGCGGTCCTACTCTAGCCTTGGTTTCTGTAATTGACGGCTTATGCAGATATAATTAACGTGGAGCATATATATGTGATTGCTACTTGATAATCGACAGCTAAACGGTGGTGGCCGAGTGGTAACGGCCCCGACATACGAGTTGTAGGTCGCGGGTTCGAAACCCAGCCAGGCGCATTTTGTGTAATTTATTTCATCACCACTGCTCTCAAAACGGTGAAGGAAAATATCGTGAGGAAACCGGCATGTCCTAGAACAAAGAAGACATGTGACATTCACCAACCCGCACTGGGCCCGCGTGGTGGATTACGGCCCATTCCCTTTCCTAGAGAGGACGCCTGAGTCCCAACAGTGGGAGCATTAATAAGGCTGATGATGATGATGATGAAACGGTATCTTATATCCTAGTCAACACAACAACAATACAATACAACAAACACAGCCACATGACATCATCACGACAACGTTTCGGTTTTCGGACGGTTCGGAGTTTCGGTTTCGGATGCGGATTCGATTTTCGAGGATTTCGGTTTTATTTTTCGACGAATTGTCATGTGGTTGTAACATATGGACTCATGAATTGATTAAAACGTTTAGAATGAATGATGATGGCAATACGCAGATTATATTATTGTCACTGAGATTTATGACGTTCTATTGTCACGTTTGTTTGTCATGTGCTCGTCTAAGAGGTGTCATAGTGAATACATTCTAGTCAGATGCATCATATACCTACATCTACATAGTTTCAAGGTTCTTATAGAAATACCTATTCAAATTAAACCTCAACTGCACCAAGCTATTTTGGCCTCCACAATTTCGGGAATTTCATATGTAATATGAAACAACAACAAACGCCTTGTTAATACCGAAATACATAATTCAATTTATGTTTACGTATTTACACAAATAACTTACGTAAACACAACGCTGGGAATTATTAGGACAACGGCCTTTACAAATACGCCTACGAACAAATCCTACGATGAAAACAAAATGGTTTTGTGTTTTCCTTTGATTTTACTAGCTTTTATTTAGTTTCACATGTCCCGATGTTTGTTTGTCATCAAATGACCCACTTCCCGATTATCGATTGATCTGAAATTTTGGATGCATGTGTAAATCAGATTTCAATACAATATTATTAGGATTTGGAGCTGATCTGATGATAGAATCGGAAGATGGCTACAGGAACTTGGTAGTTAAAAGACACAAACCCCATCGAGTTTGAGCTCGTATGGTAGGTACGTCTTGACAAGTATGAATTATATAGGTATACCGAGCTATAAAAGCTTGCTATGAAAAAAATGTTTTTCATTAAACGCTTGTTTATCCAAATCGTCTTTTGTTTCAGACAAGTCATCTCTCACATAAAGAACATACCAGAGCTGATACTTCTCGGGAATGTGTCTCCGACTGTCAGAAGACTTCCTATCTTCTCTCTAATGGTGAAGCATCCAAGAGGGACCTTCCTGCACCACAACTTCATCTGCGCAGTCCTGAATGATGTCTTTGGTATCCAAGCAAGAGGAGGACTGTCTAGCAACTTAAACTACGGGTCTGATATCCTCGGGATTGACGACCAACTGTTAAGAGAATATGAAAAATTATTGGACGTTGAAGCGTGAGTATTTGAATAACTATAAAATGATATCGTCAATGTTCTGTTCAAGGCCCAATCGATTGTTAGAATTATTATGAGAAAATAAGTAATACCGGTAAATTCAGGTGGTGGCAATTGAATCTTGTTTGAACCTACGTTTAATAGCTATAGTTAAATGGTTTTATTTGTCCGCTTATATTGAGATATTTACGTGTGAACCGTACGATATTACGAACAGTTACAATATAATATCTATAAAGGCACAGATGTCCCGATAAATCCAGAATGCCGCGTATTCCACTCAAAACAATGTCTGCCCCTTCCCGCCATTTTACTTGCTTGTGATTGGTCGAGAACTGTCAAAGTCTCGACCAATCACATGAAGTCAATACAACTACATTTAATCTCAAAAGTTAGATATGATCATAAATAGTCAACAAACATATTATTATAATTATAGGTATAATTTATAACATACGCTTGTTGCAAAATAACATAATGGTTTAAAAGCAGAAATATCATCGTCTTTATTTTTTTATATCTGAATTTTATTCAGTAACAATCAACCTTTGTTAATTCTCCAACAAATTCAAAACAAATAGGCATACAAATTCATGAAACATCTCAAGCGTCAACTGTATTTTTAGAAGCATAAACATTTGGGCTATGTGCGTTTATATTGCAAATCTGTTAATTGAATATCAAGGCCGAATAATTTGCGTGCTCGTAAAATATCAGCGCGCCCGTATATATCAATGGAATTTATATTACAGGCAAAAAGAAGTCGCTCGAGTGCGCAAAATGAGTGACGTGAAGGCGCCAGAAGTACCCATATACAATGAGCACTTAAGACCTGGGTTCTGCAGAGTATCTCTTCCTTTCTTCACATCAGATTCTGAACTGGCTTTCGTTCTAGAAGCCTTGAAGATGGTGGCCACTGAAGGCTGGAAGATTCTACCACAATACGTAGTGAACCCTGAAACTGGGCAGTGGAGACATCACACTTGTGCTGTGCTCAGGGACAGAAAGTCATTGCACTCACTGAGGTTCAATGACGGAAAAATGACCGCACACGAAAGAAGAGTTTCTGGTCAGTATCCACTGCTATTTAGACATTCACGTCTAAACACGTCAGTCTGTTTTTAATATAATTTATTTTTCATTTCAGGTCCAGGCATATTCCCTCAAACATATACGGAGACTCTGCAAACAGCGAGAAATTTATTTAACAGAGCAAGAAAACTGGCAATGAAGTGTTCAACAGCTGAGCCAGAAGTCAGTTTCAATCCACGCATAGACTATCTCAGATGGTTCATGCTGCCCAAAGAAGCCCACGACCTTCTTCTCGGTCGATCGGGTAATGTTAAACACATTGTACCATTCGACCCATCAGGGTACACAGGAGCAAGAAAGAGCCTTAATCTGAATACAAGGTCTTCTATTACTTCGTCGCCTATTTTGGGTTCTTCGCCAAGACATTTCAGTCTTTCAGCCATAGACGACTGTCACATATTTAGACTGAAACAGAAACAAAAATTCTATTCAAGAGAATCAAGTCTAAGGGAAACCCACAAGGAAGAATCAGAGACGCCACATCCAGTTCAATTTGCAGTTGGAGAATCTGTGTCACCGCTACGCCTGATACCTCATAATAGACAACCGCTGCTGATCAGATCCAGATGTTATAGTTTGGGTTCTGACAGTCCTCCAGCAGCACTTAGCGCACAAACAAAATTGAACTTGGGTTTAAAAGAGACCAGCCCGAACAATGTTATTGAGAAATCAGGCTTTTGTCACTGTGGCAGTCAAACAGACCTGCAGTCGTTAGACGACCCAATGATCTCACCCGGAAAGGCGTTCGCGTACAGCACACAGAGTAGCACATCGATATCTGACTGCAGCCAAGTAGGTAGAGTATCCCCAACAACTTCATTAAACTCTCAAACCTCAGATGATATCCAAGCTTATGTCAAAGAAATGACCAGAGAAATAGCAACAGAAATAAAGTCAGAGATCCGCGAAGTCATATCCAAAGTAGACGATATCTTAGAGAATTCAGATTCGCTCGAACAGTCGAATCTTAGCATGAACTCAATTAATTCTAGTCAGAGCGATAAGAATTCAGTGTCAGTCATAGACGTAGCCGAGTACCTAATGGGTATGTCGAGAGAAATGGCTTCGGAAGTGAAACATGAAATACGAGAAATGGTTAATCAAGTTGATGAGATGATTTCGCCAGATTACACAGGGTCTTGTTCCCGGAAGAGTTCTCCGCCGCAGACTGGAAGACAAAGGATTGGTTCTGGTCCAGAATTGGGACTAGACCTCAAACAGGCGACTTCTAGTTTGAGAAAGTGTCCCACTAGTCCGGTGCTGCCGCAATATGAAGAAGATGACGGTCGTTACTGCAAGCGGTCTCCAACAACGAATTCGCCAAAGTCTGCGCATGGCACACCTTCTCACGAGGCTTCGGGACCAAACAGTATATCCTTCAACTCAAGTGAGACATCGACACCTGACACTATAATTCAGGTGGTCACAACACAGAACTCTCCGATTCTTCCTAAATCTTTGAGTTCAAACAAACTGTCGGACGATGAAGCGAGTTGCACTGACGCCGCTTGCAGACATTGTTGTATCAAGAAGAACTGGTGCCAGAACCCCTCAGTGAGTTCACAAGATAGTGGGATCAACATGACGTTCACGGAAACTGACGCATTTCTAGAGTTCGGTAAGTTAACGTTGTTTATTTCACAATTTTTCGGAACGAACCCGGACGCGATCAGTTCACTAAGTGATGCCAATAAATTGCTCACGTTTATGCGAGTCGTCGACTCCGAACAATTCAATGTCAATAGATGTTAATGAAATGGATGAAAATAGTCATTTCTGGTGACAAATGCGGAAGATTCGGAATTGTGCACTAACGAAGTTTTATGAGACGTGCTAATAGTTAGCTTATTCTCATTAGTACCATAGACCGTTGGTAACATAAAATACAAAAAATGTTTTTAGCTATATCCGTTATACTCGTAGGCTTTGAAGCCATCCAAGCGATATGTCCCAAAGCCGTTTCATTAGAAATACAATAGTGCGAAGATGGTTTGGACAATTAAAATAATCTATTAAATAAAAATATGCAAATTTTCTTTTTTCCAACAAATGGAATAGTATCCACTACATAGGGAATCTTTTATAGGGTTAGTATTTAAAAGCCGATCTACTCTTCCAGATTCATCAAACAAGACCAGAAAATGCATTGGCAGAATGCGAATATGCCAGAAACACGAAAAGAGTGAAGTCCCAGACATCATCGAAGGTGTACCAGTGTGCTCCGGGGACCACGTGCGGCAGACCAAGAGGTACGATACCACGGACCAAGGCAGAGTCGTGTTCGCCGAAGACCCTGAGCGACAGAACAGGTAAGCTACACAGTAACTCATCAGTCTAAAATAGATTCACATTAGTGCTCATTGAAATGGCGTCATGTTTTTAATGGCCAGCTATAAAATGACACCTTTTACCGCTTCCTAGAATTTTCTACCATTAAAAATACAATATGTTAGTGTAATGTGAAAATTAGTTTTCCCCGTTCCACGTCTTTGCTGAAAAGATTGAGAACCATAAAATTACTTTCCGTCAGTGATGATGATCTAACAAGTTGACCACTTCTAGCACATGTTACATGTAAACAAGAACAATGTAAGTAATGCAATGTGTAACAAAAAACATGTAACAGAGATATTTGTAATACATAACATGATTGAAAAGAGTGTCCATGGAGTGTCTTGCACATTCTTCTCCATACAGATCTACGTTTTGGAATGTGCAATTAACATATTTTTTCTGACTGACTGACTTTTTGATATTTTAAAAGTGCCTGTAAATGATATAATTGAAATAAAATGCTTAGAATCTAAGCCAAATAAGTGCTCATGTAAAATGTTGGAACTTCACCTACTCCACCTACCTCAGTGAGCGTCTTACAGTTTTGGTCTTTACGAATTCTATTTCAAACAATTTTATTGCAATGCTCAGAACAGTTAGAAGGTCATTAAACCATTTACTGGAACCTACTACGTCTTAGCAAGATTTTAATGAAGTTTAAATTCAATCCAAAATGAGCACGACGCCGACGCCGACGCCGTCGTCCACGGGTATAGTTCTGGCAATAAATCAAAGCATGTCGTCAAGCGTTTCATATTCCTCTCAAACAATATTTCATTCTGACACCCAGTTGTTACTTCTAACGCAGATACTAATTTCAAAGTCTCTTCCCGTGCGAAAAGCAGATTTTTTGGCAACAATTATGTTAATTTTTGCGCCAGGGTAGTGTAGTTTTTGCAGGTTAAAGTCAAGTTAAATGTTAACTAAAATATAATTCAGAGGCATATTACGTAATAATTTACGGAATTGAAATCATTAAAATCATCAATACATCTCAGTTCGTCTTACCCAATTCAATTACTTTTTCGGGAAATAGCGTAAAGTTTTAATTTCTCAGGTTACCAATTTTCTTTTTCTTTTCTTAAATGTTTGTACTTATTTAATGTTCTATCTACATTTTTACTGAGAATTTATACTTTGACAGCAAATCAATCTCGCTCGAAATATCATCATCGGTGCTATAGTCATTATATTTGATTGACCGAAGTTCACATCGTCGTGTGTCACTGTTTCTATCACACGTACATCGTAACTGCGACGAGATGACGGCAATGAGATGAC
Source organism: Mythimna lalbum (assembly GCA_949319445.1). Classification (NCBI taxonomy): domain Eukaryota; kingdom Metazoa; phylum Arthropoda; class Insecta; order Lepidoptera; family Noctuidae; genus Mythimna; species Mythimna lalbum. Next base: position 16,051,919 of record OX439357.1, on the reverse strand, counting down.
GGTGAAGGAAAATATCGTGAAGTAACCGGCACATAACAGAACCGAAAATTTGAAGACATGACTTGACATCTATCAACCGGCACTGGGCCCTGCTTCTCTTAGCCAGGAAGGCCTTTTTGGAATATTCCAGAACCTAAAATTTTAAGAGATGACATCTACTCACCCGAACTGGGCCCTGATTTTCTTAGAGAGGAAGGTCTCAGTCCCAGCTGTGAGAGCATTATAGGACTAATTATATGCTAAGTTTTTTCTACTAGTAAGAGTTAAAGAGCTGTAAATTCATTGCCATATACTAAAACGGCTTCAATCCCAATACATCTCTAACCTTCATCACTCAACTTTACCTAACCTTCTCTACTAACTTCATCTGCTCAATTATTCTAGGGCCTCAACCACCGTGGTAGACTCCTCAAAGCGCTGCAGTCGCTCCTCCAACGCTTCATCCAGCTGCTCTGACAGAAGCTCTCGTTCCAGCGGGTATGGCACCGACCAGAGGACCCATGATGAGAGGTTCTATGATAGGAGGTCAGTTGTTTGCCAAGTTCTTTGTGGTCTTAGCCTTAAATGCTTCTTTGCTAAGCAAATATTTTGCTCAAAACCTTCCAGATACTCAATATTTTGAGTTGGTAAGCAAGGCTACAACTCAAGTAGGTGCTAGTTCTTACTGATCAGACATTAGATTTTCTAACTTTTGGTATGCTGTCGAATTTCTGAAATTAATACGAACAGGTTTTACGGTGTTTTTATGTCAGGTAGTAAGGCAGCATACCTTGTACACACACCATTTATAACAGGTGCAGTAACATTTTACAAATATGATGTGAGAATAGTAGGTACAAAAGCAGCTCAAATATAATAACAACATTTTTAGGGATATGTGGAACACACACGACAAACCTCTGATGAAAAGGAAGGATCTTCCTGCCAGACGAGTATTATTTCTGGTCTGGGCAACTGCCCGTTAGTTGATTTCTCTCTATTATATATGTCCTAATGATGCAAACGACTCTACTACGACGCAGGATTTTGGATTTTAGTTCCTATATGGCATCATACATCGTCATAATCTTACATCCGTTCATCCTAAGCCCTAATTTAATATTTTTTTAACAAAAATCTCATGTTCTTCCACAGTGAGTCAGAATGCCGCACCTTCAAGCCTCAATGGGAGGAGGAACGCGAAGAGCACGAGGACAGCAGCGCCTGCAGTGATGCGTCGTTGACAGACCTGACCCTGGACGATGACAGCAACTGGCACTGCCCTCCTAGAGCTGTGTGGAAACCTACTGTAGAGGTGCGTATAATACTGACAGTAACCTGGTCATGCTACTTACAGCATCCTCTTTAGAAATATACTGAATGTCTACTGCTCGCTCGCGTCTTTAGTTGCTGCTCCTCTCCTATTAGTCGTAGCGTGATATTATAAAGTCCCATAGCCTTCCTCCATAAATTGGCTATTCAATACTAAAATAATTTTTCAGTTCAGACCAATAATTCCTAAGATAAGACCGTTCAATTAACCAAACAGACAAATTCTGCAGATTTTTATCACATTGTTTTAAAAGTCAAATATTAAAAGATCATGGAAGCTTTTTTTGCTTAATAGTATTGTAGAGTAAAGAAAACTCAAACTACATTCTTAGGTCACTTTAACTGAAGCAACTCTTGCTTTGAATAATACAATATATCTATTTAAACACGATACAACGAATAAATCTAACAAATATCAATTTAAAATTGCTTTAAATATTTAGACGTTTATAAAGCATCCGGCAGGTGCAGATATTTCTTTTCTGGTTAGAAAGGAAATATATATAGAAGAGCTAGGCTTAGCTCTTGATTTTCGGAAGCCTGGTCAGGTCACAATTTTTATAATTTTGCTGACATTTTTTTAATTTCGTAACCATCGTTAGGATAATATAGAGATTGGAAACCCGAAGGTTGCAATTGCAACCGAAGATCCTTTAAAAAATCGTAATTTATTTAATAGCTTCTTCGAACGGCATATTCTTATTCATGTATTTTATTAACAGGCCATCCACGAATACAACATGATTCGTCCTGGAGACAAGGTCCTGATCTGTCTCTCAGGAGGCAGCAGTTCTATCGCGCTGCTGCATACCTTGCATCAGTACCAGCTCTACTCCAGGGCTAAAGGCATACACTTCAGTATTGGTAAGTCCTTTCAGTATATCACACTGTTTGGTAGCCAGAGCTAAACAGCAGTAGTTTTATTTTTATTAGGTACGGACAGGCTCCCATTTGACTACTATCTCACCTGATGGTAAACGATGATGTGGCCATGTTTGTCTTTATATCATGGTTATTTTTCTGATATTTTTTGAAACTACTAGTGTCAGATAATTTTTCCAGCACAAGAAGAGATCTCTTTTGTCAGGTTCTTCCATAGTTGGAAAAGGTAAATAAAAAAATATATTGCGTTCAAGCATATTTTTGAAACAAATTTCATCAACCGATGAAGATAACAAAAAACTAAAAGTAAAGAAATTCACACGTAGCGGCACTATGTAGTGCTAAGAAAATATTAATGGGCGTCTCGCTCAAACACCCCTACAACTAAATACTGATATGGCACAATATAGGCACAGGCAGCATTCCCGCGCCGCACCCGCCCTGCGCCCGCTCTTGCAATTTGGTTGAACACTCTGAATGAGCACTTAGTGCTTGCCTACATCATAAAATTTGTGCAAAATTACATTCTCCTAGACTCTGTAGTTTCGACTTCGCGTTGATGTGTCTGCCAGTCAGTTTCTCATTATAGTCTATCAATTAATAAAGCCTTATTATTATTATGTATTTAAGAACAAAACAATTCTTTACAGGAGCTCTGTTTGTACACGAGACACGTTCACAAGTGGATCCCCTGCATCTGATGGCCTACTGCAGAACACTTGGCATCAAGTTTATTTACGAAGACAAGTTTGAACAGGATGGACCTGAACGTAAGTGATACAATTTCTTGATTGCGAAAACTTCGGGCTCAAACTTGGCCTTGTTGTCACAAGATGGCGCTGATCTCAATAATTTGTTTTTAGCGAATTTGTACTGTGGTGGCCCAGTGTTCAAATTCAAACCCAGCCAGGCGCATTACTTTGTGTAATTTATTTCACCACCAAGCTGCTCATAAAACGGCGAAAGAAAACATCATGAAGACAACATCAATATGTTTTAACAACGCAAAATTCTAAGCCACATGTGACATCCACCAACCCGCACTGGGACCGTGTACTGGATTACGGCCTTTTCCCTCTCTTAGAGAGCTGGCCTGAGTCCCACCAGTAGAAACATTAAAAAGTCTGATTCTTCTTCTTCTTCTTCTTCTTCTTCCTTGCCTTATCCCTTTATTTGGGGTCGGCTGTCTTCGTCTGTAGGCGCCAGGATAGTCTATCCTGGGTTGTTTGTGCATCCAGCTGAGCTCGTTCCAGATCTTTCTGATTATGCTATGATTATTATGCTATTATAATAGTATCTCACATTATATTCCTTCCGCAGACGCCACCTGCACAAGTCCGTGGAGCCTCGCCGCGGAAGCCACACGCTGGTCCTGCCGCAGCACTCGCAAGCGCGCCGTCTCCGCGGCCGCAGCGCACGGCTACGGCGTAGCAGCCCTGGCTCAACACCTGGACCGAGCTGCTACGGCGTTCGTAGCAGCTGCCATGCATGCTGGCACGCTGAGGACTTTGAAGCCACATTATGCACTGCGGTAAGTTTAACCTAGCAGACTTTGATCAATTGCTCACATCGAGACATTGCTCTTTGGGTTGATGAGAACTGTTACGCGGACTGCAGTGTATAGGTCTGACAGATAATCAGTGCCGTAACTAGGGTGGTGCCAACGATGCCTTGGCACCGGGCGCAGAGCCTGATGGGGCGCAAATGATCCGCCTAAGCGGAGTAAACTTCCACCATGTGCTCCGGGTTTCGAAACAGGTCACAACCTCCTGAAACATTCATGCCCAGTGAGGAACAGCGTCACGTAGATTAAACTTATCCAGGTCGGACTGTTTATAGGAGCGCAGTTACAAAAACTAGCACCGAATGTAAAAAAGGCTAATTACGGCACTGCAGATAACACGCCCTAAACTTTTAAAAGTATGTTATTTATGGCTCGGCTACACGTTTCGTCTTGCCTGCGAGCACGCAACTATCTAGTTTACCTTGTTAGAGTAACTATTTTAGTCCGGAGGCTTCCAGGAAGTCTAGAATACTCCTAGCTTTAAGAGTTTTAATCTCCTCCGGGCGAATAATGTGTCAGCCTAAATGGATACTCCGTTTGTGGATAAGGGGCCCGCATTCACACAAAAGGTGCTTAGGCGTCTCCCTCTCCTGATTACAGTACCGGCAAACATCAATGGTATGTTGTTGGTAAACAGGGTATACTGTAATTCCATTGTCTTACTTTCCAGTGATCACGAGATCCGCATCATCCGTCCGTTCATCTACGTGCGCGCGCGCGCGCTGGCCGCGTTCGCGTGTGCGCGCTCTCTGCCCGACTTCCGCGTGCCCGCTGACTCTACGCTCTCCCCGCCCGGGAGCCCTGAACATAGCGATGACAGTGCAGATAACAGGTAAGAGATTGACAGTTTTCTGTGTTGGAAGCAATGTAGCAATCTGAGTGGCCTGTAAGGGTCTCCCCACATTTATTGACGCGGAATCGGCTAACACCGGTCAAAAAAGCCTTTATGTCATCGGCTCGGCTCGGACGACGCGTCGCGACAACGCAAAACGAGCCGTCACAACAGCTGATCGGCGATAAGTCGATTAGTGTGGTGATACGCTCTCGGCTTAAGCCGTTTCCACGTCGATAAATGTATATAGATAAGTTACACTCAGATATAGAACAAATGATCGTGCTCATCACACAAAAATTTGTGTTGTGTGGGAATTGAACCCACGACTTCTAGCATGCAAGGCCACTAACCAACAGGCCAGTTAAACTTTTGTATACGTATGTTTTAACCCCAATTATTTTCCCTCCCAGCAAAGACAATATCCTAGACCGCACAGTCTCCGAACCCTGCACATCTTTGGAAGAGCGGGCGGCGTCATCCCGCGCCTCGCACCAGGACCAGTCCCTGGCCGCGTCGCTGGCGGAGCCGCTGGAGTCAGCTCGAGACATACTGGCTGCTCAAGAGCGCCAGTACCCCTACCTGTTCACCAGCCTCAAGAGTGCGTTACGACCTCTTTTTAATGGCAGGTTAGTTTTTACTTTAAGCCTGCCTGTCCTCTGGATCGGAGCGAAGCGGAAAAACTGAGAAATATTTAACCAATAGGATTAAGGATTGCAATCCTTAATTCCTTAGGGGAATTTTTCCTCTTCAGTGGACAGGGAATCAAAACTAATTTAAAAATTCATACAAAACCGGAACGCGGAGCGAGGCAATGGAGTGGGGAAGCAGAGAGGGGAAGCGGAGATGAGAAAAGAGTGCTCGCGCGCGAAATGTCGTCGTCATGATAGGACGATCGCAGCCTAGGTCCACATACTAAAAAAAAAAACAATTTGCAACTTCTTTCCGCATTACTTTCTCACTCCGCTCCAGAACCTCGCTTCGCTTGTGGTGGACAGGCACAGTCTGCAACTCCGCTCTGCATTACTCCTTTGCTCCGCTCTGCTCCGGTGGACAGGCAGACTAAAGCGACGATCCAGACATAGATACCGGTCCTCTCCAGCATTATTATCGTACTAGCTGTTGCCAGCCCGTAGGGGCCCAGCAGGGTCGAAGCCTACTGAGGCCATGAATTGTTCGAAAGAAAACCGCGAGGTCTTGGAACGAATTTAAAGAAGGAACATAGGAGTTCTTTTTAATCAGTAAAAGTCTGACACGCCCTCCCGTTTCGCTCAAGAGTGGAAGAAGTCATTAGATGATTTCCTACCTAAAAAAAAGGTTATATTTCTTACTATTTAGAATTGTGCTACCATTGCATACGCGTCGTCGCGTCGACGACTTGGGCTTGATCCGGACGGTTACTGGGAAGTCGGACGGCGAGCTACACATTGGGGTTACAAATATATCAAACCTCCCCTTTTGTTTACAGAGACCTAAACAAAGACCAGAAGGAACAACGCCATAGAAAGAAGTCAGTCATCCAAATGCGGAACGGAGCGCCTGTGTACGACTCCGATGAGGACAGCGAAGAGGAACTGATGCCATAGGTGTCCACCGCCTGCCACAGCTGCCTGCCACTCGTGCCAGGATGCCAGCTGCTGTAGAAATGTGCCAGATGCCATTAATGCCAACTGACCAAGCAAGGCTGTCAAAACCTGCCAGTCGAAGCCAAATGCTTTAGACACAATTTTTTTTAGAGTGCACGAAAACACAAATGAAGATTTGATACTTGGAAAATTAAAACTAGGTGTAGGTATCGTAGCCAAATCTCAGAAATTGATCACTTCATGATATGGTTTGATGATATTTTAATACTCGTTTGAGCTTTCATTAACATAAAAATACTACATCAGTAATATGGCCAAGCGAGGATTGACATATCATCAAATGTTAATAATAAATAATAATTTTTCATTACTCATACTCTGAAAGTAGTTCTGAAGTTGCCTGAGGAGCGGGCGGAAAAGTACAACACTTTTCATCCCTAGGGAGTTTTACTTTCACCTAACAACTGTCAAATTATTTAAAAAAAAAAACTAGGTCTATCTTCTTGTATCCGTAATTAAAAGCACAATGCTTACCTCGGGGTTAAAGTTACTTATTTAGTCCCACGAATTAACTCCCCAACTTCTTCTCGGGACGAAATAAGTAACTTTCATCCCTAGTGTAACAATGTACTATAACATCATTTGCACAAAATTTAGCTAGGCAACACATAATATTTATCATAATCGAATAACAGATGAGAGAAGAGATTTCTTCTACGGATCTCATACTATTTAAACGATCTGGCCAGTTTTAGTTGGCTATATCATGAAGTTCAGATCAATTTTAAGATCTGGCCAAGATTCAAAATTCATAAAAAAGCAAATGACGATCGAGTAAAACAAACTTCTAATAAAAAAGACGTTGATCTGATTCTAAATAGTCGCACACATTTGCGCGCTGTGCAGCACTAAAATAAGAGAATGTAGCTGTAGGCAGGGACAAGTCATGTAAGAGTGAATTCTAGCCATATAAATGTGGCTGTTAAAAATTAAGCTCGCCAACATGGCGCATACTGGGTTGCCATAGGCGGCTATCAGTAGCCAATGTTGCCAGCGTTGAAATAGATGTGTTCCAGGTATGATAGTAAACCAACCTTACAGGTGGATGAAATTCACCTCGGATGAATGTTATATTATGCCAATAGGCAATGTTTTCTGGTAGTGTGTGTTAGAAGTCTCTCGTGATTTCGCAGTGATCGATTAATTGTGATCAGTGTTATTGTGCACGGTGTCATTTTAGTGGCTCTAGTTACGATCTATATATTGATATCGGTCTTCCAAAATATATAAATTAGAATTTTTGAAGATGTGATCAAAATTTTTTGCTCGATTAGGGGGAAGAAATTAATGGTGGGAAAACCTAAATATATGTTATAGGCTTGATTCTAATTCAACATCATCATATCAGCCGAAAGATGTCCACTGTTGGACATAGGCCTCCCCCAAGCGTCGCCTATGGATGGGCGACGTACAGGATTCTAGTTAGAACCACTAAAATGCCACCGTAATATTATTGTAGCTCGTAAGTTAGAGTGAGTGTAAACTTTGATTTGACGTTAGATTCAGAGTTGCCATGTTGATAATATTTTGTTACTAATAAAAAAAAAATACGATTTTTTTATTCTTTTGTATAACTGTGGAATTGAAAACCAAGTGCATTTGTTAGAGTCTGTTATTGTAATATTAAGAAATATATTTTTCAATGTTGTTGTATGAATTGAGATTGTATGAAAACAAAACTATATTGTATAACGAGGTCTATTTATTCAATCGGTTGGAGAGAGTTTAATAAATATATCCAAGTGTTTATTATATACTGATTTTATTTTAGGTACACGTTATGTACCGAAAAAGGTACCTAAAAACTATTTTGTGGAACGTAGTTATAGAGATATATAATAAATATAAAAGATTTAATTATACAAGTTTACAAAGTAGCAAGTATCAAAGCTGTTTGTACAAACTTCGTAATTGTAGTTTATTACGCTTTTTATAAAGATATTAATTTGCTTATGCGACAGTGTTGCCTGTATTTGTTCATTTTTATTACGAAGAACACTTCTAACAACATTTTTTTACAACGAGTATGAATGATTTATTTTGGCGTGACGTCATCAATCACTTTCCTTGGACATTACCTTCCTTTGCTTTGTAGTCGGGTAAAAAAGAAAATGGCTGCTGATGTGAGACTGAATTTTGAATGAGAACTCATATTATAAATTTTCATTAAGTTTTTCTTATGATTTTGCATTGTTAAGTGACTACTTATCTTAGATATTTTGTATTGCTCTTATATGCAACTGTAGAGTTTAAGAGAGATTCCTAATTACTTGGGATACAAATAGAATAAGTGTGAATTATAATAATCTTGAAACAACAAGTCCCATTAATTGCTTCCATGATATAATTATTGTATTCATATGAAATAAAAATATGTTTTAATTAAATTTTGTGTTTTATTTCGAGTTTCGACATTCCTATATTAAGAGTCAAGATACATTATAAGATGGATACAACCCTAAAATACAATAGGACTTACCAAACTCGTGACGATATGAGTTTAACTTCTTGAGGGAGGGCTGCGGTAAGGATAGTTCGTAAAATATAGTGTGACGCTAATCAGTAACAATCCCTCTCGCTTCAAACATAGCAGCAAAATTGCTTGCTCTTATTCTTACAGCTTTTAGGCCCACAAATTACCGTTTTTTACTCTGGTGCAGAAAAGTCAGCAAGCTCTCTCCCAGCTCAATTTATTCCATTTATCGTAACAGGCTGGGCGCTAAGTGATCAATACGAGTTGCGCGTCAAGCCCTGTTTATTTATATCTTTGTAAGTGTATTGAAAAAAATCGTTTGTTGCACGTGGCAATTTATCACTGCAGCACTTGATTCCACAACCTTCGCCTACGACTCGGGCGAATTCCGCCTCGGTCACTTGGTTCCACAACACCTTCGCCTATGGCTCTTGCGAATTCCGCCTCGGTCGTAATGACAAACTTTCTTCACTTGTATCAAGCGTATTTAACCCTTCAGATACCGTCAATTAGAGATACAATAGTAAGACAATAGATGCGCGGCCACCGGTGGTCGCTTGGGGATTCATGAATTAAGTTGTAACACTTGTATAAAAAAAATTCTCCACCCTCAAAACAAAAAAGGTTATAACGAAATGAAACACAACAATTTACTTACTTATTTACTACTTAGATACACTACACAGATTCATAGTGTGTGTGTGTGTGCGTGCCCACTTTTCTTATTTCGCTAATGAGTATTACAAGTACTAAGGATAATTCCTTCAAAGACGAAGCTAAACACTGAATGTGACAATCATTATCTATCAACTACACTTAGCATTAAATAAGCAGAGACGAATATAATCTATAATCCTAAATAAGCTATATATCATTGTAATACTATAATTTCTTATACTAATTTCATTTCATGACGACACAACATTTTTCTTCGACAGTTATATTTTAAATATGAATAAAGACATCTACATTATAGGTAATAATAATAATAATAGTAATATGAGTTACACGACTATTTAATCTACGATATAATAATGATTATATAATTTTTAAAATAGAGCATCATTTGGGAAAAAGGAGATTTAGAATTTCATGGTTGAATTTTACTTCTTGCCTCCTCCCTGGCAGCATGGCTTACCACCTGTGGAAAGAGAAAACCTTTTATTAATATTAAGGCCTTTCGTCCTTTGAAAATGTGGCCGGAATTAACCCTTCAGATACCGTCAATTAGAGACACAATAGTAAGACAATAGATGCGCGGCCACCGGTGGTCGCTTGGGGATTCATAAATTAAATGCACACATACTCGTACTGCCGCCTGCACTCGCATAGAGCCCCGCTGAACTTTAACCCTTCAGATACCGTCAATTAGAGACACAATAGTAAGACAATAGATGCGCGGCCACCGGGTGTCGCTTGGGGATTCATGAATTAAAACTATATTCTTTGCAAAATATTGATTGTTTTACATATAGTATGTAAATTCTGAAGATTTAACCAGCAATTTTTCCGAAGCATGTGAAGTGGTGACGTTGCCGTCCAGTTGTCGACCGTTCGTCGCACGGTTGCCGCACCGCAAGCTATGTATAAACAAGCTTTTATAGCTTGGCAAACCTATATAATTAATACTCGTCAAGACGAATCATACGAGCCCAAACTCGATGGGGCTGTGTCGTTTAACTACCAAGTTCCTATAGCCACCTTCCGGTTCCATCATCAGATCAGCTCCATGTCATAATAATTTCGCATTGTCATCTGATTTACACATGCATGCAAAATTTTAGCTCAATCGGTAACCGGGAAGTGGATCAAATTTAATTTGCAAGATTTGATGACAGACAAACATGTGGACAAACAGGTGAAACTAAACAAAAGCTTGTAAAAATAAAAGTACGACTAACGCACTGCTTCTGTACCGCAGCAGGTCGTTAAAAAACGCATAAAAAAAAGCGCCCTAAGACTGATGTTTCTGTGGGATCCTAAAACACTGACCAGAGGGTTTGCCATCGCCGCACGCGCAGTTGGGGCCGCAGGTGCAGTTGGCACCGCACGCGGCCGCCCCTCCACCGCACGTATCTGTAGATAATAATAAACATTAGTATTTTACTATCCTGTAATTTCCTTAAAAACTGCTCAACATAGCAGGAAAGGGTTGATGCGGGAAAGCTGAATCCAATTTTGAACCTGCTCTCGAGTTTGGGTAAATGTAGATGTAGGTTGAAGAGAGAGAATTAACGTCACGCCGTGCTGCATTTTTTCGCACAGGGTGACATCACACGTAACTTTAATGGGCTATATCTTTGTTTTTTTTGTTAAATCAAAAAAAAAAATGCGTGTCCTATATTTTTTTTTATAATCTAAAATACGAACTAAATAAAATGTAGTTATTTTGGCCCTGGAAACTACCCTATAGTAGATACATATTAGTCATATTCAAATTTTCAGACGTCTTCGAAGACAGATAAATCTATGAATAAATCAAAATTAATAATAATAAAATAACATAATATCTAAACCAGAATCTCGCCTATTATCCACGCTACACGTTATTTACATCGAGTTCGTGATTGGTGGAAGTAAATTGTGATCGAATTTGGCAAATCTTTACTTCCAATCAAGCGAATTAAAATTGTCTTGTCGATTTATCTCCTTGTTATCAACTACACAGTAAAATCTGGTTTAAGTGAGTCTTACATAAGTGCATAGGCATATAAAAGGGGGGGAGTAGGCCCGCTCCTGTATGGTTTAACGCCCACCCCAAGATGAGCTGCCGATTCGAAATTCTGTGATGGCAAACTTCACATAAAAATCAGGTCCAGGACCAAGCCTTTACTGAAAATTAACCTTAGATACTACGCCAACGGTTATGTAAGATAACTTTCTCACCAATTCGAGTTTTCGACAATTTTTCATTGAAATACCTCTGTTACTTAATAAACTAAAAAAAAAAAATATTTTTAAATTTACAATAGGTACGTCTGCCTTGCCTTTGTATTTCTTAATTTTTGATGAACTTTGTGGAAGAGAAAACCTTTTCCTGCAAAAAACAGTTCCTGTCGCTTGTCTTTCTAAAAAAGGTCTTTAAAACCAAGATACTGAATACAATGGCAATTCACCTAACATTTTGAAATTCGAAAGATAGATACATTTTCAGAAAATAAAGATGGGGCCTAGCTAGGTATTTCTATCATATAAATGTCCAGAAAGAGTATAAGTAGGTGTACACTATAACAATCAAGTTTTTTTTATGGTGGGCAAAAATAATCCAATAACCACCCTCGCTGTTCGGCGGGGGTTGTTGCGGCAGCTGGAGACAGTGTCAGACTCTTATTGACTAAAATCCCACCCCGTTCCTATTACCCTTCACACCGTTGCTCGAGCTCCCTCTCGGATAACCCTGGCCCCAGTAGGCATAACAATCAAGTTGATGATGGGCCGACCCTTGCTTAGCAATTATAACCATTTCATTAGACATCAACAGTTAACAAGAGTTCATAAAACGTAAACAATTCCAATTTAATGGTTACACAAAACAAAGCTATAACAGTAGACAGTACCCAAGTAAGCACGATCAACTCGATATACGTCGAGTTCGTGGGAACTATATCTACAATAGAATGAACTTTCTGTGCTGCCAAGCCCCTGGGAATGGAACTGATTAATTTCCGAGCTATACGAACGTAACTGAATTCCTAAAGCTAGAAATAATTTCATATCCATAACCAGTAATATATCCTAAATCCGTAATGGATCCTATATCCGTATTATAGATCCGGAATTCCATACCCCTAACCTCCCTGCTTAAATGGTTTTATATACAACTATTTTTTTTAAATTAATACTGATCACTGTTTATGATCATATTTGTATACCTAGACAAAAGTAAAAAACGAAAACCCAAAATTGTCCATGAAAATTTGTCATAATTAGTAAAATCATAATTATTATAATTCATAACAATTACTACTAGAAAATACTACGCGCAGTTTTTTTCCACTTACATCTCCATTCATTCATAAAATCAATAGCCTGTACAAAATTTACATAAATTGAGTGACATTTTAGGATATAAACAAACGCTAATAACTTTGCTGTTTATGAATATTATTTATTGAGACTTTACTTAAATAATAAGAGGACCTTTTCTAATAAGCCCTTTAAGTATTTGTTCGATTTAAAAATTAGTGTTGTAGGGAGGGACTTCTAACTTTCAAAAAAATATCTTTCAAGGGATAAAATAATGCCATGCCAATGCATTAGTTTTTATTTTGTTTTTTTTTTGTGTTTAAAGACTAAACTAAAGGCTAACTACTAAAGTCTTGAAGACTAGACTAAAGTCTTGTATATGACCACAGATCAGCTGAATATTTTAACTATTTCTAGTTTGGTCGCACATTAAAATATATTGATATTTCCTGTGTAGTATTTTCATCCCCTGAAAGTTAATAGACCAATTAACAGCCGCTCTGAATGAAATACATAATATGGGTCTTCACAGAAAAAAATATTAGCGAATTCCCTAAAATTTTGTTATTATTATTTATACTGGTTATTACTTCTTAAACGCCTTGCTTTTTATCACTAGAGCCACGTGGAGACTGTTATTGATTAAAAAAATAAGGATGTCCAATTCTATCAACAATTTTAAAGATTACTACCAATAATATACAACTGATTAAGAATAATAGTATTAAAGAAAACCTAGAAGACAATTTATGTATTTGCGGAAAATTTAACGCCCTGACTACAAAATTACACTTAATAAAAATAGTATCCTGACACCAAACCTCCATAAGCGCTTTTCCGCAATTCCTTGACATCTGTAACACCCTAATCCATAGGTAACGACTCAAATTACATCCAATAGGAGCCCATTAGAACGAGAACTAACTGCGTCATTAGCAAAACCGTCACCAATTGGGTTCCGTCCAACCGGCAAAACAAAAACAAACTCGAAGCACGTGGAAAACCGAATTTAAAAGTACACGGAAAATTCTAAGCTGACACAAAAGAAGAAAAAATAATTTTCAAAAAAAGAATCTTACCTTTACAAGAGTCACAGGGTGCAGGCATCTCGATGGTAGTCTAAGCTAGACTAAGCTAGCCGGGGCTGTGATCGTCGGGGTGCGCGCGCAGTGCAAACGTCTACAGCAGCGAGAGTACAACGGGTCAATAACTGTGTGCCTCGACTCCGAGTGGGGATCGCATCGGTCTGCGGTAGGCAGGGAGACAGTGCACTGATTGGTAACGTTATCTCGTTCATTGAATGATTGATGCAAATGGAATTAAAGTGGCAGGATGTTGATTGATTAGGTTTGAGATTGTTGTTAAGATGCTACTGTGTTTCGCAGTACTGCGCAGATAAGATTGTAATATTATCTTGCACATTTGGAAGTTGCTGACGGAGTAAAAACAAAGATCTCAGACTTTCAGCCAAGTGACCTGACTAGGCAGTTAGACACTCAGATATCAGGTGATCAGCCTGGCTGATCTTATAAGTCAAAACTACTATGCTTAGCTTCTAATAGGCTTACCGCACGCTCAAGCTGCACCACCATTTCGCTAACGCAGGCCAGTTTGTAAATGGAAAACCGTGTAAAACTGTTTAAGTTCAGGGTCCATAAGGGTAAGTAAATCTAAAAATTATCCTAAGAATCATAAAATATAGATTTTTTTTATATAAGTTCAAACAACTATCTTTTTTTTAACTTTCGTTTCCTTCTCCGGGATAGAATAACGAAATTCTTGAAATTGATATTTGTCTGCGCAATACAAGCTTTTTGGATTGGTTGAGGTTTTAGTTTTGGTTTATTTGATGGTTACGGTTTGATTTTGGTTCGGTTTAAATGATACGACTTTAGATTGGTTATGGTTTTATGGTTTAGACAACTAAATATATTTATAAGTAAGAAAATTAAGCTGATTTAATCTAAAAGATGGCTTGAACGGTTTTGGTATGGTTTGAGTTACGCGATTGACTACCGAATAGGTACGTACTGACTTTAATAATTACGTCTGTTAGTTTTATAAAAATGCACGAAAGCAAAAGTGCTTAGCTGTTATTCTGCGTTAATTATTTGTTTTGAAATCTCTCCATTTCATTTTAAATCTGCATTTTTCCATTCATAACTCTAAACCTCTCAATCAATCAACAAAATTCAACAACAAAAAAAGCCACCCTATCTCCTCACCTAAAATAAGATAGTTATTTAAGCCCAGGCGTGCAGCAGGTATAGCTACAATAAAATGATCGGATCGTACAAAAACAGGCCGGTACAGCCGTCGCCGGACCGGTTCGCTCACGATTGTATCTGTCGCAAGCTTTCAAAGTTTTCCTATAACCACTATGGAACTTTACAATGGCATTGAATTCGCTAATGAAAACGATTGGTCATTTTGTTAGTAGAATAAACATGAAATTAGGGACGTAGGTACGTTCTATTTTTTTGGTTGGTACCTTCGTCGTATAAATTTTATAGCTTCTGCCTGTGGCTTCTCCCGCGTGCAAGTATGTTTCTCAATACAAATTTTGGACCTCCGTTTCATTCCGTTAGGAGGTGAATTTTGGGAAAACCTCTCTTAGTGCTCGTCTATGTAATGGAAGGAAGCATTGTGAAAAATTTTACGCTTTTAGTCCTATGAGTTTCGGATGTGCGTTGATATGTCAGTCAGCCAGTTTCTCCTCTTTCTAATTATATATAGATAGTATTATCTATATATAATTATAAAAGGAGAAACTACCACAAGCTCTTAACGAGATACATTTGATGACCTAACCTAAACTGTTAAAGGGATGGAGCTATATAGGGGATATAACTATAAAGAGGGTTCTCTTTTTCGCTCGTACCCTTGACATTTTAGTGCGTCATAGTGTGACATAGGTATTATTTTCTATACAGCTTTATTTGTAAAACACTGACAACCTCTCAGGACTTTGTTACTAGCATCATAAACAACATCCTTTGTTCTATGGCTGTTACAAATTTAACATGTTTTAGTTCATCAGATTTTATACAAAAATAAAAATATTCGAAGCAAGCGATAGTACAGCGGTGGAAGCGGGGATCGGGCGGTGGGGTTGCTTGATGGGGAGGGCCTGTATGTATGCTTTTGCGGTTGCACAACGACACGCTTTGCTTTTGCTTTGCTTGGTAGTATAGATGCAGGCCTACCTTGCTCCCTCCCTCAGAGGGACAAGGTGGCGTGGTCTTGAGGGAGAGCGCTACGGTCGTGTAGATCCTCAAGGCAAGTCCGGTAGTTATCCTTCACGTGGTTGCCGCCCTGTTATTGGTCTAATTCCCTCAGAATTAGACGCAACTGAAACTGCCGGACGACTTAACACAGGGGTGGTGAGGTCATGCCCCTGGGTGTCCACCATCGAACAAGATCAGATGTTGGATAGTAATGACCTCCCGCGTGTTTGTGCCGTGCGCGGGAACCCGTACGGGAGGATCCTGGTGGCTGAGCCGATGAGCGTAGGCGGTTTTAACGTCTCTGAGGCAACACTCCACTTTGGCCCGGATTTCTCCTCACACGGGAGGCTGTAGCTCAGCCGGCTACAGTCAATCGGCTGTCGGGGTCCGGTCAGACGGCCCCTAGGTTAGCTCACTCCCATTGGGGACCCGCAGACGGCAGTGCTCGCTCACATCGTTAGTGGTAATGGTGCTGGGTTGGTGCTGTGCGGTCTCGTGGGTAACTAATCGGAGTGGGCTATATCTCTCGATCAATCCCTGGTGCTACCGTAGCATCGCCACTTGAGCACTCCATGGCGGGTGGGGCAGTCCAGAGACGAATCTTCATTCCGGTTGATTTTTATGGATCTTAAATCTAAAAAAAACCACAAGGCGGGACCGGCGAAAGCCGGGACTGCACCCCATAAGGCGGGACCGGCGAAAGCCGGGACCGCACCACCTAAGACGGGACCAGCGCAAGCTGGGACTGCACTCGATAAGACGGGACCGGCGCAAGCCGGGACTGCACTGAAAAAGGCGGGACCGTCAAAAGGCGGGACTGTAGTGGGAACGTCTCGGGGTGGGGCCGCGGCGGGACCGTCAATGGACGGGACTGCTGCGGCACTGCCAAGGGCCGGTACCGCTGCGGGACCACCGAAGGGCGGGACTGCGGGGCTGTCCACTGGGTCAGGAGCCACTTCGTGCAGCGAAGCAGGCAAGTACCCGGCTGGACGAACTGGGGCGCAAAAAAGGAAGCGCCAAAAGCTGAAGAAGCAAGCGGCTCTGGAAGGGACTTCTACGGGAGGACCATCCAAAAGACCGCGAGCTGTTTTCAGCGGCGACAGCGGGGACATGGACGCCAAGAGGATGAAAACCCAAGGGCAATCATCCTCGACCGGATCCTTCAGGGATGCGGTGGCGGCCGTGAAACTCGCTGTTGTCACAGTCAAGTACCCAGAGGAGTACTTGAAGGCTGGGGATCTGGGGCCCATCCAGGAGCTCATAATCGAGAAGCTGGAAGAGGCACCGGATCCACTACCAGTATTGGCGGTTGCTCCCGGAGTTGTTGCAGGTGCAGTACATGTGTCCTGCAGCAACTCCGAGGCAGCTCACTGGCTTCGGGAAGCCATCCACAATGTGGAACTCGGCTCCCTGAAGCTGAAGGTTGTTGACGCCAGGGACCTACCAAGGCCAGTCAAAATGGCATGGAAGAGCCGGAACCTGACGCTCAGGGACCCTGCCCGGGCAATTAGATTGCTCCAGCGGCTCAACCCTGCTCTGAGGACGGACGACTGGAAGGTCGTGAGCACCCTCATTGAGGACACCGGCATCCGTCGGATCGTTCTCATGGACGGGGTGTCCGCTGGGGTCATCAAGGCCTCGGGCTACTCTCTTCCAGGAGGCATTGAGCGTTACACGTTCAAGCTCCTGGAAGAAGACAGGGGAGAGGCACCCATCGCGGAGGTGGAGGCGGGACACTCGGAAGACGGACCGCAACCACGGCGTGAGGAGGCCTCACCAGAAGACCCTGCTTGCGACGTGACGCAGCTGGAGACCCATGCCGGGGTGACTGAGGACCTAGACGATGACATCCTCGGGGACCTCGTTGCCCTGGGTATGAACTCGCCAGCTGCCCATGAGGAGAGCCAGGAGATGGAGGAGGAGCCTCAAGTTTAAGGCCCTCCTACTAACACGACCCCATCAGAAGACCAAGATGGCGGGACTAAGGTGCGTACAAATTAATCTCCATCATTGCAGAGCCGCTACTGCCCTTCTGGCTCGGCAACTGAAGTTGGGGAAATTTGACATTGCCTTAATACAGGAACCTTATTTGTATAAAGGGGCTATAAAAGGCTTAGGTGGGACAGGGGGCACAGTCCTCTATGACTGTCCAACTAATGACGCGAGGACTTGTATCTATATCAGGGGCGATATAGAGGCAATGCCCTTACGTACTTTCTGTTACAGGGATCTCACAACAGCTCTGATCCAAGTGGAGACTGGGACGGGGAAAAGGAAACTTATCCTTGCCTCGGCCTATCTCCCATATGAAGAAAAGGAACCAGTATCACCACTAATTAGAAGACTGGTTGACTACGGCAGTCAAGGAAATCTTGACCTGATACTTGGTTGTGATGCGAACGCACACCACGTCGTTTGGGGCAGCACAGATGTCAACAAACGAGGGGAGGATTTGCTGGACTTCGTGGTAAGTTCCCCACTACAGATCCTTAATGCAGGGAATAAACCCACCTTCAGGACTTCGGCAAGAGCTGAAGTCATCGACCTGACACTGGCTTCTAACGGAGCCAGTGCTCATGTTGAAAATTGGCATGTATCGGACGAAGTTTCTCTGTCTGACCATAATTATATATGCTTTAGGTTTAGGACGGCGGGCAAAGCCGAAACTAGACGAAGGAGAAACCCAAGACATACAAACTGGGACTCGTACAGGAGGGACCTCAAAGTAAACCTAGGGAGCCCTAAAGGTAAGCTTAATTCCATACTTGATATAGAATTTGAAGCAGACAGAATCACGGCAGGCACCATAGGTGCATGGGAAGATAATTGCCCAGAGAAAAAGGCCCTTTGCAAAAAGGAACCATGGTGGACTCCTGAACTGGCTAAAATACGTCAGGAAACACGACAGGCCTTCAATGCTGCAAAAGCCAGGAAAGATTTTTCTGATTACTCTAGCATGCTAACGAGGTACAATAAGGCGGTACGCAAGGCCAAAAGAACTGCTTGGCGACAGCATTGCACCTCCATTGAAGCCTTACCAGATGGAATGAGGTTGTGCAAAGCAATGTCCATGACCAAGGCAAACCCACTATCATCCGTGAAGGACCAGAATGGGCACCTTACGGAAACTGGACAGGACACTCTGAGTGTGATGTTTAAGACTCCCCAGGATGTGTAGTGCGCGATAGCGACGAAGAGGAGCCAGTCACAAGGGACGAGCTTGGTAAGCACACGTCAAAGAATGACTGGCACACAGCAAAGAAAGTGGTAGATGAGAACAGGCTGAGGCTTGCGATAGCGGGCTTCCAGCCTTTCAAATCCCCTGGCCCGGATGGCATCTACCCAGTGTTATTGCAAGAAGGGGCCTCTGTTCTAATACCGCAGCTGAGTAGGCTTTACAGAGCCTGCCTAGCCTTTGGGTACGTACCCAAGACATGGAGAGAGGCCAAAGTCACCTTCATACCGAAGGCTGGTAAACCAAATTACGAAGAAGCTAAAGCTTACAGGCCTATCAGTCTTACATCCTTTCTCTTGAAATCATTAGAGAAACTGGTAGACAGGTACCTAAGAGAGGGGCCGCTTAAGAAATTCCCTCTACATAGACTACAGTGCGCCTATAGCCCCGGCAAGTCCACGGAAACGGCATTACATTATGTCGCGAGTCGGGCCGAGGCTGCGCTAGAGGGACAAGAAATCTGCGTGGGGGCTTTCCTCGACATAGAGGGAGCCTTCGACAAGACAACATTTGAGTCCATACGCATTGCTGCAAAGGAGCATGGTATCAATGATACCACGTGTAATTGGATCGACTATATGCTAAAGAGCAGAATAGTCAGATCGGAAATAATGGGAGACCGACTCAGCGCGAAAACGACAAGAGGTTGTCCGCAGGGCGGAGTGCTGTCACCATTACTGTGGTGCTTGGTGGTAGACTCGCTACTCACCAAACTCAACACCGGACCATTCTACACAGTAGGCTATGCAGACGATATAGCTATAATGGTTAATGGTAAATTCCCGAACATAGTGTCTGGATTGTTACAACAAGCGCTGAGGATGACAGAAGATTGGTGTACAAAGAACCATCTCTCTATCAATCCAGGCAAGGCAGTCATTATCCCATTCACGAGGAAAAGGCAACTGGGAAATCTAGGAAACCCTTCCCTCAATGGAATCAAGTTGCCATGGTCCACCGAAGTTAAATATCTAGGGGTAACTCTTGATAAGGAGCTCAGGTGGAAAACTCATGTGGAAAACATAACGACAAAGGCCCTGCGGGTGTTCGGTATGTGTCGCTCCACATATGGTAGAACTTGGGGGCTAAAACCTAAAGTGCTACGATGGCTGTACCAAACAATGATATTACCAATTATCACTTACGGCAGCATAGTGTGGTGGACAAGAACGAAACTTGCCACGTGCAAAGCGCCACTGACCAAGCTACAAAGAACAGTATGCCTTGGAATAACGGGTGCTTTTAGGACAACACCTACGGCAGCAATAGAGAGATACCTCAACATCCCTCCCCTGCATATGATGGTAGAACTCGAGGCAAGGAAGGCAATGCATCGTCTTGCTGTTGCTGGACTATGGGATGCCTCTAAGCCAAAGACTAACCATACAAGATTCGATAGGAATGAGGACCTGGATCGGGTAACAAGCATGATATCTGATAAAATGCAAACCATGTTTGTATTCGAAAGGTCCTTTAAGGTCCAGATCCCAACAATGGAAGACTGGACTATGGGACTCAAACCACCAGAAAAAGATAGTCTGGTATGGTACACTGATGGATCCAAAATGGAATCCGGTACAGGAGCGGGAATATACGCAAAAGGCTACAAATGTAGTAGAAGCTTAGGGAAGATGGCAACAGTATTCCAAGCAGAAACATATGCCATAATAACCTGTGCTCAAGAGAATATAGAAAGACAAACCAAAGATAAATCTATTTATATTCTAAGTGACAGTCAAGCTGCAATCAAGGCCATGGCGTCCTACAAGGTGGACTCCAAACTTATTCTGGACGCCATCCGGGCCCTGAACAGGCTTGGGAGGCGTAACAGGGTAAAGTTGATGTGGGTCCCAGGGCATAAGGGAATCCATGGTAATGAAATGGCGGATGAACTGGCAAGAGAGGGCTCCGCAAATGACTTTGTGGGACCAGAACCATGTGTAGGCATCTCGACGTGCCTCGTGAAGGCCGCATTCAGGGAGTATGCAGATCATAGCCAAAAAACACACTGGCTGTCTATTACGGGTCTGGGACACTCCAAGAAATTCCTGGGCTCTACGTTCAAGGCACGGGAATGTATCTGGAATATGAGCAGGGGGCAAATCCGCTACCTGATGGGTGCCTTTACAGGGCACTTTGGAACCAACGACATGCTCATGAAAATGGGTCTAGCCGCGACTTCCATGTGCAGGTTGTGTGAGGAACATACAGAACGCATGGAGCACCTGCTGTGCACATGCGATGCTTTGGCTAACAAGCGAATGAGTCTTCTAGGGGTAGGATATCCAAGACCAGAGGATTACAGGCTCTTATCCCCGCATCTCGTTGTGAAACTTATGAAGGAGATTTTCAGCGAGGTTGGGGAGGAGTAAGCTATCTAGGGGACCACAAAAGATCCACATGGGTCGAAGTGTCCGAGCTGTATCTCGGCCCCTTAACAGGATAAGGATAAGGGGTTGCTTGATACACTTGCATCGCATCATACAGACGTAGGTAGGTATAGCAAAACACAGAGTAGTAATGTGTTAGATAGAACCACGAAATCTTGAAGGTTTGTTTTTGGTAAATGAATTTTGTTTTGTAAATAGTCATAGAAAAAAAGTTGTTGTTTATAACGTTAGTATTACAGTCCTGCAAGGTTGTTAGTGTTTTACAAATAACCCTGTATACACGCGGGTGACGCCGCTGACTATAGCTAGTTTATAGATACTAACTAGCTTCACGTAGTTACTACCGCAAAAAATAATATTACTTTAATGAAAATCAGTTTTAAAGATTGCTACTTAGTGAATTAAAAAAAAAATTAAGATACAGAAGATATATTTAATTATAAGATTAATGATAAGATAGATACGAGAAGCTAGTTTTATGAGCATAAGTTAAAATCTTGAAAGCTTTATATGGATTAACAAAATGTCCCCTAGCTTTGTCTAGACTCTGATATTTGGCGCAGTAAGGATAATTTGCCAAATTTGGCAGACAAATTCTTGGCGCATAGCGAGAATTTGCTGTAACTTATGTGCAGTGTCTGTACCTAACTACTTTACTGAACTCAGAACATTATACAACATGTAACGTTAAATGCGCAAAACCTGAAAATAGTTTGATCAGAATAACGAGCAGAATCAATTAAACCACTTTTTAATATTGGCAAAAAAAATCTTCATTAAAAATGTCACCCTGTCTATTTATGAATAGGTCAAGCCATCACGTGCGTAAACTCGCCGAAATAGGTAAACAAACACAAATGGTTGCAGTCTAATCAAATTTTCTCATACACGGGATAATAAAAGTATTTATTTCAATGCAGATATTAATTTTAAACAAAGTAAAACTGCACATAAAACCTTAAAAAAAATGTGTTTTTTTCCCAGAATGATTTTTAAATTAAAAATCATTTGGGGGTCTGAGGTTTTGAGCATTTAACGTGTACGTTGTATATTACAAAATTATTAAAGCCTGAATGTAACCTGAATTTTAATGAGCAGTAATAGTCCAGTGGTAACAGCCCCGACTCGCCAGTTCTAGGTCGCGGTTTCAAACTCAGCCAGACGCATTACTTTGTGTCATTTATTTCATAGCTACTGCTTTTAAAACGGTGAAGAAAAGCATCATGAGGAAACCGGCATGTTCTAGAAACAAAAATTCGAAAACATGTGACATCCACCAATATGTACTGGGCCCACGTGGTGTACTACGGCCCATTTCCTCTCCTAGAGAAGAGGCCTGAGTCCCAGCAGTGAGAACATTATAAGCCAACTGAACGAACACAGGTGGGTATTACTCAGTATAAGTCGACACTCGCTCTAGCTCCACCTTAGAGCGGAATAAGTTATTTCTAGGATCCCACTTCAAAAAATAGATGGTTTTCGTGACATTAGAGAACTTTTTAAATCTTACTATCTGTAACAATTACTAATACAATTCCAATTTGTCTACAGCCTGAAATCATTTATACTAAAATTATTGTCGTCAGACTGTAGCTTGGCAGAAAACATTCAAAAATTCAAAAGTTTTTATTTCACATAGGCTTACATGGGCACTTATAAAACGTCAGAAGCTAGTGCACGGTTCCGAATTGGTCGTTTCCTATGGAGAAGAACCGGCAAGAAACTCCATGGTTTCTCTTTTATTCATATCTCATTAAAAGCCACCTATTTATTTATTTATTTATATATACTTTATTGCACATCAAAAATAATAATTTACAAAAAAGAAACCATACAATAGAAAACACAATTGGCGGCCTTATCGCACCAGGCGATTTCTTCCAGGCAACCTAGAATGGACAGAGATTGCCTGGACACAAAATGGGGTTGCACTTGGTGCAAATAATTATAAAAGTAAACAAAACTTATTCAATACTTAAAGCTAAAATAGATACACATATACATACATACAAAATATATATAAGCAAGAGAGTAAGTGAAGAAGTGAAGGCAAGATCATAGTGACAAGTAATGATTCTTCACAAGCCCTTTAAATACAGGCAGTGTTTGCGCACGCTTTATTTCAACAGGCAATGCATTCCATAAACGAGCGGCCTGAACAGTAAACGACTTATCCAGGAAAGTACTTGAATGCATTGGCATTTTAAGTTTCAGGTTATCTGATGACCTAAGAACTTTCGTGTGGGAGTCGCAAAGAAATTAGAACCGTTCTTTGAGGTAACGAGGGGTGAAAGGAGAAAAGAGCACATTGTATAAAAGAGACAGAATATGAGCATTACGGCGAAGGCGAATTGGCAACCACTTGAGTTTAACACGAAATTCAGAAACATGATCATATTTACGCAAACCGAATATGAACCTTATGCAAAAGTTTTGAAGTCGCTCAAGTTTATCCAGTTGCACTTCAGTGAGGTCAAGATAGCTGGCATCAGCATAATCAAGGATGGGTAAAAGAAGAGATTGTGCAAGCGTGATCTTGGTGGCAGTCGGCAGAAAATGCCGTAGTCTTCTTAACGAACCAGCAGATGCGAATAACTTGCGGCTAACTTCCTGTAGCTGGGCAGTCCAAGAGAAATTCTTGTCGATGAATATCCCCAAGTTCTTGACTTTCTCACTAAAGGGAATTACTGAGCTGTCAAAAGACACTTGAGGAAGAGTCGTCCAATCGATCTTTGAGACCAATCTGGAACTGCCCACCACTATCACCTGCGTCTTCACAGGGTTCACCGTAAGTCCATACCTCTTGCTCCAGTCGCATATACGAGCCAGATCAAGGTTAATGGTCGATATAGCCTCAGACAATTTCCCAAGAGGTGCCCGCGAATATATCTGAAGGTCATCTGCATAAAGGTGGTAGGAAGAAATTAATTCGTTGGAGATAGAGTTAATAAAAACTGCGAAAAGTAATGGTGATAAAACGCCACCCTGTGGTACTCCGGCAGAAGTACTACACCAAGAAGACATGGTCTCTCCGATGCAAATACATTGCCGTCGTCCGAACAGGTAACTACGAAACCAGTCAATCACCGGTGGAGATATATTAAGAGAGCATAGAATACCAAGTAAAACATCAAAATCGACAGTATTAAAAGCATTACTAAAATCTAGCAATGCCAAGACCGTTAGATTACCGTTTTCCATGGCTGATCTTATATCGTCCGTAATGTTTAGAAGCGCTGTAGTGGTGCTATGACCAGGACGGAAGCCAGACTGAAAGGGATTGAGGAGATTATTTTTGGATAGGAAAGTACTTAATTGGTTGTGGATTAAACGTTCTAGGACTTTAGACAGGAATGGTAAGACGGATATTGGACGGTATTCTGAAAAGGATGTGGGATTGGACTTTTTAGGCAGAGGAATTATTTGAGCATCTTTCCATGAGCATGGAAAGACACCGCTGGATGGAGAAACATTTAGGATGTGACAAATGACAGGGAGGATTATGACCAGCACCGGCAGTAACATTTTACGGCTGATACAGTCACTTCCTACGGCATTGGAAGTTATTGATAGTATGCTCTTCTTAACATACGCACGCAGAGAACTGACCAAAAACGAATGGAGAATAACTGGGAGTCGGAAGAGATGAAAGATAATCCAATGTATTACATTTTATTATCCTATCAAAATTGGACGAAGCTGTAAAATGATTATTCATCGCATTGATGTCTAAATCTTTAGGAATCGACTCTTGTCGAGTTTTACCGACCCCCAATGATCTAAGAAATTTCCATACTTTGGATGCGTCCCCATTTTGGACTGAGTTATGAATGTGTTGGCGGTTGGCATTCCTACACACCTTATTACAGTGATTGCGGATGGAGACATATCTTTCTCTATTAGCATCATTAGGGTTACGTTTAAATTTAGACTTGGCTGTAGCCTTTTTTTTCATTAGAGCTTTAATTTCATCCGTCAACCACGGTGCCGGAAAATGTTTGACTTTAACTGCTCGAACAGGAGCGTGGAGATCATAAAGCTCAACAAGTTTGGTAGCAAAGATCTCAACTTGCTCATCGACTGATGTAGAGCTATATAGAGCAGACCAATCAATGTTGCTAGCATCTTCGCAAAGACCCTCGACGTTCATGCCACCAAAATTGCGCTGCATCAGAATTTTGGCTTTAGCTTTAGGTGGAAGAATTTTGTATGAGAGAAAAATCAGATCATGATAAGAAAATGCATCGGCTGAGCATTGGCCATGCTTAGCGACGCGATCAGGAGAGGACACAAAAATCAAGTCAAGAAGTGAAGGAGTACAATTAGGAAAATGGTGAGTGGCACTAAGAGGAAGAATAGAAAGATTGCTAGAAGCCGAAACATTACACAGAGAAGAAGAGCGATGATCCTTTTTCAGGAGACAAGTATTAAAATCACCCATGATTATGCTATGACTGTAAGAAGGGATTAAAAGTTCCAAGAGGTTTTCAAAGGATGAAAAAAAGTTAATGCGTAAAGAGGGACAGTAATAAACACCAAGTAGCAATTTTGAGTGATTAAGTTCGACCTCAAGAAAGAGATGTTCACCAGCACTTGATGGCGGGGGCTGTGCAGACACATGTACAACAGAAAAAGGGATGTATGAACGGAGATATATGGCAACACCGCCACCACCACCAACCGTCCGGTCATTTCTTATGAGCACGAAACCAGGAAGAGCGTAGCTTGTAGAAGGGAGACAAGGTTTGAGCCACGACTCAGAAACAAGAATGGCATGTATGTTTTTAGAGTCAAAACTTGCCAGCATATCGTGGAAATGGGCCGGAATGCTCTGGGCATTAATATGTAAGACATTGAAATTCTTAGGAACATCAGAAAACTGCGCTGCAAGACTGTCTGCAAGAGAAGGAACACTCGCAAAACTGTCATCATTACTTGTCATGGAAAAAAAACTATCATTATCACTACTTTCATCTGTAGACATAAATATTTACCTATAACTACAAATATTAAAAAATAAATATTACTTCCTAAAAAGCTCAAACAATTAATATTACACCCGCTGGTTGCGCTATTCTATAATTGTCGTTACCTATTTGTATCTCCTACATTAATAGTCAATTGAGCCACCTGCTCCGTCTGGGTCTGTTAGTAAAAACTTAACTCAAACGGATGCCTCCATGTAAGGAACCTCTATTATAAAAATAAAATAAAACTTATATATTTCCCGTGAGAAGAAGAACCGCCATTAGAAATATCCTGCAGTTTTTGTATAATTATTTACCAGTCTGGACGCTTCAAGGCTAACATTTCTTTTAAAACATAATTTGCTACCTTTTTACCAAATCCTGAACTGGATCCTTCCAAAAATACTTTAGAGGACTGGTTTGATCGTTACTCGGAATATGCAGTATCATTAAAAGTTTGTTTATTTGTTTTCACTTATAATATTGGTGAAGGAAATCAAAATAACGCAAAAAATCTTGGTCTTATTTCACGGTTTGAACTCAGTGGAAATGGAATAAATGATTTTAAGCATATCCTTCGAGTCACGATTCTTATTGGATTACTTTTTGTAAATGAATGGAAATTGCTGATGATAAGGAGTAAATTCAGATCAAGATGTTGACTTTTTTGTGATGATAAGAAGTAAATTCAGATCAAGATGTTGACTTTTTTTTACTCGTATCAATTAAAGTAAATTCAGATCAAGATTTCGAGAGATTTACAGTCGAAGAGGATATGAAAAAACCACAAAGAGACAACAAAACCAAATTGTTGACGTTAAAAAACTTTAATACGAAAACTGACTCATTTCCAAGCAACAAAATCTAAACAAAGCATCTAGGAATCAGATAGAAATCAAGATCTACACTTATAAACAAAGATTTGCGGTTTTAGCGGAACGACACGATGGCTGCCGAAGTCGACGACCTGCGGCCGCGCAGTGATTCACTCACTTTATAGCAAGTATCAAACTTCTAATGTTTTATTGTGCAAAGCGTTTTTGTTTTGTTGTTGAACTAATTTGGGTCCAGTTTTCGGCAGGTTTTTGCGTCAGTGATCTTGGATTCGGGTTTCGTGTCTTGATGCGAATTGGTTCACATTTTGAAATATGTGGTTTTTGTTAGAGGATTCATTATCGTCCGTAGGTTCATGTCATGTATAAAGATTTTGATGTCTTCTGTATTAAATGTTTCATTATTGTTTCTAATTTATGTAAATTTAACATACAATCTAACTGGAAAAGCTATCTCGTAGCGAAAAAAGTCTGCATTTGAAATATTAACTAGAGTTTTTCGGTTTAAATTCAGAACAAATTAAGAAATATAAATCCTGGATCAACACCTACGTGACCTTCAGAAACAGCTTAGGCTAAAGTAAGTATTAATTCCCCGCTGGCAAAGCTGTTAGCCGAAGTTAGTCTCCGATAAATTTTACTACATGCAGCTTTCTGTTCTTCTTACCTATTACGTATTAATTTCTACCTCATTTCCCTAATTCATAAAGCAACTAGCATACAAGTAATAACACTGCAAGTTATCACATTTCTCTTGAGAAAGCTAGGAAGCGTCGTGTCTTATGCGCAAGCGCACATTACCCGCTGGCCGCTAATTGTGGCGAGTAAAGCGGTCGTAGTGATGTTATCTACTAAACTATTGTCATGGATTAAATAACAAGCAAAGATGGTAGATTCCATTTCAAAATGGATAAGAAATCGAATTTAGTAATTAATTGGCAAGAGAATACAAAAGCTTATTTGAACTTAAAAACTTAAATGTATGATGAATGAGTTAAGATTGATAATATAATAATGAGACGGATCTAACAGACGGGTTAACTTAATATCAGTAAGAACATTATAGAAAACTTATTGCCATTGGTAATATTAAGATACAGAATCGCAGAAGCCCAATGGATGCGAGACGCACAGGACCGTTCATTGTGGAAATGCTTGGGAGAAGCTTATCTAACAGTAGACGTCTTTTAGCTGAAATGATGATGATGGTGAGATACAGAACAGAAATAATTAATATGAAAATGAGACGGAATCCAGACTCAGTAAACAATAGACAAGGTAATGTTGAAGCTTTATTGAACGATGGCCCTCGTTCAATAAAGCTTTTTCTTTAAGATAGGAAATCATCAAATAGTTCTCGTGCTCTTGGTAGAGGTAGAAGAAGTGTCGGACTTTTCCTAACTAAACCCCACCCGTGCCTAAATAATGACGAATCCAAACCGCGGGCAATTGGAGGAATCCAGAGGAATCCGAACGAAACGAAGGTTGCTAAGTATTAATCCCGAACGCTAGTGAGAGATTTATATAATTAACTTCCGAGCATTACGAGAGAGTTTGATATTGTCATGTTAGGTTTTCACATTCCAAATTCAAATCTCGTTATTTCCTAGGGGACGCCATATACATTAAATCCTTAGGGACACAATGGCTTACTTTAGATGGTGATTGTATGACATATAAAAGGGCATTATCGATATACATAGACTGTATTTTTTTTAATCTGATATAAACTAGTGTTTGAATGCGATCCAACCTGATGGTAAGTAGTAATGCAGTCGTTGATGGTGAGGCGCACTATAAGACGGTACGTCTTATAGTTGTGAGATAATCACTATGTTTTTTTCACCACGTTTTTAATTTTGTTCTACGCCATGGCTTCTGAATGTTGTAACTTTTTTTGCTATCCAAAAAACACTACTAATCATAATGAGTTTCTTATTTTTTATTATAAATGGGTAAGTATATGTTTAATCTGCGCTACATTTTAAATTATACCTACGTAGGTACACGCTTTTTTCTCGATGAATGACTGGTTATTTCTACACCAATCAAGATGTATTTTTTTCTGAAACTGTAGTAAGTATATGTGCCACGTTACATTTATGATACCGCAAAAAGTATGACCATGTTCAGGGCCCAATGATGAAACATTATCGACAGGTGTTCTATTTATGATGTAGGTAGTTGAATTCCTGTTTACAGCACTAAGTTTATATAGAACTAGCTACCCGCGTCTTCGCCCGCGTTTATTAATATACTTTAATTTCTCTCCCCTTTTCTTCCCTCTTTCTCCCCATTTCCCCCTTTAAAAAAAAAATAGCCTGTGTCCGTCTCCAGGGTCCCAATTATCTCTGTGCTAAAATTCATCAAAATCGGTTTTGCCATTTAGGCGTGAAGACATAACAAACAAACAAATAAACAAACAAACTCACTTTCGCTTTTATAATATTAGTAAGGATGGACTTAAATACTAATAACATTTTGCGATTTTTTATTTATTTCATCCAGTGTTATTATACGTATGCAGAAACTGCAGAATTTATTTTAGATAATTTAATATCTGCTCTCAAGACGGTGAAGGAAAACATCGTGAGGAAACCGGCATGTCCTAGAACCAAAAATTCGAAAACATATGACATCCACCAACCCGCACTCGGCCCGAGTGCAGGGACGTGCGAGCAATACAAGCAAAAAAGCCCGGCTTGCGGTAAAATTTCATGACACTTAACATCTAAGTCATTGAACTTAATAAAATAATTATTTAAAATAAAATCTAAACTTTAAACTTCGCGCGTAATTGAAAATTCATTCATTAGTTACGATACGCTAATACAAGTTCTATGCAACTTACCCAGCGTTCCAAATCGAGATAAAAGTGAATCGCGAATCCGACTAAATTAAATAGTCACAACATATAAGGACAATTGAATAATAATTGTGACGTTGCGCGTTGGTCGGGTTCGCGGTATGTCACTTTTGTCCGCAATTCGAAACGCACGGGTGATGGAACGTAACAACGTTGCCATCTTCGATCTCGCTCTAACGCATAAGGCATTTACCGGGCTTGCTTTTCCATTTCACTTTTCCCTATAAAAACACAAAAAATGTGTGTTTGTGTGAGTAAATATTATAATGTGTGAAAACACTCGTCGAACAGTTTTAAGGCAAGAAATGCCAGGCTTCGGAAATTTTATCAATGAAATTTTTACGCATATTTCGAAAGCGAGGCGCCCTCTATGACGCGCGTACTATAATCAGTTCAAATTTGCTTTGAGCGGTTATCGGATTATGTTTTGATTGTTTTTTTTTTTAGTTTTCTGTCATTTAAAGTGTTATAATTAGTTATTGCTGTAACTTGCTTGGTTTTGAAGTGATTAAAGTTAAAGTATCTTTGAAATGAATTCGGAAACACATGCAATTGTTCCTTGTGAAGTTGTGACGGATTAAAATGTGTGGAAAAAATACTTAGCCAGGTAAAACCTTTGAGTTTTAAAGATAAATATGATCTCGTAACTTCACCTAAACCTACCCCTGATTTGAATATTTCTCAGAAAACTAAATCACATAGTAGGCAATTTCATCGCTCAGTTTACAGTGGATTGTAGGTTGCTCGCATTTAAATAAATACCTAATTATTCTGTTGGTGTTGCATATTTTTCTCAAACGATAAGAATACTTGGAATACTTCAGGTTATAATGACTTAAATAACAGCACCTGGCACCAGTGGCGTGCCAGGTGCCTTTAGAGGGGGCAAGCCAAAGAATCTTGACTCATCTACCTACCCACACCTAATATCCCAAAAAAACTAAATTTCTTACTGTAATGCTGATTTTAATAGGTACATTTGATTTTTTTTGCTGTTAGAAATTAAGTAAATATATATTGGTACTTAAAAAAAAAGAAAAAGAGCCATCTATTGAAATTTTTGGCAACTCGCTCAAAACATTCTAGTTGATTTCAGAAAAATCCACTAGATGGCGCACAAAAGAATGTATTAATCTGTACGTAGTATTTAATAAAATTCATCATTAAAAATAATTGTTTACGATATGTAATATTATTGGCAAATACTCACAATTTAAACAGCATTTATTAGCTTTTCGTTCTTTATCACACACATAACACGTAACTGTCGAAAAAGAGAAATTACCTTTATTTAATGAGGTTTTAGACTCATCGTGAATTCATGACCTCGAAAAGGAAGTTCCTGTAGCGCTAAGAAACACACAACATCAACTAATCGTGATTGTGTTCTACACGCATATTGTACTTAGAAATTTCGTCACTTAACTGTCGAGACATAGAAGTTTCTATTCGCGTTTTACCAAAACTGCAGAACAAAATAACTGAATTCAAGTGCTTTTGAGAATTCTGATGTATTTTCATGGCACCAGCGAAATTATTTAAGTCATTATAACCTGAAGTATTCCAAGTATTCTTATCGTTTGAGAAAAATATGCAACACCAACAGAATAATTAGGTATTTATTTAAATGCGAGCAACCTACAATCCACTGTAAACTGAGCGATGAAATTGCCTACTATGTGATTTAGTTTTCTGAGAAATATTCAAATCAGGGGTAGGTTTAGGTGAAGTTACGAGATCATATTTATCTTTAAAACTCAAAGGTTTTACCTGGCTAAGTATTTTTTCCACACATTTTAATCCGTCACAACTTCACAAGGAACAATTGCATGTGTTTCCGAATTCATTTCAAAGATACTTTAACTTTAATCACTTCAAAACCAAGCAAGTTACAGCAATAACTAATTATAACACTTTAAATGACAGAAAACTAAAAAAAAAAACAATCAAAACATAATCCGATAACCGCTCAAAGCAAATTTGAACTGATTATAGTACGCGCGTCATAGAGGGCGCCTCGCTTTCGAAATATGCGTAAAAATTTCATTGATAAAATTTCCGAAGCCTGGCATTTCTTGCCTTAAAACTGTTCGACGAGTGTTTTCACACATTATAATATTTACTCACACAAACACACATTTTTTGTGTTTTTATAGGGAAAAGTGAAATGGAAAAGCAAGCCCGGTAAATGCCTTATGCGTTAGAGCGAGATCGAAGATGGCAACGTTGTTACGTTCCATCACCCGTGCGTTTCGAATTGCGGACAAAAGTGACATACCGCGAACCCGACCAACGCGCAACGTCACAATTATTATTCAATTGTCCTTATATGTTGTGACTATTTAATTTAGTCGGATTCGCGATTCACTTTTATCTCGATTTGGAACGCTGGGTAAGTTGCATAGAACTTGTATTAGCGTATCGTAACTAATGAATGAATTTTCAATTACGCGCGAAGTTTAAAGTTTAGATTTTATTTTAAATAATTATTTTATTAAGTTCAATGACTTAGATGTTAAGTGTCATGAAATTTTACCGCAAGCCGGGCTTTTTTGCTTGTATTGCTCGCACGTCCCTGCCTGGCACGCCACTGCCCGAGTGGTGGATAACAGCCCGTTCCCTCTCCTAGAGAGGAGGCCTGAGTCCCAGCAGTAGGAACATTATAAGGCCGACTATGCTGTGCTAATAATACAAAAATCTCGTGTAACGTGTGTTTGTTATCGACCTCCGAAACGGCTTGACAAATTTTTATAGAATTTTTCTCCGATAGAAAGCTACTTTAATCCTGAGTGACATAGGCTATATTTTATGTACACGGACGAAACTGCGGGCAAAGGCTAGTTATAAAGTTCTGTCCTATTTTACGGGACTAGTTGATAGAGGAAAGTTTTATTCAGTAAGAGTTTTTGAAAAAAAGTTTATGTTGTTACAATTTTTTTAAGGATGCATAAGATTATTTCATGTTTAATTTTTATCTATTTTGATATTGTTATGTAATCTATTTTGTAAACTTCAGTTATATGTTAATTAATTTTCATTAATTCATGTATTTATAAATTCCATGTTTTGAACCCACTTTTGTTTCAATCTTTTAATTTATCAATTCGGCGAATACGGCCATGTTCGTAAAAACCTTGAAATATTGATTCCGCACACCAATATTTGAATAAATTGAACAGCATGAAGAATGCACTATAAAAGAGATAGCTAGGTGTGTCTGCTAAGCATCGTGGGTTCGAGTCACGAGCAGGGGCGTAGCTATCAGCCGTATCAACAATATACGGGGTCCCCAACTACGGGGCCCCCGACATGTGCCATACACAATTTTAAATTCCCATATTTATAGGAGTCCAGTAGTAAATGAATAATATCTGTATGATAGCTTGTTCTAATAGTTTTTAGCTCGCTTCCCTCGTTCTAGCTTTTTCTATGTAGTTAGCTGTTCAAGTAGGTACCTTCAGAGTGATCCAATGAACGAGCTCATTTTCCTCTTCGAGGCCTCTCAAACCAAAATTGTTCTGTGTTAGAAGGACCCATTTTGTCCAAAAAAACTTTACTAGCTTTTGCGCACGCTTCAGAAATAAATTACCTAGCTTTTTATCGTTGAAACAAATACAATTACAGCAATCGGACCAGTACTGCAGGGATTACTTCCTACAAACAAAAAAACATAAAAATAAACTTAACCTCTTCTTTTATTGTGTGAATCAAATCATCCAATGACAACCCCCGCTCTTGGGCGGAGCGGGAGATAGGGTCAGACTTTTACTGACTAAAAAGCCACCCCGTTCCTTCGTGCCTTCATACCGGGGCTCAGCTTTTTCTCGAAGCTAACCCTGGCTCCAGTAGGCTTCGACCCAGCTGGGCCCCTGCTGTTGCTGGCAACTCCTTGAGGCACGCGGGATCAGTGCGCGCCGTCGACGACTGGGGCTTGTTCCGGACAGTTACCAGACGATCGGACAGCGAGCTACCCATTGCTCGCCGTCCGCAAGCCCTATAATATTATATTACTTTTTTATAATATTATATAGTATAGATGGGGGCCCCATTAGGCTAGCTACGCCACTGGCCACGAGTCTCGCTTCGCTGCACAATGTACGGAGGGTCCATTTATGACTATTTATTCATTCAGACACTTGAATGGCGCAATGACCGAGACTGATTATATATATGTTTTGATACTTGCATCGAATAGATTTGATTCACTTGGTAGTTTTTACTTGAGATTTTATTCGCATCGAGTATCCTAAAAATATCACTTTATAGTACATGTACTAATTTTAGCGGCTTTCTCCACTTAAAAGTA
The DNA here is from genome assembly GCA_949319445.1 of Mythimna lalbum. NCBI lineage: Eukaryota > Metazoa > Arthropoda > Insecta > Lepidoptera > Noctuidae > Mythimna > Mythimna lalbum. The sequence continues at coordinate 16,017,421 of OX439357.1, read as the reverse complement.
GAAAATTATATCAGGAAAACACTTTCCCAGACGAAAAAAAAAAGAATTAAAAAAAAACTGCTGGAAACACACATTTATTACACATTAAAGAGAAATATAAAGGATAAATAGAAGTAAGAAACAGCGTTTTGTCGTTTCGTCATTGCTGACTATAATTTCAAAACACTTTCGTAATATTTAGCATACAATAAAAAAAAAACGAAGAGCGTATTTCTTACTAGCTATCCCCCTTTTTTCAATTCAATTCAAATCAGTAGTTCTGAGATCAGCGCGTTCAACCGAACAAAACTAACTCTTTAATATTAAGTACCTAAAAATAGAATGAAAATAAATCTAAGCAGAGCAGAATCAATAATTCAAAAACCAGATCACGATAACTAACCTTCGACTCAATAGTTCATTGCCAACAACTAGATAGGTACAATGTCTTTAACAAAAGAAAGACTTCTAAAAAACCTACTCGCAAGTTTCCAACAAAAAGTTTATATTCATAAAAAAAACCATCGTGTTCTGTGGTATATAATCTACAATCTCGAATTTGCGCTAAAATCGTATTTGTCGCAAAAAATGCTGTCGAGTGTTAATTTCAGATCACTGAACTTGCTAGCGAGACTGATTGTTGTAAAAACTTAAGAATAGGCATCAAAATGTATAGTAGTTAATAGTAATTCTCAAAACATGAATATTATAAATTGTGTGTAACGACGTAAACAGATTCATAAGAGATTTTTAACGGATATCAGGCCTAATCTCGCGTTTAAATAAAACTTCAATTAAAATTTAAAATCTCTAACCCATTATTTTAAATGTCATATTTGAAACATACCTACCCTATCATCGCTATAACTTTTAAATAGTTACATTGATTTACATTTTTCATAGTTTTGTAATGTACATCTTACACCCTTTCATTTGATATCCCACCTGACATATTTGCAAAAAATCTGTTGTTCACTTCACTTTCAATAGAAAACCAGCTTTGAAATTAAAAAAAAAAACAGAACCGAAATCGATTAGTCATTTAAGAGCTACGGTACTACACACAGACAAATATACACATACACATAGCGATAAACTTATTACACCACGGTCAAAAACGTTCAATATCAATTTGCAATTTCGTCTGAATCTCAATCAATATCAGGAGATAATATACCACAAAATACTGCAGCTAAAAATTATTCTTATGTTTTTGAAAAGTTTCTTCCAACTTCGATATTTGTATTTTATCCATCCGATCATTCATGTCGGAAATTCCATAAAACTGTTTCTGAAATGTATGTATGTATGAAATGTGAAATTCGTTTTCCCAACTCAAAAAACTGACCTCAGATAGTAAGGTTATTTCAGGAAATAATTATTATTATTGGGGTCTCGGAGCTTCGGACTGGAAGATGTACGAGAGACCGAAAACAACTTCCAGAGGGCCCTTGAGTGATTCTTATCAAATTAAGCACCAACCGACAACGATTATCTCGAAACGCTCTACATAAGTGCGCCCAAAGACAATGCACAGCTGATAATAATATAACAATAATTTTCCACAACTATCACACAACGCCGTCTAGTCCCAAGCTAAGCAGAGCTTGTGTTATGAGTACTAGACAACTGACAAACATAGATTTCTAAATATATAGATGAATTACACCCAGACAGAACAAATGATCATGCTCATCACACAAAGATTTGTCCTGGGTAGGGATCGAAGCCACGACCTTTGGCATAGCAGTCAGGGCCACTAACTACTAGACCAGTCGCAACTAACGCAGGATATGGAAAACAAAGTTGTCTAAATTGAACTAGAGTAAGAACTACAAGTGCCCTTACCTGAACAGTGTAAGTATAGTAAAGTAGCAATTCAACCAGCTATTAGGCAGACCTGAGAAAAACTTTTTTTATATCGTTGGTAAGAAATAATTTTAGAACTAAACAAATATCAACACGGCGTCATACATTGAACCGCGTTTTTTTAGTATTGTAGGCATGATTCAGCATAATACAGAGTTCAAGTACTTAGATGAAAAAATCTTTTGGAACAAACCTACTTATTTATAGTACGTATGTTCAATATAAATACACCAATATAATGCAAACGGAGGAATGTTGTATGCATTGGTATAGTCTGTCTAAAAAGTAAAACGACTTGGGTAATTATTAGGGCAAAATGAAATCTAATGTAGTCAACACTGGTTCAATAATCAAGGTTGATTAAGAGATCTTGATCATTGTTTACTAATAGAAGAACCTTATAAGAAGTATTAAACATGAGTATTTTTAATTTTTTTAAATATTATATAAAATTCCCAAGTCGTTTGACTTTTTAGACAGACTTTTAGAGAATTTAAAAAAATATTTGAATGAACAACTACTCAATAACAATGAATAGAATGCCCAAATTTTTCAAAGACAACAAATAAACACAACATAATTTTCCTTCCCTCTATAAGCTGAGATAAATCAATATTATACAAACATGACACGACAACAACAAAACAAACAAGCATAAACAAAAAACATTTTATTGAATACTTTGCACGCTCAGTGGTTTCAAATAAATAAACAATCAATAAATACTTAGCCTAGAAATAAATACAGTGTGAACAAAAAAACAGTCAGTCAGACTTGGCATGTGATGTGTTCAGTCTAGATTTAGACAGTCGTCGTAGAATGGAATAGGCAACCCAGAACACGATATATATATTAGAATCTGTAGTTACAATAAGATACGTAGCTATAAGAGCCACAATGATCCCTATGGCATTGAACAGCAGTTTCATGGACTTCTCGTGGGGACTAGCTTTCGGAGTCTTGCATGGGCAGTCAACGGGGCAACCAAGTGCTTGAGGTTCTTGTTTAGTTTTTGGAGGCAGATTTTGTTTAGTCTTCGGCGACATGATTTGTTGGATCTGGGGTTTTGGCAGGAATTCTGAAAAAAAAAAAATTCATAATCTATTATGGAAACAAATATAGAAAGTAAAGTTAGGTATAATATATTATAACAAAGACTAGGAGAATCTTAAACGCCTGCTTATATACATTTGTGCAGTAATTTGTTTGACACTTTGCCTTTGAAACAAGAAAAGGCGCTTTAAAAATAATAAAAACGAGAAAGCAAATATCAAAAAGAATTTAGTAAAAAGAAATAATAAAGAAATGTGAAGGATATATACTGCTAATTAAACAATAATTTAAAAAAAAACCTTTTATAAATTGTAATCACATTTTTCACCTACCTTGCACAGTTTGGGTTTGGGTGATCGTCTGAGTCGCCATAACTGCTGTCCACTGTTTCCTGGGGGCGAATGATATTAAAATTAAAATAAATCTCCTAAATATAGGTGTTAATCCACAAGCAAGGTTGCTTGGGCAACAGGAAAAACCTTGGCGATGCTTCCGCGATGTTCAGCAGGTGTGATCGTGCGGAACCCTTGAGTAAATGGGCCGGTTTTCTTTCCCATTTTTTCGTAGATTGATTTTATCCGGGAGAAAAACTGCCTATATTGTTAAAGACTTGCTTCAGTGGCTGAGTGCGATACTTTAGTGGAAGGAAACGGAAGATGATCTGGAACTTGAAAAACTTGAAGTTGACGAATGCTCACAAATGGTTAAACTACTTATTACTGAGGCAATTGATGTCATGGTTGACAATGCTTTTAAACACGAAATTGTATCTGTTCGACTGCATAAGAAATTTCTCAAATATTTACAAAATTTCTAAAAAAAATATAAGCTTACTGTTGATTAAGAATTCAGTCTAGCTAGTAAATAATTTCAAACCTGATCGAAAATGTAATTAAAAAACGGAATGGGGTCCGAGTTCACGTCTCCATCTCAAGGAAATTTTATACCAACTTTTCAAGACTACGTGACCAGAGCGCTGATTCCATTCTTTGCCCAAAGAATTTTATAAATGCTAGGTATATAGTCTTCTGGGAACATTTCCGTATAAAATATGGGCGATATGGAGGAGTACTTTGAGGCCCGTCCCTATTTTGAGTTTTTTGTATAAATGTATTATAGTTAGGTTTAGTATAAATACTTAGTTCATAATTTAGTTTACTTATGTATACATATTGTTTAAAATCCCTTAAATAAAAATAAAAAAGAACAAGTTTTTTAGTTTCATTTAAACTATTTAGAACAACTGCAGTCTCTCTACAAAATGATTTCGATGTTCTAATATCATAACAGTGCGTTTTATGCTGTGGTTTATTTATAATTTTGTATAGAGCTATGAAAACGTCTTATGCAGTCAAGTTACATTTCTATCCTGAAAAATCCCCTCGAGTGCCGATTGTACATAGGTCTGTAAAACATGAATGACCCTGAAAAACGCTTAATATTCGTTTTCAACACTCGTTCGTACGTTTATTTGTCCGCAAATTTTGGTTTCTATATTTTTGGTGGTTTATGTTTATGTTTATGTTTATGTGTCATTAACCCCCTGGCACTTGAGGGGTAGTGACATGACTGTCCTCAAAAATACTAACTTTTGGCCAATAGTAGACGTTTTTTCAACGTCTAAGTAGGAATAGAACCTATCACCCAGCTACTTCACCATTTTCATCAACGTATCTTGCAAGATATGCTATAACTAACGAGTTGTTGCTGGATTGTTTTATGGCTTAATAGCAAATAGCTCCTCGCACTCTATGAATTGGGAGAGGAAGTGTAATACTTTAACTAACTAAAACCCACACGTGGTCCTTCAGAGGCCCTTTGCGTTCCAGGACCGCGATTTTTAGAACAATCCCAGGTAGATAGATCATCATATCCCAGGCCATTCTCATCAATTCTTTATTCATTCACGTTATATTTTTATATTATTTTTATTATGCGTAATTCTGGGCGCAATTAAAACTCTTTTCCTTTCTATCAAAATCTTGATATTATGTCGGTCAAACAATTGCATCAATTCGAAGAAAAATTATAAAAACTTTACTCTCTTTAGGGAAAATTCTACTCAACTCTTAAAAATCGGTTAACGTTAGCAATGTAACCAAGGCGAACTTAAATTTTAGCGCACTGTGGTGGCCAGGTTTCAAATAGCAAGCGTAAATTTTGTTTTGAATTTTTTAATATATATTTTTTTTCTCTATTATATCGAGCAATTGCAGTATCATAATAGCTATCCGTTTTTCGTCAGCCTTGCTCCAGATATTGACAGTTTTTGCGATAGCTGTGCAGTATAAATCATGGCGACTTCTTGGATGGTGCATAGTTTGAAGCAACGTTGCAATAACAACCGTCATCATGCCTGCTCCCTGTGAACCGTGCAAAGGTAAGATTTTGAACATTCTTATAATTTCTCTCATCTACCAAAGAGTAATCTGTTGAAATATAACAAAAACAAATCCATCTAGCATCAAGACTATGGTCTTCCTCTTTCTAAGCAATAAATATTATATTTAATGAACAGAGTCCCCGTCACCACTTGACTGAAATCACTTGTATGGTTATAGTTACTGAATTCCTTTAGCCTTGCTTAGGAGCACACGTTTCACGTAATAATACTGAAACACACCTTCCAATATAAAGAAAAGGATAATTAACAGTTATGATTGAAATCCTTAAAATTATGTTTCTCTTTGGTGCCCTTTTAACTCCAACATAATCTTACTCAGTTTGAACTTCATTGTCTATAATTTGGTTCAGAATTAATATCCGGCATAAAGTAGTGTCAAACAATTTTAAATTATGTAAACCACAGTGCAACTTATTCTATTAACCACTTGAGGTTCTCTGTATATCTACTGCTAAGATTTTAAGGGCTGATCTAGGATCAAAATTTCTTGCAAATATGAAAATAGTCACAATCAATCCCAACGTTTTCAACTGGAGGAATATTAGTACATCTGAATTATTTAAAACCGCTGACTTATTGAGTTAGGAAACTACAATGGCCCAAGTAAAAGAAACTAGTTTAAACATCTTGGTTTGAACCAAAGTCTGACGACATATACCAATCATTGTTTAGTTCTGGTAAATGCTTGATGAATATAAATTAAGTCTACAAGTACATATATTTTTAGTATTTAATTTTCCTTGAATGAAGGTCTGCTTGACACTTTATAAACAGGAACCAAATCTTTTTAAACGTTAGTTATTTATTTGATTTCCTGTTGTGTAGTGCTCTAGAGTAGGTAGTAGTAGTAGTAAGTACTAGTACTCTAGAGTAGTACTAAAATTATGTGACCTGCAATCCTCTTAAAATTTTTGCTTTTTTATGAAGATCCATGGATCATTTGTGATAAGAAATTTGAATCGGACAATACAACTTCGTCGGTCGGTATATTTGGTGTATCAGAAACTATACGAACTAGTGCAGTTTTGTTTCCATCAGTGATAGATCTTTTTTTATTATTAGATCCAGCTTTACCCATAATTATTATTTTCAGAGTCCTGCAAGGGTGGTGAATGTGCAGACAGCTGCGCATGCAAGGAAAAAGGCTGTGACGACTGCACTTCAAAAGGTAAAATTATTGATCTGATTTCTAAATAACAGTAGGCCTAGGAAACAAGCAGCAGTATTATAGATAGTATAAACTTATTGCATCAAAAATATCCGAGTGCTTAGATAAAGTGATAACAATAAGGTGACAGGCAAACTGTTTATAAGGAAAATGAAGAATACGAAAAACCATTACATGATATCCATACTTATATATTTTTCCTTTCAACGTGCCTTTGTGTCATTTCTGCGAGACTATACGCACAAACTTTTTTTTTTTTATTTGGATCTCCAACAAAGATTACACAGATACAGTATAAATCACTAGGCATGGGGTCCTTTAACGTGTGCTCGTTCAGCTATAGGAGACCACAGCATGCACATATAACTAGGTGAATATAAAAAATAAAAAAAGTTGAAATTCACATAAAAATACATTGTACCCATAGGATCTGAGTGGGCCGTACCCTTTCCAGTATGTGGTCTAGCGCCCTGTCTAGGTAGTTGGGTTATCGATATAAAATTCTATGATAGACTCGATATTCGTAGATAGACACCAAAATACTAATAACTTCACACAAAAATCAGGCATGTCAGGGACCAGGCCTTTTCTAAAAGATAACTCTAGGTATGCCAATGATTGGACCACTTCTATGCTACACCAGTCTGCATCTTCTTGCTATCTAATCAATGTTTTTCTTCGTTTAATGACTCGTACAATAACGATTTCATTGTCTTTCTTCCAGGCGGTTGCTGCTAACACCCTGACTTCATCATGGACAGAGACAGGCGCGGTCGCCGCCCCTCCCTCTTCACCCGCGCCAGTGGCTTCCTGGAGACTTGTTTCCCTATCTCCTTCACTGTAGTATTCTTTGTTACTCTTGTGTTCTTTTACTGTCTCATATAAATGTTCTGTTGATGTTATTTTTGTATTTTTCTTTTATGATGCTCCATCATCATCATCATCATCATCAGCCTTTTTAATGTTCCCACTGCTGGGACTCAGGTCTCCTTTCTGGGAGAGCAGTAATCCACCACGCGGGTCTAGTGCGGTTTTTTGAATGTAACATGTCTTCGAATTTTTGGATTTAGGACATGCTGGTTTCCCCGGTTTGCGGTATGGCCGTTTTGAGAGCAGTGGTAATGAAATAAATTACACAAAGTAATGTACAAGGCAGGGTTCTAACCCGCGACCTACAACTCGTATGTCAGAGCCATTAGTACTCGGCCACCACTTCTCTACATTTACATATGCTTCTTTTTATTGATTTTATAATAACCTAACATCACGCCTGTATCTACCGAATGGAGGGTAGATTTAACGGTACGATGTCGCATCGCAGTTTTGTGTTTAGGCCATTTTTTATGTAAGAAGTCATATTTACTTTTCCCGCTCTTGTGCGGAGGGCATGTCAGACTTTTACTGACTAAACCTTGCGTTCCAGGACCCCAGCGGTCCCCTTTCAAAAGTCAACCCATGGTCCCAGTAGGCCCTGGCTCCGCTAGACCCCTCCGGTGTTGAGGATATCACTTTGAGCTGCGCGTGGAACACGACGACTCGGGCTCTTACCGGACGGTTACCGAACGGCGAGCTACCCATTGCTCATCATCCGCAAGCCTACCGAGTTTGGGCCCTAACTTTGTCTACTTAACTTACCAAAACAATGCATACAGAACTAGAGACGAGCTTCGTCAGCGTAAACATATGTAGCAATATATTTTGGTCCTAATGTCTGCAGTTTTAGGTACGTTATTAACTGGGATTTCTTAGTAAGATAACAATGATTTACCACTAACTTCACAACCGTGGAAGATAAGCTGCTTTAGTTAAGTATCCTTTTAGCCTTAACGGCCGCGGCGTAACGTTAGCAAGAATATTTAACATTTTCTTGCTTAGGTGGAGACACTTTTACGGACTAAAATCCACCTCTGTTCCTTTAGTGGCTCATTGCGTTCCAGATACTTTCTCGTTCTTTCACCTAACATTTTGTTGAATAAGAATGCGAAATATCAGGTTCAGGAAAATGGGGACCAGATTCAACCAGGCTAGTTTCGACCTTCAGGCAGTTGCAAATATTGAAATTGTCCAATATTTTGACACAAGGTATTAGTTTTTTATTTGGGTGGTGGTGTTGTGGTGGTGTGTGGTGTGTTTTTTAAATCGTTTCATCGAGCTTTTCTTTAATTTTGATACCGCACGTGACTATATCACTAACTAGGACTTTACTTACCTAACGGTGGCGGCCATCTTGTAATTTTTTTCAGTTTCTTTTCTTTTTTCTAGGTGTCACTTCAGCTTATAAGACGAATCTAACTTCTTTTATTTCAATAAGATCAACAAATTATATACCTAATCAATTAATTTAACTTAAATTAAAACTAACTTAAAAAATAAAAATAAAAGCCCTAAAGAACCGAAAAAAAGCAAAAATTAAGGCGTCGAAAAATTCCTCCGCATTGCTGTCGATTGGTAATGTATTGTTCTAATTTCTTTATGTTGTTAAAATCTAATAAATGGGCGTAGCCATTCCTACTACGTATGTGTATTGTAATAACTTTTCACATATTCTAGGCATTCTTATAATTAATTTCTTGAAATAATCTTCATCTAGCTAGTTTCGTTCGCTTTTCAATATTTGCCCCAATATTCTAGTTGACCTGTTGGTAATCTATTTTTCACCCTTAGAGTTATTCCCTATGAAGTTCCACAGTGAAAAGGTCAGGGGGTCTTACCAGGAAAAGTTACAATGTCAGGCGAGCGAGTGAGAAAGAGGGATGGAGGTTTATATAGCTGTATCTCTTTAACAGTTCAGTTTAAGTCATCAAATGGGCTTGTGATAAGGCCTGTGGTGATTAAAATTGCCAATGCATGATTTTAAACATTTTTCACTTTTTTTCTTATTTAAAAAGTTCTGGCAGTTTTGATAAAGGCTTTGTTGCTTGCTTTATACGGTATACCGAGTAGGTACTACTACATGAGTATCACCAATTTCAGGTGCTACCTAATCAGCAGTTAAGATTCCGTTTAGACATAACTCTGATGAAGGTAACCTATTGATTTTATTGCAATTTTTTACCTCATGATATGATGTTTTGCTTTCTTTAAAAACAGATGTGCTTCTAAACATAATACAATGCATGTGTACATATCGCATCCTTTACCCTCCGTAAAGGAGGTGGGAGATGTAGTGTACATAGCAGTCAAATATTAAACCAGTACAGCTTATAACCTCACGTTACTTCTACTCCTGAAAATGGTGTAAGTACTGTAACTAAGCGCCTGCTGAATGTACATATATTGCAAGTGGACACAGTTAAAAGCCTTGTTTATCAAATATATTAGATGCTTATTTCTCTAGTAACTTTATTCTAGGGGTTGTTTTTTCGGTGTGTAAAAAACATCCAAATGACATCCCCGTCCTTGGGCGGAGCGGGAGATAGCGTTAGACTTTAACTGACTAAAACCCACTCCTATAGCCTTTTGCCTTACGTTCCAGGGCAACATATTTTCCTTTCAGGAGCGAACCCATGGCCCCAATAGACTTCGACCCCGCTAGGCCCCAGCGGTGTTGTAATTTTGGGATACAAAAATCATTTTACTTTAAAATAATCTGTCTTAAAATACACACATCTGCGTAGTTAGAATAAAAAATAACTCAAAGTTTCACTGGTGGCCATAAAGTAGAAATGGTTGTCATGCATGAAACGAGGAATACGTCAGAGATAAGTTTTGAAAATTACTATAACGGTACAGAAAGAGGGAAAGATGAATTGTCTAGAAAGTGATAATATATTGTAATAATGGTATCGCAGAGCAAAACAGAAACATGCTGCGCTAAATTAATTGGGAACAGAGAAGAAAGACGATAGTAGAGTAGTAACTACTTCATTAGCTACTTTATCAAGAATATCTACAGATATTACTCATCCAGTAATAACTGATACAATAAATTAAATTCTTATCAAGAAGTAAGTAGATCACAATAAGTACTAGATAATTACCATAATTTCTATACATGTTATAAAAAGTAAGGTACTCATGGGTATTTTGTAATCATCATATTTTATTTTTGTTGTTGATAGTTCTATTTTCCTGTGAGTTTTAATAAAGAATTTACAAAGGTGATATACCAAAAACATAAGTCTAATGTATAATTTTTATTAAATCATTTGAAGACAAAATATTGATCACAAATAAATTTCAAGTAACGTAACATATAATTGTAGGTACACGTTGTTTAGCAGCAACCTCCTAGAAAGAAAGAAAAAAACTTAATTGATAATATAGCTGCAACAGCAAGATATAGAAGTAAAAGGTAATTAAACACATTAATACTTTAAATGCAGTGATAGAGCATATCTATGCAAAGGATTTTTTTTCACGTACTTAATAAAACAAATTCTTAAATTTCCGACATATCCTCAAACCAAAAAATGTAAGAAAATATGATATCTACCAACCTACACTAGATCCACGTGTTGGATAACAGTTCATTCCCAGTAGTAGGAACATTATAAGGCAGATTAAAACCATTTAAAAATAAGTGTAGTACTAAAACTTAGAAATAAAGGGTGCTTATTGGTTCTGGCCTCAAAATAAAAACCAAATTGAAATCATAATAAAAGCAAAATGAAGTAAATACCAGAAGCGGAGCAATCAGAGCAGCTGGTCTCACAGTTGTTGTCCTTGCAGCAGTCAGCATCTTTGCAGGAGTCTAAACAGAAAAAGAACATATGTTATTCGGGATAAGGCAGAAACACTAAGATACCTAATTGTTATTGGAACTAAATTCTATACATCATCATCATCATTTCAGCCGAAAGTCGTCCACTGTTGGACATAGGCCAAGCGTCGCCATAACGATCGGTCCTGTGCGTCTCGCAACTATCGGATTCCCGCAACCCTTACCTGGTTCTGTACATACTCGATACAATTCTCAATTGTTACCGGGTAGTTGCAAAATTCGAGTTTACAAAATTATACCTAATAACTGTGTTATCTTGGTAAAACTCTGCTATCGTAAACAGTATCAAGTTTTGTTGAAAATTATTGTATCCAAAATGATCTATTCACAAAATATTGAAAATTCTTACATTGCATGATGTGTTATTATCGAACGGATTTAACAATTATCTGGTAACATATACCTATATATTCAGATCAGCTCAGGTTTAGTTTGATTAACTGTAATAACTATACAATCTTTATGTGTATCTAATAAACGACCTCATTTTCTAATTTAATATTAAACGTTTGAATCGACAGTTAAATAAATCAATAGATTCTTCGTCATTAGTGAGTACATACCTTTGCAGGATTCTGAAGGAGCAGGCATCTTAGTGGATTTAATTTATTAGGTTATCTAACGGTAGATCTGAAGAAACTAAGATTGATTATGCTTCTGTAGCAATCGACGCAGGTTTATATACCAAACTAAATAAATGTAGTAAAAACTGCTAACAATGAACGAGGTTGCCAAGACCTCGGAGATTTTTTGGATTTTTGAGGTTATATCCGAAGAAGTTGTTTACGTGTGATTAGAAGCAATTGCTGGTAAATTGGCCGTGTCGTGGAAATAATTAAAATATAAGTACTTATCAAGGTTATGTTATGTCGGGCTATGAGGGAGCAATGGCGGCCCAGTGGTAACGGCCAATGGTGTGGTAGCACCTTATGAGTTGTAGGACGTGTGTTCAGAGTGCCTAGTGTGAGTTTGTTTTACGTTAACGCGATCGACACGTTTGTGACGTTCGGCGCTCCGATTGGCCCGCTCCGAGATCTTAACCAATCAGAGAGCCAAACGCGCTAAATGTTTCGATCGCATTAACGTAAAAATAACTGGCACTTAGCGCACTGTACGAACTCAAGCAGGGGCCTTACTTTGAGGTAGTTTGTTTCATAACCACTGCTTTGAAAACGGTGAAGGAAAACAACACATGAGTCAGCCAGCCAAATACCAGCTTGATGCACTGGAGTCGATTGAAAGGCCTGAAAGAGGATTGAAGTCAAAACTCTTGTCTTGAGCATCGACGCGGAGTTGCTTGCCTGTCCGTTTTCTATCGTTTACATTTCGGGGAGTGTGCACTGGAGCTACACAATTTAATTCCACCAAGTCCGTTCCATCATCGGACTGCAAGACGTACGGCGTTGCGCCACCGGTACATGGTGGACATCCCGCCCATACGTATAAAGCGTTTTGGGAATTAAATACATTCATTATGCGTACAGCTAAGGAGTGGAATTCCTGCCGGAGTCGGTGTTTCCTGATAGCTATAACCTTGGAATCTTTAAGTCAAAAGTGAATAGATTGCTTCTAGGTAAGCGTGTTCCATCGTCGGCCACATCATCGCTTACCATCAGGTGAGATAGTGATCAAACGTGAGCCTATACATAATAAAAAAAAAAACACATGTGACGTCCATCAAGCCGCCCTGAGATTACGACCCTCTTCTAAATAGGAGTCCTAGCAGTGGGAGCAATATATGGCTGCTTATCATAGTGTATGGACAGCGGGATGGTTGGAAATAGTGAATGTAAAATGTAAAGAGTAACTGAAATAACACAGATGGGGTGTAGTCAGTAAAAGTCTGTCACTTCTGAGCGCTTTACCCAGAACAGAAGAGGTTCTAAGAGACGATCCTAAAAATAAATAGGTTTTAAAAAATCAACACACTTAGTAACTTGATAACTTGAACAAATGTGCAAAAATCTTTTAAACTTTTTGTAAATAATTATTTTTGGACATAACTCCTAATTTCAAATGATTTTTTTTTATTTTGTCAATTCCAATATCGACTAGTCACATTCAGCAAGAGTACCTACCTTGGGGGGCCATGTCCAACAGTGACCGTGTTTTGACTGAAATTATGACGATGATGAGGACAGGAAGGTAACATTTTTTATGGGAATATTATAATATCTGTTATCAATACTTTGTTTATTTCATCTCCGATATCCCTTACTATTACATTATACCTATACTATAACTACTATTAGAGCTGTTCCGCCCCATTAGTTGTCTTTTGTTGTTCTATCAATGCCACTCGCCAGATTTGTTTTTTATTACCGCCATTTTTTCATAATCTGCCTACAGCATGCTGAGAGTACTCAGCCTTAACACTTACCTATTTGGTTTCATTGTCATCATTGTTGTGTCACTATTTAGTCCAGTTATCTCCTGGCCACATTTTAAAGATATTGTTTGTTTTGTTAAAATGAAAATCTATTATGATCGTCCAGGTCAGTTCTTGTTTTACATAGATTCTGTTAGCTATGTATTTGTTTTCTATTTCTTCTTCAAAATCAGCTTTCTCAGCTCTTTTGTCTTTTAACTCTTTATCCTTGGTCAGATATTTATCATTTGTCATCAGTGCAAATTGAAGTAGTTATAGCCTGATTTACCACTTTTGTTTTTTAAGCTGGTGGTAGTGGTAGCTCTTTAAAATGTTGGGAAATTTTTAAATAATATTAAAATAATATTTATTTATTTAGTATTAATAGTAAAAGTAGGATGTTCGTGGAACAGGTTATTTAACTATATAATGCTTAAACGCGGTACACTAGTTTGTCAATTACTATAGGTAACTTACTGTGTACTCTTGAGAATAGAAATGTTTTATTTATTTATGTTTAGAATTTACAACTATTACAGGGTGACGTAATGTGATAAAGTACTTTTTTTAATACCTATTTATTTATTCTTATTTACACTTTGATACACTTATTACTACATAGTATATAACAAAGTCGCTTTTTCTGTCCCTATACCCTTATGTACGCTTAAATCTTTAAAACTACGCAACGGATTTTGATGCGGTTTTTTTTTAATAGATAGAGTGATTCAAGAGGAAGGTTTATATGTATAATAACATCCACTAAATAGTGGAGAAATACTGCTACCCGAGCGAAGCCGGGGTATAGTAAATTCACTCTTAGAACATTAGAATAAGTCAGAGTCACTAGCTATTAATCTGTTTTATTTAAAACAACAATTTGCTTACTTTCAGATTTGAAGCCAGAATCTCCATGGAGTGTTGACTGCGTACCAGGCTGCGATGGTCACGACATCTATATTGATCGTGAGTATCAACCATTTGTGGATGATTTAGATAGAGATAACTCCCATGACCTATATACAGTTTAAAGTAGACACATGTTGTAGAACTACGGCGTCAAACGCGAATCAGAAAGGAAAATTGAAATAAATATTATTCCATATTTTCCAATTCCCAAGGAAGACATCCAAGTCATCCCGCCATCTCCTTCTTGGTCTGCCGCGACCCCGTCGTGCGATTTCAGCGATTTCAGGGCGCCAATTTTACGTTTTACTGATCCACCCATAAATTTTATGTCATATTAATAGCATAATCAGCCTTTTAATTCATGAATCCCCAAGCGACACCCGGTGACCGCGCATCTATTGTCTTACTATTGTGTCTCTAATTGACGGTATCTGAAGGGTTAATGTTCCCAATGCTGGGACTCAGGTCTTCTCACTAGAAGTGGGAATGGGCCATTATCCACTACGCCTATTGCAGATTGGTGGATGTCACTTATGGTCGAATTTTTGTTTCTAGGAAACCGGTATATCGGTTTCCTCACTATGTTTTCCTTCACCGTAATAGCAATATTTATATTGTATATTATTGCCATAATTTATGTACATCTTACAATTTTATTATACGTAGATTAGGTACCTTCATGAAAACAATAGGACATCAATAACTAATGTGATTTCTTCTCTATTTCAGAATCCTGTATGAAGTGAATGCTAAGATTGACTGCGTCAAGAGATTTAATGTTAGTTTTTGCTTCCATAGTAAATTACTCTTCTAACAATAGAGTAGAGTTGTGATTCATAGAGAATAAAACATCCGTATTATGGTAATGACATTTTATTTTATTATAACAATCATAGAGAAGAAAGGCATGTGTGTTGTTGAAACAAAAGAAGCATTTAATGAAAATACAAACTCGAAAGTTTTAACTGAAACAAATGAAAAAGAAAATTGTGAAAATATAGAAATATATCTATGAATACTAGAAAGTATTTTTATTGATAATAATCTACTTGTTTGAACAGTAAAGAAATTATGAATTATGCGAGATACCCAAATAACTTCGCATTCAAATTACTATTGACTCAGATGTTTACCATAATGTAACTGCTATTTATTTTAAATGAAAACATCAAAAAGTCACCGTGACTTAAATTTTCAAGTGCGTTTCAGCATAATTTTTGAATTAAGAACAAATGTGTTCGAATTATGACATTTGCCGACTCGTGTCCATAGATTATTTTGAATGTTCGGTGTTTTTGTTTTTTTTTTTAAATGCGATGTGTTATGAATCTACGGCTTTTAGTTCTTGGTGGTTTTAGCAGTATCGGTGGTAGTTGTTGCTCGCTTGCAGGTGCAGCTGCATGAAGCGTCGCACTTGCATGATGTGCAGCACTGGGCTGATGTGCATTTGCAATCTGAAAATAAAAAGTTTTTTATAAACCATATATGTACCTAACGTCAAGCCTGTGTCCGATGTGGTGAGCAGAAATGGTTATATCAATACATAGCTTATATTTCATATTTTTGTTCTGTCATAAAAAAAAGGATCGTTATGGGATCACATTTCCAAACTATGTAAAAATCTTCAATCTGAAATGCAGATACCTACCACTACTTTGTAAAACCCATCAATACGTTTATAATACATGCATCAAGGGACTGGAACAATTTGCCTGCTGCGATCTTCCCGTCCGATCATAATTTAGGAGTTTTCAAGGCGAGTGAATAGGCCCTTAATAAACTAGTGCGCCTCACCATCAACGATAACATTTCTGCTTAACATCAGGCGGAATCGTAGTCAAACAATAGTTTATATCAATTTAAAAAAAAAATACTTTTGGAAACTTTTTTTTGTTTACGGTGGGCATAAATCATCCAATGACAACCCCCGCTCTTGGGTGGAGCGGGAGATAGTGTCAGACTCTTACTGACTAAAAACCCACCCCGTTCCTTCTAACCTCTGCATACCGGGGCTCGAGTTTCCTTTCGGATAACCCTGGCCCTAGTAGGCTTCAACCCAGCTGGGCCCCCTCCTGTACTTTTAGGACCTCGTAATCAAATCCAGAACATCGTGGATATAAAAAAGAAGTAGTTAAGTACTTATGAAGTAAATGCCAATAAAAGTTAGTTAATTTTACCTGTGCAGTAAGTACCTACCAACTAAGATAACTAACTCAAGATAAGCGCTTGTACTTCAGTTTATTTCCACATTCAGTTCAACAAACGCGCAGTATCGTAAACACAATAGGACGTTACTAATTTGAACCATGGTTAAATTTTCCCAGTTAACTTAACTGTAGTACTATATTAACATAATAAATTAGCTACAACTGATCAGTTATAGCACGGTAATATAGTGCAATCATGTTTTAGTCCAGAGGTACGCCTCTGTTCTATGATACCGACTCATGCTATAATACAAGCTGATATTTCCTATCGCTTCACCCAAAGGGGGAAAGCTATTAGGCCATTTCCCACCTAAAAAGCCCATACTTTACTAAAAATGTAATCTAATATTACAATGATATCCCAAGTTACGAAATTACGGGCGGCGAGCCATGGATAGCTCGCTTTCCGATCGTCCGGTAACTGTCCGGACCGAGCCCAAGACGTCGACGGCGGGAAAAAAAAGTTACGAAATTACGACACAATACTTAGCCAGCCGCTCAGTACATTTACATACCCTCCTATTTATTTATTTACACCCACATCACATACATTTTACATAAAAGAGACAATTTTGATTACAATAAGGACAATGCACATGACAATATTAAGGCGCACATAACGCTCGCCATAATACTGCTGCCTTGAGAAATACTATCTGTCATCATGATTTTAAACATAAAACAATAAATTAACACGAAAATAGATTCAAACTAGCCTTTTCCCGCGACTTCGCTCGCGTTAAATTCGGGGTAACACCGTTCCGTTCCCCTTATCCCGACAATTAAATTAAAATTTCCCGACATCTTCAACAAATACCGTTAATGTACATAGAAACAATTACAAAAACTTAACAAATCATAGACTAAAACCTTCCTCAAGAATCACGCTATCGAGTGGTGAAAACCGCTTGAAAATCGGTGCAGTAGATTTTGAGTTTATCGCGAATAGACGGACAGAGAGACGCGGCGGGGGATTTTGTTTTATAATATGTATAAGTACCTTCCTAAGGTGTGTAAGTACCTTCTTAGCTGAAGATACTTAGAATTAATTGTACACTAATTATTCATAGGAAACTCAATCAATTTTGTTAATTAAGTAGCAGACGTACCAAGGTAAAACAGATTTCTAAACAAGTTAACTGAAAACGAATGGAAACATCAGAAATAAGAGATTTGTTGAAATTTATCTCAAGAATAACTTTTTTTTGTTGTGTAATTTGTTGAGTGCCCAACCATAAGTCTGTGTTCACTAACACTTAATTGAAGCTGGTCGGAATTAATCGGACACAACACTTGCACCCGCCTAGGTGGCAGTACGAGTATATGTGCATTTAACCCTTCAGATACCGTCAGAGACACAATAGTAAGACAATAGATGCGCGGCCACCGGTGGTCGCTTGGGGATTCATGAATTAATGCCGGCCATCTGCGCCCGGATAGAGCCTCGCTGATCTTTAAATTTTAAATCCAATTTCTTTGCGAAATATTGATTGATATGTTTACTTTGAAGAATATTTAACCACCAATTTTTATGTGTAAAAATGTTTCTAAAGATAGGTACAAACCGTTTAGAAGGAGTAGGGAATAGCTGCGAAATTGCTAAATACTTTTTTTAACAAAAGTATTAATTGCACGAAAAAATAAATAACTAGGTGATAATTTTGTTCATGAATCTATAATGAACGTATATATATTTTTTCAAACTTATTAACCTAGGCCGTTACCGAGGAGTATGCTTCAGAAAATCTTTAAATGAAACACAGCGCCATGTTGGATTTTCAACACTTGGCTCAGCCAAAATATTTTGAATAGTTTTTGTTTTCAGTAACACATATTATTTACATAGATAATTGAATTCTTTAATGCCATTCCCTGAAAAATTTGGCTTAGCACCGCCGCGTCGAGAGTCCAAATATTTTTGAATAGTTGGACTTTTCAAAAATATGTAGATTTCCGGTTTTACTGAATATTTAATTTATCACAGGCAATTATACATTAATTTATCTTTTCTTTTGTGTTTTAGTGATTGACGTTTAGCACCTTTATTTTTGAATGATTGCCTAATTTCTTTTTATGGTAGTTACAGTAACAATACAATTATTTACAACTATCTATTATTATCTTTTATTTATTTATGCTTCTTGTGAATGTCTTTATTTACAAATAACCATCTAAACTCTATTTCGACCAGAGCAAAACACTTTTTGAAAATAGCTTTGAATACATTCTTAATGACTTGTCCAATAAGACGTTTTTTGATATAGGTAAATTAGGTATAGGTAAACTTTTTATGGTAACAAGTAATGCCTGTTGCATTTCATATTATTAATTTATTATAGCGCGGTACCTGAGTATCAAAACCCTATGTCGTGTCGTGACTAAGGACTACATAAAAAAATAATTATGATAGCATTAACTAACTCGCGACAGTTTAAAATTTCATCCACATTTATTATCCTTTTTTTATTGATATAAACTAGGGCTTGAGCGACCCCACCTGAAGGTAAGTAATATTACAATCATTGATGGTGACGCGCACTAGTTTATTAAGAGCCTATTCACACCAAAATAACCAAAAAACCAAAATCTGAGATCTACCTATCTTCATTCAAAATCAGAGATAATTGAACTTGTCTAACAAAATGGGAATCTATGTCTAGTCTACTAAAATTATCTTTGTCGTAGGTCAGGTATAACCATCAGAGAAATAATGAAAAACATTTTATCTATAATAAAATAAAAAGGGCCACAAATAATAGACAAAAATAATAATAAAGAAAAACACTCACTGTCACCGCAACCTTTGCAAGGCATCTTGAATTCAAAAATACAAAATTCAAAAATCAAAATTCAAAATTCGAACGCGTCGTGTTGTCGGGACCGCTGCAGTCGTAATGCACTTTATAATGCAAGATGGCGATGTTATCGATAATTTAGAGGCGAGCTGTTCGGAAACATGAGCGATTGTTTATTTTCTTTTGGTTGCATTTTAATGATGTTTTAAATGAGACCGGACGAAGGAGAAATAAAGGTGAGATGTTCTTTAGAATTGTTTTGTTTCGTTTTACTTAGGGCACCTTGGTTTTACGGGCAGGTAGCGTTACCTACGTATGAAAAAAAAAGATGGTCGATTATGTGGCTCACTAATTTCCGCAAAAAACGATCTTAAAGTATTTTTCCTGTCTGTGAGAATGTTCGAAAGAGTTACCGTGACTCTGGAACACAAAGAGCAACGACGAGAAAACAGGTGGTCCAGTTAGAGAGGGAGAAGTTATTTGATGATATCTAACTTCAAGAAAAAGGAATTGTGCTGTTCAGTTTTCGTTTTTTCAATCGTGCTGTTTTCGAAACCTATTTGGCTATTTTACGATTTGTATTATTCATTACGAAAAGTTGTAATAAGACATTTATTACAACTTTGGAATATTACATTGACCTCACTGTCACCCCATAATAGTTCTTAGACCTTATCATTAGATCTATCTCAAAGTGTCATTTTACCACTGCGGTAACGTATGGAATCTACCTAGGTATGACAAAAGAACAAAATATTAGGTTTCGATTGGACACGTAGATAACCTTTTGGTAGCAACTGGCTCAAGTGCCGATATATAAAAAAAAAAAAACAAAAAAAAAGTGCCATCGTATGACAGTCAAATTTTCAGCCATTTTGTTAATCGTTATCACTGACATTAACGCTGAACATGTCTAACTCTAAATTCAAACTTACAGAACCAAAAATAAACCATACACCTCCACAACATTTCGGAACGCATTCATAGCAATAATGTACACAGTTACATGCATTTTACTACCAACACTAATTTATCTAGCAACCACCTCATTCCTTCACTCAATCTAACTTACATTGCTACCTATATGCCATTCTTATGACCTTACCCCCTAAGTTGAAAAGCAATGGAAACCAAACATAGACAAAGTGTCATGATTATAGACTATTTTACAGTTAATTTGTGAGAGTTAGGGCCGTGTGCCTGATTTGTTTTGCACTCCGCGTAACAAAGGGCTCTTGTGTAGAGTGCAATATTAATATTTGTAGCTAATAAATAGCACAGTGCTTCGTTCTAGAAAGTACTGAATGACAAAGATATCTCGACTAAGGTCTAGGGTCCACGGTCACGTAGCTTCATAGACGCGTATTTTTTTTTAATTCGTCACTATACGCTTAGTTTACGTCTGCGTAAAGTTTTTGTATATGTCGCAGGGAAATGAGAATACCAGAGATTTCGCGAAATACCAAGGGATATCACGAAATTCCGGTAGAGCGCGAGGTACGAGCCGCGTCAGCTCGAGCGACGCATTTGTTTCGCTCCCACTTGCGACCGTGTGGGTACTAGTGCGGTAATATCCGCTCTTTTCTGACATTTTACTAGATTTAGTTTAGTGAAACGACATATCACTGATGATAGATTGGTGTTTTGTCATATCACTACATACTTTTAGTAAGAAGCCGTAAAAACAAGAATATTCGACATCTACTGGGTTTACGTGATATCCCTAGGGATTTCACTAAATCCCTGCGACATATACGTAGGTACATACTAATTATGAAACTCTGTCGACGAAGCGGCAACGTCGTGACGTCGTCGTTTCGTTGCCGTTTCGTCGACAAGTATCGATGAATACGCGGCTATGAAGCTACGTGTCCGTGGACAATAGGCCTTAGTTATAACAGTCGTGGACAGAGTGTATCAAGTGATGGACAGTAGCTTGTAGGATTAATTGTTAAAGTCATTGGATTTGTTCCTTACAAATATATCGAAAATGTAGCAAGAGCATGTTCCTTTTTTGTTTTCGCGGTGCGAAAATCATCCAATGACATCCCCCCCCCCTCTTGAGCGGAGCGGGAGATAGTGTCAAACTTTTCATCGTCATCATAATTTCAGCCGATATACGTCCACTGCTACCGCAAGAGAAATGCATGGCTCGATTTTTATTCGGCATTATCCACTTTTTTGACATTTTACTATATTTAGTTTAATAAACGACATATCACTAGATACTTTTAGTAAGAAGACGTAATAAACAAGAATATTCGATATCTACTGGGATTTCTCGAAATCCCTGATATCGTCTTCTCCCTGCGACATATACATAGATTTCATGCGTCGGGGGGTATTAATTTTTTTAATTTTGCTATTATTCAAGTTAAAAATGTCAACAAATGTAGGAGGGTCAAATGCCGTTATTCCACGGTTATCTAGCGCCTGCCTTAACCCTTCAGATACCGTCAATTAGAGACACAATAGTAAGACAATAGATGCGCGGCCACCGGTGGTCGCTTGGGGATTCATGAATTAACCCTTCAGATACCGTCAATTAGAGACACAATAGTAAGACAATAGATGCGCGGCCACCGGTGGTCGCTTGGGGATTCATGAATTAATTTATATCAAATAAAAAATATGACCAGTAGAATAGTTATATTTTTTAATAGCCAAAACCAAAATTAAATTGTCAACTTTGAATTCAGAAACTTGACCAACAAACGATTTTTGTGTTCCTAAAGATACTTCGTTTGCGCCTACTAGTTCTTTGATATCACAGTTGTGTGAAACGCTTGTTCAATTACCAAGGCGCTTCAATAGAATATGATATCTATGTATATTAATGTAACGAAGGTAGAGTCACCCTGCAATCCGCCAAGGGTTAGGTAGAGAAGAGTTATATATATACCTATAGGTAGTACAACACCATTTCATCTTTTATGTTTAAGGTGGTGCATCATGACTTAAATTTTCACTGTTTTTCATACAACCGCTCGTAACCGATTATGACGTTATTACACATTTTTCATTAGATATTTTGGAAACACAGTATCTTGTGGATATTATCTAGGTTTCTAAAGAAACCAATTTCTAAATTTGTGTAAAACTAATCCAGTAAAACCTCTGAAAATGTCCTATTTTGTATGAACTTTGACACTTCATAATTTCCATAAATATTAAAAAAGTCAAAAAGTAATTCTCTAGAGACCTTGCAAATTTTATTAAGATTCTAAATGACGACAACTTTTTCCAAAAAGTTTGAAGGGTTTAAAAAAAACAGCTATTTCCTGGAGCAAGTTTTGTGAAATTTTCGAGTAAATCTCGGAATTACCGAATACTAACAGAGTTTTCAGGCCTTATCTCTCTTTTTTTGCGTTGCCTTTTCGTCAAACATCGCGTTGGATTGCGATCGCATTAAATGAAGTAACAAGCTTTTAAACCATTTTCGATGTTTAAGATAGGCGAGTGGAAAAGGACCCTTTTAAGTCCCACAGTAAGACAGACCTAGTTTATTGCCATCAACCAAACACAAATTCAAACTCTATGTTGGAAATCTAGGATGTAATTAGAATAACAAAGCTACTACTAAGTAAAAGTCTAGCACACCCTTCATCCCCACCCTAGAAGAAGAAGAAGTCATTAGATGATTTCTCACCATAGAAAAAGTAAAAAATAAGTTTCAACAGGACAAAAAAGGCCAAATCACATTAGCCGAAGCATCCATGACAGTTTGGATAAACGCGTCCTTGAGTGAGTTTTGAGGAAATACAAAATAAGACACAAGTAAAAATTTTAGGGACCAACTTGGTGCTAGTATTATTAAAAAAAACAGACAAACATTTTCAAAATCTATATGTATTACAATTCATCATATTATGTAGTACAATGATTTACGCTATTGTTGGACTCTTTACTATCTATCAATTTCATTTATGATCTACCAGATAGATAGTTGTTGTCTTAGTATTTCATTGAAAATATTAAGACAATAAACATCCGGTATGACACATTAATTACTATTTCCGTAAAGGAAGTTCTGCTGAAAAATACTGAAAGTATGAATCACCACGCCCAGTAGGCGAACGATGAATAAGTTCAGTAAATAGCGAGAAAACAAACGTTATCAATAGATAAAACAGGTATATACGATTACTTAGCTACGTACGTCGATTACTGAACACTTGAAATGTAAGAAATGTAAGTTCGTTGCAAGCCCGATAATTTCACAATTAGTCGACAAACGGGCTGTATGTCTTATTTTTTCAGTGCGCAAAAATCATCTTATGACAACCCCCGCTCTTGGGTGGAGCGGGAGATGTCAGACTCTTACTGACTAAAAACCTCACCCCATTCCTTCTAGCCTTCATACCGGGGCACGATTTCCTTTCGGATAACCCTGGCCCCAGTAGGCTTCGACCCACCTGGGCCCCTCCTGTTGCTGACAACTTCTTGAGGCGCGTGGGAACAGTGCGCGAAGTCGACGATTTGGGCTCGGTCCGGACAGCTACCGGACGGTCGGACAGCGAGCTACCCATGGCTCGCCGTCCGCGAGCCCGCGTCTACGGTGGCTGGAAATCGAGATCGGAATCCCAGCGGCGGCGGCGAGGGCGCCGTTCGCTTACACCTCAGCAGCCGCTGCAGGAGACACCTCGGGCGCCCCAGAGTAATAGGGCGATTTTCAGCCACCATAGACGCAAGTTTTTATAAGTAATGAGCAGCGGCTCCGTCCGGCCTACTTCGATAATAAATACCTCCCCCCGTCTCCAATAGACCTCGAATACTCGACGGAGGTGGGTCGGCACCCAGTGATACCGGAGTGCCTCAATAATGCAACTCCAGGTTATTGAAGGCGTTGGAGATGTCTAGGGACAATTCTAAGACGATTTTGCCTCGGGACACCGCATCCCCCGTGGTGAGGGCTCTCACGCACATGATAGCGTCTACCACGGAGCGTCCTCTGCGGAAACCGAACTGGCTGTTCTCAAGATCCGGCCCCACCGCACCGCATCGCATCACGATGGGCCGGTATGCGGACGGAGAGTCTACTTATTTGTTGTAGTGCGTTTATTATACGTGCCAAACACTATATCTTTATCTTAAAGTAGGCACGTGAAATTCCACTGTTTCTATAAATGATAGTTAACTATATAATTAGTTGTATTGGTTAGTAAATCAAAATTATCAGAAAAAACTTTAGTATAAATAATAATAGATTGAACTTTACATAATATATAATCGTATACCAGGGCTGAGGTCTAAGGTCATTGATAAGATCTGAAATTAATAATATACCTCTGCTTCGTAACATTACTTTGATATAAGCATTATTTAATGTAATGTTGTGTGCCCGATTACATGTGTGAAATAAACTTTCCATTTATTTTATTTGCCTAAAAGTAATTTTGTTAACTTCATTAAAATGACCGATTATAACCAGTTCAGCTGGATCCATTAACCAACTACTTATCAAACGTTGTAACAAAATAAAATATGAAATTTCAAAAGTGATCAAAACGACGTTAATTTGCCTCAAATTATCACCATTATACAAAAGCCCTACATACGAGCAGGGCTACGATTAGGACAAAGAATTTGGCACACCTAACGTTCCTATTTGCTATCTTATCGTATCTCTTAAAGATAATACCATATCATCGGGCACACAATGTTCCAGCACTCTAGTCGACCAGCACAATAGCGAGCCACCTGTTGTCGCCAAAATTGATAAAAAAAATAATGTGATAAACATTTAGAAAGTGTGAAAATGGGTGTTAAAGTTTTAGCTTTAATAGCACTCGTAATTGTTAGTGTTTATGGACAAGACAATACAGTAGAAAACGACATTACAAAAGATGTTGTTGAGGACAATATCATAAGTGATGACACGACATTTTTAGAAACTTCTACAGAAAAAGTTAAAAATGAAGATGAGATTGACGCGGCGAGTCCTGTGGAGCTTATAAGTGCTACGGATGGATTGCATGTAAGGAGTGGGAAGTACCAGCTAAGTGATGGACTTGTTGGAGAAGAACCGCTGGAGTTAAACGCTGTTGATTTCAACACTAATAATGAAGCGAATCAGAATGAAAGGCAGCTACTCGCTCCCGATACCACTCAAATCACCAATAATGAATACGGTAAGTCATTTGATTCGCATTATTTAGACACAACTAGAATAAATGAACTTAATATTAAAGACAAAGCAAAAATCACAGAAATATTATAAATGTCAAAGTTTGTATGTTTGAAATGAAATTTTCGACTTTAAAGAAGTCGAAGCCGCTGGTAAAAGTTAGTATATAATAATGCAAGGCAAGGCGACATAATATCATAGATTGTAAAGCAACCAAAAGCCAAGATAATCCTGACCTCGCTATGTCTAACTGATACTAAATCAATGGTATAGTACGTTGGTATGTTTGCTCAAACGTTGGCTAACACAGTTTTCGTAGACGCGCACACTTAGATCAAGGGACGAATGACAAACATTGCCAAATGTTTGACAATGTTTTAGAGATGAGATAAGAAATTATGAATAATGTGCGTAAATAGAATCTTGTTGTTCTCAGTTTTATTTTTAAATTACTACACATACAAGAAATCTTTACAAATTCTATGAAATTAACGCTATTCAACATCTAGATATCGAATAGTTTTAAGTGTGATTCACATGTCACAAGATGAGTAACCGTTAATCATTATGCACATAAATCTTGGATGACGTCATTCCATTCAGTATATAAAGATACAAAGGCTGTGTAACTAGGTAAAGCAATTAAGGATACAATGAACTACCCTGATCCCATTTAACATCGTACAAACAATCTAGTAGGTCTAAAGTCGTCTGTGCCTCTTGGATGACTCCAACAACATCAATAAAGAAACACCTAATTACAAACGTGTTATTTCATAAAACAAACAGAATCTACTTTAAAAATAACATGAAGGTACATTACTCATTTAATTTAATCATATAAATGATAAGGGCCGCACCTAACAAGGTATTACTCTACAAAATGAAGAAATGCAGCAGTTTTACCAAAAGTTAAATGTACAGACTACTTTTGAAATACGATGGGTTATACCAATTAAGTACGAAACTATAGATAAGGGCTACGCATTTTATCAGGAGATAAAAAACCCGGTCAAGTGCGGTTGGTGTTTGCGCTAGGGCCCCGTATTATACGTTCTAAAGTACAGTTCGTTGGAATGAATGAATAATCACGATATCCAGAAATTAATGACGTAAATGAGGCTTGTATAAAAGAAAAACAATATATCTTAGTATGTATTCGTCACACTCAAATAAGCTTTAGTGCAGTGCTAGTCTTAATTACATAACCAAACATCCTATCTCAGAAAATTATTTACATACAATCATCTGTAGATATATCAAACTTGACCGTAGCAAGTATAACCCCTGTATACTTTAAAACAGTCTTTGATGAACTTGACGGCTAGTTGCTACTGATTAAATATTTTTTATTGGCTCAAAAAAAATATTTAGAGGAAATTTGTAGCTGAACTATTATTAAGACCTAGGTAACTTTTGTCGGTTTCAACCGCGCGGTCATAGAAAAGTTAAAAGATTTGTAAAAGTTGACTCCCAAAACCATAAAGTCAAAGCTAAAAAGTGATTAGGGTTTAAATGCAGCCGCGCCTTTGAAACGCGGAGAACCACGCGGCCACGAAGATCTTTAAAACTAAGCGTTGCAGTAACCCTGAAGTTTAGATAAATAACAGAATGAATTTCTAAAAATGTAGTAAAAGTCCTAACATCCTGGTGCATATTTTTCAAGGCTGAGTCGAAACAGACATGAATTCATGATTCATCTTCAATTTAGGTGAAATTGAATTCGAGCTGTTGAATAATGTCTAAAAATTATGTACCAAATTTATTCAAACCAATGAAAACCAGGCTATGCTATATATACTAGGTTATGTCAATTATTTTTAGAGTTTAAATGAATAAACTCTATAATTATAGTTTCATCAGCTTCATTAGGCCGATAATTATTGATTTTAACATTACTGTCTAATAAACTTATCTCAAATATTCACGCCATTTTTTATAACATTCCGAGACAGTTTCAAAACCTACGGCCAGTTACATTTAAAATGATTTCATCGCAGTGTTGTTAGAGGATTACGTTTTTGGGTCAAATGTAGCGCACACTCAAACATGGTTAACGTTGAACTAAGTTAGGTACTTGTATTGTAGTAAATACTGTTTTATAAGCGTTTTCAAAATTAACGGACGTTTACTTGGTGCAATGGTTGAGAATTTTTTGGGTAAGCTACGCATCGGGGATTCAATTCCCTGTCGGTACAAATATTTGTATGGTCCCCAGGTCGTTCTACGCGGGTGTTACTTACAAATAATATTTGACTTAATTCATAGGTGTCATGTAAGGAATTCCAACCATTTTATAATCCAAAGCTCACTTAAGTTTATTTTCCAGTTATCTCATGTTCTTGTTTGATTATGTGCAATTATTTATTTTGATTATCTACACGTACGTTCTTTGACAATTATTTATCAGTTACATGTACTATTTTATACATTGGCTACCACGCCCAGACTTAACGTTTAATGAAGATTTTAGTAATTACATATGCAAATCTTTACTTATTTTCATTGTCATCATATGAATAGAAAAGTCTTTTTACTTTATTAATATTTTATACTAGAGTTAAATAATACTGATATATATTATGTTATTTCTATTTTCTAATAAGCTCTGAGTTTCTTTGAATTAGACACATCCTATTATACGTACCCTATACCTATATATTTTGTTCCAAAAAAATTTGGAGGATAGGAAAATGGTGTATTGCTTTATGAAGTATGTTGGACTGAAATTGGCGGTGTTCGAAACTAGGGTATAAAAAAATCGACTTATCTAAATCAAACAAACTAGATCCTTACTTTTATAGAACGACTCATTCTGAATGAATTTTATATAATGACTCATTCTGAATGAATGATAAACTACTCGTGTTTGCTAATGAAACTGAAGTAATTAAGTCATAAAGTACGAGTAGGTAGGTAGGTATTTCCGGTTCCAAACTGAAAACTCAACAGCATTTTCATGCTATTACTTAGATCAATATAGGTAGCACCTATCGAACTTAAAATTTGTACCTAATCTGGTACAGTAAAGAGTATACTGTAGGCAGACGATGGATTATTTTTCCTGGTAATTGCTAATGGTTCATATATCTACTTTGGATCACACCTATCCTATCGTTTAATTGCCTCCATAACCAGAGGCATACCATGAGCTTTTAACGTGATCCATTTTACGACCTAAACTGAACCGTTAAAAGAAGGAAGGAGGATGGTATATAGGGTCTAAAGCTCCATCCCTCTTTCGTGCTCGCATGACTGACATTTTAACTCGTCATAGCAAGGTCCCAGGAGTAGCATAACCTACTGGAATACGATAATCTGAAGCAAACTGCGAAGAATCATAAATTGCGGGCCGTAACAATAGGATGATCGACAAAGATGATGCAGTAATATCGAGATTAAATGTAGAATGCAAACAAAATGATGCATAATACTAAAAGCTGTTTACAGAAAGTGGTGAAACAAAGAGGCGTTGCAAGGTGCTAAAATGACATCAGCTTGTGTACTAGGAATTGGTTGTCCGATATCAACTCTGATAGCTTATCATTATCGGGGCCTAGTGTCGATACCGAACCACGAACACTTGCTTCAACATTTCACAAATTATATATCGATAAATATATTTTTGCTTTAATGTAGAACTTGAATTGTTTGATGAAGAAAATGCTCGATATGGCACACATTGATAATAATGCTTACAGTTACATACTTACAATGCAATTTTCAAAATTATTTTAAAATAAAAGTAGGAACAATTTTGTTGAAACTAATTAAGAAAACAAACATTAAAACCAATTAATATTGATTGGTAATGTACCAATAACTTTAGATTAACATTTTATTTTGACTAGTTACACTTTATACGCTTCACAGATATCATTATCAGCGCCAGCCATAAATAAATATAAAACGGGAAGACTTAATAGTCTTTATGATGGTTCGGTTATCCTCCTTCATCCAATGGTTCCCTACAAATTTCACTACCTATGTCATTGATCTATTATTTGCAAGACATTTGGGATATATGTACCTATAGTATTATTTTCAATCAATTCTTCCAGCCCACATCGACGGTCGTGTCCTCCCCGACACGAGCTACCAGAACAATGGACAGCCTTACGTCATCACCACCGCCAGGCTCGCACAAATCAGAGGAAACTTCATGTACTGGTTCTACGACCAGGGAGGCAATGAAGGCATCGGAGACTACCAGAGGGACATCCACACGTCCACTCCTCAGATTCATAAGAACTTCAACTTTCAGTTACCGTTCTTTGGGTTTAGGTTTAATTATACCAGAGTAAGTAGCACAAAATTCTTAAATGTGAATCATAAAATTTTACTACCTGAAAGATTTTGATTGCCTCCCATAAAAAACACCAACTTATAAAGCACTCTCAGTTCTCAGTTGCACTTATGGTTTGTATTTTTGTATGAACCCCACATAAATTTTTCTTTCCCGTTGTTTTTCGTTAGATTTTTGCGTAAAATAACTATTTTCTGCAGAACCGTAGAAAACGTTTATCAGTAGTTTAATCATGTAAACCCAAAAACTACTACCATCCTAAGTGGACACAACCTATGCTTTTAATATAGAGAATATTGTATGCAATGAAATTTGAAATAGAGTTACATTTAATCTTGTTCTTTCTCCCCAGTTATCAATGAACGGCTACATTTACTTCAGTGACCCTCCAGACCACTACACCTACCCCCTCTCCTTCCCTGTGAGGGACTGGCCTGATGTTAACGACCCCTCGTTCATCGGTATCTTCTTCAGCAAATGCCGTATCGGCAGTCAGCGTCAGGAAGACCCTGATCAGAGGAGACCTGGAGTTTACTTTAGGATGGACAGAGATTTACAGGTAAATATTGAAAAATCTTTTAATCTTAAAAATATTTGCATTTAAGTTTTGTAGTCTCAAAATTCTTACGGCTTTCATTGCTCCCAGTATCTATCTAGTTATCTAGCTCACAATGAGGAAAAGAAAAAGTTCAAGTTTTTTCGAAATCATATTGAATAGTTTTTGACATTTTGTTCCTTTTTTTAACACTGTCGTAATCACTCTCCTACTCTACTCTTAAACTCAACAATTTATTTTCTTTTCTTTGATAAGCACATGGTCTATACAATTTTTTGCCTTCTTCTTCTCTATAACATATTACCTTTTTTAGACTCGTACAGATCAGCTCGGCGTTGAGATGAGAGAGCGTGTCACCTGGGACATCCGTGAGGGCGTCATCGGTTCCGAGACGTTCTTCCCGAAGCATGCAATCACCATCACTTGGAAGAATATGTCCTTCGCTGGAGGAATTGATAACTCGCTGTTCATGGTAATTTTGAATTTAATCTTTGAGACTCTATAGTTAGGGACTTTAACATAGGTCTAATAGACATCATTTAAAAGAATACTTTAAGCACGATGTAACCAATTGAATTATCAACAATAAAACCTAGTTACAAAAGATTTTTAGAAAATTATAAAAAAAAGAACAAGCAGTAAAATTCAGAAGACGTTCAAAAAATTAAATAAATATCAATCTTAACTATTCTCTTAAACTAATGCATGATAATATTGCAGACAAACACTTTCCAAATGGTGTTAGCAACTGACGAAGTGTTCACGTACGCTATCTTCAACTATTTGGAGATCAACTGGAGCTCGCACACTGAAGCTGGTGGTGATACAACCACTGGAGAAGGTGGTGTACCAGCTTACGTAAGTAACAGTCTTTATTTACTAATATCTAGTAGTTTACGAGAAGTTATTTGTGAAGGAGCATCCAGAGGTCTAGTAACAGTCTTTATTTACTAGTAACTTGTAATTACTAGTAAATAAGTTTAAAATTGATATTCTAAATCTAAATATTTTAGCACCTACAACTTAAAAAAATAAACTACTTATACACCAAAACTAATTTTAAATTACAAAATCGCCTTACAGATTGGTTTCAATGCTGGTAACGGAACCCAAAGCTACGAATACAAACCATACTCACAAGCTTCTGTACTTCGAGACCTGACGGGCAGAGGATGGGCGAACGGTTTCCCCGGACGACACATATTCAGGATAGATGAGAAAATACTAATGGGGACTTGTAACAAGGATATCGGTAAGTTCCTAACTAATGTTCATGTTTGTGTAAAAATTAAAATTTTGACCAGACTTTATGCTTTATTAATGCCAAGTAATAAAATAACGCATGTTTGGTTATCGTGGAGGAATTAACTTAAGTGCAAGTAAGACACTCCCAAAATTGCAGGAATCTACAACATAAAACTACTCGGCATTAATTAGCAGCATTAGTACCTTACATACAGTTGATTATCTTTCTTACTGACATATACCACTATTATCTAGAACAAGATTCGACATAATGTAGATATTATTATTTAGTAGAGATTATTTATATTTTCCTCTTGATATTAACCACTAAAAACCCCCTTTTTAACCACCAGACGGGGCCAATCTCCCTTTGATGTTCGCACCGGAAAGTGGCAACATGCTGGGAGGTACGATCGTGAACATCACCGGTCCTTGCTTCAACCCTAATGACAGGATCACCTGTCGGTTCGACACGGAGTCAGTCATAGGAGCCGTGGTGGATGTCAACAGGGCCATCTGTGTGCAGCCCAGGTTCTGGCATAATGGGTATGCGAGGTTCGAGATCGCGATTAATAATGAGCCATATAAGTGGAAGGGAAAATACTTTGTTGGTAAGTGAAGACTTTGTTGTATCTTTTTGTTGAAAAATATGAAACGAAAAATGAAATTTGCATCAAATGACTGCTAGTGAACTGATCAAAGCTAAATTTTACATAACAACAAAACTTTCTCAATGACACCACAATTGATTTTTGGAAAAATAATAGTTTAAAACAACTTAATTAACTTTAGTGATTTATTCCAATAACATTTATAATACTGTTAAAAATACTATCAGTTTACTTTTTCAAGTCTTACATAATACTTTATATTTTAATACAGAGCTCATCTAGAATAACATATTCAAGTCAAATAACTTGTATTGATCATTATAATTTAGTAAACATTCTAATAATCTTCTACTGTCTCCAGAAACACCCGCAACAGCATCAGAGAAGATCTTCTTCACTGACAACTCTGTCCATGAGAGGTATCCACCAGAGATCAGGATAACTTGGGACCGTTTCAACTTGACCACCAACCTCAACGTGCAGCTACAGATCAGCTTATGGGGATACAAGGAAGTCACCATCAGACCACAACTCGAATACATAGACATGATTGAAGTAGGAGTGTCTAACACAGGAGAATATGTGATCAATCCACAAAACTTTAGGAACAGGGATAACTTCTTACACAACGACATGCAATTCGGTTTTCTGCAAATCAATCTTACTACGCCTGAAGTGTTTAAAAATGTTCCGATATCTCCGTAAGTATTTTTTTCTCAAATAACAGTTAGGATTTACATATGTATAAACTAGAATCATTTGTTTGTAATAGAAAATTTCTGTGGTCTGGATTAAAAAAAAATAGTTTCCTTTTGTTTATATTTTTATATACGTAAACGAGTTTTTGCCAACTTCACTCAACTCATTCACATTTTTTCATTGCAGAGTTCTGTGGAGTCGTCCCATCCCCTTGGGTTGGTACTTCGCCCCACAATGGGAAAGGATCCATGGCCAACGTTGGCCCAATGCCCTCTGTAACAATTGGCTTCGAACGGATCGTTTCTTGAAGAACTTTGCCTCTCAAGTGTGGGTGTGCCCTTGCACGTTGGAACACGCCTTGTTGGATAAGGGCCGGTTCATGCCTGATGTAGCTTGCGACAAAGATACTAACCCTACCTGTAGATACCACTGGGGAAGTGTGCATTGCGTCAGGAGTGGAGCACCCAGGTAATTTATCAATTTTCTGCTTAATTTAAAACTTCATAATTTTGTAACTGATGGACTATTTAAAAATTAACACAGTAGTAGCTGGAAATAAAATATTATAAGGTTTCTTTGAGAGCGTAAAGATGTATAGAGATATTTGAGAAATTTTGGCTTCTATTAGAAGTATTTCATATATTACTATAAATCGATGCTTGTATTGAATTAAACATTGGTTTACCTGAATATTTTGTAGTACCTAACGCTTTCACAAAGTATTTTTGTACCTACAGTGCGGAAGGCTCCGGCCAACAATGCTGCTACGACAAGAACGGCTTCCTGATGTTGTCCTACGATCAGATGTGGGGTTCTCGACCCTTGAGGTCCCACGACTTCGGGTTCACTCCTTACAACGAGGCTAACAAGGTAAGAAGATGCAATCCAAGATGCTTCCACAATCCCAAGCTCTTTAAAGAATTTCTGAATTCATATTAAAGTTATTATGATAAAGTCTTACGATCCAAATGAACTAATGAATAAGAAGAATAGCCTTAATATTAGCCACTAGTTTTTGCCGGCGTCGGCTTTTACCCACATACATAAAATATAGCCTATACCATTCAGGAATAAAGCAGCTTTCTATCGATGAAAAAAATTTAGCCATCGGACTCGTACTATAAGAGATTACCTCCTCTGCCGATAATAACATTGAAATCTTTAGCGTTATTATAAATATAATTACATTCTACTTTAGATGTTCACAAACACGTTCCTTTCCCCAGGTACCATCGCTGTCCCATTGGTTCCACGACATGATCCCATTCTACCAGTGCTGCATGTGGCAAGAAGAACAGGCTGTTGGCTGTGAAACATTCAGGTTCGTTTCGTATTATATTGGTTCCTGTTCCTTTACCCTGGTCTTTCGGAGTTTAACTTGCGTTCTATAACTAGAAAATCGAAAATTAAAATGGTCAATCAATATTCACTCGTTTAATAGCTAAACCTTTTAAATGATATCCTCATTTCTTCTATCGTAAGCATAGCATAAGCATAATCAGCCCTATAATGTTCCCACTGTTGGGGCTCAGACCTCTAGGAGTGGAATAGGCCTAATCCAGATCTACGCGTACTCGTTTCTTGTTGGTGGATGTCAAATGTCTTCGCATTTTTGATACTAGGACATGCCAGTTTCTTCACGATATACAGAAAAATAAATGAAGAAAGTGACGATTTGATTTTTTTCAGTTATCAACAATATTTTCTACAAATTTATTAAAAAAGTCTGCGTTTTCACCAGGTTCGAGCGTCGTCCTTCTCAAGACTGCGTGGCGTATCAGTCACCTGGAGTGGCAGGAATATTCGGAGACCCACACATCGTTACCTTCGACGATCTGCAGTATACCTTCAACGGGAAAGGTGAGACTTTTTCTCTTGTCCTCATGGAGCATGCTAATTTTTGACAGAAATAAGTCATGATCAGGAAGACTTACTTAACATGACAAAGTAAAATGAACAAATCCAATTATGATGAAATCGTAGCTAGGCGCCGGGAACACGTTTAAACTTTTTTCAAAAAATTAATAAAGTATGGAAAAGTAATAATAACAATTAATTATCCAATTATTTATTTACCCTTCACACAGTTATCTTATTCTAGAACTTGCCTATAATTTAGAGCTAACTTTGTGAGGGACTGGTGCCTGATGTACAACAACCTGTATTACAGGTCACTAGGACTCCTCAAAAGTCCTCTTTATTAGTACTGAAATCCTACTATTTTAGTGCATTTGAGATTTCAAAAATGCTGAAATAAAAGAAGGATTATTAAAACAACCCGTTATATTTTTGCTATCTAATCAATTAAAAAGTTAGATTTTACTCTAGCGCTCCGTTTTGTAATATTTTCATAACTAAAAATAAAACTATGAAACAACGCTGCAGCTGCTTCGTCGACAGAGCTTAGACAGAGAAGCGAACAATGATGAATACGCGTCTATGAAGCTATACATCCATGTATAGTAACTCTTTCGAACAATAAATGTAGCCGGCCACTTAATTACAACATATGTGTTGATCCCCAGGTGAGTACGTGCTGGTGCGCGTGGACCACCCGCAGCTGAAGCTGGACGTGCAGGGCAGGTTCGAGCAGGTCGCGCGCAACATCCACGGACGCGTCAACGCCACGCATCTCACCTCCGTTGTGGCTGCTTCCAATAACTCCGTGCCCGTTGAGGTAATACTCGTGCTATTTTTATTTATTACTAGCTTTCGCCCGCGGCTTGGCTCGCGTCCACTGACAACTCCATTCTCTCAATTCTCAATACTCTCTCAATTCTACAATACTCTGCCCTACTGTACCCCACCCTATCCTACTCTACCCTTTTTTTTACGTTGGGCAAAAATCATCTTATTACAACCCCCGCTCTTGGATAGAGCGGGAGATAGTGTCAGACTCTTACTGACTAAAAACCCACCCCGTTCCTTCTAGCCTCTTCATACCGGGGCTCGAGTTTCCTTTCGAATAACCCTGGCCCAGTAGGCTTCGCTACTCTGCCCTACTCTGTCCTACTCTACCCTACTCGATCCTACTCTACCCTACTCTGCCCTACTCTATCCTTCTCTGCCCTACTCTATCCCACTCTACCCTACTCTGAGATGATGGTATATCCGTACATTTGAAGTTTTCTACAAGCTTTAACAATTGCAGATTATCAACTTGGCTAGGGAACTGCCAAAAATTTCAGAAAATTTGAATTTCATAGACTATCCTTTCTACTACTCACACTTCCCTTTTTGAGCCCTTTCTCTTTCCTTCTTTGATTCTTCTACGTAATATGTTATGTTTTTATATTTTAATGTTGATATTCCTTCTAGGTGCGCCTTCGTCCCCAACACGCTCAATGGAGGTACAGACTGGACGTGTTCGCTGACAACAAGAGAGTGTACTTCGACAGGCCCGCTCTCAGGGTGCAGTACTTCCCAGGTAACCCAATCATATCATAAAATTTTTATTAGTACATTGTTTTTGGCAACATTCAGTATTCTTCTTTTTCTTCTTTATTCTATATTGCACAAAAAACTTATAAATTCATTATCGATTATTGAGGTTGGCTTACTCAATAGACTTTTGTGATATGAATTACCCGTTTTCAAAAATCTTTTTCATTCTTCCTAAAAAACATCTTCAGAATTATTTGATTCTGCCATTCAGTTGTTTTTAATTTTCAGGTTTTTTTTTCTATTATCTAGCTTGGAAATACCAACGTCATGGAAGACTGTTGGTCTCAACAAAGTCTATATACCTATATAGCCTATCATACCAGTTCTCACAATTATTCCTCTTGTAGTTTTATATTTCACGATTTATCTTCCCTCTTTCGTCATTCTTCATTCATTCATTTAATTGATTGATGAATTAAATAAAAGGTTTTAATATGTATTATTATTGAACAGGAGTGTTATCTTCGTTATCATCACTACATTTATGATCCATCATCTCTTTCTCTTCTTTATATATTTAATCTTCTTTTTCTGATAGTAATTCTACCTCTGCACATAATACTTACCTACTAACTTGTAATTTATCATCCAGGAGTGACAGTCTACCAGCCGATGTACCTGCTGAACCAGTCGGAGATCGTGATCATGTTCGCTTCGGGCGCCGGCATCGAGGTGGTCGAGAACAAGGGCTTTATGTCAGCCAGAGTCTACCTGCCTTGGACCTATATGGTGGGTCTTGGAAATATTATCATCATCATTTCAAATGTCGCCATAACGACCGATCCTGTGCGTCTCGCATCCATCGGATTCCCGCGACCCTGACTAGATCATCTATCCACCTTTTAGATGGCCGCGCCAACGTAGCGTCTTCTGATACGTGGTCGCCACTCCAGAACTTTTTGTCCCCATTGACCATTCGTTCTACGAGCAACCAAAAAAACCGCCAAACTTAAATAACAGTAGGCAGGGCACTGGCTACTGTTATTTCAGGCTTTGTCCAACAGTGAATGTTTTTCCGTTGAAATGATGATAATCGCCAAATTTTTTTTCCGTCGGACATGCGTATAGTTAGGAAAGCTGTGGATCTGGCTTGTAGCCGTTTGATAGACGAAACCATTTTTTATCATAGAACAAGACTCGTCGAATTCAACAACTCTGATCGAAACCTCGTGAAATTTCTTAAACAATATATATAAAAAACAAACAAACATAACAAAAAATACTTACACCTTTTTATTTTGTGTACAGAATCAAACGCGGGGTCTGTTTGGCAACTGGTCGCTGGACGTGAACGACGACTTCACGAGACCGGACGGGACGCGAGCGAACATAGACCTCAACAACTTCCAGACTGCGCACAGGGAGTTCGCACAACACTGTAAGTTCTAGCATCATTATTATACAGGGTGTAAGGGACAGCCCTCCACAGACTTTAAGGGCTTGCTCAGTAAACAGAACTGAACAACCTTCCACAAGACATTTTTTCAGGAAAGGAAAAAAATCAGCCTCACCATACAAAATTAAAAACTTAACAGTTAGAATGGAGAAGAGATTTTTTTTTCGTTTCCTAAAAAATATCTTGTGGTAGGTTATTCAGTTTTGTCTACTGAGCAAGCCTTTAAAGTTTATGAAGGGCTGTCTCTTACACCCTGTATGAGTACAGGAAAGACTCAAACAAAAAAACGCAAAACTTCCCTTAAATTAACTAAGACCCAGTAATACAAAGAAACAAAAAATACAGTTATACCTAATTTTCTTTGCAAAACCTTACTTTTTAAACAAAATTTGACAGTTCGAGGTTATTGACTTTCCTATTCTTATTTAGAACACGTAGTAATCGTGTGGATGGACAACTTAAGGTTACGTAGCGTCCGCGTATACACATTAGGGTATACCTTTTTTTTTTTGTCGACGGGGAAAATCATCTATCATCTACCTGACAGGTTTGCCTGCACAGTTATACTTTTCAGGTAAGCTTGTATGGAAACCTGCACAGTTGTGCAACATACACGCTCTGGTTTACAAACCTGTCAAGTATACCCTAGCGTGTATGGCAGGCATAACATTAGTATCCCTCTCCACAGGGCAACTAACCGACCGCGAACAACGAGACATAGGAGTAGCCATGTTCTACCGCGAGTACGGCAGGACGGCGGCCTACTACAACGACAACTCCTTCATACCGAACTTCATACGAGAGCCCGTGGACTTCCTCCCGACCAACCGGTCGCAGGACATCGCCAGGGCCAACGAGATATGTCAGGACTCGTACCAGTGCCGATACGACTACGGCATGACCCTCAATAGAGACATGGCTGAGTTCACGAAGAATTATTTGTCGTCCATTGTGAGTATGCCTGAAGCTTCTTCTTGTCGCTTACACCTTTATTTTTTAATTAGTTCAAATAAAATGGGCCTCTACCTGTACCTACCTGTTACTGATCAATGATCATATTTGTGTAGTCAACAGTAAAAAAACCGAAATTACAAAACCACGAAAATCCTACTAATATTATAAATGCGAAAGTTTGTATGTATGGATGGATGTATGGATGTTTGTTACTCTTTCACGCAAAAACTACTGAACGGATCTCGATGAAACTTGGTACACGAGTAGACCATATCCCAGAATAACACATAGGATACTTTTTATCCTGGGATTATGTACGCGGGTGAAGCCGCGGGCAAAAGCTAGTTTGTCATAATTGGTAAATCCATAATTGAATTAAAAATCCACAACAATTGCTACTAGAAAACGCTACGCGCAGTGTTTTTCAATTGTTTTTCATTCATAAAATCAATACCCTGTACAGTATTTCCATAAATTACTTACATTTAGGGATATAAACAAACGCTAATAATTTTGCTGTTTATGAATATTATTTATTGAAACTTTAAAGCCATACAAACTAGTGGTGTACATTATAATAAGAATGACATAATACAACCACCTGTATAACACGACTGTGTGTAATGTTACCCCGGCCAAAACCTATGTGAAATGATGTAATTTTGTATGTAAACCAATTCAAAACGGAATGATTCATCCATCAGTGATTCATGCAAGCTATTAAGTCAATAACAAGCCTTGTCAACCTGTCATACATAAAGACTAATTATGTTTTTCCCACACTTGGATTATAGTAGTACGTTGTATATTAACAAAATGACTATACTACGGATGGACAAGTGCGCGCCAGACTTTCGCACGAAAGGTTCAGTACCGTCCAAAGAAAAAAAACAGTTTTTTGTATGGGAGCTAATTAGGTACCTATGTGACTAAAAAGTTGAAAGGACACCGTTTGTCTTGGTATGGTCATGTAAAGAGGAGGGATGAAACGCATGTTGCTAAAAGAGTTATGAGTTTACATGTGAATGGATGGAGAGGGAGAGTGAGGCCAAAGAAAAGATGGATGGATTGTGTGAGAAGTGATATGAAAGAAAAGGGAGTTACTGATAGCGTGACGAGTGACAGGACAGAATGGAAGAAAAAAACCTGTTGCGCCGACCCCAAATAAAACGGGACAAGGGCAGGAACATGATGATGTTTGGGAGCTATTCCATTGTTAGTATTTGTTGTTATAGCGGCAACAGAAATACATCATCTATGATTTGTCTAGCTCCCATCATTATCTTCTCGTCCCTTTTTTTTTTAAATGAAAAATCATCTAATAGCTTCTCTAGCTCTAGGGAGAAACGGGTGCGCATAACACATCATAGCATAGTCGGCCTTATAATGTTCCCACCGGCGGGACTCAGGCCTCCTCTCTAGGAGAGAGAATGGACCGTAATCCACCACGCGGGTCCAGTGTGGGTTGGTGGATGACACATGTCTTCGAATTTTTTGTTCTAGGACATGCCGGTTTCCTCACGATGTTTTCCTTCACCGTTTTGAGAGCAGTGGTGATGAAATAAATTACACAAAGTAATGCTTTATGCTAAGCGTTCGGCCGTCTTGCGCGGATGTGACGCATATCTTCCCTATCAATTTCAAGTTGTTATAATTATTATGTTTGTTAGCTAGTTTTAAGATTGCGTCTTTTTCGCGTAAACAAACTGTTTTTCTTTCTTTCTTTCACCTGGCTGGGTTTGAACCAGCGATTTCCGACTCGTAATTCGAGGCCGTTACCAATCGGCCACTACTTCTAACAAGAGTGCGTTGCGTACCAATCTGTCATTATTTATTGCAAATAAATTAATCTTATTTGCACCCTAAGCCTTTTAATGCAACCTACATTGTCTGGGACATTCGCGTGCAGTGGGATGCGTCTAGTCAATCCATTGTTCTCGTAATTATAATGCATCTGCCAAGGCCTCCCATAGGACGGACCATGGCGACACACACTTCAGTCGTCAGTGAGAACCCATTCATAATTCTTGTCTATAGTATTAGTTATTTCTAGATGGTTTCGGATAGATTTGTGTCTTTGATTTTATTGCTGTTAGTACTATTTATATTTTCGATGAAAAATATTTGAAGTTATTTGCTAATTAAAGGTACGTATGTATTTGTAAAGAGAAAAATGACAATACTGAGATGGATGTATGGTGTGACCAGAATGGATAAAGCCATAAAGGTAGATTTACACTGCGCACACGTGTGCCACACACGCCGATCTGGGCGCGTCGGTTTCCATACATTTTATTAAATATGGAAACTAAACTTGTAGAGCTACACTTCATCCACTCCACTTGATGTCGTTCTACGTACAAATCAGGGTAAGTGTACTTAGGTATATTAGACGAAGTTCGAAAGTGCCAGTGACTGAAAATTTGAAAGGAAATCGTTTGTATAGGTACCAAGACAAACGCTTTCCTTTCAAATTCCTGCTGCGTGCTTTTTCACGTAGATACGGCCTTCCTGCCTAAGTTAAGCCGAATTTCAATCATACTTGACACAACTGTGAATACCAGTTATGCCTAAGTAGACATAGTCTGAATGGTCTGAGCTGATGGAATACTTACCATACTTATTCGAAGGATGGTAAGAGGATGGATGAAATGCATGTTACTAAAAGAGTTATGAGTTTACATATGTATGGATGGAGAGGGAGAGGAAGACCGAAGAAGAGATGGATAAATTGTGTGAGGAGTGATATGAAAGAAAAGGGAGTTAGTGATAGTGTGACGGGTGACAGGACAGAATGGAAGAAAACAACGTGTTGCGCCGACCCCAAGTAATATGGGATAAGGGCAGGAAGAAGAAGAAGAAGAAGCTCTGGGTGGAGCGAGAGGGTGTATCAGAGTTTTATTGGCTTAAATCAAGCTGTGTTTCTTCAGTTGCCCTTTGCGTTCCAGGGTCACCACATGTAACATGAGTTAACCTACTGTTTTCTTTTCAGACGAATATAAAGGAGACTAACGCACGACGGGTCATAAGTTGCGGTATATTGGAGACGCCGCGATTCGGAAGGAAGAGTAACTTCTTCTTCACACCAGGAACGAGGGTGAGTACCAGCTATACAAAATTAGTTTTCACCATCATCATTATACCAGCCGATAGACGTCCACTGTTGGACATAAGCCTCCCCCAAGTGTCGCCACAATGAACTATCCTGCGCGTCACGCATCTATCGGATTCCCGCAACCTTCACCAGGTCAACGATCCACCTTGTAGGAGGCCTTCCAATGCTGCGTCTTCCCGTAAGCGGTCATCACTCCAGCACCTTTGATGGCTTCAACGGCCATCTGTACTGTGAGCAATGAGCCCTGGCAACCTTGATTCTCTTGCTGTTATATTCATTCTAAATTAGTTTTAGTATATGCGAAACACGAAACACGTGTCTAGTATTTCTATGTACAAAACATAACTGTATTATTAATAATCACAAAGTCATAATCTTATTATGTTACCTGATTGTCCGCACAAATACATGGTCAACGGGCCATCCGGGTTATAGCGGGTTGTTTTGCTTTCGCACCCAGCTGGGCGCTGGCAGCTAATGCTCGCTATGACTTGCCGTGACTTGTGTTTTTAATGCAATGATATGCATAATGAACATTGATTAACCCTTCAGATACCGTCAATTAGAGACACAATAGTAAGACAATAGATGCGCGGCCACCGGTGGTCGCTTGGGGATTCATGAATTAAAAAACGTACACAGTTAAATATACGAGTACATTTAAGCGTTCTGTACCGTACCGCCTTCTATGTCATTTAGGAACATTGCATGCCCAAGTTGGCTACATGCACCTACCAAGGAAAAGATGAAAGAGATTAGAAAGGAAGTACTTTCCGATTTGTACTACATCGAGTGTCGCCGCTTGTCTCACCCTTTAACTCCACTACAAGCAATACACCAATACGAACGCTCGTTGCCTACGCAACTAACATACCACGCATACTTAGATTGCAAGTTAGCTATTGGTAGTTGAACTATGAGCATTGTCCTACTTTGTGGCACGCCTGTCCCGCCTACAATGCCATTCTAACCTCTTTCATCTGTTCTGTGGTACCTACCATAAGTTCATATTTACCAAAAATGCTCGCTTTTTGAAAAAAACTTCTTTAAGCTTTAAAGTAGGTTATTCCCTCGTTAAAGACAATGATGTACCTATTACGTTGTTTCTGAATAACGTCAATACTATATTATCACCCATGGTTTACTCATAAAACCGCTATTCGTCATAGATCGGGGAAACTTTGTAAAACATTTACTAAGTTTCCTTACCTATGTCTCATCTATTGTAGGTACTTATTAATACTAGCTCATACCGTGGCTTCTTGCGTTTGTTTTATTAGTTTTTTAAAACTACCCTCAAAATACGGTTTAAGGGGTAAGAAGTTTCATAAAAACATTGTCGCGAACGAAGTGCAAGGAACTAACTGTCCCCGCAAAAAAACGCTAGATGCGGCCAAAAAAAAAGCTAGAAGCCGCCGCAAAAAACAGCTGAAGCGCGCGAGTCCGAAGAAGTTTGAAGCGGTTTCAAGCGTTTTTTTTTTTGTAGCGGCACTGCCGCACATGAGCCGTAAAAAAAGGCCGCCTCAAAATTAAGCTCGAAGCTGTTTTTTTTTTAAGCCCGTGTTCGGGGACAGTAAGGTAGGTGCCAAATAACCGTGGAATAACGGTCATTGACCCTTTTACATTTGTTGACATTTTTAATTTCAAAAACGGAAATAAAGACGTAAAGCTGTCTTGAATATACATGTATCGTGATCCTTTACATGATCTAATAACGAAAAGCAATTTATTATTTCTTTTTCGGGTACCTACGCAGAGATATTAGGAAAAGGTCAATGTACTTTATTCCGCGGTTACCTGGCGCCTTCAATAGTTTTGTATGACGATAAATCCAGTGTATTTTATGTTAAATTAATTTAAATATCTTCAAGTATGATACTGTGCTCGAACATGGTCTACAATGATAGGTTCTTAGCTCAAAGCCTGTTTGTTTGTTAGGTAGGTACCAACTTACCAACATTGTGGAAGCAAATAAACGAATATGAAAATCCAACTTCCTTAACCCATTTATATACTGTAACAGTAACAGTATAACTGTATAATATTAATGTTACAGTACCTACAACTAAATGAAAGGTTCTTATCGGATATGAAAGAAAAGGGAGTTACCTAGTGATAGCGTGACGAGTGACGGGACAGAATGGAAGAAAAAAAAAGTGTTGCGGCGACCCCAAATAAAAATGGG
The DNA here is from genome assembly GCA_949319445.1 of Mythimna lalbum. Lineage (NCBI taxonomy): Eukaryota > Metazoa > Arthropoda > Insecta > Lepidoptera > Noctuidae > Mythimna > Mythimna lalbum. The sequence goes on along the minus strand of OX439357.1, from coordinate 15,973,308 downwards.
ACAAGGGCAGGAAGATGATGATGAGAAACTAAATTGTCTGATATTCGGTATAATAGGGTAATAGGATTTATTATTTTTTTATTTATTTAAAACTCTTTATGTTACTAATGAAACATTGTACAAAGGCGGAATTATTCCAGAAATTATTCACAATTTTGCCGCGTTAGTCTCCTACAGACAAACAAACAACATTTTCCTATACATTATTCCTGTTGGTATTTAAATCAATATTGTCCATTGGTAGGTGAACTTCGAGTGTAACCAGGACTTCATCCTAATCGGAGACAAGCGCCGCGTGTGCGAGGACAACGGGCAGTGGAACCTGCCGGATTATGGGTTCACCGAGTGCTTGCGTAAGTGTTTTGAAGATTTATTTTTTAATTACTGTTCATTTATTTAAAATAATTTGATTTATTTGCTTATAAATATTAAAAGTAATCAATATTAATAACTTAGGTATATACAGATTAAAAGTAATAATACAAACGGCTAGAAAAATATTGGGCATCAAATAATTCATCCACATCGATGCCTTAACTATAGTGTCGATATCAATGGGAAAAGTGCTCAGAACAACAGAAAAGCTCTTTCATCTTTTCTGATATCACAATAATTGCCAGTTCATAACGCTGGCAATTTTTGTTATATTTTTTTAATTGGTTGACGAAAATCTTTATATACCTACACTTATGTTTAAATTATAAAATCCGGGGATGATAACAAAACCGCCCATGCTGTTGAGTGTAGAAAAATCAACAATTTAGCCATAGTCATAGCAGTCACAGTAATTTATTGGTAAGGGATTCTTACAAGTCATATACAAGGTGTAAGGGACAGCCCTCCGCAAACTTTACGGGCTTGCTCAGTAGACGAAACTGAACAACCTCCCACAAATTTTTTTTTCGGAAAACGAAAAAAATATCGGCTTCGCCAAAAAAATTGTCGAATCAAGTCTATAGTTGTGTATGGTGAAGCTGAATTTTTGTTTTTGTTTTCTGAAAAAAAATCTTGTGGAAGGTTGTTCAATTTCGTCTACTGAGAAACCCCTTAAAGTTTGCGGAGGGCTGTCCCTTACACCTTGTATCTTCAGTTCATATTTGTCGGATCAAAGATATATCATGTGACTATTAAAAAATCGGCCCTTATTCATATTCTTATAGCAAGTATTTATTTATTTATTTTATAATATCCAGGTCGACAAGAGTACTCTCAACGCGCACTGTTTATGACGTGGGGCATCATCTTGGCAGTTATTCTACCGTTAGGCCTGTTGATCTGCCTGCTCTGGTTCTGGTGCTGGTACAAACCCAGGTCCGAGGGCAAAGAGGGCTTCCGATTTGAAGACATTCCGCGATCAAAATCTGCCTCCAGACTTAACCTAAGATCAGCATCGATGGGAAACCTCACGGATACTATGAAATCTTCCACTTTACGCAGCACGTCCTCTGATAAGAAACCCAAACTACCCGACACTCCTACTGAAGAAACCCCAATGGCTAGAGCTGCTCCTATCACAAGAGCTGCCCCCCCACCTCCAGCTATGCCCACAGACGGCGAAAGCTCAGGCATAGGGTACCCAGACTCAAACAAGAGCGACTCCAATAAATCCGACAAGTCAAATAAAAAGCGTAGGGCTTACGACAAGACGTACCGAACCAACGAACCTATCCCTAACGCTCCCAATGAGGAGTTCCCTGAAAAACTATGGGATCTGTCCGAAGAGGACTTACTATCTATAACGTCTCCATCCGATACTGAATCCAATCGAGATTCGACTCTAACTAGACCGGCAAAGGACATAGAATACTTGAGCAGACCACGTCAGTTAGGTCGTAGGGCGTTGCCTAGTGACTCTGGTTATTCGACAAAAGATTCTGAAGACCCGTACGCTCCAAAGTATGAAGGTCAATACAGCCCTGTACCGTCCGCTTATTCCCCGACATATTCCGAGATATACTCCCCACCGATCAGCCCTACTTCAGGCAATAGTCCTAGGAACACATTCAATAACCCTGGTTTGCCTGATCCCCCTAAGAGTGCTCCAGCTGATGGCATCCAAACATTTACTATGCCTCCTCAGAAGGGAAAATCTATGGAGACTCTTATAGACCCACCTAACATTGAAGTATCTACGATGAGCCCTCGCTCGACCATGGTCTGAGAAACTTAGATATAGAGTAATTAAAAATATGGTGAACAATTCACTGCCCACAAGAATGACATTTCCAGGAGTAACATAAGTTTAGATAAGTAAAGTATTAAGTGGCACATTACTATAGTATTTTGCACCTAATGTACTTAATTTAGATTTTAGCGAACTTTCGTGAGTTTCCCATCGTTGTTGAATGTTTGTAAATTCTATTAACCCTTCAGATACCGTCAATTAGAGACACAATAGTAAGACAATAGATGCGCGGCCACCGGTGGTCGCTTGGGGATTCATGAATTAATTTTGAATAAATTTATTTAAAAAAAACTTAAAATGGAGTCACATGAAGAGGAAATTTCTGTTCCCATAACGGTAGAATAACTTCCACGTGATGTTGTTTTAGGTAAGAAAGCAAGGAATGACGTTAATGATGATGATGAATAGAAATTTTCTCTGAATTGTGATGAGTTATTATTTTGCCTCCTTCCTAATGTCCGTTTATTACTTGCTTTCTTATCTAGAGTCCATAAAAAAACCAGGTCATATGAACAGGTATGTTTATCGTTTATTTTTTTATTTGCATTGGTGATATCTCTTAGGGCTTTGATATCATATCTTTGTTTGTTGATAAATTGCGTTATAAAGGCCACGATTTTTTGTTGGGTTTAGTAATATATGATAAGGGGGAATGTATCCTACTTTTGTGTTACATTTTCATTTGACCCAGTTGCGTATGAAGCTCGCCTGAACATATCAGCTGTTTTGATTAAAATTACCTTACGTTTTGTGCTACGAGTAAATAAAGATGATAAATATATATATAAATCTCATGCAGAACTTTCCCATTTAATGGTGAGGCGCGCAGCTTTAACCTTTTGAACGCCAATCACTTGTATGCAAGTTCGAGATTTTCGTGCCCTTAGCGCCACTACTTGATTAGAAGTAATAATATTATAAAATAAATGTACGACTTTTACAAGAACTTTTATTTTGTTTTTATGGAAAATTGCCCTGTTATAAGGCATATTTTTTACTTTTTCACACATAATAAGTTCTTGTTTGTTTTATATTCAATAGAAACAAAAACGCCAGAAAATATTTGTGTGTAAAATATTCGTGGCGCTGGAGGACACATCGCGTATTATATAGATGGGCGTCGAAAAGGTTAAAGTTGTCCATGATCCTATGATCGTTGTCCAACAGCTATGATTCGATTACTACTCGTAAAATATTCTGTGTCAATCAAATCACTTGACAGTTGATTGGTCGAATACGCTACTTTCATATTGATTTGACTTTCTGAGGCACATATTTTAACACTCATATTATCTATAAATGACACTATACCGCCCCACATCACGCAACTATCTTCTACATCGATCACCATATGATATCGGCATTGAATTATATCTTCCACAAAAGCCACTAAACTGACCGATTGAAAACTGACCAATTCCTCCAAACAGGCAAACAGGAGTACTCCTCGAGAACACTGGGCGCGACGTGGGGCATCATCAGTGCCGTGATGGTGCCTATTGTCATCGTGCTCATCTGCATTGCCTGGAGGCTACTGCTGCGCAGGAAGGCCGAGGAGAAGGAAGAGAATGACTTCTTGACTATTAAGTAAGTGATAGAGTACTGTAGACCTGAATTAAATATTCTCAAAAAGAAAACTCAAGACGCAAGGCCGAGTGAAAACGGAAAGGGTACCCTATCAGTGAGATTAGTGATAGAAATAAGCTCTGTAGTGTTAAAAAGTTGTAGGTTTTAGATTTGACATTTCAAAGCGATTTCCAATACTCAATACTCAATACTCAATACTCAATACTCAATTCTTTATTGCAATCCATATGTTTACATAGATGCTTTTAAAAATTTATAGATCAATATGGACCCTGTCGGGCACAGCAAAAAGTAGGAGAGAGGAAGATACTGAAAAGAATGGAGGGATGCCTTTGCCTAGTAGTAATAAGACAGTTTAGGATAGATAGAATATAAATTTCAAAGCAAATAATTAGACTTCTCCATCACGTTTGATTTTTAGGGCTTTGAAGGAAAACATCGTTTGGACCAAACAAAATACCTCTGGGTTTCATGACAACGTTTGGCCGGTCTAAAAACACGTGCGGTCCGCTACCTCTCCTCTCACAGTAAAGAGTACAATGCCCAGCAATCGGAAAAACTAACGACTTCGGCAGAACTAATGGCTACTTTGTAATATTTAGTCTTTAATGCCCGACTGCTAAGTTGTTTTTTTATTACACCATTTAATTCTTCCAGACCATTGGACCCAGAAGAGTCTTTCAGAGTCAATTCTGACGATGAAAGTATACCTTACAAGAAGGACACGACAGAAGATACTCCTGAACCAACGGAGCCAGTAAAGGTAGCAGATTCTCCAGATCAATACCCGTATGGTACGCCTTATGATCAGCAGCAGGGCAGGTCACAAGCTAGACCGTATGCTGGGGAGACAGAGATCAATTAGATTAAGACAATCCAACATGGCGGCGGTGACATTAAAGAATTGACAGTGCCAAAAGACCCATGTTCATATTGGAAATAGGCTAAAGAAAAGAAGGTTCGAGATTTGAAATTAAAATGGAATGTTACCGCGCTATGGTTTTCTAATCTAAAAAAAAGAATAAATTATTTTTCAAAGTACTGCCATTTTGGGAAATGGTTTATGAAATTCTTAAACAAATTAAGTTAAAATTACTTTTACGTAGCGTGCATTTGTAAGTTTTATATTGAATACAAAATAGTAACTATATTTTTATGTACAAATAGTGTTTAACTTTTTTTTAACTAGAGTAGATACTTATAGTTAAATATAACAATCAAATCAAAGCATAGACTTTTAAAGGTACGGTAAGGTTTAAGAATAAGCCTTTTGCCCTAAGCTATCAAAGATTTAAATAACTTACAATAACATACCTTTTTAAAACCTAATATTTGGAATTCATGACTAATCCCACCATTGAAATAACTTTAGATTTAATTTTACTTCATTATATTAAGTTAAAGTGCTGTTTTTGTGTAACATGACAACAATACATACAAATACATTGTTTTTGTCTTTTTATTAGTGCCATTTAAACCTTTTTTTTTATTAAACTAAGTGTACACTTATTTGTATTTTGTTCTCTAATTTTATTCAATAAAAAATAAATAGACTAAGCTTTGTTTTATTTTTATTCGCTAAATACAAAGTAAATATCGCGATAGGGGAAAGTTCACATCCACGCAGTCCTAACAATCGAAGTGAAAAATAAAAACTCATTCATTCTGCAAAGTTGCCAAACCTCTTAGTTTCAATTTCTATTTTTTATGCTTGGCAACAGGACTGAGTTGGTTGCTAAGGTAACGCGTGACAAACAAAAACATGTCCACAGAGTACTTTGAACATGTCTCATCGACATCGTATAATGTTATAATTTGCGAGGTTTTTTAACATTGATTAAAATATTAGAATAAGAAAAATGGATCTTAAATTGATGGACAAACTACGCCTATTAAAGGTGGACACCGAGTTACGTTCACAAATAAAAATGAAACCGATGAGCAGGTACTACTTCATCACTGGCACAAACCCTGGTGAGCAATTCTACGTTTTCGCATCTACTGCTGCCTGGCTTATTAGAAAAACTGGGAAAGAATTCGAGCAACCCAACGAGGAAGATGATCCAAACACTATCATTGCTACTATCCTCGACATACTGAGAGAAAAAGATATCGCGGTCGATTTCTCTTCTCACAAACTCAAACAGGGTTACGGCGAACAAGTTTGCTACATATTAAACGTTTTAGCAGATGAAGCATTAAAGACAGAACAGTTTGTATGGCAGCAGCCAGTGGTGGACATCCCAGAGCCTGAAGAAGCTGCAGATGACATAGACCAAGTTGAAGACGAAACCGAAATATTACTCGACAAAGTTGAAGAAGAAATGGCAATATATTCAGGAGAGTCCGAAGAAGAGTTTGATCTAGAAGAGAAAGAACCTAACCTAGTTAAAAAGGTCCACGATTGGGAAGCGTGGAAGTTGGAGTTAGAAAGAGTAGCACCAGCTTTGAGGTTGAAGATCTCAGCTGACGGGCGCGACTGGAGAGCAAGACATTCTCAAATGAGGACGTATCGAGACGAACTGTTCGAAAGATACAAAACGACGGGTTCTCAACTAAATAAGCTACACGGCAATATTAGTTCTGTCATGGACAAGATTTCAGCAAGAGAGAACATTCTAAACGAACAGTTTGAGCCGTTGGTTCGTGAATACGGTTCTTTGCTCGACGAATTAAGCAAAGTCACGAATGAGTATAAAGATGTTAGTGTAGGTGTAACAGAAAGACAAGAAGTATTGAACGAACTAACATCGAAAGTAGAAAATATAAAGCAGAGAACGGAATCTAAAGGGTCCTCAATGAATGATAATTCTCCACTGTTGACAGCTAAGAAGGCGGTCGCTAATCTGAAGAAAGATATACAGGACATGGATTTCCAGATTATCGTATTGCTTTGGCTATTGACGACTAAAGAGAATCCCAATAGCAACAATTTGTTTACCAATGCGGAGTCTAAGATGGTTGGCATTGAAAGTTATTGAGTACATTTACTCAACCTGGTTTTTCTCGGCATTTACATCCACTACCCCTGTTATTTCCTTCATTTTGTCGAATAAATCAGGAATGAAAATGGTCGAAACAACTGTTTTTTTTTTATATGGTTTGTGTCATTTTTGCTTATTTTAGGGGAGTACTATAAAAAATCAGGTAAACGTTAATCTGAATAATGTAATGTGTGATGTACCTAAGAGCTTAATAAATAAAACTCAATTCTTTGTATAATTTTTTATTGCAATATTCAAATATTACGTAAAAATATTTAACTTTTAATACATTAATTTGCCAATATGTCACCTTGGCTGTACGATGTTGTGAAATATCGTTAATCGTTAATTTATCATTAGGAGTCTGTTGTGCCCCACTGCAGGGCTCATACCTCTCTTCCATTCTTTCAGTTTTCTTTATCCCTACACTCCATTTGCACTATGATTAGATATTTAAACAAACCTTTTGACTGTCGTTTCAACCGATTTTGACTCTTATTGCGTTAGAGGCATGATAGATGGCGGCATTAATCACTTTTTTTGCCAACCATTTTTTTTGCTTTTAATGCCATCCTTATTTCTACGGAATAGATGTCGAAATCGGTTGAACGGACAAAAAAGGTTTGTTTAAATGTCTAATCTTATTGCAAATGGAGTATAGCTACATTTGGCCAATCCTTTAGGGTAGAGTCCAACTCGTCACACCATCTCCTAAACCCATCGCGTTTCCCACGCGTTCGGGATTCAGTCTGTGGTCAATTTTGTTGCGATATACTTTAGATATGACCCGCCTAGTTCCACATCTTTAACTAACTTAATTTAAAATACTCAAAAATAATACATTCTTTGGCGATTAAAACAATATAAATTAAATATAAGTAAACTTGATCATGAAAAAAAAATCATATAACGTGAAAGCGTTTAGTAAATTTACGTAAATATTATTATTTATATTCACAAATTAAAATACCGCTAGATAAAAAAATGTACTACCTATAGAAAAATAATAAATTCCTTGTTCCTTACACATATTGTATAATGACTTTTAAAATAAAAATCTACTTCCAACAAATATTCCTGTACAACAACTATTTTCATTGTGTTAGTTTAGAGTACGAGACTGAATTTAGAATTTGTAGTTAAGAATGTGTCAAACCCCACATTAATATCTAAGTTTAATAGGGTATTGCCTGTGTGGAGCCTCTCCACAGGACATACACCACCTGCTATGCTGCCCATCCTGCATTACCACCTGCAGTTTTCAGGATGTATACGAGGCCAACAATATGGCCGTACAGGTTGCCAAATATTGGTCAGAAAAAGTGTAGTTCGAGAGCATCGACACGAAAAGAAGAAGATAGGGTATAGTCTAGAGTTTAACAAATACTAAACTTCAAATTCTTAATTCAGATGTAGGAGAGAAGTATGTAAAATATTAACTTGAGTGCAAAGCTTGATTTCAGTATAATCATTCACTTATCTTTGGCCTTGCAAGGAACGAACAAAATAACAGGAATTTTAAAATATTAACAACTACACATATTTTATTTCTATGATACAACATTGCATTTGATAAAACAACAGCATGCACTTCTATACTTAATATATTACCCGGTTGAAGCTGCCATTTGAAAATAATATACTATAATAATAAGTTTATCAACCGGGCAGTGTCGCCATTATCAAAAAAACGAATAAAAAAATAAACCCTTCTTTGCATTTGGGTCAAAAATCACAATACAAAAACACGGTAAAATACATTAAAGTTGTTCTTAAATTATAATATGTAATTGTGCTAATTATATTTATGATAATGATTTTTTTTCTGTACACAATACTCATACAATTTTTTTCCTATCTTCAAGTCATAACCTTACAAAAAGTGCAAATGTTATCTATGACGTGATTTCGAATATTGCATTGATCTCAGTAAATTGCATTCGGAGAAAACCTACAATTTCACACAATCTTTTTTATTAAATATATATTATTATTATTTCATTTATTTATTTTACATACATATCTGTTATATTTTTAAATATTTCTTAAAAGAAAAAACATTTAAAAATATACAAAATAGTAGCCCACCGGCATCGGGAACAAGGTCCAAGCTACCGATGGTCAGGGCTCCTGAGAGAGGAATCGCCGAACAATACGCGCCGTGTCTAGGAGTACTGCCTTCTGGATCAAGCCCTTGATTCAACTGCCCAACGATAGCCTCCTTAGGTGTTGGTCGAGGCTCTTGGCTATTAAGCCTATTGACTATCACGACTATCGACACAATGACTGCTGTGTCCACTTCCCACATGTCGACAACCTCGCGAGCTAAGTCAAGATATTTTGTTTGTTTGTCCTCCTCAGCTTTCACGAGGTTCTCGTCATGAGGGACTGCTATATCAACAATCATTGTGCGACGCTCCAATCGATCTATCACCACAACGTCAGGCTTATTGGCAACAATAGTCCTGTCAGTAATGATAGATCGATCCTAATAAAATGTGACGCTGCCATTCTCGAGAACTAGGTCGGGCAATACCTGTAGTACGGTACTTCTGATTCCACAAGAATATATTATTATTATTGGAATTATTATTTTGCAAATGCTACTAGTGATTTCTAATTTATCTATTCCGATAAATTCGTACATTATGAGATCAATAGAAGATCTTAAATCTGTATATTTATACGTTTTAGAAAGAGTGTGGCACATTTTTGTATATATTTTTTTTATTTATCTTTACGTATACATAGACTTTCGACACGGTTTAAATAATAATACACAAAGTACCACACAAAAGGAATGTAAAAACGAGATAAATTCACTGGATTCATTAAATAAATTATTATTTTCATAAAAAAAAATCAAAAGTGGCTATTTTAAAATTGAATAACACTAGGGTTGCCACTATATTTTAGTTATTGCACTTTGTATCATAAACAAACAATACAGTATGCAACAAACTATATTTTCATCATTAATTCAAATATTGAGAAGTATTTACTAAAATCCCATATAAAGCCAAAATATGTCAGTAAATTACAGTTTAGAGCATATCCTACACTATCAGAGTCCGCCCCATCACCACGGCGCGGCGCCGCCACCGTATAACGGCACGGTGCAGTCGCATGGTGCCGGAATAAAATTTATTTATTTATTATTTATTTATGTACACACAAACACTTAAAAAAGAAAAGAAGAGTACAAAGGATCTGCTTATTTATGGTTTTATTTGGGACATAGAAAACTCACTTCTCTCGCTCCTAGGTGGAGCTGGAGGGCGTGCCAGACTTTTGACTAACTGTGCCTATAGTTGCCCTTTACGGACTAGGAACACGGATTTCCTTTTCACAAATTCTCTTATTAATTTTTCAAAAGTACTACATAATATTTTTTATAATAATTTATGAAATATACTATAATTCACCTAAAAAAAGTGGCAACCCTACATGACAGTGATAAATTAAAACAAAAAAAAAATTGTTTTAAAACTAACTGGTTTTATACAATAAAAATATAATACAATATTAATTATAAGTAACCTAAACTAATATTATAAAGAGGAAATATTAGATTTTTTGTTTGTTTGTATGTTAAGTTTTAACTCAAAAACTACTGAGACTATTTTCGAAATTCTTTCACTAGTAGAAAGCTACTTTATCACTGAGTAACATAGGCCTATATTGTCTATTTTAACGCGGGCGAAGCCGCTGGCAAAAGATAGTTAATAATAAATTGATTGACATTATAGATAATTAAAACCTATTTTCGAATCCGGCAGTACCTACTTATGGCAAGGTTACTATAAATATTTGGATACCTTTTCATATATTTTCGACTTATTTCAATAACTACAAAGACCTTATTAGCTTAGCAGTCAAATCCGTGTAGAGCCATGCTACCCCTGATAGTTAAACAGACGTATCTAACAAAAACGAAAACGGGTAAAAAAATGTTTTAATGAATGAAACGGGAAATGAGGCCTTTTTTCCTTGTGTTAAACCTGCACTGGAGAAAGTTAGCAAAATATAAAAAATACAGGCAGATGCGCCATTATGTCCTGATTCCGGCAATGTATATAATTAAACTCTGGAAAAAACTGTAAGATGCGTCTTTTTAACTAACGGGGGCAGCATGTTTGTGCTCTTTTGGATATTCATATCCAATATCCAAGAAAATAATATTTTAGGCCTAGTTTTTGTCCTCGGATAATGACTATTTAATAAATTAATTAATCATCAGTTGATTTAATGGTGTATCCAGAGCTGGCGAATGCTCCGCTCGCTCACCGCTTGCGAACGGCGCGCGAGCATTTTACGCGCGGCTCGTTCGTGCTCGGCCTCGTTCGTGCGAACGTGAAATGCATGCGCGCAGTTTGCAAGCGGTGAGTGAACGGTTCGCGAGACACGCATTCGCCAGATTGGGACGCACCACAACAAAGGTGTTAGAACTTGCATTTGGGGCATTTTAGAATGAAATCAGGTATCATTCATTCTCACAGACAGACATTTTCTGGTATTTCTGCTTCTGCCACTCAGAAATACAATTGGACAGTTAACTCAATTTTCAAAAAGAAATAGATATGAGGAAGAGTCCCTAATCTAGTTTTGTGGTGGGAGTTTTTTGCCACTTCTTTTGCAAACACGTAAACTAATGGCGATGACGTCACATTTCAATGTGTGCGTTCTTAATCTGTTACTTGACAGTTCTCCTTCTACCAGTTTGTCAGTTTTCTAAATTACTCAATATTAAACGGATTTTAAAAACCGGTGCACTGTCTACGGACGCGTAGCTTTATAGACGCATATTCGTCATTATACGCTTAAAATCGGAAAAGGATCTCTCCAAAATTATTTAATAGTAACATTTAACTTTAATACAACAGTGTTTACATATTTTGTAATTTGTGCCCATAAACAGTTTGAGAACCGCAGGCCGTTGTGTGCTACTTGCGTTTTCCTAATTGATTTGTGTCATTGCACGGTGCTAATGAGTAAGTTCTCTAGAAAAATCAACTATGTGAAACTATTGCGTCTAAGTAATCACGACCTAATTGCGTTGGGGTTATGGTCTTATTTCGAATACGTTGTTTTGTGTGTTATTACTTTGTTATGTTGGCAGCAATCCTTATCTTACTACCGCTCGACACCTTTTGTTTGTATTCAAAGCTCATATGATTTATGCTTTTTGAAGTTATTTATTTTTGGACACTGTGCTCTGCTGTGCCTAATAGTTTATTGCAAGTCATTGCCTTTTACCTCCGTAATTTTATTTTATAAAGTAAATGAAACTAATTTGCGTTTTTTAGCACGTAACTTGTTTATGCTCGCTTTTTTTATGTGTTTATTTTATCTTGCCTTTGTTTTGACTAGTGATGGCTACTCTTAGTGTTTATTATCAGAACGTGCGTGGTCTGCGTACGAAGACGAACGATATATTTCGTAAAATATCACAGAGTGCATATGATTTAATTGTATTGACGGAAACGTGGCTTGTGGAAGATATCTTTAGTAGTGAGATTTTTGATAGTCGTTATTTAGTGTGGAGGCGCGATCGCGATTATTCTCGAACGTCTCAAAAGCGCGGTGGTGGCGTATTGATAGCGGTGAGAAGTGAACTAACTGTTGTAGAACGACAAGATTGGCGAAGTTCTGCTGAGGATATTTGGGTCTCAATTATCTTAAAACGATCTAGGCCTGCGACTAATTATAATTTACACATTTGTGCTTTATATCTTTGCAAAGAAAACCTTGGCAATTCGTATTATGATCAATTACGTAATTTTAGTCTTAATGTAAATCACTTGACCTTGACACACCCATTAGACAAATTCATTATTATGGGTGATTTTAATTTTGGTAACAATGTTGACTGGATTTATTCTGACGGTAATGAACTTATCCCGCAAAATATATCGTGTAGCCACTTAGCCGAGTTTTTTGATGGAATTCTCACTTCTAACCTATCTCAATATAACGGAGAAAGAAATAACAATGGTAGATTATTGGACTTAGTGTTTTCTAACGACTTGGTTAATGTGACTGAATGCCATGACGCCTTGGCATTACCTATTGACATGCATCATAAACCTTTGACGATCACTGCCGACTTTGTTGAGATCCATAAATTGACCGATAAATTGACTACAAAATATGTATTTTCTAGGGGCGACTACACTGCTATTAATTCTGAACTCGATAAAATCAATTGGAATGAGTTTTTACTTACTGATTCGTTGGAAACTGCTGTTGAACTCTTTTATAATAAGCTATATGAGCTCAGAAATAAGTATATCCCAATTAAATCAGTAAGACGCTCATCTTATCCGCCCTGGTATAGTTCTGCATTGATTAAAATATTAAAAGAGAAATATAAATATCATCACAAGTTTAAAACATACGGCAACTTGTCAGACTTTCACTCTTTTTCTATTTTACGGAACAGGGCGGATAACTTGGAGAAAATTTGTTTTAATACGTATATGGACAAGATAGAATCGTCCATTATTGAGAACCCTAAGTCTTTTTGGACATATGTCAAAAGCAAAAAAAACTGTGGTACTTTTCCAAAAGTAATGCATTATGGTGATAAAACCGCGAGTACAGGTGAAGAGATCAGCAATTTATTTGCATCCTATTTCCATTCCACTTTTCAGGAACCTGATCCTGTGCCCGCTACCTCTGGCATCACTTGTTGTGTTGAGGACAGTGTGTCATGCATTGGCTCAGTTAGTGTGTCTCAATCTCAGGTTCTAAATTTATTAAAGACCTTGGATTTATCCAAATCTGGTGGTCCTGATCTTATACCTCCAGTATTTATTGTAAATTGTGCCAATAGTCTTGTACTACCATTGTGTATTTTATTCAGACGGTCTCTTTCAGAAGGCATAGTCCCAAAAATTTGGAAATCAGCATTTGTCACCCCAGTTTTCAAAAAAGGTAATAAGTCGGATATCTCTAATTATCGACCAATATCTAAGATATGTTTGTTCTCCAAAATCCTCGAACGTATTGTTTTTAATAACGTATACGCTGCTATGAAATGTAGCTTTGGTGATGAACAGCATGGCTTTCTAAGGAAGCGGTCTACTACATCTAACTTAATCTTATCCAATGAGTTTATATCCCAAGCTATGGATCAGCGTGCACAAGTTGACGTTATTTATACTGATTACAGTAAATGTTTTGATCGTATTGACCATAGACTGCTCTTGGAGAAGCTACTAAAAGCCGGAATACACGGAGATTTGTATCGTTGGTTCTCCTCTTATATTGATAATAGAACACAGGCTGTGGTGCTTCAGGGATACACGTCTGGATGGAGTTTCGTCCCCTCTGGTGTTCCTCAGGGTTCAATATTAGGATCTTTATTATTTACTCTCTTCATTGCTGACGTAAAACACTGTTTTGAAAGTAGTTATATTTTACTTTATGCTGACGACATGAAAGTTCATAAAATTATTAGAAGCATCTCTGACACACACCTATTGCAGGCCGATTTGAATAGGTTTGAAGAATACTGTAGACTTAACAGGCTAGAATTAAACGTGTCAAAATGTTTTCACATGTCTTTCACACGTCAAAAGTCTACAATTGATTCCACATACAAACTTTACAATAGTGATATAGGGAAAGTTAATAGTATTAGGGATCTTGGTGTAATACAGGATAGCAAACTACTTTACGATCAGCATATTGATGGTATAGTGAACAGGGCATCAAAAGCTCTTGGCTTCATTATGAGAACCTCGGCCTGTTTTCGATCACTAAAACCGATCAAAGTCTTATATTGTTCGTTCGTACGCAGCCACCTCGAATATGCATCACAAGTCTGGAACCCTCAATATGGGATATATAAGTCTCGTATTGAGGGTATCCAGAAAAAATTCCTTAAGTTTCTTGACTTTAGAGCAAAACAAGTATCTGATAACTACACTCATCGATGCAGAAGATACCATTTTCTACCTCTTGACCAGAGACGTGATGTTAGTGATGTGTGCTACTTGATTAATATCGCAAATGGTTCAATTGACTGTCCTGAGCTTATCTCAAAATTGTTAATACGCACTAATCAGATGGGGCTGCGACAGCGACCACTTCTGCATGTACCTAATGCAAATACTAATTATAGGCGTAATGCATTTTTTCTTAGAGCCAGTCGCAGTTTTAATAAGATTTCATGTGAACCCGGCATTGACCTCTTTTGCACGAAAGCGAGCACAGTTAGGAAGCACTTAGCAAAGCCATTTTTTGAACAACCAGCATTGCATACTACAACTATTAGCACTTGAATCACAGAATTAATATTTATGTTAGAATTATTAAGAGTTAACAACTTTGTGTTAACCTGTTGTTGGACCAACTCTAGTTTTTGTTTTTTTTTTGTCACTATAGCTACCTACATGTGGAAGCTTGTAATTAGCAATTTAATTACCTACTATTGTCTTTATGTAGTTATTAGTCTGTAAGCTTTCCTAAAATGTGAAAAATAAAAATAAAATAAAAATAAAATAAAATTAATAAACGCCTGCTCACAGCTTACATATGAAACTCTGCCATCTAAGCGGCAACGACACGACGGTAAAACATTGCCGCTTCATCGACAGAGTTTCATTTCATGACGTATACGCGTCTATGAAGCTACGCGTCCGTGGACAGTAGGCTTGACCGTTTTCGATTTTAAACTTTGGTTTCCTAAGATAGCGGTGCCGTTATATAGCGGCCGTTTTCCGGAACAACGACGATTTTCTTTTCTGATGATAGTTCATCCTCCAAGCAAATTACTAAAGCTAAATCAAGGTCGTCCATTTTCTATCTTGGATACTTTTCGTATGACGTTTGTGACGTTTGTTTTGAAAAAATGACTGACGATGTATTAAAACGGCCGCTATGTGACGGCACCGCTTTCCTAGGAAACCAAAGCTTTAGAAAAAGTTGCTTTTTGATACAAATACAAAAACACGAGTTAACTATCCAATTATGAATTCAAGTACACATCTGTTGACGTCATGGTGACGTCACTTTTGTTTGATTACCTTCAATATACAATAAATACTAGTGGTATAAAATAGTTTACAACAGTCACTTTACCTCCTGGTCGCCAGCTTGGTTGAACATAACGCTCTTAGCCTGGGCCAGGTACACCGGGTCCGGCTTGGATGGCTCTTCGAATGTTACGTTATACTTCCTCTTGAGATCCTCCATGAACTCCTGCTTCAGTAACGCTAGGCAGCTGGAATTGGGAAAATGATAATGTTTGATTATTTGTGTTTACAACAGTAATGTTTTTGCAGTGCTTATACATGGTTATTTGTAAAACACTAATAACCTTGCAGGACTGTATTACTAACATCATAAACTTTTCACAAAACATACATCATTTACCAAAAACAAACCTTCAAGATTTCGTTGTTCTATCTAACATTTCAACTCCATATTTTGCTATACCTACCGATCCCTGCTCCCTTCTGCTATTGTACTATCGCTTGCTTCGCATAGACTTCATAATATTTAGAATGTTTAATTTCAATCTTTTTTTATGAAAATTGATGAAATAAATATATAAAAAATAAAGTATTCCTAGTACTCACATGCGATAATGCGGGTCCGCGCGGAAGGCGGTGATGTCCTGCGAGGGCGCGTGAGGAGTGTGGAGCACGAACGCGCCCGGCAGCACCACGCAGCGGTAGCCTTGGGCTCGTAGTTCTACGCTATGAGATACCTGTTAGAATATGCCAGTTAAAAAAGTTGAACAACGTCATGTATTGTCGTCATGAATGGCCATATGCATGTAAATTTTATTATTGTGGGAACTATGTGGATTACTCTTTCCTTTTCTTTTATTTTCACATGATGTCTAGCAGTTTTGAGTATTTGATGCGGCCTACCCAAATGTCCTTTCTATGGTATTGTTCGTCAAGTCGTTGAGCTCCTTAGTAGTCCTGAGTTGAGCTACACGCATACTGAAAAATGCTTGCTCTGACTGGACAGGTCCACTCAGAACTGTGTGGTTCTTTCTTCAAAAGACCATCTCAGACTTCAATCTGCATGGTTCTCATATGATTTGACCATTACATGTTTACTGTATGGACTTTAAAAGAGACTTTGACCCCTGAGTTTGTTTCGGTGTTTCTTCTCAGGGTAGTCAGCTAGGAAACACCGGCCTCATCTAGTTTAAATTGACGAAAACATTGACTATCTCATTACGGCTAGCAAGGGCCACGTATCACTCATTTGACACACATCAGTTCATTAGCTCATTTTACCTTTAACTTTGGAAAAATACAGTAGTTTAAATTATTTTACTATCTTTTATTCTGTATCACCCACATAGTTTAAAAGTAATGAATGATCTAGCAAGAGATAACACGACTGCACCATGAAAATATTGCCAAGTTCGTAATGCCAATCTCATGAAAACACTCGCACACTTCATGACAGTATTTTTTTAATTGTCCATTGTAAGAACTACTGTAATTTTAGCAGTATATTTTGATCACTCAATTTAACCTATTAACCGCCTACGTCGGATATATCCGACAAACATTCTAGCGTTTATTCCACTAGGGTCGCATATTCACGACCAAATACTCCATCTCGTCAGTTTTTCTGTCATCTATGGGGATTAAACAGCTAACCGAGATAGAATACCCAGTCGCAAACACACTGCCTTAGCAAATAGGACGCGAAAACACTCATCGGACTAATCCAACGCGGGCGGTAAAGGGTTAAACACTGTTTTGCTTTGCCGCGACGGGTGATCTTTGTCAGCTAAATGACAAAATAGAAAATCCTTATAAGATCACATTGTTGTCGGATTTTTCCTTTTGAGTCACAGAACCCTAAGCTATGCGCTAAATAAACTGTCTCAAATGTGGTGTAAAAACGAGTGCATATTATGACAATTACCTCTTTCAACTTTTTTAATCATTATATCTCAAAGACACCCCGGCTCTTAGGAAAAAAAAAGTATTAAGACATTTTCTTATCTACAATTTTTGTCTGAACTAATTTTATTATAAAACTTACCGTTTTGCTGAAAATCGCGAAAACCTCGTTTCTGTAACTTTTGTCCACGAGTGTTTTTTTATGTTGGGGTATTTTTTTTTTTTGTGGTGGTTGTTTTTGGTGGTGGTGGTTGTATTTGGTAGTGGTGGTTGTTTTTGGTGGTGGTGGTTGTTTTTGGTGGTGGTGGTTGTGAAAAGTGATATAAAAGAAAAGGGAGTTAGTGATAGCGTGACGAGGTACAGGATAGAATGGAAGAAAAAAACGTGTTGCGCCGACCCCAAATAAAACGGGACAAGGGCAGGAAGATGATGATGGGGAAAATCATCCAATGACAACCCCCACTCTTGGGCGAAGCGGGAGATAGTGTCAGACTCTTACTGACTAAAAACCCACCCCGTTCCTACTAGCCTTCATACCGGGGCTCGAGCTCCCACCAATTTACAGCTGGGTGCGAATTATTATAACCTCTGATGTCTAAATTGACCGGACTGTGGATTCTTCATATAAAAATATAGACACTTATTTCGAATTTCACGTTTATTAAAATTAAATTAGAATACATCAAAAAAATTTACCTTGTTCCAACCAAAGCCAGAGAACCTAGTATCGTATTTAGGCACAGATCTGTGAACAACTAGATACGGCTCGTAGTCCGACTGCCATTCAACCTGGAATTAAAGATCTTTTGTTAAAATTGTAATACCATCATAGTTTGAAGGGGCCTTCTACATAGCGACATGGCGGAGATTCAAGACTGGATCTTACGGGACTGAAAACCAGAGAAGAAGATAGCCTTTGACTTATCAAGTATGAGTACAACAATCCCATCAAAAACATTACATGTTAAAAATACTGCCAAGTCTCGCAATCTTTCGCCGACTTCTGAGATCTTATGTCGAACCACGTCGAGTCTTCTAGAAGCTTTTTAATGTTAGTCAACAAACAATATCAACAAATATCTGACTTTATTTGACACACTACTTTAACAAAGATAATTTGTGACTTAGTAATGCCCCTAGAATTGAAATTAACAACTAAACACTAATTTTGTTCAAGGACAAGATCAAAAATGTCCTAAATGGTTTCGTGAAAAGGATGGTACATCTGTGCCTTTTCGACTTGGCAGGGGCTCTCCCGTGCCCCTAAATAAAGTAAAATTTAAAGGGAATCAATATGGTGTATAGTATCTTGTTACAGTACCTCGTAGGGCGCGGCGGCGTTGGCCCAGCGCGAGTAGTTGGTGGCGCGGTGTCCGCGGGGCCACTCGCGCGCGCGGAAGGGTTGCACGTCGCCTGTATGTCCTCGTGCTGAGCTAGTTGTTACAGTACCTCGTAGGGCGCGGCGGCGTTGGCCCAGCGCGAGTAGTTGGTGGCGCGGTGTCCGCGGGGCCACTCGCGCGCGCGGAAGGGTTGCACGTCGCCTGTATGTCCTCGTGCTGAGCTAGTTGTTACAGTACCTCGTAGGGCGCGGCGGCGTTGGCCCAGCGCGAGTAGTTGGTGGCGCGGTGTCCGCGGGGCCACTCGCGCGCGCGGAAGGGTTGCACGTCGCCTGTATGTCCTCGTGCTGAGCTAGTTGTTACAGTACCTCGTAGGGCGCGGCGGCGTTGGCCCAGCGCGAGTAGTTGGTGGCGCGGTGTCCGCGGGGCCACTCGCGCGCGCGGAAGGGTTGCACGTCGCCTGTATGTCCTCGTGCTGAGCTAGTTGTTACAGTACCTCGTAGGGCGCGGCGGCGTTGGCCCAGCGCGAGTAGTTGGTGGCGCGGTGTCCGCGGGGCCACTCGCGCGCGCGGAAGGGTTGCACGTCGCCTGTATGTCCTCGTGCTGAGCTAGTTGTTACAGTACCTCGTAGGGCGCGGCGGCGTTGGCCCAGCGCGAGTAGTTGGTGGCGCGGTGTCCGCGGGGCCACTCGCGCGCGCGGAAGGGTTGCACGTCGCCTGTATGTCCTCGTGCTGAGCTAGTTGTTACAGTACCTCGTAGGGCGCGGCGGCGTTGGCCCAGCGCGAGTAGTTGGTGGCGCGGTGTCCGCGGGGCCACTCGCGCGCGCGGAAGGGTTGCACGTCGCCTGTATGTCCTCGTGCTGAGCTAGTTGTTACAGTACCTCGTAGGGCGCGGCGGCGTTGGCCCAGCGCGAGTAGTTGGTGGCGCGGTGTCCGCGGGGCCACTCGCGCGCGCGGAAGGGTTGCACGTCGCCTGTATGTCCTCGTGCTGAGCTAGTTGTTACAGTACCTCGTAGGGCGCGGCGGCGTTGGCCCAGCGCGAGTAGTTGGTGGCGCGGTGTCCGCGGGGCCACTCGCGCGCGCGGAAGGGTTGCACGTCGCCTGTATGTCCTCGTGCTGAGCTAGTTGTTACAGTACCTCGTAGGGCGCGGCGGCGTTGGCCCAGCGCGAGTAGTTGGTGGCGCGGTGTCCGCGGGGCCACTCGCGCGCGCGGAAGGGTTGCACGTCGCCTGTATGTCCTCGTGCTGAGCTAGTTGTTACAGTACCTCGTAGGGCGCGGCGGCGTTGGCCCAGCGCGAGTAGTTGGTGGCGCGGTGTCCGCGGGGCCACTCGCGCGCGCGGAAGGGTTGCACGTCGCCTGTATGTCCTCGTGCTGAGCTAGTTGTTACAGTACCTCGTAGGGCGCGGCGGCGTTGGCCCAGCGCGAGTAGTTGGTGGCGCGGTGTCCGCGGGGCCACTCGCGCGCGCGGAAGGGTTGCACGTCGCCTGTATGTCCTCGTGCTGAGCTAGTTGTTACAGTACCTCGTAGGGCGCGGCGGCGTTGGCCCAGCGCGAGTAGTTGGTGGCGCGGTGTCCGCGGGGCCACTCGCGCGCGCGGAAGGGTTGCACGTCGCCTGTATGTCCTCGTGCTGAGCTAGTTGTTACAGTACCTCGTAGGGCGCGGCGGCGTTGGCCCAGCGCGAGTAGTTGGTGGCGCGGTGTCCGCGGGGCCACTCGCGCGCGCGGAAGGGTTGCACGTCGCCTGTATGTCCTCGTGCTGAGCTAGTTGTTACAGTACCTCGTAGGGCGCGGCGGCGTTGGCCCAGCGCGAGTAGTTGGTGGCGCGGTGTCCGCGGGGCCACTCGCGCGCGCGGAAGGGTTGCACGTCGCCTGTATGTCCTCGTGCTGAGCTAGTTGTTACAGTACCTCGTAGGGCGCGGCGGCGTTGGCCCAGCGCGAGTAGTTGGTGGCGCGGTGTCCGCGGGGCCACTCGCGCGCGCGGAAGGGTTGCACGTCGCCTGTATGTCCTCGTGCTGAGCTAGTTGTTACAGTACCTCGTAGGGCGCGGCGGCGTTGGCCCAGCGCGAGTAGTTGGTGGCGCGGTGTCCGCGGGGCCACTCGCGCGCGCGGAAGGGTTGCACGTCGCCTGTATGTCCTCGTGCTGAGCTCGCTAGTCGCGCTAGTAGCGCCTCCTTGCTGCGCGGGACGGACGTCCGGTAGCGGGTTGTCTCGAACGCTGCTACTACTAGACACTGCAGAACAAGTAAAAACGCGTTTATTATTTAAAGAACCAAACAAAGTTGATCAAAAACTTTACACCGATATGTACGATCCCATTTCTATACAGCAAGGGTGGCCAACCGATCGTTCGCTATCGATCTCGGCTGTTAATCAAATCGACATTAGCGGCAGAAGCGTATTGAAGCTGCGTTTCCACTGACGTAGAATTGGGCAGAGCGGAGAGAAACAAAATGTAAATTAGACAATCACAATGCTAAAAATCTCATAGGAACGCGCAGCCTAGAGCTTATATAAAAAACCTCCGAGCTTGATAAACAGGACGGAATCGAGCAGGGTGTGTTGCCGAGCGGAGGGTAGCTCCACTCCACTCCGCCCAACTCCGCTTTGGTAGAAAGGCACCCTTACTTTTAGACCAAGAGGACGGCAGCGGCTCGATCGTGCATACAGTCAGGGACGAGCGAGCAATACAAGTGAAAATACAAATCATATCAGAAAGAAAAAAATCAACAAATCATCGCTCTACGCCGGAGCGTGATGAGGCTTGAGAGCTTTCATTCCAGGGCCGGGTTTTCCTTTCAGAAGCGAACCCATGGCCCCAGTTGGGTTCTGCACTGCTGGGCTTCTACAGTTTCGTAGAAATCCTTGAAACGCGCATGGAACACAACGCGTCTTCGACAACTCGAGATTTTTTTGGATTTTCATCCTAATTTTAAGTTTTAATTTAACATCATCTGTTGGAATATTATTTTTTATTTGTTTGAAGTCTTTTGTGCAAAATTTTATTTTACTTTTTTACCTAGTTATATGAGCATGCTATGGTCTCATGTAACTAAAGGAAGATACGTTAAACGAACCCTAGCATACTTGTAATCTATGTGGTAACTGTGTGTCCTTTATTGGAGATCCAAATCCTACTACAGAACATGTTATATACCTATATTCATGCAAATAAATATATCAATCATTCATTCATTCATACTAATATTATACACGCGAAAGTTTGTACGTATAGACGTATATTGTGGGGTGTAGCCCATCTGGTGGGATTCATATCCACTAACACACAGGCGTGTCTGTTCACCGCTAAAAGGAGCCCACACCTTGGCTCCTGCTTTTCAGAATGCATCCCTGGAGTACACCGACCGCCTTCAACTCATGGAAGTTGAGAGTTCTTCGCCCAAAGTTATGGGGCGGTTGCGGTTCATTGAGTCCAAAGCTAAGGTAGTTGCTAGGAAACTCTGCGTTCTTCCAAAAGCCCGGCGTTATTAAGACGTTTGTTACTCTTTCACACAAAATCTACTGAATGAATTTTGATAAAACTTGGTTCACGGGTAGACCATGTTCTGGAATACCACAAAGGATACTTTTTATCCCAGGAGTATGGTTCCTTGGGATAATTTTCTACTATCACGCGAGCGAAGCCGCTGAAAACAATCCTTACTAATATTATAAAAGCGAAAGTAAGTTTGTTTGTTTATTTGTTAAGTCTTCAGTTTCATCAAAATCGGTTCTGCCATTTAGCAGAACCGCTTTTGATAAAACTTGGTACTCGGATAGACCATGTCCTGGAATACCACATAGGACTTTTTATCCCGGGAGTATGATTTCTTGTGATCATTTTCTACATTCACGTGAGCGAAGCCGCTGAAAACAGCTAGTAAATAAATAACAAGGGCTTACCTTCTTCTGCGGGTAAGGGTTGACGAGCTGGATGGCGCTCCGCAGATGGTCGTACAGCCCCGCCATGGGCACGAAGTCCACGTCCATGAGGAACACGTATGGTGTGTTCACGTTCTCTAGCGCCACATTACGAAGGTAGTTCACTGGGTAATGCACCTGGGGGCAACAATACCAAATTACAAACAGATGAACAGAGTTTTTTTTTATTATGTTTTTTTTTATGGAAAGCCTCCAACATGGTGGACCGATTACCTGGTCAGGGTCGCGGGAATCCGATGGATGCGTGACGCACAGGACCGGTCGTTGTGGCGACGATTGGGGGAAGGCCTATGTCCAACAGTGGACGTCTTTCGGCAGATTCATCGGGTACGATGCGTTAGTCATACTGCGTACGGACGATCGCATTTGACATAGTTGGCGTGCGGTGCGGCAACCGTGCGGCGAATGGCCGACAACAGGACGTCAACGTTTACAAACACCACGCTACAAAATGTCGTCGTGGGCGGGTGGCCTACTCGGGTTGGAAGGCCTCCAACAAAGTGGACCGATGACCTGGTCAGTGTCGCGGGAATCCGATGGATGCGTGACGCACAGGACCAGTCGTTGTGGCGACGCTTGGGGCCTATGTCCAACAGTGGACGTCTTTCGGCTGATATGATGATGATGTTCTTCATTATACTAGGTATCTAATATGTACTTGACATACGGATAGACCGACAACAACGTGATCCTATACGGGTTTCGTTTTTGTCGACTTAGGTATGGAACTTAGGTACAACTCCAAAATAGTATTTAACTCACCTTGTCATGTTTAAACACCAGATGATATCCAATATTCTTCCTATCTCTAAGAGTGTCGGACCAGTCGCCGATGAAACTCCACAGTCTTGTCACTTCGCAGTCTGATAAGTATATGGCAACACTGAGTGGACCTGTCAATAAAATAATTAAGTACTTATTAATATTTTGTTTCACAATAATCTTTCAGACTATGGTAGGAGCCAGAAAAATTTGTCAGGAATCAAAGTTACTGTGAAATAACTATAGTTTGACACAGAGATGTGCCATTGCCGGCAATATGGGAATATTACTGGCAATATTGCCAATATTGATACAGTCAAGCACTATATCATAACAATTAAAAAAAAAACGTGTTGCGCCGACGCGGGCAGGAAGAAGAAGAAGAATGTTGTACCTTCCCAGTAGTTGACCAGTCTCTCGAGGAACTGCAGCCGGTCCATGGACAGCTGCAGCGCGAGGGTCACGTCGAAGCTGTCCATGTCCGTGTAGCTATAGTCCATATAGTACAGATGTGTCCTCAGCTTCACTTTTTGGGCGGCGCGGAAGCTGACGCATAGATCAGACTGATTTATCTGTAAATTGATAGAAACGACTTTATTGTATAGGTAAGGACGTAAATATGTTGTCAGTTCTTAGTATAGGCAATGGTTTGAATTCGTTTTGTTTACAAAATCAATTTCTAATCATCTATACTCCATCTGTCTAGGTAGACGAAAACAATCTTGATACTTATATATTTTTACTTAAAATAAATCGTATAAAAGACATACAAAGATTATTAAAATTTAGTTAATTACGTAACATCGCTTTAGGTAAATATCTAATTGTAAACATTTTTTAATAATTATTAGATAAGGTAAGACTCTTGTCTTATCTTATCTTGTCTAAAATAAGATAAGACAAGATAAGATTGTTTACATTTAGTTAACTACCTAAACAAATTTAGTATAGGTTCTTTTCACAACATTAACATTTTTTTTGATTTTATATATTTTTTTTGTTTTATTGTTTAAACAGTATTCGCACGTTTCTTACTCCTAATTGTGTTCATCGACTAGGTAGGCTATCAAGTATTTAAGTATCAGACAGCATACGCCTAACCGTATATGTGGTGCGCACGGGAATAAGTCTTTGCGCGTCCAGACTTATTCGAAAAAACTGTTCCAGTAGTACATACTGGACCAGTTATTTCTCTTTCGTTTCATCTCTAATGTAAATACACAACGTTGATGACAATACCCGAGTGTGTGTTAAATAAAAAATACTGTACAAAAATAAACACCTGTGCAAATACCTATACCTTATTCGCGTTAGGAACAGAAAAAAGAAACCTTTGGACTGTCTTTTCAACCGATTTTAACTTCTATCTCGTAGGCATAAGGATGGCATTAAAAGCAAAAAAATGGTTACCAATCGAACTATTTACTGCAGCCGCCATTTGTCATGCCACCAACATAATAAAAGTCAAAATCGGTTATAAATGATCTTTATGTAGAAAATAAGTTTAAAAAAAAAAACACTTTTACACGTCAATATTGTTTTCAGTCAGTTTTAACGAGATGAGGCCGGTGTTTCCTAGCTGACTACCCTGAGAAGAAACACCGAAACAAACTCAGGGGTCAAAGTCTCTTTTAACACTTTAGGACTCGCTACTGGGTCTAACGGACCCAGTTCTTCAATTTATGTGTAATAACTTGCCTGTAGCACTCACACGCAGAGTGCCAACTGACGAGTACCATTGCCACTCGCAGTGCTACACTGTCTTTGAAAAGTATTAGGAAGGCAACATCGTAAACGTCAAATCTTAAAAGTTATTACACATAAATTGAAGAACTGGTTCCGTTAGACCCAGTAGCGAGTCCTTAAGTGTTAAAGTCCATACAGTAAAGAACATGTAATGGTCAAATATGAGAACCATGCAAATTAGTGTCTCAGATGGTCTTTTGAGGAAAGAACCACACAGATTTGAGTGGATCTGTCCAGTCAGTGGCGGAAAGGACAGTAATAAAAAATTTAGTGATGATATCGAAGCATTGTTTTAACTTATTATTATTATTATAGCCTTTTATTCTTAAACATAGGGTTTTTGGCTTAGGCCTCCTCCAATTCCTTCCAATGGGTCCTGTCCCTTGCCACTCTCAACCAGAATGGTCCTGCTGTCTGCATCAAGTCATCTTCCCATCTCCTGGCTTGATGACTTTTTTTAACTTACTTTCATAGTAAAGTGCTCTATAAAGGAGCACCGGTGTAGTTTCTCCCGCAGCAGGTAGCCGTCGAAGTTGACGTACGACTGGTGAATGTCCCGGAAGAAACTAGCGTCGCGAGTGTTGATGTGATGTTTCATGGGAGAGTTCCAATGAATAACCTGCAATATACAAACTTTTGATGTAGGTACTTAGTTAATCGGGCTTGCGGACGGCGGGCCATGGGCAGCTCGCTGTCCGACCGTCTGGCAACTGTCCGGACCAAGCCCAAGACGTCGACGGCGCGCACTGGTCCTGTGCGACTCAAGGAGTTGTCAGCAACAGCAAGGGCCCAGCTGGGTCGAAGCCTATTGGGGCCAGGGTTATCTGAAAAGAAGCTCGAGCTCTAGTATGAAGAGCCTAGAAGGAACGGGTGGGTTTTTAGACAATAAGAATCTGACACTATCCCTCGCTCCACCCAAGAGCAGGGCTTGTCATTGGATGATTTTTGCCCACCGTAAAAAAAATGTACTTAGTTAATACAGAATAGCAAGGGTTCTTTTTTAGGTCGGAAGTCATCTAATGACATCCTTCTCTCTTGGGCGATGCGGGAGATAGTATCAGACTTATACTGACTAAAAACCCGCTCCTGTTCCTGTCCAGGGCCCCGGGAAACTCCTTCGCATCACCCTGCTTCGGCCTTGCTGGGCCCCTACGGTTGCTTTCAACTCCTTAAGGCGAACGTGGAACACTTCGCGCAGTCGACGACTTGGACTCGGTCCGGACAGTTACCGAACGGTCGGACTGCTACCCATTGCTCACCTTCCGCATGCCGACGCCTACGGTGGCTGGAATTCAGGATGTTTGGGGCGCAAGGACCATTGCCTCGCGCATGCGGCCGTATTTGCCATGAAGTTCCACCTTAAAACATACACATATTATACACACCTTGACATTA
Source organism: Mythimna lalbum (assembly GCA_949319445.1). Lineage (NCBI taxonomy): Eukaryota > Metazoa > Arthropoda > Insecta > Lepidoptera > Noctuidae > Mythimna > Mythimna lalbum. The sequence goes on along the minus strand of OX439357.1, from coordinate 15,946,491 downwards.
TTCCGGTCCTCCCCATAACAGTTCTTAGCTAACGTCTGTGTGGACATCTGAACGTTGTACTGACAGCTCATGTTATACACATAGCGCGGCTGGCTCTTAATAATCGCGTTGATCACATCTTGGTCAGCCAACGTGGTCTGTTTCAACCTCCCTATGTTATTATTCACAGCGTCATGCCATAGCCTGGTCCAGTCGGTGGTGGTGCGGATTTTCTTCAGGTCTAAGAGCATGACTCCGGTGTTGTAGCCCCGACCCAGGGCTGGCCAGCGCTTTGCTTTGTTATTGAGGTACCAACTGCTTTCGTTTTCGACTACGCCTATGAACTGTGGATAAAATATAATTTATTTTGCAGCTGTGGAACACAAAACAATTATTATTAAGTTGTTTAATTTTTATAATCGATCCAGTGGTTTTTACATTACATTTCTCTTTATAATCTTCTATATATAAAGGGTTATTTGTAAAATACCAACAACCTTGCAGGACTGTATTACCAACAACTCAAACACAACAAAAATTTTAGTAGTCGGACCAATACTTCACAGATTACCTCATACAAACAAAAAAAAATATAAAAACACACTTTAACTGTTTATAATATTAGTGTAGACAAAAAGAAATAGGTATGTGAAACTTACCTGATCCTCAGTCATATTCCTGAACAAGGCCCACAGGTCAGCGACATCGCACAAGAAGGTGAGATCTGAGTCCAACACAATAGCCTGACTCAGCGTGTCCGGCAGGATGTCAGGAAACAGCAACTTGACCAGCGCGTAGATACCGGAGTAGTGGCTGTTGGGGATCCAGCGCACTTGCGTCAGATACTCTTCTGCATTGTAGCATGAGTATTTCACTGGAAATAATGGATCAATTAATGTTTCGTTTGAATTTAGACGGGGTGACCAGGTGGTTGGGTAGAGCTAATTTCAAGAAAGAGATCAACCGTCGAACCCGACTTGGCTGAGCGGCGTTCGGGAGGCTGCGCGGTATCTTGTCGTCCAATATACTAGTGTCTCAAGAAGAAAGTCTATGACCAGTGCGTGTTGCCAGTGATGACATATGGGGCCGAAACGTGGTTGCTCAGAATGGGCCTCATCAGAAGGCTCAAAGTCACCCAAAGGGCAATGAAAAGGGCTATGCTCGGAGTTTCCTTGCGTGATCGAATCAGAAATGAAGATATCCGCAAGAGAACCAAGGTTGCCGACATAGCACGAAGAATCGCCAAACTTAAGTGGCAATGGGCAGGGCACATTGCTCGCAGAACAGATGGCTGTTGGGGCTATAAGGTTTTGGAGTGGCGACCGCGTACTGGAAGATGAAGCGCGGAAGGCCTTCTACGGGGGAGGCCCATGTCCAACCGGGTGACGTGTGCCGGCTGAAATGATGATGATAACCCAACCAAGGTGACCTTGCTAGTTGCAACCGTGTAGACAGCAGTTGTAATCCATGACCTTCAACGCCCTTAGTTGGGAGGCGCGTTTTCCCAACTACCGAACGTGTTGGCGCGTTCAAGACCTTGCCGCTGCGAGCAGTAGGTAAGCGCGGGGCGGCGAGCGGTAAAAAAAAAATGAAAATGTTAGAGAGCAGTGGTGGATAGAGCAGTGGTGACCGAGTGGTAATGGCTCCGACTTACGAGTTATAAATCGCGGGTTCAAACCCTGCCAGGCACATTTCTATATGTAATTTATTTCATTACCACTGCTTTCAAAACTGTGAAGAAAAACATCGTGAGTAAACCGGCATGTCCTAAAACCAAAAATTCGAAGACGTCACAATCACCAACCCGCACTGGGCCCGCGTGGTGGATTACGGTCCATTCTTTCTCCTAGAGAGGGCAGAGTCCCAGCAGTAGGAACGTTAAAAGGCTGGTGATGAGGCCATAGCGCCGCTCATAGCACCCGGCGCCTGCTTATTGATGCCGCCCCGCTCCTCGCGTCGTTCGCTGCTAAAACTGAAGTCGTGAACAGGCCATACGAGAGCAAAAGAAACACACTACTGTGTGAGAGTGTGTGTAAAGGACGAGTGATTAAATTTTCTGTTACGAGTTAGGGTCACCCCACATTTATAGATGTGGAATCGGCTTAAGCCGAGTGCGTATCACCACACCACTCGATTTATATTTTAGTTTCGCCGTCGGCCGGCGTCGCGACGCGTCGTCCGAGCCTAGCCGATGCGAATGGTATTAGTAACACCCTTATCACGTAGACATAAAAGCTTTTTTGACCGGTGTTAGCCGATTCCGCGTCGATAAATATGTGGACCCTTAAAGAAACTCACCATCAGGCAAATCCCAAGTATCAAACAGCTTATTGACTGTTCTATGAGAACTGCTATCTACCACAAAATGGAAGTGTATGGGGTTCTGCCGGTGGTGCATCAAGGACTTCAGCATAGGCGTGATCTGTCGGGTACACTTCCCCATACACACTAGGGCTATGTGGACCGTCTCACATAGAGTGCCCACCGCGTCTGGTATCTGTTGGAAACATAGAGGCAGTTTTATTTAGGCAGAATAGAATCGAATAAACATTAGTATACATCAAAATAGTAAAAAAAAACAGAAACTTAGTGCGCCTCGCCATCAACGATTTCAAGACTGCTTACCATTAGGTGGGATCGCAGTCAAGCACTAGTTTATATCAATTAAAAAGTATATCCAACTCAACTAAAAAGGGTAAATCAACTCAAACATCGTAGGTTTGCGGACAGCGAGCTATTAGTAGCTCGCCGTCCGGTCATCTTTTAACCGTCCAGACCGAGCCCAAGTCGTCGACGGCGCGTAGTGTTCCAGGGGCGTCTCAAGGAGATGTCAGCAAATTGTAGGGACCCAGCAGGGTCGAAGCCTACCGGGGCCATGGGTTAAGTAAAAATGAATCCCCGGGGCCCTGAAACGCAATTCAAAGAAGGAACAAACGACTGGGTTTTAGTAAGTAAAAGCCTGACGTGCCCTCCCGATCCGCCCGAGAGCGGGAGAAGTCATTGGATGATTTCCCTAGTTAAAAAAAAGTTGTCATTAATTCATGAATCCCCAAGCGACCACCGGTGGCCGCGCATCTATTGTCTTACTATTGTGTCTCTAATTAACGGTATCTGAAGGGTTAAATAGAAAATTAAAAACAACAATGTCTTTAATTTTCAACTTAATGCCAAATTATGGGTTTTCAGGTAAAAGTAAATTTGCGAAACCGTCTCAAATTCAGAATCGTGTAACTCAATCTGTGTCAACATGTTGAAGGTTTTTTAATTTAACTTTACTAATTATAAGATGCAGAGTTGCATACATTTATTCCTGGCCTGTTGGTCTAGTGGTTAGTGACCCTGACTGCTAAGCCAGAGGTTGTGGGTTCGATTCCCACCCAGGACAAATGTTTGTGTGATGAGCATAATCATTTGTTCTGTGTCTGGGTGTAATTTATCTACAATATGTATGTATTTAGAAATATATAAGTATGTTTATCAGTTGTTTAGTACCCATAACACAAGCTCTGCTTAGCTTGGGACTAGACGGCGATGTGTGATAGTTGTGGAATATATATATATATATATTATTTCTATCTGGATTTAGCTTCTTTCAAGCTTCAACATTTAAACTCATTGTAATTAAGTCAATCTGCCCAGCCTTTTTTAGGGTACCGTACTCAAAGGGTAAAACGGTACCGTATTACTAAGACTCCGCAGTCCGTTCGTCTAGTCTGTGTGTCCGTCTGTCACCAGGGTATCTCATAAGCCGCGATAGCTAGACAGTTGATATTTGCTAAGGACGGTACGAAACCTTTTGTGCGCAGGTACGACTCGCACTTGGCCGGTTGTTTCAAACTACTCATGTTAGGATAGGTTTCATGTCTAAATTCATAATTATCATTCCTTCCTTAAATTATTATTTTTAATTTCTAATTCGGTAAATTAAATAACTTGACCGTCAATTTGAAGCCTAATAATATGAGAGAGAAGCCATCATTCCGTCCCTTTTTCGCATCCGTTCCCCCTCCTAGTGGCACACTATCGCTTTCTCTGTCTCTCCTCCCACCACCACTAGCAGCTGCAAACGTCGGTTTGCCTTTGGATTTGACTCATTGACGTCGTTGTTCCTGTCCTGACAACACCGGAGAGAGCAAGGTATGAATTTACCTTTATAAGTGCCTCATAGAAATCTACTAGAGTTAATAACACTATATTGTACAGTTTACAGTTAAAAATCTAAGTTAAAGAAAAGTGTTTAAAACTAAAGTTTAGAATGCTTTAAAAAACTCAATAGTTTGAACAGCATCTATACTTCTAAATTCTGTACATAATAGTGTCTAAACTCTTAACGGTGTTACCGTTCGTTTCTTAATAATTTAGAATTATTTATGTACCCTCCGTTTTTAACTTTTGTGGCATACAGTTATTATTGTATTTCAGTGTGATATTAATAGTAATGAGTGATCAAAATACCTTACCGGTCCACACTCAAGATGAAAATAAAGAGAGTAGCGTACAATCTCAGAAAAGAAAACGCCGCGTTCGTGATTCAAGTAGCTCAACATCATCCAGTTCTAGTTCAAGTTCTAGCAGCTCTGACCGTTCGTCGAAACGCAAGCGATCTCATCGTTCGCGAAAAAGAAATAAACGTCGCCAAAAAGCCCGTAAATTAGAAAAGTTATTTAACGAAGTAGCCGATCTGAAGAAAAAGTTCACAAATCGTGCTAATAGTGAACTTGGTTTAGGATCATTATACGAACCTAGTCGAGAGGATTGTTTAGAAGATAATGTGAGCCGCGAAATGTATAGCAATGATGATGAGTACATAGTTGAATCGAATGATATTGAATTAGGGCCCGAAATTTCACTGTCTATAGGGACTAAAATTAAAGATCCTGATATTTTAAAGACGCCCACTGCGTATTTAGAAGTTTTAAAAAAGATTCAACGTTTAGACGATCCCGATTGGACAAATGTGAGATATTCCGAAGTACAAAAAAATTATAGGCATACCCCCGGTTTTACGGAACTCGATGCAAATGATGAAGTGAAACGTTATGACTCTTCACGCTCTTTGATTAATATGGAAAAAGCGTTTGGTTCTTTGACTTTTGCCCTTATTAAACAGAAAGAACAACTTCAAACGGAGCTCCGCTCATTTTTAAGCTGGACACGGCAAGCGGGTAATTTGAACCCAGACACTATATGTGAAAAAATAACGGATATTTTTGTAAATGGTGAGTATGCTAGAATTTCGAGTGATACTTTACAAATGATTTGCGGACATCGCGCAGAATGTATCCAACAGCGCAGAGAAACTATTTTAGCTAGTGTTAAAGACCCATTGCACAAAAGTTTAATAAGAAAAATTCCACCGTCTTGTTATAATCTATTTGGTGCTGAACAACTTACTTCTGCATTAGAAAAAGCTGGAGGCGTGAATAAAGTATTTTGGCCTCGTGACAAGGATTGCGCTTCTGCACCGCAGACCGATCCAAGTACTTCCACGACTCAGCGAAAGTTACCACTTCCGAGTCAAAGAAAGGTGGCCTATAAACAGACGGGGCAAACAACTTCAAGAGCAAACAATACACCTTTCCATAACAGTGGCAAGCCCTTTCGGGGCCGGGGCGGTAAGCAGTCAAATTACCGCAGACCTAATGACGATTCAAATGCATATAGGCACAAAATCTCTTCCTCATCCCATCGGGATAGGAGAGGAAATTTACGCAGATTCTGACTCAACGAGTTTGTTTCGTGCCGGTCAGCTGAGCCTCTTTCACAAGCGGTGGAAGAAAATGGGAGCACCAGACTATATTTTAAAAATAATATCTGGATACCGAATCCCATTTGTACGGAAGCCTCCGCTACACTTGCCCAATCTACAAAATGCAGTCCAAGCGACGCCTCATTCCCCAGAAATGGACCAAATCATTTACAAAATGTTATCAGAAGAGGTACTCACAACTGTGCTGCTGACACAAAGTTTTATTTCGCCCATGTTTCTGGTACCCAAAGAAGACGGAAAGTTCAGACCGATTTACAATCTCAAAGCCCTGAACCGATACGTCGACGCCTCCACGTTTCGCCTGATCAACATTTTCAGAATCCCAGACTTCCTCCAACCGAACGATTGGATGGTGAAACTGGACTTATCCCAGGCATATTTCCATTTACCTATAACAGAGGGCCACAGAAGATTCTTACGGCTAATTTACCAAGGCCAATTGCTTCAAATGAACTGCCTGCCCTTCGGGCTCAGCTCAGCACCGAAAACATTTGCCTCTTTGAGCAACTGGATTGCCCAGACTCTCCGAGACCGCGGAATGCGAGTCGTAATTTATTTAGACGATTATCTTCTAGTCAATCAAGACTACGATACACTGGTGACTCACGTCAAAATTACAGTAGACATCCTAAAATATTTAGGGTGGATGATAAACTACGAAAAGTCTATCTTGCAACCGAGGCAAGCAATAGAGTATCTAGGCATAGTATGGGATCCTTGGAAAAATTCAAAATCACTTCCAACAAAAAAGTGTCTGAAAATGAAAACCATAATCACACACTTGATCAACAATCAAAAAGCTTGCCTGAGAGATCTACAACGTATCATAGGAATGATGAACTTTGCAAGCTTTGTTGTGCCACGGGGAAGGATAAATTTTCGTCAACTTCAAAGGCTATGCATCAGCATACTACACGTAAACCCGACCATAAAGAACTCATTGCCCAAGGCAGCTCAGAACGACTTAAAATGGTGGCTAAATCATCTGGACACCAAGTCTCCTATCCATGTTCCACATCCAACACACTATATTGTCACGGATGCATCGGACGACGCCTGGGGTGCTTACATAAACAACACCTATATTTCCGGGACATGGAAAGTAGAAGAAAAACTTCTTCATTGCAATCAAAAGGAGATGCTTGCCATTCTAAAGACTATCCAACATTGTGGCCAAGGCCTGCACAAAGCCAGTCTATACATTCAGTGCGACAACAAGACCGCGGTATCGTATCTGAGGAACGAAGGCGGCACGAAATCTTTAGCACTGATAGATCTAACCTATCAGATTTTACGGCTCATAGATACTTATCAGATGCACTTAATTATTTATCACATCCCGGGCGTGTACAACGTGGAAGCAGACAGGCTATCCCGATTGCAAAAACTGCCAGAGTGGCATTTACTCCCTCAAGTTACAAACCTTATATTCGCCAAATGGGGAACCCCGGTGATAGACCTGTTCGCATCTCAGCAAGCTCATGTAGTTCCCAAGTACTGCACTCTCGATCACCGAGATCAGGAAGCCGTATTTCAAGATGCCTTCAGCCAGATCTGGGACTACCCTTTGGCATGGATTTTTCCTCCACCGTTTTTAGTACCCAAGGTTCTAACTCATCTGAACAAATGTCGGGGAATATTCCTGGTAGTGGTTCCCAAATGGAACCAAGTCTTTTGGCGACCAGACCTGAAGAATCGTGCAATAGATCACCCTTGGACGATCAGGAACCTGTACAAAGTACTAGTAGACACCTCAACAAACAGTCCCCCGCACAAGGCCAACGAGATGACGTTGGAAGTTTGGAGAATTGGGGGTGGAATGAAAAGCTAAGTGACTGGTCAAAGCAACAAAAGAGCCTACTCATGAAAAGCTGGCGATTATCTACTATAAGAACATATAGTCCACCCTGGGCTCGCTGGATGAAATGGGCAAAGTTAAATAACATTTCTGTAAGCGAACCGAGTGGTTCGGCTCTTGCTAGATTTTTATCTGATCTTCACCTAAAAGATGGGCTCTCTTATAACACTATACTTATCCATAAAGCAGTGGTTTCCACTTTATGTAGCCCAGAATCTACAGAACGACTAAGTGGACATCCTTTAGTTAAACGAATACTAAAGTCCATAGCATTAGCTATTCCAAAACCCTCTAAGACCAAGGTTTGGGATGTTAATCAAGTGGTATCTTTACTGTCTCAACAGAATCCTGATACAGATAAACTTCATGATATATCAAAACATACAGCATGCCTCCTGTTACTGTGTTCTGGTCGCAGAGTCCATGACCTAACCTTATTGAGCGTAAATCCCAATCAATGTGAAATTACTGATGATTATATTATCTTGTGGCCAATGTTTGGCTCAAAAACTGATTCTGCAAATTATCGTCAATCAGGTTGGAAGTTAATGATCAATAAAGACGATCAGTGCCTAAATCCTGTGCATTGGATTTCAAAGTTGATAATAGCTGGTAAGAACAGGAGAAATGAAGCTCAATGTGATAATTTATTTATAACTGTGCGTGGCAAAGCTCGTCCTGCTTCACGCTGTGTTATAGCTAACTGGGTCAAGAAAGTACTAAAGGATGCTGGGATTGAAGCCCCAGCTGGAAGTGTAAGGTCTGCTGTAGCTTCAAACAGGTGGCATGAAAACTGCACAATTGATGATATTCTCTCCAGAGGCAATTGGAGATCAGAAAATACATTTAGGAGATTTTACTGCAAAGAAGTTAGAACAACAAATACTCATAATTCTATTACAAGTTTATTTAATGCAGTGTGATTGTTGTCTTACTTTATTAAATGTGTAGAGCGAGTAGCTCGGTTTGGCTCATTTACGTCCAGCCATTTGTTATTTTTTGTTACAAAGAATATTTATTGGTTTTCTTTTTTAATAATAAAACTATTTTGTTTTAAAAGACTAGTTTATTTATTTTTTGTACCTCTGTAACATTATATTTTATTATACAGTTGCAAGTGCAAGGTTTTATCTCTGTCACCAGTTCGTCACGTCCGATGACTAAGGACCCAGTCCTTTTCATCGTCTTGTGACCTAGATTTCAATCTCATAGTCACATTGACGTCTCCACCACCACCAGGCGATACCAAACACGTCTCTCATATTATTAGGCTTCAAATTGACGGTCAAGTTATTTAATACAAACGTTTTACCTAAAATAAAACGTAAATTAAATTACTTACCTAAATTTGAAGCCTAATAACTTAAAATGCTGCCTGGTTCTACAACGACTTCAATGAGTCAAATCCAAAGGCAAACCGACGTTTGCAGCTGCTAGTGGTGGTGGGAGGAGAGACAGAGAAAGCGATAGTGTGCCACTAGGAGGGGGAACGGATGCGAAAAAGGGACGGAATGATGGCTTCTCTCTCATATTATTAGGCTTCAAATTTAGGTAAGTAATTTAATTTACGTTTTATTTTAGGTAAAACGTTTGTATTATGCATAGTAGGTAAATCCCTACTAATATTATAAATGCAAAAGTAACTCTGTCTGTCTGTCTGTTACGCTTTCACGCAAAAACTACTGAACGGATTTAGATCAAATTTGGTAGGTAGGTAGAAGAGACACTGAAATAACACATAGGCTACCTATAATTCCACTGCTGAGCACAGGTCTCTGCCCGCGCGATATAAACTGTAGTCCACGCGGGCGAAGATGATTTTCTGACGCGCTCGAGTCGACTTCTGTACCTATATATTTTGTGTTCCAGGTCTCAGGATTTATTTCAAATGTGAAGTAAAATTAAAAAATAAATTCTATACTCACCACAGGAACTTCATAAGTAGCCACGGAGTCAACAGACATTTGTTTCATGACGGTTTGTGACAGTCTCAATTGTGTCTTGAACACATTGTTCTGCGATTCCAGTAAGTTAATTCTGGATATCAACCACCAATAGTAGATGATGGAGACTACCAAACTCATGCCAAAAAGAAGTCCAAGCCATGGTCGAAAAAACAAGCAGTACAACAGATTTTTTAGCTTCATGGTTGCTTGTTCATTTGAATTTCATTATAGTTTTGAATTGGCTGATTTTTGCTGAAAAAAAATGTTGTTTACATTTATTATTTTAATAGCTACTATATACTCAACTTACAATTCACTAACATAGCACTTTCACCCGTTGAATATATCCAACAAACACTTTCACGTTTATTCCGCCAGAGTCATACATCCACAACCAAATATGACGAGATGGACTTGTCAGCTCTTCTGTCATCTAAAAGGATTAAAGAGCTAAACAAGATAGAGTACCCAGTCGCAAAGACACGACACTGGCAAATACAACATGAAAACGATTGTTGGACCGACTCGACGCAAGCAGTTATAAGATTAACCGTTTAACCTGATCACTAAGTGTGAAACAATCAATAACACAATTAAGGCTATGCTGGCTCTAAGGGAATGTTTGAAAGTTACAGTAAACGCAATTGATGAATACAGAAAAGGGAGACGACACAGGGAAGAGTTCGCTTTCTGCTACTGTGTGTAATACTCAGTGTGAATTGTTACTATTCAATAGGATATGGGTGACTGAAACAATCTGCAACCTCAAGCAACAAGCACTGTGTATCATAGAATGATGATGCAAAGAATATGATTAATTCATGAATCCCAAAGCGACCACCGGTGGCCGCGCATCTATGGTCTTACTATTGTGCCTAATTGACGGTATCTGAAGGGTTAATCAGTGAACCCCTCTAAAACTGAAAAGTCATGTTTACACAAAAGCAAGTGCCAGGCCACTATAACCTGCCTATACTGTTCAATACAGAACTCTAGTTGTCAAGCAAAGTCAAATATTGAAGGCAAAATACACATTTAAATTATGGAGTTGGTCCGAAATACAATTAGATTTGAAAACCGATAAGCAGAAAACTTTTTGGCCTATTCAGTATGAGTGTAATTAGAGTTGAACCTTACAAGTACTAAATCCCTGTACAGTAATTATTCTTTCTTCCACAACAAGGCACCGACAGAGCAGCTCACAAAGTATTAAAAATCTTGTGGTAGTACAACTGCCATATTGGCATGCAGCTTTGATCTAAAACACCCATGTCACTGAACACAAAACAGCTTGTGAAGGACAATAAAAAGGACTCAGCCCAATGAATGTACTAGTGATAAAGGGTTACGGCGGCAGGGCCCAAAAAGAAAAGGGTGACCCAGCTAAATATTTTTTTTTTTATATTTAAGGACCAATGAAATGTATGAAACCATGATGATGACCAAAAAATTATGAAGGCGTATCAAAGAAGTAATGGTAACATTAATTTAGTATCTATAAATACCTACCAGAGCAAGAGAAAAGTCCTTTTTTATCGGTTAAAACAAGCGTTTCACGTTGCGCACAGCTCACTAAGACACATATTCAATATAATCTCATAACTACTACAGCTAGAAAAACACAACGTATCGCTTCACATACAAATTCCACTTTTTATTCAGTCGAGACGAAGACTAAATGATTTTTTTCACTATATAAAAACCTTCTGATTATCATCAGCTCTTTTTGAAGACTATTGAATTTTTATTTGAAAAACTATATTACTATTTTTTCCATTCTAAAACCAAATTTCATTTATAAAAAGATGACGAATGGAAAGTCTACAAGGTGTAGTAATAAGTATTTTTGTGTATGTAATTGTTTATTTACACATTTTAATTTAGAAGTCGTCGTCAATATCCTCCAACAAGAACACCGTGCACGAAATGTCACCTTGATTGACTTTTGACTTTGACTTTTGTTTTGAATTTGACGTTAGACAACTGATTTTTTTTTTTGGATTTCATGACTCTGCTACTGAGGCTTTTAACAATAAAAACTTTTTACAAAAAAAATTAAACCGACTTCAAAAAGTACAAAATAACTTTAATTTCGGAAGTCGGTGTTTCTATAATAGATACCTAATCTTGTCTCTTTGTTATTTAACACCGACTTCCGAAATTAAAGTTATTTTGTACTTTTTGAAGTCGGTTTAATTTTTTTTGTAAAAAGTTTTTTATTTTTCACATTTTAGATAAGGTAGCACCACTAAAAAGTACCTACCCTTCAGCTAAACATAAATTACCTTATAGCCAGAGTGCATCTCATAACGATTCTTATAATCCCAAATACGGTTATATTACATGAATTTCCCGATCCTCCTCAAGCTTTCCGTCTCCTCCTTTGCTCCATTATTGCTTTGTAGAAGAAGCGTGTCTGCTTTCCATTCCATCTCACTCTGTACCATGGCTTGGACTGAGTATGGACGCGAGAGATCGCCACCACCACCACGACGTGACGGTGCTCCGCCCAAGCGGGGCAGACTTCCACTGTATGCTCCACCGTGATATATCAATGTTTGCTTTTACGTACTAGTAATATTTTAAACGCGAAAGTTTGCATGTATGGATGTTTGTCACTCTTTCACACAAACTATTGAATTAATTTCAATGAAACTTGATACACCGTTAGATCATAATTATACTGGAATAGCACATAGAATACTTTTTATTCCTTGGGATAATTTTCTATTATCACAGATGAACGCAGCGGTGGCCGCAGTAACGGCCCTAACTTACGTGCAGTAGCTCGAGGGTTCAAACCCAACGATGCGCATTACTTTGTGTAATTAATTAATCACCACTGCTCTCAAAACGGTGAAGGAAAACATCTGAGGAGACTAGAACCAAACATTCGAATACATGTGACATCCACCAACCTGCACTAGGCCTGCGTGGTGTATTATGGGCCAAACCCTATCCTAGAGGAGGCCTTGAGTCCCAACACTCGGCAGTGGGAACAAAAAGGCAGATTAAGCTATGCTATGCTACGCGGGTGAAGCAGCGGGTGAAGGGTGTGTAGTAGATAGTATCTAATAGGGGCAGAACAGTGCAAAGATAACAATATCTTTATTTGTATTATTTCTTCTGTACGTGTTTGTCATCTAACTGCGTGTATATTTGAGATGATGATGGTTTGACAGTCCAATGGAACCCGGTAGGTGGCGTTGTAATCCGGATCTCATTTTTTTTCTGAAACGCAGAACAACGACTTCCGGGTTCGCTAGTATATGTATAATACAATAGGTTAAAAATGTAACTAGTCCGTCTTTTAGATTATTCAAAAATAAGGGCCGTGTATTTTTTTATTTGTAAACTAGCGAAGCCGGGGCGGGTCGCTAGTTATACATATAAACCTTCCTCTTGAATCACTCTATCTATTAAAAAAAAACCACATCAAAATCCGTTGCGTAGTTTTAAAGATTTAAGTGTACATAGGGATATAGGGACAGAAAAAGCGACTTTGTTTTACACTATGTAGTGATTAAACCAAAAATGACAAAGATATAGCCCATTAAAGTTACGTGTACGCCATGCTGCATTTTTCGCACGGGGTGACGTCACACGTAACTTTAATGTGCTGTATCTTTGTTATATTTTGTTTAATCGAAAATAGAAAAAATACGTGTCCAATATTTTTTTATAATCTAAAATACGGACTAAGTAAAATGTAGTTATTTTGACCCTGGAAACTACCCTATTATAATAGTGTGACATGATATGATAACAGAAAACCCCTTTACATTGGCCTGCATTAACATCCAAAAGGTAAGTTAGTAGTTTAGGTTTCCGTACCAAAAGGAAAAAAACGAGACCCTATTACTTAGACTCCGCTGTCTGCCCGTCTGTCTGTACGTCTGTTACCAGGCTGCATCTCATAAACCGTGATAGTTAGACGGTTGAAAATTTTCCTCCTACCTCCGCCGCATCTGTTTGTTTTTATGTACACAATAAACTTAAAAACTACTGAACGGGTGTTCATGCAGTTTTCACCTATTGGCAGAGTGATTTATGAGGGATATTAATCTGTGTACCTGTAGCCGTGTTTAAAGGTAACCTTTTCGGTATGGACAATATAATAATAATTATATAAAACGCGAATCTAAGGTGTGATAAGGATATACTTATCACACCTTAGATTCGCGGAGGACATTATCAGAAGAACCAATGGAACTACAAATGATGTTAGGGAATCTTTACAAACAAAGCAAAATGAGCGGGCTCGGACAATATGTTGAAGACTACACTTACCTCGGCCATGTCTCTTAAACACTGTAGTGAAAAGGAAATCAATACAAGAATAAAAAACACATGAAACAAATACTGGGCCATGAAAGAAATTTTTAAAAGCTCATTTCCACCTCGTTTGAAAGCTAAAACATTGCTTGATACAGTGCCTCACTTATGCGTGTCAAACATGATCACTAACAAAAAGGCAACAAAATAAAGTGAGAACGTGTCAAAGGGAACGAATATGTAACGAAGTTTCATGAACACTAAACTTAGAGACCGAGTGAAAACTACTTTAATCAAAAAATTTACGAAATCAAAAGATGTGATAATGCAAACACTTAAACTCAAATGACAATGGGCAGGCCACATTCAGAGACTAGAACTACAAAGATGATCCTATATTATAATGAACTGGATGCCCAGAAACTCATTTATAAGGTGGAAAGATGACAAAGTCAAAATAGCTGGTAAACTTTAGACTAGAACAGCCCGACTACGAGAGCGATGGAAGCATTTGGAGGAGTCTTTTACCGCCACAGGCGCTCCTTAAATAAATAAATAGCCCTGAACTACTTTTTGTAAGGAATAATAATAGCTTCTTTTTTTTATTTATAAAGATAGGCAAAGAAGCTTGGGGGCCGTTCAAATAATACGTAAGCAGATTTTTTTCGAATATTATCTCCCCCTCCCCGTTGTCAGCAACAATAAGAAAACTCTAACCATGCTTACCAATTAAGAAAACTCTAACATACTCTAACCATGCTTAGGTACATAGTCTACCCCGGTCACCAGGGAGAGTGCAGACCCGAGAGATGTCGTGCGGTGTTCCGCAGGGATCGTACTAGGACCACCCTTGTGGAGCACCGGGTACGGGATCAGCGTGGTCTGCTACGCAGACGACACACGCTGGTTCTAGCGCAGGGAGAGTCGTACCAGGCGGCGGCCGTTGACAGGATCCAGCAGTTGGGACTCGACGTTGCGCTGCACAAGTCCGTGGCTATGTGTTTCCACGGCCCTCGGAACGCGCCACCATCGGGTTCCCAATTAACGGTAGGAGGAGTTCACATCGACGTCGGGTCGACGATGAAGTACCTGGGACTCGTCCTCGACAGCTGGTAGAATTTCGTGGAGCATTTCCGACGTCTGGCTCCCAAACTATACCGGAATGGGGCTGCTCGTGGGCTGCTCTCAAGTGGCTCTTGTCCAACCTTGGGAGTCCAGACGCCTCCTGCCGGAAGCTCCTCGCAGGTAGCGTTCGGCTCTTTATGGGGCGCCAATGTGAGCACCGTCAACCACAAAATCAGTCCTCAGAATCGGCGGAAAAATCGGCTCGATTACGTATCTGTCCTACAAAAAGTGATACACGAATCCATGACTCTAAATCTTTAATGAGAGTGATGTGTGTCTGCTCACTTTCTTGTGATTTTGGAACATCGACATTGCTCTCATAAAAAACTCATACCCCATGTCATCAAAGATAAGCAAAGCAAAGACCCCCCACCCCCTCTGTAGTGCTTACGCAATACTTGAATAGCTTGAATGTTTTTTTTTTTTTGGTTGGCAAAAATCTTCCAATGACAACCCCCGCTCTTAGGCGGAGCGGGAGATAGTGTCAGACTCTTACTGACTAAAAACCTACCCCGTTCCATCTAGCTTCAGAGCTCGATCCCGCTCCCTTTCGGATAACCCTGGCCCCAGTAGGTGTCAACACAGCTGGGCCCCTGCTGTCGCTAACAACTCCTTGAGGCAAGCGGGAACACTGCGCGCCATCGACGTCTTGGGCTTGAATGGTTTGGATTCACGGAAGTTTACCAAATACCAAAGATAATATTATTTTATATGTTTTTATTAATTCAATCGAAACCACCACGTTGTATTTGTCAGCACCTAAATACGAATGACTAATGTCTTGTTAGTTTGTGACACATGGCTATGAGTATCTACGTCAAGGAATACTACCAACAAATTATTGAAATTGCGGTTTTATGTTATTTTTATATTTTGGCCCTTTTAAACATTTATATCACAACAAATCTAAGAAGTACTATGCGTTCCAAATGAGAATAGGATCGATTGCGATGTTTTAACGTGACATGGGCATGTGGTGCAGGGATGTACCCTCGTGGGGGCGATCAGCGGCGGAGACCTCTCGTGCCGGGCTTTGGTCGAGGCCATGGTCCGGAGCGAAGCATGGTGCGAAGCAGTAATGCTAGCAAAGGAGGAGGCCGACCGTATCAGGCAACGGCGCCCTCGCCGCCGCCGCCTGGTTCCGATCCCGATTTCCAGCCACCGTAGGCGGAGCGCGGGCTTGCGGACGGCGAGCAATGGTAGCTAGCTGTCCGACCGTCCGGTAACCATCTGGACCCGCGCAATGTTCCCCGGGCGCGCACTGTTCCCGCGCGCCTTAAGGAGTTGCCAGCAGTAGCAGGAGCCCAGCTGGGTCGAAGCCTACTGGAGCCAGGGTTATCCGAAAGGGAAGCTCGATGATTTTTACCCACCAAAAAAAAGGTGGGTCATCAGTCATCACAAACAGTGATGATCGGAACCGTCCGAGGACCTAAGGGCTTAGCCAAGTTGATAATCGAATCTACAAAAGTTAACTTGCATGTGACATTCATCAACCCACACTAGACCCGCTTGGTGGACGGCCCATTCCCTCTCCTATGGTGGAGGCCTCAGTCCCAGCAGTGGGAACATTAAAAAGGCTGATGATGATGATAACTTGCAGAAAAATCAAGTGTATGTGAATGACATCATCTCAACGCTAAGTCACGTGGTCAGTACAAAGGAATTGGAGGCGTTACGAACTGTAGAAAGGGGTTCAAATTGAATCGGTCGTAACTTAAACTGGCTAGGCCTGCTGATCTGTGGAGATTGTCTTAGGCTACGCCCAACCTAGGTGCGGAGTCTGTAGAGTTTTCTGGGCTGGCCTTGGCAACTCGTGTCCGGTGTTCCAGCAAGACGACCTGCAGTTCAGAACCTGGGGGAAAAACGCTTACATTCTGAATCAATATTTGTCATTGTAGCTATAGGTGTATTGGAAAACACTGTTGCGGAGTATCAAGGCGAAAAATAATTGTGATAGCAAAATTAGGTCTGTAATTTATTTCATACTAGCTGCTACCAACGGCTTCACCCGCGTGATAGTAGAAAATGATCCCAGGGGAACATCTTTTATTCATTACTTTTAGACAGGCAATTTACTGTTTTTCGCACTAATGTGGAAAAGTGCGCATGCTCATTGAAGTTTCAATACTTCAGGGAAAAAATATCCAGTTTCTTTTTTTAGTTTGAAATAAAAATTCTTACGATTGGCTGTACATAAGATGTTTTCTTAAAAATATTTTCTAACGTTTGTAACATTCTTTTCAATCTGATGATGACAAATAATGCACGCTGTCGCACGCAATAATGCTGCTTTAACTACAGCAGCGTGACCACTTTGCCCATATTTCCATGCCCGCTTTAGGCCAACACCCCGGGTAAAGCGAGCATTCGAAAGGCATTCCCTGTTTAACAAATAATAGTAATAAGTTTATTAATAATCAAATACAAATGGCTTTTAGAACGGTGATCCCCAGGCTAGACGTTAGTCCTTTTTGAGTTCCTGATTAATAATTTTGAAACACAATATGTAAAATTTAAATGATAAATGATCTTTATTTTGTAAATAGGTTTTAAAAAAAACACTTTTACACGTCAATTTTGTTTTCAGTCAGTTTTAACGAGATGAGGCCGGTGTTTCCTAGCTGACTACCCTGAGAAGAAACACCGAAACAAACTCAGGGGTCAAAGTCTCTTTTAAAGTCCATACAGTAAACATGTAATGGTCAAATCATATGAGAACCATGCAGACCAGTGTCTCAGATGGCCTTTTGAGGAAAGAACCACACAGATTTGAGTGGACCTGTCCAGTCAGTGCAAGCATTTGTCAGTATTCGTGTAGCTCAAACTTAGGACTACCAAGGAGCTCAACGACTTGACGAACAATACCAAAGATAGGACATTTGGGTAGGCCGCGTCAAATACTCAAAACTGCCAGACATCATATAAAAATACAGAAAAGAAAAAAGTAATCCACATAGTTCCCACATTCACAATAATAAAATACTAGTATTTACAAAATGTAACACTCGACATATATAAAATAAAATAAAAAATATTATTATCAATATTTATCAAATCATTAAAATATTATCAAATTAAAATAAAATAAAGAACCTTCTAAGTTCTAAGTCTAATTGTAAAATAAAGTTTTAAACAAGAATCATCAAATGTCAAAATGTAAATAAAAATAATCATTATAATATATATAGTAGTAATCAGAAAATACTTATATAACAACTAATATAGACAGTACTGGAGCAGATCAATCCCAAGCTGTTTTGTCTTCAAGATACTCTTTTACAGTATAAAAAGCCTTCTGACAAAGTTTCCGCTTTACAAATGATTTAAACTTATTCAGGCTAAGTTCTTGAATGTGACTGGGAAGTTTATTATAAAAGTGTATACATTGGCATCGAAATGAGCCTCCTATTTTTTTGAGCCTGGTTGCAGGAACTACAAATTTGTGTTTGTTCCTAGTATTTACACTATGGATATCACTATATTTTTTAAACATGTTTTTGTTTTTATGAACATACAAAATATTGTCATAGATATACTGAGAAGGTACAGTCAAAATATTAATATTTTTAAATTTATCTCTGAGCGAGTATCTGGGACTCAATTTATAAATTGCACGAATAGCCCTTTTCTGCAAAACAAAAATTGACTGGATATCGGCGGCATTTCCCCACAATAAAATGCCGTATGACATTTAAAATTTACTATTATTTAACTACTATTTTACTTTGTAATAGCAATAAAAAAATATCTCGTTACTGTGTTTATTAACTTTTTTCTTTCATTTAACCTTACAGTGTCCACTTTGGGCACCTTTCCCTTACAAAAAAAAAAACTGTTTTTAAAATGTAATCCCGTACTGATGAAACTCTTGGCAAACTTGAATATCTACATATCTACTGTCTTGTAGTGTAATTGGTAGGAACCATTTAGATCGTATTAAAACGTTTTAAACGTATTGTTGTAAGAACCACATAAGATTTAGTGACCAAGTTCTGAGTCTGACTGACATAGCTCATTAGTATATCTGATTCATTTATTTAATCGTCGATTTCTTTTCGTATAATATAATATTAAAAAAATCTCAATAAAGACCGGCTTTATCTCGTGTTACTGGCACGATAAAATTAGAAACGTTGCCCGCCATCGCAGTTCAGCTTTAGTCGCGAACAAGCGTTCGTCGCGAGCGGACGCCATATGTAATTAAAACTTACAGAGAAAATAACTTTTTAAATATTCTATTTTGTTTGTGTAAAGTGACGATACTGTATTAAAATTGTGTGGATGCCATATAAACTGGTGTGTGTGCTTCGAGTGGGTTTTTAATTCAAAAAAGGAAAAAGTTTTGGATGGTTTTGATTGTAATGTTAATTTGTTTTTCGGAATAAATAAAGGTAAGTTTTTTTTAAGCTTTACTTCATTTATTTAATTATTAAAAAATTAAGAATATCTTTAAATTTAATTCTTTAAAGAATCACATAACCTGTTACTTTTTAAAACTTAGCAGAATTCACGCATAGTCCACAAGTGAAGATTTTATTTTGAACAAACCGAAAACTGTCGGAACCATACCTAAAAAGTGCAGCTTTTTCGCCACAACTTGTATCACCACACTGCACGTGACCAAAAACTTTCTCATCGTCCCAGTACCAATAAAAACTTTTAAAAGATTACAATCTCGTTTTATATATTCGCCTCCATCTGAACTTACGGAAAAGTACACTCAAGAACAGTCGCATAATAAAGGAACAGTTCAAAAGTTGAAAGCTATCTAATCCGGAAAGTCGCTAATCATTCTAAGAAAGTTGCATCCATTAGGTCACCTGAGAAACTGGTTTTGATTTTCACATACGATACGCTTGCATTAATATGTGCACAATGCACTGTTCTCTGTATCACGGTTTTACTAACACAGGTAAAAGGCTAGAGGTAAATGTTAAAAGGTGTTTTTGCTTACGTAGTTTCTGTATGTGACACGCGAGAAATGGCCACGTTATCCAAAGACCTACTTTGCAAAGATGACATGTGACGATATGCAAACTAAAGAAGTTTGGACGAGAGCCTTCGGTGTTGCAATTTCAGAGGATCCTTTTCAAGACTTGTTACTTTTACATTTTGATAGCAAGGTTAGACGTTCTTTGAAAGCCTAAATGCTAATAATATCACGAAGTAAACCTGCTTTTGAATTGTGTTTGTTTATTGCTGTATAATTCGTCTTTCCTGACTATTTTTTTATATTTTCCTGGCAATAAATCAATAGATTTATTCCACGTTTATCCTTTTAGATAATGATATTTTAATCTATGGTCCTTTAGATTTCTGCGCTATTTATATTTATGCCCGATTTACCCTTTTAGATTATCAATTATTTTCAAATAATCTTTACTATTTTATATAGCCACGCCATAAACATATCAAAACGTGTAAGTAATAGTCTTCATAACTCTTTATCTTCTTCATTTTGAAAGCGAAAGAGATTATTAGTGCAACACACTTGATTATGATACTTAAATACATTGATATAAGTAATGAAAGTAGGTGTAGTACCTATAGCTTTGATAAAACAATAACTGGCTAGATTGAAACACGTTACCGTATCGGAATTTGTGCTGATAAGTCGTGATAGCTGATTGCTCGCGGTTGAGCAATCAATTTCTGCGTCTATTTTTCAATATTACCATAACATAACGCCTGTAAGCTGCATAAGGTTGGGCAGAGATGTAGGTGTAGCAAAGCGAGGTGTAGGTAGGGTTGCCAGGTCACAAAACTGTAAAGTCGGACAGACTAACCAATTTACCCGGACTTTTAGATAAAATACCGATTTTTTTTATTAATTGGACCCCAAGCGAACGCGGCGTTTGCTCTCTCATTGCCTTTCTGTTGTGCCTCTAATTACGGTATTCGAAAGGTAAAGAACGCACTATTTTATTGATATCTTTTCAAATTCTAATGGAGCAACAATAAAATTGTCTGATATAATTGCTAGACCGCTCTCCTTGCGCTAGCGATACAAGGTAAGGCAAAAAGCACAATGACAAATCTAAAAAAAAAACTTATTTGAAAAACCTAACCAAAGCCGGACAAGCCGGACTCCTGACCGTGTCCGGTGTTATCCGGACACATGGCAGCGCTAGATGTAGGTACCTATAAGTCTGTCTAAAAAGTCAAACGACTTGGGTAAAATGAAATCCGATTTTGTCAACACTGGTACATTAATCAAGGTTGATTAAGAGATCTTGATCATTGTTTACATACTAATTGAAGAACCTTATAAAAAGTACCGAATTTATGTATTTTTAAATGATTAAATTTTTTATACCATGTACCATATTACCTATGTTTAACAAATAAATTACTTTGACTTTGACTTTAAATATTATACAAAATTCCCAAGTCGTTTGACTTTTTAGACAGACTATACCTAACCTACTTACCACATTTTTTGTGGGAAACCGTCAAATAACTCCTCGATTTCTTGGCCAAACGAAAGGGAGGGTCAGACTTTTACTAACTAAAACCCACCTTTGTTCCGCAGTTGCCCTTTGCATGCCAAGGTCGCGGTAACTCTTTCGAACAATGCCGCAAATAAATATAATACTTACCTATGTAGGTACGATGACACATGATCACGCATGCGGGATTGGTCCGCACGCGTAGCCCCCGCAAATGTCCATTTTTGCATTTAGACATTTTCCGCATGCGGAGCAACCCGCATGTGTGTTGAAATCTACACGATATTAAAAATACCCTAAGAAAGCAGGAATATTTATTCTTTTGGTAGCGCAAGTTTACGCGGTTACCCATTTCCTCCATTCCACGTTTACGCTTGCAACGGAAAATAAACAGCTGGCATACATTCCTCGGTTTAACGTGTTTGTGCGAACAGCTGGTCCCGAAAATACGTAGTGTATACGAAAACAGCATGCCTACTGTGACTAGTCGACGCACTACTGCTGCGCTCCTATTCAACGTATAGCCACATAGGCGTACTATTATATAGGCTGAACTTCAGTCCAGATTGTAGGTCGCGGGTTCGAACCCAGCCAGGCGCATTACTTTGTGTAATTTATTTCATCACCACTGCTCTCAAAACGGTGAAGGAAAACATCGTGAGGAAACCGGCATGTCCAAGAACCAAAAATTCGAAGACATGTGACATTCACCAACCCGCACTGGGCCCGTTTAGTGGATTACGGCCCATTCCCTCTCTAAAGCGCAGGCCACACCGCCAGCTAGCGGGCGGGCGGGCTAGACGGGTGGGCGAAGCGAACGAAGGAAACTATACAAACTACGCGAAATATTGGCGAGCTAAACTATGGGGTTCACACCGAAAACTACGGACAGACGAGCGACTTTCGTCGATATGACATATTCATCGTTCACAAACTAAACACTACACTGCTATTCGAAAGACGAGCGTCGACTAGTCTACTCGAAACGGGGAGGACGGGCGAACAAACCGGGCGCGCCAACGAGGTGAACGAGTAGCTTCGCTGGAATCGTCGGATATTTCGTTAGCTTAGCTCGTTAGATTAGTCGGTAGCTCGCGGTGTGAACCGAAGTATGTAAAGAGGTGAAACGATGTTCGCCCGCCTAGCCCGTCCGCCCGCTAGCTGGCGGTGTGGCCTGCGCTTTAGAGAGGAGGCCTGAGTCCCAGCAGTGGGAACATTAAAAAGGCTGATGATAATGTTGAGTCCAGATTCTGGACCCCCGAGTGATGGAATTTTTCGTCGATTTTTCCATATATTTTTTTAATGTTTCCGTTTTTTTAATTTAAATTGAATAAATTCGTTAATCTAACATTTTTCGTACAAAAAAAGTGAATCTCACCAAAAACATTTCATGTAAAATGTTGCCAAGACGACCACATAATGTTTGCCCTGTGAAAAAGATATCAGATCTCATGTAGAGCCAAGCTTCTGAATCCCTAACTCCACAAATTCTACATATCAGTAAAAATTTATGGTTTTGCCGTTTCGCTATCATCGTGGAGGTGATGAGTTTCTGAAGTAAATAATTATGGCGTCTCTGGCAGCGACCACCAAGGCATTTCTTGCTCTGTGGTCTATCTGTACCCTAGGACACATTCCAGTACAGCCTTGAGCTATCTATTCGGAGAAGTATTGTTATGCAGAAACAAAAGATGATCGAAAGATGGTACGCACGAAACAGCCATTGTCTAGAAAGTTATTCTTTAAAACAATAGCTTAGGATGCTATTAGAAATTGCGATGGATGCTAAGTAGGTACAGGTAACCTTTTATTAGCAAAGAGTAACTTGCGACTAGGTTATATCAACGGCTTTGCCCGCGTGAAATTGGAACACAATTTTATGAGAACATAATTTATAGTACCTACATATTAGTAAAAGAATTTTCAAAATCGGTTAAGTATTTTCAGAGATTACACCCTATATATAAGTTTACATAGCTATCCCGTATTGTCCCACTGCTAGGCAAAGGTCTATCTCCATTCCGTCGAACGATCACGATTCCGCGCTTTTTTTATTCCTATCCTTAAAGAAGACATCCAGGACGTCCCATCTTACCATCTCCGTGATCTGCTGCGACCCCGTGTCACTGTGTCACCAATCCTGTGTTTAATGAGCCCACAGACTTGTGGCAGGCTGGCATATCCTGCCTAGTCTAATTACATACAAGCAATCCCCTACATAGCTTACAAATACCTCATTATAATATACAAACTTATTTTTAGTATTGCGAAACTGTCTAGTATTTTTATGTAAAAAATCTATGTACAAAATTTCAAAACTGTATCATGAAAAATTACAAAGTTATAAGCCAGTTATGGTACCTGGTTGGCGACATAAATACATGGTTACCGAGCCACCCAGACGACTGAGGGATTATTTTTGCTGGGATTGTTTGGCTCCTAATGCCCGCTTTGACTTGCTGTGATCTGTGTTGTACCTACTTAGTGTCGCTGGTGTCCAACATGTGTCCGTTTTTAATTATTTTTGGAAAAAATAAAAAAATGGTATAAAAGATTCAGTTACTGATTCTGAACACACTATATTCAGGTTTCGCATCATCATCTTCCTACCCTAGTCCCGTTTTATTTGGGGTCGGCGCAACACGTTTTTTCTTCCATTCTATCCTGTCACTCGTCACGCTATCACTAACTCCCTTTTCTTTCATATCACTTCTCACACAATCCATCCATCTTTTCTTTGGCCTCCCTCTCTCTCTCCATCCATCCACTTGTAAACTCATAACTCTTTTAGCAACATGCGTTTCATCCCTCCTCTTTACATGACCATACCAAGACAAACGGTTTTCTTTCAACTTTTCAGTCATTGGCGCCACTTTCAGGCTTCCCCTAATATACTCATTTCTCACTTTATCCATTCTTGTCACACCACCGTCAGGTTTCGCATATAATACTAAAAATAATGTTGTATATTAGTATAGTTTAAACTAGCTTTTGCCCGCACGGCTTCGCTCCCGCTCTTCCCTACTCTACCCTACTATACCCTACCCTACCCTACCCTACTCTACCCTTCTCTACCCTACACTACTCTACACTACACTACTCTACTCTATTCTACCCTACTCTACCCTACCAAACTTCACATAAACCATCTAATAAATAGTCCGAACGAAGCCTAAAAATTTGGTTTAGATATGTGAGCCCGTTCTTGAGTTATAAAATAACAACGAAAAGTGGCATTGATTTTTATATATATACAAAGACTTTATATAAAATCTTTGAGTTTAAATAATAATCCATGTTGTCACCTCAGTTGCCAGGTACATTCTGTGGTTACAAATAACACGACTAAGCAAAAACTATTTTTACACGGTATACTACAAAATGACCGCAGCGTACTCCAAGGTATCGGTTATCATATGTTACTTGATATATCGCTACCTCAAAACACAGCTGGTCAGGAATCATGTCATTATACATAAGTGTATTATAGTAGTATATACACCTACTTACTATTTTCATGACTATGTACCTATATTTTTTTTTCCTTGATTGAGGAATATTTGTGTTTAAGTCACCAGAAAATTACAAACACCGTTAGATTGTAAAATATCGCGAGAAATTGTAAACATTTTTTTTTTCTGTTGTTTTGGAAAGTAATGAATTTGGATGTGATTTATCGTAAGTATAAAAACGAGTTTTTTTAAATATATATTACAGAAATTATAATCTAAATAAAGATTTATTACAATCATAGGAAGTTTATTATAGAAGAATTTAAATCATAGAAAAATTTTCCGGTGGCATGTTATACACCGCGTTTCAGGCATCGACGATCGGCATAAGACTTCTCAGTGGTGGAATATTTCGTCGGTATTTTTCGTTACCTAGTTGTTTTTAAGAAAATTAATTCATTTTATTTTTAAGTGTATAAAATCGTTGTTTTAGTTAACCTCAATAACATATCTAATTCACTTTTTTTTGCTGAGCAGATAGCCCCTTCTAGTTTTATTTGAGATGTGTTTTTTTTTAAGAAAGTAGTGATGGCGGCAAACCCACCTGTATTAAACACTTTTAAAGTCTGACTCCCTTTCGCTCCGCCTGAATTGGGTGAAGATATCTGATGACCCACCTTAATGAAAAGGATGGCATAGTTTCTAGCTTGAATAATTCAAATTATTCCCAAACCTTCCCTAAACTTCCACAGTTTGCCAAACAACAAACTAACAATTCTACCTATATGAAATACATATTAGATGAACGCTCTCAAATGTGTAAGTTTACCATAATCTGAAGTTGGTAATCAAGTAATCATACGTATGGTGCTAAAAATCACATCAGCTTGGGGGTTGGCTTCCAATTTTACCAAATGCGGCTGAATATGTAACGGGCCCGTGTTCTACATGGAGCGACCGCCTATAAGACCTCCACAACCCAGTTACTGGGCAACATGGTACTCCTCAGATAGACTGATGGTCAGAATTTCTGGCGTCTGACTACCTGTAACGACTGTCAAAAATCTTCGAAACCAATGTCTTCACGTGCTTTCCAAGCCATGGGTATCTATAATGTCTAAGATAAACTTAGAAAAGTACATAATATAAATTGAAAAATTTATACTGGCCCAGTTTTGTACCCTTCTTATGCATGAAGCGGGTGCCTTAAAACAGTGACTTTCTGAAGCCTATTCCTCAGAAACGGCCAAGTTAATAGGTTTGAATAAAATATATGTTTATTTTAGATTCATGAACAGCTTTATGAACTATTGATTTTTTCATGCGATCAATACCTTCGTCTAAAAAAATATTTAGCAATTTCGCAACTTTTTCGTACTCCTTCGAAATGGCTTGGATCTTTAAGAATATTTTTACACTTAAAAATTGGTTGTTAAATATTCTTCAAAGTGAACAGAGCATAATTATATAAACCGAGTGGCCCAAATATGCTGCTGCGTCCTGCTGTGCCTACGACACAGCTGTATATTTCACGTCTGCGTTTCTCTACGAAGGTTGAGGAGATCGTGGAGTATATGAAGATAAAGAGCAACTGGACTCTCAGGGTCGAAAGGTTGGAGTCGCGCCACGACACGAACTTCAAGTTGTTCGTGATACGAGTTCCAACCCACCATCTGGAGACCTTTTTGAAAGAGGACTTTTGGCCGAAAGGTGTCGTGTATCGACGTTTCCGAGGACGGCTACGCGACACCACGCAGCGGAACACGACGCCGAAGTTACGTGTATAATTATGAAATAAGTTTTGTTGTTATGATATATATTAGTTTATTATTTTATGTATTTTTTCTATGGGCCTCCGATGCCTGAAAATAAATGATTATTATTATTATAAATCAATCAATATTTCGCAAAAAAATAAAATTGATTTAAAGGTTAGCGAGGCATAGAGCTCCGCTAACAACAGCTGGCCGGAATTAAATGCTGCAGATCTTCAAGGGACTATATGCCTTAATGGTTACCTTTGATGATTTTTTTTTCTTTATTTATTTATAGAGGGGTTAATCACAAACTGATTATACCACCCTCATCGGTACAAACAGAACTTATTCTATAAATACAATCATGTTCTAAATCCTATTCTAGCTAATTTATATACAGCTCTTGCATCCTTTGACAACCTTTGTTGGGTCCTGAGGCCTTGACAATAAATCACTACAAATTCAAGAAAAAAAAAATATGTTGCCTCATTAGTTGTCAAAACTTTTGTATAAAAAGAAAATAGCTGAAGTATCAACTCCCGAGACAACAAAGGAAAATATTATTGTAAAATATGTATCTACGTTATTTTCCCTTTATCTAAAGGCGCCATTTATTTCAATCTCATTGTTTACTAACAAAACAACGCTGTCGGTTCTTATCATTGAAATACTCGTAAAAGTTACATAAACAAACCGAATTCCTTGTTGGTTTTTCCTTCAGAACAATATTTATTTTGTGAAATATTGAAGGCCGTTTTCGTGTAGTTTATATCTTTACTATGAAAAACATACCTCGTAAACATATGTATAAGCATGAATCATAGCATATTAGCAAGGGGCATTAAGTACTTTGTGTAATTTATTTCATCATCACTGCTCTCAAAACGGAGAACGAAAACATCGTGAGGAAAGCGGCATGTCCTAGAGCGAAAAATTCGAAGAAATGTGACATCCACCAATCCGCACTGGGCCCGCGTGGTGAATTACGGTCAATCCACCCTCCTAGAGAGGAGACCTGAGTTTCAGCCACAGAAAAGCATCTTTCCTGTGGTCTCAGCAGTAGGAACATTATAAGGCTGATAATGCTTAATATATCTATGTATAACTACTACGTCATATTAAAGCAAAGAGAAATAATAGTCATTGTATTAAAGTAAGTGTTACGTCCAGCAGTGGACATCTTTTGGCTAAAATAATAATGATAATCATCATCATCATCTTCCTGCCCTTGTCCCGTTTTATTTGGGGTCGTCGCAACACGTTTTTTCCTTCCATTCTGTCCTGTCACTCGTCACGCTATCACTAACTCCCTTTTCTAAATAATGATAATAAAGGGATTTAAAAAAAATCCAACAAAAACCAAGAAATTCCCTCATATCATTAAGTTTATCAGGGATAATAAAATGATAAGATTAAAACAATTTAATGCCAAAATCATTTTTTATTTAGCATGCATAGGCTCGCGTTTGACCACTATCTCACCTGATGGTAAGCGATAATGTGGTCTGTGGCCGACGATGGAGCACGCTTTCCTAGAAATTACCTTAGGTAGTTTAGTAGGTAACTAAGAGATCCCCAAAAAATAGGGCTGTCGATCAGTCGTAAATAGCATTAGTGCAAAACAGCATCGATCAGTATATTGATATTCCTAGATCGCTAACCAGGATAAAAAGCTTTCGTAAGTTTAACGGTGAATGCACCACAAAGTCTGGTAGATAACGCCTCGAGGACGAAACGAGTTAAATACTTTAGAAAAAAAAAAGTTGACAGTGTAAAAAAACGCGACCGAAAAAACTAACAAGTTCGCAACGGCCGGCAGTTGGTTTGGGATACCTACTGTAAACTTTTTTATTTCCTACATTTTAATGATATTCCTATTTAATATCCTACATGCTTATGTCATATGCAATCATACAATTTAAGTTTTTTTTTTACGTATTTTTATATAGGGCTTAACGTTGCTATAAGCGTTGGGACCAACTACCCAGTGTCACTCTCACAACTAAAACGAATCAAAGAATCTAACGACAATCCTCTCAAGCTTAAAAGCAACAAGCCGTTTAGATATACGTTATACATGTTTACAGACATACATATAATTACTAATATACTTAATCGAAAAACATAAACATACTTCAGGCGCAGTCGTGTAAAGAAATATGTCCAACTAATCCCTATATCTAAGTGTGAAAATGCCTTAAAATATGTGCTAAATGAGAGATGGCGTGTATTTGGCAAAGCCCACATATAGACTGTTGTATGTTATACAGGTAATGATGAACGTTTCAAAGATTAATTAAGTTTATTAACACTTAAATATAAAATCAACAAAACTGAAGTAAGTAGGCCGCCATTGCACTTTAATAACCCATTCGAATGACTCACAATTTTCTCTAAACGGTAACTGACCAGTTTATTGATTATTTCCACTTAACATAGACATATAATTTTAGCCACGGTTTAGTATCAATGTGTGATTTTTTGCAACGTCTCGTCGGGTCGGAAATAGCCTGTCTGGCTGGCGCGGCCTCGCGTGGCCCGCCTCACTCACACCGCGACACTGTGCATTGCTACCTAGATCTTATAGAATTATACGAGTACTATCTTGATAGTAAGCCACGGGAAATCTTCTGTCAACTATGTCATCAGTGTTGGAAGCGTCTAAATCAATTTGCTGGGTTACAGAAAAACAATCTTCTTTAAAACAGCTATTTAAATTTTGAGTACGTACCTACCTTGAATGAATCTGAAATCCTACTCTGAGTCTTCTAGGGCTCTTTCTACGTATTCTCAACAAAAGTACTGACAGCACCTATAGTATTATGAATTTGTGATCGGAAGGCTTCTTAGCACAGAAAACAGAGTTTTCTGGTTCTTCTAGTTCATTACCAAACAAACTGGCTTTTTGTTTCATCCTCTCTAAACTAACTTTTCTTGTGAGCCGTCTTAATGGTTCATTAAAGATGGAAGTGTCAGATGCTAGGTGAAATCATTGTGTGATTTTTTGCGGATATGCAAGTGAAAGTTGCTGATTTTATCAGATCCACGAACTATAATGTCAACTGAGTGATCAATGTAACAACTTCTTCTGGGGGAAATCCAATCAAATCATTCGCAAGTTGATGATCTTGTATTGTGGCTTTGGTAATCATTTGCTAGTTCTTCTATTATAATCTTTATTATTTACCTTAATTTGTATTTTGTTTCATGATTAATTCATGAAACCCCAAGCGAACGCCGGCGATCGCTCTTTCATTGTCTTTCTATTG
Organism: Mythimna lalbum; assembly: GCA_949319445.1. Taxonomy (NCBI): domain Eukaryota; kingdom Metazoa; phylum Arthropoda; class Insecta; order Lepidoptera; family Noctuidae; genus Mythimna; species Mythimna lalbum. Next base: position 15,916,611 of record OX439357.1, on the reverse strand, counting down.
TGTTTCTTATCACGATATCCAAAGGTTAAAGCTCGTTTCCCATCTACATAGACACTGCCGGCAAAGGTCTCTTGGAGACTAGCAAGGCTACCGCCTTGCTCTCTCTCTCTCTACCGCTTTACACTCGCCATGCATGTGCATTTGTCATCACTTCTGTATCTATCCATTTATCCTGTTTCTTAATAAGCTCTGCCAAGAAACGGGACGGTCTTTGTCCGCTGCTTCATCTACCTGCTATTCATTATCCTTCTGCTCTGATTTTAATTTATTTGAGGTTGACGCAGTATATCTTCTTCTGGTACTGTTATAATCTGAGCTTGTACTTTCCTTCTCCACGGAGCTAAGGCTTCCCTTCTCATCTTCTCGTTCCCTGTCTTCTGCGATTTAGGTATCTGCTGTTAACATGCTCAGTGTATGACTGGAAGTCTTCCACTCTGTGCCGTCATCAAACCAGCCATAAGCGTGTGCGCAATATTCTGTTGTGCCATACATGGTAGCGGTCCATATCAGTACGTCTATTGTTGTTCGCTGGTTAAATACCTATCGCTGACTGCCCTTGCAATGAGAAGGATGTTTTGCTACTTGTACAATTACGATCAAGGAAACTTTTTTGAATTTTCCTGGCGTTTATTTGTATCAGCGATGACAACTGTCATGAGTCTGAAATTTTATTGGAATTGTGCTCGTGACATTTCTAAAGATCATGCCATTAAGATTGGCATGATCTTTGGATCGATGGAACGCTTTGCGCGGAAAAGCGAAAAACAGATGTTAAAATCCTCTAGTTGTTTTGATGAGTTTATTACGACATTAAATGTGATAAAATTAGTATCTCCAAGCTGTTAGTGTCTCTTTTTACCCGTCCATATTGTTTCAGACTTCCGCAGACAGTAAAATCTTTATTCGCATTCTTGGCAAGCATTTGACAAATTAACTATTTCGATCAACTTTGCTTCATTAAGACAAAACAAAACAATCTTTTAAACTTTGTCACTGACATAATTACGTTTGTACTTTATCACGATGTGTTAAAATGACACGAGTGCGACCGAGAAAGAGGGATAGAGCTTAACACTCCTACAGCTCCATCCCTTTAACAGTTCAGTCACAAAATATATAGGTACAGAAATCAATCTACATACAAAGCGCGCTCGAGCAACGCACACATAGACACCGCTCATGGACACGATATTTCGGAGTGCCTCGGCCCGCTCGTCGAACAGTTCCGGCTGAAACGCTCATTAGTGTGCGTCCAACGAGCGTAGGTATAAAAAGTGAAGTACATACATGAGATTGTCTTCTACACCTATCTATTTTGTAGTTCAGTTTAGGATATTAAATCGATTGTTTTAAAAGCTTGAGGTACATAGGGCCCCAGGGTTAAAGACGCTGGGTTTCCCGTTTATCACATTACAAACCAATATTGTGAAGAATTTGACGATCAGCTCTTTGTTGTTTAACCTCCAGTACTTCAAATATTTGTTATTTTCATGTTTGTTTTTTGCATATATGTAAAATTAAATAAAGTTACGATCTGGGCACGGGGACTGGTTCAAGACGACGCGGGAGAAAAATGTCTGAAAGGACTTAAGGAGGCCTTTGCCCAGTGATGGGACAGTAATGGCTAGTTAAAAAAAATAAGATAAAGTTGGTAAGTGATGAATCACCCTACCTGTATCTTGCATGCAGTATCTATGGAAGTAGTTCATTGAACGAGAAGGTTTTAAGTTTTAACGAAATTACTTTAAATTGCAACAAAGAAAGTCAGTTTTAACAAATTCTCTGTATCGTACGACATTTCTGTTGGTCGTGGGCACATATACGTATGTAACGAGTTCCGTGTGAGCCTTTTATCAGAAACAAGTTTGGAAAGTTAATTCCGGTCGACGAACCCATGAGCATTCTCCTATCGGTGTGTAGCGTCAAAATGGCGGGTCTTACTCCTCGACCGTTTGAATTCGAACTGAATATCACACGTGCATGTTATACAACCTCCTTTATGTTATTATTTTTCTCCTTGAGAAACTTCATTAGCATTTTTAGTTTGTCTATGGATGTTTTTTTTTATTCTTGCTATTTTTTTTAAATTTCTTGTTGCAAATGTATCTTTTGATTTCGGTTTTCACTAATTTAATTGAATACATGCATGTATAATAGGTAGGTAATATTAATTATGATTTTCTCTAACGTGTCAATAAACATTTATACCAGTTTAGATAAATTATATTGTTTTCCTCTATTGCAGATCTTTAAAATAAAAAAAGGAATGATGGATACTTTTTAAAATATAAAAAGAATATATATACTTCATAGATTTTTTTTTAAACATTAAAAATACGTTCTACTACGACTGTAATAAATATAAAAATTATGTTTGGTATCTACAGACAGAATGTACAGATGATGTATTTCTGTAGCCGCTATATTTAACAATAAATACTACCAAACCATAATAAAAAATTATTTTTGCCGTTTTTATTTACTTACATAGATAATGGTACGGAAACAGAGCCCTTCGTGCGCGAGTCCTACTCGCACTTGGCCAGTTTTTCTTGATGGTAGTACTTACCTATCTAACCCTTTCTATCGAGAAAAAAAACAGTTTAGTACGTCACAGACTAAAATACGTATTTACACACAACGCATACACGCGTACAAAGACGCAGTATCCCGAGCGTGCTAAACATAAACAATAGTAAACTAAAGATACAAACATGGAAGTCGTGACGTAAGCAAGGCATTCAAAGTTGGGTGAAGCGAGCAGTTGGCAGTAGGCTGGTGCCAAATTTTAGTCAATTGTAGTTAGTTTTTTAGTCGTAAATTTTATTTTATGGAGGCTAGACAGCCTTTTTTCAGACATTTTACGATGACAAGGCCACGATACATTTTACGACCTAAACAGAACTGGTAAAGGGATCCAGCTTTTTGGGGTATTTGACATTTTTAACACGTCGTGGTAAGGCCCCAAAACTAGTACCTATAATACACGGTGTCTTTGACAACGACGCACAAACGAATACCACGGATCCATCCAGTATATGATTCTGGACACCCCATTGGTGGAATTTTTCGTCAGCTTTTCCAAATTTTTTAAAAATTCCACCACTGGGGCGTCCAGAACCCCCAACCCCCACTGGATGGATCCGTGGTATTCGTTTGTGCGTCGATGTTAAAGACACCCTGTATACTGTAGATACTGTTGTTCTTATAAGAAAAGAGGAATTCCCACCAAGTCAATCACCTATAATTCATTAGTTTTATTGATTGCCATATTTCAAATGTTACGCATACCAGAAGTCCAGAATACTAAACAAGATTTTTCTAGTTCTTATCATTCCTATGTTGATACAGCAACACCTACCTATGGCTATTATACATTGTATGTAGTCATCCATTTAAATGATAAATGGCCCTTGTTATTAAAAATCTCAACACGATCCAGATGAGAATAAATGAATTAATGTCCCATGCTCCGGACAATTGGCCGGTTCCCCTGACAATGGCGTCCATACCGAACACATTCCATGCATGATGCCAATTGATTCATCGGCGTATGTATCTCACAAGACAATCTTTAATCAACTCAGTTAGCTATTGTCACTTCCTTAATAAAATGTTCTCTGCTTATTGAAATAAAAAAAAAAAACTATGATCTGTGGTTCTAAATTTCAAATTGACGAATTGGCGGCAATTTAAGTGTTGTGCTTTTGTTTGTTTTAAATTCCCGTTTTCTAAGCAATTATTACGAAACAGTGCAGTGTTAATCATTTGTAATTAACTAAAAGAAGACAAGTATGCATTAACGATGGTTTTAAAGACAAAAAAGGAATTAATTAAAGTACAAAAAGCCTTAATAATACAGAAGAAGTAATTTAATCTGAAAGTATAATAATAGCCTCTCGAACGTTCGCGAACTTTCACCCTAAATGCCCCACGCGGCGAGGATTTTTCGATTATTCTTTTTTTTTGGTTTGACCTTGAGAAAAACGCAAATTTCGTGGTTATATTGATAATTATATGCAATAAATTATACCTTTCCGGAAAGCCCATTAGTTTTCCTATCGAACTGTGTAAGATTATAAATAAATGAAACTGACCTGACTTCGTAGCGACGAGATAAATTGGCATTTTGCAAATTTTCTTACACGTAACCTTTAACTTTCTCACATTACACCAAAACCACACACATATTCTCGAAAAAAACACTTGAATACGATAGTCCATATATTTGCGCAAAAACAATATTACTCATATCACATCAAAACACAATAATTACACGACACAATCACTTTTTCCGGAACTCAACAAAAAGCCGCGCCATTACTGGCGCGCGTAATGTAAACACTGATGAGATAGGTACATCGCGGCGTACTGTTGCCAGAACTTTGGCGCCATTTTTACCGGTTTACTTTCTTTCAACAACGATTATGATAACAATATGCAATTATATCACTTTGTAGTAACTTCATTATGTTTATAGGTAAATAAACTAACAACTTATGTAGATTTCAAAGCATTTCGAGATAAATTTTGCACTAAAACAAGTCGAAACACGACGGTCATGACGGAAAAAAATACGCATCTTCACAAGTTTCGTCACTTTTTCACTGGCATATTTATTACTTTTCCAAAAACAAACACTTGCAACGTAATCTACACTTATTTCTCAGTAATTCTATATAAATCTTATAAGATTATTCACAGTTTTCTAATTGGAAACATGATTTGCGTCCGCACGCAACCACACGCAACAATGACGCCAAAAAGTGACAGATAGCTGAATGACGGATCACTTTATTTTTTTCAATCTTCTTCATTCCATGTATCGATATTGCCAATGGAAAATATTTTAATAGAAAGCGAATGAACTATTCTGTTCAATCGACTAAAGAACGGGTTGCAACTTGAAAATATACGTCACAGAAAAAATATCCAATCGGTGCAAGTCACTCTCGTACACCCGTGTGTACAATTGCGCGATGGGCACTCAACTCTCTCGTACACACGGGTGTACGAGAAACGCGCGAGAGGATAGTACACTCGTTGATATTCCAGTAATTTTCTCTTGTTATGGATAAACAGTGTTCATTACGAAGACCAACTTAAATATTCAAAAGATTGAGCATTAAATGAGTTTTTAAATTCCGCACTATTAGTGTTCCAATTTCGAATAATTCACGGAAGCCAATTTATAGTTCCAGCAGTGCGTTCTCATTTTTTCAATAACACTGTTTATTGGAATGAAATGTTTAGTGAACTCTGTGAGAATATTTTCCTTGTTTTGGCACTGTGATGTCGCATAGTGTTTGTGAATAATATAGAAAAGTTATTTTTTTTTTACAAAAATGAGTCCCATATCAACGTTTAGGAAAACAAACAGGCAGATGTAAGTAATTATTCAGTAATCATTTGGATAATGTACAGTAATCATTTGAAAATTTAAAACAATGTACAGTCAACAAAAGAGTTTGGATAGCAGTAGGTATGTTTACAAAAAATATTGCCTACATGGGCGCTGCGGGAATGTTCGAAAGAGTTACTGGCCTGTGGTTCTAGAACACAAATGGGTTTGAAAACGAGATGAATAGCATGCCGCTATTCAATAGCGGCATGTTTTTTTTACACTCAATAAAAGACGTTGTTAAAACTTCGACTAAGCGTTACGGTTCGTCGTTTAAACCGCGTACATCGAAGGTCTGAAACTGAAACAATTTGCGTCCGATTATAATTTGGGTGTCTTCAAGGATAGAGTGAATAGGCTCTCAATAAACTATTGCGCCTCACCATCAACGATTGCACCACTGCTTACCATCAGGTGGGATTGCAGTCAAGCACAAAAACAAACAATCAATTTAAAAAAAAGCAACGTCACGCCTGTTTTTCCTTAAGGATTAGGCAGGTGTTCCTATAGTATCTTCACTCATGTATATCGCTACTTGTTACTAGTTGTTATCAATTAATAATTTTAATTACTGCCACAAACGTAGGTAATGTGCATAAAATATTCAATTAAGTATCAGCCACTTAAACACTTAACTGGCTACTTATGTTAAATTATTGAATTCGTTGTATAACACAGCTCAAAAGAATTTCACCTTGAGTCGCGAAAGCTGTGTGCAGAATCGTTTTGTGACCCAACACATACTCATTGTCACTTAAGTCATTATCTCCACACACAACAATCATCCTTATGTATAAAGGAACAAGGACTTTTATCTTGTAATTGGTATTTCGTGTAGCGTAAAACTTGAGTTTTCGGTGGCATGCAAACAACGATCGACAGTTGGTATGAATACATATTAAGTAGTGGTGTTAAAATGTCAAAATAAATAACTAGATACCAGTCATTTAGATAACATTATTTTAGTAAAAAAGAAAAAACTAATGTGACTGAAATTAAAACTAAAGATGGTGGTTACTCAATCAATCAAAAGCATTTATTTTAAATCAACCACCACCATTTACCAACCGACTTTTGAATTGTCAAAAAGTCTGACAGTCAGAAAAGTGGAGCTAATTGCACATTCTAAAGCATAGATTTATGTGGAAAAAAACGTGCAAGAAACTCCATGGACACAAGATTCAAAAGTCCAATACTTTTGAATCTTGTGTTGTTACGAGTTACAAAGATTATGATTACATATGTCGCGTTACGTCTATTATGTGAGTACAATGTAAATAAATAATAAAAAATATAAACTGAAATAAATCAAAGTCAAATGACGGCGACCGTTCGCGAGTAGGACGCTGCGCTGTATCAGCCCCATTTAGCTTAACCATTTACTTATAATATAGGGAATTGAATGGCCCAACAACAATAATCGAAACAGATTTCTACAGTATCAAATCATTAGATGCTATCGCCAACTATCAGGATAGATTAAAACAAATAAAAACGACTAATAAAGCAATACAACTGTATCTAACTAGGTACTAACTTTATTGAATGATTGAAGACATAGATCTCTATGGAGAATGTCAGTAAATAATAAAAAAAAAATCGGAATAAACCACTGGCAGATAGATGATCAGAGTCAAATGACGGCGCCCGTTTGCGTGCATGACGCTGTATCAGCCTCGTTTAGCTAAACCAATTATGAGGGAACTGAATGACCCAACAACAATAATCAAAACAGACTTCTATAGTAAGTAGTTAGATTAGATAGTACAGCAGATAGATTAAAACAAAGAAAAACAACGCATGAAACAATACAACTGTACGGTGTACCTACATATTGAACAAATAGACTGTTATCTATAAAGATTATGGGATTAAAACTAATTAAAGCATGAATCAGTCTAAAGTAAAACACCCACTAATACTTTATAATCAGTCTATTAATAACTCAACCGCTATGAGTACTTAATTATTGGAGTCGTAAATTAATAGTCTATAAAAATGTCTAATTTTTATATTTATTTAATTATACTGTATACTTATTAATTACTTATCTACCTTTTGAAATATTAGTTGGCGGTAATTAGAAGCTAAAATTGTAAATGTAAGCTTTATAGGGCTAATATCCGGTAACACTATTGCAATATGTAATTTGTAAGTACTCTTGACAAAAATGGAAGCAACACGGTTCACACTTAACAGTGATTGAGACAGATTTTATATTGTAAGAACGTTTACTTCTGAAAATTAAAAATTAGAATGTAGCATTCTCAAAAACAAAAATAAAGCTCATAAAATTCTTAATTTTTATTTCTTCTCAAATACTTACTTTTTATTTTTTTTATCTTTAATTTTTATATCACTCAAAAATCGTTTTTAATATTAAAAACGATTTCCGAGATGCGATAGACGTTTTTTGAGATGGTTATTAATCATTGAATAACATCTCCTGCTTTGGATGGAGCGAAAGAGAGTCAGACCTGCGTTTGAAAATTCCCGTAGCCCAAAGATGCGCTAGACTAACTTTGTAAACAAACAAACTCCCTCCAAGCTGCTACTGAAAAGAGAAATAAATGCTCGGCTTTGCAAACTGGTGGTCTTCAAAGTAGACTAGACTATAGGCCTCGTCATTCTCGTCCAAATCTTTACGCTCCTCTGGTAACCTCACCTAGGTTCTGAGATTATCCACTGCTCAGGACAAAAGTGGTAATTGGAAACCTTTCCTGTCATATACTCGTACAACATGAAATTAGAATAATGCACATCCTTAACCACTCAAACCCCAAACAAACGCGTTCGCACACTGACAAGAAAATTAAATTACAGTCATAATTCAAGCACTGAAATTTTACTTAAATATACATAATAGGTAGTGTTTTTAAGTTAGTTATATATTTCAGAGGAAAATAATGTACTCGTAGGAATTAAAACTACACTGGTAAGGTATTGATATTTATGCACAGTCACACACACAAACACTAAGCACTAAAATAAATCTTGATTATTTTAAGATAAAAAATGCTAATTTAAAAATAGCTAAAATCGGATCAGTATATATCCAATTCTGAACATAATGTTTTCAGGATGTGTATTTATTATGTTACTTACGTGTCTAATGTGTAGATGCCGTGCGGCGTACGTACGTGTATAAAATGTAAAACAAGCATTAAAAAAAAAAAAACATTTTAACCTGATTATGTAAAATAAACATGCAGTCAGGCATAAATCAACCGGAGTGTGCAAAACCTTATCTGACCATCGGCCTCCTTTCCTCACGTGGATATGTGTTAATCTAACTAATTAGGCAACACCAACATACAAGCTAAATTTAACCCTGAGTACCACATAACTAAAGCTATTTTCGTAAAACATAAATGTAAAATGTTTACTTTTGTCTCTGAAATATCTTTAAAGCGGGTTCGGTTTTAAAACGTTAATTATATGTAATTGGGAAATGTAGGAAAGTTGTATTGAGTCTGCTAAGATGGTTTCTACATAATCTGTAGACTTAGGTACTAAAGTCTCGTAACTAAAACCCAGACTACTATAAGTAGATACATGGATATTAAATCGTATCGAATATATCGCACCTCAAAATCAAATTGTTAGGGAAAAAGCCTTTATATTCTAATAATTCAGGGATGTGTGTGACGCTACATATAAATAAATAAAATGGATCACTTGTGGGCAAATAATTGAATTACAAATATGAAAATATCACAGCATGAATGAAGAGCAAAAAACATTTTTTTTTTTTTTGAGTTGTGACACTATTTGAGCGGTATGATATGTTGTACATTAATGTACATAATTATGTAACGCGCAATAAAGAACAAAAACTATTACCTATCTTTTGGTTGCCCGGACAAACGACCTGTCAAAGAAAAATTCCATAGAAAGAAAAAAGCACTTCCAATTTTCGCAAACTCTCTTGTTTTTTTTTTCTTAAATACCTTATTTGGACTATTAATTAAGAATACAAAAATATATACTTAGCCGCGCTTTCCAACGAACAGCATTTCCACTAGCACTACCTATATACCCAGTACATAAAATAATATAAAGAAGCAACCTTTCTATTTTTCATAAATAGATATACATGTATTTTCTACTTCCACGCGGACAAAGCCACTAGCACAAGCTAGTATTACATATAAAAACAGTACCTATCTAGCTAACAGCTAGTTTGACTATACTACTTGCCTTTGACAGACTTCATTATAATTTCTTCATGTAGATGTAGACTTAAGCGCCGGCGGATGCACAAGAGTCCTGAGTCATTGGAATGGGATAAAAAAAGTAGCATTAAACCGTTACATCTCGCTTCATAAGCAGTGCCTGTACCGTGTCGTCAAATGCGACAACTCGTTACCTGAAAAATTGTCTTTGCAACACATAAGTACCTATGTACTTCAAAGAAACTATCTGCCAGCCTTTTCCCAACGACATATTATGTTGTCGTCAGTTTACCAATAGTTAGGTACTTACCTAATTTGAGTGACTGTCTATCTTACCTGAAACCCAGTAAATGTAATGCATGTCCGATTTTCAAATGTCAGCTAAGGTTTCCCAAGGCACGGAGGAGTTTCGGTATGTAGTGGATGGCCTTAGCCACACATCCACGAGACCACGAACTGACCTCAGCAAACGTGATTTATTCTTGAAGATCACCGTTTGTTTTTATTTAATCAAGTCAACTAATGATTTTAATTAATACCTCTGTCTTCAACGCAAGTAGGTCGGAACACCCAAATCCCTCGTTACACCAACCTTGCTCCATTTAAAAAAATAATGTCTGATTTTCTTTTTCCAATGCTTTTTTACGCCCCAATGAGCTTGTTTACGATCGGGAAACTGGCTTGATGTAAATGTTTGTTCGCAATTTTTTTTTTATTAAAAAAAAAGCTATTGTGTAGTCATTTTTGATTTTACATTTTCAAACATTTCAAATAGTAAGATCAAAGAGATGTTTTGTAACGAAAACATTTAAAATAAAATCATTTTATAAATATAAACACCTGTCTCTCCTAGAATATTCCTCTTTATTTTCAGTACTGAAAGCATAAACCTGTTCCTTCCAGTTATTTGTCCCTGAAGTGAAATAATAACGGAAGGTTCAGAATATGTTTCGTAGTTATGGTAGCTTCCCTGTTTTATCGACCCCAAAAGGCATTTTGTCAAGTTTTGAACTGAATAAATCGTAATTTTGTCGAAAACCGTAGAGAGCTATTTTCTTGTGGAAAAAAACTGGATGGAAGTCACAAAATTACGTCAGATACCTAAGTGCTACGAAGATGGATTCTTGTCACAACACAAGTGAACTCAATTTTTTCCATTCAATTTATAAAAGTATGATAAAAAATATACCACTACTAACATTTGTTATACATATTTGCCAACACTGACATGACAAAGCAAAGTATTGCTTTCGAAATGCCAGCAACGTGATTTAGAATATGAAATACATTTTGTGTCAGTGCGATCGACACGATATAATAATGGGCCACAAATGTTAGTTCGTAAATAGACGACCCAAATCCGAGTCATTCCGAGTGCACGGCTGGACTGCAGAATGTAGTCATCTGTTCTACCGCGCGAAATAGACAAGTATCAAGATGGAAGAACGATTTTTAAGGTGTCATCTTAAAAAAAAAAACAGTGCATCTTAAGCCTAGTGCCATCTAGGACCAGTCATCTAGGCTAGGCCATAGATTAAATGATAGTTCATTTTTTTTTATTCATAGACAAATTATTGCCAAGATGGAGGACAATTTGTGTTGACAATTAAAAAAAATGGTAGTGTGTTTTAAAGGTCACCTGGACCAACTTTAGCTCTGCTTAAATTTTGGTTTAAATATAAGTATCTAAGCTTGTTGCCAGCTGGTTTTACTTTAAAAGAAGAAGGCCCAAATGTCTCACACGTTGTTTCTCAGCTAACATTACAAAAAAAAAATAACAAAGAACGACAAAAACTTTATCAAGTCACATTCTCTTTAAAGATCAACACGATAATTAATATTCATTCTAGTTTCAGCGTCGTCCGTAATTCTGAGCGTCAATTTGTAAACAGGTCTATTATTTACAATTCTTTAAAAAAAAAACAGCTATAGACTTTAAGAATTGGCATACTATTGTTGCCATACACCCGTTCCCACAAATCACGTTTCTAACCCATTTTGGCATTTAGCCGGAATAACTAAGCTAAAAACACAATTCGTATGTAACAATACAGTTTAAAAATAATAACTAAACAAGTCATTAAAATAAAAAATAAACAGTTCTGTTTTTAAAGTTCACGGTCGTCATTTGTTTTTTAAAAGTACAATCGCCAAGTTCGTTCGCACTTGGGGCGAATTAAAAGTAAAACACGACAAATGGCGCCATAAACAATTTCTAAATTGCTCGTTTAACGTTTAGTATATCATTTGTTTAAGTACCATCCTTAATTTGTGCATTAATTAACCAGTTTCAGCGAAGCCATTTGTGTGAATATTAAGAGGGTTCTTTTCGAGGTACACTTTCATACAAAAGCTTCTACGTGATTATAATTATCATAATTATATAGTTAATACACATCTTTCTCTAGATATTTTTGATATACAGCTAATCACAGCTATCTTGTGGATCTAAAGAAATCAAAATATAAGTTGGTGTAAAACTAATCTAGTAAACCTCTGAAAATCTATTTTACGTGAACTTTAGTCCTCCATAATGTACTCATATATTAAAAACATAAAGAAGTACAGAAATAGAAGCCTTGCACTGCTTGAGATTCTGAATGACAACAATTTTTCTGAAAATCATTTTTGAAGGTTTTAAAAAAAAACACGTAATTCCTGGTGATTTACTCGAATATTTCACAAATCTTGTTGATTTTTGAAATATTCGAGAAAATCACGGAATTACCGAATGCCAACAGAGTTTTCAGGCGTTATCTCTCTTTTTTGCATGACCTTTTCTTCAAACATCGTGTTGGAATGCGTTTGAAGCAACAAGCTTTTAAACCACGCTCAATGTTGACGATAGGCGAGTGGAAAAACACCCTCTTAAACGTGAACGAAATACTGAAATTATTTTGTTATTGTTTCAGATCATCAGAAATGATCCACGTCGACGAAACCGATCCGGTTGGAGGTAATATTTTATTTAAATGCTTTCCTTTATTAATTTTTAAACACTTCAAGCCTGAGCAGGATACAGTTGCCATTTTAACTGAAAAACACAATGAATAACGCATTCGAATGGCGAAATTATGGCGTCATGAAAATTCGTTCTGTTGATTTTATAGTTACCTACTTAAATTGTTTGTAAATAAAATAAATAACAACTACAGACAGGGTCATACCTACCTAAGAATTAGTACATGTCGGTCCAAATCTTTCAATAGCCTACATACCTTTCATATTATTGGGTTAGGTATTGAAAAATATGCCCCCCACCTAAGCGCACAGTATGGTGATTCTTCGGGCTCTGTTACCGACATATCCCGAAGAATGCCCAAGCCTTGGTTCTCCTGCGGTTATCTTCATTCCTGAAGAGATCACGCGAGGACACTCCGAGCATAGCCCTTTCAGCATAGCTCACAGAACAGACGGTTGATGGAGCCTAAAGGATCGGGAATGGCGACCGCGTACCGGATGTGTTGAAAGGTCTACCACAAGTTGGATCGATTTTTCTTCTTCTTCTTCTCGAACCGATGGTTCTCTTCGCACTCGCACTGGGTGATTGTTGCACAGGACCGTTCGCTGTATCGACACTTGGTGGAGGCCGTCGGACGAGTGAGTGGACGGCTTTCGGGTGAAATGATAATGATGATAAATATGTACTTTTTGGAAACTGGAAATTTATGCTCTCCTCAGCCCAAACCTCGTAATTCAAGGATATATCCTCCCACAGCCAATACTAAATTACTATGTGTGAACAAAAGCCAGTGTAAAATAAAAATCGCGAAAATTCTATGTCAACATCAATTACTCCTAGCACTTTACGTACATTCTATTAATTCCTCAAATGTAGGTTAAATCTAAAGTTAATTATCGTTACGATGTAGTTAGCTCAACTGACGGTGGCATAAAAATAAAGTAAACAAACACAATATTTGGCAGGCGGTTGGATTCCGTCTTTATTTTAGACCGGGCCGAATATTTGGAATCGTCCACTCGATGACACCTATAGTCGTCATGTCGGTAATACATGCAGACGACTCGTGGAGACAATTATGTCGCTCTTATGACGATTATTGACGGCAATTACGTCATATAGTTAGGTTATTAATCTTGTCGTGTCAAAACTGTTTTTTAATTTCTGCCAAGAAGAATTAGATCATCGCCGTTGGCTAGGGGCCTTATCATGACGTGTTTAGGCGTGCGAGAAAGAGTGAGATCCACTTAATATAGCTCCATCCCTTTAACAGTTCAGTTTAGGTCGTCAAATGGATCGCGTTAAGAGCCTCAGAGCCTGGTTCTTAACAGACGGCGAGTTACCCATTGCTACATGCGCCTACAATGGCCGGAAATTGACCTACGGCTCCCCGACGACGACGGCAACACGGCGACGCCCATGGCGTCTCTGGTGGATAATTATCTCTCCTTTACGCTTTCAGCCATGCTTGTATTACTACTTCGCAGAAGGAGGTATTTGCTCTTCATGCCTTCTTGCTGTGCACCTTTGCCTGGGCCGGAGTCTAATGTAAGGGTCGCGACCGCCGACCTCCTTCACGAGTGTACGGCGGTGCTCCGCTCAAGCGGGGCAGACCGTCATCATATACTCCACCGTGTTCTAGGGGCGATTCTCAAAATGACCCGAGCGTATCTTGCCGTCGAATTTGGTACAGAAATCAGGCACGGTTGTATCCGGTGGGGCAGCGAATGAGGACGCCGTGGTGCCTCGCTAACCACTCAAAGAGGCCTTTTTTACTTTGATTGTGGCGTCCCAGTGCTGTGTTGCGACAGTTATTCTTTTCGTGCTGCCATGAGATCCTGCCGAAGCTCTGTCCGCCATACCACAATTTATCGCAGTAGCGGAGTTACGCTCCGGTAGTGCATCTCCCTGTAGGACCCTAAACGCAAATCTAGTTTCAGACTTACAAATCACCTCACTAACTCGAAACTAAACTAAAATCTTTACCAATGTAATCCTCTTTATATCAAATTAATCCTGCCGTCAAATTTTAAAGGCAGGTAGTCAAAGCATTTCAATTAGACCCTCAATCCCAAGAATGTCCGGAATTCCGATTCAGATATGACAGTACCTATCTCAACGAGTCTACGACAAGTTATGCCGTGTCCAATTATTGAGCCCTGTACATAAAACAACGACCAATATTCTTAGGCATCCTGGGCCCTGGCTGGTTGTACATACCAAAGAGTTTAACCATAAAGCGGTTTTTATATGACGCATTACCTACATCCGGTCGATGGTAACCTTTTTTAAAATTTGAAAATGGGAATGTGGTCCTTTAATCTTGTGTTAAGAACTTAAAAGTGTTTGTCTGTGCGAATTATGTTAGCCAAAAGTTGTTATATTTTAAGTGGAGAAACTTAAAAAAATTTAAAATATTCGAGCACTTTTTAAGTGTTTTGGAAATAAATGATGGAAACTAGTAGGTAATTTCTATATTCAAATCACACACATGCACAACACACCGAGACCCAAAACACCTATCTGTAGACCATACAAATATTTGTATCGTGCGGGAACCGAACCCACGACATGCAGCGAAGCAGCCAATTGCTTGACCACTGCGCCATCCATGCATTCCTACATCCGCTGGATGTAAACAGAAAATCACTAACCGATGTGACGACGCTGCGCTTGGAGGAGAGTAGCGCTCTTCCAGTCCAGCTCTTTATGTTTTCTTATTGGAATGATCATGATGATTCTCTTTCGATTTTGCTCAGCTGGTTTACTGACATGTCTTAAAGATAACTAAAACGTTGATGTTGTACTGAATACTTATACAACGTATAACGTTAAATGCGCCAAACCTGAAAATAGTTTGATCAGAATAAAGAGAAAAATCAATTAAACCACTTTTCAGTATGGGTTACATTTTTCAAAACTATCTTCATTAAAAATGTTGCCTTGTCTATTTATTAAAGGTCAAGCCATCACGTGCGCAAACCCACCCAAATAAGTAAACAAACCCAAATGGTTGTATGTAGTCCAATCAAAATTTCTCATATGCGGGATGATATTCTTATTTCGATGCAAATACGAATTTTAAACACACATAAAACCTTACATTATTTTAAATGTTTTTTTTTCTCACAAAATTAGGTCAATTGAATTGAAAATCATTTGGGGTGTCTAAGGTTTTGCGCATTTAATGTTGCACGTTGTATATTTATATTCACAAAACTCATGTCTCGAATGTAAAGAACGTAAAATGGTTATGTTTAGCGACAATTTTATTGTGTAAGGTGAATGACATTGAAGCTGAAAACATTTTTGAACGTTATCGCATTTTTGTAAGAGAAATTATTTTCTTTGCATTGGCAATAATAAAGATACAAACAATTTAATTGTTTTTTAATGTTTGTCAACACATTAAATTTATAGAATACTAGCCTTTACCCGCGGCTTCGCCCGCGTTTATTAATGGTGAATGTTTAAAATTAGCCTATGTCCATCTCCAGGGCCCCAACTCAAAAAAAAAATAAAGTAACAAAAAAAAAATCAAAATCAAAAGTCATCAAAATCGGTTTTGCCATTTAGGCGTGAAGACGTAACAAACAAACATATAAACAAAATCACTTTCGCGTTTATTATATTAGTAAGGATAATATTGATTTTAAATTACCTTTCATTTTCCTTTACCTAACAATGGAATCGGATTGAAATAAGTACATTTTATGCGGTCATACATTACGCTTAATATTTTGAAGGCAGTGCAGATTGAACAATATAGCAATACCATCATCTCCCTAGCTATGAATTTACATGTGAATGGATGGAGAAAGGGAGGCCAAAGAGAAGATGGATGGATTTAGTGAGAAGTACTTAATATGAAAGAAAAGGGAGTTAGTAATAGCGTGACGAGTGATATGACAGAATGGAAGAAAAAAACGTGTTGCGCCGACCCCAAATAAAACGGGACAAGGGCAGGAAGATAATGATGACCATCATCTATCTTTTTCCCAAATGGCTTGGGGTCAGCTTCCAGTTTGAACGGATACGGCTGAATATCCGTGTTTTACATGGAGCGACAGAACCCAGTAACTGGGCA
Source organism: Mythimna lalbum (assembly GCA_949319445.1). Lineage (NCBI taxonomy): Eukaryota > Metazoa > Arthropoda > Insecta > Lepidoptera > Noctuidae > Mythimna > Mythimna lalbum. The sequence goes on along the minus strand of OX439357.1, from coordinate 15,899,986 downwards.
ACACGATACTCCTTGGATAGACTGATGGTCAGACTTTCTGACGTCTGAAAACCAAGACCAAAAACTTTACATGCTCACCGTGGCACAGGGTGTTCAGTAGTTTCAGGGTGTCCATTCCATTCCGAGGCGGTATAAATTGAGCTTAAATAGGAATATGTCGAGCGCTTAGCAAATAGCTTACACAGCAATTTTAATACATACATAACATAATATGCAATTCAAAATCACATACAAACATATAGGCTCAAGGTAGGTAGTAAATCTGTTTTATTTAATAGAAGAATTCGCGATTCGATATACGAGTAATGTAATTTATAACTGGCTGAGTGCGAAACAGTTTTTATGACGGTATAATTTAAACACCTATATTGAAGTTTAAATATTTTTCTAACGTTATAATGACGGTGACGATACTATAGCTTCAAAGAAAATAGGACCAAAGAGTCACTGAGTATTTTGTATGAACTCCGCCCGGGTTTTATTTTTATTTAAAAAAAACAGTAAGTATTCAAAATTTTTGTTTTTGCGAGGCCCTTTAAAAAACGCTTTATTATTTTTTGTAAACATACATGTTTGAAATCGTAAGCTAGGGTCAGATTCGCGATTATTTTTTATCAAGCCAACTAATTGATGTTTTTATTTTTGCCCCATGGTTGATCATATCGCCAATTTTAATTAAATTTTTTTCATGATGTTCTCTTTTATATTTGTGGCTTTCCAGAGGTATAAAAAAGATCGAAATGAACCTGGCCTTAAGGAGGAAAATGACCTTCCAGTTTTGGTCTGGCAGGTCATTTTCCAGCCAATAAGATCTGTAGGATGAATTTCAATGATTGAGCAAAGTTTAGAATGAACTCAAAGGACTAGGCCAGAATAGACACCTCGTACTTCCATGTAATCTGTATAACTAATTGCAATAAAATCGTCATCATCATCATCCTCCTGCCCTTGTTCTATTCGGGGTCGGCGCAACATGATTTTTCTTCTATTCTGTCCTGTCACCCATCATACCGTCACTGCAGAAAAAAAAAATTCAATTAAAAAATGGAAGGCCTACTAATTCGACAATCGATTTCACTTCAAATCTTCAGGTGAAAGATATTATAGATAATATTTATCAAGAAATATGAATACGTTCTATATTTGAATAAAAATCGTATTCTCGTTGCCTAGCTAATTAAATCATTTGCATACTAATTCCTGAATAATATTTAAATCAGTTAAAATTATTGAAGCAGATTGCTTCAAACTTTTTTCTCGCAGAAAAACAGTCAAAGAAAATACAATGAGTCATGGCACAAAATAATAACGTTATTACACCGTGGTAATACTATTAGAACTAGTTTGAAACAGGCGAGTAATAAAACGCTAATATTTAGGAACACATGCTGATCAATAGCCAAGTATCCGACGGGGATTATAGTACATTTGTGTGTGTAAAGAATCGCTAAACTTAAGTGGCAATGGGCAGGGCACATTGCACGCAGAACAGATGGTCGATGGGGACGAAAGGTTCTGGAGTAGTGACCACGTACCGAAAGACGCAGCCTGGAAGGCTTCCTACATGGTGGACCGAAGACCTGGTCAGGGTCGCGAGAATCCGATGGATGCGAGACGCATAGGATCGGCTGAAGTGGACGTCTTTCGGAAATGATGATGATAATGTCTAGGCGAGTAAAGCGCAGAGCACAAGGGGGAAGGACGTCATATTTCTGAAAGGGATTCTGCAATCCTGGAACGCCTACCCGGATCAACGGCGCATTCTGTTTCACGCGCTCCTCAAGGATAAGTTAGCTTGATTGACGAAGCTAGCTGGAACCATTACATCGTAAAGGATAACAGACATAAAGTTATTAGCCAGTAAATGTCTGATACGCCCTCTCGCTCCACCATTAAGCGGGAGAATTTATTTTTGTTATATTCGTTAAACTTATTTCAAACGTCATTTTGTCTATGTCACTTTCAAACGTAAAGCTGAAATGGAATGCGGATTTAAAGTTTAGATTTAAAAATATATTTTCTGATTAGTGACCTTGATATAATTTAAACTCCAATTAGTCACTGTCCTACTAAGAAAAATATTGGCAAGCCTATACATCTATGCTCAGCAGTGGGCAAAGTCGGACTGTAGATGATGATTATCAAAATTTTATCAAATTGTCCAGAAGTCCAGTGTCACAGTTTCATCCGACAACAATAGGCTATTGTCGTAAAAAATGTAATTAGTCCGTCTTATAGATTATTCAAAATAAGGGACACTTATTTTTTATTTGAAAATAAAACCTAAAATTACAAAGATATAGCCCAATAAAGTTACGTGTAACGTCACGCCGCGCCGTGCTGCATTTTTTCGCACGGGGTGACGTTGCTTACCGACGTTGCGACTTGCGACCATGTTTACTCGAAAAAAGAAAAAATACGTGTTTTTTTTATCTAAAATACGGACTAAATAATATGTAGTTATTTTGAACCTGTAAACTACCCTATTCATAAGGTAGAAGAACTACAATGCACACACAATCATGTGCCACACACGCCGATCTAAGCAAACTAGACTTTGTAGAGCTACACTACGTCGTTCTACGTACAAATCAGGCGTCTTACTCGTGTGCGATCTAGTAGTTCTAGCTGTAATGATGCTACTATTAAAACATATTTTTTTTTAGTGTCAGACTTTTGCTGACTAACCTATCCGTGTTTCTTCAGTGGCACTTTGCGTTCTAGGGGCACGTTCACTGCGTAAATGCATTCCGTGATGATTGGTCTATGGTGCAAGTCACAGAACAAATGAATCATCTGTTCTGTGGTTAAGAACCAGGCCCTGTTCGACAGCGATGGTCTAATTGTTATTAGCAGAAATTAAAAAAAAAGTTTTGATAAGACAAGAATAAAATTCTGTTATCAAAACTTTTTTTTGGCTTTCATCAGTTCTGTGGTTCAAGTGAACCTAAAAACCGGTTGCAGACCAAGAGCTAAGCTAAGTTTGGCTTAGCTCGCATAACTGACGCAGTTACCTATTCAAGTTATGCATCGGCATACACAACTAACTTAGCTACGCATATTTTAGTAAACTCACATAGCTTAGTTCGCATAGCTTGTACTGCACACAAGTATGGAAAACTGCGTCGGCTAGGCGAGCTAAGCTAAACTAACTTAGCTTAGTTTTCGGTCTGCAACCGGCAATAACATTGAAAAACTTATCAGCTGTAACTAACTCCTCTGCTATCTTACTTACTTAAAATTGGTCGAAATACTAATAGCACTGATCACCACTATCTGCTAGCCTTGAATAACACTAAATTTGGAAGCCACAATAAACAAAAACAAATTTAGTTTTTTTTTTCATCCTGTACCAAAAACAATTTCATTTATGGCAAACCCATAAAACAACAGCTTCCTTTATGGTAGTCATTAACTTTAAAATGGCGGTAACCACACTTCAGAATCTTATTTACTACAACAATTAATAAAACCTAAGGATGACAATCTTCACATAAATATTTATCTGAGTTTTGATTTTTTGTGTGAGAGACACAAGGTACGTCAAATTTTATAAAAATAAAATGGTGGACTTTTGGCGCCAAATTATGTTTTCTTGTGACAGTCATGTAGGGTATCAAAAAAAAGCTTGTAATGAAAGGCTCGAGAAAATTATTTTCAAAGTTTTACTAACTAAAATGTACGATGATGACGTCAATTCTATGATTGATCTAAAATAAATTCCGCCAACTGCAGCAATGATTTGATTCAAAGTTTTTTGCGGTCGGGGTTTCCTGTTTTTCTGACACTATCAATTTTTTTTATTTCATTGCCTTGATATCTTTCTAACATTCATAGCCATCTGAACATAAAAAGTAATCTTCAAATTGATGTCTCATTGTAGACCTAATCGTTTCTTAAAAATGATTTTATATATGGGTATAAGCACCGAAAAAAAAAATTGTACTACTGTTGTTTTTTTTTTTCTATGCACCCATCTCTCCCGCCCTAAATACGCCCCTGTAGTAATATTAATAGTAGGCATACAATAGTACTAATATAGTTCAACCTTACTACGTTGGACTAAAATAGGCCTTTTTTCATGTGTCTTTCATCCTTTTTTTGTTCTTCACTTTTGTTATCGTGGTCACATAATCTCACATGTACTTATCTCCTGTGGTTGTCACATAAATCCGATTAAAAGTTGATAAGCTTCGAAAAAGGGTTTTCATTTCCGTCTTAATAACATAGAAGTTAAGGGCCTGACACACTACGCGTTATTCAGACTCGTTTTGTAACGACGTATCGCGTAGTGTAACAGGGATTAGACTGCCTTTCCATGAATGAAAACAGTACAAGGCTGAATATCGCACGCGTTATTTATCGCAGTGTAATAGGCCCTTTACCATTAAATTACATTAGCTGATAATATATCAATTATTAAATTTTATTGCAAAAATAAAAATTAATTATTCGGGTAAAAAAAAATATTAAGATATTTGTTCTTAATATTAAAATAAGTAAGTATAAACCTATATAATATACTTATTTTAACAAACTGTTAGGTACCTATCAGTTTGAGGGATCAAATGGTAGATAATCAATAAAACCTTGGACAATTTAGGGACATGATATTTTTTAAATCTACGCATGTTGCTAAAAGAGTTATGAATTTACCTACATATGGATGGAGAGGGAGAGGGAGGCAAAAGAAAAGATGTATGGATTGTGTGAGAAGTGATATGATAGAAAAGGGAGTTTGTGATAGCGTGACGAGTGACAGGACAGAATGGAAGAAAAAAACATGTTGCGTATGTCTACCTCTGCCTAACCTATACTTACATACATATAGGCGAGATGATTTTTGCTGGAGTGTCGCTATTCATATCACCCGTACCGTAGGCCATAAAGTCCACCTATGCAACTCATTGCATAAAGTTCAATAAATATATATCCGATGAAGATCTGCCTATATAAAATCGATGACTAATCAGCCTCTTGCTGTAAAGGTGGATGAACGCGTCAGAGGCGTCCACGGTGCGTTCACCCCGTGCACTGTCCAACGTAGTAAGGTTGAACTATATTAGTACTATTGTATGCCTACTATTAATATTACTACAGGGGCGTATTTAGGGCGGGAGAGATGGGTGCATAGAAAAAAAAAAACAACAGTAGTACAATTTTTTTTTTCGGTGCTTATACCCATATATAAAATCATTTTTAAGAAACGATTAGGTCTACAATGAGACATCAATTGCAAACAAAGTCGACAATAACCTATTCAAAATTATTACCTACTAAATATTGCAACGTTTGAACGGAAACAACCAAAATTAAACTTGTTAATTAGCATCAAAACTATAAATTGACCAGCCTATCCAAACACAGCGTCCAAAACTTTACTAAATAACGAAATTAACATACAAAATTAGGTTGATTACCATTGAAAATTAACTAAACAAGCCCAACTCATGGCGGATACAAAAATATGTAAACAAGATACAACAAAAACGTTGAACACATGTTGGTCAGACTAAACAATGGACAAGCGCTCCAAAAATCGCAATGTCGTGCTCGACACGCGTTTTTTACGTCTTGACTTGCTGCCAAAAAGATGCATGACACATTAGTGGGTGCACTCCTAAGTTTATTAATGTTTTTTTTATTTAGTCGCTAGAGAAGTATCGAGAATCGTAGTAAATTAGCCTGACAAAAATGAAGAAAGATTTTTTGGCAGATTCGCCATTTGTTAATTTATTGGCTAAATGAAACTAATTGCAACGTGAATGATTCGTGATTGAGTGATGACGTCTAATTGTCACACTTAATTAGTTGCGTGATTTACTGTATCAGATATTACATAGGACGTGTGGGCTGTGATATTACAGAGGTCATGAAATAATTTTCCTATCTCATATCGTACGTAACTACAATAATTACGCTAGCGTAGATTTTGCTTGATAGAACGATAAAACCTCTAGTGGACGACGCGAGAAGTGCTCGAGCCTCGAACCCCGTTTCTCCATATAAAATATTCCTTGACGTGACTGCCATAGTAACTGTCGAAGTTAAGGCTGAGCATACAGATTGGCTTGTAGGATAGCTAAGACACACACCTGTGTTGGATTTAGCTTTATATTTATCTTTAAAACTGTACCTACGCTACACACCTAGGTCTGTAATTCCGTATATTTTTATCATGCTGAGATTAAATATTAGGTGTTTCAAATTCATACGGTGCATTTTATCTGTTTATCAAAACGTATCCTAATCGATTAATTACAGATAGATACGGACTAGTATATCCGCAAAGCAAAACCTATTCTATGACTTCACAAAAATAAGTCCGTCTTTCTTTAGAAGAAATACAATCAAATTTGGTTTTTAGGCAAATGACTCAGATGATTATATAGTAACCAAACTCAGTAAAATTAAAATACTAATACCAGTAGATAACAGATCACGCAAATTCATAACATCAAAAAGGAATTATACAGATACAAACCTTTCCAATACGATTGTAGATATAGAAGTTAAAAAGGTCATTAGGTTACAAGAAGTATACAAGCATACTACGACTTCTAGTGATAGTGATGATACGATACCTATCTCTATATTAGCGCAAGATGGGTCTTAGCTATCTAAGAGGTCAGCAAATTGAAAATACCTGTAGACCAGTCACGACATGACAGAGAAGGAGCGTGTTTCAAGATGTAATAGTCTATTCTCGTTTTCAATTCGCTTGGCTTTGATTTTTTGAATTTTTAGACAGAGCTAGCTTATTGATTGAATAATAATGCAGTTTCTAACTTGTAACTAATGAACATCTATATAGTGACTACGCTTAGTATTAATAATTAGAATGGTCAATAGTTGTTTATCAACAGATGTTAACCCACCTATCCTTTTTTATTACACCATTTTTTATTGTATTAAGGTATGACTCGTTATTACCAAAGTAATTGTTTAAACTGGTACCAATATCATCCTTGAGGAACTCCACATTTTTTTTTATGATGAACTGTACCAATCTTCTTATCTTTCAAAACATTTTAATAAAGGCTAAATGTATCCTTTTACAGAGATCGAGCCACCTTTCCCGTGTCGCGATGTCTCAATCAAAAGAAGCACAGATGTCAACGAATTTTACGAAATGCTCTCCGAGATCGGCAGGTGAGTTTATCAAAGGCATTGCTCAAACTAAATAATGTTTGTTGAACAGATAAAATATGTTTAAACAATGATTATGACGATAAACTATCGCAATTGTATTTGTTGGATATGTCAATTTACATGCAGTAAGTAGAAAGTATACAAAACCAACAAAGAGTCTTTAGCATCAGCATATGAGTTGTAGAGTTGTTGACTTAGAGATACCGATCCGACTTGGTTATAGACGAATACGTGGTTGTTGTGACTAGTGACGATGTATGTAAATTGAGGCAGTGTATAAATATGTACGATAAAAATGTTTCATAGTTATAAACTAATAAATTATTGTGCACTGCTTAAAAAAAACATAAAAGGTTAAAAACCTACTATCAAATTCTAGTTATTAATTTTTTTCTTTAGCTAAAATTCATTTCTACATTGAAATTCTAAATACTAATACTATGAGTTATAAGTGTCATAATCATCGCTAAATCAGCAATGACATTAACCTCCTGGGACGTTCTCCACAAAACACTTAAATAACCAGTTATAAATTTGAAACATAGCACATTCATGCGAAGACAATGCCAGCACCATACGTAATTGTCTTATAATTAGATCCCACTAAATTTAATGTCGGAATCGATAGTCCAAACGCGTGTACATAGAAGGTTCCCTAGCTACATGACTCATAGCCATAATATAACAGGTGGAAACAATAACAGAACTAAAGCCATGTACGATTCATTTAATAGTTTATTAGCATTCACTTATCGACTTGAATCCATAGAACCTAATATATGATGTCTGTTACGCAACATTTCTCTATCTGAAAGGGTTTCGTTTCCCATTGGATTAATCTCACCATTGTAATGGTTTTCTTTATCAAAAGACGTATACGTAATTCATTTTCTTAGATCAGCATTCGAATCTATTAAAAGCACTTTGAGACGAGATTGTTCTGTGTCGTAAATCTTTGGGATTCTTTGTGTTATTTGATAACTGACATACAGGCAAATCTGATTGGATTTGATGTCGATCTTTGTCAGCTAAAGAAAATACTAGAAAGATGAATATAATATGTCTATTTTACTGTACTTTATTAATCATCTCTCAGTGTCTGTGATCAGTGATTTCTGCCAAATGGAATCTGACCACAAACATTTTTTATTTCCTCCGTCTCAATTTCAAGATCATAGTAACTGTCCAATCTATTCTTTGCAGACTTTTAATATCTCATTCTCGCTTTTATTTTTACAGAGGCAAATTCGGAACCGTATACCTCTGCCGTGAGAGAAGCACTGGACTAGAGCTTGCAGCCAAACTAGTGTCTGTTAGCAGACGGGATGAGAGACGGAACGTAGAACGAGAGGTCGACGTGATGAGGAGGCTGCGACACCCCAGGCTTATACAGCTGTATGATGCTTACGAATGGGGGAAATACATGTGTGTGGTGTTGGAACTGTAAGTACCATTCAACTTGTAAGTAATACCGGTGTGATAAGAGAAGAATGTTGGTAATGTTATTAATTGCCGGCACTTCGGCTGCAAGTCATTTGCCTGCATGAATGAAATCATGCAGGTAGGTACTCAAATGATAAGGCCGGTGTTGTTAATCATAGAAAAAGATACTGTAAATGCGTTTTTAATTTTATCTTTTAAAACTATAAAATAAAATTCCGTCTCTAAAAATAATGACTTGCGTGCGGCTTTCAATTTAGATAAATCCACCAGCGGATGTGAAATTTTATATTATTCTCATAATATTCTAATTAGTTGTAACAGCAGTCACTTGATCATTTCGAAAGTCAACAATGCCAAGAAATCTACCCACGGTTGTCCATACAGCGTGGGACATACCAGATGCGTGTTTATCTAATTTTATTCAACGACCTTTCTTTTATATAAATACTTAATGAACGCAAATAACCAAATAATCACAGTCTCGCACGATACTTGCGGAAAACCTAGCGACGATTCTAAGTCTTCCGTCATGCTGGTTTATTTGTATCGTTCACCGTCCAATAGCTTCGCTCAGGAATTTATTTTTGTAATGGTTATTTATCATATACACGACGTAGGTGGTAAGAGAATCATTTGTATAAACATGCTCGCTGCATTTCGATTTTGCCAGTTCATTCAAACGGTAGCTTCGCACGTTGAGTCATGTTCGCAAAAGCTGGACAATATCAGGTTATGTTTGACTCGAACGATGCGATGTGGGTTAAGGACGCCAGTAATTTTGACGTACCGGAATTCTAGGCCATTTGTTTTCATTTATCATTTCACTAAATGATCTTAAGTTTGCATTATTTGCTGTCACTTTCAACTTATATGTACAAAGTCTTAATTTTTTTCTGCTTGTCAGTTTGCGGATTAATGGAAGCATCTGTTCGCGTTGAAATTATTTTTGTTTTAAAATGTTTGAAGGGCACGTAAAACTTTGCACCCAAAATTCACTTTGGCAAAATTCGATACCGACGTGATTGGAGAGCAAACTTTAGTCTCCTCAAGACACCGGATATTTTACAAACAACGTAGAAAAATACATCATCATTATCTTTGTTAGTAGTCTCGCTGTCATCACTGTTAATTAGAATAGTTATATTTTTTCGGTACAACGGTGTTTCCTTCCTGTACTTGACGAAGGCTTCTATAAATAGTAATTATGAATAATCCAGGTGTAATTAGGTCGGTCGTTGGCAGACCGAGTGTGTTGACAGGTGTGACAACGCCCGTTACACATTAATTATGGAATTTTCACTTTTACACCGTGACGTCATCATCATAGTAAATAGTTTGATATGATATCATCTGGATATTACGCCTGTTCTATTCATCTAATTAATTTGAAACCAGAAGACGGCTGTTCTTCATAACTCTATTTTAATGGTGCTTTAATTAGGTATAGTATGACTAAAGTACATTGTTGCTTAATTGATTTCATTAGTCAGTCAGTCCCTCATTTAATGCAAATTACTCTGGCATTCCCAAAATGACTTGCACCCACAAGTAAAATTACAATCATGAATAGCAGGAAAACATATGTCAAACACTTTCATATGAGACGATTGCGTTTCAGCACAAACTTTTTGTGCATACGTACGTAAATCAGATCAGTGACATGTCAAAAAGGTGAAAGTCAGTCAAGAGATGAGTCACAAGAAACTGTGTGTAGTATTACTTTACTATTGGAAAGTAACACAAATGTACAGTTAAGCAAACATGAGGTGGTTTGCTTATCGCCTGTTCTGCGGTTAACCGCGATGAGTACGGGAATCGCACGGTACAGTCATCTATAGGTCTTGTCAACTTGTTGTTTTGGAGATATCCAAAAAAGGACCGTTAAAACGATTGCAGTGCCTATACATTTTTGTCTTGACTTGGTAATTTAATGCCGCGTTGTTCCGGATATAGTTCTCATTGGCTTATCTACGATTTTTTTTTTAATCATCCAGGTTCTTTCTAGTCTGCATCTGTCTTATTTTTCATGTTGTTAAAAATCACTTGATATTCGTATTCACAATCGGTGCACCCATTTGTATAGGTCTTAATGCGGCCCTGTCAAAAATACCTTCACTCCCCGAAAAAAAATCTTATATGAAGAGTTGTTTATTATCCTTTAAGTACTCATGTCTAAAAGACCTCTCTATCTTCAACTCTGAAACTCTCAATGAACTTATCATGAATACCGTCTTTGTCTTCCTCCATGACGCATATCCTGATATAAAAGCGCGCCAATGTGTAACCCGTAAATGGCGACGGCTACTACCACAGATACAGAATGAGTCGTGGCGTCAAACTACGTCAGAAGTTACGGCGCATAGTTGGCGCGCGGCCACCCGACGCCATTCTATCAAAGATGACAGGGCTGCTGGTTGTCTTCGCTAATTTATTTTATAACTACTTATTTTTATGTTGCATAAAAGTGCTGAAAATTTTATAGAAAGACGGTACATAGTTTAAGCTTTCAATGATAATTATAGCTTACAACACCAATAGATAGGTACGTCCCACCGATTAACAAGAGTACGATATCTTATCCGAATCACCTGAAATGCGATAACCTGTATTTTAAATGTTCATTGTTACATGGATATTATTTATATTTCTACCCTATTAGGTAACAATTATCATTCATTTGTTTTATAAACTATGTAAAAACAACACCTACATACTGTTACTGGGTGATGATTATATGAGCCAAATAACGCAAATTTGTTAAGTGTAAAATTTTTCACCTACAACCCTAAACCAAACATTGAGTAAATCTGCCAATCGGTCGTCGTACTCCCGTGTTGACATGTCTATTACATTCCTAACTCTGCCTAAATCGTTCTGTCTCGTCAGATGTTTTGCCAAATGTCTATCTTCACTTTAAACATGTGACCAAACACACTTTATAATAGGCACTAATTACATAATTTCCTTTTTGGCCACCCAGACGTTTCTATTATTATTTTTAAAATTTGGCAACCCTGTTTCATGTGGATGCGTTCACTGAAAATTATTAACAATAAAGACGAAGATACTTAAATAACTTTTTAAATTTAATTTTAATTTTAATTTCGTGACTTTTGGCTGACTTCTTATAAAACTAGGTATTACGTTTACGCGAAAGATATTTTATTTTCATTTAAAAATAATATTTTCTGAATCATATGAGACACTTCGGTGTTGCCATTTGGTTAACACGTGTCTGCTTTGCTCTGCTTTGTTTGAGCAAACCACATAACTATTCTATTAGTACCCATTTATTTATGGTATGTCAACAATCCATGTAATCTGGAAACTCCTATTACATTTATTATTCAATGAATAAATATTTTTATAAATATTAAATTTATTTAGTTCAGTTTTCCAAGAAAAACATGCTCAGAAATAATTGCTAAAATTGAGCACTCAGACATGAGAAAGTTAATAGATACTTTGCATAACTTTCGATCCTATCTCAAGAACACCGTCGCAAAAACTATCAATGTAAACATAGATATTGATGTTAGGACATTGATTGATCGTCTAAAGCCGTTAACTTTGTTTACAACTATGTACATTAGAGCCTTTAATGACGTGCAGCAAAAACGGACTTTCATACAATAATGTTTATGTTTTCAGCAGCTCTTAAACTGTTTACATATCCAAGCTCTCTAGCAACCGACGCTTCTGCTTACGTCAAACTACACGAAGCAAACCATAAATTCGAAAACCTTAACACTGACGTCACCGAAAAAAAAAAATGGGCAGAGAAAACAGCTGTTGACGTTCCTCTTCATTCAAACATTCTAATTTTAAATGAGCAGATGACGTTACCGCGAGAAGTAAACATAACGTATTGGTAAACGGAAAAATCCGACGTTGATGCTTCATAAATTGCAGATAGCCGAGTCAGGGTCGCCCAACAAGAAAAAAGTTAGTAACATCTCAGGAATTTGTGTATTTTTAGATGCAGTTATGGGTCAAGGAAAGAATTCTGCCGGTCGCGCCGGGTGGGTAGATAAACATTTACGTCCTTTACGAGGCACATGTCAACTAAAGTTACCTTAAATCTTGCCAGATAATCAAAGATCTTCAATAAAAAAGTCTATAAAATACTTCTTTACAGCTCGGTACGAAGAGATATAATAAAAATTTTGGACATATCTGCCGTTCATTTATTTTGGCACCAGACAACATTCCTTCACACAGTCTGAACAATTTGGAATGAAAAGCACTTGTGCAAATCACAGCCGGATCGTATCACCTAAATTATAATTAATGTCGCTGTTAAATAAATTTATTTCGACGGATAACAGCTTTCTGGACGATCTTACTGGTCAGATTACTTTATTCATAAAACAATTTCATTTATTTCGACCCGACTAAATATTTTATATATTAGCTATTGGTGATCATATACAAAGAATGAATACAAAAAAGGTGTCTAAAAAAATATTGCTGCATTCAATTTTCTACAGCTACCTATAGAAGATGCAAATTATAATGCTAATCTTCCGCATTAATTATTTCCAAGAATACCAGCAGCAATTTTTGCATCCAAGCATCTAAAAAGAACTGCTACAATTAAATAGCTACAACTAAAGACACAAACTCTTATAGAAGAAGATGCAAATGCTAATCTTCAGAAGATTCAAGCAGCAATTTCTATATTCCCCATCAAAAGCTCTAAATAGCCAATCATCTAAAAAACTGCTACAATTAAATAGCTACAACCAAAGACTCAAACTCCTATAGAAGAATGCTAATCTTTCTGATGAATGATTCCCAATCATTCAAATAGCAAATTCTGAATCCCCATTCGGTTCTAAATCAAAGGCTTCAAATAGCCAAGCATCTATTATAGTCCCTATACTATTTACGTTGCTCCATTCAGATCCACGTGCGGTAAACCTAGCTCGCAGTATTGTTCTCAATTACTTAGCTATTCGAACACTTTGTTTGAAACCTCTCTGTCTATTGGACACTCAGAATAAATGGTCGAGCCATTTGTTGCTGAAGCACACAAATGGAAGCATAGCTGCACGTTTCTGGGTACCTAGCTACTTAAAGAGGGTTTACAACAAGGATTGGAACGTATTTGGATAGTCTTGGTTTATTAGACGAAAAGTATAAACTAACATAGCCTCCAAATTGGAAAAATATCCCCATGGATCGTACTCCCGGGATAAAAAGTATCCTATGGGCTATTTCAGCACATGGTAAAATGGTTTAGCTATTTCAACAAACTTCCACCTGCCGGCTTTGAAACTTCTGACACTACCAGAGACTAGACAAAGTTTTATTTTATCAGCGATTGACAAAATGCCAAAATGTATGGGATTGATCACGTGTTAGCTCGATAACACTAGCCAATGCTTTTTTATCTCTTTGGTTTTTGTCCAAAGAACAGACCATAGATATCAGAAAGGTGTCTCCTCTCTGATATCTAAGGTCTGTTTTTTTAACAATCACTATCGCAAATATTGTATTAGCCAGCAGTAAAGAACCCATTAACTGAATCTCAAGGACAAATTCTTTGTCCAAAACATTGGACTTTGCCAATGTGGTTAGGGACTCTAACAAATGGATTCCTTCGCTATTGATATAGTTTCTAAGTCTCAATAAAATTTCCATTGACACCCACGACAAGAGACCGTGCGTTCTATTTTTAGATGATGCCATTACACGATTTATGAACAAAAGATCAAGCATTCCTAGCATAAGACAGTGTGCACATTAGGTACAAAACAGTTTTGTCCAACGACATAATAGAAGAAGCTGAGGAATGCGGGACATATCGTGACGAAAGTTTGAATAAGTGTGGACGTCATAAATATGTGAAGCAAAATAAGGCATGATGCTCTAGCGTCAGAAGAATGATGAATGAGACAGAACCATACAATAGAACAGCTTTTCAGTATATTTTGTCAACGTAGACTGTAAGATTTTATTACTGTTCAGTTGCGATAAACGCGCCATAATTGCGTCTAAGCAATAGTCTTAAAGAGATGTCAGCAAGATAGGGGCTGGTTAGGACCAATTCCTATCAGACTGCATTATTGTTCGAAAGAGTGAAAGAGTTCCCGTGACCCTAACAAAGAGCGACTATATGGACACAGGTGTTTTTAGTCAGTAAAAGTCTGACACTTCTCGATACACTCAGAGCGGAAAGAGTAATTTGATGATTATCCACGAAAAAAAAACGAAAACCGAGACGTCTCAGACAGCTTGGCAAGACTTTAGACAACATTTCCGATACTTTCCATAGAAACCAAGCGTATCATCACAGTTTGACCTTAGAATCTAAAGATCAGTGACAATTCTGACACAATGGCTATGACAGCAAAACACTCACACACACTCACTATGTTCAGCGCTCATTGCGCAACTGAATGGTTAATGCCGACTCTAGTAGCTTCCACGCTCTGTAGACAGACTTGACTCATTCTGTGCTCAGCCTAACTCACATCACGTTGCACAGACAGACAGAGACCTAGCATCGCCGACCAACGTGACCGACATTACCTATGTTTGCACAGCATGAATTTATGAAGATCCTGAGTCTATACCGATTGTTTATTGGTATCTTATTGTCTTGCACATTCGATTACTCGCGCTATAACGCAAATAGTCTTACCAACATCCTACAATTATTTTTCTGTTTTACGCTTTTATGCTTCAATTGAGGATAGAATAGGCGTGGTGAATCGTATAGTGCAATGCATAAATTGCGAATTAAATAAAAAATAGACTGACCTAGTAACGCCATTGCAGTATGACTATTGTTCATTATTTAGAATTTATATTGAGAAATACGTATCAGACGTGCTTCTTCTAATAAAGTAGGTTTTAAAACGGTTAGGAAAAGCCTTGTCCAATGTAAAGCGACCGTTTTCGTCGTGTTTTTATATGTTTACGAAGACTTACCTACGTAAAGTCTGGCCATCTTCAATATTTATTTATTTATTTATTAGGAGAACCAACAGCTACAACAAAAGGATAACAATAGTATAATAAACATACAGCCAAATATTGCTCCAGCTTTCGTACGGTCATCATTAAACACGGTAGCTATAAAACATTGACCCCTAAAGACCCATGAAGGCGTGAACTAATATTGCATTACAAAAAGCTCAAACCAGGACTTGACTAGTACTTGAGTGAAAGTGTGCCAAACTGCCAACGCCAAGTCGTTTATACGGTTCAAAAACCGTTGAGTTTTATTGCTAATTTTATGTTTACAGCTATTGTTTCAATTATATTGTTTAGGTAAACAAAACTAACTAGGAATATGGTTTTAATATTAATGCAAAACCAACTCGTTTCGTTTCGAATGCTGTTGTTACCAGGAAATCTATGTAGGTAATAAAAAAAACATACTTAAACCTGCTAATGTAAACCTTTTTGACATTCTTGCTGCAGGAATTTGAACTGATAAATATCGGAAAAAAGTTCTATAAAACCCAAAAACAGGACTACACCCTTGTCCTGTTCACAGAAGGCAAAAATCCCGTCTCTTAACAGCTCACACAAAGAGATACAGTCATCGCTAAAATAAAAAACAGTTAGTCGCAGTCGCCACTTCGCCAGCCTTTCCGAGACATTACTAAAGCACTATTAACGTATTCGTGCACGTGAATGCTAAGGACGTCGAAATAGCGTCGTGACGACCCATACGGAACATCGAAACACCATTTTAAAGTAAAAACGTTAACGGCCAAAGGAAGATTACAGACTGGTTTTCGGTCCAGGAATGCGCTTTCAAGAATGCATTAAGGCAGCTTAGAGCGATTTAATGGTCATTCTGGATTTGGAGTTCGAAATGTCGGGGTTCTGTGATATCTTCCAAAAAGAGATAATGTTCTTGCTCGGGTTGGTGACCGCAACAAGGCCTGTACCGGTCGCATTCTGGGCCTTGTCGTTTAGACAGCTATCCCGTGGGTCGAATCGAAAACATCACATCACTTTATGATCCTCAGGAGCATATAACACCGTTTTTAAAGCCAGTAAAAGCCATCGATAAACAAGAAATAAACGGCCTGACATCAACCTTCAACACCTCTATTTGAGTTTATTTTGGCGCCAACGCACACGTCGATGCTAATTTCGATCATCTTATTTTTTTGGCAACCTTACCCAAAGCACGCGTCGTCGTGCAATTTATACTTTTTCTATATACAAAAAACGTATTTTCTTATGTTACGTCGGCTTTTGAGAGGCAATTTTTGGTAATTTGCGTAGGTATTGGTTATTTATTTATTTTTTGTTGTTGTAACAACAACAGTTTGTTTTGATTCACGTAATTTTAAGGAGGAAACTGAAGATAATAATGGGTTCATGAGTCACACACAACTTGAATTCTAAAGCTTAGGTGCCGTCCGTACTGGCCTTGTGATAACAAATGCACTTAGTATTGATAGTGCATAAATATGCCGCTTCAACAACCGATCTTCATCATGCATTCCAAGAAATAAGGGACCATACTGATTTGGAAGACCTAACTTTGGGTTTCAATAATGCGGAAGGCGGAAAACCGAGTGGTGTCATCAAATTGGGAGAAGTCCAGAATATACTGAGTAATGGATCTTCTGTAGTCAACTGTCCAAGAAATAATAGTTAATTTCCCTATCTTTTAGCCACAGCAAGCATTTGCATTACTTAACAATCTTTGCTGGAGTGGTGTATATTTCCATAGATGTCATTCATACTGTAATCAAACTAATCTAACTCGGAGTTTATCGCCTGGAAGACCATAGAAAGCTGGGTTCAAATTACCCCATATATTAGGGCAGATTGGGTCGATGTACCCCATTAGTCTATCAACAGTCTAATCACAATTAGTCTAATCAACGTAGAGAATTATACAAGCCTCTCTGTTTGTCTTACCCTATAGAATGGATAAAGAAAAACTGAGAGGGTGTTATTGATGATTTTAATAATTACATAGTGTTTTCGAACCTTATTTTTTGCCAAATCCAGGCATCACCATTATGCTTCATCTAGTGAAGCCACAAACTGTAGTTTGTGACCATTTTACGAGGTTGAGGTGTTCAACGCGGACTAATAGCTGCAATAACGTGAAATGTGTTTGTCCGCCACGATTGTAATTAGTTCGTACGAATATTAGGTGGTACAATGTTTACTTCATGAGATTCTAACACTTCTATTGCATGTGCATAATTGACTGTTTCGATAAAGTGACTTATAAACTCATGTTACTACATCTGACTGACTTTAGTGGCGGCTTAGAATTCAATGTATCTCTTCTTTCGTAGTTACGAATTCTCTGGTCTTCAATTCTTTAGATCTTATAGCGTTTTGATAGACATTTTTATATCTATTAATGAACACGTAAATACCTTCAATAACAAATAAATATCTAGATCTTTTCCATTAAGAAAAGTTTGTTCATAGCATCCAAAGCAATATTGCATTGGCAACGTATGAACAAAGTTCTTCTATGAGATTGCCTGTACTGGACGAACTCTTGCCTTCAGGCAGGACAGAACCGGCCTTTGTGGCGAGGAGAGGCCAATGTCTATCTGTGAACGTCTTCTGATTCTCAATATTTCCTCAATTATTTCCAGTATTACCGGAGGAGAGCTGTTCGAGCGCGTCATTGACGAAGACTTCGTGCTGACGGAGCGAGCATGCACGGTGTTCATGCGACAGATCTGCGAGGGCATCGAGTTTGTGCACCGACAGAACATCCTGCATCTGGACATGAAGGTACGTTAGAATTGGCATTATTATTATAAACTTTATTGACAAACATTTATAAAAATAAGTACAATAGACGGTCTACACTGGGCAATTTCTTACCTACCTTATACTTTTACCTTATACCTTTGGATAGACTGAACGAAAGAAAATGATTTAGGGCTGTCTGTGTGTTGTGAGCTGTTTGGATTGTCGTGGGCATTCATCGTATCGAAATTGCATCATTGCTGTAACTCATTATTTCCTTTCATTCTGTTCTGTAAGTCGTCAGGCTATCAGTCTTTATCTTTTTGTTGACATCCGTCTTCTTTTTATGTGTGAGTGAGAGTGGCCTCTCGCAAGTCATCCTATGACGTTATCGTCCGTTAATAATATAAAGCCTCCGGCCAGGACTACATAGTAAGGGCACTTCCTGTGTGGTACGGGCCTCGGCTTAGGTGGTCACTGGGGAAAACAGCAAGGGACGCGCTAAATAAAACATGGTTTCACTTAGGGATGAGTTTAAGGCACGGCGCAAACGTGGACACTTTTGTGTCTTGTGTCAGATACAAGCTACCGAGGAATATTTGATTTCTATAGAACCAGTGTGAAATCATCCATTCCCTGCGCATACGTAAACATTTTTTGTGTCCAGCTGCTTCCACTTAACACATGCTCATGATTATCAAAAAGTGTTCGGTGCCGGTAACTGGAACAAAAAGTGTCTCCGTTTGCGAAGCACCTAAAACTACAGGCTTAGCGAAGCGGGTTGGCTCGAGCTCGACAAACTCCTTCCTATCCATCCATCCATATTTTATACTCCTTAAAGCACATGCAATTTTGACGATATATTGGTCGTGGGCTCGATTCCCACCCAGGACAAATTTTTATGTGATGAACATGATCATTTGTTCTGTGTCTGGGTGTTATTTATCTATAATATGTATGTATTTAGTAATATATAAGTATGTTTATCAGTTGTCTAGTACTCATAACACAAGCTCTGCTTAGCTTGGGACTAGACGGCGTTGTGTGATAGTTGTGGAATATTATATTATATAATTATTATTATTATATTATAATGTCTTGTCGTCTACTAAATTACCTTAGCAACAAATTGTTATAGAATTACACCCAGATAAACGTTAATGAGTTTACCTACCTGTTTTTAATTTCAAGAACACCACACACCACTACACGTACTTTTAATAGACGTTCGGAAACAATAGATAGCGCGCTATAGTGCTGAATATTTTAATCAGGAAATTAGATAATTATATTATATGTAAGTAACCTACTCATTCTGTGTAAATGCTGCAATACAATATTTTTTATGTTAATAGGCTATTATAGTGGGAACATTATAAGTTGGTTGGTAGCGTATTTTATTTAAATAAAATTTCAAAGAACAATAATATACTTAATTTTAATGAGGTAACGTAGTACTACTGTGGTGTAATAAAGAGGAAGTTTTTTTTTTGTTTGAATGGGGTAATCTCTGAAAATATTGGTCGGACTGCTAAAATTTTTTCAGCGATAGAAAGAAAAGAAAGAACCCACAAGGCCACGGCCCTCTGGCATAGCAATCAGGGCTAATCAGACCAACAGGCCAGTTAATTTAGAATTGGTGCATATAACGGAGCTTAAGTTCGATAGGTGCTGTTGTGACTGCACCTTCTAGGATCTTAGTTCAGAAAAACTAGACGTACTTATTCAGAGAAGTATCCTTAGAGTGTAAGATCTAAAAATAAATTCCTTAAAGCCAGCGACCTTGAGCAATTAAAAGAAGAGCTAGCGTCACTCCCCGCGCATCAAGATTTTTTGATGTATGCCCTTCATTTATTAAACACAATATGAATAAAAACCGTATATCAAAAGATTGGTAATTAAATTATCTTTTAGTTTGTGAAAGTTTCATAAGAACACACCCAATGGTTTTGGCTTGATCATATGACACTTACATAGATTCTAAGGTTAGACATAACTTTGAAAATAAATCACACCAAGGTCTATAAAAAAAACATATTAGGTACAAATTATTAAGCTAATAGTCTAATATAACATATATTTTTTTCAAAACATACGGACTAGCCGTTTAGACGTGATATTGGATTTAAAATCAGCAAAAATCATATACAATATCTCCACCTTAATGGGTCATTCATCCGTACGTGTTCTTCGTAACATTAAAAAAAAATGACATACCTAAATATTTTATTTGTAATGGAGAGGAGTTTTTTAAATTGAATGACTAAGGCCTGTCTGCAATACTAGAATGATATCATATGCTTAGGCTCTTTGAATATTTCGTCATCATGACATGACACTAGAAATTCGGTGCCCGATGAGTTTTTCTATCTAGAAATTCTACAATCCAAACTAAAAGTGACCTGCTCACACTACAAAACTTACAAAATAAAAAAAAAATTAAATGCTTAGAAAGCCGAGTGTAGATTTAAAACGATAAGAAACTTATATCACAAAAGATTATCGTTGTATTTGTAATGAGTATGGCTGTTTTATCATTAGACGATAAAACTTTAACGACACGATGTCGTCGGCAGTTTCATATATTTTCTAACGATAGATGTGTGGTGACATCTATGACACCATATAAGAACTAAAAAATACAAAATCCTGCATCGCAAAATTAGAGGTATAAGCGCGAAAATTGTCTAGGTATCCGGCAGTTGGCCAGAAATTTAGATGCTCGAGACTGCTCGCATACAAGCTGTTAGTTAACGTCAACTCGATATCGTCAGATAAATGAAACTGACAGTCCAACGATATCGTGTCGTTATCACTATCGTGTAATGTGAAAGCAGTATACCCGCAGCGATACTGAAGTAATTACTAAAATTTCCCATGATTAAAGTCTATAGAAAATCGACATCGCTACACCCTTGACTCCAACAATAAATACAGACGTAACTGCGTTTGTACAAATAATAAAGTAAATAAAGAAACGATTACATTGTTCAGCTGTTGCGGTCCCGCCATCTTGGTCCGGTTCCAACTAATAAATCAAAATGGCGGAAAAAAGCGCGCGACTTTTATGATTACCGGCCAGTTCAGAGTTTATTTGAAGATGTCTTTTGAATTTCGAATACGTATTTCTGTCATCTGTCGGAAACGTTGCAGAAATATCTTTTTTTAAATTTATTTTTGTTTTTATAGTTATCGATCTTGAAATGGTTCACTATTATAGCATTCGATGATTATTTTACGCTTTATTTGCTTTGAAGTGCCTTGTTTACATACGGCAGTAGTTTGCTTGTGTAATAAAATAGTTGGCACATGTACATGCCTGTGTACCTACACGTAGGTACACACTGGGCGCAGGAGCTAGGAGTTCATAAAAATGCTTATCATTTATGTCCATAAAGATTTTATTAGGCCGCGCTTAGGTACATGTGGGCCCAGCCTCGGCCAATCGCCATTGTGTTAACGGGATTTCCCAGCAGAACAAAATACTTAACTCGGAATTGACACAACCTTTTTCTCTGTAGTGAAGATGACTTTCCCAAAGAATTGTTTGGTTGTGTCTGAAAGAAAAACAGCAAGAATCCACGTAGCACTAAGAGTCCCCGCCCGCACAGGGGCCACAAAAAAAAGCTAGAAGCGGCCACAAAAAACAGCTGAAGCGCGCGACAGCTTGTAGCACAAAAAGAAGCTCGAAGCGGCTTTTTTAGTGACCTGTGTGCGGGGTTACTTACTTGGTAAAAACAAAAAACCATAAAGTATCTATCATAATAACCTCCTTGGCGTTTTGCTTCGTCGTTTACACCGCGTACATCGAAGAACTAGAGCAATTTGCCTTTTTTCTCATCCGATTATTATTTAGGTGTCTGAATAGGCTCTTAACCCTTCAGATACCGTCAATTAGAAACACAATAGTAAGACAATAGATGCGCGGCCACCGGTGGTCGCTTGGGGATTCATGAATTAATAAATTAGTGCGCCTCACCATCAACGATTGCATCGGTGTCATTAGATGGGATCGCAGTCAAGCACCAGTTTATATTAAATTTAAAAAAAAAACTGTTCTCTAATTCTACTTTTCTTTTGCAGCCAGAAAACATCCTCTGTCTCACAAAGCAAGGCAACCGCATCAAGATCATAGACTTCGGTCTGGCCAGGTTCTACGACCCGGAGAAGAAACTCCAAGTCTTGTTCGGTACCCCTGAGTTCGTAGCCCCAGAAGTTGTGAACTTCGATCAGATCGGCTACGGAACTGACATGTGGTCGGTGGGAGTCATATGTTATGTGCTGTAAGTATTTAAAAAATACTTGTTAGATTAAAAATATTCGATTAGCCTGTTGGTCTAGTAGTTAGTGACCCTGACTGCCCTGCAGGGGTTCGATTTACCCGTGTAGATAAATAACTTTATCTGATTGATTTTAATTTTCAAAATAAGTAAATACCTGAATCTCGCGATCTTTTATCCTTACTAATATTATAAAAGCGAAAATGAGTTTGTTTGCTACGTCTTCAAGCCTAAGTGGCAAAACCGATTATGATGAATTTTGGTACAGAGATAGTTGAGACCCTGGAGACGGACATAGGCATTTTTTTTTAAGTAAAAAAGGGTGAGAAAGAGAGAAGAAAAGAGGAGAGGAATTAAAGTATATTAATAAACGCGGACGAAGCCGCGGGTAAAAGCTAGTATCATATAAATTGGGTAATGACTTTATAAGTTAGTAGTAAAAGTAAAACTTGCGCATACACTTCGCAGTGCGTAAGTGGCGCCTCCCATGATAGGTTGAAACTAAAGACTTAAAGTACAGCGCCATCTAGTGAGGGAATCCCTACACTCAGGCTCTTAGCTTATCCTTTAAATTCTACTAGTAGCATCACTAAACCATCTGCCATCTCCTTCTAGCCTTTCAGGTCTGTCACCGTTCATGGGTGAGACAGACATAGAAACAATGGCCAACGTCACCGTCGCTAAATACGATTTCGACGATGAAGCGTTCAATGAGATCTCCGATGACGCTAAAGACTTCATTCAGAAACTACTCGTCAAGGATAAAGAGTGAGTATCTTGCCTGATTGTTTGATTATTATATGTTGTGATATTGCTAGGGCATCAAGCCCTATAGATCCTGGACTTTTTGCAAAGGAATTAAATGTCGTAGAACAGCTTGAAATTATATTTTAAAGCCTTGGAATATTTTCTTCTTGTAATTGTAAGGCCGCCATTTTTGTGCTACAGTTCTTTACCTTAAGATTTTAGAAGTCAGAAATATAGCATCCAATACCATTTGCAAAAGGTTGGGGCCTTAGAATAAGTCTGTACAAATGAAGAAGTTTTTCCTTCTATAAGAACTTTAGTTCATAATGCGTGTCAAAAACCTTTTATCTTCGAAAAAAACTGCCTTAAATCCTCGCAACCTTTCAATCCGGTATGATCTCAAATAATCGCGGATTTACTAAAGCTGTGTATATACCAGCCTGACGATAAAGAACCCTTGTTACTCGTTTTATCCAACACTAGTAACTAACACTACATAAAACATTGCACGATGTAGAAAGAATGTTCTAACTCTTATAATAATTCTCTAACCCTGTACATACTAGTTAAGTAGATGTAGATTAGATTGTATGTGTAGACCACTAGTAACTACCCATCCTTCAAAGATTTGGTCCAAACTCTAGCACAAACTATTCAAACTGCAAGTTAACCCATTAATCCTTATAAACACCTTCATCTCTATTTGCACGCATTTCTTCTCGCATCCCATACTGCCGTAGCTGGGCCCTACGAAACCTCGTGTCTGTCCCCCCGTAGAGCTAGAGCCGCCCCCTAACAGTTGTGTCGGTGTTGGGCGCTAGTAACAAGGGTCTTTGTCGCAGGTCGCGGCCCGGCGCCACGCAGTGCCTGCGCCACGCCTGGCTCGCGCGCGGGCCCAAGCCGCCGCCGCACAAGCCCGCGCCCGCCCGAGCCGACCTCAAGAACCCGCTCGACCAAGCCAAGGACAACCTGCGGCTCTTCGTCGAGCGCTGGAGCGAACACCCCAACTCGCCATACGTATTCGACAACCAAGCGCACGAAATCACCAGCCTCGCCAATGGAAACTGTGAGCGATCCTCCATCGGAGGATGCTCTCCCTCACCTAGAAGCTCTCTCAGCAGTTCTCCCGACGTAGTGTTCGACGAAGACGACCTGGACCCTCCCCCGCTGAGAGAACACAACTTCCTATCCGCTCCCAAATATAACCCCGTCGAAAGGCGAGCCTCCGACAGCACCTGCTTCTTACACAAGAAACAAGACGTCCTCGTCAGGAAAAACTTAGCGGAAGAGATAAAGAAACTATCCGACCACTTATACATGCTATCCACAATGAACACTGATCTCGCAAACAACAACAGCATGAAAGAACTGGATAAAAACGTTACGGAAACTAAATCGACCAAAGAAGAGAAATTATCGAACGGTTTCAAGAAGGAAACGAGGCACACGAAGATAATAACCAACGGGGACGCATCAGGCAATCAGAAGAGACTATTCACGTCGAAGTCGACGACCAAAATATCGTCATCATTCTTAACAGAGAGAGAACCAGAGAAACCAATGACAAGTAAAATGCCGTGGGCGAAATCAAACAGATCGAAACGAGTAACAAATATGAGTCGAGATGTGCCCGACCAGCCCGTAGATGTTCGAAACAGTTTCTTCCAAGAATTTGACAGACGAAGGGAGAAGATAGACAAACTAGTGAATGGATCAGAGAATGGAAGACAGATGCCTTACAGGAGAGGAGATGAAAACAACGCACATCGCACGAAAGACCTCCTTTTACATCTCTTGGAGAAATGGGGGGAGTCTGAGGGAGTAGAGGCAGAAAGAACGGCTGGAGGAACCTCAAACGGAGGAAGACACCAGTCGATATCCCTAGAATGGTCTCCCTCCAACCAGTTGGGGCAGACCTCCATGTCAAGTCTCCACGCATTCTTCCAAAGACAGACTTCAGATGAGAAGACGCAAAGGAAGAAAGTGTCGAATAATGTAGCAAAATGACTCCGGTTGTAAGATTAAGTGCCATGACACTATGTTACCAAAGTACGGTATGAGATTAGTTAATGTTCTTGTAGCCTAGCGCATATACACGAGTTTGACTCGAGACATCACGGAATTTAAGTACAGGGTTATTATACGTACATTTTTGACCTAAGGTCCTATACATAAGGGGTCGTACCCTTGGGGTAAAATGGGACATACTCGTAATTTAACGCCCCATAACTGATGAAAAAGTTTAAAATAAGCTATGTTAATGCAAGTTATATCAATTACAAGTTTTTATATTCCATTTTATATTTTACCAGCCCCAGCCGACATAGTTTATTTTCTTTCAAAATAGATTCCTTACAGCTGTATTGAATAACGCGCACAATGGACTCAAAGTGCATCATACAAAAAGTCCTCCGAAGAACCGAGGACATTGATAGACCGGACTAGATAAAGGTACTTCGAAAAAAAAATGAGACTAATGTGGAAACGGTATGCGCAGCAACGCACTCTACAAACTTGTCTGCTTCATATTCCATGTGCGTTAAATCCGTAGCAAGTTTTCAGTGGACATTTTATTTACGATTCATGGATTTTTATACTCTGCAGACAAAAGTCCTTCGTCTGCGCAGGCCTTAAGACATATAATACACAAACGTTTCTCGTTTACTGCTGTTCGATTAATAAAAACAGGAACAAAAAATCCGTTGCGTAGCTTAGAAAAGAATTAACCGGGGAAACAGACAAGCAGGCAGCCACTTTTTCTTGTACTGTTAAGAGAATTGTTTGAAATCGACACAAAAGTACGTACTTAGGTAGTTTTTAGGGTTTAAAATAAGAACTGTCGTTTATATGCGCTAAGTCTTAAAAAGGCAGTTAAAATGACAATAATAAAAATCTAGTCTTCAAAATTTTACAAACAGATTTAGATTCAAGACTGAGAACGAATTATATCAACATATTGAACACATTTTGGTATTTTTTAAAACATTTTTTTTTATGATAATAAGACATGTTTTGAAACGTAGGAGTATATAAACTTAAATTATGATTGTTCCTTATCTGTACTTATGTATAACTTAATTGTATTTTATTGTTATTGCGATACGTATGTTGTTAAAATATAAGGCTTTATTAAAATTTGGTGTTTTATTAATATATGTTTGTGTTTTATAACCTATGGTTGTGCGGTTTCGTCCCACTATAGATCGCACAGGAATCTTGCGTTTTCTGAAATAAAAGATTTTGAAATAAAAAACTTTGTTATTAACTTAAAATTAGCGTAATTAACTAATTTATTAAAGAAAGGCTTTTTTTAATGCGTGATTTCTTTGATAATCATCTCCACGGTTCCAATCCAAAAAATGTAGACATTAAATCAATATGAAATCATAACAATCAACCTTCCACAGCGATCGTCTATCAGCGTCATCGACTCTGACACATCCTTGGCTGATCCAATCAGCTCTTTGCACAGAGCTACACGTTACCAAGTCCAAACTCAAGAGATACGTCATCAAGAAACGCTGGGCCAAAGCAGTATCAGCTGTCATCGCCCTCAAGAGAATGGGAGCCAAGTTTGAAGATCATCATGACGAAAAACTTGAGAAGAAGAATGGAGAAAATTGATTGAGAATATCTTCTTTAGTTCGAAGTTGATTGGGCAGTGATGTGGAGCGTGGCTAGGATTATCTCTCTGTTGTACCAGTTATCTCATTGGTCGAAGTTATTTACTTGAAGTGAAAGATACCGTCTCGGGTGTGACTATTCTCTCACTAGATGGCGCTAAGCTCAAAAACAGTTTATTTTGTTTTTAGTGTATGGAATACCATTTCCTTGACTTACTAAGTCACGGAAATGGTATTTGCCAAAATCGGACAGTCCACTTTATTGACCTTAGTCGAATTATATGTCTGATTTTAGCAAATATCATCTCCCTAAGTAACTGAATAGGTAATTCTCCTATTCGCTAGAAGTAAAATAAATTTTAAAATTGAGATCAACGCCATCTAGTGAGAGTTTTATTGTCTACTATAGTGTACCTAGTTTTCTTAATTTGGTTCATATTGTTAATGATTTATGAATTCACGAACATTTCTGCTAAATTACAGACATTTATTTTAAATACTTATGCGTCTGAGGCTGATTTAGATATTATTTTGACAATCACAAACTTTGATTTGTCTCAAAAGTTGCCATATTACGACTGGATAATTTTTTTATAAATTGCATAACACTGCCCAATCTTTGACTAAATAAAGCTTAATTATATTTTAGAATAAGAAAGTTGGTTAAACGCACATAATTCGCAAAAAATCGCACACATGCATATCTAACTTAGTTATAATTGGTTAATAATAACAATGTTGATTAATTTATTTATCGACAGTGCAATCAAAATCTATAGCTCGTTAATCTTGCCTGTATTCCGTTAAATATATCTGTTGATTTTTTGTTTTTCATCAATAACCACTTTTTAAGTCGCTAGAGTTCAATGTTGTTTTAGAGATAAATATGAAATGAAATAATATACAATAGGTAGCCTTTATCACGGTACCTACCATCGTGCTAGTAAGTACTTCAATATAGTCATAATAATTAGGCATAATTTGGTATAACGCACTTTTGGCATAAAAGTATTATTTTAGGACATGTGGCAATTATAAATTAACATTACTATTTAGACGAAATTCAGTATTAAGTCATGATTTTGAAACGCCCGCAATTAATAATAAATTTTTTTGCCAATATCAAAATGGGGGTAAATAGGGTTGCATGGGGCAAAACGGTACAAAACGTTTTGTTCCAATTTGCCCCTGAATCATTATTAACGCCATTGTACCGTAATTATAGTTTCGCCGCTACGGTAAAACGAAAAAAAATAAGTACATCATAACTATGCACCTACATGGTTAGGCACTTAAAATTTTAAAGCTAGTAGAGGCAAAAAAACCGTTGGTTTTACATGACTAAAATGGTGCCAAAACATTTACTAATTAATAACACTAGTTGTAATGCAGTGCCTATAATAAATAATATAATTAATGTAATCAAATAATCTCATTAAGATCTGTATATCTGGAGTATTCTATACACGTTATATTTTGTGAAATAATTATAAGTAAAATTGGGAAGTTTCGGCAAACGTTTCTGGCAACGATGAACGCACGACCCATTTATTTTCGTCCGTGGACAAAAATTAGAAGGGTTACCCAGCTTATGACCCAAAAATATCAATAAAATGAGACTTTTACTATGCAGTGAGTTATCTATCACGGGCTGAAAATAAAATATACACTTAGATAGGTAAATAATGAAAGACATTAACTTCTAACATTAGTTATAAGTTTTGTGCTAATTTAAATTAAATAATAATTGCAATCTCACCCATTGGTTGTCATCGCATCATGGCCATATTTTTTTCTTTTGTCAGCCATATTTATTTTTAAAGACGTTTGGTTAAAAATTATTGTGAATTTGAAAACAAAATTGTGTGGAATTGTTTAGTCTATTGTATTGCATTTAATTTTCCAAGTAAATGACTTAATTAAAGACATTGGTTTGTGAACGAAATTTTTATAGTATAATAATAAATCTTGTTTCATCAGAGGTGTGTTTTCTTGGTTCTATTTATTTTTCAGATTTTGGTAAACCAGATTTATTACTAAGGCAGAATACGTACTGCCATGAGGCGTCCTTTTTTAAGTGTGTCATGCATTCACAAACATGTTAACTCACATGTACACAAGACACTCATATCCGGAACCTCTATCTGTAGACCATACAAAATATTTTTGTACAGAACAAATAGGTATTTGTGTGGCCTGCATATGCAGATAGCAGGTGTTTAAATCCCTCAACCACGGCGCCAACCGTGCCGTCAAAACTAGAACTATATCCAACACGAACATAAGTTCCTACTTATCACAATGTTCATTACTAGCAGCACTGCGTGGTTGGCGCTTGTAAAGCTAGAACTACACTGGGTACACGTTACACACGCCGATCTGACCGCGTCGACTCCATAACTTTTATATGGAAACTAGACTTGAAGAGCTACTTTAGACCCACGCCACACGACATTGTTCAACATACAAATCTGTGTTACACGTGTGCGTATCATATCTGCCTAAGTATTGAAATGCGAAATTTTATCTATTAACGAAAAACTGAAAAAACAAACAACAGTCTATTTGAACCGAAGGTTTAAATTATTGTGTTGCTGAATGCAGAAACTAATTTCAGAATCTAAACTAAAAAAATAATCAGTTCAGGTCATGGGGCTACTTGGACCGGGACCGCAGTTTCGAATTAAAAATAATATCTATATTTTTTGAGTAGTATGTTGGGACCACAAGGAAAAAGGTAACAGTCGCCAAAAAACTGTATTTATTTTATTTGTAGTCCCAATTTACTATTAAAAAAACCAAGTGGAAGGTGGGACCGCGGTCCGGTCCAAAGAGCCCCACGATCCATTTTCTGGTGTAGGTATAATTGCATAATATGTAACGTCATCCTAAAGCAAGGAAGTTAGACAAATGTGCAAGCTGTGACAAAGACTATTAATAAATTAGTATTATGTAAAAAAAAGACGTGCACTGCTGGATATAGCATAGCCCTCCCACAAATATCCCTGATAGCTACAACTTGGGGGTCTTTAAGTCAAGAGTGAATAGGTTACTTCTAGGCAAGCGTGCTCCATCGTCGACCACATCATCGCTTACCATCAGGTGAGATGGTGGTCAAACGCGAGCCTATCAATAATAATAAAAAAAATCACCACAACGACCGCGTCCGCTTCCCGCAACCGTCGTCAAGTCATCGGTCCGTCATGTGGGAGCCTTCCAACGCTAGCGCTGCGGTTGCCACGAGCAATGTGGCCTGCCCGCTGCCTCATAGTGATTCTTGGGGCTATGTTAGTCAGAGCATATCTTCATTTCTGATTCAACCGTGCAAGGAAACACCAAGCATATCCTATCTAGGCTGTGACCAGTATCAGCTTAGGTAACCAAATGTAGTGATTCTAAATAAACTCACTACAGGTAATCGAGTTACCGATTTCAACAAGTTGAATCCCAATACCAGTTTTGTTTTACAAGACTTTCACTTTGATCACAAAACGTCTACTTTGGCGACATCTATCGGTAATTTCAGCAATCATTTGCGATATGCCAGAACTGCTGTTGCTTTAGAGCATAAAATGCCATTGATGCATCTACGTTTATCACAGCAGCAGCAGCTTTAGTTTATTCTAACCAAGCCCAAAGAACCTAATGTGTAGGTACCGTGTACTCACGGAGGACATTTACGGTCTGGGTCACGGCTAAAAGTGTAATGCCGATTGCAGACCGAAAACTGAGCTAAGTTAGTTAAGCTTAGCTCGCATAGGCAAGGCTTAACAGTTTTCCATACTTGTGTGCAAACCGCATGCTATGCGAACTAAGCTATGTGAGCTAAAGCTAACTAAGTCGGTTATCACACTGCAGCGTAGCGCTTGAAAACACTCCTACACACGTACTGCATCTACTGAAACTACATCTACGGAAACTGCATCCATGCAGTTTCAGTGTGTTGAGCTGCGCGTGTTTTCTATACAAACGGATACTTACAAGCAACGTTAAGACACGCATTCACGCACTACACTGCGGGGTGCGTAGGTACCAGTGTGATATCCGCCTAAAATATGCGAAACTAAGTTAGGGCCTGTGCACACCACGTTTTTTTAACGCGCGTTTGTGTAGCGATACGCAGGCGAGTCAGACGCAACCTATCTACCCAAACCGTAAAAGCGCGCCGCCGACGCACGTTTCTAAAAGGCGCGTTTAAAAAACGTGGTGTGCACAAGTCCTTCGTTGTATGCCAATGCATAGCTTGAAAAACTGCATCAGCTATACAGGCTGAACTAAACTAACTTAGCTCTTGATCTGCAACCGGCGGCATAAGATTGGAGGGTTTATTACTTTATTTTCAGGAAAAATAGCAGTCCACATTTTCTGGCTAACTGATAACGAAAGTCTATGACAAGAGAATCACTGAAATGTCGTCGCTCACGACGTCCATATTTCATGAATCCCCAAGCGACCACCGGTGGCCGCGCATCTATTGTCTTACTATTGTCTCTAATTGACGGTATCTGAAGGGTTATGCAAGGTTTCAATCACCCAAAATGGCAATGATAAAAGCGCTATGCAGTTTCCTTGTCTCATCGTAACAAAACTGTTACAGACACATGGTCAACAGAGCCGAAAGTTTCTGGAGTGGTGACGGCATTGAAAGGCCTACTCACTAGGTGGTCTGATAAACTGGTGAGGCGGACTGCATACCGCATAGAACGGGTCGTTGTGGCGACATTTGGGGCGGGGCTATAATACAGTCGACATCTTTCAGCTAAAATGAAGATGATAACGAAAATAAAACAACCAAAAAACTTTTTATACTTTTTTTTATTTTTAAAAACACGCAATGATATTGCATTCCTGGGTCCACAGCAATGCAATACCATACCGTGGTGGTACCAAAGATGGTATTAACGGTAAGATTTCTGGTAGCGAGCGCGCGCGCCTGGACCACCGAACTTCTTGGGCTCGCAGCGACGCGGGTCAGCGACCAACAAACTCCTATCGTATTGGACGAGGATATCCTTGATTTCCTTCTTTGACGCCTCGTCTACATCTGTAATGAAATAAGTTACGGTTGAAAATACTGCTCTCAAAGATAAATTCGAAAGTATGAAACATATGGTTTGAAATAAATGTAGTGTACATTTCAAACTAGCAAGATATTTAGATACATTGCTGCTTGGTAAATGACACCATTGATCTACCCTCCCTGAAATGACTGAGTTACATTTTGGCAACACAGCTTTGGAAGAAGGGGAAACATTATAACTTTATTTGATTACCGACTGTCTTTTGTCTTCTTCAACCCATAATCACACAAGACTGCATATTAGTGCCTCCTCCATTACGCATCAATATAGAATCAACAATAAAATGACAATAATAATAACAAAATAATAATGCTAGTTATGATAATACTTACATTTCTGGTAGAAAGCAATGAGTGCCTTAGAGATAGCTTGTCTGATAGCATACACCTGGGCGACGTGACCACCACCCTTAACGGAAACTCTGATATCGACACCGGAGAATTTCTCCTGAAAATAAAATTATTATATTAGTACAATCTGATATTGTAAAATGTACGAGGTTGATGTATGAAGTGGTGATCAGTTTGGATCTTTACTACACATCTAAAGATGCTCAGGTTCGGAATAAGAGTAATCATCATTAAAAGCTTGTTTTCATAGAAAGAGGAAAAATTATGTCACTACTAGCAATTTAACCCTTCAGATACCGTCAATTAGAGACACAATAGTAAGACAATAGATGCGCGGCCACCAGTGGTCGCTTGGGGATTCATGAATTAATAACTAAAAACATATAATATATTTGAAAAGTGGGAAAAGATTTAGTCACTGGTATTTAACTCTTCAATCATTATAAATAGAGACATAATAGAAAGACAATGGGTGCGCCCCGGCATTCGCTTGGGGATTAATGAATTAAGAGGGGAAAAAAATTTACTTGCTGGCAATAGAAAAGGGAGAAAAACAGTGGCGTAACTATATTATCTGAGGCTCGTGGCAAATCCTTTCTATGGGGCCCCAAAAAACCATGTCTTGTGTTTTTTTTTTTATATTTTGGGTTACTTCTTCTGAGTTCGTGGCCTCTAAGGCTGGGGGCCCCGTCGGACCGGGGGCTCGTGGCACTGGGGAAAAATTACTTACTAGCATTTGAAAAGGGATCAAAAGATGTTTTATCACTTAGCAGAATCACAATGTAGTGAAGTTTGATAAATAAATGAATAAATATTATCTTTTGTATAACCATTGATAGGCAGTGTTAGTAAACAGACAAAGTACAAAGTTAGTTGTGACTTTAGAAGGTTGAAAATTAGTGGGTAAGTAATACATAGCAATGCAAAACTAACTACAAACATGAGCAGAATAAAGAATGTGAAATAAACATGCAAATGAGAAATGAGTATGAAGTTAGTTATAGATGAATGAGTGCTATAAATTTTCTTGAAGGAGAGAAATCTATTTATCTTTAATGAAAATTAATTTATTAACTACTTTAACGACTTTTAAAAGCAATGTGCTATTTTATATTAAACCAAATATAAATTAGCAATGAAACCAAAATATTGTGAGAGCAGTGTCACTTATTTACATTTAGCTTACTTTTGTTTAGCTCTAAACTAAGACGACCAACTGACCGAAAATTGGATGTAAAAAATAAAATGTACATGCAAAACAATAGGTAAATGCATGATAAACATTATTATAGTTGTTGAATGAGTAGCAACCAATTAAAAACAACTATCACATGATGAAGGAGTTCTTAGGTACTCCTGGATATTTCATGGTCATTTATTGTGATGATAAGAAAATTGAGTATTGCACTGACCTTGCCGAGCAGTAGGATGGGCTCCTGCAGTTTGTACTGCAGCAGGCGGGGCTCCACCAGGTCGAGTGGGCGACCGTTTACGCGCAACACTCCATGTCCGCGTTTACAGTAAGCCACGGCTGTGGCTGTTTTCTAAAAACATACAAAATGTATTAAAATTTTGAAGGGAGAAATCTTGAAAAAATAAACATATTATGTTGGTATATACAAAATAGTGCAAGTTCTAATCTCCCCAAGCTGATCCTTCCGATGAATAAATAATGCCTGGAAAAACATTTTTGAGGTTATGTTGAACACATAAATAACAGTTTACAGTTGCAATAGAGCTACTTGAGCCCAAATGGTAATGAAAAATGATGGCCAACGCTGTAAATTTAAATCTAGCCATTATTTAGATCCCATGAAACCGCCAACAGAAACTGGGGAGCGTCCGGTAACAAAGTTGATGACCCCCCCATAGAAAATACCACATTGATAGGCTGATGGAAAAGTTTGTACTAACTGTTTTACCAGAAATCTCGTATTGCACACTGTTATCAGGGTGAAATATGGACTTGTATACTGAAATATTCACTAAGAAATCAGCACAAACACGTGGAACGAACAAACACTAACCTTGCGACCGAATACTTGGACGGCCTGGATAGGTTCACGTCGCGCCTGAAACACAGGTAAGCAGAAATCGAATGAGAATCAAATCAATTTGTAAGGTTGGGTAACGAAAATAGTAGTAAAATAAAATAATTACAGAGCGCAAATCGTCACGCACCTCTTGCGGGGCAGCCATTTTGACAGAGAAAGACTGAATGAATGAATAAACCACAGACCAGACGGAATAATAGAGAATAAAGACTATGCAGTCTATGGATGAACGAATGATTACTAAAAACCGGAACTTGTCAAACATAAAAGTTGGACATTCTCGCCTGTTTCACTGAATCCTACTACCCTGACATCTATCGATGAATAGCAAAAATAAAAGTTTACGATTTTTGAAACTAGATGGCCCTACTAACTTGGTACATATAGTTGTGGCTAGATGGCGCTACTCAGAGTTTTTAATACACATATTTACCACTAGGTGGCATTATAACGTAAACATTTTCACACTACACGTTCACGGTGGGTGAGTCAACTAGGCAATCCATCACGCATAGCAAAGCGGCGCGCCAGGCTTGTTTTGTATTCGTCGAACGTAATTGCTGAGGTGGAGTCGTGCGGAATGCGCGACAGTAGTGCACGATCACGACAATGCGCTGCGAAAAACGCTAAGTTGCGAACATTCCCGCGCCAGTGCATTAAAACTTGAAACAAAACAGTGTGAAATTGTTATTGTACGAGAGAAATTTTGTGAATATTTTTTTGTTTATGTAATGAACAGTGTGTAATATTTGAACTGGATTTATTGTGATTTACCTGGACGAGTGATTATTAAAAATTTGGAGGTAAGTTCGGAATTATTTAAACAATATTAGCTTTGTATATTACCACGAATTTGTGTATAATTACCACGATTTTACGCAGTCGTCCCAACTTGTAATCACAGTCGACAGTTTATTCAACTTTTTAATAAACATGAAACGTTCCTGGGAACAGCGAAGCCTAAGGTTTAGTACAAGTAGTAGTAGATAGGGCAGCATTTTTACGAGTAATTTAAATTTCTAGAACCAAAACTCTCTTAAACTTGTGCGCCTCAGGTTCAAAGATTGCATCACTGCTTACCACCAGGTGGGATCACAGTCAAGCACTAGTTTATATCAATAAAAAAAACATGCAGACTTTGACAGAATTTAAGCACACATCGTGTTTTTATTCAAATAAAATTATTAAACCTAATATTAACCCTTCAGATACCTTCAATTAGAGACACAATAGTAAGACAATAGATGCGCGGCCACCGGTGGTCGCTTGGGGATTCATGAATTAACAACTCACTTGAGTTGTTACACTTACACGGACATCAAAAAACTTTTTATCATCAACTTTTTGTTGACTTAGTGCGTCATACAAAAAACAAGTGAATCATTCAAGATTGCTGGCCACAAGCTTGCGTAGTATGCAACTAAGTACAATATCCAGGAAAAATTGGTAAAATGGGAATTTATGTCAAAGGAATTCATTGAATTGATGAGCGGTAAAACCAGTGCGTATCTACCTGGATGTTGTGAGGATGTTTTGCAAATAAAAATAATATTTACAACAATTACAAGCCTTTAAAACTGCAAGAGCATATAACTTACTATTATACGAAAAAAATGTTACATTAAAAGTTTAAAACCTACTTGCATTATCAATATCATTTACTGACCTAGACTCATGTTAAATTCATTACTAATCAGTTTGCAATTGCACCCACGAACCCGTGCGTAACTACTTACGTGCCTACCTTTCAACCACTGAGCCTAACATACAATTGTGCATCTTAATTCATGAATCCCCAAGCGACCACCGGTGGCCGCGCATCTATTGTCTTACTATTGTGTCTCTAATTGACGGTATCTGAAGGGTTAAAGTAATATTTATGATTGTGTTACCTTGCACATAGAATTGATATTACTTTTTAGGGTTCCTTTGTATAAACGGGACCTTATTGCTATGCTATTACTCCGCTGTCTGTATATCTGTCACCAGACTGTATCTCAAAAAAAGCGCAAATACTAAAAACAGAATAAAATCAATATTTCAGTGTGGCTCCCATATCCCATACAACATACGTGATTTTTTTGCGAGTCCGATTCACGCTTGGCAGATTTTTAGTATTCATAATAAGTGAATATTGAGTCCCACTCATAATTTCCAGTAACATTACAGACACACACAAGATGTCTATCTATTAGTTTATCAGACACATAACAACGCTTCTCATACAGAATTCCAAGATAACTCATATCGACTTCACTAAAATCTAATCATAAAAAAGGTTGCCCTACACTAGGAATTACTCCTGTATTGTGCCTGCGTTCAAAAATATGTAAATTCATATATCTACCTACCTACCTACCTACATAAGCCACCTAGATCCCGAAACAACTACCTGAGGGCCATACTTATAACGCACCTCCGCTCAACTGATGTCACAATTCACAACTCAAAAATCAAACTATTGAGAAAAAGGCCTTTAAATTCTAATACCTAATAAATTCAGAAATATGACGCTACATATAAATAAATAAAAATGGGTGACTTGTGGGCAAATAATTGAACTACAAATATGACACTATCTGAGCTTAAAGCTTGTTGAATTCTGGAATTAACCCTTTAGATACCGTCAATTAGAGACACAATAGTAAGACAATAGATGCGCGGCCACCGGTGGTCGCTTGGGGATTCATGAATTAATTAGCAAATTAGGCTTTTTTGAGTTATAACACTATTTGAGCGGAGGTGCGATACCTATTTGTTCCGTGCGGAAGACGAACCCGCGAAACCGAGCACAACAGCCAATATCTCAACCACTGCACCAAACGTGCTGTCAAATCATAAATCCAGTGGCTCCACCACGAATTTAATCGAATTAGGTTTAATATCGGTCACTCGGTCTTTTTCGTGATTACTTTTTTGTACCGCAAAACTATCGGTTACCGCAAAATTGTTTACCTCCTACTTTTTCCTCCTATCCTAATTCATACTTAGGGTAGGTAGGTGAGTTCTATATGAATTTGGTTAGATTACACTTTGAGCCCTGAGTTTGTTTCCCCTGAGGTAGTCAACTAGGAAACATCGGCCTCATCTAGTTTAAATTGACGTATAAGTGTTTTTAAAAATTTATTTGCAAAATAAATATCGGATACTGGCAGTAATGTACCATGTATCTGCATGCATTACCTATGAATAAAAAAACTCTTTCGTCGTTTTATAAATCGATCCCCTATGCGTAAAGTCGTAAAATAATTGAAGGCATCGAAATGCAATCGTAGCGTAAACGTCGAAGCAATGAATAGTCGAACTACTGATTTTCGAAATTGAGACTGTATCGAACTTCAGACTGACACTCAAGAGCGGGCTTGCGGACGATGAGCAATGGTATCACGTCGTCCGGTCAGGGACCGAGTTGTCGACGGCACATAGAGTTCCACACGTGCCCCAAAGATGAGCCTTGGTCAGCAAAACCGTTGGGGCTTAGCAGGGCCATAGTCTAATGTGGCCATGAGTTGCCTTCCGAGGAAAACTCTTAGTCCTGAAACGCAAAGGGCAACTGAAAGAACATAGGCGTGGTTTTAGTAAGTAAAAGTCGAACACACCGCCGTCCCGCTCCACCCTAGAGCGGGAGAAGTGTAGTAGATGCTTTCCCAAACCAAAAAACGGCATTGAAAAATTCGTCTAAATAATCTTCTAGGAATTTTATTCTCACAGAACCTTTTTCTCAAAAATTACATCCTTAGGCATTCACAAGAATTTTTTTATCCGCACGGACGGAGTCACGAACAAATGCTAGATCATCGAAAGTGTTACGATTTACTAGCATTAGCATATCATTAACATGCATTATGTGCTGTTTACATATTCACGTCTCAATTAGTGCCCGTATCCCGACAGTTATGTAAAAAAAAAAACTAGTTCAATAGGTATCTACCACAAACAATATTTCCATAGTTTCATAATAACTTGTTGAAATAAATAAAAAAATAACAAGCTACGACTCCAAGTTGGTGCTTGTCAAATATATTTGTAGTCAAATATCGAGATTTTGAAAGTGCTAGCAATAAATAAGAGTATTCATAGACTTCCGTATGTCAAATATAACGATTTATTGAAGATTATCTAAGCACACAATACAACGAATGGATTTTCTGACGATTCGGACATAATATATTTGGACAGTGTCCGAATACCACACGACATTTATCGTACCAAGCAGGGCGCGCGTAAACCCCCGTTAAATAATTTCTTCATAAGTGTACTGAAAAACGTCAATTGATACACGTGCAAATTTGTGGCTACAGCTCTTGGCTCCATAACATTCATTTTCCTATGGCTCGTGCGAATTCCGCCTTGGTCGCAAAGACAAATTTCTGCACTTGTATCAAAATGTACTATATCTTTGCTGAACCGCACTATTTTCCCGCCAATTAGATTTAAAAAACCAATGTCATAGAGATTGTCTATGATAAGCTAACTTTTTAATATGTAATGTTGGGATGTAAGGCGTGTCGTTTATCGGACGACCGTTGTGTGACCGAGAACATGTCGACAGCGCGACACGGCTTCCTGTCGATCGCACACTTCACGTAATACGGTCATGGATAATCCATTTTAGGCGTAAATGGGCTGGAGAAATGTGTGTATAGGTTATGGAAACTGACTTTGTTAAAATGGTCGCGTACTTTGTACCTATTGATCCCAGTGGCGGGCGTAACTCTAGGGTGGTAACACTAAAAAAACCTTTTTAATTCGAGCCAGCTAATCTGCAAGCGTTCAACCACAGAACAGATGAAAGAGCGCTCAACCAAGCAAACTCTTCAGCTTTATAATATTTGTTACAGCTTAGGATAGGCCCCGACTTACGTGTTGAAGGAGCATTACTTTGTGTAATTTATTTACTAACCACCCACTGCTCTCAAAACAGTGAAGGAAAATATCGTGAGGAAACTGGCATGTCCTAGAACCAAAAATTCGAAGACATGTGACATCCACCAACCCGGACTGGGCCCGCGTGTTGTATTACAGCCTACCACTTCTCCTAGAAAGGAGGCCTGAGTCCCATCAGTGGGAACATTAAAAAGGCTGATGATGAAAACTAGCAAAATGCCAAGAGCCCCAGGTTCGACGGGGCCCCCGGTCTTAGTAGCCGCGAGCTCAGAAGAGGTATCCCAAAATATTCAACCAAACAAACTCTTCAGCTTTATAATATTAGTTACAGATATTATATTTTTAGAAGATTACAACAACAACAACAACAACAACAACAACAACAACAAGTAGGGTTATAAATTAAATTATCATGTGAACATTGGCACTTATTAATATGCCTTCTAACATACAATTTAACTCACAGTAAGAGGAACTACTCAATTAATATATTACTACAAAAACTTAAAGATAATTAAATATATTAAAACAATGAACCAAAGAGCGATGTGTAGTTCTCAAAAGACAATACTGAGCTAATAATAGCTTAAAATAAGGAAAATTAATAAATAATATTACATGTTATTGTCCGTTAACTTTATTGCACACATTCCTACCTCTTGATTTTATTCCATAAGCCTTATGATGTAGTAATATTTATTTATACATTTACCCGATATCCGTGGCATGATCATATTTTGTGGCACGCCTGCCCCGCTCACGGGGCCATTTTTACCTCTTTCATATTTTCTGTGATACAGACAGCATCATCAACTGGTTATGCCCTTTCCAAAGGTATTTTAATGTGACAAATTGATGTGCTGTAGAAGAAAGAAAAGAAAGGCCTCAACTCAGCAATAGACTAAGTCGTGGCCTAAAATGTACAAGTTTATTGTTTTCCCTGATTGAAAATTTTATGACCTTGGCTCATAAATAACAAGGAAAGTAGCCAGTTAAATTGTCATTAAACCTCTATCAATCAACCGAAGAAATAAACACTTTACTTGCCATGTTTAGTTGTTCTAACTGGAGGAAGAAATATGTAACCTCGTCACAACTACTGTAAATTAGATTTTCCTTGTGTAATAAACACACATCGTCGTCATCATTACCTCAAGGAAATGTACTCCTAAGATGAACAATATCCTATGTGCTATTCCAGGACATTGTCTACTTGTGTACCAAATCTCATCAAAATCGGTCCATCCGTTTAAAAGTGTAGGAGTAACACACATACATTCTACTTTCACGCAAATGAAGCCGCTAACAGAATCTCATCATCATTATTCTTTCAGCCAAACGTCCACTGCTGGAAATAGGGCTCTCCCAAGTGTCACCACAATGACCGGTCTTGTGCATCTCTCATCCGACGGATGCCCGCAGCCCTAACTAGGTCGTCGGAACACCAGGTTGCGTAAGACCTGCAAACGCTGCATCTTGCAGGTCATCGTGGTGGTGACATTCCAGAACCTTTTGGCTCCATCGACCATCTGTTCTGCGAGTAATTTGCCCTGCCCAGAATGTAGTTCTTCATAATTATCTTCGGACCTCCAACAGTAGTCATAAAATAAACCAAGTAATGTACTTAAACGATATTATGTAGATGGACGAAGAGAAGATACCTACACGTGGTTCAATTTTCAATCCTATTTCGCCAATCAATACGGTTTAAAATTAAATAAACCGTTGTGCAATATACTGCATGGTAGTTGGAAGTCCTAGGGCTTCGTATAATATAGTTAGCGGATTAAGATTAGGTATGCACAGCGCACGCCGCACGCAACCGGAGTCGGGAAGCCATACTAACTTGCTGCAGATTTTTCGCAGAATACATGTAAACAAAGAGCATTGAATAAAAAAATATTCCAATTAAATAATGATTAAATTTAAAAAAAAATGTTATCCAATACCTTTTTATATACCTAATACTAGTTGCTCCCAGCGGCTTCGCCGGCGTGATAGCATAAAATTATCCCAAGGGAACATATTACCGCTATAAAAAATATCCTATATCGTATTCCAGGACATGGTCTATCCGTGTACCAAGTTTCATCAAAATCGGTTTTGCGCATTAGGCGTGAAGACGTAACAAACAAACTCACTATCGTTTTTATAATATTAAGGATGTGACAGATATATATATTTTTTTAGTTCCTCTAGGCTCATCTAGGAACAGCCAGCATAACTACCGAACCTGCATGAGCTGCGAGATTGATCGAAAGAGTTACCTCGGCTCTGAAATGCATGGGTCGTGAGTTTTTGTCATTCACTAATAGTCTTTCACTCCGTCTAACTCGACACAGAGTTAAAAAAAAATCACTTTCAAAGAGTTATCTATGACACAGTCCTTCCCCTTTCTTTCATTCTTCATATTCACTGTCAAAACTTTCCTGTCGAGACCCCTTCTTCATACCTCCTCACCACGCACATGAGTTCAGTACAGTCTGTGGCCTAATTTTTAAGCATATTCCCTCGTTCCCCTTTCTAAAGCACAACCATATGTCCCAAATTCAGGTCATCACCAAGTAGTTCTAGTTCATAATCTGATAAGATAATTTTTTTTAGGGATAAGCAAAAGTATTTTAGGCCATGTTTGTTATTGATAACTGTATGTTTACTCACGATAGGTTTATCAAAAGAAATAATTCTGTTACTGATACAATTTTTTTTTAATTATTGTTGATAGGATCCCGTAGACCACCATCTCACCTGATGGTTAGCGATGATGTGGTCGACGATGGAGCATGCTTGCCTAGAAGTAACTTGTTCATCTTAACTAAAAGACCTGGGAGTCTTTTAGTCAATATAAATTTGTTGTAGCTATCAGGAAACTCAGACTCCGGCAGGGAATTCCACTCTAAGGAGTGGATTGGGTGGAGTGGACTGTGATGGATGGCTCTACACACAATTAATGTATTTCCAAAACGTTTTGTGCGTATGGGACGTCCGCCACATTCCACATTCCAACTCCATCTCTCTTTCTCACTCAAGCACGCTTGACATACAACATGTAATGGTAGTTCAAAGCTCAATATTCATCACAATATTTGTAATGTCAACAAAGATGTCCATAGCGCCACCTAACACACCTCCAGCGGTCCTTGACACACACTTAATCCTAACTTTATGTTGAATTCCATTTCTTTCAAATTCCTGAGATGCCGATTGCTGAGATATATGTCAATTTTTTTCTACAGTTAAGTTTGAAGGTTAAAGATTTCTAAACTTCAAAAAAGTACCATTTCAGTGATATTAAAGTTCAATGACGTTAAGAGAAAATGTAAGTAACTTATGTGTTTCGAATCTTAAAGGAGAGTTTAAAATGCCGCCAAGAAATGTCACAGTACTCTTTATTGTATAAGTTAATAGTTTGTCTATAGTGTAAAAGAATAGATAAGGTAAAGTGAAAAACAGACTTACTGCCGCACTCAGAGACGCCCATTAACGCTAATCTCTGATTTACTAATTTTGTCATTGAATAATAGTCTATATCTTTATGATGTTAAGTACCTTAGGTTTTGCTATAATTAACATTAAAGTAAAATGACGTCTCTGTGTGCGGCAGTTAAAGTTGGTAAAAGCTTTAGCTGTAAAAGCTAAAAAACTTTATTGTGAGGTAATCTTTTTAGATTGAACTTAAGATTAGACATTTATGGTGATGTGTTCTCATTTATTTTGGAGTTTTGGAAATGCTTATATTTAAGTCCTCCCACTTTTAATGACTTAACCAATGCGTTCTTTCAGGCCCTTTGTGTTCTAGGACTGAGGTTTCCCTTTTAAAGATTTCCCGAAGTCCTAGCGGCTATCGGTTCTGCAGGGTCCCTCTTAAGGGCCTAGCCCTAGCGGACATCAGCTCTGGGCCCCTAGTTTGCAGTTTGCTGACGTCTCTTTACCGGCGATG
Source organism: Mythimna lalbum (assembly GCA_949319445.1). NCBI lineage: Eukaryota > Metazoa > Arthropoda > Insecta > Lepidoptera > Noctuidae > Mythimna > Mythimna lalbum. The sequence continues at coordinate 15,856,730 of OX439357.1, read as the reverse complement.
ACTCGGTCTTACCGGACGACCGGACGGCGAGCTACCTATTACTCGTCGTCGTACATTCCACGGCTACGGTGACACTTGAACATTCCTGTAACCCAAGTTGTGACGCCATTAAGATTTTATCCATTTCCTCTAATGTAAAAGATTGTTAGAATGCCAGACGGTGCCGACGTGATGATGGAGGCATCTTACAACAGGTTCTTCTAGTCGAGAATCATAAAAAATATATGTTACGTAATGCGTTTATGATAAAAAGTTTGTTTTCGATGTAGGATGATGTGTTTGGGTGTGCTTAAAAATTATATAAAAAAAAAAATTAAGACTTTTTTTAAAAGAAATAATTTTTATTTAATTATGGTAGTTTTATGATATTTTTTTAGTAGATATATTTTTTTGCCTCTTAATTAATATCATGTTCATGAACTTTCCTATTTTATTTCCGACTCCTTCCTTGCAAGGAACTAGAGGATCCATAGTTCCTCTTTTCCATAGGCTTTTCATGTGGATAATAATGGCTTTTTTCACACACTTGTCAACATTTTATTTATTCCTCCTTGTACACTGGTCTGCTTGAAATTTCAGTTCCTTTCTACTTATGTTTATCAATTTTATCTTCTACTGTCTCACTGTGTGTGCAAAATAAATTAACAAGCAAGGACATCCGAGGCATTCCGCTAGTATACATAATCATCTATCTTTTTAGGAGATGAAATCAAGAGTGTGTCCGGAAGTTGATCATGAATATTTTGATCATATCGAACGACCACTCCATAAATTATAATTAACTAGTTTTGTTTTTGCTAGCGACTTCAACCGCGAGAAAAAAGGTTTCTCCATACAAACTTTGGACCACCGTTCTTTATAGTTGGGAAATCATCCAATGACGGCGCACACAATGGCACAAAAGTCTGGTTTGGTGGTATCAGACTTTAACTGATTAAAACCCACACACATTATTTCTTTGCCTTCGGGCTTATGGGACCCATGGCCTCAGCAGTCTTCGAACCTGCTGGGCTCCTATTGTTTACTGGCTTATCCTTGAGGCGCGCGTGGTACACTACGCGCCGTCGACGACTCGGGCTCGGTCCGGACGGTTACCGGACGGCTGGATGGCGAGCTCCCATAGCTTGCCATCCACAAGCCCACGCCTACGGTGGCTGGTAGCCGTACCAGCACGGTGCACGGTGCACGGTGCACGTGTACGGTGGCAGGTAGTAACTTTTTGGGAATTCCTTTCTCATTCTTTGTGTACATCATAAAAGAAACCTGAGTGCAGCGTTCTAGGTCCAAAGGTTTAGGGCGTTGATAAGTTAGTGAGTTAGTCAGGACTTAGCCTTTTATAACATCCGTGAGTGTGACCGTGGCATCATCGCGGGCCCTAACAGAATACCAGCGCTGCGTTATTTATGGCTTTTTTCGCAGCACATGCTTAGGCGCCTTTTAGGCCCACAGATTTTAAGTTTTTTTTTTTTCATAGCTATTTTAATTCTACCAAATGTGTGAGTGAGGTACGAATAAACCTTTTTCGTTTTTTCTTTTCTTGATAATATACTGATAGCCCAGGGGCATGTTTCTGATACATTTTGTTACATATTATTAACATGAATTTTATTTAACCAGTCTCTTAATATAGCTTACGGATATTTTACGTAAGTTTATATATTTTGTTATAAAACATTTTTTATTGGCTCTCAATCTTATTTTTAATTAAAACGTTACCTAAACAATAATTAGGTAAAATCATTATTATTCTCTCTATACTCTCATTATTGATTCTTTACCAAAGTAACTACTCAAGAACGGCTGGACCGATTTTAAAGATCTTTGATTTGTTGGATTCGTCTTCGCCCCAAATAGCAGAAAAACTATTCAAATATCGGAAAGAATCACATAAAATAAAAACAAAATATTCAAATTCATCGAAAAATTACAGCAACTGACAAATACGTCCTCAATCATTCTATCATTTGGTCTATTGACTGAATAATGGAATGTTTGTGAATGAATGTCATGCCAAAAATCCATGAATTTTTAATAATACTTCACTCTATTAGCTGGAATTATCAAGTACTAGCTTTTGCCCGCGGCTTCACCCGCGTACATAATTTCAGGATAAAAAGTATCCTATGTGTTATTCTGGGATATGGTGTACCAAATTTCATCGAGATCCGTTCAGTAGTTTTTGCGTGAAAGAGTAACAAACATCCATACATCCATCCATACATACAAACTTTCGCATTTATAATATTAGTAGGATTTATTACTCATGCACACCTATCAAATGTAGTCTTTTTAACCCAAAGGTTGACTGGTAGAAAATGTATAAAATGCCTTGTTGCATTAAATCCACCTATGTACCAACCACTACATACACAAAGTTTAAATAAATAAGCCTAATGATTCTCTTTTAACTTCACTTCTATTTCTAGCTAAACAAGAACCAATTTATCAAAATAAATCTAAATCACCACTACCATAGAAATAACTCCACAACTCCTTTCTTATATCTATGACCACTACTATCAAATGTTGCAAAAAGGCCTCCTCACAATGCACCCTAATAATATTTTATCACTTTATTCCCGCCATATAAGTCGTCAACCGGTGTCGAACCGGTGATCTCCTGTAGAGATACATAAACAGTTGCGCACAGTCCGCAGTCCGCGCCATATTGGTGGTCATGACTTATTAAACGAGATGTTTGCCGACTGCACACTATAAATTAAATCTGATAAGTGAAGGAGCAATGTATGAAGAATTGTGATATTTAATCGCTGGGTCATGGTGTAGGAGAGTTGTAGAAGTTCAGTTTAGAACATCACCGACTTCACAATGACATCTCCGGCTCTAGGGAGGGGCGAGGGAGAATGTCAGACTTTTATTGACTTAAACCCACAGTGTTCCTTATTTACCCTTTGCGAAGGCTATCCTCAGCCCTGGCAGGTTTTGGCAACTAGCCCCGTCAACCTTGACATTTTTTGTCAAGTCAAAACATCTTTTTAAGTGGGCTTGGAACGAAACGAGCCGCGTCGGCTTGAGCTTGGTCTCTACCAGACGACTACCCACTGCTCGCCCCCCGCAAGCCCGCGCCAAACAATGCTGGAAAATCGTAAATGTAACTCCCGACGCCCGGGGTGTCTTCGGTGAACCTTGTCTCCACCTTCTATTCTTCTCACTCCATAGCATGGCCTGAACCATAACCGGAGCCCAAACATGGACTGGATTTGAAATAACGATCCCGCATCGCTCTAGAGCGAGAGAAGTCATTGAATAAATGACAATGATATTTATTTTGCAAATAGGTTTTAAAAAACACTTTTACACGTTAATTTTAATAGAATAGTTTCCCGTCAAAAAAATAAACTTAACCATCTGCAAAGTTACTCAGACATCTCTTGAATTGAATTGATCTTCTGATCATATAACCTACTATGACAAGAGCTTTGGCTTCCATTTGTAATCCGAGCGATATTATATTTCGCAGTAGCAAAGTTTAAGTATCGAGTAAGCGGTTGTGTGTGGCCGTCGACTACTTACGCCACTGTTATCGGTGATGGCCATCCGGTCGAGATAGTCCGTCATAAACAACACTAATGAGATAGAAACTTGGCACTAATGACCAGTAACTGGACTACCCTCAGTATTTTGTAGATAATCATAAATAATTTATTATATGAACTAGCTTTTACCCGCGGCTTTGCCCGCGTTTATTCGTATACTTTACTCTTTCTCCCCCTTTACTAACTCAAAAAAAAATTAGCCTATGTCCGTCTCCAGGGTCCCAACTAACAAACAAACTCACTTTCGCTTTTATAATATTAGTAAGGATTTAGTTTAGATTGTCAATTTTTTAACACCATTCATTGTGCATATCGATTGCCTGGTGAAGTTTGCGGGATCTGATGGATGCGGGACGCGCAGGATCGTTCGTTGTGGCGACACTTGGGGGAGGCCTATGTCCAACAGTGGACGTGTGTCGGCTGATATGATGATTGTGCGTACAGCTAAGTAGTGGAATTCTCTGCTGGAGTCTGTGTTTCCTGATGGCTACAACTCGGGAATCTTTAAGACAAGAGTGAATAGGTTACTTTTAGATAAGCGCGCTCCATCGACGACCGCATCGTCACTTCCCATCAGGTAAGACAGCGGTCAAGCGCGAACCAATCAACTTTTTTTTTTATTAGCCAATACTTTCCCACTGCTGGGCAAAGGCCTCCCCCAACTCCTTCCATGGAACTTAGAACCTTAAAACTTATGGTATGACTTAAAGTTACTAAGTTATATCTAATATATAAAATTTCTATGTCACAATGTTAGTTACCGTACTCCTCCGAAACGGCTTTACCGATTTTTACCAAAATTGTATATGCGTAGTCAGTAGGTCTGAGAATCGGCTACTATCTATTTTCCATACCCCTAAGTGATAAGGGTTGTTCACCCATAAATTTTTTATTTTTATTTTTGGACGACAATTTTTTTTTATATTTAATGTGGCATTAAAAATACATACAACCCTAAATTTTTCCTTTTTTGTCACCAACCCCTATTTTTTTATAGCAAAAAATAATTTATAAGGCAAAACAACGTTTGCCGAGTCAGCTGGTGTATGTATAAATAATAATACTTACACATAAGTAGCTGGTTTCTCAAGAACATCTCATGTGATGACTGTATGCAGGTGCATTGTATACATTGGCTGAAAAACAAATTCGCATCAAAAATAGAACTAACGACGCGGCCCACAAACAGCTGCCTACCTGTCACGCAACACCTACGTTTATATCTAAAGACTAGCTTTTGCCCGCAGCTTCGCCCGCGTACATAAAATATATAGCCTATGTCACTCAGGAGTAAAGCAGCTTTGGAAATTTTTTAGCAATCGGACCAGTACTTCCAGAGATTACCTCCTACAAACTTTACCTCTTTATTATATTAGAGTAGATTCCATTAGAATTTACTAGTGGACGATGCCATAAAGTTATAATATTACTGCACCGTCAATGAAAAGCAGAGTTAGCACACTGGTATATTGAATAAGTTTTGGAATCTTCCCGCCAAAATACAAACATTCATAGACAAAACTATTGTAATCATAGACAAACAATTATAATCATAGACAAGCTAAAGTAACCATCGGTACAATTACGATAATAATAAAAAATGCTTTCTACTTATTTCTAAGCTGTGTGTTCTGAAACGCAACAATTTTTTTTTCATAGGGATCCGCCAAGGATGGATTTATATGGATAGATACCAATATCTCACCTGATGGTATGCGATGATGATGACACACACACACAGGAATCATGATGTGGTCGACGATGGAGTACGCTTACCTAGAAGTGACTAGATACTAATCTAATCTGACTGACAATTCAAACTACTGGGACTGGGATTACTGGGATTCCCTTTTATGACGGATTTTTCAGATTATTGCATACCGTAAACAAAATATAAACGCTTATGCTGTACAGGTTCATAAGAACGCCGAAAATACCTTACAACTATGTGGGATTGATCGACGGCGGCACCGCGAATTGTTCCACGCGCGCCTCAAGGAGTTGTCAGCAAACCGTAGCCCAGCAGGGTCGAAGCCTACTGGGGCCAAGGGTCTGATTTACTTATCGTAAATAATCGTAAAATATACATTAGTCTGTATACTTAGGTTCATAACTATGCCGAAAATACCGTACAACTATGTGGGATTGTTCGCAATTAACGATAAGGGCACCTGAGAGACCACAGTTAGGTTATATCCAGAACAAGATGAACTACACCAAATTAACTCAGATTCGATCTTCAACATGCTGCATTATGTCTACTATCTGAGTCTATCTTATTCAAACTAGCTTTTAAAATTCCAGTTCTCGTCACAATGGAGCTAATCCGCTGCGTAACAAGTTAACAAGTAAAGCGAAGTCAAATATGAATATATAATGCGTCTGGTATTGTCACCAGGCTGTCAGTGAGTCAGGCAGGTAACGAAATAACTGGACACGCCCATTCCAACTTAACATACAATCACTGAATTAAGGGCAGGCCGCACTGTGAATGAAGCGAAACGAAGCTAAGTTCAGCTTCGCTCGTCTAGCTTCCCCGTCTTTATCTAAGAACTTCGGTTGACACGCGAACTATAGAGCTATAAACTGCGCTTACGAGTTGGCGAACCTGACGAAGTGAGGAGCCACTCCTCGCCACTTGACACACTGGGGCCAGGGTTGTCCGAAAGGGAGCTCGTGCCCTGGTATGAAAGCTAGAAGGAACGGGATGGGGTTTTTAGTCAGTAAGAGTCTGACACTATCTCCCGCTCCACCCAAGAGCGGGTTTCGGCATAAGATGATTTTCCCCATTGAAAAAAAAATTTAGTCTCCTGCACAAAATAATTGAGCTTTTAGCTTTATTTCGGCGCGCGAACTAACTTTTATATTGATACTTATTCGCGAATTATAATCCTTTAAATTGCATTCCATTTGTCTTTAAATTCAGTCCTTAGATAATTCAATTCAAAAGTTTTTCTTTCACATAGGCCTACATGAGCACTTATAAAACGTCAGAAGCTACGGTTCCAATGGTCGTTTCCTATATGGAAGAACTGGCAAGAAACTCCATATATGATAAGTCCATAGATAAGTCCCTAAAACCTCTCGTAGAGACTACATGAGCGAAGCTAAACTGACTAAGCTGCGTTTTGCTTCCTAATGTGTCCTGTGCTTTAAAATAATAATTTTAACGATACATTGTATGGGGGAAACATTACGGTTTTGTTTGTATAGAGCTTACAATAGTAATTAATTGGTCGTTCAAAACTTCCTAGTAAAGTATGGCTTACCCACGGATATCGAGGTATATCTAGGTATATGGATCGGATGGTCTATCGATGGTCTATTGGATGGTCTATCGAGGTATATGGATATCTATGGGCTTACCATACTAGCGAGAGAGCCAAAGCTGGAGAAGTTATTGGATGAATGGAAAAAAACGGCTAACGACCGGAAGTATAGAGTCAGAATTGACTTTACCATTTGTTAGATAATGTAAATAAATATTGACCAGTATGTAGAAAGCTCAAGGAAGAAAAAAACTCGTTTGTAAAAAACGATGTACGCGATATGAGCATTATGTATTACATAACGCTTTGTATTTGCAAGTTTATTACATAAGTGTAAACATTTGCCAATTTGTTTTAATTGAATCAATTATCTATTTTTACGCCTGTCGCCTCGTCATGTATGATATCCTAGCTACATATTTAACATAGGTATATCTTTTGTACCTTAGTATCTTTTATACTTATCTTTTATTACTAGCTACTAAACGATCCTGTGCGTCCCGCGTCCATCGGATTCCCGCAGCCTTCACTGGTCCGTTCATTGTGGCGACACTTGGGGAAGGCCTATGTCCAACAGTGGACGTCGATCGGCTGAAATGATGACTGTATACTATACTAAACACCCAGCTTCACTTAGGTTTTAGAAATCTTTGAAATTCTAGATTTTTTTCTACTATAATATACCCTTAAACCTTCCTCAAGTAACACTCTGTTTATTGACCGCCGAAAACCGCATGAAAATTAGTTCAGTATTTTTTAAGTATATCGTGCATAGACACACAGACTGACGCGGTTGTTGGTTGATTAACCGGTTCTTGATTATTCATAATTACTATAAATATTATGTCTTCTTACCAACCATATTTACATTTTACTAGCCTACGAGAGGCACGCATAGGAACATGGGAGTGAGCCATTCTGCAATCATGATGTCAACCACGGATATCGAGGGATATGCCATGGCGGCGTGGCACGTACCGCCACAATATTATCAAATGCCCGTATATTCGAACGGCGGCTGTACGATTTATTCAGTCACTTTGCAATCGCGGACAGTCTGCTATTGATGCGTAAAAAACCAAAATGCCGAGTTGTGCAGTAAAAATGTTCAAATATCATCCACCTAAAGATGTCCTGTGCATGTACAAATTTTAAATGTGTGTCGTGAATACACTATTTGTGAATGATGTAATTTTTTTGGTGGGAGATAAGCGGCATCACTAGGATTCCTTACTATTCCGCAATGAAGGCATATCTATGATGGCAACCAATAAAAACGCTTCTCTACGTAATATGTTACCAAGAACAATTAGTTCAGCTGCAGTAATTACAACTATTACACGAATCAGGTCAATATTCTGTACAAATAACTAAGCGAAGTCCTCTCCACATTTCTGTGCTAAATCATCGTGAAATATGCTGAACATTCGCTCCAGCCGAGCCGCCACGCCATTACAAGCGAGCTAATGGCGGTAATAGCACGCAAAACGGTACACTACACACTTGATCATCTAAATCGATGTATTAGCGGTGAACATCGAGATTACTGAAGTTTATTGATATTATCGCCATTTATCTTAGCACCACTTTCCTCAAAATTGCCGTGAAAATGGTAAATACAAATTGCTCATACGAAATTGGGAACAGTTACTGTAAACTCCTGATTAATAAATATCTAAGTTTACAAATCAATTTAATTAGCAGTTAAGACTTGTCTAAAGATACAAAGTTACGGTACTTCTCACCATTTTACGGACACGTACTAACTGTGAGTCAGTTAAAAGAAAAATAAGTTCTCATAGCACAAATCATGGAGAACGTTCTTATTTCTTGCTGATGCTGTATCTGATACAAATATGAAGCCCATCAGTCAGATGTCAGTCTCCAACTGATAAAGACGTTCCGATAAATCACGACATATTTGTCCCGATCCATAATCAAGGTCTATTAATTTGACGGCAAGAAAAATTGTTGCAAAAAATTACGGAGAATGTTAAAACTTTCTACAGAGAACGTAATGTTAATTGTATTACATACATTGTTAAGTTGTTATCGTGTAATATTGTATGCTTTTGAATTATCATATAATTGGTATGAATTGATTGTTTTGGCTCGACGATCTATAAAAGGCATTGTATTTGTTATCCAGCCATCGAATTGTTTAATAAACATCAATGTGACAATGTCTCAAAGTATACTCAGTATTTTTTTGGGTATCAACAAGTTTGTAGCACCTATCATTTTACTTTCAATGTATTTACTTCTTTATCTTCAACGTTATATTACTTGGTTAGTTACCTCAGACTCTAGAAACCCCAGTGAGGTGAGATCACTCCGGAACGAAACCTAACACTATGAATTCTTGATGATTCAACCGCTAATCCCTTTCATTTCCTTTACAGGTCCAAAGACAACGCGATATCTATTTTCACAAAAGTGCGCCTGCAGAAGGTAAGAATTAAAATTCATCTTCATTTGTTAAATAATAAGAACCGATTATTTATATTTTTTAATATCTTTTTCTTTTAAATAAATATTTAAAATGTATTGAATATGTTATGATGAGAGATAAAGAGAATATAATGAATCTAAGAACGATGCTTGTAAAATTTGGCTCAATCAAATAAACAAAACTGATTCTAAAAATCAGAAATATCTACGCTTAGGTAACCGGAAAGGTGGATCAATCATAATCAACATATTAGAACAGAAAATGAATCGCCAATATATGCATGTAGGTTAAGCTATTAAAGTTGCTCATTTAAAAGCATAAACGCATTACATAATTATATTATGATGAGGTTCAATAAGTTGAAGCTGAGAATAGCTCGATCGGTAACACGAAATAAAATTATTGTTCGTAATTATTCACGGTTGGAGAATTACTCAATAAAATAAGATACGTATATTATCCGATTTCTACGCTTTCTTCAACATTTGCAATAAACTATACTCTATCATTTGTAACAAAAGTGGGTTATTAATGTTGTGATGAATTGTTAACTTGCTTGTTTATTTATTTCGTGGTTCACGGGTGGTTTAATGGCATAATGTATTATAGCTGCATGATATGGACAGGTAAGTCTATTGTAAAATCGATTAAAACATAATCGCGACATCGACACGACCTAATTTATAAAATGATACGAAACATTTATAAAAAAAATTGCAGAATTTCCCGTTATGTCATTTTACTTGACACAGGAAAAATGGTTTAGCGCCAAAAAAAACTTTTTTTTTTTTCATTTGGACACTAAGTCATTTGAGAGTTACACATTAATGATGAAGTCATTACTTTTATTAAAACAGTAGTGTCTTGTGAGCTTATTTTTCGTCTGGTGTTCGTGGGAATCTTTGTCCGGTGCGTCATTAGAAAGTGATAAAATATATCTCAAGTACCTGCAAGTGAAAAGTTATGTAATGCATTCGGTTATGAGATTTCTAATAAGGTGCTTTCTTCGCATTAGTGGAGGGAAACGTCTATGTTTTTCTTGGTTGATTAGCATATAGGGCCTTAGTGAAAATGTAAGCAGGATTGGCAGCTTTTCCACGAGTCGTAGATCGAGTAGAGAGTGCCTTGCGCATACATTCATTTACTCTATTCTATTCGTTTATGATATCCTATAACTCAAGTTTTATATAGTCTATAAGGCAAAATAATACTAAAAATTCTAGAATATGTCCAAAAATGCATGGTTTCAAAGATATCATCAATCATAATTAATGTAGGTCAAAAAAACATATGACAATTTTTTCCTTTTGTGACGTTGGCAGTCATTGATAAAATCTAAAGTAGTTTGCAAATAAACAACTGACATTCCATAGTTACGCAGTCATATTTCACGTAAGGGTGTTTTATACATAAATAATCATGAATTTATCGAATTATTTTGCATGGATAATTAAAACAAAAAAAAAGATACTTAATTGAAAAATGATTCATATGTCAGTTGATTCTTTGTTATAGTTTCATATCATTCATAGGTACTGTACAGTTATGGGACATCAAAATACAGATATATTTCTTAAATACAACTTTAATAAGTAAGTAGATTAGTAGATTCGTGATCGGTTATTTACTGAAGCAAAAAAACACCTCGAATTGGAATTTACAACAAAATAATTGAGCTGTAATTTACCTAGGTATGATTCACATTATATGTTCAAATTATCATTTTAATGTAATGACACAAGCAAGTACCTAGGCAGCAACTGGTTTTCCCGGATTGTTTCCTTATTTGAGAAATTATTTACCTTACATTACATAATAATACAGATTTTCCTAGGACCAATTAGCAAGAACACTGTTACGTCTTAGGGAATTCTGGTGAATCAAGTTGATAGATATGAAAATTCTGGATGAGGGCATTTATTACACTGCTTATTTTTTAAATCTCTATAAGGTCTTTAATTAATACTTTGTTTCTGTGTAGTGTTATAAATTATGCAGTTTTTTCAGGATCCACCTTCAAGTTCTATTTCAAGAATTCTATGCAGGTTTTGCAAGAATTCTATGAAAAAAATACTTAAATATATTTTTTTTAGTTTATTGCTCAATACTTTTTTTAATTTAAACTAACTACAAACATGGCAAAATATATAAATAAATATTAACAGTTAAATCTAATTTAAAAAAATTATATATTTACTTTAAATCTGTGTCAGTCACCAGAAATATAATTATTCTTCTACTTAAACCACAGAATAAATAATGGTAGGAGGACAAAACGCGAAGGAACGTCTATAATCAAATTAAAAAAAAAAAATCGTAGCATATTTTGCGCCCTCGCTCCTATCTTTTAGCTATGTTTATCGATAAGTTATTAATATAATAATTAAACACAGCGATTTATTTTTTATAGTCATCAGATTACCTATAATCTTATTTATCTTATTTTAAGCCGGACGTTGGAACGCGAATATTCTTGATGCATGAAGGATTATCGGTCTCTATGGCTTATAGAAAGCCTATTAATTTAAATATTTATCTTTAAATAGGTATAAAACATACCGTAGACTATTTTTAAATGATAAGTGCTTGTAGATATTTTTAATCACTTATAAAATTTCAAAATAGATGAAAAGTTGCATTACAGGTATAGAAGTATACGATATTTATTCAGATACGCCTTTTAAAGTAAAATTATGTATGTTCATCTTCATTAAAATATTTATGTTATTATCATAAGGTAAGTATAGCTTAGGAATTCAAACTGGTTTTAATTTTATTATCTATGATTCGACATTGAACTGAGTACAAGGTTATGGAAGAAAAACATCAAATTACTGGTTTTGAAGAATATTTCCAGTCTTTAACCCAAAAACTGTAATTAAATAATACCTATCTATATTTAAAATCAAAACTACAATTATCTCTTTTTTATAAATCCAATTATTAAAAATACCTGTAGGTACCATGGTACCTAATCTATTTCCATGAGTCATCAAGAATTTGAAATTGCTATTTTTTCCCTAAATATTCATTCAATTCTTGGAAAAGGTAACGAAAACATTTTCATTCATAAATACTAAAACGGCCACTATTGAATCTATAAATTAACACTAATATGCAAACTACCTACAAGTTTATATTTACAATGCTAACATATTATAGTATGACAGTGTACCTATCTTAAAAAAAAAACCTACACATCTTCATTCATAAAATCCAATATGGCCACTATTGAAACTAGCAATCAGTCCTATAAACACAGATATGCGAACAATTCCATTTTCAAATTCACAATCTCTGTATGCCAAATGAGTCAGGATGTACCTGGTGAACTCAAGTTCCGAGACAAGTCTGTTCTCGGAACAAATCTGACATTCTCGACCACCTTACTTATGAATGGGCTGCGTCATCAATGACTCATGCTTACTACTTTTACGTTGACTGTTTTTTGGAGCGTGTTTGAGTCTGAAACTTGTTCCTGCCTTGATTCTCGAGAGATAGGTATAATTTGGTTCGGGCACCTTACTCAGAATTACTCATCGTATGGCTCTTACACTTCGTACACTGTACACGGTCGGATCTTCTTGTTGGTAGAGACTAGAGACTCTGAAAAGCCCTATGAAAAATTTGGGATAATCTTGGAATTGGGCATTTTAAAGTTTCCTTTTAGTAATCAAAATCACAATAGCCTCAATTTTGTAAATTTTATCCTTTACTAAATGTGCTATTCATCTACCTGCCAATTAAACAAAAATAATGTTTGTTCCTCAATAAAAAAGTTTTAGAGTAAGCTCTCATTAACATAATTTGAGTCGAAAAACATCTACTTCTGAACATAAGCGTCCACAAGTGTCGCTAAAACGACCGGTCCCGCCCGTGCATCTCGTATCCATTGGATTCCCATGACCCTCACCAGATCATCGGACCACACGCAAAAACCAAAACAAAAGAAAGCTTTAAAGCAGTGCTTTTTCAACTGTGAGTCGCGAACTCGCGACCCCCAGGTGGGTCACAAAGTCTTGCTTAGAGGGTTGCAGGCGCGAATCAAGTAAAAGTGAGGGTTACTGACCCTGCGCTACAAAAAAGTATAACTATTCAGTATTCAATTTCAAATTGACTTCTAAATTCAAAAATCACTCATAGGAGCGCAGCACGCTCGTTCGCTCATCGCAGAGATACGTTCGGAGGTCGCCACTATTTGTCACAAAGGGGTCACGTATTCAAAAAGATTGGAAAACTCTGCTCTAAAGGATTCTTAACGGGCAACATTTTTTTTTTTAACTTTACCTTTTTTTAACGTGAGCTAAAACATAATTGAAGACACTTGCAAATAAAGAAACTCCTTAAATTCCGAGTGAAAACCAACCAAATAAACGCAATTTCCTTACTCCTTCTTCTTCTTCTTTCTGCCCTTATCCCATATTACTTGTGGGCGGCGCAGCACGTTTTTTCTTCCATTCTGTCCTGTCACCCGTCCCATCCATATACACCCCAAAAATATTCCTTTTTTAATTACCCGTCCCTATTTAATTAACTACATTATTAGGTCTCCGTTATACTCTAAATTGAATAAGTTCTCATTTAAATGCTAAATGAAACCGGATGAGATACAATCTGCCACAATGGCTCAGCCTCATTGAAATCGGTGCCATTGTGTGGCATACTGCCATAAAAATTATTGTGCTGGTATGGTTCTGACATTTTGTGACGTTACTGGGGCAATAGGGATGGGTGACAACGTCAGAATCACGTCATTGGTTTAGCCTTTGTAGTTACCGATTTGCCTGTTAGCAAATTGCTCTGATTTATATAGGGAAATGGTGTTATTTGACAAAAGTATGTAACAAAAGTATGTTGCCGCACATTTATACCTGACAGGTATAACTGTACAGGCAAACCTGTCAGGTTGCCCCAGCGTGTATGGCGGGCATTAAAAGATGTTCTACAATGTAGCCTGCGGAAGGTCGAGTTGCGGAGTTGATCGAAATAGTTACCGTAACCCCGGAACGCAACGGATAACTGAAAGAACGTAGATGAGTTTTAGTCAGTAAAAGGCAGACATAACGCCTCGCTCCTCCCAGAGCCATATAAAATGATAAACTTGATTGGACAATTTGTATGGCGAGGCCGATTTTATTTTTCGTTTCCTGAAAAACAATTTTGTGGAAGGTTGTTCAGTTTCGTCTTCTGAGCAAACCCTTAAAGTTTGCGGAAGGCCGTCCCTTACACCCTGTATAATAATTGTTAAAAATTGTCTAAGTTTAATATTAAAGCATTTGCAATTATTTATTTATTTTATTTAAGACATACACCGTTTGACCAGTTACATATTTAGAGAGACTTTGGGAATTAACTAAAAATGACATTGTCAAGTTAGCAATGGGTCCCAAACTAGGCAAGGTCTGTATCTTGGTGACCCAAAAACTATGAAGAGTTGACAAGATTATTTAGCCAGCAAGCGTTACGTAAATTTTTTTTTTTCTTGTAAATTGCAATCAATTTTCTGGTCAACGTACTAGTATATATCCCACGCACCACAGTAACTGAAGCATAGATAAAAACATTAGCAGAAGATCTACACAAAAAAGCAACATCTAACGGACAAAATACAAACAATAACAAAATTGTCTATAGTTGTACTGTAATACGTAAATAATGATAGTTTGATGACCGGAGGTGTCAATACCGCGGACGGGAAGCGATGCCAATTGCTTTTCAATCCGATTCATAAGAATGTGAAACTGAATACATTATACCATTAGCTCTACCTAACGTTCATTGCCTTTTTTTTTTGTTAGAAATGATAATAATATTCCACGACTTTCACACATCATCTAGTCCCAAACTAAGCAGAGCTTGTGGTATGAGTACCTACAAGACAACTGATAAACATACTTGTTTCTAAATACATTAGGGAGCACGGTAGTGCCCCCGCCAAGACGAGCAAAAAAGTGGCACGGCCGTAACATTCTTTTCTCGAAACAGTTCAGGCTATTTTCGATTCTATATCCTTACTAATATTATAAAAGCGAAAGTGAGTTGGTTTGTTTGTTACGTCTTCACGCTTAAATGGCAAAACCGATTTAATGAAACTTGGTACACGGATAGACCATGTCTTGGAATAGGACATAGGTTACTTTTTATCCCGGAAGTAAGTTCCCTTGGGATAATTTTCTTCTACCACGCGGGCGAAGCCGCTGGGAGCAGCTAGTTATAGATCAATTACACCCAGACAGAACAAATGATCGTGCTCATTACGCAAACATTTGTCCTGGGTGGGAATCGAACCCTTCGGCATAGCATTCACGGCCACTGGCCACTAGACCAACAGGCCTGTCAGATGTCCATCAGCATCACTAAACTTAAGAAAATTTATGGCTACTAGATTTTTCGAAGATCGTTGAAACTGTCCGTACCTACTATAATTTTAATTATGTATGTTTTTTTATCTATCTACTGTCTCTGGTTCTGCTCTAATATTATCTGTGAAAACTTGTAATTGACAATATTTTTCAACTATCTGTATCCTAGCTGTAAGTTTTCCGAAAATAATAAAATAAAATAGATAAATCATCAAGTAACTTCTCCCACTCTGGGTGGAACGACAGAGAGTATCAGATTTACTAAAACCCACCTGTATTGTTTTAGTTGCCTTTTGCTTTCCAGGGCCAAAACAACTGTTCTTTCGAACCATCCCGTTCATTGCGTGAGATTCACATTTATATATAACTTAATAGGCTCCTAAATCTGTGGTTTTGTTTTGACTAAACGCACGCGATAATGACTCCGTAGAAATAGTCTTAATGATATTTTTTTAACCGCTGTTCGGAATTTGTAATGGCCCTACACCGAAACGGGGTGAACGCACTTTGAAGCCGAACTTAAAACCTTGTTATTGAAGTCGTCATTTCGTAAAGCGTCTTTGTCTTCAACTTGACCGAGAAATTATCTAATCATGGTACTAAGGTTTAATACTCGTATTAAGTTTAATTTTAATGACTAACAAGGCAAGGTGATCGTCCTACTTCAAACTCTGTTCTCTATTCTTCTTTTTCCTTTCGCTGCTTCCCTTACTCTTTTTTTCTGGAATAGGCTCCTTATCTATTTATAAAGAAAAGTTTACTTAACTCTTTCAAACCCTTATTTTTCCTTTTAACTCCTTGTTTCGAAACGCAAGTTAGCCTAAATTACATTATTCACACTTCTTTTATCTAGAAACTTCAGAATCTATAAGTATGTAGGTACCTTTATATAGAATAAAAAAGTCCTGATAACTAAATCTCCGATTGACTAATCAACACCCAGACTATTGGATCTGGAAAGATAAAATTTTGTTCAAAGGTTCCCTTTTTGTTTCAAACAAGGTTTATTTTTTAATTCATGAATCCCCAAGCGACCACCGGTGGCCGCGCATCTATTGTCTTACTATTGTGTCTCTAATTGACGGTATCTGAAGGGTTAATTCCCTTGGAAAACACAGCGAATGACACCGTTAACGACTCTTTTATTAATACATACTCACCATCTCCCAAGCTTTTTCCCAACGCTTCCAGTCTAACCAAATGCGGCTCATTACCAGTATTTTGCATGGAGCGACTGCCTATCAGACCTCCACAAGCCAGTAACTCAGCTACACGATACTCCTTGGCTAGACTGATGGTCAGACCTTCTGGCGTTTGACTATCTGTAACTACTGTCCTTGAATACTAAACCACAATAAATAAACTTACAAATACAAAACATTGCAGAACAGCTAGCCAAGAGGTAAAAAGAACCTAATTTACTTAAGTTCCAAATGACCAAAACAAAAGAAGTACATACTGACATAAAAAAAACTTTACACCTCACTTAAAGCGTTAGATTTAGCATAAGTGGTCATGGGTGTTGTATAGTTGTCACTTTGTCACGTTGGCAACCTCAATATGTCATGACAATTTCATGCCACTGACTTGGGCTGTCACGACGCCGTGGCACGCGTTGCATAATTGAAGAAGTGGCTGCTAATGCTAAATATTGTAAGGCAGTTGGTAGTTTCTTTACTTTCAAGTGTCAACCTCCGGTTTGAGCCCTTAGGAGTCGGAAAATGAAAGTTCTTGAGGATATGGTCACTTATCATAAACATCCTCGTGTGTAGAGATTTCCTCATCGTTCTTGACTTCCAGAGGTATCCGATGGCTCACCAGGCCCTATCAGAATACCAGCGAGGCGTTATTTCATTTTTTTTTCAATAATGCAGCTATTGCTGAGATAGGAGCCGTTTTAGTCTCACACAGGTCTTTCTTTTCTATATTTTTAATATTGTATTTTTATTTTACGTTATTTATAGATTAGTTAACATTTTTATTCTATTGTTGTTTGTCTCAAATAAATGTATTTCTCTTTCTTCTTCTTATGGAACAGCTAAGCTCATAAAGCAGAAAGGTGTGTGTGTTGTGTTATGCATTTTTTTTACTTTTATATGTTAGGGACTCCGATAGTGATGCATTATGATGTATTGTCTGTTCTTGGTTTCAAAATTTGTAGTTACGTTGACTTCATCACCTTTAGCTAGTATATCCATTTCCTTTCCACCCATTACTAAATCTCCTCATACCTCTCAGTACCCAGATATTTTAGTATCACAAGTTACTTCAATAGCGATGCTCTATGAAGTCTTGACTGTTTTTTGGTTCAAAATTTGCCATTGGCTTCATCGCCTTTATATATCCATCTCCTTTCTATCAACATCACAAAGTCTGCTCATACCTCTCAATACTTAGATAACAGATCTTTATTCATTACTCGATTAACGCTCTCAGCTCACGCTCGATTCCACTATAGGTTCGCAAAAACCATCTACACAAGCCTCCATGGATTTCTTACTTACATAAGTCACGAAATACTCACCCACGGCACGGTATTGTTCGATTGTTTGTTGAAATTACATAATAGTACGGTATACATCGATAATTGAACTAATAAAGCTATTCGCTAATCGGCCAGGTAACATCGGATCACGCAATGGACAGGTCTTGAAGAAATTAAATCACGATAAGGATAATGGTCGTGTTTTGTTTTGCATATCGAAGCGTGATTGGATTGTGTTTGTTTTTGTCGTCTACTTGTTTTTAATTGGGGACGGAACTATTAGCTTTGTTAAGGTTTCGTACATGTACATACAACATGGCGATAAATGGATCACTATTAATTACAAAGCTATTTAGTAGTTTAAGTTCATTGTTTTGAAACTGACTAATCTTTCTATCATGTCTGACAAAATCACCACAATCTTATAGAGTTCAAAAGTTTTAAATAAAATCTTATGAAATTTATTTTTTGCGACCTCCAATTCACAGTACTTACCAAAAAATTAACACCACAATCGCACCCTTGAAATGAACCTAATGACTAGAGCCAAACAGACCATATAATGTAGCTCCCAAAGATTTTATATATTCTACTAGAGTAGACTAGATTGCCTACGAAGAAATATGACAGTCTTTAAAGTGTTCTTTATTCTCATTAGCATTAAGTTCATGTGTGTTATTGACACTCAAAAGGGAAAAATGGCCTGGAGCAAGACACTAAGATAAATCCTCTCTGTCCCTTTCTCACATACTACCAGAAAAAAATAAGAAACAGATGGTAGTTTTTAGATTGTTCCAGTTATCGTTAAATAGTCCGTGTTCATGCATTTTGATAGGTTTATGCAACATACAATGAATTGCAACTAAATGTTTTATTTCAAATAATGCTTCTTGAAATTTTATACGCATTCTTCTTGTATTTAATGATGATTTCATTTAGATATAGTAGCTATCCGTAGTAATTTTAAAATTATGAAAGGCAACATTTAGGAGGTTTCAATTTGACAGAATTTGACATCAATAACCAATATGGCTGATGCTTCATAGGCCCAAAGTTGTATTTTTAATTGTTACAAGTTTTTATCTCAATATTTAGTAAAGTATAAAGTGTGCAAGATGTTCAAAACGTTGCTGTGTAAAGTTTCGCAATAGTGATGAGTATCCTGGTTGTGGAATTTAGTTTTTTTTTGGTAAGTTTTCTGTTTTGTTTACAAAATATTTATGTAGGGTGACAACAAACATCGTTTTGAATTTCATGCGGGAATTAAAACATATTAACTGCCTGTAAAAATGCATAGAGAATGGGCATCATAAACGATTCAGAAGACGGACTGGGTGCTAAATTTTATAAAATTTTGTTGTCTACTGTTCAAGTTTTATATTATTATAAGCAAATTTCTAAATATCTGAGGAGGCTCAATAATTTTTTTTTTAATAAATCAAGCGCGTACCAATTTTACTAATTTTATCTTTTTTGTTGATCGGGCGCCTTTGGCCTTTGGCGTGACACAACGAAAAGCGGCGAGCAACGGCGGCCAGAGGTGCGGCATGCGGGACGTGTCTTCGGACCAATTCAGTATATAGTTATCTGAGACCAGTTCTTAAAACGACGCGCGTGCACTCCAAAATCTTCTCCACATCGATATAGTACATTCGAGAATTATATTCATTTTAAATCTTAAGTTTTAGTCTTTAAGTTTAGTCCTGAGGTAGGTCCCTAATAAATGCCGCACGCAATGCTGCACGTATGTGGCTTAACCGTTAACTACTAGTAATATATTATTTTTTATGTTTTGTTGTAGATTTCTAAGAAACGAGAACTATCGGCAACAATGGCTTTGAAGTTGTGCCATTAAATTTTTTTTTTCAGCAACAGTTTTATTTGTAGTCTGAAGATGTAATAGTTCATAAAGTTAAATCAACACTAAAACCTAATTCTATTCCATCTAGTTGTTAAAAATCCGTTCAGTAGTTTTTGAGTTGATTGCAAACAGATATAGATAAACAAACATAGTGGGAGACTTTTTTTGATGTGGTAAAATTTCCAATAACTTATCCTGCTCTAAGGTAGAGCGCCTTACGCTCCATCTTAGAGCGGGATAAGTTATTTGAGGTTTATACTGAATAAACCTACCCGTGTCCTTCAGTTGCCCTTTGTGTTCCAGGACCGTGGTATCCCTTTCGGAAATTCCCTGTGGCGCTAACGGGCATCGGCAATAATTAGTAGTAGTAGTAGTTATTATAAATAAATTTATAAACCAGTCGAGGATTATTTATTTAATGTATTATTTATTTGTTAGTTAATAAGTGCAATTTAACGTAATAAAAAAACGTCACGCATCAGTCTATTTTTAATTTAGTTTTATTATAAACTAACTAGTTTTTTCTTTCAGACAAACCTTATTCTGATAGGTGCAGCCGTTCAGAAGTGATCGTCTTACGTAGGTACACACACATTAGGCATTTTTTTATCAGTGTAGGTATTTCATACTCGCATAAGAGGATATTGCTATTATATATACTATACGGACATCAGCTATTTCCTAGTCATTACAGAGACAACTCACAGTTCCCTTTTGGTAGCTTATTATACATATTAATCGTTTTTGAACTTGCATGTCTATTTTAATGTATCAAAAATATCTTTAACTAACTTTTGAGCAACATTGTCCCGCAGTATGTAGCTAGTGTATGGACACACTAGTAGAACGAGATGACAGGACTCTTTCTGACTTTCCTTTTCGGGTACGCTTTTGAGGTTGTCGTAGTCAATCTACTACTAGGATATATAAAATCTTTGGTAGCTCCTTCCTCGTAAACTGCTCAAGTACCTACTAGCAGAAACAATACAAGTTGTAGCGTAACGCAGTGGCGACCATTTTTACACTACGTGATTTGACTCCACATTGACTCATTCGGGATTCTAAAATGGCCGACTGTCCTTTTCGATTGTGTTTTGTCTTTAGAGAAGTACTGTTAGAAGAATAGTTTTGGGTTGTAGGTCTTTTAAACTAGGAGGGAACAAATTGATAAAGGTTTTTTTCAAGTCCTATGAGGTTGGGTTCAATTAGATACCTGCTTAATGCTTTTGAGTTTATGACACATGCTCTACTTGCGTCATTGTTTTTACTCAAATGAAGATATATAGTAGCAATAATTCCGCAATTAAGATTTTATTTTTTATTGGTTTCCTTCTTATAATGGGAGAATCCTACAAAAAATGAAATCCCTGTATGTATATGTCTAAGGTTCAGTTAATCCTTTTGCTAACTCTCAAATAGTAACCTTTTTCGATGGTTCAACTACGTTTGACCATAAAGCCAGTCATTCTGACCAATCAGCAAGGGGTCATTCCACGGCTATTTTAAGAACTGACACTGAACTAATGACAGTTCCTTTGTGTTCTAACAAAATGGCGTCACAGATAGTCTGGTGTCACGGCTAGCTAGCTCTAACCAATCAAATGACTAATTGACTATAGTTCTGGGAAGAATTCAATTGTATTTTGTGTATTTCGACGATATACTTAGATACTTTTGCAGTTGAATACTCCACAATATCCTAGAACCAAAAATTCGAAGACATGTGACATTCACCAACCCGCACAGGGCCCGCGTGGTGGATTACGGCCCTTTCCCTCTCCTAGAGAGGAGGCTTGAGTCCCAGCAGTGGGAACATTAAAAGGCTGATTATGTATGTATGTTATGTACTCCACCATGACGTGTTAAAGTGTCAAACGTGCGAGCAAGAAATAGTGATGAACTACACACCATATACAACCTTATTTTTAATATATGCTAAATTTAAAACACCTGTCCAGTACTTTTATGTAAAGAATCTATGTACAAAATTTCATAACTGTATCATGAAAAATCACAAAGCTAGCTTGTTATGTCAGCAAAAATACATAATCAGCCGGCCATCCAGGCGACTAAGGGGTTGTTTTGCACTTGCACTCAGCTGTTTACCTAATGCCCGCTATGACCTTCCGTGACCTATGTTGTATTAGTGTCGGTGGTGTCCAACTTGTGGCCTTATTAAATATTTTTGGGAAAAAATATAACATGGTGTAAAAACTATTGGAATCCATTTAGTTACTGATTCTAATAAAAATATATTCAGGTTTCGCATAGCTCCATCCCTATAACAGTTTATTATAGGTCGTTAAAAGGATCGCGATAAGAGCTTGTGGTAGCACTCCTGGTGTTCTGTTTGTCTGATTTTACTTGCTTCTTGCTATATCTTTATGCTGCTCTTTTTCTTCTTCCGTTTTAAGGGTTTCATCAACTTCATTACTATATGCTGTTAAATTATTTCTTGCGACATGTTTTATTACGGTTATATTTTCTATATTCACGTTTCTCAACTCAATATCTATCTCAATAAAATGAGTCACTATATTAATTACTCGCTTTTGCCCGCGACTTCGCCCGCGTACATAAAATAAACCCTATGTCACTCAGGAATAAAGCAGCTTTCTATGGGTGAAAAATTTAGCAATCGGACCAGTACTTCCAGTGATTACCTCCTGCAAACAAACAAACATTCTCTTTTTATTATATTATTAGTGTAGATGTATAAGGAAAATCCTTAGTTTATGTAATATTATTGTCATAACAAGCTCAAGTTAAGTTGTAAATATGATTTACCCTAATAGTAAACGCCTCAATAGTTGTGATACACGTACTATGAAGTGATTCATTCCTTTGTCACTTGAGCGGAGAACTGCTGTTATAATACAAACTATTTACGATGATTACATAATTATTTATAGTAAAACGAAACTTAGTAATCGTTTAGATATGTTCTATGACCATAGGGTGGAAATAAAAACTGAACTTTGCTACTTCATGCATGATAGAGAGAGCAAGCTAAGGCTGATGATTGCCAGGGTTGTGGGATTGAAACAGTCACTACAGCCAAAATGAAAGGTCAATTGGAGGAACACGGATGGGGTGAACTCAGCGAAATTGTAACACTCGCTGCTCCCATAGTGGAAGAAATTATATTTGATGATATCCCAGAAACAGTAACACAACAGAAACAGGTGGAAAATATCGTTCGAATGAAAGTGATGAAGCATGATTACGACCCTCAGCATTGAGGAGTACGACACAAGGAGGAGGAGGAGGGGATCCCTGAAATAAAATTTGAAGATATTGCGATCAAAACATCAATGATTGAAATAAAACAGAGGTCTATATTTCTATGAGTCTCAGTGTAAAATTTTCTGCTTTGATTAACAACTCAATATGATCAATATCATTTGTGACGGATAAAGACATGAACAGAGTCGGCTCAGCATATCTTATAGACGTCAATGTCGTCAATCAGTCTAGCCTTTCAAATGCAGCTACGTAGTAGATTAACTATAATCATTACGTTATTTACTATAATAATTCAAAGACATTTAACGAATCATTTGAATTACTCTAGGATCACCACCACACTGTTAGTGTAATTAGACAATTATCAATTTTTCTATCTACACTAATTTAATAAAGATGTAAAGTTTGTTTTTAGAAGGTAATCTCTGGAAGACCAGTACCCCTTTTTTTTTTTTTTTTTTTTTCTCTCGACGGGGAAAATCATCATTGACGAAACCCGCTCTTGGGTGGAGCGGGAGACAGTGTCAGAGTCTTACTGACTAAAAACCCCGCGCCGTTCCTTCTAGCCTTCATACCGGGGCTCTAGTTTCCTTTCGGATAACCCCGACCCCGGTAGGCTTCGACCCAGATGGGCCCCTCCTGTTGCTGACAACTCCTTGAGGCGCGCGGGAACAGTGCGCGCCGTCGACGCCTTGGCTCGGTCCGGACAGTTACCGGACGATCGGACAGCGAGCTACCCATGGCTCGGCGTCCGCGAGCCCGCGTCTACGGTGGCCGGAAATCGGGATCGGAATCCCGGCGGCGGCGGCGGGGGCGCCGTTGCCTGATGCGGTCTGCCTCCTCCTTTGCTAGCATTACTGCTTCGCAGAAGGAGGCGACCGCCTGCCACTCCTCCTCGCTCCGGACCATGGCCTGAACCAAAGCCCAGCGCGAGAGGTCTCCGCCGCCGATCGCCCCCACGAGGACACGGCGTTGTTCCGCCCAAGCAGGGCACACCTCAACTGTGTGCTCCACCGTGTCCTCCGGGCGTTTCGCACAGTGGCGGCACCCGGGCGTCTCTTCCGCTCGAATCCGATGCAGGAACCTCCCGAACTTGCCATGTCCGGTGAGGACCTGCGTCATGCGGAAGGTAAGGACGCCGTGAGGTCTTTCCAGCAAGACCAGTACCCCTAGCTAAGTTGCCAATCTGCAATAGTAAACGCTAGTAGAAAGCTTCGAATGTACGGGAACGACGTCGTTTCAACGCTCAGTCACGTGGTAAGAACAAAAGAATTGGCAGCATTGTTAGCTCGAAGCGTTCGACGCAAGCGAAACGGCTGTAACTTGGCTAGGGGGGCTGGTCCGATTACTACAATTATTTCACCGAAAGAAAGCTGCCTTATTCCTGAGTGACATAGGCTATATATTATTTACCTACGCGGGCGAAGCTGCGGGAAAAAACTAGTTATACATAAAAATAGAAATTGACTGACTGACATGACGCAATGTCAAAACCACTGGGACTAGGAACGTGACATTTTGCACACGGTTTTCTTTTATGACGTAGGCGAACACTAAGAGAGGATTTTAAGAAATAGGGGTATAAAGTTTCTATGGAAAATCCTACTTTCACACGGGTGGAGCTGCTGGTAGAAACTGCCGCTAGAACAATCAAGTAAATAAATTCCTAAGATTAAAAATTAGACGTTCAAAACGCAGAACATTAATAAACCATTAATTTGAAACAATTGGTAATCAATCATGGAACGATGAAGTTCAAAGTTATGATTTGTCTACGAATGAATCATACCATTCGGATGGACAATAATATCCGTAATGCCTTCTCGACACGTCATTCTGTTGCAAGGAGTGAAGAACCAAGAAGGACTCTTAGCATAAATCAGGTGTTCTTAGAACTTGAAGATTTCAATAATGTGAATGGAATTCATAAGGAGCGTTTAGAGGTTGTTTTTGTGTAATATGGAATTGAAATGACTGTGTGGACGAAAACGCCTTTAGGTCTATCACAAAATACTTGGAAAGGCAACATTCTTGAAGCAAATCAATTTAATGTAACCGTACTTGAGGAATCTATTTTCTTTGGAGAGTTCCACAAAGAACAAAAAGTTAAATATTCTACATCTATTTTTTTACATTTCTCGATTAATTGTGCAATTTTTCTATGAATATGTGTATTTTAAATTGAATTCTTAATTTTTTTTTATTTATTTATAAGTACATTATGAAGTACCAAAGTCCACCCAAAATAGCAGATTTTCAGAGGTCTTTACTGGTTTAGTTTTACACATATATATATTTTTTATTCAATAGAAACCTAGATAATATGCACAAGACATCTGTGTTTCCAAAATGTCTAGAGAAAGATGTGTAATAACGTAATAATCACGTAAGAGCGGTTGTATGGAAATACATCTCGGGTTGGCTACTCACCAAGACATCTTCCCAACGATAGACCTGAGATAAATTACCTAGCTTAAAGCCTAATACAATCCTATTAGTATTCATTTCACACGTCTACAGCTTGGCGAACACAGAGCAGGTGATCTTTACCACACTCCACTTGCCGCATTCCTCGCGATATGAATCGATTTAATTACTATTGTGTTACTTGCTCACTCGGTTTTGCTACTCGATTACTATTTATGTCATTAATCGATTCTTATAATCGTTATTTGTGCTAGTAAGGCAGTTGAGAAAATTTTTCCGCTCTGAGAATTGGTGCTTCCATGTTCTAGGATTTCTAAACCTGGGTCGTCTGTCTGTAATTGACATATTATAGATTACTTTGACAGGTATAACATCCTAAAGCAACTCAAGGTTAGGCTTTGGTTGGGTCTGTCATAAGACAAGGTTCCTTCAACCTGCAGGATTATTGTTTAAAACAATGATATTCAAAATTGGTCACGAGTCAAATCGCTCAATGGCTACATTTTTGAATAAAAACTTATACAATGAAATAATGTTTTGTACAACCTTTGTCTCCATTTCGTTGACAAGCTGCGGGAGTAAATTGAGAGAAAAAAAGAACAACCATGTCACTATACTACAGTTGCTATAGGATAGTGCTGGTGACAGCTGTCGGTTTCTTACAATGCTGCCCCTGATAGTTAAAAAGACGTATCTAACAATAATTAAAAACTGATAAAAAAGGTTTTAATGAATAAAACGGAAAATCGGGCCTTTTTTCCTTGTGTTAAAACCGCACTGGAGAGTATTAGCAAAATATTAAAAATACAGGCAGATTCGCTTTTTTTTCCTGATTCCGGCAATGAAAAAAATGTTAGATGCGTCTTTTTTACTATCGGGGGCAGAATGCAGCTACCTATATTTTTCTCTCATCTTAAATAATAAGAATAAGTAATAGTATAGGCCAATGGCTTAGCCTCGAACAACATCTGAACTCTCGTTAGGTAGATGGATCAAGGTCCTGATCTAGAAAGCAGTACTCCTGGAGACCGCTCGCATTGTTAGGATATTCCTCTCTTAGACGCCTTGATGACCGGTAGCTTGGACCCAGTTCCCGATGCCGGCTACTATCTTTATTTTTTTAATAGTTTTTTTTTTTGAGGATTAATTTAAAAATGTAAATAATAGACATCTTGGCCCCTAGATACTGTACACAAAGACTAACATAAAGTAAATTAAATACAATTCCTAAGACTAATGTTAGTAGGTACCTACTGTTAACTATACTTAAAGATATACATATATTTTCATCCTGCTCATCCTGCTCTTAAAGATATTTCATCTTACCCATGCTATGTAGAATAGACCTTGGACACAAACTGGTAAAACAGTTTCAACAACAAGTGAGTAATACATGCAATATGCGTTGTTGATTACAAAATGTCAATCGTCTTCAGATAGCTGTACTCGTATCGCATCTCGGTACGCATTGATACAAGTTTTAATGATTAGATAAAATAAGATGTTTGTTATCGATACGGCGAGAAGCAGTTTTGTAATGCTTTCATTCTTTGTATCGTGATTATCATGTTTTAATATGAAAATCATAAAAATTAATTGATTTATTTCAAGTAACAGTATGTAAGTACCCATATCACAAATAAACTTTAAGAAATGAGCAGTACTTCTGTAGAATTTTTATGATAATGTATCTTCTTTTGTTAGTTTGCGTGCACCATAATTATAAAATAAATAAATAAATATTACTTTATTTTTAATTTTATTTATTGACTCGTGAAAAAAAAACCTAGCAAAGTATATGCTTAGGAACATCCTATATTTTCTATCGCTTAAAAATTCCAATTTTAAAATTCTTCATATATTTTTTTAATTAAGTAGATACGGTTTGTGCATTTAGCTAGTGATGCCAAGTGTCAAGCTAATACGGTCAGTTTATTAGAGTTAGGATGTATTACTCAATTTGTCAACAAAATTCTCAGCTACATTTTATCGAGATCGTGCCTGTTTCAATGTTTTTACATATTTTTCAGTTGTGTGTGACACTTGAGGGACAAAATTACACCAATTTCACATCACAATATCGAGAATCAATTTGCTAATACATATTTAAAACATAAACTTCACTCGAAAAATTCCCGCCAAAACCCCTTTAACATTAGATTATTATTTTTTTTAATATTCTGGCAATATCATACAGTTAGTTCAAATATTATTCAAAGTCAATTCTTAGCAGTTGGTAACAAAGGTTTTATGGGAGGCAAACACAGATGTTACTGGCTGGAAACAAATTCTTGTACCATTGTCGAGTATCGAGAACTTCTTTAGAATTCACTTGCTTGTGTGTTTCATTTGACGATACTTTCCACGAAATTTTGTTTGTCCTACTTTAATGACTAATTTATTTGACTTTTTATTGTGTCGTTAGCACATTCTGAAAATTGGAAATTTTGTTTTTCTTTTTTACGTTACATACACCGATACCCGAAAAGTCGACAGACTAACAGACTTTTTGGGCTATACTTTTACGACCCAAAAAGTCTTCAATGTCCATAACTAGACCATTCGGGTATTAGACATTACGAAAATTTAAAATTCTGTGAAAGGACATTTTAAAAATGATACATTACGGGCGTCGGAAATTTGAAGAATATTCTGGGAATTGAAGAATTCGAAGCCGAAAGACATTTTTGATATTAGAACTTCTGAAATTGACCGAATTTTTCGGGTCGACATTTCTCGTAGACTGCCTAGGTCCATAAATAACATGTTCTGAAATTGTATCAAGCCAATCAGTGCGGTATGGTTTAGAAAAGTGGTCGCGCGCCATTTTCCAGTTGTAGAGGAAGTACTAAGTGGTCCAACTATGTCAGTTATGGTTATGGTGGAGCTGGGTGCTAAGGTACCTTGCAATTACTGCCGGATGCTCGCGCTTTACTGTCCAGTCGATGACTATGATAGCTACCTTCACTTATTAGGTGTTACGTGTTTATCTAAAATAATGTAAACGTATTCTTACTTATTATTATAATTATGCGAATGTGAGTTTGTTTGGTACACTTTCATGCCTTGATTAGTCGATTGATTAACACGAAATTTCAAATAGGCGTTGTCACTGTTTTCAGAGTTACAGAAAAGAACATAGGGTTCTTTTCATCCAGAAAAAAATACTTTTTAGGAGATAGAAATTAACGCTTCCGAACTTATGGACAAAAGCTTACTTGTTATTAATATATTTCATAGGTAGAGATAATGTAGGTCCCACAGAAACATCCATGGCACGTACGCGTACCATGTTGGGATCTATAAAAATAATCGTATCAAATAAACATAAATGTTCATCACGGATCGACTCTGTGCCGCAGTTAGGCACCACACCACGCCGCTGGTTACAGAGGCATGGTGTGGTGTGGTGCCTAACTACATTAGTAGCCAGGTCTTTAGGGCCACATTACCGCAGTCAGACGCCGCACCACCACCGTTTCACGTTTGCGATAGCGCTATGGTAGATAATGTGGCCAGGTCCTTACTGAATAATTGAGCGTGACAATGTTTTGTCAGAGTTCCCGTTTGTAAAGAAGGAGTACCGATAAATCAATTAGATAAGGCATGGACAGTAATAAACACTGCTGAACAACAAATTGCCTCGCTCATTCAATTACTTTCCCACAACTAGTCTTCTAAAGAGAAGTTCCTTCTAAGTTTCCTTTACAAACCGTTTCCTATATGTGGTGTCCAGTGCCGGATTAGGCACATAGCAACAGTAGCAATGGCGGGCCCCCGGTTGGATGTACAAAATCAAATTAGACTACTTTATGAAATCTAACCAATTCCGAATTATCCATAACTAGCCAGCGGCTTCGCCCGCGTGAAAGTATTTACCTACTTTTGAAGCCTAAAATTAGTGCAAAATTTCACGCTCCTAGTCTCAGTTGTTTTAGGCTCCGTCAGTTTCTCCGTTTGTATCTATAGATGACAATATAAGCGACAGTTTAAGTGTCTAACGTTGTCTGTCTATGATTCAGTGGGCCCTTGGGTAAGATTTGCTACGGGCCCCGGGAACGCTAGCTTAATCCGGCACTGATGGAGCCTTATTGTGAGGAAAATGCACGTGTATTGTGCATTCCGCGTCCATGATTAACTTTCCCAGTTTGGAAGGTATCGGACAAAGAGCATTCCTCAGCGGTAAAGGAAGATAGACGAAAGAGAATGCGCCGTATGCAGGTCCCATTTGTCTTATTAACATAAAATGTAATTAGAAAATAGTTTTGTTGTCAATGGGATGGAAAAAAAGCGTTATTTATTTGTCTTTGGTATTTTTCTGCTCTATGCTCGTTAGCCTTTACGATACGGATAAACTTGGCATTCAGTTTAGAGTCGGTTGCCATTTTTGGAGTGATAGAGAAAAGGGCAATGGATATTCAGGTAGAGAAAATAGTCTTGTTTAGTATGGTACGTTTATGTATGTTTGAAGTTATGGACGCATAAACATATAGGTAAATGCAAATTAAATGGGTTACCTTTACCTAGTCTTTATTGAAGAATAATAATTAAATAGCCATCATTACAAGCCATCTGTAGGTATTCTGCCTTTACGTTACGCATATAAGGTGCATGGTCTATCTGACAGGTTGACGAGAATATGCGATATTTTTTGTCTCGTTTATGATCTTACCAGAAGTAAAAATAGCCATAAAATATGTTTAAAAAAAAATTGCAATTTATAACCGCGTTCTAAAAATTGAAAAAATTCAAACGGTTATTCTCGTAACAGCAAGCGTAAGGCTAGCCATACACGGTCAGACATCTGCCGCTGAAGTAAATAGTTAATTGCGCTGCTGTAATTCGCAGCTGCCCAGCCGTTAAAGCTAAATGTCAAACCTATAATCAATTCATTGTGAAGAACAAACGACAAGGACGAACCGTTTAATCCTGATTAATTTTAAAACGGATATGAGTAATGGTAATGCCTTGTTTTACTTTCATAGTTATATCATCTTGCTACCGATATTGACAATGCCTTGCTAGCGACATTACTCATTCGCTTACAAAGTTAAAAGACATTTCTGATGTCTGCGTCACACTTATCCCTTACCTTGGTTCAGTATCTATTTAAAACTGATAAGAAGATACCAAAAAGTAGATAGTAAGTACTGTTCTAATTTTCTTCAATACAAAAAAAGAACAAACAAAACAAAGTATCCAGTAATAAAAACGCTTCATCCATTTTCATACTCCACTGAGTTAAAAAAAAGAACAAATTATAAGAAATTAATCGGTGGCACGTGGCTCTTTTTTTTAAGGCAAAGGCACGAGCGTTATCAGCCATATGCCACGAACGCGTGCCCTATGAACACCTCCCTTTCGTTCAACCGACCGTAGCCGCTCGTGCTGGCTGGTAAACCAACCTTTTTTACTTTATTATCATCCTTCTTTTTTTTTATTCTGGTAAACAAGGTATTCAGCCAATTCTCGGAGAAAAACCGTGCTGGCGTGAATTTTAATGCTTTTAGTATGCATTAGAAATATTAAATAGGCGTTTTGCGCGTCAATGAAACATTCACATGCTAAAATAATCTAATACTAGGATGTTAGAATGGATTTTCTATTGATTTGCATCGCAAGGTGGACAACATTGTCGTGTGATAATATTTAATAGGCAGTCTAAATATGCATAAATAAAATAAACATATCTAAGTACGTACTTTATATTATGTAGGAATTGTTTATTTGCTTTGAGCAGAAAGGGATCGATACTCATCCTTTTTTCATCCTGTAGGGTAAAAATATCATATTTCCAATTTAGGTTATTTACAATGTCAGCTGTGTATAAAAAAAAATTCAGCTGGTACAAAAAATTACCTACTTATTATTTTTTAACATTTTGGTTCTTTTTAGTCACATTGTCGTTTTCGTTTCTATAACGATCCGATACTTTCACTAATTTAGTTTTTTTTTTGCATTCGGGAGCGGAAGTCCCATACTATACTACTGTATCAACTTAGGAGCAGATGTCTTCCAACCAGTAAGTAACCGTTTGGGGAACCCCTTAGTAGGGACCGACCCACTAATCTTATACAGGGTGTTTGTTTTTTTTTAATTGTCGGGTAAATGTTAAAAGAGAACGTTATCAAGTTTTTTTTTTTAAGTAATTAAGCAGTTATATTTAGTTATAGTTAGTAAGTAATTACTAAAAATGTTATTCATATCTAAAAGAAGGAGAAAATAGGTAAATAAAACATTGCAGCATTACCAAGAATGTTCTATTTAAATTAACGTTACAAATATTATGCAAATTAATTAGTGACAACTCACATTGCGAGATCTGTCGTTCACAATTCTTGAGCATTGTGAAAGAGCTAAACAATAGCACAATAAGTACCAATCATACGCTGAAAATAAATTATAAATTATAATGTCACACACCTGTGAAATGGCGATTTGTTATAGTTAGCAATATCACAGCGATATATCAACTGTACGTGTACAAATGAATCGAGATAATTTCAAACCACTGCCACCAAATTAAATATCGACGGTAGTATGTGTCGAGCTTATTGACAACGAGCAATGAGTAGCTCGCCGTCCGGATGAAGCCCGAGTATTCGGCTACGGCATTCTTCAAAAAGGGTGTCAGCAGAACTGTAGGGGCCCAGCAGGACTGTAGTCTACTAGGGCCATGGGTTGACTTCTAAAAAGGTTACCCGTGGTCCTAAAACGCAAAAGTCTACTAAATAAACATATTACACGCATTTATGGTTATTTTTGTTTTTTAGTGGATAGGTTGCAATGTAATTTAAACTTTATCACATATCAGATAGCGTTTCATCATCATCAGCGTTTATTGTTGTAAAATTCGATAATTATCTCCAATTTTGTATTGCAATACATAACAGACGACTTGTTACACTGTTCAAATTGTACTGATTTACATTTAAACTGCTTACTAATGGGTGAGCAAGTCCACCATGTCGTTTTAATCTTTCTGCAAATCTAAGTGTAAATTAATTACGAATAGATCTTGTCGTGAAATGCACATTTCACCATTTAGTTCTGTCAATATTGTTCGCTTTATTCATTTGCTTGTGTCCTTGTGACACCGAGCTCATGGTACCGTCGCACCGATAATCGAGGCCAGTGAAAAAGTCAGGTTTTATTCTTTGACCAATTAGTTTTTAGATTTCATGTTGAGCATTTTTGCCTTAATCCTCCGCTCTCTTTTTTTGTTATTTTAAGACATCCTTTTTTTGAGGGCGAAAATCATTCAACAACTTCTTCTGCTTTAGGTGGAGTGAGAGAGCGTGTCTTTAACTGACTAAAACTCACTTTTGTTATTTTAGTTGCTTTTACATTTCAGAGCCAAACTAACTCTTTCGAACAATTTCGAAGCCAAAGCAGGCATCGGCATTAGGGACCCCATCATTTTGCTGATACCTCTTTGAGAACACGTGGAACACAACGAACCAACAACTCGGTTTTAGTTACCTACTTTACCAGACAGCCGGACCGTGAGCCACCCATTACCCGCCGACCACAAGAGTTACAGGATTTCTAACAGTTGAGTTGTCTTTCCGAAAATCATCGAACTTGATTATCTCGGAATCTGTCTTTCATCCAAACCTACCTACAAATTCGATTCAATATTTTAATTCCTTGTTTTACAGTAAAAAAAAAAACCTTGACACGATCTCTAATTGGATCCACGACGGTCTATAAAACTAATCATTTCGATTAAGTAACAGCACGTATCGATCGACATTTTAAGCCGCTTCCGATTCTCCAGTACGACAGGTTATTCGATTATGTCACTAAGCCGATTTACCAAGCCTGGTATTTGACCCTGAAATCATTAAAACGAACATGTAACTGTGTAATTAAATAGTAATACTAATGTTACCTGTTAACAAAATTAACGTACTTAAGTTCTTAATCAGATGATGACTCATAATGATCAAAAGGAAATATGTACTTGGTTTAATTTAGTTAACGATAAAACTTTAATAGATTTATTTACCCAAGTGTAAATTAAAATTTGATGTTAGGTTTAGGCTCAAAATAAACGGGCCTCGTGAATGTTCCAAAAAGTTACAGTTGCTGAAGGCAAAGGTGGATTTTAGTCAGTAAAAGGCTGACAAGCCCTCTTAGTCCATCTAGAGCACCTCTCTCTTTTGGTCCCCAAAAGTAAGACCAGTTACTTGATGATTTCCCAACTGAAATTCAACAGTAACAAATGATTTAGTGGAATAAGTCGTTAATTTATATTATTATTTTATTTGACCTTATTGTTATTTAATACTGACTGCTGCCGGCGGCTTCGCCCTTATGATAAAAAAAAGTAAAACCCAAATATAAATTGTTTCACAACATGGACTTATGCCAAATTTCATCCAAATCCACTCAGCCGTTCAAGCATGAAGAAATACTTAACAAACAATAAACCCTCACAAACATTAACCATCATCATCATCTAAAAATCCAAAAAAAAAAAAAAATATTATCTAATCTAACCCGTCCGTTATATTAACATCATATTGCTAAACTTGGAAACTATATTAGCAGTTTACAAACACCATGTATATCGATCGGTGTGCATCGTTTCCCAGGGCGGTACGGGCGCCATCGCGACCCTTGCGCACACGCACAAAAAGTGCCAACACCTGGCCGTAACCATAGAGATCAAATCACTACATCGAGCACACATATTATTACTTCATTGACTGCTATTCTAGACTTTAATTTTAATCGAATAAGGTGCATTTTTCATATTTTGAGTGGTAACAATTTATAGGATGAAGCCCAGGTATTATCGATTATCCGTGTGAATTATAACGGTTTTCTTTTGTTCATATTTTGACAAGTGAGCGTCACAAAAACGCCTAGTTTTTAGGATCGTACTCACTACGTTGCATAATACATACATAGTAGCATTTTTCATTTCATGTCGTTTTTATGTCAATGCACTTAATTGCGTTAATAGTCATTTATCGTGTTTCTAATCGAATCGCATTGTTTTTATTCAATAGCTGCAATTAACAGGCCATATTGCATTGTAGAAAAGCATTCTAAAATAGAAATTTCGTCAACCAAATCACGTTGACTGTGACGAATAGTAGGACTTTAAATTCCGTTATTTTGGCAAAAAACTGGCATGTCAAAAGAATTTCCGTTCGATTTTGAATTTGGAACTCAGGATAGGACAGGGACGCGCATGCGCGTGCCATACTGCGCGGCAGAGCGTGGCGTATGGGAGCAGATGACACGCGACCGTTACACCAGGTGCACGTGCCAGCATATATTTCACATCGGAATTTATGAGCTGTACTCATAACGAGTGGGTGTGAAAGATAAGAGATGGGTATAGGAACTCGTTAAAGAGGTAAATGTCTGTACCGTATTCCAATTAACACGATTTTTTTACAATTAAATTTTCTTTATTCTTCTCAGCGCTATTTGCAGAGGAGATTTGCATCATAAAATCAGAAGTACGAGTGAAATCGTTGAGAGTACATATAAACAAGGTTGCGTTACAGATACTCTACACTCTACACAGATCATTTGCTCAAATTGAATAGCGAAGTGTTCGGAATTCTGATGTTTTACATTCACCACCAAGTTAAAAGGTATGACCTATCCTTGACTTCAATCTGTAGAAAGGAACTATTAGGTAGGTATGTTATGTATTTCCTTGCTAGCGTAGCAGATGATTTGATGCAAGTCAATATACAGTTAGTACTACAGATTATTGCTCAAGACCATTGTTTTTATTTTATTATTATTGATAGGCTCGCATTTGACCACTATCTAATCTGAGAGTGAAGTAACCTATTCACTCTTGACAAAGACCCCTAAGTTGTAGCTATCAGGAAACACAGACTCCGGCAGTGAATTCCATTCCTTGGCTGGTCTATAATCTTTTTTAAGCATAATACGTGAGAGTAGGTATTTTCACATTCCAATTCAAGCTAAAAATGTTAAAATAATTGCCAGTGGTTTCCGATGACATAGTATTACTGGTGGGAAAAATCTAACCCTTACCACAGAATAACTAATAGTACAAGTACAGAGATTTCACTCTTCGAAAGAAGACATGCGAATATAAACCTACAAACAACATTCTTAATGTTCATAATACATTGCACAGCACGGACATGACGTTCATTATATTTGCCTATCGCCCTTACATAATTATGAAACCAACACCCCCACCGCCTCTGTTTGTCTCTTCGTGATAAACTCAAACTCCAACAAATCCAAAGATTTTCAGCAATAAACAGTTTCATTTATGAGGAAGTTTTTAAATGTATAACATACATGCATATTTCACTAGACAAAACTAGAGAATCCTGAAGATTTCTTTCACCCGTGTGAAGCTGAGGCAGATCGCTAGTTGCATTATAATTAAATAATAATTATTATGTTTAGATTGATTAGATAATAAGATTAAAAACTGTAAAGTAATCAAGAGAGTTCGGGAATCAGAGCAAAGCCTGCTAAATACTATACAATATATTTTATAACATCGTTGTATGAGAATGATTATGATTTTACGATACATTTTTTTATGATTCGTAAGACGTCGTCGCGTGTAATGGAGCGAAGTCAATACGCTACGGTATATTCGGTCATGCTTTCTCCGCTCCGTGACCATTTCCACTTATAAATATTATATCAGTGTAATCCTAAAAAGTAAACGGAGATTCCTTACTTTGTATAATTTATTTGTTGGTTAAACTGCCCGTCGAGCAACCGACTTCATGTCGATCCCGATACGGTTTTGTTTTCATTCATAAACAGAAGCTACACCACTTGCTCTTAAAACGCGATCCATTTGATGGCCTAAACTGAAGTTTTAAAGGGATGGATCTAACTACATAAGTGTGTAGCTTCATCCCCCTCGCTCGCACAACTGCCATTTTTAACTTTAATATGTCATGGTAGAACCAAGTTACGACCGTTTCGATTCGAACTTCTTTTTACAGTCAGTAACGCCTCCGATTCCTTTGTTCTGACCACGTGACTTAACGTTGAGATAATTTCATTCCCATACATTTGAAATTTTCTGCTAGCGTTAATGACTGAGTTTAGATTATCAACTTGGCTAAACCCTCAAGCATGTTCATTCTATAGCGCATCAGTTGCTTAAAACGATGCAGGAGTTCAAAACAGTCGCCAAATCCCTAGAACGCAAAAGGCACCAGAAATAACATAGGTTACTTTTAATCTGTTAAAGTTTGTCATTTTTTCCAGCTCGGCCCTAGAACGGGGCAGTTATTTGATGAGAGCTTACCTCAATAAAGAATTCAGTTGCCTAGAAAGTCGATGAAGTTGAATATTTTATTGAGAAACAAAGCCATGCCAATTGCGGTATGGCAGATGATAAACTGCGGCTGTTATTGATTGGCAGATCCAATGGTAGAAAGTCTTGTGCTCAATTTTTGACAAGAAATTTTAATGTGATTATCGTGCCTCTAAACGCAATTTGATTAATGCGATGCATGTTTCTATGAAAGAACCTTCATTAACAATAAGTTTTCTATTAAAATAAAAATCAAGATTTTATCGCATGGTATAATACCTAGTAGGTACTTATCAAAATCATTCCACAGAGCTCAAACACGATGGGCTTATGTTGTTCCGCTCAATAGTTCCCATTATCCGACTCTATCATCAAACAGGCGTCATGGTACCATAAGAATAAATTGTCATCCAAATTACATAGGCTTACAAAATTTCAGCTCAATCGGTTGAGGATAACTGGTTCAAAATCCATTTTCAAGATTTTCCCCAAACAAGCATACATATACCTAGACTTATAGACCAAAGAGAATTAAACTACGTGTGTAGTGGCTGTATAGTAATTGGTAAAGACATTGCAAGTAAATAAAAACTTAAATAAAAGCTTGTAAAAACAGTAGTTATTAAAAAACCTTTAACACTAAATTCAAATTCAAAGTCAACACCCATTGAAGGTATCAGCCATTGTGAGCATTGAAGCGTGTCGTTAGAAATGTAGGA
Organism: Mythimna lalbum; assembly: GCA_949319445.1. Taxonomy (NCBI): domain Eukaryota; kingdom Metazoa; phylum Arthropoda; class Insecta; order Lepidoptera; family Noctuidae; genus Mythimna; species Mythimna lalbum. The sequence continues at coordinate 15,819,059 of OX439357.1, read as the reverse complement.
AGCCGACAGAACTGTCGTACGTCGTGAAGGTTTGACGATAACTTGAAGGTTCCTTGTAATGTCACTATTTAGGTCAGTTGATAAAATTCGGCGCTGTCAAAATTATCGCGTTTTTTTTTAGTAAGAGTAAAATAAATAACAACCGGTATATTCCCACTACAGGACACTGACACTAATCTCTTTCCACGTCTCTCTGTCTAGGAACATTCGAGACCTATATAAACATAATATAATTAGTAATCATATTAAAAGATAATTCCAACTGCTGCTGGGGATCAGGCCTCCTATCTAGAATAAGGTATGGGCCATACTCCAGCACGCGGGCGCAGTATGGATCCCTAGGACATGACGGTTTCCTCACGATTTACCTTTTTCGAAACTTATAATAAAGTAACAAAAAAAAATAATTAAAGTTTGCAACACCTCTATATTACGTATCCAAAAATTCTTCCATAAATATTAAAAATTTTGTCAAAAATATTTTCTGTGGAATCTACTGGTATTATGGGTATAAGTGATCAATTCTGTGGGAACTTGGAATCTATTTGAATAAAATCTTCATCGTAATACCAATGTAGACATGTTCATTATAACTTCGGTGTTCTCTAATCCCATACCAGGCGAGACCACAATAGCGATGGCACATACTTACAGCTACTTACGTATGCAGATTTCGTTTTTCAACAATGTAGGGGTCTCCAGAGGTGACCGAGGTAGAGGTGAGAGTGGCGGTGCGAAGGCTGAGTGCCAAGAACACCGCCCCAGGACCCGACGGCTTGCCAGGGAAAGCCTGGGTCCTGGCCATGGAGGCTCTCGGGCCTCGACTAAGAGGGCTCTTCAGCGCATGTATGGAGAGGGGCCAGTTTCCACTTCGCTGGAAGACGGGGAAACTGGTCCTCATCGCAAAGCCAGGGCGCCCTGCGGACTCTCCGTCCGCGTACCGGCCCATTGTGCTGCTCGACGAGGTGGGCAAGCTCTTTGAAAGAGTCATTGCAAACCGCCTCGTCGCGCGGCTAACACGGGTGGGGCCGGACTTGTCGGACGGACAGTTCGGCTTTCGCAGGGCGCGCTCTACGGTGGACGCCATCATGCGCGTGCGAGCCCTCACGACAGGGGTTGCGGTGTCCCGGGGCAGGAGTGTCGTGGCAGTGTCCTTGGACATTGCCAACGCGTTCAACTCCCTGCCCTGGAGTACGATCCGGAGGGCACTCCGGTACCACCGGGTGCCCGAATACCTCTGTCGAGTGGTCGAGGCTTACCTGTCGGACAGGTCCATTATCTACCCCGGTCACCAGGGAGACTGGAAACGTCGAGAGATGTCGTGCGGTGTTCCGCAGGGGTCGGTTCTAGGCCCACCCTTGTGGAACATCGGCTACGACTACGTGCTGCGCGGCGACCTCCCTGACGGGGTCAGCGTGGTCTGCTACGCAGACGACACGCTGGTTCTAGCGCAGGGAGAGTCGCACCAGGCGGCGGTCGCTCTAGCGACACGCGGGGTTGCGATAGTCGTTGGTAGGATCCAGGAGTTGGGACTCGAGGTGGCGCTGCACAAATCCGAGGCCATGTTTTTCCACGGCCCCCGGAATGCGCCACCATCAGACTCCCAACTTACGGTAGGAGGAGTTCGCATCGGCGTCGGGTCGACGATGAAGTACCTGGGACTCGTTCTCGACAGCCGATGGAATTTCGGAGAACACTTCCGACGTTTGGCTCCCAAACTCAACCGGGCCGGGGCTGCTCTCAAGCGGCTCCTGCCCAACCTTGGGGGTCCAGACGCCTCCTGCCGGAGGCTCTACGCGGGGATCGTTCGGTCCATGGCCCTCTACGGGGCGCCGGTGTGGGCACCGTCGCTGGCAAAGCGACCGGCGTCCATACTGAACGCCTGCCAGAGGGTCATGGCAATACGGATGGTGCGGGGTTACCGCACGATCTCCCGCGAAGCGGCGAGCCTTCTGGCTGGCCTACCACCGTGGGATCTGGAGGCAACAGTCCTTGCACACATGCACGATAAGCGCGTGGAGATGCAACGCCGGGGTGAAAGTCCACTACCGCGACAGGTCGAGGTATGGCGAACCGAGCTCCGGCGGGATCTCACGGTGAAATGGCGTCAGCGACTATCGCAACCCAGTGCTGGGCACGCCACAATTATGGCGGTAAGTCCCCTCTTTGAGGCGTGGCTGGAAAGACCTCACGGCGTCCTTACCTTCCGCATGACGCAGGTCCTCACCGGACATGGCAAGTTCGGGAGGTTCCTGCATCGGATTCGAGCGGAAGAGACGCCCGGGTGCCGTCACTGTGCGGAACGCCCGGAGGACACGGTGGAGCACACAGTTGAGGTGTGCCCTGCTTGGGCGGAGCAACGCCGTGCCCTCGTGGGGGCGATCGGCGGCGGAGACCTCTCGCGCCGGGCCTTGGTTCAGGCCATGGTCCGGAGCGAGGAGGAGTGGCAGGCGGTCGCCTCCTTCTGCGAAGCAGTAATGCTAGCAAAGGAGGAGGCAGACCGCATCAGGCAACGGCGCCCCCGCCGCCGCCGCCGGGATTCCGATCCCGATTTCCGGCCACCGTAGACGCGGGCTCGCGGACGGCGAGCCATGGGTAGCTCGCTGTCCGATCGTCCGGTAACTGTCCGGACCGAGCCAAGGCGTCGACGGCGCGCACTGTTCCCGCGCGCCTCAAGGAGTTGTCAGCAACAGGAGGGGCCCATCTGGGTCGAAGCCTACCGGGGTCGGGGTTATTCGAAAGGAAACTAGAGCCCCGGTATGAAGGCAAGAAGGAACGGCGCGGGGTTTTTAGTCAGTAAGACTCTGACACTGTCTCCCGCTCCACCCAAGAGCGGGTTTCGTCAATGATGATTTTCCCCGTCGAAAGAAAAAAAAAAAAAAAAAAAAAAAAACAATGTAGGGGTCTAATATCGTTAGCAGTCGTTATCCCGCATGTCTAAAACACTCACTTGACCCACAGAATATAGATGTGAATGGGACACTTTATATTCGAAACTTAAAATTTTAAAAATATGTTCCATTCTTTGTTTGTTTTTTTTTATTATAATTTTATATTCTGGACTATAGTAGTTTTTTATGGGGTTTAAAGTATTCTGTGTCGTACCTCTGGACATCATTTACCTTTAGGTACTAACGAAGACAGAAGTCCATGGAGAATTCCAAACCAAAATCGTTTGTACTGGGTTTCATCGCGTTAATAATATGTCTTGGATGACATAGATGGCGCTAGTATAGTAGTTGGATTGAAAAACATACATCTCTCGTTAAAGAATATTATCTTGCTTTTTGCTAGTTACAATATTACTTAATTTTAACACAAATTCTCCTACGACATTACAAACCTTATAAAGCAAAGCACGTAGTAACTAGGATTTGAACTCGGTACCGGTAGCATAAAATTTACCGATATCATAAGCCACTGGACCATTGCGTCATTACGCAATTAGTTGAAATTATCCTACTCTTTATTATATTGAAGTTGTTTAGAGACTTTAACCCGTATCATAAATCTCAAAAGAATTGAGGGTAGTTTAATATTGGCTGTATAAAAATTAAATCTTTTTGTTCAATCATAACGTTCTTTACTATCTTTGAGTGAGTTCGGTTACGATTGCGTTTAACAAGTTTTTAATATTTATTTTTATCATGAGTTCCCGTTCAAATATTGATATGGCTTCGAGGGCCCAAATAATAACATTGCATAATCAAGGCTTAAATTATTCTTAAATTTCGAGAGAAACTGGCTTAAACGTAAGTAATGTTTTAAAATCACTGTCCGTTATTTATTTTATTATCCCTGGTTATCGATACACGAAATATCGAATATATATATATATATTTATATTTTCCTTACAGGTAAAGACTGTCACTTTATGGATAAAGCGGTTTCAAGAAGACGGTTCGTTGGAACACCGTAGTAGAAGACCTGGTAGACACCGTTGTAGAGGCAGAAGACGCCATATTGACTCAGACCAGCGTCAACTTATGGTGCAAGGTTATGAGGACACCAACAAGATATTACGCAGAGTTGTTTGATACATCTTTGCGGACGGTGTATCGTACTCTTCACAGTGAAGGTCTGCATTATCGTCGACATGCTATTAAACCATTGCTTACCGAAGCTAATAAAAGAGCACGATTGGAGTTCGCAATGAAAAACAGAAATTTCGACTGGAGCAACGTCGTCTTCAGTGAAGAAAAGCTTTCAAGTCTAGCCAGCACGGGCGAGTTATGTTGTGGCGTAGGAATAATACGCGTTATGATAGTGATCACGTTGTGCCTAACTGTGAATCCGGTCGTGTAACAGTGAACATGTGGGGATGGATGAGCGCTGCAGGACCAGGAGAATTTACTGTAATACCCAGTCGTGCAAACAGTGTAAACTACATAGATGTGCTGAATGACGTCACGTTACCCACCGTGCGGAACGTTTTTCCTGTAGAAGACGTGCCAGTGATAACGTTCGTGCAGGACAATTGTCCTATACACCGTTCCATAATTGTGCAAGAGTGATTTAGCCAGCAATCGGACATACGGATTATTCCTTGGCCTGCGAGATCGCCAGATTTAAACCCTATTGAAAATTTATGGGGCGTTATGGTTCAAAGGTGGGACAATAGGAATGAAAGGACTAAGGAGGCACTGAGTACTCACTGCATGCAGGTATGGGATTCTATACGGGGTCAAAATTTATGTGAAAAATGTATAAACTCCATGGGTTCGCGCTTGCAAGTTGTCAGCGATCAAAATGGCGGACACACGAGTTATTAAAAAAAGAACATAAAGTGTTGACTATTGGATTGAGTATTAACAAAGACCGGGGTAGCTATAATTTATTTGATAAATTACAGTATTCAAACTTAGCGTTAGTGGGATACATTTTTTTACTACTTTATAACAACAAAATGTTATTACACTAATGATTTTAATTTCTTATAAAATATAAGAAATTAAAATAAAAACAATATAAATATAGATTCCTTTCCAATATAATAAATTATTTATTTATTAATATAAACAACTCGGTCCCAAAATGACAGCTATAACCCGGTCTTACAATTGTTATTTTGATTTGAGGTTAAGCTTCAATTTCTTCCTCGTTTTGGAACGAATACTTAAGCTATGAACCTTAGTCATAATATAATGCACAAATCAATCATTATAGTCAATACCACTAACCATAATTATATAAAACGTAATATTTTTTATAATTTATGAGTAAGTAAAATATTAACAGAACTAAAGTTGCATTATAGTGAAAAGTATTATAACATTATGTAAATAAAACTAAATAGTAGAAGAATAGCACAACATTGTTTTGATTTAGAATACTTATAATTTCTATTAAACAGTTTTGCTTTGTTAATGTCTTCCATTTTGTGATGTAGTTATTCAGTTATAAATTTTACTTGTATTTCTCATAAAGAGTGAATTAAATAATTGTCGATTGGGTGTAAAGCTGTTAGGTTAGGTAATACATAGTATAAGAAAGAAAGAAAGAAACAAATTGTATTTTTCTTTGAGAATTAAAGGTCTGAAACTATAATATCACTACAATAGTTTTATTTCTTATCCTTTCAAGAATTAAACTTCGTAAATCTTAATCTGTAAGAAAAATATGTCTAGATTTTCTTACATATTTTTTTTTACTAATAATACCTACTAATACTTACCACCAATTATGAAAGTAATTTTTATATATATAAAATTTGTATACAGGGTTATTTGTAAAACACTAACAACCTTGCAGGACTGTATTACTAACATCATAAACAACAACTTTTGTTCTATGACCTTTTTCAAAACATAATAAATTTACCAAAAACAACCCTTAAATATTTCCTTGTTCTATTCGGCAGGCGTGCTTGACGCGACGCTAGCGCATCAAACACCCCTGCCAAACAAACCTCCTCCCCTCCGCTATTGTATTATCGCTTGCTTCGCATAAAATTCGTAATATTTAGAACATTATTTAATTATTTTTATTTTTGTATGAAAATCTGATAAATGAGAGGTGGCCAGTGTTTTATAAATATCCCTGTATAATAGTCAATGTTTACTTGTATAATATGCCTTTATTCATTTATACATCTTATACCTCATATTTTTATACTATTTATATAAAAAATAAAATAAAAAATGTTTAAAATTATAAAAAATAGAATATAAATTATATTACACTTAAAAAAAGTCGACAGAAAACTGGGATTCGAACCGGTGCCCAGTGGAACGAGCCGTGTTATTCTGCCATGCATATCCACCTGAGCTACCGATCTATCTACTACAGAATGCGAAAATGAGAGCTACTTTGTGAATGTAAGGATTCTTTATTATTTATGATCTACGCCATCTGTAGTCAAATTAACTAAGATACCAATTGACTTATTTGGTTTGGTTTAGATGGCGCTGTATTAAGTACTCGGAAAGAAGAAAATAAAATAATTTATGTTTATTTGAATACAAATATATTATTATTTCTAAGTAATTATTTTAGGTATTATAAAGCCTATTATGTGCCTCTGCATAATAAGGTTTTTAAGTTTTGCAGTGTTAATTTCATTTTTGAACAGCGCCATCTAGTCGTCTCATGAAAAGTAATGCTAAACCTCACAGCCAAAAATCGACCTTAAGATACCCATGGACTATTGACTATGATAGTACCTATATCATGTCCTGGATTACAGGTAAATTATGCCCTGAGTTAGGAACCATACAAAGTTAAGGTTATATTTATTATAAAGGATTCTGGAAATCCGATTGATTAGAATCTGGATGTTTGTACTACTATTGAATCATTGCACGCCATATTAGAAATGCTACTGGTTTAATTGTCAATGTTTTAGTAATAAATTCTTGTCTGTGACTGGTTGTGCCGATATCGATTTGAACTTGCAGAGTAAAAATGCGTACAAAAATTGGACGCATTATAATGCAATATTCCGCGTTTTGTTTTGTTTGATTCCTTTTCAATTCGACTTGCCTTTCTGCCTGTCCTACACCCGACAACTCAACCTACGATCCATCAAAATATTGCACAGTATCACGCAGTATCAGTGTTGCAGCACTTGAATAGTTGTATGAAATGATCCTGTAAATTCCCAGTTTCTGTAATGTTGACGATCCTAATAAATAAATAAAAAACAAATCTATACTCTGTTCAAAATAACATTAGAAGAAGAAGTAGAAGTTAAAATTGGTTGAATAGACAGTAAAAAAGGTTTCTTTACATTTTTATTCTTAACGCGGATAGGGTATAGCTAGATAACAATTTCGCAAAAATACAGTTCACACCTCACTGTAGTCACCTCGCATCCAGTGACCATGGCGAAATAATCCCCATTGCGCATTTCTAATAGGTGATAATTGTCGATCGTTAGCGACTTAGTCATAATTATTATGATTAGTTTCAGACTGAGACTATTTCGCCATAGATCTTCGCAATAGGGATTAGAGCTTGTGTGATAATTGCAAGAACAAGAATCGAGATGAACGCAGGTGGTTTCTTAATCAAAATAAAAATAAACAATATTAGAATCTTTGACAGCCTATGGACTTCATTTTGCCATACATGTCACACCTATGTGACATATACCTTCAATACGTAGAACCTATATTAATTCATTAAACCCCGATCTCATTGTCTTTCTATTGTGTATCTAATTACGGTATCGAAAGATTTTATTAGCTGTTTCCCGCGGTTTCAGCCGCGTCTTTGATTACTGCCCCTCGCGGATTATTTTTTTTTTAATTTTTACGATTTTGGATAAAGATTGAATTTGAAACGAATAATTTAATTAAATGAGTGAAGTGCAAATTGATACCTTACATTATTAAACGTAAACAACATACCTATCTATGGTATTACCATACTCCGCAAATTATGACTCAATCGAAGGAAAACTGGGGCCTTACCGTAACGAGGCGTGCGAGCGAGAAATAGGAATTGAGTTACACACCCTGTATAACTTCGTCACTTTAACAGTCAAATGGATCAAAGTCAAAGTCAAAATATTTTATTTCACATAGGCCTACATGGGTACCTATAAAACGTCATAAGCTAGTGCACGTTTCCAAAGTGGTCGTTTCCTATGGAGAAGAACCGGCAAGAAACTCTATCTTCGATCGCGTTAGGAGCTCGTAGTAGAGCTTCTATACTTTACATTATATTATTTCTTTTCTGTAGTTGTAGTTTGTAGGTCGCGGATTCAAAGTGTTCAAACCCGGCTGGGTTTTGTCACTTTGTGTAATTTATTTCCTCACCACTGCTCTCAAAACGGTGAAGGAAAAACATCGTGAGGAAACCGGCATGTCCTGCATGACCAAAAAATTCGAGGACGTGATATCAACCAACCCGCATTGGGCCCACAGGTTACCTACTTTTTCTATATAATTGGGCCCGCGTGGTGGATTACGGCTCATTCCCTCTCCTAGAGAGGAGACCTGAGTCCCAGCAGGGAAACATTGGAGAGAACCCGCCCCTGCTGCTAATTATCATATAATCTACACTTCTAGACTAATATTATAAAGAGCTAAAGTTTGTTTTTTTGTCTGTAGGAGGTAATCTTTAAAAGTACTGGTCTAATTGCGAATTTTTTTTTTTATGTAGGTACGCAGGCACCAGGCAAAGCCACGGGCAATACCTAGTGTTGTACCTTTGCACGCTTGTGAAGCCGGGCAGGTCACTAGTATATACTTAGTTATTTATATTACTTGGCAATGTCACGTAACATTTACTTGAATAAGACATGAATCTTGAATTCCTTCGACAAATCAAGTTTATTATCGATCAGTAAACAAACTTATCGACTGACTAACGCCCGCCACAATATGTACTTAGTCATTCATAACATTTCATACTATACTAAGTATTACAGTAGACCAGTGGTGTCCAACCTTTTTTTTGATTGGGGACCACTTCGGTTTCTTTTTTTTTTAACAGGGACCAGTACCCCTAGCCAAGTTGCTTATCTGCAATAGTTACCGCTTGTAGAAAGCTTCAAATGTACGGGAACGACGTCGTCTCAACGCTCAGTCACGTGGTCAGAACAAAAGAATTGGCTGCAAGGTCAACTCAAAGCGTTCGACGCGAGCGAAACGGTTGTAACTTGGCTAGAAGTCCAGAATAAAATTTGACTGCCGTGTCCTCGTGGAGGTGATCGGTGGTGGCGACCCTCTCTCGCTCTGTTTCAAGCCATAATACCGGGAAAGGGGGAATGACTTAGGTGTGGTTTTAGTCAGTAAAATTGCGCCACACCCACGCGCCCCAACTTAGAGCGTGTGAAGTCATTAGACGATTCTCATCTCAAAAAAAAAAATTCAAAAGTTGTAGCACCCTTACTGTTTAAAATCAAAAGTAACGAGCATTAATTAGCATATACAACAAAATATTTATTTTTAGGTAATAGAAAACCTCAGTTCGTAATGTTAGTTCTGAATTTGACATTTTTAAGACTTTTAGAGGACCATATTGTAGCTATTGCGGACCACCAGTGGTAAGCGGACCATAGGTTAGGAACCACTGCAACCGACCAATGAATCAGATAGCCCGCTGAGTCAGAATGACCACCGCAAAGCGTGGCATACTTTAGTCTTTACATAGATGAGATGTTAGTAAAATGTGCATTGTTTTATATTAATATTACGGCAAGTATAATAAAATTGTTAGTTTAGTAGGATATGTGAAGCGAGACATTCCAGCAGCTACTAAAACAGTTATATTATTGTAAGAGTTAGTTTAGAAAGTAGCAGTAATTCGTCTAGTTATTTATTTTATTGGTCACTTGCAGACAATTAATGAATGAAGGCGTTAAGTCGCATTTTTATTTGACGTTTATTACACTGTGTACAAATACTTATTAATTTTGTATTAAGCAGTGGAATAAATTAAAAAAAAAAAATAACCAAAGAGTTTCTTGGCGGTGTATTTAGGTCACAGATAAACAATTGATCTACGGTCCAAGTAGGTACATATATAGGATGGATCAATATAAAATCTTTGGTATGTATATTTTGACCTTTTAAAGTTTCGTGAAATACTCCTACAAAATCAAGTAACCAGTGTCTGCTGCCGAATTTTTCGAAAAACGTTTACCGTGGTCCTGGAGCGCAAAGTAGATTTTAGTCAGTATAGTAAAAGTCTGACACTCCCTCTTGCTCCACCCAGAGAGGGAGAATTCGTGCGATGATTTCCTAGGTAAAATCAATAATGCTCCTGAAGATAATAACTATAAGCTTCAAGTGCCTACTTTAATATAAAATTTATAAAAATCGCATTAACAACTAAACATATTGATTAAAAATCTATTGACAGAAAGGAAGAATACAATATAAGTAATATAATTTTATTACCTACCTACACATTGCTACTGGTTATATTCTGTGGAACTTGCCACATGACTTTACAAAACGACTTGTTCTACAGGGAGTTAGGTACTTAAATTAAATACTTAAAGTATAAGATTATTAGGTTAGTGTTTTAAATTAGCAAACGTAGGTTTTACATATATTTTTTTTAAATAAATGGGTTTATAGTGTCCAAGTAACAGTACAACTCTGACTCTTAAGACACAGAAATTCCTAGTTTAGGAGTCAGGGTGTCAATTTTTGTGCGCCTTTATTTATTGACTTAACTGATATTTAGCATGTTGTAAGGATTTGTGTCAATAAAGTATTAATCTATTCATTTTGTCTCATTTTATTACGTAGGTTCGAGTTCATTATTCTTCTGAGAAAAGAAAAACCTTACCCTTACCTTAAACTTTAACCTTAGCAACATGCTGATTATGATTTATGTGTAAAAAGAATCATCGGACCGTTTAGCGAACCCCAGAACAAGTCTCAACATTATGCGTTCGAACTGAAGGGGAGAAATCACTGCCGATGTGTGAACGCCCTTGCATTCTGTGCACAATAGCCTCTGCAACGGTTTTTAACATCTGCCGACCGGCCGGCCCTGGCGAACTGGAGACTCTCGTGATATGCCACCATTATTATTACTTCAAAAGCACGCGTCATATCGCCTTGGACTCAGTTTTACTACTTTTTTCTTCAACTATTGTAAGCAATCAACACAATAGGCGTACCAAATTCCCATGACTATCAAACAAAAACAAAACAAACTTTACATACGAGATAATTTGGCCTCGAAGGCGGTGGGCGTCACGCACCACGGCCTCCGGGCCCCGATGGATCCTCGTAATGGACCACCACATTACGTTACTTACACCCGTCATTAAATCCAACAGCTTAGACGCGCTGTTCCCACGACTCATTGATTTTTTCCTTTTTCAGGATGTCCAATTTTCAACGAACGCGCAGCAAAGTATGGTGGGGTGATTCACCGCCGAACGTAGGAAGTCCGGTGGCGCAGCCCGACTGGAACCGAAACAATCGCGCGCGAGACGATCCCGAGTGGGAGCCCCAGCTACCTCACTGGATAGCCAATCAGCCCGACGAGCCACAGAACAATAGCGCCGACGAAATCGCGCAACCCATACAGATGAATCAGTGGCCTCTTCGTCACGGTAGCCCCGGCAGCCACAAGAGCCAAGATTCCGGGTTCTCAGATTCAGACAGCTCTCCGCCTCCTTCACAGTATTATCAGTCTCCGGGAAATACAGACAACAATAAATCGACAAGCAGCAGCGATTCGAATAACAATCAAGATATCACTGTGAAACAAGCGGCTGGTTTCAAAAACACGTCGCAAATTAATGTTGGCAGCAATGCGACGTTACCTGATAACGTCAGCGTGGGCATGCCGACGCCGAAGCCGCGGCTCCGCAGCAGCAGTGTCATACAGACGCCGTACGATCTGCAGAAGTATTGTGAAGTACACCCAGACGAAGCACACATGGACCTGTTAAAAGATAAAGACACAGAAAATGTAAATAAAATCGAACAGAAATTTCCTACCCCGAAAAATATAAACAACGATAAAGCAAATAAAGAGAATTCGAAAAATATTTTAAATAATAATTTAAACAGTAAACCTAAGGCTAAAATCGAAAATAAAATAGACATGAAGGTTACACCTCCGAGTAACGTAAGTAACAAAGAAAATAACATAACAAACAAAAGTGCAATACAAAAAGATACCAAAGATGTACCTGTTAAAAACATTAATGTTATAAGTCCCTCGAAAAAGTATCCAGCGAAGAAGTCGTTCATATCTAGTACAGATAGTGATAGCACCAAAGTCATTAAAGTAGCCAAAGTAAAGGATTTGGAAACTAGCAAGAACAAATCAGATGAGAGTTTAGAATATTTGAAGTTAGAAGATAATAACCAAATAGCAGTCAACAATCAGCCGAGAGTGCGTACGCCGATATCCAACATATCCTACATACCGGCTGAGAGGACGCCCACCGTCAAAGTGGACAGGAAACCGGAATATATGCGAAGTCTATCAAACGAGGATGCTATTCCTATAACCATAACTCCTAAGTTCCAAAGAAACAGGCTAAACAAATCTCTGAACTTCGAAGCGCAGAGGTTAGACCAACAGATACTAGATATTCAAGACGGCTATCATTCGTTAGGATATATTGATGAAGAAGCTTTACCACCTATTGACATGCCCTATGAAAATGAGCAAATGCATAAACCAGCCAAAGCCATCCTTGGTAAGAACATAATGGACAGTCTTCACTTAAAACCGACTAAAAAGCCAGGACCCAAAGCTAAACAACGGATGGCTAGCAAAGGAGATAGAACTAAAGATATATTCAGAATATTTCCTAAGAAAGAGAAGCCTGCTGTAGTAGATAGTCTGGCAGGTGGCCATGTAGCTGGCAGTCGGGTACCATCTCTCGGTCTACCTCGAACCAAAGAGCAGGATTCGTGGGTGCTCGTAGCACATCCAGAAGAAATGCTGATACCGCATTACAACGAGAGGTTAGTCGGTACAGAGGCTGAATTAAACATGCAAACTAAAGACAAGCCTGAAGAAGACTACCTCAGAAATGGAAGACTCACTCCTCCTCCTCAATTCCAAGATAAGCAGAGGACTCCTTATGAAACAGATTCTAATACGAAAAATCTGACGCATGATTCTAAAAGGGAGAAGTTAAAAGGAGAGCTGGACTTTGTGGATGTCCAGCTGAACCCGGCCTGCACGTCCACGCCGAAGATGCTGGCTCCACATGAGTTTCTGGACATACCTGTTAGTGAACGGAAAAGTATTCGGAGGGGCAATCTGTTCGAGAACTTTAATATTGGGTAAGTGTCAACACTTGTTATAATATCACAACAAATCTAAGAAGTATCGTTTGACGTTTCACACTTTTCCATAAAAATAGCTTTGTATAGGCGTAACTCACACTATTTCTATTATCTTTTCCGTTTTACGGAATAATAATTTTGCGTATTATATATACATAATTTAGGTAAGCTCTTCTGCTATAAACAATATAAAATCGATAATAATAGTTCCAATAGTGACAACTACTGATGGGACTACGGATTATTGGAAAGAGTTACCGCAACCCTCGCAAAGAGCAACTAAAGAAACACTGGGTTTTAGTCAGTAAAAGTCTAACACTATCTCTCACTCCACCCAGAGCGGGAGAAGTCATATCATGATAATGCACATTTAAAAAAAAAACCCTTCTCTTTTTGAACATGACATGAACCCGAATAAGCTCCCTTTGTCCTTTACAAAAATTGGCCATATTACAACAATTACACTCAATATCCATTAGCCAATGTCAACTAATTTTAAAAGGTCAACCACTAAAAATCTTTTGTCTTTGGTCAATGGTCGCTAAGTGGATAACATCCTCATTGCATGGTTCCTATTCTCAGTAAAACTCGTTAATGGTTTTATTGCGATGGAAACAATTAAAGTGCTATAAATAGTACCCATTGCACTGAAAGGAACAAAACAACTGATAAAATTGAAAAACAATATCAAACTGTTGGGATTTTTATTTATTTATTTGCATAGGCACACTAACGACTTATTTGCAATTATTTTAATAATAGATATAATAATATTCGAGGTGATCCTGTGTAAAAAAAGTCACTTACAGGCACAACATTCACAGTAGGTCTAATTAAAAAAAAAAACGAAAAATAATAAACAAAAAATACGAAAATGTAAATGTCACAAATTAAAAAAAAAACATGCTTCTTTCAATGAAATCGCTCACCTACTAAAATATTGGCACATCTAAATGCAAAATTGAGTTTTATATTAAGTATGTATTTTATATTCTACGAGTATACTAGTAACCAACATCACAATTTTTGAAATAAAATGTAAAATGAACTCAAAACTTAGTTTTAAATATTTGTGCAATCTTTGATCATAGGTAGTTTCTGTAAAATATTTTGTTTTTATTTTGTAAAATATGAAAAAGATATGCCAATATATTGCTAGATGAGCGAAGTATTGTTAGCCTAAGGAATTCTTTATCTGTTTGCATGGTTTTTTCTACACGCAAGTTTGCCTGTACAGTTGAATTTTACAGGTAAACCGGAGCGTATGTGTTGCACAACTGTGCTGTTTTCCACACAAGCTTACCTGTCAGGTATGCCTGTACAGCAAACCTGTATGGCCTAGCGTGTATGGCTGCCTTAAAACTGCATTCTAAACTTTAATACCACCTTACTAACACACTCTTTCATCATTTCTCAACAGAGAATCCTATTCCAGGGTAGTACTAAACAATCAAAACGAGATCCTTTACCGGGAACGTTCAATAGACCAGACGTGTCTAGAGAGGATCTGTGAAAGGAAGCCAGAACCCGTCCAGTACTGGCTGTGCGACCTGGTCGGGTCATGTGACAACGAGTGCATGACCACGCTTCAGAGCAAGCCGCTAGGTGCTGAGATGAAGGCGATGGTCTCGGCCAGCTCCGCAACTATTACAGGGAACATCAAGAAGGTGCAGACACATGGGCAGATCATTGTACACCAGTACAGTGATGTTTTGAGGTAAGGATCATAGAAATGTCTTCGAACTTTAACTTTTTTTAAAGTATGTGGCGACATCTATGAACTAAACTACGAAATCCTGGATCGCGCAATTAGAATTCTCCGCGCGATTTGAATTTAACTCGAAATTATATCTCGGGCAGTTACCCAGATCAGACAAAACATCGGTCTGGTCAAAGGACCTTCACTTTTCAAGGCTGGTATATACAAATGTTTTTTTATGTAGATTGTAGGTATGTAAAGCATAACGTCTAATAAACTCGATAAAATCCGTCAAACCGGCCATATTCCTGAAGATTCAGTCGCAAGAAAATCAATTCAATTACTCGAAAACATTATCGATTCTCAATATCTAATCAATACATCGATAACCGACGGTTTCCTGTTGCAACTTTCACTGTAAAGAAAAAAAAACAGTAATGTTTTTCATTGCTCTAATGAATATAACCTATATTCAAACCAACAGCGGAAATATGTACTTTTCTGACCAACTTAGCATATACATTCGTGATTATGCAAAACATGTTCTTTCATTTTACAGGCAAATTGAAGACAGGAAATCGAGTGAGGAACAGATCTGTTTGCTAATAGCAAATATCAATGAGTTCGTGCTAGCTCACAGCATCACTTTAAACACTAAGCCACCGGGGGAAACACCAGAGAGATGGGACAAGATAAAGAAGTCTCTACAGCTTTACTTACAAAAGCTCATAGATGTAGGAGACGATGTGAAGGTGGAGTTGAATGAGAGCAACCCTGAATGGAGTCTGGTGTTGAAGCACTTGGACACGTTGATCGAGATATTCTTGGAGACGACTAAGGCTGTGCTTGTTCAGCAGATGAAGGTAGGCACTAAACACTTTGAAAGACTGCTGTTCCACTCGCCTATCGATATAATCAATATCGAGCTTGTTACTTCATCTAACGCAATCCAACGCAATGATTGACGAAAGGCACCGCGAAAAAAGTGAGATAATGCCTGAAAATTCTGTAAGCATTCGGTAATTCCGTGATTTACTCAAATATTTTACAAAATTTGTACCAGGAAATACGTGTTTTTTTTAAAAATATTGTCGTCATTTAGAATCATGATAAAAATTTGCAAGGCTTCTATTGTTTATACGTTTTTGACTTTTAAAATTTTTGAGTAACTTATGGAGTATCAAAGTTCATGCAAAATAGCAGATTTTCAGGTCTATATTGAATAATTTTACACAAATTTAAAAATTGATTTCAATAGAAGCCTAGATAATATCCACAAGACTATGTTTCGAAAATATCTAATGAAACCGTACCGTACGGCGTACTGTACCACACAACACACTGTACTGTACTGGATCACAAATAAATAATTCTGATTTCTGATTTCTGAAAATATATATATCATCATCAATCATAATCGCGAAAGAGCGGTTGTATGAAAAACAGTAAAAATTTATGTCGAGTTGCATTGCGTCCTCTTAACAATTACGGGAACAAGGTTGAAAGGCGCTTCCGTACTTTGTGTTAAATTTATCAACGACCAAATACTATACAGCATCTCATAAACATTGAATTTGCTAAGCATCATTCTTTAAACACTTCAAATTATTTTCCCACAGACTCTAGTATCAATAATCGAAGAACCACCATCAGACATGATCCTCAAAAGCACTCTCACCTCAATAGGCCACTTGGCCATGCTGAGTGACACCACAGAGAGTACCTTACACGACAAGTGTACGAAGATCTTGAAGAACATCACTGAATTGCCTTTTGTCGACTGTGCGGTGCCTAGGGCCTTGTTGACGGCGATTATTGAGTCGAATAAGAGCTCTATAAAGGCGCTGTCCCTGCGTGCGCTTGCGACGGTCTGCGTTACTGGAGATGCTGTGAAGCAGTTTGAAGAGGTAAGCAGAATTTATTCATTTATTTTTATAACTGTTGAGCTGCTTCGTGAATGTAGAAAATTGTCCCAAAGAACATACTTCCGGGATCAGGATATGGTCTACCCGTGCGCCAAATTTCATTCATATCCATTCAATCAATTCAGCCGTGAAGAAGTAACAAACAAACACACACTCTCACAAACGGTTTACTCGCCCGTGTCCCCTCCCACCTCTATATACATACTTCGGCAATACGCATAAAAATTGGTTAGAAGTGGTTCTTATCCAGTTTAATCTGTTTGGAAGGATCTTGATAAAAGCATTCTTTCTAACACTATCAGCTTCTGAGACCATTGAATACATCTCAAAAAACAAATCATGTGTATTGCTGAAAAATACTAGTAATTTGATGTTTAGTTAAACATACATACATAATATAGATATTTACTATACTCCATCCGCAGCAGTAAACAAACCTTTTTTACTGCTTATTCAACTGATTTTGACTTTTATTGCGTTGGTGGCATGGGTGACTGCAGTAAATAGTGGTTATTGTAACCACTTTTTCTTTAAATGCCATCCTTATGTCTTCCGAATAGAAATCTAAATCGGTTGAACAGACAGTAAAAAAGGTTCGTTTAAATGTCTAATCTTATTACGTATGGCAGGTTTGCTGAGACCTTTCCTTATATTTCTGCACTTTTCTTCTTGGATCCTGTTCTTAGACTAACCTAGAATTTGAAAGACCCCGAGAGGCTGTGAATCGCCTGAAAGAGTAACCCTAAACCTTTGCAAAGCAACTGAAGGAACACTGTGGGTTTTAGTCAGTATAAATCTAACACTCCCTCTCGCTCCACTCAAAGCGGAAGAAGTCATTTGATGAGTTCCTAAGTAAAAAATGTAATATTCTCTCATTGTAAAGCAAAATGTTCGCTTACTCTAAGTGTTCCCGCACACGGGCCACAAAAAAATCCGCTTCTAGCTTCTTTTTATGGCGGCCTTTTTTGTGGCCCGTGTGCGGGGACACTAAGAGTATTTGTATTTATCATTTATAGGGCCCAAGTTTATCAACATAATTTTTCTCTCTAGGGAGGTGGAATCGAGATCATATCAGACATTCTGTCAGACCGGTCGAACCCAGAACCACAGATGCGAGAGGCCATCACCGTTCTCACTCAGATCACGGCGCCTTGGCTCAGAGGGCACTATGACCTGACGCAGCTGCATCTGTACCTGAACTCCATTGTTGATAATATTACCGGTAAGTCTAAAACAAAAAAAAATACAACAAATTCAAAATCTTCCCCGTTTTTATAGTCAGTTAAAATATTAGAATGTAGAATTAAAGTCAACTAGCGCCATCTAGTTTTGAATATTGAAACAAATAAACAATCTGTCGTGTAACGCCATCTATTATTGTAAAAAAACACTACGTTACGAAGAATTTTTGAAAAATAGATACAAGTTATTATTGGGTAGATGTCGGCCCATGGTTGGTTTATGATTTGTAAAAAACCCAATCCCAATAAGAACTTGCTCTAAAAACAAACCATTTTTCCACTTCAATAACCATACAAACACCAATAAAATCTGGCACACGTAAAAACTTTGTTTATTCTGATCTGAGATATTATTACGCCTTTTTATTGCATACGTGCTTCGTGCCTGTATATTAAAAAGAACACTTCAGTAAATTATAGTCATCTCAGATTCTCCGAGATTTTGTGACCATGACTTTTTGTGACCAAATAATACATAATTGTGGGCCCTGGCACATTTTAAACCAACTGCGGGGCCCTTAGCTATAAATCCATAGGCAATTGCCGCCATTAGCTTTATAGAAATTCGAAATTCGTATGGGGTTGGTATCTTCACTTATTTTTTAAATCCAAGCGGGGCCCGTAGCATTTGTTACTTTTGTTATGTGGCTCTTTGATCACAATAATAAATCCATTTATTTCCCAGGTATTCTGTCCCGCACTGACTGCTGCCAACTCCTCCTGCTCTGTACGGCGTGTCTCGTCAACTTAGTGCGAGAGTTGGAACTAGTGAAGAAGGAAGACGACGTCACCACCAGCTCGGACATCGTTGACGTCATCACCAAGCACAGGACGGTGGAGAGGCTGCTGGAGGCTGTCAAACGACGGGGACCGAATATCTCCGTGTTTTTACAAGTGAGTTGGAATATGATTGGTAGCTTACCATTAGGTGCAACACTGCATTTGATTTCAGTGACTAACTTTCTGCTAATTTAAGTTTACCAAAAATAGAAGAACATTACTTTATATCTTCAATCGTTCAGTTGTAGTTTTTTTTTTTTAATCCCGCTCGTCGTTGATCATTTTCTTTTATGGCCGCTAATGAAACCGTTTTAAAATGGAATCCAACTTATCTTCGGTAGTAATACAGATAGGTATTTTAAAAATTCATCAAATATTTGCAGATGCTGTCGATTAATTTAGTTAGCTAATAAGTGTTTCACACAGAGAATAAAAAAGTCGACCTTAGAGAAGTATTCATTTTCAAAACAGGTTCTCCTTAGACCACGTCTGATCCCAGTTCTCTTTCCAGGAACAAACAGCGTCTCTCCTGGCATCCCTGTCGCGCATCCCTCGCTGCATGCTGCTGCTGTCGTCTATCAGCGCGGCCAGCGTGGCGCTCGTGTGCTTCGCGCGCAGCACGCCCGCCGCCTGCGCGCGCACCGCCGAGCTGCGCGCGCAGGCGCGCCTGCACTGCCATGCCGCAGAGGCTATTGCTAGGTAAGCCGTCATCTGTCGCCAGGACCGCGTCCAGCGTGGCACACGACTTCTCGCTCCACTCTGAGCGGCAGAAATTATTTGACCTACCACAAAAAAAACCTCAATTAATGAATGCTCATTCAAAATGTACTTTCCTTCTTGCCGTGGTACCTACTAGGAATACAACAAATAAACATTCACTTCTTTTATGGGCTCTGTAAACAAATCACTAACAACCTGTTTTCATCCACAGGCTCTCAGTGATGCCAGACGTCTCCCACCAAATCGTGCAACTAGAGGGCGTTCCCCTCCTTACCAAACTGGTAAGGCTGCAGCGAACACGCCCCCCTCTCGACACCAACCCCGACCAGACCCTCATCCACTGCCTGAAGGCTTTAAGGACCATTTACAAGAACATACCGGAAGCTTTCGATGATGAAAAGGATATCAACGATATGATCAGACCTCATCTCATGGAATCGCTTATGCTGTTCTCAGCTAAGAAGGAAAGTTATGTCTAGGAATCGATTCGTTTTAGTCGATTTTATTATTCGATTGTGTCGGTAAAATAATCGAAGAATTTTGCGAACCTTGTTCTGATTTTATCGATTGATACATCTAGCAAGACTGATAGGCAATGCTGCCTTTCTATATTTACCTAAGCAATCATTCCAATTCTTGTGCATAGAATATTGTAGAGGTTTGCTACTTTGGTTAAATGACTCGAATATAGTTCTCCTGAGACTGAATTTAAGAAAATTATTTAATGTGACATAATTATGACTACTTATATGTAGATAACAGTTTTTCATTTTCTTGGAGATAATCGATTTATTTAAGTAATCGATTTTCTTTTATCTTGAAATCGATTAAAATTTTAATAAAATTAACTAATGAAATATTTACTATTATAACGGATTACAAGTATTTGGCAAGAAATAAATATGTGGTTTTATACGAGATTGCCATACATTCCACTTAATATAAAAGGTTGCTGTATATAAAATTTTAAGTACATTATTGCTTTGTAAATAGCATAATATCTACTTAATCGTTTTACTATTTATCTTGAATAGTTTAGTCCTGAGGCCATACTATCGTGAAATTACTTTTACTAGTCTTTAATAATTCATGTAAACTTAGCTTAGTTTGTACTCTATATTTAACAACATTACTTTTCATATGTATTTTGTAGTACAAAACAAAAGGAAAATTACCTTTAGGCTCCGTCCAAACCGAGGTATTCCTTTCCTGGCTGATAAGTAACGGATTATCAAATCGACTAAGGTTACTCAAGGTGGACCGATGACCCAGTGAGGATCGCGGAAAAAACCTAAGTATTGTTTTGTATTGCTATAGATTCATTTTGTACTGTACATCTTCATATCACTCATGAAAACACTAAAGTATTACGCATTGATACCACCTTATTTTATTGTAAACTATTGTGCTATATACCTACATAAAGTTTGTAAAGAAATTACGATATGCGGCGCCTGCCACTGTTACTGTTTATAATAAAGTATATTATCGATTTCACTTGTGGTTTTATTTCTGTGATCTTGTAGCTTGAACGAACACATGAACACGCCGCCATGGACCATATCGATGCTTCCGGCAACAAATGTCGTAAACGCCATTTTGGCGAAAATGAGTTAAGAATGCAGCCCTACTTAATTTTTGGCGCTGCGTCGATCTAAAAATGTGAAAAAAATATTCGCCTAAAAAAAATACTTTTACACCCAAAATTTTTACTAGTATAATCAAGATTTTTTAGAAAAGAGGGCATGTATAACTCATATTGCTTAGAACCGAATAACCGTGCAGGTCGTATAATACAACGTACAAACAACTGTCGGTCGTAAAAACATAAATACATAATTAATTGTAATTACACCCCACAATCATTTTTAAAACGTAAGCTCTGCTGAGAAATAATTGTCGTAATGCCACTTGGTCTTGGAGAATTGGTTTGAAAATTGAATAAAAAAATTGGTAGGTGGATAAGGGAAATGGTACTTTCCGCCATTAACAATAGAGTCGAAATTCGCGTGAGTGACTCGCGAAGGACAAAGTAATAAAATTGATTTATGGCCCCGCGATGCGACTCTATTGTTCTGAATCTATCCCGAGACGTCAGTATCTAGAATTTTCTTTGCTCCGCGTATAAATACGAGCCACCGAACGGAGGTGAGTCAGTTTTGCTCGATCCAGCCCGTCCCTTTGCTGCCCTCCCCCAGCGACGCCCTAAGCCGAGGCTCGTACCCCACAGGGGGTGCCCTTAGCGTTGTCGCTTAATTTTAAAGTAGTTTGTAAGTAAGCCCCGGCTGGAGGCTTTGATTTTACTCAGGGCCGCCACAGGCAAGTCCGGTTGAGCAGACGACAACCTCCTAGGTTGACCTGCGAGAGGCCACTCATAAAAAAAAAGGAAGTGAGTTCTGATTTCGACTGCGAACAAGAGCGATCTACCTAAGTGTGCGAAGTGATTTTATCTATTATTGTTGACTGGACTAATTATTTATTGTTTGTGGTAAATAAAGTTCTTTATTGGTAAATCGGCATTTAGTTACCCACGTACGTAACAATACGTTTTAAAAAAATGTCGTGATTATAAAATCTTCTTGAAATCAATGAAACAAAATGATTACTTAACATTTTGAATTATGTCTGGCTGGTTAGGTACGCCGTTGGAGGTAGAACACTATAGAATAGAATAGAATAGAATAAACTCACTATAGGCATCTTGTAACAAACGCTTGATTAAATTAAACGGGACGATGCCTATAATATACTTACTTAAGTGTATTTTTATACCTTTAGGACCTGCCAGGTCCTAAAGGTATAAAAATTTCGAGCCGCGACACAAACAATGATGATGAATGATGATTGATGTACAAAATCCTCTAATGGAAATTTAAGTGATTGGTTTAGACATTTTTTTACTTTGAATTTGTATTAGTGCCTTGCTTAACCATTATTTTGATTAAACGATGACGGTCAATGAATAAAAAACCTTTTTTAATTATGTCAATTTGTGTTTTATTTTATTGTTTTTATTACAAGTAATGAAAACTCAACTTACGGTCTTAAATTCATTGATTTGCTTCAGATATTTCCATGTTTGTTACATACTATCGCATCAGATCGTGGTGTTTACACTCATTTTTATTTCAGTATATGGTTTTTAAAACCAAACCCAGAACTATTGTATTTAAAAACTGGTGCATACTTCTAACTTCCGTTAGAGAAATCGTTCTCCATTGATTTGTTAGTGGTCGTAAATACCAACTTCTTGAAATTTCTGGGGTGTATGTCCAAGCTAACTTTTAAAATAAGGCTTTGACATAAATAGCAATAATATATTATGAAACACCATCGTATTTTACGTATTTCTTGTATAGAACACAATTTTACAACTTTTAAAGTTAAAAAGATATAAGCCAAAAACGAAATTATTTTTGGTTTTTCGTTGATTACCAAAAGTGCTATTTTGGTGTTTACGACCTTTGTTGTCGGAAGCATCGATATACACCTACACCTAAAAGCAAAGAGCACGTAAACTTTATATGCCTAAAAGGAGTATGTACTTTTCCGTGTTGCCAGTGATGAAATATTGCTCTGAAAACGTAATCGCTCATAATGGACCTCTTCTGATGGTTAAAGTCACGCAAAGAGCAATGGAGTGGGCATGCTGGCATGCGCGGAGTTTCACTGCGCGAACGAAAATAAATAAATCAGTGGTTAACCAAAAAATTACTTTTTTTCATGTTCGATTAGAAAAAGTCATTTATAAAGAAGAAATAGTCGATTTACAAAATAATAAATTATTTTCACACATCCCTACCCGTGACAAAAAGGATTGATATTGTCTATAACAATCTAAGTTTCGAATTTTTATATTTTTTATTTCTTGAAAATAAAAAGAAATCCCGTTAAGGAAAATTACCGATATCGATAAAAAAAATTGCGCAACCCAGTACATCACTAGTAATGACATTATGTTGGCAGTATGTACTCCGCCATAATTGTATATTTCTGTTATGTTGGTATTGATCGAGGACGCACGTTTCATACATCGGTTTTTTCTATGGGAGTTCCGCCTCTTACTTTACATTCTCTTTGTTGTCTATCTATCTTCTATATTATAAAAATGACCCCCGTTTTCCGTTGTCACGACATAGCATGAAAACGGCTTGACCGATTTGGCTGATTTTTTTTTTTGTTGTGATTGTTATTGTGAGGAGAAGGTTCTTATGGAAAAAAAAAAATAGGGTAGTGTAGGGTAGAGTAGGGTAGGGTAGCGTAGGGTATAGTAGGGTGGAGTAGGGAAGAGCGGGAGCGAAGCCGCGCGGGCAAAAGCTAGTATGTAATAAAATTTCCATTAATAAATATGGGAAGTCCCCATAGACTTAGAAATATATTATATCTATGGAGGGAAGTCCCCATTACTTAAAGGCTACAATAGAACACTATCTCTCTCTCTTAATTTACGATAGGTCTTTCTTTAGTCACTGCACTGTAAAGTATTTTTGCATTCGACATTCTGTTATCTAGCTAGCTTTGCTGTGCCCGACAGGGTCCATATTGATTCTTTTTTTTAATGTACCATCATATACACATATGGAATGCAATAAAGTATTGAGTATTGAGTATCATATTACACTGCACTTAGTGTATAACATATTAGTGACTCAGATTATGTATTTACAATCAAATTAGTCATTCATAATTCCTAGAACTACTCAATTCATTTCTAGATGACTATAACTTTAATACCAATAATAAAACAAAATATTACAAAAACATTATTAGATTTATTGTTTTCTCTCTTAAATTAAGCAAGCGTCAGCAGTCTATTATCAATATAAAAATATGCATAAATGCATATCATCCATAAGATTGTTTGACATTTTTAGAGTGGACTATGTCCACTGTAGTCTCGTGACAGTGTCTAAGATCCATATCATAGACACCTAGACAGAATTTGTTTTCTGGAGCCTTAAAGTAGTCTAACCCTCTTCCTATCTTGATTATCCAGCCAGAACTTAGCCTGAAATAGACGAGAGCAAATTAGGTTTAAAATCATAATCATAATTGTGCAATTTAGCTTACACCTTTTCTTTACTGACCAATATTTTATCAATTTAAAAGTGCCTGCAAATAGTCCATTTGAAATAAACATTTCTGATTTCTGTAATAGATACATGGAGTAAAGTGGTACATTCTTTATTGCACACCAACAAGTCTCCTCCAACCACAATTTTTTTTTTTTGTCTGTTAGTCAACTTAAGACTAACATTAAAACATTTTTATATTTTTACTTTAGAAAATTTTACAAGAAAATATAAAAATAGATAACAAAAAAAATTGCTCATATGCCGTTTAAGCCAAGCTTATTACAACATTACGAATAGAGGATGGAATATGAATATGTATGTAAGTATGTACACATTATTATAATTAATAAAGTAAATATTGATTATACAAAAGTTAAAGATCACTAGATACTTACGTAATCTGCCTATCGTGTAACGTTTCAGAGAATTTCACAAACAGCTGAATCCTGTAATTTGCCAAGTCATTACTCAAGTTTGTAAACCATTCCCGTTGATCTCCTTCTGATTTTCCATCTTTGGATGTGATCAACTCTATTTGCTGAAGATTTGGACAAGATCGGACTAAGAGTTCACAAAGCCTTAGAAAATTCTGACACTGAAAAATAAGCAAAGCATTTCTTATTTTTTTTATACAGACAATAACAATGTCATTAGAATTGGTATGGTCATGTAAAAAGGAGAGATGAAACGCATGTTGCTAAAAGAGTTATGAATTTACATGTGGATGGATGGAGAGGGAGAGGGAGGCCAAAGAAAAGATGGATGGATTGTGTGAAAAGTGATATGAATGAAAAGGGAGTTAGTGATAGCGTGACGAGTGACAGGACAGAGTGGAAGAAAAAAACGTGTTGCGCCGACCCCAAATAAAACGGGATAAGGGCAGGAAGATGATGATGAACAATGTCATTAGAAACGGTAGAGTTGACGCTTTTCATTTTTTTTAAAGATTTATAAAAGTAATTCTAGCAAATAATAATATTATATTATTATAAAGATTAGGACAATTTCAGTCTAATGGCAAAACAATGTTTTAACAATACATTTAAATAAAAGTTGTGATTATGACTCACCTGATGAAAGCTTCTAATATAAGGGTCTTCAACTGAAACATATTGTACTTCTTCATCTAAAAATCTACCAAACAAAGTTTTATAACTGTGCCCTGTGGAATTATTCTCTATGTGCACCTGTTCATGAAACTGGCCAGCCTCCTTTTGTTGCAGAACTAACTTTTTTATTGTCTCTGCTCTATTCATGTACTCCCCAACTTTTTTTCTAAGGTAGGCTTTGTTAGAATCATCAATCTCACCTGTAAACAACAACAAGTTGACAAGTTGTTAATAAAATAAGTTTTAAACAAAAATAAACAATGTTGTTATTGTTACTTATGTACCTTTTATTTTGTCAACTAATATCTGAAGGCCTTCTTGGTAACATACTAGGGCTTCCGTGTACCTTTTCTTCGTGTCTAACTCAACGCCACGCTTTAGAATATTTACAGCAGCACTTTCTATGTTCATTTTGATCAAATTAATTTGTAAAATAAATTAAAATAAAGGTCTCGGCTTTGCATTTCAGTTGACATTAACTGACAATAGTTACGAACGAAAACATTTGTAAAGGATGATACCAATTCCAGTTCTTGTCACTTTATCAATACAGAATTACACATTTGGAATATCATTAACATAACAAGATGATGCATAAAAAATATTGAAAACAGAGACTAATTAAAGAAAAAAGATTGAGCATTTAATATGTTGGATACATGGGGTAATTTAAATAACAAAGTGGGATAAAAACAATATCATCAATTGATTTCAAACTTCGTAAATGAACATCAATGACCTTCATTCATTCGTAATTCATTCATCGATAAATTCCATTTCAAGCAGTTTTCAGTTTTATAAAAATTGTAAAGAAAGTCCAAAGACAAAATAAAGTTGATGCATAAAACATAATATCTAAAAATATTGTGTTTCAGAGTATCATTTGTAAATTATTTTACTGTGCCTTTTGCAATTTAAAATAAAACACGAAAAGCCAGGTGCAGTAAGATATTTACCATACTCTTTGGTTTTTATAATTACATAGTATTCGGAACGGAAAGTTAAAATTTGACATTGACAAGTAAATACAACACATAACCTCTTTGAGTTTGTACACTATTGTACTAAGATTTTCTTTTAATATAATTCGCCATAACGCTACAAAGATGATTTAAAATAAGTATCTTGATTTGTATATTTCAAAAATCAATGTGAAGATTATTTTACATCTACCAGAGCTTTATTTCTAACAAAAAATGTCGCATCAGCTGGGACGCGTAGTTTCGGCAATTTTACACCGATATTTTGGTGAAATTGTGCAGAAAGTAGGTGACGACTTATTCACATATGGTAGCAAGCCTATCGGTATGATAGTGAAGACAACCAGCCTCACTCGAACTCAGGTAATAAGTCATAAACTGATTTTAGTCCTAGGTTATGTTTTTATTAAAGACTTGCTGCTGCCAGTGACTTCGCCCTCGTTATAGTAGAAAATAATCCCAAGAGAACGTACTCCCGGAATAAAAAGTATTCTATAAATATTCCTGGACTCGACAGATTTACCCAGAGACTTGGTACATCCAAGTTTCATCTAAAACCATTTGCGCACAAGAAAAACATACACACTAACAAACTTTTGCCATTATAATATTAGTGTGGTTGGCCTAAAATTGCATTAATTAATAAAGCTAGTGTATGTTATGGTTTTAATTATTATACAAACAGTTAAGTCTACCAAACTGCACTATAATAGCAAATGAGCCACCTTTCCCATTTATTCTAATCCAGCTTCAAAACAATGATTTCCAGGTCATAGAAAGTCTTCGTACACTACTCAAGTTTGACCTGGCCACTTTTGAACCGTCTGCTAATGAAGTGATAGCTGATTATAAGTTGATTCCTGATAATGTGCTGCTACTCATCAGATATCCTAGGTAACTATGAAATAATCATGCAGGCTATTTGTCAATCCCAAAACTTGTTGACAAAAGATTTATGTTATAACATGAATCTTTCGTTACTCATACCACAAGCTTTGCTTAGTATGGGACTAGATGGCACTATGTGTTGGTGGAATATCACTTGTTTTCTAGCAAATAACAAACACATACTTGTCCACACATTTTAGGTATCTACTGCAGATCAAGAGTAAGTATGGCAGCGAGGCGGAGCTGTTGGTAGAAGAGTTGCTGCAGCAAGCCACGTGTACTGCTACTGTACTGCTGTTCACCATCGCCACGAAGTATAAAGATGATAAGGTAGGTGGTAGTGTTTGCTGTTTGACCAGTATTGTTGGAGAGATAACTACCCCGACAACGGTCCTCACCGAGTCGCCGTCTGAACGTGAGACTAGCAAAATAGTAGCAACCAGCACAACTGCCATAACAAAAAATTGAAATTACTGAGCAGTATTTTGTTAAATATTAGAAAAGTCTTTATCAAACCTAATTCTTAGGTCTTATTTGATATGGTATCATCTACAAAAGAAGTATCACGGAAATCGCCGAACAGCCCCGAAGCCGTGATCAGTTTGGCCAACTAGTCCTCCTTTGTAAAACCTCCTAATCGGCTAGTCGGCCAAAGTCATAACCGTCCCTAGACATAAGTAACGAGTCAAATAGAAAGATAACACTAAATCCGAAATGTTTTTCCACTACCCTCAGCTACGCCACTTTCTAACTAATAACATTTACCTTTTCAGGAGAAGAACATAACAATAGTAACCCTAAAGGATATGTTCATAAGCCTGGTGACTGCCGGCTACATCCAGCAGGCTCCGGTGGCTGAGCTGAAGGAAGGCAGTGAGATCCCCACTCTGGTGCCCGTGGCCACCATTGTACCGGATATGTTGGTGTCCAGGAATGGCACGTTGGCTCTAGTGCAGGCTATGAGCTCGGGGAGTATTAGTGAGATTAATGATAGTGAGTATCCAAGCTAGCAGGTAGTTAAGGGTCAGTTCACACCGATACATATTTCATTGTGAGAATTCAGAACATTTTGCACCCCACAGCATGTATCTTTTTGTGTAGAAAATAAACTTATATTTTGGGTTGCTCTTTTAAAATGTGCATCTCAGTTTGAACCGACTGACTAAGAAGATTGATTGTTAATTTAGAGCTATTAAGGTTGCTGGTATTATGATTGCTTTACTTACATTTTCTAGTCTTTGAGTCCAGTTATTAAAGTCAACAAAAAATAGTTGTAGTAATAAAAAAAATTTATAAAGATACATGAATGGGCTTTAAGCCTAAAGTACCAACCTGCACTGGGTATTTGTTGAGAACGGGTGCTATCATAAACTCTTTTCCGCCCGCTCTGGGTGGAGCGTGATGGAAAGTCAGACTCTTTCTGCCTAAACCCCACTGTATTCCTTCAGTTACCCTTTGCGTTCCAGGCCCACGGTGACTTTCGAAGAATCCCGCACACCTGGTTGTCATTGGCCCTACTGGACCCTGTGATCCGCACTGAGATCCATCGTAGACTACGTCCTAAACCTACTCATAGACAAGAGGCTATGTCCTAGCTTTGGGAACGTTACAAATAAAAAAATAAAATAAAATCAAAGCATTTATTTCAAATAGACCGTTTGCAGGCACTTTTGAATGGTCAAATTTCGGTCAGTCCAAGAAAAGTGAAGCTAAATTGCTGAATTGAAATGAAGATGTCATAATGTGTCTTGTCATTCTTTCAGATATTTATTGGAGAGTCAACTATGACAGGTTCCACTTGGACTTTAGAGATGAAATCATGATTAAAGCTATCACCCGACGAATAGATGAAAATGGTGAGTATATTTCTTTTCTTTCCTTTCTTTTGGTCTATATTTTTTACAGAAAGACTATTGCCGCACACTAGCAATTACACTACCACTTACTGAGTGTCGTGTACAGAAATCTACCCTAATATTATAAAGAGGTAAAGTTTTTTTTTGTTTATAGGAGGTAATCTCTCAAAGTACAGGTCCGATTGCTATTTTTTCACCTTTCTATCAGTGATCAGATTGCTGGTGTCTGTTGACATAGGCTATATTTAATGTACGCGGGTGAAGCTGCGAGCAAAAGCTAGTAGAAAATATAAGGCGTGCGTGTATTCGTATCGTCCGTTATTCTCTTTAGTGAAGGGTGGTGGCAGGCCCACTGCCTGTCCTAGTACACCCGCGCAGCAACCCGACGCCTGACGAAGTTAGCCGATGGCACCCGAACAATACATTTTTCTAACAATACACTTAATTTTTTAACTATATTGTTTTTCTATGACCAGCTGGAGAACTAATGCGCTTCCTCCTCGAGAAGATGTACCTGACGTCCGCGGCGTGGGCGCCCGAGTCGAGTCCGCTGTGCGTCATAGACCTGCGAGAGAGATGCCGAGGGGCTGCCAGTGATAGGCCGCTGCTCCACCAGTTCGTCGACCAGTACTTGAAGGTGCTTGGTACGTGAAGTTTATAGGAAATAGATCTTTATTTGTTACTAGCTAACCCGGTGAACTTCGTACCGCCTCACAATCAATGAATGTAGTATATTTTTCGATACAGTCAACCGACTACGATTACGAGACTATGTAACAAGCTACACAAAATCTCGATGTACAGAAGTTATCTACATCGATTTCGTACTTCTACAGATTTATTATATTCATAGAGCTAAAGTAGTTTGATTATAAAGAACAAACTCTTCATTGTATGTGCGGCACCTCTCCGCAGACCATGTCCCACCTTCCGCCCTGCATCACGTGCCCTGTTACCTGTTCACGTAGGGATCTAATGACAGCATCAACGGGCAGCATCGGCATTACCGTGCTCGAATACTGGAACAGACAAGCTACAAGTATTTAACTTAAAAAAAAACCGGTCAAGTGCGAGTTTGAAACGTTCAAAATCGTTTCATTTTCATTCATTTTCGAATTTGGCATGAAAACGGTTTATACAATACGATTTAAAAAAAAAACGAATATTACAAAAACACCTCTTCATATCTGCAGCTGGCCCACTATAGGGTATTATTGTTAAAAGTGGCAAATATTGAGGATGTCAGTTGCACAAGGTGTCATAAGTAGGCGATTAAATGCGATCAGGATTGCGAAGTGACGCAGTGCAAATGGAATAAACAATTGATTTTCTTTTATTGACTCGAGGAACCTACGCGGTCGCGTATGATATTTACGTGCGAACTCTTAGGGTGCCGTGACTTGTATTTATTAAAAAATGACGGCTAAAGCGTTGATTTTGCGTACACATAGAATAGTGCCGCATCGCTTCGCAACCGCAATCGTGTTTATACGCCCACGTAGGGCGCCGTGTTGGCCTTTCGGCGAATACAGCCGTAACGTTATGTTGAATGCCCTCAGAGGAGAACGGCGGCGGGTTCGTGCGGCGCGTGGGCGACGCCGGCAGCGGCCAGTACTGCGTGCGCACGCGCCACGCCGCGCGCCAGCTGGTGCTGTGCGCGCTCGAGCACGCCGTCACCGAGCGCCTCGGCTCCAAGGCGGCCAGGATATTTAGGTACTACTTGCACCTATACGACTAGGACCTGGTACATCTAGCTCTATTTTATAATCAGGCCCCTTTACTTCTATAGAAGCCGCTAGATAACCGTAGATTAAAGTACCTTTTCCTAATATCTATGCGTAGACCTACCCGAAAAATAAACAATGAACTGCTTTTCATTACTAGGTCATGTAAAGGATCACGATACATGTCGACTCAAGATGATTTTATGTTTTTATTTACGGTTTTGAAATTAAGAATGTCAACAAATTTAGGAAGGTCAATGACCATTATTCCACGGTTACCTGGCGCCTAAAGGCTTGTATCCCGGTTTTACCCTATACTCGCTTAAAAACGATCGCCAATCTGTGTTACAAATGAGGCCTTTGGTAATTCGTTGTCTAACTATGAATTTAAATGTTTACAGGTTAATTCGTTCAAGAAAATACATAGAAGAGGACGACATACAGAAGAACGCGATGTTAGTGAACAAGGAGTGCAAGCAGCTCACGTACAAACTGCTCGAAGAACACTTTATTAGTGTACAGGTAAGACTTTTATGAATTTTACAGTATTACTAAAATGTGTTCATGAAAATATTAACCAGTTGCAATATTAAACAATGGAAAAGTTTAAAGTTTTTTTTAAAGATTTATACCGTAAAACGGGGTAAATAGAAACACAGGGGTGAATAGAAACAAACCTTTGGTTTTGTTTTTTACTGTGATACCATATTATCGTTTTCTAAGAAAGCATCGACTTTTTAAAATTTCAATTCATTAATAAATTGATATAGTTAAATGCTGCAAAAAGTATTCAAACATCGTGAAAATACCCTTTGAAGTTTTGTTTCTATTCTTCCCTGAGTTTCTATTCACCTCATTTTACTGTATAGGTTTATTTGCAAATACTAACAAACTTCTCTTTATGAGAGAGAATGGGTCGTAATCCATCACTCGATTTCAGTGTGGGTTGGTCTTAATATTATAAAACGTATATTTGCAGCCAATGAGGAAAGCGGCGACGGCGGGTGGTTTGGCGAAAGCAATCTATTTATATCACATCAAGTTACATGACGTGAGTTTACATACCTAGTTACATTTGTGGGTTTACCTTAACTACCCGTGGTATTTTTTAATCCGAGCGTTAATTTGTTGCAGGTGGCGCACGCAGGCCAGGAGATGTGCTTCCGCGCGCTGCACAACGTGTTGCGGCGCCACGCGCACGAGCGCGGCCAGCACGCGCGCCTCGTGGACAAGCAGCGCCGCGTGCGCAGCATCGTGCACGGCATGCGCCTGCGCGGAGAGCCGCAGCACAACATCGACGACGTGAGGACCACACCTTCATTATTACACTACTTATTTGGACAAGATGTCTTCTTCGTCCATACCTCTCTATTTACTGCTATCATCTGTTTTTATATGTGTAGCAATCCTTATGAGCACATAAGGTATGCTAGACTAGGGCTGTCAGGCTCTAAGCATACATTGAGGACGTTTAATCCTCACTGTACCTATATTGTCAAATTTCGTATATTTCAACATTACATACTTCCACAACTTTTACATAACACCATCTAGTGCCAACTAAATAGTGATTGTACTATGTTTACTAGACAGCTACTATTACTTGTATATTTCTCTATACATATATAATATAGACAAATTACACCCAGACCAGACAAATATGTGCTGATCATGCTTATCATACATTTGCCTTGAGGAGGAATCGAACCCACGACCGGATATAGCAGTTAGAATCTCTAACCAACAGACCAGTTAATCTGCAACTGTTTACTTTACTCCTTATTTGCAACACACTTATGCAAAAGTCACATTTGTGTCGTCGAGAAATTTCAGTTCAAAGATAAACCATAACATAATATACATTCCAGGTGGAAGAAACCCTAACCCCACCAGAGCTAGCCGTACTCCAGGGTGTTGAGAAAAGACTGAAGCAACTCAGCACTGCAGAGATGGAGCTAGATAGGAACCTCTTCATTTTCAAATGGTATTTCATGTTCCCAGAGACCAAGTAAGACTGGTTTGAATGGTATGAAGTCATATTGGTATGTTTGTGGTCTGGTTTACTGAAAACCATTATCATTTGACCCTTGTAAATGAACTCTTGAGTTGCTCGTAAAATATTAAGCGGTTACTTTTACTTAAGTGCCTTGTAAAATCTTCGATGACCTAAAAAAATCGTGTTTGACTAAAATTGATCTTGAAAACTTAGAAGTATCTATGTTTTAAAGTACGTATGAATGTTTGTATTGAGTTGAAACTCAATTTGTAAATTAAAACTAGGATATAAGGAAAATGAATAAAATTCTCAAAAAATACGTTCTTAAAATTTTATTTGACCCCATTGATACTCAATAGTTGCTCAAACATGTACAACCTATTTCGTCGATCGATAATATTACAAAACATATCCGACTATCTACCTGGGCAGCCGTCACACATAATCAAAATAAAATGGCGGATAATTTGAAGCGTAATTTACAAACTAACCCTCTGAACCATTGCGAACAATGAAGAATTCAGTTAACACCTAATGCTGGTTGATTCACCGAGTTATAATTTGAAGCTCATATTGTGAGTTTACATATTAACCCTTTAACGGATTTGCCCGACGAGTATTTTCGTGTCCTAAGTGAGTTTTTGTCGGATTTACCCGACATAGGCGGTTAAAAGCGTTAATAAGTTGATAAAACATTGCTAAAATTATACTTGTGTGGAAAATTTATGTTTCACTGAATAAATGTGAGCTAAGAGGCAAGGGGGCATGATAATCTGTATAGCATTCAAGTTGAATTGATTATTGATAAGTAACTATAAAAAGTTCGTTGTAACTTATATGTGCCCCCAACACCTTAATAATGTAAATAGATAATCACACAAAAACACTTCATCTGAATTCAGAAATGAATACGTAAAAAGTATAATAAGTATTATTTTTATTATTTAATTATACTAATATTGCACAAAGACCTGCATCGCCTCGGTGAACCCAACCATAGAACACTTCAAATGAAATGACAATTAATCAACATTGTTATAATTATTAATTAATATTAACAAGTATATAGATTATGTACGTACGTCGTTAAACACCTGTTAAACAGTGACATCTAATATTTTTTATTATTTTTATTTATTACAAATGTTCGTCTAAGTGTGTACTGACAAATATTTCTGAGGAAACTAAGCGATATTTTGCTAGAAGTTTCTTTTCTGCTCTTTTGGGAACTTTGTTAACCCTTTCAACACCATAGATTTTTATAAAAAAAAGCTGACTAAACGCCACGACTTTAAAATGCTGGGTTCCGAAAAACTTGCCCTCTTATATCGTTTTACCCTTTTATTTGTCTCAAATAGCAGACTGTGGCGGTGTGGGCACAACATTTATTTTTCACATGTATCAAACTATTTCATTGAAAGGGTTAAAAAATTAATTTAAAACTCAAAACCGTTTGCGGAATATTTTACTCGCATAATTCGGATATACTTTTTGAGTTTTTATTATTGTGATTGTACTGAAGTAGGCCTGAAATACAAAATAGCTGTTTAAGAAGGTTCGTGCTGTCCCAATCTTTGTCAACACACACTCGCCGCTTCGTAAGATATCCACTTCAAGCTAAATTAGATTTACACTAGACTTGTCTAAATTAAAAAGTCGACGAATATTTACACGCGTTTGCCATGGCCTGATGTCTCCTTTGTAAAACTGAATAAAACTCTAAAATTTGTCGAATAAATGCATTTACATACCATTTTAATTAAAGTTTAAAATATGAGATAGTTCTTAGTAATTTATTCAAACATAGCATGCTTTAGAGTTTAGTCTTTTACATTTTGACGTAGTTATGCAAACAAGAACCAACCCACATTTTTAGTGAAATTGAGTTATATATTTCAGGAGTTCGAATACATAGTTAATTGAAATATATAACTCGATTTCACTAAAAATGTGGGTTGGTTCTTGTTTGCATTACTACGTCCATTTAGTAAAAATGACACGTAAATTGCTTTGTTACTCGACAAACAAATTCGAAAAAGAATCTATATGTTTATATTACAAATAAAAATATTGAACACATTTTATTCCTCAGTCATGTATTTTCGAATAATCTCATAATTATTGTTCACTATTTTCGAATCTGTTGTTGCTATTTCTATTCTTGTTCTTAAATCCATCTGGTTATTTAGTTCTTATTGGTCTTAATATACGCATGTAAACCAAATGAATATGCATTAGGCAGTATAAAATTTGTGCGCATTTCATTTTGCTTCAATAATACTTACATATATATACTGGGTTATTTGTAAAACACTAACAACCTTGCAGGACTGTATTACTAACATCATAAACAACAACTTTTGTTCTATGACTTTGTACAAAATATAATACATGTATCAAAAACAATCCTTCAATATTTCCTTGCTGTATTCGGCGGGGGTGCTTGACGCGACGCTAGCGCATCAAACACCCTCGCCGACTATTTCCCCTCCGCTATTGTACTATCGCTTGCTTCGCATAGACTTTGTAATATTTAGAACATTAATTAAATTATTTTTATTTTTGTATGAAAATCTGATGAACTAAAATTTGATACATTTTTAAAAGTCAGTTAAGAGTTGTTGTTTATGATGTCGTTAACATAGTCCTAAGAGGTTGCCAGTGTTTTACAAATAACCCTGTATACCAGAAATGTGAACTAAACTTCAAGAGAGACATCACAACCGGGCCACGATTAACACCCATTATTTTAGTCAGATTATTTTATGAACTATTCTATGGAGATATTAAAAATACAGTGAAGACATCGACTATCTGGCCTAAGATATCACCTTAACGCGAACGAGTCGACCTACGTTATCCGACTATACATAGTTGAGATGTTTACAAAAGCATTTATTATTTAATATTAATGTTATGAATAGTGTCTGTGTGTAAATTAAGCTCAAAAATGCAACAAAAATTTAAATATGTAAATGTATTTTTAATAGACGGAAAACGCTCCATTATTCTTATCCTGAGGGGCAGTATTTTCCAGATTAATCTAAACAGCGCCATCTCTACACAAAGGTAAGGTAAAAAGCGAAATAAAATAAAACATGCAAATTAAAATTGTATTTATTTTATTTATAAACTAGGTATTTTATACAACTTAACAAAATACATACATACTGAAGTAACTAAACAGCAACCAAAATATAATCATTCATACTGGCATTGATTTAAATCAAAACAACTCATATTGCTGCATTAATTCCTGGGGAGACATTGGACGCGTCGTCTCGA
The DNA here is from genome assembly GCA_949319445.1 of Mythimna lalbum. Classification (NCBI taxonomy): domain Eukaryota; kingdom Metazoa; phylum Arthropoda; class Insecta; order Lepidoptera; family Noctuidae; genus Mythimna; species Mythimna lalbum. The sequence goes on along the minus strand of OX439357.1, from coordinate 15,782,558 downwards.
AGGTATTCAGTTGGCAAGAACCATTTCAGTCGTAAAGTTATTCTATCGGAACAAATGGAGCAACATGCTACAACACCACCGAGTGTTGTCACTGATTTTAGATTCTAATACTGTTCTGTTATTTATCACTGAGTACTCGATTTCCTTCAAATGTATGTCTGAACGTAAATAATTTTATTTGTACTATCACAAAACATTTCGCATTTTATTACGGGTTGGAAATTCCAAATTAACGCAAGTTTTAAATAATTCGAGATATTTTAACTTACAACAAATATTAGGGCTAAGCCGAACAAATATTGAATGACAACTCAATCCTAAAGCCAATTCACTAAATAGATTTTTTTATAGTTATATTAAGAGGCCAAATAAAGAATAAAAGTAATATAGATGATAGATTTGTGATGTAGAATAAAAATATAATAATAAAAAGCTCTAATCGATATTTACAAAAGTAATCAGACTGTGGTAACGCTAAGACATGAGGACCAAACTATAGTAAGAGACGATAACAAAACAGGCGAGCTGTGTCGCCGACGACAGCGAGCGGTGACACGGTGCAGCTATATTATATGTAGGCATGTACAGACTTCATAAGCGAGACATATTTAAATTTTCCAAATTTACTCTAGTGCTTTATTACTATTATTAATTTACCACTGTTGAGTGAACCAGTCGCCGTGTTGTGAACATCACATACATATTGTTTCTCCGAGTAAACAGTATGTATGGCGAGTGGCGCCGCCTGCCGCCTCGCTCCGGCACTACGTTCTCATACAAGCTACAACTAGCGCAGTAAATAGCATAATTTAGAATATAACATAAAAAAACATCCAAATATATTGCAGTACTTATCACAAAAAGTAATAAAGTGTCTCCTAATTCAATTATACTATTTACAATGCAAAACAGGGTAATTTACACTTTTCGTTTTGTTTCACTAAATAATTTGTCATTTTTAGATAAATATCTCCATAATGTAAAATAAATTCATATATGTAAATGATGGCCTAAATAATAATACTAACATTTGTAAATGAACGTGGCTAGCCGGGACAAAGAAAATAAAATATTGATGTGAAGCCACATACCGATTACGTCGAGGAACTATTAAATCATAGGCTTACTTATTGACGAACCTTATCCCATAGCCTACTAACTTTAACGTATTTGGGCAGCATGATATCTATAAAACGAGCTATAAGTTACGCGGTGAGATATACAGTATCGTTTTATAAAGCTAGCCATAATGTTGTCGAAACGTAACGTCAGCGCCACGACCGTACTTGCGACATTTTCAAACGAAGCAACGATGTGCGTTTACATCTTTTATAGTCTCGTACATTGTGCATTATTGTATTTTTTTTTATTAAATTAATACTACGAAAATTGACAATAAAAGATATCAGTGAGCTACGCAAACTTTTTAATTTATTACTTCATTTAAAAACATCACAAGGATTGTTCTGGGCGACATGGTATGCTGGCTTTCTACACTGAACACATTGGAGTCCGTCTCCCGGCGACGTCGCTCTCGCTCGCGCCCACTGCCGCTCGTGTAAGTGCGTCTCCCTCACACAGGAAGCCATTACAATATGCAGCAAGACGCTGAACAACAACTGCTAGATCCACCTTTACTTTTTTGCCGTTGATCTGGAAATAAACAGATAGAAGTGTGTGAATTATATTGATACATATAAAGACTCTGAAATGTAATATGTACTGGCTAAAGCTACATTTACATTATAAATACTGCCATCCTGATACAATTAAGACAGTTGCTAATATTTGGCCCGGGAAGGTGATCGATCTACATAACTATTTAACCCTTCAGATACCGTCAATTAGAGACACAATAGTAAGACAATAGATGCGCGGCCACCGGTGGTCGCTTGGGGATTCATGAATTAAAACAATTTAGCTCTAAGAAAATTGCTTAATCGTATAAGTGCATATTAACGATCTTAGTTTACGTTCGTTTTTTGGGTTTGATAATTTGGATTTAAGAACTTGTTAAACTTCACATGTGTGCCTCAACTATAGTGCATTTTTTCAGCAAAATTAAGTGAATTTTGAGGCAAAAATTTGACTACTTAATTTAAATTTAAATTGGAATGACCGATTTCCGCGAACACCATTTCTTTAACTTAATAACGCTATTACTAGCATCAAATAAAATAAAATAAGTATATTTGTGTACTCAGTTACAAGTTAGATGTTACAAGAATATAAGTGTCTCCGTGTTCTGCCTCAGTAAGTGGCATACAAATATTAGTAAAATATAAATAAATATTTAATATTAGCTACAGCCTACTTAAAAATTAGTATTCTATTGACACAAATATAGGTAAGTACTCAATCTAAAACTAATAATGAATAGTACAGTAAGTAGTACAAGGAATTACAAGGACTTACTAAAAGGAAGAGGGGAGTAGGGAACGGGATATGGGATCGTTAGGTCCACCGGACTTCTGGAAAACAAGCTTTAATTTTAGTCAACGTTCGGTTGCGCTATTTTTGCAGAAAAAATAGCTTAGGCCACTAATTACTGCACTATGAATACGACTATTAGTTGAAATAGTAACATAATCTGAATGGACTGATTTTGTATGCTGTGTATCAAACGAACTACATGTATCTACGTTCTACTGTTTGAACAATGTATTTCCTTATGTACATTTAGTTAAAGGAGACTAGAAAGGGCCCGAAGTTGTATTGATACATGCTCAGAATTGAAGGCATCACAGGATGGACTTACACCCACAGTTGAATGAAAATAACACTTCATAGTGTAAAAACTTCAAATGATGCAAATGGGGCACATTTGCACGTGGTTCCAACCTCGGCCAGCGTGTCCAAAAACCGACACTAGTCCGGACCGGCGGCGTCAGCTTACGCCATTCATGAATATACCATTTCATGACCAAGACCCGTTTACACGTTTCCTAGGGATGGCGGTTGGCCGAAGCTGGGCCCACGTGTAAACGCAGCAATAATTACTAAGTTAAATCATCATTTAAGAAAATCATCATGTTATTTGAGCCGACAGATACGTCCAATTTTTTTACAGACCTCAATCTAGAAATAACTCCTGTATTGTGGGTGGGTGTATTCACAAACAGGTAGACTCATATACACAAGACACCCATAGCATAGTCGGCCTTATAATGTTCCCACTGCTGGGACTCAAGACACCCATACCCGGTACTTTATCTTTAGGCCATTCAAACATTAGCTCAGCATCTAATCGCTTAAGTACTGCGTCAACCTAGTCGTCAAAATTGGACACTAGCGAAGTAGCGACCCGAAGCGTCGTCACATCAACCGAACCTGTGCGTCTCACATTCATCGGGCTCCCGCAGCCTCCAACAAGTCATCGGTCCACCTTGAAGGCCTTCCGACGCCGCAAATTGAGTAGGTGTTGGTTGATAACAATGTAACATACCGTGTGAGTTAGGCTCGGGCAAGTGCTCGCGGGGCACGAGGTGCATGACAGTGGTGCGGCCCAGAGGGAGCCCCAGCGCGCCCAGCGTCACCGAACTGTGCAGGAACCGGCCCTGGTAGATCAGTCGCAGGATCTCGGCGCGCGACACGCATTCCGACGCCCAGTCCGCTGGAAAATACAAGGTGGAGGAATTAAAACAACATATTTTTAGAGCAAAAAATATTTAGAGACAATATCATTTTGGTCAACAATTGTTACGGTATCCGCTGGCTTGGTAACAACAGAAATATTTCACAATAGATAAACAAAAAATATCAGTTCTGGGTTTATGAATAGGAAACCCCTTGTTCAGAAATAGCATCCGTATCTGACGATATTTAATTAATATGATGATGGAAAATATATTATAATGAACTTCATTCCTTTTGGCTTTGGTGCCTACTCCACCATCCTAGAGCGGTTTTTATAATCATTTAGGACGAAACAATCGATTTAAATTATAGGAAATCCATATTTTATGCAGCATAGCATCACAACATATTTTTAACTGTGTTCTATTAGTTGCCTTTTGCGATGGTCAACAATAGAATACAATAAACTTTATTGAATACCAAAAAAGTAACACAATCTCGCAACTCGGTCAGATTACATTGAATATGAATAATTTAAAAAGAAAAATATGCTTAAAAAAATACTTCAAAAAAAACCGAAAGTATTCACAAAAAATGGTCTAATAAACAAAAAAAAAGAAAGAAAACATGTACGAAAACAATAAAAAAGATGTTTGAAAACCTGCCCCCAGAGAGATTTGAACTCTCGACCCCTGGTTTACAAGACCAGTGCTCTAACCCCTGAGCTATGGAGGCTAACGGTTGTAGCGTCGTAAACGTTGATACCTATTGACGGCGCGCGTCTACACACACTACAATGAATTGTATTCACACAGACGTAGCATTTATACGTCTCTAAGTAGTTACGGTTCGATAACTAGATGGCGCTGTTTGAAATCATTGCAAGTTTACGAATAACATGTTTGTTATGACGTGTTTTAACCTTGTTTTTCAAATGGGTGTCACCGAATTGAATTTTCTTTTTATTAGCCGATGGAAGACTATGATTTTGGTACTTTTTTTTTACTAAATTAAAGTTTTGGAGAACTTTGTTGTCAACAGATTTTCTTTTTCGTTTATACTTTTAGAGAACGCAATTTATATTGTGAGCGTAGCTGTGTAAACTCCGCAGATTCATAAATTGTTCGAATTATTCTTTTTTAATTGTATTTATCTATTATTGTTGTACTATGCGTTGACTGGGTAACACAGTGCGCTCTCGAACCTATTCAAACGTAGAAATATTGTAAAAAAGATAAAATTAATACGAACTACGTATGAAATCTCTTGCCGGTTATTCTCCGTAGGAAACGAGGTTTACGCCGTTTTAGACCTAAGTGCCCCATATAGGCAATGGCAAATGTGAAATAAAATATTTTAATATGTTTGTAGGTATCCTCCTAAGGTAGAATGTGTACGTCACATGTAACTTGTAAGGCTATGGCTACCGCTAGCTATAAATCGCGTGATTTCTTGAACTAAATACAGGGGTGGTAAGCGAGCCCAAACCTTGTACAGCTCGCTCATAGTTATTTTAACTCTGATGCAAAAATCAGATACAGTGATCTTTATTCTCGTAGCCATATGAACGATGAGACTCAGAAGTCAAATAATCGTGAACGGAATGTAGTGTGGTCCGTGAAAAACCTTTTTGGGGTTCCGCTCCCTTTGGGTAAAACGTGATTCTATTACCAAGACTCCGCTGTCCCTCCGTCTGTCTGTCTGTCACCAGGCTGTATCTCATGAACCGTAATGATGATAATTAGTTGAAATTTTCACAGATGATGTAGGTACCTATTTATGTTGCCGTTATAACAAATATTAAAAAATAAATATTTAGGGGACCTCCATACAAAAAATGGGATTTTCAGGTAACAAAATACCCATAATTTGAAATGAACATTTAGAAAAGCGTTACTCTGAACGCAAAATATGTTTGAAAAAGTTTCTGATATAACATATTACATAGGTATTCCAATTTACTTATTCAGTTGTTCGTTTTATCAGAAAATCCATGTAGCATTGTTATCGAGTACAAGCGAGAACATGATTAATTTATAACACACGACAAATTAGTTTTTTTAGATATCGTAAAATACCCTAAGTTTACACGAATTTTGAGACGTTTATAAACATTTTGGACTTACATAGAAAAAATCGCTTATAAATAACATGTATAAAAAAAAATGAAAACCAAATGTATTTTTTTTTAAATGAAAATAATCCATTTTTTTTTTCTTGTTCTATCTATATTAAAATAAATTCTAGGTATGCAACAGACCAGTGACGAAGGTATACTATACAGGGTGTAAGAGACAACCTTCCACATTTTTTTTCAGGAAACGAAAAAGAAAATTAGCCTCACCATACAACATTAAAAACTTGATTGGACAGTTTATATGGAGAGGCCCTAACCTCCAAGTCTCTTCTAACCTAACATACCACTAGGCAAACTAACAAGCTTTGTCCATAAATCACCGGCCACCAGGAGGCGCCACCATCGTACGCCGTAGCGACAATAATTTGTGCACCAAACACGAACGGCATTGTGTGCCCGATAAATATCTTCGTATCTACGTATTTACGTGCTAGATAAACTAAGACATTTTATTGAGACTTTTCCTTGGGTGGAAATCTTTTGGAGTTTTCTACAAGTTATTTCTACGTAGTTTGTGGTTAGATAGTGGCTTAATTTTCGTTGTGCATGCGATTGTGTCGTCGGTTTTGTGGTTGAAGAAATTTGAATTAAGGTGAACCTATTGTAGACCAGTGGTGGCTGAGTGGTAACGGCCTCGACTTACTAGTTGTAGGTCGCGGGTTCAAACCCAGCCAGGCGCATTACTTTATGTAATTTATTTCAGCACCACTGCTCTCAAAACGGCGAAGAAAAACATCGTGAGTGTGAATTTTTGGTTCTAGGACATGCCGGTTTCCGCAGACATGTGACATCCACCAAACCGCACTGGACCCGCGTGGTGGATTACGGCCCATTCCCTCTCCTAAAGAGGAGGCTATTTCTATGGTCCCACTTAACAGAGGAAATATTATAAGGCCGGCTATGCTATGCATTGTAGAATCGCGAATTTTTTTTTTTGCATTTTACATTTCAGGGTCAAGTTATATGTTGATTAAAATATGATTTGCGACCGTAACACGTATTTATTTACAAAATTGTAATGATTAATATCATCAATACAGCCCTCTTTGTTCATCTAAACCTATTGAATGGCGATTTCATGAAAAAGTAATACAATAGGGTTAGCCAAATGACAGGTTTTCTGGTCAAAGTAGAGTTTGAGAAATACGTCATCATTATCATAATTCAAAAATAATACCTACTCAACTTCAAATGTTTAATTCAGAAATTGGGGATTATCACAGCATAAATTACCTAATAAGCAATTACGTAATAGTCTTTAATGGAACATTATTACGTAAAACAGTAAAAAAAAACAACTTTGAACCGCAATTTATCTAATAAACACTCAGGACATGTTTTTGCCAAACGAACAAGATATCATTATTATTTTTTTACAAGATTACATAGCCCGAAGTCAAACAATAAATTACGGTACGGTAGGTAGGTAATTACAACAATTATAAAGCCATGTTCACACCTATCCGAGCATTCTGAGCCTGGCAACTGACCTCAGGCAATGTTCTGACAATGAACTCGCATTTGCAACAAATTGTTTTTTATTTTGTATCCATGTCAACGTGTGTATCAACCACAAATACGTCTCTTGGGTTTTTGGATATTTCGCATAAAAATATGTAAATCTTCATAGGTATATTAATTCTTCTGTACTTACGTGTGTCTGTCATCTAACTCCACCTAAACGGCTTGACCGATTTGTATGAAACTTTGAAAGTATTTATATTCGAGTGGGTCCCGAGACAGTTTGAAAATATAATTGGACCCGGTATGTGGCGCTACAATCGGTTTTTAAATTCATTTTTGACGAAAAGCTACCTTACAGACAAGAAAACGTTTGTCACGACCGCTAACTTAGTATTATACGTTTAAAATGTGGGAAATGCCCACCGCAGAATAGTAATGATGTTGTGTCATTGATGCCAGATTTCTTACCCAAAAAAAATGTGTTTTATTTTTTGTTTTAATAAAAAAAAAAAACAAAACTTGGCGTTGATTTATTTTCATCAAGTTTTTAATTTATAATTTAAGATTGTGTGATAGGAGGATACCTCACTACTTGTGGTTATTAATTTTGTAGTAGGTAACAAATGCGTCAAGACCTTATTATTATATTTTTCTTACAAAACCACAATTGACGTAAGTACAAAATCAGGGAAAATCGACGGCAAATCATTACTTTAGTTAGTACAATAATATGTATTCAAATAGAATAACATCAGAATGAAGTTACTTCATAGCTAAAAGTGTTTGAAGCTCATATTATTGTGAACGACCATTGATCCTATTTAATATTTCATAAGTACGCCCAACATACTGTTATACATAAGTAGGTGCTTCTCTCTTTTATGTAACGAACGATAAAAAGGAACCGACAAAAACATAATAAAATTACCATAGCATAAAATCCGAGGAATTGTAAGAATTCTACGTGTTGTGTGAAAAGTATCGGGGAACATTTTTAATACCGCTTCTTTTTAGCTTTCCGAGACACGTAAAGCCGCAGCGCTAGAAACTTGTGTGAACGGGAATTTTAATGTCGCTTGATAACGTTTTAAAGTAAATTAGACATCATCTGCTTAGTTTTAGTTCGGTCATGTCAGTTAGGGTCTTAGTCTGACCGCCTGGAGAGACTATCAGACCGCCAAAATATATTTACTGATTATTTCTGACAGATGTAGGTCCTAACATGACACATTTGTTTTAGGAAGTTCCTGTTTCGGATTCGGCGGGAAGACACGGGTAGAACGAGCAAGAGGGTATGGGTAGCAGTCATCTTCTTCGACGAAGCAGTAATGCGAGCCAAGGCAGTGGCGGACATCGTGAATGAGAGGCAATCCTCACGCGTCAGTCTCCGCAGGAGACACCCTGCGCATCGAGAGTCGCAAAGCTGTTCCCGGCCACTGTAAGCGCAAGCTTGTGGACGACGAGACGATGCACAATGGGTAGCTCACCGTTCGCCAGCACCTCAAAAAGCTATGAGCCTATTAGACAGAAAACAGACTCACTTAAGCTGCCGAGGCTGCGGGATTTTTTAGAAAGAGTTATCGCTGCGCTGGAACGCAAAGAGTAACTGAAGGAACACAAATGGGTTTCAATCAGTAAAAAATCTGACACTACGATTTATACGCTCTACCTAACCAAATAAGTGTGAAGGACTACACTGCGCACACGTGTGCCACGGACCGATCTGGGCGCGTCGGTCTCCATACATTTTATATGGCAACTAGACGTCGCATCGTTCTACGTAGAAATCAGGCGTGGTCCACGTGTGCGTCGGTCTAATGTAGTTAAACTTGAATGTTTGATCTGTTCACCGTGTTAGGGCTTTATCATACTGGCAGATTGTAAGCGTCCTCAATGCGGAGCCAGTGCGCAACGAACACGCCTCGCATGCGCAGCTAATATGTTACGAACGCGCAATGAGATGAGGGATGGGGGTCTATGGCATCTTCGAAGTAACAAAGCCAACAGCAGTGTCTCCTCATCACAATCCATATTGTTACTGAGTGTATGGTACGTCGTTAACTCGCTACAAACACGCGTCGAAAACGTTGCGTACTTCCACCCGTCCGCGATGTCTTCGCTCTTTAGCCGCAGCGTGTTCGCGTCGCATTCGCTGTGCGCCCACCCCACCCCGCAGCCGCTCGCAAACCGCTAGTATGATAACGCCCTTAGATATACTAATGCAATGCTCAATACTCAATATAACTATCGTCAAAGTTGTAAGACTATGTTGACGCGATCAATTAGCAGGCGCACCCGACGCTATGGAGATCGGAGCGGGCTAGTTACCTACTCCACTTGAGTGTATAAACTTAGATTTGCATCCGCAAGTTTTGGAGTTCTCTCGTGAAGATCGGGCATGTTGTGATAAGTGATGCTGCTTCAGTCATACAAATTGGGTATAAGGAAGATGGAGTTCTACTAATAGTTTTTATCCAGAACGACGGGAGCAATTTAGGGGGCGTCCATTACGCTGCTAGCGAATACCGATGAGATGAAGGAGAAAACGAAGGAGATGGCGGGACGACCTGGATGGCTTCCTTAAGAATTGGAATGAGAAAGCGAGGAACCGTGATCGTTGGAATGACTGGACTGGACGGAGGCCTTTGCCTAGCAGTAAGACAATACGGGCTAGCTATACATTTAGTATAATAATATACCACAACTATCATACAAGACCGTCTAGTCTCAAGCTAAGCAGAGCTTATTTAATATAATTTGGCAATCTTTACTGTTATTGGTCTCGTAAAAATCCTGAGAAGTGCTTGAAAAGGTTGGGCAGCATAGCTGGTGATGCATGTCCTATGAAGCGGCCCCACACTGGCACTGTATTAGAGATGGGTCGAATATTTTTACAGCGGCCAACCTGAGTCCGCAGTCGGTTAGGAGATTTCCAGATTGGTATCTGCAGTACGACTGATGTCTCAAAGTCAATAAAATCTTTTTGTACCATCGACTCGAAAGGAGACAACTAGTAGTGTAGCTAGGGGCGGTTCCTCGCCAACGGCCTCGCTCGCACCCTATGGGGCCTCGAACGCACCCTAAGGGGCCTCGTGCAAGCAACGGCTGTTTAAGAATGATAGGCTCGCGTCTAACTATTAATTCACGTATTAGTAAGCGACGATGTGGTCGAATTCTGGGTTGGGTCGCTGTCTCGTTTTCTAATTTATGAAAGAAAAAGGCCTCGCTGATGCGCCTTCGCCCACGTCTAAATTAGTCCACGCTACGCCCCTGGAGACAACTGTACAGTTTCTGTTTTTTTATCTTGTAGATTGCAACGTTTTGTTTGTACATCTCAATGCCGAAATTGTTTTTTTGTTATCTGAAGAAATACTTTGCACAGATTTAGCAGATTGTATTTCAGTTACATTTTATTATCTTAAACAAATTGTATGCCAAAAACAGAAAAAAATAACAAAGTCTTAATTGTGCTATTGTAGTGTTTGGAAAAATTAAAATAAATAGTACTTCTTATACACGTGTCACCTTGACCAACTAATGGAAACGAATCCTGCTATCTTGCGACAGCTATCAGTTAATTTGAATGATTTAAAATACAAGGCTGCTAACACTAGATAAGTTGAAACATATCATCAAAGAAATTAAAATGAGAATGTCGAATAAAGCCAATAATTATAATCTTCGGTATAATAAATCTACGGTCCGGACTAAGCGTTTCGCTTCGTTGTTTATACCGCGTAAATCGAAGGCCTGGAACAATTTGCCTGCTGCAGTCTTCCCGTCCGATTATAGGTGTCTTCAAGGCTGAGTGAATAGGCTCTTAATAAACTAGGGCCCCTCACCATCAACGATTACAACTCTCATTAGGTCGCAGTTAAGCACTAGTTTATACTATTAAAAAAAATCTGATAAGAGTGATGGTGAGGCGCTCTAGTTTATTAAGAGCCTATTCACTCTAGCCTTGAAGACACCTAAATTACAATCGGACGGGAAGACCGCTGAAGGCGAATTGTTCCAATCTTGGTTCTTTGATTCGTATCCTATGTTCGTGATAAGAAAGTGCGAAATTCACGTGGACAATATCACGGGAACTAGTCCCCTTTACTAGGAAGCGAAAGTTGGACAAACTTGTAACGCCCACTGTAAAGGGGACTCGCATACCATTCTCCAATGAGGTCAAGTACCTGGGCGTAACTATCGACCAGAGACTGACCTGGAACACTCACATTAATAATGTGATTCAAAAGGCTAAAATAGCTTTAGGAATATGCTGTCGCTTAGCAGGGACGAAATGGGGCCTAAACCCTAAAATCGCCCTGTGGTTGTACACCGCCATAGTCAGGCCGATAATAACGTATGCCTGCGTAGTATGGTGGAGGAAAACATCCCAAGTGACAGTCATTAACAAACTTAATGGTTTGCAGAGACTTGCATGCATTATATCAACAGGCGCCATGTCTACAACCCCAGGAGCTGCTCTAAATGCCCTGCTTAACCTTCTGCCACTTCATCTATTAATTGCGAAGGAGGCGAAAGCGGGCATGTATAGAATAAACAGCACTGGCAAAGTAAACTGGCGCTCTCAAGCACTGAGATCGCTACACGAATCAGTGCTTGAACACGATCAGCTAGCTATGACAACAGACGTCATGCTTCCACAGTGTAGCTTCACAAGAAATTACACAGTGGAACTGCCGAGCAGAGAGGATTGGGCAAGCAACCTCATTACTTGCAAGGCTGGAAGCCTGATCTGGTTTACAGACGGATCCAAAATGGGTGAGAATGTAGGATGTGGAATATTTGGCATTAGCCCGAAATTCAGCAAAAGCTTGAATCTGGGTAAATATGCCACCATATTCCAAGCGGAGGTATACGCCATTATAGAATGTGCGGAAGCCAACCGTCAACGAAACTACATAAATCAATTAATTCTGATTTACTCAGATAGCCAGGCAGCTCTTAACGCCTTGAACTCGAATACAATAAATTCGAAACTGGTAAAAGACTGCGTTAACAAACTAAATGACCTGGGGCAAAGGAATAAAGTTATTCTGAGATGGGTACCGGGTCATTCTGGAATTACTGGCAATGAAAAAGCCGACGAACTTGCAAGGACTGGGGCTCAGGGTCATCAGATAGGACCAGAACCTTTCTGTGGTATCTCAAAGAACCAGGCCATGCAGACCCTTAAGGGCAACCTATTTGGCGATTCAAAAAAGCACTGGTTGTTACAACCAGGACTGCTACACGCCAAATCTCTAATAGAAGGCTACTCACAGAAACGAACTGCCGAGCTTCTTGAGCTTAGCAGGACGAACATTTGTGCGATAGCCCGCGCCTTAACCGGGCACTGCAAATTAAACAGGCACCAATTTCACATGAAACTGAGTGACACTGATGTTTGCAGGTACTGTAATCAGGAGAGGGAGACGCCTAAGCACCTGTTGTGTGAATGTGGGCCCCTTATCCACAAACGGAGTATCCATCTGGGTCGACACATTATTCGCCCGGAGGAGATTAAAACTCTCAAAGCTAGGAGTATTCTAGACTTCCTGGAAGCCTCCCGGCTAAAAGAGTTACTCTAACAAGGTGGCGAGTCACAATAGATCTTTTAGGTCGCAGTGACTACATCTCCTACACTATGGGAGATGCATAGCCCCTTTTCTTCAAAAATAATAATAATCACGGGAACAGTATTCGCTCTATACAAAGGTAGCCATACATCCTAGGGTATACCTAGCAGGTTTACCTGCACAGGTATACCTGTCAGGTAAGCTTATATGGAAATCAGCACAGTTGTGCAACATACACAATGTAATTTGGGTGTCTTCAAGGCTAGAGTGAATAGCCTCTTAATGAACAGGTACGCCTCACCTACAAAGATTGCATCAATCATCAGGTGGGATCGCAGTCAAGCACTAGTTTATATCAAACAAAGAACACATGCTCCGGCTTACCTGCACCACTCACCTGTACAGGCAAACTTGTCAGGTATACCCTAACGTGTATAGCAGGCATAACCCTACCAATCCTAAGCTCTATTGCAAAGAACTACATCACAAAGCAAATTGATTGCTATAACCGCAGGGTAGTTATAACCGACCAGCCGTACTCCGCACACATCAACAGACAAGCTATTTATGGTCCTTTGCTTAGCACAGTAAATACCAGTCGGAACTGATCAAAGCTAAGTGAATTATGGCCAAAACAGGCACAAATTGATTTGATTCAAAAGTAATTTTCCACTTGGGCTGTGATACTAATGTCCAAAATTCCACAGCTGTGGTGTGGGGGCTTAGTTACGAGTAACTAGTGATTAGATTAAATAAATAAAGGGCTAGATATAGCTATTTACCCGCTCCGGGCAAAGATAATTTTCGCCGCCCTTTACATACACAAAACCATATAAGTCATGAGTCTTAAGTCTTGAATATTTCCACTATCCAACCTGAAGTTGGAAGGTGGCACATAGAATTCTCAACCTGTCAACTTGGGAGTAGATGGCTAGGTTCGTTGGAAGATAGGAATAAGTCATTTTTGCCACCCCTCTGTTTTTGCCACTCTGGGCAAATGCCCTGTTTGCCCCACCTTAGATCGGACCCTGATTAAATATTGTCATGGTGGGTTCCTATACACATATTTAAGGGAACTAGACAGATGACTATATTATAGATGTGTCCTATAGTAAAACTAGCTGACTCTCCTCAAACATGATGAGGTGTGTTACAAGCAATCAATGCAAGCAAACAGGACCAAACGTTTCGCCTCGTCGTTTATACCGCGTACATCGGTGGACTGCAACTGGATCGATTTGTCTGTACAGTCTGTCTAAATAGTCAGACTTGGTAATTTTGTATAATATTGAATCATTTAAAAAATATTTATATTCGATACTTTTTATAAGGTTCTTCTATTAGTAAACTATGATCAAGATCTCTTAATCAACCTTGATTATTGAACCAGTGTTGACTACATTAGATTTCATTTTGCCCTATTAATTACCCAAGTCGTTTTACTTTTTAGACAGACTATAGCGGTCTTCTCGTCCGATTATAATTAAGGTGTCTTCAAGGCTAGAGTGAATACGCTCTGAATAAACTAGTGCGCCTCATCATCAACGATTGCATCACTGTTTACCATCAGGTGGGATTACAGTCAAGCACTTATATCTTTAAAAAATGTTCGTGACTATTACCTTCAGGCCAGTTATCGTAGACATGTATAGCGATGTCGCCCGCTGAGTCGACAGGACTGAACACGAACTCCTTCGTTTTACCCGACACCAGAATTAACCGAAGATTTATCTGAGGAAGAAGAGAAAAGGAATATTAGTTTCATGTTCATTTTATGGACGAACAAGACATATTCTGATGACCCTAAATTGAAAAAGTGTAATTGCATAAAAAAATACAATAAGAAATGTTTCGAAGGGTCGTTACAATAATGCATGCCGAGGCAGCCTTTAATTAAGGCTACACTGTAAAATGTAATAATACTGTTTCTGAAGCATGTATTGGTGTATGCTTTGTAGATAATATTTTCTTGGGCGGAGCGGGAGATGGTGTCAGACTTTTGCTGACTAAAAAACCCACCCCGTTCCTTCGTTGTCTTTTATATCGGGACCAAGCCTTCCTGTCTAACAATTCCGCAGTCCTTATCATCTTTACATTTACATTGCGTCTTTAAACTAAACTATATTTAGGTTTAGCAAGTAGTTTAACCTACACGGGGTAACCGCTAGTCATGCAGACCACAAGGAACGCAGCTAACATTCCATCCTTGAACAAACTTGATAGAAATTTCAAAATCTATTATTAACCAGCATTTTCCGAAGTACAAAGAACTGTTCAAATAAACAGCAGCTACCTAGCCACCTGCTTTTCCTGTGAACAATGTTTCCGATCACGCTAGGTTAGGGTGTTCTTTTAAATTTATATTTTACTGCATAACGAAAAATTGCATTTACTACAGAATTCAAGGCCGTGACCCAAAAACGAGCGCAGACAACCTTAATATATGATGTTTGTAAGGATGCCAGAAGGCTATTTAGGTCAAGGATAAAAAATATCGATTCTCGTGTAAACTGTATGAGACAATTATTTGCTAACAGTCGGTAATTCACTTTAATTAAGTGCTACAGTTAATTCATAGCTTCAAAGGAAATTAGAATGAATTGTGTATAAATACTGCATTTATAATACGGTGAAACCTGGGTCACTGAGACCTGAAGAGACCTACAATATTCGTCACTTACAGTGCCGTTTCATTAACACAGTCTAGTCAGATTTAGTGACGTTGTCTCATTTTGGAGGGCGCCGAAGTCGCAATCTGTCCGGAGCAATTGTCCAAATGCTCAATATATTAATTACTTAACTGTTTCTTCTTGAGGCTATTAAGTGAAAAAAATCCAAGTAAGTATAAAGATAAACAGAAATGAATCTAAAAAAATATGTCTCAGTTATTGCGGTTTTTAGTTCTCAGTGTTATGTATTTCAATGCTAAAGAGTCGGAGGTTTCACTTTAAGTACTTAGGAAGAATATTTAAGTTGATTTGTGCCTCAATAAAAGTGTAAATAGGTCTACTTTATTTTTGTGTTCCATAACCAAATTGATTTTTTTTTCAGCCTCGATTTTGATAATCGACTAATCCATTCGACACGAAAACCATCACTAATTGTTCGATTTTTAAAATTAGGCCAGGTGTCTCACTCGGCGCGAAATTAGCATGCCAAAGCCGCAAAACAAGGTTTATTTAGTTTGAGCAGTTCATCCTTGCCACATTAATATGTATGGAAATGCGTGGAGCGTAGAATGTGGCGCCGTTTCGTTAGTCGGTGTGTTGGCGCCTTAATGCATGGTTAATGAGTCTCTTATTATTTAATCTGTAGCTTTGATTTGGTAAATCCATCTCGGAGAGGCAAGAGACTTGTTGTGAATTTATAATTTGGACAAAATGTTTGTTTATTTGTAGGTCATCATTAGGGGTGCTAACACTGCTAACACAAAATTTAGTACATTCGAATTTCAAACGGCCAATGTAGCGCATGATGCAGTCGCGCACTTGCAATTAAGTACGTATAAGTACTTATTTATTCATTATTGTACACCTCATAACGTGGAATGGTGGTGTGGTGTGTGTTTATTTTAAAATATTTAATGAATTATATATCTATTATGGTAAATCATACATACTGTATGCCGCAATTGCAATATTATTAATTTATGTATAATTGATTTCATTTGCATCATTATTTATGAAAAATATGCGCGTCGGAATTTTGGTATTTATACAAATTTATAAGAAAAAAGCTAAAAACAAAGCCTCATACCAAACTAATAACTGTTCTTCACCATTCAATAATTCACGAAGGGTTTCTGTTTCTCTGAATAAGAAAACCAACGTTAGGTATTTAAAGCAAATGTCACGGACAAAATGTAATAAGACTCTTAATAAAACCCATGATCACATAAGGTATATTTAAAAAAAAAAAAAACAAAAAGTACCAAAATTAACAAAAAGAGTTCTGCGACCCTGCCAGGATTCGAACCTGGAATCTTCTGATCCGTAGTCAGACGCGTTATCCATTGCGCCACAGGGCCTGTGGGAGACCAGTTGAAAATAGCATTGATAAGTCGTTTATTGCCACATCACGAAAAAAAATGTGTCGATTTTTTTTTAAATTTTTATAGCTAGCGGTGGTACGATTTCTATTGAAAGTGGAGTTTTTCATTAAAAAAATCTATTCTTAGGTATCTGACGTTCACCAACAAGGTCGATTTTACACCTACGAACTAAAATAAAATTAATGTGTGGGGCGCACCTCCTATAGAAATATATATATGTAAATAAACGTATAGTATACTGTATTAAGGCGCATTTTGTTCGCAGCGGCCGGCTCAAGGGACGCAGGGTCTTGCGACGGCCATATTTCATTTTTCCCGCCATCCGGGAGTCATCCGCCATTTTCATTCTTGCATCAAAACGTAAGCGAAGTTTTTTATATTTTCCTTTGTGTTTTTTGTGTCTCTGCGATATTTCAAGGAAATCTGGCGTGGCGCAATTTCATGTATAATGTATGTGAATAAACAGACCGCCTAGATATTTGTGCGGTATTAATATTAATCTTCTTGTTATTATTCGTTTAGTGTTTCCAAATAGTGATGTTTGGTATATGTATTATGGTTCTTTTGTTTTTCGGTTTCATTCTGACACAAAGGATTTATCGTCGTACCCGTTTTATTTCATCACATCACAATAAAATTGATGCGTAGTTTAGTTAAGGCTCTTTGTTAAACAGAACGACTAGCTCCATCAATTCTGTAGGCCCACGCACCTCCGACACAGAAGAGTATTTCACGAATATCGTGCCAAGTGTACCGTAGCCGATCCCACAGTTAGTTTCATCGAGGTCATTGTCGAAAAAGCTTTATAACTTAGTAAAAATTTATGTTCCGCTCATATTGGGGTCAAGCGGTTTTGAAAAACGGGCTTTCTAGCCCGGAATTCTTCAACGATGAAGATTCTTTGCAAATATTTCTTGTAGGGGAATGTTATGGGGGTTCCTGTTTTCCTATGGGGTCCGTGTTATTTATCGTTTGTATTGTGCAAACAGACGTTTTTTGGGGAGACGCGTTGTACTTTTCTTGTTTTTGCTCTTTGCACTTTATTTTATGATGTGTAAATAGGGAGAGCCGTGTGTATGAATCTATGAATTGCTTATTGATTCTATTACGCGTGAATGATGGAGAAATATGTAGTTTCATTGTGTGTTAGACGCGATATTGGATGGTTTGAATATAAATGTTGAATGAACAATACATGAGTATTTAAGGAAACGACATCATAAAAGGCGAGAAAGACGTTACTTTGTCGTGTATGTGACATATGACGTCACTGCCGTTAGCGGCCATAATGTCGCGATTTGCGCCATAGACAATAAGCTGCAAGTTTTACGGTTCCATCCGCAATGCGGAGCGATGACAGTGTACGGAACCTACCACTAGGCCGCTTCCGCTGCATACGACAGAATACTAACATGATTGATTAAACTGCTATTATAACCATTTCAATAACTGAAAAAGTCCAGCCGTAGTAAGTTTTTAGTTTTGATCCGCTGCCTAGTATCGCGTATTTGTTTTCATAGATCCCCAAGCGAACGCTGGCGTTCGCACATCTATTGTCTTACTATCGTGTCTCTAATTGACGGTATCTGAAGAGTTATTGTACCTGTATAATTAACTATCTTGAGATTTAGACATAGCGCGCACTGGTGACTTTGTCACCGTGACTTTTGACAAAAAAGTCACCGTGCTTATGAACTCAACATGTAGTGCGCGCACTTGAAGACAGGACAGTTGCGTAAAAATATGTAAAAAAAATATTGTCACCGTGACTAAAGTCAAGTGCGCGCTATGTCTTACTATTAAGATCTAAACTGAATTGTGTTTAATAGTACGCCATTTTCATCTACCCTAAATGTCAATATTGTATAGCTTATAAACTCATTAACGGACTTCATCTTATTCACGACACCTAAAACAATTAAAATAATTCATTAGATAATGCAAGTTCATGAATGGGCGCCCAAAACGGTCTTCCAAGGGCATCTATTTCAGTAACACGCTATCTATACAAATACATATATTTTTCAGTATCTAGCGTGGTTCACCTCTGCATGTAATAAATCTGGCCCATATCATAAACTTTCTGATATTCTGTATAACGTTTACAACTTCGAACATATGTTAGTTCTTTGTATTGATATTCATGTTTCCAAGGCTTTCAAATGTCAAGGCCTATGGGTAGTCATTTTCCAGACGGCTTTTAGAAAGGCCTAGAAGTTTTGTATGCTTTGAATGTTCCGAATGGGGCTGACACTTGGTTTGTTTTATGGTCGTTAAATATAACCTCAGGCTTTCTCTATAAACATTGTACATTCACTAGGAGAAATAATAAACAGTACTCTTCATTATTAACACCATTTCAATGAAATACAGAATTAGAGACAAGACAATTTCTGAAAATATAATAAGCATGATCTGTTTAACCCTTCAGATACCGTCAATTAGAGACACAATAGTAAGACAATAGATGCGCGGCCACCGGGTGTCGCTTGGGGATTCATGAATCCCTTCAGATACCGTCAATTAGAGACACAATAGTAAGACAATAGATGCGCGGCCACCGGTGGTCGCTTGGGGATTCATGAATTAAAGTTGGTTAGTCGTGATAACCTTATCTAATATCCTGTATACTAATACAACTAATAGAGCGGAAAAGTTTTACGTTTATTTGAACTCACTAATCCCTGAAACTACCAGTCGGATTGAGAAAAATCACTCGTATAAGATAGCCAGATTAATTATATAGTATAGACATACTTACTCCGTGGTATAATCTATATATAAAATCACAGAAGCGCAGCAGTAACCAAAGACGCGGACGCGTGAAATCGCTATTTCTGCAGAAGTCTTTAGTTTTTTTAAGGTGGAAAAAAAATCGTCCAACGATTATCCGTTTATGTACTTTGTAGAAATTAGTCAAAATTTCTACAAAGTAACGAAGTAAAGTAATAGTTTCGAGTCTCGTTCTATACTTGTTGCTATTTTGCTTAGGCAATACTTAGCATCTAGTTCCTGGAACGCTGCAAAAAACTTACACAGCACTTAACACCTGTTATTTTACCTGTAGTATTTACTTTAATGTGCCACATATTAAGTTGTTAGTTTCAATTACCGACACGAAGAAATGATTACATTCTTTTTTAGTGTTTTGGCAGTTTAGTTTCGGTCGAAAATCAGGCGAAGGTACATTTCAAAACGGTTTCAATTCAATCAATGGTATGCATTGTCTTGAAAAAACTTTCAGTGAAAAGAATGGCAGCCAGTGGACTGTAAAAAGAAACGAAGTCCGTGTTTTTGTTATAGATGCTTCCGCGACTGAACACCAATAAACCGGTTTCGTCTTGCAATTTTATTAGAGCAACCGAACAAACTTCGGCGGGTCGTTCTCAAAAATAAACTCAACTTACGTCCCAAGTTTCTTTTCGATTTGACTCGCTGGTCACGGAAGGTCCGACCCTCACAAATATTCAAGAAAATGATAATCGATACACCCTTTAGTCGAATTATCGAAACAAATATCTTCAGGACCTTTCCGTTCCGGGATATTGGCTAAATTTATGTATGACACCGGACTTGACCAAAGATAACACCTACGAATTCGGGTTTCCAAGTGACTTGAGTTTGTCCGTAATTTGTGAATGATGACTCCTTTCAATATATCAGTCCGCTTCAATAGTTTTGTTCATGATTCACTGGAGAACTTCAATACTCATTGAAACCTAAGTATTTCAATACGGTGAAATGAAAGTTCAAAGTCGTGACTGTCTCATGAATTGTTCTTCTGTAGTATTACTTCTATACTCATAATATCAATTGTGTAGAAACATTTCTGTGTCTCTAAATGGCCCCAAGGTTTTACAAGTAAAATACTTTTTCCTGAACTCATTATACAGTCTTTTTTTTTCCTTGAGTAACCTAATTGTTTAGCGGAGCATGATTAGTTATTAAAATGGTAGACTTTATTATTATCCAGGAAAACATAATTTGAATTCGCATTATCGTACACTTGAACGAGGAAATGTTTTCGTAAGCTGATTACAAGATACCAAAAAAATACTACTACATTTTCCTCTGTTGTATACTGTGTGTGTTGCCATTAACTTAAATTCTTTAAAACCATGCAGAAAGGCTGCAAAAGACAGATAACAAGCTGAACCCAAAAGCTCGCATTTTCAATTTGGTCGTCGTAAAAGGAGTAAAAAACAAAGGTATTTACTTAATCAGTGTATTATGGCGAGCTGGCGGAGTAACCGGCTACATGCAAGCGAACTTCCCTGGCTCAGCGCCAACTAATGCATGAACATGTTTATACTTTCCCGTGTTCGGGAGAAATTCCTGCCTCTGCTGGTTGGTTGGCTTTGACCACAGGCAAAGGCCGTGTTATCAGCATTCTACTTGTTTTATTAATGCAACGTGCACTTATGCAACGTCCGGTTTTTGGGTCTCTCTCTCTTCAAAAATTCTGGCCATTTCCTTTGTTTTAGGACGAAAGGGGATAGGAAATGGTCCAGTTACTTGATTACTGTCGACCCATTTCAGTTTTGAGCTTTAATCGGAGTAATGGGATCATTCAATTCACCGACATGTTCCATGCTTTTACCCGAATCTGAAACTGAACCTTAACAGCGAATTTAAAATTATCCCTCACATTTCAGAGACGTATCAGTTGCTAATTGCTCTCAATAAAGTTGTCATGATTTTGTCATGCTGTTACATCTAACAAGTTAAGTGAAAGGAATCTAATTATTGCAATGCGCAGCTGCACGTTTTACGCTTGACGTAATATTTTTTTGCGATACTGATGATGCCACGTTCTGCGAATTCAAGATTATGATTTAGCATAAAGACGTTTTAATGTTCACATTGTAAAAAGTAGCGTAGATTCCAAGATAATATTAAAACTAGGCTAGAAAAAAGAAAAACCGATGTTAACAACAAAGTGCTCGACAAAAACGCCTGATATTCAAGGCTTCTCACACCGCAGATCACAAAAAAGGAACTGAATTCGATTCCATTCTTCATAGTCTTGACATTTCAATTTGTTAATCCATTGTTGTGTTCCATTTACGTATAAATGACGTTCTTATTGCTGGGACCTATTCGAGATAAAAATGAGCGTTGGAACGGTGCTCGATGGGGCTCAGTCCCGACCAGATAATCACGTATAACGGCAAATAGAGTTTGTGCTCTCTGGAGGAACACTCTCGGTTGTATGGGCCATTGCTGGCATAATAGAATAATAGATTAGTGCAGGAAGCTGTAATGATCATGTTGCTTCGACATTCACCCACTTTTGATGGTTGGGTGTCGATTCCCTCTATTGTGCAGTCCCGATTCTGTTTTCGCTGTGTTTTGGAACTGTGATATCGACCGTATCGTTTTTTGTAGACAGCGGTTTTTCTTCTTTCCAAACTAAAAAGTATTTTGTAATATCTTTCTAAACATTATGACGTGTTACTTATACAGCTATTATTCTTATAAACATATTGTTTAATTTGGTAAATTAGCAAATAGTCGCTTAGGTTGTTCTTCCTAAAAAGGCTATATTTGGACGGATTATTTCTAGAATCATTTTGTTAGTTCTTTTTATTGGTGACTTATTTATGCTTCTGTATAAAAAGTACTTAAGTGCTCTAATCTTAGTCAACTTAAAATCTCACTTCTACCTGTTCTGTGTTTTTGTTCCACAGTACACAGGTGATTGTGCGGATGCTATACAATTTCTAGGTCCAACCGGTGCTGGTACAATTGCACCGTTAGCCTTAATTAGTTTCTGCTTACATGGTCTAAACGTTTAGCTAATGTAATGTTTATAACTGTATAGTTAAGCGGTTTAACTGTATGGTTCCTTTATTAGTTAAATGCTATTTTCTTTCATTCGTAGCTTTGCATCTGTCGAGTGCAATTTTAATTCCCAAGCTAGTCATGCTCAGGTAGAAACGTTTTTGTATTCGTCGCATAAATTAGGGTGAGATTATTTTCCACGCATGCGCGTTCGACCCTCTAAGTGGATTTTCCATGATCATAAATCAACCAATTACTGGTTTGGGAATATTTCCAATTTCTTCTATCAATCAGGCTCGATCCCTTGGGGCTTAAAATTATAGACGGAAAGAATATTGCAAAATTTGAATTTTCCTCAATACATATAGGTATTATGTTTATGACCGAGAACTGTGAAATGAAATATACTGTGAGGGTATAAAGTTGAAATTTTTTGTGTTTCGTAGTTAGCAGTATTCAAAATATTTTATTTCTCTTAGGCCTATTTTCATATTTAACATGAAGCATTATTGATGAAAACGTTCTTTCCATGTTGCAGTAAATAATAATATACTTATTATATGAGAAAAAAAGTGGGGATTTCTTCACCGCCCAGGAATTAACAAGGATAGGTTCCTCATTCATGAATTATTTATAATCATTAAGTAAATAATTATTATTTACCAAGAATTGCTTATTCATTTAAAACGTTATAATAAATTTCAACAAGATTTCTTTGAATTTTTTTTTAAGAAAAATGTGAAAAAACAGGGATGCACGGTTGCTTGACCGACTGCAGTTTTTTTTTTCCAGAAGTTCTAGAGCGCGTTGAGCATTACAAATAGTCGAAGTAAGCGTACAACTTCCGAGAAAAAAATGCACTTCCTAAACTTTTTCTACGTTTGGTATTTCTGTCTTCTGGGAACATTTTGTAGGAAAATTAGACAAGTTGTATTCGGTACGGTACCGCAAGGCCTATAACAGTAAGATTTTAGTGGCCGATAAGGCAACATCTGTATAGGCTTTGCTAGAAAACCCAAACAAGTATTGTGAAAACCTTGAGTAAATAAATGTTGAAAATATTAATGATTTCTATTGTCTTTAGTGCTAAAAATAAAATTGGAGTATCTTGCAAGATATTTTGTTATAATTTCAAATTTATGAATAAAAAAATACAATTGAATTGAAAAAAATCGTTTGATACATGTGTAAATTTGTCACTGCAGCGTTCAGCTCTATAACACACTCGCCTACGACTCATGCGAATTCCATCTCGTTCGCAATGTCAAACTTTCTGCACTTGTATCAAAATGTAGATAGTATCTGACCCCGTCCTTATATTTAATATCACAATATGAGTGTACCCTTTGATCCGTAGTTACATCTTTGTCAAAATATCGGTGGTCCTGCGATAACCAATAACTTACGCGTACAGAAGCGAGGCCGAGGGCAACTATTTCGGTAACAATCGGCAACGGACGGGGGAATTTAATATTCCACTTTAGTGGTCCAGTGCGAGGGGGAGGGGGATTTGGTAAAAAGGTATCTTTGGAGATTATAATTTGGTATTTGAGGATATGGGAAACGGTTGGTCGGAGTTCTTTGTTGCTGAACACATAGGTGAAGTTTGATTTGATAAGATCAAACGTGACAGTCGTTTTGGACACGCAATTCTAAAGTTTAAGTTGGTAGACATAGAGGTTTGGAAAGAAAAAGGGGAGGCCTTTGCCCAGCAGTGGGACACAAAATAGGCCAATAAAAAATAGGTAAATCTGTGCCAAACGCGATGTGTTCTTCAGCGCCAAGCTATAAATTAACTATAATTTTAATTTATTTAGAACTAGCGCCCCGTCCCGGCATCGCACGGGCAATAAATATAGCTTATATTACTCAGAGTGAATGTAGCTTTAAAATGGTGACAGAATTTTTGAAATCGGCACAGTAGTTTTTGAGTTTTTTTATGACAAATATACACACAAAAATAAAAATTTCCCTCTTTATAATATTAGTGTAGATAAACAAAAAATAACCCCTATTGAAATAGAAATCTAAGGTTTAGGGCAATAGTAAAAGTACGCAGAAAACAAAACAAAGCATTATTTGAATGTATTTTTTATGAATAAATGTTAAATTAGATATTGTCGTCTAATAAAGACGTGGCGCGGAGGGCACGAAAATGTGTGTATTCTAGTTCTATACAAGAACGTGGCATGACGATCGATTCTTCGTCAATATAAAGCATGTTTAATTAAGTCTATTTAAAAAATTAAGTTAAAATTCTGAAATAATTGCACCTACAAACATAATTGTTTAATTGATGTGTATTGGTAAATAAAATAATAACTGACTGGTTACTTGCAAAATTTAAAGATATCTCAAAACATAAAACCACTTTTACATAAATTAACTTTGCAGGAAAAGCCCCTACATCTCTCACCAAAAGAAATACATAGAAAATTAATGTCTTATTCCTTAAATTTATCATTCGGAATAACGGAAACATAAGAAAGGCCCACGCAAACAATTTAACGCGAATCCAGAGGCAATTGCGTCCAAATCCAGTATAATTTCCATTAAAACGAGGCCCTTATGAAAAACCTTAGAAAATTGCGAATTTGTTTATTATTAAAATACCAGAGAGCCGTTACAAACACGTGTCTCTGTTCGACCTTGCTGTTAATTACGTCCTTTGCCATGGTAATTTAAACTTTATGCCTAGGGAATAAGGTCTGTGATAATTGGGTGTGTTTCCATTAACCTTTTGTCCGATAGTCGCACGATAACGCTTCACGAACAAAAGTTCTAATTTGTTTTTTTTTTTCACATGTCGGGGTGACGAGCCTTTTAGCCAGTCCAGTTGTTGTAAACATTTTCATACATCCATGTTCCTAAAGTAAAAAGTTTCGCAGTTGGCAGTTGACCAATTAATTAATTCTTCAAGTAAATTATGTAATGCGGTGTACTTTTTTAAGGGTGTATAATCCGCATTGCTACAATATGAAATACCCGCAAATAACTGCTGCAAAATAAGCTGTCACAACATAACACATTTGATTTATGTGTATCGCTCGTGCTGTGAAAAAGTTGTACCTATTAGTTAAGCTGGTAAGGTGGAGTGTAGAAAACCTAGAAAGTAGAAAATAAAGTTTATTTAACATTTCTTTTTGCTTTAGGTTGATGATTTTATTTTAGTTTCATCTGTGTCTAGCTCTCTCCCAAATCGATTTCTTGTCACACCCAGCAAGTCATGAAAAGAAATACCTAAAATAAAATAGTTTAAACAACTGACTGTTGCTAATGGCTTCGCCCGCGTGATAGTAGAAAATTATCCCAAGGGTAAAAAATATCGTATGTGCAATTCCAGGACATAAATCAAGCGTGAAGAAGTAACAAACATACAAACTTTTGGCTATATATAATACTTATGTGTGATGGTGTGATTATATTATACTAGCTGACTCGGCAAACATTGTTCTACGCGATAAATTATCAAAGAAAAACATAGGGGGTGGGGGTAGAAGAGTGAAAAGTAGCCTACAATCCATTGTCAGACACACAAAAAATAATCAACGACCACATCATCGCTTACCACCATGAGATGGTGGTCAAACGCGAGCCTATCAATAATAATAATTTAAAAAAAAATCATAAAAATCGGTCAAGCCGTGTCCGAAGAGTTCGATACCAAACACAGTGACACGAGATTTTTATAATTATTTAGAGTGATTTTTCAATATCCAGGATTAAAACTGCATCAATATCACGTCTAACATAAATCACTTTCTCACAAAATGTTGATAAATCAACTCCGGAGTTTGAACTCGGTGTGAACGTACAGACATTGAGCGCAGTCACCTTCGAATCCTTGAACCCTGGTAATCAACGTTAGAAAATCTTAATAAATTCTGTTGAACATGTTTTTTATTGAAGGGTTGGTATACACGAAAAGGTCAGGAACTTCAGGGTATCGATGTCAAAGGAAGGTTAGTTAATATATTTTAATGAGGTGGTAAGCAAATTCTCTCAGTCATCTCATTATGAA
Source organism: Mythimna lalbum (assembly GCA_949319445.1). NCBI lineage: Eukaryota > Metazoa > Arthropoda > Insecta > Lepidoptera > Noctuidae > Mythimna > Mythimna lalbum. Next base: position 15,755,952 of record OX439357.1, on the reverse strand, counting down.
GAATTGAGTTTTGTAATTAATAGAACTTTACTAGTCTCAAGAAACTAACCAAGAAACAGTAACTGGGTTGTGGAGGTCACAATATACAGTCACGGTAAAACACGGTTATTTCTCCTCATTCAGTTAGTCTGGAAACCGACCTCACGCTAGTTGGGAAGGGAGGGGGAGAGATGATGTTGATAACAGAACATTATAAGACATCGCATTGGGTTTCCGTCATAATAACCCCTTTGATATCTGAAAAGTATACTACTATACAAAGCGTTCCAAATGAGAATAGGATCGATTTCATGTTGTGACGTCACGATTTACTGTCAAGTCGAGGAAATAAATTTTTAAACTTTTTTACGAAAAAAATTGTAATTTATTTTGTATTTTATTTTGTTTTTAGTATTGCCGCTATAGCGGCAATAGAAAAACATAATTTGTGAAAATTTCAACTATCTAGCTATTGCGGTTCTTGAGATACGGCCTGGTGACAGATAGACGGACAGACGGACGGACAGACAGCGAAGTCTTAGTAATAGGGTCCCGTTTTTACACTTTGGAGACGGAACCCTAATAAAAATGCAACTAGTTCAAAACCTCCGGTGCCTGGGACCGTGTTCGATTTCTATGATATTCGGTCTCCGAAGCCATCGGCTGCAGGTGCTCCACAATATTGAATTCGATATGAGAGTGCACTCCACTAAATTCGGTGACCCTGTATACGTAACCTTCAACATGGCGCATTTTTACAACAGCGCAATATTACACTTTCTGCAGCCATTTTGTATGGCGTGTTAAGTTAACACACTTGCAAATGTGGAAAACAATTTTATGAGGCGAAATATTTTACGAGAAAAGGCGGTTACTGCACCAACGTACCTTACATACTTATTTAAAATGAAAGGCTTTGACATGTACACTTAATTTTCAGGTGAATATTCGAAGTTTTTTTTTATATCAACAACACTCAAAAGTACTCCTGTATAAAGTCTGTCTAAAAAGTCAAACGACTTGGGAATTTTGTATGTTATTTAATCATATAAAAAATACTTATATTTGATACTTTTTATAAGATCCTCCTATTAGTAAACAATGAACAAGATCTCTTAATCAACCTTGATTATTGAACCAGTGTTGACTATATCAGATTTAATTTTGCCCAATTAATTACCCAAGTCGTTTGACTTTTTAGACAGACTATGTCCTAATATTTTTGACTTCCAGTCGGATTAAAAAAAAACCTGGATTGTGTTCAAACCTTTAGTTTGCCACACATAATAAGACTCCGATTGTGCAGATTGAACGCGTGTGCGCACATTTAATAATTATCTATTGTAAGGAGTAATACAATGTGGTTACAAAGAGAACACAGAATTATTGACATTGACATTCGACTTTTGACATAAGCACTGTCATTAAATGTTCATATTACTTAGATGTTACCATCGAATTAAACTTTATTTTTAACGTTGTTATTTTTAGCTGAATGTTGTTTTCTTTTATTAAGGTAAACGCCAAATAAAAGTGGAATAACGGTCATTGCCCCTCTTACATTTATTGACATTCTTAATTTCAAAAACGAAATTAAAGAAAGAATAAAAAGACAAAAAGCTGTCTTAAATCGACATCTATCGTGATCCTTTACTTTTTCTGAAAAACAGTTCATTGATGGTTTTTCGGGTACCTTCGATATATTCGAGATATTAGGAAAAGGTCAATGTTTGCAAAAAACTTTATTTTGAAGACGCAGCGTTGGAAGGCCTCCAACAAGGTGGACCGATGACCTGGTCAGGGTCGCGAGAATCCGATGGATGCGTGACGCACAGGACCGGTCGTTGTGGCAACGCTTGGTCTCCCCCAAGCGTCTATGTCCAACAGTGGACGTCTTTCGGCTGATATGATGATGATGATGACTTTATTCTAAGTTTATCTGGCGCCTTGTATATAAGTACAGCTACTGTTCCTCGTAATAATCAACAGAGAGATTGTTATTAATGGTCCCGGAGATAAGACAAAGGTTCAACATTTAGTCGTGTTGTGGTTTTTCACAATCGTGTTTGTTCTGCTGACACTAACATTTATGTCTTTATTCTGCGGAATATTTGTTTTCTTTTTATTGTTGATAGACTCGCGCTTGACCACTATCTCAATAGAAAGCGACGAGGTGGTCAACGATAGAGAGCCCTTGCCTAGAAGAAATCTATTCACGCGTTGACTAATTGATTGTCAGGTTGTAGCCATATTTAATTTGATCGACGACTGTTTTATTAGGAATTTTGTTCAGGAGCAGAAAATGCATTATGAATGTGTTAATTTTCCATCACTACAATTTTCCACTTTTCATTTTTCTATAAATGTTCAGTGTACTAACACTTTTTTGGGTCCAAGTACAAAACGCGATTCGCATCGCACATTGTATGGATGGACATCTGAACATCGCTTTGCCGCACGAAATCGCATCCCATCGCAGTTTTGTGTGGAAGCCCTTTACTTGGCGATCAATAAATAAGTGTCAAGTGCACACGAGGTGCTTTCACTGTTTCCATGAAACTATTATTGTGTATTATGTGGTTGGCAGTAACTTGAAGAGACGCACGAAGAATAATTTACACAATTATTTATTTATACACATCACAACTGTTGGTAACATCATGGTTTTCCAGTATATATTAATAAAATGCCAATGAAATTTCCTATCACTTCTTTATGTCTACTATTGTTGGAATTGAGTTTTTAATAGATAATAGTATCTATTAAAAACTCAATTCCAACAACGATTCACGTTTGTGTGTTTATGACAGGTAATTGTGGTGTATAAAAACCGTTGTAACTGATAATGACAGTTTTTTCTTAAGGTAGGAAGTTATCAAATGATATATTTCACTCTGGGTGGATCGATTGGAAGTGGTAAGACTTTTACTAACTTCTTCTTCCTGCCGTTATCCATATTACTTGGGGTCAGTGCAACACGTTTTTTTCTTCCATTCTGTCCTGTCACCCGTCACACTATCACTAACTCTCTTTTCTTTCATATCACTCCTCACACAAACCATCACTCTTTTCTTTGGCCTCTCCATCTACATGTATACTTAGAACTTTTTTAGTGACATGTGTTTCATCCCTCCTTTTCACATGACCATACCAAGACAAACGATTGCCTTTCAACTTTTCAGTCACTGGCGCCACTTTCAAACTTCCTCTAATATACTCATTTCTTCCTTTATCCATATATGGGAAGTATGGGATACGCAACTCTTTCGAAAAGCCTTCTTGGCTCTATATACATGGGGTTTGAATCTAAAACTTTATGACACATAAACACAAACATATTAATTTCACACTAAGCTCTAATCATTAATCTGTCCCTGATTGATAGCAGGAAGCTTGTTTTAATAACGCTTCCTCCGAAAGCTTATTTATTAAATACTTTACTTACGAGTATGTTGTACGTAATTTTAGCAATAGCTTTCACTTTTCCATGATGTCATTATGTATAGTGTCGATGTCTAATAGATGTGTCACCTGCTTGGACAACGATAAGGGTTCGTTTCCACTAATATGCTAGGTAACAAAGCCAACGCCCGCGCGCCTCAAGGAGTTGTCAGCAACAGCAGGGGCGAAGCCTACTGGGGCAAGGGTTAGCTCCGAAAGGTAACTCAGCCCCGGTGTGAAAGACAAGAAGGAACGGGGTGGGTTTTTTAGTCAGTAAGAGTCTGGCACTATCTCCCGCTTTGCCCAAGGGCGGGGATGTCATTTGGATGATTTTTACACAATGTTTGTATATACAAAAAATAGTGCGAAGGACCTGAGCGGAGAATATGTAGACGTACAGAATGCTCATCACCAAAGAGTCCACTACTCATACTCGAACTACTTAGCTACAACTCGTGTCATAGCGCTCAATACACCACCTGGCTGCCTCGAACCTCTCTAGTAGAAGAGAACCCTAACTCAGCAAGACTCCTTAGCGTGTCATAACTCACGATGTGGCGATCAATAAATATATGTCAAGTGCACACACGGCTGGGAATGTTTCTACGAATCGTCGTGTTGGTAAGACTAGAGAATTGACTTGTCAACTAGCTGGTTTGACGACTTCAGACCTTTCTGTGGCGTGTGAAACGTATGTATATTCACAGCCATTCAGCAATTTGTTTAAACACCTTTCAGAAAGTCGATACAGTGACTAAGTTCTAAACTTTGTATACTTTCAGCATTAGATTTTTGCTAGATATAGCGACTGACAGAACATTACTGACATCCCGTGCCTCGGAAAGCACATAAAGAAGTTGTCATTCGTAGATCTTTGACTATCGTTACAGGTAGTCAGACGTCAGTAAGTCTTACCATCCATCTACCCAAGGAGTATCGTGATGCCCTGATAAGCTTTCGCTTCATGTACTGGTATAATATTCAGCCCTATCCGGATGGACTGGAAGCCGAACTTAACACAGGAAAAGGCTAGAGAAATGATGACAGCAACTAAGAGAAAAGTCACGAATAGAAAACGCGTTATTTTGTCATAGCTCTCAATGGCACCGACTGTCCAGGACGCAATACAACATCGAAAGACTCGCTGAATGTCGCATCGCAAATTCGCGACTGAATTGAGAATTGCCAATGCGAGAAAAAGCATCGATGAAGTGGCAATATCGAGAATGCTTAAAAAGTATCTTGGTCAATGAAGGCCCTTAGAACTAACTTATGACTTGGCGATCAATAAAACAAAAGTCAAGTTCACAACGTGACACGCGGTATAAATTAGTTTCTAAGAATTTATGTCAGTACTGCAGTTAATAAGCTCCGTATTAGTTTAGTAAACATAGCAACTTGTTTTGCTTCGAACATAATTTTTATTTCCTTACTTAGCTTTCGCCTGCGACGGCGTCCGTGTCTAATGTCGCTTTTGGAGGACGCGAAGTCGAAGCCAAACAAAAAGTAGCCTATGTCCTACCCTAGTGTTCAAGCTTACTCCGTACTTAATTTCATAAAAATCGATTCAGTAGTTTAACCGTGAAAGTGTAACAAATAGACTGAGTTACTTTCTAATTTATAATATTAATAACTAGCTGACCTGACGAACTTAACGTACCGCCTAACAGTAAATGAATATAGTATATCTTTCGATGTAGTCATCCGATTGCGATGAAACAAAGCCTAAGTAATATATCAAGTTACATACAAGTTTAATGTATAAAAGTTATCTACATCGATTTCGTACATTTTACGTGATGCTCGCACAAATAAAAACTTCTACAGATTTATTTTATATAATATTAATAAAGTATGGATTATCAAGCCTGGATTAAAAGAGTGAACGATTTCACCTGTAACTCTGCTACCATCAGATAAGAACCGCCATTACAGCAACTGGGTTAACTGAGCGATCAATATAAACACGTGTCAAGTTCACATGGCGGTAACTCTCACTTGCCATAAAACGGCATGGTTACTAATGTTTAATGGACGTATAATCTCTGTTTTAGACTTGGGGGACCTTGAGTGACCCTAAGTATTGTGTAGATGGCACTTAGGAGGACAGCGCGCAAATTGACGGTAGTTTGTTAAAGAGAGAGCCTCTTGCGGGTTGTGGGACTAGTTTGGCCTGTTTTAGGGGAATTTGTCTTTATCAAACAATAGTTAACGTTTACTCATGGTGAAGGCACATGATGGACAACGTTCAATCTGCGTGACAATGCAACGTTGCCCAGCGTCCCGCAACTTGCTTTCCAACATTTTACGATGCATTTATGTAACGCGGGACGTGTTGGACATTTTGACAGCGTTGCGCATCGTTTGGGGGACATTTTGTCCCCTAATGTATAATAATAGCCTTATTATTCTGAATTATGACTTTCTAATCTTTTTCTTCCTTTAAATTATGTCTCTTAATCCAGCATGGCTCCTGGCAAAGGCCGCCTCCAGCTGCTTCCACTGTACTCTATCACGAGCCACTCTCCTCCAATTGGGACCCGCTGTCAGTTTGAACATATCCTCCCATCTCAACAGTTGTTTACTCCTACTCCGTTTTCCATCCCTTGGGTACCAATCTGTCACTTTTTGGCTCCATTTTTCCCGGTTGTCTCTCATCATGTGGCCTGCCCATTTCCACTTTTGCTGGTCAGTCCCCCTTATGTATCTGAGGCTAAATAAAAGCACCGTCTGGTAAGAAAACGGTTGTTATCTAAACAAAACATAGCTTGGGAACAGTCGCATCCTCTCACAAAAGTTCATTGTTACCAACTATGTAGATAAAGCATCCCGTCATCATTCTTCTAGAAAAATCGATAAGTTTTAACTTTGTCCCGTTGCGACCCACTTCTTACCCTGGACAGGGAGCCCCTCCCCCTGAAATTATAATGAACCGACCCCTTCACCGCGGTTTAAATATACTGTTTCACGAGACCGCCCCGACTTGATAGGCCAAACTTTTCGGATGGGTTTTTTACGAGTTTCGTGCAAATTGTAAATTATGCAAACCAGTAGCTGTATTACTTTTCTACGATTTGGCGACAAATATTAACAAACAAATATGAAATCGTAGATAAAAAATGAACAAAAAACACTTTCATTTCAGACAAATTATATGTAACGTAATGGATTAAGAACCAAGATTCTTATAACTATGTTGGTGGTACTAACTGACCTGGCAAACTTCGTACTGCCTACATAATAATAGTCCTTAGCTTAGCTGTAAAAGGATAACGCCATCTTCATTCAGGCTTTACCAGAATCAGCATAATTCAATTAAAAATGACATATTAATTAAAGATGACGTTGTATTAGATTTTTTTTCAACCGTAGTTTAAACTTTCCCTGGACTATCACGAAAATTTCAAGACCAAAATGAACCCAGTCGTTCCAGCAGTTCTCGAGTTTTAGCAAGACTAACGAACAGCTATTTATTTATATAAGATAGATGATTATAACAACTTTGTGACAAGATTATTCTGTGAAATACATCTTCTAATAATGCTATGCAAGTATGCACTATCGGAGAACCGTAACCTCTCAGTTATAATCTTCTGGATGGTGTTGGAGCTAAACCGCACGCTGCAGAGCATTGAGGAAGGTTTCTCTCTAATGATGGCATGGAAGCCATTCATGTGACTCGGTGCGAACTGCAGATGCATTGCTGTAACGACTTTATATTTGCTTTTGCCTGCGGCTACGCCCGCGTTCTTAAAGTATAGCCTATGTCACTCAGGAATTAAGCAGCTTTCTATCAGTGAAAAAATTTTAGCAATCGGACCAGTACTTCCAGAGATTATTACCTCCTACAAACAAAAAACAAACTACCTTTTTATTATAATTATTAGTGTAGATAATCCCTCTCCTAGAGAGGAGGCCTGAGTCCCAGCAGTGGGAACATTAAAAAGGCTGAGGATGATGATGATAGATATATAATACTGCAAAATATGGCACGAAAATCTAGCAATATCTTCTAGGTTAGTAAGATAATATATTCTTTTATTCGCCGTTAAAAATACAGTAGAAGCTTAAGTTAGATAAATATACTTTGTAATTGTACCCATAAAAAAAGATAGTAAGAGCTTAAATTAAGAGGGAGTAACAATAGGCGACTTTATCGCTAAAGCCGTTTTTTACAAGCTTTTATAAGTTTCACCTGTCCCGATGTTTGTCTGTCATCAAATCTTGTAAATTAAATCTGACCCACTTCCCGGTTACCGATTGAGCTGAAATTTTGCATGTAGGTACGTGTAAATCAGATAACAATGCAAAATTATTATGACAAGGAGCTGATCTGATGATGGAACCGGAAGGTGGCCTTAGGAACTTGATAGTTAAACGACACTACCCCATCGAGTTTGGGCTCGTATGATTCGTCTTGACGTGAATTATAATCTATATATATCAAAATGAAACCCGTTTTCCGTTGTCACGACATAGCATGAAAACGGCTAGACCGATTTGGCTGATTATTTTTTTGTTGTGATTGTTATTGTGAGGATAAGGTTCTTCTGAAAAAAAAATATAATTAGGGTAGTGTAGGGTAGAGTAGGGTAGAGTAGAGTAGAGTAGGGTAGAGTAGTGTAGAGTAGGGTAGAGTTGGGTATAGTAGGGTGGAGTAGGGTAGAGTAGGGTAGAGTAGGGTAAAGTAGGGTAGATTAGGGTAGAGTAGGGTAGAGTTGGGTAGGGTAGGGCCGCGCGGGCAAAAGCTTGTTAATTATATAGGTATAATACTGAGCTATAAAAGCTTGCTATGAAAAAATATTTTCATTAAAAGCTTGTTTACAGTCAACCTATAAATGAAAAAGGGTATAGAAAAGTAAAATATACTACAGATATTGGTTAGTTTATTAACTCTAATAATAAAAAGAGTGTCCATGAGGAAAATACTGAATGATTAATGGAGCCACAGAATAATAAAAGATGCTTGTAAACTTTTATAGATATTATAAAATGAGGACGGGTATTTTCTCTAGAGAGGGTACGACAAAACATAATTATTACAAGTCTTATAATGTTTCCACTGCTGGAACTGGCCTACTCTCCAGAAGAGAGAACGGGCTGCAATTTACCACGCGGGTCCGGTGCAGTTTGGTCAATGTCACATGTCTTCGAATTTTTGTTTCTAAGACATGCCGGTTTCCTCACGATGTTTCCCTTCACCGTTTTGAGAGCAGTGGTGATGCATGATCAGCCTTTTTAATGTTCCCACAGCTGGAACTCACGCTTCCTCTCTAGAAGAGAGAATTGGCATAATCTGGCACGCGGGTCCAGTCCGGTTTGGTGTATGATACATATCTTCGATTTTTGGCTCTAGGACATACCAATTCCCTCACGATGTTTTCCTTCACCGTTTTGAAAGCAGTGGTCATAAAATAAATTTTGTGTTGTGTCTAGCTAGGTTTGAACTAGCGACCTACTCGTAAATCGGGACCGTTACCACTAGCCCTGCTCCTCAATCCGTAGTGTGGTTCAGTAATTAAAGAGATATGCCATATATATGTTGTATACCTATTAATCCAGATAGTGCTTACATGCAATCTAACAAATTGCTTTCATCCTTGTTTATACAATAAACCCGGCCACATGTTAACTTTTCATGCAATCACTCCATTTGATTGTACGCCTTTTTTAACTATTAAAATAGAAATGTTTGCGTCGATTCAATATGAAAACTAAACTAGAAGTTAATACAAACAATTGGCTTTTTCTAGGTTATTGGTTTAAATATAAAAAACTTAGGGTATGAGTAAACAAAACACTTTTTTTATTGATATAAACCAGTGCTTGACAGCGATCCCACCTGATGGCAATCGTTGATGGTGAGGTGCTAGTTTATTAGGGCCAATATAATAGAACTTTAGTCTTCCTATGATCGCACCAACCCGTACAGGGCCCGCGTGGTGGATTACGACCCATTCCCTCTCCTAGGAAGGAGGCCTGGCCCAGCAGTGGGAACATTAAAAAGAAAAGGCTGATGATGATCGTCTGAAAAGGCTAGGGATGGTTGGACAAATAATTTAAAATTTTATAACAGAGGACTTCTGCTATAAAATTACATTAATATAACTACAAAATTTTTTTTTTGTTTAAAAAAAAAGAAAAAAAAACCTAAAACGTCTTTCTTTATATCGATTGTATTGTAGCCTAAAAGAGTAAATAAGCAATTTTACTTATATTATTATACTTTATAGGTTATTTTAAATCTAAAAGTCCTTTGTATTTTAGTTGTAAAAATTACACATAATTATATGAAAAGGTCGATGTCCAGCACTAAATGTGAAGAGTCTATAACTATTTGCTAAATAATGAGTTTGTCATATTAACTTCAATTATTTATCTCCATACCATACATAGCGCGCAGTCACTACAAATAATAACTCGCCCATAAAATAGGCATTTTGATAAAATGTATTTAAACATCAACAAGGATAATAATAGCGTTGTTATAATAATTAATAGTCATTTTACAACTGAGATCATAAATTATTAATAATTACTTTGAAACGTGATACATAATTTAGGTCTGTACGGTTGTGTTGATATCTTGCGAGTTATGGCCAATAAAATGTTTAACAGAGTGAGATGTTTGTAAAAGTTTGCTAGGAAATGTTTTGTGACAATATAATTAAGTATAATTCTTATTTTCTAATTCCTTGCACTATTACATATTCATGCACTAGCCTATGCTAGTGCACCCAACCAAGGTGCATGTCCAAGGTGCATTTAACCCTGTAAGCGCTATCGCTTACCTACAGGATTAAATAATATTGTCGGTTAGTACCACGTTTCATGAAAGGTGTCAAAGAGGCCTCTGCGATTTGGCTTCGACTCTTCGTATGCCTTTTAAAAGACCAGTACCCCTTGCCAAGTTGCTAATCTGCAATAGTTAACGCTAGTAGAAAGCTTCAAATGTACGGGGAATGACATCATCTCAACGCTCAGTCACGTGCTTAGAACAAAAGAATTCGACGAAAGCTTGCGTCGAAACGTTCGACGCAACCGAAACGGTTGTAACTTGGCTAGGAAGGCAGGACCACAAATTTATGAGTCTTCCAATAAACAAAGATCCTTCACAGAGTGTTGTGATGGTTCCTGCCTGACCCTCCCACCTTTAAGAGGGGGAAAGCCATTGGTATTCCGAACAGGTTTCCGCACAACTTAGATTGACTGATTGGTAATTCATCAGGGAAGTTCGGGCCGGGAGCTTATAAAAATAGGTCAACCAATAAGTCTGTCATGTATTTTTTGCTTGGTCAACTTTTATGCTCAGAACTTGTACATAAAGAAGATTAGCTGACTACGCGTCTTGTTGAAAGAGCAGTGGTGGCCTAGTGCTTACGGTTTGACTTACGAGTTACAGGTCGCGGGTTCAAACCCTGCCAGGCGCATTATTTTGTATAATTTCTTTTCATCACCACTGCTCTCAAATCAGTGAAAGAAAACGTCGTGAGGAAACTGGCATGTACTAGAACCAAAAATTCGAAGACATGTAACCTCCATCCTCCAGAGTGCAGGTGTAAGGACACATTAGGTCTTCCAAGTGCTGGTGTTGGGACACTGTGGGCCATCAATCAGGCGGGCCATTACCTGGGCGAACACTGCTCTTCAAGTTCGAGATGGGCTAAACAAATATGGGCGTCGCCGAACTTCGTCCAAGAGTTCTGACTCAGCTCACTTAGCTACTTGAACTCTTACTTCAATAATTGTATCTGGGGCATTTTTTCTTTTCTATCGAATAAATGGCGGTTGCCGTAAATAGTTGGTATTGTAACCACTTTTTTGCTTTTAATGCCATCCTTATCACTACGGAATAGAAGTCAAAATCGGTTGAACGGACAGCAAAAGAGCTTTGTTTAAAAGTCAAATCTTAAGGCGAATGGAGTATACATAAGTTTAACTAAACAGTCCATATTGTTCCCAGCAAAAGATCCGTGGGTCCGTACCCTAAAGGTGAACCGTACGTCCGTACCCCAAGACCCCGACAAGAAGGGTAAATAATACCACTAGTGACGGTACAACGATTTAATATGTTAATTAATCCTATAATGAGACCCCAGGCGGATTTCATTACGTATATGAATTAACTTCACGCCTGTAAGTGATGAGATATGTGAAGGGAAGGTAAGAAATACCAGATAAGTAAAAGTACTGGCCTACTGGGTAATGTGCTGAGACTAGATTGCTGCCATAAGATTACCAGGTAGGTGTTGGTTTGTCGAAAATTTAAACTGTTTTTCGTTGCATTGCATTTTTTAAATTGTTTGCATTGTTTTTTTTTTACATTCTTTGCATTGTTTTTTTAGATACCTTCGGTTAAATACTGGTAGGCAGGTATTTTTTTTTACGGTGGGAAAATCATCTAATGACGCTCTTGGGCGGAGCGGGATATAGTGTCAGACTATTACTGACTAAAAACCCTGAGCTGAGCTATCGTTCGGAGCTAACCCTGACCCCAATAAGGCTTCGACCCTGCTGTTGCTGACAAGTCCTTGAGGTGCGCGGGAACAGTGCGCGCCGTCGACGACTTGAGCTTGGTCCGGACAGTTAACGGACGGTCAGACAGCGAGCTACCAGGTCTTCAGTACCAGGTGCTCGGAATTGAAACTGTTCTTCCTTGCATTTTGTGTTTATTTTACTCTCATTTGCCCTATAAAAACTTGATGAAAGCTTGTTTAATTTCGGTGGAAAATCTTCCCGCTCTTTGTACAAGAGCAAGTGTCAGGTTTTTACTCACTAAATCTCATCTGTATTCCATAGTTGCCCTTTGCATTCCAGGGCCACGATTTTTTACCAACTCTAACTCTTTCGAAAAATCCATGAGATCTAATTGATGAATCCTGCTACATGTAGTTTTACCTGCAACAAAAAAAGCAATTATAAATAATGAGTATGGGAAATATAAAAATTCTAATTAGCATGCAATTCAATTTATTGTTTACAAAGCTATTAAAATTCTAGGCCGCAGCTGCGAACATGAAAGTTCTACATTACAATAATTGGTAAAGTTTTAAATGCATTATTAATGTCATTTTCAAATTAAAAACTTTCTACAAATATTTGTTTTAAAATGCATGATCAATTTTACTTAGACATTAAATTGAGAGGAAAACTTGTTTCTTCCTAAAGTTGTCAACTTAGTTTTTATTTAAACATCAGACATTTTGTGCTAAGGGTGATTAGGTAAGGAACATGCTTTCCTACCTGGTCATTCTAGCTTTAATTTATTTCTTTTTCACTTTTGATGTTACTAACACTAGAATATAAGTTGTGTGTAATACTAACATAATATGGATTATTGTTGTCCGAATTAAAGGGATTTTAATTTAATTTTAATTTAATTTATCATGTGTATACAAGAAAAACAGCTTTATTTTCCTTCTACACTTTTGTTCCTTATTTAACTAGTAAGTATGTAATAATTAACTTAAATAATGTTTTTGTTTCTTGATTTTTTATATATTCAATGCATAAGAACTGCTATGTACCAGTCTAATAAAAACCTCCTCCAGTTGTTTCCACGTTGCTCTTTCTTGGCTATCTATTATGCCGACCTGCCGGTTTGCATGTCGGCAACAAAAATTTGAAGATGTGTGACATCCACCAACATTTATCTATAATACGTATGTATTTAGAAATATATAAGTATGGTTATCTGTTGTTTAGTACATAACACAAGTTCTGCTTGGCTTGGGACTAGACGGCGCTGTGTGATAGTTGTGGAATGTTATTATTATTAAGTACCAACACAGAACTACAAAGAGCGTGAATTTAGTAGTAAAGCTATTTATACGCCTAGAATATAGTAAAGTGCAATAACTAACGACCCTGGCGTGGTGCCAATGCCACTTTAATTACACCCAGAGACAATAAATCTAGTGGACACTACAACGGTATGTAGGTATTATCAACTAAAATTCAGTTGGGAAGTGACAGAAGTTGGTGATAAGGCTGAAGTAGTCCTTGGGGTTAGTACTAATTACTTTTAAACGTGCAAATCAGAATAATTTAGTCGTAAACATAGCTTATAATAATAATATACAAGATTTTTAAAATTAGGTAGTGCGATAAGCTTCGCCAATTGACACACAAAAAATGTTTGGCATTGACCATTCCAAAAAAAAATAAATGAAAACTACATTTTTTTTTAATTTACATAGGTCTACATAGGCATACATAAAACGTCAGAAGCTAGTGCACGTTTCTGATTGGTCGTTTCCTATGGAGAAGAACCGGCACGAAACTCAACTGTGTTTTTTTTTCTATTTAGTTACTACTTTGACAAACATTATCGCTGATATAATGTCACTTTTTGTGTAGTGATGTAGATCAAGATTTTGAAGCAAGTTTCCTTTATCATGCCTGCAGGCCTAGCCACGTTACGACCGTATCGTTTTGAATCTCTTTCTGCAGTCGATAACGCCTTCGGTTACATTGTTCTGACCACGTGACTTAACGTTGAGATGATGTCAATCCCTCCCATACAATTAAAGTTTTCTACTAGCGTTAACTTGTTGATTAGCAACTTGGCTAAACCCTGAGGTCTGTTACACACCAGACAAAAAGTTGAATCTGAAAGAGTTATGAAAAAAAAAGTATGAGTCCGATTAGGGTAAGACCTGAAAATACGGTGATTATCTTCATCTTTTAATATAATTAAAATGAATGCCTAATTGTATTACTAAGCGCAAATCTCGAGAATGGCTGGAACTTTAATTAAACAATTTGTTGAAGTCTCGAAGAAAATTGGAAGAATTGGACGGAACAAACACATTTTTCATTGAAACTGTTCGTAGCTATCAATACACGCTAGGGTGTACCTGAAAGGTATGCCCGGACAGTTATACCTGTCAGGTAAGCTTGTGTGGAAACCTGCACAGTTGTGCAACATACACGCTCCGGTTTACCTGTAAAAGTCAACTACAGGCAAACCTTGTCAGGTGTCAACCTAGCGTGTGCTACCTTAAGAAGTAGATGTCCAATGTCCCATTTTTACGTTTTAAGCAAGGTATTAAGAACTAATTTTAGTTACTCGTAGATTGGACGAATAAACGACGTGTAAGCACAAAATATATAGGTACAGAAGTCAATCTACATACAAAGCGCCCTCGAGCAACGCACACATAGACACCGCTCACGGACACGGATGTCTCGGTAGCGTCTCGGCCCACTCGTCGAGCAGTTCCGCTTCAAAGGCTCATTAGTGTGCGTCCACCGAGCGTAGGTATAAAAAGTGAAGTACATACATGAGATTGTCTTCTGCACGTAACTATTTTATGTCCGTAGGGTCAGTTAATAAAAAAAAATAAAAATCATTAAAATACCATTTTAGTCTGTTCATGGACTATTTGATACTTAGAAAGCCAATTATTAAAAAAAAATGTAGTGTGAAAACGTTAGAATCATTTATTCTACCATGAATTTCCTTTACGCTGCTTAAGGGGAAGTTCTTAGCTGGCGGATGAAGTGTCATGCATTTAAATTAACATTTTTCGCGAATTAAGTTCGGGAAGTTAAATATTTTTACCGACTTCCCAAAAAGGAGGAGGTACTACGTTCGGCTGTTTGTATGTTTTTTTTTTTTTTTTTTTTTTTTTTTTTTTTGTATGTTTGTTCGGCGAATACTCCCCCAAATGTGGACGGATTTTCAAAATTCTTTTTTTGTTCGAAAGTAGATAGTTCTGAGGTGGTCCCATTATCACCAAATTAGGATCTGATGATGGGATCTTGGAGAAATCGAGGGCAACCTTCAAATTTTATAGGCTCACTTATTGATTTTCGCATATTTTATGAAGTATCTTGTGTATTTGCGTATGGTCGTTACCATCTCAGGTAGCTGGGCTGATGATGGAAGGTACAACTCCTTAACAGTAAGAAGTTACTCGAACAGGCAAGGACTGTTTTAGTAAATTGTTTTGATGTTTGATAGGGCATTTGCCACATTTGGTCTCATGATCATCAAGTCATGACCTGATGCTGCAGTCAGGATAGTCTGCAGAGTACCTAAGTCCTCGACAACAAACAGCAGATGTATCGAGTTTAGGCTCATTGAAAACGGCTCGATGTGTGGATAAACGTACTGCTAATAAAGAACACCGAAGTACATAGACACCTGATGCTGAAGCCAGGAGCATCAGGAAAAGTACAAACCTTGAAATTAAAGCACCGTAGTCGTGTTTGGGCTCATTTTAAACAGGACTAAATTTTAAGTTCATTGCAATGTTGACATAAATCTGGCCTGATGCTATAGCCGGGATTATCAGCATCTAGTCTAATAACTGATTGAAAGATTTACCTTTCGGCTTCATCATCAGATCAGTTCGATATATCCTTTCCCTCTCCAGCATCTAGTCTAATGACTGTTTGAAAGAAGAGGGGGAGAGGATATATCGAACTGATCTGATGATGAAGCCGAAAGGTAAATTAATGTAATCTAACCGTGTTTGGGATTATTAGAACCGTTATGAGATGCGCTCTGACTATAAGGTATTTAAGTTTGACTGAGGGGTACTTTTTAGTGGTGGTACCATAACTAAAAAGTGTAAAATAAAAAAAACTTTTTACAAAAAAAATATAACCGACTTCAATGATAAAAACACTGAAAAGTATCAAATAACTTTAATTTTGGAAGTCGGTGTTAAATAACGAAGAGACTAAACTATTATAGAAACACCGACTTCCAAAATTAAAGTTATTTGATACTTTTCAGTGTTTTTATCATTGAAGTCGGTTATATTTTTTTTGTAAAAAGTTTTTTTTTTGCAGACATTTTGCGTGAAATGGCCTATTACAGTTACTTTTTATCTTGACAGGGTTTCATGAAAATATAAAAGTCATTTTCGGGAAACTGGAAATATTACGGTAACCTATATTTAGTTCTCACTTATGTTGTTTTATTACTGGATTATAAATCGTGAGGAAAACCAAGTAGGTAATTAAGGTTAGGTAGGTCTTAATTAAAGGTGAGGTAAATGGGTAATTCGGGTGTTAAAATAATGGCCAAAACAAGCTCCAGTATAATTTCCTCGCAAAAACTGTAAGGTCGTAAAACTTTTTAACATGACCAGTCTACACCACACTCAAATTTTACAACATGAAATTCAGACAGGAGCCGTTTGGACGGAAGGCTCTTATATAAGTACAATGTATAATACATTGACGATACGGTTGGCGTAGTGGTTGAGCAATTGACTGCTGTGCTGCGGGTCGAAGATTCAGGTCTTGTACAGAACAAATATTCGTATGGAATCGAAGTTCGTTGTCTCGTGTTTTGGGTGTGGGTGGCTTGTGTATGTGAAATTACATGTTTGTGAACGTACCTACGAAACGGAGTAGGTAAATTATAGCGTGGGTCCCCCGTTTAAAAAATAAAATAGTTTTAGGAACGCTGTAAAATAACACAAAATGACTAACATCACTTTATTCGTTGTATGTTCATATACGACATTTGACCTATCTCGTGAAGTGAGAAGCAAGTCGAGTAATGAAACTCTGAACGAATTTTGAAAAAAGCGAGCAATACCATCGTCCTATCTTTCAGTAGGTAACGAGTATTCTGTCAGTACTAAACCGCCAGTCAAAGCATAATGTTCTGAGTATTTAATATTGTAAAACTCCTACTCACTGACTCATTAACGCCCGCCTAAACCTTTTGACCAGGAATGCAAAAAATTAGAAGTTCTTTTTTTGGTATAGTTATATGTTGCCGGCCAAACTCAATTTTAGGATGAACTAGTTTCGCCTTGGCCAAACCAGTTGGATGGTTAGAAAAAACCACGAAAGCTAAGGCAGGAGCTCCGCTTCGCTCCACACCTGCTTTAGCCTTCTAACCTGACCTGTCCGTGTCGGAGTGCCCTAAAATTCTGATCTCGCGTCGCTTGCTCTTGAACTAATACCGCAGGTTTGCCTAGGCGAAACTAGTTTATCCTAAAATCGGGTTGACTAGTAGCACATACAAAGAGAAAAAAAGATTTAAAAAAATTCTGCCTCTAACGAGACGAAACGGGGGTTCAAAGTTTTTACGGAGAAACCCACTTTCACATGGGCGAATCCGTTAACAGAACCCAGTCTCTCTTATTATAAATGCCAACTTTATGAGAATAGCTCAAAATCTTCCCCCTCACTACCTGTACCAATTCATAACAAAGCTATGCAACAATCTGCAGCCCGCCGGACTGGCAGACTGACCTATTTTGTGAATATTTCCAGTGGTAATTAAATATAGCACAGTCGCATTGCCGACTAGTGGCCGATTTGTTTGTATACCACTAATTGCTTCGCCACTAGAATGAGGAAGTGTGTACTGTTAGTGTAATTTGTTTCTCGTCGTACGTGTTTAGAAGTTTATCATTTGGGGATGGAAGATTAGTTTCTTTTTTACCAGCTTTTAGTTAACTTGCAATGTATGTTTGTTTACATCGAATCTTGCAAATGTATTTTAAAACAGTTACCCCCTGACCATCATCAACATCATCAGCCGAAAGATGCTCATTGTTAAACATAGGCCTCCCCCAAGGTTTACCACAATGACCGACCCTGTATGTCTCACCTCCATCGGATTCCCGCGACCCTCACCAGGTCATCGGTCTACCTTGTGGGAGGTTTTCTACCTGTGAGTCTTCCGGTTCGTGGTCGTTGCACCAGAACCTTTCGGTCCCATTGACCATCTGTTCTGCGAGTGACGTGTCTTGCCCACTGCCACTTAAGTTTGGCGATTCTTCGGGCTATGTAGGTAGAGGTACTCTTCATTCTTATGCGATCACGCAATGAAACTCCGGGCATAGCCCTTTCCATTGCCCTTTGGGCGACTTTAAGCCTTCTGATGAGGTCCATTGTGAGCAGCCATGTTTCAGCGCCATATGCTATCACTAGTCCCCTAACCAACTGAACTGAAATTTTGTAGACATATGAACATGATATGACATTTATACTCTGCCAAAGCAATAAGGACATAGAAATATTGTAGAAATTGTAGTACAAAACTAGATTCACATGTTTTCTTATATAACGAACTGTCAGATTACATGTCTATTCTCGTAGTCCCTGAATCTCTTATTGTCCTTTTAGCAATCGCTCCCAATTGGAAAACTACATGGAAAAACATTCGTGACCTTGCAGTTAACGGCTTCATCGTCCCTCATGTTTTTATTGAAGCAGACCCCTTGGGAGAAACATATTTATGTATATCTATCTTAAGTATACTAAGACACTAAGTGAATCCAAATATTGAACCACCTTTACACTACCGTGCCAAAAAACGCACCCACGCGGTCCTTCGCATACTCCTATATTAAAAACAAAATTTCCTTTCCGTTCTACCTCCTTCCCCTCCTCTCTCACCACCAGTGGGATGTGACGTCACATGGCGGTGGTCGTCAGCGTTTCACCCGCGGGAAGTGGGCCAAGGATGCCTCTAATTATTATCAGTGTAGACGCAATTACACGGCTTCCGTGAGGCAACACGCTTTTAGGCAAAAAACTTGCGAATATGTGGCCAAGGGTTAGGAATGTCGGCGAAGTTTTTACCGTGTAGAAAAGAATGAAGGAAACGTAAACATAGGAATTATGTTTACAGAACTTGTAGCTTTAGAAGAACAGGGTGTGTTCGGTCAACATTTGTTAAGTTAGAGGTTTAAAAGGAAGCGGATTAGTTTAATCTTTAGGTTAGTAAGCCATTAGGAAAAATAGCATATGCTAGTGAATTTTGTATCTATTTTAAAACCAGGTTGTTGTCCATGATATTACATCTATGAACATCATCACCTAAAATAGAAGAATCGTACTGCCCGGCCATGGTCTTCAAGATGGAGTTGGATCTAGTCAGCAATTTACAGAGAAGCAAAGAGGAAGATTTTTTTTTGTTGTTATTAATGCAGTGCCGTGATATGCCTACGTGGGTCATGTTGATAGAACTAAGAATTCTGCTAATTTAGCTACACATTGCAACAATAAATCTCAAGAAACCAATAAAGAAAGAAAACACAAGAAATTAACAGACACAAACATATACATCGAATTAAGATCTACTTTTTTTTCTAAGAAAACACATAGAAGCTATTTGATTTCCCGTTCTACATGGAGTGTAACCCTCTTGCTCCACTTGTCAGACTTTTACTGACAAAACCCTCCCGTGTGCCATGTGCCGCGTTCTATCACGTGCCCCTTGGCTTTCCAGGGCCGCTGTAACTCTCGAACAATCCCGCAGCACGCCAAATTGCGAGCTACCGGTCGCGATTGGACGAAGATGGCTAAATGCGAGGATATTTAATTAGCCAATGAATCAGAGAGCTGTTAGCGTGTCTAAAACACTTCCTCCTAAAGAAAATAACCTTGTGACGTCGGTCGGTAAAGAATGGGCATTAAATGCCGTCGGTCCGTTACGACTCACCATTCAATTTACGACTGCAGGTAATAATATTACAGCTTAACCTAATTCTTTTCACGCATCTACGTGATGAATGAAATACATTATTTTAACGGTCTGTGCTTTTAGAATTGGATTTAGGGTAATGATTTCAGAGAGGTCGTGGATTCATGTGCTAGGTTATAGAATAGCTTCCTCAAAAACAATGCTTAGACGATTTTAAGCTGGTAATTATCTACACCGCTAGGCTCCTTCACAAGAACACGGTGGGATGCGATACGACGCCGCATGGCAGCAACCTGCGATGCGAATTCGTGCGGTAAAGCATCGGTTCAGGTGACCGTATAATGTGCGATGCAAATCAATTCGCATGTTCTTACGATGCGTCGTGCGAGCTCATACTTAAAAAATTTAAACTTAAACCATCTGGAGTATCTATCAATACCTGAAATACCTCCTACGCAAAAGATCGTAGGGCTAGAAGTTTATTTTTTCGGGACAGTTCGTTTTAATTAATGAAACACTTTTAGCCAAAGTTTTTGCATTATGTAATCAATAAATCAATCTCAAATCATAGTCGGTAACAAACGCTGGATGGAATAAAAAATAATCTATACTAATATTACAAAGAGGTTAAATTTGTAAGTTTGTATGTAGGGGGTAATCTCTGGAAGTACTGGTCCGATTGCTAAAATTCTTTCACCGATAGAAAGCTATTTTATTTCCGAGTGACATAGGCTATATTTTATGTACGCGGGCGAAGCTGCGGGAAAAAGCTAGTTATGATTACGACATTAGTTATCGTGTGTTCCTTTCCTTGACATCAATGACTATGTAGAAACTAAAAGTGAGGAACAGCCATGATAGTTATTTTTTCGCGGATTACTCACCAATAGTTAATTAATTACATGACGTAGTTGTATGTAAATGTGTTGAATTGATTTACATTTACTTACACTTTCTTTTATCTAAGCGTATAAATTACAACACGCAAATTACTAGTCACGGTTATTGGGTAGTATTCTCTGAAAAGACTATCTACTAATTGTATTGGAAGAAAGATTGTCGGTTTCGGCTCAAAATAGAGGTTCGCCCCTAATTCGGGTTTCGTTAACATTGAGTGCTGAGAATGATTCCTCTTCTTTTCGTATTGGCGGTTCATCAAATTAGTGTATCGGGTCTAGTAGGTGATCGGGGTGGGTGAATGCGGATGTACCGCACCGCATTGTTACTGGGTTTGTTGGTGTTATAACCCCCTATTACGACAAATTATACCTGTAGCAGCCTATTTGGGTACACAGTGATAAATAGGTAGCATTAGGTACACCATTTTCAAATTTACGACCGAAATTTTAGTCCAGAATATACGGGTAGTACATTATGAAAAATGCAAAAGTTTTGGATTTTGCAAAAACTGGGACGGAAAAAAAATCGGTGCCGTAAACTTGTTTCATTCGAACAGTACGTTGTATGTACGTTGAAGATTGTATAGTTGCTGTTCTTTTACCTTCATAGTCCGATGGGACATCAATCTGACACGACTGGAGAGAGATCAGGCACAGGTCCAACCGAGGTTACCTACATAGCCCAAAGAATCACCAAACATAAGTGGCAGTGGGCAGGGCACATTGCTCGCAGAACAGATGGTCGATGGGAAAGAAAGATTCCGGAGTGGTACCCTCGTATCGGAAGACACAGATTTGGAAGGTCTCCCACAAGTTGGACCGATGACCTGGTCGCGGGAATCCGATGGATTGGGACGGCACAGGACCGGGCGTCATGGCGACACTTGACGGAAGCCTATGTCCGACAGTGGACGTCTTTCGGCTGAAATAATAATGATGACAGGACAGGCTTTACATGTTTTCTGACCCACAAACACTAGGTACTAATCAAGCCTAGAATTATGAAAGTGAAAAGACATTTTAGCGGCTGACTATTTTTGGAAAGTTTTTTTTTAACTTACTTTCACTGCAAACCAGAAACAAAATAGTATTCAATTGAATGAGTAGAATCTATGTACAATGTTATAATTTGTATATTACGAAATTCCGATTTGCAAGTACCTACTCGTATAATATATTTTTTTCCTAATAGAATAACGGGATCGTGAACTTACTTGATGGTAAGTGATGGATGAGGTAGAAGATGGAGGAGTGCTTTTGCTTTGAAGGTTGATGAGTAATAGGGGGTGTATATAGGGATTCAGACGCTATCCCATAACTAGAACAAACTGTAAATAATAATAAACGGCTCAAGTAGTTAATTTTATTAAAATATTAGGGTACCTATAATACTAACTTGGTGCTTGGGGTTCAATGAATTAAGAAAGCCATTTAGACACAAAAAAATCATATTTAAAAACAAATATTTTCTGTCCAACCAGCAACTTAGCATGCATTTTGGGTTGCCAGGTCACAAAGATCGTTCAAATAGGTTTTTTTTTTTTGAAGTGGGAATTCATCAAATAACTATTCCCGCTTCAGTTGGAGCGAAAGGGAATGTCAGACTTTTACTGACTAAAACCCACCCTTTTTCCTTAAGTTGCCTTTTGCGTTCCAGGGCGGCGGCAACTCTTTTGAACAGTCTTGCAGCTGTGGCAGACAAGCCCGCGTTGACCCTGTGACGTCATTGATAATCTATTTTCTACCGACAGATACAGCCAATCATATTATTAAGTGGGATCGCTGTCAGTATCCAATCGGCCGGCCTTGGGAGGCGACGTGTTCAAGAGGCTGCACTAAAGACAACACTGTTAGCCTTCACACAGCCACCGCATTTTATGTCCATGTCTAAGGGCATAAGAAATAGCGGTTTTATTAACATTCTAAGTTTTATTCGAAAACCAAGAATTTTGAACTCGTTGGTGCCGTAAGGCTACCTTTACATACATGCTAGGGTATACCTGTCAGGTAAGCTTGTGTGCAGACTGTGCAACATACACGCTCCAGTTAAGTACCTGTACAACTCAACTGTACAGGCAAACCTGTCACGTGTACGGCTATCTTAATAGATGATTACATGTACCTATTTACAAGTAAAACAATCTTTTTTTTTAAGATGAAAAAAGTTATTTCCCAGTTATATTTTTTGCTCAAAGTTCCTTAGTTATGAATATACATACAGATGTGTAGTTAACGGGTATATGATCGCTCTTCTACACCATGTATGCCGTTTTTTTTTTAAGTGAGAAATTATCTAAAACTCTTCCTGCTCGTAGAGCGAGAGGGGGTGTCAAACTTTTACTGACTAAAACCCCCCTGTGATCCTTCTGTTTTCTTTTGCGTTATAAGGCCGCAGTAACTCTTACGAACAAGCCTGCAGACCAGTAGACATCGGTCCTAGCAGGTCCCGTCAATAGGTAGGGCTTAGCATTGCAGTACATAGAGATAACATTTCAAGAACACTTCATTGGTGAGTAGCAAAACGTGGGCAGTTGCCCATTTTCTGTAAAAAAACAAGAGCAGACGATATTTACAATGTAGGTCACATAGTAAGAATACCGTATTTTAGTACACTAGTAAAGAAAAACTGTTGACCAAAATAAAATACTTTATTCCCTAGACTAGAATAGTTTCCAGGAACGCAAAATGACATACACAGCAGCTTTAAACAAGCATAAAACGGCGTCCATCAAATGTTTACAGCTCCAAGCCGCTGCTCTCTCATAACTTGGGACATGAGCATTAGAGTGACGGAGCCCCTAGTTTTATTGGTGCACCTCGTTTGAAATATGGTAAGAAATGGTCGGGAAACGTGACCGGAGTTCGCATTTGCAGCATAATGGCGCTGGAACCAACTCCCTTTGCACACTCCAGTGTTCTTTAATCTTATTTGCACGCCATTTTCACACCGTACGTGGATTTAAGGGGAAATAGTTTTTGGATGATGTTATCTTTGAATGTTTTATGTGTTTATTATCACAACTGAATCGATAAAGGCTCGAGTACGAAACTTGTACTTAATGAGTGTGCAAGTTTAATAACCAGGTTTATACATTTCAGGAGGGATCCAGATAGGTTGAAGCCTACTGGGTCCAGGGTTATCCGAAAGAAAGCTCGTGCCCCGGTATGAAGAGGCTAGAAGGAACGGGGTGGGTTTTTAGTCAGTAAGAGTCTGACACTATCTCCCGCTCCACCCAAGAGCAGGGGTTGTCATAAGATGATTTTCACCCACCGAAAGAAAAATGTTTATACATTTTATTAAGTGATTAATTTGTGTGGGTGTGTGTCTTTGACATCAAATATTTTTTTTATCACACTATAGATTAGTGTGAACTTATAAAAATAATTTAATTTACATACAATTTAATTTAAATAGATAGATACTTAATTTACAGGATACATATATATATTTTAATAATGATGACAAGTTAGCCTTCGTCCTCTCTCCTAGCTTTGCTGTGCCCGACAGGGTATGGAATTCAATGAAGTATTGAGTATTGAAAGAGGGAACATTTGTATTTTTGTGTATGTATGTTTGTAATTAATAAATTCAAAAACTTTTGTGCCGATTTCAAAAATTCGTTCACCATTGGAAAGCTACATTCACTCTGAGTAACATAGGCTATATTTATTGCCCGCTAGCAGACTATAAACGTAAAAGTTTGTGAGTATGTGTGTATGTTAGTTACATTTTCTCGTTAAAACGGCTGGACGGATTTTAATGAAAATTGGCCCATGGGAAGACATACATACATAAGACATGCTAAAATAGCATTTAGGATACTTTTTATCCCGAGAATTTTTACTTTCACTCGGGCGAAGCCGCTTGTTTAACAAAACTAGTATTTTATATTTTTAGTGTCAATTTACGCTGACGTACTAATTGGCACTCGTGCACGACACGGTTTTTTTATGTGTTTAGTTTGTGAAACTAAAGAATTGTGCCTAGTATCACGGTTTTAGCACTATTTATTTACACTATCAATTCGTGTCAATAGAGCGCAAATTGTCAATAGCGTAGCTCGAATGAGCACTCTCATAAATCCTGTTTGAGTAACATTTTATCAAAGCTATATCGACAGTTGTGCGAATGAAAAAACATTATTAGAGAAACAGATTGGTGAGTTATAGTTTTCATGGATTTTGTAAAAGTAGGAGTTTCTTAATACCGTGCGGTTTTGATCACGCATGCGGGATTGCTCCGCACGCGTAACTCCCGCAAATGTCCGTTTCATACAAGTATTTATTGTAATGCCTGGAATACGGACGCGGGACGCGTTTTTTTGCATTTTGAAATTCCACATGCGTGATGAAATCCGCTAGATATTAAAAACTCCCTAAAGCACATCATCCAAGCCTCGTTAGCATACGTTCATAAAACATAAGCATGTTCCAAGCCCCCTCCCTCAACCCCTCTCCTACACTTGAGAACAACCGGATCAGTCATACCCAAAGCTTCCTATAGCCGAGAAACCCGTAAAAAATCACAAACGACCCACAAAAAGCCAAGAGAGCCAGCAGTCACGAAGTGTGAATTTCGAATGCTCACGAAAAGGTTAAGTTCCGTGGGAAAGAAAAAAAAAAAAACTATTTCCGGTTGGTCGGGTCACGGAAACAAGATATCCGGGGATGGCAGGCCCAGGAAATAGTCGATCGCGGCCTAATGAGGAGAGGAGAATGAATAGAGGTCCTTCAGCGAGCCTTGTGCGGAACTCTTAGGTCAAGTTTAAGAAAGAAAGAAAGAAACCTTTGATTTACTTGCGGAGTTCCCTCTAACAGTAATTATTTTGGTTAGACTTTGTGGAGTAACGTCTGAAGTTTTAGTTTTATTTCTACGTTGTTTTTTAAATTTTTATTAAGGAGCTTAGCCAAATTTTGTGTTATAGTTTATTTTAAGTGGTTGTGATAAATTTTGTACAAGACTCTTGCCTCGTGTGACGTAGGCTTTGCTAATATGTTGTTGAAAATACCTATATCTAACATATTTAAAGTGCTAATTATATTTCTACGTTCGAAAATATATGTACTACATATTAGTTTTTGCACGCGATCTCATCCGCGTGAAAGCCGGTTATCGTGAACGCGAAATCGAAGTCGAAGCCAGATAAAAAGTAGCCTATGTTCTTTGAGATTCAAACTTATCAAATTTTATCAAAATATGTTCAGTACTTTAACCATGAAGGCGTAACAGTCCGACAGTTACTTTCAGATTTATAATAGCAAAAGTTTACATTGGGTAAACTGCGTGTGCATATAAATCCGTATACAACACCTATATGCGTGCTATATTATCCCTTATCTGAGCATGTCGTGTAGAATTTTCAGCTTTTTCATGTAAAAAATCTTTGAAATGCTAATTGTTGTTTCATTTAATAAATAATTTTGAAACTTTTTCAGGAAAAATAAACTTTTTATTTGGTACTTTTATAATAAACATATAATTCTTCTGTACGTATGATTGTCACCTAACTTCTCATAAACGGTTTGATTGATTTGGATTTAACTTGGTGTCAATATTTAAGTGAGTCCCTGGATGTATATAAGAGGCGCTTTAAACGGATTTTTTTTTCTAATAAAAAGCCAGTTTTCGGACAGGACAACGTGTGTTGGAACCGCTAGTTGAATATTAAATGTTGTACCAAGTACAAAACATAACTTCTAATAATCCCTAAGCTCGATCCTGATAACCCAATAGTTTCACTACGGAAACTGGAACTATTGTATCTCTTGGGAATCCTAATCGCGATCAAAGTTATGAGAGTAACTTACAGGTACAGGGTGAAAGCCCCCTGTTTTTGATATCACTTGATAGCTCTTAGAACAAAAAGTTACACATTTAATTTGTAAAACAGGCAGGTTCTTCTGTATTTCCGAAATATTAGCGACTAGCTTTTGCTGCGGCTTCGTCCGCGTGCATGAAATATAGCCTATGTCGCTCAGGAGTAAATTAGTAAAACAGCTTTCTATCGGTGAAAAAATTTTAGCAAACAGACCAGTACTTCCAGAGTAAGTACAAACAAAACAAAACAAACTTTAATGTAGATTTTTTTTAATGTAGATTATTACATTTTAGCCAAATCCATATTATAAATTACGTTTGGGGTAAATAACCCATCAAAAAACGATCGTCTATCTGGGAAAAACTTTGAACGCTTTTCACCCTCTCATACAATCGCACACAGACATTTAATACAATCATTCATAGATAAATAATAGATATGGCTTGTGAGTCATTAGCGAAACTAGAATAATTACAATAAGTATAATAGTAATCATCAAATCACTTCTCCCGCTTTGGGAGCGGGAACGGGCGTTTAAACGAGAGGGCATGTCAAACGTTCACTGACTAAAACCCAAATGTGTACTTCAATTGCACTTTATGATAACTACATACTCACTGAAACACTTGTGAAGGAATATTACTTGTCCTTGTAGTTTTATTTCGTTTTTAGCTTAGCTGTATTAATTGTAGTTGTCACTTGTTTTCTTGCCTATTTAATTATTTAGTATGTAAGTATTTAAGTATGTATTTTAGTGTTAAGTATAGTACTTTGTTTTTTTCTTTTTTCTCTCTTTTCACCAATCTCTTGTGTGCACCTTGTGCAACCCCATTTTATGTCCAGGCAATCTCTTTCCATACCAGGTTGCCTGGAAGAGATCGCAGAAAGCGATAAGGCCGCCAATTGTATGTTTTAAATATAAGGCTCAAATGTGTGTAATTTATTATCTTGGTGTACAATAAAGTATATATAAATAAATAAATAATACATAAAGTTTTCGAAAATTCCCCCGGCCCTAGCATGCATTGGCCTCTACGGTATTACAGACATCTCTTCTAGGAGCACGTGGAACACTACGCGCCGTCAACGACTCGGGCTTGGTTATCAACGGACGGCCGGACCACAAAATAGATAGCTACAGAAGATAATTTAATGTACGTACATTCACATTTTATACCTATGTTCGGTGGACACACACTATTGAGCGTTTGAGCTGGAACCACCGGAACTTTTCGACGAGCGGACCGAGGCGCTCCGGGAAATCGTGTCCGTGAGCTTTGTCTATGTGTGCGTTGCTCGAGCGCGCTTTGTATGTAGATTGACTTCTGTACCTAAATATTTTGGGGCCGGACGGCGAGCTAGAGCACCAACACCCCTAGGCCTACCCGGTTTTTAAACCCTTCCATACTAAAACTTAGAATTATCAAGAGTACTGAACAAACGCGAACTCGCAAGTTTCGTTATTGTAAATATTTGATTGTCCCTTTATGGAGGCCTCGCGGCCTAGAGGACTGGGGCACTGCATGATTGATACGTTACCTCGGTGATATATTTATTGAATGTGTCGGAAAGTCATCGCGGCGTTGCCCGGGTTACCTGCGGCTATGTGAGGGTTTATTTTAGGGTTGTCTGAGATGTTATGTAAGGAACTTTCAAGTATGGAATAAGTAGGGTCAGAAGTGGAGTAAGCTTGGAGGATTTTAGTGATAACGAGCTTTATATCTAGATACTAAAGCCAGATCAAATGAGAGGGTGCGCCTCAACATCAGAGATTGCATCACTGCTTACCATCAGGTGGGATCCCAGTCAAGCACTAAATTATATCAATTTAAAAAAATGACTCCTCGATGACGAGTTGGATAGTTACTGATAGGACCGATCCACAGTTGCCCAAAATCGAGAGGAATGTTAACACAAATGAAACGGATTTATCCTGCAGTAGGACAGCACAGACTAAAAATAACAAGTGTATTTAATTCCACCTGATTGACTAAATAATTCCAACAATAAACATGGAATTTTAAAGAAGCATTCCTACCAACATCTCAACCACAAAATGTACACACAATGGTCAAAACGACCACACCGTTAACTTATTCTTATTGGTACTTCCATTTGTGCCGAACAAACCGCACGGTCCTATTATGCCCACTTTTAACGGCATTACAACGTTATGGCGGTTTAAAAGCCCCGGTGGTGCTATAATGGTGGCACTTACTGCTGTGATATCAATACCGAGTTTGCGGTTTTCGAATCAGAATCTAATGATTGGGTACCTAATTTATTTATTGCGATAAAAATCAGATGTCTGATTTTTTTTTCTTAAAAAGTTTGTATCTAATTTTATCATTATAGGCAGTAGGTATAGTTATAATGGTTGACATACAAAATTACATATTTATCAGATAACTAAAACAAAAAGGTAAGTCAGCAAGGAACACTCCATTACTCCACAACTTACAACTTTGGCCACACATCTCGAAAGCTCCAACAGTGTAAATTATACTAAAGCTTAAATAATATCGTCTTAAGGCGGGCAACCCTGCATTGTTATAAGAGATGACGTGGCGGATAGCTGTCCGATGATGGATAGGCCCGCGAAACGTATCTCGGGGTAATTTGTGCCACCCGACGTCTCCCCGTCAACGCCTTCCGGACCGTCGCATTCGACGGGTTAAGGAATGCGGGAATTTATTTAATTTAATTCGTAAGGCCTCGGACAGTGAAATGGTTAAGAATGAGGATGCATTTTGAAGGTTTCGCGTGCTTTAATACGATACAATTTTAAGTTTTAAAACGTGTTTCAATGAAGAATTTGATACTAAGAAGAATGTTGCTAATGTGATAAACAATAAAACCATTGCTTCCTAAGTTCTCATATTATCAAAATAATCATCTCAAGGGAAAAGTATATTAAAGTCTACCGTTGGACATAAGCTTTCTTTCCACTGCATCCTCTCATCTATCAGATCCTCGTTACATTAAATTGGCTACTTGAAAATCATCCCCATCTAAGCAATCCATAATTAATGTAACAGCTCAACTCACCCACACAACACGTGGGGTTAGCGTATCCATAATATAACCCGTTCAATGCTGAGCTCCAGTGGCCTAGTTGGCACGAGGTGGCCCCGCGAGGTGGCCCCTCGAGATGTGACGTCACCGCCCCCGTGCACTTGCACTAATGGCCCAGCCGAGGCCCGGGGCGGCTACATATGTCAGGCTCTGAAGTGTTAGTGTTACAACTAAAGCATTTTTAGATGAGAATTGAATTTGGTGTTTTCTGGAGATTTTTTTTGGATTTGTAAGTTTGTTTTAAAAGTTTATCTTTTTGGTTAGTGGTAGTTTATTTTTCTGGTTGTGGTGTTTCTTTAATGTTCGATGTTCTTGCAGTTCAAACATAAAAAAATATATACCAGCTTTGTACGATTATTTTTTTATCACTTTCAATTATTTTTACGGTTCCGTAGACCGTACCCAAAGGGTAAAACGGGACCATATTACTAAAACCTCACTGTCGGTCCGTCAGTCAGACCTTCTAACACCAGGCTGTATTTCTGTTACCTCTATAACAACAAATACTAAAAAAAAAACATAATATAATAAATATTTAAGCGGACTCAAAAAACGTGATTATCTTGCCTTTTTTTACCTTAATAACCCCAAAATTTCAGTCCAGAATTCCATGTAATCATGAACAGAATTAAAAGTATATGTACTTTCCATTGTGTTACAAGAATTCAATTTCCCTGAGACAATACTTTTTCAGTTCCCTTTTGTGTGTAAGAATTGATGTTACCAATTCTTATGTTATAAACGTGTACTAAACTCAGCAATTTGTTAGGTTTATCTCTTGAATGTCCCCGAAGTATTTACTGTCCTCATCCCTATATACTCGCTTTCTGATCTATTTGTTTGTTGTTCCAAACAATCTGCTTTACCACACAAAAGTGGAATTATGTTCAATGGAGCTTTTAGAAATAATGTTACAAGATCTTTTATCACTATTTTCTTCTATCTGTGGGTTTTTACTGATTGTGTCCCATTATTTACCTTTCCTTTGACATAGTCTCTTCATACATGCCTAACTCCATTTGTAGTTTACCCATCTATATTAATAAATTGAGTGGTAAAATGCGTCGCTAAGCAATAAAACTAGAGTTTGACTGTACCCATTTGTATCAGTTTTTTTACTGTATTTGGATTGTTCGAAAGAGTTACCCCTGGAAAAAGTCTGACAATCCTTCTCGCTCCTATAGCGTGAGTACATATTTCTAAATTACCCACCTCAAACAAATGGTTCCTATGAAGAAAAATTTAAAAATGAAATGAATTTATTAAACAAGCTTTAAATGAAAATCACTTTTTCATAGCAAGCTTTTATAGCTCGGTATATCTATATAATTAATACTCGTCAAGACTAATTATACGAGCCCAAACTCGATGGGGTTGTGTCGTTTAACTACCAAGTTCCTATAGCCACCTTCAGATAAGCTCCTTGTCATAATAAATTTGCATTGTCATTTGATTTACACATGCATGCAAAATTTCCGCTTAATCGGTAACCGGGAAGTGGGTCAAATTGAATTTACAATTTGATGGCAGACAAACATCGGGACAGGGAAACCAAATAAAAGCTTGTAAAAACTGTTCTTTGCTGTCAATTGTCTCATTAGGGTTAGTTTTCAATGCTTAGGCTCATCTAACATTGCCACTGTCAAAGCGTCGCGACGCATGTTTTTGACCAAACACATATTCGTTTCTATTTTCCCAGAATTAAGGTACGATTTTGTAATATGCAAATATTGAGTTACACGCCGACGCGCGACGACGCGAGCCTTCGCGCTTCGACGCTCGGTTAGAGTCGGGCGGTTACTCGCCTGTTTGGTTTTGGAGACGACTCTGCTATAATTCCGCAACTTCTTCTTAAATGCATATTGACTGGTGATTGCTTAATCAAAGTCAGAATCACCATGAAACAAATTCAGATGTTGCTTAGTGCTACATAAGACTCTTAGTATGTACTAAGAGTTTTATTCTTTTAGTTTTATTCTCTTAGTACATGAATCAGAAAAAAACTGTCATGAAGAGTTCCAAATTATCATTATTCCCGAATAATCACAAAAAATGCAGTAACGAAGCAGGCCCAGTTACTGGATCCATAAAGAGCTGTCTATTTGTGCTTATAAACTTATTCGGGCTCAATTATAATAACAAATTCCTAAGAGTTAAGAAAAAAACATTCTCTTTATCGATTCTAATTTGAACCTCCTTTCAGAACGATTTACATATTATTTAACACGACGCCCCACATTCTTAAATTATAATAAAAGCTCACACAAAGGCACAAAGAAAAACGGCATGATTTGATTGAAAGAAATCAGGGCGTAACAACCAGCCGTCACGACACTTGCGCCACACAAGTCCTTCATGTGTGAACTGCCGGCTCATGGTGGAATGAGCCGCCAATCAGCTATGAGGGAATCTAATTAATTTAATTACCGGGACACCGGTGAACGTGGAGCCTGGCTGGGTAATTTTATGTGAGGTATCGGCGAAAGGTGGGTGTTCTCATTACCGAAAGCGTATTTAGAATTTTTGGCAAGAAACGACTAATAAATTACTTTATTTAGGCTTTACAGGAACAGAACCATGTTCTTCCTTCTGATGAGCTGGGGCCAGGGTTAGTTTCGAGAGGTAGCTCAGCACGAAGGAACAGGGTGGGTTTTTAGTCAGTAAAAATCTGACACTATCTCCCACTCCGCCCAAGAGCAGGGGTTTTTTTTGGATGATTGAATTGGATGATTTTTGCCCACCATAAAAAAACCGTGTTAATTTATTATGAAGGCTCGCCAATATGACTAATATGAATTACAAATTATGTAATATAATCCGTTTACAATAGGCCTCCTTTTTGTAAGACGATGTATTAATTACATTTTGAGCTCAGTGTAGGTTGGTAGGTGTGACATGTTTTCAAGAACCGTAAACTTGTACCTGTACATGAATGACTTATTGTCCTTGAACCAAGCAAAAAATGTGAATTTTGCAGGATTTTGCGTCAGTAAGCTAAAGGCAGTGTATACCTTTCAGAAAATGGTTTTTGTGTCATAAATACCTTAAGAATCTAACTGGTTCCATAAAATACAAATACAAACATAGGTAACAAGTCTTCAAGGAGACTGTATAGGCATTTGGACTTAGAAAAGAACTTATTTGACTTGTTACACATAGCGAAAACTCCTATTTCATGCATATTTTCCTCATGGAGACTGTCTCTCCACTGGGACTTGGAAAGCAAGAAAAATTCGTATCTGTTAAGGGGACCGTATGGGCGTATCGGTTAATAGTATTTAGAGACTACTGTTGTATCTGGAGAATATATGTATAGTTTAAATCCGATGGATGCGTGACGCACAGGAGCGGTCGTTGTGGCGACGCTTGGGGGAGGCTTATGTCCAACAGTGGACGTATTTCGGCTGATATGATGATGATGATGCAGTATCTGGCTGGAATCCATG
The DNA here is from genome assembly GCA_949319445.1 of Mythimna lalbum. Lineage (NCBI taxonomy): Eukaryota > Metazoa > Arthropoda > Insecta > Lepidoptera > Noctuidae > Mythimna > Mythimna lalbum. The sequence continues at coordinate 15,722,885 of OX439357.1, read as the reverse complement.
TAGCAAAATCTATTATGTAGTAATCTATGTATTTGTGGAGTAGGTATATGTATGGTTTATATGCATGTCTAGAAGTAACTCCATCCACACTTGATGCCTAATGTAATAACCTCCTTTTTGAAGTCGGTTAAAAACTAGCAAAATTAAACGTTTATTTGCCACTATTTGCATTATGACCGTTTACTTCTGGATGCATAATTAATGAGACTTTCGTTTGCATAACAAAAACTGCGGAAGCAGAACGCGCAGATAGTAAATATGAATGGTCTATTAACAGAGAATACAAACACTGACGATAAAATTCGGCACCTTTTGACTTGATTTTGATGATGTATCATCTCAATATGAAGAACTGGAGTTGTGCCACTTCTGAGGCCCTACCAAAACTTCTAACGCTATCCATTTTATGACCTGAACTTTACTGTTAAAGGGATAGGAAGAGGTCACATGCGAGAGGCAACGGCGCTCACGCCCCAGCCGCCACTAGGTTTCTGATCCCAATTTTCGACCACCGTAGGCGCGGACTTGCAGACGGCGAGTATTGAGTAGCTCGTCGTCCAGACCGAGCCAAAGACGTCAACGGCGCGTCCACGCGAGTCTCAAGGAGTTGACGGCAAACCTTAGGGGCCCAGCACGGTCGAAGCCTACAGGGGCCAAGGATTTGTTTCTGAAAGGCAGATTCGGCCCCGGTACGAAAAGCAACGAAGGAACCGCAGTGGGTTTTTAGTCAGTAAAAGTCTGACACAAAGCGGGTGGTGTCATTGGATGATTTTCTAACCTAAAAAAGAAATGTTAAAGGTTAGGGTGCATAGCTCCCTCCCTTTCTCCCGCTCGCACGCTTGACATTTCAACACGTCATGGTAGGGCCCCTGATCTTGATAAACCATTCTTCATTGCAACAATACTTGGATTTCACGCACCCAATAATTTCACAGTCGAGAGAGCCCTTACAAAGTAACCAGAAGGACACGAGATTAGCTTCGGCTCTTCTCGGTCCATTTCGGGGACCTTCGACTATCTAATTAAGGCCTCGCCAACCATGGTTTCTTTTGCGTAAAAATCGCATTGTCTGTAACGACCTCATTCCATGGACACTTTTAATTGCGAACGGTAGTTTTAAATTACTTTTTCGTACGCTTATTACCTAACGAATGCTGTGTTTCGGCGCGAATTGGGGTTTAGTGTTTTAAGCCGGAAGTTTTTTTAAGGTTATTTTTGGTGATCATGTTTTTTAAGAACAAAGACTGTTAAGGCTTTTGACGTCAGAATGAGATCGCCCAAAATTTTCCTCTGAATATAAGTCATCATGCGCGCAGTACGTATTTTTCCATTCTGCCCTGTGTCACCCGTCATGCTATCACTAACTTTCTTTTCTTTCATATCACTATTCACACAATCTTGCCATCTTTTCTCTGGCCACCCCCTTCTTCTCCACCCATTCACATGTATACTCATTACTCTTTTAGTAACATGCATTTCATCCATCCTCTTACCATCCTTCGAATAAGTATGGTAAGTATTCCATCAGCTCAGACCATTCAGACTATGTCTACTTAGGCATAACTGGTATTCACAGTTGTGTCAAGTATGACTAAAATTCGGTTTAACTTAGGCAGGAAGGCCGTATCTACGTGAAAAAGGACGCAGCAGGAAGTCGGCTGCCAAAAAATGTGGTGCCAAGTCAATATTTTATATGCTACAAAGCCACAAAACTAAGTTGCTTGTACTGGCACAGTTTTTGTGTGTGAACTCTGAGGCTAGCTTCCTTCTCTCATTTATTTTGTGGTACAAATTCCATTGTTTTTTGTACACCACTGAATTGTGAGCGTTTATCTCAGTTTGACCTCTTTTTTTTTCATTTTTCATACATTACGTGTATTTAGATAAATAGAGGCAAAGTTTTTTTGGTGTGTATCTAAACATAAACAATTTTTTCAGTTGTATTGAGAACAATGTATCGGTTTTGTACAATATGAAAGATGATCAGTTTATGATCCTACAATTATCGTGTTTGTGGGTACTTTTGAAAAAATTAACGCAGACTTGGAACGCTAAGAGTAATTGAAGGCGAGCGAGAGAGGTCATTTGATGATTCCACCTCTAAAAAAGCTAATTAAAGCTCGCTAATTGGCGTTTTATTACCGTGACACAACACCAGACAGAAAGTTTGTAAACTTTTACAATCATATTTAAGACTTCTCTTTGATTTTTTCCGCCCTTAGGTGGAATGAGATGGCGTGTCAGACTTTTACTGACTAAAACCAAACTATGTGCTTTAATTGCCCTTTGCGTTGTAGAGAATTCTTTCAAACAGTCCCGCAGCTCTAGCACGCCTCGGCCTACAGGATCCCTTCAGGTTTGGATATATATCCAAAGGTAGCCTACACGCTAGGGTATATACCTGACAGGTTTTCTTGTACAGTTGAGTTTTACAGGTAAACCGGAGCGTGTATGTTGCATAACTGTGCAGTTTTCTACACAAGCTTACGTGACAGGTATAACTGTACAGGCAAACCTGTCAGGTATACCCTAGCGTGACCTAAAGAGGCGCGCGTGTAACACTACGCGCCGTGGACTTGGGTCTGGTCCTTAACTACCGGACGAACGTGCGATGAGCTGGCTACCTATTGATCGTCGCTCGTCTACAGATCCCCGACTACGGTGACCAGAAATCGCCCTGAAACTCCCGATGCCAGTGAGCTACTTGTGAGAACTGAGAATCTAGGTTTTAAGCGAGAACTACGCAAACGTGGAACACGCCTGATTTGTACATAGCAGCGCGCTGCGTGGCATGGATCTAATGTAGCTCTGCAAGTCTAGTTGCCATATAAAATGTATGGAGACCGACGCGCCCCGATCGGTGTACATGGCCCACGTGTGCGCAATGTAGATTCGATTTTTAACAACAAAGATAATATAAAGAACTTAAAAAGCCTCTCTGTATCTTAACACATAAATTATTATCCTCATGGCAAAAACAATCTCAAACAACTTTCGTTTGTAATTAATTGCAGTGGCTGCAAATCAAATGAAATTAACAGTGAATACATAAATATCTTGACACAGAGCTCAGAAGATGGATGTCTAGACAGCTAATTAAGCCACTGTTATTAATAGCTCGAATAGCACGCTATATTTAGCATTTAAGTGTAATCTCTTGTTTATTAGCGTTTCAATGCAGTTCGCTTTGATGTGGATTAACACTTAATTTCTTATGATATTGCACGAGTGTGTGTAGGGTTGGCAGGCGTCCGGAAGAAGCCGAACATAGCTCTTTTGGGTGCGTCTCTAAAAAAATCGAACGTGTTCTGCTTGTGTGCGTAGATACATAGTATCTGTTTGTAATCTATACATGATATTAAATTTGTAGAAGTTTTTAGTAGTGCGCGCATCACATCAGATAACTTTTATACCTTAAAATTGTGTATAACTTAATATATTATTTAGGCTTTGTTTTATCGCAATCGGTTGACTATATCGAAAGATTTACTACATTCATTGACTGTTACGCGGTACGAAGTTCGGCGGGTCATCTAGTATCAAAATACGATTTTTTTAATAAATGCCTATGCCTAGATATCTACAAATAACTAAAATGCAATTTTAAAAATGAACGTCGTTTTGACGATTCGCATGTTATTTTTGATTGTCCAGATGTACGGATATTTGAGAAACAAAACTATACCAATTTTACGTTACAATTTCCAAGGGGAATCAATTTACGAATAATTAAAACAAGAACTGAATTTCATTTGATAACATCCCGCCAAAAATCTTCCATTGAATGATTTTTACGACCTGGCAACCCTAAATGCATACTTAGTTGCTTTGTTAATGGGGTAGAAATTTTTTGTTTTTAAATATGCAGTTTTTCTTAAGTCTAAATGGCTTTCTTAACGTAATTAACTGTGTGTGTTACAGATATTATTAGCTTGACTTGATTAAATTATTTACCATAATTTAACGTTTTTGCATATCTATACTAATATTATAAAGAGGTAAAATTTGTAAGTTTGTAAGTTTGTAAGTTTGTAAGTTTGTAAGTTTGTAAGTTTGTATGTAGGGGGTAATCTCTGGAACTAATAATCCAATTCTAAAATTTTTTTTACTGGCCGAAAGCTACATTATTCCTGAGTGCTATAGGCTATAAATTGTTTCTATAGCATGTATATTAACCGAGCTATCACAACTTTTGTCTAGCAAGTCGGAAAAAAATACCTCATAAAATAGAATTATTTGCGTGCGCTGCCTAAACAGTTGCTTAAAATTAAAAACAATGTATGGCTACCTGGTTCGTCTTAATTATTTCTACAAAAAAGACCGCGGTACCATATCTCTATCTTTTATATTTCATCTTTTATACTTCTTTTATTGCATTAAAAATATTTTTTTTCGGCATACTTACGTTTGGTTGATTATTTGAGCAACAAAATATTAATTCTTATGACAATAAATTATTTCAGTATCACAAGAACATTATACAGATAAGATTTGCCATTTACAGCATAGCAATTGGTCATACAGTTTCGAAGATAATATAAAATTACTAAAACGCAAAATGCCCCTAGCGTAACTTTCATTGTGCAGACGTTTTACCTATTTTTTTTTATGGTGGGCAAAAATCATCTTATGACAACCCCCGCCCTTGGGTGGAGCGAGAGATAGTGTCAGACTCTTACTGACTAAAAACCCACCCCGTTCCTTCTAGCCTTCAAACCAGGGCACGAGTTCCCTTTCGGATAACCCTGGACCCGGTAGGCTTCGACCCAGCTGGGCCTCTGCTGTTGCTGACAACTTCTTGAGGCGCGCGGGAACAGTGCGCGCCGTCGACGTCTTGGGCTCGGTCCACTACCGGACGATCGGACAGCAAGCTACCCATGGCTCGCCGTCCGCGAGCCCGCGTCTACGGTGGCCGGAAATCAGGATCGGAATCCCGGCGGCGGCGGCGGGGGCGCCGTTGCCTGATGCGGTCTGCCTCCGCCTTTGCTAGCATTACTGCTTCGCAAAAGGAGGCGAGCGCCTGCCATTCCTCCTCGCTAAGGACCATGGCCTCAACCAGAGCCCGCCGCGAGAGGTGTCCGCCGCCGATCGCCCCCACGAGGGCACGGCGATGCTCTGCCCAGGCAGGGCACACCTCGACTGTGTGCTCCACCGTGTCCTCCGGGCGTTCCGCACAGTGGCGACACTCGGGCGTCTCTTCCGCTTTAATTCGGTGCAAGAACCTCCCGAACTTGCCATGTTCGGTGAGGACCTGTGTCATGCGGAAGGTAAGGACGCCGTGAGGCCTTTCCAGCCACGCCTCAAAGAGGGGACTTACCGCCATAATTGTGGCGTGCCCAACGTTTCACCTATTTGCCCATAGATGGCGTTCAGCAATTACGTAAATTTTCTGAATCGCGGTGTTAAGACTTTCTGTGGATTGATGACCCTCTCGAATTATTATGCCCACGTTGTCGTTAGTTGGAGTTCTTCTGTCAGTTGCTTATTGGTTTCGGTTGTTTCGTTCGTATGGTTGTTGTTGTTGATAGATACCTCATAATCGAAAATATCGTAATTTCGTTGTACGTTTTTGTATGTTCGTAGTTTCGTACTTCGTTCTATCGTAATAATCGATACGAGTTATTCGATATTACGATTGTTTTGTTTTGTAAAGACGGACGGTTTTCGAGTCGCTCTCCTTTTGTTCATAATTGTTTTCAAGTCTGTGCGTAGTTTGTTGAGAGCATGTCTAAAAGGAAATCTCAACTGTCCCGGCAGACATCACAGACAAGAGCCGCTCGAGTACGCCGTACGGAAGAATCTGCCCCAGAAAATGAGCAGCGCCTCTCGAGAAATAGAGAATATATTTCGCAAGCACGCGCTAGAGAATCTAACTCCGAGCGCTCACAGCGCCTCGCTAGCCAAAATGTGAGGACATCGCGGGCCCGTGCTCGAGGAACTAGCGCTGAACGTGCGCACCGTCTATCTGAGTTAAGGCAGCATGTCTCTGAGACAAGGGATAGGGAGACTAGCGCTAAACGCTCGCGGCGGCTTGGTAGGCAAAATGTCATAACATCGCAGGCCCGTGCTCGGGAATCTAGCGCTGAACGTGCGCAGCGTCTATCTCATTTAAGGCAGCATGTCTCTGAGACAAGGGATAGGGAGACTAACGCTGAGCGCTCGCAGCGGCTCGCTAGGCAAAATGCCATAACATCACAGGCCCGTGCTCAGGAATCTAGCGCTGAACGTGCGCATCGTCTAATCGAGTGTAATCTTATTTTAAAACAAGAAATTTTCCGCGGACGAAGTCGCGGGCAGAAGCTAGTCGTTTAAATAAACTGAATAATTCATAAAAATGATGTCAGACATTGCAATTGGCACTCGACACTATCACCCTACCATCTTTACTTTTGGATTATTAATATTTTGTCATTTGATTATTATTTATCGTCGTCATGTGAAGAGGAGGGATGAAACGCATGATACTAAAAGAGATCTGATGTAGATGGATGGTGATGGAGAGGGAGGCCAGAGAATAGATAGATGGATTATGTGAGCAGTTATATGAAAGAAAAGGGAGTTAGTGATAGTGCGACGGGTGACACGACAGAATGGAAGAAAAAAACGTGTTGCGCCGACCCCAAGTAACCACCACATTACTTGGGAGTCGGCGCAACACGTTTTTTCCTCCCATGATAAGGGCAGGAAGAAAAAGACGAAGACTATATCTTGGTGACTATATCTTATCAGGTGGGATCGCAGTCAAGCACTAGTTAATATCAATAAAAAAGAAACTATATCTTGATTACTAATACAAACACATCCTGATAAAAACAAACGCATAACAATGAACGCGGAACCGCCGCAGTCTGCGATTAGCGCAGCGCACCTAAACATAGTAATAGAACGCGCATTGAATTAGCATTGTTCAGTAATTAGAGCCAGTTGATGGCACGTTAGCACCGCAGGCTCCAAGGATTTGCAAGGAACAGCTGTTGATCCTAAATGGAATCATACCCTGAGGACATACCTACGGAGATGACGGCTATAGAAGATGAGATGTTGCACTTGTAGCGACATCTATAACGGCTTGGTCCGGATAGTTACCGGACGCTCGGACAGCGAGCTACCCTCTGCTCGCCGACGGCACGCACTTTTTCCGCGCGCCTCAAGGAGCTGTCAGCAGCAACACGGACCCAGCTGGGTCGAAGCCTACTGGGGCCAGGGTAAGTCCAAAAGGTGGCTCAGCCCCGGCCCCGGTAAGAAGGGCAACGAAGGAACCGGAGTGGGTTTTTAGTCAGTAAAAGTCTGACACTATCTCCTGCTCTGCCCAAGAGCGGGGGATGTCATTAGGTGATTTTTTCCCCGCGAAAAAAAAACATCTATTACGGCCCGTTCACGATCTTGCCCTGGGAGCGGTAGGAAAACGCAGGGTGGCGAGCGGTAAGATCAAAAGTATGAAAATATTTGAAGCACGTCACAAGACGCCGCTCATAACGAAAACGCTCCACTAACCGATGCTGCCCCGCTCACCAGGAGTCGTGACCAGACCGTAACATAGGAACTAATATTCATAATCATGCATCGCGATATTAGAGTTCTCCACGCGATTAGAACATATACAACAACCTGAGAACCACAACATCCGTCTGGTCGAAGGATCCTTCTTTTTTTTCAATGAAGGTTTAAGGGAATTTACACTCTGTTCCGCATACCTCTTATACGCTGGTACCCATTAATTTAGGATAAGAATCCAGCAATGAAGATAACCCTGGCAACCTGGTTGGTGCTGAATTTACCTGGAACAAGAGAATGTATAGGTTAGAAATGAGCATGTTATATCTTAATTAATTCTGTTAATTCAATTAATCGAGGCATATCTTCAATAGCTGGCTGAAAGTAGCCAAGGATCGTGTAAAATGGAGTGTGATTGTTTAGACATCCAACCATTTTTTTTCCGTTAATTCAGACATTTGATTTTTCACAGCTTCAAGGGACCGCAGACCTAAGTATATGGTTAAAATTTAAACTTGATAACTCCACGCGTTCCTGAGATAAAGGGTCTTGACAGACCGACAGACAGACAGACGAACGGAAAACAAAGTAATCCTATAGGGGTTCCGATTTTCCTTTTGAAGTACGGATCCCTAAATACCGCTTATATTGATGTGTATATTTTGATGCGAAAACTGCTAAATGGTATCAGGCTGACGATCAAATATCATGATTTTCAGAGCGATCCGTTTGTCCTATTGCGGTAAACCCGTACCACAGACATATCTCAGTGGCGGGGTTGTCAGTAATATTAATAACTTGGAACACAATATCTGTTGTGATTAATGATTATTGTTGCTAAGTCCGCCTCCTAACTCTGTCTCTATTTTGTTCGTTGTATAGTCGACAGCTTCAAAAGCTATGCTTACACAAACTATGTAGCTCATTGGATTGCCAGATAAAAGTCATCGTATTTTCAAATTCTCTCTTTTAATTTTCAAATACAATACAGAAAATAAATGGTGTGGTCAAGTGGACCCGCGGGACAAAAATCGAGCTGGTCAAATTGACCACAGACCCTAATTTTCAAATTCGGTCTTCTCATTTTTATATTCTGTCTTTTTAATTAGATAATTTGGGTCATGTGAATAGCAGTGTGAGTGTTCATTAAAGCGCCACTAGCACAGGTGTATAAGCACTTTGGGCATGTGGATCATATCCTAGACACCGCAGTAAAATTGGATATTAGAACGGGCTTACAAAAAAAGCTTCTTAATTAGTGGAGCGCAGTAAGACGTGCAAAATAACAACTCTATAAGAAGAAACCCACTAGTTTTAATATCCGGGGAGCATAGATTTGTTAAGTCACTGTGGATATTCCTTCGGCAATAAAAACTTTGACAATTATCGTAACTTGTAGAAAGCTGATGAAATCGACCATAAAACAGCTCATTCAGTCATCGTCGAGATATACAAAGGCATGAATTTTCTGCCAATAAAATAAAGCTATTCATTTTGATGAGTGTATTCACCCACGTGATGGTGCACTATTCTAAAGTGTTGATGGCTATCCCAGAGGTCTGGAGTCTAATAAACTAAAGATTCATAGATACCAATAAAGTTTTATCTGGAGGCTATAGCTGTTCCTACAAGTCTATTGCATGATGAATGAGGGTGTGGTTTTATACTCGTCATGCAAACGCTTCGAATAACCTAGATTTGATGACCTGACTTGGAAAATTGATGGTGATTACGGCGGCGCCGATTGGATTCAATTTAAAAGAAAATCGATAATGATGCTCTGTCCTTTAATCTACCTTTTGTTACGATCTTTTATTTGCAGTATTTTTACTTTTTCACTGCTCAGCTTATCTTTAAGATCAATTTTCGATTCAACCAACTGTTTTCTATAGTCGAAACTAGACTATCGTGTTCCTAACAATACAGTACCTCTCTATGAACTCTCTAGAGCCCTAACACACAGAAAGCGAGGATTTTTAGAAACACGTACCTATTCCAAAAGCGTTTTATCGACGGATATTTTAAAATAAGAAATTCTAAATTCAATTCTCGCGCTCAATATTTGTTATGTCGTCGTGGAGCGCTCGGCAAGCGATTGCTGGCCGATATGAAACGGAGACGTGAACGAAATACCGTTAAGGACGCCCGTCCATCGGTTTACATGGCGAGAGGAAATTCGAATTTACTGGAAGGACATATTCATATTATGTTATGCAGTGTCACGCTCTTCCCTCGAGAGGTGAACAAAATCTCAAACTTGAATCACTGAAGTAAATATCTAGAGTAATAAGATTGTCTTTTGTGAAAAGCGATGCGACAATTTTACACTGCAAATTCTATTTATCTTCTTCTTTTTTTTTATTATTATTGATAAGCTCTCTTTTGACCACTATCTCAACTGATGGTAAGCGATGATGTGGCCGACGATGGAGTACGCTTGTCTAGAAGCAACCTATTCACTCTTGACTTAAAGACCCGAAAGAAGAAAGAGGTTGTAGCTATCAGGAAACAGTGACTGGGGCAGGGAATTCCACTCCTATTTTTTCAGCTAGGGAATTCCATTCCACAAGCTGTACGCATAATTAATGTGTTCCCAAAACGCTTTGTACGTATGAGTGAGATATCCACCATGTACCGATGGCGCAACGCCGAGCGTCTAGTGCTCCGGTGATTCCAACGCACAGTCCCCGAAATGTAATCGATCTTAGACCACGTTCTCCTAGAACGCGAATTCTTTGGATAGTAATCTGTTTTGTACAAATTCAGGTAAGAGTGTGCAACAAACCTTACACGAGCAGTAATCGGGTGAACGAACGACCAAAGCGATTTTATTACAAGATCTAGAATTAGATTCAGACCATTTGAAACTCTAATAAGTTTGTCAGAATATATGTTTGTATTTCAAACAAGTCTAGTTTGTCTTTGTGTAGAGAAGCGTTTTGAATGTTAAAATGTGGAAACTTTATACAGTAACTTTGAGTAAATAAGATTATAACAAGTCTATACTACAAGAGTATATTTTATTGGACGAGATGTCTGGACTGAAAATTTTCAGTCATATTCCCACAAAAACACAGAATATAATATTTCTTAATACAAACCACAGTATTCCATGCTTTACAGTTACACAGCTCCTACAACTACAAATTACAATTTATATAAAAACGCTGCGAATTCCAACTGCAGAATTTCATTTCATTCATTGAAATTCCGTCCAGCTACCGTTCAAAGTATACAAACATATAAAGTTTTATTTATGCGTGTTATTGTGCAGCGAGGTCCCGCGGCGTGACGGCTGCGTGGCGGCGGCGTTGCGGCGGCGTGGCCGTTGCGCATACTAAACGCACCGCAGATAAATGGCGCGGGGTAAGCGTCATAGTGCATGCATGGCCTTTGTTTTGCCTTTTTATTTCATAACTTGCCCACAAAGCATGGCGGGAATTTGTGAGCTTTAGAAGCGAGCAATATTGTATGTTGTAGTGTGAATATTGATGGTTTTGGTAGGCGCAGGTTATAGTTATCTATTAAAACCTTTCGGTATGACGTTGGCGATTTCTCTTTTGTTGTCTGCGTGGAAAAAAATCTCTATATTACGGACCATCACTGAATGACAGACAGAATAGTGAAATCAAAAAAAACTCAAGCACCTAACTATTATGAACTTTGGTCTGTCTGTGAATCGTAGCATGATGTTATATTTGGGCTTTAACCTTCTTCAATAAATGGGATTTAAGTGAAAAAATCTTTTAGTGTTAGATTTTTCAATTCGTATTATTAGTTTTTTAGTTTAGCGCTATCAACCCAACAAATAAACTCTTTAACTTATTAATATTGATATAGCTAAAGTATAGAATAAATATACTGGTATATAACAGTAGGTAAGCAGTAGCCGTCCCATAGGGGCTCATCGATATCAGATTAGGACCATTGTGAGGTGCAAAGCAGCCTTAATGCTACCGATTCGGCAGTCAGTATCGAGTGCAGCAAGATATACAGTTGTGATGCATTAAAATTTCGTTATTGAACGCCGACATATATGTAATACCCCTAAAAACCAGTCACTAATCTAGCTTCTATACGAAATTTTATCAATACAACCGTGGCAAGACCTATTTTCAAACACACTACACAAGAAAGATGAAGACACTCCTGATAAAAAGCACTTTTGTTAACTTTTACTGGAGAAATTTGATGGCTGGCTCGGATTGTCTTCAATTCAGTCGTGCATCGGTATGGGAGTATTGCTCTATGTAAAATACTGCTAATCATTTACTGACATCCAATCAGAACAGAAGTCGACGCCAATATAGTTGGGAAAAGGCCAAGTAGACAGATAGCTCTTTGAATTTACGAACTTATTTTCTTGAGAAAAGACGATGCCGATGCTCGTGTAATGCTTGCATTTCATCAGCCAACATTATCATACATAGGTAAAGATTTAAAACAAATACTAGACAAATCGGGAGCGGTTCGGATTGGCTCGGATTCAATCGTGCATCGTGCATTATTCTATTAGACCTCAAGCTATCGGCTTCGCGTAACGGTGGTCGGACTAAAATCCCGTTAGGATATTATGGTGCAATGGAGGGACTTGTAGCGGGATTGGGACTAGTTTTTTTTAGCAGAGCATAGTTGGCTTTATAATGTCCCCACTGTTGGGACTTAGGCCTTGTCTCTAGGAGAGGGAATAGAACGTAATCCACCACGCGGGCAGCGCGGGTTGGTGGATGTCATGTGTCTTCGAATTTTTGGTTTTAAGAGATGCCGCTTTCCTCACGATGCTTTTCTTCACCGTTTTTCGAGCAGTGGTGATGAAATAAATTACACAAAGTAATGCGCCTAACTGGGTTTGAACCCGTGACCGACGGGGCCGTTACCACTCGGCCACCACTGCTCACAACAAGGCACTGCTCAGTTTTTTTAGAGGTAGAGGAAAATTTAAAAAACAAAAAGATAAAATTAAAGAGTAAAGGCCTTGATGTACAAAGAAGGAAGGAAGAGCTTCTAGATAAGGTAAATAAGCTTGTTGTCTTGCCTATTGCATTGAATTTACTAGTCTACGAGCATATTTGCTTGTGTTTCTAAATATAGTTTGGTTGCCAAATTAAGATTTTGGTATAGGCTGAATTAGTTTGTGGTTCTTAGGTGACATTAGTTCACGTTACAGGACTAGAATTTGAAACATCACTACCACCTATAGCAGTGGTAACTTTGAGTACGTGCACGTCACTCAATCTGATTCGCTGAGAGAAACGTTTGATGTGTTCCCTCATGAAGGTAAAAAACATGCTGAATCTCTGACGACTTTTTACGCTCTCCAAAAAAAGTGTACATCCTTTATCACCTTGCAAAGATAGCTGATTTTATACGACAATCATTAAATTGACGACACTTCTGAACGGTTTTTGTCGCATCACCTTCTCACTTGGGCACGGCAAGCGGTTTTAGATATAACCGTAACGGTCCCGATCGGAGTCAGCATTTACTTTAACGATTCGATCGTTGCCGACTTAGATAACTGGTCGGCAATGCCTTACTTACTTCTTCGTATTTAGATCTTCGTGCTAAAGTAAAGCACTTATTATAGTAGTATTTAACTGTTAGCTATTACCGTTGTAAGTGTTTGAAGGGGGTTAGTGTGTTTTGCTGATGATGGTGTCCGTAGTGGATCCACACAGATTTCTTTCTTTGGCCTCTATCTCTCTGCCTTATAGGTTAGATTCAGCCTCCAGAAAGCAACAGCCAGGTTAGTAAGTGGGGTCTCCCGCGCATTTTTGGTTTTAGTTTGCGTTTATTTGTGTTTTTCGCTTTCAAACTGATTCCAAGATTTAATAACACTGAATCACGAATTACGCCTTTTTTGAGTCAATTTTACCTAATTATTAATTATACATAGTACCTTTGCTAAACAATACACGTACAAAGGTGAGCTTAACTCAAAGTTTCGTATCAAATATGCAATTCTTCTTTTAATGTTTTATTTCACATTCACACCAATCTTTTACACGACTTGAGGAGAAATAGAATTACTCCTTAAATTAAATAGGACCAAATATCTCTCAATTTAAATTTATATTTAGGGATCTTGAAAAAATAATGTTTTCTTTTTTCATATTATCAATTTTCACTTAAAAGCGATGTAACTTTAATTAAACAATTAAGTTAACCAAACAATTCATTAACGAGTTGATACATAAACTGGATTCTTATATTACTTTTTTCCAGAGTGGTCGTATCTATCTCGCCCAGGAGACGCGTCGGGCGCAGTTGATTAAAGAAATTAATTGTTTATCGTCGGCGAAGACGTGCTGCGAATATATTTAAACTGAAAGACTCTGGAAATTTACCCAGCGTAAGGTTGGCCGGGTTTCTTTACGGGTGAGGAGAAATGGGTTTTTATAAGGTCAAATGCGCAGCTGTAACCGATATGCGTACATGAAAAAAGGTAATTTTAAGGGTCTTTGCAGGTGGCGTTCTATAGTTTTTGACCACACCTATGGGAGAAAAGCTTAAAAAGTTTGACTACTAAAAATGCTATGTATGGAAGCACAGCTTTTAAAAGAAACAATTTTGGACACAGTAGACGCTAAAGAGAATAATATCCTCGAATTTGTTACACATTTCTAGTCCATGTCTTTTGCAAATATTTTAGCACAAAACTGCGCAATGCGCTGCACAGAGCGCACTTGTCATAAAATACATTAGACATAACAAAAATATGAGACAGCACCTGTTACCCGGACATTTATATTTACGTTCAGAACATGGCTCGCGGGAATGCTGTGACGTCAGAAGTCCACAACCCTAAACCCCGGGAAAGAATATTAATCATACCGACCAGCGGTGGATAAAGGAGGAAAGATTACTGTTTTGTTGTCCAGTTTTTACATAATCCCCTGATAAAAGACGCTAAAAACCGAAAAAAAAAATCTTTTCAAGATATGTTGGAAGAAATGCAAGTTAAAAATGGATTAGGAACACGTTATATTCTTTGATAAAAGAGATGAACCAGAAAAAGAATGCGGTATCTTAGAATACGGTGGCTACGATTGAAAGAAAATACATGAAGAGAGAAATGTGTTGCGCCGACCTAAAGTAACGTGTCACTAAGGCAAGACGATTAAGAGATCATCATCATCAGCCGTTTAAATGTTCCCACTGCTGGGACTCAGGCCTCCTCTCTAGGAGAGGGAATGGGCCGTATTCCACCACGCGGGCCCAGTGCAGGTTGGTGAATGTCACATGTCTTCGAAATTTTGGTTCTAGGACATGCCGGTTTCCTCACGATGTTTTCCTTCATCGTTTTGAGAACAGTGGTGATGAAATAAATTACACAAAGTAATGCGCCTGGCTGGTTTCGAACCCGTGACCTTGACCCGTGAAAAAAAAAAGAATTATTATTATTATTACAACTCGGCCACCACTGCTCGACTGCTGATTAAGAGATGCTTGGTATAAAACATCAGTTTCAAATGCCTGAATATACATAATAATTATGATAATGATGGTAGACATCCCTCCCATAATACACTAAACATTTCGAGAATACATTAATTGTGCGTACAGCAAGGAGTAAGGAGTGAATTCCCTACCGGAGCCTATGTTTCCTGATAGCTACAACCCTACAGTTTTAATCCAATATATTACTAGTAGGCAAGCGTGCTCCATCGTCGACCACATCATTGCTTATCATCAGGTGCGGTAAGGTTAAGCGCGAGCTCATCAATAAAAAAAAAAGCTGGCATATAAAACTTCTGAAAGGTAAATTGCATAATCTAATCACCGCGTCCGTGATCACAGGATAGCGTGCAGCACAATAGCTGCTTGCCAAAAACTAGATACGAGTACAAAGGAGACACTACAGAATGTATACTACAGTAAAGATGAACAAAGTAGCAGCCCTAACAAAGTCCCGGGTAGTATATTCACCCGCGGAAAGTTTCGGTGTCGCCCGGACGTGACACGTCTTTCAAAGAAAGTAGGTAATATGGTTATGTACGAAATTTTACCGGAGACGACCACCTCGGAATACAGGATAAAGATATTGATTTAATCAGTGACGCAAGTTGCTTGGAAATCTTTTGCGAGTTCAGTTTAGGAGTGTTTATGGCTAACGAAATACCACAAACCGCAGTTTCTTTTATAAAGAACAGTTGTTCTTCGTCATTAGATCAGATTTCAGCGGTAGATGTCTACGGGATGAGGATGCGTGAATTAGGTCAAAGGGCCATAACCTTTTATATGAAAGATGATACAGTAGCGCATCGTATATTAGCTGTATTAGAAAAGAATGAAGCTGTTTGAAACATTTTATATTTGGCACTTCTTTTAGATAAAGATGTTACCGTCTAAACATAATATTTTTTGCTATGAAATAAGAAGAAAGATGATTTAAAAACTTAATGAATAAATTGGCAATCAAAATACATACCAGAGAAAAAAAAACCTTATTGTCTTGTCTATTGAACGCAATAGATATGAAATTGGAAACGAATGAATATACGAGTATTAATCTATTGACGGCTAGGTTTTCAGAATAGCGTTCAATTTATTAATTTGTTTGTTTTTGACAACTCGTTACGATTAACAAAAATTGCGAATCAAATGTTTTCAGATCCATTCGAGATTAATTTTTGAAGCATTTGGAAGTTCACTGCCTTTAAGTTCGTGAACTATGACTTTGGTGTCTTTCAGCAAAATAAATTATTAATTTAACTACGAGTATTTTAAGTCTTGGAGCTTCTTTCGAGTCACTTAGCTATTGTTCATTTCATCCTTCTTGCACTTAACTTGATTGCTTTTAAGTTTATAAAGAGCTTTAGTAAGTTATTAATGAAAAAGCTTATTTCAATTGGAACTACATCAGTTTGAGCTTAGAGGAGCTTTATGGAAATTGAACTTGGCATGAGACAGAAAAAAACCTGTGCCAAATGGATGATTAGCTTTCTACTAATTGCGAGTTCCTGAGCTATCTGATTCAACCAGCGTTTAATACAGGGAAGTCGTGATATATTTCAGCTCAAGTAATTCTAACCCTTTTTATTTTGAGTTGTGATGTGATCAAATAATTTCTCCTGTCAAGAGGTCGTGTCATTCTTAAATCCATCAGTATTTCTTCTGTTGCCACGGTGACTCTTTAAAACATTCCGCAGGTCAAATATCTAACAATGCGACATTTAAAAATAGCGACGAAAAATCTTCACAATATAATTTCGGAATTAACTCGGATAATGTTTTCAGGATGAATTTCCCGGCGGCTTTATTTCCGAAGGCTCGCGGTACATATTTACATAGCAGGGGACTTAATAACAAGCGTTGCCGCTTCCCCGCATTGTCTAGAGCCCGCCTGTCGTTTCCCTTCATTTTTATGTGCTCATAATTCCCCTGCCTTTTAGTAACGGAGCAGAGATCCTTTATTCACGTATTTGCCTCATCCCTTATTGTCCTTTTTTCATATCTACGCTATTACAGCGTTTGTTCATATTCATTGTAGCATGTGCTCTTGCTCTGTTTCAGGGGAATTGACGAACTGTGACGTTCGGGACAATGGTATCAGATTTGGACTGTAATGTTTGCGTAAACAAAAGACATTTTATTCTTCTCGTTTTATATTAATTGGGTTTCAGACTGTTTATAATAATGCGTTTGTTTATTGAAGGATCGTTTGATATAATTTTAATTGTATTTGGGAAAGTAAGCGCAAGACTTTCTTATTCAGATAATAATATACAAGATTTTGTGAAAATTTTATAGTTCTCAGTACCGACTTTTCACATGCCACACCAGTATCATCAGACCATTTTTTCTATACCTCTTCACAATAACTCGATGATACAATTCAGAAGCAATATCCCACCCGGATTAAAGCAAACAACAACAAATTCGCATCTAAATATCACTGTACCAACATTTAAAACAATATTTTTACTGCATGTCCTAAATCCAATTTAGCTGTAAAATCCTGGGCCATTTCTTTCATCTATTTTGTTTCTCATACATTATTCAAAATTATTCCGAGTGAATTACCTACATGTTGCGTATGTGCGAGTGTGTACGAGTTCGTACGAATTTGTGCGACTTATTGTGTCTTACGTGTTTTATTGCAAGTTTGTTCGCATTATAACGTGGGCAGGTAAATACGGCTGCACGCTGCTGAGGGTTAACTGGATAAAGCTAGGTATTTTGTAGTAACGTAGACTTAGGTTAGATAATTGTATGTCCATGGCTACAAAATTGTTTGAAAGAGTTACCGCGTACCTGAAACGTAAAGGGTAACTAAAGGAACACGAGAAGCTTTTAGTTAGTAAAAAGTATGACAATTCTTCTCACTTCACCCAGAGTGGGAGGGATACGGTGGAACATACGGTTGAGGTGTCCTCGTGGAAACGATCAGCGGCAGCGATGTCTCGCGCCGGATTTCGGTACAGGCCATAGTCCGGAGCGAGGAGGAGTGTCAGGCGGTCGCCTCCTTCTGCGAAGCAGTAATGCTAGCAAAGGAGGAGGCCGATCGCATCAGGCAACGTTGCTCCCACTGCCGCCACTGGGCTTCCGATCCCGATTTCCTGCCATCGCAGGCGCGGGCTTGCGGACGGCGAGCAATGGGTGGCTCGCTGTCCGACCGTCCAGTAATTGTCCAGACCGAGCCCAAGTTGTCGACGGCACGCACTGTTCCCACGCGCCTCAAGTAGTTGTCAGCAACAGTAGGGGCCCAGCTTTGTCGAAGCCTACTGGGGCCAGGGTTAGTTTCGAGAGGTAGCTCAGCCCCGGTATGAAGGAACGGGGTGGGTTTTTAGTCAGTAAAAGTCTGACACTATCCGCTCCGCCCAAGAGCGGGGGTTTTCATTGGATAGTGTTCCCACCAAAAAAAACACTCCTCTTTATACCTAACACTCCTCTCTTCCGTCGGGGATTAAAAAGAGAAGAAGTAGATACTACGTCATCCATATGTCCTTCTCAAAACAAATGTATCTGCTAACTGTCAGATGTAAATGAATTCTATAACATCGATTCGCAATCCACAAGTGTTGCGCATTCGATATTTATAAATATTGCAATAGTGTCGTTCTTGAATCGATTTCCTCTCTTAGATTCTGTTGTAAGAAGGATTAGCAAATACATGGTAGTCTCGAACACTTACCATATTATTTCGTCATTACTGAGAAATAGGTCATGCAGATTATACTAATACTAGCTGCTCCCAGCGGCTTCGCCCGCGTGATAGCAGAAAATTAACCCAACGGAACATACTTCAGGGATAAAAATTATCCTATGTCCTATTCCAGGACATGGTCTATCCGTGTACTAAGTTTCATCAAAATCGGTTTTGCCATCTAGGCGTGAAGACGTAACAAACAAACAAACTCAATTTCACTTTTATAATATTAGTAACTTAGTAAGGATTATAATAAGAGGTAAAGTTTGTTTTCTTGGTTGTAGAGGTAATCTCTTGAAAGTGCTGGTCCGAATGCAATTTTTTTTTTACCTTTAGAAAGCTACTTTATTCCATTATTCCTGAGGCCCATAGGCTATATTTTTGTGTATACGGATGGAGCCTCGGGCAAAACCTAGTACGTTAGAAAGTTGTTGTTCATCACCATTTCAGACGAAAGACGTCCACAGTTAGACATAGGCTTCCACGAAGTGTCGCCATAACGATCGGTCCTGTGCGTCTCGCAACCATCGGGTTCCCGACCCTCACCAGGTCATCGGTCCATCTTGTAGAAGTTGTTGTAATGTTGACTATAATATGGATAAAGGTACTTCAACAAAGACACTTCGGCCTGACCACCGTTAAGTTCATTTTTGTTTCCACTCAAAACGAAAACAGGATTCAAGCGAAATTTTTCTTAGTGAGCCACGAATCACGTTTGGTGTATCGGATACAAGTACAACAAACGTGATTTTTTAGCGTTTCATTTCTTTTTTTGAGGTGAGAAAACAAAGTTTTAGTCAGTAAAACTTTGACAATCTCGTCAAACTTTTACTTACTGACTAAATCTGTGTGTTTCTTTGTCCTTTGCGTTAGTACTTAGTCACCGAGGTGACTATTTCAAACAATATCATAGGTCTGTTCCAGTACCAAATATTCTATGTCTAACAGTTACTAAATAATTTTCAGCAGGACAACTCCGCTAACACAATACACTAGCAAATAAACGTTTACCAACCCTATTCCCACTACGGGATACTACCAATATAGTTCGTAACAATACCGCAAACTATTCTGACAGGGCATCAACCGTGGGGTATATATTTTCGACCGCGCATGTGATGTTTTCGACCTCAAAACCAATAGATGCACATACATAATTGATCGAGAACGAGGATATCAGGTTTACAGTAGTTTCCTGAAATCGTGAAACAGGGGGAACAGTAAACCCACTAGAAGTTGAAGAGCAAAATGAAGCCAGTCTAAAGACTGTAGGTACGCTTAACCAGAGCTTTCTCTTACCCCTGAGTTTGTTGCAGTGTTTCTTCTCAGGGTAGTCAGCTAGGAAACACCGGCCTCATCTAGCTTAAAATGACGAAAACAAGAAATTTGACGTGTAAAAGTGTCTTTTAAACCTATTTGCAAAAATAAATATGAATCAACATTTCAAAAAGCTAACTTCGTCTGATCAAAATGGGTAAGGTAAGTAGATCAACCGGGCATGAAAAACTAAAAAGATATATTGTGTTTGGTAGAAAACACAGAGTTACATTACATCTACAAAAAAATTGGAACAGAGATTTACCAAAATATTTAAAAATAATATAACTTACAAATGACTAGAGGGCTTACCACGAGCTCTTAACGCGATCCTTTGGACGACCTAAACTGAGCTGTTAAAGGGATGGAGCTATATAGGGTGTATAAGCGCGATTCCTTTTTCTCGCTCGCACGCCTTGCATTTAACACCTCATAGTAAGGCCCCTAAAATCGGTGTGATACTGTACACGAGTAGATTTTCTGTATATATTCTGTCCTACAGATCTGTAGAACAAACATATAGGTCAGTATAATTAATGGGTGCCGACAGATGGCGTTCGACACCGATATTTATTTCAATTTGAGCCCCGATACCGGTGCGAATGAAAACGATGTGTCAGCTTATTTTCACGACAAAGTTATAAGCGGATTAATCGGTTATATGGTTCTCGCTGATAGGTTTACATACCGTTCACCAGGAATGAAAACTGACATTAATTTGTCCTCATTAAGCATTTAGAGGACTCATCCTCATCTTCCTGCCCTTGTCCCGTTTTATTTGGGGTCATCGCAACACGTTTTTTTCTTCCAGTCTGTCCTGTCACTCGTCACGCTATCATCAACTGCCTTCTCTTTCATATCACTTCTCACACAATCCATCCATCTTTTCTTTGGCCTCCTTCTCACCCTCCATCCATCCACATGTAAGCTCATAACTTTTTTAGCAACATGCGTTCCAACGACTGAACTACTCAAGGACGGTCACTCTCGGATTTCGACCCTGCTGGGCTCCTACGGTTTTGCTGACATCTTCAGGATTAACTGACGATGCGTCAGTGATTGCGGGAATGTCCAAAATTGCGAGAATGTTCGTAAGAGGTGTACCATCATCATCATCGTCAGCCTTTTTCACTGTTGGGACTCAGGCCTCCACTCTAGGAGAGGAAACGGGCCACACAATTATGAGTGGACCTGTCCAGTCAGTGCAAGCATTTTGTCAGTATGCGTGTAGCTCAGCTCAGGACTACTAAGGAGCTCAAGATGGTTAGTGGTTTGATGATTTTCTGTCATTCTTGTCATATAGCATAGCATAGTTAGCCTCATAATGTTCCCACTGTTTGGACTCAGGCCTCCTTTCTAGGAGAGGGAAAAGGCCGCAATCCACCACGCGGGCTCAGTGCGGGTTTGCGAATGTTACAAGTCTTTGAATTTTTGGTTCTAGGACTTGCCAGTTTCCTTGCGATGTTTTCCGTTGTTAGAGGTGTACCGTCACCCTGGAATGCAAAGGGCAACTGAAGGAACACAGGGTTTTAGTCAATAAGATCCTGAAACCTGGATTTATCGCTCTTCCAGAAAAGTGAAAATTTATTTGTTGATATTCCCTATAAAAGACATCGATGTAGAAACATGTTACACAAACATATATACAGGTAGTTCAGTCGTATCGGTTTATAAGCCGTGTCAGATATTATGTCACATGTAATGGTATGTGTTCTTGCGATGTTACAACATAATATACAAAGCATACATACAGGCACTTGGTAATTCAGCTGATTTGCACCGCGTGATTGCAGCCCCGACATGTCTTTGCTGAATACTGATTAATTAGCAAACGCGAGGGCTTCCGACGGTACAAATGGTTGGTGTAAATTATTACAATCCTGTGTCAGCGTATAACTAATTATACGCTCCAGTATAAGCTTTTCAATGTATGAAAACTGCTTTATTTAAACTAGCTTTCTTCCCGCGAGATCACTCTCGAGGTCTTTACAGAGAAGGGCTATAATTTCAGGATAAAAAGAAGCTTCTGGCAGCAGCCAGCGACTTCATCTACAAGAAAGTAGAAAACTGTCCCAAGGGAACATACATATCATAACATACAGCTTTGCCCGCGTACATGAAAGCCTGTGTAACTCACGAATAAAGCAGCTTCCTATCAGTGAAAAAAATTTTAGCAATTGGACCAGTACTTTCAGAGATTACGTCCTACAAACAAAAAAACAAACTTTACCTTTTATTATATTAGTATGACGAGGAGTTTAGCGAATTCCAGACCATCTACCACCAAAGTTGACCTCTATAATATTGGTATATACGAGTATTAGCTGCAATAACGTCTACAAAACGACCTTCCCAAAAAGACCTTACTGCAAGATTAGGGACCCAAGGATAAGGTATACCCCTACCGCCGTCCTATTAATAACCCTACGACAAATTTCAGTCACGGCGCATCCCCCGGTCCCTACGGCCCGGGCCGGCGATTAATTCTTTAATTAACCCTACAGCGGCGCGGGTCATTGGCGCCGCGAATTAGAAGAAATGGCGCCGAGATAACTCTGCGAACGCACTCGCCATTTGTCTCCATTCAAGATGGCACCCAGTTAAATGGAATAAAAGGAATTCTTGTAGGAAATATTATTAACTTGCTGACTAAACTGAACGCCTCAGTTATGGGTACTGTGAAGATAGTTTAAGGTGTGGTTTAAGAGTATTTAAATGCTGGGTACTTACAAACATGTCAATAAAAGATACCCAACCACGGAATACCTATCTACAAACATTTGTTACGTGCGGGAATCGAACCCATAACTCGCAGTGTAACAGCTAATCGAGAATCGATCAACCACTGCGCGAACCGTGCCTACTTGACGATGCTGTTTTGATAACTGCTAATCTATCACGTCTCAATAATTGAATAGTTGCGATAAATTAAACTACAGGGCACTTTTAATCCTGGTAAGGGTAATACTTACCCTTGGGATTATGGTTACCATATCTCAGAATTTGTCCTGAAATTTCAGAATTTTCGGACTCATCTCAGGATTGCGGCTGGATTTTGCAAATGTCATGAAATCTCAGATTTTTTAGAATTTTCCATAAAATAAAGCTTATATTTTTTAAAGTTAAACTATAAATAATCTTACTTCGTTGTACTTAGTACTTGTGCAATTAAAAATTGTGTCAGTATATTATCGGAGGTAATACCGTTTAGTGAGCGATGATCGTGATTCTCAAATTAAAAAATCTCAGGACTTTTCAATGGAAATCAGGCCTTTGATCCGGATGTTTGATTTTTTTATCTGGTAACCCTACTTGTAATAAATTCTGACTTAATACGAGCAAAGGTGGTAGAAGGTAGATTCCTACACACCCAAAACTATCCAAGTAATAAATCTACGGCAGATATACGATTAGATGCAGGTACATAAGGCTGGCAAGAAATTCCACAGGGCCCGACTCGGCAGCCAGCTACCGTGTCGGACTGACATTCTAGTATGCGGAAGTAGTGGCGCAATCATTTCTAACATGCTTGATGGATTTATTACTTCGGATAAAATATCATATCGTGTTATCGATTGAAAGATAACAGGTGAAATAGGACTTCATTGTCAGGAATTGGGATTATTTATGTAGATACTAGCTGCTCCCAGCGGCTTCGCCCGCGTGATAGCAGAAAATTATCCCAAGGAACCATACTTCCGGGATAAAAAGTATCCTATGTTCTATTCCAGGACATTGTCTATCCGTGTACCAAATTTCATCAAAATCGGTTTTGCCATTTAGGCGTGAAGGCGTAACAAACAAACAAACTCACTTTCGCTTTTATAATATTAATAAGGATTGGCGTTAGCAAGCAGCTTCGCCCGTGTTATTTTTCTCCGTATCCACTCAAAGTTTGACTGGTAGAAAATGCCTAAGGCATGTAGTAGATTTGAAACAGGTATCATTTTTGGGGACACTTCAACTTAAGAGGCTGCTTTTCCACTCGCCTATCGAAAACATCTAGCATACTTTAAAAGCGTGTTACTTCATCTAACGCAATCCAACGCGATGTTTGATGAAAAAGCACCGCGAAAAAAGAGAGATAACGCCTGAAAGCTCTGTTAGCTTTACCACTAATACTTCTTTACAAAAATGGACATCGTAATGTATTTTTGTTGTCTCGGAAAGTAGCCTTTATTGACTTACTCATGTTAGAACTTTCACTGACGTTCTGTGGGTGTGTAGTGCAGTGCGAAATTGGTTTACTGTAGAATATATATTTTTTAAACGAAACTTTGCCCCACGCTGGGAATTTACCTTCCTGTATCGTGGATGCGCGATACCTATTTATAGGCCATACAAACGTTGAAGACATCTACAATACACGTATGCTGTACTTTATCTATCCAGAACTCATAAAAAAAACAACAAAAAGTTCTCGCATTCGTTCTTTGTCGAGATTCTGCATTTCAATTACAAATAATCAAATCGTAACGAACCCCGAAGCGTGAAGGTTCCGCGCGAAGCGCTGCCAACCCCCTCCCAGGGGACTCGCAAATACTTCGCTAAGTAGCTGTAATTAACGTTTAGTCTACGACACTACGACACAAGTGTACGACACTTGAGTCGCATAATATCGCGCGCTGCTAACTTTCAAAGAAACTGTATTGATGTCTGTTCTCTGAAGTATGCAGTTGCAGTCGTACGTTTGAGAGTCTCAGACATGAATTGTGTGTGTATTAAATAGGAGGAAAATGCAGGAAAGCAAACTAAATAAATAGGATAAATAATATATATTTCAATGGGTGCTCTTAAATTAGTTCAAGATTAAGTATCAATGCAAGGCATAGGTGGATATACGGAAGGATGACCACTCATTAGGTACATACAGCGTCTCCTCCTTTCCTTGAGAATGACGTTAAACCGTTGGTTTAGGTAGTCCTTTGCAGATTACTTTACAGCGGTTACGGTATTCCGGTGAAGATCAGATAGTAGCTGCTCTATATAAAATACTGAATGATTACTTGGACATCCAGTTATGAAGTTGCCCTCAAAATAGTTGGAAAAAAGCTCGGCAGATTGGATTCATCATCCATTTGTTAAAAACAATAATTAAATTAATAAGCCAATCTAAATGATATATTTTATTAACATGTCTCTAAATGTCCTTTTGTTTTACATAATTATAATTAGTAGGGGACCCGTCGCGGCGGAGGGTTATGAACGGGATGTAATACGACAACAAGTTCCACGTTTGAAAGCACAACGGTAATCAAGTTTTAAATATAGAATGTGGGATATGTGGGTATTAATTTTAATACTGGCTGTTAATTATTTTTAGAAAAAAAATTAAATGTTTATACTGGCTATTCTAATATTATATGTATATTTTTTTATACGATTAGCAAAATTGTTGTAGCGACAGATGTGTAGCGTGATGCTGGAATATTGTTTTTTTATACATAATATTAAAAATAAATATATAAGTGAATAATAATTATTATTATAAACTAGTGCTTGACTGCGATCCCATCTGATGGTAAGCAGTGATGCAATCATTTCAAATAATATTTTCTTATTATTATGTTGCCCTACATTGTAAAAGCGGTAAGTATACATGTTTGCGATTATCTAAACATCATTTTTTTATCAAACAAACTGGATAATTGGAAAGAGCCAAGGGGGATCTTTTGCTATAGGTGAACAACTCGGGAGTACATAATATAATAATATCAATAGAACTGATATACATACTTGGTATATCAAATAATACTACTCACTCAAACAGTCCCCCCTACTGGTTGGTTCCATGGTCACCCCATACCAAAAACTCAACCCTTAATTCGCTCCCAGTCAAAATCTTTCTAACAACATTTCCCTATTCCCACCTGGTCATTATTTCACTCCCTTACGAAATCTCTTAACAACAGCAATAGAACAATTAAAGAGCAATAACAAGGCAGCAGACGCAACTCCTGGGCAATAAATTGCAGGAGCTAAGCTGCACGGCAAAGTTGGCAAGATGTATACGAGCCAGATTATATTGCTATGCAAATTTTGTAGATGTGAACTTCCTAACTTCGGATATTAACATAGCTTGCGGTGGCACGTGTGCGGTATTTGTTTTTGGTGTATGAAACATTGCGCTGTGTTTATTAGCACAGAATTCCTTCGCTGAATTGGGGATCCTATTAATGATCGACGAATATACGCGGCTGACAAAGAAGATTTATTGTATAACAAGCTTTTAATGAAAAAAAAAATTTTCATAGCAAGCTTTTATACCTGGATATACCTATATATGTATAATGAATCGTAGTCAAGAAGAATCATACGAGCCCAAATTCGACGGGGTTGTGTCGTTCAACTACCAAGTTCCTACAGCCGCCTTGCGGTTCCATCATAATAATTTTACATTGTCATCTGATTTACACGTGCATGCAAAATTTCAGCTCAATCGGTAACTGGGAAGTGGGTCAAATTTAATTTACAAGATTTAATGATGCCAGACAAACATCGGGATAGGTGAAACTAAATAAAATCTTGTAAAACTACTAGTTAACTCGGCAAACATTGTTCTTCATTTAGCTTCACTTGTTTGATTGACCGACATTTTGACAATTCAAAAGTAGTCCTATAGGGTCCTGATCATAATATGATAGTTTATTAGCAGACAATTTTACGACTGAACTAGAGATCCAATTAATGATCGGTTGATTAAACGTGGGAATATAGCTGGTTATAAATTTGGTCTCAGAGCATACATATTTGAAGATACCATTTCTGTCCCCAACTTCTTGGTATTGATAACTAGCGCACGCATTCTGTGAAGCTAGTTCAAATAAGATTCCATCACGTATTCCACAGAGAATATTTAGCAAATAGCTCCGCACGAATTCTGAGAATCTGCGAAATGTTGGCGTTTAACTCCAGCAAGCCTTTTTCCTAACTGCTGTAATAAGTCTCTCATACCTTCTAGTTTCCACCGACCCAACCATTACCAGATCTGAAATGCAACCTACGTGCACCCGAATGATACAGCAACAGTTGTGCATAACATAAACTGCGCCCACATCTCGCATATACATAATACTATATCTCATGTAGAAACACTTTTGCATTCCCAGAATCATTTGCTAATAAGTATTATTTTGAAATTAAAGTCTTTTCCCAAAGTTCTATACTATACTAAGTCGGTCATACTCTCCAGTATCCACCAACCCAACGATTACCAAGATCTGCAATGCTACACGCGTTCGCCCGAGTGATATAGCAACAGTTGCGCGCAACATAAACTGCGTTCGCATCCCGCATGCCTAATGCTTTCCGTGACGTTAGACTCGCGTCTCATGTGGAAACACTTCTGCATTCGCTGGGTTAATATCAGCGGAAACTTTAGGGTTATAGCCGTTATTCGCTGTGTTATAGTTTGGTTTAAAGTTGCATTTGGGACGAGGTCGGCTTGTATGACTTTGGCTTTCCATTACTCTTTCTAAAAGGTACTATAGTAGTTATCTTTTCGCCTCTCGTCTGCATCAAATTGGACCAAACCAAGGCATCGAGATTGCTCTATTGTGAACTTTTTGCATCGGTTACTATCAGACGAAAGTCAGGTCAAGAACGGGGTTACGAGTAAAACATAAATGTTATGATGAAGAACTAATCAAGCACTACTTCTCCAAATCCTAATAAAACAGATAATTATGAGCAGCTTAGTCACCTTGGCGTAATAGATTCTCGTAGATAGCTAACGAATTCTACTTCATTCATCAATCAATCAAAGCAAGATGTATTCTTGTTAGTTGAGCACCTAATAATCTCATTGTTACGAAACAAATCAATCTCAAAATATCTTATTTCTATTTTAACTAAGAAACGGGAAATTCGTTTCCATTAACTATAAAGGATGACATTAAAAGGCCATGGACACGAAGTCAGCGAGTAGCGGAGGCGTCAGTGGCGGCTCGGCAATACAGACTCGAAGCACAAAATGGATAGGTACCCGAACGAAGAATGAAGCCAGGCGGGCAGATCGCGCGGTGCTATCTAGTGCCAAGCGGTATCATGTCGTAATATCGAGAGATTTTCGTATTTGTTCGCGTACGAAATGTCGGAACAGCGGCAACATCTTTTTGATACAATTGTCTTCGTAGTGTTAGATTTATTGTGTACAATAGTAACAATCATATAATATCAATCAATCTACGCCAATAAAGACGCGTGCACAGGTTATGGTGCATCTCGCCCAAGCACAAACTAGCCTGTAGGCCAAGTTAACTTTTTTAAAATGTGCATGGGCAGAGATTCGCCCGGATCAGTCTAGTAGAACGGACTAGATGTTAAAATTAAAATTAAAGGGGCCAAATAATATATATTTATTCATTTTTGGAAGGAGTTAGTGTCTTTCTGCTAGACTGACGCAGCAATGCCCACAATCGCTGCCGCACCGCTACCCGCGCCTGCTGACTTTGTGTCCATTGCCTAAAGGATATTAAGTCCTTGTAAATTCGCAGTTCATTACTTGGTGCCAATGAAAAACGACCGATACTAAATAGTGGGGATAAATGCAAATTCACTAAGTGATTAAAAGCTGGTGGTGAATCTTTTAGGATTGAGGACGCTCCACTCAGCTTAGTGTGAATAAAACGAGGTAATTAGCTAAAATGGCGTAATTAAGGACAAGTGCAATCAAGAAAGGGGTTGACCACACGCAATAGCGATTGGATCAATAGCTATTATTTCAATCTCAAATGAAAATTTTTGTTGTTGTCAAATCTGACAAAAATTGCCTCGCCTCTTATAAAAATTACTCAACGATAAAAAAACGCTTCATATCTAGTGTTGCCAGTTATATTTAGTTTATAAGCTACAAACTTCAACAGAACTTCTCTTAGATCGTGGGTTTGAACCCTATTGAAGCTAACTTGGTCTAGATTTGCACGAATAATTAATATTTGTTTCAATAACAAAATTCAGGATACTGAAAACCAGTTCAGATTGTTAATTACTGCTAGGACTGCGGTTAAAGTTGTCGTGGTTTTGGAACTCAAAAGACAAGTGAAGGAATAAAAGTCAGATTTTAGTCAGTAAAAGTCCGATACTCTCGCAGAGAGGAAGAAGGTATTTGATATATATCCACATCTAAAAAAAGATAGTTACAATTTTCTTAAACCAAAAACAGTGTCACATTCATGCTCATAGTCAACAAATCTTTAAAACTTCAAGGGGGTTCAATCAATATCAATCTGGTGAAGAGTGGCAGAGCTTGTTAGGTACAAATTGATATTGACTCGATTGACGGCCCGGGGTCAATCACCAATTAGAGCGAGTTTTTAGCTGATGCTGTCGCAACGCTGTTTCGTAGGCGATCGATTAATTATTGGCAACGTGACAACATTACTTAATGTTTATTGCTCGAGTTGAGGTGAAACTTGGGCAGTTTTTAAAAATCGACACAGACAGCATAACAAGAAATTTAAGATATCTTTAGCATAAAACTTGATAGCAGGAACAGCGCTGCATACGCATATGTATCGAAAGGGCAAAGAACAAAAAAGCACACACTAAATTAGAAAAACTGATCCCACCAAAATCATTTCATGTAAAATGTTGCCAAGACGACCACATAAGCTTTCTCCTGTGAAAAAGATATCAGACCCTAACTTCACAAATTCTACATATCAGTAAAAATTTATTGATTATTATGATTTTATGAATAGGATGATGAATAAAGAAGATATAGTTTCTGATACGTAAGTTCAAGTAACAAGTGAAAAACTATAAAGTGACGGTAAAGCACTGCGAAAACGTACAAATAAAAACTTGACTGAAACTCAAAACATATCTATCGATAATAACCTTAAGAGGGTCCTTCTCCACTCGCTTATCGTAAACATCGAAAATGGTTTAAAGGCTTGTTACTTCATTTAATGCAATCCAACACGATGTTTGACGAAAAGGCAACGCAAAAAAAGAGAGATAACGCCTGGAAACTCTGTTAGTATTCGGTAATTCCGAGATTTACTCGAAAATTTCACAAAACTTGCTCCAGGAAATAGCTGTTTTTTTTAAACCCTTAAAAGTTTTTGGAAAAGTTGTCGTCATTTAGAATCTTAATAAAATTTGCAAGGTCTCTAGAGGATTACTTTTTTGACTTTTTTAATTTTTAGGCAAATTATGAAGTGTCAAAGTTCATACAAAATAGGACATTTTCAGAGGTTTTTACTGGATTAGTTTTACACAAATTTAGAAATTGGTTTCTTTAGAAACCTAGATAATATCCACAAGATACTGTGTTTCTAAAATATCTAATGAAAAAAGTGTAATAACGTCATAATCAGTTATGAGCGGTTGTATGAAAAACAGTGAAAATGTGAGTCATGATGCACCACCTTAAAGCCAAACACCATCAAGATACGTCCATCGCTACTGACGACATAGTAAGGAAAATAAACAGCTATCTTACATCTGACCAACGACATATAACTGCTGATAAGAAACTCAAAAGGACTACGAAGGCTTTATGGACAATTAAAAAAACAATCCAAATAATAGCCAATGGTGAATGTGCTGAATATGCTCAAATCAAATGGGCTAAGAGCAAAAAAGCACATACTAAATATATCAGACAAACCAATAAGCATATAAACTGACATTGATCTTGTGAATACAGAAGATATAGTTTCTGATACGTAAGTTCAAGTAACAAGTGAGGAACTACAAAGTGACGAAACAGCACTGCGAAGACGCACAAACAAAAACTTGACTGAAACTCAAAACATATCTATCGATAATAACCTTAAAGCTTGTAACACCATCAAGATCTCTTGATCTGTCCATCGCTACTGACGACATAGTAGGGGAAATAAACAGCTATCTTGCATCTGACCAACGACATATAACTGCTGATAAGAAACTCAAAAGGACCACGAAGGCTTTATGGACAATGTAAAAAGACAATCCAAATAACAGCCAATGGTGCATGCTGGAGATAACGGAATACGATGGTGTTTTTCAATGGTCGAATTTGTTGTTTTATAGTTTTGGGTCGGCCTATAAATGTCAGATATGGGTTTTGTTAAGTTTTGAGGAAAATGGGTTTTATATTGTTGAGTTTTTATGACAACCTATATTCTCATTCTTTAAGATTTTGTGTTTTTTTTTTTAAATAACATATTTATGGATCTGTAGTTTGATAAAAGTACAAAGAAATGGTTACAATTTTGTCAGTGATTGTGACCAAACCTATGCTTATATTTTTCTTAATTGGGCAAAAAGCAAGAGGTTGCCAGTGTTTTACAAATAACTCTGTATAAATCAATTGCTGTTCGTTAGTCTCGTTAAAGTTCTAAAACGGCTTGACCGATTTCACTTTTTTTTTGGTGTTGTTTTATTTGATCTAACTCAGGAAAAAATGGGGAATAAGACCCATAGGAACAATAAAAAACTGGTAATTATGTGTACCTACTAATGTCGCGGGTGAAGTCGTTCGAACAAAGGAATTACTTGAATCCTGTTTTAACAATGACAAAACTAAACCTAATGGACAGTATCGAACTTACCGAAAATCACAAATGATGTTATATCACTAATGATCCTGACCTTTCACATTTCATCGCTTCATCGCCCACACATTCAATCAGCTATCGTTTCAACTGTTAGATAACCGATACCGCTATGCGAATCAATAGGTGACGCTAGGATTACCGATAGACAAGTGATATTCTCACATATGGCAACACACGTAAGTGTCGGTGTATCTCATGATGTGATAGCAATCAGTTTAGTGAACTCATTAGACAATTAAGTTTTAGAAAATCAATTTAGAATTATCTATAGTGGTAAGTGTCACTTACGCTTCTATACTTCTATAAAGGTGGGCCACGTATGATCTGGGTGCGTAGGTCTCCATACATTTTATATGGCAACTAGACTTGTAGAGTTACAATACTTTCACGCCACGCCACGCGACTCTACGTACAAATCAGGCGTGGCCCACGTGTACGTCGGTCTAATGTAGTTCTCGCTTAATTCATACCGTATGGCCACCTTATTTAGAACAAAGCACGATCGAGTAAGAAGCCGCAATTACCGTTGCTGCTTAAGACACGATTGTCTTCTTCTTTTTACTAGAACTTATGTCAATTATTTGGAGTCGGTCCTTCTTGCCTTTGTTTTCCATTAAGTAGGATACTGTGCCTAGTCTAAGTTGAGATGCGAGCTTCTTGAAGGTTACCATAGTAAACGAATACATTTTCTCTGCTTGCCTGTCCGGTTCATAGGGTTCTAAACAAAATAGCTAACGTTCTCCCAGCGATACAGATGTTCGGGATTGATATTTAATTTTTTCGCCGAGTCCAGTTTTTGATTTGAAACTAAGATACCTGAAAATTCTGTGATATGGTATCCGAAAGCCAAATGCCGTAGAAGTGGGTTTTTTTTTTCGGTGGGAAAAATCATCCAATGAGCAAACCCGCCCTTGGGTGAAGCGGGAGATAGTGTAGACTCTTACTGACTAAAACCCACCCCTTTCCTTCTAGCCTTCATACCGGGGCTCGAGTTTCCTTTCGGATAACACTGGCCCCAGTAGGCTTCGACCCAGCTGGGCCCCTCCTGTTGCTGACTACTTCTTGAGGCGCGCGGGAACAGTGCGCCCTCGACGTCTTGGGCTCGGTCCGGACACTTATCGGACGGTCGGACAGCGAGCTACCGTAGAAGTGGCTACTTTCCAAATACTTGTCAGGATAAGCCTTCTGTCTCTATCCTGTTCCATAGCCGTAGTCCCTAGTGAAGTGAACCGAATTAGGCAATTAATGGGTGCGGCAGCGCGACCACAGTACCAATTACATTGTTAGTTAGCGGACACTTTATGTGCCAATTGTATGGTGATCGCGGATGGGCAATATGGTACTGATGATACTGCTCAATTTTCGGTAAACTGATCGGAGTTCATAATGAGCTGTTTGTTGGAAGCAAAACCTTGACGTTTATAAGTGTACATATCATTATCAAGAATAGAATATGTACAATTGTACATGGCATAGCATAGTCGGCCTTATAGTGTTCCCACTGTTGAGACTCAGGCCTCCTCGCGGGCCTAGTGAGGGTCACATATTTTCGAACTTTTGATTCTAGGACATGCCGGTTTCCTCACGATGTTTTCCTTCACCGTTTCGAGAGCAGTGGTGATGAAGTAATGCGCCTGGCTGGGTTTGTACACGCGACCTACAACTCGTAAGTCGGAGCCGTTACCACTCGGCCACCACTAATCCAATACAATAAAATGTACACCATGCAAGATACAAGTTTCAGAAAAGAAGATGTTAGGTACAGATAACGTGGTGTTGCTAGATGTTTGAAAAAGTTACCGTGGCCCTAGAACGCAAAGGTAAAAAAGAGGTAAAAAAAAATGTAAAAGTCTGACGCCCTCTACACACAGCGGAAGAAGTTATTTGATGAAACTAAAAAAGGTACACAAGGCGGTACTTTGGGTGGCCTTATCGCTCAAAAGCGATCTTTTACAGAAAATCTTAAAAAAAAACATATGAGATTAATGAAGTAATTAATGGACAGTAACCCAAAGTTAATTAAATAAACTAGTATATCGTTGTTCATGTGATCTTCTGAAAAACCCTTTATGAGGAATTCGAAAGGCCAGGAATAGCAGTTTCATTAATCTTTGTACAAAGGTTATATTTAGCACCTGGCTTAGATCTACAAATATATATAGTCTGGTTACTCTTAATGTAATGTGGCAAAAGCACTTCCAAGTGCTTTCATCAAGTATAATGAAGCAATGATATGGATAATGGAAGTAACCGAGCAACTTTGCCAGAATCCCCAAGTGCGTTAGAGAATGTATGGGTGTCAATTTGTGATCTGCTAAACAATGATATCACTTAGATTAACCGTATATGGTCATACAAACCAAACATGTATGCAAGATTCCAGCTCCATCGGTAGGAGATAATTGTTTAAATATTCAGTTGCAAAAGACCCATAATTATGTAGATTACCATAATAAGTAAGAAGGCTCAAGATTAAAGCATTTCAAACAAACTACTTGCATGTATTTTTAAATTGTGAGTCATTCAGTCAGAAAAAACGTATGATAATTGTACTTTCCAAAGTTATCAACACTTTGGAAAAAGCAATGGAGAAGAATGTGCAAAAAACTCCATGGCCACTCTTTTAAATCATACCAACAATCTCGGTTACATGTTAATATGAATGCTCCAGAGTAGTTTTTTGCATTTTACGCAAACCATATATTTATGAACAAAGAACCTAAAACTAACTTGCAAAATGCGAAAAAAACTTTATTAATCTTGAATTAAAGGTATTTTCAGTCAATTTACATTCGGAAAACCAAGCTCTCGTTTCTTTTTACGCAGGTAATATTCAGCGCCTGCCTTTGACCTACATCCGTAGGTACAGTCTAGCCACTGCTAATATAACGTCAAAACCCAATACAATATCCCTATGTAGAAGTACTAATTGAGCCCCGGGCACATATGCCGTGGACGGCTATTGCTCCGACCTACGCACTCTGATGAGAACTGTGTCTGACATTATTAATGCTGACATGCTCACTATACAACAAGAGGTTCTATAGGCTTCCATTTCATAGATTACATAAGAGCAGCTTTCTCGTCGCAAACGTCTGGACAACTGGGGATGAAGGTTTACCTGGAACAAAGAAAAGAATTTGATAAGAAACCAAGGCACGATGAATAGACTCTTAATAAACTAGTGAGCCACACCATCAACGATTGCATCACTGCTTACCATCAGGTGGGGTCGCAGTCAAGCACTAGTTTATATGAGATAAATAAAACCCGTCAGTTATAAAATAATAATAAAACATAAATTAAAGTGGCAAACCGTAAATCACCGTCAATTACAAGCTTTTATTTAAACATGCAATGTTTGTTTGTATGTATGTTTGTTGGGGAAATCTTGAAAATGGATTTTGAAACAGCTACCCTAACTGATTGAGCTGATATTTGGTATACCTATGTAACTAGCATGACAGTGCATTAATAAGGTACCACGGAGTTGGTCTGATGATGGAGTGGCCTTAGAAACAACTGAGCGCAACAGGATAACCCCATTGTGTGCTTAAACACGATGGAGTTATCTTGAAAGTGCTCCCTTTGGAATGGTCTTGTTGGGTACCCCGTGCGAGAAAAGCTTATGATTTTCATAGAAAACTATTTTATATATATATATATTCCATAGGTTGTCCGAATGGTCCTCGGACGCAAGGCAAAGAAGGAAAATAGGGGCGGGTTTTAGTCAGTAACAGTCTGACACGCTCTCCCGCCCCGCTCTAGAGCTAGGAAAATAATTGGATTATTTCCCATCTAAAAAAAATGGTAATATATGAAGTAAAAAGTGCTAAGTTATTTAAGGCCTACACAGCAGTAGTTGATTCCGGGTTCAGAAGATGATAATGGTAAATGCAAAAAATGAGACAGGAAATTATCTCAAGACTCCAATCAGACGATGTCTGTGTAGTGTAACTGTACAATATATAACTGGTACAATAATAAGATAGTGCAACTCTGAAGTAGTAAGAGAGCGGAAATTGAAAACGTAAACAGTAGCAAAGCGAAATATTTTATGTTCGGTCGTAAAGTTGTAACGATTGCGTCTGAAGTTATAATATTATGTGCGAAAGGAGTAGTGTTTTATGTAGCACGTTTCACTATGCGTAGGTATAGGTTCCTTGTTACTTGCCCCATGAGAGAAAGAATTGATTTTATGTGTAGCCTTGTCGCTTGACGCACAAACCCAACATCGCGCAGAGTTAATAGGCTAATACGATTGCATCACTACACTCCATCTGTTTAGGTAGTTAACTAAACGTAAACCATATTGAAATGTCTTTTTATTTAAAACTAGCTTTTGCCCGCGCGGCTTCGCTACCGCTCTTCCCTACTCCACCCTACTATACCCAACTCTACCCTACTCTACCCTACCCTATTCTACCCTACTCTACCCTACTCTAACGTACTTTACCCTACTCTACCGTACTTACTCTACCGTACTTACCCTACTCTACCGTACTTACCCTACTCTACCGTACTTACCCAACTCTACCCTACTCTACTCTACCCTACTCTAATCTACCGTACTCTACCCTACTCTACCGTACTACCCTACTCTACTCTACCCTACTCTACTCTACCCTACTCTACTCTACCCTGCTCTACTCTACCCTACTCTACTCTACCCTGCACTACCTTAATTTTATCAAAAAAAGAATTAGCGAAATCGGTCCAGGCGTTGTTGAGTTATGCGCTTACCAACACATTTTGCGATTCATTTTTATATTATAGAAGATGAATCGCCATGCTGTAGCGCGTTAGTAGCGCGTTGGCATCGCTTCTGTAGCTGGTTGCAAATGCGACTAACGCTCGATACTGTAGTGCGTTTACAAAACGCGCAACAGTATCGCTACAAAAGTCGCCGTGGGCTAGAGGCCTTGAACGCCTGATGGCCATCGTCGCATGTTTTGTGAAGCTGAAATTACGTCAAGCTATCCGGTGTTAGGTTACTAACTAATTTGGAATTAAAGGAAAACAGGGAATGTATTCGTTACACTTTGTGTCAAAGAGGGATGCTTGCGAAGTTTGGATAGCGATGCGGTAATATGACGTCACTGTTTTCGATGGCGTAGAAGCGCGGTCTTTTGTTTTGCTATTGTTCGATGTGGAATTTTAATAAGTAAAGAGTAGATTTTGTTACTTTTTATATCGACACAAGCTTTAAATGTGCATAATAACTAGCGCTTGATTACAGATTATCACGTTAAATCCCTCGTGAAGGCAAAAAGCAAAAAGCTAGACACTACAAAGTACCAGGACATCAAAGCTTATTGCAGTTCTGAAGGTAGCCATACACGCTAAATACCTGACAGGTTTGCATGTACAATTGAGTTTTACAGGTAAACCGGAGCGTGTATGTTGCACAACTGTGCAGTTTTCCACACAAGCTTACCTGACAGGTAAACCTGTAAGGTATACACTAACGTGTACCTTAACAGATGCCGCGCTGCACAAAAATGTAGAACTTTCTTATTGACATTCACTAATTTAGCGAGCTGTAAAAACTACTTGAGCTTTACCGCCCACAATCTCACTTAATTGAACACAGATTTCTAAATGCGAGTCCATTGTCTTCAAACACGGTGACGTCATTTTCAGTTGACTACGGCACGGATGAATTGGGTGTCTTCCAGCTTGTAAGAGGCAATCGAGGGAAATGGGTCAGGGATGTGAAACTTGCCTATTTTAGACATTTAACCTGATAGAAAAAGTGCTGAATAAACGTGATAACGTGGAAAATGTGCTGACAAAAGGAGTGAATATTTAATTACATTAAAAAAATGGAATTTGAACGATTAATTATGATTATGCGTCTTCGTAGCTGTTCACGTGTTCCACCATTCAATTTCTATAGCTATATCCAGTAATAACGGAGAGGTTTGCTACTTTTTGAACTTGTTTTCGATATTTACAAATTACTTTATGAAGAACTTCTTATTTACATTCTTGGATAAAAACTCTATAAAAAAACGCTCGGTGTTTAACCGAAATAGCGTGAAATCACGTGAAAGCACGGCGTTGGCTTGGGGTTTGAGTAGTAGCTTAACTTATATACCTGTTACTATAGCAGCTTCATTTCAAGTCATCATGCGCACCTACAGTAGGAAGTATAAGGAAGGGTAGTGGACTAGAAGAGCCGAGCATGGGCGACACTACACGAACTTGAGCTCGGCTCGTGCTCCGTTCCTACTTAGCTACCTTATTTACTTAGATTTCGTTAACCTCTGAATGAAAATACTAAACAAGTAAAACTGGCATTAGGACTTTCTGAGAAGTAGATGACGCGTGATTATACAAAAAAATTAAAAACGTGAAAGCTTAGTATACAAAAAAAAACCTCTTCAGTCTTCACCGATAACAATAATAAATTATCATTAGCACGTCTCCACGACGTACACGTCGGGGGAGCGTACAGTTTGTAATCAGGTCTGACCTGGATAGTTCTTTGTTCGTCGCTGAATGAGAGCCGACGAGCGCAGGGTTAATTGCGAGGTTGGTACACGCCTTTGGAGGGTTAACTTACAACTAATGCATTGAGTGCGTATGTTGCTGTTGTCGGGCAAGGGTTTGTTTATGTATTAGGGTTAAACTGGGCCAACTAAGATAAGGGGAAAAGTATGCGAACGTGCTTCTGCTAAGTAAATACGAAATAGTGTGTCGAGTGACCCATTTTTTTATTTTGTTAATTTAATATAAATATGTACATAAAACACAAAAATATATCCGTAGCTAAAATAATTTCACATGTATTTCATCATCATCATCGTTTTAGCCAAAAGACGTTCACTGTTGGACATAGGCCTCCCCCAAGTGTCACCCCGATGGCGACAATTGTATTTAGTAAAAAAAAAAAATGAAATTAGTAACAGACACATCTATTTCATTTAAATGATGAATAGATGTGTGTAGATTATTAATATTGGCTTCTAGAACATACAGGAAAAAAAGACACGATGGCATAGACCGAACCTTTAAATAGAACTTGTAATTATTAGAAAGTCCATAATTAAGAACGTAATTGCGTATACATATTTAATATAAAGTCAATTCATTAAATTCTCCCTGAATTTAAGACACCCACGCAGCTGACACCCACAAATAGTTCATAATTAAGGTTGAATAGAAAAAGTCTCATGTAAATTTTAAAGGTATCTGTTACTTTTATTTTCAGCTTCAGTAGTTATAATTAATACTAGCTTTTGTCCGCGGCTTCGCTCGTTATAGTTAATATGAAATAGGTACAACTTGGGAGTCTTCAAGTCAAGAGTGAATAGGTTATTTCTAGGAAAACGCGCTCTATCGTCGGCTACATCTTCGCTTACCATCAGGTAAGATGGTGGTCAAACGCAAGCCTATCAACAATAAAAAAGACATGATGTGTCTTTAATATGTGTGACTAAAAGTGTATGTGCGTGTGAAAGGAAGATGGTTCTGAAAGGTAACTGCTAAGTTAAAATAAGAGTGAAGCTAAACGGTCGATGATCACGTTCGACGATGGAGCATGCTAAACTAGAAGCACAAAATAGATAGCTACAGAAGACAATCTCATGTATGTACTTCACTTTTTATACCTACGCTCGGTGGACGCACACTAATGAGCGTTTGAGCCAGAACTGTTCGACGAGTGGGCCGAGATGCTACCGAGATATCGTGTCCATGAGCGGTGGCTATGTGTGCGTTGCTCGAGCGCGCTGTGTATGTAGATTGACTTCTGTACCTATATATTTAGTGCTAAAAGTAACCTGTTTACTCTTGACCCAGGTTGTAATTATCAGGAAACACAGACTTGGGCTGGGAATTCCATTCCTTCCTCTTTATTTCTAGATTATCTTTATACGTCAGTAAGCGGTTTAATATTTTGTACAAACAAAAAAAACAATACCTAGCAAGACTTTGGCAATTTATTGCCTTGTTTATGCACATTATGTAAGTGTCTGTCTATCTTCAACGTGATTATTACATAATTTAAACAGGTAATCTTTTTATATTTTGTATCTTTTTGTGCATATTTATTTTGATGTCGTGTGTTTATATTATGTATTAGTAAACCTGTCTTGAAGTGTGTTGTTCAAAGAAACCAATTTTAAATACCTGTTCAGACCGTTCATCATTTTATATTCACAAAACTTGAACAACTTCGCAAGACCGACACAATTTTCGTGAACAATCGCATGCTTACGCAAGCTCTTATTTCCAATGTTTAAACAATTTATTTTACCAAGTATACAGAAACAGGTAGCGGTTTACGAAATCTTCTGAGTTTCAACACGTGACAATATTAATGAGAGTATTGTAACCGTACTGTACAATAATATCTTTCTTTAAGCTTGGTTTGTGGTAACAGAGAAGTTCAGGAGTTTTCTCTTGCATTTTCTAACAAAATTGCTGTTTAACAGAAAGAGACACAATAGAAGGGCAATGAGTGAGAGAATGCTGGCGTTCGCTTGGGATTTAATGAATTAAAGTATTTACAAAAAATAAATCATCTGACTAAATCCAATGTGTCGAAAAGAAGCAATAAACATTGGTCAAGAAAAATATTGTTAACATTCTAATGGTAGTAAATACAATACTATTGCTTCAGATAATAATCTCTTCCTCATTGATCTCGTAGTTGCAAGCGTTACTGTTGAGCGTAGGTTTTTCTATTAAGAATTGCCAAACCTGTCAGCCCGAAGTTTAGAAGTTGGTACTATGACATCCCTATGTAGACCGGACTATGAAAATAATGGAGCTGAGAAGGCACCCGGGGTGCTTGGGCAAATAATATCTCCTGCGTACTTGGTTAATCTCTGTTAAAATTGGCCACCGTTATTAAAATTCGGTTGCAAGAACTATTCTCTTCTTATTAAGTTCACTAAGGTGTAAAACGACATCATTGCAAGGATGTGTCTATGCGCTTCTACAGGATTGTACAACTGTGATATTATTAATTCAATAACATTGCAATTTTGATGATAGAACCAAAATTTATTGATAACTAGCTGACCCGGCAAACTTCGTACTGCCTAATAATCCTTTTAGCTAAGCTGCCAAAAATGGCATTTTAAAATGAATTATGATGGTTCTGGTAATGGCGTTATCTTTTGACAGCTTAGTTAAAAGGATAAAATGCCATTTTGAAATGAATTATGCTGGTATATAAATATTTGACTCATCTAAACACAAGGGATCGTAGATGAATCTCTGCGATCAAATATCTGTCTTCTTAATCCCAAAGATGAGAAACAACCTAGCATGAATATTCTAGAGCAAAGCGCGTTCAAACTGTTAATGTACTCGAGTCTATTCCCTACAGATGGTCCATGGAAGGAAGGTTTCCATCCGACTGGCCATCAAAGGATAAACACGAACGATCTAGACTGCAAGTTACCACCGACTAAACATGTTTAGACTCCCATTTGACTGACTGATTGAACCATCTGATTGGTTTCGGAATATTCCGAGGCATATTTATTGATACGGTGAATTTGCAATTAGTTATTCTCATTTCTCTTGGGGTATCGGAATTGGTAATTTATATTTCGGTAAGTATTATTAGCTTGGGGCATAGGTAGGGGTTGTCACATTTATTTTGGATACTAAGGGTTTGTATTTCACCGGGACACGCTAGCGGCGCGACCAGTTGCGCCGCAATTGTGTCCCGGTGAAATATAGCTCTAAGCTACCAAACTAGACACCATAAAGTCACCAGAGTCACCAAACGTCCGAGCTGGTCGCGCCACCAAATTAGTTTCGCAACTAAACGAACACCAGGTGAGTAATTCTCTATAAAGCTGTACACATTTTGTTGGTAGCAGCGACTGGGTATAATGTATAATACCACTGAAAATTATGATTTATGTAGATTAACGTTATCACCTGGTTATTAAAAATGAAAATGTTATCATTTTCAATGAAACACAATGACAATCATAAGCTACATTTAATGAAGCATAAATGTACCGCTGACAGCGGAACATATGCAGCAGAAAATCAACGAAAACATTAGAGTGGACTTTCCCACTAAAAATAATTGTACAAACCCATACTTACTAATATTAAACATCATCATCATCATCATCATATCAACCGAAAGACGTCCGCTGCTGGACATACGCCTCCCCCAAGCGTCGCCACAACGAATAATATTATACATATGAAAGTAACTCTATCTCTCTGTCTGTTACGCTTTTTGGTATGGGAAGCTTGAAGCCTTGAATATATCGGCTCCGTCTTCAACTTCAATTTCAAGTCTGCAGTAACCAATCTTTACGCGGACGGAGCGTCTAGTAGAAGTTAGTTCGAAGTTAAGATAATCTGTAAAACCTTATTATTTTTCTAAGGCAATCTATAATAGCCAATTAATATTACAAAATGGATGTTATATAATTTCCGCACGCGGGAGACAGGGAATTGGATTAAGGACACTTTCTAAGTTAATTACGTATATTACGAGTTTCTGACACATTTAGGTTTATATTCAGAGTATTTACTATCAGATTCGATTAGCAAACATTTATTTTACTTATTATCTATATATATAAAAATCAATGCCACTTTTCGTTGTTATTTTATAACTCAAGAACGGGCTCACCTATCCAAACCAAATTTTTAGGCTTTGTTTGGACTATTTAGTAGATGGTTTATGTGAAGTTTGGTAGGGTAGAGTAGGGTAGAGTAGGGTAGAGTAGGGTAGAGTAGGGTAGAGTAGGGTAGAGTAGGGTAGAGTAGGGTAGAGTAGGGTAGAGTAGGGTAGAGTAGGGTAGAGTAGGGTAGAGTAGGGTAGAGTAGGGTAGAGTAGGGTAGAGTAGGGTAGAGTAGGGTAGAGTAGTGTAAAGTAGAGTAGTGTAGAGTAGAGTAGTGTACAGTAGTGTAGAGTAGAGTAGTGTAGAGTAGAGTACTGTAGAGTAGAGTAGAGTAGTGCAGAGTAGTGTAGGGTAGAGTAGAGTAGGGAAGAGCGGGAGCGAAGCCGTGCGGGCAAAAGCTAGTCTATATATATAAAAATCAATGCCACTTTTCGTTGTTCTTTTATAACTCAAGAACGGGCTCACCTATCCAAACCAAATTGTTAGGCTTTGTTCGGACTATTTAGTAGATGGTTTATGTGAAGTTTGGTAGGGTATAGTAGGGTATAGTAGGGTAGAGTAGGGTAGAGTAGGGTAGAGTAGGGTATAGTAGGGTAGAGAAAGGTAGAGTAGGGTAGAGTAGGGTAGAGTAGTGTAGGGTAGAGTAGGGTAGAGTAGGGCAGAGTAGGGCAGAGTAGGGAAAAGCGGGAGCGAAGCCGTGCGGGCAAAAGCTAGTTATTAATATAATAAGCGGGCAGTCTATGTATTTACGCCAATATATTAAAACTGTAAACGTTATCAGAACTCATTTCTGAACAGAAATCCTGAAACCTGTTCGCAACGAAAATGTTTTATATTTACATTGTCATAATAACTAGCTAAAAACGATTTTAGGAACCCGTAAAATCGTTTACTGGCCTAAAATGGATCTTAATTGGCGTGACTGCACGATATCAGTGCGTGTGATTAAAATGACGACATCTCCAAAATTTTGTGTGACATTGTCGTTGAAATGGAAAAAAATACTAATTTTTTTTTCATTTGTTTTAAAAAGTAACTTTATCTAAAATCGCAAAAAGAGAGATTTTTCGAAACCGATCAATATTAAATAAGTTACGCCACCTTTCAATCTTTCAAATCTGGTGGAAGTGGAAAATTGTCAAGTAATAGAATAAAGATGCGCACACTGAAATGTGACATCATCGCCATTAAGTTAAGTGTGTACAAAAGAGATCGCGAGATTTACACCACGCCCCCATTCTTTCTCATACTAATACATATTTGAAATATTTTAGCTTAATTTAATAAACAATTTTGATACTAGATTTGGAAGAAATATTTATTTTTAGTGTTCCTTGGTGTAAAAAACAGATCCGGCCACACTATCCCAAATTGGCAAAAAAAACTAAGAACCTAAACAATTCACAGACAGAAACAGAACGTCGAAAATCTAGTACGACGAGTGTCTAAAGTCTAAACTAGACAACACGGCGGGCGGGGTGGGCAAAGCCGCACGTCTGTCCGACACCAATTTATAAAGGCACAATACAAAACCTGAGG
This sequence comes from Mythimna lalbum, assembly GCA_949319445.1. NCBI lineage: Eukaryota > Metazoa > Arthropoda > Insecta > Lepidoptera > Noctuidae > Mythimna > Mythimna lalbum. Next base: position 15,679,221 of record OX439357.1, on the reverse strand, counting down.
TTAACAAATTAAATTTTCCGGACAGTTTAGAGCCTACTTCTGAACTGGGGCGTGAAATGTAAAATATAATTAGGGGTAGGCCGGTGAGAATCGTGGGCAGATTGTATTTGTTTTAACCCCTCTCGTGTCGCACCCAAATTAACGGCGGGCTTTGCAAAAAATATTCAGCTGCGGCGAGTTAGCTACAAAGTTAGCGCGGCTTATTGTTTTAGTGTAGCGTAAAACATATTCTGGTTTTCGGAGACTTTTAGCGAGTCAAGTTAAAGTTTTAGTTTAGTCGCCATTGACATAGGAGCAAATTTTTGAGGGAACTGAAATTCATTGTTTCGGGCGGCTGTCAGTACGTGTATATTGTCAGTGCTGTCTGTTGTATTGACATTGCTGCAAGTGCAAAATGAGGTACATGCATATGCAGGCTTGTAATGTTATAAAGAGTTACCAGGGCTATAAGACGCAAAGAGCAAATGATGGAACATAGATGGGTTTTTGTCAGTAAAAGTCCAAGACAACCTCTCGTTCTGTAGAGCGGCAGAAAATTGCTTTCTTTAGCAGCCAAAATACAAAGTAGGCTTACCTATGTGGAGCTTAGGAAATTGTTTTATAATATACGGCATTCTTAATTTCAGAATTTTAGTTATTTTCTCGTTCGGTACAATTAGAGCTAAACTGACGGAAGTACTAAGTACCCATATCAAATTTTTGATAAGACGCTTGACCCCCAAAACTTTGTAATGCATAAGTCTGGTTTTATTTACTTTAATCTCAACGGACATAAGAACAACGATAAACTTTTAGAGAACTCAAAGTGCCTACTAGGAACTTGTTTACTTTTTGTTTTGATAAAAAAAGTGGGCTACCTGACCTTTGAGAGGAAATGTTTTTCTTTTTTCTAAGGTAAAACTCCTACGTGTGTTCGTGAAACGTTTACTGTAGAAAGGTTAAATAAAGAGACTTGAGAAAATTAATCAGTATTTCGATACGACAATAACAAGAGACACTGCTAAATACATAAGGTGGGTGTGTATGTGTATAGGCTAGAGTACCGAATATTCGGTTTCGGTCGAGTTTCGGCTTTCGGTTTAGTTTCGGTTTCGGTAGCAAACCTGCCGAAACTACGACCGAAACCGAAACTGCACTCGTTCTCGCGATGTGATGCGCGCGTGGAACGATGGAAAGGACTCGGGATTTCATGGAACGGACTCGGGCGCGGTCCGGACGGTTATCCGACGGCCGGACGGCGAGCTACCCAAAGCTCGTCGTCCGCAAGCCTACGCCTACGGTAAACTTTGTGATCGGTCATGTTCAGCGCGTTAGATTCTTTCCAATTAAGCAAGCCAGGAAGACATTTTGCCGTGTCCATGTTCCTAATCATGACTGGCTTGCGTTTTAAGTACTCCCAAACTAAAATCGAGTTAATTCATCAAGTCAACGAATACCAAAATACCAAAATTTAAAATGCATTAAAAAAAAAATAAGGACCGACTGATTATAATAACGTTTTCTTTATTTTTAAAACATTATCGTTGTAAGGTAATTTCGGTTTCGGCCGAAACTGAGACCGTTGCCGAAATGCGGTTTCGGTTGAAAAAACCAGTTTCGGTCGGACACTACGCTAGAAGAGTCGGACTACAAGCCGAGCTCAAATTCGTGTAGTGTCGCTCGTAGTCGGCTTGTCTAGAGTCGGTCCGCACTATACTCTGTTCAAAATAACATTAGGCATTTATGAAAACCTTTTATTACTGTCCGTTCTACCGATTTTGACTTTTATTACGTTGGTGGCATGACAAATGGCGGCTGCAGTAAATTATTAGTATTTTTACCAGTTTTTTGCTTTTAACGCCATCCTTGTGCCTATGAAATAGAAGTTAAAATCGGTTGAACAGACAGTAAAAAAGGTTTCTTTAATGTTTATTACTAACGCGAATAGGGTATACACGAATATGAGCTAGGCTCGTGCTCAGCTCCTTCCTCTTGCGTAGATCCATCTTTACATTTTATTTAGAAACTTTTTGGCGGAATTTCTTCAAGTAAAGTTCAGTGGCTGTTTTAATTATTCGCAAATTGATTCTTGCATATTGTGATGTAAAATTGGTGTATTTTTGTATCTGAAGTGTCTGCGCAACTGGACAATATGGGCAATTATTGAAACAGGTGAAATGGAGCTGAGATTTTTATTGTAGTTTTGGCTACCTCAGCTAAGTTTACCGAGAAGATTGACTTGATACATATGTTGTCAAATACTGCAAAAATATTGGAAATTATACATCCACATTCTAAATTCATCCGAAGACATGGCTGAAAGGACTTAGTATCCAAGCCAAAAAAAAAGAAAAACTTTTGAATTTTTTATCGTAAAAAGAAACACCATCTCCACTCCCAAAGGTGTAAACAAAACTTCCGTCCCCTAAAACTCACACCATTAAGCGTAGAAACAATATGACGCAAGAGGGTTAATTTGGGCCGAGTTAAGCCTTCTAACCTATTTCTTCGTCACAAACACTGATTCCACCGCAGACATACAGATGATACACCCCTACGCACACATACAAAACAACATTCGAAATTTAAAGGAGAAATAAGGATCTCGAATGCGGTAAGATCTTTGGTTGTTGAATAAAGACTCTTCATCACTGTTTTTAGTAGTCTGTGGTCCGACCTATTTCCTCACTCAACAATCTACGTTGATTCCTGTGCTGTTCTCAGCAGATCCCTTTTTGTTTGTATCTTCAGATTGCAATTAGGAACCCAACTTATCTTCGTACTATTTTCATTCCATTTATTCTTGGTCTTCACAAGAAACTAGGTATTTTGATTAATTTGCTGATACTACGAAAGTTGATCTTGTTTCCTTGATTGATACGAGAAAATTGAGGCGGCTTGGAAAAGGTCAATCCTATTTAGGTTCGCGAAAGTAATTATTTTGGGTCTTCTATATTTTGGAAATCCCATGCTTATTTGATGATTCGATTCACGCGATTCTCTTAGAAATGTTTAAGGATAATAACAACATGTATGGAAACATTAAGAATAACGTGTGTACGAGTATGTTCAGACAAATCTTTATCTATTTAGTATGTGGCAGAAATAAAAAGAAAACCAAGCTGCTTACCCGCGACTTCGTCCGTGTGAATGTGGGTTATTGCGAAGGCGAAATCGATGTCAGATAAAAAGTATCCCATGTCCTTCCTTGGGTTCAAGCTTACTCAATATCATCAAAGTCGGTTCAGCATTTTATCCGGAAAAGCGTACAGAGATACTTATACATTTCAAATATTCGTATGGATTAGATCAACCTCGATTAAAATCGGCTAAAGTACATACTACTTTCAGACAAGCAGTCATATTTTTGATCGATTAGGGTTATATTTGCGTGCATATTTCAGGATTTACCCGACTTGATTATGAATCAAACGGTATTTCTTGTGAGGGGGCTGAACAAGGATATCGGGGCTGAAAGAACGGTAATTCCAAATCTTTTACGACTAATATAATGAGATTAGTTTTAAGACATCAATAACTCAACTATTTTCATTTTAATTAAATAATTATCATGATTAAATTCGAAAAAGACCGTATGTAAAAAGCGTTCTGGGAATTCATTATGCGTACAGCTAAGGAGTGGAACTCCCTATGGGAGTCTGTGTCTGTGTGTCCTGATAGCTATAATCTAGGGGTCTTTAAGTCAAGAGTGAAAAGGTTGCTTCTAGGCAAGCGTGATCCATCGTCGGCCACATGATCGTTTTCCATCAGCTGAGATAGTAGCCAAACGCGAGTCCTTAATAAAAAAAAACCTTATGGTTGATACACTACATAACTTGGTTCTTAAACTTTGTAAAACTTACAACGGCCTTCCGAATTGGATTCATAAGGCTTACGAGGATCCCCGCTCTAATTTACATAGGAAGGCTTTTGTTCAAGTTCTTACATCCCCTTGGATATTCAATTGTAAGTTATTTTTTCCCTTAGCAAGAGATGAACAGGGAAGCCGGTTGCTATGTGAAAACAAGCTTCTACATTTTTTATACATAAGTACCGCATGTTTTCCGAAAAATAATTGGCTGGTCGGCCTACTATTTTTGTGAAGAAACTCCATTAGATTATTCATACATAAGTACTGTATGTATTCCAAAAATAATTTGCTAGTTGGCCTATAATTTTTGTGAAGGCACTCCATCAGCTGATGCCAAAAAAACTTCTAGTTACAAACTGGTAAGATAAATATATGAACAAAATGCCTTCGAATAGCATACGCAAAATCAGCCTTTTAATATTCCTATTGCTAGGACTCAGGCCTCCTCTCTAGGAGAGGGAATGGGCCGTAATCCACCACGCCCAATGCGGGTTGGTAAATGTCACATATCTTCGAATTTTTGGTTCTTTTTTTTTATTTACTCACGATGGTTTCCTTCACCGTTTTGAGAGCAGTGGTGATGAAATAAATTTCACAAACTAATACACCTGGCTGAGTTTGAACCCGCAACCCACAATTCTCAAGTCAGGGCCGTCACCACTCTGAATACGAGTCCAAAATAGTAAAATTAAGTGCTAAAAGCAAATCAAAGACCATTCTAGAAGCCAATGAGACAGCCATTGTGAATTAAATTTAGTGCAACTGTCACCATTTGTTACTTCTATCTCGAACTACCCTCGTTTTATTTGTGTATCGTTTTACAGCGTACCCTTATCGACATTACACTTTTGTTTCAAAAGGTTATCTCAACTTGGACAGTTAAAAGCTGTTTTAGTACTTTTTTGTATCGATTGGAGGGCTTAGATTTATGAGTGTATAACGATTAGGGTATATTGAATTTAGCTTTAATGGTTTGTTTTGGTTGTCATTCCGGGGAGATAAAATTGCAATATTGCGATGGTTGTTATGTGGTAATGACAATACGGTGGCTTTATTGCCTAACTTGATCTAATTAGAGATATCAGCTTTCTTTTTTGTTAGGAAATAATTAAATGGCTCATCCTGCTCTGAGTGGAACTAGAGGGAGTAACTTTTATAGACTAAAACCCACCTGTGCCACTTCCCAAGTCGTCGACGGCGCGCACTGTTCCCGCGCGCCTCTAGGAGTTGTAAGCAACCGTAGTGGCCCAGTAGGGTCGAAACTTACTGGGACCCAGGGGTCTGCTTCCGAAAGGGAGGTTCGGCCCGGTTTGAAAGGCAACGAAGGAACGGGGTGGGCTTTTTAGACAGTAAGAGTCTGACACTATCTCCCGCTCTGTCCAAGAGCATGTCATCTGCATGATTTTTACCAACCGAATAAAAAAACCTGTGCTCTTTTAGTTGGCTTTTGCTTTTCAGGGTCACGGTAACTTTTTCGAACAATCCCGCAGAATTACTATTACTTATTGCTGGCATTTGATAATTCCTATTCATACTTTCAACCAGTTCATAAATACCTGACTTTATCGCCAGCCTACCAACTTCATTACCATTTCTATTTATCTCGCAAATAAAAGTCGCAGACTTTAGTAGGATCATATAAAAACTTATTTATTCCGTTGTTCCGAGTATTACGTTACTCTAAGGTATTTTCAATTTTGTCCTAAGACATTCGCGAACTGTCGACGATCCCCGTTGATTCATTAAACGTTATTTATTAGATAGCCTCATCTGAACTTCGCTCGTTTATATTAAAATTCGTAACAAGTTGGTAAGTTTAAATTTTTGTTTGAGAACTTGTTCATATCGATTCTGTCTGCAAGGTGACGTCATTTGTGTTGAGGGCGCCCTCGAAACGCTTCAATAGAAAACATTTTAATGTTTGTTTATTGGAAAAACTTGTATAGACTAACTACCCTCCCTCGGTCCTCAGGTGACGTAAGCAGACTTAGATACTGTTTCAGGTTAGTCAAGTAAAGCCTATAAAATTACATCATCGTGGCATCACCAGTCTCCATAAACAGGGTGCTCTATGGATTATTTGATGTGATTGCGTAATTATTAGAGATCATCGTGACACCATTGGTTTCGTTTTATATTCAGCTTGACCAAAGCTGACGGGTGATAGGACAGAATGGAAGAAACAAATGTGTTGCTCCGACCCAAAGTAATAAGGGAAAAAGCAAGAAGAAGGTTGATATATACTCGTAGGCCTAAAAACTTTGTCTCGTAGTATGTGTGTAATCGTTGATTAATTTATTTGTTTACGATTTTACGAGAGTTATATAATATTATAAAGATACCTACTAATATTATAAAGAAATTTGATTTTTTGTTTGTTTTTCTACTTTCAAAAAATCATATTTTGTTTGGATACTAGTCCTATTTATTTTTAATAGTGTATCATTACCTATTTATATCTGGCTTTTGTTGTTAGTGATGTCCACACTAAGGAAATAATAACTAAGCTACTAATTTATTACAGCTGGGCTTACAAAACAAAAAACTGAATAAAATAAAAACAATCATAGGCCACAGCAAGTCCTTACGTATATAATCGTAGTGTTATGTACCAACATCGTCAATTAAGAGCGGCCAACCCGGGTACATATTCATACATCCCACTCTTACGAAGTTATTACACATCCTTTCCAGATATTTTAGATAAACAGATATCTTGTGGATATTATCTAGGCTTCTATAGAAATTAAAACATAAATTTATGTAAAACTAATCCAGTAAAAACCTCCGAAAATCTATTATTTTACGTGAACTTTGACCCATAAATGTACTCATAATATTGAAAATATGAAAAATTACTTCTTTAGAAGCCTTGCACATTTAATCGCGATTCTGAACGACGACAATTTTTTTCAAAAACTTCCTGGAATAAGTTTTGTGAAACATTCCGAGTAAATCACGGAATTACCGAATGCCAACAGAGTTTTCAGGCGTTATATCTGTTGTTTTGGGTTGCTTCTTCATTAAACATTGCGTTAGCTGAAGCAACAAGCTTTTAAACCATGCTCGACATTGACGATGTTCGAGTGGAGAAGGGCCCTCTTAATACCACAAAGCTTTCTCCTTAATGTTATTTTAATCCTACTTTCTGCTTCCAATTATTTTTGGTGCGCACAGGTCGCATTAAGGTTTATCCTGACAGCTTATCGTTTTTCGGGTTCCGTACGTAAAAAGTCGATATTCATTCCAGGACAATGGTAGGCCATTGTTTTGAAATAGAATATGTCCTTTTCACTCCAGGACTAAGGCATAAAATATATAAGTAATGAGGTCAATCTACATATAAAGCGCGCTCGAGCAACGCACACATAGACACCCCTCACGGACGTGATATCTCGGTAGCGTGTCGGCCCACTCGTCGAACAGTTCCGGCTCAAACGCTCATTAGTGTGCGTTACCGAGCGTAGGTATAAAAAGTGCAGTACATACATGAGATTGTCTTCTGTACGTACCTATTTTATATCCGTAGGACCTATATATTTTGTGACTAAGGGCCTAAGGACACATTACCACGGCGTTATTACGGCGATATTCAGTGCATGGCAAATATGGTAACAGCGTGTTGTTCAGGTGTTGCGTCGTCAAAAATTTCGCGATCAGTCTTTAACTAAAGGATTTTCTAAAATCAACTATCGAACTTGCAGTTGCCCCAACCAGACACAACACCCAGTCATCATAATCAGCCTTTTTAATGTTCCCCCTGTTGGGTTTCAGGCCTCCTCTCTAGGAGAAGGAATGGGCCGTAATCCACCGCACGGGCACAGTGCAGGTTAGTGAATGTCACATGACTTCGAATGTTTGGTTTTAGGACATGCCGGCTTCCCGATGATATTTTCCTTCACCGTTTTGAGAGCAGAATGAAATAAATTACACAAAGTAATGCGACTGGCAGTGTTTGAATCCACGATCTACAACTCGTAAGTTGGAGCCATTACCAGTCAGCCACCACTGCTCCTCCAACACCAAGTTCTCCCTACCTAGGTAATTAGAAATCCTATGTCCCTCGAGATAATTAATTGATTAAAGTTTAATATAAATTTGCAATAATTTAAAATCCATTAATGTTATCAATTTTTCACTATTCATATACATAATTATTTTGTGTCTACATAATTATCACACACACGTTCATATAATTATGATGATGTTAAATTGAAATTATTATTTTAACATATAGGTGCTCAATATTTGCACGCCATTGAATGTGGCAAACATGTCTGGACCGTTTATTTTTTGTTGTCATCCTGTATGCACATTTTTGTTTTATTCTTCTAAATGTACACACAGTAAATAAAATATCTTATCTTATAATTTTCTACTATCACGCGGGCGAACCCTCTGGCAGAAGCTAGTTAGCATAGGGTGCAACTAATAGCAGCGGTAGACTAGCGAATTTATTATCTCTTAATTAGAATCAGTTGTGCCGTATCGTGTACATCATATCAAAAGCGAAGCTAATCCGGCCTTCCTAATTACTGTAATTATATCCTATGTACGCTGGGTATTATTACTATTACGGTCGAAACAAAACATGGGCGAATTCCGCTTTGCCTAATGTGGCGGTATTGATTAAAATTGTAATTGTTATATGTCTTTTGAGCTGATTAAAACGACTATTATCTGGATTAGTTCTGGGTCACTCTATGCGCTAAAAGTACAGATTGAAAACGACAACCATACTAATGAACCAATTTAGGGTCTTTATCATCCTGAAGTTTAATCTGCAACGTGTAACGTTAAATGCGCAAAACCTGAAAATAGTTTGATCAGAATAAGGATTTTTTTTGTCGACGGGGAAAATCATCTTTGACAAAACCCGTTCTTGGGTGGAGCGGGAGATAGTGTCAGACTCTTACTGAATAAAAAAGAATCAATGAAACCACTTTTTAATATAGGTTACAGGTTTGAAAAAAATATTCATTAAAAATTTCGCCCTGTCTATTTATGAATAAGTCAACCTATCACGTGCGCAAACCTACCGAAATAGGTAAACAAACACAAATGGTTGTAGTCCAATCAAATTTTCTCATACACGGAATAATAAAAGTTATTATTTCCAATGCAGTTATAAATTTTAAACAAACGAAAACTGCACATAAAACCTTAATTTTTAGGTCAATTAAATTAAAAATCATTTGGGGTGTCTGAAGTTTTGCGCATTTAACGTTACACGTTGTATAGTCTTTTTAGCTGACGAAAACGACTATAATCTGGATTAGTTCTCGGTCACTCTGTGTGTTAAAAGTACAGATTGAAAACGACAACCATGAACCAAGAACCAATCTCTATAGGTTCTGTACCATCCTGAAGTTTAATCTATATAATAAAAGGTGAAACTGACTGACTGACATGTCAAAGCGCAGTCGAAATTACTGGGACTAGGAACATCTAATTTTAAGCACTAAGAGGGTTTTACAAAATCCACTATCAAACGGGGGGTCCAAAGTCTATGTGGAGAAACCTACTGTCACGTAGGCGAAGCTGATGGCAGAAGCTAGTGATAGGTAAAGATATGGAAGGTTTATCTATCACCATCACCGCAATAAGATTTAATAGTTCGGAAAAAAGAGTAGCATCGTCATTTTACTAAAGCAAAATCTCTACTCTATGAGTAGCTGACAAAAATGATCACTCCTGATAGACTCTAAAAATATCTCCTTGGAGAACAAAAGAGAACTTTCTGCCAATTTGCAGCCTTATGATCAACATATAATTCACCATGCCAATACTTCAAGAGCATACCCCTCTCCCCAGCACCCCCCCCCTAATGCATTACTATCTGATTGTGAAGCCAGCGACTTTACCCGTCAATATTCCTGAATGGACTTCGGCAAGATTCGGAAGACTTCGGCAAGCTTCGGCAATACATCTGTATTGTACCCTCGTTCACTTGTCAATTATTTGGGAAAAATATACCGGTTTCAGGTGACGTGGGTAGGTTGAACGTAATGTATACGTGAACGTAATTGATGTGAGAAACTAATTATTGTTTCAGATTGCTTGTTCAAGTCTTGAAACTAGAGGAGATTAATTCTAAGTAGCACAATAATTCTTGAAGACAGATAAAGCCATGCCTACGAACATGTTCTAATTCAATTCTAATTAGATTTAGTTCGTTGTCAGATTCAGTAAAAAGAAGGCAGCCTGAGTTCAGCAACCGCAATAGACCGAGGAATATAAAAAACGTCAAGGGAAGCTGAAAACCTGGTTTATCGTATCATTGGATCCAATATACACTGGACCGGTGGCTGGACTGGATGGTCTTCGGTTAGGCGGCGTTGACGTCCTCACTTTACACCTGACGCTGGACCTTACCGGACATGGTCAATTCCGGAGTTTCTTATTTCGGATTTAGGCGTAAGTAATGCCCGGATGTCACCATTACGCAAGTCGCACAGAAGACACGATGGAGCATAATGGTGAGTCTACCCCAGCTGGGCAGACCACCGTGTCCTAATGGAGGTTACCGACGGCGGCGATCTGTCGCATCCGGTCTTAGTTCAGACCATGGTCCGGAGCGAGAGGGACTGGAAAGCGATACTCCTTCTGCGAAGCAGTAACGCGAGCGAAGGAGGACCATTTGAAACATTTGCACGGGCACGCCCTCTCGTTCCACCCTACAGCGGAAGAAGTCAATTGTTGATTTCCCACCTCAAAAAATAAAAAACTTTACACTTTAGTCATAAACCAACCCTTTTATGTTAGTTCCGTTTCGCGTATCTACAAATCGAGCGCCAACCAATATCCAAACTTTAATCCATTACAGGTTGGAAATGGAACACACCAGAATGCAGTTGTGAATTTCAAATATTTTCTACCCGTACATTTTAGCGTTCAGCGTGGCAATGCAAAAACGTTGGAACACTGTTATTGGTGTCGGACATGTCCCGGATCAACGGGAATGCTGGGAACGGTGAAATATCTAGGTGAAACCGTTGAAACAACTGTATAAATGGAAATACGTGAATATTCTTTTTTGCGTGTAGTTGTCACGGCATTGGGGGAAATGGCGAGATTTTCCGAAAGAGTTACCGCGGCCCAGGATCGCAAAAGGAAATAAAGTCGGTAAAAGTTTGACACTCTTGTTTCACCCAAATCAGAAGAAGTCAGTTGAGTAATTCTCAAAGAAAAAGAAATTGCAAAAAACAGAATACAGAAAGTAAACTAAACAGTTTTGGGTCGAGTTGCTATTACCGTGTAGCTACCGACACAAGAAAAATATCTATAAATAAAGGTTAATTTGAGGATCCTTCGGCCTATTTACCTAAACGTTTTTGATGATTTGCGTCTTTGTGGGTAAAAACACTTGCTTACGTGTTAAGGCAGTCTGTAAGATACCTATTTTTTTCATTACTTTCACGTCTCTTGAATTGGACCAAGTTTGATTGAAGTATTAAGAGGGTAAATTAGTATTTATAACAATTTAAGTTACTTTATCATCATTCCAAAGCATTAGATGTATGTTTCTATTTCCACTGCTCCATTTGTAATCATACACAGCAAAACAGAATTCTGTAGCAGCAACATTGATGTATGATCAATGAGCAGTAACGATATAATCGCAGACATTCTCGACAGGACCAGCCCTAGTAATGGCATCTACGAAAGACTTAGATTTGATTTTAATAGTAACAGCAAAATTGTCTTCAATGTCTCAATCAAATCTATGTGAATCAGCATCCTAATATCAAAAGGAACAAAAACGTTGCGGTGAAATTTCTGTTTCATCTGATCAAATAAGCAGAATTTTGTATCAACAACCATAAGTTCTATCCTAGATTTGCCGAACCGCCGATATTCTCGTGCGGATCAGCCCTAGCAATCGCATTGTGTCGAAACGCGCGGCGTGTTGTAACAAGCATCGCGATCGCATACTCATCAACTAACGCTCGTTCAACAAACGCTGCTTGTTTATTTGTTGTTTCAGTATATATGTGAACACGGATTTTGTAACGATAACGTATATGGACGATACTATTACTCCAATTTTAATGTAGATTTTTTTATTATTTGATAGGCTCTCTTTTGACCACCATGTCACCTGGTGCTAAGCTATGATGTGGTCGATGAAGGTGTACGCTTGCCTAGAAGTAGCCTATTCACTCTTGACTTAAAGACCCCTATGTAGTAGCTGTCAGGAAATACAGATTGATGATGATTGATTTCGGTTCATTAATTTCTTTCTATCATCATCAAGAAAGGCAGAGGACGCCCACCATTGACCTGGTCTAGAACCGAGATCTCAAGTTAGCCCATTTGCCAGAGCCGACAACCCAGGATAGAATATCCTGGCGCCGATTAGACAGAAGACCCGACCCCAAATAACAGAAGAGGACAAAGTAGATCATCCTGTTATCAATCAGTAATTTTGCTTGTTTGATTAAACCTTAATGCCGTTTTGATAAGATGATTGCAAGAAACGGTGATCACAATCGCAGTGTCAAAACCTTGATAAATTTTAAAGACGCAAATAAATTTCGTTCTATCTTCTTATATCTATGTATCTAAGTCAAAACTAAAACAATTAGATTGAACATTTATTTCATGCAACACAACACAGAAAATGATCAGACAATACACAAAAGTACAATAAAATTAAAAAAACTAAGCACATAAATTAACAAATAAATAAAACAATAACAAACACCTGTACTTAGGCGGTTAAGTTATCCTTTATTGTAATTAGGTATTTTCCTGTTTATTTTTGTACAATTTGTTTTTTTTTACGATCCATTAATTGATGTAGGTACAATAAACATTATTATATCCTGTATTATCAGCAATCCATTATTATTATATTACATTACTAGCTTTTGCCCGCGCGTCTTCGCTCCCGCTCTTCCCTATTCCACCCTACTATACCCTAACTCTACCCTAACTCTACCCTACCCTACTCTACACTACTCTACCCTGCTCTACCCTGCTCTACCCTACTCTACCCTACTCTACCCTACTCTACCCTACTCTACCCTACTCTATTCTACCCTACTCTACCCTACTCTACCCTACACTACCCTAATTTGATTTTTTTTCCATAAGAACCTTATCCTCACAATAACAATCACAACAAAAAAAAAAATCAGCCAAATCGGTCAAGCCGTTTTCATGCTATGTCGTGACAACGGAAAACGGGTTTTATCTTCTATACTTATAATAAATCTGTAGAGAGGTCAATTCTGTACATGAAATATATTTCCAAAATAACTATCAGGGGGTGATTAGTGATCGATACTGATGCTAAAAATGCAAACAGTAAAATTTTTGTCTGTCTGTCTGTCTGTCTGTCTGTCTGTCTGTCTGTCTGTATGTTCTTTATAGAAACAAAAACTACTCGATGGATTTTAACGAAACTTGGTACAATCATTCTTCATACACCTGGGCAGGTTATAGTATACTTTTCATCACGCTACGATCAATAGGAGCAGAGCAGTGAAGGGAAATGTTGGGAAAACGGGAGAAATTACTCCATTTTTTAAGCTTCCGTCGCGTTTGCAGCCTTAATGGTTAAAGCTACACAGAAAACATGTACAACGGAAATGTTCTCCTCAAAATTATATAAAAAATGTCCCACGACAGCATTCGTCTATCTTTTATGGTTAACTCACAATAACACGTGTAACTCCCGATAGCTTAGCAGTTCTGAGCTTTCTGTTTATTTTTGTCTACTCTTACGTTTATAACACTGAATGTCGCTGGCATAAGCAACAGGATCCGCGTACGAAGTCGCTGGCAGAAGCTAGTTTTTATATATATAGATAACAATAAACAGGAATCAGGTTGAAGCAGCAGTTAGCATTTCAACGAATGGAATGGGGAAGAATGGGTGAGTGGTGGGAACATCTCGCAATCTCTTTTCTAGTCCTTTTTATATTACTGACAATTTTCTCTTCTACCAGATTTGAAAGATTTCTAACTTAATTAGTTTCGAACTGATTTGAAAAAATATTACTATTTGCGTTTTTTTTTAAGTTAATATTTGAAAAAAATTGACCAATAAACGCCAATATGTCTACCCAATAATTACTTCGTTTAAATCACCATAACGGAGAACTCTGTTCTTGAAAAGAACACGTCAAAAAAATGGATGGCAATATCGGCTACAAAAAGTTTTGTTGACGTCAATACATTTTCCTTATTTAAATAAGGAAAATACTAAAGTAAAATGTCCCTAAGATTACTTATACATTTTATTGTATCTTTTATGGTATTCCAACATCTTGTAATATACAGAACATTATTCTGAAAAACGAGGAACATAAATGGTGAATGTGAATTCCTATGAATAATGATTATATGCTAATGTGAATAGTGAATATCGTATTTATAATTTTCTCTGCTGCTAATGTTTGCGGTTGCGGTAAATCATATATTTTTAGAAAAGAAATTTAAGAAAATAAATTTTGGAAGGACTTGGGGGAGGCCTTTGCCCAGCAGTGGGACAGTAATGGCTAGTAAAAAAAAAAAAAATTTTTGATATAATAATCATATATTTTAATTAAAAGTTAGACACCGAGTCAGCCATCATGTATAATAATTTTACGTAGTATATCTTAGTTTCCTTGCTTCTGTTTTTCATCTTTAGTTTTTGTAATTGTAAGTGTTTTTTTTTTCAGCGTAATTTTGTAAATAACGAATCATTATGTGAAATATTAATTATTAATTATGAGATCGCAGTCAAGTACTAGTTTATATCAGATAAAAAAAAATGCAGTTATGTTCAGATTTAATGAATCGTCTTAGCTATGTGACGTCATTCTAAATCCAAGATGGCGGATTAGTTATTTTTTTATGCAGCACCCCCATGACAAGAATCAAAGGATTTGTAGAGATGAATACGAAAAAAAACCTCATAATAAATCCAATATGGCTGACAGTTTTAGTTTGTTTTATTCTAAGTTCGTTTTTTAAAACTGTGACTTTTACCTTATATTGTTTCAAAGCTACACAAATATGTAGTTAGTACAGTCGTCTCCGTTATTACTAGTTACACAACACATATTAAACCAATCAGATACACAAATATTTCATTGAATAGTCACACAAATCGTTTTGCAACATGATCATACCTCGAAATTCAATTTCATTGCTCTGTCATACGAAACACAGAAATAGGCAATTATGCACATAAACCTGCAAATGTATATGTATGTAGAAAAGCACTTATAGATCACAATGATTGTGCGAGAGGCTTCCGCCCATGAGTATCAAATATTCCGTAGGGATTCATCACGCCGTCCATTCTCGGTTTGACGGTGGTTTAATTAAATTCAGGCCTTGGTTTAGCGAAACAACACTACAAATTCGTCCTGCGCACCTCTTTGTTTCTTCAATTATTGTAATTTCAACAGGAAAACCGCGTCATGAGAACTTGAAGCTGTTTGAAATAGACTTGGAAATGGGTCGACTGATTCCTGTCAAACTTTTACGAATATTAATGAATGCTATTCACGAATGTTGTATTTAAAAGACGACGCGACGTTTGAAAATGGGAATCACATAAAGACTTGTATTGAAATAAATTAAAACAGAGAATAGCATTCTGTTCTTTCAAAACAAAAATAAACAAGGAACAGACAATACTCGGTTGTTAGTGAAGCCAGCGAAGCACAAGTGGACTCAATAATTTAATTCCCAGTAAGAAATGATAGGGCGTTTTACCAACAGTACCGGTTTAAAAAGCTCCACCAAATGCTGCGCAAGAGCACATGCCGTGTGTTCGCGCATGCGCTATGGCTCCAGTACTCCACGCCCGCCCGCACATGAGTCAGAGCGCGTTGACCCGCGACGCGGAGCGGACGCCCCCGACACATTAGATACCGCTTTAATAACACACTGCGATAATTTTACAACCGGTTCCACGTACATGGGGCTGCATTATTATGATAATTGAAATGACTACTAGTACGGTTACTAGAGTGTAAACAAGATAACGGTAACGTGGCTCGCGACTATGTATAGTATACCAATATTTGCATTAAATATTTGAACGACACGATAGTCCAAATGATTATTGTGTCCTAAATGTAATACACATTCATTTTTACTCAGCTAAGGAAGTATCAATTGGCATCAAGCACGTGTTCACGAAAATAAAATGTGTCCAAATTCGACTTTCCCATTTGCTTGAACTTTCCAAGGAGAAAATTGAATGCCGAACCGAGTATGAGTACAATAAAAAACATTAAACACATTTATGAAATTAATGGTTACATACACAAGTACTTGTATTTTGAAGTCTCTCAAAATCAAATCATAAGATGCATGCAGAGAAAGTTGAGGAAAGCTAATGAGTCGTGACTGAGGAACGTGAGGACACTGAATGACGCAGAAAGTAACACGGTAATTTGGCTCAGAGCTGATTCAGGAAATTGTTTCATTGATATAGGGGAAGTTGTTCCTGTAGATCCTGTATGGAAACCTATTACCGGCCTTGTTAATATGAGTAAAGTAGACATAGGTAACAGAAGACGAAAAGGGATCCGAAATAATTTCCTACAAAAATATTTGCCGGTGGAATGAAAGCGAATATTTTCCTAACGAAAAACCGATTTATGCGGGGTGAGAAATTTCATTTAGAAGGCAGTAATTTAGTTTTCTAGGTAACTGGAGAAATTGCGTTCTCTAAAAATAAAAATTCTAACGATAAAGGTCAAGTGTAAAGACTGTCTCATAAAGCGAAGGAGGAATTTTTTGACTCGGCATTATAATAGTTTTTCTTTGTAAAAGAATTTGAATATTTAATTTTGCAGTAAATTGACAAAGAGAATTCAAAAGGCTAATATTTACTTGAGTACTGAGCAAAACCGGTTTACAACGGTAACATAAGAGAGAGACCAGACCAAGGGTAGCAAAAACAAATTATAGCAATGTTAAATGGAAAACATTCTGCTTTTAAAATGGTAAAGAAAAACATAGTGAGGAAACATGTTCTAGAACCAAATATTCGAAGACATGTGACACCCACCAACCCTCACTGGGCCCACTAGGTGCATTACGGCCCATTCCCTCGCCTAGAGGAGAAGCCTAAGTCTCAGCAGTAGGAGCATTATAAGGCTGATTATGCTATGCCTAGACTATAAATAAAAAATAGTCTGTAAATTTTTCTTTCATATAAAAACACTAACAATTTTAGTTCTAAGTGAAAATAGTTACTTTATTTACGCTACTATAAGGTTACAATAAAGAAATCTCGAAACGGTGACGTCCAAGTTTCTCAGTAAGCGGCGTTCTTATTTCACCTGAACTTTTTTACGATACAACTTCGGAGAGTGCCTGTAGGAAACTATTTTAAAACGACTTTTATGTCACTATTAAAACTTTCCAAGGGTCTGTAATAAACGATCGCCGGAAGACCGGGACATTTTATCTCGCCTAGGATATTGTTTGGTATTTAATTTTATTGTGGGTATTTGAACAATTGTCTTGATAAGAAATGGAATGTGGCAAATTGACCCCTACTATGGTGAAAAAAGGAACTATCTCGAAGTATTTAAGCTAGAACTACATTAGACTGACGCACACGTGGATCATGCCCGATTTGTACGAAGTCGCGTGGCGTGGATCTAATGTAGTTCTACAAGTCTAGTTTCCATATAAAATGTATGGAGACCGACGCGCCTAGATCAGCGTACGTGGCTATGAAAACTAGACTTGTAGAGCTTACTCTTGATACACGATACGTGACGTCGTTCTACGTACAAATCTGGCGTGTTATACGTGGCGAGGAGTTCGTGGCTAAGTAGTAACAGACAAACGGATCGTTGCGGATATTTAGAATACAGAAAATCTGACTTGCCTTGCTGAGTGGTATCGTACAATTCAATTAGGGGTGGGGAGGTCAGCTGGCAGTCGCTCGCAGACCGCGACATAATTGAGAAAAGGCTAGACAAGTAGAAAGATTGATTGTTCTGTTTTGTGGTTTCTTAACGGTTTTATAGTAAAATGGATGTAGTTACTACAATAAAATATAGTATTCCGCGCGTCACCTACGTTTGCTTCGCGCTTATTTGTTGTAGCGTGTATGTTGTATCGTAGCCATCCTCGGTAAATGGGCTATCCAAGACTGAAAGAATTGTTTAATTCGAACCAATAGTGCCTGAGATTATTGCAAAAAAGTAAAGCAAAGTCGGCCTTGCAATGTTCCCACTGTTGGGACTCAGGCCTCCTCTCTAGGAGAGGGAATGGGCCATAATCCACCACGTGGGCCCAGTGCGGATTGGCGGATGTCACATGTCTTCAAATTTTTGGTTTTAGGACATGCCGGTTTCCTCACGATATTTTCCTTCACCGTTTTTGAGAGCAGTGGTGATGAAATAAATTACACAAAGTAATGCGCCTGGCTGGGTTTGAACCTGCGACCTACAAACTCTTGAGATTATTGAGTTCAAACAAACTCTTCAGTTTTATAACATCAATATCAATAAGTACCTATCTACAGGTATACAATACATCAATCGATAAAGGTACATCACTAGGGAGGGAATCAACATGATCTGAGGAAGCTTCACATGGAGGTGAAACAATAAGCCCTTACTGATTATGTCATGATTCCAATTCTGTTACATACAGAAACAACAGATTATGTTATGTAAACTTGATTAACGTTTAGTGACGTAACTACAGCTAATGATTTACATAAATTCGGTTTATAAGATCATTATTCTAACTGCATTATCGTGTAAACGTCTATTAAATACTCCATTATTGTTAAATTTTTATTATATACATACGACAATCAAGTTCTATCTACCTTGGCGTCCCCCAAGGTTATGCAAAAATATGTATGATTCCTAAAATAGTTATGTACAATATAATAGCTATGTAATAGTTTTAGGGTTTTTTTTATTGTAACAATTAACATTTTTCTTTCAACTTTCTTTCATGACGTAAGCGAGCGAGGACAAAGTATTTTCCAAAATTCACCCCCTAAGGGAATGAAACGGGGTTCCAAAGTTTGTATGGAGAAACCTACTTTCACGCAAGTGAAGCCGCTGGCAGAAGCTAGTTTATAATATTAGCATGTTATACTACCGTCGTAATAGAAAACACAGTATCTTAACTTTTTGTGTTCTAACTTTTTCTTTATTAACTCGGGAACCAGAAGCGTTAAAAATAAACCAAAAAATTCGGTTTATGGTTAATGCTTCTCGTTCCCTAACCGAAATTTTTGCCGCGTAGACTTCAGTCTCGTTGTTACGATAATAAAAAAAAAAGTGAGAATACAGAAAGTTAAGATACTGTGTTTTCTATTACAACGTCAGTATGGATTAACGATCCATTTCAATATCTAGGTCACAAAGCCCAATTTTTTCTTCCGAGAAGCTCAAGACACTATGCTTCAGACTATCTTAGCCACCGACAATGAGACTATAAAGAAGTCCTACATTATTTATAGCTATATAACGCACTGGGTCATAGAACTGCCGGGATTCCAATCGCAACCTTTATTGACCCTAATAGCGGGCGTCGATTGAATCATAATAGTGCTCCATCGGTATAGATCCTTTATTGAACTGATCTACTTTTATAGCGCCTGTAATATATTTTAATTGGAATACTTCCGCTGTTTTCGATTTTTATTACTTCTTGTGTAACCTAACTGTTTAATATGCGACTGCCTATCCGTCCTCCAACTTACAAACTTTGGAACCCCGTTTCATCCCCTGAACGGGTTAATTTTGGGAAATCCTGTTAATGCCTACGTCATAAAAGGATACTTTGTGCTAAATATCCCGCTCCTAACCCCAGTTCGCCTTTACATTGATAGCAAAGCAGTTTCTGCATTAATTTACATTTCTACACTATATAATAAAGAGGTAAAGTTTGTTTTTTTTATGTAGGAAGTACTGGTCCGATTGCTAAATTTTTTTTTCACCGATAGAATGCTGTTTTATTCCTGAGTGACATAGGCTATATTTTATGTACGCGGGCGAAGCTGCGTGCAAAAGCTAGTATATAATATATAGATTAGCTACTGCCAGCGGCATTGCCTACTTGAATATAGGTTTCATCATACAATCTTTAGCCCTCGCTTCATGCTCTTAGGAGCTGAATTTTGACATTCCGTTCTTATAAGTGCTTGTGCGTGAAATTTCGCACTCCTAGTCCTAGTAGTTTTGTCACTGCGTTGATATATGTCATTCAATCAGTTTCTCCTTTTATCTAGTTTTATAAATTAGATAATTCATAAAGAGAACTTTACTTCACTTTTGATCTGGAAATCGAAGTCAAATAAAACAAAAAAAGGTATTTAATGAAAAACCCTCTCTTACGCTTGCGCATTGCGGATCATCAACATTTTCGCTCGCTGGATGGAAAGACCTTTATTATAAAACCATAATTTATATCGGCATAAAATTCCAGGAATGTTTACTATCGAACTCAATTACGCCTTTAAACACTATAGAGCACATATTTCCGTTTAAAGTTTATTTGTGGAAAGTTACGATTCGGCGTAATAACTCAATCTACATATTTATGTATCGTGGCTGTGCCCTTGATCCAGCCGTTTTTATAGTTTATTGGGAATTTTATGCCGGAATTGAGCCGGGTAAGATCCATTGCTTTACTAACATTATACTTTATGTTGTGTTCTTAAATATCGTTACGGATGCGTAAATGTTGGGCTGGTATGTTCGGAAAATTTTAGTTGAAATAATACTTATTCTTGAAGCTTTTTCGTTGTTGCTGACGTTCCATCTATCGGTTAGACTTAGTACCTGAAACAAGAGAGATATTTATTAGTACATTACACATTGTTAGCTACAGTTCAGGAATAAATGAGTTCGCAATAGAAAACCAAACACATCAAAACACAAACATATTTCATTCCTTTTCCACGATATTTCAAAAACAGGTTCCAAAAAAATCACTCAATAATTTGGTTCCATGCTGACTTAAATTAAACGAGCGGTCAATCGAAAAACATAAGTTATAGTCGATTAAATAGTAGGGCACATCCAGCCAGGTGCATTATTTTGTGTAATTTGTTTCATCACCACGGTTCTAGATACGGTGATGGACAACATCGTAAGGAGACCGAAACTTCGAAGACAAAAACCTTCACCAACTCGCCCTGGGCTCGCGTGATGGATTATGGCCCATTCCTTCTGCTAGAGAGGTCTGAGTCCCCGCAATGGTAACATTAAAAAGGCTGATGACATACCAGATACAAGCTAACAATCTAGGACTAACCGGATCATGAACATTTCAAATCTTAATCCGAGAAAAGTAAAGGTCCATGTTATACGCAGTGCAGTAACAAGTCAAAAACAAGTTCTGCCTCAGTGGTCTGAATTCTGGAAAAACGAAATTTATTGAATAGTCACAGAAACTGCGTCGGGGTTCCATTCATCCGCGCTGCAGCACGAAGCAGCGTGTAGTGAATGCGAGCTTCCGTGCGGTGCAAGTCATAAACTGACGACTACTGACGATATTTCCCCTAAATAAAATGCTATGACGGTAGTTTTAAAAATTGAAGTAGTTTCTTGACTTGACATGCGCTTGAGTTTCAAAGGTTTTTAAATAAAGGGGTATAGGAGTTGTGTTAGGTACTGTTTTACTTGATCTGTGGGTAGTGTTATGGGTTTGAGGATTTGAACATAAGTAAATATGTACAGCTTAAGTTATACTTAAAAAGCAAACAACTTTAACCGTTCGAATATCGTAATTAGAGACACAATAGAAAGACTATGAGAGAACATTCGCTTGGGGTTCAATGAATTATAAGGATATTGCCATTTAATCAAACTTATCTATTTGTAAATCCAATTTTGATCTAGCAATACGACTTCGTAAAAAGGATTTTATTTCTGTCATATTGGATTTTAATGGGAATTCTAATATTGTTGATACTATGCACCTTCATTTATTTTACTTTGCTACTAAGGTATACGTTAATTAAGTCAACAACCATAAATATAGATTTTAGTCAACCGCTTATATCATGCACCAATCGTCACTTGCATTCGATGTGTGGCAGTGAACGTTGACAACTTTACCACAAGAGAGCAGTCTGTGGACTCGGCGAAAGCGGACAATGAACCAGTAGACAGAACCATGCTGTAATGTCACTTTTATACAAACATACGTAAGATAGGTAGGTTCTAGATCTAAAATACTGTCGGTAAATGTCTGCAATACTATTTTTTACATGGCGTCAGTCCATGTATTTTTTTTTAATTGTTTTTAGGTTCACGTCAAAGACCATCTGCAACACTGGTCTGCATGGTTCTCATATGATTTGACCATTACATGTTCTTTAATGTCATCATCATCATCATCTTCCTGCCCTTGTCCCGTTTTATTTGGGGTCGGCGCAACACGTTTTTTTCTTCCATTCTGTCCTGTCACTCGTCATGCTATCACTAACTCCCTTTTCTTTCATATCACTTCTCACACAATCCATCCATCTTTTCTTTGGCCTCCCTCTCCCCTTCCATCCATCCACATGTAAACTCATAACTTTTTTAGCAACATGCGTTTCGTCCCTCCTTTTCACATGACCATATCAAGACAAACGATTTCCTTTCAGCTTTTCATTTACTGGCGCCACTTTCAAACTTCCCCTAATATACTCATTTCTCACTTTATCCATTCTTGGATGGACACTGTATGGACTTTAAAAGAGACTTTGACTTTGAAACTCAGGGGGAGTTTGTTTCGGTGTTTCTTCTCAGGGTAGTCAGCTAGGAAACACCGACCTCATCTCGTTAAAACTGACTGAAAACTAAATTGACGTGTAAAAGTGTTTTTTGAAAACCCATTTACAAAATAAAGATCATTTATCACGCTTGACCGCTATCTCACCTGATGGAAACCGAAGATGCGGTCCACGATGGAACGCGCTTGCCTAGAAGTAACCTATTCACTCTTGATGTAAAGAATCACTTGATTCATGTCCATTGTCCATACATTTGCTTTGACACAGGGCGCCCTGTGTTTTGACAGCTAATTTATCAAAATCTGTCAGCTTACTTATCAGGGACAGTTCAGGCCTACCTACATACCCGTATGCAGGATAAAAATATGTCAAGGATGTCTACAGGAAAGTAGGAGCATAAATTCCATTTTCCTTGTAGCTTTACCATACAGACCAGTAACTTTTACAAATTTCTTTTGGAAAAAAACATGTTTATTGTCAACCAAGCAATCTATATATATCTATATAAATAAAAATCAATTGCTGTTCGTTAGTCTCGCTAGAACTCGAGAACGGCTGAACTAATTGGGTTTATTTTGGTTTTGTTTAAAACATCACGAAAACAAAAATTCGAATACAAAGTTCTAATTAAAAAGTCATTTTGAAATGAATTATACTGGTTCTGGTAATGCCTGTAGATGGCGTTATCCTTTGACAGCTTAGCTAAAAGGACTATTAAGCAATACGTACTCGTAGTTTTCCAGGTCATCAGTCCATCAAAACTCGTAATACAAAAGGGTTTGCAAAAGGAGTGGGGGTCGGTAAATGCTGAGCAATATGCAGCATAGCCAAACGATTTTCGGTCTTTCGCTTGTGACTTGCGCCTACCAAAGTGTCATATTGGAAGCTGACAACTCTATCTCTATGTGTACTGTACTTGGTGAGCGGTCGCGGACAGTGAACCAGACGATAATGTCATTTTTCGCCTGGCTACAGTTCGCCTCGCCTCGCCTGACGCACTGAAAGGCTTTCTAGTTGGACCAACGCTTTGTTGTCGTTGATGTAACACTAATCTTGGACCATAGAAACATTTTTTTTTATTTGCGGTACAATTGGTGGTTAACCAATAAAATATTAATTTTTAACCAAAATTTAAAAATGGATTAGATTCGCAACTCGGATCAGCTCCTCCATTTTTAGGGTTCCATACCCAAAGGGTAAAACGAGACCCTATTACTAAGACTCCACTGTCCGTCCGTCTGTCTGTCCGTCTAACACTAGGCTGTATCTCATGAACCGTGATAGCTATACAGTTGAAATTATCACAGATGTATTTTTATTGCCGCTATAACAACAAATACTAAAAACAATAAATAAATAAACAGCCCCATTTTTTTTAATTTATTCTGTTTTTAGTAGATGTCCCATACAACAAACGTGTTTTTTTTGCCGTTTATAGCTACGAACGATACAGATCTTTCCTGCGCGAGTCCGACTAGCACTTGACCGGTATTTTTAAATCCAAATGGTTTTTTTTTTAAAGAATATCACACAGAACGATCTAAATTTTTTGAAATTAAAGTCCAGTTTTAATGATGGAAACTATGTGGAATTACAGGAACCTCTCAGATATTATATGGAACTCCTCAATGATAAAGGTTTTTATGTATGGCGATAAGATTTCCAATTCAATTCAATTAAAATAGTTAGGCGACTCCGACGAATCAAATTTAAATCAACGTTTCTTGATGAATGACGAAGCCGGAAGGCAGGTACCGGAATCCCGTAATCAAACAATGTATTCTGGTCGTGTTTGGGTTCATTGTAATTGGAATGGTATAACTCTATTAGGTACCAATTACCTATCACTACATAGTATAAAACGTCGCTTTTTCTGTCCCTATATCCATCTGTGCGCTTAAATCTTTAAAACTACGCAACGGATTTTGATGCGGTTTTTTTTAATAGATAGAGTGATTCAAGAAGAAGGTTTTTAAAATATTGCACCCGAGCGAAGCCGGTGCGGGTCGCTAGTTAAGTATGAAACTCTCTTCAGTTTTAGGGATTACTACAACTACAAAACGAAAAAAAACCTACAAACGGGCTAGAATTCACGAGAACACAAAGGGTAACTGAAAGAACAGATGTAGGTTTGAGGCAGTAAAAGTCTGAAACGCCCTTTCGCTCCACTCTAGAGCGGAAGAAGCTGTTTGATTCATTATGCCCAAAAAAACGAAGGAACTAAACTAGAAAAACACGGACTACCAAAATTAAGTTAATTTTTACTTTGTATTTTTCGATTAGGAATTGATTTGTTTTTCTGTATAAACATTTCTCGTTCATTGAAATTCTCCAGAGGAAATTCTGAATCTGAAAAAAGAATTCTGTTCTATTTATTAGTTTGATTGTCATAGCAATACACAAATGCGTTGATAAATGAAGATTAATTATAATTGCTGGATTTCACTGCACATAAATCTGGACTAAACGGTATATCACCAAGGATATAGACTGACATAATAACGGCCACACAGTACAAATTGTGTATGCGTATTACCGTGAAATGTTACCTATGCTTTCTTTTACATTTTCAGGAATTCTACGCATTACACACTGAACAAAGCTAGAACTACATTAGACCGACGCACACGTGTAACAATCCTGATTTGTACGTAGAACGACGTCGCGTGGCATGGATCAAGTGTAGCTCGACAAGTCCAGTTTCCATTTAAATGTATAGAGACCGACGCGCCCAGATCAGCGTGTGTGGCATACGTGTGCGCAGCGTAGGTCTACCTTTGACAAATTCTTAGTTGTGTCTCTACACCAGAATATTACGGAGGTTGGATTCCGATTCTAAAAGTTCGTAATTTCCGATTGATTTTGCACCTTCCAATTCAATGTCGGCTCAGATTCCGACAAACCTTTTAAAAACTCCGCAATTCCAAATCCGAATTCGGTTCCGATGTAAACAATTCCATTTTGTTTTGAAATGATCATCGCTAGCTCTTCAAAATATTGTCAAAGTACCCAAGTGTGATGTAGAACTAGGTGTATATATGGTATCCTGAAACAGCGCTATAATGGCACACCGCCGCGCCACTTCTTTGATGTCCATCACTCCACCGTGTTGAGACCTCAAGCAGATGTCAACCAACCGCAGGGTCGGAGCCTACTAGGGCCAAGGGTCTGCTTCTGAAAGGAAGACTCGGCCCTGGTCTGAAAGGCAACGAAGGAACAAGAAAGGGTTTTTAGTCAGTAAAAGTCTGACACACCCTTTCGCTCCATCTTTTTTTTTCATTTACACCTTTTCCAAACTGTGTTAACTGTGAATTGTGCTCCATAGTAATTACTGCAAGGAGATCTGATGTGAGGATAAACCTAAGCGCCCACAGAGGCGGGAGCTGCAGAATAGAGATTAAATCTTTTAATTGCCATAGCTTACGGAGATCGCACCGCGCTGGATCAACGCTATCTCACACATTGTAAACTCGAACATTACAAAATATTATATCTCGGATCGCAACCGCTTCCTATCTCTGTGACCGCTAAACTTTAACGAATAAATTTTCATTATTATTATTATTATATCTAGCCCATACTGTCCCAGTGCTGGACAAAGGCCTCCCTCCTTTCCTTCCAATGTTTCCGGTTTAGAGCAACTTCTTTCCAATTCCCAGGGAAGACATTCAAGTCATCTCACCATCTCCTTCTTGGTCAAATTTTAATATAATAAAAATATCATATCGTTCATTCATTTGATAGCAAATATTTTTTGAGTAGTCCAAAACACAATTGCCATTAAATTCCGTAGGTACAGTCAAGCGCATGTACAGATATCAAGTGCGCACAGGACATAGATTAGGCCGGCGCCGACCGGGCTTATCTAACCAGGCTGGTGATATATTCGCGCACATGATGCATGTTGATACAAGATACAGTAGTAGTTAGGCTATTGACTCATAAACTATTGTGATACATACTGGAATTAGGCTGCTGAGGAAGCTAGGAGATAAGGTCGTTTTAATTGTTATTTTAACTGTTTTTTGCAACAGATATCAACGCTGAATTATATACTGCAAACATTTAAAGACGCACAGCAGACAAGCAATCAGAAATATGTGCATAACCGAGATATTTTTAATATCTTTATTATATAATTTAAAAGAGTGTTCATGGAGTTTCTTACACATTCTTTTCCGTAGAGATAGATCTATCCTTTAGAAGATGCAATCAGTATCACTTATTTTGACAATTCAAAAGAGCCCTCTCACTACTACTCTCAAAATGGTGAAAAGGAAATCATCGTGAGGAAACGCCCATGTCCTGGATAGAACCAGAATTCGAAGATATGTGACATCCAGCAACCAGCACTGGACTTGCGTATTTGAATACGGTCCATTTTCTCAGCTGGTGGATCCCTGAGTCCCAAACACTATAAAGCTGATTATGCTTATGCGAAACGAATCGCACTTTCAGATACGTCTGAAGTAAAGAAAACGCGACAAATGTAAATTAGTCAGTAGCTACTGTAAAATATGTAAAAAGAGAAACCGTTCTTTTGTCTGAGACAAACGCATGCAAATAACTAATCTAGGACAAAGGAATTCCTAGTGTCCCACACACAGGCATAGCAGAGTACTACTTTCTTTTTTTTACAAAAGGATCTTGAATACTTTAGTGGACAAAAGAATCGGATTGTTTCGAATTCAATGGAGAATTACATTCTTAAAATAAGGTTATGTGAAAGGAAAAGAATTCTAGAAAGAGATTGTGAGTCACGATCTAATCCAAGATTTTTTTTATCAGGTCAGTGAAATTGAGATTTTTTTTGGTATTATATACCACTACAACTTGAGTATTGCGAAAAGTTCAAGTTACCAAACCAAGGCAATGAAAGATTCGCTGCTAATGTTGACTAACCTTTAAGGTAGAACTACACTGCACACACGTGTGCCACACACGCAGATTACACGTATGGCAAGGCTGTACAATGAAAAGTCCAGCTTGGTGGATCACCCTATCGATGTCTTCTCGATGAGTTTTGCTTCATATGTAGACGCCGCCTATATAAAGTGTGAATAGTGTACGTTTTTACGTTTCGGTGAGTTTTTGTCTTTGTAGTGTTCTGTATCTAGGTGTACTGGACAATCTTTTTTAATTTTCTATGTCTTTAATTACTCATTTTATTAAATGCCATGCATCTTCTATAAAAATGAAACCCGTTTTCCGTTGTTACGACATAGCATGAAAACGGCTTGACCGATTTGGCTGATTTTTTTTTTGTTCTGATTGTTATTGTGAGGATAAAGTTCTTATGGAAAAAAAAATAAAATTAGGGTAGTGTAGGGTAGTGTAGGGTAGTGTAGGGTAGAGTAGGGTAGAGTAGGGTAGATTAGGGTAGAGTAGGGTAGAGTAGGGTAGAGTAGGTTAGAGTAGGGTAGAGTAGGGTAGAATAGAGCAGGGTAGAGTAGGGTAGGGTAGAGTAGGGTAGAATAGAGTTGGGTAGCAATAGGAGGTTTTATTAAGACTACACCTATCCACGTTATGGAAAATGAGCTGTGTGTAGCCCCACTGTATCTAAGGAGAAAATATTTAGGTTATAAATTTTGTTTAAAAGCAAGATCTATAGAAAACAGTATTACTATTGCTTTGTTAGAGGAACTTCACTCTCTTCGACAGAATCATTATTGGAATAATAAAAAAATCCCTCTTTTGGTTTCGTTATATAATGAAGTAAAAGAAGATAATATAGCAGCTTCAAATCCCTTGTTGATGTTTACTCTGAGGACATGGATGACCAATATTAATATTCAGGAAGTAATTATATGGAACTTAGATGTAGTGAAACTATCTAAACAAAACTATGACACTAATCTGTTAAAATTTGAAGTTATTAGAGAGTTACAGTTAAAGTACTATGAATGGCTTAGTATATTTACTGATGGGTCGAAGAGTGCAGAAGGTCGCGGAGCTGCTTTTTATGTGTCTAGTGAATCAATAAGCTGTGGAAATAATTGTTTTAAAATAGATAAGGATGTTTCCATAATGACGTTGGAGCTCATTGCGATCTCTGAAGCACTTACATATTGTAACGGCTGTCAACATAAAAATATTGCTATTTGCACAGATAGCAAAAGTTTGGCTCGATGCGCCTCTGGTCGCAGAGGTGTTTCGCTAGCTTATTTTATTTTATCTAAAATAGATGAACTAATTCGTAAAGGTGTAACTTTGAGATTGCAATGGGTTCCATCGCATATTGGAATACAGGGCAATGAAAAGGCTGACATGTTGGCAAAATATGCGGTTAAAAATGGAAAGGAAATGAATGTGATTTTGGATTATTCGGAACTTTTACCTAAATATAAAAATAAATGTTATGATGAATGGAAGGAATATTTTGACAAGCGCTCATTGGACAAAGGGATCTGGTACAAAACCATTCAGAGTCAGCCTTTTCGTGTGCCCTGGTTCGTAGATAGTCATGTAAGTAGAAAATTTGTTGTTATAGCTCACAGACTCAGATCTGGACACATTCCATGTAATAAGTTTGCTTTCATGATGAAGAAAACGAATTCGCCCAACTGTGTACAGTGTGGAGTTGTTGAAGACCTGCACCACTTATTGATGGAATGTGTTCGAAATGAGCCTGAGAGAAATGACCTGTTAAGGGTCTTGAAGTTGAACAGACTTGAAGTAGGAACATTTCACAACATTTTATCTAGACCGAATAGCGATGATGCGAAGAGTCTGTTTAGGTTCATGGCCCTGATATGAGTAGAATGTATATATTTAGGATACGATGGGACTGACATACGCATAGCGATTATAAATGTCCCTAAATAAATAAAGAATAAAAAAAAAAAAATAAAAAAAAAGAGTAGGGTAGCGTAGGGTAGAGTAGGGTAGAGTAGGGTAGAGTAGTGTAGAGTAGGGTAGGGTAGAGTAGGGTAGAGTTGGGTATAGTAGCGTGGAGTAGGGAAGAGCGGGAGCGAAGCCGCGCGGGCAAAAGCTATACCTGTTATTTGCGTGGTTACTGAAATATACATTTTTTTATGTAAGTTTTATTTGTATTGTAAGTGACTGTGCGGGATGATTTGGACGCCTACCACAAGGACTGGTTAGAGACGGCGCAAGAAAAGAAATTATGGAAGGACTTGGGGGAGGCCTTTGCCCAGCAGTGGGACAGTAATGGCTAGTAAAAAAATAAAAAGTGACTGTGCTGTTGGTATGCTTATTACAAATAAATAAATAAATAGGGGTCAGGGCCACTAACCACTAGACCAACAAGCCACTCTCGCTCCACTTACAGCGGGAGAAGTTGATCTCTATGGGGAAGTAAGTGCAAGAAAAAAGCATTACCCCTTCAATACGAACAAAAGTGTCTAAACTCGCAACTCATACATGTACAGATGTGTGTGTGTATGTAACAGAGTTTCGAACAAGTGTAGATAAAACGCGCAAAACTTTCTAACTGCAACATCAGTGGCAGGCTGGCAGCATGCGGGAACATTGTTTTCGGTTCACTTCCCGCCTCATACTGGTACGCTCGTAGGCTCGCACTACTGTTATGTCCGTTGAACTGGCTGACTGCAACTGGCAACTGGGAACATATTGTTTCTAAGTGTGTGTGTGTAGATGCAGTTTGTAGTAGGGATGTTCTGATTATGAAATCGTCGGATCTGGATACGGATAGGTATGGATAATATATGGTTAAGCATAATCAGTTTTATAATGTTCCTACTGCTAGGATTCAGGCCTTGTCTTGAAGAGGGAACGGGCCGTAATCCACCACGTGGGCCACTGTTCTAGAACAAGAACATGCTGGTTTTTTTACGATGTTTTAGAATACGGTAACGGATATAAGTAAAATACAAATAGCATCATTTCTAGAATCTAGCTTAGAATTAAAAATAGGCAAAAAAAATATAATTTTATCTCATTTGTTTGGCCTAGCAAAACCAAAACCTATCCTAACCTGTCGTTTAGACTTCGCCTTTATGCAGAACTATGCGAAAATTTTATATCGGTTTACCGATTACGGATTTTTTATAAATTTCGGATATCCGATAGTTTCGGTTACGGCTCCATAACATGCCTGGTTTGTAGCTTTACTGTTCGGACGCGATTCGGAGTTTATAGATCGTATCAGCGTGAATACAAAGAATGCTGACTACAGTGGGAAAGTTTAATGAATTTCCTTTAGTTATTATTGAACTGTTAATTACGAATCGATTTCAGCTTGTTGATGATTGAAAGGATTAAAGGTTTATTTTAGTTTTTCAAACCATAGTAATAGTCCCAGGTGCTCTAGATAATGTCATGAAGTTCAAAATGTAAGTGTTTCATTCATAGCCGGCCAGTACCCAGTCATATTCTTGGATTTTTAAGAATCGTTATCGCAAATAGACTGTAAATTTTTTGCCTAGGACTTAGACCAAAAACTAGTCAAGTCTTTTTTAGTTGGAAAATCATAAAAAAACTCCTCCTGCTTGGCTGAACCAAGATGGAATGTGAGACTTTTACTGACTAAAACCTACCAGTGTTCCTTCAGATGATCTTTGCTTTCCCCGTGGTGATTGAAACAACCTGCAGTTGTGGCAGCGTATAGAACCTAGGCCCTCTGCTTAGTTGTGTATTTCCATTATCCAACCACAATAGGGTCCAAAGTAAAAGCTTTTAAACCCACAGATCGTTAAAGGACCTGTCTTCTCACAGAGGACTTCACAGTCGAGTGTACCATCAAGGGAAATACACAAACATCTAGTGCCAAGTTTACCTTTCAATAGCCTGGTAGGCGCAGCACAGTTTCAGGTACCATCAAGGGAAATACACAAACATCTAGTGCCAAGTTTACCTTTCAATAGCCTGGTAGGCGCAGCACAGTTTCAGGTGGCCATTGTGTCAAGTTGCACATTAACAACAGGACAGGACAGTGACTGGCGCCGGGTTCCGGAGTAGCCAGCCCAGTGAACACGGCTGCGATAACGTTACGTCGCAGCGATGTAACTGTGGCCACGTCTGGACGCGACTTTATGAGAACGCAGAGGACTGTGGAGTTGAGCGAACTTTCTTAATGTGAGTCGAGAGAAAAGTTCTTGCTGATTTTAGCTCACACGCTAGAGCTTGTTGAAATTCAAATATGTTTATTTCACATAGGCCTACATGGGCACTTGTAAAACGTCAGAAGAGAAGAACCGAATAGAAACTCCATGGTAACTCGTTTTGTTTTTAAAAATGGTTGATGTGACAATATTTTCATATTACACAATTAATAGATATTACTATTACACTGCACATTAAAACGTACGTATTATTTAGAGAATCAAAAATTGTGACATGTAGTAAACACCCAGCATGATAAATTTAAATATAACCAACATATTTTATATAAAGGATAAAAAAACACCAATATTTTATTATTGAAAGCTGTCTCCGTAAAAAGCGTACTCCAATAAAAAACTAAAACCACCGAACGAAAAATCTAATAACACGGTGAACTATTTCAATGCCGCAGCAAAATGCAATTTTGTACATAAAACTTTACACGCCATCCATTAGTAAAATTGCATGTATGTACTTTAATCATAACATGGAATATTGGCATACATAGCTTCAAAAATAAAACCCATTTTTCGAAAGCGTTTATTTTAAACAGAGGTATACGAGGCGTGTATAAAAGCGTCATATATGAACCAGACGACATTGAAAGGGTGTCGGGACCTCAGTATAGACTGCACAGTCTACTGGACACTGGCGACGCGACGAGACGTGGCGACGATAACGCGACAATAACATTTCAGTGGCGACGTCTGAACACGGCGTAATTCGATCAAGATTCAAGAGAGTGAAACAACGTGTGTTGAAAGTCTGAATTGTATTTTTGCTTTTAGAATCGAATGCTATCAACTGCGATACTATAGAAAGTTTTTCAGATGAGTCGGATAATAATTAGGTAGCTGAACAGATGATGTAACTGAGCGGTCAATGAGCAATTGGTAGCTCATGGTCCGGCCGTCTGGTAACCGTCCGGACCGAGCCCGAGTCGTCGATGACGCGCATTGTTCCACGCGCGCGTCAAGGAGTTGTCCGCAAAACAAGCAAGGATAATTATGATGACTCGTCTTAATTCATTACAAGAAACATATTAACTAGACCATGATCTACTATATGTTGGTTACACAACCCCAAACAGAATAACACTCTATTTTCGATATTCGCTAACATTCATTTTGCTGACACGATACCAAGAGCGTCAATATTAATTTGTGTCATCGTCACCCATGCAGGGGATACTACGAGCTTTTATTATGGCTAGATTCTATCATGAATTTCTGAGACCGAAATTCAATCAACGACGTTATGGATGCAAACTCTGGCGCTGGATACTCGCATATAAAGACCAGGATTTTGGTTTGTATTTTTATTTCGGTGGGTGGGTAAAAATCATCCAGATGACATCCCCCGCCCTTGGCCGGAGCGGTATATACTATCAGACTCTTACTGCCTAAAAAACCCACCCCGTTTCTTCTTGCCTTTCATACCGGGGCTGAGCTACCTTTCGGAGCTAACCCTGGCCCCAGACACTATCGCCCGCTCCGCCCAAGTTTTAAGCAAGGTTATTTGGATGACTTTTACCCACCACTAATTAGTCTAAAAGTTCTTCATGGTTCGGTCGCTTGTCTAAAACTGAACCCCAAAAATCTAAATGCCGCATCATTGTTGGATCCAGGACAATTCATCGGAGTTTCATTAGACTCCGATTCACCAGTAAGTGTATTTAATTACAGTATAGCGAACAATAAATCGCCCCAGGGAAGCGACGCGCCAAACAGACCATGTGCTGTTTCATTATAATATTGAGCTCTGGGGTGTTGGTGGGGTGGAAGCGTGCAATGCAACATAAATTAGTAGATAGACATGATTCTATATTTTCTTTACAGATTTCTGTGGTGTGTAAAAAGGTTTTGGTTTACGCTTTTAATGACTTGGATTTATATATTTAGCATTATCGATTTCTAAGTGTAAAAGCTATAAGGACATTATAGCGACACTTGGGGGAGGCCTATGTCCAACAGTGCACGTCTTTCGGCTGAAATGATGATGATAATGGTGAAGGACTGATTTTTTTTCTTCTAAAGCCATACTTCTGCCACAGGGCAGCAACTTATCATCAAACTTGCTTAAGTTGTCGATATCATTACCGCTATAATTGATGCTATGTAATTGTCAAAACTCTAATTTCGGCTATGTTTATAGCTGGTTCCAAAATCACACTAATATAAAAAAACTAAAAGTTTGAGGTATCATATAAGTATTTGTTACTTCTTTACGCTCGAACACCTGAACGGATTGCGATGACCCTAGGTTCACGAGTAGACCATGTCCTAGAATAGCACATATGATATTTTTATCCCAAGTTCCATTGAGATAGGTAACTTTCTAATATCACGCGGGAAAAGCTGATAGCGGTTAGTGCATAATTTTGAAAGTATTTCCTGTATTTTCAATGTGTGAACACAACCCCTGACTCCAATACGTCAATGCACTAATTTACAATAAATGTAAATCCGTTAATTAATTTAAAGGTTACGCAAACTATTTAACGAATATCAATTCGTATTGCAGTCGGGAATCAATGAGCATTTAATTGAATTAGCGTAATGGGTAAATATTAAGCGGATGTTGCGGAATTATTTAATAATAATTAGATAATATAAAAAATAGATAGTGAAGTCGTCTCAAAACCTCTTTCTTGTACTTTATATATATATATATATATATAATAATATATTTTATATTAAATTATATATGTATGTTTATTTTGTATTTGTTTTTTGAGTCCTTTTTTTTCATAGTCTACTTTTATGTTAATTTTATTTTTTTTATGCACCTACCACGTTTTTCTCTTTACCACCCTAGGTAGACTGGTAGAGAATGCCTAAGGCATTAAGTCCGCCTTTGTACTTTTATGTTGCATGAAGTTTTAATAAATAAATAAATAAATAAATAAATAAATAAATAAATTGCATTATTTAAAATAATGAACAAAGATAGTTAATTATGAATTTAATTGTCATTGCAGTTGGCAGGCTACCGGCCTAATGGTTGAATGTACCTATAGGGTTGTCACCACAGAAAAATGAAAGAGGTTAGAAAGGAAATACTTTCCGATTTGTACTACGAGTGTCGCCGCTTGTCTCACACCTATTACCTCCACTACAGGCAATAAACCAATACGAACGCGCATTACGCAACTAATAGTCCACGCACACTTAGATCGCAAGTTTGCTATTGGTAGTTGAACTATGAGCATTGCCCTACTTTGTGGCACGACTGCCCTATCCACAAGGCCATTCTAACCTCTTTCATCTGTTCTGTGGTTATCACCGTGTCCAGTTTCATTAATAAAATCCATTTCGATGTAAACCGTAGTTTGTTGATTCAGCGTTCAGTTAGCTTTGTAATGAAATGAAAATACCTATTCGGAAATGGGTTTTTCTAGCTACTGCGGTTAGCCAATAGGTTAGAGGATTTTTGGCAAATTTGTAGACCCACAATCAATTTGTGATTGTTTTACTCCAAAATTCAAAACGGCTCTTCCTGGGGCAATTTAATTTTTTCTGGAAGTTAATTTTAATTACTTTGACTTCTATATATTTTTCTTTGAGGACTAGAAGAGGCTTCTTGGCGTTCTCATCATGGAGGTTCCTGTAACACCCGGATGTCGCCATTGTACGGGCCGCTCGGAGGTTAGGGTAGAACAAACGGTAGAGGTGTACCCGCTTGGGCGGAATACCACCGACCGAGTCCAACTGTAGGTGATCGGCGGCAGTGACCTCTCGCGCCAGGCCCTGGTTCAGGTCATGATCTGGAGTGAGGCGGAATGAGCGACGGGCGCCTCGTTCTGCAAAGCAGTAATGCTAGCGAAGCCGCACGCAAACGCAATGGAACGATATCTACTAAGGCGGGAGAAGTCTGACATAGCCTTTCGCTTCGCTCTAGAGCGCAAGAAGTCATTAAACAATTTTCCACCTCTAAAAAACTTCTATAATCCTTTGATGCAAAGTTGTGACAGTTACACTATAAAAACTTGCTCATCTAATCAAATAAATATTCAAACAGTAACAAATGATCAACCCTAATGAGAATTTGATAATGAATGATTTTGATATTTGAAGCAGATTTCAGTCCCATATAGATTTGTGCTCTTTGTGCTCCAGTACCTAGCCACACCTAGTTCCGCAGACTATTATCCCTAGTACCTGCATGACAGAAATAGGACCAACGATGTAGGTCGTGGTCGAGTCAGGGGCTTTATTGATATTCTCGGACAAACCTAATAATGATTTCTGACATTTTGCTCGGCCTGAATAACTACGGCTAGAACTAGCTAACTATACTGAATGAGTCATTCTTACAGTTACCTATTTCAATTTCGCGTAGCAGAGTTATGGTGGCTTTAAAAAGTAATGAAGGACGAAGATGGGTTGAATCAATAAAAGTCTGACCCGACCTCTCGCTCCCTAAAGCGGGAGGAATCATTTCATGATCTCTCAACAAATTACCTATTTGCAAATCATAGAAATCTGAGGCCCAACGATTTCTTAAAACGGATGGGAGTTAATAACGGCCATTGCCATGTGTTTATCTATTAAAACACAAAAGCTAGTAAATCACCTACTATGACCTACATAATATACAATCTATATATAATATAAAAATGAATCACTAAATGTGTTACTAAGCGCAAATCTGGAGACCAGCTGAACCGATTTCACTAATTCTTTTTTTGTTGTGTTTGTTATTGTGAGAAGGTTTTTAAGGAAAAAAGTTAAAATTAGGTTAGGGTAGAGTAAGCTAGAGTAGGGTATAGTAAGGTAGAGTAGGCTATAGTAGGGTAGGGTAGGGTAGAGTAGGGTAGATTAGGGTAGATTAGGATAGAGTAGCGTAGAGTAGGGTACAGTAGGGTAGAGTAGGGTAGAGTAGGGTACAGTAGGATATAGTAGGGTATAGGGTAGAGTAAGGTACAATAGAGTGGAGTAGGATAGAGCGGGAGCGAAGCCGCAGGCACAGCTAGTAATTCATATTTATTTAAGGCAAAATACCCATACACTGACACAAATATAAAACAAAAACATACATAACACAACTTCATAAAATCTATAATAGCCCGGTCTAATTCAATTCACTCGATTAACTTGAATAGCCCGCTAAAGACGAGAAGTTGACTCACTTAACTACTTCTTTTCTTGACCAGCACTGACCTTGTGGAACTACTAACTTTAATTAGAAATGTTAGTCGCCCACTCTGATTCTTTACTTTCGAGTATACCTTATCAAGTATGTGTGTTGAACTGTGGGAGTATAACATGGACGTGGTAAGAAAAATGAAGTACTCATAATGACGCCATGTCGTAAGAAACGTCAAAGAGATGAAACTTGAACATTAAATGATCATCATCGTGAAATAGGAACTGATACCAGAGACGAGACACAATCCAAATTAAGAGGGGAGGGGCAGGTGGGTTCGCAGTCAAGCACTAGCTGTAGCTGTATTTGAAATGTTAGTTAGTTAACGCATTTATGTCTTACTGCTGGGTGAAGGCCTCCCTCTCCCTTTTCCAAACATGTCTGTTCTCGGTCATTGCGGGCCAGTCCCTCACATTTATAAGAAATATCATTAAAAAAAGGCAAGACAATACAAGAATATAGAAAACCGATGGTTTGCGTGTTGCACCTGGCTAATGTTTAGTCGAATCCCAGTATCCATTTCAGAATTAAAACTTGCACAGTATCGACAACCAACTATACCATACAGTGTTCCATTCAGCACACATTTATGAACACTCTGTCTTTTTTATTTCATGTCCGTACAACGCAAAAGGTGAAATAACGGAACAAATTGACACAGATGAAACCAAAGATAGAGAAACTTTCGCTACGTTGAAACTTGAAAAGATCGAAATCAACCATTCATGGTTAATTTCTAAATCTATGAATCAACTGATGCTTAAGGGAGTAATAAAGCTTCCCATAGAGATAGATTGTGTCAAATATGGCTTTCGACCATTTGGACAAAGGTCACTTAGGAAGAAAGAAAAAGAAAAGTAAATATATAATACATATAAAGTTCTATGATAATGAGTTTTCAAACTTTTTTGAGTTCATAAACTAAGCGGTATATTTTAGGCCACCAAATACCCAGAAAAACGGGTTGTTTTCAGTAAATAATAACATACCCGTCGGGATACCGCTCATAAGAATTGTAGGGACGGTAAAAATAAGAATGGAGGTGTGGCTTGCTTAGTCATTATATCTAAAGGAGTAAGAGAGGTATGGCAGGAGGTAATTTCTAGAAATATCTTTCTAAATAAAAGGCAATCGTTACAAATTTATCTATCAACACAACAGTTCGAATTTTTGAACGGATTATGCGAAAAGATATTTTAATGGCGATAATTAGTTCTAATGGCGTAGGCAGAAAGATAGATATAGATAGAGATATAAATACTCTTTATAGCACGCCAAAAAAAAAATCACGCTAAAAATAGTTAGCGCGGGAGCGCGTGCGCTAAGAAAAGGTTTTCCTAAATTCACCCCCTAAAGGTGCAAATCCGCGTGCAAAGTTATATTAGATAAACCTACTTTAACGCGGCCAAAAAGCGCTGGTTGAACTACAAATAGAAACATACACCATCGCCAATTCCTGTGGGACGGTGAGTAGCGAACCGCAAAAACTTTTAGTTTGTTCCGATGCAATAAAAAATAACTCTACACTAAAATACCAGCCATAACCGAGTTCACACCACAGTTTAAAACACAATTAACTAACTCCAAAACCATAACTTTGTTAATAACTATACTACTTAGTTCTTAATTAGTTGTGTTAATTAAACAGAATGAAAGTGACGTAACTGCGTTTTAAAACGTCGTGATTACAAAAGTGTTTGCCGAAGGAAATTACTTAAGTAAATAAAAGAGGCTCTTCGTTACTCTTTCTTTGCTAAAACGAGTCTTTGTTGAATAAAGCCTTTTTTTCTGGTACAGTGAACTGTTTTATTTTGAAGTAAAGCAAGGAGGTGAAGCGTTTACTTGAAAGCTTCTACAGAAAGGCGTGAGGCGACGGTGAGACGATTTTTCAAAGACATTGTTATAAATCTTTTTTTTAAATGAAAACTCGTTATTTTTTTGAGTTCTTTGGAAAATGGTTCGATGCATCTTGTGTTCAAAGTAATAAACTTTTAGAAACATTGTACGAGTACATTAAATCTATTTTTAATCAAAGATTTTCAATATTCCATAAATTCTGACTGAAAAGCCCACGTATGCAAAAAATCTTTTCATATATTTTAAGGCACCGAATGTAGACCGAAATGTTAGGCATTGCTTTGAATTGAAATTCCAGAGCAAAGAGTTGTTTTTTAGACTACAAAACAAAAAATTAAAATATATGGCCGATGTCGGATTCTAGCCACAAAAATTTTTAGATATAAAAGATAGATTTCATAAAATGAAAAATGAAACCTCGGTTAGATTGTATTTTTGGACCCAATGTCACGTATAATATTGAAGTATTTTAGTGGAGATAGATATCAGACGGTTCCAGGTGTTATTGACCTTTCGACTACAAAGTAATCTTTAATACCATTTTCAGGGGGCTGGAGAACGTTTAAGGAATGTTATGAGTAGGCGTAGACTGAGGTTACCGTTAAAAATAATTCGATTTCGAAAACCAGCACGAGGGTAGAGACAAAGGTTGTATAGGCTACTAGAAAAGATCAATAAAATAGTCTAACAATCTTTTTTACTGACTAAAAATGTGTTTTTCAATTCCTTCATATATTTTCCTAAAAGATTCGAACACCTACGCTTGACCTATTACTTAAAATAATTAATTTACGAGTGGTCACAGTGGGGAACTGGGGACCGCTAACAAATTCATTGAAGTGGACAAATTCCACGTGGAGGATCGCAAAATAGAATAAATGGGTACAAACAAAAGGTTGGCTACATAGAACAAGACGAAACGCACGCACACAGACACGGTACACGTGCAGCGAGTGCAAGCGCATTCGCAACTGTTATTTGTTTAGAACACAGAACATTTATTTAATTGGATGGAAAAAAAGACACCAAGGAAAAGACTGATTGGTTACATGAGAAATTATATGATAAGAAGAGGGATTAGGATAGTGATAAATTGGTGGATATCAGGACAGTATGGAAGAAAACGTGTTGCGGCGACGACAAATAACATAGGATAAGGGCAGGAAGATCAATTTGAGACCACCGTGTGTGTGTTTTAGTACGTATAGGGTCGTAGTTCTGTATAACTATTTATTCTGTGGTGGGGAGATAAATTATCACACCATGTGTGCATTGTGAAAGCACTTTTGTTGTCCCAGGATTTCCTTGATTACAGTTTGTGTTGTCTGAATTCATTACCGTTTTTGTGGGCAAGTTTAATGTTTGACGGGGAGTTCGCTTGACGGGAAGTGGGGTAGTTTATAGACAAGAGATTTAATGGATTACTGTGTGCAGTTTAATGTTAGTTTTAATTAGCTCGAACCCTTATTCGAGATATGCTACTCACTTTAACTTGGTGTTAATGTTAATCTTTTGGCAGGAAAGTCCTGAAAGCTTTTTTATTTGCCTGGTTAGCCTGCTTCTGACTTTAATATGGCTTACGGTAACCAATAGATGTGGTCTTTTTTTTAACATAAACGAATGCTTGACTGTGATCCCACCTGACGGTAAGCAGTGATGCAACCGTTGATGGTAAGGCGCACTACTTTATTAACAGCACTAACGATCGGGTCTTAATAAACTCTTTGATGTAGAGAGCAAGCCTAGAAGATTACTATCACTTCTTGCTTTGCAGACAGACGGGTCAAAGGTGGTGGAGAACCCAGATGCAGTTGGCCTAGAGAAATAGTTCCTATTGAACTAGATTTAGAAAATAAACGATGGTCTGGCAAACTGCCACTAAACTACAAACTAATGCTCCGTTATCAATATTTAACCCTCTGTGTGTATGCCAAATTGTTTCAAGTACAGCTTTGGCAACAATAGCTAGTAATAGCTATATTAAACACTTTATTAATAATAACTCTATAATTATACGAATGTTTTTGTAACAAGTAAATGTAGATTATATCCAAAGCTATAGAATTTGACTGTTGTTTTGACTGATGCTGCTGTTATTTTCATATCTGTCCAAGAATTTCAACTTCTCGATTCTTGACACAAATCCACTGCAAAAACATATTAAATTAAATTTCAAAATCATCGCGCGTCCGATGCCTCTTAAAATAAACGTTCATCTTAATCGTTTGTTCAAACATCTTTAACCGAGGTTTACAACTAAATTCAATTTTCGAATGCAAAAGTTCAAAGACGGTACGGAATGAGATTTGAGATTTTTCATTAGTAAACGAGGGAGCAATGCTCGCACTAGAAGTTTGTGTTTACCACCCCGAGATCCAATCTAGCTATTTGCTTGAGTCTGTCGCTGCATTAAGAACTACAAATATAAACATCTTAGTACTTTAGTGTTCCGTCTAGTCTTAATAGACGTACTAAGAATACTGATTGCCTTCTTACTGGCCATGTGAAAGTTCTACTGTTTACATCTTCATCATGTACTAAGTTTAGAACTATGTAAAGTAAAAAAAATCATCTGAGCGACAGAAAAAAAATGAGGAAAAGTTTTAATTCCGGAAAGTTGGTAGTCCCATCTTTTACTGAGAGCGAATTGGCGCGAGAAAACCTCTGGGTAAAATACTTTTTGCTGTTGAACTCTTTATTGGTACGGAGATGCGAGTTATGTGACGTAGAAATGTTACGGGGTTGCCAATGGGAATAATGTTAAATAATAAGAGTGTGACGTGTTTGTGCGCTTGTAACGTTATGAGGTTACTGTGTTATTGACATGCGCTAAATTGTGATTGTTTTAAATAGAAGCTTGAAGCGTGAAGTCTTTGTTTACGAAAATGCGATTGTATTTGAGTAATTTACCTTTCAAATGTATTTGTGTTGCTCAAACGCTATAATAAGAATTTAATTTTTGATATCAAGAGGAATTAGTCAGAAGTGAGAAATATGAAACCAGTCTTGCCAAGGGTGTCGTGTTACCCAGTTGCTGGGTTATAGAGGTCACATAAGCAGATGTGTCTTGTTAAATACTTGGTATTCAATTACATCCAATTAAATTGGATGTCGACCCCAACATAAGTCTGAAAGGACAGATTGATCAGCATTCAGGACATGTGCATTTTCTTTGTGCCTACAAGTTATTTTGAAAGGGGTTATTGATCCAACCGTCCGGTAACAGTCCGGACCGAGCCCAAGTCGTCGACGGCACGCACTGTTCCCGCGCACCTCTAGGAGTTGTCAGCGACCGTAGGGGCCCAGCTAGATCGAAGCGTACTGGGGTCAAGGGTCTGCTTCTGAAAGGCAGGCTCGGCCCCCGGCTTGAAAGGCAACGAAAGTACGGGATCTGTTTTTAGTCAGTAAAAGTCTGACACTATTTCTCGCTCCGCCTAAGGGCGGGGGAGGTCATCTGGATGATTTTTATCCACCGAAAAAAATAAAAAACCATCATGTTGCCAAAATGCTGGGTTATAGAGGTCACATATGCAGACGCTCCGTGTTAAATGTTTGGTATTCAATTGCAACCGATTAAACTGGATTTCGACCACAACATAATTTGGAAAGAGCACATTGATCAGGATTCATTTTCTTTGTGCCTACAAGCTATTTTGAGAGGGCATATTGATCAGCACGTCTGCATTTTCTTTTGTATCTAGGTACAAGCTTATTTCAGATTTAACAACCGATACGTGCAACAGCAATACACTATAACTTTACGCCAACAAGCAATCACCCCATTCCACGAACAGTATGGTAATCTATTTAGACAAAAAGCGTTCTAAATGCGTTGAGCCAAGTCTTATTGCCATCATGAAAAATACACAGTGAAAAAGCGATAGTAATAGTCCTGTATAGTTCTGTCTCTCTCTCACTATAGAATCATGGCAGTGGCTCGTCATAGTAGGTTACTACATCGGTAACTTTCACGAGTCAACAGCGCGGTAACCATGGCAACAATAAGAGAAAGGTAAGCCACAAAACATGCGCTGGCGCCAGTTGAAAGATGCGGACTAGAAAATCGATGTTTGCATCATTTTGGTCTAGTAAGTACTAAATCCTCATTGAAAAAACAAATTTTTCAATGAGGATTTAGTACTTAAAGGTTTTTTTATTATTATTATTGATAGTCTCGCGTTTGACCACCATCTCACTTCATGGTAAGCGATGATGTGTTCGACTCTGGAGCACGCTTGCCTAGAAGTAACCTAGTCTCCATTATAACGCCGTACTTCTTGTGGTCCGATGATGGAACGGACTTGGCGGAATTAGATTGTAGTATTCCAGTGCATAGTCTACGAAATATAAACGATAGAAAACTGACAGGCTAGCAACTCGGCGGCGATGCTCATGGCTTTGAAGCTTCAACGCTACAAGTGCATCATTGCTATAAATTAATAATTTCTAATGTTTTATTTTACTTTGATAATTATAGGCAAAGGGAAATCACATAATTGTTTGGGTATCCTAAAGTACCCAATATATATTAAATATATTGGGTACTTACTTACATCTTCTTACTTCTTTTTCTTTATAATCTGATAGTTCCAGAGCCTCAGCTCTCCATGTACTAATTTATAAAAAAAAACATTATAAAAATTATCGCAGGGATCCAAAAAGGACCATTCCGGAAAGGTATCTAGTACTGGCAAAACTATGTAAGATTAACGTTTAAATTGCATCAAAATCCATGAATGCATCAATGAATGCATTTTGGTTCATCCAAGGTTATCACTACGAACAGTTTGACATTGACAGTGACGCTTGCAGTCACAGATAAGAAATCTACGCAAATAGAACTAACAGTGAATAGACAACCGCAATCATAATGATTATAATACCTACAGTCACATCAATATCTTCTCAGAGCTAAGCTAGCTAAGCTATTTCCTTTGTTTGCTTTATGGAGTCTACCTATTTCACCATACCATACCATGACCGTGTCAGGAACGTGGCGGAAAAAACAGTCTTTGGTTTTTAAAAGTATGAGACTATACGACTGGCACCATTTCTTCTATTGCGCACACGTGGGCTACGTACGATCTGGGCGCGTCGGTCTCCATACATTTTATATAGAAACTAGACTTGTAGAGCTACATTAGATCCAAGCTAAGCCTCGCGACAACGTTCTAAGTACAATTTCTAGCTTTACGCACGGTACGTATCTGCAAA
This sequence comes from Mythimna lalbum, assembly GCA_949319445.1. NCBI lineage: Eukaryota > Metazoa > Arthropoda > Insecta > Lepidoptera > Noctuidae > Mythimna > Mythimna lalbum. The sequence goes on along the minus strand of OX439357.1, from coordinate 15,635,347 downwards.
TGATCTGGTGGTGATGCCGAAACGCTCCGTGCATAGCTCGCGATGGGATCGCTGACGAAACGGTCTAGGCAGCATAGGAGTCCGTGACGTGTCTTCCATGCTTGATACGGTCCCAGCACAGGTGTACTGAATAGACTTCATGACTCATGGAACTCGCGGAAGGATGACTAGAGTTCCTGTTCCTAATCAATATTTAATGCGCCGTTGACGTTCGAATAACGCAGAACGAAGTGCCTTCGGTACTTTGTCGCGTTCCCATCATTAGGCATCCCATCGGACTGTGAAAATAAAGGAACAGTGAATGCACCTGTGTTTGCACTTGCGTATGCTTTGCGCACACACTTGCGCACTAAAATACTTTTATCTTGCATACTTGGCTAATCTCTGTTGTGATTGACCATCGAAATTCGGTTGGGGAATCTTATATTACAATGACACTGTGAGTCCAAACATGTATTTTAAATTCATCATCATCATTTCAGCCGACAGACGCTCACTGTTGGACATAGGCCTCCCCCAAGTGTCGCCACAATGATCGATCCTGTGCGTCCCGCACAAAGTTCCGTAGTTCCGTAGTACTTGCAATTCAAAAACTTACTTTCTTTTGTAAGTAGAATGAGTTTTGTAAGGAGTGCTTTCGCTAAGACATACTTACTACCTAATAAATAACACTATAAAGGCAAACACTTTTGAGTATGTTTGTTACTTCTCGACCGGCTACACGGATTTGTTTGAAATTTGGCACACGGAAAGAAATTTTATTTACGACAAACATGGCGCATACCTTAAAAGATAAAACAAATAACAATAACGAGTCCATATAATAAGTAGTAAGTTATGCGTCACATCCGCGCAAAATGGTCAGCGCTCAGCAAAATGCTGGGACTCGTGTAAGACAGAGCTACGGCGCTGATTTTCAGCACCAGCCGTCGCCGTCGTCGACGGTGAGACGTTGATCGAGTAGCCAAGGATTACTTAAGTATATGCACGAGTAAAACATGTCCTAGATACTTTTTATCCCGGTCATATATAACTTAAAAGTATAATTTTCTACTTCCATACAGGCCAAGCCGCTGGCTGCAGCTAATTGTTACTCCGAAATGAAATTAATATTCAATGTTTACTTGCCTATTTGTTTATAAAGTAATGACACAGAGACACAATACACTACAGGACAAAATTACACGAAATAGCGAACACGCGACAATAATGACTCTTTTATCCAATTAACGTATAAACGGAATTCAATCATCTGTTCATAACGTTACACAATAGCATTTCAAGCTATTGTCAATTTAAACTCTATTTTCATACACAAAGGTCTGTAATTGTAATAAATCACGTTAATGAGAACGAAAGTTTCGATGCGTGGTACGTTTTTGCGATGTTCCATTAGCAATTTGATACGTCGATTCGTTTCCGATAATTAATTAAGCAGATGCTGCATCTAATTACGGGTAGTAGTGGGCAGCAAAGTGCCCCTGTATGCACTAACGGATTTAATTACCCGTAAAACAGGGGGATAGGAACGTAGGATTGAAAAGAGACAACTGAAAAGGGATCTGTATTGCTATCACAAGTTCTTAATGCGATCGAGAGAGTACCTAACCATGGAGTCTCTTGCCCGTTCTTCTAGGCCTGTGTGAAATAAAACATTTTAAATTGAATTGATCCATTTGAAGACCTAAACAGTTAAAGGGACGGAACTATATAGGGTGTATAATATGCCAGTTTCCTCACGATGTTTTCCTTCACTGTTTTGAGAGCAGTGGTGATGAAATAAATTACACAAAGTAATGCGCCTTGCTGAAATATGTATATCGGAACCGAATTCAGAAGCGGGGTTTGAAAAAATATGTAGCGTTATTCTGGAGGTGGTTAGAAGGTCCCTCCCTCCAAGCCCCAAGTCTATACGAACTTGCACGCGCCGCTTGCGACCGCTGTGCATATCGACTTCCGATATAACTTCCGATTTAATATCGGAACCGAAATCAGAATCGAAGGAACAAACTACAAAATCAATCGTAAGTTCCGACCTATCGGAATCGAACCTATGTTTCCCAGTACGGTTAAAATTGTTTATCCGGAAGCAGTTTCGACTGTTTGTGAAATGTACATTCAATAATAGCGAGAGTTAACAAACACACATACCCTACTTACTAGCATAGTCAAATGCACTAAGCAAGTAACTTTCGCTTTAAATTCGTGTGCCCAATTTACTGGTTATGTAGTTACTAAAAACTAGTGACCGATTGGAACCCGATTTGAAACCGTAACTGTAACTGACGTGGTAACAGAAATACTATGTTTACCTCGTTAAAAAATAAAAATACACGTTTTGACATTTGAGAAAAACCCTAGAATGTAACTTGGAACGAAACTGAAAGAAACAATACTTCTTTTTTCTTTCAAAGCAACTAGTACAGTAGTAGCTACACTACATCGGACAAGCCGCTAGGTAGTCATAATACAAAGTCAAAACGGACCTTTTATATTTTGACAACTTTAATTAGACTTTGGCCCTTTTTTTTCGGTGGGGAAAATCATATTATGACAACCCCCGCTCTTGGGTGGAGTGACTAAAAACCCCACCCCGTTCCTTCTAGGCTCCATACCGGGGCTCGAGTTCCTTTCGGATAACCCTGGCCCCAGTAGGCTTCGAGCCAGCTGGTGCCGATAACTCAACGGTGAAGAGAACAACAAGAACAGTGCGCGCCGTCGACGTCTAGGGCTCGGTCCGGACAGTTACCGGACGATCGGACAGCGAGCTACCCATGGCTCGCCGCCCGCGAGCCCGCGTATACGGTGGCTGGAAATCGGGCTTGGAATCCCGGCGGCGCCGCGGCGGCGGCGAGGGCGCCGTTGCCTGATGCGGTCGGCCTCCTCAGACTTTGAACCCTGAGTTTGTTTCGGTGTTTCTTCTCAGGGTAGTCAGCTAGGAAACACTGGCCTCATCTAATTAAAACTGACTAAAAACCAAATAAAAGTGTGTAAAAGTGTTTTTTGAAAACCTATTTACAAAATAAAGATCATTTATAGTTCAGTCGATGAAGCCGAAAGGTTCTGGAGTTGCAAGTGTAGCAACCGAGCACCGGAAAACGCTGCGTTGAACTTGGAAGGCCTCCCACAAGGTGGAATGATGACCTGGTGAGAGTCACGGGAATGCGATGAAGATTTAGTTATAACTTTCTTAGAATACTAAATAGCGAATACATCGATACTAATTCTAACATACAATAGACAACCGAATCAATAAGTCGCCAGCTTAAGGACTGGTTTCGGTCAAGCCGAATATACGGCCCCCTTTTGGCCGAAACTGAAGTTTCGCTCTTCTCAACTAAAAATACCCAAACAAGCGATGACAAAGCCGGGTTAATTCCTTATTCAAAACCAGATGTAGTTAATGTAAATCTTTTTACTACCGTCCATCTAAATCTAATTTATTTAACACATAATAAGACAGATATAAAAATACCGAGCTATATCCAAGGGATCACCCGTCTTTGAATGGGCTCAAAGTCAATCTGAAAATAGCTTAGAATAATGATGAAACTTGCATCATCATCATAAACCAGCAATAAATTGGGACTTAAAACAACTCACTCGCCACTTAAACACGCCTCGCCCAAAATATCGGCCGGTTATTTCTGTTCATCCCTATGTCACAACTCAGACATGCCAATTAGTCCAGCGCTTCGTGTATAACAATCCGTACATTTTTATCCGTACATTTGAAAAGGCTCTTAATAAACTAGTGCGCCTCACTATCGATACTTGCATCACAGCTTACCATCAAGTGGGATCGCAGTCAAGCACTAGTTTATATCAAATAAAAAAATAAAATAAAAAAAGATTGTTCCTGTCACCACGAAAAAAAAAAATTGACCGAATGTAAAATAAATGACCTCACGAGGTTCACACGGAAGTTAATTACACATAATTATTATAAAAATAATAATTGAAAAAAAAATTACCTAATATAAAATGAATAAATATATATTTTTTAATCATGCCAAAGTAAAAAAGGGAACAAATTTTAATTGACTCTATATTAATTTGTAATTACTTTTTGAGGTTAATGTCCGGTCATTTGGGTTGATTGACGATTGGTTGGTAATTTAATATATTTAATGATCGGTAAATACTCATTAGCTTTAGGTATCCGGATTCGTGCAATACGCCTATTAGCTTGAATGCGCAATCTAGGGCTAGGCTCTCTGAGAGCTGCGTAAAATAGACAAACGAGGCTCTATCTGTCGATCTTGCGTTATAAATAGTGTAACTAATATGACTTTATTTTATTAAAATTGTGAGAAATTAGTTATTTATCTACACATAATCGATAAAAACACTGTTATCACAATGTTCACCAAAAAACTGACGAACAGCCGTGAGGCCTTTAAAAAGATGTTTTGTACTATAACAAGTCCGTAATCGTTTTCACGAAGACAAGTGCCCTATAATTTTCTTTTTGGTAAGCATTCAATTCCTCTTTACCTCTGCTAAAGTGTACTTGAGCCTGCTGAAGTGGCCTCTTCCTCATTTGATCAGTCTGCCGAGCAATCTCACTGCTCATGTCTAATTTGTGAGTGAAGAACGTTTGCGACCGAAACTAAAATTCTTTGATCATTGCTTAATAGAGGCAGTGAAATAAACATCGACATCGACTGACTTCTTAAAAATCTTTAATTGGAAAAATAATGATCCTTAGACTTTACGAAGATCTAAACTATATTATGAGAGCAGTGGTGGCCGAGCGGTAATGGCCCCGACTGAGAGCAGTGGTGGCCGAGTGGTAATGGCCCCGACTTACCGACTTGTAGGTCGCGGGTTCGAACCCTGCCAGGCGCATTACTTTGTGTAATTTATTTTATCACTACAGCTCTCAAAACGGTGAAGAAAAACATCGTGAGGAAACCGGCTTGTCCTAGAATGAAAAATTCGAAGACATGTGACATTCACCAACCCGCACTGGGCACGCGTGGTGGATTACGGCCCATTTCCTCTCCTAAAGAGGAGGCTTGAGTCCCAGCAGTGGAAACATTAAAAAAAGTCTGATGACGATGAAACTGTATTATATTAACGCTCTCTGAACAACAAGTTTTAAATGAAAATTTTTTTTTCATAGAAAGCTTTTATAGCGCGGTATATACCTAATTTATATAATTATTACTCGTCAAGACCATTCCAAAAAGCTACAACACGATACGGTTATCTAAGTTTCTATGGACACCATCCAGTTCCATCATTAGATCAGCTCAATGTCATAGGTAATAATTTTGCATTGTCATCTGATTTACACTTCCATGAAAAATTACAGCTCAATCGGTAGCCGGGAAGTAGATCAAATTTAATTTGCAAGATTTGATAACAGACAAACATCGGGACTGGTGAACCTAAATAAAAGCTTTTTTTTTTTTTATCTGATATCAACTAGTACTTGACTGCAATCCCACCTGATGGTAAGCGGTGATGCAACCGTTGATGGTGAGGCGCACTAGTTTATTAAGAGCCTATTCACTCTAGCCTTGAAGACGCTCAGATTGTAATCGGACGAGAAGACCGCAGCAGGCAAATTGTTCCAGTCCTTCGATGTACGCGGTATAAATGACGAAGCGAAACGCTTAGTCCGGACCGTGGAGGTTTCAACAACGTAAGGGTGGATACTCGCCGTACGTCGGTTTGTCCGGTGGTAGAAATGGGATGGCGGAATCAAGTCATGCAATTCCTGCGCGCACTCTCCAAAATGCAACCTGTAAAACACCGAAAGGCTGGCTACCCTACGCCTGTGATCAAGGCTTTGAAGATTGGACTTAACCATATCTGGATCACCAATCAGTCTCTTCGCACGCCTTTCCACCGAGTCCAAAGCTGCCAGGTGCCACTTTGCAGCACCAGCCCATATGTGGCTGCAGTACTCCACACACGATCGGACCTGTGCTTTGTATAGCATTAAAAGCTGTCCCGGTGTGAAGTACCGCCGGACCTTTGCTAGAACGCCTAGTTTCCTAGCAGCAACTTTGGCTTTGGACTCAATGAACCGCCCAAAATTGAGGTCGGAGGAAATTTCAACACCCAAGAGCTGAAGGCGGTCGGTACAATCCAATGTTACATTCTGAATAGTAGGAGCCGAGGTGAACGGGCTCCTTTTGGCGGTGAACAGACACGCCTGTGTTTTGGCGGCGTTGAATCCCACCAGCTTGTTAAAAGGATCCCTGCTTACATCGAAATCGTCTTTATTAGACAAAACTGTTTTGTCTAGCTAAATCTACGCATAGCCTTTTTTTGGAAGGTCGGAAATCATCTAATAACATCTCCAGCTTTGTGGAGCAAGAGGGCTTGTCAGACTTTTGTTAGCAAGCATCATGCCTGCTGCGCCACTACGGTCTAGCTCTGACACCTCTAGGTGCGCGTGGAACACTAAGCGCCGTCGACGATTGGGGCTCGGTCCTTATAGGACGACCGGACGGCGAGCTACCTATTGCTTGTTGTCCGATGGCCGGAGATCGCTTTGGAATCCCAGCGATGCCCGAGGCATATCATATAGCGGCGGCTAGGGCGTGAGGATGAACCTACGTTCCCTCACGCGTACGCATAACCTCAGAACTATTTTATTATATTTAATGCACAAGCCAAAAGTAAATTATTACTATATAACAATGAAAACATTAATCACACGATAAACTGTCAGTGTCGACAAGGAAATAAAGGAAAAACAGTCGATCGATTTTTATAGCACCGCATTGTCGCTAGTCTAACTTTAACCTTGGTCTAAAACATTATCATAATTATTTCACATCACCATACTTTTATCAGTCAACAAATTAATTCAACAGACACTGAATAATTTATTGTCAGCAATATACAAGAAACAGTCAATAGAATTGTTTTTGTATAAATAATAAAAGAGCAATTTGACCCTGAACTTGAGTAGGTCGGGTCATGCAAATGAAATCCAGTGCAGATTGGCTGCTATTGGTTTAAATTGCCTCCTCTGACATGTGCGGGACCTTGCAGCACCAATGAACAGTGGTTGCTAAGTGCCTTCAACGAATAGGAGTTAGCTACACGATAAATCTATTTTTTCCGAAGGTTTACTTAGATTTTCAGATAACGTTAACATTTGAAAAACCAACATTGATCTATTATGTATTCTGTTGGCGATATTGTGGACATAGACGGTATAATAGAGCATGTAATTTAAAAAACCGAATGCGATCTATAGATGGTAGTGGAAGTAAGTAGTAGCTATAAAAACAATGTGAGGCGCCCAATTTTCTTTACTCTAATAGTGATACAGTAACGATAAAATGAACAACCTCATTTACCTGCATCTTACGGAGTTTTCTAAAAACCAATCTAGAAACAGCACAAGCCTAATGCTCCACAAACGACGTCGTACAACTCATAACTCAAAGGTAGTCTATTTCACACCTCTCGCATTTTCCGCTTTGCACGTTCATATATCGTAGCAAAGGCATCATGAGAATGTCGCACAGACGGATGGACGTGACGGTATTATAAGAATTCCTAATGGGCACGGGACCCTAAAAAGGTTCTTTTCGTAGTTTCTTCCAGTTACATATAATGTTTTCGCTCTAGTTACGCTGTATGTAGATTGTATATATTTAATGTCGTCCGGTTATTGGAGGGGTCAGCGTGGAGAGGTGTGGAGTAGGATTTTTATATCGGTCAGTGTTGTAGAAAACGCAAGACTGTTTGGAGTAGCGACGATGTAAAGATAATGAAATGTAGATTCTATGTAGAGCAGTGCATCTTTGCATAGTTCACCTAGAAATACAGACACGACGTTGAACTAGTATGCATAGTATTCTCGTCACGTTAACGTGGTTATGTGAGCAAATGCTTATAATCTTGTTACAAAGATATACATTTGTTAGAGCTGTCGTGAAACATGTTCTTGCATACATACTGACTCAATGTTTGCTTGGCAATTTGAAAGTCATTAACGGTATGTAAATAAACAAACAAAGTAAATAGTTTGGTATCGTGACAAGACAAGAGACACATATTTTGTCGTCTCACTCACGAAGTTGCGATTTAAATCATGTCGTGACATATATCATGCATGATATTGCTTGGTATATTAACTAGTATTATGGTGACTGTGCTATTGCTATGTATACTTGGAAATAAAGAATTGAATTACACAGGCAAAATCCTCATGGCCATTGTCGCTATTCGATATTTTTAACTGTAGATTGTCCCCTTGAGATCAGTTTAATTAAAAATTCAATTTTCAGACTTAATCGATGACAACTAAATAAACTTGCCACCTGCCGCTACCAATAAATTGATCACACAATTTTTCGCATTCGACTTATCTAAGAAAACTAAATAGATCGATACATCAAATAGATTTCCAATTAAAGTCCACAAAGACACGTCCAACGGTCCAACTGAAAGATTAATATCGTACAAAAGTACAAACTTGTTTACAGCAAATACAATATTGGTCGTAGAAGCCTCGAGACGCAATCTCGACGGTAATTAAAAACTCGCCGCAAAGGAACAAACTATAAGAAAGTGGCACACGACGAGCGACAAAAAGACTATAAACTTGTCTTGAGAACTCGTGAAATCTTAGATCTTGGTTTCATCGCGGCTAACAGCCTGTCTCAGTTGTATTAAGTTTGTCACTGTCCGTAAAAGGGTCTTTTGTCAGACTTATGGCACATAAAATTGTTAATAATGTTATAAATGTGTCTGACCTTCGAATTAAGGTTTGTATGGGTCGCCGTATTTGTCACACATACGATCACACACAAAAATAAATAACAATAAAGGGCACAGTAAAAAACACATTGAAAAATTATAAAGGAAAGCGTCGTAGGCTAAATAGTTCCGCTTTCCGTGAAATACAAGCAAGTAGTACATAAAGAAAGAAAAAAGCGAAGTCCAAGCTCCGAGGAAGTTAAAATGAGTTGTAAATGTAAGTGAAGACTTAGTTACCAACAGGTGATAATGAAAAAGTTAACTGTTACTGAGAACTTGACAGGCTTTAGAACAAACAACTAGCAAGCGTTGTGGAAAGGGTACAACCAGATTACGACGAACTAGTTTATGTGGACGATGTTTTTGTTTTCATTTTGATGCAATGATGTAGTAACAAGTAAACAAAGAAGTGCTGAAGAATTATTATAAGACTAGCTTTGCCCGCGTGGCTTCGCTCCCGCTCTTCCCTACTATACCCAACTCTACCCTACTCTACCTTACTCTACCCTACTCTACCCTACTCTACCCTACTCTACCCTACTCTACCCTACTCTACCCTACTCTACCCTACTCTACCCTACTCTACCCTACTCTACCCTACTCTACCCTACTCTACCCTACGGTACCCTAATTTTTTTCCATAAGAACCTTCACCTCACAATAACAATCACAACAAAAAAAAAAACAGCCAAATCGGTCAAGCCGTTTTCATGCCAAGTCGTGACAACGGAAAACGGGGCTCATTTTTATATATATAGATATATATGTAACCTCCTTCAGAATCAGAATCAGCAACTGATTCCAATAGTTTTTACACCATATTATATTTTCCTCAAAAATATTGAAAAAGGTCAAAAGTCGGACACCACTGACACTAAGTACAACACAGGTCATGGCAGGTCATAGCGTGCATGAGGCGCCAGCAAATAGCTGGGTGCAAGTGCAAAACAACCCCTCAGTTGTCTGGATGACCCAGTGACTAAGTATTTTTGCTGACATAACAAGTTTATAACTTTGTGATTTTTCATGATACAATTAAGATTACATAGAGTACATAGATTATTTACATAAAAATACTGGACACGTATTTCGGGTTTCACATATAGCATATAATACTAATTTGGATTTCTTCAGGAGAAGATGCAAAATAACAGATGATAAGATTGTATGTATGAAGAATGGAGAACTATATTCTGAGCGACCATTTTTATTAAATACGTTTGAATATCTTTGCTAATTTCCTGTCTACAGTTCGACGGCCTGAAAAAAAACAAAATGAATCCAGCTTAGTGTAGACTTCGGCTCGAGCGCTACGGATGTAACAGTTTTGGCAGATGATTGCACACTTATGTCTTCTTAAGGAGACTTTATCATCATTAAATGAGAAATTATAGTTCTAGTAGTTACTGGATGTTATTTGTTCAACGTTCCAATATACTAGAGTAATATACTATTAAGCCTTTTCAGGAAGAACGTATTAAATTACAATTTTAGAGCAGGAATTGGTTTTTCTCTTCCATGATGAAAAAAAAATTATAAAAATATCATTTATAATAAATATTAGTTATTTTAAAATTATCTATCATATACATGGAAAATCTTACTGGCTGGCATATCAATGCACAACCGAAACTAGTGGGACTAAGAGCGTGAAAATTTGCACAAGGTTTCTTTTTATAACGTATGCGAGCACTAAAAGAGATTTTTCCAAAATTCAGGAAACGGGACTCCAAAGTTTGTTTGTAGATATCTACAGTTACGCGGGCGAAGCCGCTGGTAAAAGCTAGTATTCTCATACTTTTTAACCCTTCAGATACCGTCAATTAGAGACACAATAGTAAGACAATAGATGCGCGGCCACCGGGTGTCGCTTGGGGATTCATGAATTAATTATGGAAGAGGAAACCCATTCCTGGAAATACAGCAACCTGTCGTTAATGAGATGTTTTTTTCTAAAAATAGTCGACCTGTAGTTGTACTTATCCAATTTATCTTTACGATATATTCTCCAACGTAAGTAAGGAAAAATGCTAGGTTTTATGAAGCCTTACTTCTTAAGCTACCACGTCATTACACTAGTCTCTAGCCTTGCACGTTGCGCGGCCAGTTCCACCACGTGTTCCAACCTGCTAAACTTTACAGATATTAAACTCAGGTTAAATGTATTAGCGTCGTCGGCGTCGTACAGTAAACGCTAACAACATGTTTTGAACTCGAGCGTGCAATAATCCGTAGTTGAACGCTAAATGGTGCACTCCACCGCTCCCAGACTTGAAGCGTGACACCTAAAATTGGGTACCTGCCTGGTTAGAATCTTCGGAGCGTTTCACTTGTAGTATGTGATGTATTGATTTCAGTGTGGGTGTTATGTAAATTGGAACTATACATATATCTGACTGAAGAACTAATATTTGGAGTTACAAAACCACTTGAAGACCTTGAGGATTAACCGATGCCAAGACACGTAACAATTTGAGAGAGCATGTCAATTTCTTTCAATGATAGAATTTTGTCAATTTTAAAACGACGAATCTACGATAACGTTTAAATTCCATAACCACTTCGAAGTATACAAATATGCCAGAGTTTTTTATTATTTTGAAGTGTGAAATCATCTAATAACTTCTACCGCTCAAAAGTGAAGCGTAAGAGCGTGTCAGCCTTAGAAACGAACCCGTGTTCCTTCAGTTGCTCTTTGGTTTTAAGGTGAATCCTTTAAACAATCCCGCGACTTCGAAAATGTGGGCGAAAGAAGTTATTTGATGAATCTTACTTCAAAAAGAACAAAAAGTCTATACACATTAATTATTAGGATAATTCGAATAAGTAATTCTTAAAGACATCCACTTGACAAATTGCTGTTCTACAAAACTTTTTTCGTCCACCTTTCCTTATTAGCCTTCCAAAACATCACCTCAATTCCTTTCCCTCCGGTCTTTGAACTGATTTATAAGTCGATTCGAATTCCGGTACACTACGTCATTTCCGCTTCCTCCCTTACCTGCAACAAACAAAACAAAACACACGTTAATATACAAACAGATCGAAGGAAAATAGCTAAGATGGCGCCCAGTCAAACAAGGACTCGCGTAGGAATTTTCGAATGAGAAAACAATGGGATGACTTTTCTTGATTTATGTGGTAGCTTGGATTTGCCTGCATATGTTAGATTTTAAACATCTTGGTATCATGGTTTGATGGGTGGGAATAGAAAGTAGGAACAGAAGTGGAGTCAGTAAAAGTCTAACACGCCCTTTCGCTCCGCCCAAGAGCGGTAGAAGTCATTGGATAATTACAAACCTAAAAAAACCTTTTTGGCATATCGCATCCCAAAATTTCTATAGCTTCTTATTGGAACACAGTCACATCACACTTTTTTTCTGTGGGAAAATCATCTAATGACATCCCCCGCTCTTGGGCGGAGCGGGAGATAGTGTCGAACTTTTACTGACTAAAACCCACTCCAGTTCCTTCGTTGCCTTTCGTACCGGGGGCTGAGCAACCTTACGGAGCTAACTTTCGCCCCAGTAGGCTTCGATCCGCTGGAATCCTGCCGTTGCTGACAACTCCTTGCGGCGCGCGGTTACAGTGCGCGCCGTTGACGACTGCTCCTACTGCTACCCATTTTTTGCCACATCACACCTAAACGGCACTACGGATTTGACACACGGACCATGTTTTGGAATAACCCTAATACCTAAGATACTTTTTATCCCAGGAGGTTCCCTTGCGATACTTTAAATTTTCTGCTTTCACGCGGGCGAAGCCACTAGCAGCAGCTAGTCAAAGCTTTTTAGGTCCAAGTCGAGAATTTAAATCAATAATGAGATTGCTATTACAACAATACTCCGTACGTACATTTGACTGTGCCCTTCCGACCTTAAGCAGAGGTCTAAATAAATTGGTGTATTTGTCTGGCGTAAGTGTAATGAAGCGTTCTTTAATTCTTTAGGTAAACATGGCCGTTTGTTTTTGTACCCCACTACAATTAAGATAAGTTTACGAATTATGTATGTGTTACGCAGGGTTTCTGTCTGTAGAGTTGTTTTACTTAGAACGATAAACTAACTTGTAATTTGTATATGTCACGGCCATAATTGTTACCTAATTGGTTAAAACCACTTCTAAACAATGAGGTGATTTGATCAGCCCCGCTACACAGGTTACAACCGTTTCGCTTGCGTCGAACGCTCCGAGTTGACCTTGCCGTCAATTCTTTTGTTCTGACCACGTGACTGAGCGTTGAGATAACGTCGTTCCCGTACATTTGAAGCTTTCTACTAGCGTTAACTATTGCAGATTAGCAACTTGGCTAGTGGTACTGTTCTTCTACGCTAAGAAGATATTGAGGTTGTGTATAGGTAAAATATCTGTTAAAAAGAATAACATTTATGTATAGATAAAAGATCTGTTAAAATAACTAACATTTACTCAAAAATCTGTAAGGCTTACTTGCCGGATTTAGTGTTTCCTGGTAGCTACAACCTAGGAAAAACCTACACTCTTTAAGTCAAGAGTGAAAAGGTTAATTCTAAGCAAACTTGCTCCTCTGTCCACCAAATCGTCGGTTACCATTAGGTGAGATAGTGGTCAAAGCGCGATCCTATCAATCCCTAGGACTCCAACCGGAGCCGCGGCAGACCACGAAGGAGATAGTGGAACAACCTTTGTGTCTTGCTTAAGAATTAGATAGAAAATTCTAAGTATTTGAAAGGAATGGATAGCCTTTGTCTAGCGGTAGGACAAAACGGGCTAGTAATAAATATATATTTTAATAATTAAAAGGATTTATTTTTTTACCTATTAAATTCGCCCCGCGACTTCTCTTTCTTATCAATGAGAACCATTAGATTTGTATGCTTGAGAAAGTAAGCGACGGCTTCACGACATAAACAACTAGTAGATACCTTATAGATATTGCTTATTTATAAAACAAAATTTATTTTTGCTCCTTTTTGCCTTATTACGCCAAAAAATCATTATCATCATAGACGACCACTGTTGGACATAAACCTAACTAAATAATGATAAAGTCATCGTAGTAAACAAATCAATATATTATAAATGACCAATTGCACCTAAATAGCCATTCGCGCTGACCCAATAACCTCGATATAGTAATTATTCTGAAGACTGTCCGCCCATCACCGAAATGGTATAATCGCATTCATAGTTGAATGTTTCCACCTTACTATAATAACAATCAGTGGCTTTATCTATGTGTTATTAGAATTTTCCACTTTTACAACATAACCCTGAACCACCATCAGGCAAGCATTAGTATCAATAAAAAAAAGTTACGTGTGTTAATCTATATCTATGTCATGCCCAGATCGTTTTAAGCGTTATAGTTTGATGATATAACAATCATCGTTTGGCCTACTTTCTTTAGACAATGATAATTATGGCCAAATGTCAATCCGACTTAGAATACATTTATCATCAAATGTTAACTCAGCAGTTTCGGCTGTGCGTTGATATGCCAGTTTCTAATTTATATATCTAAGATAGTTAAGCAAAGGCATACAAAACAAAGGAACTCTCAGAACTTGGAAGAAGAAGCTAATAAAATAACAAGTTATAAACTTAATGTTCATTCTCATACTCCCGGCAGAAAACAGCCGAAAAGTTTATCTCTAAAAACACAAAACAAAACACAATCGAAATTTGTAAAAAAATAAAATAAAGAAAGACGGCCATTACTCGAAAAGCAATCAAAACTATCGAGTGATCCAATTCGAAAATCGCGTTGTTTTTCGGCGCGAGATCGCCGCGGGCGCCAATCCGGAGCTCCCTGTAATTTCCGCGCACTAACAACTATTGAGCGCGCCATTGTTTCCAATCTTTTTCACGATTTAGCAGTTTCACAACACGCTCCGCCGGATCCCAACACTCAAGTGTTCGTTTGCGCTCAGAAATTCCTAAAATCACTGCATTTAATCAACATTAAGAGAGGCATTCCAGGAAAAAAGTGTTTACAAAAAGGTAACCTTACACACGGTGTTCGTTTTCTCTTTGCAGCATCGCTATAAAAAGCTGCAGCATAATGAAGATAATTAAAATTAAAGTGAAGTAGAGTTCTGCATTCCTACGGGCATACAAATAAAGAAAAATGCAATGCTGAGGAAATTAATTCATTTTGTTCGGTTTCAGTTACAATTTATTATCCACTATTTATAGACTTTTTAAATATTGTTATGAATTAAATTGTCCTACAAACTCCAAGCTCTTATACTAGAGCTTCTATCGCCTGTGATACAAGTTTATCCTAGTACAGCACATGACATAGCATTTACCTTTATAATTATTCTTAAGATATAAATGGTTACACATTTTACCAAATTTTACCCTGAATAAATATTATATTATTATTTCTGCTCATTATTAATTTATGGCAAAAAAATACTGATCAATATAAAAAAATAAGATTGCAATAATAATAAAAAAAAATGTGCGTGACATAATTGTGCTTTTACTAGAGAAGAGCCCACGCGAAGGACATTTATAACGAGACATAAAAATGGTCATACGATCGACTGGCTAATCTAGAGATCCTGCCCGAGATAATCGGGACGACAAGGGTACCGGCCTGATCGTGACAGCGATCTTCGGACAAATTTATAGCTCAAGAGAACCAGTTTATTTTTCCAACATAAAAAAACTTTGTGTATCTTTTCGCTAGCTTACAAAATTTCACAATTGGTATTCAGATCACACGTGCCTTCTAAAACCATTGGCCTCTAAACCTTCACAGGGAAGGGGACATTTAAGGCGCACAGACCGCCGAAAGGGGTTCAGTAATGAGTCTAAAAGCACTTCAGTTGAGGTACGTTACTCGGCTTAGGAAGTTGTGGCGAACGGAGCACGACTATAAAATGTGGAAAACTTGAACTTGGTATAAGCAAAGTTCATTTAATCGGCTTAAGTTTGATGGATACGGTGATTAAACCAAATATTGAAGCTCCGGATAAATACCACAAATCTGAAACTGCAAACACTTCAGATATTTTAAATCTTAAATTCATTTTCTTCAATCTCTACGCTTACTAATAAACGTAACACACCAAGCAAATCAATTTATTCACCAATTCGAATAAAATAACAACTAACTAAAATAAATAAATAAGCCGATCAAAAACACGACATCGACACCGCGACATCTCCGAATCGTTTCCAATTGAATTGATCAGCATTAACGTACAAATTTTCAAGCACTCAAGTAATTTGTAAACCGTACCATGAGATTTGGGCAAATCGCTTTCAACTGTGTAGAATAAGAGGTGGACTCGTCGCCAAATCGATCGGTCGAGATGACACTGGATCGCTGACACTGTGACCCATTTCCTAAAGGGGGCACTGGTGTCGACGAATTCTGACTGTTTTGCTAATGTATCAACCAAATACGGTGTTTTTAATAGGACTTTACTAGGACTTAAAGGTAGCTTCGTTTTATTAAAGAGCTTAAAGCTACAGGGTGTGAAAATCTGCTGTTTTTAGCCATGCATTTAAATTTATGCAGGCAGATTACTTTCAGTCAGTGAACCACTACGTGGAAGTATCTCAAAGCATCTATTTTCAGGATAAACTCGAATGTTGGAATTAACCGTTTCATTTTAGCCAAATGTATTTTCCCGGAATATCTGCGTGTTCGTTATCGCCCGGTTCTTTTTTCGGGCATCCCATAAATTGAATTATCTATAGATAATATAAAGTACCGGTCAGCTAACAGGAAAAGTTTTGGTCTTTTGTTCCCAAACCCAACAAACAAAAATGGTATTTTATTTAAGGAACTTAAGCTCTTAACTGTTACCCAAAAGAGCATTGCCATCCCACAACTACTTAACTTCTGAAAATAAAACAATATATCATGTCGAGATTTTGACACAAGCAAATCATGCCGGCTTTTCCGCATATAAAGCGACATAAAAACCAGAGAGCTACACGTGAGGCTGTCTCCCTTTCAAACTCCAGTCAAATAACTTACTCGCATAAGCCGGGACCATGAATAAATAGAGGCGACAGAAGCAGGAAATGAAACACTAGGAATAGATGAAACTTATAACATTAAAATTCCACGTAGGTCGGTCCAGGGCTGTTCGAAAGAGTTACCGTGGCCTTGGAATACAAAGGGCAACTGAAGGTTTCAGGTGGGTTTTGGGCAGTAAAAGTCTGACACTCCCACTCACTCTATCCAGCGCGAGAGCAATTATTTGATAACTTCCTACAGTCGATTCAGTCAATGGAATCCATTATGTCGGATCTGACATTTAAAAGCTATTTTTATATAAATTTTATATAGAAATAGCTCGGTTAAATGGACATATGCACACTTACAAAGGCGTGATAAGGGTTAAAGCTGGTGTTTTCAATAACTTTAAAAAAAAACAGAAAGATTTTACTAATAAAATAGTGCAGATACTTTGAATTATTACGTTGTTACAAATGTAGGCTAGTAGTTAAACTGACTAGTTTAGGTGAGCTTGACGTGCAAAAAATATCTAAACTTACATCGTTATTATTAAGAAGCTCGCAGTCTTGAGACTGGAGAGTTAGACCACGTTAGATCCTGAAATAGTTTTTCGGAATGGGGGACGTAGTAATTTGGGCTGGCGCAGATAATTGTGAGGTAGATTAAAATTAAATTTACATAACAACCTGTCCTTAGTTGTTATGTTAATTTAATTTTAATCTAAATATTAAGGACAGTCCATGTTGGACTGTCTGTCGTGAAGAACTTCCTTTCGTATACCGTAATTAGAGACACAATAGAAAGACAGATGGTGAGCTAACGCCGGCGTTCGTTTGGGGTTTATTGAATTAAATAAGAAAATGAAATATATAGCCTATAGCCTTCCTCGACAAATGGACTATCCAACACTACAGCAATCAGGTCAAACCAGTAGTTAATGTTATTGGCTTGTTCAAACCAACCAACTCTTCATCACTATAATATTATAAGTAATCCTTACTAATATTATAAAAGCGAAAGTGAGTTTGTTTGTTAGTTACGTCTTCACGCCTAAATTGCAAAACCGTTTTTGATGAAACTTGGTACACGGATAGACCACATCCTGGAATAGGACATAGGATACTTTTTATCCCGGAAGAATGTTCCCTTGGGATAATTTTCTGCTATCACGCGGGCGAAGCCGCTGGGAGCAGCTAGTATAATATAGTGTAAACGAGTAAGTGTAGAAACAAATGAACAGTCGGGGTCTCATGTGGAAATATCTATTCCATGAATTACCGTCCTGATAAAGCTCGGAATAAGCAGTGTCGTTCACATGAAGCGTTAGTCATAACAAAGATAATGTCATTGTTCTCATGGTACGTTTAATAAATTCTAGGAAACTGTAATGCTGTAATGTCTAATTTAAATAAGCCCTGGAAAATATTACATTCAATTGTAGACTAGAACTATAAATCTCTTTTGTTTCGGGTTTTTAACACTTGTGTCATAATCAGACCTCAGCGATTAAGACACCTGACGAGTTGTGGGAACAAACCAGTGGCTAGTTACAAAGTTTGTTGTTAACTTTTAACCTACCATATAAAACACACAAACGCAGGGCTAGGAGCCATTTTAACGCATTACCACGACGTCTTAAAATGTCAAGCTAGAAGGTAGATAGAACAATGCACCCTACATAGCTGGAAATCGCTCGTTTCAGGGCCTCAGTAAGCTAAAACTAGATCAAGCAGGATGTAGGCGAGACCATACCGAATATCAAGGCAGAATATGTGAAGAAATCTATGCTCTCGCTTACAGACGGGAGGCCAGAGTTCTCTACCACTCGCAGGACAACTATCGGCCACAGCACGCGGGCTTGCGGACGGCAAGCCATGGGTAGCTCGCCATTCAGTCGTCCGGTAAGGAGCAAGACCGAGTCAAGAGCGTTTTGTGTTTTCCAAGCGCCTGATAGAAATGTAAGCAAAATTGACGGGGCCAATTAGTGTTGACGCCCGTCAGGGGCAAATTGTTCGAAGGAGTTACCACAGCCCTTGCAAAAAAGGGTAACTGAAGAAAGGTTTTTTTCAGTAAAAGTCTGACACGTCCTCTGAACCCTTTCTTTTTCATCAGGATAATTTATCCTGCATAAAAAAGGGTTTCCTGCCATAAAATGAACGCCATCACTGAATCACTTATTTCCAAGATCTAAAAACAGTACCTAATGATGTAGTAGTTACTGAGCTAAATGACAAAAGCGAATTCTGGAAAAGTTACTGAAAGTTTTTGTTCCACGACAATCAGCCCGAAAATGATCCCCATATAAGCTAGTCTGATAGCTACAGAAGTTACCAAAAGTGTAGCAAACTTGCAATACCGAATGAGATGCTTAGAGCTCTTGGCGATACAGGAGCATATGTCATTTAGTGGCCAACAGAATTGTTTAACATGGTTTCCATTCCTCTAGAGGTATAAAAAGGGTTCAACCAAAAAATGTTCCGCCTCGAGTTATATAGGTGTAACTAGGATATTACACAATAACCTTCATTGTAATAAGGTGATACACATGCTATCACATTAGCTTCCTGGTATTGCGATAACAGGAAGCAATTACATTAGTAATAAGTCTTTGTTACATGTATTTAGCTTATAAGATTTTGTATTAAATAAAGTCAGTCTTAATCTGCTCTTCAAGCGGAACACACCTCTTGTTCCTTTTTAAAAAGCCTTTCGCCTCAGCCCACAACCTAACTGGCGCAGTCGGTACGTCGCGTTCTATCGGTTCCAGAGCGAAGTAACTTCCGTAAACCTTGAATCCGTGGCGTGAACAAAGAACCTTCGTGGGCAACTAGCAGAAGCGGCAGGCAGCAGAAAACCAGCTTGAAGACGAAGACTCACCTAACATCGAACAGCCTTCAATCGGCAATGCTCGTGGGGTAAGCATTTACTCTGTTTATTCCCGAGACCCCTTTCTTTTATTCCTGACGCATTTACTATAAACAACTTTTTGTGGTGTATTTAGTGTCGAGGTATTTCGTATTTTGTTGGTAAAATACATTTTATCGCTTGTTTCTCAAACAATAGTTACGATCAAACTCACATAGATAAAAATGGCTAGTGACAAGAAAGTACTAGATGAGAAACCTATTACTGAAGAGAAGTCGATTCCCGCCGACTACTCAACGTTCTCAAAACTATTACCCTGCTATGATGGGAATAGGAGAACACTAGCTTTCTACATAGAAGGTGTAGAAAATGCTTTAAGCTTAATAACTAATAAGGACGACGAATGCATAGCGTGTCTAATCAGAAATAAACTGACAGGTAAAGCTGTCGAAGCTCTCTCGGAGAACCCAGGCACCAGATCCTGGGGAGACATTAAAGCAGTCCTCCAGAAAAAATTTGGTGAATTTCGAACAGAAATTCAATTAGTCCAAGAACTAATGAATATAAAAAGAGAAACAATACTATTAACGTATTCGGAGATAGAATCAGGTTACTTATGAGCACTCTTATCTCAACCAACCCAAGTAGGCGCGATTATTATGAGCAAATGGCTCTCGAAACCTTCCTAGATAAATTAAACCCTATAACGGCTATCTTAATAAGATTAAATTACGTGCAAAACCTTGACCAAGCTATTACGGTAGCCAAACAAGAAGAAGTTAAGCTTAGGGCTAGACGTACGGAACAAAAGCCAAACACATTTAAATCAAACAAACCGAATAAACCGGGCTCTTTCCAAAAGAAATTCCCAAATTCCTAACAATAATAGACAACTTCACAAAATACGCACAAGCCATACCACTTACAGCTTCAACTAGCATACACATTGCTGAAGCATTACTCAGTGTATTTTCAGTTATAGGAGTACCTAAGAAAATTACCACAGATTCCGATACAAAATTCGATAACGAAGTAATAACGGAAATCTGTGCAATGCACAATATACATATTCATTTCACAACACCGTACAACCCCAATTCAAACTCTCCAATAGAAAGGTTACACTCAACACTAGCTGAAATCGTTAGAATACAAAGATTAACAGACAAAGACGATCCAGCGAACCTCATGAAATACGCCATAATAGCGTACAACAACACTATTCACTCTGCAACAGGATTTACACCTTTTGAATTGCTCTACGGGCATACAGATAGTAGAAACCCACTTGAATTGCATTGCCCTAAAGAATTTTACCAAGAATACGTTGTTAAACATAAACAAATAATGGAAAACACTCAAAAATTAATTAACAATAAACTAACAAACGAAAAACAACAAGTAATAGACAGGTTTAATAAGAATAAAGAAACAGCACAATTTAAAATAGGCGATATTGTTTATAAACAAGTAGCGAAAACGGCCAGGAGCAATAAACTAGAACCTAAATATTTAGGCCCTTATACAATTGTTCGTATACATCCTGAACAGATAGCTGAAATAGTAGGCAAACACGTGAACGCAAAAACAATCAGAGTTCACTTTCGCTTACTAAGGCGTCCTGAAAATGTTTCAGGAACGCCATCGCCATCTTCGCAGTGCTCCGGCTCGCCGCTGCCACAGCAGTCATACAGCCAATAGACAACCACAATGGGATTCTAGTACTAACAGAAGCCAAAGCCCAATATCAAATAGACACCTATCACTTGGCGGTAATCTACAATACAACGAAATTAAAGGAACTCTTTTTAGATATTTGCAGTAACTACTATACAATTAAACTAAAACAAAATAGTTCAATAGACACAACGGCTCTTACTAAACAAATAGACTACCGTATAGATACAATAGAAAGTAAGCTACTCTATTTAGGGTTAGAAACCATAGGTTTTAGATTAAGTTATAGATATAAACGCGGCCTTATAGATGGCCTAGGCAGTGTAGTAAAAGCCATCACAGGTAACTTAGACCAGAATGACGCTATAAAATTCGATAACGAAATTAAATCAATTCAATCATCACTCAAGAGTGATAGAGTTAATCAAAAGAAAACAATTAGTATCATGCGAGAATTCATGAAGGAATATGAAAACAATCTGAGAAATATTAAGAATAACCAATTAGAAATATACAGAGCGATAGATAGATACTCAACTCAGCAAACAGAGTTCGAAACTAACTACTTAACAACTAGCATCTTTAATAGCATCGAGAATTCGCTTCAACAACTTTATGATAGATTGGACACGCTAGAAAACGCATTAACATTTTCTCACTTAGAAAAAATGCATCCTAGCATAATCGACCCTTCCTATCTATTAGAAGAATTAAATAATATTCAAAATGAAATCAGCGGAAACCTAGCTTTCGCCCCAAACATTAACAACATTCAATTATGGGAAAAAGCTATTTCAGTAAAAGCATATAGTACTAATGAATCGATTAACTTCATATTAGATATACCAATAGTAGCAGAAAAACCTTATAACCTATTACACTTGTATTCCGTTCCTAATAACAATAACACAATCCTTATCCCTAAGAATCCTTTCATTATCTTGGGAAATAACGAGTTTGCCTATCCTCACGAGTCATGCACCGAGATAGCAGAAGATGAAGTCATCTGCAAACACTTGGAATGGAACGCACTGCTGCACTCAACTGACTGCATAGCTCAACTTATTCAGCATCAAGAACCGCACAACTGCACCTATGCAACGGCAACTTACGAAAACAACATCATCCAGCAAATCAAGGACAACAGCTGGATAGTCATCATGAAACAGGAAGAAGTTATGAAGACGATCTGCGGTAACGACATACAATACCAGCGTAATAAAGGAGTTTTCCTGATAACAACAGACAACAACTGCAAGGTACAAGTTATGGATAGAACATTAACAACGCATCAACGTTACATCAACATCAAGGAAACAATACCACTTCCACGCGCGCATCAAGCACCTAAAGTCCTACCTATCAAAATAAAACTAGAAGACATAGAGCTAGATAACTTGAAGAAAGCTATCCATCTATCTGAAGAGATCGAACCCTCGATAATAGATCCAGTAGTCATCTCAAGCACACCTAGCTGGTCATCAATAACACTATACATCATAGTTCTGGCAACAGGAATCGGAGTGGCAGTCTACAAACTTTGGTGGATACCCAGGTCGGCGCACACCTCAGCCCTGCAACAACCAGAACCTGAAACACTTCAGCTTCAGTCGCAGTCTTCGGCACGCCTCCATCTTAAGGGGGGAGGAGTTATATAGGTGTAACTAGGATATTACACAATAACCTTCATTGTAATAAGGTGATACACATGCTATCACATTAGCTTCCTGGTATTGCGATAACAGGAAGCAATTACATTAGTAATAAGTCTTTGTTACATGTATTTAGCTTATAAGATTTTGTATTAAATAAAGTCAGTCTTAATCTGCTCTTCAAGCGGAACACACCTCTTGTTCCTTTTTAAAAAGCCTTTCGCCTCAGCCCACAACCTAACTCTCGTTACACTAATACATCATACTAGTAAAATCTTACTAAATATTCTAAATGAGGGATTAAAGATCGTCATAGAAGATTAAGCCGGCTCCAGAGAAAATACGGTTTCGTTGGGAGAAAGGGCGATAAAATACATGAGCAGACTTATTATTTGCCAGATCATAGAAGGCAAGAGAGTTGACCTTTTAAAGACGTTAGACTCGTATGTGAATAAAAATTGCCTAAATCGCCAAGAATGTCAGCCAGTTAACAGAAGTAGCGAAGGATTGTGAGGCGAAGCATATCGGGCCCTGCAAAAGTCACTACGTGATGACCACGATCACTCTGACAAGAGGCACGAAATAGGCCACGAGATAAGTCACGACAAAGAAGATGAAATAGTGTCATAATATCATAATTCAGTTCTATAAAATGTTGTATGACCTCTTAGCGATCTAGGACAGAAAGTTTACAATTTAAACTACTGAAGACGACGGCATTATAAATTTCAAAACAAGGACAGTACTTTACCTTCGCTTGGAGTTTCAGAGAAATATAGAAAGTTACCTGTATTTCTAATTAAATTTTTTCTAGAACCTTATTGCTTAAAAACCAGTAATTTTTATATTAAAGTATTATAAGGCACTAATTAATGTATCAATAATAAGGCACTAATGTATCAAATGGACGCGGGACGCGCAGGATCGATTATTGTGGCGACACTTGGGGGAGGTCTGTGTCCAACAGTGGACGTCTGTCGGCTGAAATGATGAAGATGATGAATGTATTAAGGCAAAAGCTTGACTTAATAATTGATTTATGTGTATAATGTTTGTTAGCTGGTCCACGCTCAAAAGGTTTAAACGAATTTGTATAAACTTTGGCACACAGGTAGACCATCTCCTGGAACAGCATAGGATACTTGTTATTCCGTTAGTGTGTTCTTTTAGGATAATTCTCTACAAGTGGACAAAGTCGCTGGCAGAAGCTAGTCTCTCAAGTAATATTTTAAGCAACATAATCGGAATCGAATTATCTTTGAGTGTTTTGTCTCGCATTCATCAGATTCTCAAGATCCTCACCAGATCATCGGTTCACCATCCTTACGGTCGCGTTATGGCGTCATTTGAAGGAGGTCTATGTCCAACAGTGTCTTTCGGCTGAAATGATGATGATGTATTGTAGCACTTGATTCGATGAAATCACTCGTGATGGGTTTTCAACAAATAATTTATTGTTGTTTCATAATGCGGCGAAAAGCTCTGTGCTTTCCATACGTAAACAACGAACGTTTGTGTGTAATTAATAAATAATGAAACGTGACAATCACGGAGGATGATCAGGTATTACGATCATGGAAACTGGTAAATGCCTCAATATTTGTAGGACTTGTATATTCGCGGCTCGGCATTGTAAATTATGTCTGACCTTACTTTTAGTTTATATTTATTTACGTGTTAGCGACTGACTGGAACCCCGTAAATAAACCATTTTTTAATATTTTTCTATGGCATGTTTTTTAGACTTTTTACCGGAGCCCACCGTAAAAAAGGGGGGTATAGATCATGTTTCTAAAACGTTCTGTAACTACTAACTATTGGCTATCTTTTTTGGCTCTCACCAGTAAAATCTGAAGATCAAGT
The DNA here is from genome assembly GCA_949319445.1 of Mythimna lalbum. NCBI lineage: Eukaryota > Metazoa > Arthropoda > Insecta > Lepidoptera > Noctuidae > Mythimna > Mythimna lalbum. Next base: position 15,610,585 of record OX439357.1, on the reverse strand, counting down.
CAAGTTCTCTTTTCTCTGAATGCTAAGAATGATATTTTTAACATTATAATATGTTTTAAACAATTCAAAATTTAAAAATTGCCGTTATGGATTTATTGTGACGTCTTTTTTTAGTCTAAACAAAAATAAAAACATTGCAAGTTAATAAAAAGATTATTATAATAAGGAGTATGTCTGTCATCATTCTCCATGTCATGTAAACGATCATTTAAGAAAAAGATATAGGCTACTATCATTCAGATAACATCTTAATGTCACATATATGACATTTACTTTCAAAAAACCGTTCGAAGCAATCTATGGGAAACGGCCCAGTAGGGAATGCTATAAGCCTCCATGCATGTTACGTAAACCATAAACCCAATTTCTTGCGACATATAAAATTTACAACATATAACGTATCTCTGGGACAAAATAAATTAAAAATATGTCTAGTTCAATTGCTGGTGCTATCTTGAAAAGGAAGCGAAGAAACTCCTTCCAGTCTCGGAAAGCATTCAATGAAAATATTTTTTCATTGCCAGCTTTTATAGCGCGGTATACACGTATATACTTAATAATAAAATTAATACTCATCAATAACCTCAAACGAGATAAAGTTATCTTATTGAGCTTATTACTGAGTTCCTATGGCCATCTTCCAGTTCCATCATCAGACCCTACAATCTAGTAGGTACCAAAATACGCGCCAAGACGGATCAAACATATACAAACTCGATTGGGGTTGTGTCGTACATAGGACTTTTTATATCGGGAGTATGTTTTCGGTTCAGGGGGTTTTTGGACCGGAACCGCGGTCCCAAAATTAATACTTATACTTCACTTTTTTTCTGAAGTAAGTATTATGGCCACAAGGATAAAGGCATTAAGAATTTTTTTTTAGAAGTTAGGACCGCGGTCCCGGTCCAAAGAGCCCCACGGTCCATGTTTTGGGATAATTTTGTACTGCCACGCGGGCGAAGCCGCTAGCAGCAGCTAATGTAACATAAGTACTGGTATTTAGCTGCATATGATTTAACTGAAAGCCGACTCCTAGTTGGAAAAAAGGGTACCACGATTGATTGATGACTAGACGAATGAAAAACTACCAGGCCATTTGTGTAGGGTGGCGACATTGCGCGACCTTGTGCCGAACCGCGGCCAATCGATACTGCGACACTGGCACAACACTACACTGCCAACTGTGCTGGTTTTTCCGTACGAAGTTTTATCGATAGGATAGGAAGTTATAGAAAGTGTCAAGCTTTATCAGGAAGAACATCGTAACGGACAGCTTGCGGTTTTTTTTTTGCGGATATGTATCTATTTTGTTTCTTAATTTAAAAAATAAAATAAAATACTGGCCATTTGGCCAGTATCTTAGTACCATAAATACTTTGTTTTTGTTTCTTAATTTAAAAGTATTTATGATACTAAAATACTGACACGAAGGGTTCCTTATTAAAATATTCAAATCGAGCAAAACATACCGACCAAACGGGTTTCTTGTATGGAAAACCCATATAATTTTTAATTTTAATTTGTTGTAGCGGCAATAGAAATACACATTCTTTGAACATATGATTTCAACTCTCTACCTCTTACGGTTTATAAGATACAGCCCGCTAACAGACAGATGGATGGACGGACGGACAGCGGAGACTAGTAATAGGGTCCCGTTGACATCCTTAGGGTATGGAACTATGAACCCCAAAAACTTGAAAGATTTGTTATTCATACAACTACTGATGTACTAGAATAGGCACTGTTGTTATATTGTCGTGAATACTTTTTAATTTATAGGAAAGAAAAAATTCAACTTGTCACTTACGATGAAAAGGCTCGATATAAGGTTAAGGCTGCTCGACCACGTCCGATAATCGGTGCCCGATTTTTTTGTAGGAGAAAAATAGAACACACTGATAGCAATAGTGCAGCGCACACGTCCTATAAAAAGTCGGTCAGACATACAGAACAATGTTACAAATATACAAAATCGGCCCGATTGTCCTACAAAAAGTCTGACGTGGGCGAGCAGCGTAAGTGGGATTAATCCGTTTGGATTAAGACCCTGTTGAATTTGTGCCGAATAAGTTTATTTTCTTTTCTCTTTTACTTTTTGTTTGTTAGTTACTAACAAGTCATAATATTATGTTAGTAAACAGAAGGCGGAAAAACGAACAGAGTAACTTCAGGACATAAAGCAATCCATATTAAAATCTACACTTCTACTTTAATATATGTAGTAAAGACGATTCATTGATCCGATTGCTAAAAATTTTTTCACCAATAGAAAACTGCTTTATTCCAGAGTAACAGAGGCTATATTTTATGCACGCGAGCGAATTCGCTGTAAAAACTTAGCCTGTTATAAAAGCGAAAGTAACTGATTTTGGTAAAAGAAACGCAGTACATTTGAAGCCCAAGAAAGGACATGGGTTACCTTTTGTCTGGCTTAGATTTTGTGTCTGCAAAAACCGACATTCACACGGACGAAGGCGCAGGTAAAGCTATAGTTTGAAAAATAGCGTTTGTGGGAATCTGATGGATGCGAGACGCACAGGATCAGTTGTTATGGAAACAATTGGGGGAGGCCTATGTCCAATAGTGGATGTCTTTCGGCTGAAATGATGACAAGTGTTTGTGCGTGGTAAACTCGTAAATAATAACCTAAGAGTCCAAGGTAAGGAATGATAGCTCGCCGTCCGACCGTTCGGTAACCGTCGGGACCGAACCCAAGTCATCGTCGGCGCGTAGTTCCACGCGCGCTTAAGATGTTAGCAAACAGTAGGGGCCTAGCAGGGTCGAAGCCTACTGGGGCCATGTGTTTGCTTCTAAAAGGAAAACCCGGCTCTGGAATTAAAGGCAACGAAGGAACTAGAAGTGGGTTTTAGTCAGTAAAAGTCTGATACGCCCAGCCCGCCAAGGGCGAGAGATGTCATTGAATGATTTCTTACTTAAAACTAATTTTAAAAAAATAGGGATGATTATTTCAAATTTCACTATAAAATGGGGTGAATAGAGACAAAACTTTAAAGGGTATTTTCTCGATATTTGAATACATTTTGCAGCTATATTAATTTATTAATGAATAGTCTTTGTTCTACAGAAACTACATTGAATTGAAATATAAATTGCGAAGCCGTAAAACTGTACAAAGGGATGTTAAAGCAATGTATATCTGAAAAGAAAACACTCAGTCATCATTTCTCATTCGTTAATTTTGGTTTATTACGTAGAAGCTGTATTCTCGGTGAACCAAATTATTTCATTGTCTTTGAAGCTCCTTGTTGTTATCTTATATTTATTACGTCTCTCATTTTGTAAAACGACTTCATTTTGCTACGTCTATTTGTAAAACAAATTACATTCAATGTTTTTCAGTAAATATTTTTAACTAACTTTCAGCCAGTGGTTTCGTCCGCGTGAAAGGTGTAATATGTTACCAGCCAAACCCGAGTTTAGGAAGATCTAGCTTCGCCTAGGTCAAACAAGTTCTGCCTACACAGGGCTTCTATATCTGGGTGAATATAAACAAAAAATAACTACCAAGACAAAGCCGGGAGCGGCGCGGAGTCGAGCCTACTAACCTTTTTTTTAATTTTTATTATTGATAGGTTTGCGCTTGACCGCTATCTCACCTGATGGAAAGCAACGATGCGGTCGACGATGGCACGCGCTTACCTAGAAGAAACCTATTCACTCTCGACTTAAAAATTCCCGGGTTGTAGCTATCCAGAAACACAGACTCCGGCATGAAATTCCACTAACCTAACCTGTCCGTGTCGACGTACCCTAAAATTTCTGAGCTGGCTTTACCCGCTTTTGGACTAATATTCAAAATTTCGGCGTTCTAGGGTTTGAGCTGGCCGTCGAGGAGTCAGGATTTCGCCATTTATATACATTATTATAAAATACAAGCGTGAATATTTTTAGTAATTAATCCTTCAGTATGCAATTAAAAAAACTAAATACCTAAATAACAGGTACTACTAATTATAATTTCAATAATTATGTATGTATTTATGTACCTATTACACAGCATATGTATATATCTCTATCTATTATATTATATATGGTTAATACTGGTTTTGTTTTACCAATGACAGCCCCATTTCTTGTCCAGGCAGTTACTGTCCATTCCAGGTTGCCTGGAAGAGATCGCGGAATGCGATAAAGCCGCCCATGATTAAGTGTATGTGTTTTAGTTATAGTTTCCTTATTGCATGTGTAATGGTGTACAATAAAGTGTATAATAATTTTCATGTTAAACTCAAATAACATTTAGAACAACGCTAATGAATGTAATCAATGTATTTTCATGCGAATCGGAGTCAGTGTCATTTCGCATTCAAAACAAAGGAAAAAAAATAATGTCGGATATCCTTGCCTTCGATGTTAATTAATTGGCTATCAATCGGTTATCCTAAATCTTAATTGAGCTGGAAGTAACCGTGTGCTGTTCTATCAGGTAAAACAATTTTATTGTAAGGAAGTAATTGGATTGCGTACAACTCGCAATCCCAGTGCCAATTATTCTGTCAATTTAACAATATTAATTGACTTATTTACGGTTTTGAATCGTGAATATTACAAATATAAGCAAATGTTACACATTATTAATGATAAACCCAGTTTTATAACATAGTGAATTGGTTCTTAATAAACTAGTGCGTTTCACCATCAACGATTGCATCACTGCTTAGGTATCTTCAAAACAGTCATCATTATTTTTTTCCTTTACATGTGACCTTGCTTCTTGGCAAATCTCAGGATTCTAGGTCAATGGGAAGTATTGGATGTTTTAGCAAGTATCAAAATGCGTCTAAACGAAGTATCTATTTATTATCTTTAGATTGTATTGACTTTCAGGTTTAATTTTTTCACTGCTCCAAGAGGTAGTAGACATGAGTAATTGGTATTAATTTCAGCTTAATATCTCCACACGATTGTCAGAAAACAGGTCTTGACAGACAGTCACTAAACTGTCCCTATAAAGGTTCAGTTTTGCCGACTGAGGTTAGGAAATTCAAAAACCAGGGCAGGGGTTTTCTGATGAGACACATCTTTTTATCTGCCAACAGCGTCCTGTGTCCAAAAGCCAGGGTTTTTGATTAACATCGAAGTCAAATTAATCGGAGGTGCCTGGTCACGTTTGACGGATCGAATCCGGACAAATGGACGTTAATTGAGGTTGGCAACCCTGCGTTAAGACCGATGACCAAGAGCAGGGTTTGATTACACAAGCTGACGTCTACAACTTGACTTGCACTGAGGAAATGTTCACGATATCTTGCTTTGGGATTAAGAAACTTCACTATCAAATTTCGCTACGAGAAAAACTGATATAGAAAGAAAGAAGATATATACTATATGTATATTTTATATTATTTTAATATTCTATTTTTTTTTTTAATATTTTGGATTCTTGATACAAAAATGATACTTAGTGTATTTCAGTATTACGGCCTTTTTTCTTAAGTGGGAAATCATCCAAAGGCTTCTCCTGCTTTAGAATGGAGCGAAAAGGCGTGTCACTTTTACCAACTAATACCCACACTTGTGTGTCTTTCAGTTGCTCATAGATTTTTTTTCAGCTGATTCATAGTTTTTCTTATAATGCTTAATGTTTGGTGCTACGCTGATTATTCTACACTACTGCCTTCTCCCACCTATCTAATTCACATTGAAATGTTGTAAAAAATCAACCAGTTCTTCTCCACAGGAAACGACCAATCGAAAGCGTGTATTCTACTGTGAAATTCAACCAAGTTGAATTGAAATTGAAAGAATGTGTGGCAATAATAAGGTGTAAAGCCATAATTAGTAAGTAACCATTAAGTGTTATGAATCGATAATAGCTTTTTTATACACATAAAAACCAGTACAAAAGTTGACTAAACTCGGAAACAAAATGTTTTTAATACCCGTAGTGTTTCCAGCTCTGAGTGCGTGTGACGCTCGATCAGCTTTGTCTAATGTTATATTGTTTCGAATTCCTCAATTACAAAAACCTCAAGATACGTAAAAATCGTGTTGGGAACTAATTCATTATGCGTACAGCTAAAGAATTAAGTGGATATCTCTGCCGGAGTCTTTTTCCTGATAGCTATAACTAAACTAGGGGTCTTTGAGTTAAGCATGCTCAATCGTCGGCCAGATCATCGCTTGCTTATCATCAGGTGAGATACTGGTCAAACGCGAGCCTAAGCATAATCATAAAAAAAAGATACACCGCTAACCGATAATAAAAAAAAATTCGTCACATTATCTGCAAAATTCAATTTCAATAATTTTTTGCTGACTCAAAATTGGAAAGGACATTCCTAATTTGAATGCGCTCAAACATCAAACTTTACCAAGTACCCTCACTTAAACGCTGAGCTATAAAATATGCTGTGATCGTTGAAGCGGCTCGGGGACACGTCTTTCGCCCCAATTTTAGCTCAAAGGGCTACGTAGGGCCAAGTAACATGTTCCGCCCACTTTGATTCAATCCATACAGATTTAAGGGTCACGATTTATATGGTATCTTTTCAAAGTATATTGCTATTCATATGTTGAGTGTCAAGTTTCCTATTCATCTAAAGCTTGACACACTTCGCTTAACTAATACAAGGCCTATAATACTTGACACCGATTCTATTTATGAGGAGTACTCTTGTGATTTTGTTGGTAATTAAAATTATCACGAAACAATGTTGAGTGCTAGGTATAATAATAGTCGACATTAATTAGTTCAACGTTTGATTAATATTGTGTCTGTTTTATAATAATATATTATGTAAGTTAATTAATATTAATCTTGAGTGTTTGAATAAAAGTCGCAGGCTTCATTCATCAGGTTCACATCAGTGATGAAACGGAAGTTGTTACATCGGAAGCGAAGTTTCTAAATTTAGATTCTCGGAATCGGAATCAGAATAGGAATCGGGATCAGAATAGGAATCGGAATCGGAACCAAAATCGGAGGCAGAAGCGTCAAATGCAACGCTATCAAAACTTATCAAAAACTCGATCGAATAAGTTTGAAGACTGAAATCAGAACATTCCAAATACGAAACAAAACAACAAGTAAAAGAGTAATCGACAGTAGTCAGGGGGGGAAGGAGGTTTCTCTTGCGACAAGTACCTATTGTTGTTTGTACTTGTGATATAAGTTCCGATTAAAACTTATCGGAACCGAAATCAGCATTGAAGGTGCAAGGATTTGTTAAATCTATCGGAAGTTCCGAACTTTTGGAATTTAATCTTCATAACATCTCTGGTTCACATGTAGACAAATATTATGATGAAGACAGCCAATAGAAAGATTAGTTATGCAATGCTTATGCATTCGTTTTTTAGGTGGGTCTTCAGCAAATAATTTCTTCAAAAGTGGAGCGAGAGCTATTGCAGACTTTTATAAACTAAAACCCATTGGTGTTCGTTCTGTGGCAGATGGCCACGGTAACTCTTGCGACAAATCCTGCAGCCCTGGCAAGCGTAATGATCATACTGTGTGTGGCTGATGCAAATGAGAAGAGAGTAATCTTACGAGTATATAGGTCGGTATTATTCAAAGTAATACTACGACGAATAGTAGTTTCCATAAACATTTAACCAACGTTATGTATATATCTGAAAACTGTATCTGGTGCTTTGGCACGAATTCTAACAATGCCTAAGCCATTAGTGATAATAAGTGTGATGTTATGTATGTATGTTAAATTATGGCACGCATCCAATCAAATGCTTTTATGTTGTTTCGGGAGTAAAAGAAAAACAAAGTTTTCCTTGCTTATTTTCCTTGTATAGCGGCAATAAATGGGAATAGGCTACATAACATGTTTGTATTACTTGAAGTTTCCTAAGTAACGGTTTGAATGACCCAATGGAAAGAAGAAGTAGGAGTTTACTTTCATTATTACTATTCTGCTCATACTGTCCTACTGCTGGGCAAAGGCCTCCTTTAATTGTTTTCGGCTGAGCCATTTCTTGCAAATTCTCAAGGACACCTTAGACCTTAGTCGTCCCGCTATGTCTTTCTTAGGCGGCTCTGTCGTGCAATATCAGGGCAACAATTTTGTGTTTTAAAGGTCATCCATATCCAGCCCAGATTGCCTTCAAAATGACTAATTCACCATTCAATAAACAATTTAACAAATAACAAAATAAATCGTTCGAATTCTCGACGGAGTCTTTCATTAGCAAAACGGAATAGTGATGGAAATTAATATTCCAAAACGACCCTGCCTTTACCATAATGACTATGGAAAACATACTGACGAGGTTGATGAAGGCGCTACTGTCTATAATCACCAACAGGTGTGTCAAGTAACCACTAAGTCTTAAACCATATTCAAATCCGTGCAAAGCAGCAGATTATGATAACATCCACGTGAATAGAAAATTAATCCCAAACATGGAACTTAAGCAAAATTCTTCGTTAGTAATATTTGATGTGCAAATAAACAGGGATAAGTATGCTAAGTTTATTGCTCCAGTCGATGCGAACCATTATACGAGCGGATATGAAGACGCCATTACGAGAGATTATGCGGATATACAGAAGATCGGCAAGTGAATAATATAATGAATAGTAAACTACTACAATGTAATCCGTGTGGATACTGAGGATACGTTAATGAATGAATGCGTTGCACGGAATAGGAAGATATAGTGAATACGGAGAATATTTCAAAGCAACAAGAAGAATCAAATTGATCGGTATTTCCTAAGAGATAACATACAGAAGAACAACCATCAGTGTATTTTCTAAAAAGCTGTTCTGTATATGAGTCTACATGTTTATGAACGCACCCACGATACAGGAAAAGATTAAAAAAAAATGTTTGTTAAAAAATAAAAATGAAAGACATGACTTTATCCAATTATCTACACAATGCTATGAGATCTACTACATTTCACGCTTCACCCGTATCGATTCTTACACTTCCGCAGTGCACAATCGTACGGGTATACAAAACACGTAGAGTGCAGAGTCCACAGAGAGTGCGGAGAAGATAAACATACACCTTTGGTGCGCCAAGGTTGTGGCGTGTTTGCGAATCTTCCACCTTTGCAGCGACGATAGATGGAAGCTTTTCTTTGAGGAATGTTTGGTTAGTATTATAAGGCACAACTTCTGTTTTAACTACGCATATTACTCTAGTTTATATCAAACTTACACCACCGAGCAACAACCTAAGCCTTTGGAATATACCGTCTTAAATTATATCGCTGAATTCATGAATTCATTTTGTTTACTTACCATAATTTTCAAATTCAAACTTTCAAATAGCAACTGTATTGCAAAAGGGATTTAGGAGTTGTGATAAATTGGTAAGTAATGGTTTTGGTTATTATAATCTACTTAGTGGAGACTGGAGCCCTAGGGGACTGCAATGCTGAGGATTAAATTTGAGTTTGCACCAAATTAATGGCAGCAGATGCTCTGCTGCGAAATTACAGTAACTTATCACACCTACAACCCAGCCCAGGAGAAAGGTGCTTATGATGCGTATCTATCTATACTTATACCTACTCTACAGAGGAAAGATTTGTATCTTTAGAATTATCTATGTATACGAGTATCTATACTATATTATGAAAAAGGAAGACTTTGGAATAAAATTTTGTTTGTTTGTAATGAATAAACCCAAAAACTACTAGACCGATTTTAAAAATACCTTCAGAATGCTACTTTATCACCGAGTGACATAGGCCAAATTTTATCTACTAGCACGCGGGCGAAGCCGCTGGAAGAAGGTAGTATCATATTTATAGATTACTAGCTTTTGCCCGCGCGGCTTCGCTCCCGCTCTTCCCTACTCCACCCTACTATACCCAACTCTACCCTATTCTACCCTACCCTACTCTACCCTACTCTACCCTACTCTACCCTACACTACCCTAATTTTTTTTCCATAAGAACCTTCTCCTCACAAGAACAATCACAACAAAAAAAAAACAGCCAAATCGGTCAAGCCGTTTTCATGCCAACGGAAAACGGGGGTAATTTTTATATATATAGATAGATGAAGAAAAACAATTTATATTTTTGTTTGTTAATGACCTCAAAAATACCGGACCGATTTTAAAAATTATTTCACTAGTAGAATGCTGCTTTATCACTGAAGTGACATAGGCATATATTTTCTTTCTACCTTCACACAGGCGAAGGCGCTGCCTGTAGCTGATTTGAAATATATTCATCATACTACATACATTGCAGTAAGAACCATGTTACTAGCGCAAAAAGTAAATACGCATATAGGAAACTTTCAAACGAATCTAGTTTTGAACTTCCAGATGAGTTTTTTGCCAGTGTTTACAAATTCGGCCACGTAGCAATTCCCAGTCGTAATTAATGCATTTCTCGATCCCAAGTGTCCCGGTGTCCTGGCCTGTTCAGTATTCATGAGAGGGCCTCCGCCAGCACATTACACCCAGATCTGCTTGCAAGTAGTTTCGGATTAGGCTGCCCCACTCACGATTGCGTTTCACTTAGAATTAAGTAGTTTCAAGTCCTCGTGAGCAATTTGTAAGCGTTGCTTCAAGGAAGTTAAGTAAGTTTGAGTTGTGAGTTCCTTTGCTTACGTTACTTTGTACGGTTCATGTATTAATTTTACTATGTTTACTATCAGTATTGCAAAATCGTGTAATTTTATTGTATCTTTATTTCCACTTGATATTTGAGGTAGTAATTAGTCTTATCCTCCTTGTTACATTACTTATTACATTAAGTGAAACATTACGGCAAAGGAACTTCTTAAGTGAAACGTACTGTACAGTGCATTGAAAACGCCACGCCACAATATCGTACCTCTCTAATAACAACTTCCTTTTAGACCTGCTTTTTTTAAAATAAAATTCCATTCCACTCATAATTCTCCAAAAAGTGTTGCAACTACCGTTAAAATCGATTTCGTTTCGCATTTTGGGGAAAAATTTCGGTAGAGTAGGCAACTCTTTCCTTTTTCCCTTCTTTTTTGTGTAGACAGACAGGGGAGCCAACATTACGCCGAAGTAACTTCTTAAGTGAAACGCACTGTACTTATGTCAGTCTGTACGCGATAAACTCAAAAATTCTGAATGGATTTTCATGCGGTTTTCACTTATAGACAGTCTGATTCATAAGGAAGGTTTGAGTGTATGATAGATGCATAATTAGACAAAAGCCTAAAATTACAAAGATTTCTAACAGCCGGGGGCGGGTAACTAGTCAAATATATGTATAAATAACTGCTTCTGCCCACAGCTTCGCCCGCGTACGTAAAATATACTCTATATCAATGTAGGAATACAGCACCTTTCTATAGCTGTCAGTCAAATTTTTAGCAATCAGACCAGTGCTTTTAGAGGTAACCTACAAACAAAAAAAACAAAGTACTCTTTATAATATTAGTGTGGATTGATAAACACATAAGTGTAGCTAAACCTTCTTGCTATCTGTTTCTATTATAATAAAATTTTATACCAAACTAGATATTATTAGCAAATCTTGAAACCATGTGTCTAAACATGGAAAGTTTCAGGCATGGAATAATAATATTATAATAATAATATTCCACAACTATCACACTACGTAAGACTCAAAAGAAGCAATTGAAGCTATATTTGATCAATTAAATCATGTAGGTAACTCAGTAAAGCGTTAAACTCTAGCCTAAAAGTACAGGAAAACCAGAGCCGCTAAACGAAGGGGTTAGAGGGCATTAATTAGCGACAACAATAATTGACGTATTTTCCTGTCTTTATTTTATATTCAGGTCAGTCATCTAAACAACAGTCATTTTCTGTAAACAAAATCAAAATTGATTATTAAACAATGTAGCAATTAGTATTTCAAATATAGGTAAGTATGAAGAAGAGTGGAAGCACGGCAATAATATCATACAGTATTCCAACTTCATACAAACGTACGAAACGCGAGCTATACCCTACGCGCCGCGGTTGTAGCATGGGCTCGGCATGTAGACAGTCGCGACCGTCGCAACTGTGCCGCAGTGACGAGCGGACACGACGGTTTTTTTTTAACAATCATTGCGCGATTATTGTTAGTTTGTATAACTCAAAGTAAAGACGTGGTATTTTATTATTAATAATAGTGGTTTTTTTGTACTATGTGTATGAATAATACTAGAAAAAGCATTTTATTTAAATATACCAATCAAAAAACAACACGCATTTTTATTGAACACGTCATTCAATCCACAAAATATTTTGTTTATATAAAAAAGTAAGTATATTTACAATCACAAAACTAAATGGAAACACAAAGTAGGCAAATGTAATTAGAATGCTGGAGGCGGGCAGCCCTATCGCATGTTTACGTACCGCGCGGCTGTAGGCATTTATTTCAAAAATACGGCCGAGTATTGTATACTGTATGATACTCGTACTATTACCGTGGTGGAAGCATGGTGGGAACATCTCATTCTTTTATACGCTTATAATAGCGGTGACGTCTCATTTCAGTTTATACAAGTGCATCTTTTTTCTGTTATTCGACGGTTTTACTTTCCAATATATTTGAAAGGTTTCTATCCTACTTAATTTTAAACGCTCTTCTGATAAAAGCTACTTTTTGATACAGGTAATAAAAAAGTCAACCTTCCAATTGTCGAAAAATCAAAAATTTATGGAATTTACATACGTTGGTCTGGCCAAATCCGCACCGCTCTATACAATGCCTTTCAGAACGCCAGAGACAGAAACAGACGGAGGAATATCGTTCGAATGAACTCTCACCCTGCTTCATCACTTAATGAAGCATCACTTGATGAAGCACGGTGGTCATGACCCTCGGCATTGAGGACTACAACGCAAGGAGGAGGAGGAAGGAGTCAGGAGGACCAAAATATGACGTGGTCAATCCCAAATATTTTGGCATTACTAAAACGATTGCCGCCGAAACTGACATTCTAGAGCCAAATCAATGTACAATGGTATATTTATCTTCTATCTGTATTGCACTCTGTCATCATATCATCTGTCTTTCGGCCTTTTTGTGAAAGCGTTTCATGGCGTTTCATTTGAGTTTTTTTTTCAAAGCCTAGGCACTGGATTGCGTTACTCAAGTTAATTACGTTTTTTTCTTTTTTGAAGTTTCGCGTGTTGTGGAACCCGTTCTGGCGTGGCCAGTATTTTTTCTACTTTTTACTTCGCAGCTTTATTTCTGCTGTGAATTTTTAACAAGCTATGAAAACAATTTTTTTTTGTATATTTGCTTTGAGTACTTGCTAAGTAAATTATTTTTGTATCTAAGTAAGTATATTTATCTTTTAGAAATAGGCCTTCTGACCTAAAATGCCTAAGTAATTATGTTTTATACCCTAGATGGACTGTAAATCATTTTTTGGCTATCTCATTCCAATTGGGTATTTTTATGCAAATAGTGTTGGGAACACTACCCGCTCTGTTTAATCCCGGTCTTTATTACGAGGGGTCCCAATCAGCCCCCTAGATCCAATGCTGGATTACGTGATACCCGCGAAAGTCCTATCAATATTCATGAGCAGACGATCGACGATGAATAGTCGATGAGTGTTGGACGTGTCGATATCGTTTCGATATGTCGATCCGCTTTCCATGTTGGACGTCACTACTATTCGAAATTTAAAAACATGAATTTCGAATAGTAATTTTTTTCTTATAAATTGCTTCCCGTTAGGAGAGTATAAAAACAGAAATGAGAAAATTGTAAGTATTTGACTTCCCGAGGAAATATCAAAATGGTTTTAGGGATCCGTACCCAAAGAGAAACGGAACCCTATTGCTAAGACTCGACGGTCTGTCTGTCGTCAAGCTGTATCAACCGTGATAGCTAGACAGTTGAAATTTTCACAGATAATCTATTTCTGTTGCTGCTATAACAATAAATACTAAAAACAGAATTAAACAAATACCTATATTTAAGTGGGGCATACAAAAACGTGATTTTTTGCCAGTTTCAGTTCGATACGAATAATAGTTACAGTGTCTAATTTTGTGTAGATAACGGTACGGTACTCTGCGCGTGACTCCGACTCGCACTTGGCCGGTTTTGTTACTTATATTTAGCGTTTTTTTTTTTTCATTGTTATAAACTAGTGCTTGACTGCAATCCTACCTGATGGTAAGCAGTGATGCAATCTCTGATGGTTAGGCGCACTAGTTTATTACACATTATAATATGTCCTTAATGGAGGAAAAACTGACAGCAAAAATCAACGTCCAAAAAACCAGTTTAACATTATGAGAGTTCCCTCTGTACCTCCGTTACATTAGTATGCAAATTTTTCATATCACCCCGCGACGAATGGCCGGACTATCAATCTACAGCATCCAGGTGTCGGCCCGTTGTCATGGTAACGATCTCCTTTGTTCCGCTGCTTTTAACGATGTAACTTGATTTTATTAGGGACGTTCAAGTTTTTGTCCAAGCAACGAATGCTATTTATAACCCTTTTGCAGATGAACAATTGTATTTAACTAGCACTGAAGAAGAGCTAATAAAGACGACTATTGAAGCGCGAATATAAATTATAATCATAACGATTTTACATTTGTAAAGGAGATGAATGAATCCTGTTGACGGTTGAATAAAAAACCGACCAAATACAATTGTTCGACACGCGTGCTAAAGGTTCCAAAGTATTCCGAACGCTTAATTTTTTATTTACTGTTTCATGAAACAGGGTCATCTAATTTTTAAACAACATTACAAATATTTAATAAAAATTTACGAAAAAAATATATTTGAAACGTTCACAATATATACTAAGTATACGTTTGATTTATTTTTTATTTTTCCTATCGGTACCCCAAGTGTCCATGGGGGACAAAATCCAAAATCACTACAAACGTTACATGTCCGTGTTTAGGTCTAAGATGTTACCATGAACGTTTTAAACCTAAACACGGACATGTAACGTATGTTCCTACCAATTTTCTACTCAAAGCCACCGACAATTTGTTTTGCATCTATTAGACCAGTACATGCGAAGCTTATTGGCTGTGGCTATGATAGACAGCCCGACAGAAATGCTAGTGATCCAATACTATGAGGGTTCCGTTTTTTCATTCAGACTTCGCAACTATAAAAATAACAAATTTCAATCCGACTGCGAATTCGAAAAACTCATAAAACGAGCGACACATTTTTCTAGGATAGACTTTCAAAGGGCAGACGTCCAACGCAGACAGACAAGCTGTTCGAAAAAAGTGACAAATTCGCACATGTGCCAGCCAGAGCCAGTGGCAATTATTATAAAAACGAAGTGTCCGTTTGGCTGTCCGTCCACTAATACCCCTCCAACACGCTGGAAATCCAGCCTCAAAATAGACATCCAGGTCAAACGAAGTCGTGCAATTTTTAAAACAAATTGACCTAGATTTAGTGTCTCATAAATATTAAATTTTTGCCCCGTTATCCGATAAGCTTTTGTGCCAAAGTTATTTCAGTTCCATATGCAAAATTGGATCGGCATACGAGATTGTTTGTTCCGAGAGGATTAATAGCGATTTAGGACACACCTACATTGACGTAATTCCTGTAGTTTTAAACTGAGTGGCTATACCTGAAGAACTACAAACGTTGTGTATAATATTGATTTCTGGTATTTTAATTATACCTATCGGTGTGCTTCATTGGTCTTCAGTATTCAGCAAAGATTAAGGGTATGTAATATTTTTAGGTCTGCCCGAAGGAAAAAGGTTGTGATCTAAGTAGGAAGACGAAGTAAAACCATTATTCTGTTTAAAAATTCAGAACGTTATTCGCGATTACTAACATAATTATTACTAGCTGCTGCGAGCGGCTTCGCCTGCATGAAAGAAAATATATAGTATAATTAGATCACTCTGTGACAAAGTAGCATTTTACTGGTGAAAGATTTTTTGAAAACCGGTCAACGTCAAAAGTTTTTATTTCACATAGGCCTACATGGGCACTTATAAAACGTCAGAAAGTAGTGCACGGTTCCAAATTGGTCGCGTAGTTTATGGATTTATTCTGTAAAAAACTAAAAAGTCTAAAATAGAAAACTTCGTCTTCTTTAGTAAGAGCCCATTTTGTCTTCTTTGTAATATTATTTTAGCACAGACTGATATAGTGAATAGTGATCCAAAAAAAAAAAACCATTAAAGAATTTCTTCCAGAGTACGATATTTTTACACTTCACCACGAATACAACGACATAAGAAACTAGCGTAGTCAAATTTAAATTCCATTGCGTTATGTCATAACAAAGAGTAGGTACCGAATTCACGACAGGCGAACGTTGATGAAACGAAACTAAGCCATTACGTCGTTTTAAAAATTAATAGCCCATTCGAAACTAAGCTTAGTGGTCGTTATTCACGGTTCGTTTCGGATACGCGTGGAAATCGACTGTTTCACGTCGGGTGACAATTTTTTACGCCATTTTCAAATCAACTTTCTAACGCTTAACTGATTATTATTACATTTTCTACATCACGGACCACGGTAAGATCGGATTAACGACATTATTTTTAGGGTATCGTACCTAAAGAGTAAAACGGGACCCTATTACTAAGACTCCGCCGTCTGTCTGTCTGCCAGCCTGTATCTCATGAAACGTGACAGTTAGACAGTTGAAATTTTGATAGAAGACGTATTTCTGTTGCCGCTATAACAACAAATACTAAAAACAGAAAAAAAATATATTTAACCCTTCAGATACCGTCAATTAGAAACACAATAGTAAGACAATAGATGCGCGGCCACCGGTGGTCGCTTGGGGATTCATGAATTAAGTGGGGCTTTCATACAACAAACGTGATATTTTTTGTCGTTTTTAGTTACGGACTGTAAATACGGAACCTTTCGCACGCGAGTCCGACTCGCACTTGACTGCTTGTCTAAATGCATGTTTATACGCAAAACTTTTGGTACACAGAAACTCTGAAATAGGTGTAAAATTAGAGGTCGCAAGACACTGGATAAAAACCACCAGAACCACAAACCTTGCTTTTTATGTCATAGATGTCAATGACAAATTGACAAGGTCCCCTAAAATCTAATAACGTTCTTAGTCGACAATCACGGTCCTCTGTATATATTCTCTTTGAGCGTTCATTAAATCCACCAATATTCGCTATCAGAATATCCGGGCCTAATCTAAATTTGAATATTCGAGCACAAACTACGCGCGTCCGTATCGCTGAATCGCTTACACACAGCGATGCATCGCTTTAAATCATCACACTGTAAATGGCAGAAAACATTGTTCGGGTTGCGTTGTTCGAAAATTTCGCTGAAGGCACGTTTCGGCGGCATTGCATTATGCCATGGTTCATTCGGCTTCGGTCGCTTTCAAGCGGTTAAAGCTTGATTTACATTACCTATAGTTAACGGCGCGCGGCGCGATGAAATATTAATCACTTATGCATTTCCATTTTCAAGTTCCGCTTGGAAATTTAAGTAATTTAAATTTTTGTTAAATAATAATGGACGTCATTCAGGTTTATGAGCTTTGCATTTATGACAACCGAAATGCTGAAAATAAATTGAAGTGTTTTGCTTTAGAGACATTATGATTATGACAAACATATTATTAAAAGAGTTATTATGAGTATCATGTGGATGAATGGGTTTGGTGAGAAGCGTAAGCGGTATGAAAGAAACAGAAGTTGAAGAAGTTCGAGAAACAGGAGTTAGAGATAGCGTGACGGGTGACAAGGCAGAACAGAACAAAAAAACGTGTTGCGCCGATCCCAAATAAAACGGGACAAGGGCAGGAAGATAATAAAAAAATATGTCTAACACGTGTGTGATAATTGTGTAGCAAAACATTCCCTTTCGTTTTAACGATTCAATAACATTCAGTTTTTGTGGTGTTTAGTCGACGAATTACAAACAATGGATTAAAATTTAAACACTTTCTGTCACAATTCGAATGCGAATTGTGACAGAAAGTGTTTTATTTGTGATACAAACTAATGATTGACTGCGATCCTGCCTGATGGTGAGTAGTGGTGCTATCTATGATGGTGAGCCGCACTAGTTTATTAAGTGCCTATTCACTCTAGCCTTGAAGACTCCTAAATTATAATCAGATAGGAAGACCACAGCAGGCAAATTGTTCCAGTCCTTCGACGTACCTACGTAGTTTTTGTTCGGGCCTCTTTTTTGAAGTAGGAGATCATTAAAATAACTTTTCCGACTCTGGGTGATTGTTCCAGTTCTTCGATATAAACATCCTGTCGGATCTTGTTTCTGATTATCATATTTGCTTCTGTCTCTTTACACTGAAAAGCTGAAAACCCGACCCATCTAAAATAAATAACATCAAACCCTGTACTTCAGTTTCAGTGCATATCAGAGCCTTGTTTATAAAGCGGGCCACTCACGCTGCGATGTTTACGCGACGAAACAATCGCAGCCGCTGCGTGTTTGCGATTCCCGCAGTTACGTTGTTTCTCGTTATCCGAGACTTCACTTTTGTGACGTATTTACCCATCATTTAGTCAATATTCCCATATGAATTATGATATTATCTTTGAGGTGAAGCAATGTATACAGTGACCGCTAAATAGAGAAATTGCCAAAACGGTTTTTTTCTTTTAATTCATGAATCCCCAAGCGACCACCGGTGGCCGCGCATCTATTGTCTTACTATTGTGTCTCTAATTGACGGTATCTGAAGGGTTAAAGTGTGAGCTACGAGCCTGGGCGTAGCTATATTGTCACTAGATGGCGCTGAACTTAATATTTTTATTTAATTTTGTTTTTAGTGTATTGGGAGCATTATTAATTATTGGAAATGGTGTTTGCTAAAATCGGATATTTCACTTTATTGAACTTAGTCATGATTGATTTAAAATCCATCTAATACTGACTATTCATGCCTAACTATAGATAGTTCTTAAGTATAAGCCCTAAATTAGTAGATTAATAGAATTAAATAAAAATTGCTACTACGCCCTACCTACGTAGGTATACTAGGTACATTAAAACGACGCTTTGGTAGCACTTTTTCAAACGCAGAAAAAGCTTCGCTTTTATGAATGTATCCAGTGGGTGGAATTGAAAGATTACTAATTAGTTTTACACAAAAAGAAAACGATCGTTCGTTTGTTCAATTCATAGAAGAGTAGTTCAATAAATGTAGTAGAATAATGTTATTTGTAAGTAACGTAATGTGGAAATCCTTTAGTGTATCGATCCTGACCAAGCCTAATAAAGTGAATTTTCCACTGAAGCCAATAAAAAAACCATAGTAATGAACCCATAATCTGGATTAGATCGGCGAACAAACGACGAAGATACATACATAATATAGCAGCGGTTTATAATGGAAATCAATAATCGATTCACCTCAGAAGCATGTTGAAAATCGTGACAAGACTGCGATGGCAATTTTTCATCGACAATCGCTTGGGACTTAATCGTGTGGAAAATGCAAGAACATCGAGCCGCATCACTATCTGTCGGCTACTCGATACCCTGCGTTATCGATAAGTCGAGTTGCCGACTCGATTATTTTTGCGTCATAACGTTACCGGTTATTTCCGTTTAAATCTGGTTGACGTAAGCGGATATTGAAGTTTTTGTGATTCTGATTTCGAATCGACTGATACCGGTCTTTTTTTTTGTAATAAATATACCTAGTGCAATACGAGTTCATTTCTTGCTGTTACATGGTCCGTGATTTAAAAACCTGTTTTGATGTACTTGATGATGCCGAAGTAGACTAGACTTACATTTAACTTAATATGTACATCTAATTCAAACACGTTTATAAAACTCCACATTTAAAGTGTTCATTATTTTCACAATTACTTATATTTCCCACACTCAATTCAAAAGGTTTTAGTTAAATCCACATAAAGTTAAACGTTAATTTGCGAACAAAATCATTTTAACAAATTAAAAAAAAGAAAACACATTTAGAAAGTTATCTTCAGCTTGTACTTAAAAGTCGACTATCGTTAAAGCAATCAACTAATGGAAAACAGTCACCCTATATTTTTCTCGCTCCATTTCCAAACACTATTATAATACAAATCCGTGATTTCATTTAAAATCAAATCTTATATTAAGGTGAAAGGACTTATTATTGCATACCAACAGTCCAACACAAAAGCTTGCCGTATGAAATGGGATTTTTCATATGCAAGTATTCGGCGTTGAAGTCACAAAATCAATTTGTAAACGATTTATTGATGAGGAAAAGTGTGCTTTATTTTAAAGAAAATTGAGTTTATATTTGGACGATAATGGCAAAGTAGTGATGTGAATGAAGAATGGTGATATTCGGAATACAATGCTGAGAGAGAGAGTAGCCAGATATTGATTGAGAAGGATTATTGGTAGACGTCGATGCTCACGGAACTTTTGATACTAGATGACATTTAAATAAGTATTACCCGAAACATACACTTATTTAATACATACATAGGAATATTTCCTTGAAAGATACAGTTTGGAAAAAATGAAAAATAATTTAAGTATTTATTTAATCTTCATGCAACACAAAGTACATAGGCAGACTTAATACCTTAGGCATTCTCTACCTGTCAACCTAGGGAGGTGAAGAGACAATATGGTAGGCGCACAAAAAGAAAATTTTGTTTTGAAAACAAGAGTACAAAGTATACATATATTTAAAATACACATACATATTCATATAACTCAGGTCATTATATTCCTAAGTTGGTTGTGACAGTCTTCAGTGTGCTCAAATTGTTTTGTGACTAATTAAATTTATGTACCCTATTTCAGATATAACTGGATAGCTAGTCTAGTATAATTTAGTAGCAAAGCAAAATATTATACAACAACAATTTCGTGCTTCACTGCTATATTAACATTGTTACCGCGCGTAATAAGGGAACGTTTACTAATTACTACTATTTTGAAAATGTAATAACGAATTAGCATAAGCAGTGTAAGAACCACTAGGTACTCGTATAAATTATAAGAACAACGTCTCTTTTTAAACTCGGTTAAAAAAGAAAGTCCATGCCGCATCTGTCTATCTGTACGGGGTAAACTCAAAAACTACTAAACGTTTTTTGATAGTACGGTTTCTACCATAATAACTCGTTTAGGCGAGGTAAAGAAGTCAGAAAAAAGCTGATTAAGACCTTTACTCATGTGCGTAGCATAAATAGATGAAGTTACAAGTAAAATATGGAGTGTGGAAAGGTGGCCCACAAAAAAAAAAAAAAACTATTTTTGTAAAGAAGTTTTCGACGATATAAGTAGTGTCTATCCTTTATATGCTCTTAATAAACCGGTGCGCTTGACCATCAGCGCTAGTTTATAGCAATAAAAAAAAATCTAAACAAATGTGTTAGTCATCATCAGGTTTTTATTCAGAACAAAATTGGTGTTAACAGCATTTGATTTCGACGAATATCATAGGAGATATTACAAAATTAAAATAGTTCGTTCAACCAAACAATATCGAAATCAAAGGTTTCAAAGGAACTCGAGCCCCGGTATGAAGGCTAGAAGGAACGGGGTGGGGTTTTTAGTCAGTAAGAGTCTAACACTATCTCCCGCTCCACCCAAGAGCGGGGGTTGTTATAAGATGATTTTTGCCCACCGTAAAAAAAAAGATTTGCTGGGATATAAAGGTTTAAGGTTGACTGGTAGAGAATGCCTTGTTGCATTAAGTCCGCCTATGTACCACTACTGTACATGAAGTTTAAATAAATAAATAAATAAATAAATAACAATTGTTGAGATTTTGCGCGCCTTTGTACACCATTTTGTCAAATCATTGTGTTTAATAATAAGTTTTGTGTACAATAAAGAATTAAGAAAAAAATGAAGGTTTGTGAAAACATGAAAACCGTGTATCTTCGGAGGGATTCCGCATACTTACCAGAAATTTAACGGACGTTAGATTCCGCTCCCGTTCTGATATAACCAGTTCCGTTACATCCCTAATACCGCCTCTACCGAGGTAAGATACCCGAATGGGTCGACACGACACGTGAGGGCAAACTTCGGTGACGGTCGTCTTTTTGCAATTTTTTAGTTCGCCCTGTACCACAATATTATTGATTCGAATGTAAGGTTTGGTACTTGGATGTTTACTTTGTTAGTTTGAACGAAATAAAAATTATTATTCGTTTAGATGTATAAAAAATTGCTCTGTTAAATATTTTTTTACGTTGTACGTAGACCTGATGAAAGTTGCGGGAATCCGATGGATGCGGAACGAACAGGGCCGATCATTGTGACGACACTTGGGGGAAGCCTATGTCCAACAGTGGACGTCTGTCGGCTGAAATGATGATGATGACGTAGGTATGTATTACTTTTTTTTTAGTTAATACGTACTGAAGAATATTCGGTTAAGTTAGTGTTTATAAATAAGACCTAGATAGAAGTTATGAGAGACAATGTGCTTTTTCATTATCAGAGAAAAATCCTTAATTTCCCAAATCCTTTAGCAATGCATACACCTAACACCATTTTTTAACGTACTCTGTCGAGTTCAAGTAACCGTCAATTACTACTAAAACTGTATGCCTAAATGCCGTTTGGTAAGCACGTTAAAAAAACTCGCACTAGGCTCTCTGGAAGCAATGCTACTTTCATTGCTACCGTTAAAGTCTACTTTTGCCCACTGCTGGGAATATGCCTCTCATTCTTCATTCAGTAACAATAATTTCGACAGTTACACTTTTAAAACTAGAGCTCCTAATTTTGTCAAACAAATTACTTAATTAACTTGATTATTTTCGTGTAAATGATTCAGTAGGTAATAAATTGTTCAAGTAACAACAACAATAAATTAAAACAATGATAAAAACAAAGGTTAAATAAATAAAAGTTAAGTA
Organism: Mythimna lalbum; assembly: GCA_949319445.1. Lineage (NCBI taxonomy): Eukaryota > Metazoa > Arthropoda > Insecta > Lepidoptera > Noctuidae > Mythimna > Mythimna lalbum. Next base: position 15,587,818 of record OX439357.1, on the reverse strand, counting down.
GTTATTCTTGTATTTAACGTTTAGTGTTGTGCCATTGGCCTGTATACTCTCGAAATTCAATAACGAAAAGAATTTAAATGTCAGACACAGACAAGAAATTCAGAATATTAAAATAAATTATTCCCTCTGTACAAAGCACACGAAATAATAGAAATTCTAATAAATTATCCATATTCCGGCGGCTGGAGTGACTTTATCATCAAGTCAGAGCCCGCCTCAAATCTAATTTCCTTTTAATATGTCAAGCTCAAGGAGCTTGCGCGTTAACTAAATCTGTTATCCCAGCGAGAATGAAGGCTGAATACTAATACGCGAAACACCGATCATTTTGGGCGCGTATCGGAACACTGCTGCGTTAAACTTACATTCTCGTAATGGGGACAAAATATCGAGTTTGATTATGAAAGGTGGGACTTACTACGTCACTACATCTTACTTTTATATAAATTCATTAGTTCCTGAAGCTAGTTGACTAGTACCTGCAAAAGAAAGAAAAAACAAGTGATTAATAAAACATTACCACGACTTCTGAACTGTAATGTAACAGCGAGTTTTTGTGACATTTTAAAACGAAGCCAATATTAAATAAAAAAGAGGGCAAAGAATCACGAATTCACGTCTCTTTCAAAACTTAGTCCACGTTATTTATGACTGTTCGTTTGTGTACCACTATTTCCTTCGACTAGTGATTACAAATGGGAAAATTATACATATCATGCGATGTAAGAATAAGAACAAACATTTCTTTTAAATATAATGCGTTGACTTACACGCGTACGTGTGATTCATGACTTTATGTTTGCCCTATTATACGTTAAGTTGTTGTATTCAGTATTTAATTTCTTTGATTTTAAACGTACTTAATTGTTTATTGAGTCATGTTTCCATAATACTATTATAATTATCAAAGGGATAATGACCAGTATTGTATCCATAATACCTAAAATTAGTGGCTGCAGGAAAGAGGTCTCGCCTACGTATCATGCGTCTATGCGGGCGTGGGTCTATTGTAGCTCTACAAGTCTAGTTGCCATATAAAGATCGGCGTACGTGGCCCACGTGTGCCCAATGTAGTTCTAACTTAATACATGAAACCTTGCCATAAAGATTGCTTACCATTGTTATAATGACATACACATATTGTGTTGACAACACCACGGCTATCACTGCAGTTAAAACTGCGCCTAACTATGATATTATTACCGTGGCCTAACTCCACTATTTCTCTAGAAAATGATATGCAAACACTAAAGGATTTCCCAGAGAGATGTACCTCGACAATACGACAACGACGAGATGCATTTTTTATTTGTAAAATTAAATTAATTTAGCTTTAATAAACTAATATGAGAGAGCTTTAGAAATATTTTCATCAACAACGCAGTTGTTAAGCTTCAAAGCTGCTAGTAAGAAAGCAGTCCGACGCAGTTTTTCACGTCAAAGTTCATCACGCCCATACGGCCGCCATAGAAAATAGCGTTTTGACGAGAGAGACAGAAAGATACACATTTATTTATATTATTAACTAGCTTTTGCCCGCGCGGCTTCGCTCCCGCTCTTCCCTACTCCACCCTACTATACACTACTCTGCCCTACTCTACACTACTCTACCCTAATCTACCGTACTCTACCCTACCCTATCCTACTGTACCCTACCCTACTCTACTTTATCCTACTCTACCCTACACTACCCTAATTTTATTTTTTTTCCATAAGAACCTTTTCCTCACAATAACAATCACACCAAAAAAAGAATTAGCGAAATCGGACCAGGCGTTGTTGAGTTATGCGCTTACCAACACATTTTGCGATTCATTTTTATAATATAGATGTCGTTGGATTTTCTACTAATATTGATTTTGTTAGCACTGTTAATATTCATCCATCTATGGTTTAGTCCATCCTAAGGTTGTCTGGGAGATATCGCTGTCAGCGATAAGATCGACTTTATACCCAAGTGTAAAAGTTTTGTTACTATTTTAATTAAGAATAAAGTTTATTCTATTCTAATAATCTATTTTTGTATATTTATTGATAAACTATATATTTTTAAATACATATGTCCTATAAGCTTTTTCCCAAAACAAAAATCTACTCGGAAAAATCCAAAAGCCTCTTAACTCACCTTCTTTAAACCCTTAAACGTTTAAAACTTAATTGGTGCACTGCAGTGAGTTAATAATGGTTCATACAAATTACCCGAGTAAATGAAAGACGGCTAACGAGTTACATCCGCACCGTTTAATTAGCCTCACGAGGCGTGACGTCATATTATGTCCTTCCAGTGTTCTATTAAGGACGAACCATTTCGTCTGTTATTGGATATGTGTTTAATATGACGTTACGAGTCAATTTCTCCCTTTCCTTCAATTTTAACAAGGTTTATACTATGAGAATGTCTTTTGTTCGGTTCTTGGGTTGGAAAAAATATGATCGAGTTATGCCATCCTTTTTTTTACGTGGGAAAATCATCTAATGACATCCCCCGCTCTTGGGCGGAGCGGGAGATAGTGTCAGACTTTTACTGACTAAAAAAACCACTCCTGTTCCTTCGTTGCATTTCGTACCTGGCCCAGTAGGCTTCGAGTCTTCGACATGTGGAAATTTTGACTAACCTGGGACTGAATTTGTGTCCGGATTTTTTGTCGGTCTACGGAATAGAGCTTAAAAGTCTCTGACGAAATTAATATGAGTGGAATATAGGTGTCTATTTCACCCCTAATTGGAAGGTGCAATTTAGCATCACTTTTTTTTGATTGACCGACATTTTAACAATTCAAAATGCCTGTAATTTGTATATTTTATTTAAATAAACGTTTCTGATTACCTAACCCTACAGGCAATGCAGGCACGATGTTACGTCACAAAATAGTTACGTTTAAAAATACTGGCCAAGTGCGAGTCGAACTCCTATACGAAGGGTTCCGTACTACAAAATTTAAATCGAGCAAAAAAAAAAACCGCCGATAAAGTATGAAAATTAAACAGGGTTTCTTTTAATTTTTCCACTTTTATTAATTTTATTTTGCGCTGTTGTAGCGGTACGCGAAGTAGAAATACACATTCTGCGGTTTTTTTTAATCTCTACCTTTTACCGTTTATGAGATACAGCTTGCTGATAGACGGACTCTGAAAGCTTGGCATTAGGGTCCCGTTGGCAACCTTCGGAGTGAGAAGTGGTAGCCAAGATAAATCTGAAAAGTTACTTGACCGTCAGATTCAATCGTCATGTCAAGTAAACACTTTCCGTTCCTTTGCGCGCACAATGCCCTCTTAATTTTGACCTTACGTATTCTAAATCTAAGCGGTCAATGACTTATCAATCATTCAAAATCTATTCACGGATCAATAACCGGCTAACCCCTGCCACTTTGAAGTTGTATGAAACCAGGTTTTTGCCTTCTTCAGCCGCCTATGTTGTTGTTTAAATACTATGCCATCATTCAACTTAACCCTTACAAAAAACGCAAGGCGTGCTAGTAGAAAAATAATAAGGTCCATAGATCACTGAACTGTTGTGTGCTGTGCTGGCAGCGTCAAGAGACACCACCACACTTATAGGGGACTTACCATAACGTGTTTAGGCACGAACTTATTTTTTTTCCGAGCAGTGCTATAAAATAGGAACTTTCTGAAGCCTACTCCTCAGTAACGGCGCGGTTTGAAAAAAAAAGAATATTATAGATTCATGTGCAACATTATCAACGTATGATTTTTTCGCTTTTTTTCCCTACTCCTTTCAAATGACGTTGATCTTAGAAATATGTTAACACAGAAAAAGACACGCCAAGAGCGTGTCGGGCCGCGCTCAGTGTAGGGTTCCGTAGTTTCCTGTTCGTCGCAATAAGTGTTGAGTTAAAAAATGGACTATTTGTTACTTTGAGTTGACATGCTAAGTACGGAACCCTAAAAACGGGTCCACAAAGGAAGGTCATAACTAAAGAAAGAGAGAACTACAAATGAAAAGTTCGAAAAAATGTTGTCTATTTGAGTCCCACCACGAGTAGGGGAAAGGGGAGAGAAAATTGATTTAAAGGTCAGCGGGGCTCTATCCGGGCGCAGCTGGCCGGAATTAAATAGACACATACTGCCGCCAGGCGGCTTGCGGCAGTACGAGTATCTGTGACGATTATGATGTTTAAGGGACTATAAGCCTTAAAATGTCAGTCGTTCGAGTGAAAAAGAGGGATGAAACTTTACCTACATCCTAATATAACTCCATCCCTTTAACAGTTCAGTTTAGGTCGTAAAATGGATCGCAGTAGCTCTGCACAGTTATCCGACTAATTTTATAAAGGCGAAAGTTTGTGAGTGTGTACGTTTATTTCTTTACACACGAACAGCTGAATGCATTTCGATGAAACTTGGCACACGTGTAGATAAATGTACTGGAATAGTACACAGAAGGCCAGCGGCTCTGCTCGGGTTATAGTAGAAAAATATCCCCAGGGAACATACTTCTGGAATAAAAAGTGTCGCAATTGTTACGTGTCATAAACATTTTTATGGATATTGTTTCTAGCAGTAACCGCGGAGACGTCTAGTTCCTCTGTGTCACCACGTTCAAAGTCAAGTACTTATTTACAAATTATACGACGTCGGGTTAAAAGATCAGTATACAAATTACAACACTCATTAACACTGTATTCTTTGTACTTGTATTGTTAGCAAGGGCAGGTGCAAGGTCGCGGTAGTACACGTGTGCAGGCTGTCAAAGCTGCGGGATTATGCGAAAAGAATTACCGTAGCTCTGGAACGCAAAGAGCAATTGAAGGAAGACACGTGGGTTTTAGTCATTAAAAGTCTGTTAAAGCGGGACGAGTTATTTGATGATTTCTCATCATCATCATCATCATCATATCAGCTGAAAGACGTCCACTGTTGGACATAGGCCAACCCTTAAATTGTCGCTACAACGACCTGTCCTGTGCATCACGCATCCATCGGATTCCCGCGACCTTAATCAGGTGATGATTTCTCACCTCAAAAAAAAAAGCCGTACAGTTAACCTTTAGTAGTTTGATTTTGACAGGTCTTTATAGTTACGGCTAACTAAGGGCGATATTCGTTACTCTAGTGTTACTACTATTTTTTAAGTTAAATTCCTTGCCTGGCCCAGTATTCGGCCACGGCAATGCCATCCGCAGTTTTATTTAAAAATAAAAATAAAAAGCAACCTCTTAAACCTAACCTCGAGCCCATCCGACACAGTTGTCGGCAAAACAACAAGAAGTATATTTTAAAACTATCTTTTTGCCGTAACTAAAATCCAGACAAACTTGTTTGAAGAAGAACTTGTTTTAAACAGGTAGGTTTAGTCCTTGGCCGTTTGGTCCAGAAAAAAAGCATGTTTATTTTTAGACAATTGGATATTTGCTGGCAACTTTAAATGGAGGCCTTGGGAGCAAGCAGCGATTTCACTAAAAGACAGCCAGCTAAGCAAACTAAAAGAACTAATCTGCTTCTGGGGAGAGGTGGGCTGATTGGAATGAAGGCCACCATAACGCACGCACAATGATCCATCAAGGACTAAGTGCGAAAACCAGACTACAAAGATAAGAAGATCCCAGCCAGGCGCATTATTTTGTGTAATTTTTTTCACCACCACTAATATGCTTTAGAAGTCTACTTGGGATTAGGTAGGATAGTGTCGATTGACACGAGTAGTTAGTAGCCCAGTGGCAACAGCCCCGAGTTACGAGGTCGAAGGTTCAAACGCAGGCCACTGCTCTTCAAACGGTAAAGGAAAACATCGTAAGGAAACCGGCATGACCTAGAACTAGAACTAAACATTCGGACAAAGACGGATGACATCCAGCAACCAGGAATGGACCCGCGAAGTGGATTACGGCCCATTTCCTCTCCTAGAGAAGAGGGCTAAATCTAAGAAGTGGGAACATTTTGAGGCTTATTATGCTTATGCTTCAATTTTTCAAGTATGAGCGGAGCACTAGCCGAGCTCCAATTCATGTAGTGTCAGTCGTACTCAGCTCCTCTAGAGTCGGTCTACACTACACGAATTTGATCTAGTACGCGTATCTTGCTCCGTTCGTGCTCGGCTCCTGTAGCGTAGACCCACTTTAAGGTAACTATTAGATCTTAGTTTTTGTCGAGTATGTTCCCGGAAGAAAACGTATCCTGTGTGCTGTTTAGGACAGGATCTCCCCGTGTGCCAAATTTCATTAAAAATCCGTTCAGCCGGTTGAACATGAACGAGTAACAAACACTACATAACGTGTGAAATGTGAATAATACGTTTGTGTCTTATCGTTTAACGACAATTTGATATAAATATCTGTTGAGATGAAAGCATAATGAAAATTAAAATGACTAGTCATGCTTGCTTTTATGCATCATAAAATATTTCCCTAATTCGATTACCGTTTCAAGTCTTTCATTTATTTCAGTAATACTTAGGTACTTGGCCAAGAAGGATTTCGGAATACCATACCTACAAGAAATTAAATACCAACGGAGTTACCATGACGTTCAAAGTATTATTATTATTTTGAAGATAAGGGGTTATGTATCTCCCATAGTGTAGGGGATGTAGTCACTGCGACCTAAAAGATCTATTGTACGTTCAAAGTAAGATTGTTTTAATCTTGTTTCAGTGTGGGTAAGAGATGGCGCTAGACAACCTCTATAGCTCTGTCTCTTACCCACACTGAAACAAGATTAAAACTATCTTACTTTAAACGTCATGGTCTAGGTCCAAGTCACTGCATTTAGTAGGTGTTAGCTCATCGCTGTACCTCATAAACCGGGCAAAATAACCACGTTCTATTTTAACTAGCAACACTTTCACAGCCAACAATAGTGAGATAGTATCAAAGTGTGGCAACATTCTGTATCATCAATGGACGTGTGACTAAACAGTCGTTACGTAATCGTCGGTTACTTTAACCGCGGTTTATGACTTGCACAAGTGGACTCATTATGGCGGCAGTTTGAAAGTTAATTGACTTGATCTTCGAATAGTTTGGGCGATTATTAGACCGACAACCACGGTTTTGTTTGGACCATCAAATAATAAAAAGGATGTCGTACAAATTATGATGGCATGTGGCCGGAACACATAACATGTTAAATCAAGTGATATCTCTACTTAAATGTGGCCTACCAAAATATTCTTTCTTTGGTATTGTTCGTCAAGTCGTTGAGCTGCATAGGAGTACTGTCGTACTAAATGCTTGCACTGGCTGGATAAGTCCATCTCAGATACCAATCTGCATGGTTCTTATATGATTTGACCATTACACTTCATGCTGTATAGACTCAAGATTTCACCCCTGAGTTTGTTTCGGTGTTTCTTCTCAGGGTGGCCAGTTAGAATACCACAACGTCATCAAGTTTAAATTGACGAAAACATTGAAAGTGTTTTTTAAAAACCTATTTGGAAAATAAATATCAATAAAAAACTTACTATAAAAATGTATCGGTAGACCGAAAAAAAAAATTAAATTGGCTTAAAAACGTCTACCATCTTGAATACAGAATAAAAAAATGACAGAATATGTATAGCATAGACGTATGCTATATATATTCTGTATTTTTTTTTTACTGTTCTGTTTTATCCCACTCCTGGGCCAAGGCCTATACAATACTTTCATCATTCGCGAGCTCGCACCTCCTCCCAGTTCTGGCGAAATAAATCAATACAAACGGAATTATCTAAGTAAAGAGAAAAAGTTACTTAAAAGTAAATTCTTCAAGAGGCAATACTTCCCCTTGAACACAGAGCTATGGAAGTTTTCATAAAAAAACAACGCGTTCAACAATCGTTCGATTATAACTTAAAGGTCGAACGTGTAAAGATAAAATCAATATTTAGCACCTACTTAAAATTGCCACGTAAAAAATAAATAAACGACAGGTTATCCGGTATAAGATCACCGATGTTATCAACCGGACGCAATGAAAGCGTAGTATTAAAAGGAGAGGAAATTGCTTAACATAGTACTGTAAATAATACAACCATATTTCTACAATATACCTAATCGAATGGAAATAACCAAGACTATTTAGTTGTCGTCTTGTCGGAACAATTTGCCTGCTACGATCTTCCCGTCCGATTCTAATTTAGACGTCTTCAAGACTATAGTGAGTATCATCTACGATTGCATCACTGCGTACCTTACCAGTTGAGAGCGCAGTCGTAAAAACTAGAAAATATATTTGAAAAAAATTTTTTAGTGTTCGCCGAGTACAGTACTTGTAAATAAAGAAAATAGGTCACTTAGAAAAAGTTTTTATTGCAAGCACTAAAAATGCAGTTTGATTACAAGTTTATTACGGTGTACAATAAAAGTATGCTGCTAAGAAATGAAGCTACGTATATTCCGCTATCTTGAATTTCAAACGATTAAAAAAAAAAAACGAAATTGCAATTTTATTCTAAATTAGCTTCGGTAAAGAAAATGAAGCGTTGAAAGGCCTCCCACAAGGTGGACCGACGACCTGGTGAGAGTCTCGAGAATGCGGTGGATGAGCGACGGACAGGATCGGTCGTTGTGGCGACGCTTGGGAGAGGCCTATGTCTAACAGTGGATGTCTTTCGGCTGAGATGATGATGATCGAAGCTATGGTCAGGGGAAAGCGCTAACCGCTGCCGGCGCCAGCGCAAAACTAGACAAAACTAACGGGTTTATAAATATCTTGTGCTATTCCAGGATATAATTTGACTAGCTGACTGGCACAGCCGAAACTATTGAGACTAGGAACGTGAATTTTTGAAAAAGGCTTCCTTTTGTAACGTAAGCGGGTACTAATAAGGGATTTTAGGAAATTCTTTCAAAGGGGTGAAGGAAATGTCGTTATACAAACGACAACGTCCGACTCGCGCTTGCCCAGGTTTAGTTATACAAAACTACCCCCATATGAAGATTTAGGTTGCGTAGGTAATTATATGGAATACCCTCATTCCTTGGCCTAAGAAACTTGAAATTTAGCACAAATACTGACCGAAATGAAGAATAAACGTGGTCATTATGAAGTCTTCAAAAGTATATCCTCAAAAAATGGTTCAGGGAATGTTATGTTTTTATTTATCCTTGTGGGTAACCTGAAAAATGCTTTAATAAATTTAAAAAAAAAAAACAAAATTCACGCGATTACGCGCACAAAGTACTAGTCGAATACATAAAACTCCGGTAAATAATTTGCTAGCAGCTGTGTGTAATTCTGTGTAAATGACGTGTTTTACTTTCAGTTTCAGTGACTAATCTGCGTATGCGGTTATCTATACTAATATTATAAAGAGGTAAAATTTGTAAGTTTGTAAGTTTGTAAGTTTGTAAGTTTGTAAGTTTGTATGTAGGGGGTAATCTCTGGAACTAATAATCCAATTCTAAAATTTTTTTTACTGGCAGAAAGCTACATTATTCCTGAGTGCTATAGGCTATAAATTGTTTCTATAGCATGTATATTGACCGAGCTATCACAACTTTTGTCTAGCAAGTCGGAAAAAAAATACCTCATAAAATAGAATTATTTGCGTGCGCTGCCTAAACAGTTGCTTAAAATTAAAAATAATGTATGGCTACCTGGTTCGTCTTAATTATTTCTACAAAAAAGTCCGCGGTACCATATCTCTATCTTTTATATTTCATCTTTTATACTTCTTTTATTGCATTAAAAATATTTTTTTTCGGCATACCTACGTTTGGTTGATTATTTGAGCAACAAAATATTAATTTTTATGACAATAAATTATTTCAGTATCACGAGAACATTATACAGATAAGATTTGCCATTTACAGCATAGCAATTGGTCATACAGTTTCGAAGATAATATAAAATTACTAAAACGCAAAATGCCCCTAGCGTAACTTTCATTGTGCAGACGTTTTACCTATTTTTTTTTTATGGTGGGCAAAAATCATCTTATGACAACCCCCGCCCTTGGGTGGAGCGAGAGATAGTGTCAGACTCTTACTGACTAAAAACCCACCCCGTTCCTTCTAGCCTTCAAACCAGGGCACGAGTTCCCTTTCGGATAACCCTGGACCCGGTAGGCTTCGACCCAGCTGGGCCTCTGCTGTTGCTGACAACTTCTTGAGGCGCGCACTGTTCCCAGTGCGCGCCGTTGACGTCTTGGGCTCGGTCCGTTACCGGACGATCGGACAGCAAGCTACCCATGGCTCGCCGTCCGCGAGCCCGCGTCTACGGTGGCCGGAAATCGGGATCGGAATCCCGGCGGCGGCGGCGGGGGCGCCGTTGCCTGATGCGGTCTGCCTCCGCCTTTGCTAGCATTACTGCTTCGCAGAAGGAGGCGACTGCCTGCCATTCCTCCTCGCTAAGGACCATGGCCTCAACCAGAGCCCGCCGCGAGAGGTGTCCGCCACCGATCGCCCCCACGAGGGCACGGCGATGCTCTGCCCAGGCAGGGCACACCTCGACTGTGTGCTCCACCGTGTCCTCCGGGCGTTCCGCACAGTGGCGACACTCGGGCGTCTCTTCCGCTTTAATTCGGTGCAGGAACCTGCCGAACTTGCCATGTTTTCTGAATCGCGGTGTTAAGACTTTCTGTGGATTGATGACCCTCTCGAATTATTATGCCCACGTTGTCGTTAGTTGGAGTTCTTCTGTCAGTTGCTTATTGGTTTCGGTTGTTTCGTTCGTATGGTTGTTGTTGTTGATAGATACCTCATAATCGAAAATATCGTAATTTCGTTGTACGTTTTTGTATGTTCGTAGTTTCGTACTTCGTTCTATTGTAATAATCGATACGAGTTATTCGATATTACGATTGTTTTGTTTTGTAAAGGCGGACGGTGTTCGAGTCGCTCTCCTTTTGTTCATAATTGTTTTCAAGTCTGTGCGTAGTTTGTTGAGAGCATGTCTAAAAGGAAATCTCAACTGTCCCGGCAGACATCACAGACAAGAGCCGCTCGAGTACGCCGTACGGAAGAATCTGCCCCTGAAAATGAGCAGCGCCTCTCGAGAAATAGAGAATATATTTCGCAAGCACGCGCTAGAAAATCTAGCTCCGAGCGCTCACAGCGCCTCGCTAGCCAAAATGTGAGGACATCGCGGGCCCGTGCTCGAGGAACTAGCGCTGAACGTGCGCACCGTCTATCTGAGTTAAGGCAGCATGTCTCTGAGACAAGGGATAGGGAGACTAGCACTAAACGCTCGCGGCGGCTTGGTAGGCAAAATGTCATAACATCGCAGGCCCGTGCTCGGGAATCTAGCGCTGAACGTGCGCAGCGTCTATCTCATTTAAGGCAGCATGTCTCTGAGACAAGGGATAGGGAGACTAGCGCTGAGCGCTCGCAGCGGCTCGCTAGGCAAAATGCTATAACATCACAGGCCCGTGCTCAGGAATCTAGCGCTGAACGTGCGCATCGTCTAATCGAGTGTAATCTTATTTTAAAACAAGAAATTTTCCGCGGACGAAGTCGCGGGCAGAAGCTAGTGAAACATAAAACAGTACATACATCGACCCAATGACCTGGGCGCGCGACCTTTCAGACAAAGAGTTCACAGCCGTTGCGTTGCGAGTTCGCTTTCAATGTAGGCAATTGAATGAAAACTCTTTGTTTTGTAACCGTACTGATGGTATCTTATTCTCACAACGTGGGAGGGAACAGTAATTAGTTTTGTATGCAGAGTCTTCTACCATTATTCTGACAAAGCTGGCGATAGATTAAACGTGTTTTGTTTGACGAGTGCCTAAACTGGTTAAAAAATAAAAGGCCAGTTTTGACATTTGAGAAAGACCCTAGAATGTAACTTGGAACGAAACTGAAAGGCGAATATTACACGGTAGCTTTTGCTGTCAGTTTTACCACAGTCAAAGTTTTGATAGACGAAAGTCCTACCGTCCAATGCGGTGATTGACGGTTTTTAGTACTGATTGACGAAAACCATTATCCATGATTAATGGAATTCCATGGCATGGAAGACCATGTAATGGTCGCCAAAGAAACAACAAAGTAATAATTAGGGTTCCGGGTTCTACACTACACCGGACAAGCCGCTAGGTCGTCAAAATACAAATGTTAAAACGGGCCTTTAATGCGAGTTTGTTTTACGTTAACACGGTCGAAATGTTTATGATGTCCGTTGCTCCGATTGGCCTGCTCTAAGCTCTTAACCAATCAAAGAGCCAAACGCGATAACCGTATCGATCGCGTTAACTCATCAGCGCACTGATCAAACAATGATTTAGTTACTTCGTAAAGGACTAAAAATGTTTTCCATTTTACTAGAAATATAGGGCCTATGGATAGTACCTGTTACGCTGAGATCATCTTAGTAGTATCCTCGTCTCTTTTCTAACACAGTGCCAGTGTGGAGCCGCTGCACAGAACATGCGTCACCTGCTATGCTGCCCATTCTGCGTAACCACCACACTTTTCAGGATCTATACGAGGCCAAGGATAGAGCTGTACACGTTACCAAATATTGGTCAGAAAAAAATCTATTGAATAACTAACCATAATATTAATATTTTTTCAGTGTTTATGTTAGGTGTAGTTCTATTTTTGGCAGTTGCACTTAAATTTATATTTACGAGTCGACCATTCATCACACCCAGCTACATTTGGTAAGCAATATTTATCTCGTCACCCCTCATTTCCAAGTCCCTGCACTCCGCGTTGGTATTAATTAAAGCGCACAATCTAGAACATACCAAAAATACCATGATTACATGTCAACACGTGTGATCGTCTATTCAAATGCACTTATTACTATGCATACTGCAGCATCCATTGGGGATACCACCGGCATCGCAATGACACGCAGCTGTCTATTGTTTCCACGCAAATGTAGGCTTTATTAAAAGCGAAATAGAAGTTGCAATGGCATGTAAGTTGTAATGTCGTTGAAAATCGATTTAAACAACACTTGTAACAGATCTTGCCAGCTTCATGACGTGGGCGATACTCGAAGACACTTCTATGGGAAAGTTTCAAAATGATACAATGCCTCATTTTATACAACTGGATCGTTATATAGTCTATAAAGCATAAACAGAATGCGTATCATTATGCATTATCGTTCTAAGTGACTGAGTTCTTTGTAGTTCAAAAGAACCTGTCAGTAGTTCTTTGTTTGCCTTTGAAAAAGTTAAATACAATGACCAAAGACAAAGCTTTACAAAACTTCTGCCTAAAACATTCAGTCAGCACACTGAAACAAAAAACGCATCGCAACATACCTGACAGACATACATATTCGCATCAAGTAACATGATGCACAGATTGTTTCATAATTGCTTATTTATCAGCATTGTTTTAGTAAACATACGATGCAAAATATTCAATGAATTTTCAGCATCAGACAGTCTCAATTGGACGATTCATTTATAGGATTTCTTCAGGAATAACTCAGCATAGTCTGAACGCGTTGATAGGTCGGTGTAAGAACATCAAATAAAAGGTGTGTTTTTGAGACAGCCAGTAAGGGCCGGTTCGGGGTTACCGTGAACTGAAGGCACACAGGTGGGTTTTAGTCAGTAAAACTCTCATTAATATTCACGCCCTCTAGGTCCACCCACAGCGGGAGAAGTAATCTGTTGTTTCGCCACGATTATGGCGGTAAGTCCCCTCTTTGAGGCGTGGCTGGAAAGACCTCACGGCGTCCTTACCTTCCGCATGACGCAGGTCCTCACCGGACATGGCAAGTTCGGGAGGTTCCTGCTTCGGATTCAAGCGGAAGAGACGCCCGGGTGTCGCCACTGTGCGCAACGCCCGGAGGACACGGTGGAGCACACCGTCGAGGTGTGCCCTGCCTGGGCGGAGCATCGCCGTGCCCTCGTGGGGCCGATCGGCGGCGGAGACCTCTCGCGCCGGGCCCTGGTCGAGACCATGGTCCGGAGCGAGGAGGAATGGCAGGCGTTCGCCTCCTTCTGCGAAGCAGTAATGCTTGCAAAGGAGGAGGCCGACCGCATCAGGCAACGGCGCCCTCGCCGCCGTCACCGGGATTCCGATCCCGATTTCCGGCCACCGTAGACGCGGGCTCGCGGACGGCGAGCCATGGGTAGCTCGCTGTCCGATCGTCCGGTAATGGACCGAGTCCAAGACGTCGACGGCGCGCACTGTTCCCGCGCGCCTCAAGGAGTTGTCAGCAGCAGGAGGGGCCCAGCTGGGTCCAAGCCTACTGGGGACAGGGTTGTCCGAAAGGGAGCTCGTGCCCCGGTATGAAGGCTAGAAGGAACGGCGCGGGGTTTTTAGTCAGTAAGGGTCTGACACTGTCTCCCGCTCCACCCAAGAGCGGGTTTCGTCAAAGATGATTTTCCCAGTCGACAAAAAAAAATAATCTGTTGTTAAGGTTTTAATCATTGTAGATACAAGTAAACGCACTCTCCTAAATATTGCCTTTGAGTAATTGATAACTGCATTCACAGATACTGAACTCGATACACGATACTTGATACTCGTAGTTATACAATTTACAAAAAAAAAAAACGATAGCTATCGACCAGGTTTCGTTGTAACAGAAATAGGCGAAAGCATCCAATGACTGGACTTCAACCATTATGACCTTGCGACGCGGAAGGCCTAGAAGGAGATGGTATAACGAGTTAGCCTCTAAAGGAAAAACCCTTCAACCTGTAGCAAAACACAACAAGCTGTAATAAAAATCAATCCAGTTTCTAATATGACACAAAATGCCCTGTTTAATGATTTCAGCAATACATTTGCTTATAGAGGGTTGAAGATTGTCATGGACGGCTTATTATAGTCAATTGACCAACTCGTTGACGTCATAGTTCCTTGTCCTCGGCCTAAGGATCACGTTACATGCTCAATGTGGAGCATGAGGCATATTCTATTCATATATTATGTCAAAGTATTAACCGAGATCAATTGATCTGATTATTTAATTGCGAATTAGAACTGCACCTGTGTTTCTAGGAACAAGAAAAAACAGAATGCAAATTGCACTTTTGTTTTGACTTCTCTACCTTAATTAAATTTCAGGTTTTTTCAATCGTAAGGCAGAATTTTTTCACTGGTGTAATAATTATGTCATCAATATATTTAATTGTGTCGTGATATATTACATCTAGTTTATGAGATGAGTTGCCCTAATTTAGAGGAAAACAGATTTATATGTTTAAAAAATCCCCATATAGACCTGAATAGATATCTAGCGTATTAATATTGTCCATAACTTAAATACATTAACCATTTTTATCTGAATATAAGCTTTTCTAACGTCCATTCTAGTTTTCCGTAACTAATTTAGGTAATGTCACTTTTCGACAGACCTAGCTCTAATGCAATCTAATTTAAAACTCTAAAGAATACTCAGATAGATGAATATCTCACCACTTTTTGTACAGCAACGCTTTACAAAATAGTCTTTCGTCTCTAAAACCCAAGGTTTATTGCAACAACCGGTGGACGATAAGATTTCGCGTTTTTAATCTTACGGAACGATCCAAGGGTATTTAACGAGTTCAGTTTCATGCTCCACGAACAGATACTCTATAGGCAAATACTATTGTAGAATTAAATAGACAAATCATTTTATTAAAATCTTACTAAAATCTTTTTATCATCTAAATGTGGTATGACTATAAAGTTTATATTTTATTTGTTTCTTCTTATACGGGCAGGGCCCGTGACTATGATATAGATTCTAGTCAGTATATAGCTTTCTTTTAGTGCCGAACACTCATTCTTCTTTGGCAGGTTTATTTCGGCAGGTCAAACTTCACGAATGAACATTGTTCGACCTGTCGTAATAGTGTCACTTTTACGGCAGGAGGCATTTCAAGTGAAGTGGACAACTAATAAAATTAAGTAGATGTTTCCTATTTTGGTACCTAGTATTTGATTATGTTACACCTTATTATGTCCTCGATGCAGATACAAACAAACAATATTTTTGCAGAACCCTAGTTAATATGCTAGAAGGCTTTAAAATTTAACTTACTTAGAACCCTAAGAGGACCATTTTAATTTTCTACGCAAGAAAACTCATTAAGTAAGCTTTGTAACAGCTAAAATATTTTGTATCTGGATCGAGGACATATAATACGAACATTTTTCATTTCTCTTCACGTGAAATGCCCTATAGTACAAATTAGCATAACATTTCATTAGACCCTAGCGCGATAAAGAGTTCATACTAAACCTAAGATAGCCATAATAACATGGCTGGCGAAGCATCTATGTAACCATAAAAAAAAACTTATCGATTCCAGCACACTCAGCAGTAATCCGTCATGTATTGACACTAACCTCTATGATAAATCGTTTCGGGGGAAACGATAAAACCCCGCCAATATGGCGACCAGCTGTCTGGTTCCTCTGTTTGTTTAGACAATGACTTAATATATTTCCGTAAAATATAGGAAATTCGGTTCCTTTATGTGCTATGAAAGTGAAATAGTTAGAGATTAACATATGCAAGGGCTGCGGGAATGTTTGGACAAGTTGCAAAAGTTACAATAGTCTTGGAATGTAAAGAGCAACTCAAGTAACCAAAGACAGTTTTAGTCAGCAAAGGTTCTCCATTCAGAACGGGAAAAGTTATTTGATAATATTCCACCTCATAGAAAGGATTAACAAAGATAACATAGATGTGCATTTAAATTGGAAGCAAAAGTACTATAGCAACTATAAACTCTTGTTTCCAATTTGATCCTCATCTATTTCATCAGCTTGCTATGCACTCAGGTCCTAAAGAGATATTTAAGATCCAAAGCAACTGAAGGCTATATGTATATTACGGGTTTGTAAACATCAGATTAAGACACACCATCATGTTTTGGGGTAATGGCTACAGTTATAACTGTCACAAAGCGTTTATCTTACAGAATCGTGTCACGAACATAAAGAGACTCGTGCAGACATCATTTCAAAGAATTAGAAATTATATAAGTACTTAATCATAAATCACTTGCTAAGATACAAAAAAGTACGTGAGGAAAGAGTTTAAACACATAGTTATGCATTGATCAGGATACCAAGCAGTGGTTTTTTTATAAGTTACCTACTGATTTAAAATTATTGATTTAATTATTATGTTTCAAAATTAATTAAAAGCTAAAGAAAAATATTTTACTTGCTAACAGAATTCAAATGTCAAATGCAAGTCAAATGACCAAAAAATAAATATTACAATTTATAATTAAAGCAGTGAATAATATTTAAATTCTATTCACTGGGAGACTGCTTAAGTTATTAATTGATCCATTACTTATGTTAAATAATTAATCTTTCATTTCGTGAATAAACAAAATAAAATAAAAAATATCTTTCAAGTGTTTCCTATGTCGATGAACTTCTCAAACTCGTAATTTTGTGAATGTTATCGAATTCTAGAGAAAGGCCATAGGCTTATCAATCGCTGGATATAAATAGGTCTATACTTGAAGCATGAGCGACTTCAATAAATTTTTAAAAGATGTGTTTTTTGACTTAACTTAAACCATCTTACTTAATACACTGGATGAAAATATAAGTGTCAAAAATATAATAACATACCCCAATCACTAACGAATGTAACATGTCATTTCCAATAATGAACAACACATGTCGCCTGCCATAACTTAACGCGAGGGTAGAAATAACGAGGAAAAAACAAGTTAATGGCGTCATATTTGAACAGGATAATGTTAAAGCACAAAATAATGAAGTCCTTACAGAAGGATTACTAGCAAGACATAGATAAGGATTTGGTGTAAAACTTAGGAAAGAGAGAATTTGTGAACAATTATTTTATGATTTAAACTAGTGCTTGACTGCGATCCTACCTGATTGCAAGCAGTGATGCAGTCGTTGAACGATGAATCACACTAGTTTATTAACAGCCTATTCACTCTAGCCTTGAACACACCAACATTTTTATCAGACGGGAAAATTGCAGGCAGTCAAGTCGTACATCGAAGGATTGGAGCAATTTGTTTCGATGTACGATTTAACTTTTCTATTAGCGTTTCCGCCAAACGCTACGTACAAAATGCATGATAATGAGGCAATGAATGACGTTACTTGCGGAAAAGTCACGTGACAAGTGCCGTGGCAGGTAATGTCATTGCCATACATTTTGTACTTTGCGTTTGGCTTTTTGGGCTTGGCATTTGGCGGAAACGCTAACAGAAAAGTCATTCGTCTGTGGGCACTGAACAGACAAGCCAGCCAAGCGCGAGTCGGACTCGCACACGAATACCATATTACAAACCGAAAACTCACGATTCTTGTTATAGCGGCAACGAAATCGCGCTGTCAAAATTTCAACTGTCAACCTATCATGGATCAGGAGGAACGAGCCGCTGACAGACAGACAGCAACGGCTTAATACTTTACTGAGCTCCCGTTGTCCGTTCGTCGGATCCGTTCGAGTGCGGAAACCTATAAATCAAAATATACTCAGCGGCATAAGATTCTGTGCTAATCAATTAAAAAAACTGCCCTAACGTGAAATTATTAATTTAAATCAACTAAAGAAGCTACTTAACCCTTCAGATACCGTCAATTAGAGACACAATAGTAAGACAATAGATGCGCGGCCACCGGTGGTCGCTTGGGGATTCATGAATTAATAATAATAAAAAAAATAGCATTAAGTACTTTTTGTTATAGAACGAATGAAGACAGTTCTATTTTTAATAGGTGGGTAATCATTAAACGAGAAGTCGCTTTAGGAGGGGGGGATGTAACACACATTTACTGACTAAAACCACAAAAAAGATTGGTACAGAAGACAATCTCATTTATGTACTTCACTTTTTATACCTATGCTCGGTAGACGCACACTAATGAGCGTTTGAGCCGGAACTGTTCGACGAGCGGGCCGAAGTGCTCAGAGATATCGTGAGTGTTCGTGAGCAGTGTCTATGTGTGCGTTGCTGATTGACTGCTACTACTACTATATTTTGTACCTACATATTTTGTGCTAAAACCAAACCTAACCTATTTTTCTTTAGGGTATACCTTTGCAGTCTAGGCCCACGGTAACTCTTTCAATCTTTCCCGCAGACTTCGTCCCTGAGTTGGAATCGCGACACAAAGGGTGCAACCATTTCGCGGTCAATGAACGTCAAACTTCAGTACAAAATGTGTCACCTCATACATCATAATATGTCACCATGTCGTCGATCGAGCGCAGTCTGTTTATAAAAACACAGGCTTGTTTAATGAAAGTGGACCTTCTGCGTATTGCAATACGATTGTTTTAAAGAAACTGTTTAAGCGTGACTTTTAATTAGTGTACTGCGCTAATGTAAATATTATCTTCAAATAATGCGTTTAAGAACTCGTTAAGATTACAGTCGTAACGATCCGACATCTTTGAACTGAAAAGCTTTTTTAATTAAATTTTATTTTCGTACCAAGTGTTGTTAATGCGTGTACAAAATATTGTTATTGTAGGTACAGTTAAATTAATTAAATCATTTTATAAAGAATCCCAAATTAGCGCTTGTTTTGTCCTTATATTATGTAACAATATTGTGTGTTTGGTAACTCGTTAGTCACAACAAATAAATACCAAGTTTATCGTAATATTATTACATATATTTATCATTAACATAATTTCTGAATTAACATAGAAATAAGTGTTACTTTTTTTACCTAACTTAATTCATGAATCCCCAAGCGACCACCGGTGGCCGCGCATCTATTGTCTTACTATTGTGTCTCTAATTGACGGTATCTGAAGGGTTAATAAATTTAATTATTATTTAAAATTTCTGTGGAACCATTCCAAATGTGGTGGGGCCGGTTTTCAGTTGAACCGCATGTAACGAAGTATAGTATTTTACATGGAAAGATTGCCTATCTGACCTCTAGAACCCAGAAACTGGAAATAGCAACTAATAAATACATGACTTTTTTCAACACTAGCTTTTGCCCGCAGTTTCGCCCGCATACATAAAATATAGACTATGTCACTCAGAAGCAACAATCTATCGGTGAAAAATTTTTATCAATCGGACAAGTACATTTAGATTCCCTCCCACAAATAGAAAAAATCAAATTTTACCTCTATAATATTAGTTTAGACTAAGAGCATGTATAAAATTTTGAATAAAAAGACTGTATTTATATTCCTAAAACCAAGATAACGTAGTTAAACTTTTCTGTCAAAAAAAGCAAAAGCGTACTTATTAATATTCTGGAAACTAAAATAGAAAAGGAGTTTACATAATTTAACGTTCAAGTTACGTCTCACTTGCTTGTAGAATAAATTTTATTTTTTTACTGTTTCAATAACAAAATTACATATTCTCAACTTGTTCATTACTGAATAAAATTGTTGGGACTAAAACTCCTACTGTTGTTAAATAAATAATGAATATTCATAATCCATATTATTTTTCGAAACGAAAGTCACTACTGAAATAAGATAATACATTTTATAGAACGTGATAGCTTCAACTTAAAAGAAATTTAAAGTTAAATCTCTAGCCAAATTTGTCTCAAAAACTTTGAGAATAGAGAAAGCTTAAAAAAAATGCGGGTAGGTGGTTGGTTAAGCGATAAATGTTTGATCCAGCCCACCTTTTGCGGTTATCCCCCCGCGACCCCGCGACGACCTAAGCCGAGGTCTGTACCCCTACAGAGGGTGACTTTAGCGCGTATTCGTATAGCTTTAGGATTTTTTATAAGTTCTGGCAGGATCGCAAGACAGGCAAGTCCGGTTAAGCAGACGACAACCTTGGTTGACTTACGAGAATTTAATTACAAAAAAAAGTTAAGCAAAATAAAACAACGCCGCTCACCGATACCCCACACGTGTGGTTTTCTTATTTAATACTATCAACACATGTTCCCCTTTATAAAAAAACAGCATAAATAGACCGTCCCTAGATGTTTTATCGACCATAAACAGGCGTGCGGACTCTTTCGCCGATAGATCACGTTTACACGGGGGAATACACTTTTTTCTCCTAAACACAACACATTTTTTCCTTAAGGTATGGTGAAAAGAAATTGCGCTATATTACAGATGATACAGTATTTTTTTTTCTTTTTTCACTAAATACAATCAAGCTGTAGATGTCTCTTATTGAAATAAAAAACACAACCGACTTCAATGTAAAAAAAAACACTGAAAAGTACAAAATAATTTTCATTTACGTAGTCGGTGTTTCTAATAGTATTGTCTCTTCGTTATTTAGAACTGGATTGACGCACTCTAGCTAAATACTTCATAGCCAGATTGCATCACATAACGATTCTAATAATCCCAAATGCGGTTAGATTATATTAATTTACCTTCCGGCTTCATCATCAAATCAGTTCGATATATTCCCTCCCCCTTTCATCACCTTCTTTTGCCTTGTCATCAACTACACGTATAAAAAAGCAATTTTTTTTGTTACGATAGTTCTGCTGTGTTCCAACGAGTTCTGTTCCATATCCTCAAAGTTCATGATCAGATGATAAGCTTGATGCTTGATAACCAACTAGTAAGAATTACCTTTCAATCAAAAAATAATTTCCAAAATCGGTCCACAATTGGCCGAGATATCGATGAACATGCAAAAAATACATTCAGCCGAACATAAAACCTTCTCTTTTTCGAAGGCTGTTAAAAATGACGCGGTGGCCCTGGAAACAAATCTTTTGGTAAGTTTCTAGAAGTTTTTTAACGTCACCATTACGCATTACTTAATTTTAAAGAAGGAAAAATAACATCAAATAAAAGACTAAAGCTTTCGATAAAACCAGTAACAAATCATAATCATCTTAGAGACAAAAGAAAAATAGTTTCGTAACACCATCAAGTCTAAGCTTTAAATCTCAAAAGCCATACCAGCTGTCATCATGCAGAATCAGTAAATTTTGACTTGTAAACCGGTAAGAAGATCCTAAGAAGGCGTGTCGAAAAGATTTATTAAGAACCGCTGGTTCCGCATGGGGGCCATCACGGAGATTTGTAACTCTACACCCTAACGGCCGCTTTCAATATTCGATCGCGAATTTAAGATTCTTACGAATCCAGATTTTATCTGATCCCTCGATTGATGCTGAATCTGCATTTCAATATACCGATCTCGCCTCCGAATCCATAAAAAAAAAGGGTTTGGTCATAAATTTGCGTCCTCCTAAACGTTTTGTTTCACGCATTCGCAGTAAAAGTACATCCAGTGACATTCAAGAGTAAAATCGTGGTTATTTTATTAAAGTTAATCTATTTTATATATAATCACGAGATATTGCATACACAGTAACAATTAAATGCGAAGTCGCAACGGTAAAGTATTTTAAATACTTATACGTCGAGAATTCGAGATTAGTAAAACTTAAAGACGTGTTGTTGAAAAGTAACGGAACGTCACGCGACAGTCAAAACATTCAAAACGGAGCGTCAGTCAATTTGACATTTTGTATTTGACAAAATATAAATAAGTAACTATTACGGTTCACGAGTTTGTTTCTTCGAATGTAAAGAGAAAAAATGGAGCCAGAAACTGTAAGTAAATAATTATAACATACCTACATCTAAAAGCCAAAGCCTTTCCCCTCAAAGGATCAACAATATGTAATTATAAGGTGAAACAAATTAGGTAGTCCATAACCTACAAATATGGTGTTTTCATCGATAGTTGGGTTTAAGTTTTTAATAATTGTGCATAAACATTTATGTCTACACAAAAGTATTATTTACTTGCTGTAAAAGATAAATGCTTGGGGACGTGGCATTTCTTGCCATTTCGTAATTTCCACTTACTAAACTTTATTTCATTTGTTTGTAGTATAAAACCAAACCTCTGTCGAAGGAAGAGACGAAAGAGCTGCTCTCCTTAATCGAGGGGAGTACGATTATCACTAGTAAAAGAACCAACGCCACCAATAATAAAATGAAGATGCTAGAATGGGAACGGATTGCGGATGTTTTCAACGCTCATATGGGCACCTGTCGCCGTACAGCACAACAACTGCGTCTTAAGTGGGAAAACCTAAAAAAGAACTCGCGAAAGCGCAGTACTTTAATACGGATGGAACGGATCAAGGTAAACCAATATTTTAATTGATAAGTATTCTATTCGTCTATGGAAAACATGGAATAACTAACCTTGCTTGCTCGTTAGTTCTAATCACTTGATTCTGTCTTTGTAAGAGTGACTAGTGAGCATGAGGTCTTGGGTTCGATCCCCAGGTCAGGCAGTGTTGGATGCAGCCGGGACTCTGGATTTGTGCCCAGTATATGGCAACAGGGTTGACCCATGATGCCTGTATTCATCATACAACATGATGGAATACAGGCATGATGTTATGTTTACTTTTTAAGTACAGTAAATGTAGTCCAGAACATGATAATTATGTCATATTATGTTCCAGACTGGAGGCGGGCCACCGGGGTATTTTCCTCCTGATGACATCCTGGATAGAGTGGCAGCTTTACTGGGCAGCACTGGAGAGGGTCTCACAGTGAGTTTTGGTGGTGATGCTGAGCCCCAAATTATTGGTGATGGAGATGGAAGTATTGGGACAACTTATATTGTGCCAGTTTATAATAAATCCCCAGTGCTACTGATTGACAGTCAGCCTGTGGAAAATCCTTCCATATCCATGGATTGCACTGAAACTCCAGTGACCATGGGCAATGGTGTGCCAGCCAATGGCATTGGGGATGAATTAATGACGCTTGGCAATATTAGTACACCTACTATACCGAAAGAAAAAATAAGTTTTAGGTGTAATGGTAAGATTTGTTAATAACACTAATAAATATTTTTAACAACATGATCCCTAAGGGGGTGACAAAGTTTGACGTCAGTGACGTAGCTGTGTGTGTTGTATGTTATAAATTGTTTTAAATTAAATGTATAACTTTCTAATTTCCTATATTTAATGCATTTCTGTTTTACAGCTGGTGTCAAACGGAAGCTACTGAAGCCAGATAACGGGTGTCATGCTCGAAATATGGCATTAGCTGAATATTATAATGTTAAGAAAAAATTGTTAGAGATTAAGTTTGAAAATGTGAAATTAGAAAATGAAAAATTAAAATTAGAAAATGAAAAATTAAAATTAGAAAATGTAAAATTAAATTTAGACATAAGGAAGCTGAAGGGAGAGGATGTTTAAAATTAGAGTGTTATTTTCTATATTTCCTGGTATTTAGTTTTATTCTTATTGTTAGTCATTTTAATTTTTGTTATTGTAACTTAGTTGAATTAAGTCAAATGATTGACTAGACTGATTGTAATTATACCTACTGTGATTTATGAGACTGTGGCTGATAACTTTTTGAATTAAACAATTATTTTGATAAATGTGTTTTATTTCCTGAAATTCTCATTGATTAATAATTTTGAAGCCAAAATTAGGTAAGATAATAGTAAAGCTAATAATTAAAACTAAAGTGATTACAGTATAAATCTAACCAAATCAATTTTCAAATTATCTCAAGAAAGACTATATTTTAGTAAAACAGTTTAAAAAGTGTTAAAAATAATTTAAAATTAATCCTTGTCTATGTCTGACATCATTTTGAATGTTCGGACTTTCTGATGTCACAGTAATTTCAGTTTCTTCTGGCATTTCTACTTCGGGAGGTACTTCTTCAATATTATAATTTCTGCAGATGTTGTAAAGAACAGCTGTAGCAATTATAACTGCTTGTATATTATATAATGACAATCGCATGGTCAATGAAATAACTGGGAAGCGACGTTTCCAGACTCCAAATGTCCTAAACAAACATATATATTTTTGAAATTGGTTAAAGAAAGAAAATCACTTAAGATTGAAGTGAAAACTTTATAATATGGCGATTTTACCTTTCAATTGTGTTTCTAGTTTTTATGTGGGCCTCATTATACCTTATTTCCTGGTTAGTCGATGGGTTTATTAATGGTGTGAGCAAGTAAGACCGGTTTGGATAGGCACTGTCCCCGAGTAACCAGCGATTTCCTAAAATACCATCTTCACATTGGGCTGTAATAATAGTTATAATTACATTATCAGAAATTAATAATTATTATTTTAGATATTATTAGAAAGGAAAATAACAGGAATAAACTACCTATTACCTCTTAACACTGAATTATTAAAAATAGTAGCATCATGAGCGGAACCAGGCCACCGAGCAACAACATTCATTAATTTAAGGTCCGCATCACAAACTGCTTGGACATTAATTGAGAAGTATCCTTTCCTATTTCTATACTCCTCACCTATTGTTGAACCTGAAATACCAAATATTTTATTTGTTGTTGCATGTGGTAATTTCCAATAATTAAGTAAACTTATCAGGACTTAGGTACCTATATACTTACATGGAGACTGAATGTGTACATGTGTACAGTCAATAGCACCACATACTCTGGGAAATTGAGCTATGCTAAAAAATTTATCAGTAGTCCTAGAATGCACAAAAATGTATTTGTTGTACAATCTAGCGATAGCAGTAGATATGTCTGCCACTATTCTACATGCTGAGGATAGGGATACTCCAGCAAAGTCGGCCACTGAATTAAGCATAGTCCCCAATGCGTAAAATCTAAGTGCCAATAAAAGTTGATGCAATGGTGGTATACCATTATTCCTGAAATTGAGACTATTAGTTAGGTATCCGTCCTTTTGGGTTATGTTTATATTGAAGCAATTTGAGTAGACAAACAAATTATCTTACCGTCTTGATTTCACTTTGATAAAGGGCATTATTTCATTCAAAACAGATTCAACTGATGCTTTGTTCATTCTGAATCTGAATGCAAACTCTGCGTCGGTTAAACTTGCCATGAAGTTTATTCGGCAAAAAGTTTTTGAGGACAGGGACACAGCTCTCTCTTGTTCACTGTCGCTACTATCCCAATCCGTTAGCTGAGCTAATACTTCAAAATCACTATCACTATCACTTGAAAATATTTCCATTTTCACGTTTTTGCACAGTACAATCGGTCAATATTTGAGGATCGCAAATAAAGATCAATAACGTTCAAAAATCGATTTGTCAAAATCAGAGATCGGTTATAGAAATCGCATAACTGTCACTTTCATACAAATACCAATCTAAAAATCCAATCCGTCCTCCCAAAGATGGATTGAAAAAAAAGATCGGCGTTTCGAGTTTTCGATCGGTTATTGAAATACTAAAAGTAGGAAATGGATTCAAATATCAATCTCGACCGGCTAATTAAGGATTGGGATTGAATATAGAAAGCGGCCGTAAGGCGAGGGATACGTACTAAAAAACTGTTTTAGAAACCGCCTCTATTCCCGGAATGGCAGGAACTATGACTCTTCTAAAGATATTTAGTTCTAAACAGGGTTTGTTTGCGTTACACTATTTTTGGACAATGATTATATCTTGCTCGTCTTAAGACACCCTTTTAGGAAGCCTCTCTTTGTTCTCAAAATAAATATTGGTGCTCAATAAAGGATGTTTAGTTACAAAGATGGAGTTTCAATTCGTATCTTCTTAAACTTCACTTTCACTTGTTGGTACATACTTCTACTTCGTGTCTCTTTTAACAGAGGATTTTAGATAGTGCTACAAACAATATTTTTCTTTCGTTGTCAAACATGTCACCCTAAGTAATCGTTTTTCAATATATTTTTGTTTCCTTTTAACCATTTATTTTTTGGAACAATTGGTTCAATTTAGAATACCATATTTCAACGTGAATCCACTTAATTTTAAGTGTGTTCTTGTTTTGACTCCGTTCAGTTTCCAGTTCCATTTAAAAAAATAACCTATTTCTGTCCAATTTTCTGAGATATAAATCAGGGCTCATCACGGAGTAAATCTCCCTCTTCCTCAATGGTCACAGCACGTGTTTCAAAGTCATCATTATCATAATCCTATTTTGCAAAAATGAGAATAGCAAGAGCCCCCTCGTTTTATACACCTCATTTGAATTATTGCTCTTTACTCCTCGGGGAGACATTAGGTCCCCAAGATTTTATATGCCATGCGAAAAACACGTTTATTATATTTATATTTAGTTATGACCGTAACATGCCAGATATGCAGTTTTTGTCGAGATAAAAATAGTAAGTAATTTAAATAATAAAATACCTTGTTTTTTTTTTTAATTATACCTATAAGCTTGACCACGATTCCACCTGATGGGAAGCAGTGATGCAATCGTGAAGTGTCACATAGGTACAAAAGTGCAGTTTAGGTGTCATAAATTATAATTTGTATCTATACTAATATTATAAAGAGATTTGTACTTTTATATTTTTATTACTAATGAATATCTGAAAAACTTGAAATAATTTTGAACTCTTTCACCGGTAGAATGCTACTTTATCATTCTACTGGCTTACTTACGCGGGCGGAGCCGCTAGCAGAAGCTAGCACAATTATATTTTTCGGAACTGAACCATTAATAAACGAGTAGCCTAACATTTTGGTAGAATTAGCAAGAGATATTGTTTTCCACAATTTTACAAAATTCAAAGCTACTATTACAACAATTTCATTGGGTTTTTTATAACAATACTAGCTTTGCCCGCGCGGCTTCGCTCCCGCTCTTCCCTACTCCACCCTACTATACCCAACTCTACCCTACCCTACCCTACTCTACCCTACACTACCCTACTCTACCCTACTCTACCCTACTCTACCCTACTCTACCCTACACTACCCTACTCTACCCTACTCTACCCTACTCTACCCTACTCTACCCTACTCTACCCTACTCTACCCTACTCTACCCTACTCTACCCTACTCTACCCTACTCTACCCTACTCTACCCTACTCTACCCTACTCTACCCTACTCTACCCTACTCTACCCTACTCTACCCTACTCTACCCTACTCTACCCTACTCTACCCTACTCTACCCTACTCTACCCTACTACTCTACCCTACTTACCCTACCCTACCCTACCCTACTCTACCCTACTCTACCCTACACTACCCTAATTTTTATTTTTTTTCCATAAGAACCTTGTCCTCACAATAACAATCACAACAAAAAAAAAATCTGCTAAATCGGTCAAGCCGTTTTCATGCCATGTCGTGACAACGGAAAACGGGGTCATTTTTATAATATAGAAGATTACACTTTTGTTCTCACTGTCCCCTATCGCTTGCATTTCATAACTTCAGCAAAACAGAATTCAATTTACAAGCCTTACCAATCAGTTGACGATACCGATATTCCCTTTGTTCTTAGTAATTTGCCTTTATTTGAAAAAGCCCGGGGGTACGATCCGGAGAATATTTTATTTGCCCAAAATTTATTTCCTAACGAATTACGTCGTCACCATTTACTCTTGGATGCGATGTAATGTACCTAATTTTGGGCACGCCACGATTATGGCGGTAAGTCCCCTCTTTGAGGCGTGGCTGGAAAGACCTCACCGCGTCCTTACCTTCCGCATGACGCAGGTCCTCACCGGACATGGCAAGTTCGGGATGTTCCTGCATCGGATTCAAGCGGAAGAGACGCTCGGGTGTCGCCACTGTGCGCAACGCCCGGAGGACACGGTGGAGCACACCGTCGAGGTGTGCCCTGCCTGGGCGGAGCATCGCCGTGCCCTCGTGGGGGCGATCGGCGGCGGAGACCTCTCGCGCCGGGCCCTGGTCGAGGCCATGGTCCGGAGTGAGGAGGAATGGCAGGCGGTCGCATCAGGCAACGGCGCCCTCGCCGCCGTCACCGGGATTCCGATCCCGATTTCCGGCCACCGTAGACGCGGGCTCGCGGACGGCGAGCCATGGGTAGCTCGCTGTTCGATCGTCCGGTAATGGACCGAGTCCAAGACGTCGACGGCGCGCACTGTTCCCGCGCGCCTCAAGGAGTTGTCAGCAGCAGGAGGGGCCCAGCTGGGTCGAAGCCTACTGGGAACAGGGTTGTCCGAAAGGGAGCTCGTGCCCCGGTATGAAGGCTAGAAGGAACGGCGCGGGGTTTTTAGTCAGTAAGAGTCTGAGACTGTCTCCCGCTCCACCCAAGAGCGGGCTTCGTCAAAGATGATTTTCCCCGTCGACAAAAAAAAAATGTACCTAATTCAGTTTTTTTTGTTTTTCAACTGCTTCCTCTAGTTGTCTAATTCATTACAAGCTTATATTTAGTTTCACGTGTCCCGATGTTTGTCATCAAATCTCGTAAATTAAATTTGACCCACTTCCCGGTTACCAATTGGGCTGAAATTTTGCATGCATGTGTAAATCATATGAAAATGCAAAATTATTATGACATCGAACTGATCTGATGATGGAACCGGCAGGTGGCTATGAGAACTTGGTAATTAAACGACACAATCCCATCGAGTTTGGGCTCGTATGATTCGTCTTGACGAGTATTAATTATATTGGTAAACCGAGCTATAAAAGCTTGCTATGAAAAAATGATTTTCATTAAAAGCTTGTTTTGAACTTGATAAGCTTAATTCTTGAAGAAACTTCTTTCTTTTAATAGTCTGAAATCTTTTCTCCACTAAAATCACAATCAATTTCGACATTGCTCATGGTATTTCTTGAGACCGCAACATCGATTCTAGGAAGATTAGTAATCGCATTATGGTGTTATTTGTACCTTAACAGCTTTCCATCATCTTTATCCACAGTCGTTTTGTTTCTTGGAATGCCAGTGGTTGGTTGTAAACAGCAGATACCACACGGCAATTTGATAGAGAATCGATTGAGTAAGTTTACAACGAAGCTCGGAGCAATGGGCAATGCATTAGCTGCACGTACAGTTGTTATTTACTGTTATGTAATAAAGTGAGTTAATACATTGTTTCTGTACGTGTTTCCGAGCGGAGTTCACGTCTTAGAGGTGCAGGGGTATTTCTTGAAAATCCTGCTTGGCGTTTTATTAGGTGCTTGCAAAGAAAAATTGTGGCATCCAACAACAGTAGTTTTCTATTTTTTAAAAAACAAATAGAGGTACTCACCAATCAGGTTCTTAAAATAGATTATCCTCTATGTATATTAATGTACCGTGGTTCTCTAAATTAGGTTTTAGACAAGTCCGTAATACCATAATTTGCAAATAGTGCACGTAAAAGTTTATTTTTACCCGTGTTTTAAAATTCAACCGGGGAAAATGGATTACCAGCGGTGGTGGCGATAGCAACCGCCCGGGCGCTGCTTACGATGTAAAAGATACAATCTTGGCCATACATCGCTACAGTTTACTTCGAAACGGATCTACGGGCGGTTTGGAACAAAGCAAGATAAAGGGGGCATGACTAACATGCCACCTTGAACTTTGGAATTTTATTACTCAAGCCCAGCTAGAGTGTATTCGACACTGCGAATGAGCGCGTAGATTTACACAAAGTTTCTATGACATCCAATTCGAAATACGACCAAAAAGCTTTGTACCAAATGCGCTCTATAAAACCGAATTATCCAAAGCATTGCAATTGGCATTAGCGACACGAATTTGGGTTAAGGAATCTGCGATTTAAACGCATGATTTATAACCACGGGCATGCTTTATAATAACTGTTCGAAAAGTGGAATATATCATCAAAGTAAGAAGTTAAACGTTAACTCGGCACGGTAAGTTACGTTTCGCAGTGGTTCGCGATGCGGATCATCGACGGAAAGTTTAATGACTTCATACCTAGTTAGTTCCTAACTGTACCGCACTTATTGCCGTTTGGAAGTTCTGCGGAGCGTCACCAGTCATGCGATACCGACATTTATAAAACGCGACTTTTTACAATACTCTATTTAGCTGTCCCTATAGACTTTGCAAACACAAAGGGAAATGGTGATAGTATTTTGGCAGTAGCTATCTTATCTGTATGTATGTCATCGTAACCTTTACCCAAAAAGAATGAACATTATCTCACAAAATAAATACTTGTAACAAAATTCCTATTTTCCTTATACAAGGTTAAAGAACCGGTTTGTTCTCAAAAGATAACTCAGTCGCGAAACCATTTAAGTAGGTAATTCGGTTGCATTTTGAAACATCGCCAATAGTAGTAAACGTGGTACTCCATCAACAAACGTAAGAAGTGGCCACTTTAAACATCGCTCCCTCGGGGCTGGCTTGCAACGTCAAGCTTAAAGCCTTTAAGAATGAAAGGCGCCTGATTTAAGGCCCCCTGTCGGCGATAACGAGGAAACAGGCTGCGCCAGTGGCCGCTCAATAAAACTTCCAACTAGCCAGGTTTTATCGGCGCTCACCATCTCTTCGCCACTACCCGCATCTCCGCAGTCCAAGCATGTCAGTGCAGAACACTCCACGCGAATTATGTAGCCATTATGCCTGATGTACGACTCCTTGGCCAGATGTTCCAATAAATCCAAAGGTTTATGTATTTAGTGACCTGAGCGTAATTCTCGTTCGACTGCAACTTTCAATTTGGTCTAACGATAAGACGCTGCACCGCAGGTTTAATGTTATGCCTTTCTCTTTTGTGGAGTCTAACGATGCCCACTCTGCATTAGTTGATTGAATCAAATGTTGTTTATAAAAATATTTTTACAATTCACCCTGTCTTTACAAGAGAAACTCAATAAAGTAAATAAATACAGAAAATGTTCAAAATTCTTAGATGGGGAAAAATTGGCTTTACTTTATATCAGGCAAGACAGTAAAGCGTACCAATACAGCTCATATTACATAGGCATGCGAGACGCGATTCCCGAGCGACTTAAAACGAGGGCGAAATAAAATTACACAACGTCCCCTAAGGACGGCGACACACGACTGTTACGATAAAGAGGATTATTGCCTGCACTTGAGAATGCACCCTCGACGATACGCCATAACGACACATATTGGACTAAAGGGCGACAACCCTAAAAGGCATTACTATGGATTATCGTTATATCTTTACAAAGCATTAGTCGATAAGTCACCTTAATCTTGAATCGCTTTGTCTACATTATCGATACTTGTATTGTTTACAATTGTCATTTGATTAGATAAGACAATTAAATAATATTAAAGAATCTTTTGTTGTTCCCGTACGTGACGCATACAAAAAGAACTTCATAATATACAATGACACACCCTTTCGTTGAACTCTTCTGACATAAGATGTTATCTGTACAAAACTGGCCAAACATAATCAAGAAAGTCATTTTTTTTATCGAGGGACACATTTGTCCATTTAGTCACGGTCATCTGGTAGCCTCATAAATTATGTAGACGGACAACACCCTCCACTTTCCGATGAGTCACTAGGCTCGACGACAAATGAGCTAGCATGACCACACCGAGGGTTCATGTCAATTAGTTCAACAGCAGGTTTCATACTTAGACGTCACTACGATTTGTTAAAATCCCCTCGCATGTCCCATTTATTCAATTTAGATTCCGGTGGGGAAGAAAATGTTTTCAATTTAGACGCTTTTAGTCCGAATAGCTCCAGCTTTATACGTAGCTTACAATGAAACAAGAGTACAGTGCAAACTTTACGAAGCTGAAAATAAAACAATGTGTACGTTTTCTCCGATAAACTTTTTGCTGAGAGGGCTGCTCTTCAAATAGAAATTGCAATGGACGGTAAATGAAAATGGGTTACAGTGGTCAAATAGCGAAACGTTGTGGTCGCGCGACCAACCGGAATAGATACTGTGTATTGAATTCTGTATTTTAGTGCGCTCTATGTTTTTGATGTTTGGCTTAGAATTAGGAAGCTTGGTTACTCAGCAACTTTTTTGTCTCTGTAGCTGTCTTTTACCATTTCGAAGATGCGGACTCGGGAGCTACAGTGACGCAACTTTTTCGCAAAAATTGTTACCAATAAACGTGTTGATAATTGTCTCGCTGGGCTGGCGAGACACTGGTCTTCCAGGTGGCGTCTCGCTACTTGCGCGTACGTTCATACAATCCCAGTCCATGACGTGAGAAACAAATTAGTAGCAAAGACTAAAGCTATCTAATAGCTTTCCAATAGGGACAAACCAAACCGATGTAACATTGGAACTGAAATTCGATTTCCTGTTCCTATCCTGCTTCGTGGTATTAGAGTTATCCACGCGATTAGAACATAAACAACACCCCGAAATCCACTATTGGGCTCATACCCGGATCAGACATAACACCAGTCAAGTCGGAAGATCCTCTCTTTTCAATGGAGGTTGGCAGGACTTTACAGCCTGTTCCATATACCTCCAAAGCT
Source organism: Mythimna lalbum (assembly GCA_949319445.1). Classification (NCBI taxonomy): domain Eukaryota; kingdom Metazoa; phylum Arthropoda; class Insecta; order Lepidoptera; family Noctuidae; genus Mythimna; species Mythimna lalbum. The sequence continues at coordinate 15,554,851 of OX439357.1, read as the reverse complement.
GTAAGCGTGTATGAATTTATGATAATGCAGCAAGTCATAGCGTCTCGCGAAGAGTATCTTTCAAATAACATGGCACGCTGTTACAAGGATATTGTCAGAACTTAGCTCAACTCAAGGACATACATATGCACAGGATCAGGGAAGTGTTCTTCAAGAAGCTAAACTTGTGATACGCTGTTTCAATCACACTTAGGTATACATATTATAAAAGCAAAAGTTCATGAGTGGGTTTGTTTGTTACTTCTTCACGCTCATACGTCTGAACGGATTGTCGCATTGGCAACTTTTTATACCGGAAATATGTTCGCTTGGGACAATTTTTTTTAAAGAACATAAACTAGTCCATCCCACCTAATGGTAAGTATTGATGCAATCGTTGACGGTGTAGCACACTAGTTTATTGAGAGCCTATATACTCTAGCCTTGAAAACATTCACTTTGCATTCTCACCAAGAAGTATCCACCTTTAAAAGCTATTCTTTTGTATAATCCTTTAAAAATATAAATGTCTAACCAGCCTCTAAGTTAATAATAGCTGCGACCTCCGTCCGTAACAATATTATTTCAAAAGCACTTTCTAACAAGCGGTTACCCAATACAGTTAAATCTTATAGTCGGATAGTGGTTACAGGTCTCAATAACTCGTCCTAAGATAGAATAATCGGATTACATCGCCACAAAAGAAATGCTGAGCCGCTTAAGAACTACTTGGGCTATAACGAGTCGACTACCCGCTTCCAAGAAACCAAGATATGTTTTATTGAAACCCAACGACAATCAGATTGGATTACAAGGATTGACGATTCTGGCTGTAGTGGAAATACAATATACTACGGCTCAAAAGTATTTGGCCATCCAAAGTGATTTTTTTTTAAGTTTGAATAAATTAAATTCATTTATTAGCATTTTTATTTGACACGGTTGATGTAGTGGCCCAGCGAATGGCTGCCGTGCTGCATGTCCCGCTCGGAAAAAATATTTGTAAAACCCAATTACAGAATTTATGTAGTTCTGGGTTTCGGTGACTTTGTGAAAGCGTCCATAAGTCACAAATAATTTCTAGTTCCTAAAGGGCAAAAAAAAATGCTGTTTTAAATTTTAGACTGCAATTAATGCAGTGGTTTTTTGATGACAGCAACTAGTTTCTTCAATAGTGTGTTGGTTAATTTTTTAACATTCGTCTAGCAGGTTTCTCCACAAATCTTCCTGGGATACAGTATAGTATTTTAGGTCCTACCTACACTAACTGATCACATAACAATTCGACAGGCTTCAAATCTATTGAATTCTCCGTTTCATTGTAGAGACAGTGTAGTCACCAGTCAACAGTTTGCCTTGGTATCTTCTGCAATTCTGCCTAGATGTCTGTACGCCTTGTTGTACAAATTTTGTTGAACTGGGTTGTGGTGGTCTGATAGGCAGTCCTTCCATGTGAGACACGGGCATTCGGCCGCATCCGGTTGGACTGGAAGCGGACCCCAAGCTAGTTGGGAAAAGGTTAGGGAGATGTACCTACTCATTTTGTTCAAATAAATTAAACTCAGAATTAAACAAGAAAATAATATGTGCAACCGCGTAGAGTTAACACTAGACGGAAGTGTATGTAGATAGGGTTATTTTTACCACGGTTTAGTGTGGGAAACAAATTCAGGATTTTTATCTGCTGTGACCAAATTTATCTCTATTAGGTATTTTATTTCCATTAGTAGGTGAACAGTGAATTGATGTTAGCTACCTTCTAAAATTCTATTATTGATAATGAACATTATCATTTACAAGACCTTAAGGTTGCAACCTAATTAAATACGCCTTTCTTTAAATGAATAAATACTATAATAAATAACAACGCAAATCTACTCGATTTAGTTCAGGGCTAGACACACATCAACGTAAGAAATGTGCTACAATGTCACACAGCCGAGTTGTTGATTGAAGAATTATGCTAAAAGTGTCGCTCGTCATATCCTATGGAAAATAAAATATTCAGCAGCTTCTTTATCCAAGAGAATCGCGTGAATTCCGCGGGCTCTTCTCGAGCCATTTGCGACGTAATGGCCCGACGGAGACTGCCTTCAGGATTCTAATGGAAAAACGTCTGAGTCCGATCACAGCCTTTCAACTCTTATTTCACTTTGGCGTATAAGCACAAACGCTTTTGACGAGGTAATACGTTAAGAGCTGTTAAAAGAAGGATGAAAACGTTTCATACTGACGATCTTATTTTGCTTGTCTTTAACGTCGATGCGGAGTCTGGGTAGAAAAAACTTTCCATAATGCAGTTTACCATGACCGCGTCAATTAGAGACACAATAGAAAGACAATGACAGCGCGAACGCCGGCGTTCGCTCGGGGTTTCATGAAATATACAACATTAGTTTCAGTTTATTCAAAACCCGAAATATGTGTCCAATATTTATATGTAAAGAATCTATGTACAAAATTTCATAGCTGTATCACGTAAAATCACAAAGTTGAAAGCTTTTATGATATTCGTTCGCATAGATACATGGCTACCGAACCATCCGGGCGAGTGAGGGGTAGTTTTGCTCACTCACCCAGCTTTGCGCTGGCGCCTAAGCCCGAAAAAAATCTAACATGGTGTAAATATGATTGGAATCGTTTCAGCTATTGACTCTGAATAAACTATATTCATGTTTCGCATACGCTACAAATAATGTATTTTTTATTATAATAAAAATAGGAATTGCCAGTTTCCCCACACTATTTTCTTTACGATGTAAACCCATTTACACGCATGTGTTCGTTCGATTACTGGAGGGTGGGTGTTAAACTAACAAGGGTGCAGCTCTTATTAACGGCCTGTCAAAAGTATTATACCCAAATCCGCGCTGAATCATATCCCTTCAGATGCACTCGTATTGATGCAATGACTCAGCATACCAAAATGCTTTGTTTATGGTATCTTATTTGAGTTTTTGCTTCAAGGTTCTTTTGTACAAAGAAAATTGTAGTTTGAATAAAAGTCAAGGATCTTGTATTAATCGTTTTATTTACTTAAAATATAGAATACTTGCATTAAGTATAAGTGAACTAGAAAATACACATTTCTCAAATTGTAACAGTAGATTTACAGACATACAATCAAAGCAATGCTCTACTAAAACACAATTTAGTTCTATCAAATTATAGTGTAAATAAAAGCTCAAAGTAACTGGCAACCATTCTTTTTTTTTTTTTTTTCAAACAAACAAATAACAAATGCAGTTCCTTTTTCAAAAGCAAGGGACAGAAGAAGAGTCCTTATTTAAAAACTGTCACACACAAGCCACGTACTGTGAAAGACAGTAACAGATAGCAGAATAAACAAACAGGTAAGCATTGTTGATATTGATTCCGCTCAGTTAGACACGAGTGGACGTAAACATGGTGTTTGTTCCGTGTATTTGAATGCAAAAGGAAGTTTTTCTATAGAAAAAAAAACGGAAATATAATAATGGGTTTCCGGTATAGAATAGATGCATTCATTTATCTTTCAGAAGATATTATGTGTTTACGTATCGCATGCTGCGAAACAGCGCTTACAAAATCTAGACTGTCATTAGGTCTTAACACAGCGTTTTCAACGAAAATAAACAGTACAGTCAGTTATAAAAGCACTAAAATTAGCTCCTAGCATTGTCTGAAACATTTATACAGCTAATAAATTGTAAACATTTCAAATTCGCCTTTTAACGAAGCACCTTGAGTAACTACAATAATTTTATGTGAACGAATTACGAACCTTCAGCCGCGGCCGAAACAAAGCAACGGCCAATTTATTTGTTGTTCTAGGTACTTGTGAGAGGTGAAACGTGGGCGGTGAAGGTGGGCCGCCCTCAGTAGGGGTGGGCAGGTGGGCCTTCATCCCCCGGGGACATTGGGCAGGCAAACACTTTCATATGGCACGAAGCAATTCGTCTAACATCAAGTAAAATCAAGAAAATTAAGATGAACCGCATTACAAACGGAATAAACATTATTGACTGGTAATTTAGTCCTTATTACGGTAGACACGACTTGTTTTGTATTGAAAATATTTATTTATTACTAGCTTTTGCCCGCGGCATTCGCCCGCGTACAAAAGTAGTAAAAAAACGTAATAACATAGGTTATATTTTATATACCGTATATAAAGTAGCTTTCTATCAGTGAAAAAATTTTCCAATCGGACCAGTACTTCCAGAGATTACCTTCTACAAACAAAAAAAAACAATCTACCTCTTTATAATATTAGTATAGATTTAAAACTTCATGTACGTATAAGGCGTTCTCTACCAGTCAACCTCAATAAATAGATTAAAAAAAAAAAAAAAAAAAAAAAACAAAAAAAAAAAAATTTTTGTTATTATTGAAATTAAAAATAATGGAAGGCAGGAATTGAAAGAACAAGGTCTCAATTGTAGAACAATGCTTGCTTACACAATAGCATTAGCGCAATAGTTTGGGCTGACATTGAAGCACAATCATTAATATCTAATGGTGTTTCTGAAATTTAAAAAAATGTTGGGCTGTAAAAAAGATTGCATGTAGCGGAGATGAGAATGTTGAGATGGATGTGTGGTGTGAAGAAAATAAATAAAATGAGAAATGAGTAGATGTATTAGAGGAAGTTTGAAAGTGACGCCAGTGAATGAAAAGTTGAAGGGGAATCGTTTGTCTTGGTATGGTCATGTAAAGAGGAGGGACGAAACGCATGATACTAAATGAGTTATGAGTATACATATGCAGATAGGTGGAGGAAGAGTAAGACCAGAAAAAAAAAAGATGGATAGATTGTGTGAAGAGTGATTTGAAAGGAAGTTAATGATAGCATGATGGGTGGTATGATAGAATGGAAGTAAAAAACGTGTTGCGCCGACCCTTAATAACAAGGGACAAGGGCAGGAAGACGATGATGTTTCTGTTTCTATCCAAGTTTTAAAGCAACAGAGTTAATCAGTACCACGTAGTTTTTCCCCAGAAACGATAACAAAGGAATACGTGACGTAGTTACTGGGCAATCTCAGCAAGCCGAGGCGGTAATTAAAAATGTTTTCGATGTTCTCCCGACCAAGTTTACCTCGCCACTGGTCGGTTTTCTAACGACTGGCAAGTTATTTTTTCTACCGCACCGAACTCTACGGAACAACTTTCTATATCGGTACCTGATAATAATCTATTGCACAACTACCCGCTTTTAAACAGTTTTTCTTAGCTAGAAAAATCCAGAAGTTGTTAACGAAAATTTGCGAATAGTAACCTGTTTTTGTTCACTCAAAAACCATATCCTTGCTTTGCTGCCTTGATATTTTGAGGATAATTTCGCTTTTTTTTCCAATTGTTACTTAGTAGGACAGCAGTATCTGCTGTGTCCGATTTTCACGCTACTTCACCTCAGCATTCTTAATTTTAATGTATTCGACGCTTACTATGTTTGACCGGCCTGTTGGTCTAGTGGTTTCGATTCCCACCCAGGACAAATGTTTGTTTGATGAGCACGATCATTTGTTCTGTGTCTGGGTGTAATTTATCTATAGTATACCATGCATGTATTTAGAAATATATAAGTATGTTTATCAGTTGTCTAGTACCCATAACACAAGCTCTGCTTACAATGGAACTAGACAGCGTTATGTGATAGTTGTGGATTATTATTATTATTATTACCAAACCAGGCGACGAAGCCAGCGCAATTTTAAGGTCTACAGTTATGATATAATATTTATGTTTTTTTTTACCATTGAAGTTGAATTTACGTTAAAAATATTCCATTGTATTTATTCATATCGTACATTTTTGCATATCAAATTCTTAGTCATAAAATAATTGAGAAAACGCAATAAAGTCTCATTTTAGATTTACAACTTGATTAATTCATGAATCCCCAAGCGACCACCGGTGGCCGCGCATCTATTGTCTTACTATTGTGTCTCGAATTGACGGTATCTGAAGGGTTAATCGAAACAAAGTCGTTTCTTTGTCCAGGTGTTGGTAATTACGAGTTTTCACAACGGTTGATATCGTACATTGTGAACGAATGAATGATAGAACAACAATGGGAGCAGTTACAAAATCTTCTAGATGTGAACGTCTCTCATCAAGATAATATGAGTCAGTCTTTGTTATAACTGGCGTAACGTGGCTTTAATATGGGCACACCTTTGCCTAATATTATGGGGAATAAAGGTGTTTTGTTAATATATCTTTGTTAGATCGCCCACATTCGGTATAATGCTTCTATGGCACCGACGACTAAGATGGAGGAGTAACATCCGTCTCTGTTATGAAGTAAAGACGTTTTCGTAACGGTAGTAACGTAGTGCTCATATATTTAATATCCTTTTTTTCTTCTGAGATGTTATCGTAATATCATCGGTCATTCGGGAGTTATAAATCTTGCAAATGTCTGATCAGATCAAAGTATCAGTATCTAGAGGATTTCTTATTCATAAATCACTTACTGTATAATTTAATCCTACTCAGAATCACGGCGTAGATACTTATAAAGGAACCTCTAAAGTAATGTGCGTAGAGTTGAATAAACTATGGAGCAATAGCAGATAAACAGTAATCGCTAGATTATCACGTAGAGATCAGAGCAATAACCACTAGGTCCCGTTAGAATCATGTCACGCCCATCGCGAGTACAGTCAGCTACACATAAGCAGTAAAACTTGAACCTACCAACCAGCCAATTGCTAAGAAAAAAATGGCGGTGTTATAGTAAAATCGCCGAGAAACACGCGCGGTTGACAGTACAGAGTCAACAGTAATGTACCGAAGTATTCGGGAAACGTTCTTCTTAATGTACCATGACTCCATGAGACAATTTTTATACTCCGTGGTGCTTGAACCAGCCTTATTTAAAGCTCAGTTTAATGTGCCTAACGGATGTAGTCTAAGTAATGCTTAGACGTGACTGAACATAGGATACATACTTATGTATTTCAATGAGAATTATGTACTAGGTACATGTTTCTAGCATATCGTGTGCTGTGTAACTGACACTTAATCTTACCTTATAATAATATGATGACTAGATTAATAATTCAATTATGTAGATACTCGCACTAAGAATTCGCTAGGATAGCTGTAATTAAATACTTGAGAACGTTGTACGCTCAAAACCGTCACTTTCAATATGTTTAGCAGCTTTACAATCACCGCCCACAAGTTCATTTTGAACATCAATACACCAAACTAGAAGATCCATCAATGTACATGTTGTTTCTAAAGCCCAAACAAAGATTGAACTCTCCAAACATCAAACAAACTTCAGAATAGAGAGCCGTCTATTCTAAAACCACATTATAGAGTAGCCCACTTGATTTCTAACCGTTTAATCACTTGTTACAATGTAATACTAATTGCTCGTAACATCCTGAAACGGGACACACTAGACCCGGTACCTGTCGTGAACTAAAACAACTACCAAGCCTCACATTTAATGGAAAAACAATCTGCCAACTGAATGTTAATGAAAATCTAGTTACATGTTGAAATTCGCTCGTTTACTTCAATGGAATGAGTACAAATGTGGGTAGATATCATTTGTATGTATAATTATAGGTACATTCATATTCAAATTGTGACACAAATTCCAAATGACGTAATTTGATTTGACGGTATTTGGAGATTTAGCGTAATCAGTCTGCGTACGCGCAAAGCCGGTTAGAACTACATTTAAAATTAATGCTAGGTATTTATCAACCTGTCTGTCTGAACGCTTTGCCCCCTAATTAGGCAAGTATTAATAGCTTGTTTTGAATATGAGTGGTACAAGGAAAACATGTCATTATGTTAGATTGCAATTAAAATATCCTGTCTTACACGAGACACGTGTTAGCCGCATGCGGCCAGCAGATGATGCATCGGTATAAAATATTCATGAGATTACTAATTATTGCTAATGAAGTATGCAGAACACACAAAGACTAATCCACTAAGTAAACTTGTTAGTGCACTGAAAATTTCCAGACGCGCAAATAAAATGACGTTCATATGTTGAACCGATATTGTTAAAGACACAATACGATTTTTTTCAATCGAATTTCGTTCATATTGTTAAATACGAATTATATGAAATTATTGGACGAAATATTGAGGTCAATAATACAGGTGCTATTTTTGTTGCCATCAAAATACAGCAGAAAGTTTTTAAAAGGTTTTTAAGGCAGTAAATTACACAAATCGCAGTCGTTTGTAAAACGTAACGTGTTGCGTTAACGGTTCAAGATAATTACGTAACGGCACACGAAACTCCTGCGTTTTCGATGAGTCATCCCTCTAATTTAACAGAACTGTCCATTTCAAGTATTGTTACAAAAAAAGACGAACAAAAACGTACTTAACATGCTGAAAACGTTTTAGATCACAGGGGCTTTCGATTTCTATGTAGCCAGACAGACATGTGATTACGAAATCTAGTTTTTCACGTACAAATAAAATATTGCGTCTATCCTTCCTTTTTCGCGCAGGATTTTCTCACGGGAAATCGGCTGTCAATTTCCAACGAAGGATGTGTTAAAGAACACAAACATGAATAATAATCCTGTTACTGCAATACTTACCAAAGTCTCGATGATATGTTTTCAACAAATCTAGTTCAGAATTTTCATTTCGCCCCCACCCAAAGTCGAAAGCACTCAGAAGTCAGATGGTTCGTGATTGCGCGACGTTAATCAAAAATAAACGTTACATTGTGAAACAGCGAATCCAATCGGATAATTGTGGCAGAACATTAACCTAGTGGCTATTGACCACCAGGCTACTATAAAGTTGCGGAATAAAGCGGATCATGGGGTTTTAGCAACGGCCATCGTGACGTGACGAAAGGCTAGGAGAACAGTTACGCGACGTATTGTTCGGACTCGGGAAGCGAGACAACACATCTAGACGTCATAATTGCAGATCGTTAACCCCTCGATTTTAAGGTCGAGAGAAGTTGACATGGTGACCGTACAGTCCTGCAAATCGTGGCACCGCGTATTCGTTCACTACGAGGTTTGGGACTTGTGAAAGCTTTACAAATGTAGGTGATTTATTCGCTTCGAGGTTTGGTTGTTTGACTAAGTAGAAGCTGGGTTTGGCTACAATTATTTTCCCTAGAGTTTTGTTATGTGCGGTCATTTCGGTAAACAAAGTAGTAAACCTAATATTTCTTGGCCAATTTCGCAGATATTTTAGGGTTTTTGCTCGCATAGCACTCACCTCTCCAAACAAATTTTCGCAGTATGATATTGTTATCAGTGTTAACATACAAAGGACGATGTAATGACTGTCTAGACATGAATAGATGGGGTCCTGGGATCATGTGAACAGTGCGTTACGAAGAAAAGCCGGTATGACTAAAGAATCCTGCTTGAAATAATAGAGTTCAACTAGCCGAGTGAGTGAATGTGGTGCAATTATGAAATTACTAGCTTCTGCCCGCGACTTCGTCCGCGGAAAATTTCTTGTTTTAAAATAAGATTACACTCGATTAGACGATGCGCACGTTGAGCGCTAGATTCCTGAGCACGGGCCTGTGATGTTATGGCATTTTGCCTAGTGAGCCGCTGCGAGCGCTCAGCGCTAGTCTCCCTATCCCTTGTCTCAGAGACATGCTGCGTTAAATGAGATAGACGCTGCGCACATTCAGCGCTAGATTCCCGAGCACGGGCCTGCGATGTTATGACATTTTGCCTACCAAGCTGCCGCGAGCGTTTAGCGCTAGTCTCCCTATCCCTTGTCTCAGAGACATGCTGCCTTAACTCAGATAGACGGTGCGCACGTTCAGCGCTAGTTCCTCGAGCACGGGCCCGCGATGTCCTCACATTTTGGCTAGCGAGGCGCTGTGAGCGCTCGGAGCTAGATTCTCTAGCGCGTGCTTGCGATATATATTCTCTATTTCTCGAGAGGCGCTGCTCATTTTCAGGGGCAGATTCTTCCGTACGGCGTACTCGAGCGGCTCTTGTCTGTGATGTCTGCCGGGACAGTTGAGATTTCCTTTTAGACATGCTCTCAACAAACTACGCACAGACTTGAAAACAATTATGAACAAAAGGAGAGCGACTCGAACACCGTCCGCCTTTACAAAACAAAACAATCGTAATATCGAATAACTCGTATCGATTATTACGATAGAACGAAGTACGAAACTACGAACATACAAAAACGTACAACGAAATTACGATATTTTCGATTATGAGGTATCTATCAACAACAACAACCATACGAACGAAACAACCGAAACCAATATGCAACTGACAGAAGAACTCCAACTAACGACAACGTGGGCATAATAATTCGAGAGGGTCATCAATCCACAGAAAGTCTTAACACCGCGATTCAGAAAAATTACGTAATTGCAGAACGCCATCTATGGGCAAATAGGTGAAACGTTGGGCACGCCACAATTATGGCGGTAAGTCCCCTCTTTGAGGCGTGGCTGGAAAGGCCTCACGGCGTCCTTACCTTCCGCATGACACAGGTCCTCACCGAACATGGCAAGTTCGGGAGGTTCCTGCACCGAATTAAAGCGGAAGAGACGCCAGAGTGTCGTCACTGTGCGGAACGCCCGGAGGACACGGTGGAGCACACAGTCGTGGTGTGCCCTGCCTGGGCAGAGCATCGCCGTGCCCTCGTGGGGGCGATCGGCGGCGGACACCTCTCGCGGCGGGCTCTGGTTGAGGCCATGGTCCTTAGCGAGGAGGAATGGCAGGCGGTCGCCTCCTTCTGCGAAGCAGTAATGCTAGCAAAGGCGGAGGCAGACACCGCATCAGGCAACGGCGCCCCCGCCGCCGCCGCCGGGATTCCGATCCCGATTCCCGGCCACCGTAGACGCGGGCTCGCGGACGGCGAGCCATTGGTAGCTTGCTGTCCGATCGTCCGGTAATGGACCGAGCCCAAGACGTCGACGGCGCGCACTGTTCCCGCGCGCCTCAAGAAGTTGTCAGCAACAGCAGAGGCCCAGCTGGGTCGAAGCCTACCGGGTCCAGGGTTATCCGAAAGGGAACTCGTGCCCTGGTTTGAAGGCTAGAAGGAACGGGGTGGGTTTTTAGTCAGTAAGAGTCTGACACTATCTCTCGCTCCACCCAAGGGCGGGGGTTGTCATAAGATGATTTTTGCCCGCCATAAAAAAAAAAATAGGTAAAACGTCTGCACAATGAAAGTTACGCTAGGGGCATTTTGCGTTTTAGTAATTTTATATTATCTTCGAAACTGTATGACCAATTGCTATGCTGTAAATAGCAAATCTTATCTGTATAATGTTCTTGTGATACTAAAATAATTTATTGTCATAAGAATTAATATTTTGTTGCTCAAATAATCAACCAAACGTAAGTATGCCGAAAAAAAATATTTTTAATGCAATAAAAGAAGTATAAAAGATGAAATATAAAAGATAGAGATATGGTACCGCGGACTTTTTTGTAGAAATAATTAAGACGAACCAGGTAGCCATACATTGTTTTTAATTTTAAGCAACTGTTTAGGCAGCGCACGCAAATAATTTTTCCGACTTGCTAGACAAAAGTTATGATAGCTCGGTTAATATACATGTTATAGAAACAATTTATAGCCTATAGCACTCAGGAATAATGTAGCTTTCTGCCAGTAAAAAAAAATTTAGAATTGGATTATTAGTTCCAGAGATTACCCCCTACATACAAACTTACAAACTTACAAACTTACAAATTTTACCTCTTTATAATATTAGTATAGATATAGCGGTGTTTATCCGTAATTAGGTGCAATAAATTTTAGTAAAGCACGCTAATATCTCAGCTACACTTAAATTACACTTAATTGCAAGACATTGAAAGAAGCGTGCGTGGAAAGCTCCCAAAGTTCTCCTTGATTGCGAAAAAGCTCATTAAAACAATTAGTAAGCCAAATTATGATTTCCTTTAGCTAAGTTAAGATTGATCACTTTGGAGTTTGAAAAGCCTGTTTTTTAATTGGGAGATTACTTTTTAATTATCTTCTTAATTTATGCTTACTTGAATAAGGTTTAAGAGGTGCCCAAATTAGCAACACTTAAGGCCCCACTAACTCAATGAAATGGTGCCTAAAATTTTAATATTAGCAATTTCAAACTTGTTTCAACATTTGACAACAAAATAAACGCATGTTGATCTAATTCAATTTGTGCTAATTCAAAGACCTTATCTTCAAAATAGCAACAAATTGAATCCCATTACAAGCATACGTTTTTAAATTATACTTTGTCTGCAGTCTAAACGGACCTATTTTACAATCGAAAAATGATAGACAAAGGCATTGTTTCAGCCGAAGCCATAGCTATACAATTATTATAAAAAGGGGCAAAAACATAAGCCTCCCCTAAAATAAACCCAACCCACTCGTCTGCCTTTGTCTGCTGTTTTGACATCAATGTAATGAATAGTGAGACTCAAAGAAAATACTAGTACTAATAATATTTTGCTCCTGAATATAGTGTAGTTAACGTAGTCTTTTGACTTTCAAAGTAGAAATCATCAGAAAAACAAGGAGATATCGCGACGACTATTTTTTGGAATGAATTTTGCAGTCCTGTTGCCGTCATTGCGTTTTTAGGTTGCTGCAGGTTGATTTTTTGGTTTTGTTTTAATGTTTTTTTCTATTTACCTAGAAAGCTTTTCACAAACTGTACACGGCTTCAAAGATTTAATTTTAACAAAGCAAAATTTTAGATTCCCTCATCCTGTTTAATACGCATTTCGTTGTTTGAAGGCGGACTTTTCTGTGTAATAAAAGTAGTGCAAAAACGTGAATTATTCGCCGGACAATATGCTGCGTTGGCTGTTGGTTCACGCAAACCCCATTGTATCTCTCATTTTCTTCTTTTTCCGCATCCTTTTGTTTCGGTAATGAAAAGTATTCCCATTCAGATTAATGAACGTTTTGAAATCGAGATTATTTTGCCATTGTAACCAATTAGTTAAAGACCTGAAACAATGACGTACTTAATTGAAAATTTTAAAACCTTTTAGTTGCCTAACAATAGAAGGCATAATTTAGATAGGCTTACAAAATTTCGCCTTTCACTAATTAAATTATGATATAATTTTCATCAAGTTAAGTACTTTGAGTAAAAATAAATATTTATTATACTATATCTTAGACAAAGCAAATTAGCATAAAAGTCATACAACGAAACATTACGCGCCAAAATCGCTCTCAAATTCCAATATGGCGACCACGAGTGTGAAATCCACAATGGATCAGAGCGAATAGGCGAACATATAGCAAATTAAACCACCATTACCTTACAATGGGTGTAATTCGCACTTAATATGTATACTCAAATGCACAGCGATAGTGAATTTCATATTATTGATTCATTAAAAACACACGCTTGCATAATTCATAGAAGCGAAAGTGGTTCCGTTGGTACTGCGTGTTTTGTTAATGACCGCATGTTTTCTAATAAAACATTTGCATACGTATTTATTCAATCACAATACGAAGTAACGTTTGATTGTCTTGTGAGACCACGGGAATAATGTGTTCAGCCAATTATATTGAGTTAGGTTCATCAATCATCAAATTAAATATGATTGAAATAATGTTATACCTTCAAAACGTTTTATTTCTGTCTAATAATTCCAGTGACGTAAAGCTAAAAGATGTTTAGTTACTCAAAACTTGTTCAGAATATTATCATAAGTACACAACAATGGGGTTCTCATTGCTCATCACATTAAATCAAGAAATATCTTCGTGGAAATAAAAGATTACGAACCGACGCGATCCCTTGAACAAAGGCTTGATTAAAGACATCAAAAGCCTGACGCTTTGTTGCATCCTATTTAGATGCTTTGCTCGTAGATAAAGAAAGTAACTTCAATAACTTGATCCCTTGTGTTTACAAAACAAAGGTTAATGCTTAATACAAAGTGCGGTATAACTGGAGGTTTTAGAGAAATGGGTTCACCGTACATGTCAACTCAATCCCATTTTCAAACGGACCCCCACCTATTGTTCTCATTACGCCATCGTCGGGTCGACATAAAAATTCGCGCTACGCTTTGAATTTAGAATGCGCCACAAATATTTTCCAACAGATTCTATTTATTCGTTTGGAAACGCAAAACGCGTAGACATACGACGATAGACATTTGCAAAAAAGCTAAAAGATTTCGGGACAAACAATTGTCCCGAAATCCGTTGAAACACGTGCTATTTTTTGAGCGTATCGATGAAATTGGGATCTATAAATATCTTGTATCTAATGACTTATGTTGCGAATTTCTGCTTGTTAGTTAGAGCAGGCCCTTAGAAATAATCATTATTTCAGTCAGCTAGTAGTCAGAAAATGATTAGTTTACCCTGCTTACTTCGTATAAGCTTCGGGTTACTCGAATCTAATCGACCAGCAAATACACAATCGACTACAAAAATGTGTGTTGTGCTAGTAAGGGTAATTCAACGGTACACTAACTTCGTTTTGTATAGCCAGTTTAGCAGCAAATATTTGAACAAGAATGTGGAGTAGGCGAGTGCTATCATGTTCCACGATAATTGGGATTGCGAACTTAATAGCTATTTTCACAGTTTGTGATTATGGCATAGCGATTTTGTAGTTCTGTCCAATCTATGTGCAGTTTGCTAAAGTCGTGATGGGGTTGATAATAATCTGCCTGGTTTGACTCGCGAATTTTTTTATAAAGCTATCAACTTGCCTAATAACAATTAAAAGAAGAAAAAGTAACAAACCGAAGCAATAGTTAATTACAAAAGAAAATGAAACAAAAATTCCGCGCGCAGAGACCGTACACAAAATTGCGCGCAGATTGTCGGAGTCCCAAATTGCATAATGTTCGGATGGCCATCAGTAAAGCCAGTCACCGACTAGATACTGTTGTGCTGCCACAAAAGAAAAAAAAAAACTCCCGCGAAATTGTGGTGGATTTAGAAATTTATGTTCGCATAATCTGTAGTTACGTTTCACTTCGCTTTCATACCCGCAAATGTGGGCCCGTTGGCTTATTGTATAAAAGGACCACCGCATTTTGGGTCCTTTAAGGACTGATTTACTGGGACACCGACTTTTGTCGCGTTGACCTACTTTTTGGGTAGATATCGCAGGCTTTGACCGTCTGTGTTCATCGCTTGAAGTGATCAATCGGGGATTTGTCTAGTCATGTTTGAAATTATGGCTGCAGTAAAACGTTTGGTGCATAATTCTGCAGCTCGATAAGATTATTAGGCAATAGATTGTGATCTTTATTTTGTTATTGATAGCATTGAAAATGTAAATGTTTGTTGTGTTGATGTTGTATTTTAAGCTCGGCAGTTGGTGTAGTTTCGTGAAGGTAGTTGCGTGTCGTGGGCGGAGATGTTCAGCGGTGCGTTCAAACGGAAGACTTGTCGGTGTCACTTTAGTTTATTATTGTTCGTACAGCCTGTTCAGGTTCTATACACATCTATTGTTTCTGTCAGCTTTCTAAGCTCCAGTGAGAATAACAACTTAATATCATGTGCGTGGGCGGAGGCTGGGCGTTTGTCGAAATGGAAGAGCTGTCTGATAAAGTCAAAAGAAAGAATAAGAATAGAACTGGCTGTTAGTAACTTCCAAAGAGCTTTTGAAAGAAAAGTTCTAGGATAGCACTTTGCTATTATATCCCTACAAGTCATACACTAATATAATAAAGAGGTAGTTTTTTTTGTTTGTAGGACGTAATCTCTGAAACTACTGGTCCGATTGCTACAATTTTTTCACCGATAGATAACTGCTTTATTCCTGAGTGACACAGGCCTTTACTTTAAATACGTGGATAAAAGCTAGTCATCAATATATTAAAAGGAGCCACTGACTGACTGACATATTAACGCACAGCCGAAACTACTGGGACTAGGAGCGTGAAATTTAGCACAAGGCTTCCCACGGAGTAAACATAGAAGAGGCTTCCTTATATGACGTAGGCGAGCACTGAGAAAGAAATTTTCAAAATTCAGTTCCTAAGGGGATGAAACGGGAGTCTAAAGTTTGTATGAAGAAACTTACTTTCACGCGGGCGAATAATAATAATAATAATAATAATAATAGTCCACAACTAACACACAACGCCGTCTGGTCCCAAGGTAAGCAGAGCTTGTGTTATGGGTACTAGACAACTGATAAACATACTTATATATTTCTAAATACATACATATTATAGATAAATTACACCCAGACACAGAACAAATGATTATGCTCATCACACAAACATTTGTCCTGGGTGGGAATCGAACCCACGACCGCCGGCAGAAGCTAGTATAAGCCTACAAAACAAGTAAATAGGGTGAGACATCTCTCCAGAGTAAATGCCGTTCCTTCTTACTTTTTCTGTTCTAATGAGATGTCGATTGTAGACGTAGGTAACTCAGCCGCCAAACTAAAATGGAACTGGGCAGGTCACATATGCCGCATGTCGCAACAAAATACTGACTGGATTCCGAACAGCAGGAGCCGGCAACGCAGTAGACCCAGAAGGAGATATCGTGACGATTTGGACTCCTACCTTAAGGATTAGCCAGAAGTGGCTAAGGACAGAAAAGAGTGGAATAACGGAAGGGAGGCCTTGGCCTGCAGTGGGACACAACGGGCTCATAGTAATAATAAAAATATTGAGAAGAGGGGGTCAGTCTAGGTCATACACCTCTTTTTCGGTGTGTTGTATTCTCGTATTTAATAACATTAAAACAAAAAATCGAGCTCGAAGATAGTGGTTACAAGCAAACATACAGGTGAAGCTAATAAAAGCGTGTTAAAAATACGACACTGGCGTGCTGTGATTGTGCTGGTGTAATAGTCCCTCTTTAATAAGTAATAATTCTTTATTGTGCACAAAAACTTAGTAATCAGTGATTTGCCATTTCATATCCAAAGGCACACTCAACCCAACAGTAAGTTTTCTCCCAGCAAACCTTTGAGTGACAGAGACAGATCACATTCAAGGGGGTTTTTGTTTGGGATAGTATTTTAATCTGTCAAAGATAAACAAATGGGAAAAGATACACAAACTAACTTTTGAAATATTTCAAATTATAGAGATACAAGTAATAAAAAATGAAGTCTTCTTATCAGTATCAATGGCAAAACTAGTCAAATTCCTTGCCTGGCCCAAAATTTGGCCACGGCAATGCCGTCCCCGCTGATGCTGTCATTACGTGAGCAGGTAATCGTACACGTGGTGCAGGACGGAACCCCCACCTGTGGAGATTGTCTTTGCTGCGCCCAACCTGGGTGCGGAGTCTGTTTACGAGTTTTCCAGGTTGGCCTTCGCAACTCGTGTCCAGGAGAAAGACTCTCCGATGGCTCGATAAAATCTTGAGGAGGTTTAAACTTATCCCGCCAGATGTCGCATCTCTCTGATGTTGTGTTATTTTGATTAATGAAGTATTAATTAACTGTTTAGTGTCCATTAAAAAAAAAATTCACTAGTATTAACATGTTTTTGAAGAGAAATGAAAATAAAGCAAGTTTTCAACAAAAACAAGTGTGTGTTCTCAAACAACATCCCGGCCCATGCCTGTGCTTCTTAGAAATCAATTTTAGTTTCCAACGGGAAGTTGCAGAGTTCTTCCGCAACTTGTTTGTACAATAATTTTGTTAGAAAATGTATGTTATTACGCTCAGATATTTTTGTTTTGTTATTTTAATATTATACAGAGAAACTGTGTACCTCCATTGTTTGAATAGATAGATGCATAAAAAACAATTTTTCACATGCAGCATTTTAACACAACATCTGGGTTTCGGTGGAGGACAAAGGGTGAGATCTTTGCCCAGCAACGGGTTGGCAAAAGTTGAAAGTAACCAGTAACATTTGTAAGAGAATAAGGTCAAACAATATCACGAAGATTGTAGACTTTGCATGTAGGAAACATGTAAACCTGCATGTTTATTGCAAAGCCATATTACCTCCAGTTTTGCTATTGTGGTCATTTACACAATGAAATTTTTGTGGTATGATAAAAATCCTTGGTGTGACTTGGAATATTTATTTATTTATTTAAACTTCATGTACAGTAGTAGTGGTATATAGAGCAGGCTTAGTTCAACAAGGCATTTTCTTTATTCTTCTTTTCTGCTTGTCCTTTTTTTTAAATAACTTTTTCATAACAGTAAGTAGATTTGATATGTATTTTCAAATATTTGGTTTGACCAAGACAGGTGCATATAATCTAAATAAAAACCCATTCATAGACACTTTATCAACTATGGATTTAAATTAATTAATTTGCATAGCATTGTTTCTATTTAAAATATAAATATTGTCATGTTTAAAATAATTCCTAAATCCTGTTTATTTAATTTCTTGTCACAAAAAATAATTATTTTTACATATAAATATAGTAAATATTTTATGTGACTAGAAATTATAATAGATTTGAATGCAAGAGATAGAAAATACAACAAACAGAATTTTCATTGTTTATATTATGAAAAGGTTTAAGTTATTTTCACTTCTTTTTTAAACAGGCTGGTGGAAAAATTGATTTACATGACACTAATTCAAATTACGTTTTTTTTTTTTATGAGCTAAACTGGGTACTCCAAATAAACTTTTTTACATTGAACAGCATTCATCCTAGTGAACAACCAAAATAAAGTTGTTTACTAAATCCTTCCAATGGAATTGATACGAATGCCTCCAAAATTGAATCAAACCAATTGTATGTGAATGAGAGCACTGATTGGAAAACAATAATGATAAATTAACCAGTACCAAAACGGTTACAATATTACAAACGCCTATATCTAGAACATAACGTAAACTGTTCATGTAATCAATGTAAACGTTGGTCACAAAGACGAGAGAAAGGAGCGGGCTTAGAAAAAAAAATATGACCTTTACGGCCGAAAATGCTCGGCTACATCGCCTACTCGCAACCTACCTTATCTCCTGGTAGGTTTTTCGACGACATGGTGTGTCACCTTTCTGTTCTGTGTTCTGACGTCGTCTTGGGGACGATTTATCCAGAGAAAGGATCTCACTGTTGACGTGAGAGCCCAGCATACGACACAAAACACTACACTTTACCAATCACTTGGCCATTATCACTGATCAAAAGATGCATCAAAGCCACAAACACAATAATCGACCCATCGTTTGGAGTCGTAATCAGCACGATTTCCCATTGAGATTCATCAACACAGATAATTTTTCACAACACTATACACAAACACAGCGACTGACAGAAGCTAACTTGATTGAGTTGAGCTTGACGGAAAATGGCGAGGGATGGATGACGTCCCCTCCCGCCTCTCGCCCCGCGCATGCCTTCTATGTCACTATTAGTTCTCAGATTTTTTCTAGAGGGCAGCTCTTTACAATAACAAACAATGTCCTTGAAAAGTATTTTCATTTATAACAACAGATGGCGTTATTTTTAAACTGTTTAATTTTAATTCTCTAACCGCAGTTCGCTACCTAATTTTATCTTTTATATGATAATTAAGTAATTTTAAATGAAAACAACAAATAGTAAATCCTCAGTGTTTGTGCCTGATATATTGAACTTGATTTGCAGAAAAAATTTGGTTACAAAATATTTTTTATTTTAATTCTAGCGACAAGAAAAACACGTCATGCCATCTACATTTGTACACAAATAAACTAGCAACTTTTTACTTTATTCTATGGTAAGGCACTTGATTCTGAATCGACTAAAACTTAAATAGACTAACGTTTATTGTAGCAGTAAATATTTTTGTAACATTTATTGCAAATAAATAATTTCGTTTTACATTTAATTAATTACCATAATTCATAATTGAACAAGAATCAGAATCATATTATAGGGATGCTGCCGATGAAAAATCTCTCATCAATTTCGCGACTTCCACGTTTTATATATAACTGTGTCTGTTATCTTTTTTTTGTGTCTTTTGTACTTTTTTTGTGTTGTTGTACTTTCAAACAAACCTGTAACGTAATTCGACGTTAGAAAAAATATAGTTCGGAAGACAAAACTTTTTCTTAAATTCAAGTCGCAATTTTATCATCTCACTCAATCGAAGTCAAAGGTATCGCAATGGAAATTAGATGTTTTCACTTTTGACACATTTCAGTTTAAAAATTGCAAATAATGCGCTGCTTCTGCTCGAACAATGCGAAGTTTTAGTACAACATTGTTTTTCAAATTAGCTTGATAGAACATGCAAAATATTATTTGTTTAGATGGTGTAATCATTTTACGTGCATGGTACTGTTTCTTTTTTAATCATTCTGTATTTCTGAATTAAAAATAATATAAATAATCGCCTAAAAATCAAATCGATAAACAGATACTAGTTCCATAGGCCTAAAGCAACTGAACCGGATATCAGAATGTCATTGTGACAACACCAGCTTCCGCTTAACCCAGCCCCCAGCCAGAATTCGCAAAATGGCGGATGGAGGCGTGGATATAGATTTGTACGCCGATGATATTGAATCCGATTTTAATCGCCAGGTAAGCAAAATATAGCTTAAAGTATTATTTGTATCCTAATAATGCAGTGGAAATAAATTCCGGCACTTTACGAACTTGCTACCATTAGATAAATCAATTTGTTTGTGCGGTCCCCTTCAGGACGAGTTTGGCGGTGAAAATGTGGATTTATATGACGACGTGATTGCCGCACCAACTTCTAAACCGGATGATGGAGATGGACCCCCTAATTCGGCACCGCAGCACCAGCATCCACCGGAGGAGACCAACGGCAGCATCCCCTATCACAACAACGCATCAAACCACGGCCATCATGGCCGCCGTTTTCAGCTATACGTCGGCAACCTAACTTGGGTTTGTACATGATTTTGTCTCATTTAGATTATAATGTAAATATAGGAGAGTTTTTATTGTTTTGAATGTCAGGTTTTCTCTTGGTAACGAGAAAAACTGATTTCTGTGGGACTGCCGTTCGCCACTCGGGTTTTATTACTGAGCCGTTTAGGTAATGCATTGTTTTAGGCTAATATAGTCAATGTCATTAGTTCAGGGATGAGTTTGAACTAAGTAGGATTTTTTTGCATAGTTCATGAAACACTTGCTTCTTGCAAGACTTAGATCAAACTCCCAAGACTTTGTATAGAGCAGGATTATAATTAATATTGAGCGACCACATAAATGTTGGGATTGTTTACAACACATTTAGATAATGTAAATTAATGTATCATGTCAATAGATTAAAAATTCAATGATTTTCTGTAACTTTCTCTTTGTATGTGAAATAATATTTACGTTTGTTTAACTTTAAAATTATAAAGTCAAAATTTGTTGTCATTCATTATGTTAATAATACAATACTATATTAATTTGTAATTTGACGAGCCAATAACTTATGCAATTCAATAACTATAAGCACCACAACATTCAACATAATGTACGTCCATTTTGAGTTTAACAAAATTTTTGTGATAAGTTATTTTTTAAATTAATTATTATATCGGCTAAAGTACTAAAATCTGAGTGAAGATGGCAGTTCCTTCGGTGACCAGATGAAAAGTTACAATCTAAAGTTGTATCTTTTATGATATTATCATTTATTCGTGATTGATTTTTCATCAAAAACATGGTGTTTATTACCTGTAAGCGTTTTTCATTTGGTTACCATTTATTACTAGTCTATGTGCATCTGTGTATAAAAAAGCCCCAGATACATTAGGGGATGAAAAAAAAGACTGAAAAAGAACATGATGCACAACACTTAATCTTTGTCATTGCAACACTGTCCAGTGTCCTGCGACTTGTACTCCCAAAATTTGTGTTATGTCCCAATACATTTATGTGATTGCATAATTATGTTGGATAATTTGACAGTGTTGCACATCAAGACGGGTATAATTTACCCCTATTGTATCTGAAGCTTAAAAGTATATTTAATTGCACAGCCGCACATGTCAATCACAGGCCTTATTTTATATAATTTTGAAATGATGACACCATTGTCACATTTTGTTTTTGAAATAAGGCTTCGGAAATTATTTGTTTGGCTAAATATCTAACTAAAATGAAATCACTACATGTATAGCAAAATCCTGAAATGAAATAATATATTTTGGTGACTAGAACATTGTTTAGATTGTCACTGATCAACATTGTAGCTTAAAAATATTTTGTGTCAATCGAAATTAAGTATTTTATCCACGATTTTGCTATAGAATAAAAAAAATACATGGAAGCAAAAACAAGGAAGCGTCCTTTTACAATATAATTTAAGTTAAAATGTTAACTTTACATTATTTAATACTATTAAATAACTTACAAGGCTGGATTAGGTACATGAAAGGAATATTCTGTAGTAAGATCTTTTGGGAGCATCTTAGATGCCAATTCTATTAATATTTAATTATTTTTATTGTATTAGTAAACTGTACAATATTTTGTTAGATGTTTTGATCAACATTAAGTATGTATTAACATACATTATTGTCCTCTAATATTCAAATTGTATTAATTACATGTCAAATATTTCTCAATGGCATAGTGCCAGCTATCTACATGACCATTTTTTTTTTATTACTTGGATTAAGTAAATCTTTAATTCTTTCTTTGTTTGGTGGCCTTTTTGTCATTGTTGAGGTTTGTATTGTGCATAATCCAGCCTCTAGCTGATGTTACTTCTTCAATTAATGTTATCTGTTTAAAACTGTCATAACTTACATTCTAAACAACTAATATAGTTTTTGTCAATTGACTTGTTCAAATGTTGTAGTATAAATAATTTTGTTTAGGTTGTATAAAGGAGATTATTAGGACAAAATAGGTTATTACAAAAAAAACCTTCATTTCAGGGTGACAAAGGATTTGTAAAATTATTTAAACTTACTGAATATTTTACTCAACTTGTTTTTGCTTCATTTTACAAAAAAAATGATATATCTACTTATTATCAATATTTTAGAAGCAGTAAATTTTTTAACACAGACGATGCTCATTGAAAATACACCATCTAAATTGCATCCATTATAATCTGTGTGAATCAATTTACAATTATTATATGAACTTTTTAGTTTATTTCTGCACCAATCAAGGAAATGATCTTGATAAAAAAGACTTGTTTCCGAGATATTGTTTCTCATATTCTGCATATCGCAGAATGGCCAACTTGTGATATTTTTAATAACTTGTGCTGTTGTTTTCATATTTTTATTTAATTGGATTTCATATTTATAGTTCTATTATACAAAGAGATATTTGCATTTATAAATATATGTTGTACATTCAGCAGCATAGTCACCTACACATTAGACGTCTTCGGGCAATAACTTTTTGACTTTTTGTCTGGGTAATAATGTCGGTAATCGTAAAATCGTTGACTACTTATTGCCCAGCGACATTGAATTATAAAATTAGAAATAGCAATGGAATAGTGTTCATTAGTAAGTTGGTATGTTCTCTGTTTCTACAACGGGCAGGATGTTAATTTGTTACTTTGTAAATAATTTCATATTTTTATTTCTTGAATAAACTGTTCCCATGATAGCTCACACTACCATTGTTAAATGTGGTGGACACTAAACATAAAAACAGTATTCTGTATTTGTCATTTTCTAAAGATTGGCAGAAACAGAAGAATGTTTCATATTTGTACTTAGGATATTTATTGATTTATGATGCAAGAATACCGTAATATTCTAGTAGCTTACATTCATTAGAGTGTAAAATAAAATAAATTGAAGAGCACAGACTACTTTTAAGACATATTTGTCACCATTTATTTGTACTGACATGCTGTAGGCATGCCAGGTTGCAAGTACAAGCCATATTAAAATCTTGTAAATATCTCTTTGATGTATTGCATTGATGGTTTTGTGGCAGTAATAAAATACTGTATTTGTGATTAGGTTATTTTTGGCATGTTAGTATGGGTGTAACTCTGGGTGTCTAACAAAAGTATAGAACAAATTGTGTTTCATGTTTTTCCATTTAAGATCTTGGATACCTGGTATCTTACTGATCCAACTCAAATGTAATGTATGAAACTGAGAATCGGCGTACTTTTGTGCATCTTGTGAGTTTTGGATATTGAATTCTGAGAGTTGAAGAATGAATGATTTCTATGTATTTATTTATTAGTTCATGTAACATATTTATTAATCATAGATACCTCTCCCAATGATGACATGTCAACTACACAATCTTGAATATTTTGCTTAATAAAGTAAACACTGTTTTTGCACATAACTGAAAAAAAGAATGAGTTCTGTACGACATCATAATTATAATAACTTACAATATTGTCTCAATGATTGTCTTTTATCATTACTACATTGCTTTAGTCAATAACATAGAGATTTTATGTGTCACATACTGTGTGTAGGCTATAAACTAGTTCTTCGGGCATAGTGAGAGCAATGCATTCAACAATAATTATAATTTCCTATTAGTAGTGACGTTTGTAGCGTTATTCGCCTGTTTCAACATGCTTGTCACTTGACAATTGGAATCTTGAGGCGGGAATTGCATGAATATTTAATAATTACTATCCATTTCGCTCAAAATTCTGGTTTGTTTGACCTTGACCTATGTATTTTACATAACTAATGATTTTCTTTATCAGGTTTTCAGAGGTAAGATGTTTGAGCTTGTTCCGCGTAATGATGTAGCTATTTGTGTCTTAATTTGATTATATTTCATTGTATTTTTTCTTTTTTGTTCCTCTATTCTTGGCAGATGTGTGTGATGGCACATTTTGTCTGTATTGCGGTTGCAACTTGTCCAATATTTTGTTGTGTAAACATTTATTATGTACTATTTTTAAATTGGCGTTTAAATTGTTTTAATGTTTATCTCTACAGTAAAATTTATAAATCTGTATGTATCATACTTATCTAAAATTTTGTGTATATCCGGGCGGTAATATTATAATACTGATAAATCGAAAGTTTTCACTTATTTCATTATTATAGTGGTAGTTTTTAACTACAATTATGTAAAAACATGGATAAAATTTATACTTCGCGGCGTCATACGTAATTTATAATTTCTGTCACGACTTTGTAACCACCTTTTCTATACATTTACGAGGATTGTAAATAAACTCTATCCATATTGTTATGTCCCCTGTAACATAACTATTGGCAGATGGTTAATAGCATAAATAAACTAACTGTAATAATGCTAAAATAATTATTACTTATAATGTAATATTTCCCAGCTTAAAACATTTTTGTACGTTAGATATCTATTAAAACCTTGTCTAGTGTAACGAAAGTATTTATCACCTACTTCATTAGATTGGTTTCCAATAAATTAAGGCGTGATACGATTTCAAAGTGTAAACAAAACTATGTTAATGACCAAGATGTTAAATCCTTGTACTAAGTGAGTTTAATAATCCTTCCTAACTGTTAGAAGGATCTCGTGTCCCGTTTGAGAGTGATGGAGTCTGCAGTTTTGCGAACTGCACTTATTTATCTTGATACTGCCAATATCTGTGATAAAATTTATGAATGACAATAAAAACATGGTAACAATTAAAACTGTTTCCTTTCTCCCAAAGTCTCCTGTTACGAAATGAGAGAACGTCAATTTACTAAAATAGAAAAAAATAATCTGATAATATCTAAGTATCGTTTCGTGTTTACAATTCGTGCAAACAGATGAGGTGTAGGTTTCACAAACACGTTTTGAGTGATATACATTTTTGCAAACGTCGTTAGTATGCTTAAATTCGTGTTCATATTTCCGCGGTTTTTTTTTATATT
This sequence comes from Mythimna lalbum, assembly GCA_949319445.1. Lineage (NCBI taxonomy): Eukaryota > Metazoa > Arthropoda > Insecta > Lepidoptera > Noctuidae > Mythimna > Mythimna lalbum. Next base: position 15,529,202 of record OX439357.1, on the reverse strand, counting down.
CGCGCTAAAAAGTTCTTGGACGAGGTTCCATACGTCACGAGTCGTGGCTGGCTTCATCACGTATGTATACAACTTATCGCTTTGTTGTCCAGCTTGTACCGTGGTTTAGTTTTTGGTAAAACCTTTTGCAGTGGGCGACGGATCAAGACATTGCTAACAACATCGCAGACATTGGCGTTACCGATTTCCAAGACGTGAAGTTCTTCGAGAATAGGGCGAATGGACAGTCGAAGGGGTTCTGCGTCATTTCGCTGGGCTCTGACCAGTCCATTAGGATGGTTATGGATCGTCTGCCCAAGAAAGAGATTCATGGACAGCACCCAGTCGTCACTTTACCCACTAAACAGGTAAGTAGCGAGATCTTCCATGGATCTGCTTTATACATACTTCTTACTTTTTGTATCGACATATCTTGAGCGTGTAGGTAATGCTAGCCCGAAAGGCTTCAAAGGAACGTTATACGACAATAGATACATGATGATCTCTTGAAGGACGTTAGGTGTACATCATAAATAAGTAGGAGGTTGGGTTCAATCAGGGGCTAATTAATCTTGGAAATCCTAAATCATTTCTGCTTTTGCTGACTAAAACCAACCTGTGTTCCTTCAGTCTAGAGCCAAAGTAACTCTAATATTCCCACAACCCTAGTTAACGTCGAATATAGAATTCGACGTTAACTCAGCTCATCGAATCAGCGTCCTGGCTAGGCTTCGCTCAGAGCCGTTTTGTTTTTGATAACTTTAAACAATATTGTTTTGCCTTCGGTGGCTAACGCATACATAGTTGCCGCAGGTCTGCACCTGCACCAGCGGCCTGTTTAATACTTAACGCGGCTGCCTTGAGTATTAAACACTCGTGTGATTTATGTTGTGATTCTTTATTAATTAATAATCAGCCTACAATGTTCTTACTGCCGAAATACGGACTTCTCTGGGAGAGTATCTGGGTCCTAGAATCTGTGATAACTTTCAATTGCTTACAATTTGGTTTTAATTAATCAAACATTCAGCAGAACTAAAAATTAGCGTCGTGAATAACTCATTTATCTTGGAATTAATTAAAAACATGTTTCTGTGACTCATTCTTAGAAGATACATAATTTCAGCCGACTTGATTCATCGACTTCCTTTTTTACGCTAGGGCATAGTTAAAAACCTAAAAATCTTCCTGGAGAACCGCGAATCAATAAAAAAAATCATAAACGTACCTATCAACTACGTGATTTTCGAAATAGGTCTTGTGCTCAAAAAAGTCGGAACTAAACTCGGGAACTCTTCTTTCATACGTCACTATTGACCGTGCTGTGTTTAGAAAGACTTAATGTAGGATATGCATACGTACTAAAGAAAGCAATTCAGTTATTCCATACGGTTTCTCAAACGTTTTCGATTTTAATGTTTTTATGATATTGAAACTTCTGAACAAAGTAGGTCAGGACGTTATTGAGCATGGGCTCTCAATTATTTCCGAGTTCGCGCCGTATACATTTTGTGCATTTGTTTAACCCTTCAGATACCGTCAATTAGACACAATAGTAAGACAATAGATGCGCGGCCACCGGTGGTCGCTTGGGGATTCATGAATTAATAACGCCGCGTTTAAGCAATACAGTATGAACATAAAAATATTGCGAAAAAAATGTCCTAGGAACCTTTTTTTTTTTACAAAGTGTTTGACAGTTTGCCAGTAGCGTTCAATGAGCGTATATTTCACAGGCCTTGAACCAGTTTGAGAGTCAATCTAAGACTAGATCTACACCGCCTGGACCAAATCCAGGCATGAGAGGACCACACCCGGGCGGCCCGCCCGGGCCGCATCCTGGAGGTAAACCTTTGTTTTTGTTATGACCATTGATCCTTGTTGGAAAATAATTGATACTGACTGAAAATTTAGGTCTAGGGTACTGAAAAAGAAATAAGTTGCAATGAGAGGAAAGTAATATGGAACGTCGTGGGTTTAATTTACTGGTCTAGTGGTATTCGAAGTGGGTTTTCTGACTTAAAAATTACAATTGCTGGAGAAGGAAATACTTATTTTTACAAACACCAGATTCTGAGACAACGTATACTATTCAAAAGTATAATCTATTCGGTATTAGTTCAATAAAACAAAAGGACCCTGAGAATTTTACTACCAGAAACTAGTGAGAAAACTATGCATGCGCGAATTACATAGGCCGTAACCGGTCGTCAGTACCTATATTATCGATTGCGATAAGAGTTCCCAGATGGTAGTACGTTTCTTTATTTACAATGCGTTTCGTGTAAACTCGAGTAGCGTTAATTTCCTAAGTAACAAAACGAAGTCTATCAACTTGAATGTCAGTAGCAACGCCCCAAAATCTGAAATAGACTACTGCTACAAAATAAGGGCGTAGACAAAGTCAAAGGAAGTGGTTGACTGATAAATAACTGTGCTTAGACTTCTTCGGCGGCGGACCAAACGGGCCAGGCCCCAACGGCCCTCGGATGATGATGGCGGGCGGGGCGCCGCACCACCAACTTCGCGGCCCGGCCGGCGGACAACACGGGCCTCATGGGCCGCACGGGCCTCCTCATGGCCCACCGCACCATCTCCCGCAACACCAGGGCCCGCCCCCGCATCATTTGCCGCATCAAGGACCCCCACCGCATCAGGGCCCACCGCCCAGAGGACCACCTATGCAGGTAATTTTTTTTTAGTGTAACAAATAGCAAAAAAGAAGTGCTGATCTTATTCCGAAATTCTTGCACTATTAGAAATTACAGTATCACTGTCAGGTATAGACTACTTTTAGGTATCCTAGAAAAATACACCGTTTTCGTGGCAGAGGACCTGATAGCGATACGGGACTTTATATATTCGAAAAAAAAAGGATTTTTAAGGCAAATAGATAAACTTTTATAACCTATGTTTATAGCCCACAATATATACTACATACATACTATATACATGAAAAACAAACGCATTTGATAGTTATTTTGATTAGCTATATTAATCCTTCCAACGCCACAGTCTGTTAGATGAGACAATAAATGGATTACACTGAAATCCAATTTCTACGGCAATTCGCATCTAGCGATATAAGTGTTAATTTTTCGGTTCCGTTATTTTTATTTATTAATTTGGTCGTGGAAAAATCCTTGGTGTTGAGAGAGTTAATTTAGAGGCTAACGAACTCAAAGTGAGAGTTTTTTTTTTGAAGAATACCAATATAGAACGTGTTATTATTAGCCATGAAGTGTGTGTATAAGTTTCTGATGGAGACAAAGATGTCAGATAAAACCATACCTATCTAATAAGGAGGAGGGTAAAGTAGATTCTGAAATAGTACATTTTGATATAATGCGACCGAGGCGGAATCCGCACGAGCCGTAGGCGTGTGTTATAGAGCCGAGGGCTGCAGTGACAAATTTGCTCGTGTGTCCGACGACTTTTTGCAATACACTCACTGAAATGAATAAACGGGGGTTGACCGATTCGAGGGGGACGACGCGCGCTCAGCCTGAGACGGTAAATGTCATAAAATTATGACGGTGGAGAGCACGCGCACTTTTTGGTACTAGTGCGGGAAATAGACTAGGCTATTTCCCGCCTTTTAGGCGTGCCTGTACCTAATCGGCGCGATAAGAGCGGATTTTCGAGTGAGTGTATTGATAAAGTTTTGTAAGGCAAGGAACTGGCAAGTTACCGGCATTGTTGTATAGTCTCATTCTCCTTCAAATGAATTTGTTTTTCAATCATTTTTCGTTATTAGTTCCAAGGCCCGCCACAAATGCAACGCGGCCCCGGCGGCCCAGGTGGCCCCGGAGGGCCAGGAGGGCCTGGCGGGCGCCCGGATTGGGGACCCCGTGGGCCTCCGCAGCAGCTGCCCCCTCACCCCGCGCCACAGTACGGACCCCCGCAGCATCAGATGCCCCATCAAATGCCGCCGCCGCATCCGGTTAGTATTATAAGATTTTTTTTTTTAAACTGGGGATTTCATAAGGGTATTTTTTCTTCTAATCTATATAGTCTATCTAAAAAGTCAAACGACTTGGGTAAAGGGCAAAACTGAAATCGGATCTAGTCAACACTGGTTCAATAATCAAGGTTGATTAAGAGATCTTGATCATGGTTTACTAATAGAAGAACCTTATAAAAAGGATCGTATGTAAGTATTTTTCAAATTATAAAATAATATTATACAAAATTCCCAAGTCGTTTGACTTTTTAGACAGACTATAACCAATTCTTTTAAGGGCGAGTGTTCAGACAGACTCTTCTAATTTTTATAAGCGTAATGTAAAGATTTTTGAGTATATATATTTTTTAATTTCATAGTATTATAAAAACGAATTTATTGACAGTTTAATTATTACGTAGTGCATGTGTATAGGTTAATAAATTCCTTATTTTAGTGTTTGCTGCAGTGTTTATTAATGTTTTCCTTTTATAAAACTGCCCAGACCAGTATTTTTTTGTTACAAATTAATGGTGTACGACAGCCCGAAATCAACTATCGGGCAATACCCTACCAGACCATAATATCTATATGGCCGGAGAATCCTCTCTTTTCAACGGAGGTTTGCGAGACTACTCTCTGTCCCACATACCTCCTTCATATAAAGCAAATATCCAAAGTGAATGTCAATGTCTCATGAGAACAATAAACACAATAAACTTTCACAACAGAAAGTGGCTTAAATAAAAACGTATCAATGCAGTGTTATCATTATTGTAGTCCAAAAGTTAAATTAAGTTTAAGCTTGGCAATTTTTCATACTGTGTAGAACGCTAACAAACTAATCAGTATAAAATAACTTTGCGAGTTAAGCTTAACTAACTTCGCTTTTGGTCTGCAACTAATAAAAAAGCCATCATGTCATCATGGGCATATGTTAGAGTAACCCTAGATGTAAAGTCAGCCATCACCATTACTAACAAGCGGTCATTGTGTTCACCAGCGCGATGTTCGCTTGCAGGGCGGCGCGCTGCCGCCGGGCCACGCGGGCCACGGCGGCCACGCGGGCCACGCCGGCCACGCGCACGGCGGCCACGCGGGCATGGCGGGCGTGCCGCGCGGCCCCGCGCCGCTGCCGCACCACCCAGGTATGCCCCCCTACCCAGGTACGCACACACACCTTTCTTTATTATTTTTTTGCTAACTTACTAACTTGACGAGATGATGTCACGGCCACGAGCCCAGCCATACATGGGCCTTACCATGGCGTGTCAGTGCGAGCGAGAAAGAGCTATGTGGCTCCATACTTTTAACAGTTCACTCTAGGTCGTAAAATGAATGTGTTAAGAACTCGTGGTAGAGCCTCAGTTTAGATAAAACACTACCAGAGCCAGAGGTCCGGGGTTGGTCACAGACCAACCATACATTTCGAGACCCCTCTAGATTTCAGGTCCCAACTAACAATTTTTCGATCTATGATGATTGTTATGGGAAGTTAGAATCTTTGCAAGTCTGAAAATCAGCCTTTTCAAGGGAAAGTGTGTGATCCAATTAGTGTCGGAGCAGATAAAATTAACTCTTCAGATACCGTCAGTAACTTGAGCAGCAAAATGATGCAAAACCACTGAAGTAGAAGATGAGTGACTTTTCATCAAACAGCATAGCTGTTCTAGTGGCAACATCTTGTCACTTAGTTTCATGAGAAAATGGTTTACACTCATAAGTTGAACTGTAGGCTACTAACAAACTAATTTAATTTCAAATATAATGTGATGATCAAGACCTCAGAAGAAAGTTTGAAATTTAAGAAATTATTGTTTAACCGTTTGAACGTCAATCACTTGTATACAAGTTCGAGATTTTCGTGCCCACAGCGCCACTACTTGATTAGAAGTAATAATAGTATAAAATAAATTTACGACTTTTACAAGACCTTTTATTTTGTTTTTATGGAAAATTGCCCTGTTATAAGCCATATTTTTAACTTTTTCACACATAATAAGTTCTTGTTTGTTTTATATTTAATAGAAAGATAAACGCCAGAAAATATTTTTTTTTACATTTTTTGCGTGGCGCTGGAGGACACATCGAGTATTATATAGATGGGCGTCGAAAAGGTTAAGTTATTTTTAGTATACATTTTGAAAGAACCAGCAGTAGCAAAAAAACTTATAACAAAATGCATGCCCGTTTTTTAATTTGTAGTTGGTATTGTTGACATATGTTCAGTCCTGAATGGTGGTAAGGTCTGGAATAAAACCCTATGTCTATTGTCGTAGGTGTGGGCGGCGGAGCGCCGGCACCACACGTAAACCCCGCGTTCTTCGCGCAGCAGCCCCCCGTGCAACCGCAGCCTGCCGTGCAGCCACCGCCGCAGCCCGGCCCGCCTGGTAAGGCACTCATAGTATGATCAGTACACGCAAATAGATCTTTTGTACAGAGATCTCCGTGCGACGATCATCATCATCATCAGCCTTTTAATGTTCCCACTGCTGGGACTCAGGCCTCCTTTCTAGGAGAGGGAATGGGCCATAATCCACCACGCAGGCCCAGTGCGGGTTGGTGAATGTCACATGTCGTCGAATTTTTGGTTCTAAGACATACCGGTTTCCTCACGATGTTTTCCTTCACCGTTTTGAGAGCAGTGGTGATGAAATAAATTACACAAAGTACATGCCTGGCTGGGTTCGAACCCGCGACCTACAACTCGTAAGTCGGGGCCATTACCACTCGGCCACCACTGCTCACTCGGCCACCACTGCTCATAACGACGATATTTACGGGATAAAGGAGTAGGTACTACTGCTCGTCCTTCGCACCTACTTCGATTAGCTTTGTTACCTCACTATGTTTCGTCCGGACCAAGGCGTTGATGGTGCGTAGTGTGCCACGCGCGCCTCAAGAAGATTTCAGCTAAACCGTAGGGTCCTAGCAGGGTCGAAGCCTATTGGGATCATGGGTTGTACTGAAGAGAACCATGGGGCCCTGGAACAAAGGCGAATAAGGTTTAGGAAGGTAATAAGAGTGGGTTTTAGTTAGTAAAGTTTGAAACGCCCTCGCCCCCCGCCCTAATGTAGAAGTCATTAGGTGATTTAACACTTATTCTCTATGAAAACTTCAGTTATATTTATTAAATCTAAGGAATTGAAGAGAGAAAGCGCTATATTGTTAAGCACTTTCATTTTGGAGTTTATTTATATCAGAGCCATCTGAGATTTTGCTATCAAACTGCTTCAAACATTGAATGATTATTGGCTAAAAGGTAATTTCCATATCTGTAGGTCCAGGAGCACCATACGGCCATCCTGCTCACGGCGCGCCTCCGCCCGCACAAGGCCCCCCTCCTGCTGCACGACCGCCTTACGGAAGACCACCACAGGTAAATTTTATTACACTTAACCCTTCAGATACCGTCAATTAGAGACACAATAGTAAGACAATAGATGCGCGGCCACCGATGGTCGCTTGGGGATTCATGAATTAACAGCTAAGTTGGCAGAGTGACCCCCAGGCAGATGAAGTGCAGTATTAACAATATTTCACTCCCTGAATGCTGTAGCATCATTGGACATAGTCGTGGAGATCGTGTTTGTATGATAGACGTAGAAATGGCAAAAGGTAAATATTTCAAGTCGACTAGATGTAGGCAAAAGGGGAGTCATTTCAGCAGTGAGACATAAAAAAAGCTATTTCATGAAAGCGCAATCTAGCCTGTCTCAGTCAGGTTTATTAGTGTCTTTAAATGCGCAATGGGTGTAATGAGCACTTGGGTTTTCGATTTTAATTAGTAATGAATGTGTCTCTTTCAGAACTACCCGCCAGCGGCAGAGGCCGGGCGCGGCGCGCACCACGGGCCCGGCATCGGGGCGCACCCCGGCCACGCGCCGCACGCGCCGCACGCGCCGCACGCGCCACACGCCGCGCACCCGCCGCACAGTATTAGTGAGGCGGAGTTCGAGGAGGTGATGTCCCGCAACCGCACCGTGTCGTCCAGCGCCATCGCGCGCGCAGTCAGCGATGCCGCCGCCGGGGAGTACGCGTCGGCCATTGAAACGCTCGTCACGGCAATTTCATTGATAAAACAGAGCAAGGTAGGTTTTAAAATCAATTAGGATGCTATTTGGTCACTCTCGAGCAAGATGAACAGAACATTACGTCTTTATTATGCACACATTTTAGTTTTTTTTTAAATTATGAATGCAGGTGCTTTAATGCCTCTAAAAAAATATTTGAAGAACTGCATCTGCTTTCAAATATTTGAACGACTTCAATCAACTTGACAAGTCCTAAAAGAGGTCAAAAACGTTTGACATCGATATAAAATATCACGCGTTCCGAGTCTATTATATATATTACACTTCTGGACACATCTATTGGCCCACCTTGTATTTTCAGTTTCGTTTGGTCCTAGCAAAAATTTTATATTAGGTCGAGCAAAAAGTTTTTATGCAGTTTTGAACCTGGCACATTCACAATTTCATTCAATAGTCTGTTTTTTAAATTTCGAACACAGAATTTAAAGAAACAAAAGACAATTTGGAGCCTGTTTGTTGATATCAAACAATCGAATACTAAGAAAACTTGGTTTTATTGGTTTACTTGGATTTATTTCTTGAAAAAGTGATTGATATCTTTGGTTTTGCAACCAACATTACTTATTCTTAACATTAAGGTGAGGTTCTATCAATAATCTATGGATACTTCACCTGTAGTGGCCGCCCAAGCTGTGGCACTTATTCAGGCCGGACACAGCCAAAGAAACGTGAGTGCTCAACTTAATTTAAGTCGATCTGTGGTCCGAAATGTTTGTCGGAGGTCCCTAGAGACTGGCGGCTTTGTTCGTCGCCAAGGAAGGCCACGATCTCGGGTCACAACTGAAAGGCAGGATCGATTCATTGTGACAACCAGCTTGAGAAATCGTCACCTTACCTCCATTGAGATACAAAACCAACTTCGCGACTTCCACGGAGTATCTGTGAGCGCTCGAACTGTTCGGAGAGGGTTAAAAGAACGCGATATGTTACCACACAAGCCAGCTAATGGGCCCAAACTAACGCGAGCCCACCGAACAGCGCGCCTTCATTTCGCACGCAGTCATTTAAATTGGACACAGCAAGATTGGAGCCGTGTACTCTTTTCTGATGAGTCTAAAATTGTGTTACATGGCAATGATGGAAGGAAGAAGGTCTACCGACGTAAGGGAGAGTGTTTCGCACAATGCTGCTTTGAATAGAGGGTTGCTTATGACGGTGGCTCATGGACTGTCTGGGGCGGTATATCCGCGAGCGGCAAAACTCAACTTGAGGTTGTTACAGGACCACGGCTGCCAACATTAAATGCTGAAAGGTACATTCGTGAGTGCTTAGAACCTCACGTGATACCATACGCGGACTATGTGGGCCCAAATTTCCTTTTTATGCATGATAATGCAAGAGCCCATGCGGCCGGCATCGTCAGGGAATATCTTCGGGATGTGAACATCACAGTTATGGACTGGCCAGCCAGAAGCCCAGACATGAACCCCATTGAGCACATGTGGGACGAGCTAAAACGACGTGTTAGGGCTCGTCAACTAGTTGCCCAGACGATGAAGGAGTTGAAAACTGCCATAGAAGAGGAATGGGAGATGATCCCTCAAAATTTCATAGAGCGGTTGATAAACTCTATGCCTAATCGTATGAGAGCTGTGGTAGATGCCCATGGAGGCAACATGCGTTATTAAATTAAACCTTTATTTGATAAAACATGTTTTTTATTCAAAAATCAATTGCCTTTAACAAGGCGCATATCCGACTTGTTAGGCGTAGCTCCATGTCGTATGGTATTCTGAATTCAAATTTAAAACAATACGATCGAAAAAGATGGTAAAATGTATCAGGTTTAAAACTGCATCAACAGTTTTTGTTCAATCTAGCAATCATATTTCGGTAGGGGCCATCGAAACCTAAACTCTAAGGTGGGCCAATAGATGTGTCCAGAAGTGTATATTAGCGCGTTGATACATCGTTCACTCGCAAGGAGCGACTGTTTACGCGTATCATTGATGTGATCGTGACTTGGAACACGGGGCATAAGATACACAAATACACACAGATACAGTTATACTGTAATGTCAAGCACCACAGGGTTGCCAACCCTTTAAAATAATGTTTATAGGGATACAAGATTATATTTGTATGAATTGTCTATAACAATATGTTCCTTATCAACATCTTTAGGTTGCCCACGACGACCGCTGCAAAATCCTGATCTCTTCGCTCCAAGACACGCTGCACGGTGTGGAGACCAAGTCATACGGTTCTGGCGAGCGGTCCCGCCGCTCCCGATCTCGAGACCGCGACCAACGCGCGCATCACCGCACACCACGGCGCCGAGAGCGCTCGCAGTCCCGCTACCGCGACCGCTCTCGCGACAGGGAGGACAGAGACAGGTGAGGATGTGCTTGTTGTGTAGCGACCAACGCACGCAGTGATGCTGCGAGGGCTCGCAGTCCCGCTACCGCGACTGCTCTCGCGACAGGGGAGGACAGACCGGTGAGGATGTGCTTGTTGTGTAGCGACCAACGCACGCAGCGACGTCTCGAGCGCTCGCAGTCCCGCTACCGCGACCGCTCTCGCGATAGGGAGGGCAGAGACAGGTGAGGATGCGCTTGTTGTGTAGCGACCATCACACACCACGGCGCCGAGGGCGTTCGCAATCCCACTACCGCGACCGCTCTCGCGACAGGGAGGAGAGACAGGTGAGGATGTGCTTGTTGTGTAGCGACCACCGCACGCAGCGGCCCCACGAGCGCTCGCTGTTCCGCTACCGCAATCAGTCTCGTGACAGGACAGGTTATTCCTACATATAATCGTTTGTATTATATTTAGTAATAGTGCAGTACACAGTACATTCTAATGACAGACAGATAAACTGACTGAAAGACTTACAGAATGAAATGAGTATTACAGAATGTCTATCTCGTGCCTTCAAAGCAGAATGGTAATGCGGTAAATGAAGTAACGTATGAACGCAAGAAGGGTAACTAGGTAATACGATTTAGGAGAGTCCTGTATCCTGCTGGCGTACGAAGACAGGGTAACGTTGCTTGATTCCGCTTAAGAATTACTGACGCTATGACCTTGCTTGCAGGTACAAGGAACGTTCGAGAGAACGCGATCGCGAGCGTGACCGCGATTCGTAAGTGTCGCGCATTCCTACACGTTCGCTATCATCACGCACGTTTACTTTATGGCACAAGGTTAGAGTGAGGCAAGGGGACTAGGGCGGGCGCTTACCGGCTCCACAGATCAGCTCGAGTTTAGCCTGCTTCACATATGTGGTGTCGTGTCTAGGCGCCGTCTGACGCAGTTGGCATTAAAAGTCTTCTGTTCGTTTGATTGTTTTATACCCTGGCATGACGCTAACTGACACACCATTGACTAGTAGATGCTATACGTATTTCCTCAGGTTGAAATAATAGACGATTATTGCGGGACGCAAGCGGTTGTGTCTCTGCAAGAATGTACGTGTATATATATGCTGCCGCATTTCTACATCTGTATTTGAAAAAAAATATATATATAACCACCCGACAACATCTATCGGGCAGTTAATACGACACCCGGCTAGTCGAAGAATCCTCCCTTCTTAATGGAGGTTTGCTGGATCCTCCCTGTTCCGCATACTATATGCAAGCTGCAGTCTCAACGATTGATACTTTGTGCCCGCCTTATTCCCGCCCGCGTGGGTGTACCCAAGTTCCTCACTCTGGCCAAGGCCAGTGGCGTGAACAGTATCCTAGGTTTATTTTGTCTGGCTGATACATTCGATGTTCTTCGCTTTAGTTTATATTTTCGAGTTCCTTTGACCTTGATTTTCCTGTTATCTAATAGCGATGGTAGAAGACTCACTGTATTTTATACCTGCATTGACAAAGTTGCGTCGTGTATATGCTTGTCGAGCTTTGGTATGAAACTTATTTTGGTGTGATTTTGTTTCCCTAGACTTGAGAGCTTCGACTTCACGAAAGTACGTGGTTTTAATGGTGTTTATTATCTTTGTTTCAGGTATTACAGGGATTATCGTGAGCGTGAACGCGACAGGTCTCGCTCTAGAGATAGGGAACGTGCTGATCACTATAATAGGGGACACAGTCGTGAGGAGAGGTGAGCAACCATCTTTTTTGTTTAGCTCATAGCTTGTGTGTAAAGTATATAATAGATAATGTTGCATGAAGAGCCTATTTATTTCTAAGCTTGGAAATTGTGTATTTAAACTCAAAATTTTTTTTTTTTGAATTCAAACTGTGGCTGTAAAGTACGCTTCTTGTTGCGAAGTACTCATACACAATTTTTCTACTGCTCAGTGACTTGCCGAGTGTTGCGAGTCGTTATTAAGTTTGAGTCGAACTTTAATTTAAACTTATTAAAAATTTTCATTATGTGACTAATACTAGGTTGGACATAAAACATGCCGTAATTACCACCAGCTCTACCACCAGGCCGCGCAAGTCGCCCGTGGAGCCCGTGGCCGAGGCCGGCGGCGGCGACGCCAGCGGCGCCAAGAGCCGCACGGCCGCCGCGCCCTACTACGACGAGCGCTACCGCGAGCGTCGCGAACGCGAGCCGCCGCCGCCCGAGCGCGAGCGCGAGCGCGAGCACCGCCGCGACGCGCGCCACTAGCCGCGCCGCCGCCACACGCCGCGCCGCAGCCCCACGCCGCGCCACTCCGAGCCGCGCCGCCTGCGTACGCCGCGCCGCAGCAAGGACAGACGCCGCAACACTTCGATCAACCAAAAGTGATACCATTGAGGACATAACGCCTGGTCACGACCTTGCCGAGCCCAGCGACACCAACACCATATATACCAAAATGCGTGCCATGGAAGCGAACGTATGGCCGACTAAGTGCTTTGCCACAATCAGACTGCTTCGCTCCTTGAACCGGATTGCGCTTCGTCAGCTCGTGACCAAATTCCATGAACAAGCAAAAATAGATAAGAGTAACTGACATGTGCATTTTTGCTAAATAAATCTGATTACCAAATGTTCTTAATTCGTTTAAACGTGTTAGAATAAGATCTGTAATCTTCCCATAGTAACAACAGTACTTCCTAGCGGTCTAGCTCGCGCGTTGTGACAGTCATACAATAAATCATCAAGTCCATCTATCAACTTTATTAGGAGCTGAATGGCTTGAGACTGTAAATGAGATCAAACACAAGTCTTGTGAAGCAATAAGATAATATTCTAAAGCTTCTGGTATATGTTGCATTAGAAGAGATAGATAGGGATCAAGAAAACCGGGAAAAGAAATACCGGTTAGGTATAAAATATTGTGGAACACGTATTATTCTCGTTTTCTACTTAGTATTGGTTGGAAATGGCTTAGACCTAGATCTTGATCTAAATTTGGTCTCCGTGTGTCGTGTTGAAATGCCTTATGTCAAAACAATTATTTTGAACTGAAATAAGTTGACGTTGTATATTTTATCATATCTAGCTTGCATCCAGAATGATTGGATCGAAAGCATGTAGTAACCAAAGGATTTAATATTAAAATCCGGATTTAAATGAAATACGACAAGTATATTACTGCTACCCCATATTCTATGAATTCTTTGCCAAACAGCTAACTAAAAGTGTACTTTAAAAGCAAAATTATTCAATATTTCACAGAGGTTAGACTAATTTGACATTCCAAAATAGGTACATTTTGCATCGTTGGCGCGTTCTTCCTTCTAAATTTTCTGTCTATTAAAATTTAACTTTGAACCATGTGTATTTCAAAATAATGAAAATATGTATTTTTATTGTTTTCTTCTCTAACAATACTTAATTTCATTGTTTTTGATGACGTCGTCATGATTTTACTTCAAATCGTAGTCATCTTGTTACTGTAAATGTACTTCCTAAGGGTTCAATGATAGTTTTCAATAGGTAAATCCATTAGTTATTGTATAAGGTTAGTCACGTAAGTTTTAAGATATTCTTATGTATGGATTGTTCCATATGATTAGATTATGACTCTGATTTAGCAGTTATTTTAATAAATTGATGTAATACATAAAAGCAATCGTTGTTTTATATTTTTTATTTCTAGTAACATTTTCTCGTCCACTGCAAAGCAATAACTACTTAGAAATTAACACCTACCTACCTACACTTCACAACATGATTAATAAACTAATAACAACAATAACATTGCACCCTAGGGGTGAAAGTAACTTATTTAGTCCCGAGAAGGAGTTTGGCGTCGGAGCTTAGCGAGGTCGCCAATAGTTCGAGGGACTATCCCGAAGACGGCCACGAAATGCGACGCTCCAAGCAAATTCGCCTTGTGCTGCAAGCGTCAGCGTCGAGTGTCAAATGTATGTCTATTATCGACAAGGCCACAAAGTAGCGCTGCAAGCAGCAGCATTCGCTAGAAGTGAATTTGCACGAGCGTTGGATGATACGACGTGAGCGTTGAAAACCGTATGAGAAAATTATGGGTGCACGAAACAGTCGCTCCACGCACTCTGATAGAAGGACCTGGCTGAAAGGTAAAAATAAGCTATTTGAAGAAGGTAGGTATGTTGAAAGCTGTAGTAAGTACACGCTACCATAGATTTCGCAGCCTTGCTTTTGGCGCTTGTAACAAATTGACGTCTCAAGCGTGGCGTTACTTTCGTGGCCGGCATATGACTTTAACCCGAGGTAAACATTGCTTTTCATTAAGAATACAAGTAAATTAAAAATAAATACCTGAGAGTAAATTAAAAATAAATACCTGAGTATGATTTTAGATATCTTTCTTTTGATTTTGGCTGTAAAAGGTTTTCCACTACTTACTGCTTTAACTTCTTCTAATATGAATCAGGCGAATCCTCCATTATGAACTTATCTCTGCTATGTGGAAATGTACTAAATTCTACAACAATGAAAAACTGCCACTTTCCCGCCATTTTGTTTTTTTTTCTGGGGCCGGTCAGCTATTCAGCCTTAATTTTTCCTTATTGAAAAATTAGGAATTATTCGTAATTTTTTCGTATTCAAAAGAAATTGTTGAAAAAATAAGTCACTATAAAATATAATATTATTTGATTAATACTTATTTTTAAGTTATTTAAATATTATCTGATGTAAAAATATTCTTGTCTTATTATGCTATTCAGAAAGATAAGATTGTCAATACTTTTGTGTGAAAGGCAAGAGAAGAGTAGGTATTATGAGGATCAGGTAAAATTTTGGGACGGTCTTCAACGTTTATGATGTTAGTAATACAGTCCTGGTTGACAATGTTACAAATAACCTGTCTGACACGGGATCTCAGCACAGCGCGAGAAGTTATTTGATGATATCCTACCCCACGGACGACACTCCCTCATTCCAAATCATCTATTGGAATTTGAAGGAGGGAGTGATCGTGATCGTTGGTTGGAAGAAATGGTGGGAGGATTTTGCCCAGCTGTGGGACAATACGGACTAGTAATAATAATCCCAACACAAAAAGAATAAGAATGTGTGTCGAATCGATAAATAAATGAAATAGTGCACTGGATTACACTGAAGTTATATTGATAGGTACCAGGTAAAATTATTGATTTTTTTGAATTTGTCTCTGCATCACCCAAAGGTTGACTGGTAGAAAATGCCTCAGGCATTAAGTCCGCCTCTGTACTTTTGTGTGCATATAAAGCATTAATTCATGAATCCCCAAGCGACCACCGGTGGCCGCGCATCTATTGTCTTACTATTGTGTCTCTAATTGACGGTATCTGAAGGGTTAAATAAAATAAATAAATGATGTAGAGGCGACGAGTGTGTATTGCTTGCGTCGGTTACGTATTTAAGTTTACGCTATTACAGTGTTTGTACGTATTGTATTCGCCACCTATCCCCTACAAGCTAATCCCTATATAAAAGTACAGAACCGTTCTAAACTCATTTTGTTGCTCACGCGAGCTCAGCTCGTTTCCGTCAAGCAAACTCTTTGTGTTGGAGCAGACGGCCTCTCTCCAGCGCCAGGTATCGTGTTCAGACAACCGTGACTGAAGGGATTGTGGTCTGTGGAGTCGCCTTTGCTAATTTAATTTTGTTATTTAGTCTAGTAATTATTTGGTTTCGTCTTTCATGCGTGATATCGAGGAAGTATCTATCAATGTGACCTTTTCGATTCATATATGTTCAATACATATATATGAAACGAAAGCGGGCAAAACCACCGGCAGTAGCTAGTAGATAAGGTATATGTTTTGTATCTCTATAGCAACTGACTTTGGTATAAAATGGTGACTTATCAACGATAAATTAATGAAACATTGTCAGTAACTCAGTAAAACAGAGAAAAACACACGCTTTTATTTAAAATACAAAATTAATACATTTGTACAAAAAGATACACGCAACAGCAATTCCACATCCATTCTTGTTCACCGTGCTGCAAAAATGAACGTCGGATGAACGCTTCAGTGAGTTTGCCAACAATGCACTCAGAAACAAAGAGTTTCTGTAACTACGGGTTATTATTGATGAGCTTGCTCTGCCTGCTCTACGTGGGCGAAGGAATTATTTTTTGGCGAAAAACAATATTAAAAGCACTTTTATTACACCTTCGTAAATTGTTTTCATTGATAGAGGGTTGAGAGAATGTAATTGGATATTGATTTTGTGTAGATAAAGAGTCTAGAGGATGATTTTCTACAGATATTTTAAGGTGTATCCTCAAAGTTAGTCTATTTATCAAAATCGGTTCAGAAGTTTCATCTTAGCGGCAAAACAAACGTTTACTACTCGTACCTACACAAATTTTTGACGTAATTGTAGTCGGTAAAAAAAAAAAACTACTAGTCACACGACTATGTTATTTCTCACATTTTTCTGAGGTCTTTAGGGCTAAATTTCACCGAGACACCATGGCGGCCCAGTCGCCGCTATCAACAAAATGTATACAGCTTTATAGAGAGTTACTCACCTTGTGTCGGTTTTGTTGCGTAACCAATTTAGTGGCACGACCAGCTCGGACGTGTGGCGACTCTGGTGTCTAGTTTGGTGGCTTAGTGCTATATTATTATTATTATTATGTTATGTTTCTGCACCACCCTAAGGTCGACTGGCAGATAATGCCTAAGGCATTAAGTCCGCCTTTGTACAACTTTGTGCATAAAGATTTAAATAAATAAATAATAAATTTCACCTGGTCGCGCCGACATGGTGTCTCGCGATCGTGTTGCGGTGATGTACCTATAGCCCTTAAACCATAATAGGTGTAAGAAAGAGATGGAGTCATACAGGAAGAATAGCACTATCCCTTTTTCACAACAGAAACATGATGCATTGGCACTTAATAGTACGGCTTCCAAACAGGAAATATTCAGTCCATTCTCTATATCAAAAGGTTTTCACTATAATGACGTCAATCGGATTGTCAAAACGTAGGTAAGGGATGGGATACCGCCTCAGGGATATCGTTATCTTACGAACTGTTTTTTGATACCGACTCATAAATTGATATACCAGCAAAAATCTGTTAGTAGTTTCTCTTGAGGCGGTTTTTATTAGGGACATTTGAGAAAAAAAGAAAAATATTAAGGAACGTTTATTTGGGTACTTATAAAGTATTTGATCGACACAGGTGATAAGTCTTTCAGGTGGCGAAGGCTGGCCGCTATACTACGATGTATTCCACACTAGTGTGAAAACTATGTTGTGGCGTGTGATTATTTCAATAATTTCAAATAAGTTTTCATACACTTGTATCCTACACTCACTCTCACAGTTGTATTCACTTGTGTTCCTTGTATCTTTCTCCACTTGGAGAAAGTTTGTAATTGCTACCGAGGCGGAATGCCGCAAGGTATGTCTTATGAAGCCGAATGCCGCAGTGGCAGATTTCTACGTGCATCAAATGACGTTTTTCAATACACTTACGAAGAAAAAAATAAAAGGGTCTGACCGACGACTAGCCTGATACGATAAATTGTGCTGAGGGTGAGCTCGGACACGTTTCCGGAATAGTGCGGAAAACAGTCAATTGCATGCCTAAAAGCGGTAGGGTCGTAGTCAGTTTTCGAGTAACTGTGATAAAAAATCTATTTTTAAACTGTACCTTCAGTGATAAAAGTTTGCCCTCTAGCAATAAAGTAGCGGGAACGGAAATAAACTATAAATAAGCCCCTTTTTCCAATTAAGTAGTAGATAAATCTATATGAGCGGTCTTCATCCAAGAATAGCTGAAGATCTTACCTCCCACGTACAACGATCCAATTCTATATTAGTCAAATGGAAAGCTGCATCCACCTGTAAAGTTACTTTTTTCTTGAGATCAACAAATGTCTTCTTTTATTTCAGGGCGCAGCGAGAGGGCGTGATTGACTTTTACTGACTTAAAGTTACACGTGTCCTTCAGTTGCCTTTTGCGTTCCAGGACCATGGCATCTCTTTCGAAAATTCTCCCGTAGCTCTAGCAGGCATGGGTTTACTGTGCCCTTATAGAGATGTACTGTTGCCGGCAATATTGCCCGAAGTGAGAATTTTGTTGGCAATATTGCCAACTATATTCCTACTTTTCGGCAATATTGCCGGCAACGGCACATCTCTAGCCTGTCCGGTTTTGCTGACTTTTAAATATAGCCTATGTTACTCAGGGTCAATGTAGCTTTCCAATGGTGAAAGAATTTTTTAAATCGACTCAGTAGTTTTTGTAACAACCCCATCCTTTATAACAATAGTGTAGATGTAGATATAGGGTTATTTGTAAAACACTAACAACCTTGCAGGACTGTATTACTATCATAAACAACAATTTTTGTTCTATGACTTTTTACAAAATATATTTCATTTACCAAAAACAAACCTTCAAGATTTCGTTGTTCTATTTAACTCATTTCTACTCTGTACTTTGCTATACATATGACGCGACGCGAGCACATCAAGCACCCCCGCCGCCCGATCTCCGTTCCCCTCCGCTATTGCACTATCGCTTGCTTCGCATAGACATCGTATTATTTAGAACGTTCAATTTAAATATTTTTACTTTTGTATGAAAATCTGATGAACTAAAAAACAAAAGTTGTTGTTTATGATATTAGAACATAGTCGTGAGAGGTTGCCAGTGTTTTACAAATAACCCTGTATATAAGCATAGAATCTTATCAAAATGCTGTTGTTGACAAATATTTGCAAAATATTTTAATGGAATGAATATAATACTTGACACTTTCCGGTTCTCGACTTTCCTAGAAGCAACCATGATAAGAATCGTTAAAAGGCACCTGAGTGTGCCTGAGCCGATTTAAGATAAATTATTCGTAAAATAACTTGATCGAACTTTTAGGGTAATGGTAATGGAGACATCTTTCTTTGGTAACAATTTTAAAGAGATTTGCTTTTGTTAATAAAAACAAGATTTTAATGAAAATCATTTTTTCATAGAAAGCTTTTATAGCTCGGTATACCTATATATTTAATACTCGTCAAGACGAATCATACGAGTCCAAACTCGATGGGCTTGTGTCGTTAAACTACCAAGTTCCTATAGCCACCTTCCGATTCCATCATCAGATCAGCTCCTTGTCATAATAATTTTGCATTGTCATCTGATTTACACATGCATGCAAAATTTCAGTTCAATTGGTAACCAGGAAGTGTGTCTAATTTAATTTACAAGATTTGATGACAGACAAACATCGGGTCAGGTGAAACTAAATAAAAGCTTGTAAAAATAATTCTTGTGAAACCTACTCCTATCAAGATCAGAGTAAGCGTCATCCCTAGACCACTAGCGATATTTTGATGTTTAGGGAATACCAAAATTTACTACCCTTTCTCTTGCTATTTGATACCTACCTTCAAATATTTAGTACCTTTATTGACAGCGAGAGAACGCCAGAAGAAAATGGTCAGATAATCTGACGTCAAAATGTCTGGATCATTTTTTTTCATACTTATTTTTTTTTTATTTTTTTTATTTATATTTCGTTGCAGTTGAGTAGCAGTATTTTACTTGGCTACTTCATATCTACAAGTACATACTAACTTCTGCCAGTGGTTTTCTCCGCATTAAAACAGATCCCGTTATTTCTCCCTTAGGGGGTAAATGTTTGGAAAATCCTTTCTTAACGCATGCCTAAGTCTTCTCTGGGGTGTGGAACGCAAGGTAAAGAAAGAAAAAACGAATGTGGTTTAATCAGTAAAAGTCTGAGACGTCCTCCCGTTCCGCCCAAGGGCGGGAGATGTCATTAGATGATTTGCCATTTATTAAAAAAAAACGCATGCCTAAATCTTAAATTGCATGCCTTTTAACGCAATCCCGTTCTTTGGTAAGATTTGTTTTCATAGATCAGTCAGTAACAGTTGACTTTTATATATTTAGATGCACTTGCATGAATTGTCAGAAGTACATTCAAAGACACGTCTATCTTTATCTGATAAAAACGTGTCTCGATTGAAGAACCCAAACTCCCAATAGTCAGACTCCCTGTGGACCGATCGCTTGCCAAGCAAGAATCTGAATAGGCAAATTATATTAGGTACGATCGACGTATTTTTTTCCAACTTTGTAGACTTTACTTTTACAACTGTTATGTGAAATTAAGTCCTAACAAAAGGTCTAGAAAAGATCATTGATTTAAAGGTTTGTTTTTTAATGTAAGTAGAATTTCTTTGAAACAATCGATCAACATTCAATTATGTTGTGCTTTTTTAAATGTTTTTGGTGGGGATACTAAACCCTTTAAGCCATGTCTTCGTATTTGTGCAAATGTATCGAGACGGCCTTTCAGTAATTTTCGCTGAGGTCTCAGCTCCATTGTCTCCACTCCATGCCAATGAATCCAGTGTTAAGACACTTGAAATACTAAACTACGATTTCGATTTTACATCAATATCCACTAGGAAGCAATTTGCGAATAATTAAACAGGCACTGAACTTCTCATAGAAAAATCTCGCCAAAAAAAATCTATATGATCTGCTATTTCATTGGACGCGCTCACCTGACGTTTTCTTAAAGAAATTAATTTCGTACATGCGTAAATTAATACGAGTTTAAAATCATCATCATCATTCATCATTTCAGCCGACAGACGCCCACTGTTGGACATAGGCCTCCCCCAAGTGTCGCCACAATGATCGATCCTGCGCGTCTCGCATCCATCGGTTTCCCGCAACCTTCACCAGGTCATCGGTCCACCTTGCAGGAGGCCCCCCGACGCTGCGTCTTCCAGTACGAGGCCGCCACTCCAGAACCCCCCGGCCCCAACGGCCATCTGTTCTGCGAGCAATGTGCCCTGCCCATTGCCACTTAAGTTTGGCGATTCTTCGGGCTATGTCGGCAACCTTGGTTCTCCTGCGGATATCTTCATTTCTGATTCGATCCCGCAAGGAAACTCCGAGCATAGCCCTTTCCATTGCCCTCTGGGTGACTTTGAGCCTTCTGATGAGGCCCATTGTGAGCGACCACGTTTCGGCACCATATGTCATCACTGGCAACACGCACTGGTCATAGACTTTCGTCTTGAGACACTGTGGTATATTGGACGAGAAGATACCGCGCAGTCTCCCGAACGCCGCCCAGCCGAGTCGGATTCGACGGTTGACCTCTTTCTCGAAATTAGCTCTACCCAACTGGATTGTCTGTCCGAGGTAGACGTAATCGTCCACTACTTCGAGTATAGAGTCTCCGATCTTGATAGGAGTGGGTGCTACATGGTTGTTTATCATGACTTTAGTTTTGTCCATGTTCATTTTAAGACCCACTCTTTCGGAAGCTCTACTGAGGTCATTGAGCATTGTGCTGAGCTCCTCCGTAGTCTCGGCCATGACTACTATGTCGTCGGCAAACCGAAGGTGAGTGATGTACTCGCCATTAACATTGATGCCTAGTCCACTCCAGTTCAGAACCTTGAAGACATCCTCCATTGCGGCCGTGAACAGTTTCGGAGAAATGACGTCTCCCTGCCTCACGCCCCGCTGCAGGAGGATAGGTTTCGAGGTCTGGTCCTGAAGTCGGACTGACATAGTGGCGTTTTTGTACAAACACTTCAGCACCTCGATGTACCGATAGTCTATCTGGCACCGTTGGAGAGACTGTAGCACAGCCCATGTCTCGATCGAATCAAAGGCTTTCTCATAGTCCACAAACGCTAGACAGAGAGGCAGATTATACTCCTCGGTCTTCTGTATAACCTGCCGTAGCGTATGTATGTGGTCTATGGTGCTGAAGCCTTTTCGGAATCCGGCTTGTTCGGGAGGCTGGAAATCATCGAACCTGCGCGCGAGACGATTCGTGATGACTCTGGAAAACAGCTTGTAGACATGGCTCAGAAGTGAGATGGGTCTATAATTCTTGAGCAGGGTCTTGTCGCCCTTCTTAAAGAAGAGTACCACCACACCTCCGCTCCATGCCTGTGGCGTTTTTCCCTCGAGTATGACGGAATCGAATAACTTCTGAAGGGCCTTTAGGACCGGTTTTCCACCCGCCTTCAGGAGCTCAGCCGTAATTCCGTCCTCACCCGACGCCTTGTTGTTTTTCAACTGTTTCAGAGCCATCCGAATCTCATACAGGCTGACGTCCGGGATATCTTCAGTGTAGTGTCGAGTCAATCTAGCTCTTGGGTCGTTTGCTAGATTTGCAGCGGGTTTGGAGATTGACGTGTATAACTGTCCATAAAAAGCCTCGATCTCTCCCAGAAGCTCCGATTTGGCGGATACGACTCTGCCATCGTCGGTCTTCAATTTCGTGAGCTGGCTCTGCCCAATAGACAGATCTCGCGCAAACACCTTGGAGCCCTTATTCCGCTCAATCGCGTCTTTAATCCTCTCGGTATTAAATTTGCGAAGGTCGCGTTTCAGAGATTTCGAGATCCGTTTATTGAGCTGCCGGTACGTGCACGCATCATCTGAAGACTGCAAAGTCATTTCACGCCTCTTCTTCATGAGCTCAAGAGTTTGATCAGTGAGCCTCTTGGTCTTGCTTGTACGAGTCTTAAAAAACTTAGACCCGACCGTATGGACAGTTTCCACGAACCCATCGTTGTATTCGTCCACGGAGCTTCCTAGGCACTCGAAACGATTTTGAAGTTCGAGCTGAAAGTTTTCGGAGTTTTGGATCTGGATCTGTGCAGGGCGGAGCGTAGACTTCATCAGTCGAGATCTTTCAAGCTTGACATTGATATTCAATGAGCCTCTTACCATGCGGTGATCACTTCCGGTTTTCACCGCATTGATCACGGAGACGTCATTGAATATTTGCTTCTTCGTCGACATGATGAAGTCAATCTCATTTTTACTTGCACCATCAGGGCTTTGCCAGGTCCATTTCCTATGCTCACGCTTTCTGAAGAAGGAGTTCATCATGTAGAGGCCCTCCTTCTCCATAAAGCTGGCCAGTAGGTGTCCCCGGTGGTTCCTACGTCCAAATCCAAATTGCCCCACTCGCAGCTCGTCACCGTCTCGTTTGCCCAGTTTTGCGTTAAAGTCCCCCATGACCACGGTGAAGTGAGTCTTAGGACCATGTATGGCTCTGGATATATCCTCATACATGGTCTCTACTTCGTCGTCGGGGTGTGTCGAGGTCGGAGCGTAAACCTGTATGACCTTCAACGAATATCTTGCTGATATTCTGAGTATAAGGTACGCTACCCTGGTCGACACACTCTCGATCCTCACCACATTGTTCACAAGGGACCTGTGGACGATAAACCCGACACCACCTTGAGACAGCCGGTCCCCTTCCCGGAAATAGAGCAGGTTACCAGATCTTAGGATTATCGTGTCCTCCCCCTGTCTTCGGACTTCGGATAACCCCACAATACTCCATCGTAACCTGCTCAACTCCTCTTCGAGTTCGGTTATCTTCTCGTCGGACCTGAGTGTACGCGTGTTGTACGTTGCCAGGTCCAGTCGTTGACGGTTAATCGATCCCGCCCGGAGATTTTTAGCACCCCGGACCCCAGGGCCGCGCTCACGCCCGTCCACGCTAGCACTACCGCTGGAGTCGCCGAGCACTTGGGGCCTGTTTTTTGTGCTTCTCTGCATTAAGGGGGGTTAGGACCTTAACCCGCCGCGCTGGTCCAATGCGTGTTGGCGGGTCGCCAGAGCCTCGTTTGTTCGTCAGCAGGGTGCACCACGTGCAGGTGAGGTTGGCTTGGGTCCCGATAGGTGTTGGTTGAGACCCCGTATACACCCCTTTTTTCTTTCGAGTTTAAAATAAAGATATTTAATTTTTTAATTTTTTTGTTACAAATGGATAGAGTTCGATGTACCGGATCGACCCTCCACGGGATTAAAACGATCAAAATTTAGCGGTGTATATCCTTTTCTACGATCCAACGTAACCTTCCGATTTGAGAAATATTTTTTTTCTGGTTTTGATTAAAGACACGTAGGATAAATAAAAAAGGTCCTGAATTGTATACGATAGTTCAAAAGAGTTAAAATATGGCACCTTTGGTAGAACAAGGGCACAATTGCAGTTTTTGCAATTTTACAGGAGTGTGATTTTAAGATATTTTTTGTACTTAATGTAGTCTAGCTATGTTAATAATGTTCTAAGGTTGTTCTGCTTTGTATGACATAAACTATATACTATATTCTTTTAGGTGTATCGTTTACAAATATTAAAAACTATTAATACACAATTACAATTATGCCCTTGTTCTACCAAAGGTGCGATAGGCTCGTCCTAATATTATGTCAGCACATCATCGCTTACCATCAATAAAAGAACAAAGATACATCGTGCCCATCTTTATATCTTTAATGTATTGTTTTTATGACACCAATAGAAAAAAATAAAAGAGGACTTTATGAAATAAAATATGATAACTCCATTTTATTACCAGTACGGTTGTATTTTATTTTATTCGGAGACATTTTTATAGAAAACCTTTCGTGGCGGTCAAAGGAAAAACATATTCACTGTTCTGTTGAAATACAATATTTTCTGGAGTGTTAGTTTAATATAGAGGCTGTTACAACTTAGCAGCGAATATAGACGGCGATCAGTTGTGTTGCTTGTCGTTGGGCAGAATTCTCCTCAAAGTGGGTACCTGAGGATCGATGACGCTGACGACGACCTGGGAAGAGGTGGCGAGATGATCTAGACGACTATCGCAAGAACTGGTTTGTATTAGCTTGAGAAAAGATTACCAGGAAGAAGTTAGGGGAGGCCTTTGCGCAGCAGTGGTAAAGGATAGGTTAATAAAAAGCACTAGGCGAGGATTATTCAAAATTCATCCCCTAAAGGTATGAAACCGTGGTCCAAAGTTTGAATGAAACAAACCTACTTTCACGCGGGCACTTTTTTTTTAGGTGGGAAAATCGTCTAATGACATCCCCCGCTCTTGGGTGGAGCGGGACACAGTGTAAGACTGTCACTGACTAAAAACCCACTCCTGTTTCTTCGTTGCCTTTCCTAAACTTGGCCCAAAAAGGCTTCGCCCCTGCTGTGGCTAACAACTTCTTAAGGCGCACCGGAACAGTGTGCACCGTTGACAATTTGGGCTCGGTCCGGATAGTTATCGGACGGTCGGACAGCGAGCTACCCATTGCTCGCCGTCCACAAGCCCGCGCCTACAGTGGTGGAAGGAAATCGGGATCGAAATCCTGGCGGCGGCTGGGTCGCTGTGAGAGCGCCGTTGCCTGATGCGTTCGGCCTACTCCTTTGCTAGCATTACTGCTCGCAGAAGGAGGCGACCACCTGCCACTCCTCTCCCCTCCAGACCATGGGCGCCGCCGATCACCCCCACGAGTGCACGGCGATGCTCTGCCCAAGCGGGGCACACCACCACTTGTGTCCTCCGGGCGTTCCGCACAGTGCCAGTGGCGACACGCGGGCACATCATGTAGCAGTTGTAGTGTAGAGGAGGTTGATTAGCTGGGTAAGTATTTTTGGTTTCTTACTCCTGCTACACCCCAGCACGCACAGCACAATGGTACAGTTTTCAAGACACAAACACACACGATTTCGAGTTTTGATGACCGGAGCGATACGAACAGGGCCTCAAGTCTACTATTACAATAGTGTCATCTTCTAATATATAAAATTTCCATGTCACAATGTTAGTTACCGCACTCCTCCGAAACGGCTTTACCGATTTTTACCAAATTTTATATGCGTATTCAGTAGGTCTGAGAATCGGCTACTATCTATTTTCCATACCCCTAAGTGATAAGGGTTGTTCAGCCTTAAATTTTTTATTTTTATTTTTGGACGAAATATTTTGTTTTTATTTTTTTATAATGTGGCATTAAAAATACCCTAAATTGTTACTTTTTTATCACCATCCCCTATTTTTTTTTAGCAAAAAATAATTTATAAGGCAAAACAACGTTTGCCGGGTCAGCTAGTTATTTCATAAAATAATTGTTGATTTTGATAAGTTTTGGTAATCTACTAATATAATGGCGTCATTATGATTTTCCAATAGACAGTGAAAGAAATGGCATAAAATTTTAATCTCGTACATAAAGACAAATGAATATCTGACGTATGCAGCAATCTGCAAAAATTTCAACAGTTCCTTTGATCAGTGACCTACCATTACGACGTCATTACGCAGTTAGTGCGCTTTTAATAAGCTCGATATTATTATTCTACCACAATTCACAAACTTTTAGCAAAATGACAATGGGATCGTGTTGGAATGACGAATTTATAAAAATAGCAGACTTGGGCCCCTGGTCAGTCATACGATGGCCATTGAATTTCCGGGATCTAGGGCATACAAGATCCTTCATGGGATGTCATTCCGTCAATGTTTCCGCGTCTTCGCTCACACAATGACGGTAGGTTTGAGCAGGAAAGAGACAGAAATAGGAATAGCATAAACAGCCAAAAAAAAAACTGAAAAGAAACAGCATACCAGCGTGAATCTATATTATGCCACCCAAATGTGCTATGTGTATCATAATAATCACTATAATTAAACACAATCATCCTTTTACCTGTCCTGAATGAACTTGGTATTGAGTGCCCAAGTTCCGTCAGCTAAACCACCAAAGTCGATTACTCTTTGCGAAGTCTATGCCCCGTTAGCGAAGTTGGTATTAGCGTAGACAGATCACCGACACTTGCCTCCCAAAGGGAGGGCCGCAGTTCTCTCCAATCTAACTAACATTATTGGAAACCACGTCACTTGAGTACATTCTCACCAACCTTGATGCCATTTATTCCTTTATCTTGATTTGAACAACCAAAAGAGAATCGAATACGTAATGCCTTTTTAAATGATAAAGTTTCAAACTTTTGCATACCCGAAATATTTTGTACCAGCCCGCATGCCCGCAGCTTTGCCTGCGTTCATAAAATATATCCTATGTCACTCAGGAATAAAGCAGCTTTCTTGGTGAAAACAATTTTAGCAATCGGACCAATACTTTCAGAGATAAAATAATACTTTCCTACAAACAAAAAAATAAAAAACAAACTACCTCTTCGTTATAATTAGAGACACTATAGAAAGACTCTGGGTGCGCAAACGCTTGGGGTTTAATGAATTAAAATATTAGTATAGATTCACATATAACTCAGGAGACAAGATTCACCCGCCGTAGGTGGCGCCCCGGACGTCGAGGTTACAAGGCGATTCCTGTACCCCTAGCCAAGTTGATAATCTGCAATCGTTAACGCTAGTAGAAAACTTCAAATGTACGGGAATGACGTCATCTCAACGCTCAGTCACGTGGTCAGAACAAAAGATTCGGGGACATGGCCAACTCGAGGGGT
The DNA here is from genome assembly GCA_949319445.1 of Mythimna lalbum. Taxonomy (NCBI): domain Eukaryota; kingdom Metazoa; phylum Arthropoda; class Insecta; order Lepidoptera; family Noctuidae; genus Mythimna; species Mythimna lalbum. The sequence goes on along the minus strand of OX439357.1, from coordinate 15,501,591 downwards.
TCGACGTAAGAGAAACGTCGGTTGTACTTGGCCAGGGGGGCCAGCCACCGTCAGGGTAGCCTAGGCTCGCGGACGGTGAGTACCTAATGGGTCGGAGAACCGGCGGGCGGCGCGTTTGTTCCACTCGCGCCTCAAAGAGATGTCAGCAAATGGATGAAGTCTGGCAAGGTCGATGCCTGCTAAGGTTGCGGGAATGTGCGAAAGAGTTATCGTGGCCCTGCAAGGGGAAACTGAAGAAACACAAGTGCGTTTTAGTCAATAAAATTCTGACACTCCCTCTCGCTCCACTCGGGGCGAAAACGTGAGGGAGAAATTATTAGATGATTTCTCATCTCAAAAATCAGGCGACAACTTAAAAGGCAATGCCCTGAACCCCAAAGATACGGTCACCGACCTCTACATCGCTACCAAACGTGTGATTTAGCGCTTTCAGGTGAAAACGGAAATTAAGCCATTAGGTATAAGTATTGTTTTGGCTTCTAATTTATAGCGTCGGCACGAGTGTAATGTGTTTTCCCGTTATTTACGTAAAGTTTGTGCGCTAATGTCTTGTTTGAGTAAGTTGACTGTTGTTCTACGCGATTAAATGGAAATCTCAATCTCTTATGGAATGTTTACGTGTTTAGTAGTCTATGTGTTGACTGGCCTGTTGGTCTAGTGGTTAATGGCCCTGACTGCTATGCCACACGTCGTGGGTTCAATTCCCACCCAGGACCAATGTTTATGTGATGGGCATGATCATTTGTTCTGTGTCTGGGTGTAATTTATCTATATGATGTATGTATTTAGAAATATATAAGTATGTTTATCAGTTGTCTAGTACCCATAATACAAGCTCTGCTTAACCCTTCAGATACCGTCAATTAGAGACACAATAGTAAGACAATAGATGCGCGGCCACCGGTGGTCGCTTGGGGATTCATGAATTAACTTGGGACTAGACGGCGTTGTGTGATAGTTGTGGAATATTATTATTATATTGTTATTATTATATGTGTAGACAGTGAGTGCGGGTGCGTGAAAATAAAAGTCACTGCTAGTACTCACGGTTTACTCGACCGGTTCATCACAACACAGACACACATGAATTAGACAGAAACACACAATAGTCACAGCACAAAACAATAGTTCACATGAAATAGCGTAACATATATTTTCGAGTACGATCGATGCGCGGGCGCAGACGGTAGGCGGCGAGGTCTATTGTCCGACTACCCACAAGTCTCAAAAAGTTGAGGTTGTGCGCGGACGCTCAACCGCCGCGCACGCTGGCCCGCGGGCTGGGGTGTACCGACACCCCCGACAGTAACATTATGAATGCCGTGAATGTAGTGTAGTGTTATTGATAAACGTACACGATAATATTATGGTTGGTAATACTGTAGTTGTGTTTATGTTGTGTTTTAATTCATGAATCCCCAAGCGACCACCGGTGGCCGCGCATCTATTGTCTTACTATTGTGTCTCTAATTGACGGTATCTGAAGAGTTAATTCATGAATCCCTAAGCGACCACCGGTGGCCGCGCATCTATTGTCTTACTATTGTGTCTCTAATTGACGGTATCTGAAGGGTTAATTGTGGTGTCTTGTGTGAGTTTATTATAAACGTAAATAAACTATATGGTAGGGGTGAACCCTACACGTGTATTATAAATATTTAATGCTAGCTAGCCTGGTGGTACACGTTGTTCTTCCATGCCATCATCATCATCATTTCAGCCGAAAGACGTCCACTGTTGGACATAGGTCTCCCCCAAGCAGCTCTACAACGACCGGTCCTGTGCATCTGGTCATCATGGTCATCGGTCCACCTTGTGAGAGGCCTTCCAATTTTGCATCTTCTGGTACGTAGTCGCCACTCCAGAATTTTTCGTTCCCATCGACCATCTGTTCTACGTGCAATGTACCCTGCCTATTGCCATTTAAGTTGGCGATTCTTCGAGCTATGCTGGTAACCTTGATATCTTTGTCTGATGTGATTAAGCAAGGAAACCCCTTAAAAAAGCATAACCCTTTCCAATGCCCTTTGGGTGGCTTGAGGTCTTCGTATAAACTGCTCTATACAAGTAAATTAACATAGAAAACAATTTTGGGTGAGGTTAGAAGGATAAGAAATACCCTACGTGGTCTACCGAATATACACAAAACGCTTTTCAGAGGAGTTCGAAAACAAATACCGCAAAATAAATAGGTACAGAAGACAATCTCATTTATGTACTTCACTTTTTATACCTACGCTCAGTGGACGCACACTAATGAGCGTTTGAGCCGGAACTGTTCGACGAGTGGGCCGAGCGAGACGCTACCGTGATATCCGTGAGCGGTTTCTGTGTGCGTTGCTCGAGCGCGCTTTGTATGTAGATTGACTTCTGTGCCTATATTTTTTGTGCAAATACTGTGACTAAATTCATTACTGAACATAAATTCATTCGAAAGAGTGAATGATATCGAATGAAAGACGCAAATTAACGAAAAACGAACCACCTGATTCCGCCTTTAAATTGAAGATTGAGATTGAACTAGAGAAACCAATTGCGTACTATAAATAAACCCAAACAACAAAACATTGTATCGAAACTCATCACTGATCCCTTTCTGTCGTTATAATGAGCGAGACCTCGAAGCTCGACAAATAATAAAGTAAATATAACTAGGGTTGTCTATTTTTTTTCTAGGGGTCTTTGAGTAAAGAGAGAATAGATTGCTTCTAGGCAAGCGTGTTCCATCGTCGGCCACATCATCGCTTACCATCCGGTGAGATAGTGGTCAAACGTGAGCCTATACATTATAAAAAAATAAAAAATTAAGTCGGTATGTTTTTTTTTTTGAGAAGAATATTAAACTATATTTTAGAAAACTGAACAGTATTTGGTTTGTTTATTGTTTAAAATACATATTTTTTTTAAGCTTCTCGTTTTTTTTAAAAACTTCATACGCCTCACCAGATTATAACTAGAACTAAAATAAATGAGGAGCTCATTCGATTCGGTCTGAAACTGTATTATTGTCATTTAATTTTATTTTTAAATGTGAGCGTCTGCGTCTAACACTTAATTTAAGCATTTTGATGCTGGCAACAGTATTTTGTATACTTTTTTTATTATTATTATTGATAGGCTTGCGTTTGACCACCATCTCACCTGATGGTAAGCAATTATATGGTCGTCGATGGAACACGCTTGCCTAGAAGTAACCTATTCACTCTTGACTTAAAGACTCCTAAGTTGTAGCTATCAGGAAACACAGACTCCGACAGGGAATTCAACTTTATTTTGGTTTAACCCTTCAGATACCGTCAATTAGAGACACAATAGTAAGACAACAGATGCGCGGCCACCGGTGGTCGCTTGGGGATTCATGAATTAACATTAAAAAAATATAATGTACCGAAAAACAGTATAATACGGTTTTTAACAGTATATGGCAGCCCTTAATATAACATGGCAAGATAACGAGGGTTGCGGGAAAATATGATGTTTCTATGTGCTGCAGTAATGTTAGCTCTTGCTAACAGGAAAGTAAAAAGAGCAAGAAACTAGAGTCGTATGTTTTAGCCTGTAATATTTTTGCGAGGTATGTCAGCCTTGGTTCTCCTGCGGATATCTTCATTCTTGATGCAATCGGGCAAGAACACTCCCAGCATAGCCTTTTCCTCACCGTTTGGATGGGCTTTCTGATGAGGCCCACTGTGATCGTTTCAGAGCCATATGTCATCACTGGCACTCATAGAATTTTGTCTTGAGACCCTGTGGTGTATTTGACGACAGAATAAGGACGGCGAGCTAACCAGTGCTCATCGTCAGCCAGCTGTAAAGCAATAAAGTATCAATATATGAGAGATTGCTTAATCTCAAAGAATGCGTAGGTGTTATTTTTCAAGAATAGATCTATATTTTTTTCAAGTACTGTTAGTTATCTCAGCTTCACAGAACATTACACCTGATGTTCGATTTTATTACATTTCAGTGTCTTCCCACACGATGTTTTTAGCTACAGACAAATTGATACATAGTACCTATGGTATGGTTGGATAAGAAGAGTTCAACGCCCTTGTAATGGGTTTAAAACATATACATAAAATATTTATATACGCCTAATGTATCAGGAAAGGAAATTTTGAATAAATTATTATGTTAAGTTTAGGTGTTAAGATTGGGAAATTATTATGTTAAGATTGGGTACACAGTAAAGGCAAGTGAAGGAGGTGTGGTTTTAGTCAGTTTAACTTTGACATGCCTTTAACGCATTTTCCACATAAAAAAGGCGTTAATTTTTTTTCTTTTTTTTCTGGAATTTGTTTAATCTATACCAATGTAAGATTCTAATGTTATAAAAAGCACCGATCGTGTGACGAGTACTGCAGTCTCATATGGGTTGGTGCTGCAATATGCCACCTAGCAGCTTTGGACTCGGCGGAAAGGCGTGCGAAGAGGCTGATTGGTGATCCAGTGTTGGTTAAGTCCAGTCTACAAAGCTTTGAGGACAGGCGTAGGGAAGCCAGTCTTTCTGTATTTTACAAGATGCTTTATGGAGAGGTGGGTTGCGGTCTTCCCGTCCGATTTCCCGTGATTAGACTCTTTATAAACTAGTGCGCCTCACCATCAACGATTGCATTACTGCTTACCATCACGTGGGATCGCAGCATCAGTTTATATCAATAGAAAATAAATAACGTTTTTTGAGGAAGGCTATAGGCTACAAACATCAAGCTACGACCTATGGGGGTAGTATCCAGAGATAGGTTAAATCCCAGGGGACATCTAGTAGTTATATTATAGGTACTTACATAGGTAGTTACTTTGCTAGATGGTATGCTGGTAGATACTTCGGTTGAAGCTAGATGGCTATTGCTCCAAATACATATCATATAATAAGATGGAAAATAATTTTCAGAATAAAATTAGGTCCAATTTTTTTCTTATGAAATGGCTCAGCAACTCTGAAATGTTCAAGTTATTAGTGTAACCCCAAACGACAGCTTATCTATTGTCTAACTTCCAAATACCTAGGGAATAACACTGTTATTCTAGACACGGATTGGCCCAATTTGTAAATTTTACACTGTCTATGGTTCGGCTTCATATTGGAAATTGATTGTAACCTGCTCAACCGGAGATAGAGTTGCTAGGCGTCTGGATAAATCTGGAAACCGTCAGTCTTTGGTCCCAGCTGAAGTAATATGGATTTCTTTTGAATGGTATCCATCCCACCTGATAGTTAGTAGTTGACCACCTTGACCACCTTGAGCTTCTTGGGGTTACGTTATCATCTACTCTCAATTTCGGCTCATACATCGAGGCGAAGGCTCAACTGGCTGCCAAAAAATTGGGGATCTTAGCAAAGGTGAGACGGTACTTCACGCCGGAACAGCTGCTCAATCTTTATCAAGCCCAAGTTCGATCGTGTATGGAGTACTGTGCTCATCTTTGGGATGGATCTGCCAAATACCAGCTTGATGCGCTTGAGTCGATTGAGAGGCGAGCCAAGAAGATCATCGGCAATGATGCACTCGTGGAGTCGAAGCTCCAAAGCCTTGAGCATCGCCGCCGAGTTGCTAGTCTGTCGGTTTTCTATCGTTTACATTTCGGGGAGTGTGCACTGGAATTGCACAATCTAATTCCGCCAAGTCCATTCCATCATCGGACCACAAGACGTACGGCGTTGCGTCACCGGTACATGGTTGACATCCCACCCATACGCACAAAGCGTTTTGGGAACACATTTATTGTGCGTACAGCCAAGGAGTGGAATTCCCTGCCAGGGTCTGTGTTTCCTGATAGCTACAACTTGGGGGTCTTTAAGTCAAGAGTTAATAGATTGCTTCTAGGCAAGCGTGCTCCATCGTCGGCCACATCATTGCTTACCATCAGGTGAGATGGTGGTCAAACGCCAGCCTATCAACAATAATAATAAAAAAAGTATACAAAATACTGTTTTCAGTATCAAAATGCTTAAATACTCGGAAGTATAAGGACGCAGACGCTGTCATTTTTTTTAAATTAAATGACAATAATACAGTTTCAGAACGAATCGAATGAGCTCCTCATTTATTTTAGATATAATCTGGTGAGGCGTATGAAGGTATTAAAAAAGACGAGAAGCTCAAAAATCCTTATCCTTACTAATATTATAAAAGCGAAAAAAAAAGTTATACAATCTTTGGTGGTGAAGCGTGCTAGTTTATTAAGAGCCTATTCGGTCTAGCCTTGAAGTGAACTTAAGCACTTCACCATCAACGATAGCATCACTGCTTACCATCAGGTGGGATGGCAGTCAAGCACTGGTTTATAGTATTCAAATAATTTAAATATTTATAGCATTCAAAAGAAATCGATATTACTTCAGCTGGGACCAAAGCCATCAACTGGGATCGCAGTCAAGCACGAGTTTATGTCATTTCAAAGACAAATACAATATACCAACTGAAGTAACTGTACTCGAAGTGATACAAAAACTGTCTCCGCGACTTTATTTATGATTTATGGCGGAAACTCTCGTCGTTAGTATTAATTACTAAATAAAAGTTTTAATTAAAAACTGGAACTGTGTCCCGTTGCTTTGATCTCGTTTTAACACAATTTCCATTGCTTCAAATCATTTGAATATTGTGTAATATTTATGTTGTCTTCATGTTATTTTTCTTTTCGTTTTATAACGCTTTTGGAACTTTCTCGTCAGAGTGTTTACTCCTAATACTCATTAAAACTGGCAGATGAGATATTTTTTGTGACATATTGTCAGTAAGTCGTTTAAAATTAATATCTGCATTGAAATAAGAACTTTTATTATCCCGTGTATGAGAAAATTTGATTGGACTACAACCATTTGTGTTTATTTACCTGTTTCGGCGGGTTTGCGCACGTGATGGCTTGACCTATTCATAAATAGACAGGTCGACATTTTTTTGAAAAATGTAACCTATATTAAAAAGTGGTTTAATTGATTCTGCTCATTATTCTGATCAAACAATTTTTAGGTTTTGCGCATTTAACGTTAGACGTTGTATGTAAGATAGATCACTGAAGTATATTCAATTATTACGTACTTCAACCAAAACTTGCGTGTTTTTCTTTAAATCAATCATAAATGTTGGCGTTTCATACAAGTTGGAAAACTTTTCGTTTGCACAAGACGATTCTTGCGATTTGAGTTTTAGTGAGTAACGTTACTTCGCAGTAAAGGCTGCTGTTTGATCCGGTTCTAGAAAACTGGGTTCTTAATTTCCTGTGTAGGTATGTTTTTGTACAATCCATAGGGGTATATTTTAAACAAATTTTTGTCCACGACTTCACCCGCGTACATATACTATAGCACTCAGGAATAAAGCTGGGGGTCTACTCGCTTTCGCCGAAACGAAACTTTCGTAAACGAACGATATTCATTTGACGTTAAAATTGCAAACAATCCTCTGTCATAATTATATATTTTTTCGAAACATAACTAATAAGAGTAGGTTTAAAGATTCGGTACGTCAAACAATTTTCATTCGTGCGAAATTCGGGAACGAAAGGAACCGTGTGGTAGGAAACCCGCGAAATTTCAATCGAAACTTCGTTTTTCGGAGAAAGCGAGTAGACCCCCAGTTTTCTATAGGTAAAAAAAATTTAGCAATCGGCCCTGCCCCCTAGACAAGTTACGACCGTTTAGTTTCGATTCTCTTGTGTCGAATACCTCGACTTAGCCTGCTTTCGATTCCTTTTTTCTGGCCACGTGACTGAGTGTTGAAATGTCGCTGGAACAGAGGAATCGGAGGTGTGGCAACGACGCAAGAGAATCGAAACGAAATGGTTAAAATTTGGCAGTACTTCCAGAGATTACCTCCTACAAACATAAAAAGAAACTTGATCTCTTTATTACACTAGTGTAGACGGGTGTAAAGTAAAAAAGTTATCTGCAATTTGGTCATTTTAATGGCAGTTACTTACTAAACATCACAAAAACTATTGCACAATTATTTTTTACGAACCGATCTCGCGACACGACGTACAGCGAAGGAATACTAAAAAACTTGGCCGAAAATTCTCACACTTTTTTTGAAAGACAGTATAGTTTTTTGAAAAAGGTTTGACAAACAACCTTTTTATCAAAAAAAAAGAATAAAACCATTGTTCCTCGACCTCTACAACTAGTCTCAATACATCAAAGCATATTATTATCCATTCATCCGTACTTTCTTACATAGCAAATATGTATAGATTCTGTCCATTTCTCCTGAAATCCGTACACTTGATGAGGGTTCCTGTAATGTCATATCTAGTCTCCATTTACGTCCATCGTTCACACAGTGGGCCATTTTTTATGATATTTATAGGACACTCTGGTGTCGTTTTTTTACTTATGTTGGCACTTGACGCAGTGGTTGAGCGACTGACTGCCACGTTGCTTGTCACGGGTTCGGTTCCTGCATGGGACAAATATTTGTATGTCTACAGATAGGTGTTTCAGGAATCGGTGTCTTGTGTATGTGAGTTTAAATGTTTTATTCGGGACAGACAGTACAACGGTTAGGTACAATACAAAGTAAAAAAGTATGAAAGTTCAGAATGCGGCAAGCGTGCCCATACCGAAAGGATGACTATCTCAGCATTTGCCAGCCACATACCTACGTTTTCAATTTAGGCGCATGTGGTCTGCTAAGGCGATCATCACACTGCCACGTATCACGTGGCCGTTGCATGTTGCGGAGTCAACGCACACATAGACACCGCTCACGGACACGATATCTCGGAGTGTATCAGCTGCTTGTCGAACAGTTCCAGCTCAAACGCTCATTAGTGTGCGTCCACCGAGCGTAGGTATAAAAAGTGAAGTACATAGGTACATGAGATTGTCTTCTGTACCTATTTATTTTGAACCCCTTCAATCCGTTCCAAATACAAAATAATCGCACCAAGGCTTAGACGTGTGAAGCTTAGAGCTCATACACGTTAGGCGATTATCACACTGCCACGCATCACACTGCATGTTGCGTGTCAACGCGCCTACGCGCGTACTTGCGGGAGTGCAGATAAGAGTCATCGTGCGGGTTGTTTACGCACTCACGCGCGCTGTTGCGTTTTCTAGATTCACGCTGGCTCTGACTATTTTCATACAAAATCATGCACGGTACTACGAGACTCAGTGTGCCATACCATGCGTCTCAGCCCGCACCCACGCGCGTGGGCACATGTTTCTCCGATTGTAGACGCGTGATCTACAAGAACGCGCGTGAATGCATTTTCTGTGTGTTGGACTGTGCGTTTTTTCTATTCAAACGGAGATATATACGAGCAACGTTATAACATGCATTCACACACTACCCGTGGTGCGTCAAAGGAGGAGGCCGACCGCATCAGGCAACGGCGCCTGTTCCGATCCCGATTTCCGGCCACCGTAGATGTGGGCTCGCGAACGGCGAGCCATGGGTAGCTCGCTGTCCGATTGTCCGGTAACTGTCCGGACCGAGCGCAAGACGTCGACGGCGCGCACTGTTCCCGCGCGCGTCAAGGAGTTGTCAGCGACAGGAGGGGCCCAGATGGGTCGAAGTCTACTGGGGCCAGGGTTATCCAAACTCTAGCCCCGGTGTAAAAGCTAGAAGGAACGGGGTGGGGTTTTTAGTCAGTAAGAGTCTGACACTATCTCCCGCTCCACCCAAGATCGGGGGTTGTCATAAGATGATTTTTGCCAACGCAAAAAATAAAACGCGTGGTGTGATAATCGCCTAACGTACTGCAACCGACCGGCTGCGGCACGGTAAACGTCAAAACGTGTGGCAGTTGGCTGGTTGCAGTACTCGTAAATAGAAAACACCCTAATCCTGTTGGATTTAAGTAGATTTTCAAACATTTTCATCGTTCTAGTAGCACACAGTTCTCCTTCACAAATTAATTAACTTCAAGCTTTAGTGTACGATCTTGCTTGTTGTTTCAGAGATACCTACTTGTAGATAGTTCCGAGAAATTCGTTTTAAACACAACTAGCTGTTAACAGCGGCTTCGCCTGTGTGATAGTAGAAAATTATCCTGAGGCATCGCATAGCATAGTCGGCCTTAAAATTTTCCCACTGTTGGGACTCAGGCCTCCTCTCTAGGAGAGGGGATGAGTCGTAATCCACCACGCGGTGCCAGTGCGGGTTGGTGGATGTCACATGTCTTCGAATTTTGGTTCTAGGACATGCCAGTTTCCTCACGATGTTTTGGCAAAAGAGAATCGAAAAATGGTCGTAACTTGGCTAGGGAGGGGGGCTGGACATGTTTCATCCATTTATCAAGTTTCATTGAAACCCGTTTAGCCGTTTGAGCGTAATGAAGTGACAAACATACAAAATCACACAATCTTTTGCATTTATTATATTAGTTTGATTAGTTTGTTTATCGTGTCCTAGATATTTGTGTACCTAATCGATAACTGAAGAACTTTGTTGATTGGAGATTTACCGATTCTGGTTTAGTTAAAACATCATCGGTAACAACACGAAGCTGTTTTAGATGTTTATGTTTGTATAAGTTGTATTTTCAGTCGCATAGCTCAACTTAGGACGACTCTAAGGAGCTCAACGATTTGACGAATAATACCAAGTACAGGACATTTAGGTAGGCCGTAGATTAAATTAAATTATCGATAGGTAAGACGAACGTGGACCGATTTTTTTTATGGTGGGCATCAATGACAAAATCATCCAATGACAACCCCTGCTCTTGGGCGGAGCGGGAAATAGTGTCAGACTCTTACTGACTAAAAACCCACCCCGTTCCTTCTAGCCTTCGTACCGGGGCCGCGGGGCAACGTTGACCGATGATCTGATGAATTTTCCGGGAATCCGATGGATGCGGGACGCGCTGGATCGTTCATTGTGGCGACACTTGGGGAGGCCTATGTCCAAAAGTGGACGTCTATCGGCTGATTAATAATAATTAATAATTCTTTATTGTACACTATAACGACTTAATAAACTATTTAGATAACAAAGTTATTTATGTACATAGGCGAGCTTAATTCAAAGTTGAGTTTTCTTCCAGCAAACCATTGAGCGATAGAGAGAGATGACAATAGAGGGTAGGATCCAGTGTACAATTAAAAAAAATACAAATATTGTGAATAAAATAATAATACATAAATACAAACATACTTTATACCTATAATATAAATATATATTAATCTATATATATAAAAATCAATGCCACTTTTCGTTGTTATTTTATAACTCAAGAACGGGCTCACCTATCCAAACCAAATTTTTAGGCTTTGTTCGGACTATTTAGTAGATGGTTTATGTGAAGTTTGGTAGGGTAGAGTAGGGTATAGTAGGGTAGAGTAGGGTATAGTAGGGTATAGTAGGGTAGAGTAGTGTAGAGTAGTGTAGAGTAGTGTAGAGTAGTGTAGAGTAGTGTAGGGTAGAGTAGGGTAGAGTAGGGTATAGTAGGGTAGAGTAGGGTAGAGTAGTGTAGAGTAGAGTAGTGTAGAGTAGAGTAGTGTAGAGTAGTGTAGGGTAGAGTAGTGTAGAGTAGAGTAGTGTAGAGTAGTGTAGGGTAGAGTAGGGTAGAGTAGAGTAAGGTAGTGTAGGGTAGAGTAGTGTAGAGTAGTGTAGAGTAGTGTAGAGTAGTGTAGAGTAGTGTAGAGTAGTGTAGAGTAGTGTAGAGTAGTGTAGAGTAGTGTAGAGTAGTGTAGAGTAGTGTAGAGTAGTGTAGAGTAGTGTAGAGTAGTGTAGAGTAGTGTAGAGTAGTGTAGGGTAGAGTAGGGTAGAGTAGGGTATAGTAGGGTGGAGTAGGGTAGAGTAGTGTAGAGTAGAGTAGTGTAGAGTAGTGTAGGGTAGAGTAGTGTAGAGTAGAGTAAGGTAGTGTAGGGTAGATTAGGATAGAGTAGGGTAGAGTAGGGTATAGTAGGGTATAGTAGGGTAGAGTAGCGTATAGTAGGGTAGAGTAGGGAAGAGCGGGAGCGAAGCCGTGCGGGCAAAAGCTAGTATTTATATATATATACTATGTCATTGTGAAAGGAAATGCTCTTTAACTTTCCTCTTGAAGACATCTAAAGAAGGGCTGTCACGCAGGGAGTGTGGGAGAGAGTACCACAGACGCACTATGACTGTAGTGACAGAGAAGGAGCCATCATAACGGCTGGAAGTGTGAAACGGGGTATGAAGAAGAAGAGAATTGGCAGTTCGACAGGGCTTACCCCTCGGGACGAAATACTCAAAGCGTTCACGTTGTGGAGAATTGCTGATGTGATGAAGATGAAGAGAAGAACGTCTCATCTATATTATTTCTAAGATTTGTGCATTCACTATATCTTTATGATAGAGACACATTGCGGTTAACTGTCTTTATAACCCTTTGGGCAAGAAGATTTATTTCAAGCTGTTTATCTTCATAAGTGCAGGGTTTTCTAGAACAAATTCGGGGACATATTTTCACAGTTCAAGCGAGCAATTTCATTTCATTTATCTAATAACAATATTTACATCGCGTCTAAACGTTTTACAAAAAAGAAAAAACCAGCCAAGCGCGAGTCGGACTCTCACACGATAGTTTCTGTACCGTCAGTAACAATAAACGGCAAAAAAATCACGTTTGTTATATTTATTGGGCAACAAAAATACATAATCTGTGAAAATTTCAACTGTCTAACTATCGTGGTTAACGAGATACAGCTTGGTGATAGACGGACAGACAGACGGTCGGTTTTACCCTTTGGATACGTAACCGTAATCAGAAATAGTTATTTATTTTATATTATACTAGCTTTTGCCAGCACCTTCGCCCGCCAACATAAAATATAGCCTATGTTACTCAGGAATAAAGCAGCTTTGTATCGGTGAAAAAATTTATCGTAATTGGACCAGTACTTTCAACGATTATCTCCTATAAACAAAAAAAGAAACTTCACCTCTTTGTTATAAGTGTAGATTTTGTAGAATTACTCCTGTATTGTGGAACACATCACACCTCTAAATTCATATGACACAAGACACCCAGAACCCGGAACAACTATTTGTACATAATACAAATTAATAATTAAATCCAATAACAGCATGACAACCAGCCGGATGGATGGAAGGGGAGAGGGAGGCCAAAGAAAAGATGGATGGATTGTGTGAGAAGTGATATGAAAGAAAAGGGAGTTAGTGATAGCATGACGAGTGACAGGACAGAATGGAAGAAAAAACATAATACAAATTAATAATTAAATCCAATAACAGCATGACAATTACATGTGGATGGATGGAAGGGGAGAGGGAGGCCAAAGAAAAGATGGATGGATTGTGTGAGAAGTGATATGAAAGAAAAGGGAGTTAGTGATAGCATGACGAGTGACAGGACAGAATGGAAGAAAAAAACGTGTTGCGCCGACCCCAAATAAAACGGGACAAGGGCAGGAAGATGAACAGCATGACAATCAACTAGTAAATATTTCTAACATTTAGATAACTCATCAAAAAGCCTTTCAGTTCCATTCCACCGAATTTCATCCAAAAAACATTAATAACAACAAATCAACGTTGTCAAAACTGATCAAACACAATTAACAGTAAAACACAAAGTTAGACGGCCGTTCGATATGAATCGATATCCAGGACAAAGGCTCGACCGGTTTGATTCACAATCGACTCAGTTTTCAATGTTATCGACGAGTGTTATCGAAAATGGCCGACTGTAAACCCGCCCGAGAGTGAAGAGGTTGCGTTCCACTAAAATTTGCGAGGTAGCTAGGTGGTAAGCGAGGTAGCTAGGCGGTATGCGGTATAGCTAGGCGGTGTGCGATGTAGCTAGACGACGCGTGATGTAGCTAGGCGGTACACGAAGTTTAAACATTTGCAAGGTAGCTAGGCGGTGCGCGATGTAGCTAAGCGGTGCGCGACGTAGCTTAGGCGGTACACGAAGTAAACATTAGCAAGGTAGCTAGGCGCTGTGTGATGTAGCTAAGCGGTGCGCTATGTAGCTAAGCGGTGCGCGATGTAGCTAGGCGATGCGCGATGTAACTATGTAACGTTGATTGATTTAAAATCACATATTTTATCGAGCAGTTAGAAAAACAAGAATTGATGATAGAACAAAGAAAATATTTTTTGTTGTAGTTCTGTGGTAAAAGAATTATCTTTAACGTTTTACCTACTTGTTTTTCAGCTGTAGGTCGTCATCATCATTTCAGCTGAACGGATAAGGGTTAGCGAAGCGGAGTTGTACTAAGAAAAGCAAGAGATGTGTTATAGATGCGATCGAGGAATGTGTGCGAGTGTCATATGTATTCCTAGCATAGCTTTTGGAGAACAATATAACATTTTCGCAGCGTGACTACTGCCTAGTTATATCAAGTATCTCCGGTGGAAAAGCACCCTAAAAGCTAACTGGATGTGAAGAGTTATTCAATACTGTGTTCAGAACCAGTGTTTTAGTTGAACGTAGCTTCTGCAATGAGATGTGAGAGGTTATTTTTTAGATGGAAAATAATTCAATGACATCTCCCGCTCTTGGGCAAAGCGGGAGGGCGTGTCAGACTTTTACTGACTAAAGTAGACAGTAAAGAGATTATGTAATTCGAACCTGCTGGGCCTCTACGGTTTCCGGAGGCGAGTGTGGAACTTTACGCGCCGTCGATGACTTGGGCTCGGTCCGGACGGTTAACGGATGATCGCGAGCTACCCATTGCTCGCCGTCCACAAGCCCTCGCCTACGGTGCTAAGGTGATGGTAAGCAGTGGTGCAATTGGTGATGCGGAAGCGCACTAGTTTATTCACTCTACCCTTATAGGCGTTTTTTTTTTGTCTGCATAACTTCATTCAAACTTTCTTCGTAATTTTTGTAAAATTTCTAATGGATATGGATATCCAAATGATACTTTTTTTACCAGTATTTTCAGAGACCTCCTACAAACAAAAAAAAAAAACATAATAACATATTTTACCTCTTTATAATATTAGTGTACATGTAGACTCCTGTTAATTTTTTTTTTAAAAGGTCTAACTAATTTAGTCCTATGACTTAACTGTCCCCACACACAGGCCTCAAAAAAACGCGACCACAAAAAAACGCTAGAAGCGGCCACAAAAAAAAAAGCTAGAAGCCACTGCTCAAAACAGCTGAAGCGCGCCTCAGCGTATGGCCGGAGAAGCTTGAAGCGGCTTCTAGCGTTTTTTGTGGCGGCACCAGGGTTGTCATATACCTAGGTATATGAATCTTGAATTGTTGAAAAACACGTACTGTCTATTTATTTATGTACTTACATCTTCTTACCATGAACGCTAGCTAACCCAAACAAAGTCACGTGCTACAAATTCTTCCATTCACTTTACTCCGGTCAAATTTCTACGTCACAATCGATTAGACACGTGCGCTAATCACGAGTTTTACCTGACCTTCAAGAAGGACTTTATCAAAAAGGTCAGTATGTCCTTCTGAAACCACAAACCCTCCTGGCGATTCTCATGTCAAGTCAGTATAATCTATATTAATATTTAAAACAATTACTGTTCGTTAGACTCGCTAAAACTCAAGAACGGCTGGTACGATTTTAATAATTCTTTTTTTATTGTTTTGTTGTGGTGCCCTGAAATCGCACGTCGGGGTCGCGGCAGACCAAGAAGGAGATGGCGGGACGACTTGGATCTCTTCCTTGGGAATTGGAAAGAAGTGGCTCAAAACCGGGAACATTGGAAGGAGTGGAGGGAGGCCTTTGCCCAGCAGTGGGACAATATGGGTTAAATATAATAATTGTTTTGTTTGGAAGCAGACAGAAAAGGTTTAAAAGGATAAAAATAGGTAGGGTAGTGTAGGTTCGTAGATAGGGTAGTGTAGGTTCGTAGGAAGGGTAGTGTTGGTTTGTAGGTAGTGTAGCTAGGGTATATAGGGTAGGTAGGTTTGCAGGGAGTGTAGGTAGGTAGGTGGGGTAAGTTAGGTAGGTTTGTAGTTGACGGGAGCGAAGCAGCGGGCAAAGGCTAGTTTAAAATAAAATGAACCACTCTCATAAAATAAAATTCTAACCAACATAAAACAATGATGGAAAATAAATGAAACCGCACTAAAATGTTGATATTTTAGTTAGTAGATATAAAACGAATCTTTTATATAAAGATAATAGTTGTCGGAGCTCTCTTCGTTGTTTTTTTTTTTGCAGGTTCCCCGACGGAATGAGAGAAATGAACAGATGGCCAGTGAGGTGAGAATTGAACAGCGAATCGAATGGAGATGCAATTGTTATTGCAAATAATGTACAGCTTGTTTCAGACATCGATGCACACCATGGATCCAGTTCATGATTCTGGACTCCTCGTGGTGAAATTTGTCTCTAGTGCTTTTGTTGTAAACTGTATGAGAATCAAATAATAAGAATGAAAGAATTAATCAAATAATTATTTTTTTTACAGGCAGTCTGTCAGTCAGAAAAATGATGCTAATTGCACATTCCAAAGTGTAGATCTTTATGGAGAAGAATGTTCAAGGAAATCCATTGACACTCTTTTCCAATCCAATCGAAGGCAAAAAGTTATAATAAAAAAATAATTGGATGGTAGAATTCCTCAGGCTTACACCAATATAGTCAAGAACAGACATCGTTAGGTCGCGGAATGTCTGAGCACCAAAAATTTTAAGACGAGACTTCAAGCCGAATCTGATCTGCGTGGGCCACTCCTTACAAAAGGGAGATCTTTGTGTCAGCTCTTGAAAGGTTATGGGCTGATTACGATTATACTACTGCTTGCCTATATACTATCACGGCTGTGTGCATGACTGACGGTTTGGCAGAAGTGCATTTTCACTACATCAGTCATGTTAAAGTTCTAAGTAATACGAGCCTATTGTCTATTGACAAATCGATGGAGAATTAAGTGCCAGCCTCAGGCAAGCACTTAATTTTAGGTAATAGGCTAGGGTACATAAACTTTTGACCTTTTTTAAAGTAAAATAATAGACGACAAATGTAATTATTATGTACACATACGTGCATTATGAAAGTTTGATAATTCACTTATTTAGTCGTGTATCGAATTTGATTACGGACCAATTTTCTATCGTTGATCGAGTTCAATTATGTAAATATTTGAGCTAACAAAATTGAATTATTGAAGGTTTTACATGATTTATTTGTACTTACGTTTACGTAATATAGTGCAAACAATTTTGTTTACAGGCTCAATTTTATATAAAATGCGAGTAGCGCACATGACTGTTGAAACGACTGACGCTTGGAGGAGGTCCATGTCCATCAGTTATCAGTTAAGGGTTACATTAGGAAGAACCAGCGAACTTTACAAAGTTTTTAAGACCAAGCTCTACTCTATGCATTTCCCTGTCCATTGTCAATAGTCGGTATTGGAAAACATTAAAACGAGGGTACTCTGCCTTCCAGATGACAACACAATGGCCTCCACGAAGTCACTACACTAGCGTTGTGATTTCAACGAGTCACTGGCAACACTGTCATCCTACTAGGCTTCGTCTATTTCTGTGTCGGCGAAAAATAGAGTTGCCGACACTTCGTTATTATGTATTTCTGTTGGGTTGGACTTTGTATGCGAAAGCATACCGTTGGACACATTTTTCCGAATGAATATTTTAATTTGTAGGTAATATTGTTTTTTTATTATTATTGACGCGAGGCTATTGCGTTTGACATCTCACCTGACGGTAAGCGATGATGTGGTCGACATATTGATGTTCGGAATGGCAGTGTGAACGGATGGCCGGCTGATGGGGTGGAAAGGGTCTGGAATGGCGACTAAGTACCCCAAGCGTTTGAGTGCTAACAAGGTAGACAAATGAAATACTTGGTGGGGGTCACGAAAGTTTGCTGATTGCAGAAATACAGGCTACAACAACGTGATAAAATGTCAGGTGTGCGCGAAAGAAGGATGAACCTGTACATTCTATTAAGCTATTTACTGACCTGATGGTCTAGTGGTTAGAGACCCTGACTGCTATGCCGGAGGTCATGGGTTCGATTCCCACCCAGGACAAATGTTTGTGTGATGAGCATAATCATTGGTCTGTGTCTGAGTGTAACTTATCTATAAGTCTAGTACCCATAACACAAGCTCTGCTTAGCTTGGGACTAGACGGCGTTGTGTGATAGTTGTGGAATATTATATTATATTATTATTCCTTTAAAAAATCAGTTTAGGGTAGTTTGTGGTAGGGTCCGTGGTAATAAACTCTGGGGTCAAAGTCTCTTTTAAAGTCCATACAGCAAATATGTAATGGTCAAATCACATGAGAACCATGCAGATTAGTCTTTTGAGAAAAGAACCATACAGATTTGAGAGGCCCCGTCCAGTCTGTGCAAGCATTTGTCAGTATTTATAAACCTTAACTCAGGACTACTAAGGAGCTCAACGACTGGACGAACAATAACCAAGGAAAGGACCTTTGGGTAGGCTGCAGAAAATACACAAATTGCCAGACATACGTTAAAATTACTGAAATATCTTAAACATAAAAAGGGACTTTAATGCACAGTAATAAAGCTAAAGTAATCAAGAAACGTTTTCCCATTACACACGGAGTAAGTTTTAACACCGCTGTCGAAATAGCTGTTTCACACTTGCAGCTATTTCCACCACTTAATGTAATAGAAATCGTTTTATGGGGACTTATCATGATGTGTTAAATTGTCAGTCGTTCGAGCGAGAAAGAGGGAGCTATACACCCTATACAAGGTGTAACAAAACCTGAAATTAGTTTGATCAGAATAACGAACAGAATCAATTAAACCACTTTTTAATATAGGTTACCTTTTTCAAAACAATCTTCTTTAAAAACTTCGACCGGTCTATCTATGTACCGGTCTATCCCTGTACCTAGGATAGAAATGGTCAGACACAGCTGCGTATATATGGCGCCTCTTATATATAACTCACTACCTAGCTGGATAACTGAATTGCCTTACAATAAATTTCGTGTAGTTTTAAAAAAATGGTTGATATCTCAAAGCTTTTATTCAATAACTGAATTTCTAAATAAAAAAACATGTCAGTCCTTCCACTTCAGGAATGCTTTGTAGTCTAGTTATTAAGTGTTAAAAATTGTATTTTATTATATTATTATTAAACTATTTTAATATGTGTTTTCAATTTAGATTTTAAAAAAAAGTTGATTTGTTTATAAAGTTTTTTGTTTTCAAAGTCTATGTCTTTTAGAACTTTAATGTTGAATGTGCCAACAAAATTGTCGATAATTGTATGTTAACAATTATCTCTGTATGTTACTATGTACATACCAAATATTTGCATGCTAATTCTAAGCGAAACATGTTTGTTCCTATTTACTCTCTTTTACCATCTTGTATACCGTGTTTTTAGCAAATAAATATTATTATTATTATTATTATTATTATTATGAATAGGTCGAGCTATCACGTGCGCAAACCAGCTGAAATAGGTTAACAAACACAAATAGTTGTAATCCAATCAAATTTTCTCATACACGGGATAATAAAAGTTCTTATTTCAATGCAGATATGAATTTTAAACAAACTAAAAGTTCTAATAACACTTTTTTTAATGTTTGTTTTTTTCTCACGTAATTAGGTCATCGAATTAAAAATCATTCGGGTTGTCTGAGGTTTTGCGAATTGAACGTTACACGTTGTATAGCTTCATCCCTTTGACAGTTCAGTTTTGGATATAAAATGGATCGCGATAAGAGTTGGTGGTAGCATTGCCGATCTACGGACCGATTTTATTGTTGTCACATAACTTTAAATTCATCAAAATAATTCCATTCCACTTTATATAGCCGTATCTGAGAGTTATGATCCAAGATAAGTAAATCTAATTAAATTTTTTACACCATCTGCACAATAATAACCATTTATATGTCATACAACCTAAACCTACCTATTTACTCCCTCACGATGCTCGGGTTAATTATATAAATCCCTCACTGACGTTCGCGATTAAAACTTGCAACCTTCGTTTCGTTCGAAACTTATCTAGAGGATAAAGCAGTGCGTGAAAATTTGCAGAATGAGAGGGAGAGACCTTTTAGCAACTAAAACTCACCTGTGTTCCAGATCCTGACCTCTTACGGCTTGGTCACAACTTCGGTCAAAGCGGCGAACAGCGCAGCGAGTGGGGCAGCATCAGTAAGCGGGGGCGGGGCGCTATAATAATATAATAATAATAATTTATTTTCAGATTTCTCCATATAAATTGTTAGTGCTATTGTTAGTAAACAAAACAAATGAAATAAGACAAAAATAACAAGACAACATAAAACACAGATTTCAGGATAATCCGACACCAGAACGCTGAAGATATATGCTATTTCACTGCGTGCAGTCTTATCCAGCGCTCAAGCATCGGAAATCCCACCGGTCAGTCAATACGCTCAAGATGCTGTTGGAACTAGCTCGCATGCGAGTAAGGGTCGAGGCGCAACGTTTACGCATGTTTGTCGCAAAACTGTTGACGTTGGCTTCGGCAAACATCCCGGAGGCACTGCAATACCGCGGCAGTCCCATCAGCATCCAGCACTTTTGATTTTGATGAGCGGCGTCTCGTGGCGGCCTTTTTCACCGATAGAAAGCTGCTTTATTCCTGAGTGACATAGGCTATATTTTATGTATGCGAGCGAAGCGGACCTTTGTACGAGGGCCATGACAATCATAACCTTAGGTGGTCTTATTTCCACCAGCTCACCTCTCTCCAAAAACAGATTAGGCCTCTCAGGTTTTTCAGGGCGTCAATAAGGGAGTTCGGGGATCCTAAATCCTGCTTATTTCAGTGACACCTGTGCAGTCTGGGAGCACATGAGGAATTATCACCTCCCCCTTCAGAGATGCTCTGATCAGGATACTGTCTGTGATGCCTATTGAGTCATTATTTCAGCCAATACTCGTCCACTGTTGGATATAGGCCTCCCCCAAGCGTCGCCATAACGAACGTTCCTGTGCGTCTCGCATCCACCGGTTTCCCGCAACCTTCACCAGGTCATCAGTCCACCTTATTGGAGGCCTTCCAACGCTGCGTCTTCCGGTACGAGTCACCACTCCAGAACCTATTGAGTGAAGGTTGCGGTGCTTATTCAGTGTGCAGTGCCCGGTGATGGTCCCCACCACCAGGCACAGGCTACCTCTATCCAGGTTCATGAGTTTTTTGGCGAGGACTTTAGATTATGCACTTATTATATGTACATACATGTATAACCCTTTGAACATCCTACTTAAGAAAGCTTCAGCAGACTAACTTCAATATCATCATCATTTCAGCTGATATGCGTCCACTCATAGGCCTGTTGTGGCGACGCTTCGGGGAGGCCTATGTCCAGACTAACTTAATTTGTGCCAAATACACATAATCTAATCTCTATAACTACATCTGTGCGTTTATAGCCAAGTTACTATTCCGTCAGCATATTAACCTTCTTTCGTTCACTCCTATTTCGGCTATAAAATAATCATAAGCAGCTAATCTAACCGGGTTTAGGGAACGTCGTTAAATGGTGTCAAGGACTGCGAGATTGTGGCCATTATAATAGTGTGCCTTTACGTGTGCACAATAACATACTTATACAGTTTCATGTCTTTAGTTTTAGTATATGCGTAACCCAAAACACGTGTCTAGTATTTCTATGTAAAGAATCTATGTACAAAATTTCGTAACTGTATCATTAAAAATCACAAAGTTATAAGCTTGTTATGTTACATGGTTGTCGCACGCACAAACACATGGTCACCGGGCCATTCGGGCGACTGAGGGGTTGTTTTGCTCCTGCACGTAGCTGTACGCTGGCGCCTAACTAATGCCCGCTATGACCGTGAAGCTTCGAGCGAAAGCTCAGCCCCTGTATGAAGGCACGAAGGAACGGGGTGGGTTTTTAGTCAGTAAGAGTCTGACGCTATCTCCCGCTCCACCCAAGGGCGGGGGTAGTCATAAGATGATTTTTGCCCACCTTAAAAAAAAACCTGAAGTGCCCTGTGTTGTACTTTGTGTCGGTGGTGTCCAACTTGTGACTTTTGTTAAATATTTTTGGGAAAAAATATGGTGTTATCGATACAGTTACTTATTCTAAATTTGAAGCTTCAAAATGAATTTGAAGCTTTCTAGCTAACTAGCTATTCGGCTACGGGTACAGGCTAGAAAACCTATCGTAAAATTAGTTTGCAGTTTGATAAAGTAAAAATTAAAAATTTTAGTTAGTAATAATATAAATTCCGATTCAGTTTCGATAATTAATACAATGTCAGATGGATAATAACAATGACAGATTCAGTTCGATAACTTATAAAATGTTAAATTTAGTTTAATTAATACCATGTCATGTTTAGATCAATAAATTAATAATAAAATGTGAGATTTAGTCCAATACATAATACAATTTCAGATTCGGTTCATTAATAAAACATGACAAATAAATAAATAACAGATTTCAGTTTACAATGATAAAATATTCAGAAGTCATGTTCAGTGTTTTGAAAATTGTGATTTCAATTTTATTTTTTTAGGTCAATATATAATTAAAATGTCACTACATAGTATAAAACAAAGTCGCTTTTTCTGTCCCTATATCCCTATGTACGCTTTAATCTTTAAAACTACGCAACGGATTTTGATGCGGTTTTTTTTTAATAGATAGAGTGATTCAAGAGGAAGGTTTATATAACATCCATTAAATATTGGAGAAACATCCGAGCGAAGCTGGGGCGGGTCGCTAGTATAATAATATTCCACAACTATTACGCAACGCAGTCTAGTCCCAAGGTAAGCAGAGCTTGTGTTATGGATACTAGACAACTGATAAACATACTTATATATTTCTAAATACATACATATTATAGATAAATTACACCCAGACACAGAACAAATGATCATGCTCATCACATATCTATTTGTCCTGGGTGGGAATCGAACCCACGGCCTCCGGCATAGCAGTCAGGGCCACTAACCACTAGACCAACAGGCCAGTCAAGAATAATCATACAGTCTTAACGAGAAATTAAATCTATACCTCATTTATATTTATGTAGCTTTTACAACTGTATAGGAAAGATTATAGAGATACCTTCCGTCGTTGAAACAATGTGCAGTCGAGCCTGAATATAAAATGGGTTGTCGTTTAGCGAGATAAACGATTCACATTTGTCGCGCCACGTCAGGATTCTCTGCACAGTTGCCATGACAACGGGCGAAATAACATATTTATTTTCAAGATCACCTTTTGCATTTTATTAGTTGTTTTCTGGCTTTGTGATAGTAATCTAATCATATAGGTTTTTTTTAGAATAGAATACAATAGAATAAACTTTATTGTACACCAAAAAGTAACACAGCTTAGGTTAGCCAGGCAGGCAGGTTAGGGTAGCTTAGGTTGGAAATCATCCAATGGCTTCTCTCGTTCTAAGACGGAGCGTGTCAGACCTTTACTGACTAAACGCACTACTATGTTGTAACTTTTTTGCCTTGCATCCCTAAGTCGACATTGCAAAGGCGAAACCGAACTTCGAAGCGAAATCCTCTTGGCTATGACCTCAGGACACCGGGGTTCCCTTTCTGATAAACCATGGTCTCAGCAGGCTTCAGCTTTGCTGGGCCCCTAAGGTTTCGCTAGCACTGACATCTCTTTGAGACGCGCGTTGAAAACTACGCGCCGTCGACGACTTGGGGTCAGTCCGGACGGTTACCGAACGGCCGAACGATGAGCTACTCATCCCTCGTCGTCCGAAAGCCTTCGTTAATCATTTAGGTAAGTCATTATCTGTCTAGCTTAGCTTTTCAAACTGAATTCAGCTGTTTAGTCATACTTCAGCTATGCTATGCTTTTTGTGTCAGCTGAATTATTTTTTTACGTACTAGTATTTTTACACGCGTTTTCTGGTATATATAACTTTTGCCCTCATCGACCATTTGTTTTATGTACAAACAATGTACCCTCTGCCACTTAAGTTTGGCGATTCTTCTTTTTTTTTTCTAATTGTTAGCATAGTCGGCCTTATAATATTCCCACTATTGAGACTCAGGCCTCCTCTCTAGAAGAGATAATGGGCCGTTATCCACCACGCGGGCCCATTGCAGATGGTCACATATCTTCGAATTTTTGGTTATAGAAGACATGCCGGTTTCCTCACGATGTTTTCCTTCACCGTTTTGAGAGCAGTGGAGATGAAATAAATTACACAAAGTAATGCGCCTGGCTGGGTTTGAACCAGCGTCCTACAACTCGTAAGTCAGGGCCGTTACCACTCGGCCACCACTGCTCTACCAGTATTGTTATTAGATAAATAATATATTAGAACATTATTATAAGATCGATAGCACTCGTAAAAGACGTCATTGATCGACCTCCAACGGTTAGTAAACCTTAGTTTGGTAGAACTCAATTATCAGCCAATATGGGGACTTTGCTTTCATAATTATGTTACTTTTATTATCGCGATGCTTACGTACTGGGACTTATTTTGGGATTTATGGGGACTTATGGGATATCTTGTCTTGAGGGTGTACTGATCTGTATCTATTTTGATGATGATAAGGCATTTATATCGCCTTTATACAGTGTTTTCACCTTTGATTACCGTGACCGTTTGTTTGGTGCATAAAGTTATAATAAATATAGTCTGATACTGTCAGTGTGTACAGTCAGGGTCTGTGTTTCCTGATAGCTACAACCCAGGAATCTTTAAGTCGAGAGTGAATAGGTTTCTTCTAGGTAAGCGCGTTCCATCGTTGACCGTATCGTCGCTTTCCCTTAGGTGACATAGCGGACAAGCGCGAACCTATCATCAATAAAAAAATAAAATAAAAATATTATTATTGAATTATATATTATATAGAGCCCGTTGTGTCCCACTGCAGGGCAAAGGCCTCCCTTTCGTTATTCCACTCTTTTCTGCCCTTAGCCACTTCTGGCCAATCCTTAAGGTAGGAGTCCAAATCGTCACGTCATCTCCTTCTGGACCTACCGCGTCGCTGGCTTCTGCTGTTCAGAATCCAGCTTGCGTTGCTTTCGCCCAATTCTGTTGAGACATGCGGCAGATGTGACCTGCCCAGTTCCACTTTAGTTTGGCGGCTGAGTTACCTACGTCTGTGATTTGTGTTTTGGAACGAAGTATACTGTTAAATAATTTAATCAAGATAAATGCTTTTGGTTAAAATTATTTGTTTTAAATCGTTACCAGCTATTATTTCTTTAACGTTGCTCAAAAATGTTTACCATCAAGTGAACACCCTTAGTTTCAAGACTGCATTCGTACATTAATAGATGTCGCGTGTTTGAACCGCGCTGAAGTGGTCAAGTGAATCAGCCTGTGAAAAATTAATACTCTGGCTAAGTTAGTGTGGAGACGGCGTTTTTAACATAGAATATAAATAATGTACATATATAAATCATTTACAACATTATACATCTATAAATGATTTTATTTATTTATTTAATTGATGTGTGATTTGTTTTGTGGTTTTATTTTATAGTTCTTTTTTTAATTTTGATATCAGTTCAATCATAGTTTCTACATTCTGTAGCTTCTGATTTCCTTAAAGTCGTATATCATCATATATGTCATATATTTAGGGGATATCTCGACGATTACTTGAGCTTGAGGTATTCCAGCGTTACAGGTTTATTGGCGCAGCTTGGTGGCCAAGTGCGAGTCGGATGGGACGGGGATGAATACTGAACCCCCGTGCAACAATATTATTAACGAGCAAAATTGGCAATAAAATCACGCCTAGTGTATATTTATTTTATTCTCTTTTTAGTATTTGTTGTTATAGCAGCAACAGCACACATCATATGTCAAAATGTTTACTGTCTAACTATCACGATTTATGAGATACAGCCTAGTGATCGACTGACAGACAATGAATGAAGTCTTAGGTTCTTTGTTACGCTTTATGCCTACGGAATCCTAAAAACCCACAACATGCGTTAAAGAGTCTAGACTAGAGATATTGCAGCAAGATGATTAAATATACCGAAATTTTCCCGAAAAAAAGAAAATAAAAAAAATTGTGGAGTAATAATATATACCTTAAATTTTCTATTTCTGTATAATGCGTTTGCCAGGTTGTACAGTCCACTGCCTTTTATTCAAGTCAAGAATAACATTTTGGTCCTTCGAGCCGGATGTGAACATCCGGCTTGGTATCCAGCGAACTGTGGATCCTTCTTCTAGTCCGAATCAGAGCATTCTACCGAATATAATTCCATAGAATAATCTTTATTGTACACCAAAATAGTACCAATTTCACAAACTTAGAAATCGGAGAAACAATACAACGAAACCATACGGCGAAAAAAAAAACCAAAATGGTGAAATGGTGAATACTATTACAAAAAATAAACAAAAGCTTTTTAGCTAGCGATCTATCGAAAGGACATTAAGTTTTCTTAGAGTTTTTTGCCATGTTGAGCAATTCTCTAATAGGTTATCAATTTAAAAGACATAAGTACAAATAGTGTGGTGTCGTGATGGCCCAGTGGTTAAAGCAACCGCCTCTCACACATAAGGTTACGGGTTCGGAATCGGGCGAGTACCAATGTAAATTTTTCGATTCGTTGTTCAGTTTGATAATAATTTGATACGGATTGAAGACCACTGATAGAAATACTTACATATTTCTAAATACATACGTATAGATAAATAACACCTAGACACAGAATAAATGACCGTGCTCATCACGCAATCATTTGTCTTGGGTGGGAATCGAACCCACGATCTCCGGCATAGCAGTCAAGACCACTAACCACTAGACCAACAGGCCAGTCAATCAATGTTCTATTATAAGCGCCTTAATACACAGTGAGATACATCTCTAAAAAGCCCATCTCGTGGTAATGGAGCGGTAATACTCTTTCTTTATCTTTTTGTTCAAACGTTAACACCTCTTTCTCCAGCGGATTAAAAGAAAATACAATGCGCGTCTACCGTAGGTACGAGTATTCTCAGCAAATAACATCGCATTGCATGTCCAACAGTGGACGTATATCGGCTGAAATGATGATGATGATTTTTTTTTCGGTTTGCAAAAATTATCCAATAGCAACCCCCGCTCTTGGGTGGAGCGCGAGGTAGTGTCAGACTCTTACTGACTAAAACCCACCCCGTTTCTTCTTGCCTTCATACCGGGGCTCGAGTTCCTTTCGGATAACCCTGGGCCCAGTAGGCTTCGACCCAGGTGGGCCCCTTCTGTTGATGACAACTCCTTGAGGCACAGACCGTCCGGACAGTTACCGGACGGTCGGACAGCGAGCTACATCGCATAACTAGTGTGAGTTGCAATTGCAACGTCTCTCTTTCTTCTGCCTTGCTGTTTTTTAAGTGGGAAATCATCAGATAAGTTTTCCCTCATTGGGTGGAGTGACAGAGAGCGTGTCAGACTTTTACTGACTGAAATCCACCTGATTTCCTTTAGTTTCCCTTCGCGTGTAATGGCCACAGTAACCCTTTTGAAAATTTCCTACCCAATGACTTTTTAAAGCCAGTTTCTAATAATTTTGTAGTTTTTTGAACCTCTAGAAATCCATAAATTAAAAAGAAATCACCAAAAAAAAAAATCTTTTATTAGAATTAACCATATGACCCACTGCTGGGCAAAAATCTATTGTAGGAGGTAATCTCTGAAAGTACTGGTCCGATTGCTAACATTTTTTAACCTTTATTCCTAAATGACAAAGGCTACATTTTATGTTATGTTAACAGTTGTAATTATTTAAATTTTTCCTGCTTTTTTATGTAGCCTCTTTTTGGAATGTGAATGTGAGAACACTGTATAATCCACAAACACTTAGATAACTTTCTATTACGACTTACTTTTTTTTTATTATGATTAATTTTGTGCTTTTGTGTACAGTGTTGACTGGTCTACATTGTTCTTACATAAATCAGTGAATATTGTAATAAACACATTTTTTAAAAGAGTAACCATGGAGTTTCTTGTCGGTTCTTCTCCATAGGAAACGACCAATTTGGAACCGTGCACTAGCTTTTGACGTTTTATAAGTGCCCATGTAGGCCTATGTGAAATAAAATATTTTGACTTTGACTTTGACTTTGATGTGCGCGGGCAAAGCTGCGGGCAAAAACTAGTAGTTGATAAAAACAGTATTTTATGTATTTTTTTTATGATGATTAGCAAATAATCTTTGCTCACAAAAAATAGATAAGAAAGTTTGTTGCTTGCAAAGTGCAAACTGTGGGCTAGAAATGAGTAATTTATTTTTTTAATTTACGAGGCGTTGACCGAATATTTGATGAAAATTTAACTTTGTGGGAACTTGGTTGAACGCACTCTAAAGGTGTAATTATTTCGCTTACCTATTAAATTTTAGTGTAAGCATCTGTAAGTTCGTAAATAGTAATGTCATCTGGGGTTAATTGTGAATGCTGGAGTAAATACGAGTAGTTATGTTTTTCGGTTATTCCATTGAACATTGTAAAACAACTGCTAGTAATGCCTTGATCACATGTACCGAGTAAACGGGCGAGACAGTAAAATGTTGCTCGGCCGAGACAGTGATGTAAGCGGGCTGTAGAGATAAATCTCCGGCGGGATCTCACGGTGAAATGGCATCAGCGACTATCGCAACCCAGTGCTGGGCACGCCACAATTATGGCGGTAAGTCCCCTCTTTGAGGCGTGGCTGGAAAGACCTCACGGCGTCCTTACCTTCTGCATGACGCAGGTCTTCACCGGACATGGCAAGTTCGGGAGGTTCCTGCATCGGATTCGAGCGGAAGAGACGCCCGGGTGCCGCCACTGTGCGGAACGCCCGGAGGACACGATGGAGCACACAGTTGAGGTGTGCCCTGCTTGGGCGGAGCAAGGCCGTGCCCTCTTGGGGGCGATCGGCGGCGGAGACCTCTCGCGCCGGGCCTTGGTTCAGGCCACGGTCCGGAGCGAGGAGGAGTGGCAGGCGGTCGCCTCCTTCTGCGAAGCAGTAATGCAAACGTTCCAAAGAGTAGATCTCTATGGAGAAGATCGTGCAAGAAACTCCATGGACACTCTTTTAAATCATATGTGTTACATATAATGTTTGGTTAAATATTTCTTGTTGCTTCTATTATGTGAGCATAATGTAGATAATAATAAAAAAATTATTAAAAGATAGAAACTGAATTAAGCCACTGGCAGCTAAGAGAAAACTAATTAAGTGAAAGGTAATTAAATGGTAGGCCGAGCACTCGGCGCTGTGTCTACACGTACCGAGTACTCGGCCGAGAGCACTGTCGGGCCTGTTAACTTGGTATGAGTGATCAAGGCATAAGGCGTATTGTTCATCAAACATCTGGCCGGAGTTAATGCACAAAGGCTTGTACTGCCGAGATGTCATTATATGATTTCTCACCTAAAAAAAAAACTTCAACTTTGATTCCCCTTTCGCCTTGATTCTATTTTTTTTTGTTTCAGGTGGGAAAATCATCTAATGAATCCCCCACTCTTGGGCGGAGCGGGAGATAGTGTCAGACTTTTACTAAAAAACCACTTCTATTCCTTTTTTGCCATTGTTCCAGGGCGCCGGGAATCTCTTTCGCATCACCCGTGGCCCCAGTAGGCTTCGACCTTACTGGGCCTCTGCGGTTGCTGACAATTCCTTGAGGTGCGTGTGGAACACTACGCGTCGTCGATGTCTTAAGCTGGGTCCAAACGGTCGGATGTAGCAAGCTACCCACTGCTCGCCGTCCGCAAACCCGCGCTTACGGTGGCCGGAAATCGGGATCGGAATTACGGTGTCTGGGACGCGAAGGCCATTGCCTCGCGCGTGAGGCCGTCTCCTTTTTGCTAGTATTACTGCTTCGCAGAAGGAGATGACCACCTGCCACTCCTCCTCGCTGCGGATCATGGCCTGTACCAATGCCCGACACGAGCGCCCCCACGAGGACACGGCGGTGCTCTGCCGAGGCGGGGAACACCTCTACCGAGGTTCAATCATTTGCGGTAATTGTATTAAAAATCCTCATAAATATAATAAAGTATCTCTCTGCACACACGACAGCTTTGCGTGGGACGTCACTTAGTGCAGCGGAGCGAGGACTTGCGTCGCGGGCTCATTTTTATCGAGAAACCGTGAAATCCCTTCATACGCAGTGCCCAGTGCTCGATGCTATGACGTCACATGTTACGGGTTCTGTAGGGTGATTGGTATTTATTAGTAATCTTTCACGCGTTAAACAATTGAAGACTTATGACAACATATTTCGTGTCAGTAATTTTGAATAGATACTTATCAGGTAACTGTCCGGACCGAGTCTTCGACGGCGCGCACTGTTCCTGCGCGCCTTAAGGAGTTGTCAGTAGCAGCCCAGACAGGTCGAAGCCTACTGGGGCCCAGACAGGTCGAAGCTTACTGGGGCCCAGACAGGTCGAAGCCTACTGGGGCCAGGGTTATCTGAAAGGGAAGCTCAGCCCCGGTACGAAAGGCAAGAATGAATGGGGAGGGTTTTTTAGTCAGTAAGAGTCTGACACTATCCCCCGCTCCGCCCAGAGCAGGGGTTGTCATTTGGATGATTTATACCCACCAAAAAAAAAAGATACTTATCATCATCATCAACATTTCAGCCGAAAGACGTTCACTGTTGGACATATGCCTCCCCCAAGCGTCGCCACAACGACTGATTCTGTGCGTTTCTCATCCACTGCATTCCCGCAACTATCACCAGGTTGTCGGTCCACCTTTTGGAAGGCCTTCCAACGTTACGTTTTCCGGTGTGAAGTCACCACTCTAGAACCTTCCGGCCCCATCGACCATCCGTTCTACGAGCAATGTGCCCTGTCCGCTACCACTTTAGTTTGGCCATTCTTCGGGCTATGTCGGTGACCTTGGTTCTCCTGCGGATATCTTCATACCTGATGCGACCACGCAAGGAAACTCCGAGCATAGTCCTATTGTAGATACTTATCTTAGAATTAATATAAACTTAACTTTAAAAGGGAAAGTAAAGATAAAATAAAAAGTTTCAAATATCTTTTAGTCTTTATATAAACTAGTGCTTGACTGCGATTCCACCTGATGGTAAGCAGTGATGTGATCTCTAATGGTTTTTTTTGCGATGGGGAAAATCATCGTATGACAAAACCCGCTCTTGGGTGGAGCGGGAGATAGTGTCAGACTCTTACTGACTAAAAACCCCACCCCGTTCCTTCTAGCCTTCATACCGGGGCACGAGCTCCCTTTCGGACAACCCTGTCCCCAGTAGGCTTCGACCCAGCTGGGCCCCTCCTGCTGCTGACAACTCCTTGAGGCGCGCGGGAACAGTGCGCGCCGTCGACGTCTGGGACTCGGTCCATTACCGGGCGATCGGACAGCGAGCTACCCATGGCTCGCCGTCCGCGAGCCCGCGTCTACGGTGGCCGGAAATCGGGATCGGAATCCCGGTGGCGGCGGCGGGGGCGCCGTAGCCTGGTGCGGTCGACCTCCTCCTTTACTAGCATTACTGCTTCGCAGAAGGAGGCGACCGCCTGCCATTCCTCCTCGCTCCGGACCATGGCCTCGACCAGGGCCCGGCGCGAGAGGTCTCCGCCGCCGATCGCCCCCACGAGGGCACGGCGATGCTCCGACCAGGCAGTGATCTCTAATGGTGAGGTGCATTAGTTTATTAAGAACCTATTTACTGTAGCTTTGAAGAAACCCAAATTATAATCGGACGGGAATTCAAACCTAGTCTTTGTGCGAGGCTCCTACAAGAATGAGCCCCCGGGCCGTTACCCTACTTGCCACCCTCTGAGGCCGCCACTGACCTTGAGCAACATTCATTCCCTCACGATCTAATGAATGTGACTGTTTCAAATTAAAACATAAAAGGCACTTATTAGCGTGGTGAAATCGATCAAAACCGAGCCATACTGGACCCTCATCAAACGTCACATTCGTTTAATGCGTTATATACGAGTATGTATTGTTGTTATGTCTCCCGCTGCTTTAACTAGGTACGTGGTAGGTACATATACATTGGAAACTTTTTCGGTGAGAGCAAAATTTTCAGTTCACGAAAATTTTTGTTCTGTGATTTAGACTGAATTGTGTGATGTATAGAATTTGTGAAGTTAGGGTCTGCAGTTGTGAAGTTAGTTAGGCCGTGTAGATTCAGAAACTTGGCTCTACATGAAATCTGATATCTTTTTCACAGGGCAAACCTTATGTGATCGTCTTGGCAACATTTTACATGGAATGTTTTTGGTGGGATTTCAGTTCTTTTTGTAAGTTGCTAGGCAGTCTTTATTTTTTTCGGCTTTCTAGCACTTCAAGAAGTACTCTAACATTTTGAAGTCTCATACAAACTTCCACCCTCCCCATTTTAGGGGATGAGGGGCGAAAGTTACAAGTTTATGAATTTTTTTGATGGTTGTATACTAAACTTAGATTACATATCAAATTTCAGCTTTCTAGCAAAGAAAGAAAGAGAATTGCGTTTATTTGCATTACAAAAATAGGTACACCTTAAAATTTAACAAATGGTACGTTGAGTAATGCCAAAAAGGCCTCAGCTCAGCATAATGCCAAGTAGTAACACAAGGCCACCACTTGACGCTGATTTTCAGCTACAGCCCTAGGGTGCCATATGTTTAAAAAGAAAACACAACATTTATTAAAAACTAAAAACTAAAAAAACTGTGCATATACTAGCTAAGAAAATTTTGCGATTGTATTCCAAGATTAAAATAAAAATAAAATTAATAAGATTTATGTGCCCATTTAAAACAAAAATACAATAAGACAACAAAAAAGTATATAAAATAAAACATGCGTATAAATTGATTAAAATGCGTGGTAAAAAAAAAACAAAAACAAAATAGCAATGCCAAAATCGGGACACATAAATATTTGTTCAAATTATAAAATATATAAAATTCAAAGCACTTCAGGAAGTTGCCAAACATTTTGATGATCATCAGTGTGTCAGTGACGAAATCGGTGTATTTTAGATACCAATAAAATCTAAATTATTAGAGCTATTCAACTGAGAATTTGTATGTTTAATTAGTCTATTATTGACATCATATCCTGAGAATATGAATTATCTGGTACATCGAAAACCACTACCGTGCCCCCGCCAATAATTATATAATATTAAATTAAATTTGATTTGAGTCTATCGACACGAAATGAAGAATTAATAACAATAAAAATCTTTATTTTAGACCGTATAAGACAATAAAAGTACAAAAATCCAAAAAAAAGATCGGAAAACAATGAGAGATATTTGTGTTTATATAAAACAAAAAAAAAAACATAAATTTTGTGTAAAGCTGACTTAGCAAGAAAGAATCACGGTAGAGATACCTACATTTAAATGTATTTCTAGTAATTAACATTAAACATTTTGAAAACTGTCTTTTTTTTTCAAATCCCACAATATGCATTTTTGAATTAGGTCACTTTCATTGTTAGAATATCACTTTGTCTACATCCAGCCACCAAGAAGACTTTCAAATTATAAGAAATTGACCACATCCTCGCTTACCATCAGGTGAGATGGTGGTCAAACGCAAGCCTATCAATAATAAAAAAAAAATGCTAATTACAAAAAAAAAACTTTTCGATTCAAATTCATTGGCAGTTTTCATTATTCGCAAATTGAATTCCTAATGGATCTTGTGTAGGATCTTATGTGGTGTAGAATTGGTGTAGCTTTCTATATCAAGTGTTCGTACAACTGGACAATATGTGAAATCATTGCCACCGGAGCAGTTGACACTTCGCGTGACCTAAGGGCTGGCTTTTACTTCGGACAGAGGATAAGCATTGCCATTCAACGTGGCAATGCCGCCAGTCTTTTGGGTACATTACCAGTCGCCAGCGATGCGGAGGAATTTTTCGACGCCGTATTTTACTGTCCCCGCACATAGGCCTCAAAAAAACGCCGCCACAAAAAACGCTTAAAGCGGCCGCAAAAAAAAGGTAGAAGCCGCCGCAAAAAAAAAGTGGGCTGGAGAAGCTTTTAACGCCTCAAAAAGAACATTGAAGCGGCGTTTTTTGAGGCCCGTGTGCTTGGACAGTTAGATTCTTTATGCCTTATTGATAGAGTCCTTTAGGCCTTTTATTTTGTAAGTTAGTTTTAATTATGTTTAATAGTCTCAATAAAACATTATTTATAAATATAAGGACCCTTTCTCGATAAGTACTATTTCAAACATATATGTATTAGGTTACGCCTTACTAACAACATTCGAAATAGGTATAGAAATTATATTTGTACCATTCTATGATTTGGAGAGTCCTCATACAAATCACAGTCGAAAAAGATTTCTAGTTTCGTAAATGTCAAGAACTATAACATTTAGGTTGGCTTAGGTTATGTTACTTTCCTATCGTACATATAAAATGCGGATAAGGGTCTCCACCCACTGTGTCATAACGTGTGAGTCCCCACAGCGCACGGATTATGCAAAAATTGGAGTGTTTGTTTATATTGGGATCTCGTCTTTCAATTTTCACGCTCTTTGTCCTTGACACATCATAAAACGTCTGCCATAAATATGTATTGAGATTAAGTTGTGGAAATATCTGGCTTCAGCTCACTGGAAATAAACAGGGATTTTATAAATGATGTGTGACGTGTATATACAATACCGTTTTATATTTATTAATAGAGTATGGGTTTTGTCGATTTAAAGATAATATTTACGTGATTTTTAAAGAAATATTTCATGAAGTGATCATGATTGGGTAGAGTTTCTTGCGTGATTGGGTCAGAAATGAAGATATCCGCAGGAGAACAAAGTTTGCCAATACAGCTCGACGAATCATGAAACTCAAGTGGCAGTGGGAAGGGTACATTGCTCGCGGAATATATGATCGATCGGGCCAAAAGGTTCTAGGCTGGCAACAATATAGGAAGATGCAGACCTCCCACAAGGTTGTGGGAGAGCTTTCGATGCCCTCACCAGGTCATCACCTTGTGAGGGTCGCAGGAGTCCGAGGGATGCGAGACACACAGGACCAATAATTGTGGTAACGCTTACTAGCAGTGGACGTCTTTTGGCTGAAATTGTGATGATAATGACGAAATTGATGCATTGATATGTACTAACACAACAATTTCTGATAACTGGGTATTTATTTTTATATCCAGTTGCTTTATTAATACAATATTCTATACTTACAACCAAAGCTATATTATCGTAAGAAACAAAAGAACATTTTAATTTCCTAAAAGTGTAAACAAGGAGTTTAATTTAAATTAACGCAGAGCTCTTTACTTTCAAATTTTCAATGAGCAATCCTTACGCCTCGATGTGTGCGTACCCTCATCTTCAAGGCCAACCAGTCGGGGCTACTATTTATTTTAATTTTAATTATAATTTCGACACAAATGTTGTTTTATTGTGTGCTTTCTACAAACACATGCAAGTGCTTTGTGCTCGCACGACACAATAACTTTTATTTAGCATAGCATAACATTGTCGGCCTTATAATATTCCCACTGCTGGACTCAGGCCTCTTCTCTAGGAGAGGGGATAAAACGTACTCCGCCACGCGGGCCCAGTGCGGGTTGGTGAAAGTCACATGATTTAGAATTTTGTGATTCTAGAACATGCCGGTTTCCTCACGACGTTTTCCTTCACCGTTTTGAGAGCAGAGGTGATGAAATAAATTACACAAAGTAATGCGCCTGGCTGGGTAGTGGGTTGGAACCCGCGACATACAACTCAGTAAGTCCCGTTACCACTCGGCCATCACTGCTTTCCTTTGCTCTCACTTTTATTAAAGTTTTGAAATCCTTACTAATATTATAAACGCGAAAGTGAGTTTGTTTGTTTGTTACGTCTTCACGCCTAAATGGCAAAACCGATTTTGATGAAACTTGGTACACGGATAGACTATGTCCTGGAATAGGACATAGGATACTTTTTATCCCGGAAGAATGTTCCCTTGGGATAATTTTCTGCTATCAAAAAAAAAACAGCTATTTCCTGGAGCAAGTTTTGTGAAATTTTCGAGTAAATCTCGGAATTACCGAATACTAGCAGAGTTTTCAGTCGTTATCTCCCTTTTTTGCGTTGCCTTTTCGTCAAACATCGCGTTGGATTGCATTAAATGAAGTAACAAGCTTTTAAACCATATTCGATGTTTACGATAGGCGAGTGGAAAAGGACCTTCTTAAGGACCTAATACAAATGAAAATAGACTCAGTAAACATTTCTTGGGAAGCCTTCAGTACGTGGAAGTAAATATGGCCATGAGCTGGCCTTGGTCGATGCTTATTGGGTTAAGGCAGAAAGTATGAAAAGTAAGAAATCGGAGAATCGGAGAGCCTTCATATTTCATACTTAGATTGGGCAGAGTCAGCCATTTTGGCATTTCTTTTTTGCATTTTAATTTAATATAATTTGTTTACTTACATTTCGACAGGCATGTTGGTCTAGTGGTTAGTGGCTCTAACTGCTATGCCGGAGGTCGTGGGTTCGATTCCCACCCAGGACAAATGTTTGTGTGATGAGCACGAGCATTTGTTCTGTGTCTGGGTGTAATTTTCCTATAATATGTATGTATTTAGAAATATATAAAGTATGTTTATCAGTTGTTTAGTACTCATAACTCAAGCTCTGCTTAGCTTAAAACTAGATGGCGTTGTGTTATAGTTGTAAAATATTATACAACGCGTAACGTTGCGCAAAATCTGAAGTTAGTTTGATCAGAACAAGGAACAAAATCAATTAAACCACATTTTAATATACGTTACATTTTTCAAAAAAATCTTCATTAAAAATGTCGCCCTGTCTATTTGTAAATAGGTATATGATGCGATGCAAGCACATCAAGCACCCACGCCGAACGAACCCCGATCCCCTCCGCTATTGTACTATCGCTTGCTTCACATACACTTCAAAATATTTAAAACCGTTCAATTTAAATATTTTTATATTCATGTTACAAAAGTAGTTTTTTATGATGTTAACATACTCCCTAAGAGGCCAGTGTTTTACAAATAACCCTGTATATAACAAAAAACCTCGTTCACGTGATGTGATCGGACACGGGAGCTTTAGTATAGTGTTAATAAAATACTCGTAGTTCTGAACGGGTAATTAAAATGTTTCATCAGGCATTCGTTCAAGGCATGTAGCAATTAAATAAATACCAGCTGCAAGATTTATGTTTCACAAAAAAAAAAGAAATATCTGAAAGCTTTTAATTAATGTTAATAAAAGGCTTTTGAATATTTAATGAATGAATAACCTTGAAAGCAAGACAATGTGTGTTCAGATTTAATAAAAAGGGAACGGAATCATAGCGACTAATAATGGGTAATTTAGTACCCTTCAACTCGATAGATGGCGTTGGCGTCGAATTAGAAGTCGCTATGGTTTCGTTACCGCGTGTAACATAGGGTACGTCTAAGAAAATGGTTTTTTTGAGTTCAGTATAACATTGTGATTCGGTTCAGTTACTTCGGTACAAGTTTCAATATACGCGATTAGTTACCAGTCCAGTGTTTGATTTTCGCTACTGTCTCCAAGTCGACC
Source organism: Mythimna lalbum (assembly GCA_949319445.1). NCBI lineage: Eukaryota > Metazoa > Arthropoda > Insecta > Lepidoptera > Noctuidae > Mythimna > Mythimna lalbum. The sequence continues at coordinate 15,464,219 of OX439357.1, read as the reverse complement.
TTCGGGTTCGAACATGGTCCTTCGAGCCGGATCGGGAGTGTTTTTTGGTAGTCTCCGGTGGTGGTAGAGACCTACCACCCTTCGCGTCGTTACTGGGCAGTGGATCGCTGTCCAGAGCATCCCCTTCAAGCGGGGTACACCAGGCAAGAGGTGTCAGCAGCTGGAGGAGGAACCGGTTGGAGCAGGGAGCCCCAGCAGCCAGTGGAGCGTGGTGCAGCACTACTGGTGGCGGCTACAACTGGAGGAGCGACGCAAGGGAGGAAACGACGGCAGAGGGCGCCACATGGGTGGTGCATTCGGCGCGACGCAGCGTCACGAAGTCAGTGTCAGTGAGTGAAATTGGTGAAAAAATCGTGAGTACAATTTTCAATCTTATTGCCAGGAAGAAATTAACTTGAAGACTTCTGAAAACAGTGCAGCTAATTTGAACTTTATTATAACCATAAAATTAACTTTAATATTTTTGATTAATTTAGGACTTGTAAAATTTTTACGAAAAAGTGGTTCAGACGAGGAATCTATGCTCGATTTCACCCAGAAATACAAGTTTCAAACACTTGTAAAATTTTTGATGTGATCTGAGACTTAGAAAAAATATCGAATAAATTTCGATTTTTTTGTATTGTTTAAACGTGTGATTTATAGTGTTTGTTCCAAGTTATTATTTAAAATGGAGTCACTTAGCAACATTCAGGAAGACATTAAAGTTAAAATACTCAAGTCGAAATCTAACTTTAATAAATGTCCTCAAGAGCGGCTAACTGCTAGTTATATAGAAACTAGACTTGAAAACTTAGAACAGCAATGGGAATTGTTTTATAAAACACACGTAAAAATAATTAGTGAGGTAAAGAGGTCTGAATTATTTAGTTCAAATTATCATAAGGCTAACTTGTATGATGAGGTTGAAGAGTTTTATGTCCAGTACAAAAGCGAGCTGAAAGAAACTTTAAACAATATGAAAATGTCTAATGCAACATGTAATGTTAGTCCAAGAGCTAGCTGTAGTTCAGGATTTAGTAACTTTAAGTTACCTGAAGTTAAGATACCTGTGTTCTCTGGTAATTATAGTGAGTGGCAGACGTTTAGGGATTTGTTTGTAGGATTAATACATAACAATAAAACTCTAGACGGTGCACAGAAATTATATTATCTTAAAGGGTACTTAACCGGAGATGCAGAGCACTTATTACGAAACATTAATGTAACATCAGATAATTATACAGCTAGTTGGGCAAAGTTAGAGGCAATGTACAACAATAAAAGATTTTTAGCAAATGGCATTTTGAAACGATTGTTTAATCAAAAAGGTTTAACAGTGGAATCAGCTTTTGAGATAAAAAGATTACTCAGCACCACATGTGATTGTTTGGGTTCAATTAAAAATTTAGGAATTGACGTTACTTCTTGGGACATCCTAATAATTCATATTATTAGTGCCAAATTGGATAAGGAGACCAGGAAGGCTTGGGAATTAAAAGTAGCTTCTGATGTAACAGACGATTTGCCTACTTTTAGTCAATTTACTGAATTTTTAACTGGTCGTTTTCGAGGTCTAGAAAATTTAGAAGATAAACCTCATGTTCAAAAGAATACACAATCATTCCATGTGGTAAGTAAAGAAAAACCTGAGTTGTCTTGCCCTTTTTGTTCTGCCGCTCACAAGGTTACTTCTTGTAAAGGTTTTGCCAAAGAAAATAATGACACTCGACGTGATTTCGCTCAGAAAACTAGGCTGTGTTTTATTTGTTTGGGTAATAACCACTCTGCCAGATTTTGTAGAAACTCCCTCAAATGCCATTTATGTAAACGGCGCCACCATACTTTACTTCACCCTAGTGGTGGTTCTGGGTCTGATGGTGAAGGCACAGGCTCTATTCAGATGGAAGCAGTGTTAGCTGCTACTAGGAATAGTACCTCAAGGGAGGTAACTCAAAAGACCGCTGTACAAGCAGAGGGATCTACTAAGCCAATAGTTTCATGTCTTTCGACAGGAAATTGTAAGGATACGGTTTTAGTACCTACAGCTTTAGTAAAGGCTAAGTCAAAAGATGGAACATATCGTGTAGTTCGGGCATTAGTGGATCAAGGATCACAAGGATCTTTTATTACTGAGTCAATGGCTCAATATTTGGGGTTAAAGAAAACTTTAACAAAACACCGTGTTACCGGTGTAGGCGGAAATAAAACTACTATTTCTAATTCTTCCGTAGTTGTTGATATACGTTCTCAAGTGAATTCTAATTACAACGTTCAAGTAAATGCACATGTTTTGAAGTCCATCACATCCCTTCTCCCAGTTGCAACAGCAACTAGGGTAGATTGGGTGAGGTTGTGTGAAGATGATTTGGCTGATCCTGATTATCACAGGCCAAACAAAATAGACATTTTGTTAGGTGCTGAGATATTCAGTCAAATCATTCAAGATGGAATCAAAAAGAGTAGCAGTGGATCACTCGTAGCCCAACAAACAGAACTCGGATGGATTCTTTCGGGTGTTGTTGGTACAGAAAGTTCCGGATGTTTTATCGTAAGATTGCCGTTCCGAGATGATAACCGAAGTTGTAAAGATGGCAAATCTAGGTTCATAGCTGAAAAAAGGTTAAAGAGTTTAGAATTTAAACTTTCCAAGAATCACAAATTGAAGGCGGATTACAATGCGGTAATGCGGTGAGGAGTACTTGGAACTTAACCATATGGTAAAGGTACCACCAGACAAAAAGAATGTTCGACGGTATTGGCATAAATTGAGGCGTGCCTCAACTCGAGACTCCTGGTAAGTGGTTACTAGGGAAAATTGAGTTGAAACATCCTGGCCCTGACGGAATCACTCGAGTTGTAACTGTTAGAACTAAGAATTCCTTGATAAAAAGACCTGTCACCATGTAGCAACTTAACTTTAGTGTTTGCTAGGAATAATTTGATAAATTGTATTGTTCCTATTATAATGTATGTTTAGTTTATAAGGTTTGTAAGGTTGGGTTTTTAAGTTTTTTTTGTTTTTTTACGTACTTTCACCTATGTTATTATTAAGTATTGTAAAGGTTTGTATTTGTGTACCCTATATTGCTAGACATGTTGCACGATGGGCGGTTTATAAGAAGGACATACTGCAATATTGTCCTTGGTGGGCGGTATGTTCAGATTTAATAAAAAGGGAACGGAATCATAGCGACTAATAATGGGTAATTTAGTACCCTTCAACTCGATAGATGGCGTTGGCGTCGAATTAGAAGTCGCTATGGTTTCGTTACCGCGTGTAACATAGGGTACGTCTAAGAAAATGGTTTTTTTGAGTTCAGTATAACATTGTGATTCGGTTCAGTTACTTCGGTACAAGTTTCAATATACGCGATTAGTTACCAGTCCAGTGTTTGATTTTCGCTACTGTCTCCAAGTCGACCTTCGGGTTCGAACAATGTGCAAGCTGTCTTATTTTACTGACTAACTTTTAATTTCACTTTTTTTTTTAAATCGATATAATTTATTCAATTAGAAATCATTACTATGTAACTACTTATAAATTTCTAAACTTATAAATATTATATCCATTTTCTTCTTTCTGCCCTTATTCCATACTAGCTTTTGCCCGCGGCTTCACCCGCGTACATAATCCCAGGATAAAAAGTATCCTATATGTTATGCTGGGATATGATCTACTTGTGTACCAAGTTTCATCGAGATCCGTTAAGTAGTTTTTGCGTGAAAGAGTAACAAACATCCATAGATCCATCCATACATCCATACATACATCCATCCATATATCCATCCATACATCCATCCATACATCCATCCATACATCCATCCATACATCCATCCATACATCCATCCATACATCCATCCATACATCCATCCATACATCCATCCATATATCCATCCATACATCCATCCATACATACAAACTTTCGCATTTATAATATTAGTAGGATTACTTGGGGTCGGCGCAACATGTTTTTTTGCTTCCATTCTGTCCTGTCAGTTATTATCAGTAAAGGGTATACATACAAACTAAAAATAATAATATTTACAAACGGGTAAAAATTAACTTATTATCTATATATATAAAAATCAATGCCACTTTTCGTTGTTATTTTATAACTCAAGAATGGGCTAACCTATCCAAACCAAATTTTTAGGCTTTGTTCGGATTATTTAGTAGATGGTTTATGTGAAGTTTGGTAGGGTAGAATTGGGTAGAGTAAAGTAGAGTAGAGTAGGGTAGAGTAGGGTATAGTAGGGTTGAGTAGGGAACAGCGGGAGCGAAGCCGTGCGGGCAAAAGCTAGTATGATATAAATAAATATACTCTTTTCCTTGACTGGAAATAAAACAGCTTTTTTTTTCTTTTTAAGTTTAGGCCATAACCAACAAGGAGTTATTTGATAATAATTATACCACAAAAAAAAGCTTTAGTTGGTCACCCTTTGGATAAGAATCCTAAAAAATGGTCTCCCACAAAATTGTGTAATACTGACCCATTTTCATGTCTGTAATTCGGTCCAACAAAAATTCCTTTTCATAACTTCTATAATACTTTGAACATTTTTTTCTTCATAATAAAATGTTCAATGATAATATTGACAAAAGGCTTACAAGTTAAAAGCTTTTCTATTGAATATTTAATTATAAAAGTAAGTAAGTGAAATCGTACCTCTTGGGGGATCTTTAGTAAATTATTTTCAGGCATTTCATTGATTTGCTAAAGAACTGCTGGGCATTAGCAAACTAAACTATCTTTTAAGATTTATTACCATATACCAGGCATGGTGTTATTACGAGTATAGGTCTGTTCTGAGTGTACATGTAGGTGGATGGAGAGGGAGAGGAAGGCCGAAGAAAAGATGGATAGATTGTGTGAGGAGTGATATGAAAGAAAAGGGTGTTAGTGGGTTTTTTTTAATTTATTTTTTTACGGTTGGCTAAAATCATCTTATGACAACCCCCGCTCTTGGGTGGAGCGGGAGATAGTGTCAGACTGATACACTCTGGACTGGTGTCTGACTGGGGCGGGGTGGTGTGTGACTGACTGGTGGTGTGAGTGTGACTGTCTGTGGTGATAGTGTGTGTTGGGTGACAGGACAGAATGGAAGAAAAAAACGTGTTGCGCCGACCCCAAGTAATATGGCATAAGGGCAGGAAAAAGAAGAAGAGAGGTCTGTATCTATATACCTAAGTCCTACACATGGCTCGCAGAACAGATGGTCGTGGCAAAGCGAGCCTGTGTTGAAGGTATTAAATTTACACTAATGTAATAAAAAGGTAAAGTTTGTTTTTTTGTTTGTAGGGGGTAATCGCTGAAAGTACTGGTCCGATTGCAAAAATTTTTTCACCGATAGAAAGCTGCTTTATTCCTGAGTGACATAGGCTATATTTTACGTGCGCGAGCGAAGCTGCGGCAAAAGCTAGTAATATAATATGTAGTTTAAATTTTTTCAGATAACTTTTACCTGCCTAGAAAACATTTTCATAAATTGTGGAAAGAACTTCATGATGAGAAATCAAGAGAAAAAGGTACAATAGCATCCAACCCGAACCATTAACAATTCACTGGATAGACAATTATGCTCTCAATTGAAAAGACATTGTTACTGTCATGAGCCTTCGATCTGGTCACATCCCTTTGAGGAAGGTTACGTTCCGTATAACAATAATAAATTTATTACACTAGAAAAATACATGTTAACACAATTTGTCTATAAATCATTGAAATTAGCACTAGGCAGTCACAATTGTGCTTAATTTTGCATCTACTGCCGGAGCAGGCTAGGTTCCTGTATTTCGGCACGCAGTGTAGGCTTCGCACCCGTCAACTGACTGCTATATTCTACCCTACTCTACCTAACTGTATCCTACTCTACAGTATATTAGTGTAATAAACCATTAAACATAGATCAGCCGGTAATCAGTCAGTTTAGACTTTACCTAAGCAACATATTTTTTTAAATAAAATAACCTGAAATAACCTCTTACTATTGATATTACCACCCACGAAATTTTGCGGTCTCTGTTAACATATTGTTATTTTAACTTTCTTAAGTTTAGGGTTAAATTCTGTATTTCATTTAGCCCGTACGCGAGTTCATTGACTTCTAACGTCACCTCTCCCCAAACGGGATAGACAGTAATCCCAATTTTGATAACTTCTAACTGATAGTGTCTTAACTTGTCTTAGATATTAATTACTATTCTATTAATTTAGCCGCAGGTTCAAAGATGAGCGACCTGTACAATTTAATACTAGCTTTTGTCAGCGGCTATGCTTGCGTATATAAAACATAGCTTATGTCAATCAGGAATAAATCTGCTTTCTATCGGTGCAAAATTTTAGCAATCGGACCAGTACTTTCAGTGATTTACCTCCTACAAAAAAAAAAAACAAAAAAAACATTGTTACATTTTTATAATATTACTAGCTTCTGCCCGCGACTTCGTCCGCGGAAAATTTCTTGTTTTAGAATAAGATTACACTCGATTAGACGATGCGCACGTTCAGCGCTAGATTCCTGAGCACGGGCCTGTGATGTTATGGCATTTTGCCTAGCGAGCCGCTGCGAGCGCTCAGCGCTAGTCTCCCTATCCCTTGTCTCAGAGACATGCGGCCTTAAATGAGATAGACGCTGCGCACGTTCAGCGCTAGATTCCCGAGCACGGGCCTGCGATGTTATGACATTTTGCCTACCAAGCCGCCGCGAGCGTTTAGCGCTAGTCTCCCTATCCCTTGTCTCAGAGACATGCTGCCCTAACTCAGATAGACGGTGCGCACGTTCAGTGCTAGTTCCTCGAGCACGGGCCCGCGATGTCCTCACATTTTGGCTAGCGAGGCGCTGTGAGCGCTCGGAGCTAGATTCTCTAGCGCGTGCTTGCGAAATATATTCTCTATTTCTCGAGAGGCGCTGCTCATTTTCAGGGGCAGATTCTTCCGTACGGCGTACTCGAGCGGCTCTTGTCTGTGATGTCTGCCGGGACAGTTGAGATTTCCTTTTAGACATGCTCTCAACAAACTACGCACAGACTTGAAAACAATTATGAACAAAAGGAGAGCGACTCGAACACCGTCCGCCTTTACAAAACAAAACAATCGTAATATCGAATAACTCGTATCGATTATTATGATAGAACGAAGTACGAAACTACGAACATACAAAAACGTACAACGAAATTACGATATTTTCGATTATGAGGTATCTATCAACAACAACAACCATACGAACGAAACAACCGAAACCAATAAGCAACTGACAGAAGAACTCCAACTAACGACAACGTGGGCATAATAATTCGAGAGGGTCATCAATCCACAGAAAGTCTTAACACCGCGATTCAGAAAAATTACGTAATTGCAGAACGCCATCTATGGGCAAATAGGTGAAACGTTGGGCACGCCACTATTATGGCGGTAAGTCCCCTCTTTGAGGCGTGGCTGGAAAGGCCTCACGGCGTCCTTACCTTCCGCATGACACAGGTCCTCACCGAACATGGCAAGTTCGGGAGGTTCCTGCACCGAATTAAAGCGGAAGAAACGCCCGAGTGTCGCCACTGTGCGGAACGCCCGGAGGACAAGGTGGAGCACACAGTCGAGGTGTGCCCTGCCTGGGCAGAGCATCGCCGTGCCCTCGTGGGGGCGATCGGCGGCGGACACCTCTCGCGGCGGGCTCTGGTTGAGGCCATGGTCCTAAGCGAGGAGGAATGGCAGGCGGTCGCCTCCTTCTGCGAAGCAGTAATGCTAGCAAAGGCGGAGGCAGACCGCATCAGGCAACGGCGCCCCCGCCGCCGCCGCCGGGATTCCGATCCCGATTTCCGGCCACCGTAGACGCGGGCTCGCGGACGGCGAGCCATGGGTAGCTTTGCTGTCCGATCGTCCGGTAATGGACCGAGCCCAAGACGTCGACGGCGCGCACTGTTCCCGCGCGCCTCAAGAAGTTGTCAGCAACAGCAGAGGCCCAGCTGGGTCGAAGCCTACCGGGTCCAGGATTATCCGAAAGGGAACTCGTGCCCTGGTTTGAAGGCTAGAAGATACGGGGTGGGTTTTTAGTCAGTAAGAGTCTGACACTATCTCTCGCTCCACCCAAGGGCGGGGGTTGTCATAAGATGATTTTTGCCCACCATAAAAAAAAATAGGTAAAACGTCTGCACAATGAAAGTTACGCTAGGGGCATTTTGCGTTTTAGTAATTTTATATTATCTTCGAAACTGTATGACCAATTGCTATGCTGTAAATGGCAAATCTTATCTGTATAATGTTCTTGTGATACTGAAATAATTTATTGTCATAAAAATTAATATTTTGTTGCTCAAATAATCAACCAAACGTAAGTATGCCGAAAAAAAATATTTTTAATGCAATAAAAGAAGTATAAAAGATAAAAAATAAAAGATAGAGATATGGTACCGCGGACTTTTTTGTAGAAATAATTAAGACGAACCAGGTAGCCATACATTATTTTTAATTTTAAGCAAATGTTTAGGCAGCGCACGCAAATAATTCTATTTTATGAGGTATTTTTTTCCGACTTGCTAGACAAAAGTTGTGATAGCTCGGTTAATATACATGCTATAGAAACAATTTATAGCCTATAGCACTCAGGAATAATGTAGCTTTCTGCCAGTAATATTAGTATAGATAGTGACTAGAACACATTGCACGCAGAACAGATGGTCGATGGGGACGAAACGTTCTGGAGTGGTGAGCACAAACCGGAAGACGCAGCGTTGGAAGGCCTCCAACAAGGTGGACCGACAACCTGGTCAGGGTCGCGGGAATCCGATGGATGCGTGACGCACAGGACCGGCCGTTGTGGCGACGCTTGGGGGAGGCCTATGTCTAGCAGTGGACGTCTTTCGGCTGATATCATGATGATGATGATGAGTGACTAGCTGACTCGGCGAACTTCGTACCACCTGATATAGTCAACCAATTGCGATGAAACAAAGTCTAAGTAATAAAGGTATCAAGTTACACACAATTTTAATATATAAAAGTTCTCTACGTCGATTTTGTTCATTTTATGTGATACGCGAACTACTAAAAGCTTCTTCAAATTTATAATTTGTAGATTAAAATAAAATATTTCTTCATTACTCATACTCTGAAAGTAGGTCTGAAGTTGCCTAAGGAGCGGGCTGAAAATTATCACACTTTTCATCCCTAGGGTGTTTTACTTTTAACTAACATCTATCAAATTATTTAAAAAAAAAACTAGGTCTATCTTCTTGTATTCGTAATGAAAAGCACAGTGCTTACCTCGGGGTTAAAGTTACTTATTTAGTCCCTCGAATTAGCGACCTCGCTGCGCTCGGCCGCCAAATCCTTCTCGGGGCGAAATAAGTAACTTTCACCCCTAGTGTAACAATGTACTATTATTTTAAAGCTAGAACTACACTGCACACATGTGTGACACACAAGTCGATCTTGGCGTGTCGGTCTTCATTCAATTTATGTGGAAACTAGACTTGTAAAGCTACACTTGATTCTCGCCACGCGACTTCGTTCTACGTACAAATCAGGCGTGGTCCACGTGTGCGTCGGCCTAATGTAGTTCTAGCTTAAGACTGTTCGAGGTGCTTACTACTTGTTCAGGATTAAGTATTTATAAGGAAAAAATGTATCATGAGTCTAAGGGTGGGTTTTTGAAATTAGTATGTTGAGTTAAAAACGGACACCGGACGATCGGACAGAGAGCTACCCATGGCTCGCCGTCCGCGAGCCCGCGTCTACGGTGGCTGGAAATCGGGATCATAATCCCGGCGGCGGCGGCGAGGGCGCCGTTGCCTGATGCGGTCGGCCTCCTCTTTTACTAGCATTACTGCTTCCCAGAAGAAGGCGACCGCAAGCCATTCCTCCTCGCTCCGGACCATGGCTTCGACCAAGGCCCGGCGTGAGAGGTCTCCGCCGCCAATCGGCCCTCACGAGGGCACGGCGATGCTCCACCCAGGCAAGGCACACCTCAACTGTGTGCTCCACCGTATCCTCCGGGCGATCCACACAGTGGTGGCGACACCCGGGCGTCTCTTCCGACTTTATCTGAAACAGGTACCTCCCGAACGTGCCATGTCCGGTGAGAACCTGCGTCTTGCGGAAGGTAAGGACGCCGTGAGGCCTTTCCAGCCACGCCTCAAAGAGGGGACTTACCGCCATAATCGTGGCGTGCCCAATATTATATTATATATATATATATATATATATTATATTATATTATATTATATTATATTATATTATATTATATTATATTATATTATATTATATTATATTATATTATATTATATTATATTATATTATATTATATTATATTATATTATATTATACTAGCTTCTGCCAGCGACAACGGGGTCGTCAAAATCAAAGATCTGAAACGTCTGATATCGAATTCTAAGAGCCGGGGAACTGGATTCAGTATTCACGCTCGATGGCTTATTAGCGTATTTCATGTATAACTTTGGTGTTTCTATACCGATTTCTATGATTCTTTTTTTATTGAATAGATAATAATGTTAACTTTTTAATATTAGGGATGAGTGAGAGTGTTATAAACGTAAGAGTAGACAAAAATAAACAGAAAACTGCTAAGCTATCGGGAGTTACACGTGTTATTGTGAGTCAACCATAAAAGATAGATATATGCTGTCGTGGGATATTTTTTATATAATTTTAAGGAGAATATTTCCGTGATACATGATTTCTGTGTAGCTTTAACCATTAAGGCTGCAAACGCGACGGAAGCTTAAAAAATGGAGTAATTTCTCCCGTTTCCCCAACATTTCCCTTCACTGCTCTGCTCCTATTGATCGTAGCGTGATGAAAAGTATACTATAACCTGCCCAGGAGTATGAAGAATGATTGTACCAAGTTTCGTTAAAATCCATCGCGTAGTTTTTGTTTCTATAAAGAACATACAGACAGACAGACAGACAGACAGACAGACAGACAGACAGACAGACAAAAATTTTACTGTTTGCATTTTTAGCATCAGTATCGATCACTAATCACCCCCTGATAGTTATTTTGGAAATATATTTCATGTACAGAATTGACCTCTCTACAGATTTATTATAAGTATAGATTATATTATATTATATTATATTATATACTCCAATTAATAAACTGATGATGATGATGATTCTATTCTAGATACTACATAATACAGATGTAAAATTTAATTGAAAAATAACAGGCTGTTTCATTTATTTTGACCTTCCTCAATGCCACACATAGTTATGTTAGATAAATAACATTTTCTGAGTCATTCGACCCTTGTATAACAGTATTAACAATGTTATTCAGGGAAAAGAAGTGGTTTTCCTTATGAGTAGCTTATGTCCGGTTTTGGGTTTAAAGAATTTTATTCTGTTATGAACCATTACAGTTCACTTAAAATGAGATACAACTAGCTTGTAAGTAATGAAATATTCACATCTGTACCCCTAGCCAAGTTGCTAATCTGCAATAATTAACGCTAGTAGAAAGCTTCAAATGTACGGAAACGACGTTGCCTAACGCTCCGTCACGTGGTCAGAACAAAAGAATTGGCGGCAAGGTCAACTCCAAGAGTTCGACGCAAGCGAAACAGTTGTTACTTGGCTAGGGGGCTAGTGTGTCATTAGTCGTTATAGGTTTTTCATTTTTTTTTAATTCTTCTATCTTTGAGAGCAGTGGTGGCCGAGTGGTAACGGCCCTAACTTACGAGTTGTAGGTCGCGGGTTCGAACCCAGCCTGGCGAATTACTTCGTGTAATTTATTTCATCACTATAGCTCTCAAAACGGCGAAAGAAATAGTCAAAAATTTTAATTAAAAAGGAAAAGAACACACCACACTATCGCTTGCCATCTGGTGAGATGGTGGTCTAACGCAAGCCTACCAACAAATAAAAAAAAAACTTGTTGGCCTTCAGAGCATTCATCGAGAAAAGTGAGTAGCTAGAGGAATTTACTCAACTTAATACTTTTTTTTTTATATTTGCCATTTTTGTAGCGTTAAAAAAAAGAAAATCACTACTTGTAATATGTATAATTTTGCATGTAAAAAATACCAATATAGAAAAAATATAAAAGGCAACAAAAAAATCGGCGACTTTATATATAAAAATAGGGTTTCAGTAAAGTGAATGGATATGAAAAAAATAAAAATTTGTAATAACTTAATACTCAATTCTTTATTGCAATCCATATGTATACATAGGTGGTTTTGAAAATTTATAGATGAATATGGAACCTGTTCGGCAAAAAGTAGGAGAGAGGAAGAGGGCTAATTAGCAATTTACGGAGTTGAATAGATAATGATTGTAAATCTAATTTGCTGCATTCAATTAGGTTTATTATCATGTATGTATATCTGTGTATAAGTATGAGTAAAAAAAATATGATAGAAGTTTATCGACCTTACCTTAAGCACCATAGGAAGAGTGATAAGGTAATTTGTATTCCTGTCAACACCCACATATCGCTCTACCAACACATAGGAAGGGGCCATTAAGAAATGAATGAACTTGTGGGTACACGTGTTGGCTAAACCTAATACATTAAAATTTGCCGGTTACTGACATAGCCCCAGTTCCGGATAAAGCCAGCACGGAGTCTGTACCAAATTCGACCAAAGGGGTTGTGTAGAATTCATCATCTTCCTGCCCATATCCCGTTATATTTGGGGTCGGCGCAACACGTTTTTTTCTTCCATTCTGTCCTGTCGCTCGTCACGCTATCACTAACTCCCTTTTCTTTCATATCACTTCTCACACAATCCATCCATTTTTTCTTTGGCATCTTTCTCCCTCTCCATCCATCCACGTGTAAATTCATAACTCTTTTAGCAAGATGCGTTTCATCTCTCCTTTTTACATGACCATACCAAGACAAACGATTCCCTTTCAACTTTTCAGTCACCGGCGCAGAATTATTAAATAATAATAATAATATTCCACAACTATTACACAACACCGTCTAGTTCCAAGCTAAGCAGAGCTTGTGTTATGGGTACTAGACAACTGATAAACATACTTGTATATTTCTAAATACGTACATATTATAAGATAAATTACACCCAGACACAGAACAAATGATCACGCTCGTCACATAAACATTTGTCATGGGTGGGAATCGAACCCACGACCTCCGGCATAGCAGTCAGGGCCACTAACCACTAGACCAACAGGCCAGTCATTAAATATTTCTCATTCTTATCTCAATCACCAATAACCCCGTGGATTTTAAGATTGGGTAACTGGCGGAAAGTACTGTAATGAGAAAAATCTAAGAGATTGACTATCATATTTAATTAAACAATTATTAGCTGTTATCGGATTTAGTACAGGATCCTCAGGATCCAAAATGTGCGGGGCCTTATAGCATTTGCCACTCTTGCTATATGGCTAATCCTCCACTGCATAGCCCGATGAATCGCCAAGCTTAAGTGGCACTATCTGTATCCAACATACCAGTGTCTCAAGACCAAAGTCTATGACCAGTGTGTATTGCCGGCGATGACATATGGTACTGAAACGTGGTCATTTACAATTTTTTTTTTTGTCTTATATAAACTAGTACTTGACTGCAATCCCACCTGATGGTAAGCGGTGATGCAATCGTTGATGGTGAGGCGCACTAGTTTATTAAGAGCCTATTCACTCTAGCCTTGAAGACGCTCAGATTGTAATCGTACGGGAAGACCGCAGCAGGCAAATTGTTCCAGTCCTTCGATGTACGCGGTATAAATGACGAAGCGAAACGCTTAGTCCGGACCGTGGAGGTTTCAACAACGTAAGGGTGGATACTCGCCGTCCGTCGGTTTGTCCGGTGGTAGAAATGGGATGGCGGAATCAAGTCATGCAATTCCTGCGCGCACTCTCCAAAATGCAACCTGTAAAACACCGAAAGGCTGGCTACTCTACGCCTGTGCTCAAGGCTTTGAAGATTGGACTTAACCATATCTGGATCACCAATCAGTCTCTTCGCACGCCTTTCCACCGAGTTCAAAGCTGCCAGGTGGCACTTTGCAGCACCAGCCCATATGTGGCTGCAGTACTCCACACACGATCGGACCTGTGCTTTATATAACATTAAAAGCTGTCCCGGTGTGAAGTACCGCCGGGTCTTTGCTAGAACGCCTAGTTTCCTAGCAGCAACTTTGGCTTTGGACTCAATGAACCGCCCAAAATTGAGGTCGGAGGAAATTTCAACACCCAAGAGCTGAAGGCGGTCGGTACAATCCAATGTTGCATTCTGAAAAGTAGGAGCCGAGGTGAACGGGCTCCTTTTGGCGGTGAACAGACACGCCTGTGTTTTGGAGGCGTTGAATCCCACCAGATTGGTTTCGCCCCACTCGGAGACTGCCTGAAGTGAGATATTCACACGCTCTACCATAGCCTCTCGTTCGGACCGGATTTGTTCCTTACTAGTCCGAGTACCTGGCAGGTATCTCTCTACAACTGTGCTAGCATCTGCATACCCATAGATACCGGGCACCAGCAGATCGTTGATATGCAACAGGAAGAGAGTTGTAGAGAGAACAGACCCCTGAGGAACTCCGGTATTAGTCGACATGGGCTCTGATGAGCATCCATCGACAACAACACGAAGAGACCGTTCTCTCAGGAAGTCTTTTATCCAGTTAATCAGACCAGGGGATATGCCATATGCCGGAAGCTTACTTAAGAGACTAGCATGCCATACCCTGTCGAAGGCCTTCGAGACGTCTAAAGAGACCGCAATCGCTTCCCCATAAGTGGGTGGCATGCGCTAATAGATCCCCAGTAGACCGATTGCGGCGAAACCCGTATTGCCGGTCACTGAGGAGATCGTTACGTTCTAGGTATGCCAATACCATACAATGGGCCTAATCAATCGGCTTACAGTCACCCAAAGGGCAATGGAAAGACTTATGCTCGGAGTTTCCTTGCGTGATCGCATCAGGAATGAAGATATCCGCAGGAGAACCAAGGTCGCCGACATAGCCCGAGGAATCGCCAAACTTTAGTGATAGTAACAGAATCTGTTCTGCGAGCAATTTATCTTGTCCATTGCCATCTGATGGTCGATGGGAACGAAAGGTTTTGGATTGGTGACCACGTATTGGAACACGCAGCGTTGGAAGGCCTCCTAAAATGGTGGACTGATGACCTGGTAAAGGTTGCGGGAGGCCTATGTCCGACAGTGGACGTCTTCGGCAGATAGAAAATTTTTGAATTTGGTGGGCTATCCTGGCAATTTTACATTAAACTGAGCCAATTCATAGGCCCTGAATACCAAAGTAAACAGCTATTCAAACCACATGTCCACATAATAGACAGGTACAGAAGTCAGAAGTCAATCTATAAAGCGCGCTCGAGCAACGCACACAAAGACACCGCTCACGGACACAGACACAAGGAGTTGTCAGCAACAGGAAGGGGCCAGGCAGGGTCGAAGCCTACTGGGGCCAGGGTTATCCGAAAGGAAACTCGAGCCCCGGTATGAAGTCTAGAAGGAACGGGGTGGGGTTTTTAGTCAGTAAGAGTCTGACACTATCTCTCGCTCCACCCAAGAGCGGGGGTTGCTATAAGATGATTTTCACAATCGAAAAAAAAAACGGACACGATATCTCTGCTCAATTGTCCGGCCGCACTCGTACAGTTCGGCGCGACGCGCTCACCTTAGCGTGATCGCCTATCGTAGGTATAAAAGGTGAAATACATACATGACATTGACTTCTGTACCTATCTATTTTGTGACATGACTGAGTAGACTTCGAACCACACTCGTCTGGCCCCGGAGGGGTCGTAAACAAATTGTTGGCTATTATCAAACAAGGTAACATTTTGTCTCTGAGCAATTAGTCAGCTTAAAACAAATATCAGAATAAAATTATTATTGAAAATAAAATGTGATTCTACGCATGAATGTTTAAATGGGACATTTTTTTCTCTTTATTTATTTAAAGGGGCTTATGTCAGTCCCACCGTATCCCAAACAATTGTTAGTCACGCAATTGTTTGTTGCACTACCGTAGTGTCGCACTACTGTAGTGTTGCACTACCGTAGTGTCGCACTACTGTAGTGTTGCACTACCGTAGTGTCGCACTACGGTAGTGTCGAACTACTGTCGTGTCGAACTATTGTACCTCTACCATGAGTTTAAAGCAATAGTGTTGAATCGACGCCGTTAATTTTTTGTATGCCTAATTTTGCAGCGCCTCTAGCGGTTACATGCAGAACCAAAATTGGTAGTATGAGTCATTAAGTATTTTATACTTATGTACGGTTGGGCACGCCACAACTATTGCGGTAAGTCCCCTCTTTGAGACGTAGCTGGAAACACCTCACGGTGTCCTTACCTTCCGCATGACGCAGGTCCTCATCAGAAATGGCACGTTCGGGAGGTTCTTGCACCGGATTCAAGCGGAAGAGACGCCCGGGTGTCGCCACTGTGCGGAACGCCCGGAGGACACGGTTGAGTACACAGTCGAGGTGTGCCCTGCCTGGGCGGAGCATCGCCGTGTCCTCGTGCGGGCGATCGGCGGCGGAGACCTCTCGCGCCGAGCCTTGGTTCAAGCCATGGTCCGGAGCGAGGAGGAGTGGCAGGCAGTCGCCTCCTTCTGCGAAGCAGTAATGCTAGCTAAGGAGGAGGCCGACCGCATCAGGCAATGGCGCTCTTGCCGCCGCCGCCGGGATTCCGATCCCGATTTCCGCCCACCGTAGACGCGGGCTTGCGAACGGCGAGCCATGGCCAGCTCGCTGTCTGACCGTCCGGTAACCGTCCGGTAACCGTCCGGACCAAGCCCAAGACGTCGACGGCGCGCACTGTCCCCGCGCCTCGAGGAGTTGTCAGCAACAGCAAGGGGCCAGCTGGGTCGAAGCCTACTGGGGCCAGGGTTAACCGAAAGGTTATGAAGGCTAGAAGGAACGGGGTGGGTTTTTAGTCAGTAAGAGTCTGACACTATCTCCCGCTCCGCCCAAAAGCGGGGGTTGTCATTGGATGATTTTTTCCCACCATAAAAAAAGTACAAAATGGTTTAGGTGCAAAATGGCTAATTCTCAAAATTACAACTGAGTCGCAAAAGGACTAATTCTCAGAATGGAAAATTCGCAAAGTGCCTAATTCTCAGAATAGCCATTTGGTAAAATGCCTAGTTCTCAGAATGGCCAATTCTCAAAATTGTTATCGTTTTATATGACAGATGATCGTAAAAAGGTTTAGCGAGAGCGCGCGTTTCTAAGTAGCCGTTCAGGAAAACTTTAATAAATCCACTATTTCTTGACGGATACTAATAATTTTAAAAATTAAATGCTCAGTAAATGATTACACATACGATATGCTTAGCAATAATCGAATTTGCTGTTATATGATTGATCCTCAAGAGTAGTGGTGGCCGAGTGGTAATGGCTCCGACTTACGAGGTCACGGGTTCAAACCATGCCAGGCGCATTACTTTGTGTAATTTATCTCTTTACCACTGCTCTCAGAACAGTGAAGGAAAATATCGTGAGGAAACCGGCATGTCCTAGAACCGAAAATTCGAAGACATGTGACATCCACCAACCCGCACTGGGCCTGCGTAGTGGATTACGGCCTATTCCCTCTCCTAGAGAGGAGGCCTGAGTCCCAGCAGTGGGAACATTAAAAAAGTCTGATGATGATGGTGATTGATCCTCATTGCGTTACTTAGAAGTTTGAAATATTCCCTGCTCTGCAGCAGTTTGTAGTGTTAGTAGGTTTAAATAAATAAACTCTCATAGTGTTTGTGAGCTCAGATCTGCTGCTCTTTTATGCGCCTTACGGAATCTTAAATAAAAGGGGTAATATAGGTACAACCTACTGAACTCTTTCTGTAATCCATTTTTTTTTAAATTTAGGCCTTGCTGACACACAGCTTACTATGGTGAAAACGAGGTTTACCGCTCACTCACGTCGCAGACACGATATTGGTTTTAGTAATTGACCAACCACCCACGCGTCCACAAATCTAATAATAATTCACATGTAGGCGTTGTGATTTGGAGCAGGGTGGACTTGGGGTAACGACACTTACGTACTAGTCTTATAGGATTTATACGTTGTGGGTGTACAGTAGACCACAGCTCCCATCATTTCAGCCGACAGACGTCCACTATTGGACATAGGCCTCCCCCAAGTGTCGCCACTATGATCGATCCTGTTCGTCTCGCATCCATCGGATTCCCGCAACGTTCATCAGCTCAACGGTCCAACTTGTGGGAGTCCTTCCGACGCTGCGTCTTCCAGTACGTGGTCGCCACTCCAGAACCTTTAGGCCCCAACGGCCATCTGTTCTGTGAGCAATGTGCCCTGCCCATTGCCACTTAAGTTTGGCGATTCTTCGAGATGGTTATTCCGCCTCGATCGCAATGATCGCGACCGAGCCGGCATGACACGAACTGTAGGCGATTGTGTTATGAAGCCGAGGGCAGCAATGACAAATTTGCATGTGTATCAAACGACTTTTTTCAACACACGAAGAGATGAAAGCGGGATTTTTTTTACGGTGGGCAAAATTCATCTTATGACAACCCCCGCTCTTGGATGGAGCGGGAGATAGTGTCAGACTCTTACTGACTATAAACCCACCCCGTTCCTTCTAGCCTCTTCATACCGGAGCTCGAGTTTCCTTTCGGATAACCCTGGCCCCAGTAGGCTTCGGCCCAGCTGGGGGGCCCAGCTGACAACTCCTTGAGGCGCGCGGGAACAGTGCGTGCCGTCATGTCGGTGGTGTCTCAACTTGTGACCTTTATAAATATTTTTGTGGAAAAATCTAACGTAGTGTAAAAATTATTGGAATCGATTCAGTTACTGATTCTGACCAACTGTATTGAAATTTCGCATATACTAAAAATAATGTTGTATATAATAATAATAATAATAAATTTTTATTTCCACAAAAATAAAATACAGATTTCACAGTGTAGACTAAAGACAGTTTAAAAGAGCTTTGGTAGTAACACAATACAGTACAATCTAGGAATTAAAATGCCTCTCAAACTAGGTTACCTGTATCTTGAGAGACAGTGATTAATATATGTTAAAAATAATATTATTTTTGAATGGTATTATTGTTTTCTTCTTTTTAAATGTTTGATGAGAATTGATCGCCTGAAACACAGGTTTTTCATTAACCTAGTTCAGGCAGGTTTATATTACAGTTAGAATTACTTTTTATCTCGGTTGCACTTAATGTAAATCACAATTTTACGTACTTTATACTTGAATACAATTTTCATTTTTTTATTTTATTTATTCAATGTTGTATATCAATATGACAACAGTAACGATTTTGTGAACCCTACGTCTCAAACTTCTCCCTCTCTAAGTGAAGCGAAAGAGAGTGTCAGACTAGCCGGAGTGGCTCGTCTGACACTCTCTATCGCTCAAAGAGGGGACTAACCGTCGCGACTGTGGCATGCCTATTATTATTATATACCTATATAATAAATACTAACATTGCAAAATTACAATTAATTATATTTATAGTAACATTACTAACTATATATTTATTCTGGAAAATATTTCAAACAAAAACATTCTAAATCCAACATCAACCAAAAATATGTTTTATTTGTAAAATCATAAAGTTCAAAATTGAGAATGTAAGTAAATAGCATAAACAGGCATTTATTTAATATTATTGTGGGCAGGAAAATCAATTAAAAAAACAAATGTACATATATATTGTATATAATTATATGACACAGGCCAGATAATTATTAGATACTTACTGAGTACAAAGGCAACAATAAAGTAAGTACTTCGGTAGGAAATAGTATATTATTCATTCGACATGTTTGGATCATGAGTCTTTCGGGTTTGTGATTTGAAACAGTGCACAGCAGGACTTAAACAGAGACCATGAACTGTAAGTTTTTTGATTATTTAGTGTTTTTATTAAAGACTGGCCTGTTGGTCTCGTGGTTAGTAACCCTGACTGCTAAGCCGGAGGTCGTGTGTTCGATTTCCACCCAGGACAAATGGTTATGTGATGAACATGATTGTTTGTTCTGTGTCTGAGTGTAATCTATCGATAATTTATGTATTTATAAATATATAAGTATGTTTATCAGTGGTCTAGTACTCATAACACAAGCTCTGTTTAGCTTGGGACTAGACGGCGTTGTGTGATAGTCGTGGAATATTATATATTATATTATTATAAATTATGTTATGAATAAAATTCAAATTCCGAATTATTAGTTTGCATTATACAACGTGTAACGTCAAATGCGCAAAACCTCAGACACCTCAAATTTTTTTTAATTAAATTGTCCTAATTCCGAAAGTAAAAAAAAAAATGTTTAGGTTTTATTATTTAAATAATAACTATTACTATCCCGCATAAGAGAAAATTTTTATTGGAAAACTACTATTTGTGTTTGTTTACCCATTAGGGCAGGTTTGCGCATGTGTTGGCCTGACCTATTGATAAATAGACATGGCAACATTTTTAATGTTTTTTTTTTTTTATAAAATGTGACCTATATTAAAAAGTGGTTCAATGGGGAAGATTTTTGCCATTTTTTCCCGCTAGGTGTCGCTATACTTATGATCCACTAGGCTTTAAATCTGTGAAGCATTATTTATAAGTTTTTGGCATTCTATTAAATATAAATATAAATAATAAAAATGACGGACTGTGCAGTGCCGGAATGCAAAGAAAATAGTAATTATTTATACCCAAAAGATAAAAATAGGAAAAGATTGTGGGCTAAAGCAATAAAACGACCAGAATTGGTAAAATCCCAATCTATATATTTACGATTATATATATTATGTGGGCATCATTTTACAGAAAACTATTTAAAACTGTGAAATCGTCTAGAGGTGAATGGGTATATTCTTATATTTGGTCGTTCAAATCTTTCTCAATGTCCTAGGTATGTAACATGATTGTTTATATTGCAGGTTTTAATATAATCGTCTTTTAGTATGACCATAACTTCGGTTTGTACTGGTTCTGGGGGACATAATTTATCGGTGAAGTTAAAATTTCTATCATACGCCTCTAACCTACAAAAACAGAAGATAGCTTAGATTTTGATTTACACAAACAATAATAAACAAGATAAAAGTTCATAGGGTCAAGAGTTTATCAGTAAAAACATTCACCAAGAAAATATAAAATACTGCAGTACTTTTTTTCTTTTATTTACTTCTCTACAAGGTCTGCCTTTCTTCCACTATAGGTCGCACTCCTCTTCTTTAATTCCTTTTTGAGCTGATTTAATTTCCAGGTAAAATACATCGTCAATACAAAAATATTTCATACAATTTCATAAGAACCGCTCCGAACCACAGAATGTATATAGAACATACGCTTGGCGCCCTCTGAACACAAAATCTTCCCCATTGATTCTGCTTGTTATTCTCATCAAACTATTTTCAGGTTTTGCGCATTTAACGTTACACGTTGTATAAATATCGGGGATAATCGACGTTGGGAAAACAAAAATTGCTTGTCGCTTTTCTATCGTTTAAATATCGGGGAGTGTGCATCGGAATCGCACTATTTAATTTCGCCAAGTCCGTTCTATAAGGGTGATTTTAATATCGTGCGGATTTGGTATATGCGAAATACCACTCCTTGATTATCACGAAATCTCAGAAACTGTAACACCTACAAACTTAACCTTTACCCATTCCTCAATTTCGGAAAATCTCACGGATTTTCTGAAATTTACCCCCTAAGGGACGGGTGAACGGGTGTCCAAACGACTTTCACGCGGGTGAAGCCGGTGGCAAAAGCTAGTAATTTATAAATTCAATAGTTTTAACATTCACATAGGGCAAATTAGATTCATTATTTAGTTAATTAACATGTTAAAATTCCTACAAATGAATTTATAATGAGTCATGCATTTATATATTTATTTTTGAACTAAATTTATTTATTTAATAATTTTAAATATTATTATTGACTACGGACTTCGCAACAAGTAAAGGCCTCCTCCATTTTTTTCCAAGTGTCTCTATTGTTTGTCTTTGAAATCCAGTTGTTTCCAGCCACGTCATTCAATAGCTAGTTATTTATAGTTATTGTTTTTAATCTGTTTTTACTTGACTGCACTTTGTACGTTTGAGCAAGTTGACGGCACAAAAAGTGCGTGAAATCGGATGGTGCCATGCCAACTCGCGCGGACCCGCACGTTTTGCGTAAGCGAGATCACGAACAAGTCCATTATTCGACTTCGTCTAACTATCTCCCGTTTGTTCTTCCCTTCTTTCGTTATTTAGGTGATCCCGGCCAAGTAGTTACTGTCCCCACACACAGACCTATAAAAAACGTCGCCACAAAAAAAAAAACGCTGCAAGCCGCCAGAAAAAAAGCTAGAACCGGTCAGAAAAAAGCTAGAAACCGCCGCAAAAATAGCTGAAGCGCGCGACAGCTTGTGGCCGGAGAAGCTTGAAGAGGCTTCAAGCGTTTTTTTGTGGCGGTACCGCCGCACACGAGCCACAGGCCACCTCAAAAAGAAGCTTGAAGCGGCGTTTTTTTGAGGCTCGTGGGGACACTTATTCTTTGAGCTCATTTATCTTTGTTCATTCGAGCACTGTGATCAACCCACTTCCATTTAAGTTTTATGCTTTATTCTAGACCTTCTAATACTTTCGTTGTTTTCTTTGTCTTTTTTTCGACGATGGCGCGTATCGTTCCACTCCCGCCGCAGGGAGTTGTCAGCAAAGCGTAGAGGCCCAGCAGGGTCGAAGCCTACTGAGCCTAAGGATTTGTTCCTAAAAGGAAGATTCGGCAACGAAAGAACAGGAGTGGGTTCTCTTCACTATCTATCCCTCCGCCCACGAGCGGGAGAAATCATTGGATGATTTTCCTACCTAATAAAATATCTTAATTTTTTTTTTCTTTTTTCTCGGTGGGCAAAAATCATCCAATGACTACCCCCGTTCTTGTGTGGAGCAGGAGGTAGTGTTAGACTCTTACTGACTAAAAACCCACCCCGTTCCTTCTAGCCTTCACACCGGGGCTCGAGTTTCCTTTCGGATAACCCTGGCCCCAGTAGTTTTCAACCCAGCTGGGCCCCTGCTGTTGCTGACAACTCCTTGAGGCGCGCGGGAACAGTGTGCGCCGTCGACGTCTTGGGCTCGGTCCGGACAGTTACCGGACGGTCGGACAGCAAAACGTGCTAAATGAAATATGTATTTTTTTTCCAGTGATTATTTGGGTCTACTTGGCCCTGGGAATATGGCCTAACGTGTCTGCAATATACTATTTAGACAAGAAGGAAGTATTTCGGCCGCCAACAAATCGATTTCTTCGAAAAGACTCGTATTTCGGCTACAGCATCACTTATGATCCACTGGATAAAAAGTAACTTTTTTTATTTATTTTAGAATAAAAGTTGCCTTTCACTATGAATTTCTCCAGTATTGTGGGTGCATTCACACACATGTAAACTCAAACACAAAATATACGCTAACCCTGAACAACTATCTGTAGGTCATACATATATTTCTAACTGACTTCGAAAAAGAGGAAGTTCTATGTTCGACTGAAAATGAATCGGCGTTAAATAATGAAGAGACAAAACTATTATAGAAACACCGAATTCCGAAATTAAAGTTATTTTGTACTTTTCAGTGATTTTTTTTACATTGAAGTCGGTTGTATTATTGTATTTTTTTCGATACACTTAGTCGAAAACCCGCCTTATCCCACCGATTTTAGGCATAGAATGATTCCATTGTCAGACGTCAGAAAGTCTGACCATCAGTCTATCAAAAGTATCGTGTTGCTCAGTAACTCGGTTATGGAGGTCTGATGAGCAGCAGCAGAAGACAAGAGTATTCAGCCTCATCCGGTTGGACTGGAAGCCGGTCCCCAAGCTAGTTGGGAAGAGGTTCGGAAGCTGATCTATCAAAAACTTTATCTAAAACTGCAAATAGAGAAAAAATCCGATTCTTTCAATAATATATTCGCAGAAGAACCAAGGTTACCGGAATATCACGAACAATCGCCAAACTTAAGTGGAAATGAGCAGGATCAGCATATTGCTCGCAGAACAGATGGCCATTGGGGCCAAAAAGCGACCACGTACTGGAAGTTATAGCGTTGGCAGGCCTCCTACAAGTTGGACCGTTGACTTGGTAAGGGTTGCGGGACTCCGATGGATGCGTGACGCACAGGACCGGTCGTTGTGGCGACACTTGGGGAGGCCTATGCCCACCAGTGGACGTCTCTCGGTTGAAATGATGATGATACTCAAAATGATAATCAAAATGATAATCAAGTTATAGTATAGGAAGGGGAAAATATAGGAAATAAGCATAGGCAAATAAATTAGTCAATTGTATGATATCTAATGATGACGTCATACAGGAACAAATGGTTTTCCTGTAATTTTGAAACCGTTTTGTTTATTATTATTTCAGATTAGTAATAAGTGCACCAAGAGAGAATGATATAGGCGAAGTGTATACTTGCTCTATAGAAAACAGAGCCTGCACACCAATTAATCAGAATAATACTGTGCAAAGAGGTAAGGAGTTTTTTTTATTTTTTTTATTACTAGACCCGTCAAATTGTATACACCGGGCTTGCGGAGCAATGGGTAACTCGCCGTCCGGCAGACCGGTAATCGATGGATGATTTTCTGAAAAGGAAACCCGTGTAGTCCTAGAACGCAAAGAGCAACTGAAGGACTGAGGGAATTTTAGTCAGTAAAAGTCTGACCCGCCCTGCTGTTCCACACAAACCGGGAGCAGTTATTGGATGGAATTCCATTTAAAAAAAATGTTGTATGGATCAGAATGTTGGGCTGTGAAAAAGACATATGAAAAAAGATTACATGTAGCGAAGACGAGAATGGATAAAGTGAGGAATAAGAAAATTAGAGGCAATTGAAAGTGATACCAGTGACTGAAAAGTTGAAAGGGAATTGTTTGTCTTTTTTTATGGTGGGGAAAAACCCCTCTCGCTCTTGCGCTTGTTGTTTCGCTCTTGGGCGAAGCGGTAGATAGTATCAGACTCTTACTGACTAAAAACCCACCCCATTCCTTTTAGCCTTCATACCGGGTATGACCATGTGAAAAGGAGGGATGAAACGCATGTTACTAAATGAGTTGTGAGTATATAATTTGTGGATGGATGAAGAAGGAGAGGAAGGCCAAAGAGGAAGAAAAGAACAATTAAGATAGTAATTTTCAAAAAAATGGGATGTATAAAGAGAAATTATGATTATTATTTAATTTAAAAAAATGGGGTTTATAAATGCATTATTCCAGTTACATGTTTTTATTAAATAAGTCTACTTCTAAAATCCTGCGCGACATGTAACTTGTCAGTGTTAATGTTAATGTTCTATTATTGTTTTAAATTTTGTTGTTTTGTCTTTTGTGTGTTTTATGTGTGTTTAAATAGTGTTATTGGCTTTGGCCGTTCTATTTAAATTAAATAAATAAATGTTGAAAACTTTATTTATTTATTTTATTTATTTAAAATTAAGTAGATAACATCATTACAGCAACCAACGCCAATGCGATGCTATCACCAGTTATCTTCTATCTATACTTATAATAAATCTGTAGAGAGGTCAATTCTGTACATGAAATATATTTCCAAAATAACTATCAGGGGGTGATTAGTGATCGATACTGATGCTAAAAATGCAAACAGTAAAATTTTTGTCGGTCTGTCTGTCTGTCTGTATGTTCTTTATAGAAACAAAAACTACTCGATGGATTTTAACGAAACTTGGTACAATCATTATTCATACTCCTGGGTAGGTTATAGTATACTTTTCATCACGCTACGATCAATAGGAGCAGAGCAGTGAAGGGAAATGTTGGGGAAACGGTAGAAATTACTCCATTTTTTAAGCTTCCGTCGCGTTTGCAGCCTTAATGGTTAAAGCTACACAGAAAACGGAAATGTTCTCCTCAAAATTATATAAAAAATGTCTCACGACAGCATACGTCTATCTTTTATGGTTAACTCACAATAACACGTGTAACTCCCGATAGCTTAGCAGTTCTGAGCTTTCTGTTTTTTGTCTACTCTTACGTTTAGAACACTGAATGTCGCTGGCATAAGCAACAGGATCCGCGTACGAAGTCGCTGGCAGAAGCTAGTACATACAATAAACCTTTAAAGAAATATAACAAACATACAATACATATTAATTAACCTGTTGCGCAGGTTATACTTTCAATGCACCTTATTATTTCAGTTTCATCCAATTATACACATGATTACTGGTTTGGAGCAACTGTTAAGGCTGGGCGAGGCTTCGTAATGGTAAGATCATTTATCGTGTAACTACTAATATAATGAACTACTTATAAAATAAAATGGTATTTTGTATTTTCAGATATGCGCACCAAGATACACAGTTCTGTTCTCGCCAAACGGAGCCGCAGGTAATTGTTATAATTCAATACAGGTTGGTAGGTTTTTATCATCATCATCATTCCAGCTGACAGTCGTCCACTGTTGGACGTATGCCTCTCTCAAGTGTCGCCACAGCGAACAGTCCTGTGCGTCTCGCATCCATTGGATTTCCGCGACCCTCACCAGGTCATCATCAGTCTATCTTGCACGAGGCTGTTTTCTGGCACGCGGTCACCACACCAGAAGCTTTCGGCCCCATCGATAATGTGTTCTTCATGATCTTTTTTTTCGGTGGCAATCATCTAATGACAACCCCCGCCCTTGGGTGGAGCGGGAGATAGTGTCAGACTCTTACTGACTAAAAACCCACCCCGTTCCTTCTAGCTTTCATACCGGGGCTTGAGTTCCTTTCAGATAACCCTGGCCCCAGTAGGCTTCGACCCAGCTGGGCCTCTCCTGTTGCTGACAACTTCTTGACGCGTGCGGGAACAGTACGCGCCGTCGACTTCTTGGGCTCAGTCCGGACAGTAACCGAACGGCCGGAGAGCGAGGTACCCATGGCTCGCCATCCGCAAACCTGCGTCTACGGTGGCCGGAGATCGGGATCGTGATTAATGATTTATGCCACCGGAAAAAAAAGGACGACCTCGGCGGCGTCGTCCATCTTTAGATCTGACTGTCAGAGTGCATGCGGCTGATGTCAATCGCCCAATACTCGTACCAGATAAATCTACAGTTTTACCCTTTTTATTTTTTATAGGAAAAAGCATATATGCAACCAACGGCAAATGCTACTCGTACTCAGCTCTTGTTGGTTTAGAAGAAAGACGTCCAATTTCAGAAGAGGACAGAGTCCGCAATTTTGATGATAGCTATAATTTAGGTAATTATACATTTTGTACAACCTTCTCGATTTGGTACTACATCCAAATAGTCTATATCCTACAAATATTATAAACACGAAAGTTTGTATGTATGAATGTTTGCCATACTGGCAGCGCGGCGCGGGTGCTCCAACGCGTGCTATTTGCCTAGCCACACTGGTAACGCGCTGCGGAGAGCGCGGTTGCAGAACAGGGTTGCCGCTCGTCACCCGCGCACTCACTACGGCCACTTGTATGAACGAGCTATGAGTTATGACGTGAGATATCCCGCGCTAAGCATTCCGCGCAGCTTCCCGGATCCCGCGCTCGCGTGCCTGTTTTGGAGAATCAAATAAAGTTTGCCGCGCCGCACCCACCCCGCACCCGCGCTTCCAGTGTGGCCGAACACTCAATGTCTCCGCACACAGGCCTCAAAATAATGCCGCTTCTTTTTGAGGCGGCTTTTTCTGTGGCTCGTGTGCAGCGGTGCCGCCACAAAAAAATGCTTGAAGCCGCTTCAAGCTTTTCCGGCCGCAAGCAGTTGCGCGCAGCTGTTTATTGCGGTGACTTCTAGATTTTTTTTGTGGTCGCCTATAGCGTTTTTTTACGCAAAAAGTACTGAATGGATTTCCATGAAGCTTGGTATACATGTAGACCATGTCCTGGCATGGATACTTTTTACCCTTGGGATAATTTTCTACTATCACAAGGGCGAAACCGCTGAAAGGAGCTACGTAAATTATATTTTTACCACATATAAGGTTGACTGGTAGAGAATGCTTTGTTGCATTAAGTCCGCCTTGTACCATGTAACTACTGTACATGAAATTTAAATACATATTTAAATAATAATAAATACTAATATATTTTTTAATTGTGTACGAATAAAACTTGGTTACAGAGAACGCTATGGACTCATTCGGTTGGAGTATTGAAGTCACTTCTAAAAATTATGCAATAGTTGGTGGCCCCGGCATGTATCAAGGTAAGCACAGAAAAGATGAAAGAGGTTAGAAAGGAAATACTTTCCGAATTGTACTACGTGTGTCGCTACTTGTCTCCCACCCTTTAACTCCACTACATGCAATAAACAATACGAATGCGCATTACGCAATTAAACCACGCACACTTAGATCGCAAGTTTGCTATTGGTAGTTGACTATGAGCATTGCCCTACGTTGTGGCACGCCTGCCCCGCCCACAAAGCTATTCTAAACTCTTTCATCTGTATGGTATGTATTGGTTTGGAAGCTGAAGGGACGTAACGTAGTGAAAACATGTATTTTTCATTTTACAATCAACTACCCATTGTGCTTACCGTCTGCTGGTGCGTTAATGATGTGTTTCTCTTATTTCACAGGTCGAGCAATGATTTATGAAGGGGCCGTTAAAACTAAAGTTCCGAAACTCTTCGCGACAAAGAAAATCACATTTCCTGAATATAATTTTGGTAAGATTAATAAGAGTAATAAAAAAGAGTAATAAATTCATTGTCTCTCAAAACGGTGATGGAAAACATCGTGAGGAAGCCGGCATGTCCTAGTACCAAAAATTCGAAGACATGTGACATTTACCAACTCGCACTGGGCGCGCGTGGAGGATTACGGCCCATTCCGTCTCCTAGAGAGGGGAGGCCTGAGTCCCAGCAGTGGGAACATTAAAAAAAAAGCCGACAACTACAAAGGCCACCACTGCTCAACTCGGACTGCTAACATTACATACATATATAATTGATTGATTGATTGTTTTTTTTTTTTTAATTTTGTTTTTCCTTTTTTTCACTGGAGTGAAATAATTTTCAAATCTCAAATTCTAGGCGGCTTTGTTTAGTAGACTACGTGATGATAGTGTATTTTGATAAAAAGAAAGTTTGTCATTGCGATCGAGGTGGCATTCACCCAAGCCTATCCTATATAAATAAACGGAGGTCGACGCGTGTCAAGTTTGATACGATTAATGTAATAAAATTGTGGCGGGGGAGAGCACGTGAACTTCCGCACTAGTGCGAAAAATAGTCAATTGTGTGCCTAAAAGCGGTGGGATAGGGGCGAGTGAAAAGATTTTTGAATAATTCTCAAACTTTTATTTTTATTTTAGGTTACGCTGTGGCATCTGGCATGTTTATCAATAATGGAGAGTCATATGCCATCAGCTCAACATATGGTACTAAAGGGAAAGGAATGGTAAATATACTTGATATTACTAGACCGGTCGGACTATAATACTACTCAATCAACTGTTTGTTAGAGCATCAGCATCATCTTCCATTCTGTCCTGTCGCTCGTCACGCTATCACTAACTCCCTTTTCATTCATATCACTTCTCATACAATCCATCCATCTTTTCTTACATAACGAACTACTAAAAACCTGCTTTGCTGATCTAAATAAATATTGGGACTGGCAGTACCCCGCGGTTTCACCCGCTACTTTGGTTAATGTTCCGCTCTCGTGAGTGGGTTATAGCTTAGTAGGGAAGTACAGCCTTCTTCGATAAATGTGCTATCCATTACTAAACACTTAGAAATTCCTGCGATTAGCATGTTCAAACAAACAAGCTAGTGGGCCTCAAAAAAACGTCGCCACAAAAAAAACGCTAGAAGCGCCTACAAAAAAAAAAAATTTAGAGTGTGGGGATACTTAAGCACTAACTAAACGTCAGCGAAGATATTAAAAACATCCTTATTATTGCAGATAGTCTTTTACAAAGACACAAAAATAACGAAATATATTGAGGATACTTCACATATCGGCTCGATGTTCGGAGGGGTGCTGTGTGCTGCCAGGTTATTGGGCAACAGAACTGACCTGCTCGTTGGAGCACCTGCTTTTGCCACAAAAGATACTTATAATCTTGGAGCGGTTTATGTTTATCTTGCCCGAAAGCTTCACGTAAGTATAATTTTGAATCTGTTTCATCAGTTTTGTAAATTTTTATTTAGGGAAACTTTTAAGGCTCTGTAATGTCGTCAGACACTACGTAATAAAATAATACTTGTTAACGGAATCAAAATGAAATGTTCAAAATTTGGACAGACCAAAGACAACAAACACACACGGGCTCGTGTGTGTTCTGTTCAGTCACAAAACATATAGGTACAGAAGTCAATCTACATACAAAGCGCGCTCGAGCAACACACACATAGACACCGCTCACGGACACGATATCTCAGTAGCGTCATAGCGTCTCGGCCTACTCGTCGAACAGTTCCGGATCAAACGCTCATTAGTGTGCGTCCATCGAGCGTAGGTATAAAAAGTGAAGTACAAACATGATTAGATATAGGTACAGATTGTCTTCTGTAGCTATCTATTTTGTGGTTCAGTTCACTTCAGTAACTTATACTATAAAATTATAAAAAAAATTGATGAAAATAATATTATAACAGACGAAAAGGCAGACAGACATGAGGAATCTATAAGGGTTCCGTTTTTTGCCATTTGGCTACGGAACTCCAAAAAGCAGTATTATACATTCTCCTCTTATTCGTAAATTAATTCGAGACTATCTGTGGGATTATTAAAAGAGTTATTGAGACCCTGGAATGCAAAGGGCAATTGGAGGTGGACGGTAAGGTATAGTCTCTAACTTCATACAGAGCGGAAGAAGTTATTTAATGATTTCCCAACCTAATAAAAAAATCTAAAATTATTAGTTGCTAGTAGCAGTGGTGGCCGAGTGGTAATGGCTCCGACTTATGTCATTTCCACTGGTCTCAAAACGGTGAAGGAAAACATCTTGAGGTAACCGGCATGTCCTAGAGCAAAAAATTCGAATAAGTGACATTCTCCAATCCGCAGTGGACCCACGTGATGGATACGGCCCATTCCTTCTCTTACAGAGGAGGCCTGAGTCCCAGCAGTGGGAACATTAAAAAGGCTGATGATATTCCTATTATACTTCCAATTTTTTTTTTTGCAGAAACCACCAGTATTTCGTAGAATAATAGAGGGTAAAGTATCTGGATCAATGTTTGGTAGTGCAATTATAAACGTTGGCGACTTAAATGGCGACGATAAAGATGGTGAGTATGAACATGGTATAGGAAATTAATGGAGATACTCCTTTCCTGACTAAGCATTTTTATATAAAAAGTGTAGGTACTCGGTGTAGTCAGACAAAAAAAATTCTACCAGCAACTAAAAACCATATTACATATTTTTTTTAAATTTATGTGTATAATGCTTGATGTAGAATTTTAAAAATAACTTGCGTTACAAGTCAAAACAGCAAAAAAAAAGTAAAACGTTTATAGATGATCTTTTATAATCAGGCTTTTCAACAATGAGTACGCTAATAATTTGTACATTGCTAACTTACATCTAAGAGTCTCATCACTTACAAAAATGCATAGCATGCACTACATGATGCGTTGTTAATAACATATATATTGATTATAACAACAAGTGATACATACATAGTTTAGAAAATTTAAATTTTATAAATTATTTACAATACTTTACAATAGATAAAATTATATTGTATACTTAGATAAAATTAAGAGGTAGCACGACTAATTGTAAAAAGGAAATGAAAACAACAGTCAAAGTGTAAAATGCCATTTCAATCTTTAGCGACTTCGAAGGCATTCGAATGCGTGAATTAAGAGATAATCTCTCTTACACTCAGATAAAACTACAGTACTATGAGATTGTGAAATACTCTTTCTTTTTCTTAAAGTCGGATCAGTTCAAGTTCAAATATTAGGACTTTAATACATTATTATCTAGCGAAAACATTGGGCGTTCCTCAAGGATCAATATTGAGTCCATATTTTTTTCTAGTTTATTAATTAAACTGTTTGACTTTAATTCCAGAAATAGTCATCAGTGCTCCTTTTGAAAAAAATGGCCACGGCGTTGTCTACTTGTACAGTGGGGCTGACCTCATCAATACTAATATAGAGCAGGACTTAAAATATCTACAAAGGATCGAAGCTGAAGAAAGTTATGGGGAGTCTTTCGGCATGAGTCTCTCTCCATTGCTCGACTATGATGAGAATGGATGCAAAGGTATCTAATCTGGACATTAACATACAGATACTATTGAATGAACTCCTATTATTATTTTGAAGATAAGGGGCTATGCTTCTCCCGTAGTGTAAAGGATATAGATTGCGACCTAAAAGATCTATTGTGACTCGCCACCGTGTTAGAGTAACTCTTTTAGCCTTCCAGGAAGTCTAGAATACTCTTAGCAATTCAATGTTTGAAGAGTTGGTAGTGTCACAAAAGCAATTTTGTAGCACAATGATTGATTTTTTATTGTTTTTCTAATAGAGTTAGCCATCGGGTCACCTTTCAAAGATACAGTAGTGCTTCTACGATGTATGGCAGCAGTATTTGTGAATACATCAAATCCAAATCTCTATAACTTACAGGTAAACATTAAAAAAAGAAAATGAACTTAAATCTAACTAGGAATATCTTAACACACTAATTTCGACTGTCAAGTGAACACCTGCCC
Source organism: Mythimna lalbum (assembly GCA_949319445.1). Classification (NCBI taxonomy): domain Eukaryota; kingdom Metazoa; phylum Arthropoda; class Insecta; order Lepidoptera; family Noctuidae; genus Mythimna; species Mythimna lalbum. Next base: position 15,431,585 of record OX439357.1, on the reverse strand, counting down.
CCTAGACAAGTTACAACCGTTTCGCTTGCGTCGAACGCTTCGAGTTGACCTTGCCGCCAATTCTTTTGTTCTGATCACGTGACTGAGCGTTAAGATGACGTCATTCCCGTACATTTGAAGCTTTCTACTAACTTTAACTATTGCAGATTAACAACTTGGGTATGGGTACTGGTTAACTTTAGAAAAAGCTTCAGCTAATTAATTAATTGATCTAGATAGATAGTTCATTCCCTCACAATTTTAATATATTATTTTGGTTTAATCCTTTTGATTGTTCGAAACACAGTCGGAAAGTGTGTGTGGAATGTGCTAAGGAAATGTATAAATATATATAATAATATTCGTTATGAAAGGCTTTTAATAGAATCTCTTGTGTAATATAGCAATTTTGATCTCAGTCAGTGTTGACATTTTTTATTTACTTTCAGATTCGTAATAATTCACAAATTCAATTTGAATTCGAAGTATGTTTCACAGTAACATATCCGACTTTGCCGCAAAAAATCATAGCAGGTAAGTTTACTATGCACGAAAACGCTCTGATAGTGCTTGCTTGTAGCGTGTCTATTGCCTGGCAGGTCGCCTGACGAGTAGCAAAGTGAAATGAAGGTACTAAAATGCTTGTAATCGACAGCACTGGACACTTGAAGCTTATGCAAGTTAGCAGTTCATTTTGGATCTAAGGGTTCTAAGGAATTTTGTTTCAAGAAAACATTAAAATAATACCTATTGATGTTTTGACTGGCCTATTGGTCTAGTGGTTAGTGACCCTGACAGCTATGCCGGAGGTCGTGGGTTCGATTCCCACCCAGGACAAATGTTTGTGTGATGAGCATGATCATTTTTTCTGTGTCTGGGTGTAATTTATTTATAACTAGCTTTGCCCGCGCGGCTTCGCTCCCGCTCTTCCCTACTCCACCCTACTATACCCAACTCTACCCTACTCTACCCTACCCTACCCTGCTCTACCCTACTCTACCCTACTCTACCCTACTCTACCCTACTCTACCCTACTCTACCCTACTCTACCCTACTCTACCCTACTCTATCCTACTCTACCCTACTCTACCCTACTCTACCCTACTCTACCCTACTCTACCCTACTCTACCCTACTCTACCCTACTCTACCCTACTCTACCCTACTCTACCCTACTCTACCCTACTCTACCCTACTCTACCCTACTCTACCCTACTCTACCCTACTCTACCCTACTCTACCCTACTCTACCCTACTCTACCCTACTCTACCCTACTCTACCCTACTCTACCCTACTCTACCCTACACTACCCTAATTTTTTTTCCATAAGAACCTTCTCCTCACAATAACAATCACAACAAAAAAAAAAACAGCCAAATCGGTCAAGCCGTTTTCATGCCAAGTCGTGACAACGGAAAACGGGGGTCATTTTTATATATATAGATATGTATGTGTTTAGGAATATATGAGTACGTTTATCAGTTGTCTAGTACCCATAACACAAGCTCTGCTTAGCTTAGTTCGGGAGGTTCCTGCATCGGATTCAGGCGGAAGAGACGCCCGGGTGTCGCCACTGTGCGCAACGTCCGGAGGACAAGGTGGAGCACACCGTCGAGGTGTGCCCTGCCTGGGCGGAGCATCGCCGTGCCCTCGTGGGGACGATCGGCGGCGGAGACCTCTCGCGCCGGGCCCTGGTCAAGACCATGGTCCGGAGCGAGGAGGAATGGCAGGCGGTCGCCTCCTTCTGCGAAGCAGTAATGCTTGCAAAGGAGGAGGCCGACCGCATCAGGCAACGGCGCCCTCGCCGCCGTCGCCGGGATTCCTATCCCGATTTCCGGCCACCGTAGACGCAGGCTCGCGGACGGCGAGCTATGGGTAGCTCGCTGTCCGATGGTCCGGTAATAGACCGAGTCTAAGACGTCGACGGCGCGCACTGTTCCCGCGCGCCTCAAGGAGTTGTCAGCAGCAGGAGGGGCCCAGCTGGGTCGAAGCCTACTGGGGACAGGGTTGTCCGAAAGGGAGCTCGTGCCCCGGTATGAAGGCTAGAAGGAACGGCGCGGTGTTTTTAGTCAGTAAGAGTCTGACACTGTCTCCCGCTCCACCCAAGAGCGGGTTTCGTCAAAGATGATTTTCCCCGTCGAGAAAAAAAAAAGCTCTGCTTAGCTTGGGATTAGATGGCGTTGTGTGATAGTTGTGGAATATATTATATTATGTAATTTACGATAGGAGCTTCATACACATTATGGATAAATTGAATATTTCCTTCAAATACCTTATAAGCGTCTAAGCGAAAATATAGTTTAATAATATAACATCAAGTTTATGGAGTTCTCTTTCTAATTATATCAAAAGAATTGATATAAGTCCTTTATATCAAAAGAATTGATATAAGTTCTATCTGTTTTATTCCAGTTTTGTCAACAACAGTGGACATTATGCACGCCAGGCTGCTCAATGGCAAAGCCGTCTTCACAAACGTGACTTCACTGGACGAAAAGAAACCAAAGTATTGCAAAAATATTTCTTTAGTTTTGCCTGAAGTGAGTTTTTGCATGTATTTTTATTAACTTATAGTTTTGTAAGGATAAAGAGTTTCTTTGTTTTAACGTGCTTATCTATTTTTTTTATTTATTGACCATCTATTTATATAAAAATCAATGCCACTTTTCGTTGTTATTTTATAACTCAAGAACGGGCTCACCTATCCAAACCAAATTTTTAGGCTTTGTTCGGACTATTTAGTAGATGGTTTATGTGAAGTTTGGTAGGGTAGAGTAGGGTATATAGTAGGGTAGAATAGTGTAGAGTTGAGTAGTGTAGAGTAGAGTAGTGTAGGGTAGAGTAGGGTAGAGTAGGGTAGAGAAGGGTAGAGTAGGGAAGAGCGGGAGCGAAGCTGTGCGGGCAAAAGCTAGTAGATAATTAGATATATAGGTATAAAGTCCTTTAGTTTCACACATGTTTGTAAATAATTAATTGGTTTACTATTAGAATATACAACGTGTAACGTTAAATGCGCAAAACGTCAGACATCCCAAATGATTTTTAATTCGACTGACCTAATTATGTGAGAAAAAAATAATAAAAACAAATTAAAAGGTTTTATGAGCAGATCTAGTTTGTTTAAAATTCATATCTGCATTGAAATAAGACCTTTTATTATCCCATGTATGAGAAAATTTGATTGGATTACAACTATTTGTTTTTGTTTACCTATTTCAGCGGGTTTGCGCACGTGATGGCTTGACCTATTCATAAATAGACAGGTCGAAGTTTTCAATGAAGATTTTTTTGAAAAATGTAACCTATATTAAAAAGTGGTTTAATTGATTCTGCTCATTATTCTGATCAAACTAATTTCAGGTTTTGCGCACTTAAGGTGGTGCATCACGACTCACATTTTCACTGTTTTTCATACTACCGCTCATAACTAATTATGACGTTATTACACACTTTTCATTAGATATTTTGGAAAGACAGTATCTTGTGGATATTATCTAGGTTTCTAAAGAAACCAATTTCTAAATTTGTGTAAAACTAATCCAGTAAAAACCTCTGAAAATGTCCTATTTTGTATGAACTTTGACAGTTCATAATTTGCCTAAAAATTAAAAAAAACAAAAAAGTAATCCTCCAGAGACCTTGCAAATTTTATTAAGATTCTAAATGATGACAACTTTTTCCAAAAACTTTCAAGGGTTTAAAAAAAACAGCTATTTCCTGGAGCAAGTTTTGTGAAATTTTCGAGTAAATCTCGGAATTACCGAATACTAACAGAGTTTCCAGGCGCTATCTCTCTTTTTTTGCGTTGCCTTTAGTAACAAGCTTTTAAACCATTTTCGATGTTTACGATAAGCGAGTGGAGAAGGACCCTCTTAACGTTACATGTTGTATAACATCACGCTACGCCCCACGGGAGTGGAAGGGACGCAAGTGATAGTGGTGAAACTCACAACAACAGCTTATGATTGTTATAATTGTTGTCGAAATGTTGTTGTTGTTTGTTGTAGTGTTTGTGTTGTATATTTTTTTAATATTATAGTACTGTGTAAACCCTATCTTGGGCAGGCCTAAACATTTCGCTACTACTAACAATTATTTTCTTTAAAGGATGGCATATATGAGACAAAAGTAAGCTACACAATATCATCGAAGCTGCTAAACAATCCCGCTACACTGGCAGATTTCAACAGTTCCCGTGTGATCCTGAGTGACCTGAGTCTCTTGACCAAACAAGGTTCAGTATGGGTAGATGAGTGCGCTGATTGTGTCCTCAACTTGACATTAACACCCCATATTAGTTTCCAGTAAGTATTCTTATTCGTAATTGGAAGATATGTGACATTTACCAACCCGCACTGGGCCTGCGTGGTGGATAACGGCCCATTCCCTCTCCTAGAGAGGAGGCCTGAGTCTCAGCAGTGGGAACATTAAAGAGACTGATGATGAAGTATTCTTAAACTTTAGGGTGCGTTTCCTATGAAACGGAGTTTGGTAGAGTGGAAAAGAAAAGGGCAGTGAAAAGTGGCAAGTCTTTCCATTGAAGCGGGGTGAGGAGAAGTGAAGTTGAGCTATTCTTCACTTTGTGTTCTCCGCTCGGCACTACAAGCTGCCCTATCTGAATACCAGCGCTGCGTTATTTTACTTTTTTTTTTGTCAAATATTGCAGCATATGATAGGAGCATTTTTGGCCTTGCACAGGTCTTTTATTTCAATTTTAAGTTAAGTGTTTATACATTAAGTACCTAGTTACTTTTTATTTTATTGTTGTTTTTTCTGTGCGAGTCTTAAATAAATATTTTCTTTATTTTTCATTCTTTCTTTCCTGCTCGAATCCGTTCAGTCCGGTTCGGGACCTCGTTTGTTTATTTGTTTTATTTGAAAGTCCGCTCTCCTTGGAGATTTCGAACACTGTGATTGGTCAATTCACAGTTTGCTTCTCTCCAATCCGCCCAGCTTCGCGTCATTGGAAACTTACCCTTAACTTTTTGATAATCAGGTAAAAAAGGGTGCTTTTGGCGTGAAACAGTGTTTTTATCTTTAGTGTGTCATATAGTCGTGACGCGTGCTGGATACATTTTACTAAGTCATGTGTATAGACGAAGAAGGAGAGGGGCCACAAAAAAGATAAATGGGCTGTGTGAGGAATGAAATGAAAGAAAAGGGCACGGAGTTACTATACTAACTCCGTGGAAAAGGGAGTTAATTATAGTGTGACGGATACAGAATGAAAGAAAAATGGATGGAGTTTCTTACACGTTCTTCTCCATACAGCATACGCTTTGGAATGTGTATTTTATATTAAATTTTTTTAACTGACTGATTTTTGACAAATCAAGTGTGCCTGTAAATAGACCAATGAACGTTTCTGATATCTGATTGATGTGATTACAGCCACGATGACAATACTTACATCATAGGTTCAAGTAGAAGTGAAAGTGTGTCCATGACTTTGCATAACTTTGGAGATTTGGCGTATGAGTCGTGCGTGCACGTGCATATAATTGGAGTCAACGTGCTTTCGACTCCTACTGGTTGTGTGCACGAGAACTTAACTGATCAAAACCGACTGGTTTGCAAGCCACCAACGCCCATCCGAAGGGGTGGATATTGGGTAAGTATATTTTATATGCAGACTGATCTCTCTCACTCTCTCTCTCTTTCTCTCTCTCTCAACCAGTCTGGATGATGATTACGTCAGTGGTATCCAACATTATTTTTAGTTTATATGAAACTTAAATATAGTATGTGCCGAATCAGTGACTGAAAGAATTCCACCATGTCATATATTTTCCTAAACATATTTTAAAAGGTTACAAAATGAACACCACCAACTCTAAGTACAACACAGGTCATAGCTGGTATTAAGGGCTAGTAAACAGCTGGGTGCAAGTTCAAAAAAACCCCTCAGTTATCTTAGCTCGCTTTCTGACCGTCCGGTAACTGTCCGTACCGAGACCAAGACGTCGACGGCGCGCACTGTTCCCGCGCGCCTCAAGGAGTTATCAGCAACAGCAGGGGCCCAGCTGGGTCGAAGCCTACTGGGGCCAGGGTTATCCGAAAGGAAGCTCGAGCCCCGGTATGATGAGGTTAGAAGGAACGGGGTGGGTTTTTAGTCAGTAAAAATCTGACACTATCTCCCGCTCTACCCAAGAGCGGGGTTTGTCATTGGATGATTTTTGCCCACCGTAAAAAAAATCCCTCAGTCATCTGGATGGCCCGGTGACTATGTATTTTTGCTGACATAACAAGCTTATAACTAAGTGATTTTGCATGATACAGTTATTGAATTTTGTACATAGATTCTTTACATAAAATTCTTTTTATGAAAAATAAAGACTTTTTTTTATTATTGATAGGCTCGCGTTTGACCACCATCTCACCTGATGGTAAGCGATGATGTGGTCGACGATGGAGCACGCTTGCCTAGAAGTAACCTATTCACTCTTGACTTAAAGACCCCCAAGTTGTAGCTATCAGGAAACACAGACTTCGGCAGAGAATTCCACTCCTTGGCTGTACGCACAATAAATGTGTTCTCAAAACGTTTTGTGCGTATGGGTGGGATGTCAACGCCGTACGTCTTGTGGTCCGATGATGAAACGGACTAGGTGGAATTAGATTGTGCAATTCCAGTGCACACTCCCCGAAATGTAAACGATAGAAAACCGACAGACTAGCAACTCGGCGGCGATGCTCAAGGCTTTGGAGTTTCGACTCCACAATTGCATCATTGCCGATAGGACTGATAGGGTTGTTGTTCAGTTTCGTCTACTGAGCAAACCCTTACGTTGCGGAGGGCTGTCCCTTACACCTTGTATAATGTGATATAATATGCCTAATTTTTGCAGACTAGCGATCAAATCGTACTGGAGATGACCCATCTTACAAACCTGGACAAGAATATAATCATCAATATGATCCGTTTTGATCGCTGTGGGGATGTCTCCACCGAAAACGTGTCAATACCGGTCCCTGTGAAGGCCGATCCTCGAGGAATTAGAGTCAAAGGGTTTGTTATTTTCATTCAAAATGTGTTTTCAATACACTTACTTGAACACTACTTAAGTACTGTTTTTCGCACTAGTGCGGAAAAGTGCCGGCACAATATTATTGATACTATCATATCGATAATATTAGACGTTATGCGGCTCCCACGAGGCGCGCGTCAGCTTCCGTTTATTTATATCTTCTTAAGTGTATTGGAAAACGTCGTTTGATACATGTGGAAGGTCACTGCAGCCTTTCGCTTCATTAAACCCTCAACTACGACTCAGGTGAATGCCGCCTCGGTCGCAATGACAAACTTTATCCACTTCTATCAAAATGTACTACATTTCCAAACTTGTTTACAAGTATTTTTTAGACTACATATTTATTTATTAAACATACTCTTTATTTTCAGAGAGACTGATATCGGTTCCATTGTTAATATGACCAAAGAGGACATTGAACAAAATGGGAAAATAATGCAACACATTTATACGGTGAGTAATCTTAAAAACATTTCAGTGATTATTTTTAAGGGTTTCGTACCTGATACGGCAAAAAGTTAAAGTTTTCTATTTATACTTATACTTATAATAAATCTATAGAAGTGAAAATTCTGTACATTGAAAACGCGTTTGTCTGACTGTCAGTTCGCAATAAACTCAAAAATTACTGCACCGATTTTCAAGCGGTTTTCACAACTCGATAGCGTGATTCTCGAGGTTTAGTATACACGTTTTGTATTTATTTCTGTGTACATTAACGATATTTGTTGAAGATGTCAGGAAAAAATAAGCCGAAAGGGGAACCGTGTTACCCCGAATTTAACGCGAGCCAAGCTGCGGGCAAAAGCTAGTCTTTAATATACTTCTAAGATAGTTGAAATTGAATATTCAAAACACAGCCAAAATATTGTTCACCATTATCTAGTCATTTAATTTTAATTTTAATTTCAGATCACTAACAAGGGCCCAACCAATTGGAAAGAACTAAAAGTTCTTGTAAATTTACAGACAAAACTGTATATAAAATACAGTCCAGTTTTGGTAAGTTACGTACTTATCTAGATTATATGCGCACGTGCTAAATGAAAGGGAAAATGTCCCTTTCATTTCGCACGTGCAAGATGGCATAAGGGCAAAAAGATGATATACACCTAGGGGTGTATATCATCTGTTATTATTTATTATCTGTTTTAAATTAGTACAAAAAAAAAATATATCCCAAAATTGTCCATGAAATGTAAAAAAAAAAACTGGTAAATTCATAATTTAATCAATCATTCATCAATGAATGGAGAAGGAGAGGGAGGCCAAAGAAAAGATGGGTGGATTGTGTGAGAAGTGATATGAATGAAAAAGGAGTTAGTGATAGCGTGATGAGTGACAGGACAGAATGGTAGAAAAAAACGTGTTGTGCCGACCCTAAATAAAAATGGGACAAGGGCAGGAAGATGATTCATAATAATTGCTACTAGAAAATATTACGCGCAGTGTTTTACGTTTTGATCGTCATTCATTCATTCATAATCAATAGACTGTACAATATTTCCATCCATTGAGTGACATTTTGGAATATAAACAAACGCCAATAACTTTGCTGTTTATGTGTATTATTTATTGAGATTTTAGTTAATTAATCACAAGCCCTTTTCTAATAAGCCCTTTAAATATTTGTACTAAATAGAAAATAATGATGTATTTATTAATTCAACACATTGTAGTGTCATATGAATACAATCTTGAGTTGAGATTAGTAATTCGAGATCTCGCGTGTTAATTCTGGTTGAGATTGGCAATTTAGAGATCTTGTTCAAAATCGAATCGAGAACCAGCGAGATAATGAAAAAAGCTGTTATTTCCTCAAAAATATGTAAGGTCCACAACCTACTTAAATAGCTCTATCTCCACATAGGTTACAACTTGTTTGACATTATGAGCATGGCAGTTGAGAGTTTGTCATGCTCACTTAAATGTCTCCCGGATGGTAGCACGTGTTATTGGGTCAATTAAATCCCTTTAATATAGTTGAGCTTAGTGGGGCTGATGTATGCGTCATGCTCGTGAACGGGCACCGTCAGTTGAGACTGGTCATCTCTTAGCTGCCAGTGACTCAATTCTATATACACTATTATATATATTATATATGTAACGAAGATTCATGTAACTCATAATATAATTTAAACGATTGTCCATGGAGTTTCTTGCACGTTCTTCTCCATAGAGATCTACGCTTTGGAACGTGCAATTTAGTTGCACTTGTTTTTTTGACTAACCGACATCGACATTTTGACAATTCAAAAGTGCCAGTAATTGGTCTATTTGAATTAAACGTTTCTGATTTCTGATTTCTCAATACATTGATTTACATTGTTAATAAACTTTCAGATACATCATTCTACATCGAATTTGAATTTTGCCTGTAATTTTTCAAGGCAAAATGAGACGTCAATGACTTACGTTTGCTTGATAGAAAGTTTGGTGAAAAATATAGACATTGTCAAAATCCTAATACCGATGTACATTGTACCTGGAACTCTTGGTAAGTATCCTGTGAATCATTTCAATTACTGTCCCGGGTACACGGGCTTCAAAAAAAGGTCGCTTCAAGCTTCTTTTTGTGGCTCGTGTGCGACGGCGCGTGTTGCCAGTTATGACATATGGCTCCGAAACGTGGTGGCTCACAATGGGCCTCATCAGAAGGCTTAAAGTCACCCAAAGGGCAATGTAAAGGGCTATGCTCGGGGTTACCTTGCGTGATCGATCGCAGGAGAACTAAAGTTGCCGACATAGCACAGAGAATTGCCAAACTCATGTGGCAATGGGCAGGGCACATTGCTCGCAGAACAGATAGCCGTTGGGGCCGGAAGGTTCTGGAGTGGCGGCCACGTACCGGAAGACGCAACGTTGGAAGGCCTCCAACAAGGTGGTCCTGGCGAAGGTTGCGGGAAGCCGATGGATGCGAGACGCACAGGAACGTTCGTTGTGGCGACGCTTGGGGGAGGCCTATGTCCAGCAGTGGACGTGTATCGGCTGAAATGATGATGATGATGATGTGCGACGGTGCCGCAATCTATACTAATATTATAAAGAGGGTAAATTTGTATTTTTGTGTGCATGTTTGTAATGAATAATCTCAAAAAACTACTGAGTTTCGGTTTCAAAAATTCTTTCACCATTGGAAAGCTACTTTCACCCTGGGTAACATAGGCTATATTTACTGCGCGTTCAATGCCGGGACGGGCCGCTAGTATTGTATATAGCAATATTGTAATAAATTCAATATTACACTTGTCTTTGCATTAACCAAAGATGCATTGGTAGATAATGCCTAAGGTATTAGGCCATCTTTGTAGGTACTTCTGTGTGCATAAAAAAATATTTAAGCTTTTTTTTTTCGATGGGGAAAATCATCCTATGGCAAAACCCGCTCTTGGGTGGAGCGGGAGATAGTGTCAAACTCTTACTGACTAAAAACCCCATCCCATTCCTTCTAGCCTTCATACCGAGGCACGAGCTCCCTTTCGGACAACCCTGTCCCCAGTAGGCTTCGACCCAGCTGGGCCCCTCCTGCTACTGACTATTCCTTGAGGCACGCGAGAACAGTGCGCGCCGTCGACGTCTTGGGCTCGATCCATTACCGGACGATCGGACAGCGAGCTACCCATGGCTCGCCGTCCGCGAGCCCGCGTCTACGGTGGTCGGAAATCGGGATCGGAATCCCGGCGGCGCTGGCGAGGGCGCCGTAGCCTGATGCGGTCGGCCTCCTCCTTTACTAGCGTTACTGCTTTGCAGAAGAAGGCGACCGCCTGCCATTCCTCCTCGCTCCGGACCATAGCCTCGACCAGGGCCCGGCCACCGATCGCCCCCACGAGGGCACGGCGATGCTCCACCCAGGCAGGGCACACCTCGACTGTGTGCTCCATCGTGTCCTCCGGGCGTTGCGCACAGTGGCGACACCCGGGCGTCTCTTCCGACTTAATCTGAAACAGGTACCTCCCGAACGTGCCATGTCCGGTGAGGACCTGCGTCATGCGGTAGGTAAGGAAGCCGTGAGGTCTTTCCAGCCACGCCTCAAAGAGGGGACTTACCGAAATATTTAAGCTCATGGTCGCATTTGTTTAATATGTATATGCTGTTACTTTTTGGTGTACAATAAAGTTTATTCTATTCTATGCATTACTCTACTTTACAGATGGAATCCTCGAAAAAGATAAAAATGTTACCATCATTTCTTCTGTTGAGCTGGAACTCATTGATGATGACTCCAAAGTGGGAAGGTAAATAAATTGTGGCAATAGTTTATAAAATTAATCTGTATGTTGATACACGGTGCTGATCACAGCGGAAGATCTTTCCATATTTATTTTTTTCGGTGGGATGTCAGGTCGCCAAACAACATCTTTCGCTCTGGGTGAAGCGTGTCAGACTTTTACTGAATAAAATATCTGAACGCAGTTGCCTTTACGTTCTAGAGCCATAGTCATTATATCAAATGTTCCTGTAGCCCTGGCAGGCATCGGGCACTATCAGCTTTGCTGACATCTCTTTGGGGCGTGCATGGAACACTACGCGTCTCAGCTAGGGCCTGATCTATACCAGACGGCCGGGCGGTGAGCTAACCATTGCTTGACGTCCACAAGTCCCCAGTGGCTGGGAATCGCTCTGGGACTCTCGTCACCCGGGGCATCGCCTTCAGCGGCGACTACGTTAACGCAGACTTATCTTATGGCCTTCTACTGGCCTGTTGGTCTAGTGGTTAGTGGCCCTGACTGTTATGCTAGAGGTTGTGGGTTCGATTCCCACCCAGGACAAATGTTAATGAGCATGATCATTTGTTCTGTGTCTGGGTGTAATTTATCTATAATATGTTTGTATTTAGAAATATAGAAGTATGTTTATAAGTTGTCTAGTACCCATAACACAAGCTCTGCTTAGCTTGGGACTAGACGGCGTTGTGTAATAGTTGTGGAATTTTATAATTATCTTAATGTATTTTTTTTTTGTTCCAGCACAATCACTACCATAACGTTTCAAGAGCCGGTACAGGCACCGATAGAGATGATAATAATTGGAGTGGTTGTAGGCCTCTGCATTTTAATTATCATAGCTTTGATTTTATATAAGGTATGTATTAGCTGTTGCTATTTGGCTCATCATTATCATTTCAGCTGAAAGACATCCACTGTGCGTCTCGCATACATTGCATTCACCAGGTCATCGGTTCACCTTGTAGGAAGCCTTCCAACACCTTTGACCTCTGCTGCATGTATGTTGTATGTACATGTCGTCAGAAAATTTCAAATTTCGTATGATTGTAATAAATTTTATCTTTACTAGCTTTTGCCCGCGGCTTCGCCCCTGTCAACTGACTACTATATTATACTTTACTACTCTCGCGGATTCGGAACTCGCGGATCACACATACAGTGTTACTACATATTCTAGTATAAGTGGGAATTATTTGACCCTGGCGAGAAATTATTCTAATTACTATTTGTTTTTGTCTTCAGGTTGGTTTCTTACGCCGCAACAAGCGAAAGGAATTGGAAAATTTAAAAGAGAAAATGAAGCGTCAGACAGTTGTAAGATTTCTTTATTTATTTTTTAACTTTATATAGTTTTGTCCAGGAAGAACAAGATTACCGATATAGCCCCAAGAATCTCCTAAGTGGCTGTACTCGCAGAAAAGATGGTCGATGGGACTGAAAGGTTCTAGAGTACCTACAGCGCTTAAACGAATAAGAGTTTTTATTCAAGCGAATTCCTTCGATATCATATTGCTTATCTGTCGGCTTTCTTTTTTTCCTATATGTATGTGCATCATATTATGTATGTGCATATAAATTGTTAAATAAATAATTAGAATAACCTTATTTTGAATAGCTGAAGCCTACGAGATCGTCGCAAGAAGAGGACCGGACCGAAATCCTGGAGGGCATTAAAGAGGAAAATGAAAATGATCATACTCTAGACTTAAAACAATCGTGAAACCTGTACCTACCTCTGTGGGTTATACATATCGTATCAATAACCGAAAAATAAAATCATGTAAAACTGTTTTACAATCTCGGCTTAAATTGATTATAATTTTAATTTCATTTGCTTGGATTTAATGTACATATTGTGATTTTAATTATTTATTCGTATTTTAATTTTAATTGTGACTATTCTGTTTGTATTAATTGTTTATGAGTCGTTGATACTTAAAATAAATTATATTATTATTACTATTTTTATTCATTTATTTATCTGAAGACGCTGAGGTCCTGGACCTTTGGAAGGCGTACGAGGAGCCTAAATAAACTCACAGAGGCCTTTTGAGACGCTTTTAATGGAACGTGGTACCAACTGGTGATTATTTCTGTACACGCTGGACTAGTGCACCCAAGCACAACACCCCGTCCGGAGCGAGGAGGAGTGGCAGGCGGTCGCCTCCTTCTGCGAAGCACTAGCAAAGGAGGAGGCCGACCGCACCAGGCAACGACGCTCGCCGCCGTCGCCGGGATTCCGATTCTGATTCTGACACACATTTTCACTGTTTTTCATACAACCGCTCACAACCGATTATGACGTTATTACACATTTTTCATTAGATATTTTAGAAACACAGTATCTTGTGGATATTGGCTTCTATTGAAATCAATTTCGGTATAAAACTAATCCAGTAAAAACCTCTGTAAATCTCCTATTTTGTATGAACACTTCATAATTTGCCTAAAAATTGAAAAAGTCAAAAAAGTAAAACTATAGAAGCCTTGCAAATTTAATTAAGTTTCTAAATTACGACAACTTTTTTCAAAAACTTTTAAGGGTTTCAAAAAAACAACTTGCTCCAGGAAATCCTGGAGCAAGTTTTGTGAAATATTCGAGTAAATCTCAGAATTACCGAATACTAACAGAGTTTTCAGGCGTTATCTCTCTTTTTTTCCATTGCCTTTTCGTCAAACATCGCGTTGGATTGCGTTAGATGAAGTAACAAGCTTTTAAACCATTTTCGATGTTGACGTCAGACGAAAGGAAAAGGACCCTCTTAAGCTAAAACTACATTAGACCGACACACACGTGTAACACGCTTGATTTATACGTAGAACGACGCAGTGTGACTTCGCGTGGCGTGGGTCTAGTGTAGCTCTACAAGTCTAGTTTCCGTATGAAATATGGAGACCAATGCGCCCACGTGTACGGAGTGTAGTTCTAATAATGTATTCATTTTCGACAGTCAGTCAAACACCCAGAAAAAAAAACCTCATTCGTGGAATAAGGCGAGGTCGTCATTAAAAGCAAAGCACTTATGACTACCCAACCTGTTTACCCCCAAATGTAAATGATGACATGATAGCACCAATTTACATGCGTAAACAAAACGTAGCCGATAAACTATCTTGTTAAGGCACCGAGTAACGCGACAAACAGAGCCTATATTTCGGGCAGAGTTTCAGAGTGCTCGTTGTAAACGACAAAATATAACCTTGGCTGTAGAAGAGAGATAGAAAGAAAGAAAGAGATGAAGAAAGGAAAAAGAAAAAAGAAAGTAATGAAAGAAAGAAAAGAAAGAAAAGAAAGGAAGAAAGAAAGAAAAAAAGAAAGAAAGAAAGAAAGAAAGAAAGAAAGAAAGAAAGAAAGAAAGAAAGAAAGAAAGAAAGAAAGAAAGAAAGAAAGAAAGAAAGAAAGAAAGAAAGAAAGAAAGAAATAAAGAAAGAAAGAAAAATTATTTGTCACAACTTTTAGGTAAAGGTGACATAATTTTTAGGTGAAAGAAAACAAAAAAAATAAGTAGCTGTGTTCCGGCTGCACCAAAATAGGCAACAAGCGCTAATCGTTTCACTTCGCTACTCTTCTGATTGCTCGCAGAAATGCAAGAACTTTTTTTTGAACCATCTCCGATAAGCACAGCATTCTTTACCAAATAACTTTCATTAATTGTTGTTTACGGAAGTTCCATAACTTGCTTCATAAAATGATTCTTCTTTGGCGCAAGAACAATCATTTTATGCTAAATCTTTGTTTTATATCAAGAAAAAACATATTACTTGGGACCGGCGCAACACGTTTTTTTCTTCTATTCTGTTCTATAACTCGACACACTATCATTAACTGCCTTTATTTTTATATTAATTTATAAGCTTAACCAAATAGAAAAATGATTCGCAAAAATGATATTGTCATTTCGAACACTCAATTTCCAAAGGAATAAAAATAAAACATTCACAACGTTTCGTGTTCGCAACTGTAACAGAAAAGGAGAAAAACGGGTCGGAAAACCGTAATTTAGGGTACCAAGCGCCTTAAATAAGCCGAGCGACCGTTTCAAAGAGCTACGGTGCTACGGCGTAGAGCTACGGACTAATGGTGGGTCTACACTAGAAGAGCCGAGCACGAGGAGAGCACGAGCCGAGCTCAAATTCGTGTTGTGTCGCTCGTGGTCGGCTCCTTCGACTCTATTCGCTCTATTTTGTAATAAAAATACAATATTTATTACACTTAAGATTGATGCTGAAGTTATTATTATCAACTTATATGCCAACTGTTATACTTAAATGAATTCATTTAAACTATTCATCTTCGGAATTTGTGAAGCTTTTCATTAAATAAATTATTTAGTCCTCACTAATACGACTAGACTTAAGTGGCAATGGGCAGGGCACATTGCTCGCAGAACAGATGGCCGTTGAGGCCGAAAGGTTCTGGAGTGGCGACCTCGTACTGGAAGACGCAGCGGACCGTCGCTCGTACCAGAAGGCCTCCTACAAGGTGGACCGATGACCTGGTGAAGGTTGCGGGAAACCGATGGATGCGAGACGCACAGGATCGATCATTGTGGCGACACTTAGGGGAGGCCTATTTCCAACAGTGGACGTCTGTCGGCTGAAATGAATGAATGATGAATGTCTAGTGTCTATGTTAAAAACCTAAAATAATCAGGGGGTTATCAGTACCTGGTCCGTTTTTCATTAATACATTATATAATACTAGCTTTTACCCGCGGCTTCACCCACGTTTATTAATATACTTTACTCTTTCTCCCCCTTTTCTCAACAAAAAAAAAATGTCTATGTCCGTCTCCAGGGTCCCAACTATTTCTGTACCAAAATTCATCAAAATCGGTTTTGCCATTTAGGCGAGAAGACGTAACAAACAAAGAGATAAACAAACAAAAAACTCACTTTCGCTTTTATAATATTAGCAAGGATAAGTTATTTTTATTTGTATGAATGTTAAATAATTATCTATTTGCCTGGTATTTTGTAAAATTCGTATCTTTTGTAAAGAGGAAACTTGTTGATATATTATAAAAAAAAAAAACTTTTATCCATGTAAGTGTTTATTATAGTACTTCCCTTACAATAATCATATTTATGTAAGTAGGTAATGTTAAAATGTTATATTGAAACCATTATTATTATTATTTTGTCATTTATCTCGATAAATAAAGGGTGGGCATACCTGCTTCTATAAACCTATTTTGTCCAATGCCAGAGCTCGGCTCATGCTCGGTTCCTCTAGTGTAGACCCATCTTAAGAATCGTCGACGTTGACAAAGTTGATTTGTAAGCCGGCTTCAAAAGGAAGATTGTCAATCCAATTGTCTGGTATTTGTTTTCTTTTAATTTTTAATGTAGGTTACTGAATGTCTACGACTTTGGTAAAATAATCTAGCTTTTTTTAAGCCATAGATGTTTTGTCGGACATCTTTTTTTAAAACTGATATTTAAAACTAGTGCTTGACTACGATCCCATCTGATGGTAAGCAGTGACGCAATCGTTGATGGTGAGGCGCACTAGTTTATTTACAGTCTATTCACTTTAGCCTTGAAGATACCTAAATTATAATCGGACGGAAGATTGCAGTAGACAAACAGTTCCAGTCTTTCCAGTTTTATACTAGTGCGGAAAAGTGAGTCAATTCTGCCTTGGCTGCAATGACAAAGTTTGCTTTCTTGCATCCTAAAAGTTGGCGTTTAGAAGTACTTTAGCTCTCAATCAACGTAAAGTTTTCATGAGATTAACTTTTAAAAATATATTAGCAAAAATGTAATTTTTCGTGGTAATGTTATATTGTGTACTTTTAATTAAATTTAACATAATTAAATTAAAAATGAAACTTTAATTGTCCTAATTGTAATATTGGCTAGAAAAAAAGCCGCTTCAAGCTTATTTTTGAGGCGGCCTTTTTTTGTGGCTCATGTGCGGCGGTGCCGCCACAAAAAAACACTTGATGCGGCTTCAGCTGTTTTTTTGCGGCTACTAGCTTCTTTTTGTGGCCACTTCTAGCGTTTTCTGAGGCCCATGTGCGGGCGGGGCAGATACATTTAAATGTAGTATACGTTACGTACGTGCGATTTTTCTTCCATTCTGTCCTGTCACTCGTCACTCGTCACCCTATCACTAAGTCCCTTTTCTTTCATATCACTTCTGACACAATCCATCCATCTTTTCTTTGGCCTCTCCCTCTCCATCCATTCACATGTAAACTAATAACTCCTAGTTAGTGTGTAAGTATAATTTCGACATTAATTGACGCAATTTAGCTCATTTTTCATCAAGGTTGCTGTTTATTACCATAAGCTACAACCGGAACAACTCATAACTCTCAAGATTTAACTAGATTAAACAGCAATCTTTCAGTTTCTAATACAAGGTATTATAATGAATATATAGCTATATATATAGCCCTCAAACTAAGTTAATAAACTAACATAACCAAGTAAACAAGTCACTTTAATCATGAAGTGAAGTAGCTAGGAAGTGCACACGAGTTGTTAAGGCGAGTTGACACTGACGTCATAATAGTACATTTTGATACAAGTGGAAAGAATTCGCTCGAGACGTAGGCGAGGGTAACCATCCGGACCGAGCTTGAGTCGTCTCAAAGATATGTTAGCAAAACCAAGCCCCTATGGTTTTTGCAGAAGAGCTGAGGAGAGAGAGTCTACTAGGATCATGGCTCCTAGTAGGCTCCGGCTTCCAGCTCCAGGGTCCTGGGACGCAAAGCAAAGGGAGCTCAGACGCAAAGCAAAGAAGGAACATAAGAGTGGGTTTTAGTCAGTAAAACTCTGACAGGCCTTCCTGCTCCACCCTAAAAAAGGATTGTTTATTTTCCCACTTTAAAAAAGGATTGTTTTTTAAAATGTTTTGTTAAGAAGATTAGTTTACAGAATTTTCCTGTTTACCTATTGTTATATATTTAGGCTTTCAACAAAATGGTAAGATTTATTATAATCAGCTTTTGTTTGAGAAACACGTGTAGAAGCACAAATACTTATCTTTACGTTTGTTTGTTACGTCTTCACGCCTAAATGGCAACACCGATGTTGATGAAACTTGGTACACGGACAGACCTTGTCCTGGAATAGGACATAGGGTACTTTTTGTCCTGGAAGTAGGTTCCCTTGGGATAATTATCTGCTATCACGCGGGCGAAGCCGCTGGGAGCAGCTAGTAATAACATAAAAATCATTACTAAAGAGATCTTTGAAAAAAATATTTCTTCCAGGGGGGGGGGGTCTACTCGCTTTCTCCGAAAAACGAAGTTTCGATTGAAATTTCGCATGTTTCCTACCACGGTTCCTCGGTAAAATTGTTTGACGTACCGAATCTCTAAACGGTCTACTCTAATTAGTTATGTTTCGAAAAAATATATAATTATGACAGGATTGTTTGCAATTTTAACATCAAATGAATATCATTCGTTTACGAAAGTTTCTTTTCGGAGAAAGCGAGTAGACCCCCTGTTCTTTAAATAGATTTCTAATATCGCTTAATTAACTTAAAGATGCGCCACCGGTACATGCACCCACCTACAAGCACGAAACGTTTTGGGAACACATTCATTGTGCGAATTCCTTGCCGGAGTCTGTGTTTCCTGATAGCTACAACCCGGGAATCTTTAAGTCGAGAGTGAATAGGTTTCTTCTAGGTAAGTGCGCTCCATCGACGATCGCATCGTCGCTTTCCATCAGGTGAGATAGCGGTCAAGCGCGAACGAAATAAAAAAAGTCCTACAAGCACAAACAAACATTAGGATCGCATTTTTTTTTTAACGTTGTCTGTAGTTGTATTGTACATAATTATGTACGTTCGTTTTGACCTTGGAAACAACTAGATCAATAACGATAAGGTACGGCTGTTACAGGAATAATTCTGGGAAGCTTTGCCATTTGAGAGCTCTTCAGGCCATTTGTAGTCTGAGGTTGAGTTTGCTCTGTATTAAATTGAATTTAGTTTTTACTAAGCAACAGGAACGTTCGAAAAGGTGACATGGCCGTAAAACGCAAAAAGTACCTGAAAAACACAGATGGGCCACGCCCTCTCATTCTACCGTAGAGTGTGAGAAGTTATTTTATTCTATTCCATTCTATTCTATTCTATTCTATTCTATTCTATTCTATTCTATTCTATTCTATTCTATTCTATTCTATTCTATTCTATTCTATTCTATTCTATTCTATTCTATTCTATTCTATTCTATTCTATTCTATTCTATTCTATTCTATTCTATTCTATTCTATTCTATTCTATTCTATTCTATTCTATTCTATTCTATTCTATTCTACTCTATTCTATTCAATTATATTCTAATCTATTCTACTCTACTCCACTCTTCGCTACTCTAATCTATTCTATTCTATTCTAACCTATTCTATTCTATTTATTTTATTTATTTTAATAGCTGAAAGTTATCCCAAGGATAAAAAGTATTCTATGTCCTATTCCAGGACATGGTCTATCCGTGTACCAAGTTTCATAAAAATCGGTTTTACCATTTAAGCTTGAAGACGTAACAAACAAACTCACTTTCGCTTTTATACTATTAATAAGGATGGATTTACTGGCGGAAACAAATAACAACATATAGGGCATACACATTAAAAAGACTTATAAATAGTTTTACACATGTGATATCAACGTTCTTCCATAATAAAAACGTGGGACATTTGGTTTGACAAGGGCTGTAATATTTTTATTTCTCTAAAGAATTGCGAAAAGAGACAAAACTAAAATTTATTTAAACTCAAATTTCTTTCCACATCATACACAGACCCTACTCCTCTATCAAGTTCAAAGTGCACTCAAAATATTATTTCATGTTACATTATAAGGCTTAATTAAACTAACCTTGCACTCCCGTAAAGATGGGTGGTAAAAGGTCGTATGTACAGATCTTTGTACACGTGTAGGGTTTATATCAACATAGGCTTGCGGTCTTTGAGTCGTATATCTTTGAACGCTACTCATGCATTTAATTATGGCGTTAGTGGAAGACGTAAGTGGTGGGTTGGATTTTGTAGAGAGTAAACTGTACATGGTATACTATATGTTGTTGAAGGCAAAGAGATCGTCTTTTTTAACCGACTTAAAAAAAGGAGGGACTCCGATGGATACGAGACGAGCTATATTACATACATACATAGTTATTATAATTACGAGACTTTAGTACTAACTATACTGGTGATGGGAATTTTATCGATACATAATACAGACAATGACAATGTTCTTAGTAGACTTCATAGTATATCTCGATTTGTGTTAGATTTCTTTAGAGAAAAAAAAACACTATCATAATTATTGTTACGTCATTATAAAAAGCTACGTATTAGAGAATCGATCTACTGTAGAACATTCTTTGTCGATATTATAATTGATGGATAATTGTGGCGATACTTTTTTATTATAGGGAAATTCATCCAATGACAATCGCGAGATATAGTGTCAGACTCTTACTGACTGAAAACCCACCCCGTTCCTTCTAACCTTCATACCGGGGCTCGAGCTCCCTTTCGGGTAACCCTGGCTTCAGTAAACTTCGACCCAGCTGGGTCCCTGCTGTTGCTGACAACTCCTTGAGGCGCGTGGGAACAGTGTGTCGGGACGCGCACTCCGGACAGTTACCGAATAGTCCGACAGCGAGCTACCCATGGCTCGTCATCCGCGAGCCCGCGTCTACGGTGGCCGGAAATCGGGATCGGAATCCCGGCGGCGGCGGCGGGGGCGCCGTTGCCTGATGCGGTCTGCCTCCTCCTTTGCTAGCATTACTGCTTCGCAGAAGGAGGCGACCGCTTGCCACTCACTGACCATGGCCTGAACCAAGGCCGATCGCCCCCACGAGGTCACGGCGATAGTGAGCCCAAGCAGGGATTGTGGTGATACTTGGGGTAGACCTATGTGCAGCAGTGAATGTCAATGAAATTGAGGGGTATATTTTACATAGCATCGAGTTCAATTCAGGTTCATTGCTCATAAGTAAATATTTAACAAGAAAAGATCCCCATATTACTCAAGTAATTTCTCAGAACGTGTCTCGTATTCTCGTAAATATTTTATTGAGCTTTGTATTGTTTCAAGCGTTTTACTTTATAATTACGTAGTATTAAAATAATTATGGCCGACTTTAGAAACATACCGATGACTATTTACGTTACTAGCTTTTGCCCGCGACTTCGCCCGCGAATACGCCACACGGGAATAAAACAGCTTTCAATCTTTGGAGGTAGGTGGAACAGAGAGTAAAGTCCCACAAACCTCCGTTGAAAAGGGAGGATCCTCCGGCTAGACAGGGTGTTATGGTCTGGTGGGCGACTGCCCGATAGTTGGTGTCGGGCTGTTGTATATGTTCAAATCGCGTGGAGAACTTTGATTGCGCGATGCAGGATTTCGTATTTTCTTCGTAGTTCTTATGTGGCGTCATAGATGTCGCTACATCACTCCCCTCCGGAGATCGGAGATCGATGGTTCTTGATGCTTCTTGATGTGTACCAGGCCAGCGGTAGGTTGGTTCCAGTGAGTCGGAACCGATGCCGCATGGTTCTCGGTGAGTCGGAACTGTCTGCGGTGATGCCCCAGTGAGTCGGGGTGTTGCTATCCCAGTGAGTCGGGATGATGCCCCAGTGAGTCGGGGTGGTGCTGTCCCAGTGAGTCGGGATGATGCTGCAGGCTCCAGTGAGTCGGAGCGGTGCTTGTGCGACGTAGGGCTTGATTGCTGGCGTCGATCAGGAGAGATTTTTCATGGCTCTTCATATGACTGGCTGAAAGTGCGGTGTGCCAAGCCAAGGTCGCTGTTGAGGCTGAGGTGATGACCAGGTATGACCAGGTAGGCATACTAGTGGTCAGAATACCTTTAGCCGTGGGTGCTGGCTGTATGGCTCGTTGCTCGAAAGCTTGAGGAAGTGATGATGACGTCACGTAGTAGTAGCTGCACGAAGGCTGCGCTGACGTTCTTTGTCGAGGGTCACCAGTTTGGAGGTATGTGGAACAGAGAGTAAAGTCCCACATACCTTCTTTGAAAAGAGAGGATCCTCCGACCAGACAGGGTATTATGGTCTGGTGGGCGACTGCCCGATAGTTGGTGTCGGAGAACTTTGATTGCGCGATGATTTCGTATTTTCTTCGTAGTTCTTATGTGGCGTCATAGATGTCGCTACAAATCGGTGAAAAAAAATTAGCAATCGGCCCAATACTTCAGAGATTACCTCCTACAAACAAAAAAACATAAAAACAAAAAAAAAACAGCTTTACCTTTTTATTATGTTAGCGTAGATTAGTTTGTTATTTGAAAAGTAATTTAAGTGTCGTAGAAAATGTAATCATTAAAAATTAAAAGTTTTTTTGCAAGATGTGAAGATGGTATTGAGACGGCATTCTGACGGCACGGTTGGCGTAGTGGTTGAAAGATAGGGTGCCGCGCTGCGTGTCATTGGTTTGATTTCCGTACGAAACTAATAATATTTGTGTGGTGTAATAAGGTTGTGCATCATGACTCACATTTTCACTGTTTTTCATACCACCGCTCATAACTGATTATGACGTTATTACACATTTTTCATTGGATATTTTGGAAACACAGTATCTTGTGGATTAGATAATATCCACAAGATACTGTGTTTCCAAAATATCTAATGGTTTCTAAAGAAACCAATTTCTAAATTTGTGTAAAACTAATTCAGTAAAAACCTCTGAAAATGTCCTATTTTGTATGAATTTTGACACATCATAATTTGCCTAAAAATTAAAAAAGTCAAAAAAGTAATCCTCTAGAGACCTTGCAAATTTTATTAAGATTCTAAATGACGTCAACTTTTTCCATAAACTTTTAAGGATTAAAAAAAAACAGTTATTTCCTGGAGCAAGTTTTGTGAAATTTTCGAGTAAAGCTCGGAATTACCGAATACTAACAGAGTTTTCAGGCGTTATCTCTCTTTTTTTGCGTTGCCTTTTCGACAAACATCGCGTTGGATTGCATTAAATGAAGTAACAAGCTTTTAAACCATTTCCGATGTTTACGATAGGCGAGTGGAAAAGGACCCTCTTAATTCATTGAACCCCTAGCAAACGCCGACGTTCACTCTCTTATTGTTTTTCTATTGTGTCTCTTATTACAGTATTTGAAAGGTTAAGAGCGGCTTCACACTAGCGTTTGCGCAGGCGTCGTTTTGTTGCAACGTTCAATGGACTCCAGAGGAAGCGCCGCAGTAACACGACGTCTGCACCGCGTTCAATTGACTCCTGAGGAAACAGGTTGGTTGGATGTTACCTGTCTCCAAATATTTTGTTTCTAGGACATACCGGTTTCCTCACTATGTTTTCCTTCACCGTTTTGAGAGCTGTGGTGATGAAATAAATTACACAAAGTAATGCGCCTGGTTGGGTTTGAGCCCGCAACCTACAACTCGTTAGTCGGGGCCATTACGAATCGGCCACCACTGCTCTCCTGCATAAAAGCTGACATTTTGACAGAAAAAATACTACCGTCACCTACTGAGTCCAATTGTATTTCCTAACCGTCCAGAGACCCACTTAGTTATAAACATATCGAGCCTTTTTAGGAAGAACATCGTAAGCGACAGTGAGCGTTTTTGCAGTACTAGTAGATTTTCTCTTCCATAATTAAAAAGTATTAATTCATGATAATAAATCAAAAAAAAAAATATAACTTCATATAACTACCGATCTAATAGAATTGTTGCTACTACATATTTTCGTAAATCTATACTTCTATACTAATATTATAAAGAGGTAAAATTTGTAAGTTTGTAAGTTTGTATGTAGGGGGTAATCTCTGGAAGTACTGGTGCGATTGCTAAAATTTTTTCACTGATAGAAAGCTGCTTTATTCCTGAGTGACATAGGCTATAGTTTATGTACGCGGGCGAAGCCACTGGCAAAAGCTAGTATTTTATAATTATGGAAGAGAAAACCTACTAGTACTGCAAACGCTCACTGTCGCTTACGATGTTCTTCCTAAAAAGGCTCGATATATCATAGCATAGTTAGTCTTAAAATGTTCCCACAGCTGGGACTCAGGTCTCTTCTCTAGGACAGGGAATGGACCGTAATCCACCACGTGGGCCCAGTGCCAGTTGGTGAATCCGTGAAACCAGAACACCCACAGAAGATTTTTTTTTCGCTTTAGTTTTCAGGGACTTTAATCTCAATGAGCATGTCAGCCCCATCGTAACCTTAAATAAACAACATAAGAAGAATTCTATATCTTATTATAAATCTGTAAAAGTGAAAATTATGTTCATTGAAAATATCAAAAAATAACAGGGGGTGCTACTAGACCGATACAGAACCCAAAAATGTGATTAAAAAATATTTTTGTCGGTCTGTTTGCTCAGGCATCACGCAAAAACTACCGGTCCGATTACGACGAAACTTGGTATAATTATTTTTTAATATCCTGGACACCATACCACCACACTGGGTACTTTTTATCCCGGAAAAGTATATACAAAAAAAAAACAAACTTAATTTTGCGGTTCGATCTCTAAACCCGATTATTACACTAATTTCAAGTCGTTTGTGGTGCGGGTGCCGACTCATCATTTGGAGACCTTCCTCAAAGGAGAGTTTTGGCCGAAAGGAGTTGTGTATCGACGATTTCGTGGAAGGATACCGACCTCGCAGCGGAACACGACGCCGTCACTTCGTGTGCAATCGTTTAATTAATAAGTAGATTTTATTTATATGTATTAGTTTATTATTTTTAAGATTATTTTATGTATAGTGTATATGGGCCATAGTAGCCTGAAATAAAGAATTATTATTATTTTTTTTTTTTTATATATTTATTTATCTCAGGACCCTAAGGTCCTGGACCTGTGGAAGGCGTACGAGGAGCCGAAACCAACTCGCAGAGGCCCTTTTAGATGCTTTTAATGATGGATTGTGGTACCATCCGGCGATTATCCCTGTATGCGCTATGCTAGTGCATCCAAGGACAACCCCCGGTTTGAAAAACTATTACGATACAATATGGAAAACAAAATAATAAGGCTATGATTTTTGAAGTCTTAGGTGGACTGATATCATGGAACTATGTTAAGACTATGGCCCCTGCCTGAACAATGTTATTAAGATCCATCGATAAAAGGCAGAGGGTGACTTGCACACTCAATAAATGGGCCCCCAGAAACGGCCGCTAGCACGAAGTGACGTAGCAACAAGAGGGCAACATATCCTGAGGCGCTTGAGGAGTGGAGAGGCATACCACGGCTATCAGGACAATCCCGGAAGTACGGTCAAGATCCCTACCAGCACCTTACTGGATTATACATCCTTCTCCCGAGCACGAGCTCTTGCGAATCTCCACTCAAGCCAGCCAATAAAGGCAAGAGAGAGGTGGGAGCTCTGTTCCTCGTCAGTGTTCACTACGGCCGGCCAATGAAGGCAGGCCGGAGATGAAGAAGAATTCTCCCGGGAGATCGGGTCCGTGGGGTCGCTAATACCCAACAGTTCGCCACAAAACTGCCCTGCGGATTGTATCTCTCTTAGTCTGGCCCCTCACCCTAGGCATGTTACGGCAACGAAAATTCTACCGATACAGACCTAGGGTATTTTGGAGCACACAAGCCCCACCACGACGTCAACGTGGAGATACGACGATGGGGTTATTATTATTATTATTCCATTTATTAGTTAGTATGTACATATTATTATTATTATTATACCAAACGCAAATAATTAGTTTGTCGTAGGTTACTTCATCCGCAGTGGAGTTCACTAATGGGTGCTGCACACGGCTAAGATACTATAATATTTGGGTAAATAGTATGTAGTTTCCGTTTTCTAACTAGATGGCGTTGGCGTCGAGTTAGATCGCGCTATGGGAACACTTTTTGGGAATAAAGACAGGAGCGCGTTTTCCTATAACCCATTTATTAATTACATCGAATATGGAGACATTGGCACCATATCTAAGGTGTGTGCAAACTGTCACGCGCGTAAGTGGAAGAGAAAGATCTGGAACGTCTCGAATAGTCTCGCACATCACGTTGTTTTTCCGTCCCCGGGCTCTTAGAATTCGACATCAGACGTTTTAGATCTTCTATTTTGACGACCCCGTTGTCGCTGGCAGAAGCAACAGGACTCGCCTACGAGGTCGCGGGCAGAAGCTAGTAGATAAATATACCTATAAATATTTCGAGTTAATAGTAAAACCTTGTAAAAAGCCTGACCTGCTTACCACTTTCGAGAATACGCCGACGGCGGCATGATGTTATTAGTTAAAAAGTGAATTTCTTATAAACACAAATATTTTTTTAATGATTTCATGTTGTACAGCCCTTTGCAAAAACATTGATAAATGATATTTACATTGTAAATAGGTTTAAAAAACAATTTTGATTTCGATGAAATGAGGGTTCAAAATTTTTTTTTGATTTATTTACAAGCACTTGTATAACATTACGAACAATGTCTAAGGCGTTGTACAATAGAAACTTAGAATCTAATAAAAAACATAAAAAACAAGCTTTTAATGAAAATCGTTTTTTCATAGCAAGCTTCTATAGCTGCGTATACCTATATAATTAATACTCGTCAAGACGAATCATACGAGCCCAAACTCGATGGGTTTGTGTCATTTAACTATCAAGCTCCTAAAGCCACCTTCCGGTTCCATCGTCAAATCAGCTCCATGTCATAATAATTTTGCTTTTTCATCTGATTTACACATGCATGCAAAATTTCAGCTCAATCGGTAACCGGGAAGTGAGTCAAATTTAATTTACAAGATTTGATTACAGACAAACATTGGGATAGGTGAAGCTAAATAAAAGCTTGTAAAACAATTTTAACTTAATAACAAATATCAATCAATAACATTATTTTATGTACTAGTAAATATATACATACAAACAATATAACAATCTACATTTATTTAAGTAGTAACCTACCTTCATGCAGGCGAAGCCGCTGGCAGAAGCTAGTTAACCCTTCAGATACCGTCAATTAGAGACACAATAGTAAGACAATAGATGCGCGGCCACCGGTGGTCGCTTGGGGATTCATGAATTAATCATAGAACATATAAAAAACTACGATTACCCAGAACCGGTCGACATAAGGTGGTGTTGTATTCACTCTACGCGAGTAAAAGCCCGGATATCATTACAGTTGCTGAAATGACCTTTAACCTTGAAATTGTAGACGATAATTTCTCCCGTTTCACTTCCGAAAACTTACATGAAAATATTCTGTTTGGTGTGAACACTGATGAAATATTAGTTCCGTTTAAAACAAACAATTTTTTTTTATGTTCATATATATATGTAGGCCACAAGGCACCATGGGTTATGCGAAAGTGAACTCCGAGCCCCAGGAACCAAAGTAAAGAAAGAACATAGGAGTGGGTTTTAGTCAGTGAAAGTCTGAGACGCTCTTCCGCTCCGCCAAAGAGTGCGAGAAGTCATTGTATGATTTCCCATAAAAGAAAGGGCCTACATGGGCAAAGCATTAAAAAGTTAGTACGCGGTTTCAATGAGTCGTTTTCTATGGAGAAGAACCGGCAAGAAACGCCATTTTTTATAAAAAATATTGATTTTACAATATTTTCATATTATAATATTAATAGGTAAGTATGAAAAGAAAGTGTGTTTCGATCAATATTGTACCCAAAAGCAAAATAATTGAAAAAAAAATTGTGGTAAGTACTTATGAAAAGACAGATCGATCAACATTGTACCCAAAAGCAAAATAACAGTAATAAGAAACTAGATCGAAATAAAAAGTAATCTACGAGTCCGCGAAGTCTACAGTGTTCTCATATTCACACTATTAAAATGAGGCTATATGAACAAAAAAAAAAAAAACAATCAATAGATAAAATGCTTACAACGCAATAAACTATTACAGCGCAATAAAGCTACACTTTGAATGCATTTAAATAAATTCCCCATTGCATAACTACATTACCACGACATCTAAGTTACAATTTTGCTGAACGGTAATTTTTTTTTCTACTTCATGAATTTTTCTACCACTTTCCGTATCGATACGAAAAAGAAAATAAACATACCATATCTGTCAAGTTCAATCGAGCCGTAGTTACAAAGCGCAACCCTCCGCTGCAGCCCACACCTGCGTATAGGTACCCCCCGATTGTTTCCGAGGCACATTCGCGCTCAGACCGTCGAACGCGATGGGCGTTTCTCGAGTCGGTACGACCGCTTCACCCGCCGAGCCCGGGGTCGAGCAACCGCTTCGACCCCACCTGTTGATCGTTGACGATTCCAGGGAAGCGAGAGCGGCTGAAGGTTAGTCCTTATTTTTTTTTTATAAAAAGTAAATAGGGAAAAAAGTGTTTAGGAATTTTTACGTGTTAAAAATTAACAATATTTTTTGTTAAAATTGTGGTTTTTTCAAGAAAATTTACGCAGTGATTTTTTTACAATTTATTTCTTGCACAAAAAAAGTGTTTAGGATTTTTAAGGTGATTAAAAAATATAGCAGTTTTTTTTATTAAAATTGTGTTTTTCAAGAAAATTTGCGCAGTGATTTTTTACAATTTATTTGTTGCAAGATAAAGGTGAATAAAAAATATAGTATTTTTATTAAAACTGTCACTTTTTAAGAAAATTCGCGTGGTTATTTTTTTATAATTTATTTTTTGGACAAAATATGTTTTAAGTTGTTGAAACGTGTGATTTGTTTAAAGATTGAAAAAAGTGTGATACCAATTTTCCACGGCTAAAAAAAATTTAATATCTTACAGTGACTTCAGTAAATATTTTTTGAAACAATAATTTTAAAAAAATAACGTTAATACCGCTCATGTTTTTTTATTAATACACGAAAGAAAATCTACGGAATATTTTGGTTGTGACAGTAAAATGTTTATGTTACTTTAAATAATTATAAACGGCTATGAAAAAAAAAATGTTAAAATCCACGACGGTGACATTGAATTTAAACCGTTGTTCAAATAATTTAAAACTTAAAAACAAAACCGAATGTGAATAGATAACAAAGAATATTGCAACAGTTTATCACCGGATCCCACTATCAAACTATTATTGTGTAGGTTTATCCGAATGACACTATTAAGTACATTGGCAGTCGCTTGATAAAATCGATGGGATAAAGTGGTAGCGAAAATTGGCACTCACCTAAATATTTGCTATAAAAGTGTTACGATCCTTAAAGAATTCTTTGCGGCACTTTTTTCCACTTTGTGGGCATTTTCAGGATAATAAAGGTTAGTTTATTTTTTATTTTTCATATATTTTTTTCTACGAAGACTATATTGTGTTTTTTAATGTTATTTCATTTTTTTCTTTTTCTATTCTATTTTATTTTTTGTTGATGGCAAATAGAGCCGATGTCGACTATTCTGCCAATGTCTAAGTAAATTAGAAAAGCAAGTGGTGTATTTATATTAATATAGAAAATACGGTGCAATTTTGAACATGATGTAGCCGATTTTTTTGGAATTTTTACGGTAGCGTAAACTATATCTTAGTGTTTTTTTTTATGTACTTTCAACATTTAAATATTGTTTTTTTACTGTGTAATTTCAAACATGATGAAGTCAATTTTTATAGACATTTTTACGATGAAATCGTGAAGCTTTCTTTAAAATATATATCTGAACAAATATTTCAATATTACTCAAAACACAAGTTGTGGTAGGTGTGAATCCCTAGCTTTGTGAAAGAAAATAACTAAGATAACAAAATTTATTAATATCCGCCTTGAACTAAAATAACAAAAGTAAAAGTTATTAGAATGGGTGACTTTAATATCCGTTTCCGGGCCTCTGTTCCTTTCTGGCCAGTGAATGTGGGCACAATATAAGTCTATTGTCTTTGGATCGTTTTTCCTTTTGTAATGTCATTATTCATTTTGAGCAAAAAGTTTTTATAACATGACATGGATGGGATATTAGTTTTCTGTGCGTTATAAAGTTTAATTTTGATTTTATAGGTAAGAGTTATGGTTATGAAAATTTTAAGTAGGTATGTGATTATTAGATTTTTAATAAAATGTATTTAATTTACTTTATGAAACAGTTTTGTTTTATGTATTTATTGATACACTAAGGACTTAATTACTGGTTTAATACATTATAAAAGAAATTGTGCAAATTAAGAAAAAAAATGTGGTGAATTTGTCACTCTTGCAGTAAATAAATTATAAAACAGTCGTGATCAAATAAAAATATGATAAATTGTTTTGGAATAAATTTAAAATTGTATTGAAATTAATTTGATTAAATTGAAATGTTAGTGAGTACAATTTAAAAATTGTACTGTTTTGATCAATTACATTTTAAATAAAAATAACAAGGATATATAAAATTGTGAACAAAATAAAAATCAAAACTACCTAGGTATATTACATTTGAAAACATTGGGCATTATAAAAAGGTGTGTAGAATTTAAATCTACGTTATTCTGTGAACCTAGCAACTAGTGGAATAGATGCTGAACTTCCATAATATGTGTTATAATTCATGTCGGATTTTTATGAGGAACTTTCCAGAAGGCTGCGACATATCTCATGTCTTGTGTACAGTGCCTGTTGCGTCTCAAACAAGGTCAACAGCCCTCAGAGAATACGAAGGGGTTAATATAGCTGAAAAATATACACAATTTTATACATAGCTATACAGGGTGTCTTTGAAATCGACGCACAAACGAATACCACGGATCCAGTACCATTTTTCGTCGGCTTTTTCCTAACATTAAAAAATATATATTTACGTTTTTAAATTTAAACTATATAAAATCGTTATTCTAATATTTTTAGAGAAAAAAAAATTAAAGAATTATATTTAAAATTAATAATGCCACCGGGGTTGATTAGAATTGCGATTTTATCAACCCCGATGACTTTTAATCAATAAATCTTTGATTAAAAAAAATTACAAAAAATATCATCGGCGTTGGTTAGAATAGCGATTTTATACAGTTTAAATTTAAAGAAGTTTAGTTTCTTTTAGTTAGGAAAAATTCGACGAAAAATTCCACACGATTATTATGTACTGGTACCATGGTATTCGTTTGGGCATCGATGTCAAAGACACAGTGTGTAATATTTATACGAAATCTTTACAATATTAATTCAGAAAACATAACTAAAAAAAAAACAAAACTTTGGGTTTTCTCTAAGTTACCTCGTAACTTAGAAAAAACAAGCATTGAAGCGAGAGTTTCGGTAAAACTTTAAGATAATGTTAGAATTTATATTGAAGAATATAACGTTATTTAGTGGGCGTAATAGGATTAAGTGATCTATCGTTATTAGAGTTATCTCGCGTCCAAAAGTTACGAAAATAAATCAAAATATAGTTTTGGGGTTAGGAAAAGTTTACGACACTCGATCTGAATTTTTTTTTTGTTTGTTGTGATTGAAAAAAAAACATTATTGATAGCTTATCTACACTTTAATATTATAAATAGTTACAGTTTGTTTTTATGTTTTTTTTTTGTCTGTAGGAGGTAATCTCCGAAAGTACTAGTCCGATTGTTAAAATTTTTACACCGATAGAAAGCTGCTTTATTCCTTAGTGATATAGATAGTTATATTTTATGTACGCAGACGAAACCACTGGCAACAGCTAGTTATTATTATTTTTAATAGTCTATTTTTCCCACCACCGGGCAAAGGCCTCCTCTAAATCCTATAACTTACTCTTTTCGAGCCAATTCGAAACCAGTCCTTATCCATGGCGGTATTGTCGATCCTTAGGTACCTACTTTCTGGGGACTCCTGCCCAGCGGTCAATGTGCATACGGCTGACATGACTCGCCCAATCCCTTTTTAGCCTGGCAGCGTTTTTTCCTCTCCGCGTGGTATTTCTTATTCTGTCGGCTATTTTATTTTTATTAAGTAAGTAAACCGTAATTTTGGTACTTATTGATAGTTTTACAGTGTAAAGAGTCAGTTGTCAAGTATGTAAATATTATCTTTAATTTTTACAATAATTTTCTTAGTGACAATTTAAATCTCACTGTTGATTAAATAAAATGAAAATCTATATAAATAATACCTAGGTATATAAAAGGAGAAACTGACTGACTGACATATCATCGCTTACCATCAGGTGAGATAGTGGTCAAATGCAAGCCAATCCTATATTAAAAAAAAACAGCCGAAACTCTGTTAGCATAGGTTGGACCCCCGTTTCAACCTCTTAGAGGGCAAATTTTGGAAAACCCTCTCTTAACGCTCACCTACGTCATTAAAACCTTGTTCAAAATTTCATGCTCTTAGTCCTGGTTTTGGCTGTTCGTTTATATGCTAGTCATCATCATCATCATCATCAGCCTTTTTAATGTTCCCACTGCTGGGACTCAGGCCTCCTCTCTAGAAGAGGGAATGGGCCGTAATCCACCACGCGGGCCCAGTGCGGGTTGGTGAATGTCACATGTCTTCGAATATGCTATATATGCTAGTCAGTCAGTTTTATTTTTATATAGAGTATAAAGTCTAATCCCGCGGAAAAGATTATCCAGTCAGCAAGGTCGATAGCGAGGCTGACTCTGTACCTTCAGAGAGTGCTCGACAACTTTAAGTGTCGCAAATGGAGATTTTTTTATTACCACATTATTTAAAACTAGCTTTTGCCCGCGGCTTCACCCGTGTATATAAAAAATAGCATATGCCACTCAGAAATAAAGCAGCTTTCTATCGGTGAAACAATTTTAGCAATTGGACCAGCATTTTTAGAGATTACCTCCTACATTAAAAAAAAAACAAACTTTATAATATTATGTTATACGAGATATGCTTGTCACAGGTTTTTCCTAATATTAGGTTTTTCATCAAAAACCTAGATTTTTGATGAAAATATAAATATAAATGGAAGATGGCATGGCCTTTTAAACTCAATTTAATGATAAACCTGTAACAAACCAGATTTTTGATCAAAAACCTGAACTAGTTTGGGTTTATGATGGAGTTCTTATCAAACATACCCATCGCTGGCTCATTAGTTGCGTGGTCACAAGTGGTCACGCGACTCAGCAGTCATGCTGAGCGGTATATCTTCGGTTTGATTTCAGGTTTGAGTATCATTAAGGTTGTCTGTAAGAGATTGCCCTTTGCGATAAGACCGCCTAATGTACTCGTACATTTAGTTTTTGTAAATGTTTATCCTGTTCACATTATGAGGTGTACAATAAAGTATATAATCTTTACATATATAACAAATCTGTACAAGTTTTTTGGTTGTGCGCGCATTACGTAAAATGTACGAAATCGATGTAGATAGAATTTATATATCAAAATTGTGTGTAACTTGGTATATTACTTACGCCTTGTTTAACCGCAATCGGTTGACTATATCGAAATATACTATATGCATTGACTGTTACTGAACTTAAATGGCAATTTCTGCAAGCAATGTGCTGCATGGCACATTGCTTTTCGGCCTTGCCTCCGGTTCCTTTGTTTTGACGTCATCTCAACGCTCAGTCACGTGGACAGAACAAAGGTATCGGAGGCGTGGCCAACTCGAGGCGTTTGATGAAAGAGAATCGACACGAAACGGTTGTAACTTGGCTAGGGTGGCAGATTTTCAGTCTAGTTTTCACTAAAATTCTGACTGCAGTTTTTTAAAAGGTTTTTTATGTTTTTTTTTTCTTTAATAGCCACGAGTCGTACCGCTGGTATAGAGTAGTCTATGTTTTTTTACTTTGGTCTAATCTGATAGGCTTTGCAACGTGTGGATTTAAAAGTAGAACTACACACGTGTGCCATACATGCCGATCTGGGCGCGTCGGTCTCCATACATTTACCAAAGTAATTCCGTCATTTACTCAAATATTTCACAAATCTTGTACTAGGAAATACGTGTTTTTAAAACTTCTGAAGTTAAAAAAATATCATCCAGAATTTTCATTAAATGTGCAAGGTTCCTATGGTTATATTTTTTATTTATTTTTACATTATGTAGGGCTGACATTCACGCAAAATAGCATTTTCAAAGGTCTTTAATAGATTAGTCATACACAAATGTATGGCTTCATTTCAAAAGAAACTTAGATAATATTCACAAGATATCAGTTAGACGTAGCATGAAGAATCGCCAAACTTAAGTGGCAATGGGCAGGGCACATTGCTTGCAGAACAGATGGCCGTTGAGGCCGAAAGGTTTTGGAGTGGTGACAACGTACCGGAAGATGTAGCGTCGAAAGGCCTCCTACAAGGTGGGCCGATGACCTGGTAAGGGTTGCGGGAATCCGATGGATGCGAGACGCACAGGACCGAAATATGGGTGTGTTACGGTGAACATCTCTACGTAACCTTTTTTTTTGGAGCGCGAAATCATTAAGTGGCACGGGTAGATCATATCCTGGAACAGTACATAGGATTCCCTTGGGATAATTTTCTACTTCCATACGGGCAAAGTCGCTGGCTAAAGATAGTGTTTTCATAAATGGAAAAAGTTCAGAGAGATTCATGGATGCACTAATTGAGAAAAGAAATAATAAAAATAAAGTTTTTGCTGAAAAAATTAAATAAAAATAACGTCTTCGCTGAAAACTCTTTGCTTCATTTAAGTAGATGTGGTTCTTAATTCATTAGTAACATCGTTGAGACCTCTAAGTTAAAAACCTCTTACAGTGATGAGGTACAGTTCACTCCCTGAATTGAGTGCTTGGAAGAAGGAGTAACTCTTTATAAATTTATTTACTTTTCCCCACAGAGAGTACTTTAAATCTTTTTCTTTTATACGGTCTTTTACCTTTGATCTTATGGTAAAAGATATAACATTCAAGTCGCATTTTACTCAACTTTAGTTTATCAAGATCTTCAAATGAGTTTTCCCAAGTTCGACTTTAATTTCTTAACAAATTAATTCGATGACATTGAAAGATATCAAAAGAAATCCGCTTGATGAAATATGATATTTTTTTCAGTTGTCCTTTACGGTCTGTTGCTTAAGGTGGTGCATCATGACTCACATTTTCACTGTATTTCATACAACCGCTCATAGCTGATTATGGCGTTATTACAAATTTTTCATTAGATATTTTGGAAAAACAGTATCTTGTGGATATTCTCTAGGTTTCTAAAGAAACCAATTTATAAATTTGAGTAAAACTAATACAGTAAAGACCTCTGAAAATCTCCTATTTTGTATGAACTTTGACACTTCATAATTTGCCTAAAAATTAAAAAAGTCAAAAAAGTAATCCTTTAGAGACCTTGCAAATTTTAATTAAGATTCTAAATGACGTCAACTTTTTCCAAAAACTTTTAAGTGTTTCAAAAAAACAGCTATTTCCTGGAGCAAGTTTTGTGAAGTTTTCGAGTAAATCTCGGAATTACCGAATACTACCAGAGTTTTCAGGCGTTATCTCTCTTTTTTTGCGTTACCTTTTCTTCAAACATTGCGATGGATTGCATTAAATGAAGTAACATGCTTTTAAACAATTTTCGATGTTTACGATAGGCGAGTGGAGAAGGACCCTCTTAAGATGTTTTGGAGTATCATAGAAGCAAAAAGATTTTTAACTCAAATTGACACTAATCGTATCAACGTGAAATAAATAAGGTACAAACTAGAAGATGTTTTTCACAGCGAGTTTTGGGATATACTTGTTTTGAAGACCTTTGGGCTTGTCTTTCTGTATTTTTCATGCCGAAATGTTTATAACGTAAATATTATTATACCTAAATTTTTTATATGATTGGGTATCATCTATAATATTGACTATTAGTTTATTTTAATCTCCGCGAATTCACGAACTATTTTCTATTTCGACCCACTTTTTTTTGTTAATATTTTTATTGTGTTTTTGGGTACAATATTGACTGGTCTACACTGTCCTCACGTATGTATATATTGTAATATTGTAAAAGTTGAGTTTTTCAAAAGAGTAACGGTAAAAAAGGGTGAATAGAAACTCAGGGGTGAATAGAAACAAAACTTTAAAGAGCATTTTTACGATATTTGAATATTTTTTGCAGCATTTTACTATATCAATTTATTAACGAATTGATAGTTTTAAAAAGTCAATGCTTTGTTAGAAGGTGTCAAAGTAAAAAAATTGTTTCTATTCACCCCAGCGTTTCTTTTCATCCCGTTTTACTACCAAGGAATTTCTTTCTGAAGAATTTCTTAGAAAGAAATTCCTTGGAACCATGTACTAGCTGATTGAAATAATATTTTGTTAATTACGGTCCATTAATTTGTATTTTTTGTTGTTTAAAAACATCGCAACCTGGTATTGATAGGTTCATATTAGACAACTATCTCTCCTAATGGTAAGCGATTTCCAAAGTTGGTATACGCTAACTAGAAGTGTCCCATTCCCTTTTGACTTAATGACTCCCAAGTTGCAGTTATCAGGAAACATAGATTTTTATTTTTATTAGTTTTTCCATTTAAAAGTCCTTGAGTTTGTCTACTAATCTTTAGTAAAATTATTATTTTATTCACAGTTTAAACTGAGTAAGTCACCTTTATGGCTTCGCAGACTTTAAACAAGCTTATAATGAAATTCATTTTTAAAAGCTTGCTATGAAGCTTTTATAGCTGTAGACCTATATAATTAATACTCGTAAAGACGAATCATACGAGCCCAAACTCGATGGGGTTGTGTCGTTTAACTACGAAGTTTCTATAGCCACCTTCCGGTTCAATCATCAGATTAGCTCCATTTCATAATAATTTTGCATTGTCATCTGATTTACACGTCCACGCAAAAAAATTCAGCTCAATCAGTAAACCGGGAAGTGGGTCAAATTTAATTTACAAGATTTGATGACAGACAAACACTAGGACAGGTGAAACTAAATAAAAGCTTCTAAAAAACTTACATGTTTAGTTTTAATAAGTTGAAATAAACAGACACAAATAAACATTTTCTTTCTTTCTTTAATATCACTTCACGTGTATTATATTCTGACAATAAAAAGCAGCTCCCAGATTTTATTCTCAATCCCAGTAATGGCAGCATAAGGACAAGGGTTCGTTTACTGTTGATAGCGAGACTAAGTGATACTCTCAGAGGAGGCTGGAGTTATTGAACTTAGCTGTTAAGTGATGCACTGGCTATTTGATATAGACGTTTTGATTACTTTTACATTACTCATACTCTGAAAGTAAGTCTGAAGTTGCCTGAGGAGCGGGCTGAAAAGTATCACACTTTTCATCCCTAGGGAGTTTTACTTTCACCTAACAACTGTCAAATTATTAAAAAAAAAACTTGGTCTATCTTCTTGTATTCGTAATGGAAAGCACAATGCTTACCTCGGGGTTAAAGTTACTTATTTAGTCCCTCGAATTAGCGACCTCGCTACGCTCGGCCGCCAACTCCTTCTCGGGACAAAATAAGTAACTTTCACCCCTAGTGTAACAATGTACTATTACTCCTCTGTTTCAAATAATACTAAACGAGCATTATTTGGAACAGAACATAGCATAATCAGTCTTTTAATGTTCCCACTGCTTTTTTATGGTGGGGAAAATCATTTACTTCGCTCCACCCAAGAGCGATAGACGAGAGACGATATCATTAGATGATTTTCCCATATATAAAAAAGTTAACTGTCAGAACAAGCAACAGTTATACTTTCAAATTGCTAAAATTCTCTACTCATGCGATGTAGCCACTGGAATAGATAGAAAGGTTTACTTTTAGCTCTCGTACAGGGACTCATGGTTTGGCAAATATGTGTATTTACCTCAAATAAACGGGTAAACCGCTTTTTTAATTTAGGTATTTATTGACTTAATTTTTTCAATGTTAGCCTGTTCTGTCCCACTCCTAGGCAAAGGCCTCCCAGGCTGATAGTGAGCTATTATTTTATATATTTCAAAGCACCTCTCTTGACCAAACAAAGTCCACTTTTCTGGGAACATTTGACCCCAATTAGATTCATATCTATTAAACTTAACTAAAACAAACAGGAGGTGTTGTGTGTTTTGGTAAATGACAAAAACATGATATGTTTACTTTAAAAAATAAAATAAAAACAGAGGTTGGGCTTTCGTTAATATATAAATTTATTTTCTTTATGCTTACCTCGTAAATGCTTTGTAATAGTTATATATGGTTGACCTAAATTGTTTTATGTAAATTGATAGTAAGGCCTTTAGGTAAAAAAATTATTATTCACAAAAAATAAATATAGTATTAGGTTAATTGATTCGAAATTTAAGTATACAATAAATAATGATTCACTGATTCAGTAAAATTAAAAAATATAAAGAATCCGTATTATATTGCAATAACTAAAGGTTTTTCCTTACACATTTTGATTATATTCGTCTTATAAACCCTTACCACCATAACTATAGTTTTAAAGTTTTCTTATTATTTAACGCGCCAAAACATGGTATGCTTTATAGAAAGCTGTAATGAATTATTATTTTATTATTTCTTTCAGTATCGTTCCAAGTTATGTGCATTCTTGGGTCGTTCTCAAATGTCAAAACGGGCTTTTTATTATTTAACGAGTTTATAAAACGAGGTTTTACTCGCCCCATACCGCAGGAGTGGACATGATACGAGTACAAAAATGAGTGTCACTGCCATCGTTTTAAAAACAGTGGTGATGAAATTACACAAAGTAATGCGCCTGGCTGGGCTTGAAACCGCCTTACCGCTGGGGCACCACTGCTACCTGCGCACTATACAACATTATTCTTAGTTTAAGCGAAATCTGAAAATTGTCTAGTATTTTTATGCAAAGAATCTATGTAAAAAAAAAATTAAAATAGTATTATGAAAAATCACAAAGTTCTAAGCCTGTTATGGTACGTTGTTGGCGACATAAATACATGGTCACCGAGTCGTCCGGGCGACTAAAAGGTTGTTTTGCTTCCGCGCTCAGCTGTGCGCTGGCTCCTAATGCCCACTATGACCTGCCCTGACATGTTTTGTACTTTGTTGTTGCGTCCAACTTGTGATCTTTTTTAAATATTTTTGGGAAAAAAATTATTGGAATCAATTCAGTTACTGATTCTGAACAAACTACATTCAGGTTTCGCATATATTAAAAATAATGTTTTATATTATGTATGCAAGCAAAGCCGCGGGCAAAAGCTAGTATTATATTATTATTGTCAACTAGAGAATTATTGATTCTGTCATAACAAGGTAAGCCAGCTAACTATTAGGAAACTAAGTCACTAAGGATTATCCACATAAAGGTCAAAGGAAAATTCAATTAAAACAAACTTTGAACCAATTAACTAAAATAAATGATGTCGCGTTTCAAAAGGAATACTGTCTTAACGATATCGTTATAAAATCATTTTTTAGGGTTACGTACATTAAAAGGAAAAAAAACGGAACCCTAATAGGATCACTTTGTTGTCCATCTGACTCTCTGTCTGTCTGTGTGTTTGTCTGTCTATCAATGCCCTTTATCTCGTGATTCGTGAACGCGTGTAGGTATGAAGTTGAAATTAAGACCAAATACTTAGGTCTGCGGTCCTTTGAAGATGTTAAGATATTAAACTTCCGAGTTAACGAAAAAAAAAGATACAGCTGTTTATGTCGCAAAAAACGTATATTTCGACACTCTCAAGGGAATTAAAATTCATAGGTTACTTTGCGTTGACCCAGAATACTGAAATTTAGCATAAAGCAAGGTCTTATAGCACAGATATAGGAACAAATCTGAAAATAATGTAATTGTAACGTCACAAAAAAAAAATACCTTGAGACTCCATTCGGGAATTGAACTATTTACATACATGGATAGTTTGTACCGAACTTTCAGTGCGTAGGTCCGACTTGCACTTGCCCAATTTCTTAATTTTGTTTTAAAAAGTGTAAATTTCTTCTTGCCCAGTTTCTTAATGTTTTTAAAAGTGTCAATTAAAGAATTGGCAACTTATAATTGGCAGCTGAAAGGCTTGTTGGTCTAGTAGTTATTGGGTCTGACAGCTATGCCGGAGATCCTGGTTTCGATTCCCACCCAAGACAAATGTTTATGTGCGTACAATCATTTGTTCTGTCTGGGTGTTATTTATAATATGTACGTATTTAGAAATATATAAGTACTAGCTTTCCGCCCGCGGATTCGCCCGCGTGGACTACAGTTTATATCGCGCGGGCAGAGACCCGTGCTCACCAGTGGAATTATAGGTAGCCTATGTGTTATTTCAGTGTCTCTTCTACCTACCTACCAAATTTGATTCCGACCGTTCAGTAGTTTTTGTTGTTAGTGTTAGTTCACCACGCGGGCCCATTTCGTTTTTTTTTTGTCGGTGGTGAAAATCATCTTATGACGAAACCCGCTCTTGGGTGGAGCGGGAGATAGTGTCAGACTCTTACTGACTAAAAACCCCACGTTGTTCCTTCTAGCCTTCATACCAGGGCTCTAGTTTCCTTTCTGATAACCCCGACCCCGGTAGGCTTCGACCCAGCTGGGCTTCTCCTGTTGCTGACAACTCGGGTTGATAGATGTCACATGTCTTCGAAATTTAGGGTCTAGGACATGCCGGTTTCCTCACGATGTTTTCCTTCACCGTAATAAATAAATTACACAAAGTATTGCGCCTTGCAGTCGTTATGTAACGTCGAGAGCAGTGGTGGCCGAGTGGCGAACGGCCCCGATTTACGAGTTGTAGGTCGTGAGTTCGAACCCAGCCAGGCGCATTACTTTGTGTAATTTATTTCATTACCACTGCTCTTGAAACGGTGAAGGAAAACATCGTGAGGAAACCGGCATGTCCTAGAACCAAAAATTCTAAGACATGTGACGTCCACCAACCCGCACTGGATCCGCGTGGTGGATTACGGCCCATTCCCTTCTAGAGAGGAGGCCTGTGTCCCAGCAGTGGGAACTTAAAAAAAAGGCTGATGATGATGATGATGATGATGATGATGATTGCGCCTGGTAGGGTTTGAACCCGCGACCTACAACTCGTAAGTCGGGGTTGTTACCACTCGACCATCACTGCTCTTATTTATTATTATTATAATATTAGAGGTGGACCGACGACCTGGTCAGGGTCGCGGGAATCCGATGGATGCGTGACGCACAGGACCGGTCGTTGTGGCGACAATTGGGGGAGGCCTATGTCCAACAGTGGACGTCTTTCGGCTGAAATGATGATGATTTATTCACTAGCGTCCACTAGTGGTTTCACTCGCATGAATTTAGAGAAATATCGCAAGCAATCATACCCTCGGGATGAAAAATATCCTATGTGTAATTCACAAACATGATCCCGTGTACCCATCTAAATCCCTTCAGCAGTTTCAACATATATAGATTCATAATATTTAAGTATGTTTATCAGTTGTCTAGTACTCATAACACAACATACTCTGCGAAGCTTGGGACTAGACGGCGTAGTGTGATAATTGTGGTCCTCTTCTGAGTCGGTACACTCTTGCCAGAGTGGTCGTGGTCATCAATGTGAATCACGATGAGTGATCATCTTTGTAATGCGGCGCCATTCATCTCGGACTGCAGCTTTCCGGGTACATTCATAAACCGAGCACTTAGTTGCGGCCTTGATCTGGTCTGTCCATCTCATTGGTGATCTACCACGTGGCCTGGTGCCCTCAACTTTGCCTTGCACTACGAGACGCTCTATGGAGTCATTACTACGACGCAATACATGACCGAAGAAGGTTAAAATGCGCGACTGCACTGTGGATGATAGGCGCTGTCTGATGCCGAGTTCTGTTAATATGGAATCATTCGTGCGAAACTCTGTCCATAATACTCCTATCATCCGTCTCCAGCACCACATCTCCAACGCGTCAACTTTCTTCTTCTCGGATTCACGAAGAGTTCATGTCTCCGATGCATAGAGGAAAATGGAGAATATTAGACAATAAACGAGCCTGGTTGATAATTGTGGCCTGGTGATAATTGTGGTATATTAATTAATTATAATAATGTTGTATTTTTTTTTACTTTACCAAACAGCTCACGGTTCTCTGATCTTTGCAAACTTCTATGTTATTGAAGGATTCTATTTAGAAGCCTTCAAAGGCAGGATCGAAAGTTATATCATTGTCTGAAATTTTCGCACGAGAATATACTGCCGGGTAAAAAGTAGGGTATATTACAATTTAGGCCAAGGTCGAGTTTACACGGGGCCCAGAAGGGTCGAGCCCTGCTGGGATTGCTTGATTGTTCGAAAGAGTTACCGTGACTCTGGA
The DNA here is from genome assembly GCA_949319445.1 of Mythimna lalbum. NCBI lineage: Eukaryota > Metazoa > Arthropoda > Insecta > Lepidoptera > Noctuidae > Mythimna > Mythimna lalbum. The sequence goes on along the minus strand of OX439357.1, from coordinate 15,389,251 downwards.
ACGCAAAGGAACACTGGTGGTTTTTAGTCAGCTTTAGTCTGGGGTTCTTTAAGGCAAGAGTGAATAGGTTACTTCTAGAGATATATTGAAGACCACATCACCACATACCAACTGGTGAGATCGTGGTCAAACGCGACCCTATCAATAATAATAATTAATATTCCCCATCATCAGCCTTTTCCCACTGCTTTTTTTTTCTGCTGGGACTCAGGGCTCCTCTCTAGGAGAGGGAATGGGCCGTTATCCACCACGCGGGCCCAGTGCGGGGTGTTGGATGTCACATGTCTTCGATTCTAATCTCATTAAATCAAAAAAATCATACATAAATTATAAAACATTTCATTTTCAAACGGTTTTTCTTTCTTTCTTTCTATTCCATTTCCTTTAAAACATTAAATTAAAAAAAAAATCACAAAATGTAATTAAATTTTGGTAACGACTGACAAATATTGACTTTCAAAACTAGTTAAACTAGTGTTGTTAGCTGAAGCTTCTAACATAAATAATAATGTTTCCAGTCAAGGACATAATTATGAACAAATTAATGTAAATAATTAATTACGCATTAACGCCTGTTATGTGGTGGTCAGTTAAACAATTGTTTAGAAGGGTTGATTACATAATCGGCTTCACAGTTATTTGATTAGGTTTTTGGGATTTTAAAAGGTAAATCCGCCCTGGGAAAAATGCGAGCAGAGATTTTTCAAGTTCAATTATGAAAAAAAGTGGTTTTTCGCTATTGATATTTTTTTTTCTCAGGTTAAGTATTGCTTCTTTACCATACAACGTGGCAATGCCACTAGTACATTCCAGTATTATTATTTTAAACTAACGATTCCTACGATGTTTTGAAAAAATCAAAGATATAATTTTAAAGATAAAAACTTAAAGATATAAACTTTTCAAAGATAAAAACTGTTTCTGCTGATGTCTGAATTCATTAGGTTTCAAAGTACATATATAAACTTTGAAACCTAATGAATTTCAATAGAAAGGCAACAAAATGCGTAGATAGTTTTGATTATTATAACAATAATATTCACACAATACATTCTACAACTTTCACGCGACGCAATCCAGCCCCAAATAAAACCAAACTTGTGCTATGAGTACTAGACGACTGGTAAACATACTTATATATTTCTAAATACATATTTTTGATAAATTACTCCCAGACGCAGAACAAATGATCGTGCTCATCACACAAACATTTGTAGCAATTGAACCCACATCCTTCGGCATAATAGTCAGGGCCACTAACAACTAAACCATAAGGACAATGTAAGAAAAAAATCCTTTTCCAAAAAATAAACTAAATATTTTTTTTATTTAGCTTCATAGCACACTATGGGTGTTATTGGGTATCCGCTAATAGTAATAAATATAATAAACCCAAATTTGAATTCTTTCAAATAGAGCGTAAAAGAGTATAAACACCAATTCAGGTTCTACAAAAAAAAAAAAAAAACAAACCATCCGTAATTTACCCAATATAAATAAAAAACACGCCTTATACCGTCCTTGGTAATAAGGAAATATGTTCCCTGATATTTACACGAACTTGGCCCGGTTATCCGGCTCGAAGGACCGGTAGCAGGTGATTTTTGGTGTATTATGCCCGTCATGATGGATGGGATCTTTGCTACTGAATGAATTATTGGATGAATAGTTGCCTTGGCAATACGGAGCGATCGAGTATCGTGGTATATGAAATTAGATGGGATTTTGTTTATATAATTGTTTATATTTAATGGTTAGTCATTAAGATGATGTGAATTGGCTTATATAATTAGTTGTTAATTTCTTTTATTTTGCTTAAGACTCTGCGTATAATATAGCATAATCAGCATTATAATGTTCCCATTGCTGGGACTCAGGTGTTCTCTCTAGTAGAGGGAATGGATCGTAATCCACCACGCGGGCCTAGTGTGAGTTTTTTTATGGTAGGAAAATCATGTAATGACAACCCCCGCTCTTGAGCGGAGCAGGAGATAGTGTCAGACTCTTACTGAATATTAACCCACCCCGTTCCTTCGTGCCTTCATACTGGGGCTGAGCTACCTCTCGAAACTAACCTTGGCTCCAGAAGGGTTCGACCCAGCTGAGCTCCTGCTGTTGCTGACAACTACTTTAGGCTGCAAGAACAGTGCGCGCCGTCGACAGTGCATGTTGATGAATGTCACATAATGTCATCATATTTTTTTGCCACAAAGTGCTGCGTGACGGTAGCACGGCTGAAGCGCTGCCATTGAGTGAGGCTTTGTTATACCATATAGATAAAAGCCGAAAAGTGCTGCGCTACATCCGCGCTGCGGCCACGCGTTTTAATTTATATGGCGTGTTGCCATCGGTCGCGCGGCATTTTGCGGCTAATTTGAAGGTGTCTAACAGTTTACCGTTCCTGTGTATTGATTCTAGGACCCCATGCTAAGCAGCCGCGTTTGAGATCGAAAAATCAAAAGTTCAAAAAATGCAATAAACCTTCTTTCAACACAAACTGCATATAACAAGCTCCCAGCTAATTAAAAAGACAGTCCTTAGCTTCCTTTTCTCGACCTCTGTCGAGTCTTGGCTCGTTATTGAGAGGAGATTCCAATAGCTGTATAATGAACTACATCTGCTGGCCTCTTCAGCGGTAATTGCGATGTTCGAGAGGATTATGCTGAGTAGTTATGTTTTTATTAAAAACTAGATTTTGCCCCCAGGTTCGCCTGCGTACAATAAATGTGGCATACATTTTTATGTCACTCAGAAATTCTTATTATGATTATTATGAGCCTGTAGTGTCCCAGTCCAGGACAAAGGCCTTTTTTCGGTGGGAAAAATCATCCAATTCCTCTTGGGTGGAGCGGGAGATAGTGTCTCTGACTCTTACTGACTAAAAACCCACCCCGTTCCAGTAGGCTTCGACCCAGCTGGGCCGCCCTTTTTTTTTTTCGTTGGGCAAAAATCATCTTATGACAACCCCCGCTCTTGGGTGGAGCGGGAGATAGTGTCAGACTCTTACACCCCGTTTCTTCATATCAGGGCTCGGGGCCCACGAGCCCTGATATGAAGAGGTCTGCCCTCTGCAGGCCCTGTTGCTGACAACTCTTTGAGGCGCGCGGGAACAGTGCGCGCTGTCGACAGCTTGGGCTCGAGGAAAAAGGCCTCCCTTCCGTTATTCAAAACTTTTCTGCACTTAGCCCTTTTTGGCCAATCCTTAAGGTAGGAGTTGCAAATTGTCACGCCATCTCCTTCTTACCTACCGCACCGCCGGCTTCTGCTGTTAGTAATCCAGTAAGTAATAAAGCAACTTTTGTCCGGTGGAAAACTTTTAGCAATCGGACCAGTACTTTCGGAGATGACCTCGTACAAACAAAAAAAAAAATAACAAATTTTATCTCTTCAGATATTAGTCATGTGGATGTAGATTTTCTTGCTGGTGATTAATAAAGCTTGATAAAATTATTGTACAGCGAGACTTTAGACTGTTAGGTATGCATAAGCGTAATTTTAGGCTTTGTATTTTTGAATTGCATTTTTCCGCTCAGGCTTCTTTAAATTTTTGGGTCTAATACACACCGGTTCCCTCATGATGTTTTGAGAGCAGTGGTGATGAAATAAACTACACAAAGTTATGCACCTGACTGGGTTTGTACCCGCGACCTACATCATCATCATCATATCAGGCGAAAGACGTTCACTGTTGGACATAAACGTCCCCCAAGCGTCGCCACAACGACCGGTCCTGTGCGTCACGCTACAACTTTCAGGTAATTGCGCCACCACTGCTCCAATTAAGACGATTATAAGACACACGCTATAAATTGTGTGAATATGTTGAAAAAAAAGTACAGCAGAATTATAAATACGTACAAATACCCAATAAGATTAAAAACATTTCCTAATTTTTAAAGTGCTACGTATTTTGCTACGGCGTAGCACAAATTGCGCTACGTCGTAGCAAATTATGTGCTACGCCGCTCTCGTAGAGTCCTCACGCTTCGTCTCAGTGAATTTCTTTGTTTAAAGGTGCTTCTAGATGGGTTCTAATTAACAAAAAAAAACCTATACTAGGAATTACTCCTGTATCGTGGGTGTGTTCACAATCTTACCTACTGACACACAATACACTGGCCGGAAAAACTTTCTGTTAGTAAGCCATACAAATATTTATTCTGTGCGGAAATCGAACCCATGACACGTATCAATGGCTCATCTACTTCATCAACCGTGCCGTCTATCGAATTGTATTATCAACAAAATGATATATTACTACACTATGTAACCTCCAAAACAAAGTCAGAGTCTTACGGTTTAGTTATTGATAGACTCGCGCTTAACCGCTATCTCAACTTATAGTTGTGTTACTTTATTTACCCTTCGCGCCCTAGAGCCACCGAAAACCCTTTCAAGTGTGGATAGAAAAACTAGAACATAGAGTAAAAATAAACAAAATAATATTCCACAACTATTGCACAACGCCGTCTGGGCCAAATTAAGCAGGGCTTGTGCTATGAGTACCAGACTGCTGATAAACATACTTATATATTTCTAAATACATGTATATTAAAGATAGTGTTATCGTCTAGCATAAAACTCCAGTTTTTGCATCCACCATTAACCTTGATATCTTTTACTACGTCTACTACAGCTCACACCCACGTCGACATCTAACGCACACATACAAACGCAGACAGTTATCATAATATTAAACATACACTCACACCAACATGAGAGAGACTTCCCCGAAACGTGGGCGTGGCTGCCCCGGCGGTACTGTCGCTGACATAGTGTTTAATTGAACCCACGTATTTGAGAGTACTATTAATATTATTTAGTCTTGTTACTAGGTTGTTAAAATGGTTAGCTTTGTACCAGGGATGTATCGGAACCGAAGGCGGAGTCGGAGTTTTTAAATTTGATCTATCGGAGTCGGAACCAGAAGTGAAAGAGGGTCAAAAATGGTGGCAGGAAAAAAATTTTGTATTTAAGGACGAACAAACATTTTTCAGTAATTTTTTTTTTAATTTAAAATAAAAAAAACAATAAAAAAAATGGCATGTTTCGAATAAATATGTATGAACCTGTTATGCTTCGACCTCTGATTTAACGAGGACGCACACATTTGGTTTCCGGATTAGGTTTCCCGATCAGGAATTCAGATTCGGAAACCTAAATGCTCTTATCAAATGTTCTTACTTTTCCGAACGGAAAAAAACATGACATCCGTTTCGAAATTTTCTCCGTGCGTCTCTCACGGAATCCCGAATCTGAATTCCTGATCGGAAAACCTAATCCGGAAACCGTATGTGTGCGCCCGGCCTTAAAAGTATCGGAGCCGAAGTCGGAACCGAAGGTGTAATAATATCGGAAGTTCCGACTTAGAGGAGTCGGAGTCGAAGCTCCGTAACATCCCTGCTTTGTACTACAGTCTCTTGAGTCCTGAGTGTACTGGTAAGCGTTATTTGCTGAACTAGGCGGAGTCTTAGACTTGATCCTCGGCTCCGAGCTAAAAGTATTTTGAATTTCTTAACAGCAGTCTATTTTTGAAGTGGGATGTCATCAAATACCCTACCGCTATTAGGTACAGAATTTGCTGTTTTGCGCATTAGAGTGGAAAAGTGCGCGAATACGACTTGAACTTGCCCGGTTTTTTCTTTTTTATTATTTATTTATGTATACACAAACACTTTCTCTCTCTCTTTTTTTTTTCTTATTTTTTTCTCTCTTTCTTTTTTTTTCTGGTCTGTTTATTATAAGTGTGTATCTATACTAATTTTGTCTCTAAATAAAAAATGCGGTGACATACTTGGTGTGTACGAAAAGCGCTATACACTTCTGCCTACGCTATTTCTAAGAAAACCAGCATATTGTACTATTACTGTGTAATAAAAATAGTCTCACGTAGTACTGTAGTACTACAGAAGAGAACCTTTGATCTCAAGGACTGTGTACGAGTATTTACCTTCAAGAGACTGCATCCTACGTTTCTTTTCCGTTTGTGGATTTTCTTTTTCCTCATCTGAACATTTCTTCGTGCTTGATATTTTCCCTAGAGGGCGTAGCCGTCGTCGTTTAAATTATCATCTCGCGAAACGTGAATTTACGCTGTGCTGCGCACAATTTTCTTTGTGGTCTCACATTTTCTGGTTTTGCGTGAACGGTAACTTTACGTTTTGTTATCGTTGACGCAAAATCTATATCTACACGATATTAGAAAGAGGTACAGTTGGTTTATTTGTTTGTAGGAAGTACACTGAAAATACTGGTCCGAGTGCGAAAATGTTTTCACTGATAGAAAACTGCTTTTTTTCTGAGTGGTAATATTTATGCAAAAGCTAGTTCTATATAATGGACTAGCTTCGTCTAAATCAGGTTTCTCCATACAAACTTACTGACTAAAATCCATTCCTATGTTCCTTCTTTGCCTTGCGTTCCAGGGTTTTCCTCTCAGAAACGAACTCATGGCTATAACAGGCTTCGGCCCTGCTGGGCCCCTATAATTTTACTGACATCTCCTTGAGGCGCAAGTAGAATACTAGGTGCCGTAGTATTATATTAGGACATGGAGTACCTGTGTGCCAAATTTCATCTAAATCCGTTCAGCCGTTTGAGTATAAAGAAGAATACAATACAAACCACACTCACTAAGAGCACACGGGCCACTGGCCACTACCACAAAAAGCCGCCACCGGCATATTTCCTGTAGGTTTTATACATTTTATATGGATTTCCCTCACACGGTTGACGTCGGTGGCCGATACATGCTAAAAATTGCCGCTGCTCGCTTCTTGTTGCTCGTAGTGCCCACTAGATGCTTATAGAAATCGACTTCACGCCCCTTAAACCTTCTTCGTCATAGTCCATTATAATACTGCGCGTATAGTTAAAAAGTAGCAGTCACCGGCCACAAGTGGCTGCCGCACGCTTTGGCTTCCTTTGTGGCCACTTCGAGGTTCACGTTTGTGAGTTTGTGGCCCATGTGCGGTGACACTAACATTTGCCTTTATAATGAAATTTGTAAGACAAGTTCTTCAAGAAAAATCCCACCTAAATAAATATAGTCATAAAAACAGTTGAGACTTTTACCATATTGCTTGCGAAGTTTAAACTAACCGTATATCTTAAAACTTTAAAAATTACGCACTAAAAAACTGCTGTTAAGTTACTCTAGTATCCTCTGTTACAACAGTATTTTCATGCACAAATAAAGAACCTGGATTTGGTCCCGAGGGTGAAACCAGAGAGCTACAACACATTATCTAATTAAAAAGAAAAGATAAAAAGATTGCAACAAAAGGTTTTTTCATTTGATTCATTTCATGCAGCGAAAGGACTCGAGGTTTAATGCCGGAGTATTTCTCTGACTGTTAAAGTACAGTTTTATTTAAACATGGTCGTGTTTTAACTGGAAAGATCAAAGAAAACTTGTGTCCTTGCAGTTTCAAGGTTTGCTGTTGGTTTTATATAAAATGATTTTAATGGTTAGGAAAATGAAATGTTTGAAATAAGAATCTATTAAAATTTTATTTATGATAATATTGTAATAGATAACTAATAAATAGTAAATGTCTTTGTATGGAAAAATTAACACATTACTTTATATAATTATAAACTAGTGCACCTCACCATCAACGATTGCATCACTGCTTACCATCAGGTGGGATCGCAGTCTAGTACTAGTTTATATCAAATTTAAAAAAAAACCATTTGTTTTAACAGCCAAATCAGCTGGTTGTCTTTTGTGGATAGGAATGAACAAACTGACAGGTATCCCATGTCTGTTGGAGGGTGGGGAAGATAGCCATACAAAATCCGGCATCCTTCTTTAAACTCTGAAAGTGTGTTGTAACTTGTACCTAAAAACATCGTGATTTTATGTGTATTGAGTACATACTTACAGGCTTACATAACATGTCTACTTCCGAAAGACCATTAGGCTAGTTGCCTAAAAAAATGTAATTAGTCCGTCTTTTAGATTATTCAAAAATAAGGGACGCGTATTTTTTTATTTCTATATCAAACCAAAAATGACAAAGATATAGCCCATTAAATTTACGTGTAACGTCACACCGTGCTGTATTTTTTCGCACGGGGTTGACGTCATACGTAACTTTTAAGCTTTAATCTTTGCTATTGTTTGTTTAATCGAAAAAAGAAAAAAATATGTGTCCAATATTTTTTTATAATCTAAAATACGGACTAAATAAAATGTAGTTATTTTGACCCTGGGAACTACCCTATTCGTCTATTAAATCAATGTCAAACAAAAAAATTAAATGGTCTCCTAATAGAATCATAACAAAAGGTATTCAAGCATTATTAGCGAGTTGTCCAAACTTTCCCTCGACGGGAGGGTTTACAAGGGTCTGTTATTATTATATAAGCCCTCTGTCGCCGAGTGTACTTGTCGAGTTTATTAACTATTTTGGTATTCGTTATTTTATTGTACTTTCGAGTGGTTTGGTTAAGTAAAATGGTATTTTTCTTTACAATAGTGATTTTGTAGTTTGGTTTTACAAAGAAGCGGTTTTTTTTTGGTGGGTAAAAATCATCCAAATCACATCCGGCACCCTTGGGCGGAGCGGGAGATAGTGTCAGACTCTTACTGACTGACAAAGCCTCCGCTTCTTCATGTCTTTCATACCGGGGCTGAGCTATTATTTATTTAACAATTCATGTACATACTGAATTGGAAAAAAGAGAGATGTAGACACCGTGCGTAAAAGTGAAAGAAAAGAAAAACAAAACAATACAAGCTATCTTTCGGAGCTAACCCTGGCCCCAGTAGCCCCGTTTTTTTCTTCCATTCTGACCTGTCACTCGTCATGCTATCACTAACTCCCTTTTCTTTCATATCACTTCTCACACAATCCATCCATCTTTTCTTTGGCCTCCCTCTCCCCCCCTTCCATCCATCCACATGTAAACTCATAACTTTTTTAGCAACATGCGTTTCGTCCCTCCTTTTCACATGACCATACCAAGACAAACGATTTCCTTTCAGCTTTTCAGTCACTGGCGCCACTTTCAAACTTCCCCTAGTATACTCATTTCTCACTTTATCCATTCTTGTCACACCACAAATCCATCTCAACATTCTCATCTCTGCTACATGCAATCTTTTTTCATCCTTCTTTTTCACAGCCCAACATTCTGATCCATACAGTACGACAGGCCTTATCACGGACTTGTAGATTTTACCATTTTACACGAGTGATTAAAACTATATGATCTTATTCTTATATTGAGTTCGATAGGGTAGCATTTCTTACGGCGCGCACTGTTCCCGCGCGCCTCAAGGAGTTGACAGCAACAGGAGGGGCCCAGCTGGGTCGAAGCCTACGGGGCTTATTCGTTCCGGGTGAAGCGTGAGGGTGTATGTGCTGTTGAGTGAGTCGCACATATTTTGGATGTTAGTTTGAATAGTCCGGTCAATTTAAATATCCAAAGTTACAAAAACCCAGCACCCAGCTGAAAATTGCTAAAGTTTTGCCATCGACACGCTAAGAAGAAGATTATTCAGGAATTTTTTAATAAATATAATATTCAATGGTCAAAGATTTATACAGATAGTATGTCTACGTACATTTTTCCTAAGTGAAAAGTCAACGATATATTATTCAAAAAGAAAAAGAACAGCGTTACGCAATTAGCTACATTTTAAAAAGGAACATGGAACCGGACAGAAGACGAAATGAACAGGAAAACGAAAGCCAAAGCTTTTGCGACCTTGTTCCTTACTCGTATCCAATCTTGTATTGGAAAGTATATTTATCTTTCGGGCTTATCGATAAATCTCCCAAGACTTCAACTTGGCTTAATGTTATCTGAACTTGCCTTGAATCTCGATTTCTTTGTTATTATTATAATAATAAACGTCATCAACATTATTTCAGCCGACAGACGTTCACTGTTGGACACAGGTCTCCCCCAAGTGTCGCCACAATGATCAATCCTGTGCGTCGGATAATAAACGTGCTCGCTTACAATGGGCCTCATCAAAAGACTTAAAGTCACCCAAAGGGCAATGGAATGGCTATGCTATGAGTTTCCTTGCGTGATCAAATTAGAAATGAGGATATCCGCAGAAGAATCAAGGTTACCGACATAGTACGAAGAATCGCCAAACTTATTTATTTATTATATTTTTTATTGTACACCACATAAACAAATATATAGGACAAACATTTAAAGAAAAAAGTGTACAATGGGCGGTCTTATCGCACATGGCGATCTCTTACAGACAACCTTTGGATGGACTGAAAGAAGAGAGATAGATTATTAGGGGGACTTAAGTGGCAATGGGCAGGGCACATTGCTCTCGGAACAGATGGCCGTTGGGGCCGAAAGGTTCAGGAATGGCGACCACGTACCGGTTTTTTTTACTCGACCACGTACCGGTAGACATAGCGTTGGAAAGCCTCCTTCAAGGTGGACCGATGACCTGGTAAGGGTTGCGGGAATCCGATCAATGCGAGACGCACAGGACCGTTCATTGTGGCGACACTTGGGGATGCCTATGTCCAACAGTGGACGTCTTTCGATTGATGATGATGACGATAATAATAATAATATTATACTAATCTACAAATTTCACACGCTATCTAGTCCCAAACTAAGCAGAGCTTGTGGTATAAATACTAGATAACTGATAAACATACTTATAATATTTATAAACACATACATATTATTAATAAATTACATCCAGACACAGAACAAATGATCGTGCTTATCTCACAAACAATTGTCCTGGGTGGCAATTGAATCCACAACCTACGTCATAGCAGTCAGTGTCACTAACCACTACACCAACAGGCCTGTCAAAGATTGACCTTGTTATGTATTACTATTTTGAACTTAAAATTTGAGTGAAGACTATTACCCAGTTTTTTGCATAACAGTCATCATATTATTCGAAAAGAAGACTCCAGAAAAGTCCAGTTTATGATTGTGTTTTGATAAAAAAAAATATCATAGGTGAATAATGAATGAATGAACGACAGCTTAGTACCGCTCATTCATCATTCACCGTCGCATAGTTAGTGTGATGGATAACGTTCACTTTCGAAGTGATCCGAAATTGTGAAGTTATGAGAATTTTGTAGATTCCACGTGTAAAGATGAGTGAGTAGTTTTATGATGAAAATGGGTATGTTAGATGCTTGTCGTGACTTTAAGACGTCCTTTGTCATTCTGTTTTTTGGGATAAAGTACCGTATGGTGTCGGACGTAAAGAATAACAACATCCCATTGCTTCCCGTAGGGATTTTTTTTTTCGATGGGAAAATCGTCTAATGACAACCCCCGCTCTTGGGCGGAGCAGGAGATAGTGTCAGACTTTTGCTAACTAAAAACCCATCCAGTTCCTTCGTTGCCTTTCGTACCGGGCTGGGCTGCCTTTCGGAGCTAACCCTGGCCCCAGTAGGCTTAGATTCAGCTGGGCCCCAGTCGTTGCTATCAATACCTTGGGGCGCGCGCGAACAGTGCGCGCCGTCGACGACTTGGGCTCGGTCCGGACAGTTACCACACGGTCGGACAGCAAGCTTCCCATTGCTCGCCGTCCGCAAGCCCGTGCCTACGGTGGCCGGAAATCAGTATCAGAATCCCGGCGGCGGCGAGAGCGCCTGATGCGGGAGGTGTATAAAGATACTCTTCATTGTAACAATGTTCGCTTACAATTTGGTGCCGACGTAATTTAAATTATAACTTAAATGTACCATAATTAAATATTCCTCAAAATAAATATAATGAAGCTGAAAGAAATGAAAAAAAAAAAATACAAATACAACAAGTACAATATCAACACATCTCTCTTTTAAATATAGAATTCCCGGTCCACAAATAAATTTTCAAGGTACAGCTATCGAGGTACCAGGAAACATGCAAGGTCAGAGGCTGCGCGGGATGTGATCATGACCTAGTCCCGGGTCAAGATCACTCGGTAGGGGGAGGGGGGATGTGCGCGCGGCGCCATATTGAATGGATCGTTTCCGCTGTGGTGTTAATAAATTCCTGATGTTCATTATTTAAAATAATTTCATAACCGTCACTTTTATCTTGCCTTTAAAACAGTTTTTTAGGTGCTTGCCGTCGTTTCAGGACCTTAGCGTTCTCTTTAGCACAACCCATGGCCCCGGTAAGCTTCGACCTTGCTAAGTCCCTACGGGTTTACTGACATCTCTTTAAAGCTCGCTTGGAACACTACGCACCGTCCACGACTCGAGCTCGGTCGGTTACCGGATTGTAGACGGCAAGCTACCCATTGCTCGCCGTCAGCAGTCTTACAGTCCATCCTAAGGTTGTCTGGTAGATATCGCTGTCAGCGATAAGACTGTCTTTGTACCTATAGATTTAAGTTAGTGTAAAAGTTTTGTTACTTTATTGGTGTACAATAAAGTTTATTCTATTCTCTTCTATGTAGGCATTAATATTTCCATTGACGCTGCAGCTACCTCAAATCTGCGCGGTACACCATTGTGACCTAGTCCCGGGTCAAGATCACATGAAGGGGTAGGGTGGGGATGTGCGCGCGTTACCATTTTCACGCATATTGAATGAATTGCAATGCGCCGCTATTGAGATCTTACTTCCTAATGACTTGTATAGACAAAACATAATAATGTAAAAAAATACCTACATTCCAAATCGGTTCACACGTTTAAGAGGTTTGGTGTCACAGATATACACAAAAACACACATTCCAGTTAAACACCTCTCTTTTTGCGTCGCAGGTTAAAATTATAATCAAAATACTAGTATATACCTTACTAGATTTTTTCTGTGGCTTCACCCGCGTACACAAAATATAGCCCACAAAATATAACTCTGGAGTAAAGCAGCTTTCTTTCGGTAAAAAAATGTTTGCAATCGGATCTGTACCCCTAGCCAAGTTGCTAATCTGCAATAGTTAACGCTAGTACAGAGCTTGAAATGTACGGAAATGACGCGCTCTCAACGCTCAGTCACGTGGTCAGAACAAAAGAATTGGCGGCAAGGTCAACTCTAAGCGTTCGACGCAAGCGAAACGGTTGTAACTTGACTAGGGGGGCAGTACCCCTAGCCAAGTTGCTAATCTGCAATAGATAACGCTAGTAGAAAGCTTCAAATATACGGGAACGACGTCGTTTCAACGCTCAGTCACGTGGTCAGAACAAAATAATTGGCGGCAAGGTCAACTCTAAGCATTCGACGCAAGCGAAACGGTTGTAACTTGGCCTACAAAAAAACTTGTACCTCCTACAAAAAAATAAAAAAATCAAACTTAACCTCTTACAATATTATTGCAGATGATAGCTGTTAGCTTTATGTATGTCTCAATATTCCCATTGATACTGCAGCGAGTTGAAATCTGCGCGGGACTCGATAGTGACCTAGTCCCGGGTCAAGATCACACGGGCCGGGGAGGAGGGAGGGGGGCACGTGGCAGGCGCCATTTTGTTCCGCGAATCGAACCGTTTCCGCAATTGAAGTGTTATTTCCTGAATAGATTGTTACTGTTTTTATTTAACACGTGTAAATAAGTAGGATATTATTTATTTCATCATCATCATTTCAGCCGACAGACGTCCACTGTTGGACATAGGCCTCCACTAAGTGTCGCCACAATTATCGATCCTGTGCATCTCGCATCCATCGGTTTCCTGCAACCTTCACCAGGTCATCGGTCCACCTTGTAGGAGGCCTTCCGACGCTGCGTCTTCCAGTACGAAGTCACCACTCCAGAACCTTTCGGCCCCAACGGCCATCTGTTCTGCGAGCAATGTGCCCAGCCCATTGCAATTTAAGTTTGGCGAATCTTCGGGCTATGTCGGCAACCTTGGTTCTCCGGCGGATATCTTCATTTCTGATTCAATCCCGCAAGGAAACTCCCAGCATAGCCCTTTCCATTGCCCTCTGGGTGACTTTGAGCCTTCTGATGAGGCCCATTGTAAGCGACCACGATAATTATTTATTTACGATTTTTAATTTATTATTTCATTTTGTTTATTGGCTAGGGCTGTTAATGGTAACAATATAAAGAGTGTAAAGGACAGGTCTACACAAAGCCACAAGAAATTATTTTCTGGTAATGATGAAAAAAAAAATCGCCTCTCCTTACAAAATTATAAACTAGATCGGACAGTTTGTATGGAGAGGCCGATATTTTTTTTTTGTACCGGAAAATGTTGTGGAAGAAGGTAGTTCAGTTTTGTCTATTGAGCAATCCCTTAAAGTTTGCGGAGACCTGTCTCTTACATCCTGTACTCTTGTACAGGGCTTACAAAAAAAATAACAATAAAACAAGGGGTACTAAAAAAAAAATTGCTGCCCATAATTGTGCATTATTATTGATTACATCATAAAATTACTAAATCTACATCTACATAATGGTATTATAAAGAGATAATTTGTTTTTTTTTTTTATGTAGGAGGTAATCTCTGGAAGTACAGTACCCCTAGCCAAGTTACTAATGTACAATAGTTAACGCTAGTAGAAAGCTTCAAATGTACGGGAATGACGAGCTTTAAACGCCCAGCCACGTGGTCAGAACAAAAGAATTGGCGTCAAGGTCAACTTGAAGCGTTTGACGCAAGCGTTTGTAACATGGCTAGGGGAGCTGGTCCGATTGCTAATACTAATACTTTTTTGACGTATATTCTTCTTAAGAGGACTTCTTGACAAGGTAGCAATATTGGGTTTAATTAATCAATCGTCGAATATATAAATATTATAACTATGCACCTATCAAATAGTTTTCATGAAAATTCTAATTATAATTCAAATAGAAATAGTTAATAAAATTAATATTCTAATACATATTTAATGAGATTACATGAATTATTTACATTATTTTTGTAAGCAGCCCCCTCCCCCCCTAGCCAAGTTACAACAATTTCTCTTGCGTCAAACGCCTCGAGTTGGCCACGCCCCCGATTCTTTTGTTTAGACTATATGACTGAGCGTGGAGACGACGTTATTCCCGTACATTTGATAGGGTGTTACAATGGGCGGTGTTATCGATACAAGCGATTTGTTTACAGACAACCTTTAACCCTTCAGATACCGTCAATTAGAGACACAATAGTAAGACAATAGATGCGCGGCCACCGGTGGTCGCTTGGGGATTCATGAATTAAAAAAGCTTAAACTTATGTAAAAGTTTTGTACAATAAAGAATATAGGAAATAATAAAAGAATGAAGTCAATTATTCAATTCCTCAGCTAGTATATACGGTAACTTGTACAGGTATTCCCTGTCCGAGCTAGTTACATCATTAGCTTTAATGTACCGAGTAAATTGTGAAATGGAAATTTTCAGGCTTCATTTTTCCCACGAGGGGATTACAGGTATGCTAATGCGAACGTCCAATATTTAATGGCTGCTAATATTCTGTAGGTATAATGAACAGATTTGTCATATGTAGGTATATGAGTTGTTGTGCTGTTGGTGATATAATAATAATAATAATCTCGAATGAGAATCTCGTGAAAGCTGAGAAAGAGAAACAAATCAAATATCTCGACTTAGCACACGAGGTTGTCGACTCGGCTGTCATTGTGCCGATTGTCGTGACCACCAATGGTCTTATAGCCAAAAGAAGAAGAAGCTGTCATTGCGCGGTTGGATCAAAGGCCTGATACAAATGGCAGTACTAATCGATACGGCTCGCATTGTGAGGAAGTTCCTGTCTCTGGAGCACTTACCACCGGTAGCTTGGACCCTGCTTCCGACACCGGTAGACCACTATTTTTTATATTTTTAAATGTTTTTTTTTTATATTTGTTTTAAGAAATATTTAAAAATATCAAAAATATGTGCAGTTGAAAAATAAACAAAATAATAATTCATTTATTTCAGGCATTGTCCACAAAATTACGCCGACCCCAAATAAAACGGGACAAGGGCAGGAAGATGATGATGATTGACCACAAAATTAAAATCAAGCCGAATAGAACAAACAAACAAGCTTTTAATGAAAATCATTTCTTCATAGCAAGCTTTCATAGCGCGGTATACCTATATAATTAATACTCGTCAAGACGAATCATAAGAGCCCAAACTCGATGGGGTTGTGTCGTTTAACTACCAAGTTCCTATAGCCCAAACATTATCATTTTGATTTAAAATCATTTCGATATGATTTTTTTAATTTAAAATTAAATCAGTTAATTCACGGTTTCTGTATTAGTAATAGAGACGAAACTGTTCAAAATAACAATTTTTTTTAGACATTTAGACCTATCTGGATCGTTCACAGTAGAGGTGAACGATCCAGATAGGTTTCGAAAACACACATCCAGCTTTCGAAAACACACAGAAAAAAGAAAACAAATGCGTACTGTGTTATGTTTCTTACAGTGTTCGGAATTCAAACCGCCAGGATTATATCACTTATTGTGACTTATGCCTCGCTAGCTAACCTCGAGTTTGCAATAAGTGATAGGTAATCTAATATACAGGGTTATTTGTTAAACACCGACACTGGTTCATCAGATTTTCATACAAAAATAACAACTATTTAAATGGAACGTTCTAAATATTTTGATGTCTATGCGAAGCAAGCGAAAGCACAATATCGGTGGGGAACGGGAATCGTTCGCGGGGGGCGTAAACAAAATTAAAAAACAAAAAAAAAACTATTGAAACAAATGAAGGTACCTATTTTCTTTTGTTTTTCTCTGTGTTTTCGGTGGATAGAGGTGAATGTTTCAGTTATGTTCTAGCTTTATGAAATATGGTAATGCGAAGTTCTTGTAAAGTAACACAGGTGGCTTATATCAGAATGGTCAGAAATGGAAGCGTGTTATTTATCGCAACTTGTGGGTTGTGAGAGCGTTAACTTAGGAAAATGTTGATATTTTTTTGTGGGAAATGAAATACAAAAAATAGCACTTTCACTTCGGAAATATTGGTTCGATACCGGTTTTGAACGATCATTTGTTCTGTATTAGGGTGTAATTTATGTATAATATTCATGTACATATTTAGAAATAAATAAGTATGTTTATCAGTTGTCTAGTACATATGATACCACAAGCTCTACTTAGTTTGAGACTAGATAGTGTTGTGTGATAGTTGTGAAATAATATTATTACTATTATAATTGTTACGTCTATATTTATGGTACCTACTTTTCCTTCAGGACTTTAAACTGTCTAGCCTGTAGAAGTAGATTATTAAATATTTCATAATAGATAGTTATAATTTGTCAAATGAATATTAAGAAATATCTGGTTTAGGAATTTTCGGCAACATTTTGTATCTTTTGAAAATTCTCCGAGAAAATGTAATAACTTGGCATTACAGGTTTAATAAAGAACCTTAAAACCTAATAAAATACGCTTAAATTTATTGTTCTAAAACTTACCTTAATATTTATGAGGTTTTATTTTGTTGTAATAAATTTAATCTATCCAGTCTTTCCAAGCAGTATCGTGATACCCAGTAACTCGGTTATGGAGGTCTGATAGGTAGTCGCTTTATGTAAAACACGGGTCATCAGCCGCATCTGGCTAGACTGGATGACGACCCAAAGCTAGCTGGGAAAAGATTAAGGAGTCTTTAAAAATATGAATTGAACCAAAACAACTGCTCTATAATGTAAGTAATTCTTCTATATTGTGTTTATTTTTTAGGGTTCCTCAAAACGAAAAAACGGAACCCTTATAGAATCAGTTTTTTTGTTCGTCTGTCTGTCTGTCAAGAACCTTTCTCTCGGGAACGCGTGTAGTCGAAATTAAAACCACATACTCTGGTCTGCAGTCCCTTGAAATTGAAAAAAAAATCAAACTTAAAGTTACTAAAAAAAATTGCAAAAATCGTACATTTCAACACTGTCAAGGGAATCAAAATTCATAGGGTACTTCCCATTAACCCAGAAACCTGAAATTTGGCATAGAGCAAGGTCTTATAGCACAGGTATAGGAATAAATCTGAAAACAGTAAATTTTTTGTTACATATTTCAACGAAAAAATTGCAATTCGGAAAATCTTCGAGCCTCCATTCGGTAATTGTAGTTTGCACGGAACCCTCAGTGCGCGAGTCCGACTCGTACTTTCCCATTTTTTTTCTTTAAAACGTCTATATTTTACAAAATAAGAATAATTTAAAACACTCTTTTATATTGCACGACATTGATTGATCGTTTCACGAGTATTGCGCCGAAAATTACATTAATAGTATTAAAAAATAAGATTTTCAATCGGTTCAAGAATCACATGATTGACGCCGTCATTCTACATTTTTGTTTCGGCTAGTTTAAATGTAATTAATCATTTTTGATAATCATTATTAATGTGCGAAGGAATTTGTTTCACTTTTACATAATACCTTGTTGGATGTTATATTTTCGAACCGCTTGGGGTTGAAACATTTGGATCGTGGGGTCCGAGTGCTCACAAGTTGTATAAAGATCTGTCGAAACGTCTTATTGACATTTTGACCCAAGGGCTAGCTTTTACTTCGGACATAGAATAAGCATTGCTACACAGTGTGGCAATGCCGCCAGTCTTTTGGGCACATTACCAGTCGACAGCGATGTGGATGAGTTTTTTGACGCTATATTTACTTGGTTTTTAGTTAGTTGTATTTAGTTCAGGGTTTTATGTTTACTGTAATTACAGCTATTTAATTATTATTAATTTTTTATTTTAGGGAATTAAACGATTATAGGTATTGAACAAAAGTAATATTATATTTTGTACAAACATGGAATAAAAATAAGCAAACAAATAATATTTTATACTTTTCGAAAATTTGTAAATAAAAACGAGCAGACCTGCCAGTTTTAGATCAATTTTTTTTTGTACTCAGAGTTTTCCGTAAGAAAAACCAAGGTTAACGACATTGTCTGATTGTCAAACTTAACTGACAGAGGGTAGGGCACAATACTCGCAGATGATCGATGGGGCCCGACGACAGCGTAATGGAAGACACAGTGTTGGATGGGCTCCCGTAAGGTTCTTCGATGATCTAGTAAGGTTTACGGTAGTCCGATGGATGCGAGGCGCACAAGGCCGGTCGTTGTGGCAACATTTTGGGGAGGCTTATGTCCAGCTGTGGACGTCTTTTGACTGAAATGATGATACTTGTGATGGTTAGACTCCGCGAATTCTCAGATTACATCCTATTACGACTCATTTTTTTATTATGATTATTACAAGTGTTTATTTAGTTTCACCTGTCTTGATGTTTGTCTGTAATCAAATCTTGTAAATTATATTTGACTCACTTCACGGTTACCGATTGAGCTGAAATTTTGCATGCATGTGTAAATCAGATGACAATAAATAATTATTATGACATGGAGCTGACCTGATGATAGAACCAGAAGGTGGCTATAGGAACTTGGTAGTTAAAAAACACAACCCCATCGAGTTTGGGCTCGTATGATTCGTCTTGACGTGAATTAAATATATAGGTATAAAAGCTTGCTATGAAAAAAATATTTTCATTAAAAGCTTGTTTATTGGTGATGTGGAGGTTCAAGTTTTTGCGAAAGTTCCACAATTACGTCATTAAACGAGGATCCATTAAAGCCCACTACCAACCAAACAACAGGTGGGATTATTATAGGTAAAACTGATATAAGTACCTACACAGTAAAGGTATTAACGGCACGTGCACACCGACTTTGATTAATGATGTGTACCTAGCCTACATCTCTTGCGTTCGGTAATGAACACTCCGCTTTATATATAATGCGAGCTTGTTGCAAGCTTATTATATATTAAGCAATATAATTCGTTATTGATATTGATTATTGATATTGATTATCCTGGATTCCTAGAATAAAAAACTAGAGATGCGCCTAATATTCGGTAATCGGTGTATTCGGCCGAATTTTAAGGTACCTGTTCGTATTTGGCTCATTTGTATTTGAATCATTTGGTTGAAATGCCGAATATCGTTTTTTTTATCGCGGTGGGAAAATCATCCAATTCCATCCATCCCCATTCCTTCTAGCCTTCATATCGGGGCTCGAGCTCCCTTTCGGATAACCCTGGCCCCAGTAGGCTTCGACCCAGCTGGGCCCCTGCTGTTGCTGACAACTCCTTGAGGCGCTCGGGAACAGTGCGTGCCGTAGACGTCTTGGGCTTGATCCGGACAGTTACCATATGGGCGGACATCGTCGGCAAACCCGTGTATACGGTGGCCGGAAATCGGGATCGGAATTCGAGGCGGCGGCGGCGAGAGCGCCGTTGCCTAATGCGGTCGCCCTCCTCCGCTTTTAGACCTACTTTGTAAGAAATTATTTCTGCAAATATTTGTTGCACAATCGATGATGTGATGTAGCCGCAGCGCTGAATCATCATCATTTCAGCCGAAAGACGTCCACTGTTACACATAGGCCTCCCCCAAGCGTCGCCACAATGAACGGTTCTGTGTATCTCGCATCCATCGGATTCCCGCAACCCTTACCAGGTCATCGGTCCACTTTGTAGGCCTTCCAACAGCACTGAATACTTCGAGATAATCCACTAAACAAATAACTGAGGCAATGGCCAACTTAGCTTGATTTATTGTAAGTTAATCGTAACATGATATTTCTAGTAAATAGTAACGGACACGCCATATTTAGTGGTTCAACAACATTTCAAATCATTTAAGAAAAAAGCCACCAAAACATTTATTTTATTTACATTTATACGAATACTGGCTAATGTTAAAAAGAAGTTAAAATTTAAAAAAATATTTGAAAAGAGAATATATTTTGAAATTATTTTAACGTTCAAAAACTTTTAACCAAAGGTCAATTGAAAATAATAATTTGTTTCGCTCACTCAAATTGTTTTTTTTTTTTAAGAAATTTGAAATAGAGTTTTTCATTGTTTGTATTGTTTTTTTTTTATGTATTCTAATAACAGTGAGGTTGGTGACTTTTTCAACAATTTAAGTGTCGTGTAAGTTCAAGGTCTGTCGATTTTTTATTCTTAATAATTTCGCGCTTGTCAGTAGTCGCTTGATATAGTAATCTCACTCATGGAACAGATTAGAGTTGGAGAAGTCTGAAGCGGAAAAATCCTAGAGCGGAAAAAGCCTAAAGCGGAAACAGCCTTGAGCAGAAAAAGCCTAGTGCGGGACAAGTCATTAGATGATATCCCAACTTTAAAATCAGAAGAAAAAAAAAATATTTTTTCTCTTCCGTTATCTCACCCCGATGGTAAGCGGTGATATGGCAAACGCTAGCCTAGAAGTAACTTATTCCCTCTTGGTTTAAAGACCTCGAGAAGTTGTAGCCATTAGGAATCACACACCCGTCGTTGTTATTGATTGTAGTGCAGTAGGTATAATTA
Source organism: Mythimna lalbum (assembly GCA_949319445.1). Classification (NCBI taxonomy): domain Eukaryota; kingdom Metazoa; phylum Arthropoda; class Insecta; order Lepidoptera; family Noctuidae; genus Mythimna; species Mythimna lalbum. The sequence goes on along the minus strand of OX439357.1, from coordinate 15,367,985 downwards.
GCGTACTGGGTGTGCTATATCCGTCAGGCGTTGGGTCGACAGCCTTTGCGAGTGAACTTGATATATTCGCTCTATATCTCTATTCTCTCCTACAGCAAACTTTCTAATCAATTTTGATATGCTCGACTGGACCCATTATTGTTGCCCATTTATAATATTTGCCACCTATACGTGTAAATTACGAATTACAATGAAGATTTGAAATTGGAATAGGTTTTTATAATAAATTATTTTCAAAATTAGTGATCTTTTGTAACAATGAACTCGAGTTCGGCCAGACTGGAAGGGCGAGTGCGGGAAGGGCGCGGCACGGTTATTTCAAACATAGATAGATTAAAAAAATATTCGTTGCAACACAAGATGCGCACAAAAGCACAACTAAATTATGCAGAACCAAGCACCTACACCGAAACCAACAAAAATAAAAAACAAATAACAAAATGTTTACTTAGTGTAAATAGGAATAGTAAAACACACAAAAATAGGCCTAATGAAGCCTATTGGGGCCAGGGCTAGTTCCGAAAGGTAGCTCAGCCCGGTATGAAAGGCAAGAAGGAACTACTTTTGCGAAGCAGTAATGCTAGCAAAGGAGGAGGCCGACCGCATAAGGCTACGGCGCCCTTGCCGCCGCCGCCGGGATTCCGATCCCGATTTCCGGCCACCTTAGACGCGGGTTCGCGGACGGCAAGCCATGGGAGCTACCCATGGCTTGCCGTCCGCGAGTCCGCTGTCCGATCGTCCGGTAATGGACCGAGACTAAGACGTCGACGGCGCGCACTGTTCCCGCGCGCCTCAAGGAGTTGTCAGCAGCAGGACAGGGCAGGGCCTAGCTGGGTCGAAGCCTACTGGGGCCAGGGTTATCCGAGAGGAAGCTCGTGCCCCGGTATGAAGATACTAAAAGGAACGGGGTGGGTTTTTAGTCAGTAAGAGTCTTACACTATCTCCCGCTCCACCCAAGAGCGGGGGTTTGTCATAAGATAATTTTTGCCCACTGAAAAAAAAAAGGCAAGAAAGAACGGGGTGGGTTTTTTAGTTAGTAAGAGTCTGACACGCGGGCGATACCACTCCACAAAGGGGTGGGAGATATCATTTGGATGATTTTTGCCCACCAAAAAAACCCGCTAATATCAATAGTTGTTTTGGTGTCGACGTCATAAGTTTCTACACGAGCTTCTTTTCCGATACTTCATATTGGCATTTATAAAAAATAAAATGATCACACTTTAAGAGTAAGAGGTCATTTCAAATGGTATTTCGTAATATTATATTGGTCTGAGGATAAAATATTTTTTGTAGCAAATTTAAAAATTGACGACGCCATTTTTGTGCTCGTACATTATACTTGAAGCGACGTAATCTAATTATTTTTTCTTTTAAGTACTAATTTTTTAAGTACTAATGTATATGTGAAACGATGTCTCTCTTAAATTGTTATCAATTTGGCAGGTTTCTAAAAGTTGAAATCAGCAAAAAGTAATGAAAAACCTCTTATAATGTGATTTAATATTCTACCTACAGCTCTGTTACCAATCCAAAACTTTAACAGCTTTTTCTGTAGAACATCCTCCTGAAATTACTCTAACACATTAAAAAATAAATAAATAATAAAACTCTACGCTAATTGACACTTCGCGTGACTCAAAGGCTGGCTTGGACAGAGGATAAGTATTGCCATACAGCGTGGCAATGCCGCCAGTCTTTTGGGCACATTACCAGTCCACCGTGATGTGGCAGAGTTTTTTGACGCCATATTTTAGTTAGTTTCAATTAGCGTAGGGTTTTATTATTTATTTATTTTTTAATTTACTGTATATATATATATACAGATTTTTTTTCAGGGAACGAAAAAAATAATTGGCCTTTCCATACAAACTGTCCAATCAAGTTTATAATTTTGTATGCTGAGGCTGATTATTTTTTCGTTTCCTGAAAAAAAAATCTTATGGAAGGTTGTTCAGTTTCGTCTACCAAGCAAGCCCTTAAAGTTTGTGGAGGGCTGTCCCTTACCCCTTGTATTGTTATTTTGGTTACTGTAATTGTAGTTAAGTATTTTTTAAATGTCAATTATTCGTGTAAATAAACAAAAATTAAGTCAATTATTAAAGAAATAATACATACTCTCTTCATCATAATGTTTTATTCAAAGAAGATTCTCAGTAAAAACGTTATTGATCAGTGTTCGTACAAAAGGCGGCGCTGTTCAAAGATCCTTCAACGAACCGAGTGATGGCATTGAAAAGGAGTAGGTCAAGATCGTCCGTGCCCGGGCGGGCTAGCGACCCGTTTTCGGTCATGACCAACCTCGTGGAACACGCCCACTTTTTATGACGGGCATTTGTGATTCCCGGATACGGAAGCCTTTTTTATCATTTCTGTCCAATGTTGACAGCTTAATTTTATATCGCCGTGAACCTTTTTCGTGTCTTCTTTTTGTGCCTTTTTGAAGTCATCGTGTGTTCATCATACTAATATTATAAAAGCGAAAGTGAGTTTGTTTGTTGGGTTATTACGCCTTAATGACTTGACCGATTTTGATGAAACTTGGTACACGGATAGACCATGTCCTGTAATAGGACATAGGATACTTTTTATCTCGGAAGTACGTTCCCTTAGGATAATTTTCTGCTATCACGCGGGCGAAGCCGCTGAAAGCAGCTAGTATAATAATAATTTTTATTCAGGTCAATTATACCCATTTACAGAAATTAAAAACACTTCGTAACACAAACATAAAGACATACATTCAGGTTTCGTCATACGCGAAACCTGAATATAGTTTGTTCAGAAGAAGTAACTGAATTGATTCCAATAATTTTTACACCATGTTATATTTTTGCCCAAAAATCTTTAAAAATTTCACAAGTTGTATGTACTTATAATCAAGGTATATTGTGTTATTCGCCTGGTAGTTCTGATGGCCAGTACCTAAACTTGTCAATACTAGTAGTCTTAACGACCAGTACATAACTTTTTAAATATCCCAATCTGTTTGTTAACCAGTACCAAACCTCGTCTTTTTCTTATTGTCAACAGCCTTTTTAATGTTCCCACTGTTGGGACTCAGGGCTCCTCTCTAGGAGAGGGAATGGGCCATAATCCACCACGCGGGCCCAGTGCGGGTTGGTGAATGTCACATGCTTTCGAATTTTTGGTTCTAGGACATGCCGGTTTCTTCACGATGTTTTCCTTCACGGTTTGAGAGCAGTGGTGATGAATAAATTACACAAAGTAATGCGCTTGGCTGGGTTTGAACCCGTAACCTACTACTCGTAAGTCGGTGTCATTACCACTCGGCCACCACTGCTCTTTTTCTTATTAGTTTTAACAATCAGTACCTAATCTGAACAGTTTTTCAGTAGTTTTAACTACCAGTACCTAACTTGGATCATTTCCCAGTAGTTTTAAAGACCGGTACCTAACCTGGACCATTTCCCAGTAGTTATAATAAGCAGTAGCTTACCTGAATAATTTTCCAGTAGTCATAATAAGCAGTAGCTAACCTGGACCATTTCCCAGTAGTTTTCATGAACAGCACCCAACCTTGACAGTACCCCAGTGGTATTCACGAGCAGCGTAAAGCCGATACATTACCATTGACAATGCCCGCACTAGGTCACACTACTTGAGACCAGAAACAAGTCACATAGTGCTGTTACTTCGATAATTTCCCAGTAGTTTTCACGACCAGCGCCTAACCTTGACAGTACCCCTGTAGTATTCACGAGCAACTGAAAACCGATACCTGTTACCATTGACAATGCCCGCACTAGGTCACGCTCGCTTCACCCATGTGACCCAGTTATCGGTCATGACCAACTTGGTAGGGGGACGGCCTGAAGTGGTATTGTAATATTGATATATTATCTGTTTCATGGTAGTGATAGTGATTTAGTATCAGTTGCAGTGATGGTGTTTTTTTTTTGATAATATTTTCGGCTTCGATGCTTAAATCCTCTAATGACTTCTCCCACTCTACGGCGGAGTGGGAGGACGTGTCAGTTCAGTTACCCTTTGCGTTCTAGGACCATGGATTTTCCTTTTCATTAGTAAATCCCAGGCCCCAGTAGGATTTGACCCTGCTGGGCCCTAGGGTTTTGCTGACATCTCATTTTGGCTTGGATGCCAATTCCTTTAAGTCATATCTTCGTATAATATAGTTACTTTGTTTTACTTTAGCTTGCGAACATTAGAAATATTGTAATGCTTTTGCAGCATTTGGCAGCAAATGTCTCGACTTATCCTTCTTGGCAAACTTTACTGAAATGGGTTATACTACACTAAAACCTTGCTTGTAACCAAATTTCAGGATTCTAGGTAAATGGCCAGTACTCTTATAGGTTTTGATTTCCTAGCGAGTGTCCTCTGCGCCTAAACGAAGCATAAAGATCCTTATCTTTAGATTACATTGACTTAGAAGTGGATTATTTTTATTACTCTACACGGTAGCACTTTCGTCTTGGTTTGCCGCGATGTCCCCTTGCGTTTAATGGGACCTAATAAGTGGCTTTTTTTCTTTGTGGAAATGAGCCTGATAGCTGCCAGAGGGACTGGCCCGCAATGGCCGAAGACAGACGTGTGCAAAAAGGGAGAGGGAGGTTTTCGCCCAGCATTGGGACATACATGGGCTAACTAATTAACTTAGTAGCAGAGTATTCGATGTTAATTTCAGCTACATAGCTCCACGTGTTTCTCAAAAAAAGAGCCGTGACAAATAGACGGACAACAAAGTCCTAAACGGGTTCTGTTTACCCGACTTGGAAACGGAACCTTAAAATCGCTAAATTATTATATTACATTTTTCCTATAATTTATTCTATCTTAAAATATATAATATTTTAAGATAGAATAAATTATAGGAAAAATGATCGATGCCACGTGACATGTTAGGTCAAGATCGCGTCCCGGGAGCTTGTGACCTGGTTTTCGGTCATGATCAACGATATTGCAAGGGATGGGGGAGGGGAAAGGGGGGGAATGTTGCACGTTCAAGCTGTTGTAACATTATTCAGGGTAACTAAGATTGCTTTTGACATATGTAGTAATAACAAGCTTTTACTCACGGCTTTATCCGCATTAACAATCGGACCAGTACATTCAACAAAAAAAAAAAAAACTTTAACTCTTTACAAAAAATTGTGTAGATTTGTGTGAATATACACTATACAGCCTTCTTTATAAAATACCTGGGGCCTTCCCATGACGTGTTAAAATAGTAAGCGTGCGAATGCGAATTATGAGAGAAAGAGGGTTGGACCTATGCACCCTATATAGCTCTGTCTCTTTCCTGCTGTATTTCGTTTTATAAAAACGCAATTGCACTGATTTAATGTTTTTAAGCTACCGCTCTAGTAGCTACTATACTATCTAATAAATTACCAAAAAACTACCCAACTTTAGAAGGTCCTGAAAAAAAAGTTGTTACTAAAGGGATTTGATTCCCACCCGGGATAAATATTTGTATGTTACCACGATCATTTGTTCTATGTCTGGGTGTACTATTTTTTGGTAACGGCTTCACCCTCGTGAAACCAGAAAATGATACCAAAGGAACATGTTTCCAGGATAAGAGCATCTTATATGCCAAGACGTGGCCTAGTCGTGTACAAAATTATAGGAATGTTGCCTATATTATACCTGTTAATGAAGTTTATAAGCTGTCACATAAACTATACAACGTGTGACGTTGTATGCGCAAAACCTGAAATTAGTTTGATCAGAATAACGAGCAGAATCAATTAAACCACTTTTTAATATAGGTTAGATTTTTCAAAAAAATATTACCTAATTGAAAACGTCGACCTCGTCTATTTATGAATAGGTCCAGCCATCAAGCGCGCAAACTCGCCCAAATAGGTAAACAAACACAAATAGTTGTACTCAGTTGTCCCATACACGGGATAATAAAAGTTCTTATTTCAACGCGGATATGAATTTTACACAAACTAAAACTGCACTTAAAATCTTTAATTTTTTTTTGTTTTTTTTTTTTACGTTTACGTTTAACGTTACACGTTGTATAGCTTAAGATTCCAAAAATAAAACAGTTATTCTATTGGTGTTCATTGTTTATTACTAGAATATGAGGAAGTATAAAAAATAACGACAATGAAACAATTTAGAAAACCAGTTTCCTTTCAAAATTCAAAAATTCAAAATTCATAATCATTTATTTCAAATAGACCAAATGTAGGCACTTTTGAATAGTCAAATGTCGGTCAGTCCAAGAAAAGTGAAGCTAAATTGCACGTTCCAAAGCGTAGATCTCTATGGAGAAGAACGTGCAAGAAACTCCATGGACACTCTTTTAAATCATATTATGTGTTACATATAATGTTTGTTTACATTATTTGATGTTACTTCTATTATGTGAGCACAATGTAGATAATAAAATAAAAATAAAAAAAATATTAAAAGATAAAAACTGAATTAAGCTACTGGCAGTTAAGAGATGACCAGTCTCAACTGACGGCACCCGTTCACGAGCATGACTTTATTGTACCACAGGTATTCTAAATCGTACTTCGTGATCTAAATGAGATAACAGTGCCTCTAAAAGTACACTAATATGCTTACGTTCCAAAAACATACATAATAGCTGCGGTGTACTTACTGTTGCTACAAGAAATTCTTAGATAAACCTCCGTAAAATAAGATTAGAACGCTGTGTTAATGATTGCTTACCACACTTCACTCTGTTCTGACATCGAATCCAAAATGGCAGCGATTGCGTCATGTTGGTAATACTGCTTTCAAGTGTTACCAATTCAAAAACATTTTTGGTAGATTTTAAACTGGTACAAATTACGAACTGGTCTAATTTAGGCTACTCGACCCTATACAACGTGTAAAGTTAAATGCGCAAAACCTCAGACACCCCAAATAATTTTTTTATTCAATTGACCTAATATGTGAGAAAAAAATCATTAAAAAAAAATTAAGGTTTTATGAGCAGTTTTAGTTTGTTTAAAATTCATATCTGCATTGAAAAAAGAACTATCATTATCCCATATATGAGAAAATTTGATTGGATTACAACTGTTTGTGTTTGTTTACTTATTTCAGCGGGTTTGCGCACGTGATGGCTTGACCTATTCATAAATAGACAGATCGAAGTTTTTAATGAAGATTTTTTGAAAAATGTAACCTATATTAAAAAGTGATTTAATTGATTCTGCTCTTTATTCTGATCAAACTAATTTCAGGTTTTGCGTATTTAACGTTACACCTTGTATACAAATCCATTCGGCTTTGAGTACTTGAGCGTGAAGGAAGTAACATACACACATACAAACAAACTTTTACCTTTATTATACGTGAAGAGTCAAAACATTTTCTTTAGATTATTAACCAGTCAGCTGTAGGTAATCCTGTCACGCTTGTCTCTAACATCCACATAAACTTCTTTACGGTTAATGTTTAAGGAAGCCTTTCCTACAGCTTAGCTTGAGGTAGCGAGGTGGGGAATGCATAGCGGTGCGGTGGAAATGTGTAGTTGTATCCACTAGAGCGGAGCGAGAAGCTTGAAGAACGGAAAGAAAAACATTTATTTGTGACTCGCACAGGATAAAATAACATAAAAAGTAACTAAGGTAAACCGATGACCCGATGAGGGTCGCCAGAATCCGATGGATACGAGACGCACAGGGCCGGTCATTATGACGACACTTTTTTTTTTTTTTTTTTTTTTTCTCGACGGGGAAAATCATCATTGACGAAACCCGCTCTTGGGTGGAGCGGGAGACAGTGTCAGAGTCTTACTGACTAAAAACCCCGCGCCGTTCCTTCTAGCCTTCATACCGGGGCTCTAGTTTCCTTTCGGATAACCCCGACCCCGGTAGGCTTCGACCCAGATGGGCCCCTCCTGTTGCTGACAACTCCTTGAGGCGCGCGGGAACAGTGCGCGCCGTCGACGCCTTGGCTCGGTCCGGACAGTTACCGGACGATCGGACAGCGAGCTACCCATGGCTCGCCGTCCGCGAGCCCGCGTCTACGGTGGCCGGAAATCGGGATCGGAATCCCGGCGGCGGCGGCGGGGGCGCTGTTGCCTGACGCGGTCTGCCTCCTCCTTTGCTAGCATTACTGCTTCGCAGAAGGAGGCGACCGCCTGCCACTCCTCCTCGCTCCGGACCATGGCCTGAACCAAGGCCCGGCGCGAGAGGTCTCCGCCGCCGATCGCCCCCACGAGGACACGGCGTTGCTCCGCCCAAGCAGGGCACACCTCAACTGTGTGCTCCACCGTGTCCTCCGGGCGTTCCGCACAGTGGCGGCACCCGGGCGTCTCTTCCGCTCGAATCCGATGCAGGAACCTCCCGAACTTGCCATGTCCGGTGAGGACCTGCGTCATGCGGAAGGTAAGGACGCCGTGAGGTCTTTCCAGCCACGCCTCAAAGAGGGGACTTACCGCCATAATTGTGGCGTGCCCAGCACTGGGTTGCGATAGTCGCTGACGCCATTTCACCGTGAGATCCCGCCGGAGCTCTGTCCGCCATACCTCGACCTGTCGCGGTAGTGGACTTTCACCCCGGCGTTGCATCTCCACGCGCTTATCGTGCATGTGTGCAAGGACTGTTGCCTCCAGATCCCACGGTGGTAGGCCAGCCAGAAGGCTCGCCGCTTCGCGGGAGATCGTGCGGTAACCCCGCACCATCCGTATTGCCATGACCCTCTGGCAGGCGTTCAGTATGGATGCCGGTCGCTTTGCCAGCGACGGCGCCCACACCGGCGCCCCGTAGAGGGCCATGGACCGAACGATCCCCGCGTAGAGCCTCCGGCAGGAGGCGTCTGGACCCCCAAGGTTGGGCAGGAGCCGCTTGAGAGCAGCCCCGGCCCGGTTGAGTTTGGGAGCCAAACGTCGGAAGTGTTCTCCGAAATTCCATCGGCTGTCGAGAACGAGTCCCAGGTACTTCATCGTCGACCCGACGCCGATGCGAACTCCTCCTACCGTAAGTTGGGAGTCCGATGGTGGCGCATTCCGAGGGCCGTGGAAAAACATGGCCTCGGATTTGTGCAGCGCCACCTCGAGTCCCAACTCCTGGATCCTACCAACGACTATCGCAACCCCGCGTGTCGCTAGAGCGACCGCCGCCTGGTGCGACTCTCCCTGCGCTAGAACCAGCGTGTCGTCTGCGTAGCAGACCACGCTGACATTATGACGACACTTGGGGGAGGCCTATGTCCAACAGTAGACGTTAACTACAAATAATAAATTATTACACTATAAAGATAATAAAAAGATCTGTGCGAGGCTGAATAGGCTTCAATCTCAGCTACGAATTTAAATAAAAAAGTAAATAACGCAGCGCTGGTATTCTGATAGAACTTGGTGATACCACGATGCTTGCACGAGGCGAGGAAGCGTAGCGAAACTGTGAATCGTTGTGCGGTGCGAGAATGCGTAGCGGGCATTAGTCGTGTGCATTTCTGACTCGCATCTACTAACTGGCCTGTTGGTATAGTGGTTAGTGACCTTGACTGCTGTGCCGGAGGTCGTAGGTTAGATTCCCACCCAGGACAAATGTTTGTGTGATGAGCATAATCATTTGTTCTGTGTCTGGGTGTAATTTATCTATAATATGTATGTTTTTAGAAATATATAAGCATGTTTATCAGTTGTCTAGTACTCATGACAGAAGCTCTGCTTAGCTTGGGACTAGACGGCGTTGTGTGATAGTTGTGGAATGTTATTATTATTATTATTATATTATATCTCTCGCATTTTTAGAGATATAGCTTCACTAATCCTTTAACATCAGAGTTACCTACACTGTCAGGTTAGCTAAATTAATGGATCCTCTTGATATAATTCATGAATCCCCAAGCGACCACCGGTGGCCGCGCATCTATTGTCTTACTATTGTGTCTCTAATTGACGGTATCTGAAGGGATAAGCTTAAGCTGTGTTAGACACCTTTTTGATCATCTAATGACATCCCCCGCTCTTCGGCGGAGCGGGAGTTAGTGTCAGACTTTTACTGACTAAAAACCCACTCCTGTTCCTGTGTTGCCTATCATACCGGGGTTGAGCTATCTTTCGAACCAACCCTGGCCCCAGTAGGCTTCGACCCAGCTGGGCCCCTGCTGTTGCTCACAGCTCCTTGAGGCGCGCGGGAACAGTGCGTCGACGACTTGGGCTCAGTCCGGACAGTTACCGGACGGTCGGACAGCGAGCTACCCCTTGTTCACCGTGTGCAAACCCACCTCACACACCTAATAAATTTAGCAAAGGAGGCGGCCGTATGCATGACAGTACGGACTTACTCACGCCCCAGCCGCTGGGCTGCCCGATTTTAGACACCGCAGGCGTGAGCTTGCAAATGGCGAGCGATGGGTAGCTCGCCCTCTGGCTGACCGGTAACCAACCAGAACGAATTCGATTCGTCGACAGCGCGTTGTACACGTGCCTTTAGGAGATGTCAGCAAACTCGTAGGGGTTCAGCAGGGTCCAATCCTACTGGAAACATGGATTGGCCTCTGAAAGGAAAAAATCGGGGTCCTGAAAAACAATGCAAAAAAGAAACCTATGAGGCGGTTTTTATTCAGTAAAACTCTCGCCTTAGAAAAACGCGCCCTTCTGAGCGGAAGAAGTAACTTCCCACCTAAAAAAAAGCTTTACTTTTTTATACGTACATATTTTAGTTTAAATCTACGTATCTTTCATTCTAATACCCTGATCGTAATAATCCTATCCAGCTTAGCCACCTCGCTCATCTCTATTAGAAAAACACCCTAAGACCGAATTTCCCACATACGTCCCAGAGAATATCTTGCCAAAGTCTTTTACGTGATAAAATTACTGAGGAGGTTATAATCGAATCATTGCTTACCAAACCACGTTTTATCGATTAAGACAACGCCCGCTGTCTGAGTTTGTTTTGTTTTTGTTGGCGTGAGAAATAAATACAGGCTTCTTTAGAATTTTGTTGTTTTTAGGGTTCTGTACCTATAAGGAACTCTTATAGGAACACTTTGCTGTCTGTCAGTCTGTCAAGATCCTTTATCTCGGGGATGCGTAGAGGTATCGAGTTGAAATTAAAACCACATACTTTTTTTTTTCGGTGGAAAAAATCATTCAATGACAAAACCCGCTCTTGGGTGGAGCGGGAGATAGTGTCAGACTCTTACTTACTAAAAACCCACCCCGTTCCTTCAAGCCTTCATACCGTGGCTCGAGCTTCCTTTCGGATAACCCTGGCCCCAGTAGGCTTCGACCCAGCTGGGTCCCTTCTGTTGCTGACAACTCCTTGAGGCGCGCGAGCACAGTGCGCAGTGTTTAAAAAAGTGTTTTAAGTTTAATTTATCACGGTTCAAAATTTCACACTCTAATTACTAAATAAACATATTTAAATAATGAAAACGCATGATATTTTCACCAATCCATAACATTCATTACCATACAAACACACGCATGAATATCAAATGACCTTAGCACACCTCATTACAAAAAAAAAGAAAAACAAAAGAATAAACCGGCTAAGTGCGAACCGGACTCGCGCTCAAAGGGTTCTGTACGTTTCTAATACTAACGTACGTTTATAATGCTATATATTCGAAGATAATGTTGAAGAGTATACAACATTAGAAACTATATATAGGCAAAACAAATTCACATTTGTTGCATGAGAGCCCCCCTTAAATATTTATTTTAATGTGAATATACAACTAAATATTCTGTGAATATTTCAAATGTTGCTAGTATTGATTACGTTTGTTGTATTGTTGCATTACTCAAATATTAATTTTATAATGTTTTTAACGACGACAGAAATACATCATCTGTGAAAAATTTTAACTTTCTAGCTACCACGGTTTGTGAGATATAGCTTGGAGATAGAGAGACGGCCAGTGGAGTCTTAGGTTTTACCCTTTGTGCCCCACGGAACCCTAAAAAACGAATTCTAAATTTAAAACCTGTTGAAAACGTTACGCTACCAACAGGTTATGTTTGAAATGTGTCGCGTGACCTCTACATAAAAGATTATAAACTTTCATTTTACAGTCGACGCCTTTACAAGGTCACCGCTGTTGTACAACCTTTGCAGTGACAGGGCTATCATAGAAGCTATTTTTAGAATTTTAATTTTTATGGGTATGAATAAATGTCATGGTTTTACACCATTTAGTGCAGTCTGTAGATATTATTACTGCCTGATTGACGCCTGCACGGTGGACGAGACAACAGCCACCTGCTTCTAAGCTACCCAGTGTTTGCTGAACGGAGTGGGTGGAGTGAGCCTATGTCCACGGCCTTGGATCCAAAGGCCTCTTATGACAAGAGCTTGCCAACCTCCGTTAGGAAACAGACCGTAGCAAATAGCAATTTTTAAATTTCGTTGGTAGGTATTGCTTTTCTCGAAGCAATATTTATTCGCTTTGACCATTTTATAAATTCTCATCATCATCATCATATCAGCCGAAAGACGTCCACTGCTGGACATAGGCCTTCCCCAAGTGTCGCGACAACGACCGGTCCTGTGCGTCACGCATCTATCGGATTCGTGACGATGGATCCATTATAAATTCTCTGTGCTATACAAAGTACGCATTTTAATTGAAATTATCGTCATCATTATTTTCGCTGAAACATGCCCACTGTTGGACATAGGTTCCTCAAGTGTCGCTAAAGCGAACAGTCCATCTATTTGATTACCTTGACCCTCAACATGTCATCGGACCTCCTTGTGAGAGGCATTTCAACGCAGCATCTTCCTGTACGCGGTCGCCTCTTCAGAACCTTTCGGTCCCATTGAAGTTATAACCATAATAATTTGAATTACCGGTTTCCAATTCATTGTCATCAAAAATATTCATTTCGGGCTTCCGTTAAAAGTGACGTCAAAATAAATTAACATTATCCCCTCTAAAAAAATATGGCTGTTTTATGTACGAGTTTTGGACGCATCTACAAGGTCACGCCCGCTGTCACTGGGGTGTCATGGCGCCGTACGCGTGCGATCAAGTGGAAAATGGAATTGGTAATATAGCCTTTACAACGATCTTGAGGGCTGTTTGCGTGTCGTTAAAGGATATTGATACTTCAACTTCAAAATAATTTTATTAGTTGTTTGGGAAACTATGTGAACTATACAACGTGTAACGTTCATTATCATCATCATTTCAACCGACAGACGTCGACGTCTGTCTGTTGAAATGATCTGGGGGAGGCCTATGTCCAACAATCGATTGTTGGACATAGGCCTCCCCCAAGTGTCGCCACAATGATCGATCCTGTGCGTCTCGCATCCATCGGATTCCCGCAACCTTCACCAGGTTATCGGTCCACCTTGTAGTTACTGATTTTGAACAAATTATATTCAGGTTCTGCATAGAGTAAAAATCGTGTTGTATAATATACAAGGTGTAACGTTAAATGCGCAAAACCTCAGACACCCCAAATGATTTTTAATTCGATTTATCTAAATATGAGAGAAAAAAAAAACATAAAAAAATTTAAGGTTTTAGGAGCAGTTTTAGTTTGTTTAAAATTCATTTTTGCATTGAAATAAGAACTTTTTTTATCTCGTGTATGAGAAAATTTGAATGGATTACAAATCTTTGTGTTTTTTTGCCTATTTCAGCGGGTTTTCGCTTTTCGCACGTGACGGCTTGACCTATTCATAAATAGACAGGTCGAAGTTTTTAATGATGATTTTTTGAAAAATGTAACCTATATTAAAAAATGGTTTAATTGATTCTGCTCGATATTCTGATCAAACTAATTTCAGGTTTTGCGCATTTAACGTTACACCTTGTATATTATACAACACGATTTTTAGTCTATTCAAAACCTGAATATAATTGGTTCAAAATCAGTAACTGAATGAATTCCAATAGTTTTTAAACCATGTTATATTTTTGTCCAAAATTATAAAGGTCAAAAGTTGAACTCCAGTTGGACACACTAAGAGCGGAATTCACCAATAAAACTAATCAATCACGATTAGATTTCAAACAAAACTCAGTTCGAGCGTCTAAACGAGATTATAGCTTCATTTTGCGTTTCACCGCCACAAATTGAATCTAGTTTACGCTTAACTCAGTTATCCTTTCTAATATTATAAAAGCCAAAGTGAGTTTGTTTGTTACGTCTTCACGCCTAAATGGCAGAACCGATTTTGATAAAACTTGGTACACGGATAGATCATGTCCTGGAATAGGACATAGGATACTTTTTATCCGGGAAGTATGTTCTCTTGGGATAACTTTCTGCTAAACTTTATTGTCCACCAAAAAGCAACACCGCTTATATATAAAATTAATTGTATGGATAATTATGAGGACAACCACGTGTATAAGTATCGGTCACTAATTACCAGTCACCCTATATATACCTATGGAGATTGACGAGCTAGAGTGTGAGAAGTCATTGGATGATTTGCCAATGATAGGCAATGATGCACTTGTGAAGTCTTGAGCATAGACGCCGAGTTGCTTGCCTGTCCATTTACTATCGTTTACATTTCGGGGAGTGTGCACTGGAGTTACACAATTTAATTCCACCAAGTCCATCCCATCATTGGACCACAAGACGTACGGCGTTGCACCACCGGTACATGGTAGACATCCCACCCATACGTACAAAGCGTTTTGGGAATACATTCATTATGCGCAAGCTAAAGAGTGGAATTCCCTGCCGGAGTCTGTGTTTCCTGATAGCTATAACCTAGGGGTCTTTAAGTCGAGAGTGAATAGATTGCTTCTAGGCAAGCGTGTTCCATCGTCGGCCACATCATCGCTTACCATTAGGTAAGATAGTGGTCAAACGTGAGCCTATACATTATAAAAAAAAAGATTTGCCACCTTCAAAAACAAAAACAAATATCTCAAATCATTAGCGTTTTAACAACATAATCAATACAAAACAGAATACTCATTCTATTGGATGTTATTCGAACTCTGATCGTTCAAAAACCTCACAGACATTCATCACTGTCAGACACGAGCAACAGATTTGTATAGCAAATCTTTCAAGGGTACTAATGGGAAACACAACCACCTGTTAAAGAAGGCTCTATCATTGTACGAAGAGATATTATTTGAGGAAAAAAGGCGTATTGAATATTTTTTTAAAGGAAAAATATTGAATAGATTGATTTCTTTTTGCTCTTCAATAATTGGTTGCTCTGAAAAGGAAAATTTTTCATTTGTTTTTTATTGTTACGTCGTTTCAAGGTTATGCCGTGTTGTAAGTAGCGAGTTGTCAAAGTAGATTAATGTATTTCTAAAGCCGTAATGTTTTTTTCGCCAAACAAGAGGCTGGGCACATTGCTCGTAGAATGCATTGCTAAACATTTTGTACTTAGCGTTTCGGGGAAAAGTCTGATGATTTCATACGTACAAAAAGTAAAGATTTAGAAAGACCGGCCAAGTGCAAGATGTACTCGCCCATGAAGAAAAAAAAAAACGAAAAAAAATCACCTTTAATACATGGGAGCCCCCTTCAATATTTATTTTGTTCTGTTTTTTAGTATTTGTTTGTTATAGCGGCAACAGAAATACATCAATTGTCTGATTATTAATTACGGTTCATGAGATACAGCATGGTGATAGACGGACAGACGGACGGACAGTGGAGTTATAGTAATAGAGTTCTGTTTTACCTTTTGGTTACAAAACCCAAAAAACTCAACCAACAAAAATCTTCTTCAGACTTTTCGTAACACGATCCAAATCACGCTCGATTAATTTTGTTTTTTATTTGAAATCTTTATCGTTGTATACATAATTTATGGCTCATATTTAGGTCAAACACTGTATCTTCCGGGAAAACTCCCTTTGTTGTATTTTACATAGATTAACTTTGATTAATCTTCCATTATATGATTTTGTTAGCCGCACGATTTTCTCGGAAAAACAAAGGTGTTTTTTCCAAGAAACCTGTGATGTATCGTCGATAAAGTTGGATTTTTAATTCATGAATCCCCAAGCGACCACCGGTGGCCGCGCATCTATTGTCTTACTATTGTGTCTCTAATTGACGGTATCTGAAGGGTTAAATAAAATATTGTTATGAAAATCTGAAGAGCCAGTGTTTTCAACAGAGCTTTCAGATTAATATTATAACGTCAAGTTTTTCGCCACACAAAGCCGTCTAGTCCTAAACTAAGCAGAGCTTCTGCTATGAGTACTAGACAACTGATACTTAAATAAACATGCTTATTAAATATATTCCTAACTATATACTTCTTCTTCTTCTTCTTGCCCTTATCCTATATTACTTGGGGTCGGCGCAACACTTTTTTTTCTTTCATTCTGTCCTGTCCCGTCAAACTATCACTAATTCCCTTTTCTTTCATATCACTCCTCACACAATCTATCCATCTTTTCTTCGGCCTTCCTCTCCCTCTCCATCCATCTACACGTATACTCAGAACTCTTTTAGTAAAATGCGCTTCATCCCTCCTCTTCACATGACCGTACCAAGACAATCGATTAGGTTTAAACTTTTCAGTTACTGGCGTCACTTTCAAACTTCCTCTAATATCCTCTAATACATACATAGACCCAGACACAGAACAAAAGATCGTGCTTATCACATAAATATTTATCTTGGATGGGAATCGAACCTAACCTCCGGCGTAACAGCCAGAGCCAGCAGAGAATATTATGTTAAGCTACTACGAGTATTGTATATATAACTATTGTAAGAACTTTTATAACCATATTTATCTGCAAATAAATCTTTGACTTTGACTACATCTACAGGCCAGTTAAAAATATATCATAGTTTATGATAAGTTAATAATTTATTTTATGGTTAACATGTGTGAGGTCGTTACCTTTGTGTCTTTTTTTTCTATATATACACTAGCTTTTACCTGCAGCTTCGACCACGTACATAAAATATAGCCTATTATTCCTGAGTGACATACTCAAGAATAAAGCAGTTTTTTATCGGTGAAAAAATTAGCAATTGGACCAGTACTTCCAAAGATTACCTTCTACAGCCACAAAAAAACAAACTTTACCTCTTTATTATATTAGTGTAGATAACACTCGCATGAAGTCGCTACCAGGACTATATGATCTGTGTTCAAGTCTAGTTCTCATGTCGTTTCTCTCCAGAGAAATCGTAGGTCATTGCCCCGTGTGAAGAAACTCTACACTCCGTTTTAATACAAGAACTTTACGACTCACACCGCACGAAATAATACGAATATATTCTATTTACTTTATACCCAAGATGATCTAAATACGAAAGAATCAATCTAATCGAGGGTTATAACCCTAACCTTTGATCTGATGGAAATGAGTACTAATGCAGTAATGTAATAAATTGGGAGTAAAAAAATTAACTTCTATACATGGTTATTTGTAAAACACTGGCAACCTCTCAGGACTATGTTACTAACATTCTATACAACAACTTTTGTTCTATGACTTTTAAAAATTTATCATATTTTTGTTCGTCAGATTTTCATACAGAAATAAAAATAATTAAAATAATGTTCTAAATATTACGAAGTCTATGCGAAGCAAGCGATAATGCAATAGCAAAGGGGAGGGGCTTTGGTCTAAAATATTAAAGGATTATTTTTGGTAAAAAAAGTCACAGAACAAAAGTTGTTTATGATGTTAGTAATACAGTCCTGCAAGGTTGTTAATGATTTACAAATAATCCTGTATATATAAAAGGAGAAACTGACTGACATTTAAACGAATAGCCGAAACTACTAGAACTAGGCACATGATATTTTCCTTTTTAACCGACTTCGAAAACGGATGTATGTTTTTTTTTGTGTATGTATGTTCACCGATATTTCGGTCAATTATGGACCGATTTTGAAATTTTTTTTTTAATTGAATGGTTATGCTTCCAAATTGGTCCCATAGAAATTTTGTTATGATCTGATCATGAACTTCGAAGATATAGAATAGAACTCCTCATAGAATCATAGCAGAATTGTCGTAACAAGTAAAATTGCTTTGTTTCTACGTGTAGTCGATGAGTGACTGAAAGAAAAGGGGGAGGGGATGTATCGAACTGATCTGGTGATAAAACCGGAACGTAAATTCATGTAATATAACCGTATTTGGGATTATTAGAATCGTTATGAGATGCACTCTGGCTATAAGGTAATTTATGTTTAGCTGAAGTGTAGGTACTTTTTAGTGGTGCTACCATAACTAAAAAGTGAAAAATAAAAAACTTTTTACAAAAAAAAAATAATTCGACTTCAAAAAGTACAAAATAACTTTAATTTCGGAAGTCGGTGTTAAATAACGAAGAGACAAGATTAGGTATCTTTCATAGAAACACCGACTTCCGAAATTAAAGTTATTTTGTACTTTTTGAAGTCGGTTTAATTTTTTTTTGTAAAAAGTTTTTTTATGATGAAGACGAGCATTTTTTAACCGATTGAAAACTGCTTAATTCCTAATATCATAAAATATTAGGAATTAGTCAGTGTACGTGAGCGAAGCCGCGGGCAAAAGCTAATGTAGGTATATTTTGCTTTGAATATCAAAGTATAGGCTTTAACGGTTGATTAGGTACGTGGTTGGAAATTTGGTTTTGATACTACGATAGAAGTATATCATAGAGATTTCGTTAAGTAATATTTGTATAAATAATAATAATAATAAATTTGTGAGAGCAGTGGTGGCCAAGTGGTAATGGCCCCGACTTACGAGTTGTAGGTCGCGGGTTCGAATCCAGCCAGGCACATTACTTTGTGTAATTTATTTTATCACCACTGCTCTCAAAACGGTGAAGGAAAACATCGTGAGGAAACCGACATGTCCTAGGACCAAACATTCGAAGACATGTGACATCCACCAACGCGCACTCGGCCCGCGTGGTGGATTACGGCCCATTTCCTCTCCTAGAGAGGAGGCCTGAGTCCCAGCAGTGGGAACATTAAAAAGGCTGATGATGATAATGATGATGATGATTTATACAAATATTGTTTAACGAAATCTCTATGATATAGGGAGTTGGTGATAGCGTGACGAGTGACAGGACAGAATGGAAGAAAAAACGTGTTGCGCCGACCCCAAATAAAAATGGGACAAGGGCAGGAAGATGATGATGATGAAATAAGTAAAATGATTTTGGGAACACATTCATTATGCGGACAGCTAAGGAGTGGAATTCCCTGTCGGAGTCTTTGTTTCCTGCCAGCTATAACCTAGGGGTGTTTAAGTCAAGAGTGAAATAGTGGTCAAACGCGAGCCAATCCTTACTAATATTATAAAAGCGAAAGTGAGTTTGTTTGTTTGTTACGTCTTCACGCCTAAATGGCAAAACCGATTTTGATGAAACCTGGTACACGGATAGACCATGCCCTGGAATAGGACATAGGATACTTTTTATTCCGGAAGGATGTTTCCTTGGGATATTTTTTTACTATTACGCAGGCGAAGCCGCTGGGAGCAGCTAGTCCATTATAAAAAAAAAATATCCACAATATTTTTATTGAAGGCTAAGCTGAAAAAAAAGGGAATCACTTAAGAGCATGGCTGCAATATGTCAAAGCAAACATATTTCTATTCAAAAATATATGGAACAATTCTCCTTGAGAAATATCAATTTCCACATCGACGAAGAAACCAACAAGAAACTTCCACAAAATATACGGAAACCAAAATACAAAAACATCCGCTCGAAAAAAATGTTTCTTTCACAAAGATTAGTATCTTTCCATATCTTTTCGTGTGCGTGAAAGCGAATATTATTTTTCTTATAAAAATTTACTGAAAGCATTAGAGTCTTGCTGAAGAGTTCCTAAATTCTGCTTTTAATGTTGACGTACAATATGAAAGTACTTGCTTTCAAAGTTAATGGAACAGGACAGTCTGTCATAATTATTATGGTAATTTGAGAGTTCTCATAATGTCTTTTTTTTCTTTAGGATTCTTGTTTCCTTTTTAATAAGTAAAATATCGAAGGAATCGTTCGTATAATTTGTTATAAATTTACATGTAATTTTAATTGAGGCTTCAAATGAAAACGTCGATTTTTGTGATTGTAAAAGGTTTCGAGAGAAGTCGTGAGTTTGCAGAAATGATGAGGTTCTTTTTTTAACCGACTTCTAAAAAAGGAGGAGGTTCTCAATTTGGATGTTTGTATTTTTTATGTTTGTTCGTGCATAACTTCGTCGCTTGCCAATAGATTTGAAAAAATATTTGGTCCCATAGTCACCAAGTTGGGATCTGATGATGGAATCTTGGCGAAATCGAGGGAACTCCTCAAATTCAATAAAATTTTTTAGTGAAGTCGGTTATTTTTTTTATAAAAAGGTTTTTTTTTCATCATCTGACTGCTTCTGGCGAGGGTGCCAGGAGCATTATTGAGATTATTTGCTTTATTGGATTTTTGGCATCAAAATAATCTAATTATGATGTAACTACGATGCTTAGTTATTGTGAAAAAAAAAAAATTTAATAAGAGCCAAATGTTGAGAATTTTGATGAAATTGTGACTTCTGAAATAAGAAAATGAAACATAATTAGAACTAGCCATGAATGCATTTCAAAGATGATAATGTTGCGCTTAGTTTCCATTCGTAAGATTTGTAAATTCGTTATAATACACCCAAATTGACTTAAAAAAATAACTGGCTACTACTAATACTATGGTTAAAATAATATTTCAAGTTGTTTTATTATTTTGTTCAAAAAAAGCATACAAAGATGCGCTAATAACTTGCCGCGGGTGAATTTTTACAAGACTCCAGCCTTAAAAGAAACACCATGAAAGAATATTCCAAGAATTGCTACGCGATTCGTAGCGTATCTGCTACGCGCTACGAGAGCGTAGCAAGCAGCCGTAGCCGAGACAGTCTACGCTGGTTATTTCTTTAGTGTTGCTACGTTAATATAATTTGTATTTGTAATAAATTAATTAATTTGTACTAGCGTTGTAGGATTCATATTTATTCGGGATCAAAAGAAGGTAACACTGTAGGTGGCACTTAGCGAAAGTGTAGCTGTCTATGAATAAATACTTTTGCCAAGTTTGACTTTATAATAAACACAAGTAAAAGTCTATAAAGATGTTCAAATCTGAAACGTTATATCGTGTGTGTTTTTCTTTGTAAGATTTTTACAGTAACACAGATTTACTAAACCTTTTAGCCATATAATATTATATACACATTATTTGTACACCAAGATTACAATTTAAAAAATTAAACCTTATGATAAAAACTTAATTCAATTTCATTTGAAATAAGCAGTACCTTTGTACTCTTCTTTCTGTATTTGTTAATTTAATTTTTTAAGTGTTTGTGTGTACATAAATGAATAAATAAATAATAAATAATTAGCGGACTTATCGCACTCAGCAATTTTTTTGCAACTTGGAATGAACAAAAATTATCTGAACCCAAATTCGCTTGTACTTGATGCAAGTAATACTAAAATAAAATACGTACAAAATATATATGTACAAACAAGAAAAACGAACACATGATCATAGTGACAAGTAATGTTCCCTCACAAGCCTTTTAAACACAGGCAGTGTTTGCAGACGTTTTATTGTATTTTTTTAATTGATACAAAGTAGTACTTGATTGGGATCCCACCTATAGTAAGCAGTGATGCAATCGTTGATAGTGAGGCGCACTAGTTTATTAAGAGCCTATTCACTCTAGCTTTTAAAACACTTAAATTAAAATCGTACGGAAAAACCGCAGCAGGCAAATAGGCTAGTTGCCGTAAAAAAATGTAATTAGTCCGTCTTTTAGATTATTCAAAAATAAGGGACATGTATTTTTTTATTTGTAAATTAAACCAAAAATGACAAAGATATAGCCCATTAAAGTTACGTGTAACGTCACGCCGTGCTGCATTTGCATTTGGGTATATTGTAATTTTTTGTTTAATCGAAAAAAATTACGTATCCAATATTTTTTTATAATCTAAAATACGGACTAAATAAAATGTAGTTATTTTGACCCTGGAAACTACCCTATTGTAGAATTATAAATCATTTAAAGTTCAAAGACCCTTTGCCCCAGATACGAGCAGATATTTTCCAGACAACTTATCTAAAGAGGCGTCCTAATGTCCTAATCTGTCAAACGCTTAGCCTTTTCAACTTTGAAATTGATTACGGGATAAACAAATTAATGATAACGATAATAGGGTTTAAAATCGTTTAAATACTAACGTTTGCGGCCAAATGTTCACCTTTTTCAGACTGTCCCAAAATTTTGCTCCTTTGTTATTTAATTAGTGCTAAATGGTGGGATGCTAGGGCGCTTAATAACATTGAAAGAGGTATTAGGAAGCCGGGGTATAGTCACGGTAATAATATCATACAGTATTCCAACTTCATTCAAACGGACGAAACGCGAGCTATACCTACGCGTCTCGGTTGTAGCATGGGCTCGGCATGTAGACAGTCGCGACCGTCACAACTGTGCCGCAGTGACGAACGGACACGACGGTTTTTTTAACAATAATCGCGCGATTATTGTTAGTTTGTATAATTCAAAGTAAAGACGAGGTATTTTATTATTAATAATAGTTGTTTATTGTACTATGTGTATGAATAATACTGGAAAAGCATTTTATTTAAATCAAAAAACAACACGAATTTTATTGAACACTTCCTATTCAATCCACAAAGTATTTTGTTTATATAAAAAACTAATTACAATTACAAAAATAAACGGAGACAAACTAGGCAAATGTAATTAGAATGCTGGAGGCGAGCAGCCCTATCGTATGTTTACGTACCGCGCGGCTGTAGGCATTTATTTCGAAGATGCGGCCGAGTTACAATACTGTATGATACTATTACCGTGGTATAGTTTAGGGAAGTTTGGACGATAAAGTTACTAGTTTATTTAGTACATTATTCGGTAATACGTTTCCGTTTTTAATTAACTTCAAGAAGAAGCTTCTATGTTCGGTGGAAAGTATTTTACAAGCTCTTATTTAGTTTCACCTGTCCCGATGTTTAACTGTAATCAAACCTTGCAAATTCAATTTGACCCACTTCCTGGTTACCGATTGAGCTGAAATTTTGCACACATGAGTAAGTTAGATGACAATGCAAAATTATTATGACATGGAGCTGATCTGATGGTGGAACTGGAAGGTGGCTATAGGAACTTGGTAGTTAAATGATACATTCCCATTGAGTTTGCGCTCGTATGATTCGTTTTGACGAAGCTATAAAAGCTTGCTATGAAAAAAAAACGACTTCCATTAATAGCTTGTTTTTATGTATGTTCACTGATTTCTCGGAAATATTTTTTATTTTTATTGAAAGTTTATGCTTCTAAATTGGTCTCATAGAAATATTGTTCTTGTGTATTGTTGTTGTTGTGTGTTGTTGTTGTGTTGAACTTCGAAGATATGGAACGGAACTCCTCATAGGATCACAGCAGAACCATCGTAACAAGTAAAATTGCTTTGTTTTTTGTTGATCTACCACATACTATAAATGGTTTTTCGTTTACTTATTTGCTTCAGCCAGTGGCTTCGTTCGCGTGAATGTTGATTGTTGCAGAAGCGAAGTTGAACACAAAGATGAATACAAATTAGCCTGTGTCCATCTTTGGAGTTCAAGCTTTCTCCGTATCAAACATCAAATTCAGTTTAGTAGCTTAATTGTGAAAGTGTAACAGACAAACAAACAGGCAGACAAAGTTACAATTTCATTATCATCATCATCAGCCGAAAGACGTCCACTGCATTTTTATTTCTTTCCTAGTCTATGAAAGTTGAGGACGTATTTCGACCATGGCATTTCAGACTATCTAAATCTCTATGATACCACAATACACTTAATTATCTTTAAAAAGTGGAAACACCATCTGGGTACAAGGTAATATTAAAACAAAAAGCCTTGACATACAGAACTTAAAAGCTTTGTATTTATAGAATTTTCAGTGCAAATGTTTCCATAAAAAATATAAGCGTGGAATATAATGTTTATACACCGGAGTGGACCGTAAATGACCCGTGAAGTGTAATGTTTTTAGTCCGTTTTGTATAAACATACACTACTAATGTCAAGGGCAATTTTGTATGAAGTAATTATTTTTGTGGGTTATGACTAGAATGAGGACGGTGTTCATGTTTTGTTACGAATTAGGACTTGTTATGTCATGTTCATTTGGTAATTAGTTCGTAATATGGAAGTTACGTGTCGACACATGTAAAGGTGACACTAAAAATAACTTAACTACAATATAATAATAATTTCCATAACTATTACACTACACTGTCTAGTCCCAAGCTAAGCAGAGCTTGTGATATTAGTACTAGAGAACTGATAAACGTAGAGTATATTATAGATCAATTACACCCAGACACAGAACAAATGATCGATGCGTGCTCACATCACACACATCAACTCTTTCAAGCCATCTAGAGTTGAAACTCTTAGGTCTGTGTGATCTTAAACTATTTAAAGGTTTATCGAAACGCGTAGTAAACACTTCGTGTGACGTTTTTATCTCGGCCAGAGATTAAACTTACCACACAACGTGGTAACGCCGTCAGTATTTTTGAGATGCTTTCAATCGACAGCGCTGTGTAAGATTTTTAGATATCATAGGTTTTCCATTAGCGAGGAATTTTTGTTTAAGTCTATAATAGAATACACATTTATTACAAAAAACTCGGCTACTTATGTGATGGAATCGCAATAAGAAACGATTTAACTATACAACTGTAACTATAAAACAATAACAATAAATGTAACTATACAACTATACCAATCTATCATAAGAGTCGCCGCACACAGGCCGCCGGCCACAACAACAAAACACCGCGACCGGTGTGAAAGTTTCATACATTTTATATGGATTTGCCGCACACGGTTGACGCGACTGGCCGCCCCACGCTATGTATCGCCGCAGCACGCTTCTTGTGGCCCAAACCGGTCACTAAACGCCGATACAAAACGCTGCTGCAATCTATTCCCGCATTTAAACCTTCTTGAACAGAGTCCATTATGATACTGCATGTATGGGTTAAAAAAAGTAGCAGCCATCGGAGAAGCTTTTGGCGTTTGTGTCTGTGGCATGTCGCCCATATGCGGCAACATTGATACAACTATATGGTGTGTCATAAGCATCATATCGGTACGTAACGGTACGCGGCGTATTATTGCGGAACGGTACGCTGTACCTATGCACGTATGCATCACATAAAGTAGGAATTTAATATAAGTCTGAACTTCTTTGAAAATATTTTATTGCATCTTTTCCAGCCGTCGTAGCGTGATGTATTAAAAAGGTGAGGATTGTGAAATATTTTCATAGCAATTGACAGTTCCTTTAGCTGGCCGAAGAAAAAATTAAAATCGAGAAAATTACTTTTGCTCTTCAGGGTTCCGTACTTAACAGGTAAAATGGAAGTGTTCATTTAGTGGTTAGCGGCCCTTACTGATATGTCGGAGATTCTCATCCAAGACAAATATAAAAATAATATTCCACAACTATCACACAACGCTGTCTAGTCCCAAGCTAAGCAGAGCTTGTGTTATGGGTACTAGACAACTGATAAACATACTTATATATTTCTAAATGCATACATATTATAGATAAATTACATCCAGACACAGAACAAATGATTATGCTCATTACACAAACATTTGTCCTGGGTGAGAATCGTGCCCACGACCTCCGGCATAGCAGTCAGGGTCACTAACCACTAGACCAACAGGCCAGTCAAATGTTTGTGTGATAAGCACGATTATTTACTGTCCCCGCACAGGGGCCTCAAAATTACGCCGCCACAAAAAACGGTAGAAGCGGCCACAATAAAAAGCTATAAGCCGCCGCAAAAAACAGCTGAAGCGCGCAAGGCCGGCGAAGCTTGAAGCGGCTTCAAGCGATTTTTTGCGGCGGCAATGCCGCACACGAGCCACAAAAAAGGCCGTCTCACAATGGGCAGGGCACACTGCATGCAGAACAGATGGGCGATGGGGACGAAAGGTTCTGGAGTAACAACCACGTACCGTAAGACGCAGCGTTGGAAGGCCTCCAACAAGGTGGATCGATGACCTGGTCCGGGTCGCGGCAATCCGGTGGATGCCTGACGCACAGGACCGGTCGTTGTGGCGACGCTTGCGGGAGACATATGTCCAGCAGTGGACGTCTTTCAGCTGATATGATGATGATGATGATGAACACTCGTACCTGCCTAGTAGACGGCAGTACAAAAACACCAATCACTATACATTTACTAGACTCAACATTGTATACCCTCAGTGCTATACAATGGCTGTTGATTAGCCACTTACTGGCCATTGCTGGTGACAGATTAATCACTACTGTAGTGGATATCGTGTTCCTATTATATATAATATCGTCTGTGGCCATCATTGTTTGTCGTGTGTCAATTATTTGCCTTGTTTGTTGTATGTAGGTAATAATTAGTTAAGAGGACCCCTCCCCACAAACACGTACCGGAAGACGTAGCGTTGGAAGGCCTCCTAAAAGGTGAACCGATGACCCGGTAAGGGATGCGAGACGCACAGGACCGTTCATTGTGGCGACACACAATACGGTTCATTGTGGTGATTCTCCCCCGCCGCCGCCACCGGGATTCCGATCCCGATTTCCGGCCATCGTAGACGCGGGCTCGCGGACGGCGAGCCATGGGTAGCTCGCTGTCCGATCGTCCGGTAACTGTCCGGACCGAGCCAAGGCGTCGACGGCGCGTATTGTTCCCGCGCGCCTCAAGGAGTTGTCAGCAGCAGGAGGGGCCCATCTGGGTCGAAGCCTACCGGGGTCGGGGTTATCCGAAAGGAAACTAGAGCCCTGGTATGAAGGCTAGAAGGAACGGCGCGGGGTTTTTGGTCAGTAAGACTCTGACACTGTCTCCCGCTCCACCCAAGAGCGGGTTTCGTCAATGATGATTTTCCCCGTCGACAGGAAAAAAAAAATTGTGGTAATTCTTGGCCTATGTCTTTTGACTGGCCTGTTGGTCTAGTGGTTAGTGGCCCTGACTGCTATGCCGGAGGTCGTGGGTTCGATTCCCACACCAGGACAAATGTTTATGTAATGAGCATTAAAAAAAAAAAATATTGAGCATGCTCATCACACGAGCCCATCATTAAGAAACTTAGGGTTACGTTAAAGGTTACGTACAGTTGATGTTGTAGAAGTTTGACTGGTCTGTTGGTTAGAGATCTTGACTGCTATATGGCAGGTCATTGGTTCGATTCTCACTTAAGGCAAATGTTTGTGTGATGAGCATGATCATTTGTGTCTGGGTGTAATTTATCTATAACTAGCTTTTGCCCGCGCGGCTTCGCTCCCGCTCGTCTCTACTCCACACTACCAACTCTACCCTACTCTACCGTACTCTACCCTACTCCACCCTACTCTACCCTACTCTACCCTACTCTACCCTACTCTACCCTACTCTACCCTACTCTACCCTACTCTACCCTACTCTACCCTACTCTACCCTACTCTACCCTACTCTACCCTACTCTACCCTACTCTACCCTACTCTACCCTACTCTACCCTACTCTACCCTACTCTACCCTACTCTACCCTACTCTACCCTACTCTACCCTACTCTACCCTACTCTACCCTACTCTACCCTACTCTACCCTACTCTACCCTACTCTACCCTACTCTACCCTACTCTACCCTACTCTACCCTACTCTACCCTACTCTACCCTACTCTACCCTACTCTACCCTACTCTACCCTACTCTACCCTACTCTACCCTACTCTACCCTACTCTACCCTACTCTACCCTACTCTACCCTACTCTACCCTACTCTACCCTACTCTACCCTACTCTACCCTACTCTACCCTACTCTACCCTACTCTACCCTACTCTACCCTACTCTACCCTACTCTACCCTACTCTACCCTACTCTACCCTACTCTACCCTACTCTACCCTACTCTACCCTACTCTACCCTACTCTACCCTACTCTACCCTACTCTACCCTACTCTACCCTACTCTACCCTACTCTACCCTACTCTACCCTACTCTACCCTACTCTACCCTACTCTACCCTACTCTACCCTACTCTACCCTACTCTACCCTACTCTACCCTACTCTACCCTACTCTACCCTACTCTACCCTACTCTACCCTACTCTACCCTACTCTACCCTACTCTACCCTACTCTACCCTACTCTACCCTACTCTACCCTACTCTACCCTACTCTACCCTACTCTACCCTACTCTACCCTACTCTACCCTACTCTACCCTACTCTACCCTACTCTACCCTACTCTACCCTACTCTACCCTACTCTACCCTACTCTACCCTACTCTACCCTACTCTACCCTACTCTACCCTACTCTACCCTACTCTACCCTACTCTACCCTACTCTACCCTACTCTACCCTACTCTACCCTACTCTACCCTACTCTACCCTACTCTACCCTACTCTACCCTACTCTACCCTACTCTACCCTACTCTACCCTACTCTACCCTACTCTACCCTACTCTACCCTACTCTACCCTACTCTACCCTACTCTACCCTACTCTACCCTACTCTACCCTACTCTACCCTACTCTACCCTACTCTACCCTACTCTACCCTACTCTACCCTACTCTACCCTACTCTACC
Organism: Mythimna lalbum; assembly: GCA_949319445.1. Classification (NCBI taxonomy): domain Eukaryota; kingdom Metazoa; phylum Arthropoda; class Insecta; order Lepidoptera; family Noctuidae; genus Mythimna; species Mythimna lalbum. Next base: position 15,339,466 of record OX439357.1, on the reverse strand, counting down.
CTACTCTACCCTACTCTACCCTACTCTACCCTACTCTACCCTACTCTACCCTACTCTACCCTACTCTACCCTACTCTACCCTACTCTACCCTACTCTACCCTACTCTACCCTACTCTACCCTACTCTACCCTACTCTACCCTACTCTACCCTACTCTACCCTACTCTACCCTACTCTACCCTACTCTACCCTACTCTACCCTACTCTACCCTACTCTACCCTACTCTACCCTACTCTACCCTACTCTACCCTACTCTACCCTACTCTACCCTACTCTACCCTACTCTACCCTACTCTACCCTACTCTACCCTACTCTACCCTACTCTACCCTACTCTACCCTACTCTACCCTACTCTACCCTACTCTACCCTACTCTACCCTACTCTACCCTACTCTACCCTACTCTACCCTACTCTACCCTACTCTACCCTACTCTACCCTACTCTACCCTACTCTACCCTACTCTACCCTACTCTACCCTACTCTACCCTACTCTACCCTACTCTACCCTACTCTACCCTACTCTACCCTACTCTACCCTACTCTACCCTACTCTACCCTACTCTACCCTACTCTACCCTACTCTACCCTACTCTACCCTACTCTACCCTACTCTACCCTACTCTACCCTACTCTACCCTACTCTACCCTAATTTCTCACTTAAAAAAAATTTTACTATGTCCGTTTCCAGGGTCCCAACTATCTCTGTACCAAAATTCATCAAAACCGGTTTTGCCATTTAGACGTGAAGCCGTAACAAACAAAAAAATAAACAAACAAACTCACTTTCGCTTTTATAATATTAGTAAGGATTAAAACACATTACATGTCATAATAGTTGGTTTCCACTATCAAATTAAAACTCGGCCACAAACTACATCCAAAAGTTACTCGATCCATTTTTCATCATAAACTAAAACAAGTATAAATCAACATTCATTTGAAAGCCATTAGGAGCCTACTAACAACAACAATACAAAACCATTTAACTTTGAAGTAACCTATTTTATAATAATAAACAAATATTTAGACACTATAGTTGTTTCATTTTAGCATGGTAATAGAGGTCATTGACCCGCCTACATTTTACTATATTAAAATTGTAATTAAAATTTCCTTGTAATTAAAAACCTTGCAATAACAAGATTTTAATTAAATGCGCTAAAAAGAATAGTCTGTCCCACTTGAATCGGCATTACTTTGTCATGATTTTTAACTTTTCGTATTAATGGAAAATGGTACTTATATAGATTATATTTTATAGGGGGAATATTGTTTGGGTTCCTACGAAGAGATATGCGGCAAAGAGCAATAACTCTCCACAAACTATAATTAGTGACTGTATCTGACATAATGAGTGACTTACAAAAAAAAAAGAGCGTTGGCGAAATCGGGCGCTTGGGGACTTAATTCCCAAGCGCCCGAAAAGTGCCATAAAATTGTGTATTTTTAAAGCCTGCTCCTCGGTAACGGCCAGGTTAATGGGTTTGAAAAAAAAAAGTGTATTTAATATAGATTAATGAACAACAATATCAATTATTGATTTTTTTGTGCGACTAATACTTTTGTCTAAAAAAAAATATTTTGCTATTTCACTTTTTTTCTTACTTCTTCGAAACGGCGTCTAAGCCGTCAAAGTTAAAGAGTATAGATCTTTTCAGAAACATTTTTACACATAAAAATTGGTGGTTAATATTCTTTAAAGTGAACATAGAATATATATAAATTAATTAATATTTCGCAAAGAAAATGAATTTAAAAGTCAGCGGGGCCCTATTCGGGCGCAGCTGGCCGCAATTAAATGCAAAGAAACGCGTACTGACGCTTAATCGGGTATGAGAGTTGTATCCATTTAATTTTGGCCAGATGTTCAAGGGAGTTAACAGTGTTTTTATTAATTTATCTCGGAAACGAATGGGCTTCAAAACCCTTAAGCTACTAGACAGCAGTATCATCATCATCATCATCATCATCAGTCTTCTTTTAATGTTCCCGCTGCTGGGACTCAGGCCTCCTCTCTAGGAGAGGGAACGGGCCGTGATCCACCACGTGGGCCCAGTGCGGGTTAGTGGATGTCACGTCTTTGAATTTTTGGTTCTACGACATGCCGGTTTCATTACGATGTTTTCCTTCACCAGTTTGAGGGCAGTGGTGATGAATAAAATTACACAAAGTAATGCCTGGCTGGGTTCGAACCCAGCAGAGAGCAGTACAGCCATGTTAAAACGACACAACTATAGACAAGTTTTTCCATTAGTTTTATGACATGGAAACAGGGATAAGCCAAGTAGATACTCCTCCTGAGTATATAAATATTTTATACGTGTACATTGAGTTAGTAAGTGACAGAGTTTTATGATCCAACGGCGAGTTCAAGGTTAGTAAGGGATAGTACATTGGGTCAATGTTTGTGACATACTTGGGTGTGGCTATGTTGGTCATAATATTTTTATTAATAAACTAGCTTCTGCCAGTGGCTTCGCCCGCCTTGTGGGTTGCTTTATACAAACTGTGGCCCCGTTTTGTCCCTTTAGGGGGTAAATTTTTGAAAATTCTCTCGCAATAAGCTCTCCTACGTCATAAAGGGAAAATTTGTGCAAAAAACCACACTCATAGTCCTGATAGTTTTAACTGTGCCGTAATACTGACTGACTGACATTTAATCAGTCAGTTTCTCCTTTTATTTACACAAATTTTTTAAAGAGGGTAATTGGTATTTTTGTGTGTATGTTTGTTTTAATAAACTCAAAAGCTACTGGGCCGATTTCAAAAATTCTTTCACGATTGGAAAGCTACAATCACCCTAAGTAACATAGACTATATATATTGCCCATGCAAAGTCGGGACGGGCGTCTAGTTTAATTATATAGAGATTAGCTACAACCACCAGCTTCCATACAGGAATCCTGCTCTTTTCAGGGATATTATTTTTACATTTTATAAACCGATCAGTATTTCCAGGATTTGCTTTTTTCAAACATAACAACTAAACAGTTTTACCTCGTTATTGTATCAAGTTTGGCTTTTTTTCTTTTCTAAGAAAATAATAGAACATAAAACCAAGGATAATCTCAACAAAAACATCTTGATCTTGGCATTATACCTGTTGCTTGGAGACTGCGATAAAACCTGTTGATTTAACGAACAAAATAAATGTAAGAGATCCTTCTAAATGTCTTGATTAAAACAAATGATACAACGCTGAAGGGAGTGAGTTTAATTTACATAAAAGTTTTATTTTATTTTAAATTAATCTAAAAACAACTAGACAGCAGTTTAGTCAGTGTTTTTATTTTGTGAGGTGGGAATTCATTTAATGGTATTAATAAAGTATATACAGGGTTATTTGCAAAACACTAGCAACCTCTTAGGACTATGTTAAGAACATCATAAACAACAACTTTTGTACTTTAAAAAAATATCATATATTTTTATGAAATTCTGATGAACTAATCATCAGAATTTCATACAAAAATAAAAAAAATATTTAAATTGAATGTTCTAAATGTTACGAAGTCTATGCTGGCGTATCAATTTTCTAGTGTGATGAGTACACGAAAATGGTGCGAATGCTTGCTAGGTAGGTGTGATGGCAATGTTTTGGAAGCCTGCTTACTATTACTATAAGAGTAGTGTGCAGGAGGCGTAGGTAGGTACAGCAAAATACAGAGTGGAAATGTGATAGATAGAACAACGAAAGCTTGAAGGTTTGGTTTTTGGTAAATGTATTATATTTTGTAAAAAATCATAGAACAAAAGTTGTTGTTTATGATGTTCTTATCTAGCACCTAAGAGTTTGCTTTATTCACTTTATAAACATATAAATTAATTCATATATGCTCAACAAGTGTGTGCGGCCGTGTGCTCCTTCCGGAGTGGATCCGCTGGCGGCCTCGACGGCCTTACACCGCAACACTTAAAAGATCTGATGTGCGCGGGCGCCGGGGAAGCTGGTGAGTCCCTCCTAAAGGAGCTAACGGCCCTCATCAATCTCATGCTCTGCGGCAATGTGAACGAAGCCGTCATTGATGTCCTGTACGGGGCAAACCTATGTGCTTTGCGCAAAAAGGATGGCGGCATTCGTCCCATTGCCGTAGGGTCCACCTACCGACGTATCGCAGCCAAAATCTGCTGTGCATTCTATAGCGAAGCACTCGCCAGCAAATTTCAGCCCCTACAGCTTGGTTTCGGATCCAAAGGGGGCTGTGAGGCTGCGGTACATGCCCTTTCTACCTACCTCAACAGCAATGAAGGTGAGGTCATTCTTAAGGTTGACATTAAAAATGCTTTTAATTCCGTGAACAGGGACACCTTGTTGACAGAAGCTCAAAAAGAAATACCCAAAATTTACAGTTTCCTTTATCAATGTTACAGGCACCCCTCAAAATTACTTTATAAAGAAAACCTTTTGGAATCAGCTGTCGGCTGTCAACAGGGTGACCCTCTTGGGCCAGTCATTTTCAGTTTGGCAATAAATCCAATCATTCGGCAGCTAAATTCGAAATTCAATATCTGGTATTTAGATGACGGAACCATAGGAGGTGATGTAGACACGGTCTTAAAAGATTTTACTTTTTTGAAAAACAAATTTAATTCTATTGGATTACAACTAAATCTTTCGAAATGCGAAATTTACCTCCCCCAAACGACTGACAGACAGACGACTTTAGCAAAATTTAACTCAATAGCACCAAATATCCAAATCACCGATAGAAATTCTTTTCACCTCCTGGGTTCCCCAATTTTCGATGAATCATTTCCAACATTCATTGAACAAAAGATACAAAATTTTAATGACGTCTCGGAAAGACTTTTCAAAATAAACATGCATTCGGCTTTCACACTCATTCGATACTGTTGTTTTGGGCCAAAATTTACGTATAGTCTTCGCGCTTCCCATCTTTGGAAACATCCACAACTTTTGGAAAAAGTCGATCAAATTATTAGGAACACTTTATCTTCAATCCTTAATGTGGCCTTGGACGACCGAGCATGGCAGCAAGCCACGCTTCCCATCCGGCTAGGTGGCCTTGGAGTCCGCAAAATTTCTAGTATAAGTTTACCAGCTTTCCTCTCCTCGGTACACAGTACTGAAACATTAACCAGGAATATTTTATCTTCCACACTGGTTGATGTTGAGGTACCGTGCTTGTCCGATGCGTTGAACGCTTGGAAAATGGCTTGTCCCAACACGGATTTGCCCGACAACCTGTCCTCACAGAGACGGTGGGATGTGCCGCTCTGCAGTATTGTACGGAATAACCTATTGAATACGTCGTCAAGTACTGCTGAGCGTGCGCGTCTGCTGGCTGTGGGGGAATGGGAGTCGGGTTTATGGCTTCAGGCACTCCCGTCATCCACCATAGGTACTATGATGGATGATGCCTCGTTTCGGCTAGCTACCTGTCTACGCTTAGGCGCACCTTGTGTTGCTCCACATCGGTGCCACTGTGGAGAAGCTGTCGACAGTCTCGGACACCATGGCCTGTCTTGTTGCAGGAGCGCAGGCCGCATACCACGACACGCTAGCATCAACGATATTATTCGTCGAGCTCTTGTCACCGCCGGCGTACCTGCCGTATTAGAACCAAATGGCTTGGTACGTGACGATGGGAAGAGACCAGATGGTATGACGTTGGTACCATGGAAGGTGGGTAGGCCTCTGGTGTGGGACGCAACCTGTGTCGATACCCTTGCGCCATCCCATATTCCAAGTACGGCGGGCAGTGCTGGTGCTGCTGCTTCTTCTGCTGAGACCCTTAAACGGCGCAAATACTGTAACCTTATTGGTAATTACAGTTTTGAGCCGTTTGGGGTCGAAACGCTTGGTTCATGGGGTCCGAGTGCGCGTCTCCTTTTCAAGGATATTTCACGCCGACTGATCGACACTTTAGTGACCAGAGGGCTGGCTCGTTCTTTGCCCAAAGAATTAGCATTGCCATTCAACGTGGCAATGCTGCCAGTCTTCTGGGCACATTTCCGGATGACAGCGATGTGGAGGAGTACTTTGACGCCTGAGCGTGCTTTGTCTTTTTGTATCATATTTATGTACAGAGTTACGTTTTAGTTTAAATAGTTTATATAGAGTTTGCTAGTTTTTACAAATAACCCTATACACTATATAATATTATAAAGTGGTAAAGTTTTTTTTATTTGTTTGTAGGAGGTAATCTCTGGAAGTACTGGTCCGATTGCTATTTTTTTTCACCAACGAAAAGCTGCTTTATTCCTAATCGACGCAGGCTAAGCCGCGGAAAAAGCTAGTATATAATTTACACGCTACAGCAGCGCCTCACCAGCGCTAAGAATTCTTCCTGAACTATTCAATATAATATTATTGAAGCTATTTTTTTGGCTTCAGACGATTTTCGTCCGACGGCTATCTAGGACCGATAGGCCGTAAATGCCACCGGCTAAAAAAGTGGCGTCCATTATGTGAAAGCCAAAAGCAGGTGGACGCCGCGAAAACTTTTTTTTTTTTTTTTCAGGGGACGGCTATTTGTTTAAGGGATAAAAACACATATGTATGTTTATTTTAACTCTAAGTATACTTTTTAAATTTTTTTTTATATGCAACTGATAGTATTGCCTCCTTAGGCTGACTGGTAGAGAATACCTTATGGCATTATGTCTGTCCTTGTGCTTTTTTGTGGCATGGAGATTAAGTAAATAAATAAATGACTTGTCTGGCTCTAGGGTGGAATGGGAGAGTTAGACTTTTAGTAACTAAAACCTCACCCTTATCCTTCAGTTGCACTTAGCGTTCTAGGACCACGGGTTTCCTTTTGAAAAACTCCTCGTGACCCGTAGCGGGAGTGTAAAGTTCCAATAAATAAATAAAGTAATCAATATTAGCATGACTCACTAAACTCTTCAGTATACAAACAATAAATAAATAATAAGTTGAAATTGCAATTTGTTTTCCAATTCTGTTACATTAACAATGTATGGATGCAATACAAAATTGTGAAAGGATACTATAGAATTTATTATTTGACCAAATTGAAGAAAAAACACTTTATAGATTGCAATCTGAAATAATTTGATTGATATAAAGATTGAATGATGAAAATAATGATCACATTCTCTAAAAAATGGCAGTGACTGTCAGCAACGCAGTGAGCACTATTAAAAAAAAAATAGTGGGGCGATTGGCGGCAGAGACCTCTCGCGCCGGGCCTTGGTTGAGGCTATGGTCCGGAGCGAGGAGGAGTGGCAGGCAGTCGCCTCCTTCTGCGAAGCAGTAATGCTAGTAAAGGAGGAGGCCGACTGCATCAGCCAACAGCGCTCTCGCCGCCGCCGGGATTCCGATCCCGATTTCCGGCCACCGTAGGCGTGGGCTTGCGGACGGCAAGCCATGGGTAGCTCGCTGTCCGACCGTCCGGTAACTGTCTGTACCGAGCCCAAATCGTCGACGGGGCGCACGGGAATAGTCCGCGCCCCAAGGAGTCTTCAGCAACATCAGGGACCCAGCTGGGTGGAAGCCTCGAAAGGGTAACTCAGCCCCGGTATGAAGGCACGAAGGAACGGGGTGGGTTTTTAGTCAGTAAGAGTCTGACACTATTTCCCGCTCCGCCCAAGAGCGGGGGATGTTTGTCGTTGGATGATTTTCCCACCATAAAATAAACATAGAGTGGGGCTTTCCACGCTCCAGTCTAAGCGAGATATTGACAAATTGAAAACCCAAAAAAATTTCAAGGTTATCATAATGTACTGAAAATATAATCACAAACTAAAATAGAACCTTGGTACGTCATCATAGTATGATATATGGCGACGTTTCACTTCGAAACTTTTCTTGTTCGAGCCAAAACAAACCGTTACAAAAACTTTATAGATACTTATGTTTGTTAAACGACTCTGTATCTTCAAGGAGTTTCTCTGAAAACTTTATCTAAGTACTTCGGTGTTTTTCCAGGGTTTTAAGAGATTGGTTTGAAACCCATTACGGGACCTTGTACTAAACTAGTGTTAGTAAATACTTCTATTTGTTGCTAACATATTCATCATCATCATCATTTCAGCCGATACACGTCCACTGTTCGCGCGTTCAAACCCAGCCAGGCGCATTACTTTGTGTAATTTATTTCATCACCACTGCTCTCAAAACGGTGAAGGAAAACATCGTGAGGAAACCGGCATGTCCTAGAACCAAAAATTCGAAGACATGTGATATTCACCAACCCGCACTGGGCCCGCGTGGTGGATTACGGCCCATTTCCTCTTCTAGAGAGGAGGCCTGAGTCCCAACAGTGGGAACATTAAAAAGGCTGATGATGATGATGATGACGTCCACTGTTGGACATAGGCCTCCCACAACTGTCGCCACAATGAACGGTCCTGTGCGTTTCGCATCCATCGGATTCCCGCAACCCTTACCAGGTCATCGGCCTACCTTGTAGGAGGCCTTCCAAAGCTTCGTCTCCCAGTACGTGGTCACTGTTCCAGAACCTTGCGGCCCCAACGGCCATCCGTTCTGCGAGCAATGTGCCTTTGGCACTTAAGTTTGGCAATTCTTTGTGCTATGTCGGTAGCTTTAGTTCTCCTGCGGATATCCTCATTCCTGATTCGATCACGCAAGGAAACCCCAAGCATAGCCCTTTCCATTGCCCTTTGGGTGACTTTAAGCCTTCTGAATGTCATAATTGGTAAATTCATCATTTTATCAATCATTCATAACAATTGGTACTAGAAAATATTATGCGCGGTGTTTTACGTTTTGATCGTCATTCATAATCCGTCATTCACGTCATGATGATGATGATGATGATGATGATGATGTAGAAGCCTACTGGGGCCATGGGTTGCGCGAAAAACCTTAGAACAAAGTCAAAAAAGGAACATAAGACATAGGAACATAGGTTTCAGTCAGTGAAATTAAAAAAAAAGTCCCCTTATAACGTCACTGGGCTTTTTGAAGTGACAGTTCTGATTCGGATGAACTCTGACTACGAGGTATAAGAGTATACTCACAAATGTTCTCCTATAATTCTGTTATTTACCAACGCGCTCCCCTCCCTAGCTGTTTGGTACGACAATTTTAATTAATAATATAATAATAATATTATTCCACAACTATCACACAACGCCGTCTAGTCCAAAGCTAAGCAGAGCTTGTGTTATGGGTACTAGACAACTGATAAACATACTTATATATTTCTAAATACATACATATTATAGATAAATTACACCCAGACACAGAACAAATGATCATGCTCATCACATAAACATTTGTCCTGGGTGGGAATCGAACCCACGACCTCCGGCATAGCAGTCAGGGCCATTAACCACTAGACCAGCAGGCCAGTCAATTATTTGTGGTCAAACCATTACCTATCTACGTACATACGTATATTTATTGTTCAAACCAGCGTAAAATTGATGAAACGCCAGCATTAAATTTAAATCATTTAAATCCATAGCCGAGCAAAAACACAGCAATAAATCTTATAAATGTAAGCAGTTGATTGATTCCAGTCTGATTGTTTCAAATGCAAAAGATTGATTATTGTCATTAATCTTCAGGAGCATTGGTGGCTCAGTGGTGATGTGTCTGACATACGGATGATACGTCGTGAGTTCAAACCCAGGCGCTTCACTTTGTATATTTACTTAATTTGAAGATATGTAACATCCAACAACCTGATTTCACCACCACCATCTTCTTTATTTTCTTTTCGTGTTGATGCTCTCAAACAATTATTTTTTCTGACCAATATTTGGCAACCTGTACAGCACTATCGATGGCCTCGTATAGATCCTGGAAACTGAAGGTGTTTATATAGCTTTGGCAGCATAGCAGGTGACGCATGTCCTGTGCAGAGGCTCCACACAGGCACTGGAGTTAGTTTTTCACATTTTCGTTCTTAAATATTGTGACACCTTTGGCAGGGTCGCGTGGCGCTTCCTTCTGTGTAGCTTTTGTAATGCTAGCGAAGAAGGTAGTCGCACGCGTGACGGTACGCCCGATTCCTACTCCCTGTCACAGTTGCGGGCTTGCGGACGGCGAGCAATGGGTAGCCCGCAGTCCGGTAAGAGATGTCAACAAAAATTATAGGGGCTGAACAGGGCCGAAGTCCACTGGGGCCATGGGTGGACGACTAAAAAGGTTACCAGTAGTCTAAAAACGCAAAGAGCAACTGGATCATAGATGTGGTTTTGGTACGTAAAAGTTTGACACGCCTAGAACGGGATATGTTAGACGATTCTCGACCTTGAAAAAAACCCCATTTGTTTGCAGTCTCTTCAGGGCAAAATACCGAACGGAATATCGGATTCATTTAATGGAGAAAAATAACTATATAATAGTTATCCATTTAATTCAGAAAACGTGCAATGTATTCTTACAATTCCCAGTTAAAGCTGTTATTTCCAATGTCAACGACATTCCAGAGAATATAACGGATACAGATAATGCATTCCCGGCTTTATATTGAATTGCACATTCGAATTAATATTCAGCAATATGTGCACTGTTTTGCCTGAATGTTTATATTCTCTTTTACAATTTGAGCATTGTACAATTTCCCTAAAAAGTATGAGAAGCCTGCAAGGCAGCTATGATGGTAATCAAACGCCAAGCTCAGAACGAGTAATTTTATTTACAACTTGCTTTTGCCCGCGCGGCTTCGCTCCCGCTCGTCTCTACTCCACACTATTATACCCAACTCTACCCTACTCTACACTACTCTACCCTACCCTACCCTACTCTACCCTACTCTACCCTACTACTCTACCCTACTACTCTACCCTACTACTCTACCCTACTCTACCCTACACTACCCTAATTTTTTTTTTCCATAAGAACCTTTTCCTAACAATAACAATCACAACAAAAAAAAAATCAGCCAAATCGGTCAAGCCGTTTTCATGCTATGTCGTGACAACGGAAAAAGGGTTTCATTTTTATATATATAGATATACAAGCAAGGTCATGAAACCGCGGAAAATCTTAACATCGCCATTCAGCGAATGGTACAAGACCATCTATCGAGTTGATGTGAACTAATTACAAAAACAAAATAAATGACAGTTCGACTTTTGAATCTTAGCAAGCATAGTTCGTAAAAGTTTTGTGTTCCAAAAAGTTCGTGGTTTTACAAGCTTTTATTTAGTTACAGTTTCACGTGTCCCGATGTTTGTCTGTAATCAATACACTTTCTGGTTACCGATTGAGCTGAAATTTTGCATACATGAGTAAATTAGATGACAATGCAAAATTATTATGACATGGAGCTGATCTGATGATGGAACCGGAAGGTGGCTATAGGAACTTGGTAGTTAAACGACACAACCCCATCGAGTTTGGGCTCGTATGATTCGTCTTGACGAGTATTAATTATATAGGTATACCGAGCTATTAAAGCTTGCTACGAAAAATGATTTTCATTAAAAGCTTGTTTTCTAAGTCAGATGTTAAGTCTGACTAATGCAACCGTGGAAGGCTTTTGGAGGGATTTTTTTGAGTAAAATTTAATGACTGTTTTGGGAATTATGATCTAGTGAATAAAGTGGACCGATGACCTGGTGAGGGTCACGGGAATGCGATGGATACGAGTCGAACAGGACCAGTTGTAATAGCGATACTTTTCGTTTTGTACACACGTTTGTATGAAATTTATTTGGCCGAAAATTTTTGTTTCTAGATTTTTGTTTTTCCTAGAGAACCTTTTTTAGTTAGTAACAACCTTAATAGAAGTGATTCTTTCGTATTTAATCGTAATCAATAGCGTAATACTAATACACTTAATATTTTTGTGACACGTGATAATTTCTGGTCCTTCGATCCGGATTCCTGTGAAAAAATTCCAAGTCAATGTAACTTTTGTAATTTGTCACATAATTTGAGAGGCTTTTTTATAAAGGTGTGGTTTGACAAATGAGAGTGGTTTACTTTTATGACTTCACAGGGTCGGCGGAGTAGCTCCGGGCTGATTTTTATAGTCGCCATATTTTACAGAAAGTTTTAAATTTTGGTCTGGGCTAGATCCTTTGATGTCGTAAATTGTAGCCTTTCCATATGCACATTGGTATCTACATGATGGTTTATGTTTAAAGACATTGGTTTTTTTTATGTTTCAGTAAGACGAGTGATGTTTTTTAGAAAACATGGCGTTACTGACTCGGAGTAATAATAATATCTACACTAAAATAATAAAGATACAAGCTTTTTTGTTTATGGGAGATAATCTTTGGAACTACTGGTCCGATTGATATTTTTTTTACAGAATGACATAGGCTATATTTTATGTACGCGGGCGAAGTCGCGGGCAAAAGGTAGTATCTAATAATATTCCACAACTATCGCCCATCGCTATCTAGTCTTAAACTAAGCAGAGCTTGTGCTATGAGTACTAGACAACTGATAAAAATACTTATGTATATATTTTTAAATACATACTTATTATAGATAATTTACATCCAGATACAGAACAAATGATCGTGCTCAACACACAAACATTTGTCCTGTGTCGAAGTTGAACCCACGACCTTCGACAAAGCAGAAAAGACAAAATATTAGAAGAAAAGTGAGAGAATGATGAAACAAGTTGTCTTGACAGAGTTACTTCATGGAAAGCTACCCAAGTCAAGCGCTGTAGTCTACAATAATCATAAATATTACCAAGGTTATGACTAGCATTTTTATGACTACATATTTTTTAAGCGAAATCACTTTCTTGTTATAAAAGTTAACACAAAGTTATTACATACATATGTTAGGCGGTCTAATTTAATGTAAATAATCTAGCAGGGTTTTGAAATCTAGATCAAAAGTAAGTTGGTAAAATTGTAAAAGAGATATCTAGTAATACGTTTCAATTGGTATTGGTTTCTTTTCAAGTGAAATTCAGAGGATATTTTAATTATTTGGAACTAGCAGCTCCCACCGGCTTCGCCCGAGCGATAGCAGAAAATTATCCCAAGGGAACATATTTCCGGGATAAAAAGTATCCTATGTCCTATTCCAGGACATGGTCTATCTGTGTACCAAGTTTCATCAAAATCGGTTTGGCCATTTAGGCGCGAAGACGTAATAAACAAACAAACTCACTTTCGCTTTTAAAATATTAGTAAGGATATGATTTCTAGTGGATATTGTAATTTTGCCCCCGTTATGACGGTAAGTACCCTCTGTGAGTTCAGGCTAGAGACGCGCCTCGGTGCTTTCACATAAAACAAGTGATAATTCATTGGATTATTTCCTACCTCAAAAGAAAAAAAATCGGCCAAGTGCGAGTCGGACACACACACGAAGAGTTCCGTACCATCCGTAGCAACAAACGGCAAAAAATTACGTTTGTTCTATGGGGGGCCCCACAACCCCTCGCGTGCGGGGTTATTATTATTAATATTATAACGTGATTGCGCGATTTTACGTAAATTACCAAAAAACAACAAACAACAAAACAATGATATCAAAATTTTGTACAAACGTGTGTTCAATATGACAATTAAGCGTTTTTCAAGGTCATTAAAATTGTACAGACGTTTGTACAATCGGCGCTCGAGGTATGCGCGCGGCCTGTTGCTAGAACTTGGCCTGCGCACTACCGTGCGTTCAGATTATTTTGTATATCCGTGATGGTCTATTTGAAATAAACGTTTCTGATTTCTGTGTGCCCAATTTGATCTAAATCCGTTCAGCTGTTCGAACAGGAAGAAGTATGTATAAGAGTAGTTTTTACCTTTATAACATAAAATTTTAAAGCCATACGCACAAAGCGTTTTGGGAACACATTTATTGTGCGTACAGCCAAGGAGTGGAATTCCCTGCCGGAGACTGTGTTTCCTGATAGCTACAACTTAGGGGTCTTTAAGTAAAGCGTGAATAGGTTAGTTCTAGGCAAGCGTGTTCCATCGTCGACCACATCGTCACTTACCATCAGGTGAGATGGTGGTCAAACGCAAGCCTATCAATAATAAATAAAAAAAATATAGTGTGATAGATAGTGAGTAATATTATTGAGATAGTTCGCTTCGTATTAAAAGGTATTTTCGCAAATATGATACAAATCATATTCTCAGTCTTTCAGGAGCTATTGAAATTTCATCTTAGATTACGATCCATTACTCAGGATCAAATGTCTAAACCAAGATCCAACTCCAAAGACTAAACAAACATAAATCACTGAAGACCAAACTACTTTGATCCAAGATTGAAAATTTGAACACAAAACAAAGTAGGTAATTGTTTACGCTATGTTGTTAATATTATTTACAAATTTTACATAATACTGAACAACTACAGTATTATCTAAAATTTGTAAATTATATTTACAACTAGCTTTTGCCCGCGGCTTTGCCTGTATATTTAAAATATAGCCTATGTCACTCAGGAATAAAGCAACTCTCTATAGGTGAAAAAAAATTGCAATCGGACCAGTACTTTCAGACATTACCTCATACAAACAAAAAAACTAACTTTACGTCTTTATATTATTAGTGTAGATTGAGTAAATTGTACTTTCAGACTTCGGTAAGGACCAGTACTCCTAGCCAAGTTGCTAATCTGCAATAGTTAACGCTAGTAGAAAGTTTCAAATGTACGGGAACGACGTCGTCTCAACGCTCAGTCACGTGATGACAACAAAAGAATTGGCGGCAAGGTCAACTCGAAGCGTTCGACGCTAGTGAAACGGTTGTAACTTGGCTAGGGGGGCAGGCTCGAGTCTTGGCGCGAAGTACACGCACTTTAAAGAGATATCAGCAAAACTGAAAGGGTTTGGTAGAACTGATACCCGCTAGGACTGCGAGGACGTTTGAAAAAGTGACCACGGACCCAGAACGCAAAGGGTAACTGTAGGATACAGTTAGGTTTTAGTCAGTAAAAACCTGACCCGCTCTCTCGTTCCCTCTTAGAGCGAATTAAGTGACTTAGCTTGAAAAAAGATTTTTTTATTGTTATTAGGTTCGCGCTTGACCACTATCTCACCTGATAGAAAGCGACGACACGGTCGACGATGGGACACGCTTACCTAGAAGAAACCTATTCACTCTCGACTTAAAGATTCCCGGGTTGTAGCCATCAGGAAACTGGCTATTGACTAAACCACATTCTTCCAGTTGCCCTTTGCATTCTAGGACTGCCGAGTCTCTTTAGAACAATCCTAAGTCCCTGGCAAGCTATTTTCATCATCATCATCATCATTTTAGCTGAAAAACGTTCACTGTTGGACATGGGCCATATTTGTCGCTATAACTTTTTAAAGACTTAGGTGAAGGTTTTAATTATTTTAAATAAACAATTGTTGGTGAACTTAACTGTCCGGGCCTCAAAAAAACGCAAGAATCGGCCACAAAAAAAAGTTTTTTTGAAGCCCGTGTGTGACAGTAATCTCTACATAGTATAAAACAAAGTCGCTTTTTTGTCCCTATATCCCTATGTACGCTTACATCTTTAAAACTACGCAACGGATTTTGATGCGTTTTTTTACCGACTTCCCAAAAAGGAGGAGATACTACGTTCGGCTGTTTGTATGTTTTTTTTTGTATGTTTGTTAATAGATAGAGTGATTCAAGAGGAAGGTTTATATTTATAACTAGCTTCTGCCAGCGACTTCGTACGCGGATCCTGTTGCTTATGCCAGCGACAACGGGGTCGTCAAAATCAAAGATCTGAAACGTCTGATATCGAATTCTAAGAGCCGGGGGACTGGATTCAGTATTCACGCGCGATGGCTTATTAGCGTATTTCATGTATAACTTTGGTGTTTCTATACCGATTTCTATGATTCTTTTTTTATTGAATAGATAATAATGTTAACTTTTTAATATTAGGGATGAGTGAGAGTGTTATAAACGTAAGAGTAGACAAAAATAAACAGAAAGCTCCGAACTGCTAAGTTATCGGGGGTTGCACGTGTTATTGTGAGTCAACCATAAAAGATAGACATATGCTGTCGTGGGATATTTTTTATACCATTAAGGCTGCAAACGCGACGGAAGCTTAAAAAATGGAGTAATTTCTCCCGTTTCCCCAACATTTCCCTTCACTGCTCTGCTCCTATTGATCGTAGCGTAATGAAAAGTATACTATAACCTGCCCAGGAGTATGAAGAATGATTGTACCAAGTTTCGTTAAAATCCATCGCGTAGTTTTTGTTTCTATAAAGAACATACAGACAGACAGACAGACAGACAGACAGACAGACAGACAGACAAAAATTTTACTGTTTGCATTTTTGGCATCAGTATCGATCACTAATCACCCCCTGATAGTTATTTTGGAAATATATTTCATGTACAGAATTGACCTCTCTACAGATTTATTATAAGTATAGATAACATCCATTAAATAGTGGAGAAATACTGTTACCTGAGCGAAGCCGGGGCGGGTCGCTAGTAAATAAATAATAACGACCGGTTCTGTGTGGCACGCATCCATCGGAATGACGCGACCCTGACCAGGTCTTCGGGCCAACTTATCGGAGCAAATTAGGATTTAGGTACACGATACATTTTAAAGGCAAGACTCAAAGCAAAAATATCTCTATCACACACAAACTATGGACATAAACTTATGCATATTCAACAGAGTACCAACTCTAGGGATGAATATACACGTTTTGTGGGGAAATTTATCCCTTTATCTGGGGGTGAAGGTACTGGTAACGGGGTTGGCGTATTATTTGAATATAACTGTAAAGTTCTACACGGAGTGGCGCTCATTGGGTTTAATTTAAGCTAAATTTCCTTCGGGATTCTTCTAAGTGAATGTCAGACTGATTAATTGTGAATTGGTTTAGATTGGTTCGAAGTATTTGATTGGTTTGTAAAGGGATTTGGTCATTAAACGATTTAGCGGCTTGGTTTTTCAATAGAGATTTTAGTATTGGAAGCATTTGTATTGTACTTGCTAAATGTACTCTAACCACTGTATGTTAATTGTGTTAATTTTTTTTTATTTTGTTTTCCATCGGCTGTTCTTTCGCAGTTGATGTAGATTACGTGAGATTTTTTAATTTTTCGTACTTTACATGACTATTTTAAAATCATGATCTTTTATTAATTATTAGTAGTCGGCGTTGCGTAATAACTACCTACAGATCGTTGGACTCGTTCAGCTGAGCTTTTCTTAAAGAAATTAATTTCATACCTTGCGGAAATAATTACGAGTTTTTTAAGTGTTATTTAAGTGGTTGCCGAGTGGTAACGGCCCCGATTTACGAGTTGTAGGTTGCCGCTTCAAACCCAACCAGGCACATTACTTTGTGTAATTTACTTCATCCCCACTGCTCTCAAAACGGTAAAAGAAAACATCGTGAGGAAACCGGCATATTCTAGAACCTACATTTCTTAAATATATCCATCCACCAACTCGCATTGGGCCCGCGTGCTGGATTACGACCCATTCCCTCTCCTAGAAAGGAGCAGAAGCGTAGCGAGGACTAATTTAGACGTGGGCGAAGGTGCATCAGCAAGGCCTTTGTCTTTCATAAATTGCTCCACTCCCATTGCTCTCAAAACGGTAAAGGAAAACATCGTGAGGAAACCGGCATGTCTTAGAATCAAAAATTCGAAGACATGTGACAGTCACCAACCCGCACTGGGCCCGCGTGGTGGATTACGGTCCATTCCCTTTCCTAGAGAGGAAGCCAGAGTCCCAGCAGTAGGAACATTAAATCAAATCAAATCAAATCAAAAACGTTTATTTCAAATAGACCAATTACAGGCACTTTTGAATTGTCAAAATGTCGGTCAGTCAAACAAACAAGTGAAGCTAAATTGCACGTTCCAAAGAGTAGATCTCTATGGAGAAGAACGTGCAAGAAACTCCATGGACACTCTTTTAAATCATATGTGTTACATATAGTGTTTGGTTACATATTTATTGTTGCTTCTATTATGTGAGCACAATGTAGATAATAATAAAAAAATATTAAAAGATAAAAACTGAATTAAGCCACTGGCAGCTAAGAGATGACCAGTCTCATCTGACGGCACCCGTTCACGAGCATGACGCGTGCATCAGCCCCACTCAGCTCAACCACTTTGAAGGGAACCGAATGACCCAATAACACGCGCCACCAACAGCGAGACATTTGAGTGAGCATGTCAAACTCTCAACTGCCATGCTCGCAATGTCAAAAAAATAAAATAATAAAAAGTTGTAACCTAACAAAAATGCTCCATGGTACTTCACATTCACAAATTTGGAAAAAAAGTGCTTCTACATTATACAATGCTATTATTTTTAGATATAACATGTAAAGAATCCTAAGTCCTATTGAAATAAACTAATCAAATAAAAATAAAATACTGAAAACAACAATACGAAAAGGGCAGCAGCATCTCTTCGAATATATATATAAAGACTAATTTGTAGCTACAAAAGTATGTGGCTGTGGAGCAGGACCGGCATTTAGCCAAGCATTTTTATCAAGGAGATAATCTTCCAATTTATAATATGCTTGTCTACATAGTGTGCGTTTAATGCAGGTTTTAAATTTTGACTCGTTTAATTGGAGAATTTCTAGTGGAATTTTATTATAAAATTTTACACAGTACCCCATAAAAGAACTAGCTACTTTAGCTAACCTGAATCGAGGTTGATCTAACTTTTCCTTATTTCTAGTATTAAAATTGTGCCTATCACTTATTTTAGTAAAAAGATAATTTTTTTTCCGGACATACATTATATTTTCATAAATGTATTGACAAGGTACCGTCATGATGTTTATATCTTTAAATAATTCCCTAAGAGAATCGCGCCTGCGAAGATTGTATATGGCTCTGATAGCTCTTTTTTGCAGAATAAAAATAGACTCTATGTCTGCAGCCCGTCCCCATAGCAAAATACCGTAAGACATGATACTATGAAAGTAACTAAAATAGACCAGCCTCGCGGTATGTACATCAGTAAATTGACGGATTTTTCTGACAGCATATGCTGCTGAACTAAGCCGTCCTGCCAGAGATGTTAAATGAGGGCCCCATTGTAGCCTCGAGTCGAGCGTGATTCCCAGAAAAACCGTGTTTTCGACGATTTCTAGTTTCTCCTTGTTCAATATTATTTCCAAGTCATTACTTTTAACATTCGGCAACGCAAATCTTATGCACTTCGTTTTTTTTCCATTTAGTACTAAATTATTAACAGTAAACCAGTTTTGGACCTGCTGTAGAGCGTTGTTTACGTCATCAATACGTGTGGAACGTCTATTGATTTTAAATATTAAGGATGTATCGTCAGCAAACAATACTATATGTGGTTGTTTTTTCAATAAATGCGGTAGATCATTTATGTACACCAGAAAGAGGAAAGGACCCAATATAGAGCCCTGTGGTACCCCCATTTTTATTTTTAAGCCCCGTGAATTTACACCATTTATCTGAACTTGCTGTTGCCTGTCATTTAAATAAGATTTCACTAGGCTTAGTGCAAGTTTACCTAATCCGTAATGTTCTAGCTTTAAAAGCAAGGTTTCATGATTAACACAATCAAAAGCCTTTGAGAGGTCACAGAAGATTCCAATAGCATCTTGGGCTTCCTCCCACGCTGCAAATATGTGTTTTAATAAGGAGACACCAGCATCAGTCGTACAACGTCCTTTGGTGAAACCATACTGCTGTTCGTGTAAGATTTTATTACTGTTAAAATGAATAAGCATTTGATTGAGCATAACTTTTTCAAAGACCTTACTGAAAACCGGCAACACGGATACAGGTCTATAATTATTGGTGTCATTATGGTCGCCAGATTTAAAAAGAGGTATAACTTTACTGAATTTCTATAAAGGAAAAGGCTGATTTGGCTATATACCCTCCCGCGCGCAAGGGGTTAATTCATGAATCCCCAAGCGACCACCGGTGGCCGCGCATCTATTGTCTTACTATTGTGTCTCTAATTGACGGTATCTGAAGGGTTAAGCTAGAGCTACACTGCTAACACGCACACGTGTAACACGTTTGATTTGTATGTAGAACGACGTCGCGTGGCGTGTTACAAGTGTAGCTCTAGAAGTCTATTGTCCATATAAAATGTATGGAGATCAATATCCGTGATGGAGACCGACGCGCCCAGATCGGTGTGACTTGGCACACGTGTTAGCAGTGTAGCTCTACCTTTAATAAAATGCGCCTGTCCGTAACGGGATTACTAATTCATTTGAGGTACTGGTACTCGTATCATCATTTCAGCCGATACACTGCTGGACGTAGGCCTCCCCCAAGCGTCGCCACAACGAACGATCCTGAGCGTCTCGCATCCATCGGTTTCCCGCAACCTTCACCAGGTCATCAGTCCACCTTGTTGGAGGCCTTCCAACGCTGCGTCTTCCGGTACGCGGTCGCCACTCCAGACCCTTTCGGCCCCAACGGCCATCTGTTCTGCGAGCAATGTGCCCTGCCCATTGCAATTTAAGTTTGGCAATTCTTTGTGCTATGTCGGCAACTTTAGTTCTCCTGCGGATATCTTCATTTTTGATTCGATCACGCAAGGAAACCCCGTACTCGTTCCCATACTGGTACTCGTATAACACAAGTAAAACAGTATTATAATGACTCAGCGTGGGAATTAAACCGCAAACACACTAGTGGTTATTGCGGCCACGATTTGGGTTGTCACATTGAGGTCGGGACTATGTGACATATCAGACTTTCTTTTGTTATTACTGAAGTTGTTTCGTCATTATAGAGGTCATTGCCCTTTCCCAATTATCTTTTCGTAAGAAACCAACCAATAGGTATTTATTTTTATTAACATTTGCAATCACTGGTTTTTGTTGACATTGTATTTTCTCTTATGACATTTGTAATAGTATATTGAATCTGAATTTATTTGTTTATACATTATTTTATTTGACATACATCATATAACTACCGGACATGTCCTAAAACAAAAAAAATCGAAGACATGTGACATCTAACAGCGTGGTGGATTAAGGTCCATGCCCTCTCGTATAGGGGAAGTTTTTATAAATTTATTGTGTACTAGCTCTTGCGCGCGGCTACACCCGCGTACATAAAATATATATAGCCTATGTCGGGAATAAACCAGCTTCTTATCAGTGAAAACATTTTCGCAATCGGACCAGTACTTCCAGAGATTTTGATTTTCATACAACAAAAAAATACATTTTTATATTATTAATGTAGAATGATGATGATGAGTACCTATAGAAAGAGAGAAAGTGCATGACTGACTGACATATCAACGCACAGTCGAAACTATTAGGACTAGAAGTGTGAAATATTGCACATAGTTGCCTTTTAAAACGTAAGTAAGCACTATGAGAGGATTTTTCAAAATTCACTCCCTAAGAGGATGAAACAGTGATCTAAAGTCTGTATGGAGAAACCGAGTGAAGCCGCTGGCAAATGCTAGTTAAACATAAACACTGTTACAAGACGTCATAAAAAAAAAAATATGTCTATGTTATTGATGTGGCGTAAAAAGTATTCCGTCTAGTCCAGTGGTTCCCAAACTTATTTTGTCTACTGCCCACTTTGAGAATAAATATTTTTTAGCGCCCCCATTTTTTCACCTATTTAAAAACCACTATAACTTCAAATTAAATTAATTAATTATTGTGACCTAGATATGTATATTATGTACATTAACGGGTCTTTCTGGGTCTCTTCCCGCCCCCCTTGAGACCTGCAGCGCCCACAAGGGGGCGTTATCGCCCACTTTGGGAAAGACTGGTCTAGTCATTATATCATAAATAATTCAAACTTCAAACATTACGAAAATTATACAGAAAACCAAAGATTAATGTTTATAGAAATTTCCTAAAATTACGTCAGAAGTTTCACAAATAATTTTGATACTTGTAGGTATTTTAAATGAGGTCTGATGAATAACTGAAAACAGTATTTGAACGTAAAGCTAGTGTTACATTACTGTGAGGTACAGAAGACTTTCTCATGTACGTACTTCACTTTTTATACCTACGCTCGGTGGACGCACACTAATGAGCGTTTGAGCCGGAACTGTTTGACGAGCGGGCCGAGGCGCTCCGAGATATTGTGTCCGTGAGCGGTGTCTAGGTGTGCGTTGCTCGAGCGCGATTTGTATGTAGATTGACTTCTGTACTTCTGTGTCAAAATACAAATTTACTTATTTGTGTAGTTTATTTTACTTTTCCTCCTATTCCAGGACATGGTCTATTCGTGTACCAAGTTTCATCAAAATCGGTCTTGCTATTTAGGCATGAAGACGTAACAAACAAACAAACAAACTCACTTTATTTATGTGCACGATTAGCTTAAGTTCTGTTGTGCATATGTGTTATCCTCATGTCTCTTCAGATATCGTCAATTAGAGACACAATAAAGAGACAATGACAGCGCATTTGCTTGGAGTCTAATGAACAAAAGAAAACCTAATTGTGGGTTAAGCTCGCCTATGTAACCAGTACCCCTAGCCAAGTTGCTTATCTGCAATAGTTAACGCTAGTAGAAAGCTTCAAATGTACGGGATCGACGGCAACGTCGTCTCAACGCTTAATCACGTGATCAAAACAAAAGAAAATTGACGGCAAGGACAACTCGAAGCGTTTGGCGCAAGCGAAACGGTTGTAACTTGGCTATGGGGCTGTTCTATTTTTCATTATTTTTATAATTTGTGTATAACAAAGAATATAAGAATATATATTTCAGATTATATATACGAGTAGGTAGACATTACAGAAAGGGTAATGACCATTACTGCTTTTCCTAAAATGAAAAGCTATAGATTCCTTATTGATAAGACCAACAAACAAACAAAAATTTTTTTTTTGCAAATGAGAGATTCATAAAAAAAAACGAAACAAATTAAAAAACTTATCTCAAATGAAACTACGCATTTAATCCAAAGCGCAGAACAACCAATAACAACACCCCAACACTAAACCAGTTACGTTATTTAAAGCTGCTACCAACGTCCCATTACAACAGCTATTTACTGAAACGTTTTTCAAGTTACGTAACGGCTAAATACCGTAACAATGTAGCTTTTAAACGAGTAACGGGCTTCGGATAAAAAATGCATTAAACCAAGTACTGTCGTGCTCGAAAGTACAAAGCGTTTTTCTTTTCTTTTCGCACAATTTGTGAGAGAAAGATCGTTCAGAAGGAATCACAGTGAGAATCTCCTTCAGAAAATATAAGTGTGGGTGATAACTGGGTAGCGAGCGATAAACAAACTAGTCTAGATCACCGACTTCTCGGTCAATTGTGATAGGTTATTTTTTTTTTTTTATTAAAATGTCTTTCGCGTTGGCCCCATACAAATATCTTGATCTATGATTTGATGATGAATTTTGAAGATTTGGAACTCATCATAGGATCACAGCAGAACTGTTGTAACAAGTAAAAAGACTTTAAGTTTAAATGAATGGTATTTTTAGTTGTGGTACCGCAACCAAAGAGTGTAAAATTAAAATATTTTGTACAAAACAAATTACAAAATTTAAATTTATTTTGCACTTTTTAGTGGTTTTTTCTAATATTGAAATTGGTTGTATTTCTTTTTTTGTAAAAAGTTCTTTAATTTTACTCTTTGTATACATAGAATTTCCTGTTGGAATAAGCAGCACTTTCTGTTTGTCTGTTCTCTTTAAGTATTTTGTGAGTACATAAATAAATAATAATACACTCCCATCACAGATTTTATTTTACGAAATGATATGACTCTATTAAATTCAAAGACAGTGAACATTGTATAAAAGCCAAGATTACAAAGGGCTTCAACAATGATACTTAAATACCTAAGTCCGGCCTTTTGTTGGTAGTCGGCCACGCTGTGCTGGCAAACCTTTTCAATAAGACAAGAGCTGTTCTTGTTGGGAGTCTAAAAAGAGAAGAAAGTGTTTTAAATATAAATGATAATTATAATCCAAACTCAAGGTTTGCCAATGTGAAATAGAGAGCAGTATTATTTTCATATTTTTTATTTGAAAAATAATAATAACAATCAGTCCATATTTATATTCTATTTGTTTCATCATGAATGAGTATCTTCGTAATTTGAAATATAATTTCGCACTTTAAAAATGAAACTCAATTAAATAATAATAAATTCTTAAGATTTTAAATTGTATTTTTAAATCATACTTGTTTTTCCAAAAATAATAACTCTCCGGTCAGTGGGTGTATCTCACTTTTACATCATGAGTGTCTTCGCAAACAGAATTATTTTATTCACATTTTGAAAATATAATATATTTATTTTGTTTATACAAGGCTCAGATTATTCGATAACTTTCTGTTAGATTTCCAATTTAAGTTTTTATAATATCTATAATACTTGTTGAAGAAATTTTGATTTCAGATCTGAGAGCTATTTAAATATACTTAGATCTGCATAATATTTGAAATTAAAAATATTCAAAGTCAAGAAGTTACACTTTTTATTAAGCTCTTCTCTTTTGATTATTCTAGTCTCCGTGAACTTAAACTCAAAGTATATTTATTTGAGTTATTCCATTTACAAGCACTTTTGAATTGTCAATTTTGGTCCGCCATAAAAAAAAAACCTAAAATAAACTCTACTCTCTAAATCAATTAAAAATGTTGGTTACATAAATAATGTAAACCGTCGTGTCGAGCTTAATATAAGTTTCTGAGTACAAATCTAGACACCGCACCGTGCTGATACTAAAAGAGTCTATACTTTCGTTCGGTGGACGCACACTAATGAGCGTTTGAGCCGGAACTGTTCGACGAGCGGGCCGAGGCGCTTTGAGATATCGTGTCCGTAAGCGGTGTCTAGGTGTGCGTTGTTCGAGCGCGCTTTGTATGTAGATTGACTTCTGCACCTATCTATTTTGTGACCGTAGCCCAGACGTATAAATTTTCTGTAAACTATTTCAATAAGTACAAAGTAACTCTGTGATCATCAATCCGTGTTTTATGAGTAGGTCTAATGGCAGTTTAATTTGGTACCGCAATTGTTGTGGTCATTGTATGGCCTGTGTTTAGTGGCGAACCTAGTAATAGATAAGGTTAGGTTAGTTATATCAAAGTTAACTTTATGACAACTTCTGTGACCCTTGGTTTGTGAAACTTCGAGTATATACAGATTTTAGTAGCAGTCAACATACCAGACAGCAAAGGAGACAAACTGATGTTTCAAACAAAAAGTTATTTGTTTGAATTATTTTTTTATGTAAATATTTATAAAACATTCAATCAAACCACCAAAAATCAATAAATTTTAATACTTATTGTAATCTTTATTGTGTACATATCACTTGGTTAATATAAAACAAAATGAATTAAATAAAGGACCTTGTGGAGCACAGCATTTTAAATGGAACGACAGAGAAAAATCAATGTAAATTCACATCTGTATAAAATTGTATACTTAGTTGTGTATTGTAATATCCTATTGCAGTTAAATATTTAGTTATATATTTAAATATACTTTGTGGAGTGTGTATTATATATATTTAATATTTTTTTTAAATCTTCAACTACACATATATTTAATCAGCTATAAAAAAATCAACCATTATTAGTCTTTTTGGAATTCAGGGCAAATAATATTAGAACATATTTTAGTAACGCATGACACTGTATAAAATCTAAAATATATGGGTATCTTACATTTTTTACAATCATTCGAAAATTTTGTGTTTTTTTCTGAGATATCTCAGGTAAATACAAAATTTTGTAAGATAAAAGTTAGTGTTTTCAGACGTCAACGTACTTTCCTGAAGTGTCCGTCATGTCCATGGGTATATTAAATCATTGCAGACGCCGAAAACGCCGAATTTTCCGTCCCACATTTTTCAAGAATGTGTTTATAGCCATTTCAAAAGCCTTGTTGACACTTTGCGGCGTGACTCAAGGGCTAGCTTTTACCTTTGACAGAGGATAAGAATTGCCATACAGCGTGGCAATTATGGCGGTAAGTCCCCTCTTTGAGGCGTGGCTGGAAAAACCTCACGGCGTCCTCACTTTCCGCATGACGCAGGTCCTCACCGGACATGACAAGTTTGGGAGGTTCCTGCATCGGATTCAAGCGGAAGAGACGCCCAGGTGTCGCCACTGTGCGCAACGCCCGGAGGACACGGTGGAGCACACCGTCGAGGTGTGCCCTGCCCGTGCCCTCGTGGGGGCGATCGGCGGCGGTGACCACTCGCGCCGGGCCCTGATCGAGGCCATGGTCCGAAGCGAGGAGGAATGGCAGGCGGTCGCCTCCTTCTGCGAAGCAGTCATGCTTGCAAAGGAGGAGGCCGACCGCATCAGGCAACGGCGCCCTCGCCGCCGTCGCCGGGATTCCGATCCCGATTTCCAGCCACCGTAGACGCGGGCTCGCGGACGGCGAGCCATGGGTAGCTCGCTGTCCGATCGTCCGGTAATGGACCGAGTCCAAGACGTCGACGGCGCGCACTGTTCCCGCGCGCCTCAAAGAGTTGTCAGCAGCAGGAGGGGCCCAGCTGGGTCGAAGCCTACTGGGGACAGGGTTGTCCGAAAGGGAGCTCGTGCCCTGGTATGAAGGCTAGAAGGAACGGCGCGGGGTTTTTAGTCAGTAAGAGTCTGACACTATCTCCCGCTCCACGCAACACTGTCAACCACAGCACGTGCCAACAGCGGTAGACACATGTAGACCCGAATTCATCGTCATCATTACCACGGTTCCTTTCGTTCCTTCGTTTTTTGGAGAAAGCGAGTAGACCCCCAGACGGCTTAGTACCACCGAGGACTGCTGAGATGAGAGTAACAAAGTTTTCCCATCAAAACCTAAAGACTTTCAAAAACTTTACACTGGTTAGATACTCATACCCTACAAGTGAAAAAAGGCAACGACAGACAACGCTATCTAATCAGTGTTTACTATCTGCCAGACAGATACACAGACACCTACGTAGTGTAGAGTCATAATAATATTTACAAACGATCACTCGGTCACTGTGTTTTGACGGTAGGTCATTAGCATTAGGTAAGGTCAGGATTGGATCTCAATAGACAGGTTAGTGACCTGTTCATTTTTGATGGGGAGACACGCATCACGTTTTTTGATTACTTGATATTCTCAATTCGTATTCGTTTCACGGCTAAGTCATGATAGTTTATTTCAGACCAACGTACATTATGTATACAAATGAGAACTAAAAAAACAGCCTAAGACATTGCAGTCGATCAAAATCAAAACTAATGAAACACAAACAAACAATTTTTTTTCTTTCAAATAAGTTTAACCACGCCTGAAAAAAAATATACGAAATAACTTTTATTTTGAAAATGGGTTTTCTGGTTTCAATTCGTCGGTTTTTTAAACTGATTTATTTATAAATTGTTACTTTTTAATTATGGTAACAACTCAAACTAAATAGTGAGCCTAATAGAGACCTTCTCTGGTGAGGAACCCTAATAAAAATAATAATAATCCCAATAATGACTCAATCTATACCTTGATTTGGGATTATTAAATGAAATTGAAAAAAATTTAGAAGTTTGAAAGTTGTTTAGAAGTTGTTTAGAAGTTTGAAAATGGAGAAGGCGAGCAAGGCGGCTAGGGCGACCAATAGGCGCAAACGGCGACGGGAGCGCAAGAAGCGGGCCATGGCTGCCAGACTTCGCGCCCCGACTTCCGCAGCTGTAGTGATCACACTACAGCCGGCTGCGGAAAAGAAGGGCGTGAACTACGACGTAGTCATGGCCAAGGCGAAGCAGGCGGTGGTGGGCCACCTCGACGAGTTCGGAGCCTCGGGGGGCTTCCGAATAAGGAAGACCGTGACCGGAGCCCGAATTTTGGAGGTCCCCGGGGCGGACAGCGGCGAACTCGCCGACGCTCTGGCCGACAAGATCCTCACGATGTTTTCCTTCAATGTGGATAATAATATGGACATACAAGGCCTTTTCGTTTGGTCCATTCATTTTATTCGCCATCTTGTTTGTTTTTTTTTTTAAAATAAAGTAAACAATACTGAATCACCAACCTATCGCAGTTCAGTATCGCTACAAATTTTCTACTAACAATACTGTAATATCATAATTCAAACTTTAAGTATCCGGTACTCAAAGTTAGCGAGTTTGTTCAGTCACTGCTTGTTATGCGCGGTAATAAAGTTCCGATAACTCGGGTTCCGGTTTGCCGTCCGATAAGAGTAGGTTGAGCAGGTCGTACTTGTTAAGGTGAGTATAGACTACAACATTTTCTGGAGATCTCTTACAATACAGGCAAAAGCTCAGTTTCCAAAGCATTTCCATGTAATGTAACATTCCAGCGATTACTCGGCGTTATGTTACGGGTAAATGCTCACAGCGAGTGTGCATTTACCAACATTTCGTTGTACCTTGCGTTCATTTTTTTTAAATGTCACCCCGCAACCGCGCATCGCCCACTCGTGGCTCAACGAAATGTTACACCAATACGCTCGACGAAATGTTATACCAATATGCTTGTTGGTTTGTAACAAAGAGGCGAGCGTGCTCGACGTTTAGTTCGTAAAAGGATGATACACTAGAACATATCATAGAGCGGCTCGTTGTTCTGTTACAAGTAAATGTTGTAGTTTAAACTCGCCTTTAAAATTAAAGTCGTTTGAGCTGCTGACACGATTGTGTTTTGTTTCTGTAGAATACCCGAAGCATTCTAGTCAATCACTGTCACTTACTAGGCCCTTCCACTCGCCTCTCGTCAACATCGAGTATGGTATATTAAAAGCTTGTTGCTTCATCTAACGCATTCTAACACGATATTTGATGAAAAGGTAATGCGAAAGAAGAGAGATAACGCCTGAAAACTCTGTTGGGATTCGGCAATTAAAAGCTTAGACAATATCCACAAGATATCTGAGTATCCAAAATATTCGGAGAAAGATGTCTAATCATCCTCATCATCTTTATTTCAGACAAAAGACGTCCACTGCGAACTTGAGAGAAGTCTATGTCCATGACTTCTCTCAAGTTTCGCCTCAATGTACAGTCCTGTGCGACTCGCATCGGCTGGATTCTCACAACCCTCACCAGGTCCTCGGTCCACCTTGTGGAAGGCCTTCCAACGCTGCATTATCTGGCAAGCGGTCGCGAGTCCAGAATCTTTCGGTCCCAACGGTCATCTGTTCTGCGAATAATACGCCCTGCCTACTGCCACTTTAATTTGGCGACTCTTCTTATCTAAGGATTAGCATAGCATAATACATTCCTCCTGTCGGTACATAAGCCCTCTCTCTTTGACTGCATCTGTTTTGAATCGCCTTCTTTGCGAAGGAGTAATTCTAGCATAAGAGATGGCCGCAAACGTGAGAGAACAGACATCCTCATGCTCCAGCAGCCGCCCCAGGAGACGCCCTGGGTGTGAATCGCAGAGCAATATCTGGCCACCACTGGCGCGGGATTGCGGAAGACTAGCAATAAGCAGCTCGCCAGCTACCCGTGCGGTAAGAACCGGGGTTAAGTCGTCGACTGTTCCACGCATATCTCAAAGAGATGCCATGTTGCGGCCCAGTAGGATCGATACCCGCTAGGGCTACACGAAATTTCTGAAAAAGAAACCCGTGGTCCTAGAACACACAGGGTAACTGCAAGACAGAGGTGTGGTTTTAGTCAGTTAAAGTCTGCCATGCCTTCGCGCTTCACCCCTTTTTTTGCGATGGGGAAAATTATCTTATGACAAAACCCGCTCTTGGGTGGAGCGGGAGATAGTGTCAGACTCTTACTGACTAAAAATCCCATCCCGTTCCTTCTAGCCTTCATACCGGGGCACGAGCTTCCTTTCGGACAACCCTGTCCCCAGTAGGCTTCGGCCCTCCTGCTGCTGACAACTCCTTGGGGTGCGCGGGAATAGTAAGCGCCGTCGACGTCTTGGACTCGGTCCATTACCGGACGATCGGACAGCGAGCTACCCATGGCTCGCCGTCCGCGAGCCTGCGTCTCCTGCGAGGGCGCCGTAGCCTGATGCGGTCGGCCTCCTCTTTTACTAGCATTATTGCTTCGTAGAAGGAGAAGAACGCCTGCCATTCCTCCTCGCTCCGGACCATGGCCTCGACCAGGGCCTGGCGCGAGAGGTCTCCGCCGCAGATCGCCCCCACGAGGGCACGGCGATGCTCCGCCCAGGCAGGGCACACCTCGACGGTGTGCTCCACCGTGTCCTCCGGGCGTTGCGCACAGTGGTGACACCCGGGTGTCTCTTCCGCTTGAATCCGATTCAGGAACCTCCCGAACTTGCCATGTCCGGTGAGGACCTGCGTCATGCGGAAGGTAAAGACGCCGTGAGGTCTTTCCAGCCACGCCTCAAAGAGGGGACTTACCGCCATAATCGTGGCGTGCCCAGCGCTTCACCCTGGAGTTGGAGAAGTCATCGAATGATTGACCCATCTCTAAATAAACCACCTTTGAATAGGTACGTTTAACTACTTTTGATAGTCGTTTTAGAATTGTATTTTAAACCTGCGTAAATGGTGTTGCCATATTAATTTTTATTTATAAAAGTTGCTAACATTTTAGGGTTCAAAAAACTTTTTGAATTATATCTCTTACGCTAAATAATGCTGAATTATTTCAGCACAATTGTGGTATTCTCTGTATCACCACAGAATTCATATTAAGTCCTATTAAATAATGTTGTACCATTGTGTATTTTATGAAACCATTATAAATAGTGCTTTATTTAAATATTTTTCTTAGTTTTATGAGGTTACTGCATAGGCAACATTTTGGTTAGCTAGTTATTGGTATGGAAAGAAAGAAAGAAGGAAAGACAGAAAGAAAGAAAGACATTAAGACAGAATGAAACATGTTTATTTGGCACAAAACTCACACAAATTAATCATTAAAAAAACAACAAGACCAACTTACGGTTTGGCTACTTTGTTTTGTCGAGTGAAAAATTCTGCCCACTATACAGTATCATACCATGACCATGGTAGCAGCATGCCATGAAAAAAAGGCTTAAATACGTTTCTTTAAAGTAGATGATATAACACCTTGAATATGTAGATATATATGAACTGAAATTAACGTCTAGTGAAATGCTAGGTAGCAGCATTGTTCTACATTCCTTGCATAATATTGAAATAAGACGTTGTATAATATACGAAGTACGATACAAAAATGTACAGTAATATTAAATTGAAAGCAAGACTTTGTTGGTATTGTGCTGAACTTATGTAGACTGAATATGTTTTTCAAGGATATTATAGACTAGAATAATGTAGAATTTTGTATCTAATAAGTAGACTAGAGGCTGTCATCATCATCAACATCATCAGCCTTTTTCATGTTCCCACTGCTGGGACTCAGGCCTCTCTAGGAGAGGGAATGGGCCGTAATCCACCAAGCGGACCCAGTGCGGGTTAGTGAATGGTCACATGCCTTCGAATTTTTTGTTCTAGGACATGCCGGTTTCCTTACGATGTTTTCCTTCACCGTTTTGAGAGCATTGGTAATGAAATAAATTACACAAAGTAATGAGCCTGGCAGGGTTTGAACTCGGGACCTACCATTACCACTCGGTCACCAATGCTCTTCTAGAGAATGTATGATTGATGAGAGCTTAAGGTGGTGCATCACGACACACTTTTACACTGTTTTTCATACAACCGCTTTTTGTTTTCGGTGGGCAAAAATCATCTTATGACAACCCCCGCTCTTGGGTGGAGCGGGAGATAGTGTCAGACTACAGACATACCGGGGCTCGAGTTTCCTTTCGGCCCCAATAGGCTTCGACCCAGCAGGGCCCCTTCTGTTGCTACTTGAGGCGCGCGGGAACAGTGCGCACCGTCGACATTTTGGGCTCGGTCCGGACAGTTACCGGACGGTCGGACAGCGAGCTACCCATGGCTCGCCGTCCGCATGAATGATTTGCCTGTCAGTGAAAAAAATTTTGAAAATAAAATGTCTCGATTCTGACACTGTATCCGAATATATTGTAACCGAATCGTCACCAACTCGTTATGTTACTGTGTTACAATATTGTGGCAAACTGGTATGCCACGGAATTCGGTTTGATATAGCATCGCGATGATTGTAAACCGCAATGTGGATGCCTTTGATTATGTTGGGATACTAGTTGTTTCCCGCGACTTCGTTTGCTTTTTTAGTAAAAAACGGTTTAACTTATAAACCGTTTTTTACTAAAAAAGCAAAAAACGGTTGAAAGAATATGTCTTATCTATACTTCTACAACGTGTAACATTAAATGCGCAAAACCTCAGACGTCCCAAATGATTTTTAATTCGATTGACCTAATTATGTAAAAAAAAAAACATTAAAAAAAATATTAAAGATTTTATGAGCAGTTTTAGTTTGTTTAAAATTCGTATCTGCATTAAAATAAGAACTTTTATTATCCCGTGTATGAGAAAATTTTATTGGATTACAAAAATTATTTGTGTTTGTTTACCTATTTCATCGGGTTTGCGCACTTGATGGCTTGACCTATTCATAAATAGACAGGATGAAGTTTTTAGTGACGATTTTTTTGAAAAATTTAACCTATTTTAAAAAGTGATTTAATTGATTCTGCTCGTGATTCTGATCAAACTAATTTCGGGTTTTGCAGATTTAACGTTACACCTTGTATAGATATTAATAATATGAAAACTCTAGGGTTTGTTTGTTGATTGCGATAATCTTAGATACACTGTAACTATGCCTGTGCATTATGAATTCACAGTGCACGCTTCTATCACATAAATAATAATAATAATATAAAAACCACAACAACATCATTTTTTTCGGTTTCGGGAGTCGTTAGGCTCCTTGGCTCCATGGAGTTTCTTGCGCATCCTTCTTCATAGAGATCTACGCTTTGCAATGTGCAATTAGCATCTTTTTTTCGGATTGACTGACTTCTTGATATTTCAAAAGTGCCTGTAAATGGTTTATTTGAAATAAAATGCTTTTAATATTTGATAATGAAAATACTACTAAAAAAAAAATATATATATTCTTTAATTAGTGAAAGTTGGTGGACCGAGGCCCCGGTCCTCAAAGCCTCTACGATCTGGTTTCGGCTCGTGAGGCTCTCGCAGATTTAACCATTCCTGGAAATACATTGCCTACAGCCTTGATCCACAAAACACCTCACACACATGGCCCTGACAACCGATATAATATTTGCAAGCTCGTGTTTATCATTGATATCCAACGAAGCTTCTGAGCAAACAATACAATATTTGTATTGCTGTCACAATAATATCTTATGGGACATTCATGTGATCGGTGAGAAGAGAACGAGGCAAAAATAAATCTTGATGTGTTTTTTGGAAATGTTTTTGTTTTGATGAATTTATGTTATACTTTATACTAGTCTTTTCCAGTCACGGGTTGAAACCCTGATAGGCGCATTACTTTGTGTAATTTATTTCATTACCACTGCTCTCTAAACGGTGAAGGAAAACATCGTGAGGACACCAGCACGTCCTAGGACCAAAAATTCGCAGACATGTGACATCCATCATACCGCACTGGGCCCACGTGTTGGATTACCGCCCATTCCCTCTCCTAGAGAGGAGGCCTGAGTCCCAACAGTGGGAACATTGTAAGGTCGACTGGTACAAGGAGGAGCCCAGCTGGGTCAAAGCCTACTGGGGTCAGGGTTATCCGAAAGGAAACTCAAGCCCCGGTATGAAGAGGCTAGAAGGAACGGGGTGGGTTTTTAGTCAGTAAGAGTCTGACACTATCTCCCGCTCTACCCAAGAGCGGGGGTTGTCATAAGATGATTTTTGCCAACCGTAAAAAAAAGGTCGACTGGTAGAAAATGCGCTTTTCTACAATGTTACTTAATAAATAAATCATTTGTTAACAAAAACTTAATAACTATTAGATATCTTTATTGAACTACATAATTAAATATCTTTGTCGTCTTTAATAATATTATTTTAAATTAAACTAAAACATATTTCGAAGACGTGACAAATAAATTCATAATTACGTCTTCACGAAAATATTATATTTTCTCTCTCATATTAAAAAGGTATACAGATTTCAACATATTTTAGTAAAGAAATGATTCAAAGACTACATTAACATAAAATAAAACTTCAGTAATTTATGAAAGAAAACAGAATATTGTCTTTGGTATTAAGAGAGCTTGTTGTTGTTTACTACTTCAATATTCGCAAGTAAAAAATTAATGATTTTTATAGTATTTTCTCCAGCCTATTATTATCTTGTTATTTATTTACTTTAACATAACATGGCCAAAGGCCAATTACATTAGTTATTATTTTGAAGATAAGGGGCTATGCATCTCTCGTAGTGTAGGGGATGTAGTCACTGCGACCTAAAAGATCTATTGTGACTCGCCACCTTGTTAGAGTAACTCTTTTAGCCCGGAGGCTTCCAGGAAGTCTAGAATACTCCTAGCGTTAATAGTTTTAATCTCCTCCGGGCGAATAATGTGTCGGCCCATATGAATACTCCGTTTGTGTTAAACACATTCGAAAAATTATGAACTAACTATTAATACAAAATAATGACTACACTACAGTCATACACTCATCTCGCAAAAGTCCAAACAGACAGACAAAATGTTCTGCCATTCATTCGCGAGCACAACATAATCAGGTTTGTCTAAAGTAGTCTTTGGCTGTACTTGTGACTGCAACTGTAGCCTGGTGGATACTTTTTACCCTTCGCGTATCATCATCATCATCATCATCATCATCATCATCATCATCATCATCATCATCATCATCATCATCATCATTTCAGCCGAAAGACGTCCACTTTTGGACATAAGCCTCCCTCAAGCGTCGCACTATAAACGGCCTGTGCGACTCGCATCCATCGTATTCGGTCATCGAAGTCGGTGTTAAATAACGAAGAGACAAAATTAGGTATCTATTATAGAAACACCGACTTCCAAAATAAAAATTATTTTGTACTTTTCAGTGTTTTTTACATTGAAGTCGGTTTAATTTTTTTTGTAAAAAGTTTTTTGTTATTAATACTTGCACAGTATACAATGTTTGAAAGTGATTTCGTTTTAACGACAGCTCTTATTTACCTGTTTTTCTTAGAACATAAAAAAATATTATGTTTTTTTTTTCAATACAAATTATATAATATTAATATTAGAATATTATAAACAAGTAAATATTTAGTTAGGCCTTTAGTGTATATATTATTTTTAATTATTTAAGTTTATTTTATAATTTAATTAGTTCCAAATGTAAAATTTACCAAAGTAAATACCTATAATTACAGTAAAATAAATAATAATAACACCCTACGCTAATTACAACTAACTAAAATCATATATATATATTTTTATAATTTTTCCTAATGAAGCCTAGTTTTTGTTTTTTAACCTAGTTTTAGAGAATAACAACAGTTCGACCTATTTTCTTGATTTCGGATATTTGAATTAAAATGGGTATGATTGTTTTTTTTTATTATTTAGGTTTCAAAGCTTTGTCTTTAATTGTTATGGTTTTATTCATTGAATTTTCTTTTGTTGTAGGAAGTAACCCATAACAAAAATAGGTTACTTTTTATATGTTTATGAATCGTGATCTTAAGAGGGCCCTTCCCGATTAGTCTATTTTTAATCTGAGTATAGTTTAAAAGTTTGTTGGGTCATCCAACGCTATGTAAAGCAATGTATGATAAATAAGCAACTCAAAAAAAAGAGAAAAGATGCATTGGTTGATGCAAAATTGCTTTTTAAAAACCTTGAAATTTCTTGGAAAAGATTTGCGATTAAATGGGCAAGGTTTCTATAGATATTTTTTATTTTTATTTTTAATAATTACATGAGTGCATTATAAAGCGACACAGTTTGTACAATAGCAGATTTTCAGAGAGTTTTACTGAATTAGTTTTTAACAAATTTAAAATTTGAATATAATAAAAAACTACAGAATATCCATAACATATCTGATTTTCCAAAATATCAAACAAAACAAAAACAAACAAACATAAAACATTAACATTTTTTTTTGTGTAAACATTATAATCGTGTTTTTTTTTTTATGAAAATGTATTTTGGGTTGGACACTCTTAAAACTCATAATTATTTAATACTAGCTTTCCACCCGCGGCTTCGCCCGCGTGGACTACAGTTTATATCGCGCAGGCAGAGACCCGTGTTCAGCAGTGGAATTATAGGTAGCCTACCCTATGTGTTATTCCAGTGTCTCTTCTACCTACCTACCAAATTTGATCTAAATCCGTTCAGTAGTCTTGCGTGAAAGCGTAACAGACAGACAGACCGACATAGTTAATTTAGCATTTATATTAGTAGGGATAGTTTTCAATAAATGACCTTATAATGCTTGTTTCAATTGACAATGAAAGACCAAACTGCTGTTCTATTGAAACCCGTTCAAATTGTGCACCCTTTTCTGTCCAAAGCCAAACAAATACGAATTAATGAACCATAGTGATTTCATTTAGATTAAAATCGGTTTTAGGTAAACACAAAACCAATCGGTTTGACAAACACAACCGAAATGTTTCCATATCATTGAACTATTAAAATTACATTTAGTTCAATTGGTTCAAGTTACTTTCCAACTCAATTTGTCCGTAGTAGTCACAGTCTACAGTCACGAGCAATAAAATATTATCTCACCGTAATATTGTAAATAACGTTAGATTGTAAACTGTCAAAAGATTGTGGATTAAATTATTGACTGTCTGAAGGCAGCCCCTGATTGGTCGGTCTTAACAGTTTTTAACCGACTACTAAAAAAGGAGGAGGTTCTCAATTCGGATGTTTGTATGTTTTTTTTTTTATGTTTGTGCGCGCATAACTTTGTCGCTTGCCAACCGATTTAAAAAAATATTTTTTTGTTAGAAAGGGTGTACTTCCCAAATGGTCCCATAGTCAACAAGTTGGGATCTGATGATAGAATCTTGGCGAAATCGAGGGAACTCTTCAAATTCAATTCAATTTTTTTGTGAAGTCGGTTATTTTTTTTTTATAAAAAGGTTTTACAGATTACTCTATAGAAAAATAATGCATTCAATTGTTAGCAGTATATTACGGTTCACTATATTTCGAGACAGATTATATTCCAACGGTATTTACAATTTCACAGTGACATAATTATACATTGCCACATTTTCTACATATCTTAACTATCAAAAAGGTGGACATTTCTTCCGGCAGGAACCTCTCGAACTTACCATGTCCGATGAAGACCTGCGTCATGTGGAAGGTGAGGTTACCTTTCCAGTCACTTCTCAAAGAGGGGACATACTGCTGTAACTATGGCGTGCCCAATGAAAGTACCCTTATAAATGACAAAAAATATTGATCCTGTATTTTTTATTCGCACTTGACCACTCTCATTTTATTGGGTCCATGAATAATATAAGGCACTGGCTTTACTCAATGTAATGTAGGGAAGCGACAGACTGATCCCCAGGATACGAATCATAGCCTGGGATTCCAATAATACCCCGAATAGGAGACAAACGAAAGAAATCCGTATTTATTTGATGCTTTTATTTTAAAGGTTTTTTTTTTTTATGTGGGAAATCATCTAATGATTTCTTCCGCGAATAGACAAGAGAACTTGTCAGATTATTACTGACTAAAATCACACCTGTGTCCTTCAGTTTGTGTTCTAGGGTCATGAGTTTCCTTTTCAGAAATTTCCCGTGGCCCTAGTGGGTATTCGTTCTGCTAGATCGTAGGGGCCCGTGGCCCTAGTGGGTATCCGCTCTGCTGGGCCCCTACGGTTTTGCTGAGATGTCAATAAAACCGTACGCGCCGTCGGAGTCGATGACTAGGGCTTGGTCCGGCTGGTTACCGGATGGCTTATTACTTCTCCCGCTCTGAATTGGAGGAGGAGAAAATGCTTAAAGCATTAAGGCCACCTCTATAAGCTAGAAGGAACGGCGCGGGGTTTTTAGTCAGTAAGAGTCTGACACTATCTCCTGCTCCACCCAAGAGCGGGTTTTGTCATAAGATGATTTTCCCCGTCGACAAAAAAAACCTCTATACATTTGTGTTGTATAACGTTTCAATAAGTAAATAAACCACGTCTTAGAGTAACTATCTGTTATTTTCCAACTAAAACCAATTACCTAGACTACGCCGTAAAATATACTCAACACATGTATTACGGCATGGGATCGTAATACACACAAAAGGTCGTATGAGTCATTGTAAGCTTCGCCTTTTACGACCTATTGTCTCAAATCATAATTCTGTTGTGTCTGGGATCTTGCTTCATATTTCACAAATAACAAGGTGTATAAAATACCCACATTACATAACTGATATCTTTAAAATAAGGCTTTTCTGTATATATAAAAAGCAAAGTCCTGACACAGTCACTAACTCAACAACGCTTAGAATGGTTCTTACTACAAATAACATACAACTTCTTCTTCTTCTTCCTGCCCTTATCCCATATTACTTGGGGTCGGCGCAACACGTTATTTTCTTCCATTCTGTCCTGTCACCCGTCAAACTATCACTAACTCCCTTTTCTTTCATATCACTCCTCACACAATCCATCCATCTTTTCTTAGGCCTTCCTCTCCCTCTCCATCCATCTACACGTTTACTCTCTTAGTTATATGCGCTTCATCCCACCTCTTCACATGAAAACAACATACAACTCATCAACCACAAATAGCAAGAAACTAATTAAAAAAAAAACACAAACTCAATTTTTTGTCGGCCAGTGTATCGTAAACACAGAGAGAACAAATTTATTTACTGTTAATATAATATTCAATCAAAACCACGAAAGTATTTTTCCAATGAAATTTACGATACCCGTTGCAAGTTCTGTTACCGGGAAACCCAATTTTCCTGGAAAAAATGAAGCATTGATTCTCAATAACTGAATATAAATAAGCCTTTGGACTGTAATCTGTAATCAATACTTGACGGTCGGTGGGCCATTCTTGTTTTAAAGAAATAATTTGCAGCTACTGAAAAACGATTGCGTTGCCAAAGAAAAACAATTTTTCACCCACGGCTTTGACATTTTGGAATCTCAAATAGCCTTTCTTGATATCGATTGGGCAATCCAACACTAAAATATTTAATCTGCAATCAATACTTGAAGGTCGGTGGGCCATTTTTGTTTTAAAGCAATAATTTGCAGCTACTGAAAAACGATTGCGTGGCCAAAGAAGAATAATTTTTCACCCGCGGCTTTGACATTTTGGAATCTCAAATAGCCTTAGTCGATATCGAATGGGCAATCCAACACTTAAATATTTAATCTGTTATCAATAATTGACGGTCTGTGGGCCATTCTTCTTTTAAAGAAATAATTTGCAGTTACTGAAAAACGATTGCGTTGCCAAAGAAAAACAATTTTTCACCCGCGGCTTCATTATCACACTAAAAGAACATTAATCCGTATATAGGGGTGTGTGTGTGCATGTTACTTACTCCTTCACGATCAAACGGCTATACAGATTTAGATGAAATTTGGTACACGGATAAACCATTTCCTGGAATGCACATAGGATACCTTTCATCCCGGAAGCCGTTGAAGAATCACCAAACTTAAGTGGCAGTGGGCAGGGCACATTAGTCGTGAACGGATGGTCGATGGGGTCGAAAGGTTCTAGAGTGACGACCACGTACCGGAAGCTGCAGCATTGGAAGGCCTTTCACAAGGTAGACCGACTACCTGGTGAGAGTCGTAAGTATGCTGTGGATTCGAGACGCACAGGATCGGTCATGTTGTGGCGACGCTTAGGGGAGGCCTTTGCAAACAGTGGACGTCTTACGATTACCGTAATTGAAAGACACAATAGAAAGACTCTTCTATTGTGTCTCTAATTATTCACGATTGAAGAGTTAAAAAACAAATAGATAAAGATCAATATGACCACACAATATATATATGCTCATCGAATAGTAGAATGACCCACGTATTGAATGTCATAATGTCATTGTAAATTATTAAGTGCGGCCCTGAATGTTCTTGGAATTCATATGCGATGTTTTCCACGTAAGTTTTGAAGTAATATTGATACGTAGTTTGTTGATCAGTATTTGAAGACTTGGGACTGTGACTGTGAACCTTAGAGGTTTAGGATTTTTTTTTAGAGTGGTTTCGCGAGTATTGGAGCGGTGTGCTTATTTTAATGGATCTTTTTGCCGATTCTCCTCCATAGGAAACTACCATTTGGAACCGTGCTCTAGCTTCTGACGTTTTATAAGTAAGGTACTGTCACCGCATACGGGCCTCAAGAAAACGCCGCCACAAAAAACGCTTGAAGCGTCCACAAAAAAATAAGTTAGAAGTCGTCGAAAAAACAGCTGAAGCGCGCGACAGCTTGTGGCCGGAGAAGTGTGGCGGCACCGCCGCACACGAGCTACAAAAAAAGGCTGCCTCAAAAGAAGCTTGAAGCGGCGTTTTTTTGAGGCCCGTGTGCGGGGAAACTTAGGTTTCATGAATTTATATAATTATTTCCCAAGGTTGTCTGGAAGATATCGCTGTCAGCGATAAGACTGCCATTGTACCCAACCCATAGATTTAAGTTTCTG
The DNA here is from genome assembly GCA_949319445.1 of Mythimna lalbum. NCBI lineage: Eukaryota > Metazoa > Arthropoda > Insecta > Lepidoptera > Noctuidae > Mythimna > Mythimna lalbum. The sequence continues at coordinate 15,299,113 of OX439357.1, read as the reverse complement.
TTACATTGTTACTATTTTGGTGTACAATAAAGTTTATTCTATTCTATTTTATTTTTTTATGTATTGTTCTTACAATATATTTAAAAAAAATGCAACAATTGTAGTTCACTTAATAATGAGCTTAACTAAAAATAATACGTTAAATATAGCATACAACGATCGAGCAATTATAAGCAAATTTTATCATAAATGTATTTCTTTAATTTTGGTTTTAAACAGTGCAAGCGATTTACTATCCGTAATATTATTTGGTAGATTATTATTTCGACTGTTTGTAAGAACCAAAAAATCTCTGGAAGTACTGTAACCCTAGCCAAGTTGCTAATCTGCAATAGTTAACGCTAGTAGAAAGCTTCAAATAAATATAAATAATAATATTCCACAACAGCAGTCAGGGTCACTAACCACTAGACCAACAGGCCAGTCAGATGTACGGGAATGACGTCGTCTCAACACTTAGTCACGTGGTCAGAAAAAAAGAAATGGCGGCAAGGTCAACTCGAAGCGTTCGACGCAAGCGAAATTGTTGTAACTTCGCTAGTTCGATTGCTAAAATATTTTCACCGATAAAGCTGGTTTATTCCTGAGTGACATAGGCTATATTGTTTGTGTGCAGGCAAAGCTGTGGGCACAAGCTAGTGTCAAATAATATTTTTTTTAAAAGAAAGGGTTTAGTTCAACGTCTTGCACAAATTTACATGGCTTGTTCTTTTGTCCCCAGGAGTGTGGCCGGCTGAAAGCTTGGAAAGCCCGGCAACGGTGCGCGGCAGTTCCGTGGACTACGCAGCAGCCTTACTGCTTGCTGCAATGGCCGCTGTTCTGTTAGCTGCTGTGGGCTACCAATGTGCTGCTACGTGGAGGTGGATTGTTGGAAGGTAGGTTGAAGGAAACCGAATTATGTAGATATAGGAGAAGCAAAGTGTACACCCTCCAACCACCCATCACCCACCGACGTCATGTCATATTCCGAACCGCAAGGAGACGGCTTCGGACATAGCCATATAAATATGAGCGTGCTATTGTCGCAACCGCTTCTTGACTCCTTTACAAATTTCTTCGTCCTGTCCCTCCTTGTGCCATTCTCCCCATTCTGGGGCGGCATTCAGCTGACACCCCTCTCATGGGTTGTAATAATCACGAAGACGAAGTGGATTCGCTGCCCGACCCAGACACGTCCTCATTTTCGAGCTTGCTCCTGATTTTGTGCTAGCTGTTCGTGAAGTCTTTCAGCCGCCGAATGCTAACCTCGAAAGCGACGAGGTCGCAGTAGTAAACCGATCCCTCCTTTGAGCGAGTGATCCCGTCCGTCATCTTTCGTCGCTGATCATCGTACAAAAGGCGTCACCACAAAATGTGGTTTAAGCTCTTGTCCTCTTCTCCGCAGTAGCACACGCTGACCTGCTAAAATCGATTGGCAGTGACTCAGATAAGTATCCGGCTCGAAGGACCATAATATCATAGCCAATTTCTGTAACATTTCTCATCGCCACTTTAACTCTTCTGTTAAGTATATCTGAAGTTAAGTAGTTGCATGAATATTCCATTACCTAAATCTGTCAAACGCCAGAAACACTTTATATTCATATTTTTAAAGGATAACAACCTAAGTCCATATTTCCTCACACCCATTTTCCGTTCAGCACTTACTTCACAGAACTTAAATATTTAAATAGACTTCAGGCGTCGGAAGTGAGACGTTAACGTTGAATGCATGTTTAGCAGACATTCTCTAGTCTGCAATGAAATGACATTTAAAACATTTGCAAAGTGAATTTCCTGAGAAGTGCTTTTCGTTTAGTGTCTTTGATAATTTAAGACGAGACTTGTTTAGTATTTGCTTTGTAAGTCGCTTCACTGAAGCTCTTGAAGACATGTTCTTGTAGACACATGGTTTGTTTGCACACTTTCCTTGTAGAAGGAGTTAGATGGATGGATTTATCGAAAATCCCATTAATCAAAATAAAAGGGATTGACAAGTGGTCTTTAGAAAGAATAGACTCAAAGGACTCGTGGAGGTTTTGTAGTATCAGAGGATGCAGCGTTGAAAGGCCTCCGACAAGGTGGACCGATGACCTGGCGAGCGTCAAGGAAATCAATAGATGCGAGATGCCTGGGACCAGTTGTTGTGGCAGCACTTGGGGGAGGCCTTTGTCCACCTGTGGCTGCACCGCCGCACGAGCCACAAAAAAGGCCGCCTCAAAAAGAAGTTTCAAGGTGCGATTTTTTGAGGCTTGTGTGCGTGGACACATATATTTGAGATAGCCGCGCAGCGTCCGCCCTGCACCCGCGCTTCTAGTCTGGCCGTACATTCCAGTTTCAACCTGAAGTATTACTGCTTAATATTTCTCAGATCACTTCCTATTTCTCTTTTTCCCTTTCTGAAAAGAGACCTTAACTTCTTTCATGATCTATCACTATCGTCATAATTCACCTCCAAGGTTTCTTAACAGATCACTTTGGTGCAGGGCTCGGAGGGACTCCGAAGACAGCAATTGCGACTCCCTCTCCCGCCAAGCTGCTATACGCATCAGTCACTCTCTACCCGACCTGCAGACCGAACCTTTGAAGCAGGAGTATGTGCAGGAGCATAAAGATCCTGCTAAAAAGGTAAGAGGAAATAAATAAATTGCAATTTATGTATGTCGATACCTCTGGGCTTAACAAGCATTATCACACAAGTATATTGGGCATTGTGCTATACGCCTTTTGAGCCCAGAGGTATCATTGTGTACTTGGAATATTTTTACAAGCGCTTGATAAACTTCTACACACGTTGATTAAGGCGATTATCACACTGCCCCGCATCATGCTGCACGTTGCGTGACACACGCACCTACGCGCAGATCTGCACCATCATGCAGGTTTTTTACGCACTCAATCACGTAGTTGATACAGCGTATGCTCCACCGTGTCTTACGAGCGGTCCGCATAATGGTGACGACACCCGGGCGTTTCTTTCGCTTGAACTTACCATGTCCGTTCATCCTTTGAAGACCTATGTTATGCGGAAGATGAAGACGCCGTTACGTCTTTCCAGCCATTCGCGACAATTTATCACCCCAAATAAAATAAAAGATTACCATTTTTTTTACGGTGTGCAAAAATCATCTTATGACAACCCCCGCTCTTGAGTAGAGCGGGAGTAGTCTCTTCATACCGGGGCTCGAGCTTTTTTTTATATAACCCTGGCCCCAGTAGGCTTCGACCCACTGACAAAAACATGGTAATGGAACAAATTACGATTTATCTAACTTTCCTCAATTTGCAATACGGTAACAAGTTCTCCCCAATATCTAACGTTATCGTCTTATGTAAATAGATAGCTCGGCTCCCGTGTTGATCTTAGTATTAAGTTGTAGGCAAAACAGGCGTTTACTTAGAATTTACGCAACTTGGTTTGGTAAAGGATATAGGTCGATGTAAACCTCGTGTTTTCCGTTGGGTAACTGTAAATGTGCTTATTTTATAGTGAACTAGCTTTCACCCGCGGTTTTACCCGCGTGCATAAAATAATATAGTCTATAGCACTCAGGAATAAAGCAGCTTTCTATCAGTGAAAAAAATTTCGCAATCGGACCAGTGCTTTAAGAGATTGCTTCGTACAAACAAAAAAAAAAGAAGAAATTTTACCTCTTTGTAATATTAGTGTAGATTGTATAACATTGTGTGATACGAGTATACAATGTCATACATGTCAGATTGGTCAGCCTTTCTGACGCCGCAAATGGAACTGTTATATATGTGTGTCAACATTGTCTATGTGTGCGTGGACTGCGCTCCCGCATTGCCCTTACCTGCCAATAAACCAGTGTGCTTTTAGCTGTCAGTAGTTTCACTTGTATCCATACGTACCTACATAACAGTGGCGACGAGGACCCACAATCGTTAAACTATTAATTTTTTCGTTGAAAAATGGCACAGTCATTTTGTGGAATTTTATCTACTTTTGATCATAATGTCAACGAATGGAAAACATACAAAGGGCGTATTATGCAATGGTTCGTCGCAAATAACATCGACGCGAAAAATGATGTGGCGGGAACCAGGAGGCGAGCCATACTACTCAGCGCACTCAACGATAGTACCTACAAGTTAACAGCAGACTTAGTCCTGCCCAGAGACGTACAAGAGGTGCCTTATGAAGATCTTCTAACGTTATTGGATAACCATTTTACTCCAAAACGTTGCGGGTTCAGCGAACGGTACAACTTTTACGCAGCTGTACAGCAGCCGGGCGAAGCATATACGCAATGGGCAGCAAGGTTGCGTGGACTAACGGTGCATTGCGGATTCAGCAATGTCGAGGAGGCGTTGCGTGATCGATTTGTGATGGGGATGGTAGCGGGTCCTGAACGGGAGAAATTGTTTGCGCTGGACTTGGAAACCTTAACTTTGGCGAAGGCGGTGGAGCTAGCAGAGAGCGTAAGATGCGCGCGCGCGGGCGCTGCTGCGTCTCCGGCTTCTACATCAGCGGATCAAGTACAGGTGTTCAAGATAGCGAAGGGACAAAATAGTGCCAACCCGGTTAAAAGTGCCGAAAAGGAAAAGTGTTCGGTGTGCGGTCGTGCTAATCATAAGTCTTCTCAGTGTCGGTTCGCAAAGTACAAATGTAAAAAGTGCAACACAGTAGGGCATTTGCGTAGAATGTGCAATAAAGTTAATTACGTGTTAACGGGGGATGTGAGTGAGGACGACGATGGTAAGTCCCTTTATAACATTTGTTCAGTTCGGGGGGAACCTATGACAGAAACGGTCTCAATCAATGGTCAGAATTTAAAATTTCAAATAGATAGTGGATCGGCGGTGACAGTCATATCTGAAGGTACACGTAAAAAATTATTTGCGAGTATACCGTTACATACGTCTAACAAAAAATTTTATAGTTACACGGGTAACCAGATGCAGTGTGTAGGGTATGTGCGTTTAGCAATAACATATTTGAAGCGCACACACACACTTGATGTATTTGTTATACGTCACGGCGGCCCACCGCTGCTAGGACGGGACTTCATATCAATATTTAAATTAAAATTAACTCAAGTTAACTTCCTAAACAACAGTCAAACCGCAATTGAGCGGTTGCAAATACAATTCCCTGAAGTATTTTCAGACAAGCTGGGCGCGTTTAAAAACTATAAAGTAAAGTTACAATTAAATAATGACGCAAAACCGGTATTTTTTAAAGCGCGTCCTATTGCATTTGCTTTGCGCGACAAAGTCGATACAGAGATACAACGATTACTAAACTTAGGAGTGTTAAAACCGGTTAAATATTCCGACTATGCATCACCAATTGTGCCCGTACTCAAACTGGTTCCGGTTCCGTCAGGTTATGTGCAGATTATTCAGTGACCATTAACAAACAATTAGTAATAGAACAGTATCCTTTGCCGACGGTTCACGAATTATTCTCTAAATTGCACGGTGGTCAGCAGTTTTCTAAAATTGATTTGTCCATGGCCTACAACCAATTTTTGCTTGATGATGAGTCACAAAACATAACCTGTATTAACACTCCCCGGGGGTATCCATACGTACCTACATAACAGGAACTATATCGGCCACACGCTCCAAAGGGATCCTGAACATATACCAAGGCAAGCTTTAGATTAGAACCCTCAAGGAAAGCGTAAACGGTCATCGCAGAGGCAAAGAACATTGGTAAGACCTGGAGCGAAATGAAACGCGAAGCTCAAGACGGGATGGCGGCTCACTGTGGACGCCCTCTGTTCTATCTAGGGGACACAGGAACTTAAGTCAAGTCTCTGGGCATGTCAGACTTTTACTGACTAAAACTCACTCCTGTTCATTCTTTGCCTCCGTTCCAGGGCCCCAGGGTACACTTTCGTACAACCCATGGCCTCAGTAGGCTTCCAACCAAAACCTGCACGTTTAAGGAGCCGTAAAAGTTTTATGCGATTTACGAGCTCCTTGAAAGACAGTGCAGAGGACGACAGATGCGCACTGTGGAGGCAGAAACATCTAACTCCTCCACTTTTTATCACCCCATCAGAACATCTTTCCCCTGGACGCGAACTACAGTAGCCAATTTGGAAATAAACTAAATAAACTAAACCGACTGCGAACTCAGGTTGGCCGCTGTAAAAGCAATTTGTCTAAGTGGGGCTTTCTCGACCCATCTCCAACACAGTGCCAGTGTGGAGCCTCTCCACTGGATATGCGCCACTTGCTATACTGCCCATCCTGCGCTACCACCTGCAGTTTTCAGGATCTATAAGAGGCCGACAAATAGATCCGTACAGGTTGCAAAATAATGGTCAGAAAAAGTATAGTTTGAGAGCATCGACACGAAAAGAAGAATTAGGCTTCCACCCTACTGAGCTTCGAGAACATAAGTAATAAAAAGAAAAATAGAGAAGACTTTTTGATTTCTTGGTCAATAAATCAACATGACAACTACCTTTGGGCTTTAGCAAATAAGATAAGATATTGTTTGTTCTTAGTAGACTGGATCTTATCTCCGTAATTTAAGTTGATAGATTAAATATTAGACGAGTGTGGCGTCAAGGCCATGCCATTGTGAATTTTTTTTTCTAACAATAAAAAAATATGACGGATTGTTTGAGGTTACAACAGAAAGGATGTATTTTCTTTTTGATGTGTAAATTATCAAATTACTTCTTACACTCTGGGTTAGGGTTATCATATTTCAGGATTTGTCGTGAGATTTCAGGTTTTAGGACTCTTCTCAAGTTTGCGGCTGAATTTTACAAATCTCATGAAATCTCAGGATTTTTAGAATTTTCAACAAAATATATCTTACTTACTTACTTACTTACTTGATAAACAGTTTAACTAATAAAATCAAGCATCTTTTTTAAGGGGAGGGAGGCAACGGTACTCTCTCCTCCCCCCGAGCGCTGAGTGAGATTCTCAATGTATTTTATGTTTTTTTCTATGGGTCTGTGATGGCTGAAATAAAATTAGTACCGATGATATTAAGGCTTTAAAGAAAATCTTAAACTTAAAATTCTCAAGCTTTTTCAATGAAAACTAGGCTTTTTCTTCGGAATTTTGATTTTTTACCTGATAACCCTACTCTGGGTAGAGTAAAAGGAAATGTCAGATTTTTACTGACAAAAACCCCTTCAGTGTTGAAAAAACAAATTGATAACAGTTTGTTAAACACATGGGAAGCTAGACGGAGTTTCAAACTTTTACTGACTAAACCCACGTGTGTTCCTTTAGTTGCCCCTTGCATTCCGTGACCCTGGAACTCTTTCAAACAACACTAAAACCCCTGAACACAACTCCTCAGCCTTTTTTTATTATTAGTGTGGGGTGTGGACTGTATATAGTTCCAAATAAAACAAATACTTCAATTATAGGTCGCTGGTGGTCTTTTAATTATCCTTTACACTTATTCAGTCTTGATTTCACAATAATCACAAGTCTTTACAATAATCACAAACTTTAGAAACACAAACTTAGAAACATAAACTTTATAAAACGTAAAACATAAGAAAATAGAGTATATAACAACTGGTATTTACATAGCACTTTTACATTTAGAGAGCTTGCACTTTACTTCTTCATCCTTGAGGGCTTGATCCGACAAACTGTGTCGAACTGAGTTTTCGGCCTATATTTATACTCCAAACTCCTGGGTGGAGGTAGTGGTTCGGGCGAACTATCATTTTCTCGTTTTTTCCTCTTTTGACCAATCTCCTTTGTGGCGGTTGGTTGAGTCCTTATCTTTGCTCCAAACCTGTCGAAACCTGTCGCGACCTGCTCCCGCGACCATTAGTTCCTAGTGAGCGGCGCCACTTGGTGCATGCTTTCAGTGCGTGTTTTATTTACAAGCTTTTTATTGGTTGATCTCGCCGTCCACAACAATTAGCCTTGGCAATACTTTTATTCTGCAACCCAAAATGTTGCTAGAACTTAAAAAAATCGGTTAAGTGTGATTAGAACTCACAGACAAACCATCTCATAAAACGAAACAAATATAAAACACAAAACTACACATCGCCGCCAGCCGTAACCTTTTGACTTTGACCTGGCCTAACATAGCATTGAATTTCAACAGAATGCGAGGCCAACTTATACTGGTCTTGCTAGACGTACAGCTTACCGTACACATTCTTCAACACCTCTCAAATCAAAACAAAACAATTCACACTTAAAAGGCGGTGACTAAGAAAACAGGCTCCTTCGTGAGATAAATCACGTTGACAGAGAAAACCTTTCAATGTGATGCTGGGTAAACATGTGGGGAGATTGCCCTGGGTAAATAATAAACGAGTCTTTTTCGTACGTACGTACTGTACTTTGTTATGTCGACGAACTTGGAGAAAAATGAATCGTTTGATATAGGGTTATTTGTAAAACACTGGCAACCTCTCAGGACTATGTTACTAACATCATAAACAACAACTTTTGTTGTATGACTTTTAAACAAATTATCTCATCTTAGGTCATTCGATTCTCATACAAAAGTAAAAACATTTAAATTGAACGTTCTAAATATTACGAAGTGTATGCGAAGCAAGCGATAGTACAATAGCGGAGCGGAGCGGGATCGACCGGCGTAGGTGCTTGATGCTCTTGCGTCGCGTCATACAGGCGTAGCGCAGAGTAGGTATAGCAAAATACAGAGTTGAAATGTTTTAGATAGAACAATGAAATCTTGAAGGTTTGTTTTTGGAAAAAGTATTACGTTTTGTAAAAAGTCTATCAACGATTCCACCACTGCTTACTATCAGGTGGTATCGCAGTCAAGCACTAGTTTATATCAATAAAAAAAAAAAAACTTCTCTGCTGGTTTCCAAACACGCATTTTGATTCTCTAAACATATGAGCTTTACGTAACTCCCTCAAAATTCGTATTACATTCAAAAAGCAATAAGTAACTTAAGGGCCTTTTACATAAAAAGGTGAAATAACTCCTCTTTCAACAATTTCTACAGCAATATGTAAGAGAGCGATGAGCATTCACTTTAGGGAATAATATTTCAGTTCTAGGTACCTCTAAGTACCATCGAATTGGATAACGAAATATGTAAAATGGGCCTTATTTCTTTATCAAACTACATATTTATGAAATTACACTAGGGATTACAATTCGTGTCGAGTAGTTATAGAAATCGAGAAAATTTTGTTCATGTGATCGGGTATGTGTAGATTTATTCTCTTGGTTTCGATTTAGTAGATGGGCCATGATTTTTTTTAAAGGCTCCTAAACAGCTGGACCAATTTTGACGCAAATGAAGTCGTGGAAATCAGCTATACAAGGCACCAGATAAACTTAAAATAAAGTTCATTGTCCTTTTCCTAATACGAGTATCTCCAATATATCGAAGGTACCCGAAAATTCATCAATGAACTGTTTTTCAGAAAAGGTCAATCACGATAGATGTCGATTCAAGACAGCTTTTTGTCAAATAAATATAATGTATGAAGTAAATTATGATTGTCAATAAATGTAGGAGAGTCAATGACCGTTATTTCACGTTTAATTGGCATCTACCTTAGTTGTTAAATAAAAATTTTAGACTTCATGAAAAAAACAATATTTTTTTGTATTTTGTACTTGAAAAACTTATATTTTTAATGTGTATATTTGTGTCTAGACTCAATGTGTCCAGACTTTGCAGTTTCTTAAAACAAATAATTTCGGTTAAAAGACCTTTTGACGGCAAAATAACGAGACCCTCCATTATAATTAAAAATGTTGCTTTTAAAAAGTTTTACCGTGCTGTTACTTAGACGTTTTGGAGGCAACGACCTCCAAGATATTAAGATTAATAAGTTTAACTACATTGAAATTCCCTATTTCTTTTAAATTGCAATATCTTATGCCTATTTACTAGAAAAACTCGTCATTTATGTATATTAACGTTATTTTTCACAAACATCTTTTTTTTAATATTTACAATTTTGGTCGACCGATGTCTTCTTCTTCTTTTCGTGTCGAAGCTCTCAAACTATATTTTTTTCTGACCAATATTTTTCAACCTGTATAGCTCTATGGTTGGCCTATATAGGTCCTGAAAACTTCAGGTGGTTATGCAGGATGGGCAGCATAGTAGGTGACGCACGTCCTGTAGAGAGGCTCCACACTGGTACACTTGTTCCGTCGGGGCTGGCAGCCGGAATGTCAAAATGGCGTTCTGTTTTTAACGCTAGATGTCATAGTGTGTCTTACGACGTTATGATTACGGTAAAAAAAAATAGATGGCATTAGTAGTTTTTTTAGATGTCGAAGTATTCCAAGTTACCTGCAGTATCCCAAATATGCTGCAGTTCCCTGTGCTAGAGATGGGTCAAGGAAGCCCCATTTAGCCAGATTATTTTTGCAGTGGCCGTGATCGTTATGTAAGTTGTTTAATTTCCTTATCATTAAATTGATCTTGCATGATTATTTTATCGTAACTGTTCTTAGGGTATTTTTTGGCTAAGAGAGAAAAAAATTGGATTTGGTGTGTCTTGTGTATGTGAGATTACACGTTTGTGAACGCATTCACCTACAGAAAACATTATTGTGGGGTATCGCATGAAATAGAAAAGTCAACAGGCAGTTTCTTTTTCTCCGAGAGTACTCGGTACGTGTAAACACAGCGCCGAGTGATCGGCCGGGCACTTATCTCTACAACGCGCTTACATTACTGTTTCGGCCGAGCAACATTTTACTGTCTCGCTCTTTCACTCGGCACGTATGATCAAAATTTAAGAGTACCTATCTCTTTTTCTCATACATGTAGATTATAATACCCTTTTTTATGGTGGGGAAAATCATCCAATGACAACCCCCGCTCTTGGGCGGAGCGAGAGATAGTGTCAGACTCTTACTGACTAAAAACCCACCCCGTTCCTTCTAGCCTTCATACTGGGGCTCGAACTCCCTTTCGGATTACCCTCGCAACTCTTTGAGGCGCGCGGAACAGTGCGCGCCGTCGACGATTTGGCCTCGGTCCGGACAGTTACCAGTCGGCAGGACAGCGAGCTACCCAAGGTTATAATACACTGGTTCTACTCCTTGCTAAAGCTTCATTAAATATGTCATTGGAACATACATTCCGGATCAGTGCTCGTCTTATAGACAGAAAATTCTACGTACTCAGAATTTTAATAAATAAATATGTATTCATCGAGTGTCCTGGTTCACACATTTCTTCCCAGGGGAGCAATGGCCTCCTTTGCTCTGAGTTATGTGTATGAAAATGATGGAAACCTTTTTCTTAGCGTTTATCTGCCGTTCCCTCGTATTTACATCATATTATAATTTATTGCACGTTTTCTCAGGGCTGGTAAGGGATCAATCATTTTTAGGGTACCGTACCGAAAGGGTAAAAACGAGACTCTATTGCCATCACTCCATTGTCCGTCTGTCTGACACCAGAACTATGATAGCTGGACAGTTAAAATTTCCCAGATAATGTATTTCTGTTGCTGCTATCACAACAAATACTAAAAACAAAATAAATAAGTATTTACGGCCCGTTCACGAAATTGCCGATGTGAGCGGGAGCTAAGCTCGGGGCGGCGAGCGGTAAGATCAAAAGTTTGAAAATGATTGAAGCATGCCACGAGATGCACGAAACGCTCCACTTACCAATGCCACCCCGCTCGCCGCGCCGCGCGCCTTTAAAACTGAAGTTGTAACCAGGCCGTTAAGTTGGGCGAGTTTAATATAGGCTATAATAATAATCTATACTAATATTATAAGGAGATAAAATTTGTAAGTTTGTAAGTCTGTATGTAGGGGGTAATCTCTGGAAGTATTGGTCCGATTGCTAAAATTCTTTCACCAATAGAAAGCTGCTTTATGTACCTACGCGGGCGAAGCTGCGGGCAAAAGCTAGTGTATAATACATAGGCAAATTAAAGTTGGGCTACAACCTAGGGTCTTTATGTCAAGAGTGAATAGGTTACTTCTAGGCAAGCGTGGTCCATCGTCGGCCTCATCATCGCTAACCATCAGGTGAGATAGTGGTAAAAAAAAATACACACATGATGGGCTGGCCTCGATAGCATTACCTATCCTTCTGCAGAACCCCACTGCGTAGTGACTTATAAACTGTACTTACCAATAAACAAACTCTCTAGAAACTTCCAACTTACCCTTTACACGATAATATCGAATACAAGATTTCCAATATACTCGTACCAATAAAATTACGAAACTGGCAACTACAAAACTTTCAAAGAAACTTGTGATATAATGATGTACTACTGCTTTCTTCGCATGGCAACAACGGATGTTTACTAAAAGTCTGGAAAATCCTCGAAACTTCCTTCCAAAGGTCGTGACGGCTAGACGAGACAAATTGATCGATTTCTATATACACATGTAAAAGGGGAAATAAGGTTTCCTATTCGTAAATGTGTTATTTGGATGTTATTTGTTATAAGGCTTCTAAAAGGTACAAGGGCTTGTCTCCCATGGTAACAATTTTGCTAAGAGGCATATATAAAACGGTTTTTAGGATACATTCATCGTGCTTACGACTTAATTTTTTTTTAGTTTTTATTTAAAACAATAAAGAGCAAGTTTACAATGAGTGCGGCCTTAAACTAGAACTGAGATGGTATAAAATACTAATTAGATCTAATCTGAACTAGGATAAACTTGTACCTCAGGTATCTTAATAATATGTAATATTAAATTCAAAGTCACCCAGAGGGCAATGGAAAGGGCTATGCTCGGAGTTTCCTTGCGGGATCGAATCAGAAATGAAGATATCCGCAGGAGAACCAAGGTTGCCGACATAGCCCGAAGAATCGCCAAACTTAAGTGGCAATGGGCAGGGCACATTGCTCGCAGAACAGATGGCCGTTGGGGCCGAAAGGTTCTGGAGTGGCGACCTCGTACTGGAAGACGCAGCGGCGGAAGGCCTCCTACAAGGTGGACCGATGACCTGGTGAAGGTTGCGGGAAACCGATGGATGCGAGACGCACAGGATCGATCATTGTGGCGACACTTAGGGGAGGCCTATGTCCAACAGTGGACATCTGTCGGCTGAAATGATGATGATGAATAATAAATTAAATTCTGGTAAAAATACATCTATTGTTATTTCCATATAAAAAATCAATGAATAAAATAGACCCCGAAAAAATAGAATAAAAATTAAATTAAATCATTACGTTTTTAAATAATTACTGTAAATCAAATCAAAGAATGACATTCATTTATTAAGTACCCAAAAATACAGGGTATAGCTATACAACGTGTAACAAAAAGGGGGTATACATACCAAGTGCAAGGCCTCCTGATAAGATAACAAACGATACGGAAAGGGTTTTCTAACCTTATGTTTACATGGTAGGAAGTTGTGATTTATTCCATACATATGATACCAGAAACCGAACATTTCAAACTGAAACCAATACATCACTAGCAAAAAGTCAGCTGATCGGTGTCATTGAACTGTTTATGACTAAAAACAAACCTCTTACTCCTGGTATTTCTTCAAACAGTGGATAAAGGGTTCCGCATGTTTATTTTTTCTAACATTTTTTTTTAAGAAAAATAGTTTTAAGAAGAAATAAGTTTTTTCTACAAAGACTAAGATTATGTTTGTGTACAACAAACCAAGCCAAAAACTAGAGCGAGTGCGTGCGTTGGCCATCGAAAAACCTGCGCGCTGCGTAGGCCCGTGTTCGTTAGCGCGCAGCGCATATTATTTTTCGCGCGACTCACGCCGCTTTTAGAGGAGACTAATTAGATAAGGGTATTCGTAAGGATATGGAATAATTAGGTACCTATCTGGTATTTACGTGAAACAATAAGAAATATCTACATACTTTTTTATTGTTTTCGTAGATAGGATAGTAACAAATACTTAATTTACGAAAAATTTAAACGAAGTACCTACCTACGTAAAATCTAAACGAACGTTGTACTCAGCGTTAGACGCTGCGAAAAAGGATTTCATATCTGTTAAAATGAACCCAAATATCATTTCTAAGCAACTTATGTGCCTCCTGGTACAAATAAACTCCCAGTGGGTTCCGTTCTTGAATTTAATTTAATTAGAGGACTTCAATAAGTTGTCACTTTTTGCAGGGTCGAGATGAATTTTCTTACGTACCTAATTCTTTTTATGTCGGTTGCTATACATAGGATATGTACTTAGTTAACAAGAAATTAATTATTTAGATGTAGTGTGCGCATTCACGACGCCGCGTGAATGCGTGTGAGTTTAATTTTACCCCGAGATTATAATCAAATCAACAAATCTTTCGCGTTTATTTCTAAAAAAACTATACGTTTGCGCACAATTAGGTCTTTGCGTAACTTTTTGCCTTTTCTACAAAAACATTACCAGTAGTAGCACAGTTTAGTCTTAATTTATCATTTTAAAATAAATGAAAAACATGCGAAAGTACTAGGAGTCCATAAGAAACGAGAATTGTTATTGATAATTTTAAAAAACGGTTCGCAGATCCCTAAAAAAATTCCTTTGAGAAGCTCAAATGTTATTGAACACGATAAAATAGTTTTGTCCCAGTCGCACGCGCCGCCTGCGTGTTTAATGTGAGAGAGATGGCAATGTTGTCGTCGTCCGTTCGGCTACTCTCTTTGGCGGTACTGGCGGCGTCTTTGTACGCGCCGAAAGTCAAATTTAGGTAAATAAATAAATATAATTTTGCATTAGTGGATGACCAATAATCTTACGATGCAGTCGCATAGCATAATTATCCGTTCCGGTGTTTGTGATTTGGATTTTAAACATTATTTTATTGCAGTTGTGATAATCGTGTGTGATGGCATTTCTATGGTGATGGTGTTAAGTAATAGTGAATATTATGAGATGATGTTGTGTGTCGGAAGAGAGGACGGCCGGTAATGTGCGAGCTGCTCGCGAACTTTATCGTCCTCGATTTATCGCGGGTACCTAGAAGGAGCTGAGCGCCGACAGTTTCTTCGGTGGCGGGCTTCCATCGGATAGTAGGTAGGTACATTCACAGAGTACTTTGTAACATAGGTACTGAAAGGTACATCGTCTGCAACAAACTGGTTCCACGCTTCTGGTTTAGGGGGTCGCCCAAACACTATCGATCCAGAATTTGAGGAGGCCGTACTCGAGCATTTTGAAAATAACCCACGTAGGTACTAGCGAACTCGGCGAGCTGCATTAGCGCTGTATACCTCTAACCATATGCAAGTAGGTATGGCGAGTGTTGCAGAATGAAGGTCAGCACCTCTTCCGTCGCGTCCAGGAACTGACACCTGCAGATATTTTGCCTCGCGTGACCTTCTGCTTTTTTGAGGCAAAATTTTAAGTAGGCAGGTATTAGGCAAACAGCGTTTCATTCACACACGCGCCGCGCGTATCGAAATTAGGTAGAATTAGGAAGAGAGGTACTAGGCGATCAGATTTACAGAAGAAGTCTTTATTAGTATTAGCAAGTGACGTGGAATGTTATTGACCCTCGTAGTGTTGTGACACGTTTGTTATGATTTGAATTCGAGAATCATACGATACCAAGGATACCAAGAATTTGGTATCAATTCTTTGAGTAATTTATTTTGAGCTGAAACTTTGTGTAGAGATTCTATACCACCAGTAAACTTCAGGGCTTTTTGATGTATATACCCTTTTTGTTACACGTTGTATACATGCGTACCTACATACACTCCAAGAGAACATAACTGGAGGGTTATGTTTTTATGGTCCGGTGACTATGTAGGTATTTTTGCTGGCATAAAAAACTTATAACTTAGTGATTTTTCATGATACTATTATGTAACTTTGTAACGTGTTTCGGGTTTAGCATATACAAAAAAACTCTTTTTACAAAAAAAAAATAACCGACTTCACTTAAAAATTGAATTGAATTTGAAGAGTTTCCTCGATTTCGCCAAGATTCCATCATCAGATCCCAACTTGGTGACTATGGGACCATTTGGGAAGTATACCCTTTCCAACAAAAAAATAATTTTTCAAATCAGTTGGCACGCGACGAATTTATGCGCGAACAAACATAAAAAAAAATATACAAACATCCGAATTGAGAACCTCCTCCTTTTTTAGAAGTCGGTTAAAAACTAATGTACTCAGAGAGAGCATAACTAGAGGGTTATGTTTCTCTAGGGCTGTATGATAAAAAATTATTCCTCAAGATATCTTATAGAATAACGTAGAATACTTAGTTTCTAGAAAACTAGCACAAAAGGCTTCTCATCCACGTCATGTCAGTCTCGCTTGAAGAAACGAGCTGACAGGTTGGCATGATGTAAACTAAGAATTTTACTACAATATCTATGTAAGTAGGGCTTTATGTTCAGACCTACTTCTAGTAATGTAGGTACTAAGGAACGTGCTGCGAGATTGTGTTGAAAGAGTTGCCGCGACCTTGGAACAGAAAGGGCAATTGAAGGAATTCGGGGGATCTAAGTCTGTAAAAGTATACGGCCTTGTCACTGTGAGCGGGAGCTAAGCGAGGGGCGGTGAGCGGTAAGCCCAGAAGTATGAAAAGCACGCCACGAGATGCCGCCCAAAGCGAAAACGCTCCATTTACCAATGGCGCCTCGCTCCTCTAAGGTCAAAGTCATGAACAGTCCCCTTAGCCAAGTTACAACCGTTTCACTTGCGTCGAACGCCTCGAGTTAGCCACGTCCCCAATTCCTTTGTTCTGTCCACGTGGCTGAGCGTTGAGATGACGTTATTCCCGTACATTTGAAGTTTTTTACTAGCGTTAACGATTGCAGATTATCAACTTGGCTAGGAGTACAGGCCGTTATTCTTGAAAGAAGCTGTTGGAAGGTACGGTTAGCGCAGTGGTTGAGCGATTGGCT
This sequence comes from Mythimna lalbum, assembly GCA_949319445.1. Taxonomy (NCBI): domain Eukaryota; kingdom Metazoa; phylum Arthropoda; class Insecta; order Lepidoptera; family Noctuidae; genus Mythimna; species Mythimna lalbum. The sequence continues at coordinate 15,282,345 of OX439357.1, read as the reverse complement.
GTTGCGCTGCGTGTCACGGGTTCGATTTCCATACGGAACTAATATTTGTATGGCTTATAGGTAGTTGTTTCGAGTCTGAGTTTCTTATGAAGGAGCAACTTCCAGTGTGGGCCAGCGTTGTAATAAGAAAGAAGAAAAACATTTAAAACTTCAAAATAAAAAAAAAACCATCTCGTTTAAGCGATAAAAATCTAAATCTTTTATGGTAAATTGTGAAAAGCAGAGGTTAATAGCATTTTATTGTAATCCACAATGTAAATAACCTAAATACTTCAAAATACATTAACCCCACAAAGAAACCTCACAAGACCCGGACACCCGTCAATCTAATTCACAAAAATATAAAAGATAGAAACATCAAAAGTTTTTTTTAGGGTTCTTTGGGTACTCAAAGAGTTTTTTTTTGTCGCTTAGCAACCACATCGCCCTACTCAAAGAGTAAAACGGGTATTACTACTCCGGTCTGTCGGTCCGTCTATTTGCTTGTCTGTCCATCACCAGGCTGTATGTCATGAACCGTGATAGTAAGATAGTAAATTGAAATCTCAGATGATATAGGTATTTTTGTTGTTCAACAAATACTCGAAACAATAATAAAAAAATATCCTTGAATACCGTAATACCGTAAAACGGGGTGAATAGAAACTCAGGGGTGAATAGAAACAAAACTTTGGTTTGGTTTTTCACTTTGATACCACATTATCGGCCTCTAACAAAGCATCGACTTTTTAGAATAACAATGCATGAATACACTGATACAGTTAAATCCGAAAAAAAAAATTTAGATATCGAGAAAATACCCTTTGAAGTTTTGTTTCTATTCACCCTTGAGTGTCTATTCACCCCGTTTTACCCGGTATTTATTTTATTCCGTTATTTTAGTATTTGGGTTCCCATACAACAAACGTGAGTTATTTTTTTGCCGTTTTTTTGCTACGGATGGTACGGAACCCTTCCGATCTAATTCCGACTCGCACTCGGCCGGCTTTTTTTGCAATTTTTCTCAAGCAATTTTCTATTGAATGATTGTAAATGGCTAGTCAATCGTTCGTTGCCCTTCGCCCATGGGGTTGAGGGTTAAGGGAAAATTGACCCCGAACAAATAAGGGTTGAAATACTACGCGATCGGAATCGCCCTTCAAGACGGTTGAGATGCTTTGTAATTGATTGGTTTCTTAGAGAATTTGAAGTTTTTCGAAATTTGCTAAAGGTTACCGAAACGTATTACAAATATATTTATTTTGCGCGCTAAACGAAGTGCATGAGAGGATTGACCTATTTTCAAGCCATGAGACAGAATTCGCAAGAGTTTTATTAAAGTTTAAAAACTTGTTAGTATTATTATGTTAAAGAATCGATGTACAAAATTTCTTTGCTATATCATGGAAAATCTCAAAGTTATAAGCTTATTATATCAGCAAAAATACATAGTCACTGGGCCATCCAGGCGGCTGAAGAGTTGTTTTGCACTTGCACCCAGCTGTTTACTGACACCTAATGTCCACTATGACCTGTCGTGACTTGTGTTGTACTTAGTGTCGGTGGTGTCCAACTTGTGTCCTTTTTAAATATTTTTGGGAAAAGTTATAACATTGAAACTATTGGAAACCATTCAGTTACTGATTCTGAACAAACTATAATATTCAAGTTTCGCATAAACTAAAAATAATTTTGTATATAGACTAGCTTTTGCCCGCACGGCTTCGCACCCGCTCTTCCTTACTCTACCCTACTATACCCTAATATACTCTACTATACCCTACTATACCCTACTATACCCTAATATACTCTACTCTACCCTACTATACCCTACTCTACCCTACTTTACCCTACTATACACTAATCTACACTACTCTCCTCTACGCTACTCTACACTACTCTACCCTACTCTACCCTACTATACCCTACTCTACACTACCAAACTTCACATAAACCATCTACTAAATAGTCCGAATAAAGCCTAAAAATTTGGTTTGGATAGATGAGCCCATTCTTGAGTTATAAAATAACAACGAAAAGTGGCATTGATTTTTATATATATAGATAGATATATGTGGACAGATAGCAGTGTCTAAAGTGCACCCTATTTTCACGCCTCAGTCGCTGTTCAAGACAATTAAAAGGCATAGTGGACTTTGAATAAATAATAAAAAAATATTTATTTATACAGGGTTATTTCTAAAACACTAATAGCCTTGCAGGACTGTATTAGTTAGATAGAATAACGAAATCATGAAGGTTTGTTCTTGGTAAATGTATTATGATTTGTAAAAAGTCATAGAACAAAAGTTGTGGTTTATGATGTTTTTACATAGTCCTGAGAGGTTACCGGTGTTTTATAAATAACCCTGTATCAAAGATTTTATTGCCCTGTATACATCTAAATGTCAAGGAGCATTTACCTACAACTTTAGAATCCCTGCTTTGTTTAAGTTTTGCTAATAGTTTTTGCTTTGTAATGGTTTAGCGTTCAAATATTTTTCGTTCATTGACTCCTTAATAATTAAAATTAAATCGCTTTTTAAACGAACCTTAAGTAACCTTAAGTAATTTCATACTTCTAATCTTTCCTTGAGAACTTAATATCTACGAATAATTTTCTTTTGAGAATCCTTTTTTGTTAGAGTTTAATGCGCAGAATGTTTTTATTAGTTTTTGAACTGTTTTTAAACCTCTTGAAATACACAAATATAATAGAAATCATACATTATTTTATTGAAGTTGCTGTATTACCAACCGCTGGGCAAAAATTAAATTTTGATATAAATTATTTAAAAAAAACTCGAATCTGACGCTAACTAATGATTTCAAACGTGTATGTCTACGAAATTACGTCACAGAAATATTTGAAAGTTACAAAAAATGATAAAGCTTGTTTTTAAAAAGGGCCTCGCAAAAACTAAAATTATGGATAGGTTTTTTTTATAAAAATAAAATCGCTGTTACGTGGCCGCGAAATCGACATAGAGCCGGGCGGAGTATGAACTCCTATAGGGCGGAGTATGTATTCTGTATGATCAGAATACTGCGACTACAACCGACTCTTAAAGTACTAGAACAGGCAAAAATCTGTTAAATGTTTTGTACACTGAAATAAGAACATTCTCTAGCGGTGGGATAATACTTACAGATTTTATAGGCTCACGCTTGACCACTATCTCACCCAATGATCTCATCTGATGATTTGGTCGACGATATAGCACGCTTACCTGAAAGGAACCTGTTCTATCTTGATTTAAAGACCCTTAGGTTGTAATTATCAGGCAACATAGACTCAGTGATGAAATAAATTACACCAAAATAGTTGATGTGGCTTAAAAGGCTGCCAAACTGAAAAGGGACTGGGCAGGACAAGTCTGCCGCATGCCCGACAAACTGTGGGCCAAAGTAGCACTAAGTTGGTGCCCTGAAACAGTGCTTCGGGGCCGCGGTGGACCGCGAAGGAGGTGGCGCGACGAATTCGACAGATACTATCAGAATTGGCAAAAAGAAGCCCAGGCGCGCGAAAGATGGTAGGAGTGGAGGAAAGCCTTTGCCCAGGAGTGGGACAGAACAGGCTAATAGAAAAAAAATACGCCTGGCTCGGTTTAAAACCCGTGACCTAGAACTCGTATGTCGAAGCCACTAGCGCTGGGCCACCACTGCTCCAAGCTACCAGATACCTTATTATAAAATTCATATTAATCGAGGGTTACTTCTTGTGTTAACGCGAAAGAGTTAGTGGAGTTCGTTTGATCTAACTTTTAAAAACTCAGACTGATATAAAAAAATCCGACGAGGCCAATGAACTCATTTTATTATTTTTAGGGTTCTGTACGTCAAACGAAAAAAAAAACGGAATCCTTATAGGACCACTTTGTTGTCCCTCTGTCTGTTAAGACCCTTTATTACGGGAACCCGTGCAGATATCAAGTTGAAATTAAAACCACACAAATCTGCAGCCTCTTGATGCTGTGAATCAAACTCCTGAGTTAGCAGAAATAAAAAGCAAACAGCTGCTTACGTCGCAAAAAACGTATATTTCGACTCTTTCAAGGGAATCAAAATTCTTAGGGTACCTCCTGTTGACCAAGACTCCGGGGAATTTTGGCACAAAGCAAAGTCTTATAGCACAGTTATAGGGATAGATATGAAAGAATTAAATTTTTTGTTACGACACGAAAAAAAAACTTTTAAGTGGTTCGGAAATCTTCGAGACTCCATTCGGGCAATAAACTATTTCATCATCAAAATCATTTCAGCCGAAAGATATCCACTATTGGACATAGGCCTCCCCCAAGCGTCGCCACAACGACCGGTCCTGTGCGTCACGCATCCATCGGATTCTCGCGACCCTGACCAGGTCATCGGTCCACCTTGTTGGAGGCCTTCCAACGCTGTGTCTTACGGTACGGGTTAAACTGTTTGCATAGATGAATTTGTACGGAACCCTCAGTGTGTGAGTCCGACTCGCACTTGCCCAGTTTTTTCATAGAGGAAAACTCTTTCAATAAATTTACATTAGTACGTTTATCTAAGTTTATTACGGTCAAAAATAAGAGGCTGCTTGCTCTTAGTAGTTGCAAAAATACGAGAACCCATATGGACTTAGAATTGATAGAAAATTACTACTTAACTATCAAGTTAAATGCTTGTACTTAAGAGCGTCCAAACTAGAGATGTGCCGTTGCCGGCAATCTGGGAATATTGGTGGCAATATTGCCACCAATATTCATACATCGGGCAATATTCCCGGCAATATTACCACTTCACGGCAATATTGCCGGCAACGGCATATCTCTAGTCCAAACCGAGATACACTTTTAATGTTTTTCAAGTAACCGGTCTGATTTCACATTTTTTATTAGATAAAGAAGAAGTTTTGTTAAATAATCGAGTGAAAGACGGTATTACTGAGTGCCATCAGAGCATTCAGATGTTATCTCTTTTTGTTAGAAAGAACTATTTTATATATATAAATATTATATAATATATATATATATATAATTTATAACTAAAACAAACATATTAAAGAGTTATAGTTTAAAATTGGCAAATCACTCTGTAAACTACAATATTTTAAAAGCACATATTCTAAGTTTAGTATTAAAAAGAAATAATATACAAAATTATTATTTATGGCAGATACCATATTAACCCTTCAGATACCGTCAATTAGAGACACAATAGTAAGACAATAGATGCGCGGCCACCGGTGGTCGCTTGGGGATTCATGAATTAAAAATCATTATTTATAAAATCTTTGACACTATAGTAATTTTTTTATTCATAGTGAGTAGATAAATTTTAATCCCTACTAATATTATAAATGCGAAAGTAAGGGAAGGTTCACATCTGACGTAAAATACGCCGAGCGTATCATCAGTCGCGTCTATTCGGTCGAATATGTCAGTTCATATCAAACGGAAAATGCGTCATGCCACATGTCAGTTTCTGCGTTTAGCATCTATAGAGCGGTTGTGTTGTGTGATACGGCCTGTACACAAATGATCTCTGCTGATGTTACGCCTAGAATGGATGCATCAATCAAAATACAAGTAGCGCGTGGCGCGCGTGACGTTGCCGCTCTTACGTCGACCGACAATGCGTTGACGGAAACGGAATAGACGCTGTACGCTCAACGCACTAACGTATCATCGGTTGAGTGTGAACGGTCAAGTGTTTTTCTATACATTTGTCTGTTCTGGCGTTACGCGACCGATAATATGCGACGCATGTTCCGTCAGATATGAACCTTCCCTAACTCTGTCTGTCTGTCTGTTACGCCTTCACGCAAAAACTACTGAACGGATTTAGATCAAATTTGGTAGGTAGGTAGAAGAGACACTGGAATAACACATATGCTACCTATAATTCCACTGCTGAGAACGGGTCTCTGCCCGCGCGATATAAACTGTAGTCCACGTGGGCGAAGCCGCGGGCGGAAAGCTAGTATTATGTAAAATTTTTGTCTACACTAAGAGAAAAAGTGGTAAAGTTTTTTTTAAGTTATTTGTTTGTAGGAAGTAATCTTTGAAACTACTGCTCCGATTGCTAGTTTTTTTTCACCTATAGGAAGCTGCTTTATACTTGAGTAATATAGACTATTACTAGATATTTTATATACGCGAGCGAAGCTGAGGGCAAAAGCTAGTGTACTATAAAGAATTAAAGCACGAACATTTATTGTAATTGGTCTCAAGTGAAGTCTCGAGGGTTACAGCAAATTGAAAGGGCTTCACGATTTATATGTAAGATGCATCGTCTTCGGTATTTCCAAAGGGACTTCTCAGTAAAAAACGATGCAAGACTCATATTTATCATTCTTATCAGTCTATGAACATCCACTGTTATACCTTAGCTTTCCCCTATGAGCTTTCAAGAGATTTTTTTTTCGCGGTCGGAAAATCATCTAATGACATCCCCCGCTCTTGGGCGGAGTGGGAGATAATGTCAGAATTTTACTGACTAAAAATCCACTCCTGTTCCTTCTTGCCTTTTGTACCGGGACCGAGCTTCCCTTTCGGATAACCCTGGCCCCAGTAGGTTTCGACCCGGCTTTTTTTTTGTCGACGGGGAAAATTATCTTTGACAAAACCCGCTCTTGGGTGGAGCAGGAGATAGTGTCAGACTTTTACTGACTAAAAACCCCGCGCCGTTCCTTCTAGCCTTCATAACGGGGCACGAGCTCCCTTTCGGACAACCTTGTCCCCAGTAGGCTTCGACCCAGCTGGGCCCCTCCTGCTGCTGACAACTCCTTGAGGCGCGCGGGAACAGTGCGCGCCGTCGACGTCTTGGACTCGGTCTATTACCGGACGATCGGACAGCGAGCAACCCATGGCTCGCCGTCCGAGGTTTCGACCCGGCTGTGCCCCTGCTGCTGACAGCTCCTTGAGGCGTGCGGGAACAGTGCGCGCCGTCGACGACTTGGACTCGGTCAGGATAGTTACCGGACGGTCGGACAGCGAGCTACCTATTGCTCGCCGTCCAAGCTTTCAAGAGATAATGATGAATGAAAGTTAACGGTTCTGTGCGTCTCGCAACCATGGGATTCCCGTAACCCTTACCAGATCATCGGACCACCTTTTAAGAGGCCTTCCAACATTGTGTTCGCGGTTGCTGCTCCAGGACCTTTCGCCCCAACGACCGTCTCTACTGCGAGCAATTTGCCCTGACCATTGCCACTTAAGTTTGGCGATTCCTCGTGGTTCTCGTCTTCATTCCTGTACCCCTGGCCAAGTTGTTAATCTGCAATAGTTAACGCTAGTAGACAAGCTTCAAATGTACGGGAATGACGTCATCTCAACGCTCAGTCACGTGGTCAGAACAAAAGAATTGGCGGCAAGGTCAACTCGAAGCGTTCGACGCAAGCGAAACGGTTGTAACTTGGCTAGAAGGGCCGATTAGATCACGCAAGGAATATCCGAGGCAAGCCCTTTCCATTGCCCTTGCTAAATATGTATAAACGATAAAATCATCATATTAGCCGAAAGGCACCCACTGTTGGACATAGGCCTCCCCAAGCGTCGCCTCAACGACCAGTCCTGTGCGTCACGCATCCATCGGATTCCCGCGACCCTGACCAGGTGATGACGTGGTCAGGGGCGTAGGGACCCGAAACTCCAGAAATCAGAAACGATAAAATATAATAATATAAACCAGCACAATTCTAATTTAAGCACATAAAACTTGTAAACATTGACTTAACCCAAACAGTTACGCCCACCTATTTCGAAGTCTAAACTTATATCTTCAAACAAACGTGTGACGTAAAACCCTTTTTACATAGCAACCATATATTAAATAGGCTTTATTATACTGTTGCTATGTAAAAATATAAGAATACAGTACAACACGTGCCTCCTCATTTCATAAAACGCTCAGAGCGATACAAAGATAAACATTATCTTAATTATATTATACTTGTTTTTACTACTGATTCTTGGAATAACTCTGTTCTGTAATGAAAGGGTATTATTTGCAGGTATTCTATTTATTTATGAATACCTACGGTCTACAAATAATAGCCGTTTCTGTGGTGGCATAGTAGCTTAATCAAAGGTATGATGAATATTTTGAAAAGGGGGTTAATGGCACAAATATGTTGCCTATATTGCGGACGAAATTAAATACATACAATAGAGCGGCCATCAGAAGAAATGTCTTAGAAAAAACTGTCATCCTATGCTTCAGTGAAGACGAAAAATATTTACGTAAATAAACTGGAGTAAGGTCCAGTATGTGCTAAATGTAACTCTGTCAATGGTGCAATACGCAACTCGGCATATTTCTCCAACAAATATTTTCTTTTGGTGCGTATAGCGACACAAACGCGACTTGTTTTTGTTCGCTATGTCCTGTCTATTGGTAGTATATGTTTAATGTCTTTGATTGCGGGCTATCGAAATTCAATTATGTACTTGACACCTTGCAGTTCATGATGGATACAGATGGAGTCGTTTCAGGATTAGGAAAAACAGAAGAAAACAGCTCAAAGAGAAGGAATGCACTAACCTGTCGAACTCTGAGACTTGACTTCCACGTGGCTCGGCCGCGATTCTGGATTCTTCGTACCTCTTGAGTCCATTAGCGAGTAGAATTGTTGATAAACAAGCACTGCACGGTTCACAAGCACAAAGCGTTAGCGGTCTAGGCAAAAGATGTTAGAGTTCAACAATATTCAATTTTCTAGTAAAAACGAGCGCGACAACGTCTTTGCGTTGCGAGAGATATCAACTGTAATTTACCGCGAAAAGAGAATCATAGAATTACCGATAGATAAAACAACGCAATAACAATATTTATTATCAATAGCAAACACATTTCAGTACATATTAACACTATTTTACTAACCTTAAACTTATCGCATCGGTGCCGCGTTCAAGACTGCCTCATGCCGGTGACTTATTAAACTCACAATTTTATTCAGAATCGAATGATTTGACAACTTGACAGTGACATTGAATGATTCGAAAATGATACAAAAGACATTGACTGGCCTGTTGGTCTAGTGGTTAGTGGCCCTGACTGCTAAGCCAGAGGTCGTGGGTTCGATTCCCACCCAGGACAAATGTTTATGTGATGAGCATGATCATTTGTTCTGTGTCTGGGTGTAATTTATCTATATATGTATGTATTTAGAGAAATATATAAGTATGTTTATCAGTTGTCTAGTACCCATAACACAGCTCTGCTTAGCTTGGGACTAGACAGCGTTGTGTGATAGTTGTGGAATATTATTATATTATTATTATTATTACTTCATCATAACAAAACTTATCTATGAACCGTTCACATTCACTCTAGTGTCACCAATATAAATCTACCCTCATATAGATAAGTTTTGTTACACAACAGACCGCCATCTTCCATCCGTCTCTCTTGGAGAGTGCTAGGAAAAGGGATAGAAGATAAGACATATTGCAAGGTGTCGAAAAACAAAAACGTGGAAGTATTATTTATATGTATAGTAATATTATTTAATTATAAAGTACTATTTAGGCCCGGGCGCAAAAAGTGACATAAAACTGACTTGCTAAAGCCTACTCCACGGTAAGACCGGTAATAGGTTTGAAAAAAATATAATGTTTATTATAGATTCATGAACAACATTATTAACTGCTAGCTTTTGCCCGCCGCTTCGCCCGCGTACATTAAATATAGCCTGTCACTCAGAAATAAAGCAGCTTTCTATCGGTGACAAAATTATAGCAATCGGACCAGTACTTCTAGAAATTACCTCCTACAAACAAAAAAACATGAAAACTAAAACACAAACTTTACCTCTTTATAAATATTAGTGTAGATGTAAACTGATTTATTTGTGCGATAAAAAATACTTACCATTTTCACAACTTTTCCCTACTTCGAAACAGCTTGGATCTTTACAACATTTTAACACAAAAATGGTAGTTAAATATTCTTCAAAGTGAATATAGAATATGTAAATCAATCAATATTTGCAAAGAAAATGGATTTCAAGGTCAGCGGGCTCTATCCGAGCGCAGCTGGCCGCAATTAAATGCACAGATACTCGCACTGCCGGGTATGAGAGTTGTATCTATTTAATTTCGACCAGATGTTCAACAGATTATAATGGCATGACGGGTGGTGATAGGAGGGAATGCAAGAAAAAACGTTTGCGCCGATGCCAAATAACACAGGGCAAGGACAGGACAAGACGATGATGGTGGCACAGTGGTAACCGTATCGACTAACGAGTTCTACGTCGTGGGTTCAAATCTAGACATGAGGTTTTGATATAAGGTATCTCATTTCCTATTCTAGGATATGGTCTACCCGTGAAACAAATTTCATCCAAATCCATACCGTTATTCGTGAAGGAGTAACAAACATACACACAAACAAACGAACATTCACCTTTTTGTTATTAGTGTGATACGATACGATATGATACTAAGGCAAGAATATAAGTCTAGACGCCGCCTTAACGTAGTCTTAAATATGAAGCTAATGAGGAAAGAGGCTTGCGTAGCTTCTTGTGGATTACCACAGAATAATGAGTACTAGATGTGACACATACCTATTTCTTTTGTTATTTTTTAAGATGGGAAATAATCTAATTATTTGTACCACTCTAGAGCAGCTTGGAGGGGCGTATCAGACTTTTACTTACTAAAACCGCTCCTATAATAATATAATAGTAATATTCCACAACGCCATCTTTTCCCGAACTAAGCAGAGCTTGTGTAGGAGTTCCAGACAACTGATAAACATGCTTATATATTTCCAAATACATACATATTTAAACCACAGTGTCTCAAGACGTAAGTCTATGACCAGAGCGTGTTGCCAGTGATGACTTATGGGTCCGAAACGTGGTCACTTACAATGGGCTTTATAAGAAGACTCAAAGTTACCCAAAGGGCGATGGAAAGGGCTGTGCTAGGAGTTTCCTTGCGTGATCACATCAGAAATGAAGATATCCACAGGAGAACCAAGGTTACCGACGTAGCTCAAAGAGTCGTCAAACTTAAGTGGCAACGGGCAGAGCACATTGCACGCAGAACAGTCGATGGGGACGAAAGGTTCTGGAGTGGCGACCACGTACCGGAAGACGCAGCGTTGGAAGGCCTCCAACAAGGTGGACCGACGACCTGGTCAGGGTCGCGTGAATCCGATGGATGCGTGACGCACAGGACCGGTCGTTGTGGCGACGCTTGGGAGAGGCCTATGTCCAGCAGTGGACGTCTTTCGGCTGATATGATAATGATGATGATGACATATTTAAAAAAAACTAAAATTTAAAATTTAAAAAAACCCCCGACGCAAAAAGAACTATAAAAAGTAAAAAAATAAGTTACTAAATTACTCTTTCAACCTTTTAACGTCATTAGAGGAATCTATAAATATTTAAAAGATGAGTGTCACTAAGTCGGGGGACCGCAATATGAAAATTATTATTTTACTTAAACGAATTAAAAATGACAATTGCGGTCCCCCGACTTAGTGACACTCATCTTTTAAATATTTATAGATTCCTTTAATGACGTTAAAAGGTTGAAAGAGTAATTTAGTAACTTATTTTTTTACTTTTTATAGTTCTTTTTGCGTCGGGGGTTTTTTTAAATTTTAAATTTTAGTTTTATTTTAATTTTTTTAAATTAATCGAGGAATCCATTATTGTGATATTATCTTTTCTATATTGTAACAATCATGAAGGCCACACTAATACTACTAACTTGCAAACTGGCTAGATGTACTTTTTATTAAGGTTTATCTTTAAACAACTTTGGCATTCATATTCAGAACTTGATTGACAAGACAATTAGAAAATTAATTCCCTCTAAATAATAATAATTAATTAATTTCATTAAATTAAATTTCATTCCTATTTTATGATATTGATTCCAGAGTTCCGTTAGCTACTTCCCAGTTCTAGCATCGTGTTCTCGTCATCATGAAAAATTTTTAGAACTGGTTAAGACGAATCTAATGAGCATAAACTCGACGAGTTTACTAGTAGGCATTTCAGGGTTTCATCAGCTAGGTACCTCCCAGTTCTAGCATCAAGTTTTCATAATCATGAAAAATGTTTGAAACTTGTTAAGACAAATCTGGTGAGCCCAAACACGACGGGTTTACTAGTAAGCATCCCAAGGTTCCATCAGCTACCTCCCAGTTCTAGCATCAGGTCCTCGTCATCATGAAAAATGTTTGGAACTGGTTAAGACAAATCTAATGAGCCCAAACTCGACGGGTTTACTAGTAAGAATTCCAGGGTTCCATCAGCTATCTCCCAGTTATAGCATCAGGTCCTCGTCATCATGAAAAATATTTAAAACTGGTTAAACCGAATCTAAAGAGCCCAAACTCGACGAGCTTACTAGTAGGCATTCCAGGGTTCCATCAGCTACCTCCTAGTTCTAACATCAAGTTTTCATAATCATGAAAAATGTTGGAAACTTGTTAGGACAAATCTAATGAGCCCGAACAAGACGAGTTTACTAGTAGGCATCCCAAGGTTCCATCAGCTACCTCCCAGTTCTAGCATCAGGTCCTCGTCATTATGAAAAATGTTTGGAACTGGTTAAGACAAATCTAATGAGCCAAACTCGACGGGTTTACTAGTAAGAATTCCAGGGTTCCATCAGCTATCTCCTAGTTCTAGCATCAGGTCCTCGTCATCATGAAAAATATTTAAAACTGGTCAAGACGAATCTAATGAGCCCAAACTCGATGGGTTTACTAGTTGGCATCCCAAGGTTCCATCAGCTACCTCCCAGTTCTAGCATCAGGTCCTCGTCATCATGAAAAATGTTTGGAACTGGTTAAGACAAATCTAATGAGCCCAAACTCGACGGGTTTACTAGAAAGAATTCCAGGGTTCCATCAGCTATCTCCCAGTTCTAGCATCAGGTCCTCGTCATCATGAAAAGTATTTAAAACTGGTTAAGACGAATCTAATGAGCCCAAACACGACGGGTTTACTAGAAGGCAGCCCAAGGTTCCATCAGCTACCTCCCAGTTCTAGCATCAGGTCCTCGTCATCATGAAAAATGTTTGGAACTGGTTAAGACAAATCTAATGAGCCCAAACTCGACGGCTTTACTAGTAAGAATTCCAGGGTTCCATCAGCTATCTCCCAGTTCTAGCATCAGGTCCTCGTCATCATGAAAAATGTATAAGAGTATTTCAAACATTAGGTCACACATAAGTATTTATTAGTAGAGTATACATCCGTAAAGCGTTTAAGATCCCAGCCACAGCCAACAAATGTGCTGCTGACCTTGAATGCCTGATCAGATCTTCATGAATTGTATCTAAGAACCATCTCGGTAACGTCAGCTTTCTTATAAAAAAAACCGCATCCAAATCGGTCCATTCGTTTAAGCGCTATGATGCCACAGACAGACACACAGACACCCTAAACTTATAACACCCCTCTTTTTTGTCGGGGGTTAAAAACTATTGGACCTATTTTTTTTTTGTCATCGGCTTGCTATTTTATCATCGAGTAATATAGGGTATTTTTTACTATATTTGGTATTTTTGTCGAGCAAAGCCGCAGGCAGAAGCTAGTGTAGTATAATGCTCTAGTCATTTTGAACTGTTCTTAGTATTTTTGCAAGCATTTCAATCTCGGATTCCAATTTGAATTTAAATGGATCAGCATCAATGGTTGCTGCTGCATTTAAACACAATTAATTTCAAACTATATTGTTACGAGAAATAATATCCATAAACTCAGCTACACATTTAATTAAATTGAAGTACAAACGCATTCAGCAAAACTTTACCTCCATGTTGTTTGCCTTGCAAAATAGTTAATCGTCGGTTAGCACTTCGTTTTAAGTGTTATTTACAGTTAAACCCAGTTTAAGCAAAGCTTCGGCTTGCAATGTGTAAACAGTCATTTATAGAGAGCTCTTATTTTTGTAGATTTTTCTTTGGCTATGAGATTTTGAGTTTAATTTGTGTGGTCCGATTTCCTTTTATAAACTTTATCCGTATTTATTTTGTAAGATTGGTAGATTCTATTTCTTCTTGCGAATTTGTTAAAAAAATACTGTAATTTCCTTGTCCAGAACCCTTTAATTGTGCTTTTTTTTATAATTTTTAGGGTTTTGTACACGAGTAACCAACTGAACAATAACAAAAAGCCTCTGTTGTCCATCTTTTTATCAGAGAACAACCGTATCTCATGAAATACATATAATAATTAAGTAGAGTGTGTATTTCTATTACAACCTTTTCAAATTCCCGAAACACACTATTATTATAAAGGCAAAATATTTGTGTGTGTATGTATGTTTGTTAGTTTTTCACGCTCGAACGGCTGAACGGATTTTGATTAAACCTGTGTGCCCGGGTGCCAAATACAAGTAGATCATGGAATAGCACGTAGGATACTTTTTATCCCGGGAATAAGTTCCCATGGGATAATTTTCTACTAACAAGCGGGCAAACCCACAGGCAGCGGCTACTACCAAATAAACATAAATTAAACGCCCTTTCACATAATTTACCACCTAATAAGTACGTGTTTCGCAATTGGATTTCCATTTCGATACTATCTTAAATCAATACGCTAATCGTAAAACTGTGTTTAACTTGATTGAATTACCGGCCTATAACGTCTATTGGTAATGTAGCAAGGTCAAACAAATGGGTTTCAAACTGAAGTTAATTTAAGATATTATCCTTGTAGAGATAAGGTGACGGCCCCCGATCTCTGGCTACCGTAGGCGCGGGCTTGCGGATGATGAGCAATAGATAGCTCGCCGTCTGGCCGACCGGTAAGAACTGAGCCCGAGTCATCGACGGGGATAGAGTTCCATGCACACCTCACAGAAATGTTAACCCGGTAGGGCCGATGCCCGCTAGAGCCACAGGGAATTTGTGAAAGTGATAAATACTCCTGTATTGTAGGTTCACAAACATTTAAGTAAACTCACATACACAAGATACTGAGACCCGGAACCACCTATTTAGGCTAAATAAATATTTGTGCCGTCTGGGAATTGAATACTCAGCGTAGCAGTCAACCACTCAACCACTGCGCCAACCGTATCGTCAAATATTCGTTCCCTCAAATATTTCTTCCGTCAAATATTTCTTCTGTCAAATATTACTTTCGTCAAATATTACTTCCATCAAATATTACTTCCGTCAAATATTACTTTCGTCAAATATTTCTTCCGTCAAATGTTCCATGGTTTCTTCCGTCAAATAATTTAATACCTCCTACTATTAACACATTACTTTGTTAGCAGGTCCTCCGCCAGACAACTCTCCCAATCGTCCCGACACGCCACCAGACGTTCCAGCGCCAGCTGTCTCACCGACTCGACCTTCCCTCCATCCAGTTCAGCATCTGCAGCCTGGAGCGAGCAGACTCTTCTATTGGACTCATCAAGGTAAGAACATTAGAATATTGTGTATTTAAAGGCTTTTATTTAGTTTCACCTGTCCCGATGTTTGTCTGTAATCAACTCTTGTAAATTTTTGACCCACTTCCCTGTTACCGATGGGCCTGAAATTTTGCATGCAAATGCAAATCGGATGACAATGCAAAATTATTATGACAAGGAGCTGATCTCCTGATGATGGAACCGGAAGGTGGCTGTAGGCACTTGGTAGTTAAACGACACAACCCCATCGAGTTTGGGCTCGTATGATTCGTCTTGACGAGAATTTATTATATAGGTTTTACCGAGCTATAAAAGCTTGCTATGAAAAAAAAAGTTTCAAATGGAACTTTGTGATGATACTCAGATACTTAGCAACGGTGTCGGTTCGCCACATAGAATATTTAACCCTTCAGATACCGTCAATTAGAGACACAATAGTAAGACAATAGATGCGCGGCCACCGGTGGTCGCTTGGGGATTCATGAATTAAACTGCCAGACAAATCAATAAACCTACCCGTAATATAACAACGTTTATGTATTATAGTGTGACTTATTAATGAATGACTTATCAAATAAGTTTCACTACCTTCCAGGGCCAAGATATAATCTAATAAAGATTTATGAAATCATACGGACTCTGCAATTTTCGGGGACATTGTTACACAACTAGCTGACTCGGCGAACTTTGTACCGCCTAACAATGCAATCATTTCGTTCGTGTGGTGTGATATTTTACTTCTTGAACACTTTGTAGCGACATCTATGACGCCACATAAGAACTACGAAGAAAATACGAAATCCTGCATCGCGCAATCAAAGTTTTCCGCGCGATTTGAACATATACGACAGCCCGACATCAACTATCAGGCAGTCGCCCACCAGACCATAACACCTGTCTGGTCGGAGGATCCTCCCTTTTCAACGGAGGTTTGCGGGGCTTTACTCTCTGTTCCGCATACCTCCAAAACTTTAAATTCATATATCTTTCGAGATAGTCAACTGATTCTCGATAAATTTAAGTCTCAGTAATATATCAAGTTAGAGTATATGTCTAAAAAGTCGAACGACTTGGGTAATCTAATGAAATAATCAAATTCTTGAAATCTGATGTAGTCAACACTGGTTGGACAATCAAAGTTGCAAAGAGATGATCATTGTGTACTAATAGAACCTTATAAAAAGTATTGTATGTACGAGTAATATGTATAACAGATTTTTAATTCGTTTCAAAATTTCTAAGTCTTTTGACTGTTTAGACAGACTATACACACAATTTTAATATATAAAAGTTATCTACATCAATTTCGAACATTGTAAGTGATGCTGATGCGCGCACAATTAAGACATTTCTACAGATTTATTGCACGTATTTTCTTCAACACCTATACTAAAACAACACTCAAAATAAAATAATTTATACATAAAAAAAAATGTTTTCAATGTGGGTAGATGAAACTAGATCGCATACGACGTAGATACATCGAGTCTCTCCCACCGAGAATAAATTAAAATTAACTACCTCCGCCCAAGAACGATGGAGTTATAAGTTATGCATATGTTATTATAACGTGCATATTGCTAACGAAATCATTGTATTTTATGTTAACGTTGGTTATTATAATATAACTAACTGCTGGCAGTAGAAAAATGAAAAATTTAGGGGAACATACTCCCATAGCACAGTCCACTCGTGTGCCAAATTCGTTCAACCATTTCAGCGTGAAAAAGTAACAATCATACACAGATTCACAAACTTTTGCCTTTATAATATTAATAATAAATGTGATACCTTCGTGCTAGCGGCCGTTTTTGGGGGCCCATTTATTGAGTGTGCAAGTCACCCCCTGCCTTTTATCGATGTGTATTAATGACATTGTTCAGGCAGGGGCTATAGTCTCCACATAGTTCCATTATACTAGTCCACTTAAGACCCCAAAAACCATAGCCCTATTATTTTGTTTTCCCTATTGTATGGCAATAGTTTTTAAAACCGGGGGTTGTCCTTGGGTGCACTAGTTTAGCGCGTACAGGGATAATCGTCGGTTGGTATCACGTCTCATTATAACAACCCAAAGGGCCTCTGCGAGTTGGCTTCGGCCCCTTGTATGCCTCCCAAAGGTCCAGGACCTCAGGGTCCTGAGATAAACAAGTGTGGTACAAGCTTTTGCCCACGATTTCATTCTCATTATTCTATACCTACATTGTTAGCAAATCAATATCTGAATCTGATTAATGTCGGTTATAGCGGACGTGAAGTCGAAGTCAGATAAAACGTAGCTATGTTCTTTCTTTAGGTTAAAACCTGTACCCTAACAAATTTTATCTAGTAGTCTTCCGAACTTACCGTGTTCAGAGAGGACATACGTCATGCGGAAGGGGAGGTCGTTGTGACGCCTCTCTTTCTCTCTTCTTTTCTTACTCGGAAGTGGCTCATGCTTTACTTTGAATGCACTCAAAAATTTGTAAATACTTTTTTGGCCATTCCGGCAAATAAAACGCTTTTCTTTCTTTTCTTTCTTTCTTTCTTTCTTTCTTTCCGAATCATCGTTCAAGTGTGTGCTAAAACTATAACATTCAAAATGTAACCTTACAAAATTATTACAAGGGCTTGCGGCAACCGTCCGAACCGAGTCCAAGTCAGCAACAACACATAGTGTTCCACGCGCGCCTCAATGAGATGTCAGCAAAGCCGTATGAGCCCAGCAGAGTCGAATCCTTCTGAGGCCATAGGTTGTGCGAAAGAAAACCCCGGAGCCCTGAAACGAAGCAAAGAAGGAACATAGGATTGGGTTTTAGCACAAAATAGATAGGTACAGAAGTCAATCTACATACAAAGAGCAATCGAGTAACGCACACATAGACACCGCTCACGGACACGATATCTCGGCTCAATCGCCCGCTCGCACTCGTACAGTTTGGTGCAATGCGCTGACTCTAGCGCAATCGTCTAGCGTAGATATAAAAAGTAAAGTGCATACATAAGTTTCTGTAACTATTTTGTGGTTTTAGTCAGTAAAAGTTGACACGCCCTCCCGATCTGCCCAAGACTGGTAAAAGTAATTGGATGATTTCCCACCTCAAAAAACACTAACATTCAAAATATTACCTTACAAGACCATTACAAGTACTGCTAGCTAGTTCAGTTAAGTTACCCGATACCTTAACCATGTATATCTTGAAGCTAACGATCTAAATTGGAAGACTCGGCTTTCTAACTAGCATTAAGTAAACGGACCCTGTCTGTGTCTCCTGGAGTGGTTGAAGCAAGTTCTACTATGTAGATAGCTAGTTGTAGTTACGTAGTAGTACAGGGTTTTGGAATATGTGTGTGTTTTCTATATTTTTATATCATCACTATCATCAGCCTTTAATGTTCCCACTGTTGGGACTTAGGCCTCCTCTCGAGGAGAAGGAATGGACCGTAATCCACTTCGCGGGCCCAGTGCGGGTTGGTGAATGTCACATGTCGTCGAATTTTTGGTTCTAGGACATGCCGGTTTCCTCACGATGTTTTCCTTCACCGTTTTGAGAGCAGTGGTAATGAAATAAATTACACAACGTAATGCGACTGGCACGGTTTGAACCTGCGACCTACAAACTCGTAAGTCGGAGCCATTACCACTCGGCCACCACTGCTCTCAAAAGAAATAAAATATCACATCACGCTAACGGCCTGTTCACGACTTCGGTATTCGTGACGAGCGGTGCGGCGCGGCGAGCAGTGCAGCGCGGGGGCAATATGTGTGTATTTAGGAATATATAAGTATGTTTATCAGTTAAGAGCAGTGGTGGATGAGTGGTAATGGCCCTGACTTACGAGTTGTAAGTCGCGGGATCAAACCGTGCCAGGCGCATTACTTTGTGTAATTTGTTTCATCACCACTGTTCTCAAAACGATGAAGAAAAACATCGTGAGGAAACCTGCATGTCCTAGAACCAAAAATTCGAAGACATGTGACATTCATCAACCCGCACTGGGCCTAAGTGGTGGATTACGGCTCATTCCCTCTCCTAGAGAGGAGGCCTGAGTTCCAACAGTGGGAACAATAAAAAGGCTGATGATGATGATGTTTATCAGTTGTCTAATACTATGAATATAGAACAAGTTCTACTTAGTTCAGAACTAGACGGCGTTGTGTAAAAGTTTTGGAATATTATTATTATATCCTTAAAGAGCTGGAATATAATATGTAATATTCCACAACTATCAAACAACGCCTTCTAGTCCCAAGCTAAGCAGAGCTTGTGTTATGAGTACTAGACAACTGATAAACATACTTATATATTTCTAAATACATATATATTATAGATAAATTACACCCAGAAACATAACAAATGATTGTGCTCATCACACAAACAGTTGTCCTGGGTGGGAATCGAAACCACGACCTCCGGTTAGCAGTCAGGGTCACTAACCGCTAGACCAACAGGCCAGTCAGTATCAAGTTGAAGTATAAGTTAAATCTTCTCACGAGTTTTTTTATCCTTACTTTATTATTTTTAAAGTTCATCTGTCAATAACTTAAGAGGTTGTTAAAACTTTCAAAGGTCGATAAGCTTGCTTCGACAAGCAAGAGGTCATGTACCTTTGGAAGAACAAAAGAAAAATGGACCTTAAATAATGTATGGTGTTTACTTGGCGTAAAACGCTCCCTCTGCCTCGGGCATTTTATTTTTCTGATGGCACGGTTGGCTCAGTGATTGAGAAATTGATTACTGCGCTGCGTGTCGTGGGTTTGCTTCTCATTCGGATCAAATATTTGATTTGGGTCTAGGTGTTTTTAAACGCGTTCACGATACAGGAGTTCTTTTTTTTTCACAACTATCCCACAACGCTGTCTAGTCCCGAGCTAAGCAGAGCTTGTGTAATGGGTACTAGTTTACTGATAAACAGTATAGGGCAACGTTTTTAAAAGAAATAGTAGCCTTCCACGATAACATACCCGTCGGCAAAATTTCTCTTGCATGAAAATCTCCAGTCAAAACAATTTTTATTTAAATTTATTATATGTAGGCTTGCGTTTGACTACTATCATACTTGATGGTAAGCAATGATGTGCTCGATGATGGAGCATGTTTGTCTAGAAGTAACCTATTTACTCTACGGCGCGCACTGTTCCCGCGCGCCTCAAGAAGCAGTCAGCAATAACAGGGGCACAGCTGTTTCGAAGCCTACTGGGGCTAGGGTTAGCTCCGAAAGGTAGCTCACCCAAGACAGAGTGACTCAGTAAAAGTCTGACACTATCTCCCACTTCGCCCAAGACCGGGGTATGTCATTGGATGATTTTCCCACCTACAGAAAATAGTAGTAATCAAGCTAATTAAAATCGAACAAGTTGAAAAACTAAAATACTTTTTTGTCTCTTCATTATTACTTTAAAAGTCCTCTTTCATTACAAACTCTTTGACAAAAGACACTACCTCTAATAAAGGCTTGTTGCACATGATTCTGGTTTCTTAATTATCATTCCTTTTGTCTTTGTCGAGCATTTTGCGATGTTTTCTCTTATATTTTTTGCTCGTAATTACAATACTGGTGACATACTTTTTGTGTAACCAAACTCTTTGGTAGAAAATAAAAGCGGTAATAGCTTGTGTTGTGTCCCAAGCCTACAATTAAAAAGAAAATTTTGGGGTTTTGTTACTTTTAAAATTGGAAGATGTTTAAAAAAAAAGAAATGTCTTTATAGCGCGTACCACTTTTTAACCCACTTCGATAAGGAAGAGGTTCTATGTGCAGCTAAATGTTTTTTTTGTGTATGTTCAAAGATATCTCGGTCAATTGTTGACCGATTTTGAAAATTATTCTTTTGATTGAAAGGTTATGCTCCCTTGGAAGCACGGAACACGGGACCAACCATAGAAATTTTGTTATGATCTAATCATGAACTTCAAAGATATTTAACAGAACTCCTCATAGGATCACAGCAGAACTGTCGAAACAAGTAAAATTGCTTTGTTTATACGTGTAGTCGGTGACTGACTGAAAGAAAAGGGTGAGAGGATGTATCAAACTGATCTGATGATGAAGCCAGAAAGTGTTTGGGATTAGTAGAATCGTTATGAGATGAATGAGAGGAGTATGGCTGAGAGGAACATACAAAACTAAAAATTGTAAAATAAAAAACCTTTTTACAATAAAAAAAAACTTAACGACTTCAATGTTAAAACTGAAAAGTACAAAATAACTTTAATTTCGGAAGTCGGTGATAAATTACGAAGAGAGAAAACTGTTATGGGTAAAAGACCGACTTCCGATTTATGATTACATGGATCTTACACCTTTTTACGGTAGAAAAACCAAAGGTTTCATCCATGTGAAAAAAAGTTATTTTAGTTTGCTTTGAGATCTTGGACAACTCGATAATATCTGAAAGAGATCAGTATTTTCAAAATATTTAAATTTGTGTAATAAAGTCATGATCACGTAAAACCGGTTGTATGGGTTGACTAAAATAACGCATCATCATCATCATCGTTTCAGCCGATACACGTCCACTGCTGGACATAGTCCTCCCCCAAGCGTCGCTACAACGAACGTTCCTGTGCGTCTCGCATCCATCGGCTTCCCGCAACCTTCACCAGGTCATCAGACCTTTTCACCTTTTAATTTACGCATGTAGGTACGAAATTAGTTAGTACGCAACGCCGACTACTACCTACAGGTCATTGGACTCGCTCAGCTGACGTATTCTTAAAGAAATTAATTTCGTGTCATATGTAATAATGTTTATACGTAAATTAATACGTGTTTTAAAAAAAGGTACTTCATTTTGTAAATTTATCGTTACAAATCGATAGTGTTCCATGTACCGGATCGACCGGCGTGCCTCAGGGTTCAATTCTTGGCCCTTTCCTTTTTCTAGTTTACATTAATGACCTTCCTTACATGATGGCTAATTTATCCGATATAATTCTATTTGCTGATGACACCTCTCTTATTTTTAAAGTAGATAGAAAAGATGGAGATGTCTTGCATGTTAATGAAAGTCTGGCAGTTCTTTCGAAATGGTTCGAAGCTAATAATCTCCTATTAAATGCCAATAAAACTAAATGTATAAAGTTTTCATTACCTAGTGTCCCCCAAGTTGGCGTCAGTCTAATTCTTGATGACAAAAAACTTGATGTTATTGCGGACACTGTGTTCTTGGGTATGACTATCGATTCTAAACTGCAGTGGGGCGCTCATATTAGAACTCTCTCGGGAAGATTAAGCTCAGCTGCATATGCAGTTAGAAAAATAAGGCAATTGACAGATGTAGCTACGGCTAGGTTGGTTTACTATGCTTATTTCCACAGTATTATGTCTTATGGCATTTTATTGTGGGGATCTGCAGCTGATGTGGACTCAATTTTCATATTGCAAAAGAGAGCTATCCGGGCTATTTATAGGATGGGTCCTCGCGAGTCCCTCAGAAATAAATTCAAAGAAATCGATATTCTGACTCTGCCTTCTCTTTATATCTTGGAATGCATTTTGTATGTTCGTAAAAACTTAGGACTCTTTAAAATTAGAAGCGATTTCCACAACAAAAATACACGTAGTAAACACGAAATTGTATTACCCAAATGGAGAT
This sequence comes from Mythimna lalbum, assembly GCA_949319445.1. NCBI lineage: Eukaryota > Metazoa > Arthropoda > Insecta > Lepidoptera > Noctuidae > Mythimna > Mythimna lalbum. Next base: position 15,259,413 of record OX439357.1, on the reverse strand, counting down.
TAGCTAAGACCAGCAAGTCATTCCTAGTAAACAGCATACGTTTTTACAACAAGCTACCAAAGGCGGTAACTGAACTTAGTGAGGGAAAATTCAAAACGCATATTAAGCGTGTCTTAACCAAAAAAGCATATTACAAGGTTAAAGACTATGTCGAAGACACGCTTGTTTGGCAATGACTACCTCTGCACATGTGGCTCCCTGGTAACTCACCAATATTGTGTCTGTTAACTGCTCCACCTCTGTTTTAATATATACATTTTTTTTTTGTATTTTTTTTTTCTATTGGACATTGCTTTTGCAATAAGTACTTTTTTTTTTTAATTTTTGAGACTTCAACTACCCTAAACTCGTTGATAATTTATTTTGTTAACAATTTATTGATACTTGCAATTATCTATATTTCTATTGCTTTTTTTTTTTTTTTTTTTATATAGCCTCTTTTTCGTTTTGTAATGTGAATGTGAGAACACTGTATACCTTACAAACCTTTAGATTACTTCCTATTTAAATTACTTTTTTATTTGAATTACTTTTTTAATTTTTTGCTTTTGTGTACAGTATTGATATACACTGTTCTTACATACTATCATATTGTAACACCTACCACTTTTTTTAAAAAGAGTAACCATGGAGTTTCTTGCCGGTTCTTCTCCATAGGAAACGACCAATTTGGAACCGTGCACTAGCTTCTGACGTTTTATAAGTGCCCATGTAGGCCTATGTGAAATAAAATATTTTGACTTTGACTTTGACTTTTTGACCCTCCACGGGATTAAAACAATCAAAATTTAGCGGTGTATACGTACCTGTCTTCCTGAGGTTTTACAAGCATGAAAATCTCAAGCGTTGTTATCACGTAATACTTAATTCAGGTTAAATGGTTTTCTTAAAGTCTTCTTAAAGTCTTACTTTGTGTTTTACATCATGATCACTTTACGTTATCTATCAAAAGTCTTTTGAAGTTTTTGCTTATTAAAATAAATAGAGTCACTGAAGCCAGTACAAGGGCTGTCCGCTCATAGCACAAGCTCTGCTTAGCTTGGGACTAGACAGCGTTGTGTGATAGTTGTGGAGTATTCTCTTCTTCTCAGTCGTACACTCTTGACAGAGTGGTCATGGTCATATCTCGGTCGAGTCCCGCACCACCGCCTCTCTCGCGATACGACGCCATGCAGCTCTGTTTTTAGCGGCTTGGGAGCTTTCATTTACGCTGCAGTGTGTCACCGTTTTGATGATGTCCATACACCGTGTTGGGGAGCGTCCAAGAGATCTTTTGCCCTTGACTTTCCCTTGCACCACCAAACGTTTTATCGAGTCGGTACGGGTGATATGCCCGAAGAACTTAAGGATTCGTATTTGCACAGACGACGATAATCTCTCTTTGATATTGAGTTCTAAATATGGAATTCTATATGTGGAATATTATTGTTGTTGTTATTTTTTAAAACCATGATCAAAATTGTTACTTTAAACCTATCGAAGGTAAAAAAAAAATATTATAGTAAAACGCGAAACATTAATATTTTTTTAGCTGTCCTGCGCGGTTTCACTCGCGTCTTGGGTTACTGCGGCGCTCCCGTGGGTCGTAGCGTGATGTTATTTAGCATAGCATTGCATAGTCGGCCTTATAAAGTTCCCACTGTTAGGACTCAGGCCTCCTCTCTAGGAGACGGAATGGGCCGTAATCCACTACACGGGGCTAGTGCGGATTGGTGGATGTCAAATGTCTTCTTAAATTTTTGGTTCTTGGACATGTCGGTTTCCTCACGATGTTTTCCTTTACTGTTTTGAGAGCAGTGGGGATGAAACAAATCACATTATTTAACGTTACACCTTGTATATGAAATATATCTGTTTTCATAACTTATGAGTACCTACGCTTTGATGTTGCGTAGCTCATGTTTATGTTCAAACGAAATTTATCACAATAACTTATGTATTACATCTTAGTTAGTATATTACGCATGTATTAATCTCGGTGAATTTAATATTATGTGAATACTACATAACATAATATTGTTGATAACATAATCTATACTAATATTATAAAGAGGTAAAGTTTGTTTTTAAGCTATTGCATAGCTTCTATCGCGGGCCTTGAGCATGGAGACCGAATCCAGAAATTCCGTAAAGAAAAAAACCTAACACCCCCCACTAAATGGTTGTCATGGCAACTTGTCAACTTCAATCGCAAATAAGTTGATAAAAAATGCTATGCAATAGCTTTACCGCGGCAGTCTCCGAGTGCCACACGTCTTTTAATAGCCTTTTTTTTGTTTGTAGGAATCTCTGAAAGTACTGGTCCTATTGCTAAAATTTTTACCCCGATAGAAAGCTGCTTATGTACGTGTAAAAGCTAGTATTCTATAATTGGGTGAATAAGTAGGTATCTATTTACAACGTCATCAGAAGTACGTTTCTACTTAAAAAACTCACCCTGTTTAACAATGACATCGTTCCTCCATAACTATCACACCTGCTAGACACACAACATTACACAACGCGTCAAACCCACTGCTCAGCCGTGAACAGGTACTGAATTAGCTCCTTTGTTTCCAAGTAGATTGTCACCGACACGCCACGGCCAGACGTGTCATTTCCACATGATTTCCGCATCACAGGGTATCTGGCTGACGTAAAGGGAACTCGCTCGATGCTGATGCCATTATAATTTTATTAGGTTGAGGGAGAGAAAAAAGCCCAGCAGTCAATTATGTACAAATCATTTTGAGAACACATTCATTAGGCGTATAGCTAAGGAGTGGAATTCCCTGCCCGAGTCTGTGTTTCCTGATAGCTTTTTTTAATAATATAAACAAGTGCTTGACTGCGATTCCACCTCATGGTAAGCAGTGATGCAATCCTTGATGGTGAGGCGCACTAGTTTATTCAGAGCCTATTCACTCTAGCCTTGAAGACACCCAAATTATAATTGGACGGGAAGACCGGAAAATTGTTCCAGTCCTTCGCCGTACGCGGCGTATAGCTACAACCTGAAGGTCTTTAAGTTAAGAGTCAATAGGTTACTTCAAGGCAAGCGTGCTCCGTTGTCGGCCACATCATCGCTTACTATCAGGTGAGATAGTTGTCAAACGCCGAGCCTATCAATAATAATAATAAAAAATACTTCTGAGCTTTCTTTTTGTTTAATTTTTTCTTTTACTTCTAACGTAGCAACCCTAGAAACACATGTTGTTCAGAAAAACTAAAACTCCAAAGTAATAATGAAGTCTTTCCGTCGTTTATTTCTTTCCTGAAATTGTTTGAAGTTTCTTTTATTTTATTTTGTTGACTGAAGAAAAAGTTCTGTGATGAAGTCGTGATTGTTTATTAGTTGGCTTTTGTAACATAGTAATTGGGATTTTAGGGACTTAGTTTATTTAGGCACAAAGAAATTCATGTAAAGCCGCGTTTTCACCGGGGGACATTAATTTGTGCCACACACAACTGTTGCTCGACATGTCGTGTTTTGCACGATATCGCTCGATGCCACGTCTCCAAGATTCAAAAACACTTTCGAGGTCATTCAAAGTCTTTCTATTTTAAAAACCTCTTTAAAAGTCGAAATGACCATTTCATAGACTCGTACATAAAATGTGGGATGGATTTCTTTTAAAAAGGGCCTTGCGACACCTACGAGACTTGCCGCAATTCGATGCTTCTCCAGCATATCAGCGTCAACCATAGCTCCCGAGCAGTGCCACAAAACAGTGACTTTCTGAATCCTACTCCTTGGTAACGGTTAGGTCAATATATTTGAAAAAAAAATCATAATATTATATATGTCCATGTAAAACGTTATCTACATAATTACGATTTTTTCCTATGACTTATATATTTGTAAAAAAAAAAAAATAACTACATGATATTTTTTCCCTTGTTTTCCTTTGTCCAAACGACTTTGATCTTTAGAAATAATTATATTTATATAAAAAAAAATGCTGGCTAAGTATTTTTCGGAAAAATAATAATAATAATAATTTGCTTTTTGTTTTTATATAATTTTGTTAAAAAATATTTAAAAATGAATTACAGTATGTATACTAAATAAATAAAGGGAATAATAATTTATTTGCATAGACATGAGTACAGTACATAGGTCACAAAATAAATTGTCAGCATGCAACGATGATATAGTTCAAAATAGATCATCACGTTTGCCTTGAACAATGGCACGCAAATATTTCGATTTATTTTAAAAATTATGTACATAGCAAAAATGTACATAGCATACGTAAATCAATCAATATTTCGCAAAGAAAATGATTTTAAAGGTCAGCGGGGCTCAATGCAAGAGTAGGCGGCAGTACGAGTACGTGTGCATTTAACTCCGGCCAGATATTCAAGCGCGACCTCCGAGTCTCGCGACAGTCGCCCACTGAAGTGACATGTCGCCCGAGAACGTCCTCGGGCGACGTACTACTCCCAACTGGATAGTAACAAGACAAATGTCGAGCAATATTGCCCATAAACTTGCAAAGACCTACCGCGTAAATGTTGGGGGATATATCACCATGATATATCCCTTAGTGGAAACGCAGGTTTATGGTAAGAGCTATGGGCCTGAGCAGGGCCAATCGGGGCCATGAGCTGCGCCGCCGTAGTGACTCTGTGGAACAATCATGCAGACCATACTGAGTATCATCATCATCGTCATCAGCCTTTTTAATGTTGCCAATATTGGGACTCAGCCCTCCGCTCTAGGAGAGGGAATAGGCCGTAATCAACCAAGCGAGCCCAGTGCTGGTTGATGGATGTCACATGGCTTTGAGTTTTAGGTTCTAGGACATGCCGGTTTCCTCACGATATTTTCCTTCACTGTTTTATTTTACTACTTTGCCGTGTGATATAGTACAAAGTAATTATTCCATAGCTCATAAAGATATATATGCATCGTTTCGCTAGAACATTGAAATGGAACTCATTATAGGCCCTCCCTTTTCAATCTGAGGCCGCATAATTGAATAGTGTTCACGATCGATGCGCTATCGATAATGAGGGGATGGAAATTGAGTTGTCACCTGAAGGGTATCATAGTCTTGTTTCATTTTAATGAGGGAAATCGAAAGCAGGTTTTTTTATACGTTCTTATGTTTACTGAGACGAAATTGGCTCTTTCAAGCTGTAGATAGACTAGGGGAGCCTTGTTTGGGCAGAGCACCGCCGTGTCCCCATGGAGGCGATTGGTGGCAACGACCTCTTGCACCGGGCCCTGGTACAGGCCATGGTCTGGAGCGAGGACGAATGGTATGCCATTGTGCGGGAATGGCCCACAGGTCCCAGCCTTCGGGATCCCGATTCCGATTTCTAACCACCGAAGGCATAGGCTTGCCGACAGCGAGCAAAGTATAGCACGCCGTCTGGTCGTCCAGTTACTGTCTGGACCGAGCCCAAGTCGTCAATAGCGCGTTGTGTTCCACGCGCGCTTCAAGGGGTATCAGTATCAGCAAATCGTAGGTGCCCAGCGGTGTCGAAGTCTGAAACAAAGGCAAAGAAAGAACAGGAGTGTGTTTTAGTCAGTAAAAGTCCGACACCTTCGCTTTCCACTCCGTTCTAGATCGGGAGAAGTCATTGGATGATTTCCCACTGCGAAAAAAAATTATACACTTGTGGAAAAATGCCCCCCAACATGGCGCGTAGTTTCGTGAGTTGCTGAGTAGTTTCATGAGTTGCCGAGTAGTTTATTGTATAACGCGGTATTGTTTGGTTTATCCAAATCACTTCCTAAGAACTGGTGGCGTGAAGCTAAACGTGTACAAATATTTATCAGCATGGTCTAATAGAAACGATAGTCAAGGCCGTCATCGTAGTTTCCCAGAAATAACGTTGTTGGCAGTTAGTAGTACCTACTGTTAAACAATTGATTCTGTGTAGACTCAACTGAACTATTGTTTGGCCTACAAATTAACGGCAGTTCTACTATTTGCAAAACCAAACAGTTTAGTTGATACCCGGTTAAGTAAGACTAGTTTGAATTTTGTATATGCGAATGTATGTAGTTTGTAATAATACAATTTTTTTTTTTGGGATGATTCGCATGAATGTGATGTGAGGCATGATGGTACGATGGCTTTTCTCACCGGTGTCAAGGAGATTGCCGAGCACTTCACGTTTCCTTTTGCCACGGATACGTGTGCCTGAACTTCAAGAACTTTCCAAATGACATCCCTCGCCCTTGGGCTGTGCGGGAGATAGTATCACTCTTACTGACAAAAAAATTCACCTTGTTCCTTCTTGCCTTTCATACCGGGGCTGAACTACCTTTCGGAGCTGACCCTGGCCCTAGTAGGCTTCGACCAGCTGGACCCTTGCTGTTGCTGACAACTCCTTGAGGCGCGCGGGAACAGTGCGCGACGTCGACTATTTGGGCTCGGTCCGGACAGTTACCAGACGGTTGGACAGCGAGCAGATAAAACTAGTTATAAATTATGATGAAAACACATGTCTATCACATTTATTGCTCGCGGCGAAATTTTGTACGTACGTGTGTGTATGTTATTATGTTTAAATCGTATTAGTAAACGGCTACACGGATTTCGATAAAATTTTGTTCCAAGTTTTATCGGTCAGACCCCGAGCTACCCATTACTCGCCGTCCGCAAACCCGCGCCTCCGGTGGCTGGAAATCGGGATCCCGGCGGCTGGGGCGTGGGGGAAGTTCCCTCACGCGTAAGGCCGACTCCTTTGCTAGCCTTACTGCTTCGCAAAAAGAGGCAACCGTCTGCCATTTCTCCTCGATCCAGACCTTGGCCTGTACCAAGGCCCGGCGCGAGAGGTCGTTGCCACCGATAGTTTTCATCATAAGTTCTCGTCAAGATAAATATCTCACTATGTAATTACAAATTGTACCGTATTTTCTGAAAGCAATTTAAATTGAAAACGTATTTCAATTTCAGTACTAATTCATTTCATGAAATTGCGTTGAAGTTTAATTACGTATCACTACGATACTAGCATTTGTTAGTGGTTTCGCTTGCATGACAGTTCGAAATTTTCCCTAGGGTACAAGTATGATTTGTCTTTTCCCAAGTCCAATCGATGCTTATACTAAATCTAGCTGTTACTAGCAGCTTCGTTCGCGTGACATTAGGTTATTAACCCCAGGGAAAATACTTCCGGGATAAAAAGTATCCTTGCTATTCCAGCACAAAGTGGTCTTGTCCCAAACAACCAAATCCACTCACCCGTTCGAGCGTGAAGAAGTAACATACATACAAACTTTCACCTTTTCAATATTAACTAGCTGCTACCAGCGACTTCGTTCGCGTAAAATACGAAAATTATCCCCAGGGAACATACTTCCGGGATAAAAAGTATTCTATATTTATTCCAAGACATAGCCTACCTGTGTGCCAAATATCGGTCAGACGTCCGAGGGAGAATAAGTGACGAAATCAAATAATGTACAGACAAACTTTCGCCTGTATAGTATTAGTGTAGTGATATATAGTGCGATTAATGAAACTTCGCTTAGTGGTTTAGGTTTTTTTTTTAAATAGTAAATCATCAAATGATGAAAGCTCTCTCGCTTTATGGTAGAACAGAAAGGCGTGTCAGACTTTACTGACTAAAACCCACTCGTATGTGCCTTCTTTCCCTTTGGTTCCCCTTTCAGAAGCCAATCTATGGTTCCAGTAACCTTCGGTCCTGCTGGACCTCTATGGTTCTAAATCAACCTTAGCCCAACAGGGCCCTGCGTGTGGAAACATGACAAGCAAATAAACAGACCAAGATACTATCACATTTATTATATTAAAGTAGGTACAGCTTTGAATTAATTTTACGAGTAACGCGGTAGTTACTTACAAGACATACTTTTCATTTGAATAAAAAGAAAAAAAAAAACATTTCAATCAACCTTCTTTTTCCTACGTCAAAAGATTTTCCTAATAAAGACGTTTTGGAAACATTTACTAAATAAACTCAAAGACTTTTTTAGTTTATAAAAGTAGCTGCTCCCAGCGGGAACATACTTCCGGGATAAAAGTATCCTATGTCCTATTCCAGGACATGGTCTATGCGTGTACCAAGTTTAATCAAAATCGGTTTTGCCATTTAGGCGTGAAGACGTAACAAACAAACAAACTCACTTTCGCTTTTATAATATTAGTAAGGACTAGCGGTCCGTCCCGGATTGCGCGGGCAATAAAATAGCGTATGTTACTCAGGGTGAATGTAGCTTGCCAATGGTGAAAGAATTTTTGAAATCGGCACATTAGTTTTTGAGTTTATTCATTACAAACATACACACACACAAAAATAGATTGAAGTGGTGTCAAGATCGTCAAGAACAGTTTAAAATGGACAATCTTGCTAAGAAACACTTCAATGGTGATTTTAAGGGCTTTTGGAAAAGCACCAGTAAAATTAACGCCAGGCCTGGACTTCCGGTGAGCGTCGGGGGGGTGAGTGGTTCGAAGGACATTGCTGATCTCTTCAAGCGTCAATTTTCTATACAATCACCTTTGGGTCCAGCGAGTGAGATGTTCAATGGGGAGAGGCCTGAAGGAATGGTAGGGGTGAGGTTTACGGCCAAAGATGTGGCCGTAACTATTAAAAATATTAATAAAGGCAAGAGTCCAGGTCATGATTCCTTATCCATTGAGCATCTGGTTCACGCTGGCCCGCATATAAATAGAGTATTAGCGATGTTCTACTCATTGTGCGTGAGCCACTCTTATCTTCCACCGGATCTTATGAAAACTGTGGTTGTGCCTGTAGTTAAAGATAAAACCGGTGACTTAGCGGATAAAAGCAACTATAGGCCCATTTCTCTGGCTACAGTAATAGCGAAGGTGTTTGACGGTTTGCTTAATACACAGTTAAGTAAATACATATCTCTGCACGAAAACCAGTTTGGGTTCAGGCCTAAATTGTCGACAGAAAGTGCTATACTGGGTCTTAAGCATACCGTCAGATACTATAATGACCGTAAAACCCCGGTGTACGCATGCTTCCTCGACTTGTCCAGGGCCTTTGATTTGGTGGTGTATGATCTCTTATGGAAAAAACTTGAGAGTACCGACCTACCGCGAGAACTTGTTTCCATCTTCAAGTACTGGTACACGCACCAGGTCAACAGTGTCAGATGGGCGGGGGCAGTGTCGGAGTCGTATCGTTTGGAGTGCGGCGTGAGACAGGGCGGACTGACCTCGCCCACGCTATTCAACCTTTACATGGACGCGCTGATCGTCGCGCTTAGCAGTGAGCATGTCGGCTGTCATGTAGATGACGTTTGTGTCAATAACTTAAGCTATGCGGACGACATGGTTCTGCTGAGCGCGTCGATCTGCGGCCTGAGAAGGTTGATGGCGATGTGTGAGGGTTACGCTGTTTCGCATGGTCTGGTTTACAATATTAAGAAGAGTCAGTACATGGTCTTTGAGGCCGGTGGTGCTAGATGCCCGGACACTGTACCGCAACTATGTCTTAATAATGTACCCTTAGACAGGGTAAATCAGTTTAAATACCTAGGGCATATAGTTACGGCTGACCTCAGAGATCATGCTGACTTAGAACGGGAACGAAGGGCTGTATCCAAGAGAGCCAATATGCTGGCTCGCAGGTTTGCACGGTGTTCTGACGACGTAAAAATCACTCTTTTCCGGGCATATTGTACGTCCATGTACACCTGCGGCTTGTGGGCTAGCTACACACAAAAGAGCTACAACACCCTTCGTGTCCAATTTAATAACGCCTTCAGAGCGGTGTTGGGTCTGCCTCGCTACTGCAGCGCTTCGGGTATGTTCGCATGGGCACGTACGGACTGTTTCCATGCGACCATGCGGAAGCGTTGTGCGTCACTTGTGCACAGGGTGCGGGCCAGCTCCAACATTGTTCTGAAAATGATAGCGAATAGGTTGGACTGTCCTTATGTGCGGCACTGCTGTAACAGACAAGTTACATACAGTGTCGCATATAAGAGACTAAGACATTTATAAATACGTATAATTTAATTTGATTTCTGGTTTTTTTTTTTTATGTTTGTATATTTGTAATGTCTATTGTTTTTGTTTTTGTAATGATTTTAATTTAGGGAATTTTTTTGCTTTTGTGTTTATTTATTTTTAATTTTATGTCAATTTGAATGTTATTTTTTTTTTTATATGGGTCTTAATAATGGTACCTGAAATAAATGAATTTTATTTTATTATTTTATTTTAAAAATAAAAAAAAATCCCTCTTTATAATATTAGTGTAGCCTACTGGGGCCAGGGTTAGTTTCGAGAAGTAGCTCAGCCTCGGTATGAAGGCACGAAGGAACGGGGTGGGTTTTTAGTCAGTAAGAGGCTGACACTATCTCCCGCTTCGCCCAAGAGCGGGAGTTTTTATTAAATGATTTTCCCGCCATAAAAAAAGGTTACACGTGCCAGTCAGGCACGGAAGTGTAGTAAATCTAAAAAAAAAACATTTCCCTATGATACTCACAAACCAACACCGCTTCATTACACTTAATGCCAAAGTCATTGGCCCACCGTTTATTATACCATATTTTTAAAAGCCACCCATAAAATTACATCCACCGTGAAACAACGCTCTATTGAATAATTTTTATTGGCCACGTTAAATTTAAACGGCCAAGTTTGTGCCGTAAATTAAATTTTGTGTAGATCGTGGCTAAATTGGCTGTAAAGTGTAATTTTATTGTTTTTGATTGCCCAGATGGGGTGTTGTTAACATTGTTAACATATTATTTGGTGTTAAACGGGGATTGTTTATTGTGCAAATTAATATAGGGCTTGAATTGGAGGGAGGTTTTGCTCGAAAGACTTACTGTAACCCTGGATAGCAAAGGGCAACTGAAGGGCCTTCTGGTTTCAGCCAGTAAAAGTCTGATATACGCTGCCCTATCGCTCTACCCAGAACGGAAGGAGTTACTTGATGATTTCCCACCTCAAAAAAACCGGCCAAGTGAGAGTCCGATTCGTGCACGTAGGGTTCCGTACCGTCCGTAGCAAAAACAGCAAAAAAAACGCTTTTTTGTGTGGGGCAATACGGCTTCTTGCTCCGCCCAGAGTGCTGATTTGCAAAAAAAGTACTAAGTTTTGAGGTACAGAGAGTAAAGTCCCAATTACCTCCGTTGAAAAGGGAGGATCCTCCGGCTAGACGGGTGTTATGGTCTGGTGGGCAACTGCCAGATAGATGACTTCGGGCTGTTCTATATGTCCTAATCGCGCGGAGAACTTTGATTGCGCGATACAGGATAAGATCGCTGCACTGAGTACGGATGAAATAGCATTGTTATTGGTGTATCTTAGCGAATTCCTGTTAGGGCTAAGGTAAATAAATCCAGTGGCATTTAATTATTTCTTCACTATCGTCTGCCAGCGGCCTCGTCCACGTGAATATTGGTTATAGCAGACGCGAAGTCATAGTTAAAGACGGCTTAAAAATAGTCATGGGCGTCCTTGGAGTTCAAGCTTCGTGGAGTTTATGAAAAAAAAAAACAAAGTCAAAGTCAAAATATTTTATTTCACTTAGGCCTACATGGGCACTTATAAAACAAATATTATGGATAGGCTCGCGTTTGACCACTATCTCACCTGATGGAAAATGATGTGGTCAACGGTGGAGCACGCTTGCCTCGAAGCAACCTATTCACTCTTGACTTAAAGAACCCTTAGTTTTAGCTATCCAGAAACACGGACTCTGGCAGGGTATTCCACTTCAACTGGTTCAGTAATTTAAACGTGAAAGCTTAATCGACAGACCGACAGTTACTTTCAAATTAATGGATTGATGCCTTTTTTTCTGTCGACGGGGAAAATCATTATTGACGAAACCCGCTCTTGGGTGGAGCGGGAGACAGTGTCAGAGTCTTACTGACTAAAAACCCCGCGCCGTTCCTTCTAGCCTTCATACCGGGGCTCTAGTTTCCTTTCGGATAACTCCGACCCCGTTAGGCTTCGACCCAGATGGGCCCCTCCTGTTGCTGACAACTCCTTGAGGCGCGCGGGAACAGTGCGCGCCGTCGACGCCTTGGCTCGGTCCGGACAGCTACCGGACGATCGGACAGCGAGCTACCCATGGCTCGCCGTCCGCGAGCCCGCGTCTATGGATTGATGCCTACATATCATATAAATACTAACATAAACTCCTTCTTTCCAGCCGGAGCTCTACAAGAACGAGCTGGTCCGCCAGTCCTCCACCGACAGCGCCGAGCTTGAATTCTGTGGGAAACTACACTTCGCACTCAAATACGATCAGGAAGTCGAGGCTCTCGTTGTTAAGGTAAGTTCTTTGAACTCTTAGATTGAGTTAGCGTCACAGTAGCGAGCTTTAACTACATTGGGCCCACGTGTACCACATACACGAACTGGGCGCGTCGGTCTCCATACATTCTACATGGTAACTAGACTTGTAGCTCATGCCACGCGACGCGCCACTACAACCAAAAGCATTTTCTTTTCACTACAATCGGCATTTTAACCGAAAGACGTCCCCTGTTTGACACAGGCCTCCCCCAAGCGTTGCCACAACGACCGGTCCTGTGCGTCTCGCATCTATAGGATTCCTGCGACCCTCACCAGGTCATCGATGGAAAGCCTTCCAACGGTTTAGGCGCAAAATGCCTAATTATCAAAATAGCAACCTAGTCGCAAAAGGACTATTTCTCAAAATGGCCAATTATCAAAATGCCTAATTTTCAGAATGACCAATTCGCTAAATTGTCTAATTCTCCATGTTTCCATGGAGTTTCTTGCACGTTCTTCTCAATAGAGATCTAAGTGCAATTTAGCTTTACTTTTTTTGACTGACCGCCATTTTGACAATTCAAAAGTGCCTGTAATTCATTAAATTATAAATAAACATTTCTAACAGTGGTGAAATGAAGAAATCCGCAGAAGAACCAAAGTTAAACTTAAGTGGGCATGGCACATTGCTCGCAGAACAGATGGCCGTTGGGGCCGAAAGGTTCTGGAGTGGCGACCGCGGAAGACGCAGCGTCGGAAGGCCTCCTACAAAGTGGACCGATGACCTGGTGAAGGTTTCAGGAATCCGATGTATGCGGGACGCACAGGATCGATAATTGTGGCGACACTCTGCCTGTGTCCAACAGTTGACGTCTGTCGGCTGAAATGATGATGATGATGATGAACAGTGGTAGCAATGGGATTTATGATACCCTACAAATATGTGGAAAGTATAGATAGGTACAATTTCAAAATATTTACATCAAATAAATGTATACCTGGCACGTTCACCTGATATACGAATATAATTATTATAATGAATAATAAAAGCGCAAACGACGTTACTGTAGCCTTAATAAGCTAATTAACACTAATTAACAATGTACGGACTGATGAGATACATTATAAAGGTATCAACTCATATATTTACGTAAATTTGTAATCCTTACTACATGGTACAGTTAGCATAGCATAATCAGCCTTATAATGGTCTCATTGCTGGAACTCAAGCCCCTTTTCCAGGTTCTACTCGTGATGCGAACATTATCTTCTGCCCATTTCGCTGCAGGACGACTAACATTCCTTCTAAAGTCTTTGGACGCCACTCTGTCATTGCCTTATTTTATTTGTCAACAGCAGCTTGTCATGTGTCGTGCCCAACTCTATTTGAGTTCCATAACTAGATTGCCGATATTAAAGATATGTCTTCTGATTTCGACATAAGAACTCGGTGTAGCTTTTTGTGCCAGTAGCAGCTTATACCTGTGTATAAGCTACTACTGTAAACAAGAAAAAAAAAACAAAATGGCCTCTTTCCTACGGCCACGCACTTAAAAGACCAGGCGTGTGCAAGGGTTCTTTAATTCATTAAACCCATTGTCTTTCTATTGTCTCTAATAATCATGATTGAAGAGTTAACAAGGTTTTGTTTTATAATTTACGAGCATTTTGTCCGCGGCTATGCCCGCTTACATAATAAAATATAGCCTATGTCACTCAGGAATAAAGCAGTATTCTATCGGTGAAAAAGTTTTAGCATTCGGACCAGTACTTCCAGAGATTACCTCCTACAAATAAAAATACAAAAACACACTTTACCTCTTTATAATATTAGTGTAATATAGATAGGCTCGCGTTTCATCACTATTTCACCTGATGGTAAGCGACGATGTGGTCGACTGGGTTGCGACAGTATCGCTGTCTCGTTTTCGAATTTATGAAAGACAAAGGCCTCGCAGATGCGCTTTTTTCGCTTTTATTAGTCCTCGCTACGCCTCTGCTCCTTTCTAGGAGAGGATGGGCCGTAATACAGCACGCGGGCCCAATGCGAGTTGGTGGATGAAATGTAGGTTCTAGAACATGCCATTTCCTTCACTGTTTTGAGGTCAGTGGTGATGAAATAAACTACGTAAAGTATGTACCTGGCAGGGTTTGAACTTGCAACCTACAGCTAGTAAGTCAGAACAGCTACCACTGTGCCACTACTCCTCTAATTTACAGTTCAATTAAAAAGTCTTTTAAAACTAAATTTCTGTAAAAAAAAAAACCTACCCTGGACGGAAGGCAACCCTAAATAAAAAGGCTGTATAGGTAAAAAAAATCTAAATAACTTCCAAAACCTAACATAACTTATTATCACTGTAGATAAAAGCCAGACTGATTAGATATTTTCTTCTGAAACAATAGTAGAGTTCTACACAAACTAAACCGCCCTAGAGGAATGAGATCTCATATAACAAATTGTTACCTGCAGCTTATCTCGGCGCAGATAGTAGTGTCGTCGGCACACTGACCTTTTATCATACGCCAAAGAAAAAGAGTGTATAGAAACGACAATCCTATTTCAAACGCATTCTACCTACATGATTTCCAATTAAAAAAAAAAATCGGGCAAGTGCGAGGGTTTCGTACAAGCGTACCTATGAAAACAGTTCAATTTCCGAATTAAGTTACGAAGATTTTTCCGAATCGCAAAAAAAGTTTTTTTTTTTGTATCGTAACTACAAAACAATTTTCAGATTTTTTCTTATACTTGTGCTATATTATAGAATTTGCTTTATACTGAATTTCAAGTTTCTGGGTTAGCGGGAAGTGTAACTATGAATTTTGAGATCCGGCCGTATCTTTTTCTGAAAGGGAGAGTTCCCTGCCCTCCTGCCGATAGTTTATGTCACGCGATACCTAAAGCCTATGATTATCAAGTTTTGAGTAACTAGATAACTTTAAAGCAAGTGGACTTCATCATCAATTCTCTATCATCATTTGGGACAGTCATCAAATACAAGCCCAGGTTTTGAGTATCGCTGCCTATCCGGACTACGGGATTGATCAAAAGAGGCACTGTAGCCCTGAAATGCAAAGAGCAACTGAAAGGACATAGGTTTTAGTCAGTAAAAGTGTGACACTCCCTCTCGCTCAAAACAAGAGAAGTTACGTGATGATTTCCCACTTTAAAACAAAAGGTTTTCGACTGTCGCTTCTATACTTCTTCTTCGGGATTTCTTACTCTATAGCAGGGCTTAGTACAATCGATCGCGTCCATGGAGCTTAGCGTGTGCCTCTAGATTGGAAGTGGTAGGCTTAAGAGCGTCTGGACGTGCCTTTAGTTGAGACGGGGAGAACATTTAAATTAAGATTGTGTTTTGTTTATTAGTTTTTTTTTTTTTTTATTCTTTTATAAATTTAGGGACTTTTGGTCACAGAAAGACCACGCCAGCCCCATCGTAACCTAATACAAGTAAAGCTTGACATTGACTCTTATTTACTACTAGTGCTCTAAAACCTTACTGACTAATTTATAAACAGCGATAGCTGCGTTAGAGAGGGGTTCGGACAATATACACTGAATATAACCAATATTAATTAAATTAATTTTGAAAGTTTTCATCAGCACCTCTCTAGCAGCTCGTGTCCTGACGCATTCCACCAACAAGTGATGGACATCCTCCACCGTGCCGCATTCTGCACAATTTGGGCTATCACTTATTCTCATTAGATGCCGAAACTTGTTGAGTGGAACGTGTTCAGACCGCAGTCTATGCGCTATTATTATAAACTTTCTCTTAAGCTTAATGTTGGAATGTTTATTAGTTGTGATGGTGATTGTGCATACTGCAATTTTGAGGCGTACCTACTGTTTATATCTTTACGCTTTATTGCCATTGCAGGAGAAGAGCTATTTCTGGCTACCGTAAGCGCGGGTTTGCAGACGGAGAACAATACGTAGCTCGCCGTCCAGTATGGACTAAGCCCAAGGCCTTTTTATACGAACTGTCCAATCAAGTTTATAATTTTGTATAGCCAGGACGATTTTTTTTTTCGTTTCTAAGTGTCACCACCACGACCGTCCTTGTACGTCTTGCATCCTGCTTATTGCAACCCGTACCAGTTCATGGGTCCACCTTGTGAGAGGCCTTCAAATGCAGCGTCTTCTGGTACGCGATCGCCACTGTAGAATCCATCGATCATCTGTTGTCCAAGCAATGTGCCCTGCCCCTGCCACTAAGATTGGCGTTTTATCGGGCTATGTCAGACAGATTTAAGTCAAGAGTGAATAGGTTACTTCTAGGCTCCATCGTCGCCCATATCATCGCTTACCATCAGGTGAGATAGTGGTTAAACGCGAGCCTATGCATAATAATAAAAAAACGAACTATGTCTACCTTGTGCAAAAATAGACAACGAAATTCAATCATCTAAAACGGTACAGGCAATTTTGTATCACTTATAATAGGAAAAAAGCTTTTATGCCTGATTGTTCTTAATTTTTTCCTCTGCCGTTTGTATTATTTTTTAAGTGGAACTTATTCATTTAGTAGTCATTAGGTTTATTTTAAGGGTCGGCCCTAAAAATAAAACTAATGACGACTAAATGGATGGCAGTGGTAGCCGAGTGGTAACAGCCCCGACTTACGAGTTTGTAGGTCGCTGGTTCAAACCCAGCCATATATCAATAACCACAAAAATTTAAAAAAAATTATCTTTATTCAGAATTTTCATTTTGCAAGGCTTCCATTTTGTTATATTTTTTTCACATTTTAATTTTTGAGTCCATTATGGAGAGTTAAAGTTCATGCAAAATAGCTGATTTTCAGAGGTCTTTACTGGATTAGTCTTACACAACTTTAAAAATTGATTTCAATAGAAGCCTAGATAATATCCACAAGATATCTATGTTTTTACATTATTAATAAATGTAATTATCATATTTATGCCGATGATACACAAGTTTATATATCATTTAAACCGGATGACTATGAGCAAGCACGAGTTGATTTAAATGAAGATCTTGAAAGTATAGTACAGTGGTCAAATGCTAACACGCTTGCGTTGAATCCTACAAAGACCAAGTACATGCTTTTTGGTACTGTAAATCAGATTAGTCAAATAAAACCATGTGCACTTAATCTTACAATTATGGGTCAACCCATTGAGCGGGTCTACGAAGCTCGTAATTTGGGTCTCACAATGGACACGGAACTTCGTTTTCACAAGCACGTAACAGAGTGTATCCGTAATTGCTATTACAGACTCAAAGTTTTATATAAAGCCCGACCTTACCTTAGCGAAGAATTGCGAGTCTTGCTTGTAGAGTCTTTGGTTTTGTCAAAGCTGAATTATGCGGACACAGTATATGGTCAACGACTTCTATCTAAAACTGAAAGAATGATCCAAAGACTTCAAAATGCCTGTGCACGCTTCTGCTTTAAAGTTCCTTTTAGAGCACATATAACACCGTTTCTAAACGAGCACAACATTTTAAAAATGAAAGCTAGGCGTAAACTGCACTTGGCGACCTTGCTTTTTGGAGTTATCAAGTCTCACTTCCCTTCTTACTTGTACGATAAGCTGACATGGACTCGTAGACATGGAATTGGTAAGGGAAGAAAATGCTCTCAACAACTGTCTACTCCCCAGTCCCCACCATAAGTCAGCGGCTTTTAGAGGCAGTTTTCGTTATGCAGCTAGTAAATGTTGGAATAATATCCCCCCTCCAATAAAGCTCAGCAGAAGTTGCTCAGCTTTCAAATTAAAATTAAAGCTTTTTTTATTGAAGCATCAAATTGTCTTCCAAGATGTTAGAGCTGACATTTCAGCCATTTGAATTTTATAATTATATTTTATAATTTGAACAAATATTTATCTGTCCCGATTTTGGCATTGCTATTCTGTTTTTATTTTTTATTTTTTTTTTTACGCATGTTTTATTTTGTATACTTTTTTGTTGTCTTATTGTATTTTTGTTTTAAATGGGCACATAAATCTTATTAATTTTATTTTTATTTTAATCATGTAATCGCAAGGTTTTCTTAGCTAGTGTATGCACAGTACCTTTTTTTTAGTTTTTAATAAATGTTGTGTTTTCTTTTTAAACATATGGCACCCTAGGGCTGCAGCTGAAAATCAGCGTCAAGTGGTGGCCTTGTGTTACTACTTGGCATTATGCTGAGCTGAGGCCTTTTTGGCATTACTCAATGTACCATTTGTTAAATTTTAAGGTGTACCTATTTTTGTAATGCAAATAAACGCAATTTTCTTTCTTTCTTTTACAATATGCAATAAAAAATGTGTAATAAAGCCATAATCGCTTAAGAGCGGGTGTATGAAAAACAAAGAAATTGTATAACCTTAATACGCCATATTTCCGTAATCCGTATTCTAATGGTAACATGAATAGATAGATAAGGTTGTCGACCTTTTGTTATAACCACTGGTATCATTTTGATTTCGATAGCCAATTAATTGTTTGAAAGGGTAAACCTATTAGAGTATCAGTAATTGGATTGGAACAGTTCCTTGATGTTTTGAACAGAAGCAACGTATACCTAACTAATATTAACACCTACTTATCAAGTTTCTGTTAGTAACTTCACCTGCCTTAAAGTCAAGAGTTACCCCACGGAAACACTCCGTTCAAAATAACATTAGACATGAATGAAAACATTTTATTACTGTTCGTTCAACCGATTTTGACTTTTATTACGTTGGTGGCATGACACATGGCGGCTGCAGTAAATAGTTGGTATTGTAACCACTTTATTTTTTGCTTTTAATGTCATCCTTCTGCCTATCCTTAGTAATATTATAAAAGCGAAAGTGAGTTTGTTTGTTTGTTTGTTACGTCTTCTCGCCTAAATGGCAGAACCGATTTGGATGAAACTTAATACCATGCCCTGAAATAGGACATAGGATATTTTTTATCCAGAAGGTATGTTCCCTTGGGATAATTTTCTGCTATCACGCGGGCGAAGCCGCTGGGAGCAGCTAGTGAAATATTAGTTAAATACGCAGGGGTTGTCGTGCACACTCAATAAATAGGCCCTCAAAAACGGCCGCTAGCACGAAGTGACTTAATTGCACATCTTAATACAAAACAAATATTCATAAAAATAATTGCATAAAAAGCGGTCATATCTCATAAGGCATACAAAAACCAAACTTAAGTGGCTGTGGACAGGGCACATTGCTCGAGTCGGATCGAGAGGATTAACTTCTTTCTCGAAGTTAATCCTACCCAACTGGATTGTCTGTCCCAGGTAAAATGTCTACAACTGCGAGTGTAGAGTCTCTGATCTTGATTGGAGTGGGTGGTATACGGTTATTTACCATGATTTTGGTTTTTGTTCATGTTCTTTTTAAGACCCAATCATTCGGAAGCTCTACTAAGGTAATCGAAAATTGTATTGAGCTTCTCCGTAGTCCATTACTATTTTTTTTTAATTATTTCCTCCCCCCACAATAAAATAGCCCAAATCCTCCGCCAAACGAGTACCGTACCGTGTGTATTATTATTATTAGGAGTCTTTGAGAATTTATATTTCTACTTATAATATTGTCAGAAAAAGTAAAATTATGAGTACTTTGCCAGTTTTTTTATTAAATTGCAAACTGTTTTTATGTTTTTATTAACTTTTTCAGGTTTAAAAAAAAATCTTTAAAAAGTATAATTACAAGTAGCTTGTCAGTTTGCAACTTAATGAAAAACTGGCCAAGTGCGAGTCGCGCTCTCGCACGAAGGGTCGTACCATACACAGCAAAAAACACCAAAAAAAGTCACGGTTGTTGTATGGAACCCCCTTGAATATTTATTTTATTCGGTTTTTCGGTATTTGTGGTTATAGCAGGAACAGAAATGTCTAACTATTATGGTTCATGATCGAGAACAGCCTGGTGATAGACGGACAGACAGACGGATGGACAGCGGAGTAATAGGGTCCTGTTTAACTTTTGGGGTACGGAACCCTAAAAAGTATAAAGTTAGAACTATACTGCGCACACGCGCCACTTAAGTTGTTCTGGGCGCTTCAGTCTCCATACATTTTATATGGAAACTAGACTTGTAGAACTACACTTGATCCACGCCACGCGACATCGTTCTACGTACAAATCGGGCGAGTTATAACGTGTACGTCGGTCTAACTGTCCCCGTACACGGGCTTCAAAAAAACGCCGTTTTAAGCTTCATTTTGAGGCGGCCTTTTTTTGTGGCTCGTTTGTGGCGGTGCCGCCACAAAAAAACGCTTGAAGCCTTTTTTGCGGCGGCTTCTAGCTTTTTTTTGTGGCGGCGTGTTTTTGAGGCCCGTGTGCGGGAACAGTAATGTAGTTCTAGCTTAACTTATGCGATCTCTTTTGCTATCACAATATTCTTTACCTTCTGAACTTCTCATATGTATTGTGTACCAATTAAGTACTCAAGCTTACTCTTGTACGCTAGTACAGTTATACACTCTATACTCGTGTACAGGAGTTCCAATTAAATATTGTTACTTAACTTGTTAGAGACCCATTTCAATACCATAACGAGGCTATTCACCCGTACCGGGACCTAGGGTTGAAAACCGCGGAATTGGTGGAACCACTCTGCTATCGCAAATTAATCATTTCACAAGCCTACAGTTCGTAGCAATATTCGTTTATTAAAGTGCTGACGTTAAATGAATTTTTGATAATAAAAATAAATTAAAAATACAGTTTCAGCAATTTTTTTTTTTGTATAGAATTTAGAATGATTAAAATTATTATTACTAAACTTAGAACGACGCACATGTGGACCACGCCTGATTTGTACGTAGAAGGACGTTGCGTGGAATGGATCTAGTGTAGCTCTACAAGTCTAGTTTCCATATAAAATGTATGGAGACCGACGCGCTCAGATCGGCGTGTGTGGCATATGTGTGAGCACTGTAGACCTTTAATGTTGACAGGGTACGTTTGTTGTATTTTTATATATTTATAGCTTTTCCAATTTTGTAATTCATGTTTTAAAAACTGTGTTATTCTTTTTGTGCATTAAATTATTGACTGCTGTTATCACCAGTATCTGTGGTCACCCTTCCTCTGCTAAGCTTAAAAAAAATCAAGCCCGTTCCATCATTTTTGGAGGTACCGTCTACTAGGACTAACCTCCTAAAGTTGGCTCCTTTGTAGCCATACGTATTCTTAATCAGATATCATTATCTGAGGATATATTTAGCTAAAACCTACCGATATTTGTAAAAGCGGCTCATTTACTTATTGAGAAAGCTCTTGACTGATAATAATTATAATTAAGTTTATATTTATCTACTCCACGTTTTAAATATTTGTTATAACATCACCTTGGGCGTGTCCGTAAAGATGTTATAATATAATTTTATCAATAAATAAATAAATCATCGGCCCATTCGACATGCAGCGTTGCCCCACCGGTACATAGTGGAAATGCGACCCGACTGTTTGCTACAATCTAGGAGGGGTCTTCAAGTCTAGAGTGAATAGAATACTTCTGTGCTAGCGTGTTTCATCGTCAAACAAACCATCGCTTACATCAGATGAGAAAGTAATCAATGATTTAAAAAAATCTTTTAAAATACATACAAAGATCCATCTTATGATCTACGCATGAAAAAGGTAGAACCGAATAAAAATGAAAAACGTGAAAGATAGTTCAACCAAAATCGTTACACGAAAGAGCCAAAATGAAATCATTTATCTCAAAGTAACTATGTCTACAGCTGTGCCCCCATTCTTTGTCCAATCAAAATTTTTAGGTCAGCAAGATGTAATTTGCCGAATGGACCGATTTTTTTCCAAATCAATCGACTCTGACGGACTTTTGAAACGAGGCCAAGGGGCATTAATGCCAAGATTTGGGAAACTGTCATGAATCATTTATAGGTTACTGTTTTTTGTTTCGCATCTTAGGCGCTTATCACACTGCGACGCAACACGCAGCGTAGCGCGTGAATGCGTGTTTTAAAGTTGCTTGTAAGTATCTCTGTTTGTATAGAAAAGACGCATAGTCCAACACACCGAAAAAGCTACACTAGCGTTCATGCTGACCACGCGCCTACATGCGAAGAAACATGCACACACGCGCGTGGGTGCGGGGCGACACGTAAAGTTATGGCACACTGAGTCTCGTAGTGCCGTGTGTGGTTTTGTATGAAATAAGTGCAAGCCTTCGTGAATTTACAAAACGCAGCGATGATGCAGATCTGCACTGCCGTAAGTACGCGCGTAGGTGCGTTTTCACGCAATATACAGCGTGATGCGTGGCAGTGTGATAAACTACTATGACTATGACTATGAGTTCATACAAAATACTTAGTGACTACAACCGGCTCATAACATAGGTTTAAATTTTTTCTATATTGTTACTAACCCATATGGATGTCACTTATCCGAAATAAAGATTATATTATATTATTATTATTATAAAGAATTGCAGCGACAAAAGCTCACCTGTCATCCTTCAGGAAGTATTTTCCGAGTAAACGAGCCTTAAAATTGAATATGTCAAAGATTTTTGTAGGACAGCATGAGACGGAACTTAATTGGATTTTTTCGCGTGTAGGTCATGACCTTTACAGATTGTTGAACTCTATCCAACTTGAATGGGCAAACTTGATGGTATTTATTTGATACGCTTTTACTACAGTGTTTGGATAGTGAGTTCGTGCCCGGTGTTTGTTGCGATGCATTGTGTTTGGGGCCAGGGTTAGCTCCGAAAAGCAGCCCAGTCCCGGTATGAAGGCACGAAGGAACGGGGTGGGTTTTTAGTCAGTAAAAGCCTGACACTATCTCCCGCTCCGCCTAAGAGCGGGGGATGTCATTGGATGATTTTCGCACCGAAAAAAAAAATGCATTGAGAAGCCTACTGGGGTTAGGGTTATCCGAAGGGGAAGCTTGGCCCCGGTACGAAAGGCAAAAAGGAACGGGGTGAGGTTTTTAATGAGTAAGAGTCTGACACTATCACCCGCATGTCATTTAGATGATTTTTACCCACCAAAAAAAAAAACATGTAAAATGGTTTTTTAAAACCTATATGCAAAATAAATCATCATCATCATCTTCATGCCCTGTCCCGTTTTATTTGGGGTCGGCGCAACACGTTTTTTCTTCCATTCTGTCCTGTCACTCGTCACGCTATCACTAACTTCCTTTTCTTTCAAATCACTTCTCACACAGTCCATCCATCTTTTCTTTGGCCTTCCTCTCCCTAAAATAAATATCATTTATTGTTACAAGCTTTTATTTAGTTTCACCTGTCCCGATGTTTGTCTGTCGTCAAATCTTGTAAATTAAATTTGACCTAATTCCTGGTTACTAAATGAGCTGAAATTTTGCATGCGTGTGTAAATCAGAAGACGATGCAAAACTATTATGACAAGGAGCTGATCTGATGGTGGAACCGGAAGGTGGCTATAGGAACTTGGTAGTTAAACAATTCCATCAAGTTTGGGCTCAATTATTCGTTTTGACGAGTATTAATATATAGGTATACCGACCTATAAAAGCTTGCCATGAAAAAATGATTTTCATTAAAAGCTTGTTATTTATTGTAGTATACAAAGAGACTGATAAAAAAAAATCTGGCACGTGTAAAACAGCGGTCTTATGAAGGTCACTCAAAATTAATTGGCAATTCGAAGATGTGATGAGCCATTCGTGTAGGAAATACGAGGAAAACAGGTAAATTAATTAATTATATTGGGTCGGTGATATCCACGTGCGGAACATGTCAGGGAGGATCAGCTTTTGAATTGACTGGTTGAATTAAGAAACGTGGTTATTAACCGACTTCAAAAAAGGAGAAGGTTCTCAATTCATCGGAATCTTTTTAGGGTTCCGTACCTTAAAAGGAAAAAAATTAACCTTTATATGATTACTTGGGTGGCCGTCCATCCGTATGTCTGTCTGTTTGTCTGTCAAGAGCCTTTATCTCGGGAATGCGTGAATATACTCAGATCTGCGGACTGGTTCTTTTTCTTTTTTTACTTCTTAAATAGTCCACAAAAAAAAGGTCTTTAAGCTGTAAAAAAAAGAAGATATTTCGGTTTATGTGACAAAAAAGTACATTTCGGCACACTCGAGTAAATCAAAATACATAGGGTTTTTCACTTTCTGTTGACCCAGAATCTTGAAATTTGGCACAAAGCAAGGTGTTATAGCACAGATATAGGAATCATCATGGTCTATATTATCTACTTGTGTCGATACTCTTGCGCCATCCCATCTTCCTAGCTCGTTGTGCTGCGCCGGTGCTGCTGCAGCGGCTGCAGAGAACCTCAAGCGGCAGAAATATAATAATCTTGTTGGTAGTTATATTTTCGAGCCGTTTGGGGTTGAAACTCTTGGATCGTGGGGTCCGAGTGCTCACAAATTATTTAAAGAACTTTCAAAACGCCTCGTGGACACTTCGCGTGACCCAAAGGCTGGCTTTTACTTCGGTCAAAGGATAAGCATTGCCATACAGCGTGGCAATGCCGCCAATCTCTTGGGTACATTACCAGTCGACAGTGATGCGGTGGAATTTTTTGACGCCTTACTTTAATTTGCCATTTTTTTTGTTTTTAATTCTTTAAGGTTTTATTTTTATTTTTTAAGTTTGTTTTAATTAATTTAAGTTTATATCTAAAACTATATTTAACGTGATATTGCAAAATAAAGTTAATAGATTTAAAAAAAATAGGAATCATTATCAAATCTGAAAAAAGAAAATTTATTGTTACGTTATGAAAGAAAAAAACTTGTATTGAAGTTAATTGTATTTATTCGGTAAATGTTTTTTTTTACACTGTCTATTTTAGGAATATAATCCTTTATTCAAGCCGATAAACGTCCACTGTTGTACGTAGGCCTCCCCACAATGAACAATTTTGTGCGTCCCGCAACCTTCACCAGGTCATCCGTCCACCTTGTATAAGGTATTCCAACGCTGCCACTTCCGGTACACAGTCGCCACTCCAGAACCTCTCGGCCCCAACGGCCATCTGTTCTGCGAGCAATGTTATATCTACACGTGTAGAAAATGTCAGATAGGATTAATTTCTAAACCAATTGGTCGAATTTCATTTTTTTTATTTCATGTATGAAAAAATGGCTGAGCGTGGTTTTAGCGCTGTCTATTCTGGAAAACTTATCTTCTGTTGAATGTTTTATCCATTTCCTGTAATCCGATTGAGTTGACATTGAATTTGTATACACATGTTCCGATGTTAACATAAAATTGTGTTGTCATATAGCTGATCTGACGATGAAGATCCAAAAACAACGCGAAATTGGTTTCCTAAATAAAATAAAATATGGGCTCCACGTGTTGCAATGATAAATTTTTCTCATTTTTTTTTTTGATGTATACCTTCACAACTTTTACCACTCTAGGTGGAGTGAGATCGAATGTTTTTTTTTAAATGTTGATAGGTTCATGCTTGACCGCTATCTCACCTGATAGACAACGACGATGCGGTCGACGATGGGGCGTGCTTACCTGCTCCCCTAGCCAAGTTAAGCTTGCGTCGAATGCTTCGAGTTGATCTTGCCGCCAATTCTTTTGTTCTGACCATGTGAATGAGCGTTGAGACGACGTCATTCCCGTACATTTGAAACTTTCTACTAGCGTTAACCACAGAACACAGTAATCATTCTTCTGTTCTGTGGCGTTAACTATTGCAAATTAGCAACTTGGCTAGGGGTAGGTACTAGAAGTAACCTATTCACTCTTGACTTAAATATTCCCGGGTTGTAGCCATTAGGAAACATAAACTCCGACAGAGAATTCCACTATTTAACTGTACGCACAATGAATGTATTGCTAAAACGTTTTGTGCATATAGGTGGGATTTCCACCATTTACCAGTAGCGCATCGCCGTCAGAGTATTAATGACTAAAACCCACTTGTGTACCTTCAGTTGTCTTTTGAGTTCCAGGGTCACGGTAACTCTACAAACAGTATTGATAAGACCTTTCAACATTAACCTGAGATCACCTATTAATAAAAATAATTCTTTATATCAGGCTACTATGGCCCATATACACTATACATAAAATAATCTTAAAAATAATAAACTAATACATATAAATAAAATCTACTTATTAAAAAATAAAAATGAGTAGATGTTCGAATGGGGGAGCTGAAAGATAGATAGGCCTAAGATATTTACTCTAGTAAAGGTCCTATTTTTGTCTTTTTTAGTATTATTATTGATAGGCTCGCGTTTGACCACCATGTCACCTGATGGTAAGCGATGATGTGCTGTGATGTCTGAGTCGTTTTCCTGGTTTTGTGCATCTTGGTTGACAAATTTTTGGCAATTATGGCACTGTATATACAAAAGGCAAGTCCTGACTCACTCACTGACTCATCAACACCTAGCCCAAACTCTTGGACTTCCGAGTAGAACGCTGTTTTGCAGGTTCGTTTATAATGTATACAAAGAATAAAAAAAACATTTTTAAAAAATTCACCCCCTAATGGGATAAAACGGGAGAAACTCCATTTAAACATTAAATTGTAACCTATATTTACGCGGACAAAATGACTGGCAGTAGCTAGTCTGTCTATATACTAACTATCTAACATATTATCATGACTAAAGTTCTTACAGAAACCAAAGCAGATGAATAAAAAATGTAACAATAACTTTCTCTTGTCCAGATCTTCGAAGCCCGCGACCTGCCCATCAAGGACGTAACCGGTAGCAGCGATCCTTACATCAAGGTGTTCCTTCTCCCTGACCGCAAGAAGAAGTTCCAGACGAAGGTCCACCGTAAGAACCTGAATCCGGTGTTCAATGAGACCTTCTTGTTCAGGTTAGTAAAAGATATTAAGTTAAATTGTAGCGTTGGAAGGCCTCCCACAAGGTGGACCGACGACCTGGTGAGAGTTGTGGGAATGCGGTGGATGAGAGACGCACAGGATCGGTCGTTGTGGCGACGCTTGGGAGAGGCCTACGTCCAACCGTGGACTTCTTTCGGGAGAAAAAATGATGATGATGATGATGATGATGTTATATTAAGCGAAGAGAAAGAGATGCGTGATCACTCACAATGGGCCTTCTTAGAAGCAAAAGTCATCCAAAGGGCAATGTAGATGGCTATGCTTAGAGTTTGATCTTGCGTGATCGCATCTGAAATGAGGATATCCGTAGGAATGTCAAGGTTATCGACATAAAACTGGTGGCAACCATAAATTATCTTCTTCCGTGTTGAGTAGCCTGAGACTCAGATTCAGACTCAGACTTTTATTGACTAAAACCTAATACTACCAATAGTATATGACTACCAAGTTGTCATATAGTCAATTCATTGTCGATTTATTTTTGATGGTGGAAAACCGTCAAATAACTTCGTCCCGTTCTTGGTGGCGCGAGAAGGAATTGAGACTTTTACTGCCTAAAACCTACTTGTGTTTCTTCTGAGGCACTTTGCTTGTGAAGGGTGGGTAGTGGTGACTCTTTCCAACAATTCTGCAGCTGTGGCACTCTGGCAACCGTAGACGCAATCCTTCTTTCGTACCTATACCTACGTAACGGTTCATTCACGACCCTGCCGCTATAAGCGGTAGCTAAGCGCGGGGCGCAAAGTACGCAACGCCGACTACTACCTACAGGTCATTGAACTCGCTCAGCTGACGTGTTCTTAAAGAATTTAATTTCGTACTTGCGGAAAATAACACCAGTTCTTTAAAAATAGGGTACTTTATTTTTTAATTTTATTGTTGCAAATCCATCCATCCACCATCCATCCATTCCATGTACCTGATCGACCCTCCACGAGTATAAAACGGTCAAAATTTAGCGGTGTATAGGTAAAAAACCTGGACAAAGAAATATTTCTCTATCGATTGCTTAGAAGTGGCAATCGCAAATGCACTGGAAAGCAATTTATCAACTTAGCAAGCATAAAAATATATAAAAACAATTTTGTGGAGACTCCTTCAAATTTCTATTTCAACTTTAATCCGTCTTGGATCCCTCCCTCGGGACTTGGCGACAGAAACTTGGAAATATTTCATCAAAATATTAGTTCTGTAGAGTGCCACCTGACTTGCCAAGTTATCGGTAAATTGAGTTTACCCATACTTATCCTCTCGACGTTAATTGTTCTTCGCTTTGAAAGTTTCTTCTGAATTCCTGGAATATTAGCTTTCTTGTTACTTAATTTTAAGACAGATTAAATCTAAATATTTGACGCGTGATGATGGTGGCACGTGTTATGGGGTCATTTATTTCCTGATACCAGGGCCGCGCTTTCCTTTCAGAAGCTGACCCTTGACCCCAGTAGGCTTTGGCCCTCGACGTCGGCATATTCGGTGAGAACCTGCGTCATACGGAAGACAAATACACCGTGAGGTCTTTCCAGCCACTCCTCAAAGGAGGGACTTACTGCCATAATTGTGGCGTTCCCATTGAGAACAGTGGTAATGATAAAATTACCTACACAAAGTAAAGCGCCTGGCTAGATTTGAACCCCATAGTATTCGCGGGCTTGCGGACGGCGAGCAATGGGTAGCTCGCTATCCGGCCGTCTGGTAACTGTCCAGGCCGAGCCCAAGTCGTCAACGGCGCGCACTGTTCCCGCGCGCCTCTAAGAGTTGTCAACAACAACAGGTTCTCAGCTGGGTGGAAGCCTACTGGGGCCAGTTTTAGTTTCGAGAGATAGCTCAGCCCCGGTATGAAGGCAAGAAGGAACGGGGTGGGTTTTTAGTCAGTAAAAGTCTGACACTATCTCCCGTTCCGCCCAAGGGGGGGTTGTCATTGGATGTATCCATGTATCATGTATCCACCATAAAAAAAAACCCACCTTAATGATTTGACCACTCGTAAGTCGAGGGCACTGGGTCACCATTGCTCTGACATCCCTATGGGCATAATTAAATTATGCAATTTCAATTCACACTTTCTAAAATGTAAACGATTGATCGTCGACAGGCTAGCAACATGGCTAAAGTTTTCTTTATCATAATCATCAGCCTTTATAATGTTCCCACTGCTGGGACTCAGGCTTCCTCTCTAGGAGAAGGAATGGGCCGTAATCCACCACGCGGGCCCAGTGCGGGTTGGTGAATGTCACATGGTTTCGAATTTTTGGTTCTAGGCCATGCCGGTTTCCTCAAGATGTATAAATAAAAAAATTCTTCAACAGGACCGATAATGTCACACAAGCCCTTTATGTACCAAATTACATTACGCCCTAAAAAGAGGCTTAAAAGGTTCCGCTAAAATATCTTCCAGTTCCGTTATAAAAGTCTTAACGATTTCTTAAAACTTTTTGCAACTCTTGATAATTACTTCCGACCCTTAGCCGGGGTGAATAACCTCGGATATCGCAGTCGACAAAAAAGCCTAATGTGTATGCAAAACAAATAAATTGACTAAGTTTTAGGAACTTTTTTCCATGAGTTCATAGACCTTCCCAGACATCTGAAAAAGTGAATTTCAAAGGTAATCATAAGTTTCTGATTGGCTGACACGAGTGAGATTTCTGCAGTAGTAAACATTAAAGTTTATGCCAATTTAGAATTTTCGCATATGGTTTTTGATAATGTCAAAGTTGAACTTTTTCAATGTTGTTTGATTTTGTTAGCTTTTGTACGAAATTCTTTTTATCTGTCGGTTTATAATAAAACTTTTTCGCGACAACAAAACCTTACAAAAGCTTATACCAAAGTAATCTAACAATGATAAATTTTCTTCATGAGATAAATGATTTGTTGGATTTCATAAAAAAATCCGTTTTATCAGTAGATATAAACCTCTTTTTTTTAAGGAAGATAATAAAAGTCAAAAACTTCCTATCTTAAAAGTCAAATCCTTCCAGACATTCTTCTCCCACAACTTCCAGTACCACAGAACCATTAGGTACTGGTTCGAGGTGGTGTAGGAGAAGAAGAGTAGGTACTCTTGATCCGCATCTTGCCATCTCTTTTTAGGCCGGCCTCGACGCCGCTTTCCCTTTGCAGGAACCCATTGCGTGCCGACACTTATCCAGTGGTTGTCCAGCAGTGGGACAGTACCTAATCGCTAGGGAAAAAATACATTTAGTATTTAATCTAGTTAGACTAGCACTATACATTAATATAAAAAGTTTAAAAATTGAAAAATCTTTAATTTGAAACAGTAAAGTTTTTTCAACTTTTAAACTCAAAAGGTCACAATCTATCTTAATTTATGGTAATTTTTTTTCTCATCTTTATTTTTAACTTTTCACATGTTGGTTAGAAACAAAAAAACAAGTACGTTTCAATACTTTTTTTCGCTACATAGTAGAAAACTATTTTATTTTTGAGCGACATAGGATATATTTTATTTATAAAAAAAACAATAGGACTGAAACTCCCAAAGTATAAATAAATGACCTACTTATAATTTTCCTTACAACGAGTGCGTTGTGAAAACTATTGATGCTAGAATAAAATAATGTATTACAACTTTGCAGAACAAATCATCTATATATATAAAAATCAATGCCACTTTTCGTTGTTATTTTATAACTCGAGAACGGGGTCACCTATCCAAACCAAATTTTTAGGCTTTGTTCGGATTATTTAGTAGATGGTTTATGTGAAGTTTGGTAGGGTAGAGTAGGGTAGAGTAGGGTAGAGTAGGGTAGAGTAGTGTAGAGTAGGGTAGAGTAGTGTAGAGTAGAGTAGGGTAGAGTAGGGTAGAGTAGGGTAGAGTAGGGTAGAGTAGGGTAGAGTAGGGTAGAGTAGGGTAGAGTAGGGTAGAGTAGGGTAGAGTAGGGTAGAGTAGTGCAGAGTAGAATAGTGTAGAGTAGTGTAGGGTAGAGTAGGGTAGAGTTGGGTATAGTAGGGTGGAGTAGGGAAGAGCGGGAGCGAAGCCGCGCGGGCAAAAGCTAGTTATCTATAAAATATGTCGCGTCTAACTATTATAATTATACCTATCACAAGCACCATCTCTCACAAAGTTAATTCCATGTTCATGCTGTACTGTAGCCTAGCATTAAGCAACTTATATACAGAAAATAAACGACTATTATTATTATTATTCATCATCATTATGTCAGCCGAATGACGTATATACGTAAATAAGCCTCTCCAAGAGTCACCACAATGAACGGTCCTGTGCTTCTCGCATCCAACGAATTCCCGCAACCCTTACCAGGTCATCGGTCCACCTTGTCTGAGGCCTTCAAACGCTACGTCTTCCGGAACGTGGTCGCCTCTCCAGAACCTTTCAGCCCCAACGGCCATTTGTTCTGCGTGCAATGTGCCCTACCCATTGCTACTTAAGATTTTTAGTTAAGTCAAATTAACTGTTTCTTTTTACAAGCTTTTATTTAGTTTCACCTGTCCCGATGCGGTCAATTAAATTTGCAAGATTTGATTACAGACTAATTTGTAATCAAATCTTGTAAATTAAATTTGGTTACCAATTGAGCTGAAATTTGGCATGCATGTGTAAATCAGATGACAATGCAAAATTATTATGACACGGATCTGATCTGATGATGGCACCGGAAGGTGGCTATAGAAACTTGGTAGGTAAACGACACAACCCCATCTAGTTTGGGCTCGTATGATTCGTCTTGACGAATATTAATTATGTAGGTATACCGAGCCGTGAAAGCTTGCTATGAAAAAAATATTTTCATTAAAAGCTTGTTTATAATTTAAAATCTGATTATAAACCCATTGTTATTTTCTATAACTTATTCCATTGTTAGTTGAGCGTTGGAACGAGTGGAGGGAGGCCTTTGCCCAGCAGTGGGAAAATATGAGCCCATATGTCCCACTACTATAATAATTATAATCCTTACTATCCCTACTAATATTATAAATGCGAAAATAACTCTGTCTGTCTGTCTGTTACTACTGAACGGATTTAGATCAAATTTGGTAGGTAGGTAGAAGAGACACTGGAATAACACATAGGCTGCCTATAATTCCACTGCTGAGCACGGGTCTCTGCCCGCGCGATATAACCTGTAGTCCACGCGGGCGAAGCCGCGGGCGCAAAGCTAGTAATATTATACAAGCGAAAGTGAGTTTGTTTGTTTGTTACGTCTTCACGCCTAAATGGCAAAACCGATTTTGATGAAACTTGGTACACGGATAGACCATGTCCTGGAATAGGACATAGGATATTTTTTAACACGGAAGTATGTTCCCTTGGGATAGTTTTCTGCTATCACGCGGGCAAAGCCGCTGGGTGCAGCTAGTTATTAATAAAAATATAATAATAATAATAATTCCATTGTTTTTTCCTTAGCGTCCCATATGAAGAGCTTCGCCAACGCTACATTCAGTTCTCCGTATACGACTTCGATCGCTTCAGCCGCCACGACCTCATCGGCCACGTGGTCCTCAAGGGTCTGCTGGAGTCTGCCGACCTTCAGCAGGAGATCGAGTATACCATGAACATACTCGCAGCGCCCCAGGTAAGATAAACAATTGAGTGTTTGATGTTATTCTTTGACATGTGGTAGTGAAGAATAATCACACTTAGGATAATTTCGAAGGACTGCTGCGGTCTTCCCGTCCTATTATAATTTACGTGTCTTCAAGGTTAAACTGAATAGGCTCTTAATAAATTAGTGCGCCTCACCATCAACAATTGCATCACTGCTTACCATCAGGTTAGATCGCAGTTTTTGGTAAAATCCCACAAACCTCCTATGAAAAGGGAGGATCCTCTGACCAGACAGGTGTTATGGTCTGGTGGGCGACTGCCCGATAGTTGATTTCATTTTATATTCAAATCGCGCGGAGAACTTTGATTGCGCGATGCAGGATTTCGTGTTTGCTTCATAGTTCTTATGTGGCGTCATATGTAGATGACGCTACACAGTCAAGCACTGGTTTATATCAATAGAAAAAAAATGTGTGAAGCCGCTGGCTGAAGCTTGCAAGAAATAAAATACCAAATAGTTGAAATTTTCACTTATGCCAATACTCCTAAAGCCACACTAATCTATACAGCTCATCACCCATTGTATTTTCTCTATAGAACATTCTTTTTAGTATATGCAAAATCTGAATATAGTTTGTTCACAGTCAGTAACTAAATCGATTCCAATAATTTTTACACCATGTAATATTTTTTCCAAAAAATGTTTAAAAAAAGGTCACAAGTTGGACAATAAGACACTAAGTAGTAAGTACAACACAAGTCAGTTCAGGTCATAGCAAGCATTAGGCACCAGCGCACAGCTGCGTGCGAGAATAAAACCCCTCAGTCGCTAGGATGACCCGCTAACCATGTATATATTTGTGTAATCAACTTGGTAACATAATAAACTTTCAAGTGCCCTAGTAGGCCTATGAGAAATAAAATATTTTGAATTTGACTTTATGACTTAGTGATTTTTCATAATACAGTTATGTTTTGTACCTACATAAATTATTTACATAAAAATACTAGACACGTGTATTAATTTTCGCATACACTAAAACGAATGTTGTATATAATTCTAATTTCACATCAAGCTCGGTAAATAAAAATTCCTTGTACCATTTTTCCGATTCCTTTAGCTTATTGGAATTTGAATTTCTAATTCATATTGTTATGAAAACCAAAAAAATCTTAAGCAAATAACCGAAATGCTTGAGGTTGAACAAGGTCAGACATTATTTAATTATTTTACTAACTCCTAGCAGTGTCGTTACCTATTTTCTTATTAGTTTCTTTAACCAAAAATGTTTTTGATGTTCGTATAATGAGAAATTATTTTTCATGCCTTAATGTGTATAAACTCCTCGAATTTTTTTATGTTTGTCATTAGAGTGTATTACCACAAAATATATAGGTACAGAAGTCAATCTACATACAAAGCGCGCTCGAGGAACGCACACATAGACGCCGCTCACGGACACGATATCTCGGCAGCGTCTCGGCCCTCTAGTCGAACAGCTCCGGCTCAAACGCTCATTAGTGTGCGTCCACTGAGCGTAGGTATAAAAAGTGAAGTACATACATGAGATTGTCTTCTGTACCTATCTATTTTGTGGTATTACTCTCTCAGGTATAAGTTGCGATGTTAGAGCTATGTGTAAACTTGATTTTAATCTTGAATGTTATGTTCATTTGTTCTTCCTTATTATTAATTTTCTTAGTTACGTATTCTTCTTTCTTCCTGCTCTTATGCCAAATTCCCAACTTTTTTTTTTTTTTTTTTTTTTTATCGACGGGGAAAATCATCTTTGACGAAACCCGCTCTTGGGTGGAGCAGGAGACAGTGTCAGACTCTTACTGACTAAAAACCCCGCGCCGTTCCTTCTAGCCTTCATACCGGGGCACGAGCTCCCTTTCGGACAACCCTGTCCCCAGTAGGCTTCGACCCAGCTGGGCCCCTCCTGCTGCTGACAACTCCTTGAGGCGCGCGGGAACAGTGCGCGCCGTCGACGTCTTGGACTCGGTCCATTACCGGACGATCGAACAGCGAGCTACCCATGGCTCGCCGTCCGCGAGCCCGCGTCTACGGTGGCCGGAAATCGGGATCGGAATCCCGGCGACGGCGGCGAGGGCGCCGTTGCCTGATGCGGTCGGCCTCCTCCTTTGCAAGCATTACTGCTTCGCAGAAGGAGGCGACCGCCTGCCATTCCTCCTCGCTCCGGACCATGGCCTCGACCAGGGCCCGGCGCGAGAGGTCTCCGCCGCCGATCGCCCCCACGAGGGCACGGCGATGCTCCGCCCAGGCAGGGCACACCTCGACGGTGTGCTCCACCGTGTCCTCCGGGCGTTGCGCACAGTGGCGACACCCGGGCGTCTCTTCCGCTTGAATCCGATGCAGGAACCTCCCGAACTTGCCATGTCCGGTGAGGACCTGCGTCATGCGGAAGGTAAGGACGCCGTGAGGTCTTTCCAGCCACGCCTCAAAGAGGGGACTTACCGCCATAATCGTGGCGTGCCCAAAATTCCCAACTTGGTGTCGGCGCAACACATTTTTTTCTTCCATTTTGTCCTGTCACCCGTCGCACTAGCTACGTATTCAAGCGTACAATTTTTAATAGTCACAGTGATCCTGTTACGCAAAGAGTAACTGACCTGACAAATACGGGTGGGTTTTATTCAGTAAACGTCTGACACTCTTCCTTGCTCCACCTGGAACGGGAGAAGTTATTAGATAATATCTCAAAAAAACATCGTGAGGAATCCCAAAAATCCTAGAGCCAGAAATCCGAAGACGTGACATTCATCAATCCGCACTGGGGTCGCGTGGTGGATTACGGTCCAATTACTCTCTTATAGAGGAGGCCTGAGTCCCAGCAGTGAGAACATTACAAGACTGATTAAGCTTGTTATTATACTCGTATACTTATGCACCCTCGTTTTTCCAGTTTTGAATCTGTATTTGTAAAATTATCTGTAAAATACCTCAATATCATCGTATTATTCGTTATGTTTATCAAGTTCTGTTACATAACCACAAAATTTCAGAGTTCCGTCATCGTCGATCAACCCAAAATTTTCAATAACACGAATATTTACTACCCAAAATTCGATCAAACATCTCAGATTTGACATTTCAATACCGCCCAATTAATCATTGCTGCAATTTTCCTTCTACCTAATTTAATTTGTGGGTTGTAAAATACTGCGAGGTTTAACAATACGATTTAACCTTACCTCTTGGCCATCGCTTAAGTGTTAGTGACTATCAAATTAAGTTGACTACAGTATGCGAGTTTTTCGCGTACAAAGATGCATAAGGAGTTTCCTTGCGAGATCAAATGAATATTATTATCAACATACAGAATTGCTAAACATAGTGGAATTGGATAGGACATTTTGTTCGCAGAACGAATAAAGAGTCAACAAAGAGGAAAATTTCGAAAGTGGCGAATGCTCACCGAAAAACTGTAGCGTTAGACGGCCCCTGACAAGGTAGACCAATGGTCTGTAATGTTGAGGATAGCGATAATCCAACAGATGCAAGACGCACAGGACCGGTGGTGTAGCGACACTTAGAGGATTCCTTTGACTAGCAATGGACGTCTTTCGGCTAAAATAATAATGATGAAAGTACAAAAACATTCATACGTCGGCGTCACATCACCGTCACCTGCCTGGCATTCATGTAAATTACAGATCCATATGTGCCAGTTGCGATGTGACTGACGTATAGAGCCATTGTCCAAAAAATTGTACCAATTTTTTTTTTACATTTAAGCGAACCTTTCTAAAAAACAAGTGATGAGCGATTTCTCTCGCGACTGAATCCGGTGCAGCCTTGTGTCTGAAATTGTCTTTAGAACGGTGGCAAGCTGCCAGCGAGTGCGGTTTAAAAATCACCGATATTGAGAAATATTGTATGAAGTCGCGTGCGTACGCTAGTCGCAACGCTACGGTAGTCGCATCGCTACGCTAGTCGCTTCGCTACGTTACTCGAATCGCTACGCTAGTCGCAACGCTACGCTAGTCGCATCGCTACGCTAGTCGCTTCGCTACTCTACTCGAATCACTACGCTAGTCTCATTGCCCAAGGCTAACCAGAGTTAGGCAAAACCCAAAATTCATTAATCAAGTTGCCCCATCTTACGTTGCTTTCTTGCGCCCTTTTCCTTTAGTCCTTTCAATATATTTCGAAGGACAAGGTAGCTATTATCCTGCACCTTGCCTTGAGGTGTATGGTCTTGTGAATATAAAACGGTTGACCTAATTTCATGGGTTATTTTGATAGGATGTTAAGATATACGTTTCTTTATGTTTAGATGTTACCTTTTATGGACCATTAGTTTTGGTTGTCTATATGTTTTTTTTTTTTTATGGAGCATTTTTGTATTTTGGTGTGTTTTGGCAATATTTTTCTTCTGTTCGGTCACTTTAACTGAGTTTTGGATTATTTTCAAAATAATGTTGTTTGTTTTGCCTATTTTAAATTGCCACTATCATGCTGTTTAACGGGACCCACCAGAGCCGATGCCTGCCCTATGGCAACAGGATGGTTTGAAAGAGTTATCATTACCCTGAAACGTAAAGAGCGAGTGAAGGAACACAAGTAAGTTTAACTGAGTAAAATCTTCGTACTCTCTCTCAGTCCACCCAGAGCAGGACATATGATTAGATTAACCTGCCGTGAGGAATCCGGCATGTCCTAGAACCAAAAATTCGAAGACATGTGACATTCACCAATCCGCACTGGGCCCGCGTGGTGGATTACGGCCCATTCCTTTTTCTAGAGAGGCCTGAGTCCCAGCAGTGGGAACATTAAAAAAAGGCTGATGATGATGATGAAACTGCCGAGAATACATCAAGTCACCATTAAATATCAAAATATCTTTTATAGTTCTTATATTAATTATATATTAGATTACTAGACTTTCAATTAAGGCTATAATGTCTGCTAATAAGTCTAATCACGTTTCTTAGCTATCAGCCATTTTATTGATGCGTAGTTTTGTTCGCATATCGTCACGTGCGAATTACTTAATTTAATATTAAATTGATATTGAAATATTTGAAAGCTATATTAAAAATTAATTTTGGCAAGAAAATATAATATTTTAAGGCAGTGATTTTATTTTTGGAGTGTGATTGGAATCTGTGGTTTGGATTATTTAATATTAAAATCTTCGTTGGATTTTTAGTGTGGGAATTTAGGGTCTAGGTTTTTTAATGAAAAGAAAATAATAGATTTAGGTTTATTTTATGTGTTATGAAAATTAAATTATTACGATAGTGAATGAGAGTTTTTGACAAATATCTGAGTGATTTGATTTATTTGTTTCTTAGAGTAAATTTTTTACAAAATAAATAAAATTACACAAAATTGAAAGTATTAAAATTAAATTGCACTAGATTATAATAGCTGTAATTATAATATTCATCAGTCAGAAATTAAAAGAAATTGCATATATATTCTCCTTTTAACCACCTTTAAAGTTGTTTTTTTTTTATCCTTTTCTTAGTACAACATTAGTAAGGAAGCCTTGTGCATAATTTTATGTTCCTAGGCTCAGTAGTTTTGGCTGTGCATTGATATGTGAGAGCAGTGGTAGTCGAGTGGTAATGGCTCCGACTTACGAGTTGTAGGTCGCGGGTTCAAACCCTACCAGGCGCTTTTCTTTGTGTAATTTATTTCATTACCACTGCTCTAAAAATGGCGAAGGAAAATATCGTGAAAACCGGCATGTCCTAGAACCAAAAATTCGAAGCCATGTGACATTCACCAACCCGCACTGGGCTCGCGTGGTGGATTACGGCCCAATCTCTCTCCTAGAGAGGAGGCCTGAGTCCCAGCCGTGGGAACATTAAAAAAGTTGATGATGATGATGATGATGATGATATGTCAGCCAGTTTCTCCTTTTTAAATGTAACACTAGTTTTAGTATATGCGAAATCCGATGACACGTATCTAGTATTTTTACGTAAAGAATCTATGGTCCGCAAAAATACATGGTCACTGAACCATCCAGGTGACTGAGGGGTTGTTTTGCTTCCGCACCCGGCTGTGTGCTGAGACCTTCTGCTCGCTATGATTTGCTGTGGCCTGTATTGTACTTATTAAATATTTTTGGGGAAAAAATATAAAATTGTGTAAAAACTGTTGGAATCCATTCAGTTACTGATTCAGAACAACCTATATTCAGGTTTCGCATAAACTAAATCATCATCATCATCATCTTCCTGCCCTTATCCCGTTTTATTTGGGGTCGGCGCAACATGTTTTTTTCTTCCATTCTGTCCTGTCACTCGTCACGCTATCACTAACTCCTTTTTCATTCATATCACTTCTCACACAATCCATCCATCTTTTCTTTGGCCTCCCTCTCCCTCTCCATCCATCCACATGTAAATTCATAACTCTTTTAACAACATGCGTTTCATCCCTCCTCTTTACATGACCATACCAAGACAAACGATTTCCTTTCAACTTTTCGCATAAACTAAATGAACTAAAAATAATATTGTATACAGATAATAACCCTTGTCTCAGAAATTGCTCATAATCCACCTGTAGACTGTACCTCGTGAACAAATCTCTAGTGGTAATATGTCTTTTCTGTTATAACAAATTAAACAATATATCATGTAGTGGCAGGTTAATTATTGTATTGCCTGCGAGTAGCAGATGTAATGGAGCTTACATAAAGTCGACGGCGAAATACTGAGATGTTATTAGCTTTATTTGTAAGGCAATATTGTCATGTTCTGACAGTATGTCTTTGAGAAGAGGTCATGAATTTTCAGCATATTTTTTTTATCCTTACTAATATTATAAAAGCGAAAGTGAGTTTGTTTGTTAGTTACGTATTCATGCCTAAATGGCAAAACCGATTTGATGAAACTTAAGGAGTGGAATTCCCTGCCAAAGTCTGTGTTTCCTGATAGCTATAGCCAAGGGGTCTTTTTTTTCTTTTTGTCGACGGGGAAAATCATCTTTGACGAAACCCGCTCTTGGGTGGAGCGGGAGACAGTGTCAGACTCTTACTGACTAAAAACCCCGCGCCGTTCCTTCTAGCCTTCATACCGGGGCACGAGCTCCCTTTCGGACAACCCTGTCCCCAGTAGGCTTCGACCCAGCTGGGCCCCTCCTGCTGCTGACAACTCCTTGAGGCGCGCGGGAACAGTTCGCGCCGAAGGGGTCTTTAAGTCGAGAGTGAATAGATTGCTTCTAGGCAAGCGTATTCCAACGTCGGCTACATCATCGCTTACCATCAGGTGAGATAGTGGTCAAACGTGAGCCTATACATTATAAAAAAAAAACTTGTTACACGGATAGACCATGCCCTGGAATAGGGCCTAGGATACTTTTTATCCCGAAAGTATGTTCTTCGGATAAATTTCTGCTATCACACGGGCGAAGCCGCTGGGATCAGCTAGTATGAAATAAACCAATACAGGCAGACCATGAAGGAGATGGTAGGACGACCTGGATGGCTTCCTTAAAAATTGGAATGAGAAAGCGAAAGGAACCGTGATCGTTGGAAAAGTGGAGGGAGGCTTTTACCCAGCAGTGGGACAATATGGGTTAACTACAATAATACTACTAAACCAGTACTTTATTGTGATCCCACCTGATGGTAAGGAGTGATGCAATCGTTGATGGTGAATCGTACTTTAGGACCTTTTTTTTTCGATGTTCAAAATCATCTTATTACAACCCCCGCTCTTGGGTGGAGCGGGAGATAGAGTCAGACTCTTACTGACTAAAAACCCACCCTATTCCTTCTAGCCTCTTCATATCGGGGCACGAGCTTCCTTTCGGATAACCCTGGCCCCAGTAGGCTTCGACCCAGCTGGGCCCCTCCTGCTGCTGACAACTCCTTGAGGCGCGCGGGAACAGTGCGCGCCGTCGACGTCTTGGGCTCGGTCCGGTACTTTAGGATCTATTCATTTCAACCATGAAGACACTTAAACAATAATCGGATGG
The DNA here is from genome assembly GCA_949319445.1 of Mythimna lalbum. Lineage (NCBI taxonomy): Eukaryota > Metazoa > Arthropoda > Insecta > Lepidoptera > Noctuidae > Mythimna > Mythimna lalbum. The sequence continues at coordinate 15,218,901 of OX439357.1, read as the reverse complement.
GAAAACCGAAGTAGGCAAACAGTTCCAGTCCTTTGATGTAAGCTAGTTGGAGAAAACCTAGGGAGATGATGAATAACGCTGTTATTCACTAAAAACAAAATAAACTAAAAATATTAAGTTTGCACACCATATATTGAGAAAGGGCCGATGACCTTGTGAGGGTTGCGGGAATCCGATGGACGCGAGACGCACAGGACCGTTCATTATGGCGACACTTGGGGAAGGCCTTTGTCCAACTGTGGACGTCTTTCGGCTAAAAGGATGATCATGTTGATATTGAGAACGTGACCACACTCGTGTCTGTAGTTTTCATCTTAAGAGAAAACAGCCGTAATGTTATTACCAAGAAAAGCTCGTAAGAAAAATATTATGAAGAAAAATTGCTTCGTACTTAATTTAATTAGTAAGAGAAATTATAACGACCTCTAAACACTAGCGGATCGACGCGACGACGATTCAGACTCAATGTCCAATGTCAACAGTTTTATAACTTAGGAGGTTTCCTGGTTAATCAATCGGACCGTTGAATGTCATATGACCGTGGCCGATATCTTATGACCGTGGAAGTGATCTAGTCTCCTTCAAAAACAGAAATCAAAAAATTATTTCAAATAGACCACGTACAGGCACTTTTGAATTGTCAAAATGTCAGTCAAAATAAATGAAGCTAAAATGCACGTTCCAAAGCGTAGATCTTTTAGTACGTTGGCACCAGATTTAGCTAGGCAATCTATGCGCAATGTATGTGTTATGTGTATGTGTGTGTGTATGTGATGTGTATGCGGATTATCTAGCATATAATATTCATCTTAATCAAATAACAGATGAGGTAAGAGATTTCTTCTATTGGATCGTAAATCATCTATGGAGAAGAAAGTGCAAGAAACTTCATGGATACTCTTTTAAATCACATAATGAGTTACATAAATCTTGGTTACATATTTCTTGTCGCTTCTATGTCAGCACAATGTAGATAAGTAATAATATTGATACTGTGTGTAAGTGATACTGCTTGGATAGACTGATATGGTCATACTTTCTGGATACTTTAAAACCGAGACCAACTGATTTACCCTCTTTCCGAGGCACTGCTTTACCCTCTTTCCGAGGCATGTTCTAAATAAACTTAAACAAGTACATTGAATAGGAAAATCGGTGAAATGTCTCCAAATAGTCAAGGAAAAACAAAAGAATAATGTAGATCTAGAAACATGTTTTTAAATTATATATGATCTATTATGGTAAACATATTCTCTCAGCCTGTAAAAGGGTTAATACAGGGTGAATCAATTTCTACCAACCGAGCAGAAATCTGATTTTGGGCCATTGCAAAATTCCTTACAGGAAAACTAAATTACCCTTGCCAAATAGGGGATCGAAACTATGCTAGGCATTTATGTTTACGACCATTAGTTAAACGAGACTACAACTGATAGCTCGACGGCAAGTCGGTGCAGTGGTTGAGCGAGTGGCTACTGCGATGCGTGTTGTGGGTTCAATTCCCTCTTAAAACAATCATTGTTATTTTTATGTTTATTTTACAAGCTTTTATTTAGTTTCACCTGTCTCGATGTTTGTCTGTAATCAAATCTTATTAACAAAAAGTTGATCAGATGATGGAACCGGAAGGTGGCTAAAGGAACTTGGTAGCTGAACGACACAACCCCATGGAGTTTGATGGCTCGTATGATTCGTCTTGACGAGTATTAATTATATAGGTATACCGAGCTATAAAAGCTTGCTATGAAAGAAATATTTTCATTAAAAGCTTGTTAATATTACAAACTAGTGCATGACTTCAATCCTACCTGATGGTAAACAGTGATGGTGAGGCGCACTAGTTTATTATAGTAGTTTATAAGGGCCTATTCATCAGCCTTGAAAAAACCTAAATAATCATCCGACAATAAGACCACAGCAGGCAAATTATTCCAGTCCTTCCGTTTGTTCCAATGTTGTATAACCGCTAGTATGGTGCAAAGTTTATTTAAAAATGTCCTAAATGAATATTATTTTTGTTAACAGGAGAAAAAGGACCTAGGTGAACTGATGCTATCGCTGTGCTACTTGCCCACTGCGGGCCGGCTTACAGTCACTGTGATCAAAGCCAGGAACTTGAAAGCAATGGATATCAATGGATCGTCAGGTAAGTCACTAAGATAAGGCAATATGACGTAATAATAATATGCGAGGCCATTCTCGATGTACGCAGATGATAATTATAGTGCGCAAACGTGAGCGCAAATTAGGGATGTTATAGAACTCCGTAACCTATTTGACATCCGAAATAACAAAATGTCCGTAACCGCACCCAAAACCAATATAAAAGTTTCAGATAAAGATGAAGTCTAAAGAGGTGATCAGACGATTGCAAACCAACGTTCCAACCAAGGTGATCTTGCTAGTTTCAATCCGAATAGACGGCAGTTGTTATCCATTACCTTTAACGCCCTTGGTTGGGAGGCGCGTTTTCCCAATCACCGAACGTTTCGGTGCGTGGTTTGCATCCATGTAGCCGCAATACAAACCAAACGCATTAAACAAGGTCACCTTGGTTGGAACGTTAGTTTGCAACCGTCTGGTCTCCCAATGACAGATAAGGACAGGTTTTTATTGTTTTTTCTTGGTCAAACAATGATAATTTAGATTTTTTTTTTAAGTAATCCTAGGTCGACCTTGGCGGCGTCGTCCATCTTCAGGTACCCACTTTGAGGAAACTCTTGCCCAAAGGTCGAAGTGCATGCGACTTATGTGACCTGCCCAATCGCATTTTAGCCGGGCAGCCTTTTTTTTTTTTTTTTTTTTTTTTTTTTTTTTTTTTTTTTGTCGACGGGGAAAATCATCTTTGACGAAACCCGCTCTTGGGTGGAGCGGGAGACAGTGTCAGACTCTTACTGACTAAAAACCCCGCGCCGTTCCTTCTAGCCTTCATACCGGGGCACGAGCTCCCTTTCGGACAACCCTGTCCCCAGTAGGCTTCGACCCAGCTGGGCCCCTCCTGGTGCTGACAACTCCTTGAGGCGCGCGGGAACAGTGCGCGCCGTCGACGTCTTGGACTCGGTCCATTACCGGACGATCGGACAGCGAGCTACCCATAGCTCGCCGTCCGCGAGCCCGCGTCTACGGTGGCCGGAAATCGGGATCGGAATCCCGGCGACGGCGGCGAGGGCGCCTTTGCCTGATGCGGTCGGCCTCCTCCTTTGCAAGCATTACTGCTTCGCAGAAGGAAGCGACCGCCTGCCATTCCTCCTCGCTCCGGACCATGGCCTCAACCAGGGCCCGGCGCGAGAGGTCCCCGCCACCGATCGCCCCCACGAGGGCACGGCGATGCTCCGCCCAGGCAGGGCACACCTCGACGGTGTGCTCTACCGTGTCCTCCGGGCGTTGCGCACAGCCGGGCAGCCTTTATTCCTACGTCTATAATACCCGTCTTTTAACGTAGCGTGGTGTTCCTCATTCTTTCGGTTCTTTTGACACCCAGAAAGCTACGTCCCATTGCTCGTTGGCAAACCCCAAAGCGATACTACAAGGCGAGACTAGAAATAAAAGGAAAAAATGCCATTCGTATTTCACTTTATATTCATAACCGAATCTATCCGAAACGAAATACACAACGAACAAAGTATAAGAGGGAAACGGATAGTTGTTACAACTATTCGGATACTTTTATGTGTCCTCCAGACAAACGCTTACAAACTCCAAACTCCTAATCAGATTATGGAACACCCAAGTATTGGCCAATAATTATGTTTTCCCCAAAACGGATTAACTGAATTAATAGCTAAGTGGACTGTACCTAATTGCGTTAGCGGCCGGTAATATCATTGTCAGTTCTATCGTTTCTAAACAGATGTGGTCCTTCGGTGCTACTAGTACCTTGTAGTGTAAGTAGATAATTTTACAGTTTTATGACAGAAAATATGTTTGTTGTTATTATTTTTCTTGGAGAGCAGTGGTGGCCGAGTGGTAATGGCCCCAACTTACGAGTTGTTGGTCGCGGGTTCGAACCCAGCCATTGCTTTGTGTAATTTATTTCATCAGCACTGCTCTTAAAAAGGGGAAGGAGAACATCGTGAGGAAACCGGTTTGTCCTAGAACCAAAAATTCGAAGACATGTGACATTCACTAACCCGCACAGGGCCCGCGTGGTGGTTACGGCCCATTCCTAGAAAGAAGGCATGAGTCCCAGCAAAAATGATGATGATGTTTTTTATTTCAACTGCAGATTTTTATTAACTCGTACTGAGCCCACGTGATGATAGTTCAAAAGAAAGAAAGTAGAAGAAGAAAGTTAGTTTGGAAAGACATGTTAAATTATTATCAATCAATTGATTAATCATAATATTGTATTTTTTCCAACTAAAAAAAAGAACGAGAGACCAAATCGTGAAATAAGATTCGGATACTTTTTCTTAGGAGTATGTTCCAATGGGGGTATTTTTCGAATAAATTCGGACGAAGCCGATAACAGAAGACAGTAACCAAAAAATACCATATAGATCAACTGTTCACTTATACTCCTGAAGCCACACTAATATAAACAGATAATCGCCCACTGCATTTCTCTTTATAAAATTCCAATTTCAGATCGAGCTCAGGGAATAAAAATTCCCCGTACCGTTTTTCCAATTCCTTTGGTTTATTGGAAAGTTCATCAGAGGAACCGTTCCAAATACCGATACCGGTATACCTATTCAATAGAGTAGTATCAGTATTAGTATTCTGGTCTCGTAGTTTGCCGATACAACTTTTGAAATTGCTATCTCTTTGTGGTACGTCGTAGATATGAGGTTTTGTTTTTATTTTTATGAAGGGAATAACTAGGTTTTCGTTTGGCTTAGGTAGTTGGTAAAATCATATCAAAATATACAGGCCTTACACAAAGTGAACTGATGACCAGGTGATGATAGCGGGAATCATAAGACCGATCGTTATGGTGACACCTGGGGGAGGCCTATGTCCAACAGTGAGCTTATTTCGGCTGAAATGATGATGATAATGATGAAATCAAATGTATATTGGGCAGAAATATATTATTAACAAGAAAAGATATTTTTACCTAAAAATCACACTGTATTCTATATGCGAGCGTATAAATCTATACTTAGAACTAGTGGTCCCAAAAGACGTTGTCCTGACGAAACTTGGCTGTTTATCAGAACAATAAGAACTCGATTGCAACACTACCTGCCGGGTCGAATGTATCTTCAAACCATTCAAGGGCCCCGAATGGTATGAGGATACATTTATACACTCATTTAGATACTGGACATCCCACCTACACGCACAAAACGTTTCGGAAACACATTCATTGTGCGTGCAGCTAAGGAGTGGAATTCCTTGCCGGAGTCTGCGTTTCCAGATAGCTACAACCCGGGAATCTTTAAGTCGAGAGTGAATAGGTTTCTTCTAGGTAAGCGTGTCCCATCGTCGACCGTATCGTCGCTTTCCATCAGGTGAGATAGCGGTCAAGCGCAAACCTATCAACAATAAAAATAAAAAAACTGAAATATACACACATTTCATCCAAACCAGTTAAGCCGTTAGATGCTAAACACACGTGCCACACGTATAGATAAATCATTAGGTAATACAAGGATTACAAAGGAGAAATCTCTTTATTACAAGCTTTTATTTAGTTTGAATAGATAAAGTGAGAAATGAGTATATTAGGGGAAGTTTGAAAGTGGCGCCAGTGACTGATAAGTTGAAAGGGAATCGTTTGTCTTGATATGGACATGTGCTGGCAGAAAATGCCTAAGGCATTAAGTCCGCCTCTGTACTTTCTGTGCATAAAGCATTAAATAAATAAATAAATATTGCTAAAAAAGTTATGAGTTTAAATGTGGATGGATGGAAGGGGAGAGGGAGGCCAAAGAAAAGATGGATGGATTGTGTGAGAAGTGATATGAAAGAAAAAAGAGTTGATCATAGCGTGACGAGTGACAGGACAGAATGGAAGAAAAAAACGTGTTGCGACGACCCCAAATAAAACGGGATAAGGGCAAGAAGAAGAAGACAAGCTTTTATTTAGTTTCACCTGTCCCGAAGTTTGTCTGTTATCAAATCTTGTAAATTAAAATTGATCCACTGCCCGGTTACCGATTGAGCTGAAATTTTGCATGCATGCGTAAATCAGATAACAATGCAAAATTATTATGACATGGAGCTGATCTAATGATGGAACCGGAAGGTGGCTCTAAGAACTTGGTAGTTAAACAAAACAACCCCATCGAGTTTGCGCTCGTATGATTCATCTTGATGAGTAATAATTATATAGGTATACCGAGCTATAAAAGCTTGCTATGAAAAAATATTTTTCATTAAAAGCTTGTTTTTGTAGTTTGTATTTTGGTTTATAATGAATAGGCCCAAAAACTATACTGAACTGATTTAAAGAATTCTTTCACTAGTAGTAGGAGAAAGAAAATATGTTTATATGGCTCACACAGACGCACAATAAGTTACAAAAGATCGCATTTTACTAACTAAAACAAACAATAACCAGTTTCACTGTCAGGCCATGTGTCACAAAATATATTTATAGGTACAGAAGTCAATCTACGTACAAAGCGCTCTCAAACGACGCACACATAAACACCGCTCACGGACACGATATCTCGGTAGCGCCTCGGCCCGCTCGTCAGTTCAAACGCTCATTAGTGTGCGTCCACCGAGCGTAGGTATAAAAAGTGAAGTACATAAATGAGATCGTCTTCTGTACCTATCTATTTTGTGTATGTGTGTATCAGGCATTAACTATAATTACTGATTGACATGGGCATATATTTTCTACATTCACAGATGAAATGACTGGCCAAACTTAGTTTCATATAAGTATAGTAAGATGAATTCAAAAGAACTAATGGATTGTATCAGTGTAAAGGTCAGATACATCTACGGATTACTAAGTCATAAAACCTGGACACAGTATAAATCACATAAAACTTGTATACCGTCGTATCTTTTGAGATAATTTTGTAAAAGAAATAAAATGAGTTGAGTGGTTGATTTTATTTAATAGATTCTGTATGCGGGTGACATAGTGATGAAAAGGCATGTTCTAGAACCAAGAATTAGAAGACATGTTTTTTTTTATGGTGGGGAAAATCGTTCAATGACAACCCCCGCCCTTGGGCGGAGCGGGAGATAGTGTCAGACTCTTACTGTCTAAAAACCCACCACGTTCCTTCGTACCTTCATACTGGGGCTCGAGCTTCCTTTCGGATAACCCTGGCCCCAGTAGGCTTAGACCCAGCTGGGCCCTTGCTGTTGCTGACAACTGCTTGAGGCGCGCGGGAACAGTACCGTACGGTCGGACAACGAGCTACCCATGGCTCGCCGTCTGTAAGCCCACGTCTTCGAAGGCCGGAAATCGGGATTGGAATCCTGGCGGCGGCAAGAGTGCCATTGCCTGATGCGGTCGGCCTCCTGCTTCTTAGAAGGCGGCGACCGCCTGCCACTGCTCCTCGCTCCGGACCATGGCCGCTCCAGACCGGAGATTTTTTTCAGGAAATGAAAAAAAAATCGGCCTCTCCATACAAAATTATAAACTTGATTGGTCAATTTGTATGGAGAGGCCGACATTTTTTTGTTCGTTTCTTAAAAAAAAATCTTGTGAGAGGTTGTTCAATTTCGTCTACTGAGCAAGCACTTAAAGTTTGCTGAGGGCTGTCCCTTACACCTTGTATTATTATTATACTAGCTTTGCCCGCGCGGCTTCGCTCCCGCTCTTCCCTACTCCACCCTACTATACCCAACTCTACCCTACTCTACCCTGCTCTACCCTACTCTACCCTACTCTACCCTACTACTCTACCCTACTCTACCCTACCCTACCCTACTCTACCCTACTCTACCCTACTCTACCCTACTCTACCCTACTCTACCCTACTCTACCCTACTCTACCCTACTCTACCCTACTCTACCCTACACTACCCTAATTTTTTTTCCATAAGAATCTTCTCCTCACAATAACAATCACAACAAAAAAAAAAACAGCCAAATCGGTCAAGCCGTTTTCATGCCAAGCCGTGACAACGGAAAACGGGGGTCATTTTTATATATATAGATAAACTTATTTTAGTGGTAGAATGAATAGAAACAATGGTCCAATTGATCATTAGTTCCGCGTCTCTCACACGCGGTAGTGCTCGTGGTGGTGCCAACGATTTGTCTGACTTGAGAATTGAAAATTAATTATCATAAATTAGTAAGAAAAACTTTTCGGTTCCAGCTGAGACTTTGTTCGTTTGTTATTTAGCTTGAAAAGTAGGTCTTTGTCTGTGGTCTTTGTTAAGTTCCTCAGTAATGACTTTTGGTCTTATTGTATTATTTTAGAAGGAGGAATAAGACCTGAATAAGGTCTGAAAATTTTCACCTAAAGCACTTTAAATTATAATACTTTCTGGCATCGGTATTAGCTAACATTTTAAATAGCTATGAGCCCATCCAAAATCCAAACTCAGTGTATCTATCAGTAACATAACAAAAAACTTCCAGTTGAGACGTGCTACGTTCTGGGCCCTCTTAAGACCCTCGCTATGGCTCGGGTCTAAATACCGCCTCGAAGGTAATCACTAACATTACACACTTATATCATAATGTACTAGTTTCACCTCACACGTTCCTATTACGGTCTTGGTATGCAACGGTGTAACGGGCTAATCCTCCTTTGTTCGAAGAAATAAATTACATTATTCTTCTGTTGACCTAGAAGCTGTAACCACAAAGCTAGTTGATATCCTGATTACCATTTCATGCAAATGCTGAGAGCCAATTATAGGAAAATAGAATCCTTGTTAGAAAACTCACTATTATTTTTTCTTTAACAAGCGCTGTTTGACGGTGATATTTTTTCCATAATAGAGTATGTTCTTTCCTGTATTTACTTTATACTTCATCATCATCATCATCATTTCAGCCGATACACGTCCATTGCTGGACATAGGCCTCCCCCAAGCGTCGCCATAACGAACGCTCCTGCGCGTCTCGCATCCATCGGCTTCCCGCAACCTTCACCAGGTCATCAGACCACCTTGTTGGAGGCCTTCCAACGTTGCATCTTCCGGTACGCGGTCGCCACTCCAGAACCTTTCGGCCCCAACGGCCATCTGTTCTGCGAGCAATGTGCCCTGCCCATTGCCACTTAAGTTTGGCAATTCTTTGCGCTATGTCGGCAACCTTAGTTCTCCTGCTGATGTCTTCATTTTTGATTCGATCACGCAAGGTAACCCCGAGCATAGCCCTTTCCATTGCCCTTTGGGTGACTTTAAGCCTTCTGATGAGGCCCATTGTGAGCGACCATGTTTCGGAACCATATGTCATCACTGGCAACACGCACTAATCATAGACTTTCGTCTTGAGACACTGTGGTATGTTGGACGAGAAGACACCGCGTAGCTTCCCGAACGCTGCCCAGCCGAGTTGGATTCGACTTTATACTTACAAACATATAACTACTGATATATATTAAAATTTAATAGTTATACAGGGTTATTTGTAAAACACTAGCAACCTCTTAGGTGCTAGTTAAGGACATCATAAACAACCACTTTTGTTCTATGACTTTTAAAAATGTGTCAATAACGAAATCTTGAAGGTTTGTTTTTGGTAAATGTGTTATGTTTTGTAAAAAGTCATAAAACAAAAGTTGTTGTTTATGATGTTCTTAACTAGCAGCTAAGAAGTTGCTAGTGTTTTAAAAATAACCCTGTATATAATACAAACTAAAAATAATAATATGTACAAACGGGTAGAAAAAGAACTGATTGGGTATCAAAATAGTCATTCACATCGATATCAATGGGAAAAGCATCCAGAATGCTGGCAGCTTTGCCACGTCACATAGCGATGCTAATGCATAGTGATGATGATCGAAGAAGAGAGGTAACCAGAGGGCTGGGCCTCTCTGGTCACGCGAAGAGTCGACCAGCGGTTTGCAGATATATATATTCATTCTACCTATATTATACTTTTTAATTGAATCTGCGGGGAAATCCCGTATCTCAGATTCGTATCTTAAACTCAATTTGATATACATCATTTTTTTTCAAGTTTGTGACAATGACAGTCGCCGACTGGGCACAAATGGCGATAAAAAAAATATAAGATTTTGACTTAAAGTACAATGTTTTGAATAAATAAATTAGTCGATTCGTGCAATAGACTACATTTTTGCAAAGCACGCCATAGTTCGCAATAGTTCGCAATAGTTCTTTTTAAAAATAAAAAGACATAATATTAATCGTAGTTCCTGGTAATTTGGTTGTAGATGCCTAGTCGGGTTGAAGAATTTTGTTAAAGAGTTACCCTGCCTGACCTTGTGTTGATTTTAATCAGTAAAAGGTTGACACTCGCTCTCGAGCCACTCAGCAATAGAAGTTATTTTTTTACTTTGTCCCACACTGGCATTTACTCCTGTATCGAAAGTACGTTCACAAACATATAAACTCACATACACAAGACTCTTTTAGACCCGGAACAACTATTTGTAGGCCATAAAATTATTGGAAAAAAATCTTGAAAATACCTTGACAATACCATCAACATAAATCCTCACATATTCATCATAAAATCGATAATTGACGTCAATTTCCGAAAGTTGTTACGGACCAACGTGACTAGATTATCGAAGATCTCCGAAGTTTTACGAATGGCCTCGAAATTTACCGAATCTGCCCTAAACGAAATATAGGGCAAAGTACCAATGAATCATTTGAACTAGAAAACGCGAAAAGTTTGTCTATAAACGTAGTTACAAATTAGAACCTATTTTTAGCTTGATAAGTGGGTTTCTTTAATAAGAAGTTTATGTAAACAAATATTTTCGTAACTTGTTCGGCTTTTGGGAGTAGGTTGGTACAGGGCTAGCGGAAAAGAGTTATTTTTGTGTGGGTGGCCAACTGAAATTAATCTGACATTTATCTCTGGTTATATAAGCGTGTTTCGGTCAAAAAGGTAGATTCTGGTCATGTCTTAGTTAATTAAATAACTGGTTGCTTTTGCGTTATATAATTCATCTTTACGATGAAGTCGCCCATTGTGTTATCCTGGAATAATATCCTTACTAATACTATAAAAGTGAAAGTGAGTTTGTTTGTTTGTTACGTCTTCACGCCTAAATGGCAAAAGCGATTCTGATAAAACTTGGTACACGGATAGACCATGTCCTGTAATAGGACATAGGATACTTTTTATCCCGGAGGTATGTTCCCTTAGGATAATTTTCTGCTATCACGCGGGCGAAGCCGCTGGGAGCAGCTAGTAAAATAATATCGACCATTTACCGCCGACTTATCGTAAGCGACATCCGTTTGAAAATGCAAACTTAGGAACTAAATCATAGCCTACATTCGATATAAGATCTAAAATGCATTTTTATAGGATGTCTCTTACGATAAGTCGGCGGTAATGGCTCGATATGAAACGATCATTTTCTGACTAGCCTTGATTTTAACAGGCCTATTGTTTCTTTTAGCTTTTTGTTACTTTAGTTGTAGTTTTTATGTTGTCACAAATTTAAGTCTTTTTTTTTTCTGTCGACGGGGAAAATCATCATTGACGAAACCCGCTCTTGGGTGGAGCGGGAGACAGTGTCAGAGTCTTACTGACTAAAAACCCCGCGCCGTTCCTTCTAGCCTTCATACCGGGGCTCTAGTTTCCTTTCGGATAACCCCGACCCCGGTAGGCTTCGACCCAGATGGGCCCCTCCTGTTGCTGACAACTCCTTGAGGCGCGCGGGAACAGTGCGCGCCGTCGACGCCTTGGCTCGGTCCGGACAGTTACCGGACGATCGGACAGCGAGCTACCCATGGTTCGCCGTCCGCGAGCCCGCGTCTACGGTGGCCGGAAATCGGGATCGGAATCCCGGCGGCGGACAAATAGAAGTCTTGGTCATGTAACATAATATGCTTTGCTTTATGTGTTGCATCAATATATTTCGGCGATATATTTCCGCATTATATAATAAACAATAAAAATAACTATTAGTGCCTAAAATATAGTAGTTATAATAGCACCTTTTTGAAATCGTAATGCAATTTAAGTATAGCAACATCATCAGAAAAAAAAGGCATTATGACATGACATTTTGAGGACAAATGTTTATGTGATGAGCATGATCATTTGATCTGTGTCTGGGTGTAATTTATCTATATTATGTATGTATTTAGAAATATATAAGTATATTTATCAGTTGTCTAGTACACAAGCTCTGCTTAGCTTGAGACTAGACGGCGTTGTGAGATAGTTGTGGAATATCATATTATATTATTTTGTAGTTCGTTCAAAAATACGTTTATTGATTTATAAAATTTTTATTTATTGACACGTGACGTTACATTTTATTGTAAAATATTCATTCTTTTATTTTAATACTTTGTTACTTGTTTTGATTCTATTGTAGTCTTTTTTAATATTTAAATAATTCATTTATAAAATTAACCCTTCAGATACCGTCAATTAGAGACACAATAGTAAGACAATAGATGCGCGGCCACCGGTGGTCGCTTGGGGATTCATGAATTACGGAGGTACGTAGGTATTGAGGTAGGTTAAACTGGAATATCTTTAATACGAGGATTCTATTAATTCATGAATCCCCAAGCGACCACCGGTGGCCGCGCATCTATTGTCTTACTATTGTGTCTCTAATTGACGGTATCTGAAGGGTTAAAGGTAATGTCTAAGACCAAATTATTTAGAAATGAAATCTATAAACCTAATTTTGTATAGTTTTCATCATTTGACGCTAAAAAAATTACCTGGATTTTGTTCGACACCCTCACTCTTTCCGCATTTTTCCATTTATTCACTAGTTTTAACAATTCACTACCTAACAGCTGCCGGGGTTATCACTAATGCACGTACACTAAGTGCAAAAATATGTTACTACATTTTACTTAATATTAAATGATTTTCGATTGCGATACAATACACGTCAGTGCTAAAGTTTATAGTAAATTACTTCAATTTTAATGTTATTCAATATATGTACGTACTTAAATATTATGCTGGTGCTATAGGTACCTACTTATGTTGGTGAACAATAAATTATACGTGGGTAGTTTAAAAAAATTCTGATCTTAACCCTTCAGATACCGTCAATTAGTTCATGAATCCCTAAGCGACCACCGGTGGCCACGCATCTATTGTCTTACTATTGTGTCTCTAATTGACGGCATCTGAAGGGTTAAAGACACAATAGTAAGACAATAGATGCGCGGTCACCGGTGGTCGCTTTGGGATTCATGAATTAATATGAAGATTGCAACACTCGTAAATAAAAGCTAGTGTATGTACGAGTAGTGCATATTTTGACTATTACAAAACAATTCTTTTGTAATTTTGGATTAATTTTGATTCGACTCGTTGGCGACTGGCCTATTGGTCTAGTGCTTAGTGGCCCTGACTGCTGTGCCGGAGGTCGTGGGTTCGATTCAGGACAAATGTTTATGTGATGAGCATGATCATTTGTTGTGTCTGGGTGTAATTTATCTATAACTAGCTTTGCCCGCGCGGCTTCGCTCCCGCTCTTCCCTACTCCACCCTACTATACCCAACTCTACCCTACTCTACCCTACTCTACCCTACTCTACCCTTCTACCCTACTCTACCCTACTCTACCCTACTCTACCCTACTCTACCCTACTCTACCCTACTCTACCCTACTCTACCCTACTCTACCCTACTCTACCCTACTCTACCCTACTCTACCCTACTCTACCCTACTCTACCCTACTCTACCCTACTCTACCCTACTCTACCCTACTCTACCCTACTCTACCCTACTCTACCCTACTCTACCCTACTCTACCCTACTCTACCCTACTCTACCCTACTCTACCCTACTCTACCCTACTCTACCCTACTCTACCCTACTCTACCCTACTCTACCCTACTCTACCCTACTCTACCCTACTCTACCCTACTCTACCCTACTCTACCCTACTCTACCCTACTCTACCCTACTCTACCCTACTCTACCCTACTCTACCCTACTCTACCCTACTCTACCCTACTCTACCCTACTCTACCCTACTCTACCCTACTCTACCCTACACTACCCTATTTTTTTTTTCATAAGAACCTTCTCCTCACAATAACAATCACAATAAAAAAAAATCAGCCAAATCGGTCAAGCCGTTTTCATGCCAAGTCGTGACAACGGAAAACGGGGGTCATTTTTATATATATAGATATTGTATGTATTTAGAAAAATATAAATATGTTTATCATTCGTCTAGTACCCATAACACAAGCTCTGCTTAGCTTGGGACTAGATGGCGTTGTGTGATAGTTGTCGAATATTATATTATACTAGCTTTTGCCCGCACGGCTTCGCTCCTGCTCTTCCCTACTCTGCCCTACTCTACCCTGCTCTACCCTACTCTACCCTGCTCTAGCCTACTATACTCTACTCTACCCTACCAAACTTCACATAAACCATCTACTAAATGGTCCGAACAAAGCGTAAAAATTTGGTTTGGATAGGTGAGCCCGTTCTTGAGTTATAAAATAACAACGAAAAGTGGCATTGATTTTTATATATATAGATTATAGGTTGTGGAAATTTTTCAGCTGAAATGATAAGAAAAAAAAAGTAATTAAAGTATTTTCAATGACGTGACTTTTTTAGCTTTTTTATTACATTATTTATAATTTATGCCAAAAAAAGAGTATTATTATTATGTATAGTTGACGCCTTAAAATACTCTTTTCTCCTCTTCTTTTTTATATTTTTTAGTACTCTTTTTCCCTTCATTTCATCTTAATGGATAAAATGGAAATTCCGTACGTCCTTATGAGTACCCAATGACAAAATCGGGCTAGATTCGTATGACCCTTGGCACTCGGCCTGAAAACGTGTGGGCTAAAGTAATTTGCATACGATTTGAGTCAAAGCTTCGGATTTGTGTCTAAGAATGGGTTATTTATGATATCCCAATTTTATCCTTGTGTAGGCTTTATTAGATGATCGAATTATGGAATCATACATGAGATGAAATGATAACAAGATTTTCCAAATTAGATGGTTCTATTTTGAGCATTCTTAAAATAATTTGAAGAGAACTGGATATATCAATACGATGTTTATTTTTTATTATTATTGACTAGCTTTTTTCTGCAACGTCAAACGCGTACATAAAATATAACATAAGTTACTCAGAAATAAAGCAGCTTCTTATACCTAGGTGAAAAAAATTCCAAATCGGACCAGTACTTTCAGAGATTACCTCGTACAAACAAAAAAAAAATCATAAGAACAAAATAATAATAATATAAGTTTCGCATTGGACCACTATCTTATCTGATAGTAAGTGATTATGTGATCGACGATGGAGCGCGCTTTCCTAAACGTTATCACTCTTGATCTAAACACAGGCTGACGAATTATTGGTTTAAGACTAACTGTGTTTGGGGCGCCTAGTGTTCCATGCAGGATGTGAAATGTCAGCAAAACCGTAGGGGCTCAGCAGAGCCGAAGCCTATTGGAGCCATGAGCTAGCTTCCCAAAGGGACATCTGGGGTCCTGAAACGGAAGGCAAAGAAGGAACATAGAAGTGAGTTTTAGTCGATAAAAGTCGCATACAGAGTGTATGCGACTTTTATCTAGCTTCGCCCTAGAGCAAAAGAAGTCATTGGATGATTTCCCACCTAAAAACAAGTCCCCTACAACGAATGACAATCTGGACCATTATCATTCAAATGTAGGGGTCAATGACCGCTAACGTCTTGCTAAACACAACAACTAAAAAGATTTCGAACACTCTAAAAACTAAAAGAAACCCTACCCTTCAACCCTTTTAGTATTCTATAGAAATTCGAAACATACGTTATGTAAGGTTACCTCGTCTTTTGTATTCTAGAGCGCTTTTTCAATGGGTAAAATGGGTCTGTAATGTTTTTCCAAGGATTTTTCTCATTAGTGTGTGAAAGCATAGCAGGTGCTTAACAGGTGGCTTTGAATTTTGATAGGGGTCTCTAAACCCGTCAGTTTTTACCAGACTACGTGCTATAAAGGGGTTATGTGTTTACCAGTCTATGTGAAGGGTTAAGGCAAGAAACAGGGCTTGTACACTTGAACTGATTTTGAGATAAACGCATCTCTTCAGATACCGTCAATTAGAGACACAATAGAAAGACAGTGACAGCGCGGACGCAAGCGTTCGTATAATGAATTAAAGTTTAGACATCTAATCATTAAATATTATAAATTAATAGGTATATACAAACTTAAAATAATAATATGTTCAAACGAGTAAAAAAGGCACAAAAACGGGGAAAACTCAAAGGGCATCAAAAAATTCGTCCACATCGATGTCAATGGGAAAAGTGCCCAGTACGCTGGCAGCATTGCCACGCTGGATGGCAATGCTGATTCGTTGACCGAAGAAAAGGCCAGCCCTCTGGTCACGCGAAGAGTCGACCAAACGTTTGCTGATATCCTTAAAACCTCGATGAGCGCTCGGACCCCATGGCCCTAGTGTTTCAACCCCAAACGACATCTAATTAATAAGATCTAAATTTGCAAAATTTTTTTTGAATTTTTGTGTAAACCAGTAGTAAAAAATAAATAAAGAATTAAAGTAGTAAAGAAAGAACAGGGAATGTTCTTATTAAATGATTTGGAGAAAAAACCATTTAAACTTTTTTTTTTTTTGTTGTGATCAAAGTTAGCAGTAACGTAGTTTAAACGAATTTTTTTGAGATTTTGTGGAAACCAATGGTTGTAAATAAAATTATATTACAAATATATGTGATACCAATAAATACAGTTATTGTGACATTCCCTGCTCTTTGCTTGTACCCTTCTTGTTCTTCTGTCGCTATAGAAACCACACGCCCACGCGTTTGGTTTCCATAGCGTCAATATGACGATTGAAATCGTAAGTTATGGTCTGATTTATGATTGTTTTTTTATAAAGCCAACTAATTTTTATCATTTTTTGATTTTTGCCCAGCAGTTGGAAATATGATCAATTTTAATAAAATAACTTTTCATTCCTTTTATATTTGTTGATTTTCGGAGTTTTTTAAAAGTACAAAATTTGTGAAACCTGACCTTAAGAGCCCAAGTCACAAAAAGTAAAAATTTAAGGGCCCTTATCTGCTAAGTACATGTAGATGTTTTTATTCTTTATTCATCCAACAATGGACACCAAATGAGACTCTCTCGATAAAAGTCTGTAAAGAAAATTTCAATGATATCCCGTATTTAGGAGAACAAAGTCTTTTATATTGTTTTAAATGGTATTGTGTTGGCTTTGTATTATAAGGCTTTAAGTGGAGGATATGATTGTATAAAGCTGACTTTAGAGATCAGAATAAACAGTTCCATCGCCCTGGAAAAAGTTTAGGTTGATATTTAACGCAGATAAAAAACTAGTTGTCTAAACATTATGGACTGTAGTTGGTATACATATGCTGAATTTACACTTTTGGAGTCAAGAATTGTGACTGATTTGTGTTGTGTAGAACAGATAGTCGATGGAGACGAAAGTTTCTGGAGTGACGACCACGTACCGGAAGACGCAACGTTAGAAGGTCATGGAAGTCCGATGGATGCGAGACGCTGTTAGCGCTGGTCCTTGATCTGTTTAGTCTCATTATAGCGTGGAAATCATCCACATGCGCTAAAGAAAACATGCTCGATGCACTGCAGTATTTAAGAAACCCCCCCAGCACCCAAAACCCATTATTATACTGGATCCGCAGGGCGTCTAGAGCATTCCGTATATAATTAACCCACAGACGGCCCGTGTAAAACCATTTAGGAAAAAAATGCTTTGAATAAAGTAATTTTAATCTTACTTATACATTCCAAAATTTATAGTTTTTATTCGATACATATAAAACCAATCGAGCGCCAGGGGGTTAATGACCTGGAAAATTGCCGTTTTTACGTAAATCACCAAAAAATAATTTAATAAAATCTGGATTTTTCTAGGAAAAACCAAAATCCAGAAAACAAAATTTTTTGCCAAATCGTACAACCGAGTGTACAAAACGAAAATTAAGTGTGTACAATCGGCGCTCAATCATGCATCTTTTTGTTGTCTGTCTGTTTGTTTGTTATCTGTCGATCTGTTTGGTTGTTTCGACTAATTCAAAAGAGTCAAGCAAAAATACCGTCATTTTCCATTCAGAATAAAACCCAATCTAACTACCAACATCTTTTTGTCCAAACAGATCCCTACGTGAAGATCTGCCTCATCTGCCAGGGCAAGCGCATCAAGAAGAAGAAGACGACGGTGAAGAAGAACACCCTGTCACCGGTGTACAACGAGGCGCTGGTGTTCGACCTGCCGGCGGAGAACGTGTATGATATCACGCTGATGGTCAAGGTTATTGATTATGACAGGTAAGATATTGAAGGCTTTTTTTATTAATAGAAAATATGCTTCAAAGGCATACTTGTAGGACCCCATGGGTCGGGCTCGCGGACGGCGAGTCATGGGTAGCTCGCTGTCCGACCGTCCGGTAACTGTCCGGACCGAGCCCAAGATGTCGACGGCGCGCACTGTTCCCGCGCGCCTCAAGGAGTTGTCAGCAGCAGGAAGGGCCCAGCTGGGTCAAAGCTTACTGGGGCTAGGGTTATCCGAAAGGAAGCTCGAGCCCCGGTATGAAGAGGCTAGAAGGAATCTCCCGCTCCACCACAAGAGCGGGGTTTGTCATAAGATGATTTTTGCCCACCGTAAAAAAAGGACCCCAGGGGTCTTTTTTTTCGGTGGGTAAAAATCACCCAAATGACATACCCCGCATTGGATGGAGCGGGAGATAGTGTCAGACTCTTATTGACTAAAACACCCACCCCGTTCCTGCGTGCCTTTCATAGCGGAGCTGCGCTACCTTTCGGATCTACTCCTGGCCGCAGTAGGCTTCGACCCTGCTGGATCCCTGCTGTTGCTGACAACTCCTTGAGGCGCGCGGGAACAGTGCGCGCCATTGACTAGGGCTTGGTCCTCACCGGACGGCGACTTACTTATTGCTCGTCGTCCCCAACACCCGTGCAGCCGAAAATCACCTTCATGATCATTTCAGCCGACAGACGTCGACTGTTGGACATAGGCCTGCCCCAAAATCGCCTTGCTTCTCACCAAATAGCTGGACGGAGAGTTACCTATTCCTCGTCGTCCACAAGTGCTCGCGGCGGAAAATCCCTTCCCTTCCCGACGCCGAAGTGTCTCTTTAGGCCTAATAATGAGGCTGACGATATTCTAAGCACGTGTATAGATATATTTTGTCTCTATCTGACACATTATAGGTTGGCACCTGTGCGACCGTGACAAGAATAATGATCAGCCAAAGAAAGTGAAAAGTAATGTTTACGATCTTGGTTAAAGAGTTTTTCTTCGGCCTGTATTCCGAGTCAATTTTATAGCACGATAAAGTTGATGGTAAGGTGGTTCAGCGGTTAAGTGATTGGCTGCTGTATTACTTGTCGCAAGTTCCTTTACTGAAATAGTAAATTTTGATACAAGTGCAGAAAGTTTGTCATCGCGATCGAGGCGGAATTCCAAGTGTGTTATAGAGCCGAGAGCTGTCGTGACAATAATTGCACGTGTATCAAACGACTTTTTTTACTACACTTAGGTACAAAACTGGGGTTGACCGGCGATTCGTGGGGATAGACGCGCGCTCAGCCAAATACGATAAATGAAATAAAATTGAGACGTGCACTTTTTTGCACTAGTACGGAAAACAGTCTATTGCGTGTCTACAGACATCCAGAGTCTTGTACATGCGAATTATAGTTGGATACCTAGTGTGGGGTAAAGTTTTTTTTTAATTTTTAATTATAATATTCCACAACTATCACACAACGCCTTCTAGTCCCAAGCTAAGCAGAGCTTGTGTTATGGGTACTAGACAACTAATAAACATACTTATATATTTCTAAATACATACAATATTATAGATAAATTACACCCAGACACAGAACAAATGATCATGCTCATCAAATAAATATTTGTCTTGGGTGGGAATCGAACCCATGACCTCCGGCATAGCAGTCAGGGCCACTTAGCACTAAACCAACAGGCCAGTCAATTATAAGACCTTAGAGAAGGTAAAAATAATAAGCTTTAATTGCTCGGTTTGATTCGAAGTGGAGTAAGGACTTATACCTTCTATCTACTAAGATAATACGAACCTCGTAGTTATAATGAGACAGTCTAGAGTTCTAGGCAATATGTCACCAGATCTGTGTGTCTCGCATATGCGAGTTTACATGTTTGAGAACGCACATACGATACAGGATTCGTTTCAAATGTTCGCAATAATTTTTGAAAAAATATATAAATTGAAATGTATCTGGGGCCAAGGATTTGTTTCCGAAGAAAGATTTGGACCCGGTACGAAAGGTAACGAAAAAACAGAAGTGGGTTTTTAGCTGCTGCCCAAGAGCGGGCGATGTCATTGGTTGATTTTTCCACCTAAACAAAAACTATGTATATGCTATTTACGGTACCTACACGAGGCATTAAATTTATTATATATATAACTGGCTTTTGCCCGTGGCTTCACCCGAGCACATAAAATATAGCCTATGTCACTCAAGAATAAAGCAGCTTTCTGTCGGTGAAAAAATTTTAGCAATCCGACTAGTATTTTCAGAGATTACCTCCTGCAAAAAAAAAAACCAAACTAACCTCTTTATTATATTAGTGTAGATACTTTAGACAACCAATGAACATCATAGATACTTCTTTTGTTGCAAAACAATAACCTTTTATTTCTTTGCTAAACAATACCAAAACATTTACAAATCACAATAACGTAGACAGAATTCTTCACAAAATATTAAACATCAACTAAAAGATTTGAAAATTGAGTCGAAAATTCAAGTTCACGACCTTTAACTATATTTAAGCTCAATTTAATTTTCTTGGAGCTTTTGCCCGAAAAGATTTTGTGCGGAACCCTAAGCTTAAGCTTAGGGTTCCGCACTTTACTTAGCTAAAACGTAACCCTAATAGGATAACTTTTAACTATATTAAATCTCAATTTTATTCAAATCAATCTTCATTCTAATCGGGTATTATAGACGTAAAAAAACGGCTGCCAGGCTAAAATGAGATTGGGCCTTACTCCGTGGGCGGGTCACATCGGTCGCATGCACTCTGATCTTTGGGCAAGAGTCGCCACAAAGTGGGTACCTGAAGGTGGACGACGACGCCGAGAAGACCTGGATCCCTACCGTGGGGACTGGTTCGAGGTGGCTCAAGAAAATAATACCTGGAAGAAGTTGGAGAGGTCTTTGGCCAGCAGTGGGACAGTATAGGCTATCAAAAAAACTCAATTTAATTTTCTTGTTTAAGAAGCTTCAGCTTAGGGTTCCACACCTTATTCGGGTAAAATGGAACCGGGTAACTTTTTCTCAAGAATGCGAAAATATTAAGCTGAACAAAATCAAGCTTCTAAGTCAACACAATTTAAAGATAAGGCCGTTTATGCTCCGTTTATGGTGTATATTTTGACACAAATAAGGAAATTAAAACCTATAGAGTTCTTACCATTAACCTAGAATCTTAACATTTTGCAAAAAAATCAAGTCTCATAGCAAGTATGAAGGACACAAAACTAATTACTCTATTGTGATTCGTAAAAAAAATAACTTTTAGACTCGATTTGGGAATCGAATTATTTACTTAAGTAAGTTTGTACGGAACCCTCGGTTTGCAACGAGGACTCGCACTTGACCTGTTTTTATTATCTGGTAGCCCGGAGTTTAGTCTAGTGCCCAGTTTTTGGCAAAAAAACCACCACCAACCACATGTGACTTAGAAATAAAATATTTTGAATTTGCAGACATTTCCAATATTCAGGAGGTCAAATCACTACCTACAAAATACAGAGGAGAATAGAGGCATAACGATTTTATACAGTTTAAATTTCAAAAAGTAAACTAAGAAATATAGGAATAAACTGACAAAAAATCCCACCACTGGGAAGTCAAGCATCATGTACTGGATGTTTACCATGATACTGCGATATCGAAAGGAGATCGCATGAGTTGTTTTTTTTTTATATAGCCCACAGTCTGGCTTGTAAAATATACTTTTAAGGATTTTGCGATTCAGGAATAGTTTTGAAAAGTAGAAAAAGAAGATGTGTGTTGGTTTTTTAGTGTCGAAGTGATTTTTGTAAGAAAAGCTTGTGTGGTCAACTCTGCCGCGCTAGCGATAAGAGCAGTAAGTATGTTTTTCGTGTTTTGAGCAGTTGTCGCGCAAAGTTTTTGTTTTTCCGGACTTCTTTTTTTAAGTTATATTGTGATAGTTGAAACGTGTAGCCCAAATAAAGCGCTTTTATATTCTTCACTCAATAAAATTGTATATATATTAGAATAGTTTTAATTTTTTTTTATTATTGATAGGTTTGCGCTTGACCGCTATCTCACCTGATGGAAAGTGACGATGCGGTCGATGATGGAACGCGCTTACCTAGCCTAAATGACGCTTAAAATGCTAGCTTAAATGACGGAATAAAAGGATTTTCCTTTTATGCCAAAAATTTGACTTACTGTTAATATCGCTAGAAGAAAAATATAGAATTGTGCCGGCCTTTTATTTTACAGTAAAAATCCCAACACAAAGCCTACCAGGAGCTGAGCAACGCTACAATACTCTGGGTATTCGTTTGTGCGTCGCTGTCAAAGACACCTTGTATAGGACGAGACAAATTTTGAACCTATATTCAAAGGCTTGCAATAACTTGATATTGCACTGGTCGTGGGGCTTTCAACCAAGCTTTATATCAGGTCTTCCTCAAAGCTCCGATGGTCCGTCCAAATTATTTCGTCAAACCTCGTTCGATCCAATCACGGTATTCTGTTCAAGCCTTTCAAGGAATTTAAATTTGGTCTTCCTTACTTGAATGTTTAATCTAAAATATTCGGAGTATTTTCTTATTACAAGATGACTAGCTTCTCCAAGTGGCTTCGTCCGCGTGAAAGCAGGTTTCTTTATTCAAACTTTAGACCCCGGTTTTATCTCCTTTTTTAAGGGGGGAAATCACACAATACATATACAATACAATAATTGCATGTGTTGTTAGCCTATAATGAATTGCTACACTAATCAATGAAGTTCCAAAATATGTAATATTCAATGTAAATGTATTGTGTTGTTGGCTGACCAAATAAATAAATACAATGATGTCTCTCACTCTTGGGCGGAGCGAGTATCTGGTTTTTGCTGACTAAAACCCTACCTATGATTCTTCTTTACGTTGCGTTCCAGAACCCCGGGTTTAACTCCTTCGGAAGACAACCTATGGTTTCAGTAGGCTGGCAGGGCCCTAATGGTTTGCTGACATGTCTTTGAGTCACCTGTGACTTGGGTTCGATCCCCATTGGTCGTCGGCCGCAAGCACACGCCCAAAAGAAAGATTTCCAGAAATTATTTCTTTTCCTTTGTATATCTTATAAATGAAACCTCTATGCAGTATTCAGCGTTTTACATCCAAAGGTTTAGGCGTTGATCAGCCAGCGAATGAGTCAGGAATTCAGCATATAGCATAATCAGCTTTATAAAGTTCCCACTGCTGGGATTTATGCCTCCTCTCTAGTAGAGGAAATGGGCCGTATTATAATCCACCTCGCAGACCATTGCATTATTGGTTGGATTGGTGCAGTGCACTCGTCTTCGAATTTTTGGTTCTAAAACATGTCGGTTTCTCCACGATGATTCACAAGTTGAGAGTTAGTGGCGATGAAATAAATTACACAAAGTAATGTGCCTGGCTGGATTTAAACTCGTGATTTATAACTAATAAGTCGGGGCTGATACCACTGCTCTCACTGGCTAGAATTTGCCCTTTAGTATATACAGACTTTAACTACAATCTCAAGATTGGAATTCACTTTTCAGTTCAAGATTAGTATAAGTTTGGAATGGTTATACTTAGATACGAACTGAAGTGGAATGAGGTATCGTTTATCGAAATAATTTGATCTGGAATTTAGAAATTACTTGTAATAACTGGTACTTGATATTTTAGTTCATAATTCTCTTAGGGAAATTTCTTGGGTTTAGTGACTTTGAACCTTTGTCAGGACGATTAAAAAACGGCCCTTACGCGTACTGCACATATTTACGGTTTACGTGTATCAAGCGCAAAACTAGTCTATGCGAGCCAAACGCCATTATACTGTGGCGACCGACCAACTTTCAATATTGAATGGTTCAATGTAATTCTGTGACTTTGATTTAAAATACAATCATAGTTTGTAATGTAATAGTTTAATTTCTAAAATGTACAATGGCAATAAGCTCTGGTCAAAGATTGTCGTCTTAAAATACTCCAAAAAATAACAGGAAATATGGAACTGTTGGACAGTTTCCAGGAAAATTGTTTCCTATTTCCTGTTATTATTATTTTTATTGTGTTTATCAGTTGTCTAATACTCATACCACAATCTCTACTTAGCTTGGGGCCAGACGGCGTTGTGTAAAAGTTATATATTATTATTATTTTCTCTTTCTTTCAAAGTAAACAGTTTGAATTTGCTTTGATAAAAGTATGAGAAAAAAATCGCTGAATAATTAATAATAGAGAGGTTCAGATTGACAAAATATTCTGCCGTCGTAATTAAAAAGGTCGTAAAATATTTTTCAAAATTGATTTTATTACATATTCGGATTCAATATTTTTCTTAGATTCCAAATATGTATATATAGCAAAATTTTTTTATGTTTCCACTGGGACTTAGGCCTCCTCTTTAAGAGAGGGAATGGATGGTTATCCACCACGCGGGCCCAGTACGGGTTGATAAATGTCACATGCCTGCGAATTTTTGATTCTAGGACATGGCCGGTTTTCACGATGTTTTCCGTCACCGTTTTGAGAGCAGTGGTTATGAAATAAATTGCGCAAAGTAATGCGCCTAGTGGGGTTTGAACCTGCGACCTACAACTCGTAAGTCTAGGCCATTATCACTCGGCCACCACTGCTCAGTATTGGTATTGGTATAACATAGCTTTAACTTTAAAAACATTTGCCAACAGGATTGGCCCCAACGAGCTGATTGGCTGCTCAGCAATTGGATCCACGCTGATTGGCATTGGTCGCGACCATTGGCTGCAAATGTTGGACAACCCTCGCAAGCCGGTGGCGCAGTGGTACCCCCTGAACAAGAGCCCCCCGGCCAATATCACGATACCCAGCAATGACGCGCAGAACTCTGGACTTAGCTGCTTGAATGGAAGGTGAGTTTTACAAAATATCAAATTTAATTATATTCTTACCCATATTTACAAATAAATTAGAAGATTAACAATTCCAATAATCGGGACTAATGCAAAAATAGATGGAAACATAGAAGAAGGAAAAAACGAATATCTTATCTATAATTTTAATATAAAAGTATTTTTTTATATTATATAGATCTGACTGACTAAAATATCAATGCACATCCGAAACTATTAAATACAAAAAGTTTATTTGTGCTTTGACTAGTAACATGAAGTTTTGCACAAGGTTTCTTTTTATGAGGTAGGCAGGCATTAGGAAGGGGTTTTTGATAATTCACCTTGTAGAAGCGAAAAGAAGGAAATTCGTTTGTATTAAAAAAAATATTCGTTGGGCCCATATATTTAGAACTTAGCACAAATAGTAACCCAAAAAAAAGGGTTTTTATGTAAAATATTTGTCCTTCAAAATTTCCCATATAAAACGAATTAGGACGTATGAAAGATTTCATTTTTTGAGTTCAAAATAACTAAAAAAGACTGTACTTATTAGTTTTTCAAAACTACCCTAAAATATGGTTTAAGGAGGGTTAAGTTTTTATGAAAAAACTCTTGCGAACGAAATCGCTGACAAAGTGCTAGTAACACCCAAATCTCCAGTGACACAATATTTTCATTAAAAAAGAAGATTTTAGTATTGTTTGGCAGATCATAGGGCACATGGGTTTGCTTCTGTAAGGAAAACCCAGTGCCCTGAAACGCAGGGCAAAAAGGAACATAGGAGTGGGTTTTAGACGGTAAAAGTCTGACATGGCCCCCGCCCAAGAGCGGGAGAAGTCATTAAATAATTTTCCACCTTAAACATTTTTTTTTCGCTATGATAGTTTCAATCTTGTATGATTTCTATGAGATAATGTAGATGAACAAGGAAATATACCAACAGTGTGCTACATAGACTACACAAACAGATAACATGCACAAACAGAGAGACTACGGACAAACATCTATACACAACATAAATATTTGTGCAGTCCTGCTACGCGATCCTATCGGATCGAGCACTAGATGTCGTGAGTATTCTCGTAGCGAAATGCTACGAATGTGCTACGAATATCTTTGCGTAGAACTGTCGTAGCCATGTCGTAGCACAGCAAATATTTACGAAAGGAGTTTCGTCAAGTTTTATTTCGTACATAATCATCATTCTGTGTCCCTTTCAAGATATATTTTTTTGTTGGCATAACACGTTTTTAGGGTTCCGTATCCAAAGGGTAAAAATCTTATTAAGAATTCTATTACTAAGACTCCATGGTCCGTCTGTTTATCACCAGGCATCATCACATGTTCCGGTTCCTGGTGGAGCAATAGGTTAGGTTTTTAAAATGTTACTAACTCTTTAGTTGATAAGTTATTAACAATAAAATTTTATATTATTATTGTTTTCATGCATTTTGATTAGAATTGGCGTCTTCAAAAAGTTCCAAGTCTCAAATCTTTAAAATCGCCTAAATTGTTCTATTGGGGGTAGTTCTAAAAAAAAATAATGACAACCTTGATTATTAACTCGGGATACTATTTGTGCTAACCACAGAACACAGGAATCATACAGTAGATACTAACCTTAAAGTATATTAGCAGCTCACGGAATGAGATTTTACATACAAAAGAAGTTCCCTCTTTTCATCCCCTTAAAGGTTGAATTTCCCCACTCCTTAGAGCTCACCTTCGTCATAGAAGGAAGCCTTTTGCAAAATTTTCACGTGTCTAGTCTTAGTAGTATTGTCTGTGCGTATTAACATCAGTCAGTCAGTTTTTCCTTTTACATAATAGAGACAGATGTAAAGCTAGTAAGGTGGGTTGGGGTAAGATCGGCATAGGGGTAAGAACGTATAAATATAAATTATACCACTTATTTAGCTTTTTTTTAATGCCAGCCACATTGCTGGTCAAGGTGGACATAATGACGCGGCACGCAATATGACTAACACTAAAAATAAAACTAAATAAGTGGCATAATTTATATTTATACGTTCTTACCCTTATGCCGATCTTACCCCAACGTACTTTACTACATTAGACCGACGCACACGTTGATTTGTACGTAGAACGACGTTGCGTGGCGTATCTGTGTGTGTAGTTCTACAAGTCCAATTGCCATGTAAAATGTATGAAGACCGATGCGCCCAGATGCCGAACGTGGCACACGTGTGCACAGTGTAGTTCTACTTTGAATGTTCTCAAATGCAACGTGTATTTTGAAGTATTCTATTGTATTCCTGTAAATGTAATCTTTGCTTTTTTTTTTTAATAGCGTAATCACTGCTTGTTCAATGTTTTTTATGAAACCAGTAAAAACGTTGGCGATTACTATTCCATTTTTGAAAAGCTTACCATAAAAATAACTGTTGAGTTATGAAATAAAAATATTGGCCAATATTAAAAAAGAAAGAAAAAAAAGATTCATCTTTTGAAAATAAACGTTGCTTGTATTCAAATAAATACTCGTAATCTATAATAATAATTTGTTGTAGTAAATGTGGAAAAATATTTTACTACATAAAATATTATGTTATACGCTTCAGGGTTCTAAGGCAAGACAAGAAAATAAATTAAGTACTGCTTCTTAGGTCCTTTGTCAGCATATTATCTTTTGGTTCAAAAAACATGATCCACTACATTTATTTTTAATGTAAAAATAAGATCTTGCTCACAAATAAAACAGGAATATAAAAGATAGATTTCGATATTAGAAAAGTTACATGTATTTTGTAATTTTTATAAAACATTTTTATTTACATAAACATTTTTTTTTTTTTAGTTTAATTTTTAGGCTTCTGCAGGGTACTTTTTATATTGATAAATAATCATATTTGCTAACAAGCTTGCTTGTAGGGACTGATTGTGTTAGCAACCAACATTTTAAATACCTTTATCGTCGTCAGAAGCTTACAGCTATCCGTAGTTGAAGATACACCACTCCCAACGTACATGATAAATCTCAATTCTTGGCAACTTTCGTCATTTTGCCACTCTGCGAAAATCGTAAAAAATGTATTATACATATCGACGATGAAGTGACAAGAACTCCTAAGTGACATTTTTGGGATTTTTTTTTTACTTAGATAGACTTTAAAAATAA
The DNA here is from genome assembly GCA_949319445.1 of Mythimna lalbum. Lineage (NCBI taxonomy): Eukaryota > Metazoa > Arthropoda > Insecta > Lepidoptera > Noctuidae > Mythimna > Mythimna lalbum. Next base: position 15,190,568 of record OX439357.1, on the reverse strand, counting down.
TCGTTTGCGTGAGCTGGCAAAAGCAGCTAACTTTATATCTTATTTTTTAACGAGTTAACTATAACTGACAATAACTATTAAGCAACTATGCATCCAATTTGCTGACAAGGTCACCTAATGAACTAACACAATAATAAAATTATGTTCTGGTAGATAAAGGTTCTTGTCACTTCATCGTCGATATAGAGGATCATATATGTAGAAAAATTAATAACCGTTTTTGTAAATCACTACATAGTATAAAACAAAGTCGCTTTTCTGTCCCTATATCCCTATGTACGTTTAAATCTTTAAAACTACGTAACGGATTTTGATGCGGTTTTTTTGAATAGATAGAGTGATTCAAGAGGAAGGTTTATATGTATAATAACATCCATTAAATAGTAGAGAAATGCTGTTACCCGAGCGAAGCCGGGGCGGGTCGCTAGTATCACTATAAATACTTACACTTACGGCTCATTCTGAAAGCCTGAGTCCCGGCTTTGAAAACATTACAAAACTGATCATGCTTTGCATAAAGAATATGTTTTTACTTGGAAGTGCTGGCAAATACTGGTGTATATCGTCAGCTGCATAACGAGCTTAACTTAATAAATTGATATTTGCAGCCTTAAGTTACGACTTGATCCTCTCTGTTTACTTTACAATCTGTTTATATCCAGTGCAGACATTTATAACGATTTAAACTAACCACCAAAGTCAATGACTTCTAAGTTGTTGCTTTCCATTCCATAAACAGACTCTTTGTTCGCTCAGAATAAATTCACAAAACATTTCATAATTTACGCAAAGTAAATTTTCAAAGCCATGTTTTAAATTGTTTCTAATCCGACTTTTGTGCTAATTATCATCTCTTTTTCAGATGAAGAGATTGAGGAAAAAGGACTGAAGACATTAACATCAATTAAAATGGTGTCGGCTATTGTCGATGTAGACAAGTTATCTCGCGATGCCAAAGCGTTTATAAATTAGTAAATGTGATTATGATAAACGGTTGCATGTCCATTTACCGTAGAGAAATGAATCAGAATCAATGTTACGTGATATCGAAACGTAGAGAAAGAATTAGATTAGATATCTGTTGATGTAGAAGAAAATGAATTTATCCAATAGAAGTTCTAATTGTTTATAGATGGAGTATAATTTGTAGCTAGTAGTTTGGATAATCCAATGTACTCTCATATCATTGCCATACATTTCCTATGTCTATATACTTTACTGGCCCTGTATTTTGTCAAGGTTTATATACAATGTTGTTTCTATTTACACCTTGGAATACGCACACTTCAAATTCAAGACTTATTCACAGCATGTACATATTATATACTTATTAATGTTGTGTAGTTGTTGTCTTTTGCGATAAGCGTATTTAAACTTGTCGTCACATCTTAACAATTTGATATGTTAAAGTGGATTCTAAGGATTCTAATACATTACGAGTATATACTGCAAAAAGTAACGATTTGTTGAAAACGGATGAATGTTGCAAACATTCTTTATTCGGACAATAATGTAGCTGGAAAAATAAATATGTATGTATGCAAAATACTAAAAATATAATTTTATTACAGAAGGCACAAGATCTTACTATAATATATAATTTGTTATATATGTTACATGAAATTGTAAGATGAAAATGAAGCTTTAAATCGTGTTAAAATTAAAATATATCTAAAATATATCAATGTATTTAAAGTATATATTATATAAATAAGTTTAAAATTACATATTAAAAAATGGTTATTAAATGATAAACAATGGAGATTGATAAATAGAGCTGTCATATACATTAAACGCATGAAGCAGAAAATCATTTACAAAGCGGCGCTGCCGCTGGGAGATTATTTAAAATTGACATATTTATTACAGTGCACCCTTCGTACGACGCAAGAATTTTAAATTAAACTCAGATTATTATAAAAGCTATTTATTTCAATTCGAATAATCCTTTTTCAATCAAATGTAGCTTAAATAAACTTTGGTATATTCAATAAAATTAAATTGCTATTTTATGAAAATTATTTGTTCTGGTAAAAAAAAAAATTGATGTATACCCTATATATCTAATATTAAATTATGTATTAATGTTAAGATATTATAATAGATTAATTATAAGTTTAGATACCCTCTCTACGCCTGCTTATTTTCTACTGTTATTGTATTGTGTCACTAATGTTCCAGATTTCCTAAATGATGATATTTTTCTGACAAGTTTCCATGATAAATGGTTCAGCCGGTAACTGGATGTTGGGCAAATTCAGAATGAAAATATTTGGCAAGGAAGTGATATTTATACTGCGGTTCCGAACTCCCATATCGTGAACCCAAGTATATATTCTAAAAGTTTAAATTAGATAGAAGCATATCTATGTAATTTAAAGTGTATATTGATATTCTGTGTAATTCTGTTTAATTGTATTTGCCATGGAGGAAAATGTTCCTTCTAAGTTGTATGTTAGCGAGGTTTTCCTCAGAATAAAATTTTCTTAAAACCGTTCTGATCGTTTTTACAGTCAGGGATCCCCTCAGGCTTTTAACGTTTTGCTTCCGTGTTCCGGTATCATTGTGTCCGTGGAGTATTTTTCCCAAACCTCCCTTTGCGAAATCTAAAATGGCGGGTCAAATACCCTTTGAAGTCCAAGCCAGATGCATCTGATCAGAAATTGTCCTGTCTGGCTTCTGTATTTACGATCAACAACATGTCAGTGAACTTTCAATATGAAATACTCTATGAGAAAATTCATATGATATTAAATATTTTTTATTTATTATAATATAAATTAAATTAAATTATTGTTTTTTCATATTTTTTTTGTTAAATTGAATAACAAAGATAATGGAAATGACAGTACAAGAGACGGTTGAATGAGAGGTAATATTTTTGTATGAGATTAGGATACTTGTCGTAATCGTTGCTAAGTCTTTATACTGTAAAACTGTATAGATGTAAGTGAATGTAACTACTTATACTGATTTATGAAATAAAATGTTGACATTTTTTATATTCGTTTTTCATTTTTTCCTTAACTGTTCCTGAAAGAAATCTGCTTTGTTCTAAAGTAAAAATATTATTTACTTATAAATTTTAGTGAAAAGTTCTGGAATGGCGACTACGTACCGGAAGACGTAGCGTTGGAAGGCCTCCTAAAAGGTGGACCGATGGATGCGGCAAGGGTTGTGGGAATCCGATGGATGCAAGACGCATAGGACCGTTCATTGTGGCGACGCTTGGGGGAGGCCTATGTCCAACAGTGGACGTCTTTTGACTGAAATGATGATGATGATAAAAATTTAGTAAGTAATACTGTATACAAAGGCAGATTAATATCTGAGCCATTTTCTACTAGTCGCCCGTAGAGGAGTACATGTTAGGCAATGAAAATGTAATGAAAAAACAAACAGAAAAGAAGTACTAAGTACAATGTACATAAAATACTAATAAACAATTTTATTTGGAAACAAATGAGGCCGAAAGGTTCTGGATTGGCGACCACGTAACGGAAGACGCAGCGTTGAAAATGTCCCTTGTGGTGGACCGATGACCTATTGAAGGTCTCGGGAATTCGATAGAAGTGAAACGTACAAGACCGGGTCGTTTTTAGGGTTCCCTACCTAAAAAGGAAAAAACGGTTACTTTGTTGTCCGTCCGTCTGTCTGTTTGTCTGTCTGTCTGTCAAGACCTTTTGTCTCGAGAACGCATGGAGGTATCGAGGTGAAATTAAAACCAAATATGCGGTTGCGGCAAAATCTTCGAGACTCCATTCGGGAATAGTAGTTTGCACGGAACCTTCAGTGCGCGAGTCCGACTCGCTCTTGCCCAGTTTTTTTATTATTATTATTGATAGGCTCGCGCTTGACCACCATCTCCCCTGATGGTAAGCGATGATGTGGTCGATGATGGAGCACGCTTGCCTAGAAGAAATCTAGTAGTTTGTTGTGGAGACATTTGAAGAACAGTGGATGTCTTCGAAAATTATGATGATAATCAGCGCTGAAATTGTTCCACAACTTCTTGCTAATGAAGTTACGTACCTAATTTTTTTTCCACAACTATCACAGATCGCCATCTAGTCCCAAGCTAAGCAGAGCTTGTGTTGTGTGAGTATGAGTACTAGACAACTTATAAACATAGTTATATATTTCAAAATGCATACACTTCGACTGGCCTGTTGGTCTAGTTGGTCTAGCTTGTCGTGAGATTTAAGAACTTATTCGTATTTAGTTAGTTTGAAAACTAAAATTAGTGAGATCGAGTTATATAATTTACTTATTTATCTACACAGGTAAATCTCGCGACAAGCTTTTATATCATATAAATTAGGTAATGACGTTATAAGTTAATAGTAAAAGTTCTAAAGGATAATTTTATTTTATTATTTTTAGGGCTTTTAATTAAAAGCTTGTTTTTAAAAAGTTTTTTTACTTTAAATTTATTTTCTACTTTTTAGTGATAACAATAGGGTAGTTTCCAGGGTCAAAATAACTACATTTTATTTTGTCCATATTTTAGATTATAAAAAAAATTATTGGGCACTTATTTTATCTTTTTTCGATTAAACAAAAAAGAACAAAGATATTGCCAATTAAAGTTACGTGTGACGTCACCAAGTGCGACAAAATGCAGCACGGCGTGACGTTACATGTTACTCTAATGGGCTATATCTTTGTAATTTTTGGTTTAATTTACAAATAAAAATATACGTATCCCTTATTTTTGAATAATTTTAAAGACGGACTAATTACATTTTTTACGGTAACTAGCCTATTTTAACTCGCATTTATATTCTCAGCATTCCTTTTATTTGATAGCTATATATTAAGCATATAACCATAGTCCACCACATCAAAATTTCAAGTTCAATCGGTTGCAGATATCTGCTTCAAAATTGAGTTGTGATATTTCATCCGAACCGTTATATACTCGTAAAAACATAGAATGCAAGCTTATAAAAAACCAAACTTCAAAAGTGAACGAATCTAAAGATAACACCGTTCAGGCGCTTAATTTGACACTCGCTAGAAAATCAAAACCTATAGGGTACTTTCCGTTGACCTAGAATCTTATTTGTCTTGAAGTAAGTTCTCATAGTACAAGTATAGGACTGTAAAAGTGTTCAGACTTTCTCCAATACTTGTGCTATGATGTCGTTACGTCACAAAAGTACTTTTTTGCGAAACAATCTTCGAGACTCGATTCAGAAATTCAATTGTTTTATAATACATGTCAGAAACTTTGTACACACTCGCGTTTGACCAGTATATGACAATAACGATCCTCTTCTCGCAGAGGTCCATTGTAGAGGGATAAGAGTTTTAGTACAAAAGGGATCGCCCTGGTACCCAGAATCTACATTCATACCGAATGGAACAAATTTATTTTCCCAAAGATGGGATGACTATCTAGGACCAAAGTATTCAACATCATCAAGACGAATCTAATGATCTCAAACTCGATGGAGTTTCATTGCGGTGTTCCTAAACCTTCTAACTCCATCTTCAGCGCCTGCTAACCATATAGTATCAAAGTACTCGTCAATACAAATCAATTAAGCCCAAACTCGATGAGGTTGTGTCGTTTTATTGTGAAGATCCTATGGCCACCTTTCAGCTCCATCATCAGACCCTGGTTAACATACAGGGTCAAAGTATTTGTCAATACAAATTACGAGTCCAAAATCCAAGATGTTGTGTTGTTTTATTACCCAGTTCCTATGGCGAACTACCAATTCCGTCGTCAAACCCTGGTTACCGTATAGGATCAATGTACCCGTGAATGTGAATCAAACGAGCCAAAACTCAATCGGGTTGTGTCGCTTCATTGCGGAGTAGCTATTCCACTTTCCAACTCTATCTTCAGACCCTGGTAACCGTATAAGATCAAAGTACTCGTCAATACAAATCGCATGAGCCCAAACTCGATGGGATGGTGTCGTTCTATTGCGGCGTTCACATGGCCACCTTAAAACTCCATCTTCAGACCCTGGTGACCGTATATGGTTAATGATGGTAACCATAATTTATATTTTAAGGTTACTAGGAGGACTCATCAATACGAAACCAACGAGCCCATACTCGATGAGGATGTGTCATTTTATTGTGGAGTTCCTATGGCTACCTTCTAACTCCATCATCAGATCTTTGTTACCATAGAAAATCAAAGTACTCATGAAAGCGAATCAAACGAGCTTAAACGTGATGGGGTTGTGACGTTTTATTGCGGGATTCCTATGGCCACCTTTCAGCTCCATCATCAGACCCTGGTTACCACAGAAAATTAAAGTACTCGTCAATACGTATCAAACAAGCCCCAACTCGATGGGGTTGTGTAGTTTTATTGCGGAATTCCTATGGCCACCTTCCAACTCCAACTTCAAACCCTGGTAACCATATAGGATCAAAGTACTCGACAATACGAATCAAACGAGTCCAAACTAGATGGCATTGTGTCGTTCTATTGCGGAGTTCCTATGGCCACCTTCCAGAACCATCATCAGTCCCTGGTAACCATACAGAATCAAAGTACTCGTCAGTACGAATAAAAAAAGTTCAAACTCGTTGGGGTTGTGTAGTTCTATTACGGCGTTCCTATGGGTACCTTCCAACTCCATCTCCAGACCCTGGTCACCATATAGGATCAAAGTACTTGTCAATACGAATCAAACGAGCCCAAACTCGATGGTGTTGTGTAGTTTTATAGCAGAGTTCCTATGACCATCTTCCAGCTCCATCATCAGATCAGCTCCATGTCACCATAATATTGCATTGTCACGCGATTTACATATGTGTACAAAATTTCAGATCAATCGGTTGAAGATATCTGATTCAAAATTGAGTTGCAAGATTTGAGCCGAACATACATAGTTACATACATACAATGCAAGTTAATAAAAGGCTCTAGGCTCAAAGTCACCCAGAGGGCAATGGAAAGGGCTATGCTCGGAGTTTCCTTGCGGGATCGAATCAGAAATGAAGATATCCGCAGGAGAACCAAGGTTGCCGACATAGCCCGAAGAATCGCCAAACTTAAGTGGCAATGGGCAGGGCACATTGCTCGCAGAACAGATGGCCGCTGGGGCCGAAAGGTTCTGGAGTGGCGACCTCGTACTGGAAGACGCAGCGTCGGAAGGCCTCCTGCAAGGTGGACCGATGACCTGGTGAAGGTTGCGGGAAACCGATGGATGCGAGACGCGCAGGATCGATCATTGTGGCGACGCTTGGGGGAGGCCTATGTCCAGCGGTGGGCGTCTGTCGGCTGAAATGATGATGATGAAGTTAATAAAAAGCTTGTAATAATATAATAAAGAAGTAAAGTTGTTTTTTTTTTGTTTGTAGGAAGTAACCTCTGAAATTATTGGTCCGATTGCGAAATTTTCTTCATCGATACAAACTCCATTTTTTTGCTTTATTCCTAAGTGACATAGCACGTGCACGAGCACGTGGACGAAGCCGCGGGTTAATCATAAAATTAAATAGCTAATTACAAAATTAACTAGCTCTTTTGTCACTCAGAAATAAAACAGCTTTCTATCAATGAAAAAATTTTAGCAATCGGACCAGTACTTTCAAAGATTACCGCCTACAAACAAATAAAAAAAACAAACGATCACTTTGTAACATTAGTATAGAATAATATATTATCACTGATTCATATAGGGACGCAGATGAAGCCGCTTACATAAGCTAGTATATTAAATAAAAAAATAGAAATTTGAATGGTGGTGGAGGTGGTGATTTGGTGGTATTTTGGTGGTGGTGGTTGTAGTGGTGGAAACCACCATTCAAGGTTTGATTTGAATGGTGTTCGATTTGTTTTTATTTTGAGTTTTTGTTTTTTTGAAATTTTTAGACAGTTCTTCGAACCCAGAGAAATCCGATCAAATACCCTTTTCGGAATCACCCCAGCAACACGTCTTATAAATCTAGCCTCAAGTCTACAACGCAATACCTGCCACATTGACAAACGACAACCCAGGACGGAGTCGCAAACATATTGAATTTAAATTGAATCCCGACCGGACTTACATCTGTAAGTAATATTGTTGCTACGTTACCTATCTGAAGGTTAGGGTTTCGAAGTTAAATGGTGAAAACGGAGACTATATAATATTGTCTTATCTCCTTTGGTAATATACGTTTTTAAACTTGTTTATAAGTACCTTAAAAGGGCATCATAAAATTCAAAAAAAATATATATGCATAGTTTAATTCATCATCATCATCTTCCTGCCCTTGTCCCGTTTTATTTGGGGTCGGCGCAACACGTTTTTTTCTTCCATTTTGTCCTGTCGCTCGTCACGCAATCACTAACTCCCCTTTTTTTTAAAGCTTTATGCACAGAGTTGTACAAAGGCCTTTTCTTTCATATCACTTCTCACACAATCCATCCATCTTTTCTTTGACCTCCCTCTCCCTACAATACTTTAATTAACGATTGCATCACTGGGATCGCCGTCAAGTATTAGTTTATATCAGAAAAAAAAAAATTGATGGTCTTTAATTTTGTACTTACAAATTTTTTTTTACAAAGGTATCCGAGGAAATAGTAGTCGTACACTAGAAATACGATCGTCTAGAGAGACGCCAGTCGTTTGTTTTGGACTATAAAGCCGTAAACGCCCGTATGAACTTTGTTGCATTGCATGATACGCCAAAAACTTGCTACGCACGTGTCTACCACTGACAAACAACGAACACTCTGATCGTCAAACATGTTTTCGGCGATCCTATTAGTATGTTCTGTATAGACGCTGTTCTTCATGAATAAATAATAATAAATAAATAATATTCCACAACCATCACACAACGCCGTCTAGTCCCAAACTAAGCAGAGCTAGTGTTATGGGTACTAGACAGCTGATAAACATACTAATATGTTTCTAACTATATACATAATAAAGATAAATTAAACCCAGATACAGAACAAATCATGTTCATCACATAAACATTTGTCCAGGGTGAGAATAGAACGACCTCTGGCATAGCAGTCAGGGCCACTAAGCACTAGACCAACAGGCCAGTCGTCAATGCGTCGAATCAATGCGAATAACAAAAAACTTATCGCTACTTCACAATCGACCATTTCCAACAACGCCGTCATGGCTATTAAAAAAGTTCACGACTGTTGTGCGCGAACTCGTTCGAACTATGTTCGCAGTCGTGTTCGAATATGAAGCATATTCCAACAAAGGAAATGTTCTATTTTGATCTTTGTATTCGCTATGTTCGTGTTCATACGTGCGTATACGGGTTTAAGCTTGTTATTTCTGTGTTTTACTTGGTATTATAATCAGTTTTAAGTAGAAAATTTCCTTCTGTGTCATAGTTTCTGAGAAGAGTAGTTACGTTCAAAACCCTAAAGGTAATTGATTGAAGAGTACGAGAGGGATGGAGAAACTTCTGGCGTCGATCATATTGAAACTGTCTACTGATATCATAAAGATATCTACACTAATATAATAAAGAGGTTGTTTTTTTGCTTGTAGGGGGTAATCTCTATTTTTTTCACTGATAAAAAGCTGCTTTATTTCTGAGTGACATAGGCTAAATTTTATGTACGCGGGCGAAGCCGCAGGCAAAAGCTAGTAGCTATTAAAAACACTTTACTAACTATAAATTAGGTACTTAATAACTAAAATAAAAGCTATGTACTAATTAAAACTAGCCGCAAACAATCTAAAATTTATTCTAAAAAAAAAATCTTCATCTAAAGTTGCCTCAAAAGACTAGCGACATTACGACGCGCTGTGTTAAAATGCTTATCATCTGTCCAAGGTAAAAGTCAAGCCATTGGCACATTTTTTTTATGGTGGGGAAAATCATACAATGGCAACCCCGCTCTTGGGCGGAGCGGGAGATAGTGTCAGACTCTTACTGACTAAAAACCCACCCGTTCCTTCTAGCTTTCATACCGGGGCTTGCGCCCCTTTTCGGATTACCCTGGCCCCAGTAGGCTTCGACCCGGCTGAACTCCTGCTGTTGGTGACAAATCCTTGAGGCGCGCGGGAACAGTGCGTGCCGTCGACGTCTTGGGCTCAGTCCAGACAGTTAGCGGACGGTCGGACAGCGAGCTACCCAAGGCTCAAGATTTAGGATAGAGATTTCCGCAACTGTAGCGTCAGCACCAACAGAGTATGATGAGCTAGAAAGATAGGATGGTGCAAGAGCAACGTCCTTATCAACCTTCTCCCATAGCAACAAAGACATACCGTCTGTTCTTTTTCCATCGTCGCGTACCAAGCCATTGGGTTCCAATACGACCGGCATTATGTTAAAATTCGTCTCGACACAACGCGACTCGCGCTTCGGCTGCATGACAGACCATGGTGACAGAGACAAGATGTATAATTTTTTAGATGGGGTCGACAGCTCTGGAGTGGCGGCCGCGCACTGGAAGACGCAGCGTTGGAAGGCCTTAACTACACAGTGGACCGAGGTCACGGGAATATGTCCAGCAGTAGACATATTTCTGCTGTAATGATGATGATGTATTCAAAGTTGTCCTACTAATACTGTACGTCTGTACAAGTGTATGAAATTGAATGGAAACATGCGAGACACCGAGTTAAATAAGGACAAACACCGAGTTAAATAAGGACAAAGTTAAATAACTCTTAAGAGACACGTACCTTTTATATCGATAGTGCAAACCTATAGGAAAATTTCTCACCTTTTTATCGGCGAGGACACAGGAAAAAGCTAGTTTACTGAAGTAACACAAACACTACATAAAACGGAGGCCCATAAATTCGAGAAAAAAAGAGACAATTCGAGACAATAAGTAGCTATAACGAAAAGAACAAGAAACACAACATTTCTATTGTGTTTTTACTGTTAGTCCAAGGACAAGAGTCAAGGACATTGTTCCAATTACAGTAATTAAAAGATCTTTTTCCTTCCAAATAACAGATAATCCGATATCTTTCTTAAATGCCTTCGAATTTCTGCATGTTTTATCTTGTAAATAAAAACATTTATCTCTTGCGGCTAAACCAATTTGATTTATAAACCAATTTGGATGAATTTTGACAAATTTGATCGGGCAAACAATTATCCGTTTTAAAAGAATGATTTAATAATAAAAATTCCGAGAAAATCCTGATAAACCTAATGGCAGTGATCAGCAAATAAGATAAAAATGATTTCCAAGTATTTGTTTGAGCTTTGAAAACATGTGGATTCCCAATTTCCAAGAAATTCCATATTAAGAGGATTCGGATTGAAAGTCGTAATTGAATACTTATTGAAAGCCTAGACGTTCATTTGTGAGACAGATGTACTACTATGGAATTGACTATATCACTTATGCGACCAATAGAGGCGGCCGAACCCTCTTTGTCTTTGGTTTTGACCTATGAATTTTCCGGAGCCCTGGGCGCACTAGGGCATGAGTGCGGCAACCAACGGATGTCTCGCCATCCGGTAAGAATGTAGTTAGCAACGATTAAGTGTATTTATTGCATCTATCCTCAAAGTAAAAGTAGCCTGTGAACGCACATCCTTGAAAATTTGTAAGTCACGGTATATCACCAATCTAGTGGAAGATTGGTGATATACCGTTCTTTCAACTAACCTAGATCATAATTACTCTCTAACTCTCCAGTAGAGTCCATGTCTACTCAGTCAAGCAGTGGTCAGAAGTCAGGGGTGGGTCCGTGCTAATCCCACCATTCATAAAAGCACTACACTGACAGAAGACAGTTACTGTGAATCCAAGTTTGCAGTCGCAACAGACTGCGATTAGTTGAATGAGTGATACGATCCAAAGAGGAACAGGGTAAACATTATCATCTCCTGGTCTTTCTGCCATTCTCCAATGTTACTTGGGGTCTGCGCAACAGGTTTAATTTCTTCCAATCTACCTTGCCAACCGTCATGCTATCACAGACTTCCTTTTTTTCACATAAAACTTCTTCTCTCTTTTTCTCTTCTCATAAAATTCATCCGTCTTTTCTTTGTTCTCTCTTTTCCTTTCCATCCATCTACATGTATATTCATAACTCTTTCAAAAACATGCGTGTTATCCTTTCTCTTCACATGACCGTACTAATAAAAACCATTCTATTTCAACTTTTTAGTCAGTTTTTATTTTACTTCTAAAGTATTCATTTCTTACTATATCATTGTTGTCAGCACCCACATCTATCTCAATGTTCCCATCTCCGCTATATGCAAATACAGAGCAAATATCGTGATGTCAATATTATGTCTTCTTTATACCAAGCATGAGTAGTTACAAATAGGTCAGGATTACTTCCTGTTACTTCCTATGTTTAAGGTGAATTATGTGCGATGTATTGCAAACATTATTACCTTTTTACATGGAGAAGAACATGTTATTATTAGGGGCCATGTTGTTGTCATGTGACAAGTCGGTGAATGTTTACTGATTTGTAACAACAGTTTCGAGGTTCTTGTGGCCTTCAAAATGTTTGATGAAGTCCTGCGTCCCACCGTATGCTCCGCCGTGTTATCAAGTAACCTTTGTATTCTTGTTTTCATTTTTACAAGCTTTTATTTAGTTTCACCTGTCCCGATGTTTGTCTGTCATCAAATCTTGCAAATTAAAGACCCACTTCCCGGTTACCGATTGAGCTGAAATTTTGCATGCATATTTAAATCAGGTGACAATGAGAAATTATTATGACATTGAGCTGACCTAATGATGGAACCGGAAAGTGGCTATAGGAACTTGGTAGTTAAACGACACTACCCCATCGAGTCTGGGCTTGTATGATTCGTCTTGACGACTATTATATATAGAGCAATAAAAGCTTGCTATGAAAAAAAAAAATTCTTTAATTTGTTAAGCGTTTGCATGTAAAAACTTTTAATTTTCCTTATTCAAAATGTGTTACAACTTTTATTTCAGACACCAAACAAATAACTTTTATCGACGTACATTTTACAACAGTATCAAATTAAAAACAAAATACAAAAACGAAAAAACAAGTCTTCTCACCTGACAGTATAAGGGTCGCTGCACACGGGCCCCGCGCGACAAACACAAACGCCGCCACGAGCAGCTAGACGTGGCCACAAAGGAAGCTGAAGCGCGCGACAGCTACTTGTTTCTGGTGGCTGCTACTTTTTTTAACCTTTCGAATACGCAGCAAATGCCAGTGCTCGCTTGGGTTAGGTACAGAAGACAATCTCATGTATGTACTTCATTTTTTATACCTACACTCGGTGGACGCACACTAATGAGCATTTGAGGCGGAACTGTTCGACATATGGGCCGAGACCACGGAATAAAGAAAACTAGAGGAAGTGCCTCTTAGATATCGCCCGTGTGTCAACAGTAGACTAAATTCGCCTATTACATATTATATACTAGTGCAGGTGAATATGGCATCTATTTCAAAGGCACTAGCGTTCTGAATAGAATAAATTGGTTACAGCGCCATCTAGCGTTGAGTAGGCGAACTCGTTGTAAATTGGTTAAAACTTCTTTATTGTTCGTGTCATGTCAAATAATAACAACTTTCTTACGTTGTAATAAGACCTAATTTATGAAAGCAATAAGAATATGAATTGTAAAAGTTAAGTTTGTAATTCGTAGCTTCGTAGCCAATCATATTACTGTTTTTTATGTGTGTAATGTACAATTTGATACGCAAATGTGTGAGTTTGGCGACACTGGTTCCCGTGCTTAGCCACGTTAGGGGCATTTCTACCTATATTTTCTGTTCTGTGGCCGAGACGCTCCCGAAATATCGTGTCCGTGAGCGGTGTGCGTTGCTCGAGCGCGTTTTGTATGTAGATTGACTTCTATACCTATATATTTTGTGCTTGGGGCTTAATGAATTAATCCATATGCGCAGTATTACAATGTTATCTGACGAAGAAGGTTTATTTGCACAAGTGGCGTGTCACAGCATTTTATGTCGGCGTTGTGGCCAGTGCTGACCACAAGAAATGAGCAGCGACGATTTGTAGCGTTTTTTTTTTTTTTTTTTTTTTTTTTGTCGACGGGGAAAATCATCTTTGACGAAACCCGCTCTTGGGTGGAGCGGGAGACAGTGTCAGACTCTTACTGACTAAAAACCCCGCGCCGTTCCTTCTAGCCTTCATACCGGGGCACGAGCTCCCTTTCGGACAACCCTGTCCCCAGTAGGCTTCGACCCAGCTGGGCCCCTCCTGCTGCTGACAACTCCTTGAGGCGCGCGGGAACAGTGCGCGCCGTCGACGTCTTGGACTCGGTCCATTACCGGACAATCGGAAAACGAGCTACCCATGGCTCGCCGTCCGCGAGCCCGCGTCTACGGTGGCCGGAAATCGGGATCGGAATCCCGGCGACGGCGGTGAGGGCGCCGTTGCCTGATGCGGTCGGCCTCCTCCTTTGCAAGCATTACTGCTTCGCAGAAGGAGGCGACCGCCTGCCACTCCTCCTCGCTCCGGACCATGGCCTCGACCAGGGCCCGGCGCGAGAGGTCTCCGCCGCCGATCGCCCCTACGAGGACACGGCGATGCTCCGCCCAGGCAGGGCACACCTCGACGGTGTGCTCCACCGTGTCCTCCGGGCGTTGCGCACAGTGGCGACACCCGGGCGTCTCTTCCGCCTGAATCCGATGCAGGAACCTCCCGAACTTGCCATGTCCGGTGAGGACCTGCGTCATGCGGAAGGTAAGGACGCCGTGAGGTCTTTCCAGCCACGCCTCAAAGAGGGGACTTACCGCCATAATCGTGGCGTGCCCAACGATTTGTAGCGTGTGGTGGCTACCAGCGTCAACCGTGCGCGGCAAGAAAGAAAGAAAGAAAACATGTTTATTTGGCACATCATGATTCATGATGCAATCTTAAATAAAAATACAAACAAATATAAAGAAAAAAATTTACAATAGTAATATGTTTCATAGCTGCGCCAAAAAGGTTCAGTTCAGCATAATGCCAGACAACTACGTAGCAGTTACTGACGCTGGTTTTCAACAAAAAACAATTCCGTATAAAATATATGAAAACTGCAGGAAACATATATTTGCATGGTGGTGGCGTTTTGTGGTTGTGGCCGGAGGCCCGTGTGCGATAACCCTAAGACTAAGTAACAAAATAACGATATTTTCTCAACTTTTCCCATTCAGGTCAGAAAGCGACTTGCGAAATCTTTTCTCATAATAATGATGTCTTTTGACATCGGATCTAGGGTTTAACGAGCTTCACGGTAAGGTAATATACCTACATATTTTGTAGCCGGTTTTATTTGACCTTGAAATTTGACCTGGATCCTTGCTGTTCAGCTTATTAATCTAAAGGTCAAAAGTGAATAGGTTACGTCGTTTTTAGAGTTCCGTACCTCAAAAGAAAAAAAACGGAATCCTTATAGGATCACTTTGTAGTCCGTCTGACTGTCTATATGTCTGTAAAGACCCTTTATCTCAGGAACGCATGGAGGTGTCAAGTTGAAATTAAAATCAAATACTCGGTTCTGCTGTCTCTTGAAGCTGTGCAAAAATTTAACTTAACGAGTTTCAGTGTATTGAACAAGCGTGCATTCGAACTATGGTGAGTCGCAGTATAGTTTTGTCGCACAAGCGTTAATCGCACATCCATTTGTCGATTTCACGAGGTACACTCCATAAAACGTATATTTCGACACTCTTAAGGCAATAAAAATTCATAGATTGACCTAGTCCCTAATTTTGAAATTTGGCAATAAGCAAGGTCTCATAGCACAAGTATAGGAAAAAAATCTGAAAACTGTTTTGTAGTTACGTCACCAATAATACTAACTTTTTTTGCGATTCGGAAAAATCTTCGGAACTCAATTCGGGAACTGATCAATTTTTATAAGTAAGTTTGTACGTGGGTTTCGTACAAACTTACTTATGAAAATTGATCAGTTTCCGAATTCCGAAGGGTTCCGTTTTTCCTTTTGAGGCACGGAATCCTAAAAAAGGATTAAACTTTATTTTATTCTATCTAGTGCCATGTTTTTGAAAACTGTCACTGTTGGCTGAATCTATTTAAACGTCTCAAGTCTGCAAATATGTCTCATTTGTCAAATATGGCGTTTGGGCGGCTTATTTGAATAATACAACTTTATTGGTGCTATTTTTAATGTTAATCTTTCCATCCATCCATCTATCTTCAGCCTTTTTATAATAATAATAATAATAATAAAGTCAAATGTCACACTGAGGGTGGCTGGATGCGTGATGTCGAGCGCGTGTGCGAAGCTATACCAGAAATGGAAAAAGTAACCATCACCTCAATAGATGTAGCCAGAGCAGTCCGTTCGCTACCGAATTGGAAGTCTCCAGGACCGGACGGACTGCAAAACTTCTGGTTAAAATGGTATAGCAGCTCACACGCGCTCCTAGCATCTCAATTCCAGTCATCTTTAGAGTCTGGGTCGCTACCTCAGTTTCTAACAACTGGTGTTACCCATCTGCTCCATAAGACAGGTAGTACTGCGGATCCCAAGAATTATAGACCGATAACATGCTTATCAACGGTCTATAAACTTCTTACATCCATTCTGAGAACAAAAATGTGCAAACACATTGAAAACAATTCAATTATGTCTGTCTCTCAGAATGGATGTAGGAACGGGTCACGCGGTACTAAGGAGTTACTCCTCATTGACATGGCCATAAGCCAACAGGTTCGTCGATCCCGCAAGGATTTGTCGACATGCTGGATAGATTATAAGAAGGCCTATGACTCTGTTCCACATACATGGCTCATGAGGGTGTTGGAGTTGTATAAAATAGATGCAACTCTACGCACCTTCCTTGAGTCATGTATGGGGGAATGGAACACAGTCCTTCGCTATCCAGGGTGTCAACCGATCCAGGGGGACGATGAGCCTATATGGATTAAACGGGGAATATTCCAGGGCGACAGTCTGAGTCCACTTTGGTTCTGCTTAGCCCTAAATCCTCTAAGCACATTGCTGGAGGAATCAGGGTTGGGCTATCGGTTGAGAAGAGGTGGTCAGGTTTTATCTCACCTTCTTTACATGGATGATCTGAAACTCATTGCCCCCAACAAGTTACGACTAATGGAACTACTGAAGGTAACTGAAACTTTCAGTAGTGCCATCAGGATGGAATTTGGTGTGGATAAATGTGCAGTCATGCATGTAAAGCGAGGGGAGATTATGGAATCTGAGGGGGTTCAACTTTCGGATTCCATACACCTTAGATCCCTCTCCTCGACCGAAACCTATAAGTATTTGGGTATGTCGGAAGCGTTAGGCATTAACGTTACTGACATGAAGCAATCGTTGAAGGAGCGTTTCTTTGGCCGCCTGAAGAAGGTATTAAACAGCCTTCTGTCAGGCGGAAATAAAGTGCGCGCCTTCAACGGTTGGGTCATGCCGGTGTTAATGTACTCTTTCGGCATACTCAAATGGACTCAGACCGAGTTAGACGCTCTGGATAGGCGGGTCCGTACATTGCTGACCGCAAATCGGATGCATCACCCACGATCTTCGGTGATGAGACTGTACATCCCGCGGAAGTGTGGAGGTCGTGGCTTTTTGAACGCAAAGACTCTACACAACCGCGAGGTGTGCAGCCTCAGAGAATACTTTCTCAAAACCGACGTGGGTATGCACCGCGATGTGGTCGCAGTGGACAAGGGACTCACCCCGTTGTCCATGGCTAAAGAGAACTGGCGCAAACCTGTGGTACTAACTACTGATGACCGCAAGGAAGTATGGAAAGGCAAGGAGCTCCACGGGCGCTTCTTTCGGGCTCTTCATGAGCCTGATGTAGATTTTTTGGCGTCCGTGGCCTGGTTACGATTCAGCAACCTCTTCGGAGAAACTGAAGGTTTTGTCTGTGCGATTATGGACGAAGTTATTTTGACGAACAACTACCGGAGACATATTATGAAGGACGGGACGGTTGACGTGTGTCGGGCATGTCATCGTCCGGGTGAGTCTATCAGACATATTATCTCTGGTTGTTCTCGTCTGGCTAACGGCGAGTACTTGCACAGGCATAACCAAGTAGCCAGGATTCTTCACCAGCAACTTGCTTTAAAATACAACCTAGTGGATTCTGAGGTACCGTACTACAAGTATGTGCCCGACCCAGTTCTTGAAAATGACCATGTCACGTTGTACTGGGATCGGTCTATCATTACTGACCGGACTATTGTAGCCAATAAGCCGGACATAGTGGTGATAGACCGATTAGCGCGCCGCGCAATGATAATCGATGTCACCATCCCGCATGACGAGAATCTCGTGAAAGCTGAGAAAGAGAAACAAATAAAATATCTCGACTTAGCACACGAGGTTGTCGACATGTGGAATGTGGACTCAGCTATCATTGTGCCGATTGTCGTGACCGCCAATGGCCTTATAGCCAAAAGCTTCGACGACCATCTGTCGAAGCTATCGTTGCGCGGTTGGATCAAGGGCCTGATACAGAAGGCAGTACTCCTCGATACGGCACGCATTGTGAGGAGGTTCCTGTCTCTGGAGCCCTAACCACCGGTAGCTTGGACCCTGCTCCCGACACCGGCGGAAACTATAATTTTATATTTTTAAATGTTTTTGTTTTTATATGATTTTGTTAAAAAATATTTAAAAATGTAATTTTATATGTGTTCAAATTAAATAAAGAGATAATAATAATATTCCACAACTATCACACAACGCCGTCTAGTCCCAAGCTAAGCAGAGCTTGTGTTATGGGTACTAGACAACTGATAAACATACTTATATATTTATAAATACATACATAATATAGATAAATTACACCCAGACACAGAACAAATGATCATGCTCATCACACAAATATTTGTCCTGGATGGGAATCGAACCCACGACCTCCGGCATAGCAGTCAGGGCCACTAACCACTAGACCAACAGGCCAGTCAAACAGTACAACAACAACAGTACAACAACAGTAGGTTTTTAATGTTCCAACTGTTGGGACTCAGGCCTCCTCTCTTGGAGAGGGAATGGGCTGTAATCCACCACGCGGGCCCAGTGCGGGTTAGTGAATGTCACATGTTTTAAAATTTTTGGTTCTAGGACATGCAGGTTTCCTCACAAGGTTTTCCTTCGCCGTTTTGAGAGCAGTGGTGATGAAATAAATTACACAAAGTAATACGCCGGACTGGCTATGAACCCACGACCTACAAGTTAAAACAAAAATTTTGTTAATCTTTACAAGAATTGATTTTGAACAATTTTTCTGGACTACATAAACAATAGTAATAATATGAACTTTTTTTTTGTCGACGGGGAAAATCATCTTTGACAAAACCCGCTCTTGGGTGGAGCAAGAGATAGTGTCAGACTCTTACTGACTAAAAACCCCGCGCCGTTCCTCCTAGCATTCATACCGGGGCTCTAGTTTCCTTTCGGATAACCCCGACCCCGGTAGGCTTCGACCCAGCTTGGCCCCTCCTGTTGCTGACAACTCCTTAAGGCGCGCGAGAACAGTGCGCGCCGTCGACGTCTTGGCTCGGTCTGGACAGTTACCGGACGATCGGATAGCGAGCTACCCATGGCTCGCTGTCCACGAGCCCGCGTCTACGGTGGCTGGAAATCGGGGCTGGAACCCCGGCGGCGGCGGCGGCGAGGGCGCCTGAAGATTGATTCCTAAAATCACTCAAATAGCCTATTGTCATGAGATGTACTCTGACTATAAGAGACGAACTGATCTGATGATAGAGCCGAAAGGTGGAAGGTTTAAAACGTTCATGCTGGATTCTAAAGTCGCTTTAAACTTTGTGATCTTTTGAAGTGCTTCCGTGAATTTGTGATTTTGAAGTGCGACTTTCGGTTTAACCCTTCAGATACCGTCAATTAGAGACACAATAGTAAGACAATAGATGCGCGGCCACCGGTGGTCGCTTGGGGATTCATGAATTAAGCCGCTGATAAAAGCGTATACAATATTAATTTAATGTCCCATTTCCTTGAATTTTACCTTGAAACCGCTTCCTTGGGCGAGACTTACAGCCGTCCCTCTGATCTTTCCTATTGAATTCTCTTATAACAAACAATCTTGATACTTTATGAAAGAAAAATGAAAGAAAAGTACTCAACTTAATGTGTTATTTTAAATTAAAGTTACAGGGAATTTTGCTGATAATAAAAAGAGCTTTTACGTTAATGAAAATTGTTTTTTTATAGCTCGATACACCCACATAAATTAATACTCGTCAAGACGAACCATTGGAGCCCAAACTCGATGGGGTTGTGTCGTTTCACTACCAAGTTCCTATAGCCACCTTCCGGTTCCATCATCAGATCAGTTCCATGTGATTTACACATGCGCGCAAAATTTCAGATCAATCGGTAACCGGGAAGTGGGTTAAATTTAATTTACAAGATTTGATTACAGACAAACATCGGGACAGGTGAAACTAAATAAAAGCTTAGTAGTAATAAATATCGATGACACTCCTAATTTGCTTCGCTTTTTTCTAACTAATTTGTGTGTGTTTCCAGTTTCATCCTTTTCACAATCTCATCCTGTAATTTAAAAGTTATTTGTTTCGCCCAAAAGCGGGGATGTCATTAGATGATTTTCCCACCGCTAAATAAAACTCCGTATAAGTATATTAGTATCACAATTAATTTTTTAAATTAAAAATCACTTCAGTTGCAGGAACGTGTAAAATATAAGAAAGTAGCCAGTGTAGAAAAATACAATTTCCTTCTCCACATCAAATAAAATATGTTGTTAAAAAAGTAACCTACATTCTTACATCAGAAACTTCAGCGAGGTATCTGTAAAATTCTAGTTAACTAAGAAATTAGGTTTCTAGTTTCCTTATCTTAGTCTCAGCATCCACAAACTGGGTTTATACTAGACTAATAAATTAGGTACAATCTTCAAAATATAGTCGACGTTTTTCCGCGAACCACAGCGTAAAAATATTTTTGTACAGCGCGACTATTTTGATAGTCTAATAAATGTAAGCAATTTAGTTTTCTTTTGAAGATGCTATTTGCGTCCGGTATTTATAATTGGGTGATTGGCATTTTTGATTATGACATTACAGCTCAGAATATATTTTTAATTAATTACAGTAAGTATAAGAGCTCCTTCACACTAGCGTTTGTCCAGCGTAGGCGTTCGATAAACGTATGCGTAGTGCAAACGCAGAGACGACGCGGCGCAGCCGTTGCGTTGCTGCGGCGTTCAATTGACTCCAGAGGAAACGCCGCAATAACGCGACGCCTGCGCCACGCCGTCGCAGCTTTCAATTGACTCCAGAAGAAACGCCCTCTAAATATCCCTAGGGATATAACTATATTACGGCTTCATCTATCTTACTGCGACATATATATTTGGACAAAAGCTTAAATATAAATATTATTACATTATTTATAAAAAAAAAAACTGAATACACTGTCTTTGTGCATCGAAGAACTCCTTCTCATCACTGTCATCTGGAAACGCGGAAACGTGCCCAGAAAACTGACAGCAATGTACATACTTTGGGCAAAGAATGCGCTTGCCCTCTGGTCACGCAAAGTTTCAATCAGTTGGCGAGAAATATCCTTGAAAAGGAAACGTACTCTGTAACTCTGTGACCCAAGGATTTTGACCTCAAAACCGGATCAAAACTGTAATTATTATTAATAAGATGACATATATAAATGATGACAGGATTAACGCCGCTTGAGGACCTCAACACCCGTAGTGGCTTCTAGTTCAAGCTGTTGGCTTTGTTGTCTACACTAATATTATAAAAATAAGAAAATTTGAATTTTTGTGTATGAATGTTTATAATGAATAATCTCAAAAACCAGTGTGCCGATTTCAAAAACTCAGACCAATAAAAAGCTACGTTCTGTAAAATTGTTTTAGTGGTATTTCTGCGCTTAAATGTTTTATTTTGATGGATTTTAAATCTATTGCGACAATGCATCTTTACTGAAAACAAGTATGAGTACGAAACATAGTTTGAATTTGAAAATATTTTTTTTTAATTAATTTAAACTAGTGCTTGATTGCGATCCCACTTGATGGTAAGCAGTGATGCAATCGTTGATGGTGAGGTGCACTAGTTTATTAAAAGCTTATTCAATTTATAATATTTGGTACTTTCAGGTTTCTACAGTAGCTCAAGATTTTTTTCAAATATTTAGGTTATAATTTGCTATTTAATAACAGTCTAGAAAAAAACAGAGTAAGAAATACCGATATGAGGGAAAGAACCAAAGTAATAGACATACTAGAGAGAATAGACAAACAAAAGTGGAGCTGGACAGGCCATATGTTGCGAGACAAACGGGAAAAATGGAGCAAGATTGTCCTAAATTGGTTTCCAAGAGATGGAAAGAGAAGCAAGGGTAGACAGACTAAAAGATGGGAGGATAAACTCAAGCTCACAGCAGGACCTAACTGGAGAAGAGTAGTAAAGACAGACCGCAATAGAAGCAGCTAGAAGAAGGAATTGTGGCTTATTTTTTTTTTAATTCCGTTCTTTTTTATAACTATATTTAAAATTTACATATGTACAAAAAAAAAAACTTAAACTACTTACTTATGCTACACCTTAAATAAATACATAACGTACATAAATAAAATACAAAAATTCCGTTCTGGAATTGAACTATTTACATAGGTAAGTTTGTACAGAACCCTCAATGCACGAGTCCGATTCGCACTTGCCCAGTTTTTCTCTTGAGGATTCCAGAGCAACGCTTCCTTGTGTCACCGTGCATGGAAATCGATAACCCAAGGACAGATTTTGCATAGCCGTGTTGTCACTCGTACTTGGCTCCACTCAAAGTACTTTAAGAAACAACGAAAGTATAAGCCGTACTTTGACTTCTCTCTTTGCTGAATTGTTTCCTCGACAAGGTTTCATTTTTTCCGTAGGTAAAAATCCAGATGACATCCCACGTCCTTTAGCGGAGCGGGAGATAGTGGCAGACTCTTACTGACTAAAAATCCCACCACGATCCTCCTTGCCTTTTTTAAAAGGGCCCAGTTTCCCTTTCGGAAACAGATCTTTGGCCCCAGTAGGCTTCGAACCTGCTGGGTTCTACGCTTGCTGACAACTCCTTGAGGCGTGCGTGGAATACTACGCGCCGTTGACGACTTGAGCTCGGTCCTGACGGTTACCGGACGGTTGGCTTGCTCGCCATCTGCAAGCCCGCGCCTTAGCAAAGTGCTGGGCTCGTGTATAAGATAAAGCGCAGATTTTCTGAAATTTTCTGAAATTGTTGGTTTTCGGAATCAGTGAGATTATACCCATATTTTTCACAGTCTCGCGTCTAACAACTGCTTCAACGGATGAAAGCATAATGCGCCTGCCGAAATTTGTAGAAATGTGTCAAATTATTGAAAAAAATTCGGCGTTTTTTCAATCAGGTGAGATGGCAGTGTAGCGCAAAACTATCAACAATAAAAAAAACTTATTACATAATTAATAATCATAACGTATTTAACCCTTCAGATACCGTCAATTAGAGACACAATAGTAAGACAATAGATGCGCGGCCACCGGTGGTCGCTTGGGGATTCATGAATTAAGTTTTTATGTATTTTAAGTGTCAGATAAAACATCACCTTGGACGTACTTATCTCTAAAGGTGTTTAATTTAATAAATAAATTCGATTCGTAGTCGACGCCGAGCACGCTTGCCTAAAAGTAAGCTACTCACTCTTGACTAAAAATTTAGCAAAAAATTGCCTAATTTAACAAAAAAAAAAACAGCTTAACTTTTCTACCGGAAATAAAAACAGCCATTTATTTCCGTACCCCGGTGATCCTTCACAAAGGCTGCGTTCATCCGCATCTATAAATAGAGCCTTAAGGCCATGGCCTTCACGTCGTCTTGTTCTGCAGGAAGTAGGTCAAACTGTTCCCTGACTTGCATCCCGGGACAAACTTGGAGAATATTGAACTTTCTGTAACCTGTCAAGCGTGATAAGGGAGGAGCAACTTGGGAAATGTTAAGTTGATTGGTTTCTGATTGTGTTGTTGATAACGTATTTGTATATTTATACAACATCAGTTTTAGTATACGCGAAACCCGAAACACATGTTTAATATTTTTAACCGAAAATATTTTTTTGTTGGAAAGGGTATACTTCCCAAATGGTCCCATAGTCACCAAGTTGGGATCTGAGGATGGAATCTTGGCAAAATCGAGGGAATTCCTCAAATTCAATTAAATTTTTAAGTAAAGAATCCTTAAAATCACAAAGTTATAAGCTTGTGGTCACCGGGCCATACGGGTGACTGAGAGATTGTTTTGCCCCTGCACCTAGCTCTGCACTGGCGCTTAATATCTGCTATAACTTGCCGTAACCTGTGTTTTACTTAGTGTCGGTGGTGTCCAACTTGTGACCTATTTTAAATCGAGTTGCTTGCCTGTCCGTTTTCTGTCGTTTACATTTCGGGCAGTGTGCACTGGAGCTACACAATTTAATTCCACCAAGTCCTTTCACCACAAGACGTAAGGCGTTGCGCCACCGGTACATGGTGGACATCCCGCCAATACGTACAAAGCGTTTTGGGAATACATTCATTATGCGTACAGCTAAGGAGTGGAATTCCCTGCCGGAGTCTGTGTTTCCTGATAGCTATAACCTTGGAGTTCACGAACACGAAATCCTGCATCGCGCAATCAGAGTTCTCCGCGCGATTTGAACATATACGACAGCCCGACATCAACTATCGGGCAGTCGCCCACCAGACTATAACACTCTGTCTGGTCGGAGGATCCTCCCTTTTCAACGGAGATTTGCGGGACTTTACTGTCTGTTCCGCCTACCTCCAAAGGGTCTTTAAGTCAAGAGTGAATAGATTGCTTCTAGACAAGCGTGTTCCATCGTCGGCCACATCTTCGGTTACCATCCGGTGAGATAGTGGTCAAACGTGAGCCTATACATAATAAAAAATAAAAAAATGTTTTTGGGAAACAATATAACACGGTGTAAAAATTAATGGAATGGATTCTGAACAAACTTTATTCAGGTTTCGCGTGAAAGCTAGTTTTTAATATAAACTAGCTTTTGCCCGCGCGGCTTCGCTCCCGCTCTTCCCTACTCTACCCTACTCTACCCTACTCTACCCTACTCTACCCTACTCTACCCTACTCTACCCTACTCTACCCTACCCTACCCTACTCTACCGTATCATATGTCCGTCACCTGGCTCTAAGCTACCTACCCACCAATTTTCAGCCATTTCTGTACACCCATTCTTGAGTTATAAGTGTTGTAACAAACACGACTTTCTTATATATATATAGATAATGTTGTATACACACTGACACAGTTTCCGTATGTGTGATTTTTGAGCTGAAGGATGTCTGTGGGCACCGGAAAATCCCTTACACGAGTCTATATTGTGAAGTGAAGGACAACAACCATTGTAGTATCACAGCTGTATGTTGTGGCCCAGCCAATAGTTCGACTGTAGATTTATACACGACAAATTTTTAATTAGCACAATACTCAGACGGCTTATTAGAAGAAGATCTTGTTATTATTTTAGAAAAGTCTCAATAAATAATAATATTCATATATAGCAAAGTTATTAGCGTTTGTTTTTAACCCAAAATATCACTCAATTTAGGAAACATTGTACAGACTATTGATTGTTATGAATGAATAACTGACGATCAAAATGGAAACAAGCTTTTAATGAAAATATTTTTTTTATAGCAAGCTTTTATAGCTGGCATTACCTATATAATTAATACTCGTCAATGGGGATGGGGTTGTATCGTTCAACGAAGTTCCTATAGCCACTAGCCAACTTCCAGTTCCATCATCAGATCAGCTCCATGTCAACATAATTTTGCATTATCATCTGATTTACACATGCATGCAAGATTTCAGCTCATTCGGTAACCGGAAGTGGGTCAATTTGCATGATTTTATTACAGACAAACATCGGTACAGGTGAAACTAAATAAAAGCTTGTAAAATACTGCGCGTAATATTTTCTTATGAATGATGATCAGTAACGTGTACGAATAGTCTCAATTTTAAATAAATATTAGTATTATCATCACCGCTAAAATAGTGCGCAGATTGTCTAAAAGAACTAATTCGTAGTTATTTATAGGAGCTGTGTACTTAAACAATTGCACACAACCAGCCCCCCTAGCCAAGTTACAACCGTTTTTTCCGAGTTTAACCGAGTTGGCCACGCCCCCGATTTTTTCGTCCACGTGACTGAGCTTTGAGATGACGTCATTCCCGTTCATTTGAGGATTTCTACTAGCGTTAACGATTGCAGATTATCAACTTGGCTAGGGGTACTGGGTATAATCGCAGCTGTAACTAATAGCCAAAGATTAAGAGCAATATGAAAACCTGCTTCAACTCTGAATGAAAGTAAGGATTAAGACATTCTTAACACATTAGACAATTCAGAAAACCCGCCCTAAAACTCTATTCAGGCAGACTAATTTACGGAGCCCTAATTCAGCTGGTAGCCTGAAAAAGTGACCTATTCTCGTCTCAAGGTCATTATATACGTGTCTTTAACCTCCAAACGTCTGCAACACTAATGACTACCCGAAATTAAATTGTCATAGCTGTATGATTAATTTTATTAATTTCATGCCTGCCAGCGTAAAGATCCGCTCCCATTGCGGTCGCTGGCAGAGCAATGCGAGTTATTTCAGTTACATCCTATCGCAATTTAATTTGACGAAGTTGTAGTTAAAATATTCGTCGTATTTACTTCTGCAGGGTTATTTGTAAAACACTAACAAGCTTGCAGGACTGTATTACTAACATCATAAATAACAACTTTAATTTGTTCTACGAATTTTCCAAAATATTTACCAAAAATAAACCTTCAAAATTTCGTTGTTCTATCTAACAAATTTCAATTCTGTGTTTTGCCGTATCTATTTACGTCTCCCGCGTACTGTTCTTGTAGTAATAGTAAGCAGGCTTTCGAAATATTGTCATCACACCTAGCAGGCATTCGCACCTTTTCCGTGTACTCGATATTAGAATATTGATACACCATCATGTAAAGATAATTACGTCCGCACTGCCGAATTTCGCTACATGAACACCGTGGCGAGTGCATAGTGCCTAATGTCCTATTCCAGTACCCCCCTAGCCAAGTTGCTAATCTGCGATAGTTAACGCTAGTAGAAAGCTTCAAATGTACGGGAACGACGTCGCCCCAACGTTCAGTCACGTGGGCAGAACAAAAGAATTGACGGCAAGGTCAACTCTAAGCGTTCGACGCAAGCGAAACGGTTGGAACTTGGCTAGGGGGCTGGATATTTTCTTCCAATAGACCAGCCCCAACATAGATGCCAAAAGGCTACACTGACTGATTTGTAGTTGCAAACACATATTCAAGAAATGGCAGACATTCCGGATATGAGAATCCGATAAGGTAATACGCTTGTATAATCTTAACACGATAGCATCTAATTAAACTAGATAATTGAGTCGAGATTACTGGTGGCGAAGTGGTAACTGTGGTCTGACTTACGAATAGGTTGCGGGTTCAAACCCAGCCAGGCGCATTACTTTGTGTAATATATTTCATTACCACTGCTTACAAAACGGCGAAGGAAAACATCGTGAAGAAACCGACACCCGGACAGCTTCTGGGTCTACCACGTAACCAGTTTCTGTTGTTTAATTAATTATAAATAGACTTAACGCAACAAGGCATTTTCAACAACATAAACCACAGCAAAATAAAAAAAAAAGAAACACTACATAATAACAATCATCGTCGTCAGTCTTCTTAATGTTCCCACTAATGGGACTCAGTCCTCCTTTCGAGGAGAGGGAAGGGGCCATAATCCACAACGTGGGCCCAGTGCGGGTTGGTTAATGTCACATGTCTTTGCTGCCGGTGGCATGCCGGTTTCCTCACGATGTTTTTCTTCACCGTTTTGAAAGCAGTGGTGATGAAATAAATTACAAAAAGTAATGCACTTTGCTGGGTTCAAACCCACAACCTACAACTCGTAAGTTAGGGCCATTACCACTTCGCCACCACTGCTCTATAATAACAATACAAGAACATAAAATAACAATAACATTACAACAAAAACACAACAACAACAATACAATAACAAAAATTGCAGCCATCATTACATACGATTAATAAAGGTTCACAAATACTACAAGTTCGCAACAGTGGAAGCACAGCCGTAAGTAAGCTCATACATTTGTGTGGAGTTCCCCGGATGTTAATTTGCATTAATTTGAGTGTATGTCTTCATTTTCGTGTGTTTTAGGGGTGAAGCTGTGTAACAGTTTGCTCGTTTGTAATTAAGTGTACTTGTTCCAGCTGTGGTGATGGGTTTGGTTTTGGAATGGAGTACAGTGATTTTTTTATATGATATTATCACAATTTTTTTTTTTGATAAGTGATGTGTCTTGCGTCATGAAGACTGAAGATGTATCTGAATTATATGTAATTAGTGAACAGTACGCCACGAAATTTGATCCCAGCAACGTTGACTGTAAGTTGATTGGTTGTTGGAGGAATATATCCTCCCTAAGTTTAACGACAATGACCGGGCCTGTGTATTTCGCGTTCATCAACATCCCAGCCACAGCCACACCAGATCCTTTCGGCCGCATTGAGCATCTATATATCTATATATTTCTAAGAGCAAAATTAAATGTGCCGCTTAACCCTTCAGATACCTTCAATTAGAGACACAATAGTAAGACAATAGATGCGCGGCCACCGGTAGTCGCTTGGGGATTCATGAATTAAGTTTGGCGATTCTTCAAGCAACGTCAGTAACCTTGGTTCTCCTGGCAATATTTTTATTTCTGACTAGCTTTTACCCGCAGCTTCGCCCACATTTAATAATACACTTTAATCTTTCTCCCCCTTTTCTCACTTTAAAAAAAGCCTATGTCCGTCTCTAGGGTCCCAACTATCTCTGTACCGAAATTCATCAAAATCGGTTTTGCCATTTAGGCGTGAAGACGTAACAAACAAACACTTGACTGATGAGGCCTATTATAAGCGACTACTTTATAGAGGTATATGTCATCACTGGCAACACGTATTGTTTATAGACTTTTTACTTGACAAACTGTCGTAAGGCAGACGAGAAAATACCGCGTAGTTTCCCGAATACCCATACAAGTCGACTCTTTCTCGAAAACTCGAGTTACCTTAATACTTTCTTCAAAGAAAATTTCTCAAGTATCAGATTTTTTACATATCGACTGTTGCCAGTACAGTCTCGAAAAGGCTAATCATAATTTTATGATAAACAAATACTATACGTAGGCGCGGGCTTGCAGACGGCGAAAAATGGGTAGCTCGCCGTCCGACCATCCGGTAACAGTACGGCCTGAGCCCAAATCTTCGACGGTGCGTACTGTTCCACGCACGCTTCAAGGAAATGTCAGCAACCGTAGAGGCTCAGTAATGTTGAAGCTTACTGAGGCCATGGCCAAACAGAACCCCGGGGCTCTGGAACGAAGGAAAAAAAAGAACAGGAATAGGTTTTCAGTCAGGAAAAGTCTGATACGCCCTCCAGCTCCTACCAAAGGCGGCAGATGTCATTAGATGATTTCCCTAACTAAAAAAAAAACTATTGGTAAATTCACCTTTCTTTGCTACTACTACTTACCCTCTTTCCTAGAGAGGAAGCCTGAGTCCCCGCAGTGGGAACGTTACAAAGGCTGATGATGATGTCGACTATTTACTTCAACATTACAGCAACTTAAGCCATCAGAAAAAAGCCGTTCCTTTTAAAAAGTAATAATATAGCAATAGACGACGCCACGGGACGTAAACTAGTACACAGCAAATACATTTACACAGTCGTTGTGACCACTCTCGGTACTCAGAGGAAATCAGAACGAGAATGCGAAAATAATTGTTCTTATATAGACCTTATAAAGAGAATAAGCGGCTGAAATGATGATGATGATAAACTTCAAAGTACTCTTGAATCATTTCAGCCGATAGACGTCCACACTGGGTTGAGCGAGAGGGCGTGTAAGACTTTTACAGACTAAAACACACTTGTGTCTTTCAGTTGCTCTTTGCGTTATAAGTCTACGGGGATTCCTCTTCAGAAAATCCCCACGGCCTTAGCGGGCATCGGTCCTACTGAGACTCTACGATTTGTTCTATTTCCTTGAAGAGCGCGTGGAGCACTTCGCGCTGTCGACAACTAGGGCTCATTCTGGTCGATTAGCAAACGGCTACCCATTGCCCGCAAGTCTACTATGGCTGGTAGCCGGGGTCAGGGTCTCATTGGCTGGGGCGTAAGATTGTTTATTTCCACATGCATGTGGCCTCTTCCTTTGCAAGCATTACTGCTTCGCAAAAGGAGGCAACTTTCCTGGCGCCTGCCATACCTCTTCGCTCCAGACCATAGTCTGAATCATGGCCTGGCGCGAGAGGTCGCTGCTGCCGTGTCTATACAACTCTAAGGTTTATATTTAAGTAACAATATCGTATCGAGACTCCTGCTGATATTTGTTCTTCACATACATACCTATTACTGTTACTCCAACGTCTGCACAATCTCCTGAGAGATTTTCTCATACTAAGACGGTAGTTTGATTGGTTTCGATATTGTTTATAACAAACAAAAGTTCAAAGGTCATGTCTGTTTGTGATTGGCATTGATATTTACTGGTTTCCGCAATATTCTATCCGTCGATAATAAAATAACAAAGTACAATGAAAACAAGAGGGTGTGGGTGAGTCTCTCAATATTTATACACAGTTTACAAATTACACCTTTTTTACGCTGGGCAAAAATCATCTAATGACAACCCCCGCTCTTTGGTGGAGTGGGAGATAGTGTCAGACTCTTACTGACTAAAAAACCCCCCCGTTATTTCTAGTCTCTTCATACCGGGGCTCGAGTTTCCTTGCGGATAACTCTGGCCCCAGTAGGCTTCGACTCAGCTAGGCCCCTCCTGTTGCTGACAACTCCTTGAGGCGCGCGGGAACAGTGCGCGCGGTCGACGTTACAAAGTACACGTAAACGTAAATATACCTTACAAACACACCTAACACACCTTAACACGTAACATACCTTATATATTTATTCCTCAAAATATATTTATTTCTATTTAATTCATTGAACCACAAGCTAACGCTGGCGTTTATATATAGTGGATAGCGAGCTACCCATAGCTCGCTGTCCACGAGCCCGCGTCTACGGTGGCTGGAAATCGGGGCTGGAACCCAGGCGGCGGCGGCGGCGAGGGCGCCTACAACAATAGTCGTATTCTACCTTAACTTCACCGTTCTAATGGAACCAGTACCGTAACTAAGGCGGTGCCACCGGGGCTCAGGAACAATACTCAGACCCTGCTGAGGTGTAGATATGATCAAACCAACGCCAAGTTTTGTGTCAT
The DNA here is from genome assembly GCA_949319445.1 of Mythimna lalbum. Taxonomy (NCBI): domain Eukaryota; kingdom Metazoa; phylum Arthropoda; class Insecta; order Lepidoptera; family Noctuidae; genus Mythimna; species Mythimna lalbum. Next base: position 15,159,291 of record OX439357.1, on the reverse strand, counting down.
TCATTTCATTAGAAAGAGTTTAATGTTCCCCATTGCCTCGCGCTCTGTACTATGTCCGGGCCATCAATTGGCCCCACGAGGACATGAGCTCCGCCTAAGTGAAGCAAACTTCCACCATTTGCTTCACTGTAAGCTTCGAGCGATGATCGAGTCGAGGCTGCAAAGTCTTGAGTACCGACGCCGGAGTCGCTAGCCTGTCGGTTTTATACCGGTTACTTTTCGAGGAGTGTGCGTCGGAATTGCCTAGCCTGATTCAATCTTTTTTTTCCGATTGGGAAAATCATCTTATGACAAAACCCGCTCTTGGGTGGAACGGGAGATAGTATCAGACTCTTACTGACTAAGAACCCCATCCCGTTCCTACTAGCCTTCATACCGGGGCACGAGCTCCCTTTCGGACAACCCTGTCCCCAGTAGGCTTTGACCCAGCTGGGCCCCTCCTGTTGCTGACAACTCCTTGAGGCGCGCGGGAACAGTGCGCGCCGTCGACGTCTTGGACTCGGTCCATTACCGGACGATCGGAGAGTGAGCTACCCATGGCTCGCTGTCCACGAGCCCGCGTCTACGGTGGCTGGAAATCGGGACTGGAATCCCGGCGGCGGTGGCGAGGGCGCCGTTGCCTGAAGCGGTCGACCTCCTCCTCTGCTAGCATTACTGCTTCGCAGAAGGAGGCGACCGCCTGCCACTCCTCCTCGCTCCGGACCATGGCCTGAACCAAAGCCTGGCGCGAGAGGTCTCCGCCGCCGATCGCCCCCACGAGGGCACGGCGGTGCTCTGCCCAAGCAGGGCACACCACGACTGTGTGCTCCACCGTGTCCTCCGGGTGTTCCGCACAGTGGCGGCACCCGGGCGTCGAGAAATACACATGTTTGGTGAGAACGTATGTCAGGTGGATTAAACTTCCCTCGCCGCCGCCGCCGGGATTCCAATCCTGATTTCCGGCGACCGTAGACGCGGACTCGCGGACGGTGAGCCATTGATAGCTTGCTGTCCGACAGTCCGGTAACTGTCCAGACCGAGCCCAAGGAACGGGGTGCAGTTTTAGTCAGTAAGAGTCTGACACTATCTCCTGCTCCACCCAAGAGCGGGGGTTGTCATAAGATGATTTTTCACACCGAAAAAAAAGGTAGATTAAACTTACGACACTCGAACTTTTTTAAAGGAGCAGATTTCTGAAACTAGCACCAAGCGTATAAAATGCCAGTTACGGCACTGTATGGAACCGCAACCTAAGCTCATAGACTCAGCTAGATTTCCTATTATACAACACCAAAGCAATTTACGTGCGCTTCAAGTTTACACGAGTACTAAGCGTCATTAAGTCCATTGAAGCATCAAAAGGCCCAAGTACGAGTATAAAGATGAAAGTACATCAGTCAACATTATAATATCACTATAATTGCTTTTAAATGTCAGTTTTGATTACTTAACAGATTATGTAGTAAGTGGTGCGGTTTCTGAAAGATTCCTGGACAAAACATAGGCAGTAAGTGTTTATCTGTTAAACAAGATTTTGTATAAATTTATCATAGTGAATTTTCTAAAAACGATACAAACCAAAAAAAATTGAGTTTAGCGACATCAAGCGAGAACGCTCGGGCCTATAAGTATCACCTTAACTTGCATCATCATCATCATTTCAGCTGAAAGACGCCCACTGTTGGATATAGACCTCCCCCAAGTGTCACCACAATGAACGGTTCTATGCGCTTCGTGTCCACCGCTCTCCCATGACTCCTACTGGGGCCAGGGTTAGCTCCAAAAGGCAGCCCAGCCCCGCTAGAAAGGCACGAAGGAACAGGGTGAGTTTTTAGTCAGTAAAAGTCTGACACTATCTCCCGCCCCGCCCAAGAGCGGGGGATGTCATTGGATGATTGTCCCACCGAAAAAAAAAACCTAGAAAGTTTAACGCCCTGACCTTTACGTTCAAGTAAATACTAGTACAATAGCTAAAGGGTTAAAATGGAATTATTTACTTTCCTCAGATTAACCTGCGGGCAAACCCCGAAAAAACCAAACAAAAGGAAAGGACATGCATTAGAACCTTTGCTTGCCCAACGTGGGTAGTTCAGTTTCAAAGTTTTGTGAGAATAATTATTTGCTTTGTAGTGTGGATAGTGAATTAATGAATTATTTAGAATGGGTTTTGTTAAATTAGTACCAGTACCAGGTAACAGTACCCCATTTCACAAATACCTTAAAGACTATATCATACATAACTATGTATAATATGTTTATTACATAATTTTGTTAGAAATATAAATATGACGGTACTTTCGGATTTAAATTAGTTTTTAAAAGATGTCAGAGATGGCGCTAGTGGTTTAGGGTCGATGATGTATGTCACGTGACTGGCATACGACAATCGGACGCAACACCGAGTGCTAGTGCGATGCAGAATGGTCGGAGACTCGGTCGGTGTCGCATGTGCGCGCTACGTGTTCAGTGGAGTATCATAATGGTGTAGCTTATTATTTTGTTACTATTATTATGTCATGATTTATTGGTGATTATTTTATGAGAACTATACAGAGAAGTGCAAAAATTAAGTCATTTGATTTAGATCTAGCGTTTTATTCCCTTCACCCGACAAACCACGCCAGTTTGTGATTATTGATCCTATTAATATTACTGATGAGGCTGTTTGAGCCTTCACATGTTATGAACGTTCTATGTTAGTGACGTTTCACTTTGCACTATATTATCATGGTGTTGCCCAGTCCTAGAATTAAAAAACAATTCGGTACTCGCACCATGAGCGCCTTCTTAATTACTAATTATAAAGTAACTATTTTTGATTTTTACCTGTGGCATAGCTCATATATGGTATTATTTTTCGCGATGGGAAAATCATCTAATGACATCCCTCGCTCTTGGGCAGAGCGGGAGATAGTGTCAGACTCTTATTGACTAAAAACCCCATACCGTTCCTTCTAGCTTTCATACCGGGGCATGAGCTCTCTTTCGGATAACCCTGGCCCCAGTAGGCTTCGACCCAGCCGGGTCCCTCCTGCTGCTGTCGCCGTCGACGTCTTGGGTTGGTTTTTTGCGGCTTCGATCAGTAAACGTCTTTGTAATACAAATTAGTCCTTTTTCCTTTCAGATATATTATGTGCCGGAGTCCGTGTGTCCTGATAGGTATAACTAAGGGGTCTTTAAGTTAAGAGTGAATAGGTTACTTCTAGGCAAGCGTGCTCTATCATCGGCCACATCATCGCTTACCATCAGCTAAGATGGCGGTTAAACACAAAATAATAAAAACAGATATTTCTTTTTACAAATAAACAAACTATTTTAGCGTTTTATATTAAGATTGTTTAGATTTTATTTTGTGTCACAAATAATTAAAGTGTCACTATCAGAGTCTTGGTTTTAGTAAATCAAATTGTTAAGCGTTAATTACTCTCATTTAAGGTCAATAGTAAATAAATACAGTAATTGCTGGAGCTGAAAACGCTTTACGTCAAAAAACTATAATATTTTTTTTATCAAATCAACTGGATCTGAATATTAATTTTGATATTTCTAGAAAATATTTTATTTAACATAGGCCTACATGGGCACTTATAAAACGTCTGAAGCTAGTGCATGATAATATAGATAATATAGATGAGAATGGTGAACGCTTTTCTTGAAGTAAAATATTCACTCAAGGTTATAACAGATAATTATCAGGAAACAGAGTCAGCTGTAGATTATGATTTCCAGAGTAAGTTTTGCCTAGTTTGGGAGACAGCAGGCTATGTATTGTTATATAAATTGTTCCTGTTCTAGTTACTCAGACCCGATTTATGGTTGTGTTCCAAACAAAATTATTATTATATTATTATTATAATTGACCCTTCAGGACTGATGCCTGCTAAGGCTGGGGGATTGTTTGAAAGAGTTACTATAAGTTTAGCCTATAACTTGGAGATCTTAGCTAGGCTAAGACGGATTTTCACGCTAGAACTACTTCTTAACCTTTACCAAGCGCAAATTCGATTGTGCATAGAGCACTGCTCTCATCTTTGGGATAACTTTTTGGCGTACAAAGCGTTTTAGGAATACCCCTAAGTCTTTAAGTCAAGAGTGAATAGATTGCTTCTAGGCAAGCGTGTTCCATCGTCGGCCACATCATCGCTTACCATCAGGTGAGATAGTGGTGAAACGTGAGCCTATACATTATAAAAAAATAAATAAAAAAAAACCTGCTTTTGTCGATTGATAACTGAGCCGAGATCATCAGTGAGATAGTGATAAAATTCAAGTCTATCAATAACAATAATAAAGACACACTTCGTTTAACTCCACCTAAAGGCGAAGAATTCATTTGGTGATATTTCCCAACAAAGCAAGAGTAGGTTAAACTGGCACAGGTCGAGGTTTGTACGTAATCCTAAGAAAGAACCCAGAGCGAATATTTTCCGCAAAGCTAAGCTTACCTCAGACAATTACAAGCCGGCAATATAAGTTTATCTTCAGGTTAGCCCTTGAAAGTTGGTCAACTACGCCGGCCAGTCGACTGTTTCATTAAGCAACTTTGTTTTCCTACACATGGAAGTAACTGCAGTTACGGGTATTTTATGAAAACGAGGTAAAAGGTTTGTTTGGAGAATGTGAAGACATAAACGTCCTACTAAATAATATTGCCACTAGGAGAGTTTTGGCCGAAGGGTATCGTGTATCGACGATTTTGTGGAAGAATACCGATTTCGCAGAGAACACGACGCCGCCGTCAGTTTGTGTGCAGTTGTGTCAATATTATGTAATACTAGCGGCTTCTTCTAGCTTCGCACGGGCAAGAAATATAGCCTATGTTACTCTGGGTGAATTTAGCTTTCCAATGGTGAAAGAATGTTTGAAATCGGCACAGTAGTTTTTGAGTTTATTTACAAACACAAACACAAAAATATTTTTCCCTCTATATTTCTATAATATTAGTGTGGATGTAACAAATTATTTATTTTTTATTTTATAATTAATGTACACACAAAAATACAAAAGAAGATAACATATAATAAAACTATGTACATGTATTATTAAAACTAAACCCGTTTTAATAATTTGTTATAGTTTTTTTTACATGAATTTGTATATTATTTTGTAAGAGTATATGTGTTTTTTATCTATGGGCCTTAGTTGCTGATAATAAAGGATTTAATTATTATTTATTTACCAATGGATAAAACCATATTTTACGATTCAACGCTGAATTACATAGACATTTCTATGTCTATTGAGGCTGTGATATCAAAGGAGAAGGCATGAAATATATAAACTTCGAAATCCAATGGATAGAATAGAATAGAGTAGAATAAACTTTATTGTAAACCGAAATATAACAATTCATGTCTGTTGAAATTATTGTTTGCGGATACGGACTGGTCGATATGGCAACTCTTTGAGGCCTATGTCGTCCACTGCTGGGCATAGGTCTCCCCCAAGCGTCGCCACAATAAACGGTCCTGTGCGTCTCGCATCCATCGGTTTCTCGCAACCCTTACCAGGTCATCGGTCTACCTTGTAGGAGGCCTGCCAACGGTACGTCTTCAGGGACGTGGTCGCCATTCCAGAACCTTTCGGTTCCAACAGCCATCTGTTCTGTGAGCAATGTGCCCTGCTCATTGCCTTTTGGCGATTCTTCGTGCTATGTCGGTAACCTTGGTTCTTCATAAAGATATAAAGTCAATGCATATACTTATTACAGAACAGCTGCACACAAGCTTTACAGATGACAGACAAAGAGAACTGAACCTTTTGTAGTCAACTCGTTTAAAACTCCCTTCAGACATTTGCTGTTGCTTTCAATTGAAGTTTGTTGAGAAACTTCCCCTGTATTGTTGAGAGGAGAATACTTTGAACAGTAATGTGAATAGGTTTATAGATTGATGTGTTTTATGTGTAATGTTTAGTTTTGTAATAGAACTTAAGTTGAAACTTTACATAAAGTTTGGAGTTAATAAAAAACTTTATCGTTCATAAGTAAAGTATTTTTCGTATAGTAATTATAATACTTAGGAGGACCAACACCTTAGGAGGCTCTCGTTAGATGGCTGGATCAAGGGCTTGATTCAGAAAGCGGTACTCCTGGACTCGGCTCGTATAGTCAGGAGGTTCCTTTCTCTGGAGCCCTGACCGCCGGTAGCTTGGACCCTGTTCCCGATACCGGTGGGACACTATTTTTTATATTTTTAAATGTTTTTAATTTTTTATTTAAATATTTAAAAATATAATTGATATGTATGTTAAATGAATAAACGAAATAATACTTAGGCTGTTCGCCCACGTCCGACAATCGGTGACCGATTTTTTGTAGGAAAGAAATAGAACACACTGATAGCAATAGTGAACGCACACGTCCTACAAAAAGTCGAAGTCGGTCAGAAATACAGAACAATGTTAGAAATATACAAAATCTGTCCTACAAAAAGTCTAACGTGGGCGAGCAGCGTTATAGATGTGAAAATAATAGACAATCGCACTCAGAAAGCCATTCATGCTACAGTTCATTTTGGCGTGGCGATAGCAAGTTGTTTACTTCCTATTACCTTGTCTTCGCGAACGTATGAATATTTTTTCATTAGTAGGTATAAAATGTTAAAACTTTAACAAAATAATAGTAACAGAAGTAGATTGTAGCTTTACGATCATATTTTACCTTTATGAAAATATGAATAACGCAAAAAAAAAAAATGTCAATGACCACTATGTTTGCTGCACTGAAATATGAATCTCTTCAAGGAAATTCAGAAAAAGAAGGTCACGACAGCTTGTTGATACATCAATTATATTTCAAATTCCATGAATTACTTCTAACAGCATTTTGTAGCATCTTCCTACCAGGAAAAAAAAAACAAAAGCAACCGATTAAGACTCAGTGATTCTCTCAAAGTACGTAATTGTTTACATAGAACTGAAAATCATAAACTTTCTGATATTTTATTTATTTTATTTATTTTATTTATTTTATTTATTTTATTTATTTTATTTATTTTATTTATTTTATTTATTTTATTTATTTTATTTATTTTATTTATTTTATTTATTTTATTTATTTTATTTATTTTATTTATTTTATTTATTTTATTTATTTTATTTATTTTATTTATTTTATTTATTTTATTTATTTTATTAAATAAAATAATGCACAGGATCGATCATTGTGGCGACACTTAGGGGAGGCCTATGTCCAACAGTGGACGTCTGTCGGCTGAAATGATGATGATGATGATGATTTATTTTATTTATTTTATTTTTTTATTTATTTTATTTAAGACATACACAGTTTGACCAGGTACATATTTAGAGAGACTTTGGGAATTAACTAAAAATGACATTGTCAAGTTAGGAATGGGTCCCAAACTAGGCAAGGCCTGTATCTTGGTGACCCAAAAATTATGAAGAGACAAGATAATTTAGCCAGCAAGCGTTACGTAAAAATTTTCACAATAAAAATACAGAGCCAAGGAATTACATAAAATAAAAAGAAAATACTAAAAAACTATACAAATAAATTATCCTACCAGTTAGCAACGATATGAATACTGAAGAACAACAAAACAAAACCTTGAAAAAAAAAGTAAAACATGTCAACTAAAGGACCTGAACTTTCCAAATTCGACACGAGCCCTGAAAATTTTTGAAGCGCGTATTTTTTTATTTTTTATATTTGCATAATGGCTTGAAGTGGCTCTCGTTAAGGTAAAACCTTGGATCGTGACCTCCATCGAGCACTCTCGGTCCTCAGCCTACGACGGCCTTCGAAAGATGCATTCTTTGCATACTAAACGTTATTTATTTTTAGCTTTTGTTTTGTTTAGGGTGACCGGCTGGTCTTTTATGTGATTTGCTTTTGTGGAAGTTTAAAGATTGTTAATTTGGTTTATCTAATAAACTAATATCATGTATGTTATCTTTTTTTGTCATAGAATAGAATAGAAATACTTTTATTCGGTACAGAACAGACACATCACAACGGCTATATACAAAAGGAAACAAAAATAAAAGTACAAAGGTATCTGGGTAGGAAAGATTTTAAAATTCCTGGTGAGAGCTATAAATGATAAATGATATTTATTTGGAAATAGATTTAAAAACCCCTTTAACACGTCAATTTTTTTTACGTCAGTTTAAAGCTGCATGATTACGCTAGATACGAGAAGCACAGATTTAGAGAAAATACTTATGGCCAGCAGTTCTTCAGGAAATACCCTAACTGATAATGCACTATGAGGTAGACAAGTACAAGTACCATTTACGTATACTGATTATTTTACATCATCGACAAGGACAACAGTAGATAGAGGTACTCACCTAAAGAGTACGAAGTATTTTATTGTGGCTGGTGTCCTCAACTCCAAAAGGTGTGACTGAGGTGTGAGGTGTGAGGTATGGTGTGTCATTTGATCTAGCCCAGCTCCCTGCCCGGAGGACACGGTGGAGCACACAGTCGAGGTGTGCCCTATTTGGGCGGAGCATCGCCGTGCCCTCGTGGGGGCGATCGGCAGCCGAGACCTCTCGCGCCGGACCTTGGTTGAGGCCATGGTCCGGAGCGAGGAGGAGTGGCAGGCGGTCGCCTCCTTCTGCGAAGCAGTGATGCTAGCAAAGGAGGAGGCCGACCGCATCAGGCAACGGCGCCCCCGCTGCCGCCGCCGGGATTCCGATCCCGATTTCCGGCCACTGTAGACGCGGGCTCGCGAACGGCGAGCCATCGGTAGCTCGCTGTCCGACCGTCCGGTAACTGTCCAGACCGAGCCCAAGACGAGTTGTCGCAACAGGAGGGGCACAGCTGGGTCGAAGCCTACTGGGGCCAGGGTTATCCGAAAGGAAGCTCGAGCCCCGGTATGAAGAGGCTAGAAGGAACGGGGTGGGTTTTTGGTCAGTAAGAGTCCGACACTATCTCCCGCTCCACCCAAGAGCAGGGTTTGTCAGTGGATGATTTTTGCCCACCGTAAAAAAAAAAGCCCAGCTCCTTAAGGAAAGCTACCAGCGCCCTAGTGCCACTGACCATTACGTGGAGAGTGCTTATATTTCAGCAGCTTTGATGCAGATGAGCTGCTATCTGGTCCTACATAACTCCTATGATATAGAGGTGCTTATTAAAAGACCTGTGGCCAGTTTTTACAATTGTGACTTTACGCAATTGAAGTTTAATCTGTCTTAAAACCTCTTTCGTGAAGCGGCCATCAAAAAACGTGCCTTCCTGGCCTACCTGCAGCTACCATGGTTGACCCATAGTTTGTGGTATTGATATCTGTGGCAATTTCTCGCTAGATGACATAGTAATCCAAAGGGGATTGACTCAGTGGATTTAGGCCTCATCACTGCTATTGCATAATTGTACCTGGCGAGTTGGTCCGCTGTATTGTTGCTTCAGAAATCACTGTGTGCGCTGAATCTATTGCAGGTTACTTTGTTATTTTTATTAATAATCTGGTTATGGCTTAAATGATATTATTTCATCACAAATCAGTGCTGGCAAGACGATCTTGTCGTTAGGGAAACTATAACAAGTACCTACCATAAATATTTTAATTATTCTAGTAAACTGAAAATAAAATGTCAGGGGTGAAGGGCGTTAGAAAGAGTGGAATTAATATTGCTATGAATATTAATATCGCCTCGTCAGCAACGTTTAATGATTGGCGGAATTACTATTGACGTTAATCGTTTGATTTCTTTTGTAGAAAAATGTTTTGAGTGTTCTATTGTGGCTAACCGAAGGCTGATGAAGAGTTTTCGATTAGTTTAGGCATAGAGATATTCTTCTCATTGGTGTTATTCTGAATGAGAACTAACCGATGTCCGGTTCACTAATAAAACGTTGTATTGACCTCTATGACGCCACTTAAGAACTACAAGAAAATATGAAATCTAAAACGCGCAATTGAAGCTTTCTGCGCAATTTGAGCATATACGACAGCCTGAAATCATCTATCGAGTAATTGCCCACCAGGCTTAACACCCATCTGGGCAGAGCATCTTCTCTTTTCTACGGATGTTTTGGGACTTAACACTCTGTTCCACACACCTTCAAAACATCTACCTAATCCCAACCTTGACTCCTAATCAGCGTAGGCGTAGGTTAGCAGACGAAGAGCAATGAATAACTCGCCGTCCGACTACTACCCCGGCCGAGCCTGAGTCGTCAACGGCGTGTTGTGTTCTACACGCGTCTCAGAGATAGGAGCAAATCCGTAGGGGCTCAGCAGGTCCGAAACATATTGGAGCCATGAGTTTCCGAAAGGGATAATTTTACATGTTTGCTCTGTGTTCGGTGTCTTTCGGCCAAAGTAATATCTATACTTATAATAAATCTGTAGAGAGGTCAATTCTGTACATGAAATATATTTCCAAAACAACTATCAGGGGGTGATTAGTGATCGATACTGGTGCCAAAAATGCAAACAGTACAATTTTTGTCTGTCTGTCTGTCTGTCTGTCTGTCTGTCTGTCTGTCTGTCTGTCTGTATGTTCTTTATAGAAACAAAAACTACTCGATGGATTTTAACGAAACTTGGTACAATCATTCTTCATACTCCTGGGCAGGTTATAGTATACTTTTCATCACGCTACGATCAATAGGAGCAGAGCAGTGAAGGGAAATGTTGGGGAAACGGGAGAAATTACTCGACGGAATAAGCAACAGGATCCGCGTACGAAGTCGCTGGCAGAAGCTAGTACATAATAATATGTAAGTTACATAATAGAGCAAAATAATGAAAAATGAGAATCAACGACCTCCATGAGAAGCCAAGGAAACTGGTCATTGTGGCCGACATCGACTAGATGACATCATCATCTATATCTATACTTATAATAAATCTGTAGAGAGGTCAATTCTGTACATGAAATATATTTCCAAAATAACTATCAGGGGGTGATTAGTGATCGATACTGATGCCAAAAATGCAAACAGTAAAATTTTTGTCTGTCTGTCTGTCTGTCTGTCTGTCTGTATGTTCTTTATAGAAACAAAAACTACGCGATGGATTTTAACGAAACTTGGTACAATCATTCCTCATACTCCTGGGCAGGTTATAGTATACTTTTCATCACGCTACGATCAATGGGAGCAAAGCAGTGAAGGGAAATGTTGGGGAAACGAGAGAAATTACTCCATTTTTTAAGCTTCCGTCGCGTTTGAAGCCTTAATGGTTAAAGCTACACAGAAATCATGTACAACGGAAATGTTCTCCTTAAAATTATATAAAAAATATCCCAAGACATCATATGTCTATCTTTTATGGTTGACTCACAATAACACATGTAACTCCCGATAGCTTAGCAGTTCGGAGCTTTCTGTTTATTTTTGTCTATGGCACCATATCTAAGGTGTGTACACACTGTCACGCGCGTAAGTGGAAGGGAGAGATCTGGAACGTCTCGAATCGTCTCGCGCATCACGTTGTTTTCCAGGCTCTTAGAATTCGACACCAGACGTTTCAGATCTTTGATTTTGACGACTCCGTTGTCGCTGGCATAAGCAACAGGATCCGCGTACGAAGTCGCTGGCAGAAGCTAGTCGTTATTAAAAGCAAGATACTGAATAAATAATATCTAGAGCTCAAACATACTCTAAATCTAATTAAATACTAGGTACAAGAGAAGAAAAGTTAATTACAATATCAGTTATAGTACCTAGTAAAGTACTCGTAAACAATGAGGCTTTTCTACCAGGGATGTAACGGAAGTGGTTATATCGGAACCGAAATCGAAAGTGAAGTTTTTTTTTTCGAACCGGCGTCGGATGCGAAATCACAAACGAATGTAAACTAGGCCTGAAACCTGAACCGGGACTGGTATCGGAATCGGAACTGGTACTGGACCCCTATCTCCGGGTCAGAAAGAAGCGTCAAATAAAACAAAACTAATCAAAACCCGGGTTAGTAACTAGGAATAAATGAATCGTGAAAGTAATCGACAAAAGGTACGCGCAATGCAAAAACTTTCTTCCGATTAAATTGTATCGGAACGGAAATCAGAACAGAAGGTTCAAAATCAATCCGAAGTTCCAAACTTTCGGAACCGGAACCTAACCCCATAACATCCTTTCAGTACCTATTAAAATAAGTTGGGGTTTAGGTTAAGTTTTTGATACTCAGCAAGTTTATATCAATTAAAATGCTGAATAATTCCTGGAAACATCAGATGTTTCATATTGTTCTACTAGCCAGTAAAACCCTTACTCCCATTTAGTGCTACAAAACAGAAACTTTCTGAAGCCTACTTCGACGGTAACGGCTAGGTTAATTAAAAAAAAAATACTGTAGGTTTCAGAATAAAACTGTTAACATAGAGATATTAAAGAAAAAAATTTACATAAATATAGAAAAAAAATATTAATTGTTCCTTAAAGAAAAAATATAACCTTTTAGAGAAAAGTATTATGTGGGTAGGCGGTGAGTGCGGGTGAGCGAAAATAAAAATCTCTGATAGCTAGAACTCACGGTTTACTGCACTGATCCTTTCACAATACACATAACAAGAATAGAAGGAGTACACGAAGCAGACAGAAGAGACACACAATCAATCACAAAGTTCAGGAACACAATACACAAAAATACGACCAGCGAAACGAGGTTTTTTTAGATGGACCAAAAAATCAATCGCGCGCACGGCTGTTCATAGCGGACTAAAGGTCAGCGTAGGTCACTGCGTGCACGCACACATGCGTCGACATCCTTTGACACCACCGATGCATTCCGAAATATGATCGTTTTTGTGTATGAATATAAATATTAATAAATGTGATTTGATAATTGTGTTTCTGTCATTGTGTTGTGTGATTTTATAATATACATAAATAAACTAATAATATGGTAGGGGTGAACCCTACAATCTTATCAACATAACCAGTATAAAACTATAAGACATACGAAAAAATTTTTTGCAGAAAAATAATTATTAATTTTTTAACAACATGATATATTTTCAGCTTAGCATTCGGGGTGACAAAAGACCTAACGTTGACAAAGGAGGTTGCCAGGCTAAAAAGGAATTGTGCGGGTCACATCAGCTGCATGTACTCTGATTGTTGGACAAGTCTCCACAAAATGGGTACCTGAAGGTGGATGACGCTGCCGCCGACGTCGAAGAGGTGGCGAGACGACTTGGATGCCTATCGCAAGTTCTGGTTCGAGGTGGCTGAAGAATAGAATAGAAAAGAAGTTGGGCTAAATGCTTCTACGATATCTTCTGGATTTTTTAAACGATTACTTTGTTGTTCAACTTCGTTTATTGTGTTCTGATTCTGACAGAGTCGGCGTTGTGTTTATTACTTGCCTGGCCGTCTTGCACTTGTTTTTGTGTGTGTGTCGTTGGTCTCCATACATTTTATATGGCAACTGGACTTATAGAGCCACATTGGGTCCACGCCAATCTACGTACAAATCAGGCGTGGCCCACGTGCGAGTCGGTCTAATGTAATTTGCCCTTGAGTATAAGTATATCAAAAATGGGTCGGTCTTCTGTTCAAATTGCCGAGAAGGTATACAATTAATTCATGAATCCCCAAGCGACCACCGGTGGCCGCGCATCTATTGTCTTACTATTGTGTCTCTAATTGACGGTATCTGAAGGGTTAATAGTATTCAGTAATACTATTATTACTTTTCCTGTGAACTCTGCCACCTGTTTAAGTCTACCCGTAAAATATAATCTTCTCACTACGCTTAAATAGGGTAGGTATTAGCTAGCGGAATATTTATTTTACAGCACCCAATTCGAGATACATTTCCATACAAACCTTTTTCTCTAGATATTTTGTAACACAGTGGTCTTGTGGATATTATATTGCTCTTATTGAAATTAAATCATTTTACGTAAACTAATCCTGTAAAGTCTTCTGAAAATCAACTATCTTGAGTAAACTTTAGCCCTTCATAATGTAGTCGTCATCATCATCAGCCTTTCAAATGTTCTCACTGCTGGGACTCAGGCCTTCTCTCTAGGAGAGTGAATGGGCCGTAATACACCACGCGGGCCCAGTGCGGGTTGGTGTATGTCACATGTCTTCGATATTTTGGTTCTAGGACATGCCGGTTTCCTCACGATGGTTTTGAGAGCAGTGGTGATGAAATAAATTACACAAAGTAAAGCGCCTGGCTGGGTTCGAACCCGCAACCTACAACTCGTAGGTCGGGGCCATTACCACTCGGCTACCACTGCTCCCGTCATATGTAGTCATAAATTACAAAAAAAAGTATAACTGTAGAAATCTTGTACATTTAATAGAAATTCTAAATAGTGCAATCGTGTTACAAAAATTTTTAGAGACTTTTTAGTGTTTTTTAAAACATATTTTCTAGAACAATTTTTGTGAAATATTCTAGTAACTGACGGAATTACCGAATGCCAACAGAGCGTTCAGGCGTTACCTCTCTTTTTTTGCGTTGCCTCTTTATCAAATATTGTGTTGGATTACATTAGATGAAACTACAAGCCTTTAAAACCACGTTGATGATAGATGGATCAGTACAGGGCTTTTAAGAATTTTTGTTGTTTACTATTTTCTTTTTTACCGACTTCCCAAAAAGGAGGAGGTACTACGTTCGGCTGTTTATGTTTTTTTTTTTTTTTTGTATGTTTGTTCGTCGAATACTCCCCCAAATGTGGACGGATTTTCAAAATTCTTTTTTTGTTCGAGAGTAGATAGTTCTGAGGTGGTCCCATTTTCACCAAATTAGGATCTGATGATGGGATCTTGGAGAAATCGAGGGCAACCTTCAAATTTTATAGGCTCACTTATTGATTTTCGCATATTTTATGAAGTATCTTGTGTATTTGCGTATGGTCGTCACCATCTCAGGTAGCTGGGCTGATGATGGAAGGTACAACTCCTTAACAGTAAGAAGTTACTCGAACAGGCAAGGACTGTTTTAGTTTAGTAAATTGTTTTGATGTTTGATAGGGCATTTGCCACATTTGGTCTCATGATCATCAAGTCATGACCTGATGCTGCAGTCAGGATAGTCTGCAGAGTACCTAAGTCCTCGACAACAAACAGCAGATATATCGAGTTTAGGCTCATTGAAAACGGCTCGATGTGTGGATAAACGTACTGCTAATAAAGAACACCGAAGTACATAGAGACCTGATGCTGAAGCCAGGAGCATCAGGAAAAGTACAAACCTTGAAATTACAGCACCGTAGTCGTGTTTGGGCTCATTTTAAACAGGACTAAACTTTAAGTTCATTGCAATGTTGACATAAATCTGGCCTGATGCTACAGCCGGGATTATCAGCATCTAGTGTAATGACTGATTGAAAGATTTACCTTTCGGCTTCATCATCAGATCAGTTCGATAAATCCTTTCCCTCTCCAGCATCTAGTCTAATGACTGTTTGAAAGAAGAGGGGGAGAGGATATATCGAACTGATCTGATGATGAAGCCGAAAGGTAAATTAATGTAATCTAACCGTGTTTGGGATTAATAGAACCGTTATGAGATGCGCTCTGACTATAAGGTATTTAAGTTTGACTGAGGGGTACTTTTTAGTGGTGGTACCATAACTAAAAAGTGTAAAATAAAAAAAAACTTTTTACCATAAAAATATAATCGACTTCAATGATAAAAAACACTGAAAAGTATTAAATAACTTTAATTTTGGAAGTCGGTGTTAAATAACGAAGAGACTAAACTATTATAGAAACACCGACTTCCAAAATTAAAGTTATTTGATACTTTTCAGTGTTTTTTATCATTGAAGTCGGTTATATTTTTTTTGTAAAATTTTTTTCTCATAGTGTCTATATTTTCCATTGCCCTTTGGGTGTCTTTGAGCCTTCTGATGAGGCCCATTGTAAGCGACCACGTTTCAGAGCCATATCTCATCACATGTCATCAGGGTTATGCTTGGAGTTTCCTTGCGTGATCGAATCAGGAATGAGGATATCTGCAGAGGAACCAAGGTTACCGACATAGCACGAAGAATTGCCAAACTTAAGTGGCGGCGGGCAGGGCACATTGCTCGCAGAACGGATGGCCGTTGGGGCCGAAAGGTTTTGGAATGGCGACCACGTACCGGAAGACGTAGCTTTGGAAGGCCTCCTGCAAGGTGGGCCGATGACCTGGTGAGGGTTGCGGGAATCCGATGGATGTGAGACACACAGGATCGTTCATTGTGGCGGCACTTGGGGGAGGCGTATATGCAACAGTGGACGTCTTTCGGCTGAAATGATGATGATGATGATGATGAATATATTTTTGTTTTTACTTCAATAAAACGCACGTACATGCACACGCAAGCCATCACACACACATACACCTACACTACACTACGCATATTCTGTACTAACATTACCTTTTTACTTAAATTAATTCATGAATCCCCAAGCGACCACCGGTGGCCGCGCATCTATTGTCTTACTATTGTGTCTCTAATTGACGGTATCTGAAGGGTTAAAACTATTTACTGTCTTCATATAAAGTGGTCGAGTATCTTACTACATTATCAGCGCGTTTAGTACAAAATCTACTTAAGTCATGTAATAGTTAAAGGGTGGGAACCTGGTGTCCTGAAACACAGGCCTAGAGCCTAGCTTAGGCACCAGTCTCTGTAGGAGACTTATAATTTTAACTGGTTTATTGTTTGTGTTTTTTGTAGACTTATTGAAATATTTGTTAATTACTATATATTGTAGTGAGAAAAATAAAGCATATTATTATTATTATTTTCATTTCTTTATTTATCACAGGACCCTGAGGTCCTGGGCCTTTGGGAGGCATACAAGGGGCCGAAGCCAACTCGCAGAGGCCCTTTAGGTTATTCTATTCGATTATCCCTGTACGCGCTATACTAGTGCAACCAAGGATAATCCCCTGTTTGAAAAACTATATTATTATTATTATTTCATTTATTTATTATTATATACATATAAATTATATTTTTAAATATTCAATAAAAAAAATAAAAATCATTTAAAAATATAAAAAATAGTAGTTCACCGGCATCGGAAACAGGGTCCAAGCTACCGGTGGTCAGGGCTCCTGAGAGAGGAATCTCCTAACAATGCGCGCCGTGTCCAGGAGTACTGCTTTCTGGATCAAGCCCTTGATCCAGCTGCCTAACGAGAGCCTCCTCAGATGTTGTTCGAGGCTCTTGGCTATTAAGCCGTTGGTCGTTACGACTATCGGCACAATGATTGCTCTATCCACTTCCCACATGTCGACAACCTCGCGAGCTAAGTCAAGATACTTAGTTTGCTTATCTTTCTCAGCTTTCACGAGGTTCTCGTCATGAGGGACCGCTATATCAACAATCATTGTGCGACGCTCTAGTCGATCTATCACCACTATGTCAGGCTTATTGGCAACAATAGTCCTGTCAGTGATGATAGATCGATCCCAATATAACGTGATATTGCCATTGTCGAGAACTGGGTCGGGCACATACCTATAGTATGGTACTTCTGATTCCACAAGATTGTACTTAAGAGCAAGTTGCTGATGGATTATCTTGGCTACGAGGTTGTGTCTATGCAAATAGTCGCCGTTAGCTAGATGAGAACACCCAGAAATAATGTGTCGGATTGATTCCCCAGGTCGGTGACATGCCCGACAGATGTCAACCGTACCGTCCTTCACTATGTATTTCCGGTAGTTGTTCGTCATCATAACTTCGTCCGTAATCGCAATGACAAAACCTACGGTTTCCCCGAAGAGGTCACCGAAACGCAGCCAAGATACGGACGCCAATAATAATAATTAATAATAATTAATAATAATAATGTTTGGTTCTGCCTAGCCTTGAATCCTCTGAGCACATTGCTGGAGAATTCAGGCCTAGGCTATCGGTTGAAGAGAGGTGGTCAGGTTATATCTCACCTCCTTTATATGGATGATTTGAAGCTTTTTGCCCCCAACAATCTGCAACTGATGGAACTACTGAAGGTAACTGAAACCTTCAGTAGTGCCATTAGGATGGAGTTTGGTGTGGACAAATGTGCGATCATGCATATAAAGCGAGGGGAGATTGTGGAATCCGTGGGTACCCAACTCTCGGATTCCATAAACTTGAGGTCCCTCTCTCCAACCGAAACCTATAAGTATTTGGGTATGTCGGAAGCGTTAGGCATCAATGCCACTGACATGAAGCAATCGTTGAGGGAGCGCTTCCTTGGCCGCCTGAAGAAGGTACTTAAGAGCCTTCTGTCAGGTGGAAACAAGGTGCGTGCCTTCAACGGTTGGGTCATGCCGGTATTGATGTACGCTTTCGGTGTACTCAAATGGACTCAAACGGAACTTGACGCCCTGGATAGGAGGGTTCGTACACTGTTGACTGCATACCGAATGCATCACTGACTGTATATCCCGCGGAAGTGTGGGGGTCGAGGCTTTTTAAATGCTAAGACCCTACACAATCGCGAGGTATGCAGTCTCAGGGAATACTTCCTAGCCGCCGACGTGGGTATGCATCGTGATGTAGTGGCAGTGGACAAGGGACTCACCCCGCTCTCCTTGGCTAACGAGAACTGGCGCAAACCTGTAGTGCTTGACAATAACGTACGCAAGGAAGTATGGCAGAGTAAGGAACTTCACGGACGCTTTTTCCGGGCCCTTCATGGGCCCGATGTAGACCAACTAGCGTCCGTAGCCTGGCTGCGCGTCGGTGACCTCTTTGGGGAAACCGAAGGTTTTGTCTGTGCAATTATGGACGAAGTTATCATGACGAATAACTACCGGAGATTTATTGTGAAGGACGGCACGGTTGACATCTGTCGGGCATGTCACCGACCGGGTGAATCAATCCGCCACATTATCTCTGGTTGTTCTCGTCTAGCTAACGGGGAATACTTGCATAGACATAACCTTTTAGCCAGGATTATACATCAGCAACTTGCTCTGAAGTACTCTCATGTGGAATCGGAGGTGCCATACTACAAGTATGTGCCCGACCCAGTTCTCGATAATGGCGATATCACGTTGTACTGGGATCGGTCCATCATCACTGACAGGACTATTGTAGCCAATAAGCCTGATATAGTGGTGGTGGACCGATGCGAGAGGCGTGCAATGATTGTTGACATATCCGTTCCGCATGACGAGAACCTCGTGAAAGCCGAGAAAGATAAACAAATCAAGTATATTGACTTGGCTCGCGAGGTTGTCGACATGTGGGAAGTGGATTCAGCGATTATTGTACCGATAGTCGTTTCAGCCAATGGCTTAATAGCCAAGAGCCTCGACCAACACCTTAGGAGGCTCTCGTTAGGCGACTGGATCAAGGGCTTGATTCAGAAAGCGGTACTCCTGGATACGGCTCGTATAGTCAGGAGGTTCCTTTCTCTGGAGCCCTGACCGCCGGTAGCTTGGACCCTGTTCCCGATACCGGTGGGACACTATTTTTTATATTTTTAAATGTTTTTTTTTTATTTTTTATTGAAATATTTAAAAATATAATTTGTATGTATGTTAAATGAATAAAGGAAATAATAATAATAATAATAATAATTTCCACAACTATCACACAACGCCGTCTAGTCCCAAGCTAAGCAGAGCTTGTGTTATGGGTACTAGACAACTGATAAACATACTTATATATTTCTAAATACATACATACTATAGATAAATTACACCCAGACACAGAACAAATTATCATGCTCATCACATAAACATTTGTCCTGGGTGGGAATCGAACCCACGACCTCCGGCATAGCAGCCAGGGCCACTAACCACTAGACCAACAGGCCAGTCCAATAGATCTACATCGGGCCCATATAAGGCCCGGTAAAAGCGCCCGTGTAGCTTCTTCGTCCATACTTCTCTGCGGTCATTAGTATCCAGTACTATAGGTTTGCGCCAGTTCTCGTTAGCCAAGGAGAGCGGGGTGAGGCCTTTGTTCACTGCCACCACATCTCGGTGCATCCCCACGTCGGTTACCAGGAAATATTTCCTGAGACTGCATACCTCACGGTAACATTATTCTGTTCATTGTTAGTTTTGTTACTAATTAGATTGTTCGGCTCAGTGAAACTGAATATACGTGTATTTATATTTCAATACTTGCTATCCCCCGCGGTTTCAACTGTATCTTTAAAAGTACTTCTCTGCACCTGTGTTGTATTATGGCGTTAACGCTGGAGACACGTCATGGCGCTCTCACCTTCTGCATGTTGCAGGGCCTCATCGGACATGGTAAGTTTGGGAGTTTCCTGCTCCTGAGTCTCGGTAGGTGGTCACCTCCTGCGATGCAGAAATGCTAGCAAAAGTGGCAGCTGCACGCGAGAGGGGAGGCATATCGGGAGAGGCTACCGGGATCCCGACTCCGGTTTTCAGACACCGTAGGCGTGGACTTGTAGATGACGATCAATCGGTAGCTCAACGTCCAGCCGTCCTGTAATCGTCCAGACCAAGCCCGAGTCGTCGACAGCGCGTCGACGCGTGCCTCAAAGAGATGCCAGCAAAACCGTAAGCGCCCAGCAGGGCCGAAGCCTATGGAAACACCGGTTGACTTTCGAAAGGGAAACCCATGGTCCTGCCCCTACGTCGACGGCGCGCACTGTTCCCACACGCCTCAAGGAGTTGTCAGCAACAGGGGGCTGCTGGGTCGAAGCCTACTGGGGCCAGGGTTATCCGAAAGGAAACTCGAGCCCCGGTGTGAAGAGGCTAGAAGGAAAGGGGTGGGTTTTTAGGCAGTAAGAGTCTGACACTATCTCCCGCTCCACCCAAGAGCGAGGGTTGTCATAAAATGATTTTTGCCCGCCGTAAAGAAAAGGGTCCTGCCCCTCTAGACAAGTTACAACCGTTTCACTTGAGTGGAACGCTTCGAGTTGACCTTGCCGCCAATTCTTTTGTTCTGACCACGTGACTGAGCGTTGAGATGACGTCATTCCCTTATATTTGAAGCTTTCTACTAGCGTTAATTATTGCAGATTAGCAATTTGGCTAGAGATACTGGAATGCTGGGCAAAGAAGAAACATATGTGTGGTTTTAGTTAGTATAAGTCAGTCCCAGAGCGTTAGAAATCTTTGGATGAATTCTCGCCTTAAGGTAGTGCATCACGACTCACATTTTCACTGTTTTTCATACAACCGCTCATAACTGATTATGACGTTATTACACACTTTTCATTAGATATTTTGGAAACACAGTATCTTGGGGATATTATATAGATTTATAAAGAAACCAATTTCTAAATTTGTGTAAAACTAATCCAGTAAAAACCTCTGAAAATGTCCTATTTTGTATGAACTTTGACACTTCATAATTTGCCTAACAATTAAAAAAGTCAAAAAAGTAATCCTCTAGAGACCTTGCAAATTTTATTAAGATTCTAAATGATGACAACTTGTTCCAAAAACTTTTAAGGGTTTAAAAAAAACAGCTATTTCCTGGAGCAAGTTTTGTGAAATTTTCGAGTAAATCTTGGAATTACCGAATACTAACAGAGTTTCCAGGCGTTATCTCTCTTTTTTTGCGTTGCCTTTTCATCAAACATCGCGTTGGATTGCATTAAATGAAGTAACAAGCTTTTAAACCATTTTCGATGTTTACGATAAGCGAGTGGAGAAGGACCCTCTTAAAATAAATCTGTCTCTCTGTTGCCCTTTGCATTCCATGGCAACAGTAACCTTTCCTACCAAGTATGAAATTGAATAATATTATTGCCGTAGCTCAGTATCAAATAAGTTCCGAAATAATATATTATGATAAATTGGACTGAAATGTCAAGGTTATGAAAATCAAGAAGGTTTTATCTGTCTGGGCTCAATAATGTCCTTATTGTCTTTTTAGCTTTGCTTATAGCTTTTATCATTTATTCAGTAACCTTGCTCTACAAATGTTTAGTTTTTTTGTGGTGGGTAAATCATTCAATGATATTCCCGCTTTAGGGTGGCGTGAGAGAAGTGAGACAAGTGAGACTTAAACCACACTATGTTCTTCAGTTGCTCTTTGCATTCCAGGGCCATGAGTTTTCTTTTCAGAAATTCCCTATGGCGTTATTAATTTAATGGTTATGTTTAGGTGGGATGTCGTCCAATGATTTCTCACACTCTTGACCGGAGTGGAAGAGCGTGTTAGACTTTTACTGACTAAAATCACATCTATGTGCCTTCTTTACCTTGTGTTCCAGGATCCCGGGGTTTCGTTTCGGAAGTTAAACCATGGCCCCAGTAGGCTTTGACCCTGCTGGGCCCCTAATATTTTGCTGGCATCTCCTTGAGGCACGCGTGGAACACTATACTCGGGTTTGGTCCAAACGGTTACCAGACTGGCCGGCGAGCTACTTATTGATCGCCATCCGTAAGCCCACGCCTACGGTGGAGAAAATAGGTGTAAAGATCAGATTAAAAAACAAACTAATAATCTGTTAACTATTTCAGTTTGTCCTTTACGCTAAGAACACTTTCACACTAAGTGAAACTAGTTCCAACTTTACGAGCTGGCTTCATAATCCACTGGAAGTGTTTTCCACCGCCCACCGGGTACTAAGCAAATATTTATTTTCCCTCATAGCCAACTTGAACCCGCTCATAATATTGTACATAAAATTGCACCTTTTTTTCAAGGAATGATATTTCCGAACGAACTTCAGTCTGTAACCGACTTTAAAAAGGAGGAGGTTCTATGTTCAGGTGAATGTATTTTTTTAAATGTATGTTCACCGATATCTTGGACTGATTTTGAAAGGTATGCTTCCAAATTGGTCCCAAGAAAATATTGTTATGATCTGATCATGAACTTTGAAGATATGGAACAGAACTCCTCATAGCATCACTGCAGAACTGTCGTAACAAATAAAATTGCTTTATTTATACGTGTAGTCGATGACTGACTGCAAGAAAGGTCATACCATAACTAAAAAGGATAAAATAAAAAAAAAAACGACTTCAATGTAAAAAGAACAATAAAAAGTGCATAACTTTAATTTTAGAGGTCGTTGTCAAATAACGAAGAGACAAAACTATTATAGAAACGTTCACTTTTTTTTTATATTGAAATCGATTGTATTTTTACATTGAAATCAATTTGTTTTTTTGTAAAATGATATTTTTTAAATATTAGTATTATAGGCTTGTGATTTACCACTATCTCGCATAATGGTTAGCGATATAGTCAAACAATGAGCCTATCTAGAAGTAACCTATGTCCCACTTGCCAAATTGTTTGTTGATGACCTAAAGAACCAGAAAATCGCTATGAGGTCAAGCTACGTAGTCAGATTCAGCCTACGCAAGAAAAATTCTAAACGCTTTAGATTACATCGAGTTTTCTCATTCTGTCTAAGCAATTTTATAGTTTTATCATGTCTTTCCTTAAGAGGCCCCTTTTTTTTACTCGCCTATCGTCAACATCGAGTATGGTTTAAAAGCTTGTTACTTCATCTAACGCAATCCAACGCGATGTTTGACGAAAAAGCAACGCAAAAAAAGAGAGATAACGCCTGAAAACTGTTAGCATTCGGTAATTCCGAGATTTACTCGAATATTTCACAAAACCTGTTCCAGGAAATAGCTGTTTTTGTTAAACCCTAAAAAGTTTTTGAAAAAAATTGTCGTCATTTAGAATTTTAATACAATTTGTAAGGCTTCTATAGTTTTACATTTTTGAGTAAATTATGATCTGTCAAAGTTCATACACAATAGGAAATTCACAGAGGTTTTTAGAGGATTAGTTTTACACAAATTTAGAAATTGGTTTCAATAGAAGCATTGATAATCCACAAGATACTGTGTTTCCAAAATATCTAATGAAAAATGTGTAATAACGTCATAATCTGTTAAGAGCGGTTGTATGAAAAACAGTGAAAATGTGTGTCGAGTTGCATCGCCTTAACTACGAGGACTATATTTCATCCGAGGTAATTAGTGAGATAAATGTGCGGAAAATGCGAATCACTAGGAATATGCTAGGATTGAGATTAATTAGTTTTTGTTAGGTTTGACACTTGTAGAATAAATGAAGATTAAAAGAGACAAGAATTTATGTTATCTGTCTCTATAATAGTTTTGTCTCTTCGTTATTTAACACCGACTTACCGACACCTGTACATGGTGGACATCCTATACTCTTACGTACAAAGCGTTTTGGGAATACATTCATTATGCGTAGATCTAAGGAGTGGAATTCCCTGCCAGTGTCTGTGTTTCCTGATAGCTATAACCTAGGGGTCTTTAAGTAGAGAGTGAATAGATTGCTTCTAGGCAAGCGTGTTCCATCGTTGGCCACATCATCGCTTACCATCAGGTGAGATAGTGGTCAAACGTGAGCCTATGAACTATAAAAAAAAGACTTCCGAAATTAAAGTTATTTTGCACTTTTCAGTGTTTATTTTACATTGAAGTCGGCTTTTTTTTACACTTTTTAGTTATGGTACCATCACTAAAAAGTACCTCTCAGTCAAAATAAAATAGCCCAAGTTCATCTCATACCAATTCTAATAATCCCAAACACGGTTAGATTACATTAATTTACCTTGTGGCTTCATCGTCAGATCATTTCGATATATCCGCTCCAAAAGGGGAGAGGATATATCGAATATATCTGTCAGTCATCGAATACTCGTACAAACAAAGCCATTTTACTTGTTACGACAGTTCGGCTGTGATTCTATGAGTTCTGCTTCATACCTTCGAAGTTCCTGATCGGATCATAACAATGAAAAACAACATGGTGGTCTCATAGCACTTGCACCTTTGAAATTTGACCGAGATATCGGTGAACATACATAAGAAAAATACATTGGTGGATACTTATCGTACGTCGCGCGTCGGGTTGTCCAATGGTAGAATTGAGATGGCGGAATCGAGTCATGCAATTCCTGCGCACACTTTCCAAAAAGCATCCTGTAAAACACTGAAAGGCTGGCTACCCTACGCCTGTGCTCAAGGCTTTGAAGGTAACGTAAGCGAGTACTATTATTATTACATAGCCTTTCAGGAGTCCCGGGATTGTTCTTTTAAGAGGTCATGGCGTACTCTTTCTTGTGCTGATGACGATTATCGGGTTATTTTTGCGAGTTAAAAATTGCAGACTTCTTGGTCTATTGCTCAGAAGTCCAGGAGCCTTATGGTTTCCCCTCAAAAACAAAATAAGTAAGCATATTGCCTTAAACATCTTTTGTACCTAGTCTGGTCTATGAGGCTTAAAGATGGGGCAAAAACTCTATACTTTTTTCTACCAGGTATAATATTCATGTAAGTATAATACACAGAATAATTGAGGTTAATAATATACAGAAACTAAATCTTTCTCATGAATTACTTTATCTATTGGTGAAAACCGTATAAAAACGCATTTAATGGTTTTTGAGTTTATAGTTTAAATTCAACAGACTGAATAGACGCGGTGAGGGACGCCGTTTCCATAATAATTATATTGTTAATAAATTCTTATAGTAAAGATAAGAAAATATGTAAAGATAAGTTCAAATTACAAATATGATTGATAATAGTTTATATTTTTATTTACAGCTGAAACGCACCCAAGTATGTCCAGGAAAAACCTTCATATTACCGCAAA
The DNA here is from genome assembly GCA_949319445.1 of Mythimna lalbum. Classification (NCBI taxonomy): domain Eukaryota; kingdom Metazoa; phylum Arthropoda; class Insecta; order Lepidoptera; family Noctuidae; genus Mythimna; species Mythimna lalbum. The sequence continues at coordinate 15,133,842 of OX439357.1, read as the reverse complement.
ATCCTCGTAAACAAGGATATAAATATAAAACAATATTGACGGGTGACATTATCGCACGTCTATATTGTCTATTCCTGTAGCGTTAACGATGACGCACATTGAGGGTTCGGACGACGGACAGTGTCATAACAATCTGAAATTCATATTTGGTCATTTTGGCTGACCGGCAGTGTAAAATGTAAGCGAGTAGCGAATTGATGTTTAAAAAGTGGTGCGTGTTTATCAATTCCAGCCAGAATTTAGGTGTACAAAGTAATATGATCTTAATTTAAATAAGTCCATTTACATTCTGGTTCCATTTTACAAGCTTTTATTAATTTCACCTGTCCCGATGTTTGTCTGTCATTAAATCTTGTAAATTAAATTTGAACCTCTTTCCGGTTACCGATTGAACTGGAATTTTGTTTGCATGTGTAAATCAGATGACAATGCAAAATTATTATGACAAGGAGCTGATCTGATGATGCAACCGGAAGGTGTCTATAGGAACTTGGTAGTTAAACGACACATCGAGTTCGGGCTCGTATGATTCGTCTCGACGAGTATTAATTATATAGGTATACCAAGCTACAAAAGCTTGCTATGAAAAAAATATTTTCATTAAAAACTTGTTTTATATTCACTTGTTTTATTTTCATAAAAAATAGATGCGTACTATAAAAAAAAAATCGTAAATAAACTCTTTTTCTTTTCTTTCAGTTGCAATTAGCATACACAAGCTCAATAATTTATTATTTTATTAATGATACACTCGTGCTACGATACACTTATGCTTGACCTCTATCTCATCTGATAATAAGCGAAGATGTTATCGATGATAGATCACGTCGCAGTAGGTTGTAGCTATCAGTAAACAAAGACTTTGGTAGGAAATTCTACCCCTTAGCTGTACGCACAATTAATGTGTTCCCAAAATATTTTTTGCGCATAGGCAAGAGGTCTATCATCCGAGCGAGTTTGGCGCAATTAAGTTATGTAATTCCAACGCACACTTCTCAAAATGAAACCGGTAGAAAACCGACAGGCTAGCAACTCTTTAATTTTTGCATCATTAATGCTCAAAACTTTGAAACTTTGACTCAAGTGCATATATAATAATCGGTATAACTAAATGGAAATACATTTTTACAAAACACATCCCAAAATGTTTGACAAACATCCGATCTACATTTCACGCACGTGGCCTACGTATGCCAATCTGGGCGCGTCGGTCTCCATACATTTTAACGGAAACTAGACTTGTAGAGCTACATTAAATCCACGTTTCGCGACGACGTTCTACGTAGAAATCCGGCATGATCCACGTGTGCATCGTTCTAATGTAGTTCTAGCCTAAACGTACAGCACTATCTTTAAAAATATCCTTTTCGACCGCTAGTTTTAGTTTAAACATAACGGTACTGCACTATCTTTAAAAATATCCATTTCGACCGCTAGTTTCAGTTTAAACATAACGGTACTGCACTATCTTTAAAAATATCCATTTCGTCCGCTCTCGCTAGTTACTTAGACCACCCAAAATATAATTACATGTATTTGTACGCACATTTTGTCCTTAACTGGTTCGTGATTGGATATCGCCTGTTTTTTTTCCGAACACTGAGATTTACTGATGATTATACGAGGTAGGTATATGCGCGAAACAAAAATAAATATCTGTCAAAACGATGGATACTTAATTCTCCAAAGGTCAGGGATATTGTTTTATTTTTAATTGATTGAATTCAGTCACGAATCTGTGATTGGTGTAGAATGATGCTCAGTTATTTTTAGTAACGTTTGATTTTTGCTAATCCCAATTCAAAAATAGCTTTGAAGTGAGATCCGAAAACCGGCTAAAGTCACTATGTTTAAAGCATATTGTCAAACGTTCTACATTGACCAATTGGTACAGGTAAACTAAGAGTACTTACAATACATCATGTCATCATCATTATCAGCCTTTTTAATGTTCTCACTGCTGGGACTCAGGCCTCTCTAGGAGAGGGAATGGGCCGTAATCCACCACGCGGGCTCAGTGCGGGTTGGTGAATGTTATACGTCTTCTAATATTTGGTTCTAAGACATGCCGGTTTCCTCACGATGTTTTTCTTCAACGTTTTGAGAGCAGTGGTTTTGAAATAAATTACACAAAGTAGTACGCCTGGCTGGGTTTGAACCCGCGACCTACAACTCGTAAGTCGTGGCCATTACCACTCGGCCACCACTGCTCTACATCTATCATTTCTACACGAGTATCGTTCAAAACGGGCTAAATTTACTATGTTTAAAGCATATTGTCAAACGTTCTACACTGGCCAACTCTGGTACAGGTAAACAAAGAGTACGAACAATACTTTTCGTGTATAATACAATAATGCATTCTGGGCCATGCATAATCATGTTTGGTGAGAACAGAAGTAACGTTACTAACTTGAAAGCGTTGTTATACCTACTGGATTCGGAGGCCACTGTATACCGCTAATTTGTAGGACACCCATCGCAAAAAATAGATAGGTACAGAAGTCAATCTCATATTTACTTCACTTTTTATACCTACGCTAGGCGATCGCGATAGGGTCAACGCGTTGCGCCGAACTGCATGAGTGCGACCGGGTGATTGAGTCGAGATATCGTGCGTCTAAGGTGTTTATGTGTGCGTTGCTCGAGCGCGCTTTGTATGTAGATTGTCTTTTGTACCTATCTATTTTGTGTCCATAGTCTGCACGTATGCAATGAAGTACAAAAAATTTGACCGGTTTTATTCAGTAGCTTTTTGGCGGTAATTTTTTCGAACGTTTCTGCAGCTTATAAATAATCCCTCGTCCATCAATGTTGCTTACCTTCCCCCTCGCTAATCTATACAGTACCTGTGTAGGTACAATAATTGTGTAATACACAGGCACCACGTGACAATACCGGAGTTGACATTAACCTCCATGCCGTTGACAATGACATTGTCGTCATTCGATGGCCAGCAGAGAACACGGATATACAAAAATGAGCTGGAATAGACGGTGAAGTTGAGAGAATTTTCGAATATTCATCATGTCATTTAAAAAATACTTCTAGGTATTCGATACTTTTTATTAGGTTCTTCTATTAGTAAAAAATGATGATGTCTTAATAAACCTCGATTACTGAACCAGTGTTCGGCTACATCAGATTTCATTTTACTCCAATAATTATCCAAGTCGTTTGACTATTCAGACAGACTCTATCTATGCAAAATTAGTACCTGTCATTTGCAAAATACAGCTATGCTTGATGTATTATGTAGATTTTTGTTGTGTTTCACTAATTTCTTACAAAAATCGGAAAATTTTATCCAGTTTTAGTAGGTAAAGGGTATACTGGTCGGACCTAGGCCACACATTTTCACTGTTTTTCATACAACACTGGTTTTACCGGATTATGACGTTATTACACATTTTTCATTAGATATTTTGAAAACACAGTATCTTGTGGATATTATCTTGGATTCTATTGAAGTCAATTTCTAGTTTTGTGTAACACTAATCCAGTAAAAACTTCTGAATATATACACATGAACATTGACACTTCATAACTTACTCAAAAATAAAGAAAAGTCAAAAAAGCCTTGCAAATTTTATTAAAATTCTAAATAACGGCAATTTATTTCAAAAACTTTTAAGGGTTTAAAAAAACAGCTATTTCCTGGAACAAGTTTTGTAAAATATTCGAGTAAATCACGGAATTACCGAATACTGACAAAGAAAACTCAGTCACCTGGAATGAGTGTTGTAATTGTTGCAGTGGTTGCTGTTGTAAAGTTGTTGTTGTTGAGTTTTAGACGAGAGCCAATGAACAAGGATCGTGGCCATTTACCTTTTTGAGTTTGGCCAACTTTATTGAGTTTATCAACATGTTATCCCCTGCGACGTATCGTCTTTTTGAACGAACTACTCGTCTGTTACGATGCGCCCGGCCGGATTCGCGGGATTTTGAGAAATTACGGAATAAAGCCGATCCTATTCACGTAGACTCAATGAGTTGACAAATGTTTGCGCGTTTTTTTGGCGGTGACTCAATGAGTTAGCGTAACCGCTGAGGGGATATGTAAATCTTTACTTTTAATTTAAAATCATTTATATGTCTCTTCCAGCATCTCCGTGTATTACCGCGTTAAGTATCACGTGATCGAATTACCTTTTACGCACGGTCTGTGGGCATTTCACACTAATTGATCAATATTCGATGTACATTATAATTAATTAAACAATAATTAAGTATCGCATTTTGTTCAACTTTGTTGTGTTCAAATTGCAATTTTATTTGAAAGATGATTTGTTTATATGCCTAATTATTAAAATGAGCTTATTATATTATTTTGTTTGCAATTAACCGACATAATTAACTGGTTCATTTATCAGTCATTCTTCTGTGAAAATTAGACCTTTCTTTAAATCTAGTTTTACTCCAATTCAGTGGTTCCTAACCTTTTCGATACACTATATTATGGTTTACGATTTAAGTATATTATTAGATGGTTTATGGTTTACGATTACTCCTATATGGTTTAGCTTGGGAAACAGATTTACTCCTTCCACATCGCTCTCTCATCTCTAAACGTAGGGCTATATTTCACCGAGACACTATGGCGGTGCGACCAGTCGCCACTACCAACAAAATGTATACAAATCTATAGAGCGTTGCTCACCTGCTTTCCGTTTGGTTGTGCAACCAATTTGGTGGCGGCCAGCTCGGACGTGTGGCGATTCTGGTGTCTAGTTTGGTAGCTTAGGGCTATATTTCACCGCGACCAGTTGCGCCGCCATGGTGCAAAATTGCACAAAAACATTAAGTTAGTTCTTACAATTATAATGTTTATAGACTTTTCTATACTTAACGTTAAAGTTTTTAGGGGGTGTGTTTTTAGTGAGTGTAGATTCCTTGAGGCGTGCACGCCGTCGACGACTTGGGCTCGGTCCGGACAGTTACCGGACGGTCGGACAGCGAGCTAGCCAAAATAAAGCCAAATTATTTTCCTAAAATAAAGGGTCTTGACTCTTGACAGACAGACGGACAATGAAATCATTCTGCTTTTGAGGTACTGAACCCCAAAAAAACCTGCTCGCATAGTACTCGATTCCATTTTAATAGGTACCAATTAAATTCCATCAGCCCGTTAACACAACTGTCGAAAAGTCAGAAGCCATATGACAAATGGCCCGCCATATTTAAATATTGTAATAAACATTGATTTTCACATAAATTACAAAGGAGAAAGGGACTTCTGGACCCAGCAGTAAACTAGTTGAAATTTGCACAAAAAAAACCGTTATATTTTTCTTATAGAAATCACAAAATATGGTACCATGTTTCTACCCAGGAAGCAAGAAAACTTAAATTAAGTTAATGAAACTAAATAATCGATTAATAATGCCTGAATTACTAGTAATCGATTATTAATAAATCGGAAAAATATGTGACAATCGAGTGACAAGTGCATATTATCAAGCTTTCGTGATATCGATTGAATCGATACATAGTGATTTTTTTTCGTCTGGTAACACTTGTGTCTGACATCTATCAATCACTGACTGACAGATGCACTCGTTCGTTTTTTTCGTTCTGAGTGTGCTCATATTTTCTGATATTTTCCTTGTTTAATTGTTTAACCTCGGCTTTGCATATTTTCTTGCTACTCTATATTACCTGGCTCTCTATTTTGGACAACTGTTTACGCCTATCGATCGGATATTGATGACATGGATCGCTGTGTAAATTGTACGATTGCGACCGGTCGCAGTAACTCTATTGGTAGAAGAGTCTTAGAAGATGAGGCGATTTTATCAGTTATTCGTCAGTGGCGTGCATCTCTGCCTGAAAGTTGTTACCCATTTCTTTTACATATTCATTTACATATTCAAATCGTGCTTTTAGTCTTTCAAGCCGTGTTGGCGTCCTGTCTAACCTATCAGTTGTGTTTTTATTGGTCAGCACATATTAAATCAATAGCTAATTAGTTGATAAACAACGGCCAACACTGTTTCAATATTAAGTATTTCGTAAATAACATTACAAAAACTACAATTTTATAATATAACCTCACTTTTACTATAATTCATGGAACTTGGTTCCTGGATAGCCAAATTTCACAAAATTATTAGTGAGGCCTAGTTATTATATCCTCTTACAAATAAGGCTAATTTGATTCAGTTAACACCTGGGCCCAGGAATCTATGGAGTCATTCCCTTCTCCTTTACAATATTTTAGCGTGTGTTTGTACATTAAAGAAGCTATTTGGAATATATGAATTGGCTAACGTTTGATGCCAGTGTTTTTTACCTAGGAAATAAAAGATCGCACATTTAAGCGCTGGTTTGCGGACGGTGAGCAATGGGTAGTGATCTGTTATTTATATTTCTATGGTAGTGATATAAGTAGTCTGTCTAAAAAGTCAAATGACTTGGGAATTTAGTATAATATTAAATTATTTAAAAAATACTTATATTCGATACTTTTTATAAGGTCCTTCTATTAGTAAACTATGATCAAGATTTTTTAATCAACCTTAATTACTGAACCAATGTTGACTACATCAGATTTAATTTTACCTTAATAAATTACCCGACTTGGGTAATTTATTTAATTTTTTTTTGACTTTTCAGGCAGACTATCTTTACTAATATTATAAAAGCGAAAGTGAGTTTGTTTGTTTATTTGTTACGTCTTCACGCCTAAATGGCAAAACCGATTTTGATGAATTTTGGTACAGAGATAGTTGGGGTTTTGGAGACGGACATAGACAATTTTTTTTTAAAGTGAGTAAGGGGGAGAAAGAGTAAAGTATATTAATAAATGCGGGCGAAGCCGCGGGTAAAAGCTAGTCTTACTATAGGTATTTGACGATTCAACTATCACAAATAACTCTTGCCGACTCGATACTAGCTTCTACTTCAATTTCAAATATTTTAATTTTGTGCGGAAAAACCAGTAAATGATGGTTTGTGCTGCATAGCTTCTAGCCAGGACGTACGGACAGAGCATATACAAGCGGAGAAAAAAAAATACCAAGCCATATAGCACTGCACTGCATGTGGTAAGACTGCAATTGATTATGAATCTTTGCTCCATAGATGTAGAGTTTGAAATCGATTGTCGTGCACAGATCTATTTCAGGTTTTAAAATCATTGAAGTGTGAAAAATATGGAAGGGGAGTTAATTACCAACCTGTACCTTTTTACTTCGTTTGTCAGTTAAAGTGAGGCTATTGGTGCGAGAATATTCTGTATTGGAACAAAAAAAGCCAGCCAAGTGCGGATCTGCGGACGGCGAGCCATGGGTAGCTTGCTGTCCGACCGTCCGGTAACTGCCCGGACCGGGCCCAAGACGTCTACGGCGCGCACTCTTCCCGCGCGCCTCAAGGAGTTGTCAGCAACAGGCCCAACTGGGTCGAAGCCTACTGGGGCCAGAGTTATCCGAACCGACGGAACGGGTGGGTTTTTTGTCAGTAAGAGTCTAACACTATCTCCCGCTCCACCCAAGAGCGAGGGTTGTCATTGGATGATTTTTGCCCACCAAAAAAAAGCCAAGTGCGGGCTGAGCTCGCACACAAAGGGTTCCGTAACGTTCAATTCCAAAAGTCCAATCCGCGAAAACGTAAAGTTGTTTAACCTAACTTAGGTAATAGGTAAAACGGGCTGTTATCCGCAACTCCACTACTAACTACTAAGGCGCGTATTTTGCGTATCTACTTTTACCTAACTTTAGAATTTTCCGAATAGAAAGTATATAATTTTTTTTTTGTAACGACAAACAAACAAATTACAAAACAAAACACAAAAAAAAAAACCAACAAACCAAAAACAACAACAAACACACACAACCAACAAATTTACTGTTTTCAGATTTATTCCTGTATCTGTGTTAAAAGAATTGTTTTATGCCAAATTTCAAGATTCTGGGTCAACGGGAAGTAACCTATGAATATTGATTCCCTTGACCGTGTCGACTTGGACGTTCATGCATAAACAGCTGTATCTTTTACACAGCTTCAAGTGACCGCAGACCTGAGTATTTGGTTTTAATATCAACTCCATACTTCAACGCGTTTCTGTATGGAACTCTAAAACAACATTTTTACCCACCAAAAAAAGGCACCATGGCTCAGCATGGTTTGTATGTATACTTTAAAAGATTCTTTGACCAATGACTTTGTTTCGGTGTTTCTTTTCAGGATAATCAGCCAGGAAACAGTGGCCTCATCTAGTGACATTTAAAACTGTTGTATAAACTTATTATTTGCAAATTAAACATCATTACTCGTAATAAAAAATATACCTCACAAAACATTGCAAAAAATCTTGGCAGCGGTGGGATTCGAACCCACGCCTCCGAAGAGACTGGTGCCTTAAACCAGCGCCTTAGACCGCTCGGCCACGCTACCACTTACCGAAGTGATGAAATTATCGTCTAGTATCTAGAGCACGATTAGTTCAATGACGTCACGAATGGGATACTGCGATTTTCTTATCTTTTCTATTTTTAACAGCGAAAGTGATAAATTCGATGTATCACGTTCGCACGTACTAACGTAATATTGTTCCAATTTAATGCCATAATTATGAATGATTTTTAGATATAGTAAACTATAATATAACATAGCACTCAGATCATCAAACCTATGATCTTTTTTTCTTTAAAAAATATGTTACTATCTAAAAATTAATTAAATACCATTATAGAATCACTAGCTTCAAACTTGAACAAAAATGCATTTTTTCCTTTCCATCATTAAAAAGTATATTAGAGAAATATTTTTAATAATTTATTCACGTACGGGTAACACCCGTACCGGACTATATTACATGCGTGGAGTTAAAAACTTTACTCTTCTTTGAGGCAAATTATAAGTTTTCATAACTTATCACATCCAAGTTATCTATTATTAAAAACCCCATAAAAATCTGTTTATACATTGCGGGAGATGTGTTCCTCCCCTAGAGAATTAAGCACGGTTACCGTGGAAAAATAAAAAAGTGAAAAAAAGAAAGAAAAAAAGATAAAAAGAAAAGAAAAAGAAAGAAAGTAAAGTAGAAGTCCCGTCAAATTTAGTTTTTAGTTTTCCACACAGCACAATTTTTTCATAGCCATAATGTAAACTCTACATAAATGCAAGAGAGTAGTCGATCAATTTTTTAAAAGATTTGAACTTGAGTAAACCGAATCCCTATCTCTACACGATTCCAAACTCGATTACACTTTTTAATCTGTACCCGACTGAAACAATTTTTTCCCGCCGCGCCGTCCGAGGCACCAATTACCGTTATGATTGCAAATGGCTGCCATTTCCACGGACAGAAATGTATCGACCACCTGGTACGCGTCATGCAATAGTTTGAGAGTAGGATGGAAAACAGTACAACACGGAACATAAGGCTAGATTTATCTAAAATAAGTGCATTTGGGGACCCATAATAATCATAATTATAATAATCATATTCATTTATTTAGGGTTTTATGTAAGTATACAGTGCGCTATATTTTGCGAATATTGGTAAACAAACTTACAGACTGTAAGTTTGTTCTCTGATCGCAGCATACATATTAACAAATGTTTAAAATAGGAATAATATTGATGGCAATAAAAAATAAATAGTAATATAAAAAATAATATTTATTAAATTGCAACTAAAATATTAGTATCATAAACTAGCTTTTTCCCGCGCGGCTTCGCTCCCGCTCCTCTCTACTCCACACTACTATACCCAACTCTACCCTACTCTACACTACCTTACTCTACCCTACTCTACCCTACTCTACCCTACTCTACCCTACTCTACCCTACTCTACCCTACTCTACCCTACTCTACCCTACTCTACCCTACTCTACACTACCTTACTCTACCCTACTCTACCCTACTCTACCCTACTCTACCCTACTCTACCCTACTCTACCCTACTCTACCCTACTCTACCCTACTCTACCCTACACTACCCTAATTTTTTTTTTCCATAAGAACCTTCTCACAATAACAATCACAACAAAAAAAAATCAGCCAAATCGATCAAGCCGTTTTCATGCTATGTCGTGACAACGGAAAACGGGTTTCATTTTTATATATTGCAACTAAAATATTAATATCATAAATTAATAGCAAATTAAAACAATCGATCTTAGTTTACATGAAAACCCATGTTTACTAAGATTTCATAAGGATGACTTGGGTGAAATACAATTTTTTACAACAAAAGATGTGTTGAAATTACTCTCAAGCGTTGTTCTCGATATTACGAGTAGTATAAACACATTTAGTTTCACTTACAGACTCGCCATTTCGCACTGGGCGTAATAATAATATTCTACAACTATCACACAACGCCGTCTAGTCCCAAGCTAAGCAGAGCTTGTGTTATGGGTAGGCAAAGACAAGAAATATATTACTAAAAAAGAAATGGCGAGTTTGTAAGTGAAAGTACATATTATGTGTTTATGCTAATATCTTCGAACGTAGCTCTTCGAGTAATTGTGATTGAACTTCACGTATAGGTAAGTTGTGGACAGCGAGCCATGGGTAGCTCGCTGTCCGATCGTCCGGTAACTGTCCGGACCGAGCCAAGGCGTCGACGGCGCGCACTGTTCCCGTAAGCCTCAAGGAGTTGTCAGCAACAGGAGGGGCCCATCTGGGTCTAAGCTTGCCGGGGTCGGGGTTATCCGAAAGGAAACTAGAGCCCCGATATGAAGGCTAGAAGGAACGGCGCGGGGTTTTTAGTCAGTAAGAGTCTGACACTATCTCCCGCTCCACCCAAGAGCGGGTTTTGTCAATGATGATTTTTCCCGTCGAGAGAAAAAAAAAACCGTATAGGTAAGTTCGTTTAATCATCAATAGTCCGTAATCATAACCAGGACTTAATAAAGTGTAATTAATTAAAAGCCTCACTGAGCATTATTGCCCGCCATGTAAAGCTCCAAATTATTACTGTTTTTGATTACAAATGGCTGCCATTTGGATGGACAGTAATATATCGATCCCCTGGTACGCACTGTGCATTGGTTTCATCAAAGTGGGTGCAATAGGGAACAAAAAGTTACAGTTGGAGTCGGTATTATAAAATCACAGAGCCGGAATTGATGCATTTAAAAATTTAATGGGACAATGAATTCTTTATCTATTAATAATTATGTCGAATTGTCGAATAGCTCAATCACAGTTTTAATGGACTGTAGTATAATTGTCAATTTTCTGGTACGTTCTGTGTACTGGTTTCATTACAGAGTTGAAATGGTGCAATAGGTTACAAAGGGTTTTTTTCCCGGTGGGAAAATCATCCAGTGACATTCCTCACTCTTGGGCGGAGCGGGAGGTAGTGTCAGACTCTTACTGACTAAAAACCCACCCTGTTCCTTCGTGCCTTCATATCGGAGCTGAGCTATCGTTCGAAACTAACCCTGGCCCCAGTAGGCTTCGAGGCTAGGACCATCATGACTTCTATTAAAATCTTTCTTCATCACCACCATTTCAGCCGAAAGAAGTCCACTGTTGGATATTGGCCTCCCCAAGCATGTATGGTTATAACGATCGGTCCTGTGTGTCTTGCATCCACCGAATTCCCGCGATCCCCACCAGGTCACAGGACCGCCTTGTGACAGGCCTTCCAACGCTGCGTCTTCTGGTACAAGATCGCCACTCCAGACCCTTTCGTCCTCATCGACTATCTGTTCTGCGAGTTATGGGGACTATATAAATTTGAGGGAGGCCTATGTCCAACTGTGGACGTCTATCGGCTGATATGATGATGATGATGATGATGATGATGATGATGATGATGATAATAAGGAAACATTGCTACATGCAGTGAGATTTTTTGATAGATTTGCAATCCGAACCCCATGCGTTCCTGCTCCATCCCTTCAAATAGCCACTTGGCAGGTCGAAGCGTGCCCATTGTGCTGTAATGGACCGATCTCGCCACAAATTGAAAACGCCATTCTACTCGTAAATGAGGAAATCACTCTGTAACGGCTTTACCAAATGACGTCGCAATTTAAATGCTTTTGGACATTTTGGCTTGCAAGCGACGTTTTAGTACTGAGGTCTTTCTTTAAGGATTTTTGTCGTTCCATAAAGAAAAGGAAACTAGAAAATAAAATTTAATTATTATAATACATATTAATACAGATTTTTTAAGGTAGAAAATCTTCCTATGACTTCTTCTGCTCTAGATTGGACCGAGAACCACTCTTCAAAGAGAAGACTTACCCCCATGATTATGGTTAGGCCAGCACTGAGTTGTAAGAGTTGCTGTTGCCATGTCAGATCTCACCGGGTTTGTAAAGAAAGAAAGAAAACACGTTTATTTGGCACACAGGTACACACAATGAGATAACACTATAATTATGGTATACAAACTTAAACCTAGAATACATCTACATTGTATATCTCACGGCTGCGCCAAATAGGCCCAGTTCAGCATGATGCCAGGCCACTACGTAGCAGTTGCCTGACGATGGTTTTCAACTGAACCTTGCTATGAGTAAGCGGAGTTTCACCCAGCGTTGCATCTCCATTGCATTTTCATGCTCGAATCGTGCATGCGTGCAAAGACTGCTGCCTCCAGATCCCATGGTGATAGACCGGCGAGCAGGCTCACCGCTTCCCGTGAGACCGTGCTGTCTTCCTGCACCATTAAAATGGTCATGATCTTCTGGGATGCGTTCAGTTTGCCCGCCACTGACGCTGCGCAAGCGGCCATGTGCCGATCGATCCCAACGTAGAGCCTCCGGTAGGCAGCGTCTGACCTTCCTAGGTTGAGCAGGAGCCGCTCAAAGGCAGCTTGGAGCAGCTAGCAGATACATAAATACATACGTGAACGTTTAAAATTTTGTGAGAACTCTTTAATGCAGTAAAGGACATCCAAAATAACTTTTTTTAAATATAGTATTAATTCTAAAACGAGCTCAGCCAGTGGTAGGCAAAGTCATATCACTAACTATAGATTCCCGTGGTCCCGGGATGACATTGTGTTGGCTCATCTCTCATTATCCGGGATTTACCGCTATCCAGTGATCCAGAGGTCTATTGTGGATACTAATCGGCTTCATTATTCGATCGAGGCATAAAGTGTTGGTATGAGTTTCGTAGTGAGATTATTTGTGCGATCTACATGTTTAGTTGGGTTTTGTTTTGAAATACTCTGTGTTTTTTGTCCTTTTGATAGGCTTAGCTTTGTAGCCTTATTATGACCAAAATACATTCAGACAAAAATAACTGTGGACAAGTAAAGAAATATATTTAAATAGCTATTTCTCGTCTAAGTAGGATTTAAGGAAAAGTTACTCAATTTGGGATAAGTATATCTGTCTGATTTAAAACATAGTTGGGAAAGTCCATGTTGGGGTTAGAATTTAATTAAAAAAATTGGTCTCAGCAAGCCTGGAAGCCAATTTTCAGCAACCAAAGTGTGTTCTGTGCAATAACACTATTTGTATTTATTTTATTGAACCCGGAATACCGGGAGTACATATTATAAAATTCGTAATCCCAGGATTAAAATCATGCTCGGGATTATATTACTTTACCAAGCAATAGACTTTGAAGGTATTAATATATGGCCATGCGAACAAGGTAACTGTAGAGATAGTATTTTTAGTATTTCAATAATCTTTCTTGATTTAATTTTATTGTACTACTGTTGTTGAGCACTTGACTGACTTACAGTCAAAACTACAGGGCCCAGGAGCGCTCAAGGTTTCCTATTTATAATGTAGATGAAAACTAAAAAAGTTTTTTTATTCACTCCCTCCCTATGAGGTCAAAACGGGGGTCTAGATTTTTTTTGTATATAGAAATTTACCCTCACACGAGTGAAGTCGCTGGCAGAAAGTAGTCTGTTATAAGTGCTTTAGTTCAGGCGATTATCACACTAACACGCATCATGCTGTATGTTTCGTGTCGCATACTTGCGAGAGTGCAGATCTGCATCATCGTGCAAGTATTTTACGCACTCACCCGCGTAGTTGCGTTTTGTTGATTCACGCAGGCTCTGACTCGTTTCATCCAAAATCACGCACGGTACTACGAGACTCAGTGTGCCATACCTTGCGTCCCGCCCCGCACCCACTTGCTTGTTTCTCAGCTTGTAGGCGCGTGATCTGCATGAACGCGCGTGGATGCATTTTCAGGGCCCTTTTCCTGTCACGCGTATTTTATCCCGCACGCGGGACTCGTCCGCATCCAGGTGATAGCACGCTCCGGGCCACACGCAGGACAAAGATTTCGTTTGCTGCTGCAGTGTTGTGCGTGTCGCCAGTTTTTCATTTTTGTTTGCGATATATGCGGACTATTAGTATGTGTGAAACCCGCTTCATAGTAAAAACAACACTGAAGGCAGAAGATCACCGCCCGCATCCGGTTAGCTCGCACGCGGGCAGAGCGCCCGCAGCCAATCCGCGTTCCGCTCGTGTGCTAGCCGCATGTTAGGAAAAACATGTATCAAATGATAGGAAGCGGGCAATCCGCATGCAGACGAGAACCGCGTGCGGGCTACAATACGCGTGACGGGAAAAGGGCCCTTAGTGTGATGGACTGTGCGTGTTTTCTAAACAAACGGAGATACTCACAAGCAACATTAAAACTCGCATTCACGCGCTACGCTGCATGGTGCGTTGCAGTGTGATAATTGTCTAAACTCCAAGGGAACGCCAGCGTTCGTTCTCTCATGGTCTTTCTATGTACATCTAATTACGGTATTCGAAAGATTAAAATACTTACTAGAAGCGATTTACCATCAATATTGCAACAGATGGGCTCTAAACCACGTCCAATATAAAGCACTATCTGCTTAACTTTTTTTTAAAACCGTCATAAAATCAAGAACACAACACTATATTAAAAAACCGACGAACCCAAAATACTTTGCGAAATACGTATCTAGTATTTTTGGTCACAAACAAAATAATACTACTAAATATTGCTACAAGTTTTGCAAAACTTTTCTGAAACATCCTTGGACTTTATCTGCTTAGATTTAAAGGATGTTTTTGTCTGTTTTGTATATTTAGAGAGATGTATAAAAGGTTGATACAGACTGCAGACACATTAGTGCGGTAGACGCAGCAGGTGCAAGGGATGGCTCGTAAAATAACAGTTTTTACGGAACTTACTCTGATACCAATACTTAGTCGAGTACCACTCTAAAGTTTGCGCTGTTTAGTGCTGTTAGTACCTCGTCGAGTCTAGAAATATGTGATGGAATAAATGGAAAAGTTCTTGGATTGATATTGTTTTGTTTTGAAAATAGTCTTCAATCTGAAGGAAACTTAGATTTTGTTATGAGTTGTTGTTGTATAATAATAATACATAGTATAATAATAATACATAGTATAATAATAATAATAATAATAATAATAATTTATTAGTAAAGCAAGTTTAAGTTTTTACAATATATATGATTGGAGCCTCCTTTTAGGCAGGTAATGCCTGTGTTAGGGGACTATCAGTGACAGTTGTTATTAGTTATAAAAGATTTTCATTTAGGTATTGCATTTGCTTACATGTTTTATGGTTCTATGGTACAACTAAAAGTATAGATAAAAACTATAGTAATAATATTTTTCGAAAAATATGTTCTAGAAAATATATTTTAGTTGATTTATATAATACTAGCATTTGCGTGCAGCTTCGCCCGCGTACATAAAATATAACTTATGTCACTCAGGAATCAAGCATCTTTCTATCGGTGAAAAAATTTTAGCAATCGGACCAGAGATTGCCTCCTACAAACAAAAAAGCGTGCCGATTCATGCTTGGTTCTTATTGGACGGCGAGCTATACGTCGCTCGCCGTCTGCAAGCCCACGCCACGATGGCTGGAAGTCACACGCTTATTACTCCCGACGCTTGGCTGCGCGGAATATTCTCCACCGTTGAAATCACCGGCAGAAACAAGTTCTTTGTAAATATTATTTTTTAACTACCTGCACGTACAAGACAAAAGAGAAATCCCCACAGCCCTACCTTTATCCGTGCAAGATTGATGTGAACATTTCCTATCCTTCCGCATCAAGCAAATCTATCCATTACTCGTCTGCTAAATTCCCTCCACGGACCTGTCTGTCAGACAGAAAACATCTCTCTAACCACACTCTGACAAAGGATTTTCAACCTTAGTGAATTGTAATAAGGATTATAGCACAGAGTTGTGAAGTGTCTAGTGAAATTGGTCGGGTTGCCACCAAAATTATGAGACAGCTTGTCTGTAGTAAATGTGGCTGAAACTGTTTTATTTGTTGTTTGGTCTTTATAATTATGACGATAAGGTTCATAATGTATTATACAATCTTATTTTTTGTATATGCGAAACCTGAAACACCTGTCTAGTATTTTTATGTAAGTACAAAAAAACCATGTAATGAAATATCACAAAGTTATATGTCAGTTATGGTACCTGGTTGGCG
The DNA here is from genome assembly GCA_949319445.1 of Mythimna lalbum. Classification (NCBI taxonomy): domain Eukaryota; kingdom Metazoa; phylum Arthropoda; class Insecta; order Lepidoptera; family Noctuidae; genus Mythimna; species Mythimna lalbum. Next base: position 15,117,439 of record OX439357.1, on the reverse strand, counting down.
ATATAAATACATGGTCGTCTGAGAGGCTGTTTTGAAAAAGAAGCGCAGGCCGTCCCAGGGCAATTTCCAGCCATCATAAGACGCGGGTTTGCGAACAACGAGCAATGGGTTGCTCAGTGTCCGTTTGTCCGGTAAAGACCTGGGGTGCTATTCTCTAAGAAAACAGTCTTGAGTACAGCGCTGGCCGCAGCGACGAAATCCATAGGTACATAGGATTATCATCCCAATAGACCCTTACATTGGGTTGTTAATTCAATGTACTACGCTCTCGACTCGTCGCTGCGGCCAGCGCTGCGCTCAAGGCTGTTTTCTTAGAGAATAGCACAGCAGCACCCCTGCGGCCAACATCTCAGTACGGTTTGGTGAATGTCACATGTCTACGAATTTTTGGTACTGGGATATGCTGGTTTCCTTACGATGTTTTCCTTCACCGTTATGAGAGCAGTGGTGATGAAATAAATTACACAAAGTAATGCGCTTGGTTGGTTAAGTCGAGGCTGTTACCACTCAGCCACCACAGCTCTATCTCTATCAATTTTTATTCAACATAAAATATATACAGGACAGTACAACTATCATCAAAATTACTTTTCATAATAAAATCTGATACAGCGCGAATTCGGAATCCAATTTTCTACCGCAAACAAAAATACAATGTTCGCAATGATTGGACCTGTAGATACGGAATATCAGAGATTTCCCAGTAACCAATTATTTGAATATTTTGCTGTGTTATAAATTCTACCGTGTTGTTGATATTTTGGTAGAAAATATTTTTAATAATCAATCAAATCATCATCATCTTCCTGCCCTTGTCCCGTTTTATTTGGGGTCGGCGCAACACGTTTTTTTCTTCCATTCTGTCCTGTCACTCGTCACGCTATCACTAACTCCCTTTTCTTTCATATCGCTTCTCACACACTCCATCCATCTTTTCTTTGGCCTCCCTCTCCCCCGCCGTCCATCCACATGTAATCAAATATTATTTAAAATAAACCATTTACAAGCACTTTTGATTTGTCAGGCAGAAAAATGATGCTATTTGCACATGTCAAAGCGTAGAAAGAAGTAGAAACTTGAAATATCCACAAGATAAGCTGTGTTTCCGAAATTAATAGAGAAAGATGTGAAAAAAAACTATAATCACGTATGCAAATGAAACTGGAGTTAGTTATCCACAGTTCTAGCTAAAACAAAAGCCAAGACGACATTGCAAAATGACTAAGAAACGTAAGTGAAGTAATTATTCCAGTCTTTGACAACCTTACACAATGCGATCTGATCTTGTCATGTCTTTGAATGCAAGCCGGGATCTTCTACAAATTACATGTCCAAGCATTTATGCGGACATTTAAATCAGAATCGTTAGCTCGATTCATATTTAAATGATTGTACGCGACTGTACTCGCAAAGACTGCAACGTTTTGTAAATCGATATGATACTGTATGCATTGATGTAAATGCAGGTTCTTATTTTGTTTTCGAATGTGCCTTAATGCTGGCATTATTTATTTTACTTTTGAATTTAAATGCAGTATAAACTGTTTGTACAATAGAATGCATTTATTCATTCATATTCAAATTGAACAGAAAACAATTTTTCACACTCGAGTTGAAAGGTACTTGATTTTCTTTTTATATAGTACCTACTACCCGTCTCCCGCAGTTTCACCCGCGTCTTTAGTAGTAGCCAATTGACGACTCAGGGGAGCGAATCAGCATTCTAAACTTATTTTTTTATGGGTAAAATCATCCAAATTACATTTCCCGCCCTTGGGCGGATTGGGAGATAGTGTCAGACTCTTACTGACTAAAAAACCCACCTCTTTCCTTCTTGCCTTTCATACCTGGGCTCGAGCTTCCTTTCGGATAACCCTGGCCCCAGTAGGCTCCGACCCAGCTGGGCCCCTGCTGTTGCTGATAACTCCTTGAGGCACGCGGGAACAGAGCGCGCTGTCGACGACTTGGGCTCGGTCCGGACAGTTACCGGACGGTTGGACAGCGAGCTACCCATTAGCAGCATTCTCAGCTTCCGTTGGATTATCAAAACCTGAAGAATTTGCCATTCGAACTAATAATTCTTTACATTCTTCTTAAAAAAATTCGTAATACTTTATTTTAAACACAATGAATAAAGATCAATACAAATTGGCATGATTTACTTTTTCCTTTTCGCCAGAAATGAAACGTAGCTAAAAATTAGAGGACAATACGAGTAATCAATAGTAAAAAGAACCAAGTCTTCAAACCGTAACTGAACGAAGATAGCTATAGAAGCATTGCTAGTACTTTATTGTCAGACGTTACATTAAGATGATTTGAGGACTCGAGTTCTTTACAATACTAAACGCCTCTTACCACACCCGGCGTTATATGCGGAAGTGAGGGTCGCAGAATAACTTATTAGAAAAACCGTGTAGTATAACTAACAAGAGAAAATTAAAATATCAAACATGGAGTATTTTTATTTAAAAAAAATAACGGCTGATAAAAAGCAATAGTGATTTACTAAATAGTCTCTTACTTCGATCGGTTTCGGTTGATAGACATAATTCTTTTTACTTTAAATTTCTCATATAGTCCTTTATAATATGGCTTAGGTTTCAGCATTGGCTAAAAAAAAAAAAATCATGACAGCTATGTATGGCAAAAGTTTTATTCTCCTTTATGGTTTAGTGACAAATTTAATTTCGTCTTTTAAGTGTGTACATAAAAGGTATATAACATCTACTACAGTACATAAACAACATAAATTACAAGGCCAAAAATTGATACTATATTACCCGGAATGCCAATCAATAGTGAGTACTACGCTTACAAGACTCAATATCAATTTCCCAGAACTAACGAGCTATACCTAAAATGTTAAAATACATGGTAGGGGACTATTATAACAACACAAACAATGTACTCTAGGCACAATTTAAACTGCAAGTCGTTGATGGCAGTTATAATACTACTCCTTTTCAGAAGCGTAAAGTTGTAAAGAGGTGACTCTAACTAACTAAAAGGCTTTACACACACAAGTGAACTCCGAACGCGTGCAGCCCGTGGCCCAGACGGGACGACGAGCCCACTGTGCGAGAGAGATAGAAAACAGGTTCATCTACGGTAAAGAAGAGCACAGAATAGTGATATTGACCTTGCGGGTGCTGACGTCATTCGCGACCTAGCTGCAGCTACATTTCTCTGTGTGTGTGAACCAGACCCTGAAAATGTATGTGTGCGCTCGATTTCCTCGAGTTTTCACTTGTGTGCGTTGTGTATCCACGTTTCTGTTTTGGCCCCTGTATTTACAGGGTACTGTGCAACAGGCGGGAGTGTGTGTGTTGTGACATTGATTTCTCGTCTCCCGTGAAAGCAACAGGCGAATTACATTGTTCGCGTCTTTGGACGGGGTTTTATTAGCGTAATATCGCTTACTCTGTAACGTTAATATGCGTAATAAGGGATCCGTCCCGGGCTCCCTTGGTACCTTGTGGCTTGTAAGTATTAGTTAGGACCAAGTTGGTGGCGTCAAACTGTCTGTTTGGTTAATGTTGACGCTTTCATTAGGCTCTTGTTTGTTGTCAAAATCAACACAAGTATATGTATGGAATATTGTAGTAAAACTTTGTTACTTTACTCGCAATTTGTGACTGCCTGAAGCCATTACTTTTTCCCCAGTAACGTTATTTCTTTTGATTAATTTTTCCGCAGGTCCCGGGACATTTGACCTTCCCGGAACTTTTACTTTTTAATATCACTCAACTGAAATATTGTTATAGCTACTCTGGTTTGTATTATTGTTGCTGATGTCTATAAAATAAAGCTGCTTTCAAATTAATTCCTGCTTCAAGTATTTTGTTTTCATTACTGTCTGGAGGTGTGGCAAAATTATTCGCATCGATCTTGATAACTGTATTGTCTAGCCGGTTTGTCTAGTGGTTAGAGGCCCTGACTGCTATGACGGAGGTCGTGGCTTTGATTCCCACCCAAGACAGATGTTCGTATGGTGAGTACGATCGTTTTTTCGGTGTCTGGGTGTAATTAAGATACAATATTACAATATGTATGTATTTAAGAATATATAAGTATTTTTATCAGTTGTCTAGTAATCATAGCACAGGCTCTACTTAGTTTGGGACCGGACGGCGTTGTGTGAAAGTTGTGGAATGTAATTTTTTTTTTTGCGTTGAAAGGCCTCCAATAAGGTGGACTGATGACCTGGTGACGGTTGCGGGAAACCGATGGATGCGAGACGCACAGGATCGTTCGTTGTGGTGACGCTTGGGGTAGACCTATATCTAACAGTGGACGTAGTTCGGCTAAAATTATGATGATGATGATGATTTTATTCAAGGGTCAAAAAAACGAAAAGGTGTAACCTGGCACAAGATCGACACCAAGTTGTAGGAAGTATTGTGGGTAACATTTATTAAGATGTTGATGCCTCCTGGGGCCACGGGTAGTGTGAAACCTGTGTGCCTTTTGCCTTTTGCCTTTTACGATTTAGGGTCTTGGTAACTCTATGATACAATCCCACAATGGCACATTATATCTATGCAGCAGAATTAAAAAGAAGTAAGTACAGAAGTAAGCATGGATGAAGAAGCCATGTTGCGCAAAGAAACTGGCGTATATTACTAATATATTTGCAGTATCGTCCGATCAATTAAGGGTTCCTTTTTTTTTTCTTTGAGGTACGAAACCCTAACTAAATACACTACCTCAAAAGTGGCGTGAAACCGTGTGCATATTATTTATTTATTATTTATTTATTTAAATCTTTATGTTGTTGTTGTTGTTTTTGTTGTTGTTGTTGTCTTTGTGTTGTTGTTTGTTGTGTTTTTTCTTTTCTTTGTGTTGTGTTGTTGTTGTGTTGTTGTTGTTGTATTATGACGATTGAATTGGTGGATCAAAAAAGGTGGCTCTTAGGAAAAAAATGTATTTGACATTTTTGTAGATAATTATCTGATCTACATTTTTTTGTCTGGGTTAATTTTATGTTCAGACAAAAATTTAAGTTTTATCAATTTACCGTTTTGCTGAAAATCGACCCCAAGTATTTTTTTATTCAAGGTGTTGGATCGATGAGGACTTTTTTTATGATGGTATAAATTATAATGAATTATACTCTTTTTTTTAAGGGTGGAAATCATCCAATGACTTCTTCCGCTCTGGGTGGAGCGAGAGGGCGTGTCAGACTTTTACTGACTAAAACCACACCTGTTTCTTTCAGTTGCTGTCTGCATACTAGGGCTACGGGTTTCCTTTTCAGAAATTCCCCGCGGTCTTAGCTAGCGAGCATCGATCCTACTGGGTTCCTAGGGTTTACTGACATTTCCTTGAGGAGCACGTGGATTGCACGCGCTGTAGGCGACTGAGCTCGGTCCGGTTGATTACCGGACGGCCGGACGGCAGGCTACCCATTGCTCAACGTCCGCAAGCCCGCGTCTACGCGAGTCGGGGTCTGAATTTCGGCGGCTGGGGCGTGAGGACCTTCGCTCCCTCACGCATGCCGCCTCCTTCTTTGCTAGCATTACTGCTTCGCAAAAGGAGGCGACCGCCTGCCATTCCTCCTCGCTCCAGACCATAGCCTGGACCAGGGACGATAAATAATACTCTTACCTACCTACCTACCACTTAAGCTAGGGTAGGTATACCTGTATTTTAAAAGGTAGTTTACGGTCAGGTCAATTACGAAAAATTCTCTCTTCTGTCATTTTACAGTAAAAAAATAAAACTAAAACTGTGTAGTGTCTTTGTGTATATGAACCTTAGTGGCATCATGCAAAAGAGAGGTTAATATTATCTTGTTTCTCCCAGTTAGAATGAGCCCAGTATACCTGTATATTGTATTTAGTCTGATTACAAATTCTACGTCTTTTTTGTATTCGTTTCGAATAGAGCAACAGGTGCCCTTACAAAAACACGGGATTTCGAATTCCTGGCGTTTAGAGAAGATTTTTGAGATTACAGTTTAGTACTGTCATTTCTGCTACATGGGAAAATGTGTATGTGGAAATGTGTGAGTTTATGTATGTGTATGCCTCCTACCGTAAAATGGGGTGAATAGAGACCAAACTTTGGTTGGTTTTTCACTTTGATATCATAATATCGGCCTCTAACAAAGCATCGATTTTTTAGAATAACAATTTCTGCAAAAATATTCAAATATCGAGAAAATACTTTCAAAAGTTTTGTCACAATTCACCCCTTAGTCTCTATTCACCCCTAAGTCTCTATTTAATAATCATCATCATCATATTCCTGCCCTTGTCCCGTTTTATTTGGGGTCAGCGCAACACGTTTTTTTCTTCCATTCTGTCCTTTCACTCGTCATGCTATCACTAACTCCCTTTTCTTTCATATCACTTCTCACACAATCCATCCATCTTTTCTTTGGCCTCCCTCTCCCCTTCCATCCATCCACATGTAAACTCATAACTTTTTTAGCAACATGCGTTTCGTCCCTCCTTTTCACATGACCATACCAAGACAAACGATTTCCTTTCAGCTTTGTCACTGGCGCCACTTTCAAACTTCCCCTAATATACTCATTTCTCACTTTATCCATTCTTGTCACACCACACATCCATCTTAACATTCTCATCTCTGCTACATGCAATCTTTTTTCATCCTTCTTTTTCACAGCCCAACATTCTGATCCATACAATACGACAGGCCTTATCACGGACTTGTAGATTTTACCCTTCAACTTGAGGGGCATCCGTGGGTCGCAAGTGGTTCTCGTGACCTGTCGCCATTTCATCCATCCTGCGTTGATCCGATGTGTTACGTCCCGGTCTACCTCACCATCCCCTTGGACGAGCGACCCTAGGTACCTAAAGTCGGAACAGATCGGTATGGGCGTTCCGGCGAGAGCTAAAGGCACAGGATTGGAGAGACCGCCGAAATCGAGTCTCTATTTAATAATAATAATAATAATAATAAATCATTTATTATCAGGCATCTTGGCCCATAGATATATACCTTACAGACTAACATACATATAGAATAAGTACAAGTTGTCGTTAGTAAATAAGACTTAAATCTATGTTAGTAACACTTCACATTGCACGAATTACTACATTATATTTACCCCTAAGTCTCTATTCACCCTATTTTACCCTTTAAGTTTCTTTCTTGCGGCGCGGCTAAGTTTTCCACACATAGGCCACATGCCACAGCCACAAACGTCGCCACGAGAAGCTAGAAGTGGCCACATAAGAAGCTGAAGCGCGCGACAGCCACTTGTTGACGTTGGCCGTTACTTTTTTAACCCATACTTGAAGTACATATTTTAATGGACTCCATATAAAATTTATAAAACCTACAGGAAATATGCCGGTGGCCGTTTTGTGGTTGTGGCCGGTGGCCCGTGTGCGGTGACCCAAAGAAAAACATTATGTTCTTTGCCGTGCGGAGGCCGTAACTTCATTTTGGTTTGTTTAGGTTAGTGTTTTCGGAAACATTTGAAACCTAATTTAACGTGGATAAAATTATGTATTTCTGTTGTTTTTCTGTTTTTTCGGATAGATATTTAATGAGTATTTAAATGAAACATTGATAGAAGAAAAATAAAAACTTAAATGAAAACTATATGATTATACTTACACAACTCTTACCTAACATATGAGATCAAAAAAATCCTCCGAATCGCTGTCGACTGAAAGTATGCCCAAAATATTGGCGGCATTGCCACGTTGTATGTCAATGCTTATCTCTGACTGAGGTAAAAGCCAGCCTTTGTGTCAAATATTCATATATAATTTAAAATCAACAGCCACTTATATAACTTGGCCTCACTGAAAAACGGCAAACAGATTTTCAGGACAAGGTTTTTATGGTAGAATATGTTGAAAAATTGACGAGATAAAACTTTATCCGAGCTAAGCGAAAGCAGGTCGGACAAGACAGCACGCGCTTTGCCAGGCGATTTTGTGGTGGTTGATTTAGTTTAGATACAGAAGTTGCAGAGGCTGAGGATACTACGCTGTTGTGGCTCTCACAGCGCCATTATCAAACTTACTTGCTTGATACATATATAATATCTTTGATTATATACTTGTCATAATGTACTATGTCATAAAGCTAAGGACGTCCACAATAGTAATCCATCGTGAGCAGTCTTGAGCTTCAAGCCTCACCTCGCTTCATATTATTCTTTATGTGGTTGACCACATAAGTGTCTCCGCACCGCACACGGGCTACAAATAAAGCCGCTTCAAGCTTCTTTTTGAGGTGGTCTCTTTTTGAGGCTCGTATGCGGCGGAAAAAATGGGTCGTAATCCTCTGCACTGACCCAGTGTGGTTTGAGTATACTAGCGGTTCCTAAATATTATGGCATATGTACCTAACAACTAACCAATAAGTGCGATAAATCCTATTGTAATTTGGGTTGATTGAACTAAATAAAGAATTAGACTATCTAATACATCTTCACGATCTCATCCCAGAGAGTAGATCCGCAATGAAGCAACACAGCGTGGGTATCACGATGTTTATTGCCCTACTAGGAAATTGCGTAGGCTTCGGCAATGAAAGTTAAGAGCGTGTTTTTATTTTTTATTTTTTTATTTTAATACTTCATGCACACAAAAGTACAGAGGCGGACTAATAGTAATATGAAGTAATATGAAGACGAGACGAGATCTTCTTTGTTTTATTAATATAAACTTGTTCTTGACTCTGATCCCACCTGATGGTAAAGTGATGAAATCATAGAAATGGATGTAATCGTAGATGGTAAGACGCACTAGTTTATAGGAGTAACTCGAGCCCCGGTATGAAGGCTAGAAGGAACGGCGTTGGGTTTTTAGTTAGTAAGAGTCTGACACTATCTCCCGCTCCACCCAAGAGCGGGGGTTGTCATAAGATGATTTTTGCCCACCGAAAAAAAAGCGCACTAGTTTATTAAGAGGTTATTCACTCTAGTCAGTTAAATACACCAAATTATAATCGACCGGTAAGACCGCAGTCCGCAAACTATGAGCAAGCTGTGTTATTTTGATTTGTAGGAGTAGAGACAACACTAGCGCCATCTAGTTTGAACGATCGAAATCAAGGCCTTGGAAAATACTGCTGAAATAAGCAACTAACTAAAATTGTGTTTTCTATCTCAATTGGAAATCAAAAAACTATTTTTTTTATTATTGATAGTTTTGCGCTTGACCGCTATCTCACCTGATGGAAAACGACGATGCGGTCGACGATGAAACGCGCTTACCTAGAAGAAACCTATTCACTCTTGACTTAAAGATTCCCGGGTATCAGGCTATCAGGAAACACAGACTCCGGCAAGGAATTCCACTCCTTAGCTGCACGCACAATGAATGTGTTTCCAAAACGTTTTGTGCGTGTAGGTGGGATGTCCACCATGTACCGGTGGTGCATCGCCGTACGTCTGGTAGTCCGATGATGGAACGGGCTAGGCAGAATCAGGTTATGCAATTCCGATGCACACTCCCAGAAATGCAATCGGTAGAAAACCGACAGGCTAGCAACTCGGCGTTAATGCACAAGTCTTTGAAGCTTCGAATCGACGAGTGTATCATCGCCAATTATCCTTCTGGCTCGCTTCTCAATTGCCTCAAGTGCATCAACTATAACGCAGCTCTTCTTTAAGTAATAGGGCACATAAACTTAAGATCAAATTGTTTTACTTTGCAAATGTATTAGGTAGAATATTCATTGTTGAAGAGCCAAAATAATAAAATAAAATAAAAAATCTCTGCTAAACATCCTCATGCTCGAAACATGCTCGATCCTTACCGGACAACACAGAACGGTGAGCTAGCTATTACTCGTCGTCCAGAAGCTCCCGCTTATGGTGGCTGGAAATCTCCTTGCGAATGCTCGACGGGTCTCTATATTCGTCTGCTGTAGGAATACTGAGGTAGTCTATTACCCTCTAATATACAGCTGGGTCGAAGCCTACTGGGACCAGGGTTAATTTGAAAGATAGCTCAAGCCCCGGTACGAAAGGCAACGAAGGAACAGGAGTGGGTTTTTAGTCAGTAAAAGTCTGACACTATCTTCCGCTCCGCCCAAGAGCGGGAATATCATTAGATGATTTTGACACCGCAAAAAAAAGGTGAAGTACTAATCATTATCCAAACTCATGAAATAAATGAAGAGATGAGAATCATCATCATCAGCCTTTTTAATGTTCCCACTGCTGGAACTCAGGCCTCCTCTCTAGGAGAGTGAATGGGCCGTAATCCACGCAGGCCCAGTGCTTGTCGGTGGATGTCACATGTCTTCGAATTGTTGGTTCTAGGACATGCCGGTTTCCTCACGATGTTGTCCTTCACCATTTTGAGAGATGAGAATTACGTCTCACAAAATTAAATTTTATTAACCTGAAAGTTTATAAGTGCACATATAAGCGTCTTCGCAAGATGATGTTTAAAGAATTTCTTTGTAAGTAGTTGATATTAATTCATACTGTTATTCTAAAGCCAAATATTGCTTTGATGTGACATTCTTTGAAACTTTATAAGTATTTGGAGGTAAATAAAAAGCATGCTTTATTATTGTGTACATATATTCAAAGTCAAAGTTATTTATTTGCAAAAACAGTGGTGTACAAAATGTGGCAATATAATATTATTTTTTAGCGTAGATATATTTTGCTCCGAATTTGAATACAAATATTAAAAAATATAATAATAATAAAATAATCTTCAAATTGTAATGCTCAGGGTTCCAGATGAACTAAATGAAAGACGAACAAGATCGGTATAACAATATATGCACAGATTCCAAATTAAACAAACCAAACAATGAGAACTTATCAACTAAAACAAGGATCCTTAAAGCAATAAGAAGTTAATGTGACCCAATCATGAGCGCATGATGGGATCGAACCCGTGGCAAGGAGAATGCCTGTCCGCACGCTCTGCCTAGGAGCTGATCGCTCCTTGAAACTGCGGCGAATATGACGGTTGCCACTATGTCAGTCGGAGAACAAGTCTGTTGTGAAATGCCCTGGAGTCGAAGACCTTGTGCAATGTCCAGGAAAAGGGCGTTTCCGCAAGCTGAGAACAATAATGAATGTGTCAGCATTGTGGAACCGTGCCCGATCACAAAAGCACCATTTTGTAAAATAGACGCAAACACTTACCCCGTTTCCTCCACACTTCGCCTCAAACGTACCACAACTCCTCAATACACCACTGATACTCGCATGGCACGAATTACGTTAGATATTTATATTGCAATCAAATCGCTCAATTAGTGAAAATAGATTATGTAATAAGGTGGAACAGCTTTGCACGATCGTTCGAGTCCCTTTGTTCTTTATCATTATCTTGTGCGCGGTGTTACTAATTTCCCGCCACCCTCACTTGTCAAATAATCAATTAACAAATAGTGATGATCATACGAAGTGGCGAGCCTAGTGATGCCATCTATTTTTAAACCACGGAACAAGATCCTCGATGATAACAAAATATTTAAAAATATAATTTATATGTGTGTACAGATAATCTTATCTTATCTTGTTAAGGGGCCGAGAAACAGCTCGGACACTTCGACCCAGGTGGATCTTTTGTGGTCCCCTAGATAGCTTACTCCTCCCCACCCTCGCTGAAAATCTCCTTCATAAGTGTACAGATAATAAAGGAAATAATAATAATAATAATTTATTCAAATAACATTTACAAAAAATGGACGTAAAACCAACAGTAATAATAAGCTTTTTCATATAGTTCAGTGCTTAAAAATATACTAAAACTAAAATATTATTAAAAGTGCAAATAATCGTGGTTCGGATATACAATGTTTGTTAGTGGACCACCCGAACTATGGTACTATAACTATAGTGCATTAATTCATGAATCCCCAAGCGACCACCGGTGGCCGCGCATCTATTGTCTTACTATTGTGTCTCTAATTGACGGTATCTGAAGGGTTAATTCATGAATCCCCAAGCGACCACCGGTGGCCGCGCATCTATTGTCTTACTATTGTGTTTCTAATTGACGGTATCTGAAGGTTTAATATTTTAAAGAAAACATTCTGAATTTCAGAATTCAAGACCTTGAAACTATATAAAATTGAGTAAATTGAAATTCTAGATTAGAAATAGTATTTAACTAGAAAATACCATAAAATAACATTGAAAGCAACTGGAAATTTTAATAAAAAATGTTGAACTTAATTACTACTAACTATATTTATTTTTTTTAAAGTTTGGATAGGTGAGGGATTGAAAAATCAAGTTGATATCAACGAAAAACAATTTAAAATTTGGTTCTTTGTTGGTACATCTACAAATATTTAGCTAAAACATACTGAAAACACTTCTTATCAAATAATAACATGTTTCACACGCTGCGTAGAAAAGTGAAGTAAGAGACCGAAGTTTTCAAAATCTGTAATGAATAGAAATATCATAAAATCATCGTCAAGTTGATATTTTGAACTTTTGAATTTGAATGACTAATAAGTAATCTCTTAATATCAATATGACTTATTGTTATCCTTACTAATATTATAAAAGTGAAAGTGAGTTTGTTTGTTTGTTACGTCTTCACGCCTAAATGGCAAAACCGATTTTGATGAAACTTGGTACACGGATAGACTATGTCTTGGAATAGGACATAGGCTACTTTTTATCCCGGAAGTATGTTTCCTTAGGATAATTTTCTGCTATCACGCAGCTAGTAGTTTATAAATTATGTTAAATAATAAATTATTTTTATTTTGCTAATTGGTTGCACTGCTGATAACCCAGAGAAGAAATACCGAAACCAACTCAATTATTATATTATTTTTACTATATGAAAATCATGCAGATTCTAGTATCCGAGATAGTCTTTTGAGGAAAAACTCCCACAAATTTAGTTGGAGATACACTTTAATAAAATAAAATGGAAACTAAGAAGCTGATATTGATGACACTTTGTGCATCTGTTCTCAGCACGCATAGCATGTATCACTATCCTTATTAATATTATAAAAGCGAAAGTGAGTTTGTTTGTTTTTTACGTCTTCAGGCCTCAAAGGCAAAACCGATTTTGATGAAACTTAGTACACATAGACCATGTCCTGGAATAGGACATAGGATACTTTTTATCCCGTAAGTATGTTCCTTTGGGATAACTTTCTGCTATCACGCGGGCGAAGCCGCTGGGAGCAGCTAGTAATACGATAACTTTGAACATTAAATATTCTCAAAAGCTTTAATTCCCTCCAGTTAAGCTGGTAATATTTGCTAGTGAACCAATCGTTAAAGTATGCTCTCTCATTATCTATTAATTGCTAAAATTGTTCATCATCATCAGAACTTACCATAGCCATAGAAGTTATACCAACATTAGCAACCCCGAGTGCCTTCACGTGTACAGGTTCCTGTACATTCATCAAGAAGAAAGCCACTACTTTCCTGTTCTTCACGTCCATAGACTCCCAAGGTACGCCATATACAGCGTGTTTTAGTTTTTCACTCTGTAATGATTATACTTTTAGTGGACTGTATTTGAAAAATAAAAATCATTTTTTCATAGCAAGCTTTTATAGCTCGGTATACCTATATAATTAACACTTGTTAAGACAAATCATACGAGCCCAAACTCGATGGGGTTGTGTCACCTTCCGGTTCCATCATCAGATCAGCTCCATGTCATAATAATTTTGCATTGTCATCTGATTTACACATGCATGCAAAATTTCAGCTCAATCGGTAACCGGAAAGTGGGTCAAATTTAATTTGCAAGATTTGATGATAGACAAACATTAGGACAGGTGAAACTAAATAAAAGCTTGTAATAATAATTACAGCCATCAGGTTAAAGTTTATTACGCCTTTCTAGATTAGAGACAAATTGAATGTAACCCAATGTATCCCAATTTAGAGTTGTACTCTAAATTGGGATACATTTTTACTAAACAAAAATTGCTAAATAATTTTGAATGAGATATTTGAGAATTAATTTTAGGAGGTCAATGACATTTCGACACTTTTCAGTTGTCTCAAGTTATGATTTTTTTTTTGTCATAAAATACTATTTTTTTTAAGTTGTGGGACAATATACTTGAATAAAACCTAAATAAATAATGAAGCTAAATAATTTTTAAATAGAACAAAAAAAGTATTACGGTCTCAAATCATATTTTAATCAACATATTTACAACTTGATACTGACCATCAAAATGCAAAAAAAAAATAAGGATATTTGAACTCCAAGCATCTTGACATTTTCACCTTAAGTCTCGGCACACGAACCTCAAAAAAGCGCCGCTTCAAGCTTCTTTTTGAGGCGGCCTTTTTTTGTGGCTCATGTGCGGCGGTGCCACCACAAAAAAAAGCTTGAAGCCGCTTCAAGCTTCTCCAGCCACAAGGTGTCGCGCGCTGTTTTTACGGCGGCTGCTTTTTTATGGCGGCGTTCTTTGAGGATAGTTAGTCGTAAAAGGAATTATGAACAATCTCTTACCTCACTTCCAACCAGTTCGAAGATGACTGACAACTGTATAAGTTGCTGCGCCACTATTATCGTTAAAGGCACATATCTTATAAGAGCTTGCCTCGTCTGAAAAATGAAATTTAAATATTATAGCAACAGTATAAGGGCAACAATCTTCTTCAAATGTCTAACATTTAATAAATGGTTATAAGCGACTTTGGAACTTGCTAGTATTTTAGTTGTGTTCCAATTATTTACTAGCGGTTTGATAATTATATATCTTTTAATTCAAAGACATGTGACATTCACCAACCCGCACTGGGCCCGCGTGGTGGATTTCGGCCCATTGCCTCACCAAGAGAGGGGGCCGGAGTCCCAGCAGTGGGAACATTATAAAGGCTGATGATGATATATTATTATCTTTTTAAACCAAATCGACTTCTTTTGACTGTCGAGTTAAAAAAGTCAAAAAACACCAGTGGTTCACTCTAGAAAAGGCATCTGTATTAATTAAACTACATAGTTCACTCCCTCACAATTTTAATGTTTTTTTGAAAATGTTCCGGTTATTTCTTACAAATAACGTAATTAGAGACATAATAGAAAGACAATGAGAGAGCGAATTAAACAAACAGTTAGTAAAATTGTTGATTATTAAAAAATCAATCAAGGCACTAGGAGTTACTGCGGTCCTAAAAACTGACGAATACTAACCATCTGTGAACACTCTAGGAGTAGCAAACATCCGCTTGCCTGATGAAATATGTAATATACGAACAGCATCGGCCCAAACACATCTGACATTGTGTTTGTAAAGCTGTAAGAAAGGTTTCAGTTAGAGTGTTATAAAGGATTTTTTTCCTGAAATATGTAATCAAAAAACAAGTTGAAAAATTATACGAGATATTTTCGGTGTTCTACCATCATGCTTCATATACAATATTCAGTTATCAACTTTCCCTCAGCTATTTAAGACGTCTTCAAAAATCACTTCGGATGCCTTACCAAAAAGCCTGTAATTGTTAAGCTTTGGGAAGCGTTTTGGGGACACATTCATTATGTGTACAGCTAAGGAGTGGAATTTCCTTCCAGAGTCTGTGTTTTCAGATAGCTACAACCTCCGCTAGGTTGTAGCAATCAGGAATAGTATATTTAAGTCAAGAGTGAATAGGTTACTTCTAGGCAAGCGTGCTCCATCCTCCACCACATCATCTCTTACCATCAGGTGAGATAGTGGTCAAACGCGAGCCAATCAATGATAAAAAAAAGCTATAAAATCTACAGTACAGTAAAAAAACTTACTTTACTATCTGTCGATGGTAAACAATACATTCTGACAGCCTCTCGGATACCTGCTGTAGTTCTTCTTTAGAATATTTTTCTGCTCTTATATTGAATCCATTTTCTATCAAACTTGAACCTGATTTCGGTCTTGGAAAATCATTTAGAATGTTAATCAGTATTTTAAAATGGCCCCAAAGATGGAAAACCATTAGTGATAGAAAAAGATCAAACATGCAGAACCAACTTGAGCAGAAATATGATACAACCCTGCAATATATACAAAATAACAATTATTGTGACATGCTGTTGTTCTAGTGATTAGTGGCCCTGGCTGCAATGCCGGAGGGCGTGGGTTCAATTCTCACCCAGGGCAAATGTTTGTGTGATGAGCATCATTGGTTGTTTTGTGTCCGAGTGTAACTTATCTATGATATTGTACAAGTATGTATTTAGAAATATAAAAAGAATATTTATCAGTTCTCTAGTACTAATACACAAGCTCTGCTAAGTTTGGGACAAGACACAAATTTAAGTTATTTGCGAGTATATAGAACAGGGTTTAAAGCCCCAACTTCCCCCGTTGCGTTGAAAAGACAATTACCAAACAGAATTTTTTTTTGTCTAGTTCGGGCTACTGCTTGATAGTCGATTTTAAGGTAAGTATTAATTTTAATCGTGCAGAGAACTCTAATATTACGATTCAGGATTTCAAATTTTAGTTCCCATGTGGCGTCATAGATGTCACTACAGATATAGCGTTGCAAAACTTACCAGTGGATAATACAAGCGACCGTATAACCCTTTATATCAGTCGACGTATTGAAAGGATAAGGAAAATACAAAGAGTGTTCAAACGTAGAGTTTGGGAACTCCCCACTTTTGTATCGTCCTGCAGCATAGTTACTGTACATCGGTATCAAGTTGAAGAGAGACAGTACGGACAACATCAGCATTACTAACCATAACGTGAACAGGTGTGATAATAAGTGGATCGTTTTGTATGTCTGAAACAAGGTCAAAATCAAAATTATACTTATATCTAGCTTAAATACTGTGTCGCTACTGGGAAAAACCCTCCTTTTAATCCTTCCATTGTTCTCAGCTCTGAACCACTTCTTGCCGATTCCAAAGGAAGACATCCAAATCGTCATAGTATGTTTTCAGGACACGGATTTAAACAAGAAGATAATCAAATTATTCATAAGTAACTGGAAACAGTTAACCGATCCTTGAATAATTTTAAAAATGTAACAAATAAAAGTATAGACCACAATAAAACGCATCTAAATGACCCTCCTTTCTCTTTGCCGTAGTTGGGTAAAATTAAAACAGGTTACACTATAAACTATTATAAGTTTAAAAACGGACAGGAAATGCTGATTGCACCTGATAGAAAACAGGGTTCGTAATATAGTAAATTAGTTAGAGATGAAATACACAAAAAATGTGGACTCGGAGTATACGCTTCACAGTTTTGAAAAACTCCATTGCCTATTAGAAAAAAAGAAGATCGAAACAAATAACATTCAAACAGATATATAGAAAATCTATATATATAAAAATTACCCCCGTTTTCCGTAGTCACGACTTGTCATGAAAACGGCTTGACCGATTTGGCTGATTTTTTTTGCTGTGATTGTTATTGTGAGGAGAGGGTAGAGTAGGGTAGAGTAGGGTAGAGTAGGGTAGAGTAGGGTAGAGTAGGGTAGAGTAGGGTAGAGTAGGGAAGAGTAGGGTAGAGTAGGGTAGAGTAGGGTAGAGTAGGGTAGAGTAGGGTAGAGTAGGGTAGAGTAGGGTAGAGTAGGGTAGAGTAGGGTAGAGTAGGGTAGAGTAGGGTAGAGTAGGGTAGAGTAGGGTAGAGTAGGGTAGAGTAGGGTAGAGTAGGGTAGAGTAGGGTAGAGTAGGGTAGAGTAGTGTAGAGTAGTGTGGTGTAGTGTAGAGTAGTGTAGGGTAGAGTAGGGTAGAGTAGTGTAGGGAAGAGCGGGAGCGGAGCCGTGCGGGCAAAAGCTAGTATCGTTTAAAAGAGTGTTCATGGAGTTTTTTGCACGTTCTTCTCCGGAACGTGCAAATTCAGCTTCACTGTTTTTTTGACTGACATTTTGAAAATTTTAAAGTGTCTGTGATTCTATTTAATATAAATGTTTCTGATTTCTAGGCAACAAACTCAAATACGGTGAAGTTTGCGAATTTAAATGATGTCTTACCTTCATCGCAAATTTGGAACGATCTTTAAAATAGAATAGGTGAATTTTAGTAAGAAATTCTTTAGCAACCTCTCTGTACTTCGTAGAACATGTTAGCGTGACGACCCTGGACTGCAACATAAATAAAATTACAAAAAATAGTGACAAATTAATAAATTTCACCTTGTGAAATATTAGTTCCCAATCCGCTACAACTAAGGCGATAGTGATGACCTGAAGTTCGAATTGTTGTAGTATGCTGGCAGGTTTGGACGTTGTACAAAATCAGTAAAGATCACGCTTTTTAAAGCATTTTCTCAATCTTTTTACACCTGCAGCCTGTGGGTTGGGTATTTGTAGCGGCTACACAGCGACCTACGTGTCCAATATAACAATGCACTCAGGGTTCTGTTGGGGTTGTCGTGGCGAAGCAGTGCATCACGGATGTTTGCTGATGGGCACGCCATGATTATGGCGGTAAGTCATCTTTGAGGCGTGGCTGAAAAGACCTCACGGCGTCCTTACCTTCCGCATGAGGCAGGTCCTCACCGGACATGGCACGTTCGGGAGGTTCATGTATCGGATTAAAGCAGAAGAGACGTTCGAGTGTCGCCACTGTGCGGAACGCCCGGAGGACACGGTAGAGCACACAGTCGAGGTGTGTCCTGCCTGGGCGGAGCATCGCCGTGCCCTCGTGGGGGCGATCGGCGGCAGAGACCTCTCGCGCCGGGCTTTGGTTGAGACCACGGTCCGGAGCGAGGAGGAATGGCAAGCGGTCGCCTCCTTCTGCGAAGCAGTTATGCTAGCAAAGGAGGAAGCCGACCACATCAGGCAACGGCGCCCTCGCCGCCACCGCCGGGATTCCGATCCCGATTTCCGGCCACCGTAGACGCGGGCCGGTTGTGATCATCCGGTAACTATCCGGACCGAGCCCAAGACGTTGACGGCGCGCACTGTTTCCGTGCGCCTCAAGGAGTTGTCAGCAACAGGAGGGGCCCAGCTGGGTCGAAGCTAACTGGGGCCAGGGTTATTCGAAAGGAAGCTCGAGCCCCGGTATGAAGAGGCACATTCGTGGCAGCACCAATAATGGGATAAAGAATAGGGTCCAAGCTACCAGTGGTAAGGGCTCCTGAGAGAAGAATCTTTTAACAATATCAGCCGTGTCTAGGAGTACTGCTTTCTGGATCAAGCCTTTGATCCAACTGTCTGACGCCAGACTCTTTAGATGTAGATCTTAGCAATTAAGCCATTGCCCGTCATGACCATCAGCACAATAACTGCTGTATCTACTTCCCAAACGTTGACAGATTCGCGAAACAAGACAAGATACTTAGCATGAGGGAGAAAGAGCTATATTTTAAGTATTATAAATATTGAAGCTAGGATTCCAGGAATGTTCGACAGTACCGTGGCCCTGGAATGCAAGGGGTAAAAGCATAGGGGACTCCTACCCACCTATATGCAAACGGCGCGCACTGTTCCCGCGCGCCTCAAGGAGTTGTCAGCAACAGAAGGGGCCCAGCCGGGTCGAAGCCTACTGGGGCCAGGGTTATCTGAAAAGAAGCTTGAGCCCCGGTATAAAGAGGCTAGAAGGCACGGGGTGGGTTTTTAGTCAGTAAGAGTCTGACACTATCTCCAGCTCCACGCAAGAGCGGGGGTTGTCAGAAGATGATTTTTGCCCAGCGAAAAAAAATCCCATATGCAAAAACAATCAGAACAGTGTACACTTTAAGCAACTTCCCTGAAATATTAACTTACCACGTCAACTATAGCCATAAGTATAGTGATATACATGTGTCCAAGTTCCAGAAACGATAATTCACTTATATGTACGAAGACATAAAATATAAATCCAATTAAGGCAAGAAATGTTATAGCCAAGTATAAAAGTTTAAGGGACACTTCCTCATAGTAGGGTTCGCGTTCTCCAATTTCTTTTCGAGGCCAAGAACCAATGACCACCAGCATGAAACGCAAGATTTTTATGTATAGTAAATCGGATGGTGTATTGATGCCACTGAAAGAAAAAATTGTATTGTTATTGCTTAATTAGCTGGTGACTTTGTTCGCGTTCATGTTCGTAAAACAGTACAATGCCATTTGGTCACATTATCAATAAGATTTTTTTTGCGCAAAACCTTAAGTTTTTTTTTCTAAAATAAAAGTAGCACCTACTCCAATAAATATCACATATATACTAATGAAAGTCCCTTCAAAAGGTCAATCTGCCGCAATATCTGGAGGCAACAGCCCTGTTGTCTCCAGATGGAAATCCTGAAGCATGACGCAGGTTCTCACCAGACATGGTAAGTTCAGGAGGTTCCTGAACCAGATTCAGGTGAAGGAAACGGCCGGAAATTATATTGGAGGTCTGTTACGCTTGGGCAAAGCTCTGACGTGTCCTCGTCGGGGCGATCGGCGACTTCTCGTGCCTGGCCCTAGATTTAGCCATTGTCCGGATCTGCTTCGTGGTCCGGAACAAGGGGGAATGGGCGGTGGCGGCTTCCTTCTGCGAATAAGTAATGCTAGCAAAGGAGACGGTCGCCGTGTGTGGGAATGGACATCCTCACGCCCTAGTCGTCAAGACCCCTACTCCAACTACCAGCTACCGTGAGCGCGGGCTTACGGATGACGAGCAATAAGTAAATCGTCGTCCGGACGTCTGGTACCCGTCCGTACTGATCCCGAGTGGTCGACAGCGTGTATTGTTTTACGCACATCTCAAGGAATAATCAGCAAAACGTTAGGGGCCCGGCAGGGCCGAAGCCTTCTGGGGTCATGGGTCGACTTCTGAAAACTTTACCTGCCCCCCAAGCCAAGTTACAACCGTTGCATCGATCACCTCGAGTCGGCTACGCCTCCGATTCCTTTGTTCTGACGTAATCTCAACGCTCAGTCACGTGGTCAGAACAAAGGAATCGGAGACGTGACCGAATCTTGGCGATCGACGTACTAGAAACAAAACAGTCGTAACTTGGCCAGGCCAGCTGGTCTTAAAACGTAAAGGACAACTGAAGGAATATAGGTGTTATAATATTAGTGTGATCATATTGCAAGTCTACCACTCGGCATGGGCATGTCCTGCTAATGCCACCTTCAATACCACCTCTTGCAACCAAGACATCTAAAACAGTTAACAAAATAAAACTAGAAAACTTACTGAACAGCCTCATTTTCGAACAGGAATGATCTTAAAGTCATTTTGACATATATAATCAAAATCTGTTACAGAAGCTCCTATTCTAATTTTTTTTTGTTCAATACTTGTTTCTCTGAGCAATGTAGTCGTGGTTTTGAAATAACTAGTTATTGTGTTAGTTTTTTTCAAGGATTTTATAAATATTCAATTATCGTCTAAAGCTAAGACCACACCGAAACAAGTAAAAAATTATTCCAATAAATACGTACGAATCGGCCACCGTACACGCGGGCTTGCGGACCGTGAGCCATGGGTAGCTCGCTGTCCGACCGTCCGGTAACTGTCCGGACCAAGCCCAAGATGTCGGCGGCGCGCACTGTTCCCACGCCTCTCAAGGAGTTGTGAGCAACAGCATGGACATAGCTGGGACTTAAATAGGTTACTTCTAGGCAAGTTTGCTCCAGCGTCGATCACATCACCGCCCACCATTAGGTGAGATGGGGTCAAACGCGAGCTTATCAATAATGAAAAAAAAAAACTTATCTCGTGGGTATCTGCCAAGGACGGGTTATGTTTTTGTTTTATGATTATTATCATCATTTCAGCAAGAAGACGTCCACTTTGGACATAGGCCACTCCCAAGTGTAGCCACAATGAAAGTTCCTGTGCGTCTCGCATCCATCGCATTCCTGTGACTCTCACCAGGTCATCGGTCCACCTTGTGGTAGGCTTTCCAATACTGTGTCTTTCTGAACGCGGTTTCCACTCTAAAACCTTCTGGCTCCATCGACTATCCATTTTACGTCTTCCTGTATCGTGGATTCATGCATACATTACCTGACGGCGGGACGGCAAGCTACCCATTGCTCGAATACCGCAACCCCATGCCTACTGTGGCTCCTCTGCAACTCATGCCGCCCCACTGCCGTGAAGATATCTATTTCCTCACGGCTGCAGTCATCTCCTTTGCTAGCAATACAGTTTCGCAGAAGGAAGCGATCGCATTTCATTCCCTCTCATCATCATCATTATCAGCCTTTTTAATGTTCCCACTGCTGGGACTCAAGCCTCCTCTCTGGGAGAGAGAATGGGCCGTAATCCACCACGCGGCCCCAGCGCGCGTTGGATTCTCATTCCCATCCATCCATTCCCTCTCGTGAGCCTAAAATTTTAAATAGACATTTGCAAGTACTGGTTTTTATTTTGGATTATAAACAATTCAGTACCTTTCTGCATCGTAGTCTCACCCTTATAATATTTCAGAAAACATGGCACATTATTCATAAATTAATTTTTCCTTGTGATTGTATGATCAAAGTAAAACATTAAAATAATAATAACAAGACATCCGTCTTTATGATGTTTGCAAACATACTTTAATTGTCTCATATACCCTTTAATATTTGCTATTTAGCTTCCATTATTCTATGGTATTCCGTAGAAAGCAATTTAAGAGGGCCCCCACCGATCTATCATCAACATGAGCGTAGTTTAAAAGCTCGCCGTTTCATCAACGCAATGTTTGATGAAAGAGACAACACAAAAAAGAAAAATAACCCCTGAACGATCTGTTGGCATTTGGTAATTCCGTCATTTACTAGAATATTTCACAAAACTTATTCCAGGAAATACGTGATTTTTTTAATAACCCTAGAAGTTTTTGATAATCAAATTGCGTTTCGTCGTTCAGAATCTCGATTAATTTGCAAGGTTTCAATAAAATATATTATTTATGCTTTTTAAAATTATGAGTTTTGAATTAGTTTACAAACAAGGGTTCACGCAAAATACCGGATTTTCAGAGGTTTTACTGATGAGTTTTACACCAATTATTTAAGTTTTGATTTTGATTTTGAGTATTTCATAAATATCTAGAAAAAGATGTGTAAATAATAATAACAATCGACTCCAGCTCATCAAGCTGGTATTTGGCAGACCCATCCCAAATGTGGGAACAGTACTCCATACACAATTTGCACTTGATACAGTTTGAGCAGCTGTCAGCAACTTGCACTGCAAGTTCGTGATCTTACTAAGGAACTTGAAGACTTGAAGTTACGTACCAGGATGCGAGTAAAAGCATTACACAGTGGCACCACAATATTGTTGAGGTTGTTGTTTTAACCGGGTCTGCCCAAGGAGAAACCGAGTTCATACCGCGTATTCCATCAATCCTGAACGATCTTCCTTTCGAATTCAAAAGACTACAGTGCAAGCGCACTTAAGATCCTTCGCCGTAATGTTGGTAATACGAAAAAACAGTATATCAATATTTTTTGCAATGAAATAACTTAATCTTAGGGAGATTAACTGATACTTCGTTACTTTTAACAATTGCCTTATTATATTGTTTTTTCTTTTCGAAACTGTAAAAACTATTTTTGAATATACTACAGGTCGCTGGGTTCCATTCCGATTGTTCTGCAATTCTTTGAAATACTGAAAACGCCACGCCACAATATTGTATCTCTCCATTGACAACTTCCTTTTAGACCTGCTTATTTTTAATAAAATCCTATTCCCCTCATAATTCTCCAAAAAGTGTTGCAAATACCGTTAAAATCGATTTCAATTCGCACTTCGGACAACAATTTTGGTAGAGAAGGCTCTCTTTGCTTTTCCCTTTTTTTCTGTAGACAAACAGAGGAGCCAACATTACGGCGATGGAACTTCATAAGTGAAATGCACTGTACAATTTCCTTTGAATGTTTGTTTTGCCATTACAATAAAGAAATGTAAAAAAAAATTTCATTGTCATTACAACAGCCAAACTCTTAAAACGGCGATGCGCGCGGACGTAGTCGCAGACAAAGTGCTAGTAACGTCATAATCACGTAAGTGCAAGAGTATGGCAATATGTACCGGGTTGGTCGCTCTTAAACTAATTAAAAATAAGTGTGTTATTTGTTTATAGCAAGAAGCTCGAGCATAAATGAATGTCCTTGGATGAGTCATCTTTTTTTTAATCGTCGGTATCTAGGTAATAGTAGTAGTATATTTAGCCTATTATGTCTCACTGCTAGGAGAAAGTCTCCCTCTACCTTTAATTAACCTAATTTCCTAAAATATTTAAGTGTAGTTTTATTATTTATTTTTCCCGTTATTTTAATAAACATTAAACAACTCCAGTACCCCTAGCCTAGTTGATAATCTCCAATCGTTAAAGCTAGTAGAAAACTTCAAATGTACGGAAATGATGATGAAAAGATTCGGGGGCGTGGCCAACTCGAGGCGTTCGACGCAAGAGAAGCGGTTGTATGCAACATAGCTAGGGGGGCTGTTTCGCAGTTGATCGATGGTCGTGGTTGAATAATAGCTTTACCTTTTTTCATTCCATTTACTGCTATTCTGACTTAAACCTTACCTATAACCATTCTCACTAACCATACATTCACTCGTTTACTCTCTAAAATCTCACTCCAATCATTTTCCTCATTCATTAGTCTTTCAAAATGATCTTTGATTTTTTCATCATCTGACAGAACCATTCCAGCTTCATTCCTTACACATCTTACCTAACAAACATCCCTCGTCTCTCTCTCTCTAGTTTTAGCTAGCCGGTCCAGCTCTTTTTGGCCTGTAGGACTGTCCAGTGTGTTTTACAGTTTGTCCTGGGCTTTTGATTTCGCAAAAGCCACGGCTTTCTTAGCTTTTTTCTTCAAAACGTCATGCTCCCTCTTTCTTTCCGCATTCAAATTTCTTTTACATGCTGCAATTCCTTCCTAGTTTTCTTTTCTTTTCTTTAAACATATTCTGAATTTCTCTGGACCAACACCATGTATTTATCTATTGTGCCTTTTCTTCTCGTCTCTCCCAAAATATCTTTCGCTGCATGCCTGATACACTCCGCCAACTCATTCCAGCTTTCATTTATACACCCATATAGCCAATACACAAAAACACATTCAGTCAAACACAAAACCACCTCCTCTTTGAAGTGGTTAACCACACAAACTCATTCAAAGTATCGGGCATGTCCACCAACAGGTCTGCTACAGCAATGTCTGATATAAGGACAATCAAATCTTTCGACAATCATTGCCAGAACTGTATTGGAGCTCTCCTGACCCTACGCACCAAGGACGCGCACTGTTTGCGCATAATGATTTCAGAGTGGTGTTGCGTTTATGTAGATACTGCAGTGCATCGGGCATATTGTCTTGAGTAAGTTTGGCTGATTTTCACGCTATGATGAAGAAGGCTGCTTTGCTGCTAAACAGATTTAGGACTAACTCCAATGGCTTTTTTCGAACCTTAGCCAATAAATATGATGCTTGGTGATCAATCACCGGTTGCAGTTGCTGATGTGGCAGTAGGTGAAATTTTTTTTAAGTAAAAGTTGTTACTAATCAATGGACCTATTTTGTCTTTTTATATAAATATTATTATACTCGTAAGTAAGTAGTATCTACTGAAATCATGTTTAATTTGACAGCCTATATTTTTAGCTCATAAATAAAAAAATAATAAATAGATGTTATCTATTCTGAAATATCATGTCTGCAAGAGTGGCGAAACAAGTATACACGTATAAATATACACTTGGTCTGGAAGTGTTAAATAAAACACACGAGCTTTATATTTGCAGAAATCGAAATGTGATACTTTAATTAAAAACCCAAATTAATATTCATGATTTGAAACAGTAATATTGTGAAAAAAAAAACTTAAACAAGTTGCATAATGTAATTCACAGCCTTTACATGCTCTTTAGAAAAGTGAAGTAGGAGAACGAAGTTTTCAAGATCTGTAAAAAAAAAAAATTAAATTAGATACTCGTATCAATGCTCTTTTAATTTGCTTATTAGTATCATATAGCAGAGTGAAGGCATTTTTGTCTATCTTAAATTTGATGGATATTTTCTTGTCACGACGCCCTTTTTGGTCTAATGCATCGGCGCCGTTCCAGTTTCTTAAGTTACCTAATCTGTGCGGAACGCCTGGAGGACACGGTGGAGCACACAGTCGAGGTGTGCCCTGCCTGGGCGGAGTATCGCCGTGCCCTCGCGGTGGGATGGGGTGGGGTTTTTAGTCAGTAAGAGTCTGACACTATCTCCCGCTCCACCCAAGAGCTGGGGATCATAAGATGATTTTCCCCACTGAAAAAAAAAACGACGTAATCTGTGGCTGCTTGTGATGAGTTTTCTATTAGCATGCGGCGGAGATGATCTACCTAGGTTCATTCTAAATCGACAGGTGTGTTGCTTACGATTCGAGTTTCAAAATGACGTATATTGGCGTTTTGTGCTGATAATGCTGACTCTTTAAAAAATTGTTTCACTATTCAGTAGTAGACTCCGAGTGCGGACTTTTGATGTTGAGTTAATAAAAAGAAAAGAAAGAATATCTGCTGTAGCGGAAGTCCCTTAGTTTACTTCAAAGGGAAAGTGAAGGTTGATACCGATTGCTCTAAAGTCAGGACTTCTGATACTTCAGGAAGATAAGAGAGACACATATTTAACGAAAAAATTAAAAGATATATTCCCGAGCCTGATACATGCATGTAAGATGGCAAAAGACTGGCTTAGATGCAGTTGACATAATTTTTACTTTGATTACACAGTACAAAGTATGTCAACTGCATCTAAGCCCACACAAAAATAAACAATTTGTTCCCCACTTGAAGTCTCCTATGTTATTGCTTATCAGTATCTTCCTGCCCTTGTCACGTTTTATTTGAAGTCAACGCAACACGTTTTTTCTTTCAATCTGTCTTGTCACCCGTCATGTTATGACTAACTTGTTTTTCTTTCACATCCCTCCTAAGTATTGCTAATAAATGGTACATGATTACCGCAGTCATAGAAGTAACGCCGACATCAGCTAAACCCAATGCCTTCACATGCACTGGTTCCTGTACATTCATTAGGAAGAAGCCTACTGTGCGCCGATTCCTTTTGTCCATAGATTCCCACGGTAGGCCGTAAACCGCAAACTTTAGTCTGTCACTCTGCAAGGAATATCAGAAACAACGGATGTCACTTGATATGAATATTGTGAGAGTAAACAACGTCTTCTGCATACCGAAAGAAATAGCGTTGGAAGGCCTCCTATAAGTTCGATCGATGACTTGGAAAGAGTTGTGGGAATCCGATGGATGTGACACGCCAGGACCGTTCTTTGTGGCAACACTTGGGGACGCCTATGTCCAACAGTGGATTTCTTTCGGCTAAAATGATTACGATGAGAGCAATCAAGGTATTTTTTTAAAACGGCTGTGTTTACATCTTCGGTTAATGCAACGTGAAAGATTTGTAATGTACCAGATTATGATGCTTTGATAGTACGTTACAAAAAAAGGTTATTAAACATTTTACTTACAATACTGCCAATAAGTTCGAAGATGATAGATAGCTGTATCAGTTGTTGAAACAATATTATTGTCAGTGGTAAATAACGAGTCAGAGCTGCCGCAGTCTGAAATAAAAACAACCAATTAATCTTAGGCATGGATCTATAATATCATCTATTCTTCTGATAATTTATCAATATTATTAAAAATCTGATTTGACCTTGGAAAAAGACAAAAACATTACAATAAAGAAGTAAAAGTATAAGTTTAGTATTAAAAGTAAATTACAATGATTTTAATTGTAAAATGTTTTAATCATAACACAACAATTAAAACATTTCAACAAATTGAACTACTAGTAAAACCAAATAATTCAAACAAGCCACTTTTCAAGCGATTTGATGCAGTTGGTGCTATTTATTTTAGTTTATTACCAGAAAAATTAGACTAGCTTGCCCACAAACCAAAAAATTCTAAATAGTCATTCAAAATAAAAAAATAAAAATATTTGAGAAACCTAAAGATGGTTTCCAAATACTTATTCAATGATATTCTCTCTCTATCTCACTTAATCTATGTCAAATCAACTTTCATACTTTATTCCTTTTTTACAATATGGCCTCTTGCAAAATAAAGTCAAATCAGTTTTCATGAAAAATCGAAAACTTTAAATTGGCCCACGCATTTTTTCTATTTACACAAACATTTAGATAAACGTATTTTACATCATTGTATTATGCAGTAGGACAACAAAAAACAGTCGGACAGACAGATACAAACTAGACACTGACCATTTGTGAGCACTCCAAAAGCAGCAAGCATCCACTTGCCTGATGGAACCCGTAATAAGCAAACAGCATTGGCCCAAACACTTCCGATATTTTGTTTGTAAAACTAAGCCAGAAACAAACAATTGTGTTAAAATCGATCTTAATTAGAAAGCAATCATTTCAAGTAAACCATTTACATGCACTCTTGAATTGTCATGAAGGCGGTCCGGTGAGTATCAAGCCTGAGTCAAAGGTGTGCAGTGTTCCACTCGCACCTCAAAGAAAGTCAGCAAAACTGCCCAACTGGCTGCTAGGGCTGCGGAAATGTCTTAAGGGCCAAGCGCCCGAGAAGTGCCATAAAACAGTAACTTCCTGAAGCCTACTTCTCAGTAACGGTCAGGTTAATAAGTTTGAAAAAAATATATGTTTATTATAGATTCATGACCAACATTATCAATATTTGATTTTTTCGTGTGATTAATACTTTTGTCTAAAAAAAATATTACATTCAACAATTCACATTCGCAACTTTTCTTTAATCCTTCGAAACGGCTTGGATCTTTAGAAAAAAAATGACATATTAAAATTGGTGGTTAAATATTTTTCAAACTGAACATAGCATATGTAAATCAATCAATATTTCGCAAAGAAGATGGATTTTAAAGCCAGCGGGGCTCTGTCCGGGCGCAGCTGGCTGCAAATAAATGCACAGAAACTTCTACTGTCGCCTAGGCGGGTACGAGATTTGTGACCATTTAATTTCGGTCTTATGTTCAAAGGGATATAAGCCTTAAAGAGTTACCGTGGCTTCAGAACGCAAAGAGAATATGAAGGAACCTAGGTGGACATCTTGGAGACCTGAAAAAGTCATTTGATGATTTCTGACCACAAAACTGGATATAGCAAGCAGTAGATGAATTTATTTGTATATACATAAATACCTACACTTCTATATTTTTATTAATACAAATGAAAATTGGACTCTATAGGTACCCGTCACTGATCACATTTGTGTAGTCAAAAGTAAAAAAAAAACGAAAACCCAAAATTGCCCACGTTTATCATAATTAGTTAATTCATAATAATGCCCATCTAGCTAACCCTTATTTCAGAGGGGTGCCAGTGTGGGCGCCATCGCTGCGTCAGCGGCCTAAAGCCCAGCTGAACGCATGCCAGAGGGTCATGGCAATACAGATGGTGCGGGGATACCACACGGTTTACCACGAAGCGGCGAGCCTCCTTGCTGGCCTGCCACCATGGGATCTGGAGGCAAGAGTCCTTACACACATGCACGACTTGCGAGTGGAGATGCAACGCAGGGGCGAAAGTCCGCTGCCGGAACAGGCATGGTGTACAGAGCTCCGGCAAGCTCTCATGGTGAAATGGCGTCAGCACCTATCGCAAACCAGTGCTGGACACGCCATAATTATTGTCAAACAGAGATAAGCAATATTCCGTGAACGAATTTTGAACTCGCGTCAAAAGTGTCGTACGCTGGGCTCTTATGATTAGTTAAATGTGCCTGTCATTTAACTGAACTATATTTAGGTAGTCAAATAAACCGTGTCAATTCATGGTTTTCAAAAGTTGAAATAGGTGTACCACAAGGTTCATTAGTGGGTTCAATCTTCTTTTGAGTATAATATGTTAAAGATTTCTCAATCAGTCAAAAATACGACCCCTTACCGCGTTATTTGCAAATTAAACTGAAATTCATTCTTCCTACTTAGCAGCCCTATGCGTTCCAAAGCCGCGATGACTATTTCAAATAATCTCGCAGGCATCGGCTTTAGCTTACCTCATCAATTATGCTAATTTTTTTTTTTAACTTTGTTTATCTTGCCACGATTAGACTCAATGTCAACTTAAATCTTTACCCATCATAGCATCGGCATACTAGACTAAGTCTTCCTAATTCCATCAGTTCTATGAGTTATGTGTTCGGCTTACGCCACTTCGACTTGTTAATACGTAAGTAGATATAATGCAACTTACCTAATAATATCTCGATGATATTCAATCAGTTCACCCAGTTGAACTGCAACGTTTTTCAGCTCACTTGGCGAATATATTTCATATGTTAAAGTCACGTTGCTATTTTCTGGAATAAAACTTGTCTTTTTTGCAGGTCTCGGAAAGTGGTTGAGATTATAAAGTAAAATCTTGAAATGACCCCAAATATGAAACACCATCAGAGATAGAAAACAATCATGAATGCAAAACCACGTTGAACAATCATAAGAAAAAAACCTGAAACAAAAGTGACAAAATTTAATGGTTTGTAGTTAATATTTACTTTAAGTTAAAACAATGGCCAACAGACAAACAGCATTTTAAACTTCATTGTTCGACATAAATGTGTAACTCTTAAACTGTAATGCAAGTTTGCGATAACCATGAGTAATTGAGTACTTATAGATTTTGTTTCAATCATAATGTGTCGATCGTTTAAAAAGGGTTTTTTGATGTTCTTGCAATCTTTTCTATTTTTATTAGTGCAACTCCTCGATATTTAAAGCATCTGTTTCAATGTCAGTGCCAATTTGATAATTGAGAGTATTAAATAAGAAGGCTTTATGTTTACCAATGTAATATATTAGCGAGGATATACCACTTCAATTCTGTTGAAGCATTGAAAGGGTAAGAGAAATAAAGAGCGTGTTCATATGTGGCATTTCCCTTTAAACCACCTCTAGCGTAATTTCCAGCAGAATAATTATTATACATAGGGGTAACGTTGAATAAGAATAGTCCGGCTAACATTTGACAAACGAGGAACACGGTGAAGAGGTGGGAGATCCGATGGACTTGTTTATGGATCTGAAATAAAAATATATAAAGTAAGAATACAAGTTTTTATAGCAATGATAGAAATTAAAGTAAAATGTGATGAAAAATGTTTCGAGTATGAATGGCTATAAATGGATTGGAAGAGCAAAAAGCAATGAATGGATTATGTTAAAGATAAAACAGCTAGAAACAAGGACTTCCTTTCTATTCAGTTTAACGTGATGACAATCAATACAGAAAAATGCAGGAGACAACGGAGAATAATTCCAGGGTGGCTCTATCGTGCCGGTTGGCGACCGGACGAGAGCACCCGATGGCGACCCCTGGGCGATTTGGGCGCCCCCGCAGTCTCCAGATCAAAACTCTTGGCGCAGCAATTCTGGTCGTACTTTTGGAAATACGTCATAGTACCTCGCTTACCTGCTATCTGCCACCAACCCTTTTCACTCGAAAAAAAAAAAACAAAATTTAAAGAAACTTTCTGCCCCAACAGCTATCTGTTCTGCGAGCAATGTGCCCTGCCCATTGCCACTTAACCTTGGCGATTCTTTGAGCTATATCAGCAACTTTAGTTCTCCTTCGGATATCTTCATTTCTGATTCGATCACGTAAGAAAACACCAAGCAGAGCCAAAGGGTAACTATGGCCCTTTGTGTGACTTAAAACCTTCTGATGACGCTCATGTTGAGCGACCACGTTTCGGAACCATATGTTATCACTGGCAAAATACTTGGGTGGGTAATAGACTTTTGTCATGAGACACTGTGGTATATTGGGTGAAAGATATGCGGTAAAAGATACCGCGTAGATTCCCGAACGCTGCCCAACCAAGTTCGATTTAACGATTAACCTCTTTCTCGAAGTTAGATCTACCCAGCTGGACTGTTTGTCTAAGGTAGATATCTACAACTTTGAGTATAGAGTCTCCAATCTGATAAGAATAGGTGGTTGTTTATCATGACTTTAGTATTATCCATGTTCATTTTAAGACCCTTTACTGAGGTCATTGAGCATTGTGCTTAGTTCTTCCATAGTCTCAGCCATGACTACCATGTTGTCGGCAAACCGAAGGTGAGTGTTGTACTCGCCACTGACATTAATGCCAAGTCCACTCCAGTCCAGATCCTTGAAAACATCCTCCATTGCGGCCGTAAAAAATTTCAGAGAAATGACGCGTCTCCCTACCTAAAACTCTTCTGCAGGAGGATAGTTTTCGAGGTGTGGTCTTGAAGTCGAACTAACTTAGTGGCCTTTTTTTGCAAACACTTCATTCAACTCTTCCTGCTGCATATCAACGATCTGCTGATGCCTAGTATCAGTTGTATAGGGATACCTGCCAAGTGCTAGGGCTAGTAAGGTGCCAATTCAGTCCGAAAGGGCACGCTCTAGCACAGCCTGTGCTAGAGCGTGCCAATGTCCCACTTCAGACAGTCTCCAAGTGAGGTGAAGCCAAACTGGTGGGATTTAACGTCGCCAAAACACAAATGTCTCTGTTTAAGGCTAGGAGGACCCTTTTGCTACTGCTTTTCAAAATTGATGCCTGGAGTATACCGACCGCCTACAGTAACTGCATGTACGGAGAACGCCTAAGTAGGAACGGAGTTGAAATTTCTTCAGACTTTAACTTTGGGCAGTCTAAAGGTGTTAGGAAACTTGGCATTCTTGCAAAGGTCCGGCGCTACTTCACATCGGGACAGTGTGTGGAGTACTGCAGTCACATAATTATGGGCTTGGACTCAGTGGAAGGGCGCGCGAAAAGGCTAATTGTTGATCCAGATCTAGTTAAGTCTTATCTACAAAGTCTTGAGCAAAGGCGTAGGGTAGTCAGCCTTTCGATGTAGCATTTTGGGGAGTGTGCGCGGGATTTCATGACTTAATTCTATCATCTCATTTTTACCATCGGACTAACCGACGAAGGGATAGTATCCAACCTGACGTTGTTAGAATCTCTAGGGTCCGGACCAAGCGATTTGCCTCAACATTTATACATCGAGGAACTATAATTTGCCTGCCACGATCTTCCCGTCCGATTATAATTAGGGTGCCTTCAAGCAGGAGTGAATTGAAAAAGCTCTTAATAAACTAGTGCGCCTAACCACAACGATTGCATAACTACTTACCATAAGGCGGGATCGAAGTTAAGCATTAATTTATATCAATTTAAAAAAAAAAAAACTTTGGAAGTGAAAAAATATGTAGTTTTATTTAAAATCGATTATTTGTCTTACCACCATTGAGTATTCAGAACGGTCTTTGTAGAAGAACAGATGGAATTTTTCCAAAAAGAGTCTGGCAACGACAACATATTCAGTAGAAAAACACAATGTCGTGATTCTAGACTGCAAAGCAATGTGACAATATTATTCAGTCATTATACCTATAAAAGATAATGCAGAGGTATTTATTCCGTAAAGAAGTATCCATTCTCGGTTTTTACCTAAGTATGTATTATAGATGGATATGCAAATGGCTTTTAAGTCAAAGACCTCCCACAAATAATTGAGGTACTCTATTACCAAGCTGTTTCAAACCAGCTCTTAGGTATGCCTCCACCTTTCTCGTAATTTTTTTAGGTTTCACAATTCAAATTGTATTCAAAGTTTTATCTGCCTAAAGATTTAGTAACAATTTAAGGAGGCCATTTCCGAGCCGTATATGGCCAACGTAAACATGCTTTCATCCAGAGCAATATTTGATACCTAACGAGACAATGTAAACGCAATTCGTCACTCACTCGAATATGGTTCAAATATTATTCTAGGAAATAAACATTTTTATTTTTAAACCTTAAAATTTATAGGAAAAACTTTCATAATACAGAATCTCGATTAAACATTCAATGTGTCTATAAATATATTTTCTTTACATTTGATATTCAGAGATTTTTACTAGATTTGCTTTAAACAAAGTTTTAATTTCAGTAGAAATAAAAAAAAACGAAGCCAACGACAGAGCTATCGGACAAAGTTTGAGTCGAACCGACACGAGAAGAAGAAGAAGAAGTAGAAATAGATAATATCCAAAAGATATCTATTTCTAAAACTATCTAGAGAAAGATGTATACAACTGATCTAAGATATATAAAAGAAATCTCTTCCCTCATCTGTTATTTGATTACGATAAATATTATAAGCTAGATTATTGTGTTAATGAAGACATTGTGCATAGATTGCCTAGCTAAATCTGGTGGAAATAATGTAAAATGTTGGAGCTTGGCTTCGAAAACAAACGCCAGCTCTTTGACACTGACAGATCAACGGCGCAATGTCATCATGACGTTTAGTTTGTAAGGTTAAATTTACGTGTGACGTATTCGCACTCCATCTTTTAACTTCAGAACAATATATCTGACTAGCTAACAGCAATGTTTGAGTTTCCTTGAAGCATCCCGAAATTTCCCCAAACATAAAACAATACAATTTAATGAGATTTAGCTAGGCAACCTATTCGAAATGTCTTAGTAAACGCATTATCTAGCAATTAATATTTATCAAATAACAGATGAGGGAAGAAATTTCTTCAACGGATCTTGTACCAAATTTTATAATTACGTAAGAGCGGTCATATTGAAATATATCTTGGCTTGGGCGCTCCTAATTAAACATACAGAATATAGCATATAAGAAGAAAAATAGAACAAAATTTACTGATACTTTTACTTACAAAAATGACAAATATCATTAGCATCGAAATATACAAATGGCCAAGCTCGAAAAAAGTCATTGATTTTTTATGTATCAGAACATACGAGATCGCGCCGGCCATACACGATGAACATAAAGTCAAATGGCAGCACCTTTGGAAATTCACCCAGATCTTTCTTCTTTGTATAGCACCTGTATCAAGAGGGTCGAGAGTCTTGAGCGGCCAAGAGCTTATTACTGATAACAAGTGGCGCATTATTGTCAGGTACGCATAGTCCGCTGGTGTGGTGATGCCCCTGAAAAATAGTAAAATTCTCCATCATATTTTGTCTATTTTCCCAACCAGGGTCGTCTTTCAGTCTTAGCAGATGGAGTATATGCGTTTTAGATTTTGTGAACGTCACATAGGCATTAGCATTATGTAAGGTCTATTGTCCACGGACGAGTAGCTTTATAGACGCGTCGATGAAGGGGCAACGTCTTGCCATCGTATCGTTGCTGCTTCGTAGATAGAGTTTCATAGTTTTGTATGAGAACTGTCAGCAGACGTACACCAAGCGTATAATGATGAATACGCGTCTATGAAGCTATGCGTTGCGGGGCAATAGGCCTAAGTAATTCATGTTGACTGCCCCAAAAAGTTTTTCTTGTGATATGATGATTAGGACGATTTATCAATCAATTTGTTTCATTTTAGACCACTGCTAAACGATATTAAACATAGTCATCGACCAATTTGCGCTACAACAGCTGGTTTCATTTCATTCTACTGTTTGTGCATTCAAAAAATATGTATTATCCTGCTCGTAAAAATAAAATATACTTTCAGCGAATTCAACTTATGATTTCCTGGACGTAGAAACATATACGTATCTTGTCGATGTTTCGCCACGTGTTCCTTGACATTGCGGTACGCATTGTGGAAGTTCGTGTGCAAGGAGAAGCAAATTTGAAGTTTTTCTTAAATTAAAATAAATGTCTGCATCAAAACTTACTCTTGAGGCTCGTAATCAAAAAGAAAATCACGAAAACTACGTGAAGTACGAGACATTATTAATAAACTACCTGAAACTTTATGACTGTGAATTTAGGAACTGACAGGTTTTATACTGAAAGTATACTTCAATAGTCCTGTATTATTAAGATAATAAAAATGTGACAGTCTGTATGTTTGAATATTTGTTGATGATCGAGCCTCTGTCTGAACAGTTTGGAATAAAACTAACATTCCCTTCGGATAAAATGAAATGAATAGATACTATTAGAATATGAAATAGTTTTAATTTCGACAGTAAATTCCTTTAAGGTAAATTTTCAATTTTTGCACGGTCGACGCCTCTGCAAAAAGCTTTAACTTTATTAGGCTTGGGACACACTTGCTTATGAAAATGATTTTTCATTCTGAATTCGAATTGCATCGTCAACCTAACACTGTTAATAGGTTTTTTTTTTATTGAAATAAACTAGAGCTTGACTGCGATCCCACCTGATGGTAAGCATTGGTGCAATCTCTAATGGCCAAGCGCACTAATTTATTAAGAGCCTATTCACTCTAGCCTTGAAGACACCCAAATTATAATTGAACGGGAAGATCGCAACAGGCAAATTGTTCCAGTCCTTCGACGTATGCGGTATAAACGTCGAGGCGAAACGCTGTTTATAGGTGGCGCCCCTTTTTTTGATATGATGCGTGATATAAGTAGCATGGTATTAATAATACGAACCTAGTTTTCACAGCCATGTCTATATATAGCTTAGTATCAAGATTAATCAAGATACTGGTTACTTCTTCAATCCGGTCGAACATTTGTTCCCTGGACGCTACCTGCAGTGACCAATCCGAAAATCTTCTAAAGGGTTGTGACCTATCTTGGTTGTAAAAAATAACTTAAGTGTCATAGAGCCAATCAAAAAGCCGTGTAGTTTTAATACGATTGATATCTGGAGTCTCGCGCTTCAAAAAGTTGTAATAAATTTATAAAATTTATGGATACTACGGTTCAAGGATTTTGTCAACATTAGCAGCTTGGTTTTTGCTTGGTTTTGCTTTGCTTTGCTTTTTTGCGTTTGAATTTGCTTTTTTTTAGATTCTTAAATCTGTATTATTATGACTTCACAAACATTAGCGCCCCTAATATGTCTCTACCCTTACAGTTTTCATTAGCTGGTAATCATTATAAAAACATATGACTGTTCTCATGTTTGTACTGTCTTGATCTTTGATCATTTGTTTGATGGATAACACAGCGTTTGTCAAGATTTATGATAGCCATTCATTATCATATTAATAAAACTGTACATTCATCGTTAGATAAGTTAAGGCTATGGATCATAGCAGCACATGAGTAGATAAACCGTACAAAGGCAAAGCTCCGACCATCGTCCGCTTGTACGCGTACGCGACGAATACGCAACAAGCGGACGGTGGTCACTCACACATACCCCGCGCGCTTGTAGTAGTGCAACCGATTCGAGCGGTTGTTTGAAGCTTTGCCTCTGTACGGTTTATCTACTCATGTGATAGCAGTGTCGGACAAACTTCTGGCAGGCATTTAGTGGCACCATTCGGCGTTGATGCTGCCTTGTACTCGTAATGGAATTAAAATCAGATATCCCGTCAAAGTGAAGAAACTAGTGTTCAAAATTGTCCCTGCGCTTCACTTTCGTAGGCGTTGATTCATTTTGAAACAGCCAAACTGTCGACTGATGCTTTGTTTCTGGATCATATTGATAAATCTAGGATTCGTCACCTGTCACAATATCGAAATGCACCGAGACGACCATGTTTCAAAGTTTTGAAGCAAATCACGGCACCACTCCATACGGGTTTGCGTCCGAGCTTTGGTGAGGTTGTGCGGCACGCAGCGGCAAACTAAAGGTGCTGATGAAGAATATTGTAAACGCTTCCCGAACCAGTCTGCAGGAAATCATACCATCTGAGACGCGTTTTACGGAGTTTTTCTTTGATTAACTGGATCTTAAAACTCCCTTGGATGTATATATACGTTTCTAAACCTATTTTTTAGAATGAGTGAGTGAGTGTAGTCGTGTGACTTTCTTTGTGGATTTGGGTTTTTTCAAAGGCCAGCATTCGGCACCATAAGTTAGATCCTGACGGACCGCAATTTTGTAGACTGTTCTTTTGACACGTTTGGCATTGTACTGTCGCACAACATGCCTGAAAGCTGACGTCACTTGATCCAGCTCATGTAAATCGGGTAGGTTACATTTGCGTCTATCGTTAGAAGTCATAGAGCCTCTGAATTTGGATTGTGTGTGAGGTCGAATTTCAGAAAAACTTTTTTTTTATTGATATTAACTAGTGCTTGACTGCGAACCCCCTGATGATGCAATCGTTGATCATTGATTTATTAAGAGCTTAACTACCTACGTGCTAAATTTAAAAGCAATCCAATCAGTGGTTAGGGAGCTGTATGTTGATACTTGATGGATCAGCAAGTCAGTACAGGTTTTCGTCTATGTAGATATTATATGAAGATGAAAGAATAGATCCTATAAACTTTATAGATTTATGTTAGACTTGCCCTTAAAAAATATTATAGAACCCACTAATCAAATGACGCGACATAATACGCCATAATAGGAGGCTTTTCATGATCTTTGATCGGTCACTAATGATTATGGTGTTAGTTTTATAATTTTTGATCAGTAAGAGAAACGTTATAATCGTGTGAAATGTGGTGTGTTCTATTATCCTATACATAATTTATCATGTATAAGGCCAAACGATTTTTTTTAAGAATGGACTTGACTGAGTCTTTGGAGGTCAGCGAAACAGAGAGTAAAGTCCCGCAAACCTCCATTGACAAGAGAGGATCCTCCGACCAGACAGGTGTTATGGTCTGGTGGGTTACGGCCTGATAGTTGATTTTGGACTGTCGTATATGTTCTAATTGCGCTTAAAACTTTGATTGCGTGATGCAGGACTTAGTATTTTCTTCGTAGTTCTTATGTGGCGTCATAGATGTCGCTACAAGTCAAATTCTATACGGGATAAACGATTGTTATAATTCAAAACAATTTGAGGTTGACCACGTGACATTACTGTACAAAATAGAATAAACTTTATCGGAAAATCAAACTAGTAACACAAGTTATTACAAACTTAAATCTGGGAGTACAACATCGGTCTTATCACTTTGGAGGTAAGCGAAACAGAGAGTAAAGTCCCGCAAACCTCCGTTGGAAAGGGAGGATCCTCCAACCAGACAGGTATTATAGTCTGGTGGGCTACTGCCCGATAGGTGATTTCGGGCCAAATCAATCGGAGAACTTTGATTGCGCGATGCAGGACTTCGTATTTTTCTTCCTAGTTGCTACATCACTGTCAGCGACGTTTATTTACGTTTGCGATTAGACAGGTAGATTTTCTAATAATAGCAGACATTTTTTGTTGCTTTCAACATATATTCTTTTCAATTATTTAAATTGTAACTAGCCGTATGCCAAAATGTACATTCTTTAGTATTTTACGCAACTAAGAACATCCGTCAGCCGCCATGTACGCCTAATGTCATGTCATGTCGATAATGAATTAGGGATGTCCAATCAATTGTAATCGATCGATTGAATTTTTAACAGTATTATTTAAAAACCTTATAAGTATACTTACTTGATTTTAAATAGGTAGGTATTTATTTATATATTATCGAAAATTATTACTTTGCCTTTTAGGAGAGTGAGCATACCCAGCTCCGCGGGCTCGCGCCATGCCTAGCCATGGGTAGGTCGCTGTCCGATCTTCCGGAAATGGACCGAGTCTAAGACGTCGACGGCGCGCACTGTTCCCGCGCGCCTCAAGGAGTTGTCAGCAACAGGAGGGGCCCAGCTGGGTCCCCTACTGGGGACAGGGATGTCCGAAAGGGAGCTCGTGCCCCGGTATGAAGGCTAGAAGGAACGGCGCGGGGTTTTTAGTCAGTAAGAGTCTGACACTATCTCCCGCTCCACCCAAGAGCAGGGTTTTGTCAAAGATGATTTTCCCCGTCGACAAAAAAAAAAGCATACCTAGCTCGTTTATATATACGAGAAAGAGTGTCGAACCAAGCACGCTGCCTTGTTGCACACCGTAATTAACTTGACACTCATCACTGACATTCCCTCCTATTTTGACGCTCTGGGCACGCTCACTCAGGTAGTCACCAAAAAGTTCAAGTCAGACACCCCTTACTCCAAGTCGTTCCATCTTCTTTATTAAGATGGAAACAGAAATCGTATCAAAAGCTTTTGCAAGATCTAAAAAGTTACCCAAGACTTTTTGGCCACCATCCAAGTTAGTGACGATATGATTCTTGAGGTCATGAACCGACTCTGAAGTTGATTTTTCGGTCCCTAAATCCATACTTAGATGGAGGGAGAAGATTATATTTCTCCAAGTAATCCACAAGGCGTTTATTCAATATGCGTTCTAGAATCTAGGAAATGGCTAGCAGCACAGCTATGGGCCTGTAATTGTTGACACGTTTTCTGTCCCCACTTTTGAACACCGGGTGAATGATGACCTTTTCAAACGCCTTTGGAAAACAAGAACTAATAGCAAAGTTGCAAATATAGATTATAGGTATAGGTTGAATTAGTGAGACCAGATTTCTTTTGAGAAAGGTAGAAGATATAATACTCGTATATCAAGAAGTGAAGAGATATAAATCCTAATCCATGGCACAGTCATTTCGGAGAGTCATTATTACTTATGTTTATTCAAATTCGTCAGTTGGCATCAGTACCGTGGATTGCGAGCAGCTAATCAGAGTGCCACTAGTTGATACCAGTTTCCGATTACCTAGTTTCTCGGCAAGGTCTCGGCTATCTATATTTGCAAAGAAACTGTTTACGTCGTTGACGGATTGTTTGTCTGTTTAGTCCTATTTGATATATTATTTATAGTGGTCCATAGCAGTTTTGTCTTGTTACTAGGGTCTTTTATTTTTTTTTGTTTTGGTGTGTTTGGTTTTGACTTGCTTAAGTAACTTATCGCAATAATTTTGGAATCTAGTGAACGATATTTTTAAGATGTGGTTTTCAAGGTCCGATTTTTTTTCTTGTGTGAGTTATCTTTATGCTAAATGCATCGTAAAAGTCCAAGGGTGATCCATAGCTTCACAATACTTTTACGGTTTGGAACTTTTACTGTTTCAGAATTCGTCTCTATTATTTGATAGTCGTGCAAGAGTCATCTGAGAACTACGAAATTAATTTAAAATTTGTATGATATTTTGTATTGGATATATTATTTCTATTTACTTCTGTGTATCTGTATTTTATGCTGTATATAGTAAAGTGTTGCGTCAGTTGTTTGTAATAAAGTGTGTGTGTCTGTTTAGGTATTTTTTGTGCGATAAAATAGTAAATAAACATTGATAGTTCTTTTAGTTAAAAATATATTTTTATACAATGTAACAAAAGGAAAAAAATAGTTGAATGTATTGAATTACACAATTGTAAGATATTCTGTAGTAGTTTGTGTTTCCGGTTGCAGTTGCAGAGGTGGCAGTAGGTTAAGTTTTTGAAGTATTACTCCTTAGTTAAAAAGTTGTAACTAATTGAATCAAGTTTATCGTTTTAAATAAATATTATAATTATGTATGTAGTATCTCCTGAAATCATATTTAATTTGACAGCTTATATTTTTACCTTGTGAATAAACAAATAATAACAACTATCTGTCGTGAAAAATCATCTGACTGCAAGAGTAGCAAAACATATATATAAAATAGGTTTGGAAGTGCTATGAGAAATAAAACACACGAGGTATATATTTGCAGAAATCGAAATGTTAATCTTTAATTATAATACTAATTAGTGATAGATAATAAATGATTGGATACAGTAATATTATGGAAAAAAGTAACAAATTGTATAATGTAATTTGTAGCCATTACAAGCTTTTTAGAAAAGCGAAGAAGGAAAACGAAGTTTTCAAGATCTGTAAAAAAAACATTATACTAAATTAGATACTCGTATCAATGCTCTTTTAATTTGCCTATAGCAGGTATTTTATTGCAGAGCAAAGACATCCCTTCCATCTGTCTATTTTTATCGTACTTAAACAATCTGCTTGTCACCAAGTCCTTTTGGGTCTATTGTGTTGCCACCGCACCGGTTCCTAATGTGAGGGACCTAATCTGTGGCTGCTTCTGATCAGTTTTCTTGTGGCGTGCGGCGGGTATGGTCTACTCAAGCTCATCCTAAATCGACAGATGGTTTTAGTTATGAACGATGAATATTGGCTTCTTGTGTGGCATATAATGCTAACTCCGTAAACAACTTGTTTCATCATTCGATAGCAGACCTCGAATGTGTACTTTTGAAGTTGAGTTAATGACTATGTCGCAGGGAAGTGAGGATATCAAGGATTTTACGAAATCCCTAAGGATATCACGAAATCCTGGTAGATGTTGAATATTCTAGTTTATTACGTCTTTATTGCTAATCAGTATCTTCCTGCCCTTGTCCTGTTTTGTTTTTTTCTCCCATTCTTTCCTGTCACCCTTCTCGTTATCACTAACTTCCTTTTCTTTCTCATCACTTCTAAGTTATTGCTACTAAAGGGTATATAATTACCGCAGTCATAGATGTAACGCCGACATTAGCTAGACCCATTGCCTTCACATGTACTGGTTCCTGTACGTTCATTAGGAAGAAGGCGACTGTGCGCCGATTTTTTTTGTCCATAGACTCCCACGGTAGGCCATAAACAGCGAACTTTAGTTTGTCACTCTGCAAGGAATATCAGAAACAACGGATGTCACTTGATATGAATAATGTGCGAGTAAATAACGTCTTCTGCGTACCAGAAGACATAGCGTTGGAAGGCCTCCTAGAAGGTCGACGACCTGGGGGCCTACCATAAGACCTTAAAGCAGTATTATTTTAATTTTACTTAGGCTTTTCCTACCATGACGCCTTCAAAATAACCTTATTACAATCTTAAAACAAAATTGTTTTCTTAGTGGTTTTGTGATGTCACTCTTAAAAAGTTCATTCTTTTCGTACTCTCACGGGATTTTTGACCGCTAGCAGTATTGTTTTTACGTCAAATTAGCGGGAATAAAAAAGTTGCTCGAAAGCAGCGGATTTATTATTGTTTTCTAAATAAACTATTTAAAGTGTTTTTCGAGAATTAAAAAATATTTAAACCTTATTTCGATACCTAAACGTGTCTATTAGTGAACGATCATCAAGTTATTTCACTGGAATACACTGTTTATTATAAGTTTTAAGCATAACATAAGCATTTTACTTGGTGGGTCCAATTATTCACTTGGAACACCAACCACTTGAAGGCAGATTACTCTAAATTTAAGCACTTGAAAACTATTTTCATATTTCAAAACTCGGTTCGCACTCAACAAATCAACACTGATAAGAATCTTGTTTATGTAAACATACATTCCGAATTCTAAATATTATGATTCACACTTACGTGCTACTAAATTAAATGTTAACGTAGTCGCCACCAGCTTTTTTAAAATTGTTTTTCTACTTTATTATTTTAAATTCTTGAAAGTTATTACGTCCTTTTTATGGTAGTTACTTAGATCCTTCCAAAAATATATTTTAACAAGACATTTTTTGAGTTAAATGTATTCTATTGGTTCACAATGAACTAGCGATTCGGACAAACATTTGAAAGAGAGAACGCTATACAGATCTAAGCGCGTATCTTTTCTGTTTAGCAGGGAATAGACAAAATATTTAAAATCGTTCGTTCTTTTCTAGCCCCTAGCAGGAATACAATCATACTGAGTGATTAAGTTCATGGTACGAAATTAAGTAATATTACTTTATGATGGAAACAAAACGTTCCTGCAATAAGATTGTTTTGTAAATATTTATGGTCGACCCCCTGGTAAGAATTGCAAGAATCCGATGGATGCGAGACACCAGGACTATTCTTTGTGGCAACACTTGGGGAGGCCTATGTCCAACAATGGACGTTTTTCAACTAACATGATAGTGATGAGAGCAATCAAGGTAATTTTTTAAACGGCTGTGTTTATAGCTTAGATTAATGCAGACGTGAAAAATTTGTATTGTACGAGCTTAGATGCTTTGATAGTATATAATGCTTAAAAAAAATCATAAACATTTTCCTTACAATACTGCCAATAACTTCGAAGATGATAGACAGCTGTATTAGTTGTTGAAACAAGATTACTGTTAATGGTAAATAACGGGTCAGAGCTGCAGCAGTCTGAAATAAAAACAACCAATTAATTTTAGGAATTCTATTTTGTGCAGAATTAGGAAGAAAAGCATTTTGGATTTTATTCGTAAAAGGACATCTATATCATCTATTTTTCTGCCCTTTTATCAATTTTATTTACTAATTCTGGTCCGACCTTGAAAAAAGACCACCAAAGTATTGAATTATTAAATAAAATAAAATAAAAAATTTATCAACAAATTGAACTACTAGTAAAAACTAAAACATTCCACACAAGTCACTTTTTAAGTAATTTGTTGCGGACTTATTTAAGTTTATTATCAGATTTGAAACTTTAAACCACACTAGGCTGCTCACAAATGAAAACAAAATCCTAAATGGTCATTTAATAGCAAAAATAATAATAATATAAGATACCAAAAGATGGTTTCCAAATACTTATTCAATGATATTTATATTCACCTAACCTATCTCAAATCAACTTTTATGTTGTATTTCGTTTTTACAGGCATTTTATAAGATTAAGTAAAATGATTGTCATTAAAAAAAAATTGGCCCATGTCCTTAGTGTGTCAACAATATCTTCGTAATTATGTATAATTCATAGTGGCCAGCTGGGTTACTCAGTAGGGTAAAAAACAGTCGGGCAAACAGATACAAACTAGACACTGACCATTTGTGAGCACTCCAGAAGCAGTAAGCATCCGCTTGCTTGATGGAACACGTAATAAACAAACAGCATTGGCCCAAACACTTCCGACATTTTGTTTGTAAAACTAAGCAAGAAACAAAACATTGTATTAAAGTAAATTTTAATTGCAAAGCATCCATTTCAAATAAACCATTTACAGGAAATTTTGAATTAGGTATCAAGGAGTCGGTTCAGTAAATATTAAGTCTGAGTCAAAGGTGTGCAGTGTTCCATTCGCACCTCAAAGAAAGTCAGCAAAACTGCCCAATTGGGTGATAGGACTGCGGAAATGTCTTAAATAGTTACTGTGGCTTCAGAATGCAAAAAGAATATGAAGGAACATAGGTATAT
Organism: Mythimna lalbum; assembly: GCA_949319445.1. Taxonomy (NCBI): domain Eukaryota; kingdom Metazoa; phylum Arthropoda; class Insecta; order Lepidoptera; family Noctuidae; genus Mythimna; species Mythimna lalbum. The sequence continues at coordinate 15,072,718 of OX439357.1, read as the reverse complement.
TCTGGTCAATAAAATTCTGACATCTTCTGTCATTCCACTTGGACCTGGAAAGTCATTAGATGATTTCTAACCCCTAACAGCGCTATTTGCTGACAAATCAAACTAAAATTTATTCTAAGCAGCCCTTTGCGTTCCAGAACCGCGGTGACTATTTTAAATAATCAAGCAACCACAACCACAGGCATTGGCTGTAGCTTGCCCCAGAAATCATGATGACATCGACTTTGTTCATCGTGCAGTGATTGTTCGCAGTTGTAGTGTTACGTTCCAGTCCACTTCTAAATCTTTACGCCCCCCTCCCCCTTAAATACTGAGTTGCAGCATAGACATACTAGACTTAGTCTTCCTAATTCCATCAGTTCTATGAGTTATGTTTTCGGCTTACTCTACTTCGACCTACGTTAATAGATATAATGCAACTTACCTGATAATATCTCGATGATATTCAATCAGTTTACCTAATTGAACCGCAACATTGTTCTGCTCATTTGGCGAATACATTTCATATGTTAAAGTCATGTTGCTATTTTCTAGAATGAAACTTGTCTTATTTGCAGGCCTTGAGAAGTGATTAAGATTATAAAGTAAAATCTTGAAATGACCCCAAATATGAAACACCATTAAAGATAGAAAGCAATCAAGCATGCAGAACCACGATGCACAAATGTATGAGATCATCCTGAAATAAAAAATCAATAGTAGGCTAGAGTAGGGTAGAGTAGGGTAGGGTAGGGTAGAGTAGTGTAGGGTAGGGTAGAGTAGGGTAGAGTAGTAGGGTAGAGTAGGGTAGAGTAGGGTAGAGTAGGGTAGAGTAGGGTAGAGTAGGGTAGGGTAGGGTAGAGTAGGGTAGGGTAGAGTTGGATATAGTAGTGTGGAGTAGAGACGAGCGGGAGCGAAGCCGCGCGGGCAAAAGCTAGTTTGCTATAAATATTAATAATATTTTTTTTTTGTATTTATTGTATTTCTATTGTTTTTTTTTTATTTTGTGTGAGGTTAAAATAAACGTTTTTTTTTTCTTTCTATAAGTTCAAAACAATATAACGAGTAAGTAATATAAGTCTGCAATGACCGAGTATTTATTGATATATTTTCAGTCATAATGACTGTCGATCGCTAGAAAAGGGTATTCTCGATGCTTTTGACTTTGACTTTACTTTTGCATATTTTTTACTATTTTTATTAGTGCAACTTCTCGTTATTTAAAGCGACTGCCAGTTTTGATCTAAATTTACTAATTTAGAGTATTTACGAGTAAATAAAAGCTCTATATTTACCAGTGAAATATATTAGCAAGGATATACCACTTTAATTCTGTCGAAGCATTGAAAGAGTAAGAGAAATAGAGAGCGTGTTCATATGTGGCATTTTCCTTTAATCCACCTCTTGCGTAGTTTCCAGCAGAATAATTATTATACATAGGAGTAACATTGAATAGAGTAAGTCCAGCTATCATTTGACAAACGAGGTACACGGTGAAGAGGTGGGAGATTCGATGGACTTGTTTATGGATCTGAAATAAAAAAATATATTGTTAATACAACTTTATATTAGCAATGATAGAAATTAAAGTAAAATGTGGTAAGGAAAGTTTTGGATATTAATGTGAATGTCTATTAGTGGGGTGGAAGAGCAAAAAGCAATGAATATAATGAGTTAAATAAGAGAAAGAAAGACTTTCTTTCCATGTAGTTAAACGACGTAACGATGACGTACATAAAAATGCAGGAAACAAATAAGTAAATTAAGATAATGGCAAAATAATGATAATGAATTAACAAGCCCTTAAAGCATAAAATTTGACAAATAAAAAACAAAAAATTAGAATTGTAATATTTTCTTAATTTTGCAGTTTTATAAAACGACACCTTACGCCATCTATCGGATTCGCTGAACAACAAGATCAAACATCGATAAAGCGATAACATACCAACAGTATCTGCAGATTACTAGCGACATCTATCATATGACGTGACGTCTACGACATTCAAGCATGAGATGTTGAAGAGACACACTATAAGGCAGTCAAACCGCCTATATAAATTGCCACCACAAAGGAGCAAGATACTAGTTATTTAGCAAGCACAGTGGTCGATAGCCCCACAGTCACAACCGTTGTCATAAGCTTGAAGTCAGCGGAGGCCTTGTCGCCCTCAGGAACAGACGAGCTAGAAGTTCATGTGACAGGAAAGCCCTGCAGTCGATCCCTAAGACCACACTAGGTTTTCATCATCATCAGCATTTTTAATATTCCCACTGCTAGGGCTCAGGCCTCCTTTCTAGCAGAGGAAATGGGTCATAATCCGCCACGCGGGCCCAGTGCGTGTTGGTGGATAGGTTTTACTTCAGTCTAACTTTTTTGTAATGGCAATTGAGCCGGTTGCGACTATTCTGCCCGTGTGCCAGTGTCACGTTGAGACGCAGTCTAACTTTGTTTGCTAAAAATCTGTCAAGAGCTTGAAGTAAAGTAAATATATCCATCTGTCATCTAACGTTGGTTTCATTCCACCGCCACCATTACAGTTTTATTTACAATTGATCATTGTCTTACCTTCATAGAGTATCCAGAATGGTCTTTGTAGAAGAACAGATGGAATTTTTCCAAAAATTTTCTGGCTAGGACAACATACTCAGCAGAAAAACACAACGTCGTAATTCTAGACTGCAAAGCAATGTTACAATATTATTCAGTCATCATAGTTACCTATAAAAAGCAACGCAGTGGTACTATGCCATACTGAAGAAGTATATCTCTGTTTTCACCCTGGTTTGTGTCATAGATTGAAACAAAAAAAAAACACTATTGCCCACTAACCCCTAAATAGCAGATTTTCAAAAGTTTTCTACTACAGCTTCGAAGGAATTTGTTTCAATTTCAATAGAAACTTAGTCCAAAAGATATCTATTTCCAAAACTATCTAGAGAAATATGAGTAATAATGTCATAATCACATAAGAGTGGTTATATATTATTAAAATGTATTTTGGTTTGCACGCTCATAAATAAACATATTATAGAATTATTATAGCATTTGAAATATAAGAAGAATAAAACGTTTAAAATTATAATACTTACAAAATTAACAAATATCATTAGCACCGAAATATACAAATGGCCAAGCTCGAAGAAAGTCATGGATTTTTGATGTAAAAAAATGTACATGATCCCACCGACCATAGTCGACAAATTTACAGACATATGGAAGGTTCTTTGGGTAAACACCCAGATCTTCCTTCTTAGTATAGCACCTGTATCAAGGGGGTCGAGAATCTTGAGCGGCCAAGAGCTTATTACTGATAACATATGGCGCATTAGTGTCAAGTACGCATAGTCATATGGTGAGGTGATGCCCCTGAAAAATATTTAAATTCTTCGTCATTTGTCTGGTTAGTATTTTCCCAACCGGGTTGGCTTTCAGTCTTAGCAGATGGCGTATATAAATTTTAGTTCTTGTGACCGTTATTAGCACTATGTAAGATCTACTGTCAAAGGACGCGTAGCTTTATAGACGCGTCAACGAATGGGCAACGTTTCATACTTTTGTATGTAATCTGTGAGTAGAGGTATACCGAGCGTATAATGACGAATACGCGTCCATGAAGCTATGCGTCCGTGGGTAGTTGGCCTAAGTAATACGTGTCGACTGCCCTCAACAATTTTTTTCTTGCGACAGGATGATTTATCAATCAATGCTGTTCATTGTAGACCACTGTTAAACAATTGACTCTATAACAGCCGGTTCTGTCTACTTCTGTTGTTTGTGCATTAAAAAAATATTTATTGTCCTGCTTATAAAAATATAAAATATACTCCTTTCTGATATAGACTATGATCCTGTTCCTTGCGTCGTGTTCCTCATCGAACTATTTCCTGGATATTGAGCCGTATCTGTTTGACGATGATTCGCTAATGTGTTTCTTGACATTGCGATACACATCGTAGAGTTTCGTGGGCAGGGAGAAGCATAGTTGAAATATGTCTTAAATAAAAATAATGGTCTGCATTGTAAAACTTACTCATGAGGCTTATTATCAAAAAGAAAATCACGAAAACTACGTGGAGAACAAGACATTTTTGATAAACTACCTGAAACCCTATGACTGTGAATTTGTAAACTATCAGCTTTTATACTGAAAGAATACTTTAATAGTTATATTAAACAGTAAAAATGTGATAGTCTGTATGTTTGGATGTTTGTTGATGATCGAGCCTCTATCTAAACAGTTTGGAATAAAACTTACAGTCCCTTTGGATAAAATTAAATGAATGGATACTATTAGAATATGAAATAGTTTTTTAATTTCGACAGTAAATTCCTTTAGGGTAAATTTTCAATTCCCGCGCGGTCGACGCCGCTGCAAAAAGCTTTAACTTTATTAGGCTTAGGACACACATGCTTATGACGATGATTTTTCATTCTGATTTCGAATTGCATCGTCTAACCTAACACTGTTTATAGGTTGCGCCCCTTTTTTTGATATGTTGGTATTAATAATGCCATTGCATTGCTTATACCATAGACATGGCTTAGTATCAGATAGATTCTGGTTACTTCTTCACTCCGGTCGAAAATTTGTTCCCTGAACACAAACTGTAGTGACGAATATGGAAATCTCCTAAAAGGTTATGACATACCTTGGCTATTAGAAACACCCTAAGTTTCATAGAACCAATAAAAACACAGTGAGTGTTAAGCCTTTTCAGGGAATATCCTGTTATACTCATCATGACTGTACATTTTTCTTGCTTTCTTATTTTGAGGATTATTGTGTGAATGATATCTGGAGCGTCCCGCTTCAAAAAGGTGTTTTAAATTTATAAAATTTATGGATACAGCTATTCAAGGTTTTTGTCAAATTTTGCAAAGAATAGGTACTATTATTATTTCTCAAAATAATAGCGCTGCTAATGTGTCTCTACCCTTACGGTGTTCCTTAGCAGGTAATCATTATAAAAACATATAACCGTTCTCATGTCTGAACTGTCCTGATCTTTTGATCATTCGTTTGATTAATTACACATCGTTTGTCAAGATTTATGAAAGCCATTCATTATCATATTAAAAATTGTACGTTTATCGTTGGATAAGTTAAGGCACGATGGCAAAGCATCAAACAAAATTTTGTGTTAAAAATGTACAAAAGTATATAGATTAAATTTCTAAATATTTTTTGCGAAACTTAGACTGGTCACTGGCTTGATTTGTTAAAATTAAATCTATATACTTATAAGGTATGTTATTGAGGATTTTCCAAATAAACCACAAATTGTTTCTCTGAAAATCAAAGATTTGTTTATTTAATACGTCTTTACTATATTACAACGTTTAACTATGACCATTACACCTATAACTTACCTGAAAATCAAAGAAACGACATTTAAAGTTTACTAGTATCGCCTCCTCAATTATATCCCTTTATTTTATCCTTTTTCAATTGAATTTTTAACAATAAAATATGCAAAATAATCTAAACATCATCTGTCATTCAATCACACGTCACCCCGTTCCACAGAACATAAATTCCATTGACCACTTCAACGCGCGTTATGAAATGTCATTTCATTACATCTCCCCCCCTAAGAGCAGAAATTGTAAATAATTAAAGCACAGGGCAGTGCGTGCAGGCCATTTTCTAGCAATAGGCTATAATCTACACAATGCACCTACAAGTTATCTTTATATTCGTTTTCTTCTACTTCATCTACTGCTGTGACAGGTTGTAATTTTGTTATATGGAATAAAGTTGATTCTGTTTTTCTGTTGCCAGTGTCAATCTTATAAATGGAGTTTGATATTTTTTCTATTATCTTGAATGGGCCTATTTTTAATTCGTCTAATTTTTTTCTATTCAGTCTATTTCCATTTTCGACATATACACTGTCTCCTATCTCGAACTCTTGCATTTTCCTATTTCTATCAAATATTTTCTTGTTGTACTTATGGGATTTTATTGTATTCTCTAATGCTAATTTTCTATCAGCCATCCACTTGTCTTCCTTTTCTATTGTCTTAATTTCATTTGGTAAAATACTGACATTTGTACCATCCAGTAAATATTTTGGTGCAAATCCTGTAACAGAGTGGTCTGTTTCATTATATTTCTGTATACTTTCTCTTGCTATTGTTGTCCATGTTTTCTTGTTGTTTTTCTCATTTATTTTACATCTAATTTTACTTACTATTGTTTGGTTCAATCGTTCGTTCAAGCCGTTCGAAAATGGTGTATTTACAGCTGTAAAAATTAGTTTAATATTATTCTCCTGTAAATATTGTTTAAATTCTTTTGAATTGATGCCAGGATATTGGTCTGTTAGAATTATTCCAATCTCATCTGTCTCTAGTACTTTCTTAGTTAGTTTTATAAAGTCACTCGCATTCTCGCCAGTCACTCGGCTCCGCTAGATGGCGCTGTCTAGCTAACATCGAAACGAAAGTGCTCCGTGTTTACATTTATTTTAAAAATATTTATAATTCATTTTAAATGCTAGAAAACTTACAAAACTAATTATAATAGTCCAATTAAAGAGTGTGAATGTTATCCTAGTGTTAAATACAATTTAACTTAAAATATCTGAACATTAACAAAGGAACATTTAAAATCAAATGCGAACTTTAAAAGTGACAAACAAAGTGGAAAATCATTATAAAATAGAATCCATCAATCAAACTAAATACCAAGTGACAATTAAAAACCAAAAACAGTGTTCAAATCATAAACAAAGAACTTGAAATAGTGTCCGTCAAGTGGAAAAAATTCCTGAGCAATGACTAATGCTAACCGATTTGCGAATTTCAAATAGCAAAATTTGTGAATAAAGATGCTTTATTTCAACTCGGCTAACAACGATCATCGTGGCGTAATGCTATCACCGTATGCATCGAAGTGACTTACAACCGATGAGACCCTGGTTCGAATCTCAGTGAATCAGAAAGTCTTTTTGGGTTTTTCTTCACTCGTACTATTTACAAGTGAATTTATCTAAATAACGATGGATTCGAATATTACACTAAGAAAACCATATACGAATACCACTGGATCTATAGATGACTTATCTGTTTTGACAAATGACGATGAAAGAACAATCCTGGACACGACAATGCTTAGTATACCTGACAGTCTGCACGACGCTTCTACTGATAATGACATTGTTGTTGAATTGAAAGACGAGATTAAGTTACTGACTTCACAATTAATGAGTGCACATAAGGAAATAGAAAACCTACATAGTGAGAACTTCCGCCTAAAGTCAGATCTACAGAAATCACTTAAGAATTTAGAAACATATAAAAAGATCTGCACGACTCCGCAAAGGAAAAGTAAGACACCAACATCGGTACGTAAGAACTCAAAACCTCAAAAAACACAGCCGATAGACATAAACAAAGATACCAGTGTAAGGAGCGGCTTACAGGTAAAACCTAAAGTGGACTTGCTTGATAAACAAACACAAACGCACATTCCGACTCCTACGTTGCTACAAGTAAACCTGAAGGCGCAACAAAAGTCACAACAATGCAACTTTGCTCCCAAAAAATCCTCAGGCGCTTTAATGACACCAACACAGAAAAATAAAATGTGTATTATTAGTAGCGACTGTACAAGAGATACCCTACCCCTGATAGAAGAAACCTTTTCTAATCACTTTGATTTTTGCCATTATTTATTACCAAACTGTACCACAAAAGAACTCGTATGCAATATAGAATACAAATTAAAAGATTTCACTATGAAAGATTATTGTTTGATATTCATTGGAAAACAAGATCTTGAAAATGACAACTATATGAATGTATTGGATAGTTTAAAGAACTCGTTGAAAAACGCTACCCACACAAATAATATAATCTGTTCTCCAACGTACATAAAAGGCGCTATGATCCACAATTATAAAGTCGATCTTTTCAACAACCTGCTCTATCTGGATGTGAAAAACAACGAGTATGCATATTTTTTTGACAGCAACAAGACTGTGACTCATGATATGTTTTCCTATAACACAGGGAAAATTAATAAATCAGGATGGAGACATATTTATAGTCAGATAATGATCAACATAATGATAGATTATGAATTGTTTTATTCTCAAGAAGTTTTGCATGATGAATTGAACCAGAGGCTGCCTAGCGAGAATGAAAACGCAACACCATCAACTAGTAGCAATGAGTTTTTTCTATTATAAACATATGTACATCATGCACCAAAACATAGCTGGACTTCTAAACAAGACTGACTTACTAGTTATCCATATCCAAGAGCTGCTGAATAAGAAAATAGACGTTGACGTAATATGCATCACAGAGCATTTTGTCATTTCTGGACAAGAGGGACTAATCAACATTCCAAATTACAAACTTGCTGCGGCATATACAAGGAAAAAACAAAAGCGAGGAGGCTCTTGCATTCTAGTCAAAACTGGTTACGAATTTAACGTATTGACAGAGACAGAAAAAATGTCTATTACAGGAGTTATAGAATGCTGTGCAATAGAGTTAACCAAACAAAATTTAGTTATTATATGTTTATATAGGCCACCAACGATGTCTAATTTCAATTTATTCTGTGATAGATTAGAAACTTTATTAAAAAAAATATGTACTAAAAGGAATAGAAAGATATTGCTATGCGGGGATTTCAACATAGATATTTTGAAACAAAATAGATATACTTTGGACTTTGAAATCTTACTTCTCAGTCACAATCTCAAGTTAGAAATTAGACAACCAACTAGACCAAAGAGCTTATCTTGTATTGATAATTTTGCGCACAATTGTCGTAAAAAGTGTGATAGCGAGGTAATAGACTTCGCTCTTTCGGACCACTCAGCTCAATTGCTAAAAATACACGTGAATAAAACTTGTATACATAGTTCATGGCAAATAAAAAAAAGGGACTTATCTAAAAATAATTTGACCTTGTTTAAGAAACACCTACAAAGTTTTTCTTTTTTAGAGGTATACGATTCTGACAATCCTAATGAGGCTTATGACATTTTTTTTAATCGATTTCGTTTAATTTATGACTTATGTTTTCCAGTTAAACTAATTAAAATAAAATCCTCTAGAAAATTAAAGTGGGTATCAAAAGGTATAAGAACTTGTAGTAAAAAACAAAGACAGTTACTATGGAAATATAGACAAGCACCTTCAGAGCAAACTAAACAAGCATTCCAACAATATTCTAAAACCTTTAAAAAAATTGTTAAGCTCACCCAAAAAGCACAAAACAACCACATTATCAAAAATGCTCAGAACAAATCTAAAGCCTCTTGGCAAATAATTAAAGGTAGTAATAGAACGGCCGAACCTATACTTCAAATTAAGAAAGAAAACTCTATTATCGATAATCCTAAGGAAATGGCTGAATGCTTTAATAACTTTTTTATTGATCAAATACAAGACTTAACTAATAGCAATAACACAAGCGAAACTATTGGCATAGAAAACAACCCACACTCAATGTTTATGGCCCCAGTTCTACCTGAAGATATCGTGAGAGTTATCAAAATATTAAAAAATAAAAAAAGTGTCGGATACGATGGAGTAGCGACCAATGTGGTAAAATTTGTTGCAGAAGTAATAGCTGCTCCCATGAGTCATATCATGAATCTGTGCATAAGTCATGGCACATTTCCTGATAGCCTAAAAACTACAATTGTGATACCAGTTCATAAAAAAGACAGTAAAGAAGAAATGTCAAATTATAGACCAATAGCACTCACCTCTGTATTTTCTAAAATAATTGAAAAACTGATTTATGAATCTATAACTTCATTCTTAAATAAATATAATATCCTTTGTAATGAGCAAAAAGGTTTCAGAAAAAATAAAAATATAAACATGGCTATTTACGACTTGCTACATAACATAATGTTGAATATTGACAATAAAACACCAGTTTGTGCAATATATACTGACATGACTAAAGCCTTTGACTACGTTAAACATGACATTCTCCTACACAAACTTGACAGATACGGTATTAGAGGAAACGTCTTAAGACTTATTGAATCTTTTCTAAGCAAGCGTAAACAACAGACAGAAATCACTAGAATATGTCCCAAAAGTAAGGTTCAATATAAATATTTATCGGAAAGTAGGGAAGTCTTATTCGGGGTACCGCAAGGCACTGTTGTTGGACCCTTAATATTTTTGCTTTATATAAATGACTTGCCTAGACAAATTCAGCAGCCAATGGTGTTATTTGCTGATGACAGCACGGCTATAGTTAAATGTACAAACAATGCAGAGTATGAAACTGATATTAATGACACCTTAAAAAATATAATAAATTGGCTTTCTATCAATAATTTAATTATTAATTTGAAAAAAACAAAAGTAATGCACTTTTACCAGCGTTTACGTCCAGATACTTTGACAATAGCATACAATGGGAAAAGAGTAGACAATACAAATGTTGCAAAATTTTTGGGTATAATAATTGACAATCAACTGACATGGAAACCACAGGCCGAGGAGATCTGCAAAAAATTAAGCAAATCTGCATACATTTTATACAATTTGACAAAGAAAGTTAACACTGACACGATTATTATAGCATATCATGGACTCGTCGTTTCTGTTTTAAGATACGGAGTAGTCTTTTGGGGTAATTGCAGTGAGAGAGAAAGGATTTTCAGAGCTCAAAAATATTGCATTAGATCGATAACCGGAATAAATTCAACAGACAGCTGCGTTCCTATGTTTAAATCCCTTAAATTACTAACCTTTCCATCACTCTATATTTTGGAAATGGCACTATTTGTGAAAGGTAATCAAAATTTATTTTGTTCAAATATCGGTCACTCAGCAAGGCCAACATTAATAAGATCTCAATATAAAAATTTATTATATACTGGCAAATTTAAAACAGCACTGCTGAAAAAGAATATTATGCATATGGGACCAGTAGTATACAATAAAATACCTGATGACATTAAAAATTGTACACTACAAATATTTAAAAAGAAATTAAATAAATTGCTAATTGAAAAATGTTATTATACAATAGATGAATTTTTGAATGATAATTCTATATGATTACGAGTATATTATAAACAATGATTTTCCTCATGATTTCTAATTGTATTTTGACTAATTATTTATGACATTGTATTATTGAATATAACTTAATTTTGACATTGTATTATTGACTATAACTTATTTTTGACATTGTATTATTGATTAATTATTAACTTATTTTTGACATTTTATTATTTGATAAATTTTTAACTTACTTTTGACATTGTATTATTTGATTAATTAGTAACTTATTTTTGACTAATAATTAACTTATTTTTGACATTGAATTATTTGATTATTATAACCTTATTTTTGACATTATTATTTGATTAATTATTAACCTATTTTTGACATTGTAGTATTGATTAATTATTAACTTATTTGTATTGTCTAATCATTCTAAAATGGGTTATATTTTTGTTTTTTTACTATAAAAAAATTTGCATGCCTCACGGTAGGATGTATTGGATCTTTCTACTACCTAACACCATATTTTTGTACATACATTCTCAGCAAATAAATTAATTTCATTTCATTTCATTTCATTTCATTTCATTTCATTTCATTTCATTTCATTTCATTTCTGTGTTTTGGAAGTCGCAATAAACGCATATCTTGTGTAGTGGTCTACTAAAAGGTGTAAGTATTTTTTTGTTGACCTAGATCCTCCAAAGCCACCTATAGTATCCATTGACATTATCTCAAATGGTTTTGTTGCTGGTCCTAGTTGTGACATTAATCCAAATTTCCCTTGACATCTTGATTTATTTTTTATGCATGTTTCGCATGTTTTACAAATATTTATGATATTTTTTGTTAGGTTTTTTGCTGTATATATTGGACTTATTTTTTTCTGTAATTGTCTGATTCCAACATGGCATAAATCTTCATGCACCTTTTTTATAAATTTTTTACTAAACTCTTCTGAAAGTATAATCTTTTCCTGTTTCTTTATTTTTTTATAATATATATTATTTTTGTGTAGTAAATTTTGTTTCTTTTCTTTTATTATTTCATTTTTTTCTTGGTCTTCAACTATATCTTTTATTTGTATTAAATTAACTATTTTCAATAGTTCCTCTTGGTTATCTTCTGAATCTAATACAGGGTTTCTGCTCAAACAGTCTGCTTCTACATTTTCTTTACCAGGTATATATTTGACAGTAAAGTCATATTGAGATAGGTAATATGTGAGGTCACCCAATTCTTCATCTGTTCTGCATTTAATATTCATGTTCTCTAGAGGTTTGTGGTCTGAGTAAATAGTGTTTTTTTTTCCAATTAGCCAGTGTTGCCAATATTTAACTGCTTCTTTCATAGCAAAACATTCCAAATATATAGCCTTTTTTCGTTTTTGAGTTTCATTTAGCTTTTTTGAAAAATATGCCACCGGTTTGTCTTTACCGTCTAGTTGTGTTTGTTTTAATATTGCCCCAATACCTTCTAAAGATGCATCTGTAAAGATTTTTATTGGTAAGTCTTTGTCGAATATTTCCAACACGGGTTGGGAACATAAATATTTTTTTATTTGATTAATTCATGAATCCCCAAGCGACCACCGGTGGCCGCGCATCTATTGTCTTACTATTGTGTTTCTAATTGACGGTATCTGAAGGGTTAAATGATTCTTCACACTTCTGTGACCACACAAACTTTTCATTTTTTCTTAATAAATTATGTAATGGGTCTAAAATAATTGCGCTTCTTGGTATGTATTCATGGTAAAAGTTGATTTTTCCCAAAAATTGTCTAATGTTTTTTTGTGTCTTAGGAGTTGGAAAATGTCTTATCGAGATCAAATTGTCTTTAAGTGGTCTTACTGAATTGTTCTGAATTACATGGCCGAGGTACTTTACTGAGTCTGAAGCAAAGGTACATTTTTGAAGCTTCAATCTAAAGCCTTCTTGTATTATTGCCTCTAATACATTTCTTATGTGTCTTATATGTTCTTCAAAGGTGGTCGAATATATCAAAATATCATCGATATAGTTAACGGAGTATCCTGTGAGCTTGTGCTTTCTTAGAATATTGCTTAAAATTCTCTGGAAAATTGCTGGTGATGTTTTCAAGCCAAATGGAAGGCAGGTCCACTGGTAATGGCCATCTTGTGTGACGAATCCTGTTTTATTTCTATCTTCCACCCGTAGCGGTATTGCCCAAAATGCTGAGTTTATATCCAATGTAGTAAAATACTTACAGTTTCTAGTTTTGATAATCAAATCATCTATTAATGGGAAAGGTTGAGCTTGTGGAACAACAATTTTGTTTAGTTCCCTGAAATCTACACATAAGCGGGACTTTTTATTTTCTCCTTTTTTAAATGCCAATGTCACTGGAGCAGCGAAAGGACTGTAGGATTCTTCTATTAAATTATTCTTTAGTAGCTTGGATATTTGCTCTTCAATTTCTAATTTATCCTCTATTGTACATCTGTATGGTCTTTTACTACAGTATCTATTTACTTGTAAATCTATGTGGGCTTCATAATCTCTAACTGATCCTAAATCATACTTGTCTTTAGCAAAAATTGTTTTATATTGCTTTATAATTTTCTCTATCTCAATTTTTCTAATTATTATTAATATTTTATCTTAATCTAAATGGTCTGTGATACTTACAAATTCTTCTGTTTCTATGTGTTCATTAAAATGTTTATTATTAGAATGTTTTATTGCAAATGTTTTTTTATTCTTTTCTTCATATCTGTTATCTTTAGACATTTCATCTATTTTATTTGTTGTTTTCTTTTGTTCTATCTGCAAGTCCTCATTTTGGGTTAGTTTGAATTTCTTTATCATATCTAATCCGATTATAAAATCTTCGAAATCTTCATTATCCACTATATATACTAGTTATTGAAGTTATGGCCAATATGTTAGATTTGCCATCATTTGAGATTATCATCGTGAACTCAAATTGTAACCGGTCCATCTTTTTCTAGTTGACGAAAATGTCGTTTTTTAAGATATGTTATGTTATTGAGGATTTTCCAAATAAACCACAAATTGTTTCTCTGAAAATCAAAGTTTTGTTTATTTAATACGTCCTTACTGTATTACAACGTTTAACTATGATCATTACACCTATAACTTACCTGAAAATCAAAGAAACGACATTTAAAGTTTACTAATATCGCCTCCTCAATTATATCCCTTTATTTTATCTTTTTACAATAGAATTTTTAACAATAAAATATGCAAAATAATCTAAACATCATCTGCCATTCAATCACACGTCACCCCGTTCCACAGAACATAAATTCCATTGACAACTTCAACGCGCGAAGTGCGGCAAATTTGAATTAATGAAATGTCATTTCATTACATATATATACAACGTGTAACGTTAAATGCGTAAAACCTGAAAATAGTTTCTTCGGAATAACGAGCAGAATCAATTAAACCACTTTTTAGGTTACATTTTCCAAAAAAATCATCATTAAAAATTTTACTCTTTCTATTTATTAATAGGTCAAGCCATCACGTGCGCAAACCCGCCCAAATAGGTTAACAAACCCAATAAGTTGTAGTCCAATCAAATTTTCTTATATTTAAATATATATTTTAATAAAATTTCTTATCGAGATACGAATTTTAAACAAACTAAAACTGCACTTAAAACCTTAATTTTTTTTTTAATTTTTTTTTTCTCACAGTATTAGGTCAATTGAATTAAAAATCATTTGGGGTGTCTGAGGTTTTGCGCATTTAATGTTACACGTTGTATATATATACAGGGTGTAATGAACAGCACTCACCAAACTTTAAGGCCTTCATTTTGACCTTGAACATTAGCATCACCAAATATTTTAGGTTTGCCTATAGTTCACATTTACTCCACCACACCACCCTATCTATCTCAGTATTGCCTGTCATGCTTGTGCTCTAGGCACCTCATTTGTGCTCCTGTTTCCCTCTTCAAGACCAATTTCTGCCCTTCAAACCACATAATATTAGTACCTATGAAATTGCCGTTTTGTATGAAAAAATTTAAACGAATTTTTTTCATGTATTTTTTATTTGTATTAATCGAAGTAATCACCCATGCAATCAATGCATCTTTGCCAACGCAGTGGATGTCGGCGATAATTTCCTATTTCTTAATTTTCCACGCGTCAATTTTTTTTTTTATGAAAATTCTTAATTTTTACAATTCTTAATTTTCCGAATGCCTCATTTTCCTAATTATATATAGTACGAATTCTGTTTTTTTACAGAAGAAAGTACATTTACAGTTAGGCATATTTGTGTAATACATAATAATTATGTATTATGTCTATGAAGAACGTCTAATACACTCGCCTATTTACTAAAAAACTCATTGCATTAAGATTAAATAGATATAGGCTAAAAAAAAAAAAAAAAAAATTATTTATTTTTTCATTAATGATAGGCTCGCGCTTACCCATTATCTCACCTGATGGTAAGTGATGATGTGGTCGACGGTGTATCACGCTTGCTTAGAAGTAATCTATCAGGAAACACAAACTGCGGTAGGGAATTTCACTGCTTAGCTGTACGCACAATGAATATGATTCCAAACATTTTACTGACTGTATTTATTACAAAAAATCCGAATTCGTACTAAATGTACTAAATAATAATAATAAATAAATAAATATAATTAGGAAAATGAGGCTTTCGGAAAATTAAGAATAGTTAAAATTAAGAATTTTCTGGAAGACTATGTCCGAATAATAATTTGCAAAAATTGACGCGTGGAAAATTAAGAAATAGGAAATTATCGCCGACATCACGCAGTGGCAGTTTATTATGGTCCTTCTTAAAGAAATCAGCTGGACGGGAGGCAACAATTTCTTCAAAGGCATTTTGTACTGCCTCTCGGGTATTGAATTTTTTTCCCGCCAAGAAGTTATCCAAATTCTGGAAAAAGTAGTAGTCTGTAGGCGCAAGGTCTGGTGAGTAGGGCGGATGACGGAGAGCTTCCAACCCCAGTTCTTGCAACTTGGAGACCGTCTGCTGTGCAGTATGAGGTCGCGCGTTGTCGTGCAGGAGCAGCGGAGACGAGCGATTGACCAATGCTGGTTGGAGATGTGCCAGCTTCTCCATCATTGTGCTCAGTTCTTCACAGTACACATCTGCAGTAATGCTCACCCCGTTTGGTAAGAAGCTGTGATGAATCACACCGGCGCTAGACCACCAAACAGTGACCATCACTTTTCTAGGGCTAAGTTTTCGTTTAGGGCATTGTTTAGTTGCTGAACCAGGATCCAACCAACTTGCTGAGCGCTTGCGGTTATCAAACAGAATCCATTTTTCATCGCAGGTAACAATGTGGTTCAAAATTCCTTCATTTGTGTGTCTGTTGAGCAGTGCAAGGCACGTCTCGACGCGTACTTCGCGCTGGCGATCATTGAGTTCGTGGGGCACCCATTTGTCAAGCTTTTTTACCTTGCCAATTTGACGCAAATGGACCAATACTGTTTTGACGCTAACGTCGAAAGCTGCTGCTAATTCAGCCGTAGATTGTGTATCATCAGCTTCCACAATCGCCTTTAATTCGTCATTGTCGACCAAAGTCTTCGGACGACCGCGAGGTTCATTTTTCAGGTCGAAATTTCCAGAACAGAAGCGAGCAAACCAATAACAGGTGGTGCGTTGGTTTGTAGTGTTAGCTCCGTAAACGTCGTTGATGTTGCGTGCCGCTTGTGCCGCATTGCTGCCACGACGGTACTCATATTCCATAATTACTTGAATTTTTAACGTATCATATGTATGTAATGTATTATAACGTAAAAAGATTGAATTGCGATGAAAATGTAACACTAATCAATAAACAAATGACTACTTTTGGAAAAAAAAATCCATGTTTTAAAATAAAATTAATTTGCAATTAGAATACTTAGCCAACCAAAAATTATTTTGATTTGAAATGGCCAGTACTGCAGAACGGCAATTTCATGGGTAAAGACCTATTATAAAAGCCCGTTTGCGTAAACTAATATACTCGTATATTTTTCAACTACTCACACGCAAACTAAGATATTCACAATCTAGGTGTACTTTATTGTTTGTTTCCTTATTTTTTAGTTCTTTGTGTCTAATAACTATTATGCGTAGTGTGTATCTTCTCGGCACTTCTTTTTACTTTATATTATTTGCTATCCTAAAAAGTAGTACATTGCAGGCTGCAATCTGCAACCTGCGAGGGCCCTGGTATACAGGTTACATAGAGACCTGTCACATGCACCAGTCTCTCACAAAGTTAATTCCATGTTCATTGAGGGACTGGAACTATTTGCCTGCTGCGGTCTTCCCGTCCGTTTATAATTTAAGGCATCTTCAAGGCTAGAGTGAATAGGCTCTTAATAAACTAGTGCGCTTCACGATCAACGATTGCATCACTGCTTACCGTCAGGTGGGATCGCAAGTACTAGTTTATATCAAATAAAAAAATGCTCAATGTAACCCTTGCATTAAGTAACTTAAATAGAGAAAATAAAGTTATTCATCGATATGTTTATATAAATTACGTTTTTAAATATTTCTATATAAAATAAATAAAATATTTAAAAATATATAAAAAAATAGGCCACCGGTATCGGGAACAGAGTTCAAGCTACCAGCGGTCAGGGCTCTAGAGAACGGAACCTCCAAACAATACAAGCCTGTTGAACCTGTTGGTTTATAATAATAATAATAATAACCATTTAATTTCAGGCATCGGAGGCCCATAGAATAGCTCACCACGACCACCATGAGACCCGTTCCTACATCAGTTCTGAGAGGCAATTGAGTTGTCATCAACGTGCTTGTTAATTTTTGTTCTCAAAATGGATGTAAGAAGTTTATAGACCGTCGACAAGCATGTTATCGGTCTATAATTCTGTAATACCTGTATTATGGAGCAGATGGGTAACGCCAGTTGTTAGAAATTGAGGTAGTGACCCAGACTCTAAGGATGCGTGGAGCTATTATATATCTAGGAGCGCGTGTGAGCTGTTATACCATTTTAACCAGAAGTTTTGCAGTCCGTCCGGTCCTGGAGATTTTCACGGACGGACTGCTCTGGTTACATCTATTGGGCTAGTGATTATTTTTTCCATTTCTGGTATAGCTTTGGTCATGCGTTTGACATCACATATCCGGCCATTCTCAGTGTGAAAGACAAGCACTGACCAAATGCTGCGCCAGAATACATTCGTGGCGGCATCATCCTGGAGGAGCACGTCAGTCAATTATTCAGGCCGCTCCCTATCTCTGTTTATTATTATTACTAGCTTTCCGCCCGCGGCTTTGCCCACGTGGACTACAGTTTATATCGCGTGGGCAGAGACCCGTGCTCAGCAGTGGAATTATAAGTAGCCTCTGTGTTATTCCAGTGTCTTTTCTACCTACCTACCAAATTTGATCTAAATCCGTTCAGTAGTTTTTGCGTGAAAGCGTAACAGACAAACAGACAGACAGAGTTACTTTCGCATTTATAATATTAGTAGGGAAGTAGGGATTATGTTGAAATATCATCTGTCTGCAAGAGTGGCAAAACATGTATATAATCCTGGTTTGGAAGTGTTAAGAGAAATAAAACACACGAGGTGTGAATGCAGAAATCGAAATGTGACAATTTAATTAAAACTCAAATTTCATTATTGGATATAGTAGTAACGTGAAAAACAAAATATTTAACAAATTGCTTAGTGAAACTTGCAGCCTTTACATGCTCTTTAGAAAAGTGAAGAAGGAGAACGAAGTCTTCAAGATCTGTAAAAAAAACATTAAATTAAATTAGATACTCGTATCAATGCTCATTTTTATTAGCTTAAAACAGGTATCCTATTGCAGAGCAAAGGCATAATGAATTTGTGCTCGAGTATAAGTCATGTCATCAAGTCCTTTTGAGACTTACGTCACCGCCACACCTGTTCCTAATGTTAGGGACCTAATCTGTGGCTACTAGTGATTAGTTTTCTCGTGGCATTTACCCGCCACCACGGGGTGACCTAAGGTGTCGCCTCTTACGACACCAAAGGGATGGAGTGGAATGGGATGGTGTTATTCTTTACGTCCGACACCATACATTACACAGAACAGTACAGCATACACACCATACAATACAGCCTGATACGTGTAAGATGGCGAGACTAGTTTCAAAGTTAAAAAGTACATCAACTGCATCCAATAGTAGATTAAAATAAACTATTCGTTCTCCACTTGGATTCTCCTATGTTTTTAATATTCCTTATCTTCCTGCTCTTGTCTCGTTTTATTTTAGGTCGAAGCAATACGTTTTTTTCTTCCATTTTGTCCTGTCACTCGTCATGTTATCACTAACTCACTTTTCTTTCACATAACTTTTTATTTTTTATTATTGATAGGCTCGCGTTTGACCACCATCCCACCTGATGGTAAGCGATGATGTGGTCGACGGTGGAGCCGGATATAGATGGAGAGAAGAGATAGAAGAAACCTATTCACTCTTGACTTAAAAACTCCCAAGTTGTAGCTATCACTTTTAAGTAATTGCTAAGAAAGCGTACATAATTACCTTAGTCATAGAAGTAACGCCGACATTAGCTACACCCAATGCCTTCACATGTACTGGTTCCTGTACGTTCATTAGGAAGAAGGCTACTGTGCGCCGATTCTTCTTGTCCATAGACTCCCACGCTAGGCCATAAACCGCGAACTTTAGTCTGTCACTCTGCAAGGAATATCAGTAAAAACGGTTGTTACTTTATATGAATAATGCGGGAGTAAACCACGTCTTCTGCGTACCGGAAGACGTAGTTTTGAAGGTTGGAGGCCTCCTACAAGCTGGACTGATGACCTGGGAAGAGTTGTGGGAATCCGATGGATGCGAGATGCCAGGATCGTTCATTGTGGACACTTGGGGAGGCTTAGGTCCAACAGTGGACGTCTTTCGGCCGAAATGATGATGATGATGACAGCAATCAAGGTATTTTTTTAAAACGGGGGTGTTTATAGCTTATGTGAATGCAGACGTGAAGGTTTTGTAATGTAAAAACTTATGATAGTTCGTAATAAAAAAAATTATTAAATATTTTCCTTACAATACTGCCAATAAGTTCGAAGATGATAGATAGCTGTATCAGTTGTTGAAACAAGATTATTGTTAGTGGTAAATAACGGATCAGAGCTGCCACAGCCTGAAATAAAAACAACCAATTAATCTTATGTATCGATTTTGGTGTGAATTGAAAAGCAAAGAATTTTGAAATTTTTCAAAAATATGACATCTATAATATTATCTTTTCTTCTAATACTTTATTAACATTATTAACCGATCTGACCTTAGAATAAGACAGCGGAAGTATAGAATTATTATATAAAACAATAATTAAAACATTTCAACAAATTGATTTAAGTACTAGTAAAAAAAATTAAAACAAGACTTGAATCAGTTGGTGTCATTTAGTTTTAGTTTTTTATCACATTTGAGTTTACAAACTACACTAGGCTACCCACAAACAAAAAAAAATCCTAAATAGTCATTCAAAGTAAAAAAATAAATGAATTGAGAAACCTAAACATGGTTTTCAAATACTTCTTATTCTACGATATCTCACTTAACCTACGTCAAATCAACTTTATTTATTTTACACAATAAGGCATCTTGCAAGATCAAATCGATTCTCCTAAAAAATATGAAATTGACCCACGCATTTTGTTAATATGTATATTTCATAGTGGCACGCTAATAATAGTAGTTTATGTGACTAGGGGATAAAACAGTGTCTCTAAGTCGCGGGCGGCATGTTGAATTCCGAACGAAACGAAGGTGGCTGATTTTAATCCCGAACATTAGTGAGGGACTTATATAATTAACTCCCGAGCATTGCGAGGGAGTTAATAAAGAAACTTGCAGAAGTGAGGAATTCAAGCCGCCCAAGACAAAGACATCTTTATCACCGTGTTGCATACTGTACTTTTTACACCATCTGCGAGATAATTAAAAGACAAGTTAGTCGACCAAATCATATATTAGAAAAATATAAGTATTATATTTACAAGTTCATCAAACAATCAAAAGTCACTACTCCAAAATTCTATAGTTTAATTCATGAATCCCCAAGCGACCACCGGTGGCCGCGCATCTATTGTCTTACTATTGTGTCTCTAATTGACGGTATCTGAAGGGTTAAATTTTCTCTAACGCTCCCGTCAGTTTTATTTTACGTTTTATTTTATTTTCTTTTTTTTTTGTTAGTAGCCAGTTTGAATTTTGAGTCAACTTGTTCGATGCAAGTACATTTTAATTAATAATGTTGACAATTTTAGATGTTCCAAATTCAAATCTCATTATTCCCTGAGGATCGGCCATCCTGCATTATCTTCCTAGAGATAGATTGACTTGCTTTAAGTGAGGGTTGTATGACGTATAAAACGACATTATCGAGCAGGTGGTGTAAAAACGTATTTTATACCAATGCATTATGCAATAGGGTAAAAAATACTCGGTTAAACAGATACAAACTAGATACTGACCATTTGTGAGCACTCCAGCAGCAGCAAGCATCCGCTTGCTTGATGGAACCCGTAATAAGCAAGCAGCATTGGCCCAAACACTTCCGACATTTTCTTTGTAAAACTAAGCCAGAAACAAACAATTGTGTTATAGTCAAACGTAATTTCAAAGCATTTATTTCAAACAAGCTCCTGCCCACGACTTCGTACGCGGATCTTGTTGCTTATGTCAGTGACAACGGGGTCGTCAAAATCGAAGATCTGAAACGTCTGATCTCGAATTCTAAGACCCGGACTGGAAAACAACGTGATGCGCGAGATGATTCGAGACTTCCCAAATCTCTCCCTTCCACTTACGCGCGTGACAGTATGCACACACCTCAGACATGGTGCCAATGTCTCCATGTTCGATTATAGGGTTATAGGAAAACGCGCTCCTTTCTTTATTCCCAAAAAGTGTTCCCATAGCGCAATCTAACTCGACGCCAACGCCATCTAGTTAGAAAACGGAAACTACATATTATTTACCCAAATATTATATATTATAGCAATACTTCATATAAGCCGTGTGCTGCACCCCTTAGTGAACTCCACTGCGGGTGACGCAACCTACGACAAACTTATTATTTGTGGTTGGTACAGTAATCGAGTCTCGCAAAATTGAGTTTGTTTTTTATTGTGTATACTTTTCCGGGGTTAAAAGTACCCAGTGTGGTGCCCAGTATATTAAAGAATAATTATACCAAGTTTCATCGTAATCCAACCAATAGTTTTTGCGTGATGCCTAAACAAACAGACAGACAATTTTTTTTTATCACATTTTTGGGTTCGGTGTCGGTCTAGTAACACCACCTGCCATTTATTTTTTTGATATTTTCAATGAACAGAATTTTCACTTCTACAGATATATTATAAGTATAGATGAACCATTTACAGGCATTCTTGAATTGTGAAGAAGTTGGTCCGGTCAGGATCAAGCCTAAGTCAAAGGTGTGCAGTGTTCCACTCGCTCCTCAAAGAAACGTAGCAAGACTGCCCAACTGGCTGCTAGGGCTGCGAAAATGTCTTAAAGTGTTACTGTGGTTTCATAACGCAGAGGGAATATGAAGGAAGATTTTTTTATTGTTCATAGGTTTGCGCTTGACCGTCATCTCACCTGATGGAAAGCGACGATGCGGTCGTCGATGGCCTTCCGATAATTAATCTTTAAGTGTCGAGGGTCTCTCGACACTTAAAGATTCTCGGGTTGTAGCTATCAGGAAACATAAACTCCGGCAAGGAATTCCACTCCTTAGCTGCACGCACAATGAATGTGTTCCCAAAGCGTTTTATGCGTGAAGGTGGGATGTCCACCATGTACCGGTGGCGCATCGCCGTACGTCTAGTAGTCCAATGATGGAACGGGCAGAATTAGGTTATGCAATTCCGACGCACACTCCCCGAAATGCAATCTGTAGAAAACTGATAGGCTAGCAACTCGGCGTCGATGCTCAAGACTTTGAAGCCTCAACTGGACGAGTGTATCATCGCCAATTATCCATCGCTGGTATCGGGATCCGTCCCAAAGATGAGAGCAATACTTCATATACGATCAAACTTGCGCTTGAAAAAGTCCAAGCAGCTGTTCCGGCGTGAAGTACTAGTCTTTGCGAGGATTAATAGATATAATGCGACTTACCTGATAATATCTCGATGATATTCAATCAGTTTACCTAATTGAACTGCAACGTTTTTCAACTCACTTGCCGAATATATTATTTCATATGTTAAAGTCACGTTGCTATTTTCTAGAATGAAACTTGTTTTATTTGCAGGCCTTGGGAAGTGATCGATTTTATAAAGTAAAATCTTCAAATGACCCCAAATATGAAACACCATCAGAGATAGAAAACAATCATGAATGCAAAACCACGTTACACAATGGTATGAAATAAACCTGAAAAAAAGTGACAACGTTTAATGGTCTTTAGTTGATATTTACTTTAAGTTAAAACAATAGGAAACAGAAAAACAGTATTTTGTTCTTCATTGGTTGACATGAATATTATTGATGCGTATGATCTA
This sequence comes from Mythimna lalbum, assembly GCA_949319445.1. Lineage (NCBI taxonomy): Eukaryota > Metazoa > Arthropoda > Insecta > Lepidoptera > Noctuidae > Mythimna > Mythimna lalbum. The sequence continues at coordinate 15,049,192 of OX439357.1, read as the reverse complement.
ACATACGTAGAATAAATCACTTCTCTCATTTGTTATTTGATTACGATAAATATTATTTGCTCGATAATGTGTTCATTAAGACATTACGCATAGGTTGCCTAGCTAAATCTGTACCCCTAGCCAAGAAGGGGCCCAGCTGGGTCGAAGCCTACTGGGGCCAGGGTTATCCGAAAGGAAGCACGAGCCTTGGTTTGAAGGCTAGAAGGAACGGGGTGGGTTTTTAGTCAGTAAGAGTCTGACACTATCTCCTGCTCTACCCCAGAGCGTAGCTTGTCATAAGATGATTTTTGCCCACCAAAAAAAAAACCCTAGCCAAGTTGCTAATTGACAGTAATCTTTTTTATCGTTTCATAATAGATGGGGGAATATATTTTTAATATCAGATCTAGCGCAGAAAATTTTACATCTTACAACTTAATACGGTTGGATTTTGATTAAAGTTACCTTTCATTTGATATACAGGGTGAATTTGAATAAATGCGACAAAATGAAATAGGAGCTTCAGTAACAGTAACATAGTAATTATAAACTGTTTTTTTCTACGATCTAAATCGTTAAAAAAATTACGCGATTATTTTGCCTATTTTCTAATGTAAGTATGCCACGTTGCCAAACCTCGCATGAGCGCCAGCGCTGACATCCCTTCCCGGCGACCGGCCCTACGCCTACTACCCTTCCTTCGTTGATCGTTCATTATTTGTCCTAAAACGTTTGTAGGTCGCGGTCGCGCGCGCCTTCCGCAAATCCATATTCCGCAAATTTTTTTTTTTAACGATTTAGATTGTAAAAAAAAACAGTTTATAATTACTATGTTACTGTAACTGAAGCTCCCATTTTACTTTGTCGCATTTATTCAAATTCACCCTGTATAATTCGATTAAAAACAGATTTGGGTACATCATGACCATTTACGTACTTCTTTATTTCTTATAGTTTTGTTAGTTTCTTGGGGCACATTCTTGCAGCTGATGCTGAATTCTCCAAAATAACAAATGAGGGTAATTGATGTCAAAAATTTAACAACAAATTTTATTGTTGTACTTACATCGTTGGCACCAGATTTAACAAGGCAATCTAAGCGTAATGTCTTAATGAACGCATTATCTAGGATATAATAATTATCATATTCAAATAAGAGATGAGGGAAGAGATTTCTTCTACGTATTTCGTACTAGTACCTCTTAAATGTCTCTGTTAGTCAAGTCTGCGATGACCATGAGTACCTGTGGATATTGTTTCAACCATAATGTGTCGATCAATCACATAAAAATTGTTCCTATTTTTTATTAGTGCACCTCGTAGTTATTTAAAGCATCTGTTTCAATGTCTGTGTCAATTTGCTAATAGTATTGTATTTAAAAAAAGTCTTTATATTTACCAATGTAATATATTAGTGAGAATATACCACTTCAATTCTGTTGAAGCATTGAAAGGGTAAGAGAAGTAAAGAGCGTGATCATATGTGGCATTTCCCTTTAAACCACCGCTAGCGTAGTTCCCAGAAGAATAATTATTATACATAGGGGTAACGTTGAATAGGGTAAGTCCGAATAACATTTGACAAACGAGGAACACTGTGAAGAGGTGGGAGATTCGATGGACTTGTTTATGGATCTGAAATAATAATATACTCGTATATACTTAGAATACAACTTTTTATTAGTAATAATAGAAATTAAAGTATAATGTGGTGAAGAATGTTTTGAGTATGAATGGATTGGAAGAGCAAAAAGCAATGAATGGAGTATGTTAAAGATGAGACAGCTAGAAACAAGGACTTCCTTTCTATTCAGTTTAACGTGATGGCGATTAATACAGAAAAATGCAGGAGACAAATTAGTAAATTGAGATGGCAAAAAAATGATGATGAATGAACATGATGCCTTTAAAACGTAGACCATCATGGTAGTGGAATTTGAAGCACGGTTCTCCGCTGGGCGACCACCGATAATTGGGAGCCCAAGTAGTGTGCTACCCACGCATAAATGCGGCTCCACCAACTGCTGGCCCCATCGTGCTGGTTGGTGATCGGACGAGAGCACCCGATTTTGGAATCCCCGAAGTCTCCAGATAAAAACTCTATAGGCGCAGCAACTTAGAAAATGGTCGTACTGTTGAAATTACATCGCATTACCTCGCTTAACTGTTATCTTCCACCAACCCTTCTTTTCGTAATTATAAAAAAAAAAAAAACAATAAAGAAAGGTAAAAAGAAAAGTAAGTGTGTACAGCCACGTACTGTTTACTCCAAGTGCACCCCTCGAACATAAGAGGGTTGCACTCTGATTTCGATGCGGCCCTAGTACCTTGAGAATGACAAACCCTACTTACTTTATTGATGGAGACGCAGATCAGATGTCCGTCAGATGCGGTGACTACCTGGGATATTCATTGGAGCACCATGACTTCGGTTGCCAGCGTTCTCCGTCACCTTAAGGACCCTAATTTCTCAACGTTGTGATTGATGGTGAACACTGGTGATGTGGACAACATTGTTTATACCTGTGCCTACCAATGTGTCTACCAAACACTTGAGTGTACTCACCACTGCTGTGTGCAGTGACCAGGAGTGGACTCAAGTGTTTGGCCACCTCATTGAGGCCAACGATAAGGCTTTGCATCGGCACCCTGATGCATAGTTTGTCGCTCTGCGGGATTTTAACGCCTGTCACCAAGACTGGCTTTTCCGATACCAGAGGACCGACCACGCTAGGAAAGAAGCGTGAAACTTTGCAGTATCGTTGGGCCTCGTGCAGTTGGTAAAGCAAGCGACTAGGGTGCCTGATGTAGTTGTTCATACTGCCGATTGTCTGGACATTCTGCTGATCACCGCTTCGGACAGATGCAGATCCCTGGAGTACACCGACCGCCTACAGCTCTTGAAAGTTGAAATTTCTTCAGACCTTAACTTTGGGCGGTCCAAAACTGCTAAAGGTCTGGCGGTACTTCACACCAAAAGAGTTTATAATATTAAACAGCCACATATAAACATATTAACATAAACATATATAATATGTAAATTATTTACCATACAACCAACAAATAACAAATAACTGATTACCTAAATATAAACCAATTTTTCAACCGTACACTCGAATTAAGGTTCAGTTGAAAACCAGCGTCAGGCAACTAGTAGTTGTCTGGCATTTTTGCTGAACTGGACCTATTTGGCGCCACCGCGAGACACACATTGTTAGTTGTCTCTTTCTTTTATAAAATATTAGTGTCTACATGTTGTTACTACATTGTGTGTATCTACGAGTGTGTATGCCAAATAAAATAGTTTTCTTTCTTTTCTTTCTTTCTTTTTTTCTTTATATAGGCTGGTGCTGCAAAATACCACCTAGCAGCTTTGAACTCAGTGGAAGGGCGTGCGAAGAGGCTAATTGATGATTCAGATCTAGTTAAGTCTAATCTACAAAGCCTTGAGCACAGGCTCTTAATAAACTAGTCATCACTACTTACCATCTGGTGGGATCGCAGTCTAGTATTAGTTAATATCAATTAAAAGAAATAAAAACTTTGAGTAAAAAACTTAAATAGCTGATAATTTTATAAATTTTGTGGTTTTATTTAAAATTGATCATTGTCTTACCTCCATAGAGTATTCAGAACGGTCTTTGTAGAAGAACAGATGGAATTTTTCCAAAAATTTTCTGGCAACGACAAAATACTCATCAGAAAAACACAGTGTTGTGATTCTAGACTGCAAAGCAATGAGACAATGTTATTCAGTGATCATACCTATAAAAGGTAATGCAGCGGTATTTATTCCATACTGAAGTATCTATCTCCGGTTTTCACCAAAGTTTGCATTTTTATATGCAAATGGGTTTTAAAATAAGGCAACCATTACCGCCCTACTAATAGTCAAAGACCTCCTAAAAAGTTTTACTGGATTAGCTATAAAGGAATTTGTTTTAAATCTTCAATCGTGATAATTAGAGACACAATAGAAAAACAATACTTGCACGAACGTTCGCTTGGAGTTTAATGAATTAATTTCAATAGACACCTAGACAATAACCGCAATATATCTATTTCCAAAACCATCTAGAGAAAGATTAATGTCATAATAACGTAAGAACGGTTAAATTGAAACCGGTTAATTTGTAATATAAATATACGAAATTTATATAATACTTACAAAAATAACAAAAGTCATTAGCATCGAAATATACAAATGGCCAAGTTCGAAGAAAGTCATGGACTTTTTATGTATCCCAACATACATGGTCGCACCGACTATACATATTAAACATAGAGACAAATGGAAGGACCTTTGGATATTAACCCAGACCTTTCTTCTTTGTATAGCGCCCGTATCAAGTGGGTCGAGAATCTTGAGCGGCCAACAACTTATTACTGATAACAAGTGGCGCATTATTGTCAGGTACGCATAGTCAGCTGGTGAGGTGATGCCCCTGAAAAATACTTACATCCGTCGTCATTTGTCTAGTTAGTATTTTCCCAACCAGGGTCGGCTTTCAGTCTTAGCAGATGGACTGTGCCTTTTAGTTTTTGTGAACGTCACATAGATATTAGCACTATGTAAGGTCTACCTTCTACGGACGCGTAGCTTTATAGACGCGTCAACGAAGGGGCGACGTCTTGCCGTTGTATCGTTGCTGCTTCGTCGATAGAGTGTCATAGTTTTGTATGTAAGCTGTGAGCAGCCGTATACCAAGCATATTATGACGAATACGCGTCTATGAAGCTATGCGTCCGTGGGTAATAGGACTGAGTAATTTGTGTTGACTGCCCTAAACTTTTTTTCTGTGATAGGATGATTTATCAATCAATGCGGCTTATTGTAGACCACTGCTAAACAATTGAACGTAGTCATCGACCAAATTGCGCTGCAACAGCTGGTTTCATCTTATTCTGTTGTTTGCGAATTCAAAAAATATTTATTATTCTGTTCATAAAAATATAAAATATACTTCTTTCTGATATAGACTATGATCCTGTTCCTTGCGTCGTGTTCTCATCGAACTTATGATTTCCTGGACTTGGAGCTATATCTGATGATGATTTACCATATGTATTTCTAGACATTGCGATATCTATCGTGGAGTTTTGTGTGCAAGGAGAAGCATATTTGAAGTATTTCTTAAATAAAAATAATGATCTGCATCAAAACTTACTCTTGAGGCTCATAATCAAAAAGGAAATCACGAATACTACGTGAAGTATGAGACATTATTAATAAACTATCTGAAACTTTATGACTGTGAATTTAGGAACTATCAGCTTTTATACTGAAAGCATACTTTCATAGTTCTATATTAATTTATAATAAAATGTGACAGTCTGTATGTTTGGATGTTAGTTGATGATACTGCCTCTGTCTGAATAGTTTGGAATAAAACTAACAGTCAATTCGGATAAAATGAAATGAATGAAAAGACTATTAATAAAATATAATAAATAGAATATTGAATAGTTTTAATTTCGACAGTAAATTCCTTTACGGTATTTTTTTAAATTCCCGCGCGGTCAACGCCGCTGCAAAAAGCTATAACTTTATAAGGCTTGGGACACATGCTTATGAGAGGGACGTGCGAGCAATACAAGCCAAAAAGACATAATTGTTTTGATAGTTTTTTTTTGTGTTCTGTCATCCTCTCTTTTCTATATATTATCGTCTGCATACCCAAAAACACCACATTATTATTCTTTCTAAGAAAAAATCTGGAAAAGTTTTTTTTTTTCGTAATTTACGTAAACAGTGCAATTTTCCGGGTCAATGCGCTCCAGGGTTAACAGTTTATGAATTCGAAAACTATACTTGTGGTTGTGGTGTAAGTACCTATGTGTGGAATTGATATTGGCCAGGTAGCGTTTGAGTTTTAAAGACAAATATAATCTTGTAACTTTACTAATTAGAATATTTCTCAGAAAAGTAAATCACACAATTGGCAGTTATTCTTTCTCAAACGATAACAATGCTTAGAATTCATCAGGTATGACTCAAATAACTTCGCTGGCACCAGAAAAAAAACATCAGAATTCTCAAAAGCAGAATGCTGATATTTCATTCTGTAGCTGTAGAAACCACCTAAGTTTCATAGAACCAATAAATACATAGTTAGTGTTAAGCCTTTTCAAGGAATATCTTTTTCTGCTCATCATGCCTGTAATATCTTATTATCTATCTTTTGCTATCTTATTTTGAGGGTGATTGTGTGAATGATATCTGGAGCCTCCCGCTTCATAAAGGTGTAAACAATTTTTAAAATTTACGTATACTGCTGTTTAAGGATTTTGTCAACTTCTGCTAAGAATAGGTATTATCATTATTTCTCAAATAATAGCGCCGCTAATGTGTCTCTACCCTTTCAGTATCTCTGAGCACGTAATCATTATAAAAACATATGACTGCTCTCATGTCTGTATTGCCTTGATCTTTTAATCATTCGTTTGATTGATAACACAGCGTTTGTCAAGATTTGTGACAGCCATTCATTATCATATTAATAATTGCACATTCAGCGTTGGATAAGTTAAGGCTATGGATCATCGGCAGTCTGGAACAAAATTTTGCTTGTATATTATTTTAGCTTCAAGTATTAAAAATATACAAAAGTATATACTGTTACGTACGTGGGTAATCAAATGCCGAATTACTAACAGAGAACTTTATTCACCACAAACAATTACAAACTAGTCCAGTCAACAATAATCCAAATCACAATTAACACTAGAGTTCCGTTACACTATCGCTTAGATCGTTAAATAAAATCACTTCGCACACTTAGGTAGATCGCGCTTGTTTGCAGTCGAAATCAAAACTGACTCGCTTCCGATTGGGGGGCTCGTATTTATATGCGGAGCAAAGAAAATTCTAGATATCGACGTCTCAAGATCAATCCAGAACAACAGAGTCGCTTCGCGGGGCCATAAATCATTTTTATTGTACAATCTGCCGCGAGTCACTTTCACGCAAATTTCGACTCTATTGTTAATTGCGGAAAGTATCATTTCTACCTACTATTATTATTTGAATAATTATTATTATTTGATTAATACCTACACCTGAATAATACCTACAGGCCTAGGTACATACCTCCATTCTAGATCTTTCGAACAGCAATGCGTTTTAATTATTCGGTGCGACTTTTTATTTCGTCGAAGATATTGACGTGTTCAAGTTTAACGGCGTAACAATAAATTTTTTTACCTCTTTACGTTTTATCATTTATTTCAGCCCTTTTATTAAAATCACGTTAAATATAGTTACAGATATAAACTTAAATTAATTAAATTATTAAACTGGTAATGTACCCAAAAGACTGGCGGCATTGCCACGCTGATTCTCGTTGACGCTTCGCGTGACCCAAAGGCTGACTTTTACGTCGGTCAAAGGATAAGCATTGCCATTCAGCGTGGCAATGCCGCCAGCCTTTTGGGTGCATTACCAGCCGACAGCGATGTGGAGGAATTTTTTCGACGCCTTACTTTAAGTTGCCATTTTTTGTTTTTAGTTCTTTAGGGTTTTATTTTTATTTTTTAAGTTAGTTTTAAAAATTCATTAAACTAAAATTTTTTTGCAAAACTTAGACTGACCATTGGCTTGATTTGATAAAATTTGGTAAAATAATTCGTTATCTATCTGTAATACTATGTTGTATTTATTTAAACAAAATATAACAATTGTCCTTTTTTGAAGCAAAAGCCTCTCCTAGTTCTTTTCAGGTAATCCGTCTTGTGTTAATCCGTTGGGTTGCATTTGCGTCTATCATGCCACTGTTGGAAATCATAGAGCCTAGGTTTTTAAAATAATTGGTTTTCGTCCAGCCTCTGAATTTCGATTGTGTGTGGGGTTGAATTTTAGAAAATCTTTTTTTTTTATTGATATGGACTAGTACTTGACTGCGATCTGAACTGATGGTGCAATCGTTCATCGTGAAACGCATTGGTTTATTAAGAGCTTAACTAGGTTATATGCATGTCTAATTTTAAAGCAATCCGAGCAGTGGTTAGGGAGCTGTATGTTGATGGAGCAGGCAGTCAGTAACGGTTTTCTTTTATTACATATGAAGATAAAAGAATAGATCTATTAACTTTATAGATTTATGTTAGACTTACCTACCCTTAAGAAATATTTAATAGAACCCAGTAATTAAATGACGCGACATAATGCGATAATAATAGGCTTTTCTTTCTCTCTCCTTTGATCGGTCATTAATAAAAGAAACATTATAATCGTGTGAAATGTGGTGTGTTCTATCCTGCCGTCTTAAGGTGGTGCATCACGACTCACATTTTCACTGTTTTTCATACAACCGCTCATAACTGATTATGACGTGTTACACATTTTTCATTAGATATTTTGGAAACACAGTATCTTGTGGATATTATCTAGGTTAAAAGAAACCAATTTCTAAATTTGTGTAAAACTAATCCAGTAAAAATCTCTGAAAATGTCATATTTTGTATGAACTTTGACACTTTATAATTTGCCTAAAAATTTAAAAAGTCAAAAAAGTAATCCTCTAGAGACCTTGCAAATTTTATTAAGATTCTAAATGACGACAATTTTTCCAAAAACTTTTAAGGGTTTAAAAAAAACAACTATTTCCTGGAGCAAATTTTGTAAAATTTTCGAGAAATTTTGTAAGTATTCAATAATTATTATTAATAAATTAATAATAAATTTCGATTTTTGTAATTTATTCAGAATTATTAAATACTAACAGAGTTTTCAGGCGTTATCTCTCTTTTTTTGCGTTGCCTTTTCGTCAAACATCGCTTTGGATTGCATTAAATGAAGTAACAAGGTTTTAAACCATTTTCAATGTTTACGATAGGCGAGTAGAAAAAGCAATAACTAGATTAAACCTGATTTCAAGAAGAAAGCGGTAATTTTTTTTTTTTTTTTGTATCTTCATCACTATTATACATGGTATAGAGTTGAAACTTTCACTACATGATATGTAACAATGTAGATAATATTACGTGATACTTAACGTTTCTTTGTCGCTGACTGTCTTTCTAAACCTCCATGTGTTAAAGAAACTATTCAAGCATGTGACAAACATTCGTACTCTAACTCCCTCACACAGATCTGTACTATAAATATTAGACAAGCCTAAATTGGATTTATTCCACCCCTATCTAATACTGTATCACAATACTGGCACACCTAAAAATTACGACGGGATATATGATAGCTCTATGATCATAAGATAAGACGATCAACGTCCAGGAACTACCTGGACGTTGATCGTCTATCGAGCTCTAAAGCTAAGTGTCTTATTCTCCCGAAGTGCCGAGCAACCTATTTTTTGTGATGCCATTAGAAATCGCATGGTTACTCGTTTCTTAAGAATTCCGTCAGCCCTTTCACTAAAAAGACTATTTATGAGGGTCTAAGTTTCCCATGTAACCAGATGTTTCGCTGGTCTTCCGGATTTTTCGACATCCTGGATAGTAAAGGTCCGTCCTCCACTGCCTCATACACGACATCAGGAAGGTGCAAAGAGTTCCATCAACTTTATACAGCTCCAGCACCCTCATGAGCCATGTATGTGGCACTGAGTCATTGGCCTTCTTATATCCATTCTGAGAAGCAGGTATGATGGAGTTTGTCTCAATATGACTATTAATTTTGGCTCTTAAGATGGATATAAGTTTATATAGACCGTTGGCAAATACGTGATCGATATATTATTTTTACGTTTCGCAGTACTACCCGATTTATGGAGCAAGTGGGTTGTTCCGGTCGTTAGAAACTGAGGTAGCAACCCTGACTCTAAGGCAGACTGAAATTGGGGTGCAAAGCGAGCGTGCGACCTTTGAAACCTTTTCAGCAAAAAGTTGTGCAGCCCGTCCAGTCCTGGAGATTTCCAGTTTGGCAACGGACAGACTGGAAGAGCTACATCTTGGGGGCTGATGGTAATTGCCCTCATTTCTGGTATAAGATCGCACGCTCGTCGATCTTCCAAGTTCAATCACCCTCGGTGTGATTGACAGGCACCGCCCGGATGCTGCGCCAAAATGGACGCATGGCATCATCATCCGGTAGGCGCGTATCAATCACACCTTGGTCCGGTCGTATAAGTTGTATCAACTAGAATCATGTTTTTTTTTATTGTTTATAGGTTTGGGCTTGACCGCTATCTCACCTGATGGAAAACGACGACGCGGACGACGATGGAACGCGCTTACCTAGAAGAAACCTATTCACTCTCGACTTAACCCTTCAGATACCGTCAATTAGAGACACATTAGTAAGACAATAGATGCGCGGCCACCGGTGGTCGCTTGGGGATTCATGAATTAAAGATTCCCGGGTTGTAGCTATCAGGAAATACAGACTCCGGCAAGGAATTCCACTCCTTAGCTGCACGAACAATGAATGTTTAATGTTTAATTTGACAGCCTATATTTTTACCTTGTGAATAAACAAATGATTACAAAGTATCCATCATCTGTCTGCAAGAGTGGTAAAACATGTATAAAAACTTGATTTGGAAGTGTGAAGCTTTGGTTTCGAACAACGACTATTTTCCTCTTCTGATAATAGTTCATCCTCCAAGTAAATTACGTAAGCTAAACCTTGATTTAGCTTGCTCGTCCATTTTCTATCTTGGATACTTTTCGTATGACGTTTGTGACGTTTGTTTTGAAAAAATGACTGACGATGTGTTAAAACGGCCGCTATATGACGGCACCGCTTTCCTAGGAAACCAAAACCTTAGAGAAATAAAACACACGAGAGTATATTTGCAGATATCGAAATGTGACACTTTAATTAAAACACAAATAAATATTCATGATTGGATATAATGATAATAGGAAAAAAAAAATAACAAATTGCAAAATATAATTTGCAGTCTTTACAAGCTTTTTAGAAAAGCGAAGTAGGAAAACGAAGTTTTCAAGATCTGTAAAAAAAACATTAAACTAAATTAGATATTCGTATATGTCTTTTAAAAATTAGTCTATAGCAGATATTCTATTGCAGAGCAAAGACATCGCTTCTTTCTGTCCATTTTTATCTATCTTAAATAATCTGAGCTTGAGTGTAAGCCGGTTACCAAGTCTTTTTGGGTTTATTGACTGGCCTGTTGGTCTAGTGATTAGTGGCCCTGACTGCTATGCCGGAGGTCGTGGCGTCGATATTTCGTGACTGCGCTCGCCACCGCGCCTAATAGTCTACGTATATGAGTACCAACTTAGTAAAAAAATTGTTTCATCGTGCGATAGCAGACTACGAGTGCATACTTTAGGGTTGAAATATATATCTACAGAAGGACGCGGGGAAGTGAAATTTGATACCGATTGCTCTTACCTTAGGCTTCTAGAGTGCAAAATCCCATATTTAACGAAAAAAAAAAAAGATTAAAATTAAAAAAAAAGACATTACGTGTATGTTAGATGGCAAAAGACTAGCTGTAGTAAAAGAAGTAGTTGACATAATTTTTACAATCTTTACACATCATTTGCATCCGATCCCAGACTAAATTAAACTATTCACTGCCCACTTGGATTCTCCTTAGTTATTCCGTAATCATTATCGTCCTGCCCTTGTCATACTAAACATATTTTTTTCTTCCATTATGTCCTGTCACCCGACACGTTATCACTAACTCCGTTTTCTTTCACATCACTTTTGAGTTATTGTTAATAAAGGGTACATAATTACCGTCGTCATAGTAATAACGCCGACATTAGCTAGACCCAATGCCTTCACATGCACTGGTTCCTGTACGTTCATTAGGAAGAAGGCTACTGTAAGCCGATTCTTTTTGTCCATAGACTCCCACGGTAGGCCGTAAACCGCGAACTTTAGTCTGTCACTCTGCAAGGAATATCAGAAACAACGGATAACTCTTTATATTAATAATAAGAGAGCAAACAACACTCGCCCCGTACTGGAAGACGTAGCGTTGGAAGACCTCCTGCAAGGCGGACCGATGACCCGGTGAAAGTTAACTGAATTTATTGGATGCGAGACGCCAGGACCGTTCGTTGTGTCTTTCGGGTGAAATGATGAAGAAGATAATGGGACCAATCAAGGTATTTTTTTTAAACTGTTGTGTTTATTGCTATAAAAAATAATTACAAAAGTTTCACATCTGCATTCACTTCAAGGAGTTGTCAGCAACAGGTGGGGCCCAGCTGGGTCGAAGCCTACTGGGGCCAGGGTTATCTGAAAGGAAACTCGAGCCTCGGTATGAAGGCTAGAAGAAACGGGTTGGGGTTTTTAATCAGTAAGAGTCTGACACTATCTTCCGCCCCACCCAAGAGCGGGGGTTGTCATAAGATGATTATCCCCAACGAAAAAAAAAAAACGTCGTCAGACGTGAAACTTTTGTAATGTACGAGCTTAGATGGTTTAAAAAGTTTGATAAATATTTTCCTTACAGTACTGCCAATAACTTCGAAGATGATAGACAGCTGCATCAGTTGTTGAAACAAGACTACTGTTAATGGTAAATAACGGACCAGAGCTACTGCAGTCTGAAATAAAAACAACCAATTAATCTTAGGTATGGATTTTGGGTAAATTCAGAAGAGAAGCATTTTGGATTTTTTCGTAATATGACATCTATATCATCTTTTTTTAACAGATTCTGGTGTGACCTTGAAAAAAACAACCAAGTTTTAGAATTATGAAATTAAATACTTAATAATAATTTGAACTTTCCAATAAATTGAACTACTACTAAAAACTAAAACATTCAACACAAGTCACTTTTGAAGCAATTGGATGCAGTTGGTTTCATCTACTTTAGTTTAGTATCAGATTTGATGCTACAAATTATACTAGGCTACCAACAAATAAAAAATAATCCTAATTGGTCATTTAAAATAAAAAATAATTTGAAAAACCTTGAAAAATTTGAAAAATACTTATTCACTGATATTGATATCTCACTTAACCTATATCAAATCAACTTCTGTACAGGAGGGGCCCAACTAGGTCGAAGCCTACTGGGGCCAGGGTTATCCGAAAGGAAACTCGAGCCCCGGTGAAGGAAGAGTCTGACACTATCTCCCGCTCCACCCGAGAGCGGGGGGTGTAATAAGATGATTTTTGCGCACCGTAAAAAAAATAACTTCTGTACTTAATTTTTTTTTTCACAATAAGGCGTCTTGCAAGATTAAGTCAAATGAATTCTCAACAAAAATCAAAAATATGAAATTGGCCCACGCATTTTGTCCTTACTGGCAGTAGGGTAAAAAACAGTCGAGCAAACAAATACAAACTAGACACTGACCATTTGTGAGCACTCCAGAAGTAGTAAGCATCCGCTTGCTTGATGGAACACGTAATAAACAAACAGCATTGGCCCAAACACTTCCGACATTTGGTTTGTAAAACTAAGCAAGAAACAAACATTGTGTTAAAGTCAATCATTTCAAAACATAACCATTACAGGCACTATTGAATTTTGTCAAGGTATGGATCAATCCTGAGTCAAAAGTGTGCAGTGTTCCACTCGCGTCTCAAAGAAAGTCAGCAAAATTGCCCAATTGACTGCTAGGGTTTTTTTTTTTTGTCGACGGGGAAAATCATCATTGACGAAACCCGCTCTTAGGTGGAGCGGGAGACAATGTCAGAGTCTTACTGACTAAAAACCCCGCGCCGTTCCTTCTAGCCTTCATACCGGGGCTCTAGTTTCCCTTCGGATAACCCCGACCCCGGTAGGCTTCGACCCAGATGGGCCCCTCTTGTTGCTGACAACTCCTTGAGGCGCGCGGGAACAGTGCGCGCCGTCGACGCCTTGGCTCGGTCCGGACAGTTACCGGACGATCGGACAGCGAGCTACCCATGGTTCGCCGTCCGCGAGCCCGCGTCTACGGTGGCCGGAAATCGGTTACAACCTTACCTACAATAGTGATAGTGCACCCGCGCTGCTTGCAAACCCATCGGTGTATGTAATCAGTGTAGGTACCTACATGTACCGGTTAAATAATATAAGTTAAATAATGAGTATAAAAAAAAAGTTTCTTAGGGAAAATTGTATGTAATCTTGAGTACAATCACGTGTATAATTATCGGTCACTAATTACCAGTCACCCTATATATAGGTTGACTCCTGTAATCATCATACAAAGCATAAGCAAAAATACTGTTTCCAATCTGACACATCCAGCAGCATGGTTTCACCTAAGGACGTTTTACAACAGATGACGAGGCCTAAGATGCAATGCGCAACTTTCGTGACTTCTCAAAGGTATTTGAATTTTATACGAAATTTACATTACAATATTACGGACGAGTTTGACTTGCTTAAGGTTAATTTAGTTAAGTGACAAGCACAAGTCTAAATAAACCGTGTTTCAAAAGTCAAAGTGGGTGTACCACAAGGCTCAATATTAGGGCCTATCATAGATATCGGTGGTTCCTATCTTCTTGAGTATATATTAATTATTTTTCAATCGGTCAAACATAAAACCAAATAATCTCGCAGCGGCTTTAGTTTGTCCCATCAATCATAGTGACATTTGTTTGAAGCGTGCGTGGAACACAACGTTTAGCCTTGTTCGTCTTCAAAATCTTTACCCGCCAAAAATAATGCCGTATAGCATATTTATACTAGACTAAGACCTCCTAATTGCTCAAGTCAGTTCTATGACATATATTTTCGGCTTACGCTACTTGACATATTGATTTTTAAAATATATAATGCAACTTACTTAATAATATATCGGTGATATTCAATCAGTTTACCCAATTGAATTGCAACGTTTTTCAGCTCACTTGGCGAATATCTTTCATACGTTAACGTCACGTTGCTATTTTCTGGAATGAAACTTGTCTTATTTGCAGGTCTTGGAAAGTGATCGAGATTATAAAGTAAAATCTTCAAATGGCCCCAAATATGAAATACCATCAGAGATAGAAGGCAATCAAACATGCAGAACCACGAGCAACAAATGTATGAGAATATCCTGAAACAAATGCCATAGTTCAATGATTTCCAGTTAATAATTATGATAATAATAAACATTTTAGTGAATTACATAAACATAACATTCACATAAAAAAGCAATCAGTTAATTAATTTCAATTGATATAAATAGAATATATATATACATTCAGTCAAAAAAGTATCGGGAATGGATGATTTGTTTATGGTTCCAAATTCAAATTTTTGTTTTTTTTGTAGTTGTTAGATTGGCACAACTGTTTTTCATTTTGGCGCGGAGTTTGAGTTGCATCTGTTATTTATATTAAATACAGTGCTGGTTTTAGTAATATCATATATAGTGTGTATTGCGAATTTCATAATGGACAAAAATATCGAACAAAGAGTTTGTCTTAAATTTTGCATCGCCAATGGAATATCGTGTTCGAAGTCACTGAAAATGGTACAGAAGGCTTACGGTGAATCGACTTTATCAAAAACTCGTGCTTATGAGTGGTTCAAAGCGTTCAAAAGCGGTCGAGATGTGATGGAAGATTTGCCTCGCTCTGGTAGGCCGTCAACGTCTGCAACTGAAGTTAACATCGCAAAAGTAAAGGAAATAGTGACTGAAAATCTCCATTCAACTCTGAGAGAGATAGCCGCCGAACTTTCTGTATCTCACGAGTCAATCCGTACCATTTTAACTAATCATTTGGGTATGAAACATGTTGCTGCTCGGCTAGTCCCAAAAGATCTGAATTTTCTCCAAAAACTCAATCGCATGAAAGTCGCTGAGGACATGCTAGACTAGTCGTTGTTCGAAGTCAAAGTCATGTTGACTGGTTTTCTTTGACTATCGCGGTGTTGTGCACTCTGAATTCTTACTGGAAGGTCTAACGGTGAATAAAGAATATTATTTGAGCGTTATGCGGCGTTTAACCCTTCAGATACCGTCAATTAGAGACACAATAGTAAGACAATAGATGCGCGGCCACCGGTGGTCGCTTGGGGATTCATGAATTAAGAGAGTAAATTCGATGAAAAAGGCCAGATTTGTGGAAAGAAAATTCTTGGATTTTGCACCACGACAATGCGCCTTCGCACAAGGCTATTATTGTGAACGAATTTTTGACCAAACACTCAACAAATACCATCCAGCAACCACCATATTCACCAGATATGGCTCCTGCTGACTTTTTTCTTTTTCCTAAACTCAAATTACCACTTCGTGGCGCCCGTTTTCAATCGATAGAAGACATAAAGGAGAATTCGCGGTGAAAACTGAACTCAATTCAGGAAGCAGCGTTTAAAAAATGTTTTGATGAATGGATTATTCGTTGGCAAAAGTGTATCGTTTCTAAAGGAGCATACTTTGAAGGTGATAAAATAAATTTGGATGAATAACAGACATTTTGTGTATTATTGATCTTTTCCCGGTACTTTCTTGACAGAGTAGTATATATATATATATTAATTAAATTACATTAAGTTCATTTTCTGTTAAAAAAAATCACTTAAATAATAGCAATAAATTAATAAATAACAAGAAATAAACTCAATTCAATCCGTTTTCTGTAGTATCACAAATAAGAAAAAGTTAAAAAATTTAGATCTAATATTTACTAGATGTAAGTTAAAACAGTAACAGACAGACAAACAGCATTTTGTTTCATATTGCTCAATATAAATATGTATATATTTCTGAAACTGTAATACTAGTCTGCGATGACCATGAGTACCTATAGTCATTATGTCAATCATTATTTGTGTCGATCGGTTAAAATGGGTTTCTCGATGCTCTTGCATTCATTCCTATTTTTTAATCAGTGCATCTCCTCTTTAATTAAAGCGTCTGCAAGTCTTGATCTGAATTTAATCATTTATAGCATTTAAAAAAAGGCTTTATATTTACCAATGAAATATATTAGCGAGGATATACCCCTTCAATTCTGTTGAAGCATTGAAAGTGTAAGAGAAATAAAGAGCGTGTTCATATGTGGCATTTCCCTTTAATCCGCCTCTAGCGTAGTTTCCAGCAGAATAATTATTATACATAGGGGTAACGTTGAATAGAGTAAGTCCGGCCAACATTTGAGTAACGAGGTATACAGTGAAGAAGTGGCAGATTCGATGGACTCGTTTATGGATCTGAAATAAAATTACATATAATTAGAATACAACTGTTTAGCAATGATAGAAATTAAAGTAAATGTGATGAGGAAAGTTTTGGGCTATAAGTGGAGTGGAAGAGCAAAAAACAATAATTGAACTGTGAAAAAAAAAAATGAGAAATAAAATGAATGAATGAATGAATGAGATGAAAAAGAAGGACTTCCTTTCCATTTAGTTTAACATGACGACGATTAATACAAACGTATATAAAAATGAAGAAGACAAATAAGTAAATTGAGATAATGGCCAAAGAATGATAATGAATTAACAAACCCTTAAAGCATACATTTAGGCTAAAAAAAGAACAAAAAATTTGAATATATATATTTTTTAAATTTTGTTATTTATTTAAAATTAATCATTGTCTTACCTCCATAGAGTATTCAGAATGGTCTTTGTAGAAGAACAGATGGAATTTTTCTAAAAACTCTCTGGCAACGACAACATATTCAGTAGAAAAACACAGTGTCGTGATTCTAGACTGCAAAGCAACGTTACAATATTATTCATGCGTCTTACCTATAAAAGGTAATGCAGCGATATTAATTCATACTGAAGTATCCCTCTGCTGTCACCCTGGTTTGTGTCATAGAATGACATGCAAATGAATTTTTAAACAAAAAAATCACTATTGCCCACTAATAGTCTAAAACCTTCCCAAATCATTCAGGTACTGCAAACTATTTGAAAACTGCTCTTATGATTATGGTACGCCACCAACTAGTCTCGTCATTTTATTGGGCCTCACAATTTAAATTGTATTTATCAAATCAAAATTATTAAGTCAATTTTTATATAACAGAAAAGAGCCATCAGAGCTATTTACATTTTGCCGGTGCGATTCTCTAAGGGAACTGTTTAAAGCTAATAACATCATGATGGTGCCTTGTCAATATGTCTACGAAAACATCATGTACGTTAGGAAGAGTCTTCATCTTTTTTGCAAAAGAGGCGATAGACATAATTATGTTACAAGAAAAAATTATGTTAAATTTAATTAATTTTCTGTAATATGAATATTCAAAGTTTCATGAGTCCAAAGATGTACTAACAACTTAAGGAGGCTCTTCCCGAGCCGTCTATTGTCAACGTGAACATGGTTGTTTCATCCAACGCAATGTTTGATAATGAGACAATGTTAACGCAAGAACGCTCTGTTGGCATTCTGTTATTCCATCACTCTCTCGAATATTTTACAATAATTGTTTCATGAAATATATATTTTTTTAAAACCATGTTGGCCTGATGAGTTTTAGGAAAATCTTTCATAATAGAGAATTTTTATTAAACATCCAAAGTTTCTATAAATGTATTTTCTTTACTGGTTTATTTATGAATAGTACATTATGAAATAGCCATAGTTAACGCTAAAGGAATTTGTTGCGATTTCAGTAGAAACCTGAATAATTTCCAAAAGATATCTATTTCTAAAACTATCTAGAGAAAGTTGGTAACAACGCCATAATCACATAAGAGTGGTTATATTAATTCATGAATCCCCAAGCGACCACCGGTGGCCGCGCATCTATTATCTTACTATTGTGTCTCTAATTGACGGTATCTGAAGGGTTAATTGTATCTTTATTTGGGCGCTCTTAAACAAACATACAGAATACAGCATTTGAAATATAAAAAGAATAGAACAAAATAATATAATACTTACAAAATTAACAAATATCATTAGCACCGAAATATACAAATGGCCAAGCTCGAAGAAAGTCATCGATTTTTGATGTAAAAAAATATACGTGATCCCACCGACCATAGTCGACAAACATACAGACATATGGAAGAACCTTTGGATAAACACCCAGATCTTCCTTCTTAGTATAGCCCCTGTATCAAGCGGGTCGAGAATCTTGAGCGGCCAAGAACTTATTACTGATAACATGTGGCGCAATATTGTTAAATACGCATAGTCATATGGTGAGGTGATGCCCCTGAAAAATTGTTAAATTCTTTATCTACTAAACAATTTAATTGTTTGGTTAGTATTTTCCCAACCATTCCTGTATATCCTTTTTAGTTTTTGTGAACGTTACATAGGCATAAGCACTATGTAAGGTCTACTGTCCACGCACGCGTAGCTTTATAGACGCGTCTACGAATGGGCAATGTCGTGCCGTCGTATTGTTGCTGCTTCGTTGACAGAGTTCCATAGTTTTGTATGTAAGCTGTGAGTAGACATATCAGTGTTTTATTGTTTTTATTTTGTTTATTCCATGATTGTAAGTATGATATATACAAATAATTATTGCTGGCCTATCAGCCTCTCACCATCGACGACGGCTGGTGCTGAAAATTAGCGCTGTGGCTCTGTCTTATACGAGCCCCAGCATTTTGCTGAGCGCTGACCGTTTTGCGCGGATGTGACGCATATCCTACTTACGTGCTACTTTAAGTCGATATTGTTATATGTTTTGTTTTAAGGTATGCGCCATGTTTGACGCCAATTAACTCTTTTTCATTCTTTTCACCAAGCATATATATAATGACGAAACTGCGTCTATGAAGCTATGCGTCCGTGGGCAGTAGGCCTAAGTAATATGTGTTGACTGCACCCAACAGTTTTTTTCTTGTTAAAGGATGATTTATCAATCAATTCGGTTCATTGTAGACTACTGCTAAACAATTAAATATAGTTCTCAACCAATTTTGCTCTACAACAGCCGGTTCCGTCAAAAATATTTATTATCCTGCTCATAAAAATAGTATAATTATATGAATAGTAGAATAGGTTTCTTCTAGGTAAGCGCGTTCCATCATCGACCGCATCGTGGCTTTCCATCAGGTGAGATAGCGGTCAAGCGCAAACCTATCATCAATAAAAAATAAAATAAAAAATAGACTACAATCCTGTTCCTTGCATCGTGTTCTTTATCGTACTTAACTTATGATTTCCTGGACGTGGAGACAAATCTGATTGACGATAATTCGCCACATGTGTTTCTTGACATTGCGATACGCATCGTGGAGATTTGTATGCAAGGAGGAACATATTTAAACATTTCTTAAATTAAAATAAATGTCTGCATTAAAAAATACTTACTGTTGAGGCTCGTAATCAAAAAGAAATTCACGAAAACTACGTGGAGTATGAGACATTATTAATAAACTATCTGAAACTTTATGACTGTGAATTTAGGAACTATCAGCTTTTATACTGAAAGCATACTTCAATGGTCCTTCAATATTTAGATTATAAAACTCCGATAGTCTGTATGTTTGTTGATCTGCCTCTGTCTGAACAGTTTGGAATAATAAAACCAACAATACCTTTAGAAGAAATTAAATAAATGGAAACTGTTAGAATATGAGATAGGTTTTATTTCGACAGTAAGTTCTCTCAGGGTAAATTTTCAATAACCGCGCGGTCGACGCCACTGCAAAAAGCTTTAACTTTATTAGGCTTGGGGCATACATGCTTTTGACGATGATTTTGCATTATGATTTCGAATTGCATCGTCTGGTCTAACACTGTTTATAGGTTAAATGCATGCGACAGCATTATGTATGTGTTTTGATTGGTGATTACCAATCAAAACACAGTTAAAATATTAGTCGTCTACAGGTAATAATCATTTTCTTCCCATCATCTTTAATATTGTCTAATCAGTTGTACATTTGTCTATTGCTATCTTTTTTTGAAGTTCTTTGTGTAAAAGACAGTTGGAGCCACCTGCTTCAAAATGTTGTATTAAGTTCATAAAATTTGTGAATACTGCTGTTTAAGCATTTTGTCAACTTCTGTTAAGAATACTGCACTATAAATTCCCAAAGTATACCGCCGCAAATATGTCTCTACCCTTACAGTGTTCCTTAGCAGGTAATCATTATAAAAACATATGAATGTTCTCATATTTGAACTGTCTTGATCTTTGATCATTCATTTGATTGATAACATAGCGTTGGTCAAGATTTATGACAGCCATTCGTTATCATATTATTGTTATTATACATTCATGGTTAGGATAGCAGGAGCAGTGGTGGTCGAGTAGTAATAGCCCCGACTTACGAGTTGTAGGTCGCGGGTTCGAATCCAACCAGGCGCATTATTTTGTGTAATTTATTTCATCACCACTGCTCTCAAAACGGTGAAGGAAAACATCGTGAGGAAACCGGCATGTTCTAGAACCAAAAATTTAAAGACATGTGATATCCACGAACCTCCACTGAGCCTGCGTTTTGGATTACGGCCCATTCCCTCTCCTTGAGAGGAGGCCTGAGTCCCAGCAGTGGGAATATTAAAAAGGCTGATGATCATGATGACATTCATCGTTGGACAAGTTAAGGCAAAGTCTGTTTGTAAAGGATCATGGTAAAGTCCCCAACAAAATTTGAGCTTTTATTTAGTTTCACCTGTCCCGTTGTTGGTCTGTCATCAAATGTTGTAAATTTAATTTAATCCACTTCCCGGTTACCGAGTGAGCTGAAATTTTGAATGCATGTGTACATCAGATGACAATGCAAAATTATTATGACATGGAGCTGATCTAATGATGAAACCTTTGAGGAGGCTATAAAAATTTGGTAGTTAAACGACAAAACGCCTTCGAGATTGGGCTCATATGGTTTATCTTGACCAGTATTAATGTGACATAAGTGTATTCATTACAAGTGATTAGCATTCAATAGGTTAATTATACAGGTATACTGCGGTATAAAAGCTTGCAATGAAAAAATGATTTTCATTAAAAACTTGTTATTCAAATTAATTTGATAGTATTTGTATGAAAATCTATGAATTTTTTCCTCTATGTAGTGTACATAGTGGTAGCCAAAATGAAACATCTCCTTTCATTTGGAAGTGTTAAGACAAATAAAACACACGAGCTGTATATTTGCAGAAATCGAAATGTGACACTTTAATTAAAACACAAATTAATATTCAAGATTAGATACCTACAGTAATAATAGGAAAAAAATTAACAAATTGCAAAATGTAATTTGTAGCCTTTACATGCTCTTTAGAAAAGCGAAGTAGGAAAACGAAGTTTTCAAGATCTGTAAAAAAAACATTAAATTAAATTAGATACTCGTATCAATGCTCTTGATATTTGCCTATAGCAGGTATCCTATTGCAGAGCAAAAACATCCCTTCCATCTATCCATTCTTGTCTATCTTAAACAATCTGTGCTTGTGTGTAAGTCGTGTCACCAAGTCCTTCTGGGTCTAGTGCGTCGCCACCATCGCCGTGCTGTTCCTAATATTAGGGACCTAATCTGTGGCTGCTTGTGATTAGTTTTCATGTGGCATGCGGTGATTATGGTCTACTCAGGGACATCCTAAATCAACAGCTGGTGTGTTGCCTATGATCCGAGATTTTTTTTTGTTTTTTGGTTTTGGTTTGTTTTTGTTTTTTTTTTTTTTTTCGGGTTTCGAGTTTTTGGCTTCTTGTGCGATATGTAATTAAATGCTGACTCCGTATAAAAAAGTTTCATCATTCGATGGCAGACTCCGAGTGCGGAATTTCAATATTGAGTTAATGACTATATCTGCAGTACCACAAGTATCTTAGATTCCTTAAAAGGAAAAGTGAAAGCTGATACCGATTGCTCTCACCTTGGGCTTTTAGAGTCAGGATTTCTGTGACTTGAGGAAGATAAGAGAAGGGAAGGGAGTGCAAAGTGACTTTGCACTCCCTTATTTAACAAAAAAAATTAAAGGTAAAATATTCTTGAGTTTGATACGTGCATATAAGATGGCTAAAGACTAACTTAGATGCAGTTGACATAATTTTTACTATATTTACACAGTACAAAGTATGTCATCTGCATCCAACCCCGGACTAAAATAAACTATTGGTTCCCCTCTTGAAGTCTCCTAAGTTATTGAGAATCATCATCTGTATGCCTTTGTCACGTTTTTTTATTCTTTGTTGTCACGTTTTCTGTCATCCGTTACGTTATCACTAACTCCCTTTTCTTTCGCATCACTTCTAAGTTATTGCTAATAAAGGGTACATAATTACCGCAGTCATAGAAGTAACGCCGACATTAGCTAGACCCAATGCCTTAACATGTACTGGTTCCTGTACGTTCATTAGGAAGAAGGCTACTGTATCCCGATTCCTTTTGTCCATACACTCCCACGGTAGGCCGTAAACCGCAAACTTTAGTTTGTCACTCTACAAAGAATATCAGAAACAATAGATGTCATTTGATATGAATAATACCAAAAGCAAACAACGTCTTCTGCGTACCAGAAGACGTAGCGTTGGAAGGCCTCCTTCAAGGTAGACCGATAACCTGGTAAGAGTTTCGAGAATTCGATGAAAGCGAGACGCCAGAACCGTTCTTTGTGGCGACACTTGGGGAGGCCTATGTCCAACAGTGGACTTTTTTCGGTTGAAATCAATTGAAATGATTATGATGATGAGAGTAAACTAGTAATTTTTTTTAAATGGCTGTGTTAATAGCTTAGGTGAAAGTAGGCGTGAAAGATTATATTATAAGATAGATAATTTAATACTTTATAATGCTTTAAAAAGTTTGATAAACATTTTCCTTACAATACTGCCAACAACTTCGAAGATGATAGACAGCTGTATCAGTTGTTGAAACGAAATTAATGTTAGTGGTAAATAACGAATCAGAGCTGCCGCAGTCTGAAATAAAAACAACTAATTAATTTGGGAAATTTTCATTTTAGGCAGAATTGAGAAGAGACTGAATAAATTAACCGACCTACAATTGATATTGATTTTACAATTTTTTACGGTAGAAGAACAGATTTGCGTCCCTTGTTCTAAGGGTTATTTTTTTGATGGCATCATCTATTCTTCTGACCTATAATCCATTTTATTAAAAAAATTTGGTTGGAAAAAACAACCAAGGTATTGAATTATTAAATAACAACAAACTAAATTAACACTTCTTTACTGAACAATTTGAATTTTTCAACAAATTGAACTTCTAGTTATGATGCAGTTGGCGTCATTTATTTTATTTTATTATCAGATTTGATGTTACGCACTACATTTAGCTGTTCACAAATGAAAATAAACTCCTAAATGATAATACAAAACAAAAAGAAAAATATTTAAGAAACCTAAAGATGGTTTCCTTAATTAATGATGTTGACATCAATCAACCTATGTCAAATCAACTTTCATACTTTGTTTCATTTTCACAATATGGCGTCTTGCAAGAGTAAGTCAAGTCGACTCTTAAAAAAAAAACTAAAATTGGCTCACGCATTTTATTCTTAGCGTGCAAACAATACCTTTGTAAATATGTATAATTTATAGTGGCAAGCTGATAAACGTATTTTACACAATTGCTTTACCTAATAAGGTAAGAGAGAGTCGGGCAAATGGATTAAAACTAGATACTGACCATTTGTGAGCACTCCAGAAGCAGTAAACATCCGCTTGTTTGATGGAACAAGTAATAAACAAACAGCATTGGCCCAAACACTTCCGACATTTCGTTTGTAAAACTAAACCAGAAACCAAACAATTGTATTAAAGTCATACTTCATTTTTAAGCATTCATTTAAAATAAAACATTACAGGCACTCTTGAATTTTGTCACGGTAAGGTGGTAAGGTAAGGTAAGGTAATTGTGAAGAAGTCAGTCCGGTAAGAATCAAGCCTGAGTCATCAAAGGAGTGTAGTTTTCCACTCGCTCCTCAAAGAAAGTCAGTAAAACTGCTCAACTGGCTGCTAAGGTTGCAAAAATATCTTAAAGAGTTATCGTGGTTTCAGTATGCAAAGGGAACATAGGTGGATTTTAACCAATAAAATTCTGACACCCTCTATTATTTCACCCGGATCTGGAAAAGTCATGTGATGATTTGTAACCACAAAAAACCCAGATGTAGCAGTTAATTAATTAATTTGTATATATAGGTTGAGTCTTATAATAATGATGCAAAGCATAAACAAAAACATTATGTGTCCCATCTGACGCAATCAGCAGTATAGTTTCACCCAAAAACGTTCTACGACTGATGACGAGGCCCAAGATGCAATGCGCATCTTTCGTGAATTTTCAAAGGCATTTGATTGAATTGAATACGAAATATTTTTTAAATTACAATATTACGGACGAGTTTAACTTGCTTAAGGTTGGTTTAGTTAAGTGTCAGGTAGTGTCCAAATAAATCAAAACAAAACGTCAATTCACGGGTTTCAAAAGTCAAAATGGGTGTACCACAAGGTTCAATATTGGGTCCTATCTTATTTTGAGTATGTATTAATGATTTCTTAATCAGTCAATACTACAAGCCGTAAGAGCATTATTTGCTGACTACTCAAACAAAATCTCACTTTTGAGTCATTAGCAGCCTGAAATATTAAGGTGTAGCATAAGGATTAAATTTTATTAATAGGGTAGTTGCCGTAAAAAATGTAATTAGTCCATCTTTTAGATTATTCAAAAATAAAGGACACGGTTTTGTTTTTGTAAATTGCCGTACTGCATTTTCTCGAACGGGGTGACATCACACGTAACTTTAATGGGCTATATCTATGTTATTTTTTGTTTAATCGAAAAATTAAAAAATACGTCTCCAATATTTTTTTATAATCTAAAATAAAGACTTAATAAAATGTAGTTAATTTGAACCACCCTAAAACCAACTACCCCATCCTAACCCTAACTACCCTATGACAACAATTCTATGACTTATGTTTTCGGAAAACGTCACTTTGACTTTTTAATTCTGTGGATTCCGGTGAATGCTTGTATATGTAATTTAATGAAAGTTACCTGATAATATCTCGATGATATTCAACCAGTTTACCTAATTGAACCGCAACGATTTTCAGCTCACTTGCCGAATACATTTCATTAAATAAAGTCGCGTTGCTATTTTCTGGAATGAAACTGGTCTTTTTTGCAGGCCTTGGAAAGTGGTCGAGATTATAAAGTAAAATCTTGAAATGACCCCAAATATGAAACACCATCAGAGATAGAAATAAATCAAGCATGCAGAACCACGATGCACAAATGAATGAGATCATCCTGAAAAAAAAAAGTGTCAAAGTTGAATGGTTTGTATTTAAAAATTATTTTCTATAAGTTAAAACAGTAAGAAATAGAGAAGCAGTATTTTGTTCTTGGTTTTTCTACATATTTATTAATCTATTTAACACAATTTATGTACACGCAATAATAATAAAAAAGAAGGAAACAAAAGAATAGTGCAAAGATGATGGTTATTTCTAATGAAATGTTTTCCAGCATATCTGCGAAAGGAGAGTTGGAGAAAATACAGATGTAGACACTGTGTGTAAAAGCAAAAGGAAAATTAGTACACACAAAATACACAGCTAACAATATTAATTTATCATTAAAAAATAAAGATATACTATTATAAAATTTAATTACACAGCGTTATTTGTAAAGCACTAGCAAACTCTCAGGAGTCCATAGTTCTGAGTATGTAGTCCCGTATGTGTACCATTACCAACATCATAAACAACAACTTTTGTTCTATGACTTTTTACAAAACAGAATACATTTACTAAAAACAAATCTTGAAGATATCGTTGTTCTAACGTAACGTATCGTGTAATTGGAACATTCAGTTCTGTTATGAAATAGAAAGACACATCCAAATAACAGACAGTGTAGTCAATGATGGGCTGAATGAGTGTTTGGACTTTTTCACTTACGAGTAGTTTGTCAGTGCAACTCCTCGTTATTTAAAGCGACTGCAGGCCTGGTTCTAAATTTGCTAATTAAGAGTATTAAAAAAACGCTTTATATTTACCAATGAAATATATTAGTGAGGATATACCACTTCAATTCTCTCGAAGCATTGAAAGGGTAAGAGAAATAAAGAGCGTGTTCATATGTGGCATTTCCCTTTAAACCACCTCTAGCGTAGTTTCCAGCAGAATAATTATTATACATAGGGATAACGTTGAATAGAGTAAGTCCAAATAACATTTGACAAAGGAGGTTGACGGTGAAGAGGTGGCAGATTCGATGGACTCGTTTATGGGTCTGAAATAAAAGTTGATGTAGTTTGAATGGAAGTTTTTATTAGCAATGATAGAAATTAAAGTAAAATCTGGTGAGAAATGTTTTAATGGCTTTAAGTGGAGTGGAAGACCAAAAAACAATGAATGGACTGTGTTAAAAATAAGAAAGAAGGACTTTTTTTCTAGTCAATTTAACGTCATATCGACTAATATAGACGTATATAAAAATGCAGGACACAAATAAGTAAATTCAAATAATGGCAAAAGAATGATGATGAAGAAACACAGACTTGGGCAAAAAAGAAAAAAAAGAAGTTATATTTTTTTGTTTTATTTAAAATATATCATTGTCTCACCGCCATAGAGTATTCAGAACGGTCTTTGTAGAAGAACAGATGGAATTTTTCCAAAAATTTTCTGGCAAGGACAACATAGTCAGCAGAAAAACACAGAGTCGTGATTCTAGACTGCAAAGCAATGTTACACTATTATTCATGCATCTTACCTATAAAAGGTAATGCAGCGGTATTTATTTCATACTGAAATATCCCTCTATTGTCACCCTGGTTTATGCAAATGAATTTTGAAATAAAATAATCATTTCTGCCCACTAATAGTATATAAAACATGCCCCCAATCATTCAGGTACTCTTTCACCAAGCTGTTTTAAACCAGCTCTTGTGGTACTTCACCAACTGGTCTCGTTACCTTATTGGGTCTCACAATTCAAATTGTATTCAAAGTTTCATGTGTCCAAAGATACAGTAAAAACTTAAAGAGACCCTTTGCGAGCCGTCTGTAGTCAACGTGAACATGGTTTAAAGCTTGTTGTTACATCTAACGGAACGTTTGATAACACCACAATATAAATGTAAGAATGCTCTGTTGGTATTCGATTATTCCATCACTCCTCGCATATTTCACAATTTTCTTTGAATGAAATCCATTTTTTTTGGATCCATGTGGATGGACTAGGCATTAATGTCAATGGCGAGTACATCACTCACCTTCTGTTTGCCGACGACATAGTAGTCATGGCTGAGACTACGGAAGAACTCAGTACAATGCTCGGTGACCTCAGTAGAGCTTCCGAAAGAGTGGGTCTTAAAATGAACATCGACAAAACCAAAGTTATGGTTAATCCATGTAGCACCCACTCCTATTAAGATCGGAGACTCTACACTCGAAATTGTGGACGATTATGTTTACCTGGGACAGACGGTCCAGTTGGGCAGGTCTAACTTCGAGAAAGAGGTCAATCGTCGAATCTGACTCGGCTGGGCAGCCTTTGGCAAATTGCGCGGTGTCTTCTCGTCTAATATACCACAGTGTCTCAAGACGAAAGTCTATGACCAGTGCGTGTTGCCAGTGATGACTTATGGCTCCGAAACGTGGTCACTTACAATGGGCCTTATAAGAAGACTCAAAGTCACCCAAAGGGCGATGGAAAGGGCTATGCTCGGAGTTTCCCTGCGTGATCGCGTCAGAAATGAAGATATCCGCAGGAGAACCAAAGTTGCCGACGTAGCTCGAAGAGTCGCCAAACTTAAGTGGCAATGAGCAGGGCACATTGCACGCAGAACAGATGGTCGATGGGGACGAAAGGTTCTGGAGTGGCGACCACGTACGGGAAGACGCAGCGTTGGAAGGACTCCAACAAGGTGGACCGACGACCTGGTCAGGGTCGCGGGAATCCGATGGATGCGTGACGCACAGGACCGGTCATTGTGGCGACGCTTGGGGGAGGCCTATGTCCAGCAGTGGACGTCTTTCGGCTGATATGATGATGATGATGATTTTTTTTTTTTATATCATAAAAGTTTTAGCAAAAATCTTTCATAATAGAGAATCTCGATGAAACATTCAAAGTTTTTATAAATATATTTAGTTTACTTTATGAATACATTATGAAATGACCACAGTTCGAGCTAAATAGCAGATTCCCAAAAGTTTTTTTACTGGATTAGCTTTAAAGAAATTTGTTTCAAATTCAGTAGAAACGCAGATAATGTCCAAAAGATAGATCTATTTACAAAACTATCTAAAGAAAGATGTGTAACAACGTGGTTTGGGAGCTCTTAATTAAACATACAGAATATAGCATTTGTAATATAAGAAGAAAAGAACGAAATATAAATAATACTTACAAAATCAACAAAAATCATTATCAACGAAATATACAAATGGCCAAGCTCGAAGAAAGTCATGGATTTTCGATGTAACAGAATATACATGATCGCGCCGACCATAGTCAGCAAATTCACAGTCATATGGAAGGATCTTTGGGTAAACACCCAGATCTTCCTTCTTAGTATAGCGCCAGTATGAAGCGGGTCGAGAATTTTGAGCGGCCAACAGCTTAATACTGATAACATGTGGCGCATTATTGTCAAGTACGCATGGTCATATGGTGAGGTGGCGTGCCTGAAAAATACTTAAATTCTTTATAATTTTTCTAGTTAGTATATTTCCACCCAGGCTTTCAGTCTTAGCAAATGGAGTATATGCCTTTTAGTTATGTGAACATCACATAGGCATTAGCATTGTGGAAGGTCTATTATCCATTGACGCGTAGCTTCTGTAAACGGTAAAGACACGCACACCAAGCGTATAATGAAGAATACGCGTCTATCAAGCTATGCGTCCATTGGCAATCGGCCTAAATAATTTGTATTGACTTCTACAAAAGTTTATTTATTGTAATAGGATGATATGTCAGGAACAGTGTCATAACACTGTTGCTTGCGTCATGTTGCTCATTGAAGTTATGATTTCCTGGACGTGGAAACATATCTGTTTGATAATTATTCGCCTATATGTGTTCCTTGACATTGCGATATGCATTGTGGAGTTGTATGTGCATTTAAACTTACTCTTGAGGCACAAACTCAAAAAGAAATTCACGAATACTACGTGAAGTACGAGACATTTTTAATAGACTTCCTGAAACTTTATGACTGCGAACCTTTATGGCTAGGAACCTTTATATATAATAGCTTTTAATTGCTTTATAATAGCTTTTATACTGAAAGTATATTTCAATAGTTCTATATTATTATGATTATAAAAAATGGCAGTCTGTTTGTTTGAATGTTTTTTCATCTATCATGTTTCTGTCTGAACAGTTTGGAATGAAGCTAACAGTACCTACCTTTAGAAGAAATTAAATGAATGGGAATTTATAGACTGAGACAGTTTAACACACATACTTATTTCTCAACCACTCAAAGTCAAAGTCAAAAGTCAAAGTCAAAGTCAAAAGTCAAAAGTCAAAGTCAAAAAATATTTTTATTTCACATATTTCACATATGTGAAATAAAAATATACGGTACGTTACCAAATCGGTGTTCTATTGATAACTTCAGTTTACATGGGAATTTCTGCGCGTCCTTTTTTGTCGTTTCGTAGTCGCCAGAGACGCGTTCGCGGTGGTGGATAATGAACGCCTGCTACGTTCCTAAGCAGGTCAGTTGATTACCCGACGTATGTGGTACGTAGCGTCAGTGTTAGTGTGCCTTTAAAAAAATATTTATTTTTGGTTGTTGGCTGATAAAATGAACCATAAGCGGCTAAATTCGTCTTCTATGCATCTATAATATCCCTAGTTGAAGTGAATAGTGTTGACAGCGAAGAAATTGCGGAATTTTGACTTATTGAACCTGACAAATGATTTGCGAATGAAAATTGGCCGTATCTGGTAAGGATAAGGATAATGAAATCAGTTGTGATTTGATTTTGTCTTATGTTGAATTGTTAAATATGTTTCATACTGTAACGTCGCAAAACGAAAACTGAAACAGGCTGTCAAGTTTGTCGTTTTGCTTTGTCTCCTTGCAGTGCTCGAAGCCAACTGTAACCCTACTCTCACTATCTTACACGTCTTAACGTTACTTAACAATACTTTTTCTCTTCTAACACTCACTCTCTTCACTCTCTTACTTATATTTAACGGTAAGACCGTTAGAAGTGAGAAAAAAGAGTCATAAAGTTGATTTTCCCCGTCGACAGAAAAAAAAGCACTTCCATCGCTAGACAGAGACACCCTCCTTTATTGTACTATCGCTTGCTTTGCATAGACTTCGTCATATTTTGAATGTTCTATTTAAATATTTTTATTTTTGTATGAAAATCTGATGAACTTAAATATGATAATTCTTTTAAAGTCATAGAACAAAAGTTGTTGATTATGATGTCAGTAACATAGTCCTAAAAGGTTGCCGGTGTTTTACAAATAATCCTGTATATATCTTAGGTTGCAATCGTTGATGGTAAAGCGTATTAGTTTATAAAAAGCTTAACTATCTATCTGCATGCTTAATTTTAAAGCAATCCGTTCAGTGGTTTGGGAGCTGTATGTTAAAGGAGCAGCCAGACAGTAACGGTTTACTGATGGGTAAAAAATTTTGCACTAGGCTTCCTTTTATGACGTAGGCGAGCACTAAAGAGGATTTTTTTAATTCGCACCTTAACGGCCCGTTCACGACTTCGGTCTTAGCGGCGCGCGGCGCGGCAGGCGGCGCGGCGGCGGCAAGAGGTGCGTTTTACACGCCACGTACCCTCAGTAGCGGCGAGCGGTAGCGGCCGAGGTGGACGTATTTAGGTAGTCGGGCCGTGCTCAAAATTATGGCGTTATCAAAATTATCCCTTCTATGTACAGATAATATAATTATGGTAGCTGATACTACGTTATTATGTTATCAATTTAAATTAAACTTACCATCATATTCCGGAAAACATTGTTTTATTTCTTCCCACAGCCTTTTTATAACGTTTTTATATTTATGTTGGGGATGTTTTGACATCCATATAGGGGGTCGATTTAAAATTTCAGTAATAAGCGCCTCGGTATCTATTACCGCCACAAAATCGTCTAAAATTTTTTGTATACGAGTTCGCCGCCGAGTCCGTCACACCTACACCGCTATCCACGCCGCCAAACGCGCCGCTCTGTTTCGTGGCGTCGTGCTCATTTGCTTGTACTTTTGATCTCGCCGCTCGCCGCACCGCGCGCCGCTGCAGTTATTCGCTCTGACAAAACCGCGCGCATTTTCGCTATGAGCGGCGACTCGTGGCGTGCTTCAAACATTTTCATACATTTGTTTTTAACGCTCGCCGCCCCGCACGCCGCTGCCGCTCGCCGCGCTAAGGTCGTGAATGGGCCGTAAAGGGTTCCAAAATTTTGTACCTAATTCCACGCGGGCGAATCCACTAACAGAAGCTAGTCCAACTATATAGAATTATGTTAAACTTTCCTCAGTACTTAAGAATTGACCTTAAAGGATATTTAATAGAACCCATTAATCAAATGATGGGATATAATACGCCATAATTAAAAACTTTTTATGATCTTTTATAGGTCACTCATAACTAATATGGTGTTAGTATAATAATTTTTTATCAGGTAATAATAAAAGAAATGTTATAATCGTGTGAAATGTGGTGTGTTTCATTTTCCGATTCATACAAGGTGTAAGGGACAGCCCTACGCAAACTTTAAGGGCTTGCTCGGTAGACGAAACTGAACAACCTTCCACAAGATTTTTTTTCAGGAAACGAAAGAAAAAATCAGCCATACAAAATTATAAACTTGATTGGACAGACTGCCAGCTACCATCCCACCCGCCGCTGGGCCCGCGCTTTTGAGTAGACGTGAATAAGTAATATAACATTTTTGTACATATCAATAACATGTTATTATAACATTCAGTGTCCACATTATCTGAAACATGTTTTATAGCAATGTTGTATAACATGTTATGTTATACAGTCTGTAAGCACCTCACCGTAGACCAGCACTAGGTCTACATTATAAAAGGAAGCCTTGTGCAAAATGTCATGTTCCTAGTCCCAGTAAATTTGGCCGTGAGTTGATATGTCAGTCTGTTAATTTTTCTTTTTATTGATAAACTAGCTTCTGCCAGCGCCTTCGCCCACGTGAAGTTAGGTTTCTTTATAAAAAATTTGGACCTCCTTTTTTATGGTGGACAAAAATCATCCACTGACAACCCCCGCTCTTGGGCGGAGCGGGAGATAGCGTCAGACTCCTACTGACTGAAAACCCACCCCGTTCCTTCTAGCCTTCATACCGGGGTTCGAGCCCCCTTTCGGATTACCTTAGCCCCAGTAGGCTTCGACCCGGCTGGGTCCCTGTTGTTGCTGGCAACTCCTTGAGGCGCGCGGGAACAATGCGCGCCGTTGAACTTTGGACTCCTGATTCATCCGCTTAGGGGATGATTGTTAAAAAATCCTCTTTTAGTGCTCGCCTACATCTTAAAAGAAAACCTTGTGCGAATTTTTTTGCTTCTAGGGTTTATAGTGTTGGCTGTGCGTTGATATGTCAGTCAGTTTCTCCTATGATAGTCATAAATTCAAAAAAAATGGGATTCATCTCGTGGCATTACTACCATAGATTTTTTGGTTTTACTTTTAAGATCACCACAAACACATTCTACGAAATAGATGACTGCGAGAAGTCATTTACACAAAAAAAATACCATTACCGCAGTAGAAGTCATCACTTAAAATAAAGGTAATAAAAAAAACAAGTATAAACATGCAAAATTTTATTCTCAAAACATAGAGAATCTAAAATCACCTTGACTTACTTAAAACTAATCCACATTTAAAAAATAAATACAATTTAATTTTCATGCTTAATTTGTTAAAATGACATAATAACATACAAAATGTTATACTATCCTAGGGCTAACAAAAGATTTATAAACATTTGTATAAAAATAATAAAATATTGCAGCTAATTTATGGCATATTATTCTATCTGTACCTAAACTTATATTTCCTGAATTAGTTTTTCAGGTAAAGTTACTTAAGCACTATGTCTTCACGCTTATTTGCATCGGGAATAATTAGGACTTAAATTGTACATGCAGTTGTAGCTTCATAAAAATAATAATAATCTTCATCATCAGCGTTTCAGCCAAAAACCGTTCACTGTTGAACATAGACCTTCCCAAGAATCGCCATATCAATAGACCAATCCTGTGAATCTTACATCCGCAACCCTAACCAGGCCATCGGTCCACCTTGTGGGATGCCTTTGAACGTAGTTCCAGAAACTTTCGGCCCCATCAGCCGTCTGTTCTGCGAGCAATGCGGACAAAATAATGATAGTGCTCAGAAATGGCACCATGTAATGAATGTCCCCTAAACAATTTAGTGGCACATCAACCAGTGTTACGCCGATATCTTCATAGTCATAGTCATATCATTTCATGCGTTATCTAATATCAAGATTTTAATTTTTTGACGTGGCGAAAAAGTGGTCTGCCATGTAGATTAGGTCTGCATGAGAATGCAATAGCAAATGCTGCGTTACTAACTATTCTCGTTTTGCCATTTTCAATTAAATTTATTTATTGCAATATACTGCAATGCATCATTATCCTTTGAGTTGATATCTTGTGAATATATTTTTATTCTGGTATTTCAAAATAATTGAAAGAAAAGTATCCAGTGATGTTAATTTAGCCATAATAAACTTTTTTTTTATCTAATATAAACTAGTGCTTGACTGCGATCCCACCTGATGGTAAGCAGGAAAGCAATCGTTGATGGTGATGCGCACTAGTTTATTAAGAGCCTGCACTTAGCATAGGCTCTTAATAAACTAGCCTGCACGGGCATGCACTTAAATGTATACTTTAATTTAAAAATGTTACCATTCCTAGCTTGAAGCCGCTGTTTTAAAAGTTGTAATTTTTAATTTGTAAGTCCTAAATTACTCTCGCAGTATTAAATCGTGAAGATATATTTACGAATATATTTTACTAACAAAGGTTGATCTATTAATTTAATATATACAAAAATAAATGAAGTTACAAAGTTGTCAACCGTTTACAATGTTAGCGTTTATTATTTTTCTAGAAATAAGCTAAGGTTACAAGTAAAAAGAAATGCCCGTTGAAGAATCGAGCAAAATTGAATGAATAAAAACGTAAAAAATAATGTTAAAATCTCTTTTTTTTTGCTCGTCTCCTATATTAACATTAATGCCTTATTACATGCTATTATTTTATATAATAATAAGCCGTTTAGTAATTGCATTCGATTTTTAGTATACTAAGGATAATCTCCGACACCACCGCTAGATGGCGTTGATGTAAATATTAGAGCAAAGTTCCTAATTTCGGGATTATTGTGATTCGTTCATTAAACTAACATTTTGAAAGCAGTACCTACCAATCATTTTGTTCTCTAACGTTACATGTTTTTCTTTATAAATAACAATTAATTATTTCACAATTATTTAGTTTAGCGATCGCACGCTCAAGAGTAGCTCGGGGAATTCGATTTTCCCAAATATTTTTCAATTAGCAGTTCAGTATCGGATACTAAGGTAAAAGTATTACATTTTCATACTACTGGAGAATGTTTGTCATAGCGACCGAAGCAGAATCAGTATCAAACTATGTTTTTCAATACACATAGGTAGAATGAAAAAACCAAGGTTGAACAGCGACTCATAGAAGTCGCTTAGTGCCCAGCCTGATATGTACAATAAATTCTGACGGGAGTGAACTCGCGCACTTTTTTGCACTAGTGTGTAAAATAGTAAATTGTTTGCCTAAAAGCAGTAGGGATAGGAACAGATTTTTGAGTAGGAAAAATCCTTTAACATAATCCTTTAACTTAAGAAAGAGCTAAAATGAGCTTTTTTCGTAAATTTTACCTTGTTTCAGTGTTAATAAGTTAGACAGTAAAAATGATGATTGTAATGAGTATAATTTTAGAAATACATGCATTTAGAAAATAGTTACCGCAAATATAATTTTTGATAACATACTATCCAACATTGAACTGCAAATCACAAAAAAAAATTATTGGAAATTTGAATTTCACAGGCTACCTTCGCAATTTTAGATTTGACGAAATATATTGACAAAGACAGATGCTATTCAAATAATATAGTTTTATATGTATTTATAAAACTTAAAAAATATTAGAATGTATTATAACTTGATGCGTACCTTCTAAAATTCAATTACACATCAAAATTCTGTCCTTATTTGTAACACTTTATCCCAGAAAATCTGCTACTTTTTCGCCAACTCTTAACAGCATGCTTCGCACCTCACCAGGCCCACTTCGTCACAGTTCATGCACTTGAGGGCCACGAACTCTGCCGTGAAGTGGTTCCTGTGAAGGCTCTTCTTGGACCCATTGCAGATCCTGCATGGAAGAAGACGGAACCCGCCGCACATTTGGCAGGTGTTACAGGCATCGGGGCTCTGGAATTGAGAAAAATTTAGTTGATAAAGATTCCAGAACGTAACGAATATGAGTTGCTGACGATTTGGCTACTACATATTGGGGCACAATGTCTGAATATTTAATATTTTTTCACTGACGATATTTTTTTTATGGTGGGGATAATAATCCAATGACAACCCCTGCTCTTGGCCGGAGCGGGAGATAGTGTTAGACTTTTACTGACTAAAAACCTGCATTATAATAGGACGTTCCACAACATTTAGATGATAGCAGTTCCAATAAATCGATATTCAGCATTATCCAACGAATCTTCCTACTTTTTATCCAAATCTTTTTTGTATACTCTAAGGGGAAGACTCGATAAAAAGACTTAATACACACTTTCACAAATATTCTGAAACGGTATTCAGGCCTGACAACGCAATACGAACCAAAATCATATTTCCTTTCAATAAAATCCTCGTTTTACATCTCTAGCATAAACGATAAATATATTCCGTGTAACCCTTTTATCCTGTTGCGAACTGTTTACTTAGACAAAGTAATTTCTGAGCATAAAAATCATTTCTTCTTGATCAAGCAATAATAGCCGCGCAAGTCGGTGGAAAGCTGGTTATGGTCGAAGTTTCCTTGAGCGATTGCAGCAGCCAAGTTACAACCGTTTCTATTCTATTCTCTTGTGTCAAACGCTTCCAGTTAGCCAAGCCTCCGATTCTTTTGTTCTGACCACGAGACTAAGCGTTGAGTTGACGTCAGACCAAAGATATCGCAAGCATGGCCAACTCGAGGCGTTTGACATAAGCGAATAGAATAAAAACGGTTCTAACTTGGCTAGGGGGACTGGAATAAAGATTTTCAGGTTTCCGACATATCCCGAAGAATCGCCAAACTTAAGTGGCAGTGGGCAGAGCACATTGCTCGCAGAACAGATGGTCGATGCGGCGAAAGGTTTTGGGGTGGTGACCGCGTAATAAGGCACAGCATTGGAAGGACTCCTACTTTTTTTTTTTCACAAATCTTTCAGGAAACACTCCACCGTTTAGCGCGCGTTGACAAAAGCACAATGACACT
Organism: Mythimna lalbum; assembly: GCA_949319445.1. Taxonomy (NCBI): domain Eukaryota; kingdom Metazoa; phylum Arthropoda; class Insecta; order Lepidoptera; family Noctuidae; genus Mythimna; species Mythimna lalbum. The sequence goes on along the minus strand of OX439357.1, from coordinate 15,011,916 downwards.
TTTTCCGACTTTCTAGCGTGATTTTTGCCAATTTTACGATTTTTCGAGCGCGGAGCGAGTAAAAAATGATCTGTTCGCGCTGAAGGGCACCGTGCGACTGCTAAGGACTCCTACAAGATGGACCGAATAACTAATGAAAGTTGAAGAAATCCATTGGATGCGGGACACAGGGCCGTTCGTTGTGGCGACACTTGGGACAAGTCTATGCCCAACAATGGACACCTATCAGCTGAAATGATGATGCTGATGATGACGCTGTTTACGGTAGAGGAGACCGTTCCGTGATGGGATTATTCGTTTATGATCCTCAGAAAGCAAATTAAATGGCCGCTGGAACCAACCTGGCTATCATTACCATAAATAGAATGAATGGAATAATTTTCTACTATCACCGTTACCAGCTAGTCCAATAAAATGTTATGTTGTTTTTTTTTTTTATGCACCTACCACGTTTTTCTCTTCACCACCCTAGGTAGACTGGTAGAGAATGCCTAAGGCATTAAGTCCGCCTTTGTACTTTTATGTTGCATGAAGTTTTAATAAATAAATAAATAAATAAATAAATAAGAATATTAGATGAATAGTATTTGTACTTACATAGTGTAATAATTTTATCATTGGCTAAGACCTCGGAAATTTGGCAGTAATAACCTCGTCTAGACGATTTTTTGTTTACCCCTAGTGTGTATTTGAATCTAATTGACTTTTGTAGACGATCGAAGAGTGTACGAGAATTTCTAAGAAAGAGGTTTACCTAATATCTCATACTATTCACAATTTAATTAGAGGCAGGAATAATATAATTTTAGGGTTACTCGAATATAATGAAAATTGAATCTGAAAGATCTCTATTCAAAGAAGGAACGTGTTTTGGTTACTATTCTTCATTTTGTTTGGCAATGGGCAGACAGTTTATTTACCGTAAAGGATCAACTTAAAATTTTCAAGATAGACACGTTGCTTCTTGCTAGACATACAACTTATTAATTTACACGATGTTGCAACTTCGCCACGAGATAGTAAAAAAATATCCCATGAGAATATATGCCCGGGAAAATAACTAGGTATCCATTAATTACGGATTTTCCGAAATTCCGACCCCTTAAGGTGACGAAGCGCAGGTCCAAAGTTTGTATGAAAAGTTTTTGGAAAAAGTTGTCGTCACTTAGAATCTTAATAACATTTGCAAGGTTTCTAGAAGATTACTTTTTTGACTTTTTAATTTTTAGGCAAATTATGAAGTGTCAAAGTTCATACAAAATAGGACATTTTCAGAGGTTTTTACTGGATTAGTTTTACACAAATTTAGAAATTGGTTTCTTTAGAAACCTAGATAATATCCACAAGATACTGTGTTTCCAAAATATCTAATGAAAAATGTGTAATAACGTCATAATCAGTTATGAGCGGTTGTATGAAAAACAGTGAAAACATGAGTCATGATGCACCACCTTAACAAGAGTTGATGTTAAACAGCCAACTTTTAATTGACTGTTGTATTGTAAGAAGAAAGGTCATGACAACAATGTATCTCGAATCTCGGAGAGTCTCGAAGGCTGTTCAGAGACATTTCGACAGCTTTGATCGTCGTATCCGGCCGTCAATTTGAACCTGTTCTTCAATTGGAACCGACCTTCAGTTCACCTTTATCAAATTTTACACCTCACGCAATGTTTATTACGTTTATGGGTGTAAAAATAAACATTATTATGTAGAATGTTTCGAAACTTGTTCGTCGGTTGTGAATGTTCTTGCATAAGTATGGGACCGTTTTGTAACTTTTTTTTTTTTGGTCGAATTTTTTTGTCAAGCTTGTCGGCAAGTTAATTGGTTGGAAGATAAAAATGATTGATCATTCGTTTTGGCGGTATTTTTATTTATATTATTTTATGTTTTGGTATTTCCAACTGGTATTTGGCTGTCAGCAATAATAATGATTGTCGCATTTGTATTTTTTATCTTTCTGAATCTCTCTATCTCTGAAATGATAACTTATTTATTGCAACCAAATATTTCCTGCCTACCTTTCTTTTTAAAGAAAAACAGAAAAGACGAAAGAGGTGTAAAGTAAACAAAAACGAAGTGGAGATTTATTTTATACTTATTTATTTAACTCTTCATCCACATAAAGGTAGGTTTTTACTTAAAATCCCCCAGGTTGTAACAATCAGGAACAACCTGGGGGGTTTTAAGTCAAGTCGAAACAGAGATAAAGTTGAAAAGTTTCTTTTTTTTTTCAATAGTTTTGTAATAAAGTATCAAGAACTTAAAAAATCGCGGCAACTTTGTTACCATAGTTGCTCAGTTCAGCTACTAGTTTACTAGGCCACGCAAGACATTTGTCACTTCCTATTGCACAATACGTACACGCAATATTGACACAAGTAATGACGTGTAAGGTGGGTAGGCCTCTGGTGTGGGACGCAACCTGTGTCGATACCCTTGCGCCATCCCATATTCCAAGTACGGCGGGCTGTGCTGGTGCTGCTGCTTCTGCTGCTGAGACCCTTAAACGGCGCAAATACTGTAACCTTATTGGTAATTACAGTTTTGAGCCGTTTGGGGTCGAAACGCTTGGTTCATGGGATCCGAGTGCGCGTCTCCTTTTCAAGGATATTTCACGCCGACTGATCGACACTTTACGTGACCAGAGGGCTGGCTCGTTCTTTGCCCAAAGAATTAGCATTGCCATTCAACGTGGCAATGCTGCCAGTCTTCTGGGCACATTTCCGGATGACAGCGATGTGGAGGAGTACTTTGACGCCTGAGCGTGCTTTGTCTTTTTGTATCATATTTATGTACATAGTTAGGTTTTAGTTTAAATAGTTTATTTAGTATTTAAGTTTTTTTTTATGTATATATGTAATAAGTTGAAATTAAAATAAAAGTACAACATTTATTTTACGACATAAAAAAAAAAGTAATGACGCTAACTAAAATAAAATTGACAGCGAAGAAGGAATCGATTTCACTCGTTAGTATAATTTCTTTACTTGTTACTACCTGAGGCCTTAACATATGTAAAGCCACCTACAGACATCCGCCTGCGTCGCAAATTGTTCGTCACGCATGCCTTCTGAGGCATACGACGGTACATTTATGCGTGCGTCTCGAACGACATATTATTATGCTCAAGCTGAGCACGCAAACCACAACGCACGGTTTTCGTCAGTAGAAAACGCAAACAACACCTATCCATCCACACGGAGCGTACTGAGGCGGCGTTCGCAACGATCGTATGACGCGAATGCTCACTGTGAGCACACACGTCTACACAGTCCGAGGCATGCGAGACGAACCATTCGCAACGCATACCTTTAAAATGCTAGCCGTGCGAGCGAGAAAGAGGGACGGAGTTATAAACCATATAGCTCCATCCTTTAAACAGTTCAGTTTAGGTCGTAAAATGGATCAGGTTAAGAGCTCTTAAGGCCTCTGGACGGATAGTCTCAATATAGTAAACGATGGCGTAATTTACTACTTAACTGAAGATTTTAGTACTTAATGACTTTTCTCTTGACTTAATATTGCTCTCATATACAGACAGTCCTTCTGCGAAGCAGAAATCGGACAAGCAGTAATTTAACGACAAGCAATGGTTAGCTCGCCGTCCGGCCGCCTGGTAATCGTTCAAACCGAGCCCAAGTCGTCGACGGGGCAGTGTTTCACGGGCGCCTCAAAGAGATGTCAGCAAAACCGTAGGGACTTAACCAGCCTACTGGGGCAACCGGTTGACTTCTATATGATGTGTGTCCTGACTTTTTATTTTGTTTCCTTTCCTTGACTAGTTTGTATGCATTTATTTATTTGACTTTATACAGCCACATGTTTATTAAAGTACTAGCTGCTCCCAGCGGCTTCGCCCGCATGATAGCAGAAAATTATCCCAAGGGAACATACTTCCGGGATAAAAAGTATCCTATGTCCTATTCCAGGACATGGTCTATCCGTGTACCAAGTTTCATAAAAATCGGTTTTACCATTTAGGCGTGAGGACGTAACAAACAAACAAACAAACAAATAAACAAACTCACTTTCGCTTTTATAATATTAGTAAGGATTTATGTACACTCAGTTGTACTTTGCGATGAAAATTACATAACTTCAAAGAAAAGAAGACAGTTTGAGGTTCTTTAGCAACTCCCTAAGCCGAGGCACGTAACCCACAGGGGGTGTCCTTAGCGTGTAGTCGCTTAGTTTGTAAGTTAGTCAAGGAAGCCCTGGCAGTCCGCCACAGGCAAGTTCAGTTAAGTAGACGTCAACCTCGTAGGTTGACCTGCGAGAGAAAAAAAAACCTTCGTAATACAAGAAAATAATTGACACATCAATTTTCAGCATTGATATAACTAATCTCAGGCAGTCAATCAATCTAAACTAATGTAGATCTTATTTACTAATCCCCAACTATAACCTGATTAACACAAATTAGATACTACCATCGCACACAAGCCTCCAAACTCAAACCCAGTAAGGACACAGAATAAATAGGTACAGAAGGCTGACACACAAAGACGCGTACTACTCTTACTGTGGTCTGAAACAAAATGTAGAGCTAGTACAGACAAAAAAAAATGAAGCAATACTCGCAGATAAAATAAATATTTAAAGAATCCCCGACACTTTTTAAAGTAAGTAATTTAAAAGGACACGATCTTACACTTGAATCGTGTCCTTACTAATTGTATAAAAGCGAAAGTGAGCTTGTTTGTTTGGTACGTCTTCACGCCTAAATGGCAAAACCGATTTTGAATTTTGGTACAGGGATAGTTGGGACCCTGAATACGGATATAGGCAAATTTGTTTCTCCACTGGTATAAGCAAACTTTCGGGTAAATCTCACTGTCATAATGAAAGTATCCGTAATTTGTAAATGATTTCGGAAAACATATCTAAGAACCATCGATGAAAGGGAGAATCTTCTGACTAAACGAGTGTTGTGTTTGGTGCGAACAACTGCTCAATAGTTGATGTCAAACCGCTGTATATGTTCTAATCACGAGGAAAATTTAAATACTACGAAGCAGGATTTTTTGATAAAGTTTCTATATGGCAAGATAGATGTCGCTACATGTTGATGTGCTGACTATTTTTCTCGTTGTGTAGACTCGGCCTTCTGTAGCTATTTATTCTGTGTTCCCGTAATACGGTGAATTACGTACAAAGTAAACTTTGTCCTGCGGTCTCATGTGTGCTCAACCTTGTGTAAGCACGTAACAGTTGCTTTGTGGTAACACTGATGGATTGGACGGACAAAGGAGTATCCTCAGTGTATCAGGATGATAAATATATTTGTTTTTGAGGTTGGTTTCGAAAAATTGAGGTTGTTTATTTTAAGCTGAGCTTTTTCCTGACTAAAAAATAGTACAAGTTTTTTTTCATGTATTTATTAATTTATTTTTTTATGATTTGGACGCCTACCATGAGGACTGGTTAGAGACAGCGCAGGAGAAGAAATTTTGGAAGGACTTGAGGGAAGCCTTTGCCCAGCAGTAGGACAGTAAAGGCTAATTAAAAAAAAAAAATTAATTTGAAAATAGCTTAACATTTGTAATTCATATAATTATAATTTTGGTACTAGTCAGTTTTTTTATAATGAATATATTCTAGTGCTTAACTGTGATCCCCCCTGATGTTAAGCAGCAATGCAATCGTTATTGCACCTACCACTACCTTTCTCTGCATCACCCAAAGGTCAACTGGAAGAAAATGCCTAAGGCATTAAGTTCGCCTTTGTACATTTGTGCATAAAGTATTAAATAAATAAATAAATCGTTGATTTATTAAGAAGCTATTCAAGTTAGCCTTGAAAAACACACCGAATAAACGACACTTAAATAAAAATTATTCTGAACTAAAATTAAATTGGCAAACAGATAAACAAAATTTAATCACATTTATTGCAATTTAAAATATTTTTACTAACTTCGGAATAATGAGTTGCCACCTAATATGAAACAAGTTGCTGATCAATGATATTTTATTACTTCATACTGCTTCATACAATGCTTAAAAATATTATGGTTAGCGAGAGGTTACCATGTCAACAGTTATATTTTCAGATAAAATACAAAGTTTATACGAACACAAAACCTACAATTTTGACATTGTGTTTGTTTTTGGGGGTCCGTACCTCAATCTGTAAAAACCGCATTAAAGGATCACTTTTTTGTCCTTTTGTCAAGATCCTTTAGGGACATGTGGAGCTGAGATTAATATCCTACTCTTTGGAATGGTAAAAAAAAAACAACTTTTAAGTCAATGCAATCTAAAGTTAAGGCCGTTTATGGCGTTTGTCAAAACAAACGCCACATCATCGCTTACCATCAGGTGAGATGGTGACCAAACGCGAGCCTATCAATAATAATATAAAAAAACGCCCTTAACTTTCCTTTACTTTAGATTCAAAATCTATAACGGACTTCCCGTGGACCTAGAATCATGAAATTTGGTAAAAAGCAAACTCATTCAACAAGGAAAAAAAAAAAAAAATCTGACAACGGCTTTCATATTAAAAAAAAAGGTAACAAAGTAGTATGAAGCCCTTGTTGCGCGATTATGACTCGCACTTGACCAGTTTTGTTATATTAGTCTCAATATCTTGTTCTGTTTATTCACACCTCATTTAGAGTTAGCAAACATTTTGTGCTAACTAGGTGAAGCTAATTATAGTTTCTCCGAATAACTAAATACTGCCAATTTGTGAATAAATTATGAATGTTATGAGACACTCTCTATGTTTTACAGGCTGTATGTTGCCAGGCTTATACTGACTAAAACCACACCTATGTCCTTCAGTTGCCCTTTGCATTCTAGGACTATGGGTTTCCTTTTTGGGCTACGACCCTGCTGGGCCCCTTCGGTTGCTGACAACTCTTTGAGGCGCGCGTGGAACACCACGCGCGCCGACGACTTGGGCTCGGTCCGGACGATTATCGGACGGTTGGACGGCAGGCTAGCCATGTCTCACCTGCGCCTACGATGGCCGGAAATCGGGATCGGAATCCCGGCGGCTCGGGTGCGAGGGCCATTACCTCGCGCGTGCGGCCGCCTCCTTTGGTAGCATTACTGCTTCGCACAAAGGAGGCAACCGCTTGCCATTCCTCCTCGCTCCGGACCATGGCCTGTACCAAGGCTTGGCGCGAGAGATCACTGCTGCCGAGCTCCCCCACAAAAACACGCGGTGCTCTACTCAGGCGGGCACACCTCAACCGTATCTTCCACTGTGAGCTCCGGGCGGTCCACACAAAGGTGACACCCGGGCGTTTTTCCGCACGAATCCGGTGCAGCAATCTCCCGAACTGACCATGTCCGGTGAGGATTAGCGTCATGCGGAAGTTAAGGACGCCATGTTGTCTTTCCAGCCACACCAAGCTTTTTAATGCTGCATTTCTCAGTATGCGGTGGCTACTCTAGAACTTTTCGGCCCTATCAACCATCTCATCATCATCATCATTTCAACCGATACACGTCCACTGTTGGACATAGGCCTCCCCCAAGCGTCGCCACCACGAACGTTCCTGTGCGTCTCGAATCCATCGGTTTCCCGCAACCTTCAACAGGTCAACCACGGAGTTAGTATAGAAGACTAACTTCGTGAGGTCAACAGACCACCTTGTTGGAGGCCTTCAAACGTTGCGTCTTCCGGTACGCAGTCGCTACTCCAGAACCTTTCGGCTCCAATGGCCATCTGTTCTGCGAGCAATGTGCCCTGCCCATTGCCACTTAAGTTTGGCAATCCTTTGTGCTATGTCGGCAACTTTAGTTCAACCATCTACATCAATCTTATTATCTCATATTTACCTTATAAGGTTTCAACATCTTCCTCAGTTCCCCACTCTCGTTCAGCTTTTCCACCGTGTCTGCATCCTGAAACCAAATAAGATAGAACTTAATTAAAAAAGTTTTTAATTAAGCCACCTTGGTGACATTCGCTGGGAAATCCTGCGATATTGTGGCGACGCAAATTAAAAATGTAGCGGGTTTGTGAGACGTAGTTCTGTTGTATGATTTCTTTGTTATTTTTTTTTACTGTTTCCAAGTCTTTATTACTATAAGCACAAAATGTATAGGTACAGAAGTCAATCTACATACAAAGCGAGCTCGAGCAACGCACACACAGACACCGCTCACGGACACGATATCTCGGTGCGGTTCGGCCCGCTCGTCGAACAGTTCCGGCTCAAACGCTCGTACGCTCGTATAAAAAGTGAAGTACATACATGGGATTGTCTTCTGTGCCTATCCATTTTGTGCTATAAGGTATCTTATAGTTACTAGCTTCTGCCAGCGCATTCTTAGTGGATGTCTACACCCTATAAGGAACCTACCTGCTAAATTTTAAGTTTGTGTGTTTCTGAGATTTCGTGATTAATCTGTGAGTGGTATTATAACAAGTAAATTATCATAAACTGATTGTATTATTTGACTATCTAAACTGATATTAAATTCATTTTTATTTTGACCAAAGCATGCAGCATGCAAAAAAAAATTGTGCTATATGACTAAGACAGTGGCCTTAACTCACCAAAACTTCTATCTTATAACTATCTTATTAACTTATCTCTTATAACTATTTTATTAACTTATCTGACTGATCGCAGATTTATATAAAAACTAGCTGCTCCCAGCGGCTTTGCCCGCGTGATAGCAGAAAATTATCCTAAGGGAACATACTTCCAGGATAAAAAGTATCCTATGTCCTATTCCAGGATATGGTCTATCCGTATACCAAGTTTCATCAAAAATCATCGAATCAATCGGTTTTGCCATTTGGGCGTGAAGACGTAACAAACAAACAAACAAACTCACTTTCGCTTTTATAATATTAGTAAGGATTTTGGCCGTTAGTTAAATCATTTTAAAACTTGTATTAGCAAGAGCTATAGGATCACAGCTACCACCATTTCACACCAAAGAAGACACTCTATCTCATATACAATAGTTCCAAAATTTTCAACTTACAGAATAACAAAATAAATAAAACGTGTCATCCACACCAAAGACATTTGCATACAGAATACAATGCAATCGTCTATAATATTTCAATTCAAAACAACATTTTTCAATCCCCGTCTCACTTTAAAGGAAAGACTTCTCATAAATTTCGCTTAACTTTCCGCAGCTATTCGATTTCCATGGAAATGCAGGGACACGTAAAAGCCGGTAACGGATGGCAGTGAAAACACACTACAATAGGAAACTCTCACAGACTCAACAGCGACTAGAGGCGCCATATTACTAAAGGGGTCGTATTTAAACGAGTGACTGTAAATTAAAGGGTTGAGTGACAAAAATAGTTATAGAATAATAAGTGGGCGACTGACTGCGAGTGACTAGAAATCAACAGAAGAGCGACTTACAAACATTGACTTGAGTATCTTAAAATACACAATGAGAAGCTTCATAATATTTGAGCGACCTAATATTTGTGAGCGTCTACATTACGTACAGCATTTTTTAATTTGGCAAATGATTTATTTATACTGAGCGGCATTTTATCTTAAACGAAGTGTTTTGAATGTCTTATATATCGAATGTTCTAAATGTCGATATTCATGTATTATATAAATGTCACAAGATAAAAATCTGCGAGCAATTTGGACGTAGTGTTTGCGGGTGATACTGTGGCACCGCTCGCTTCGTTCGCTTGGCTCGCGCGTTAAGTCAAAGTTCTAACCTAACCTAACTCATTTCACCCAGATCAAAATCATGAATCTATCTGTGACTAGATAAATAAACATTTGTTAAAATCAACTTTTTAGTAATTCGTTATGTAAAACCTCAATTTAAACCTTCACGGGTCACGAGAATTTTGACAAGAGTTAACATAGCCTGGGACGCAAAGGGCAAACTGAAAGACACCGGTGGGTTTTTGTCAGTAACAGTCTGTCACACTCTTTTGCTACACAAAGAGCGGAACAAGTCGATTTTGACTGGCCTGTTGGCCTAGTGGTTACTGACCACTAAGCCGGAGGTCGTGGGTTCGATTCCCACCCAGGACAAATTTAATGTTTGTGTGATGAGCATAATCATTTGTTCTATGTCTGGGTGTAATAAATCTATAATATGTATGTATTTAGAAATATATAAGTACCTATGTTTATCAATTGTCTAGTACACATAACACAAGCTCTGCTTAGCTTGGGACTAGACGGCGTTGTGTGATAGTTGTGGAATATTATTATTATATTTCTCTCTTCAAAAAAAAGGCTCATTGCTCTGTGGCAAATCGGAACTGCTAGCACGTTCACTTTTCCGAGTACTGGAGTATTATTTGTGATGAATTTCCGAGTGAATAGTCAAGGTAATGATAGGAAGTTTAAGAGGATCTAAAACGTTATCATGTAATTTTTGTAATTGCAATCTATACCTTTATTCCTTAGCCGTTTTTATTAAAAGCCTGAACAACATAGTTTTACAGTATTTTACTGATTGTGCTTTTTTTTTATTAATTCATGAATCCCCAAGCGACCACCGGTGGCCGCGCATCTATTGTCTTACTATTGTGTCTCTAATTGACGGTATCTGAAGGGTTAAGTCGATCCATCGACATGGAGTGTCCGAATGGGTATTTCATTTTTTTTTTGGTTTTTTGAAAAGAAAACCAGGTACGCACATAATATGGTATTGCTACCAAATCGTCCAATAATATCAAAATTATATAGCATTTAAAAGGAAGAGAGGAAATCTCACTGTCTCAATTGTACACACGTACACTAATAGTGGTGACGTCAAATTTCAATATCGGCGTCCTTATTCTGTTATTTGACAGTTTACCCTTCCATAAAATTATAAAAGGTTTTTAACTTTCAAATCTTACTTAATATTGAACGGATTTCAAAAAAATATTAATATTTTTTCAATAATAAAAAAATATGTCAACTACGCAATTCAAAACAAAATTTTAACACGATAGGGCCGGCCAGGAAGTGTTCGGTAAGTAGTGCATTATCGCACGGTACGTCCGTAATGCAGTTTCCGATGGGCAGCCATAGTTAGCTCTGCTCTAGGCTTTATCAGTTTTATTTTACAATGCTTTAGAGGTAAGCGATTACTGAGATGCGGTACTTTTTGATGTTAATGCTAAATAAAATAGCCTATCAAAATGATATTTATTTTTGTGTCATATCCTCAGACGATGACGATCAACCCCTAAGTATCCTCCACCGACCACGAGGAAAACGACGACCACCTGCCACCTGGTGGTCAAATATGCAAAAAGAAATCCAGCAAGCGAGTCGGAATGCACAGACGAGTAAGATCTCTCTGTCTCCCGGTCCTTCTCGTATCATGACTGCATTAAGAGACAGTGAATCTGGTACATTATTGTTTTTTATTAAAATAAAAATAGTGACATCTGTCAGAGACTTTCAATCAGTTCTTCTCCATAGGAAACCACCAATCGAAACCAGATATTTTGACGGTTTTAAAAGTGACCATAAAGGTGGTATCGAAGCTACTTTTGGAGAACCCGCCAAGCTAAGTTGAGCTCAGCAGAAACTTTTCAGAACCTATTCATTTTCTTCTTAAATCTATGTTTTAGCTTCTAGTTTGTATGTTAATGTAGACTTTTATACGCTACGGTATCCACTGTTAGTTCTCGTTGTATGGTACAGAGGCCTAGTGGTAATGGGTTTCAGGGTAAAAGGTTTTTGATCTGGATTAAATAGGGCATGCTAACTATTGGTTTGAATTCCTGCCGTTGAGCTTTTGAACCAAATAGGACGAGTTTGTAACATTTACAGTTCATTTGTTAAAGTAATAAGATTAAGTACGTAGGTAATTTATTTATTTTTTTTAGTTAATTTAACATATATCTACTAAAAATTTATTACATATATACATAAAAAAAAAACTTAAATACTAAATAAACTATTTAAACTAAAACCTAACTATGTACATAAATATGATACAAAAAGACAAAGCACGCTCAGGCGTCAAAGTACTCTTCCACATCGCTGTCATCCGGAAATGTGCCCAGAAGACTGGCAGCATTGCCACGTTGAATGGCAATGCTAATTCTTTGGGCAAAGAACGAGCCAGCCCTCTGGTCACGTAAAGTGTCGATCAGTCGGCGTGAAATATCCTTGAAAAGGAGACGCGCACTCGGCCCCATGAACCAAGCGTTTCGACCCCAAACGGCTCAAAACTGTAATTACCAATAAGGTTACAGTATAAGATTAAGTAGATATTGTTTGCAAACTTTGATCTATTTATTTTCTTGCTAGCTGCTAGATCGTTATAGTTATTCGAGTGTTAAAGTTTATATGTTACTAACTTTTGCCCGCGGCTTTGCACGCGCACATAAAATATAGCGAATGTCACTCAAGAATAAAGTAGCTTACTGTCGGTGAAAACTTTTGTAATCGGGCCAGTACTTACATAGATTACCTTCTACAAACATAAAAACAAAAAACTATCTTTACGTCTATCTAATAATAATAATAATAAATCATTTATTATCAGGCATCTAGGCCCATAGATATATACCTTACAGACTAACATATATATAGAGTAAACACATCTTGTCGTTAGTAAATAAGACTTAAATCTATGTTAGTAACACTTCACATTGCACTAAGTTCACTTCGTGCTGTTCTGTGGCACCTGTCCGCGGAAGCGATAATATTAATGTAGATTTACATTTTTACTGGTTGTTACCCGCGACTTCGTTCGCGTCGAGTCCGTAAAACTGCATAAATATAGATAGCTAATGTATATATATAATCAAAATAAAAAAAAACTTTGATTTTGCGATTAACTCCACAAAGATCTAATTTATTTATTTTCATCATCATCATCATCATCATATCAGCCGAAAGACGTCCACCGCTGGACATAGGCCTCCCCCTATTTATTTTGCTTTCACATAAATGGCTAAATTCCGTAGAGATAAAAATCACAATCGCATAATTATGCATTACGCAAATAGTAACAATAATTAGCAATAACTTTTCTACAATTCCTAGTAATTATGGCTATTGACATTGTTATGGCGACGGATAATTGTGATCGGTTCTATAAAAACATAGTTTTCCCACATTATAAACATACTTCCATTGTTGGATGTCGCATTAGAAATATATAAGGCTTAGTGTACATGGCCTGATGAATATTTTTGACGCCTCGGTTTTTTTTTTATGGTGGGGACAATCATTCAATGACATCCTCCGCGAGAAATAGTGTCAGACTCTTACTGACAAAAAACCACCCCGTTCCTTCTATCCTTCATAAGGGGGCTCGAGCTCCCGTTTGGATAACCCTGGCCCCAGTAGGCTTCAACGCGGCTGGGCCCCTGCTGTTGCTAACAACTCCTTGAGGGGGTATTATTTATTATCAACATAACAAGCGAATGATGTTGCAGGCAAATTTTTTATGGAGAATGAGAAACCTACTTCTGCGAGTGAAGTCGCTGGCAGAAGCTAGTATATTATATTTTGTGTGGAATCCAAAAATCTATCACTTCTCAAACTTTTCATAACTAAGGAAAGTGATTGATTATTTTGTTTATCTAACAAAATAAATCAATCACAATCCATTATTTAACTACTGTATGTACCAAGCTTTACAACGAGACACTATTGTTAGATCCCTCGGGAAAATTTCCAATAAAAACTTTGCATGATTATCAAGAACAGTGATAGACGCCCTAGGCAATATCACATACGTTTTTGCAGACTACAAATTAATCTGGAAGCGTTACTGTCAAGGTAATGATCATCGCGAACCAATTGGGGTCCTTCTAGGCCCCCTCAACTCTCTCTTCTAATAGGTCCAAATAGCAAAGCGGAAAAGTTTTTCAACACCATATTTATTAAGGCTAGGCATTTTCAGAGGTTTAAAAAAGTTTAAAATGATTCTACTCATTTTGAACTTTTAAACTTTAAATACCACAAAACAAACAAACAACAAATATAAAAGAGAAAACCATAAAAAAAAAAATTTGATTAAAATTGTCTAGATAAGCATTTCTAATACAAAAAAAATTAAGCTTGTTTTTAAAAAGGCCTCGCAGAAACAAAAATCGTGAATTATAGCTATTGTTTTTTTTTTTTTATATAAAAATAAAACCGCTGTTACGGGGCAGCAAAATCGACATAGACCCGTATTGTTAAAAACTGAATGTTGCTTTTAACTAGTAAACTGTCCGTCCGGTAAGTAACTGTCCAGATCGAACTCGAGTCGTCTGATCCATCCTAGGGTTAGATGATTATCCCACATTTTACACATTTATTGTGTGTACAGCCAAGGAGTGTAATTCCCTGCCGGAGTCTGTGTTTCCTGATAGCTACAACTTGGGGGTCTTTAATTTAAGAGTGTATAGATTACTTCTAGGCAAGCGTGCTCCATCGTCGACCACATTATCTCTTACCATCAGGTGAGATGCTGGTCAAACGCGAGCCTATAAAAAAAACCCAGCCTTAAAACTAGTTAAGTGTTTTTTTAAATAAAATTAAGCTCTTCTTAAACATTATTAAAACCGATAACATCAGTACAGTAATCTATAACTGAACTCAATAGAAAACTCGTTAGAACCGACTCAAGATCTTAATCTATTTGATGGTAAGTGCAAACTTTTACCTGCTTTTATTACATTTCACATAATGAGACTATTCAAGAAAATCTTCAGGGGAAATTATTATTTAAACACACTGTAATTTACACCTTATCACTGAGAGATAAGGTGTATTTTCTAAGTTGTACAGTTAATGGCTTCGTTGCCATAAGTTTCATTTCAAGTAGGTTAGTATATAATGTTGGTTTTAATGTTAAATGCTCTCTTCGTCTTCCGTAGGCCTGTTTCCGGGAAATTTCTTACATTTGCTTTAAGTTATGTGTTTTTAAAGGTTATTGTTGTTTGAATTTGGCCTTGTTATAATAACATTTTTCTTTTGAGTTAAGTAACCATCCAAATGCTACTCCTGCTCTGCAATATCCAGAGCATGAGTGCGTGTCAGACTTTTACTGACTAAAATCCATCATAAGAAAGAATTAAAGAATATTTATTTGGCGACAATTCCCAGGATCACACTACGAAGTAAATAAAAACAATAACAGTGTATGCCTCACAGGTGCGCCAAATAGGTTAACTTCAGCAATGTTACCAGACAGAAAAATACTGTGTGATATTGAATACCAGCTGGATAATTTCTATTTAGAATGACATACACACAAAATACGAGATAAATCGTAGGACTACAATGGTCGTAGATAACCTCAAACGAAAATGTTAATATTAGTGGTGCCTAAGTACGAGATATCTTGTATACGTTAATTATCTGGCGAATAAAGAGCTAGACAAGATTTCTCGTATAAATTGACGATTTATAGTAGGAACTGGAAGTCGTATTTTGGGACCATAAGAAAAAAGGCATTAAAGAAGGGTTACCAAAAAAACTGTACTTATTTTATTTGTGGTCCTAAGAAACTACTCAAAAATAAACGTATTTTTAACACGCTTTTATTAGCTTCACCTATATGTTTGCTTGTAACCACCATTTTTGAGCTCGATTTTGGGCAATGGGCAATCAGATTTATTTCACTGTAACACATGTATTTTGGGGTGCTCGATTTACCAAAAATATGGCACAAAGCGCCCCACGCTTTTTTCACAATAATATTTTTCGTTCATTATTATTACTATTTTCTACCTATCTTGAAAATTATTTCACACGTTTTAGTTTGATATGCTATGGAAGCGTGTTTTTTTGTGTGTGTGTTTTTTTTAACTATATTTATTATAAGTGGATGTTGGGGCCGTGGTCCCGGTCCAAAGAGCCCCTCAACCCCTAGACTATATCCAGGAATAGTCATAGAATATTTCTTATCCTGGAAGTATGTTCCCTTAGAACAATTTTCACGAAGGCCAAGCCATTTGCAGAAGCGTCTAAGGAAAATTAAGTTTCACAATATTTCTATAAAACTACTTTAAATTCCATGTTGCAAACATTGTCATTATAAAGTACTAGATTTTATCATACAAGTGACAATTTGGCCTCAATTGTTCTAAGGTCGAAAACCATTCATGTACATGGTGTAACCGTTTACCTTAACATACAAAGCTTGTTACAGACCTTAATATCATTGACTTATAAGTTACTAGCTTCTGCCAGCGACTTCGCCCGCGCTTACGGTTCCCGCGCGCCTCAAGGAGTTGTCAGCAACAGAAGGGGGACCCAGCTGGGTCGAAGCCTACTGAAAAAGCCATGACTAACTATATCGTCAGCAAATCGAAGGCGAAAATTTACTTTGACATTAGTTATTAGGTGAGATTAGACACAGTGTTTGTTGCCAAACTCCTCCTCCTCAAATCCTATCACGTTTTTTTTTTAGTGTTATAAAAACTAGTACTTGTCTGCCATCCCGCCTGATGGGCAGTAGTGATGCAATCGTTGATAGTGAATCGAACTAGTTTATTAAGAGCCTATTAACTCGAGCCTTGAAGACACCTAAATTTTAATCGGACGGAAAGATTGCAACAGGCAAATTCGCCCCAACGAACCCTACACAAACAAAGAGCTATGCAAAGCGCTACCACTACTCAAGCTCCACTTACTCTAGCAAGTTATCAGGGAAACAAAGCGAACGAGGTACGTACTAGCATCGCACGGGAGGGGTCAAGGACATAGGATGCACGTGGACGCAGGGTGGATAACACGTGCTACTGTGTGTTCACGAAAACGGAACCAAGAATTTATTTAATAATTTTTTATTTGGTTTTATTAATTTTAAGAAAACCTTTCAGCTATATAATAGTAAAAAAAGATTAAGTATATGCAGAAGAAGCCCAATTATAAGTTTTCACTTATAAAAAAAATGGCATAAATAGCGTGAGCATTAAATACAAATTTAAAAAAGTATATTACAAAACAAGTTAATTAATATTTTTTTTTAGTTTCTGGACACTATTTGCGAATAAATCAAGCTCGACAGCCACTTATTTATTTTAATTTATTTTTAGCAAAAAATATTCAAAGATTGCCTTAACACATTTAATTGAGCTGCTGAAAGCTATGCAAATGACTAACTGAAAGAAAAAGCATATTACTAGCTGCCCTCCGTGAATGCGGCCCCGTAAAAATCTTCAATCTGAAATCATTGTTATTCCTTTCAAAACATGACATTCATAAATAAACATGATTAATATTGAAGGTTACTGGGCCGTAACAGTCGTTTACATTAGTGCCCTTGCTATAACGGTGTGCGCATAAAAATGAGCTGATTTCCTACACATCGCATAATTTTACTGTGGCATTGGTAATTTTCGTCACCTCTTGTAGGCCAATCGTTCACTATGATAAGGATATCATGATCCCATAGATAAGTTAGTTTTACTAGCTAACTTTGTTAATAAGTCATGATAGCTACAACTTAGGGGTATTTAATTCAAGAGAGAATAGGTTACTTCTAGGCATTCGTGATCCATCGTCGACCACATAATCGCTTACCATCAGGTAAGATGGTGGTCAAACGCAAGTCTATCAATAATAAAAAAAAAACAAAAACAGAAATAAATTCTGGACAATTTATCCAGCGTTAGTTGGGGCAGGGTTAGTCCGAAAGGTAGCTCGAGCTCCGGTATGAAAGCTAGAAGGAACGGGGTGGGTTTTTAGACAGTAAGAGTCTGATATTATCTTCCGCTTTACCCAAGAACAGGGGTTCTCATTGGATGATTTTTGCCCACCGGAAAAAAAAGTACCGGAGGTGCTGGTGGTCTTATAACGGAACAGGCTTGGCGAAATTAAGTGTGGCTAAGTAAATATTATCAAAACTAAGAAAGAGAAGAAAGAAAACACAAAACGAGCTGTCTCCCTCTGACAAAGCTCTCTCCCAACTAAGCAACATAAACCTCACATACACCTAAGGCAGCGTGTGATACAATTAACTGTTATTTTATTTACACCTGAGCGAAGATGGGGTCGACTTTCCATTGATTAGGAAAAAAGACCTTTCTGGTAGTTTATTAGACTCCTTGTGAGGTAATTTTTGGTCACGTGAGGTATTTTAGTCGTAACGGCTATTATTAGAGTGTCTTTTTACTTCAAGTGTAGGAAAACTACGTGTTTCGTTTTTCGGAAGGCTTCGTAGAGAAAATTAGTTTTCTTTGTTGCCATAAGAGAACCCAGTAACAAGATTCTTGTCAAGGTTTTGTCAATGTTTTCATAAGAAATTCTGGGAAAACCTTATCGTACAGTCAGTGCCTCATATGTTTGTTTGTGTAGGTATGAGTATTGATGTATCTTCGCATGTTGTTTCAATCATTTAATATATGTATAAAACACAAAGGTTATTTTACCTACACACTTTGTACCCTTCTAGAAGGCTTCAGATCATTACTTCTGTGGTTGGGTGTAATTTATCTATATTTATGTATGTATTTAGAAATATGTAAGTATGTTTATCAGTTGTCTAGTACCCATAACACAAGCTCTGCTTAGCTTGGGACTAGACAGCGTTGTGTGATAGTTGTGAAAAAAAAAAATACATTAAAAACTAAAGCCCGATTAAACCAAAAAAATGAGGCTGAAAAAGTATGAAACAAGATTTTCAGGATGCTGAAATAAACAAGGTTACTGGAGAAACAAGAACAGAACATAAAGAAAAACCATAGTCACATGTTATATATTAGTAGGTAACAACTTTAACTGTCCCTTGGACAGTGAACTTCAAGAAAACGCCGCTCTATGCTTTATTTTGAGGCGGCCTTTTTTGTGGCTCGTCTGGGGCGGTGCCGCCACAAAAAACGCTTGAAGCGGCTTCAAGCTGTCGCGCGCTTCAGCTGTTTTTTGCGGCGGCTTCTAACTTTTTTTTTGTAGTCACTTTTGGCGTTTTTTGAGGCCCGTAAGCGGGGACAATAACAGTTTAATAACGTGTGGCTAAGGTTTTTGCCACGGGTACACTGTGTGCTGGAGTAGAGTCGCATATCGAACTTTTTTACCCCAGGAATAATTATGTTCCCTTGGGATACTTTTTTACTATCATGCAGGCAAAGTCGCTGACAGCAGTTATTGAATTATATTATTGGTTCATTATTGCATTACTAAAAACCCCTTAAAGCGATAACTTTAACTTGAAATAAGCATATTTTATGCACGTTATAACGTAGTTTTAAATTTGTTTGTTGTTTTATGATTTTGTGTATGTTTTTTATACAAACGGGATTGGGTTTTATGTGTGAACGCGCGTGACAGCACAACAGTTTGAAACTTTAGCGATTTATAATATTATTTTGTTTAATTTTTGTACATAAATCTACTAGATTACGAAATTCTTTTTATCTAAACACATGTTAATAACAGGGTAAAATTATTTGTTTGTTTATTACTCTACATTATAAAGGCGAAAGTTTGTATTTATGTATCTGTGTGTATGTTTGTTACGTTTTCACGCTCAAACGGCAAAATTCTAATCCTATGAAATTCGGTACATGAGTAGACTACGTCCTGGAACCGCAAGTAGACTGTTTTTTATTACATCTCAGGTGCTATTTCAGGACATAGTCTATCCGTGTGTCAAACTTCATCTAAATTCGATCAGCCGTTTAAGGTTATTTTAATTTAATTTTTTTATTTCATTAATAAGGCACCCCAACAATTAATTCACAAAATAAAAATTCTTCATTCGTATGGTCCGTATAAACAATTCATCTAAAGGCATGCACATCATTGACAGTGGTTAAAAAAAATCACATACATTATATAAATTTAAATTAAATCAATTTAAATTTGAGATTCATCGATACCATTAATTTCAATAATTAAAATGTCAATATTAGTAAGATTAAAGGAAAACAAACAATTATACTCACATCCTTACTAATATTATAAAAGCGAAAGTGAGTTGTTTGTTATGTCTTCACGCCTAAATGGCAAAACCGATTTTGATGAAACTTGGTACACGGATAGACCATGTCCTGGAATAGGACATAGGATACTTTATATCCCGGAAGTATGTTCTCTTGGGATAATTTTCTGCTATCACGCGGGCGAAGCCGCTGGGAGAAGCTAGTAATTATATAAAATGTGATCCATACAAATAAACGTTAGTGTGCATGCCTGGCGGCCCAGACAGTTGCAATAAAGTTGGTAGCGCGCAATGGACGGCAAATACTCTACCTGCGGTTATGACCATAGCACACATAGGGTTGAACCGGAAAATAATATAATAATAATAACAAAATATATTATATAATTACAGATCACACTATATATAACAACAGACCCGACATAACAGTTGTTGATAAAGAAAACAAACATGCATATATAATTGATGTAGCAGTCCCAAACACTAATAACATACAAAAAACTATCACGGAAAAAATTAGGAAGTACACAGAATTACAAGAGGAAATCACCAGTGTATGGAAAATGAATAGAGTTACAATAGTCCCAATAATAATATCAACAACAGGTGTTATTCCAAAACAAATATTTAATAGTTTTAGTGTTCTAAATCTATCAAAATACACTTATCTAACACTACAAAAAGCGGCAATTTTGAACACGTGTCGTATAGTTAGAAAATTTTTACAACTGGACTTAGATAATAATTTAAATCCAGCACAAAGTCTTTTACCATCTTAAACTCAATTATTAGGATCTCACCTTGGTTCACACCCGTGAGATTTCTATAGAACACCAGGTATTGGCCTGAGAAAAATTACCCAAAAAACCATAATAATAATAATATATTCCACAACTATCACACAACGCCGTCTAGTCCCAAGCTAAGCAGAGCTTGTGTTATGGGTACTAGACAACTGATAAACATACTTATATATTTCTAAATACATACATATTATAGATAAATTACACCCAGACACAGAACAAATGATCATGCTCATCACATAAACATTTGTCCTGGGTGGGAATCGAACCCACGACCTCCGGCATAGCAGTCAGGGTCACTAACCACTAGACCAACAGGCAAAATCAGTTTTCTATATATTTTTTTTTTCGGTGGGTAAAAATCATTTATCAATCAGGTAACAATCAAAAGACGGAGCGGGAGATAGTGTCAGACTTTTACAAACTAAAAAACCCACCACGTTCCTTCGTTGTCTTTAATACTGGGGCCGAGCCTTACTTTCAGAAGCAGACCCCTGGCCCCAGTAGGCTTCGATCCTGCTAGACCACTACGGTTGTTGACAACTCCATGAAGCGTGTGGGAACAGTATGCGCTGTTGACGACTCGGGCTCGGTCCGGACGGTTACCGGACGGTCGGACAGCGAGCTACTCATTGCTCGCCATCCACAGCCCGCGCCTACGGTGGTCCAAAATCGGGATCGGAATCCCGGCGGCCTGTTTTCGACCACAGATGTGTATTTTGGACCGCAGTGTTTCAAATTATGCGTTCCAATTAAAGAAGGGCCGTTGCCGGCAATAATGCCGTGAAGAGGGAATATTGGTGGGAATATTGCCGGGAATATTGCCCGATGTATGAATATTGGTGGCAATATTGCCAGCTATATTACCGGATTGCCGGCAACGACACATTTAAAAAAAAAATTTAAACAATAAGTATTACTACAATACACATTTTCAGTTATTTTTAAAGTTTTTCTGAATCCCATCCCTAACTTAACGCTATGGCTCGGCTTTAGCGGTCTCATTGTGGCTGAGTCTATTTGTTACATTTATTATAAAGTTAATGGCCAGGCAGGGCACAACTTTTTCATCTCAGTTAAATGTGACAATTTCACTGCATCACTGTAGATATTTGTTCCAAAACTGTCGTCGGTTTTTTTGAGTGTAGCCTTGGGATGAACCTTGAAACGAGCTTGAAATTTTTTTCTGCTATTTATGTGTTGAATTTTTTTTCGCTAATTTTTTTATCGATGGCTTGTTGGTTGGTTCCAGAACTAGATACTTGGATGTAGGTTCTAATCCTTCCTTCCTTCCTGGTCAGTATCATACTTGAGAGAGTGTTCGTGGTCATCACTTCAGGTGTTGGTGGCAAGCTTCACAACACGCCGCCACTCTTCTCTGATGGCCGCCTTCCTCGTGCATTCGTGCATCGTGGATCAGCCATTTACTGCCGCTCTTATCCGGTCAGTCCATCTCATAGGTGATCTTCCTCGTGGCCTTCAACCTTCAACCTTTACCTGAACCACAAGTCGCTCAATAGCTACTTCCCCTCGGCGGTATTCGTGACCAAAAAAAGTGAGAATACGAGACTGTACCAAAGACGATAAATGCTGCTTGATGCCGAGTTCTCAAAGTTTTTTTAATAGTTGTTTTGTTCATTGTGTGCCAAATAATCATATTTTTTTTTCTTTCTTTCTTTCTTTCTTTCTTCTTTCTTTATTTTTTAAGTATAGACTCGTTGGTAAGGAATTCAGTCCACGATACTAGGTACTATATGCATACTTATACGCATTTTAGTAACAGCTTATTTTGATTTGATCGCAATTTGTATTCTCAGAACGATGTGCCTGTCAGCTGCCAAGCTAATAAGTACTCTCTTTTACTTTTATCTAAGCTTCAACATCAAAGTCTGCATCACTGCTTACCATTAGATGGGATCGCAGTCAAGCACTGTTGTATATCAACCAAAAAAAGTTCATTGGGATAATTTTCAAGACTAAGACTAACGAACAGCTATAGATTTTTAGAAATATAGATTAATAACATAATAACTCTCATCATTTCCGGTTTTGTATAAAATTTTCTCTTCCACTAAATTCAACACAACTAACTAATTAGTTCATCCTTAGGTACCTTCATAACTACCACCTAATTGAAAGACTAGAGTTTCCTGTAAATTACTAATGACATGTGAAAGTTGAACTTCGGGTTAATAGTTTGACTGTCTTTATTGCCATAGGTCACAAAATAGATAGGTACAGAAGACAATCTCACTGTACTGTCTATATGTACTTCACTTTTTATACCAACGCTCCGTGGACGCACGCTAATGAGTGTTTGAGCCGGAACTGTTCGACGAGCGGGCTAAGGCGCTCCGAGATATCGTGTCCATGAGCGGTGTCTATGTGTGCGTTGCTCGAGCGCGCTTTGTATGTAGATTGACTTCTGTACCTATCTATTTTGTGTTAATACATAGTCTGACTGTCTTAATTGCCTTAGGTAGACAACTGTTGTGCCTAAAGGGACGACCTGACAGTTGCAAATTAGCGTTCTAACCAAAAAAATTATTTTTATAGGTGGAATTTGGGACCGCGTTGTCCAAAGAGCTCCACGACCCAATTAAAAAGATGTAAGATGTACATAGATTACAAAACTGTAGGTTTATCGCCTTATTTATAGGATTTCATTACGCATGCGTATATGAAAAGTGTCCTGCACTCAGGACACTTTTCATATACGCATGCGTTTTCAACTTATTACAATAAAATACTGGTATGAAATGGATATATGCGAGGTTTACGCATGCGGGAAGCCGCACGATATTAAAAGCACTCTAAAATGATCTAATTATTATTATTATTTTGAAGATAAGGGGCTATGCATCTCCCGTAGTTAGGGGATGTAGTCACTGCGATCTAAAAGATCTATTGTGACTCGCCACCTTGTTAGAGTAACTCTTTTAGCCCAGAGGCTTCCAGGAAGTCTAGAATACTCCTAGCTTTAAGAGTTTTAATCTCCTCCGGGCGAATAATGTGTCGGCCAAGATGAATACTCCGTTTGTGGATAAGGGGCCCGCATTCACACAAAAGGTGCTTAGGCGTCTCCCTCTCCTGATTACAGTACCGGGAAACATCAGTGTCACTCAGTTAAGGCCGGTTAAGGCGCGGGCTATCACACAGATGTTTGTCCTGCTAAGCTCAAGAAGCTTGGCAGTTCGTTTTTGTGAGTAGCCTTCTACAAGAGATTTGGCGTGTAGCGGTCCTGGTTGTAACAACCCGTGCTTTTTTGAATCGCCAAATAGGTTGCCCTTAAGGGTCTGCATGGCCTGGTACTTTGAGATACCACAGAAGGATTCTGGTCCTATTCGAAAACCTTGAGCCCCAGTCCTTGCAAGTTTGTCGATTTTTGATTGCCAGTAATTCCAGAATGACCTAATACTAATAATAAAATTATCTAATACTACATTGATCAAACATTTCAAACTAAATTTAGGTTTATCCAAGATTAAGGTATAAGACATAGAACAGTAACCTTCGAATATTTCAAGGACCTAATTGGGCTTGTTATTGTAAATTGCGAAGGACGATCATAATCTGTGATTGTATTGTAAATCTTGAAAGGCCTTGAAATGTATAGTAATCGTGGAAAGCGGTTTGTTTTGGTCTTAGTATTGAGAAGCTGTCAAAATGAGCCTCCAATTTAGCGAAAGGCGGTGGCTTGGAAGTTATTGGTCTAGTTTTGAAATGTATCGGTTTGATATTGTTGTTATTAGGAGCAGTTATATTTACTTTCGGGATTAGGGATGATAGGTATTTTACTATTGGGGATAATTCTAATTCCGCCAAGTCCGTTCCATTATCGGACTACAAGACATATGGCGTTGCGTCACCGGTACATAGTTGACATCCCACCCATACGCACAAAGCGTTTTGGGGACACATTTATTGTGCGTACAGCCAAGGAGTGGAATTCCCTGCCGGAGTCTGTGTTTCCTGATAGCTACAACTTGGGGGTCTTTAAGTCCAGAGTAAACAGGTTACTTCTAGGCAAGCGTGCTCCATCGTCGACCATATCATCGCTTACCATCATGGTGGTCAAACGCGAGTCTATCAATAATAATAAAAAATAACCGTAACTTGTCATTCGTAGATCTTTGACAGTCGTTACAAGTATAGTTTGTCTAAGAAATCAAAAGTAATTTGCTTGCTTTTCGCTTCAAAAATGGCAGGATATTTCCAATAAAATATATTTTGAGTATTGTATGTTGTGTTGTACTGTATCATGAAAATTCACAAACCTATAAGCTTGTTATGTCAGCAAAAATACATAGGCACCGGGTCGTCCAGCCGTCTGAGGGGTTGTTTTGCACTTGCAACCAGCTGTGCGCTAGCTCCTAATGCACGCTGTGACCTGCCGTGACCTGTGTTGTACTTAGTGTCGGTGGTGTCCAACTTGTGACCTTTTTAAATATTATTGGGGAAAAATATAAAATGGTGTAAAAACTATTCAGTTACTGATTCTGAACAAACTACATTCAGGTTTAGTATATACCAATAATAATGTTGTACATCTACTTAGGTACCTTTAGTGTTCCATTCTAGGAAACTGTTATAACTGGCTAAAGGATATTCTTTGTACTAAAGAATTTCAAGTAAAATTTTCTAAGACAGAACATCCCGGTAAATAGCTTCCTCAAAACGTCTCAAGACAAAACATTTCAGACAAGGTTTATCAAAGTTTCATAATTCGTAAGTAGTAGAACTGGAGTAGTAAACAGGGTCTTTGGCCTCCTTTTCAGCCCGTTCACGATGTTACCGCTGTGAGAGGAAGCTGAGGCGATTATCACACTACCACGCAACAACGCAGCGCAGCGCGTGAACGCGTGTTTTAACGTTACTTGTAGGTATCTCCGTTTGTATAGAAAACACGCACAGTCTAACGCGTGGTCATGCAGATCACTCGCCTACATGCAGAGAAACATGCACTTATGCGCATGGGTGCAGGGCAACACGCAAGGAATGACACTGAGTCTCGTAGTGCCGTGCGTGGTTTTGTATGAAATGAGTCAGAGACGTAAAGACGGTGGCAACCTCGAAAAGCTCAAGGAAAAAGGCCTCGCGGGCGCATCCCAATACGTTGATCCGACCAGATCCGCACCGCTCTTGACTCTACGACGTACAATGCCCTTCATACCGCCAGAGACAGAAACCGATGAAAGGTAAAAGTGATGAAGCATGGTCACGACCCTCAGCATTGAGAAATACGATGCAAGGAGGAGGAGTCAGAGCCAGCGCGAATTTACAAATCACACGGTCTACGCGCGTGAGTGCGTGAAAAAACCGCACGATGATGCAGATCTGCGCTTCCGTAAATACGCGCGTAGGTGCGTTGACACGCAACATGCAGCATGATGCGTGGCAGTGAGATAGTCGCCTAAGCACAGGGCGGTGAGCAGTAAGAACAAATATATGAAAATGTTTGAAGCACGCCACGAGACGCCGGTCATGGTGCCGGGCGTCCGCTTACCAAAGTCGCCCCGCTCTTCGCTCTCGCTAACACCTAAGTTGTAAACAGGCCGTTACAGCATGACCCAAAAACTTTATGAGATTATTATCTTGGAAAGTTAGCTGAATTAAGGCTGTTTCTAAATTTATTGTACCTAATCTGAGGTTGAATATCCTATTGTTTCATTTACCTACAAACTTAATTTTCTTTAGCAAGAACCTGTTTTGAGACTGAGCGTGTTATTATTGTGTAATTAAGGCCCAGTTGTGCAAACTAGGGTTAACTTATTAACTCCGATTTAGCTGGCATAATATAAAATAACAATAACACAATCTTATTGGGCCTGATTTAGCTACTAACTTGGAGTTAATAATATCGCTGCTTTGTACAAACAGGCTTCAGCTGTTTTTTTCAGACGAACATAGAATGGACAAAGGACTGGAGAAGTCATTTCATGATTTTTCATCTCAAAAAAAAAAAATACAACGTGTAACATTTAATGCGCAAAACCTCTGACACCCCAGAAGATTTTAATTCTATTGACCTGACTATGTGAGAAAATAAAACAAGAAAAATTTAAAGGTTTTATGTAGGTACACTTTTAGTTAGTTTAAAATTCGTATCTGCACTGAAATAAAAACTTTTACTATCCCGCGTCTCATACGCGGGATAGTAAAATTTGATTGGACTACAAATTGGGTTTGTTTGCGCACTTGTTGGCTAGGCCTATAAATAAATAGACAGGACAACATTTTTAATGAAAATTTTACTCACCCCAATATGCTGTCCATCAAGAAATAGTTGCGGGACCAAGATCTGGTCGCTGTTCATCCGGTCCCGGATCTCGTCTTGATACTCGGTACTCATGAAGACATCCCGTTCCTCGTACTTCACCAGTAAGTTCCTCAGGATTTTCTTCACGAGGACGCATCGTTGGTATGTACTCCGAACAATACCCATTGTCGTCGTGTACACTACCACCTTGCCCGCGTCTTTTTCTTTGTAACTCTGTGGAATAAAAGAAAAAAATATTAAAAAGTTGCTTAATTCATGAATCCCCAAGCGACCACCGGTGGCCGCGCATCTATTGTCTTACTATTGTGTCTCTAATTGACGGTATCTGAAGGGTTAAAAACATTATTATAAGCTTACAGTACAAGTGAAAAGAGGGCGTTTCAGTTTGATTGTAAACAGCGCCATCTACTATGTAGTAGATAAACTTTTATGTCCACGGCTATTTTTCCTGTCGTAAGCCGTTTGATTTGGTAGTGTTACACTTTCCCAATAGATAGCGCTTTTTCAAAACATTACTTACGTTGGAGAAAAAAATGGTTCAAAATGATGAATCTATTGGGACAAAAAAACAGCGTTATTGAATTTCATATAATCAAGTTCGTATATAAATAATTGATCTAGTCAATTTTACTTGGACGTATCATGAAGTGATCAATTTCTAAAACCTGTCAAATACATTAGGTACCTATGTATAATTCTTCTGTATGTGAGTTTATCACCTAATTTCTTCTAAAGAACTTGACCAATATGGATGTTAGAACTGTTTAGGCTATATACATTTCCTAGTATCACGCGGGTAAAGCCGCTGGCAGAAGTTAGTTGTCAATTGTTAGTTGTGTCTAGACTCTAAACGTTACGGCAGACAATAACACACCTACTCTATTTTAGCATCAGTTCAAAACTTCAAACTGAACAGTTCTAGAAACCTATAAACACATCAATGTAACATCACAACACTTGTGTAACCTGCCATCACAATATGCACACAGACACAACACACAAGTGCAACTGTATCGTCGGAGTGTCAAGTGTCGACCACAAATTCACATGTTTTACGATACAAACGGTCAAACGGTTTGCGTAACTTCCTATTAGCTATTACACAAGTACAAGTCGGTGTCAAAAGTTTTACGATTAGCGTGTCAACTTATCGATAAAAGTTGTGTTTTTTTATGTAATGTGTCGCCTGGTAGTGAGCATTGTGGTTGACGCTAGGGTAATGTTGTGTTTCGCGGCTTAAAACTTTAGGTTTTGAGCAGAAAATTCAAAAAGCTTAAACAGAGTTCAAGGTGAAAATTAAGGATAAATTTTTCGCTAGATGGCGCTGAAGACAATTTTGTTTTTAGTGTCAAAGAAATGGTATTTCTGATATTACACTTTTTTTTTAATAATTGCCTCAAAATTAACCTTCATATTTTTTTTCAGAATCTAGTCCCAAAAAAAATTGGTACCTACGAATATAATTTAAGAGAGAAAGAAGGAAAAATAAGAAAAAGAGTTTATGTGCGTCAAATATGGCGCATACCTAAAAAAATATAAACAAAATAACAATATTAACTTACTCGGTTAAATAGCAAAGCAATTATTTCTGCAGAAACGTCCAGTGTTCATTAGCAAAAACTACTCTTAAAACATTTACTGACCACCAATACTTTTACTCCTAAAAGTGACGCAACCAATTACAAGAGACGTTCCATACCTACTTACAATCAGTTAATGACGTAACAAGGTATCTAACACACATGTCCAACAGTTCCGTTGATACGCTCGCTCCGCAACGTCTTATATTGATGAGGAGAACTAATCAATTTGATGCTTTCGATATATCTTGCGATTTCAACGCTCTTTTTATCATTGGGACTGTCCCTCGCAGTTTCACTCACGTCTTTGAATACTACTCCGCTTGTATTGGTATTAGTGTGATGTTACATAACCTTGGAGATCTTCCTCAAAGGAGAGTATTGGCCGAAGGGTGTCGTGAATCGACGATTTCGTGGAAGGATACCGACCTTGTAGCGAAACACGACGCCGTTACTTCTTGTGTAATAGTTTGTAAAAATAAATAAATTAGTTATTGGATGTATTTGGAACGGTGCACTACCTTCTGACGTTTTATAAGTGCCCATATAGGCCTAAGTTAAATAAAAACAGTAGAATTTTTAATTTTGCTAAAATTATTCTACTTATTATAGTATTTTGCCTTAGTTGCTTGAAAATAAAGAATTATTACCTATTATATAACTTACGAAAAATGGGATATCCAACACTATATTTTTTTTTATTTGAACTTGTAGTTTCCAAGATTGATGCGAAATAAACTCTTCAGCTTTATAATATTAGTAAAATACTAGACAGGCTCGCTTGACATCTCAGCTGTAGCATGGTACTACACCATCTGTACTCATGACCAACCACTGCACGAGTATCACAAATAAAATATTACTGATTTCTGTAGTCTGAAGCAGCACGCTTGCCTAGAAGTGACTAAATTGACTTAAATACCCTAAGGTCGTAGAGCTATCAAGAAACACAGATTCCGGTAGAGAATTCCAGTCATTTAACAGTATGAATGTTAAGATGGATGAGTAGTGTGACGAGAATAGATAAAGTGAGAAATGAGAATATTAGGGGAAGTTTGAAAATGGCGCCAGTGACTGAAAAGTTGAAAGGGAATCGTTTGTCTTGGTATGGTCATGTGAAAAGGAGGAACAAAATGCATGTTGCTAAAAAAGTTATGAGTTTACATGTGGATGGATGGAGGGGGAGAGGGAGGCCAAAAAAAGATGGATGGATTGTGTGAGAAGTGATATGAAAGAAAAGGGAGTTAGTGATAGCGTGACGAGTGACAGGACAAAATGCAAGAAAAAAACGTGATGCGCCGAACCCAAATAAAACGGGACAAGGGCAGGAAAATGATGATAACAGTACAATCAATTTATTTAAATTGTACCAAAATCCTATCAGAAGAAATACCAAACTGATGGCTTTTGTAACCTAAATGGTGCGTGAATTTGCAACATTAGGACAAAATAATATTCAAATAAGTCTTAATTCATGAATCCCCAAGCGACACCCGGTGGCCGCGCATCTATTGTCTTACTATTGTGTCTCTAATTGACGGTATCTGAAGGGTTAACCTGAACATAATAAGCATTGATCTTATGTACACTTGCCTTTTCTGTAGCCAATTAGCTTACAAATACACAATAAACGTAAGCCTACTTATCCTATAGTAATTCGTATTGTAATATTGAAATAACAACATAATGTATGGCTATAGTATTAACATATCTAGTATTTGGAATTATAGTCCACCTGCTTCATAACCTTTTTATTTTTTAACCGGCTTCAAAAAAGGAGGTGGTTCAAAGAGGAATAAGAGGGAGTACAGACTATTAGTGACTAAAACCTACTGTTCTTTCAGTTGCCTTTTATATTCCAGGACATCGGTAACTCTTTTGAATAATCCCACCACCCTGTCACCTGCTTCGTCATCATTACCTGCAGTTGTTATGAACAGATGTTTCTTATTTTTCTATACATTCACCTGCTCATCTTCATAGTCAGATGTTATGACTGGTGTAGTATTACGTTTCAATTTATTGATTTATTAAACAAGTTTTATCGAAATGAAAACAACTTTTACTTAAGTTTTTAAAGAAATTAGTATTTATTATTATAGTTATATTATAGATCTTTATTTACATGAATTCTTTTTTGTACACAAAAACAACATAGTATACTGTGATTTGACAACTCATGTATAAAGGCGAGCTTAAATGAACGATGAGTTGTCTTCCAAACTTTTGAGTTTTGATTTTTTAATGTAAACTAGTGCTTGACTGCAATCCCACCTGGTGGTGCAATCTTTGATGGTGAGGTGAACTAGTTTATAAAGAGCCTATTCATTCTAGTCTTAAAGATACCCAAATTTTAATCGGACGGGAAGACCGCAATAGGCAAATATGTTCCAGTCCTTCGACGTACGTGGTATAAGTAAATGATGAGGCAAAACTCGACATAGAGAGAAAGAATAAACTAAAGGGATTTTCATCCCGGGGGTCCCAATTTTGTATAGAGAAACCGACTTTCACGCGAGCGAAGCCGCTGGCAGAATCTAGTTATCCCTACCTACATTTATCTCACCACTTACCAAAATTGAGTAAGTATATCCAAAAACTGCAGCCTCAGTTATATCACCACTATAAGACCGGCTGAAATACAGTCCACAGTCTTACGTCACAGTAGTCGCATATGCAACCTCACCATAACACAGCCTTCCCTGTTCGTGTATTACTTTAAGCTCGATATGGAGGTTTATGACCAATTTAGGTGCGGAGAAAATTGGTACGAAATTATTTTCCGGTATGACAAAAATATTATGCGTAATAGTTGATTCGCTTACGTTATGAATATTTTTTGCAAGGAATCAAAGTCTGCTTCAAAAGCAAATCAAGCAACAGTATTTCTTCTTGCGAAGACAATAAGGAAAGAAATGCAATAACATAATGTCTACAAAAGCACGGACTAATGCTAAACTTGTACATATCACCCGTATTTTGCAAACACCGTTATTTTATGAAAATTCGCGTAAAATTAAAGTCATTTTTTTTTAAATGTTGCCATTAAATTGTGAATTATAGAATTGGGATGACATTTTTTGTGTTTGGAATTTTAGTATCCGTAATAAATATGTACGATATTACCCTATTTGTAATTAAACTGTGACATATTGTAAAAGCTCTAGCAGAAGATGATTATTTTTATAGAATTCTTTCATTTTTTATTTACGGCCAGCTACACACGAGGCCTTCACTTTTATAAAAACGACAATTCCTTGCAGCTTAATTTATTATTTTTGTCTAGTGAGCCACTTACTGACTGGTATTATGCCATGACGTTACGATACCTATTCTTATTATTATCATCATCATCATTTCAGCCGAAAGACGTCCACTGTTGGACATAGGCCTCCCCCAAGTGCCGCCACAATGAACGGTCCTGTGCGTCTCGCATCCATCGGATTCCCGCAACCCTTACCAGGTCATCGGCCAACCTGATCTTGGCTTTCCAACACTACGTCTTCCGGTACGTAGGCGCCATTCCAGAACCTTTCAACCCTAACGGCCATCCGCTCTGCGAGCAATGCCCACTGCCACTTTGTTGTTGTTTGGCAATTCTTCGTGCTTTGTCGGTAACCTTGGTTCCTCTGCGGATATCCTCATTCCTGATTCTTATTATAAGTTTAAAAACTTATGTGGTTAATTGACATGAAGAAGAATCTATTCTCATATCATTCCTAGATACAACATGCTCTGGCTACTTAACATTCAAAAGACAACGAAAGTTTCATCATCACTGAATAAGACCCAGGTTGTGTGTAGTAGACCAAACGCGAGTGCGTATATTTCATATTTATTGTAAAGCTGACATTTATTTTATTTACATACGTTTACCCATGGCACATAATATATCAATACATATTATAAAACAAAGTCCCCCGCCGCGTCTGTCTGTCTGTCTGTTCGTGATAAACTCAAAAAGTACTGCACCTTTTCAAGCGGTTAATACCACTTAATAGCGTGATTCTCGAGAAAGGTTTACATATATAATTTGTTAAGTTTTTGTATTTATTTCTAGAAAAGAAGCCGGGGCGGGTAGCTAGTATTGTATCTACACATGCATAAACAAAATCTCAGGTACTAATCTTATAAATTTTCCAATTACAGGCAAATAGATCAATTACAGCACAGATGCCAGATTACCTTTAGCTGTTAACTTAAACTATAAATACAAATATGATACAAAACTAATAACAGAGGAGACTAAAGAAAACAGGTTACGAGACAAAAAAAAAAAAAACAGAACAAACAGAGTAACACACATTACAATTGTGCAAGGTGATTCGTAGGATATAAAAATCTTAGGGTGATGATGAAAACAGAGAATGAAATGACAAATGACACTGACAATTGATTTTGACATTGTTGACATTACACAAAACAATGTTGCCATCGAAATATATTTTATTTTTAAACGAAATGACCATAAACTAAAGACTTTATCACCCAATGTTGACTAAGCTCATAAAGTTGTCACCTCAAGTAGTGACAAAGTTTTTCCACTGCTTACGTCAGCATTTCTCCAACCGTTCTCATTACATCATCTGCCCTAAGACCCCATAGTTTAGTGGTTTTCCAAGCTTGCAACATTTCTTAAGTTACAACATTTATAATCTACTAGTTAACGTGAAGAAAATTACTAGAAAGGTTTCCATATTATCCTTACTATTGCGGGAATTATGCAAGTTATGCAGCTGGTATTTTGTAACTGTGTCAACGTTTTTTGTTGCATTAAATCACAAAAAAAGTAAATTACACATACGCTTACTATGTTTGTAGCTACTCTCTGTTATGATGATGTAAGTATTTGAGATATGGCCACTTTGGTTAATCGATTAGATGAATTAATACCTCGCCAGAATGAACAGAAGTGAGAGCAATGATGCCCCAGTAATAACGATCCCGAATTACGAATTCCAACCTAGCCAGGTAATCTTTATGTAATTTATTTCATAACCACGGCTCTTAAAACGGGGAAGGAAAACATAAGGAGACAACCAGCATGTTTTAGAACCAAAATACTCGGAGATATGTAATATCTCGTGACTTACGGCCTATTTTTTCTTCTAGGTAGAAAGCCCAGTAGTAGGAACACTAAAGCTGATGACGGTTATGTTAATGCAGGGTTCACAGGAGATACATAAACATCGTCCATGTTAAAAGCTCACATTACTCGCAGAACCGACGGCTGATGGGGCCAAAAGGTTCTGGAGAAGCAACCGTGTACCAGAAGGCATAACGATCGAAGGCTTTTCACAAGGTGAACTTATAACCTGGTGAAGGCTGCGGGAACCTACTGGTTGCGAGAAATAATTGATTACTCGATGTAACGATGCTCTAGGCAGACCACTTATTTATAAGCCGTGGCTAAAATGGTGCTAATGATAATAATGATTATTGGAGGAACAGCTTTGTATATAATGCCAAATATTTTATAGGAACTAATAGTTCTGTAAAAGATCATGTTACTGAAAGAGTTATGATTATACAGGTGGATGGATGGAAAGGTAAAAGAAGACCAAAGAAAAGATAGATGGATTGTGTGAAAAGTGATATGAAAGAAAAAGGAGTCAGTGATTTCATGAGGAGTACCAAGACTGAATGGAAGAAAAATATGTTACGTCGACCCGAAATAACACGAAACAAGGGCAGGAAGATAATGATGATGAATGAAAGATGAGGAATAGTCTTGTAAAATGCGATAAAAAAGAGATTAAGAAAAAAGATTTCGGAGCTCTGCGAATTAAGGCTAATGCAGTATTCGATTTTATTGCTTTTATTTTAACTTTTATTGATTAATGATTGCCATTTTTATGCTACCCAAATTATTCCCACTTAGCTTTAAACGCATCTATAACTACCACTACCTTCGGTATTTTTCCTTCTCTCTGCTATTAATTGGTGGTTAACAGTTATTGCCTCAAGCTTCGCTAAACGCGGTTAGCGTTAACCGTGGACATTCACACACACCGTAAAACCGCGACCAATCAATTGACCTCATCTATTAACCTTGCACAAAATTGCAAAATGAATTCACACGAAATCATATTTCAAAACACATTCATCTCAAATAGTTTTATGTAATTTTCGTTGCTTTTATTAAGGTAGGTCCAAATTTTTTCTATCTTACTCATTTTGGTCATTGTCAGACAACATTAACAGTTATCATAGGGAGATTAACAATTAGCTTAGTAATATATTTTTTTTCTATTATTGGTAGGCTTACGCTTCACCACTATCTCATCTGATGGAAAACAATGATGTGGCCGACGATAGAGCATGCTTGCCTAGATGTATTCTATTCACTTTTAACCAATAGACCCTCTGGTTGTAGATATCTCAAACAGGTAATGATGATCTCAATGATGCTGATAATTATAGCGAAGGGTACTTCGCTTTCATTAAACCCCGTGTGAACGCCGGCGTTCGCGCACCCATTGTCTTTTTATCGTGTCTCTAATTGTCACGATTGTAGAGTTAACTCTTCAATCGCTTGGGGTTTAATGAATCATCATTTAAGCTGGAAATGTCTAGAGGTGATCTCTTCCCAATTAATCTTTCTCATACCTTATTGTTTCAACTATTCGGCTTGAAAAAATGACTATCAAGTAGGGGTGGTCTTAATTACGTCGAATAATATGCTATGCTTCAGCACAGTCCGCGGTGGTAGAAATATAATTAGGAGCAAGGACCTCCTTGCTCCTAATCATCTTCAGCAGAACGATGTGCGGAGCTCCGCACCGTATCGTTCAGTACACTAAATGTCGTATTATTCACCTGTTTGTTCGCAAGACGATATTTTCTCTATTCCATACACTTGAAGTCTGATTGTATGTCAATTTGACAAGACCAGGGGACTCACCAGAATGTGTTAAAATGTCAGTCGTACAAACAAAAAAGAGTGATGGGGCTATACACCCTATATAGCTCCATCCCTTTACCAGTTCAGTTTAAGTCGTAAAATGGATCGTGTTAAGAGCTCATAAGTACACTGTAAAGCTTGTAATGATTTTACATGCTTCCTGAGGGACGAGGGTGCCACATGTTGTTACATGGTGTCACACCACTAACTCAAGAACTCCGAGCTGCTTCAGAAAAACATACGTTACCTAATTCGATTTCTGATGATAACGTGGCAATAATCAGTTTCATCAACATCTTCCTTTATCCCATCTTACTATCTTATAATCAGCAGGGAATGATCAATAAATCTTTGACTATCAACTTTTCTGACCCGGTAGCCGGGTCGACACCGCCACCGTTACTAGTGTCATTGATTACATAACAGTTCTCTGGTGTAAGTTTCGATTTTTATCATCGGATACTTAGTACTTCTTATGCAATCTGCGATCCACAGATTCGTTGATAGAATTTAACGAAATGAACGACTTCCTTTTGATGGTAATAGTCATATTACCTACAGTGAATGCGAAATTGCCGTCATATAAGATGCATAATTACATTGTACATAGTTCTATGTTGCACCTAATCGTAACATGGGTATCATCAACTGCTTTATTACTTCCTGAAACAGTGTCCACTACTTATCACAATTTATCTTTATGATTTTAGAAACAGTCTAGTAACTATATAACACTACAGACTCTCAGATCTTGGCGTTTGATATCACAGTACACGTACTCGTAGAAACTTTAACACGGTAGTGTCAGTAACTTCATTTCCTGTACTCTCATTCAATCTGACCTTACCACGAGCTCTTAACGCGATCCATTTGACGACCTTAACTAAACTGTTAAGAGGATGGAGCTGTATATGGTATATAGCTTCATCCTTTTTCGCTCACACGCATGGCTTTTAACTTGTTTTGGTTAGGCCCTTGATTTGCAATGGGATCTTGACTCGCATTACCAGCTTAGCTCTGCAAAGATATTGAGTTTTAGGGCTTTCACGGAGCGACCTCAGTATATTCATGAGGACTAGGTTACGAGTTGGTCAACGATACCATTAATGTCAGAAAAACAATAGCTTCAAAGTCAAATTTTGAGTTTCAACTCAAAAATTCGGTAAACAACTAAAACACAGCACGTGCGTATCTCAGATCAATTACAAACAAGTGTACCCAAACCTTTAGCCTTATTTACGGTAACCATAGATGGTGCTATTAAGAACGAACCGCTAACCGCTGACATAGAATAAGATATTATAGAGGGGAACATGTTTTTAATTATAGTATTTTGAGCATACGAAACTTTCAAAACAGTCAAGATAGTATAAATATAGATTGGCATGAACCGTAGAAATTGGGGAAAGAAACGATGGATTTTGTAGCTAGAAATGAAGTTATTCTTAAATTGCGGCTAACAGACATGTATCAACGAAGAAAGACAACAATAACAGAAGGATACCGACTGAGAATGTAAAGCTAGGATGAAGAGAAGAAGATCTTTAAGGCAGTAATGAAAGTTTAGATGAAGGTGATGATGTTGAATTTCCAACTGTAATGCACACGTCTTCTTTATTCCCTCTATGAGTACTTAGTTATAGTATTTGATAACACCTTCGGTGCCAAGGACCTATAATAATTTATGTGTACCACGTACTTGTGAATTATAATATCCCCTGCGTACTTGGCTTGGATGAAGATATTTGCAGGAGAACCAAAGTCGCCAACATAGCCCGAAGAATCGGCAAACTTGAGTGGCAGTGGGCAGGGTACATTGCTCGTAGAACGGATGGTTCATGGGGTTTAAAGATTCTAGATCGGCTACTGCGCACCGGAACACACAACAATGGAAAGCCTCCCACTAGGTGAACCGACAACTTGGTGAGAGTTGTGGAAATGTGGTTGATGTGAGATACGAGTATACAGGATTGGTCGTTCTAGCATCGCTTGGGGGAGGCCTATGTCCAAAAGTGGTTTTTCGGCTGTAATGATGATGATGATGACTTGGCTAATTTCTATTGAGATTGTCCACTATAGTCGAAGTACGATCGGGAGAGATTAGGAGAAGTTTAGAAATTTGTTCTCCAAAGTAGTACTTGGCTACTGGAGCGACCTAATTTTTATACTTCTACTCGGTTTTTATATTCTTTGTCACTGCTTACGTCAATGGTATGCAACCTAAGTGGACATTGCACACTAAGTGAGATTAAGCACCGGCTTTTAGCAGCTAGTTGAGCGAGACTTATGTGTATGCTTGCCAAATAGCTGCGTCGAAATTAAGTAAATGAAGATTCTTGGCAACTGACGTAATATTTAAGAATTAATTGATAGCTTAGTCTTTGCAAAACGACGACGCCAAGCTTTTAATAAAAATAAAGTTTTTTTTATTGATATAAATTTGTGCTTGAATACGATCCTGATGGTAAGCAGTGATGCAATCGCTGATGGTGAGGCGCACTAGTTAATTAAGAGTCTACTCATCTTAAAGACACCTAAATTATAATCGAAGGGGAAGACCGCTGCAGGCAATTTTTTCAGGTCCTTTGTAAATAAATATAACTTTTTTTTCTCCTACTCTTACATACAGTGTGTAGTGTGGTCCAGTACTAGCTTTAAGGCTTCGGGCTACTACAGAGTCATTATTAATGGAAAAAATCAAAACCTAATTTCACTTTTCGCCCCACCTAGGAATCAAACTTAAGACCCCGCACTTAGCAGTCACGCCTGCGACCACAAAACAGTTGAAGCAGTAATTGTCAAGTCAATTTCGTACTAATGTAAAAGGTACTCACTAATAAAATCGTAAATTTATTATTGCAACAAAATGAAGTCTTGCAAAACCTACTGGGTTATTTGTAAAACACTAACAACCTTGCAGGACTGTATTACTAACATCATAAACCACAACTTTTGTTCTATGACTTTGTACAAAACATAATTCATTTGACAAAAACCAACCTTCAAGATTTCGTCGTACTATCTAACACATTTCAACTCTTATTTTGCTATACCTACCTGTCTGTATAACGCGACGCAAGCGCATCAAGCACCCCCGTTGCCTGATCTCCGCTCCCCTCCGGTATTTTACTATGGCTTGCTTTGAAAAACTTTGTAATATTTAAAACCTTAATTTAAATATTTTTATTTTTGTATGATAATCTGATGAACTAAAATATGATTAATTTTTAAAAGCACAAAAAATGTTGTTTATGATGTTAGTAGCATAGTCCTGAGAGGTTGCCAGTTTTTTACAAAAAACCCTGTATAATCAAAATTATACTTTCGTTTTCAACCATTTCACAAAGAACTGTATCGTACTAATTTGCATGTCGTATTAAGACTGCTAATTATTAATAATTATTAAGTAGGAAGTTGACTTCGTCACGGCTATTGAATGTGAAATTATTGCTTGTCGATCATTGCCGATTGTAATAACAGGGAAATAATTTGGCGTATCAAGGGGGGGACAGTAGGCAACTACGGATGTGTCATATGAGTTATGTAGACGTAAGTACTCGTTAGATGTCGGAATTATACGACTGGCCTGTTGGGCTAGTGGTTAGTGGCTCTGACTGCTACGCCGGAGGTCGTGGATTCGTTTCCCACCCAGGACAAATGTTTATATGATGAGCATGATCATTTGTTCTGTGTCTGGGTGTAATTTAGCTATAATATGTATGTATATAGAAATATATAAGTATGTTTATCAGTTGTCTAGTACCCATAACACAAGCTCTGCTTAGCTTGGGACTAGACGGCGATGTGTGATAGTTGTGGAATATTATTATAATTAGGTAGTTAATTCAAGTACTTGCATCAAAATTTTGATACTTCCCGGGATTTTTAATGAAAAATCCCGTGTGGCCAATACAATATTATAAATATATACAAAACAATATTAAAAATAAATAATAATAAAATCTCAGAGATAAGACAAAGATAATAATTATATTTTTCATTGAAAAAGTTCTCTCTACTGATGAGAGGTTAACAATTCCTCCTCCTCGTCATTTATGTATTTATTTTCTAGTATATTTCTGATAGTACCATAAAAAAATAAGCTCTTTAAAATTAATCTCGGGATTTGAGGCATATCCACTTTATACTTTCGCCGTATGGAATCAGTATAAGTACACGGATAAGTCTACCTAATTCCGATCTCTAGCCATCACCCAATGGGCGTTGGTAGTCACAGAGGCTTGCGGACGACAAGCAATGAAAAGCTCGCCGTTCAGCCTTCAAGTAAGACCACGCATAGCACGCGCACCTCGAAGAGATATCTGTCATTTTCAATCACTTTGATGATGACCCATCAAGGTCATCGCTGGTCATCGTGGACTTGGTCGATCGATACGGTGTAAGTGGGAGGCGATGACAGCGTTGCATTTGCCAACTACATATATTTCTAAGTCATCTATTTTCAAACAAAGTCAAGAGACCTATTCGCGTTACGATTAGACATTTGAAGAATTCCGGCCACCGTAGACGCGGGCTCGTGGACGGCGAGCCATGGGTAGCTCGCTGTCCAAGACGTCAACGGCGCGCACTGTTCTCGCGCGCCTGAAGGAGTTGTCAGCAACAGGAGGGGCCGAACTGGGTCGAAGCCTACTGGGGCCAGTGTTATCCAAAACGAACTCGAGCCCCGGTATGAAGGCTCGAAGGAACGAGGTGGATTTTTAGTCAGTAAGAGTCTGACACTATCTCCACCTCCACCTAAGAGCGGGGGTTATCATTGAATAATTTTTGCCCGTCGAAAAAAAAGACATTTGAAGAAACTTTTATTACTGTCTGTTCAACCGATTTTAACTTTTATTTCGTAGGCATAAAGATGGCATTAAAAGCAAAAAAGTGGTTCCAATACCGACTATTTACTGCAGCCACCATTTGTCATGACAACGTAATAAAAGTCAAAATCGGTTGAACGGACAGTAATAAAAGGTTTTCATAAATGTCTAATGTTGTCTGTGAGGCTCTGTTTGTCTTTTGCTTTATACTATAAACTAGCGACCCGCCCCGGCTTCGCTCGTGTGCAATATTATACATATAAACCTCATTCTATCTATTTAAAAAAAACCGCATCAAAATCCGTTGCGTAGTTTTAAAGATTTAAGCGTACATAGGGATATAGGGACAGAAAAAGCGACTTTGTTTTATACCATGTAGTGATACTTATACTGTCTAGTTGAAATATGTGTCTCAAGTTAACTAAAAACCTACACATTGTCTTCATTTAACCTTAACATTTTTCTAACTCCTACATAATGGCATGTTACTAAATATTTATGATAATAATTCTGTAACAACCAGAACTAATTCAAGCCCACCTTGCAAAATAAATTATACTAGCTGTCCCCAGCGGTTTCACCCGCGTCTTTGGTTACTGCTCTTAGCCCGTGGGATGTAGCGTGATGCTTAATAGCCTATGACCTTTCTCTATAATTGAACTATCTGATAGTGTATTTTACTGCTAATAGACTTGCGCTTAATCATTATCTCACCTGATGGAAAGTGACCATGTAGTCGACGATGCAGCACGTTTGCTTAGAAATAAAGAGAGAATAAAAAATAAATAGAATAAACATAAAAATGTAATCATTGAATATTTTTTTAAAAGAATACTTGGAGCGTGATCTACAATCGATATCGAAGTCAAAAATATAGTTTTTAGAATTTTTGTCTGTTTGTCTGTTTGTCTGTATGTATGTCCGGGCTAATCTCAAAAAGTACTGCACAGATTTACTTCAAATTTTGCATGAATATTACTAAGAGGTCGGGTCAACATATAGGCTACATATTATCACGCTATCACCTACGGGGGAGGAGCTGTGAATCTTTATTTTTCTTACGAATTCTGTGACAGCGTGCAATCTAACGACGCATATTTAAATGTTGTTTTTGAGTAAGCCATACTATTATCTAGCTTTACACTATAAAAACTACGCCATTTAAGTAACTTGGGCAGAGAAACAGTTATTTTTATAAATGTTAGTAGTATAAAGACAATTTTAAAACAGCGCCATCTATGAGATTTCATAAAAATCAAATCAAGTTACAGGACACTTTTTGGAAATTATTAATTTAAATTTGATCATGTTGCGAGGTTTGTAGGTAGTTTTTCTTAAAACTCATAGATGGCAATGTACATTTTCTTCATAAAAGTTGTATTGCATATTTCGTTTTGACAAATTCAAGTTCCAACAAAACCCTCAAAAACTTGAGCAGAGTTGAAGAAGACAATTTAATAAAAATGCTGTGTTAAGTATTACAAAAGAGAGAGATTTATACTTATGTTCATTGATGATCACCAATTTCATGTAGTTAGTACAAAATAAACATTGACTGTTAATACTTTTGTTCGGTACCTATTTATCTATGTGATTATTGCTTGGTAATTAATATATTTTCATGTCGTATGCCTAATTATAAACTTTACTCACTCGGAGACATTTATTTTATGTTAAAATAGTGTAAAGTCATAATAATTTTTCACCATATCAAAATGTTTCCTTTTCCAACAAAAGGAGCGATCAAGCGATGTTTGCTTTACAGAGCTCTGATAAAGACGAGGTGACCAAAGTCTGGTCGCTACATCAGCACGTCTGAAGCGGTTTGGCGGATACTGGCGTTCTCTATACATGACAGGCATCCTACCGTCATGCATGTAGACGTCCACCTAGAGAAGAAACGGCCAGCGCATATATTTTGATCCCGAAAACGTTGCTAAACGCTTGGAAAATCCGCGCCAACCAACTCTGTTAAAATTTTTCAGGCTCTGTAAAGTCGACCAGTTTGCGAGATCCCTTACGTATGACGAGGTGCCTTCATATTACACTTACGACAAGCAAAGGGGTGTATTTAACCTACATCAACGAGGAGGTGCTGTGGAAGGTTTTCCGGGAATATTCAAGGACACCGCATTGGGTAGGGTTTATACCGTGCCTCCGAATAATGGCGAATGCTATTTTCTGCGGTTGTTACTTCACACTGTCCGATGGCCAACATCTGTCGCTTTTCTGAAGACATTTGATGGCGTGGAGTATCCCACTTACTGCGCAGCCTGCGTAGCACGTCACCTTCCCGACCGTGACAAAAATTGCGATGACACCCTCGCGGCGAGCGTCAGTGACACTTCCAGCCGCATGCGTCATCTGTTTGCCGTCATCTTGGTGTTTTGTGGAGTCGCGAACCCGGTAGCTTTGTGGGAGAAGTATCGCCATCATCTGTCTGAAGATTTTCTACGAGCTTTGAAGCGTGCTACTGGAGATGAAGTCAAAGTAATTGATGAACGCGTGCTGAACACCTGTCTCAGTTCACTTCAAGATGTGGTCATTTCTATCGGCGGCAATCCACTGATTAATTATGGGTTACCAGTTCCCCAATCATCACCGCATCAAGACCGTGGAAATCGGGAGTATAACGCCGAGACCAATTACGATCCGGGCGAAATGA
Organism: Mythimna lalbum; assembly: GCA_949319445.1. Taxonomy (NCBI): domain Eukaryota; kingdom Metazoa; phylum Arthropoda; class Insecta; order Lepidoptera; family Noctuidae; genus Mythimna; species Mythimna lalbum. The sequence continues at coordinate 14,969,055 of OX439357.1, read as the reverse complement.
CTACCGTGACCACCATACGAAATTACCATATCGCTTCTTCAGAGCAAAAACAAATTTACAACACCGTCCTTGAAATCATTGGGCAAAATCAGATCTTCGTTGTGGTCATGAGTTCGTACGCTGCGTTTGACCATTAATATGAGAGCTCGGCTCGGTGGCAATGTACGTGCTCGAGAATTGTCCGATGTCCTTCTAAGTCTTGGCAAAGGCACTCTACCAGAAGACAGAGGTGTAAAGGTGATTCTTCCAGAGTCTCTCGGTAGAGTGGAATCCAGCTTAGAAGAACTCATTCGCTGTGTGTACGGGGACATCAGTCGTATACAGCACCAGCAGAATTCTTGGATGTGTGAGCGGGCCATTTTGACGCCCAAAAATGCTGCACCAATTAACGAAAGCATTCTCTTATAAATTGAGGGGAATGAAGTAGTCTACACTTCGGTAAACACTGTCGTCGTGCAAGATGACGCCACATATTATCCCGTGCCTACCGGGTTCGGGGTTATCCGAAAGGAAACTAGAGCCCGGTATGAAGGCTAGAAGGAACGGCGCGGGGTTTTAAGTCAGTAAGAGTCTGACACTATCTCCCGCTCCACCCAAGAGCGGGTTTTGTCATAAGATGATTTTCCCCGTCGACAAAAAAAAAAACACATTATCCCGTGGATTTCTGAACTCCCTGTCAGCGAGTGGACTTACAGCGCATACCATCAAGCTGAAGGTCGGTGTTCCGATTATGCTTCTTCGGAACCTATCTCCTCCGAAGTTGTGTAACTGGATTCGCCTTAAAGTTATCACGCTCCACAGACACACCATTGAAGCGGAAATTCTTTTGGGTTGTGGCGTCGGCGAGGCAGTATTTATACCACGCATTCCCCTCATACCTCATAACTTCGCGTTCCGATTCAAGCGTGTACAGATACCCGTGAGTATTTGCTTCGTGATGACCATCAATAAGTCACAGGGGCATACACTGAGGGCAATGGGTGTCGACCTCAGGACGAGTTGTTTCTCACACGGGCAAATGTACGTTGCTTGCTTCCGCGTCACCAGTCCTGACTCTCTTTACATTTTGGCTCCTGGCAGCATAACTACCAACGCAGTTTATAGGGAAGAGTTGTAAAGTATTATACCTTTGTAGGTATTTTTACTCTTTTGTTCTCTGGAATTTATTCCTGCATTATTTTCTCTATTTCCTTCAGTCACATCTTATGACTGAACGCAGCAGAATTCCCATATAACTCTCTTCACTTGCAAAAAAAAACTTATATTTTAATGCTATTTTAAAAGCTGTGTAATTATAATGCTATAGCGACACTGGTATCTTAGGTATTTTTAGTGCTATAGAGCCTTCACGCAGACGACGTCGCGGGCAGCAGCTAGTAATAAAATAAATAGGCTCTTAATAAACTAGTGCATGCATCACTGCTTATCATCAAATGGGATCGCAGTGAAACACTGATTGTAAATTCTTTTTATCCGTTCACTCCTAACAATGTTCAGTTGAAAACCAGCGTCAGACAATTACCTCGTAGTATTAAGTTTTTGTTATTTACTATGTTTTGTGCGCCAAAATAAATACTTTTCTTTCTTTCTTTAGAACAAGTAAAAAAAAAATACTGACTTACTATTGACTTACAAAATATTTGATGCACATGGGTAGGATGTCCACTATGAACTGGTTTTGCATTGCATTGTACGTCTGATGATTCGATAATACAACAATAAAAAGTAAAAATAGATATAGTACGTAATTTAAATTACAAAAATACCTCAATAATCTTTAAATAAAATTACGGACTGGTTGAGAGGTAATTATGTCCAACAGTGGACGTCTTTTGGCTGATATGATGATGATGATAATGATGAGATGGGTAATTTATTTTATGTATTACTAGCTGCTCCCAGCGGCTTCGCCCGCGTGATAGCAGAAATTTATCCCAAGGGAACATACTTCCGGGATAAAAAGTATCATTATGTCCTATTCCAGGACATGGTCCATCCGTGTACCAAGTTTCATCAAAATCGGTTTTGCCATTTAGGCGTGAAGATGTAACAAACAAACAAACAAACTCACTTTCGCTTTTATAATATTAGTAAGGATTTAGTTATGGTAACCGAATGTATTCTCAAAATGTTCCTGACATTACCGCATTCCAAACATCCAAACAAACATCAGCTTTATAATATTAGCACCTGTAGGTCATTGTTGAATCAATAAGACATAAGTACAAATAGTATTAAAAGGCAGTTATTAAGAAATCTCTTAGATTGCATTGAATATAATAATGATGTAGATAAATCTTATTGTAAGTAATCAGGTAATGAATCGTAAATCGTGTAAATAAATTATCTTGATTGCTCAGTTATTATCTATATATAAATAAATCAATGCCACTTTTCGTTGTTATTTTATAACTCAAGAACGGGCTCATCTATCCAAACCAAATTTTTAGGATTTGTTCGGACTATTTAGTAGATGGTTTATGTGAAGTTTGGTAGGGTAGAGTAGGGTAGAGTAGGGTAGAGTAGGGTAGAGTAGGGTAGAGTAGGGTAGAGTAGGGTAGAGTAGGGTGGAGTAGGGTGGAGTAGGGTGGAGTAGGGTAGAGTAGGGTAGAGTAGGGTACAGTAGGGTAGAGTAAGGAAGAGCGGGAGCGAAGCCCAGCGGGCAAAAGCTAGTCTACTATAATTTACTGATCATTACTGGATGCAAATAGCCCTGTCTAGAGAAAACTGGACATCTTTAGAGAAGGCCTTCACCGGTAGAGGGGTTCTTGCAGATATACAGGAATAAAATTGATACTTTAAGCTTTAAGCCAGACAAGATGATGAATAATTTAGTTCAGTATGAGGGTACTGCTCTAAAAGCTTCTGAAGGCCGGGGCGTCTCCAGCGGGGGGTGAGGAACCCCTTTGGAAGCTGCAGCACGATTTCCGGCTAACGGATGGCGAGCCATGGGTAGCTCGCTGATCCAAAGCCCAAAGGAAAACTGTTGGTTTCACTTAGTAAAAGTCTCGCCACCAAAAGCTGGAAAAGTTATTAGACAAAAATACTCAGTGAATTTTGGGCCGAATGGACTCTCTAGTCGGGTCTTGAATATGAACACAAATCAACATTAGCTACCGAAAGTATTAACTACTACTGTGACTCATAAAAAGGTGTGAAAAGACATTGCAGTAAACATTTTGACGTCACAAAATAGAAGGTACCATTTGAGTCAAAGACTCTCTCCTAGAGAGGAGGCCTGAGTCCCGACAGTGGGAACATTATAAGGCCAATTATGCTATGCTATGAGTCAAAGACCACACAACTGATAGTTAAGACTTTATAAAATAAGGCACCATAAGCCATTATGAATGAAAACTTCAATAAATCCAGTCTTGAAAATCAAACGTTAACAAAACAGGTCGTTTTACACGCATTTCCATAAACTGTCCTACAACAGCATACCAGTACCTCTGAGAATGCCACCTGACACCTGTAACTCAAATCACCATACTGATACTTGCATACCTCATTATAACGTGCCTGATTCAATTTACCATCAACACTAAGAACTAACATAAACATCAGACTAAACCTATCTGGTCACGACTTAGTTAACATGCCAAAGAGTATGGAAAACATGGAAGATGTGGCATAACTATTTCTGATACTAAGGTGGATTCAGCTTTATGTTAATGCCTTTCTTCGTATAATTTGACATTGTGTGTGTGAAGACAATTGTAATTGTAAAAGATGGAAATTTTACACCAATATGGTGAATATTTGCACAAGTACCTATTAAAGTTTGCGGAGGGCTGTCCCTTACACCTTGTATAGAAATTGAAAGTGTCATAATTCAATACAGAAGTACAGTACACTCAAAATATGCAGGCCACTCTGAACTTAGGTATTCCAAACTTCATATTTCAACAAAACAATGCTAGAGGCGTAATCGTACATCAGTATATAGTAATTCCAGTAATTGGAAAGCACACAATAAAAAAAACTGCAGAAAGCAACGCTGTAGTAAACTATATTCATTTTAATCCACAGACATTCTTTAAAGCCAATCATCGCCAACCTAAAAAGCCTGACGTCTCAAAAACCCGCTCAAGCACACGACATATCTCTTGCTTCTATGATCTTAGTACACGACCTTGTGAGGCTAACCAGTCCGCTGCCGGACCGGTACGGACCGGTCCAGGGAAACTAGGGAACCGTGGATATCATTAATTTGTATGTGAAAGTTTGTATGACTCGGAATGTTGAGGAATGTTGGTGAATTCTATTTATGCTGTTTAGAAGGGCTTTGGAATGATGATTCATCTTGTATTGGACGGTTGGGTTGTGAGCATATGAATAGTTTTACATCAGGTAGTCATGTTGTTTATATCTATACTCAGCTTTTATAAAATACTCAAAAAACTCAAGGATTTTTGACACAAAACTATATCGATGTGAAATCTTCTTTGTAAACCTACTGATCTACCATCACCAATCAATACTCAACGAGTGGATATTTAAACAGAAGAACCTTTGAAATAAATCTTTCTACTGATGAGAAGCAGTGATAGCGTGACGGTCGACAGGACACCAACAATCAAGTAACAGAGAACAAGGTCAGGATTTCAAAAAGTTGATAATGACGATGAAATTATAAAGGAAATATTCGGTCTTAACACGTCATGTGATAATGAAAATATTTAGAAAAATAGCAAGATAGAAACAATTTTGACACTACCGACTAAAATAAACATAACCGAAAAAGGAACCAGAAATACAGGTACAAACGTGTTATTTATTTCGGAAGTAATCTTTTCCTGATAAAGATACACCATTGCACATTATTTTATCAATAGCTTGATATCCGCATTAACACAAATATAAACTTCATAGAATACTAATATCACAGTTATTCCTTTTCCGCAATCAGTCGGAACTTTCTTCAAGGAAATGGATTACAATAACGCTGGCGTTGACGTTCTAATGTTAGACAGACATACACAAGTAAGACATCGGCTATTGGTAATGGACAGTTCATGTCAATCGTCACGCGAGCTTCCAAGGATGCCTGTACTTTTTTGGAGGTATGCGGAACAGAGAGTAAAGTCCCGCAAACCTCCATTGAAAAGGGAGGATCCTTCGACGAGACGGGTGTTATGTCTAATGGACAAATGCCCGGCAGATGATTTCGGACTGTTCATTTTCAAATCGCGCGGAGAACATTACTTGCGCGATGCAGGATTAGTTTTAATGTGACGCCATAGATTACTACACCTTTTTAAAATTCCGAACCCAATGAGACCCTATCACTAAACCTCTCCGTCCGTATGTCTATCCATCTGCTTATCAGTGGACTTTTTATGGTGAAAAATCATCCAATGACATCTCCCGTTCTAGGGTACAGCAGTAGTGGTCCAGTAACAACCACTCAGACTTACGAGTTGGTACTTCATGGGTTAAAACCCAGGAGAGCGCTCAGTTTGTGTAGTTTATGTCATCACCTCTGCTCTCAAAGCGGTGAAGGAAAACATCATGGGGTAATGTCTTAATAATCTTTAAGGTTGTGTGAGCGTGCTGGAGGAACAAACACACATATACATACAACATTAGTGTGATAAAAACACTGATACCATAATTGTCATAATAGATTATCCAACGCAAGTTACTAAAAAGTGCTGAGAATACAATGTAGATGGATGAAGAGGCAGAGGGAGGCCAAATAAAAAATGTATGGATTGTGTGAAGACTGATATGAAAGAAAAGGGAGTTAGTGATAGTGTCACGGATGACAGGACAGAATGGAAGAAAACAACGTTTTACTCCGACCCCAAGTAATATTGGATAGAGGCAGAAAGAAGAAAACTTAAGATATATCCAATTAGTGACCACACCATATTTTTTATCTGATATAACTTACTTTGTTTACGAACTGAAATAACTAAGCAGGTATCTAGTTACAATATCACAAGACAAGGGCAACCAATGCAATAAGTTGGTATTAAGTTGCCAAACATACATTTGTGAAATGTACACCTTTGCACTCGTAATACAATATTGTTACATAATGTTTTCTGTGTTATTAATATCAAGTTGTAAGGTTTTAATTAATTTTTAAAGGTTCATGATGGCTTATTGTGTGGTTTGACGACTGTCTTTGTATGCTGGATGAAGTTAAATCCATTCCAGTTTATTGAACTTAGTCAAAGGATGATACGCGGTAGACGTGGGCATTTTTTTTTCGGTGGGTAGAAGTCATCCAAATGATACCCCCGCCCTTGGACGGAGCGGGAGATAGTGTCACTCTTAAACCCACCCCGTTCTTTTTGCCTTTCATACCGTTACTGATCCTTCCTTTCAGAAGCAGACCTTTAGCCCCTGCAGACTTCGACCCTTCTGGACCCCTACGGTTCCCGACAACTTATTGAGGCGCGCGGGAACAGTACTTACCATCAACGCGTTTGCGATGTTTAATGTCGATTTTGACTGGCCTAAAAACTAATGTTGTAAATCTAATACCTCTTACACATCTTACATATAAAAGCTCTTAACAAATTGATTTCAATAAATACAAGCAATAGAAATGTTACTAACAATGGCGGTGTGTCCTTCCCACGCTTTCAAGTTGACGTTTGGCAAGAATGGCGCATGCGTGATGAACATTCTTGAGTGTGACGACATTGTAGTGTTTGACCGCTAATCCTAAGTGATTAGATGTCCTTGGTTAAGATTTTTTGGCTTGGGTAATTTATTGGGTACTAGCTTTTGCCCGCGGCTTTGCCCGCGGATATAAAATATAGCCTATATAACTCGGGAATAAAGCAGCTTTCTATCGGTGAAAACAGTTTAGCAATCGGACCACTACTTCAAAAAATTACCTCTAACAAACCAAAAAAAATTATATAAAAACAAACTTTACCTGTTTATAATATTACTGTTGATATGCCCGAGCTTATTTTTTTACTTAAAATACTTTATACTAACTTTTGCCAGCCGCTTCCCCCACGTGAAAATAGAAATAAAATAGAGTCAAGTGCCCAATTGCGTAATTAAAGGCAAAGATGGGGCAGTGGCTGAGCGAACAGTCCAAGATGGCGACGGGACGAGGCCCACGGGAATCGGGACAGCATTAGTCCGGGGCAGCGAAAGACAAACTGCACCCGCAGCTACGACAAGTTTTTCAAAAACAGCTATTTCCTGGAGCAAGTTTTGTGAAATTTTCGAGTAAATCTCGGAATTACCGAATACTAACAGAGTTTTCAGGCGTTATCTCTCTTTTTTTGCGTTGCCTTTTCGTCAAACATCGCGTTGGATTGCATTAAATGAAATAATAAGCTTTTAAACCTTTTTCGATGTTTACGATAAGCGAGTGGAAAAGGACTCTCTTAAATACATTTTATTAATAATACTGTATCTACTGTACTGTATTGTATCCACGAACTAGATAGATTGCAGAACTGGCAAGAGGAAGCCAAGGCGCACGTAAGATTGTAGGAGTGGAGGGAGGCCTTTGCTGAGGAGTGGGACAGAACAGGCTAACAAAAAAAAAAACATTATATTGTCGTCGACTGTTGGATATAGGTCTCCCCCAAGCGTCGTCACGACTGGTCCTGAGCGACTCATAATTATCAGATTCCAGCGACCTTTACAGATCATTGGTCCACCTTGTGGGAGGTCTTTCAATGCTGAGAAGGCATATATATACTGAATTTTTTTAATAAAAGTAAAATATTTAAAACAAACAAGTTTTTCTCGCTAGCAAATACAAAACTAGTGCGTAAAATATAAGATTATTGTATCGTTCTTCTGATAAACAGTTTATTTATGTCAAATATTTCCATAATAACATAAAATTCTATATAAATCAAACCTTTATGGAGGGAATTACCAATATATTTAAACTTGTCTATGTTATTCCGAAAGAAAGGAATTTAAATTATGCTAATTTACCGATAAGTCTATTCATACAATTTTAGCTTTTACGGTATTTGTGGAGGCTGTTATTGCAAAAGTTAAGATGTTTTTGCCATAAGCGTGTGAAATTTAGGATTGTCAATGTTATAAGCGTCATCACCTACATATTTGTCAAGTGTGTGGCATTATTTAAACAGATTGAAGTGTTTCATATTGCATATGCTTTACATAATATGTACACCTACATCCATACGATTTATTCATAAGGCGTAGATCAAAAATGGAACAGTTGATTAACTGAAATTAATCTACACTAATATTATAAATTTTAAAATTATTTTTGTAGGACGTAATCTCTGAAAGTACTGGTCCGATTACTAAATTATTTTCGATAGAAAGCTGCTGTATTTCTGAGTAACATAGGCTATATTTAATGTACGCGGGCGAAGCTGCGGGTAAAACCTAGTAACATATAAGACAATTTGTAGTCCCATAGTCAAAACTTTTTGATAATGATTGGGACAGGTGTGGTTCCAAACACACTGGCTCGCATTAGGAAGAAGAGTAAACTTCCAGTGAGATCATCTCCCTAGCCTTTTTTCAACTAGCTTGGGATCCGCTTTCAATCTAACCGGATACGACTGAATACCCATTTTTTACATGGAGTGAACGCCTGTCAGACCTCCACAATCCAGATGCTGGGCAACAGGATAATCCTTGGATGGCCTAACTACCTATAATGACTGTCAACGATCTACGAATGACATCTGGGATCAACGGCTTTACGTACATTCCGAAGCACCAATATCATCATCCTCATCACTATTGGACATAGGTCTCCCCCAAGTGTCACCATAATAACCTGTCCTGTGCGTTTCGTATCCATCGGATACCCGCGACCCTCACCAGGTCATCGGTCCACTTTGTGGGGAAAAACGGATACAGACTAAAAATGGATAAATAGGATACATTTAACACTTTTAGTACCAAATAAAACAAAACAGAAAGACCTTGTTTATTAGATAACCGTCAGAATCTTAATGGCCTATTAAGTTTAATGCCTTTATTAAAATCTCTAGCGTTTAAGTGGTTTTCCAAATTCAATAACAACCTTCGTACTAAAGCGGAACGACTTTGAAAATGATTTTCATCTCGTGTTAACTTCACATTATCTTACAACGCCACATTAGGGCAAAATTTATCGATCAAAATCATCACGATTTTGAAACTATTGATCGATCACTTCCAGTATAAACAATCGATTGATCGTACTAAGTGTCAACCTTGGATAGTCGACTTTTTATTGGTTTTGCGAACATGCTAATTTGTCTATTATTATTGATTTAATGATCGATTTTTTATCGAATTTTGCTGTACGTTCACTTTTATAAATTCAGGGTTGCTAGAAGCTATAGTTGTTGTTTTATTATTGGTTTGCCAGTTCTTATGATTTTTTTTTTGTGTAATAACTTTGTCATGACATTTTTTTTTTTAAAGTGCGTACCTAATAATCTATTCTGAGTAGAGCGAGAGGGGAAGAACAGCCTTTGGCCCGTTTTAATTGAGATTGGCACAACCGCTTTTTTTTTCCACTCTGACCTGTCACCCGTCGCACTATCACTAACTCCTTCTTCTTTCATATTCTCATATAATGCATTCATCTTTGACTTCCCTCTCTCTCTCTCTCTATCCATCTACACGTATACGTACTCACAAGTCTTTTAGTAATTCATCCCTCTTCTTCACAAGCCCATACCAAGACTCACGATGCCTGGAACATGGATGAGTTTAATTTAAAAAAAAAGGAACTTTCTCGCGCTCCACCTCGTCATCATCATTGTCATCATCAGCCTTTGTAATGTTCTCACTACTGGGACTAAGGCTTCCTCTCTAGGAGAAGGAACCACCTAGAACGGAAAAAATTGTTTGATGGATTCCTATCTCAATAAAAAGGTTCTTGAGCGACTCTAGTTATCAACAAGGCAGACATTTGTTTTTTTACAAAACAGCTATAGCAAAAAAATTCCTCCAACACAATAGGCACAGCAAACATTTTTTTCATATCAATATATTTGGCCATAAGAACCTCTAGGCTTAGTCATCGATACAAACGGTATTCCATATTACAGTACTATGTAACGGTGTTGTATGTTGGACAATGTTCAACATAACACAGACGGCAATCAATCATATGATGTGCTATACATAACAGCTTGGCGATTTGTGATGGTCTTCGTATGAAATATTCGAACTAAATAGCTACCAATGACTTTTAGAAAAGCTTGTAAGAAAAGGGAGGATTCTCAATCCAGTCGGGTGTTGTCTGGTTCGGGCAACAGCACAATAGATGATTTTAGGCTGTATACTCGTATGATGCCTACTGGGGCCAAGGTTATCCGAAACGAAACTCGAGCCCCGGTATGAAGAGGCTAGAAGGAACGGGGTGGATTTTTAGTTAGTAAGAGTCTGACACTATCTCCCACTACGCCCAAGAGCGGGGGTTGTCATCAGATGATTTTTGCCCACCGTAAATAAAAAAGGTAAGTATATGTTCAAATCAAGCAAAGAACTCTATTTTCGCGAACGAAGCTGTCGAATTATTAGTTCGTTTGTGGCACACTTCTGGGACACAAGGCAAAGAAGGAACATAGGAGTAAGTTTTAGTCAGTAAAAGTCTGACTCAACCTGCCGCGAGCGAGAGACGTCATTGGATGATTTCCTACCTAAAAAAAATGGTCCAGTTGTGATACCAATCGTTCCGTCTCAAAATCATTCTCTTCTTCAGTGACGATTTTTACTTATTTGCGCTGGTCTGGCGTGATTGAACGTAGTAGTACACATTTCTATTTCAGCTTTGCTGTTTTTTCTCTAACATCACGCAAAGGGTGGTGTTTTTAACGCGATTCATTCGCTTAAAATCAATTATGCTGTGCTCAATTACTCGGTAAAAAATCTTCAGTTTATCTTGTTGTTTTATAAATAACTAGCTTTTGCCCGCGACTTCGCCCGCATACTTAAAACAGCCTTAGCATAGTTAAAAGCCTATGTCACTCAGGAATAAAGCAGCTTTCTATGACCAGTACTTTCACAGATTACCTCCTAGAAACAAAAAAAAAACTTTACCTCTTTATAATAGTGTAGATTATGCTCATCACATCTCTTCATTATCATATTTCTAAAAAATCATCAACAAATCACAAATCATCACCATAAGATAGTCCACAACACTTCATAACTGTAATTCATGATCACATGTCAGTGCGAATAAAAAAAACCGTTTTGTAATAATTAGTGAGAAATAAATTTCATTCTTGTAGCGTGCAGTTATTCCAGGCACTTGTTGATATTATGCTGAGATGAAGCCAGTGTTGCCACTCTGCTGGGCAATCTTGATTCTTGATTATTGATAAAATTGTATGAATTTGCAGTGGAATTAGAGATTTTCGTTTGTTAGTTCAGTTGTCACAAATAAGTGCTTTAAAAATGACAATTAATAATTTCAGTGTAGTACCTTGTTAAAAAAACTGTGCAATACTGATTCTATCTAACTTTATTTTTAGTATATGCGAACTCTGAATGTAGCTTATTCAGAATCAGTAACTGAATCGATTCCAATAAATTTTTACAACATATTATATTTTTTCCCAAAAATATTTTAAAAAGGTCACCACCGAGATTAAGTCTGTATTGCATCATGGCAGGTCATAGAGGAGATTAGGTGCCAGCGTACAGCTGGATGCGGCAGCAAAACCACCCCTCAGTCCGATGATCATGTATTTGCGCGGATAACCATGTAACCTAACAAGCTTATAAGTTTGTGATTTTTCATGATACAGTTATGAACTTTTGTACATAGATTCATTACTTAACCCTTCAGATACCGTCAATTAGAGACACAATAGTAAGACAATAGATGCGCGGCCACCGGTGGTCGCTTGGGGATTCATGAATTAAAAATAGTCTAGAACTGACTGACTGACATATCAACGCACAGCCGAAATTACTTGGACTAGGATCGTGACATTATGCACAAGGCTTCCTTTTATGACCTAAGCGAGCACTAAGAGAGGATTTTCTAAAATTCACCCCCTTAGGGGATGAAACGGGATTCTAAAGTTTGTATAGAAAAACCTACATTCACGCGTTAGTAGAAGCTAGTTTATCGATATTTTCTATTACGTAGCTATTTTGGTTATAACTGGTCTTTAAAAACATATTCCACACTGAAAAAAAAGAACTGTTGAATGTACTAAAGTAGCGTAGGTTGAGCAATGAACTGCCACAGTCAAACCCTTTTAATAGTTAATTTTACTATAACAAGAGTGAATTTAACAAAATCCACTTTGTTGATTTACATGATCAACCAGTTCTATTTGGTAAAATCAACAATTTTGTGTGTAGGACCATATTAACCCGCGGATTTGATAAAATTTACGCGGAATTTAGTAAAATCAAACATTCTTTTTTTTTCAGTGCAATAGACCTCGATCCTCATTAGACAAGATTTCGATGAAAATCAATTATAAATTATGTTACCACGAGAGAATTGCGCAAAATATTTAACTTGCGTGTCCGAAAATATGTCAATAAATAAAGACATAAGACTTGATGAACGTATGAATGAATGAAATGAATGTTATTTACATCAGTTAGTGAATTAAACTGTTAATGAGACTATTTTTACATTTTCTCATGAGTAAAATTGTTTTGCTCTTAAACGTGGTCACCCAAAAGGCAATAAAACGTCTATTCTCGGAGTTTCCTGGCGAGATCACATCAGAAATGAAGATGGAGAAGGTGGAGAACTAAGGTTACCGACATAGCTCGAAGAATCGCCAAACTTAAGTGGCAATGGGCAGGGCATATTGCACGCAGAACAGATGGCCGTTGGGGCCGAAAGGTTCTGGAATGACTACCATGTACTGGAAAACGTATCCACAAGGTGGACCTGGTAAGGGTTGCGGGAATCCGATGGATGCAAAACGCACAGGATCAGTCGTTGTGACGACGTTTGAGGGAGGCCTATGTCCAAAAAGTGGACGTCTTTCGGTTGAAATGATGATGATGATCTGCATTGGAAGTCAAGTAAAAACAAACAGCATTCTAGATCCAGATTACTCAAGTATCCAAACAAAAAACAAGACATAGATTCATCCGAAAAATTTGTCTTTTTCAGCGCAGTCATTTGTCACACATTTGAAAGATGACAGTTTTTTTTTTAATTCGTGACATTGGCAGTAATCGCGTGCGGTGGCAAGTCTGATACGAGTCTAAACGTTAATTAGACACGAATGCATGTAATTAGGTTAGTGTAGGAAGTCTTTCTTTTAGTCGCTATAGTAATTAGAATGTGCGGGTTTTCACGCTTGTTTGTTTTTGTAATTCTGTGCTGAGTTTTATGCGGTTTAGTGCTACCCAGTTTAGAATTATTTGAATTTATTTATGAACTGTTTTAGAAAATATTTATATTACCATTTTATATCTATAGGATGGTGCGGGTGACAGCTGTTAAATATGAATTCGAACACTGAACAAAACAAGTGTGGCGAATTTACAATACTCCAAATTATTTTGATAAGATAAAATAATGTGTAGTGTGTTTATACATAATTTTTTTATGCGGCAAATTGACACTGGTGAGTTTGAATCTGCCACACTTTGTATTTTACGTACAGACTGTTCCTATCCTTTTTCTCATTGTAAAGATTCATATTTTCATCCTACCTATGCTATGTAAAACCGACCTTAGTAGATAATTTTATTTGTATAAACTGATACAAAACAGATGAATTAATTAGTAAGGACCTAAATAGTTTATTAGTGATTGTATTATTTTTAAAGATGTTTTTTTGTATAGTGTCTATGAGCCTTAGTACCCTGAAATAAAATAACTTGAGAGGTGTCAAGGGACACCCGGATGGAACGAAGTTCCTTTCGATTAATTAGTGAAGGAATTGTAATAAAATTTTATTTAGCTTACTGTAGCAAAAAGTGTCGTTACAACTTTTCGTGAGATTTTTTTCCGTCTAGCCTCCTTTCACAACGCGCGATAAGGAACTTCGTTCCAAAAAAATATTATTATTCTTATTACAGGTATGCAGAACCGGGTTTAAAGTCCCGCAAACTTGCACTGAAAAAGGAGGATCCTTTGGCCAGACGGAACAACACCCGTCTGGTCAGAGGATCCTCCATTTTGATAGTTGACGGGCAGTTGCCCGGACCAAACACATCTATCTGGTCCATGCAATTGCCCGAAATTCAATTTCAGACTGTTGTATATGTTCGCAAAAATGGCAAATTCTGAAGCAATAACTAGATACATAATAACTATTTATGTAGTTACAAGCTTTTATAACTGGAACCCTGTTCCGCATACCTCAAAACCTCAAAATCTATCAAATTGCAGTTTAATACCAAACGGTAATCTACCAACAAATCTTGGAATTAATTACAGCCTACGTAGTAATGAATGCGAATTAACAATTATTACTTAATACTGGTCGGTAACTCATGGGGCCGAGCTATGACAAGAACGCCGCCTGCCTTGGGACGCTTATTGCTAGGGCTGCTAAAAAGCTTAAAAACCAAGCCCCCATATACGACATTTTCAACATTAAACAACAACAACAGCAACACAACAACAACAACACACAATACCAACAACAGCATTTTTTAAAATTTTATTCTATTCTATTATTTTTAGTTTATGCGAAACCTGAATATAGTTTGTTCAGAATCAGTAATTGAATGGATTTCAATAGTTTTTACACCATGTAATATTTATTCCCAAAAAATTTATAAAGATCACAAGTTGAATACCACTGACACTAAATACCAACACAGGGCACGGCGGGTCATAGCGGGTATTAGGTGCAAGCAAACAGCTGGTTGCAACTACAAAACAACCCTTCAGTAACCTGAATGGCACGTTGACTACTCTGAGCTAAGTTTAAAATAGATTATTTTTGTGTTATGTATTTAAATTATAAATCAGCCCAATTATCTGCGTTACTCATCCATGAATCCATGTTTTTTTAGACACCAAAACATATAAATAAAAAATCAATTGTCTGCCCAAGAAAAAGGCATACAATTATACTATTTAAAAACACTTCACTCTTTTTGGGAGAGCCGTGTAAAAATAGATAAGATTTTTTACACATTTTGCCAATCAATGCACTCCGTTAGAAAGTGCGTGCGACATCCCTAGCCACGGCGCGCCCACGTCGATGCGATCTATAACATGGAAGACATAAGATAATGGACAGAGTTGAGAAGGCATTTCATGAAGATATTTATCTCTGTGTTTATCCGATATTCGAAAATGTCATATTAGTGATCTAACTTTCTTTAAATGATATTTATTTTGCAAATAAGTTTTAAAAAACACTTTTACACATCAATTTTTTTTTGACAGTTGAAACTAGATGAGGCCGGTGTTTCCTAGCTAGCTACCGTGAGAAGAAACACTGAAATAAACTCAGGGGTCAGTCTCTTTTAAAATCCATACAGTAAATATATGGTCAAGTCACATAAGAAACATTTTTTTTGATGTCATTAAATAACTTCTTTCACTGTGGGTGGAGTGAGAAGGAGAGTCAGATTTTTAGTAACTAAAACTATCAGTTGACCTTTGTGTGTCGGAACTATGGTAACTCTTTCGAAGTATACCATACCCGTAGCTCTAGCAGGTATTGACCAAATTGGCTAGTACATTTGCTGATACACTTTTTGAGGCATGCGTGGAACATATGTAATATACACACGTTGTCTTATACCTTCTTCTAAAATATTACTGTGCAGCTCTTCGATTAATAAGATTTTAGTGTACTATTATTGATCGAAGGTGCAGCTAAACGTACCCGCACACGGGCCTTTAAAAAACGCCGCCACAAAAAAACGCTAGGAGCGACCACAAAAAAAAAGCTAGAAGCCGCCACAAAATACAGCTGAAGCGCGGGACAGTTTATGACCGGAGATGCTTGAAACGGCTTCAAGCGTTTTTTTGTAGGCTAATTGTTCGAAATTTATAACGGTCAAAACAAAATACTTCGGCTGTATTTTATATTCGTTTAGCTCCAGATTACAACAGAATCCTAATCGGATTATCTCAAGTATTACATTTCATTACGAATGCTAAGGTATGCATGATATGATAAAATGCGGTCTGCCTTGGTTCACCCACAGTGCGCCTAAGGCAGCGATGGGGTTTTAATAAGTGCTGATAAATGTGACTTATCTAAAGCATCTGTTTTGGTGATTGTTTGATAAGATAAAGATAAGTAATTAATTGAATCTCCAGGCCTACTAAATCGTTGTTCGTGGCGAGTCGACACGATTTGTTGGTTTTGTTTTTATAATTGATCCCGATAACTCAAATAACATTTTTTTTTATAAATTTACCTCACACTAATACTCTACGGTTGCGGGCTTGCGGAAGGCGAGCAATGGGTAGCTCGCTGTCCTACCGTCCGGTAACAGTCCGGAACGAACCCAAGTCGAAGTCGAAGAAGTGGTCAATAACAGCAAGGGCCCAGCCGGGTCGGAACCTACTGGAGCCAGGGTTAGTTTCGAGAGGTAGTTCAGCCCCGGTATGAAGGCACGAAGGAACGGGGCTGAACTACGAATGCATGTGGCATTCGTTTCGGCAAATATTAATAAAAAACAAATGCCACATCCATAGCATTCATTCCGTGGTCCCATCAGAACAGGTGTTCTCGCCATAAAGCGACATTCCTGTGGCAAGTTACTCTCTGTAGACTCCTGGATACCGTAACCATAGGATGGGCCTATTGATCAAAGTAGCTGTATTATATGAGTTTATAGTACAGCTTATCAATGTGGCTGGGAAGTATGGGTCGTTTAGCGGGATGGGATGATAAAAATGTAAGATAGATAGAACGCTATTTGCCTGCAACGGTCTTCTTAACTGATTAGGTGACTTCTAGGCTAGAGCGAATAGGCTCTTAATAATGATAGCGTTACTGCTTACCATCAGGTTTATTTTTTGTCGATGGGGAAAATCATCTGATGACAAAACCCGCTCTTGGGTCAGACTCTTACTGACTATAAGCCCCACCCCGTTCGTTCTAGCCTTCATATCGGGGCTCAAGTTTCCTTTCGGATAACCCCGGCCCCGGTAGGCGTCGATCCAGCTGGGCCCCTCCTGTTGCTGACAACTCCTTGAGGCGCGCGGGAACAGTGCGCGCCGTCGACGTCTTGGCTCGGTGCGGATGCTTACCATGAGGTGAGATCGCAGTCTTGTACTAGTTTATAATCATTAAAAAATAAATAACAATCGTGTGAAAGACAGAAGAGGTGTCTCCTGTTGAGAAATCGTGTAATTACTTCTCCCGCTCTAGTCCCAAGTGCGAGTCGGAATCACGCACAAAGCTATCACGGTTCATGAGATAAAGTTTGGAACAAACAGACAGCGAAGTCTTATTAATAAGGTCCCGTTTTACGGTTTTACCCTTTGGGTGCGGAATTCTAAAAATGAAAATCCTTACTAATATTATAAAAGCGAAAATGAGTTTGTTTGTTTGTTTTTTACGTCTTCACGCCTAAATGGCAAAACCGATTTTGGCCATGTCCTGGAATAGGAAATAGGATACTTTTTATCCCGAAAGTATGTTCTCTTGGGATAATTTTCTGTTATCACGCGTGCGAAGCCGCCGGGAGCAGCTAGTAATAAATAAAGTTAAGATAGAACTATACTTCGCTCACTTGTGCCACAAACGCCGATCTGGGCGCGTCGGTCTCCATACATTTTATATGGAAACTAGACTTGTAGAGCTACACTTGATACACGCCACGAGACGTCGTTCTATGTACAAACCAGGCGTGTTACACGTGTTTGCGTCGGTCTAATGTAGTTCTAGCTACAGAAGGGCACAAAGGTGCTG
Organism: Mythimna lalbum; assembly: GCA_949319445.1. NCBI lineage: Eukaryota > Metazoa > Arthropoda > Insecta > Lepidoptera > Noctuidae > Mythimna > Mythimna lalbum. The sequence goes on along the minus strand of OX439357.1, from coordinate 14,951,257 downwards.
CTTGTTATCAACCACAGAAAAATCAAAGAAGTTAGACTGGCCTTGTGGGCGGGGCAGACGTGCCTCAAAGTAGGGCAATGCTCATAGTTCAACAACCAATAGCAAACTTGCGATCTAAGTATGCGTGGTTCATTAGTTGCGTAATACGCGTTCGTATTGGTTTATTGCCTGTAGTGGAGTTCAAGAGTTCGAGCCACCGTAAACGCGGGCTTGCTGACGGCGAGCCATGGGTAGCTCGCTGTCCGACCGTCCGGTAACTGTCCGGACCGAACCCAAGTCGTCGACAGCGCGCGCTGTTACCGCACGCCTCAAGGAGTAGTCAGCAACAGCTGGAGCCAAGCCGGGTCGAAGCCTACTGGGGCCAGGGTAATCCGAAAGGGAGCTCGAGCCCCGGTATGAAGGCTAGAAGGAACGGGGTGGGTTTTTAATCAGTAAGAGTCTGACACTATCTCCCGCTCTACCCAAGAGCGGGGGTTGTCATAAGATGATTTTGTCCACCGTAAAAAAAAAGGGTGTGAGACAAGCGGCAACTCCTCGTAGTACAAATCGGAAAGGATTTCCTTTCTAACCTCTTTCATATTTTCTGTGTTATCAAAGTTGATAACACAGACAAGATGATGGTAAATTCCAATCTTGATCGTCACTTAGGCGCGTTGCAAACAAGTGACAGATTAATACCGTCGTCGCCCACATGTTATAGTTAGGAACTTGTAATACCAGACAAGTTGACATTTGTGTGGGATGACCAACGGAGCTAGGCTTGCTAATGATAAGGTGTCTGATTGACCTAGTCGTAACAGGATGGAGAACAATAATATGGCGGTTTGTTGTGCTATAAATATCAATAGCTAATCATCACACTGATATTATAAAAGCGAAAGTTTGGTAGTTTTAGTTGTGAAGATGCCTATATCCAACAGTGGACGTCCTTCGGCTGAAATGATGATGATGGTGTTGAAAGTTTGTGAGTATGTGTATGTTTGTTACTTCTTCACGCTCAAATGATTGAATGGATTTCAATCAAACTTGGTACACCGTTAGATCGTGTTTTTAAATAGCTCATAGAATACTTTTTAATGAAAGAGTAGGGATATTCCCTTGGGATAATTTTCTACTAGGTATTACGCGAGCGAAGCTGCTGGCAGAAGAAAGAAGTAACAAGGACATTCACACTTTCGGCTGTATAATATTAGTGTGACAAGGCAACATACTCCCGGAATAAAAGTATATTGCTACTTCAGGACATTGTCTACCCGTGTACCAAGTTTCATCGAAATCTGTTTAGCTGTTCAAGCGTGAAGAAATAACAAATAGATACACAAAAACTTTCGCCTACTGTTGTAGTGTAATAATAGCAAAACTCTATTTCATTGATAGCAAACATCATCTGAAAAATCATCACTGATAGTTTTTATTAAGATAAGCTTACTTCAAAACAACACTCACACACTCATAAACTTTCGCCTACTTTTGTACTGTAATAATAGCACAACTCTATATCACTGATAGCAAACATCGTCTAAAAAATCTTCACTGATAGTATCAAGATAATACTACTAGAAAATAATCTGGAGATAACTAGAGCATCTCAAAAATACACTGACCTAGTTCACATCGGTTGACCGACATCATTGATAAGTGTGATTATGATTACACCTGACACTTTCCTTATCATGCCCAGGTGGGCGTGTAATGATAAGAAGATGGCTCATAATAATAGCATAATTGGACCTTTTTTGGTCAAACTGTTGTTGGAAAAATGAGCAGTTAATTTTCCATGGAAGAAGGCAATACTTTTCGTTGACTTTCAAAATTTAATGCTCGGATATTTTCTTTTTAGGAATGTATCTGCGAATTATTCTGCCGTCACAATGCAAAAGGGCACATCTAACATTTTGTAAATATGGATATAGTAGATAAGTTCACTTTGATACTTTATTAATTTGAATATTATGTATATATTGTAACTTTTGAATATTATAAATTAAAAGGTGTATGTACAAACTTAAAATAATAAAAATATATGTACAATCGGGTAAAAAGAGGAGATAGTTGAGTTTAAAATATTGTTTAGGGTTTTGTGGCACAAATGCAGCATTATTATTTATTGAGATTAACGGATAAGTAATAAAAATATTATATTCAAAGCATAATCAAGCTCATAATGTTCCCACTGCTGGGACTGCCTTCTCTCTGTAAAAGAAGGATTTGGGCCGTAATCTACTATACAAGTTCAGTGCGGGTTGGTAAAAGATTATTGAATTGTCTAAAGACAATTCATTATTTTATTATAATCGCCTTAAAATCCTTTAGACCTTTTTTTTGGTGGGTAAAAATCATCCAAATTGCATCCCCCCCTCTGGGGCGGAGCAGGAGATGGTGTCAGACTCTTACAGACTAAAAAACCCACGCCGTTCCTTCTTGCCTTTCATATCGGGGCCGAGCGACCTTTCGGAGCTAAACCTGGCCCCACCCAAGAGCGGGTTTCGTCAATGATGACTTTCCCCGTCGACAGAAAAAGAAAAAAAAAACCCTGGCCCCAGTAGGCTTGGAAGAAAACCTTAGGCCACAGGGCGTGGTGTTCCATCGCTTCCGAGGACAAGTACCAAAGGACAGCATTAAGACAAATCTAGTGCAAAATAAAGTGTTACTAACATAATTATAAATCTTATTTCTTAACAAAATAATTTAATGTAGTGTTACGTATGGGTACATGTTACCTGTTATAAAATTATTATTATAAATTACTTACTATTTAACTCATTTGTCAAAATATTTTTGGATAGAAAGAAAGTACCACAAAATCATAATGATGTATATCATAAATGATGCCAATGGTTAGATAAAAAGATTCTCACGCATCATTTTTTGTTATTGATAGAGATACATTTGAAGTGATTGATAAGATTGAAAGATCAGTGACCGAGTAATGTAAAGTTTTATGTGACCCAAAATTTACGATTTATTCTATTCTAACTTTTTCATATTTGTCAATCATCTCCTCGAGCACTCTATTTTGATACCCTACAAATAATTTTTGAAAACATAATTTGGTGCCAAAAAATTCACTTTTTTACATTTCTTAATTTTTTTAAATACTGAGTGTCGCTCTCATGACTTAAACTAGAATTATTCAATCAGCCGTTTAGGCTTTAGGGTCCTGCACAATGGTCCGATAAGGAGTAAGTGCGGAAACCAGTCCACAAAGATAAGAAGGCTCTAGGGCATGCCAAAGAAATACTTTCCATCTTGCAGTCGGATAAAAATAAGTAAATTTTAAAGTTTTATCAGCAAAACAATAATAAATAAAAAAAAGAAATTTCAAAATTTCAACTTCAGGTGAACGTAAAGAAATCTGTTTTAGCGCAATAAAACATTATAATTTGCGCACTTTGTATAGTAAAAGTAAAAAAATATATTTTATTCGTTCGTTTTGTACTATTAAAAGATATGAATGTTGATTATAATCTCGTATTTATTCAAATGAACAACTTTTCAACGTATTCAGTGAAAGTTTACGTTTTGTGTGTGCTCCTTTCATTTATATGTATTTAAAACTATTAAAACAAGGAGTTTAGAGAAATTTATATACTTAAAACCATTAAAAAAAAAACGGCCAAGTGCGAATGGACTCGTGCACGAGAGGTTCCGTACCGTTTGAAAGCAAAACTGGAAAAAATCACGCTTGTTGTTTGGGAGCCTCAATTAAATATTTATTTTAGGCTGACCTGATTTTATAACATATTTATTTATTTATTAAAGCTTTATGCACAAAAACTGTACAAAGTCGGACTTATTGCCGTAGGCATTATCTGCCAGTCGACTTTAGGGTGGAGCAGAAACATAACATGGCAGGTGAGAAGAGAAACAAATACACAATACAACATAATTAAATCATCATCATCTTCCTGCCCTTGTCCCGTTTTATTTGGGGTCAGCGCAACACGTTTTTTTCTTCCATTCTGTCCTGTCACTCGTCATGCTATCACTAACTCCCTTTTCTTTCATATCACTTCTCACACAATCCATTCATATTTTCTTTGGCCTCCCTCTCCCCTACAATACAACATAATTAAATATATAATTTAATTATTATATATTATATATAATTTAATTATCACTACTAGGACACTACTTAGAAGAGAATTTTAGACAATTTTAGATCTAGATAAAGTATCTTTAACTCATAACACTTCAGACAGACAAAAAAAGAAATAAACGTCACACTTACACAACTTTTACAAAATTCTTTTAAGTCTCTTTGGTTAACGTGTTTTATGCAATAACTCAGCATTTAAACGTTTCATCATACGTTTGCACACTTTCTTCAAATTATCACTAGAATCTACACAATACGACTTTATGCCACTTTGCATGCAAGTGTTTATTTCGACTGTCATGATTTTTATCTGAATTTAAAGTAGATCAAGTTTTTAAACTGAGTGACCAGTACAATTGTACAGTTGGACTATAGACGAGATAAGAGTATGATATCCGTGTCAATGACCTTTTACTTTGAAAATGTTTGACTAAAAAGTCTGTCGGTAAGCTGCCTCATTGGATTCTAATTTGAAAAAATAAAGAGTGTGGTAACTATTTTTTTATTTGATTACAAAATGTGCGTAAGTACTGTGCGTTTCTAAATGAGAATAGGATCGATTTTTTGTTGTGACGTCATGATTAACTGTCAAAACTAAAAAAAATGGTCAAAATTGAGGAATTTGGAGATGAGTAAAATTGAAGAACTGAATTCTGATTAAACTTTTTTCGTTCATATTTCGTAAATAAATTAAATTTTTCGTAAAATAGTTAAAGTTTCAAAATTTCTTTCCTCGATTTGACAGTAAATCGTGACGTCACAACATGCAATCGATCCTATTCTCATTTGGAACGCATTGTACTAGTTGATTGGGCACTCCACAATTATGATGATAAATTAGTGGAGATTTTAGGGTAGTTTCCAGGGTCAAAATATCTACATTTTATTTAGTCCGTGTTTTAGATTAAAAAAAAATATCGGACACGTATTTTTTCTTTTTTAGATTTAACAAAAAATAACAAAGATACAGCTCATTAAAATTACGTGTGACGTCACCCCGTGCGAAAAAATGTAGCACGGCGTGACGTTACACGTAACTTTAATGGGCTATATCTTTGTCATTTTTGGTTTAATTTACAAATAAAAAAATACGTGTCCCTTATTTTTGAATAATCTAAAAGACGGACTAATTACATTTTTTTAGGCAACTAGCCCGTGGAGTGCCAAAACTGGTGGTTGGATAGACACCATGAAGTTCTCGCCTTCCGTCGGATGCAGGTTCTCACCAGTCATGGCCAGTTAGGAAGTTTTCTGTTTGGGATTCAGGTGGAAGAAACACCCGGGTATCACCATTTTAGGGCCCGCCAAGAGAACGCGGTGGACCATACGATAGTGGTGTGCCCCGATTGGGCGTCATAGTGTCAGACTCTTACTGACTAAAAACCCCGTCCCTTCTAGCCTTTACCGGGGCTCCAGTTCCTTTCGGATAACCCTGGCCCCAGTAGCTTCGACCCAGCTAGGTTGTTGCTGACAACTCCTTGAGGCGCGCGGGAACAGTGCGCGCCGTCGACGTCTTAGGCTCGGTCCGGACAGTTACCGGATGGTCGGACAGCGAGCTACCCATGGCTCGCCGTCCAAGCTAACAGATGATTGAATATACAAAATGTTTTAAAGCAGGTTACTATAAAGTTTGTTAACAGTTACCAAAGGAAAATATTACCCATCTATTTTTGTGGCCATAAGCTTTTACAATAGTAAATCAAAAACATAGTTATTTGTGTGATTTTCTATGTTACTCAACCGCAATAATAGACAAGACATGATTCTACAATCTACTGTTACTTCCAATCTATGTTATTTTGATCCAATGTTTGTATTATCTATGGTTGTCATGTTTCGAAACAAGAAACACTTTTTATATCTAGCTCTGTTTATAGGAAAGTCATTTCTATGAATAATTGTGACAATTCGGTAAATGGAAACAGACAACACAAAGACAACACATAATACACATGCAAGTTTATTAAAAAAAATCACCAGGGCTCTGTAACATTTGAAGGAATATTGGATTTTGGTTAGTAAAAATATGACACACTCTATCGCTCCACCCAAAGCCCACATTCATGTTTTTACCTTCTTCGTGTATTCTTTCGCAGTACAGTGCTGCATTCTTCACTATGTACGTTTCCTTATCCTATTTTACTGGGGTCCTTACTCTATTTTCTTTCTAATCTCTTCTCACATAATCTATCTTACTTTGCCTCCTTTTCCCTCTCTATACACCCACATGATACTACTCTAAATTCATTTTTTATATAGGTTCGCGCTTGACCGCCATCTCACTTGATGAGACGATGCGGTCGACGATGGAACGCGCTTACCTAGAAGAAACCTATTCACTCTCGACTTAAAGATTCCCGGGTTGTAGCTATCAGGAACCACAGACTCCGGCAAGGAATTCCACCTTCACATAACCATATCGCGACAAACGATGTCCTTTAAACTTTTCAGTTACCACTTACAAACTTTCTCTAATTTATCCATTCTCGTCACTCTACACATCCTAGAATATTACAACATAAGCTAGAAATATTACCATTACCTATACTAATAATATAATAAAGAGGTAAAGTTTTTTTTTCCTTATGTTCTTTTGTTCGATTGCTACTTTTTTTTCACCGCTAATAAGCTTTTTTATTCCTGAGTGACATAGGCTATATTTTATGTACGCAGACGAAGTCGCGGGCAAAAGCTAATTATTTATATCTAGATAAAGGCTACCTATATAAAGCTTATTCATGATACATCGAATTCAATAGTTCAATCATTCCAAATTGAGAGACTGATTAACCTTTAAAAACAGGCTCGAAATCAAAATTCAACATACTGTAACCTTATTAAAAACATCTATGAGTGTAAAATGTGCTATTCATAGTCGAATAGTTGTATTGACATTTGATATCATAGATGTCATTAGTTGGTGACAGGTGACACAGAAGCTAACTATACTCGAAGTAGTGGACGATTACGTCTACCTCGGACAGACAATCCAGTTGGGTAGAGCTAATTTCGAGAAAGAGGTCAACCATCGAATCCGATTCGGCTTGGCGGCGTTCGGGAGACTGCGCGGTATCTTCTCGTCCATTATACCACAGTGTCTCAAGACGAAAGTCTATGACCAATGCGTGTTGCCAGTGATGACATATGGTGCCGAAACGTGGTCGCTCACAATGGGCCTCATCAGAAGGCTCAAAGTCACCCAGAGGGCAATGGAAAGGGCTATGCTCGGAGTTTCCTTGCGGGATCGAATCAGAAATGAAGATATCCGCAGGAGAACCAAGGTTGCCGACATAGCCCGAAGAATCGCCAAACTTAAGTGGCAATGGGCAGGGCACATTGCTCGCAGAACAGATGGCCGTTGGGGCCGAAAGGTTCTGGAGTGGCGACCTCGTACTAGAAGACGCAGCGTCGGAAGGCCTCCTGCAAGGTGGACCGATGACCTGGTGAAGTTTGCGGGAAACTGATGGATAGTGGTGTTGGATTTCCAGTTTGGCTGTGGGATTGTTTCATCATCATTATCATCTCAGCCGAAAGACGTCGACTGTTGAACAGAAGCGGTCCTGCGCGTCTCGCATACATCGAATTCTCGCGACCCTCGCCAGGTCATAGGTCCACCTTGTGGGAGGGCTTCCAAGGCTGCGTTTACTGGTACACGGATGCCACTAAAGAACCTTTCGGCCCTAACAGCCATCTGTTCTACGAACTATGTGCCCTGCCCATTTCCACTTAATTATGATGATTCCTCGGCCTTGTTCACCTGTGGAAAGCTCTATTCCAGATGCGATCACGCAAGAAAAATTCCTTTGCTTTGTCCTTAGTGTGACGGCAATTGTTCAGTCAGTAAAAGTCTGACACTCCCTCTCGCTTTACCCTGGTGAGGGTCATGGAAATCCGAAGACGCATAAGGTCGTTGTGGTGAAACTTGGGGTAGAATTGAATTGACTTTCGTTTAAATTAATGATAAATAAAAATAATAAGTTTCCATCTGGTTTCTAGCTTTAGGCTATAGGCGTTACAGTTAAATCCTTACTAATATTATAAAAGCGAAAGTGAGTTTGTTTGTTTGTTACGTCTTTACGCCTAAATGGCAAAACCGATTTTGATGAAACTTGGTACACGGATAGACCATGTCCTGGAATAGGACATAGGATACTTTTTATTCCGGAAGTATGTTCTCTTGGGATAATTTTCTGCTATCACGCGGGCGAAGCCGCTGGGAGCAGCTAGTATTACATAAAAAGCTGAACATACGGATATACTTTTAAAAGCGACGTACTAAATATTTGGCGTGTTCTTAAGTTTTTTTCCTGTATTTGGTAAAACAGGCAAACCTAGGTTTTTCCCAATTTACTTTTACTTTTTACATTTTAACAGTTATTTTACGTTTTCGGTGTAAAATTATGCCGTAACTTCCCACGTAAAAGTAGAAATTATTCCAAAGGAACATACTCCAATACCAAAATATAGTCTACAGTGTGCCGAATTTCATCGAAATCCGTTCAGGTGTTTAAGCGGGATAAACGATGAATGATATTGACTACATGAGGCCGCTGTTTCCTAGCTGACTGAAGAAACACCAAAACAAACTCAGGAGTCAAAAGTCTCACCGTGCGCCTCAAGCAGTTGTCAGCAACAGGATCCCCAGCTGGGTCGAAGCTTACTGGGGCCAGGATTATCTGACAGGGAGCTCGAGCCCCGGTATAAAGGCTAGAAGGAACGGGGTGGGTTTTTAGTCAGTAAGAGTCTGACACTATCTACCACTCCGCTCAAGAGTGGGGGTTGTCATTGGATGATTTTTAACAACCATAAAAAAGGGGGTCAAAGTCTCCTTTAAAGTCCATAGGACTATGCAGATGAACCGTGAAGGAGGAAACATACACACAAACACAATATCGTCTCTGGAATTCTCTGCCAGTGTCAATAAATCAAGCGCAGTCACTACATGTTTTCAAGACACTTGTGAAGGAATATTACTTGTCCTTATAATTTTGTTTCGTATTAACTGTATTGATTGTAGTTGTCACTTGTTTTCTTGCCTATTTAATTATTTGATTTTTTTTTCTTTCTTCACAATTGTTTTGTAATACACCTTGTGCAACCCCATTTTGTATCCAGACAATCTCTCTCTATACCAGGTTGCCTGGAAGAGATCGCGAAATGCGATAAGGCCGAAAATTGTATGTTTTAAGTATAAGGCTCAAATGTGTAATTTGTTATCTTGGTGTACAATAAAGTATATATAAATAAATAATATATATTTTCGGCTAATCTTTTCTCGACAGCCCTAATTCACTTTGAATATCTAAACCGCAGCATCCAATAGTTTTGATCATAAAACAGTTGAAAACCTGTTCATTCCACAAACCTACTTTAAACTGTTCACTAAGAGTCAGAAATATTCCACATTATACATTTATTTGGTGAAAGTAATTCATTAATATTGGTAGAATCTCATTTGTCTGATCATCTGAGAAAGTTATCTAAGATAATGATGTTACTGATATGAAAGTTTGTATTAGAGGGGTTTGCGTTTTGGGAACACATATTTATTATGCGTACACTCAGGGAGCTCGTGCCCCGGTATGAAGGCTAGAAGGAACGGCGCGGGGTTTTTAGTCAGTAAGAGTCTGATACTATCTCCCGCTCCTCCAAGAGCGGGTTTTGTCAAAGATGATTTTCACCGTCGACAAAAAAAAAGGAGTGGAAATCCCTGCCAAGATCTATGTTTCTGGACACCTAGTTCCACCTGACCCGATGTTTGTCTGTCATCAAATCTTGTTAATAAAATTTGACCCACTTCCTGGTTACCGATTTGGCTGAAATTTTACATGCATGTGTAAATCAGATGACAATGAAAAATTATTATGATAACGAGCGGATCTGATGATGGAACCGGAAAGTGGCTATAGGAACTTGGTAGTTAAACGACGTCATCGAATTAGTACTCATAATATGATTTGTCTTGACAAGTATTAATTATATAGGTATACCGAACTATAAAGGCTTGCTATGAAGATTTTCATTAAAAGCTGGTTTTCTATTTGTTTTTCTTACTAACAGAATATGGAAACCTCTGAAATAAACGTTTTATTATTATTTAAATCAAGAACGAATATGTTATCAAAATTTTAAGCGCCTGAATACCTGTAAAGACTGTTAAAAATATACAACTGGCAACCGAGACTAACGGCTCTACATGCTTTTCCAGGCTCGCGGTGTCCTGGTACCTAAGGTCCTAAGTAAACTTAACAATACTTGCCCCGTTTCACACAAGCAACTTCTTGCATGAAAGGCAGGTCCTTAAACACTGGGCCATGATCACGTTTGAGTTCAAGAGACCAAACATTTCTAAGGTATGTGAAAGGTATGAGGGATTCTTTGAGATCCGCGGGATTGTTCCAAAGAGTCTACGCAGCCCTGAAACGCAAAGGCCAACTAAAGGGTTTTAACAGTAAAAATCTGATAACTCCTTTCTCTCTATTCAGAGCGGGAAAATTTATTTGACGATTTCTAAACTTTAATAAAAAAGTTTATAAATTGAATGAAAACCAAAAAAACAATCACAGGCTATAGGCATTGGAATAATTACTTACCGAAAATCCTAAAATTATTATCACCACCATACCTTATTACCTACCATATGGTACAACCATAATTATTTTACTCATCAACTTCCTAGACTTTATCCAATTTACTTCCAAAAATAAAACACACAACATTCTCTTACAAATCTCTACAAATAATTTATCTAATCGCAATCGATAGATCGATTAGTCGCAACGCCAACAACCAGTTGCGGCCGCGATCACGATCGGTCGCAGCTCGCAGGAAGCGTTCACAACCGTGTAATCAATTCTTCCTATGCTGTGTGTAAAAACAAGCAAGCGCGCGTATGTAATTAGATTACACGCGTGAAGCGCCAAGTAAAGGTTATACAGTAGTGTAACTTTAGTCAATGTTTGGTCATTTTAATGTGTTTTTTTTAGGTGAGCAATCATTCAATGACTTTTCTAGCTATTGGGTGAAGTGGGAGGATGCCAGACTTTTAATCAGCCTTATATAGTTCCCACAGCTGGCATTCAGGCCACTTTTCTAGAAGAGAGGATGGGCTGTAATCCATCACATGGGCGGGTGGTGAATGCAGGCTGGGAAAGTCACAAGTCATCGAATTTTTTATTCTAGGACATGCTGGTTTCCTCACGATTCTTACCTTCATCGTTTTGAGAGCAGTGGTGTTGAACTAAATTGCACAAGTAACCAGGTTGGGTTTGAATCTCCAGATCCTGCAGACTCGTGAGTCGGGGCTGTTATCACTGGGCCACCACTGATCTAAACAAACTTGGGAATGCAGTGATTTTTTTCTTTACCGAACTTGAAACTTTAGGTAGTTTCGCCATCTTTGGCACAACTTGTGTCAAAATATTTTTGCCATCAACATGCTAACAACATAAGTCTGCAATGAGATGGTAATCTAAGCAGCAACTCATCATCATCATCTTTCTACTCAACACAGTTGTCGGCACAACACGTTTTTTTCTTCCGTTCTGTCCTGTCACTTGTCACACTATAACTAACTCCCTCTTCTTTCATATATTAATAACTAAGCAGGAAGGAAAACCGGAGTACAGACTAAGTTGAAGAGCATCCTAGAATATAATCTTGAAAAAAGATTTCGTAACAATTTGTTTTAAGTTCCGGGTTTGACGACACGATACGTTAGGACCGCTCCCAAATCCGGAAATAACGAAAGTAAATGCCAACAAATTATTCTTAAAAAAATAAAGCCTTGCATCACAACTTTAACAAATATTTTATTAAGGATAGGTTTCATCGCAGGCACTTACATCTCTTTACATATTGACTTAACATCATTATTAAGTAGACATTTACTATTACATAACAATAGATGTAAACATAAATAACCATAATTATAGTCAACTAGCTTTCCGCCCACGGCATCGCCCGCGTGCACTACAGTTTATATCGCGCGGGCAGAGACCCGTGCTCAGCAGTGGAATTATAGGTAGCCTATGTGTTATTCCAGTGTCTCTTCTACCTACCTACCAAATTTGATCTAAATCCGTTCAGTAGTATTTGCGTGAAAGCGTAACAGACAGTCAGACAGAGTTACTTTCGCATTTATAATGTTAGTAGGGATTATCGTAATATATACCTTAAGATAATGACATAAAGTCTCTTATCACACTCGCATGATAAGCAACTGCTAAGTTTGACAACAAGAGTCGTGATGTCAATAATAAATTGTTTAGTGATAGATATCCAATTCATATTATCAAGTATTGATGTGTAATCGAAGTGATATTACCAATAAACGTTTAGGTGTATGATTTGATTGTTAAATTGTAGGAAATGATCGGAGTTGAGATTGATTCACGAATTATTTGTTAAGTTAATGTTTATTTTTAATAAAAAGGAGTGAAAACATGTTAATTCATTTTTTAAATTTGTACAAGATCTAAATAATAATATTTGGTGTTCTGAAAAAGGAGGAGGTTCTCAACTTCGTCGTATTTGAAAAAATTTTTTTTTGTTGGAAAGGGTATACTTCCTAAATGGTCTCATAGTTACCAAGTTGGGATCTGATGATGGAATCTTGGCGAAATCTACGGAAATTCTCAAATTTATTTCGATTTATTAGTGAAGTCAGTTATTTTTTTATAAAATGGTTTTATACTTACAAAAATTTTTTTGAGGTGGAGAATCCTTTAATTATCTTTACTTTTCCCGCTCTGGGGCAGTGCAGGTGGGCATGTCAAGCTTTTATTGTCTAAAACCCACTCATGTGTTCCTTCTTGCCTTGCCTCCTAAGACCTCAGGGTTCCCTTTCAGACACACAACGGCCCCAGTAGGCTTTCGTAATGCTGAGCCTCTATGGTTTTGCTGACGTCTCTTTCAGGTATGACGTCTTTCTAGCCACTCCTCTAAGAGGGGACTTACTACCTAGTTATGGCGTACCCAACACTGGGTTGCGACAAATTTTTGGTATTAATCTAAAATGGAAGACATTTTTTTTTTTTAGTTTCGATTTAATCTTGATTTACTGCTTCCCTATTTTACAGTGGCCACCAACTAGCATTACAATGGATTGTAAAAAAAACGAACCATCTCGTTTATAGTAATTAGGTATGCTGAGCTAAAATTATTGCATTAAAACTATCAATGTTTCTGCCATGGTCTATTTGTAGAACTAGAGGATTGAGTGCCGCTTCAGTGCATGGATATCACTTTCTTTGTGAGATGCTTGTAATTTATAAATACGTGGGTGTGTTTAGCATGGTCTTAAACATTATAATGATAACAAGTGTTAAACTAAAAGGACACGTTACTAAGTAAAGTCAAGTATAATAATTATAAATATAAGGTACTGATAGTGGTAGAGCTTTATTTGGATTTGATAAATTTTTGACGTACGCGCAAACGTCATATTTTTTGCAAAAATATATATGATACCTGAGACAGTATCATATAATATTTTGTTTGATAAAGCATTTGGTATATTTCAGTTTTGGAATATTTTCATATTTATTAAAATAAAAAACTATTACTATTATATAATCAAGAAATGGAACAAGTCTCTCAAACCAAAATGATCACCAAGAACGCAGCAGACCGAAACAGACTAAGAACGTGAAGCCAATCTACCAACAGAACATGCAAATACAAGTAGGCAATACAATTTTGTTCAGGATTGAAAGTCCGCTCGAAAAGTCAAGGCTGCTGGACAAAGACACTATCAAGGAATGCATGCTGACGTCTGATTAAATCAGGATGTTTATTTTTTATTATTAACTGGCTATATGCAGTATATGGTTAAGATAACTTGATTGACTGGTGGCGCCATTGTCCAGTACTGGCTGGGAAGAAATATAATGACTGTGTTGAATGCTTGGCAATTAGCTCTTGGAATCTTGATAATTTTACTAATAGTATATGTATATAGGTGAAAGTTTTGTGCATATATGTGTTATTGCGCTTTAAGGACTGAATGTTGAATTTTTAGCATATAAATAGACTATAATATCTTTGAAAAGAGCCTACGAAGCCTGTACTAGGGCCAAGAACCTGTTTCTAAAAGGAAGATTCGGCCCTGGTACGAGAGGCAACGAAGGGACGGGAATAGAATAGAATAACAAAGTAATATGTCCAATCAGGCATATTAATTTGTTTATGAATCAGGCATATTACTTTGTTTTTGTTTAATTTGGTTTTGAACTCATAAATTAGAACCGTTAGGTCACCTCTGCTCAAATCATCACATTAGCAATTTTCTGTACTTCCAAATGAAATGTTTCATCATAAATTTAGCATTCAAGTCAATAATCACTCAATTAATAAATAGCTAAGGTAGCGGAATATTAGCTTAAACAAACAAAAACAGCTTATAGCCCTGTATTCGTAGCTTGACAGTACGGAAGTAAAAATTCTTCAAGAATGCGGAAATGAAACAATTGTAGTAGCTAATGGTAATTACTTAGAGAACGGTAAGTACTTGAATGCAGGTAAAAATGAATTAAGATAAGATAAGAATACTTTTACGTATTTTAATTTGTCACCCTTTAAATACTCTTGGGATGATTCAATTTTGGAATACAAACAAAAGAATTATACCTAGTTTCCTTGAAGAATCGTTCATCTTGGCGCAAATAACAATTATCAACAAAGATCTAGGTCCCTAAAGAAATATGTAGGCGGTAATATTTATTTTGAGCGAAACAGTTGAAAATTGATTATATTGTGGGCACCAGACATAATATATGCACAGGACCGTTTGCCTCATTGAAAGTGACCATATTTCAGAGCAATATTATCATCACTACATCTTGAGACACTGTGGTATTTACCTATCTATAATCTTCGATTTTATTATTAAATTTGCCTAAATCAGTGTAAAGTTTTCTTTAAATCATACAATCAATATGTTTTCGGGTTTTTGACTGCTTAAAATACGAGTACTCCTTGTATTAATTTATAATTCCGCTACTACAAAATCTATTTTTCGATCGGCTCGATCCAATGTTACGATAATAATTTTCAACACAAGGACTGCAAACCAGCTAACTGTCTTAGATAAAACTATAGTTAATTTGCTGTAATTTGAACATTTCAATGCAAGTAACATTGAAAAGTTCAAATTATACCACATTAAGCCTACGTAATAATACATCTTATCTAATTTGTATTACTTTAGCAAAATCGTGAATGCAATAATCACTGATCTTATTACAGAACAGTTTAAAAACAAATAGTTAATAAGAACTAGTTTAATGAAGCGAGCAGTGAATGTAAGCAAAGCCAAGGTTAAAAATTATAGCACACGGAAGGCGTTATGAGGAAGTTTCTGATATGAATATGTGTATGTTGGTCCACTGTTTCGAATTGTAGGTATATTGTTTTAAGGTCGGATCTAAACCGAATTTGTAATGTTTGGTTATTCATTATGTAAGGTATTAATTATAGTATGTTAATATTCATTTAAAAAAAGATAATGATAGAATCTATAGCTAACAGTTACCTGTTTAAAGAACAGATAAAAACTATACCTATAAAAAAAAAACAGACGACTTTTTCTAAAACCTTAAAAAAAAAAACTTATTTGAATAATACTTTTTCAACGCAATTACTACTACTACTACTACTACTTCTTATACTGGAAATTACTACACTGGATTACTATACTGGAATTATTACAATACTGGAAATTTTTAATGAACTTTGTCATAAGAAAAACAAAAAAGCTCACCAGACAAAAATCAAGAACAGAATTTGGCGAAATGTGTTATTGAATTACTACTAAGAAAAACTATTAAATAGTTGCATTGTCCAGTTGGCTAATGTCTAGTCTAGAAATTTAGATTATAGAGGTCAAATCTAGGTCACAAGTGGCACGGATAATTTGCACTGTTCTATGAATGAATGGTTCACGAGGTGCAATTTGCGTCTATGAGCCGGTGCCGGTAAAAGTTGGACCCCAATTACTAGTGTCCAAGCAGCTATAACTGTTCAAACAAACTCCATGAAATCCTAGTTTGATAGTATTAGGGATGTATCTACTGCTTTTATCTATCGGTCCACTCTAACAGATACCAGCTTGATCGAATCGCGTTGAGTCAATTGAGAAAACAGCCAAAAAGATCATATACTATGATGCCCTCATTGAGTCGAAAGTCCAAACTGAAATGTGCTGAAACCCGAGCATAAACCCCGAATTGCTATCCTGCAGGTTTTCTAACGATTGCAGATGAAGTCTCCTTCATCTTCGCGTTGGAATTATATAGTTTAATTTCGCCAAACCCGTTTCATTATCGGATTGACCACTAAATTTACGGTGATGCACCACCGGTACATGATTGACTTGCCACTCATACACGCAAAAATGTTTTGGGAACATATTAGCTATGCGTAAAGCTAAGGAATGATGTTTCGAGCTGTAGTCAGTAGCAGTCGAATAGCCACAACACCGTTGACCACATCATCATTAACCTTCAGGAGAGATAGTGATCATCCAGCAGCCTATCAGTAAAAGTAAAAATATAAGACATATTACAATAGAAAGTGAATTAGCTGGTCATGATGATGTGTGCGTTTTTGGGGAAGATCCAGAAGTAGGGTAATTAAAAACAGACGTGATGTCTGATATTAATAGGATTGTATAAAACAAATAATGTAGCGGACAAAAAGTATTGGATTAGGGAGTTAGTTGGTATCAATTAAAAATATTACTGTTTTAAGTCAAGACAACATAATTATATCCTAGAATATTGGGTATAAAAGGAAAATCTAGTCTAATCGATGATATGATCTAAGTGGTAATAAATGGGTTTATTAGTTGACTAGGATTAAAAATAAAACGGGACAAGGGCAGGAAGATGATGATGATGAGTTGACTAGGATTACAAAGAGACTAGTGATGATATATTTCATTTTACGAAAATGATTTTATCCTAATAATATTTCAAAGAAAATTGCACGTGCACCCCAATATTTGAACTAATATTGACCTGTTCCATAGTAAACCATTTTTAGAATTATGCTTAAACACCCACTAAATATTGATGAAACTATTCCAAGCGAAGTAAATAAACTAACATAAAATATGCCACTTGTGGCTAACCACTATCAATAAAATTGTGGCTATACATTTTGTTATTGCATTTTCATCAATCAGTTGAAATGTAATGTAACGAGCCACCGTTTACGTGACATCAATCCAAATTATGAAAACATAGTAATTTTTTTGCAAATTTTTTAGCTCTTGGTACAGTAGGTATTCATTGAAAGTTTACAAAGTATATGGTATTATTAACCCGTTCTAAATTTCTCTGATTAAGGTACAATTTTTGTTGTTGTGAAACCAGAAATAAAAATAAGCTGAGGTTAACAAAGCAAGTCAGTCGCCTTTCCGCTTGAATAATTTCAGCGATAGTTACCGACAATGCACCATTAAGATTATCAAGTATTTCTATTTTTATATTTTTTTTTTTGTATCACGGTATTATTATTTAGCCTTGTTGATGAATGGCGAAGCTAATGTGGAATGAAAATAATTGATTATTACATTTTTGTAGAATTTTCTACTCATAAAAATTTACTTTTACAGTAAGTGCATCATAAGCTAGTTTTATTTCCCAAAAACTTGCTTTTTTTGTTTTAACTAAAAATTTTCGTATCGATCCAAATCTCACTTTGTAACCACAATTTACATGTTGTGTATGTATCTAATAACAATCAACCTTTACTAACAATAGCTCCAGTTATCGTCATAAACAATTTTTCCTAGCTTTCTAGCGGTTCAATAGAATCGCGTAGAAAACTAGAAGTCACACTTCCGACACACTTAAAGCCCGACGTGAGACCTCGGCTATAGGAAACGACAATTTTATTTAATTAAAGCGGAAGATGAGAAGAGCAATTATAGCCGTGGAAATCTGTTGAGAAGATAACTTGGTACAGATTTGCAGGAAAAACGATAGGGATTTTAATTTCAGAAAGAGGGTCAGGTCTTAAGCTCTACGCGCGACTCTAGTTCGTTGTTATCCCGCATCTAAGGTGGAGAATCATCTAATAACTTTTCTTGGTCTGGATGAAGCGAAAAGGGTTTTCAAATTTTTACAGACTTAAACCCACGCGTGTACTTTAAGTTGCCTTTTGTATTACAGAGTTGTGTTGACTTTTTAGATCAATCCGCAGCCTTGATGGGCCGATGCCTATGGCCTATCAAGGCTGCGGCCCTGGTCGGGCTGCCCTGGCGGGCTTTGGCTACCATGCTCACTTACAGTGCATTCTTATAAAAGAACTTTCAGAGCTTCTCCAACGATTACGATTACCCGAAATACATTTAAGGAATGAACAAGTCCAATCGAAACATCGCCTAAAGGTGATGATCAGGTATGATTTGATTTCAACAAGCATATCGTTCTTAGCGTCTTTGTCTAAAGCAAATGCTTACTGCACTGAAAATTTACATCTACTTAATGATGTATAGAATAACTGATTTTAAAAATTTCATTGAAAAAAGGTTTATTTATGTTGAGGTTTCTTGTTCAACAATGTAACATAGGGCAATAGCCCTACTTCAACTTTTACGACTGGCGATAGTGAAACTAAAGTCATCATACTATACCACATATTCTGGGTATATCTGACTATCGGTACCAAGACAGGAAACATTTAGTTTCTTAAAAATTTGCTTCTAATTTAACAACACAACATAATCTATAGTTCATCACTTCGAATCAAGTTCACCAACTTTAACGGTAAGTATAAAGTAAAAATTTCAATTGTTAACAAATTAGATACGAACTATCAAAACACGTTTTCCAGCAATTACATCACACGATGTATTTACAATGACAATTGTTGTCGTACAAAAGCCTTTGGACCAAGACACGGTAACGTCCGTTCATAATTCTCAATGGCTATTAAACCTGCCGATTGTTTATCCATTTTGTTCCTTCACCCTTCTATTGTTCACGACAATCTACCATGAAGGCTCAATACCGAACATTTTCACGAATGCCATTTAAAATAAGAATTTTAATAAACTAGAATACGTGCTTGCGTGTAATACTTTCGAATGCATTTAGTTGTGACCTCTAAAATCAGTACGTGTATAACGAGGCAGTGATATAAACCGACGAAGCTAAAATTAAAAGTAAGACAATCATAAAAAATTACCTTTGTCGTGTTCTGCATTTGCAAAAACGTCGCTATGCCCGCCCGTACACGGTTCTTCACGCCTCTTATTGTTCCTTTGGAACTTTTTATTGTCGATGGCATCTCGTTTTTGTAATCCTTTACACCGGCAAAGTATTCCAGTTCAGACACTTCACACTCACTTTTAGCACCAACACTAACACTTTTCACATCATCAAACTGTTTTTCGTTCAGATGGAAATCGTAAAATTTGTCCGTATCAAAGTAATGACTGCTGTAGAACATTTGTTCTTGTTTCATCTTGTCCTGTTGCTTTCGCTCCTCGTAAGTGCTCTCGCTAATCAGTGGCGTTTTGGAGCATAAGTTCGCGGGTAGCGACTCCGTCGTGTTCTTGCACTCGCTATTAAACTGAGAAACTAAACGGAACGATGTGAGTTGAGCGCTTTCTTTTGAAATATTAGCATCCTCATTAATATTCTGGTTCGCTTCCTCGTGTGGCTCAGGCTTCGCCTCGCTTTCAGTTTCGACCGTATTTAGTTTCGCTGAACGGTCTCTTATGTCTTGTAGCAGGCCCAGCGGTAGAAAGCTACTGTCTTTATTGTTCGCTTTGGCGAACGTCTCCGGCGCGTCGGGTGATTCCGCACTCTGTTTCTTTTCTTTTTTACTATATTCGCTATGACTTTCATCGGCGTGCACGCTTACGTTCAGCTCGCTACTATTCAAAGAATCGCATGATATATTTGAGTCGTTGTCTTCAAAATCTACTTCGCTTTGGCTGCTCCCGTTTCTCGAACTGATTAGCGTTACAGATACGGCTTTCTTTATTGAACTAGTTTTTGAGGTCTTCTTTTTGGGTAGAGGTGGAGGAGTACCGTCAAGGTCGCTGCAGGTGCCGGAGTCCAGGGTATCACTAGGAGAGCACTGACCGCTTGACATCACCATATTTGTCATAGAATTCACGAAAGAATTGCAGAAGATGTATGGTGCCTTATCGGTCTTTAGATGATCTTCGTTTTCTAGAATTTTCGGTCTGTTTTCATCAACATTTAATCTGACTAAGCTGTTGTTTTTCTTGCACACGTCGTTATTCTTGAAGGTTTCGAAGACGACGTCGCTTTTGAGGTGTACGCTGGATATTTTTGGTGCTTTCGGTTTATCTGCGTCGGTGTTTATTCTGATAGTGACCACGTGTGGACCGTTGAGAGCGTCCGTGCTAGGCGTACTCGCGGGTCGATCTGACTGGGTCGCCGCAACGAATACCGTTGCAGATGGTGTCTTAGAATTAAGGACGAGTGAGTGCATCGAACTTAGCGAGTCCATCCGCACGTCGGTAGCGGTGTATCCGTTTGTGTTCATAGTAGCTTCGTCACTAGTAATCTGTGTATAAGTTGTCGATCCTCTTTGCTTCACCTTTGGGGGTAAAGGAGGGATGTATTCGACACTGGGGCGAGGCGTTACTTCTTCCATCATTGTGGTTGCTAATAAACTCGCATAATTAACGGTGCTTCCCGTTTGCAATGCTGGTCAGGTCCGTTCAGTGAGTGTTAGATGTATAAGGCATAATGGTTCCGGTGACCGTTCGTGTCTGGGTCAATAATCCGCTCAGATGGCCTGTTTTTCTTGCTCGTTGTTTATTTACACCTGTAAAGAGGAAAATTCGTATATTAGTATACTGTTAAAATGCAATAGAATACACAAGGAAAATAATCATGGAGTTATTGCTAAGCTTACGTAAGGTATACTCGTAAATAAAATGTTTGAATTGTCTTACAAAATATTCAATGCATTTCAAATTAAGTTACATTTATGTACTAACAAATTCTTTATAGATAAACACGCGTGTAACTGTGTTTCCAGTAGCAAAATTACAGTACCAGTAACCTACCAAAGTCACACACTTGAACTATCGTGATATTTAAAATTCAAGCGAAGTTTTCACACGAAAGTATGAGCAAACAGACCTACTAACGCAATATTTACTACAATCGAATACTGACGAAGACATTTTTCAATAAATTTGACGCAACATCTTACATAAGATTGCCATAGCAAATGTGGAGTAATTTATACTAACGTGTGATAAAATTATTCCAAAAAGTCAACGTGTCTTTTTAATATGTTTCTCATCATCATTATGTCTTATTAGCCACGCATTAAGGTTGATTTCAGCAAATCATTTACGGTTATTAGTAGCAGATAATTTTGTTTTTGTAACAGGAAATTGAGCTGTAATAAATTTTCTAATAAGGTAGATCCCACAAATGAGACTGAATATTTATGCTTTCGTAATACATATCAATGGCGAATGATTTTCCATATAATTAGGGGATTGGGTGTTATGAACATCTTATTAATTGAGGAAAAGCATTTCATTTTACGCAATCGGAAAGGTGAACTTTTCATGTTATAACTACTCACCTAGTTTACATTCCGTTAATTAGATAAGTCTTTATTTAAAGGCGAGTTTTACTGTTTAAGGCGTGAGCTATAGGACTACTCTATGTGATAGAAGCTATGTCCGATAGTGGACGTTTATCGAATAGAATGATAATGTTGTTGTTGTGTACTCATCATCATCATTTCAGCCGATTTACGTCCACTGTTGGACATAGGCCTCTCTAAAGTGTCACCACAACGAACGATCCTGTTGATATTGTGTAATATGTTATTATAATTGGATAAGGATAGAACACAATAAATATTATTGTACACTAAAATAGTGACACATTTTGCCACAAACTTAAAGAGATAAGACCGCCATTGAACTCATGTGGGGCATGGAATAAGTACAATGGTAGTCTAATTTCTATCACAGATATCTACCAAAAACATACCTTTTAATTAAAAAAGTTACTCCAACCTAGAAACTACTTCTGTATCGTGGGCGGGTTCACAAAGATGTAAACTCACATGCATGCATAAGACACCCAAACCTGGATCAATTACTATCTTTAGGCCAAAAAATTATTGCCCATGAAAAAGCTGAAGTTTACGGTGTACTGCTACAAACTAATCGGACTTTTTTTTAAATTAGCATTATAATACGTCATCTATCCAGCCTTGTCAAAATTTTTGTTTATGTTATGCAAGAGCCACAAAAAATATATCATTTTTAAAGATCGGTTATCAACTTATTTCGATAAGTAAGTTAGTTTAATTTACTTATCTGCATTTTAGTAAGATTTGACGTAAAAAGTTAAATTTCATAAACGATGTTTGTAAAGAAATGGATAATCAGTGTGAATTTAGACTTACTTTTATTTATTACAAAATTATTTAGTAATTTGAGAACAAAAATAGAGGGTAATTTGCAGATAAACGACGAGCAATGAACATCGATTATTTACAGACAAATCATCGAAATACTTCCAAATATTGTTTTGCAAACAAAGAATAGCTAAATACTATTCGTCATACCACATTAACCGTGACACTTCTTTCTTTCGTAATCTTTTTTTATTAAAAGATATGACTTAAATGTTCCCTGGAGTTCACATAAACGTTTTGTTGATATCAGCGCTGATCATGATTTATCCAAATATAGATGTTTTGAAGAACAGATGATCGATGGGGACGAAAGGTTCTGGAGTGGCGACTTCGTACCGGAAGACGCAGCGTTGGAAGGCCGCCAACAAAGTGGACCGACAACCTGGTCAGGGTCGCGGGAATCCGATGGATGCGTGACGCACAGGACCGGTCGTCGTGGCGACGCTTGGGGGAGGCCTATGTCCATCAGTGGACGTCTTTAGGCTGATATGTTGATAATGATGATGAGATGTTTTGAGTTTTTATTATTTGCACCATTGTTCAGGTTTTTTGCACCATAGTGACAGGACAGAATGGAAGAAAAAAACGTGTTGCGCCGACCCCAAATAAAACGGGACAAGGGCAGGAAGATGATGATGATGTTCACCATATTTTTTTTAATGATTGTTGCTTTATCTATTTATTTATTTTCTTTACTGTTACTATGTAGGTATCTAGTGACTATTGGCGAAAAAAGATTTTTTTTTTCTTTCGGAAATTCACATTAATATTGTATTTAGAGAAAGTTAGACATAATTGGCTCGAGCCAATCATATAAGAAACACTAATGTCATAAGCCAACTGGATTATGACAACATTTTATCTATTTATTTATTTTAACTACTGATGTATGTTATATAAATTGACTATTAGCGAAAAAAATATATTTTTTTCTAACATTCTCGTAGGTATTGTTTTTAATTTAGAGAAAGTGGGACATAATTGGCTCGAGCCAATCATAAAGGAAACACTACTGTCATCAGCCAACTGGATTATGACAATGACAGTAAAATGTTAAGGATTGGTTTACCCTTTGTAGAGAGTCTTAGACCTTAGAAGGAATGCGGATGTGATTATCGCTTTGTATTTAGCTCGAATGAAAGTACAATGAGACATTGTACATGTGTACCTACTAATACTACTAGGAACAAACACTTTGTAGTTCTTGTAACCAGCCTTAACCCTTCAGATACCGTCAATTAGAGACACAATAGTAAGACAATAGATGCGCGGCCACCGGGTGTCGCTTGGGGATTCATGAATTAATTCATGAATCCCCAAGCGACCACCGGTGGCCGCGCATCTATTGTCTTACTATTGTGTCTCTAATTGACGGTATCTGAAGGGTTAAAAAAAATAAAGAGCTCTTTAGGTGCCAATGTTGTATGCATTGGCATCTAAATAAGCCCTTTATTTTTTTCTATAATAAACTTCCCAGTCATTCAACTACTAAGCCTTAATAAATTTAAATCATTTGTAAAACGAAAACTTTGCCAAAAGACGAAAAGACTTTTTTTATGGTGAGACAACCCCCGCTCTTGGGCGGAGCGCGAGATAGTGTCAGACTCTTACTGACTAAAAACCCACCCCGTTCTCATTCGTGTACTCATTCGAAACTAATCCTGGCCCCATTGTAATATTTACAATGTTCAATAAATTTTTATTTTTTATTTTTTGTTTGAAACTGATGAACCAAACTATGATAAATTTTTAAAAGTCATAGAACAAAAGTGGTTGTTCTTTATGATGTTGTAACATAGTCCTGGGAGGTTGCCAGTGTTTTACAAATAACCCAGTATATATTAAAGAAATCCTTACTTTAATATTATTTCATGAATCCCCAAGCGACGACCGGTGGCCGCGCATCTATTGTCTTACTATTGTGTCTCTAATTGACGGTATCTGAAGGGTTAAAAAAGCGAAAGTGAGTTTGTTTATTTGTTTGTTTGTTACGTCTTCACGCCTAACTGGCAGAACCGATTATGATGAAACCAGGTACTCGGATAGACCATGTCCTGGAATAGGCCATAGGATACTTTTTATCCCGGAAGTATGTTTCCTTGGGATAATTTTCTGCTATTACGCGGGCGAAGCCGCTGGAAGCAGCTAATATCTTACTAAACCCTCTTTTCTTAACCTTCATCAAACCTATTGTTCTCACAAATGCATACCTTGACCTTGCAGTTACAATGTCTACATTCTAAAGAAAGAATCAAATGTCAGTGCACTTTAAAAAACACTTTATATACAAACCACGCACAGATGTCTTCACGTAAGCGAATGATACCGTAACTCTAGACAAGTGATAACCAGATCAAGTGATAGATTTGCATGTACTCGTCTAGAATCGATTATGGTGGACAATCGATTGATTTCGATCTGTATTCGATTATTCCGGGATTTTGAGAATCGAATAAGTCAGATTTATATCGATGTGATTCTTGAAGTAATCCTAGGCTTTCTCATACATGGGTGAAGACCAATGTATGCGAAATGAAAAGAAGTTCTAAGACATTGCATAGTATAGGATGTGTTTTGGTGAAACCCAAAAAAATAATTGATAGACGCTGCGGTCTTCCCGTCCGATTATAATTTAGGTGTCTTCAAGGCAAGAGTGGATAGGCTCTTAAGGTGGTGCATCACGACACACATTTTCACTGTTTTTCATTCAACCGCTCATAACTAATTATGACGTTATTAAAAAAATTTCATTAGATATTTGGAAACACAGTATCTTGTGGATATTTATCTAGGTTTCTAAAGAAACCAATTTCTAAATTTGTTTCAAACTAATCCAGTAAAAACCTCTGAAAAATTGTCCTATTTTGTATGAACTTTGACACTTCATAATTTGCCTAAAAATTTAAAAAGTCAAAAAAGTAATCCTCTAGAGACCTGGCAAATTTTTTTAAGATTCTAAATGACGACAACTTTTTCCAAAAACTTTTAAGGATTTAAAAAAAACAGCTATTTCCTGGAGCAAGTTTTGTGAAATTTTCGAGTAAATCTCGGAATTACCGAATACTAACAGGGTTTCCAGGCGTTATCTCTCTTTTTTTGGGTTGCCTTTTCGTCAAACATCGCGTTGGATTGCATTGAATGAAGTAACAAGCTTTTAAACCATTTTCGATGTTTACGATAAGCGAGCGGAGAAGGACCCTCTTAATAAACTAGCGCGCCTCATCATCAACGATTGCATCACTGCTTACCATCAGGTGGGATCGCAGTCAAGCACTAGTTTACATCAATTATTTTTTTTTTTTATTAAAAAAAAACTCGTGTCACCATTATCTCATCTATTGGTAAGCGATAGTTTGGCTGATGCCGTTACAGCACGCTTACCTAGAAGTCATGTAATCACTTTGATGTTGACCTCCAAGTTGTAGCTGTCAGAAACCGCAGACTTCCAAAGAGAATTCCAGACCATAGCTATAATAGAATAAACTTTATCGTACACCAGTAACAATTTCACGGAAACTTAAATCTATGGGTACAATGGCGGTCTTATCGCTGATAGCCATATCTATCAGACGATTTTAGGATGGACAATGTACAGATATTATAATGAATGTATTCTCAAAACATCTAGTGCCTATAAGTGGAGTTTTAATGGTGATAAAATGAATGGCAGTTTTATCGTACTTAGTAGAACTTAAAAATTAGCTTTTGGGTCAACCCTTGATCTTACTTATGATGTGGCCGACGATAGACCACGCTTGCCTAGAAGTAACCCATTTAATCTTGACTTAAAGACCCCTAGGTTATAGCTATCAAGAAACACAAACTCCGGCAGGGAATTCCACTCTTCAGCTGTAGTATTTGTTATGTTACGATTATGTTAGTAAACTCTAAACTACGCCCCACAATTCAATAGATCTCATTTAATGTAAAAATAATTCTCTTCAATTCCAATTCTCCACTCTGATTTATTGCTCCAATAATAAACATCTCAATTATCACCACGGCTATTACAAAAGAATACGAATCATCAGCAAATACAATAACAACAAAAAACACTTTCGCTTTGTACAAATATCGGTGCGAATTAGATTTTCTAATGAATTCTTTATGCTGTTATACGATTTGTTTTGGCATCTGTTGTGAATAATGATGGAGTCTAGTGGCTATTGCTATTAGATTCAATAATGGCAACTGTTTCAGAAATCATCTTATTATTCTTTTACCTTATTCTAAGACTTTTTCGTGTATTTTCGTCGTCATTCGTGTTTTTAAATAACAGTGATCGCGTTCAAGCTGTTCATATGTCTTATCTGATAAATTTGATAACGTTGTTTAATGAATAAAAGTAAAATAAAGAACAATTATAATTTTCCACTCACTTAACTCTTAATTTTAATTTGATGTTAGCATGCATTTCGGCCGTTAATTATAACAGATACTGGTCTTTGTTTATTTAATATTCAATCATTATTAAATACGTATTTTGGGGGATACATAATGTTTGGAATACACAAGTATAGTATGTAAAAGTATGAATTATTATTCAAGCAGAAGTTAGGTAAGAGTTGCGGGAATCCGATGGATGCGAGACGCACAGGAACGTTCATTGTGGCTGCAATTGGGAGAGGCCTATGTCCAACAGTGGACGTCTTTCGGCTAAATGATGATGATGATGATGAAGCAGAAGTAACTTAGTAGCTCGTAATAAGCATACTTACAGCAAACAAGTACGGTTTTTAAGAGTATGTGAACTTTAGCCTAAATGCTTTTGATAACAACACAGCAGAAATTACTGGTTCAAAAAAAAAAAAATTATATCAAGTCATATAGAGCAAAACGATATAGTTCTACTATAATTCATCCTGTGCACCGGCTCCTTGTCAACTGCCACGCCGTCATTCACTCCCATTTCAACGAAATACGTGGTTCGACAGACAAAATCTCTATCCAATTCAATTCCCATCACGATACGTAATAGATCACTGTTCCGGATTGTAACCACAGTTGATGATAAATCATTGAGTAGTGAAATTGTATTGTTTTGGTTTTAACGAACGAAATTCCTATTAAGTAAGATGTTACGATCGATGTGTCGAGATGATTTTAAGAGCGAAAAGAATTTCGTGCGATGATGTTGATATAGAGATGGACTCGGGCTAGTAAATCCCGAGGATGCGACGAAGACAGGTTCGATCGGTTTATGATAACCTGACCATCTTATGTATAGATGTTGGAGAAATGTCACGAAAGTTCAATCGACCACCAGATCAAACGTCGTAAGTGGAGATAGATTGGTCACACGCTTAGGATAGAACCTGAACAGCCATTGGACTGGAATCCGTAGTCCTCGGTAAACCTGGCGACCGACGCACCGTGTTGGCAGAAACGATGGCCATCGGACTGACATGAAGCGAGGTGAAGCGTAGAGCTCAAGACCGGTCGTAATGGGTGACTACAGTCCACGCCCTCTGCCCCAGCTATAGAACATAGAATCTAAAAAAAATGTTGATATAGGCGTATCAAGACTCCTTCATGTCTTGGAAAGCACGTAAAACAGATCGAGCCTTACATCTGTAAACATTTGACAGCCTTTACTTTAGTCAAAAGCCAGGAATACAGACACTAGTCTAGCCAAAGTCGACGACTTAGACTCGGTCCGGACGGCTGGACGGTGAACTACTCATAGCTCATCCTCCGCAGCAAGCCTGTGCCTGCCGTGGATGGTAATTAGTTAGAGTGCTGGGGGTATAAAATGGCCGTTAAGAAGAATCAAATCAGTATGTCTCATTTATGCACACGAAAATATATCACTCAAAGTAAATTCAGGATAAGTTTTCGAAAAAATACTGTTGTTAAAATTATTTTAACCCTTCAGATACTGTCAATTAGAGACACAATAGTAAGACAATAGATGCGCGGCCACTTGGTGTCGCTTGGGGATTCATGAATTAAATAATATCTGTTAGTAAATTAAATGGAAATAACATTCAACTTTTTAAATTTTTTAGTTCATCGAATATAATTATAATATTATTTTAATATGTAAACACTAATAAGATTAAAAATAAATCATCTAAATAATAAATTAATGAATTCTAAATCGATTCAGTTCCTAATCGAGATGACATAATCGATACATAATCCAATGCTATATTATACGATTATTACGTAAACATACAATAAAATATCGTCTTTGATTATATAGAGAAGTGAAAGTAATTAATAACTTCCGTTTTTTATGATTAAACCATAAACAAGTTGTTAGCACCACTTCTAGAAGATTTATAAAAAGAACCTGCCAAGTGCGAGTCAAACACGCCCACGAAGGGTTCCGTAGCAGACAACACAAAAAAATCACTCGTTTGTTTTTATTATTTGTTGTTACAGCGGCAACAGAAATACTTACATCATTAAGGCCGTCACTCCATGTAAAATATTGGTATATTAGTTGGCCTCAATATAGTTGAGAAAAAACTAAGGAGATAATTCCGTGAAAATTAACTAACACGGTTTATGTGATACAGCCTGACGACACACAGACAGACAAACAGCGGATTCTAATTAATAGGGTACTATTTTACCTTTGGATATGGGACCCTAAAAATGTAATAACTTATTGGCTATTTTGTATTACATCTTGTTGTAAATTACTATAATTTTAGCGTCGGTATAATCAGTATTATAATGTTTCCACTGCTGAGATGTAGGCCGTTTTCCTTTAAGAGGGAGTGGGCCCTAAATCCATCACGTGGATCCAGTGTAGGTTGATAGGTCACATCAAATACAACTCATTTCCATTACTGTCAAATCATTATTAGGTACATGATATGTCACACTTGTTAACAGAGATATAAAATAAAAACAAGTTTTTAATGAATATATTTTTTTTATAGCAAGCTTTTATAGCGCAGTATACCTGTATAATTAATACTTGTCAAGATGAATCATACGAGCCCAAACTCGATGGGATTGTGTCGTTTAACTATCGAGTTCCTATAGCCACCTGCCGGTTCCATCATCAGATCAGCTCCATGTCATAATAATTTTGTATTGTCATCTGATTTACACGTGCATGCAAAATTTCAGCTCAATCGGTAACTGGGAAGTGGATAATATTTAATTTACTAACAGGTGAATCTAAATAAAAGCTTGTAACATTGTAACTCCCGTATGTGTGTGCATTCGCGAAATTGTAAACTCATACAAAATACCCAAACCCGCAAAAACTAACTGTAGACTAATATTTAAATGATGTAAAGTTTTTAAATAATAAGTCTTACGAGTAAAAATACAAAAAAAAAAATCGTGACGTTTGCCATTATCCATCTGACAGCGCAGCACAACTCTCCACCAATCGCAAAGCAAGTAAAGTTTCAAAAAAAAAAAATTCAAATAAAGAATCGCAATAATAATAACTTTACATTTTTTTCAGGTTTTTATATTTTTTAATAAAAGTTTACAGATATAAACAGCCTTGGTGCTATATTAACCTGGTTTAGTACCAGTTTAATCTTTCTTTTCTAAGAACTGTGCTTTTAGCTTTCTATAGTAAACGGTAAAAGAGGTAAAACGGGTGTGGATGTGTGACGAACGGACGTAAACAAAACAAACGTCATTCTGTGTTATTTACATACCTAAGTGTACCTGCAAATGGGGCTCAAAAAAACGCCGCTTCAAGCTTCTTTCGAGGCGGCCTTTTCTGTGTCTCGTGTGCGGCAGTGCCGCCACAAAAAAACGCTCGAAGCCGCTTCAAGCTTCTCCACAAGCTGTCTCGCACGCTTCAGCTTTTTTTTGTGGCCGCTGCTAGCGTGGCGCTTGTGGCGGCGTTTTTTGAAGACAGTGTGTGGGGACAGTTTGGAAGTTTTGTTCAGAAAACCAAGAAGCGCACTATTCTATTCCCTCAGAGAAGAGGCGTCAATCCCAGCAGTTGGG
The DNA here is from genome assembly GCA_949319445.1 of Mythimna lalbum. NCBI lineage: Eukaryota > Metazoa > Arthropoda > Insecta > Lepidoptera > Noctuidae > Mythimna > Mythimna lalbum. The sequence continues at coordinate 14,920,785 of OX439357.1, read as the reverse complement.
TTTTTAACTTCTTGAGGATCTCTAAAACTTCGAACCACCAAGACTTTATAGGTATTATTATAGTTTATAAAACATTCGGTAAACGACCAGCCAATACGCCATTCTTCACCTTATTACCAGTTACCAACAGTACTACTTATAGACAATCAAATTCTTCTTGCGTAACTTTAAACATCAGTTGTTGACAAAATATGGCACTTTATACTTTCACTGCCGACCAACTGTCCGCGATACGACCGGCCGGTGGAAGTAAGGGTCACTTCACACTGATAAACAACGCTATAAAATGATGCTAAAAGAAGAGTCGGAGTCCAATTATAATTTAGGTGTCTTCAAGGCAGTGAACAGGCTCTTAATAAACTAGTGCGCCTCACCATCAACGATTGCATCACTGCTTACCACCAGGTGGAATGGCAGTCAAGCACTACTTTATATCAATTAAAAAAAAGATCTACAAAGCCTTAAACACAGGCGTAGGTTACGCAGCTTCTAGGTCTAGTACAGAATAATTTTGGAGAGTGTGCGCAGGAATTACATGACTTGATTCCGCCATCTCATTTCTACCATTGGACAACCCGACTTATGTTGATTTTATCCACGCTCACGTTATTAAAACCTCTACGTTCCGGACTAAGTGTTTCGCCTCATCGTTTATACCCCGTTAAACGACGTACTGCAACAATTTGTCTGTTGCGGTCTCCCCGTCCGATTATAATTTAGGTGTCTTCAGGGCTAGAGTGAACAGGGTCTCTCGGTGTGAGCTAGCCCTAACTGGCAAGCGAGTGGAATTTGATAGGCTAGAGTTATGTTCCGTTCCAACGGCAATGGCTGATTCTGTTATGAATGCAGTGGAAATGAGGTGGAAAAAGTGTGGCATTTAAATGAGAAACAGTAGTTTTGCAACGGGAAGATTTTTGAGATTTTTTAAGTAAGTTGTCAATCCAGACCTGGTAGAATTATTTAGCAGGTTATTTAAAAATAATGTTTTTTTTTTAATGATATAAACTAGTGCTTGACTGCGGTCCTACCTGATGGTAAACAGTGATGCAATCGTTAATGGCGCATCGCATTAATTTATTAAGAGCCTATTCATTTTAGCATTAAAGACACCTAAGTTAAAATCAGACGTGAAGACCGCTGCAAGCAAATTGTTCCAATCCTTTGATGTAGGTACGCATAATGTAGGCGCAGTATAAATTACAAGGAAAATGTGTTGGTAAGTGCATAAACTCAACAACGCCTGGACCAATTTGGCCAATTTCTTTTTTTGTTGTGGTTGTTATTGTGAGGAAAAGGTTCTTATGAAAAAAAAAAAATTAGGGTAGGGTAGGGTAGGGTAGAGTAGAGTAGGGTAGAGTAGGGTAGAATAGGGTAGGGTAGAGTAGGGTATAGTAGGGAAGTGTTGGGTATAGTAGGGTGGAGTAGGGAAGAGCGGGACTGGTGGAAAAAGCTAGTTACAGATATGAATAGATATTCAAATTGCAGTTAAGTTTCTACCTATCTTTAGCAAAGCAATATCTTTGGGAAACCCAGGTTTTTAGATGCTTATGTCGACTTAAAGTAATTCTTAAGACTTCACAACATACCAGGCAATAAAGAAACATAATACATATTATTGTGAAAATGGCCATTTGCTTACAATATTTTTAAACATTACAATGTTACAACAAAGTCGTTGTGGAAGGTACTTGCACTTTCTACATGATTGTATGGGTTCGTCTCGGTTTTCAAGCTCAAGAAACCATATTTCAGAAATTGTAGGTACAAAAAGTGGTGAAAGTGTAGGTATTTTATACAGTGTTCCCTTACTGTTGGGAGTGTGTATTTGACTGGTTGTTTGCAGTTTTTACTTTCCATTTCTATAGCTCCCGTGGCCGTCGTGGGCGGTGGCTCGTGGGAAAAATGTAGGGCCAAGCATTTTTAAAGAAGCGTGGTAGTGAGCGAAAAATACACAAGCTCTGCAACAAGCAGTTTCTATCAAAAAAAAAAACGTAATGAAAATTTTAAGTTTTATAGTTTTTATCATCATCATCATTTCAGCTGAAAGACGTCCATTGTTGGACATAGGCCTCCCCCAAGTGTCGCCACAATGAAGGGTCCTGTGCGTAATAATATAGTTTTTATAGTATAGATTATTTAATATTGTATTTTTACCGACTTCCCAAAAAGGAGGAGGTACTACGTTCGGCTGTTTGTATGTTTTTTTTTTTTTTTTTTTTTTTTGTATGTATGTTTGTTCGTCGCATACTCCCCCAAATGTGGACGGATTTTCAAAATTCTTTTTTTGTTCGAAAGTAGATAGTTCTGAGGTGGTCCCATTATCACCGAATTAGGATCTGATGATGGGATCTTGGAGAAATCGAGGGCAACCTTCAAATTTTATAGGCTCACTTATTGATTTTCGCATATTTTATGAAGTATCTTGTGTATTTGCGTATGGTCGTCACCATCTCAGGTAGCTGGGCTGATGATGGAAGGTACAACTCCTTAACAGTAAGAAGTTACTCGAACAGGCAAGGACTGTTTTAGTAAATTGTTTTGATGTTTGATAGGGCATTTGCCACATTTGGTCTCATGATCATCAAGTCATGACCTGATGCTGCAGTCAGGATAGTCTGCAGAGTACCTAAGTCCTCGACAACAAACAGCAGATATATCGAGTTTAGGCTCATTGAAAACGGCTCGATGGATAAACGTACTGCTAATAAAGAACACCGAAGTACATAGAGACCTGATGCTGAAGCCAGGAGCATCAGGAAAAGTACAAACCTTGAAATTACAGCACCGTAGTCGTGTTTGGGCTCATTTTAAACAGGACTAAATTTTAAGTTCATTGCAATGTTGACATAAATCTGGCCTGATGCTACAGCCGGGATTATCAGCATCTAGTCTAATGACTGTTTGAAAGAAGAGGGGGAGAGGATATATCGAACTGATCTGATGATGAAGCCGAAAGGTAAATTAATGTAATCTAACCGTGTTTGGGATTATTAGCACCGTTATGAGATGCGCTCTGACTATGAGGTATTTAAGTTTGACTGAGGGGTACTTTTTAGTGGTGGTACCATAACTAAAAAGTGTAAAATAAAAAAAACTTTTTACAAAAAAAATATAACCGACTTCAATGATAAAAACACTGAAAAGTATCAAATAACTTTAATTTTGGAAGTCGGTGTTAAATAACGAAGAGACTAAACTATTATAGAAACACCGACTTCCAAAATTAAAGTTATTTGATACTTTTCAGTGTTTTTATCATTGAAGTCGGTTATATTTTTTTTGTAAAAAGTTTTTTTTTTAAATACATAGATGTTTTATTTTTATTTTTAATCTTTGAATGGTATTTATGAAAGTAAATAACAATTATATTTACATAAAAAAACTGAAATATTAAGTGACAACAAACAATTTTTTTAATTAGAATCTGTAGTTCTAGACAAACAATTTTATTGCTATTGATCAATAAGCTTAAACGGTTACATGACTTCAAACTTCTTCGAACATCTAAAAGTTCTCTTGATGACAGATAGCTCTCAATTATTCAGATTTACATAGTAAATATAATTTGCAGGTGTAGTACCCAAATTATGTTAAAGTTGACCAAACTAAAATGTAATAAGTACACGACTACCAAGCTTGACAACAAATGCAATACAAAATGTCAAACATTTGCGTCAGAATGTCATAATCAGTTCAGCAGTTGTAAGTAAAGACGTAACACACAAACACTATGATTCCCACTTATGATTAAACTAATGTGTACACTAAACTTTCTTGACAACACATTAGTGGACACGCTACATCTCATCTCATCTCATTTTGCATAATATACAGCATGTTTTATTTGAAGTATGTGTCCATTATCCACAATGACCGGTTGTCACGGCATGCATCGATGTGCGTGAATAGTGAATATTTTATACGACCAATCGCTTGTGAAGGAAAATGAAGTGATTTTAATGGCCACATACATATGTAAAAACATGATTTTTTATTAGTCGTTTTTAAACCGCGTAAATCGACCATCAAAAAAGAGCACGGACGTCATGTCTGTGGTTTAAATGTAAGACAAGAGTGTGGTTTTAGTCGTAGGAGTCTGACACTGCCCAGACTGGCTTATATGTGAGGCAGCCTGGCCGTTCATGAGGATTTCCCACTCCTGCCGAAAAAAAAAACCGCTTAAATCGAAGGACTGAAACATTCTGTCTGCTGTGGTCTTCCTGTCCGATTACAATTTAGGTGTCTTCAAGGCTAGAGTGAATAGACTCTTAATAAAATAGTCTCACCATCAACGCAGGTGGGATCGCAGCCAAGCACTAGCTTAAATCAATTGGAAAATATTATCTTGTATACTGTATACAATCTCACCTGATGGTGAGAGATGTGATTAGAAATGCAGCACGCTTGCCTAGAATATTAAATAAATGTCCTACGTCAGTTTTATGGCCCTCAGGTTGTAGCTGTTATGAAACACAGGCTAACCATTTTTTTGTTGAGATGGGAAATCCTCAAATACCAAATTTTCCCAATCTCAATGAAGCAAGAGGGCAAGTCAGATTTTATTCTGACTAAAGTCCATCTGTAGTCCTTCCAATAATACACTAAATGCGAAAATTTGTAACAACTGTGTATTTAAAACCACTGAAATTAAAAACAGAAAAATTGGCCAAAGTGGATAAATTTTATTTTTTCTAGTAATTGCCGGCTGTTACATACTGAAATATTAGTTATCATAATCCCTAATTTATACTAATCCATACGACTAACGCCAATAAATATTTTTTGCATATAAGTAGGTTTAAATCTTTTACAAAATATCCTTATTACAAAACACAGACTTCCACCTACTGATCATTAAACGTTATTATCATAGTCTTGATGACTTGACTTAAATATTTGAAATAAATAAACTAAAATGACCAATTTACGGTCAAACGGACAGCGCATCCGGCGATTAAGGAATATTTTAGTAATTATTACGTGTGTCTCATGTCGTAATCATTAAAGATATTTAAAAAACTGGTTAATGGAAATGTGTAAAGAATAAATCGCATAACCAAAGTAGGTATGAGTTTTAACCAAGCAAAATTATCATAATGAGGTTTATTATCAACAATCTGTGTAATCTGGTATTCTATAGAATACCTAAAACGTTGAGGCAAAGTATTAAATATTATAAAAAAAACTTATAGAAGTGATTCTATACAATGCCAAATGTTCAACCGGCAAAATGGTTAAAACGTTTATAAGTAAGAAAAAACACTAATTATAATTGTAACAAAAAAATAACAAAAAAAAAAACAATGTAAAGATCGTTTTCGACTGATTTAACAGAAGATGTCTTATTATTTGTCCTTTATTTTATAACTAGCTGCTCCCAGCGGCTTCGCCCACGTGATAGCAGAAAATTATCCCAAGGGAACATACTTTTGGGATAAAAAGTATCCTATGTCCTATTCCAGGACATGGTCTATCCGTGTACCAAGTTTCATCAAAATCGGTTTTGCCATTTAGGCGTGAAGACGCAACAAACAAACAAACAAACTCACTTTCGCTTTTATAATATTAGTAAGGATTTGCTTGATTCCCTCAAGGCATTTTATGTAATGCTTAGCTAGGTATCGTACACTATTCACTAGGCTCCTGCCTATATACTTTTTGTAATGATAAACGATACAAAGAATATTTTTCTATTGAAATCTATATTTGACTGATAACACTACTACTATACTTACCTATTAGTATCTACTAACAGACGTAGCTCGAAGAGTCTCCAAACTTAAGTGGCAATGGGCAGGGCACATTGCATGCAGAACAGATGGTCGATGGGGACGAAAGGTTGTGGAGTGGCGACCACGTACCGGAAGACGCAGCGTTGGAAGGCCTCTAACAAGGTGGACCGATGAACTAGTCAGGGTCGCGGGAATCCAATGGATGCGTGACGCACAGAACCGGTCGTTGTGGCGACGCTTGGGGGAGGCCTATGTTCAGCAGTGGACGTCTTTCGGCTGATATGATGATGATGATGATGAGCTACTAATAGGTACAACAGTGGAAAATCATTAACTTTTTATTTGATCTAGTCAATAAAAAATAATGTTGTTATAAACTACCTACTGAACCCTTGTGCATTTTATAGAAATTTACTGTCACTTAGACCGGCAATAGTGTTAAAAAAATACTCTTTGCGACATCGCAGTCCCCACTGCAAGATGCATAAATAACAGGTAATCCTCTTACAGTAATATTAACCGTTTCTAACCTGTTAACGTGTAAAAATAACTAGCTGCGTAGCTTTTATCGCTTTAATATAAAATATTAACACAGTTTTATTACTTAAACCAGCTAGATAACGTTTTATGAAGTACTTGCTGTCAACCACGGTTTCTTACGGATCTTTCGTCACTGCTTTGCTCCCTTGAGTTGGAGCGTGATGATATAATATACTGTAACCTTTCTCACCGTGGGCTTGCGGACGGCGAGCAATGGGCAGCTCGCCGTACGAGCGTCCCAGCCCAAGTCATCGACGGCACGTACTGTTCCACGCGTGCCTCAAGGAGATGTCATCAGACTGAAAGGAATACTCGGCCCTGGTATGAAAGGCAGCGAAGGAACGGGAGTGGGTTTTTAGTCATGAAAAAATTATGTTTTTTCTTCTTTTTTATTGATCATTTTTAAACACCTATATTCCTACTGTCAACCTCAACCCCCAGCCATCACAATATAAAACGCCCTGTGAATCGAGAATCGCATAGCGATCGCCGCACGCCGTAGCCGCAAGCTTGCGGATGGCGAGCAATAAGTAGCTCGTCGTCCGCTTGTCTTGTAAGGACCGACCCCAGATCGTTGACGACGCGTAGTGTTCCAGCGTGCCTCAAAGTTGTGGCAGCAAACCATAAGAGCCCAGGCAGGGCCGATGCCTGTGCGGACCATGAGGAAAAGTACGAAAACAGTCCGTGGTCCTAGAGCGCAAACGGCAACTAAAGAAGCATATACCGTGTGGGATTAGTCAGTAAAAATATGAGACGCCCTCCCTCTCCGCCCTAGAGCAGAAGTCCTTAGATGGTTTCCTACCTTAAAAAAAATCTATATTCGTACCGTACCCAAATCATAGTAAAAAGCCACAAATTTAATTTTGTAACTCACTATAAATTATCCCTTGGAACTTTAATCATCATTATCTTCCTGCCCTTGTCCCGTTTTATTTGGGGTCGGCGCAACACGTTTTTTTCTTTCATTCTGTCCTGTCACTCGTCACGCTATCACTAACTCCCTTTCTTTCATATCACTTCTCACACAATCCATCCATCTTTTCTTTGGCCTCCCTTTCCCTCTCCATCTATCTACATGTAAACATCCCTTGAAAATTTAATAAAACACAAAAAACTATTGTCAAGCATCGTTAGCTTTTCTTACTTCGATTTGCCACACTTAAAGAATTGCATTAGACAACAGAGCTCAATAATAGAAATATTTAGGGCATACCAATTATAAAAAAAATGGTTCAGCTCTGATTCTATAATAGACTAGCAGCAGGGCATGAAATACTTTAGATTTGTCGTTTTTCTAATTATTATTGTATTTTGGCTCAAAACAATCTTGTTTAATTGAAAAAATGACATTGTTACTCAGTTAACCCTTTTTTTTTTCTCGACGGGGAAAATCATCTTTGACGAAACCCGCTCTTGGGTGGAGCGGGAGACAGTGTCAGACTCTTACTGACTAAAAACCCCGCGCCGTTCCTTCTAGCCTTCACACCGGGGCACGAGCTCCCTTTCGGACAACCCTGTCCCCAGTAGGCTTCGACCCAGCTGGGCCCCTCCTGCTGCTGACAACTCCTTGAGGCGCGCGGGAACAGTGCGCGCCGTCGACGTCTTAGACTCGGTCCATTACCGGACGATCGGACAGCGAGTTACCCATAGCTCGCCGTCCGCGAGCCCGCGTCTACGGTGGCCGGAAATCGGGATCGGAATCCCGGCGACGACGGCGGCGAGGGCGCCGTTGCCTGATGCGGTCGGCCTCCTCCTTTGCAAGCATTACTGCTTCGCAGAAGGAGGCGACCGCCTGCCATTCCTCCTCGCTCCGGACCATGGCCTCGACCAGGGCCCGGCGCGAGAGGTCTCCGCCGCCAATCGCCCCCACGAGGGCACGGCGATGCTCCGCCCAGGCAGGGCACACCTCGACGGTGTGCTCCACCGTGTCCTCCGGGCGTTGCGCACAGTGGCGACACCCGGGCGTCTCTTCCGCCTGAATCCGATGCAGGAACCTCCCGAACTTGCCATGTCCGGTGAGGACCTGCGTCATGCGGAAGGTAAGGACGCCGTGAGGTCTTTCCAGCCACGCCTCAAAGAGGGGACTTACCGCCGTAATCGTCAGTTAACCCTTCAGATACCGTCAATTAGAGACACAATAGTAAGACAATAGATGCGCGGCCACCGGTGGTCGCTTGGGGATTCATGAATTAAGCTACTCGAATTTGATTATAACTATTTATAGTTTACCAAGTCCCAAAACTGTATAGCATAGTCGGCCTGGTGTTCCCACTGTTGGGATTCAGGCCTCCTCTCTAGGAGAGGGAATAAGCTGTAATCCACCACGCGGGCCCAGTGCGGGTTAATGGATGTCACATGTCTTCAAATCTTTGGTTCAAGGACATGCCGGTTTCCTAACGATGTTTTTCTTCACCGTTTTGAGAGCAGTGCTGATGAAATAAATTACACAAAATAAGGCTGGGCTTTAACCCGCGACCTACTACTTGTAAGTCGGGGCTGGTACCACACCGCATAAGGAATAGTAATCCCGTTCGTAGAGTATATCAACCATAATAGTTGTTAAAAATATATGAAATCGACATACGTTATAAAAAATTCACGTATCAAATATTTAAGGGTTTTAACAACCGTTATCAAAGCTAGAATGCCGAGAATACTTGGCATTCTAGCTTTGATAAAATACATATATTTGATGATAAACATCTGAACAAATTTCGAATCAGCAAACGCTGAAACCACTGCTGTACTCATTAAAATACTTCTAGGCAAGCATGCTTACCATCACAACCATCAGGTGTGTAGTGTTCAAACTCGAACACATCAAAAATATACAAAAAAAAACGTTAAAAAAAAATGTTTCTAAAATACTTTAAGTAACAACAATTCCACAATAGTTGCTATTGTCAAAGGCCTAATACTTCCGCTCAATGTTACTCGACATTGAATAATTCAATATTTCCCACTTCGTTCATTGTTCTAACACCTAAAACCGACACAAGTTCAATTCCACATTGCAACAATAGTCTATTTCCATGTTTTTCCAACATACGCAATGAAATGGTTTGAAGAAAGTAGTTAATGAAAAGAAAAAATGTGATTACGAGAATTTCACTTTTTGTGTAACCTTTTCCTGCTCCCATTGATTTAAGGAAACAATAAGCATTCCTTGAAATATGTTCTCTACTTAACGCTGCTCGCCAACGTCAAACTTTTTGTAGGACTGATAATCGGGCCGACTTTGTATATTTGTGATATTGTTCTTTCTGTATTTCTGGCCGACTTTTTATAGGACGTGTGCGTTGCACTATTGCTATCAGTGTGTTCCATTTTTCTCTTCCAAAATAAAAAAATAAGTATAGTATTAACAAATGACCGAGTTCCAAAAAACTCCGATCTAAATGTAGAATCAAATATATTTTATAATAGTGGAAAAACAAAATAATAAAATAAGCTTTTTTAAGTTCATTTTATTTCACTTCAATTAGCTTTATTATTTTAAGTGGATAATAAGAGCTTTTACCTCTTCTTCGGAATGATTAACCGTGCAAGGCTTTTTAAACTTCGATAAAAATATATTAATTTCACAATTATCTATACATTTAAAAACAAATTCTATGAAGAAGTTAAGGTTCAACGGAGAAGAGTTCCTTTTATTTTTGCGTGGCAATATTTTTATTATTATTTCAATTTTTTACACCAACCATTCTGTTTCAAGAATGTATTCTAAAACAATTAATAAAACATATCAACCTGCTTAAAATCTGTCTAAGTATGTTATTTAAACAACATTAATAACACTTGTTTTAGTAGATATTTTCAAAAAAATATAATTTCTATCCTGTTGGTCAATTAAATTCGTTGTGAATCAACTCTTAAATAAGACAACTGATTTGAATTCTCAATTTTAAGAAATTAAATATTTTAATTTGTTTTTTTTTTTTTTTTACTTATTTTTCTACTATTCATACACGCGGTATATACATGTCTTTTTTCTAACTCACCTGTCACAAATACTATAAAAGAGATTTCTTCAGAAACAGTTTATCACGGTATATCCTTCACAGATAATATTATTTGTCTATGTATATACACAGTCTGCCAGTGCTTGGAAGTTTCAATCAACTATAATTTACATATAGTAATCGCATGACAAGTTAAATACATACACTTGAGTTAGTAAGATGTCGTGTCTGTCTAAGGCTTAAGCCACATTGGTGAAGCTTAACTAGCTACTTAGAATTATGCTGCTTGCTAGGTGGCATCCAGCCTTACCGTAAGCTCTTCCATTTGATGACCTAAACTGACTGCCTTCTTGCCAATTCAAGCATAGCATAGTCGGCCTTTAATGTTCCTTCTGCTGGGACACTAGCTTTCTCTGTAAGAGAAGGAATGGCTGCAATCCACCATGCGGGCCCAATGCGGGTTGGTGGATGTCACATATCATCATTCGAAACCCGAGGGACTCTTAAAATATTACTAATTATCGAGTGTTCGAAATATCAAATAGTTGTACGAATTGAAACCCAATTCGTGCGGAAATGTGTGTCAAACTAAGCATTACAAAAACCAAAGCTCATGTACGATGATACATGTTTGAACTTGTCTCAAAATTAACTTACATACCTCGGCAAGTTCTGCAATATTTCTCTCTCTTTCTTTATTTTTCTCTTTCTCTCTGTAACTTTGAATTGTCGAGCGCTTGACGACGATGAGTTCGAATTAACACGTCGTTATGTTATGTAGCGATGATTTTTTCGTTCGAATTATGTTCCAAGTGCACAAAAATGTATTGATTTAGTTCGAAATATAAAGAGATTTTCTAGGGAACTCGTGATAACTTTGAATTTAGAAAGTTTTGAATTATCGCATGTTTAAATTAACGAGACTCAACTGTATATGAAATAAAAGTTTTGAATCTTTGAGCACTCAAAAAGTAACCTCCTCTTGAGCCATATCATTGGTAAGCCAAAGACAATTATATAACATACTAGCTTTTGCCCGCGGCTTCACCCGCGTACATAATCCCAGGATAAAAAGTATCCTATGTGTTATTCTGGGATATGGTCTACTCGTGTACCAAGTTTCATCGAGATCCGTTCAGTAGTTTTTGCGTGAAAGAGTAACAAACATCCATACATCCATACATCCATCCATACATCCATCCATACATCCATCCATACATCCATCCATACATCCATCCATACATCCATCCATACATCCATCCATACATCCATCCATACATCCATCCATACATCCATCCATACATCCATCCATACATCCATCCATACATCCATCCATACATCCATCCATACATCCATCCATACATCCATCCATACATCCATCCATACATCCATCCATACATCCATCCATACATCCATCCATACATCCATCCATACATCCATCCATACATCCATCCATACATCCATCCATACATCCATCCATACATCCATCCATACATCCATCCATACATCCATCCATACATCCATCCATACATCCATCCATACATCCATCCATACATCCATCCATACATCCATCCATACATCCATCCATACATACAAACTTTCGCATTTATAATATTAGTAGGATTGTTTTGTACTAAAGTTCAAGCTACGCCACTTAAAGTACTCACCAAGCGTAGCTCCTGCTTGACTAGCTTCGGCTCGACTAACAGGTTATGTTATAAGTCTATCTTTTGCACCGTAATGACACATTACCCCCGTTCGACGTGCACGGTTGACAACCTCGTTTACATATGTTTATCAATTGAGATCCGTCTAACAGTTTTGATTTTATTGTTAGCACACACTTGACCACTATCTCACCTGACGGTAAGATGTAGTGGATGATATAGAAGAATAGTAACCTATTCACAGTAGACTTAAAGACCCCCAGGTTGTAGCTATAAAGAATCAAATGCCGCCAGGGAATCCCACTGAAGACTGACAGGTCCTGGGCTCGATTTCAGGCCAATTCAAATAAAAAAATTAAAAAAATTCATCCAACCTGAGATAGACCCCGTATCTAAATTGCCATCAGTACTTCCTCAGTAGTTTTCAATAGGTATACATTATATTTTGATAGGAATTAGATTGTATATTTACAATACTGTGATTTTAAAAGTTACACTTATTTTATCTGATTGTTGTTAAAAAAGGCGTCTGTGTCAAGCAGAAGACCACATCGAAGAAGCTCCGGGCTCGCGGACGGTGAGCCATGGGTAGCTCGCTGTCCGATCGTCCGATAACTTTCCGGACCGAGCCCAAGACGTCGACGGAGCGCTCTGTTCCCGCGCGCCTCAAGGAGTTATCAGCAACAGGAGGGGCCCAGCTGGGTCGAAGCCTACTGGGGCCAGGGTTATCTGAAAGGAAACTCGAGCCCCGGTATGAAGGCTAGAAGGAACGGGGCGGGGTTTTTAGTCAGTAAGAGTCTGACACTATCTCCGGCTTTACCCAAGAGCGGGGGTTGCCATAAGATGATTTTCCCCATAAAAAAAAAACACATCGAAGAAGCTTGACTTGCTACTTAGCTTTGCTTTGGCAAATCTAAGTGATAAGAAAGAAAAGGGAAATAGTGATAGCGTGACTGGGGACAGAATGATGTGTTGTTAAATAAGTGTTATATGAAGCATACTTTTCGGCATCATTTATCATATTTTCCTTAACCTACATAGATGTATTTGCTCACTTAACCTTGTCCGGACTAGAGTGCAATCTTAATCTAAGACTTCTCAACAAATAATAATTATTAGATTGACAACTATATTATTATTATTAATTCTTATATCGGTCATGTAATAATACAATATAATTATATATCTGTTTGCAGATATTCCAAGGTTTAAATACTTTAGTAGGTGTATCACCAAAGCTAAGCCGGCAGCTAAGTAGCTAAGTTCTTGACATTCATGTTGAAATCCATGTAAATGGGAGTTTAATATAAATTGTTATACAGTTTTGTAATAGTTATTGTTAATGTTATTGGTTTATGAGCTTTTTATTGTTATTGTTAGAATTACGTTAATATTTAGTAGGCTTTTAAAGTAAGTCAGAAGACCTTGTGGCTGTAGATATATTTTTTGCATGTTTATTTATTTTTATGCGGCTGAGATTGTGGTCAAAATCAATATTAAAAAAATCATTTAAAAAAGTCTATACTTTTGCGGACTCCATTTTAGAACTTTTATAAACGCCTTTTTATTTTATTTTTAGACGACTTAGGAAACGTTCTGCTATTTAAATATTTAAAAAAAAATATCCCCCCCGGTGAGATTAGAAGTGTAAAAAATAGATTAAATGCTATTCTCAGACCTACTGAATATACACACAAACATAAGATTTCGAAGGAGTTCAAAAACAAACACTGTGATATTAGATTTTTATTAGATACTAGCTTCTGCTTGCAACTTTGCCCACTGCATAAAATAAGCCTATGTCATTGAGGAATAAAGCTATCTATAGGTGCAAAAAAAATTGTAATCGGACACAATACTTTCTGATATAACCTCTTACAAACAAAAAATTAACAAACTTTACCTCTTTCTAATAATAGTTTCGATTTCCAAATTATCCATTACAACAAACAGACACCAATCATAATGTCAATTAAATATTAAGATTGCAAAAAAAAAATGCTAATCAAACCAATTAATGTGATTATTTTTTGTTTCTAAATACACACCCGTACTCAATTACTATGGCAAAGTTGCATTTTAATTAACAAATGGTCAAGGCTTTTAGACAGGTGCAAATACTTAAGTTTTTTCCTTAGTAATTAATTATTTAACCCTACGATAGTAATTATACACTTGACTATTAATTTTATATTGAACTGGCTTCTGCCAGCGGCTTTGCCTGCAAAAACAGAGAATATGTCGATTATGTCACTCATTAATATAGTAGTATTCAACTCACAGATCAGAGCGCCTAGTGCGAGTTTGTTTTACGTTAAAACGCGATCGACACTATGACGTTCAGCGCTCCGATTGGCTAAATTCAAACGCTTAACCAATCAAAGAGCCAAACGTGGCAAACGATTCGATCGCGTTACCGTAAAAACAACTCGCAGTCAGTAGACAGATGAAAGAGGTTACAATGACATTGCCGGCGGGGCAGGCGTGCCACAAAGTAAGTTAATGCTCATAGTTCAACTACCAATAGCATACTTGGGATCTAAGTGTGCGCAGTCTGCTAGTTGCGTTATGCGCGTTCGTATTAGTTTAGTACCTGTAGTGGAGTTAAAGGGTGTGAGACAAGCGACTCTCGTGGTAGTACAAGTCGAAAAGTCTTCCTTTCTAACGTCTTTTATCTTTTCTGTGATTCTAGTCTACTAGTGAAAGACTTGTGAGTCGCCAAAAGTCACTAAGCTCACGTCTCTCGTAATATGATTTTAAAGAGTGTCCATAGAGTTTTTTGCAAGTTCTTCTCCATAGAAATCATCTACACTTTGGAACACGTGCAATTTAGCTTCACTTTATTTTTTTTCCTAACGGATTTTGACTATTCAAAGGTGCCTGTAATTGATCTATTTGAAGTTAAAGTTTCTGATTTCTCACTTTTGGTTTCTTTCACTAAATTCCATTTTAACATGGTTACAACGTTTAACATATCAAGCGACTGAATATCTTCTTGCTGTTATCAAGTAGCTTCATCGATAATAAGAATAGCTTTCGTAAGTTTAATTCATGAATCGACCACCGGTGGCCGCGCATCTATTGTCTTACTATTGTGTTTCTAATTGACGGTATCTGAAGGGTTAAAATCTGACTTGTTCATTAGACTTCCAAAATAGACAATTTATATATAGACTATAATACGCAACAATTTTGTACCTATAAGATTCTGATATTCACTATGCACTATCTAGATTGTTTATCTCTTGTGTATAATTTGAAGTTATTGGATCAAATAGATATATGTATTATATTATTAGATATTATTTTGTGAAATTAGTCTAGTCGTTTTTTAATTTATTCTTTTATAAATACCAATTTTTCCTCTTTATAATATTAGTATAGATATATTAGTGTATTATATGTAATTGGTTTCATAAAATTATATTTTTTTTACGGTTATAGCGGAATTATTTAAGAAATTGAGTCTTAAAAATTCCACTTTTTAGTTGAAAGAATTCTGAAATAAATGCTTAAGTTTATTGGACAGTTTTATTTTCCATTCTCGAACCAACTAAACTTCTCTATTTTTCCCAACTCTCCTATCGCATGTATTAGAAGAGATTACTTTAGAAATAAGCATCACCTTTGTACTATTCTTCTTTTTTTTTCTTCTCCTCTTTTATACATAAATTGTTAAATAAACTTTATAAAAAACTAATATAAACTCAATAAGTTTCCTAGAAATCAATAAAAGAAATGATAAAATTTCATTTTACAAAGCACTTAATTGCTACGATAAAAAATTCTATCGAAGTAGTAACTGCACTAATTACAAAAAATTGCTTAGTGAAAATTACAGAAAGACAATTAAAATAAAATACTTTCTAAGAGCTAGTTCATACTCAATATCATTGCTATAATCTAGCCCTGTAAGAGAAGTCAAAAATAAAACTATGATGAAAAGAATTAAAAAAATAGTCCTGGAGGATGAGGCCGTCACGTGAGTTGACTTAAATCTACATTATCATCTAAGTAACGAACCATACATATGAGTAAAAGTACTAAAATTTTGGTACCAAACATTGTATAAACATTGTGCAAATTTTTTTATTAAAAGAGTAACCATGGAGTTTCTTGCCGGTTTTTCTCCATAGGAAACGACCAACTGACACCGTGCATTAGCTTCTGACATTTTATAAGTGCCCATGTAGGCCTATGTGAAATAAATACTTTTTTGTTTGAGTTTAAACATTATGTTCCAATACGGAGCAGTTGACCTCTCCTCCATCTAAACCTCTCTGTTATATAACAAAAAATAACTATTTCATAATTATTATTTTATTTCTACAAAATGCAAATCCTTGATGTGACGCAAAGGGCTGCCCAACTTAAATGGAACTGGGCAAGACTTGTCTGCCGCATATCTAACGAGGTATGGACCCGTAAAACACAAGGTTGGTGCCCAGACACATCGACGCAGGGCTGCGGCAGACCACAACCTGAATATTATATCTTCCTTAAGAATTGGAATGAAAAAGCGACGAACCGTGATCATTGCCAAGCATGGAAGGAGGTTTTTGCCCTTGTTGTGGTACAATAATAATGATAATATTCCACAACTATCACACAACGCCACCTAGTCCCAAGCTAAGCAGAGCTTGTGTTATGGGTACTAGACAACTGATAAACATACTTATATATTTCTAAATAAATACATACATATATAGATAAATAAATAATAAATATATTAATACATTTTATTTCTAGAGACAAGTACAAAACCGCATCAGATTTTCAATACATGAAAATTTTGCGTTTCAACCTTAAGATCCTGAATGCATGGCCGGGGAATAATATCGAAGAAAACCAATCAAAATACAAGATACTAATAAATTTTGGCATATTTCTGTTAGATATATTTTGTTTAAGCAGCAGCATGCACTATATGAAGCTCAATTGGAAAATACTCAGTTTTTATGAACTGGGACATATGTACATTGTTTTACTCATGACTTTAGTTGCATTGGTGCGTATATCTATACTAATTATTATAAAGAAGTAAAGTTTTTTTTTGTGTTTGTAGCAGGTAATCTCTGAAAGTACAAGTCAAAATAATCGGACCAGATTGTGAAAATTGTGAAAGTTAAAGATATAACAAAAGACAAACGCAGGATTGATTGATCTCATGTAACAGATGGATCATTTTTAATTTGTATAAATATACTAATTTTATACATTATTGCTTTGTTTTCAGTCAAGAATGTTTATCACGCTGCCTCAATCAACAAAATATATGAATGTGGGAGAATTATTTTTGACTAAAATGCATCTGATTTACTTTAAAGATGTTTCTGAATACGCAATGAAGGTAAGAAAAATAAATAATATTTTAATATCTAAAATTATTTTAAAGTCTATATTTTTTAGGACGAAGTCTTGAAAATGTTTTTAAACTTATAATACTCGTATTTATGTGTATCAAAAGTAATAATTTAGAACTTTCATTATTTTTACAGACATATAGAAAAATGAATACCATATCCCAACTTTATACTCTGTTTCTAACAGTACAGATGTTTGTTGGAATGACTTTATTTAATGTTATTCCAATGTGGACCAATTATTCTTCAGGGAAATTTAAGGAGAGAATTCTTTATAACTCAACATATGAACATTCTTTGTACTTGTCTATGCCTCCACTAAAAATATATACGCACTTCGATGCATACGTTTTTGCATTTATTTTATATTGGTAAGTGATAAACAATTCGAGTTCTTTAAAATAATCTGCAGAGTTATTTTCTCAACTATACTTGGGGTCGCTGTTCAAATAGATGTAGACGAATTTCAGTATTTCACATGACGCGCTGATCGATTAACATAAAATTCCTTGGATAGGCTAGTACCACATTTGGTATGTAGTTACATATATCCAATCTGATACCAGTTAGCTGTCGTTGTTAATTTATGTCAAATAACTATGAGTTCGTTTCGGTCTCTGAGACCGTCTGCGATATTAAAAAGATTATTGATTTTTATTGGTTGGATCAACGCATGCAACTGTTATTGAGTAGTCATGAGCACATGTGTCAACATTGGGTCTGCGTGGTGGATAAGGAGTCATACCCTTTTCTAGAGAGAAGGCCTAATTCCCAGCAGTGAGAACATTATAAGACAGATAATGTTACGTTTTAAAAACTAATACACATTTTTTGCTTCAGTTTTATGTCATATATATGTTCAATATCGTTCTGCATGCTGGATCTGCTGCTATCACTTATGGTTTTCAATCTTTGGGGACATTTCAAAATACTACTTCATGATCTAAAAACTTTTCCGTTGCCTACAAATGAAGCCATCTCATCAATGGACGCCAGTATATCTGCAACAATGTATTCTAAGGAAGAATTGAATATAATTTCTCAAAAGTTGAGACAGTGTATTGATTACCATCGGCTTATTTCTGAGTAAGTTATAATTTAATTTAGTTTAACTATAATAGCTTTTAGCAAAGGTTTAATCTTGATTGTTTTCATAATAATATGATAAAACGTTTCAATTTATGGAACCATCAGGAGTAAAACCACATTAATTATTATTTAGACTTCAAATGAAATAACTTGCTTCAGTCAGACACTTATTGTAAAATATTTAAATTTTCTTATTTTAGTTTCACAGACAATATATCAGAAGCTTTTGGACCGATGTTGTTTGTGTATTACGTGTTTCATCAAGTGAGCGGGTGCTTACTGCTTCTAGAATGTTCGCAAATGGTTAGTACTTACACATTTTTTTTTTCTCAATATTCATCCAACACTTTAAATTCAAAATCTTCCAGTATCTTTTTAGAAAACAATTATCGTATATGTCACTGTGCGATAAGACCGTTGTGCACTTGTTTTTATAAATGTTTGTCTTGGTTGGTATTATTTTATTGTTATTATATTTAAACAATATTAAGATATATAAATAATATCTTAATATGGTTTATATAATATCGCAATTACATGATTCATAATTTCTAACTATAACATCGTCAATTGTTACAGACAGCTGAAGCCTTGATGCGATATTTACCTTTGTCAGTTATATTGTTTCAACAGTTAATTCAGCTGTCAGTAATATTCGAGTTGATAGGAAGTACGGTAAGAAATCTTTTGATTCACAATCAAATAACAATCATAAAGTACTGTCTACTAAGTATTTTCAATATACCTCTTTCGATCTCAGAGCGAAAAACTGAAGGATGCCGTCTATGGTGTACCGTGGCATTACATGGATACAAAAAATAGAAGAATTGTTGCGATATTCTTGTATTATGTTCAAGAACCAATACATGTGAAGGCACTGGGGGTTATCAATGTTGGAGTTACAACAATGGCTACGGTAAGGAGATATCATTTTGTTTTTAAATGATTAAAAGAAACCAAGTCCATAATAGTGTATCGCATGCAGATGATAAATAAACATTAAATGAAAATACTGGCAATGCTTATCATTGTGAATAGGTTTAAAGAAGAGACCAAAGAAATATTGGAAAAAAGAGCATATGTTTTATACAACGTGTAACATTGAATGCGCAAAACCTCAGACACCCCAAATGATTTTTAATTCAATTGACCTTATTTTGTGAAAAAAAAAAACATTTAAATAAAATTTAAGGTTTTATGTGCAGTTTTAGTATATTTAAAATTCGTATCAGCATCGAAAGAGCTTTTATCATCCCGCGTATGAGAAAATTTGATTGGACTACAACCATTTGGGTTTGTTTACCTATTTGGGCGGGTTTACGCACTTATTAATAAATAGAAAGAGTAAAATTTTTAATGAAGAATTTTTTGAAAAAAGTAACCATATTAAAAAGTGGTTTAATTGATCCTGCTCGTTATTCCGATCAAACTATTTTCAGGTTTTGCGCATTTAACGTTACACGTTGTATACCTACAACATTTATGTTCGCATGACTTGACAAAATCTACTGAAAAGTTAGTTTTCGTCTTTACATTGCATGCAACAAAAATTTTTGGTTAATATATGATTTGATCTTTTCAGATTTTGAAAACGTCACTGTCTTATTTTACATTCCTTCGAAGCATGTAAATTAAACTGAAGTTACTGTGAAGAGCACGTTCATAAATGATTGCACTTTCTCTGTAATTTTCGCTTCGAAATAACTAAGCCTGGTTTAATTGCCTTGAATATTCTTTTTTAGTAATAAATACAATTTAAAAAATCTTTTTCTGTTTTATTTAATGTAAGAAAAATTTAAACTGGTTATTTTGCAAATGTGTCCGTCTAGTCATCTTCATTATTATTATTTCAGCCGAAAGACGTCCACTGTTGGATGTAGGCTTCCCGCAAACGTCGCTTTAACGAGCGGTCTTGTGCGTCTCCTATCTATTGGATTCCCGCAACCTTCACCAGGTCATCGGTCATCGGTCCACCTTCTGAGAGGCCTTCCAACGGTGCTTGTTTTATTACGTAGACGCCAATCCAGAACTTTACGTCCCCATAGACCATCTGTTCTCTGCCACGTAAGTTAGGCGATTCTTCTGCCTACATCAGTAACTTTGGTTCACTTGCGGATATCTTCATTTCTGATGCGATCATGC
The DNA here is from genome assembly GCA_949319445.1 of Mythimna lalbum. Taxonomy (NCBI): domain Eukaryota; kingdom Metazoa; phylum Arthropoda; class Insecta; order Lepidoptera; family Noctuidae; genus Mythimna; species Mythimna lalbum. The sequence goes on along the minus strand of OX439357.1, from coordinate 14,900,290 downwards.
AAGTAAACTCCGAGCATAGCCTTTTTCATTGCCCTTTGACTTTAAGTCTTCTGATGGGATCCTTTTAGTATTGAAGTAAAATCACAATATTCCATAAAATTCTTTCTTAAATTATTTTTTAACTATATCATAAAACATCAAAAGTACAAGCACAAACGCACAATTATTCAGATGTTCATTTAATTACAATACATGTAATACAAAATACATTATTAGTATTATGATATTCTAATGGTTTTGGCCTTTGATATTACCGATCCCGACATTTAGATGGGTCTCAAAAGTCACGCTGTCAAGGCCATTGTGATGCGCACGCGACGAGTACAATCAACCACATGTACAACTAAACGATTTAATTTTAAAATCGTCTTCATTTCGAAGCAGTTAGTGGTTTTTGTTATTCAAGTGTTAAATATTACGTGTGGTTGACTGTACGTACATTGTTGCATGAAGGTGCCACATTTTTTGAACCTCTTGATTAGTGGTAAATGGCAGCCTTGTATGAAAAGGTTAGCAAAATTAGTGGTGTGTCTATTGGAATTTAATTTGCGTGTGAGAAAAATTTTGATAGCTACATCTCGTTTTGATGAAGAAATTTTGAATTAATAAACGATTCCCCCCCACACTAGAGTAATTCTCCAGTATCGAAGGTGCGTTCACAATATAGAAACTTATTTATGTACACAAGACACCTTCTCATATTCATCATCATCATCATCAAATTAGAAAAGAGCCGTCCACTATTGGACATAGGCCTCCCCCGAGTGTCACCACAACGACCGGTCCTGTGCGTCACGTATCCATCGGATTCCCGCGACCCTGACCAGGTCATCGATCCACCTTGTTGGAGGCCTTCCAACGCTCCCTCATTCCTCGTTCCCTCTCTTATTATCGCAATAAAATAAAATCTAACTTTAAGGATTAAAAAAGAAGAATGAATTCCTGATGCATCAAAATCTAAACTCATTTACTCGTGAACTATTGATTCCTAAAAATATATTGCTATCTCTTTCATATATTAAATCTACCTGATCTACCTGAGCATCACTTTTTGTTGTGATTATACACTGGGGTACCGCTTCTAATCCTGGACCTTTCTGATAGGCGACCATTTCTCATATCAAATATCCATTGATGGATTACTCACTAATTTGATGGCTTTCTTGGGTGTTGGAGAAGCAATGGATGGATTGAATGCGGTTCGATCGTTTACACCTTGTTGGGAGTAAGATATAGTAATGGAGATCATTAGCTTTAGACATGTTCATCGTTATTTGAACCTGTCACGGATATGGCTTAAAAGCACTTTAAAAGGATTTTTCAAATGGTAAGGAATGTTCTTTTGCCACTGATTTCTGGTTACATAAAAATTTCAATGTTGTCATCATTATTATCTAAGAAGGCACTTTTTATTGTTATTTCAGCTTGATTTGATGGCCAAATATACTTTTTGTTATTTTTATTATTTTTTATCATCAAAATTAATTAACAACCAGCAAGGAACTGTCAGCAACAGCAGGGGGCCCAGCTGGGTCGAAGCCTACTGGGGCCAGGGTTAGGTCGAAAGATAGCTCAGTCCCGGTACGACAGGCAACGAAGGAACAGGAGTGGGTTTTTAGTCCGTAAAAGTCTGACACTATCTCCCGCTCCGCCCAAGAGCGGGGGATGTCATTAGATGATTTGTCTACCGAAAAAAACCCTTAAAAGACATAAAAATGCCAACCGGGACCAATGACATTACGTGTTTTCCAACATTTGGAAAAATTTCGCTGTGTTATAGATTACGATTATCCATCCATGAACCTACCTCAGCAAGTTTAGCTTAACTTTGCAATTCGACCCATGCTTTTTTCTACTAGAAAATAATTTGCTAATAATTACAACCGCCACTGAACTTCACTTGAAGAAATCAAGCCAAAAAACTCCTTGAGATGACTGATGTTACAGTAGCTTGCAGATTACAAATAGCCGAGCTGAGCACAACAATTCCAAACTAAGCAAAACATTAGTCCATAATGTCTTTGAGGTCAACTCCTATTCATTTTAACCTGACCTAGGATTCTAAGACCTCTATTGACTAATATGCCACTAATTACTAGTATCTCCCCAACAATTAAAAAATTCCTTGTATCGTCATGTTTACCTTCAAACCAGTCTTAGACTTTCGAACCGATCTGAATCTCCATTAAGATATAACTGCCGTGACTCGTTTCCATATTAAGTGTTCTACAAGTTTCCATCTTGATTTATATGCTTGTGTTTTCTATGTACTGGGATCGATGCGTTGATCGTTAGATATCACGTAATAGAAAATATCATGGTGTCATGTTTTATGAGATGTTGAGGATGGTAGTTTTTGTTGAGTCTTTTGTATGAGACGTTTGGCTAGATTGTTGTTTATAAAATATTCTGCTTTCGTTGCATGACCGCTTCAATATTTAGGGAGACAAATTTAACTATTTTACTAACATTATTTTAGACACGCATTTTATAATAAACGAACAAGAAGAAGGAAACAATAATAGGTACAAAACTGATGCTTGTTTTTGAAGAAATATCTTCCAGTGTTCGAAGACATGTGACATTCACCAACACGCACTGGGCCCGCGTGGTGGATTATGGCCCATTCCCTCTCCTAGAGAGGAGGCCTGAGTCCCAGCAGTGGGAACATTAAAAAGGCTGATGATGATGATGATGATCTTCCAGTGTTTATTTACGACGCTAATGTTCTAAAGAGGTAAAGTTTATTTTTTGTTTGTAGGTGGTAAAATCTTTTTTTTTTTATAGATGGGGAAAATCATCTTATGACAAAACCCGCTCTTGGGTGGAGCGGGAGATAATGTCAGACTCTCACTGACTAAAAACCCCACCCCGTGCCTTTTAGTCTTCAAACCGGGGCTTGAGTTTCCTTTCGGATAACCCCGGCCCCAGTAGGCTTCGACCTAGTTGGGCCCCTCCTATTGCTGACAACTCCTTGAGGCACAGGTGGTAAACTCTGAAAGTACTGGTCCGATTGCTAACATTTTTTTCAGCGATAGAAAGCTGCTTTATTTCCGTGTTGTTGTTGTGATGAAACTATATCTAGGCTATATTTTATGTATACAGGGAAAGCTTCGGGCTAAAGCCAGTTCATAAATATTTTTATACAATCTGTTTTGTCTTTCAGTTCTACTGTGGTATTGTGCACGTTGCTTAGAAGAAGGGTCAATAGTATCGCAAACACAACATGTGGCGCCGTGGCTTAGTTGGTTAAAGCGCCTGTCTAGTAAACAGGAGATCACGAGTTCGAATCTCGTCGGGGCCTACGCAAGTTATGCGTAAAATTAGTTTTGTGTCATTATTTTTGTATGACTATCATATTGCGTCAAGAAATATCAGTAGAGAATAAATGGCAAGAAAAATATTACGATAGTAAAATTCCATGTTGCGTACCATCAAGAGTCGCAAAAACATTAGCAAACTTGAGTTGAATGGTTCAAGTCAATAGAATGTTTAGTAGGTGCTTATTTAAGTATTTTTATTATTTTCAAAGATAATAAAATTTTTGTGATTGCATCTAGGAAAAAGGCCTTGGAAGACACAGGTATTGGACAAGCCATCATATTATTATTACTTGCCAAGTGGCTTCTGTGCCAATTTTGAATGTCAAAAATGTTTTCTTACACATTCCCTAATCGTCATCCTCTTGTTTATTTATTTTTTGTTAATTTTATAAATTAATATTTTAGGTGTATGAGGAATTATCAATTAATTTAACTTAACCTAATTAAAATTAAATTAAAAATAAAAGCCCTAATTTATAAACTATTTTACATTAAAAAAAAATACATCATTAACCCTGTAATGTATATATATACGTAGTAGGTCAATTCGTCCTTTTCCATGTTACGCTATCTTTATAATCTGAATACCTATATCTTATAATAACCATATTCTTTCTGTTAAATGTCGTCAAAGTAAGAAGCCATAAAAACTTGTTGAATGTGACAAAAAATTCTGGTAAATAAATAAAAACAATAGAAACATAAGTCTGTTACTGTTTTATACATATTTATGTATCCTTAACGGGTTTTTTCCATTCGATCTCCGAACGACCTTTGGATATCGAGTTGTTTTTTTGCGGTTTGGAAATGTCAATGTATTTTGCTGAAGTAGTGGTATGTACATTTGTTTATGTTTTAAAGACTTTTTGGGGCAAGGGAATTTATGACGTACAGAAAAAAATATTCCACAACTATCACACAACGCCGTCTAGTCCCAAGCTAAGCAGAGCTTGTGTTACGTATGGGTACTAAACAACTGATAAACATACTTATATATTTCTAAATACATACATAATATAGATAAATTACACCCAGACACAGAAAAAATGATCATGCTCATCACATAAATATTTGTCGTACCTCCAGCATAGCAGTCAGGGTCACTTACCACTAGACCAACAGGCCAGTCAACTTCTTTGCTTTAGCGCTCTTCTTTCCTTTCAAAGAAAGATAATATATATTCCAAACTAACGTATTCTTCGTTGACTTTCTTGTGGTTTTTGTGCAATTTAAATGTATTTTTAAATCTTTACTATCTCTTACTTCTAGTTTACTTCTATTTTTCCTTAAAATTTTGCGTAAATAATTCTACGAATCAATGAAAAACACATCAATTAACAACCTAATAAAATCTTTTTAAATATACTCGTCATAGATCAAACCAGTCCACTTCATGACGAGTTGGCGGTGCCTCGAAAGCGTCCATTGACGGCTCCGAACGTTAACATGCCACTCACGCGCAGGCTTTCATCAACACACTCACACATAAATATGTCAATGTGTGACAATGTGTGTTTATGTGTGTGTGAGAGGAGGAGGGGTGGGGTGTATGTCATTCTATAAGGTGTCAGACGGAAGCGCAGTGGTTGATATATTGGTTACACAATTGTGGATCGATCTCTTTAAAATAGTATTGTAATATGATTGAGTTTATATACCTATAAGTAATGTATGGTAATTATAAGTGCATTTATTTGTGCCTTTGTCTTTTGACAGCAATCTGTCTTGCAAGACAGACATACAGATATAGCCAGTAGATCTATATGGAACTGTCACCTCAGACTTGTAAGGTCATTCGAGGCTGTAATTGATTACAGAAGTATTATGAATTTATTGACACTTACGTTTTTAAAATGATTGTAAATATGGATAAGGTTTTGATTATTGATATGAAGAAAGAAAATTTGTTTTTTTGCTATTGTGTCCAATTATGCGGTTTTTGTTTTGCATCTTATGAGTAATATCAAGGTTTGAATACTCTTTTTTTTTGTGTGCTACACAACGAAAAAAAAAAATCATTTTAAAACACAAACTTAACATTGCTCGCAGAACAGGTGATCGATGAAGATGAAAGGTTGTAGAGCGGCGACCACGTACCAGAAGACGCAGCGTTGGAAGGCCTCCTTCCCATAAGGTGGACCGAAGACCTGGTGAGAGTTGCGGAATTCCGATGAATGCGAGAGGCACAAGATTTATCATTATAGTGAGACTTGGGGAGGCCTATGTCCAACGGTGGATGTTTTTCGGCTGAAATGACGATTTTGATTTAAAACGTTTATTATTTTTCTCAAAATATGTATTTACGTGTAGAATCAAATCAGGGACTGCCTGACTGCTTACGTAAAGCGCAATAATGCGAACTCTGAAAGGTTAAATAAATCTCATAATAAGTACCAATTAACAAAAAAAAAAAATAGCCTGCAAGTAGGCTATAATTTTTTTTTCTTACCTGTACTCTAAAAAATTCAACACGAAAATTTCAAACCGTGGATACGCCTTTATGCAATGAATAAGCTCAAAAGTTTTTGGGAATGAATCAGTTCGCTGCTGATTCATTCCCAAAAACAATCCGGGTTCAACTTAGCAACAATATTATGAAAGTCGACAAGTTAGTTTAAAACCCATATTTAGAGATGAGGAAAAGGCTTATAGCTTTGATTGATAGCTAAAAAGTTCTCAAGCCTGTCGCAATATATTACTTTAAACAAGTGACATCATCGTTTATTAATTTAAGGAATTGCACTTAGGTATTTAGTCAGTCCATTTGCCATGTGGTTTCCGTTTTGACTAGGCCTTCTTGCGTAATTAAAATTGCTCTTGCATGACGCAAGATATGACTGAGACCAATCTACCTAGAGGATGAATATCAGGTAGATGTCTTGTAAGATTGTATATGTATTGAAGACGTTTCTGTTTACCTGTGATTTTAATATCCGTTGTTAGTTCGTAACCGTGCATTGAAGAAGGGATAAAAAAAAATTTTTGCCAACATCGGACCGACTGAGTAAAAAATATTGAGTATTGGAACTTATACTTATAAGGGCTGTTATTGCTATTGAAATTCTTGAGATCTTCATTGATAGCAGCAATAGCTTAAAAAATATTTTCAATTTTATGTAATCCGGCTCGAAGGACCATTAGTATGGTAACAACGCTGTATGTTGCAGTGATAAAAACCAAAGCACTTGGTGTGAAGTGATCTTCAATGACAAATAGAAAAATATTAAAAGTACAATGAACGAGTATTCAAATCAAAATAAGTATTTATTGCGACACTTGAGAACGGTTGTGAATTTCAAATTCAGCCGTTACACATTTGAATTTCAAACTATAAAAAGTCTATCTAATAAATAAAAGAAGCTCCCTTTACTTGTAGTTTTTACTTCCCGTGTGAGTAACAGACCGGAAATACTGGCTACCTGCGCTTGAGCATAACAACTAACCATTTCAAATGTTAGGAGTTAAAAAAAAAAACGGAAGACGACTCGTATTTCTTAGGATCGTGGTGGCAGTTGGACGTCTTTGTATTATTGATATTTTTTGTTGTAGTTTTATATAGTAACATAATACTTGTGTTTCTACGGTGTTTGCTACTGAATTTTGTGTCTAATTTGATCAGGAAGATTCTAAAGAGGAAACTATGAAATATATAATATTCCACAATTTTCACACAACGCTATCTAGTCATAAACCGTCCATAAAATCATCCTAGGCTGAATGAACCGACCACGTCATAAAAGCTACTGTATGAATAACTAGGTAATGGCTCTCTCTAACAGAAAGTATAGTCGAAAAAATAAAAATACTTAATAGCAAGTTCAAATAAAATTCTACAGAATTCTCTGGAACATGGTTAAAAGACGATGACGTAAAAAATCCCATTATTGAAAAAAAAAGCTTTAAAGTTACAAGTCATTGTTAAACGGGTAACATTAATAACACCTTTGTGAGTTGTTCACCTGTATCCGATGGAATTATAATGGGGATCCAATTGAGTTTTAATAGAGTTAAAAAGAATTGCATTAGCTTCTGACGTTTATATAATTAGTATAAATATAATTAGTATAATAAATTAGTATAAGTGCCCATGTAAGCCTATGTGAAATAAAATATTTTGACTTTGACTTTGAATTCTATTTTCATTAAATCTTTAAAGGACAAGGAAATCCGATCTCAAATATTAGGACAAAAAGAGAGTATACAAGTCATTAATTTATATTTATTTATTTACTTTTGTGGTGACACAGGTGCTTTACTTAATGTCATTTATTTTATCACCAATGCTCTCAAAACAGTGATGGAAAGCTTGTGGGAATACGTCTATGAACATAGAAATCCGAAGACATATGATATCCACCAACCACACTGAGTTCGCTTGGTGAATAACGGCCCATTCTTTTACTTAAAGAGTTGGCAGCAGTGGGAACATTATAAAGTTAATTTATGTATGTACTATCAAGTAAAGCAAATACAGCATACTATACCATAGGTTCTAGAATCATGTGTATATGTTTATCAATAGAGATGACATCATTATTAGCCTTTAAGTAAGGATTTTTGGAAGTTTGTCTTCTTAGTCTTTGTGTGGAATTTTGTCACACATGGCTGGTGATTAAATTTTTTTGATAAATGATTTTTACTTAGTGTTGTGTTCTAAATTAATATTGCTACCACCTAATTTAGATGTTTTAAAAAATATTAATTTAGAATGTAGAGTAGTACAAAATGAGCAAAATATAATTATGTCTGCTGAATCCAATTATTCTGATGAATTAGAGCGAGGTCGGTACAATATGAGTAATGAAAGTATTTTGTTAATTATGTTTATTTGCTGAAATCTTTGTAATTAAGTCGTAAGTTTTAAAAGCTACATATAAAATAATCGGTGCCTACAAATTGGAGCTGTAGAAGTAAACCATCGGTTTTTTAATTAAGAATTTGACGGTTTCTTACCTTGATGTTGTGTTTAAATTCTACATACTTTAATATAAAAGAATGTGGACGCAGTGGTGGTGGTGTACTGGTGGTGGTTGAAGTGATGGTGGTAGAACTTCAAATATTCAATTCAGAAAGCAGTGATATTTTTTTTTACGATTTGAAAAAAGTTGCACATACAAATTACAATATTAGATTTGTAAATTTTTATCGTTTTGTTTTGACCAGATTTTTTTTTCTTTAATTTACACAAATACAACTAAAGAATATGCCTTAAAACTAAATATTCATTAAAATTTTAATTTATGTACTATAATATATAGTTAAAATAAAAACTCCAAATGCTTGGTCCGAGTGCTCATATAGTAACTATTTATAAAAAAAAAAAATCTAACGCCCAGTTATGCCACTTTGCGTGACTCAAGAGATGGTTTTTACCGCGGCCAGAGAATGTCATACAACTGATATAACGTTGCCACGTTGAACAGTAATCTCTGGCTTGGACTGGCAGCACACTTCAGGTCAAGGATGGTACGGAAGAATTTCATGTGATATTTTAAGATATGAAGCTAGAGATGTTAAGGTAGACTATTATAAATTTGTTTAAAAGTATTGATGCCTGTGTTAGGTTGTACAAATTTCTTCCCAACAAAATCCAACAGTTTCTAAACACAATTAATCTAAATGTCAAATGACCTACATGTAATTAAGTTATCCATTGCGTGTTATACCCAAACGATTTGATACGTCTCGCATAACACCTGTGTCGGACTTTCACCTCAAAAATCAAGTTTGGTACGAAACAAGAAATCTGTTATACAACTCACTTGGGCGTAAAGAAGCTGATTATTCATCTCAACATTCTTTTGATGTTAGTGGTTTTGGGAATTGAAAACAAACCGAAATCAATTAATAATTAATTAAAAGCGCTAATTAGCAGATGATGTCACAAACACGTCATGTGGGAGTGGAAGTATTATATCATGAAATCAATAATTTAATTAAAAATACAGAGTATTTGCAATTTTCTTAATGAAACATTCTAGGAATTCCAAAACGATCTATTTGTTTGCTGTATAAGTACACTACGACCGAAACATCTTGATCGCTCCGAACAATTGGCTGAGCAGTAATTTGTTTTAAGATTTGCGTATTGCATGTTTTTTAGAGCATGTGCAATAGTTTGGATCGCCAACTTGAAAGCGCCCAATATATCTAAGTGTATTTTGACTAAGATTAGTTCGCTTTTATACATACTTTGTCCTAACATCAATGCCATAGAGTTTTATGTGAACCCCTGCTTACCTGCAAAAGAGAGAATAACAATTAATATGAATAATAATAAAGTAAGCTTTTGAGTTTGATACCAAGTGGAAAATTCTAGAAATCATTACGCTATGTTGCATATAGATAAATTCTGTTGTTAATAATTTTGTGTTCATATAAAAAATGTTAATAAGTTTATTGAATGCTAACAATTTTTTTTTATTATTAATGTTAAATATAAAAAAAAAGATTTTTAAAACATAACTGAAAGTACCTTGTTATTTTTTAAAATAGATATAATTAGAGAATTAAATATAGACAAATAAAAATATCTAACTGAGAATAGATAAGTGAAATCTCATCATTTAAATTCTAAGTTTCAAACAAGAATGGATGATGTAAGACTAGAATAGCCATTGCACAAATCACAAAAGGGCAAGTAACTTACGAATAAATCTACATTAGAAGATCTAGATACAAGAACTGTCCAACTAATAATAAGTTCGCCGGTTTGTCTGATCACCCGTCACTGTAACTCACGAACTGGCAAGGCCAATCATAATCCAAATCGTGATTAGTTATTCAAAATATTTTGAATGCAAAAAACGTAATGCGGCTAGCATATACAGCATAGCAATCATATATTGAAGCACACATAAATTGGAGGAGTTATTTCAAAATATTACAAATGGGAATCGATAAAAACAGTAATGAAACACGTTGAGAAAATACAGTATAAATAAACTAAAATTTTAATGACTGCTAGTCTCTTAGTATATTTGGTAATTCTGCAATCACTAATAAACTTAGTTGATGAAGGAAATTTTGCTCAAACTAATATTAGCAATAGTTACAAATGTCTTTGGAATGTTGAATCAGTTGGTTGGTAATCTCTAACTTTAATCTAAACAAAGAGGCTCTAAAATACAAGCATAAGAAATATTCAAGTAGACAACGTCTGGTAGAAACCTTAAAAGAGAAACATCATATTCTTTAATGATTTTTTCCTTAAATCATTATAAACCACTTGAGTCATTCATATTTCATCAGAATTGCCGCCTAAATTTTCACAAGTAATTCGCAAGAACCAATAAAGAAGAAAGTTGACGGCACCATATTCGACATTAAATAACCATTGAGTGAATGGATCAGATAATCATTTGGTCAGCGAGGTCATTCACTTCTGTTAACGTGGAACATCTGCGGTGTTGGATTATGAGAATGGTATAAGTGAGTGAACTTGATAAGTTTGTTGATGACTTTGACTGAGTAATTGACCCATGATGTAATAAAATAAACCTATAAAACCTTACAGACTGAGAAATTTTAGGACTCTTGCCATAGAAACGTTCAGTCAGCACTAATAATTTATAATTGTCGAAAAAGCACAATGTATGGGATTGACATAATTATGTCATAAAATGTGTTTCTTTTGACAATCGTTATTATTGATATAATGCACAGGTTTTTTGTTCCCCTGCAACTTTTTAGCTTAAGGATAGATAACAATTATCCTAGAAGACTTAATGCTGAATTTACTCCTCTATAAAGAAAATAATATTTAAGATGAATTAGTTAAACAGGCTATAGGAAAGTCCCAAGTTTTGCAACTAATGCACATATAGGGGCTTCAAATATTATGTTTGTGGGTCGCTATGCAAATAGAAAATATTTATCCACTCTAGCGATATTGCAGGCAATCAGTTATAGGTAACCTTACACAAACGATGATGATGAATAAAAATCAAATATTGGAGTTCAAGATTTTTTGCAACTAAGTTCATTAATTATACAAGATTTCAGCGAAATGTATGAGTCACTTTTATCAGCTTATATTATAAATTGTGATAGTGCTTTCTACTGATATTAATCTAAACGTATATTAATTTCCGTTTTGGTTTCACAAGAAAAAAAAAGTAGATCAAACGGTGCAGTATCATCATGCTGCACTGTGATTTGTGACTCATTGGTCATAGAAGGATTTTCTATTATTTAGTTAGCAAAATACCTCATTCTCGTATTTAAAACCTACTTTTTCAATTCATTGAAATCTAAAAATATATTTTTACAAAGAAGTCTAGCAGAATTTAGCATATCCTAATAAAATTTTACATAGCTTTTATACCTTTCGTTTGCATAGTATTTGCGTTTATTTAGTATTCATTGCCTTCCTAGAGAGTGTTAACTTGAGAACCCCTAGAGTCCAACTCATAAACGTAAAAATAGACAGTATGCTATAAATAGTTTACAGCTATTATTTTAAGTGTCGTCAAATTAACATCGATTACAAAAATAGTCGTTGATGAAATAATAATAAATGAAAATACCCAAACACGGACTCATTTAATACCTGCCACAGTAATTATTTCCTTCCTCACCAAAATGCCAGTTCACTAACCTTGGATACGGTCAACTTTGCTAAAATTGTGACCAATTTTTGCCTTAATTCCTTGGCAAAAACTCTTCCGTGGCTAATAAGGAAATTATGGTGACAAAAACCGTGTTTAGTACACAAGCCACGAACAAATGGGACTGTCAAGCACTTTCACTAAAGAATGAATAGTAAAAATATTTCGTTCACCGATGCGTAACGCTGCTTGGTGGTCGGACTAACCAATAAAAATGTAAATTAGCGGAAGTTTTTTGTAGTAACATTGACAAGAAATTCTTCGTCAGTCAGCTGTTTGTTGCTCTAGCTGACAGTCTCAACATAGTAGTCGACCGACTTTAGTCGCTAAGATATAAATGTTGCAAGGTGGCAGATTTTTTTTCCTTAGATATTTCGACAAAATAACTTAATTCTTACCAAACAATAAAAGTTATTATTAAGATTTACGCCGTCTCAACCCTTCAAGGAAATCAATTATTTTTCAAGATATTATCGCACAATGGAGAAATTTTGGGATCGGTAGTAGCAACGTCAATTTTGCTATCAAAGCGGAGATTAGCCGACCCTGATTGCAGTTAGTAATCATATGTATGTTACCTCGTGTCATTTCTGGGACAGTTAAAGCGTGTTTAATGCAAGTTGTACAGTTATTAAATTCTTCAATTGACTATTCTAGTTTATTTGGAATATATTAATTTTCCAGCTTGTCAGCTTCCACATAGTCAATGTTGTCTCTCTTAAGTTTAATATCTACTTTGATATTCGGCGTTTCTTGTGATCTTGTTTTATGAGGTTTTTCTAGAATCCTAGATTTTAGATGGACTTCATTAGCCGCATTTAGATTGGTGCTATATGCTGTTTTATCACTTGGTTTATCTGTTTTCTCCTCCTTCCGCTTGACTTTCTATCTAAAAGTAATTGCTGTTTTATGAATCTAGTTAATAATTGTAAGGATTTAAACGACTGTAGGGTCAAGCCATAGGTATATAGTATTTGGAAGGATTGTATTTTTTTTTAATATTTTGATAATAGTTTACTTGATTGGTTTATATTTTTTATGAGTATCGCTTTGTGAGCTCAACGAACATTATACCCACATTTAGATCAGTCTAGTTTCCTGAATACCAAATCGGCAGACACAAAGTGTAGCTCACAGACAATCTGCTAGTCACGTTAGATCGTTAAACGGCATTGAACTTTCAATGTGTCGAAAAAATCCGACTCCATATTCATTGCTAATATCTTAACTCTCTTTTTTATTTCAAATTATTATTGCCAGTTTCTGTCGGTCATTTTGAAAATATTTATCTTCAACATTTTATATTGATTAATTGTCAATTGTGAAAACATACTGCATTTCGTTTTCATTATTATTGAGCTTTGACTTTTACTAAGCTAAAATAAAACTATTGATTGTATCATTCTAAGCATTTTTACCAACGAGCAGCAAAAAGGATGGGGAACTCATTGAGCATCGACAAATTCCTCCACACCGCTGGTAGTGGAATAGTCTATCAAATATTGACAAGATATATAAAATTATTAGCTGCTAATTTGGTCAAATGCTATGTATCTTGATTTATTGTCACACTTATACATATTTCATTTGACATATTAAAGGCCTGACCTTGGTTGAATATATTACTAAGCGAGTAGTCATTGTTACAAATGGTTAAGTAAAGAAATTGATGACTTAGCATTTCTCTTGCATGTTTTGAAGATGTGGTGCTGTATCGTTTTTATGCCAGTAACTGTATTATGACCGGGTTTTAAGTTCAAGTTTTGAAAACACGATTCGTTTGGTGCATATTAGTAAGCCAGTGAGCTTATTATGATCAGATTTCTATAATATTGTGTTGAAAAACGGATTTTTTTTACATGCTTATGCAAAGCAAAGAAATATTTACGCAGTTAAAGAATTCAAATATTGTAATTGATGCTTACTGCAAATAGTAGCAATTCTTTTTCTGAACGCATTTATATTCATCACATAGCGATGTGTGTTACTACGCTAAATATAGGTATATATGTATATATTTTGTTCATTTGTTGGAAAAAATACAAAATTTACATTTTTTATGGATTATTTTAATGGTCTAAAATGATCTGCAAAACGCATTATTGCCTTTCTAATGAAACCTGTCTGGGACACATTGGTTGAAAGGTATCAAAGTCAGAAATGCGTAGAATTTTGTGTTTTGTTTATGCACCTACCAGTAAGTTGTAGATAGATAGACCTTCACATTCCAATCTTGAACTCTTCTCATAATCCGGGTTACAAACAGAAATAAAAAATCAAATCATTATCTATCATTCTTAATAACGAAACCCAGTAGCCTTTCTATTCCCTTTCTTTTCTATTCCAGTCCTATAGTTCAACTTTCAACCATCAGATCCCATACAAACAATGAGTTTAGCGCCATTGTTACAGCCCATAGCCACCGGCCATGAGGCGGCTCCCGGTCGTTCAACCCACAGGACTTTGGTCCTGCCACCGAATCAGTACCGGTTTTCACATCAATAAGTAATTATGGAGGAAAAGAACGTGATTCTGGACGAAAGATGTGGGAGGGTTATTAATGGTTTTTATTTTGTTGGTAATCAGGGTTATTATAGTGAAGATGGTCATTACTTTTAGGATAGTTATCATACTGAAGACAGACACCAGAGACCTTACCATGACGTATTAAAATATCAAGCGTGCGAATGAAAAAGAAGGATGGAGTTATACAACCTATATAGCTCTATCCCTTTAACAGTTCAGTTTAGGTTGTCAAGTAGATCGCGCTTACAATGGCAAAAACGAAAGCACAATTCAAAGATTTATAAGTTTTGCAAAAGTAATAAAATCGACCAAAATTAAGTGACTTAGGATTATCTTCACTTTCTTTTTCTAATAACGCATCCGAATGAACATACTTCCTGTCAAATTAAGTATCACAAGTCTTTAAAATATTATCAAAGCTATTAGATAAGTTTCAATAAAAGTGGGTTAAATAATCGCTCAAGCAAATGGTTTCGTTTCAAAATGAGCTGCTATTACGCGCAACCATAATGCGTAAACGACAGTTGTTGGAATTACATAACAGAATAATTGAAATTTTCTAACATAGAAATGTAAATAATTTCGTGAGATAATCTAAACTTTTTAATGAATTATGATTGGCGGATTGTTTTGCTTGTTAAGTTAATAAATTTTTTGTTTAAGATATTTCATGTGACTAATACTTATTAAAACAATCTTCGGCCTCATTGTTCTCCTTAGGTAAAGAGAACTTTTAAATATAATATTATATTTCTTGAAAAATCATGCCACACAATGTTAATATGAAATAGATACGTTCATTGTCTAAAAATACCTACTAAAGCGGCTAGGTAGTAGAAATTCCTAAACAGTGGGTCAAGTTCGTCCACATAGTATACTACTGACGAACGACTCCCACGCTATAAGAAATTCAGATAAAATGCGAGAAAGGACATAAAAACATTCTTAGAAGCAGTAAACCTAGAAACGGAACAAACAATTCATTCTATTATAGCTCCAATAACAGGTGTGGCAGTTTCTCATCCTATCGTTGCCTAACCTGCCACTAACTTTGAAAAACACGACAATGGCAAAGGGCGCGGCCAAAATCGAAAAAATTTAACAATCGCACACCCACTCAACTGTAAAGCCAGAAATTTTGTATAGACCACGCCATTGTTATTTCAAACGTTTTCCGTGTTTTATAACGGGTTCAATTAGAATAAAAGGCATGCAAATTAAATATTAAAACTAAAAAGGCCAAAGATCATTAGCTATGGACAAGACGTAATAGTTTTGCAAACATGAATAGAATTGGTTCACCGGATCAAATGCGAGGAATTTTAGCAACTCTGACATTGTTTGATAATTTCAATTAAATTAGACATAATGAAAGTAGTGTGAAACTTGACGGTTGTAGAATAGGTAATAGTTATTGTTAGGTCACTTGAAATAACAAGTTCTCAAATCAGCGAAGAAAAACATTGTGAGGAAACCGGCATATTCGGAAACCAATAATTCGAAGACATTATACCTATTTCTTCTAGAAGAGAGAAGGCCCGAGTTCCAGCAGTGGGGACATTATAAAGCTGATTATATTGTGCTACGTTATAGTTTATTACAGTTAGACATTTTTTGGACAATTTTGATACCATTCACAAAATAATCCTAGAAGAGATTTTGTTATTTAATATTCAGGATCAAGAATCAATAACAGGGAATGTTGTCTGGAAAACCAGACAATATCTCAACCTGACCATAATACATTATTCAGCATAAACCAGTCTAGAAATCTTCGCAAGCCCAACAAAAGACAGTGAATGAATAGCTCCACAAAGGCAGATGATGGCGATTATACCTCAAGGCGACGTACGCAATCAAGAACAATTTATTAAAGGTATCGGACGATCTTACTCCTGAGCTCCTGACTCCGTATAAGGTTTGATTAGGAATCCGAAAATAAAAGCAGGCAGAGTTAAAAGATTCGCCTCACCGCTCTTCGAGGTGGTCGTTCCGGGAATCGAGAATGAAACTGGAAGACTGGACATGGCAGGTGATTTCGGCGAAAATAAGATACATTATTTTGTTGCAAACATTATTATTTAAAAAAGAATACTTGAAAAAGTTTGGAAAACAAAAATATTGTGAATTGTTGTAATTAACAGGTTGCCATAATTACCATAAGTCATTAGCTAATGAACGTTACGAGTCACAACAATATGTCGAACTATATTCAAACAAAAGCCTCAACTAGAGCATCCACTTCATTTACATACCTACTGATCTCCTGAATCATTTAACAGAGCTTCTACTTAATTTTAATTTATTACGTCGATGTCAACGCACAAATCATTTTTCAATCCACTAATAATCTTGACTTTTGCAATTACGTTTGGTTCTGTCTTGCTTGACTGATTAAAATACTAGTTATGATGCGATAAGTCTTCCAAGTTCCTCTTCCGCGTCTATAAAAGGTACCCTTTGCATACTAAGTGATTAGCGGCCAATGAGCTCACTTCTAATGTGAGGATGAAAGAAAGGCATAAAAACGAATGCATATAGCATTGGAGAGAAATGTCACTTCCTAAGTCGTAGACTGCTGAGAAAGATTTCTCTCTTTAAAGCTTTTAGACAATAGTCTAATAACCTTCCTGCCTCCACTAAGCGAGATACATCCGCAAGAATACCTTTTTCTCATAAATTGTCAGTTGTAGATTTTTAAATATTTTTACGTTTGACAGATTTGTGTTTTATGGTCCCTCACAATCCTGTCAGGGTTAAACATTCAACCCATTAGTTAGGGGTCCAATTATCACACTGGCATCTTTAAGCCCAACATATTTATGCATCGTTGGCGTCAGACTAAAAGTTATTGCTTTTCGGAACCAGTTTGCGGTCGCGCTCACGTTTTGCACTAAAGGGCTCACAAGAGGACATTATCAAGGACAAGGTTTGCTGAAACCGAGGACTTGTTTAAAATCTCTGGATTATTCCATGAGAAAGCAGATTTTAATGGAACGAAATGGGAGTTGTAATTGAAATTTCTATGAGCCGAGGCAGATTTCATTCAATTCCGCAATTATTTTGTTTTCTTTATAGATTTTTTTTTTTTTTTGATAAACCGAAACGATATTTCAATATGCCTTGTATTCAGAATATATTTGAACATGAATCGCATACGATATGCGATGATCAAATCCTGACCTTTAGATTCTGGTTGTAATAGTTTATTTTACAACATTGACCTCCTGCCACCGGACCAACTCCGTGATTTCCAATGCAAATCACGCAAATTCTACGTGGCAATGTTCATCTACTGGTTGATCATGATTATTGGCAATATAGAAGCATGGCCCGTCTATGTCTCCACCATGACAAAAAGATTATTATATCAAGACATTTACGATTTATTGCTTTTTAACTTTTCATAAGTTAAAAATCAAAAATCAATGCAATGACGTGCAATTAAGACTTTTTGGCAATATCCATAAGCGGATGCCTCTTTGTCTAAGCTGTCTAGATTTGCGGGTTCATTCATATCAACATCAACATATCAAACAATTCCCATAACGATAGTCACTTGTTTCGCTGTTTTATCTTCTGTAATAATTAGTCAATATTGCTTACGTCAGTTTTAACAAGCTTCAGTGAAAGTTTTTGTTATTCAGTAAAACAGCGTTAATTTTTTTTTATTAAAAAGGTACAAAACGTTTAATTATCTTTATCTCTCTAAGTACCTAGAATAAATAAAAAAATATTTTTAAATTACGGTCACAAGAACCTAAACTTAATAATTATGTCTTTGAATAAATATCAATCGATCCAAAGTATTTGTGACCAATCTTTGTAGTTATAGTAGTTTTGGACAACAACAGTTTTGAAAATTATATAACTATCAGACCTAATAAAACTGTTGTCAAATCACAAAAAAAAAATATATTTCCGTACAAAGTTATCTTCAGCTGATCAAAATTAGCACGGGAGAAGCAACTTTTTTGGGAATCGACTCCTAAAAGGTGAAGCAATATATCTAAAATATGGCCATCTTCGATTGCAGCCTGTATATCGTCAAATTAGTATATTAAAATTTAAATAAATGTCTATATACAAAGTGCATACTTATTAGCAAGTCTGTTACTACGGCTAAATGTGTTGATGAACTCAGCTTTTGTTTGTGCGCGCACGCAGCGCTGTATCCGCAATCGTTTTATTTATTTTAAACTCCGAATGTTAATCAGATTCTCATGTGGTTTGCTTTTGTCAATTACAGTAATGCAAACGTAATGAGTTTTGATCATGAGGCTTGGTAATAATGTTTTGTAAATTTCATTGACCTTTGCGAATTCCAAGAGAAGTTTTGAAACTGGATTCCGTTGAACAAGGTAGATGACTAAACGGAATCACATTTAAACATAAAGTAACCAAGAAATTACTTTCTATGTGTGGGTAGCATTTGCATGAATGTTAACTTAACCGTTTAAATGTTTGAATTTCATCTGTGCATAATATAATAGAAATTTATTTCTAGGTAATTTCTTTTACTTGACTTAACTGTATGAAATTGGCAATAACAGCTTGTTTTTCGTTGAATTTCCTTTACTATGGAGACTAAGTCAAGATAAGTAAAGTGGAGGAAATTTCCTTCAAAAAACTTATAATGTAAGAGTTTGTTTGGTAAGATTCGAGTCAGTTAATTGTGAAATATTGACTCCAGCGTTTAATTTACAAGTCCAACTATATTTCAGTTAATGACGTCTGAGATGATTTTCTCAACACAAGATGGTATGTTGCAGATATCATTTTAAGTCTAGATGAGATCTGATCTCGCATTAGCCTAGATTTTATCACTACAAAGTAATGACAAGTGCTTTCTTGTAATCTGTTTCTTTTGGTATAAAATATTAGTCAGCAAAAACTTGTTATTTTCCCTCGTGATTTGAAGTTATTTTGTTTCAGGCTGTTGCTTAAATGAGCAGTGGTCACATAGTGGTAATGGTCCTAGTTTTCCTGCAACTCAAAAACCAGGACCATTTCCACTAGATCCCTCTCTCCTCATCATGGGTTCAGTTTAAACAGACGCTTAACCACGTGTAATTAATGTGTATGAACTAAGTAGGGAAATATCGAGAGGAACCGGCCGGATCTTCATTAAAAAAAATCGAAGACCTGTGACATTTGACAACTTACACTAAGTCAATGTGGTGGGTTACAGCCAATTCTTTCTTTTAGAGAGGAAAATTGAGCACCAGCAGTGGAAACATTATAAGGCTGATTATGCTATGTTTATAAGTTGAAGTTACTTAAATGTTACTGTTGGAGGAATACTGAGTTGTTTAAACGAGATTGAGCTAAGTTGAATATTGAGCCATATGACGCATAAAAAGTGTGCAACATAAAATGTCATATTTTTTATTCTTTTTTATTTAATAATGTAACTTGAGATTTTTTTAGAAATGGTGAGGTGAGGTGTGGTAGTGGTCAAGCGTGAGTTTATCAATAAAAAAGTAGTACTAGAGACCAGTGGCGAAGCGTGAAATATTGAGAGAGGTAAGCCGGAGCAAAAAAAAAGCTTACCGAAAATCTGTGATTGGCATCCTGGCTTCAGTCTTGTATAGGCAGATGTATCTTCAGTCCACGTTTACTATACGTGTAAGCACTGAGATATTGAAACAGTGTCTTGCAAACATAATAGAAGTGGCTTTGATAAGTGCAGCAGAAATCGTAATATTTTAATTTCGCCATAACTTCAAAATCAAAAGTCCAATTTTAATCATTCAAAGACCAAATATTATCTACATAAACTGTACTTAGTGATGAAATAATTTATTTTGATAAGGGTTAATAGCATGAGTAAAATAAATGCGTTTAAATGTAGTCAAAAAAAAATTCAAGATTATTAGATAAAAAAATTTTTGTTGTGCCTCACTCGACATAGATAGGTATACTGTTTCGCGGACTTTTTTGTAGATATTTGTTAGATCTACAATTAATTAGAACATTTTATGGTTCTACTCTTATAGTTTAGGCAGCGTACGCAAAATAAGTAACTTATCTGGTTGATTTTTTACACCTTGTGTCCGAAAAACCCAAATATCTTACGGAACCCTATTTTTTTCCAAAATAAAATTTAGCCTATGTTACTCGTGGATAATGTAGCTTTTGAATGCTGAAAGAATTTTTAAAAACAGTCTAGTAGTTTTTAAGCCTATTCAATACAACTCTATCAAATAACTCGAAAAAAAAACCGGCTTACTGGAGCGATAATAAGCGCGTAAGTTTATTGACCTTTATGTCACGTCATGACGTATAAATTGTAAAGCTTTAAGCCGATAGCGCCTACGGCTTATTTTATAGCAACATGTTGTTGAAATGCAAATTTTGTTGATTTAATGTCCATCCATAGTGTAGGCGTTTTGTAATGTTTCTCTGTACAAAAAATTGATAAAAGATAAAGAAAAGATTGATTGATTACGGTAGAGAGTGGTTGTGTTCTAAACTTGTGAAGGGAAGCCGGTGGGAATCGAGTTGTATGGAACCTTCGTCACTGCTAGAGACACTAGTAGACTTACAAGTTCTAAAACTAAGAAAACAAGAAAGAAACCAAAGCTACTTTCTGCCTAATCCAAAGTTCAAAAATGCAGTGTAACCGCACACGTACCAAATATCTAATCTCTAGTTTCACCTCAGTTACTGAAAGTACCAAGACTAGTGTATGTAAATTTTTTTCTAACAATGTATATTTGTATTTATACATTTGTTGTACGTTTCTTCGTGTTAGAGAGTTATTGTACTCTTTCGAAAAGGCGTGACCGATTTATATGATTTTTTTGTGTGACGTAAAACTGTTTTCAGATTTATTCCTATATTTGTACTATAAGACCTTACTTTATGCCAAATTTCAGAATTCTAGGTCCATCGGTAGGGAATCGATCGCATCGCATCACGAATAAATAAATACCTAATCTTAATGGCATACTTTATTCTATTTTGAATGTCTTTATACACCGCTAATTTTGTATAAATTTTTAACACCTGTAGGTAGTTAGTAAGCAACACCGACTACTACATACAGGTCATTGGACTCGCTCAGCTGACGTTTTCTTATAGAAATTATTTTCGAACATACGTGAGTTTTAAAAAACTGTTCTTTTTTTTTCATTTTATCGTTACATATCTATAGTGTTTCATGTACCGGATCGACCCTCCACGGGATTAAAACGATCAAATTTTAGCGGTGCCTATAGTAGACCTAGCTTACGCAGTGTAGTCTTTTTTTAACCGAAGAATGACAGAGAGAATGCCTTGCAACATTAAGTCCATTTATGTACTACTACTGTACATAGTTTAAATAAATAAGATTATTTAAATGATGGTTGCTATTACCTACCCACTTTCTATGCGTGCGAGTTGATATGACAGGACAATATGTAGACTAGGTTTTGTGCGTGACTCTGTCTATAAGCAAATTATGTGTTTATCCAAGTATGTATGCGTGTCTTAGTGTATTCGTTTGTGAATATTGTGTGATTTTAAAACTGATTATTTGAACTGAATAATTTAAGTATAGTCAATTGGATATGTGCATTTATCTTGGTTGCATTAACTTTTAGCAGAGTGGTCGTGGTTATCACGAAGTCAGCTCTCTGGAAGCTGTCAGGGTACCCCTTCCCTACCTAACATTTCTTCAACGAGCCGCCAACAGCCGTTTTGATTTTGTCTGTACATAGCATCGATGATCTCCCTCGCGGTTTCGTCCCGTCCAGCTTTCTTTGTATAACAAGGCGTTGGATGGAGCTCAATCAATGCTTAGACATAAATGGTAAAAATCAAATAAATGTTACATATCTACTTATTAATTTATTAGTATATATTGTATATATGTAAATAGTACACCACGAACTACCTGCGTAACTTTTTTTCCTCCTCGTTCAAATCCATCCAAAGGTTGTCTGTAAAAAATCGCTTTTAGCGATAAGACCGCCCATTGTAACAATTTTAAGTTTCTTATATTTTATTTTTATTTTTGGTGTACTATAAAGAATTTATCTATCTATCTATCTATCTACTTATGCCTTCTACCTATCTCTATCATTTATTCAGTTTTCTTGAACCAGTTCAGCCTACATTATATCCACTGCCCAAAGGCTGATTCAGGCCTTCTCTAGATTATACTGTAATCCAAATCCTCATACATTTCGCCTTTTTTTGCTTCTGTTTTGTTTTATTTGTATCTAACTAATGTTTGTGTGCCTTGTGTTGTGCCAAATAAATCGATTTCCTTTTTCTTATTCAATCATGTGGTACTGTACCGTAAAATAATTACGGTACGGTACGGGTTGATTTAGTTTCGTGTATATTAAAAAAAAATCTAAAACCAGATATAAATCTCTGGTATAGTAACTTGTTACCGTAGTTTTCACTATTTCTCCATCGTCATTCCTAACATCAATGCAGGCTATAAACAATCTTTAAAGAAGCCATTTTCGTCTTCAACATCATCTGTCATCGTAACTGCTAACATAGTATGGGTAACTGCCATAACTGCGCAAGAGTTTGTAGTATCAACCACAGAGCTGAGATCATTCAGTAACTAGACATGCCATTTCTAAAAACATCAGTGAAGAGAAGAAGAGTGAAGAGAAGAAGAGTGCTATTTGTTGTTTAGTATAAAATATTTAGGATTATACCTAGTTGCTGCAATGTCTATCGACAAAATGGTAACAGACAAACACGCGATGTTTGTGTGGCGGTGTGTGCGATTTATTTTTACGTTAACGCGAACTAAACGTTTCCCGCATCCGGCTCCCTGATTGGCTAAGAGCTTAAAGTGGGCCAATCGGAGCAATGGACGTCTTAAACGTGTCAAAGTCGCACTCGGCACTCTGAGAATGCCACCTCTAGCAGTGACCAATGAGGCGTTCGCCTTACTCTATGGCGCCGATGCATCGTATCGACACATTACAACCTAATCGCTCACATAGTCGGTACTCGAGCATTTTCTTGGAGAAACTCACACGGAAATGATCGCAGATTAGCAATAAAAGAAATAAGTGTATTAGATTGGTTTATTGCCTTTATTGGCTCGTTGGATTTGTTACCGAGTTTCTTGGTGCAAATTCTTTACGTAAGAGTTTTTGATCAATGTAAGTGAGCTTGAGATCAATAACTACATGAAAAAACGCAAACATCGAGGTAATATTTGTAATATTTTTTATTGTAAAAAAAAATTGTAAAAATGATTCAGAATGTACCTAAGTTTTGACAGGTATGTTTTATGCTGAGCAATGTTTATTAAAATTACAAATGGTAAGATTTGGTTATGATTCCCTGCCGGAGATGTCATAGGTGTCGGGAGACGCAGGACGATTTCCGGCCACCATAGGCACGGGCTTGTGAATGGCAAGCTATGGATAGCTCACCGTCCGGTCAAACAAGGATATAAGAACCAAACCCGGGGCAAGGGCGTTTAAATTCTATAAGCTCCTCAACGAGATATCAGCAAAATTGATAGGGCCAGTTAGGGCCGACGCCTTCCATGGCTGCAGATTTTTCGGATGATTTACTTTAACCCTCGAAACAAAAGGGAGTCGGTACTGTCGGTAAAAATCTGACACTAATTCTCGCTTCACCCAGAGCGAAAGAAGTCATTCAATGATTTCCTACTTAAAAAAAGTATTAAATTAGTACGTAATTGAAAAGATAGTTTTCACTTTGGCTAGCCAGTGCTGTCCATTCCCTGGTCAAAGCACTTCATTCACTGATTCCATCGTTTGCGAACCCGTGCTTTCTTCTTCCAGTTCTAGTGAAACTGTTTAGTGCGTCCTGCCATCTCCTTCGTAGTTTGCCGCGACCCCGCCTCACTGTCTCAGAACACCAACTTTACGCTACTTTGGTCCTTCAAAAACATTACATACGTATGCAAAGACGTGTTGTTTACCATTTACTTGACAGAGACATATTAATTGATTTCCTAATGAGTATTAATCCATCTAACTACACAATAACATGCAACCACGCAAAAACTAATATAGCAAATATAAGAGAAATACACAGCCTCATGTTTTAAACATGATCGAAATTAAATTACACATCTGTTGAAATATCATCGGTAATATATGGACATTTTGTATCGAGTGGTAAAAATAATATATTGCGTCATTAGTAAGTTTCTTCGCTAATTATAAGTAGATTTAATCACGAGGACGAGTTATTTCTTTTAAATGAATTTATAAATTAAATAGTAAATTAAGAAGGTTATTGGCTGGCTTCTCCAGAACTCCACAGCTGTCATTTCGATGATTACATCGATAATTATATTGATAGGGTATAATCTATTAGACGATATTAATTGATTATTAATAACAGATGGTATTCAATAAGATTTTTTAATATACGAGTTGGGCAAGATCAAAAGAACGGTCGATGTGAATGATAGTATCGACTCTTTCTGGTAAAAAGGACGTAAAGACCATTTTGGAGAATTCGACCCTTTTGATGAAGTTAAACTTTTTTCTTCTGCTCTACTACTGCATTACTGCTTCACAGAAGGAGGCGATTGCCAGCCAGAGCCCGGTGCGAGAGGTCGCTGCCGCCGATCACCACCAGGACATAACGGTGCCCTCCGTCGTGATAAAATTATATTACGGTGAAAAAGTGTTTTTTTTTTTAACAATTCATCAAATAACTTCTGCACTGGGTGAAGCGAGAGGAAGTGTTAGACTTTTACAGACTTTACCCCAACTGTGTTCCTTCAGTTTCCTTTTGTATTCAAAGACCAGGATAACCCTCTCCAGCAATCGTGCAGCTCAACACAACTAGATTAATACTACTGAAGGAACTAAAATATTTCAGCAAAATACGTGCCATTTAAATCTATATAATTAATTAAACATTATGCTACTTTATTTTCAATACAAAAAAAAATATTTCTTAAGGAGTGTGTTTTATAAACGGATATAAAAAATAAACTGGTACAAGTGGCATTTAGAACTAATTTAAATAGTCATGATATTAATATTCTTATTAATTTGAATATCTTTTGACTCGTCTGAAGAGCTATCGTTTAGAAGAATCACACTAATATTATAAAGACACGTGATTTTTGTGTATATGTGTTTGTGTAATATCACGATGAAACGGCTGAACGAATTTCGATGGATTTTGGCATACATATAGACCATACCCTGCCCCCCTAGCCAAGTTACAACCATTTAATTTCGATACTCTTGCGTCGAACGCCTCCCCTAGGCCACGCCTCCGATTCCTTTGTTCTAACCACGTGACTGAGCGATGAGATGACGTCAGAACAAAAGAATCGGAGACGTGAAGAAACGGTCGTAACTTGGCTAGGGGTCTAGTATAGACAGAAAAGTGTATGGAGTGCAGCAAAAAAAGGAAATCAACCTTCACGCAACTTTTACATCTATGTCTAGATTTTCATATTGTGTATGTTAGGTTGATTCTCAGCTAGCTATGTAGATTTATAATTTATTCCAATTTAAAAGTGTTCGTGCAATAGAAGGTGTATGTCGACTGTCATTTGGTAAAACGACTTCATTGTTTAATCGATCGTGTGCGATCTAATTAGGACCAATCAACTATAAGCATGCCGTTATGCGATCGTACAATTCTACATTATTTTGCGTGTGAACATGATAGAGAAATGATTATCACTTGTAAATTAGTGGAGTCTTTTGAAAAAAGGTTTACAGGGCTAAGAAAGTGGTTTTTTTTTGGTGGGAAACAGACAGACAGATAGGCTGAGAGATGGACGGACAGCGAAAAAAAAACCTTAGGCTTTTTTTTTAACTATCTGTGTGTTTGGTGGATAAAAATCATCTTATGACATCCCCCGTTCTTAGGCGGAGCGGGAAATAGTGTCAGACTTTTACTGACTAATAACCTACACCAGCTCCGGTACCTTTCGGAGCTGACCCTTGGCCCCCTAAAGTTCAATTTTTACTTGTTGTCGTTGTAAGCTAATAAAATCATTTGCAGAGAAACGCCGACAGAAAAAATCAAATATGCATTAAAAAAAGAAGTGGAATCTAAAATATTTCAAACTGGCATTCATCATCTAAACACAAAAGAGAAAGAATTTCCAGTATGTAACAAAAACAAACAAAACACTATAGACGTAAGAGCAAAATGAAAACATTTCACTCATTCAACGAAGTGAGCAATTAAATCAGTTGCGTAATAAATTAACACTTATATTACATAAACATTGATAATGCTACAATTGACTACAGTAAACTATTCGTATACAGGCTGCTTCACAGAGATGATTCAGACTTAGCATGGGAAAGTCTGAACCTAAATGGAATTTTAGAAATTGATTCGTAAAAAAAAAAACCATCAATTTTAAATTTAAGAATAACTATGTTTGAAAAAGAAACAGTGCTTTACAGTCTGAACAAGTCCGTCTCTCTTTCACGCTGAAATTATGATGAGTTTGAAACGTCATGGGCCTTTCAATCCTGCCTCAAAGAGATGTCAGTACTAGCGGCGAGGCCTGCTAAGGCAGATTCCCGAGTTCAGAGAGGGAGCAGTTATTCGATTATTTCCTACATCAAAAAAGGCACACTTAACCGTAAATAGATATTTTAACATGGCCTATTTTTGTCTCAGAAAATTCAGGTCTTGGTGGTTCTTGTGAGAAATAGGTTTTTGTAAAATAGGTGCGATATCTTGGAAAGATTTTCATTATTGATCACGTTCCAAAAATATTTTTAAATCAAGAAGTTTCAAATTGTCATCGTCAACACAGGTCCAGACAAAGCATTTCACCTCGTCGTATACCACGTACATCGGAAGACTAGAACAATTGGCCTGCTGTGGTCTTCCCATCCTATTATAATTTTGTGTCTTCAATGGTAGCGTAAATAAACTCCTAACAAACTAGTACGCTTCACATCAACAATTGCATCACTATGGTAGTCAAGCACGTTTATAGCATTTTTTTAAAACTAACATGACCAATCACTGACCCATCTCAATGAACCCACCTGTATATCTAGGAAAGAAAGTGTCTGTCTACCATTGAATGGGACAAGTGACAATCCACCTTTTATCGAAGACGTTACGTCATGCCAATAAAAGAAACTAAGTATTCCGTCTCGTTGGACAGTTGGACAATACTAAAGAAAATTGAACTTTTTTGAGTTTTGACATTTTATTGTATTGTGAGCGACGTTGACATCGAGGCTTTGATATTGGTCTAGATAACCAACTTGTTTATTGACAATAAGTTATATATATTGAAATAGTTTATTGGTAGAAATGAAAGTTAACAAGTAAGGTATAAATACAGGTAAATTGAATAGATGTAAATTTTATACGTTTAGAGTTTAACTGTAGTTTTGTAAAAGATCGATGAGGAAATCATTGATTAAAATGTGTCAGTGTTTTGAGAAGCTGGCATTTCTTAGCTTATTTTCAAACTATAACAAACATTTAAGAATAATAGTAAAAGTAATAAGTTTACAATGATAATTTTATTAAATATTATTGGTTTTTATTTTTTTTAAACTAGCTGACCCGGCAAACTTCGTTCCGCCTAATAGTCATTAAATATTGTGATACCTTTTAGCAAAACTGTCAAAGGATTACGCGATCTACTGGCGTTACCAGATTAATTTTAAAATGTTATTTTAATTAGAGATAGCGTTATATTCGGATTCTTTTTTCATGATTTTTTTTCCATATTTTCTTGCCGATTAAACTTTTCCTGGACTATCAGGAATATTTCTAGATCAAAATTAGCCAATTCAGTCCAGCTGTTCTCGAATTTTAGCGAGACTAATGAACAGCTATTCATTTTTATATGTATGTATAATAACTATATACTCATATTATTATGTAAATGTATGCAATTCTTTTAAATGTCTCCTGTATGTACAAGTTTTTGTGTCAGGTCTCATAGTTCATACATATATAAATACATGGTCACAAGAGTGTCATTTATTACATAAACTAAAACCGCTAGATGATTCGATTTCAAACCAGACGTCATAAATGTAACGAAACTTATGAATTTACATAAATATAATTAACACTTCTAATGAAAATGAAATGTAATTTTAAATGTCAATTATTTTTAAATCTTTAGTACAAGGCCTTTTTAAAGAATGTTGCACACTCAAAACTAAGCTCAATTAAGTCGTATAGCTTTTTATTAGGTTAATAGGGAATATTATCAAATAACTGGTCTCGTTTTGGGTAGAACGAAAGGAAATGTCAAACTTTTACTAAATCATCAAACCAAATCTCACGCTTCTAGGTGGAGAGAGTGGGTGTGTCAGACTTTTACTGACCAAAACCCACCTTGTTAGTTACCATGGCTCTGGAATGCAAAAAGCAACTGAAGAATAACGGTGAGTTTTAATGAGTAAAAGTCATATACACCCTTTTATCCACTATAGAGCAAAACAAGATATTTTGATGATTTTCCATCTCTAAAAAAATGCGAGAGGCGACATCGTGGCAGACCAAGGCAAAGGTGGATAACTACCGAAAGGACTGGCCCGCAGTGGCCGATGACAGAAGTTTGTGCCAAAAGGAAGAGGCAGGCCTTCGCTCAGCAGTGGGACATAAATGTATTAACTAAATATAAACGAGCTTACATAGCTTAGCTTTTAGTCTGCCACTGGCTTAATGAGTTGCCTAATGAAGATGTGCCAATACAAACTGTTGTTTTGTCAACTAATGTTAAAAGAGCATAGAATAATAAATATTATTACACTTGTTAGAATGTCAGCGGAACATTAAAGTCGGTTGTGTAAATGCGACCTTTGTTTTGAAAGCGATACGGTATGTTGATCAGATCAAAATGATAGGTGTGTGACAGGGTCGTTTGAGCTCTAGTTTGTCACTTTTAACAGAGTTAACAAATTACTTTGTTCGTAATTATTTATATGTGTTCATAATTAAGATAGTCAGACACCAGAATGTCTGACCAATAGTCTATGACATTCAACGTGACAATGTTGTCAGTCTTCTAGCCACGTCTGTATGGATGACAGTGATATATAGGAGTAGGACTAGACATTTTGTTTTTGTTTAAATTAATAAATTTGTATTTAAATAGTTACTTAGTATATGATCATTTAAAATTTAAGTTACCAACTTAATATAAAACATTGAAATATTCTTTAACATCAATAAAATATTTTATTAAAAATAAAATCAAAACTCTTAAACCTCCAATCACTATAAAAAAAAAATACCAGCTGATTCGAAAAAGTTTTTTTTTTAATATAAATTAACAAAGAAAAAATTGGAGGTGGAGTTAGACGGTTAAAAAATAGCCTACGACTTAACAAATATTCACAAAAAAAAACATTTAAATCGGTCAAGTGTTCAGAGGTGTTTGACAACAAATATTGTGATACGAGATTTTCATATTTATATTAGACTATCTTTTGCCTGTAACTTCGCTCGCGTATATAAAAGCCACTCACTCAGGAATAAAGCTCTTTTCTATCGGTGAACACATTTTAGCAATCGGACTATTACTTCCAGAGATTACCTCCTACAAAAAAAAAAAAACGTAAAAACAAACTTTACCTCTTTATTATATTAGTGTAGAATATTGATGGATGACCATCATTTAAATTAACTCAAACAATGCATGCTAAACTAATGCTAATTACCCATACCTCATTACCTGAATCCTTCAATTGAACACAACTTCATTAAAGAAACTTGGCTCACATACTAGCACCTATACACCTGCTCACTCTCATTGCATCTGGGTTAGTAGTGCTATACTTTCTGGAACATATCCAAAGTGCGATGGCCTTAAGGATAAGTTGGCAGAAAGATAATTACAATGTTAGTATGTAGTTATAATTATAGTAACTGGATCAGTAACTGTTATTAACACAGTGACAATACTTGCATTAAGAATATCAACTTTACTGATTTTCTATTTTTTTACAAGCTTTTATTTAGTTTCAGCTGTCCCAATGTTTGTCTGACATCAAATCTTGCAAATAAAATTTGATCTACTTCTCGGCTACCGATTGAGCTGAATTTTCGCATGCATGTTTAAATCAGATGACAATGCAAAATTATTATGACATGAAGCTGATCTGATGATGGAACCGGAAGGTGGCTATAGGAGCTTGGTAGTTAAACGACATAACCCCGTCGAGTTTGGGCTCGTATGGTTTGTCTTGACAAGTATTAATTATATATACCGTGTTATAAAAGCTTGCTATGAATAAACATATTTTCATTAAAAACTTGTGTGTGCGCGTTTGCCTAGAAGTAACAAACTCCGGTAGGGAATTTCACTCTCAGTAAATGTGTTCCCAAAACGTTTTGTGCGTACTGGTGGGATGTCCACCATGTACCGATGACACATCGCTGTATGTCTGAGGGTCTGATAATAGAACGGGCTTGGCAAAATTAGCTTATGCGATATAGATGCTTACTCTCCAAATTGCCCAAAATGTTATTAATATATTCCACAACTATCACACAACGCCGTCTAGTCCCAAGCTAAGCAGAGCTTGTGTTATGAGTACTAGACAACTGATAAACATACTTATATATTTCTAAATACATACATATTATAGATAAATTACACCCAGACACAGAACAAATGATTACGCTCATCACACAAACATTTGTCCTGGGTGGGAATCGAACCCACGACCTCTGGCATAGCAGTCAGGGCCACTAACCACTAGACCAACAGGCCAGTCATTATTAGTTATTAAAAGCTTCGTGTTTGACATATTTTTAATGGTAAGCGATGATATTACAAGGTGGTATTTTGTAACTTATTACGTTGTGCAGTAAAGAATTAGGAAGGTGTAACATCTTCACCTTTGTCTATGATTGACGCGAAGTAAACATTGTTTACTGATTTTAATTTTGATTTACATCTTTTTTATAGTATCGGAAGTGATCTATGGATTAGTGGGCAAAGTCTCTATTAGTACATAAATGAACATATAAATATAATAAAATGGAATAGACTGAATGTTCAGTGGTGGACTCTTATTAATAATTATTATTACCACATTAATAAAGATAAAGGCGAAAGTTTGTTAGTGTCTACGTTTCTTAAGTACTTCTTCACGTTTGAATAGCTGAAAATTGAGTGCACTGAAAAACCATTTCCTGAAAAAAGGACATTATATACTACTATCATGTCCTGAAAATAGGACATTACTTACAACTATGATGTCCTTGTTTTAGGACATGATCTATCCGTGTCATAAATTTAGCCTATGAAGATGTTGTATAATACCTATCAACTTGTCATAAAAATATGCTGCTTAGTCGAATAAATAGGAGAATTACCTTTAATGTCATGTCGATTGTATTGGTAGCTATTTTTCAACAAAGTATAAAATTAAACGAACCTTATGCTGTTGTAAAAAAGTGATTGTATTTGTCCAAAAGGTCAATATGCTTTTAAAGAGATTGTCGATGCAGTTTCAAAACTGCATACGACGATAACGGTCAAATATAATTTATTGCGAGATTGCGTGATAAGAGTAGCGGTGAGCTCCTTGCCTATGATGATAAGTTGACTTTTATCGCAAAAAAGCGAAGAAATTATATATCTTCATTTTAATTAAAACAGTTCATTAGTACCTACCAGTGATACAGAAAGTAATAAACAAATTAGATTTATGTTTTCTTCTCAAGAAATGGTAGGTACAACATCTATTTGAGCTGTTTATCTAGTTCTTTAGACTGTTATATTCCACAGCTGGGCTAAGGTTTTCCTCTTACTTTTCCTCACACATCTGTTCTCGCTTATTGCGGGCCAGTTCGTCGCTTGCCAACCGATTTGAAAAATTATTTTTAAAAAATTGTTGGAAAAGGTCCCAAATGGTTGTGTTGGGATGTTAAGATGGAATCTTGGCGAAATCGAGGGAACTCTTCAAACTCCTCAATAATTTTTTTTAGTGAAGTCTGTTATTTTTTTTAATAAAAAGAATTTTTATTGAAAGTTAACAAAGAAGCTTTGATAAAGCTTAAAAGACTTACTGCCGCACACAGAGACGTCATTTTACTTTAATATCAAGTATAGCAAAACCTAAGGTACTTAACGTCATAAAGATATAGACTATTATTCAATGACAAAATTAGTAAATCAGAGATTAGCGTTAATGGGCGTCTCTGAGTGCGGCAGTTAGATACTTGAATTGACAGTAAGTATTCTTACTCGGATGTGTTAGGGGAAAAAGAAAGTGAAGATAATCCCAAGTCACTTTATTTGGACAATTTTATTACCTTTGCAAAACATAAATCTTTACATTTTGCTTTCGCTTTTGTCATACATAGTAACAGAGGTCTTACCACGAGCTCTTAATGCTATCCATTTGGCGACCTAAACTGAACTTGAATGGCCTGTTGGTCTAGTGGTTAGAGGCCCTGACTGTTATGCCGGAGATTGTGGGTTCAATTCCCACCCAGGACAAAATTGTTTGTGTGATGAGCCCGATATAATTTTTTGTGTCTGGGTATAATTTATCTATACCTAACTTTTGCCCACAGTTTCGCCTACGTACATAAAATAGAGCCTATGTCACTCAGAAATAAAGCAGCTTTCGATCAATGAAAACATTTTAGCAATAAAAATAAATAGCTTTGCCTCTTTATTGTATTAGTGTAGATATGTCTGTATTTAGAATTATATAAGTATGTTTATCAGTTATCTAGTACTCATAACAAAAGCTCTACCTATCATGGGACTAGTCGGCATTGTGTGATAGTTGTGGAATATAATAAAACTTAGGGAGCTTGGGGAGTATAATTCCATTCCTCTTTTTTGATCGCACGCCTGACATTGTATCACATCATCGTAAGGCACCAGGTTTGCTTCGTACGCAAGTATAGGGAGAATTCACGCACTATGTATACAAATACAAAAATAAATAGCTGGGTAACTACCTAGGTAATAATAATATAATTAAAATCTATATATATAAAAATCAATGCCACTTTTCGTTGTTATTTTATAACTCAAGAACGGGCTCACCTATCCAAACCAAATGTTTAGGCTTTATTCGGACTATTTAGTTGATGGTTTATGTGAAGTTGGGTAGAGTAGGGTTTCCTCTACCCTACTATACCCTACCAAAATTCACAGTAGAGTAGTGTAGAGTAAGGTAGAGTAGGGTAGAGTAGTGTAGAGTAAGGTAGAGTAGGATAGGGTAGGGTAGAGTAGGGTAGAGTAGGGTAGATTAGGGTAGAGTAGGGTAGAGTAGGGTAGAATAGGATAGAATAGGGTAGAGTAGGGTAAAGTAGGGTAGAACAGGGTATAGTAGAGCGTAGTAGGGAAGAGCGGGAGCGAAGCTGCGCGGGCAAAAGCTAGTAGTAATATAATTTAAACGAGTGTCCATGGAGTTTCTTGCACGTTCTTTTCTGTAGAGACCTACGCTTTGGAACGTGCAATTTAGCTTCACTTGTTTGTTTGACTAACCAACATTTTGACAATTCAAAAGTGCCTGTAATTGGTCTATTTGAAATAAACGGTTTTTAAGTTTATTTTGATTTTGCTCGTGAGTGTCTTATTTACAATCACTTATAACATACTCAATGATGTGAAAAATAGAAAACAAATCACGCAGCTATGAAGTGACAAGTGTCTACGAGTAGTTTATTTATTTCCTAGAGAATAGAAAATCATTTCCTAAGATCAACGTTTTCTACTCTGTCGATAAATAACGATAAACAATAACAGTTACAGCATATTAAAAATAAAAATAATTCTCTACAACTTTCTTCACTCTTATAATGTACTATGGAAGTCTTTTAACACTGTCGTATATAACTAGTATCTGCCAGGAGATTTATTCGCGTCAAAGTAGGTTTCTTCATACAAACTTTGAGCAACGGGGGCTGATGCTCCAGACATCGTTATCAGACGACCGGACGTCGACCTACCCCTTACTCGCCGTCCACAAGCCTGCTCCTTCAGGAGCCAGATACTAGTCGTGTTCTTTGCGTCAACTGATGTCACTTCATGCCACTAGATCAAGCGGTATGATGGTGAGTGGCCACCATTACTTGTCAAAATTGGATTTTTAACGACTTCCCAAAAAGGAGGAGGTACTATGTTCGGCTGTTTGTATGTTTTTTTTTTTTAGATTCGATTGACATTCAATGTTATATAACTGACCGAAAGTATATAAAAAAATTACTGTCGACTTGAAAATAAGAAGGTTGATGATGATAGGTGTTTTATGTATTTGTATAAGTATATATGTGTTTGAAAGGAGGAACTGACTGACATATTTACACACAGCCGACGGAAATATTTAGCACAAAGTTTTCTTTTATGATGTAGGCAGGTGCTAAGGATAAAACGGGAGTCCAAAGTAAGTATGGAGAAAACTAATTGTACGTAGGAAAAACCGCTGACAGAAGCTAGTGATCCTACTCCGCGTTCCGATTTGAGGTAGTTTCGATGGTAACGCGCCAACAGTCATTCCGAATTACCATAAGCTCCATAATATATCACGCATGAAAACGGGACTAAAATCAATATCTGGATTCATGGATTCATTCTGGATACTGCCGGAGTCTGTGTTTTCTGATAGCTACAACTTGGGGGTCTTTAAGTCAAGAGTGAATAGGTTACTTCTAAACAAGCGTGCTCCATCGTCGACCACATCATCGCTTACCATCAGGTGAGATGGTGGTCAAACGCGAGCCTATCAATAATGTAAAACAAAAAAAACATGAACTTTGAACTAAGCCAAACGTTAAGTTACAAATAAGTTCTAAACCTAGTACTAAACGCGTTAAAAAATAAAAGGCCCTAACATTTGAGAAAGACCCTAGACTGTAATTTGGAACGAAACTGAAAGAAACAATGAAATAGTAATTAGGGGTCTGATGTAGTAGTAGCTATTTTAGTAGTAGTTAAACTACACTGGACAAACAACGAGGTAGTCAAAATACAAATATCAAAACGAGTTTTTTATGATATACTGGGGCCAGGGTTATCCGAAAGGAAGCTCGAGCTCCGGTATGAAGAGGCTAGAAGGAACGGGGTAGGTTTTTAGTCAGTAAGAGTCTGACACTATCTCCCTTGACATAAGATGATTTTTGCCCACCATAAAAAAAGCCTTTTATGAGAACTTTAAAGCCATGCATGCTAGACTATACCTAACAGGTTTACCTGTACAGTTATACCTGTCAGGTAAGCTTGTGTGGAAACCTGCACAGTTGTGCAACATACACGTTCCGGTTTACCTGTATAACTCAACTGTACAGGCAAACCTGTCAGGTATATCCTAGCGTGTATGGCTCATCATCATCATCATATTAGCCGATAGACGTCCGTTGGACATAGGCCTCCCACAAGTGTCGCCACAATGAACGATCCTGTGCGTCCCATCGGATTCCCGCAACCTCGACCAGGTCCACCATGTAGGAGGCCTTTCAACGCTGCGTTTTCGTACACGGTCGCCACTTCAAAACTTTTCAGCCCCAACCTTAGGACAAATACTTTGACCTAAGGCTATCAATCAACCTCCTTCGTTGTTCCGCACCGGTTGATGTACGTAATTAGTGATGCGCAACACCCGCTCAGTTTTTTATTAGCTAGTGATGTGAACCTCTTACTGCGTCTCATGAGGTCATAGCGATTTGTAGGTATTTAAATATCACGTTTTACTGCGACTGGTGATCTCAGCAGTCATATATTTAATCAGACATTTGTATGTACAATCTTAAGTCCGTTAAATAAATATTTATTGTTGAAAATTAAAATAAACACCTGTATAAAAATGTGGGTATTTTTATATTCTACTAAAAATTGTGAGTATACAAGAAAACTGCAACCATGACAGTGAATTGTCGTAATCATTTCAAAATGAAACTATCTCGAAATCGTACACATAAACAAGCAACAACCGTGTGAATGAAGATAAGAGTCATCCACACAAAAAACAGACGAATGATACAATTAACAGCAAAATGATATCTTAAATATCTTACCAGAAAACGTGAGAAAACATCCGACCTTCTGGCATAGAACAATCAGCTTTTATTCATATACACTGTCTTCGAATGTCACAAGCACAGGTCACGATAACGGAACACACCGTACATGCAAAAAGTGGACGCGAAAAGAAATCAAACGATCGAACGCGATTGGCCGGTCGGTTAGAACGTTCGAATCCGAAATTCAAATTGGCCAATGGGAGGAGATCGCGCATGCGTGCAGTAACGACGAACGCTTGACGCGGACTGAGGCAGTTTCTCAAATGAGTGGTGGTTGACGAGCCTTCTCCATTCACACTGTCTCGATAATTGGTTGTGATGTCTTCGATTTTGAACCTTAACTTCGTAGTTGGTAGGTTTAACTTCCCAAGTGCTAATTTGGCGGTTATACCCATTTGTATGGAAAAGAAACACATTGCCACCTCGGTCGCCTTCATATGCGCAGGAGTACACTTTTTGCAATGTCTTGTTTTAATTTTCTTTATAATTTTTTATATAATGCTTCTTCTACATTAATGAAACGATGAGTAGTTTTGAAAACTGTTACATAAATAAATTGGTAAAAAATGTAATTATTCAAAATAAAAAATATTACGTAAAATTAAACTTAGCATAATATTTGAAAAAATATGAGTAAAGAAAGTTTTTGTGTTCAATTCCACTGTTTATGTAATAAAAAAAACTGGCATAAATAAATCTCTGTTCAAGTAGTTTGCGTTGATGTCTTTATAACAAACGACAACTCAGCTAAAACGTTGTCAAGGCAACCCACTCATTAAGACACCATTTATTTCAATTTAAACCTTAAATCATCAGGATACAGTTCGTTTCACAATGCATCTAAGGACCAACTTAAATATAAACAATGGTCACATTTTTCTTAGTAAGGAATTTTCATAAAACTAAAAATAATTAATGTGTGAATGATGTGCATTTCATAATATTATTTAACTTATTATATGGGGTTAAAACCCGCAGTAAAACAGAACGATTATGACTTTTTTTATCTTTATTATGAAGACAATGTAATGCAATTGGGAACGAATTTCTTTTATATAGTGACTTTTTTTTCGGTGGACAAAAATCATCTTATGATAACCCCCGCTCTTAGGTGGAGCGGGAGATAGTTTCAGACTCTTACTGACTAAAAACCCCACTTCGTTCCTTCTAGCCTTCATATCGGGGCTCGAATTCCTTTCGGATAACCCTGGCCCCAGTAGGGTTCGACCCATCTGGGCCCCTCCTGTCGACAACTCCCTGAGGCACGTGGGAACAGTGCGCGCCGTTTACGTCTTGGGCTCGGTCCGGACAGTTACCGGACGGTCGGACAGCGGGCTACTCATGGCTCGCCGTCCGCGAGCTCGCGTTTTATGTAGTGACTTCAAAACCACACAGTGTTCCTTCAGTTGCAATTTTCGTCACAAGTCCAGACGGCTTTGGAGAAGACGACCAATGGCCGGACCCCTACGGTTTTGCTAACACCCCTTTGATGCGCGTTTAACACTACTCGCAGTCGACGACTCGGGCTCGGTCCAGACGGTTACCAGACGACCGGACGGCGAGCTACCCTTTACTGGTCGTTCGTAAACCCACACCTTCGGTGGCTGGTAGTCGGAGTCGGAGTCTCAGCGGCTGAGATGTGAAGATAAAAAAAAAATTAAGAACGAAAGAAAAAAAATAATTTAAAAAAAACACGCAAATAGATATATTTAAAGATTTGTCAAAAAAAGGACAGTAATTATTTCCAGAGAGAAACAAATAAAGTTGATCTCCTTGTAACATTGTGTTCATACTAATTACAACACAATGACATATTTTAACTTAGTCCGTGATAAGGCCTGTCGTACTGTATGGATCAGAACGTTGGGCTGTGAAAAATATGGATGAAAAAAGATTGCATGTAGCAGAGATGAGAATGTTAAGATGGATGTGTGGTGTGACAAGAATGGATAAAGTGAGAAATGAGTATATTAGGGGAAGTTTAAAAGTGGCGCCAGTGACTGAAAAGTTGAAAGGGAATCGTTTGTCTTGGTATGGTCATGTGAAAAGGAGGGACGAAACGCATGTTGCTAAAAAAGTTATGAGTTTACATTTGAATGAATGGAGGGGGAGAGGGAGGCCAAAGAAAAGATGGATGGATTGTGTCAGAAGTCATATGAAAGAAAAGGGAGTTAGTGATAGCGTGACGAGTGACAGGACAGAATGGAAGAAAAAAACGTGTTGCGCCAAACACAAATAAAACGGGACAAGGGCAGGAAGATGATGATAAATGACATATTTTAACTAATCCACAAATTTATTTTTTTCCAATACCAAGCAAGCTAATCCACGTCCTCGTTAGATATCTTGTACATTTTAAATTACAGTTTTTATAGCCAACCAATCCACGTCATGACTGAACATATAATAGTTATCATCATAAAATTAACTTTTGCAAACAGCTTTGTTCATATGAAAATCGAAAGTTAAGCGAAGGTGACGTACTTTTAACAAGCTTTAATTTAGTTTCACGAAGGTTTCACCTGTCCCGATGTTTGTCTGTAATTAATTGCAAATTATATTTGATCCACTTCCCGGTTACCGATTGAGCTGAAATTTTGCATGTATGTGTAAATCAGACGACAATGCAAAATTATTATGACATGGAGCTGGTGTGGTGATGAAATCCTCAAGGTGGCTTTTTTTTATCTGATATAAACTAGTACTTGACTATAATCCCACCTGATGGTAAGCGGTGATGCAATCGTTGATGGTGAGGCACTAGTTTATTAAGAGCCTATTCACTCTAGCCTTGAAGACGCTCGGATTGTAATCGGACGGGAAGATCGCAGCAGGCAAATTGTTCCAGTCCTTCGATGTACGCGGTATAAATGACGAAGCGAAACGCTTAGTCCGGACCGTGGAGGTTTCAACAACGTAAGGGTGGATACTCGCCGTACGTCGGTTTGTCCGGTGGTAGAAATGGGATGGCGGAATCAAGTCATGCAATTCCTGCGCGCACTCTCCAAAATGCAACCTGTAAAACACCGAAAGGCTGGCTACCCTACGCCTGTGCTCAAGGCTTTGAAGATTGGTCTTAACCATATCTGGATCACCAATCAGTCTCTTCGCACGCCTTTCCTCCGAGTTCAAAGCTGCCAGGTGGCACTTTGCAGCACCAGCCCATATGTGGCTGCAGTACTCCACACACGATCGGACCTGTGCTTTGTATAAAATTAAAAGCTGTCCCGGTGTGAAGTACCGCCGGACCTTTGCTAGAACGCCTAGTTTCCTAGCAGCAACTTTGGCTTTGGATTCAATGAACCGCCCAAAATTGAGGTCGGAGGAAATTTCAACACCCAAGAGCTGAAGGCGGTCGGTACAATCCAATGTTACATTCTGCAAAGTAGGAGCCGAGATAAACGGGCTCCTTTTGGCGGTGAACAGACACGCCTGTGTTTTGGCAGCGTTGAATCCCACCAGATTGGTTTCTATATTTAACTTGTTTTTATATTGAGTGAAATATCAACCTTTCCCGCTTTGGTCAAAGCGAGAGGGAGTACATAAACATAGTAGGTACAGGTTAATTAATATTATATTGTATGTTTGTTGTTTTTTTGATTTATTAGTTTATGTATATTATTTAGTTATTTCTTTATATACGTTGGATTCCGATGTATAGCTGATAAAAGCATCGCATTGGCGTTAATTGCTGTAATGTTATATAAATATAAATTACTAGCAGACCGTCCGTAAATATAGCCTATGTTAATCAGGGTGAATTTAGCTTTCCAATAGTGAAAGAATTTTTGAAATCGAAATAGTAGTTTTTGAGTTTACTCATTACAAACATACACACAAAAATAAAAAAATCCCTATTTATAATACTAGTGTAGATTTATTTAATTAAATTTATTTATTTAAATGAGAATAATGATGAAGAGAGAGATGCAGAGCCAAGTTACGTTGGCCGTATTGTAACAGAAGCACCACTGCGGTGCGCTGTAGGCGTTTACACTTTTTACCTGACGGATGTCCTCATTGGACACAGTTGTTTCGGTAGCTTCCTGTTTCAGATACGGCCCCTATTATTTGGGGTCGGCGCAACCCGTATTTTTCTTCCATTCTATCCTGTCACCCGTCATGCTATCACTAACTTCCTTTTCTTTCATATAACTCTTTACACAATCCACCCATCTTTTCTTTGGCCTCCCTCTCCACCCATCCACGTTTATACTCATAACTCTTTTAGTAACATGCGTTTCATCTCTCCTCTTTACATGACAATACCAAGACAAGCGGTTTCCCTTCAACTTATCAGTGACTTAACTTATCATCACTAAACATACCCATTTACAATAAAAATAAAAATAAACACTATAAAAAACTAGATTCCATTCATGAAAAGGCATCTGACCTAGTACGGTACACTGCCTTTCAATCACAAGCTAGCTTGTTATTTATTCAAAGTCACTACAGATATGGTAAAACAATATATGTGTTGCTTACACAGCTACTTTAATCAATAAAGAATTATATGCCATTTAGTTCTTAGAAAACCATGAACTATATATTTTTTTCTTTAACCCTTCAGATACCTACAATTAGAGACACAATAGTAAGACAATAGATGCGCGGCCACCGGTGGTCGCTTGGGGATTCATGAATTAATATAAGCTAACGCTTGACTGCGACCCCACCTGATGGTAAGCAGGGGAAAGGAAACCGATGGATGCGTGACACACAGGACCGGTCGCTGTGGCGACGCTTAGGGGAGGCTTATGTCCAGCAGTGGACGTCTTTCGGCAGATATGATGATGATGATGATGAGTGAGATAGTGGTCAAACGCAAGACTATCAATAAATAAAAAATAGCGTTGTGTGACAGTTGCACAAAAAATTGCATATTAAAATGACAAAAACTAATTCGTATTGAAAAGAAAAAGCATTCACAGTTTGCTGATTTGAGGTGAATTATAATGATAAAGTAACTTTCATTAGGAATGCATTCCTACCCTAGCACTAAGTGGAAGTAACGCCCTGGTACCGCCACTGTGCGGAACGCCCGGAGGACACGGTGGAGCACACAGTTGAGGTGTGCACAGCTTGGGCGGAACATTGCCGTGCCCTCGTGGGGTCGACCAGCGGCGGAGATCTCTCACACCGGGCCCAGTTTCAAGCCTTGGTTCGGAGCGAGGAGAAATGACAGGCGGTCGCCTCCTTCTCCTTTTACAGGCAGTAATGCTAACAAAGGAGAAGGCCGACCGCATCAGGCAACCGCGCTCTCGCCGCCGCCGGGATTTCGATCCCAATTTCTGGCCACCATAGGAGTGGGCTTGCGGACGGCGAGCAATGGGTAGCTCGCTATCCGACCCAAGTCGTCGACGAGGCGCACTGTTCCCGCGCGTCTCAAGGAGTTGTCAGCAACAGCAGCCCAACTGGGTTGAAGCCTACTGGGGCCAGGGTTAGTTTCGAGAGGTAGCTCAGCCCCGGTATGAAGGCATGAAGGAACGGGGTGGGTTTTTAGTTAGTAAGAGGCTGACACTATCTCCCGCTCCGCCCAAGAGCGGGGGTTGATATTAGATGATTTTCCCCAACATAAAAATAAATCCTAGCACTACCGTTTTAGTAGGTACTTATTGTTGACTGCTTCCAGAGTTATAATATTTTGGAAAATTTTCATAAGATGATAGCAAATATTGAACAACGAAGAGTATTCATACAAGCTAAATATAATAATGATAGACCAACTAATAAAATAGGAGTGTCAATTTATTATTATTGTTTGAGGTGTGGAAATTGCGCAGTTCGAATTCAGTGTGATAGGTATTAAAATATTTATTTAGTAACAGTTAGGATGGTATAAATACATTGCTATATTCTGCGTTATTGAGAAGAAATAAATACTAGAGAAAACAGTGTAATGCAAAATCTTCTTCTGATAATATGCAGATGTCATATTATTATCATCACTTTCTTTTCGCGGGCTTGCAGACGGTGAGCCATGGGTAGCTCGCTGTCCGACCGCCCGGTAACTGTCCGGACGGAGCCCAAGACGTCAACAGCGCGCACTGTTCCCACGCGTCTCAAGGAGTTGTCAGCAACAGCAGGAGCCCAGCTGGGTTGAAACCTACTGGAGCCAGGGTTATCCGAAAGGGAGCTCGAGCCCCGGTGAAGGCTAAAAGGAACGGGGTGGGTTTTTAGTCAGTAAGAGTCGGACACTATCTCCCGCTGCACCCAAGAGCGAGGTTTATCATTGGATGATTTTCCCCGTCATAATCACTCTCTTGTTCTTCTTCTTCCTTGTGTTCATCATGAATACTTGTCGATTACTCGCTG
The DNA here is from genome assembly GCA_949319445.1 of Mythimna lalbum. Classification (NCBI taxonomy): domain Eukaryota; kingdom Metazoa; phylum Arthropoda; class Insecta; order Lepidoptera; family Noctuidae; genus Mythimna; species Mythimna lalbum. The sequence goes on along the minus strand of OX439357.1, from coordinate 14,857,554 downwards.
TCTGAGTGGTCAACTCCTTTCTAATAAATTTGAATGCAATGTTTTGATTTAATTTATTTATTCCATGGATTACTTATTATTGAGTGTGATTGAGGTCAAACGCGAGGCTATCCATATTAATAAAAATATTAATTAATTCTTTAATTCTTTATTGTACACTATAAAAACTTATAAAATAGGTGGATAACAAAGTTCATGTACATACAATTCTTATTATATTTTATACCAATTGTAATTAGACTTTTTGGTCAATAGTCAACTTACTCTAATTTTTAATTATTAATATTGGAACGCCGACGCTGTCTCGTCTATCGGAGGTGGTTTATTGTTGTAATAATAACTGTTATATTATTATATTTATCTTTCACACAGTCCATTGTTTATTTGGATATATAGAAGTAATAATATAAAACCTTAATTTTATGATTAATTTTATATAGTACCTGCTGACCCGGCAAACGTTGTTTTGCCTTATAAATTATTTTTTGCTATAAAAACATAGGGGTTGTTGATAAAAAAGTAAAAATTTAGGGTTGTATGTATTTTTAATGCCACCATATAAAAAAAAATCGCCCAAAAAAAAAAAAATTAATGGTGAACAACCCTTATCACTTAGGTGGAATGGAAAATAGATAGTAGCCGATTCTCAGACCTACTAAATACGCATATAAAATTTGGTAAAAATCGGTAAAGCCGTTTCGGAGGAGTACGGTAACTAACGTTGTGACATGGAAATTTTATATATATGAAGATAACCCAAGTAAAATTTAATAACATAATATTTATAATAATTTGAAACAAGTGAACTCAAGGAAAGGGCCAAACATATAACAGGTACCTACCAGTCCATGACCAGTTATAGGCCAAGTTTCTGAAATGTGATCGTGAATACAGTTAAGCAAATCGTCGCGTTTTGAGGTCTACCGGACAACCGTACGTGAGAATGCTGGAGATATAAATTCCTAAAATAGTCTAGAAAACGTGGTCAATATATTAATTGATCTACTTTTGCTTTCTTTTTTGCATATGCATAAATATTTTGATTTAAAATTTGACATACTTTCCACTAATGTTGAAATCTAGTATCTATACTGATTTTCAACGATCGGATTAAAGAATATAATATTCCACAACTATCATACAACGCCGTCTAGTCCCAAGCTAAGCAGAGCTTGTGTTATGGGTACTAGACAACTGATAAACATACTTATCTATATATTTCTAAATACATACATATTACTCGTATAGATAAATTACATCCAGACACAACAAATGATCATGCTCATCACATGAACATTGGTCCTGGGTGGGAATCGAACCCACGACCTCCGGTATAGCAGTCAGGACCACTAACCACTAGACCAACAGGCCAGTACTATATATGCCTAGTTATGTAAGTCATTTTGAGTTTCGAAGCTATTATTTGAGCATTCAATGACGCTCTTACTCACTGGCTAGTACTGCTTATCTATATAGTAAAGAGGTAAAGTTTTTTTAAATTATTTATAGGAGGTAATCTCTGGAAGTACTGGTCCGTTTGATAAATCTTTTTCATCAATAGAATATAGGTTATAGGCTATATTTTAAATATGTACGCGGGCAAAGTTGTGGGCAAAAGCTAGTGACCAATCCCTACTATCCCTACTATCCCTACTATCCCTACTAATATTATAAATGCGAAATAACTCTGTCTGTTTGTCTATCTGTTACGCTTTCACGCAAAAACTACTGAACGGATTTAGATCAAATTTGGTAGGTAGGTAGAAGAGACACTGGAATAACACATAGGCTACATAGGCTATAATTCCACTGCTGAGCACGGGTCTCTGCCCGCGCGATATAAACTGTAGGGTAGTAATAAAAGCTCCGACAAAAAAAGAAGAATTGGCCTGGGAATTGGAAAATGTTATTTGAACATGCTCTTATTTGTTGTTAAATTGGATATTTTTTTTCGTTTATGTTTTGGGTTTTTTGTCGGTAATTCATTATAACGCTGGTTAATTAGAATAATAGTCGGCCACAGATCGCTGGAGATTAATTTGTTTTTCGGAACCATTATTATTTCCCTAAACTGTAGTCCACGCGGGCGAAGCCGCGGGCGGAAAGCTTGTATATCATAAACAAACATGTCGCACACAAAGATGAAACTGAGACTATCTATTCTACAAGGAAACTCAAAAAGGATCCCTAAAATTAAGAAGATTACAAAAACTTGTTTCGTTGGTCGTCAAGTACGAACCATCGTATGGCGGAGGTCGCCGAACAACATTCCACATCAATGATTATTTTTAGGCATTCGCTCATATTAGCCTAACAGATAATGTAGCCTGGTTGCAGAAAAAAGAAACCTTAGGCAGGTATACATGGAAGACCTAGGCAGGTAGATAGATGTATGAGTAGAATTAGATAATATTTTGTTTATCGAAATTCATAGGGTACTTTCCGTTGATCTAGAATCCTGAAAATTGGCATAAAGTGAGGTCTTATAGCACAGGTATAGGAATAAATCTGAAAACAGTTTTGTTGTTATCTACATCACAAAGAAAGTAGTATATTGTTACACTAGGGGTGAAAGTTACTTATTTCGTCCTGAGTAGGAGTTGGCGGCCGAGCGTAGCGAGGTCGCTAATTCGAGGAACTAAATAAGTAACTTTAACCCCGAGGTAAGCACTGTGCTTTTCATTACGAATACAAGAAGATAGACCTGGGTTTTTTTTTTTAAATAATTTGACAGCTGTTCGTTGAAAGTAAAACTCCCTAGGGATGAAAAGTGTGATACTTCTCAGCCCGCTCCTCAGGCAACTTCTGACCTACTTTCAGAGTGTGAGTAATGAAAAAAACTTTTTTGCAATTCGGAAAAATCGTCGAGACTCCATTCGGGAATTGTAGTTTGCACGGAACCCTCAGTGCGCGAGCCCAACTCGCACTTGCCCAGTTTTTTTTGGTCGTCAACTCGCTTGAACGTGAAAATCTGATGACTATGATCATAGGTCTAAACTCAAAATTATTACTTACCTGTGATTCGAAGCCCATGCGCTGGCCCATCACCAATAAACTACAGTTATATTTGTACCACATAATATTTACTAAAATGCCTCCAGCTTACATCGGTCGTTGAACCTAAAAAAATAAATAGTTGCGTGCTGAAAAATACATAACACGATCAGACATTAGACCGTTATGTTAACTGTGTGCCGCTTATGTTATGGAATACCATGTTCTAATCAAAAATGTATCGATTGTAGTAGTTATAATAATCGTCAGAAATCGGAGCATCACTTCTTTTTATTTATCACACTAATATATATATAAAGGCGAAAGTTTGTGAGTGTCTGTATGTTTGTTACTTCTTTTATATTCTATTTTACGCTCTTACGGCGTTTCCATATTCAGTCAAAAAAGTATCGGGAATGGATGATTTGTTTATGGTTCCAAATTCAAATTTTTGTTTTTTTGTAGTTGTTAGATTGGCACAACTGTTTTCCATTTTGGCGCGGAGTTTGAGTTGCATCTGTTATTTATATTAAATACAGTGCTGGTTTTAGTAATATCATATATAGTGTGTATTGCAAATTTCATAATGGACAAAAATATCGAACAAAGAGTTTGTCTTAAATTTTGCATCGCCAATGGAATTTCGTGTTCGGAGTCACTGAAAATGTTACAGAAGGCTTACGGTGAATCGACTTTATCAAAAACTTGTGCTTATGAGTGGTTCAAAGCGTTCAAAAGCGGTCGAGATGTGATGGAAGATTTGCCTCGCTCTGGTAGGCCGTCAACGTCTGCAACTGAAGTTAACATCGCAAAGGTGAAGGAAAGAGTGACTGAAAATCCCCATTCAACTCTGAGAGAGATAGCCGCCGAACTTTCTGTACCTCACGAGTCGATCCGTACCATTTTAACTAATCATTTGGGTATGAAACATGTTGCTGCTCGGCTAGTCCCAAAAGATCTGAATTTTCTCCAAAAACTCAATCGCATGAAAGTCGCTGAGGACATGCTAGAACGAGTCAGTTCGGACCCAACATTCATGAATCGCATTGTTACTGGTGACGAGACGTGGGTTTACGAGTTTGACATGCAAACTAGTCAACAAGCTTCGGAGTGGCGCCTTCCAACTGATCCGAAACCGAAAAAACCACGCCAAAGTCGATCAAAAGTCAAAGTCATGTTGACTGTTTTCTTTGACTATCGCGGTGTTGTGCATTCTGAATTCTTACCGGAAGGTCTAACGGTAAATAAAGAATATTATTTGAGCGTTATGCGGCGTTTAAGAGAGCAAATTCGACGAAAAAGGCCAGATTTGTGGAAAGAAAATTCTTGGATTTTGCACCACGACAATGCGCCTTCGCACAAGGCTATCATTGTGAACGAATTTTTGACCAAACACTCAACAAATACCATCCAGCAACCACCATATTTACCAGATATGGCGCCTGCTGACTTTTTTCTTTTTCCTAAACTCAAATGACCACTTCGTGGCACCCGTTTTCAATCGATAGAAGACATAAAGGAGAATTCGCGGCGAGAACTGAACTCAATTTAGGAAGCAGCGTTCAAAAAATGTTTTGATGAATGGATTATTCGTTGGCGCAAGTGTATCGTTTCTAAAGGAGCATACTTTGAAGGTGATAAAATAAATTTGGATGAATAACAGACATTTTGTGTATTATTGATCTTTTCCCGGTACTTTCTTGACAGAGTATAGTACTTTTGGAGGTATGCGGTACATACCTCCGTTGGAAAGGGAGGATCCTCTGACCAGACAGGTGTTATAGTCTGGTGGGCGACTGCACGGTAGATGACTTCGTGTGTTCTATATGTTCTAATCGCGCGGAGAACTTTGATTGCGTGACGCAGGATTTCGTATTTTCTTCGTAATTCTTATGTGGTGTCATAGATGTCGCTACATACTGTACTGGTGTAATAGGGTGATAATGTATAATTGGCACTAGAGCGAAGCCGGGGTGTCTTAATACGTTAATAGTTCAGAATAATATAATGAAGATGAAAGGATACTATATATCCTGAGAATAAGTTTTTTTTGGATAATTTTCTATTTTGAAGCACCCACTGAATTGATGGCACAGAAAATTATTGCTATAAAATATAGCAGATGATGAAAAAAATGGATGTAGACTTATAAAAACACATATTAGCTATAATCTATTTTTTAATATTTTTGACATGGATATTTATCACAATAGTAGAAATAATATTACATATTACAACACCGTTAGTATCTATGATGTAGAAACGATTTCACTAAAACATTCAATAAATATTAAAGCTTCAACTAAATACAGAGTGACTAGATTATAATAAACATCTGAATAAACAACAAAACGTATATAAAGCAACATTAGTAAATAGTGTAGAATATAGTTTATTTATCCATAGAAGTAAATTAGGACTATAAGTATACATTAGGCCTTCCACATACATACCTAATATAGCTAAAAGGAAGATATAACATTACTGAGATTCTTTAATTTATATAGAAATATAACACTCTAATTATCGCTTTCTTACTTTGAAAAAGGTATAAAATGGTTCTTCTTCAAATACAAGGTTATTTATAAAACACTAAAAACCTTTCAGGACCGATATCCGCTCCCCTCCGCTATTGTACTATCGCTTGCTTCGCATAAATTTTGTAATATTTAGCATATTTAATTTACATTTCTTTATTTTTCTATGAAACTGTGACGAACTAAAGCATGGTACATTTCTAGAAATCATAGAACAAAAGTTGTTCTTTATGATGTTAGTAACATAGTCCTAAGAGGTTGCCAGTGCTTAATAAATAACCCTGTATATCCCATTTATTGAAACATACAAAAAAATTGATGTAGATAACAAGTGACTTGCATCGTCCAAACTACAAAACAATTTCAAAGATTAAAAGCAAGTCTATGCACATATGACTGTTACAAGAGATCACAATGCACAACTATAGAATTACGAATTCAAAAACATAAAGCTCGTCTAGTTTTAAGTAGGCTTTTAATCACAATAGACATCTCTAATGAAGAGACAGTATTATTACTTGCTAATAAGTATGGAACACAACACCTAACAGAAGTAACACCAATTGATATGGCTTTAATCAGAAAAGATATTATTTTGTCGTTTTCTTCACTTGCATCACCAATATTTTTTTATTAGTACAAATACGTAAAGGACTTATAAGAAAAGGTTTTGTTATTATTAACCCTTCAGATACCGTCAATTAGAGACACAATAGTAACACAATAGATGCGCGGCCACCGGTGGTCGCTTGGGGATTCATGAATTAAAGTAAAGTCTCAATAAATAAAATTCATAAACGGCAAAATTATTATCGTTTGTTTATATTCCAAAATATCACTAAATTTATGGAAATATACAAAATGGAAAAACACTGCGAGCAGTATTTTCTAGTAGCAATTATTGTTGTGAATGATAAATTCTATTATGAATTTACTAGTTATGACAAATCGTGGACAATTTTGGGATCGTTTTTTTTTTTTACATTTGACTACAAACATATGATTAGTAACGTGTACCAATAAAGAGCCCCATTTTTCTGTACTAAATAAAAAATAGAAGTGTATTACTGTCATATCTGAGTGCCTAGTGCGAGTTTGTTTACCACGTTTGGCTCTTTGATTGGTTGAGAGCTTGAAACGGGCTAATCAAAGCGCCGAACGTCATTAACGTGTCGATCGCGTTGACATAAACACAAATCGCACTGGGCACTTTCTTGGTAAATAATAAAGCGTTCGATGGTGGTACACGCTTTCCGTAGCAAGCGTGCACCATCGATCGTCATCAACATGCGTGTCCTTATGATTGTATCCTTTCATTTCTGTTGAAGTCACCTCTCAAGGTATCGTAAAACAAATAGGTCCACCAGAATGTAGCTGTATAGTGGTAATAATTTTGACACATAAGCAACATTCATTTAAATAGTGTACTAAAACAGATTTGCTATAATTATGTCCTAATATAAAACCGAAATTACTTACATATATACTCGTAATTTCAGAATTAGGTTCCAAGATTGTTTTAGTTTCTCTAACATTTAATACTTCGATATATATTTTAGGTCGTAGTTCTTATCCATGATTCGCTTGATTCAGATCTTCTTTTTGGTCAAGAACCAAGTCTGCATGGGCTCTGCCTTCCCTTTCATGGAGACATGTCCACGGTAGGTTAGTTCGAATCGTTCATCGTAGTTATCTTCACGCATCAGGTAACTGAAAAGAAATACATGTATTTAATGGAATATCATTAACAGTAAATTTAAATAAAATTGGCAACTCGTGTTGACCATGAATGGTTCTTGGTATTTTTCACTTAACGTAACAGACTGTCGATTTTCTGTCTACTTCTACAAGAGCATTTTCTATTTCGTAACTACAATGGTCCATTACTAGCAAGGCGCTGGGCTTCCACAGGAGATCAGGATGGCAACAAGCAGATTTACATTCAAAACCAATGTTCGCGAGTTGATTCGTAAAAAGTTGGCAGTAGTTTTATCACAGCGTTAATGTTTTCCTATTAATAATAATAATAATAATAATAATAATTTTTTTTTTTTTTTTTTATATGATTTTGTTAAAAAATATTTAAAAATGTAATTTTATATGTGTAAGAAATAAATAAAGAGATAATAATTTATTTATTGCAAGTAACAATGACTCATATACACACATCAAAAATATTAAACAGTCACAATTAAAATTAGTTTTAGTGCAATAGACTTATTTTTTATTCTGATGATGTAATATATCATCATTATCATGTATAATTTCAACCGAAAGACGTTTGCTGCTGGAGTTAGGCCTTCTTCATGTGCCGCCATAACGTTGACAACATCATGGATGTCTCGCATCAAGGAAACTTCTTCGACCTTCACCGGGTCATCAGTCCACCTTATGGGAGGCCTTCCTATACTGCGGATTCTACTTGGTCACCACTCCAGAAACGTTGGCCCTATCGACCTATTAGTGTCAGCCCTATCGGCCTTGCCTACTGCCACTTTAGTTTAGCAATTGGTTGTCCACCAGATAGATATCTTTATCTTAGATACGATCAGTATAGTTCTCGCCATTGTGCATACCTTCAATGTCCTCTATATTGTGATATACAGCAAAAATGTATAGACAGAAAAAAATATCGACTTCCTAATGTCTCACGACTATCGCCCCTATAAAATAGGAAAGTACTAAAGAGTAAGGTTTCCCAACATAAAGGTAAGAGGATTATTCTGCACTTGCAAGTTTTCTTTGTAAAACCGAGGGGTGGAAACTGATTTCATGGCTATTGCTTCGCCAGCTGTGGTGGCAGACAGTTCCTCCTTGAAACTTGCTAAAACAAAAGTGCTTAAACAGATAGTAATGAGAAAAGTTTTTATAGTATAGGGCAAAATTGTAATACTGGTTCCAATAAAATTTAAAATTAAATCAAAAGTCAAAATGATATCTCTCAAATCATAGCAAAAATATACTGTAACGTTTTTGTATTATTTTTATAAATTGTTTTTGTTTGAAAAATTGTTGTGTCAACTATGGATACGTTCATGGAGTACTATTTTGAAGGAGTGTTCAGTAATATGGATCGCGACTGTTTGAGCGAAAGATACAAAAGGCGGGAACTCGTGGAATACTTCAATACTGTCATCGCCGGTTGCGCTAGAGGTTATAATTTTATCATTTATGTATTTTTTGACCGTTGGATGTATTTATTGGGTTTTTACAATCTTGTTTGGGTTCAATTATTCCAATTATTGATTTTAAAAGTGTTGTCCATTCTCACATAATTATTTTATAAGGAGCCCGATTATTTATTTTTCCATAAATTCTTGTTTGCATTTTCCAGATAAGTTAATCTGATTCAATATATTTTATACCAGCGGGCAAAACCCGCGACTTCGCACGCGTACATAAAATATAGCCTATGTCACTCAAGAATAAAGCAGGCGGTGAAAAAATTTTAGCAATCGTGCAAGTACTTCCAGAGATTACCTCCAAAAAACAAAAAAAAAAATTACCTCTTTATAATATCCTACTTCCTACTAATATTATAAATGCGAAAGTTTGTATGTATGGATGGATGTATAGATGTTTGTTACTCTTTCACGCAAAAACCACTGAACGGATCTCGATGAAATTTGGTACACGAGTAGACCATATCCCAGAATAACACATAGAATACTTTTTATCCTGGGATTATGTACGCGGGTGAAGCCGCGGGCAAAAGCTAGTTAGTTGTAAGCTATACCTATATATAGTCTAGATGTTCAAGTGCATACAGAGGTACTCGTACAAGTTTACTGTTCTTCACTGAATTTACCGGCTCACATAATTCAACGTCTAAAAATTATAGTTTACAAAGTCACGGAAACAGATTCATTCAAAACCACGTTCCATTGCAGATCATATTCAGAATTATAAACACATCAGCTCAATATTATTAGTTACTAGCATAATGTAATATATTATTACTATAGGTACTTATTTTCACTCATGATTGAGTACCCTGTTCTCTAACAATTACCACACAGCCTTGGAGATTCGCTAAGAAACGTTTTCAGTCAAACATAAATAGCATCTCAAGTAAAGTATGATAGTATAAGAAAACCGAGTTTATTGCCCATTAATATAAGATTTCTCTCTATCAGTTTATGTCCATCTAATAATAATGTTTTAGTGAAATTTTATAGATATGATAAAATTTAGTCAATAGTGAAATTATATAATAACTAGCTTTTGCCCGCGGCTACACCCGCGTACAATAATCCCAGGATAAAAAGTATCCTATGTGTTATTCTGGAATATGGTCTACTCATGTACCAAGTTTCATCGAGATCCGTTCAGTAATTTTTGCGTTCTTTCACGTAACAAACATCCATCCATACATAAAAACTTTCGCATTTATAATATTAGTAGGATGTTAGGTGTATATACTATATTATTTTGACAATTAAGTAGACTTAATATAGCGATAGAGATTTCTTGATCCTATAAGATAGATTAAAAGCTGTGATAATCTTGTTGACGAATTTATCAAGACTGGTGGAATTAATAAAAGAAAGTGAGCAATGAAATAACATAAGCGTGTTGCTAAATAAGATCAAAGTAATAGACGTAACAAATAAACTGTAAATTAAACTGAGCACAATCAGTGCCTAGCTTAATTATGACATCGAATTCACGTTCCCGGTTTCTAAATCTTCCACTCAATTATAATAAATTAAAAGTCTTTGTCTTATGTAATGTCCATTAAACTAAGTTACCTGTTGTAACCCTATAGACCCACTGACTAACTGACATATCAACGTACAGCCGAAACTATGGGGACTAAGAGTGAGAAATTTTGCACAAGGTTTCCTTTTATGACATAAGCCAAGAACAAGAGAGGATTTCCCAAAATTCACCCTCTAAGAGGATGAAACGGGGTCCCAATATTTGTATGAAGAAACCTACGTAGACGCGGGTGACGCCGCTGGCAGAAGCTAGTTAAATACGAGTATATTGTTGTTTACAGGTCAGAATCATTCAGACAATACATCATGCAAGAATTTCGTGATGTCTGCTTTGAAGTACCACAACAACTGCAAGAAAGAGAACGGAGATGTTTGTCGGATGGGGAAGTACCATAATGTACTGTATGTGGCCATGAAACTAGCTTTTGATTGGAGCTTGCAGGATAATGATGTGATGGCCGCGTTGTTGGACGAGATCTACTCTTGTGAGAAGACTTTTGAGAGGATATTTTTGGGTGGGTTGGAGATTTATTTACTTTTTTTGGAGCTAATATACCAACATTTTTTTCAGTTACTACAGACTCAAAGAAGAAATCGTTGTAATATGTAGCTTTGAAAAGTCTGATCTTTTAATCATCCAAATACTGAAAACCGCCAACCACTATTTACCTTTATGAATGACTGACATCTTTCAGAAAGTTGGTCTGTGTTTCAACTGTCCAGAATATTATAAATCAAACACAGGAAAAAAAACTTATAGACATTTTTTATTGTTTTTGCAGGAGCAATATTCGGAACATCAGCACCATACTTCTTAGCCGGTTGGAAATCAGATTTCATGGATAAAGAAGAAAACGTACACGCTCTAGTCTTTTACCTAGACCATGCTACTAACGCTAACCTTGAATATAAAGAGAATGGAAAGTCGTATCGTTTCATAGACGTGCCTTTGGAAAGTTGTGGGCATGCATCTCCAGTAAGAGTTGTAATACAGATGGGGGCGTCAGAAATGCTGATGATACTACTCAGATTTGGAGCCAGAATAACTTTAGATACGGCTTCTACAAACCCATTAGAATCCATTTTGGACCGGCTCAATGAATACAATAGGAAGTACCCATACGAGTTAGTCTCTTGCTTGAAATTAGCTATGAGAGCAGTGCCAAGGATATCGTTATCAGTAAACAAAACTCTGTTTAAGGAACTAGAATTGCCTGAAGACTACAACTATCAAAGGAAACTGATGTTGGAAAAATATGGAGATATTCTTGCCGACCATTTAGTGCCTTCTTCAAGATGTGGCTTGAAACCTGTGGAGTTAAAACATTTATCTAGATGTGCGATTAGACAAATGCTTTGGCAGAATTTTGAACTTCCGTTTGGAATTCAGAAGTTACCTATTCCATTGACTTTGCAGCGATATTTAGATCTGTGTGATGATTAAATTCTTGTGTATTGTTTTACTTATAGAGTTTTATTTTCATCATAGACATGCGTCTACTTTTCAATACGATTAATAAATCTAGTGTTACCAGTCACCAAATCGTAGTCTATTTTCTACTGTACTTTCTTTTATTCTATTGTACTCCTGTGTTATTGTCTTTGTGTCTGTTTCTCTGCCTGGTGTTATCTTATTATGTAGACTCTTCTCACTTTATTTTTCATCATCATATGTTCTTGATGCAGGAAGTCGAAACATCTTAGTGACTGAACTATTTTTATTCCGTCTTTTAAGCTGATATTATCATGATCCTACAAAAATATACTAAATATTTACCCGTAAGTATCCTCACTGACGTTGATGGTGCCAGGCACACCAGTGGTCTCGCAACGGCTGGTCAAGTTGACTGTGTTCCCGAAGAGACAATACCGAGGCATGCGATGACCAATCACCCCAGTCACTACCTCACCAGTGTGGATACCGATTGTGATACCCTGGATAAAAAAGATGTGGGTTTATGATACTTACCTAATTAAAATGAATGAGACTTGACATAAAGGAAACATAAGGGGCAATCTTCACGAACGAGGGACTCGCGATGAGTTCGCTCTTCTATCGTCGGGTAGTCTTCTTGAACGTGCGATTATTCCGCCAGCGTATCGCTGGGAGTCGTAACGGAGTTGTCGCGTCTCTGCGACGTCTCGTTATGTAATCGCCGCGTTTCCACGACGAGGCATTGTGCAAACCTTTCTCTATTTCGGTACTCTGGCAACTGTGCATAGTAAAGTGCAGGTCTCTCCCTCACTTCAAGTATAAATTTGTCAATATTAAACAGTGTCCTTGACAGATAGGCAACACAGAAATGACCTGCGTTTGATAGCGCTCTCGTTGCGAGAGCGCCACGATTTGTGGCGAGCGTGCCGTGAGCCCGCTCCCAGTAACGACAGGTGCCAGGTGATACAATGATATTTTGCTCGCTCTTAGCCACTCGTTGCATTGCCACGATAACATCGCCGTGTGTAGACACGTTCTAAGAGAGTGTATAAAAATAAGTGACACGACGATAATATCGCCGTAATTTTCTCGCTCGTGGAGATGGTCCCTAAGGCCAACTGTCTTGAAACTCTGTCGAAGCGAGAAAGTCGTGTCGTTGCCGCTTTGTCGATAGAGTTTCATAGTTTTGTGTGTAAGTTTCACGCAGGCGTACACCAAGCATATCATGATGAATGCGCGTCCGTGGACAGTAATGAGCCTTAGACCTCAATGTCTATTCAACCTGGAATCGCTACTTACGATAAATTAAAAAAAAATACCCTGAACAAAAAGGAGGGTTTAAAACGTTCATAAAATACTAAAATTGATATGTTTTTCACAGATTATTATCAAGTGGGTGGGTCAATTTGAGAATCAGACTTCTGCGGTATTTACACCAATATCTGTTGGAACAACATTGCAAATTAAAATATTTACTTTAAAATTAACGAGTAAAAGTATTCTACTTACAACAGGTTCTCCGTCAACAGTGACAGTTTGTGATAGATCCATCATCTCTAGAGCCAGGAGAGAGATGTGCTTGGCATGTCCCACCTCGTACTCAGGCAGACCGGAAACTGCCATGTACTTATCTCCAACTGTCTCTACCTGAAATTGCGAGACGAAATTAAGTCTTAGTTATGTCCTTGTTGTATTATTCTTCTATGCGTGTCGATAAGTGAATTTTAGTTAAAAAAAAAAAAACAGATTTTTTTTCTGCTCTCTCTCAAATCCATCCAAGGTTGTCTATTAAAAATCGCTTTTAGCGATAAGACCACCCTTTGTCACACCCTATTAATTTTAAGTTATTTATGTAATTTTTTACTTTTGGTGTACAATAGAGAATTTATCTATTTATCTATCTGATACACTTCACGTCTTGACACTGTAAGTTTGATCAGGATGCCTATAGCCTAGATTTGTCGAAAGTTACCAGATTGTAATCCTTTAAATATTACCGAGTCATTTCAATATCATTACAAATAATAATGACGCGTTTGCGTTAGTTTGAATTAAATGGGTTGATATTTCAACTAACAATAATTTGTCTACAGCTATATATTGGTTGGTAAAGTGAAACTTATGCCTTTGACTTTATGTCGATTATTGTAAACTCACCAAAATTTTCTGGTCTATAATAATCAGATCATTGCTATCAAACTAAGAGCTGGTTATTTGTCATACATGGCTACTTCATTTTAAACAATTTTTTATTCAAAAAGTACCTAATCCATGCAGAAAATATTACCTTATAAACATTTGGATTTCTCTTCGGATCAGTCAACACATCGAACGCTGTATACAAATCGTTAAGCATCCGGACGATCTTCATGGCGCCTTTGTGGTCGGTGTGGCGAGCGCAGTAGTTGGCGAAGCCGACGATGCCACTGAAGAGGAGGGTGACGGTGTCGTAGCGACGGGCGGGGACGGGACGCTGGTGACGGAGCTCAGTAGCGACGCTGATTGGTAGGACTGAGTAGAGGAGCCTGAAAACGAGTTATGAGGAATTCTTCGTTATAGGATATTTATTTTGTCTAATACTGAACAATACAGACAAACGTAAGCCAAATTCTAACAGCACTCGATATTACCTCAAAAAAAAAAAAGCTGCGGTCACTTATAATTTTTTTTTTAACATGGCCTATGTATTCAATTTCAAATAGGAAAATGTACTACAATAAGCAAACCACCGTTTCGGATAGACACCCACAAATACCTGTCAGTTTCCTGTTTCTCGGTGATCAGTTCCCGGAAGGTACCTTGCAGCTTGTCGTGCTTGGAAGCACCTCCAGATTTTGTGGTCTGCATCAAACTACTTTGTATAACTATACTTTGAGGCTCCAAAACCTTCACAAATACATACCTATCAGTCTTCACTTTCTAAGAGTCCAGCTCCCGAAAGGTTAGCTGCAGTTTGTCAGTGAGCACTTCCAGGATATCTGTCAGCTTGTGTTAAACACTTATCTACTCAACCTTACAAAACACTTAAATCTTCACAAATACGTGTTAGAAAATACATCTGCAACTTCTCAATGAGCACCTCCAGGTTCTATATTATCTTGTCGTTAGCTACAAACTGAATACAATACACTTGAATCACCACAAATACCTGTCAGTCTTCTGTTTCTCAGAATCCAGCTCCCTGAAGGTCTGCTGCAGCTTGTCAGTGAGCACCTCCAGGTTTTGAGTCAGTTTGTAGTCAGCTTCGAACTGTTCTGACATCAGGACTAGGTCACGAGTCGCGTCGTGCAGTGGGATGTCTGAGATGCACAGGCCGCGGCTGTTAGGTCGGAAGAAATGTTGGTTACTTTTATATATTCTTTAAAATTTAAGCGGGTTCGAGCTGAAACTAAAGCTTGAGTAGATTAAAGTCCTGTAGATGTCACCTTTGTCAGTATCGTGACACTCCATTGGTTGAGCCTTCTCATACATAAAGTTGCGAATTACTAATGTGAATTTTACAATTTACATGTACTTTTCAAAGTTCACTAAGACAAGTACTGACACCCCGTGCCTCGGAAAATACGTAAAGCCATTTTTGTCTCAGTTGTCATTCCTAGATTATAGACAGCTATTACCAGTACTCAGACGTGAAAGTCTGACCATTAGTCTATCTTTTCTATTGTCCAGTTTCTGGATTTGGAGAGGTTATGGAGATAATGAGGTATCGCCTTCTCAGGTTAACAATACAATTACACAATTCAATTAATTGAACACAACATGAATATTATTACCGTGTCAAGTCATCCAAGTTAGTGACACTGGGGTAGCACTGGAATACCACCACGTCCGTCTCAGGAATGTACAGCATTTGACCCTGAAATATAAAGAAGTATTCAACTTATCATTTATTTATTTAGAAATACATCATGATCAGAAGTATTGTCTACACCAGTTTTTTAGGTTAGACTGCTATAAATTGCTGAAGATGTATTTATAGATATACTTACTCTCTTTGGTCTTAGTTTATAGGATGCTGCTGGAGTGTTAGACATTTACTGTCTAAAATCATACCTATAATCATTCAGTTACCTTCTTTTTTATAATGTATAGGCTCACGTTTGACCACTATCTCACCTGATGGTAAGCGATCATGTGGTTGACGATGGAACACGCTTTGCGTTCTAGACATCACTTTGAGGCGCGCTTGGAATACTACGCGCTGTTGATGACTCGAGCTCTGTCCAGACGGTCGCTGGCTGGACGGTGAGCTGCCTATTATTAGCCTATGTGGTCAGTAGAAGAGGTCTGGGTCTCGATGGCTGGGGCATGAGGATATCTGTTCCCTCACGTGTAACCTCAACTTTGGAGCATACCCGTTCGCGGTCTGTCGAAATATCAGTCGTCTGTTCGGTCAGGACTGCTGCAATCCCCTGAGTTTTACGCCAAAATATAAGAGAGAGAGATTAGATCCTCTCCCACAGACAGACATTAATTTGGTGAATTTTGGTCGCGGTCCCGGAGCGGGTGCGCTCCCACAGTTGAGGTGATGTGGCCATTTCCAACTTATATGTATCTACTCGTATTCTATCAGTTAATTTAAAAGAAACTCTTATCCTACCTTCAGACGTAAAGATGCAATGTCCTCGTCAGGGGCTGTGACGGTCATTTCTTCTGGTTTGGTCTTCAGCACGTACACAGTGTTGATGTGAGCTAACACGTTCGCAAATGTCATCTCCAAATGGGGACGCACCTGCAATTATATTAAGGAGTTTATTAATTCTTAGAGATCGCTAAATTTTGACTATACAAGTAGATGGATGTAGAGGGAGACCTAAGAAAAGATGGATGGATTGTGTGAGAGGTGATATGAAATAAAAGGGAGTTAGTGATAGTATGACGGGTGATAGGACAGAATGGAAGAAAAAACGTATTGCGCCGTCCTTAAATAATATGGGATAACGCTGAACGTCCTGCGCGTCCAATATAATAATGTTTTCAGGATGTTGTTGAGATAACATCGTTACTGTAGCGCGTCGGGCATGCAAAAAAAACTGCGTTGCAACTGAGAAGAGTGAGAGACAAGTATTCTGAAAACTGTAGCTGAGAGCTTCGGGTCTCCGATTTTTCAAAGTTTGTGCAGAGATTGATTTACTAACACTAGGCAATAAGATTTTTCTTAATTATATTACTAATATTGTATGGATGCCTGAAATAAAATTATTATATTAGTCCAGTCACTTCTAGTCTAGTATAATTCTGTACTAGACTAGATGTCGACAGATGTTGTCCTGGTTTTTCGTCAGAATAAAAATTTGAGGACCTGATTGCAACGCCATGTGCGGACGACTCCTTTTGTATTTTTAAATCATCCAGAGACCCACTCAAATATACACACAAAATTTCATCCAAATCGGTAAAATCGTTTAGGAGGTGTTCGGTGACAAGTACTTGTATACAAGAATTACATACAAGACGATACGTACTTCTCCACAGAGATTTACGCTTTGGAACGTGCAATTTTGTTTAACTTTTTTTGACTGACCGACCTTTCACAATTCAAAAGGCCCTGATTGGTCTATTGAATGAATAAAATAAAATTAATATATAAATATATATCTTACCGTATCCAGAACATCAGTGATCTTGCACCCCTGCCTGGTGACCCTGGGCATTAGACGCGACACAGTGCGACCAGCTTGTACGATGTTCAGCTCCCGATCGAACATCAGATGGAAGGGGAACACGCGGCAGAAAGTTGCTGGGCTTACTTTGGGCTCTGGAATGTATAGAGAACGACGTTGAGAATGAAATAAATTGATGACACTGTATCAGGAAAATACAGAAAATAACTTTATAGTAAATTGCCCTGATTAAAAAAACATTATTATTATTATATCTAACTTATACTGTTCTACAACTGGACAAAAGCCTGCCTCCACTCTTTTCATTGTTCACGGCTCTGAGCCACTTCTTGCCAATTTTTAAGGAAGACATCCAAGTCATCCCGCCATCTCCTTCGCGCGACTCTGTCGTGTGATTTCAGGGCACCAAATTTGTGTTTTATCAGTTTACCGCTCGATTGGCTTGCGGCAGATATCTCCAGTCCAGTCCTACTTAATCTGGGCAGCCTTCTAAGCTACGCCCATGATCTGTCTTCATGTACAGTAGTATTTCAAACGCTATTCCAATAGTATGTTGGCAAAAATTAGGAAAAAAACTTACATAAAATGCTCGATTTGACGATATCTATTTATGTAATAGTGGCTGATTGACATAGCACCACTGAATTTCGATCACATTAGCCAATCTTAACAGGGATTAATCAAGAACACAGAAGATATTATAGTACTATGTCGGTATTACAACAGTTTCAGATTGTATAGTGTTTGTAAAATACGAGAAACATTCTTACCAAGAGATAAAGTCTCGATTTCAGCCATTTCTGGGGCACAAACTCGTCCAGAAGTTGAAGTCTCAGTGATGAGAAACTGCACGTGGTCGCATTCTTCTTTGGTCTTCAAAATCTCCACTTTCACTTCCGTGTCATGGAGCTTGCTGGCTACAGTCTGTGAAAATAAATTGTTTCAGTCATAAATCTCTGATACTTCAAATTGCATTCGTCTTGCATTAATTATGTTGAGAGGCTCTTTGTTCACTCGGCTATCGTCAACATCGAGCATAGTTTCAAAGCTTGTAACTTCGTTTAACGCAATCTGACACGATGTTTGACGGAGAAGCAATGCGAAAAAAAGAAATAACATCAGTGAAAATGTAGGTCTGTCAAATTGCATGTTCCTAAGGGGGAAGCTCAAAGGTGACCCGCGAAATTTTTAAAAACCTTCAGCTGCATTTATACACCACTATTTTTTAATAAGTACAAATACTTAAAGGGTTTTTTAGAAAAGGTCTCATTATTATTTAAGGTAAGTTTCCAATAATATTCATAAACCGCAAAGTTATTAAGTAAGCGTTTGTTTATATCGCAAAACGTCACTCAATTTATGAAAATATTGATTAATTGAATGATTGGCAACCAAAATGGAAGAAAACACTGCGCGTAGTATTTTTTAGAAGCAATTGTTATGAATGATTGATTAAATAATGAATTTACCAATTATGACAAATTTTCGTGGGCAATTTTGGTATTACGATTTTTTTCGCATGTTGCTAAAAGAGTTATGAATTTACATGTGGATGGATGGAGAGGGAAAGAGAGGCCAAAGAAAAGATGGATGGATTGCGTGAGAAGTGATATGAATGAAAAGGGAGTTAGTGATAGCGTGACGAGTGACAGGACAGAATGGATGAAAAAAACGTGTTGCAACGACCCCCAAATAAACGGGATAAGGGCAGGAAGATGATGAGATGATGATGATTTTTTTTTTACTTTTCACTACACAAATATCAGTAACGGGTACGGATAGAGACCCATTTTTTTGGACTAATTAAAAATAGTGGTTTATAAAAATATCGATAGGCCTACGATAGATGGAATGTAAAGTAATACATAAGATCGTTCGAAAGAGTCTACTCAAACTCCAAGCGAACGGTGGCGTCCGCACAGATTATAAAATATTGAACGTTTTTTTTTATAGAATATTTATTCAAGAACGTTAATAAGCAGTTTGTTTTGTGTCTGCAAACCTTTCCTTTATAATTTATAACATGGATATAGAATGGTTAAGCAAACATGTATTGCAAAAGGAAACACTAACCTTCACAATACCAATGACGATATGCTCCAACCCAGGTCTGTCGGAATAGTAGTGCAGAACCAAAGCTCCGTCTTCAGGTCTTTCAGTGCATCGGAACGAAGGGGATCGCATGCCCGGGTATAAGGTACCCAGGTGATCGTGGAGGCCGTCCAAGTTCTGAAAGAAATAATTGAAAATTTTAGTATTAAGTTTTTTCAAGTAAAAATTTATAAACTTGGGTTATAGATATATAGGTGTGTGAGATGTTACATTTTTTTATTCTCTATTCTTTGATATTAGACGAACAAATGTTCATTTAAGTCACAAAATTAAAAATTATAGAAGGAACTGAGCAGTCGTAATTGAGATGGCACAACACTACTAACGAGAACTCAATAAAAACTAAACTATATATAAAAGGATATTTTTTATGTCTATGGAAAGAAAACTCGATAGTATATTACTGTATTGAATCTTCATTTAAGATATTACACACAGCTGGGATGTATCAGGCGGCAACAACACAATACATAATACACAAAAGCGCCTCACGCGGATTCCAGTGTAAACTTTTATTGATGAGTGTTCATCACCATTATACCTACTCATTATTAGCAAAAGAAATTAAATGCAAGTATAATTTAAAGAACACTGCTAAACGCTATGCTTTATGGTATTGAAATAATGACGGTATTCCGTTAAAGATATTAGTTTGAAATCTTTCTCATAGATGGCGGTATTTTAAATAGTATTAATGCTCTAACCTGTCAAGCTTGACTGTATTGATCTTTGTTAACTTATTATCAAAGTCTATTAGATTGTGAACTTCAATGTTATAGTAATAAAGTTTAAAATCAATGAACCTGCAAGAAGTCTCGTGGCGTAGCTCCCAACACTTGCAAAATCTTATCATATCCGGAATCTTGGCAAAACTCGAAGAACGTCTTTCCAAACAGCTCAAGAATTGCATCAGCTGGAATTTCTGTAATAAGAAAATAGCTTACATTAGGAAGCATTTATGGATGATGAAGAAGCATTTCAACATATTGAGTGCCTACAAATAAAAAACTTTTCCTTTTTATAATATTAGTGTAGATATAGAATAGATAGATATAGAAGAAGATGAATAACTCGGAAACTATTGGACTGGTTTAACTTTTCAAAAACCGTAATTAGAAATCCAATAAAAAGACAATGAGAGAGCAAAGCGTTTGCTTGGAGCTTAATGAATTAAAAATATCATCTGAGCACCTTTGCCTGCATAAAGAGGACAAATATTTCAAGCAATATGACAAATAATACATGCTATTAGAATATAATAAATTTGATTGTAGGTAGACCAAAATAGTAACATAAATGATGGCGATATTTTCCAAACAATCTTTAAATGGACTGTAAGAACTTAATGTACTGCTAGCAAATGAAGAAGACAGTATTTCACATAAAAAAATTACAATACATCAATATTTTTACATACTCGAAGTTTTATTTTTTTCGAAGCCATTTGACATTCACCAACCCACACTGCCCCCGTTAGTAAAAAGACGCATCTACATTTTTTTTCCGATTTGAGTTATATACATAGCCGGAATCAGGAAAAAAAGGCGCATCTGCCTATATTTTTAATATTTTGCTAACTTTCTCCAGTGCGGTTTTAACACAATGAAAAAAGGCCCGCTTTCCCGTTTCCATTTTAATTTTTTTTATCCGTTTTCGTTTTTGTTAGATACGTCTTTTTAACTATCAGAGACAGCGCACTGGGCCCGCGTCGCCCATTCGCTCTCCTTGAGAGGAGGCCTGAGTCCCAGCAGTGGGATCAATAAAAAAAAGCTGATGATGATATTTTTACTTACGCAACACTTCGACGGCAGCTGTAATCAGATGGTAGGTGATCTCGTCTTCGTAGATTTGTCGCACGAGGAAGCTTCCTTCCATCGCCACGTCTGCCTTTTTCCTGTAAAACATTTTTTTTTTCTTTGTAATAAATTCAGTTTCTTTTTGTGCGGTTTTGTTCATCATAAGATTATTATAAAAGTGAAAGTTTGTGAGTGTGTGTGATTGTTACTTTTTCATGATTGAACGGCATGGTTTTAGTTTACGTTTGGCTTCAAAGTTGGACCATATAGCATAACTTTATGTTTTTTATACTGGTACTAGGTATATTCCCTTGAGTTTTTTTTCTAATTTAACACGGGCGAAGCCACTAACAGCAACTAGTGAACTAATTATAAACCTGCGTTTGACCACAATATCCCTGATATTCGACCATCACTAATACCAACTGTATAAAGTTCTTTGCAGTTTCTGTTTTTTGGATGAGTCATAGCAGTCGCTATTGAGTGAGACTGTGTCATCCTTATCACTACGTAGTATAAAATAAAGGCGCTTTTTCTGTCCCTATATGTACGCTTAAATCTTTAAAACTACGCAACGAATTTTGATGTGGTTTTTTTAATAGATAGAGTGATTCAAGAGGAAAGTTTATACGTATAATAACATCCATTAAATAGTGTAGAAACACCCGAGCGGGCCGGGGCGGGTCGGTGTATTATAAAAGCGAAAGTGAGTTTGTTGGTTACGTCTGCACGCCTAAATGGCAAAACCGATTTTGATGAAACTTGGTACGGATAACGGATAGACCATGTCCTGGAATAGGATAGGATACTTTTTATCCCGGAAGTATGTTCCCTTGGGATAATTTCTATCTACTCGTATCTATCACGCATGCGAAGCCGCTAGGAGCAGCTAGTTTAAATATAAAAACATAAATTCCAACTTACTTGATAGTCTCCCATGTTTCTTCATTAAAAGTTTTTGTGACTAGCAACTCGAGGGCGTAATTCACAAACCCGTACTGAAAATGGACAACAGTTTATTATTTATCTATTTATTGCAATGATTTTAGTTGATTCAAAATTTTACTTAAAAACTTACCATGCTTAGAAGTTTTGTTTATAGCTCTGTAACAAAAGTAATAGAATATATTAAATGATGTATTCCAATATTTCTAAACTTATTAAAAAAATTTGATGGTGCCCAAATTATATTCATCATCATCATAATCAGCCAAAAGACATCCACTGTTGGATATAGGCCTCCCCCAAGCATCGCCACACGAACCGGTCCTGTACGTCACACATCCTGACCAGGTCATCAGTCCACCTTGTTGGAGGCCTTCCACCGCTGCGTCTTCCGATACGTGGTCGCCACTCCAGAACCTTTCGTCTAACTTTTGTTTCCTTTCGAAATTATATTATTATAATCAAAAGAGGATGCCGCATAATTATAATACATGTAACTGGAATAACGCAACCCTAACATACCTTCAGAAAAATATGTTGCAGTTACAACTTCAGCACAAAAATTTTACTTGAATGCACTTAGGTAATGTTTTACTGAAGACAAAAACTATGTGTATCGATTGGTATTGACACACTACATTGAAATCGTATCGATATTCATACATTGCTAAACAAACAAAACAAAACTCAGAAAAACAAATGTACAAATTACTAATTTGAAAAAGGAATAAAAATGTCTATAAAAACTTATTTGAATGTCAAACCACATAACTGTTACAGTTAAATGTGGCCAGTTTTATAAAAAACTAATATTATCATTGGTAAATTAAATGTAAAAAAAGTACAAACTACATGTATGTTTCACTTTTTTTTTTTCAATTCAATCATTTTTTGCCTAAAAATACTTTGTTTACTTCCATAGCCCAAGGTGGATGCCATTTTTCAATACATTCAACACCCCTACTGCTTTTAGACTTTCAAGGTAGTGTATTTTGCACTAGTGCGAAAAAATGCGGCGATTGGTGTCCATTTCAATTTATTATTATATTCCGGTTCCCATCCTCTAGAGTGGAAAACCGAGTCCCAGAAGTGAGACTATTAAGTATAAGGCTGATTTTTTGTATGCTGTTCACCAAGCAGCCCTCAACAAAATGAATAAAAAAATATCCATTTAAAAGATTCAAGCATTTTATTTCCTAATTGCACATTCCAAAGCGTAGATCTCTATGCAGATGAATGTGCAAGAATCTTCATGGACACTCTTTTCAGTCATGTTATGAACTCGTATTACAAATATCGCGGTTACATCTATTCTCAAAGTAATTGTATATTATGTTTATGAAGATTCACTTATTATTTTGGACTATATGTGTTCAAAAACCTCGTTTGGTCGTTTCGAGAAATTGAAATAACTTGTCACTTCGGCTCGGCTTTTTTCGAACAATCCAAATAATAATAAGTATGAAAAAGAAATGATAAAAGAGAAAATTAATAATAATAATATTCCACAACAATCACACAACACCGTCTAGCCCCAAGCTAAGCAAAGCTTCACCCTACTATACCCTACTATACCCAACTCTACCCTACTCTACCCTACCCTACTCTACACTACTTTACCCTACTCTCCCTACTCTACCGTACTCTACCCTACTCTACCCTACTCTTCCCTACTCTACCCTACTCTACCCTACTCTACCCTACTCTACCCTACTCTACCCTACTCTACCCTACTCTACCCTACTCTACCCTAATCTACCCTACCCTACCCTACTCTAGCCTACTCTACCCTACTCTACCCTACTCTACTCTACTCTACCCTACTCTACTCTACTCTACCCTACTCTACTCTACCCTACACTACCCTATTTTTTTTTTCCAGTGGAACCTTTTCCTCACAATAACAATCACAACAAAAAACAATCAGCCGAATAGGTCAAGCCGTTTTCAGGCTATGTCGTGACAACGGAAAACGGGTTTCATTTTTATATATATAGATAGATATAAGTAAAAGTAGGCAATAGTGGATACATACTTAGTGCTACTTGTAAATCTTAAGAAGCGAAAAACGTCCCACTAAATAGGAAAAGAAAAATACCAAATACTTTACCGGATAGTTCATAGTATGTCTGTTATGAAGGCTCGACAAAACTACTACTATTCGATATTAGATGGCAGCACCGTCACACCTTTTCAAACTCTTCTACGAATCTATTACACGCTAGATGGCGCTGTATTGCGCATGTTTTATGAGAAGTAAAAAAAATGTTGGAAGATTCAGACAAGATACATAAGATAAAACAATAGTTTACGTTAAGTAAGTATTAATTCTGGTTTAAAAAAAAAACCAGAATGAATAATGAATAAATATGAACATACATTTTATAGTAAATTTATCATTAATAAACAGAAAAATAATAATCTGTAATCTATGTAAAAGTACATAGTTAAAAAAAGGCATAAAAATCAAAAGAAAAAAAATCTATATAATTGACAGCATAAACCATAACAATAAAAATTAACAACTCACCACAAACGTGAATAAAAATCAACTTCTTTTACTGAAATAAGAACTACGCCAACACAAAAAAAAAAACTAACCTTTTTAAATCTGAAAGCTGGACACAAATTCACAACGTTCACAAAGTCGATTGTATCGAAGCCATATAATTTAAATACGTGATGTTTGTTTTTGTTTTAGGCCAACGTAACACCCTCCCACATAACTGAACTCGCCAAGCGACTGGCGGCAACTGACGTACGGCTGTCATTGGCTGAGTAACTGACGCGTAATTACATTCAAAATTAACAAAATACTTACAAAAACTTGAAGATTTTTGTTTAAAATATATTTAAAAATAAATTCTTTTACTTGTGATGTTAAAAATGTTGTTTAAATTCATTTTAAGTGTTAGAAAAGTGATTTAACAATTAGCCTCTAGCGGCATTTTCCGGGACTAATTTAGTAACACTATTCGATACTAGATGGCATTAGTAGTAGTCAAGCATGAGGGGCTCCATTCTCTGTAGTTAATTTATGATTGCCCTTCAAAATATAATTGGATGTATTATTACTAGCGTTTGTTCGCGGCTGCGCCCACATAAAAAAAAACTATTAAAGTACTGTCCCAATGGAATCGTTTGCAAAGAGAAAATGAAATTGAAATGGAATGTCCTTGAAATGGTTTTGATGCATGTAGGTCATACTATTGTATAATAAGTGGCCGTGAAAACTAAATATAGAAGGCGTGGAACATGAAATGATTTTATTCCTTTCGTAGGTTGAAATTTTAGTGGGTCTGTCTATAAATATGGCTAAGCTCTTTGAACGTCTTTAAGTTATAACTATTTTTTTCCTTTAAGGTAAACCAGGTATCATATCAGCCGAAAGACGTCTACCGTTGGACGGAAGCTTCCCCTAAGCGTCGCCACAACGACCGGTCCTGTGGGTCACGAATCGTCTTTTGTCGACATCTTTCAGCAGATATAATGATGAATATGATAAATTTAAAATTACAGAAACTATTCAACGCAAACTAAATTCATGTAGCACATCGCCATCATTCTTATTAACTTACCAGCAGGCCTAGGCAAGTTACGACCATTTCCCTTCGGATTTCTTATGTACAGTCGGACGCCTCCGATTCCTTTGTTCTGACCACGTGACTTGACGTTAAGATGATGGCATTTCCATTGGGCACGCCATGATTATGGTGGTAAGTCCCCTCTTTGAGGCGTGGCTGGAAAGACCTCAAGGCGTCCTTACCTACCGCATGACGCAGGTCCTCACCGGACATGATACGTTCGGGAGGTACCTGTTTCAGATCAAGTCCAAAGAGACGCCCGGGTGTCGCCACTGTGCGCAACGCCCGGAGGACACGGTGGAGCACTCTGTCGAGGTGTGCCCTGCCTGGGCGTAGCATCGCCGTGCCCTCGTGGGGGCGTTGGTCGAGGCCATGGTCCGGAGCGAGGAGGAATGGCAGGAGGTCGCCTCCTTCTGCGAAGCAGTAATGCTAGTAAAGGAGGAGGTCGACCGCATCAGGCTACGGCGCCCTCGCCGCAGTCGCCGGGATTCCGATCCCGATTTCCGGCCACCGTTGACGCAGGCTCGCGGACGGCGAGCCATGGGTAGCTCGCTGTCCGATCGTCCGTAATGGACCGAGTCCAAGACGCGCACTGTTCCCGCGTGCCTCAAGGAATTGTCAGCAGCAGGAGGGGCCCAGCTGGGTCGAAGCCTACTGGGGATAGGGTTGTCCGACAGAGAGCTCGTGCCCCGGTATGAAGAGGCTAGAAGGAATGGGGTGTGTTTTTAGTCAGTAAGAGTCTGACACTCACAGAATGTTGGGCTGTGAAAAAGAAGGATGAAAAAAGATTGCATGTAGCAGAGATGAGAATGTTAAGATGGATGTGTGGTGTGACAAGAATGGATAAAGTGAGAAATGAGTATATTAGGGGAAGTTTGAAAGTGGCGCCAGTGACTGAAAAGCTGAAAGGAAATCGTTTGTCTTGGTATGGTCATGTGAAAAGGAGGGACGAAACGCATGTTGCTAAAAAAGTTATGAGTTTACATGTGGATGGATGGAAGGGGAGAGGGAGGCCAAAGAAAAGATGGATGGATTGTGTGAGAAGTGATATGAAAGAAAAGGGAGTTAGTGATAGCATGACGAGTGACAGGACAGAATGGAAGAAAAAAACGTGTTGCGCCGACCCCAAATAAAACGGGACAAGGGCAGGAAGATGATGATGATGATGAAGAGTCTGACACTATCTCTCACTCCAACCAAGACCCCGCTGTCATAAGATGATTTTTGCCCACCGAAAAAAAAAATGTTCCCTGGTCTCGGCATCATGCGAACTTCGGGATTGTTCGAAAGAGTTAACGCCAAAAGCTACTGAAGGAACTCAGATGGTTAGGTAAGTCAGTAAAAGTTCCACTCCTCCTCCTCCCACTACCCCCAGAGCAGTTCATTAGATGCTTTTCCACACCTATAAGTTTGATATTAAAAAAACCAGTCAAGTGCGAGTCGTATAAGGTCCGTAGTACGGCGCGCACTGTTCCCGCGCGCCTCAAGGAGTTGTCAGCAGCAGGAGGGGCCCAGCTGGGTCGAAGCCTACTGGGGACAGGGTTGTCCGAAAGGGAGCTCGTGCCACGGTATGAAGGCTAGAAGGAACGGCGTGGGGTTTTTAGTCAGTAAGAGTCTGACACTGTCTCCCGCTCCACCCAGGAGCGGGTTTCGTCAAAGATGATTTTACCAGTCGACAAAAAAAAAAAGGTCCGTAGCAAAAAAACGGAAAAAAAAGTTTGTTGTATAAGAGTCACTTATAAATATTTATTTTATTCAGTGATGTCCAACGTGTGCCCTTTTTTAATATTTTTGAGAAAAAAAAAAACTTGAGAGGTGTCAAGGAACACCCGGATGGAACGAAGTTCCTTTTGATTAATTAGTGAAAGAATTGTAATAAAGTTTTATTAGAGTAAAAAAAAAATAATACAAATAAAAAGAAAATTTCCATCTGTAGGTATGTTGACATAAAAAAAAATGCCGTTACAACTTTTCGTGAGAATTTTTTCCGTCTAGCCCCCTTTCACAACGCGCGATAAGGAACATTGTTCCAATAATATGGTGTAAAAATTATTGGAATCGATTTAATTACTGATTCTAAACAAACTATATTCAGGTTACGCATATTCTAAAAATATTGTTGTATATAAGGTAATTCCATTTATTTTTTAACTGAATACTATAGTTTACACCAACAGCTACTTAAAACAATAACAGAGCCTTACACACGTACAACGGAACTAATTCGTAAATAAGGGAGGGTGATATTAATCCATTTGTGTAATTACTAGCCAAGCCCACACGTTCTGTCAAATCACTGGGCAAGGCTCGCGTGTTATGGCTTTAGGTGCCAACTTTATACTTATTAGTTTATGGAATTAAGTTGCCCTTAATTGAGTGCTAATTTTGTGTTAGTAAATAAGACAATTAGACTATACGAAGCAACACACATAGCTTCTAATGGCCTTATTAGGATAGCGCTTGGGGCATGGCATAGTAGTATACCTAGTCATAAAATAGATAGGTACAGAAGACAATCTACATACAAAGCGCGCTCGAGCAACGCACACATATACATCGTTCACGGACACGATATCTCGGTTCAATCGCTCGGTCGCACTCGTACAGTTCGGCGCAACGTGCAGACCATAGCGTGATAACCTAGCGTAGGTATAAAAAGTGAAGTTCATACATAAGATTGACTTCTGTACCTATCTATTTATATATATTATATCTATAGTTATATAGTTGAGTGACGGATTCTTTTTTTTCAGCTGTCATAGGTGCAGCATGGGTAGTAAAAAGTGCCAGTGCAGTATAATTGATAAATATTAGAATAGAATAGAATAGAGTTATATACATTTGTGTATATAACTCTATTCTATTCTATTCTATTCTATTCTTGGTAAACCATTACTTTGGTAAACCAGATAATTTATAATTGATTGAATTGATAAAGCTATTGAGATGTTGCAAATTGCCAATTTCAAACTTATTTTCCTTTACCATAGATATTTGGATAGTTATCGTGAATTAGGTATAGTTTCGAACTTATTGACGCCGAGTTGCGAGCTTGTCGGTTTTCTATCGATTATATTTCGGGGAGTGCGCGTCGGAATTGCATAATTTAATTCTGCCAAGTTCGTTTCATTATCGCACCACTGGACGTACTGTTACACCCCGGTTTCCACAATATTATTTCTAATTTGCAGAATCGATTAATGCAAATATGATTTTCGCAATCAGCAAATCAGCAATAATTACAATAGAAAGTACCTAACATTTTAATCGATCAGTGCTACTACAATCTGAACGAATTGCTGCCCAGCAATGGACCTGTTTCTGCCCGCCGGCTGGCTTTCAGCAATTCGTACAGAACGTGGTATATTGCGTGTGTGGTGGTAGATGCGTCATCGGTACCACCAAAGATACTTCTGCTTGACCACCGCTAAGTTCATTTTTGCTTGCACTCGAAACGAAAACTTCAAAGGGTTTGGTTTGGCGCTGTGCCGCAGGATAAAAGCGATTTTTTTTTTAATTGTTCAAGCATGACCACGATGGTGCATGGTGGACATCCCACCCAAAGTCTCAAAATCTTTTGGGAGCGCATTTATTGTGCGGGCGGTGGCGGAGGAGTAGAATTGCCTGTCGGAGTTTGTGTTTTGTGATAGTTACAATTTGGAGCAAAAGTGAATAAGTTACTTCTTAGCAAGCGTGTTTCAACGTCCATCACAATTCATCGTTTTACATCATGTGATTTTTTTTTAGGTGGGATTACTGCCTGACTGACTTCATGACTTCTCCCACGATGGGTGGATTGAGAAGGCTGACACGCCTTCTCAATCCTCGCCTCTCAATCACTTTCAGGCAGGGCACAAACTTGGGAATTTGTGTGTTTTGTATCGGATTCAAGCTACCGATGAATATTTGATTTCTAAAGAACAAGTATGAAATCACCCACTCCTTGTGCATACGTAAACATTTTTCGTGTCCAGGCCCCCTAGCCAAGCTACAACCGTTTTGTGTCGAATTTCTTTCTCCAATCGGTAACGCCTCGGTGTCGGCAATTGTAGAAAACGATTAGTTGGTAGCCATGTTGACGCGGTTGAGTCCACTCGTCCTACAATGTAGCATTTGTATAACAAAAGATGTAACGTTGAACATTGTAGAAACAATATTCTATCATTTGAACGATGTGAACTTGGCTACGAATTTTCTATTCGGTTGTTCTGACCTCGTGACTTAACGTTGAGTCCCATACATTTGATTAGTTTTCATCTAGCGTTAACGATTGCAGATTATCAACTTAGCTAGGAGTGCAGTTGCTTCCACTTAATACATGCTCATGACGATCAAAAATTGTTGGGGTCGGTAAATGGAATAAAAAGTGTCTCCGTTTGCGCAGTGCCTCAGAATACACAAGGCATTGGTTATAATTTCCCATCAAAAACAAAAAAAAATTACAGTGACCACTAGGCTAGTAATTTCACAAAAAAAAATGTGAATGACAAATAACACTTTTTTTTCGTTGTTATTATGAAAAATAACAGAGCTGAAAAAAAGAATAATTAACAAAAAAGAACAGCAACAACTCCCAAACCTCAAATAAGATAAAAATCTGAAACCTTTCATTCAAAAAACTTCTGAAAAGGAAATTGTTGTAACTAGATAATAATTTCAGTCCGAAATTAGTTTCCCCATGTATCTAAGTAAATTAGTTTTTCTGCCGTCTTCCGTTTGCGCTTTTTTTTTCTTTTAGAATTGTCTTTTTTTCCACACTAATTACGTTATACAGGGCGTCCCACGACTTCATCACACGGAGAGAAACTTCCTTCAATAGGTACTGTAGATAGAATTCACTGTATGAAAACTTCATTTTTATTTAAAACAAGCTTTAATGAAAATCATTTTTTCATAGTAAGCTTTTATAGCTGGGTATACCTATATAATTTAATACTCGTCAAGACGAATCATACGAGCCTAAACTCGAAGGCGCTGTGTCGTTTAACTACCAAGTCCCTATAACCACCTCCGGTTCCATCATCAGATCAACTCCATGTCATAATCATTTTGCATTGTCATCTGATTTACACATGCATACAAAATTTCAGCTCAATCGGTAACCGCAAAGTGGGTCAAATTTAATTTACAAGATTTGATCACAGACAAACATCGTGACAGGTGAAACTAAATAAAAGCTTGTAATAATAATAAGAATTGCCGCATCGTTGTCACATTGTCGCATCGAACCTTTTTTTAAATTGATATAAACCAGTCCTTGACCTCGATCTCACTTGATGGGAAGCAGTGATGCAATCGCTGATGATGAGGCACACTAGTTTATTAAGAGCGTATTCACTCTAGCCTTAAAGACGCCTAAATTATAATCAGACGGGAAGACCACAGCAGGTAAATTGTTCCAGTCCTTCGAAATACGCTGTATAAACGACGACGTGAAACGCGTAGTCTAGACCGTAGAAGTATCAACGATGTAAGGGTGGGTACAGGCCATACGTCGGGTTGTCTGATGGTAGAAAGAAGACGACGGAACCAATACATGCAAACTTACTTTAAAAAAATATTCGCACTGTACCCTCACACCGGCCTCAAAAAAACGCCACCAGAAAAAAAAAACGATAGAAGCGACCACAAAAAAAGCTAGAAACCGTCGCAAAAAACAGCTGAAGCACGCGACAGCTTGCAGCGGCTTCAAGCGTTTTTTTGTGGCGGTACCGCCGCACACGAGCCACAAAAAAGGCCGCCTCAATTGAAGCGGCGTTTTTTTGAGGTCCGTATGGCCGACACTTACTGTAGCAAAAACTAGCAGCTTTTCTTTTTTTAAGCCACCTAATTACTATTCCGCCATTTCCAAACCGTCGCTTCGTAGAACTCTTACCCCTTAACTTCACAGTGGTTAAAAATAACGATCGCATTTCCATACTTTTTGTGTTCCAAGACTCTAACAATATACCTAGCGTGACTACAAAAGAACTAGTTTAGTTACTAACAGTCAATTACTTCAAATTAGTGGCTTCGTTAATTGAAGCGTTCACGTGTTTTAGCGTCGTTTGAAATTATTTTTAAAAGTTTTTAAATATATGTTAAAAGATGAAATATTGTTGTAAATTGGTAGTGCAAAGATGGTGATAATGTGTTTGACTGGCCTGTTGGTCTAGTGGTTAGTGACCCTAACTGCTATGCCCGAGGTCGTGGGTTCGATTCCCACGCAGGACAAATGTTTGTGTGATGAGCATAATGATTTTTTCTGTGTCTGGGTGTAATTTATCTATAATATGTATGTATTTAGAAATATATAAGTATGTTTATCAGTTGTCTAGTACCCATAACACAAGCTCTGCTTAGCTTGGGACTAGACGGCGTAATGTGATAGTTGTGAAAAAAAATATGTGTGATTAGTCTGTCTAAAAAGTCAAACGACTTGGGTAATTATTAGGGTGCAATGAAATCAACACTGCTTGAACAAACAAGGTTGATTAAAAGGTCTTGATCATTGTTTACTAATGAACGTTATGAACGTTGTGGCGACACTTGGGGGAGGCCTATGACGAACAGCGGACGTCTGTCGGCTGAAATGATGATGATGATGTTAAGATTTCGCGTATAGACTAAAAATTGTGTTGTATACAGATTCACCAAACCCACTATTCACATATTGAGTTACAAAATAGACCATACCAACTAGTAGGTTACCAAACTGACCCCACTTTTTACCCGCAACCCGCATCAAAGTTCTCAGTGAAATCCGATGCGGCTGGCCGCAACGAAATACCGCAGGGAGCTGTGCAAAAATCAGGATTTTAGAGTGTAGGATAACACGGAACGAATTCTAGATAGCAGATAGATTGACCGTTTTACAGATACCTAGCTAAACTGTGTTCCCAATGGAAATTGTGGGAATGGAAACACTAGTTTTGCTTGACCTGAATAAATTTCTTGTTTTGCTCATTGTGTTTGTTTTTTGTTTACATTTGATCTTTAGCTTTTCGTAAAGATTACGAATATGGTTGGTTGCCAACCGCTAATTTTTAGGGTTTCATACCCAGAAAGTAAATCGGGACCCTATTGCTAAAACTTCGCTATGTCATCTCATGAACCGTGTTAGTTAGTTGTTTTCATGTATTTCAGTTGCTGCTATAACAACAAATACTGAAAAACAAATATATCAGTACCTAGTCAGGTCATAAATTCTGTCACATATTTAATATGAAATAATTGAGACAAGTTTATTCATTAGGTGACCATTTATACACCAAAATGAACTTAACAAAACATTTCCTATGACAATAAAGTTTATACAAAATTACTTAGGAGTCAGTGATTCTCTGTTACTAAAACAGCCGTAATTTTATTTGAAAAACAAAAGATCTATGATCTTTAACTAGTTTTTCCACTACATAGTATATTACTACTCTGACGTGTAGAAGATATTTTACATTCTATTTTACACCCCAATTTATTAGAAAACTACAAACACTGGTCTATCTGTAATGAAACGCATTGACAATGTTAATTCACTCACACAATGGGCGCGCGAAGGAATCGATACGTTCGTCTTTTGTTCACTACGATTATAGAACGCCGCGATCATAGAAATGTGGGGGATATGTAAGTACTGGTATGGACAGGCAATTTATTTTTGTGTTTTAGGGTTGTGAAATACTTTTAACACTCTCTTAAGTTATATTATTATCTACAGTTTTAGAGCTGCAAACCATGATACTACTCCCATACCACTGCTTTTACGAGATTATACGCGTCAGTACACATCTTTCTATATATATTTTGGAAATGCTGATAGTTTGTGGTATCAAGGTTTCTATTAAAATCAAATATGCTTATTATGACGATTATCTTCATAATTTTTTGAATCATTACTGCGTCTCAAAAAATATTTTTGTCTGAGTGAATTTTATGATAAAGCTTGCCGTTTTGCTGAAAATCGTGAAAATCTAGTTTTTGTGTCCTTTGACCCCGAAAATTTTTTTCCAGGTGTCGGATGGATCGAAGTATTTTTAGATAAATTTTACTAATTATCAGTTGGGTGCGAATTTTTGTAACCTCAAATGTCTAAATTGACCGGACTATTACAAGGTACTGCAAAATGAAAATTTGTTAGAAAGAAAAATCTTGTTTCCATTCTTTCTTTACATGTTTACGACATTGGTAATCGTTGAAATGATTTTGCGACTGGATTTCTAAAGTTATTAAACACAACTTCCGCCTATTTTACAAGGTTTTATTTAGTTTCACCTGTCCCGATGTTTGTCTGTATCTGGGTCAAATTTAATTTATAAGATTTGATATCTTATAAATTAAATTTGACCCACTTCCCGATTACCGATTAAACAAAAATTTTACATGCATGTATGTGTAAATAAGATGGTAATGATTTTATGTCCAGACAATCTCTTACCATACCAGGTTGCCTGGTATAAGGCCGCCAATTGTATGTTTAGGTATAAGGCTCAAATGTGATTTTTTTTTTATCTTGGTGTACAATAAAGTATATATAAATAAATAAATAAATAAATAATGCAAAATTATTATAACATGGAGTAGATCTGACGATGGAACCGGAAGGTGACTATAAGAACTTGGTAGTTAAACGACACAACCTCATCGAGTTTGGGCTCGTATGATTTGTCTTAACGAGTTTTAATTATATAGGCATACCGAGATATAAAAGCTTGCTATGAAAGAAATATTTTTATTAAAAACTTGTTTTTTGTAATTACTTCGCAACTCACTTTATCACATTCAGCTTTTAAAGCATTACGTCTTCCTGACATCATAAACATTTCTGCTACCCATCTTCATTCTCCGAACCAAAACTTCGATTATTAATAGCCTAGCATCAATCAATCACTTTATTTGATCGACGTATATTGTCCATTAGCAATCTCGAAGGTCACTATGTTTATACTTATAGGACTAACACAAAGTAACGATGAAAGGAATTCCATGTCCAGCATGATGAAGGTCCTGATTTGGTATGTTTGGGAGGTTCCTGATGCAGGTGGAAGAAATGCCCGAGTATTGCCCGGAGTATACAGCGGAGGTATGCTCCGTCTGGAGCAACGCCGTGTTCTCTTGGTAGTGATGCACGCCGCAAAACTTCTAGTGGGTAGCGGCGATACCCCGCTACTGAGCCCACCGCGGTCACTCCCGCGAATGTGGCCACGTTTTACTTTGAACAGAAAACACCTGAAATGAAAGCAAACGCGTGTAAAAACGCATGTCTGTAAACTCTCTCATACGTCATACGTTTGGATTTAGTGCGGGCCTCGTCGCAAAACGCGACGCGCGACGCCCTGCGTCTCTTTAAACTGGCACTAAGATATTTAAAACAATTTAGAATGTTCAGCAGAGGACTATTCTTTTAGCTAGTTTGGTGATGAACAGTAAATATTTTTTCCCTGCCTTTGAGTTGCCCATTACCGCAGAAACATTCAAGCATGCCTAGCCAAGTTACGACCGTTTCATGTCGATACTCTTTCTACAATCCGTAACGCCTCCTATTTGTTAATTCTGAGCACGTGACTTAATGTTGAGATGACGTCATTCCCATACATTTGAAGATTTTTACTAGCGTTAACGTTTTTAGATTATCAACTTGTTTAAGCCTGCTGACACTTACTCAAGTACGATAAAAACAGTAATCCACAGAGCAATCAATCCAGATAACAATCAGACTACGGCCAATAAAAACTAAAGTTTACACCGAAACACGATGTTCTCGATTTATTTAATGGGACAAGATAAATACGTGAACATTAGTATCGAGCCTCGCCCTTATCGCGCTACACGCAACCGCAAAAGAGAGATAGGTACAGAAGTCAATTTACATACAAAATGCGCTCGAACAGTGCACACATAGACACCGCTCACGGACACGATATCTCGGACAGTGCGAGCGCGAGTGCTATCCGCTTGAGGCAAACTGATCTGTGAACTTTTTTTTGCAAAAAGGGGCTCAAAAAAAGTTTCTTTAACTGTGTAGTGGGCAACATTAAACGCTTAAAAAAGTTTCTGAAAGGTAAATAGGTCTTTGCTTGTTTATCGATGGTTTGTGTTAACGTGACCCAGAAGGTAGTTATGTTGTCAGATAAAAACAACTAGATACGAGTGATATTACCACGATAGCTTTTTGTGCATAAGCCAAAGTTTGGGAACTCTAGCACGATCGCCGAGCGTAGGGTATGAAAAGTGTAGTACATATTATATGAGATTGACTTCTGTACCTATCTGTTTTGCGACGCAACTTATCGAGTAAAATGTGTGCCTCGGATTTCCTTGTAGATTTTTACGGCAATGATTAGATCGTTGACAACACTCTACAAAGTTCTCTGATGACTACTTTTTATCTGTATTTCGTTGAATAAATAGGTCTAGAAAGGGAATAAAAACTTATCGCGAAAAACAGAACAAAGGAAAAATCCGAAAACCTTTAACAACAATGCTGAAGGTCAAAATACTTTTTTGCGATTCGGAAAAAATTCCATGACTTGATTTGGAAATCGAACTATTTAGATAGGTTTTTATATAAAACTATAGACGCACATCTCGCTCTTTAACGGATTCTTAGCGTTAACGATTGCAGATTATCGCGAAAAACAGAACAAAGGAAAAATCCGAAAACCTTTAACAACAATGCTGAAGGTCAAAATACTTTTTTGCGATTCGGAAAAAAAACCATGACTTGATTTGGAAATCGAACTATTTAGATAGGTTTTTATATAAAACTATAGACGCACATCTCGCTCTTTAACAGATTCTTAGCGTTAACGATTGCAGTTTATTAACTTGGCTAGAGGTACTGAATCTTGAAGTCTGTTTTCAGGGGTGCTCGGCACCCACTGTTTATTTCTCATGGTTACTGGAGCCCCGAGCACCCACGGAGTCGGCGCCCCTGTTTAACTTAGTCATAGTCATAGAATGACTATGACTATTAATGCTTTGCTTGCGAAATGTGACACGTTATTGAACTGACGACTGTCATATTGGGGATCAGCAAGGCGTGTCCTCACAAACTAATAATATCGTACCAAAGCCAAAAACCTATCTACTAAAAGTTTTATTTCTTACCCCTGCATTCTTTTTCACACTGTTTGTAGACATTTAGATTTTCGTAATTAGGTCATGTCACACGGATCACATAAAAACGTGTCTGATGGTGATAAATCGTTTAACACTGGCAACAGTTAAATCCTATTCAATTTATTTGGATTTTGTGAAATAGGTAGTGTAGTTTCAAACAGGATTTTTATATTATTGATAAGTGTCCATAGAGTTTCTTGCACGTTCTCCTCGATACAGACTGTATTTATTATATATTCATGTTATTATTATTTATTAAAGATATCTACAAGGTGGTCTGATGACCTGGTGACGGTTGCGGGAAGCCGATGGATGCGGGACGCACAGGAACGTTCGTTGTGGCGACGCTTGGGGGAGGCCTATGTCCAACAGTGGATGTGTATCGGCTGAAATGATGATGATGATAGTTATCTACGCTTTGGAACGTGCAATTTAGCTTCACTTTTGTTTTTGACTGACCGACATTTTGACAATTCAAAGATGCCTTGTGATCGATTGGTCTATTTGAAATAAACGTTTCTGATTTCTGAATGCCTTTTGCTTAAAAATGGAAAATTATTTTCTATTTCTTATAAGTAATTTTTACTCTAGACTTTTTTTTGGTCAGTGATTACGCAGATGACACTTTCATTTCATAAATAAAAAAATCCTTACTAATTTTATAAAAGCGAAAATGAGTTTGTTTGTTTATTTGTTTGTTACGTCTTCACGCCTAAATGGCAAAACAGATTTTGATGAAATCGTCATCTCCCTGCTTCGTCACTTTCGCTCGATATTCGTCCATCTGTTTTGGTGTCTGACGGTGTGATGAGCATTGTATAGCGTAGAATCAAGAGCGGTGCGAATCTAGTCAGACCAACGTATTGAGCTGCGTTCTTAACCCTTCAGATACCGTCAATTAGAAACACAATAGTAAGACAATAGATGCGCGGCCACCGGTGGTCGCTTGGGGATTCATGAATTAAGGCCTTTTCCCATCCACTTTACCGTTCACAATGAGCCTTTTGAGGCTGCCACCACTTTTCCTTTCTTTGCAATGTGACCAAAGTATTGTAGAATTTTGTGCAGACACTGACGAGAACTGCGATCAGATTCTAACTTCTCGCAATATAGATAAGTTGGTCCGAAATGCTGTCCAAAGTATACGGAGCATTCCGGCTACCGTAGACGCGGGCTCGTGGACGGCAAGCTATGGGTAGCTCGCTGTCCGACTGTCCGGACCGAGCCCAAGACGTCGACGGCGCGCATTGTTCCCGCGCGCCTCAAGGAGTTGTCAGCAGCAGGAGGGGCCCAGCTGGGTCGAAGCCTACTGGGGCCAAGGTTATCTGAAATAAACTCGAGCCCCGGTATGAAGAGGCTAGAAGGAACGGGGTGGGTTTTTAGTCAGTAAGAGTCTGACATTATCTCCCGCTCCACCCAAGAGCGGGGGTTGTCATAAGATGATTTTTGCCCACCGTAAAAAAAAAAGATATACGGA
Organism: Mythimna lalbum; assembly: GCA_949319445.1. Taxonomy (NCBI): domain Eukaryota; kingdom Metazoa; phylum Arthropoda; class Insecta; order Lepidoptera; family Noctuidae; genus Mythimna; species Mythimna lalbum. The sequence continues at coordinate 14,819,232 of OX439357.1, read as the reverse complement.
GCATTCAATGCGTTTGCGGTCTGCAGCTTTTAGCGAATCAGGTAATAGGTACAGTTTCCAAGGGACTACGTTCATGAAGCGAACCCTTGGGGAAATGGTAGGCGGTAAAATAATAGTCACGTACTACCGATCAAGGCTAAATTGTTGAGGAAAGACCGGTGGGATGTGTCAAAAGCTTTACACAGGAAGACAGTAGAGTCTACTACTTTCATTTTTACAAGCTTTTATTTAGTTCCCACCTGTCCCGATGCTTGTCTGTAATCAAATCTTGTAAATTAAATTTGACCCATTTTCCGGTGAGGTGAGTTTCTTACCGATTGAGCTGAAATTTTGCATGCATGTGTAAATGAGATGACAATGCTAAATTATTATGACAAGGAGCTGATCTGATGATGGAAACGGAAAGTGACCATAGGAACTTGCTAGTTAAATGACACAACCCCATTGTGTTTGAGCTCGTATGATTTGTCTTGACAAGTATTGATTATATAGGTAAAAAATGGTTATCATTAAAAGCTTGTTATTGTTTGCTTGTTTGTTGATTATTGGAACATTGCCCTCGCTAGGAATTACATTACTCCTGTATTGTGAGTACGGTCACAAATATGTAAACTCACAATTACTAGACTCCGTGACTCGGAAAAACTGTTGGTAAGTTTTTTTTTAATGGTGTTCAAAAACATCCAATGACAACCCTCGTTCTTGGGCGGAGCGGGAGATAGTGTCAGACTCTTACTGACTAAAAACCCACCCCGTTCCTTCTAGCCTTCATACCGAGTCTCGAGTTCCCTTTCGGATAAACCTGGATCCAGTAGGTTTCGACCCAGCTGGGCCCTTGCTGTTGCTGACAACTCCTTGAGGCGCGCATGAATAGTGCGCGCCGTCGACGTCTTGGGCTCGGTAAGGACAGTTAACGGACGGTCGGACAGCGAGCTACCCATGGCTCACAGTCCACAAGCCCGCGTCTACGGTGGCCGGAAATCGAGATCGGAATCCCAATACTTTCAGTTTCCGGCCTTTTTTTTATCGACGGGGAAAATCATCTTTGACGAAACCCGCTCTTGGGTGGAGCGGGAGACAGTGTCAGACTCTTACTGACTAAAAACCCCGCGCCGTTCCTTCTAGCCTTCATACCGGGGCACGAGCTCCTTTCGGACAACCCTGTCCCCAGTAGGCTTCGACCCAGCTGGGCCCATCCTGCTGCTGAGAACTCCTTGAGGCGCGCGGGAACAGTGCGCGCCGTCGACGTCTTAGACTCGGTCCATTACCGGACGATCGGACAGCGAGCTACCCATAGCTCGCCGTCCGCGAGCCTGCGTCTACGGTGGCCGGAAATCGGGATCGGAATCCCGGCGACGGCGGCGAGGGCGCCGTTGTCTGATGCGGTCGGCCTCCTCCTTTGCAAGCATTACTGCTTCGCAGAAGGAGGCGACCGCCTGCCATTGCTCCTCGCTCCGGACCATGGCCTCGACCAGGGCCCGGCGCGAGAGGTCTCCGCCGCCGATCGCCCCCACGAGGGCACGGCGATGCTCCGCCCAGGCAGGGCACACCTCGACGGTGTGCTCCACCGTGTCCTCCGGGCGTTGCGCACAGTGGCGACACCCGGGTGTCTCTTCCGCCTGAATCCGATGCAGGAACCTCCCGAACTTGCCATGTCCGGTGAGGACCTGCGTCATGCGGAAGGTAAGGACGCCGTGAGGTCTTTCCAGCCACGCCTCAAAGAGGGGACTTACCGCCATAACAGTTTCCGGTCTTAGAAATGTGTGTTTATTTTGGCAAAAAATTTTATTTTGATACTCTCAAGGGAATAAGAATTGATAGGGTACGTCCCGTTGACCTAGAATCTTAAAATTTGGCATGACACAAGAATCTCATAGCACAAGTAGGTACTTAATAACTCAACTCAGGGATTGAACTGTTTTCATAGGTAAGTTTATACGGAACCCTCAGTGCGCGAGCCCGTCTCGCACTTGTCCAGTTCTTTTTCTTTCTTTATTTATTTCTTTTACCACTTACCCTATAATTTTCTAAGAAAAATGAACTCTTCCAAAGATAATAATAATATTATTTCATAACAAAATCAGTTTATTATGACGATGTTTTGACCAAGTCTGTTGGGGCGAGGCAAATATTTTTATTTACACATTACATCCAGCAAGGGTTCGTGTATCGTCAAGGTCGCGTTTGTACCGATATAACTTATTCTGAACACGTTTGAATTTGACTGGAATATTTGTATTTGCCGAAAGAATTGACAATCTTGAGTGGCAGAGCGACGGGTACACTGCTTGCTGAACGGATGGCTGATGGGGCTGAAAGGTTAGATCTCTCATAACGTGGTCAGAAAGCCTGGCGATGACCGTGGAAATCCGATATCTTTCGATAGTTTTTGACTGATATGATTATGTCAGTGACGTCAATAGTTTCGAAGCCAGTTTCAAAAGGAGACAAAACGTTGTGTGACGTCATCATCATCATCAGCTTTTTTAATGTTCCCACTGCTGGGACTCAGGCCTCCTCTCTAGGAGAAGGAATGGGCCGTAATCCACCACGCGGGCTCAGTGCGGGTTGGTGTAAGTCGGAACCGTTACCACTCGGCCACCACTGCAGTTAGTGTGACGTAACTTTAAATATTACCGGCTTTTACCCGCGGCTTCGCCCGCGTTTATTAATATACTTTACTCTTTCTTCCCCTTTTCTCACTTAAAAATAAATAGCCTATGTCCGTCTCTAGGGTTCCAAGTATCTCTGTACCAAAATTCATCAAAATCGGTTTTGCCATTTAAGAGTGAAGACGTAACAAACAAACAAACAAACTCACTTTCGCTTTTGTAATATTAATAAGGATAAGGATTTAGGTTTTATTTCATCGCAATCGGTTAACTATATCGAAAGATATAGATACTACATTCATTGACTGTTAGGCAATACAAAGTTTTCTTGCTATAAATGCCCACCCATCTATGACTTACCTAAGCATAGTCCAACCAATATTTCCTTGTACCTATCACAGCCACAACCCATACACTACGCAATTCTTTCATCACTACGCCGTTAAATCGTCAAAATACCTCTTGCATTTAATTTGAATAAAATGGCGCTCGAATATGCAACGACGACATTCATTGAATTAAAGTGAGCAGCAGCAGCTGCCAACCAGTTTTATCGACAGTTCAGTCAGTGGGATATGGTAATTTTATCAATAAAATGGTGTTAATTGGAGGAAGACTTAAAATATAATAGTCTGTCAATAGGAATAAGTAATATATTGAATAAGGACTATGGATTATTCATTCACCATCATCATCATTTCAGCCGAAAGCCGTTCACTGTTGGATATTGGCCTCCCCCAAGTGTTGCCATAATGATCAGTCCTGTACGTTTTGCATCCACCGGATTCCCGTGTCTTTTATAGGCCTACCTTCTGGGAGATCTTTCAATGCTGCGTCTCCCGGAACTTTTCGTCCCCATCGACCATCTGTCCTGCGAGCAATTTGCGGAGCTCACTTCCACTTAAGTTCGTATTAATATTTATTATATAAAAAAATCACATCTGCATTATTTCAGCCAAAAGACGGTCCACTACTGGACATTATACCTACTTTAAAAGTGTCATCACAATGACCAATCTCGTCTCGTATCCATCAGAATGTTTTAAAGCATACGCTACCATACGCATACGCTACCCATAGGGTGTAATAACCGTATGCTTTAAAAATCGCCAATTTGACGACTGTCAAAGTGGCGATTTTGTGGGTGTTGTCCCTGTACACCTTGAAAACCTGCGGGCCAGCATGTTACATTCGACAGACAGCACTATGCGCTCCCTTTCAATATTTACTCAGTCCTTAAAGTCCTCGGTGACCCAGTGGCCCAAAAACTTAAATTGCTCGTTTTGATTCTATTGATTGTTTAGAGCTGTAGCCCACTGCTACGTAAGTTTGGTGATTTTTACTTATTTATAACTTAGTTTTCACATACATAGTTTTCTAGATCAGTTAGTTTCTTCTATACTTTTTATGAGGTTAAAAACTATCAATAAACTTTCCGTTTCCGTTCTGGGTGTAGCGAGAAGGAACCTGACTAAAACACTTTTTCCTCCATTTGCCCTTTGCGTTCCAGGGCCACAGGGGTAATTAATTTGGTAGGTCCCAAAGAGATTCATCTATATTTTATTGCATTTAAATATTTATTATTTGAGACATTGTTTGCTTTCACACTCATCAAAGTCGTTTATTACTCAATGCCCAAAAAACCAACTAACAAACAAAAAACAAATTACAATATAATTTACAAGTGCCTTTATAAGTTTACTTAAATAATTTTGAGAACACTAAATGTGCACAGCCACAAAATAGATAGGTACAGAGGACAATCTCATGTATGTAGTTAACTTTTTATACCTACGCTCGGTGGACGCACACTAATAAGCGTTTGAGCCGGAACTGTTCGACGAGCGGGCTGAGACGCTTCGAGATGTCGTATCCGTGAGCGGTGTCTATGAGTGCATTGCTTGAGCGCGCTATGTATGTAGATTGACTTCTGTACCTATAAATTTTGCGGTAAGTACAGTCAAGGAGTGGAATTCACTGCCGAAGTTTAAGTCGAGAGTGAATAGGTTATTTCTAGGCAATCGTGCTCCATCGTCGACTACATCGTTGCTTACCTTCAGGTGACACAGTGGTCAAACACGAGCCTATATATAATAAAAAAAAAACTACGTCGTTACAAAACAAATTCTAAGTAAAACTAAAGCTACTGTACAAATATACACAAAGACACAATGTAACAACTAATGCATTTCCATAACTAAGCTTAGTAACCATGGCTTTACGAAAACCAAATAAAAACCCACAGTTTTATTACAACCATATAAAATACAATGTATGAAAAGTATTGAAAAAAAAAAACAAGCCAAGTGCTGTGTTATGTATCATAAAAATATTATGACCCAAATATGGTATTTTCATAGTCATTTTATTGCAGAAATGCGAATTTCTCGTGAAAAGTGTAGAGCTTAAGGAGCAAGTTTTACATTGCCTTTCAACTTTTAGGATGCTTTTCCATCAAAGATGTGCTATACTATGTTGCTATGCATGTTTTTCATAGTTTTCATATCCACCACAAAGCTTAGCACTGGTGGAAACGGATCAAATTAAGATATTATGTTTTTTTTCAATACAATTGCTCATAAAGTGACTTTTACTGCACTAAGGTATATAACGGCATTTGTTACCAAACTGTGACATTTTGATTACTATTACGCACTAGTGCTATAATGTCGTTAAAACCTTTTTGTTCAACCTCTCCTTCGCCATAATTTTATTACATTTATCATAAATATCAGGATGGGCGCGCGTCGTCCCCCACAAGGAAAAGAAAAAAATATGAGCGCGCATTATGAAAACAGATTTTTACCGCCACAAAAGTTTACTAGTTTTACAGTTATTTTCTTCACAATTGTAATGTAAAACGTCGTATGATACACGTGAGTAATTAATGATTACCGTTCTCGGCTCTCTTAAGACCCTCGTCTTGGCTCGGGTCTAAATACCGCCTTGACGGTAATGACTAATAGTACTCAATTATATCATAATGCACTATTTTATAAGGAAGGATGCGTGCTATGGATGGTCGCGAGTGATGAGCGATGTGCTGCTTCCCTACTATCGATACATCACACAGCGAGCCGCGCATCTTCCTCGCACAGCTACTTTACAGCGCCGCATGTTTATAGCACATCTTACTCGCACCGCTACATAGCTTAGTATAAGTGGAAACGGTTACATAGTTTCACAGCTTAGCTATTTCATTCCCGCAGCATAGCGCATAGCACATCTTTGGTGGAAAAGGACCCTTAAGGTAGGATCGAGTGTTTTATAGGTGAGTGATATGAAAATCAAAGCATAAGCTACAGATTTATGCCGATATTTCTATAGGTTTATTCTTTTACGGTATTACGTTAGGTATAGCTGTTATTTACACGGTTTACTCCCCTTTTAAGTGCGATAGTAAGCTTCTTATAGTAAAAAATCTCCCAGTTAACATACTCTTGAGATAAAAATCTATCCTATATGCTCTTTTAAAACATGGTCTACCCGTGTACCAAGTTTCATTGAAATCCGTTGAGGTAATTTGAGCGTGAAGAAGTAACAAACATACCATATAAACTCTCAAACGTTTGTTTTTATAATAATAGGTCTTTACCTATGAAATTGCCGTTCTGCAATACTGGCTATTTCAAATCAAAATAATTTTTGTTTGGCTAAGAATTCTAGTTGCAAATTAATTTTATTTTAAAACATGGATTTTTTTCTTCCAAAAGTAGTCATTTGTTTATTGATTAGTTATTAGTCATTTTCATTGCATTTCAATCTTTTTCGTCATCATGGATACGTTAAAAATTCAAGTAATTATGGAATATTTGAGTACCGTCGTGGCAGCAACGCGGCACAAGCGGCACGCAACTCAACGACGTTTAAGGAGCTAACACTACAAACCAACGCACCACCTGTTATTGGTTTGCTCGCTTCCGTTCTGGAAATTTCGACCTGAAAAATGAACCTAGCGGTCGTCCGAAGACTTTGGTCGACAATGACGAATTAAAGGTGATTGTGGAAGCTGATGATACACGGCTGAATTAGCAGCAGTTTTCGACGTTAGCGTCAAAACAATAGTGGTCCATTTGCGTCAAATTGGCAAGGTAAAAAAGCTTGACAAATGGGTGCCCCACGAACCCAATGATCGCCAGCGCGAAGTACGCGTCGAGACGTGCCTTGCACTGCTCAACAGACACACAAATGAAGGAATTTTGAACCGCATTGTTACCTGCGATGAAAAATCGATACTGTTTTATAACCGCAAGCGCTCAGCAAGTTGGTTGGATCCTAGTTCAGCACCTAAACAATGCCCTAAACGAAAACTTAGCCCTAGAAAAGTGATGGTCACTGTTTGGTGGTCTAGCGCCGGTGTGATTCATCACAGCTTCTTACCAAACGGGGTGAGCATTACTGCAGATGTGTACTGTGAAGAACTGAACACAATGATGGAGAAGCTGGCACATCTCCAACCAGCATTGGTCAATCCCTCGTCTCCACTGCTCCTGCACGACAATGCGCGACCTCATACTGCACAGCAGACGAGGCCAGTCCAAGTCCGCCCTACTCACCAGACCTTGCGCCTACAGACTACTGCTTTTTCCGGAATTTGGATAGCGATGGAACGGGAAAAAAATTAAATACCCGAGAGGCAGTACAAAATGCCTTTGAAGAATTTGTTGCCTCCCGTCCAGCTGATTTAATTAAGAAGGGCATCAATAAACTGCCACTGCGTTGGCAAAGATGCATTGATTGCATGGGTGATTACTTCGATTAATACAAATAAAAAATACATGAAAAAAATTCGTTTAAATTTTTTCATACGAAACGGCGATTTCATAGGTAAAGACCTAATATTATTATTTTTTATACGTTTAATTATCTCAGGACCCTGAGGTCCTGGACCTTTGGGAGGCGTACGAGGGGCCGAAACCAGCTCGAAGAGGCCTTTTTTGTGCGTTTAATGGAACGTGGTATCAACCGGTGATTATCCCTGTACGCGCTGTGCTAGTGCATCCAAGGACAACCCCCGGTTTGAAAAACTATTGCGACATAATATGGAAAAAAAAATAATAGGGCTATGGTTTTTGGAGTCATAAGTGGACTGGTAACATGGAACTATCTTAAGACTATGGCCCCTGCCTGAACAATCTCATTAATATCAATCGATAAAAGGCAGGGGGTGACTTGCACACTCAATTAATGGGCCCCCAAAACGGCCGCTAGCACGATGTGACGTAGCAACAAGAGGGCAACATATCCTGAGGCGCTTGAGGAGTGGAGAGGCATACCACGGCTATCAGGACAATCCCGGAAGTACGGTCAAGATCCCTACCAGCACCTTACTGGATTATGCATCCTTCTCCCGAGCATGTTTGCTCTTGCGACTCTCCACTCAAGCCAGCCAGTAAAGGCAAGAGAGAGGTGGGAGAACATTTACAAATATAAGTGTACAATAGGCGGTCTTATTGCACAGGGCAATTTCTACCAGACAACCTTTGGATGGACTAAGACAGAAGGAAAAGACTTCGGGCTGTCAGTGTACAACAACTTACAAAAACAATGTAAAAATAAAATAAAAATACAATACATAAATAAAAAACCAAATAATAAACTAATAAATATAAAATATAATTTCAATTAGAATGGAGAAGAAAAACTAAAGTGATAGATAACTCTCCTTCACCATTCTTTTGAACGTTTGTAGTGTTTGGGCTCGCCTCACTTCTATGGGTAATGCATTCCACAAACGAGCTGCTTGTATCGTAAAGGATTTATCAAAGAACGAAGTGGAATGCATACGAATACTAAGTTTTAGATTTTCCGATGACCTCAAGGACCTAGAATGTGTATCACAGAGGAACTGAAAGCGTTCTTTAAGATAAAAAGGAGTCGAAGGATTGAAGAGTACATTGTAAAGCAAAGAAAGTATGTGAACATTCCGGCGAAGGCGAATAGGAAGCCATTTGAGCTGAGTACGAAATTCAGAAATATGGTCATACTTGCGCAAGCCAAATATAAACCTGATACAGAGATTTTGAAGTCGCTCAAGCTTATCCAATTGGTCTTGGTTGAGATCAAGATAGCTGGCATTAGCATAGTCCAGGATTGGGAGAAGAAGAGATTGTGCTATCGCAATTTTAGTAGTGATGGGAAGAAAATTGCGAAGGCGCCTCAAGGAGCCCGCCGATGCAAACAGTTTACGACTAACTTCCTGCAGTTGTTAATATTATAAGTAAAAAGTTTTTTTTTCTTTCATACTTTTTGACAGGTGCCTGGACCTGACGACTCAGTGCTGCCAAAAAGTCTTATTGTATGAACAATGATAGTTTAAAAGGTGAGAAAGGCACAAAAATAGTGTGTACTCTTACATTTACAAAAAAAAAGCTAAAAGCCACCGCAAAAACAGCTGAAGCGCGCGGCAGCTTGTGGCCGGAGAAACTTGAAGCGGCTTCAAGCGTTTTTTTGTGGCGGCACCGACGCACACGAGCCTCAAAAAGAAGCTTGAAATGGTTTTTTTGTGGCCCGTGTTCGAGGACAGTAATTTGTGCCAAGGAACATTGCGTATCTAAACATCGTATGACACGACCTAACCGCGAACAAGCAAAACGGCAACATCTACAAAACTCATAAATCCGAGAATAACGGGACGCGACGCGTTACGAAGTAAACTGGAGTGTGCAATTAAACGTTATATTGTGAGTTAAACCATTTGCCGTGGCAACCCAAAGTGTTTGCAGTCAGTTAATTGTGCAGAAGTCTCATTCTTAATGACATGTCATAAGAATTTTCCGCGTATTGTTTCAATCACAATTTTAAATCTTGTAAAGTGATTTTGTACGGACGAAAATTCATCTCAATTAACACAAAAAATATAAAGGCTAAAGTTTTTGAGTTTATGTGGATGAGTGTGTATATTTGTTACTTCATAAAGAAGCTCGAACGGCTGAAGAGATTTCGATGAAACTTGGTACAAGGGTTGCATTTCGGGGAATGTGCGAGCGTACAGCTAAGGAGTGGAGCCTCTGTTTCCTGATATATGGTCCACCTAGGGGTCTTGAGAGCAGTGGTGGCCGAGGGTTAATGGTTCCGGCTTACGAGTTGTAGGTCCTGGGTGCGAACCGAGCTAGGCGCATTACTTTGTGTAATTTATTTCATCACCACTGTTCTCAAACATGTATGAATATGCTTGTGGCGCCCAGTAGTCGTTCTAATGTCGTCGCCACTAGTGGCTCAATATGCGGGTTCTCTAATCTATACTTATAATAAATCTGTAGAAGTGAAAATTCTGTTCATTGAAAATATAAAAAAAAAAATGGCAGCGGGTATTACTAGACCGCAACCAAACCCAAAAATGTGATTAAAAAATTGTTGTCTGTCTATCTGTCTGTGTGTTTGTTCAGGCATCACGCAAAAACTACCGATCCGATTACGATGAAACTTGGTATAATTATTCTTTAATATCCTGGGCACCACACTGGCTACTTTTTAACCCGAAAAAGTATATACAAAAAAAAACAAACTTAATTTTGCGGTTCGATCTCTAGACCCGATTATTGTACCAACCGCAAATAATAAGGTTGTCGTAGGTAACGTCACCCGCAGTGGAGTTCACTAAGGGGTGCACACGGCTAAGATACTATAATATTTGGGTAAATAATGTGTAGTTTCCGTTTTCTAACTAGATGGCGTTGGCGTCGAGTTAGATCGCGCTCATCATCATCATCATCATCTTCCTGCCCTTGTCCCGTTTTATTTGGGGTCGGCGCAACACGTTTTTTCTTCCATTCTGTCCTGTCACTCGTCATGCTATCACTAACTCCCTTTTCTTTTATATCACTTCTCACACAATCCGTCCATCTTTTCTTTGGCCTCCCTCTCCCCCTCCATCCATCCACATGTAAACTCATAACTTTTTTAGCAACATGCGTTTCGTCCCTCCTTTTCACATGGCCATACCAAGACAAACGATTTCCTTTCAGCTTTTCAGTCACTGGCGCCACTTTCAAACTTCCCCTAATATACTCATTTCTCACTTCATCCATTCTTATCTCACACCACACATCCATCTTAACATTCTCATCTCTGCTACATGCAATCTTTTTTCATCCTTCTTTTCCACAGCCCAACATTCTGATCCATACAGGACGACAGGCCTTATCACGGACTTGTAGATTTTACCCTTCAACTTGAGGGGCATCCTTGGGTCGCAAGTGGCGGGAACCACTTGCGACCCTGCACCTGACCTGTCGCCATTTCATCCATCCTGCGTTGATCCTATGTGTTACGTCCCGGTCTACCTCACCATCCCCTTGGACGAGCGACCCTAGGTACCTAAAGTCGGAACAGATCGGTATGGGCGTTCCGGCGAGAGCTAAAGGCACAGGATTGGAGAGACCGCCGAAATCGCAGAACAAGTACTCGAGTACGCGAATTAGATCGCGCTATGGGAACATTTTTAGGGAATAAAGACTGGAGCGCGTTTTCCTATAACCCATTTATTAAATATTTGGTGAGTCTAATAACCGCACGAGAAAATTATTAAAAACAGGAGGAAAAGAAAATAATAACTGGTTGGTGGTTGTGTGAATTTTGGGTGTTGGTTAAGTTAGACTTTTATGTTTGTTTGCATTGTGGTTCAAGTGATGAGCTCATTAGACGAGTTGTATTTGTCAGCAAGCAAGTGTGTGCGGGCTTTTAGAATTTTTTGTTTGCAGCAATTTACTTACGAGAAAAATATAAATTAGGTACAATGTTTTATTTATGAATTCACAGAGCTGTCTTTATTTTTACTTGCCTTTACAAAGTATGCTATTTCAAAAACTTTTGACATGATTCAGTACTGGATCATCGCTATCGATCATACGAGTAAAACCTTAATAAGAATATATAATACTGCGTATAGTTTTTTTTTTTAAATTTTAACAGAACCGTTATTTTCGTAGCGTATTTTTGTTTTTTTGTCAATTTTAAAGCTTTTTTTGTAGAATACTTTCAAGTGAAGGCTCTGAGACTCAATCTTATTTTTGACATTATACCATAATATCAACAGTCAGTTATTTAGTATACTAATACGCTACTTAAGCCAGGCTGTGGTGCAGTCTGATTGAGAGGGGATGGGCGGCGGTGGTTTCCTTCTGCAACGCAGTAAAGCTAGCGATGGAGACAGGTGCACGCGTGAGGCATCCGTAATCCTCACGCCCCAGCCGCCGAGACTCCGACCCCGACTACCAGCCATCTTAAACGTAGGCTTGCGGACGATGAGCGATGGGTAGCTCGCCGTTCAGCCATTCGGTAAATGTGCGGATCGAGCTCGTGTCGTCGACGGCACATAGTGTTCCACGCGCGCCTTAAAGAGATCTCAGCAAAACCTTTTTATAAACAAAAATATAACCGACTTCACTAAAAAATTCAATTGAATTTGAGGAGTTCCCTCAATTTCGCCAAGATTTTATGATCAGATTACAACTTGGTGACTATGGGAACCTTTCCAACAAAAAAATAATTTTTCAAATCGGTTGTCAAACGACAAAGTTATGTGCGAACAAACATAAAAAAAACATCCGAATTGAGAACCTCCTCCTTTTTTAGAAATCGGTTAAAAACTGTAGAAGTCCAGTAGAGCCGACTTCTAAAAATGTGTTATTCTAGAACGCAAAACAAAAATGCAGAAACATAGGTAAGGTTTTAGTCAGTAAAAGTCTAACACACCCTCTCGCCACTCGGGAGAAGTCATCAAATGATTTCCCGCCTTAAAAAAGAACGTTATTCGAGCAATTTTTCTTGAAAAGAGGTTAGTATAACTGAGTAGACTTCAGAGGGCGAGTACGCCAGTAATTATCATCTGGCCGTGAATAATTAAAACGTTTCACAGTCTTTAGTTTCATTTAATTATTTTCAACATTATTTTATCAGGTTTCAGCAGCTTGTTGAAGAAGCTTTTATTGATCGTGAGTTTTAATGATTTGTTTACTTTAGGTGGGGGGCATTCTAACATTCCAACTGGTGGGCAAAGTCCTTCCACCTTTCCTTCCATTGTTTTCAGCTCTTGCCGATTCCTAAGGAAGACATCCAAGTCGTCATCTTCATCTTGGTCTCCCGTTTCCCGTCGTGTGATTGAAGAGCACCAATTTTGTGTTTTCTAATTATATTTATATATACTTCCACAACCCACAACCAGCAGCTGAGGAGTGAGACCTACCTCACGAGGTTACCTGACGCGTGCTAACGCCTCCTTCCTCAGCATTACCTACTGCTTCGCAGAAGGAGGCGACCACCTGTCATTCTTCCTCGCTTCAGACCATGGTCTGTACTAGGGTACGGAAGGACTTGGTAGCTTTATAATACCTTAATATAAGGGGTATCATTCTACACCTACTGGAAAATATTTTTAGATCCAGATTGATAATTCTGCTCCATTAAAAGCTTTCACCTAACATCATACTCTCATTGGACATACACAATAGCGGTAGTATAAAAACGAATTCCATTACTGCATAACCATAGTCCATTTACTTTCAACGGCTAATATGCAGTTCTAACTCTATGCAATAATTAGAAGAAAGAAAAACAACTGCGAAATTGGTAACACTTGCCAAATTCGAAACAGTATCAGCACATTGAGTGCTTTGCGCTTCCAATTTGGAACCTTTCGCGTGATAATTAAACATATGAGTCAGTGCCAAATTGGAACTAGCTAGAGTACACTGATGAGAAAAAGTTTAATTTCAAATACAATCACGATTGCATTTTGTGCATGGTTTGGTGCAGTCGTAGACAAAAGTCATTTGTAAAATGGAGTAAATTCGTATGCATTTGTATCTGGCATTAGTGTTGATTTTAGTGTTTTGTACCTACTATTGTTACTTAATATAAAACCTAATCCCCCACCGCATTTATCTGTCTGTAGAAACCGGATTTTCATGCAGTTTCCTTCAATAGGCAAAGTGATTTGTGAGGCCGGTTTAAGTGTATGCATATAAAACAGGAAAAACCAAGAATTGCAAAGATTTTTGAGAAGAAGACAGACATACCGACAATAATAGTATTTAAGATAGTAATATACTCACTCATCTGGAAAGCTCAACAAATTGGTGCTCTCATGGACAAACTCATGGTAAACTTTTGTTATTTTTTTTAGGCTTAAGTATGTATCTAAACAATACTTTTCATAGTGCTTCATAACTTTAATTTTAGCCCAACGACACGTCCCGCGTCACTTTGGCAGTTTGACAGCATTGCGCGTCATGTTAGGGGACATTTTGCCCTCTAACTTATCGTAGGCTTAAAACACATCGCCAACACAAACAAGAAATGAAATTATTATCATGACAGCCGAAAGACGTCCACTGCTCGAGGTCTACCTCCCCCAAGCGACGACATAATGAACGTTCTTGTGCGTCTCTCATCCATCGGATTCCCACAACCCGCACCAGGTCATCAGTCTACTTTGTGAGGGGTCTTCCAACGCTACAACAGACAAGAAATGAAATCAATTAAAACCTCATCTAAAATTAAACAAAAACCTATCAAGAAGTGAAATACGCCGATACCTACGTAGGTGGCCTTACAATCTTCCGATATTGAAAAATTCTCACGTGGTGCGGTGAGGTGCTGCGGCTCTTAATGAAATTCCTCCCAACCCTCGCCTCGCTGAGGGATACGATAATTAACTTAGCGGTAGGGTTGCCAACTAAGAAAAACTATGTAGGTACAGGTAGCTCAGCAAATTATGCATGTACAAGGGTATATGCATAATTTGCATGCAGCTCCAGCAGTATAATGAGCATCATTATGCGGCATCATTATGATGTGCATTGAATTTTAGGCATGTTTATGTTGCTTTGGAACTTTTCAAGCTAATATTTTAGGTCGGTAAAAATTGGGAATAACGGAAAGGTTTGCTTATCTACACTAATATTATAAAAAGGTATTTTGTTTGTAGGAGGTAAATCTTTGAAAGTATTGGTTCGATTGCTAAATTTTTTTCACTGATATAAAGTTGTTATGTTTGGGGTATTATATTATGTAATTATAAACCGAAAAATAATAAAATAATGTGTTCCAATATTTTAAAATCATTCTTTTTTTATAGTTTCCGTGGAAGCTCGAGCAGGTTTTTCTTCATAAGAAACGACCAATTGAAACCGTGCATTGGCTTCTAATGTTTTATATGTGAGATGTAGGCCTATGTGAAATACTAAAATATTTTTTAATTTATATATTTTTATTTTAATAACAATTGCACAATTCTCATGAAGCTTTTATCGTTTTAACCACTAGTGCTCCTTCAGTTGCCTTTTGCGTGCGTGCAAACCTGCATTTTGGTTTTTATATCAAGTAATGGTTTAGCAAGCATATCAGAACATCCTCACTAATATTATAACAGCGAAAATGAGTTTGTTTGTTACGCCTTCACGCCTAAATGGCAAAACTGATTTTGATGAAATTTGGTACACGGATAGACCATGTCTCGGAATAGGACATAGGATACTTTTTATCCCGGAAGTATGTTCCCTTGGGATACTTTTCTGCTACCACGTGAGCGAAGCCGCTAGGAGCAGCTAGTTTTAAAATAAAACTGTATATATTTGGAGGCGTGAACAAAAAATTAGGAAAATATTAAAACTTCTCTAATTTGTTGTGTTGGTAGCCCTGTTCAAGGGCTCCAATGCGTAGAGGAATGGGTGTATAGAATATAGATATTGGAAGGACGTGGGATGTTTTAGGGTTAAAGGTAACTAGATTAATTAATCTTTGTAGATGTCGATTTCGATGAAAGGTAGCGTGGGCGAGTCAAGGTGAGTTTCTTAATCAATTTGAAAGCTTCACATTATTTATCTTTTTTAAATAGGTAGAAGTATCTTGATTTATTTTTTAATTTACGATAGTTCTACAGATATATAACGTACACTAAAACAAAAAAATAAATTTAACAGAATAAAATAAATTAAAAATAAATCAAATATGGTGTTCCGAAATTCCTTTGCTCGCTATCGACTGTTGAAAAAAATTGCAGGCGGCATTGCCACGTTGTATAACGATGCTTATCTTCTACCCAGGGTAAAGTCTTTAAGGCTACAGTGAATAGGCTATTTTTTTTCATGACCTGATTGGTAAAAAGTTACCTTGGAATTTTTAACTTTTTAATAACTTATGCAGAAAAGAATAGATCTCTTTTTCATCTGCACAAATTAAGAATTTTTTAGCTCATTATCATTTTGAAACTATTTAAATAAAGATATGCAGTCTCATTTTTCACTGTAACCGAACTTTTTAATAGCAGGTCATAAGCTAAGATTTATAGCCTTTCTTTTATTAAAGTTAAAACAATCATCTTTATCACATATTTCACAAAGAAATATTATTAGGGTAACAATATCTTTAATGGCCGTTTTGTGGGGTAGTTTGAAGTTTCAGTGAAATTACCTACCCGCTAAACGTACTTATACGCTATGAGACCGTTTTAAGTGGTAAGAATTGTAATCAAAACTTTATAATGTTAGGCTCGAGAAAACAAGAATGGACTTTGGTACTAGTAAAATTGTAATTTGTTATAGTACTCCTATTAAATGGTTATGTGTATTATACCGTTTTTGAGAAAAAAATCAAACTAGTACATAAATCGGAGGGACTCAGACTCAGTACGATACTTACAAGACTCAATACGAGACTTAAAAAAAAAAGGATTAAATCAAAGTCACGATAAACATCCATGTAGCACACACTCTTATCCAGACTGGAGGCTCTCCATCAGTCCTACGGCGCGCACTGTTCCCGCGCGCCTCAAGGAGTTGTCAGCAGCAGGAGGGGCCCAGCTGGGTCGAAGCCTACTGGGGACAGGGTTGTCCGAAAGGGAGCTCGTGCCCCGGTATGAAGGCTAGAAGGAACGGCGCGGGGTTTTTAGTCAGTAAGAGTCTGACACTGTCTCCCGCTCCACCCAAGAGCGGGTTTCGTCAAAGATGATTTTCCCCGTCGACAAAAAAAAAAAAAAAAAAAGGCTCTCCATCAGTCAACTGTACATTAGAACCAGCTATTTTGTCATAAACATCAACATAGATAAGACTGTAGGAAACCACTGGATGCAAGAAATACCTGACTGGTCAATATGGCAACGCTTGGAGGAGGTCCATGTCCAGCAGTGGGCATTTTACGCCTAAAATTATGATAACAATCATCTTACACGAAGGCCGTGACGAAAGGTTCTGTACCGTCTATTGCAAAATCGGTAAAAAAAAAATCATTTTTGTTGTATGGGAGCCCCATTTAAATATTTATTTTTATTCTGTTTTTAATCGTATTTGTTATTATAGCTGCAACAGAAATACTTCATCTGTAAAAACTTTAACTGTCTAGCTATCACGGTTCATGAGATACAGTCTGGTGACAGTTGGATAGACAGACAGATGGACAGTGGAGTGTAGGTAACAGTGACTCGTTTTACCCTTTGGATACGAAACCCTAAAAACGAGAAAACAGCGTATAACCTAGAGCCATAACCACACCATCGCCACATTATTAAATATGAAGACCCCGTTTGTGGCCTTTATGGCCATCTACGGTGGCCGATGTACGGTGATTAATTCGTTTTGTGTCAGCAATAACTTAGTTATTGCAAGCCAGTTCACATGCACTACACAGAGTAGGAAGCAAAATGGAGTCATCAGTTTGGAATGTCAGTAAACTGAAGACAATAAGCAAAGCTTATGCTACAAGTACCAGACCTCTGATAAACATACTTATATATTTCTAAATACATACGTATAGAAAAATTACATCCAGATAAAAAAGTGATCAAATAATCGTGCTCATCACACAAACATTGGTCTTGGTTTGGAATTGAATTCACGACCAGCATAGCAGTAGCTAGCAGGGCTACTAACCACTAGACCAACAGGTCATACTAAATCTACACTAATATTTAAAGAAGTAAGTTTTTTGTTTGTAGAAGGACTTAGACTTTAGGACCGATAGAAAGCTGTTGTATTCCTGAGTGACATAGACATGCAGGTAAAGCCGCAGGAAAAGCTAGTACAATTATAATTTACCTCCTGCAAACAAATAAACATAAAAACAAACTTCCTCTTTATTATATCAGTGTAGATTAAGTATCAAATGAATTGATCTTATTGATATGGTTAATGCAGTTAGAGTATGCTTTTGTGTTTCTATAGATGGTCTACGCTCTATATAGCCTCCCGAATCACATAAAAATAAATATTTATGATCCATCTGAAGGAGTGCGTGAAAGAATTGGGGAAATTTCCGGTACTTGTTCCGGTTTTCCATGGTCGTGTTTCCGTGTCTATTTCCGATATACGACATACGAGTAGGTTTAGAAGTAACGCGATGGACGGTAAACGACTTGATCACACCAAATAATTCGGTAAAAGTTTGTATGTATGTATATGTGGTGTGTATGTTTGTTACTACTTCATACGACGGAACGTGTTTTTTTTTAGATGGGTAAATCATCCAATGACATCCCCGCTCTTGGGTAGAGCGGGAGATAGTGTCAAACATTTACTGACTAAAAACACACACCTGCGACTTTTTTGCTATTGTTCCAGGGCCCCGGGGATCTCTTCTGCATCACCCATGGCCCCAGTAGGCTTCGACCCTGCGGAGCCCCTGCGGAGCCCCTGCGAAACCCCTGCTGTTGCTGACAACACCTTGAGACGCGCGTGGAACACTACGCGCCGTCGACGACTTGGGCTCGGTCCGGACGATTATCGGACAGTTGGATGGCGGGCTACCCATTGCACGCCATCCGCAAGCCCGCGCCTACGGTAGCCGGAAATTAGGATTGGAATCTCGGCGGCTAGGGTGCGAGGGCCATTGCCTCGCGCGTACGGCCGCTTTCTTTCCTAGCATTACTGCTTCGCAGAAGGAGGCGACTGCCTGCCACTCCTCCTCGCTCTGGACCATGACCTGTAAGAAGGCCCGGCGAAGACATCACTGCCACCGAGCGCCCCCACGAGGACATGGCGGTGCTCTAACCACGTACCCAACGTATGTTCCACCGTGTCCATCGGGCGGTCCACACAGTGCTAACACCCGTGCGTTTCTTCCACAAGAATCCGGTGCATATGATATCCGATG
This sequence comes from Mythimna lalbum, assembly GCA_949319445.1. Taxonomy (NCBI): domain Eukaryota; kingdom Metazoa; phylum Arthropoda; class Insecta; order Lepidoptera; family Noctuidae; genus Mythimna; species Mythimna lalbum. The sequence goes on along the minus strand of OX439357.1, from coordinate 14,800,534 downwards.
GCATACAGGTAGACTGTGTCCTGGAATAGGATATAGGAATGTATTCGGGGTTGTATTCCCTTAGAATAATTTTACATCTTGACATAGGCGAAACCGCTGCCTGGCCGAAGATAGTTTCTTCATAGGTACTATTTCTCCTAACATTGCGTAATAAATACTCCATTTCGACACTACTCTGTGTCACCATTAACTAGTTTATGTATCGCAGAAAACCTGCTGGGTACAGTTAGGCCATCACGAGGCCACTGTTCTGAACCTAGCTGGCCTATGTGGTTAAAAAGAGATGGTTTTATGCATTTGTACTTATAGTGTGGTCGCAAAAGCTTTTGTTTAGGAACAGAATGTGGATTAAATGCGATGATAATAACATAAAATTATTATAATTTGAAATTAGTAAAAATTATGCATGTATTTATGTTTTTTTTTATTCTATTTTTACACAATTTTCTGTTCGTTACAAAAACCTCATCATCGTTTCAGCCGACAGACGTCCACTGTTGGACATAGGCCTCCCACAAGCGTCGCCACAATGATCGATCCTGCGCGTCTCGCATCCATCGGATTCCCGCAACCTTCACCAGGTCATCGGTCCACCTTGTAGGAGACCTTCCGACGCTGCGTCTTCTAGTACGAGGTCGCCACTCCAGAACCTTTCGGCCCCAACGGCCATCTGTTCTGTGAGCAATGTGCCCTGTCCATTGCCACTTAAGTTTGGCGATTCTTCGTGCTATGTCGGCAAACTTGGTTCTCCTGCGGAAATCTTCATTTCTGATTCGATCCCGCAAGGAAACTCCGAGCATAGCCCTTTCCATTGCCCTCTGGATGACTTTGAGCTGTCTGATGAGGCTCATTGTGAGCGACCACGTTTCGGCACCATATGTCATCACTGGCAACACGCACTGGTCATAGACTTTCGTCTTGAGACACTGGTATATTGCAATTACAAAAACCTGCAGCCTTTAATATTGTAGTTATTAAATAAGTTAAAAAAAATGTTTAACTAACACATGACATACACTAAAACAAAAATAGTAAATAAAAGTTCTAATTTTAACTAAGTATAACAGCCTAAACTACCCAAGCTTACCTTGAATTTTATAGTTTATGTAATTTTAAATGTGTTGAATATTTAAGTGGGGCACATTACCGACGGGGGCATATCCTTGGTTTACCCTATGGGAATATGTTCTTTAGGTATATTTCTTTTACTTTCATACAAGCAAATCCGCTAGCAGAAACTAGTTAACAATAAACGCCATATTTACGGTAATTTTCCGTCAACCCCTAATAGAACTTAAACCAATACATACGGAATGTGCTGCCCATAACACACGCCTGTTCTAGATAATGTTTCAACCGACCCCAATGAACCGGCTACCAGTTAGCCCGGATATTAGTCTTAACACAATCAATCCCGGCATGGTCTCACCCCCTTTACGGTACTATATACGGACCTCTAATTCTCCTTGATAAATGTCACCATGGGATAATGTTTTAGGTGAAGCCACTGGCAGGAACTAGTTAACAATAAACGCTATATAAATTACGGTAATTTTCCGGCAACTCCTAAACAGGACGAAAGCCGATACATATGGAATGTGTGCCCAAAACACACGCGTGTTCTAGGTAATGTTTCAACCGACCCCAATGAACCGGCCACCAGTTAGCCCGGATATTAGGCTTAACACAATTAATCCCGGCACGGTCTCACCCACTTTACGGTACTATATACGGACCTCTAATTTTCCTTGATTAAGGCCTTGATAGGATGGTGGATGTTAATTGGGAGTCTTAATTGATTTTGCTTTTAATTTAACATTTTTTAAACCAGTTATGGTGGTCTGTTATGTAAGGTTGATAAACCTGGAATATCAATTAAAATGTATGAAATGGGAATCTAACATTTGTTGACTGTATGTTAGTACAAATATAGCGATTGCGAAATTAAGGTTTTGAAGTTTTCACACTCGAGCATCTAAACTTAGTCCAGACTGCACATCCAGTGAGCAGCATGGAAAAATACACTACGCAACAACATATTTTATTCTTTTTAATATTTCCAACAAAAAGTGTTTCTGCAATATGAATCAAAATAAATTGCCAATAGTTCAATATTTAAAAAAAAAATGAAAGTAATTTAACTGATTCAAATATTTAATAATATATTTTTATAAATATTTTTATACAGATGCTCACAACGATCCAATTTGAAGGAAAAAGCACTTACGTAAAGACATTGGCACATACATAGACCTGACTAGTCTACACCTATTTTGGGGTCAGCTTACATAGCATAGTCGGCCACTGCTGGGACTCTGGCCTCTTCTCTAAGAGAGGGAATAGGCCGTAATCCACCGGGCCCAGTGCGGGTTGGTGGATGTCACATGTCTTCGAATTTTTGGTTCTAGGACATGCCGGTTTTCTCACGATGTTTTTATTCACCGTTTTGAGAGCAGTGGTGATAAAATAAACTACACCAAGTAATGCGCCTGGCTGGGTTTGAACCCGTGACCACAACTCGTAAGTCGGTGCCGTTACCACTCATTTGGTCAGCTTACAATCTACCCACAACAACTGAATACCTGTATTTTACATGGACCTGCCTTTCAGACCACCACAACCTAATGATTAACACTAAGCTTTTGTCAAGACTAGTGTAAGATCTCCTGTCTTCTGACTATCCGTAACAACAGTCAGTGATCTACAAATGACAATCGGGACAAACTTGTTCCCACATAAGCTTGCACATACTGATGTCTATATTAAAACTATCGATTCCATTTTAGGCTTCGCTGACTTGGCTGTTACTAATATAGGTCATGACCAGAATATTCACACTTTGGCACATAAATACGTACATTTGCAGACCGATGAAGATATAATGTCCATTTGGTTCAGCACGTATAATGGCTACTGGTTTTGGCACAAATGTATGGTTGGAACTATTATGTATCATCTGTTCGCTCATTGAAATGGATATTTTAACATTGATTAGATCTTTCGTGGTATCAGAGTCACTAATTAGTTCCCGAAAGGAGCAGATATGGATGAATAAATGTATGTATATTTTTATAAATTGGATACGAGTATAACCAAGCATATGTCTAGACTATAAATGAAACTGTGAGCTTTGAGTAGTCGGACACCAACCATATGCAGTTTTAAAATATTTGAGTCCAATTTATTGGGTCCTAGTGAACGCAAGGTGACATCGCGGCAGCCCAAGAGAAAGATAGAAAGATGAGTTTGACAATTACCATAGGAACTGGCCCGTAATGGTCGCAGATGTGGAAACCCTTCGCTTAATTCATGAATCCCCAAGCGACCACCGGTGGCCGCGCATCTATTGTCTTACTATTGTGTCTCTAATTGACGGTATCTGAAGGGTTAAATGTGGAACATAATAGGCTAACTATAACTACTAAATTATTTAATTAAATGAACACTTCAAATGTTTTAAAACAAGATAATATGGTTGGTGTCAAACTATTTTGGGAAGAAATATTAAAACAAACAAACCCAATTGCTAATTTAAAGTTTAGACTGTTGTTTGGTTAGCTAAGACTTAATATGTGTGTAAGCAAAGTTCTACTCACTGACTCATTAACGCTCAGTACAAACTCTTGAACCTAAAACGCTAAAATTTTGCATAGATATGTCTTTTATGGTTTCTACAAAGAATAAACAAGGATATTTTGAAATTCAACTCCAAAAGGGATGAAACACGGGTCCAAAAAGAAGCGGGCGAATAATTATGAGAAGAACGATTAGTCTCTGAGTTAAATTCTTGGAATATTCCAGCAAAAAGGACAAAGTCGGGTCAAAAGATTAGAGATCTTCTTACATTAATTCCACTACAATACAACAAAGGGAAAAGCAGTTTTATAAATCTGCCAGTACAAAAAAATAAACGACCCGCAATCGCTCTAGAGGCACAGAAGAAAAGATCGTTTAGAACGCATCAACTTCTTCATAAAAACGAAACTAATTCGAAAAATAAAAGAAACCACTCCTTTTAGGATTTAGTATTTCCCGTTTTTACAAGAAAGAAGCCAGAAGGTGCAAGATTTTTCTTTATTTCACGGTGTCAAAGGGAAATAAAGCGGTTCGTTATGACGTAAAATTTCGTCAAGATAAAAAATGTACCTCGTTTTGTTTGTGTATAGCCGTCATAAAGATTCAGGAGTGCTCTCCCTGAATATTTTAGCGTTTACATCTTAAAGTTGAAGAATGAGAGCTGTAAGGCTTAATTTGTTGGGTGCTTTGAACAATATGCTACGTTTTAAAGATTGATATATTTTTATAGGCATCTTCTCAAACGCCGACATTAAGTCCAAAGTGATTTTTGTGTAATTAACCTTTTAAACGTCTACGTCGGGTATATCCGACCAACAATCTTACGTTTATTCTACCAGAATCGCACTTTCGTAACCAATACTCCATCTCACCAGCTCTCCTAACATCTATGATGGAGAACCCAGTCACAAACACACGACCCTGGCGAATAGGACACGAAAACACTCGGAGGATTAATCCGAAGCAAGTGATTAAAGTGCCATTTTAAAACTAACCACCCATTCTCAACGAATACTTGGAAGTGATATAAACTAGTTTAAGCTACCCTCAAACGAAGTAAAAATCGTAACAACAACATTTCTCCAATTAGTGACACTCATAGTCGTAAGCAAGTACTTAACTCCGTAAAAGATGTATAAAGTTAAGGTTAGAACACATTACCGACACTGGCTAGTACTGTAGGTGTAGAAAAAGGCGTGCCGTAACACGTATCAGTTTAAGAGCCAAAAATTATCTTCCGTAGCAATCAGCGACGGAGGCACGTTCAGGCTATTGCGGACGGTGTGGACCTAGCTTAAGGACTAATAGCTTTACTTGACTACTACTTTTTTTTATTCGATTTCATTTTTAAATATCGTCGGTCTTGTTAATGCTGTATTATTTATACGTTTTTATCATGATCACTATTTAATTTACACTGCAAAATTTGATAGATTGTGCTTATCTAATATTATTAAATTTCGAAAAACAAATTTTTACATTTTTTCTTTTGATGTTTCATTTCTGAGTATACAAAATAAATGATTCATTTTGTTCGTTTGAATTAAATTACTTACAGATTTACCACACCTGGGATGAAAGTTCATTTAAAGCACTGAACAATCTTTCAAAGCTATGAAATAAACAGACAGGTGACTCTTTTGAGAGTCAAAATTCAGTGAAAACATTAAATTACTTTCCTTTATGTTAATTCAAAAGCTAAACGAATAAACCATACGCCATTTAAAAGCAAGAATATGAACCCAATGGAGGCTCTTAAATAGTCTAAAAGCGAAATTAATATTTTAGTTCACTTTCATAATTAATAGTGTAAAGAGAAAATGCCTCGGCAGTGTGCGCTGTTTCTCAGTGTGCATTTAAAATGAGTAAGGTTGAATTTTATTCAGTTTTCCAGCTACACAGTGTCTGTGTTAACTCCATGGGGTTATATGACACTGTGTGATACAGTGTCAGCAAATTCTTTTGTCTGGAATCTCGTGTTGGGTGAGGAAGGTATCACGTTCGGTTTGAGTGTAATTACGAGTTGGCTAACTTGTGTGAACTTGGGTGTGAACAGTGAATAGAGCTTTGAAATGGTTCGTTTGTTAGGGTTAGTCAATAAAAGTGGTTGAATAGTTTTGTGTTAAATATTTCACACATAAGTCTGGAGTATTTTTATATGGATGGGCTCGACTTGACCACTATATCACCTGATAGTAAACGATGATGTGGTCATTATCATCGTCATCATTAACAACATAATTCTTATATGTAGTAATGAGGCGGGCTTAGAGCTTGCTTTTGGTTGGTTTGGCTTGGTTGGAGATTTTTACAAGTTAGGTCTGTCTTGTACATGTATATTTAATAACTAATAAACATTTTCAGTACAAAACCGTATCAAAACTCTCAAAAATGAAACAAATAGGTACCAACTATCTATTCTAGCATTGGATAACTCCACGTACTGCGAGTGTCCATCCTGACATCGTGAACACCTTTACGTTCCGGACTACGCGTTTTGACCTCGTCTTTTATACCGCGGACATCGAAGAACTGGAACAATTTGCCTGCAGTCTTCCCGTCTGATTATAATTTAGGTGTTTTTAAGGCTACAGTGAATAGGTTCTCAATAAACTAGTGCACTTCAACATCAACGATTGCATCACTGCTTATCATCACGTGGTATTGCAGTTAAGCAGTAGTTTACAGAATTTAAATAGTAATATTAATAACAACATTTCAATTTAACTTAAGCTTTTATTCCATGCAGTGATGCGTTCAGAAGCCTCTGTGCAAACACCATTTTCCATTACTTTTCTAACAGCATGTGTTTCTAAAATCCTGCAATTGATAGCTTCAGCAAGTTTGTTCATGGTATTTAATCTGTCTGCAGGTAAATCCGGTACCTTTGTGTTAGTATAACTATGTTTGTAGATTTACATGTAATGTTAAAATGGCGGGCGAACTGATTTCTACAGCAGTTTTGGGCATAGAGGAGTTGAAAGTAAATTGATTTGGGATAGTCCCTACGAGTGATTTAAAAACTTAAAAGAAATTCTTTATCACATGAAATCTTTTGGGTGTTAGACAGTCTGTGTTAATTCTTTATTGTACTCAAAAAACTTGATATAGTACACAGTGTATTGACAATTTGTGTACAAATGTATGTTTAATTCAACTTTTCTCCCAGCAAACCCTTGAGTGTCAGAGAGAGATTACATTCGACGGTAGGATTCAGCGTAGAATATAAACTTACAAAAATACGTCTAAAATTTATGTAAAAATATCCGTACGTAACAATAAATGGAAATTTAAAAGTACAAATATTACGTCAATTATGAAAGGAACTGTTCATTAATTTGTATGTGATTACTTACATTATTACTTAATTATTATTCTTATATCTGGGTGAAGCCGCTGGCAAAAGTCAGTTAATAAAATTTAAGTGTCGGTTTCTAATATCAATATTTTTTTCCTGAATGCTTATGATCGGAAAAGAACATTCTCCCGGCGGTAGTACTATATCCTATTTCCTATTCTAGAACATTTTCTACCCGTATACCAAATTTCATACAAATCCGTTCAGCCAATTGAGCGTAAAGGAGTAACAAACACACTTAAACATATACAAACAGTCGCCTACATAATGTTAACGTGAATATTTTCACCAACCTTAGCCCTGTTTAGGAGCACCATTATATTGTTTTTATACTAATTTCTTGTAGACTTTACCATGGGTAACACTGTATCAATAACGACCCTAAATTCCTTAAACAACAAAGTTATTTTTCCTTTATCATCCACTTTGCTGGTATCTTCTCAACCCTTAATATTAACCGTAAGACCCAAGATGAACCCGAGGCATGCGTAAGCAAGCAGTTACTCTGAACTAGAGTAAGCTATAAATTAACTTGTAACAAATTGGCGACTCAGAGGTTGTGTTGGCACCTTGGCCGTAACCGCTGTGTGCACGGCAAATATTGGTTCCAAGTGATGGTTTGTGTAGCCGTATGGCGAATGGTACACGCTCGATTTATATATTTGGATCGTAATCCAGGATCACGATATTTATTGAGTCTGTAGAATAGCGTATCACCTATCCTATCGATCGCTGGATTTCTAGAAATCCAAAAATTCATGATTTGTACAAGTATCGTTGATAAATATCGAGCGTCTAGTCTCTAATCGATATTTATCGCCTTAGTATTAATTCTGTCAGCGATGGAAGAGGACGCGCTTATTGAGGCGGCGGCACCCACCGTACCTCAAATAAACGACCAAAAGTACTTCAAAGAATTCATACTAATGTTAAAAACACTACCAGAGGTACAGCTAGAGCGCCAACAGTTTAAATAAAGTAAAAAGAGCCAATGCCTAAGAGCAACTCCATGAAATTAAAAAAAAAAATAACCTTGCGCGACTACCAAAGACGTCATTCCAAGATAAATGTCGACTGTTGAATATAGGCCTCTACCAGTACCAGGTCGCTTCAATGACCGTATTTCCACGATGCTGACCAAATCATCGGTCCATCTTATTCATTATCATCAGCCCATCGACTTTCTAGCGCTGTGTGTTCTGGTATGCGGTTGCTACTCCAGAACCTATCAGCCCCATTGACCATCTGTTCTGCGAGCAATGTGCCCTGTCCACTGCTACTTAATTGTAGCAATGCTGCGGACCATGTAACTTAGTACTAACTTAGTAGTTGACACAACTTTGAGTCAAAAAGTAACTTTATATACAGCTCCTATAAAAAACTTTAGAGTGGTCGTCATTTTAGTGGCACTCGCCGATATCGTGTGAGACTACATACAAGTGGCGCCAGAAGGCGACTATTCGCAAAAAATGGCCTTTTGAAGCAGACGATATTAAGTAACTTAGAAACGTTTCGAATCTGGTAGAAGGAGAAATGGTCAAGTAGCAGAATAAGGATGCAGACGTTGAAATATGCCCGGAGGACACGGTGGAGCATACGGTAAAGGTGTGTCCCACGTGGGTAGAGCTCCGCCTTGTCCTCATGGGGGTAATAGCCGTAGACCGTCCGGCAACCATCCAGACCGAGCCCAAGTCGTCGACGGCGCGTGTTACTCCACGCGCGCCTCAAGGAGATGTCAGCAAACAGTAGAGGCTCACTAGGGTCGAAGCCTACTGGGGCCATGAGGTTTTGCTTTTGAATGGGAAACCCGGCCCTGGTATGAATGGCAACGAAGGAACTAGGAGTGGGTTTAAGTCATTAAAAGTCTCTCTGGCGGGAGGTGTCGTAGGATTCGCGGACGGCGAGCTATGGTTAGCTCGCTGTCCGATCGTCCGGTAGTGGACCGAGTCTAAGACGTCGACGGCGCGCACTGTTCCCGCGCGCCTCAAGGAGTTGTCAGCAGCAGGAGGGGCCCAGCTGGGTCGAAGCCTACTTGGGACAGGGTTGTCCGAAAGGGAGCTCGTGCCCCGGTATGAAGGCTAGAAGGAACGGCGCGGGCTTTTTAGTCAGTAAGAGTCTGACACTGTCACTGTCTCCCACTCCGCCCAAGAGCGGGTTTCGTCAATGATGATTTTCCCCGTCGACAAAAAAAAAAAATACCTAAAAAAAGACTTTCGATATTTTTATTTAGCGATGATTTTCCCACCGCTTAAACAAAAATCTCTTTTGCACACACCTAACCTAATTGCGGTGACGTCACATTTTAACGTCTAAGATAACGAGATTTCCGCACTACGCCTTTACTAGAGTAAGATGCCATACCAATACTCGTATTTAAAATGCCAACGTTGCTTTATTTAATAACTAGCTTCTGCCAGCGACTTCGTACGCGGATGCTGTTGCTAATGCCAGCAACAACGGGGTCGTCAAAATCAAAGATCTGAAACGTCTGATGTCGAATTCTAAGAGCCCGGGGACTGGAAAACAACGTGATGCGCGAGACGATTCGAGACATTCCAGATCTCTCCTTTCCACTTACGCGCGTGACAGTGTGCACACACCTTAGACATGGTGCCAATGTCTTCGTGTTCAATGTAATTAATAAATGGGTTATAGGAAAACGCGCTCCTTTCTTTATTCCCAAAAAGTTTTCCCATAGCGTGATCTAACTCGACGCCAACGCCATTTACGAAACGTTTAGAAAACGGAAACTACATATTATTTACCCAAATATTATAATATCTTAGCCATGTGCAGCGCCCCTTAGTGAACTCCACAGCGGGTGACGTAACGTACGGCCAACTTATTATTTGCGGTTGGTACAGTAATCGGGTCTAGGGATCGAACCGCAAAATTAAGTTTGTTTTTATTGTATATACTTTTCCGGGATAAAAAGTACCCATTGTGGTGCCCAGGATATTAAATAATAATTATACCAAGTTTCATCGTAATCGGACCAGTAGTTTTTGCGTGATGCCTGAACAAACAGACAAACAGACAAAAAAAAATTTTAATCACATTTTTGAGTCCGGTGTCGGTCTAGTAACACCGTTTATTTTTTATATTTTCAATGTACAGAATTTTCACTTCTACAGATTTATTATAAGTATAAGTAGGTACCTAAACTACGTCTAATAGAATGAAATAACCTATTTGATACCTAGGTACTTACCTATTTAAAATGAATAGATGATAATGTTTTATTATTTTTTAATTAGAGATGAGTGTGAGTGTTATAAACGTAAGAGTAGACAAAAATAAACAGAAAGCTTCGAACTGTTAAGCTATCGGGTGTTACACTTGTTATTGTGAGTCAACCATAAAAGATAGACATATGCTGTCGTGAGATATTTTTTATATAATTTTAAGGAGAACATTTCCGTTTTTACATGATTTCTGTGTAGCTTCAACCATTAAGGCTGCAAACGCGACGGAAGCTTAAAAAATGGAGTAATTTCTCCCGTTTCCCCAACATTTCCCTTCACTGCTCTGCTCCTATTGATCGTAGCGTGATGAAAAGTATACTATAACCTGCCTAGGAGTAAGAAGAATGATTGTACCAAGTTTCGTTAAAATCCATTGAGTAGTTTTTGTTTCTATAAAGAACATACAGACAGACAGACAGACAGACAGACAAAAATTTTACTGTTTGCATTTTTGGCATCAGTATCGATCACTAATCACCCCTGATAGCTATTTTGGAAATATATTTCATGTACAGAATTGACCTCTCTACAGATTTATTATAAGTATAGACTAATATTAATTCTGATTTCAGGAAAAAAAAATGTAATGTAAATATAATATATGTAGCCCATAATGCTACTTTATGCATTCAGTATGGTGAAATAATTCGGCCTAATATCATATGGTCGGAGTTTGGAATCGGTCTGGATCTGCAAACAAAAATAAAAATCTTTCCGCTTTATGTTATCATAGAATAGAAAGTTATTTAAGTGTGATTTTAATATGTAAGTAAGTAGTCTAGGAGTTGTCAGCAAAAGCAGGGCCCCAGCCGGGTCGAAGCCTACTGGATCCACGGTTATCCGAAAGGGAGCTCGAGCCCCGGTATGAAGGCATTAAGAGTCTGACACTCCCGCTCCGCCCAAGATCGGGGGTTGTCATTGGATGATTTATCTCCACCACAAAAAAAAAATATAAAAAAAAAGTAAGTTATCTAAATTACTTTTTAAAACTTGCGAATTCGAATAGAACAAATAAGATTTTCCTTATAAAAAATAGAACCAAAGAATGTTTCAGACATAACAACAAAGTTCAAACACTTGCCAAACTTATGCTTAGAACGTAGCGTTTCATGCGTAATAATTTCAAAAATGTTACCTCTCGAAAACAAAACAACAGAAGTTGTTTCAACGATCAAAAACAGTGTTTAAACCAAACAATGGAATAAACAATGTTTGGTGGAATTGAAACAGAAAATATTTCCGAGGCTGAAGCCACTGGAATGCCATAACTTTGCCTACGTGACGCCAGTTTAGTTCGTAACAATACTTAGCACTTTTAATCCGGAATTTAATGACCGTATTTTTGCGTTGAAACTGTGTTGTTTTTGTAGAATTTTTAGGTATTGAAACTGTTTGTAAATCGCTTGTTTACTTGGCCATAACTGCTGAGGAGTGCTATTAAACAGTGACTCTCTGAAGCATACTCCTCGTTAACAGCTAAGTCACCTTTACCTCTCTCGTCCGGTAACTGTCCGGACCGAGCCAAGACGTCGACGGCGCGCACTGTTCCCGCGCGCCTCAAGGAGTTGTCAGCAACAGGAGGGGCCCAGCTGGGTCGAAGCCTACCGGGATCGGGGTTATCCGAAAGGAAACTAGAGCCTGTGTATGAAGGCTAGAAGGAACAGCGCGGGGTTTTTAGTCAGTAAGAGTCTGACACTATCTTCCACCCAAGAGCGGGTTTTGTCATAAGGTGATTTTGCATTACCGGACGATCGGACAGCGAGCTACCCATGGCTCGCCGTCCGCGAGCCCGCATCTACGGTGGCCGGAAATCGGGATCGGAATCCCGGCGACGGCGGCGAGGGCGCCGTTGCCTGATGCGGTCGGCCTCTTCCTTTGCAAGCATTACTGCTTCGCAGAAGGAGGCGACCGCCTGCCATTCCTCCTCGCTCCGGACCATGGCCTCGACCAGGGCCCGGCGCGAGAGGTCTCCGCCGCCGATCACCCGCACGAGGGCACGGCGATGCTCCGCCCAGGCAGGGCACACCTCGACGGTGTGCTCCACCGTGTCCTCCGGGCGTTGCGCACAGTGGCGACACCCGGGCGTCTCTTCCGCTTGAATCCGATGCAGGAACCTCCCGAACTTGCCATGTTCGGTGAGGACCTGCGTCATGCGGAAGGTAAGGACGCCGTGAGGTCTTTCCAGCCACGCCTCAAAGAGGGGACTTACCGCCATAATCGTGGCGTGCCCAACCTGTGAGGAGGTGGTGGAACGACCTGGCCACCTATCGCAAGACCTGGTTCGAAGAGAACAAGAGAAGAATACATGGAAGGAGTTGGGGGAAGTTTTAGCCCAGCAGTGGGAAAGTATAGGCTAATAAAAAAAAACAATAACTCAATCAAAACTATAACACTTAGTTCAACAAGCAATCATAACTTTATTAACAAAAATTTTTCGTTTCAAATAACATGGCCGATTTCCATTGGCGTTGTGCAGTTTGAAAACAAAATACATTTCATGAAATTAATTCAGTTTCAGTGGATATTGTAGTTTGACGGAAGTAACGAAGCGTCCATTCTGTGTTATTTAGCTTTTTGAAAACATAAAATATTTTAGCGTTGCTGAATGCCCAAGGCTATGCATGTAATTTAATATAGCTCACTATTACACGAAAATAATATTTTAGATAAAGTATCAGTGTTGTTTTTCGCAAAATATTATTTATAACTGATACTGTAATTTTATTGTTATGTAATTAAAAGCTATGAATGATACTGAACTGCTTAGCATACTCATGTTGATATATGTACTACTGAAGCAAACTTCTATGTACCTATGATTCAACCAGTTACTTCAAAACACAAATATTCATAGACAAAAGCATGCAAACTCTTATAAATTCCGTCAAGCTTGATCACTAAAAATAAAGCTTCACAAGCAAGCGGACCTAGTAAACTTAGCCCTTATAAAGTTTTATAAGTACCCACAAACCCACAGTAATAATAGTAATGATTATATCATCATAATGGTGGTCTGGTAGATATCGCTGTCAGTAGTATTTAAGTTTACATTACAAACAACACACAATACATTTTATTGGTGTACAATAAAATGTATTCCATTCTATTCCATTCTATTCCACTTTATTCCATTTTATTCCATTCTATTGTAGTCCTTTATTTGGAATAAAATAAAATACAGACAAGAAAAACAATATGAAACGATGATAGCTGCAAAAGTTAATACTGTTGCCCTTTTTTACGAGCGCTGCGGTAATCCCTTCGATCAATTGCAACTCTGACAAGCGTCGGCAGGTCTTGACAACTTTGCTGACATCTCTGATCTCTCTCTCCGTAGAGTTTAGTCCTTACCATCGGACGGCGAGCAACTCATGATCCGACGTTTAAAGGCCAGAAGAAGAAGACCAGCGAAAGATGATGCTTCTTGGGGCGACTTCGAGGAGGCCTAAGTTCAACACTGAACGTCTTCGGGTGAAATGATAAATTCTGTCACCAAACTATTTAATTTTCGCGTATGACTATACTTATTGCTAGTAATCTGTTCTACGTTATTATTCTATATTAGCCCATCGAGCATACTGCTAAGCAGTATCAAACTGCTTAACAGTCACTTAATGTAGTTATATCTTTAATAATAAACTGACTATAATAATAATAGTAATTTCCACAACAATCACACAACGCCGTCTAGTCCCAAGCTAAGCAGAGCTTGTGTTATGAGTACTAGACAACTGATAAACATACTTATATAATTCTAAATACATACATAATATAGATAAATTACACCCAGACACGGAACAAATGATCATGCAAATCTTTCGATATAGTCAACCGATTGCAATGAAAAAAAGCCTAAATAATATATATCAAGTTACACATAATTTTAATGTATATAGGTTAAAGTTATCTACATCGATTTCGTTCACTTGAAATCACGCGAGCAGAACTAAAAACTTCAACAGATTTCTTAATCTGTCATATTTTTTTTCCATTTCGTGTCTCATTTTATGACTTCTGACAAACCTTCCAATAACAAGAGCAATATTGATCATTGCACAAGCTATATCCGGGATAAACATAAAGCGTAACGTCTGATATTGTTAGAGGAAGGGTCACATGTCCGCCATAAGACATAAAAAGTTAACACGCAGTTTCCTACAAGGGCAATGTTGCTGTTGACCATGTAAAAATAACAGACAGTAGGTTAGGTTTTGTTTTTGGTTGGGATAGTTGTTAGAGATATAATAATAATAATATTATTTATATTTCCATATTGTATCGCAATAGTTTTTCAAACCGGGGGTTGTCCTTGGGTGCACTAGTATAGCGCGTACAGGGATAATCGTCGGTTGGTATCACGTCTCACTATAGAAACCTAAAGGGCCTCTGCGAGTTGGCTTCGGCCCCTTGTACGCCTCCCAAAGGTCCAGGACCTCAGGGTCCTGAGATAAATAAACAAATGTAACACCACAACTACTACGTCACATCGACTCGACTCGCGCGCAGGCTGAGCGACCGTGCGCGTCCCCTCCGCCCCGCTGCGTACGTCGCCGAGTTCCCCGGCGCCTATAAAAGACCGACCTCTTGCTAGTTTAAGCAGTCAACGTTCGGTACGGTTCGGGAACAATATACACAGCATCGACTTAGGTCGGTCACCTCCTTGCTCCCGCGCTTTATCGGACTTTGGCTAAGCAGCGTGTATTGTATGTCTGATTGTGTTGACTTCGTTAGCGAAACCGCACAGTCAGTTTATAATACGTGACGCTATTAGGGCTTCGATTAGGAACTGTGCATAATTATTATTTATTGTATTTAGAGTCATTTTAAGAATAAATTGTTATTATTGTTGCGATCAGGCATTTAAATTATCTCCACACACAAATACCCGTTACAGTTGGCGTCCCACCGCGGGCTAGTTCTCACATTATTAGTTTTGTTTAGTTGTAGCATTCGATTTACGTAAGGTATTTTTTTTTTCTCTGCCCTCAATTTTTCTTATTTTTTTTTGTTTATAAAATAGTTTCGTTTTTTTATCAATACTAGCACAAGTATTGAATAAGTTAAGTAATTAGAGTATTTGTTATAGTCTAGGAGATAGTTTTTTGATTTTTTTTCATAGTTAGTCTTATCACAGTCTAGGAGTTAGGTTGTAGTTATAGTTTAGGAGCTAGATCGTTTCATATTTTGTTAAAATTGAGTTTTATAATATTTTACCTAGACGTAGCCGAAGAAACAAAACAAATATGGCAAACGTCAGCTTTACTGATGATCAGTTCCGTGAGCTGTTAGGAGCCCTGTCTAGTAGGGATGCTAGGGATAGTCCTTTATTTAGGAAGTCAGGTAGTTTTGCTACCTGTACTGCCCGTTACGATGGATCTCGTGACATAGCAGTAGTTGAAGCATTCCTTTCAACAATAAGTACCTTCAAGAAGATTGAGTCGATTACAGACGAGCATGCCATTGAAGGCCTTACACTCCTGTTAGTTGGAGATGCGTCGATCTGGTGGCTTGGAGTTAAGAGCACTATATCTACGTGGCATGAAGCTGCGTCATTATTAAGATCCACTTTTGCGCCAGCGAGGCCGGCCTACAGGATTTATGATGACATTGTCATGGACAAGCAAAAGACTCCGTCAGGTACTGAACTGTTTGTCGCAAAGAAGCGAGCATTAATGGCAGAATTACCAAAACCGTTTCTTTTACAAACGCAATGCCTAGACCTGTTATATACATCTCTGCACATCCACGTACGAGATAGAATACCGAGAGACTCCGTCGAAACGTTCGACGATTTTCTGGTTAAGGCTCGGCAGCTTGAAGAGGTTGTTGCTGAACGATCAGCAAGCGTTAATAGCACCACACCAATGGTGAAAAGCCAAAGGTGTACGTTTTGTCGCGCGTTTGGGCATAGTGAGAAGGAATGCCGAAAGAAAGCCGTCAAAAGTGAGTCGAAGGAGACAGAGGAACCTTCCAAGCCTACCACCAGACCTGGGCCAAGAATCACTTGCTATGGCTGTGGCGAACCCGGCGTAGTAAGGAGCAAATGCCCAAAATGCACGAAGACAAAGGTGGGAGCAGTCGAAGTAGGATTTTATGCCTTAAGTCCCACAGCTGCATCAAGAGCAAGATCTAGAACAACATTGAAGATTACGATCGAGGGTGTCAAAGGTCAAGCTCATATTGACACAGGTGCGAAGCTAAGTGTCGCATCAACTTCGTTGTATCGCGTATTACAGCAAAAAGGCATTGAATTCATAGCTGAAAATGCTACTGTCACCCTAGCAGATGGCTTGCGACGAAGACAGCAAATCCAGAGTGCCCTGGTGCCAGTGTCACTTTGTGGACGGACAATCCCCACAAGTTTCATCGTGCTGCCAGAGACGCACGATAACCGGACTCTCTTAGGAGTTGACTTCCTCCAAGACGCTAACATGGCACTCAACGTGCCACAGTTGCTATTCCACTTCTTGGATGATCCCGGCAGGAAGTATGATTTGTATCCAGAGGAAGAAGATGGAGCACCCGTGTCCACAGTGCAAACGGAGCCTTTGAAAACCGAGACGGTATTTGAGAAACTCGCCAAAATGACGTCTCTGGAACCTATAGTGAGCCCAATGCTCATGACTCCGTCCCCACCTTCAAACCCTCCTGAGGAATGTCAAATGGAAGATTCGTATGGGCCACCGCCCTTAATCGAATTTTATACTCCTCCACAATCGCCCACGAGAATGGAACCTGCACTATCAGGATATTCACCAAGGTTTGTTGGGTCCCTGTTCCGAGATGCACAGTCGAGCATCAACAGCGCTGAGGTGACCCTATCACCAAAAAGCAACACCCTGTTTGGTTAAGAAAAGAGAGAAAAGTTGACGCAGCCTATTAAGGTTAATGTAAAGGACGCAATAATGCTGTATACATTGGTAACGGCAAGCCGACCAGTCTAATGATTTTGCCATAGAAGCTGTTTTGGTGCAGGGGGAGGGCACAGACGAGCACCCCGTGGAATCAGCCCTCTATCCGCCTAATCCTGAGAGACCTTTGCGCAGGCGTGGCAGACCACGAAAGCAGAAGGCCGTTTCAGAAGCAGAAACTGGTCTCCTCGCCGGGCCGTCTTCGGGACCAGAGGGGGAGACTGTAACACCACAACTACTACGTCACATCGACTCGACTCGCGCGCAGGCTGAGCGACCGTGCGCGTCCCCTCCGCCCCGCTGCGTACGTCGCCGAGTTCCCCGGCGCCTATAAAAGACCGACCTCTTGCTAGTTTAAGCAGTCAACGTTCGGTACGGTTCGGGAACAATATACACAGCATCGACTTAGGTCGGTCACCTCCTTGCTCCCGCGCTTTATCGGACTTTGGCTAAGCAGCGTGTATTGTATGTCTGATTGTGTTGACTTCGTTAGCGAAACCGCACAGTCAGTTTATAATACGCGACGCTATTAGGGCTTCGATTAGGAACTGTGCATAATTATTATTTATTGTATTTAGAGTCATTTTAAGAATAAATTGTTATTATTGTTGCGATCAGGCATTTAAATTATCTCCACACACAAATACCCGTTACACAAATTTAAAATAATAATACCTATCATTTATTTTCTCTCACAATGTTTATGTTGCAGTTAACAGTTTTGTAGCATTAAAGCATTGTGAGAGCTGGTGCCTGTTGTAGGTTTCGGAGAAACCTGTGCTACAGGCCACCAGGCTCCCACTTATCAGCCTAAAACAAGTTTAAAAGTATGAATGGTTTCCGTTAGACAACCGCAGAGAAATATAAACGAACCTTTAAAGAAGAGAAAAAAAAAACAAAATAAACGAAAACAACAATAATTAAAGTTAACAATAGAAAAGGAAAGAAAACAAAAAATTAAGAAAAACAAAAAAAAAAAACAAAAAGAGATCTGGGTGTCTTATGTATGCATGTTTACAAGTTGCCATGTTGTAAAATTTGCCTGCTGTGGTCTTCCCGTCCAATTATAATAAGTGTCTTCAAGGCTAGAGTGAATAGGTTCTTAATAAACTAGTGGCCACACCATCAACGATTGCATCACTGCTTACCATCAGGTGGGAGCGCAGTCAAGCATTGGTTTAGTATAATTATTTAAAAAAAAGTTTATGCAGCACTCGGTTCCATAACACCCTCGCCTGCGTCTTAGGCGAATTTCGCCTCGGTTGCAATGACAAAATTTCTTCACTTGTATCAAAATGTATCTACCCGCTGATTCTCTAAAATTAAACTGTATGGCTTAGACATATTCTAAGTCCAATTGCAAGATACTTTTATAATGCGTTTTTAGTTCACTTTTAAGTTAAAGTGAGATACAATGGTTCAATACTTCAGTTAACGAAAGAAATTCAAAATATGCATATTTTATCATATTTTATACATTTTAAACCATCAACATCTTGTAACTTCTCATGAGGAGGCTGTTTAAAGTCTGATAATTTCTTCAGAGGATAGAAATTCTTATGAATATCACGTACTTATGCTATGGCACAAAACCCAATACTACTAACAAAAACAACAAATCAAAAGTCACCTTGCATAACTAGTAACAATCACAACAATACGTCCAATAACTATTGTGTAGAAACAACACAGTAAACTAAATTTGATCATAAGAATTGCCAGCATAAATCCAGCCTACAGAATTCACGCCTTCACAGTAGAATAAAATTCAATTGTTATCCTTTTCTCATCCAATTTACCCTCAATTGACTTACTGATATTTTCTCTGTCCCTACCAGGGCTATGACAGCGCCGTGGGCTACCTCGGCACATATGGGGCCGGTCGTTACCTTCATCTTACTGAAATGTCGCCCACAACACCCTTTCTACTGTTTTCTTATTTTATTATTAATTTACGCTTGAGTACCTATTGTTTTTGTTATGTTAAGTGCAGGAGAATTGGTTGTTTTATGTTGGTGAGATTAGAGTCAATTGATTAGTTTTTGTTGTACGCGAAATTCACTTTTATATTAGGACAGCTTAAGTACACAGGCACAGCACTGGATCTCGAGGCAACAGTCCTTGCACTCATGCACGATTTGCGCGTGGAGATACAACGCCGCGGGCCGCGACGAAACTCCGTTGCCGAGACTTGCATGGTGGACAGAGTTCCGGTGGAATCTTATGGTGAAATTGTGATAGGGACTGATGCAACCCTGTACTAAAGAGGCTCACCACCATAATCATGCCTCTTTGAGGCGTGAATACGGCGGAATGACGTCACGGCGTCCTCACCTTCTGCATGACGCAAGTTTTCAGCGAATATGGTTAATTTGGAAGGTTCCTGCACCGGAATCTTTCGACGCCATAGATTAGTATTTGTGTAGCCACATTGCCAGAAATACAGGTGATAATCTGGATAAGCTATTGCTGACAGGAAAAATAGATGGGAAAAGACCCAGAGGCAGGAGTTGATACGATGGTCAGGCCACATTCATGCTACACTGGAGATCACAGTCTGCAGTGCCGTACACATCTTCGAAGATACGCAACATGGCGAAATATAGCCAAAAAAAGTTATTAGTCAAGGACAAACGACGCAAGGAGGAGGATTTGTTTGCGGAAATAAAACTTTGTATTTTATAGTGATCACCATCATAAATTGCCAGAAGATAGCTAGTATTATTACACATTCCCCAAATTCGGTGTGTCGCACTTAGCTTAGAATAAGTACCCATTTGTCCTATATCTTACTAACACTAGTTCTAACTTTAAATTGTTACTAAAAAATATGGCAAGTTCCGAATTAAACATTTTTATTATTAATATGGCGTTGTCTTATAGTGGACTTTTTCGGCTAATATGGTGATGATGATGATGATAGTTAATATTCCGGATTAATTCGTCATACTTTTTTTTATTGCCAATTTAATGTACAATCATTTTGCCTATTACACCAACAATCTACTAAATTCCATCGTAATCGTGAATATCAAAACATTGTAAACTCAGTTCAAGTAATTTCAAATATAATACGTAGTCACTGAACTCCGAGCGAAATACCGATTAGGTAATAATGACAATGCCCATTCTACTTGCGCTATCCAACATTATCAACAAAAGCATACCAAGCATTATCTACGCCACACCTCGCATCCAATTAGAATTCATCCCCAAAACAAACAAACAAATACCTATTCACCCCTCCATTAATTTGTAACCGAACCCAAAAGCTTGCTACATACGGATAAGCTTATCTGAACTGACGGGACTGCGTCAGTTTGGCTTGACAGAATCCGATTTGTTGATTACAGTACAACTACTTGCACGCGTTTTTGCGTTCTACGCTTGAATTGGTTACTCAATAACTAAGTTTTGTAGCTCGAATAGGAAGTGGTTCCATATAAAATACTGATATTAGACTTTTGACAAGAACTTCACCCTTAAACGTTAAGGCCTAGGCAAGAGATTAAGCTAATAAATAAAATGAGGTCAATCGATTGTATCAAGAGTTAGTAGTTCGACGCCCACTGATTCAGTCTAGTTACACTCTTATAATCACGGATGTAGGTTTATAGATTTTACCACGGGTACCTAATGGGTAAATCGCAGTGCAGTGAGGCCCAAGTCCAGATAAAAAGCGAGCCTCAAAAAAAAAACCATCAGAACTGACGGTGTCAGTTAGGTCTTGTCGACCTGACAGTGCTGAGGATTATTATTTGAAAGAGTTGCTATGACCCTCGCAAAGGGCAGTTGCCCTTTCTCTTCTTTCTTTTTTTCTTTCAGTTGAAAGGAAACTGTAGGTTTTAGTAAGTAAAAATCTGACAGTCCCTCTCGCTTCAACTACAGCTGTAGTTATTTGATGATTTCCCAGGCAAAAAAATTATCAGTTTAGCTTGATGGAAGAACTGATCAAACAAATTATGAAGACTAAAATTATCCAAGCACAGAAACCTAACAGATTAAGTTCGTTTAAAATCATGACACCTTCGCCGTAAAATGAGGCCTCCCCCATTAGTTAGGCCAGTCCATTGTGGGCTGGAATTAAGCCTTTCACAATGCTATTCATTCCAACTATTGTGTTGGAAGGGATGTAGCTATTACTTGGAGTGGAATAGTTGAATATCGGGAGTGAATATTATTGGAATATTAAAAGCTTTTATGCGGTACGGTATTTTGTAGAAGATCTTTGGAGTGAATTGAATTTTTTGAGAAGTATACGCGTGTAATATCTACTCTTTTTTTTAAGTGGGAAAATCATCCAATGATATCCTACTTTTGTTCCATCGTTGCCTATCTTACCAGGGCCGAGTATTTCTTTCAAAAACAAACCCTTGGCCCCAGTAGGCTTCGACCCTGCTGGGCCCTTACGGTTTGCTTCCGCATGCGATGCAGAAATTTCCCGAACTGACCATGCTCGGTGAGAACCTGCGTCATGAGGGAGGTGAGGATGCCGTGAGGTCTTTCCAGCCACTCTTAAAAGAAGGGACTTATCGACATAAATGACATACAGTGATAACATCACTTCTGAAATTGTTACTTATTCATCAGTTTAGGCTCTGATTACCCTGTTTACAAACATTTTATAAAAAAAGGCTTGTTGAATGACTTTGTGGAATAAAACAATTTCATTCATTATTAACTTTTGTCTGCTCAAAGTGAAATCTAAAACTTTATTTCATTTGACCTAATAATACATTTTTCACCTTGAGACGAGGTCTTAAAATAGATATTGGATTAGTCTCCCAAAATTCAGACGAAAATGGCATTAATATCTGTTCTCAATATGCCTGACCTAGTTTATTATTATCTATCTAAAATCCCTTTAAAATGGTCGGTCCTTCAAACTTGTCAACGAATATCATTGGCAAATGAGACGACAATCTACAAAGAGAGAGCGCAGGAATTACATGACTTGATTCCACCATCTCACTTCTACCATCGGACAAGCTGACAAACGGTGAGTATCCACCCTTATGTTGTTGAAACCTCTACGGTCCGGACCAAGCGTTTTGCCTCGTCGTTTATACCACGTACATCGAGGGGTTGGAACAATTTGCCGACTGCGGTCTTCCCGTCCGATTATAATTTAGGTCTCTAAGGCAAGAGTGAATAGGCTCTTAATAAACTAGCGTGCCTCACCATCAACAATTGCATTACTGCTTACCATCACTTATTCATGATCTTTTAATTAGGGTATTTGATTCTACAGTCCGCAATTGCGATCAGTGTTGTATTAGTTTCACGCTTCAATTTGCTTTACGTCATTCCGATATTCGTTTTTTTTTTAAATTCATATAAACTAGTACTTGACTGCGATCCCACCTCATGGTAAGCGGTGATCCAATCGCTGATCGTGACGCGCACTAATTTATTAAGAGCCTACTTACTCTAGCCTTGAGCCTTGAAGACACCTAAATTATAATCGGACGGGAAGATCGCTGCAGGCAAATTGTTCTAGTCCTTCGATGTATGCGGTATAAAAGACGAGGCGAAACGCTTAGTAGATACTTAGCGTTAGTAAGTACTTTTTTTTACGGTGGGCAAAAATCATCTTATAACAACCCCTGCTCTTGGGTGGAGCGGGAGATAGTGTCAGACTCTTACTGACTAAAAACCCACCCCGTTCCTTCTAGCCTCTTCATACCGGGGCTCGAGCTTCATTTCGGATAACCCTGGCCCCAGTAGGCTTCAACCCAGCTGGGCCCTCTTGCTGCTGACAAATCCTTACATTAGTGCTTTTTTTTTTGTCGACGGGGAAAAACATCTTTGACAAAACCCGCTCTTGGGTGGAGCGGGAGATAGTGTCAGACTCTTACTGACTAAAAACCCCACGCCGTTCCTTATAGCCTTCGTACCGGGGCACGAGCTCCCTTTCGGACAACCCTGTCCCCAGTAGGCTTCGACCTAGCTGGGCCCCTCCTGCTGCTGACAACTCCTTGAGGCGCGCGGGAACAGTGCGCGCCGTCGACGTCTTGGACTCGGTCCATTACCGGACGATCGGACAGCGAGCTACCCATGGCTCGACGTCCGCGAGCCCGATTATTGCTTTATTTATGATTGTAACTTAATTTTTTAATTGGGGGTGTACAAGCTAGTGCATTAATCCAGTCGCATGTTGTATACTAAAATATTAATATCTAATTATAAACTTCAGAAGTGCATGCTTAGTTTGGCGCCCCATACATAATTCATAACATTAAGATGATACAACGTCCTCACGACTTTAAGTAGAACAAACTTAGTCTTTAAACTGCAAAATTTAGCGAAGAACTTTGCACTTAGTAGAGAAGCGACTCAAACAGCGAAGGATTAAAACCCAGTGCTTCTTACAGTCTCAGGACTTATGTGCAGATGAGAAACTTTTGGTAAACAGTAGGAATAATGCAACGGCTTCAGAAAATATCTATCCATAAATAAATCCAGCTAGTTTCAAATAAAACAAGCTTTTAATGAAAATCATTTTTTCATGGCAAGTTTATATAATATTCCACAACTATCACACAACGCCGTCTAGTCCCAAGCTAAGCAGAGCTTGTGTTATGGGTACTAGACAACTGATAAACATGCTTATATATTTCTATACATACATATTATAGATAAATTACACCCAGACAGAACAAATGATTATGCTCATCACACAAACATTTGGCCTGGGTGGGAATCGAACCCACGACCTCCGGCATAGCAGTCAGGGCCACTAACCACTAGACCAACAGGCCAGTCAAAGTTATATAGCTTGGTACTACTTTTTTTTACAGTTGGCAAAAATCATCTAATGACAACCCGCGCTCTTGGGTGAAGCGGGATATAGTGTGAGACTCTTACTGACTAAAAACCCACCCCGTTCCTTCTAGCCTCTTCATACCGGGGCTCGAAATTCCTTATACTACTTACTTCTTGCTGCTTGGTACTACTTATATAATTAACACTCGTCAAGACAAAGCATACGAGCCTAAACTCGATGAGGTTATGTCGTTTAACCCTTCAGATACCGTCAATTAGAGACAGAATAGTAAGACAACAGATGCGCGGCCACCGGTGGTCGCTTGGGGATTCATGAATTAACTACAAAGTTCCTTTAGCCACCTTCCGGTTCCATCATCAGATTAGCTCCATGTCATAATAATTTTGCATAGTCATCTGATTTACACGTGCATGCAAAATTTCAGCTCAATCGATAACCAGGTCAGGTTGACAGGCAGGACAGGTGAAACTTAAAATAAAAGCTTGTAGTAAAAAACACCATTGAAAAGGATTAATCGAAACATCTGATATTGTTTTATAACAGAAAGCAAAAAACCAAGCACATAAAACAGACAATATCCTACTAATATTATAAATGCGAAAGTTTGTATGTATGGATGTTTGTTACTCTTTCACGCAAAAACTGCTGAACGGATCTCGATGAAACTTGGTACACGAGTAAACCATATCCCAGAATAACACATAGGATACTTTTTATGCTGGAATTATGTACGCGAGTGAAGCCGCGGGCAAAAGCTAGTTACAGAATAAATCAACAGACAATATTATAAAATCACTTCTATAAAAACAAAAAAAAATATATATAAAGTAGTTTAGACTCAGTAGCAGTTATATTTTAACCTTGGGTAAAATAAGCTTCTAAGAAAATGAATCCTGATAAAAATCGACCTTGTCACTTTGTTTGAGTGGCGTACGAGGTGACTAAAGTATTTTCATTTTTGTTTATTCATCTATATAAATTACATTTTTGAAATGTACCACTTTAGGTGAAAATTTTTATGTAGATAGGTATATACGTGTGTATATTTATTATGAGTACTTCTTCACATTTAATTCATGAATCCCCAAGCGACCACCGGTGGCCGCGCATCTATTGTCTTACTATTGTGTCTCTAATTGACGGTATCTGAAGGGTTAAATGAAGAAATTTTGGCCATTGTTTAAACCATGTCCTTCTTACCATTAGTTTTTGTATTTATGCGAAACCCGATACACGTGTCTAGTACTTTTATGTAAAGAATATAAGTACAAAATTTCATAATTTTACGAGTATTATAAAAAATCACATTTCAATTCAATTTATTCGCAGTAAGTGTTGGTACAATTTCGGTATTAGTATGAATGTGGTTACAGATCCATAACAGTTATAAAATGTGACATGCAAACATTTGGTTTAGTCAATATTTATATAATTATGGTTAAACAATGTCATTCGAGTTAGCATTAGTACCTACACATAGTAAGTAAGAAATTTCACAAAGTTTTATAAGCTTGTTATGTCAGCAAAATACAAGTTCACCGGGCTGAGGGGTTATTTTACACTTGCACTCAGCTCTTGATGGTACCTAATACCCGCTATGACCTGCCGTGTCCTGTGTGGGGAAAAAAAAAAACAATTTTTTTTTTTTGGAATCCATTCATTTACTGATTCTGAACAAACTATATTCAGGTTCACATAAACTAAAAATAATGTTATATAGTGTGTTAGGTTTTGTTAATATTACATACGTAGTCTAAGCTAGCATTAGACTACAATTCCCGTATTCCCGTACAGAACAAATATTTGTATGGCCTACAGATTGTTGTTCTGGGTTTGGGAGTCTCGTGTATGTGAGATTACATGTTTGTGAACGCACCCACGATACAAGAGACCAGGGTCATCTTGTTGACTACCGGAAACGAAACCCGCTATGACCTGCCGTGGCCTGTTTTGTCCTTAATATCGGTGTCCAACTAGTGACCTTTTTAAATATTTTTGAACAGGGGAGGATCCTCCGACCAGACAGATGTTATGGTCTGGTGGGCTACCGCCGCGCGGAGAACTTTAATTGCGCGATGCAGGATTTCATAGTTTCTTCGTAGTTCTTATGTGGCGTCATAAATGTCGCTACAGTAATATAAGTTTTTACACCATGTTAGGTGTAAAAACTGTTGGAATCCATTCAGTTACTGATTCTAAATAAGCCATATTCAGGATTCGCATAAACTAAAAATAATATTGTATAAAATAGTGCTGTAGATAGCCCTTGAAATATTCGAGTCAAAAGCACTACGCACTGTCGACTCGAATTTGTTTTTATTGGACAATCGGACGGTAAGCTACCTTATGCTTGTTGTCTCCCGAAAACCGAGGTGGCTGGGGTGCAAGTAAGTCCGTTCTCTCTAGTATTTTTTTTATAGCTCTAAAACACCTATCTATTTCTTCGTTTTAAGGGGTCCGCACCTTAAAAGGGAAAAACGGAACCCTTATAGAATCACTTTGTTGTCCGTCCGTCTGTCTGTCGGTCAGGACCATTTATCCCAAGGAAGCGTGGAGTTGAAATTAAAACCATATACCTTAGTATACCTGAGTAGCTCAGGTCTGCGGTCCCTTTAAGCTGTGAGAAAATCAAACTTCTAAGTTAACGAATAAAAAAGATACGGCCTATCTTGTCGCAAAAAAAAACGTGTATTTTGATACGCTCACGTTGATCCAGAATCCTGAAATTTGGCACAAAGCAAGGCCTTATAGCACAAGTTTAGGAATAAATCTGAAAATAGTACATTTGTAATTCGGAAAAACCTACGACACAAAAAAAAAATTGGCAATTCGGAAAAATCTTCGAGACTCCAATTGGGATTTATAGTTTGCACGGAACCCGAGTGCGCGAGTCCGACCCGCACATGCCCAGTTTTTTTCCTTACTGTCTTTTACAGGTAGAACGGTTTTAGTAGAAAGGCTTTGACAATCAAACAGTCAGATCAACTTTCCCTTTCATCCTAGTAGAGTAGATTAAACACAGACTAAATTATAGTTACCCTTGTTAAATTCACAGGTACGATAATACCAGGACGACATAAATTCAACAGCAGTGATATGTATAAAGGTCTGGCATTCTGCCACACACACCTTTGTGATTTCAACTGGACTCAGTGTGTCCCATAAATTGAAACGGCTAGAGTTGTGACAGGGGGCCTAACAAAATGGACCTCGTATGGACTTAGCTGCCTTTGAGGTCGAATTGTGGATGGGTGGCTCTTTGTTGTGTGCAACTGTGAAAGGTATGTCAAAATGGTGAAAATAAATCTGAATGAATATGGAGTGACGGAATGGTTTTCCGGGTGCGCGGATGTGTTCTATGAGTGTGGGACGAAAATGTAAAGCTATAACCAGGAGAAGGTAGCTATATTGCTAGATTTTACGCGTGTTATCTGGTAGTATTAACTTGTTCTCAATATACTCATATTTTCTGCTGCAAAATATACCTTGGTAAATATACACTTTTTTTAGGTGTAAAAGTAATCCAATGACATCCCCCGCTCTTAGGCAGAGCGGGAGTTAGTGTCAGACTTTTACTGACTAAAAACCCACTTCTATTCCTTCTTTGCCATTGTTTCAGGGTCCCGGGGATCTCTTTCGCATCACCCATGGCCCTAGTAGGCTACGATCCTGTTGGGCCCCTACGGTTGCTGACCACTCCTTGAGGTGCGCGTGGAACCCCACGTGCCGCCGACGACTTGGGCTCGATCCGAACGATTATCGGACGGTTTCTAAATATACACATCTGGGTGGTTTAAAAATTAACCACGAAGGGGATTGCGGGGTCTGCGTTCGTTCGCTTTGCTCGCATAAATAATAATCATTTAAAAATATCTTTCACGTTTATTTTAAGTCATCATCATCATCAATGCAGGCGGAAGATGTCCACTGTCAACTGAACCTTTCAGCCCCAACGGCCATCTATTCTACGAGCAATTTGCCTTGCCCATTGGCACTTTAGTTTGGCGATGGCTATGCTACGTCACATTTATAATAAACTAGCTTTTGCCCGCGCGGCTTCGCTCCCGCTCTTCTCTACTCCACCCTACTATACCCAACTCTACCCTACTCTACCCTACCCTACTCTACACTACTCTCCTACTCTACCCTACTCTACCGTACTCTACCCTACTCTACCCTACTCTACCCTACTCTACCCTACTCTACCCTACTCTACCCTACTCTACCCTACTCTACCCTACTCTACCCTACTCTACCCTACACTACCCTAATTTTTTTTCCATAAGAACCTTCTCCTCACAATAACAATCAAACCAAAAAAAAAAAACAGCCAAATCGGTCAAGCCGTTTTCATGCCAAGTCGTGACAACGGAAAACGGGGGTCATTTTTATATATATAGATAGATAATTTTATATACTTAATATAAAAAAATAACACGCATATTACTTATTGCGTTAACACGCGTCTAGCGGTCCTATTTAGTGATAATAGTTTGGTAACAAAGTAATCCATCTCTCTCGCTTAATCCTATAGTAAATTACAACTATCTAAGCTTTAAGCTCAGAGATGTTATCAAAGATTCATAGCGTTATCAGTAAGTAGCAGTTAATTCATTACACTAATTACTATAACTATTATCTTAGGTGAATCCACTCTAGGATTAAATTTAATGACTTGCTTAATTTTAATCTGCCAAGAGATTGTAGATAGGTCTCGGGGTTATTAAATGGATTGGATTAATAGACTGTTTTGTTATGAAATGTACTTGGTAATTAAAATTCTTGTAGATAAGCACCGTTATCAGATATACTTAAGTTTTTATTTTATTTATTGTGTGTAAAGTTCAGCAGTGGTAGCTAGGGTTGCCAACTATACTGTTACTTAATGAAAAACTAGTTACAAAAAAAATAAAAAAACTATATGTCTCCGTTCAGAATCCCTACTATCCCTACTAATATTATAAATGCGAAAGTAACTCTGTCTGTCTGTCTGTCTGTTACGCTTTCACGCAAAAACTACTGAACGGATTTAGATCAAATTTAGTAGGTAGTAGGTAGAAGAGACACTGGAATAACACATAGGCTACCTATAATTCCACTGCTGAGCACGGGTCTCTGCCCGCGCGATATAAACTGTAGTCCACGCGGGCGAAGCCGCGGGCGGAAAGCTAGTAGGTAATAAAAATGTGTTCATCTAATGGTATTAGATGTTCGGTATTAAAATGGAATAAATAAAAAGTTTGTCTCTTCGTTATTTAACACCGAATTCCGAAATTAAATTTATTTTGTACTTTTCAGTGTCGATTGTATTATTTTTTTTTTTGTAAAGAGGTTTTTATTATACACTTTTTAGTTATGTTACCTCCAATAATAGGTACCCCTCAGTCAATCTCAATTATATCTTATAGCCAGAGTGCATCTGATAACGATTCTAATAATCCCAAACACGGTTAGATTACATTAATTTACCTTCTGGCTACATCATCAGATCAATTCAATAAATCCCATTCCTTCATTCAGTCAGTTATCGACTACAAGTATAAACAAAGCAATTTTACTTGTTACGACAATTCTGCTGTGATCCTATGAGGAGTTCAGTTCCATATCTTCAAAGTTCATGATCAGATCATAACAGAATTTCTATGACCAACTTGGAAGCATAGCCTTTCAATCAAAATAATAATTTGTGGTGAACATACATAAAAAAAAAATCATTCAGCCGAACATAGACCCACCTCCTTTTCGATATCGGTTTAACCCTTTAGATACCGTCAATTAGAGACACAATAGTAAGACAATAAATGCGCGGCCACCGGTGGTCGCTTGGGGATTCATGAATTAAAACAGTTTTTCATTACATCATACTTATGTTATTATTTATTTATTTTAAAATTTATGTACATACAAATATATTTTTTACTGTTGAACAAAAATAAAATATACTAAATAAATACTTTTTTATTAAAATGCTACACACTATAATCATAAGTGTTAGACTTAAGTCAAAGACACTAAGTAAAAGTTGTATTAATTAGTAGTCAGTTGAGCGAATAGATCAGATACCGTCAATTAGAGACACAATAGTAAGACAATAGATGCGCGGCCACCGGTGGTCGCTTGGGGATTCATGAATTAATTAGTAGTCAGTTGAGCGAATAGATCAGATACCGTCAATTAGAGACACAATAGTAAGACAATAGATGCGCGGCCACCGGTGGTCGCTTGGGGATTCATGAATTAATTAGTAGTCAGTTGAGCGAATAGATCAGATACCGTCAATTAGAGACACAATAGTAAGACAATAGATGCGCGGCCACCGGTGGTCGCTTGGCGATTCATGAATTAATTAGTAGTCAGTTGAGCGAATAGATCAGATACCGTCAATTAGAGACACAATAGTAAGACAATAGATGCGCGGCCACCGGTGGTCGCTTGGGGATTCATGAATTAATTAGTAGTCAGTTGAGCGAATAGATCAGATACCGTCAATTAGAGACACAATAGTAAGACAATAGATGCGCGGCCACCGGTGGTCGCTTGGCGATTCATGAATTAATTAGTAGTCAGTTGAGCGAATAGATCAGATACCGTCAATTAGAGACACAATAGTAAGACAATAGATGCGCGGCCACCGGTGGTCGCTTGGGGATTCATGAATTAATTAGTAGTCAGTTGAGCGAATAGATCAGATACCGTCAATTAGAGACACAATAGTAAGACAATAGATGCGCGGCCACCGGTGGTCGCTTGGGGATTCATGAATTAATTAGTAGTCAGTTGAGCGAATAGATCAGATACCGTCAATTAGAGACACAATAGTAAGACAATAGATGCGCGGCCACCGGTGGTCGCTTGGGGATTCATGAATTAATTAGTAGTCAGTTGAGCGAATAGATCAGATACCGTCAATTAGAGACACAATAGTAAGACAATAGATGCGCGGCCACCGGTGGTCGCTTGGCGATTCATGAATTAATTAGTAGTCAGTTGAGCGAATAGATCAGATACCGTCAATTAGAGACACAATAGTAAGACAATAGATGCGCGGCCACCGGTGGTCGCTTGGGGATTCATGAATTAAAAATAGTATGTAAAACATTGAACAAATTACTGTTAATTTTTCTAAAATACTGTTTAATATTCTTGTCAGATGAAAAAATAAATTTTTCTTGTTAAAAAAAGTTGGCTGTCTGGTCAACCCTTGAGTCGGGGCAGAGGTCACTAGAGTTCTAGCACAAAATATATAGGTACAGAAGTCAATCTACATACAAAGCGCGCTCGAGCAACGCACACATAGACACCGCTCACGGACACGATGTATCGGCAGCGTCTCAGACCACTCGTCGAACAGTTTCGGCTCAAACTTTTTATACCTACACACTAATGAGAGTGTGTCCACCGAGCGTAACTATAAAAAGTGAAGTACATACATGAGATTGTCTTCTGTACCTATCTATTTTGTGGTTTTAGTGATATCTGCCCCGACTTAAGGGGTAACCAGACGGTTGCAAACTTAAGTTCCAACCAATGTGACCTTGGTTTGTGTGTTTGGTTTGTGTTGCGGCTATATGGACTTAAACACGCGCCAATACGTTCGGTGGTTAGGAAATCGCGCCTCCCAACCAAAAGCTTTGAAAGTCATGGATTACAACTGCTACCTACACGGATTGAAACAAGCAAGGTCACCTTGGTTTGGATGTAGGTTTGCAACCATTTAGTCACTCCTTAACAACTTGTAGGTTGTGAGATCAAACACAGCTAGTCGCATTACTTCGTGTAATTTATTTCGTCATCATTGCTTTCAAAACGGTAAAGAATAAAATCGCGACGAAACCCGCTAGTCATCAGTTGATCATTAGATTAAAGCTGTTTGATAGGGAAAGCAAACGAAAAAATATCATGTTGTTAAAAAATATTAAGGCAAAAATACATATTAGTCATACTAAAAAATCATATTTTGGAATTTATAGTAAACTAGCTTTTACCCGCGGCTTTGCCCGCGTTTATGCGTTTAAGCGTTAATCGTGAATGTTTAAAATTAGCCTATATCCGTCTCCAGGGTTCCAACTATCTCTGTACCAAAATTCATCAAAATCGGTTTTGCCATTTAGGCGAGAAGACGTAACAAAAAAACTCACTTTTGCTTTTATAATATTAAAGTAAGGATATGTTTTTTTTTAATCTATTATCCCAACCGTTACTTAGGAGTAGGCTTATAAAGGTCACGGTTTTGAGGCACTGATTGGGAGCAAGAGTCTTATGTGTCATATCCATTTATCTATAAATTTGACTTCATATTTGAGGACATACTTCACAATGTTTTGTAGCCTAAATTCGTTACTACCTAAACCATTTTTGATCCATTTAGATTTTTGTTAAAATGAAAAAGTCTTAACAAAATATTTAATTCATGAATCCCCAAGCGACACCCGGTGGCCGCGCATCTATTGTCTTACTATTGTGTCTCTAATTGACGGTATCTGAAGGGTTAAGAGAGATTAACATCGGGATGCTGCGAAAAGACATCGCTGCGAGCTCGCCTTCAGTTAAAATTCAGATTACTGTCCGACTAGTTTTAATTAATTTTGTGAGAGATATATTACTTTGTTTAAAGGCTTGTGCAGAGGCCTAAGTGTTCGTAAATTGAATTCTAAGGGCTCAAACACGTTACGAGGACGCGGCGTGCCACGGCACGGCAACGAGCAAAATAAATAATCACGTCACGACAACGCAACGTGTCACGTTGAACAACGTAGTATTTGTAGGGTTCACCCCTACCATATTATTAATTTATTTATGTATACTATAAAATCACACAATACAATAACAGCAACACAATTATGTAATCACATTTATTAATATTTATATTCATACACAAAAACTACGTTCATATTTCGGAACGCATCGGTGGCGTCAAGGGATGTCGACGCATGTGTGCGTGCACGCAGTGATCTACGCTGACCTTCAGTCCGCTACGAACTGCCGTGCGCGCCATTGAGTGTTTCCGTTCGCACCCGTCATAATTGTTACGCGAATCTTTTATCGTTACATGTGAACTATTGTTTTGTGCCGTGTCTATATATTGTGTCTCCTTGTTGTTTCATGTACAGCTTCTGTGTTGTTGTGTATGTTGTGTGGCGAAGTAAAACGTGAGTACTTTTTAGCAGTGATTTTTATTTCCGCGCACCCGCACTCACCGCCTACCCACATAAACTTTTACTAAATATTGACGGTGGTTTATTTGTAGAATTGCCGCAGTTCATTTCGAGAAATGCACCACACTAGATGTGTTCTTCTCCTGCTAATATTAAGAAGACAGATAAAGAAGAAACAGATACAAATAAAATACTGGATCCATCCATATCTTTCCGTAACGTGCCACGTTGCGTTGTCGTAACGTGATAATGTGTTTCAGCTCTAAGGCAGATGAAAAGTGGTCAATAGAGACTGTTTTTTTATCTGCCCGACTGCTGACCGACATTTTGACTATTTAAAAGTGCCTGTAATTGTTCTATTTGAAATAAACGTTTCTGGTTTCTGATAGGCCCATTGGTCTAGGGGTCAGTGGCCTTGACTGCTATACCGGAGATCGAGGGTTCGATTCCCACCCACGACAATGATTTTGGGCTATTTTATATGGTAAAATCGTGCAGGGAACTCTAATTGCGCGATGCAGGATATCGTCTACATCAGTATGATTTATTAAAAATTCATAAAAAAGTGCGTTAAATAATGTGATATGAAACAATTAAAGTCAAAGTCAAAATATTTTATTCCACATAGGCTTACATGGGCTGTATAAAAGGTCAGAAGCTAGTGCTCGGTTCCAAATTGGTCGTTTCCTGTGGAGAAGAACCGGCAAGAAACTCCATGGTTACTCTTTAAAAAAAGCGGTTGATATTACAATATTGATAGATATTATGTAAAAACAGTGAGAGCAGTGGTGGCCGAGTGGTAATGGCCCCGACTTACGAGTTGTAGGTCGCGGGTTCGAACCCAGCCAGGCGCATTATTTTGTGTAATTTATTTCATCACCACTGCTCTCAAAACGGTGAAGGAAAACATCGTGAGGAAACCGGCATGTCTTAGAA
Source organism: Mythimna lalbum (assembly GCA_949319445.1). Taxonomy (NCBI): domain Eukaryota; kingdom Metazoa; phylum Arthropoda; class Insecta; order Lepidoptera; family Noctuidae; genus Mythimna; species Mythimna lalbum. The sequence goes on along the minus strand of OX439357.1, from coordinate 14,766,566 downwards.
CCAAAAATTCGACGACATGTGACATTCACCAACCCGCACTGGGCCTGCGTGGTGGATTATGGCCCATTCCCTCTCCTAGAAAGGAGGCCTGAGTCCCAGCAGTGGGAACATTAAAAGGCTGATGATGATGATGATGATGATGTAAAAACAGTGTAGACCAGTCAATATTGCACTCAAAAGCACAAAAAAAAATCATAATAAAAAAGTAAATCGTAATAGTAAGTAATCTAAGAGTTCGTGGAGTATAATCTAAATATTTCACGTCGTTTCTCTTTCAACACTTAAATAATTAAGATAGAGTACATACAAACGACCAAAGGGGCCAATTTTACCCCTAACGCTCACTGATTCTACCCCAAGGGCAATGTAGAAATACACGTGATATTTTATCGAGTGTTAACCCTAATATACATTCGGCACTCATTTTGTTTGATTTGTAAGTTTACGTACTTGTAAGTATCACCTGAGGGAGTTATGACGTTCCTGATATCGACGATGAAGTGACAAGAACTCCTAAGTGACATTTTTGGCATTTTATTTTTTTTACGTAAATAGACTTTAAATAATCGTTTGCGTGAGCTGGCAAAAGCAGCTAACTTTATATCTTATTTTTTAACGAGTTAACTATAACTGACAATAACTATTAAGCAACTATGCATCCAATTTGCTGACAAGATCACCTAATGAACTAATAACAATAACAAAATTATGTTCTGGTAGATAAAGGTTCTTGTCACTTCATCGTCGATATATCGAAAGGTTTTCTTGATCCACCATTCTGTTGTAATTTTTGTATGTGTTAGTAATTTTTTATTATTGATAGGTTCAGGTTTGACCGCTATCTTACCTGATGGAAAGCAACGATGCGATCGACGATGGAGCGCGCTTGCCTACAAGTAACCTATTCACTCTTGACTTAAAGATCCCTAGATTAAAGCTATCAGGAAACACAGACTCTGGTACGGAATTCCACTCCTTAGCTGTTAATATGTTCCCAGAACGCTTCGCTCATACTGCAAGTCAAATAATAATAATCATCATTGCGCGTCTAGCCATCAAGCCAAGCGAAAACAGTTGTGAATTCAAAAAGAAGAAGGTTTTATGTTCTTACAAGTTTATTAGCGTTGCAAGGCCTCCAACAAGGTGGACCGATGACCTGGTCAGGGTCGCGGGAATCCGATGGATACGTGACGCATAGGACCGGATGTTGTGGCGACGCTTGGGGGAGGCCTGTGTCCAACAGTGGACGCTTCGGCTGATATGATGATGATGATGAAGTATATTAGGGACGGTTTCCTGTATAATACTAATATTATTGGAAAAAGCTTTTTCAAGGTATGAAGTTATCCGATGACTTCTCACGCTCTAGGGCGGTGCAGGAGGGTGTTTAAAATTCTAACTGACTAAAACCACACCTTTGTTCTTTGCGTTCCAGGACCACGGGTTTCTCTTTTGGAAGCAAATCAATAGCCCCAACAGGCTTTAGCATTGCTAGTGCGGTTTTGCTGACATTCCTTTATGGCGCGTGTGGAACTACGCGCCGTCTAAGACTCGGGCTCGATCCGGATAAAAATGAATTTAAATATCTTATTGCAAGCACACTTTTCATGTCTACTACAAGTGCCTAAGTCTGCAATGCAGATAATTTTGTGAGATATTCAACGTATTGGAACCTAGAGTTTCGAACTCAATATTATGTTAGGTGCCAGAGGATATATATTAACTAAAACCTTCGTATTTTTGGCAAACGCCTACCTCTTACATAAAATTACTTTGTTACAAACTTCAGGCCTTTTGGCAATCACCATTTTCTATGTACTTTTATGAAGATGTCGATTTTTATATGAATTGGCGTCTTTATGCCTCTTAAGTAGAGGTCGAAACTGTAGTACAAGGTGACGAAATCGGATATATGCAACTTTAAGAGCTGGTTGTAGACACTGAGTATTTTGTATGAACTCCGCCCGAGTCTATGTCGATTTCGATGCCCAGTAACAGCGGTTTTATTATATAAAAAAAAAACGCTTTTTTCACAATAATATTAATTTAAAAATGAATTAACAAACAATCAATGGTATTTTTGAAAATAGCGTGGGGCGCTTTTCAAGAACTGATATATGGAGCTCCCTACGGTTTTTTCGCAATAATACCATTTATTGTTTATTGATTTATTTCTAAATTAGAAATTATTTTCCACTTTTTAGTTTCTTTCATCATTAAAGCGTGTTTTTTAGTTTTTTTTAATTATATTTTTAGTTTATGATTAGATTATTAACATACACACATTAATACACAGTCATAAACTTTCACATAATATTAGTATTATTTCCCACGGTCAAGGAAAAACCATTACCCCTACCAGAGCGGGTTTCGTCAAAGATGATTTTCCCCGTCAACAAAAAAAAAAAAAAAAACCCTACCACTAATTATGTGTAAGTCTATACCCATTTAACTTAACTACTATCATCTTGAACTCCCCAAAACCTAACAACCTTTCATAATTAATTATTATATCATTTAGAAGGTTAATTAAGATTATCCATAACCACATGCTTCTAATTTATCTCGAGACCCGACAATATTATGACATCAAATAATTTTAGCCTGTTAAATAAATCCTTAAGATAGGAAAAGGCATGTTTCATTTAAATTTCCCTTTTATGCGCAACAGGAACGATACCTACCCCTTAGGTATCTTTCAAAGTTATCTCGCGGCTTAAGCCTTTGTATTGCTCCTTTTGAAACAGAATACTGGAGTATAATAAATAATTATATACGATTATTTTTATTGATAGGCTCGCATTTAACCACTGTCTCACCTTTTTTTTTTTCGTCGATGGGGAAATTCATCTTACGACCGGGAGCTAATGTCAGACTCTTACTAAATAAATACCCCACCCCGTTCCTTCTAGCCTTCATACCGGGGCTCGAGTTTCCTTTCGGATAACCCTGGCCCCAGTAGGCTTCGACCCAGCTGGGCCCCTCCTGCTGCTGACAATTCCATGAGGCGCGGGGGAACAGTGCGCGCCGTCGACGTCTTGGGCTCGGTCCATTACCGGACGATCGGACAGCAAGCTACCCATGGCTCGCCGTCCGCGAGCCCGTGTCTACGGTGGCCAGAAATCGGGATCGGAATCCCGGAGGCGGCGGCGAGGGCGCCGTAGACCACTGTCTCACCTGATGGATCATCTAGATCACTTAGATGAGGTCGACGATAGAACACGTTTGCCTAGAAGTAACCTATTCATTCTAGACTTAAGACACACAGATTGTAGCTATCAGGAAACAAACTCCGCCACTGTTTAGCTGTAGATACGTACAATAAAATGAAAAAATCAAACTTCTAAGTTAACGAGGAAAAAAGATGCGGCCGTTTATGTGGCAAAAAAACGTATATTTTGATGCTTTCAAAGAAATCAAAATTCATACGGTATTTTCCGTTGACCTAGAATACTGAAAGGCATGAAGTAAGGTCTCATAACAAGTATAGGAAAACAGCTAAAAACTGTTAATTTGTTGTTACGTCACAATTTTTTTTGTGTTTTGGAAAAATCTTTGTAAATCACATTGTCTTTTTCACACAGTTGTAATATAGAAAGAAAGAAAGAAAAACATTTTTTTACGCGAATCAGACGCATACTTAAAGCTAAATAACAAACATAACATAACATCAGTCGATAGGGAAGATATGCGTCTCATCCGCGCAAAACGGCCCTAAACGGCCAAATATATTGTTAAAATAAATAAAGAAACGGAAATCACCACCAAAAGTTTCACGTTAAAATCGAAAACATACACGACTAACCACTATTTCTCCAAACACCAAATTAACTACCGCATAAATATCAAAGGATCGATCCTCCCAGTATTTTTACACGTCCCTTTAACACTGTAATACGCCAAGTTAACGATCTTCCAGTAATTGGTGAGATTACTCCGTAGCTCCCCCAAAGCCAGCTGAGCGAGATGAAAATCTCGAATATTCGTATTACAGAGGACTCTTGGTTTACATTTTTATCCCTCGAAAATTGGAAGTGAAGTTTGGCTTTTGCATTTTAAACATTTTGAAGGAAGTGACAATCAGGGGAATTACCATGCCGTAAATATCCGTCGTGCGATCAAGCAAGAGCTCCCTTTGACATGTCATTTTAGGTCGTAAAATGAACCACGTTAAGAGCTCGTGGTAGTAGTGCAGCTCTGTGAATTTGGTTCTTAGAAGAAAATGTTAGCAAGTCAAAGCATTTAAAAAAACTTTATTTTCGAAGTGGACCAAGTACTTAAAAAAATTTTAGTTGAACTAGGAGAGTCAACTAAAATTTTGTTCTAAAGGAAAAAAATAAGTCTGCTGTTTTTTGTAAAACAAAATCCCAAACATTAAACCTAATCACTACATAGTATAAAACAAAGTCGCTTTTTCTCTCCCTATATCCCTATGTATGTTTAAATCTTTAAAACTAAGCAACGGATTTTGATGCGGGTTTTTTTAATAGATAGAGTGATTCAAGAGAAAGGTTTATATATATAATATTGCACCTGAGTGAAGCCGGGGCGGGTGACTAGTACAATTATAAAATATAATTATATTAAACCAAAATTATATTAATATAAAACAGCTATCCCTACAAGAGACGCACAGGATTGGTGGCTGTGGCGACGCTTGGGGGAGGCCTATGTCCAACAGTGGACGTCTTTCGGCTGATATGATGATGATGACACAATTATACAAGAAAAATAAACTATTGAACCATTTACATTAGATAGTATATTTTTCTTGTATCGCCGTTTTTTTATCTCTTTCATTGCGTTTATCAATAGTTTTCTCTGTGCTACCAAAAAGTTCGGTCCGCTTATATACGTTTGTGCGCATAAAGTATTTATTAAATAAATAAATTAATAAACGAAACAGACTAAAGTTTTCTAATCTGATAGAAAATTAAACTTTACGGTTACTCAGCCGCCACGCTAACGATGTACAGGTAATGGCTGAAATTATTTGGTGACTCCTACTAATTCTAGTCGCCTGGTCCTTTGAATCGAAATACTGCTCGAGAGTATCCAAAGAGCAAAGGATTTGTACCGATAAGACTTTAATGTGGTATAGTTTATAAAGATAACCTTAATTCGACAAATTGAATATAAGTTGGTCTCTTTTATCATAATCACCTTTTCTATAGATTTATTTTTTATGCCTACGCTCGGTGGATGCACACTAATCAGCGTTTGAACCGGAACTGTTCAACGAGTAGTCCGAGGCGCTACCGAAACATCGAGTCCGAGACTCGTGAGCGGTGTCTATGTGTGCGTTGCTCGAGCTCGCTTTGTATGTAGATTGACTTCTGTACCTATATATTTTGTGCTTGAGTCTCTTGTAAACAAATATGTGTATGAAACTGTTTTGTCTATCCGTTCACAAACCCACCAAGTCAAAAGTATACATTATATTTTGTATAACATAAATAATAAATAAAAATAAAAACGTTTATTTGACACAGATTTACATGTTGTAGTTATAGTCACTTTTAACAAGTACGATGTTTCACAATACATTTGATGATAACCACCAAACTAGGCCGATGGCCTGTATTATGGTGGTCCATCGTTCAGCCATGAAGTTCTGATAAGAAGTAAAATACTTGGAGAGTATCGCTACATTGACACTTGTTTTGACATAAAAGACATACTATAATAATAACCAAAAACATACAAGTAAGGAACAACATGAGACAAAAACAAAACAAATGGTAAGTAATAGAATTCCGTATGTGGAGGTGTAGTGAGGTATGTGATTGTATATTATGTGAGAGTGTGTGAATTTTGTGTGTGTATGGGAGTATGTTTAAGTACGCACCATGATTATAATTTTTGGCTGCCATGCCTATACAATGAAGGTTAGTAGACCTTCTGTGGCGTAATAGTCAAGTGTTAGGAGCCACTGTGTTAGCTTCTTTTTGACCTCTATACGCGTGAGTCTACTTATATCCAGCCTTTCATTTGCAGTATTATACAACTTGCAGCTTAAGGTGTCAAACTGATGTTTAGCAAAAGCAGTTCTGCATGGAGCAGCGGGAGAGATAGAAGTTTTTCGGCGTTTATTTGGATCTGGGAGAGGCGCAGATGGTTGAATTTTTTGGATGGACCTTAACACATAGAGTTGGCGCACTGTAAGGACTTTACATTCTTTATAAAGTTCTGATGTGGGGAACCTGTATGGTTTCTTGGTCATGACCTTTAGTACCGCTCTTTGCGCCCTTTCCAGACCCAACAGATAAGTCTTTGCCGCGCCTCCCCATACGGTAATGCAGTACTGCATAATGGACTGGCATAAGGCAAGGTAGACAGTTCTTAATTTTTCTATCGTAGCAGATTCTCTTAAGGTTTTAAAAACATGTATTAGTCGCCTGGTCCTCGAAATAACATTGTCACTCTGCTTATCCCATCTCAGTCCATTATCAATATGCACCCCCAGATACTTGACGGTATTCACATGTGAGATAATTTGGCAGGTACAGTCCAACTGATTGTCACAGAGATGTGCTTTTATGGAGTAATCCTGTGGGGATTTAGTGGTTTGTCTTATAAAGAAAGGTAGGAAGTTGGTCTTACTTAGATTCAGTGTCAATAGGTTTTCTTTTAGCCAGGACATTATTTTTGACAAGGCAATCTCGGCTCTTTGCTTGACAGACTGCCAGTTTTGCCCACAGACGAAAACTGCGGTGTCATCTGCGTATGTGAAAATCCTTGTGTTAGGGAGCTCCATTTTGCAGAGATCGTTTACATACACTTGGAATAGGGGAGGACCCAAAATGCTCCCTTGTGGGACTCCGTAGGAGATAAAGTAATCATCACTAAAGTAGTCCCCTATTTTGACACGCTGTTTACGCTGAGCGAGATAGTCTTTGAATATATGGTAAGGTAGACCTCTGACTCCCACTCTTTCTAGTTTATTCAAGAGAATGGGGACAGAAACTGCGTCGAAGGCTTTAGATAAATCTAAGAAGATACAGAGACATCTATTTTTTTCAGCTAGGGTCTTAACAGCCAATCTCGTCAGATCCAAAACAGTGTCCTCTGTAGAAACACCCGCCCTAAAACCGTACTGATTACTTCCTATGATTTTATAGTGGTTTAGGAAATCTGTGAGTGATTTATGCAGAACTTTTTCCAATATCTTAGATAATGCTGATAGCACGGAGATAGGTCGGTAATTGCCGATGAAGTCTCTGTCTCCACTCTTGTGAATGGGATGAACTATTGCTTTTTTTAAAGCGTCTGGGAAAACTCCAGTGGTGATGGCTCGATAACAAATATGGGTGATAAGGGGTGTCAAAACGTGTCTACAGTCTCTGAGTATAGAAAATGGACAATATAAACAACACAAACAATAGAAATACATTTCTAAAATTAGTAAAAAGGTAAAAATTTAGGTAATTTCTCCGAAAAAAAAAATATCTCAACACAGCTACACTACAGTTCTTCCACAATTTATTTTTATCCTAGACTATTATATAACAAAGTTTTCTTATTGCTTATATATATATTATGTTCTTTTGAATGTTTGTCTGTTCACAAAAAACTCAAACAACTATTAAACGTATTTTCACGTGATGTCCATCAATAGACCGAGACAGAAGAAGAAACAAAAAGAAAAGACAAAAAAAGAAAGAAAGAAGTCGAAGGTTTTTTCATGTATGTACAAGGTGACTTATATCTAAGTCATAACACATTCATTGTGCGTGCAGCTAAGGAGTGGAATTCCTTGCCGGAGTCTGTATTTCCTGATAGCTACAACCCGGGAATCTTTAAGTCGATAGTGAATAGGTTTCTTCTAGGTAAGCGCGTTCCATCGTCGACCTATCAAGAATAAAAAAAAAAAAACAAAAAAAATATTTACTAACAAAATAATGTAATATAGTTACCGTGTATGTACTTATGTCAGTCTGTTTATCATATAATATAATTATTATTATTAATATTTCATTTATTTTCTATTCGTACATATTACTTACATACTCGTATATAAACATTAAAAAAAAAATTGAATATAAAAAAAATATTATAATTATAATAGAGAAAAGGTGAGAATTTTAATAATTTCTATCACCCATGCAAAGCTGGGGCAAATATCTAGTTATAATTAATCAAGAAAAACGGTTGCTCAAAGTAACTTTAATTTTCCACAAAATTTAAACTCTTAAGACATCTTTAATGGCCGGCGGGCTAACGAGACAGGGTTCATTAATCAAATGTTCATAATTACTTAAAAAAGCTGACTAACCCTCAAATAAACGATTAATCTTTCAAGACTACTTTGAAGTATGTTTATCTAGTTTAAGGGTTAATATAGGCGAGATTTTTTAGTATAATTATACGCTTAATTTAAAAGATGGATGGATTGTGTGAGAAGTGATATGAAAGAAAAGGGAGTTAGTGATAGCATGACGAGTGACAGGACAGAATGGAAGAAAAAAAAGTGTTGCACCGACCCCAAATAAAACGGGACAAGGGCAGGAAGACGATGATGACGTACGCTTAATTTGCTAGCAATCTTCCAGTGGACGAAACCGAACAACTTTCCACAAGTTTTTTTTTTTTCAAGAAACGAAAAAAGAAAAATCAGCCTCACCGTACAAAATTATAAACTTGATTGGACAGTTTGCGTCGAGAGGCCGATTTTTTTTTTCGTTTACTGAGCAAGCCCTTAAAGTAATAATAATAATATTCCACAACTATCACACAACGCCGTCTAGTCCCAAGCTAAGCTAAGCTTGTGTAATGGGTTACTAGACAAATGATAAACATACTTATATATTTCCAAATACATACATATTATAGATAAATTACACCCAGACACAGAACAAATGATTATGCTCATCACATAATCATTTGTCCTGGGTGGGAATTGAACCCACGACCTCCGGTATAGCAGGGTCACTAACCACGAGATCAACAGGCCAGTAAAAGTTTGCGGAGGGCTGTCCCTTACAACCTTATCATGAAAATAATCTCAATTAAAAAAAAAAAATTGTTGTTGAGACATTGAGTGAGTCAGGACTGCCTTTTCAACATAAAGATAAGTTTTATTCCTAAGTTTTCGTTCATCATCATCTTTTCAGCCGAAAGATGTCCACTGTTGGACTTAGGCCTACCCCAAGTGTCTCCACATCGACCGACAATACAACACTAAAATATTTGCCTTTACCAAAAATAATAAAATACAATTCACATTTAAAAATGTTCATAACTGCTTTATTCTCTAAAAGCCGCGATATAAAAATTCCAAAACAAAATGTTTCCCTACGGAATTCACATGACGTTTTTACTTTAAAAAAGATTATGCAGGAGGGACGGGTAAAGCGCACCTGTGTCATACTAATAATAACATAGAGTAAAAAATGTGTAGAGAAACGAAACTCGTAAAACTTGCTAGCAAAGGAGGAGGCCGTCCGCATCAGGCGACGGCGCTCTCGCGGCCGCCGCCGAGATTCTGATCCCGATTTTCGGATCCCGGTTGTCAGCAACAGAGGCCCAGCTGGGTCGAAGTCTACTGGGGCCAGGGTTATCCAAAAGGAACTCAAGCCCCGGTACGTAGAGGCGAGAAGGGACGAGGTGGGTTTTTAGTCAGTAAGAGTCTGACACTATCTCTCGCTACACCCAAGGGCGGGGGTTGTCATTAGATGACTTGCACACCGAAAAAAGGTATGTACTTCACTTTTTATATCTACGCTCGGTGGACGCACATTAATGAGCGTTTGAGCCGGAACTGTTTGACGAGCGGGTTCCGAGATATTGTGTCCGTGAGCGGTGTCTATGTGTCACGTGCGTTGCTCGAGCGCGCTTTGTGTGTAGATTGACTTCTGTACCTATATATTTACTGCAAAATGCCTTAGCGGTCGTCCATACAATAAGATTATTGTGCGATTACCCTCGCGATCTTCACATTGATTTGTTCAGCAGCTTGTTCGCGTCACGACGCCAACAGATGGCGGTTTTTTTCAAAGAAATTATCGCGATGATAGCGTATACATGTAATAGTCACTTGACATTTGACATTGCAAAAGTGTTTGTCAAAGAGGACAACACGGAATACTTGGAATGGTATTGGCAGGCTTCGTGGTCTAAACCTAACATTTAGACTTTTCAACAATCAAACTCGTTCTGAAACAAATATACATAATCATCTTTCTGCCCTCAATCAATATTACTTGGAGTCAGTGCCACATGTTTTTTCTTCTAGTCCAATCTTTTGTTTTATATCTTTTTTCATTTATTGTTTAATAGTAAAAGTCTGACACGCCATCCCGCTCCACCCTAGAGCGCGGGAAGTCGTTGGATGATTGAACCTAGAAAAAAATCATTATCGCCTAACGTGAAAAGGGCCATTATAGGCAGCTATAGATTATACTCCGTCATCGTAGTACCACAAAATATATAGGAAAAGAAATCAATCTACATACAAAGCGCGCTCGAGCAACGCACACATAGACACCGCTCACGGACACGATATCTCAGTTGCGTCTCGGCCCACTCGTCGAATAATTCCGGTTCAAACGCTCATTAGTGTGCGTCCACCGAGCGTAGGTACTAAAAAGTGAAGTACATACATGAGATTGTCTTCTGTACCTGTCTATTTTGTGGTAGTACTAACTCTTATCGTATCAACGCGGCTTTCAAACTCGTTAGTCATTCGGTACGAATTGTCGCTTCTTCACATTCCTAATCTATGCTAATAACATAATACGATCTGTCTTCCGCACGGTGATTACGTCAAGCTTGTATATAATGTCAAGCGGTGATTATACCGGTTTTCTGAACCGTGTGTGGTAGACATGTTCAATAATGCAAGTTTTCCGTTGAGGTTAGCCAGGGTTGCGCTGTGTACTAGTGGTTCGATGGATACATAGACGGTTTATATCACAGAAAAGAGAGGTTAGGAAGAAAATACTTTTCGATTTGTACTACAACTAGCAACCCGCCCCGGCTTCGCTCGTGTGCAAAATTATACATATAAACCTTCCTCTTGAATCACTCTATCTATTAAAAAAAACCGCATCAAAATCCGTTGCGTAGTTTGAAAGATTTAAGCGCACATAGGGATATAGGGACAGAAAAAGCGACTTTGTTTTATACTATGTAGTGACTAGTGTCGCCGCTGGTTTACCACTCTTTAATTCTTGGCAGTACACCAATACGAACGCGCATTACGCTACTAATGGACCACGCACGTTTAAATCGCAAGATTGCTATTGGTAGTTGAACTATGAGCATTGCCCTACTTTGTGGCACGCCTGCTCCACCCATAAAGCCATTCTAATTTCCTTCATCTATTTTGTGGGTTATTTTAAAATTGGTTGGTGCTTATCTATTTACTGCTGGCCTGCTGGCTATGTTTATAATAATAATATTCCTCAACTTTCACACAACGTCATCTAGTCGCAAACTAAGCAGAGCTTGTGCTATGAGTACTGGGCAGCTAATACATATGTGTAAAAGATAATTCAAACTTTTGATCTTACCGCTCGCTGCTCCGCGCTTAGCTACCGCTCACAGCGGCAAGGTCGGGAATGGGCCGTAATTGATGTTTTAGGCTTACATTCAGATGATATATCTAAAGATATCTACCACTGGCATTAGCAAAACAAGAACATACGTTCTAATAAATCTAGGTCGTAAAATGAGGTCTAGTTTTTCTGCTAGTCACGAACCAAAGCCAATCAATCTCATCGGCTCAAATGTAATTGCTTGTAAGAAATAGCACTAAAGCGTGAACAAGATTCAGCCAAATGGTACAAGTAAGTAATCACCCATTCTTATCAGTTTTCATTAAGTCTGGGTATTATTTCGAAATCGTTGTAATTTTAATTCGTATTATTATTATTATTTTAATACACTTGCTCATAAAGTGACTGCACTTAGGTATATAATGGCACTTGTTACCAAACTGTGACATTTTGATTACCAGTATCCACTGGTGCTATAATGTAGTTAAAACCTTTTTGTTCAACATCTCCGCCGCCATATTCTATTAGAGTTACATCAGGATGGGCGCGTGTCGTTTCCCACGAGGAGCAGAAAAAAATGGGCGCGTAAGTATTGAAACCAGATTTTTACCGCCACAAAAGTCTACTAGTTTTACAGTTATTTTCTTCACAAGTGTATTGAAAAACGTCGTATGATACACGTGAGTAATTAATGATTACCGTTCTCGACTCTCTTAAGACCCTCGCCATGGCTCGGGTCTAAATACCGCCTCGACGGTAATCACTAACATTACACACTTATATCATAATGTACTATATTACAAGCTTTTATTTAGTTTCACCTTTCCCGATGTTTGTCTGTAATCAAATCTTGTTAATTAAATTTGACCCACTTGCGTTACCGATTGAGATGAAATTTTGCACGCTTGTGAAAATCAGATGACAATGCAAAATTATTATGACAAGGAGCTGATCTGATGATGGAACCGGATGGTGGCTATAGGAACTTGGTAGTTAAACGACACCACCCCATCAAGTTTGGGCTCGTGTGATTCGTCTTACTGAGCATTAATTATACAGGTATACTGCGGTATAAAATCTTGCTATGAAAAAAATATTTTTATTAAAAACTAAAAAAACACGGTAGGTGTTTTCCATTTAAGTTAAATCAGTGGTCTCAGACTGTTATTTTTAGATTTTTTATTCTTTTAGGGTTTCGTATCCAAACCCTAAAAACTCCAAACGGAAACCTGTTACTAAGACTCCACTGTCCGTTCGTCTGACACTAGGCTGTATCTTATAAATCATAATAGTTAGGTACGTGCTTGAAATTTTCACACATGATTCAAAATTCAAAATTCAACACATTTATTTCAAATAGACCAAAGGTAGGCACTTTTGGATAGTCAAATGTCGGTCAGTCCAAGAAAAGTGAAGCTAATTGAAGCGTAATAATGATCTTTTTCTGTTGCCACTATCAAACAAATACTAAAAACAGAATAAAATTAAATATTTAAGGGGGCTCCCATAATTACAACTAACGTGATTTTTTTGGCCGGTTTTATAGCTCGCACTTGGCCGGTTTTTTTACATACCTATTTGCTCTTTACTATCTTTATTTTCATGGATACTAAAGCAAAAAAAATTAAGAAAAAGAAAAGAAAAAAAAAAAGAAAAGAAAGTTAAGAAAATTTCACAACCAGTCGTATAAAATAAAATTATTAGCAGGTATTCTCATAAAAGGATATTTTGTGCCAGAAGACGCAACGTTAGAAGACTCTTACAAAGTGGACCGATGACCTGGTGAAGGTCGAGAGGATCAGATAGATGCGTGATTGATTGATTTCATTGAATTATTCAAAATCAATTGAAGATGTATGCGAATATTGAAGCTTAAACACTAACAGCACAAGTAATAGAGAAGACTGTTGGTGCTCGAATGCGAGCCTATCAATAATAATGAAAAAAAAACTAATAACAAATATTGGCTTAAAATAGAATAAAATAATTTTGTCAAAAAGATTAAAATTATGTAACATTACATTTTGTCAGCGGCTTTGCCCGGGTAGATAAAATATAGCCTATGTGACTTAGAAATAAAGCAACTTGCTGTCGGAGAAAAAAATTTAGCAATCGGACCAGTACTGCCAGAGATTACCTCTTTCGCGCCGGGCCTTGGTTCAGGCCATGGTCCGGAGCGAGGAGGAGTGGCAGGCGGTCGCCTCCTTCTGCGAAGCAGTAATGCTAGCAAAGGAGGAGGCAGACCGCATCAGGCAACGGCGCCCCCGCCGCCGCCGCCGGGATTCCGATCTCGATTTCCGGCCACCGTAGACGCGGGCTCGCGGACGGCGAGCCATGGGTAGCTCGCTGTCCGATCGTCCGGTAACTGTCCGGACCGAGCCAAGGCGTCGACGGTGCGCACTGTTCCCGCGCGCCTCAAGGAGTTGTCAGCAACAGGAGGGGCCCATCTGGGTCGAAGCCTACCGGGGTCGGGGATAACCCCGACCGCGGTAGTTATGTACGTGCTTGAAATTTTCACACATGATTCAAAATTCAAAATTCAACACATTTATTTCAAATAGACTAAAGGTATAGGAATAGTTAAATGTCGGTCAGTCCAAGAAAAGTGAAGCTAATTGAAGCGTAATAATGATCTTTTCTGTTGCCACTATCAAACAAATACTAAAAACAGAATAAAATTAAATATTTAAGGGGGCTCCCATAATTACAACTAACGTAATTTTTTTTCTCGTTTTTATAGCTCGCACTTGGCCGGTTTTTTTACATACCTATTTGCTCTTTACTATCTTTATTTTCATGGATACTCGTAGATTCAAGAAAATTTCACAACCAGTCGTATAAAATAAAATTATTAGCAGGTATTCTCATAAAAGGATATTTTGTGCCAGAAGACGCAACGTTAGAAGACTCTTACAAAGTGGACCGATGACCTGGTGAAGGTCGAGATCAGATAGATGCGTGATTGATTGATTTCATTGAATGATTCAAAATCAATTGAAGATGTATGCGAATATTGAAGCTCAAACACTAACAGCACAAGTAATAGAGAAAACTGTTGGTGCTCGAATGCGAGCCTATCAATAATAATGAAAAAAAAACTAATAACAAATATTGGCTTAAAATAGAATAAAATAATTTTGTCAAAAAGATTAAAATTATGTAACATTACATTTTGTCAGCGGCTTTGCCCGGGTAGATAAAATATAGCCTATGTGACTTAGAAATAAAGCAACTTGCTGTCGGAGAAAAAAATTTAGCAATCGGACCAGTACTGCCAGAGATTACCTCTTACAAGTAAAAAAAAAAAACAAACTTAACCTCTTTATAATATTAGTGTAGATTATTCCTACTCCCCAACAGCAAATTAATAAACTTTTAATTGGCCCTCAGTTTGTTTAATGTTTTTATTCGCAATACTTCTTTTAATTACCGTTTGAAGTATCAAGATTACATTTCTTTGAAAAGTATATCGATATTCCTGAAACAAAAGAAGAAACACTTTTTCTTTCTTTTGCCGAGAAAGGTATGTCATATCGAAATATGTCAAAGATTTCTATATCAATATTGGTAGTGTTTAGACGTTAAAAATCGCTAAAGTTTGGCTTTCGTAACTTCAATGGAAAACTATGACCAAAAAACCAAACTACTCAAATAAGCCCTACTTGCATGGAAATTTTAATATCAATCCTGCGAAGCCAACAATCTCTGAGGTTTTTTATTATTATTTCATTTTTTTATTATTGTTTTTTATTATTATTTTATTAGGTAAGACAAACAAAACAAAGATCATTAATTCATGAATCCCCAAGCGACCACCGGTGGCCGCGCATCTATTGTCTTACTATTGTGTCTCTAATTGACGGTATCTGAAGGGTTAATATACAATTTTTATTTGTAGTTTTCATAAGAAATAGATCTCTCTCGACGTCAACTGACGTGATGTTAACAAATGTATACACTTCGTCCTCCTCGTCATTAACGCAGGATGATTTTTTTCCTGCTATATTTCTTGTCGGGATTTGAGGCATATCCATTTTATTCTTTTGCTGTATGAAATCAGTATAAGTAATTAAATAACTCTACCTAATTACATCCTCTGGTTATAAGTAAAAACTACCTCTGTACGTCTATTGGCATAAATTGTCAAATAAATATAAACGAGCACTTGTACTAGAGCTTTGGTCCTTCGAGCCGGATTATCTTCATTGTCAAATATTGTAAATACCGAAATTTTACTCAAATCCTACTAAATCTGCGTTTTACCTAGTCTTTGTCAAATTGAGATTGACACAAAGAAGAATCAACACGCTAAATCTAATCTCAAGCTATAGCAATTTCCACAAAGTATTGTCCTCTTTGAAAAGAAGACAATCAAACTCCACAATAATCTTAATTCTCCAAAATCTTCCCCACTAAAAGCTGACATTAACACATCCTTTAATAAACTCAACGTCGACAAGAATAATGCCACCGTAATCTTATTACATTGTTCTTTGTTCCACGAAAAATATGTCGGCTAAGTAAAAACGGACGCAAACAAAGCGACATACTAAGTAAGTGAGGACAGATGAAAATACTGCGTGATTCTGCTTGTCCTCTGAGAGACAGCTATCTAAATGTGAGGGATTTATAACACGGGTTATTGTTTTATTACGCGCTGTTGACCATGACGGTGACAAAATTATTTTTAGTTTATAATAGTGCTAGCGGCCGTTTTTGGGGGCCCATTTATTGAGTGTGCAAGTCACCCCCCTGCCTTTTGATTTTTAATGGCATTGTTCAGGCAGGGGCCATGGTCTTAACATAGTTCCATGATACCAGTCCACTTAAGACTCCAAAAACCATAGCCCTATTATTTTGTTTTCCATATTGTATCGCAATAGTTTTTCAAACCGGGGGTTGTCCTTGGGTGCACTACGAGTAGTATAGCGCGTACAGGGATAATCGTCGGTTGGTATCACGTCTCATTATAACAACCTAAAGGGCCTGTGCGAGTTGGCTTCGACCCCTTGTACGCCTCCCATGGGTCCGGGACCTCAGGGTCCTGAGATAAATAAACAAATAATAAATAAATAATACATCTGAGGAGGCTCTCGTTAGGCAGTTGGATCAAGGGCTTGATCCAGAAGGTAGTACTCCTGGACACGGCGCGTATTGTCCGGAGGTTCCTCTCTCAGGAGCCCTGACCACCACACCGGTAGCTTGGACCCTGTTCCCGATGCCGGTGGGCTACTGTTTTTTATATTTTTAAATGTTTTTTTTTTGTAGGATTTTGTTAAAAAATATTAAAAAAATGTAATACAATATGTATAAAGAATAAATAAAGAAAATAATAACTAAATAAAAATCATTTGTTATCAGACAAGAGTCTATAGCTAGTAAGTAAACAGTCTCATATTAAAAACAGGACGAAAGTAAATGAAATTAAAATAAAATATGCGAAACCTGAATATATTTAGTTTGTTCAGAATCAGTAATTGAATGGATTCCAATAGTTTGTACACCATGTTATTGTTTCCAAAAATATTTCAAAAGGTCACAAGGTCACCACCGATACTAAGTACAACACAGGTCACGGCAGGTCATAGCAGGCATTAGGAGCCCCTCAGTTGCCTGGATGATCCGGTGACTATGTATTTTTGCCGACGTAACAAGCTTATGATTTTGTGATTTTTATTATGTGGTTATGAAATTTTGTACATAGATTCTATACATAAAAATACTAGACACGTGTTTCGGGTTTCGCATATTATATTAAAACTTATGTTATACACCTAACAGCTTTTGAATGATTTGTAAAATAATTTATGAGTAAAAAAAGGATGCACTGAATTGGATAGAAGCAACGAGTATGGACAAGCTTTTAAGCTGATTGATCATCGCCTGTTGAAAGAAGTCTACAGCCTACTCCAAGCAACACCATGTCGACTGGACGTGTGGGTCCATTGAATTACCTTGCAGAAGTCCATTTACTATTGAGGGAACCGGCATGTCCTAGAACTAAAAATTCGCAGACATGTGACATTCACAAAACCGCACTGGGCCTGCGTGGTAGATAACGTCCCATTCCCTCTCCTAGAGAGGAGGCCTGAGTCCTAACAGTAGGAACATTATAAGGCCGACTATGCTATGCTATATAATATTTTCCTTTTGTATTTTTTATATCTATGCTATATAATATTATTCGGTAATTCTGAAGTCCATTTTTCAGGCTGAACCTGAGCTAAATTGTAACATCAAATTAAAACTTAATTCATGAATCCCCAAGCGACCACCGGTGGCCGCGCATCTATTGTCTTACTATTGTGTCTCTAATTGACGGTATCTGAAGGGTTAATTGACCTGATGAGTAATGATGTCTTAACGGCTAACACAATAAAAATCTGTCTGTCTGTGAAGTTTCACCGCCTTTAGACCTTTCGTAATCCTGAATATGTTTTGAAGAGAATTTTTTGCACTATGGACTTGAAAACGAAGTCAAGAGAAATCAAGTACAGTCACAAATATACCAAAATACAATCGAACAAATGCACTTTACTCTTCTGTTACAAAGGTCAACCCCATTTTTTGTATGTATCATAAGGCGGGTACAGACTGCTGTGAGTAACATGCAATGTAACACGCAATGAAAGAATTTATTGTCCACATAGTCACATTGTTTTTTCGCCGAACACAAAGAGGTGAGCAGTATGCATGGAGCGTCAGTGTGGACTGATTGTGTGTGTCTATATTGCAAAACGGGAGTTAACAATGGAGGAAGAGGACACAGCGTCGTTGTCCAACGTCGAAGTCTTCGGATTTTATTTTATTTTATAAATAATGAAGTATCGACAATCATTGTAGCCAGTTTTGGTCGTCAGGATGTATTCTCTTCGCCTGTTCTCGGCAGACTAAGCTATGTTCCGGAAACATGCAAGTAGGTACATGCTCGGTTTGTGCATGCTTTCACAATTACAAAATCCTCCTTTAATGTTACATTTCATGTTACGTTACAACAGTCTGTACACGCCTATATAATGCACTTTCAACTAAAACAATATGAAAACTAACAAAGCTAGCTCACAAAAGGCGCTTGAACTCACAAAGCAAGACACATAATATTAATAAAGGAATTTCCACCTTCATAGCAAGTTTTCCTGCGCTTTGAATCCTCTCCAGCATTTAATATTGATGAAGATCCGCTTACACCAGCATCGACCGAGCCACCTCAGTCGCTTTTTATTTTATAAAATATGCGATATAAGTTTCATATTAATATTGGTGTCGTTTCTGTTATCAATGGTAAAGTTTATTTTAGTTCGCATTCTTTGCTTAACAATATTTACTTTTCACTTCTCAATAATAATGATCATAGTGAGGATAATAACACGTTCTTTTTGGCCTTTAAATGGTTTATCACTACATAGTATAAAACAAAGTCGCTTTTTCTGTCCCTATATCCCCATGTACGCTTACATCTTTAAAACTACGCAACGGATTTTGATGCGGTTTTTTTTATTAGATAGAGTGATTCAAGAGGAAGTTATATATCAGAATTGCACCCGAGCGAAGCTGGGGCGGGTCGCTAGTATATTATAATATACAGCTACCATTACAGATCAACCTAATGCGATATGTGTACATAAATGCTATTAAAATGTATAATATTTTAAACTATACCTATAAGCATTTGCGCCGATATACCCGACTTAAAAAAAATAGGCCTTCCTCGAAGAGTTCGGGAGAGAAGACACACATTCTAGCATTTTTTTGTATAGGCTGGAAATCATAAAAAAAACTTATTCTACTTTGAATAGAGTTCCAGGGTCTGTCAGACTTTACTGACTAAAACCCACTTTGCCATTTAAGTTTCTCTTTAGGTTCCAGGGCAATGGAAGCTCTTTCAAACGTTTCCCCAGCCCACATTCTAGCACTTATCCGTCTCGTGGTAATATATCAAATTAAGTAAACAAAAAGAATGTGAAGGCCTTAATATATAATTCTAGTCACGTAGAATTTTTATCGTCTCCGCTGAAAGAACAATTTTACATCGGTGAACATTTCATGACGTTATTTGTCTGTTTTGTCCTTTTTTTCTATTTTTACTTACTTTTTATTGAGTTACGTTAGACAGGGCGCAAACGTAAACACTTTTGTGTCTTGTGTCAGATACAAACTACCGATGAATATTTGAAATAATAAATATTTGACTGGCCTTGGTCTAGTGGTTAGTGACCCTGACTGCTATGCCGGAGGTCGTGGGTTTTATTTCCACCCAAGACAAATGTTTGTGTGATGAGCATAATCATTTGTTCTGTGTCTGGGTTTAATTTATCTATATGTATTTAGAAATATAGAAGTATGTTTATCAGTTGTCGAGTACTCATAACACAAGCTTTGCTTAGCTTGGGACTAGACGGCGATGTGTGATAGTTGTGGAATATTATATTATTATTATATTTGATTTTTACACAACTAATACAAAATCATCCACTCCCTGCGCCTTAGTAAACATTTTTTGGATCCAGTTGCTCTCACTCAACACAAACTCATGACGATCAAAAAGTGTTCGGTGTCGGTAACTGGAACAAAAAGTGTCTCCGTTTGCGCAGCGCCTTATACAGAAATGCTAAAAGTGTTTTGCAGCTTTTTTATTAGTATTTAATTTCGTCAGAGGATGAATATATTGATGGCACAATTGGCTCTATATTACATTGGACCTTATCAGAAGACATAAAGTCATACAAAGAGTAATGGAAAATGGGCGCAGTTTCCTTGGGTGATCATATCAGAAAGGAAGATATCCCCAGGAAAAGTAGTTACTGACATAGCCCGAAGAATCGTCAAACTTTAGCGCGAGTGGGAATATTACTCCTAAATAAACTCCATATTATTCACAAGTTCACAACACGTTTGTGATTTATTTCCTTGTCAGTGTATATATCTTCAAAACCTACCCTACCCTCTTTGATGTAAACACTAACATGATAAAGTAACTACTAAGTAAGTTGGAGCACCCTGTAGACACAGTTCTGATTACTCTCCGAGTTCGGAACAAAGATTGGCTGGTAGCCACTGAACCTATGTTTAGTTATAAAGTTGGTAGACTGGTCTGTATTTGTGTTGATTATGTTGGTAGTGTGTTAGAAGATGAGAAGTATTTGAATAAAGATAATGTCAGCCTGTAGTACTGGACTGTACTGTATTAGACCGACGCTGTATCACACCTGGGGGTCTACTCGCTTACTCCGAAAAACGAAGTTTCGATTGAAATTTCGCGTGTTTCCTACCACGGTTCTTTTTGTTCCCGAAATTTCGCACATCCGAAAATTGTTTGACGCACCAAATCTCTAAACTTACTCTAATTAGTTATGTTTCCAAAAAAATATAATTATGACAGAGGATTGTTTGCAATTTTAACGTCAAATGAATATCGATCGTTTACGAAAGATTCGTTTCGGAGAAAGCGAGTAGACCCCCTGATTTGTGCGTAGAACGACGTCATGTGGCGTCTCGTGGTGTGGATCAAGTGTGTTTCTACAAGCCTAGTTTCCATGTAAAATGTATGGAGACCGACGCGCCCAGATCGGCGTGTGTTGCACACGTGTGCGCAGTGTACTTCTACCTTTATACTTTTGACTAAGAGCTGTGGTAATGGTCCCGATTTACTAGTTGTAAGTTGTATAGTAAGGTATTAATATAACATTACAATGAGAGAAACTCTCGTTAGGCAGCTGTATCAATGACCTGATCCAGAAAGCAGTATTAAACACGGGGCGCAATGTCAGGAGATTCCTCTCTCAGGAGCTCTGACTACCAGTAGCTTGGACCCTGTTCCCAATGGGGATGAACTACTATTTTTCATATTTTTAAATGTCTTTTATGTGATTTTTTAATTAAAAAAAAAAAAATAATTTCTGTGAAATCTTTTATGTGTTTAAAAATAATAAAATAATAATAATATTCCACAACTATCACTTAATGCCATCTAGGACTAGGGACTAACTAAGCAGAGCTTGTGCTACTACTGCTACGACAACTGATAAACATTCTTGTATATTTCTAAATACATACATATTATATTATTATAGACAAACAAACCCCCAGAAACAGAACAAATGATCGGACTCATCACACAAACATTTTTCTTGGGTGGGAATTAAACCCATGACCTCCGGCATAGCAGTCAAGGCCACTAAGCACTAGACCAACAAGCCAATAATCTTGTATTTATTAATTTATGAATCCTTAATTTGTAATAAAGTCTACAACTCGATGGTTTTTCTGAATTTCTTGATTAAATGTCTTTGTCTTGGATTTGTTTTTATTCTTGGTCCTTCGAGCCGGATACAGCACAATGAGCATAGCTTAAAATGAGGTCTTTATCTAGCTGTAAATTGTAATGTAATTTAATTGAAATTTTGTGTCAGCAATACTAAAAGGGACCAGCAGGGCAGATACCTTCTTGGACTGCGGGAATGATTTAAAGATGACCTTGACGACTAAAACGCAAAAATCATGTAAATGACACAGTTGGGTTTTATTCAGTAAAAGTCTAACACGTCTGTTCTTTTCATTTTTCACCGTGGAGTGGTAAAAGTCTCCTCAAAAAAAAAAAATATCGCAATTAAAACAAAGCAATGGAAATTATGAAAAAGCTAAAACGATTTATTAAGTCACGTCAAGCGCAAATTGCTAGCTTGCGTCGTTTTTAATTTGTACATTGTACGAGTTCTATTTCATGTCGACAGAAAAGTCCCGAGTAAGTTCCAAGAACCGCATATTTTCTGCATGTCACGTTTATTAAAAACGCCTTTGGATTATTACCCTAATGTATTTCAATTATTCATGGCTTACATTTTACAAATCGTAATTTCTTTTTTATTTACTCATATGTGGAGCCGTACCCGCTGTAGGTCCGTCGACCACAGAAAAGATGAAAAGGGTTAAAAAGGAAATATTTTCCGATTTGTACTACAACGAGTGTCGGCGCTTGTTTCACACCTTTAACTCCACTATAGGAAATAAACCAATACGAACGCGCATTACGCAACTAACAGACCATGCACACTTAGATCGCAAGTTTGCTATTGGTAGTTGAACTATGAGCATTGCCTTACTTTGGGGCACGCCTGTCTTGCCCACAAGGCTATTCTAACCTCTTTCATCTGTTCTTTGCCGTCGATCAATGTCTGTTTGTGGAAGGCCCTTCTCCTTCCACAAACAGACATTTGTCACCGGACCCGAAGCGGATACGGCGCCATAGTTGAGTTATTATTCTTATAATTAAGTGATTCCTACATAATAAACGCATTGGGAACACATTAACCCTTCAGATACCGTCAATTAGAGACACAATAGTAAGACAATAGGTGCGCGGCCACCGGTGGTCGCTTGGGGATTCATGAATTAATTGTGCGTACAGCTAAAGCACAAAATATATACGTACGTACAGAAGTCAATCTACATACAGAGCGCGCTTGAGCAACGCACACATAGACACCGCTCACGGACTTGATATCTTGGAGCGTCTCGGTCCGCTCGACCCACCGAGCGAAGATCTAAATAGTGAAGTACATACATGAGATTGTCTTCTGTACCTATCTATTTTGTGGCTAAGGAGTGGAGCTCCTTGCCGGAGTCTGTGCTTCCTGATGTCTAGAACTCGAGAATCTTTAAATCAATAGTGAATAGGGTTTTTGTCTAGGTAAGCGTGTTCCATCGTCGACCACATCGTCGCTTCCCATCAGGTGAGATAGCAGTCAAGCGCAAACTTATCAACAATAAAAAAAAGTTAAACTCTTGACAGGAGAACAAAACACAAAACACCACCTATCCTATGATATGTCTCTATTTTTTTAAACCGGGAAGTGGGTCAAATTTAATTTACAAGATTTGATTACAGACCAACATCGGGGCAGGTGAAACTAAATAAAAACTTGTAATGTCACAAAGAATACCTGTTTCTACTAAATAAACACCACCTACCTACACATTAGCTAATTGACAATATAAAAAGCTACATGGCTGTAAAGGCTGTATATTACTTCCAAGAATTTCGCTGCCAAAATGAGTTCAGCAATTTGGTGCTAATGTCTGTTACACCCGTAAATAGAGCGCAAAATACTAAAACTTGATAGGTATAATAATACTTATAATTAATAGCAGTATTTTATTGAAGGACTATTATATAATTTTGTACGTGTTTTAATACATAATTTAGCAGTATATTCTTTAGGTAATCTATTTCGAAGAATTGTTGAACTTCAGTTAGCCGAGTCCATTGCTTAAGAGGGTCCTTCTCCACTCGCTTATCGTAAACATCAAAAATGGTTTAAAAGCTTGTTGCAATCCAACGCGATGTTTGACGAAAAGGCAACGCAAAAAAAGAGAGATAACGCCTGGAAACTCTGTTAGTATTCGGTAATTCCGAGATTTACTCGAAAATTTCACAAAACTTGCTCCAGGAAATAGCTGTTCTTTTTAAACCCTTAAAAGTTTTTGGAAAAAATTGTCATCAGTTAGAATCTTATTAAAATTTGCAAGGTCTCTAGAGGATTACTTTTTTGACTTTTTTAATTTTTAGGCAAATTATGAAGTGTCAAAGTTCATACAAAATAGGACATTTTCAGAGGTTTTTACTGGATTAGTTTTACACAAATTTAGAAATTGGTTTCTTTAGAAACCTAGATAATATCCACAAGATACTGTGTTTCCAAAATATCTAATGAAAAATGTGTAATAACGCCATAATCAGTTATGAGCGGTTATATGAAAAACAGTGAAAATGTGAGTCATGATGCACCACCTTAAGTCATTTCAGTTATGAAAATGAGGTAGTGATAGGTACCGAAAACGAAGTACACAGCACTGTCCATGACAACACGGAAGAAAATGAAGAGATGCAGTTTGAGATGGAGCAAAAATCCTTCGATGATAATTCATACTTAGAAACAACTCCGAGTATATACCATTTAGACCAAAAATTAACCTCAAAAAGTTACTAGAAGAGGTAGAAAAAATAAACATGATGTCGGGAAATAATAAGCTAAAAGGGAAACCTTGTTACCCCGAGTTTAACGCGAGCGAAGCCGCGGGCAAAAGCTAGTATAAAATACAGATATGATTAAAACATAAAAGCATGCAATTGGCAGTCTTATTTCTCCTGGTTTTACTGCTTTATTATAATAGAAGCAATATTTTTTTTTTGTAATAACGACTATGATACCGTCACTGCTACACTAAGGCATTGTTCAGACCAAACGTATTGTCGGCCGCTGATTGTGAACGCGCGCTACGCAGTTTTTTTTTTACTTTTCGAACACCGTATTTAGAGACAATGAGAGAGCGAACGCTTAATTGGGGTTTCATGAATGATATAAACTAGTACTTGACTGCGATTCCATCACACACATATATAATTATTAACTTCTCGTTGACACAGAACAAACTATACGCTATTACGTAGTGCGTAGTCGCTAATTCTCGGTGACCGATTATTGTTCTACGCGTAACAAGTCAACTCTTTGTTTCATACAAGGTGACTGGTAATTAGTGATCGATACTTAAACACATGATTGCACTCATAATTACTACAACTAAAACAACAAAATAAAAAAAAAATAAAAAAAAAACAAACAAAAAAACTTTTTTTTTACTCATTTGCTTTATGTTTTATCACAATTATAAAACGCGGCTAACTGTGGATCGGTCACAAGCGTTCAAAACGAATGAAAAGAAAGCAAGAAAAACATTTTATTTGCTGCCTGAAAAGGCACAAACTTAAGACCAACATATTACAAACATTTTCCATGATAAAAAGTGTATAAAAAAAAGTTTCTTTGGGAAAGTTGTTTGTAATCATGAGTACAATCACGTGTTTAAGTATCGGTTACTAATTACCAATTACAATATATAGTACTGTTGGCTTGCTGAGAACGCATACTGCAGACTCAGTCCACGTTCACACTGAGGCTGACAGTGAGCATACCCGCAGTCGGTAGCGGACAAAACGTTTGATGTGAACGACGCCTAATAATCATAAAAATATTTTCATAGCTGAACTTGAATTCTTATTATTGTCACTATAATTTTTAACACTATCCTAAAACGTTTGGATAGCTTTCATATTGTCGGTAACTTCGTGACTTGGCGCACAAATGGACAGAACGACCTTTTTATATTAGAGAAATGAGATTATAGGCATTATGTGAAGACAACTTTATTGCAGGGATCATGGGTTGGGAAATCAACGTGGGTTTAATGTGATCGGTCGATGGATATGGATGGATAGAATCTTGATAGTGTTAAGCTTCTTAAGTCTGATAAATGATTTTTATTTATTTATTTATTTATTTATTCATTTATGTACACACAAACACTTAAAAAATGAAATTAACAAATACAGAAAGAAGAGTACAAAGGTACTGCTTATTTCAAATGAAATTTCTTCCAGCAGACCTGCGACAGGAGAGTTGGATGAGAGATGTAGACACAGTGTATACAAATAAATGGGAGAAAAAAAAAAAATTACTATAACTATCTAAATTAAATCATATAATACATATATAAATATATCAAAATAGATACAATACATAAATTAAATTATAAGTATATATACAAAATATAACTTTACGAGATGGTTGAGAGGTAATGTTCTTTGACTAGCTTTTTGAACACAGATATAGTTTTAGCGTCACGGATCTTAGCTGGAAGTGAGTTCCACAGTCGAACTGCATGAAAAGAGAAGGAGTTGGAATAGAAATGAGTATTATGGGATGGGAAATTAAGATGGTATTTAAGGTGGGCTCTGCAAAGGGCGTCGGCAGGGCGGGTGAACGAAAAACGATCACGCAGGTAGCCAGTAGTAGTTTATAATAGTAAAGGGAGACCCTTATGTTGTTACAACCTCTACGGCCCGGACCAAGCGTTTCGTCTCGCCATTTATACCGCGTATATCGAGAGACTAGAACAAGTTGCCTGCTACGGTCTTCCCTTATTTAGACGTCTTCAAGGCTAAAATGTAAAGGCTTAATAAACTAGCAAGCCTACATCAACGATTGCATCACTACTTACCATCAGGTAGGATTGCACTCCACCCAAGAGCGGGGGTTGTCATAAGATGATTTTTGCCCACCGAAAAAAAAATTAGGATTGCAGTCAAGCACTAGTTCATATCCATTAAAAATAGTACTTTTAGGTTTAGATTTTTCTTCGATAGTACTTTTAGGTTTAGATTTTTCTTATTTATTGGCTAGCTGCTACCAGTTACGCCCACATGAAAGTACAAAATCGACCCGATGAAACATACTTCCGGAATAAAAATTAGCCCAAATGCTAATCCAGGATATGATCTACGCATGTACCAAGTTTTATCGAAAACGCGCGTCAACCCACATTTATATCTTTGCAAGTGTACGTCTTTTGATGCACATAGAAAATTGTCACTACAACGCCGGCTCCATATGACCCTCGCCTGCAGCTCGGGCGAACTCCACCTCGATGTCCAAAACAAAGTTTCGCCACTTGTATCAAAACGTACTATTCTGTTTGAAAGTGGGTGATAGAAGTAAGTACATTAAATAAAAAGGCGGTCACGAAGAACATTGCTCATAATTTTATTAAACCCATAGATAACATTGACAGTCCTTGAAAACTTTATTACAATTGACCTCACTGAAATTAATCCACATACCATATTCATATGCAACGCGTACATATCTGTATGGAAAATTTATAACGCCAAGGTTTTTTTTTTAATTTCAGATCTTGGATTACGTGTCATTTTAGCAATGAGGAAATGCTTTATTTTTTTCTTGGCGAATTCAAATGCAAGTTAAAACTGTCGACGACTAGGGTTCGGTCTGGACGAATACCGGACTGCCAAACGGCGAGCTACCCATAGCTCGGCCTCTGGGGCGTGAGAATGTCCGTTCCCTCACTTCTCAATTATCAAATAAATTTTCCCGCTGTGGATGGAACGAGAAATAGTGTCAAAATTGTACCACAAAATAGATAGGTACATTAGTCAATCTACATACAAAGCACGCTCGAAAAACGCACACATAGACACGATATCTCGGAGCGCCTTGGCCTGCTCGTCAAACAGTTCCGGCTCAAACGTTCATGAGTGTGCGTCCACCGAGCGTAGGTATAAAAAGTTAAGTACATTCATGAGATTGTTTTCTGTACCTATCTATTTTGTGCTTGTACTCACTATAAGCCACCCATGTTCCTTTTGCATTCAAGGGCCAAGAGTTACCATGGCCCTTGAATGGGTCTTTCGAACAAACTTACCAGTTAAACAAATTGTACCACGTTTTGGAGAGTAACATCACGCAACGAACCTTCTCAACAAGTCTGATTAAAGGTCCATGGAAACTTAAGCTAGAACTACATTAAACCGTGTGGCACACATGGACCATGCCTGATTTGTAAGTTAAACGTCACGTGGCGTGGATCTAGTGTAGCCCTACAAATCTAGTTTCCACATAAAAAGACCGACGCGCCTAGATTGGCGTTTGTAGCACACGTGTGCACAGTGTAATTCTAACTATACTCTTTCAGACAAGATTACCAGATATAAACCAATTGGACCGCGTATTGGAGTAACATCCCGCAACGAACCTTCTTTAAGGAGCAAGCCTGATCAACGTTCCATGTAAACTTACCCCGAATAAAAAATACGAAACTCTTGGCTCAAGACTTAGCAGACTAGCGTCGTTTGTTTGTTAAAAATATTCATGAAGAGCTCCTCCTTTTAGAAATTTTATTTACTTCTATGTTTTATTTATTAGTATTTGTGTAAGTTTCTTTAAGGGTGAATTTGAAATGATACTATGGCTGAAGTATTTCAGGGGTCGTTGGACACGGGGCACAAAATAGATAGGTACAGAAGTCAATCTCATGTATGCACTTCACTTTTCATGCCTACGCTCAGCAATCGCGCTGGGGTCGGCGTAGCTCTCTCCGAGCGCGCTTGGGCGCGGCAATAAATACCTAATATAAATTGTTAAAACATTCCATGGCTACAAAGTCATGTACTTATATACCTACCTAACTGTTTTGCGTTACGTAAAAACAAACTATCAAAGTACAAGCAAATACTTACCTAATTACGTCTTAAAACTGGTAGCTTAAAAAACGATAATTCAGCAATGAATGTTGAATTTAAAAAACCTCCCACGAAACAGTTACTAACAGTTGTTTTGATCCATTATTTCACAAAAACATTTCACAGACGAGTGTCTCAAGTGGTTACACAGTTCGCGCTCGCACCGGGTCGTGGAGTTCCGAGATATCGTGTCCGTGAGCGATGTCTATGTGTGCGTTGTTCAAGCGCGCTTTGTATGTAGATAGACTTCTGTACCTATCTATTTTGTGCACAGGGCCCACGCTCGAACGCGCTCACTGTAAAGTTACTACGCATTCTTACGAAAAATATATTCAAAGGTTGTGTAAAGGGTTCACTAAATCACGTGTGGTTTACTTTCGATTCTACCTTTCTTTAGAAGTTCTAAGGAAGGTTCTCATGTTTATGTATTGAAACCTAAACGTTTCAAGTTAATACAACGTGAGAGTATCTTGTTCTTATCCCAATTAAATTGTGATTAGCGTAACATGTGTCTTGTTTTATATGTGTATGTATATGTTAAATCAATATATTATATTATTATTATTATTACTTTTTCATTACTCATACTCTGAAAGTAGGTCTGAAGTTGCCTGAGGAGCGGGCTGAAAAGTATCACACTTTTCATCCCTAGGGAGTTTTAGTTTCAACTAACAGCTGTCAACTTATTTAAAAAAAAAAACTAGGTCTATCTTCTTGTATTCGTAATGAAAAGCACAATGCTTACCGCGAGGTTAAAGTTACTTATTTAGTCCCTCGAATTAGCGACCTCGCTACGCACGGCCGCCAACTCCTTCTCGGGACGATATAAGTAACTTTCACCCCTAGTATAACAATGTACTATTCTTGCTCTAGAGTGGGCTGTGAGTGGGAGTGGTTAGGCTGTTAATGATTAAAACACACTTGTGACCTTCTGTTGCCCTTAGTATTTTTAGTCCACGGTAAATCATTCTGAAATTCTCGTGGCCCTAGCGGGCATTGGCCCTACTAGCCCCCCTACGGTTTCATTGACATCTCTTTGAGGTGAGCGTGGAACACTACATATCGTGGAAAACTCCATACTCTGTCCTTACCGAACGGCCGGACGGCGAGGTACCCAATGCTTGTCGTTTGTAAGCCCACATCTATAGTGGCCGGAGGCTTTTTATTTCCATTCTATCCAGTCAACAGTCACACTATCATTGACTCCTTTTCTTTTTTTCCTCAGACTAACCGTCCATCTTTTCTTTTGCCTCCCCCTCCCTGTCCATAATATACATTCAAATGTATTTTTTACTAGAATCAATCCAACCATCGATCGTTCCTTTAGTTTTTTTCACAAATAAAACTTCACAATTCATCATAACACCATTTTTTAATACTTTTCCAAACGCGTGATAAGAACCTTTTTCCTCCAGTCCCATACCCGAGAAAGTTAATAACGACAGTCGTAAATTACAATTTTACGCCAGAAACAGCGATTACAAATCGTATAACATGAATATTAATCTGTACGGAACCACGGTGACCCACAGTGTCACTTTCAGTTTGTTTTATGCTGATTTATGACAGAAAAACGAAGTTTGCGACCTGATTACTAAGTGGCGCTGACATTTTAATTTCTTGCAATTATTTTTATTTTTCTTGTTAGAAAATGGCTAAGCTGTTCAAAACCAACTAGAAACGTATAATTTTGTCAGTATTGTCATAAGAGGTTGTAATTATTGTGTGAGTACTGGCCAGTAGTGGTGTGCCCCGCTTGGGCAGAGCACTGTCTTGTCTTCATAGGGGCCATCTTTCGCGCCGGGCCCTGGTACAGGTCATGGTCTGGAGCGAGGAGGAATGGCAGATGGTCACAGTAGTGCTAGGCGGCAGCCGCATGCGTGAGGGGATGGCTCTCCACCCTAGCCACCGGGATCTGACCTTGGGGTCAGGATCACCCCTATAGTCTATAGCCACCGTTGGCGTTGGTTTGCAGACGGAGACAGAGCTATGGGTCGCCGTCCGTGTGGGTGGCCGTCCGGCGGTCTGGTAGTCCAACCAGACCAAACCTCAGTCGTTGACAGCTCAAAGCGATCCACGCGCTCTTCAAAGTCTCAGAGATGTCAGCAAACCGTAGGGTCTAGCAGAGACAAAAAAACCCGCCATAGATCTAAATAAGAAACTCCAAATAGTACAAGTTATATCGCACGGATTTTCTTTTACAGTATTAAGAGCCACAATTTTTCATAAGGTTTGGTAAAAACAAAGCCATTCAGAGACATCTGTTCTGACAATAAATGGTGCACGTGCTTCCAAGCGGGTTCCACTTTATGGTCCTTTAAAGTACAATGTAAGGAGCTCTTGGCGAAATAAATAAATCGAGAGTATATACAAAAATGTTTCATCATTTCAGCCGACAGACGTCCACTGTTGGACATAGGCCTCCCCTAAGTGTCGCCACAATGATCGATCCTGCGCGTCTCGCATCCATCGGTTTCCCGCAACCTTCACCAGGTCATCGGTCCACCTTGCAGGAGGCCTTCCGACGCTGCGTCTTCCAGTACGAGGTCGCCACTCCAGAACCTTTCGGCCCCAACGGCCATCTGTTCTGCGAGCAATGTGCCCTGCCCATTGCCACTTAAGTTTGGCGATTCTTCGGGCTATGTCGGCAACCTTGGTTCTCCTGCGGATATCTTCATTTCTGATTCGATCCCGCAAGGAAACTCCGAGCATAGCCCTTTCCATTGCCCTCTGGGTGACTTTGAGCCTTCTGATGAGGCCCATTGTGAGCGACCACGTTTCGGCACCATATGTCATCACTGGCAACACGCACTGGTCATAGACTTTCGTCTTGAGACACTGTGGTATATTGGACGAGAAGATACCGCGCAGTCTCCCGAACGCCGCCCAGCCGAGTCGGATTCGACGGTTGACCTCTTTCTTAATTAAAAAATGACAAAAATGTTTACACCTGATTTATTTCAAATATTTTATGCATTTATAAACACTGTACAAAGACTTTAATGCTTGAGGCATTTTCTACCAGTTAGGGTGGTGCAGAAACATAACATGGTAGAAAACTAGTACAATTATTAATACATACTTAATACTTATTATATAAATATATATGAATATACCCTGTATATTCAGGTTTGCATTTTATGCGAAACTTGAATATACAGGGTTATTCGTTAACTAGCAACCTCTCAAGACTATGTTCAGAACATCATAAACAACAACTTTTGTTCTATGACTTTTTACAAAACATAATATATTTACCAAAAACAAACCGTCAACATTTCGTTGTTCTAACACATTTTGACTCCGTATTTAGCTGTACCCACCTATGCCACCCGTGCACGAACCCCGCTCCACTCCACTATTGTACTGCCGCTTGCTTCGCATAGACTTCATAATATTTAGAGCAATTGATTCAAATATTATTATTGTATGAAAATCTGATGAACTAAAATATGATAAATTTATATAGTTTGTTCTGACTCTTTTTCAACAATTTTCACACCATGTTATATTTTTTCCCAAAAATATTTTAAAAAAGGTAACAAATTGAACGCCACCAACACTAAGTACAAAATAGGTCACGTCAGGTCATAACTTGCATTAGGAGCCAGTGCACAGCTGGGCGCGGAAATAAAATAACCTTTCAGTCGCCCGGGTGGCTCGGTGACCATCATGTATTTATGTCGCCAACTAGGTACCATAACTGGCTTATAATTACACTTCTAGACACATCTATTGGCCCACCTTAGAGTTTAGGTTTCGATGGCCCCTACCGAAATATGATTGCTAGATTGAACAAAAACTGTTGATGTAGTTTTAAACCTGATACATTTTACCATCTTTTTCGATCGTATTGTTTTAAATTTGAATTCAGAATACCATATGACATGGAGCTACGCCTAACAAGTCGGATATGCGCCTCGTTAAAGGCAATTGATTTTTGAATAAAAAACATGTTTTATCAAATAAAGGTTTAATTTAATTCATGAATCCCCAAGCGACCACCGGTGGCCGCGCATCTATTGTCTTACTATTGTGTCTCTAATTGACGGTATCTGAAGGGTTAATAACACGTGTTGCCTCCAAGGGCATCTACCACAGCTCTCATACGATTAGGCATAGAGTTTATCAACCGCTCTATGAAATTTTGAGGGATCATCTCCCATTCCTCTTCTATGGCAGTTTTCAACTCCTGCATCGTCTGGGCAAATGGCTGACGAGCCCTAACACGTCTTTTTAGCTCGTCCCACATGTGCTCAATGGGGTTCATGTCTGGGCTTCTGGCTGGCCAGTCCATAACTGTGATGTTCACATCCCGAAGATATTCCCTGACGATGCCGGCCGCATGGGCTCTTGCATTATCATGCATAAAAAGGAAATTTGGGCCCACGTATTCCGCGTATGGTATCACGTGAGGTTCTAAGCACTCACGAATGTACCTTTCAGCATTTAATGTTGGCAGCCGTGGTCCTGTAACAACCTCAAGTTGAGTTTTGCCGCTCGCGGATATACCGCCCCAGACAGTCCATGAGCCACCGCCATAAGCAACCCTCTCTTCAAAGCAGCATTGTGCGAAACGCTCTCCCTTACGTCGGTAGACCTTCTTCCTTCCATCATTGCCATGTAACACAATTTTAGACTCATCAGAAAAGAGTACACGGCTCCAATCTTGCTGTGTCCAATTTAAATGACTGCGTGCGAAATGAAGGCGCGCTGTTCGGTAGGCTCGCGTTAGTTTGGGCCCATTAGCTGGCTTGTGTGGTACCATATCGCGTAAGGTGATGATTTCTCAAGCTGGTCGTCACAATGAATCGATCCTGCCTTTCAGCTGTGATCCGAGATCGTGGCCTTCCTTGGCGACGAACAAAGCCACCAGTCTCTAGGTACCTCCGATAAACATTTCGGACCGCAGATCGACTTAAATTAAGTTGAGCACTCACGTTTCTTTGGCTGTGTCCGGCCTGAATAAGTGCCACAGCATGGGCGGCGACTTCAGGTGAAATATCCATAGATTATTGATAGAACCTCACCTTAATGTTAAGAATAAGTAATGTTTGTTGCAAAACCAAAGATATCAATCACTTTTTCAAGAATTAAATCCAAGTAAACCAATAAAACCAAGTTTTCTTAGTATTCGATTGTTTGATATCAACAAACAGGCTCCAAATTGTCTTTTGTTTCTTCAAATTCTGTGTTCGAAATTCAAAAAAAGACTATTGAATGAAATTGTGAATGTGCCAGGTTCAAAACTGCATAAAAACTTTTTGCTCGAACCAATATAAAATTTTAGCTAGGACCAAACCAAACTGAAAATACAAGGTGGGCCAATAGATGTGTCCAGAAGTATATTATTATGTCTGTACAAAGAAGGAGAACTGGATAAACCCACAGTGATGTAAGGGACATCAAAGTAGACGATTTATTTGTAAATCGAAGATTTTTTCTATGGACAGAGGGAAGGTAATGAATTTGAGAAGTCAGAGAACAAGAGAGATATTTATGCCAAGGAGAACGTTTTGACGGTTTTGACAATCCCGTGTCTTCAATTTCGCCCATCATTCCTACTCGTTTAGAGTTTTTAAATGCGTTGCGTTCCAAATCTATTTTTAATGTGAATCCGCATTACGTCTTGTGCAACATTTTCAACTGTGTTATAGTAGATTATGTGATTAGGGGATAAAACAGTGTCTTAGTCACGGGCGGCATGTTGACTTCCGAACGAAACGAAGATTGCTGATTTTAATCCCGACCGTCAGTGAGGGATTTATATAATTAACTCCCGAGCATAACGAGGAAGTTAATAAAGACACCTACTACTACTACTGCATTATCTCCCTAGGGATATAATGACTTGCTTTAAGTGAGGTTTGTATGACGTATAAAACGACGAGGTGGTGTAAAAAATATTATATAGCGACAATGTTAAACCTGGCGGTTCAATTTTGTTTTGACAATTAAAGTCGAATAATTTATTTTTAGAATTTCATATCCAGAGGGTGCCAACGAGGCTCTATTACTAAGCCTATGCTGTCCGACTGTCTGTCTGTCTATCCGTCCGTCTGTCAGTGAGCTTTATTTCATAAATCATAAAAGATTTAAAGTTTTGAAATGTCCTGAATGTGTAAATGAAATAAATTCACAGAATATGTATTTCTGTTTCCATGAAAAAACCGTTATTTTATCGGTGATTTTTTTGTTCGATTTGACCGACTAGTTTTTTTTTTTTTTGCAAATTCAATCAAGATCAATCGAGTTGAAAAACATCGTGAGGAAATCGGCATGTCCTAGACCCAAAAATTCGAAGACATGTTACATTCATCAACCCGTACTGGGCTGCGAGGTTGACTATGGCCTATTCCCACTCCTAGAGAGGAGGCCTTGAGTCTCAGCACTGGGAACATTAAAAGGCTAATTATTATAATATAAGTTGTTAAAAGCTAAGATTTGTTCAGAAATCAGCTACGTAAAAAGGTATTTATTTATGAAAAACTTCATGCAATACAAACCGCTGCATTCCAACAGCTGACTTAATACCTTAGGCATATTCTACCAGTCAGCCAAAAGTGGTGAAAAGAAAACATGGTAGGTGTATGGTATGTATTATATGATATTTACTGAACTTTTTTTTCTTTTTTTTTTATCTGATATAAACTAGTACTTGACTGCAATCCCACCTGATGGTAAGCGGTGATGCAATCGTTGATGGTGAGGCGCACTAGTTTATTAAGAGCCTATTCACTCTAGCCTTGAAGACGCTCAGATTGTAATCGGACGGGAAGACCGCAGCAGGCAAATTATTCCAGTCCTTCGATGTACGCGGTATAAATGACGAAGCGAAATGCTTAGTCCGGACCGTGGAGGTTTCAACAACGTAAGGGTGAACTTAAAACATTACAGATTATTTACAGATTATTCTGTCGAATTTAAAACAAAATAACGCCAAAATTTTGGGCAAGATACATCAGTATTCAAACCACAAGTTGATCAAAAATAAGAAAATTCTAATATTGCCGAAAGCTTTTCCAAAACCAATATTTGACCGACGTGAGCACTCAAAATTCTGGGCTGACCCGAGTTTGTGGTGAAACTCCATTTGCTAATGACCATGTCGGCTCGTCCAGCGGCCTGGTAGCGTTCCTATTATCCCAAGCATTGGCAAAGTGCCACTTGAATTTCTAATAATCTGACTTTGTATTTACTAATTAATATTTTCGGGATTAGGACTGATCCATGTTGAAATAGACATACTTTTGTATTAAGTTGATTACATACAGAATTTATCCTGTTTTATACTACCTTCTGCCAGCAAAGAAAGAAAGAAAGAAAACATGTTTATTTGGCACACAATGAACACAACAACTATTTAAAAAAATATATATTTAAAGCTTAAATAATATAAAAAAAAAAACTTAAAAGTTAAAAAAATAGAAGAAGAAAAAAACAGCAAAAACAATGTATCTCACGGTAGTGCCAAATAGGTTCTGTTCAGCATACTGCATAGACAA
Source organism: Mythimna lalbum (assembly GCA_949319445.1). NCBI lineage: Eukaryota > Metazoa > Arthropoda > Insecta > Lepidoptera > Noctuidae > Mythimna > Mythimna lalbum. The sequence goes on along the minus strand of OX439357.1, from coordinate 14,730,471 downwards.
CCGTAGTAGTTGCCTGACGCTGGTTTTCAACTGAACCTTTGAGTGTAGGTGAGTCACGTATGAAAATCAGCTTTGATATAATATCCGGATAAAATATATAAAAATATATATGTATTTCAGTTGTAGGTACATGGTCTACTCGTGTGCCTATTCGAAATCTGACTTTCATCCGAATCCAATCTGCCATTAAAGCGTTAAGGAGTTATAACATATATAAAAAATTAGGGTATAATAAGTTGTCAGAAATATTCAGCAACTGTCACAAATGAAGACTAATATTAGGTTAACCAATAAACTGAATAAAACATGAGCACACAAAAATCTTGAAAAAAATAAAATATGGAAAATACAAAAAACAAGTTCAAGTTTAGGAAATTGAAAAATATATTTTTAATACATATAAGTATTTCGTTTGAAATAAGCGTACCTACTGCTTATTTAATTGTTCTAATATTTATTTGAATTATCTTTTTCTGTGCCTTAGTCATCGATTTATATTCTAGTAATAGATAAGCGTTTTCATGGATACTATTTGTCGAAATACTGAAAAGTTAAAACAAAACTTCGCTACAGAGCTACATTGGCATTATGTCGTCAAACAGAACTATTAAAATGTATAGTGCTAAGATAGCTTTTAGAGGATACTTTTTCGCGACAAAAATGTCTTAATCGCCATGAATTTCGTGGCACTTACCCGTTTCGTTCAACATAGTGTAATGTTCAAGGTATAGAGACGACATTGCACCTGAGTGGACTAAAGTGAATGTTCGGCAGGCCTAATCTAGTGCGTAGTACATATCAATGACCTTAGTATTATTAATATTAGTAGTATTTGAATGATAGAATATATTCTGTAGGAAATCTGAAATATAAACAACTAGCTGCTCCCAGCTGCTTCGCCCGCGTGATAGCAGAAAATTATCCCAAGGAACATACTTCCGGGATAAAAAGTACCCTATGTCCTATTCTAGGACATGGTCTATCCGTTTACCAAGTTTCATGAAAATCGGTTCTGCCATTTAGGCGTGAAGACGTAACAAACAAACAAACTCACTTTCACTTTTATAATATTAGTAAGGATTTAAGCGAAATAAACATAACATTTTACGTCCAGAATATTACCATTAAAAAATAAATTTATTTACTCCAGCATAAAAAGTCTTTATTAACATTATCATATCAAATTACTCGTGTTTCAAAAAAGTGAGGTAACATTAAAAATATAAAAAGTCCGTTTAAACATTTCGAGGCATCACGTAAACAAACCGGGAGGTATTTATGAATTATTCACATGTTTGTGCCAACCCTGGGCATAGAATAATAAAAACGTAGAAGCGAAACTGCATAAATTGGGTGCGAAACCACTCGTACCAATTCATATCTTAGAAGCAAAAGAGATAACTAGTTGCGGTCATTACACCGTACCTGTAGAACGTTACGATAGGTGTGGAGGTAGTCAGTAAAATCTGACACCTCAAGGCACTCCAAATGACTTCTCTCTAAGTCATTGGATGTTTCCTCGAGTAAAAAAAGGTAGCTAAGTAATCGAAATTTTAAATTTAAAACATGAGTGACATTGACTGTAGAAGAGTCGTGTCGCACACATACTTTATGAGACCAGTGTCCCCCAACAGTACGCGCAAGGCTCAATTGACGTTGATTTTAATGTAAGAAAATAATGTGTGGAATAATAATAAAACAATGACTCAGTGTAATAATTAATTAATATATGCAGTTGTTTATGTAATGTACAGTATAAGTATAATACATGCAATATTATGAAAATGTTACATGTATAAGAAGGTACAATCATGCACATTGATTTACAAAATGTTGTATCCAGTAAATAAATGTGTGACACTGCAACGTTACCCAGTATCCCACAACTCTTGTCCTCTAAATATTTTTACAACGCATTCACGTACCGCGAGACATGATGTCGAACAATTTGACAATATTGCACGGCATGTTGGGGGACATTTCAACCCCTAATGTATCTTTACGTAGATACAGACTTTGCGAGGCATGCGCCACGAACGGCGCACAGCCAATGCTTCGCAGGCACATGCCTCGCCACAAACGTGAATACTGACAAATGAAGCATTTGCTTCGCACGCCATGTCTCGACCCGAGTATATGTTGATACATATATTGTTTTCAAGCAGAGGTATTCGCCATGTGCCGTTTGCGGCGCATGCCTCGCAAGTTTGTATCCCTCTTTTAACGATATGAAAAGCCAAATTTCGCAGAATATCACTTTGCTATTGTTGTGGAGACATTTACATTACGATACACGAATTCCATAATGAGACCTTCCCCCCCTAGCTAAGTTACAACCCTTTCGTTTCGATTTTCTTGCGTCGCACACCTCGAGTTCATCATGCCTCCGATTCCTTTGTTCTGACCACTTGACTGAGCATTAAGATGACGTCAGAAAGTCCTACATCATGATAGTAATTTTTTCTGTTCACCTGTTCTGCTACATTCCTGAGCCTATGAGAGATGAAAGGAGTAGGAGTAGAGAGAGGCTTCTGGTCTCTCTAATCCTTTCATCTCTCATGGGCCCGCACTTCCTAATTCCTCTTTCTAGTTCTAGCAAAATCTATCCAGTGCTCTTTCGGCTGTAATGATGAAATATTTTTTCTTCTCCGAATCTGAGATTTTATTACTCTACCAGTGTTATTTATTCTATGGCAATCCGACGTTTATTGCGAAAAAAGTACGCAAGTAATTCTGAGAACCCCTCCGTTTCGTAATTAAAATGTTTGTGGGGACTATTAAACAATGTTTTTGGGTTTATGATTATAAGTTCAGATGCGTTTCGTGAATTTTAAATAAGCGAACTCATTATTGTGGAGTAGATAAAATTAGGCTACGCTGTTAGTCGTGGCTTATCGCGTCGGCTCAATAGACATAACTTTGACGTAGTTTTAGCGTTAAACATAATCAACTTTATAATGTTCCCTCTGCTGGAACTTAGGCTTTCCTTCTTGGAGAGGGAATAGGCTTTAATCCGAAACGATGTCATATGTCTTCAAATTTTTTATTCGAGGACATAAGTACCGGTTTCTTTTTGTTGTTTTCCTTCACTGATTTGAACACAGAACAGATGAAAGAGGTTAAAATGACCTTATGGGCAGGACAAGCGTGCCACAAAGTAGGGCAACACTCATAGTTAAACTACCAATAGCAAACGTGGTTAGTTACGTAATTCGCGTTCGTATTGGTTTATTGCTTGTAGTAGTATAGTTAATGGGTGTGAGACAAGCGGCAACACTAGTTATAGAAATCGCAAATCCTTTTGCAACCTCTTTCATCTTTTCTGTGAATTTGAAAGAAGCGGTGATGATAATAAATTACAGGACAGCACTTTACTAGACGTCATTTTAGCGATATTTAAATAGCCGTGTAAAGGAGTAGTTAGTTGTAATGATGGGAAGCCCAATGGGGCTTCCCCATTTGGCCCGATTGTTTTTATAGCAGCGTCTTATCACAAACATAGTGCCAGTCGCTTAGTGGAGTCGCTTTACAGGACATGCACCGCCTGTTATGCTGCCAATTCTGCATAGCCACCTGCCCATTTCAGGATTTATGCTAGGCTAATAACAGAGCTATATAAGTTGCCAAAAACTGATAATCATCATCATTTCAGCCGACAGACGTCCACTGTTGAACATAAACCTCCCCCAAGTGTCGCCACAATGATCGATCCTGTGCGTCCCGCATCCATCAGAAAAATAATAATTTTGGGTCGTCGATAAAATCGAAGATCTGTAACGTATGTCAAAGATGTATAAACAACGGCCACCACCTTGTTTTCTGGTAAATTTACGTCTGTTAATTAATTTAATTATGAACAATGAGTTCTTTAAAAGGGAAACCATGTTAAGTCAGTGCTAAAATCCGTTTTTTGTAACAATTTCTCACGACGAAAATATACAAAAGTAAAGAAAAAATCCTTTGCGGTTGTTAAAAGTGGAAAATTCAGCACGAAAATCCGTTTAAATTAAACAAAACTCATCACAAAATATATCTCATAAAACAATGCATTTTCATTTAATTAAAAAGCCTTCAACACTGGCTTTATTTTTTCAATTCTTGGATTCTCTGAAACGGCTTATGAAAATGTAAGTCAAAATTAATATCTGTTTGGCTCTGAATGCGTTAATTACGTACATTTAATTTGATGTTTCTGGGACACAGGAAAAAATGAAAAATAGAGTAAATATAAAATGAAAATAAGAGTTGTATTCGTTTTTTTTGCGTTACTATTTTAGTTATTTAATGATTTTCGACTTCAAACGATATTGACTAAGCCCATGAGGTGTATTACGGCCCATTCCTACAGAGGAGGCTTGAGTCCCTGTAGCTGTAGGAACATTAAAAAGGCTGATATCTTGATGATGATGATAATGATAAATAGTTTAGATAATATTTAAGTTTTTGTGTAAAAGAGTGTTTACTTTGCAAAATAAATAATAAGATTCTCTCAAACAGATACTCAGACTCCTTGACAGTCTACAAACGGCTCCAATAAAAATAACAAGAAAAACTCATACAGTCGATGTTCACGAAATGTGTTATCGTGCGTGAAATACGATTGTCTTAAGGTGTGTAAAGGTGGTTCGTAAACATGTCTGACAATCGTGATTTATATTGTTTGCCGAATAAATGCGTAATTGCTTATCTTATACGGACTTTTTTTCATCCTTTCAATATTCTTAAAACTCTCTCATGGAGATAGTTAGATTGTGCTCACATAGTAGGAGCGGTAAGGAATAAGATCATAAGATAAATAAGGTCATTTAATATCAAAGAGTGTTATTCGACAGGAAACTAACTTTTACACCACACATTGACAGTATTATTAAAAGAGCTTCGAAAATGTTAGGGTTCGTCCTAAGAAATTGTAAAACGTTTTCGTTACAAGAGAAGAAAAATGCTACTGTGTAACAGTCTCATTCGTAGTATTATTGAATACGGTAGTGTAGTTTGGCGTCCTCACTATGCAACACATTCATTACGACTTGAACGAGTCCAGAAACGCTTCGCATGGCATCTCGCATTTTCCAATGGTATCGCCATAAAAATAAAGTCCTACACTAAAAAACTTGAGTATTTTGACATGACCTCGCTAGTCGCTAGACAAATTGATACAATGCTTGCTTATATGGTCATTGAGCATAAAATAGACAGCCCTAGCTTACTCGCTCTTTTCAGATTTCGCGCACCCTCTAGTAGTAGTTGCCCATGTAGTGCCATCACTCCTCTTTGTATGCCAATAAGACGAACAGTTCTGAGAGCCAATTCACCTATTGCGAGAATGTGTAAAAAAAAAAGAAAGAAAGAAAAACGTTTATTCGAACCAAAAACAAAGCAAAAAAAGCAATTTAAGCAATTTTAATTTTTCGTTTAAAGCTATGTATGGCTACAGTGATGTTATTGATCTCCATTATGACTCACACGCTAAACAAAAAGCCATTATTAATCGTTTCTATCAACCCCTAGTCATTTTCATATAAATAATTGTTTCACTGTTATTAATTAATTAATTTTATCAACATAATAGCTTTTAAATAACAAAAACACATCAAAATCGGTCCATTCATTAAGGAGCTATGATGCCATAGACACAGACATCTCAAACTTCTACACCCGTCTTCATACATAGCACTTTCAGTATACGTTAAATGTTGTATAAGTTTCAATTCAAAATGCCAATAACTCACCCGGCACGTGCTACACAAGAAGCGAAAGTGCACCTCACAGTGCACACAAAATGGCGTAGCAATATCACATTACACGTGGTAAAATTTCTCACTTCCACCTAGTACGTGACTATTGCACATGGCGCTGAGAAAACGTTGCGGTGTACCCTATAAGCAGGGATGGAAAACCTTTATTGGAAGACGTGATATTTTATTTTTAGAAATAAAAGATATAGAACCCTTTTATTTTTCGATAGGACAATCATCCAATGAAATTCCCTGCTCTTGAGCGGGAGCGAGAGATAGTGTCAGATTTTTACTGACTAAAAACTTACTCCTGTTTTTTCGTTGCCTGTACCGGGGCCGAATCTTCGTTTCGGAAACAAATCATTGGCCTCAGTAGGCTTCGACTTTGGGCCCCTTCGGTTTGCTGACAGCTCCTTGAGGCGCGCATGCAACCCTACGTGCCATCAACGACTTGGGCTCGGTCTGGAAGGTTACTGGACGGTCGGACGGCGAGCTAGAGTTACGTACCTCAAAAGGAAAAAACGGAACCCTTATAGGATCACTTTATTGGCCGTCTGTCTGTCAAGATCTTTTATCTCGGGAATGCGTGGAGGTATCGAGTCGAAATTAAAATGAAATACTGCAATCCCTTGAAACTGTGAAAAAACAAACTTCTGACTTACCGAATAAAGATACGGCCGTTTATGTCACAAAAAACCTGTATTAGCTAGTGTAGTTTACATCAATAAAAAAAAAATTGGCTCCCACACAACACACACGATTTTTTCGCCGAATTTTCTTAAGGACGATACGGAAACCCTTCGCGCGAGTCCAACTCACACTTGGCCAGTTTTCTTTAATTTAAATCCAAGTTTAGACCATAACAGTTACTAAATGATAGTACTTGAAGGATTTTTTTTCTCAGGTCATCAAATGACTTCTCCCGTTCTAGGGCGAGAGTTCGTATCAGACGTTACTTTAATGACTTAAACTTACCTGTGTCCTTGAGTTATTTTTTGAGTTTTAGTGCCATGGTCACTTTCAAACGTTTTTGCTGCACTAACAGGCATGTGCGCGTGGTATTTTTTATTACATGCTATCGACTCGGCTCTGATACTGGACGCACGGACGATGAGCTACCTATTATCAGTAGGTAGGTAGAAGGAGGTGTCCACGAGCCATTCGTTTGATCTAGAGCTGGACGCGAGAGGTTACTGCTGCCGCTACGATCCCAGTAGCAGAAATCGGATTATTACCTGCGCAGTATGGCTATTTCAATTTAACGGTGTGCATGCAGTCGCGTCGATGGAGAACTTTAATGTATTATTACGTAAAAGGGGCGCGGGGCGCGGCTCCCCACAACGGCTGTCAGCGCGGGTCACCGCGACGGAGCAGTATGGGCCCGCGCGGATGACCGATTAACGCAGCGTCGGCCCTAAGGCACGCACCACGTAAGTAAGAGCAAGCGCAATCGCGACTGTCATTTGTTTGAGATCGCCGCTCATACGCATGTGTTGCATGCGTCTGTTTTCACTCATTGTATGAACTTGACCTTCTGTACTTATTTACATTATAGTACCGATGTATAAATCGCATTTCACAGCATTCGTGCTCACTGCACTGAATACACCTAGTGTGCAACTGTTTTCAGGAATTTGTCTGTAGTAACTCGGATTATTTCGAAAGCTTCTTATTGGAGCCGTGGAAGTTCTTTGTGAGAAAGATTTACGGTCTGTGTCTTTTCTAGAAGAATGTTTTGGTTTTCGGTAAAAATGTGCTTGGCAAATTCAAAGCGTTTCCCATTTCATTCATTTTAAAAATCCTTTTCCAAATAATGGAACATCGATGCCGGGCAGAACGCATCATAGGAATCTCGTTTCACTCCGACTTACAAGTGGTAGGTCGCGGGTTCAAACCCAGTCAGGCGCATTACTTTGTGTAATTTATTCCATTACCACTGTTCTCAAAACGGTGAAGGAAAATATCGTGGGGAAACCAGCATGTTCTAGAACCAAAAATTTGAAGTCACGTGACATTAACCAATCCGCACTGGGCCCACGTGGTGAATTACGGCCCATTCCCTCTCCTAGAGAGGAAGCCTGAGTTCCAGCAGTGGGAACATTAAAAAGGCTGCCGATGATGAAAGTTTATTTTATTAATTCTATCCCCTGCTCACCCTACCGATTTTTATTCCTGCTTCTTCATTACGCACGCAGTGCAGTTATGAAACTCTCTACTACCTAACATTAGGGACTACCAAACTCTTGCAATTTTAATCGAAGAGTAAATATTTAACCTTTAAATGGCCCACCCCACACGGGCCTCAAAAAAACGTCGCTTCAAGCTTCTTTTTGAGGCGGCCTTTTTTTGTGGCTCGTGTGCGGCAGTGTCGCCACAAAAAAACGCTTGAAGCCGCTTCAAACTTCTCCGGCTTTTGCCACCGCTTCCAGCGTTTTTTTTTTGTGGCGGCGTTTTTTTGAAGCCCATGTGCGGGGACAGTATCACTATCTTTACATTTCATCATAGTTACTTAGTAGGTGTGTTATTGCAATTCTATCTGGTAATATTATTTACTATTAGAATCAAGTAATTATGTCTATAAATAATCATAATAGTATATATTTATGTTACAGGCATGTTTATTTATTTCACAGATCATTTTTTCTGATTTTCATCCAATTTTTGCAGGTATGCTGGAAGCAATTTCTTCAGAAATAAGAATTGAATTCGAAGCAATTTTTCTGCTTAATTCTGCTTATTGTATGTTTGTTAAAAGTGTGTATATTAATTGGTAAATAAAATTAAAAAATAAAATTGCGATTTGACGAGTGCAAAATAAAAAACATGAATTAACAGAGGTATTTTGTCATCCATTTTAACTGAAACTCACTGTTAATATTAAACCTCAGTTAAACCATTGTACCGAGTAATTATGCCAAATGCCAATCGCAAAACCAGCTCTCACGTTTAACCATCAATTTATTATGACCGGGATAAACTTCGATTAAGCGTGGATTATGTCGGATTTACATTATACGTGGAACTGGACCTATTGAATATTATAACAGGTATGATGAATTAAAATGTCTCTAACGCCAAATGCTTAACTCAGAAACATGGCATTTATTATTTAAACAAGCCCTTTCCACTGTCCGTTTATTCGATTTTGACTTTTATTCCGTAGTTATAAGAATGGCATTCAACTGAGTTCAGCATTTCACGTTAGAGACGTGTCATAACATATTTTAATTTACCATGTTTGTGTTAGGTTTAGACGATTTTTTTTTAGTTAAAAAATCATCAGACAATTCCCTCTCTCACTCTGATCAGAGAGGGAGGTGAGTGTCAGATTTTTACTGACTAGGAACCAACCTTGTCCGTTCATTTGCACTTTGTTTTCAACAGCCGTGGCAATTCTTTTGAATAATCCCGCAACCACTATCTCACTGGATGGTATATGTATGTCGCAGGGAGATAAAGACATCAGAGATTTCACGAAATCCCTAGGGATATCACGAAATCCCGGTCATCATCATCTTCCTGCCCTTGTCCCGTTTTATTTGGGCGCAACACGTTTTTTTCTTCCATTCTGTCCTGTCACTCGTCATGCTATCACTAACTCCCTTTTCTTTTATATCACTTCTCACACAATCCATCCATCTTTTCTTTTCTTTTGACCAATCCGCACTGGGTACCGCATATCACGAAATCCCGGTAAATGTCGAATATTCTTGTTTATTACGTCTTCTTACTAAAAGTATCTAATTTTTTTTGTTTTTTTTTTGTCGACGGGGAAAATCATCTTTGACAAAACCCGCTCTTGGGTGGAGCGGGAGATAGTGTCAGACTCTTACTGACTAAAAACCCCGCGCCGTTCCTTCTAGCCTTCATACCGACATATCATTAGATACTTTCACTTGTTGTCATAACAAAACACCAATTTTATTATCTTCAGTGATATGTGTGTTAGTTCGGGGTCGGGGTCGTTTCAACATACATACGTTGATGTCGAATGGTTGGCAATCATGGATCGCGCTGGCCTAGAATTAACCAATAGGTTAATTTATACCAATACTTATACTAATTTAAATAAAAACTTCAACCATAAACTTTATTTTGTCTCGGTGTTTCTTCTCAGGGTAATGTGTTCCCTCGTGTAAAACTGACAAATTGTAAATAGATGAACCTTTTTAATATGACAACAGCTACCAATAATGACAAATATTATTTTATTTTATTTTTTATATGACTATATTGAATGAATGAATTGACAATTTTATTATGTAATGTAATTTAATTTAAAGATGTAATTAAGTATTGATTAATGTTTAGCATAATTTAATAAATGTAATAATAATAAGAATCAATTATAATATAATATAATGAAATGTAATAATCTTAAATATGTATAAAATTAGCAGTGCCCTTCCAGGGTGCATGTTAATACTGTGTCATTAAACTTTAATGCATGCTTTATATCCAGTGTTTTACATGTCAACAAATAAGTAAATTAATAAGTAATCAGCTAGGAAACACCAGCCTCATCTAGTTTAAATTGACAAAAAAATTGACGTGTAAAAGTGTTTTTAAAAAACCTATTTGCAAAATAAATATAATTTATCATTTATTTAACAAAGAGACCATGTGAATGTCTAACACTCAGGAGTTATGTGATGATATTATAATAAAAAAAAAAACAATAGTAAGGTGTTTTTTATTGTTGATAAGTTCACGTTTGCACGTTGACAATGCCCTCGACGATGGAGCGCTTACTTAGAAGTAATCTATTAATTCTTGACTTAAAGATTCCTAGGTAGTAACCATCAGGAAAAAAGACTCCAGTAAGGATTTCCACTCCATAGCTGTACGCACAATTAATGTATTCCCAAAACGTAAGGTAGTGGTAATTGTGAGCCTATCAATAAAAAAACAGACACAATAAAATAAATTATTGAAGTTGACAATGCTATTATTAGAACCAATAAACAATCTTGGTCGCTCTAATTGAGTTACAGATGAATAACGACTAAGCCCACCCTGTTCTACTTCACAATTCTCAAAATTATCAAGAAAGTAGGTCGAACTATTAAATTGTACAATGAACAGAAATATTGTTATAAAGTTGTCACCATTTATTTCTATTTAGGTGTTTCTCTTCAGAATAAATTTCTTTTTTCATGTTCAAAACTGACAAAAATGTCAAGCGCGATAATTTTACAGGATCTTGTTATGTTTAGGGGTGTTTCTAAATTCTGTCAAAAATGTTTTTGGAAAGTTGTTCCATTTTTTCAAGCATTACTATATACTTCCCAAACCAATCTTCAAGCCGAAATAGGTGTGTAAAAAAATGAGTATCACATAAAGGTTGATTTGAAACGTCTTTACTAGTTCTAGTGTCATATTGAGAGACCTGATCTAGAATTAAACTGTGCATAGATCAACTTTAAGTGTAGCCTCTAAGTACCAAATATATAAGTACAGAAGTCAATTTACATACAACGCGCGCTTGAGCAACGCACACATAGACACCGCTCACAGACACGATATCTCGGAGCGCCTCAAACGGCTCGTCGAACAGTTCCGGCTCAAACGCTCATCGATGTTCGTCCACCGAGCGTAGGTATAAAAAGTGAAGTACATAAATGAGATTGTTTTCTGTATCTATCTATTTTGTGCTCTAAGTGTCACGGAATCAGACTGTCCGTACCTTAGCTTTAGTTTTTATATCCATTTATTATCAATTGTATTGATTTATACGTATAGATACAAAATACGAAGGAAATTAGGATCAGCCCGAAAACAAAGATCCCTGTTTCCGATAATCATTTTTGTTTCATTTAAATAATATACCTGGAATCATGTCAATACCCAAACTTAGTTTAGTTAATCTCCCGTTACTGGTTGCAAATGTTCAGGAAACAGCCTAAGGCTTACAAACGGTAAACTAATTTGTTTTGTTCTGCCATTTGTTGGTTACGTGACATTTTAGTTGATCGAAAAGATATAAACGACCAAATGAACTGTTTTATCTGGACTTGATTGATATTTTGATCTAAATTTTATTTGAGTGAAACAGATTTTTTTGTGCTTAAATATGGGCTACATATTCTGATAAGCGTGAAAATGTTTTCAGTATAAGAAGGACTAATAGAAAATGAATGTAGATAAAGAAGCGAGTAAGTAAATGATAATAACTTTAATGAGTATAGACTGATTTATAAATTAATTTAATTACGAGTAATTTATTTGGCTCATCAACAATTGATTATACATATATACAAAGATATCAGATACATCAAATAAACTAGGCTAACAATTCCATAAAGGCAAGCTCAACACGCATAACTTCATTACAAGCTTTTATTTAGTTTCACCCGTCCCGATGTTTGTCTGTAATCAAATCTTGCAAATTAAATTTGATCCACTTACTTCAGGCTTTTTTCACCTTAATGATACAGATCCATATTTATGTCAGTAAGTACTTATGAACCGTATTAGTAAACCACAAAAAAAAATTAAAACCCACAATCATTTTGATACGTGGAACGGAATCCAATATCTCAGAAAAGAACCATCTAGTACAGTAAAGAGAAGAGAGAGAGAGAGAGAGAGAGAGAGAGAGAGAGATTAAGAGTAGTGTAGTATAATATTATTATTTATTTATTCAACAATTCATGTATGTAGAATCAGTTACTGAATTGAATCCAATTATTTTTACGCCATGTTATATTTTTTTCCAAAATATTTGAAAATTACAAGACAAGACAAAACAGGTTAAGGCAAGTCATAAGGGGCATTAAGAGCCAACGCACACAACCCCTCTACACTGGTGGCCCGGTGACCATGTATTTATGTCGCTAACCAAGTACAATAACTGGTTTATAACTTTGTGACTTTTCATGATTCAGTTTTGAAATTTTGTACATAGATTCTTTACATATTTATATGTAAAGAATCTATGTACTTATACTATGTATAAGTAATTTCTTTCAGGTTACGCATATACTAAAAATAAGGTTTTATAATAAAAGAAAAGAAGAAGGAAACAGAAGACAGACATAGGTCTGTGATTATTAATATTCTGAAGAAATTCTTATGAGCTAATAGGTATCATGTTTCAAAGTCTTGCGAGGCAGATTATTCATGGAAAACTTCTCATTATAATATGAAATGTTTGACGTCTGATACACATAATAAATCGTCTGACTATTGATTTTCTGCCAGAAATCTGTTTTGAACTCGGTGGGAAGGCGTGCGAAAAGGCTAATTGATGATCTAGATTTAGTGAAACCTTGAACACAGGCGTAGGGTAGTCAGTTTTTTGGTATTTTACAGGATGCATTTTAGGAAAGAATGACTGGATTCGGGACTTTCTACCGTCAAACAACCCGAAGTATGGCGATTATTCCACCCATACGTTGTTGAAACCTCTATAGTCCAGACTAAGCTCTATTTTAAAACATGGTGTTGAAAAATTTCTCCGCGTTACCAAAAGACTGGTGGTATTGCCTCGTCTTATATATAACTATGCTTAATCTCAGGCGAAGTGGCAAACATTAAAACTAGAGTCACCTCTATAAGACCACTTTCCAAATTTTACTGAACAACCTTTAAAAAACTTACATCTATGCAGCTTTAAATTCTCGCCCATTTTCCGGAAGCTTTTGAGAATTCCTCTCTAATATCTGAGATTTAAAATTTTGACACGAATTGTGAGGTTGGCAGCCCTATTATAGCAAAGCAAGCTTTCAGGGGTGTCTCTAAAGTTACTTTTAAAGGACTTTTTCTTCCTCTGTTTGCGTTTATTGCAACCCTTTTGTGTACATTACTGCTTTGCTCGGACGTGCAAAATAAATAAGCGATGAAATGATTCTGTCACAAAAAAGGCAAATTGGAATTTGTTTTTTCTGTTGAAATTATTTTTTATTGTTATTTCTCGTTACGAGTTTTAAATGACTTTATTTTGTTTCTCGTAGGCGGGTAAGCACTCGGTCTTTTGTGTACCTACCTTTATTTTTATTTAAGGGAATTTATTAAAGTTTTTGTTGAAAAGATTTTTGTATTTTGCTGTGGGAGTAAAACCTGCTCGCTTCCAATAGTACCTATAAAATTTTCCGATGTGGTTTTCTTACACTGAAAAAAAAAAGAATTGTTGAATATACTAAAGTAGCGTAGGTTGAGCAATGAACTGCCACAGTCAACCCTTTTCATAGTTAATTTTACTATAACAAGAGTGAATTTAACAAAATCCACTTTGTTGATTTACATAATCAACCAGTTCTATTTGGTAAAATCAACAATTTCGTGTGTAGAGACCATATTAACCCGCGGATTTGATAAAATCAATCATTCTTTTGTTTCAGTCTAGGATTAGCTCCTGATATTATTACAACTAACTTATACTCGCGTTTTAGTCGATAACTTGGCAACATATCTTGCAAACGGAATAAAAGTAATATCCTAATTCGTAATCCAACCCAACCATTTTTTTTATTGTTGATAGGTTCGCGCTTGACCGTTATCTCACCTGATGGAAAGTGACAATGCGGTCAACGATGGAACGCGCTTACCTAGAAGAATCCAATTCACTCACGACTTAAAGATTCCCGGGTTGTAGCTATCAGGAAACTCAGACTCCGGCAGGAAATTCCACTTCTTAGCTTATTTCGTCCACAAGTAACCGCTCCTTGCAGAATCTCCACCAGATACGTCCCCACATGCATCAGCCATCCGATGAGACGGTCTGCAATTATTCTTTCAAAGAGCTTGCCCACCACATCGAGTCAAGTGAAGAAATAAGAACCCCTTATTCAAATCTCGAAAGTCTCAGAGGCTAGTATCTAGACTTCTCCAGAACTTCTGCGACACTTGGGGAAGGTCTACGTCCAACAGTAGACGTCTTTTGACTGAAATGGTGATGATGATGATTAGTGTAATATATTAACTGAATACTTATATTTCAACTGACCTGTTGGTCCAGTGGTTAGTAGCCCTGACTGCTATGCCGGAGGTCGTGGGTTCGGTTCCCACCCAGGACATGTGTTTGTGTGATGAGCATGATCATTTGTTATGTGTCTGAGTGTAATTTATCTATAATATGTATGTCCCTATATTTAGAAATATATAAGTATGTTTATCAGTTGTCTAGTACTCATAACACAAGCTCTGCTTAGCTTGGGACTAGACGGCGTTGTGTGATAGTTGTGGAATATTATTATTATAAAAAAATTAAAAAGTTACGAGTCGCCTGATTGTGTCAGTGTTTTACTTTGCTACTTGCTTTCGGCTCTTAATCTTTTCTTAACCCTTCCAAATTAATAATCTTCAGCTTAAGAACAAGATTCAAAAGTAATTAAAAACACAATAACAAGGTGTCATAATCAAGAAACAAGAGAAATGTTGCTAAAGAAATTTTAATTAACTGTCATTACTGCACTGAATTCTAGTAGGGGGCGATTATGGATGATCGGCATAATCAAATTACTTTGTATTACTAACTAGCTGCTCCCAGCGGCTTCGCCCGCGTGATTACAGAAAATTATCCCAAAAGAACATACTTCCAGGATAAAAGTATCCTATGTCCTATTCCAAGACATGGTCTATCCGTGTACCAAGTTTCATCAAAATCGGTTTGGCCATTTAGGCGTGAAGACGTAACAAACAAACAAACTCACTTTCGCTTTTATAATATTGATCGATTATGCAATTAGTAACTAATGTGTTTAATAATCGAATGACGTTACTAATTAGTACTACTAATCGAGTAATCATCTATACTAATATAATATAATATTCCACAACTATCACACAACGCTGTCTAGTCCCAAGCTAAGCAGAGCTTGTGTTATGGGTACCAGACAATTGATAAATATACTTTTATACTTTTTTTTTTTTTTTTTTTCTCTCGACGGGGAAAATCATCATTGACGAAACCCGCTCTTGGGTGGAGCGGGAGACAGTGTCAGAGTCTTACTGACTAAAAACCCCGCGCCGTTCCTTCTAGCCTTCATACCGGGGCTCTAGTTTCCTTTCGGATAACCCCGACCCCGGTAGGCTTCGACCCAGATGGGCCCCTCCTGTATACTTTTATACTTCTAAATACATACATACTCGTACATATCCTTACTAATATTATAAAAGCAAAAGTGAGTTTATTTGTTTGTTTGTTTGTTACGTCTTCACGCCTAATTGGCAAAAGCGATTTTGATGAAACTTGGTACACGGATAGACAATGTCCTGGAACAGGATATAGGATACTTTTTATCCCGGAAGTATGTTTCCTTGGGATAATTTTCTGCTATCACGGGGCGAAGCCGCTGGGAGCAGCTAGTATTAATATAATAATATTCCACAACTATCACACAACGCCGTCTAGTCCCAAGCTAAGCAGAGCTTGTGTTATGGGTACTAGACAACTGATAAACATACTTATATATTTCTAAATACATACATATTATAGATAAATTACACAGATACAGAACAAATGATTATGCTCATCACAAAAACATTTGTCTTGGGTGGGAATCGAACCCACGACTTCCGGCATAGCAGTCAAGGTCACTAACCACTAGACCAACAGGCCAGTCAAAATAATAAAGAGGTTAAGTTTTTTTTTGTTTTTTTGTTTGTAGGAGGTAATCTCTGGAAGTATCGGTCCGATTGCTAAAATTGTTTCACCGATAGCAAGCTGATTTGTTTCTGAGTGACAAAGGTGGGCTAAGCTGCGGGCAAAAACTAGTTATTATTAAAAATTTAAAAATCTTTCGGCCCCAACGGCTATCTGTTCTGCGAGCAATATGCAATGCCCAATGCCACCTAAGTTTAACGATTCTTCGTGCTATGTCGGTAACCTTGGTTCTTCTGAGGATCTTTTTTTTTATTGATCCTGTGCGTCTCGGATCAGATGAATGCGAGACACGCAGGACCGTTCATTGTGGCGACACTTGAAGGAGGCTTATGTCCAACAGTGGACGTCTTTCGGCTGAAATGATAATAATGATGAATTG
This sequence comes from Mythimna lalbum, assembly GCA_949319445.1. NCBI lineage: Eukaryota > Metazoa > Arthropoda > Insecta > Lepidoptera > Noctuidae > Mythimna > Mythimna lalbum. Next base: position 14,713,751 of record OX439357.1, on the reverse strand, counting down.
GGTAATTAGGTCGGATCACTATTTTTTTTTTCAGAGAGCACATAGTAAATAGTCCCATAATAATAATAATATATAATATAATATATAAATATCACACAACGCTGTCTAATCCCAAGCTAAGCAGAGCTTGTGTTATGGGTACTAGACAGCTGATAAACACTTATATATTTCTAAATACATACATATTATAGGTAAATTACACCCAGACACAGAACAAATGATCATGCTCATCACACAAACCATAACCTTTTAAACTAGAAACATGATTACATGACATTATGATCTAATTGAGTCGCCGTCTCACTAATGCTTGGCTGCCATTAATCTGACAGTTTAGCTCTAACCGGTAAATGGTTAATGGTGTTACGTCACAAGTCGAGTGCGCATAGCTAACGACCCGTGCTGCTCTTAGTTGCAGATCTAGAGAAAATTTTAAAAGACTTTTGCTTAAAACTTTTATCAAAAAAATACAACTGACTTTTAATAAAACATTAAAAAGTGTAAATTAGCTTTTATTTCGATAGTCGGTATTTCAGTAAAGTTTTGTCTAGTATTCCAAAACACAGTCTATCTTATACATTAATTTATTATAGAGTTCCATAGCCTACTTTCCGGCTTCATCATCAGATAAGTTGGATGTATCCCCTCCCCATCATCCTTCAGTCAATCATCGACTACAAAATAAAATAAAATAAAATCTTTACTAATATTATAAAAGCGAAAGTCAGTTTGTTTATTTGTTTGTTACGTCTTCACTCCTAAATGGCAAAACCGATTTTAATGAAACTTGGTACACGGATAGGCCATGTCTTGGAATAGGACATGTCTTGGAATAGGACATAGGTTACTTTTTATTCCGGAAGTATGTTTCCTTGGGATAATTTTCTGCTATCACGCGGGCGAAGCCGCTGGGAGCAGCTAGTAAATAAATAAATATGTATAAACGAAGCAATTTTACTTGTCACGACAGTTCTGATTTTATCAGAAATAAGAAAAGTTTATTTCAAATAGACTATTATAAGTGACATAGGTCTTGGTTATTGAACACATTTCTTGTCACTTCTATTAAACAATAAAAATAGTAAATAATAGGTACTAATTAAACAATAAAAATTAAAATACGCCTATAGCAGCTAAGGACTGATCAGTCTTGTCTGACGGCACCCGTTCACGAGCACTCAGTTCTACCATTTTGAAAGCTATCGAATTATGATAAAATATTAATTCGATGCATGAGATTGTATGGTTCTTCGGTAGTCTGTACCCCTAGCTAAGTTGCTAATCTGCAATAGTTAATGCTAGTAGAAAGCTTCAAATGTACGGGAACGACGTTATCTCAACGCTCAGTCACGTGGTCAGAACAAAAGAATAGGCGGCAAGGTCAACTCGGCAGCGTACGACGCAAGCGAAGCGGTTGTAGCTTGGCTAAGGGGGCTGCTACGACTGTAATGTAACTCGTAGCTAAAAGCTCGTAGCTGCGTAAATGTAGCTCGTAGCTACTCTTCGATATGCGCTACGCCGTAGACCCTGCGTAGACCATACATTCACTCACCATACGACTTGATTTTAGATCTTGACATCGTATACGATTTTATTAGTTTTTAGTTAAAGATATTAAATTTTTTCGGGAAGTCATGAGTATTTTTTTACCTTAACATTTTTTTTTCGGATTTAGTTATCCAAAGTCAAAGTCAAAATATTTTCCATATTACATGTATAGAGTACTGCTCTCATCTTTGGGATGGGTTAGCCAAATACCAGCTTGATGCACTGGAGTCGATTGAAAGGCGTGCCAAGAAGATCATAGGCAATGATGCACTTGTGAAGTCAAAACTTCAAAGTCTTGAGCATCGACGCCGAGTTGCTTGCCTGTCCGTTTTCTATCGTTTACATTTCGGGGAGTGTGCGCTTGAGCTACACAATTCAATTCCACCAAGTCCGTTCCATCATCGTACCACAAGACGTACGGCGTTGCGCCACCGGTACATGGTGGACATTCCGCCCATACGTACAAAGCATTTTGGAAATACATTCATTATGCGTACAGCTAAGGAGTGGAATTCCCTGCCGGAGTCTGTGTTTCCTGATAGCTATAACCTTGGGGTCTTTAAGTCAAGAGTGAAAAGATTGCTTCTAGGCAAGCGTGTTTTATCGTCCGCCACATCATCGCTTACCATCAGGTAAGATAGTGGTCAAGCGTGAGCCTACACATAATAAAAAAAAAAACAAAAAAAAAATATTAATAGATATTATGTAAGACCAGCCGACTACCGACTAAGGTTGTCATAAGATGATTTTTGCCCACCGTAAAAAAAAAGTACCAATATTCTTTCAGTTTCCCTTTGCGTAACTCTGGAACATAAACAACATTAGAACATTCTTTCGAACATCTACACACAGTATTTCACATAATAATCGTGGTACTGAGTATTAAGTTAGTTCGAGAGCCATTCTCAAGTTTTACTTTATTTCGAGGATTTCAACTTACAAAGCATATAACTTTTATTTAACAAAGCTTCAAGACTTAGCTGATAAAACATTCGTGATAAAACTTTAAAAGGGGTTAATAAATAATAAATAGTTCTTGTTAAACTTAAGCTTTGACACTTCAAAGTTAAAGACACTTCTTGAGAACTTTATTTTGATAGAATCTAACTTTTGAAGTGTTATAATGGATTTATATTGGCAGGATAATAAATTGACTAGTTTGTATTATCACACCAACTTTTGCCCGTGGCTTCGCCCGCATACATAAAATATAGCCTATTGGTATTTGACTTTTCTGTTGGTCTAGTGGTTAGTGGCCCTGACTGCTATGCCGAAGGTTGTGGGTTGGTTTATGTGATGAGCATGATCATTTGTTCTGTGTCTGGGTGTAATTTATCTATAATATGTATGATATTTAGAAATATATAAGTATATTTATATTTATCAGTTCGCATCTTTGGTAGAACAAGGGCATAATTGTAATTGTGTATTAATAGTTTTTAATATTTGTAAACGATACACCTAAAAGAATGTAGTATATAGTTTATGTCATACAAAGCAGAACAACCTTAGAACATTATTAACATAGCTAGACCACATTAAGTACAAAAAATATGTTAAAATGACTCTCCTGTAAAATTGCAAAAACTGCAATTGTGCCCTTGTTCTACCAAAGGTGCGAGTTGTCTAATGCCCATAACACAAGGTCTGCTTAGTTTAGGACTATACGGCGTTGTGTGATGGTTGTAGAATATTATATTATATTATAGCCTAGATGTCAGACAAAAATTACCTTCTACAAAGTAATAAAACAAATTATACTTTTTTATAATATACTACTCTGTCAAGAAAGTACCGGGAAAAGATCAATAATACACAAAATGTCTGTTATTCATCCAAATTTATTTTATCACCTTCAAAGTATGCTCCTTTAGAAACGATACACTTGCGCCAACGAATAATCCATTCATCAAAACATTTTTTAAACGCTGCTTCCTGAATTGAGTTCAGTTCTCGCCGCGAATTCTCCTTTATGTCTTCTATCGATTGAAAACGGATGCCACGAAGTGGTAATTTGAGTTTAGGAAAAAGAAAAAAGTCAGCAGGAGCCATATCTGGTGAATATGGTGGTTGCTGGATGGTATTTGTTGAGTGTTTGGTCAAAAATTCGTTGACAATGATAGCCTTGTGCGAAGGCGCATTGTCGTGGTGCAAAATCCAAGAATTTTCTTTCCACAAATCTGGCCTTTTTCGTCGAATTTGCTCTCTTAAACGCCGCATAACGCTCAAATAATATTCTTTATTTACCGTTAGACCTTCCAGTAAGAATTCAGAGTGCACAACACCGCGATAGTTAAAGAAAACAGTCAACATGACTTCGACTTTTAATCGACTTTGGCGTGGTTTTTTCGGTTTCGGATCAGTTGGAAGGTGCCACTCCGAAGCTTGTTGACTAGTTTGCATGTCAAACTCATAAATCCACGTCTCGTCACCAGTAACAATGCGTTTCATGAATGTTGGGTCCGAACTGACTCGTTCTAGACTGTCCTTAGCGACTTTCATGCGATTGAGTTTTTGGAGAAAATTCAGATCTTTTGGGACTAGCCGAGCAGCAACATGTTTCATACCCAAATGATTAGTTAATTCATGAATCCCCAAGCGACCACTGGTGGCCGCGCATCTATTGTCTTACTATTGTGTTTCTAATTGACGGTATCTGAAGGGTTAAAATGGTACGGATCGACTCGTGAGATACAGAAAGTTCGGCGACTATCTATATCCTTCACTTTTGCGATGTTAACTTCAGTTGCAGACGTTGACGGCCTACCAGAGCGAGGCAAATCTTCCATCACATCTCGACCGCTTTTGAACGCTTTGAACCACTCATAAGCACGAGTTTTTGATAAAGTCGATTCACCGTAAGCCTTCTGTAACATTTTCAGTGACTCCGAACACGAAATTCCATTGGCGATGCAAAAACTATGAAATTCGCAATACACACTATATATGATATTACTAAAACCAGCACTGTATTTAATATAAATAACAGATGCAACTCAAACTCCGCGCCAAATCGGAAAACAGTTGTGCCAATCTAACAACTACAAAAAAACAAAAATTTGAATTTGGAACCATAAACAAATCATCCATTCCCGATACTTTTTTGACTGAATGTAAGTGTAGATGCAGATTAATTATTATGAAGGCAAAAGTTTGCATTACGCACCGTCGACGATATAAGATGTCTACTGCGAAATTTAGAGCTTGCTAAATTTCGCAGTAGACATCTTTTGTCTGAAATGTTACTAATAAAATCAAATGCCTAACAAAATATATACGTCGCAGATTTTTCATAAAATTAGGTTTTTGACGAAAAACCGGAAGATTGCACATTTTAAACTCAATTTCATCATAAACCGGTTTGTTTTGTTTTATGACAAATAGATCAATTTAAATGAAATAAATAAAACAATCCATCATAATTTGCAACTTAGTAGTAAGAAAACAAAGCCGTGATTTTGACAAGAACTTAATCATAAGCCCAAACTAGTTCAGGTTTTTGATCAAAACCTGAATTGTTACAGGTTTATGATGAAATTGAGTTTAAAATGTGTCATCTTCCGGCTTTTCATCAAAAATGTAGGTTTTTGATAAAAAACCTAATTTTATGAAAAACCTGCGACATATATACCGCAGTAGACGTCTTTTGTCTGAATTGTTACTAATAAAATTAAAAGCTATAAAAAATATGTATACTTGTTCGTATACGCAATTAAACCAATCCTTATTAATATTATAAAAGCGAAAGTGAGTTTGTTTGTTACGTCTTCACGCCTAAATGCCAAAACCGATTTTGATGAAACTTGGTACACGGATAGACCATGTCCTAGAACAGGACATAGGATACTTTTATCCCGGAAGTATGTTCCCTTGGGATAATTTTCTGCTATCACGCGGGCGAAGCCGCTGGGAGAAGCTAGTTTTACAATATAGCCACTTTTTCAGTTTCATTAAAATAAATGTAAAATCCATTGTTTAAAGTACGCATTATTCATGTGCATTTTAAATGAAAAAACATGTTAAATTTTATCAGGGAACCGATACAGGCTACCTACGAGTACCTACCCACGAGCCGATTCAATCTACGTAATCACCATAATTTAATAATGTTAACACATTCATCGAACATCGATAAAATTAATCCATTTGTTTAATCAAATTTTAATTGATAAGTAAATTAACTAAATTAAATGCAAATATTAATTAGTTTTAAGCTGTTTCTGCTAGCGGCTTCACTCGCGTAAAAATAGAAGTCATCATCATCATCATTTCAGCCGACAGACGTCCACTGTTGGACATAGGCCTCCCCCAAGTGTCGCCACAATGATCGATCCTGTGCGTCTCGCATCCATCGGATTCCCGCAACCTTCACCAGGTCATCGGTCCACCTTGTGGGAGCTGCGTCTTCTAGTACGAGGTCGCCACTCCAGAACCTTTTGGCCCCAACGGCCATCTGTTCTGCGAGCAATGTGCCCTGCCCATTGCCACTTAATTTTGGCGATTCTTCGTGCTACGTCGGCAACCTTGGTTCTCCTGCGGATATCTTAATAGAAGTATTGTACGTTTTTTTTAACTGATATAAACTAGTATTTGACTGAAATCCCATCTGATGGTAAGCAGTGATGCAATCGTTGATGGTGAGGCGCACTAGTTTATTAAGAGCCTATTCACTCTAGCCTTGAAGACGCCTAAATTATAATCGGACGAGAAGACTGCAGCAGGCAATGAGGACTTCTTAACCCTTCAGATACCGTCAATTAGAGACACAATAGTAAGACAATAGATGCGTGGCCACCGGTGGTCGCTTGGGGATTCATGAATTAAATATAGGTACTTACTCCTGAAATAAAAGAATATTTTTTACAATACTCTTACTTCTTCTTCCGTGATAAGGCCTGTCATACTGTATGGATCAGAATGTTGGGCTGTAAAAAAGAAGGATGAAAAAAGATTGCATGTAGCAGAGATGAGAATGTTAAGATGGATGTGTGGTGTGACAAGAATGGATAAAGTGAGAAATGAGTATATTAGGGGAAGTTTGAAAGTGGCGCCAGTGACTGAAAAGCTGAAAGGAAACCGTTTGTCTTGGTATGGTCATGTGAAAAGGAGGGACGAAACGCATGTTGCCAAAAAAGTTATGAGTTTACATGTGGATGGATGGAAGGGGAGAGGGAGGCCAAAGAAAAGATGGATGGATTGTGTGAGAAGTGATATGAAAGAAAAGGGAGTTAGTGATAGCATGACGAGTGACAGGACAGAATGGAAGAAAAAAACGTGTTGCGCCGACCCAAAATAAAACGGGCGAAGGGCAGGAAGATGATGACTCTTACTTCTTCTTAGCGTATCGATGGCAAAATCAGTCAAATTCCTTGCCCAGCCCAGAAATCGGCCACTGTACACACAATACACTTACTAAAAAACTCGCTCTTATCCCTACCGCCTTTAGACATGAAATTCACTGTTTTCTGCACTAGTGCGGAAAAGTGTACGACTTACAAATGACAAACTTTCTCCATTTGAATAAAAACGTACTATATTCCTATTCCAAGATATGGTCACACACATATATACACATAACTTCACCTTTATAATGTCGGTGGAAAAAGAACTGATTTAATTAGAGAGGAGAAATGTTTTGCTGGGTTATTCGTTATGTTGGTGAATAGAGTGAATAGGCTGTTAATAAACTAGTGCACCTTAATAGAGACAATTTGCATCACTGCTTACTATCAGGTGGGACTGCAGTCAAGCACTGGTTTATATCTTAAAAAAAGCTTTTATAGCACGATATAAATACTTATATAATTAATACTCGTCAAAACGAATTATAGGTACAAGCCCAAACTCGATGGGGATGTGTCGTTTAACTACCGAGTTCCTATAGCCACCTTACAGTTCCATCATTAGATCAGCTCCATGTCACAATAATTTTGCATTGTCATCTGATTTACACAAGCATGCAAAATTTCAGCTGAATCGGTAACCAGGAAGTTGATATTTAATTTGCAAGATTTGATTACAGAAAAACATGGAGACAGGTGGAACGAAATAAAAGCTTGTAAAATCATGTTTTTTTAAAGATTTTATAAAATCAATATGATTAACGACTTACTTAAACGTGGACGCAGGATTTAAAAAAAATACCTTTTGACAAATCAAGATAAACAACCAAAATGCTGGCCATTTTGTAATATTGATTCTTAAGGTGTCCTTTTTATTTATTTAAAGAGAAGAATAAAGAGGTATAGTTTGTTTTTTTTTTGTATGTAGGAGATAATATCTGAAAGTATTGGTTCGATTGCAAACATTTTTTTCATCGATAGAAAGTAACTTTATACCTGAGTGAAATAGGCTATGTTTTATGTACGCGCGTGAAGCTGCCTGCTAGTTGTAATACTTCTTTTGTTTTTAGTGCACAATATAATACATATATTCCACAACTATAACATAAAGTTGTCTAGTCTCAAGCTAGACAGAGCTTGTAGTATGAGTACTAGACAACTGATAAACATAATCTATATATATAAAAATCAATGCCACTTTTCGTTGTTATTTTATAACTCAAGAACGGGCTCACCTATCAAAACCAAATTTTTAGGCTTTGTTCGGACTATTTAGTAGATGGTTTATGTGAAGTTTGGTAGGGTATAGTAGGGTATAGTAGGGTAGAGTAGGGTATAGTAGGGTAGAGTAGGGTATAGTAGGGTAGAGTAGGGTAGAGTAGGGTAGAGTAGGGTATAGTAGGGTAGAATAGGGTATAGTAGGGTAGAGTAGGGAAGAGCGGGAGCGAAGCCGTGCGGACAAAAGCTAGTATTTATATAGATAGATACATCATTTTTTTATTGTACACCATAAATAAAAAATTACATAAGAAACTTAAAAGTAATAGGGTGTCACAATGGGCGGTCTTATTGCTAAAAGCGATTTTTCACAAACAACCTAAATACCCAACCTTCTTCTTCTTCGTCTTCCTGCCCTTATCCCATATTAGTTTATCCCATATTAGTGTCCATGGAGTTTCTTGAACGTTCTTCTTCATAGAGATCTACGCTTTGGAACGTGCAATTTAGCTTCACTTTTCTTGGACTGACCGACATTTGACTATTCAAAAGTGCCTACATTTGGTCTATTTGACATAAATGATTTTGAATTTGAATTTGAATTACTTGGGGTCGGCGCAACACGTTTACAAACAACCTAAATACCCAACCTAACCTATATATTTCTAAATACGTACATATTATAGATAAATTACACCAAGACACAGACCAAATGATCGTGCTCATCACAACATTTGTCCTGGGTGGGAATCGAACCTATAATCTCCGGCATAGCAGTTAGGGCCAACCGCTAGACCAACAAGCCTGTCAAAATAATATCCCCAAATTCTGTAAACATAATCCACACATTTCCATTACTCCGGAAAACTGTATGTCATTCGACACCATAATATTATAAGCCGGATATTAATTACGAACGTCATTGTTGTCACTAATTTATGATAGTTATTAACATATCTACCTCCATGGAGAGTCATTCGCTTTGCTGACTTGACAACGTCCGATTACGACTGTATTAATCCAGTTCTATTGTTATTTTAATTAAGTTAATAGTTGGTGATTAATGAGATGAAAATGTTGCGATGGTTAGTGGGCGTTACGAGACTTGATAAGGTACGCAACGAATACATCAGAGGCTCCTTCAAAGTTGCACTCATAGCAGATAATTTGTCAGAGAGACTGGGCACGCCACGATTATGGCGGTAAGTCCCCTCTTTGAGGCGTGGCTGGAAATACCTCACGGCATCCTTACCTTCCGCATGACGCAGGTCCTCACCGGACATGGCAAGTTCGGGAGGTTCCTGCATCGGATTCAAGCGGAAGAGACGCCCGGGTGTCGCCACAATCAGACATTGTTCTGATAAGGCTGTAGGAACCTAAAAGAGCTGCTGTGGCCCTAGAATGTACAAGGCAACTGAAGGACAGGTGGATTTTAGTTATCTTTCGCAAGTGGAGCCAGAGGGTTCTCGCTCTACTTTAGAATGGGGAATTTCCCAACTCAAAAAAAGACGTACATCTTATTGAACTAAAGACTATATCTATATTTTTTTCAACCCGGGAATCTTTAAATCGAGAGTGAATATGTTTCTTCTAGGTAAGCGCGTCCTATTGTCGACCACATCGTCGCTTTCTATCAGCCCCCCTAGCCAAGTTACAACCGTTTCGCTTGCGTCGAACGCTTCGAGTTGACCTTGTCGCCAATTCCTTTGTTCTGACCACGTGACTGAGCGTCATTTCCGTACATTTGAAGCTTTCTACTAGCGTTAACCATTGCAGATTAGCAACTTGGCTAGGGGTACAGGTGAAATAGTGGTCAAGCGCGAACCCATCAAAAATAAAATATCTATCTGTCTATCTATCTAGCTTTGCAGTCGCTGCTAGCTTCATAACGGCTGTCATGTGTGACCCGAATGCGAGCTAATAATAAATAATAATAATAATAATATTCCACAACTATCACACAACGCCGTCTAGTCCCAAGCTAAGCAGAGCTTGTGTGGTGGGTACTATACAACTGATAAACATACTTATATATTTCTAAATACATACATATTATAGATAAATTACACCCAGACACAGAACAAATGATTATGCTCATCACACAAACATTTGTCCTGAGTGGGAATCGAACCCATGACCTCCGGCATAGCAGTCAGGGTCACTAACCACTAGACCAACAGGCCAGTCAATAGATGCTCCTGTCTACTCCTTCGGGGCTCACAGGTACGACAGTAACATTAAGTTACTGACGTTAATTTAGTTATTATGAACACGTTTGCATATGCAAATATCCTCGGTTATTAATCGGGTGTTTATATATGGAAATGTATCGAATATGCATATGTTTAGATGAAAATGTACACGTTTATGTTGATGTAATATTGTGGATTATTGTGTTAAAAGATAATGTATGTATATGCAAATTCTATTGGAGGATTTGATTGCTTACAAGTTATTGTGAATAGACAGGGGTACATAGATTTGTGTTCGCAGTTTCCGTTACAAGGAGCACGTGGTATAATTATAGTATTACCATAATTACACACATTCCACATTTTAGGCAACGACAGAACAGTAGTGGGTTTTTAGTCAGTAAAAGTCTGACACACCCCCGCGCTCCGCCAAAGAGCGAGAGATGTCATGATGAAAAAAAAAATCCCAAGGGAACATATTTCTGAGATTAAAAATGCTCTCAGACCTATATTAGGACATGATATACCCATGTGCCGATTCCATCCTAATCCCTTATGCCGTTTGAGCGTGATGGTGTAACAAACGGACATTATGTTGTATATGCTGGTGTATGTTTGTTGGATTCCAATAGTTTTTACACCATGGTGTATGTTATATTTTTTCCCAAAACTACTTAACTCTTCAATCGTGATAATTCGAGACAATAGAAAGACAATGGGTGTGCGAACGCCGGCTTTCGCTTGGGGTTTAATGAATTAAAAAGGTCACAAGTCGGACATTACTGACATCAAGTACAACACAGGTCACGGCAGGCCATAGCGGGCATTAAGCGTCAGCAAACAGCTGGGGGCATGTGCAAAATAACCCCTCAGTCGCCTGGATGGCTCAGTGACTATTTATTCTGACATAACAAGCTTACAACTTTGTGATTTTTCAGTTATGATGTTTTGTATATAGATTTTATACATAAAAACACTAAACACGTGTAAACTAAAACCAATGTTGTATAAAAACTTCCTCCTTTATAATAGATGTCCTGATGATCATCATTACATCATCCACAAAATTTACTTACTGCTACTCTTTACTTCAAAAATTACGGTACCAACTAAAACGTGACTTTTTAAATTAACTTATTTCCCATTTTAGTCCTGTCTTATCATAATATCAAGTACTTTATCTACTGCAGCAAAGATTTTTCCTAAGGAGATCTTAAGGTATGAACAGCTGCTGGCGTGCATCTGTTGTTCGTGATGCAGTCACCGACGTGACTAGCCTACTGGCTTTAAAACAAGAGAGGGGGCGGAAAAAAGATTGAACTAATTGGTTTGACTTAGGAATGTTGATTATTACATTTTTCTTACTCGGGATTTTTACTAAACTAAAAAAAAAAACTTTAGCAAATTAATATTTACAAAAATAAAAACTACACACACACCCTCCTTCCTAATACACCACCAAAAATAGATACAGTGGTAATATAATAGACCAGTGCTGAAGCCGTTGTTCATGGTAAAAAGTGAAATAAAATCATAGTAGGATGAAACCCATTGGAAAAGGAAGAGAATACAACAAAAACTAAAGGAAAAATAAATTACGGGCGATCTGAGGTCGGGAAAAGGATGGGTGTGCGTTTTTAAGGGTAAAAACAGTTTATCTCGATTTCCGACAAAACTACAAGTCCTATGAAAAAAATAAAAATGCAAAGTTGTAGATAATAAAAAGATCTACAACTTTTGTATTTACACTTTTTTCACATAACCTCAAAATGTATGTGAAAAATTCAAATAAATAAGTTTTTGGTTTTTTATTTTTATCTATTACAAAAATTATTTTTTTTTCCACGATTTAAATGGAAACTAACCTTTTTATGTCTCAGACATACTGTAATATTTTTGATTTAAAATGTTTGTTTTTTCACCTTCATTTTGACTTAATATCGAAAAAGAACCCTAATTTTCAATCGAAAATTCTCACGTCAAAATATCTTTTTTAATAATTTCGCTAGGTTTTTTGTTCGTTAAAATCTCTAGTTTCTGATTGTGTAAAAACAAGTATCATTATTATGGTAAATTTCTCAGAAAAAGCAAAAAAACTCGAATCCAAAAATTCTTCTGCTGAAATTAGATATTTTTCATAGAAATTGGTTATCATAATTGTAGGCAAATAATATAGACATCGACGTGATACATTGGTGGTGCCTCGTTATTAATATGTACACACGTACCACACACAGACATGCTAGTGATGTAATTATGATTTATATAAAATTAGTTTTTGCCCGCGGCTTCGACCACATATATAAAATATAGCCTGTCACTCAAGAATAAAGCATCTTTCTATCGTTGAATTTTTATTTGCAATCGGAACCGTACTTTCAAAGATTAAAAAAAAACTTTTTCTCTTTATAATATTAGTGTAGGTTTATAGGTTATTGTGAGAAAAAAAACCCTACTTTTCGAGTTTGTAGTGGGCTCAATACAGACAAAAAATGACCGTGATTACTAAGAACACTGTTTTTTTTCTCAAAACAAAAAGCAAATAAATCTTAGTTATATCTAAAGTTTCTTGTAAAATTAATTTGTTTTAAACAGAATTTTAAAATTTTCGTTTGTAACTTGCACCACACAGACATTTTTCTACTATGACTATTCTACAAATCCTCAATTTTCTTGACTTAAAAATAAGAACTTTTCTCCGCTTCCTATTTCCTTCATATATATAGAAAAATATTACATACAATATATGTAATACTAGCTTTTGCCCGCGGCTTCACCCGCGTACATAATCCTAGGATAAAAAGTATCCTATGTGTTATTCTGGGATATGGCCTACTCGTGTACCAAGTTTCATCGAGATCCGTTCAGTAGTTTTTGCGTGAAAGAGTAACAAACATCCATACATCCATCCATACATCCATTCATACATACAAACTTTCGCATTTATAATATTAGTAGGATTTTTCTTATCTTTTTACTCTGTAACTTTCATGTTATCAGAAACTTTCATAGAAACCAGTTCGGATTACAATGCAATTTAAAAAGAGCTTTCTAGAATGTGGCAGTTCATTTACTATTTTATTATTGCAGCATTTTTCTCCAGTGTTTTAAAAAAGTCTTCTCTCCGTGATGTAAACAAAAAACAATCTCTTGTTCAAATTGTTTTTCTTCGGAAACCTAGAGAGCCGTTCATACTTTTTTATTTTTTGAGGATGAGAAATTATCAAAAAACTTTTTCGCTCTGGATGAAGTACTCATGATCCTTTGGGCTCGCCATAATCACAGTAGGGTCGAAGCCTACTGGGTATGGCCCCAGTCAACCCAAGGGGGTTGATTTCCGAAAAGGAAACCCGGAGTCCTAAAACGCTGAGCAAAGAAGAAAGATAGGTGTGGGTTTAGTCAGTAAAAGTCTGACACGCCCTTAACCCAACATGCGGTATTTGAAGAGTCTTAATATTACATTATGGTTTATGTGTCTAATTCTCAAACTTATAATTTTATTTAATAACGTAACTAATGGTCTAAACGGCCTAGGCCCCAAGCTCAGAAAACCCCCAAAACCTTATTAGAAACCAAGCCTCGAACTATCGAAAACCCTTTCTCCCTCCTTCGAAATTTAAATAAACGATGTAGCAACACTACTTTAATCATGGCAGCTTCTTTTGGTCAAAAAAATCTGACACTTCCACCGGCTCCACTCATAACAGGAGAGGTTTTTTCATGATTTCCCTGTAAAAACGTGCCCGTTTTTTCTTGCCCCGGTGCTGCTACCGGTGGTCACCTAGGTATTCCACTGATTTTATTTTAGAAATTATTAAAGGCCGTATATCAAAGATACCTATTTAAAAACCTATTAACAAAACCAACGATCAAACAGTATCGCTGTAATTTCCTGTCCTAAAAATAAAAATAAATATCACAAATAACTGCACCCACAATCAACGGTGGCGATAAAATCAAAAGGTTAAATTGAACACGCTTTAAAAATGTAAATAAACGAATGAAACACGTAGAACATAAAATCTAACAACAACATTTCCGTGTAAAGTCAATAAAAACAAAATGGCGTCTGTTTTTACAACTGGTATTAGAAAGATGATATCTAGACGTCACGCGATAAAAGCATCAAGTTTGTTTTTGATGAAAAATAACTTTGTTTTATTTTTAAAATTGGCAATAAAAGTTATAATTCGAAGAAGGAAATAAAAAAAAAAACCGGTCAAATGGGTGTCAGACTCAGTGCGAAGGGTACCGTAGCAAAAACGACAAAAAAACCACGTTTGTTGTATGAGAGCCCCCTTAAATATTTATTTTGTTGTGTTTTTTAACATTTGTTGTTATAACAACAAATACTAAAAAAAATTAAACACATCTTCTTTAAAAATTGCTACTGTCTAGCTGTCACAGTTTATAAGATACAGCCTAGTGACAGACAGACAGACGAACAGCGGAGTCTTAGAAATAGAATCCCGTTTTACCTTTTGGGTACGGAACTCTATTTTTTCAAATAAACCATTTACAGGCACTTTAGAATTATCAAGAAGTCTGTCAATCAGAAAAATGCTCATTGCATATTCCAAAATGTAGATCTGTACAACATAATTATCTTGAAAAACGCGAGCTTATCAATAATAAAAACACATTGTTATCACGTTTTTTTCCTTTGTTTGTAGGGCGTAATCTTTAGATTTATTTATTTACTAGCTTTTGCCCGCGCGGCTTCGCTCCCGCTCTTCCCTACTCCACCCTACTATACCCAACTCTACCCTACCCTACTCTACCCTACTCTACCCTACTCTACCCTACCCTACCCTACTCTACCCTACTCTACCCTACCCTACTCTACCCTACCCTACTCTACCCTACCCTACCCTACCCTACTCTACCCTACCCTACCCTACTCTACCCTACCCTACCCTACTCTTATTTTTTTTCCATAAGAACCTTGTCCTCACGATAACAATCACAACAACAAAAAAAATAAGCCAAATCGGTCAAGCCGTTTTCATGCCATGTCGTGACAACGAAAAACGGGTTTCATTTTTATATATATAGATTTAACACTTTGTGCACATGAGTACGGGGGCGGACTTAATGCCTTAGGCATTCTCTTCCAGTCAACCTTTGGGTGATGCAGAGGAAAAGTAGTAGTAGGTGCAATAAAAGAGTGAGAGAATTAGATGTACCTAGTGGTCCGATTGCTACAATTTTTCATCGATTTTCTATCACTGCTTTATTCCTGAGTGACATAGGCTATATTTTATTTACACAGCCAAAACTGCGGGCAAAAGCTAGTAATTAATATTCAAATCATTGAGAAAGAGCTAAACAGATAGATTGATTACTGTTAGTACTATAATTTAAACTATCTGTAAATCCTGTTTGTTTCTCTACTGGAACGAGAATTTATTTTCGAGCACAGCACTATCAAGTTTTATGTAATACGATTCCAAAGTGAGAGACTTACAATTTTCCCACACATTTACTTCGCAGTTTTTCCGGTACGGCGAATAAATATTTTCGTATCCCGAGGGATACAAACGAGATATAACTGTACAGTGTACTATCATTACTAAATGTTGGAAATGGGGGAATTTGATCAGTTCTACAAAATGCTTACGTAATAAATTCATTCAAACTTTATATCATTTAGGTATTTTGTCTCGGCTGAATCGTAATTGCACATTTTCTTCTTAAACTTGGTGGTTACCAAACCCTATCGGTACAATTTTTGACTCATGTTTCTGATGAATAAATGAAAGAAAGAAGAATGAAAAACATTTTATTTACGCGAAATAAGACGCATACTTAAAGCTAAATAACAAATGTAACATAACATCAGTCGATAGGGAAGATATGCGTCTCATCCGCGCAAAACGGCGCAACGCTCAAACCTCACGCATAATGCGACAAGCTCACAGCGCTGGTTTTCAGCGTGGGCCGGTCGCTGTGTCGACGTACCTAAACGATGCAGTTAAACAGAAGATGTAATTCGAAAAAATACAGATGATATAACTAAAATAAATAGATAAAGTGGCAACATCACGACATGCCCGAAGCACAATTTGTGCAACCCGTTAATCTATCTCATTGAACGTAGGTATGTAAATATTGTTTTCATAATCCAATTCTGCTAGAAGTATTAGGTTCTGGTAGCATTCCGATGCTCACATGAAATATGTGCTTTTGTCATTCAGTAATAAAATAAAGCTACTAAGTAATAAAAGATTTTTTTAAATCGATACATGATAATCGATTCATTACAAATAAAAGTACTCATACGAAAAACGAACGAAGTACAGTCTTTTCTCTTTATAAACCGAGCTTTATATTGAGCCGGGTCCATAAAACTAACAGGCAATGTAACACTCAATGAAAGGATTCGCCGCAATATAACATGCAATGTAACAAAATTAACAAAATTTCTATTGTTCTCATTGACGACTTGCGCGCGCGAATCGTGGACACTATGCGCTCGAACAGAGCATTTCTATGTGAGAAGCCCAGTTCATACGTGCGGTGCGTCCACACTTATGAAATGCTCCTTTTATGTCACCTTGCATGCTACCGTGTAGGTACAGGAGTACAGATTTGAATCGGTATGTTTAAATGTATGTCAATCGATCACACCTCAATAGCTGATTGGATTTAGATGACGTTTGGGACACTCGTAGAAATGTCACGTGATAGAAATACAAAATGGCAAAAGCTGTGAAAAATAAATACATATACAAACGGTTGGATCTTGAAGAATTTGTTAGCGGCAAACTTTTAAAACACTTCCAATTCATAACTAAACAAAGACAAATCCAAGTCTCTTACTGTTTCAACAATTTCGAACATAAACAACGAAATAACGAGGTTTCCATTGTAATCCATATTAAGCTTCACGTGTTAGGAGTTTTAAATTCAAAACGAGAGTCGTTTTGTTCCTGTTTTTGAATTACACTCGAGTTTTGGACAGAAGTTGGAATCGGCTTCACAAATAAATTTTAACTTTTATAAATCCAGTTCTCGCTGTAAAGCCGTAATTTATAATTCAATGGTATTTCTAAAACTCATTGAGGGTTCCGTACCCAAAAGGTAAAAACTATTACTAATACTCCACTGTCCGTCTATCTGTTACAAGGATATATCTCATGAATTGTGATAGCTAGACAGTTGTTGCCGCTATTATAACTTTTACTATTAATAGCAAAAAAAACCCCTGCCGCATAAAATCTATAAAAATTGAAAGAACTGGTTAAGACGAATCTAATGAGCCCAAACTCGAAGGGTTTACTAGTTGGCATTCTAAGGTTCCATCAGTCAATTCCCAGGTCTTCGTCGTCATGAGAAACGAACAGAACTATTACTAAGATAAATCTAAATGAGAAGAAACTGGATGAGTTTATTAATAGGCATTCCAAGGTTACGTCTCCTACCTCTGACCTCCATCATCACACCAGCTTGATGATGTTATAACAAAGTGTCTAAATGTTGTATGAATAATTGTACGGAACCCTTGATGCACGAGTCTGACTCGCACTTGGCCGGTTTTCAAACATGTGTGGTATTTTTAGCAATATTCTGGAAGCACGTCTTGTTATTTCATCTGATATCAACCTTATCTATATGAAGTTTTTTGAATATCTATTGTAATTTCACATGGCTTTTTTGTGCCCTGGCTTTTTTTGTGGGAAATCTTCAAATAACTTGGGGGAAGGGGTTGAAGGGGGAGTGTCAGACTTTCATTGACTAAAACCCAGCTGTGTTTCTTCTGTTGCCTCCTTCTGTTCAAAGTATGCGGTAACTTTTTTGAATAATCCCGCAAACTTAGCAGGCATTGGTCATGGATATGCAAGTCACATGAGAGCACATAACAGATCAGCACATCTGGGCTCACAACCACCATGAAAAGCCGAGGAATGCAGTTGTTGTGACCGAAATCAGCTAGATGGCAACATCATCATCATCATATATACCACAATATTGACTTTCTTTTCTTTAAATTTCAAAAACATAACCTAACAACAAAAAAAAACAATATAAAATAATAATATTCCACAACTATCACATAGCGCCGTCTAGTCTCAAGCTAAGCAGAGCTTGTGTTATGAGTACTAGACAACTGATAAACATACTTGTATATTTCTAAATAAATGCATATTATAGATAAATTACACCCAGACACAGAACAAATTGAATCGAACCCACGATCTCCGGTGTAACTGTCAGAACCACTAACCGCTAGAACAACAGGCCAGTCCAACAATATATCGTAACTGCATGCTCCAGTCCCAGATATTTTATCCAGTCTTATATTACCTACGTGAGCTGTGTTTTGAAGCCTTTTCCATTACTGGGTCTTGTTGCCAAACCATGCCCGCCAATACTAATATTACTGTGATAATTTTGATTTCTCTTGGGATTATGTATGCCATGGAAGCCATCGGAATTTGGAACTCACTACTGCGTGTACGAAAATCAATAATTTTAGTTATCCTAGCTTTTTTTGTTCGATGGGGAAAATCATTTTATGACAAAACCCGCTCTTGGGCGGAGCGGGAGATAGTGTCAGACTCTTACTGACTAAAAACCCCATCCCGTTCCTTCTAGCCTTCATACCGGGGCACGAGCTCCCTTTCGGACAACCCTGTCCCCGGTAGGCTTCGACCCAGCTGCCCCCCTGCTGCTGACAACTTCTTGAGGCACGCGGGAACAGTGCGCGCCGTCGACGTCTTGGACTCGTTCCATTACCGTAGTTATCCTAGCTGGCTTGATCGTAGTGAGGTGGTTAACAATCTATTCATCATCTTCCTGCCCTTGTTATTGTCTACTAGCTTTTCCCACGGCTTCGCCCAGGTATATATATGTCGCGGGGCAATGAGGATATCAGGAATTCCACGAAATCCCTAGGGATATCAGGAAAACACGGTTGATGATATTCTTGTTTATTACGTCTTTTTAGTATAAGTATCTAGTGATATGACAAAATACCAATTTATCGTCAGTGATATATCGTTTCACTAAACTAAATCTAGTAAAATGTGCGAAATCCCTAGGGATATCACGAAATCCTTGATGTCCTCATTTCACTGCGACATATATATAGCTTCTCATTCAGGAATAAAGCGGCTTTTAATCAGTGAAAAAAAATTAACAATCGGGCCAGTAATTTCAGAGATTAAGTCTTACAAACAAAAACAAAAAGAAAACTTTACCTCTTTATAATATTAGTGTAGAAGCTAATTGCTCTCGGCGTAAAACGCTTTTCCTTCCATTCTGTCCTGTCAACTGTCACCTTATCTCTGGCTCCCTTTTCTTTCAGCTTTTCTTTGGTCCCCCTTTCCGTCCATCCAGAAGGAGGAATTTAATACTTTAAAAATAATTCGTAGTCAAATATAATAATACTGTCATTTATTTGTGTAAAATATGATAGGTACAAAATATGTTATTATGAGAGGGTAAATGCAAAGATACATTCCGCCGTTTAGTGATAGCAAGCAAATATTTAGTTTACACTAGCTTTTGCCCGCGCGGCTTCGCTCCCGCTCTTCCCTACTCCACCCTACTATACCCAACTCTACCCTACTCTACCCTACTCTACCCTACTCTACCCTACTCTACCCTACTCTACCCTACTCTACCCTACTCTACCCTACTCTACCCTACTCTACCCTACTCTACCCTACTCTACCCTACTCTACCCTACTCTACCCTACTCTACCCTCCTCTACCCTGCTCTACCCTGCTCTACCCTGCTCTACCCTGCTCTACCCTGCTCTACCCTGCTCTACCCTGCTCTACCCTGCTCTACCCTGCTCTACCCTACTCTACCCTGCTCTACCCTACTCTACCCTACTCTACCCTACTCTACCCTACTCTACCCTACTCTACCCTACTCTACCCTACTCTACCCTACTCTACCCTACTCTACCCTACTCTACCCTACTCTACCCTACTCTACCCTACTCTACCCTACTCTACCCTACTCTACCCTACTCTACCCTACTCTACCCTACTCTACCCTACTCTACCCTACTCTACCCTACTCTACCCTACTCTACCCTACTCTACCCTACTCTACCCTACTCTACCCTACTCTACCCTACTCTACCCTACTCTACCCTACTCTACCCTACTCTACCCTACTCTACCCTACTCTACCCTACTCTACCCTACTCTACCCTACTCTACCCTACTCTACCCTACTCTACCCTACTCTACCCTACTCTACCCTACTCTACCCTACTCTACCCTACTCTACCCTACTCTACCCTACTCTACCCTACTCTACCCTACTCTACCCTACTCTACCCTACTCTACCCTACTCTACCCTACTCTACCCTACTCTACCCTACTCTACCCTACTCTACCCTACTCTACCCTACTCTACCCTACTCTACCCTACTCTACCCTACTCTACCCTACTCTACCCTCCTCTACCCTGCTCTACCCTGCTCTACCCTGCTCTACCCTGCTCTACCCTGCTCTACCCTGCTCTACCCTGCTCTACCCTGCTCTACCCTGCTCTACCCTACTCTACCCTGCTCTACCCTACTCTACCCTACTCTACCCTACTCTACCCTACTCTACCCTACTCTACCCTACTCTACCCTACTCTACCCTACTCTACCCTACTCTACCCTACTCTACCCTACTCTACCCTACTCTACCCTACTCTACCCTACTCTACCCTACTCTACCCTACTCTACCCTACTCTACCCTACTCTACCCTACTCTACCCTACTCTACCCTACTCTACCCTACTCTACCCTACTCTACCCTACTCTACCCTACTCTACCCTACTCTACCCTACTCTACCCTACTCTACCCTACTCTACCCTACTCTACCCTACTCTACCCTACTCTACCCTACTCTACCCTACTCTACCCTACTCTACCCTACTCTACCCTACTCTACCCTACTCTACCCTACTCTACCCTACTCTACCCTACTCTACCCTACTCTACCCTACTCTACCCTACTCTACCCTACTCTACCCTACTCTACCCTACTCTACCCTACTCTACCCTAATTTTTTTTTCCATAAGAACCTTCTCCTCACAATAACAATCACAACAAAAAAAAAATCAGCCAAATCGGTCAAGCCGTTTTCATGCCAAGTCGTGACAACGGAAAACGGGGGTCATTTTTATATATATAGATAGATAGATTAGTAACTCACAACTATCTAGATTTATTTATTTATTTAAATCTTTATGCACAGAGTTGTACAAAGGCGGACTTAATGCCTTAGGCGCGGACTTAATGCCTTAGGCATTATCTGCCAGTCGACCTTAGGGTGGTGCAGAAACATAACATGGCAGGTGCAACTTAATAAATAAGAAAACAAATGCAAATAGTAAATACATACTTAGATACATACATGTAAATAAACAAAGCTAAAGTGAAAAAAAGAAATCAGTGCGATGATGATTAAAAAAAATATATGAATGTTTTATTTTCTATTTAATGATATAAACTAGAGCTTGATTGCGATTCCACCTGAAGGTAAGCAGAGATGCAATCGTTGTTGGTGAGGTAATTACATATTAAGGTAACAAAATTATCAAGGATTTAGGTAAATACTACAAAATATCACTACCAAGCATTCCTGAAGTGGTAGGATATTCATGCGCTTCCAACTATCGTTAGTCCGCTGACATAATTGCAAAAGCAAATACTACTTATGTAAATTGAATCTAGATTTGAAAATAAACTGAGAGTTTTACTAATCGAATCCTATTTCACATTAAATGCAGTCTGAATTTACTGAAAGTTTTCGATTAAGGAATCCGAATCGAATACCATTAATGGAGTTTTATATCGAATTTATTTACACAGCTAATTTTAGTAAGCTTCTTACTTCCGTTTGATGCAGAATTTTCTCGAGTTCTTATTTCCACTAGGAACGTGGTCTACGCTTAAATAGAAACCTGCAACTATTTAACCTTAAATACAAGGTGTGAGGGACAGCCCTCCGCAAACTAAAAAAAAAATCAGCCTCACCATACAATATTACAAACTTGATTGGACAATTTGTATGGCGAGGCCGATATTTTTTTTCGTTTCCTGAAAAAAAATTTTTGGAAGGTTTTCATTTTCATCTACTGAGCAAGCCCTTAAAGTTTGCGGAGGGCTGTCCCTTACACCTTGCATACAACATCATTTTTAGTATATGCGAAACATGAATAAATTTTGTTCAGAATCAATAACTAAATCGATTCCAATAATTTTTACACAATATTTAAAAAGGTCACTAATTGGACACCAACGACACTAAGTACAGTCCACGGTAGATCATAACAGGACAGAACAGGCATTAGGAGACAGCACCTAGCTGGATGCGGGAGCAAAACAATCTCTAAGTCCCCTGTTGGTCCGGTGATCATGTATTTGTGAGTTTAACCAGGTAACAAGCTTATAACTTTGTGATTTGTCACGATACAGTTATGAAATTTCGTATACAGGTTCTTTACATAAAATTACTGGAAACGTCTTTTGGGTTTCGCATACCTACTAAAAATAAGGTTTTATATATATCGATAGATGACTGGCATGTGGTGCTGATGCGTGAGAGTAGCAAATTACGCCAAAAAATCATACTCCTGGGATAAAAAGTAGTCTTTATGTTATTGTAACATATAGTAATGGCCGAGTGGTAACAGCCCCGACTTACGAGTTGTAAGTCGCGGGTTCAAACCCAGCCAGGCGCATTACTTTGTGTAATTTAATTCATCACCACTGCTCTCAAAACGGTGAAGGAAAACATTGTGAGGAAACCGGCATGTCCTAGAACCAAAAATTCAAAAATATGTGACATCCACCAACCCGCACTAGGCCAGCTTGGTAGATTACGGCCCATTCCCTCTCCCAGAGAGGAGGCCTGAGTCCCAACGGTGGGAACATTATATGGCCAACTATGCTATACTATGCTAACATATAGTCTACCTATGTGGCATAATTTATCTAAATCTATTCAGCCTAGTGAACGCAAAAGAGAAACAAACACACTAACATACACACAACCTTTCGCCTTTATGATATTTCGTTGCGAAAATCAAACTGGGTTCGGAATCACATCGAAATCTTTATAAAAATGTAAGTTTTTCGTTGCATTTTGATTTCGAAACACTGAAAGTATGATTGGCTATACTCGGTGGTCGAAATCATCACAGGTAAGCGGTACCGACGCCAAGGAAATTCGATGGACATCTTAAATGCCCTTGGGAAATATCAGGCTACTATTTTTATACGTACCTTTGATCAAGGTAAATTGAACTTAGCCCTCAATATTTTTAGAAGAACTGCTGACACGTAGCTACCGATAAATTTATAAAAAAAGAGCAAAAAACATCTCCTCATTTACCTCATTTACCTAACCTATCGAATACCGTAACTATATAGTAGAGACACTTTAGAAAGCCAATGTGAGAGCAATTTTCTTGGGGCGATGTGAGAGGAGTTCGCTTGGGGTTGAATGAATTAAAGTGAGATATCATCAAATGACTTCTCCCGCTCTAAGGCAGAGCAGGTGCGCGTGTATGAGTTTTACTGACTAAAACCACACCTATGATCCTTCAGTTGCCTTTTGCATTGTAGGAACATGGAATTTCCTCTCAGAAGTAAATTCATTGCCACAGTACGCTTCGGCCCTGCAGGGCTTCCTACATAAATATTACCTCATCATCATCATTTTAGCCGAAAGACGTCCACAGTTGGACATAGGCCTCTCCCAAGTGTCGCCAAAATGACGGGTCCTGTGCGTCTCGCATCCATCGGATTCCTGCGACCCTCACTAGATTATCAGCCCACCTTGTGGGAGCCTTCCAACGCTCCATCTTTCTTTATAGATATTGCCTATCACCTTATTTTTTGACAGTCAAATGGAATTATCTAAAAATATTCCTGCCACGAATCCTTCCCACATTTTTTTTCTACATCCGCAACTCGTATCTGCAACGATTTGCAAAATGGAACAAGAAAGGGGAACATGTTTCCTGAATATGTATTATTTTTATTCGATTTTTAACATAATGGGTTTTCGCTCGCCATGCCAAGTAATAGCTTTTTTCTCTTGATTTATTCGTGATGAATAGGTTTTCCTTTTTCACATGATTTTTCTTTCAGATAAGGTAGCGTCTGTTCTAATATATGTTTACGAAATCAGCTTACGTAGGAGCAAAAGGCAAAATTGTGGTGCCATAAATTAGGCTCGAAAAAGTTCGTGACAAAAAAATTGTTTCTTAAATATATTAAATTGGATTTTTTTCAGGCGGTTCTCAGGACTCGCTTCTGACAAATTAAATCATACCTTCTTGTGAATTTTGGTAGAATAAAGAAATTATATTTCTTACTGAAAATCTGAAACGCAATGCGGACTACAATTACAGAAACCACGAGTACAGTAAATTGTGCGTTGCAAAATCAATGGGGAAGATTTTGTGTTTAGAGGGCGCCACGCGTTTGATCTATTTACAATTTGTGGTCCGGAGCGGTTCTTATGAAATTTTATGAAACATTTTTGTATTAACGACGTATTTTTCCTGGAAATTAAATCAGCTCAAAGAGGAATTAAAAAAAGAGGGGTACGACCTGTAGTGGAAGAAAGGCAAAACTTGTAGAGAAGTTAGTAAATAAAAGAAAAAAAGTACTGCAGTATTTTATATTTTCTTGGTGAATGTTTTTACTGATTAACAATAAACTCTTGACCCTATGAACTTTTATCTTGTTTATTGTTGTTTGTATAAATCAAAATCTAAGCTATCTTCTGTTTTTGTAGGTTAGAGGCGTATGATAGAAATTTTAACTTCACCGATAAATTATGTCCCCCAGAACCAGTACAAACCGAAGTTATGGACATACCAAAAGACGATTATTATAAAGATATAAACAGCAATACCCCATTGCCACCATTAAATAAATATCAAATACAAGAATATTTTGGAGAGCGAGTGTATTAGCTCCTTTATGATAATTTTTCATAAGCACTAAATTGAAACCTGCAATATAAATAATCATGTTACATAGGACATTGAAAAAGATTTGAACGAGCAAATATAAGAATATACCCATTCACCTGTAGACGATTTCACAGTTTTAAAATAATTTTCTGTAAAATGATGCCCACATAATATATATAATCGTAAATATGATTGGGATTTTAACAATTCTGGTTGTTTTATTGCTTTAGCCCACAATCTTTTCCTATTTTTATCTTTTGGGAATAAGTAATTACTATTGTATATTCATATTGTATTTGTTTTTTATTATGTATTGCATTCCGGCACTGCACAGTTCGTCATTTTTATTATTTATATTTAATAGAATACCAAAAAGATTAGTGGTCAGCCGTCAGATTTAAAGCCTGAATGGAAGAATGGATCACAAGTATAGCGACACCTAGCGGGAAAAAATGGTAAAAATTGTTTGTGTATTGTTAGCTACATCTTTTTTAGGGTTTCGTACCCAAAGGGAAAATGGGTCTCTATTACTAAGATTCCGTAGTCCATCCGTCTGTTGGTCTGTCTGTCCGTCCATCTGTCTGTCTGTCTGTCCATCTATCACCAGGCTAGACATTTAAAATTTTCACAGACGCTCCCATAGAACAAAAGTGATTTTTTGCCGTTTTATGCAACGGAATCTTTCGTGCGCAAGTTGAACTCACACTTGACCCGTTTTTCCTTTTTTACCGACTTCCAAAAAAGGAGGAGGTACTACGTTCGGCTGTTTGTATGTTTTTTTTGACATTATTGATAGGTATAATTATCTTTTTACTTTCACTAGCGAAATATGACTCCTTATTGTAAATTAAGTTCTAATAAGTTCCTCACTGAATCTATTCAAGTTTAGAAAAGAATTCAATGAGGTTTATTTGCTAAAATATGTTGTTAATCTCACATTGGTTTAATTTATTAGTATATGAGTTTATTAAATTATTAAGCCTTCTTACACGAACATGGCGAACATACACACCGCCGCGCGTGCGCGTGTTGGGTCCGCGCTGGCAGGACCCAACATGCTGCTGCGTCCAGCAGTGCCTACAACGCAGCCGTATGTTTCGAGGCTACATCACACCACGAAGGCCGAGGAGATCGTGGAGTATGTTCGAGTCAAGACGAACTGGACTTTGAGAGTTGAGCAGTTGGAGCCGCGCCATAACACTAATTTCAAGTCGTTTGTGGTGCGGGTGCCGACTCATCATTTGGAGACCCCACCCTTCCCCCCCCCCTCTCCTTTTATTTTTAAGATTATTTTATATATAGTGTATATGGGCCATAGTAGCCTGAAATAAAGAATTATTATTATTATTATAAACACCAAACTTAAAAATTTGGTTTGTTCGTATGGACGGCATTTTCGAACAAGAACGCGAACATAGTTCGCATCAATTTCGCGCACAAAAGCCGTAAATTCCCTAGCGGCGTGGTTAAAAATGGCCAATTGTGAAGTAGCGAAAAGTTGGTTTTCGCATTGATTCATGAATAACACTGTCCATACAGAACATATATAGAATCCCTCATCAATATGTTTGACGAACTCAATGTTTGATGTTTGTTAATGGCACACATTGCGAACCAAGTTGTTGCGTATCATGCAACTTAGCAAACTCCTTAAAGTACCGATGAGTTACCGCAAAATGCACCATATTTTAAGCGATAATTTTAATGGCCCACATTTCCCACCTTTACGAGCATAACCTACGTATTACACAAAGCTTCAAACGGCAAAATTAAAAGCAATATTTCTTGGTAAACACAGTTTGTTTCCACCATATTTTCCAGGCTTCCCTATAATATGTCACAACATTTTCTATTTTCAAATACAAATTAAAAACGGGAAAAATGCATTCAGGATCAAACGTTCAATTATAATTTATTGCCCGTAATTAATTGCTGTGCAAACGTTCAATTAATAAATTCTAGAACTTAAATATATCGAGGTTTTAATGAAAAACCTAATGATTAATTGGTTCAAGATATTTTAAGGCTATTAAACTTTCCTAATGAAGTTTTTGTGGTCGATCGATTCCTATGCTTATGTTGACCTAATTTTGGGTCTAGTTATTTTGGTTTTTGGTCTATTTTTGGTCGTGGATAAGCAGAAGAGAGAGAGAACCAAGGTTGCTGACATAACACGAAGAATCGCCAAATATAAGTGACACCACTGTCACCTGCCCATGCAGGGCATACATACAGAAAGATTATACATATATATATATATAGAAAGATTTTTTCCCAATTAACGCTGTTAAATATCTAGGACTCTGGGGACCTTTGCAAGGCGTACAAAGGAACGAAGTCATCTCGCAAAGGCCTCTGAGAAATTATTCATGGAACGTGGTACTTACCGACAATTATCCCTGTACACAGACAGTACTATACACAGAATGGATGAAGATATGTTGTGCCGATTACTATTAAAGTTTGAGAATAAAAATACAAGACAACATTCTCGTAATATGGTCGCATTTTCAGAAGTTTTTTTTTGTTAGTATTTTTAAAAAGCCATAGAACAAGTTATTGGTGTTTTACAAATAACCCTGTATAATCAAAGCGACTGTTGGACTTCACTGGAAAAATACCGCCAAAAACCGCTTCAGAACTTAATGATATTTTTTAAGGTAGGAAATATATTTATTTATTTATTTATTTATTTATTTCTAAAAATTTAACAATATCCTTACAGGCTAAACAGACCCAATGCGATATTGTAGTTTCCTTGTTTTAAATAGTGCCACTGTTTATACCGTAGCTAATTCTATATGTAGCTATCCTAGTGAATGTACTCAAAGCACATGAGAATATGTCGATGTCATCGGCGATTACGTTGAGAGTATATAATCTGATTATTTCGCCCACTGTAATGCGAAGTGATGAACGCACAAGATCGTTCATTGTGGCGACACTTGGGGGAGGTCTATGTCCAACAGTGGACGTCTTTTGGCTGAAATGATGATGATGAGTGCAAAGCAGGCAGGTGTGTCAGATTTTTGCTGACTAAAACCACACCTTTTTTCTTTCTCTGTCCTTTTCATTGCAGGGCCACAGGTTTCACTTTTTGAAGTAAATCCATAGCCCCAGTAGGCTTCAAACCTGCTGAGCCTACGGTTTTACCAACAGAAGTTTGAAATATAATTAACTTCTAATTGAAGTATAAACAAGAAGGTTTATTGAAATAGTTTGTTTTATTATTAAAATTAAACCTTGTTTATTGCGTAACATGACTAGCAATAAAATGGTACCGAGGTTTTAATATCTGCCTTTATTTCGTTTGTTTGATACTTGAAGTTAGTTTTATGCGAGTTTTATGAAAGTCAATGGCAACTAGGGATACAGTTTAATCTTTTGTACAAATATTTTTGTTATTCTAGTTTTCACGTTGTAGTTTAGTTTAAGTAGGGCTTTATGATAACTGCGGGATTTTTTTGAAATGTTACCGTGGCCCTGAAAAAAAAAAGCAACGGAAAGAATTCAGTCAGTAAAAGACTGCGGACGGCGAGCATTGGGTGGCTGGCTGTCCGACCATCCGGTAACTGTTTGGACCGAGCCCAAGACGTCGACGGCACGCACTGTTTCCACGCGCCTCAAGAGTGGTCAGCAACAGCAGAGGCCCAGCTGAGTCGAAGCTTACTGGAGCCAGGGTTATCCGAAAGGACACTCGAGCCCCGCTATGAAGAGGCTAGAAGGAACGGGGTGGGTTTTTAGTCAGTAAGAGTCTGAGACTATCTCCCGCTCCACCCAAGAGCGAGTTTCGTCAAAGATGATTTTCCCCGTCAACAAAAAAAAAAAAAAAGCGTGCTTCAAACATTTTCATACTTTACCGCTCGCCGCTCCGCGCTTAGCTACCGCTCACAGCGGCAAGGTTGTAAACGGACCGTAAGGCCGTGTTCTCATGATGTCGTAACGGTTATTTTATTGTCGGACGACTATCGTCTTCCCATTACAACAAATGTTGGTCGTGGCCACGACAGACAGTCGCGACAACACGACATATTTACCGTCATGGTTTAATCTTGTGAAACTCAGGCCTCCTCTCTAGGAGAAAGACACTGGCCTGGAAATAATCTATTTACTCTTGACACCCCTCCCCTCCCACGTTGTAGACCTCTAGGTTGTAGCCATCGTCAGGTTCATTCCCTCTTCTAGGGAGAATTCCTGTGTCCCAGCAGTGGGAACATTATAAGTCTGATTATGCTATGCTCATACTGTAATCCTTACTAATATTATAAAAGCGAAAGTGAGTTTGTTAGTTTGTTACGTCTTCACGCCTAAATGGCAAAACCAATTTTGATGAAACTTGGTAAACGTATGGACCATGTCATGGAATAGGACATATGATACTTTTTATCGTGGAAGTATGTTCCCCTGGGATACATATCTGCTATCACGCGGGCGAAGCCGCTGGGAGCAGCTACTAAATACTTAAATAAACTGATTACTATAACACATTCCTGTAACAGTAACAAAAAAAAAACATTAACAAAACCGTTCGTAAAATAAAAAGTTATACACTGGTAATTACCCAAATAAACATATTTTAGTTGAAAAGGGTTCAGGTCAACATTTGGCAACTTTCCGTGTCATGTCTACATTGGGTCCTAACTTTGTAACGGACTTTTTAATTCTATATTAATGTTCGTGTATACTCGTATTTTGAA
This sequence comes from Mythimna lalbum, assembly GCA_949319445.1. NCBI lineage: Eukaryota > Metazoa > Arthropoda > Insecta > Lepidoptera > Noctuidae > Mythimna > Mythimna lalbum. The sequence goes on along the minus strand of OX439357.1, from coordinate 14,683,802 downwards.
ATATAAATAAGAACTAAAAAAACTGAATCTAAATGGGTTAACAGTTTATTATTAGTGGCACTTTATATCATCATCAAAACTTTAGCCGAAATACTTCCACAGTTGGACATAGGCCTCCCGCAAGTGTCGCCACAATGAATGGTCCTGCTCGTCTTGTATCCATCGGATTCCCGTGACCTTCACGAGATCGTTAGTGGTCCACCTTGTAGGCGTTCCAACACTGCGTCTTCCGGTACGCAGTCGCCACTCTAAAAGCTTTCGGTTCCATCGATCATGTGTTCCCCTTGCCACATAAGTAAAAAATTATGTGGCGACACTTCGGGGAACTTAAGTTTATAATCATCATCAGCCTTTTTAATGTTCCCACTGCTGGAACTCAGGCCTCCTCTCTAGGAGAGGGAATGGGCCGTAATCCACCACGCGGGCTTTGTGCGGGTTTGTGAATGTCACATGTCTTCGAATTTTTGGTTCTAGGACATGCCGGTTTCCTCACGTTTATTGTTCATGTTTTCCTTCGCCGTTTTGAGAGCAGTGGTGATGAAATAAATTACACAAAGTAATGCACCTGGCTGGGTTCGAAACCACGACCGTAAGTAAGTCGGGGCCGTTACCACTCGGCCACCACTGCTCTCACTACTGAAATTAAGTTCAGTAATGGACATCTGTTAACTGAAATGATATCATGATGTTTTGGTACATAATACACTCACATTATTTTCCATTAGTACATTTTTAACACATTAATTTTTGACTTGCCTTTTGGTCTAGTGGTTAGTGGCCCTGACTTCTATGACGGAGGTCGTAGGTTCGATTCCCACACAGGACAAATGTTTATGTGATGAGCATGATCATTTGTTCTGTGTCTGGGTGTAATATATCTATGTATAAAATGTAAGTATTTAGAAATATATAAGTATGTTTATCAGTTGTCTAGTACCCATAACACAAGCTCTGCTTAGCTTGCGACTAGACGGCGTTGTGTGAAGATTATGGAATATTATTATAATGTGTTTACAGTATTTGGCAGCAAACGTATCGATTCAGCATTCTCGGAAGGTATCGTCGAGGTAGTAAGTACAATAAAATATTCAGCTTCATTTTACAGAGATCGCGCCCGTTTCAATCATTCTACAGTACACAGTAGTTGTATACACACATTTTGTTGAGTGGAAAATCATGAAATTGATTGTTTCGCTCTGTTTATACAACACTAGCTTTTGACCGCAGCTTCGCCTGCGTACATAATATATAGCCTATGTCACTCAGGAATAAAGCAGCTTTCTATCGGTGAAAAAAATTTAGCAATCGGACCAGTTAAGCCAAGCTGCTAATCTGCAGTAGTTAACGCTAGTAGAAAGCTTCAAATGTACGTGAACGACGTCATTTAAACGCTCAGTCACGTGGTCAGAACAAAAGAATTGGCAGCAACGTCAACTCGACGCGTTCGACGTAAGCGAAACGGTTGTAACGTGGCTAGGGAGGCAGTACTTCTAGAGATTACCTCCTACAAACAACAAAAAAAAACTTAATCTCTTTTATAATATATTATTAGTGTAGATTATTTTTAGTATATGCGAAACTTGAATATAGTTTAGTCAGAATCAGTAACTGAATGGATTCCAATAGTTTTTTAAAGTTTTTATGTATTGCATTTTGTCTACCAATAAAGCCTTGACTTTGACTTTAAAAACACACTTATCATTATCATCATCATTACAGCCGAAAGACGTCGACCACGTGTTGTACGAAAGCCTTCCCAATTGTTGCCATAATGACCGGTCTTGAGTTTCTCGCATCCATCGGATCCCCGCGACCCTCACCGGATCATCGGTCCACTTTGTAGAACGCTGCATCTTCCGGTACGTGATCGTCATTCCAGAACCTTTCATCCCCATCGACTATCTATTCATATGCCCTACCCACTGCCACTTAAGTTTGGCGATTCTTTGGTCTATCACACACTACTTCTATCAATTTCTCCAACCGACAAGCTTCACATTGCGCCACAAAAGCCACACTAGGACCTTGTTTGCCATTTATTTGCTAACCCACATCATTACCAGACTAAATGCGCTTTAATTCATGAATCCCCAAGCGACACCCGGTGGCCGCGCATCTATTGTCTTACTATTGTGTCTCTAATTGACGGTATCTGAAGGGTTAATACAACTTAGGAACTCACTAATCGTAACAACTTAGACTGCAGAGTGGTTCCGTACATGTTTGTTAAACTTTCTAGCTCTATTTCGTGACTGAATGGAATTGTTCCAACGGGGCATTCAAGTTTTAAGAGGTTTAAAATGTAATCAGTTAAGCTGTAATTTCACCAAATATTGTTCCTTTGCGGAGCGCGCCGTTCGCAAGCGGCTCGCAAGCGCCGCATTCGCCAGGTCCGGACTTAGAGATTTTATCAATTATTATCCTTATTAGGTCATCGGTCCCCCTTGTGGGAGGCTTTCTAACACTTCGTTTTCCAATAGGTACATGATCGCCACTTTGTTGTGAGGGTCGCGAGAATCTGATGGATGCGAGACACGTCTTACTGACGTTTCGGACAAGTCATGTTTGGGCACAGTGTCCTAATTGACACTTTTTAATTTTAATATCTTGATGAAGATAAAAAAACGGTTTTGTACAGTCAATACGAAAGGTTTAAAATATAAAATGAATTAAAAAAGTATTGCCTATTTAAATTTGATAGTGTCCAAATATGTAGTCACTGAAAAAAATAGAGACGATTCGGACACTACACAGTGTCCGAAACGTCAGTAAGCCCGAGTCAGTAAGCACACAGGGCCGGTCATTATTGCGACACTTGGTCCACCCGTTGACGTCGTTTGGCTGGAATGATAATGATGATAATTATCCTTATTTATGTTTCTTTCTTTTATTGGATAAAATACTTTTACTAACTCATCTTATTACTACAGTAACTTTTTGCATTCCAAAGCCAAGGTATCTCTTTTTGATAATCTCGAAGCTTCTGTTTCATCCTTTATCTTGCGCTTGTTAGTTATTATTGTTTATCTTTATATAGGTAACATTCATTGATATAATGAAAGACTTTTTATAATTAGTAGTTGCTGCAAACATCGCAGTCTTCTAAAACATGCACACCGCTCTTGACTCTACGGTATACAAGGCTTTTCACACCGCCAGAGTCATGAATAGATGGAGGAACATCATTAAAATGAAAGTGATGTTGCAAGGAGGTCATGAACCTCAGCATTGAGGAATATGACGCAAGGAGGATAGTAACCCTTCCAGGTCTGGAGAACTGTTCCAAAGAGTTACCGTAACCCTGAAACGTGGCAACCCTAAAGGAACACCAATATTTCTGACACCCTTTCTGACTCCACCAGAGCGGAGGAGTCATTTGATAATTTTCCACCAAACCAAAAAGGACCTATTAATACGTTCAAGAAAACTGTTAAGCCGTATAAAAACTATACATTACTAGCTGCTGCCAGCGGTTTTGCCCGCGTGATAGCAGAAAATTATCCCAAGGGAACATTCTTTCGGGATAAAAAGAATCCCATGTCCTATTCCAGGACATGGTCTATCTGTGTAAGTACCAAGTTTCATCAAAATCGGTTTTGCCATTTCGGCGTGCAGACGTAACAAACAAACTCACTTTTGCTTTTATAATATTAGTAAGGATTTGATGCTCAAAAGCAACATTTTCTCAGTAAATCAAAAACGTAAACACACCTAAAAGTGTTTACACACAGAAATAAATTCAAATATGTAGATACTCAGGTATTCATGTAAGATGTTCGTTTAAAATGCAGTGAACGTTTTACGATCGAAAATTGGGTGACAAGAAAAATAGCGGGAAATAAAAAACGAAGGGATGACGGGAACAAAGAGGAACAATGAAATATAAGGGTGCGAAGTAAGAAATATTACACTGAGGTACCAATGTTACTATTTGGAGAGGCTTGGTCATCAGAATCTAGAATGTCGGACTTAGATTCTTATCAAGAGGGATCGTGTCAGTTCCCAACTGAGTTGTGGATAGTGTCCGACTTTAACTAGTATTTACGGCTTTTTTTAAGGTGGGCAAAAATCATCCAATGACAACCCCAGCTGTTGGGCGGAGCGGGAGATAGTGTCAGACTCTTACTGACTAAAAACCCACCCCGTTCCTTCTAGCCTTCATACCGGGGCTCGAGCTCCCTTTCGGATAACCCTGGTCCCAGTAGACTTCAACCCAGCTGGGCCCCTGCTGTTGCAGACAACTCCTTGAGGCGCGCGGTAGTATTGACGGCTGAAAGCAAAAAAAAATCTAACCGAAAGTAACGTAAGTACCATTATGGTCATATTTTCGATGAAAGATCTTATTTATTTTTAAATTACTTATTCCAGTTTTTACTGTTGCGTGATTCCAGATCATCATCATCATCATCATTTCAGCCGACAGACGTCCACTGTTGGACATAGGCCTCCCCTAAATGGGCAGGGCACATTGCTCGCAGAACAGATGGCCGTTGGGGCCGAAAGGTTCTGGAGTGGCGACTTCGTACTGGAAGACGCAGCGTCGGAAGGCCTCCTGCAAGGTGGACCGATGACCTGGTGAAGGTTGCGGGAAACCGATGGATGCGAGACGCGCAGGATCGATCATTGTGGCGACACTTAGGGGATTCCAGATAACCCAGCAAAATTTCGTGCCATATAAGTAGGTATGTGTTAAACAAATAAGTTATTACAAAAACGGAGATTGGCACTGGACGGTAAAAATTTTGGAGGAGTTCGTTATCAAACACATTGGCGCGATATTTGCTTATTTATATTAGATACTCGTAATGGTTTTGTATTTCAAATATCAGAAACTGAACGATTATCAGTTTCTATTTGAAATATAAAATCAAATTACCTTTTACTTAGTAAATAAAGTGCGACATATTATGTCCGATCGCAACTTGAAAACTCTCGAATTCTATTTCGGTTTCAGCCGTAGTTTCAGCTTTACGAAACAATTCTTTTTGTCTAAATTAGGCCGATACGCCAAATTACAAATGTCGTCTACCTCTTGTGCTTGTGTGTGCGTGTGTGTGTTGTCGACATATTTGATTCGATTCTTTTAGCCATATTATTATTATCATCTCACTAATACCACTAACTAATATTATTAAGGGGAAAGTTTATGAGTGTATTTGATGGTATGTATAATTGTATATTTATTACTTCTTCACACTCAAACAACGGAATTCAATGAAACTTGGTACATGGATAGGCTATGTACTGGAATAGCACATAGGACTTTTTATCTCGGGAGTATGTTGCCTTGGGATCATCTACTATCATGCGAGCGAAGTCACCGGGAGAAGCAAGTTACTTACATATTTAAGATAAAACGTTTTGTACGTGTTCTATTACAGCTTACAAAATTTCTAGTGGAAATATGAACTCAAGAAAATCCAGCATCAAAGGGAATTAAGCTTACTAGAATTAGTGTAAATAAATTCTATATAAAACTCCACTAATGGTATTCGATTTAGATTCCCTAATCGAAAACTTTTAGTAAATGCAGACTGTATTTAATGTGAAATAAGATTTGATCACTAAAACTTTCCGTTTATTTTTAAACGCAGATTAAATTTGCATAGGCAGTCTTATTTATTTTTACAAGCTTTTATTTAGTTTCACCTGTCCCGACGTTTGTCATCTATAAATCAAATCTTGCAAATTAAATTTTCCCCACTTCCCGGTTACCGATTGAGCTGAAATTTTGCAACCATGTGTAAGTAAATCAGTTGATAGTGCAAAATTATTATGACTAGGAGCTGGAACCGGAAGGTGGCTATAGGAACTTGGTAGTTAAACAACACAACCCCATCGAGTTTGCACTCGTATGATTCGTCTTGGCGAGTATTATTTATATAAGTTTTATACCGTGCTATAAAAGCTTCCGATGAAAAAATATTTTGAAATTTTCGCCTGTGTACAGAAGCTAGTGGAGAGGGAGTAGTGGTGGCCTAGTGGTAACTGCCTTACTTATGAGTTGCAGGTCGCAGGTTCAAACCCAGTCAGGCGCGTTTCTTTTTGTAATTTATGTCATCACCACTCTCAAAACGGTGAAGGAAAACATCGTGAGGAAACCGGCATGTCCTAGAACCAAATATTCGAAGGCATGTGACATTCGCCAACCCGCACTGGGCCCGCGTGGTGGGTTACGGCCCATTCCCTCTCCTATAGAGGAGACCTGAGACTGAGCAGCAGGAACAAAAGACTGATTATGCTATGCTATTAAGATAGTGTTGTTTATAATCTCTTTAGTGAAAGCCATTGTAAGAGACGTAGTGTTAAATTATTTACAAAGTAATTAGCGAATATATTCTAGTGGCACAAGATAATAATTGGATTAGTAAGTAATCACAATTACGTGCAAACTGAGAAAGTGGATGCTAAAAGGTAGCCCGCGAAATTCAATTAACTTAAGTTTTTCAATTCGGAAGTCAGAGTCAAGTTGGTTTTTTTTTAACTGACTGCAAACCCATCAGAGGGTTCGCAGTCAGCAGTGATGCAGTCGTTGCTAGTGAGGCGCACTACTTTATTAAGAGCCATTGTGACACCCTTCTTTGTTGATTAAATTGACGGCACTTTAAATCGATGGTTCTGACCAAAGTTCTTTGATAGCCGTTACAGGTAAATCTGAAGCCAGAAAATCGAAGAGGTCGAAGTTTTAGCATTATTCTAGTTTATTTGGATTGTAGAGGACTTAGAAAATTGATTGATAGTAGTAATAACAATAATAATCATTTATTTCAGGATAAGTTATTCCCATAGATTACAAATATTATAGTAACGAATAAAATTAAAATTTATCAATCACAAAATAATAAACATAATTATTTGCTTCACAACAAAGTCACTCCATTAAAATCATAATATTTTCATAATAATCGTTGAACTTGAACTTGAAAGGTGTATACACCTTTCGCCACTTCCAATTGTTTTCTCGCATACCGACAAATGATTTTTCTGTTGGTATTCCTGCAAAACGCTAAAGGTCCGTTCCAGAGCCATGGCCTCTCTTTGAAAAGTATGAGTATAGGCTATGTACGCACGTACGAACACAAACATAGCAAAAACAAACACTAAACTTGAACCTTTGGTTTGTTTATAAAGACGGCATTTTCGAACACGAATGCGAACATAGTTTGAATCGAATTCGCGCAAAACAGTTGTGAACTCTCTTAATGACTATGGTGGCGTCATTAGAAATAGTTGATTGTGAAGCAGCGAAACGGTTTTTGGTGTTTACATTGATTCATGAAGAACACCATCTATGCAGATTATACTAATATAATCGCCGCAAACTTATTTGACGAACAGAGTGTTCAATATTAGTGGTATACACGTGCGAACAAAGTTGTTGCGTATCAACTACGTAACAAATTCGTTCGTATACGCGGCTGTATAAGTCACAGTATTTTCATCGTCTGTATAGGCACAAAATATATAGGTACAGAAGTCAATCTACATACAAAGCGAGCTCAAACAACGCACACATAGACACCTCTCACGGACACGATATCTCGTAGCTCCCCGGCCCACTCGTGGAACAATTCCGGCTCAAACGCTCATTAGTGTGCGTTCACCGAGCGTAGGTATAAAAAGTGAAGTACATACTTTTTTTATGGTGGGCAAAAATCATCCAATGACAACCCCCACTCTTGGGTGGAGCGGGAGATAGTGTCAGACTCTTACTTACTAAAAACCCACCCGTTCCTTCTAGCTTCTTCATACCGGGGCTCGAGCTTCTTTTCAGATAACCCTGGCTCCAGTAGGCTTCGACATAACTGGGCCCCTGCTGTTGCTGTCAACTACTTGAGGCGCGCGGGAACAGTGCGTGCCGTCGACGTCTTGGGCTTGGTCCGGATAGTTACCAGGAGGTCGGATAGCGAGCTACCCATGGCCCGCTGTCCGCAAGCCCGCGTCTACGGTGGGAGGTTGTCTTTTGTACCTATCTATTTTGTGGTATAGGTCTTTAACTATGAGCTTGCAAGTACCAACACTAAACTACACTCAATAAGACATGTTTTAGTGTTTTTATCTGCGTTTTATTCACACTTATCAAGTTAACTACGGTATAAATACTCGAGTCAAGCAGAAGAGCACTAAATACTTTCTTCATTTAAGGAGTTGTTACTATAAATCAGAGTTATAGGCCATTAACGTCAAGATGGCGCCGATAAAGACCCCCAAATTGATATAAAAGCAATTTTGATTATTATTTTCTGTTAAACAATGAGTTTTGATATGTTTGATATGTTTGTAATGGGATCGTTGAAATATTGCGCAGTTGTTCGAAAGAGTTACCGTGGCCCTAAAAAGCAAAGGGCAACTGAAACTCCCTTTTGTTCCTCCCAGAGCGGAAGGAGTTAATTAGTAGTCCCAACTCATACAAAAAATTGGTTCGATGATTCTTTGTCGATTTGTTACAGACATTGTTCTTTAGATACGTCCGCTGCCCGCCATTTATTTGAAACTAGCGGGCCGTCCCGGCTTTGCACGGGCAATAAATAAAGCCTATGGTACTCAGGGTGAATATAGCTTTCCAATAATAAAAGAATTTTTGAAATCGGCACAGTAGTTTTTGAGTTTATTCATTACAAAACATATACACAAAAATACTTCCCTCTTTATAATATTAGTGTAAATAAATGGGCTAGTTAAATAAAAAAATAAATGAACTATTTTAATTCTAACAATTTAGACAGTCGCTACGTTAATAAATGGATTAAATAGGTCCCGGAGTAGCAATACATTACATACATACTTATCTTGTTCTTCGTGGAGCGCGAAACGTTACGTTCTAGGAGTGCGGTTGGTTTTTTAACCCTTAAGATACCGTCAATTAGAGACACAATAGTAAGACAATAGATGCGCGGCCACCGGGTGTCGCTTGGGGATTCATGAATTAAACAATCCTACAATACTTACCACCACACACGGGCCTCAAAAAAACGCTAATAGCGGCCACAAAAAAAAAAAACTATAAGCCGCTGCAAATAACCGTTGAAGCGCACGACAGCTTGTGGCCGGAGAAGCTTGAAGCGGCTTCAAGCGTTTTTTTTGTGGCGGCACCGCCGCACACGAGCCACAAAAAAGGCCGCCTCAAAAAGAAGCTTGAAGCTGCTTTTTTGTGGACACACGCCCGCAAAAAACGGGGATAGTTAGATACCTACAGATACAAAAACGGAGATACTTAGATACTTAAAGATATAAAAACGGGGACAGTTAGATACCTAAAGATACAGCGGTAGAATTCCTCTCAAAACGTGGAAGGATGAAGGTCGCGTAAGTCCGCTGGAGGACCACAGAATCCATCGATGCGGCGGCGGTTTGAGTGAGCGTTATGTCCAGTAATAGACGACTTTTTGTTTGGAATGACGATGTTAAGTATAAACACGATAGGCCTTGTAATGCTCCCAAGTGCTTGGACTTAGGTCATTTCGCTAGCAGAGAGAATGGGCCGTAATCTACCAAGCGGACCCAATGCGAATTGGTGGCGATGTTAATTGCATAGCTTTAAAACTGTTTCTTCAATTCAATCAAAACAAAAATATCATTATCAATTAAAACAAAAGCAAGCCTTAAATCTCTCTTCCTGAATGTCACAATAAGGAAAAACAATTGAAATACGCCCCAAAAACTGAAAAGCATTGCTTTAAAAACCTTTTATTGGACTATACGCTTTAATATCGTGGAGTAGAGTCTGCCATCGAAATGGCTGCCATAAACTGCTTATTGCCAGTCGCTTTGGGCACACGTACATTGCCAGGCTGTGTTGCCACATCGTGCCATCTCCGGGGATTGAACAACAATGCCAGTTATATTGGCTTGTACGCATTGCTTTGTTTGAAATGAATGTTTAATTTCTGCGTTTCTGGGTGTTTGACAAAGTAATTTATTTTCAGCGGAGAAATAGATACATTCAAAACATAGGATACTTGGTATATAACGGTGGGCCGAAGTAGCACAATACCGGGATCGGGGTTATCCGAAAGGACACCAGAGCCCCGGTATGAAGGCTAGAAGGAACGGCGCGGGTTTTTTAGTCAGTAAGACTCTGACATATCTCCCGCTCCACCTAAAAGCGGGTTTTGTCATAAGATGATTTTCCCGTCGACAAAAAAAAAGGTATTCCCTGCCGAAGTCTGTTTTCTGATAGCTACACCTTACAAGCTTTTTTTTAATTAGAATAAGCTTGCGTTTGATCACTATCTCGCCTGATCGTACGAGATGATGTGGATGACAATCGATTACGCTTACGCGATTCTTGCCTAGAAGAAACCTACTCACTCTTGACTTGAATACGTACCTCTTTATGTAGCTATCAGGAAGCAAAGACTCTGGCAGAAAAGCGAAAAATAGTAGATTTTTTCTAGACAACCGTACTTTGTGGTCGACTACATCATAGCTTGCTATGTCAGAACGTGGTCAAGCGAGAGTCTATCAGAGATAAAAATAAAACCCACAAACTCATCAATATAACCATCAATAAAAAACCAAAAGGCACCATTCCTCGAAACGAAAGTAAACATCGTTCCACTTCAGTTAAGTTTCTTTCAAAACTTCGACAAGTTGTTCGAATAAAAACCAAAATGTATTAGCGCATTTGGAAACTTGAGCAAGTCTGTCTGGCGCCCCACTGGAATATCTTACCCTCAATGAGATCTGGGTGAAAGATATGGGATAAAGCGTTTGCTTGTACAGTGTACACACCAACTTCCTTTAGAATGAGTGAAATCTCAGATTACTGGATAAGACGTGTAGATACGGTTTCGGTGTTTTGACCTAGATTGAATTGAGATGAGACGTGTCGTCTCCAGAAATAAAAAGCAATCTTATACTGCAGTATCTTGGAAAAGGTCTGGAGATTGTTAGAGGGTTGGGCAGGTTTGCGGAATAGAGTGTAAAGTCCCGCAAACCTCCGTTGAAAAGGAAGGTTCCTTCGACAAAACATATGTTTTCTCTGATCTGGTAACTGCCCTATAGATGATTTCGAGCTGCTGTATGTTATGTTCAATTTACCTGGATCAAAGATATAAGTGTAAGTAGTAGCTTGATATTTCCCATGGGCATTTAAGATGTCTATCGGATTTTGGCGTCGGTCCTGCTTTCCTACGATAATATCGACCACCGAGTATTGCCAATCATACTTTCAGTGTTTCGAAATCAAAATGCAACGAAAATTTTAAATTTTTATAGAAAATTCGATGTGATTCCGAACTCAGTTTAATTTTCGCAACGAAATACGAGTATCACATCATATAAAGGCAAAAGGTGTTTACGTAAGTGTGTACATTTGTTACTCTTTACCACTCAATTGGCTAAACAGATCTGTATGGAATTCGGCACACGAGTAGACCATGTCCTGGAATAATACTTAGAATACTTTTTATCTCGGAATTATGATCCTTTGGAATAATATTCTGGCTTCACTCAGGGGAATGTTTTTTTACTTTTAAGTGGGTGAAGCTTCTAGTAAAAGCTTGAACATTATAAAGGCTCTTTTATGTGCAATCAAGTGCCTATTATAATTATTTAATTAATAATAAACAGCACCATCCCGTCTACCCTTCTTCCTAGAAATACAGAAAAAAAACATCAAAGCGTCTTATACTTGGAATAAAATCAAATCATAACTTACTTCCTTTTTCTATGAAATGGTTTTTTAACAGGAAAACCGAAACATAAAACAGTACGCCCATTCCGAAATCCTATTTTAAACCTTCTATTAAATTGAAACAGCTCCCACGTACATTGAATTTCGGAAAATAATACCTCAAAGGTCTTGTACAATACCGAGATAGAACATGAAACGTTTTTAGTCACAAAAACGAAATTGTAATACAGTCTAGCTGTTCTGAAATCCTAGTCACACATTTCACTACTAAAATAGAGACTACTATTTCTTACAATGGTCTACTATACCTTTGTATTTATACTTACTGTAGAATGTAAGGTTTGTGCCTACTTAGGGTTAAGAAAGGGTAAACAGGGTTTGAACACGCGAACATTTCCATGTAGTGTCTTACAAGTTAAACCCAAAATTATTGTGTAGCATGTTGCTATTGTTAACAATAGTAGTTTTTGCGACTTTTTTTGTACCAAACTAGTGGTTTCAAAGATTGCGTGCAAATTTAAGGTGGAACTATACTGAGCACACGCGTGACACGCACCCAATCTGGGCGCTTCGGTTTCCGTATATTTTCTAAGGTGACTAGACTTGTAGAGCTACACTTGATCTTCACCACGCGACTTCGTTCTACGTACGCTGTCAGCGATGAGACCGCCATTGTACCCATAAATTTAAAGTTTATGTATAAGCTGTGTTACTTTTTGGTGTACAATAAATTTTATTCTATTCTATTCTATTCTACAAATCAGGCGTGTTAACGTATGCGTTGGTCTAGTATAATTCAAGCTTAATGCAATTCATTTATCGCTAATTGTTACCTTATTCCATACTTGTTTTTATACGTCTAACAAATCATCTTAATTCATGAATCCCCAAGCGACCACCGGTGGCCGCGCATCTATTGTCTTACTATTGTGTCTCTAATTGACGGTATCTGAAGGGTTAATTCATGAATCCCCAAGCGACCACCGGTGGCCGCACATCTATTGTCTTACTATTGTGTCTCTAATTGACGGTATCTGAAGGGTTAATTCATGAATCCCCAAGCGACCACCGGTGGCCGCGCATCTATTGTCTTACTATTGTGTCTCTAATTGACGGTATCTGAAGGGTTAAATAAAAAGCGACTGGAATTTTCTCATATAAAAAATGTCTTATAAAATACCTGCATGTATGTCTGCTATATAAATCTCGTTTGTTATCCTACCAATTTTGATATTGTTTTCCCAATTAGAAAATTTAATTTTCATGCACTTTACCTATTATTTTTATTTCACCAGATTTGATTCTAACTATCAAAACGAAGTATGCACTAGACTTGGACTGACAATTGATTTAGGGAGATATGATATAAATAATTAGGTAATATTTTTTTTTAGCAGAAATATTCAGTAACACAATAATATTGTGTTTATGAAACTACATGAAACTACTACATGAAACTACTGTATGTTACTAGTATGAAGATTTATCCTCCTCACGCTCGTAACAACTCGCTAGCGCTGTCTCATGAATGTGCTTGCTTGGAATTAACACTTAATCACTTATATCACCAATATATCTCCCATTACCCTACAATTTTTCAAAAGCAGGTAGTTACCTTTTAAGTTAATATATTTTAATGATACCACTGTGAACTGATTACCTACTTTAAGAACCCCGATTGAAGTATAAAAGCTTCAGGAAATACAATTTTAAACGAAAAATTCAACAGTAATAATAGCAGTTTAAAACTCATCTCGCCAGTGAAATGGCATTTACCTCGGACGTATAGCGTTGCCATCCAATGTGGCGGATGGCGGGGTTGCCAGACTTCGTGGCGGATTGCCAAGTGACAAGCTGTTCGTTGTACACAGGAAGGTTTTGCATAGTTGGATAGATTACATTAGTTTGCCATGACATAAATAAATTGGTATTTCTTATCGATTATACCGTCTTTTACGAGTACTTCGCTGATGAAATTAATAATAATTTAAAAAATCCATGTTCCCGATACCGGTAGCCTACTATTTTATTTTTTATGTTTGTTTTATTATTTAAATATTTTAAAATATAATTTATATTACACATACTACGTGAAACATTAAATGAACCAAATCTCAGATACCCAAAATGATTTTTTATTTAATTTTTCTTACTGTATTAGGTCAAATACAGTAAGAAAAAAATCATTAAAAAAAATTAAAGGTTTTATGTGCAGTTTAAGTTTGCTTCAAATTAATATCTGCATTGAAATAAAAACTTTTATTATCTCGTGTATAAGAAAATTTGATTGGACTTCAACCATTTGGGTTTGTTTACCTATTTCGGCACGTGATGGCTTGACCTATTCATAAATAGACAGGTCGAAGTTTTTGATGACGATTTTTTTGAGAAATGTAACCTTTATAAAAAAGTGGTTTAATTGATTCTGCTCGTTATTCTGATCAAACTATTTTCAGGTTTTGCGTATTTAACGTTACACGTTGTATATGAATAAATGAAATAATATTAAAATATTAACTGCACGGTTGACGCAGTGGTTTGACGATTGACTGTTGTGCTGTATTCAATTTGTGCACGGACAGACAGGCAACAATTAAATTAGTGATCTTATAAGGGTTTCATTTTTGTTGGTTTAGGAACCCTAAAGAAGGAATCATCATCTATTAGCTCCCAGTGGGTTACTTTAATTTCCATAATTTGAATTTATATTTTTAATTTATTGTAAACTAGCTGCTCCCAGCGGCTTCACTTGCAGAAAATTATCCCAAGGGAACATATTTCCGGGATAAAAATTATCCTGTGTCCTATTCCAGGACATGGTCTATCCATGTACCAAATTTCATCAAAATCGGTTTTACTATTTAGGCGTAAAGACGTAACAAACAAACAAACTCACTTTCGCTTTTATAATATTAAGTAAGGATATTAAAAAAAAAAAAACAAAATTTATTCCCACGTAATAGAAACAACTAGAAACATTTAAAATTTAAAGAATGTCTATGAAGTTTCTTGCACATTCTTCTCCATAGATATATTCGCTTTGGAAAATGCAATTAGCATTTTCTGACTGACTGACTTCTTGATAATTCAGAAGTGCTTTTAAGTGGTTTATTTGAAATAAATGATTTAGTTATTTTGAACTGGCCTGTTTGTCTAGTCATTAGTGGCCCTGCTGCTATGCTGAAGGTCCTGGGTGGGATTCGAACCCTAAGTATGTTTATCGTTGTCAAGGACTCATAACACAAGTCCTACTTAGTTTGGGACTAGACGGCGCGGCGTTGTGTGATAGTTATGAAAAAAATATGTTTTTTTTTTTAAGAGATAAAGGCGTAAGCACCATCGATCACTTATCCAAATAATAATATATTCCAACCTAAACTCGTGTAACTAAATCCAAACATCCTTCCACGATCCCAATATGCTACAGTCAACAATATTGAACGATTTCCATACATTCGCTATATGTAACGTCAGCAACTAAAAGGAATAAACATTATAAGATGACTTTTATTTCATCTTTTAAAGGGTGAACGTTTTTCTGTTTTTTTTTTTATTATTCTTCGTGTAGTGTCTATGTAAAGCCCATAGACACTATACGGGCTATCATCATCATCATCAGCCTTTTTAATGTTCCCACTGCTGGGACTCAGGCCTCCTCTCTAGGAGAGGGAATGGGCCGTAATCCGCCACGCGGGCCCAGTGCGTGTTGGTAGATGTCACATGTCTTCGAATTTTTGGTTCTAGGACATGCCGGTTTCCTCACGATGTTTTCCTTCACCGTTTTGAGAGCAGTGGTGTTGAAATAAATCACACAAAGTAATGCTCCTGGCTGGGTTCAAACCTGCGATATACAACTCGTAAGTCGGGGGCCATTACCACTCGGCCACCACTGCTCTCACGACTTTAGTAGAATAAAAATAAACATGTTTCCTGTAGGTATTCATTTTACAGGTATACCCATTTAATTTTTTTTTAAATAAAATCACACATCTATTTATGTGCAAGTTTTTATTATACATTTTAAGTTATCTTCAAGAGCAAAATTTATTTCGTATTTATACTATACGGTTTGCTGTAAGAAAACCCAATTGTGGATTAAGCTCACCTATCTACATCAATCAACTTACTGTCTTATTAGAAATTTAAGAATAATAATAAAAACATACAAGAAATAGTAATATAGTCTCCTGGGAGAAGAATCTCCGAATAATACGCGCCATGTTAAGGGGTAACTACTGCTTTCTGGATCTAGACTTTGATCCAACTACCCAACGAGAGCCTCCTTAGATGTTGGTCAAAGCTCTTTGCTATTACGCCGTTGGCCATTACGACTATGAGCACAATGACTGTTATGTCTACTTCCCACATGTCGACAACCTCGCTAGCAAAATTAAGTAATATTTAAGACTAAGCGCCCTCGCTTAAGACGACTTCTTGTAGCGCTACTAACGTGCGTTAGTCGCATTTGCAAGCGCTGTAGAAAATAATGCCAACGCGCTACAGCATCACGACTGTTTTGATGCGAACGCGCTACAGTATCGCAACAATATCGATGCCTATGCGGTACAGCATCGCGACTATGTCGATGCAAACGCGCTACAGCATCGCGACTGTATCGATGCGAACGCGCTACAACATCGCGAGTGTATCGATGCAAACGCGCCACAGCATCGCAACTGTATCGATGCAAACGCGCTACAGCATCCCGACTGTATTGATGCGAACGCGCTACAGCATCGCGACTGTATCGATGCGACCGCGCTACAGCATCGCAACTGTATTGATGCGAACGCGCTACAGCATCGCGACTGTATCGATGCGAACGCGCTACAACATCGTGAGTGTATCGATGCAAACGCGCCACAGCATCGCGACTGTATCGATGCAAACGCGCTACAGCATCCCGATTGTATCGATGCGAACGCGCTACAGCATCGCAACTGTTTCAATGCGAACGCGCTATGGGATCGCGACTGTTTCGATGCGAACGCGCTACAGCATCGCAACTGTATCAATGCGAACGCGCTACAGTATCGTGACTGTTTCAATGCGAATGCGCTACAGCATCGTGACTGTTGCGATGCAAACGAGCTACAGCATTGCAACTGTTTCAATGCGAACGCGCTATGGGATCGCGACTGTTTCGCGCTACAGCATCGCAACTGTATCAATGCGAACGCGCTACAGTATCGTGACTGTTTCAATGCGAATGCGCTACAGCATCGTGACTGTTGCGATGCAAACGAGCTACAGCATTGCAACTGTTTCAATGCGAACGCGCTATGGGATCGCGACTGTTTCGATGCGAACGCGCTACAGTATCGCTACACAAAGTCACCGTGGGCGAAGGCCCTAAGATTCCATAATTAAGTTCTTTAAATTCCAGAACGTTTACAGATGTTGTTGCTGATTGTACAACGCAATAAGTACCTACCTCTCTCGAGGGAAGATTTCGTAAGTTTCAAATAACACAGTTATTTATAACATTACTACTGATTTTTCCTTGTTGTTATTTACTTTCCATTTTGTAATCTTTATTCAATATTAACCCTTCAGATACCGTCAATTAGAGACACAATAGTAAGACAATAGATGCGCGGCCACCGGTGGTCGCTTGGGGATTCATGAATTAAACTCTCTTGATTTACTTGGTATTCAAAGGGTAGAAAATGAGAGATTTCTATGGTAACTGAAACCAGTAACTACTCATTAATTCTTGGTTTATTAAGCTTAAAAGGCTGTGTAATGAAGATTCCAATTATTTTAATTAGAAACTTCTATTCGGTTTGAATTCGATGAATTTGTTGATTTTCCACAGAATATTACGTGAAACAACAGCATTATTCTAAACTAAAACACATTTTTTTTCTATCAATGGCTGGTATAGACTTTGAAACCATCTTAACTTCTGTGCCGAAACCATTTTTATTGGAAACTCAATAATTCAAAGATGGTATAATATTAGACCTTTAAACAATGCATTAAAAATAAATGCATCAGTGTAATAAAAATTGATTACTGATAATACGTATAATCAATCAAGCTAAAAACAGCTATTAACCTACTTTTCAAAAATAAAGAATTCACAACAAAAGATTTTTTCTCTTGACTCCTCTATCAGAATTTGGAAAGCTTCAGTTTACTTATTGGTGTTGGCCTGGGAACTGGAACAAAATGCACTATAAGTGCATTCTGGGCAGCACCTGGTCCAATTCCCACACAAGATTTTCTGTTTTTGGAAATGTCCTTCCCTGTTTTCCAACAAATAAACAAAGTGTATTTCTTTTTCATAGTAGCACATGCCGGTGGTATCCGTGAGTTTACATAATGTATATAAATTTTACGACTGGATGACTGGCCTTCTCTCTGTGGGAAAAAAATCCTCGGTTTTATTTGAGAAAAAAAATAGTCCTCCACGCGAGCCCAATGCGGCTTGGCCTACAATACGACATGTTAACGATTTTTGTAGTTTACTGTTCCAGTTTCCTCACGATGTTCCTTCAGCGTTTCGTATTTAATATGGTGAAGGCACATCACCAAGACATTTAGTGGTGTTGACATCTTAATCTACATCAATACTAGCTAGAAGGAACGGCGCGGGGTTTTTAGTCAGTAAGAGTCTGACACTGTCTCCCGCTCCACCCAAGAGTGGGTTTCGTCAAAGATGAATTTCCCAGTCGACAAAAAAAAAAAAATATCCTAAAGAGGTAAAATTATTTTTTTTGTTTGTAGGAGGTATTCTCTGAAAGTACTGATTCGATTGCACAAAAATTCACCGGTAGAAAGCTGCTTTATTCCTGAGTGGTATAGGCTATATTTTATGTAAATGCATAAAAGCTAGTAAATTACAAAGAGGAAAATTCCTGTCTGGGTTTTTTAATTTTTTCATTATTACTATTAATTCATGAATCCCCAAGCGACCACCGGTGGCCGCGCATCTATTGTCTTACTATTGTGTCTCTAATTGATGGTATCTGAAGGGTTAATAGACTCGCGATTTACCACTATTTCATCTGATGGTGAGTGATGATAGCTGCATGCAAAATTTTGAAGAAAAAATGGGAGTTGGGCGTAGAAGGTAAAAAAATAGCCTACGACCAATTCTCAGACTTAAAAAATGTACAAAACCAAAAAAAAACAAATGTCGATCAAGCCGTTTCGGAGGACAAACACTGTCGTGTCCTTGATCCTTAGTACTCACCTACGTCATAAAAATAATCCTTGTGCTTTCACGCTCCTAGTCCCAATAATTTTGGCTGTGCGTTGATTTTTCAGTCGTTCAGTTTTTCCTTTTATATACCTACTGGCTTTTGTATCAAAGATAACCTATGCCACTCAGGAAAAAAGCAGCTGTCTATCGGTAAAAAAAATTTTAGCAATCGGACCAGTACTTTCAGAGATTACCTCCTACAAACAAATATTACCTCTTTATATGTACTGTAGATATAGATGATACAAATTATTACACACTGAAGTGGATAATTACAATTCCTTTTTCCTCCTTAATACTCCACGGAGTATATTGCGTGTCACAAACTATTACATTTCTGTATTATATCTACAATCTCTAGTATTATTACAGTAATTTTCAAATCATTTTCAAGCCAAATTAAACTGTGAGAATTCGTGGAAATGTTATTTATTTAAACTAAGTCATTTGTCATTGTGTTTCTAGTCGTTGTCTCAATTTTATAATTATTTTATTTATTTTTATATGATGAAATGCCGTACCTTTTCAATATAAAATTATCCTAATCTTTTGATTCAAAATACGGCATGAAACAACTACAAATTTGTAAATTTTTAATTAAGATATACTTTTTTCAAAAAACGACAATTACCAGAATTTAATCATCATCTTCGAGATGGGTCTGCCAAATACCAGCTTGATGCACTAGGATCTGAGAAAAGAGCCAAAAACCTCATTGCCAATGATGCATTTGTAGAGTTTTGTCTCGTATCTCTAGACCAAGATTTCTGATATAATAAATGATTTATTTTTAATATTCATATTAAAACTTCAAAGTCTGACGGCGAATTGCTAGCCTGTCGGTTTTTTACCGTTTACATTTTGGGGAGTGTGTATTGGAATTACAGGATTTAATTCCGCCAAGTCCGTTCCATCACCGGACCACTAGATGTATGGCATATAGCCACCGATACATGGTTGAATGAAATTCCCTATCAGAGTCAGTGTTTCCTGATAGCTACAACTTGTCAGGGGTCTATAAGTCAAGAGTGATTAGGTTACTTCTAGGCAAGCGTGCTCCATCGTCGTCCACCTCATCGGTTACTATTAGGTGAGATAGTAGTGAAACGCATAGTCTCGCGTTTCACTACTATCTAAAAAAAAACATATATATATAACATACACCCATCTGCTCACGAACCTGGGCAAGGGCTACCGAACGTAGAGGATAGACTGAGACCCACATTGACTGACTGACTGTTGACTGGAGAGGTGTGTGTGTGTGCTTTTTCTTCTCTGTGGTTGGAGCCAGAGGAGACGTCAAACTTCCACTGAAGACCCATAATGTTGCTTCAATTGCCCTTTGTCCTGGCTAGGGTTGGCCCTAACTGGTTTCGTGAATCTTGCAGACATATCTTTGAGCTGCGCTTGAAATACGACACTTCGTCGACCTGGGCTTGGTCCATACTGGACGGCGAGCTGCTCATTGCTCGCCAATTAAGTGACATATATTTAATTTAGCCAGATCAAATATTATTTAATACTCATTAAAACCGCTCTCACAAATCCATCCACTTTCTGAACAATACTGAATGCTACTGAACGCGTTCTCCCAATTACACTGAGTGCCAACAAAAGTGTGGATACCTTAATGCGTCGTTCTATTGTTTTCGAGTACTTTATACGTAGGAGTCTCGAGGTCACTTCACGTAATGATAGGCGTGGAACTTGAAAATGAGCCAATTTTTTTGCACGGACTTGTAAACATTGTGAGTGGAAATTTTTGGGTTGTCTTGTTGTGTTTTGGTCACTGAAAGTAGGTATATGATCGAACGGTTGGAAATTTCAAAGCTTTGAAAAATCTCATCATCAAAAGTAAAATAATGAAGTTTTCAAATAAATACAGAATCATTTGTAAAATACTGGCAACCTCTCAGGACCATGTTGCTAAAATCATAAAAAACAACTAAAATATGATTTTTTTTTTTAAAGTCATAGAACAAAAGTAGTTGTTTATGATGTTAGTAATACAGTCCTGCAAGGTTGTTAGTGTTTTACAGATAACACTTTAGAAGAAATTGTAAAGAAGTGAGATAAAGAAACACGGATGCAATCCACAAAATACCTCATCAATATTTTCGTCAAAAGACGTCCACTGTTCGACATAGGCCTATGTCCAACAGTGGACATCTTTCGGCTAGTGTCGTTTCGGTGGTTTATTCTCAACGGCCACCCCTGAGTTTGCCACCGGGCAAACTCAGCAGTATAACTGCGAAGTAGGTACAGGAGTTTATTCACATTTCGTATTGCGACATTATCAATAGAAATTAAAATAAAACATCACTGAATATCATGACCGATAAAAATCCATACTAATATTATAAATGGGAAAGTGTATGTGTCTGTTTGTCCGTCTTTCACAGTAAAACGGAGAGACGAATTGACATGATTTTTTAAGTGGAGATAGTTGAAGAGATGGAGAGTGACATAGACTACCTGTACCTTTTGTTTTTTTCTAACCCCCCACTTCGCCACCCGGTGGCAAGCTCAGGGGTGGCTGATGGAAATAAACCTATTTCTGTTTCCGCTATGACCAAAAAAATATAAAAAAATCCGAATAAAAAATATATTTAATGAGACTCTTATATAATAACCGTGATTTTTTTGCACGAACCTGTCGCGAGTCCGACCCGAACTTGGCTGTTTTATTTTTATGTTATTCTATTTTAAACTATCTTTCGAGTTTCCATTTCAGAAAGTTCTTCTTCAATAGTCATACGAATAGAAGTTGTTACAATACTTCACTTCCTTCTTTCAAAATATGTCCAAGTTTCTTTGCAAACATTCAGAAGTTTGTATTATCAGTGGTCTTATATGGCAAAAGTTCTAGTGAATAAAACTTTATCTCTATAACAATAGAATGTCTGCATATAACTCGATCAATTTTTGCGAACTCTACTACAGAACTATAATCTTATGGGATTGGATCAGGTTACTTTATGGGGATATTTTTGATGCGATATTTTTTTATCTATGTTATGTTTAGCGAAAATGGTAGCTACGCATATTTTAGGGGTCTGTACCTCCAAAGGAAAAAACGAAACCCTAATAGGATCACTTTGTTGTTCACCTGTCTGTCTGTCTGTTTGTCAAGGCCCTTCATCTCGGGGCGCGTGAACGTATTGAGCTGAAATTTTAACCCATATACTTAAGTATACCACCGTTGAAGCTGTGAAAGTATCCAAATCTTAAGTTATCAATAAAATAGATGCGGCCGTATATATTGCAAAAAAATAAAAAAGGTTTCTTTCAACACTCTTAAGGGAAGCAAAATTGATACTTTCCATTGACCCAGAATCCTGAAATTTAAAAACAAACAATGTCTTATGGCACACAATAGGAATAAATCTGAAAATCGTGTGTTATTATGTCTTAAAAAAAGACAATGTTTTTTGCGATTCGGAAAAATCTTCTGAGACTCCCTTCGGGAATTGAACTATTTACATAGGTTTGTATGGAACTTTCAATGCGGGAGTGCTCGTTTTCAAAAACGCGATTTTAAAGTGTCTTAGAAAGCTCAATGAAATTAGGTGAAGGAAACACACACCCCGCAAATACTAATCCTGCCTGTCAAGCCTTCTTTTGGATTCCCTCGATCCTCACCAGATCATCGACACATCTTATGGGAGCGCTCCAACGCCACTCCAGAATCTTTCGGCCTCATCAAACATTTGTTTCTATGGACTATGTTTCAAAAACTGCCCTGCCCAATGCCACAATTTAACGATTCTTTGAACTAGGTCGGTATAATTTGTTCTCCTGGGGATATTTTCATTCCCGATTCAATCACGCAAGGAAACTCCGAGTGTTGCCATCTCCATTACCTTGGGGGTGACTTTTGAATCTTTGTAATGACACCTGGTTTTATTTAGTGCCATATATTTTAGGTATTAAGTCAGGTTTTAGTATGGTATATAATGCGTCGCTAGTTATATCATTTTGCTTTATCTCGACAATATTAATTTTAGATGCGAAACTATAAAAAATTTTTTTTTTCTCTCTGCTAGAGAGGAGACCTGAGTCCCAGGGGAACATTAAAAAAAAAGGATGATGGTGATGATATGCGAAACCCGAAAAATGTATACAAAACATATTTTTATGTAAAGAATGTATGTACAAAATTTCATAACACTATCATGAAAAATTACAAAGTTAGAGGTTCGTTAAGTTACTTGGTTGTCCGCACAAATAAATGGTCACCGGACCATCCGGGTGGCTAGCGCCTAATGCCCGGTATAACCAGCCGTGACCTGTATTGTAGTTAGTGTTGGTCGTGCCCAACTAGTGACCTTTTTAAATATTTTAGGGAAAAAATATAACATGGTATAATAATATTGAGAGCAGTGGTGGCTGAGTAGTAATGGCTCTGACTTACGAGTTGTATGTCGCAGGTTCGAACCCAGCCAGGCACATTACTTTGTGTAATTTATTTCATCACCACAGCTCTCAAAACGGTGAAGGAAAACATCGTGAGGAATCCGGCATGTCCTTGAACCAAAAATTCAAAATACATGTGACATTCACTAACCCACACTGGTCCCGCGAGGTGGAATACAGCCCATTCCCTCTCCTAGAGAGGAAGCCTGAATCCCAGCACCATTAAAAAGGCTGATGATGATGATGATTGGAACAGATTCAGTTACTGATTCTGAACAAAGTATATTCAGGTTTTGCATTATACTAAACAATAATGTTGTATAAACGCATTTCCTATTCCACATCTAAAAGCTAACATAATAAAATTATTACACTCATGCATCCACTACGCTGTTATCGCAACTAAAGTTAAATGTGGTCTCGTTACGCCGAGTTTGCCAACAATAGTTTCGAACCGGAATCGAACTCGGGGCCTCTCGATCGGAAGTCCACACTTGTTGTTTGAAACTGTTATTGCGTTTCATTAGAATCTGTTCGCTGTTTTGCTGCTGTTTGCTAGTTTTTGAAGCAAATGGCTGTGCTATTGTTTTTATTATTATACTAGCGAACAGCCCTTTCAATTGCCCTTTGGGTGACTTTGAGCCTTCTGATAAGGCCCATTGTGCAGGGCACATTGCTCGCAGAACAGATGGCCGTTAGGGCCGAAAGGTTCTGGAGTGGCGACCGCGTACTGGAAGACGCAGCGCGGAAGTCCTCCTACAAGGTGGACCGATGACCTGGTGAAAGTTGCGGGAATCCGATGGATGCGAGACGCACAGGATCGATCATTGTGGCGACACTTAGTGGAGGCCTATGTCCAACAGTGGACGTTTGTCAGCTGAAATGATGATGATGATGACTAGCGAACAGTGGTGTGAGCAGTGGTGGCCCCAAAAAATTCGAATATATGTGACATCCACGAACCAGCACTGGGTTCGCGTGATGGATTACGGTCCATTTCCTCTCCTAGAGAGGAGGCCTGAGTCCTAACAGTGGGAACATTAAAAGGCCGACTATACTAGCGAACACTTGGAGTATATTATTAGTACTCGTAAATGTAATTAATAGAAGGACTATGTAAAATAGTCCCTTGGTGGCCGGAATATTTGAACATTTGTAAATAAAAAATACCACACCGGGCCATCCAGGCGACTGAGGAGTTATTTTGCACTTGCACCTAGCGGTATGCTGCCACCTAATGCCCGCTATGAACTGCCGTAACCTGCGTTGTACTTAGTGACGATGGTGTTCAACTTGCGATTCTGAATAACTATATTCAGGTTTCGCATAAATTAAAAATTATGTTGTATGCAATTACTATCTGCAAGCCAAATGAATTTAATTTTGCACTCATGTTGATGAGAAAATTGGTGAAAGTGATATCCACTGAAAAAATAATTAATTAAAATACTTTACTCAACGAATGAAATGACAGAGTTGTCAAATCCAATTAATTTACGGAAATGCATGCCAATGTTTTAAGGCATGCATGATGGTGATGATTTTTTTGGGTGGATAAACCATCCCATGACATCGGGGGCCCTTGGGTGGAGCACGACGGCATGGCAGACTTTTACTGACTAAAAACCCTCCCCGCTTCTTTCATTACTTTTCATACCAAAGCCGAGTTTTCCTTTTAGAAACAAACCCTCGGCCCCAGTAGGCTTCGACCCTGCTGGGGCCTATGGCTTGCTGACATCTCCTTGAGCCGCGCGTGGAACGGTCCGGACGGTTACCGGTCGGTCGGACGGCAAGCTATCCGTTGCTTGCCGTCCGCAAACCCTCGATAATGATGATGATACTAAATCTAGATCCGGCCAGCAACTTCGCTCACCACTGCAAAATATTCTCGGGATAAAGAGTAGGTATGTAATATTTCAGGACATAGTCTACCTGTGCACCAAGTTTCATCGAAATCTGTTCACCCATTCAAGCGTGAAGGAGAAACGAACATACACGCTCACAAACTTTCACCTTTATGATTTTAGTGTGATGTCGTATCCTAAAAATCTCACATTAATTTGTCCTAAATATGTGTAGTCACGAAATAATACATTATTATTGGCTTCTGCCAGCGGCTTCGCCCGCGGTAAACTCGATTTCTCTATACAAACTTCTACCCCCTGTTTTTTAGCCCTTTAGGGGTCGAATTTCGTAAAATTTTTAGCGAATTGTAGACACACCCCATCAAGAACATGCAACCTGAGCGTATTAATATGGCACCTGGCTTAAAAACAGTCGCCACATTAAAATCGAAAATAGTTCTTTTTTGAGTTTAATTGTCACGTTTAAAGCGTTTTAAATTCGAAAAGTAAGTAATATTATGTAAAGTAAGTAATAACGTCATGAGAAACAACTCAGCGCCAAATAAATGTTGATATCAAAAAACTAAAATAAAATTCAAAGCACTTCAAACGTCATCATCAGGTGCCATGTTAAGGCTACTCGCCCACGTCCGATATCGGTGGCCGATCTTTTGTAGAAGAAAAATAGAACACCCTGATAGCAAATAGTGTGTTGTATTTTTCTCCACGCACACGTCCTACAAAAAGTCGGTCAGAAATACAGAACAGTGTCACAAATATACAAAATCGGCCCGATTATCTGGTCTGACATGGGCGAACAGCGTACCTGCCAAATTTTAAGTTTGTATGTGTTATAGTTTCAAAAATTTTGTGATTAACCTGTGAGTGGTATTTCGTTGTTTTATATAATATAGATAGATGATAGATGACAAATTAAACAAAGCCCAAATAATGTCAATATAAACAACATTATCAATTTCTTAGTTCCCAATTCCTCCATCCATTAAAGTCTTGTTTATGTATATTAACTGTGAGTGAGTGCCGATATTAAATTCCCGATAGACACGAGAACAGAATGTGTTCATTAAAGGTTGTACCACAAAGTATATAGGTACAGAAGTCAATCTACATACAAAACGCGCTCGAGTAACGCACACATAGACACCGCTCACGGTCACGGAATCTCGGAGCGCCTCGGCCCGCTCGTCGAACAGTGCCGGCTCAAAGGCTCATCCATTAGTGTGAGTCCATCGAGAGTAAGTATAAAAAGTGAAGTACATACATGAGATGGTCTTCTGCACCTCTCTATTTTGTGGTTGTACTCCAATGAGGGCGGGGACAATATATCGGATTTCGACGCGACAGGAATTTAGATATATCTCTTTGGTAAGTCTTAAGTTTATAAATTATAGTGGAGAACTAATTATAATAAAACTTTCATAATGGAAGTTTACTTGTAATCAATTTATTCTCCCAAATACCAATCTATACTATGGCAGCACGGTTGGCACAGTGGGTGACTTTTCGCTGTGCTGAGAGTTACGGGTTGGATTCCCGAACGAAGCAAATATTTTTATGGCATACAAAAAACCGAAACAGTGTTCCGGGCCTGGGTAGTCTAACACTCAAAATTGATGCTTCCTGTGCGTTAAAAACACTTTATAGGTAAAGCGTTTGTATAACACGTGTATGTGCACGTTATAACAATAATAAAGGAAAACCTGCATAATTATATTCTCCATACTCTCTCAAAAAAGGTAAATATGGTTTAGTTGCTTCATTACCGAAGTTCGGTGTCATATTTAAAAAACTGTTATGTGTGAGAGAGAGAGAATATTTAAGGCCCTAAAAATTTGCCTTCACTCAATTACAGGTCTTAATCTGGACAAAGCTGTAAACCTATTTTTAGATCACTAAAAAATTTTACATTAACTTTCTTGTACTTTTAACATGCTCTAAGGCAAAATGTATTGGAAATTGGAACTCTCCATAAATTAATACCGTATCTGTTACATATGCCTATTAAAAATAAAAACAAAAGCTGATAATTCTAATCGAAAACTGTCATAATTTTTCCCTTAAAAGAAGTTATTCAGTCAATACCAATCTCCTTTACAAAATAAAAATACATTAAAAGACTGGTCATAAGAAATAATATCATCAAAGAACTGAAAAACCACATGTGGGTTTGTAGCCTAAAAAAAACTTATTCAGAAATAGGTGTTTTTTATCAAAATTCTTTCAATTTTCAAAGCAATTGATCAGCCTAGGGGCATACAAAGGGCTCGCGCGAAATAAGCTCGAGTGGGTCTTCCAAGTATGTATACTTACTTAGCACAAAATTTGTTGACAAGAAAATATTTTTGTACCGTGTTGAAAGGATACTCTATAAGTGTATTTTCACGACATTTTTGTTCGTATAGAAATTCTAAATGTTTGATGTTGTGAGGATTCCGTTAGGTAGCCAGATTAGGGTCATATTTACTTGAAGATCGTGAAGCAAGAAATCAATTTGTTAAGCTCTGCTTTAGATCAAATTGTTAATTTTGATATAATAATAATAATTATTATTCCACAACTATCACCGTCTAGTCTCAGGCTAAGCAGAGCTTGTGTTATGAGTACTAGACAACTGATAAACAATACTTATATATTTCTTAATACATATATATTATAGATAAATTACATCCAGACACAGAACAAATGATCATGTTCATCACACAAACATTTGTCCTGGGTGGGAATCGAATCCACGACCTCCGGCATAGCAGACAGGGCCACTAACCAGTAGACCAACAGGCCAGTCAATATAAGGCCAGTCGATATTCTTTGCGCTTCAAAATTTTTTGGTCTGATTACAGTTATTATTGAAGTGAACAATGAAATCGCTTCTACAGTAATTATTATTTCAACGAGCTGAATTTTCCTCATACCATTGAACATAAAAAAAAGTTCAGAGCATGACCTAACCAAAAAATTATATCCTCCTATTTTTATTCCCTCTACAATATCCATATCAAAAATATAAATTACGGCATTCTCTTTGATTTATGGATTCAGCCTATCAGTCCCACTTGGGTGAAAATGTGCCGAATAAATTCACATTACCTGTTTAAATCACAAAGAAATATTATATGGTATAGAACCTTCGTAATTACTAGACGTGAAGAGTAATTAGTGACTATGACAATTTGGTAATGCATATCAATTCTATACTTTCACATGCTGTTATTTAGTTTCACCTGTCTCGATGTTTGTCTGTAATCAAATTTTGCAAATTAAATTTGACCCACTTTCCGGTTACTGATTGAGCTGAAATTTTGCATGCATGTGTAAATCAGATGACAATGCAAAAGTATTTTGACATGGAGCTGATCTGATTATGGAACCGGAAGGTGACAATCCATCCCCATAGAGTTTAGGCTCGTATGATTCGTCTTGACGAGTATTAATTATATAGGTATACCGAGCTATAAAAGCTTGCTATGAAAAAATGATTTTCATTAACAGCTTGTTTTTTGTTTAAGTGCTTATGCACTTGCTTCTTCATTGTGTTTATCCGTGTGTTAAATAAACATATTTTCTTTCCTTCTTTCTTTCAAATAACTTCATCTTTTTTATGACTGACAATTCCAAAGTGCTTGTAAACGGTTTGATTGAAATAAATGCTTTAACTTTGACTTTGACAAAGTCGACTGATACTTCTATTAGCATATTTATATCAGAAATCTTAGCTATTATCCATTTACGGACCTTTGACATCGGGGACGCTATCCCGTGGGAAATCAAAGCATGTTGAGAGTGAAACGGACGATTTAAACATTGCAAATAAGTGGATCTTTTTGATCTTGGATTAGTTAGAATATATTTTGTTTGATTAGGTTGTTGACTGTGGACAACGACTTTTGAGTTTTCTTCGCTGAGTGATCGATTTTGTTTATGCTCCTACATTTGTGCCAGCTTCTATTCAACAATAGTTATAGTAGATGTAAAATTCGAAACACGTGTAAAGTATTTTTACGTAAAGAATCTACGAGTATGTACAAAAATTAACTGTATCATGAAAAATCACAAAGTTATAAGCTCGTTATGTCAGCAAAAATACATAGTTTCCAGGACATCCGGGCTACTAAGGGGTTGTTTTGCACCTGCACCTAGCTAGCTGTTTTCTGGCGCCTAGTACTCACTATGACCTGAGCTGTGATCTGTAGTGTTGCACTAAGTGTCGGCGGTGTCCAAGTTGTGACCATTTTAAATATTTTTGGAAAAAAAAATATAAAACGGTCATGATTTTTTATATGAGTTATATTTAGTTTTCCAGTAATTATTATTACACTAATCGTACTAATTTTAGAAAGGTGAAAAGTGAGTATGTTTCTTCCTATTTCATGCTTAAATGACAAAAGAAAAAAGAAATTCCTGAAATAGAACATGGGATACTTTTTTGTTCTGGAAGTTTCACTAATATTCGCTTTTGAATAATTTCCTACTATCATACGGGCCAAGTCACTGGCAGTATCTAGGAGTTTAGTTTAAGAAGCAGTAATTTAAGTAATGAAAACTAATTTTTTGATGTTTCATATATCAAAAGCAGCTTAGCTAAGGACGTTTCATGTTTATAATTCGTTGCTCACACCACGAGCTTTTAACGTGATCGATTTGGCGACATAAACTGAATTGTTAAAGGGATAGAGCTATATAGATTATAATATAGAATCTTCATCGTCAGCCTTTTTAATATTCTCACTGCTGGGACTCAGGCCTCCTCTTTAGGAAAGGGAATGGTCCGCAATCCACCACGCGGGTCCAGTGCGTGTTGGTGAATGTCACATGTCATCGAATTTTTGGTTCTAGGACATGTCGGTTTCCTCACGATGTTTTCCTTTATCGTTTTGTGAACAGTGGTGATGAAATAAATTACACAAAGTAATAATAATTATAGAATAGAGTAAGCTATATAGCTTCATTCTTCTTTCTCGCTCACACGATTGACCTTTTAACATATCATAGTGAGGCTCCTGATCTAAAATAAACAGACTACAATAGCATATCCGACACTGTATCACGTACTTACGAGTATGTATGTAACCTACAGATCGTATTTGCATACAATAATATTGACACATTTGTTGGAACAATAAATCAAATAGCTATATTTGCTATTGTATTTGCAGATTTCTTGATGAGAACATAACATTACTTGATAAGATGTAACTGGACAGCGATAGAGGCAGCCAGCAACACTGAATAAGCACTTCCACATAATAGGCATCACAGACAGTCCCCTGTGCAGAGCATGCTTGGAGGGGGAGGAGACAATTACGGTTGTGCACCTAGACTGCACAGGTGTCACTGAAACACGTACACAAACCTTTGGATCCCCTCATTGATGCCCTGAAAAACTGAGAGGCGTAATCTGTTTTTGGAGAAAGGTTGGCTGGTTGGAATAAGCCCACTAAAGCCAATATTTAGGGAAGTCCAATGTTCGACAGTAGACGTCTTTTGGCCGTAATATTCTCACAAGGCGCCAATTACGATAAAAAAAGAAAACAAGAAAATATACCTGTCTTCAAGCTAATCAAATAACATTCTCTCTCTATTAATATTACATCTCGTAATTTAATATTTTATAGATATGTATTTTTATAATATAATTTATCTATTTATGTGTAGGTACATTTATTTCGAATTTCTTAATTTTTTATGTATGGTTTAGTAAAGTGTATTTTTAGTTTTTAATCTATTTTATACACTGTCTTCTTTTGAATTATAATAATAACGTAATAATATTCCACAACTATCACACACCGCCGTCTAGTCCCAAGCTAAGCAGAGCTTGTGTTATGGGTACTAAACAACTAATAAACATACTTATATATTTTTAAATACATACATATTATAGATAATTTACACCCAGACACAGAACAAATGATTATGCTCATCACATAAACATTTGTCCTGGGTGGGAATCGAACCCACGACCTCCGGCATAGCAGTCAGGGTCACTAACCACTAGACCAACAGGCCACTAATTAAACAGAACCTTTGCGCTCTTGTACCTTTTTCCGTATCTGATACGTAAATAAATAATAAACCTAGTACTTCTCGTATCGTCTAACGTGGGAGAAGTTATGATTTCCTACCACAAACAAAATACCATGGTACCATAAAACATAAACACCCCGTATCATAAACTACTGTACAAGATACAGGATGTCGCTTACCGGTAACACGATAACAAATAATCTGGAAGCCTTTATTCATACCGGATGCAGCGCCAACCCTTTTGCTCGTTCCCAAAATATCTGTCTATCGATTTTCCTCAAAGACATCGTTCAGTCCTCTTCTGAAACATTATTACGGATTGAAGCAGTCGATCAAGAGAGCATATTTTTATCTGAATCAAGAAAATTCGAGGTTGAAATTTATGTTATGTATTCAGAGCATGTGGTTTTATAGAGTGGTTGGTTTTTGGAACTGTGACTGTAAAAGAAACTTAACTTTAAATCATATTCATTGAGTGAGAATGACAAATCCTCAACTGTCATGCTTGTAATGTCAAACAAGTTGTAACCTAGCAAGAATGCTCCATGCTAATTCACATGCTTATAATGCAACAGGAGGGGCCCACCTGGGTCGAAGCCTACCGGGGTCGGGGTTATCCGAAAGGAAACTAGAGCCCCGGTATGAAGGCTAGAAGGAACGCCGCGGCGTTTTTAGTCAGTAAGACTCTGACACTGTCTCCCGCTCCACCCAAGAGCGGGTTTCGTCAATGATGATTTTCCCCGTCGACAGAAAAAACAAAAAAAAAAGACTATTATGGAAGTCAACGACTTGACGAACAAAAGAAAAGTTTGAGGTATTCATCATCATCATCATTTCAGCCGATAGACGTCCACTGTTGGACATAGGCCTCCTCCAAATGTCGCCACAATGATCATTCCTGTGCGTCGGGTATTCACAATAATAAAATAAAAACAAAAATATACTTTACAAAGTAGGTACTCGTAAATGCAAAAACAATCCTAAAGTCAAATTGTAAAATGAAAATAATCATCAATGTTATATTATATTACTATTATATTATTATATTCTAATATAATTACATGTATTGATCTTTCCCTCTATAATTGAATCCTAAAGAAAGAAAGGAAAACGGTTTATTTACGCGAAAAAAAACGCAATCTTAAAACTTGCTAACAAACATCAACTCCTCTTAATTAAACTTGGAACTGTATTCTAACATAAATAGTTGCCTTGGTTCAATACAGTAACAGTAACTAGTAATATTATTGGAATCGTCTGATTCCCTCAGAGTAGCTGCACGTGGAAAGGAAAAAAACTAGTCCTTGCAACCCACACGTGGCGATATAAATAAATTGCGATGTAGTTTTTATTGCAAGTCTTATTGGAATTCAATAATGTAATGATTTTTTACCTTAGTTTCGAAGTTCAACCTTGAGCTTGATACTGCTATTAATGGTATGTTATGGACCCGAGAGTAACCAGCTGCCTGCGGCTATTTCTGGTGCCCCGACTATAGAGTGGTTCAAAGTTCAAAAAATGGCTTATCCAGCAAGCTTTTTATTCTTTTGACGAATTTATGATGTAATTTAATTTAACTTTGACAATTGAATTCTATTAATTTGGACTGAATATTATGCACTTTGTACGGTGAGTCTTGAAAAATTTAGACCCGACCGTGTGGACAGTTTCCACGAACCCATCATTATATTCGTCCACGAAGCTCCCTAGGCACTCAAAACGTACCTGCGTACCGGAAGACGCAGCGTTGGAAGGCCTCCAACAAGGTGGACCGACGACCTGGTCAGGGTCGCGGGAATCCGATGGATGCGTGACGCACAGGACCGGTCGTTGTGGCGACGCTTGGGGGAGGCCTATGTCCAGCAGTGGACGTCTTTCGGCTGATATGATGATAATGATGATTATGCACTTTTGTTAAGATTTATTTTTTATTTTTATTTTTGATTTCGACTTCTATTTATTTATTTGTTTATATCTTTTATATGTTTGACATTCTTTATCATTTGACATTGTATTTATTTGACTTGTAAGAATCCCTTACCAATAAACTACTATGACTATGACTTATATGACTATATTATTCTTATAGCTATTTTTCGGGCTATATAACTTTGATAATCCAACTAAGCTCGCTTTTAAAGAAATCGTAGGTCCGAATCTGGCTTTAGATTTCTGTTTTTAGTTCCACAAATACGACAGACAACGTTGATTAGAGAATTGTTATTTATAGTCCAAGTTTTAATTGTTTGCCAGTGAGCTCAATCTGATCTGTGTGATTTTATACTGATATAAACTATTTCAATATAGTATAAGATATAGTAGAGGAGTTTGAGGTACCTATTTTTGAGATAGTTTCTTAATAGAGGTAAAGTTGTCGTTCGTCAAAATTACTATTCTATTATGTGTTTTTCTACCGGTGAATAATATGTATGCATAAATACAATTACTTTTAAACCAAAAAAGAGGGGTGTTATAAGTTTGACTGCTATATGTGTAGGTCTGTCTAAATATGTGTCTGGCTGTGGCAGTGAAGCTCTTCAGCTGGGATTCCGATCCCGATTTCCGGTCACCGTAGGCGCGAGCTCGCCGTCCGACCATCCAGTAACCTTCCAGACTGAGCCCATGTCGTCGACAGCACGTATTGTTCCGCCTGCGCTTCAAAGAGATGTCAGCAATAGTGTAGGGCCCAGCAGGGTCGAAGCCTACTAGGGCCAAGGATCTGCTTTTGAAAAGAAGACTCGGCTCTGGTGTAAAAGGCAATGAACGAACAGGAGCGGGCATTTTAGTCCGTAAAAGTCTGACACACCCTGCCGCCTTGCCTAAAAGTGGAGTATGTCATTGAATGATTAATATAATATTCCACAACTATCATACAACGCCGTCTAGTCCCAAGCTAAGCAGAGCTTGTGTTTTGGGTACGAGACAACTGATAAACATATTTATATATTTCTAAATACATACATATTATAGATAAATTACACCCAGACACTACAAATGATCATGCTCATCACATAAGTATTTGTCCTGGGTGGGAATCGAACCCACGACCTCCGGCATAGCAGACAGGGTCACTAACCACTAGACCAACAGACCAGTCAAAGATTATCCCACCTAAAAAAAAACATACATCTATATCAGCCTTAATCAACTTTAACCCTTCAGATACCGTCAATTAGAGACACAATAGTAAGACAATAGATGCGCGGCCACCGGTGGTCGCTTGGGGATTCATGAATTAAATTAACTCTCAAAAATCAGTATTCCTTGTTCTACAAGCTCCAAGTTCTTCCATAAGTGAATGCCCAGAATGTCGCTGCTTTGATCCGAACCCGTGTATCTGTCTGACACATCATTTCACGTCGACAGATTCCTCGGAGATAAAATGTTGAATGAATGCGCTCGAACGGTTTTTACTTGATATCCGGATATTTTGTGACGGAACGTGGATGAATTTTGTGAAAAATTTTGAATTAGGTTTTACCATATCGTTATCCTAGTGCATTCAAGCATTAGAGCGACATTATCATAAAAAGCGTATTTAGTTAATCTTGAATTACTTAGATGTATGGGTATAGATCACGTTTTAATAATTGATTGGAATTGCAAAAAAATGGAATATGAATAGACAGTAGATTACTATCTATAAAGCAAGCTTTTAATAAAAAATAATTTTTCATAGCAAGCTTTTATAGCCGGGTATATAATGAATACTCGACAAGACGAATCATATGAGCCCAAACTTGATGGGTTTGTGTTCAACCCCATCAAGTGTGGGGTTGGGTTGGGTAAGTTCCTATAGCCACCTTCCGGTTTCATCATCAAATTAGCTTTATGTCATAATAATTTTACATTGTCATCTGATTTACACAGAATTTCAGCTCAATCGGTAACTGGAAAGTGGTTCAAATTTAATTTGCAAGATTTGATGACAGACAAACATCGGGACTTGCTTGTAAAATATATGTATGTACATACAATAACAATTATGGTTCTTTTTCATTTTCCCAAGAATTGTTAAAAAAAGCTGCGAAATGAGCATTCTCTTGACCTGTCTACGAAAACATTTAAAACCAATCCCACAGTCGCAAATCGGTAAAAATCACGTTCCAGTTCGTCATTCGATAAAAAACTAGCACGGCTTTAACACTCCGATGCACGTGGATTAAATTTTAATGAAAATCTGAAATGGTCAGCTTTAGTTTTGTCTGTGTTTACTTATCGATCGATAGAGGCAGGTATGAAAGAAAAGATGGATGGATTGTGTGAGAAGTGATATGAAAGAAAAGGGAATTAGTGATAGCATGACTAGTGACAGGACAGAATGGAAGAAAAAAACGTGTTGCGCCGACCCCAAATAAAACGGGACAAGGGCAGGAAGATGATGATGATGAGAAGCAGGTATGAATTACTAATCTTAGGTTTTGATACGTAATCAAATTATTAATTTGCAAGAATATTATTTCGTTTATTTTGTATTTGATAACACAAATGGTAACACAGAAATGTATTTGTGATTATTACACTAATATTATAAAGAGGTAATTTTTTTTTGTTTTTTTCTTCGTAAGAGGCAATCTCTTAAAGTACTGGTCGAATTGTTGAAATTATTTCGTCAATAGAAAGCTGTTTTACTCCTGAGTGACTTAAGCTAAATTTTATGTACACGTGTGAAGCCACGGGTAAAAGTTAGTTATTGATTAACTCGCGCTACTATCGTACCTGATTGTAAACTTGATGTGGTCGATAGTAGAGGATGTAATAAAGCTAAAAAATGTAGCATAATGGCGGGTGGACAGCTCTTTTATTCAGTCGGCAACCGTTGAGGTAGGACAATAAATTTGTCTCTTGTATAATTATAAGACAAGAAATATATAACAACATAATTTAAAAAGAACGTCCACGGAGTTTCTTCTGCATGCAAAACGTAGAGTATGATTGTGTGTTGGTATCACATAAGCCATATTATCACCTTCACATTACACGTAGTACAAATAAAACTCTAGAAAGAAACACTGTATTTCTTCTTATGTAATTTGTATTTTGTCTTTCATGTGTATTTTTTATTAGTTATATTTTTATACTTTTCCTTTAGAAAATGGAACGCTGTCGTCTCCCTTCCTGGATAGCTGCGACTGCGACTCAGGTGGAAACTAATTTATGCAAACAATATTTATAATTATATTTTTTTGTTCCAATAAAACACTGCAACTGTATACAGTGTTGTTTTACACTGTCAAATAAATTTTCAAAGATCGTTCTTACAGTTGACACACAAAGGATCACTCATGACGTTGACAAGGCTTTTAACTTGTTATACGAACCCACCTTAAACCTTTACAATACCTAGCGTTACCTTATTTATTCACGTACAAAACACCTCTTGTGTATAAGAAAGGTACAAAGGGATTGCCTCAAAACGCCCGAAGTTATACAAAGCTTACACATTTGCTCACACATGAAATACACGTAGAGAAAATAAAAATTACAGCTAAGGAAAACATTATGAGGAAAACCTGGACTTAATGGACTGAAATTGGCAACACGCAATGGATTAGTGCTTGTGAGTAGTTTCTTTTTCTGTTGAACAGACGTTTGCAGTCAAACAAAAGACTTTTTTCAGTTTTTAGGGTTTGTACCTTAAAAGGAACAAACGGAACCCTTGTCGGATAACGGATCACTTTGTGGTCCACCAGTTTGTCTGTCTGTGTCGTTAATATTTGTCCTGTATTTTGTTTAACTCTTCAATCTTGATAATTTGAGACACAATAGATAGACAATGGGTGCGCGAACGGATAAGTCACTAGGTAGTCAAAATAAAAATGTCAAAACGAGCCATTTATTTTTTGACAACTTTAACTTCGTATGATTAGCGTAATAAAAAAAGAGTACCCACTGTTTTAAAGAAAATCACGGATTTTGCCGCGTCCACCATTTTATAAATTGAGTAATTAGCTTTAATTCATGAATCCCCAAGCGACCACCGGTGGCCGCGCATCTATTGTCTTACTATTGTGTCTCTAATTGACG
The DNA here is from genome assembly GCA_949319445.1 of Mythimna lalbum. NCBI lineage: Eukaryota > Metazoa > Arthropoda > Insecta > Lepidoptera > Noctuidae > Mythimna > Mythimna lalbum. The sequence goes on along the minus strand of OX439357.1, from coordinate 14,646,622 downwards.
GTATCTGAAGGGTTAAAGAAAATTAACCGTATCTTGGTGCCAATGCCAAATACGGCGGAAGTTAAGGCTCTTATATTTTAATAAGTTCTTTTGGCTTGTCATCAAAAGATGTTTGGAAGATTTTGGCACAAAATTTTAATTATTTTCTACTCCTTTTTATGTTACCCGTCAGAGCAGCTACATTTAATTCATGAATCCCCAAGCGACCACCGGTGGCCGCGCATCTATTGTCTTACTATTGTGTCTCTAATTGACGGTATCTGAAGGGTTAATAAATACTCTAACAGCTAGGAGTGCTGTTTTTTTTTTGCAAAAGAGTAAAGTTCAATGGCTGTAGTAATGAAATTTGTATATTGATTTCTCGTGGATATTGTAATGTAAAATTAGTAGGTATATGTACTTTAGTGTTTCATGTATTTACACAACTGGACTATTTAAAGGATCATTAAAATAGACGCGATCTCGGTAAAATGGACCTAACTATTAATATTATAGCTTTGAATTATTAATGAAAGCTTAACAAAAAAGATGACTTGTCGCTGTTGGTTTCAAATAAAGTAAAAATATATCCACTTGGAGCAGAAAAATAAATTTTCCGCAAAATAATCGTCTTCTACCATTGTAAAAGACGATTATTATTACACTAACATTTTATATATTATCATTATTATTAAACCGGTGTTAGGGACACTTCCTTAACACCGTTTTTATAATAATAATAGTTAGTAACACTCAAAATAACCGACCTCACAAAAAAATTGAATTCAATATGAGGAGTTCCCTCTATTTCGCCAAGATTACATCATTAGATCCCAACTTGGTGGACTATGGGACCATTTGGGAATATACCCTTTCCAATAAAAAAAGAATTTTTCAAATCGGTTGGCAAGCCGCGAAGTTATGCGCGAACAAACATTTAAAAAAATACAAACATTCGACTTGAGAACCTCCTCCTTTTTTAGAAGTCGGGTAAAAAACACAAAAAGCTTTCATTACTGCCGCTACAGCAATCGCAACCAGTGATTGATAACTGGCGCATCATGCTTATCGACCAAGGTTGCATGACCACTATTGGAGTTGGCCCTAGATCTGCTTAGCAACGAGGCAGCCTTCTTTCTCATTATAGCGTGGAAATTATCCACACTGGCCAACGAAAACGTGCCCGATGCACTAATTAGCTGGAAGACATAGGCTATTTATGTATGTGGACGACGCCGTGGGCAGAAGCTAGTAAATAAATAAAACAGCCCAGGCTTTTCATAACATATTTCCAATGGTTATTTATTTATATCAATATCAACCTATCAGACGTTATCTCTGACGGTATCTTCACGCTCTATATCACTAACGAGCCGATTAGAATTCTACGCTGCCAAGGCTCAGTAAATAAGCGTCCATTGTGACAAAACTAAATGTTTTTTCATGCCTTTAAAGTCGTAATTAGGTAGTTTTCGTGACTAAATAGACGATACAATGTAATTATGATTAAATCTATTGTGGGTGAGTGATTTGATGAATGCGTTTGCTATTGTCAAACGGTTTGAGTTCATAGGTGTTTTGGCAATGGCCTTGACAGTTGTATGGACACTCCAAAGATTTTATATATCCTAGTACTAGATTGACTACGACAACCTCAAAAGCGTACCTGAAAAGGAAAGTCAGAAAGAGTCCTGTCATCTCGTTCTACTAGTGTGTCCATACACTAGCTACATACTACGGGACAATTTTGCTCAAAAGTTAGTTAAAGATATTTTTGATACATCAAAATAGACATGCACTTACCAAAAGGGAACAGAGTTTTCTCTGTAATGACTAGGAAATAGCTGATGTCCGTATATATTATAATAGCAATATCCTCTTATGCGAGTATGAAATACCTACACTGATAAAAAAATGCCTAATGTGTGTGTACCTACGTAAGATCACTTCTGAACAGCTACACCTATTAGAATAAGGTTTGTCTGAAAGAAAAAACTAGTTAGTTTATAATAAAACTAATATTATTCTTTTATTTTTACTTTATTAAAAATAGACTGATGCGTGACATAAAATTGTACATTTTTTATTACGTCAAATTGCACGTATTAACTAAAAAATAAACAATAAATAATACATTAACGCGCCACAGGGAATTTCCGAAAGGGAAACCATGGTCCTGGAGTAAGTCAGAGTAAGGTTGGAGTAAGGTTGGAGTCGGTCTACCTTAGAGCAGGATAAGTTATTGGAGATTTTACCACATCAAAAAAAGTCTCCTACTATGTTCGTTTGTCTATATCTGTTTGCAATCAACTCAAAAACTACTGAATGGATTTTTAAAAACGGATGAACTTAAAAAAGGGTATATAGATGGAATAGAATTACGTTTTAGTGTTGATTTAACTTTACATCTTCAGACTTAATGTGGCAACCACAAATAAAACTGTTGCTGAAAAAAAAATGTTTAAATGTCACAACTTCAAAGCCACTGTTGCTGATGGTTCTCGTTTCTTGGAAATCTACAACAAAACATAAAAAATAATATATTACTAGTAGTTAACGGTTAAGCCACATATATGCAGCATTGCGTGCGGCATTTATTAGGGACCTACCTAAGGACTAAAGTTAAAGACAGTAGACTATGATTTAAAATGAATATAATTTTCGAATGTACTATATCGATGTGAAGAAGATTTTGGAGCGCACGCGCGTCGTTTTAAGAAGTGGTCACAGATAACTATACACTGAATTGGTCCGAAGACACGTCCCGCATGCCGCACCTCTGGCCGCCGCTGCTCGCCGCTTTCCGTTGTGTCATGAGAGCAGCCGAAGATCGCCGAGCGGCCAAAGGCGCCCGATCAACAGAAAAGATAAAATTAGTAAAATTGGTGCGCGCTTGATTTATAAAAAAAAAATTAAGCCTTCTCAGATATTTAGAAATTTGCTTATAATAATATAAAACTTGAACAGTAGACAATCGAATTTTATAAAATTTTGCACCCAGTCAAAAAAAATTCAAAACGATGTTTGTTGTCACCCTACATAAATATTTTGTAAACAAAACAGAAAACTTACCAAAAAAAATGAAATTCCACAACCGGGATACCCATCGCTATTGCGAAACTTTACACAGCATCGTTTTGAACATCTTGCACACTTTATACTTTACTAAACATTGAGATAAAAACTTGTAACAATTAAAAATACAACTTTAGTCCTATGAAGCATCAGCCATATTGTTTATTGATGTCAAATTCTGTCAAATTGAAACCTCCTAAATGTTGCCTTTCATAATTTGAAAATTACTACGAATAGCTACTAAATCTAAATGAAATCATCATTAAATACAAGAAGAATGCGTATAAAATTTCAAGAAGCAATATTTAAAATAAAATATTTAGTTGCAATTCGTTTTATGTTGCATAAACCTATCAAAATGCATGAACACGGACTATTTAACGATAACTGGAACAATCTAAAAACTACCATCTGTTTCTTATTTTTTTCTGGTAGTATGTGAGAAAGGGACAGAGAGGATTTATCTCAGTGTCTTACTCCAAGCCATTTTTCCCTTTTGCGTGTCAATAACACACATGAACTTAATGCTAATGAGAATAAAGAACACTTTAGACAGTGTAATATTTCTTCGTAGTCAATCTAGTCTACTCTAGTAGGATATATAAAATCTTTGGGACACTCAAGAGAATAGTTTATGGTTAATTTCATACTCTTTGCTGTTGATTTCATTTTAAGCCATAGTCTGTCTAATAAGTCAAACGAATTGGGACTTTTCTTTAATATTTAATCATTAAAAAAATATTTATATTCGATACTTTTTATAAAGTTCTTCTATTAGTAAAACATGATCAAGATCTTTTGATTATCGAACCAGTGTTGACTACATCAGATTATATTTTGCCCTAAACGTTTCAAGTCAAGAGTTGACTTTTTAGACAGACTCTAGTCCTGGGGATTTAGACATTATGGTAAATCAGGCATAGGTACACGCCAAAATTAAAAACCGTTTTTTATGGGTTTCTTAAAAAAAAAATCGGTTAACCGGGTAAACGGTATTAAATTCATTTTTTTTTTAATTTATTGTAAGTGAAAATTTTGAATTGCTTGTGAAACATAATTACTTTAAAACTTATCACCATTCCAACGCTGCGTTTTCTGGTGCGCGGTCGCCACTCTAGAATCTTTCTGTTCCCTCGACTATTCGTTTTACGAGCAATTTGCCCTGCCTACTGTCACTTTAGTTTGGCGATTCTTCGCGCTATGTTAATGACCTTGGTTCTGTGATTACTACTATAGACAATCCCAACCACTAACGCCTGAATCACAAAGCTCCAATTAAGAATAATCTAGTAAACTCCACTTTCTATCTCACAAAAGAACTGCATCCAAATATAATTTTGCTGAAAGCCAACACAAACACAATTATAACCGACCACACTTTACTCAAAGTGGATCCACACATAATTACCTTCACAAAGAGACTTCAAATAACAACTGACTTGACACCTGACAGTACAAAGACAAGCCAGTTCTATGAAGAATATTCTGAAACCTTATTTATGGTAATTAAATTCATATACCTTGTTAGCCGCGGGCAAACACGGCAATAAGACGTTCTGAAATATAAAAGGTATGTGAAATAATACTTTGTGTATGAGAAAATCTAAAATATTGAGAACAGGTTTTTTTTTATGTTGAGCAAAAATCATCCAATGACAACCCCCGCTTTTGGACGGAACGGGAGATAGTGGCCGACTCTTACTGACTAAAAACCCACCCCGTTCCTTTTAGCCTTCATACCGGGGATCGAGCTCCTTTTCAGATCCCAACCTTGGGGGTCCAGACGCCTCCTGCCGGAGGCTCTACGCGGGGATCGTTCGGTCCATGGCCCTCTACGGGGCGCCAGTGTGGGCGCCGTCGCTGGCAAAGCGACCGGCGTCCATACTGAACGCCTGCCAGAGGGTCATGGCAATACGGATGGTGCGGGGTTACCGCACGATCTCCCGCGAAGCGGCGAGCCTTCTGGCTGGCCTACCACCGTGGGATCTGGAGGCAACAGTCCTTGCACACATGCACGATAAGCGCGTGGAGATGCAACGCCGGGGTGAAAGTCCACTACCGCGACAGGTCGAGGTATGGCGGACAGAGCTCCGGCGGGATCTCACGGTGAAATGGCGTCAGCGACTATCGCAACCCAGTGCTGGGCACGCCACAATTATGGCGGTAAGTCCCCTCTTTGAGGCGTGGCTGGAAAGACCTCACGGCGTCCTTACCTTCCAAATGACGCAGGTCCTCACCGGACATGGCAAGTTCGGGAGGTTCCTGCATCGGATTCGAGCGGTAGAGACGCCCGGGTGCCGCCACTGTGCGGAACGCCCGGAGGACACGGTGGAGCACACAGTAGAGGTGTGCCCTGCTTGGGCGGAGCAACGCCGTGCCCTCGTGGGGGCGATCGGCGGCGGAGACCTCTCGCGCCGGGCCTTGGTTCAGGCCATGGTCCGGAGCGAGGAGGAGTGGCAGGCGGTCGCCTCCTTCTGCGAAGCAGTAATGCTAGCAAAGGAGGAGGCAGACCGTATCAGGCAACGGCGCCCCCGCCGCCGCCGCCGGGATTCCGATCCCGATTTCCGGCCACCGTAGACGCGGGCTCGCGGACGGCGAGCCATGGGTAGCTCGCTGTCCGATCGTCCGGTAACTGTCCGGACCGAGCCAAGGCGTCGACGGCGCGCACTGTTCCCGCGCGCCTCAAGGAGTTGTCAGTAACAGGAGGGGCCCATCTGGGTCGAAGCCTACCGGGGTCGGGGTTATCCGAAAGGAAACTAGAGCCCCGGTATGAAGGCTAGAAGGAACGGCGCGGGGTTTTTAGTCAGTAAGACTCTGACACTGTCTCCCGCTCCACCCAAGAGCGGGTTTCGTCAATGATGATTTTCCCCGTCGACAGAAAAAAAAAAAAAAGCTCCTTTTCAGATAACCCTGGCCCCAGTAGGTTTCGACCCAGCTGGGCCCCTCCTGTTGCTGACAACTCCTTGAGACGCGCGGGAACAGTGCGCGCCGTCGACGTCTTGGGGAGAACAGGTTTGGCTACAAGATGTTACTTTAAAAAAAATAAGAATTCTAGCTTTAGCTAGAACTACATTAAACCAACGCACATGTGTATAAACTGTCATAAAAGTCAAACGACTTGGGAATTTTGTATAATATTTAATAATTAAAAAATATTTATATTCGACACTTTTTATAAGGTTCTTCCATTAGTAATGATCAAGATCACTTAATCAAACTTGATTATTGAACTAGTGTTGACTACATCAGATTTCATTTTACTCTTATAATTACCCAAGTCGGTTGACTAGACACACTCTAAAGCTAGAACTAAACTGCTTACACGCCTGATTTGTACCATACAACGACGTCGCGTGGCGTGTTAGAAGTGTAGCTCTACAAGTCTTTTTTTTTTTCTCGACGGGGAAAATCATCATTGACGAAACCCGCTCTTGGGTGGAGCGGGAGACAGTGTCAGAGTCTTACTGACTAAAAACCCCGCGCCGTTCCTTCTAGCCTTCATACCGGGGCTCTAGTTTCCTTTCGGATAACCCCGACCCCGGTAGGCTTCGACCCAGATGGGCCCCTCCTGTTGCTGACAACTCCTTGAGGCGCGCGGGAACAGTGCGCGCCGTCGACGCCTTGGCTCGGTCCGGACAGTTACCGGACGATCGGACAGCGAGCTACCCATGGCTCCCGCATGAGCCCGCGTCTACGGTGGCCGGAAATCGGGATCGGAATCCCGGCGGCGGCGGCAGGGGCGCCGTTGCCTGATGCGGTCTGCCTCCTCCTTTGCTAGCATTACTGCTTCGCAGAAGGAGGCGACCGCTTGCCACTCCTCCTCGCTCCGGACCATGGCCTGAACCAAGGCCCGGCGCGAGAGGTCTCCGCCGCCGATCGCCCCCTCGAGGAGACGGGATTGCTCCGCCAAAGCAGGGCACACCTCAACTGTGTGCTCCACCGTGTCCTCCGGGCGTTCCGCACAGTGGCGGCACCCGGGCGTCTCTTCCGCTCGAATCCGATGCAGGAACCTCCCGAACTTGCCATGTCCGGTGAGGACCTGCGTCATGCGGAAGGTAAGGACGCCGTGAGGTCTTTCCAGCCACGCCTCAAAGAGGGGACTTACCGCCATAATTGTGGCGTGCCCAAGCTCTACAATTCTAGTTTCCTTTTTAAAATTTATGGAGACTGACGCGCTTAGATGGGCGTGTGTGTCACACGTGTTAGCAGTGTAGTTCTACCTTTACACTCTTGATTTATACGTAGAACTACATCACGTGGCGTCGCGTGACGTATATCAAGTGTAGCTCTGGAAGACTAGTTTCCATATAAAATGTATGGAGATAGACGAGCCCATGTCGGCGTGGTTGGCACACGTGTGAGCAGTGTAGTTCTATTTTAAACTTTTTTTTTAGGTAGTATAGAGACTGATTATTATTTTTGATGCTTAAAACGGAAACATATTAAAGCAAAATTAAAAACATATTCTGCAAAAAATTATTAACTAAAGCTGAAGTAAATTTACCTCATATTAAAATATACCACTATTATTAAAATATTTGGCAAACACATTATTGAATTATTTTCTTTTGAATCGCTGAATCTTTTTCAGTTGGTGCCTGAAATATTATTTTGAAAAAATATTCATTATTGAAAAGTAAATTGAAAGCGAATGTGGAGAAGAAAAACATTTTCGTGAAAATCATTTTTACGCCATAAAAATGTACATTTAATTTTCTTGAGTGCAGTGTAAAAATTCTTTCGCTACCGTTTTGGTCTAGGTGAAAATGTTTTACAAACGTGACGTTTACAATGCCCATTCATTTTACTGAGAATACATGTTGTTAAAAAAATGGTGTATTTTCGCAGTTATTTTCATTGTATTTAGAGAGTAAACATTTTCGTAATTGTCACATTGTATATATTCATTTGTTTGGCAGCTTCAAGTTTAAACACGGAATGGATTTGTATTTTTTTTTTTATCGTGACTGTGACTACGGCCGGAAGCACACATTCGGTTTCCGGGTTAGGTTTCTCGATCAGGAATTCAGATTCGGAAACCTAAATGCTCTTATAACACGTTCTTACTTTTTCCGAACTGAAAAAAACCTGACATCCGTTTCGAAATTTTCTCCGCGCGTCTCTTACGGAATTCCGAATCTGAATTCCTGATCGGAAAACCTAATCCAGAAACCGAATGTGTGCGTCTGGCCGAAAAACATCATACTTTCACCATTTTTCTTTATTTTTCCCTTTCTTTTTACAAAGTTATATTTAGTTGTTATTGTTGTGTTGTTTATTGAGTGTTGTGTATGTTGTTGTTGTGATGTTATGTAGTGTTTAATTTGTGTTTGAAATCTACTTCCAACTGTTCAATAAAGTGTACCTAAATTCTATAATTCCTTACAAACCGGTACAATGAAAATTAGCGCCAAATAGCCCGGATAATGTCTCTTTTAATTACATTTTGCTACTAAATTTAGGGTTAGTTGTCCTCGGTGATATTTAGTTCTACTGTTGGCTATCAACCCTAATAAGTACTAACGTTTTACAATAGACAATTTGGGTGAACTCGAGTAATGCTTACTTTTATTTATGACGATAATTGAGGCGGGATTTAAAATAGACTTATAACTCAAATGGCTACATAATGATTAACGCAAAATCAAAAATGTTTAACGTTTATTAGCAATATATTTCATAGAAATATAAAAGCTGACATTTTACGCTTACACTATAGAAAATGGAATAATGACTAGCGCCGTGCAAACTGCGAAGTGCATTTAGTCAAACAGACCGAAGCCCATGTCCTCATCTTCTGATTAGACTCTTCCTTCTTGGTCTCCTTCTCTCAATACATCAGAACGCAATCTTCACATAGCGCTACAAACACATACAAAAGACTTCGAGTAAGCTCAGGATCCCGATCCTCTAGTTACACACAGTTTACTAAAGACAAACATTGGATACCAAGATACGATTGTCACTATTGAAATGGTGATCCAAGTTAAAGTACACACTTCTGAGTACCTAGTGCGAGTTTGTTTTACGTTAACGCGATTGTTACGTTTATGACGTTCAGGGCTTTGATTGGGCCACTCTAAGGTCTTAACCAATCAGAGAACCGCACGTGGTAAACGTTTTGATCGCTTTAACGTAAAAACAACTCGTATACAGCGCACTGAATACTCTGTCGACAAAGCGACCACGTTACAAAATTCAATTTTTTTTTTAATTATTATTCTTGATAGGCTCACGTTTGACCACCATCTCACCTGATGGTAAGCGATAATAGCACTGAAAAAAAGAATGATTGGTGTTACTAAATTCCGCGTAAATTTGATCAAAACCGCGTGTTAATATGGTCCTACACACGGTCTATGGAGAGGCCGTTTTTTTTTTTCATTTCCAGAAAGGAGCAAGGTTGTTCAGTTTCGTCTACTGAGCAAACCCTCAAAGTTTGAGGAGAATATCGTACAGTGATTCTAAACGCCTGGCGCACCTTGAAGGCCTGGACAGCAAGTACTTAGTCGATTACGCAGAGTCTAGCTGTTTAATACTCTCACCACGAAGACAAACTCAGTTGTTAAATATCCTGAAAAACTATATTTTGGCATTAAAATAAGTTTAGCCACTTTCGTAGCTCCATCAATTCAGAAACCGGCCTATAGCTCACATATTATTTCGGATCGAGTATGTCCTTTAGGCTCTCATTTTAGTATCTTGTCAAAGTTATTTCACATAATTATATCTTAACACGAAACACTACCATATTTGTTCAGATATAAGAGATGTGCCTGTGCCGGCAACTTTGCTATAAATATTCATAAGTCCGGAAATATTGCCAGCAACGGTACATCTCTAAAACTAAGGTAAAGTATGCTACCCAAAACAATCGACTATCCAAACTAACATTAAAGGTAAAACCTCATTTGGATCTAAACCCTTTGACCTGATGACCAAACTCACGTTATCGCCAATTGACAAAGGTAAAATATTTAGGTCTGATTCTAAAGTGTCAGCAGACGGTGAAAATTTTGGGTTACAAATTGAGTTTGTATCGGGAAAGTGGGGTTTAACCCTTTTGCACGGTTTAGGATAGTAGTGAAATACAATAAACTATGTTATGTGGTGTTTGGTTCACGGTAACTTATGGCGTCCCCCACGTTAGGCATGCGCGTTCCTTGGGTGTGTGAGTGACACCAGCGCGCTGCGTAAGGGTCGCGTTTTGCAGCCGGGTGTGGTGTGTGTAACACTGAAGATTAAATTTTTTGGAAACAACAGCGGAAGAAGGGGTAAGAACGCTACACGAGCGTCGCGTGCACTTCACACACGATGCAGGGCAGCAAAACGCGACCTCGTGCGAGTGACGCCCGAGGAACGCGCACGCTTATTGTGGGCTCAGCCTTATGCCAAGGTGAAAGCTAGGAACCCGAGCGCTGTCATTTTGTCGCTAGGTGGCGCTTGAACTCAATTGTTTTAGTTAACATTGTTTTTAGTATGTGGTAGTACTATTGAGTCAATTTCCTTGACTTAGCTAAAATCATAAATTTCCCTTTATCAGTAAAATTCATCAATCCTCACCAGGTCGTCAGTCCATCTTGTGGGAAGCCTTCCAAAACTGCGTCTTCCTGTACGCGGTTGCCTGCTCTAGAACCTTTCGTCCCTATCGACCATCTATCTGTTCTGCGAACAACGTGCCCTGCTCACTGCCACTTAAGTTTGGCGATTCTTCGGGCTACGTTATAGTAACCTAAAAACTAGTAAAATGAGTCTTTCAAAATCCACTTGATTCTGACTGTTAATGATATATTTACTATAGCACTATAGTTAAAGACACGCCTTAAGCTTTTCTTGGACGCCATTTTTGGTCATTTTGTTGTAGTGTCCGGGTCAATAAGGTAAGTATGTTTGTGTCATACATTTCCATGATTGTTTAGGCAGCATTTAGGCTACTAATGGATCAAAGTCATTAGTACGGTACAGAAGGAGAATATTCGGTAGTTAGTCCTACATTAAGTAATATGAAATACTAGCTTCTGCCAGCGGCTTCGTTCGCGTGAAAGTAGGTTTCTTCATACAAATTTTGGATACTACTTAGGGGGTAAACTTTTAAACCCTTCTCATAGTGATTGCCTACGTCCTATGAGGATACCTTGTGCAAAATTTCACGATTCTATTCCCAGATTTCGGCTTAGCGTTGATATGTCAGTCAGTCACTTTCTTTTTTTATATTATATAGATATACCTATAAGTCTTTATTCGTTCTATAATATTAGCATGTATGTATATGTCACAGCCGTATCGCGTACTACAAGTTGGCGTGCCGTAATGAAAAACGTAGCTGTTACGAAATGCAGTTGCCACACGTTGAGCCGGATTATGGTGGCGATATGTTTTATATATACTATTTCTGTCTACGGGATTTAAAGTAACTTAACAAAGAGAACAACGGTGACTCGCTTTTCGATGACTATGAGGTAGCCGCCTCACATTACAGCGACCTTTTTCAATCCGGCGCGCTATCTTGTAAAAGTCGTTTAGTCCAAAATGGCTCCGACATATTATATCATTTTAATTATTTTAATTAGATACACAGGTCAAATTATACCTATATTTTTTTTACAACTTTTCGCATTAAATGGTGCATAAAGAATTATTTGATTTCCTGTTTGGCTGTTTACTTCACATGACTGAGTGACATTCTCACTCAGTCATGTGAAGTAAACAAACGGATATTAAAGCTAAATATTAAAATAATCGTTACATTTTTACCCTAACTAAACAAACTTGATAATTGAAGATTAAGAGGAGGCTTGAGTCCCGGCAGACAGAAGATTATAAGTCTGACTATGCAATGCTATATTTTATTCCTAAAAAGAATTTAGGATTATTAGTAGTCTAATTCTGGCGTTTACTGGGTACTAGCTGACCATGAACGGTGAACGCGGTGAACTTCGGACCATCTAGCAGTCAATGAATGTAGTATATCTTTCGATATAGTCAACCGATTCAAATAAAACAAAGCCTAAATTATCAAGTCACTTACAATTTTAATGTATAAAAGTAAGCTACGTAAATATCGTATATTTTATCTGTTGCGCGCACGACTAAAAACTTTTACAGATTTATTATAAGTATAGATTAGCCCATATGCACTATGAATTAACAAAATACCGTAAACGAAAAGCTGAGCGAGCAAAGCGCGATTCACAGTCCATAAACAAAACACTCTGAAATATTTTCCCCATTTCATAAAATTCAAAGCCGATATATTCTCCATATCAAAATATTTACGTTTCATATAGAGACAGATTTGTAAAATATTTTTTCAAGCGCCTATCGTACATGAGTAATGTTTGCATGAACCCGATACCTTTTAATTTTTCCATTTATAGGACCGTTCGACCGTTTATACGAGGAAAAATTCTCGCACGATTAACAGCGATAATAGGTATGTGAGAGTCACATTCAAGAACCAAAATCTTCTCTACGATATTCTTACTAATAAGACCAGTCTCTAAAGACTGGTTGGTAATTTTTTGTGATTTGATAACTTCAAATTAGGGTAAAATTTATTAAAAAGAACGACTTTTTGTTCGTTCTAACAAAAACATAATACGTTAAAATTACATAATCATTAACTGTAACTATTTTACGACTTACATGACAGTAGACTGGGTACATAGCTTGGTCGATGAGGCTGAAAGGTTCTGGACGTCGTGGTGACCAAGTATTGGGAGATGCAGCAGCGTTGGTAGTCCTCCCTCAAGGTGGACCGATGACCTGGTGAGGTCACCAGGCAGGCCAGGTGGTCGAAGAATCCAATGGATGCGGGACGCACAAGACCCAGTCCTTATAGTAATAAGTGGGGGAGGGCTATGTCAAACAAAGGACGTCTTTCAGCTGAAATGAAGATGATAATTTTAAGAACTAGTGGTACCCATACCTACTAGGCAAAACCTGTATCTTAGGGGCCTGAGTTGTGACTTTATTAATTAACTTTTCAGTCATACTTTGTAGATGGCAAATAATTTTAACTCAGCAGTCAGCGATTGTGGGCTAGAATGATGGTGTTCATGAGGCATTTTTGCTCTCAAGTAGGCCCTGTGGTAACTTTTGATTTCCCTTCGATAATTGCCTGACCAATGCGAGAACCTCTCTCCGTGTAAATGAGCCTTTTTTATGTTTACCTTAGGCGTCAATAAAATATTATCAGAATCATGTTTATTTATTTAATATACCGTTTTTAAAGAGTATGGTAATAGCATAATTGATTTTTAACTGGTTTTGCGGATACTTTCGTGGTTACAGAATTTTGTGGAAGCTATTATGTAGCCTGTGGCGTTTGTTGAGGGTTTTTGAGTTCCAGCATTCAGTTCAGTTATTTTAATATTACTTTTTTTTAGTAGGAGTTCATAATTTGGTGATTTTTTTAACACGTAGCTCGCAATTTGGTAATGACTAAGCCCGTATCGATGGCGTATTGAGTTCCATGCGCGTCTCAAAGAACTTTTATTTTGTCCCTCCTCAAAAAGGGCCTTTTTTACACAGGTCCTCACACAATAATGAAAACGTTGTAGTTCACAGATTGTCAGTCAGTATCTTGAGAATAAAGTTGAATTTTTCATCGTTATTACTCAATCTGTGTCTCAGAGGTATTTTTGTAGGTGAAATTTTTATAAAGGAATTACATAAAGGTCTGAAAAATGGGATAATCTTTCTTCTCCAAGAGTTTATTTTGGAGTAGGCAGCTGTTGAGAAAAATGTTTATTTATTTGTCTGATGTAATAAATATGATATGAGTTGATGAGATATTACCTATCTGGAGAAAAGAGTTCTATAAAGTAATCAAATATGAGAAAATTGACATTATGATAAAAAGACGCTTATATTATCATCATACTGGGCCATATGGGCAGGCAAGAGCTGTAAGTCGTTGGTACAAACCAACGTGGTCGTCGTTGTTTCATCGACCTGGCAAAGTACTTTGTGTAATTTATTTCATCAGCACTACTAACAAAACGGGAAAGAAAAACATCGTGGAAATGGTGGTAGGTATCTATGTGCATAGAACCAAAAAATTTAAGACCACATTTTCTGACCCGCACTGGGCTTGCGTGGTGGATTATGGTCTATTCTATCTTCTAGTAAAGAGGCCTATTATAAGTTCCAGCAGTAGAAACAATGATATGCCTATAAGGGCAGGTTCTTGAGCCTTTTTGGGCCCCGTTCATTTTGAAGCGTGATTTTTCGAAAAACTTACTACTGCCCTGGAACCCGAAAGAATCATCATCTTCCTGCCCTTGTCCCGTTTTATTTGGGGTCGGCGCAACACGTTTTTTTCTTCCATTCTGTCCTGTCACTCGTCACGCTATCACTAACTCCCTTTTCTTTCATATCACTTCTCACACAATCCATCCATCTTTTCTTTGGCCTCCCTCTCCCCCGCCGTCCATCCACATGTAAACTCATAACTTTTTTAGCAACATGCGTTTCATCCCTCCTTTTCACATGACCATACCAAGACAAACGGTTTCCTTTCAACTTTTCAGTCACTGGCGCCACTTTCAAACTTCCCCTAATATACTCATTTCTCACTTTATCCATTCTTGTCACACCACACATCCATCTTAACATTCTCATCTCTGCTACATGTAATCTTTTTTTATCCATCTTTTTCACAGCCCAACATTCTGATCCATACAGTACGACAGGCCTTATTACGGACTTGTAGATTTTACCCTTTAACTTGAGGGGCATCCGTGGGTCACAAATGGTTCCCGTGACCTGTCGCCATTTCATCCATTCTGCGTTGATCCGATGTGTTACATCCCGGTCTACCTCACCATCTCCTTGGACGAGCGACCCTAGGTACCTAAAGTCGGAACAGATCGGTATGGGCGTTCCGGCGAGAGATAAAGGCACAGGAACCCGAAAGAATGCGGGAAGGTTTTAATCAGTAAAAGTCTGACAATCCTCGCTCCACATACAGCAGGAGGAATCATTTAATGATTTCCTACTTCAAAAAAAAAGATATTCCCGTCAGAAACAAAAATTGCTTAGAGACGTAATTCCAATTTATATAATTCCTTAACTACATTTTTAGTTTAGTAGTGTATCAAATAACAATATTTACATTAAAAGCGCGGTATGACGGTAACCATATGTTTGTGTTAGGATAGTATAACTACCATCTAGCGGATACATCGCTTATATTTATACTCTGTGGCGCTGTAAATCATAGGTTGCGGTATTTTTAGTTTGTGTCCGGAATTATTTATTTGATTTAAGAAATCTGGACATTTTTAATATATTACAGTGTTGCTTTAGAAATTAAATAGACTGAATTTGTTTTGGTTTATTTATTTTGCAACATTTATAAATATGAAATAACAGTAGTCGGTAAAAAATAACTGATATTCTTTTTTATATGCACTGTGTTGCCCAATTTTTTTATTCATTTATGATTATTCTCGATGATACTAACTTCCGCCTCGCTACTGCCCTACGTTTTGGCGCTCCTTGTTGTTCTCCTCGTCGCTGCCACTGTGGCGAAGTTGTCAACAGCCTCGGTCACCACGGTCTGTCATGCAGCCGAAGTGCGGGACGCATAGCGCGGCACGCAAATATCAACGACATCATCCGTCGCGCTCTTGTCACCGTCGGCGTTCCGGCCGTATTGGAACCTCATGGCCTGGCACGCGACGATGGCAAAAGACCGGACGGTATGTCTCTATTTCCATGGAAGATGGGTAGGCCTTTAGTGTGGGACGCTACTTGTGTCGATACTCTTGCGCCATCCCATGTTCCTAGCTCGTCGTGCTGTGCTGGTGCTGCTGCAGCGGCTGCAGAGAACCTCAAGCGACGGAAATATAATAACCTTGTTGGTAATTATGTTTTCGAGCCGTTTGGGGTTGAAACTCTTGGATCGTGGGGTCCGAGTGCTCACAAATTATTTAAAGAACTTTCGAAACGCCTCGTGGACACTTCGCGTGACCCAAAGGCTGGCTTTTACTTCGGTCAAAGGATAAGCATTGCCATTCAGCGTGGCAATGCCGCCAGCCTTTTGGGTACATTACCAGTCGACAGCGATGCGGAGGAATTTTTCGACGCCTTACATTAAATTGCCATTTTTTTATTTATTTTTTTTATTTTAGTTCTCTAGGGTTTTATTTTAATTTTTTAAGTTAGTTTTAATTAATTTAAGTTTATACCTAGAAATAATTATTTTATGGTTTACATAAGTTAATAATTTGCAAAATAAATATTACTCCTAAGTTTATATTCAAAACTTTATGATTTTATATTTTATTGTGTATTGTGTGTTTTTGTATTGTATGTACATAGTTAGGGAAAGTACTCGTATAAATGTAATATAACGTTAATATTTAAGTTTGTTCGTAATTTTTTAAATCAATAAAATATCAAGATTACTGGAGAACCAAGTAACTTATTTATGATTTTTTCCTAAATTTATCTTGGCCATTCTCGAGAGCAGTGGTGGCCGAGTGCTAATGGCCCCGACTTACGAGTTGTAAGTCGCGGGTATGAACCCAGCCAGGCGCATTACTTTGTAAATTACACAAAGTTTTATCACCACTGCTCTCAAAACGGTGAAGGAAAACATCGTGAGGAAACCGGCATGTCCTAGAACCAAATTTTTTGACATGTGACATCCACTAACCCGCACCGGGCCCGCGTGGTGGATTACGGCCCATTCCCTCTCCTAGAGTCCTCTCTAGGAAAGGGAATATCCTCTCTCAGGCCTGCTGGCCTGAGTCCCAACAGTGGGAACATTATAAGACCGACTATGCTATGCTATATGTATACCAAAAACTGAAAAAGATTGTAATTATGAGTTACTACAAGATTGTAGCGACATTCATGGCGCTACAAGAACTAATCCTGAACAATCCGAAATCATCTGCCGGGCAGTTGCCCACCAGACATAACACCCGTCTGGTCGGAGGATCCTCCCTTTTGAACGGAGGTACGTAAGACTTTACTCTCTGTTCTAAATACCATATGTTTAATGTCTTTGTAAATAACATTATTGCTCTTTCTTCGAATTGATGTAGTTAGATAACCTAAACGATAATGAATGGCAATTATTTTCAGTCACCAAGTTTTAAAATATTTTTTATAACAGATCAAAATAACTTGTATAATAGCGAAAATGTTTTCTAAATTCATATATAATTCAACATTTATTTTACAAATTCCTCGATGAATTAAAATTTAAGCCAACTTCTCTTGTATACCCAAGAGACTCATAAACCAGTCTGGTTCCATAAACTCGGAAACTATAAGAATTATTTCGTAGACTTCAGAGAATTTATAGTGAACTGAATTCTGTGTAAATCGCTTCATAGGTACGTATTTATTTGTTTTGTAAAAAGGTTAAAGGATGACCTGGTGAAGGTTGGGTGAATCCGATGTATGCGGGACGCACAGGATCGATCATTGTGGCGACGCTTGGGGGAGGCCTATATCCAACAATAGACATCTATCGGCTGAAATGATGATGATGATGATGGGATACGAAGTCGCACTCTGCACCAAACGCAATACTTTGGCCCCTGTAACATGACTTAAACAATATGGCGGAATGTTTACGTAAAGGTATCTGAAAATATCCACAGGAGAGCCCTGGTTACCGACATAGTCCGATTAATCACCAAAGTTAAGTGGCAATTGCACATTGCTCGCAGAAGAGATGATCAATGGGGGCTGAAAGGTACTGGAGTGGCGACTGCGTACCGAAATACAACGATAAAAGGCACACAAGATGGACCTGATGACCTGGTGAGAATCGCGGGCATCCAAGGTGCGATACACTCCGTTTGTTGTGGTGACACTTGGGAGAGTCCTATCTCCAACAATGGTCGTTTTTGGCTGAAATGACGATAATGATAATGATGTTGACATCTTTGCTACCTTTAAGAAAAAACAAGTATAATGTTATGTATTATTTTTTAGATGATAAATGTGATGTGGTGCGATTTTATCAGTATTAGTACCAACCTATCAGTTAGAAAATATCCGAATATTATAAGATCCTGAAAAGGTCCAATCAAAGCCAATAATTGTCTACTAACAAATAAATCCTCGAGAGGGCGCCACTTTCATAGTTCATATCGGATGAGAGGTAATTAAGTTAGGCCCTAGACTGGAGCCAATTAACTAGGTAATCATATCAAGTGGAAGAAACGGCGTGTAAGGGTTGTAGGTATATTCTGTTCATTCATAATATTGGTTATTATGTATTGGTTATTATCAAGCGCAAATATATCTACCGTAGTGATGGCCTGCAGGAGAACCAAGGTTACTGACATAGTTCATCTTCAGAATCGCCAAACTTTAGTGGCAATGGGCTAGGCACATTTTTCGCAGAACAGATGAAAATTGGGGCTAAAAGATCCTGAAGTGGAAACGCTTACCAGTAGACACAGCGTTGGAAATCGTAGAAATCCGATGGATGCGAGACCGTTCGTTGACGACACTTTGGAGGAGGCATATGTCAAACAGTGGACGTCTTTCGGATGAAATAAAAGATGAAGAGGCCGTGACGTCTTTCCAGCCACTCCTCAAAGAGGGGACTTACCGCCATAATTATGGCATGCACAGTCCTGGGTCCGACAGTCGCTGTTGCCATTCCACTATGAAGTCTCTCCCTAACTGCGAACCTTATTTTGTAGAACTCCTTTATATCTTTTAGTATTTCAGTTACACATGACTCACATGACTTAATGTCCTGTCCCCTAGATGGGGCAGAGGGCGTCCACAGTAATCCTCCATCGCGAACGGTCCTGTGCTTCACGCTTCATTTCGCTCCACGTCATTCCGTAGCTCGCCGCTTCTGTCAACACGGTGCGACACCAGGTTTGGCTAACCCCTTCTCTGACTTTACAATGAGCTGACCATCTTTAGACTTCAGTGGCATCTTCTTGGAGTTACTTTGTTTTGGCAGCGTTATATAACTCCTTTAGGTTATTTCAGTTACACATACTTCTGTATTATTTATTGCTAACACAGTTCAAATACAATATTTACTGACTGTTTATGATATTTGTTTTGACTTTACGACTACCAATTCTGCCATAAACCGTCGCACATACGGCTAACCCACAGGAAGTAATTTTAAAAGCCGGCCTTTATATTCAATTACAGTACAGTTTGAAACCAATATCATGTGCGCATTAACCAGAATGCCTCATAAACGTCTAGAGAGTTCCATAAATTTAAGTGCTGTACGCATAGAATTTACGATATTATACCTCGTTTTAGAGTTATTAGAAGTTCTTGTCGGTCTGATGTGTGTATGTTTGGGTTGGTTGAAGTGACGTTTAGTGCGTTCGTTTTGGAACAATGTCAGTGGGATGAAGAAATTTTGGTGGCTTGAGGAAAATTGTGAAGAATTCCAAAGATACTTTTGTGATGAGGACTTTCACGAGAAGAAACTTTTGACTAGTATCATTTATCTACGTCAATATGATAAAGAGGTAAAGTAATTTTTTTGGTTTGTAGGCGGTAATCTCTGAAAGTATTGGTCCGATAGCAAAAAATTTTGCACCGATAGAAATTTATTCCTAAGTGACAATAGCCTATGTCTAGTTTTTAAATACGCGGGCGAAGCTGCGAGCAAATGCTAGTTTTTCATATTTTGAAGATAGTAAGTGAGTATGCAATCGATTGTCTTATATTGTCTTAATAATTATTATTTTAAACGAAATTCAGTAGTAATAAATCAAAATAATGCCTATTTTTACTGTTCCTCAATGATCGATCAATATTGTAAAATAAATTCATTTATTTTTAAAATAAGGGTGTTTATGTTGATAAAACAGCCAGGCTGAAGTGGGAGTGGTCTAGCCACACCGCACGAATGCACCCCGGTAGGTAGCCGAGGATTGTCACTCACTGGACGCCAGAAGAAGAACGAACCAGAAGACGTCGTCCAGGTCGACCGCGGCGAAGATGGTGTGACAAAGTGCAAACTTGGTCAGAGAGCGCCCTGACAGAGAAGTTTAGAAGGAGAAAGGGGAGGCTTTTGCCCAGCTGTGGGACATACAATAGGATTTTTTTTTTTATATTATTATGACATTTTAATGGTTTAGTTCATTATTGCAATTGTAAATTTATCTAATTTTAGGAATTATATTATTTATTAATTTATCAATCGATGTTTAACACAATTATATTGGCAGGGCACATTGCACGCAGAACAGATGGTCGATGGAGACGAAAGGTTCTGGAGTGGCGACCACGTACCGTAAGACGCAGCGTTAGAAGGTTTCCAACAAGGTGGACCAATTGACCTAGTCAGGGTCGCGGGAATCCGATGGATGCGTGACGCACAGGACCGGTTGTTGTGGCGACGCTTGGGGAGGCCTGTACCCAATAATGAACGTCTTTCGGCTGGTATGATGATGATGACAATAATATTGTTACTAGCTGCTCCCAGCGGCTTCGCCCGCGTGATAGCAGAAAATTATTCCAAGGGAACATCCTTCGGGATAAAAAGTATCCTATGTCCAATTCCAGGACATGGTCTATCCGTGTACCAAGTTTTATCAAAATCGGTTTTGCCATTTAGGCGTGAAGACCTAACAAACAAACCAACAAACTCACTTTCGCTTTTATAATATTAGTAAGGACTAATAAAGATACTATTACTACTACTACAAAAAAAAAATGTTTATCTCAGTTAGAAAACGTGGTGAAGTTTAAAATATCTTTATGCATAAAGTGAGCTCAGTATCTCAACATGTGACTGTACAACGGTATTACGCTTGCTTCGTGCCAGGTAGGGATGAGCAAACCAGTAATAAATCTCTTAATATTTATGAGATTTTGTGTTACTCTTCAGCAGCGTTGTGAGAATTTTATTATGTACCTAAATGTGTTATTTTTTAGTACAACCAGTACGGTCGCTGTCATTCAGTGAATTTTCATGTCGTCTTGTTTAATATATGGCAGGTTTTACCACGAAAATCTTTAATGCCCACTTATTAAACCTCAAAAAGGTAGGAAAAAAATTAAATACATTTTAATAAGCATCACCTTCGTACCTATTTTCCTGTTTCCTCCTT
The DNA here is from genome assembly GCA_949319445.1 of Mythimna lalbum. NCBI lineage: Eukaryota > Metazoa > Arthropoda > Insecta > Lepidoptera > Noctuidae > Mythimna > Mythimna lalbum. Next base: position 14,625,494 of record OX439357.1, on the reverse strand, counting down.
CTTATATTTTATTATTTTTCTTCACAGATGCGGCTCTTCTTTGATAGCATTACTGCTATACAGAAGGAGGCAACTGCCTGCCATTCCTCCTCGCTGCGGACCATGGCCTGTAGGCCTGAGGGCCCGGCACGAGAGGCCGCTACCGCCGATCGCCTCCACGAGGACACGGCGGTGCTCCACCCAAGGGCACACCTCTATCATATAATGGAAATAATAAGAACGTATTTTTGACTTTAGTCTGATCTATCTAAAGAGTTTTTCGTTTGTTAACGTAATTTCAAACTTACTTTTACTTCCGCCAGCAGTTAAAATAAAAATAAAGAACTATCCCAAGATCCCTATGGTATATTATTGAACGTATACTACCCATGTGCCTTTCATTTAAATCCCTTCAGTTATCATGATTGTCTTCTTTACGCTCCTCAAGTAACAATATACATAACTTTTTGCAAATAAATTCCTTAGTAAGATATTTAAGTCATAAACATTTTTTTAAATGTCTTATAAATGTTTATAGATAAAACGGGACAAGGGCAGGAAGATGATGATGATAAATGTTTATAGATAGCCATACACGCTGGGGTACACCTGACAGGTTTGCCTGCACAGTTATACCTGTCAGGTGAGCTTGTATGAAAACCTGCTCAGATGTACAACATACACGCTCCGGCTTGCCAGTATAACTCAACTGTACAGGCAAACCTTTTAGGTCTGCCCTAGCGTATATGGTGGACACTATGGTAGCTTCTAAAAAGTCCTCTCCAATGACGTGATGAATGCCCAGGCGGTCGCCTCCTTCTGCGAAGCAGTAATGCTAGCAAAAGAGGAGGCTCACCGCATCAGGCAATGACGCTCCCGCCGCCGCTGGGGTTCCGATCCCGATTTCCGGCCCGCGTAAGCGCGGGCTTGCGGACGGCAAGCAATGGGTAGCTCGCTGACCGTCTGTCGGCAGGCACTGTTCCCGCGCGCCTCAAGAAGTTGTCAGCAACAGTAGGGGCCCAGCTGGGTCGAAGCCTACTGGGCCCACGGTTAGTTTCGAGAGGAAGCTCAGCCCCGGTATGAAGGCATGAAAGAACGGGGTGGATTTTTAGTTAGTTAAAGTCTGCGACTATCTCCCGGTCCGCTCAAGAGCGGAGGATAACATTGGATGAAAAAAAAAGGCGTTGAATGCCCAAGAGCCCAATTCTTAACAAAAATATTCTAATACCCTCAATACAAACCAAACAACTTCTGAATTTAAGTTGCCAAGTTTGAAACCACTAGAGGGGTCCATACGCAACTTTGACAACAAGTTTCTTAATAAGACTGTTTCAATTCATTGCGTGTTTCTTCATTTTGTTCTTTGGAATCATTGTTTCAATTGGGCAATTAAGGATTTGTAATTTTCTTTGTTCTTGTGGCACGTGTCTTTCGAGTTTTGGGAACGAAATACGCAATTAAAGGGACCAATTAGATGACCATTCAGTTTAATTTGGCAGAAATCTATCGTATTAAATAATTTATCTTCCATACTTACATTTATGGAACATCGCTGTGTCCTCATGGAAATGATCGGCTATAGAAGAGATCTCTCGTGCCTGACTCTGTTCAAGCCATGGTACGGAGCGAAAAGAAATGAGAGCGATCACCTCCTGTAAAACCAGTAACGCTAGCGAAGGCGAACGCCGCATGAGCAAGGGAACGTACAACTTTACACCCCAGACGCCGCGGAAGTCAGGAGACAACGGTGCATAGCGCGCGTCTCAAAGAGACGTCAGCAAACCTTTTGGAGCTTAGAAGGAATGATACCCTGAGAAGGCTTAGGGCCGCGGGAATTTTTGAAAAGAATACCCTGGTCCTAGAACACAAAGGACAATTGGAGGACACAAATGGATTTTCGCTACATGCAATCTTTTTTCATCCGTCTTTTTCACAACTTCTACCTATACGTTACTACTACCTATAGTAACATTAGTATGTTATATCGCTGTAGCCGCGGGAAACAACTAGTCCCAGATAAGGGCCTAATAACCCAAGACAAAAAGAACAGCCCCAAGTAAAGGTTAATTACGGAATCAATGAAAATAATGCCTTTTTTCTACGCCATTTCATGAAGCAAGGGACCACAACATTACCCAGAATAAGGGATGATAGAAATCCTAATATGTTGTTGCACTTATAGTAATTAATAAAGATCAAAGGGACGTGTAGGGCAGTAAGGGTGATGTTCCGTGATCATGGGTTCATGTATGGGTTTGAGAGACGTGGGCTAAGAATTGGAGAAAAAACTCTTAAATAAACTGTTTCACTGTGAGACTGGATTTTTTTTTCATCATTGATAGACTCGCGTTTGACCACTATCTCACCTGGTGGTAAGCAGCTCGCTGACTGACCATCCAGTAACTGTCCGGATCGAGCCCAAGTCATCGACGGCGCGCGCTGTACCCGCGCGCCACAAGGAGCTGTCAGTAGCAGCAGGGATCCAGCTGGGTCGAAGCGTTAGTCCGAAAGACAGCTCAGTCCCCGGTACGAAAGGCAATGAAGGAACAGGAGTGAGTTTTTAGTCAGTAAAAGTATGACACTATGTCCCGTTCGCTCAAGAGCGGGGGATGTCATTAGATGATTCTCTCACGGTGAAAAAAAATCCTGGTGGTAAGCGATGATGTGGCCGACGATGGAGCACGTTTGCTTAGAAGTAACCTGATCATTCTTGACTTAAAGACCCCTAGGTTGTTGCTAACACAAACTCCGAGAAGGGAATTCTACTCCAAAGCTGTTTGCATAATAAATGTGTTCCCAAAACGCTTTGTACGTATGAGTGTGATGTCTGCCATGGACACCATGGATGTTTAGCTGTTACGTCGGATTAAACCGATAAATATTTTCGTGTCTATTTCGCCAGGGTCGTATACTTACGATCAAATACTCTATCTCGTTTAGCTTTTCAATTCCAATAGGTGACAAAGGAGCAGACAAGATGATTTTCTTATGAGCCGTCATTATTGGCGTTACTGGTCGACATTATTTTGAGTGAAAATATAATTATTTAGCTAGCTTTTGCCCGCGGCTTCACTCAGGAATAAAGAAACTTTCTGTCGATGCAATCGGACCAGTACAAACATAAAAACAAACTTTACCTCTTTATTATATTAGTGTAGATATAATAATATATACAGTATATTTGCAAACAATTAACTCCCATGCGCCAACTGTGCCGACGAAAATAAAAATTAGAAAAATCACATTCCTGTGCTTTTCATAGGCTCTAATTTGTAGATAGGTAGTAATCATATATCATTTTAAAGTAAACAATTGAATGTTGGTCGCAGCCATCCACAAAAAATTACGATAGTTTTGCATTGTAATTGCCACCGGTAGGTACTATGTGTGTCTGACTAGATGTGAACGTACCGAAAAAGTTTCTGGTACGTGTTCTGTTCCTATTTCTGGGTGGATTCCATGGGTGAAGGTGTTTTATTAAGTAAGCGTGAGGTAAACGATCGCAATCCTTTGAGTGGTGAGTGGCGCTTTTGTTTGTTCGAATCACGCCGCTTCGCTTTGCAATCGCACTATTGTTGAATCGCTTATGTAAAGCGACGTGTTAGTTATGCAAATTATACCTATAAGTGATTGTTACACTATTGTGTACAGTGTCAACAAATGTTGATAAACCAATGAATAAATAAAGGTCTATGCTAGGAAATCCGAGTACGAACGGGGCACGAACCGAGGTCAAGTTAGTGTAGTGTCGCTCGTACTCGGCTCATCTGGAGTCCGTCCACAATAAAGTTTGAGCTCGACTCGTACACTACTCCTCTAGTGTAGACCTACCTTAAAATATCGATCACAACTCAAAATATTGCGGTCGTATAGTCAAAACTTCTTTTTTTTTCTTTCTTCTTCGTTCTTGTATGAAGAAGACATGTGGCTAAGCTCCACCTTGAAGCGGGAGAAGCTTAGAATAATTTACCACCTCAAAAAAAAAATGACAATAATGTCTCAAAATATTCCGGTCCGGAGTTTTCTTGAATACACTCCAGATCACATAGATAACGCAAAAGCATCTACTTCGCGTGCCTAAATGCGTGCTTAGCATACGTACAAAATTCGTAAGTGGCCACTTTCGCGCTTAGTTTGCATTGGTGTATTGCGCTAGTCAGACGTCAATATATGCGTAATTAATTTAAAAAAATATTATTTTTAACTTTGTAATACCTAGTAATACCAAATTTGAGAAAAACAAAACATTTGTATTACTTAATAGGTAGTCAAAAAGTGGTTTTCATACAGATCGTAATACTTGTGCTATCTATATCTACCTATATCTGTGCTCTAGATGCTAGAACCATTCTCTTGGAGCCCGAGCCCCAAGTCTCTACAATAGCCATACAAATAGCTAAATCTACCTACTTGGAGAGCAGTGGTGGCCGAGTGGTAATGGCCCCGACTTATGAGTTGTAGGTCGCAGGTTCGAACCCAGCCAGGCGCATTACTTTGTGTAATTTATTTCAGCATTCATCCACCAACACGTACTGGGCCCGCGTGGTGGATCACGGCCCATTCCCTCCCCTAAAGAGGAGGCCTGAGTTCCAGCAGTAGGAACATAAAAAAAGCTGATGATGATGATGACCTACTTATCTTTTATCACAATTACAAAAACATGGTTTTAATACTTCTCCTAATACATAATAACTTTGTCCTACTCTTCAGAGATCTTTTATCTTGATCTTACGTAAACACGAAGATTCTGAGACACTCTTGAAAATTCGGTTTGCTTACAAACTTGTGTAATTGTTTCGACAATATTAGGTTTCGGTTCTAATTAAAGGTTTTGGGGTTGTTTTAATTAAGAGAAAGTGAACAGGGATTTTAATTATGTAATGGTTGTTTAATAACAATCAGATTATTGATTACGAGATTAATTAAAGGAGCACAGCAATTAAAACTAAAGACGAACTGAGCTCACGTACCTCGTAGTGTGCATACTCCTACGCACACCATGTCATTATGACATCTAGGCTTTGTTCCAGTCCTTCGATGTAAGCGATATAAACGACGAGGCGAAACGTTAAGTCAGGTAGAGGTATCAATAACCTAAGGTCATCTGTCCACCACCGCCTTCACTGGGACGTCACCGAGAACGAGACTATTTCGGGCCGAGTTTAAGTTTAAGATGCGCTTGGGTGACGGGCGTGCGGTGGACACATGGCCATAAAAATGTATGTATCGCTAAATCGGCGCCGTCATCTCTCGGTGACGTCCCGGTGACGGCGGTGGTGGACAAACGGCCTAAGGGTTGATACTTGCCGTACGTTGGATTATCCGATGGTAGAAATGAGATGGCGGATTCAAGTCATGCAATTCCCGCGCACACTCTCCAAAATTCAACCTGTAAAACACCGAAAGGCTGGCTATACCCTACGCTTATGCTCGAGGCTTTCATAGACGCGTATTCATCATAATACGCTTGGTGTACACCTATTTACAACGTACACACAAAAAAACTGTAAAAATCTTTCGACAAAGCGGCAACGACTCGACGACGGCACAACGCGACGCTGCCGCTTAGACAGGCCTTGCGTGAGACGCGTGTGACAGCATTGCATATGTACGCGGGTTTGCGGACGACGAGCCATGGGTAGCTCGCTGTCCGACCGTCCGGTAACTGTCTGGACCGAGCCCAAGACGTCGACGGCGCGCATTGTTCCCGCGCGCCTCAAGGAGTTGTCAGCAACAGGAGGGGCCCATCTGAATCGAAGCCTACTGGGGCCAGGGTCATCTGAAAGGAAACTCGAGCCCCGGTATGAAGGCTAGAAAGAATGGGGTGGATTTTTAGTCAGTTAGAGTCTGACACTATGTCCCGCTCCACCCGAGGGCGGGTTTTGTCATTGAATGATATTTCCCACCAAAAAAAAAAGCGTTGCAAATGTCAATTATATTTCTAAAGCCTACCTATCCTACTATGGACGCGTAGCTTCACTGACGCCTACTTCCTGAATGACACGACGGCACGTCCGCCGTCACCTGAAGGGTAATAGAAAGTGCTAGTATCGGTGTTTTCTTACGTAATCATATCAGAAATGAAGATATCCGCAGGAGAATCACGGTTACCAACATAGCCTTAAGAATCGCCAAACTTAAGTGGCAGTGGGCAGGGCACATTGTTCGCAGAGCAAATGGGAGATAGGGACAAAAGGTTCTGTAGTGCAACCATGTAGGTACCAGAAGTCTTACTGTTCGAAGGCCTCCCAGATCGATCACCTGGTGAAGATTGCGGGAATCCAAGAGATGTTAGACACATAGACGCATAGACCGACCGTTATGGCATCACTTGGGTCTATGTAACAGTGGACGTGATGATGAAATGATGATGATGGTAACGATGACAGTGTTTGAGTGCCTTGTGTTATCCCATTTCCTTTGCTTTTCTACCAAACAATAACAAGTTAAGAAAAGCCTTTTCATTTTAAAAAACTCATATGAATTTCAATAAAGCTACTTATCCCAAAAAAATTGAACCTAATCTTTAAACACAACATTTTTGTGAATAATTTTTCTATCAGCTCTTAACCTTTCATAAACAGCTTTTCATTGAAAATATGATCGGCGTTGAAAATAAAAACCGAGGAACAAAATATTGGCTGGTCATTGAAGATAAGCTTTTCAATAAAATAGCGAATTTACTGTATTATAAAGCACGGAATTCTATGGCCTTATTTTTTTTTGTTAATGTAACTAGTAGATAAGGCGCGTTTGTTGGGAGTCGCACTTTAAGCGAAGATGGGCAATGGGTAGCTCACCGTCCGATTAGGACCAGTTCCGTGTTAACGGCGCGTTTTGTTCTACGAACTCTATAAATAGATGACAGTATAAGTGATTGAGTAAATGCGTAAATTCTCGCTGAGATCGCAGGATTGTGACTGAAGATTTGCTATCAATTAATTAAGAGTTCCATAAATCTATCTTCAAATTCCAAATAAAAAAAAATCTAAGTCGTTTGACATATACTTAATATGTTAACCGACTTAGATTTTTTTTGTGTCCACCAACCTAATGGTAACCTTAACGCCCGCGCAATGCACCTGCGACCCATGGTCTCTCCCGAAAAAAGAAAACAAACGCACGAACTATGATCTCGACTGGAGTCCTTTTTAACACATTCTGAAAATTGTGTGAAAATCTCTACTTACACTTTTAATAACTAAAAGTGTCAAATAAAACTTAAAACCACTTTTAGTTACTAAAAGTGGCTTTATTCAAAGTTTTGTATTTTTCAGTTAATGAGTTCTTGCAAACACCGATGTTATATTCAGTTAAACTGAGTGACGTCCCAAAAATTTCCCAAACAAGGAAGAAACAGCTTTGATTAATTTACTGCGTGCGTGTTTTTCCACCATTTTTAACAGGGCACCCTTTTGTTACTCACTTTAGACGAAACGTGACTGTTTTGTGATGTTATTTGGTCGGCTTTTACCGCTTTCATTCATACAACAAATTACTACACATATTGATTGTATTCATATGTTGTACTGTATTCACTTTTTCAATACTCACTTCAACCTGTTGTGTGTCCTAATAAAATAAATAAAATGTTTTTAGAAGTGCTATATTAGGTGTGTTCACGGCTAGAGTGAATAGGCTCTTAATAAACTAGTGCGCCTCACCATCAACAATTACTTCCCTACTTACCATCAGTAGGAATTGCAGTTAAGCACTAGTTTATATCAAATTAGCTTTTGCACGCAGCTTCCCCGCATACATCGTAAAATATAGCCTATGTCATTCAGGGATAAAACAGCTTTCTATCGGTGAAAAAAATTGAGCAATCGGATACGTACTTTCAGAGATTACCTTCTACTAACAAAAAAAAAACTATGTACCTATGTGTGTATGTAGATTGACTATGTTGTTGACTATCAACAACATAGTCAATCTATCATATAATCAGGTAAATGTAGATTATTATATTACTGTAGAAGTAGCTAACATACAATTTCCTTACAAAATATAATGCAACTATGTATCTCCATTGCAGAGGCGTAGCCTGGACTATTAGACGTGGGCGATATCGGATCAGCGAGGCCATTTTTTTTCCTGCTCCATTTAACTAGTTCACAGCTGCGCAGTTTGAACTCGAATAGTTCTATCGTTCTATTGAAAGTTGATGTTTTTAGATCTCTGGAAATTCAATGCACAGTTTACTATTTGTATGGACTCACAAGATTCTATAGTGCTTCAATCATGTTCCTAGAAGTGTACACTAATCCATGCTTATTGAAAGCATTCATGCCATTATTGAAAGCAGAGCTTTTTTTTCCGATGGGGAAAATCATCTTATGACAAAACCCGCTCTTGAGTGGAGCGGGAGATAGTGTCAGACTCTTACTGACTAAAAACCCCATCCCGTTCCTTCTAGCCTTCATACCGGGGCACGAGCTCCCTTTCGGACAACCCTGTTCCCAGTAGGCTTCGACTCAGCTAGGCCCCTCCTGCTGCTGACAACTCCTTGAGGCGCGCGGGAACAGTGCGCGCCGTCGACGTCTATTGAAAGCAGAGCTGGGTCGTGTTAAGATCAGCAGCAACAGTATCGTAAGTTTGTTTGTGGATAGGGTGGGACTGATGAAGCTGTGACATTATTATTTCTTTGTGTGTTGATATTGTTTTATAATTGTGATAATTATTTAATTTTATCGGAAATATTTTATTAATAATTTATTTTCTATTATTATTGTTATTTTTTGTAAAACATTCAGACACAATGTAAATTGTTAAATGAGTAAATTAAATTAAATGAAATGACTATCCAATGCCGTGCCAATGGGTTTCCACGCTCCACGGTGAGCAGTATATTTAATATGTGTAAACTTCGCAAAATCCTTATAGGATCACTTAGTCGTCCGTCTGTCTATCTGTCAAGACCCTTTATCTCGAACGCGTGGAGGTATCGAGCTGAAATTAAAGCCATATACTCAGATCTGAAGTTCCTTGAAGCTGAGAAAAACTAAGCTTCTAAGTTTACGAAAAAAAAAAGATACGGCCGTTTATGTCACAAAAAACGTATATTTCGACCCTCAAGGGAACCAAAATTCCCGTTGACCTCTTGAGTTCTTTTTTTTCGGTGGAAAAATCATCTAAAAATGACATATTCCGCTCTTGGGCGGAGTGGGAGATAGTGGGACAGTTACCGGACGGTCCGACAGCGAGCTACCCACTGCTCGCCGTCGGCAAGCCCGCGCCTACGGTGGCCGGAAATCAGGATTGGAATCCCGGCGGTAGCTGGGGCGCTGTGAGCTCCGTTGCCTGATACAGTCGGCCTCTCCTTTGCTAGCATTACTGCTTCGCAGAAGGAGGCGGCCGCCTGCCACTCTTCCTCATTCCGGGTAATGGCCTGTTGAACAAGAATCCTAAAATTTGGCATGAGGCAAGGTCTTACAGCACAAGTATATGAAAAAATCTGAAAACTGCTTTATAGTTATGTCACAAAAAAACGCTTAACCAGTTTTTATGTAAGACATCTACCGAGAACGCTAGTGTATAAATAGATTTATATAAAATCACACTTTGTAGGTGAGATCAAAAATAGCTGAAGGTTATTATCACCATGACAAGCTTACTGCGATAACCAAACCCGTTAGTGTCGTGATAACAAAACTGCACTCAAATTAGTTTAACCTACTAAGTCTTAGAGATTAGATAAAACATTATGCTGTGTGTATCTAGAGTGGCTATACAGGGTGAATTTAAATTCTTTCGTATCCTAGCAAGGTGTGAAGTTGCCTCTAGGAGATGTCTGCTACCGTAGGGGCCCAGCGGGGTCGAAGGTAGTACGAAAGGGGCCCTGAAACGAAGGCAAAGAAGGAACGGGAGTGGGTTTTAGTCAGTAAAAGTCTGACACACCCTCCCGCTCGTCCTAAGGCGGCTGATGTCATTAGATGATTTCCCAGCTAAAAAAAAGGTGTGAACTCATGAAAATTCACAACCGTTAAAACATAGAACATGTAGCATATTAAACTCATTTTTTGAAAATAGTGTCTATATTCGCAATTGATTACTGAATTGATTTCATCTTTTTTTTTAATAGGTAATCTTTTTAACCAAAAATTATTAATAATTATTTTAGTATTAAAAGTTTTATTTTACTGTATTCTTGATAAATCTTGATTACTTCACTAGCGTATTTCTGTGCGTGCATTCGTAGAAATACCAATTTAGTGAGCCGATTCCCATATGATTTACTTACCTACTTTAATTTTCTATTGGAGTGTACAATTTAAGGATGAGTATTATTCCAGGTACCCAGGTACCATCGCGCTCACTTCTGCCTGATAACTTAAAAAAAAAATTACGCTTGAATCCTGCGACATGGCGCCAAATCAAACCCTTTGAAATTTTCGTTTGGAGTGCAAGCAAAAATGAACTTAGCGGTGGTCAGGCGGAAGTGTCTTTGATGTTACATATTGTAGTACAGGTTATAGAAGGATTTTTTCTCCAATTTAGAGCCAACATTCCTTAACAATGTGCTCACAGAACGTCACTCTTACTACCCAACTCGGCCCTTTGATCTTTATTAATGACTATACGTGCATCAATACATAAGGAATTCTATCGTCCCTTATTTAGGTTACTATTGTAGTCCCTGCTTTATGAAATGGCGTAGAAAAAGGACATGGTTCTCATCGATTTCTATTTCTATGATACTAGCTTTTGCCCGCGTACATAAAATACAGCTTATGTCACTCAGGAAGAAAGCAGATTTCTATCGGTGAAAAAATTTAGCAATTGGACCATTACTTTCAGATATTACCTTCTACAAACAAAAACAATAAAGTTTACTTCTCTATGATATTAGTGTGGAAGTGTAGATAAAAATTCTCATAAACATTTTTTTGAGGCTGCTTCGTTTTTTTCAGGTTATTAAACTGTTATAAGGAACTAGCAGTCCCCCTCGGTTTTGGTGGGTTATGGCGTGACATTAGGAATATTCTAATATTATAAATGGGAAAGTGTCTGTTTGTCCTTCTTTCATGGCAAAACGGAGTGACGAATTAAAGTGTTTTTAAGTGGAGATGGTTGTGGAGATGGATAGTGACATAGGCTACTTTTTGTCTCTTCCTAACCCCTCACTTCCCAGGGGAACCGTGTTACCCCGAATTTAACGCGAGCGAAGCCGCGGGCAAAAGCTAGTAGTATATATCTTTCTTATGGTTGTTCGTATTCGGTAGTAAACATAAATAAAATACCAAATTATGAAAGAAACATTTTATTTTTTTTATAATTTTTCACTAACAGTGCATTCACAGTTAAAGTTTCTTACGCAAGAAACTATTTTTAATAAAACTTAAAAATTAAGAGTAAAATAAAGATATACATACATTTTCGAAACAGCGTGAAATACAAATAGCTTACGTTGATAGTGAAATATATACTTTTTTTCTAATTTTATTAGACTTAAAGATTCGTGACAATTATTATTATTATTTTCTACAGAAGGCCGTGTTCTTAGGCGTTAATAATAATAATTAATAATATATAAAACAATGAAGATTACGCTTTACTTACTGATGCACAGAAGTATTCTACAAGATTTACATTTTTTTTCAAGGACAGAGTAAAATTTCGAGTTTACATTAATATACATACCTATTAAGCCTATATAAAGTGTATATGAAGTTATATATGATGGTATAACTAGGTACTTATGTACAAGTAATGAAATATATATTGTAGTTTTTTTTTCAATCAATCCTAAGACATTTTATTTCATTTGTTAATTTTAAATTACAAATAAATAAATACGTAATTGAGATGCTACATAAATCGTTTCTAACTTTAAAATAAAAATTGTTAGCTACTGAATTTCTAAATAAGTGAAAAATTTTAGTTACATATTATTTTTATGAATAGAATGACAATATTAATATAACTAAAACCTGTTTACTTGTTTAAATGTATACTGTATATTTTTTCTCTCGACAAGAAAAATTGCATTTATAAATTGCTAATTGATAACTGAATCTAATTTGTATTTTCTTGGAATTAATAAGAGTATATTCGTTATTGTCTATTAAAGTAGTTACAGATACTATTATTTTCTTAATGATATAACAAGATGATGACTATATAATAAGACTATGACTATATTATAAGACTATGACTATATTGATGATGACTAGACAAAAACTCTGTTATCTTACAACTCTGCCGTTATTTTTTACTTTTTAAAATTAATTACCGTCTATACAGAAGTATTATTTACTTTTCTTTACTGAAATTCAATGTTATTTTTTGCCTAATATAATTATTTAAACTGCAGAGTTATATTAAATAACAGCACACTAACTTACTTAACATTAGTGACTAGATGAGAGTGTTAAAAGTAACCTATGCGATATGTGACGCAAACGCTTTAATGTATAGCATAATGAACCTTATCCTAATAAAGATACAGTTTATAATATTAAAACTAGTACGCTAAATCACAACACTGCAAATTTAAAGATGTTCACGAGTGGAATGTATACTATATGCTACAACAGTACTTATCACTGAATAAAAAAGTGAATTAATTTAACCTGCAAGTTTACAAATTACTTTTTCAAGAATATATTGAATTGGGGAAAGCCATTATGGTCTTTATGGGGTCGCTTTAAAAGAGCATTGAGGCGAAAATGGCCGTGTAAGATGGAAGTTTACTGTTCTCGATAAATCAACGAGAGCCAATATTTATTTGGGTTGGTGCTTTAGTAAAGCCTATGAAATAAAAATGACTAAAATTTATATCTTTGGCTTGAAGAAATACAGGGTAGAAAAAACGAGTACCAGGCCTTGGTTGGAAGTCCCTTAAATATTGATGTCAAAAAATTGTATCTTAATAGAAACACTTTAGCATGATATAAAGCCGAAAGTATACTTTTTATACATTATATCTGATATATTATCTGTATTATAGGTATATCATTTTTTCCACCCTGTATAAAGTTTTCTGAACCAATGTTATTAGTTCTTGGTTCCTAAATGAGGTAAATTCACCCGTAATACGCAAACGCAATGAAAAAATGCAGTTCTTGATAATAAAAATAAGTACTATTTAATATTTTTTTAATATACAATATCTAATAGTATTCAAGGTATCGCAGTAAGCACATTAACTATTTTAGAACATACGCTTTTTTGTAAGTATGTATATTGTTCAGAAGTCTTATTATATACAATGCTTAAGACTATTAATAAATATTATAAATTAAAAAATAGTACAAAAATTTCTCGTTTTGAAAACCTTAGCGTCGAGTTAGGTACTAATGTTTTTGGTTCCATTGAGAAATATATTAAAATAAAAAATATAAAGTTACATAAATAACCGTTTATGTGAAAATCCGCAAAATATAAAGCTATTTTTGCATAGTAAAAACTACAGAAAGAAATCAGTTACGAATTAGGAAGAGAGACGTAATTTTTATTAGCTATATTTTTTTTTTGTTTAATTTCGTTCAAATATTTGTATCCCTAAAAAAAGCCGAATAATTTTACAACGCTGAAAACTACGAAATATTAAAAACTGCAAACCAAAACATTATAATTATACATAAATTAATGTATGAATTCGAAAAAATCTACAATTACATTCGTTCCAACTATTATAATGCTATAATGACGTTATGACTTCAAATATATTAATATTAAGTAATAGCCTAATATAATCTGAATGAATTAATTATTCTAGAAGCAACACACTTGCCTTAATTAGTTTATCTACAGCGTCGCTTTAAATCTATGTAAGTCGTAATTATCCCAGGTTCAACTTTATATACAATATATTCCTTACGATTATATAGTAAAGCTTCACACAGATCACTAGTTGTTACATCTATATGAAAATGTGTTGGTACAAACACGATAGTAGAATTACATGAACTACTTATTTATATGAGTTTAAAGGCTAGGATCCTTTTACGCAGTGTCTTATGGGCGCTTCAACGCGATCACGACCGCGAAGCGACAATAGCGCGACACGTGGGTGCGGTGCGGTTATGAGCGAAGCGAAGCGTTCGCGTTCAGTTAGTTTGATAGTTTTGCGCGCACATTTGGCAATGGCAGCTAAAGCAGCGACTTCATACTCACGTATGCGAATTTACGTGAACCGTATTGTATAGCTTCGCAACCGCAATTACGGTGAATCGCCCATATTGGACGGCGTATTAGACATTTTTATCATCACCTTAGCTACAACTGTTGGTGATGTACGTAAAAATAAAAAAAGTTTCACTGTGGTATTAAAAGGTAATATATAACTATAAAAAGCTGTACTATGACATGGTAAAGCCAGTGAGACTGAGATGAAGTTAAACAGAACTATAACGTCACAATTGGTATGAAACAAAGCGGAGCCGAGCTCAAAATGTGAACGCTCACAGACAAAAATTCAGTATCAATTACATCGCTATCAACATACAATTAGCTATATATAAGTACGTAATATATCAGCATCTCCATTTGCACTATAATTACATCTAATAGAAAAGCATTCAGCATCAACCACAACAGCCACGAAATTCTTAGCCCTAAAAACATAAAGAAACACCTTAAGTACAAAGAGTATTAAAACTTTCAAGTGACATTTTTACACAAAACAGTTGATAAACAAAGTTTTTAATTAACGCTTTACAAAGCAATTACAAGATAAGTATTTACGATGTCAACATTCTAAAACTTGAAACATTTCTGGTCTAATTCTGTGATTCAGTAGCTCCGCTGGATTCGTCGTTCTCTATATCATCAGGCTTTGTCTGTCCAATGTTGAACTCTTTCAACGCATCCTGTATATGTTTGACCTGTCAAAGAAAATTGTATTATTTCAATGCCATCCTCGATTGAATTTATTTTATTGTTATTTTTCAATTAGTTTTAATTTTATTATTTTTATATAGTCACAACTTTTTTATACAAATTACTGCATAAGTGATGAGCGTGCCTGTAAATAACAAATTCAATCAAATATTTTATCTTAATTTGTAAATTTTCTTTTTTATAACATTTGACCAGTAAATGAACCTTTGATTTGTTAATATATCTATACATATAATAAAATCGTAGGAAAGTCAAAACTGTACATTGAATATTTTTTTAAAAGAATACTTGGAGCGTGATCTACAATCGATATCGAAGTCAAAAATATAGTTTTTAGAATTTTTGTCTGTTTGTCTGTTTGTCTGTTTGTCTGTATGTATGTCCGGGCTAATCTCAAAAAGTACTGCACAGATTTACTTCAAATTTTGCATGAATATTACTAAGAGGTCGGGTCAACATATAGGCTACATATTATCACGCTATCACCTACGGGGGAGGAGCTGTGAATCTTTATTTTTCTTACGCATTCTGTGACAGCGTGCAATCTAACGACGCATATTTAAATGTTGTTTTTGAGTAAGCCATACTATTATCTAGCTTTACACTATAAAAACTACGCCATTTAAGTAACTTGGGCAGAGAAACAGTTATTTTTGTAAATGTTAGTAGTATAATAACAATTTTAAAACAGCGCCATCTATGAGATTTCATAAAAATCAAATCAAGTTACAGGACACTTTTTGGAAATTAATAATTTAAATTTGATCATGTTGCGAGGTTTGTAGGTAGTTATTCTTAAAACTCATAGATGGCAATGTACATTTTCTTCATAAAAGTTGTATTGCATATTTCGTTTTGACAAATTCAAGTTCCAACAAAACCCTCAAAAACTTGAGCAGAGTTGAAGAAGACAATTTAATAAAAATGCTGTGTTAAGTATTACAAGAGAGAGAGATTTATACTTATGTTCATTGATGATCATCAATTTCATGTAGTTAGTACAAAATAAACATTGACTGTGAATACTTTTGTTCGGTACCTATTTATCTATGTGATTATTGCTTGGTAATTAATATATTTTCATGTCGTATGCCTAATTATAAACTTTACTCACTCGGAGACATTTATTTTATGTTAAAATAGTGTAAAGTCATAATAATTTTTCACCATATCAAAATGTTTCCTTTTCCAACAAAAGGAGCGATCAAGCGATGTTTGCTTTACAGAGCTCTGATAAAGACGAGGTGACCAAAGTCTGGTCGCTACATCAGCACGTCTGAAGCGGTTTGGCGGATACTGGCGTTCTCTATACATGACAGGCATCCTACCGTCATGCATGTAGACGTCCACCTAGAGAAGAAACGGCCAGCGCATATATTTTGATCCCGAAAACGTTGCTAAACGCTTGGAAAATCCGCGCCAACCAACTCTGTTAAAATTTTTCAGGCTCTGTAAAGTCGACCAGTTTGCGAGATCCCTTACGTATGACGAGGTGCCTTCATATTACACTTACGACAAGCAAAGGGGTGTATTTAACCTACATCAACGAGGAGGTGCTGTGGAAGGTTTTCCGGGAATATTCAAGGACACCGCATTGGGTAGGGTTTATACCGTGCCTCCGAATAATGGCGAATGCTATTTTCTGCGGTTGTTACTTCACACTGTCCGATGGCCAACATCTGTCGCTTTTCTGAAGACATTTGATGGCGTGGAGTATCCCATTTACTGCGCAGCCTGCGTAGCACGTCACCTTCCCGACCGTGACAAAAATTGCGATGACACCCTCGCGGCGAGCGTCAGTGACAGTTCCAGCCGCATGCGTCATCTGTTTGCCGTCATCTTGGTGTTTTGTGGAGTCGCGAACCCGGTAGCTTTGTGGGAGAAGTATCGCCATCATCTGTCTGAAGATTTTCTACGAGCTTTGAAGCGTGCTACTGGAGATGAAGTCAAAGTAATTGATGAACGCGTGCTGAACACCTGTCTCAGTTCACTTCAAGATGTGGTCATTTCTATCGGCGGCAATCCACTGATTAATTATGGGTTACCAGTTCCCCAATCATCACCGCATCAAGACCGTGGAAATCGGGAGTATAACGCCGAGACCAATTACGATCCGGGCGAAATGACTACCGTGACCACCATACGAAATTACCATATCGCTTCTTCAGAGCAAAAACAAATTTACAACACCGTCCTTGAAATCATTGGGCAGAATCAGATCTTCGTTGTGGTCATGAGTTCGTACGCTGCGTTTGACCATTAATATGAGAGCTCGGCTCGGTGGCAATGTACGTGCTCGAGAATTGTCCGATGTCCTTCTAAGTCTTGGCAAAGGCACTCTACCAGAAGACAGAGGTGTAAAGGTGATTCTTCCAGAGTCTCTCGGTAGAGTGGAATCCAGCTTAGAAGAACTCATTCGCTGTGTGTACGGGGACATCAGTCGTATACAGCACCAGCAGAATTCTTGGATGTGTGAGCGGGCCATTTTGACGCCCAAAAATGCTGCACCAATTAACGAAAGCATTCTCTTATAAATTGAGGGGAATGAAGTAGTCTACACTTCGGTAAACACTGTCGTCGTGCAAGATGACGCCACATATTATCCCGTGCCTACCGGGTTCGGGGTTATCCGAAAGGAAACTAGAGCCCGGTATGAAGGCTAGAAGGAACGGCGCGGGGTTTTTAGTCAGTAAGAGTCTGACACTATCTCCCGCTCCACCCAAGAGCGGGTTTTGTCATAAGATGATTTTCCCCGTCGACAAAAAAAAAAACACATTATCCCGTGGATTTCTGAACTCCCTGTCAGCGAGTGGACTTACAGCGCATACCATCAAGCTGAAGGTCGGTGTTCCGATTATGCTTCTTCGGAACCTATCTCCTCCGAAGTTGTGTAACTGGATTCGCCTTAAAGTTATCACGCTCCACAGACACACCATTGAAGCGGAAATTCTTTTGGGTTGTGGCGTCGGCGAGGCAGTATTTATACCACGCATTCCCCTCATACCTCATAACTTCGCGTTCCGATTCAAGCGTGTACAGATACCCGTGAGTATTTGCTTCGTGATGACCATCAATAAGTCACAGGGGCATACACTGAGGGCAGTGGGTGTCGACCTCAGGACGAGTTGTTTCTCACACGGGCAAATGTACGTTGCTTGCTTCCGCGTCACCAGTCCTGACTCTCTTTACATTTTGGCTCCTGGCAGCATAACTACCAACGCAGTTTATAGGGAAGTGTTGTAAAGTATTATACCTTTGTAGGTATTTTTACTCTTTTGTTCTCTGGAATTTATTCCTGCATTATTTTCTCTATTTCCTTCAGTCACATCTTATGACTGAACGCAGCAGAATTCCCATATAACTCTCTTCACTTGCAAAAAAAAAACTTATATTTTAATGCTATTTTAAAAGCTGTGTAATTATAATGCTATAGCGACACTGGTATCTTAGGTATTTTTAGTGCTATAGAGCCTTCACGCAGACGACGTCGCGGGCAGCAGCTAGTTATAAATAAATTACAAAAACCTTTTCATACATTCAAGACGTAACTGGAAATAACGTGATGAAATATAAATGTCGTAACTCGGATGTTGTTATAAGAAAAATCTATATAGATTCCTACACTATCAAACATTCATAGAAAAATCATAAAGTTTATCCAATATCTGTAGAAAGCGAAAGTGAGAAAGTTGTCGAAATAGAAATGGCGTATCTCTGACTTTGATAGAATTGAAAAGTTGTGTTTGTTTGATTTCAGAAGTAATAAAGCTTTCGGATTTATTTATGTTATTTTCTAAGGCAATAAGAAAGTTAGATGCGATTACACCATTTGTCATGGCATCTAACTTTTTTGCTTTTGTATTTTTTCACGTAATATCTCATTGTCATTGATAAACTCGCGTACTATAATAATCTTACATTTGTACAATATGTAATGATGTTATCGGCATCAAAGCACTCTTTTGTGCTTCTTATTTCATAAAAGAAAACAAATAAGACAAACCATAACTAATGATTTGTGTCAGAATTATACAAAAAACTGCCGGTCATTTTTATAAAATATTGTCGTGTGGTAAACAGAAAAATTGATGGCCTAGTACAACAGGGTACATTCCCAAAAAAAACTACGAATCTCTTGAGCTAGATTACCAAAAAACAAAACAACTACACGTACTTTTTCATTGTTACAAAACAAAAGATGCAGTGTGTTGAAATTCGGCTTGACAGCACATTTTTATCTATAAATGATGTAACTTCTACACCACAATTTTGAATTAATCTTTATTCTGATCTGGCTATAGCTATAACTGCTAATGGGTGTGCTTAGGGAATTAATTTAAATCGTAATTGTATTACTATGGTTTATTTTTATGCGAATATTTTAATTTCATTTTTATTACACCATTACTTTCCTCCGCATCATTCAAAGGCTGACTGATAAAAAATGCCTAAATTCGCCTCTGTATTTTGGGAGCATTAAGTAGTTAATTTGAAAAAAAATGGTGTCTCTGGTTGCGACGATGCTAAGCTCTACCTATATAGAGTGTAAGGGACAAGTCTCCGCAACAAACTCAGTAGACAAAAGTGAACAGCCTTCCACAAGACTTTTTTTTTCAAGAAACGACAAAAAATCAGTATCTCCATACAAAATTATAAATTTGATTAGACAGTTTATATGGAGAGACCGATTTTGTGTTTGAGACATGTTCCTTACACCATGTATGTAAACCCCACTCAATATTTACACACCTTATTTTGTTTTTTTTTTTTGTAAAAAACCCCTTTGTACTTCGCTGAACTTTGTTCACGACAAGGTCATTGTGACTTTAGAAATATCTACAAGAATATAAACTGAAGCCAAAACAGTAATTAGTTTTAAGTACTTTATGAATATTCAGGGCGTTGCGTAAGGCCTATGTTATGAAATGATTCTAGACCTATATAATTTATATCCAACCTAGTTTGGTATGCAACGAGAAGATTTTGTCTTGTAATACAATTACCAAAATTCAAGCAAAGTTTTTTTTATGTTTGAAATATTTCTTGAAAACAACAAGCACTTTTTGTTTTCCATTGTTATTCTTTACAAAAATTTTTCTTTAATAAAATCAAGTTTATTATCAAAAAATTCTGATATTATTTTTATATAACTAACTTAGGCTCATGACTTCGCTCACTTGCAAACCAAGGGGTTTGCAAACCAAGAGGTTTGCAAGGGGTTTCACCGCCATATAAGTTGAATTTCAAAATATCCTATCTTGTTTATTGTGAACATTACAAAAGAATGCAGAACGGATTCTAGATTCAAGGCTTTGCTGTGCATGTGCATTGATGAGTCAATGACTTGATGTCAGGATTTTGCCTTTTATAATACAAATAAACAATGATTATTTGAAAAATAATGATGCTGCTTCATAAAACAATACCCTACGAAAAAAAAAAACAAAAAAATATTATTTACGAAGAAAAAAAAAACATTCGGATTCCAAACATAACACTGACACTACAATCTTAATCAATCACCAAAACCATCAAATAAAATTTCGATGTCCACTTTATGAAAAAACTCACCTGAGAGGCAGCAGGGTCAGTACCAGGATGTAGATACTTGTGAAGGAAATAACACGTTCCCGGAATGTCCTTGGGAAACGAATTCGGGAGACAGGAACGATCCCGGGCCTCCATCTCGAAACCCGGGAATTTTATTAGCCACCTGTCAAAAAAGTTGTGTTAAGAAACTGTCGGTCCTTTCCGTGGTAAGTGAATCGGGTTTCTTGTACGGTCAGCAAAAGTGTTGGGTTGTGAACAAATAATAATATTATCTATAATGAAACAGGTTTAAAGAAACTTTATTCTCAATAAAACTTAGGTTTAATTTAAAACGAAATAAATATTTCATTTCACTGGTAACATTAAATAATATATCAAACTAGGCAGATCAGTTTTATTGTAATGGCAGCACTGAAAACGGTCATTCGAAAAAAAAGACACGACAACGCTCTCTTTCGGTTCCGGCTGTCATAGAGGAAGGACGTGTATTGTGCTTGAGGATAGTGTGAGTCGAGTTCTACTGTATAACAGGTAAATTAATATTTAATTATGAATTGTTGTTAAGGAAGAAATCAAATTTGTGATCGTGTAGCGTATATTATTTGGTTTTATCGTATAGTGAAATTAAATGAATTCATAAAGTATTTCAGTGTTTTCTATTATATATTCTATCCCCTTTCATGGACACTTGCATCTTCAATAGATAAATTTATAGTTTCACATAGTACCCTCAAATTTAAATATTAGATATTGTATTAAATTAGCTATCTTATGAAACATTGGAAGTAGAATCCAAGAAAACATTACAATACGTATTAATTATGTCGTTTACTTGAGAACAATAAATATGACTAAAATACTAAATTAGTCCGTCTTTGTACTTTTATGTTGCATGAAGTTTTAATAAATAAATAAATTAGATTCGATAAATCCGTCACAAAACAGTTTTAAAACCACCCGAAAACTAGACCCACCCAACACATTAATTTTTCGAGTAATGTCCGTTTAGGATTAAATAATGCCTAAACTGGATTTTAAATGCGTTGAATAAGAGAAGATTCCTTATCCGTGAGGTATTTTATTGTATAGCTGTGCTCCTTCAAATATACGCATTGTTGTTGCCATAGTTAGTTCTGTTTTTTGGTAGAACTAACAGACTTGCTCGACGCGTGCTTCATTTGTTTATTTTATTTTAAGTTGTTATTGCTGTCAGCCATTTGACCGCCGACCGATAAAACTGATGATTCAATTCATCAGCAATATTTCATGAAGTAAAATAAAATGAAACGGCTGTTTCGTTTTTGGTATGCTGTAAAAGTACTTCAGGTTACTCACAAGGAACCCTATATAGGGATTATTTGTAAAACACTAACAACCTTGCAGGACTGTATTACTAACATCATAAACAACAACTTTTGTTCCATGTTTTTTTTTTTATATTTAATACATCAACCAAAAACAATCCTTCAATATTTCCTTGTTCTATCTGATCCAATCTTCCGGCAGGGGTGCTTGATGTGACGCTAGCGCATCAAGCACCCCCGCCGACCAAACCCCCTCCCCTCCGCTATTGTACTTGCTTTGCATAGACTTCATTAACTTTCTGAAAGACTTTTTGAAAGTTATAGAACAAAAGTTGTTGTTTATGATGTTAGTAACATAGTTCTGAGAGGTTGCCAGTGTTTTACAAATAACCTTGTATATAATAATTTTTAGGTACCCTAAAAACTAGAAGGATAAAAACTTTCTGATAGTTTCCAGTTACCAACAATCTCTTTTGTTAATCGTACTCGTTATTCACCTAAGAGCTACTTTATGAAGTAATTGCGGTATTCCAGAGTTCCTCTTTTGTAGTAAAAGTAGAAGCGTAGGATGACGGGATGTTTTCTTTGACGAGAATCGGAAAAGTTTTGTATTAAATCAAGTTTCAAATTAATTTGTGCCGTCCTTGAGAATTATAGAATTAAATGGATGAAGATCTTGATTGTTTTATGGTTGTATATATTCATCATAAATACGAAAATCAGGTTTACTAAACATCTTGATGGAGTGTGTCCGAAACGAAAATGCAAGAATCAATATTTTTGGACCCTGTAAAACGTATGATATTGGAATTTGTAATACAATCCTCTCTTTTCCAATGTCCGATAAAGCTAAACAATTGTTCGAGTTAGCCTTAAGGTAGATTGTAAGTTTTTCTTGTTTTCTGTACTGGGCGATGTGGTCGCTAAGCGACAAAGCCCTTTCATTAAATAAAAAAAAAGGTTTACTAAAAAAAAATACTAATACACAATATACTGACTGCAATATATAGTTATGTTTGTCTCTGTTGAGGCCGGCGCAAAGATTTTTCGACGTTTTCTGTGGATAAAAATCAGCCAAATGACGCCCTTGGTCGGAACGAGGGATAGTGTCAGACTTTTATTGATCCCTACGGTTGCTGATAACTCCTTGAGGTGTGCGGGAACAGTACGCTTCGTCGATGACTGTCGAAACTCATTAAAATAATCTAGACTAAAATAATTTCATCTAATATAGGCCCTGAATGTAGCTGTTAATATGCTGCGTATTAGAATTTATTATTTCTCCTGCATCATGTTGTCATCATCATCATATCAGCCGAAAGACATCCACTGTTGGACATAGGCCTTCCCTACGCGTCGCTCAACATGTTCGGCGCGCACTGCTCCCGCGCGCTTCAAAGAGTTGTCATCAACAGTACGAACCCAGCTGGGTCGAAGCCTACTGGGGCCAGGGTTATCCGAAAAGGAGCTCAAGCCCCGGTATGAAGGCTAGAAGGAACAGGGAGGGTTTTTTAGTCAATAAAAGTCGATCCGCTTAAGAGCGAGGGTTGTCATTGGATGATTTTTGCCCACCATAAAAAAAAATATGTCCCATCATGTTGTAGTCTCTATCAATACGGAATATTTGCCCCACAATAACTTCTAGTCGGTTATGTATGCACATCATATCATAAATTTTTCATATGCCCATATAAAACCTCTAAAAAATGTATGCCAGTAGGGTCATAAAGCACACACCCCTTTCACGCCAAAACTAATGGATCGTAACAGAAATGCTGCAATGAATTTTCATGAACAAAGTGCCCTGTCTGACAGCACCTAATATGCCTTACGTAAATTGCCCGTTTTAGTTAGAAAAAATCGCTTTTCTAATGAAAATAATTAAAAGGAAGAGGTTTTTTTTATCCAACGATATTAAAAGTCAAGTTTATAACTTGTTTATTTTGGGCTTAATCCTTACTAATATTATAAAAGCGAAAGTGAGTTTGTTTATTTGTTTCGTCTTCACGTCTTCGCAAACCCGATTTTGATGAAACTTGGTACATGGATAGACCATGTCCTGGAATAGGACAGGATACTTTTTATCCCGGCAGGATGTTCCCTTGGGATAACTGTCTGCTATCACGCAGGCGAAGCCGCTGGGAGCAGCTAGTTTTTTAAATAAAAATGTTAGCCAAGTAGTATGTAAGGTAATTTAACAAGAAAAAAAAAAACATTTTTTTTTAATCTATGTACCGGATTTTTTTTTTTAAATCTGTGAAATAATTGGTTTAAAAATCTAAAAAATCCTTTTTTGTATAGGACTGTTTTATGGACTCAAAAGTCTAGCACAATATCTAAAAGGTCAGCTAGTTATGAAAAGCTAAGTATATTTTATTACGACAATTTTATAATTTGTCATGCATACATCTCTGACATTGTTAGGCATTTCTATACCTATATTTCAAAGTGAAATAAAATGCAACACTAACTTCATAAGCCTGATTTTGTATACCTATCGGCGGGACATGGCTTGTAGAAATGACATTTACTGTCCCCGCTCACGGGCTTCAAAAAAACGCCGTTTCAAGCTTCATTTTGAGGCGGCCTTTTTTTGTAGCTCGTGTGCGGCTGTGCCGCTACAAAAAACGCTTGCTTCAGGCTGGCCACAAGCTGTCGCGCGCTTCAGTCGTTTTTTTTGTGGTCGCTTTTCACGTTTTTTTGTGGCGGCGTTTTTTTAAGGCCCGTGTGCGGAGACAGTTATATGATAAAAGATCTAACATCACCCAAAATAAAGAGCGGAGCGTGCGCGCCTGCTGGCTGTGGGAAATTGGGAGTCAGGTCTTTGGCTTCACGCACTGCCGTCGTCGAATATTGGCACCTTGTTCGATGATACCACTTTCCGCTTAGCTGTTGTCCTACGTCTAGGTGCGCCTTGCTGATCTCCTCATCGCTGCCACTGTGGCGA
This sequence comes from Mythimna lalbum, assembly GCA_949319445.1. Taxonomy (NCBI): domain Eukaryota; kingdom Metazoa; phylum Arthropoda; class Insecta; order Lepidoptera; family Noctuidae; genus Mythimna; species Mythimna lalbum. The sequence goes on along the minus strand of OX439357.1, from coordinate 14,600,870 downwards.
AGTTGTCAACAGCCTCGGTCACCACGGCCTGTCATGCAGTCGAAGTGCGGGACGCATAGCGCGGCACGCGAACCTTAACGACATCATCCGACGAGCCCTTGTCACCGTCGGCGTTCCGGCTGTTTTGGAACCTCATGGCCTGGCACGCGACGATGGTAAGAGACCAGACGGTATGTCTTTATTTCCTTGGAAGATGGGTAGGCCTTTAGTGTGGGACGCTACCTGTGTCGATACTCTTGCGCCATCCCATCTTCCTAGCTCATCGTGCTGTGCTGGTGCTGCCGCGGCGGCTGCGGAGAACCTCAAGCGGCGGAAATATAACAGCCTCGTTGGCAGTTATATTTTTGAGCCGTTTGGGGTTGAAACTCTTGGGCCGTGGGGTCCGAGTGCTCATATACTTTTTAAAGATTTATCTAAACGCTTAGTTGACTCTTCGCGTGACCCAAGGGCTGGCTTCTACCTCGGTCAGAGATTAAGCATTGCCATACAACGTGGCGATGCCGCCAGCCTTTTGGGCACACTTCCAGTCGACAGCGATGCGGAGGAGTTTTTTGACGTCATATTTAGTTAGGCCTTTAGTGTATATATTAATTTTTAATTACTCAAGAATTGACTTGTTTTCTATTAAATAAGGCCCAAAATAAATAAATGAATTTGAATTTCACATTATTACCTAAAATTTCTAAAATAAGGCTACTCGTAGTAGACTACTAAGCTTATATAACCACAATTAAGTACCCTTTCACTATTTTGAATGCATTGGATACCCATTGATCAAAGGCATAGCAATCAGTCCGGCTCAGTAACTGATACAGAGAATTATTCTAGTGCATCGAAGGATCTACCAAGCACTCTCCTGGATTAGCAACTATCTTCAGAAAACGGTCATGAAAGCATCGCTTAAGGTGTGTTTACATGGAGCATTGTACACGAAGGGTTTTATGGTTTTTTTTAGTTAGACAGAGAAGAGTTGAGGCAGACGGTCGCTTCCTTCTGCAAAGCAGTAACGCTAGGAAAGAACGAGAGAACAGCCCTCACGACCGGGCCTCCGGGATCCCGACCCCGATTTCCAGTAGCCAACGGCGAGCAATGGACAGCTCGCCATCCGACCGTCCAGTAGCCGTCCGGATCGAGCCCAAGTCATTGACGGCGTGTAGTATTCTACGCGCGCTTCAAGGATATGTCAGCAAAACCGTGAGCCCAGCAGGGTTGAAGTCTACTGAGGCCTTGGGTTTACTTCTGAAAGGAAAACCCGGGGTCCTGGGACACGAGGCAACGAAGAAACATGACGACACTTCAAAAGCTCCCGTTACCAAGATATACCCGAAACTTTGCTTGTCCATGTAAGCACATCTTTAGGCAGTACTGGTCCAATTTCCATTATGTACCACAAGGAATATTGCACAACATTAAGATACCAATCAGTCTAGCTACGATCCATTGCCGTGATTTGAGCCATGAATAGAATTCCACCTGACTTGGGTTTGCCGGAGTGGGCGAACATTTCGAATTCAAGACGGGTTTGTGGTCATCATCCATCAAATTGGCCAATTGATTATGTAGTTGTCTATTGAATTGTATTACAGTATCTAGCCGAAAAATATGGCAAATCATGTCATAAAAGTTTAGACGTATGTCTGGTCTGAATATTTTCTTCGGCCTACATAAGTGTCCTTTCTTTGGTATTGTTCGTCAATTCGTTGAGCTCCTTAGAAGTCATGAGTTGAGCTTTACGAATACTGACAAATACTTGCACTGACTGGATAGGTCCTTTTAAATCTGTATGGTTCTTTCCTTACAAGACCAAAATCTCCAAAACTAATCTGTATGTTTCTCATGTGATTTGACCATAACATATTTGTAGTATGGACTTTAAAAGAGACGTTGACGCCTGAGTTTGTTTCGGAGTTTCTTCTACTGGCAGTCAGCTAGGAAACACTGGCCTCATCTAGTTTAAAGCTATGAAAAAATTGACGCCTAAAAGTGTTGTTTAAGACCTATTTGCAAATTAAATAAAAAAATTCGTTTATAATGGCTTGGCGTCATATCTATTATTCATAACTACTCCGTGCATCAGTCCCTTCTTCAAGCTCAAAATGTCATATATTACTGGGCATGGAATAATAATAATAATAATTTAGTTTTAAGTCTACTGATCCATTTCATCACAATTTAATTACCAATACCGTTCATAATATGAAAACCACTGAACAGTATTTTATTTGAATAATTTCACTTAGATTTTAAATAATTAATTTGCGAATTTATTTGGATTAAAATTTATAAAGTTAATACATTTCGGAAAACGGCATGAACGTGCCATTTTAACCAGAATTAAATTCACATTCAACGATTTTGATTCCAAATGAAATCAACAATATTTGTTAAACAAAAAATGGGTTGGCAGATATACTCGTGGGATATAGAATATTCATTAAATGTGATTACATGTAGGAAACTAAGACATTGTTATTTTATCATAAATGAAATATGTGGTTTCATCTACGGATATTTTTGTATCTTGGTGACTCAAATATTAAACCTGTAAGTAGTTCACAATTATTTTTTTTAGGTCGTAATACAAAATAAAATTAAAAAATATTAAAATAGTGCAAAAGACAGTGTAGGTGAGTCGGTGTAAGTCTATGTGTGTATTTTATTCTGGTGTATGTAAATATGTCACAATTTATACATAGAATTCAGTAAGAGCATCTACATAAATAAATAAATAATCAAAAAGAAGACAACACATAAGAACCTTCCATTGGAATTTGACAAAAAAAAGTTTTTATATTTTTAGTGATTATTAACTTACTCATAAGTAGTAGGACTGACGTTGATCTTCAAAGGTTCGGAGCCGGACTCGAATTTGTTGGCGAGCGTCACATTGTGTCCGAAGAGACAATATTTCAACATCGTCTTGCCGACCACTCCAGCAAGAACCGTCCCGGTATGCAGGCCTATGCGCATCTAGGAAAGAAAGAAGAATACTTAGAGGTAAAACAACTTTGGTTCTGCAAATTCTTATTTTTTTTATTTGGTATGACAGGCTTGGTCCGTTCAGAATAAGTTTGGTTCGTTCAGCATAAGTTTGGTCCGTTCAGCATAAGTTTGGTCCGTTCAGCATAAGTTTGGTCCATTGTACCAAGTTTGGGCGTGTGTTAATAGTAATTATGCTAAGTCTCGTTCGATCTTGGTATGGACAGACCACCACCTTGGTATGGACGGACCAAAACCGTCGTACTAAGTTGGAGCGCGTATTAACATTATAAGTAACGTAGTCTACATCAATGCATAGACGTGGCCAGTTCAAGTCTAGTCATTTATTTTAATACTGATGATTAAACCTATTACTATAGAAGGCGCCAGATAGCTGTTAAATAAAGTACATTGACCTTTTCCTAATATCTCTGCGTAGGTACGCGAAAAACAAACAATGAACTGCTTTTCGTTACTAGATCATGTAAGGATCAATTTCTATTTTTTTAATTAAGAATGTCAATAAATGTAGGAGGATCAATGACCGTTATTCCACTGTTATCTAGCACTTATCTTAACAAACACTGTCTTAAAACTATGATATTAAAACTTGCTTTCATCTATATTGGTACTAAAGTTTCTTTTTACGTATGCATAATAATATGGCGCTTATTGATAACAAAAAACTTTATAATTATAACATACTTATAAACAATTTCATAGATATAATATACCTACTAATATAGAAACACGTATAAAAAATAATTCATTGGGCATCAAAAAGTTCAATCACATCATTATTAATGAGAAAAGTGCCCAGAACGCTGATAGCATTGCCACTTTGGACGAAAATTCTGAATCGTTGGTCAAATAAAATTCCAGCTCTCTGGTCATGTAAAGAGTGACAGAGATGATTGCTGATATACCATATATGATTAACCACTCGATAAGCACTTGGACTCCATGGTTCTAATGTTTCAACCCCAAACAACCCAAATATACCCCTGATAAGGGGGTTACATTTGCAACGCTTGCGGATTTTTACGATTAAATATATTTTAAGTTTCTGTTATATCAACGCAATTACGTAAACTAAATAAACTTTATTTTGATGCAGGTATTATAAGAGTAAGACCTCAAACACTAACTAAAACATAAAATTTTATTTTCCTAATCTGAAATAGCCTGAAGTGCAACTAAAATAAAAATAATAAATATTTTATAGCAACAATAAAATTGTGAAATAACCCATAAAACTGACGATATAACTATTTTAATGCCTAGGTAATATAATAACAAAGTTTATAGACTTTATAAAGATATTAAAAATTCACATAACAAGACGATATTATTTACGTAAGTATTTCCAGCAACCTTTTTTAATTACGCCTTTTCATCGAAACTAGAATAAATAATTAACCTTATTTACCAGTCTAGAATAATTATTAAACCATTTTAACCTTTCAAATATCGTAATTTTTTAATTAAAATACAAAAACACAATAGAAAAATAATGAAAGGGCGAACGCGATGGCTTTAATAAATTAATATGGGCAATTGAACTAGTAATAGAAAAATCATTTCATTCTTGGTCAGCCTGTCCGAAAAAGTGTTTGTCACATTTATAAACTGCTAAAAATTAAAATTCGAATGTGCGATCGGCCTTCGCCTTCGGCTTTGACTGTTACTTTCAATTTACAGAAATGGCTCTGACTTTGACTTTCAATTTACAGCATGCATGACTTTTTTTTACAGCATGCATGACTAATCAAAATGTACAAAATTATCCCAAAGGATACTCTCAGACATGGTCTACCTGTATGTCAATTCCATTCAGCCTTTTGAGTTTACAGGAGTCACAAAAATACATATACACAGGGTTATTTGTAAAACACTAAAAACCTTGCAGAACCGCACTCCTATCACCATAAACAACAATATTTGTTTTATGACTTTTTATGACATTTACCAAAAACAAACCTTCAAGATTTCTTTGTTCTATCTAACACATTTCAATTCTGCGAAAGAAAGCGCATCAAACACACCCGCTGCTCGAGCCCGCACCCCTCCGCCATTGTACTACCGCTTGCTTCGCATAGACTTCGAAATATTTAAAATGTTCAATTTAAATATTTTTATTGAAATCGGATGAACTAAAATTGATATATTTTTAAAAGTCATGAAACAAAAGTTGTTGTTTATGATGTTAGTAACATTATACTGAGAGGTTGCCAGTGTTTTCACAAATAACCCTGTATATGTGCATACACACATACTCGTACAAACTTTCGCCATTATACATAATAGTGTGATTAATTTCTTTCATGAACAGCTCTTTGATTAAGCTTTCCGTCAACGTTGATGTGCGAGGGTAAACGTAGATGTTTACGTTCCAAGGCAAACTGTTGATTCTTTGAGGGAAATAGGTTACGTGAACACACACTGACTATCTTTATAGACTTACACCGTGCTTTCATTGGTTTAAAATGAAATGTTGACTCGGTTGACAGGCAAGTCACAGTAATGCCTTGATTACACGTACCGAGTAAAAGGGCGAGACAGTAAAATGTTGCTCGGCCGAGACAGTGATGTAAGCGAGTTGTAGAGATAAGCGCTCGGCCGAGCGCTCGGCCGAGCACTCGGCGCTGTTTTTATACGTACCGAGTATTTAGCCGAAAGCACTGTCTCGCCCATTTACTCGGTACGTGTGATCAAGGCATTAGTCTATTTTTTATTTTGTCCAAGAGAAAATGATATTTATTTATATATTCTTTATTGCACATCAAGAATAAAAATTTACAAAAATAACCATACAATAGAAAACACACAATTGGCGGCCTTATCGCACCAGGCGATTTCTTCCAGGCAACCTAGAATGGACAGAGATTGCCTGGACACAAAATGGGGTTGCACTTGGTGCAAAATTAAAACTTAATAAAAACTAAAAACCTAAATAGATACACATATACATACATACAATATATATTAAGCAAGAGAGTATCTCAAGAAATGAAGTCATGATCACAGTGCCAAGTAATGATCCTTTTTTGATTTAATTTGTTCTGGTACGAAATAGGCTGACATGTACCTTCATATTATAAGCTAAAAACAATAATAATAACGTGACTAACATTATTATTATAAAAGCGTATGAGCTGTTTGAGGGTGAAGAAATAACAAACGTACACACACGCCGACATACAGACATACAATAATAATAATAATGTTGCTTACTTGCTTGCTTGCTTGCGCTTTTAAAATAATGATGTTACAAGAAGTCACATTATTATTATAAAAGCGTATGTTTGTATGTGTGTATGTCGGCGTGTATGTGTACGTTAGTTATTTCTTCACCCTCGAGCAGCAAAATCCGTTCGTATATAGATTAAATTTAGCAAGGGTAGACCATATTCTAGATTAGAACATAAAATCTATTATCTTGGTAGTCATCATCATAATCATTATCAGCCTTATTAATGCTCCCACAGCTGGGACTCAGGCCTCCTCTCTAAGAGAGGGCATGGGCCGTAATCCACCACGCGGGCCCAGTGCGGGTTGGTGAATGTCATGTCTTCGAATTATTGGTTCTAGAACATGCCGGTTTCCTCACGATGATCTTGGTAGTACGTTAATATAGTTTGCAAGATCACTAGCTCACCTGATGGTAAATGATGATGTGCTCGGCGATAAAGCACGCTTGCCTATAAGTTACCTATTTACTCTTGATTTAAAGACCCCTAGGTAGTAACTAGCAGGAAGCACAGACTCCGGCAGGGAATTCTATACTGCATCATTATTGCATTGTATTATTATCAAATTATTTGGCGAGTATCCACCCTTAGGTTGTTGAAACTCTACGGTCCGGACTAAGCATTTCGCCAAGTGGTTGATGCGGTGCACATCGAAGGACTGGAATAATTTGCCTGCCACAGTCTTCCCGTCCGTTTAAAGTTAGTATCTTAAAGCTAGAGTCTGTTTAACCCTTCAGATACCGTCAATTAGAGACACAATAGTAAGACAATAGATGCGCGGCCACCGGGTGTCGCTTGGGGATTCATGAATTAAAAGATCAAAAACCTTGGGTAATTATTAAGGTAAAATGAAATCTTATGTAGTCAACACTGGTTCAATAATTAAGATTGATTAAGAGATCTTTATGATTACTAATAGAAGAACCTTATAAAAAGTATCGAATATAAGTATTTTTTAAATAATTAAATATTATACAAAATTCTTCAGTCGTTTGACTTTTTAGACAGACTATAGAGTGAATAGGCTTATAAACTAGCATGCCTCACCATCAAAGATTGCATCACTGCTGACCATCAGGTGGTATCGCAGTAAAGCATTAGTTTATATCAATAAAAAAAAAATACTAGGACCACATACCTTGATAGGGTTCCCTTCATGAGTCAAATGTTGCGCACACGTCTCGACCATGCGCAGTGCCATCCAAGCTATCTGCGGTGCGTGGGTGTCAATCTTACGGTGCAGACCGCTCGCCACGCAGTATGCATCGCCTATTGTTTCCACCTGGACAAATAATTGAAAATAATCAAAGAAGGAAATAAATAAAATATACTTTTTTTAAAGTTTTTTGTAGAGAGATATTTCTTCTGCCACAGGAGACGCCCTGGCTGCTGGGTATCACAAAGCGATTCCAGATCACCATGAGCGCAAACTCGCGCGGGAAAGTCTCCTACAAGGTGGGCCGATGACCTGGTAAGGGTTGCGGGAATCCGATGCACAGGACCGTTCATTGTGGAGACACTTAGGGGAGGCCTATGTCTAACAGTGGACGTGTTTCGGCTGAAATGATGATGATGATGAGCGTGAACTTGCGGACGGTGATCAATGGGTAGCTCGCTATTCGGCAAGTAAGGTCTAAACCCTTCTTGTGATACACACGTGTCTCAAAGAGGCGTCAGCAAAATGAATGGGACTCAGTTGGACCGATGTTATTTGAAACATTCAGGCAGGCCCTGAATGTTTCAAAGGGTTACCATAGTCCTGGAATGCTAACGACAAGTGAAGAAACTCAGTTGGACTTTTTTGTCAGTAAAAGTCTGATATGCCCTCTATCTCCACCTTGTTGGGGAAGTAATTTGATGATTTCCTATGAGGGATATTGCTTTATCGAAAAGACAATCATGTCGAGCTCGAGTCTAGATTTATAAACATAAAATAAACGAACTCATAAATTCGTAATGTACTATTATGAATTTATGAGTTCGTTCGTAGTTTAGTTCAGCCATTGGATTTTTAATGGTCAAATCAAACATGAGTTTAATCTCGGAATGAAGGAATAAACTGTGGCCATAATAAGTTTGTCTTCGCTCAAATCGGTCTCGTCTCTTTAGAAAATATTTTTTCTACGTATTCAGGAGTGAGTCCTTAACCCCTCGAGCACCGATTGTACATACGTCTGTACAACTTGAATGACCTTGAAAAACGCTTAACTGTCGTTTTGTACACACGTTTGTTCAATATTTTTTTGGCGAAATTTAGGTTTCTGTATCTTTGTTGTTTTCTATAACTATAAATCCTGAAAAAGTTTTTTGTTTTGGTGATTTACGTAAAAACGCGCCTTTACGTAATAATAATACCCCCCGTCACGCGAGGGGAAATCTCGTCTTGCAGTTATCTAAATTTCTAAAAATACCCCGCACTGAATTACACAAACCTTTTTATTTTTTTGTTTGTAGAACGTAATCTCTGGAAATACCGGTCCGATTTGACGAAATTTTTTTTACCGATAGAAAGCTGCTTTATTCCTACGCGTGCAAAGCTGTAGGCAAAATCCTGTTATGGATATATTTGTAAATATCTTGTGGTGAAACTGTTGGCACATCTATTTTGGTTCTTCATGTTTTTTTTTTTTGGCTGTAATTTTAGAAATTGTGGTGGGTAGAGCAGTGGTGGCCGAGTGGTAATGGCCCCGACTTATGAGTTGTAGGTTGCAGGTTCGAACCCAGCTAGGCGCGTTACTTTGTCTAATTTATTTCATCACCACTGCTCTCAAAACGGTGAAGGAAAACATCGTGAGGAAACCGGCATGTCCTAAAACCAAAAATTCGAAGACATGTGACATCCACCAACAGGAACTGGGCCCATCCTTCTCCTAGAGAGGAGGCCTGAGTCCCAGCAGTGGGAACATTAAAAAAGGCTGATGATGATGATGATGAAATGCCGTTTTCGTGTTTCTTATAGCTTCTCCTCTTAATTCATGAATCCCCAAGCGACCACCGGTGGCCGCGCATCTATTGTCTTACTATTGTGTCTCTAATTGACGGTATCTGAAGGGTTAAACGAAATGATAAAATGATATTTATTTTGCAAATAGGTTTTAAAAAAGAAAACTTCTGTCATAAATAGCATAATCTTCAAATATCATTGTTAATAATACATTTTCAGCAATATAATGCTTCTATATTATCCGACATCCTTCAAAAAAATTAATAACAAGATGAGAGTACATTATCCTCAACAAACGACAATTAATTACTCGTAACAGTTATTATAATTATGTCTTAATTGTTTATTATTATACTAGTTTTAGCCAGCGGCTTCGCTCCCTTAGCCTAGGACCGATCCACCGAATGGTCGTATCTGTATGGCCAGCACCACACGTTGGTGCCAACGTTGGCCCCAACGTTAATAATAATATTTTATTTGTGGGTATATTTAAGTCAAAGTCAAAACATTTATTGCGAACTAAGTGTACAATGGTGTTGTTATCATTATTATTTTTTGTATTTTTTTGAAATATTCAAAAATATTATGTTATGATAATGATATTATTAGTATACATATGGATGGGTGGAGAGGGAGTGGGAGGCTAAAGAAAAGATGGATGGATTGTGTGAAGAGTGTACGTACATAAAAGAAAAGGAAGTTAGCGATAGCATGACGGGAGACAAGATACGAGTAGATTGGACGAAAAAAACGTGTTGCGCCCAAATAGCACGGGACAAGGGCAGGATGATGATGATGACAATGTGTACGTTAATAAAAGGAATAATTAATGATTGACGAACTTCCCAGTAAGTGCAGATGTATCATAATTATGTGATGTGTTTTGTTCAAAGTAATAATTTATTTCAACCAATAAAATTACAATAATAACATAGATACTCGTATTTAAATAAAACCATTTGTTTTTTTTTTTTTGGTTACACTACAGAAACAGGATAACTTTCCAATTTGTGGATCGAGTTTGTGTTCGTCCGAGCGTCGCTGCGAGCATGACAGTTGGCTATCGCATGTCGGTTTTATCAAAGGAATACGCGTCAACGCTTGCGATCTGTTAACACGTTAGCGCCAATGTCAGTATTATTGCAACACGCAACACTGCAGTTACTGTAAAAGCCCTTATAGTTATTTCAATCCTCTATTCTTCTATATTTACTATCCTTACTAATATTATAAAAGCGAAAGTGAGTTTGTTTGTTACGTCTTCACGCCAAAATGGCACAACCGATTTTGATAAAACTTGGTACACGGATAGACCATGTCCTGGAGTAGGACATAGGATACTTTTTATCCCGGAAGTATGTTCCCTTGGGATAATTTTATGCTATCACGCGGGCGAAGGCGCTGGGAGTAGCTAATACTCTATATATTATATTACTTGTAGCTACATAAGTAACTATCTTTAGATATTTATAGGCTAAGAAAGTTCCACAACTTTGTGCAAAAGGCTGCTATTTTAAATTTTAACATAATCTGTAGTGTGTAATAGTAACGAGTTAAATTGATTATATTATTATTAGTCTTTAGGTTAGATTGTTATCAATTAATAAAAAAACTTGTTATTAATAATAAAGTACAAAAAGAAACCTAATTACAATTTATATGCTCTAAAACAAAAAGAAAATAAAAACACTTAACTAATTAAAACTAACTAAAAAGCTTTTTAAAAACAATATAAAATGTAGCGTCGAAAAACTTCTAAGGTAATGGATTCAGAAGTCTGGCAACATTGCCACGCTGTACCCATAGCAGTACTTACTTATCGTCTTTTCAAAATAAAAGCCATATCATCATGACGAAGGGTTAAATGGACGGAGGAGTTATTTGACAAAATCAAAAAATTCAACTTTTTTGCATGGACATAGGTTTTAACTGATAGTAAATCGATCCGTGGATTTAAAACACCCCAATTCTAATTCATTATATAGTTACAGATGCTAGCAAAGGTTTTAACTGTCAATCAAGTATGTATTTCAAATTTGAAATGTGCTAACAGCATAAATATTACCAGAGAATCGTCATAGTAGTTAACACCTTTGTCCACTTACCCCTTCCATTATCATATCAGCTGAAAGACGTCCACTGTTGGACATAGGCATCCTCAAAGCTATATAATCTACACTTATAATAATATAAAGAGGTAAAGTTTATATTTTTGTTTGTAGGATGTAATCTCTGAAAGTACTGGTCCGATTGCAAAAATTTTTTAACCAACATAAAGCTGCTTTATTTCTAAGTGACCTGAGTTTTATAGACGCCGGTGAAACCGCAGGCAAAAGCTAGTACGTACATAAAGAGAAAGAAATTATTGAACCTTTTTATAATTTTATCGTAGATTAGAGCACGGATCAGTGTCAACAATTTCGTTTGTATTATTTGATCTTCAAAGCATTTCTCTGGTGACACTTGATTAAGAGCTTTTTGATGTTTTAATTTAAAAAGAGATAAAAACAGTAGATGGATAGATACTTGAGCTTGCTTTATCTTTTTCAAATGGAATAAAATATCAAGATTTGAACAATAATTTTAAGAGATTAGGTGCAAAAAAGTTATGAATAAATATAGGTGACGAGGAAGTCGCATTGTAAAATATTAAGGTAACGTAAATAATTCTTCCAATTTCATAATTCTCTATGAATGTAAATACATTACTTTTATTTATTTATTTATGTACACACAAGCATTTAACCCTTCAGATACCGTCAATTAGAGACACAATAGTAAGACAATAGATGCGCGGCCACCGGTGGTCGCTTGGGGATTCATGAATTAAAATCGAAAAGAACAAATAAGGATTAAAGAGTACAAAGGACCTGCTTATTTCTAACGAAATTTCTTCCAGCAGACCTGCGACAGGACAGTTAGAATGATCAGGGATAATTATCTTTCTAAAATAGAATAAATTCAGTTATAATTGTAGCTAACTAGTTTCTGCTTCGGCTTCGCCCGCGTAAAAATAGGTTTCTCAAATACAAACTTTATACCCCCGATTTATCCCAATTATTTAGGGAATTTCGGAAAATCCTCTCTTAGTGCTCGAGAAGTATATAAATATGATCATCAGTCGACTAGTATTCATAGCATAAGCTCTGCTTAGTTTAGAACTAGATGGATAGCTGTTGGGGAATATTATTATTTAAATGTTGCTCTATTTATTTGCTCTATCAGAACAAGAGAAACGGAGTAGGTAATTTATTTACCAAATTCAATTCAATTTCGAAAACAATCCTCTAACCCAATATTATGAATCAAAACAAAAGTAAACCAACGCTTTATTTCAATTCTTCGAAGGACCACATGAACCTTCTTCAAAATGTACGTACTAACAACCGATGGTCATTGAAATATTTTGTTTCCAAGAGGTAAAATTTCATTGTAATTACTAGCTGTAATTATATGCTCCTTTTTCTAATTGCCCAGCCGTTTAGGTTAATTTGTATTTCAAAACAGAGCAATTTGCCGCAGGTCTTCAGTATGTAATGTAAGGAGGGTTTTTTAACTGTGCGGTGGAATTGTTTACTGTTTATAATAACTAGCTTCTGCCAGCGGCTTCGACTGCGTGAAAGTAGGTTTCTCCATACAAATTTTCGAGCCTCGTTTCGTACCCTTTGAGGGTGAATTTTGTAAAATCCTCTTTTAAGCCCCTCGCCTAATATGACTTTTTATAGCGATGCTGTCGCATGTTAGTCGCATTTGCTAGCGCTATAGAAACAAGTTTTTAATGAAAATATTTTTTTCATAGCAAGCTTCTAAAGCTCGGTATACCTCTATAATTAATACTCTGCAAGACGAATCATACGAGCCCAAACTCGAGAGGGTTGTGTCGTTTAACTACCAAGTTCCTATAGCCACCTCCGGTTCCATCACCAGATCAGCTCCATGTCATAATAATTTTACATTGTCATCTGATTTAGACGTGCATGCAAAACAGCTCAATCGGTAACCAGGAAGTGGGTCAAATTTAATTTGCAAGATTAGATTATAGACAAACATCGGGACAGGTGAAACTAAATAAAAGCTTGTAATAACAAGTATTTTATGAAATGCTTTTGGTGTATTATTCTATCATGATCCACGTTAATGTTAATTGATCATTGGATTTTTTTTACTATATGTTTTTAACTTTTTTTAATTTGTGACGGACTAATTTGGCTTCAAATTAAAGGACCAACAGCAAAGTATTTGGGCCAGGAGTTATAGTGAGCATATGTTTTTGCAGAGTTCCGGCATAGTGAGTAACCTCGAATCATAAACCACAAAGCAAAATTAAAAATGAGGTGTTTTAAAAAAATACATCAAATCGGAATAACAACGACTAGCCTGTTGGTCTAGTGGTTAGTGACCCTGACTGCTATGCCGGAGGTCGTGGGTTCGATTCCCACCCAGGACAAATGTTTATGTGATGAGCATGATCATTTGTTCTGTGTCTGGGTGTAATTTATCTATAATATGTACATATGTATTTAGAAATATATAAGTATGTTTATCAGTTGTCTAGTACCCATAACACAAGCTCTGCTTAGCTTGGGACAAGACGGCGTTGTGTGATAGTTGTGGAATATTATATTATATTATATATTATATTATATTCAATCAAACGCGTCTGCTCAGTGCGAACTCCGATATTAGAATGCCCACCGCTCCAACGACCGCATCCTAACATGACTCGTAGTGTGACGTCACGGTAGCTTTGGGTGGTGGGAGTCGATTATTAAAAAGAAATGGGACTCTTACCTTATATACGTCCAGTTCCTCACAGAAGATATCGAACACGCTGTACAGATCCTCAAGCATGGCGATGACCATCATAGGCGTGGCTGTGGCACATATTGACGTGAAGCCGACTATATCGCTGAACAGCATAGTGACATCATCGTGGCTTTTGGCTTCAATCTTCTCACCTTTGGAAAGATTGTCTATGTTAGTAATACAGAAATAAGGAGTAGAATTGGTTTTGTGAGTATATGTATTGATTGTTCTTGTTTCGTGTTTCATATTTTGGTTGAGGAAAAGTATATCTTGTAAGCTTATCCTAATATTAAACGCTTGTTACTAAAAGTTACCAACGCGCACTGGGCCCGCGTGATAATTTACGTCTCACTCTCTCTCTTCTAGAGAGGAAACCTGAGTCCCAGCAATGGGAACATTAAAAAGGCTGATTATACAATGCTACTATATGTTTATGCAACAAAAAAAGTTATGAATTACATGTGGATGGATGTAGAGGGAGAGGAGGCCTAAGAAAAAATGGATGGTTTGTGTGGAAAGTGATATGAAAAAAGGAGTTACTGATAGCGTGAGCGGTGGCAGGACAGAATGGAAGAAAAAAACCTGTTACACCGACCCCAAATAAAACGTTGCAAGAGCAGGAAGATGATTTACTTCATATTCTTCCTGCAGCTTAGAATACACATGTAGATGATGAACTTTATCAGCTTCCTGCTTAGTAGATGATTTTAAATTGCGTATATACTTTGAAATCATCTGCTAAGCTTTAGTTACGTAAATACTACTGCTAATGCTAATTCACCGACATATATCTTCCTTTCATCATTTCCATTTTGATAAGAGACAATCAAAGTAATTTATTACTCAGGAATCATGACACCTGATTCTCATATGCCACACGCATAACCTATTACATAAAGTAATTCATCACAATTAGTCGTCTTTAATTATTCATCCAGCCCTTTATTTTAATGTAATTATAAAAGTTTTGTGCACCTCTCTTGCGGAGAGCACACTCAAAGAGTGATTAAAGTTAGTAATTAATGTGTGTGCCAACCACAGAATACAAAATTCCTTAGACAATACTAAAGATGAAATAAAACTAGAACTATATTATTAGACCGACGCACACGTGTAACACGCCTGATTTGCACGTAGAACGACGACGTTGTGTGGCGTGGATCAAGTGTAGCTCTACGAGTCTAGTTTGTGTAACCAACGCGCCCAGATCGACGTGTGTGTCACACATGCGAGCAGTGTAGCTCTCTAGCTTAAAGAATATGCGTGCAATTGATAGTCCTGTTGGGCTAGTAGACAGTGGTCCTGACTGCTGTACTATACTGCTATACTAGAGATCGTGGGTCTAGATCTCACCCAGAACAAATGTCTGTGTGATGAGCACAAGCATCAGCTCCGTGTTTGGGTGTAATTTATCTATAACATGTATGTATTTAGAAATATATTTAAAGTATGTTTATCAGTTGTCTAATACTCATACCACTAGCTCTGCTTAGTTTAGGACTAGATATGTGAAAGTTGTGGTACATTATTATTATATCCACTGCTAATAGTTTGCTAAAATTATCTAAATTTACAGGTGTATAATTTCCGTTTTGATAAGTAAACATCAAAGTAATTTGTTACATCACAAGAATCTTGACACCTGAGTCTTATATGGCATACGCATAACCTATTACACAAAGTAATTATTCATCCAGCCCTTTATAAATTTAATGAAATTATAAAAGTTGGCGCACCTGCCTTGCAAAGAGCACACTCAAAGTGTGATTAAAGTTAGTAATTAATGTGTGTGCCAACTACAGAATATGAAATTCCTCGGCGAACAATACTAGAGACGGAATTGTAAAGGTAAAACTACACTGCGTACAAGTGTGACACACACGCTGATCTGGGCGCGTCGGTCTCCATACGTTTTATATGGAAACTAAATTTGTAGAGGTATACTTGATCCACGTCACGCGACGTCATTCTACATAAAAATCAGGCGTGATACACGTGTTCATCGGTCTAATGTAGTTCTAGCTTCAAAACTATAACATACATCATGTAACAGCAGAACACTGACTCCTAAGTCTCCACAGGTCTCACCTAGTTTGAGAGGCAGGGTCCCTATATTAGGAAATACCTTCAAAATTTTACGTAATATGTATGTAAGTCTTAACTTAGTGAATAAGGTTAATATTTCAATAAAATTATAATCAAGCATGTCAGTGCCAGTCACAGTGCACCAATGAAACTTGACGACCAATGAAAAACTTTAATTTTTTTAAAGAAATAAAAAATTGATCCCCTAAGAAACATACTCTCGTATAAAAAAAAAACGATTTCAGGTAAGGGCATAACCATGTCTCAAGTTTCATACAAATTCGTTTAGTCGTTTGAGTATAAAGGAGGAATACAATTATATACATCGCATTTTTGGAGTTAAAGTGGCATTTTACTCAATATTTTACTCTTAAATATTTATTTGAGTGTCCAGTATTTATTCCAGGTGCATTTAATTTTTCTTCCTATTTCTCTCTGTGCAATCTTTGTCAGTAATCAGGAGATATATTCCTCAACGCATTCTAGGGTGGCAGATGAAATTATTATTGGTGTTTTATATTGTCTTTAGTCCTCACTTTAGTTTTTGACTTCTAAACCAATGTAGGTTTAGAAGTCAAAAACAAAGTTCGCTTGCTCTCTACAAATATGTAATATTCATATAATTTTTTATGTGTAAGAAAAAAACATGGGACAGATACATTTATTCATATCGATACTAAATATATTGAAGAATTTCTTGCTCATGTCCTACAAATTGCAATAATTCAGTAACGTCATTTTCATTCCAAGGGTGCGTCATTATGTGATTCGATGCTAGCTTGGCATTCCGTGCTCTGCGCCAACTAACAATAGTTTACAACCCCGTTGTGGCGGTGAAAAGCGTGTGACATGGTATAAAGGAGGATAATATAATAGAAGTACATATAATAAACTATAGTGGATGTTATGCTGATGACTAGCTTTATCGTGTCGTTGTGACGTCATCATGCGGGACTATGGGATTGAAATTAAGGCAAGGTAGTCCTAATTTATGAACTGTTATGAACCTCTAGAAATCCACAAATATAAAAGAGAACACAATGAAAAACTTTAATTAACCCTTCAGATACCGTCAATTAGAGACACAATAGTAATACAATAGATGCGCGGCCACCGGTGGTCGCTTGGGGATTCATGAATTAAAATTGACTATGTGACCAATTTTGCTAGGTAAAAATCAAAACCTGTTATAAATTAGTTGGCTTGATAAAAAATATCACGAAACTGACACTAACATACGATTTTAAACATGTCTAACTACGTGATTTCTTCACAGAAATATTTGATAGTTATATAATATAGTAAAGCTTGTTTTTTAAAAGGTAAAACAAAAATTTTGAATTGTTGTTTGGTTATTTTTCATAAAAATAAAATCGCTGTTATGGGTCTCGAAATTGATTTAGACCCAAACCAGTACCCACAAAATACTCTAACTACATGAAGAGACGAGTATACATTACATATCCTCAGACATAGACAAATTTAAATTTGACGAATGTTTTCTATTAAATTATTTAAAAATCATCTTTTTTTTTTTCAGTATAATTAGTTCCAGTTTTTCTAACATCATAAATGTTAAATTACCATTGAATCATGGAGTCTGAGTGTTTTATTACACCGAGTCACAACTACGCAATAAAAGTCATAATTCCAGCAAAACTTTTACTTATTCAGCATCATAATAATTCGCTTTTATATGACACTTAAACTCAAGCCCACGCAGACAAGTTGAGACAAAGTATTCCGAGGAAAATTCTCAACACAGAATATTGCTCGGAATAAGGTTTTCTAAGCATTTGACATGAACATCAGTCAGTTTACATGACAAAATTGCGTGATATCTTGCGTCACGCGATTTGCCGTGTCAAAACAAATGTCGTTGAGTGAATAGGACGCCTTAGTTTTGGTTTATGACTGTAATAAGGGTTCGTGGAACTAAGGGCTCCAATCTTAAGAGCTTACGTTTGATATGAGATTGGGATCTGTATTTAGGTGTTTGAACAATGAAATGTAGGTCAGCTTTTTGTTGTAGCTTGTAAGCAAAAAATCAACAATAACAGCAATGTATTTATTGAATTAAAAGATACCAAGTAATAAAAATTAGAAATTTTTGATAATGTTGGCAAAACAAAGAAAATAATAGCGTAGAAGAACTAGAAGACGATAACAGTGGCTTAGATAGTGAAAATAAAAAATAAAATCCTCGCCGTAAAGATTTTCATGCAATTTCCATCAATAGAGAGAGTTATTCATGAGAAAGGTTTGAATATATAATAAATGTATATTATAGTAGAGAAAAGTCGAGAATCGTATAAAATTCAGGTGGGGCACTAGCAATACAAATAATGAGAAACTGACATATCAATGCACAGCCGAAACTACTGGGACTAGGAAACGTTACGAATGGCTTAATATTATGTTGTAGGCGAGCCCTTAGAAGAGGTTTTTCGGATATTCAACCATACAGAGGTGAAAAGGGGAAATTTCGTTTGTAAATAAAATCTCATCTCCAATATAATTAAATGTTAGCACAAATAGCAACTCAAGTAAATAATAAAGATTGTCATTATTTGTTTTCAGAACTATCAACAATAAAAAAAAAATATCAGGTTTTAAAGATTGTATGTTTTTTTTTTTGTCTTAGGTTAATAAACTTGAAACTTAGCACAAATTTTAATCAAAATTAATAGTAAAGACTGTAATCATTCGTATTTTCTAAATACAAGGGGTTTTCAAATTTATATCGAAACATACTCGCAAACGAAATATCTGACATAGTGCTAGATTATACAAAACTTTGCCACAAGCAACTAAATAACCTTTAAAACACAAGTAAACTACGCCACTAGACATCACTTCGAAACAAGATTGTCTCGCTAAATTCCCACTAACGCCTAACTCACTTCAATTCCCAGGAAGGAAACTTTAATCAAACATAGTGCGTATTTAAATTAAACTATACATAAATCAATTTCAAACTGTAGGAACAGATAATTGACTTACAAACTTACCTAACCAGAGTCTCTTGGCTATATGTGGGGGAAATATTAAATGTAGAAGACTGACGTTCTTTTGTCTTTCCTTGTCAACAGCTTTGCTTGCTTCTTCTATCGAGTTCTTTAGCTTATCCATGCGTCTTCGGAGTCCATCCTGATTGAAAAAAAAATGAATTATTAAAAAACGACTTCGTGGGTTTAGTAATACCAAGCGCTACTGCTGAGCCTTATGCTTCTTAAGAACATATAGATTACACAAAAGTATGCAAGTAACTTGCATGCTAGTGTGCCTTATCAAGTTCTGATTCTGACTTTTCTTGTACGGATGGTTTTTGTTCTGAATGGTGGATGACATGCATACCACTTGCATACTTTGGTGCCAACTACAGGCATGTGTATTTACTTCTTGCAAAGTTATGTATTGTGTTTTATAAAAGTATATTTTTGCTTAAACATGCTTGTTAATAAGCCGCACCGCGTTTACGCCCTGCATTATTTTAAGTTCTCACGATTCATTCAAAAATTTTTTGGTAGACATATCGTTGTCAACAATTAGAACGCCACTGTACATAGACTTCAATTTATGTATAAATTCTGTATGTCTGTATGTATAATTTATGTATAATTTAATTGTCTTTTGGTTTACAATAAAGTTTATTCAATTCTATCACTTTTCAGGTTCGGTATAAAGGTCGAGTAGAGTTCGGAGGGTTTCCATTAAGAACTTTCTTAACAGCAGCCGAAATCAAGATTTGTGCCCGGTCGATGGCAATAAACTCGCCCACTGTTACGTAAGACTCTAATATTTCTTACCTAAACTCTTTTGAGAAAAATAAGGGTGATATAGGTACCTAATATATTTATATTTTGTCGTAATTACAATTATTCATTTTTTATTGGTCAATAATCCCCGGTTCTCATTCCGATTCCTGAAGTTAAGCAACTTCAAAAATGAAATGTACTTGAATGGGTGACCGCCTGAGAATACCGCTTGACATTAGTTTTTTTTATTAAGAAACTTGAAAAAAAAATTATAACTAATGTTATCAAAATTTATTTGACTTTGTTATCACAATTGTTTATTACCTTTCATTTTATTTTTCTATGCTAGAAACTACATCATATTTATTTTTCCCAAAGGGCTTAGTTTAGTTCAATTTATAAAACTTTCAGTCCGAGATTTTCTTAGTTTATTGTTTATAATTAATTCCATTTAACTTGACAACTAAGTTGGAAAACATAAAAAAATATAATTTATCATGATGTTGAACTCAAGAACCTGTCTTCACAATGCAAGTTTCAAGTACTCTGCAGTAGACATTGGATTTGAAAACGATTAACAAGTGCAAAACTTTGAATGAATATTTTAAGACTACTTCAAAACGGATGTTTCTAATAGTGGTTGCTTTTATTAGCTTGTAAAAAACTGCAGCTTGAAAAGGGTTCTGAACTTAGATTTGTTTAGTTCTAATTTGAAAATTATTTTCCTCCGCTCTCTTCACTTTGGTTTAAAAATTATATTTTAAATAAGGAAGACATTGTTCATAAAGTATAGCATGCAATACTATCTTCTACCAAAGTGCGTTTTAAACTCTATATTTTTATTACATATCCCGAAAAACCAACAATGTCTACGGTAACTATGAAAAAACTGTATACGCTGTGCGTGTTTCTTTTATTAAAAAAACATACCTGAGCTCTTGCTTGTTCCCCAACTAAGATGACATCTCTTGTGGCATCATGCAAAGGTATATCAGAAATGAAGAGACCTCTGCCAGTAAGACCCTCAAGTCCATCGAGGAAAGGAGATCCCACAAAGAGAAGAGAATCTGACTCCGGACAAAACACCATCTGACCTTTGATCTCCAGACCCTGTTGGCAAAGAAAGAAATAGATTATATAAAGATAAATTAAAAGTATCGAAATTCAAGAACAGTAAATTATCCAATTTTCTATCAGAGCTAAACTATCCCTATATAATATATAATAATTTCTACTAAAGATCCGTAAACAGACGCAATAATTGAAGGAGATTCGGGCTGTGATTTGAGTACATATAGATAGACTTAATATTTAAATAAGGATTTCACAAATCATAGCCTTCCGCACGAACAACGAAAGCATAGATTAGCAACTATAAATAGAAGAGGTATTACGTCTTATCTAAGGCTTTGTTTTGTTTATAGCTGGAGACATAAACCTAATTTAATACGTAGACGAACAAAATTAGAGGTTGATTGTGGTTCTGGTATGGAACCGTGCCAGTATTATTTCGTTTCGAAACTTTACACATTAGGTAATTATCGTGTTACGAATCTTAGAACTATCTTCTTCTGTTGTCTTTTTCTGTTCGTTTATTAGTTCTTTATCTTTGGGTAAAAATACAACATTACTTAGTATTTAGAAGGTCCAAAATTTTGGAAAGATATGAGGAAGTTTAGAAAAAATTTAAGCAAAGCTAATGGCAACAAGTAATGAAACCATTTTTTACAGTCTCTACCTCTGAGCATGTTTTAGCAAAAGTTCGGGTTTTCCATTCAAAAGTTTCAACGATGCGGTAGTAGCTGGCACTTTAGAGACGCTTTGTTTGAAATGGGATTAATGCTCACTTAGACTCTTTATTTTGTACATAAAACACATACAAGTATGGCTGTAACAACGTGGAAAAGAAAACAGATTAAAAAGTTGAACTAGTCTTGGAACTGGGCTTTGGATAATATCAGGTTATAATTTAGTTCTAGAATTTTGTTATTTATTTTATGTAAGCAAGACAAGTTGGAGAGTAATATAAATTTTTCAAACAAAACTGAGTTTTATTCTAAAAATATACACACACAGACTTAGTGGCTTAGTCAGATGGTCAAATGCGAAATAACTAAGTTGTATATATAGACGACATATTGGTAAATGAAATTCAAATAGTAATTCACTTAAAACATTTATATGTAACCAAATACTCTTTTTCACTTTCAAATTTCATTCTATTTTCCCTTTTATTCCAAACAAAAATAAAACAGTATTCCTGTAGGGATGGCGAGGTGTGAGAAGTTTACGGGTCAGTCCATTTATTTACAAAGTAAACAAAGGTTGGGTTTCTATCCTTTCTATTCGGTTAAACATTTTGTTCCATAGACAAAATAAGTGATATATTATGTGCTGAACAGCAAACACATTAATAGAGAAAGCCAACGTGAATGTTCTAACGATAAAATTTCAATTACCATGCATTTTTAAAATTTGTGTCCTAATTATTAGGCGAAACATGAAGAAATATGCCTATTGTATTTTAAAATCTGTACCACCATGTTTGACGTAAATTATTATTACAATGAACTAGTAACTATTGCTAAATTAATCGATACCATTACTATTTATCTTTTCTATAACTTACTCTATATTACTAATATTCTATGTTTTATTTCATATTATATTTATCGAGCAGTTGTGCCTTAATAGACTTGCGGCTGATATGACGAAGGATATGGCGATACGAACTGGGCAGATTTCGCTAGAGCTTGAAGAAAGAAGCACGGGAACGTGATATATGGAAGGAGTGGAGGGAGACATTCAACCTAGAGTGGAACAGGATAGGTATTAGTGCCAAATTTCAGGATTCTGGGTCAACGGATAGTACCCTATGAATTTCGATCTTTGAGAGTATCAAAATATTAACTTTTTTAGTGACACAAACGGCCGTATCTTTTTTACTCGTCAATTTAGAAGTTTGATTTTTTCACAGCATGAAAGGACCGCAGATCTGAATATATGAAATTAATTTCAACTCGATACCTTTCCGCGTTCTTAAGATAAAGTGTCATGAAAGACACAAACAGACGGACGGACAACGTGATCCTATAAGGGTTCAGTTTTTTTTTTTTGAGGTACGGAACCGTAAAAATGATATAAGATCAATCGTTCTTACGTATCAATTTAATTTGTGGTACTTCTTTTCACATTCCATTTATAAAAGCCACTTACCAAATAATAGCATTTAAATTTTCAGATAGGGTTTTCGATTTTCCTGATTTTGTATGTGTACGGTTCGTACACTTGAAGAGTAGTTGTTGTTGAGGGTGGAGCACGAAGAGAAAAGATCACGTAGTTTCCGTAAGGTTTATTCCGTAAGAATATTTGTTTACAAAGAGAACTGTTGACGATTCCTTTCTCTAATGTTAGTCACCGCGTAGCAGTAATTGCACTCATCGATTTATTGTAAATTATGTATATTTATAGTAATAATAAAATGACGCACATCGGGTGCGAGACCCGGCGTCAGCAAAATGTACAGTTTAAGACTGTACATCTTGGCAACCCCAAAAGGAGAAAGAGATCAGAAAAGAAAGGAAAAGCCATCACAAATTAATATAGTAAATTAATTAGTCAAATTGAAAGGCGATGTTCCTGTGCCCAAGTCGAGACTCCCGCTGCAAGTCCTCTGTCGTCTGTGCCGCCTGTGCTGCGACTGCTCCTTGCTGGTACTCTTGTTGACGGATGACTTGCAGTTCAATATCTTCAGATGGAGGGCTAGTAGTTTTGGTCCTGGCGTTGTTTGTGCAGTAGTGCGCACAGCGATTCCTCCCAACCACCACAAGTACAGCTATGGTGGCGGCCGTCAGTAAGAAGTAACAGATCGCATATTGATGAATGTCGTGACTTGTTATTGTTGGTAGTGAAACTTCATTCTTCCTTTGAGTTGCAATTTGCTGTTCAATTGTTGCAATTTCTTGATTTGTGGCCTTTGACTGAAGGATATTTGGGGCATAGTGATATGTCAAGTTCACTATTTTATTAATAGATGTGTCAAATGTTGGAGCTGTGAGCTCATAACCCATCTTCATGTCACTGTGGTATTGGCGTTGCGCGTAGATGGTTAAGTCAGTAGATTGCAGTACACATCCTTGAGATAATGTCACTATGCTCGATGATGAGATGGTGTGTGATGTGACGTCATTACCACATATGATTCGTAAGGAACACGTTTCGCAGCAAATCGCCAGCCAGCTGTTTTGTGTTTGTAACTCTATCCAAGCGTCCTTGCATGACGCGTGTTCGACGTCACAAGGCCCGCTGTTATGATGAGATAGCAGTTTCGCCTCACACGGAGCACCTTTGCTGTGTAGTTCAAATGACGGCAGGTTGTTCTTGCACAAGAAGTTCCTCGATTTTTGTTGCATGCAGTGTTTCAGATTATCTTCAGACAAAGATACGTAAATGTTCTTCTTGAAGTTGACCGCAATATACTTCTTTGATAACTGCACATATGTAGT
Organism: Mythimna lalbum; assembly: GCA_949319445.1. NCBI lineage: Eukaryota > Metazoa > Arthropoda > Insecta > Lepidoptera > Noctuidae > Mythimna > Mythimna lalbum. Next base: position 14,576,542 of record OX439357.1, on the reverse strand, counting down.
TTCCTTAGCATTGTTAACCGGTAAAGGTATAGCTTTGTATATGTCGAAATCTTCGTTCGCTACGAGTGGGATATGTGCTTCGAACAAAAAATAGTTTTCAGTAACTCTTGCTTTCACATTAATCAGTTTGTAGATGTCTTTGATGTTTTCTTTGTAGTTTTCAACTGGTAACGATAATGATTTCGGAAGACTTCCAGCTATTTCCGACAGTTTTTGTATTAGACGCACCGGAGTTATCAGATGGATGTCCACATGTCCTTGGTAGACGTTAGTTAGAGTGTTGAACAGCATCTCCTGGAACGTCCTCAAGCTGTTGATCAGTAGGTACGTTGTCAGTGAGGCAGAGTTGATGTAGGTAGTTGCCGTAAGTATTTCCATTTCCGTTTCGATGGATGCTATATTCATGTTGGTCGAGTTAATGAAGTTATCAATGAAGGTGAATTGACGCTGAATATTGTCTTCGCTTTGCTTCAACACTTGATTCTCGAGCTCCACAATAGTCGTTTGATTTTTGATTAGCTCAAGTAAGTAGTTTTCGTTGGTCTGCAAAGATTGGATGTCATTTTGGTATTTTTTAGCAAAGTTTTGATCCAATATTCCAAATAAACTATTAGCTATGTAGCCAACTCCATCGACTAGGCCTCGCTTCTTCCTGTTGCTCAAATGTTTGTGGGGGTTTATAAGTATAGCGTTGTAGTAGTTTAGAAGTTCTATTTCATGGTTTAGTTGTTCCATGGTTGATCTGCAGTGTTGTAGATTCGTTTTATGGCATAAATTTTTTATGTTCTCGAAGTAAGTTTGTGTTCGACGAGTTCCTTCCCAATAGTTCGTTAGATTGTAGTACATCATGAGTATCCATTCATCGTGCACAACTTGCATTTTTCCGACCGCGTCATAGTATATGGGCCGCTCGCGTTCCAGACTTGTAATCTGAGCTGTTGACGACGTTTGGCGCGTGCCATCAGTGGCGCTATATGATCCAGTTACAAATGTAAACAATGATAGCATTGTTATTAGTAACGTTGATGTAGGTTTCTTTGTCCTTTGCCGCCGTTGATTGCTCGAGTTCTGTTGAGGTTTGTTTTTTGTTTCGTTTTCCTTGACTTCTTCAGTTTCAGAGTTTAATGGTAATGGCGATAGTTTTGTTATTGGGCGCTTGATGATTCCTGCTTGAGTTTTGACGGTAGTAACTCGAACATATCCATCGGATCCTGGATGAGTCTCTAGTATACGGCCTAAGGCCCATTTTCCCGGCGGTAGATTGTTTTCTTTCACCAGAACTACATCGCCTTCTCTGATGTTTCTAGAAGGCTTGTTCCACTTACTACGTGTTTGTAAAGTAGTAAGGTAATCGTTTGACCAGTTTTTCCAATATTGTTGGAACATATGTTCAGTCAGCTGCCACCTACGACGTAAATCGATGTTATTTACATCTTTGTAATCCGAGAGCGGCATAGACAATATTGGGCTTCCTGTTAGGAAGTGTCCGGGGGTGAGACAGTTGTAAAACTCTTCTGGATCTTCAGTCAGCGGGCACAGAGGTCTTGAATTCAAGCAGGCTTCTATTTTCGCTAACATCGTTATGAACTCCTCGTACGTTAGTTTTTGATCCCCTAGTACTCGTCGCAGATGATGCTTCATCGACTTAACGGCTGCTTCCCACAAACCACCAGCCGTTGGCCAAGCGGGGGCGTTGAAATGCCACTCCACTTCTAGTTTGGCCAGTTCGTTGAAGAGGTCAGGTTTCAGTAGTTGTTTGAACTCTTCGAATTCTTGACGAAGCACCTTTGCAGCGCCGACAAAGTTTGTACCACAGTCAGAGTACATGTGCTTGGGGGTGCCCCGCCTCGCACATAGTCTTTGGAAAGCTGCCATAAACGTTTCTGTGCTAAGGTCGGACACGAGTTCTATATGAACTGCTTTTGTCACCATGCATATAAATATGGCGACATATCCCTTGGAAGTTTTCACGCCTCTACCCTTGTTGTGTTTGACATCTACATGGCCGGTGAAGTCTACTCCTGTGTGTGTGAAAGGTCGGCATGGAGTGATCCTTTGCTGTGGTAGGTCACCCATTAGTTGATAGTCATCCGTCTTGTTGAAGCGGTGACAGCGTACACATCTTCGTAGTTGGTTCTTGACGGCGCGGTTGCCGCCGACAATCCAGTACCGTTGTCTTATATAGGTCAGCGTTAGCCGAGCTCCTCCATGTAACGTCGTTGAATGAGCTTGTTCTATAAGAAGTTGTGTAAATCGTCCGTTATGTGGTATGATGATTGGATTCTTCATCTTCCCGGGTAAGTTTGAGTGCTTGAGTCGACCTCCGACACAAATCAATCCATCTTTGTTTATATAGGGATTCAGTTTGTAGATTGCGCTTTTCTTCGATATGGTTTCATTTTTTGCAAGTTGTTTGTATTCGGATTCGAACTGCAATTGCTGCGCATGAATTATTACACTTTTATGCGCTGCGCTTAGTTCACTTGTTGTTAGGTACGGAGTTTCCGATTTCCTTCTATTGCGCATATTTGTAATGAAGCGTAATATCCATGCGATGACTCTATTTACTTGTGTCAATGAACTGCATTTGTACAATAATTTTGTTACTATGCCCTGTTCGTTGTTTACTTGAGATTTTCCGATTTGAACGTGATTTATACAGCCAAGATTCGTTTGGAAAGCGCAGGGGAGTTCTTCCGATAGGTCTTGTTTTGTTAAAAATTCAGGGCCTTCCCACCATAGGGTGAAGTCCTTTAGTTTGCTTGGCAATAGTCCTCTTGACGCACAGTCTGCGGGATTCTGCTCTGATTTCACATAACGCCACTGTGCAGCTGGTATGATGCTTTTGATCTTTGTAACTCTGTTGGCTACGTATGTCTCCCATCTTGATGTTTCTCCTTGAATCCACGCTAAAACGACTTGCGAGTCTGACCAGGCACGAGTTAATGTGTTATATCCACTGAAAGTTAGCTTGGTTTTCTCTATAAGCTCAGCCAGTAATTGAGCGCCACACAGTTCCAGTCTAGGTAATGTTGTCTTCTGTGTTAGTGGAGCCACTCTTGTTCGGGCTGCTAGTAGAGTTATTATCGGTTGGCCGTGTTCGTTGAACACCTTGCTGTAGATGACACAAGCGTAAGCCTTTTCACTTGCGTCACAGAAGCCTAATAACTCTACACATTTTTGGGTGTCGCCAATCCATCTATTTATAGTTATTTTGCTAACGTACGGCAGTTCCGTTTTCAGTTTCAGCCATTCTGATTCGATGTCACTGGGCACTACGTCATCCCAGCTAAGTTTACTCATCCAGAGTTTCTGGAATAGTAGTTTGGCTTTGACAGTCACTGGGGAGAGCCATCCCAGTGGGTCGTAGAATTTTGATATGGCTGAGAGTAAGGACCTCTTTGTCATTTGTTTGGAGTTTTCAGCAGGCCAGTTAAAGTGGAAGGCGTCGCTGTTTGGATTCCAGCCGAGTCCTAAAGTTTTAGTTGATTCTTCACCTTTGAAATCAAACATGTGTTGAGTTGAAATTTGATCCTCGTGTAAGTCTTCCACTATAGCTCGGTCATTGGCTGTCCACTTTCGTAAGTTCATGCCTCCTCCTTTCAATAGACGAATCAAGGATTGTTGCAGTTCTTTCGCTTTTGTGAGATCGTTATGGCCGCTAATGACGTCATCGACGTAGCTTTCTTCAATGAGAATCTTGGCAGCTTCCGGATATTTGTGACCATCGTCAATAGCAAGTTGCTTCAATGTTCGCATAGCTAGCCATGGTGCACATTTGGTTCCGTAGGTTACGGTGCAGAGCTGGTACTCTTGAAGATGATGATCTTGTGAGTCCCGCCAAACGATTCTCTGTAGATGTTGTTGTTCTTTTGAGATCCAAATGCAGCGGTACATCTTCTCAATGTCGGCCGTAAATGCATATTTGTAAGTTCGCCATTTAAGGATAAGGGCCTGTATGTCCTTTTGTAAGTTGGCACCTTTTTCCATGACATCGTTCAAACTGAGGCCACTTGTAGTCCGCTGAGAGGCGTTAAATACGACTCTCAACTTTGTTGTTGTCGAGTTTTCTCTCAAGACGCCGTGATGAGGTAAAAAGTAGATGTCAGTAGGTATCTGAGCAGCGGGTTTCATGTGACTCAGATCTGCATATTCCTCCATGAATTGCTTGTACATTAAAGAAAGTCTTTCATTCTTTTTCAGCCTTTTCTCTAACTGGAAAAACTGCGAGACAGCGATTGTTCTAGATTTTCCCAGTTTCTCTTCGTAGTCTGGAACGAGAGGCATTTTGACGATGTACTTCCCATCAGATGTTCTTTTTACAGTTTCCTTATAAAATTGTTCGCACTGGTCGTCCTTGGGAATATCTTTTGTAGTTTGAATTTCTTCATTCTCCCAAAATTTTGCGAGATCCTCTAAGTTAAGTAGAGTAGCGTGGCAGTCAAACGTTCGCTTCATTTTCCCGCATAAAATCCACCCAATTTGCGTATGTTGTGCTACTAGGGAGCTGTTATCGCCTTTTAGTACCCCCTCTAGGATGATTTCGGAGTATATGTCGGCTCCTAGTAATAGGTCGATTTGTCGAGATATGTTGAAGTCTGGATCTGCAAGCTTCAAGTTTTCCAAGTGCGCCCATGCGCCTCTCTCGAACGTTCTTGTAGGCAAGTTGTTTGTTAGCTTCGTCAGGATCAGAGCTTGAGTTTCAAAGCTATAATCGGAGTGAATCGATTGGCAGGTAATTTTGAGTTTCCCTCTGCATTCTCTGGAAACAGAGCCGATTCCCGATACTGATGCGTTGATCCCGCTCCGAGGAAGGCGTAAAAGTTGTGCAGCATTTTCTGTTATCAAGTTCACTTGTGATCCTTGATCGAGTAGCGCGCGTAGTTTTACGTAAGTCCCATCTACAGATTTGACTCTCAGCAGGACTGTCGTCAGCAGGACTTCCATGTTGTCTTTAAACAAATGGTTGGATGTTGGCTGTTGAGCTGAAGATGAAGAACGATGTTCAATGTTGTTTTTTCTAGTTGATGACGTTATGTTTTGTTTGTCCGAATTGTGCAATAGTGTGTGGTGCTTCAAGTTACATTCTCTGCATGTTTTCGTTGATTTGCACTCGTCACTTCCATGGCTGTACAAACAGTTTTTACAGAGCTGCAATTTCGAAACTGTGTCATTTCGTTTGCCAAAGTCCATTTGAAGGAATTTGTCACATTGACGCAATACGTGACTGCCGTTGCAGAATGGGCATTTTCCATGTATGGTGTGATAGTTGTTTGTTTTATTTTGATTGACGTTATAGTTATATTTCTTCATCTGGGTTTGCTTGTTAGATGTTTTCCAGTTGGATGATTTTTCTGGAACTGCAGAACTTCCTTTTTTAGCTGATTTCATCGTTTCGTATGTCATGAATTGTGTTTCAAGAAAATACAGAAAGTCGTGGAGGTTTTGTATTTCTCTATGATCTTGGAGTTCTTTCATGTAGTCACTCAAAGTAGAGGAGTCTAGCTTTTGTGACATAATGTGCACAATGATCGGGTCCCAAGTTGATGTATCAATACCAATGTTGGCGATGCCATTCATGCATTCCGTAATGACGTCGTGCATCTTCTTCAGATTGAATGAATCTGCATGTTGTATGATTGGTAGATTTAGCATATTGTTCATGAAGGAGGTGAACTGCAGGCGACGGTTGTCGTAGCGCTGATTTAGTATATCCCAACATGCGTTATAGTTTTCAGTGCTAATGGTCAGATGTTGCACTAAACGTTCAGCTTCTCCTCGCAGCTTGGTCTTCAAGTGCTGCATCTTCTGCGCTTTGTTGATCATTGGATTTTTGTGTATTGCTTCCAGGAAAAGATCCTTGAAAGAGATCCACTGGCCGTAGTTTCCAGAGAATTCAGGGATTTCGATCTTGGGTGTCGATTTCTGGTAGTGAACGGTGGACCAGATTTTGGCGTTGATTTTCTTCTTCAGTTCGTCGTATCGCTGTTCAATGTCCGTGAACATTTCGTAGTAATGCTCGTTGGATCCTTTCAGTTGGAAGTCTATTTCCCAGTGAAGTTTGTCGATGGGTTCCCATTTTGATTTCAATGTCGTAAAGTGGTCTTCAAGTTCCCATCTTTCCGAGACAGTAGCTACGTCAATCTTGGACATAGCACGGTATATTGCGTTGAAGTTGCATTCTTGCTTGTTAAGCAAGTGTTGTATGTTGTTGTTATCGTGTTCTGAAGTCCCACCTAGGTCGAACTTCACGTTTTGTTTGCCCAAAGCCGCGAGTTTCTCGGTAATGTTCGTTTTAGTTGATACGAACATATCCTGAGTTTTCCTATAGATATCGTCCTTGAAGTATTCTATGTTCTTATCTTCAAGTTCTAGTAGCAGTTGAGCATGCCTGTTTTCGAAGTCTTGCCATTGGTTTTCCAGCGAGGTCAGGCGTTTCTTCAAGTATTCCATAGTTTTTCGTGAAGCGGAATCCTTGCTATAGTTGACACATAGTGTTTTTATGTTCTCGAAGCACGTTGACTGCAATTCGAGTTTATCCATGTTGATGGTTCTTGTTGTTAGCTAGTCAGATGGCTCCCGAGAGTTGGCACGTCGTTGACAATGCCCGTACAGCGTTGTGTTCTGTTGCGAAGACTACTGCGTTGCTTGTAGTCTTCTCCGTTTCAAATCTTGGAATGGTTATCTTCCTTGATTTGAAATGGTCAATGGAACTCAGCACCTTTGCGCCTCGTTTACGATATTATGCGACTTCTCAATCTAACTGGGGCGACCCGCTTCTGGGAGACCAGTTAAACCGATCCGCTATCGTAAATTGATACAAAAGCACCAAGATCCGGCTCGAAGGACCATAAAATGTACGGTTCGTACACTTGAAGAGTAGTTGTTGTTGAGGGTGGAGCACGAAGAGAAAAGATCACGTAGTTTCCGTAAGGTTTATTCCGTAAGAATATTTGTTTACAAAGAGAACTGTTGACGATTCCTTTCTCTAATGTTAGTCACCGCGTAGCAGTAATTGCACTCATCGATTTATTGTAAATTATGTATATTTATAGTAATAATAAAATGACGCACATCGGGTGCGAAACCCGGCGTCAGCAAAATGTACAGTTTAAGACTGTACAGTATGAATGTGTGGTTTAAAAGCTTTCAGGAAACGATACAAAATAAGGAAAAAATTAATTTCTTTACTTGAATGATAACCGGTCTTCCTTCTTTATTCACCAAAATCCGATATATCAATTCGTTCATTGTGCCTTTTTAATACCACGAGAACAATCAAAATGTTTACTTTTTTTAAGCGACTTTTTATGTTTCAAAGGAAAATGGGAATTCAGATCATTTATGGAAGATTCATTTGATTTTTATACGTTCCATTGGTTACAATTTACTTTTGAAAACAATATTCGTGTTTTATTTTCTATAACAGTCAAAGTTAGGTTAGATTGTTTGTTATATATTATCATCTTGTTTTTCAAGTCAACGGTAGACTCTTTAAATGGTTTGGGTTCAGTAGGCACTTATGTAATAATTAAATTCATTGCAGCATCGATAGTATTCATTATCCTTCTTAGGAAGGTTACGTCTTTCAAAGTTCAGGTTTTACAGTAGTGAAGGCATTTCAACGTGTGGTTTCTTTTCAATGTGTAAAAAATTAAATAAAGAATATTAATATATGTCTTTATTTATTTTCTATTGCATTTTTAAATATAATAAGAGTATTATAAAAATACTTATTAAAAATAGTAGCATCGGGAACAGGGTCCAAGCTACCGAGGTACCAGGCCGAGGTATGGCGGACAGAGCTCCGGCGGGATCTCACGGTGAAATGGCGTCAGCGACTATCGCAACCCAGTGCTGGGCACGCCACAATTATGGCGGTAAGTCCCCTCTTTGAGGCGTGGCTGGAAAGACCTCACGGCGTCCTTACCTTCCGCATGACGCAGGTCCTCACCGGACATGGCAAGTTCGGGAGGTTCCTGCATCGGATTCGAGCGGAAGAGACGCCCGGGTGCCGCCACTGTGCGGAACGCCCGGAGGACACGGTGGAGCACACAGTTGAGGTGTGCCCTGCTTGGGCGGAGCAACGCCGTGTCCTCGTGGGGGCGATCGGCGGCGGAGACCTCTCGCGCCGGGCCTTGGTTCAGGCCATGGTCCGGAGCGAGGAGGAGTGGCAGGCGGTCGCCTCCTTCTGCGAAGCAGTAATGCTAGCAAAGGAGGAGGCAGACCGCATCAGGCAACGGCGCCCCCGCCGCCGCCGCCGGGATTCCGATCCCGATTTCCGGCCACCGTAGACGCGGGCTCGCGGACGGCGAGCCATGGGTAGCTCGCTGTCCGATCGTCCGGTAACTGTCCGGACCGAGCCAAGGCGTCGACGGCGCGCACTGTTCCCGCGCGCCTCAAGGAGTTGTCAGCAACAGGAGGGGCCCATCTGGGTCGAAGCCTACCGGGGTCGGGGTTATCCGAAAGGAAACTAGAGCCCCGGTATGAAGGCTAGAAGGAACGGCGCGGGGTTTTTAGTCAGTAAGACTCTGACACTGTCTCCCGCTCCACCCAAGAGCGGGTTTCGTCAATGATGATTTTCCCCGTCGACAGAAAAAAAAAAAAAAAAAAGCTACCGATGGTCAGGACTCCTGAGAAAGGAATCTCCTAACAGTGCGCTCCGTGTCCAGGAGTACAGCTTTATGGATTAACAATTTAGAAACACTTAGCAATTAAGTAAGGACCAAAGCGTGGGTTTGTTTAAATAGTACAACAAACAGACCGCCAAGGAGTTGTTTCAGATAGAATGAATCCGGTACCAAACTAGGATTAAGCCATTTCAATTAGTCGTGGCTTTACGGTTACGGCTAAGGAAAAAGGATTGGAGAAGTTTAAACTAATCGGTTTATTTAGGAAACAAACGAATTTGTTGGTGTCTGCTGATTAGAACCTTCAGTTGTTTTTGTAGATTGATTAATTCAGTCTCCCTAGCCAAGTTACAACCGTTTAGCTTGCGTCTAACGCTTCGAGTTGACCTTGCCGCCAATTCTTTTGTTCTAACCACGTGATTGAGCGTTGAGATAACGTCGTTCCCGTACATTTGAAGCTTTCTACTAACGTTAACTATTGCTGATTAGCAACTTGGCTAGGGGTACAGGCTTATCAAAGTGTCTCATCATCAGCCTTGGTTGAATGGTAGAAAATGTAATATAGGTTTTTGTACCTTTGTACAAAGGCGGACTTAATACCATACTAATATTATAAGTGTGAAACTAACTCTGCTTGTCTGTCTGTCTGTTATGCCTTCACGGTTAGCTGAACTTCAAAGATGGACATAGGCTACTTTTTATCTGTCTTCGACTTCGGCTTGGCGTCCGCAATAACCAAAACATTCACACACAAAGCCGCTGGCAGAATCAAGTAAATTAATAAATACTTACCTATATACCTATAATTTTCCTTGAAACTGGATAAAGTACAATTGTAACTAGTAATAAAAATTTTGTACACTTATTTAACTCCGAGTCGTATTTTATTACTTTACCAAATTTAGTACTTACTAAACAAAGAACTTTTAGGACAAAAAAAAACTTTTGTTTTACGCGACGTTTGTTAAGATTTAATGTTTTTCGCGTTAGTCTTGTAGAAAACCCCGTTTTTTTGGTATCGTTGGTTTAAAATAATGTTGATATTAACAGTTTAGTACAAAAAATGTGTGACTATGTCGAAAAATGTGCTAAACTCAATGTTTTTAGGGAAAGCTTTGTTATGAAGGTGATATTTTTTAGTTTTATTGCACGGTTTTCTCCGGCAAGTTCAGATAGTTTATTTGGAATAAATGTTTCTAACATTGTTTTATATTATGAAACTAACGAGAGAGTTTGCCAGCGACTTTGTTCACGAGAATGTTTTTATTAAAACTAACACCACTTAAACCATATTTTGAGGATGAAATACTAATAATATAATAACACCTTAAATTTAACAATTAGAACATACAATAATCTGAAATCAACTATCCTTGACCAGAAACCACACCCATTGGGTAGGGGATCCTTTTTATTCAATGGAGGTTTATGGAATTTTATATTGCGTTTTGCATACCTCTAAACTGGTGACTATAACGTGATCTAATCACGCAACTTTCTGATTCTGCTTTACCTAGTCTAGACCTTTAACTCTTACTAAAGATTAGTGGATTTCGTAAAAATAGTTAGTAATAGGTTTTTATACACGGTAACACAGACTGCAGTTACTGCAGTAGCTATAAAAACATACTAATATCTTTAGACACATATACACATGTTTGCAAAGTATCCTTACTAATATTTATTATTATAAAAGCGAATTATATTTAAATTATTATAAAAGCGAAAGTGAGTTTGTTGGTTACGTCTTTACGCCTAAATGGCAAAACCGATTTTGATGAAACTTGGTACACGGATAGACCGTGTCCTGGAATAGGACATAGGATACTTTTTATCCCGCAAGTATATTCCCTTGGGATAATTTTCTGCTATCATGCGGGCGAAGCCGCTGGGAGCAGCTAGTAGTCTCATAAAAACAGAAATAGTCACTTAGAGTATTTTTCAAATTGGTACTTATCATTGTTGTAATACTAGAATATGCTCAAAGCAATCTAGAAACCAGTTAGTTATTATTATTTAGTCGCTTATTACTCTCGTTTGAGAAAAAAAAATATATGACCAATCACAATATACTAGACTAATTTATCCTATTAGTATTCATACTACGTTTACGAGTTTCCAAACGTTTGATTCCAAACAATAGCTCATTTAGTAAATAACCAAACAAACTTCCGTCTACCCGCAGTTCAGAAACAAACTTGTACTGGCAACTTTAGCAAATAAACGCAAATGAATGCGCCAAAAGTTGTGCGGTATGAAACAAAGGAAGTTGAAAATGGTGTGCAGATTGATGCTGCGATCTGTTTCCGTAATAGGATATAGGACTGAGTACTGTTTTGTAATGTGTCTACTCTAATTTAAAAGCTGAAGTCTTTGGCAGAATTACTTCGAATAAATTCCAGTGGTTTTTTTGATTATTCACAAATTGATTCCTAGTATATACTACATTGATGTAGTTTTGCATTACAACTTGACAATATATAAAATCATTGTAACAGGCGAGTTCTAGGGAAAATGAAGCTGCTTTGGCTGCCAAATACTACAAAAACATAATATTGAATTACATCCACATAGTAATGGAACTCAAAGTGACTATTCCGTACAAAGACATGGATTAAAGGACTTAGTGTCCAACCCAAAAACATTTTAATATATTACGTAGAAATTATGTATTTCAATGACTAATCCAGACCTGTTTGCTGTTTGAAAAGACATCTAAAAATATTAACGATGGCTAAACATCTAACTCACATTCTCAAAAATCCGAAAATAGAACTAAAACCAACTTAATCTTAATCTATAAAGGAAAAAAAGGGATAATATAACGAATATAAGCCCGGTTTTGTTAAACCAATAGTAGATTAAAGCATTGCTTACTACTAATCCATGAAATATGGCATTAAGATTTTCATTCAGGTCAGATAAAAGATTTGAACTTGAACCTTATCCAAAGGGTAAAGGTAAATATTTAAATTGATCAATAATTTAACAGATTTACTATTAGTATGAACGAGGCCCGATGACCTGATGAGGGTCGCTTGAATCCAATAGACACGAGACGCACAGGACCGATCGTTATGGCGACGCTTATGTCCAACAGTGGACGTCTTTTGGCTGAAATGATGATGATCATAATGAAGGTAAAAGAAAATCACACAGTGAAATTGCAAACAACACTGCGTTAAATTGAGAAATTAAAATATAAATTTTTGTTGACATCCCGTGACATAATTTGTATGTTAATCCAATTCTATAAAGAAAATTCAATTTTAGGATAAAATTGAGCTGATGCCCCAAACTTCCTCTAAGAAAAATAATTGCTTCTTAAGTTCTTACAAAATGGATATTAGGTATTTTGGTCCTTATAGACTTTTAAAGTGTGTTAAAATTAAGTTAAAAGAAAACTACTAACCTTTATGGCATCACAATGATGATTTTAGCAGATATTTCAAAATAACAAATACAGGATTCTCATAATGTAACATTATATAGAATGAAGCGTCTAAAACGACTAGCAGAATTGAAGAAAAGACAATGAAGATATCGACTTAAGTCATACATGTGTGCCCAATGCAAAAAAATCGAATTGAATAAAAATTTGGTAACGTAAAATATATGTAATAATATGTTTAAAGTTTAATTCTATTTATTCAAATTTAAAGTTAATTTCTGTGGCTTTCTTTCTGTTTTGGTGTTTATTATTTCAGTGTCAGTGTTTGTAATGCCCCAAAGATGAGTCTTTGAGTGACGGGGAACTAGGACTTAAGATCACATGTTTTCTTTTACATTACATGCAAAGGAAAACATATGAATGTGTTGTGTGTGTGAGTCTTACGTATGAAATGTCTGCGTGGAAATATTACAATGTAGTGTCGCCTCTAACCCTACATACTCATTGTTGAAGACCCAAATAAAATAAATAAACAATTAAAAGAGTTTCGAGCTATAGGCTTTTATACAAGGTATCACTGCAGTAGGTATACAAAATATTCTAATATCTTTAGTTACATAAATACACACATTCACGATGATACGGTCGACGGTGGAACACGCCTGTAAGTAAATTCGTTAAACTAACACTCGATCTAACGTTCTAAAAAAAAATACTAACAACATTTAAAATGTAAAATTTAAGGGTTACAGAAGAAATGACTTTATTATTATTATTGTTATTATTAATCTAGAAACTTCAATGATATAAACAAATTAGTGCTAGAGAGGTATGATATTGTTCACATTTCTGCTTGACGTTGATAAAGTACTGGTAACGTGACGATATGAAACCATTTAATGTTGCTGCTGCCTGACGTACCGAATGACAAACGATATATAGCGATAAATACTATAATAAATAGTATTTTGGAATCATATAGTTAACGTAGAAAATGCTGGCGAGAAGACTTAAAAGCGTTCCTGGGAGATTAGTTTGATAACACCACATACAAGATAGACGATAAGAGACGTAAAATATGACAAAGACCTTTACTCAGTGATAGGATAATTCAAGGTATAGCGAAAATGAGTAGCAATACTGCTTCTGCTTATGGCAAAAAACAACTTTCTTCAGGAACATTATAGGCATTGTTGTGCGTGAAGTCCACATTTTTAATAAAAATTGTATACAAAGGTGGCAATAAAAATACTGAAAATGGTAATGGCATAAAAAGTCAATCTCATTTTGAATGAGTACAAATAGATTCTGATGTAAAATTTAATCAACTTATCAAAGAAAAATCAAAGCGATTGATAAAAAGGAACAACAAAGACAGTATTTCAGAATTGCTATAATAGTAAAACTGTCTCTTTCTTCAACAATAGATCCAATCCCACATTCAGACGAACGTAATCTTTGTGTAAACCTTTTGGGCGACCAGCTCAATTCCCTAAACAAACATAGTTAAGGTACGGACAAACAGACGGATTTGCTATTTACATTGCCTAATAAATCTAAAGTAACGAGTTCATCTCGATACGGGTTTTATTTTTTAGTTTGATTGCATGTTATCGATTTAGTGAAAGGAGTTCCTATTAAGGTTTCAATTATTTATATACTCTTAATGCAATATAAAAGTACATAAGTGAATTTAGCCTTAGGCATTCTCTAACAGCAGGTGCGGTGTAGAAAATTACTAAAAGTATACAATATATCTACATATCTAGTTATAATAAACATACATGTATATATAAATAATTTAAAGAAAAAGAATTTTGAGACGATTCTGCTATTGGAGTCGCAAATAATTCTGCAACTTTTCTTTATAGTTTATTTACGGTTTTAAAGATGTAATGTTGATCGTTTTAGTTTAACCCTTCAGATACCGTCAATTAGAGACACAATAGTAAGACAATAGATGCGCGGCCACCGGTGGTCGCTTGGGGATTCATGAATTAAATGGATGTAGCTCAATTTTTCAAAAATATTTGTAATGATTCAGATTAAAATGATCATCAAAATGATAATTAACTTTTTAAACAATGGAACATTTTTAATGATGAACAAAGTAATAATTATTACTTTGTTCATCATTAAAAAAGTTACATTGTTTAATAATTGATAATAGCTACCAATTCAATAATTAACAAAGAACTACCATTCAACGAGACGAAAATCATGAAAACAAAAAGAAAACAATTACTTTGATCGTCATTACTGCGAACATTATACATATATCTCCAACATAACTGTAGCTATAAAATTATCCCTCCCTACACAATTTTCACAGGCCATTGTCCATAAAGGCATTAATAGTCCATTGTGTCACTACGCGTTTAATCGGACATAGGTTCTTGTGTGACACACTTCCAAGGTGGGTCACTGGAAAAACTGTTGTCGCAAGCTTTTGTCTAGCCAGCGCTTCCCTTGTTGATACGTAATCAGTGCTAGGGGGTGAACAAGAAGTTTGAGAGGGACTGTTATATTGCATGTAGGGGCAACAAGAGAAAATATACTTGGAGTAGCATTATGTTTGGCATTGTGTTCTTGTTTTGATTGGGTGAACTCTTTTGAAACATGTTCATATGTTTTATTGTTTTTAAGTGTAGTTACTAAATCATTAACATCATTAATTGTATTTGTTATAGTAGGATTAATAAATAGCAATAGGACATGTGCGGTGGCGAGGTTTTTTTTCAATATCTTTAGATAAGTGGTTATCGTCCTCATCATCTGAAGCGTGATAGAAGTGTTAGTTCCGGGTAGAACTTACTTTAATTAAGTTTATTCTTTCATAATTTTGGCACCTGTTTTTGAACTAAAATTTCTTAAACCAACTGTTCTTTTTACGCACATATTACGTATTTAATGTTTCTAAAAGTTTTATCACCAACCTTAAATTCTTAATTTTCATCTTTCCTCTTTTAGTAATTTTCATCGTTTCTGTTTTCTTTTTCTTACCTTATTTTCCTTTTCTCTAAAAATGAAATCAACACTTCCAAGACGCCATCGCAAAACAATTTCGAATACAAACAAGGCCCAATTATTTCCATAATCCTGCTCCTATCATAGCCTTTGTAACCATCTTAACACCGGGATGAACCGTCAATATTGAAACAGGCATTAATCAAGGTCTCTGTAAGTGTATTTACATTGATCTTGTCTACGAAACACCTAAACAAATTTGGCAAGAAAGCAAATAATTCGATGATGTCCATTCGGGACGTTTCACTGTGTGCAAACTTTGTAAGTGCCTCTCTACAAAGGCCTACTTGAGTGCGGAGTGTTTTGAAGGGTTGTGGACAAAGGAAAGCGGATAAACATAGTTACTGTAGGGTTTGGTTACATGTGTTTTGGAATCTATTGTGTTATGGAAAGAAGGAGGAGGTGTGAACATCCAAACAGCTATCCCCGAGTGATTTTAGTTTACACTGGCCATGATTGTATTCATCTGTGTTTTTAGGAGGACCAATAGAAGATGAGTAGACCTTTTCTAAAGGTTAAGCAAATTCATCAAATTACCAATTTTGAAGATTCAAATAAAACAAAAATGTAGACGCAGAAGTTATAATTAAAATCATATATCGTATACGTATAGTATAATGAAAAGGTTTCAATATGATTAAAACTATAAAATAAGGATAGTTTTAAAAAAATAATTCGTAATTGCGCTGAGAACTTCCATGCTTACCATCAGGTGAGATGGTGGTCAAACGAATGCCTATAAATAATAATAATAATAATAAAAAAACTTTGTTTGCGCGATGGAGGATTTCGTATTTTTGTAGTTCTTACGTGGCGCCATAGATATCGCTACAAGTAGGTATATTACGTATGTACATAGTCTAATAATATAGATCCTGCTCTGTGTCACCGAGAGTTCGAGAAATTATTTGAAAAAGTAATTTATGGTCATTATAAAACATAATTTTTTCAAATCACGAACAGGAAAAAGAAAGACTTCAAAGTGAAATAAGTAGGTAATTTTGTTTAAACTTTGTAGGGCGTCGGAAAATCGAGAATAATAAATTATAAGTTGACGACACTTCCGTTTCCTTGTCGACGAAATTCTGTTAAAAACGACGAAGATAAGATTATTCCGGATAACATTTTGTTCCTTCCAAGATTACTTGTTTATTATTTAAATGGGATCTGATTTAAAGAGTCAAAAGAAAATAATAGAGAACAAATGGAAATGCCATGTTGTAGGTAAAACATGACGTTTCTCTTCTTCACACGGTTAAAAATTAAGAGTGTTACAAACATCGCACCTCCGCTCAAATAGTGTCACAACTCAAAAATCTAATTATGGAAAAATGGACTTTATATTGTAATAAATTTAGGGATAAATAAATAAAATGGGTCTCCTGTGGGTAAATAATTGAACTTCAAATACACACACTACACTACCTGAGCATAAAGTATGATGAATTCTGAAATTAATAGCATAATTATCAGAAAATTAAGAAAAAAATATTTTTTGGGTTTTTTTTTTTTCTGTCGACGGGGAAAATCATCATTGACGAAACCCGCTCTTGGGTGGAGCGGGAGACAGTGTCAGAGTCCCACTGACTAAAAACCCCGCGCCGTTCCTTCTAGCCTTCATACCGGGGCTCTAGTTTCCTTTCGGATAACCCCGACCCCGGTAGGCTTCGACCCAGATGGGCCCCTCCTGTTGCTGACAACTCCTTGAGGCGCGCGGGAACAGTGCGCGCCGTCGACGCCTTGGCTCGGTCCGGACAATTACCGGACGATCGGACAGCGAGCTACCCATGGCTCGCCGTCCGCGAGCCAGCGTCTACGGTGGCCGGAAATCGGGATCGGAATCCCGGCGGCGGCGGCGGGGGCGCCGTTGCCTGATGCGGTCTGCCTCCTCCTTTGCTAGCATTACTGCTTCGCAGAAGGAGGCGACCGCCTGCCACTCCTCCTCGCTCCGGACCATGGCCTGAACCAAGGCCCGGCGCGAGAGGTCTCCGCCGCCGATCGCCCCCACGAGGGCACGGCGGTGCTCCGCCCAAGCAGGGCACACCTCAACTGTGTGCTCCACCGTGTCCTCCGGGCGTTCCGCACAGTGGCGGCACCCGGGCGTCTCTTCCGCTCGAATCCGATGCAGGAACCTCCCGAACTTGCCATGTCCGGTGAGGACCTGCGTCATGCGGAAGGTAAGGACGCCGTGAGGTCTTTCCAGCCACGCCTCAAAGAGGGGACTTACCGCCATAATTGTGGCGTGCCCAGCACTGGGTTGCGATAGTCGCTGACGCCTTTTCACCGTGAGATCCCGCCGGAGCTCTGTCCGCCATACCTCGACCTGTCGCGGTAGTGGACTTTCGCCCCGGCGTTGCATCTCCACGCGCTTATCGTGCATGTGTGCAAGGACTGTTGCCTCCAGATCCCACGGTGGTAGGCCAGCCAGAAGGCTCGCCGCTTCGCGGGAGATCGTGCGGTAACCCCGCACCATCCGTATTGCCATGACCCTCTGGCAGGCGTTCAGTATGGACGCCGGTCGCTTTGCCAGCGACGGCGCCCACACCGGCGCCCCGTAGAGGGCCATGGACCGAACGATCCCCGCGTAGAGCCTCCGGCAGGAGGCGTCTGGACCCCCAAGGTTGGGCAGGAGCCGCTTGAGAGCAGCCCCGGCCCGGTTGAGTTTGGGAGCCAAACGTCGGAAGTGTTCTCCGAAATTCCATCGGCTGTCGAGAACGAGTCCCAGGTACTTCATCGTCGACCCAACGCCGATGCGAACTCCTCCTACCGTAAGTTGGGAGTCTGATGGTGGCGCATTCCGAGGGCCGTGGAAAAACATGGCCTCGGATTTGTGCAGCGCCACCTCGAGTCCCAACTCCTGGATCCTACCAACGACTATCGCAACCCCGCGTGTCGCTAGAGCGACCGCCGCCTGGTGCGACTCTCCCTGCGCTAGAACCAGCGTGTCGTCTGCGTAGCAGACCACGCTGACCCCGTCAGGGAGGTCGCCGCGCAGCACGTAGTCGTAGCCGATGTTCCACAAGGGTGGGCCTAGAACCGACCCCTGCGGAACACCGCACGACATCTCTCGACGTTTCCACTCTCCCTGGTGGCCGGGGTAGATAATGGACCTGTCCGACAGGTAAGCCTCGACCACTCGACAGAGGTATTCGGGCACCCGGTGGTACCGGAGTGCCCTCCGGATCGTACTCCAGGGCAGGGAGTTTTTGGATTTTTTGGGTTGTGACACTATTTGAGCGGAGGTGCGACACGTGGATGGATGGAAACGGACAGAGGTTTTTGGCTTTAATCTTGTCAACTTTAGAAAGATTTTCTATGGTCATAATAGAGAAGTAAGGCGTAGAATTGATTTTGGAAGTATACGTATTGATCGCTTTTTTTTCACATTAACACATTTGGAATTCCCTACCCTCTTTAAGTCAAGAGTGAATAGGTTACTTATAGGCAAACGTGCTCCAACGTCAACCACATCATCGCTTACCATCAGGTGAGATGGTGGTCAAACGCGAGCCTATCAATAATAAAAAAACACACCTAACAAGTGAAAGTAACTACTTTAGTAACGATTTGTATTCTATAGTTACGAAATTGCTTGAAGTTAGATTGTCAACAACCAACAGCAACAACCACCTAGCATCGAGTGTTATTTGATCATGTTCTCTCTGATAAGGTGTATATTTGCTTAGCAGGAATTTGGTAATTTAAAATGCGTGTTTGCTTAAAGACGATTTATTTGCGACTAACTGAGGTGGGGGCATACAGATGCTAGTAAACACTTAGCTATCACATAATACATGCATATAGATAAAACATACCGCCCACCAAAAGGACGTAGTTCTTTTCTTAATCCAAAATTTTACTCTGACAATCAACAAGCTAACTTTAACATAATACTTGAAAATTCAATTTAAACAAAATATGGTACCCTAATAACTAACTTAAACATATCGTGTTACTCAGTAGCAATAGGTAAGGGGTATAACTTCGAGCAACATCTCTTCACTACATTGTTGCCACTTTTTATGCTGTAGACTCTGGTAATGCCATCTTCTCCAGGATGTTTGTCTACAACACGACCCAGAGAAAATTTGCCAGGCGGTAATCCTTCGGTTTTTATTAAAACAACATCGCCAATCTTGAACTCTTCGGCTTTCTTTAACCAAATGGGACGTTGTTGTAATCGAGTTAGATATTCTTGATGCCAACGACGCCAGAAATCGCCAAGCAATTTTTGGGTGTATTGCCACCGGGATAAGGAATGAGTCTTTATGTCTTTTGAAATCAGGTGACGGTACAACGATAGGAGCTTCGCCGATTAAAAAGTGTCCAGGTGTTAATGCTTCTATGCAGTCTGGGGCCTTGTCATCGATAGGACACAATGGCCTAGAATTGAGGCAAGCCTCAATTTGGCACAGCACCGTGGTCATTTCTTCATAGGTGAGATTAGTGGTGAGCACGCGTTTCAAATGGTGTTTGACCGATTTTACACCCGCCTCCCACAAGCCTCCAAAGTTCGGTGAATATGCTGGTATGTAATGCCATTGTGTTCCATCCAGTGCCAATGTGTTCGATATAACTCCTTCAAAGACCAGATTTGCTTCTTTCCATGCGGCCATCAGTTCCTTATTGGCACCGACAAAATTTCGGCCCTGGTCACTCCATATATCACTGCATTTTCCTCTTCTGGAAACAAACCGCTTGAATGCAGCGATAAAAGCTTCGGACGTTAGATCACTAACCAACTCAAGGTGCATAGCCTTGGTTGACATACATATGAACACGCAGATGTATGCTTTCTGAGTTCTTATGCCTCTTCCTTTGGACATGCTGATTTGAAATGGGCCTGTGAAATCAACTCCGGTATGTATGAAAGCTCGAGCAGGAGTTACTCTCGCTTTAGGCAGGTCACCCATTAGCTGCATCCTTGATCGTGTTCTGAGTCTAGCACATACTAGACACTTGTGTATACATGATTTTATAAGTGCCTTGCCTCGTATAATCCAATACTTTGAGATAATATAACTTAACATAAGTTGAACGCCGCCATGCAACGTATGATTATGAGCATCAGCAATAATCAAAGGCACCAACTCGTTTTTATTTCCCAATATAATAGGATGTTTAGCCTGTTCGTCCAAGTTCGCATTACGAAGTCGTCCGCCCACCCTGAGGACACCATCTTCATCAAGGTAAGGATTCAAGGTTTTAATTTTACTTTCTCCTTTTACAGATTTATTTAATTTCAGTCTTTCTATTTCATCTTGAAATTCTTCTTGTTGTACTAATTTAATACATTTCATTAAAGACTTTTCTAATTCCTTTGTAGTAAAACCCTGTTCCGTATTTCTTTTAAAATTTAAAAATCTTCGACAGTAGGTTATCACTTTTATCAATTCTCTTAGATTATCGAATTCTTTAAATTGTAACTTTATGCTTTCTTCATGATCTATTTTCAAATTTGCTTGTATTTTATCATGTTTCTTTTCTAATTCTGTAGATGTGTTTTCTTGTTTTAATCCTATTTCTGTTTCAGAGAGCCAAGCTGGACCCTTCCACCACAAATCGGACCTTTTCAGATCTACTAGCAACATGCCCCGGGACCCAATGTCTGCTGGATTTTCTTCCGATGAGACATGAAACCACTGGTTGTTGTTTACATTTTCAGCGATCTCTACAACCCGGTTCGCTACAAAAGTTTTCCAATTGTGGGGATCGCCAGACAACCACGCAAGTACAATTGTTGAATCTGTCCATGCATAGATGTTTGATGCAGGTATTTTCATGGCTTGTTCAATTTGCTTAAGCAACCTCGACAACAACACCGCTCCACACAGCTCTAATCGTGGTAAGGATACAGTTCGTAGTGGTGCCACTCTAGTCCTTGCCGCTATCAGTTTTGTTGACACTGAGCCATCTCGCGTCTTTATTCGGACATAAGCCACTGCTGCGTATGCTCGCGTGGAGGCGTCGCTGAAGCCATGCACTTCAATCTTGTCCAAATCCATACTCAATGTGCCAAGCCATCGATCAATAAATACTTCTTTTACTTCTTGAAAGTCTTCACGAAGGGTAAGCCACTCGTCTACCAGCTGCTGGCTTATTTTGCTGTCCCAGTCAACCCTTTCCAGCCACAGCTTTTGTAGTAATATTTTAGCTAAGATTAAACTCGGAGCGATCCATCCCAGGGGATCGAACAGTTTGTGCATGTCCGATAGGATTGTTCTTTTTGTGACATTATCTGGCAACACCGGTAAGTTTATTTTATATTGATACTGATCTGTTCCTAGATTCCAGATCAATCCTAGGGCTTGGACAGTTCCATCTAATTTTAAATTTAAGTGTACTTGAGTTGTTCTCCTATTGGCATCTATAGATTGCATTAACTCGGTAGAATTGGAAGACCATTTGGATAATATGAAGCCACCCTTTTGCAGTATATAAGAAACTTCTTGAGCTGTCTGTATCGCTTTTTCTGCAGTGTCATCCCCAGATATCAAATCATCCATATAAAAATCGGTCTTGATAATGCGTACAGCCTTTGGATAATTTTGCCCTTCATCTTCAGCCACTTGATGGAGAGTTCTTACTGCTAGATGGGGTGCTGACGACGTGCCAAACGTGACACGAAGCATGCGGTACTCTTTGATGGGGTCCGACTCTTCTTCTCTCCACAAAAGGCGTTGATAGGTATCGGCGTCTTGTTCTTGTAGTAAGACTTGCAGGTACATCTTTTGTATATCACTTGCATAGCAGACGCAATGTAATCTCGATCTCATAACAATATCTCGAAGGTCATCTTGTAGTTGAGGTCCTACAAGTAGTTCATCGTTGAGAGAGATGTGGTTCGAGCCTTTAGCTGAAGCATCAAACACGATGCGTGTCTTCGAGGTTTCCTTTTCGACGCGGACAACGGCGTGATGAGGTAAGTACACCGCTTTGTTTTCCTTAGTTTCCTTTTCAGGTATTTCTTCCATATAATTTGACTTTATATATTCTTGCATGGCCTTTTGGTAATCTTCTTTTAGTGTAGGTGCTTTTCTAAATCTTCTTTCAAGTTGTAATAATCTTTGTCTTGCTATTTCCTTTGTGTTTCCGTTAGGTGATAAGGGATTATCGGTTTTAAAAGGTAACTTTACTATGTATCTTCCTTCTTTTGTTCTTGCATGAGTGTTTTTATATATCGTTTCACATAGTTCTTCTTCTCTTGTTAACTTTCTTTTCTTTTCAGTGTCGATTTCCCAAAGGGATTTCAACAGGTTATCTACTTCTATTTGCTGATGAAGGACCAGAAAAGATTCTTCTTTTTTTAAAGTATTAATTTCTCCAAACAAGATCCATCCCAGGTTTGTTTCTTGGGCACATGGAGAACCGGGAGGACCTTTGATTAATTGTTGTTGCACGATTTGTGCATACTCTTTGACACCTAGAAGCAAGTCAATGGAACCCGGTTTGTGATAGTATGGGTCAGCCAGGTTGAGTCCTTCCAGGTGTGGCCAATGTGTGACAGTAACAGTTTTGGAGGGGATTCTCGTGGTCAACTGTTTGCTCATGACGTATGCTTGTATGTTAATCTCGAAGTTTGGATCCCATTGAGAACCAATCCTTAGTTGGACCACGTGATCGATGCTTGTTCTTGTAGAGCCCACCCCAATGATATTTCCTCTTGCTGTTTGCCTGGTTAGCATTTGAGTCGCCTTCTCGCTGATAAATGAAGCCTGCGAACCTTGGTCCACTAGCGCTCGTAGAACAACAGTGTGATTATGCTCGTTTCTCGCTAAAACTGTTGCCGTGGCCAGTAGTGCTATACTTGTACTTTGTTTGGCACTGTGGTGCGACGCGATCGTTGCGTTGACTATTTCCTCCTTCTCTTCTACACTGGGTTGTGATGCCTTCGGTTGTTTAGAGTCTTCAGTTTGTGCCGACGAAGCAGAATCTTTGTTTTGGTGTAGAAGAGTATGATGACGTCGCTTACATTTACGACAGGTCATTTGCAATTTACATTGATATGCAGAATGGCCTGGTGCCAAACAATTAAAGCAAAGTTTATTTGACTTGACGTATTCAGATCTCTCAGCAGGTTGCAGTTTGGTAAAATCCTTACAATGACAGATAGTGTGTTTTTCTTTACAGAGCACGCATGTTCTGTCTGCCGACAATGATGCAGTAGTAGCTGTAGTAGTGACAAGGTGTGAACGTTCTTTTATAGGTTTTTCACGGGTGCCTGATGCTGACATTATAAGTTCTAAGGTACGGTATCTTGATTGCAGAAATTCCTTCAAATCATTCCAAGTAGGTAAGTTATCTTCATCACTTGTGCTAGAAGACTGTTCCCATTCTTTGTGAGACTCAGGGTCCATTTTCTGTATCACAAGAAAAATAATTAAAGGATCCCATGAGCTCGTATTTATATTTAAGTTTTGTAAGTTATTCAAACAATCCGTTGTGACGTCTAATAAATTCTTGATTTGATTTGCAGATTGAGTACTTATTTTCTTCTGATAAAATAACTTCTTTAACACTGAATGTATAATCAATCTTTTATTCCCGTACCTTGATTTGAGAACACTCCATGCTTGATTATAATTACTTTTTGTAATTTGAATAGGCTTCAATAATATCTCGGCCTCCCCGGTGACACTACTCTTCAAATAGTGCAATTTCTGAACATCACTGATCGCCGTGTTTTCATGTACTAACGAAATAAATAGGTCCTTGAATGTAGGCCAATCTTCGTAATTCCCACTAAAACTCGGTAATTGTATCCTCGGCAGCCTAACGAGTTGATCATTATTCACACTTGTATACGAGTTGTTTTGCGATGACACTGACGTAGAAGGCGTGGACGCTGCATTTATTGTCGACAAAAGGTCTTGTAAATCGGCTAATAACACAAGATACAAGTCTTCATAAATAAAGAAATCTTCGTTAACAAAGTAGTTTATAGTTTGTTTTTGTTCTTTCGGTGTTATTTTCACTAATTGTTGATGAGTTTCCCTGAACGTAGTCCAATATTGTTCTATACATCTGATTCTTGTCTCCACGTAACCTTTTGTCAACCTGGTTTTAGGACATTTCTTCAAATTTAACTGTGTTTTTTGTAATAACGCAGCTGTGTCTTCCAAAACATGAATTAATTCCGCAGTAGTACTCATCGTTCGTTTAACTTGTTTTCAATATTCACTAATCACCTCTGGAATGCGGCTGCCTATTGTTCGCGCCGGCCGGCGCGGTGGGTGGTCCCACGTTAACTTAACTTCGATAACTTGTATTTTTTACTAATTAATCCGGCTCGATTTTGACCACTATGTTCTCTCTGATAAGGTGTATATTTGCTTAGCAGGAATTTGGTAATTTAAAATGCGTGTTTGCTTAAAGACGATTTATTTGCGACTAACTGAGGTGGGGGCATACAGATGCTAGTAAACACTTAGCTATCACATAATACATGCATATAGATAAAACAGATCATTTTCTCAAGTAAGTAACGTGTGCTACTCCTCTTTAGAATGAGTTTTTGCATTTAAGAATTCTAACCTTAAGTAATTACTTAATTAAGTTAGCGAGATATAAATAAATAATAGCATAACCTAATCACTCTTACAATGTTCCCACTGCTGGGACTTAAGCCTTCAATGGGTACAGCCTGTTCCCTCCTCTGGAGATCTATTCACGCGAGCCCAGTTTATGATTATGGAGGTTACATGTCTTTGAATTTTTGGTTCTAGAACGTAACTAGTTTCCTAATGATGTTTTCTTTCACCGTTACAATAGCAGTGGCGACGAAATAAATTACGCAAAGTTATGCGCTTGGCTGAGTTTGAACTCGCGACCTACAACTATTCAATTCCACAATATTCAGCCGTCTGCTGCTTCGGCCACAACGCTAAAAATGCTGTTGCTATTACTGCAGACACCATTTAAAATATACAACACAATTTTTACTTTATGTAAAACTTGAATACAGTTTGTTCGGAATCAGTAACTGAATTAATTCCAATAGTTTTTACACCTTGTTATATTTTTTCACAAAAATAATTAAAAAGGTAACAAGTTGAACACCATGAACACAAAGTACTACACAAGCCACGGCAGGTACACGGGTGGGGCCGGACTTGTCGGACGGACAGTTCGGTTTTCGCAGGGCGCGCTCTACGGTGGACGCCATCATGCGCGTGCGAGCCCTCACGACAGGGGTTGCGGTGTCCCAGGGCAGAAGCGTCATGGCAGTGTCCTTGGACATTGCCAACGCGTTCAACTCTCTGCCCTGGAGTACGATCCGGGGGGCACTCCGGTACCACCGGGTGCCCGAATACCTCTGTCGAGTGGTTGAGGCTTACCTGTCGGACAGGTCCATTATCTACCCCGGTCACCAGGGAGACTGGAAACGTCGAGAGATGTCGTGCGGTGTTCCGCAGGGGTCGGTTCTAGGCCCACCTTTGTGGAACATCGGCTACGACTACGTGCTGCGCGGCGACCTCCCTGACGGGGTCAGCGTGGTCTGCTACGCAGACGACACGCTGGTTCTAGCGCAGGGAGAGTCGCACCAGGCGGCGGTCGCTCTAGCGACACGCGGGGTTGCGATAGTCGTTGGTAGGATCCAGGAGTTGGGACTCGAGGTGGCGCTGCACAAATCCGAGGCCATATTTTTCCACGGCCCTCGGAATGCGCCACCATCAGACTCCCAACTTACGGTAGGAGGAGTTCGCATCGGGCGGCGTCGGGTCGACGATGAAGTACCTGGGACTCGTTCTCGACAGCCGATGGAATTTCGGAGAACACTTCCGACGTTTGGCTCCCAAACTCAACCGGGCCGGGGCTGCTCTCAAGCGGCTCCTGCCCAACCTTGGGGGTCCAGACGCCTCCTGCCGGAGGCTCTACGCGGGGATCGTTCGGTCCATGGCCCTCTACGGGGCGCCGGTGTGGGCGCCGTCGCTGGCAAAGCGACCGGCGTCCATACTGAACGCCTGCCAGAGGGTCATGGCAATACGGATGGTGCGGGGTTACCGCACGATCTCCCGCGAAGCGGCGAGCCTTCTGGCTGGCCTACCACCGTGGGATCTGGAGGCAACAGTCCTTGCACACATGCACTATAAGCGCGTGGAGATGCAACGCCGGGGTGAAAGTCCACTACCGCGACAGGTCGAGGTATGGCGGACAGAGCTCCGGCGGGATCTCACGGTGAAATGGCGTCAGCGACTATCGCAACCCAGTGCTGGGCACGCCACAATTATGGCGGTAAGTCCTCTCTTTGAGGCGTGGCTGGAAAGACCTCACGGCGTCCTTACCTTCCGCATGACGCAGGTCCTCACCGGACATGGCAAGTTCGGGAGGTTCCTGCATCGGATTCGAGCGGAAGAGACGCCCGGGTGCCGCCACTGTGCGGAACGCCCGGAGGACACGGTGGAGCACACAGTTGAGGTGTGCCCTGCTTGGGCGGAGCAACGCCGTGCCCTCGTGGGGGCGATCGGCGGCGGAGACCTCTCGCGCCGGGCCTTGGTTCAGGCCATGGTCCGGAGCGAGGAGGATTGGCAGGCGGTCGCCTCCTTCTGCGAAGCAGTAATGCTAGCAAAGGAGGAGGCAGACCGTATCAGGCAACGGCGCCCCCGCCGCCGCCGCGGCCGCCGCCGAATGTTATAGAAAAAAACTTTTAAAGTATCAGCACTAGTTAAGTGTAGTTCATTATTTTGCTAAGAAATATTCAAAGTATGATAACGAAATGAACTCATTAAGTCATAATCTGTTTTCTTTTACAACTAAGTAAGCTATTTCTCCAAGATTAGCGAAGCAAATGTTCATTAAGTTCTTAATATTTTTCCTACGAGGCAAGCGAATTCTAATTAAAAATTCCTGAAATTAAATCGAAACTTTCTGCGTTTATTTCTTACTTGCTAGGAGTTTTTATTCCAAGAAAATTATTCCAAGGGATGATAACATAGCATAGTCAGCCTTTTTTAATGTTCCCACTGCTGGGACTCAGGTCTCTTCTCTCTAGTAGAGGGAAGGGGCCGTTGAAGGATGGCATTCAAAGTAAAAAAGTGATTACAATACAAACTTATTACTGCACCTGCTATTTGTCATAGTACTAACGCAATAGAAGTCTAAATGGTTTGAACCTACAGTGAAAAACTTATGAAATGTCTAATGTTATTTCAAATAATAGTTTATTAATATTAATAAAAGTAGGAATTCCGTTTTAATACCAAAAACGAATACCACGTTCATTTTTTTTAAATCATAATTATTTTCCATTCCGACCAACTTGAATTTGGTACAGTCAGCTCAGTTAAACCTAATAAATTTCAAATATGGCTCCAAAAAATACCATTGGTATTCGTTATTGGTACTGAAATGGAATAAATCAAAGTACAGACAAGTATTAAGTTCAAGCAAGTAGTGTTTTTTCTGAACACGTCATCATCATCGTCATTTCAGCCGATAGACGTTCACTGTTACACATAGGCCTCCACCAAGTGTCGCCACAATGATCGATCCTGTGCGTCCCGCATCCATCGGATACCCGCAACCTTCACCAGGTCATCGGTCCATCTTATAGGAGGCCTGAACACGTCTAGCTTGATCAAAATGGTGGTTACAACCAGATCAATTTTCATCTCTCTTCAAGAATTGATAAATTAATCTAAGCAGCTTAGCTTTGAATCTGAACGGTGTATAAGATTTTGATTGGATAATCTTAATTAAGTAATCTAGGGCCCTTGTAGATTGTATCAACTTGATCTATTTCAAAAGAACAGGTGGTCTGACTAGGTACTTAAGTTTTGATTTTCTTGGAGCCCTTTGAAGCGTATTCAAAGGCCTCCAAGAAAATCTAAAACTGACACGCCTGATTTGTACGTAGAACGCCGTTGCGTGGCGTATCGTATATCAAGTGTAGTTCTACAAGTCTAGTTTCCTTATAAAATGTATGGAGATCGACGCGTCCAGATTGGCCTTTATTGTATATAATTTATCTAAATTGTAACCATTTCTATTAAATCCCGCAAACTTTCGTTGCAAAGGGAAGGATTCTTCGACCAGAGTGATGGACTTGTCCGGTCCGGGCAACTGGCCGATAGTTGAGTTTTAGTCGATGATACACATACGTTTTTTCATTTTATTTTTATCAAAAGGTGTCCTTTCGTCTTAGTCCAAGTATAAATAAATGATAATGGAGATGAGTCCTTCATAGCTGTGGTAAATTCGAAACTAAACAACGAAATATTGTTATTCAATTTTACTATCGGGGGCAGTATGTGAGTCGAATAAAGTCCACTGTTGGTCTTAAGCCTCCACCAGACATCGCCAGAACGACCTGCTTTCGAACTTTACTTATTCCAGTAATTCCCGCAGTACTTGACAGGTCATCGTAGTAAATAAATTATTGAGTATCCACTCACCTCTGCTGGTGACGAAGACCCAGGCACCTTCAAGCAGAACATAAAAGGAGTATTGACTCTCTTCAGGATCTCACGATAGTCCAGTGGTACTCCTCTTGGACGCAGCAACCTGAAGAATGTTCCTAATGAAGAACCGTGAGATGCGAGGTAAGTACCGAAGAGACGCATGAAGCCGGCACCTGATGGACAAATGGGAAAATATTAATATTGAGTATATTACACCCTTGTGGCCGAGTGGTAACAACCCCGATTTACAAGTCGTGGTCGTGGCTTTAACCCCCAGTCAGGCGCATTACTTTGTGTAATTTATTTCATCACCACTGCTTTTAAAACGGTGAAGGAAAACATCATGTAGAAATTGGCATGTCTTAGAATAAAAAAATCGAAAACATGTGACATTTCCCAACCCGCACTGGGCCCGCGTGGTGGATTACAGCTCATTTCTTCTCCTAGAGAGGATACCTGAG
Source organism: Mythimna lalbum (assembly GCA_949319445.1). Lineage (NCBI taxonomy): Eukaryota > Metazoa > Arthropoda > Insecta > Lepidoptera > Noctuidae > Mythimna > Mythimna lalbum. Next base: position 14,547,633 of record OX439357.1, on the reverse strand, counting down.
TCCCAACAGTAGAAACTATAAAAGGCTGATTATGGTATGCTATAATTCTTATGTGTTTAGATGGAAAACATTTTTTTTTTTACCTAAATATACTATCAAAGGACAACTATTTGCCTGCATTACTTCTTCTAGAGAGGAGGCTGAGTCCCAGCTGTGGGAACATTAAAAAGGCCAATTATGCTATATAACACACTCGCACACATATAGCATGACGCCAGTATTCCCCAAAGTCAGAAATGTATATTTAGTACTCGCATATACCAGTATGTTCACAATGTATCCTCGATTTCCGGGTTTATGGGAAAATTAATACACGAACAGAATGTATACTTAATACGAAAATGTTTGGCTTTGATTGAGTTTACGAACACCCACGTGCATTGTATATAGTCCTTCGATTTGGCAAGAATCACGTCAGCAATCGGTCAAAATGCTAAAGAGACTGATGCTTATAAAATAATCGTCATCGTCATTTTAGCCGAAAGATGTCCACTGTTGGATACAGGCCTCCGCCAAGCGTCACCACAGCGACCGTTCTTATGCATCTTGCATCCATCGGATTTCCGTAATCCTCACTAAGTCATTGGTCCTCCTTGCGGGAGGCCTTCTAATGCTGCGTTTTTCGGTACGCGGTCGCCTTGTGATCACGCAAGGAAACTCTGAGTACAGCCTGTTCCATTGCCCTTTGGCTGACTTCTTATGAAGCCCATTGTAAGCGACCACGTTTCAGAACCATACGTCATCACGGGCAACATGCTTATGCTGGTAGACTTTCGTCTTGAGATACTGTGCTATATTGGACGAGAAGATACCGCGCAATTTTTCGAACGTTGCTCAACTGAGTCGGATTCGACGATTTACCTCATTTTCTTTATCATACAAATTAGTACAATATTTCTCTTAGAACGAAATTACCACTTTTAGCTTCTAGAATCCTGTTACGTTCCTACGACTATATTATTTTTCTAATACTAAAATAGCTTTTGAGGGCGTTAGAATTATAATCTGATCTTCCATGTTTCATAAACCCATCAGAACATGATCCTGGACGCGAACTGCAGTTGCCAATCTGGAAATCTCTTAAATGACGGCGGACGTGCGGGGCAGCTGTATGGGACATACGTCATCTGCTCTGCTGCCAATCGGACTTTTTTGGCCTCATATAAATGAGGCTAATAATAGAGCTCCATAGGTTGCCAATTACTGGTTAGAAAAAAAATTTAGTTGACTTTATCGACACAATAAGAAAAAGAAATTAGAAATTATTAATTAATTCATCCCACTCTGGGTTGAGCGAAAAGGAGTATCAAACTTATACTGACTGAAACTCACCCATGTTCCATATGGATATTAGACTTATAAAATGACTTCACTAATATGTTATTATTATGCTTTTACTTACATTATGTCACCCCTTTCATTAATAATGGAACATTATAACAATTACATTAGGTAAGCCTAACATGACAATGTCAAACTATAAATTTTCCACAGCCTTCAAATCGACCTTGTTTAAATTAGTTTTTGCCACTACCTAAGGTCACATCAATTCTAATAATTTTGTGTTTGTCAAGCTAACCTTAATAATATATATTTTAGAGTCGCCGCACATGGGCCACATGCCACAGCCACAAAGGTCGCCACGAAAATATAGAAGCGCCCGCAAGCCAGTTGTGGCCGGTGGCTGCTACTCATGCCACAGCCACAAACGTTGCCATGAGAATATGGAAGCGGCCACAAGCCACCGGCCACAAGTGGCTTGGACCCGTGGACTTTTACCCATACGCGCAGTATCAAAATGGACTCTGACCAAGAAGGTTTAAACGCACATTAAATCAATTATGTAGATACAACAAAGAATAAAGAAAGAATATAAGGTTTAATTGCGCGAGTGGCGTGTGTCAGCGTTTAGTGGCCAGTGCGAGTCACAAGAAGCGAGCAGCGGCGATTCGAAGCACGTGGCGGCCACCGGCGTCAACCGTGAGTGGCGAATCCATGTAAAACGTATGAAACCTGGAAATTTGCCGGTGGCGGCGTTTCGTGGTTTGGGCCAGTGGACCGTGTGCGGCGACCCTAAATCTAAACTGAGGCGTAAAAGTCAAAAGAAAATGAAAATTAGTTTTTTGCTTGTTGAATTTGTTTACTGAAAAGTCGACTTCACAAGTTTCTGAACGAAACAGTAGCCTGTCTGGCCTAATCGCCTTGCCATAACCTTAGTACGCGCTCAGAGTAAGTAATAGTACAAGCACGCAGTAAAAAAATAAATGATTTAAAAGAAAGAAAAGTCTTAGTTGTATATTAATTATTTGGTATATATTTTTGTGATATTTATTATATTATATTGTATATGTTATTAATTATTATAATATTTATTTTGCTTGATAAAGTATTATTTCTTTATAAATAAGCAATTCCTTCATATTATTCTGTTTCCTTCTTCTTAATTTTTATTATTAAGTGTGTACACAAATCCTTACTAATATTATAAAAGCGAAAGTGAGTTTGTTTGTTTGTTACGTCTTCACGCCTAAATGGCAAAACCGATTTTGATGAAACTTGGTATACGGATAGACCATATCCTGGAATAGGACATAGGATACTTTTTATCCCGGAAGTATGTTCCCTAGGGATAATTTTCTGCTATCACGTGGGTGAAGCTGCTGGGAGCTAGTATAATAATAGATAACTGACATAAATATTATGGAAGAAATACAAGAAAACAACAATATATAAATTGTTTTAAATTAAGGTACAAGTACATCTACTAAAATCTATATATATAAAAATGAAGCCCGTTTTCCGTTGTCACGACATAGCATGAAAACGGCTTGACCGATTTGGCTGATTTTTTTTTTATTGTGATTTTTATTGTGTGGATAAGGTTCTTATGGAAAAAAAATAAAATTAGGGTAGTGTAGGGTAGAGTAGAGTAGGGTAGAGTAGGGTAGAGTAGGGTAGAGTAGGGTAGAGTAGGGTAGAGTAGGGTAGAGTAGGGAAGAGTAGGGTAGAGTAGGGTAGAGTAGGGTAGAGTAGGGTAGAGTAGGGTAGAGTAGGGTAGAGTAGGGTAGAGTAGGGTAGAGTAGGGTAGAGTAGGGTAGAGTAGGGTAGAGTAGGGTAGAGTAGGGTAGAGTAGGGTAGAGTAGGGTAGAGTAGGGTAGAGTAGGGTAGAGTAGGGTAGAGTAGGGTAGAGTAGGGTAGAGTAGGGTAGAGTAGGGTAGAGTAGGGTAGAGTAGGGTAGAGTAGGGTAGAGTAGGGTAGAGTAGGGTAGAGTAGGGTAGAGTAGGGTAGAGTAGGGTAGAGTAGGGTAGAGTAGGGTAGAGTAGAGTAGAGTAGAGTAGGGTAGAGTAGGGTAGAGTAGGGTAGAGTAGGGTAGAGTAGGGTAGAGTAGGGTAGAGTAGGGTAGAGTAGGGTAGAGTAGGGTAGAGTAGGGTAGAGTAGGGTAGAGTAGGGTAGAGTTGGGTATAGTAGGGTAGAGTAGGGTAGAGTAGGGTAGGGTAGAGTAGGGTAGAGTTGGGTATAGTAGGGTGGAGTAGGGAAGAGCGGGAGCGAAGCCGCGCGGGCAAAAGCTAGTTATAAATAAATTATAAATTTAGGCGCAAAAAATTTAGTTGTTCTTGTTTGTTCGTTTATTTTGGTAAATGTAACACATTTGTAACGCTACACGAGAATCCTCATTTATTATTTGTTCAGTGTCCCCATCTGAGGCAATTCGTCAAATTGCGTCCCCGAATAAGCCTCCCTTGTTTTGACGTTAGTGCGAATCATTCATATTTCGTGATTAATCACGTGTATCGCGTTGGTGTAGAGGTTAAGGGGCCTGCTTTTCTGGATAAGGCCGATTAGTTAATTTAGTTTGTCAATTTAATTACGATTTTTAACTTTAACTCGATTTTGAAAATACCTCTACTATTCTACACTTGTATATAATATATTTAATATTAAATAGAGGTAAGGTTTTTTTTTTGTTTGTAGTATCTTTGACAGTACTGAACCGATTGAAAAATTTTTTCACCAATAGAAAGTTGCTTTATTTCTGAGTAACATATGCTATATATTATATGTGTGCAGGAGAAGCCGCGGGCAAAACCTAGTTTTAAATAAAATACTTTTTCCTTTTATTTTAGAAGCCGGTGTTTTTGAATAAAATAAAATAGAATATTGATTAATTTGCTCTGAATGCAGGTATTTACAATAAGGTAGGTTTTTTTTTGTCATTTTTAGGTAACGGAAATCCCGAAATTGAAATTATTTTTAGGATTACATAGATGTATTAATCTGCGAACCTTTTGAGTGATATTATATTGTGTGATAACGTAAATAATGCTTATTTATGCTATAGCAGATATCGTAATTTATTTGCTGTAATTTTTATTGAGTTCCGTGATCTGTCTCCGAAACTCATCATCAGATCTATCCAGGGTTATCCGAAAGGAAACTCGAGCCTTGGTTTGAAGGCTAGAAGGAACGGGGTGGGTTTTTAGTCAGTAAGAGTCTGACACTATCGCCCGCTCCACCAAAGGGCGGGGGTTGTCATAAGATGATTTTTGCCCACCGTAAAAAAAAAATCCTCAGATCTATATCAAAATTAAATGAGACCATTTTCAATAAACCCCTTTTCGAACAAACAAAAAGTTTTGCAAATCGGACTGAATAAAATCTAAACCATGACGGAATTATGCCCAACCATACATAAAACAAATGAGGATCTAAGTTGATAACCTCTTTCTTTTTTAAATCGGTAAATATAATAATATAATATAATAATAATATTCCACAACTATCACACAACGTCATCTAGTCCCAAGCTAAGCAGAGCTTGTGTTATGGGTACTAGACAACTGATAAACATACTTATATATTTCTAAATACATACATAATATAGATAAATTACACCCAGACACAGAACAAATGATTATGCTCATCACACAAACATTTGTCCTGGGTGGGAATCGAACCCACGACCTCCGGCATAGCAGTCAGGATCACTAACCACTAGACCAACAGGCCAGTCAATACGAAAGTTTTCTTTTCGATAGTAACCAAAATTTTTATTAGTGTAGAAATGAGCTAGCGTGGAATGAAAGTTTGTGCTTTGGTTGCATAAGGCTTAAGTTAAAATAAAATAAAAACTTTTAAAATATATGCTTTTCTTTTGAACCATATGGTACGTGTTTAAACATAGCATCTTGTACAATTTTTTTATTTTTGGAGTAAAAATTTCTAAAAGCAACTATTTCTGCAAATATATCTTGCGGGTAACGTCACAAAATGGTCGTAAAATTTTTAGCAGCAACTACCTTGAACGCTAACAATTTTAGACTAAAATAAAAATTCATTTTTAAAACTTCTTAACCTACATCTACTATATTCTACGACATAACTTGGAAAATATTCTCTGTAGTCGTACAATAAAATGTATTTATCTTTAATGCGCAGCATAAACATCGGTCGTTGTGGCGACGCTTGGGGGAGGCCTATGTCCAGCAGTGGACGTGGACGTCTTTCGGCTGATATGATGATGATGATGATGATGAATCAGCATTTTTTTTTCACATTTTAGGAAAGCTTACAGACTAATAACTACATAAAGACAATAGTAGGTAATTAAATTGCTAATTACAAGCTTCCACATGTAGATATTATAGTGACAAAAAGAACAAAAACTAACAAAGACTATTCTTTTGAAGAATCCTAATCTTATTCCTTTGAGCTATAAACCAAAACTTTTAACATACAAAAAGTCTCTGCACCCTCGTTAACTGTTATGGGTACCGACAAAGGCAAGAAAAGCAAAATACCTTTTACCGATAATCACCTTGAGTTACCCTGAATTTAACGACTCCATTTTGAGAACCCTATCAAGTGTGGGGTAGAAACTAGACAGTTCTTAGCAACTGGACACGATTCTATTTATTTCCTTTGAGCTTTTATTGGAGAATAAACTATAAAGATAATATCAACAAGGATTGGTATTAGATTGTTTTTAAAGTAGACTTCAGTAGAAATCGAGGACTGATCAGTAAGTATCCATTGAGTTCAGATCACGCTAACACTATAAGGAGAAAGTTTATATATATGTTTGCTACTCCTACACGCTCAAACGACAGACCATAATTTTATAATAATAATATTCCACAACTATCACAGAACGCCGTCTAGTTCCAAGCCAAGCAGAGCTTGTTTTATGGGTACTAGAAAACTGATAAACATACTCATATATTTCTAAATATATAAATATTATAGATAATACACCCAGACACAGAACAAATGATCATGCTCATCACATAAACATTTGTTCTGGTTTTTTTTTTTTTTTTTCTGTCGACGGGGAAAATCATCATTGACGAAACCCGCTCTTGGGTGGAGCGGGAGACAGTGTCAGAGTCTTACTGACTAAAAACCCCGCGCCGTTCCTTCTAGCCTTCATACCGGGGCTCTAGTTTCCTTTCGGATAACCCCGACCCCGGTAGGCTTCGACCCCGATGGGCCCCTCCTGTTGCTGACAACTCCTTGAGGCGCGCGGGAACAGTGCGCGCCGTCGACGCCTTGGCTCGGTCCGGACAGTTACCGGACGATCGGACAGCGAGCTACCCATGGCTCGCCGTCCGCGAGCCCGCGTCTACGGTGGCCGGAAATCGGGATCGGAATACCGGCGGCGGCGGTGGGGGCGCCGTTGCCTGATGCGGTCTGCCTCCTCCTTTGCTAGCATTACTGCTTCGCAGAAGGAGGCGACCGCCTGCCACTCCTCCTCGCTCCGGACCATGGCCTGAACCAAGGCCCGGCGCGAGAGGTCTCCGCCGCCGATCACCCCCACGAGGACACGGCGTTGCTCCGCCCAAGCAGGGCACACCTCAACTGTGTGCTCCACCGTGTCCTCCGGGCGTTCTGCACAGTGGCGGCACCCGGGCGTCTCTTCCGCTCGAATCCGATGCAGGAACCTCCCGAACTTGCCATGTCCGGTGAGGACCTGCGTCATGCGGAAGGTAAGGACGCCGTGAGGTCTTTCCAGCCACGCCTCAAAGAGGGGACTTACCGCCATAATTGTGGCGTGCCCAGCACTGGGTTGCGATAGTCGCTGACGCCATTTCACCGTGAGATCCCGCCGGAGCTCTGTCCGCCATACCTCGACCTGTCGCGGTAGTGGACTTTCACCCCGGCGTTGCATCTCCACGCGCTTAGCCGGTCCATCTGCTTAAGCGCCCACCGCGGACCACAAGGGCTCTGTCGGACCGGCGCGGCCGAGGTTTCGGCGGAGACGTCCAACCGGATGTACCGGTGGTCGGAGTACGTCTCCACCTCCTCCATAACGCGCCAGTCGACGACACGCGGCGACAGAGCGGGGCTGGCGAACGAGATGTCCACCACTGATGTACCCCGCATCCGCACCAACGTGGGGACAGAGCCCCGGTTCAGGACGACCAGGCCCAGCTCCAAGGCCCAGTCCTCCACCATCCGACCCCGTCGGTTCGTGTGCCGAGAACCCCAAGCCGTATTCCAGGCGTTGAAGTCCCCGCAAACGACCACGGGGAGGGAACCGAACCCAGCGACGACGGAATTTAGCTCCATCAGGGAGAGTTGGAACACGTCGAGAGATCTGTTCGGGGGCAGGTAGACGCCTACCACGGCGATGTCCCCGAACCGTGCTGCCACGCAACCCCGCCCCCTCGTGACGGACTCGGGGGGCGGGGTACCGGCGGCGGCCGACGAAATTAACGTCACCGAGCCGTCCAAGTCCTGAACCCAGTCTCCACGGGGTTGGACAAAGTACGGCTCGGCGACGACGGCGATATTTATCGACCACTGCGCCATGCTCTGGAGCAACAGATCCTGAGCGGCGGCGCAGTGGTTGATGTTCGCCTGGAGGAGACGTAATGGTGTCGTTATTGACATTCCATTATCGTCTCCTCCTGAGCCCTTTGTGAGGGTCCTGCCGCGGCGGCGGGAGCGGCGGCGATAGCAGTGGCAGCCAGGGTAGTGGCTGCGGTGGTGAGGACGTCAGGGTGGATGCCCCTCCTGACTTTGCCCTTGGCCTTGGTGGGAGGGTCGCAAGACCTACCCCCAGCCCGGTGGTCGGCCGGCTTGCCTGCCGCCGCACATGCGTAACAGTGCGGCAATGCACGGCATTCGGCGGCCTTGTGTCCGGGCTGTCCGCACTGGTGGCAGCGGTCACTGCGGTCCTCCTCTGCGGCGCAATGGGCGCCCACGTGGTGCCCGACGTGGCATCGGTAGCACCGCAGAGGTCTGGGTTCCAGCATCTTGACTTGGGCTGAAACCCAGCCCACCAACAGCCTTCGGCCCTCGGCCGTGATGGCCTTGGCCACCGACACGGGGCAGCTCACTGTGACAGCTCGCATGCCCGTGCTGTCAGCGCGGATGGTTCCAGCCCGAACTTGATCGGTCGTGCACCCTCCCGCCCTGACGATGGCGGCCACCACTTCATCCACCCTGACAGAGTCGTCCAGACCCATGATGCGCATGTCTACGCTCTTGGTGGGTCTGGACACTCGGGCCTCCTCGACGTCCAGGGACGCCCTGATCTTGTCGGCCAGGGCGTCGGCGAGTTCGCCGCTGTCCGCCCCGGGGACCTCCAAAATTCGGGCTCCGGTTACGGTCCGCCTTATTCGGAAGCCCCCGGAGGCTCCGAACTCGTCGAGGTGGCCCACCACCGCCTGCTTCGCCTTGGCCATGACTATGTCATAGTCAACATTTGTTCTGGGTGGGAATTGAACCCACGACCTCTGGCATAGCAGTCAAGGCCACTAACCACTAGACCAATAGGCCAGTCAATTGAATGTGAAACAAGTAATACGCGTAGACCATGTGCAAGAATAATACATGGGTACTCTTTATCCCAAGAGTAAATTTCATTAGGATAACTTTTTACATTAACGCAAGCAAAACTGCCGGCAAAAGCTAGTTATTCATAAACTCGAATTCAAAGCATTTATTTAAAATAAACTATTCACAGACACTTTTGAACTGTGGATAGTCAAAAAACATTCTAAACCGTAAATATCTATCAAAAAGATCATGGATGAAACTGTTTAAATCATGTTATAAATTACAAAATTTCTGGCTACATAAAAAATACGTTAAAAAATACTTAAGTCTTCAACCTTTATAAAAAGTTATTAAAAATAATCCTTTGAATACAGATTTTGCAATCAAAAACCAAATATTCATGATCCTATAAATATCAAAAAGATTATGAAGAGAACGATCTCAGTTGAACTTTTTTTCACCGACCCTTTTTAAATTAATTACTGATACTTGGTGAAATACTTTTACTAAAACCTTTTAAAAGCATCTGAACATTATTCATTCCGATTTCCAGATGAATTTTTACAAAATAAACTTCATTTAAAAATATGGGAGCAGAAATCCTGTGGGATGATAAATAATTAATGTTCTTACCGAAGTAAATCTCGATTCACCAGAGACTAGTTAACGCGACGGTACCAACGAAGTGTTAAAGAAAAGAGATGAATAATGTTAATGGAGGTTTTATTAGTTAAGCTGATACTGATTATAATAAATCTCCTGAAACACTTTTAGATTTTAATCTCCAGCTAGCGACTTTCAAAGAATGAAATGGCAGGACTTCATTAGTTCTTGGCGTTGCCAATATGATTGATGAGACTTTAAATAAACGAACAAAGAACAATGTCCCTGAACTAGAATTAGAACATATCAACAGACAATGCCACTCTGTGATATCTGACATTTTCAGCAAATGCAAGTCTAATTTAAAATCTAACTCTGATTCTAAAACAGATGACCCACATAAGCTTCGCAATTCTAAACTTAAAGTTAGACAAACTAAGCACAATAAAATCGTAAAGGTTGAAATAATCAATCTAATTTTAAATATCATCGTGGAATGTTATTTCAGTTACAAACATTTCATTTGTAGGAACGTTAATCTAAACAAGTAGTATATACATGCAGCGTCCGAAGATCATAAATCAATAAAATGTAAATAATATTTCCGACTCTAGGTCGAACTCAGATATTTTCAGTTGAACCGTTATAGAATTCTATTTACGGACAATCGTTTTATATGAAAAATTGTGCCGATTGTATTGTATTTTATACTGCTTCATCCAGAGCTGAGATATCGTCTGTTGGTTTGAAATCATTTAAAATCCTTAAAATAGTTGGTTGATCCGTTGTAAAATCTTTGTGTCAGGTTTTATACAAAATTATTTTTAGTATAGGTATGCAAAACCTGAATATATTTTGTTCGGAATCAGTAACTGAATCGATTTCAATCATTTTTATACCATGTTATATTTTTGCAGAATTGTACAGAACTCGCAAAGCCGCATTCAAAAATATATGCCAGTACTATATTATGAGTATATATAAGGTTCAAAACATTTGCTTTAGGTTAGGTCAAAATATAAAGCTTTATTAAACCTAAACCCCATACTTTAGATTTGTGTCGCCATAATAAAAAATATTCTACGAGTATTTAACTAGACGCTTCGAAAGACACCTGTTTCATGTCTATAGGAGGGTGGGAACGGTGCCCATTCAATTCATTCAAAATCCGGCTCCTCCTTTATTTAAAATAGCTTTCATGTAAAATAAAAAAAAATCGTTAGAAATAAATAGAATGACCATGAATATTTCATTAATGAATCTCTTGCAAATTCCTTTTATAATAGTAATTACTACACTTTCGCCAAGTGGTGAGAATTCCACATCTGCTACATAATTTTATATTTAATAGATTACATTCATTAAAATAATCATACTTGCTCGTCGACTTAAGTTTAATTTAATAATGGACCTCTAAGTAATTCCTTTACATCACTTAGATTAGTAGAATTAATTTCATAGAAATGGAAATGTTCCTTCTAGTGCCACTATTGAAAAGAGGCTTTTCAAATTCATCATTTATTATTCATAGATTCAAAAAGTTACGATAAGATCCTCAAAGGAAAATAGTATGAGTAACTTTTATTATCTTTTTATACTTTCTTGAGTCCATTAAGTGGATTAACGTCTTCAATTTCTAATATTTTTTTAACCCAATTCGTTGTTACAAAGTCCTTAATATTCCGTTTCCTTTCTTTGGAGCTTTTCACTTAGCCTTAGATGGCCTTCACTGATTTACAGAGCAATAAAATATTCTTCTAAAGGCTACTTTATGAGATACTTAGTATCGTCCATGGAACCACTACGGTCGTATTATAAAGAAGTATGGCGTTATTACTTCCCACATTTTTCACACACTCTCTTTCATTTTCTTTATAAAAATAAATCAGGTTTAATACGTTTCTCGTTTATTTACTCATTAGTTTTATTACTTTTATCGCTTCTGTCAAGAAAAAAACCTAATTTCATTTCATTATCATCATTAGAATCTTTCCAGCGTCTAGTGTTGAACATAGGACCTTTGCCTTTCATCGGATTCCAGTGACTCTCACCAAGCCAGCGGTCTCTTTTGTGGGAAGTCTTCCAACGCTTCGTGAATTCAAGATGAACGCAATATATTCTCAGAAGAGTATTCTATATTAGACAACGGTGCCAATAAAAACCTTAATTGTTATACCGAGCAGTCGTATTGTTGCTAGCAAGAAATCTTTAGCTTGATATGTTATATATTTTTAATGGTATAAAATAGTTTTTGACTGCAATCCGACTTGTTGGCAATCGTTCATGATGAATCGCACTTATTTATTAAGAGCCTATTCACTCTAGGCTTGAAGACACCTTAAGGATTAACTTAAAAAAAATACATACCCAATTGCACCAGTTCCAATCTCTTGTCAGTGACAAAATGCCAGGGGAACGCCTTACAGAAACTTGCCACGCCGATCCTCAAGTCTGTCACTTTTGTCGAAGTCGCAATACATGACGCCTCTGATTGTTCGCATTCACTGTCTTTTGATTTCTGATGCAATGGCACTGCGTTTATTTCATACCTAAAACATAATATCGTTTTTAAAAGTGGCAAAGTAAAATGAACCTTACAGAGAAGAGTAATTTAAGATGAATTTTCAAAGAAAGCAAATACGCACACATGCATTTCTTTGATATTGTATTGTGTTGGAGCTCACTTTAAAACATTAACCAATCAGAATTATTCAGCACATAGTTTAATATAGAAACTAATGCCTGATTTTGTTTTGTTAGCCGATTAATTGGGGATATGTTTTTCAAAATAATTTATATAGAAAATTTAAAAAAATATTTATATATTTTGTCAATAAAGTAGCAAAAGCCTGTTGAATCCAATAAAATACCAGAACGTCCTTTTGGTACATAAAATGGACTGTGGGACTATTTTAATTCATGAATCCCCAAGCGACCACCGGTGGCCGCGCATCTATTGTCTTACTATTGTGTTTCTAATTGACGGTATCTGAAGGGTTAAAAGAGTTACAGCGGCCCTAGAAAGCGAAGAGCAACGGACTGGGACAACGGTAGCTTTTAGTTAGTAAAAGTCTGACATTGCCTTTCACTCCACTCAAAGCTGGGAGATTTTCTAGCTAAAAACAAGCACTTATAGACACACTAAAAACTGGTCGAATATAAAAATCTAGACTGATTCATGATTCATGAGGTGTTCGACGTTTCTTCAAGCAGGTCGGAAACACCTTCTTTCCATAGCAAAGTTTCCAAGCAATTAAAAAGGGATCGCCTTCCTAATGGAAGTTGATCGAAGGAAGGAACTCAAATAATAACTAATTTCCAAGTTAGGGACAGATGAGTCATTCGTTCGGTTTTTCTATTTTCGTGTCACATTTTGTTTTTCAAATTTTTTGTTTTATATTAAAGGGTAGCAAAATTGATGGCTTGCTAGGCCAGAACCTTGTAAGAACCGCGCATTTTTAAGGATTTGAAGTAGTCTTGTGATGCATAGTTCTAGCATTTTATGAGAGAAAGAATTTCCAGTATCAGAAGAGTAATTTCCATAAACTGCCTTTTACAAAAATAAAAACCAAAAAACAATAATAACCATCTATCTGTTAGAGAGAATGTAATAATATTACGCGAATCCGAATCATTACAAAATGTTATACAAAAAACTACACACTGCGTAAACTATAGTACCGCATAGCTGCGTAAAAATAGCGTAACCATGAAACCCTTACGCAAACCAACCAGACTAACCAAATACAGAGCTTTATTGAATAATCAGAACTGAGAAAGAGAGAGCTGACGTCATTATACGGTCTGATTTTAATGGTGTTACTGTTATAATTCCGTTAGCCGTATCCAATAATTTCTTTAAGAGCGTCCTTTTCGAAGAACATTTTATATACACAATACAAGAAAGGTTCCGTGAGAAGCTAATACAAAAACCTTTTAATTGTAGAATACATAAAACTGCCCTACTTAGAAAAAGTGTTTTTTGCATGGTTCTAATAATATTTAATAAACTACCAAACGCATAAAAAATGACACCTTTCAACTTTTAAATTATAGAAAGCGCTATAACATGGTTATGATGTTATGACACATCTTATAGGATATCTTGGATACCCAGATCTCGTGGATATTATCTAGGCTTGTATAGAAATCAAAATAATTTTGTGTAAAACTAATCTAGTAGACTGCTGAAAATCTGCTATTTTACGTAAACTTTGGCCGTCCATAACGTACTCGTATTTATATTAAAAATATAAAAAGGACAACTTTAAAAGTCTTGCACATTTAATTGAGATTCTGAATGACGATAATTTTTCTGAAAATCTTTTAAGGGTTTAAAAAAAACATGTGAAACATTCGAGTAAATCAAGGATTTACCGAATGTCAACAGAGTTTTCAGGCGTTATCTCTCTTTTTTTGCATTGCCTCTTCATCAAACATCACGTTGGATTGCGCTAGATCAACAAGCTTTTAAACCATGCTCGATGTTGACAATAGGCGAGTGGAAAAGGACCCTCTTAAATTATAGTTTCAATTGGCTTGAGCAATCGATTCTTGTTCATTCCATATCACAAAGGTTTTAAGGTTTCAAATCGAGATATTTTTCATTTTAATTAAATCTGTTTTAATTATTGTTACAGTCGTATTCAAATTTATTATCTGGCACGAGTGAATGATTAATTTGGAAGTCACATTTCCGGGAAATGTGCAACTGACGTTTCTGTTTCATAAATGTTTTGCTTTATTTATTTGGGACAAAAACAGTTATAAATTACAGAATCTATAAACAGTACTGGTTTTATCATAGAAGTAAAAACCACCTACATAATTGTCAACGAAATGACGAATAAAATAGGATAACGGACACATGTCAAACAAAAGTGCAAATATTTTCCAAATAAATCAAAAATTATTGTCCATGTCGTAAATCATATAAACACCAAAATTTGACTCGTTGAAATAAAAGATAGTAAGAAAACTACTAGAACGCTTGAGGTAGGGCACTCTATCAAATGCTTAGCCTAATTCCACGTCGAGTGTTAGAATTTTTGCGAAAGGTCTTTATACCTTGACCGTCATCAATAGCATCACTAGCGACATTTAAACATGTTATTGTGTACTTACTTAAATCTCCTAGGGTCGTTAGTATAACTCGTCAGTCTTATGTCCGTCTGCGTATCATATAACAGCCTTGCTATCGATTTCAAGCTGCCAACTAAAATATATGCGACAGGTTCGCTTTCTGTCGTCAAATGGAGCTGGATTTTTCCCTCTTGTGAAGTTGTACAAACGAAATTTGCTTCATATTCCATTGTTTCATCTTTTTGAACATCATCCTGTGTAAATAAAACGTCTTCATTAATCATATTGATTTCTTCATTAACGTTCTTAATGGATGTCTTACAATTCAACTTTTTCAATTGTTTATTTTAAGTATCGCTTTGATCTTTAATGACATGAGAACGTGACGCAACTTTTTGCTTATATAATTTGCTATATAAGCAAAAATATATTATATAGTATGCTATTTGCATAGTCGACCTTATAATTTTCCCACTGTTGGGACTCATGCCTCTTCTTTAGGAGAGGATATGGGCCGTAATCCACCACGCGGGTCCAGTGCGGGTTGGTGGATACTACTTACTTTTTGCTTATATCTCTTAGAGATTATGCGCAAACTAAATTTTTTTTTTGTTTAATTATGTTTGCGCTATAATGTTTAACGTTGCGTTTTACTAGAATGTATGTATTTTAGTTTAATGTTGAATATTTAGAAAAGTTAAAAAAGGCCATTGTATTTCTGTATATTGATGATATCTTAAATATACTAACATAAAAATTACCAACACAAAATTAAAAAAAAAGTGTAAATAGTGTACTTGAGTATGCACTTACCTGGTCATGTAACACATCGTGAACACTGTCTAAAGTTGTGAGAAATTCAGTCAAATTGGTGCCTAAACATTTAAAAGCTCTCTCAAGTCGACAGTTATGTGAGAACGCCGTTAAAATTAAATATTCTCCTAATTTTGCCATAAAATCCTTAGTGCTAACACCTGCAACAAGCAATGGAAACTTTAGTATGTTCATATAATACGATACTTATAATAAAACTCATGTTATGGTTGACGTATGCACTTAATACACTTTTATTATTAGACAAAATGGAATTTAGAATTTTATAGCACTTCTGAAAGTGCTCAAAAATGGCAATGTTCCCATTAAAGCTGTCTGAATGAGAAATGAAAATTATAGTCTAGTTTATAGTGTTGAAGACGTCTGGGGTTATGTTAAAATAAAACACAAAAAGGAATATTATTAAGGGTTATTAAGAACAATATGATACAAAAGCCGTAAAAAAATAAGAAAAATAAGCTAAGGCTAAAGAGCGGAATTCCCTGCCGGAGTCTGTGTTTCCTATAGCTACGTCCTAGGGGTTTCTAGGTCTAGAGTGGAAATGTTACTTGTAGGCAAGCATGCTCCCTCCCTCCTCGGCCACATCATCGCTTACCATCCGATAAGATAGTGGTCTAACGCAAACCTATCCAGAATAAAAAAGAAATAAGAAAGTTATAAAAGGTTTTCCAAACACTCAGAAATACTTTTGAAAAGATGTCAGTTCAAATAACTGAATTGTAAATAATTTAAATGAGCTTCCCCTGGTGCTTGACAAATTTAAACAGAGCGTTTCGACAATGCAACGGAAATTACTATTGTTCAACCAACAATGAATTAACAATATTGGTTTCCTTATCTACTGATTTCGGCAAAATGATGATGATCTGACAAATCTGTGGCTTTTTATTTTAAGCATTTGTTTCTAATATTACATTTTTTGTACTGAGTCCCTACTACGAATTCATAATTTTTTTCATTTGACGACTTAAACTGAATTGTAAAAAAGATGGAGCTAATTAAGCCGCACAACTAACATTTTAACACATAAAGCCCCTAGACAAAGTTACGTAATTTTAAATTTATGTATCTCTATTTACATTTTTTTTTTTTTGTTTAATATTTTTGTATTCAGATAATTTTAAACTTCAAATTAAATAAATGGCTATTTGATGAGAGTATTTTCTTTATAAAAACGATCAATCTGCCATTTTTATTCCTTAGATAGAAGTTATATGAATGATGAAATAAAATCGGTCCCTGACAAAAAATTTTAAACATTTCACTTCAGTTTTAGAATATCATTCTTGGAGCAACTGATAAAACAGGGTAAGGTTTCAGTTGCTACTTAATAAATATATATTATATATATATATATATATATTATAACTTTGTCACTCCCTATTTCCTTTCATGCAAAGCAGAAATGATGATTCCTGCCAAAATTTAAGAAAAAGCACACCATTTTTCAATCCTCACCATTCTTCCATTCCTTACATTCTTAAGTTATACTACCAAAAATGTTAGATGCTGATAACATAAAATGTATAAAGAGCATATTTTTCATCTTAACTGCAATACAGTATGAATGTCAGCACAAATGTTAGATTGTGAAAAATACGAGTGCAAAAGATTGTATGTAACAGAGATGAGACCATTATGAAGGATATATGGAGGGACGAGAATGGATAAAATGAGAAATTAGTATATAAGAGGAAGATTGAAAGGGATTGAAATATTAAATAGGAATTGTTTGCATCGGTATGGTCATGTGAAGAGGAGGGTTGAAACGCATGTTGTATTTAAAGAGTAGGTAATGAGTGTAGATTTGTGGGAATAAATTGTGTGAAGAATGATATGAAAGAAAAGGTAGTCTGTGAAAGCGTGACGGCTGGCAGGATAGAATAGGAGAAAAAATCGGGTTGCGCCGACCCGAAGTAAAATGGGACGAGGGCATGAAATAAATAGGGAGATAACCCAAAAAAATCAACATATCTATGAACAAATTGTTAACTTTTTTGTCTATAAAGCCATTTCAATCAACGCATATGCGTATATTACCTACATATCAGATATTATCTCAATTAGACGATATACCTTTGAAACCGTAATTGATTGTATTTGATTAAAGTGTAACAATATTATGTTATCTATGTAGGTTTAATTACCATGAATTGTTTCACACTGAGCACCTTGTTTCGTACGTGTTTATGCTCGTGTATAATCTTGATATTGTGATTATCTTGTCTTTCAAAATCAGGTTTATCAGTTCCATTATTATTTACGTGTTGAATGATAAATATTTTTTTTTAACCATCTCCATTATTTTAATATTTGCAGTTATTCATTTAAAGTATGGTTACTAGTATCAAACTGATAGGATTTCGACTCAACCATTTATAGAAACGAAACGACGGTGTGGTTGGTGCAGTGGTTGAACAATTGACTGCAGCACTGCGTGTCGCGGATTCTATATCAGTACCTATAAAACAAATATAAAATTGTGTGTAGCTGGCAGATAATTGTACCGCGTCTTTCTCTTGTACGTTGTATGCCTATGCCGGGTCGGGGTACAACGGATGCCATTTTTGCTATACGCCAGCTGTGCGAAAAATATAGAGGTGCGCATAAAAACTTGCACATGGTATTCGTTGACCTCGAAAAGGCATACGACCGGGTACCTCGTGAGGTTCTGTGGTGGGCCCTTAAGGAGAAAGGTGTGCCTGGGAAGTATGTGCAGTTGATCCGAGCTATGTACAGTCGATGCAGTACCCAAGTCCGGTCTACAGTGGGCACTACTGACAGCTTCAATGTGGCTGTCAGCTTACACCAAGGGTCGGCCCTCAGCCCTTACCTCTTCCTGATGATAATGGATGCTCTGACGTCGGACATTCAGGAAGAGGCTCCCTGGTGTATGTTGTTTGCCGATGACATTGTGCTGATTGCCGAGAGTGGCCAAGAGGTCCAGAATAGATTGGAGGTGTGGTGGCACAGACTGGAAAGTGTTAGCCTGAAATTGAGCAGAACCAAAACGGAGTACTTGTTCTGCGATTTCGGCGGTCTCTCCACTCCAGTGCCTTTAGCTCTCGCCGGAACGCCCATACCGATCTGTTCCGACTTTCGGTACCTCGGGTCGCTTGTCCAAAAGGATGGTGAGGTAGACCGGGACGTAACACATCAGATCAACGCAGGATGGGTGAAATGGCGACAGGTCACAGGAACAACTTGTGACCCACGGATGCCCCTCAAGTTGAAGGGTAAAATCTACAAGTCCGTGATAAGGCCTGTTGTATTGTATGGATCAGAATGTTGGGCTGTGAAAAAGACGGATGAAAAAAGATTGCATGTAGCGGAGATGAGAATGTTAAGATGGATGTGTGGTGTGACGAGAATGGATAAAGTGAGAAATGAGTATATTAGGGGAAGTTTGAAAGTGGCGCCGGTGACTGAAAAGTTGAAAGGGAATCGTTTGTCTTGGTATGGTCATGTAAAAAGGAGGGATGAAACGCATATTGCTAAAAGAGTTATGAATTTACATGTGGATGGATGGAGAGGGAGAGGGAGGCCAAAGAAAAGATGGATGGATTGTGTGAGAAGTGATATGAATGAAAAGGGAGTTAGTGATAGCGTGACGAGCGACAGGACAGAATGGAAGAAAAAAACATGTTGCGCCGACCCCAAATAAAACGGGATAAGGGCAGGAAGATGATGTCTTTCTCTTGTACGTAAGATTATATAATATTTGTGAACAAAGTGGGGCTAGTACAAACAAGCTATTAATGAACATCGCCTTTCCATAGCAAGCTCGGTATTAATAAATACTTGGCAAGACGAGTCATACGAACCCAAACTCGATGGGGTTGGGTCGTTTAACTACCAAGTTCCTATAGCCACCTTCCGGTTCCATCATCAAATCAGCTCGTTGTCATTATAATTTTGCATTGTCATCTGATTTACACAAGCACGCAAAATTTCAGCTCAATCAGTAAACGGGATGTGGGTCAAATTTAATTTACAATATTTGATGACAGACAAACATCGGGACAGGTGAAACTAAATAAAAGCTTGTAAAAATAAGAAAAAGACAGTAAGGAAATCCTACTTGTTGGTTAAGTCTGCTTCCTCTGCCTGCTATAAAAGATCCACCATTCTCGAAAAATACTATTCCAAACTCCATGTTCGCTAGTCGTCAGATGTCAGTCATTAATGTCTGACTGTGAATCTCGGTTTCATGTTGACACAATGTAACTTCAAAGCGACGGAGCCATGACGCCCATGTTGGCTTTGTAACAAAGCAAACTTTTGTATGTGCTAACATGGAATGAACGACCTGTGACGTCAGAGTATTTGAGAACCGAAGCGAGGTTTTATTTCCTTGCCGGGTGATTGTTTGGTTAGGAAATGGCAAAGTGTGAAACTTTATGGGGAAAGACAGTTTAAAAATGAGTGTAAAAATGTTATCAATTGAGGTCACTTTGTTTTATTTAGAACCTTTCTCTTTGCTTTTTGATTATTCTACAAAAATAAACTAAATAATCTTTAAGATTCATAAACTTAGTACTACTAAGAAAGCATTCATCAAAATTAAAACGGATATAGTGAGTTCCTAAACAGATCGACGAAACACCTTTGTGATAAATACACGTCCTCGTGACATCGCCTAACCCTCTTATTAATATAACTTTCATACAAAATTGAATTATGACAAGCTGCCAAAAGTTAGTCGACTTCGTGACAGACGGAAAGTTACGAACAAAAGGGAACAAAATTAATGTCAACGATTTTGGAAACTCATATCGTCAGAATGATTACGTATAATGTACGTTTATCTGTTTAGATGTCTCATAATGGTAAAAGTACCTACTGTAGTAAGTTATGGAAAAACACTTAACAATATGAGATAATGCGGTTGTATTATTTTTTGTTATTTATGATGGAACGATCCCAAGTAACATGGAACATGGACAGCAAGATGATGATGAAGCTAAAATCCTTACTTAAAAATAAAGCATACAATTTTGTGAAAAATCATAAGGTAGATTCTACATACATATATGAACCTTTAACACGGTTTTAAAGCAGTTGATACTGATTTAAGAAATACGCAAAAAAACGTGAGACGTTAACAGAAAATAGCAATAGATGCCTGTTCCCTCTAGAATTTGCAGATTTCATCATTTTCATTTCATAAATTCATGTCACTCTGTATACTTTTAATTTCTTTGTTTTATACTTTCATTCTACACTGTTACGATATCATACTAGACTCTCTTTTGTTTCATATCCTCACACAATCTATTCATCAATCTTTGGCCTCCTTTCAATTCACCCATCAATCTTCGGCCTGCCACTATGCATATACACATTTGCTTTGCTGATGACAGATATGTTTGTGCCTTACTTCATTCTTCAGAACCATAAAGTCCCCGAACCCTTAGACTCTTTTAATGCAAATATTTTTTTCATAGCAAGCTTTTATAGCTCGGTATACCTATATAATTAATACTCGTCAAGACTAATCATACGAGCCCAAACTTCATGGGGTTGTGTCGTTTAACTACCAAGTTATAGCCACCTTCCGGTTCCTTCATGAGATCAGCTCCTTGTCATAATAATTTTGCATTGTTATCTCATTTACACATGCATGCAAAATTTCAGCTCAATCAGTAACCGGGAAGGTCAATTTTGCAAATCAAAATTGACCTTCCTTTCTTTGAATTGATTTGATGACAGACAAACATCGGAACAGGTGAAATTAAATAAAATCTTGTAAAAAATAAGTTTTACAGACAGCCATCTTCAATTCTATATTTCATTTTGTTTAGTGCTTATACAACCTGTCTCAAATATCTAGTTCAAACAATTTTGTGTACAAAATTAATGTCTCCATTATTTGTGATAGTGATGGATGGATACTTACTGTCCGTAGCTCGTACCGCATCGTAAATTTCTTGTAAATACGCGTAATTCCTACAAGTTTTTACATCGTCTGGTAGTCGTCTTCTGCGAACAAAATGGGCACTATTATATTTTTGGGTTCATTATCAAAGGAATGGGTAAGCAGTAACAATAAAGAGGGAATGTTTATATTATGTTTGTTTCAAATTACACTTTGAGCTATTAACATTAATGAAAATTGATGTTTAAATACATAATGACTTAACGTATAATCGCCTTGTATGTTTTGTTCTTAGATAAACAAAACATACAACATACTGTCTACATATTAAAATACAACATCTTCATTTTCTTATTTTTAATTACCTTTCCTGTCGCTATAAAAAACAAATGATTTTAAACTTCATTTTTAGACTTCAATTTATTGTAGATAAAGCCGGTGTTACCTAGCTTAATAAATTGAGAAGAAATACTGAAACAAATTCAGAGCTCAAAATCTCTTTTTAAGTCCATACAGTAAACATGTAATGGTCTAGAGCGAAGTTATCCAGATGGTGCAAACGTTTACCAGATATCGTGTGGTTCAACATAGAGATTTAAAGAACTCAACGTATATGCAAAAAAAATACAAGAAATACTAGAGTAAAAAAATATGGATATACCGTATAAAATATCAAACTGCCTATAATAAATTTACGCGTAAAATAATGACCTATATACTTATATAGTCCTCACATTCACTATATAATTACATAATACACGTAATGCAAGAACCATACACATAAGTCTCTTTTGAGGAAAGAACCACGAAAAATTGAGTGGACCTGTCCAGTTAGTGCAAGAATTTGTCAGTACTCGTATAGCTTCACTCAGGCCTACTAGAGAGCTTAACGACTATAATATATTATACTGCTAATTACGGTACAGAGATAGTCCTTTAACCTAAATCTATTCTAGACCTTCTTACTTTTAAGATTATCAAGTAAAACCTTAATACTGCTCAGAGTTCCTTAAGTACAGTCTTAGATTCAGTGATAGACTTATTTGATAAAACATCTTAATGACAGTCTTAAGTACAATAAAAAGTTTAAGATATACATTCCTGTGTAATCTTCCACCCTTTAATATTAAACCACTATAAGGCATGTCTCAAAACAAACATGAAACAGTGAACAGACATATAATTTCGCTTACATCTCTTAAGCGTGTTACAAGACCAATTTAAGAAGTCTCTGTAATTAATTTTAATCTCACAACTGGAAGTTAATTAGCAAAGATGCTTATTCACGACTGGGGTGTATTTTAATTTAAACGGTTTAAATTTACATATACTTATTGTGTGGAATGAATCTTTTGATCTTGGATTTCGGGTGATTATGTTTGGCTGTGCGTTGCGGTTTTGCAATTTTATGCGTTGTGATGTTGTGCAAGTCTGAATTTTGTTTAAACTGTGTCTCATTAAAAGAAGTGTAGTAACAAATTTGTTGTGTCTACAGTGTGTAATGCAGCACTTAATTTTTTTAACTTTGCTGCGGTGTACAGTGTCACTTTTTATAGTCAATACTTACAATGTACCATTACCACTATATTCGTTGCATTTTGATGGTGCATCGTAATAATTTGGTCACAACAATGTTTTGTAGACATTAAATTTAAAGTAGAAAGGTTGATAAGAGGCATTTTACGTCCAAATCACGATAAAAAAAAATCTATTTTAAAATGTATTTGAGGTATAGTTAAAGATTTACATTTACGTCACTGCAATTATTACCTAAACTGATAGTTTTTCGCTTTTTTGTATACTTTTTGTCATTTGAAGTTCTTCAGTGTGTGATGGGCGAAAAATTCCTTTTATCAAGTCTTTTACTTTAAGCGGTACGTTCTGCAGTACCAATAGTATTGTTGTGTGCCTGTCAGTCTATAGTTTGCCATTGCTGTAGCTCGCAATACCTTATTAGTTGGTGGTATGTCGCCAACATTTAGGACCATAGTAATTTGTGCTTAAGCAGTGCCAATAACCATGTTTGTGACAAATATGGTGATTCGAAAGCTGACATCAATTATGCACATAAAGTAACAATAAAAAAGAATCACGATATTACTCACTCACGATTTAAAGTTGTTTTACTGGTGTAGATCCTCATAAAA
The DNA here is from genome assembly GCA_949319445.1 of Mythimna lalbum. Lineage (NCBI taxonomy): Eukaryota > Metazoa > Arthropoda > Insecta > Lepidoptera > Noctuidae > Mythimna > Mythimna lalbum. The sequence continues at coordinate 14,524,308 of OX439357.1, read as the reverse complement.
TACTTGGATATATTTATCCATATTTGTTTAGGCTGGTAGTCGACCCTGATTGAGGACCAGAATAATTTTCGGTTTGATTACTTGAAACAGTTAATTATTTATATGATTTTTACAGAAAAACTCTAAAGGTGATATTGTGTCAAAGTGCTACAAATTATGTGTATTCTTTTTCTGTCTCACTATTTCTTCGTCTTAAAAAATCTGTTTATTTTTAGATTTATTTGTTAGGTAATGCTAATTGGAGTAAGGTGAAATTGACTTTACGCTTATGTTTATAAGGTCGTACTCACAAACAGTTGTATTTGTCGTAGTGTTCCGCTTGGTTTTTCGTGAGAGCTGTCACCGCTGCGTGCAGGCATTCATTCTGTAACAATAAAAAGTCAAGTTAGATCTGTAATTACAGATTTCAACCGTTTGAGGTTAAAACACTTGGATCATGGTGTCCGACTGGACGTCACTCATCACAGATATTTCTCACCGATTGAGCAAAACTTTGCGTGACCACACTTGACGTTTTCATTTAAACATGGCGACCAGTCTGCCAGGTGACAGTGGTGTAGAGGAGTACTTCGACGTCTAAGTTTTTGAGAATGGCTATTATTGACTCTTATGATTAACTAATCCGGTAAAACATCACAATAACTGAACATATTTTGCTCTTGTCTATTGTTTGAACCTTTTTAATGTTATAGATTTACGGTATTGGTGCAATAAGTATTCTTGGAGCAATTTCCAGATATCGGTTAAATAGAGTCGATGCCTGTTAGAACTACGGAATCGTTCGAGAGTGGCCCTGAAATGCAAAACCAACTGAAGGAGGATTCAATGAAGGTTTTAGTCAGTAAAAGTTTGAAACTACCTTTCGCTTCTATACAAAAATACATTCGTTTTCAGGACAATAATTTTCATAATGTCATACGGCTGATACCAATAACAATTAGGTACTTAATAATCGCGAACGCCAACGACTTCCACTAAATAAATAAAAAATCAGATTGGGCACTTATAAAACATCAGAACCAAGTACATGGTTCCAATTAGTTGTTTTCTATAAAGTAGAACCGTCAATAAACTATAACTGTCCCCGCACGTGGGTCTCCAAAAAACGCCGCCACATAAAAACAGCTGAAGCGCGCGACACCTTGTGTTCGGAAAAGCTTGAAGCGCTTCAAGCGTTTTTTTTGTAGCGGCACCGCCGCACACGAGCCAAAATGAAGCTTCATGCGGCGATTTTTTGAAGCCCTTGTGCCGGGACAGTTTACTCATACTCTATTTTGTTTTTTGAGCTTGTGTTTTGTAAAGTAATACCGTACGCCGCAGCACAGCAAAAAAACTTAATGCTTCAGTACGCACTATAGGCACAACAAATTCATCACCACACCTCTCCTAACAAGATACAATTTACTTTAAATTGTCACAGATATCTTAAAGAACAGACAGAAACAACAAGTATCCTTAACTAATAGCCGTCCCTTTCGGTCCTACGCTGCGAAGCGTGAAGGGACCAATTTCCCCACGTTTTCTTTACGAGGCGGCGCGCGTACCCTGAACGCTTTAAATGCGGTCCCTTGATGAATTGGCCGCGGTAAAACAATAGACGACCATAATCCTACAATGTTTTGCTTGTGATTTATTTGTTTGAGCCTTGTGGCATTGTGGGTATTCCTAGTTTCTATGCTATTTTGTTGCCCTAGTGTTTGAATGGTGAAACGAAACAGGTAGGTTCTAGTCAGTAAAAGTCTGCCACGCTCTACGTCCTCTTGCTCTACTTTAGAGCAATAGAAATCATTTGATGATTTCTTACCTCAAAACAAGCTTTTAATGAAAATATTTTTTTCATAGCTAGCTTTTATAGCTCGGTATACCTATATAATTAATACTCATCAAGTCAAATCATACGAGCCCAAACTCGATAGGGTTCTGTTGTTTAACTACCAAGTTCCTATCTACCTTCTGGTTCCATCATCAAATCGGCTTCTTGTCATAATAATTTTGCATTGATTGATTGATTGATTCTAATTTTAAATAAATAAATAAATAATTTACACATGCTTGCAAAATTTCAGCTCAATCAGTAACCGGGAAGTGGGTCAAATTTAATTTACAAGACTTAATTACAGACAGAATTACATCGGGACCGATAGAACTAAATAAAATCTTGTAAAAAGGACGTTGAGTTGGATATGGACTGTTTTTTTTATAATATAAACTAGCGCTTGACTATGATCCCACCTGATGGTAAGCAGTGATGCAATCGTTGATGGTGAGGTGCATCAGTTTATTAAGAGCCTATTCACTCTACTATTCTGACGTTCGTTGTGGCGACGCTTGGGTGAGGCCTATGTCCAACAGTGGACGTGTATCGACTGAAATGATGATGATAATGATTCACTCTAGCCTTGGAGACACCAAAAATATATTTCGATGGGAAGACTGCAGAAGTTAAATTGCTCCAGTCTTCGATGTACGATAATAAACTACTAGGCAAAATGCTTAGCTCAGACCGTAGAGGTTTTAACAAAGTAGAGGTGCATATTCGCCGTATGTCCGGTTCTGTAAGTTACTTTTTTGTTTTTACATTACCATTGTTACGAGAAATAAAAATAGATAAATAATACCTATTTTTATTCTTGTTAATAATTTTTGCTTTAAATGCTACTCCTCATGATTTTTCGACAGCAGGAACTATGAAACGCTACGCTACCCTCACTAACACACACCTATTGCTTTGACCACGTTTATAAATCTTTTCATACATGCGCCTCGGTAGTGAGAATTAATTGCTTCGTTGTACCGTTTGACTGCGGTGCTGTGAAACCACACCCTCGCTTTCAAAATATTTCTCGCATTCAAAATATGCCAAGCATTCAAAATATGCCTCGCATTCTTGTCAAAAAAGTACGTATATATTTAGATTTTAATATGGAATGCAGTCACTTGCTTTTTAAATAGATAAGGCTGTAACTTACTGTTTTATTTGTAGTATTTAGCAGCAAATGTATTGAGACAGTCTTTCCGGCAAGCTTTGTTGAGGTACTCAATACTAAAATAAAATTCTCAGCTCTATTTCGATAAGATTGCGCCTGTTTTCATGATTTTCCATAATGCCTAGTCATGTGGACGCTTGAAAGACATAATAATACCAATTAAACATAACAATATCCACTAGGAATCGATATGCGTATAATTAAGACCGCCATTAAACTTCTCTCAAAAAAATCTCGCCAAAATCCAGCAGCAAGTTTAAGATATTTTACATCTGAATGCTGTTAAGAGTGAAAAAAAATTGTATCTTTATAAAATGGTCTGCCATACGGCGAAATTATCAACAGTATTACTTTAAAAAATAAAAAACTTTAAATAATTAAGTATCGTAATCATAGCTGAAACTGCCTGAAAAATTTCAACTCAATGCTGAAATTTAACGGTTAGTGGCAACCGTTTTAAAACTCATTCACAAGATGTGACCTAAACAAACATACATATATATACTAGCTTGCTTGTGGAATCGATACAGTTACTGATACTGAATTTTCGCCCGAAGGAGATTAAAACTCTTAGAGCTAGGAGTATTCTAGACTTCCTTGAAGCCTCCGTGCTAAAAGAGTTACTCTAACAAGGAGGCGAGTCACAATAGGTCACAGTGACTACATCCCCTATAGTACGGGAGATGCATAGCCCCTTATCTTCAAAAATAATAATATTGATTCTGAATAAACTATATTCAGGTTTAGCATATACTAAAAATAGTGTTGTATTACGAGTTAAAGATAAAAAAATAAATAGAAGCTTGTAAAAATAGATTCTCCATGTAATAACTTAGACATACAATATGGATATGGCCAACGACTTGCAGCCCTGCAGTATGGCTTCTTGGCCTTCCTAGTCGGCTTACCTACCCGGTGATCCGGTTAACACCTGAACTAATTCCACGTTGGAACGGATATTTTGACGTGTACGATATCGGTGGTGAAAGATTTCTGAAAGTAATTTTGCAGCCGACGAGAGGAAGACTTTAAAGAACAGCATCGTGAGCTTGCCAAGATATGAGTTTGGAAAAGGTAGTTGTACTCGGGCTTATTTTTTTTGTGGGTTATCTTTGCCATCTACCGCTCTAGGGTGTAGCAAGAGGGCGTGTGAAACTTTAACTGGTTAAAACTACACCTATGTTCCTTCAGTTGACTTTGCGTTCTAAGAGAACGGATAACATTTTCAGAAGTCAACTCTATGATCCTACTAGGCCCAATTTTTAAGCTGAGATCTCTTTGAACAGTACATGAAACACTACACGCGTCACGTTAGCCTCAAGAAGTTGTCAGCAACCGCAGGGGCCCAGCAGGGTTGAAGCCTACTGGGGCCACGGGTGAAGCGAAAGAGATCCCGGGGCCCTGGAACAATAGCAAAGAAGGAAGAGAAGTAAAATCAGAAAAGGTGGGAGATGTCATTGGATGGTTTTTTACCACCTACCACCTAAAAAACACACTACACGCGTAACACCTCTCAGCCATTCCTCAAAGAGGGGACCGCCATGATGGCGTCAATGACGTCCCCGACGCTCGGGCCTGTTTTCACTTTAATAAAATCTTCAAAAGATCCGTCCCATTTAGAAATAAATTAACTCAACGATCAATTGAATCCCGGACCCCTAAATCAATTAAATAAAAACTTTTGACAGTTTTACCATTCGGCTGAAATAAATCAATCAAAATAAGTTGTCCATCTAAATTAATTGGTGAATTGGTGGTGTTGGGTTGAATCTATTCATAAACAGTTAAAGGGTCCTTCTAATTAAAATGAAGGGCACGAAACAATGACAGGGTGATAATATTTGAGTTTAGTTTAAGTTTTAATGGACTGAGAAGGATCTTTTATTATTTAGGCACTCTAGAGTTGTCTATTGTTGGATATTGTTTCTTATCCTTTTAGAATATCTCAGGGTTGGCTGTTAGTCACCAAGAAATACCTTCTTCTTACAAGAAATATGTAACCAAACACTATATGTAACACATATGATTTAAAAGAGTGTCCATGGAGTTTCTTGCACGTTCTTCTTCATAGAGATCTACTCTTTGGAACGTGCAACTTAGCTTCACTTGTTTGTTTGACTGACCGACATTTTGACAATTCAAAAGTGCCTGTAATTGGTCTATTTGAAATAAACGTTTTTGATTTTGATTTTGACTCTTTCCTTTATTTTATGAATACTAAAATTAATGTAATAAATGTGCTATTTAGACTATGATTGGCGGATGACATTAAAGCACAAAATAGATAGGTACAGAAGACAATCGTATGTATGTACTTCACTTTTTATACCTAAGCTCGGTGCACGCACACTAATGAGCGTTTGAGCCTGAACTGTTCGACGAGTTAGCCGAGACGCTGCCGCTATACGTTGCTCGAGCGCGCTTTATATGTAAATTGACTTCTGTACATTTATATTTTGTGATTAAATCTAGAACTATGAAGACCGACGCACACGTGTAACACGCCTGATTTGTACGTAGAACGACGTCGTCGAGTGGCGACGCGTGGCGTGTATTAAGTGTAGCTCTACAAGTCCATAGATGGAAATCAACGCGCCCAGATTAGTACGAGTGGCACATATCTGAGCAGTGTTGTTCTATTTCAATTCATGTTGAATGAAAGCACGGAAGAGAGCATAGTAACTGTCTCACGTCTCGTTGTGAATTTAATTCTTAACTCTACATCACAATAAATCAGTTGCGTGGTCTGGAATCGTTTGTTTATTGCTTGTTACCCATACCAACTAATCACCCACATAATATTTTCGGGAAAAAATTCTTACTCTAATCGGCATTCCGAACAGATGTGACATAAAAATGGATCAACGGATTTCTAAAACCAAGAAACTACCTATATCACCTACTAGTTGTCCTCCGTAACTTTAGTCATATCCTTATCCTTATCCGACTAGCAGTTCCAGAGATTTAAAAAAAACTACGTATTCGTCATTCTTGACTGGCCTGTCGGTCTAATGGTTAGTGGCTCTGACTGCTAAGCCGGAGGTCGTGGGTTTGATGCCCACTCAGAACAAATGTTTATGTGATGAGCATGATCATTTGTTTTGTGTCTGAGTGTAATTTATCTGTAATAAGTATGTATATAGAAATATATTAGTATTTTTATCAGTTGTCTAGTAGCCATAACACAAGCTCTGCTTAGTTTGGGACTAGACGGCGTTGTGTGATAGTTGTGGTATATTGTTAAAATATATTGTTATCATCATCATCATGCAGCAGGGCTATGCATGGAGTTTCCTTGCGTGATCGAATCAAAAACAAAGGCATCCGCAGGAGAACTAAATTTGCCGACAGCACAAAGAATTGCCAAACTTAAGTGGCAATGGGCAGTTGCGGCCGAAAGGTTCTGAAGTGGCGACCCCGTACCAGAAGATGCAGCGTTGGGAGGCCTCCAACAAGGTGGACCTGGTGAAGGTTGCGGGAAAACAACAAATGCGAGACGCACAGAAACGTTCGTTGTAGCGACGCTTGGGGGAGGCCTATGTCCAACAGTGGACGTGTATCGGCTGAAATGATGATGATGATGATCATCATGCTATGTATAGGCTTCCCGTAAGTGTTGCCTCAAGAACATCGACGATCATATGCGTCTCGCAATCATATGTTTCCCACAACCTTTACCAGGCCATTGATCCATCTTGTAGAGCTATAGTATTAGTACCTATATATATAGGTAGATACCAAAAATATATTTACACAGATCAATAACATGACTCTCAAGCTACCAAACACTTAATAACAAGACAAAAGGCTGTAATTATCAAGCGCCAAAACATAACTTCACCTAGACCACAGCTTGTAACAGTACACCTTAAGTGAAGTGACGTCAGATAGATGAATGTGGTGGGGAATGGAGGAAAAATGGCCGCTATCGCTGTATCGGATTTCTAATGGATAGGGTGCTAGGTTTGTTTTGATTTCTCTTGGGTAACCCATTTAGGTTAGCAATTTATGGATTCATTACTCTAGTCTTAGTCATATGCAATGACGCTTTGGTAATTAATTGAAAATATTTGCGTAGGTGTTGTGTAGGCCTGAGTCCCAGCAGTGGCAACATTATAAGGCCGAATATGCTATAGGTGTTGAGTATGTTTGGTAATTTTATTGGATACTATAGAGGTTCAATATGATCACTCTATTGCTATAACACATTGAAATTTCGATGACCTGGTGATGGTTGAAAGAATTTGATGGATGCGAGACGCACAGAATCTTTCATTGTGGAGCAAGTGTCGCCACAGGGGAGGCCTATGTCCAATAGTGTTGTTGTACAAAATGTTGATCGCAAGACGTATAGCGATGCGCCACCGGTACATGATAGACATCCAACTTAGTGCCTAAGAACTCTTTCATTGAGGAATGTTCTGACCGGAGTCTATGTTTCCTAATAGATTCAACCTGGTGGTCTTTAAGTCAAGAGTGAATCTGGTTACTTATAGGCAATATGTAAATAGCTTGCTCTTACGTCAACCACATCATCGCTAGTGGCTAAGCGTGAGCATTTCAGCAGTAAAAAAAGTCGAGCGGAAAGTGGTGAAATATGTAACTAATTAAACGTCATTATGATTTTTAAACAAGGTGCTAATAGTGCAACCGCTATTAAATAGAGCTTCAGTTCATAGAACCGATTGCTTCCCAAGAAAAATAGAGACACAATTCGTAAAATAAAATATCATTTGCATTTAAAATTTTCATTAACTAAAAAAAATTAGAATGGGCAACTCTTTTTTTCAATACCTTAAAAGTTTAAGAGGGTTTCAGTCTCATGGGGATGCAGTCAGTATAATAAATAAAGTACCTTTTAGGCGATATAAAATAAATGTAATTAATATAATATAATATAATATTCCACAACTATCACACAACGCCATCTAGTCCCATGCTAAGCAGAGCTTGTGTTACGGGTACTAGATAACTGATAAACATACTTATATATTTCTAAATACATACATTTTATAGATAAATTACACCATTTCTATTTTAGGCACCTCCGTAATTGATGGCTTAACATCACAACTGTCCCAGATGAGACCTATAGGACGTTTAATAAAGCGCTCCGATTTTAATGATTTCGTTTAGGGCAACCATTTGATACCATCTGTCGCAAAAGTAATTTTGTATCTTTTTCCATTATTACATTGTTGCTTTGGATTTTTTCTTTGCATAGATCTTTTTTTTTCTCAGCTGAAAAATTATTGAATAAGTTAAAGACAGAGTGAGTCCACATACGCACTACATATATAAAAATCAATGCCACTTTTCGTTGTTATTTTATAACTCAAGCGCGGGCTTACGTATCCAAACCAAATTTTTAGGCTTTGTTCGGACTATTTAGTAGATGGTTTATGTGAAGTTTGGTAGGGTAGAATAGGGTAGAGTAGGGTAGAGTAGGGTAGAGTAGGGTAGGGTAGGGTAGAGTAGGGTAGAGTAGGGTAGAGTAGTGTAGAGTAGAGTAGTGTAGAGTAGTGTAGGGTAGAGTAGGGTAGAGTAGGGTAGAGTAGAGTAGAGTAGGGTAGAGTAGGGAAGAGCGGGAGCGAAGCCGTGCGGGCAAAAGCTAGTTATAATATAATTCAAGAGCTCTTGAATTAGCTTGAAAACAAATGACTTAGACACATACTTTTCTTTAAGGTGGGAAATCATCCAATGACAATTTCCCACTCTAGGACGGAGCAGTATCAAACTTTTACGGACTAAAACCATATCTATGCTGCAACGCAAGGGCAAAAGAAAGATTCTTTTGCCCTTGCGTTCCAGCAACAGGGCTTTCGCAGTAGGCTTCGGCCCTGTAGGATCTTTACGTTTTTTCTGACATCTCTTTGAAGTGCGCGTTGAAAGAAAAGAGGCATACGCAACGATGTAACACGGGTCTCACGTAAATCTTCTGTTTTCAAACAAATTCAGCTAAAGGTCATAATGCATACGTGGCATACGTAGGCTTAGTTTGTCTTTAGCTTCATTTCTCGCACTCTGGGTGGAGGGAGAGTGAGTATCAGACTTTTACTGACTTAAACCTACCTGTGTTTTATCAATTGCCAGTACGACATTGCAAAGTCATGAAAAAATAATATTACATACGAGGCCGCGGCAGACCACGAAAGATCTCATTCGTGGTCTGCCGTGGCTGCTATCTAGTGGGACGACCTGGATGGCTTCCTTAAGAACTGGAATGAGAAAGCAAGGTACCGTGATCATAGGAAAGAATCGAGGGAGGCCTTTTCCCAGCCGTGGGACAATATAGGCTAGCTAAAATAAATAATAATACTAGCACAAGATTACGAATTCACAACATAAATTCATGGTAAAATGTAAAATCACAACGCCAAAAGCCTGAATTTTAATAAGAATAATTACTATAACATATATACTCGTACACCTCGTAATGATACTCCTCCGAGGTAAAGAAGAATACATAATTTGTTTACGCACGTCTCGAGTACATATAAAAGCATGTATACGTTAAGTAGCAATTACTTTGATGAATTTAAAGGACATGAAAACACAGGAGATGGTACAAGCTATAAACTCAAACAGAAAACCGCTAAATTTTTGCTGATATAGTAATTATAACATATGATATCTACGTATATAGGTGTATATTTTACAAGTTTTTATTCAGTTTCACCTGTCCTGATGTTTGTCTGTAATCAAATCTTGCAAATTATTTTTGATCTACTTCTCGCTTACCGATTGAGGTGAAATTTTGCATGCATGTGTAATTCTTATGATATAAATAGATAACGATACAAAATTATTATGACAATGAGCTGATCTGATGATGGAACTGGAAGGTGGCTACAGGAACTTTGTAGTTAAACGATACAACCCCATTGAGTTTGGGCTCGTATGATTCGTCTTGACGAGTATTAATTATATAGGTATACCAAAAAAAGGTAGAGTAAAGGTAGGTAAAGGTAGGTGGGTAAGTAAGTATAAAAGCTTGCTATGAAAAAATGATTTTCATTAAAAGCTTGTTTAAGTAAAATTTTGTTCAATCTGGTAGCAGTATGTTACCACCTTTTTACTCGATTGAGCGACGCCAGGGAGGGTTATGTGTATGTTTATTCTTTTTTGGCGCTCTAGAGACTAAACTTGAAAGCGTGACGTCAATCGATTTGTTTTAGTTGTGCAAGTGTCACTAAAGACATGACAGTAATCTAAATTTAATAGAGTTTAATCATAGTTTCAGCTATGCGTTGATATCAGCTAGTCGCTTCTTTTTTTAAGCAACATGTATATAAAAGAAGAAACTGACTGACTGACATACCAACGCAGAACAGAGGCGAGTATTAAGAGAAGATTTCCCAAAACTCGTCCCCTAAAAAAATGAAACGGGTATTCAAAGTTTGTATGGAGAAATCTAATTTCACGCTGGCGACGGTGCTGGTAAAACTGGTCTGTCTGTATATATAAAAGATGAAACTGACTGACATATCAATGCACAGCCAAAACTACTGAGACTAGGAACACGAAATTTTATACAAGGTTTTCCAAGGTTTCATAGGGCGTCAAAAACTTGTACGGAGATAGTTTTACCCAGACAAAGCCGCTGGTAAAAGCTAGTATAGTCCTTACTTAATTTACTTAATTACTTTGACTTAATAATATTATAAAAGCGAAAGTGAGTTTGTTTGTTACGTCTTCACGCCTAAATGGCAATACCGATTTTGATGAAACTTGGTACACGGATAGAACAAAACCTGGAATAGGACATAGGATACTATTTATCCCGGAAGTATATTCCCTTGGGATAATTTTCTGCTATCACGCGGACGAAGCCGCTGGGAGCAGCTAGTATACTATAAAAATGACTATGGTATAAATTTTAACTATAGTAAAACTTCTTGAATCACGTCGACAAGACTAAGACGCTAAGTTGTGAAGTCTTCAAGCTTATCCCTTGGGCCAAGTTCCCTACTTTACTTACAAGGAACGTTTTAGCTATGGTTCTGTATCACTGGAATTGCCTGCCACCTGTTAAATTACAAACAACCAATGTACCAATGAAGTCTCAGAAGTGTTCAACTACTTCAGGCTTGATTAGATTTTTAGATTGGTTCGATGCACAAGGCTTCTCTTTCTTTTTATATTTTATCTAGCCTGTACTGTCTCACTGCTGAGATGTGGCCTCACTTCATTCCTTCGGTTTTGGCTACTTCTTATCAATTCTCAAGATATGAGAAGAGAATTTATCTGATTTAGTTAGCACAAGGTGGTCTTCCTAAAAGATGGACCGATGACTTGGTGAGAGTAGGTGGATGCGAGATGCACAGGTTCGTTCAATGTGGCGACGCTTGGGCCTATATCCAACAGCGGATGTCTTTCGGCTGAAATGACGAAAATACGTGCCTTCTGGTATTAGGGTGGCTCCTAATTTCCGACTTGCGGTGCTATCACCGGTTATACGCACAGCCATGGAATATTTAACGAGCATCATTTTAAATACATTAACAACCTTCATGAATATAGATTTGTTTATTTACATGGATACCAGAGTAATAAACAAAACATTTTTTTTATTTAGCCTAGGTATACTTTTCCCAAGTTTTTCCTCGAGTCACCTCGTTGGGGATACCGCTAGGGCTGGTTGCCTTTGCAATAGGCATCTTAGTCATCTCGTCATCTATCCTCTAAAAAATATACATACGTCCAAAAAATACACATGGTCCAGATTTGATTCAGACTAGTCGAAATGATTCTCTTTCATATTCATTATGAGCTCAGCGATAGTGTGCAGCCTGAAAGAGATATCAGCATGCCTAATGGAATGAGATACCTTACGCTTTTGATAATTTTGCAATCAAGAAATCAAAAAACTGTGTGCATGACCAGTGTGTATGAACTCAGGAATATTTACGCAAAATCTTAAAGTATCCCCTGTTGTATCCCGGTCCCAACTTTCACCTAAAATGAATTCTGTTTTTTGATAAATCCACTTTATTGCCGTTTTCCTTGTGCTACCAAACTACTACAAAAAAAAAATGTGGAAGTTGTTTTATGGTGGGAAATAATCCAATGATTTTTCCACACTTTTCAGAAAAGCCCCGCGTCCCTTACGAGAATAGACCTTGCTGGATCCCTATGGTTTCAATGGCTTTACAAATGGGTAGGTCTACAAAAAGGCTCCATTCAACTAGCAACTCGAATGCCTACACGACCATCAACAACAACAACAAAAAAATCTTTCATTTGTCGAAACATTTTTATTGCAAACATCCAACACATGGCTTCAAACTTTCTTCCTTTGTTCAACTAAAACCTACGAACATGGCAGCGAAATAAATCACTACCCTTCAAATACTTTCCTGAACTTTACGCCCACAGGTGAAACGTGTTCAGCGACATCCATTTCGTTCACAATCTGAACTTCAACTATTTCAATTGAAACATTCCTTCTGGAATAGAGAAAGTTTAGTGTCGCTGCAAACGGGCAACCGGCCACCACCAGAAAACGCCGCCACCATATTGCCTAATAGTTTTAAAACATTGTATGTATTTTTTTAGGTGGGGAAAATCATGTAATGATATCCCCGCCCTTGGGTGAAGGGCATGCCAGACTTTTACTAACTAAAGATCCACTCCTATTCTTTTGTTGCCTTTTATATCAAGGCAGGAGTCTTCCTTTCAAAAGCAGACCTTTGGGACCCATATTGACGGGCGACGTGTGGCGGCCACTGGCATCAACCGTACGCGCGGTTGATGCCAGTGGCCGCCACACGCTACAAATAGCCGCTGCTTGCTTCTATAGTCGCGCCTATACAAAAAACTACCGCACGCCATTGCCGCATTCAAACCTTCTTCGACAGAGTCCATTATGATAGTTCGCGCATGGGTTAAAAAAAAGTTAAAGCATGGGCAACAAGTTGCAGTCGCGTGTGGTCAGTGTGCGGCGACCCTTAGCTAAGCCATACGAGAAAGGAATTGGTGTCAAATCATTGTTATAATTAAACTGCACCTGTCTTTATAAATGAGGGTAGGAAATAATCGTTCAAATTTATTAAGGGAGTAAAGGTAAAGGGAATAGGGATGATAGATATTGATTATTCGAAGAGGACTGTGAGATTGTTCGAAAGAGTCGCCGTAGCCCTGGGACGTAATAGCCATCTGAAGGATCACGGGTGTGTTTAGTCAGTAAAAGTCTATCTTTTCTCTCTCGCTCCACCCAGAGCAGGAAACATTTTAAAAATTTGAGGATTTCCTAATCCGTAATTCGAATAAAAAAAGAAAAAGATTTTGGTTTAAATGACATACCTATAAAGTTTTATAGTCGTACTAGTGACCTTAAGTAGAAAATGGATAATCCATTTAGGTATGGTGATGAGGAGGCAGAAAATGCTATCACTCAAAGAATGAGAGTATTCCTAGGAAACACAGGCCTTATCACTACATAGTATAAAACAGTCGCTTTTTCTGTCCCTATATCCCTATATACGCTTAAATCTTTAAAACTTCGCAACAGATTTTGATGTGGTTTTTTTTTTAATAGATATCTAGTGATTCAAGAGGAAGGTTTATATGTATTATGTATTATATCCATTAAATAGTGGAGAAATACTGTTACCCGAGCGAAGCCGGGGCGGGTCGCTAGTCTAGTATTAATTAACAAAAAAAAAATACGTGTATTTTAAAAACCATGATACATATAATATGGATGGATAAAAAGCAAAAGATGAAATTCAAAGATTGTGCAAAGAATTATATTATGATGGCAAAAGGAGTCAAAGATACGAGAAATAACAGAACACAGGAAGAGAACTTGTAACACGATCCCGAAGTAGCATGAAACGAAGGCAGTAAGGCGATGATGCAGAAACGTAGGAAAACAATTCATTTTCTTAATCAAGTAATATTTTTTCTCTATTTAAACATCTTTGTTACACAGTGTACTTTAACGTTAAAAACAATGAATGTAGTAATAAAATCAGACGATCCCCAAACAAACGTTGATTGATGTACGATTGTATTGCTTTGTTTGCTCAAACACTGCAAAATAAACACTGTGTCAGAGTTTTTTATTTGGCCAGGTGTGAGACAGTAGACGCAAATAAAAAAAAAAAAAACAAGTGCCATTAATATAAACAAATTCAGCAATTCAATTGACGAGGCAATTTGTTTATATGTCCAAACATTATATGTAACACATAATATGATTAAAAAGAATGTCCATGGAGTTTCTTGCACGTTCTTCTCCATAAAGATCTATGCTTTGAAACGTGCAATTTAGCTTTACTTTTCTTGGACTTACCGACATTTGACTATTCAAAAGTGCCTACATTTGGTCTATTTGAAATAAATGTTTTTTATTTTTATTTTGTTTTAACATATTTATTTATTGCCTTCTAGTTTCTTTACATCCATCGGATTCCCGTAATCTTTACCAGGTCAGCGGTCCGCCTTGTAGGAGGCCTTCCAACCGGGCTGATGGATATGGGGCGAACAGGATCGTTCATTGTAGCGACACTGGGAGGAGGCCTACGTCCAACGGTGGACCTCTATCAGCTGGAATGATGATGATGATGAGTCTATTACATATATTTAAAATTCACTTTTTTATATTTTTTATAAGCACACAATATTTAAAATTTTACCACCATCTCACCTGATGGTAAGTGATGATGTGGGTGACGATGGAGCAAGCTTGCTTGCTTGTATTTTTTATAATATAGCTACATTACATCACTTGCTTTTCTGTGATGGGGTTCGAGATCCGAAATCATTTAAAAACTTTAAAAAGGTTACGTGAGGCACATACTTTTAAGAAACTCTGCTTTTTAACATAGGTTATGAAAATATGCAGTTACAATTTTCTTTAGTAGACAATCTATCATCATCATCAGCCCTTTTAATGTTCCTCCTGTTGGGACTCAAGCCTCCTCTCTAGAAGAGGGAAACAACATATTGTTTTTGTTGTTGAGAATGCAGACAATCTGACTCCTCATTAAAATTATGGATGTGAAAGTAACTGTCTGTCGGTTGCAGTTCGGGCGCCTTCGACTACCTTTGTCGGCGTACCTACATGGAATACGTGTGCGCAGTGTATTATACGCTTTTACGATTAAACTACTGAACGCATTCCAATTAAATTTGGTACGGAGTGAGCTTGATCCCTAATGAAGATCATAGGCTACTTTTTATAACACTTGATTTTCCTCTCCACAAAAAAAAAATCGCAGGAAATAGCTATTTGGAGGTATGTTGGAACAGAGAGTAAAGCCCCACAAACCTCCATTGAAAAGGGAGGATCCTTCGACCAGACAGGTGTTATAGTCTAGTGGGCGACTGCCCGATAGTTGATGTCGGGCTGTCGTATATATTCAAATCGCGCGGAGAACTTTGATTGCGCGATGCAGAATTTCGTATTTTCTTCGTAGTTCTTATGTGACGTCATAGATGTTGCTACAGCTACTCTTACATTATTATTCCAACACCATTACATAGATAATTTTATCACAGAGCTCTTTCATAGTAACAGACTATTATCTACAGCCTCATACACCCATAACCTTCATCAATAGCCCGCACCATTGGCAGCACAAAAAGAAGAGTACTTGTGAATGATACGGAACCATGAAAGGAATCAAAGGGATTCATTAATCATGAGTATATTTGGGCTATCTCGTGATAGAATTGGGAAATTAATTAGGAATGAATAAGAAAATCATGGTGTATATAAATTATATTGTATAGATAAGCTATATGTAAAGGTTGGCACGTCAATGAATTAGTAAGACAGATAAATAGATAATTAGTTAAATGAGATCCCAGATGATTTTTGGTCACATGGCCGAATAATCCGGAAGCAAATTAAGCCGAGCTCATTGGCTGGAAAAAGGCTTAAAATGGATTAATATCCGAAATTTTTGTAATAATAATAATATTTTTTTAAATAATTGTTCTTTTAAAGAAATATTTATAGATGTATAATATAATATGTACCTATATAAATCCTTACTAATATTATAAAAGTGAAAGTGAGTTTGTTTGTTTGTTACGTCTTCACGCTTAAATGGCAAATGCTTTTTATCCCGGAAGTATGTTCCCTTGGGATAATTTTCTGCTATCATGCGGGCGAAACCGCTGGGAGCAGCTAGTATGGAATAAATGGATAAGTTACTACTTTTTTACTACCCTATAAATAAAACGCTTAATATTTTAATAACTCTTGCGTACCCTATGTTCACTTGACGTTTAACAGAAGGCGCAAAATCACGCGCAAACGGCGTTCGCTTGGGGTTTGAGTGGCTAGGACATGCGTTTTCTCACGATGTTTTCTTTCACCGTTTTGAAAGCAGTGGTGATGAAATAAATTACACAAAGTAACGCGCCTGGCTGTGTTTGAGCCCGCGACCTACAACTCGTAAGTCGGGGCCGTTACCACTCGGCCACCACTGTTCACAAATGTAACTAAAATACCTATATAAGACAAGTCCTATAGAGTACTTTAGGGCCTATTCCATTAGTAGATCTTTAGAGGATTTGGAACTGGCGAAGTATAAATAAAAGAGATAAACACTAATTCGAATTTCAGATGAAAGAAGATTGTCTGATGAGATTAGGACGGCTTTCTGGCCGATAGGCGCAAGTATTTTTTTATATTTAAATGTAAAATAGTAATTTGATAGAAATAAATCTTTAGTTAATGCATATCTAAGCCTTTTTAGGGTTCCGTACCCGAAACTAAGCATCTGCTCTCGGTCCATCTGTCATTCTGTCTGTTAGCGAGCTGTATCTCAAAAACTGAAAGTGAACTGTGTAGGGAGTTGAAAAGAAGAGACTTGATCAGAGGCATTTTTCGCTCATCATACACTTAAAAAATTAAAGTTTATTTTTTCGACTATTTTTAACTGCTATTTTTATAGTTAAAGATATATATTTTTAATTCATTCTTTAATTCTTAATTGTACACCATGATAAATAACAAAATATTATATACAGTGATATTTGCGTGATAAATAATACAGTAAGTCCTTCTGAGTAAGTCAAAGCAATTATTTCCCAGAGAGTATTTCACCTTTTTTCACAATTTTTGTCGTTTTTTTTTTTTAATTTAAGTTATTTTTTCTGAAACAAGCGCTCTATGAAACATAATAATTTTGAGTCTTACTACTCTTGATAACATTTTATGTTCACGTCTATGCTGTACGGAAAAATAAACCCTGGTGCTTCGTCGCATGGACTGCGATAGTGAATGTGTATATTGTTATTACCAGTACCCCTAGCCAAGTTGTTAATCTGCAATCTTTAACGCTATTAGAAAACTTTAAATGTACGGGAATTACGTCATCTCAACTTTCAGTCACGTGGTTAAAATAAAAGAATTGGGGGCGTGGCCAACTCGAGGCGTTCGATGCAAGCGAAACGGTTGTAACTTGGCTAGGGGGGGAGTTGTAGAATTTTAGACAATGCGAGTAATATATACGTATTTTATGTATGATGTTTGATACTTGGATGATTTTTTTTTCTTAATTTCAGCATCTAATAGCGCCTTGCTAATTGCAGTTTTTTTTAGCATAATCACTCCCCATTGTTAGACTAAAAAGTTGATCATTATGCGCATCCCTAATGGCGTCGCGCATGATCATGCCCGCACTAGCATCTTTGACATTCGAATATGGAATTGCGCGCCCTTTTCACGGCGTTATACTTTTTGAATTGTTTGGTGTTGTAATTAAATGTATTATGGGTTAAAATTATGTATTTGTATTCGTTCTCTATCCTTACTAATATTATAAAAGCGAAAGTGAGTTTGTTTGTTTGTTCCGTCTTCACGCCTAAATGGCTAAACCAATTTTGATAAAACTTGGTACACGGAAACACCATGACCTGAAATAGGACATAGGATACTTTTTATCCCGGTAGAATGTTCCCTTGGGATAATTTTCTGCTATCACGCGGGCAAAGCCGCTGGGAGCAGCTAGTTACTATATAATTAAAGAAAAAAACTCACGGTTGAAAATAGTTACAGATAGTACTGTCACCATAACGATTCCTACATCAATTCCTGCACGGCGGCAAAACATTGCCAACTAGGGCAACATGTCGGCAAACCCCAAGGGGTTTGTCGGCGGCGGTGACCACTTTCCATTAAGTGGAACATCGCAGCCTAACTGCGTAGCATGTTCCTGATGTCAATAGACATTTTGACACATCGACAACAATGATTAATTATCTTGAACATAGAACATGAGTGTTACAGGCTACACACGCTACGCTATCTTACAAATTCTTACTCTTACTGTCATTGTGTATTTAGCAGCCTCATGTATATAATTTCTTCATCCACTTTTTTTTAATTAGTACAATATTATCATCATCATTTTAGTCGATAGACGTCCACCGTTGGACATAGGCACGGTAATAATATCATACAGTATTCCAACTTCATACAAACGGACGAAACGCGAACTATACCTACACGCCTCGGTTGTAGCATGGGCTCGGCATGTAGACAGTCGCGACAGTCGCAACTGTGCCGCAGTGACGAGCGGACACGACGGTTTTTTTAACAATAATCACGCGATTATTGTTAGTTTGTATAATTAAAAGTAAAGACGTGGTATTTTATTATTAATAATAGTGGTTTATTGTACTATGTGTATGAATTATACTAGAAAAAGCATTTTATTTAAATCTACCAATCAAAAAACAACACGCATTTTTATTGAACACTTCCTATTCAATCCACAAAGTATTTTGTTTATATAAAAAAGTAAGTATATTTACAATCACAAAACTAAATGGAAACACAAAGTAGGCAAATGTAATTAGAATGCTGGAGGCGGGCAGCCCTGTCGCATGTTTACGTACCGCGCGGCTGTAGGCATTTATTTCAAAGATACGGCCGAGTTACAATACTGTATGATACTATTACCGTGACATAGGCTTCCTCCAAGTGTCGCCACAATGAACGATCCGGTGCGTTCCGCATCTATCGGATTCTCGCAACCTTATTTATTTATTTAAATTTCATGTACAGTGGTGGTACATAGGAGAAATTAATGCAACAAGGCATTCTCTACCAGTCAACCTTCACCAGGCCATCGGTCCACCTTGTAGCAGGTCTTCCAACGCTGCGTTTTCCGATATGAGGTCGCCACTCCAGAAACTTTCAGCCCCAACGGCTATCTGTTCTGCGAGCAATGTCACTCAATTTGTGGAAAATATAAATATCGGTCATTGATTTAAAGAACGAATGGTGATCAAAATGGAAAAACAACTGCGCTTAGTATTTTATCGTAGCAACTCTTGTAAATAATTGATTCAATTATGAATATACCAATTATTCAAAAAATTAGCGGACAATTTTGAGATTTCATTTG
The DNA here is from genome assembly GCA_949319445.1 of Mythimna lalbum. NCBI lineage: Eukaryota > Metazoa > Arthropoda > Insecta > Lepidoptera > Noctuidae > Mythimna > Mythimna lalbum. The sequence continues at coordinate 14,504,948 of OX439357.1, read as the reverse complement.
TTTAACTGTGCATTCGTAAGTGTATTAAATATCGTATTTTGATAAAAGTGGACAGTCACAGTAATACTCGGCTCCATATACCCTCTCCTGTGGCTCGGGCGAATTCTGCATTGGTCGCAATGATAAACTTTCTCCAATAGTATCATTGTAGAGTAGACTTTACGGCGTAGATTAATAATATTTAGCCCGTTGACACCGTTTATGTACAGAACTCTTAACACAGAACTTGGAATGCTTTTCTAATAGCAGGATAATTTGTTGACTTAAAGTTAACGACTATTATTATTAAAGATAAATTGAAACTGCGGCTTTATAATTAACCTGTTGCTTGTAAACACTGTTAAGTTTCCCCTTGAAGACATCAATTTAAGTTTTGTTACTCCTCCCACTAACATCTAAACGACAAAATAGAACTAAATTTTTAATTAATATAATAAATTTTCTATAATACTCTTACAAAAATGCGGGTGGCTTGCTTTAGGTGAGGATTGTATGACATAAATGACATTACCAAGCTGGTGATATAAAACTTATATTAAGAACAAAATACTGAATAATAACTTCAATTATCAGATTATGGTAAAATAAAGAAAATACGGTAAACACATTACCATTGCTCGTGTAAAACAAGATTTTTAAGATCTAACCCGGCTGCCATAAATTGCAAACTACAAAGAAAACAGAATTAAGATGGAAAATAAAAGTACGCCCTTGATATTCAAACATGGCTAAGAACTTAAGCTTTGGTGTGGAGCTATGAAATTAGCGTTTCAATAAAATGAGTAAAGTAGTACGCTTTTGGAACGTGCAAATTGCAAGCAAAAAAAAAAACTAAGCAAATTTTTTTTTTGGTCTGACCTACATTTAACTTTTAAAAAATGCCTGCAAATGGTCTATTTGAAATTAATGCTTTTGATTTTTTGATTTTTCAGTCTAACGTAAGTTAGTGGATATTTGTTTAAATTCAATCATAGATTTGACGCCATTAACTGCGTCAAACTAATTGAAGTGAAACTTCGAACTTTTCAATTGTTTTTGTAGTCGATTTTTTTTACACTGTCAACTTATTTAAATTCTACATTTTAGCGTGTAATACTCCGCACAAGAGTGGGAGAAGTTGTTGGATGATTATTTCCGACACGAAAATGTTATTTAAAAAGAGAAACAGATTGCATGTAGTGGAGATGAGAAAGAATGTTGAGTTGGGTGTGTAGTGATGAGAATGGACACAGTCAGACATGTAGACAATAGGTATATTAGAGAAAGTTGACTGAAAAGTCGAAAGGGAATCGTTTTCTTGGTATGGTCATGTGTAGAGGAGGGGTGAAACGCATTTTGCTAATAGAGTTATGAGTATAATGTAGATGGATGGAGAGGTAGAGGTAAGTCAAAGAAACAATAGATGGTTTGTGTAGGGAGTAATATAAAAGAAAAGGGACTTAGTGAAAGCAAGACCGGTGGCAGGACAGAATGGAAGAAAAAAACGTGTTGCGCCGACCCCAAATAACACGGGACACGGGCAAGAAGATTTTTTTATTATTGATAGGCTCGCGTTTGACCACCATCTCACCTGATGGTAAGCGATGATGTGGTCGACGATGGAGCACGCTTGCCTAGAAGTAACCAATTCACTCTTGACTTAAAGACCCCCAAGTTGTAGCTATCAGGAAACACAGACTCCGGCAGGGAATTCCACACAGATGATGATGATCATTTAAAAAGAGTTTCCTGATAAACAAACAGACGTGAAATGCGACCTTGTAGATATCTGTATCTGTATTGCTAATGCACCCGCTTATTTAATAGCCCAAGCATCAAGTTCTGCACAGTTTTTCCCACTTTTGAACGTCGTGGCTTAAGAAATGAGATTTCATTCAAAACTACTTATCAGTTTTATAATAAGCATCCTTTTATTAGATCATTATAATGATAATAATAATAATATTCCACAACTATCACACAACGCCGTCTAGTCCCAAGCTAAGCAGAGCTTGTGTTATGGGTACTAGACAACTGATAAACATACTTATATATCTCTTAATAAATACATATCTATCTATAAATATAAAAATGACCCCCGTTTTCCGTTGTCACGACTTGACATGAAAACGGCTTGACCGATTTGGCTGATTTTTTTTTGTTGTGATTGTTATTGTGAGGAGAAGGTTCTTATGGAAAAAAAAAAATAGGATAGTGTAGGGTAAAGTAGAGTAGGGTAGAGTAGGTTAGAGTAAGGTAGAGTAGGGTAGAGTAGGGTAGGGTAGGGTAGAGTAGGGTAGAGTAGGGTAGAGTAGGGTAGAGTAGGGTAGAGTAGGGTAGAGTAGGGTAGAGTAGGGTAGAGTAGGGTAGAGTAGGGTAGAGTAGGGTAGAGTAGGGTAGAGTAGGGTAGAGTAGGGTAGAGTAGTAGGGTAGAGTAGGATAGAGTAGGGTAGAGTAGGGTAGAGTAGGGTAGAGTAGGGTAGAGTAGGGTAGAGTAGGGTAGAGTAGGGTAGAGTAGGGTAGGGTAGGGTAGAGTAGGGTAGAGTAGTAGGGTAGAGTAGGGTAGAGTAGGGTAGAGTAGGGTAGAGTAGGGTAGAGTAGGGTATAGTAGGGTGGACTAGGGAAGAGCGGGAGCGAAGCCGCACGGGCAAAGCTAGTTATAGATAAATTACACCCAGACACAGAACAAACGATTATGCTCATCACACAAACATTTGTCCTGGGTGGGAATCGAACCCACGACCTCCGGCATAGCAGTCAGGGTCACTAACCACTAGACCACCAAGCCAGTCCATTATACTTCCTCTTCTATAGATCCATTTATATGATAATAGGTTTTCTTTATATGAAACCAGCTTATGCACGTGGCTTCGCTCGCGTACATAAAATACAGCCCATGTCATCCATACTAATATTATAAATGGGATAGTGTGTATGGCTGTTTGTCCATCTTTCACGGCAAAACGGAGTGACGAATTGACGTAATTTTTTAAGTGGAAATAGTTGAAGAGATAGAGAGTGACATAGGCTACTTTTTGCCTCACTCTAACCCTGCACTTAACAGTGGAACCGTGTTACCCAAAATTTAACGCGAGTGAAGCTGCGAGCAAAAGCTAGTTTAGGAATTTAATAAAATCTTCCAATAACAGCTTTCAGACCAGTACTTTCAAAGATCACCTCCTACAAACAAAAAATCATAAAAAAGAAAAACTTTACCTCTTTATAATATTAGTGTAGTTAGATTAATTCATGAATCCCCAAGCGACCACCGGTGGCCGCGCATCTATTGTCTTACTATTGTGTCTCTAATTGACGGTATCTGAAGGGTTAAACGCGATGCAAACGATCCTAAACAATCCAAAAACAACGACAATACCCACTTTTCTATCACAGTGGAAAACCACTGCAATATAAACGTCACTATCGTATTCACAGTTTGACAGCCATCCAGCCGTCACTGTCAAACTGACAAATTGCTCTAACGCTGATATTGATTGGTATTATATTCTACTCTCTTCCGCTAATATTGATTTGATGAATCGGACCTGACAACAGCACCCGTTCTCGCCGAAAAATGATCCGTTGAAAGGTTTTTTATACAGCGACTTTCAGAAATAAATATTTATTCAGGAAATATATTAAAAACCGTTTTTTTGTGTACAGTTTCTGTCTTTATGGGGAAACATTGAAACAGGAAAATATTTGTTGGTTTCTTGAGAAAAAATATAACGATGTTTTTAACTTAAAAACGAGCAAAATATTACGTTTGCTGTATGGGAGCGCCCTTTAATATTTATTTTAATCTGTTTTTTTTTTATTATTTGTTGACAACAGCAACAGAAATACATCAAGTATAAAAAATATCTGTCTACTCTGTCTAAAAAGTCAAACAACTTATGTAATTATTAAGATAAAATGAAATCTGATGTAGTCAACACTGGTTCAATAATTAAGTTTGATTGAGAGATCTTGATCATTGTTTACCTACTAAAAGAAGAACCTTATAAAAAGTGACAAATATAAGTATTTTTTAAATGATTAAATATTACACAAAATTCCCAAGTCTTGACTTTTTAGACAGACTTTAACTATAACGATTGATGAGGTACAGTCAAGCGACTGACGGACCGACAGACAGACAGACGGATAGCGGTGTCTTAGTAATAGGGGTTTTACCCCTTGGGTACGGAAGTCTAAAAACCAGTTTGTTTATTAGAGAAGCTTACTTTCACGTGGGCCAAGTCGCGGGCACAAACTAGTGATACATAATGCGACAACTTTTTTTCTTAGACAATGATTTGTGCCCATAATTAGACGCAATACAATCATTCTTACAACGCTACAAAAAATAATTATGTAATCGTATTGTATTTTTCCTATTGTAAATGCTACAAAAAGGTAGACATAAAATGATGACAAGTTAATAACACGATTTTATTAGCACTGTGCTAATTAAATAATTTAATCTATCCGTTTATTCTAACTAAATACATCATCATGTTTATTTTTTTATTTATTTTTCCCTCCACACAGTTATCTTATTCTAGTACTTAACATTGCCTATAATTTAGAGCCAACTTTGTGAGGGACTGGTGCCTGATGTAGGTATGTACAACAACTTGTATCACCACCAGGTCCAGTGTACCAGGTCACCAGGAGCCTCCCGAGGCTAGTATGCTAGGAAAGAGTTTAAGCATGTCGCAGCGAGCAAATATTTAAGCTCAGTTAAACAAAAAAAACAAAAATATTCTTAAAAAGTAATCTGAAATAGTAGGTACATAAACAGACAATTTATACTTTACATTTCAACACTTACGTTGTTGAAACCTCTACGGTCCGGACTTAGCTTTTTCCCTCGTCGTTTATACCGCGTACATCGAAAGGTTAGAACAATTTGTCTGCTGCGGTCTTCCCGTCCAATTATAATTTAGGCATCTTCAAGGCTAGAGTGAATAAGCTCTTAATAAACTAGTGCGCCTCACCATCAACGATTGCATCACTGCTTACCATCAGGTGGGATCACAGTCAAGTACTAGTTTATCTATATATATATAAATCAATGCCACTTTTCGTTGTTATTTTATAACTCAAGAACGGGCTTACCTATCCAACACAAATTTTTAGGCTTTGTTTGGACTATTTAGTAGATGGTTTATGTGAAGTTTGGTAGGGTAGAGTAGGGTATAGTAGGGTAGAGTAGCGTAGAGTAGTGTAGCGTAGAGTAGTGTAGCGTAGAGTAGTGTAGAGTAGAGTAGTGTAGAGTAGTGTAGAGTAGTGTAGAGTAGTGTAGAGTAGTGTAGAGTAGTGTAGAGTAGTGTAGAGTAGTGTAGAGTAGTGTAGAGTAGTGTAGAGTAGTGTAGAGTAGTGTAGAGTAGTGTAGAGTAGTGTAGAGTAGTGTAGAGTAGTGTAGTGTAGGGTATAGTAGGGTAGAGTAGGGTAGAGTAGGGAAGAGCGGGAGCGAAGCCGTGCGGGCAAAAGCTAGTATAAGATAAAAAAAAATACAGATACCAATAATATTTCTGATTCCCAAAACACGAACAAATTATATTCAATCCAAGTCACTGGCACTTCTATCAATTTATCATTATGTTTCTACGAATATTGTAACAGTATATCCTATTTTCCATTCAAGCTAAAATTAAATAATTCAGAGGCAGACAGGCGTCATGAAATAATACGTTTTGTGACAAGTATCAAGCACGTTTTGTGCCAAATTGACTGACACCTGAATTAATGCATTCCTATCCTTATTCCTTTGAACTTTTTTTTTTCATATTTATGAAAAGAATACTCGTCAACTGCGACACAGGGTATTCCAGTGCGGGATCCAGTGTCACATTTAATTTGTAACACTTTTATGTAAAAAAATAAACATTATTATTATTTATTTATTACTTACTTTATTGAACTACAATTATTACATAACAAATACAAAAAAAAACACATACATACAATGGGCGACCTTGTCACATTCTGCGATCTCTTCCAGGCAACCTGGAATGGACAGTAATTGCCTGGACAAGAAATGGGGCTTTCATTGGTGTTACAAAACCAGTAATAAACATAATAGTTACACAGATATATACATAATTATTGAAAACTATAGACAGAAATAAAAGTAAATGACGACTATCGATATCCACATAAAAAAAGGTTCTGGAGTGGCGACACGTACCGGAAGACGCAGCGTTGAAAGGCTTCCAAAAAGGTGGACCTATAGCCTGGTCAGGGTCGCGGGAATCCGTGGATGCGTGACGCACAGGACCGTTCGTTGTGGCGACGCTTAGGGGAGGCCTATGTCCAACAGTGGACGTCTTTCGGCTGATATGATGATGATGATATTCACATTATTATTTTGTTTTCTGATTTTTTCGAACCAATTCTGTACGTTTTTAGTTTTCGCTAAAACTTGTATAATTATAATCGCGTTTATACCACGTACTGTGCGTACATCGAAGGACTGGAACAATTTGCCTGCTGCGGTCTTCTCGTTCGATTATAAATTTATTTGTTTATTAAATACTTTATGCTCACAAAAATACAGAGGCGGACTAAATGCCTTAGGTATTATCTAGCTGTCGACCTTTGGGTGATGCAGAGAAAAATAGTGGTAGGTGCAATTAAAGGGAGAAAAAGGCGAATACCTACAAGAATAGATAGGTTACTAATACAAAATAAATACAATACAAACACATAATAACATACTCAAAATAATAAACTAAATATCTACACTACAGTCAAACAATTAGTTACACAGGTAGACAGAAATGTTGCAGAGAACTTTTAAAATTACTACGATAGAAGGTAGAATAGTACTAACCAGTAAATAAAATCTAAACCAGTATTTTTTTTTTTTTTTTAATCCGTATAAACTAGTGCTTGACTGCGATCCCACCTGATGGTAAGCAGTGATGCAATCTCTGATGGTGAGGCGCACTAGTTTATTAAAAGCCTATTCACTCTAGCCTTGAAGATACCCAAATTATAATCGGACGGGAAGACCACAGCAGGCAGATTGTTCCATTCCTTCGACGTACGCGGTATAAACGACGAGGCGAAACGCTTAGTCCGGACCGTAGAGGTTTCAACAACGTATGGGTGGATACTCGCCGTACGTCGGGTTGTCCGATGGTAGAATTGAGATGGCGGAATCAAGTCATGCAATTCCTGCGCACACTCTCCAAAAAGAATCCTGTAAAACACCGAAAGGCTGGCTACCCTACGCCTGTGCTCAAGGCTTTGAAGGTTGGACTTAACCAAATCTGGATCACCAATTAGCCTTTTCGCACACCTTTCCACCGAGTCCAAAGCTGCCAGTACATCAATAAGCGAGTAAACTTGGAACTAAATCGCCATGAAGGCAAAATCTCACGATGGACTAATCGACGATCGCTTAAATCCACCTAGTTAATCCTAAGGCGCCCCAATCAAGCCAATAACACTGGGTACCGTTTGCTTTCGTCCGCCGTCTAGTGTGTGTTGTACTTCTTTATTTTTTAATCACTGTGAATAGCAGAATGTTTTATTGCACAGAATGTAGCATTTGTGCAAGTACTAGCACAGAATGTAGCATTTGTGCAAGTACTAGCACAGAATGTAGCATTTGTGCAAGTACTAGTATTAGTTTACCTACTTTCGTTTCTTAGACTTTGACTGGCCTGTTGGTCTAGTGGTTAGTGGCCCTGACTGCTATGCCGGAGGTAGTGGGTTCGATTCCCACCCAGGACAAATGTTTATGTGATGATCATGATCATTTGTTCTGTGTCTGGGTGTAATTTATCTTTAATATGTATGTATTTAGAAATATATAAGTATGTTTATCAGTTTTTTTTCTCGACGGGGAAAATCATCTTTGACGAAACCCACTCTTGGGTGGAGCGGGAGACAGAGTCAGACTCTTACTGACTAAAAACCCCGCGCCGTTCCTTCTAGCCTTCATACCGGGGCACGAGCTCCCTTTCGGACAACCCTGTCCCCAGTAGGCTTCGACCCAGCTGGGCCCCTCCTGCTGCTGACAACTTCTTGAGGCGCGCGGGAACAGTGCGCGCCGTCGACGTCTTGGACTCGGTCCATTACCGGACGATCGGACAGCGAGCTACCCATGGCTCGCCGTCCGCGAGCCCGCGTCTACGGTGGCCGGAAATCGGGATCGGAATCCCGGCGACGGCGGCGAGGGCGCCGTTGCCTGATGCGGTCGGCCTCCTCCTTTGCAAGCATTACTGCTTCGCAGAAGGAGGCGACCGCCTGCCATTCCTCCTCGCTCCGGACCATGGCCTCGACCAGGGCCCGGCGCGAGAGGTCTCCGCCGCCGATCGCCCCCACGAGGGCACGGCGATGCTCCGCCCAGGCAGGGCACACCTCGACGGTGTGCTCTACCGTGTCCTCCGGGCGTTGCGCACAGTGGCGACACCCGGGCGTCTCTTCCGCCTGAATCCGATGCAGGAACCTCCCGAACTTGCCGTGTCCGGTGAGGACCTGCGTCATGCGGAAGGTAAGAACGCCGTGAGGTCTTTCCAGCCACGCCTCAAAGAGGGGACTTACCGCCATAATCGTGGCGTGCCCAGTATGTTTATCAGTTGTCTAGTACCCATAACACAAGCTCTGCTTAGCTTGGGACTAGATCGCGTTGTGTGATAGTTGTGGAATATTATATTATAATTGTACTTTGTTGTACTTTAGACAGGAGATTTCAAATTCTAGAAATTCTGCTTTTGGTCAAATGTTATTTCTTATGGCTTTTGAGTGGGTAATAATAATTATTTCATACAAGCTTTTGAGCGCAGCTTCACCTGGGTTTACGATATATAGCCTATGTCACTGAGAAATAAAGTTTATTTTAGTTTATTAATAATCAAGTACATTATACATGGTTGTTAGAACAGTGATCCCCAAACTAGACGTTAATCTGTATCTTAGGGATCAGAGTTGTACATTATATTTTATATACAAAAGGTCGTACATGACGATTATTATCACAATCAAACTAATAATAATTAAGTGAAGTTAAAATGATAATAATAATAATGAATATTGAAATTGACAAAAAGCAGTTTTCTATTATTGAAAAAAATTTAACAATCGGACCAGTACTCGCAGAGATTACCTAAGAAGAGCGATAAGGATATATGTTTAAGTATAAGGCTCAAATGTATAATTTTTTATCTTGGTGTACAATAAAGTATATATAAATAAATAAAACTAACTTTACCTCTTTATAATATTAGTGTAGATACTTTTTTTAAACGATACCCTTGTTACGTTACACTCGAAATGCTACTGTATCTTGTGTACGTTCACAAATATGTCACATACACAAGACATCGTAAATTATATATATTGATCGAGTAACTGTCTACAGAATATCAAAATTGCCATATTTGAAATTAACCTACCCATTCCGGTGGCTTGTTACTTCAAAGGATATTAAAACAAATAACGTGTATAATCACCAGGTATTAACATCACTAGTGAATATAATTAATACGAGCATATAGTTCAATTTTATTCATTAAATTCGATAATTAAATATTTCGTTATATATTTTTTTATCTATTACGTTTGATCTCCCGATATACTGCATGCATCATATAAAAGTCTCGGCCATCTTCAGCTTTGTCCACTTTTTCTGTCTTGAACTGTAACAATCTAGTCATCTTCTGCAATCTATTTATTTATTTATTTATTTATTTATTTATTTATTTATTTATTTATTTATTTATTTATTTATTTATTTATTTATTTATTTATTTATTTATTTATTTATTTATTTATTTATTTATTTATTTATTTATTTATTTATTTTTGTACACACAAACACTTAAAAAAGAAAAGAACAAATAAGAATAGAAGAGTACAAAGGATCTGCTTATCTCTAAAGAAATTTCTTCCAGCAGACCTGTGACAGGACAGTTGGATAAGAAACGTAGATACAGTGTGTATAAATGAAATAGACTATAATTTTCCAGATTAAATATCACAATACATACATATATTTATATGAAAGGAAAAACTTACTGAATGACATATCAACATACAGCCGAAACTGCTGTGATAGGAGCGTGTTTGGCTCAAGGCTTCCTTTTATGACATAGGCGAGCACTCAAAAAGGATTTAAATTAAATACAATCCTTCATTTCGTGTCGATGCTCTTAAATTATATTTTTTATTCAACTAATTCTATAACGGGTGTCTAAAGTTTGTATGTAGAAACCTACTTTCTAGTCTTTGCGTACAATCACCAAGTATCATCATCATCATCATCATCAGCCTTTTTAATGTTCCCACTGCTGGGACTCAGGCCTCCTCTCTAGGAGAGGGAATGAGCTGTAATCCATCACGCGGGCCCAGTGCTTGTTGGTGGATGTCACATGTATTCGAATTTTTGGTTTCCCCACGATGTTTTCCTTCACCGTTTTAAGAGCAGTGGTGATGAAATAAATTACACAAAGTAATGCACCTGGCTGAATTCGAAACCGCGACCTACAACTCGTAAGTTGGAGCCATTACACAGCCACATCATCATCAATAGTGAATATACCTAAACATACACCTAACAACATAGCTACTCGTCAACACTAGACACTAATAGATGCACTCAAACCTGCACACAAAATCCGGAATACGGTAGTGCAATCGCCCAGAGCACCCAAAGTCCCAATTAAGCGAGTCCCAATCAGAGCATTAGCACATTTCCAGTTTGCTTTCAATCGATACGATCGCTACATTAGTCAGGCGATAGGATTTCCGTTGCTGTGCAGCGATTTTGTACCCGTCTATACCACTACGTAGCCATTTTGTTGTTCTATTTGTATTGCTTTATTTTAAACGCTTTTAATAGATGATTGACTACTACAAGAAGTCCTGAAAATTATCATTATTATTCAGTTATCTTAATGATTTCATATATTTCATAGTATTTATTAGTTTATTATTTTAGCATATTTATGTATTTTATTATAATAAATAAATTATTTTATATTTTTCCGTTTAAAGTATCTGTTATTTGTTTGTTGTGCAAACCTACCACAGTGTTGTCTTTTTAACCCAAAGGTTGACTGGTATAGAATGCCTTGTTGCATTAAGTCCGCCTATGTACCACTACTGTACATGAAGTTTAAATAAATAAATGATTTTGCCATAATTTCTTTTGTGTCACTACTCTTTCTTTATTTGTTTCTTGCTTGCTTCATCATCGTCATCATCATCATCATCATCATATCCACTGCTGAACATAGGCCTCCCCTTTTTTTTAGGGCTCCCCTTTTTTTACGGTGAGCAAAAATCATCTTATGACAACCATGCAAAAAGCCCTTGGGTGGAGCGGGAGATAATGTCAGACTCTTACTGACTAAAAACCCACCCCGTTCCTTCTAGCCTTCAAACCAAGGCACGAGTTTCCTTTCGGATAACCCTGGCCCCGGTAGGCTTCGACCTAGCTGGGCCTCTGCTGTTGCTGACAACTCCTTGAGGCGCGCGGGAACAGTGCGCGCCGTCGACGTCTTGGGCTTTGTCCATTACCGGACGATCGGACAACGAGCTACCCAGCATCCCCCTCCTCTTGCTTGCTTGTTGTGTCGCAATTTTATTCTCGTCTATTAGGGTACTAATAGTTCATTGTTTTATAAGTACTAACTTGTTAACGTCTTTTCTATTGTTACCAATGAAATAGTATAGTTGCGATTTTCCTTGTATTCTCTGTAAATGGTATCAGATCAATGATATAAATTATTTAATGTTGTTACCAAAGTAGCTGTGCTCAGTTTAACCCTTCAGATACCGTCAATTAGAGACACAATAGTAAGACAATAGATGCGCGGCCACCGGGTGTCGCTTGGGGATTCATGAATTAAAGAATTACTGAGTTAGCGAACTGAATTGAAATAGGATAATACTTAATCTTGATTGAAAATATTTTCATTTCGAATTCGGATACTCCTAATCCTCTCTTTACAAATTATTAAAGCAATATAGCCAATTAGGGAAGATTAATTACAATCCACCAAAAACATAAATGTAAAAAGGGAGCGAAGTTTAATATTATTTGGTTTGGTTATCGACTTTACAAGCAAAATAATTGAGATCTAAATAGATGCTACAGATTTTACTGTAGACCATCTTGAAATTTATTTATAACAGCTTAAATCTCAAAATATTACCTGCCTTGTTTTTTAACAGCAACATAAATATTATATAATGACAACTTCCGTATCACATAAAGATGATAAGTTGATAAGTCAAATATAAAATGGCTCAGTCAGGGTGTTGTGTTGACATAATTATATAAAAGCTACCGAAATTGTACCCTATTAAACAAAATTGATTGATTATCATTTTCAAATCTTAAAAATTCATTATCTTCAGATTGTGATTTATTTGTTTTTTTGTAAATTTATAATAACCTATTTTTTTTTGGAAATGGGAAATCATCAAATAACTGCAATTTCAGATGAAGCAAGAAAGCGTGTCAGAGTCACTGTGGCTCTAGCAAAGGGCAAATTCAAATTCATTTATTTAGTCAGAATATGGTACATAATGGTCTTGAAACAAATGAATAGTCTCATCACATTCTGCCACGTGTGGCGTGCAAATATTTGGTAGGTACAAAAATCATTTAAAAAAAATATTATGTTAGTATTGAGTTAGTACGAATAAAATTACAATTTATAGCATGTCAAATTATTATAGAGAGATGTCAAAATTTATAAAATAATTAGAGAGAGATGTCAAAATATATGAAATTATTAGAGAAAGTAGTCAAAATTTATAAAATCACAATTCAATTAAGATGTCAAAATTTATAAAACTACAATTCAATTAAGATGTCAAAGTATCATTCAAATAGTCGTTTAAATTATAATAACATTTTATACACAACAATTCTTTTAGTTCCTTTTTAAACCCATTTAAATTTAAGTCTTTAATAGATTTTGGAATTTTGTTAAATACTTGTGAGGCTATGCAAAATATACTTTTTCTCATTAGTGCTGTTTTGGCTATACGTCCGCGTAACATATCTTTTCGCCTATTACGTTTCACAGTGTCGGATAAGCTAGGAAACAGGTGCGAGTTTAATTTGACAAATAATGCTGTTTCATAAATATACAAAGACGGGAGTGTCAGAATTTTATATTTTTTGAAAAATGGTTCACAGCTGTCTGTAACTTGAAGTTTGAACATGGCTCTGATAGAACGCTTTTGCGCTTTAAAAGCAGTTTCTCTATTTGTTGAGTTGCCCCAGAAAATAATACCGTATCTTAATACAGATGCTACAAGGCCATGATACGCTGTAAGTAATGCATCTATGGAAACAGTAGGGGCAAGTTTATACAAGGCATAGGATGAACTACTAATTTTCTTACATAGCGCTTCAATGTGATCCTTCCAATTGAGTTGTCTGTCAATTATTAAGCCTAGAAATTTTGCACTATCTACATCGTGAATTTTACTATTTTGATATTGCACATTCATTTTCAACCTAAGTTTTTTATGGCCAAAATGCATTATTTGTGTTTTGACAAGATTAATTCTTAAATTATTATTATTAAGCCAAGAAATAATTGAATTTACCGCGCTATTGACTTCAGCTTCATATGATTCAGGGTTATTACATGTTATTGTGACCGTACTATCGTCAGCAAAAAGTGATATTGGGAAGTCTATAGCTTTGGGCAGGTCGTTAATGTAGATTAAGAACAGTAAAGGGCCTAATACACTGCCCTGTGGCACACCAAAATATACTGTGCGTTCTTTAGAAAGGTATGTTACTTCTTCCTTAGTTTTAAAATTCAAGTTTGTAATAGCGGTAAATTGTTTTCTATCTGATAGGTAAGTGCTTAACAAGTCAAGAATATTACCTCTTATACCGTAAGTGTCAAGTTTATTTCTTAATATATTGTGGTCAACGTAGTCAAAGGCTTGTGTCATATCACAGTACACAGCGCAAACAGGCGTCTTATTATCAATGTTAGTCATAATTTTATTCAAAAAGTCATATATCGCCATGTTTATAGTCATATTCTTCCGAAAACCTTTTTGTTCAGTACAAAATATCTTCCGTTTTTCTAGATATGCGTATAGTTCATTATAGATATATTTTTCAAAAATTTTAGAAAAAATCGACAAAAGCGCAATAGGTCTATAATTTTGCATTAGTTGCTTATTAACTTTTTTAAAAATAGGTTTCACTATGGAGACTTTAAGACGATCCGGAAAAACACCGTGGCTGATGCATAGATTAAGAATATGACTCAAATGTTTAGAAATTAAGTCGGCAACATGTTTTAGAACTTTAGTAGAAATTTCGTCATACCCAGCGCTATTTGTGTTTTTTAAACACTTTATGATGTTAAACATTTGTACCGGTTGACATGGAGCCATGAACATCGATTTTTGTTTATTTGTGATATACGCACTAGATTTTTTACCTGCCCCGGGTATTGGCATAATTTTTTCTATAAAATAATCATTGAACTGGTCAGCAATTAATTGTGGTTTGTCAATAGTTTTATTGTCAATTTGAATTGTATTTATTGAGTCATTAGGTAGATTAAATTTAGAGTTCTTTATTATTTTCCATGTCATTTTACTTTTATTGTCAGAAGTTTTAATGTTATGGTTATTTTGTGATCGTTTAGTCAGATTTATTATTTTTTTTAGAGTCTTTGAGTAGTTTAAATATTTTATTTTATTTTTTTGTGAAGGTCTAAGTCTAGACGCCCATAATAATTGCCTTTTTTTAAGACTGCATATTTTAAGTCCTCGCGATATCCATTTTGGTTTTCGGATTGTAGGTATTTTAATACGTCTACGGGGGAAGCATAAGTCATAGAATAATTTGAATTGGTCAATAAACAAGTTAAATGCGTCATTTGGATCCTCAATCTGATATATTTCAGAGAATGTTAGGTTTTCCAGGCAGTTTCGAAATTTAATCATATTATCTGGGCTATAGTCTCGTTGAGTTTTATACCAATATTTTAAATTTCAGTTCAACGGTACGGGACACTTGAGCAACTGAGCAGTGTGATCCGATAGGGCAAATTAAGGAACACTGTGGTTATTAATCAGTAAAAGTCTGACTGTCCAGTAAAAGTCTATTCCGGTAGAGGTTCTTTAATTATTTCTCACAACAAAAATAATTTGAATACGCAAAAAAGAAAGGTTTGGTTTGGTAAAAGTAGACGACAAACTTGAGAAGTACTAATCAAAGAGAATAAAACAAAAGACTGATGCAAATCCAATCCTAGTTAAACTTAAGAAACGTTGAGACGATGAACAATGCTCTCACCATATATCACTACCCGAGTACGCTAGAAACCAGGACGTTTCATTAGAATAGGACTGACAGACAGAGATAGATAACACAGCCTGAGTGTAACCCGGGCCACCGCGCCGGCAGCCGGCTGCAGGGTGACACAGATTCTACGAAATTAAACCGCAAATCTTAAGCCCAGTTTTAATTAATACCTAAAAATAAACTTCAATCCAAATGGAGCTCGTCTCTAATCCCTAAAGCTATGTACAGACTGTTGTAATGTAACATGCAAGGTGACATGAAAGGAGCATTTCATAAGTGTGGACGCAGCGCACGCATAGAGCGTGTACCTACTCGCGTGTGTTCCCGGCACTCCATTTTTGGTAAAACCTTGCTATGACATACATAGCGAGGTTTTAGGTGTCACGTGTGCTTAATATTTTCTTATATGTTTCGATTTTCAAACTGATACAAATATTAAAAAGCTAGCTGTTGTTACGAACATTGTTTAAAGTGCGTTGAGACAGTTCGACGGATGAAGCCAGTTCCTAGTTTAGCCCAAAACTTGTATTCGTCGCCCGTAAGTCACATTTTGAAAGGCGACGTATAGTTAAGAGTACGCCTTTTTACACCGCATCAATACAGTCCACTTTTATTCAAACCAGCCTAACCCTTGCGACAGGGTATCCGCATTCAATTTATCTACATATTTCTGCACAAAGTAATTGGAGTTTGGCTATTATTTTATGATATATGCGGGTGAACAGAGCTCAGTCTGCCGAAAACTCGAGTACCCATCTACATTAATGCTTCACGCATACTGTACACCCTTTTATGTTCAGCGAAAATAAAAATAAAAAACAGATCGCGGCGCGCACAAGTTGAGATGGTCATTTTGCGTGCGTAGCGTGCACGCGTCCACACCATAAGAATCCTGTTACAATGTGGACGGCAAATTCTTTTCTTGCATGTTACATTGCATGTTACGGTACAGCAGTCTATACCCAGCTTAAGAGAAGCAATGAAGTGTAACACCACACAAAGGTTTTCAAGATTTGCTCAATCGATTTTCTTTTTCTCGATTCTTTTTTTGAGATTTATGGACGAGTTTCAGAGGAAAGTATTTGAGATTTATTACGTTCGTCTGTCGACGAACTTCCTTCATTAACAATGTTTCTGAAACTTTCTAGTTTAATATTGGAAAATCATTTAATTTCATAACGTACTCTAATAAAAGGAGGTTCGAAGATGGATGGACGCGCCATGTGTAATGTTATTACGTTGCTTTCGTAATAAGGTACAGATGGTGTACATAGTTTATGTAACTACTAACGAGATTAGGGTTCAATATATTTTTTGTTTTCAATAGATTTGTGTTTCAATCATGCAAAAATAGTTGAACAGATTTAAATGAAATTTTGCACAGATAATAGTTTGTAACTTGAATAAATACCTGGAGTTCTAATAATTCATCAGAATAATAATCTTGGTTTTTTTTTATGATTTTTTTTTTCATTATGGATAGGCTCGCGTTTGACCACTATATCACCTGATGGTAAGCGATGATGTGGCCGACGATGGAACACGCTTGCCTAGAAGCAACCTATTCACTCTTGAAGACCCTAGGTTATATCTATCAAGAAACACAGACTCCAGCAGGGAATTCCACTCCTTGGTGTACAATAAGGTATATAATTAAATAATACTAATTCACCCCGGTAAATGGCTTAGCATAGACTGTGGACGCTATATAAGATCAGAGTAGGGCTGAAACCCAAAGTGCTAAAGTCGTACCAAATATAGGAGGCCAGAATGATGAAAATCTAGACCCCATAGCTGAAATCTTGATTGGTGGATTTATAAACTACCAAGAGATGAGAATCACAAAGAAATATTTAAAGAAAGAAAAAATATTTATTTGGTACAGCACAAGGCCCAAACACAAATACAAGAAATAAAAAATAAAGTGGATGTGTGCCTCATGGTGTGCCGATTTACATTCAAAAATTACCAGGAGACCAGAATCATGAAGAAATAAAATTAACATTTTAGGTAACAACAGTTGATAAGCTACGACATTTACTGAGATATACGAGTTTTATGTGTTCTGTGTAATTCTTCTAAATGAGTGCTTTAGTGAAATTCACAAGATTTATTCGGTACCTAGCTTTTTTATTTTGATCTTCTATGTCAGAAATTTATATTATATTTCTTCTTGATTCCAGCCACCATTAATTTTTAATAATAAAATCCCAATTTACGTTCACTCAGACGAAGTCACGGGCAGAAACTGTTTTTGTTAAAATACTTCCCTAAAAAGAAAGCTTTGATTTCGTTACAAATATTCAAATAACTTTGCCGTCATAACTGTAATGATCAAACAGAGGCCACTGAGGCCATTCATAAAGATTTCATTTCACGGCATTTGATTTAAAACCAAATTCTACCCCAAATTACTTCAAAAACGGCTCTTGAATGGGCATATAATCAAAATGTCACAAAAATGTCCTTTGAAAAGTAACAAAGGGATCTTGACAAAACACAAATTCGGTCATATCGTGTGACTGCAATTCAATCCCGTGTCAAAAGATCGTTTAGAAAATTCATAAGTGTGGTATGTGCCATACCGTTGCCAAGAACCTAGATCCGTTCGTGGGCGGTATCACGCGTACCACAAAGAATATGGTCTTTTGAATTGAATTCTGAAAGAATGAGCACAAAAGAATAAATAGCTTTAGAATGTGCTTTCTAAAAGAATATTGCGAGGTCGACTGTAAGTTTATTCTCAATTTTCAAATTGAAATATAGCGATCCACGTTTTCAAATGAAAGATAACAGTAGGATATATAGACCACGTTTAAATTTTACCATCCAAAAATTCAATTCACATTTATACAGATCAAATCGTCCATAAAACTCGCTCCATTTACCAAATAAAATACCGTGAGACTAAAGGGGCAAAGTTTAAAAAACCATAACCCACTGTAAAACAATTTTCTGCGCTGATCGATGAAAAACTCATTGTAAAGTTGGTGAAACTCCATAAATGTTGAGCGTGAGTCGTTGTACGATCTAAAGTTGAGTCGACGACAACTTCAGAACTTCTGTTGACTATAAGTGAGTCAACAAAAAAAAAAACACTCCATGTATAACTAGAAAAAAAAACTGATTATTCTAAAAAAACTAGGTTAATTATTTTCTTTTTTTGGGGTAAAAAGTGGTAATGGGCAGGGCACATTGCTCGGAGAACAGATGGCCGTTGGGGCCGAAAGGTTCTGGAGTGGCGACCGCGTACCAGAAGACGCAACGTTGGAACGCCTCCAACAAGGTGGTCTGATGACCTGGTGAAGGTTGCGGGAAGCCGATGGATACGAGACGCACAGGAACGTTCGTTGTGGCGACGCTTGGGGGAGGCCTATGTCCAGCAGCGGACGTGTATCGGCTGAAATGATGATGATGAGGTTAATTATTGTCTTTTTTTAGGGTAAAAGTCACCCGCTTTAGAGCGGAGCGGGTGTGCTTTTACAGATTAACTCTTCAATCGTGATAATTAGAGACACAATAGAAATTCAATGGTGCGCGAATGCCGGCGTTCGCTCGGGGTTTTTAATGAATTAAAACTACACCTATGTTTCTTCTTGGCCTTGCGTTCCTGAACCCCCACCCCCACCACTGGTTTTCCTTTCTGAAGTCGACCCTTGGCTCCAGTAGGCTTCGGTCCTGCTGTTTTGATGGATCACTTCTGTTTTGCTGAAATCTCTTTCGAGGCGCGCGTGGAACACTACGCCCTGTCGACAACTCAGGCTCGTCATTCGCAAGCCTACGCTTACGCCTGGCTGGAGAACGAGGTTAACTTTCTGTTCAGATTAAAAAAGTAGTTACATACTGTTTATTTAAATGTATGTGTGGGGTTCGAATAAAAGTTTTTCTTTCTTTTCTTTTTGTTTTAGTAAGTGGTTTGAAATTTTCTTTTTTGAAATGTAATAGTAATTTTGCCAAATTAACAAATGTGGCTTTTTTATGGTGGGGAAAATCATCCAATCACGCTCTTGGGCGAAGCGGGAGATGGTGTCAGACTCTTACTGACTAAAAACCCACCCTGTTCCTTCATACCGGGGCTCCAGCTCCTGTTATTGCTGACAACTTCTTGAGGCGCGCGGGAACAGTGCGCGCCGTCGACGTCTTGGGCTCGGTCCGGACAATTACCGGACGGTCAGACAGCGAGCTACCCTGTGCCTGATTTTTTTCATATTAATACGACGACTTTACCAATTATATTTGCAAGCGTGTAGTAACTTTGCGTAAAGCTGCTATACACACTGCGCCACTATGTCTGTAATGCTATGCGACGACTGGAAAATTCCAGGGTCCAAGGTTGCGATTCAAACACTTGCCCTGAGCTTCAACCACCATCATCCAGGCACGGTAATAATATCATACAGTATTCCAACTTCATACAAACGGACGAAACGCGAGCTATACCTACGCGCCTCGATTATGGCATGCGTTCGGCATGTAGACAGTCGCGACCGTCGCAACTGTGCTGCAGTGACGAACGGACACGACGATTTATTTTTTAACAATAATCGCGCGATTATTTTTAGTTTGTATAATTCAAAGTAAAGACGTGGTATTTTACTATTAATAATAGTCGTTTATTGTACTATATGTATAAATAATACTAGAAAAAGCATTTTTTTTTATTTACCAATCAAAAAACAACCTATTCAATCCACAAAGTATTTTGTTTATATAAAAAAGTAAGTATATTTACAATCACAAAACTAAATGGAAACACAAAGCAGGCAAATGTAATTAGAATGCTGGAGGCGGGCAGCCCTATCGCATGTTTACGTACCGCGCGGCTGTAGGCATTTATTTCAAATATACGGCCGAGTTACAATACTGTATGATACTATTACCGTGATCCAGGCCAGGAAAGTACCTAGCGCCTACCTCCATAGTCGTCATTAACTTGTTTTTAAATATAAACGGCTTTTATTCCCTCGACCTTATAAATAAATGTTAATTAAGTAGAAAGTTAGTTAATTAAGTTTCTCTAAAAAATAGATAGATAACCGCAAACGCTACAGACTATCGTTTTTTATGTCGAGAGGAACTCGGTAGGACGTACGAGTATAATTGACAATCGAATTATTTGTGTGAAGAAGATTTTGCTAGCTAAATGATTGATTAAGTATCAAACATGTAGGAATCGATGGAACAGTTTGCGAAATTGAAACGAGGTTAGCTGAATGATTCTGTTTATTGAAATGAGTTTACTTTAGAGTTTATTAGTTTGATACTGACATAATGTAACGTGTAATTGCGTAATAATGCTTGGTTTGTTTTCGTGGACATTCGAACCAATTGGTACCTATGGTTTCAAAATATTCGCTTATGCAAACCTAGCTGACCCGGCGAACTTCGTACTGCCTAATAGTCAATGGCTATAGTATATCTTTCGATATAGTCAACCTATTGCTATGAAACAACGCCTAAGTATATACCCAAGTATGTATATCTAATCTTTGTAATTTTTTTTACAATAAGGTATCTTCTTCTGTGTATATGTGTGCACATAAATTCTAAAATATAACAAAATAAATATTTTTAATAATTTCTGTTAGTCCGCATCAAAGGTACTTTTTAGTTAGTTGTTAATTTGAAATTTTAAAATATTGATTTAAACAGTAAAACATCAATCATTACTCCATTTAAAACCAGCAACATAACTTCCCGTCAATTACCAATGAGACCTTACGATATCCTAGAGCCTAGAAATATAGTATCATTTACTAACAAGGTAATAATTTGATGTATGACCTAACACACTCAAATGAGTCGCAATTATTAATGGTACGGTCTCCACTAGGCCAACGTTACTGCGGTAATTGGGGCCAGAATTGGTGTGAGAATACATTAATATTATGTAAGACTTGCTTCAGCTAGCGGCTTCGCCTGCATCAAGATAGAACATTGTCACGAGAGACCATACTATTGGGGTAAAAAGTATCTTATATGCCAAGGAGTTTTGTAGCGCTTAGGTGGTGTGTAGAATACGGCCAAGTGAAACTGGCCATTTGTCGATATTTCAATCCTTGTTTGGCCTACTTTCTTTAGACTTTTTACTGTCATAGAAATCCTACATCAATTATATGGCCAAACGAGGATTTTTTTTATTTCGACGGGGAAAATCATCTTATGACAAGACCCGCTCTTGGGTAGAGCGGGAGATAGTGTCAGACTCTTACTGACTAAAAATCCCGCGCCGTTCCTTCTAGCCTTCATACCGGGGCACGAGCTTCCTTTCGGACAACCCTGTCCCCAGTAGGCTTCGACCCAGCTGGGCCCCTCCTGCTGTTGACAACTCCTTGAGGCGCGCGGGAACAGTGCGCGCCGTCGACGTCTTGGACTCGGTCCATTACCGGACATGGCTCGCCGTCCGCGAGCCCGCGTCTACGCTGGCCGGAAATCGGGATCGGAATCCTGGCGACGGCGGCGAGGGCGCCGTTGCCTGATGCGGTCGGCCTCCTCTTTTGCAAGCATTACTGCTTCGCAGAAGGAGGCGACCGCCTGCCATTCTTCCTCGCTCCGGACCATGGCCTCGACCAGGGCCCGGCGCGAGAGGTCTCCGCCGCCGATCGCCCCCACGAGGTCACGGCGATGCTCCGCCCAGGCAAGGCACACCTCGACGGTGTGCTCCACCGTGTCCTCCGGGCGCTGCGCACAGTGGCGACACCCGGGCGTCTCTTCCGCTTGAATCCGATGCAGGAACCTCCCGAACTTGCCATGTCCGGTGAGGATCTGCGTCATGTGGAAGGTAAGGACGCTGTGAGGTCTATCCAGCCACGCCTCAAAGAGGGGACTTATCGCCATAATCGTGGCGTGCCCGCCAAACGAGGATTGAAATATCATCAAAACTTAACATATGCTCGCAGTATAGATGGCCGTTGGGGCCGAAAGCTTCTGGAGTGGCGACTGCGTACCGGAAGACGCAGTGTCGGAAGGCCTCCTACAGATGGACCGATGACCTGGTGAAGGTTGCGGGAATCTGATGGATGCGGGACGCACAGGATCGATCATTGTGGTGACACTTGGGGGAGGCCTATGTCCAACAGTAGACGTCTACTGGCTGAAATAATGATGTTAACATTTAAACGATCTGGCCAATTTGACATGGCCGTACCATGAAGCTATCAATTTCTATGATCTGGCCACGACACAGACACACTTAGTGAATTGTATCCAAATAAAATTAAATTTCCAATTAAAGCTTAATTTTCTCTATAGTGATAAAACTCTGATTGATCAGTTAATATTATAAAGGCAAAAGTTGTGTGAGTGTGTGTATCTTCATTTATTACTTCTTCCTGCCGCAATGGCTGATCGGATTTTGATGAAACTTAGTTCACAGGTAGATCATGTCCTGGAACAGCACATAGGATAATTTTTATGCCTTTAGGATAATTCTCTAGAACCACACGGTCGAAACCGCTGCCAGCAACTAGTAACATAGAAACAAATCAATTTCAATATAAGCTTAATTTTTTCTCTTTACTTATCAATTATTCTCTTAATCGGTGAGTTTATTTAAAAGATTCTTTCCACTAAGTATTATTCTGAAAACGAATTAAGTCAAGTTTTTGTAGTAACACTTTTGAAAGAGAATAATTACTTTCCCAATGAATTATCGTCAAACATTTTGCTCAAGAATTTATTATCAAAAGCGTCGCTCGAAGTAGTTTTTTGTCCTAATTACTTCACTAAATTTCAGATTAAAAACTAAATGTCTTATCTTAAGATTAAGTTTCTGTATATTTTCTGGGAAAGTGTTCGAGAAAAACAAGTATATTTTTAAGTAAAACTATTATTAAAAACATTTGTAAAACATAAAATCTTTGTTAATTTTTATTCGACGATTCTGACGAAGTCACAATTAAATATGTTCGTTGATAATTACGAGGACACCACTTACGCCTTCTTTAAATAGTAGCGACATCTATGACGCCTAGATAATATCCACAAGATAGCTGTGTAACCAAAATATCTACAGAAAAATGTGTAAGAGCATCATAACCACGTAACAGCGGTTGTATGAAAATGTATCTCGAAAAGGACGCTCTCTATATTTTGATTGTTGAAAGGTGTCATTTTTTATGCTGTTTGGTATTAAAGTAGGTATTAATTATTATTGGAACTGTAGCGACATCTATGACGCCATATAAGAACTACGAAAAGTAAAGAAATAAGAAAATACGAAATCCTGCATCGCACAGTCAAAGAGCTCCGCGCGATTTGAACATATACGACAGCCCGACATCAACTACCGGGCAGTAGCCCACCAGACTATAACACCTGTCTGCTCGGAGGATCCTCCCTTTCCAACGGAAGTTTGCGGGACTTTACTCTCTGTTCCGCATACCTCCAAAAAGTAATAAAAACAAGTGATTTTAAAAGGCGGAAAATTATTTAATACAGTTTCAAATTGTATTAAGTACAAGCTGTATTATATATAATATTCCACAACTATCACACATTGCCTTCTAGCCCAAAACCATATACAACTTGTAAATATGATATAGTTATATAGGTATATATAAAGTACTTCAAAATCGATTGGCTTTTCCTGTTCATAGCATAGCATAATTTTCTCACTACTGGGATTCAAGCCTCTTTTCCAGGAGCACGCGGGCCCGGTGCGGATTGGTGAATTTTTTTGCTTTGATTTTTTTGCTTCTGGTTTCATCACGATGTTTTTCTTCACCGTCTTGAGAGCAATGGTAATGAAATAAATTACACAAATTAATGCGCCAGCCTGGGTGGGTTTAAACCCTCCCGCAACCTATAACTCGTAAGTCTCTATCTAGACATATATCAGACTAGTTAACAATTAATCACATTAGTCTTGCGTCCATTTTCGTTTCAGAAACTTTACCTAAGTCTTTTATCGCTAAACATTTTCGGCTTTTCTAACAAAAGTTTCAGTTTGAAATGTAGGTGTGGGTAAGTCCCATCTGACCTTTAAGAGCTATTCGTTTAAGTTGTCAAAGTCTAACAGACAATGACTAGGTTTTGTTAGCGGGTTTGCCCGCTTCATATTCTGGAATAATCCTACAGAAACATAGTCCCGAGATGAAAAGTATTCTTCGATTATTTTCTAGGTCCAAAGAATTCCAGTACTGGCGTTAGGTATGAAAACGTAACCGTCAAACACAGCTTTTAATATTTCCTATGTTAAAAGCTGTGTTTGAGGGTTACCATCAATTAAGCCCAGCTCTGAGTACATAGAGATGGATTTGAGTGTCAGAGATTTACGTTCAACTGTTTTCAGATTCATTGAGATTCATTTATAAATTTGTAGATATACACCGTTCAATTTTGATCGTTTTAATCCCGTCGAGGGCCAATCCGGTACATGGAACACTATCAATTTGTAACCATAAAATTAAAAAATTAAATACTTTTTTAACCTCGTATTAATTTACGCATGTACGTAATTAATTTCTTTAATCGTCAGCTGAGCGAGTCCAATGACCTGTAGGTAGTAGACGGCGTTACGTACTAACTACCTATAGGTCATTGTTCTGAGCAGGAAAATCATCAGACTTTACCTGAATAAAAACCCACTCCTGTTTCTTCATTGTTTTTCATACCTGAGCCGGGTTTTCCTTTCAAAAGTGAACCCATGGCCCCTGCCCCAGTAAGCTTCGACCCTGCTGGGTTCTTACGGTTTGCTGACTTTTTTTTTCGCTTACTTTTAAAAACGTATCTCCAAATTTCATACTTAAGGTAATGGGCAAATAAGAAAAAGTATAACGAAACACCAGCCAATCAGGAGTTAAATACCACGTACTTCTCGACCATAACCATTATATACTATTAAGGTACTCTCGCACCAATTCAAGTCCCAATTATCGCAGTAACGACGGCTTAGTGGGGGTCATACCATAAATGGTTGAGAGCTTGCAGGAAATGTTGGGCAGAAGATTTTTTTTTATTGCAATTATTATATTATTTACTAGCTTTTGCCCGCAGCTTCGCCCGCGTGCAAAAAATATAGCCTATACCGGTTGGTATATCTTACAACTTATTAATCAGGTCTAGGGATTGAACCGCAAAATTAAGTTTGTTTTTTATTGTATATACTTTACCGGGATAAAAAGTACCCAGTGTGGTACCCAGGATATTAAAGAATAATTATACCAAGTTTCATTGTAATCGAACCGATAGTTTTTGCGTGATGCCTGAACAAACAGACAGACAAAAATGTTTTTTAATCACGTTTTTGGGTTCGGTGTAGGTCTAGTAACACTGCCTGCCATTATTTTTTGATATTTTCAATGTACAGAATTTTCACTTCTACAGATTTATTATAAGTATAGATATTCTTTAATGTACACCACATAACCAAAAAATACAGGACAAAAATTACTAAAAATAAGTGTACAATTCTTATCGCACAGGGCGGTCTCTTACAGACAACCTTCGGATGGACTGAAGGAAAGGAGATTGATTTAGGGCTATCAGTGTACAGACATCATGCTGACGACACTTGAAATATTAATGTCGACACGACAAAATGGACACGCGTCTTTACTGTCACAGATGATTTGTCTGAATAATAACACCTAGCGACATCTATTGGCATCTAATATGAATTACGCAACATCAATACTTTTTTTTTGTCGATGGGGAAAATCATCTTACGACAAAACCCGCTCTTGAGTGGAGCGGGAGATAGTGTCAGACTCTTACTGACTAAAAACCCCACCCCGTTCCTTCTAGCCTTCATACCGGGGCTCAAGTTTCCTTTCGGATAACTTCAGCACCGGTAGGCTCGACCCAGCTGGGCCCCTCCTAACATCTATACTTGAATGAATAGACTTTTATATAATTGAAAACTAGAATAGTCAGCCTTACGAATCCTATCTATGCAATACAATAGTATAAACAAATCGCATTCGGCGCAGCGTTTGTCTGTTTTTTTAACGCCTATTAATTCATGAATCCCCAAGCGACCACCGGTGGCCGCGCATCTATTGTCTTACTATTGTGTTTCTAATTGACGGTATCTGAAGGGTTAAACTACTCAAAATATATTGATATGGTTATCATATCAAAATTTTTTGAGTAGTTAAGTAAGTTAAGTATCAGAAAAGACGATAAACGAGGAAAATTTTTGTCTATAATTTTCACCTGTGCGAGCAAAGTCAGAGCGGGTCTCTAGTTTAAAAATAAAACACGATGAGCCCTAAAATGGCGCTGCACTGTCATAAAAGTAGAACTATTTTGAGCACACGTGGGTCACGTACGCCGATCTGGGTGTATTGGTCTTATACATTTTATGTGGCAACTATACCCTATTTGCGTTAAGATTAGGAATTTAAAGAAACCTTTTTTACTGTCTGTACAACTGATTGTCACTTCTATTTCGTAAGCATAAAGATAAAAAAAAGTGATTACAATACCTACTATTTACCGCAGTCGCCATTTGTCATATCACAACGTAATAAAAGTCAAAATCGGTTTAACGGGCAGTAAAAAAAGTCTTCATAAATGTCTGATGTTATTTTGAACAGAGCATAGACTTGTAGAGCTACATTAGATATTCGCCACGTGGACTCTACGTAGAAATCAGGCGTGGTCCACATGTGTGCCGGTCTAATGTAGTTCCATTCGTTCATTTTAATACCACGTGTAGATATGTACCACAAAATATATAGGTACAGAAGTCAATCTACATACGAAGCACGCTCGAGCAACGCACACATAGATACCGCTCACGGACACGATATCTCAGGAGCATCTCGGCGCACTCGTCGAACAGTTCCGGCTCAAACGCTCATTAGTGTGCGTGCACCGAGCGTAGGTATAAAAAGTGAAGTACATACATGAGATTGTCTTCTGAACCTATCTATTTTGTGTATGTACTAAGCGTATTACTGGAAAAAATATAAGACTCGTGGGAAAATCAGTGAGACACAATGGTAACAGAAAATTGCGTTACATTCACAGGAAAATTGCAGTTGGAACACTTTCACGTGCACGAGTACGTGGCAATGTAATAGTATTACAGACCTATTGTACTACAGAGTGACCACACAATGCTATGCAAATTTTATTTGAATAAGACTGTGTGCGATTAAAGTCCCCATGTGGTGTTATAGCATTTTGATAGTAACAAAATTATCTGTACGTCGATTCTGTAAAATTCAGACAACAACTCGCATATCACTTCGCTATTCACTCTCACTTCGCATAAGGTTCAAAACGACCTTGATTTTGCATTCTGTAAGCATCACCTAGGCACTTGCGAAGTGAAGTGAGCTCCGAAGCGACCAATACTGTACTAGTGATTACCACACTCAACTAAATGTAAGTTGAGATTTATCGGTTTTTTATTTTACCAGTTTCTGACACAGAATTTTAGCTATTATGGATGTTTAAATTAAAATATCTTGTTTAAAGGAATTCGAGGCAGCTAATAAGTAAAAAATAAACAGAAAACTCGAAGTTCGTGCCGTGAATATAATCTATGCTTACCTTACGAAAAAAAAATGACTGACAGATAATATCATTAGTAATCTGTGGACAATGTTTATGCGTTGAAGTTTTATAGTGCGTTGTATTGTTTTGTTTAGTTTACGTTTTGTTTGGTTTTTGATCGTTCGGTGCCAAAAATAATTGTGAAATGATCATGAAGTAGTTTTATATTTCTGGTTGTAAAGTTCAAAAATAATATTAATGAAAGAAGTGTTTATTTTGTTTTCTAAAACAACAACAACGTTTCAGTCCAAATGAAACACGTTCCTCTCACCGATCGTCGGCTCAGGTTGAAACTCTGGTAGAGTTTATGCCTAAACAGTATAGGTGGCACTATCAAAACATACAAACAGTGGACTAAGGTTAGCAGTGCTTTTTTTTATATGTTAGAACCACTTAACATTCCTTAAAGCAAACCACTTAAAATGTGCGACGAATCTTGGTTTAAAGTGTGTTTAAAAACTTTATTTAAACACTATTTAACTATAATTTCTTCTATTTTCACTCGTAAAATGGATGCTTTTAATTTGACACTTTGAATCGGGTTCGAGTACGAAGTGAGCGTCGAAGTGACGGCGGAATTACTTTATAGAATGCCACTTCTTACGTCATCTCATACTTTATCTGTCAAAATTCCGCGGTCAATTTAGTTCAACTCGCAAACACGCTCGCAAGAGCAGCGCTAGTGTAGATTCGAATTATCAACCAAGTTTCAGAATGCCAATCAAGAAACTCACGGCGGATTCAGATGCGAAGTTTAGAATGAAGTCTTACAGAATCACACTGCTGTAGTGATTTTGTTTGCATAAAAAAATATCACATAAATAAATTTGACTGCTTTGCGTGTTACTATCAGTATAACATAACAGAATAGTATACAATTGTATATTCATCATCATCATCATCATCGTTTCAGCCGACAGACGTCCACTGCTGGACATAGGCCTCCCCCAAGTGTCACCACAACGATCGATCTTGCGCGTCCCGCATCCATCGGATTCCCGCAACCTTCACCAGGTCATCGGTTCACCTTGACGCTGCGGCTTCCAGTACGCGGTCGCCACTCTAGAACCTTTCGGCCCCAACGGCCATCTGTTCTGCGAGCAATGTGCCCTGCCCATTGCCACTTAGGTTTGGCGATTCTTCGTGTTATGTCGGCAACTTTGACATTAGAGGGTTTGAATTTATTCATTTCATTGTACATTAGAGTGTGTGATAAATACAATTTATTCATTTACCTGATCTGGAGTATTTGACTTTTCTTATTTTTCTATTGTTACTCTTTTCATGGTCACACCATAACACTAATATTATAAAGGCCAAAGTTTCTTTCTTTGTAAATGCATGTTTGTTACTTCTGCACGTTCAAACGGCTGAACGATTTTCAATACACGGGTAGACCATGGCCTGGAATAGCACCTAGGATACTTTTTATTCCTGAAATATGTACCCTGAGACAATTTTCTAATTTCACACAGGAGAAGCCGCAGGCAGCAGCTAGTTTTTTTTATATATTCCATATTCATTTATATTGTAACAGCCGACGTCATTTTTATTTTCATTTTATTGTCACCGTACTAAAAAAATGCATTTTTACGTCATCATCATCATCATATCAGCCGAAAAACGTCCACTGTTGGACATAGGCCTCCCCCAAGCGTCGCCACAACGACGGGTCCTGTGCATCACGCATCCATCGGATTCCCGCGACCCTGACCAGGTCATCGGTCCACCTTGTTGGAGGTCTTCCAACACTGCGTCTTCCGGTACGTGGTCGCCACTCCAGAACCTTTCATCCCCATCGACCATCTGTTCTGCGTGCAATGTGCCCTGCCCATTGCCACTAAAGTTTGGCGATTTTTACCTATTTTTATTTAAATGAAGACCAGTGTCTATATTTAAATTAAATTAAAAGTAAGAGAGTCACAAAAGAAAATTATTTTAATAGGTACTTATTCATTTTGCCACCACATCAAACGCTGGTTGAATTTAAATCGCGTTGTAAAAATCAATGATGTCATCACAACCATTCAAAGTACGTATTTCCAAATAACAGTCGGTAATATATTTAACGATGCCGATATTGTCATCAGTTACTTTGCATTTCCGCATAACTGTCGTGAGCAGCTTGGAGTGTTAATGAGTCATAATTTAAATCCCTCTTTTGGTTGAATGAGGGCCGCATTAACATTTAGTAATATACAGTGTTATATACAGAACCATTTACTGACTTGACTGGCCTGTTGGTCTAGTTGTTAGTGGCCCTGACTGATATGCCGGAGGTCGTGGATTCGATTCCCACCCAGGATAAATGTTTATGTAATGAGCATGATCATTTGTTCTGTGTCTGGGTGTAATTTATCTATAACTAGCTTTTGCCCGCGCGGCTTCGCTCCCGCTCGTCTCTACTCCACACTACTATACCCAACTTTACCCTACTCTACCCTACTCTACCCTACCCTACTCTACCCTACTCTACCCTACTCTACCCTACTCTACCCTACTCTACCCTACTCTACCCTACTCTACCCTACTCTACCCTACTCTACCCTACTCTACCCTACTCTACCCTACTCTACCCTACTCTACCCTACTCTACCCTACTCTACCCTACTCTACCCTACTCTACCCTACTCTACCCTACTCTACCCTACTCTACCCTACTCTACCCTACTCTACCCTAATCTACTCTACTCTACTCTACTCTACCCTACTCTACCCTACTCTACCCTACTCTACCCTACTCTACCCTACTCTACCCTACTCTACCCTACTCTACCCTACTCTACCCTACTCTACCCTACTCTACCCTAATCTACCCTACTCTACCCTACTCTACTCTACCCTACACTACCCTAATTTTATTTTTTTTCCATAAGAACCTTATCCTCGCAATAACAATCACAACAAAAAAAAACAGCCGAATCGGTCAAGCCGTTTTCATGCTATGTCGTGACAACGGAAAACGGGTTTCATTTTTATACATATAGATATGTTTGTATTTGGAAATATTTAAGTATGTTTATCAGTTGTCTAGTACCCATAACACAAGCTCTGCTTGCTTAGTTTGGGACTAGACGGCGTTGTGTGTTGTTTTGGAATATATTATATTGTATATAATTATTATGTATGGAATTCAATGGAATGTATTCCATTAAAATGGAATAGAATGCATTTATTTATCAGATTATACACCAAGTTGTTATAAGCATTACAATATACGGTCATATTATACTCTGTGAAGGAAAAACGGATGGAATTTCTACAATATACTGCTATGCACAGAGTGGGAGTATAATTATTAAAAAAGGACAAGTGCGAGTCGGACTCACGTACTGAAGGTTTCGTACAAACTTACCTATGAAAATAGTTCAATTAGCAAATTGAGTTGCGAAGATATTTCCGAATGGCAACAATGTTGTTTTTGTGATGTCACTACAAATTTAAAATTTTCAGATTTTTTCTATACTTGTGCTACAAGACCTTGCTTCATGCCAAGTTTTAGGATTCTAGGTCAACGGAAAGTACCCTATATATTTTGATTCCCTTGAGTGTGTCTAAATATGTTTTTTGCGACATAAACGGCCGTATCTCTTTTTGCCGTTAACTCAGAAGTTTGATTTTTTATAGTTTCAAGAAACCGCCGACTTGAGTATATGGTTTTAATTTCAACTCAATACCTTCATGCGTTTCCGAGATAAATGGTCTTGACAGACGGACAAAAAAATGATTTTTTTTCTTTCGTTTTTTTCCTTTTAAGCCACGGAACCCAAAAAATCAAATGTGAGAAGAATAACTAGCAGTGGGCTTATGAATACATGATACAAAAATACACAAACCAGTTAATGTATTCTGGTCATGATAACAAATTGATGAAATTGATGGACGTTTGTAAACTCAAAGTTCAATATATTGGCACTTCGAAAACCTTACTATTTCTAAATACAATGTATTTTTAAATGCCCGGATACTTACGGTATTTTTAACATGTACTGTAAATATTTACAAAATCCTTTAAAACTGTTTTAAACCACTCAAACCCCGAGCGAACGCCGGCGTTCGCTCGTGACTTCGCGCCTTCTATTAAACGTCAAGTGAACGTCGGGTACGCATAGATTATTAAAATATTGAGCGTTTTATTTATAGGGCATGTACACAAGAACGTAAATAAGAAGTTTTTCATAAAGTAGTCTGTACACATCGAAAATAAGCAACTTTTCCATTTATTCCATATTTTTACCTACTTAGCGCCCAAGCCCCAAGAGTCAAGGTTAGTTCACAGCTTCATCACACATTTTAGGCATTCGTCTTTTTTTTGCGATGGGGAAAATCTGACACTATCACCCGCTCTTGGGTGGAGCGGGAGATAGTGTCAGACTTTTACTGACTAAAAACCCCATCCCGTTCCTTCTAGCCTTCATACCGGGGCACGAGCTCCCTTTCGGACAACCCTGTCCCCAGCAGGCTTCGACCCAGCTGGGCCCCTCCTGCTGCTGACAACTCCTTGAGGCGCGCGGGAACAGTGCGCGCCGTCGACGTCTTGGATTAGGCATTCGTCTCATTACATGTTGTGTCATTGTGTATGTAGGTTTGCCACATTTTTTTTTCCTACTTACTATTATCACATATTATATAGGTACAGAAGTCAATCTACATACAAAGCGCGCTCGAGCAAAGAACATAGACACCGCTCACGGACACGATGTCTCGGTAGCGTCTCGGACTACTCGTCGAACAGTTCCGGTTCAAACGCTCATTAGTGTGCGTCCACCGAGCGTAGGTAAAAAAAGTGAAGTACATACATGAGGTGGTCTTCGTTACGTTTTTGTGCTATTACCGTCCAAGTGCTGGGAAACGCCAATTCCTTATTTATTTAAAATCTTCATGCCACACAAAATACAAAGGCGGGCTTAATGCCTTAGGCATTCTCTACCAATTAATCTAGGAATTGGATTTTTTAAGTCGGGAAACCATCCAGTGACTTCTCCCGCTCTAGAGCGGGGCGGGAGGGCGTGTGAGACTTTTACTGACTAAAACTACACCAATGTACGTTTTTTTTGTTGCCCTTTGCATTCTAGGACAACGGGTTTTCAGAAGTCGACCCATGGCGCGTTGGACAATACGCGCCGTCGACTACTCAGGCTGGGTCCAGACGGTTGCTGGACAGCTGGACGGCGAGCTACCCATTGTTTGTCGTCCGCAAACCGCCGGTTGCAGTGGATGGCGGTCGGAGTCAGAGTATCGGTGGCTGGGGCATGAATACGTCCTTCCTTTTGGTCTCGTTTACTTTGCTAGCATTACTGCTTCGCAGAGGGAGATGACCGTCACCGATTGACCCCTAAGCTGATAATATTTATTTCCACTACCAAGACAATATAAATGTCTTATTACCTAAGATCTATGTAATTTTCTGCATAAAAAGTTTCTAGTTTAATAATGTTCTTTCTGGGTTGGTTTTGGAAATCATCAAATAAGTTATCCCACTTTGGCTGGAGCGAGAGAGAGGTTCAAACTTTTACTGACTAAAACCTGCCCGTGTTCGTTTAGTTACCCTTTCCATCCCAGAGCCTCTTTCGAACACTCCTGCCGGTGTTGAATTAATGTCCCCTGAGCCAATACGCCGAACTTTTCCCTCGATTTAACAACTTCTAACTGACTATAAAATATTAAAACAGCCTCCGTCTCCACGGAACTCACGCCCAACGTACGTTACAATATTAATGGTATAAGTTCGCTAAACCGTCTTAGGTGGAATTCATTAAAAGAAGTCGTATTCCTCCGTGATAAAGCTTAAATTAGAGCGTTAAGATTCGAATAAGCCGCAGTCAGCAGCTGCAATGCTTCGCTTAAGCGCTTAAGCGTCAATATGTTTCAGTGTTCCTCACCGATAACTTTCAGACCAAGTTTCGACAGCGAGCCTTAAGATTAAGTGATAAAGTTCAAAATGGAACGAAGCGATTAACTAGAGGCACAGTCAGTAGGCGCAACTTGCCTTCCTCTAAGATATGCACCGATGATTATGAAATGCAACTTTGAAATACAACCTTAAATCGTTACTATAAAATTCAAATACGACTGTCACAGCTCAGATACGCAGTTACTCGCCTGAACGGCCTGAAGAGGCGTTAAGCTTACTTTTCACGTTTCATCTTCACATGCAAGACAAAATAGATAAATCCAACATTTGCCTCACCCAATCCGTATTCGAAAACCAATCTTATTCTGTTCGTATACCGTCTATATTATCTTGGCAAAACTTACCGAAGGTGCCGTTAGAAGTTGAAGTGCTTCGCTCAAGTTCTTGAGTGTTAATGTGTTTCTTTCGCCATCCTCCTCTTCAGGGCCTGGTAGGTGAACTGAGGACTGTCGAGAGCGGAACTCAGTTTTCTTGGCACTGGATCCACTACCATTGGCAAATTGGTGCTGAGAGGACGCACGCCGAAAGGGACACGTCATGGTGCTGGTTGAGAAATGGAACTGGTTTCAAGTCATTTGTTTTGAAGGGGTGGTTCGAACACTTTAGCACTGGCACGTTGGTAGGATCTGGAAAGAAAGAAAGTATTTTGTTAATCTTGTGCACCAAAGACTACATGTACAAAAGGTATCGTGATTTATGTTGTAACTCATAACATAGTTCAAAAGATTTTCTATAGTTTCTAACACATTATTCTCCACAGACTATAGTACGCTCTGGAAGGTGAAATTACATCCGATTTTATGACTGAATCAAGCATTTTTGAATTGTCATAAAAGATGTTTATGACAATTCAAAAATGCCTGATTTCAAATAAATGTTTTTGATTTAATTTGATGGAACCGTGTTTTGCAAAGATAGATGTATCAAAATCCAGCTCATTGCATCAATTAAATAAAGAAAGTTTATCAAAACACCCACTAGAGATACTTTGTTAATTTTCATCGAAGTATTTTGGCTTTCCATTTTGAAAGGGTCGCGGTACCCCTAGCGAAGTTGCTAATCTGCAATAGTTAACACTAGTTGAAAGCTTCAAATGTGCGGGAATGACGATATCTCAACGCTCAGTCACGTGGTCAGAACTAAAGAATTTTATTGGTGTCATTTTATTGGTGGCGGGTCAACTCGAAGCGTTTGATGCAAGCGAAACGATTGTAATTTTGCTAGGGAGCTGATGGTAAACGAAGGTAAACGACCATTTACCTTCGTCGGTCGGTCGTTTTTTTTTCACGTTTTACTTAAATACCCCAGGTTGTAGCCATCAGAAAACTCACTCCGGAAGAGAATTCCATTCCTTATCTGTATGTAAAATTAATGCGTTCCCAAAACGTTTTTGCCTATGGGTGGAATTTCTATCACGTACCGTTTATGCATCGCCGTATGGCTTCCATTTTCTACTTTATTTTATGTAAACAAAGTGGCAAGTTTAATATATAATTTGAAGCTGCAACAACGCACTGTCACACTGCGTGTTTGCTATCTACAAGCTCCAACTCCAAACTAGTAATCCTGAAATCTTTTGTCAAAATAAACAGAAACTTGTAAATATTTGTAGTTAAGATCCTAAAACAAACAGCCGGTCCTTTACTAAGCCAAACAACGTGTCGGTCGAGTCCCTCTAAATATTTGAGGTAGGTCAGTAAACAACTAATATTTGGTGTTAATTACTTTACATTGAGTTCAGACGATTAGGTACTAATGAGAGCAGTGAAGGCCTGGTCACTTGGTCCTAGTAGTTTGGTTTTTCAGTGGGTACAAATCATCTAAATTACATCCCCCGCCCTTGGGCGGAGCGGGAGATAGTGTCAGACTCTTACTGACTAAAAAACTCTCCCCGTTCCGTTCTTGCGTTTCATACCGTGGTCGAGCCTCCCTTTCGAAACTTGACCTTTGGCCCCAGTAGGCTTCGACCCTGCTGGGCCTCTTCCGTTGCTGAGAACTCCTTGAGGCGCGCAAGAACAGTACGCGCCGTCGACGACTTGGGCTCGTTCCGGACGGTTACCAGACGGTCAGACAGCGAGCTACCCATGACTCGCCGTTCGCAAGCCCGCGGAAAAGCCACTGAAAGAACATAGGTATATCAGTACAAGTCTGACATACCTATGTTCCGCCTTTCCGTTTCACGCTAGAGCGGAAGAAGCCATTGGATGATTTCCCATCTTAAATAAAAAGGGGCCCAGCAGGGTCGAAGCCTACTGGGTCCTTGAATCGATTTCTAAACGAGGCAACTGAAGGAATATAAGTTAGGTTTTAGGAAGTCATTGGAAGATTTTTCACCTCAAAAAAGTGGGTCTTTTAGTCTATAAAAGTCAGGCACTCTCTATCGCTTTGCCCAGAGATGGGAAATCTGATGGATTTTCTACATAAAAATGCATACCTACATACCAACCTACGCATATGATATGTGCCACATATTTATAATATTTGCCTGATAGACGACTGTGTCCTCGAACGAAATTGCCAATAAATGATGGCCTCGCACATAATAAAGATTAATAAAACTATTTACACGATATTCATCACATATCTATTGACAAATTGGATTTCTTGTAAGAGATTGAGATTAGTATCTCTTTGTGTAATTTATGGCCAATTTATTGACGTCATCGTTTTCTATTAGCTCCTAATTTATTTGTTCTATCAATTATTTTTATGTGTTTATACCTATGTATGTATCGTCAGTATTTTTGTATATATATTCTATGTATTGAGCAGACAATCTCATGTGTATTATGAGCCTGATTGGTCAGTCTAATCACAAAATAGATAGGTACAGAAGACAATCTCATGTATGTACTTCACTTTTTATACCTACGCACGGTGGACGCACACTAACGAGCGTTTGAGCCGGAACTGTTCGACGAGCGGGCCGAGATTGCGGTTTCTATGTGTGCGTTGCTCGAGCGCGCTTTGTATGTAGATTGACTTCTGTACCGTATATTTTGTGGCATTAGTGCCCCAGTGGTAACGGCCAGCCGGGACCCCGATCCCGACTTCGAACATTACCGACGACGAACAATGGGTAGAGCACCCGAGTCACTTAATGACTTCTCCCGCACCAGGACGGTGCAGGAGGGTGTATCAGACTTAACTAAAACCTACTCATATAATCCTTTTTTGCCTTCGTTTCAGGGCCCCAGTAGGCTTCGACCCTGCTAGGACGCTACGGTTTTGCTGATATCTCTTTGAGGCGTGCGTAGAACACTACACGCGTCGTCAAATCGGTATTGGTCCGGACGGTTTGACGGCGAGCTGCACATTGCTCGTCGACCACAAGCCCACGCCTACGGTAGCAGGAACTTAGGATCGGGGTCCCGGCAGCTAGGGCATGAGGATGTTCATTCCCTCACGCAAGAAGTCGCCTCTTTCGCCAGAGTATGTTTACTTGAAATAATCTTCTTTTTTCACACGGGCAAAATGATTGCCAGAAGCCAGATTAAGATAAACGAAATAAAATCTTTATCTTAAATCTAAATCTTCTAAAGTTGCCCCTACCTCCTATAAATTACTTGGGCACCCAACCAGCCAACCTTGTTATAACTTTACCTATAATAATAATAATTGGCTTAGTTTGATTATAACTAAACAGAAATCTTACAATGGCCTTACTGAAGTTGTATTCATACAATTTCCCAGGTTGAGGGGAATTTAAATGTTGTGTTATTCAGAAGTTAGCAGTCCCTTTGCTAAGTTTTTTCTTAAATGGTTTCGAAATTATATAAAAATCTCATCAAATTTTTTGTTTGGGGAAAACAGGGCAGTAAAACAAATGAGAACAGTTTCAAGGATTCCTATATATATTTTTGTAAAGTAGATTGTTTGCATTTGTTTAAGATACATTGAACGTATAGAAATATTTAGATTTACATTCTATTTTTGTTCATGAGGGGCCAATCTTGACCACGGTTTTGTGCGATGAAAACAAACATGGTCTATTTTACATTGACTGGCCTGTTGGTTTAGTGGTTAGTGGCCCTGACTGCTGTGCTGGAAGTCGTGGGTTCGATTCCCAGTCAGGACAGATGTTTGAGTGGTAAGGACAATCTTGTTCTGTATCTGGGTGTTATTTGTCTATGTATAATATGTATGTATTTAGAAATTATAAGTATGTTTATCAGTGGTTTAATACTTAAGACAGTTGTGGTATGCCACAAGCTCTGCTTAGTTTGGAACTGGATGGCGTTGTGTGAAGGTTACTACTTTGAAAACTAGCAGATCCAGAAGATTTATATTCTGTCTAGGATTAAAGTCTCTTCATGTATTCTAGAATTTCGGGAAAGCAGGAGCAGTTTTGTTACGTTAGTCGACTTAACCATTAAAGCAATTTCCCGAAATTTTATAAACACCAATCCACCATTCATATCCGGCTCGAAGGACCATATTGTAAGTAGGCGCAGATAATGTAAAGATTTTTATATGGATAATGAACCTGAAATAAATGAATTTTAATTTAAATTTTTTTTAGTTGTGTTAGTACATATTTAATTTACGCGTATTTTATACAAAATACGCGCCTTAGTCGTGGAGTTGCGGATAACAGCCCGTTTTACCTGTACCTAGTACATATTTGCTGATCATAGTTTGTCTTTCTGTTGTAAGGACCGCTCTGGAGGTGAAAGCCTTCCCCATTTCTTTCCATTTGTCCCTATAGATAGTCATAATTACCTACTGAACAATTAATATTATTTATTCATTACCGTCACTTTTCTGAATCCGAAACTGCAGCCCATAAAAGCAAACGAAGCACATTATTGGTGTATTCAACACCGATATTATGCCTCGTTGACTTATTTAAATTTAACGTTTTAAGTTTAAATTGACTGTCTGCACAACGATGACCCACATTATTTTAAAATGCTGTTTTATTTTATTTTGTAAGACTTGCTTAATGGATAAAGATTTTTACAGTGTGAAAATCGCTTGAACAACTAATTGAAGTTACGAAAAGTCGAAATAATTGTCTGAAATTGTTTTTTTTGCATTTTAAGAGGGTCCTTCTCCACTCGCTTATCGTAAACATCGAAAATGGTTTAAAAGCTTGTTACTTCATTTACTGCATTCCAACGCGATGTTTGATGAAAAGGCAACGCAAAAAAAGAAAGATAACGCCTGGAAACTCTGTTAGTTTTCGGTAATTCCGAGATTTACTCGAAAATTTCACAAAACTTGCTCCAGGAAATAGCTGTTTTTTTAAACCCTTAAATGTTTTTGGAAAAAGTTGTCGTCATTTAGAATCTTAATAAAATTTGCAAGGTCTCTAGAGGATTACTTTTTTGACTTTTTTAATTTTTTGGCAAATTATGAAGTGTCAAAGTTCATACAAAATAGGACATTTTCAGATGTTTTTACTGGATTAGTTTTACACAAATTTAGAAATTGGCTTCTTTAGAAACCTGGATAATATCCACAAGATACTGTGTTTCCAAAATATCTAATGAAAAATGTGTATTAACGTCATAATCAGTTATGAGCGGTTGTATGAAAAACAGTGAAAATGTGAGTCATGATGAGATAAGATATTTAGTTACAATTTTTCAAAGAATTAAGTGAGTGCCAAACTTAAGTGGCAATGGGCAAGGCACATTGCTCGCAGAACAGATGGCCGTTGGGGCCGAAAGGTTCTGGAGTGGTGAACGCGTACCGGAATACGCAGCGTTGGAAGGTCTCCAACAAGATGGACTGATGACCTGGTGAAGGTTGCGGAAAACCGATGGATGCGAGACGCATATGATCGTTCGTTGTGGCGACGCTTGGGGGAGGCCTTTGTCCAACAGTGGACGTGTATCGGCTGAAATGTTGAGTTACATTTTTTTATTAATTCATGAATCCCCAAGCGACCACCGGTGGCCGCGCATCTATTGTCTTACTATTGTGTCTCTAATTGACGGTATCTGAAGGGTTAAAAGGTTATACAGTGTAGTTTTTATTTATTTCGTATTTTTAATTTTTTGTGGCCGTTTCTCGCGTTTTTTTTAGCGGCGTTTTTTTATTGAGGCCCGTGTCACACTAAGTCGCAAGCTACCCCCGACGCGTCGACGGTTGCTGTTGACTTGTGTCGATGGCTGCAATTACCTATG
Source organism: Mythimna lalbum (assembly GCA_949319445.1). NCBI lineage: Eukaryota > Metazoa > Arthropoda > Insecta > Lepidoptera > Noctuidae > Mythimna > Mythimna lalbum. Next base: position 14,465,119 of record OX439357.1, on the reverse strand, counting down.
CCGTTGGCAACATGCCGCTCTTGTGTATGAGCTTTTCAGTAAGTTTTATAAATGTAACACAAAATACTTCTAACAATATAAATAGATAATACAAATACTCTGCGTATTTGTATTATCAGCCATTTTATTATATTTCCGCCTTCACAACACACTTTGGTCATTCTAAATTCTAACAAACTTTATATAGATATTCATTTGAGATTTGGGTTATTTTATTGACCTAGTTCCTAAACTTCATTACATATAAACACAACTTGTTGTTTCCAGCGAAATTGAGAAACTTTCTCGTAAATATTTTATCTAAAATCGGCTCTAAAGTATGTGACTAGAAACTGCTCTTGTAATCTCCAATAGTACAACAGAATGCCCTAAAATAGACACGGTAAATAAAAATACAAGTAAACATGTGATAAATAAACATACATTGTCACAAATATTTTTACTTTCTTTCTTTTTTTATTCACAGCCTTCGGCATTCAGTGTCACGCATGCCATTACAAGCACAAACATACAAAATTCTCCATCCAGAACATGGAACAAATATGGTACCGCACAAAAACATTTTGGGAATGTGACATGTTATTCCGTGTCATTTTTGTGCATACTAAAGGCTGATTCATACCGAAATGGCAGCAGCCGCGGCACCGCAAGCGCTTTCAGATTTAAACAATTTTAACCTTTATCTACATCCTTAAAAGTTCAGTATCGCTTGAAAGGTTGCAAAAACGCACGTCTTGTCAGAGGCTTGCCTGTAGCCGGCGGCGGATGTCGCTGAAATTCTGGTGTGAATCGGCCCTATTGGTGTTTTTCCACTGGGTTTAGATGAAATAGCTAGCGGTGCGCGAGGGTAATATCGAATTCCAAAAATTCGACCTGTCTTTATTTTTGTCCCAACCAATTCTTTTAGTAGCTCGGGTGGAAAAGAGTTACTTAAGCGAGAGATGTATGCAAAGATAAAGTTGAAAAAAGATGAACGAGGATTCATTGCATACCCTCACTGCACTCAGGTACACACTGTATAACAGATTCGCTATGGATTTTTATACCGTGTAAGCTCCTTACTCAGCTTTGGTGGAAACAGTGACATATTTATAAGCATAACATGGCCTAGCTACCTCTCTCTCTTTCTCAATCGCTTGGCCTATCTAGTCGCTCCTGGGACCTCGTCGCAAATGTATAAATGTCAAAGTCATTTAAAAAGGTTTTTAAACAGATTTGTACGTTATTCCATTAGATCGTCCTACTCCTAGACGTCCCTAAAACCATACGCTCCCCTGAAACATTGGACTATGCTGTCACTCAAGTTACTGAAGCCATTACAGCCTCTTACCAAGAGAGCTGTCCTCTAAGAACTGTGAGGGACAGAAAAGTGACATGGTGGAACAAAAGGCTCGATGTTTTAAGGGATGAATCACGTAGGTTGTTCAATAAGGCTAAATCGACTGACGACTGGGATCGGTATCGGAAAGCTTTAACTACCTATAATAAAGAAATCCGAAAGGCGAAAAGACTTTCATGGAGGAAGTTCTGCGAGGAGATTACTAAAGTCCCTCAAGGAGCCAGAATCCACAAAGTCTTATCCAAATCGCCTACGAATCAACTGGGACTCTTAAAGAAACCAGACGGTGCCTTCACTGCATCAGCGGAGGAAACCCTGAAACTTTTGGCGTCAACACACTTCCCTGGCTCGGTGATGGCACAAGACATCATCGTACCATATTCACCTCATATCCGCCTCTCCAGGCCTACAAATGAAGACTGGAGAAGAGCGGCGAGGTACTTTAGACCAAACAAGGTAGAATGGGCTATAGACTCATTCAAGCCGATTAAGTCTGCAGGTGATGACGATATCTTCCCAGCTCTCCTGCAGCAAGGGAAGACTATACTCATCCCTATCTTAATCAAAATCTTCAGAGCAAGCTTTGCCTGGGGATATATACCTGAGAAATGGACTACAGTTAAAGTCTGTTTTATCCCAAAGGCTGGTAAGAAAGACTACTCTCAACCAAAGTCCTTCAGACCAATAAGCCTTACCTCCTTCCTACTCAAGAGTATGGAAAAGGTTATAGACGAATGCATCAGGGATGGACCATTAAGGGCTAACCCTCTGCATCCGAAGCAACATGCTTACCAAAAAGGAAAATCCACAGAAACTGCTCTGTTAGAACTAACAGACAGGATCGAAAGGGCTTTGGAAGATAAACAGATAGCCCTATGTGCTTTCCTTGATATTGAAGGAGCTTTCGACAACGTCACCATAGACGCCCTTTCCAAGAGAATGAAGGCGAAAGGGATTGACGAGACAACTACTCGTTGGATCGAATTCATGCTCCTCAACAGAACTATCAGTGTTACCTTACACGGAACTACAAAAAGCTTCAAAACAACTAAAGGGTGCCCACAAGGAGGCGTTCTATCGCCACTTCTATGGCTACTCGTTGTTGACCAATTGCTGGTTGAAGCCTTTAAAAGAGACTTAGATGTACACAGTTATGCTGACGATGTGGTGGCTTGTGTTATCGGCCCCTGTCACAGCACGGTATCATCTATACTGCAAAGATCTCTGAACGTTATAAACACATGGTGCACAGAGAACAATTTATCGGTTAACCCGAGTAAAACAACAATAGTCCCCTTTACTAGGAAGCGAAAGTTGGACAAACTTGTAACGCCCACTGTAAAGGGGACTCGCATACCATTCTCCAATGAGGTCAAGTACCTGGGCGTAACTATCGACCAGAGACTGACCTGGAACACTCACATTAATAATGTGATTCAAAAGGCTAAAATAGCTTTAGGAATATGCTGTCGCTTAGCAGGGACGAAATGGGGCCTAAACCCTAAAATCGCCCTGTGGTTGTACACCGCCATAGTCAGGCCGATAATAACGTATGCCTGCGTAGTATGGTGGAGGAAAACATCCCAAGTGACAGTCATTAACAAACTTAATGGTTTGCAGAGACTTGCATGCATTATATCAACGGGCGCCATGTCTACAACCCCAGGAGCTGCTCTAAATGCCCTGCTTAACCTTCCGCCACTTCATCTATTAATTGCGAAGGAGGCGAAAGCGGGCATGTATAGAATAAACAGCACTGGCAAAGTAAACTGGCGCTCTCAAGCACTGAGATCGCTACACGAATCAGTGCTTGAACACGATCAGCTAGCTATGACAACAGACGTCATGCTTCCGCAGTGTAGCTTCACAAGAAATTACACAGTGGAACTGCCGAGCAGAGAGGATTGGGCAAGCAACCTCATTACTTGCAAGGCTGGAAGCCTGATCTGGTTTACAGACGGATCCAAAATGGGTGAGAATGTAGGATGTGGAATATTTGGCATTAGCCCGAAATTCAGCAAAAGCTTGAATCTGGGTAAATATGCCACCATATTCCAAGCGGAGGTATACGCCATTATAGAATGTGCGGAAGCCAACCGTCAACGAAACTACATAAATCAATTAATTCTGATTTACTCAGATAGCCAGGCAGCTCTTAACGCCTTGAACTCGAATACAATAAATTCGAAACTGGTAAAAGACTGCGTTAACAAACTAAATGACCTGGGGCAAAGGAATAAAGTTATTCTGAGATGGGTACCGGGTCATTCTGGAATTACTGGCAATGAAAAAGCCGACGAACTTGCAAGGACTGGGGCTCAGGGTCATCAGATAGGACCAGAACCTTTCTGTGGTATCTCAAAGAACCAGGCCATGCAGACCCTTAAGGGCAACCTATTTGGCGATTCAAAAAAGCACTGGTTGTTACAACCAGGACTGCTACACGCCAAATCTCTAATAGAAGGCTACTCACAAAAACGAACTGCCGAGCTTCTTGAGCTTAGCAGGACGAACATTTGTGCGATAGCCCGCGCCTTAACCGGGCACTGCAAATTAAACAGGCACCAATTTCACATGAAACTGAGTGACACTGATGTTTGCAGGTACTGTAATCAGGAGAGGGAGACGCCTAAGCACCTGTTGTGTGAATGTGGGCCCCTTATCCACAAACGGAGTATCCATCTGGGTCGACACATTATTCGCCCGGAGGAGATTAAAACTCTCAAAGCTAGGAGTATTCTAGACTTCCTGGAAGCCTCCCGGCTAAAAGAGTTACTCTAACAAGGTGGCGAGTCACAATAGATCTTTTAGGTCGCAGTGACTACATCTCCTACACTATGGGAGATGCATAGCCCCTTTTCTTCAAAAATAAATAATAAATATATTCCATTAGATGCGCAGCACTGATGTCGGCTAACGTAAAGGGGTAGGTGAGGTGGCTATTTCAGTATGCAGATTGCAGCAGGTGATTCGATCCTTTCCATATATTTATTATTACAGAGGGAGCTCCAAGTTATTGTTTCAATCAACTTATTGAGTTATAACGTACAATACGTGTCTGCTTGCAAATAGAAACGCTGCTATTGTGGATAAGTAAGTAGTAAGGTAGAGGTAGGTGGCCGACTGGTAATGGCTCCGATTTACGAGTTGTAGGTCGCGGGTTCAAACCCTACCAGGCGCATTACTTTATGTAATTTATTTTAACACCACTGCTCTCAAAACGGTGAAGGAAAACATCGTGAGGAAACCAGCATGTCCTAGAACCAAAAATTCGACAACGTGACGTTCACCAACCAGCACTGGGCCCGCGTGGATTACGGCCCATTCCCTCTTCAAGAGAGGAGGCCTGAGTGTGAACATTGGGAACATTAAAAAGGCTAAGGATATTCTAATTTTTGTCTTCAGTGTAAAAATCTAATTTACGTTGTAGTTGTTTTCGGAGAGGGATTTATTTTGATTCGGAGTCAATCAGTCGTTCGACCGAACCTAGACCAAATAATGCCTCAAAGGAAATCGCTGATGTCAATTTCAATAAAAACGCCAAAAAATATATCATATAAATTCACAACAGCAGAACAGTTTGATTTAACTTATTTCCTCGCTTCAATATCTGGATCAGATAGCCAATTTCCTGTCATTTAGGACCATTTTCGCCTGACATTATTGTCAGCATTTAAGAACACGTTTCGTCTAAGGGTCTCGATTTTGCCCAATTCTATCCACATGTGGCCTTGGGAATCCCCATTCAATCTTGACCTTTCACTGTGTATTTCAGGTAGGGCGGCCATTTTGAGTCAGGTTGAATTTATTAAGTAAAAAAAGGGATATTGGATATCGGAATTATTTATCAGTTGGTAGTGCTGTTTGTTTTAGTTTTTTTTTTTTATACTGTTCTAGATTACTTCTTTTTTTAAAGACACAATAAATTGTAACATTTTTTTAAGTTAATCACTTTACTTTAGATAGGCAGCGGCTTGTAGCAAGGTATCACATGGGGCGATCGGCGGCGGAGACCTCTCGCGCCGGGCTTTGGTTGAGGCCATGGGCTGGAGCGAGGAGGAAAGGCAGGCGGTCGCCTTCTTTCTGCGAAGCAGTAATGCTAGCAAAGGAGGAGGTCGACCGCATCAGGCAACGGCGCCCTCGCCGGTGCCGCCGGGATTCCGATCCCGATTTCCGGCCACCGTAGACGCGGGTTCGCGGACGGCGAGCCATGGGTAACGCGCTGTCTGATCGTCCGGTAACTATCCGGACCGAGCCCAAGACATCGACGGCGCGCACTGTTCCCGCTCGCCTCAAGGATTTGTCAGCCCAGCTGGTTCAAAGCCTACTAGGGCCAGGGTTATCCGAAAGGAAGCTCGAGCCTTGGTTTGAAGGCTAGAAGGAATAGGGTGGGTTTTTAGTCAATAAGATTCTGACACTATCTCCCACTCCACCCAAGAGCGTGGGTTGTTATAAGATGATTTTTGCCCACCGTAAAGAAAAGGTATCACATACCTTTTTGCATTACCTGTCAATTAGGTTTTGTACAACATTATAGGAACAAGGTTTTGGGCGCAAACTTTGACTTCTTACCTTGTACGGCCACAATTTTTTGTAAAGCGATACCGAGGTCCTGAATGCGCAGGTGGGTCAGTAAAAGTTTCACACACTCTCTCGCACTAATCTAGAGCGGTGAATTCATTTTATGACTTCAAAAATAACACTACTACTACTAGGCTTATACTGAGAATATCTTAATACCCAAATGAACACGTATACCCATTCGTCAGCAAACCTAGTTGTCTATAATTATGAAGCTAGAATTGGCACAAAAATATTAAAACGTGTGAAACAGGCGGACATAAATACGGCAAATAAAAATACATAGTTTATTAAAAACCGTTCAAATTGCAAAAAAATAACACTTCAGCAATATTCCAAAATACTAAAACAATAAAATCGCTATGAAATACTAACACTGCAAACTGAAATAATTTCAAATTCGGAAAATATAGTATTGTAAATTGTAATTCAAACAGCTTTTACATTCATTGTGCTGGGTTTTAGCCAAAATACTAACACTGTGATGGTAAAACACTAACCTTTTGGTCGAAAATATCTTAAATGCACTTTTGGTTCTATAGTACATCTATGATGGTCTTTTTCCACGCATGTTGCTAAAAGAGCTATGAGTTTACATCAAGAGGGAGAGAGAGGCCAAAGAAAAAATTAAGGTAGGTGGTAGTGGAAGGTGAGGACCTGCGTCATGCGGAAGGTAAGGACGCCGTGAGGTCTTTCCAGCCACGCCACAAAGAGGGGACTTACCGCCATAATCGTGGCGTGCCCAACTCCTGTGACACTCACCGGGTCATCACTCAGGACAACTCAGGTCATCACTCAGGTCGATTTTAATGCTGCGTCTTCCAGAACCTTTCGGCCCCAGATCATCTATTTTGTGAGCAATGTGCAAACGCAAACGAGCTACAGTACCGCGACTGTATCGATGCAAACGCGCTACAGCATCGCTACAAAAAGTTCCCGTGCTCGAGGGGCCTAATTTACATTTACATTCAAGCCTCCAGAGAGAGAGAGGTTACTTCCATTTTCCAAATTGTGTTCAAGCAATAAAATGATCTAAGGTTTTTGTCTCAGAAACTAAAAAGTCTACGATGCTTGCTTCAAAAACCGCTGAATCATATAGTTTATATTGTACTGCAATGCTGCAGCGACTTTGTCTTTTCCCTTTACTTGTTAAACAGTTTTAAGGCTTCAGAGAAAATTGGACGCGCCGTCGTTATTAAAAGTTATGGCTGTTCTCTCTTCTGCGTAGTCTTTTGTATTTCACGAAATTGTTTTTTTTTTTTTCTATTTGGGTCTTCGGAACAAGTATTTTTGTTTAGAATGTTTGTGTGCCCAAAACATTGCCAAATTGTATTAAGTAAAAAGAACTCTACCGAAGATATTGATATCACAAGACGATAAAAAAAAAGAACTACTGCATTCAACTGAAGGAGCGTGATGTTCCAGAGATAACGATCCTGACTTATTCATTGCTTACGAGTCGAAGGTCGCGAGTTCCAACCCAATCAGGCACATTACTTTCTGTAATTTATTTTATCACTACTGGTTTCAAAACGGTGAGGAAAAAATTGTGAGAAAAGGGGCATGTCCTCGAACCAAACAATAAATACGTCTGTTTTTTGGTTATGGTGGCGGATTGGTGGATATGAATATGAATCCGCACTGAGCTTGCGTGTTGGATTACTGCCCATTCCCTCTCCTAGAAAAGAGGCTTGAAGCCCACCAGTGGGAACATTTTAAGGCTGATCATACTAATTATGCATAATGAATCAGTAACATAGCTTATATATAAACTTAAAAACACATGAGAAAAATCAACTGGTGGTCTTATCATTGCCTGGGTCTAGTACATTTAAAACAAAATTAGACAATTTCATCACGTTGATGTCATCATCACTCATCATTGTCATCATCATTTCAGCTGAAAGACGTCCACTGTCAGTTGGCCATAGGCCTCCCCCAAGTGTCGCCACAATGAACGGTTCTGTGCGTCTCGAATTCATCGGATTTCCGCAACCTTTACTAGGTCATCGGCCCACCTTGTAGAAGGAATTCGAACGCTTCGTCTTTTGGTACGTGGTCACCATTCCAGAACCTTTCAGCCCACCGATCATCTGTTCTACGAGCAATGTGCCCTGCCCATTGTCACTTAAGTTTGGCGATTCTTCGTGCTATGTTGTTAGCCTTGGTTATTCTACGAATATTCTTATCATGATACACATTTTTGCTTGGTTATTGTAAACTAGGCTATGTTAAACAAAGGGCATTGCGTGAAAGTGTCCGCACCCACCAACAGACTTGAGACAGGTGTCATTCGAAGCGGCTAGTTAAATAGAGTATTTTTTATTATGGCGATATATCTCTAATGTATGGGGTTTAGGTTGTATAAAACATTATATTTTGACTTTCTTTATATTATAGTCAAAAAATAAAAATCATTTCAAGTTCATAAATTGACATAATTGCGGCGTTCCACGAACCAACGGCAAATGACAGCACGTTTTTCTAAGAACTTGGTTCAAACGTTCAAAGCTCGTATCTACATTGGGTGCCATTTAACGTGACGCCGAATATTAATTACTTAACTGAACTTGAACAAGTTCGCAGAAATAGCAAGTTTCTTAATATAATTATTTATTTATTTACTTTGCTACCAATGGTTTCAACCGCATGATAGTAGAAAATTATCTCAAGGTAACATATTCCTGGGATAAAAAGTAGCCTATGTACTATTCTAGGACATGGTCTACCCGTGTACTAAGTTTCAACGAAATCTATGTAGTTGTTTTTGCATGAAAGAGTAACAAATATACAAATTTTCGTGTTTATAAAATTAGTAGGATATAAGCTTTAAAACACCACCTAAAATACTGTACAAAAGCAGCTAAAAAGTTTCTAAGTTTTTAAAGTTATAAAACAAATGCTGTTTTGCCAAATTATAGAATACTAGTTTTTGCCCGTGACTTCATCCACGTAACAAAATATAGAATACTAGCTTTTGCCCGCACGGCTTCGCTCCCGCTCTTCCCTACTCTACCCTAGACTACTCTACCCTACTCTACCCTACACTACTCTACACTACTCTACTCTACACTACTCTACACTACTCTACCCTACACTACTCTACCCTACTGTACCCTACTCTACCCTACTATACCCTACCCTACCCTACCAAACTTCACATAAACCATCTACTAAATAGTCCCAACAAAGCCTAAAAATTTGGTTTGGATAGGTGAGTCCGTTCTTGAGTTATAAATTAACAACGAAAAGTGGCATTGATTTTTATATAATAGATAGATGTCACTCAGGAATACAGCAGCTTTCTATCGGTGAAAATTTGAAAATTTGTGTACCAGTACCTCCAGAGATTACCTCCTACAAACAAAAAACCAAACTTTACCATCATGATAATTATATATTAGTGTAGATAATGACTGGAACTACTTCGCTCTGTACTCCTGGCACTACAGTACCAACTCCTGCTACTAAATTATACGAGTAAGTCTATAAAAACATGAAACTTTATGCTTAAAAGTTTTGGCTTCAACAAAATCTTGAACGGAACCCTCAAGGCTTTCCTGTGGTGAAGTTTACGATGTAAATGGAGTTTAAATACTAAACTTATTTAGTAGAAATACTTTGTAACCGCAGCCGAAGAATGTTATGCCTGCCTGAACTGCGGAATGACTTGGAGAAGTCACTGCGGTATGAAGGAACATGGGTTTTTTGTCAGTAATAGAGTGACAGACTTGCTTCGTGATAAAAAACACAGCAGGCATTTTAGATGTTTATGTTTATTAGGAAAGTATTTCCTCTCGCGTAGAATCGCCTTACTTAAGTGGCAATGGGCAGGGCACATTGCCCGCAGAACGTATGGCTGCTGGAGCTGAAAGGTTCTAGGGTGGCGACCGCGTACCTGAAGACGCAGCGTCTGAATGCCTCCTACAAGGTAGACCGATGACCTGGTGAAGGTTTCGGAAATTCGATGGATGCGCGAAGCACAGGATCGTGCATTGTGGCGACACATAGGGGAGGCCTATGTCGAACAGTGGACATCTAGAGACTGAAATGATCATAATGATGATGAGTTCCTCTAATTGATAGTATTGATTCTTATGATGTTATTTACTTTTAAATCAGTACGCACTACAGGTTTTATTTTATTGATCACTCAGGATAAACCTGAAAAGCAGTGGTGGCCGAGTAGAAATGGACTTACAAGTTATAGGTCGCGAGTTCAAACCCAGTAAGGCGCATTACTTTGTGTAATTTATTTTTGCTGTGAACACCTAGAACCAAAAATTCGAATAAGTGAAAACTAACCGATTTCACTTTTTTGTGTTGTGAATTTACGTGTAAATTGCAAAAACTATTCATGTAAACCAGTGGTTCCCAAACTTATTTTGTCTACTGCCCACTTTGAGAATAAATATTTTTTAGCGCCCCCATTTTTTCACCTATTTAAAAACCACTATAACTTCAAATTAAATTAATTAATTATTGTGACCTAGATATGTATATTATGTATATTAACGGGTCTTTCTGGGTCTCTTCCCGCCCCCCTTGAGACCTGCAGCGCCCACAAGGGGGCGTTATCGCCCACTTTGGGAAAGACTGATGTAAACGATAACCATAACTAAACATTAGATTTACAAGAAACTCTAAGCTACAAATATACAATATTACCTTCCTGTTTACACAATACAAATATTATAACTCAAAAGCCGAGAACTTAAAATATAGTTCGCGATTCGACCGTTCTAAATGAGTTCCTTGGAGACCTAGCCAAACGATGCGTTCAAGCCTCGTCTTCAAATTCCTCCATTTTGTGCCAAGACAAACGAGTGAAATTTTGCCCTGTTTCATCAAAATTCTAAAGCTCAGTGTAGAATTTATTATACTCAGTCCTGCGTTTGATAAAATTGACGCTTTTTATGGAATGCTGGCAAAGAGGTAGGTTATTTTATGACAAGATAACACAATCGCAGCTTTTTTTTTCGGTGAGTTAATCATCGTGGAGCGGAAGATAGTGTCAGACTCTTACTGACTAAAAAGCCCAGCCCGTTCCTTCTTGCCTTTCAAACTGGAGCCGAGCCTCTCTTTTGGAACTAGCCCCTTGGCCCCAGTAGGCTACGACCCAGCTGGGCCCCTACAGCGCAATCGCAATCGGACGGGAAAACCGCAGCAGGCAAAATGTTCCAATCCCTCGATGTACGCGGTATAAATGACGAAGCGCTTAGTCCGGACCGTAGAGGTTTCAACAATGTAAGCGTGGATAGTCGTCGTACGTCGGTTTATCCGATGGTAGAAATGAGCTGGCAGAATCAAGTCATGTAATTCCTGCGCACACTCTCAAAAACGCAACCCGTAAAACACCGAAAGGCTGGCTACCCTACGCCTGTGCTCGAGGCTTTGAAGATTGGACTTAACCATAATTATCTGGATCACCAATCAACCTCTTCGCACGCCTTTCCACCGAGTCCAAAGCTGCTAGGTGGCACTTTGCAGCACCAGCTCATATGTGGCTGCAGTACTCCACGCACGATCGGACCTATGCTTTGTATAACATTAAAAGCTATCCCGGTGTAAAGTACCGACCTTTGCAAAACGCCTAGTTTCCTAGCAGCAACTTTGGCTTTGGACTCGATGAGCCGCCCAAAATTGAGGTCGGTAAATTATGATCCTAAGCAACCCTTACAAGGTCGGTAATGGACCGAGTCCAAGACGTCGACGGCGCGCACTGTTCCCGCGCCTCAAGGAGTTGTCAGCAGCAGGAGGGGCCCAGCTGGGTCGAAGCCTACTGGGGACAGGTTTGTCCGAAAGGGAGCTCGTGCCCCGGTATGAAGGCTAGAAGGAACGGCGCGGGGTTTTTAGTCAGTAAGAGTCTGGAACTATCTCCTGCTCCACCCCAGAGCGGGTTTTGTCATAAGATGATTTTCCCCGTCGACAAAAAAAAAAGTTATATGTAAGTAAATAAAGATCCTAAGCCAGCCTTACAAGTTTATATTCTCTTCAAAGCAGTAAAATGCAACACAGCATGCGATAATATGCTTGTTTATCGTATCATGAGCGCAGTAATAGTCTCAGTTGGCATTTACAACATGATAGAACGCGCTCCAATAAAATTTTGATATATATTCCCACAGAGTCGTTAAACGCATGCAACTGACCACTGCACTATGTGTAGGTACTTATAATGTATGTTTCATGAATCTGTTGAGAGTATAAATTTCTAGCTTCTGCCGCTTTGCTCGCGTGAATGTAAAAAATTGTTTCAAGGAACCATGCTCATGGATCTACTACGAATAGAGCTACATTTTTTGTACTAATTTAAAATAGTGGTGTATAACAATGTAACATTTATGATGTTAAAACCATAGCCTTAAGTAGTTACTCAGGACTATGGTTTTAACATCATAAACAACAACTTTTCTTCTATAACTTTTAAAAATGTATAATATTTTAGTTCCTCAGATTTTCTTACAAAAATAAAAATATTTAAATTGAACATTCTAAATACGAAATCTATGCGAAGCAAGCAATAGTACAATAGCGGAGGGAGTAGGGATCGGACAGCGTAGCGTGTTTGATGCGCTTGCGTTGCGTCATACAGACGTAGGTAGGTAAGGCAAAACAGAGAGTTGAAATGTGTTAGATAAAACAACGAAATCTTAAAGTTTTGTTTTTGGTACATTAATTGTTTTGTAAAAAGTCATAGAAAAAAAATGATTGTTTATGATGTTAGTAATACAGTCCTGCAAGGTTGTTAGTGTTTTAACAAATAACCCTGTATAACAGTAAGTGACAGACGGCAAAGAAAGCCAAAACGCCAGTTCCTGGAAAGAAAAAACTCTTTCATTTGATACTCGTATATAATTCACTAAAGAAATCAGACCAGCTTACAATTTGTCACGAAGACGAATGTCTTGAGCTCATTTTCGTTTCAGAAACTTTGCCCAAGTCTTAAATTGCTATAACATTTTCGACTTCTTTGAAAAGATTCAGTTTGAAGTGCAGATGTGGGTAAGTTCCATCTGACCTTTAAGATTTATTTACTTTTTTTTATGTAGAAAATCTTCCAATGTCTCAGGAGGGCGTATCAAACTTCTTTGCCATGTTTTCCAAGACTCCGGGGTTCCCTTTCGGACTACCTATAGCCCCAGTAGTCATCGGTCCTACCATTTATTAGACATCTCTTTGAGGCACGCTTGACTCACTACGCTCTATTGACTACTCGGGCTTTGGAAGGTTACCGGATAGCTGGACGGCAAGCTATCCATTGCTCATTATAAGCCCAAACCTACGATGGCTGGAGATCGGGATTGGGATACCTGCGAAAGAGGAAACACGGTCTCCTTACGCATTACGGAATCAAGGGAAAAAATACGTGGCCGTCCTCGGCCAACCTGGTGACATACTATGTGGCAGAAGCGACGGCTATCGGATTGACTTGGAGCGAGGTGAAGCGCAAAGCTCAAGACCAGTCGCGACACACAAATTAAAACCCTTGTTATATACAAGTGATCCTCGTAATCCTTACTAATATTATAAAAGCGAAAGTGAGTTTGTTTGTTTATTTGTTAGTTACGTCTTCACGCCTAAACGGCAAAACCAATTTTGATGAAACTTGGTACACGGATAGACCATGTCCTGGAATAGGACATAGGATGCTTTTTATCCAGGAAGTTTGTTCCTTTGGGATAATTTTCTGCTATCACGCGGGCGAAGCCGCTGGGAGCAGCTAGTAATGTATCACATTAACCTCAATAAATACTAAATACACAAATCATAAACCACAACAAAACCAAGTAAATATGCATGGCCAAACCAAACGCAATTTGTATGGCCAAAGTTGGCGCATTTGCTTTACGACTTTCACGAACGTAGCTCGTTATTTATAACAACACGATTATGATAAACATTCCCATATTCCTAAATGACCCTTATCCCATGTATATAATGCTGAAATTCGTATAAACTGAAATTGAGTACATAATATATCATCAATAAACTGTTTGCCAATATTCTCGAAGAGTTTTTTTTCCATTTCATGATACACTAACTTTTACCAGCGGCTTCACCCACGTCAAAGTAGAATATTATCCTAAGGGAACATGTTCCCGGGGTAAAAAGTACCATATGTGCTATTCCAGGACACAGTCTACTTGTCTGTGAAGTTTCATCCAAATCTGCTTAGACATTGGAGAGTGTCTCGCATCCATCGGTTTCCCGCAACCTTCACCAGGTCATCAGACCACCTTGTTGGAGGCCTTCCAACGTTGCGTTTTCCGGTACGCGGTCGCCACTACAGAACCTTTCGGCCACAACGGCCATCTGTTCTGCGAGCAATGTGCCCTGCCCATTGCCACTTAAGGTACAGGAACGTTCGTTGCGGCGACGCTTGGGGGAGGCCTATGTCCAACAGTGGACGTGTATCGGCTGAAATGATGATGATGAATATGATTGGAGAGTGAAGGACACACAATCTTTATATTTTTTTTTATCTGATATAAACTTGCTTGACTGCGATCCCACCTGATGGTAAGCAGTGATGCAATCGTTGATGACGAGGCGCACTAGTTTATTAAGAGCTTATTCACTCTAGCCTTGAAGACACCCAAATAATAATCGGATGGGAAGAGCGCAGCAGGCAAATTGTTCCAGTCCTTCGATGTACGCGGTATAAACGACAAGGCGAACGCTTAGTCCGGATCGTAGAGGTTTATTATGATGGTGGTAATAATAATTATGATGATGATGATGATGATGATAATGATTATTATGATGATGATTGAGTGAAAAGTTATGAGTTTACATGTGGATGGATTAAGGGGGAGAGGGAGGCCAAAGAAAAGATGGATGGATTGTGTGAGAAGTGATATGAAAGAAAAGGGAGTTAGTGATAAAGTGACGAGTGACAGGACGGAAGGGAAGAAAAAAACGTGTTGCGCCGACCCCAAATAAAACGGGACGAGGGCAGGAAGATGATGATGATGATGATTAGAGTGAAATAAACTAGATACAGCGTAGTGTGATTTACCATACAAACTTATTCGGTATGAAACTGTCCAATACATTGCTAGAAAGACGACCATTTTCTAAAAGAAATAGTCATATTGAAAGAAGTCTTGTGTACTTGCCTCCTTGGAAGATTTTTGCTATTCATTGGCTACATAATTTTTGTTTTTCGGATCGAGAATTCAATATGGCGTCGACAGAAATGATTAAGCGTCTGAATTCGGTTTCTCTTTTGATCTTTGGAAGGCCTTTTCTCGCTTTGATAGTGGTCATGTTTGAAAGTTATATTTTGCTATGATATGTTGAGTTCATTCGGGTTCATTTAGTTTTTAACCGACTTCGAAAAGGACGAGGTTCTATGTTCGGCTGAATGTATGTTTTTTTTTTTTTTTGTATGTATGTTCACCGATATTTCGGTCAATTGTGGACCGATTTAGAATTTTTTTTTTTTTATTTAAAGGTTATGCTTTCAAGTTGGTCCCATAGAAATATTGTTATGATCTGATCATGAACTTCGAAGATATGGAACAGAACTCCTCATAGAATCATAGCAGAATTGTCGTAACAAGTAAAATTGCTTTGTTTATACGTGTAGTCGATGACTGACTGAAAGAAAAGGGGGAGGGGAAAGGGGGAGGGGGTAAATGCATGTAATATAACCGTATTTAGGATTATTAGAATCGTTATGAGATGCACTCTGGCTATAAGGTAATTTATGTTTAGCTGAAGGGTAGGTACCTACTTTTTAGTGGTGCTACCATAACTAAAAAGTGAAAAATAAAAAAGTTTTTACAAAAAAAATTAAACCGACTTCAAAAAGTACAAAATAACTTTAATTTCGGAAGTCGGTGTTAAATAACGAAGAGACAAGATTAGGTATCTATTGAAACACCGACTTCCGAAATTAAAGTTATTTTGTACTTTTTGAAGTCGGTTTAATTTTTTTTGTAAAAACTTTTTCTTGTAAACATTTGGTAGGGTAAAGTTATCTTAGGATTATTATTCCAAACTACTATTAAACCCAATAGTCTCTTGAACATCTGCCTAGATATAAATGCGCACATACAGAAATACCACCTGCCTAGAACCTTTTACCACAAAATATATATAGGTGCAGATGTCAATCTACATACAAAGCGCGCTTGAGCAACGCACACATAGACACCGCTCACGGACACGATATCTCGGAGCACCTCGGGCCGCTCGTCGAACAGTTCCGGCTCAAACGCTCATTAGTGTGCGTCCACCGAGCGTAGGTATAAAAAGTGAAGTACATACATGAGATTGTCTTCTGTACCTATCTATTTTGTGCTTTTACTATTTGCAAAAGTATTAATCATACGAAAAAAACTTATGTTGATAATGTTATAGGTACATGAATCTTTAGCCAAACATGACGTATTTTTTTTTCAAATCTGTTGACCTCGTTACCGAGGATTAGGCTTCAAAAAGTCACTATTTTATGACACTGCTCGGGAGCAAGGCCCTTAAGTAGGTTAGTCACCATTCGTCGGCGATTCATTCGACGTCTTTGTGTCGACAGCTCGACACCACTACTGGCCTACGCTGAAAACCAGCGCGGTGGATTCATCGCGTTATGTATGGACCCATGGCTTTATGCTGAGCATTAGACCACAAAATAGATAGGTACAGAAGGCAATCTCATGTAAGTATTTCACTTTTTATACCTACGTTAGACGATCGCGCTAGGACATTACATAGACATTTATCGACTAAACCATCCTAGCGGTTTAGTCGATAAATGTCAGATTCTACAAATGTCAGATTCTATAAACGCCAGATTCTACAACTGTCAGATTCTATAAATGCCAGATTCTATAAATGTCAGATTTTTGTTACAATTCCAATAAAATAATCTGCTTCGCGTATTTTCGCTAATTTCCAAAGTAGTTGTTGCTTGTTGTTGTTGTTTTTTTTTGCATTAAAAACTGTACGCGAACAATTTTGCAAGTGCAGCGCGTTGCACCGAAATGTACGAGTGCGACCGGGCGATTGAGACGAGATATCGTGTCCGTGAGCGGTGTCTATGTGTGCGTTGCTCAAGCGTGTTTTGTGCATAGTTTGACTTCTGTACCTATCTATTTTGTGGTTAGACCGTTTTGCGCAAATGTGACGCATATTTTTCCTATATTATATTATTATGATTGTAAGCTGGTCTTGAGATTACGTCATTTCGCTTAAATAGTTTTTTTTTAATTCATTCATTCTCATTTCCTCATCTCAATGATTTTCCTTCCATACTTTTTACACTAGTTATTAAATCCTAGCCATTTGTTCTTTAACACAGTCTATCTATTGATTTTCTGGGCCTTTTCACTTCTAATAGCCTGCCAGGTTCACCCTCTTTTTCCAAACGATATTTTCAGATACAGGAAGATTTCTGTGTAAAATAAATTGGTAACAAAATAGTTTTAACCGCCTCTAATGTGTAAACATGACAAATCAACGTAAGCAATTACTTTGAAAACCAGCACTGTGAACTCGTCGCATTTTGCTTGTGAACACGGCATTATGCTGAGTGCTAGGCCGTTTTGCGCGAACTTGGCGCATTTTTTCATAGAAAATGTTTATAACATGTAAGTTAGTCTTAAGTCCAAATAAAATTATTTTCTTTCTTTCTTCTTGCTTTCTTTCTTTTCTTTCTTTCTTTCTTTTTTTCTTTTTGCTTTCTTTCTTTCTTTCTTCTTGCTTTCACGCTACGGCCACGACTACATGTCAAAACGACTTATGAGAAAGTATTGTTTTTCTTATTTGTGTTGATTGTCCTTTTTTTAAATGAAATAGACTAGTGCTTGACTGTAAACCCACTCGATGCTCTGTGATTTAATTGATGATGATAAATCAACCTAGTTTATGATAAGCATATTTACTGTAGCTTCGAATATACTAAAATTATAACCATATATAGTCGGGAATATCGCAGCAGGAAAATTGTCCCAGCCCTTCAAATTACGCGGTGTAAACAACGAGGCGAACCGTTTAGTCAGAGCCTCAAGTCTGCTATTACAATAGTGTCAGAATGGTCTTTCATTATTTTCATAATGACTGATTTTGACAAGTTTTGGTAATCTGCTAATATAATGGCGTCATTATGACTTTCCAATGGTCAATCACTGACAATCCATTGAAAGAAATGGCATAGAATGGTAATCACGTAAAAATAACAAATCAATTTGTGACGTATGCGGCCATATGTAAAAATCTTAAGAGTTCCTTTGATCATTGAACTACAATTAGAACATCATTGTTCAGTTATTGCTTCGATATTGTAATTTTAATACCACTCTATTGCGTCACGCAATAGAGTTGTATTAAAATGACATTGATCGATCAATGATCGAAGACAAATGACATTGATTAATGATCGATCATTATGAATTAGCAGATTACGAACTTTTAGCAAAATGACGTTGGGATCGTGTTGGAATGTCGATTTTATACAAATAGCAGACTTAGGCCCCAGGACCGTAGAGGTGTTAACAACGTAAACGTCGTCACAGATTGTTCGATGGTAGAAAGGTCAAAAGGAAATATCTTAGATATCAATATTATAAATTTTAATATAACACTGAATATCAAAGCTAACTTATGACCACATCTGGCTCTTATAAAAATTCTCATTAATTCAAAATGAATAGGTACAAAAATGTCAGAATATAGGATTCTCAATTTTCCTCCTTTTCTTGTTCTTCGAAAAAATGCCAATTGCGATGATAAAATATGGCATATCGAATTCATACCTGGATTTTTTATGTGACATATAATAATTCGCTACGAGGAAGAATTGTCCAATAAATATCACACAATTACATGAATAAATTCCATTATTACTGATTTCTTCACAGTAATTGTGACGAAAATGGAAAGAAATATTTGAGAATGTGAAAAATGCTAAGCACACCCTCGGATAACGACCCCATTATAGGCGAGATGAGGAGAATTTTCTCCATTTTCGATTAGTAATTTCGCTCGTTTGATGGTTTATGAAATTGGCATGTTTGATTTAGATCCGTGAGCCTTTTAGACAAAAGGGACTACTTGTGAAACGATGTTGAAGAGACTTCACGGGTTCATCCCAATTTTTTTAAGAGAGCATAATTTTTTTTTACTTTTTTAAGTGTAAATACGACGGGGTGGTCATACGACTGTAATAAAGCGACATACGTGTATTTAACAATACATAAAAAAAAACAACTTATACTTTACTTACTATACACGGTGGTTATTATGTTCAATTATTAAGTAAATTATTTTTAAATAACCTAATCGGTCAAGTGCAAACCTAAAAACAAAAACGAAAATGATATTTAAAATAGTTTTGTTTATTTAATTTTTGATCACCGTTTCATCCCCTTAGATGGTGAATTTCATCAGCCTTTTTTAATGTTCCCACTGCTGGGACTCAGGCCTCCTCTCTAGGAGAGGGAATGGGTCGTAATCCACCATGCGGGCCCAGTGCGGGTAGATGGATGACACATGTCTTCGAAAAAAAACTACACAAACATTTAAAGGGAACCTTGTGCAAAATTTCGTACTCCTAATCCCAGTAGTTTCGGCTTAGCATTGATATATCAGTCAGTCAGTTTCTCTTTCTATATATACCTCCAAATCGAATAAACTCTTCATGAATACACACACGTTACCAATTAACCACCAATGTTAACATTTATAAAAACCCAACTAAGTAGGTCAAGTAAATATGCTGATTTATAATTACTGGCGGTCACGAAAAACACTGTAAGTATAATAATAATCCCTAAAGTTAATTAGCACACGTCCTTGCGTGTGACGTCATTCAGTAATAAGAACTCCTTCATAAGTGGGCGATAGGCGACGTCACTATTGGCCTTGGTACCATTCTGCAATTGCTTTCTATATTGCAGCCAGTGACACATTTGTGTAAATCTCTCGTCACATTTAGACAGGGTTTCACCAAGACCTAGATTACAGTTTCCGTCATAGTTAACCTAAAGAGTAACAATTACTTACAATTGAATTGTGAAAGGTAATTTTAACAGTAACGATAACAATTGAAGTTTACATTTACACCATGCAAAAAACTGTATTGAATTTTACACGGTGTAAATCACTTAAAAGTTTTTCATAAAATGTCATTTTTATCATCTGCTTTAACCGTAACTCTAACTCATAACGCCGATAGACGTCCACTGTTGGACATAGGTGTCCAACAGTGGACGTCCCAAGTGTCGTCACACGAATTAATGCACAGGCTTGATTGGTGTGATGACACTTGGGACGTCTCGCATCCATCGGATTTCCGCAACCTTTAGCAGGTTATCGGTCCACCTTGTAGGAGGCATTTAACACTGCATCTTCTGGAACGCGGATGCCACTCCAGAACTTTTTGATCCCAACAGCCATCTTTCTGCGAGCAATGTGCCCTGCCTATTTGCCACTGAAGTTTGGCGTTACGTTAACAACGCCAATTTAATAACTGGTAAATTGATGTAACCTGTATTTCGTTTAACCAGAGATTTGATGGCTGGTGAGGTCTTGGATATCGACTTTTATTGTGTGGAAAAATATGTAATACCCTTCACGGTTGGAAAGCCCAACTAATTTGGGATCAGTAAAATTTTACGTTTTTTTTTTCTACTATAATCTCAAGATATAAAAACATGCTTTTTGGTAAATCAGTACGTGATACTGTGGATCCTAGATCCCAGAATACTAGTGCTTTATTATTTATTGTTTTTAAATAACGCAGCATAATATGCTGAGTTAGGCGCCATTTTATCCGCATAAATGTTTTTTTTTTTTAATCTTTTTTTAGGTTATAATAGATACTATTATTACTAATAGATAATTTTTTAGGTTATAATAGGTTTGAGGCACAAATTGACTTATTTCACATGTTTATAATTTTTATATCTTTCTTTCTTACTAATTTCTTTTTTAATAATGTATGAGCTAATTAATAAAAATATAACTATTTTCTATTTTTAATATTAAGCTGTTTTGCGGCGTCGTACAAAAACCAAAATAAATTAAACCAATTATAGACTCTTTTGTGGTGGCCAGCAGTTAATCCATTAGAAATAGGAGGTGCCATACCAAACTGTGTAGAAAAGCTGGCAAGAATATTTGTACACTAAGGAATACTGTCCACGGACACGTAGCTTCATAGACGTGTTTTCGTCAGTATACGCTTGGTGTACGCCGTGCCGTCCGCTTCACCGACAGTTTTATGGTTTTATATGTAAGCTGTGAGCAGGCGTACACCAAGCGACGAATACGCGTCGATATAGCTATGCATCCTTAGACATTATTTAGCATAGTCGGCCTTATAATGTTCCCACTGTTGAGACTCAGGCCTCCTCTCTAGGAGAGTGAATGGGCCATACTCCACCACGCGGGCCCAGTGAGGGTTGGTGGACGTCGCATGTCTTCGATTTTTTGGTTCTAGGATATGCCGGTTTCCTCACGATGTTTTCTTTCACCGTTTTGAGATGCAAAGAATAAATTACACAAAGTAATGCTCCTTGCTAGGTTTGAACCTGCGACCTACAACTTGTAAGTCGGGGCCGTTACCACTCGGCCACCACTGCTTCCATGGTTTACATTACTTAATTGAATATAACCTTCGTCTTTGAATATTCAATAATACATTGTTATCTCTAAAACCGATTATCAATAAGATATAGACTGCTGAACATCAATGCCTTTATATCCCCCTCCTCCTTCCCTCTTCTACTGTTATGCACTACTGCCCCATATATGGAACAGTATAACGGTCAACGCTATTGTCCACCCATAATGGGATATATTTTCACCTATTTGTCAGTCGACCCATAAAATAACAGATAAGTGTGTGCTGGATTTATTTGTAATGGGTTCTGTAGTAATTGTAGATAAAAAAAGTACATATTACAGCCGCCAGTCATATTTTAATCAACTAGCAATTTGATACTGACTTGCAAAAAACTTAAAATTTTATTTACACGGGCTGTTTTGGAGCATCTCCCCTAAACATGAATGTCTGTAGGCTTTTTTTAATATAATTATTAATTTTAAAAAGAAAGCATGAAAGAAAAGAAACTACCGTGCCCCCAGATTCGAATATATGCGCAATAAATTACAAAAGATCACCACTTATCACGGACTAAAACAATCAGTTAGTTAAAATCAGTTACACTGTCAGGCCATGTATGAAACGGGCGTTAATACTCTGATTAATGTTACCCCATAGACAAAACAACACAATTGTCTATAATATTGTCTATTACAAAAGTTTCTTGCCAGTACAGTACATGCCTGATAAAAAGACGATAAATCTCAAACACAAATCGTTTTCGCCACTTAATTTAAGGAACCCCAACTCTAGTCCATTGATTCTCCATTAATGGGATCATATCGCTATCATTTTAAGAGCCTATTCTATGTGACGGCCTATTCAATCGTACTAATATATTTTTATTGCCGATGAGGTAATATTTACTGTCAATATACGATTGGTGTTTAATCAGCGGGGGACTCAAATGTCCCCCAGTTCTTTCATTGATTAAATGCTAAAACCAATTGGCTCTATTGGGGTGTTTTTGTAGGCAATAAAAAGGGTAGTTTGCAACGTGTTACGAACGTGATTGATGTTAGATTCGATCTTGTTTTTGTGAAGTTTTATTAGTTAATTTATGAATCCCCAAGCGACCACCGGTGGCCGCGCATCTATTGTCTTACTATTGTGTCTCTAATTGACGGTATCTGAAGGGTTAAGTTGTAGTTAAGTAAGTTTTTGTTGAACTAATTTATTGGTTCGCAATAATTATGAAATATGGTCCGCAAGGGACCAAATAATTTCAAATTTTCCAACTGAAATGTGACATTTTAAAAAAAAACCTTTTTTTAAGGATCTTTGTCACAACATTCCGCCTTTGTAGAACTCTTGTGCATAAAGCTTTAAATAAATAAATAAACATTGACTCTCTCGCTCCATGATAGTCTAATAAATTTTAAATGATTATAAATTATTATAATGTAATATTTTCTATAGAGCTCTTGCCTCATCTGACATAGACTTAACTAAGAAACTGTTTCAAATACCGATTGAAATATTGTGTTTTCTATGACGAGCACGTTATTTTTGATTTTACATAATTCATCATCATCATCATTTCAGCCGATACACGCCCACTGCTGGACATAGGCCTCCCCCAAGCGTCGCCACAACGAACGCTCCTGCGCGTCTCGCATCCATCGGCTTCCCGCAACCTTCACCAGGTCATCAGACCACCTTGTTGGAGGCCTTCCAAAGTTGCGTCTTCCGGTACGCGGTCGCCACTCCAGAACCTTTCGGCCCCAACGGCCATCTGTTCTGCGAGCAATGTGCCCTGCCCATTGCCACTTAAGTTTGGCAATTCTTTGCGCTATGTCGGCAACCTTAGTTCTCCTGCGGATGTCTTCATTTTTTTTTACATAATTGTTGTAGTAAAAAAAAAAAATTTTTTTTCTTTTTTATTGGCTTAATTTAGTTTGATTCAATACTTCTGGTCCGGTAACTATAAAAGAACAAAGTGGTTCTAGGTCAAAAAAAGTTTGGGAATCACTGAGCTATTTCAATAAGAAAGATTTTTTGTTTGGGTTTGAGTGTTACGTGTTGGTAAAAGAGCAACTGTCCATAATGATTCAAGGCGGATATCACTGTTGATAGTTTCTTGAAACACAAGTGGGTTTATGGCGTCAAAAAACTCTTCCAAATCGCTGTCGACTGGTAATGTGTCCAAAAGTCTAGCGGCATTGCCATGCTGTACGTCAGTACCGCCATATTTGTTTTTTTTTATAAAATAAATATAGGATTAAATACAGATTCATAAACTATAATCGATGAGTAAACATTTGCAAATTGATTTACTAGAAACAATATTTGCGTACAGACAGGGTTTTGTCCATACAGAATCAATGGATTATATTTTTACAATCATTCATCAGCCTTTTTAAAGTTCCCACAGCTGGGACTCAGGCCTCCTCTCTAGTAGAGGGTGATGGGCCGTAATCCACCACGCGAGCCCAGTGCGGGTTGGTGTATGTCACACTCATGTCTTCGAATTTTCAGTTTTAGGACATGTCGGTCTCCTCACGATGTTTTCCTTCACCGTTTTAAGAGCAGTTTATTTCTTTTTTTATCAATACATGGTGAAATATGAAAAAAATATCAAACAATTTTTCCCAGAATTTTTAACAATGGATTATTAACTTCACGCGATATTCCTGATGGAATCAGCTTCCAAACAAATTTCGTGGTTCATTGATAATTTTTCTCATTTTCCAACACACGATTTTCTACCTTATCGCCTTAAGATGAAGATGATTTTAGTTTGGGGGTGGAAGCATTTAGAATAAACGGATTTTGAGGGTAGGTGCGTATAAGGTAAATTGGTGTTGACAATGTAATTTGGGTCTCATTTGCTTCATACAACGCTAATTCGTGTTGTACAAGTATCATTTAATGGGATGAGTAAGTAACTTTGTTTCCAAATATATTGTATAAGATAACTACTGTTTAAATAATAGAGAACATTTTTAACAATATTAAAGAGACTTGTTCTGATATCACAGATCAACAAGCATTTAATGAATTTATTTTTTCATAGCAAGTTTTTACGGCTCAAACGAACCCAAACTCAATGGGGTTGGGTCGGTTAACTGCGAAGTTCCTACAGCCACCTGCCAGTTACATCATCAGATCAGCTCCATGTCATAATAATTTTGCATTGTCACCTGATTTACACGTGTCTGCAAAAATTTAGCTCAATTGGTAATCGGGAAGTGGGTCATATTTAACTTGCAAGATTTGATTACAGATAAACATCGGAACATGAAACTAAATAAGAGCTTGTAAAATACTGTAACCTTATTGGTAACTAGCTGAACCGGCGAACTTTGTGCCGCCTAACAGTCAATGGATGTAGTATATCTTTCGATATAGTCAACTGATGAAAATAAAACAAAACCTAAGTTTCAGTCAAACAAAGCCTAAGCTTATCAAGCTTATCAAGTTACATATCATTTTAATGGATAAAAGTTATCTACGTCGATTTCGTACATTTTACGTGATGCGCGCACTACTAAAATCTTCTTCAGATTTATTATAATTTTGGAGGCAAGCGGAACCTCCGTTGAAAAAGGAGGATCCTCCGACCAGACAGGTGTTATGTCCGGTGGGCAACTGCCCCATAGATGATTTTGGGCTGGCGTATATATTCAAATCGCGCGGAGGACTTTGATTGTGTGATGCAGGATTAGTTGTTAGGTGACGCCATAGATGTCGCTATATGTGTATAGATTACAGTTTTGAGCCATTTGGGATCGAAAAGTTTATGTGGCTAGAATCAACATATTTATGTTATATCCGTAAACCCCCAATCAGAGACACTTTCTAACAAAGCATAGCATTGACCTCCTCATAATCTCAAGCCTGCTTGCTACTCAACATCACACCCTGTCTTTAACCCTTCAGATACCGTCAATTAGAAACACAATAGTAAGACAATAGATGCGCGGCCACCGGTGGTCGCTTGGGGATTCATGAATTAACTGCCTAATTTTTAACCAGTCTTTTCAAACTTAATTGCTCTTAAAACCCTCAACGCGAACAAAAAACCAACGCTGCACAACTTTTCTGCACCTCGTTACTCAGTTTCCATTTACTGGAAGATAAAGCTCGGGCGACGCGTCCGCCATGAGCCTTAGCCAGGGTGAGGAGCTGGCGCGGATGCTGAGGCGGGTGAGAAGTATCAAACATTTACAAAAACTGCGTTTTGCGTTTTGGCGCTGACAGATGTCATTATTATCATCATTTCAGCTGGAAAACGTCCACAGTTGGACATAGGCCTCCCCCAAGTGTCACCACAATGAACGGTCCTGTGCGATTCCCGTAACCTTTACCGGGTCATCGGTCCACCTTGTCGGAGGTCTTCCAACACTATGTCTTCAAGTACGCGATTGCTACTCCAGAACCTTTCGGCTTCAACGGCCATAAGATAAGATAAGTTAAATTTATTGTCACAAAAAACATGCACAAATACAGTGAGACCCTGACTCCTGTGCTAGGTGAAACACCTGTGTTACAGGAATCAGTGTCTTCTCCCAATTATTTAGTGCAAGGAAAACCATAACATTAAGTACATTATCTTACAAAAAAAAACATTAAAAATAGGAATATTTCATTCGATTAAATTTAGACAACTAGAATTATATTATTTTATTAAATAGTTGTGTAATTAAAATTATCAGTAAGAATTAATTAAAAGTAATAAATTATTGCAAGTAAAATTGAAGAAAAATAAAAAAATAAAATAATTATTAAAACTAATACAATAATAACAGCTTTATTAATATCGTCTAATACATGTTTAACTTTGTGTGTGTGTGTATGTGTGATGGTGTGTGATGGTATGAGTAATGTGTATGTGTATATAGTGTATGTAAGTGGTATAAAAGTTATTGAATTATGTGGGCAAATATGTTCATTTATATTAATAGGCTTTCTGTTTCATTATAGTCTAGCGTAAGTAGCAATGACTTAATTTAAAATTTTGCTTCGCTGATCGAAGCTGAATTAATATCTAGTGCTCTATTAATTTTGTTATAAAGGTGACTAGATAAGTACCTGCGTTGTCTTCTGGCAGCTGCAGTCTTAAATATAACAAGTACACAAACATCCCTTATAGTGCGTTTACTTAACCCTTCAGATACCGTCAATTAGAGACACAATAGTAAGACAATAGATGCGCGGCCACCGGTGGTCGCTTGGGGATTCATGAATTAAGACATGCTTATTGAATGGTGTGATAAGATGCCACTTGATGACCAGGTGTAAAACGTACATTTGCCGCACAGTGAGAACTTGACACTTTTCGTATAGAGTTGCAGTAGGAAATCTAAAAGGCCTGAACGTCATGACTTTGAGCACAGATCTTTGGGCCCGTTCAAGCCGTAACAAGTGCGATTTACATGCGCCTCCCCAGACACCAATGCAATACCCGATCACTAACTGGGCTAGTGCGTAATATACAGTACGTAGTAGCTCGTCATCAGCGACATAACGCAGAGCTTTAAATACCCAAATTAGCTTTCTAATCCGCGCAGTTGTTAACTCTATGTGCTGCCTCCAGGTAGGCCATCTGTTCTGCAAGCAATTAATAGCCCTGCTCATTGTCACTTTAGTTTGACAGATGTAGCTCATCACTAAAACGCTTCCGCTCCCGCACCCGCTCTAGTTACTACGTGTTCACTCTGGACAAGGCCGTGAAGATACCTCTCTGACTTCATATTGTCTGGCCGAACGACCTATTTCCAAAAATAGAGCTGCCTTGTGCCTAGGTGTCTACCTATAGGCCCAAAACTTAGGCTGCAATGTAGGTCGCATTTGGGATTTGTCTAGATCAATTTTGTTACTGGAGTGCGAAAATATCCCTTCTCGAAATAAGAGGTTTTGTAATTTCTACTCAAAATTCTGATATTGAGACGTAACTAAATTAATTAGTCTTTGCAAAGAGACTTTCATACACATAAAAGCTTCCAGGAATGATCCGTTTGAGCCCCTATAGTTGAAATAATTAAGAGGATTATATTGTTGAAACGGACAGGATTATGAGAAAAACATGTGACTGGGATTAAGGTCTGTTCGGGAGAACTCTTAAGAGTATGCGGCTGCATTCATATTTACTAATATTTTAAATGAGATAATTACTCTGTCTGTCTTTTGCCTCACCATTTTCACCTTATAAACCCAGAGAAAAGTAACACCATTTTTTTTTCTTTTTGTTTTTTTTTTACTATTGTTTAAAGTTACTAAACTTAGTTTAGTACAATCATTGGTACCATTAGCTCATGATCTCATACTAGAATATTCCAGGGCTAGAGGGGTGCCGAAATACAAACTCAAAGCCTAGTTCGACAGCATAATTATGTTAATTTTTCCACAATTTTATTATAATATCATAATTAAGAGACAAATTGTATAATATATATTTTTGGTTTTATAAATTAATATTATTATTATTTCTTCATGCCTCAACGGCTGAATTCATTAAGGCAAAACTTATTATGTTCGCGTATGTTTTTTAAATTAAACTAAGCCTTTCACGCGGGCAAATCTGCTGTCAGAAACTAACAAAAGGATAAAATTAAGCTGCAGAAAAAACGTCACAACCAAGCAAGCTTATCTTCAGTCAGCTCTAGCGTTAAAGCCGAGCAGCTCCTTTACAAATGCTTTAAGGTCCACTTAGCGCATTGAATTCTGTGAAAACTAAGTTACAGTCATAAAAGAAAAGACATTTACAGTTGAAAAACAATTGCGCATCCAAGATTTAGACCACAACATTAGAAATGCAGACAAACCAAGTTAAACTTCCATTATCTCTAACAATTGCTTAAATTTATATGTGCAATACTGTTCTAGTTCCACATTTTAAAGCTTTTATGCGACGATGCAATTCCTAAACGTATTATTAGGTATAGTTTAAAGCTGTGTCATAGAAAAGGTACAGACAGAAGGTAGACCCGAAGAATTGCCAAACGTAGAAAACGCATTGCTTGCAGGGTTCTGAAATGATGACCGCGTACCATCATAACACGGAGCGTTTGAAGACATCCCACAAAGTGGACTGATGATCTAGTGACGCGATGACGACGTGAGGGCACAGGACGCATGGAGGAAATCTATTTTCAACAGCGTACGTGAAGCAGTTTATAATTATTATGATAATGAAGGTGGTCTAGATTGCAATGAGTTATAACGCACGCCTACATTGTTACGTGAAACGTTGTGATTGCAAGCGCAATCGTGATAATTATTTGATTGAAACTGTATTTACACTTTCGCACGATTGGCAAGCTGTGTTACGAGGTGAATGGCAAGGCGAATGTGTAAACAGCACGCTCGCTATTCGTTTAGAGCACTCTGGATACGCGCAGAACAAATAGTAGATGGGGACGATAGGTTCTGGAGTGTCCTGGTAGACGCAAATCTTTCCACAAAGTGGACCGGCAACCTGGTGAAGGTCACGGGAATCCGATGGATGCGAGGAGCACAGGACTGGTCGTTATGACAATGCCTTGGAAAGGGCAATGGCCAATAGTGGACGTCTTTCCGCTGAAATGATGATGATGACTCTATACGACAAAACCGTTTTTCATCAAACGACAAAGCCTACAACCTGGTTTCCTAGCCAAGTTGCTAATCTGCAATAGTTAACGCTAGTAAAAAGCTTCAAATGTATGGAAATGACGCGCTCTCAACGCTCAGTCACAATGTCAAAACAAAATACTCGTATTTGGCGGGTAAGGTCAACTCGAAGCGTTCGACGCAAGCGAAACGGTTGTAACTAGGCTAGGGGGACTGTAAGGCGTAGGCCTTGTCCTTTGCCATACAAATGGTAATTTGTGAGGCGTATGGCGAGGCAAATGGGGAGCAAAATGTCTATACACGATATGAAATCGCCACACAAACGTGTCTTTTTGTGTGTACACCAGTTTTTGCTCATTGTATGGAGCTGGCCTTCTGTATTTAATCTATTTTGTGGTAATGGCGTACTAAATTCCAATATAGTTGGAAGATGGAGCGCCGAAACGTGGAGTGCAATTTTATCTCGATGTATATTGTGGGTAAATGTAACTCAGATTCCTGTTAAAGTTAGGCACGCGATTTGAATTTGAAAATGTTGTAGTTAAAGTTTTTCGTCTAGATTTTTCAAATAAGAATTTCTTTAAAAAGAAACTTTACTGATAAAATATTCGTAAAAATTACGGCTGGAAAAACTATGTATTTCGTATAGTACGGTTCATGCTTAGCTTATCATTGTCATCACTTACAATTACAATATACTTCCAAGTAGTATAATGTTTTTACTGTCTTTGTCAATTAGCTAATCAAGAAAACTATCCGCGGGAATGCTGTCGACAAACTGTACTGCAGTTTGGCAAAAGACATATGAAAATATGATTATAAATTTTCTTGAATAAACCATATAATAAAATGATTAGCGACACCTCGGGATCCGGCCCAGGGGCCCCGGGCCCCGTTTCTTAATGAGAACCGACGCAGTGGCGCTAGCCAGCTGCCTAGACGGAACGAGAAAAATCGACCCCCGGAACCCCCCACCCCCTTCTTTCCCCGCACATGGAAGTACAGTACATAGGTACATAAATACATATTAAAAAAACTTCCGAACACAATCCACTGTTAGACATAGGCTTGTCCTAAGTGTCACATCCTAGACCGCAGATTAGTGGAAATTTTCCGGTATGAGAACACCGCTCCAGAACTTTGAAACCTCATCGACCAACCATTTTTTAAGCAATGTGCTTTGTACATTACCACTTGACATTGAAAATTCTTTGGTCTGTGAGTGTAACCTTGCTTCCCCTGCCAAGGCTGGGATGCTTTACACGCATTACTAATATCAAGCTAAAAATAAAAACTCCTAAAGGGTAGCTAAACGTTACCTAAAGACTTCAAGCAGCTTGAAAGAGCAAATAAGAGCTCAAATGAGCTGTGTCAATAAAATGGAGCTAGCCTTATGGAATGGCCGTTGCAGTTCTTTGAGTATTGTTGGTTTACTTATTTGCTTTGTAAATAGTAGGAATACGTGTATGAATATACGGTTGTCACAAAGTGTTGAAGCGATTTGGTTATTGTTTGCAGCACGGAACAGATGAAAGAGGATTTCAGTGTTCTTTTAAGAAGTTAGATGCCAAGTTATGACCTATATTTATAGGAAACTAGCTTTTGCCCGCGCGGCTTCGCTCCCGCTCTTCCCTACTCCACCCTACTATACCCTACTCTACCCTACCCTACTCTACACTACCCTACTCTACACTACTCTACCCTACTCTACACTACCCTAATTTTATTTTTTTTCCATAAGAACCTTATCCTCACAATAACAATCACAACAAAAAAAAAAATCAGCCAAATCGGTCAAGCCGTTTTCATGCTATGTTATGACAACGGAAAACGGGTTTCATTTTTATATATATAGATATTTATAAGTAGCCGACTGATTCACTGTTTACAGTCAAAAATGATATCGAATTAATAATAATATTCCACAACTATCACACAACGCCGTCTAGTCCCAAGCTAAGCAGAGCTTGTGTAATGGGTACTAGATAACTGATAAACATACATATATATTTCTTAATACATACATATTATAGATAAATTACACACCCAGACACAGAACAAATGATCATGCTCATCACATAAACATTTGTCCTGAGTGGGAATCGAACCCACGACCTCCGGCATAGCAGTCAGGGCCACTAACCACTAGACCAACAGGCCAGTCAAAGTCATGCTGAATTGTCGGCTCCTGTTCCAGTTTCGGCCTTAACTGAAGCCGAAATTGACGTAGAAGCAGAAAACGGAACGGAAAAAATATGTACGTAATATTTGAAAACCTACAGTATTTCTAAATATATTGTAAGCATGATATAAAAACATAGTATAAGAAAAAAAAAATTTTTTTCGGACGAAAAATGACTCCAGCCTGTTTTAATCATATGAAATTTTATTCAACACTAGCTGCTGCCCGCGACGTCGTCTGCGTGAAGGCTCTATAGCACTAAAAATACCTAAGATACCAGTGTCGCTATAGCATTATAATTACACAGCTTTTAAAATAGCATTAATTCATGAATCCCCAAGCGACACCCGGTGGCCGCGCATCTATTGTCTTACTATTGTGTCTCTAATTGACGGTATCTGAAGGGTTAAAATATAAGTTTTTTTTTGCAAGTGAAGAGAGTTATATGGGAATTCTGCTGCGTTCAGTCATAAGATGTGACTGAAGGAAATAGAGAAAATAATGCAGGAATACATTCCAGAGCACAAAAGAGTAAAAATACCTACAAAGGTATAATATATTAGAAATATATTAGAAGCGAAAAAAGTGTTAAAGAGATGGTTACAGGACCTAACGTATGACCAAACCGAAAATTTAATTTGTCCATTGAAATGAGCAGTATCTGAAAACAAACAATTGCAAAAACATACATAATACTTCGGCTCAACACTCACACTTATTTTCAAAGTTTTGACCTGTAACTGTAGCTTTATTTGATTTTTTTTTTATAAATTGACTTACGTTTATTTTATTTTATTTATTTTTTTCAATTTTTATTTTTTATTTTTGACATTAATTTAATAGACATTTTGTGTGATTCTTTCTCTGTAATTTGAATTTTATTATTATTTCTTCAATTGTACTTCAATTTAATTTTAATGTAATGCAATATTAATATTGTAATGTATTTTTTTTTTTAATTTAATTTGATTTCACTGTTATTGTATTTCTGTATTTCTATCTTGATTCTTGTTTTTATTCTATTTTGTATTAATTAATCTCTGTTATTTCTTTTATGCTAAATTTGTACTGTCGCATAAAACTCTACTGTAAAATCACCTGGGCCACCAAGATACAGGCTACGCCTAGTTTGGGGCCCACGGCCACTTCTACTGTGTATCGTTTGTCTTACTCTAATTGTTCATTTCTTTATTATTATTTTCTTACTAACTTGTGTGTGTGTCAATAAAAATGATTATTATTATTATTATTAATACTTTACAACACTTCCCTATAAACTGCGTCATGTCATCGTTGGTAGTTATGCTGCCAGGAGCCAAAATGTAAAGAGAGTCAGGACTGGTGACGCGGAAGCAAGCAACGTACAGTTGCCCGTGTGAGAAACAACTCGTCCTGAGGTCGACACCCACTGCCCTCAGTGTCTGCCCCTGTGACTTATTGATGGTCATCACGAAGCAAATACTCACGGGTAACTGTACACGCTTGAATCGGAACGCGAAGTTATGAGGTATGAGGGGAATGCGTGGTATAAATACTGCCTCGCCGACGCCACAACCCAAAAGAATTTCCGCTTCAATGGTTTGTCTGTGGAGCGTGATAACTTTAAGGCGAATCCCGTTACACAACTTCGGAGGAGATAGGTTCCGAAGAAGCATAATCGGAACACCGACCTTCAGCTTGATGGTATGCGCTGGAAGTCCACTCGCTGACAGGGAGTTCAGAAATCCACGGGATAATGTGTTTTTTTTTTTTTGTCGACGGGGAAAATCATCTTATGACAAAACCCGCTCTTGGGTGGAGCGGGAGATAGTGTCAGACTCTTACTGACTAAAAACCCCGCGCCGTTCCTTCTAGCCTTCATACTGGGCTCTAGTTTCCTTTCGGATAACCCCGAACCCGGTAGGCACGGGATAATATGTGGCGTCATCTTGCACGACGACAGTGTTTACCGAAGTGTAGACTACTTCATTCCCCTCAATTTCCAAGAGAATGCTTTCGTTAATTGGTGCAGCATTTTTGGGCGTCAAAATGGCCCGCTCACACATCCAAGAATTCTGCTGGTGCTGTATACGACTGATGTCCCCGTACACACAGCGAATGAGTTCTTCTAAGCTGGATTCCACTCTACCGAGAGACTCTGGAAGAATCACCTTTACACCTCTGTCTTCTGGTAGAGTGCCTTCGCCAAGACTTAGAAGGACATCGGACAATTCTCGAGCACGTACATTGCCACCGAGCCGAGCTCTCATATTAATGGTCAAACGCAGCGTACGAACTCATGACCACAACGAAGATCTGATTTTGCCCAATGATTTCAAGGACGGTGTTGTAAATTTGTTTTTGCTCTGAAGAAGCGATATGGTAATTTCGTATGGTGGTCACGGTAGTCATTTCGCCCGGATCGTAATTGGTCTCGGCGTTATACTCCCGATTTCCACGGTCCTGATGCGGTGATGATTGGGGAACTGGTAACCCATAATTAATCAGTGGATTGCCGCCGATAGAAATGACCACATCTTGAAGTGAACTGAGACAGGTGTTCAGCACGCGTTCATCAATTACTTTGACTTCATCTCCAGTAGCACGCTTCAAAGCTCGTAGAAAATCTTCAGACAGATGATGGCGATACTTCTCCCACAAAGCTACCGGGTTCGCGACTCCACAAAACACCAAGATGACGGCAAACAGATGACGCATGCGGCTGGAACTGTCACTGACGCTCGCCGCGAGGGTGTCATCCCAATTTTTGTCACGGTCGGGAAGGTGACGTGCTACGCAGGCTGCGCAGTAAGTGGGATACTCCACGCCATCAAATGTCTTCAGAAAAGCGACAGATGTTGGCCATCGGACAGTGTGAAGTAACTACCGCAGAAAATAGCATTCGCCATTATTCGGAGGCACGGTATAAACCCTACCCAATGCGGTGTCCTTGAATATTCCCGGAAAACCTTCCACAGCACCTCCTCGTTGATGTAGGTTAAATACACCCCTTTGCTTGTCGTAAGTGTAATATGAAGGCACCTCGTCATACGTAAGGAATCTCGCAAACTGGTCGACTTTACAGAGCCTGAAAAATTTTAACAGAGTTGGTTGGCGCGGATTTTCCAAGCGTTTAGCAACGTTTTCGGGATCAAAATATATGCGCTGGCCGTTTCTTCTCTAGGTGGACGTCTACATGCATGACGGTAAGATACCTGTCATGTATAGAGAACGCCAGTATCCGCCAAACCGCTTCAGACGTGCTGATGTAGCGACCAGACTTTGGTCACCTCGTCTTTATCAGAGCTCTGTAAAGCAAACGTCGCTTGATCGCTCCTTTTGTTGGAAAAGGAAACATTTTGATATGGTGAAAAATTATTATGACTTTACACTATTTTAACATAAAATAAATGTCTTTGAGTGAGTAAAGTTTATAATTAGGCATACGACATGAAAATATATTAATTACCAAGCAATAATCACATAGATAAATAGATACCGAACAAAAGTATTAACAGTCAATGTTTATTTTGTACTAACTACATGAAATTGATGATCATCAATGAACATAAGTATAAATCTCTCTCTTTTGTAATACTTAACACAGCATTTTTATTAAATTGTCTTCCTCAACCCTGCTCAAGATTTTGAGGGTTTTGTTGGAACTTGAATTTGTCAAAACGAAATATGCAATACAACTTTTATGAAGAAAATGTACATTGCCATCTATGAATTTTAAGAATAACTACTTACAAACCTCGCAACATGATCAAATTTAAATTATTAATTTCCAAAAAGTGTCATGTAACTTGATTTGATTTTTATGAAATCTCATAGATGGCGCTGTTTTAAAATTGTCTTTATACTACTAACATTTATAAAAATAACTGTTTCTCTGCCCAAGTTACTTAAATGGCGTAGTTTTTATAGTGTAAAGCTAGATAATACTATGGCTTACTCAAAAACAACATTTAAATATGCGTCGTTAGATTGCACGCTGTCACAGAATGCGTAAGAAAAATAAAGATTCACAGCTCCTCCCCCGTAGGTGATAGCGTGATAATATGTAGCCTATATGTTGACCCGACCTCTTAGTAATATTCATGCAAAATTTGAAGTAAATCTGTGCAGTACTTTTTGAGATTAGCCCGGACATACATACAGACAAACAGACAAACAGACCAACAGACAAAAATTCTAAAAACTATATTTTTGACTTCGATATCGATTGTAGATCACGCTCCAAGTATTCTTTTAAAAAAATATTCAATGTACAGTTTTGACTTTCCTACGATTTTATTATATGTATAGATCATCTTCAGCCCTTTCTGTTTTCTTTTTTGTGGAAGGGCAAAATCATTAAATTATTTCTTTCGCTCTGGTTAGAACGAGCGGAAGTATCCGAGTTTTACTACCTGAAACCCACGCTTGTCTTTCAGTTACTTTTTGAGATCCAAGGTCGCGCCAATTCTTTTAAATAAATATTTTATTTGTATACCAACAGATTGACATATTGGCACTGGCGAAAAACTGTTTAAATAAAGATTAATAGAAAAATAACTCGCGTCATCGTTCGCTCTTGGGGTGTCTGTTACAGCTGTAGATTCCATCAAAAGAAAGAATTAAGTCTTTGCAGAAGAATCAAAAATAAACAAATACGTACAAAATTGCTAATATGACTTCAAGGCACTCAATCCAACTGCACATCATCGTCAAAAGAATGTTTTAAAAGAAAATAAACAACTACAATATTATCCTTACATCAAAGCTGCAGTACAAAAGCAAAAACTTCATTCTCTGAAACAACTAACAAATCATTCATTCTCATAAACTGAACACATTTCCGAGGAAACACGAAATTAGCCGATGATTGACGATTCAGGCAAATTGAGTAAATTTCTAACTCAATTTTTGTATGATCGAGAAGTGTTTGAAGTTTGAAGAGGTTTCAATTGAGCATTTCATAAAAGTTTCAGAATGATTCCATTTTCAATAAACTAACTTTTTATTTATGGTGTTTTTTTTTCAATTCCTTTGTATACAATTTATAAGTGGCCTGGTTCATTCTGTCGGTTGATATAGTTTCTTTTTTATATAAGTTTTTTTTTATTTGTGCCAGTACGACAAAAAAATAACAACGTTAAGGTGGATATAACAAAAGATGATTATAGTTAGACAGGAGTTGATTTTGTGATGACGTCACGAAAAAAAAATATGCAAGAAAGAGGAGGGGTAGGGAGTTTTGACGGGATTTTTTCGAGTTAATTTTTTTTATTTCTAAATTAATTCCAAATAGATAATAGTGATTGATTAGTATTGTTTTGTATCTCAAGTATCATCACAACTAAATAATATACCTAATATCTAATCATTATTACATGCTCAATCTCGGCACAAATGGAGCTGAAAATTTTATTGTAGTGTTGACTATCTTAGCAAAGCTCAAAGTGGAGAAAACTGACTCAATAGATTTGCTACCCAATACTGAAAAACACATTATACGCTAATATGTTACATCCATATCGGCCGTTTTGCTCGGACGTGGCGCATATTTTTTATTATTTTTTTATTATCGTTTTTATTTTTTCATGTAAAATTATTATATAGAAATGTACATATAAATGTAATTTATTAGTAGAAGACGATAATAATAGCGCCTAAAATCTGTCTCAAACCATAATTAGACAGAAACAATCTGTGCCCGAGTATACAATGTACCTTCTTAATCAATGTAGTGTACTTTGCTTGATATCTTGATTGATCAAATTAACCCACAATCAAGAGAAGGACATACATTACTGCATCGCTAACATTGACATGGTTATGTGATCACATCATTATTTGAACTAAAGAGAATGTAATGTCTAGAACAAGAATTTAATATTGTAAACCAATACAGATCACAGTTATTATCAACATTATTTTATTCTTATGAATCTTTTAAAGTATTAATGCAGCAAAGTCATGACGTAGCATTATTAGGCACTAGCTTTCCGCCCGCGGCTTCGCCCGCGTGGACTACAGTTTATATCGCGCGGGCAGAGACCCGTGCTCAGCAGTGGAATTATAGGTTGCCTATGTGTTATTCAAGTGTCTCTTCTACCTACCTACCAAATTTGATCTAAATCCGTTCAGTAGTTTTTGCGTGAAAGCGTAACAGACAGACAGACAGACAAAGTTACTTTCGCATTTATAATATTAGTAGGGATGGTAAAAATATTATACTAGTTTCTGTTAGCAGCTTTATTCATGTAAACGTAGGAAATATCTTAATGGAAGATACTCATAGGATAAATATCAATATGTGCTATACCAGAACATGGTGTAACCAATGTCATTCAAATTCGTTGTCGTTTGAATGTGAAATACAGACACACATATTCGATGCGTGTGTACGGATACTGCTTGCTTCAATTGAGTTTTCAAAAGGGATGAAAATAACAAAACTTCTTCCTGAACAAAATCTTGAGACCGACCGCAGACTTGAGAAATTGGTTTTAATTTCAACTCGATACCTCCACGCCCTCCCGAGATAAAAAGTCTTGACAGACAGACGGACAGACGGACAACAAAGTGATCCTATAAAGATACCGTTTTCTCCTTTCGAGGTACAGACTCCTAAAAGAACTAGGAAAATTTCTGACGTTCCAACACGTTGAGATTAAACATAAAAGCGTCTTCAGCATACAAAATCATATTTGCTCTTAGAGAATTCACGTCACGTCAACGTTAAACTACGGAGATGCAGTTTTGTCGAGGCCAACGCCGGTCGACGCGTCACAAACAAGCTGGGCTCAAGGCCTTAACGAAAATCGCAATAAAGAAGGAATTTGTTCAATAACACTAACAGATAAAATGTGAAGGTAAATAAGGCCAATTATTTACTTCTAATGTCCAGGCTAAGGGCGACCTGTGTGCGGGCTCGCGGATGGCAAGCCATGGGTAGCTCGCTGTCTGATCGTCCGGTAACTGTCCGGATCGAGCCCAAGACGTCGACGGCGCGCACTGTTCCCGCGCGCCTCAAGGAGTTGTCAGTAGCAGGAGGGGCCCAGCAGGGTCGAAGCCTACTGGGGCCAGGGCTATCTGTAAAGAAGCTCGAGCCCCGGTATGAAGAGGCGAGAAGGAATGGGGTGGGTTTTTAGTCAGTAAGAGTCTGACACTATCTCCCGCTCCACCCAAGAGCAGGGGTTGTCATAAGATGATTTTTGCCCACCGTAAAAAAAGTCCAATTATTTACTTCTAATGTCCAGTCTAATGGCGACCTGTGTAATGCGGAGGGTGAGGATGCTGTGACGTCTTTCCAGCCACTCCTCAATGAGAGGACTTACCCCTGTAATTATGTCGTAGCCAGTATAATCCACCAGGACAGAGAGCAGTCGTGGCCGAGTGGTAACAGCCCCGACTTACGAGTTGTAGGACGCGGGTTCACACCCAGCCAGGCGCATTAGTGTAATTTATTTTAACACCACTGCTCTCAAAATGGTGAAGGAAAACATCGTGAGGAAACCAGCATGTCCTAAAACCAAAAATTCGAAGACATGTGACATCCACCAACTCGCACATGGCCCGCGTGGTGAATAAAGGCCGCGAGGTGGATGATAAGGCGTAACGCAGGTTTGTGTGATTGTTCAAAAGGGGTATCCTAGCTTTGGTATACAAAAGGCAACTGAAGGATCATGGGTGGGTATTAGTCAGTAAAAGTCACGACTGTCAGAGATCTTAAAATAATGCGAAAGTACAGAGGTAGCTTTTTTTTTGTCGACGGGGAAAATCATCTTATGACAAAACCCGCTCTTGGGTGGAGCGGGAGATAGTGTTAGGCTCTTACTGACTAAAAACCCCGCGCCGTTCCTTCTAGCCTTCATACCGGGCTCTAGTTTCCTTTCGTATAACCCCGAACCCGGTAGGCTTCGACCCAGGCCTGAACGCGCCCAGCGCGAGAGGTCTCTGCCGCCGATCGCCCCCACGAGGGCACGGCGTTGCTCCGCCCAAGCAGGGCACACCTCGATTGTGTGCTCCACCGTGTCCTCCGGGGTACAGAGGTAGCTTGAAATATTAAGATAGTCAGTCGGTAGATAGGTAATCCACCAACTGACCTCCGAAAGCGTTGCCTCTAAGGTCGACCCACGTTGCTGCTATTATAGCTGCTGCCAGCGGTTTCGCCTCCGTAAAATTGGGGAATTGTCCCAAGGGAATATACTTCCGGGGTAGAAAGTATCCTATGTGCTATTTCAGGACGTCGTCTACCTATCTGCCCGTCCTAAATGACCCTTGCCCCATAGATATAAAGTTGAAATTCGTAAAAACGGAAATTAAGTACATAATATAGATCATCAATAAATTGTTTGCCAATACTCTCGATGAGTTTTTTCCAGTTCATAAAGAGCTTCTGGTAGCGGCTACGCCCGCGCCGAAAATTATTCCAAGAAACATATTCTCCAAATAAAAGTGAAGAAAGATCATATGCTATTGCATGATATGGTCTACCCGTGTGCCAAGGTTCATTCAAAACCGTTCAGCTGTTCGAGTGTAAAGAAGTTACAGACATACAAACACCGACGTTCACAAACTTTCGCCTTTGTAATATCAGTTTTATTCTTCTTTATTTTTTGATGTACACACAATAATTATAGATAGGCAAGTTTGGTTAAACTAGGTTTTTTACAGCAAACCATACAAATGAGTATCATTAGTGTGAAAAGCTTCAGAAATAAATATGAATATAAGCGTCACATACTAATAAAATTCATATCACGCCCCTATCCAACTAAAGGGAATGCAATCCTGCGAGGCCATCTCACTGTCGCGCCAGGCCACACAATTTCTAGCTCAAGGTAGGCCTTGGACTGGAATATATGTGGCCTGGCGCGGGTAAGATGTTAATAGTAGCATGAAATTGGGTTGACTTCTGTCTAGAGTAGATCAATATTGTGAAGACTTCGAAAGTGGGCGTAATTTTGAAGCTTGTTATGAAGGATAAGGAGTTTATTTTAAGTGGTTGTGATAAATTTTGTACAAGACTCTTGACTAATCTGAAATAGGCTTTGTTAATATGTTGTTGAAAATACCTATATCTAACATATTTAGAGTGCTAATTATATTTCTCCTGAGGCGTTCGCCCCGCTCACACTCCACCAGAATATGTTGTACGTCCTCGACTATTCCGCATTTTACACAATTAGGTGAAGTAGTGATAACCATGAGAACGTAAACGAACGTAAGGCATGCTAGAACACTACACGACTCAGGCTCGGTTCGCACGTTTACCAGACGGTCGGACGGTGAGCTACCCATTGCTCGCCGACCACACGCCCATGCTTACGGTGGCTGGATATCGAAGTTGGGATCCCGGCGCTTGGGGCGTGACGACCATTAACTCGCGCGTGGGGCGTGACGACCATTAACTCGCGCGTGGGGCTTTCGCAGGAGCCGACCGCATACTACTTCTCCTCGCTAAAATATCTTATCATACTATGAAGATTTTTTTTTTCGGTGGGCAAAAATCTTCTTATGACAACCCCCGCTCTTGGGTGGAGCGGAAGATAGTGTGAGACTCTTACTGACTTAAAACCCCACCCCGTTCCTTCTAGCTTTCATACCGGGGCTCGAGTTCCTTTCGGATAACCCTGGCCCCAGTAGGTTTCGACCCATCTGGGCCCCTCCTGTCGCTGAGAACTCCTTGAGGCGCGCGGGAACAGTGCGCGCCGTCGACGTCTAGGACTCGGTCCGGATAGTTACAAGACGGTCGGACAGCGAGCTACCCATGGCTAGCGAGCATACTATGATGTTATAAAGTATTTTTATTCTATTTTTTTATATGAAAATAGTTAAGTCATATAAAATCTCGCCCTTAGCCAGAGGGTCCATTTGGATGAAGCATACTCCTATGGAATAAACATGCAGTAACTTACCTAACTTTATCTTCGCGTAGTACACAATAATTACATAACAATTTACACTGTCTTTACTTTTAATAATTCTATAGTAACGACTGCTTGAAACACGCGATATAGTCACGCTACATATTTTCCAAACTTATTTGAAATTAAAACGTAAATAAAGTACCATTTTTAATTAAAATTAATTGCCTTGAGACTTCATTTTAATTACTATATTTGCATATCACTTCAAGTGAAAAAGGTAATTGCATTGTGTGTGGCATTGTCCTCGAATTTAATTTTAATGGATTAAACAATGTTTAAAGTAATGGTGGCCTCTCGCACCACCACTGGCCGGGCCCTGGTACCATGGTTCGGAGCGAGGGGGAATGGGCGTCAGTCGTCTACTGCGAGGCAGTATTGCATGCGATGGAGACTGCCGCACCGTTAAGCTCCAGTCGCCTAGAGCCCGACCCTGAATACCAGAGCTAAATACTAAATTATATAGTAATTGCTTAATCGAATCAGAAATTATGATTAGGCGTCAGTCGTCTACTGCGAGCAAAGAGAATATAACCACTGTTTATATAGTCTTTGACTGCGAGACAGTATTGCATGCGATGGAGACTGCCGCACCGTTAAGCTCCAGTCGCCTAGAGCCCGACTCCGAGTACCAGAGTTAAATACTAAATTTGCATAACACGTAAAGTACTAAAGTTATATAGCAATTGCTTAATCGAATCAGAAATTATGATTTCCGCAGGATAACTTTCATCTTCATCCCTCAGCCTTTTTAATGTTCCCACTGTTGGGACTCAGGCCACCTCTTTGAAAAGGGAATGGGTAATCCTCCACGCTGACCCAGTGCAGGTTGGTGAATGTCACATGTCTTCGAATAACTAAGGATAACTTTAGCCAAACTTAAATGACAGTGGGTAGTATTTAATGCTCGCAGAACAGATGGTCAATAGGGCGGAAAGATTCTAGAATGGCAACAGCGGAATATGCAGCGTTAGAAGGCTTACAACAAGGTGCACTGATGACCAGGTAAGGGTCACGGAGATTTGATGGATGCAAGACGCTCAGGAGTGGCCGTTGTTGCGATGTTTTTGGCTGACATGATGAAGATGATGATATTAAGTAGCACTGGACACACACCACCACACACACCATCTCACAGCTGGGCAATGTCTTCCTCTTTTCATCTAGATATTCTTTTCTTCCAGCTTTTCCAGGTGAACATCACTCTAGTTAATAACGATTCATTAAAGAACCAGTTAGTCACTTGTTATTAAATTACTTGCTAATTTATGAGCTCAAGTTAGTAGAATATTAATCATTTTAAATTGATAAAGCGAGTCGACAATTAATTTTAACTGAATTTTAATATTACAGGTACTATACAGCTACTAAACATAGCACAATAATAAGTATAATCTACCTCATAATTTTCTTACTGCTGGAACTTAGGCCTCCTATATGGGCCGTAATCTATGTGGGTCCAGTGCAGATTATATATTGATATAAATGATATATGTAGCAATTATTTAATTCATACGTAACAAGGAAGATAACACATTATATATTATGTTCTGAAGGGAAAATTCTTGTATAATTCCAAGGCACGATCGGTCGAATCTCAGTCACGAACTGTCAATATGTCTCTCGAAAATTTTTATTGATTTCTTGGTGTCTAATACATCAACATATTGACGGCATGGTTTTGTAGTTGAGAGATTGGCTGCAGCACTGCATGTCGCGGGTTCGATTTCCGCATGGAACAAAATATTAGATAGCCTACAAAATAGTTTGTTCCGCGTCTCGTATACGTGAATTAACTTGTTAGTGAACGCGTCCGCAATATAGGAGTAGTCCTGTTTAGGGGGCGATGTTTTTTACATATATATTTAACCAGCTTCTGTCAGAGGCTTTATC
The DNA here is from genome assembly GCA_949319445.1 of Mythimna lalbum. Classification (NCBI taxonomy): domain Eukaryota; kingdom Metazoa; phylum Arthropoda; class Insecta; order Lepidoptera; family Noctuidae; genus Mythimna; species Mythimna lalbum. Next base: position 14,422,058 of record OX439357.1, on the reverse strand, counting down.
ATCATCATCATCAACATTTTAGCCGATATACGTCCACTGTTGGACATACACCTCCACCAAGTGTTAGGTAGGCCAGCGGCTTCGCTCGTATTAAAAGTAGAGATCTATCCAAAAGGAAAAATACTCCTAGGACAAACAGTTACCTATGTACGATTCCAGGAGATGATATATCTCTGTGACCAGTATCATTCAAATTTATTTCAATGATTGAGCGTTTAGTGGTAACTAACGTACTATACACATACAAAATTATGCCTTTAATATTGTTTTGTTTTAACCTACCACACTATTAAACTCTAACCAATCAAATAGCATTAACCAAAAGAAAGAAAATGTTAGCTTTTTTATCAAAAGCTTTAAAGTGATGGTATGCACGCCACTTCTTGTTACCTTACTTACAATATAATGTTCAAGGTAATGCTTACTCGTAAAACAAAAAAATATTGGTAATACTAATATTATACAGCTGTAAGTTTGCGTTTATGTTTGTTACACGTTCACACTCAAACGGTTTAACGGATTTGTATGAAATTTAGCATATGGGATGCATATGGGTAGTTCATGTAGGTACTGGAAAAGAATGTAGGATATATGTTTTATCCCGGGTGTTTTTTTGGGATGATTGTTTACTTATTTGCGGGCAAAGCCGCTTGCGAAGCTCGTATACCAATAATCAAATATATAAAATTGAAGGAGAATAAAACATTGTGAATCTTTTAAATTATAGGTAATACTTTTTTTTTCAGTGTATCTTGTTTCAGTGGCGGATTCAAACTCATTTCAAACAATTGGTAACCCACTGTCTGATATTTCAGACCAAATAGTTCTTATCAAGATTACAATTATCTTCAACTGAGAGAAGATAGGCAATCAAATCCTAAACCAGACTAACAGTAAGGGTGTTTTTAATATCGAGCGGTTTTGATAACGCATGCAGGATTGCTCCGCACGCATAATGCCGGCCATGCACCATCCTACCTATCATCCGTGGGAGTGGATTGGTATGACTCCTACCAATCCACTCCCACACACGGAACTACAGATTGGATCAAACTTGTAGCGTCAAACCAATCGGACGAAATGATGGTTTATGGCAGTTAAACGCATAACGTTTGTCAAGGCACGCACTGCCAGTTTTGACGCTGTGCTTAGGAAGAAAGCGGTCTCACTGCTGAACAGACTTCGTGGCAGCCCCAACAGCATTTTACATGTTATGGCCGAAAGGCAAGAAAGCCCGCTGGTGAGGGCGTTGGTGGACCGTACATTGTCGCGATTGATAATTAAGTACTAACATAGGATAAGACGCGGGCTCGCGGACGGCGAGCCATGGGTAGCTCGCTGTCCGATCGTCCGGTAACTGTCCGGACCGAGCCAAGGCGTCGACGGCGCGCACTGTTCCCGCGCGCCTCAAGGAGTTGTCAGCAACAGGAGGGGCCCATCTGGGTCGAAGCCTACCGGGGTCGGGGTTATCCGAAAGGAAACTAGAGCCCCGGTATGAAGGCTAGAAGGAACGGCGCGGGGTTTTTAGTCAGTAAGACTCTGACACTGTCTCCCGCTCCACCCAAGAGCGGGTTTCGTCAATGATGATTTTCCCCGTCGAGAGAAAAAAAAAAAAAAAAAAAAAAAAAAAAAAACATAGGATAAGAATATTTGTTACTAACCCCATAGATCTGTGTTCTCTGTTCACAAAATAAATAATTATTATTATAACCCCCGCAAATGTCCATTTCATACACGTATTAATTGTAATATATGGAATACACACGCGTGACGCTTTATTTTTGCATTTTGAAATCTGCATGTGGGGCAATCCCGCATGCGGGTTGAAATCTTCACAATGTATGGGTATTGAAGTTCGCACGATATCAAAAACACTCTAAGGTTGTAACTGGATAATAAATGATAAATGTTTTTTTTTTGCAAATAGTTTTGAAAAACAATTTTACACGTCAAATTTTTTTTTTCGTCTGTTTAAGCTAGATGAGGCCGGTGTTTCCTAGCTGACTACCATGAGAAGAAACACCGAAACAAATTCTCTCTCTCTTTTTTTTTAAGTCCATATAGTAAATATGTAATGGTCAAATCACATGAGAACCATGCCGATTAGTCTGAGATGGTCTTTTGAAGAAAGAACCATACAGATTTGAATGGACCCGTCCAGTCAGTGTAAGCATTTGTCTGTATTCGCAAAGCTCAACTCAGGACTACTGAGGAGCTCAACGACTTAAAACAAAAGAAGATATACCATAGCCTCATTGTATGAAGGCCATTGTCCAGTCATGCACCAGTATGTACTTGTACAATTGATATTGATTGATTGATTGATAGATCACTTATCCCAATAAATACAAGGCCCTGTTTACTAAATATTTCATCACTCAAATACCCACTTAAAATACAGATTACTCAAAATTAGAATCAACCATAATATTCAATGTTTTCTCAACGTCATCTTGAGAAGAATAATGGTTAGTGTATTACGGTCCGTTACGTGAACTTACGCGTTTACGTAATAGCTTTTCATAATATTACACTAAATTTTACGGGAAACGTTGTTTTGGGGGAACGCTTTCTGAATATTTCAAATAGTTTTGGATTTGTAATTCAATAGTTTAAAAGCTAGTTAGCAATATATTTTGCGTTTTGTTTGATATACCTACAAAATTATTTTTGATACATGCGAAACCTGAATGTACTTTGTTCAAAATCAGTAACTGAATCAATTTCAATAATTTTTACACCATGTTAAATTTTTCCCCAAAATATTAAAAAAGGTCACTAATTGTACCTACACCATCGGCACTAATTACAACTCAGGTCTCGGTAGGTCATAGCGGGCATTAAACGCCAGTACACACCTAGATGTGGAAGCAAAACCACCCCTCAGTCACCCAGATGGCCCGGTGACCATGTATTTGTACGGACAACCGAGTAACATAACAAAGTTTGTAACTTAGTATACAATTTTGTATAGTTTCTTAACAAAAAAATACTTAACCCTTCAGATACCGTCAATTAGAGACACAATAGTAAGACAATAGACGCGCGGCCACCGGTGGTCGCTTGGGGATTCATGAATTAAAACGTATTTCGGGTTTCGCTAATACTAAAACTAGTGTTGTATTTTAAATGTAACAAATGGCTAAATATAGATTACCCCTTTTTTTAACTGATATAAACTAGTACTTGACTGCGATCCCACCTGATGGTAAACAGTGATGCAATCATTGATGGTGAGGCGCACTAGTTTATTAAGAGCCTATTCTCTAGCCTTGAAGACGCCTAAATTATAATCAGACGGGAAGACCGCAGCAGGCAAATTGTTCCAGTCCTTCGACGTATGCGGTATAAAAGACGAGGCGAAACGCTTAGTCCGGACCGTAGATATTTTATTTCGTTACTAACGTTAATTCAGGAGATCATGTTCCACAAAAAATGTACCTACTTACTTTCAAAATTAAAATTTAATAACATAAAGATGTTTCTTTTCTAGAACTCAAAGCGGTATCAATGAGACTGTCGCACACGCAGTATGTAATCAACCTGTCAATGCCGAGGTATTGCAATAACCCTCCACTGCGTTACTACTTGACCTGTTTTGGTATCGACACTCGCTGATTCGAGTGGCTAGGAGCTCTAATAACCCTCGTAGGGGAAACGTATGAGGGTTATACTTGGAGGTAATAAGGTAACCTCTTTGCTAATAAAATCGGCCAAGGGTTCCATATCTTCCGTAGTGAAAAACGGTAAAAAAAAACACGTTTGTTGTATGTAGTTTAGTATTATTATACTTTTTGTTATAGCGGCACAAGAATACATTACCTGTGAAAATTACAACTGTCTGTCACGGTTCATGAGATACGGCATTTTTTTTCGACGGGAAAAATCATCTTATGACAAAACCCGCTCTTGGGTGGAGCGAGAGATAGTGTCAGACTCTTACTGACTAAAAACCCCATCCCGCTCCTTCTAGCCTTCATACCGGGGCAAGAGCTCCCTTTCGGACAACCCTGACCCCAGTAGGCTTCGACCCAGCTGGGCCCCTCCTGCTGCTGACAACTCCTTGAGGCGCGCGGGAACAGTGCGCGCCGTCGACGTCTTGGGCTCGGCCCATTACCGGACGATCGGACAGCGAGCTACCCATGGCTCGCGGTCCGCGAGCCCATGAGATACGGCCTAGTGACATACAGACGGATAGCGAAGTGATAGCAATATGACCCCGTTTTAACCCTTAGGAAACCCTAAAAAAAATTTTTATTTATTTACACAAAGCTTTCTTCATCAGTTGACTTTTGGATTAATAAAGACTACACTGGCAGGTGTGCACAATGGGTCCTTTTTAAATAAATTAATATTATTAAACAAAGTCCTTCACGGTGTCAGTCTCTCTGTTTGCAATAATATCTAAAAAACTATTAAACAGATTTTGATGCTGTTTTCACCAGCAGACAGCATAGCATAGTCGGCCTTATAATGTTCTCACTATTGGGACTCAGGCCTCCTCCTTAGGAGAGGAAATGGGCCGTAATCCACCACGCGGGCCCAGTAGTCTGTACTGGGCCCGCGTGATAAGTCATGAGAAATATGATACCACTTTTTAATACCCGCACCAATATTAATTAAAATAAAATTATTTATGATTATAGTCCATACTCATTCCAATAAAAATAGATGTTAGCAAAACCTTTGGCGTCCAATAGAGCCGATGCCTGCTAAGATCACGGGGAATTTTTGAAAGACTTGCCATGGTAGAGGACCACTTCACACCTTCACCCCAGAGTGGGAAGACATCGACGGCGCGCATTGTTCCCGCGCGCCTCAAAGAGTTCTCAGCAACAGCAGGGGCCCAGCCGGGTCGAAGCCTACTGGGGCCAGGGTTATCCGAAAGGGGGCTCGAGCTCCGGTATGAAGGCTAGAAGGAACAGGGTGGGTGTTTAGTCAGTAAGAGTCTGACACTATCTCCCGCTCCGCCCAAGAGCGGGGGTTGTCACTGGATTATTTTTTCCCACCATAAAAAAAACCCCAGAGTGGGAAAATCATCTCACCTCAAAAAAAGAAGTCAACAGTAGTATGATATGAACATAATACACGTAATATTGATATTCTATTTTATTTACACATATCTATATATATAAAAATCAATGCCACTTTTCGTTGTTATTTTATAACTCAAGAACGGGCTCACCTATCCAAACCAAATTTTTAGACTTTATTCGGACTAATTAGCAGATGGTTTATGTGAAGTTTGGTAGGGTAGAGTAGGTTTAGTAGGGTATAGTAGGGTATAGTAGGGTAGAGTAGGGTAGAGTAGTGTAGAGTAGTGTAGTGTAGAGTAGGGTAGAGTGGGGTAGAGTAGGGTGGAGTAGGGTAGAGTAGGGAAGAGCGGGTGCGAAGCCGTGCGGGCAAAAGCTAGTAGTATTATAAAAATTAATTACTGTAAAGGATATTAACTCTCTTGGAATATTTCTTTGAGCACAAGTCAAATAACTTCGAAGCTCTTTGTGTCAATTAAGACTCACCACGTGCAAGTCGGACTCGCGTGGAGAGAGTTCCCTATGACGAATATTTTAATTATTGTGTCCTTTTTTCGAATTAGACCATAATTTAATTGTGGTAAATATTGAACGTATGTTAATGCATGCGATAGCAATGTTCAAAAGGAATTTTTATTGCTTAAATTGACTCAGAATAGGATAGTTTCCAGGGTCAAAATAACTATATTTTAATTAGTCCGTATGTTAGATTATAAAAAAAATGGACACGTATTTTTTCTTTTTTCGATTAAATAAAAAATAATAAAGATATAGCCCATTAAAGTTATGTGTGACGACACCCCGTGGGAAAAAATGCAGCTCGACGTGACGTTACACGTAACTTTAATGGGCTATATCTTTGTCAATTTTGGTTTAATTTACAAATAAAAAAATACGTGTCCCTTATTTTTTAATAATCTAAAAGATGGACTAATTACATTTTTACGGCAACTAGCCTATTGAATACGAATTACGAATTTATCTATCTATCTACAATATTATGTTTGAATTGGAAACGTTCACCCCCTGGACAATACACAGGAAGAAAGTTAAAGAAGAAAAAAATTCGACTCAAAGACTTCTAAGGAATAAAACTAATATGAAAGTAGGTACTTTAAAATACAACTAAAAAGCACAAATTAAACTTTAACGTCAAAGTACATACATAATTACATATATGTTGAATATATAAATATAAAATGCCATTTTTACATTACAGACTTCTTATAGTTTTCTGAAATCTATCAATGAAAAGCGTTTTTCATTTTAGGCTCAAATCACTTTAAGAATATTTATTTTAAAATTAACTTTTCGTATGATAATTAATCGCAAGAGATTATGCATTTTTTTTTTCTTTATTACAATATAGGTATCTTCTAAAAGTCCTCCGCATATTAAACTACTACAAGTTTTTAATAAAAATAAAACATTTTTACTATTTTATTGGTTAAGTAGAATCAGCACAATTTGGCTTTGAGTGATAAAAAAAATTCTGATTTTCATTTGGACGTACGGTACCCAAAAAATAACAGAAACTTATTACAGACAAGTACCTACCTACAAAGTAATTCTCACAAAAAATGAACAATTTGTCTCGTAACCTTCCAAGAATTTTGATGAGATCCTTGAATCACTTTGTATGGCCCAAAAAAACACTTTCAGTCCCAGGCAAACTAATTCTCGTTTGATAAAATAAATAGATCAAAAGAAAAAGAAATGTACTAGACATTCTTAGTTTGTCAAAGTGTCTATCAGTCTATTATACCACAAAATATATAGGTACAGAAGTCAATCTACATACAAAGCGCGCTTGAGTAACGCACACATAGACACTGCTCACGGACACGATATCTCGGGAGCGTCTCGGCCCACTCGTCGAACAGTTCCGGCTCAAACGCTCATTAGTGTGCATCTCAAACGCTCAAATGTGAAGTACATACATGAGATTGTCTTCTGTACCAATCTTTTTTGTGATTATACTGACCAATAAGGGCCATAATATTCTGTGCCAACGTAAAAACCCGCAATGATTTATGGGTGTGAGACGTTGAAGGTCACAAAAGACATCTCGCATAAACTCCAGGTCGTTGTCAACCGCTGTCTTTGCCGTGTTCTCGGTATCTACTGGCCTGAGAAACAATCTCAAATATAGATCTGTGGGAGCGCTGCGGTGAAACATCGATCGACCAGCAGATCAAACGCCACAAATGGAACTGGATCGGTCACACGCTCCAAAGGAATCCTGAACATATACCAAGGCAAGCCCTAGATTGGAACCGTCAAAGAAAGCGTAAACGTGGTCGCCCTAAGTAGACCTGAGAACGAACGGTCATCAAAGAAGCGAAGAACATTGGGAAGACTCGGAGCAAAATAAAACGCACACTGTGGATACCCTCTGCCCCATCTAGGAGACACAGGAACTTAAGTAAGTCAAGTAAATCAGGCCCATCCAATTCAGTTTTGCTTCCAGTCTAATCGGGTACAGATCTCAGTACTTTAGATGAACCAGCTGCCTGTCTGACCATCATGACCCAGAAAATTGAAGCTTTATAAAAACTGTCTGAGATACAGCCTGGTGACAGACGAACAGCGGACTCTTATTAATAAGGTCCCGTTTTAAATAGATATTTTTTATCGGATAGGCTCATACTTAACCACTGCCATCTTATCTGATGGTAAGTGAAGATGTGGTCAAAGCTGGGAGAACACACTTGCTTAGAAGTAATCTATATACTCTTGACATAAATAATCCCTGGTTGTAACTATTAGTAAACACAATTTCATGCCTTAGCTATACGCACATTGAGTATGTTCCTGTGATGAAATTTCTACCATGTACCGGTGTGTCACATCGCCATACGTTAAGTGTGAAATTAAGTTATGCAATTCCGACGCACACTCCCCGAAATGCAAATTATCCCTGAAATGCAAATTATTTTCAAATGTATAATAGAAGCTCATTTGCAGGCAGTTAGCGTAAAACCAACTAAATTTCAAATGTTCATGGAATTCACAAGAATATGTTAATATGTAATGCATATTATTCATTAGCAATTCCATCTAAAACTTATATATATTTAATTATATGCTCTTCGTCTAATTCAACAGTTTCATTGCAGTTACTCTTTCTAGAACTGTTTAATATGAATATCGGTATGGTGATAGATATGCACTCATCACCAAACTGGATAACGTTTATTTCAAATGAAATGTAAACACTAAGCCTAATTTATGCACGGGGCGATCGGCGGCGGAGACCTCTCACGCCGGGCCTTGGTTCAGGCCATGATCCGGAGCGAGGAGGAGTGGCAGGCGGTCGCCTCCTTCTGCGAAGCAGTAATACTAGCAAAGGAGGAGGCCGATCGCATCAGGCAACGGCGCCCTCGCCGCCACCGCCGGGATTCCAATCCCGATTTCCAGCCACCGTAGACGCGGGCTCGTGGACGGCGAGCCATGGGTAGCTCGCTGTCCGATCGTCCGGTAACTGTCCGGACCGAGCCAAGACGTCGACGGCGCGCACTGTTCCCGCGCGCCTCAAGGAGTTGTCAGCAACAGGAGGGGCCCAGCTGGGTCGAAGCCTACCGGGGCCGGGGTTATCTGAAAGGAAACTTGAGCCCCGGTATGAAGGTTGGAAGGAAAGGCGTGGGGTTTTTAGTCACTAAGAGTCTGACACTATCTCCCGCTCTATCCAAGAGCGGGTTATGTCATAAGATGATTTTCACCAGCCTGCCAGAGTCACAAGATTGTTTGAAAGGGTTACCGTGGCCCTGAAGTACAAAGAGCAACTGAAGGAACACAGGATTTTAACCACTAAAAGTCTGATACTTCGTCTCGCTCTATTCCAAAACGGGGGCAGTTATTTGATATAGATATGATTCCTATCGAAAACAAGCTTTTAATAAAAAATATTTTTTTTCATAGCAAGCTTTTATACCTATATAATTATTAATTCATGAATCCCCAAGCGACCACCGGTGGCCGCGCATCTATTGTCTTACTATTGTGTCTCTAATTGACGGTATCTGAAGGGTTAATACTCGTCAAGACGAATCATACGAGCCCGAACTCGAAGGCGTGGTGTCGTTTAACTACCAAGTTCCTTCGATCCATCGAGTTTGGTCTCGTCTTGACGAGTATTAATTGAGGTATAGGGAGCTATAAAAGCTAATAATAAGGTATAGGGAGCTATAAAAGCTTGCTATGGTAAAAATGATTTTCATCAAAAGCTTGTTTAATGTTTGATAAAAATAAATACTGTACAAAATGTGTCGTGTATTTTTTGTATGTATTATTCAGTTATCAACAATACACAGTTTTACGAACTAAACTTATATATTTAAGAAACTATAACACTTTATTAGAAAATGTAAGCTTTACTTATATTTCTTAGCCGTTTGTTATCTAACGTTACACATTCCAGATGTACTTTCCCAAAGCATTAGTGTAAAAGTCTTTTCACACCGGCTTGCGCGCACTTGTTTTTCTAAAATAGATAGTTATTCTGGGCGACTTTGTATACTTCGGCTATATATAAGAACGTTAAAATACTCACAAATATAAGAATTTTTAACCTTTGTGCCTCACCATCAACGATTCCAACATTGCTAACCATCAGGTGGTATAGCAGACAATCACTAGTTTATGCTAATAAAAAAAATAAGAAAATTGATAAAAATATAAATGATGAAATCTGTCTTTTTTAACCTTTCGAATATCGTAATTAGAGGTACAATGAGAGAGCGAAAGTTCGCCTGGAGTTTAATGTATTAATAGAGTTACTATTAAAATAGAGGGAGTGACTGGGTTGTCTAGTACTCATACTACAAGCTCTGCTTAGCTTGAGACTAGACGACGTTGTGTGATAGTTGTGGAATATTATTATAATATATTATCTTCTCCAAACAAAACGACTTATTGCTCTTTATCTTTCGTATCCTGGGTAGCTCTGATGTCGACCTCGTTTAATTCATGAATCCCCAAGCGACACCCGGTGGCCGCGCATCTATTGTCTTACTATTGTGTTTCTAATTGACGGTATCTGAAGGGTTAATTAGTGAATCCATCACATACCAAGCCAAGTAGGAAAGGAGGAGACGCACAACCCTGCATAAGTTTTATACAAAAGCACTCGAGCAGCGAGTCATACAGCCAGCACATACGTTTTCAATGAATATTCTGAGCACCAGCATGCCTACCTGTTACCGTCATATCGAAAATTTTCCTCTTTATGAAATTAAATTTTATTCAAAGTATACCCTAATACTCCAGGTTAGTGCAGAAATCTTCAGATGGAGAAACCCAACAGCAATCACTTTTTATTTATAACATTTCCTTTAAATAAATTAACGATCAGCCAATACAGAAATCACCTATTTATAACTTTTATTACAAAACCAGACATTTCAAGAAATATAAATTATCATAAACAATTTTGACGTACAAAATCCGGGATGAATTCTATATTATCATATTTCCGCAGGAAAACCAAGGTTGCGGATATAGCCCGAAGATTATGCCAAACTTAAGTGGACGTGGGCAGTGTACATTATTTACAGAACAGATTGTTAATGGGGCCGAAAGGTTCTGTAATGACACGGTTCGGAAAACAGCGTTGGAAGACATCTCACAAGATGGACCGACGACCTGGTGAACATCGCAGGAATCCATTGGATATGCAAGGTGCATAGGATCGGTAATTTTGGCATCACTTGGGAGAGGCTTATGTCTAACAGTGGATGTTTCTTGGTCGAATGAAGGTCGATGATGAAGGGCATACCAGCCAAAATATTGCTAACATCCATAACTCTTGAAAAGTAGAATCAACAGTGGTGATAAGGCCAACATTAGAGCTTAACAGATTGCCAAATATAAGTCAGAAAAAATCTAGTTCGATTTGAAAATCGAGACGAAAAGAAGAAGAAAAACAGTGGTGACCACCAGAAAAGCGATAAAGCAATTGAACTTGACAGGTCAACTGAAGAAATATTCTATTGTATTGGATCCTGCAAATAAATCAGTCAGAATAGAAGTAGAACAGCAAAATAGCAGAAAGAACTTTTTCAACAAATACAAAACAAAAAAGACGGAGAGTTCTAACACCGAATGTCATTAATAGAATATAATATGTACATAACCTTGACAAAGAAAATGGATATGGCATAAATAAAGAATATACGGGTGATAAGGATTATAGCAGATATTAAGAGGAATATCAAAAGCCCTTTCATAGAAAGGGCTACTTTTGTATCTCAAAATGGTTGCGTGAATAGTGAGACTATTTACCTCAAAGCCAAGTACCATTACGACCCGTTAGCGTAAACCGTAGCTTTTATTAACTCCGAGTTAGTTGCTCGGACCCATTTATGTATGAAATATTTTTATTATTCAGCCTCGTGTTGGAAACTAATTCGAGTTAATTTTACCATTTAATTTTAATGTGGAAAATCATCTAATGACTTTCTCTGCTCTAGGGCGCAGCAAAAGGGCGCATCAGACTTACACTAACTATAACCAACTTCTATATTGCTTCATTGCATTGCGTTCCATGGCGCCGGGTTTCCCTTTCTGAAGCAAACCCATGGCACAAGCAGGCTTGAGCTCTGCTGGCCCCCCTACGGTTTTGCTGATATCTCATTGAGGGGCGTGTGAAACACGTGCCTTCGACGATTTGATTTGGGGTCGGTCCCAACGGTTACTAGAGGGCTAGATGGCAATTTTTTTTTTTATCCTGTTCTGCGCGATCTAGTTGGCCTAAAAGATACGAAAACCATTATCTTTCTTTTTTTTAATAAAATATTGATGCTTCTTTTCTAACTACAAGAAGTCGTTTAAGAAAAGGAACAAATTGAATTGAACACATCATGAACAATGTAGGAAAATTCTTGAGAATTCTAGACGACGGTAAATCGGAAAACGTTACAAAGAGTCTTGTGAGATTTGTTAGGAAAAAACTGAAAGTAGAAACTATTACGAGCTAGCAAAAAATGTTAAGAAATCTAAGGCAGTGAGCGCAAAATTATTATCTTTTTACAGATTTGTTCAATAGGCTATTAGATATATTTAATTTGAAACCTCATCATCATCATCATCTTCCTGTCCTTATCCTAGGTTACTTGGTAACAGCACCACAAAATTTTTCTTCCATTCTCTTCTGGCCCACAGCTCGTTGGAACGTCCAACGAGCTTTGGGCGCGTAAAACGCTGGATTGGTGCCCGGATACAGCAACGCGGGGCCGAGGCAGACCACGAAGGAGATGGCGGAACGACCTGGATGGCTTCCTTAAGAATTGGAATGAGAAGGCGAGCAACCGTGATCGTTGGAAGGAGTGGAGGGAGGCCTTTGCCCAGCAGTGGGACACTATGGGCTAATTATAATATAATAATATAATCTGTTCTGGCAACCGCCACGGTAGCATAACAACTTTTTCTTTCATATCACTCCTCACACAACCCTTCTTTTCCCCTCCATCTTCTTCTTCATCCATCTACATTGTATACTCATAACTCTTTCAGGAAAATGTGCTTTACATAAGAGTATTAAGACAAGTGATTTCCTTTAAACTTTTCAGTCACTTACACCACTTTCTGATCTCAGTTATTAGATGATTTCCCGTTCCCCATTTCTCCAATTTCCCCATTATCGCACGGTATATTACCAAGACCATTCCAAAGATCTCAAACGTGATGGGGATATCGTTTTGTGCTCAACAGTTCTTATGGCCACTATCCGGCTCCATTATTCGACTTGTTGTATGGTACTGTCAGAGCGGAAATATCTAAAATATAATAAATAATCATTGGGTTTATTGTTAAAATCACTTTATTATTATTTTTATTATATGTAAAAAATAATAATATTAAATCTCCCTAGCGGCTTAACAGCCAATTTGACTGCTCTGAAACAAAACTTACTCTTTTTCCTCGCATAAACCTTAAAAATATCTTACCAGTTTACAAGTTTTCCAATATTACAGTACCAAATCGTTGGATTGTCATCTAAGTTACACAGGTATACCAAATTTCAACTCTATCGATTAACTATTTCAAAATTCATTTATAAGATTTGCCCTAAACAAACATGCACCATCGCGGTGATTTTTGCCTGATAACTTAAAAAAAAAAGAATTTTGAATTCTGCGGCACGGCACCAATCCAAAACCTTTGGAGTTTTCGTTTCGAGTGCAAGCAAAAATGAACTTAGTGGTGGTCAGGCGGAAGTGTCTTTAATGGTACATACAAAATATTGCAAGTAAAATAAAACTTGTAGAAAAAATCATGAAGCTTTTCTCTCGACATTAACAGCACATTAACAAACGCAAGTTTTCAGGCGCCAGTGACACTTTCAGACTTCCCCATATACGGATCTAATTAAATCAAATCAAAAGGGTCGTATTCCAACCAGATTCTGAGTAGTAAGTCATTGCTGGAAACACTTTAGCGTAATTGACACCTTCATTTGCATACTGAAGGGTACATAATTGCATATTGAGTAAGAGCATTTAACCATTAAAGTGGGAAACGGGTTTCAGACTTCCTCCATCCTTCCTTAAACATTATCTAGGAAGTTGACATTTTGCCCTGATGGCCGAGGAGTGAAAAAAAATTCTAAATGACTTCCCAAAAAGTTTTCACTCCTTCGGGCCTTTGTCCTTGGGCAAATAAAGCCTCAACGGCAACAGGAATTTTGGTTGAAATATGCCTAGGTCAGAACAGTTAATGAGAGCGAGATCAATTCAAATGATATTAAAGTTGTCAAAAAATAAAGGCCTGTTTGACATTTGTCAAAACGAATTCTTAAAATACGGTTTTTTTTCGTATTTTATGTATTTGTAACTTATAATACTTGCATAATATTATTTAACGCGCCAAAAAAAAGTTATGTATTTTTTTAAAACACTTTATGTAATTAATTATTACTTTATGTAATTAATTATTATTAACCGATTTCTTTTATTGTTCCTTTCAATTTCGTTCCAAGTTACATTCTAGAATTTTTATCAAATATCAAAACGTGCCTTTCATGTTTTAACGAGTTTAGATACCAGGTAACTAATATATATTAATCAATAAATAATTGCTCCTCTTTCCACGTACCTGAACCTAATCTTTGAAATAAAGTTTCTCAGGCATTCTAAAAGACCTGTGATTTTCGTTAATTAAGAAGTGCTAGAAGAAGCCTTTGTTTGAAAGGCAACTATAATCGGACCGTAAACGTACTGTTAATTAAATAAAACAAAATTAGTTCTAGACAAAGTAATGAAAAAACTTTTTTTTAGTAGGTTTCTTTTTTTTGGTTGTACAACATTAAATAAAGGAGTTATTATACTCATTCTAGGTAAAGTAGGAGAGAAGTTTTTGCCACAAAATAGGTACAAAAGACAATCGCATGTATGTACTTCACTTTGTATACCTATGCTCGGTGGACGCACACTAATGAGCGTTTGAGCCGGAACTGTTCCACGAGTGGGCCGAGGAGCTCCGAGATATCGTGTCCGTGAGCGGTGTCTATGTGTGCGTTGCTCGAGCGCGCTTTGTATGTAGATTGACTTCTGGACCTATATATTTTGTGCTTTTACTGACTAAAACCCAGTAGTGTTCCTTCGGTTGCAATTTTCGTTCCAGGGTCTCGGTAACTTTTTCCGATAACTCTTATATAACAATACAATATATTCATATTTCCTTATTAAACTTCAGATCAATATTCACCCTCTTTCTAACCATAATAACATTTTTTCCTAACGGTCAGTCCATAGTTTTCAGGGTTCTATACCCAAAGGGTAAAACAGGACTCTATTACTAAGATTCCGTCTGTCACCAGACTGTACTCATGAACCGCGATAGCCAGATAGTTGAATTTTGACAAAAGACATATTTCTCAACGGTAATACATTATTTAGGAAAATTTCAACTGCAAACCACATCAACAGCTAGTAAGGTTGACTGGAAGAAAATTTCTCCATGTCACCATGCCCGTACTCTACCCACAAAATAATTTCCATATCATAAAATGAATTCGAAACGTAAGGATTATTCGTCGAATAAACAAGCTTTTAATGACAATCATTTTTTCATAGCAAGATTTTATATCTTGTAACTTAACCTATAATTAATATCTACTAGTCAAGACGAATCTTACGAGATCAAACTCAATGGGTTTGTGTCGTATAATTATCAAGTTCCTATAGCCACCTTCCAGTTCCATCATTAGATCAATTCTTTGTCATAATAATTTTGCATTGTCATCGGATTTACACATGCATGTAAAATTTCAGCTCAATCGGTAACCGGGAAGTGGGTCAAATTTACAAGATTTGATGACAGACAAACATCGGGACAGGTGAAACTAAAGCTTGTAATAATAATAATAAAATGTTGTATAATAGTGCAATTTCATAGTAAGATTCCATTTCAAATCTAGGTTTTATTTTCATTTCAACAATATCTCAGATACGTAAAATTACCTCTGTGTTGTAGAGCGAAATTCTACAGAATTTTCAGGATTTTATTATTCACAGAAAGAAAAGATGCTATATGAGCATGTTCAATTTTCAAGAAAACAATGCAATATGAGTATACACCATCCAACCCGAACCAATTACAATTCCAAAGATAATTATGCACTTAATAAAAAAAGATATTGTTACTGGCATTAAGCTTCGATCTGCTTACATCCCATCGAGGAAGTTTACGTTCTTTTTAGATATCACATCTTCACCTAATTGGGAAAAATGCGGATAAATCGAAGACGTACATCATATTCTGATGGACATGAGCGTGGCGAACGCAACAGAAGCAATCTGTTTAGCACTCTTAAAAATGTTTGAAATCGGTATTTGCAACAGTGTCTTAGCTAAGCCTACGTCAAACGATAAATATAGCTTATATTACTCAGGGTGAATATAGCTTTCCAATGTTGTATGAATTTTTGAAATAGGCTCAGTATTTTTGAGTTTATTCATTACAAACATACACACAAAAATAAAAAAATTCCTTCTATATAATATAAGTGTAAAAAAAATGCGCAAAACAGTTAACCTATATTATTTACAAGAATTAAATATCCAATGGCATTATCTGATTATATGGCAAATGAATTTATGATTCTGTTCAATATAAAACAAATAGGTCTTCTCTTTCGTATATAAAAGGTTAAACCCTGATTCATGCACTAACTCAACCCCCAGCCGAGAAACCCTTGGACCTAAGATACTGAAATTTTGCACAGAGGTTTTTTTTTATAATATACACAAAAGGTAAAAAAGGATTTTCAAAAATTCAGCCTCTAAGAGGTTGAAATAGGGGTCCAAAGTTTGAGTGGAAAATCCTACTTTCAAAAGGGCGATGTCGTTGGTAAAAGCTAGTAATTAAATAACTAGACTACATGAACAATGATCAACTTTGTAAATTATATAAAAGTATATAATTAAAGACACCAAAATGAACTAATACGAAAAGGTTTGGTTTTCATTTTATGATAAAAAAATTCTTCTGTCATTACATTTTATTCTGTTAATAAATTAAAGCCATTGTATAGTTTGGAAAATCTTTAGTCTAGTAATTTTGAACGCAATAGTTTTTCTGCGTTGTTGACTAATATTTGAGTGTTTTTTTTAATAATAAAAATAACACCTCATTATTTTCTCACGCAAAATAATTCTGAAACCCTCTAAAATTAAGTATTCAACACCCCAACATAAAAATTGAATACCCTTATCTATCAAGTAACTTTCAGAGAACCTCGAAACGAAAGTAAATAATTAATCCAATTTAAAACTAGGTACAAACCTGATCAGCAACTTTGCGAAGCCACACAAATTGAATGAAAAAAAAAACGAACAATAGTCACCTAAAACACAGCACTAGTAAAAGTCAAAAATATTTTATTTTTATTTTTAAATTACACTACACGTAGATATTTACACAGATAATAAATAAATATTTGATATAGAACGCGATCGGGCGTTTCGTAGCCGATAGGACGTAGCGTCTGTACCAAGGTCTACGCGATACTGCTGCTACGTCGGACTATACCTACCTACACGCGGAGTGCGCACGCTTAGGCCCGCTACAGATGGTGCGATTGGGTTTTGGCCACGCGATTTCTCGTATGGACGGAGTGGTTGGCGAAAATGTATTATCTTTTTTGGTGTTTCAATTTGTTGATAAAATCAGGGTTGTGAAACTGATTTTCGTACTTGAAAAAAACAATTCTTGACACAGTATATTTTTGTGATTTTTATCGGAATATACAGATTGAATTTTCTAAGCGGGTGGGGATGGTTGCCAAATCCGAACCTATGAGAAAATGCGAAAAATGCACAAAGTAGGTTTAAGCTCAATTTTGATGAAAATTTTGGTAAAACTATATGGAATTAATAAAATGCAATTTTCCTATCCGGGAATCGAAAAATTAATCTAGACTAATATTTTAAAGAAGTAAAATTGCTTTTTTGTTTGTAGGAGATAATCACTGAAAATACTGGTCCGATTGCTAAAATTTTCTTACCGATAGAAAGCTGCTTTATTCCAGAGTGACATAGGCTATATTTTATGTGCGCGAGTGAAACCGCAGGCAAAAGCTAGTTTTAAAATAAAAACCGCTGTATTATTATTATTACACTATCCGAATGTCACTTAGATAAGTTTCTTTTCAAAAGTATTTTTTTTACGTAGATTAAGTTAAAAAATATCGTGTTTGTGATATGATTGATGACTACAAAATTTAGGCGTGGAGAAGGGTTTTTTGCGATATGTGATATATCTAAGTTGATCTAAACGATGTTTTTTGATCCATTAGGTACAGGTTCGATGGACACAATTTTTTTTTTTTTGTGAAAATTGGCCATTTTCTTTGCCGACTGCTCTGTTCAAAATTGGTCACTACAGATCAATATTTCTCAAAAATTCATGGCCAGTGGCTAAAATAGTTAAAGTTACCCTCGCTGTCTCGTAAATGTGAGTACCATTGAGCTATTTATGGTTTTTATGTTTCTATTGGACTTGTTTGACATAAATAAGCATGGCAGTTGAGAGTTTGTCTTCAAAATGGGTGAGCTAAGTGGTGCTAAGATTCGCGGCGTTTCCGTGAACGGGTGCTGTCAGTTGAGACTGGTCATCTCTAAGCTGCCAGTGGCTATTTTATTTTATTTATTTTTACTTTATCTACTTTTTATTTTTACTTTATTTATATTATTCTCACATAATAGTAGCGATAAGAAACATGTAATCATGACATGATTGAAAAGAGTGTCCATGGAGTTTCTTGCACATTTTTCTTTATAGAGATCTACGCTTCAGAATATGGGTACGATTAGCATCATTTTTTGATGAACTGACTTCTTGATATTTCAAAAGTGCATGCATGCATTTAGCATTTATTTCAAATAAACCATTTAGTTTTATTTGAAATAAATGCTCGATATTTGAATTTTCCTCTTAAAAAGTCGGTACAGTCCACAAAATATATTTTTTTAATTTATTTATATTAATTGACAGAATTATTCCTTGCCTTCTTATACAAATACGGAATCAAACCTTGATTTTAACCATGCTATTCACTAAATATATGAACCATACTTTTCAGATTTGTTTAAAATATATAAGTACACAAGTAGACCATGTCTTGGAATAGCACATAGAATACTTTTTATTCCGAGAATAAGTTCCTTCGAAATAATTTCCTACATTCGCGTAGGCGTTGCTCGTAGAAGGCAGTGACTAATTTATATATTCTAGGAATACGAAATACTGCATAAGGCTTTGTTTTACGATGTAGACACTACTGTAGATACAGTTTTCGGAAATTCTACTTTGTAAGGGGTAAGGGGTAAGTTTGAAAGAGCAATTCTGTCACCAACTAATGAACAAGTAGATACGATAAATAACTTGATTCTTTAAAAAATTGATGCGTCGACACCAATATACTACTCGATCAATACTGTTTTCGACTTGCAAGAAGCTTTCTTAATTCTTTGAAACCATCTAGACTCCCTCTTGAAATAATGTTGAAAGTAAGTTTTTTTATTGTGGGGGAAAGTCATCCAACTATAACCCCCGCTCTTGGGTGGAGCGGGAGATAGTGTCAGACTTATTGACTAAAAACCCACCCGTTCCTTTGTGTCTTCATACCGGGGCTCGAGCTACCTTTGTCTTGTCATTTTATTAAGAGACCTGAATTCACGAAAACTTTGCAATGACACGCGTTTGCTGGTAAAATCACAACATAATAGAGTGCACAATACTCACTGTATGTGGCAACGGTGAAGATGTATTGATTTCCCAAATTCCTCTGATCAGATTTACCGTTCCAATTTAAACGCCTACAATTTCCAGTAAAGCTATCTTTTGCAATCGCAAGGTAAAATTTTCAACGTTGCAGGCTAGATTTGAGCCTTGAATGTTTTTCACATGGCTAATTATATGTCGCTCTTTCAAGAGTCAAAAGAAAGAAAAGAAATCATGTTTGTATTGTTTAATGACAAAAAAGCTGTGATCATTGTTCATAAAGATATTCAGTAATATATTTAGTATCAACATTGCACCCATGCGAACCCAGGGCAGGTTGCATGTAGAGTATATATTCTTCTTCTTCCTGCCCTTATCCCGTGCAACACGTTTTTTTCTTCCATTCTGTTCAGTCACTCGTCATGCTATCACTTACCTTTTTCTTTCATATCACTCCTCACACTTCTACAAGGTAGACTGATGACCTGGTAAAGGTTGCGGGAACCTGAGGGATGCGGGACGCACAGGATCGATCATTGTGGCGACACTTGGGGGAGGCCTATGTCCAACAGTAGACGTCTATCAGCTGAAATGATGATGATTATGACTCCTCACACAATCCATCCATCTTATCTTCGGCCTTCCTCTCCCTTTCCATCCATTTACATGTATACTCAGAACTCTTTTCGCTAGTAAAGTATATAATAAATAAATAAATAAGTTTAAAGACATGTTTTTCTGCAATAAAACTTCTACTGGAAGTGTTTCGCAGTACATTTGCAACTGTCGTTTATATCTGCAAGCTTACTGCCTGCAGGTGTAGACAACATTGCAAATACACTGGCGATAGTTTGTTGAACGTTTCTGGCGAGGTGTTACGAATGTAGTATATTGCAAGTTACCTCACCAAAGGCTTTCATATCGTAACAGTTCTCTTTGCCTATAAGCTAGACCTAGCTTCATATTAATTGTTAAGAGCTGCAAGGCTTTTTTTGTGGTCGGCATAAATCATCCAATGACAATCCCCGCTCTTGGGCGGAGCGGGAGATAGTGTCAGACTCTTACTGACTAAAAACCCCATCCTGTTCCTTCTAGCCTTCATACCGGGGCACGAGCTCCCTTTCGGATAACCCTGGCACAAGTAGGCTTCGACCCAGCTGGGCCCCTGCTGCTGCTGATAACTCCTTGAGGCGCGCGGGAACAGTGTGCGCCGTTGACGTCTTGGGCTCGGTCCGGACAGTTACCGGACGGTCGAACAGCGAGCTACCCATGGCTCGCCGTCCGCAAGGTTATATTTAATTTTGCTATTATTTACATGATGTTCCTATTTCTGGAATTGATTCCTTCAATAAATATATTGCGAGAAGCTCGCAGATTCTATTTTCGCAGTCGACTCAATAGGTAATAATGCAAGCTTTCATGCGGGTTCTAGTTGGATAGGCTACTACACAATGTACATACTAGTAATGTACTGACGCTGCATACTGAGCAACATAATTTATTTAATTTCATTAATTGATGGTACTAACATAGTTTTTTAAG
Organism: Mythimna lalbum; assembly: GCA_949319445.1. NCBI lineage: Eukaryota > Metazoa > Arthropoda > Insecta > Lepidoptera > Noctuidae > Mythimna > Mythimna lalbum. The sequence goes on along the minus strand of OX439357.1, from coordinate 14,401,260 downwards.
CAATTTGTATTACTAAATATGGAATTGTCCGAAATAAACGTTATTATAATATTATTATGATTATTATTTTATCGCAGAGAGCTATAGATATCGAGAAAACTGACTGATTAAGATTGTCAATTGAAATATTTTTCCACTTTATGGAAGTTCGGATTTGGGCCTAAACTACATATTTTTTTATTATTGATAGGCTCGCGTTTGACCACCATCTCACCTGATGGTAAGCGATGATGTGGTCAACGATGGAGCACGCTTGCCTAGAAGTAACCTATTCACTCTTGGCTTAACCCTTCAGATACCGTCAATTAGAGATACAATAGTAAGACAATAGATGCGCGGCCACCGGTGGTCGCTTGGGGATTCATGAATTAAAGACCCCCAAGTTGTAGCTATCAGGAAACACAAACTCCGGCAGGGAATTCATATGCATTGCTGCCAATTTTGATATCGCTTTTACTCGACTACGGCAAAGCTAATGGAGGACTTTTATTTTTTTTCTGTTCTTGTTTCTCCAGTAACCTTGTTTATTTCAGTATCCTGGAAATCTTGTTTCATACGTTTTCAGCATCGTTTTTTTTTTTGTCGTATTCGGGTTTTAGTTTTTTGAATTTCATTTTGTATACTTATTGATAAACTGGTTTTGTAACAAAATTTTCTTCAAAGATATTTCCTATTTACCAGAAATAGACGTTACGTATTAGTATCTTCTTTATCAGAATAAATACTCACCATTTTCCTGGAGTTCTAAATATAAACTTTCATTCTAGGAATATAATCTTTATGTCCTATTTGATAGTGGGTGGTTGAAGCTTAGAATAGTTTGAAAGAGATAAAATGTTGTAGGTTGATTTTCATAGTGAACCTTCAACCTTTACTTAATACCAACATTTAGATACAAAAATATACAAACCATTGATACCCACATAGTAAGTCTTATGATTCGTTATATAATGATAGCTCAGACCATCAAGATCTCTCACAAGACATGATCAAAAACTGACAAATAATATGATGTGTTTTTTTTTTACAGTGAAAACTTAATTTATGACTTTGCCCGCTCTAGGGTTTTTTTTTTTTTTTTTTTTTTTTCTCGACGGGGAAAATCATCTTTGACGAAACCCGCTCTTGGGTGGAGCGGGAGACAGTGTCAGACTCTTACTGACTAAAAACCCCGCGCCGTTCCTTCTAGCCTTCATACCGGGGCACGAGCTCCCTTTCGGACAACCCTGTCCCCAGTAGGCTTCGACCCAGCTGGGCCCCTCCTGCTGCTGACAACTCCTTGAGGCGCGCGGGAACAGTGCGCGCCGTCGACGTCTTGGGCTCGGTCCATTACCGGACGATCGGACAGCGAGCTACCCATGGCTCGCCGTCCACGAGCCCGCGTCTACGGTGGCCGGAAATCGGGATCGGAATCCCGGCGACGGCGGCGAGGGCGCCGTTGCCTGATGCGGTCGGCCTCCTCCTTTGCAAGCATTACTGCTTCGCAGAAGGAGGCGACCGCCTGCCATTCCTCCTCGCTCCGGACCATGGCCTCGACCAGGGCCCGGCGCGAGAGGTCTCTGCCGCCGATCGCCCCCACGAGGGCACGGCGATGCTCCGCCCAGGCAGGGCACACCTCGACGGTGTGCTCCACCGTGTCCTCCGGGCGTTGCGCACAGTGGCGACACCCGGGCGTCTCTTCCGCTTGAATCCGATGCAGGAACCTCCCGAACTTGCCATGTCCGGTGAGGACCTGCGTCATGCGGAAGGTAAGGACGCCGTGAGGTCTTTCCAGCCACGCCTCAAAGAGGGGACTTACCGCCATAATCGTGGCGTGCCCAGCACTGGGTTGCGATAGCCGTTGACGCCATTTCACCATGAGATCCCGCCGGAGCTCTGTCCGCCATGCCTTGACATGTTGCGGCAGTGGACTTTCACCCCGGCGTTGCATCTCCACGCGCATGTCGTGCATGTGTGCAAGGACTGTTGCCTCCAGATCCCACGGTGGTAGGCCAGCCAGAAGGCTCGCCGCTTCGCGGGAGATCGTGCGGTAACCCCGCACCATCCGTATTGCCATGACCCTCTGGCAGGCGTTCAGTATGGACGCCGGTCGCTTTGCCAGCGACGGCGCCCACACCGGCGCCCCGTAGAGGGCCATGGACCGAACGATCCCCGCGTAGAGCCTCCGGCAGGAGGCGTCTGGACCCCCAAGGTTGGGCAAGAGCCGCTTGAGAGCAGCCCCAGCCCGGAGAAGCTTGGGAGCCAGACGTCGGAAATGTTCTACGAAATTCCACCGGCTGTCGAGGACGAGTCCTAGATACTTCATCGTCGACCCGACGCCGATGCGAACTCCTCCTACCGTAAGCTGGGAGTCCGATGGTGGCGCGTTCCGAGGGCCGTGGAAGCACATTGCCTCGGATTTATGCAGCGCCACCTCGAGTCCCAACTCCTGGATCCTACCAACGGCTATCGCAACCCCGCGTGTCGCTAGAGCGACCGCCGCCTGGTGCGACTCTCCCTGCGCTAGGATCAGCGTGTCGTCTGCGTAGCAAACCACGCTGACCCCGTCAGGGAAGTCGCCGCGCAGCACGTAATCGTAGCCGATGTTCCACAAGGGTGGGCCCAGAACCGACCCCTGCGGAACACCGCACGACATCTCTCGACGATTCCAGTCTCCCTGGTGACCGGGGTAGACAATGTACCTGTCTGACAGGTACGCCTCGACCACTAGACAGAGGTATTCGGGCACCCGGTGGTACCGGAGTGCCCTCCGGATCGTACTCCAGGGCAGGGAGTTGAAGGCGTTGGCAATGTCCAAGGACACTGCCACGACACACCTACCCTGGGACACCGCTTCCCCTGTCGTGAGGGCTCGCACGCGCATGATGGCGTCTATTGTAGAGCGCGCCCTGCGAAAGCCGTACTGTCCGTCCGACAAGTCCGGCCCCACCCGTGTTAGCCGCACGACGAGGCGGTTTGCAATCACTCTTTCAAAGAGCTTGCCCACCTCGTCGAGCAGCACAATGGGCCGGTATGCGGACGGAGAGTCCGCAGGGCGCCCTGGCTTCGCGATGAGGACCAGTTTCCCCGTCTTCCAGCGAAGTGGGAACTGGCCCCTCTCCAGGCATGCGCTGAAGAGCCCTCTCAGTCGAGGCCCGAGAGCCTCCATGGCCAGGACCCAGGCTTTCCCTGGCAAGCCGTCGGGTCCTGGGGCGGTGTTTTTGGCACTCAGCCTTCGCACCGCCACTCTCAACTCTACCTCGGTCACTTCTGGAGCATTGTCCTCGTCATCGCTGTTGCGATCCGCGTCAGACACCGCTGGCGGAGGCGGAGCCATGGGCGGGGGGGAGTGTTCCCCCCGCGCAGGGAACAGATTGCTAACCACACCCTCCACGAGTTGGGGCCGGAGACTCTGAGTCAGCGGCGGAGCCCAGGGGCGGAGCTTGTCCCGTACCAATTTGTACGGGCGCCCCCATGGGTCCGCGTTCAGAGACCCCAGCCACACGTTGCGGGCCTCGAGTTTGGCCCGCTTAATCTCCGTTCGGAGGGTGCGTTTTGCCTCTCTGTATCCCTCATACAGCTCCGCCTCTCTGGCCTCCGCATCCGGCGGGCGGATGCGGCGCCTGCAGTGCCTGGCGTACCGGCGTCGCGCGTGATTGCACGCGTTGCGCAGGGCGCCGATCTCCGGCGACCACCAGTACACCTGGCGCTTAGCTCGTCCTGGACGGACACGGGGCATTGCCGCATCGCAAATTTGCGACATGGCCTCCCGGAACCACTCCGCCTCGACGTCGATGTCGACAGGCCTGTCCGGTGCTTGCACCCAGGCCTGTACCGTCGCGGCTTCCAGGAGGAGCTCCCGGTCCATCTGTTTAAGCGCCCATCGCGGACCGCAAGGGCTCTGTCGGACCGGCGCGGCTGAGGTTTCGGCGGAGACGTCAAACCGGATGTACCGGTGGTCGGAGTACGTCTCCACCTCCTCCATAACGCGCCAGTCGACGACACGCGGCGACAGAGCGGGGCTGGCGAACGAAATGTCCACCACCGACTCACCCCGCATCCTCACCAGCGTGGGGACAGAACCCCGGTTCAGTACGACCAGGCCCAGCTCTAAGGCCCAGTCCTCCACCATCCGACCCCTCTGGTTCGTGAACCGGGAACCCCAAGCCGTGTTCCAGGCGTTGAAGTCCCCGCAAACAACCACGGGGAGGGAACTGAACCCAGCGACGACGGAATTAAGCTCCAACAGGGAGACATGGAGTTCGTCGAGAGATCGGCTCGGGGACAGGTAGACGCCTACCACGACGATGTCCCCGAACCGTGCTGCCACGCAACCCCGCCCCCTTGTGACGGACTCGGGGGGCGGGGTACCGGCGGCGGTCGACGTAATTAAGGTCACCGAGCCGTCCAGGTCCTGAACCCAGTCACCACTGGGCAGGACATAATACGGCTCGGTGACTACGGCGACATTGATCAACCACTGCGCCATGCTCTGGAGCAACAGATCCTGAGCGGGGGCGCAGTGGTTGATATTCGCCTGGAGGAGACGTAATGGGGCCGTTATTGACACTCCATTACGGTCTCCTCCCGAGCCCCCCTAGGGGGCGCTGCCGCGGCGGTGGCGGGTGCGGCGGCGATAGCGGCGGCGGCCAACGAGGTGGCTGCGGCGGCGAGGACCTCGGCGGGAATGGGCCTGCGGGCCTTGCCCTTGGCCTTGGCGGGGGGGTCGCAGGACCTGCCCCCAGCCCGATGGTCGGCCGGCTTGCCGGCCGCCGCACATGCGTAGCAGTGCGGCTTAGCACGGCAATCTGCGGCCTTGTGACCGGGCTGGCCACACTGGTGGCAGCGGTCACTGCGATCCTCCGCGGCGCAGTGGGCTCCCACGTGGTGCCCCACGTGGCAGCGGAAGCACCGCAGAGGTCTGGGCTCCAGCATCTTAACCTGGGCCGAAACCCAGCCCACCAAAAGCCTTCGGCCCCCGGCCGTGATCTCTTTGGCCGCCTGCACGGGGCAGCTCACCGTTACGGCTCGCATGCCCGTGCTGTCAGCACGGATGGTGCCCGCCCGAACTTGTTCGGTCGTGCACCCACCCGCTTTGACGATGGCGGCCACCACCTCGTCCACCTTGACGGTATCGTCCAGGCCCATGATGCGCATGTCAATGCACTTTGTGGGCCTGGACACTCGGGCCTCTTCCGCACTGAGGGACGCCCTGATCCTTGCGGCGAGGGCATCTGCTGCAGGGCCGCTGGCCGCACCGGGGACCTCGAGAATTCGGGCCCCGGTGATAGTGTGCCTCATGCGGAAGCCCGCAGCGGCTCCGAGCTCGCCAAGGTGGGGCAACACCGCCTGCTTCGCCTTCTCCATGACGTCATCGTATGTCACGCCCCTTTTTTCCGCTTCAGGCTGTAGCGTAATTACTACAGCCTCGGAATTCGGGGCGCGAAGACGTGCTGCCATGGCCCGCTTCTTGCGCTCCTGCCGCCTCGCGCGCTTTTTGGCCGCCCTGGCCACCTTGCCAGCCTGCCTTTTGGCGCCGACCACCGTCCATTCGGCGCCAGGCTCCTCGGGTGGAGGAGGTGGCAAGCTCGGCCTAGTCGCCACAGCGGCAGGAGGACCTGCCGGTTTAGCGACAGGCACCGCCGCACCCTTTTTCCGCCGCTGTTGCTGCTTGCCCGTCGGGGCCGGCCTCACAGGCTCCGGCCTTGGACTCGCGGGCTCCGGCGCCGCAGCTCCGCGCCCCGCTTGCCCCGACGGGCCCGCCTTGGGCGCAGAACCCGTGGCCGCGGCAGCGGCATAAGAAGCCGCCTTTTTCGGCCCAGAGGCCGCCAGTGGAGGGCGCAGGACAATGCCCTCCAGGACAGACAGCTGCTTCTGGATGCGCTGCTGGAACTCCAGCTGCTGCTTTTGCAGCCCCTGCTGCAAAGCTGCGAGTTCCCGCTGCATCAATGTGAGCAGCTGACTCTCCGGCTCGGACTGGGGCTGGGGCTGGGGCCGGCTTTGCCCCTGTTCCTGCTCGCGCCCCTCATCCATAGGCTCCTGGCAGCCTCCGTTCGGCACTTTGGCGAGCTCCGCCCGGATCTCCGCCCGGAGCTCGGCCTGAAGCTCCACCCGGAGCTTTGCCACCCTTTTCTCGAGGGAGGCGTCTAGGGCCCCCTGGAGGGACGCCGCGTGGCGACGGATTGTGCGCTCCCGCGTGGCCTTGTCCCTCTGGCGGGCCATGTCCCTGAGCAGGGTGACGGCCAGCTCCTTGAAGGGCATTGCCGCCTCCCCACCTGACTCCGCCTCGGTGCGCCTCTCACTGCCGGACGGCTCCGAGAGGTCCCCCGCAGAGCCGGCCGCGCCAGGGTGGCGCCCCTCCGCGGCAAGCCTGTCGGCTCGCTCAGCGGACTTCTTGGCCGTTAGGCCCCTCCCCTTCCCGCGGGCTCGACCCGCACCGCGACTGCTGGTGGGGATCTTTTTTGCCCCTCCCTCGGAGCAGGACGACCCGTCCTCCTTCCTAAAGGAAGCGGAGCGCTTCTTCTGGGAGAGACTTGAGCCTCTCCCTGAAGTCCCCGCTGCCTCCTCGTTCTCCGAGCCCTCCGAGCTCCCTTCGGACCGCGCGTCGGACTCCGACCGCGCGTCGCTCCCGTATGGTTTTTTAAAGAATTTAGATGTATTCATTTAGTTCCCACGAGTAATATCTTTGGGTACTGGCTCAAAGTTAGTGGTTCGCACTAGAGACTAATTTAGCTACCCATTAGTCAAGCTAACAACCTCCCTCACGGTGCGCCGCCGCTTGGAGGTTTGGGGTAATTTTTTATAGAGGTTGTCTTCCTCGCGGCCCGGGCGGTTAAGCCAAGGCCCTCGTCCCCCATCAAGAGTCAGAAACATGACCTTGGACAATCTCTGGGGCTACGAGACTAACGGTGGCAGAAGGAGGAGCACGTCTTCCTCCTGCCTGCCCGGCGGCAGTGTGAGTGCACACCGAGCCCGCTCTTGCTTCGCCACTGTGCCCTCTGCCATGGCAGAGGGACACGCGTTGAAGCGGTCCGTCTGACAGAACATTCGCAGACGGCCATAGAGGCCCTTGGGTAGGAGTGCCCAAGGGAGTCTATGGCCGCCTCCCAGGGTGCACCGTCCCGCAGACTGGTCTTCCCTCAGGACGTGTCCGCAAGGGAACTACAGTCCGCGGGCACTCGTGGAGGTTTTCTGTCGTGGCACCCCGCCCGCTCTAGGGTGACTCAAACCTACTTTTCTATGTTCTTTCCTTGCCTGGCGTTTCAGGACCACAAGGTTAAGGCGTCGACGGCGAGCACTGTTCCCGCGCGCCTCAAGGAGTTGTCAGCAACAGGAGGGGCCCATCTGGGTCGAAGCCTACCGGGGTCGGGGTTATCCAAAAGGAAACTAGAGCCCCGGTATGAAGGCTAGAAGGAACGGCGCGGGGTTTTTAGTCAGTAAGACTCTGACACTGTCTCCCGCTCCACCCAAGAGCGTGTTTCGTCAATGATGATTTTCCCCGTCGACAGTAAAAAAAAAGGACCACAAGGTTCCTGCTGGGTTGCTAAGGTTTTGCCAACATCTACTTGAGGCGCTCGTGAAAAACTACACGCCGTCGACGACGTCGGCTAGGTTTGTACGATTACGTATTTTTTTTAATTACGGAAGATAAAATCCAAAAAAATTTACGATTCTGCATTTTCTTCCTGAAAACGCTCGATATTATAATTTAGGTTAACCGCTGCGAGGAAATTCTGTACTCTATGGTATAAAGCATAAAAAGAAGGATTACATTCATTCCATAGACTCAGCTAAAGAACGCGAATGATGGACGAGTATTTTGGTGCTAATACTCTATTTATACTCGAAGGTCGATACATTTTTGAATTAGACATTTTTTTTATTGAACTGAATGGTATTGGAGTAATGCTACGCTGCTTTTCGTATAGAAATATACAGACACTAGCTTACACTCGCGGTCTCGCCTTTTTTATTTGGGAAATCATCCAATTACTTCTTCTCTAGAGTGAAGTTGGAAAGCGTGTTAGACTAATTACTGATTAAAACCTACTCCTATGTTTCTTCTTTGCCTCGAGTTCCAGGAACTTGGCTTTTCCTTTCAGAAGCAAGCAAATGGCCCCCATAACCTTTGACCCACCTAGGTCCCTACGGTTTTGCTGACATGTCTTTGAAGCGCGCATGGAACATAATCGTCGACGACTCGGGCTCGGTCCTGATGGTTACTGGACGATTGGACGGCGAGCTATCCATTGCTCGTCGTCCGCAAGCCCATGAAAACTGTGGCTGGAAGTCGGGGTCTGGCTCCCGGTGGCTAGAGCGTGAGAAAGTCCGTTCCCACACGCGTGTGGCCGCCTTCTTCACTAGCAGTACTGCTTCACCGAAGAAGGCGACCGCATGTCATTCCTTCACGCTCTGGCCCATGGCCTGTACCAAGGCCCGGCGCGAGAGGTCACCGCTAAGCTCCTGACCCTGGCTGGAGTACAAAACACTGAAATCCCGAACACTACATCTTGCATCTCCTATCTTTTAACAGCCTGTAATTATTTGTGGCGCTTAGAATATTTATCATAATGATTTGCCGATATTTATGCGCCATTTTAATAACCACAGTAACGTTGGGAATTTCTATTGAAATATTTAATATTGAAGGCGTCGTAATCCTTCCGTGAGGAAAGTCTTCTAATAATGGTTCCCTCAACGTTAAGGGGGAAAATCTTCTTTATTATTTGGTGATAAATTGTTACATTTTAACGAACAACTGCGACGTTTTTTTCCGGATTTCTTGATGTTGTCATTGTGTTGAAATGTTTTCTTGGATTTGAAAGCCAGGAACTATATTTTTTTAATGAAAATATTTTTTCATGAGACGCTTATATCGCGCACCACTGGTACTCATCAAGACCGTTCCAAAGAGTTCAAACACGATGGGGTTATTTTGTTACGCTCAGTTGTTAAAAGTCTCCCTAAGTGTCACCATGTCAATTAGTCTTATGCGTATCGCATCCATCAGATACCCGCGACCTTCACCAGTTCATCGCTCTACCTTGTGGGAGGCCTTCTAACGCTGCATCTTTTGGAGCACTTGGTGTTTTTTTGTTAAATGATTCGAAATGGTAATTTAGAGATTTGGTTATTCGAGATCACTTGACTGCGGTGTCTGGTTTTTCGTGGTAGCGTGGATGCGATGTTAAGTGTTTCCTATTAGCAAAGTTAGGGGGACATGTTATATGGTAATACATTTTTCTGAATCATGTTATTCGAGATCACATGCACAAAATATATAGGTACAGAAGTCAATCTACGTATAAAGCGGGTTCGAGCAACGCACACATAGACACCGCTCACAGACACGATATCTCTGAGCACCTCAGCCTGCTCGTCGAACAGTTCCGGCTCAAACGCTCATTATTGTCCGTTCACCGAGCGTAGGTATAAAAAGTAAAGTACATTATCATACTGTACCTATCTATTTTGAGTCATATGGCTACGGCGTTAAGTTTTTCGTTTTAACGTGTTTCGGATTAGTGTTTACTGTTTACGGGACGTGTTATTTGAGGTTACACTTTTCTGAATTCTGTAACACACCCGAAAAATTATTATAAAACCGAATAGCCCATTTATCGAGAATAGTTAGAAGCTCATCACTTTTCACTTCATAAAAGCAGAGCAGAAACCAAAGACGCGGGCGAAACCGCGGGGAACAGCTCATATACCTATTTCCGCAGTGAGCAAAATAAAACAGCTGTTCAGTAATTTATAGCAATGCTTCCTGTAAGACGATAGGATGATCCAAACTTTTATTGACACAGCATATAAGTTTGAAACAACAGACTTGAAGTTTCAAAATAAAAATAAACCTAGTTGTATGGAGTTCCGTTTAAGAGAATACTTTTAGAGCCAGTATCTAGCAAGTTATTCTTAACTACTGAACTTTTTTGAAAATAATCTCTTTCAGATTAAAAATGAAGCTGTAACGAAGTTTTAGTGCTGTAAGGATTTTCTCTTCTTTTTTGACGTGGAAAATTATCAATAACTCTGCTCCGCAGAGCGGGGGAACGTATCAGACTTTTAAGGTCTAAAACCTTTCCTCCTCTCCTGGCTTTTGAGTTGGCCATTACGTTCCAGTACCTACCCCTAGCCAAGTTGCTAATCTGCAATAGTTAACGCTAATTGAAAGCTTCAAATGTACGGGAATGACGTGATCTCAACACTCAGTCACGTGGTCAGAACAAAAGAATTGCCTGCCCAACAGCAAGAAATGTCATTAGATGATTTTCCCACCAAAAAAAAAACTCACGACCCTAATTTTGCTCACTGGGGTGTTTACACTCTTATAAAGATGTGCATCATTCTAGTTACATAATTATTACTAACCAACAGTGCCTTCCCCTGCAGTGAAACCGTAACGAACTGGTATTATTATTATTTCTAAAAAAAACCTCATTAAGTATTCATCCTTGCTGACGTTCCTTCCATAGCATCATCATCTCAATGCATCATTAAAATATCAGAGTCATAATTACTGTATCCACATTCCGGATCAGTCTAGCTTGTTAACGTAATATCACACACCAAGCACACTGCTCATCTCTGTCACAAAATAAATAGGTACAGAAGATAATCTCATGTATGTACTTCACTTTTTATACCTACGCTCGGTGGACGCACACTAATGAGCATTTGAGCGTGCATTTGTGATAAACTTTCGCTATCATAATATTAGTGTGATATATGACTATAAATTGCCTAGAATTGGCTCTTCCTGTACTAGTTGTACAGTATAATTAAACCTCATAAATAACTTCAGAAGTTAAAAAAATCTAAACTCAGCATTTACTTTCCATTTCATGCCAGTTTCATACGTAGATCTTTGGCAGTCGTTAAAGATCGTTAGGCAATGGAAAGGGGTATGCTCGGAGTTTCCTTGCGTGATCGAATCAGGAGTTAATAATTATATAGGAACTACAAAAACTAGTTCCTTTCGATTTCTGAAGAAATCTCTTCCAGCAAACCTGCGACAGGTGATATAGAAAAATAAGCCGTCCTAGTTCGAGTCAGACTTGCGCACGAAGGGTTCTGCACCGTCCGTAGCTGAAAACGGTAAAAAAACGATTGTTGTATGGGAGCTCCACTTAAATATTTATTTTATTTTATTTTTAGTATTTGTTGATATAGCAGCAATATAAAAACAACAAGTCTAATTATCACGGTTCATGATGGTTATAGTAACAATACACTAGCTTCTGACGTTTTATAAGTGCCCATGTAGGCCTATGTGAAATAAAATATTTTGACTTTGACTTTGATAGAAATACATCATCTGTTAAAATTACAACTGTCTACGCTAGTAATATATATGTCAATGCAACTGTCTAACTATTACTGTTCATGAGATATAGCTTTGGTAACAGATGGACAGACGGACAGACAGACGGACGGACAGCGGAGTCTTAGTAATAGTGTCCTTTAACTTTCTTAACGTATACGGAACACTAAAAATGTATACGCTTTGCAGTAGGAAAATAATTATTATATCTACCCCATACTATTCCACAGTTGGTCTCCCTCAATTCCTTCCAATGTTGCCGGTTTTGAGGCACTTCATTCCAATTCCCTTTGAAATAATATAATATATCAGTACGATATAAAGATATCACGCTAAACCTTCACTAGATTTGCCCTAAAACACGAGCTTAAGCCATGGGTTGTCACATAAAGGAGAGTGACGGTCGCGACATGAAGACAAATAAAGTCATAAGAGCATGGCAACACAATAAACACGATAGGAATACAGCCAGTTTGTGAATAAACGTCAAAGAATAAGGGATTGATGCGATATGTCACGTATATAATAAATATCGAACTAGGCCAAGTATCTACTGATTTGTTACGTTTTTATATCGAGGATCAATAAATATCAGAAACAAGACCTCTAGGAATCATTTTTTTATACATTCGTAAAAATAAGACGTTCCTTCTTTGCCTGGGCGGAACATCCCCGTGCCCTCGTGGGGGTGACGGGCCAACGTAGACGCGGGCTCGCGGACGGCGAGCCATGAGTAGCTCGCTGTCCGATCGTCTGGTAATGGACCGAATCCAAGACGTCGACGGCGCGCACTGTTGTCGCGCGCCTCAAGGAGTTGTCAGCAGTAGGAGGGGCCCAGCTGGGTCGAAGCTTACTGGGGCCAGGGTTGTCCGAAAGGGAGCTCGTGCCCCGGTATGAAGACTAGAAGGAACGGGATGGGGTTTTTAGTCAGTAAGAATCTGACACTATCTCCCGCTCCACCCAAGAGCGGGTTTTGTCATAAGACGATTTTTCCCATCGGAAAAAAAAGACGTTCCCTCTTGATTCATCTGGAACGGGAAAAGATGACTGATGAAAGGTGCTAGTGCTGTTTGTTGTGCGTGTACTGCAAATTGCGATACATCAGAAAAATTAACATGATAAAAAATTTAAATTAAATGGTCAAGACTACGTACCTGTTTAAAAAAAAGGATGAAAAAAAAAATATAGTGGAAAGAAAGATGAAAAGAGATCAATACTTGGCCCTACTCAATCATATAATAATAATAATAATATATTCCAGAATTACCACACAACGCCGTCTAGTTCCAAGCTAAGCAGAGCTTGTGTTGTGGGTATTAGACAACTGATACTGACTTATATATTTCTAAATACATACATATTATAGATAAATTACACCCAGACACAGAACAAATGAACATGCTCATCACATAAACATTGATCCTGGGTGGGAATCGAACCCAAGACCTCCAGCTTAGCAGTCAGGGCCACTAACCACTAGACCAACAGGCCAGTCACCATATGATCGAGTACTGCAAAAACGTTAAAATACATTCCATATATACTAGTGCAAAAAGTATGATTGTATTCTGTATCAAAAACTACATGTGTTCTTAAATTAATATTGGCAAAATTCATTAAACTGCTAAAAGATAAAAAAAAAAATTATTAAAAACACCAATTAAAAATAAGTGCCAATAGTACTGCTGGAACAAATTTAAATGGTTCGTGACTAAATAGGTGCCCCGCAGATTAATCTACTTAAGATCTGATGCAATGTTGTTGGTAGTCGTTATTGACACTTCCTGACCCAGTTTCTCTTTAAAAAGAAAAAAACAAGTGTTAAAAAGTAAAGTTTCTATTATGACGGCATCATTTCAAATGTTAAATTAAAATTCAACCAGATTGATGGATTATTCAAAAAAGTTACGGCAGCCTTGAAATATAAAGGCAGTAAAAGCCTGACACTCCCTCTCGTTCCGCCCAGAGCGGGAGGAGTTATTTGATGATAACCAAACCAAAAAATTTTAGATATTAGAATAAGTTAAATTAGTTGATTATATTTTTGTTGATCTTATTGAAATAATAGATATTAGAATAAGTTAAATTAGTTGATTATATTTTTGTTGATCTTATTGAAATAATAGATATTAGAATAAGTTAAATTAGTTGATTATATTTTTGTTGATCTTATTGAAATAATAGATATTAGAATAAGTTAAATTAGTTGATTATATTTTTGTTGATCTTATTGAAATAATAGATATTAGAATAAGTTAAATTAGTTGATTATATTTTTGTTGATCTTATTGAAATAATATATATTAGAATAAGTTAAATTAGTTGATTATATTTTTGTTGATCTTATTGAAATAATATATATTAGAATAAGTTAAATTAGTTGATTATATTTTTGTTGATCTTATTGAAATAATAGATATTAGAATCACTAAAAGTAATAATATCATTTTTGATATATTATATCAGCAGATGCCAGTAAGAACTATTTAAACTGATGAGTCAAAGCATAGGTAATATTATTACAGTTCGATTGGTTCTTCAAACACCAACAATGCGTTGACGTACAAGAATAGAACAGAAAAACTGTTATTCGATACAGACACAGCACGATACAAAGTACGGAATGCTGTAAGAGAAAGAGAGTGGGTCCAAGAACAATGCCTTGCAGAAGCAACTCTCTTCTTTGGTGTACCCAAAGAAGAGTGTTATTTTTGAAGTCGTAGCACCTATATGACGGGAGAAAAAACATGGCCGACGAAAAATAAATTCACAATAACTGGCTTTACATAGCAACTCCAACCTACAGTTACAGGTAGATTCTACAATAAACTACACATTACCGCAGTATATTACCTAATGTCAGAATGACATCACAAATGGCTGGCAGTGCGACATAAGAATAATATTTGTTGAAGTCCTCAGTTAATTTAGTAATGGCCATGTATGCTCGGGAACAAAACTGCTTACATTTAGAGTAGTAGCATAATATAATCAGCCTTATAATATTCCCACTACTGAGACTCAGACCTCCTCTCTCAGAGGGAATGGGCCATAATCCACCATGCGGGCCCAGTGCGGGTTGGTGGATGTTACATGTCATCGAATAGGATATGTTGATTTTCTAACAATGTTTTCTGTCACCGTTTTGAGAGCAGTGGTGATAATATAAATCAAACAAAGTGAAATGCCTACTTGGATTGTAACCCACAACCTACAAATTGTTGATCAGCCCCCTAGCCAAGTTACAACCGTTTCTCTTGCATGGAACGCTTCGAGTTGACCTTGTCGCCAATTCTTTTGTTCTGGCCACGTGACTGAGCATTGAGATGACGTCATTCCCGTACATTTGAAGTTTTCTACTAACGTTAACGATTGCAGATTATCAACTTGGCTAGTAGTACAGGGCTGTGACCACTGAGCAACCACTACTTATTGACTATTAAAGGATTGAAAATGTGTAGAATTTTTCTTTGAATTTTCGTGTTACTATTTTTATTATTGGCCTGCTATCAACTAATTCCCTTATTTCTATATTAAAGTCTTATTAAATATCGATAAAACGTTTTCTTTATCAGCACAATATCTTATTAATAAAATCCACTCGTCTAATAAAATTTTATCCGAAAATAAACTGTAACCATGTCACATAATTAAGCCCAACAAAAAATATGTACGAAACAATTTTGTTCGCGATGATCCTCATGTCACACATTTATTAATCAAATTACGCCTCAGTGGTTCGCGTTATTTTCCATAAAATTTACCTTCACTATGTACCTAATTTATGTACTTATGTATGTATATTATTACGACGATATGTATTTTTAGTAATATATATAATTAAGGACCATAAACCGTTTGACAATGCGTCAAATTGGAGTTTAATACAAGGCACAGTCTGTCCGATCGTCCGGTAATGGACCGAGTCCAAGACGTCGACGGCGCGCACTGTTCCCGCGCGCCTCAAGGAGTTGTCAGCAGCAGGAGGGGCCCAGCTGGGTCGAAGCCTACTGGGGACAGGGTTGTCCGAAAGGGAGCTCGTGCCCTGGTATGAAGGCTAGAAGGAACGGCGCGGGGTTTTTAGTCAGTAAGAGTCTGACACTGTCTCCCACTCCACCCAAGAGCGGGTTTCGTCAAAGATGATTTTCCCCGTCGACAAAAAAAAAAAAGGCACAGTGGTGAATTTACATAATTTTGAGGTGATTACTTAATGCATTATCATCGATGGTTTGTAAAGAATCGCAGAAAGAGTCAATCATCAAAATCAAATCATCAAATCATCTTTATTGTGGATCATAGGTATTTGTGCATTATGGTGTTAGTGTACAGATGGTGTTAATGATATTTTTACGAACAGCTATGTCCTACCCTGAGGGCGTACAATACAATATTTATATCTATACTAAATTAACATGCATGTCTACAACATTAATATATTTCATTGCAAAATTATTATATCTTCACATATTTGATGGAATAACAATAATTGCAAACAAGCTTGTCTTCAACGTAGTTTTTCATTTTGTAATAATATGCTTTTTTACTATTAACTTATTACAAAAGCATATACCTTTAATGAGGATAATGTTTCTACTGTGACACATGTCATATCTTTAATATTCTTGAATCTTTCAAGTGAAATTAAAATAATGCTTACCAACATTAAGGTTGTAAGCAGTACCTACAATTTTAAAACTGTAACTTGATCTAGAAAGGACTACAAATATTTTACCTAATAAAACCGCGGTTATCCCTAAGCATTTGTACTCGTAAAACTGTCAATTCTAGCGTGCAAAATTAAATAAATTATAATCTCCAGAGACCTAAGAGGTAAAATGGGGCACAATAGGGTAGGGAAAATGTAGACTGAAATAATATTTAGATATGTTTCTCTAGGGATCTTCCTAGAAGGATTTGATTATAATGTAGGTACTATGGATAAACATAATAATTTCGTTTTATGAAGACTTGATATTTTATATGATGGATCATCATAGTCGTCATTTTGGACAAAACACATCCATTGCTAGTTAAAAGCTTCCTTAACTGTATTACTTGTTGAATACAAAGCATTATAGCAATGACATATGATCATCATCTTCCTGCCCTTATACCGTTTTATTTGGAGTCGGCGCAATACGTTTTTTTCTTCCATTCTGTCCTGTCGCTCGTCACGCTATCACTAACTCCCTTTTCATTCATATCACTTCTCATACAATCCATCCATCTTTTCTTTGGCCTCCCTCTCCCTCTCCATCCATCCATCCATTTTTCGACGAGATATGATATGCCGCAGAAATGATGGATGTTGCAGATTAAATGGAACATTCAACAATATAATGTTGCTCTAAAACTTTGCTTGCTCACCGATGTTTTTAATATGTCGTTGTAGCTTACTTCCCAAGAGATAGCATTACGGTAGATGTTTCACTATGCAAAACAGATGTAAATGATGATGAGATGTAATGTAGGTAATAAGTCCAGAAGACTTTCCTATAGAAAAAAACTGTGTAGCTGTGAAGGATATTTAAAGAAACAGAGATGCACATATTTGAAATACAGAGATAGATTGTTAGATAATTTCCTTATTGTACACCAAAAATAAAAATAAAACACATAAGAAACTTTAAATTAATAGGGTGTCACAATGTGCGTTCTCTCACTCTTGCGGCCACCTCCATTATCTAGAATTACTGTTTCCAGAGACACTTGGAATACATAAACAATTTTCTAAGACTCGGCTAAAGCAATGCTTTTGGGTTAGGGAAAGTAACTATTAAGCAGGTGAGGATTAAAAAGTCCCATAATTCTAAAAGAAGCGAGTATATTGCCAGCAAATGTAAATCAATGTAGGCTACAGTTTTATCTTGATAGGGCTGCGGCATCGTTTAAAAGAGACATCGTGATCCTGGAAAGTAAAGAGCAATTGCCTTCAATTGCCTTAGTCTTCTCGTACCTTAGATAGTGAGAGAAATCTTAGACTTTTACTGACTAAAACCCACTCCTGATTCTCGTTTCGTTGCCTTTCGTACCGGGGCTGAGCTATCTTTCGAACTAACCCTGGCCCCAGTAGGCTTCGACCCAGCTGGGCCCCTGCTGTTGCTGACAGCTCCTTGAGGCGCGCGGGAACAATGCGCGCCTTCGACACTTGGGCTCGGTCCGGACAGTTACAGGACGGTCGGACAGCGAGCTACCCATTGTTCACCGTCCGCAAGCCCTCGCCTACGGTGGCCGGAAATCAGGATCGGAATCCCGAATAATAAGCCCTTTGAGTATTTGTACTAATAAAAACTCAGTGGTGTACATGTCGGGCATTTGTTTCGCTCCCACTAGTACCCGTGTGATTACTAGAACGAGCGAGAGAAATGTATGCCTCGATTTTAATTCGGCAATATCCGCTTTTCTGACATTTTACTAGATTTCGTTTAGTGAAATGACTTATCACTGACGAGAAATTGGTGTTTTGTCATATCACTAGATACTTTTAGTAAGAAGACGTAATAAACAAGAATATTCGATATCTACCGGGTTTTCGTAATATCCCTAGGGATTTCACGAAATCCCTGATATCCTCATTTCCCTGCAACATATAGATATATTATGAGCTTCTCTTACTTAACTTAAATATCTATCACTACCTACATTATATTCAGTACTTACATTTTCACCCCTGCTTTCTTATCTTGCAAACGATAACATACATTTTATATTTCGCCTTCGAAACCATATTTCACCGTTTATATTGAGTTATCGCTACTGAGTTATTGTGATAGATAATGTTTGAATCTTGTTGAGAGTAGAGTGTTCTGTGAAAGGCTCTTTGGAAATTTTGTACCTAAAATGTAGGCTCTCATTTAGTTCATATATATTTTTTACATCAATATCTTCTCTGTGAGAAAAAACCGTTTGAAAAATGTTTTTCTTTACGTGGGTGAGAAATCAAATCTAAATAACTTCTTACGCTCTAGGTGAAGCAAGAGACAGTGTCAGACTTTTATTGACTAAAAATCTTTTATTTTTATTTTGTTTAGGCTCGCGTTTGACCTCTATCTCACCTGATGGTAAGCGATGATGTGGCTGACGATGGAACACGCTTGCCTTGAAGCAATCTATTCACTCTTGACTTAAAGACCCCAAGGTTATAGCTATCAGGAAACACAGAGTCCGGCAGGGAATGCCACTCCTGAGCAGTACGCATAATGAATGTGTTCCCAAAACGCTTTGTACGTGTGATCCTACCCATACGTACAAAGGGTTTTGGGAACCACTATGTATCGGTGGCGGAACGCCGTACGTCTTGTGGTGTGATTATGGAACGGATTTGGCGGGATTAAATTGTGTAACTCACTCCCCAAAATGTAATCGATAGAAAACGGACAGGCTAAGATTGGCATCGCCCCTTTCTGAAGAGGTCAGGTAGAGGTAATATGTTAGTCGTAAGTTTGCGCCTTTTCGGGCAAATAAAATGTTTTTCTTCTTCCTCTAGATAGGCAGTCGCTCTGTTCAAAATATTGGTATTCAGCTGCGCCGGGTTAGACTGAAAGCCGACCCCAATATAGTCCCCTTACAGTGGAGCATGGTGATCTCCGGGCATCGCAGGCGCGAACTTGCGGATGACGAGAATTGGGTAAATGGGTAGCTTGTCGTCGATCGACAGCGTGAAGTGTTCCACACGCGACTCACAGGGTTGTCGGCAAAACTGTAGGAGCCCAGAAGGGTCGATGCCCGCTAAGTCAAAAGGTGAATTTTTGAAAAGAAAACCTGTTTGCCTAGAATGCAAAGGGCAACTGAAGGACATAGGTAAATCCGAAAGGAAACGCTTTGGGAACACTTTCAGAAAATCCTTTTAACTCCTAGGATACCTCGGTCATCAGGGCAAAATGTAACAGGGGCGCGGCTGGGTTGACGCCTACTGGGGCCAGGGTTATCCGAAAGGAACTCGAGCCCCGGTATGAAGGCTAGAATTAATTAAAGGAGTGGGGTTTTTAGTCAGTAAGAGTCTGACACTATCTCCCGCTCCACCCAAAAGCGGGGGTTGTCATTAAATGATTTTTGCCCACCGTAAAAAAAACAAAAAGTAAACTGGTGTGATTTTAGTCCGTAAAAGTCAGATCCCACTTACTCCATCACAGAGCCGGATACGTTATTGAAAGACTTCCCAATTAAAAAAAAAAACAGTTGAGTAAACGGCTAGGAAGAAAGACAATATTCTGAAATTGTTATTTTCATTTTATCTACCAAAATAAAAAAGCACATAAAAGTCACGATTGTTACAATAATAAATATGCTTTGTTTTCCGTCCATGATAAAAATTATTAGGTTATAACATAGACTGCCGCCTTATTGTTATAGTCCTAATCAAACATTTATCACATAATGATAGGTCGCAAAATAAACTATAGGTTTGTCGACGAAAACAAAGATAAAGTTTTATCACTTGGTTGTAAAAAAAACTTTGTCTTATAAAAGTTTCTTGCCGTCATAACAAAATGAATCAAATCAACCTCAAAAAGTCGCCGATGCAAGTAAGAAAAACATAGATTAGCCTACCTATGAGTGTCATACCTTCCATTATGCTTAGTTTAGAAAAGACATGAACATATAGGTAAAAAACTCGATAAAAACCTATTGCAGTGGTGTATCTATTTAAATACAGGGTCATTTTGACCTCGTATGGCACTTCCAAAAACCTTTTCTTAAACGTTCGGGGTCTAATAAGCCCCTTACCGCAGGAATGAAAGTAATACAAAAATGGGTGCATGACTGCCGCTGTCAACTTGTTAGGCTGATTTAGGAATTTAAAAAATCTAAATCTCACATTGCCTGTTGAATGTACAGGGTTATTTGTAAAACACTGACAACGTTGCAGGACAGTATTACGAACATCATGAACAAGAACGTTTATTCTATGACTTTTTACAAAACACAATAAATTTGCCAGAAACAAACTCTCAAGGTTTCATTGTTCTTTATTATATCTAACACATTTCAACTCTGTATTTTAATATACCTACAGGATGTCTGTATGACGCGACGCAAGCGCATCAAGCACCCCACCGTCCGATCTGATACTTTACTATAGCTTGCTGCGCATAGACTTCGTAAAATTTAGAACGTTGCATTTAAATATTTTGATTTTTGTACGAGTATGTTAATCTGAAATTATGTTATATGTAGGTATGTTAGTAACTCAGTTCTGACAGGTTGCCAGTGTTTTACAAATAACCCTGTATACAATAAGCTGATAGCTGATAGGGCAGTTACCCCGACCACCAGACGTAACACCCATCTTATCGGATGACCCTCTCTTTTCAACGGTAGCTTGTGGGAATTTACACACTGTTCCACATACAAAGTAGTTTTAGCAAAAGAAAACGAAAGAAATAAGAAAAATGCACACATCTCGCAAACACTAGAGTGACCACACATCACCGTTTTATTTTCTAAGTAAAACTCTAACACTAAACTCTAACTCTAACACGCTCACTTGGTTACCCTACATGCGAGTAACACAGCGCACCACGGCGCGAAGGGGCTCAAGATACATCAATTTAGCTCGTTTCAAGGATTAAAATCAGTTGAAACTGCCCTGTTGGATTTACAATGGAAGCGAATGTTCCTTTTGCTAGCGAAAGGAAAATGTTTGTTAGAAAATGCTTTATTTTCTGGGTCTTTAGATTGGATTTTGTTTTGTGATTTTATACAGGATGTTTTGTGTCGATTCTTTGCGGAATCGAAAAACTTGGACCTTGGTTATCGATACACAGATTATAGTGGTCAAAACAAACTAGTCAACTCCGTTGTCTATGGTTTTCTTATACCTACGCGCCTCGGTTGTAGCATGGGCTCGGCATGTATACAGTCGCGACCGTCGCAACTGTGCCGCAGTGACGAACGGACACGACGGTTTTTTTTAATAATTATCGCGCGATTACTGTTAGTTTGTATAATTCAAAGTATATTTTATTATTAATATTAGTGGTTTATTGTACTATGTGTATGGATATTACAAAAAAAGCATTTTATTTAAATCTACCAATCAAAAACCATCACGCATTTTTATTGAATACTTCCTATTCAATCCAAAAAGTATTTTGTTTATATAAAAAAGTAAGTATATTTACAATCACAAAAATAAACGGAAACAAACTAGGCAAATGTAATTAGAATGCTAGAGGCGGGCAGCCCTGTCGCATGTTTACGTACCGCGCGGCTGTAGGCATTTATTTCAAAAATACGGCCGAGTTACAATACTGTATGATATTATTACCGTGCCCGTGTGTAGGTACAGTAAGTCAGTAAAAACAAGATCTGATGCTCGAAACCTAATAAATAACCCACATGGCCTGACAGGGAAATATGTTTTTGTATTTTTGTAATGTTTTGTGCGTCTGTTTAAGTGGAATAAACGTGTTTTCTTTCTTTTTCTTTCTTTCGATACAATTTTCTGATTTGAAAACTACTACGCTACTCGACTACAAAAATATATTTTATATTTGTAACTAGCTTTTGCCCGCAGCTTCGCCCGCATATATAAAATATAGTCTATGTCACTCAGGAATAAAGCAGCTTTCTATCAGTAATAAATTTTAGCATTCGGACCAGTACTTTCAGAGATTACCTCCTACAAATATAAAAACAAACTTTACGAAGCGGCGTTTTTTTGATGCCCGTGTCACGGTAATAATATCATACAGTATTCCAACTTCATACAAACGGACGAAACGCGAGCTATACCTACGCGCCTCGGTTGTAGCATGGGCTCGGCATGTAGACAGTCGCGACCGTCGCAACTATGCCGCAGTGACGAACGGACACGACGGTTTTTTTTAATAATTATCGCGCGATTATTGTTAGTTTGTATAATTCAAAGTATATTTTATTATTAATATTAGAGGTTTATTGTACTATGTGTATGGATATTACAAAAAAAGCATTTTATTTAAATCTACCAATCAAAAACCATCACGCATTTTTATTGAATACTTCCTATTCAATCCAAAAAGTATTTTGTTTATATAAAAAAGTAAGTATATTTACAATCACAAAAATAAACGGAAACAAACTAGGCAAATGTAATTAGAATGCTAGAGGCGGGCAGCCCTGTCGCATGTTTACGTACCGCGCGGCTGTAGGCATTTATTTCAAAAATACGGCCGAGTTACAATACTGTATGATATTATTACCGTGCCCGTGTGTAGGTACAGTAAGTCAGTAAAAACAAGATCTGATGCTCGAAACCTAATAAATAACCCAAATAAATAACAAAACCGGTTATTTGATTTAAAAAAAACCTAAATACAAATATTGTTTAAGATCATCGGCACGTGATTTAGCTAGACAACCTATTCGCAATGTATCGATATAATATATTAATAGGTATACTTAAATAACATATGAGGGAAGATATAATATGCGAAGATATCCGCTTGGGGTTTGAGTGATTAATAATAATAATTTTATTATTAGTTTGACATTTGACATTCATAATTACTAGTTGGACATTATAATAATGATATTTATTATTATTATTAATTTGATATTCTAGACGTATATTTTTATTTTGTCTTGTATCAGTATCATGTAAAATTTTAAAATTATTTGACTTAATGACATACTAGAATGATTTTATTATTTTTACTATTTTGGAAATATTTGCGAGCAATTTTTTTTTATTTTTTTTTTATAAGGTATTGATAGGCTTGCGTTTCACCTGATGATTAGCGATGATGTGATCGATGGAACACGTTTGCCTTGACCCCACCCCCCTGCTTACCTATTCACTCTTGACTTAAAGACCCCTAAGTAGTAGCTATCAGGAAACACAGATTCCGGCAGGGAATTCCACACCACTGCCATTGTCCAGGGCAAACAATTTAATTTGTGATGTATGTATTGTACTCATGTTTGAGCAAATAAATGATTATCTTATCTTATCTTATTTTTTCTACCAAACATTAGATCACAAGACATTGTCCTATTTGTCTATCGCGCTAACACCAAAGTTTACCAGTTTCACGTCCTCCAATCAATCATTGTGTGCCAATTCGCCGAGTCATCCGAACTGGAGCGTGTCGACACCCTGTGATTCTGTTACGGAGTTATTTTCATGGGAAAACATAGAAATAAGGACACTTTGGATTGTCATCGTCGGTAATGATAAATGATGTTTACTTTGCAAATAGGGGTTTTTTTAAGGTGGGACATTTCCCCAAGGACGCGTCGGAGCTCCGCCCAACCTCTGCGGCACAAAATAGATAAATAAAGAAGACAATCTAATGTTTGTACTTCACTTTTTATACCTACGCTCGATGGACGCACACTAATGAGCATTTGAGCCGGAACTGTTCGACGAGTGGGCCGAGACACTCCCAAGATATCGTGTCCGTGAGCGGTGTCTATGTGTGCGTTGCTCGAGCGCGCTTTGTATGTAGATTGACTTCTGTATGTATATATTTGGTGTCTGCGGAGTGTTACTATAGTGTTTAAATATTCACATTACTAAAACAGAAGCCTCTTAAATAAAAATAAACAGACTGATTCGACCTGCTCCTTGATAGTTCGAATCGGCTTCTAGTCGATAAAAAGTTGTGCAGCTTTTCCAACGTCATCTTCCACTTTTGGGCAGATGTGTCAGACTTTTACTGACTGAAAACCCACTCCTGTTCCTTTGTTGCCTTTCATACCAGGGCCGAGTTTTCCTTTCAGAATAACCCTTGGCTTCGGTAGGCTTCGTCTCTGCTGGGCTCCTACTGTTTGCTGACATCTCCTTGTGCGCGTGGAACAGTACTTGCTGTTGGCGACTTGGTGAACTGGTCGGTTACCAGACGATCGGACGGCGAGCTAGCGATTGCTCGCCGAAGGCTGTGTAGGTTAGACTGCCTATAAGAGATAGCGAGACAGATTAATTTTAATGGATTTTCCGAATACACATTTGATGAGAACAACAACTTTGATTTCCTTGTCATAACTCCACAAACTGCACTTATTTTCAATCCTACCAATAAACAGTTCGAATTCATCAAACAGTATTTACAGTTCATTTAAAATAAGCCAACCAATAACAGCGACAAGTCCCTCACCGAACAAACTGGTGCATTCAAGAGCATTTTCTCATATTTCTACATCAAGTGCTACTGTCATTGCTATCAAAGGAAAATCAGAAACAATTGTCCCTGCACAGGAAAATCAAACTTGCCTTTACTACCCTAAAATTCAAATTACAGTGACATCATTGCACACTTACACCCTTTTTGCATACACAGCGTTCCGCCATTACAATTTGTATTGTCACATCGAACGGAAATCTTTTACAGTTGACTAGCGAGTTCGGACTTTGTTGCTAATGCAATTAGGTTGCTTGTTAAGTGCCAAAGTTGTTCGCCAAACAGCTCTGACGGGCTTGATGCAAAAATTGCTTACCATGTCATATAAAATCATGTTTCCAAGTACTTTTTATTTGGTCTCACTTTTTTGTTGGTTTCACAAAACTAGTTGCTAATTTAGGCAAGTCAGGCAGGTATTGTTTTTGATTTAGCTCGATTTCCATGGAGTAGATTAGACCCCACAAGGGCTCCCTCAAAGATGACCGATGATCTGGTGGGAGTCGGGAGAATCCGAAGGATGCGAGACGCACAGGACTGGTCATTATGGCGACACTTGAGGGAAGCCTGTGCCCAACAATGGACGTCTTTCGGCTGAAATGATGGCGTAGAACAGTGGTGATCAAGTAGTAACCCACTTGCACATTGTAGGTTCAAACCCAGACAGGCGCTTGACTATGTCTAATTTAATACCTAGAAAGAAAGAAAGAAAGAAAGAAAGAAAGAAAGAAAGAAAAAAGAAAGAAGAAAGAAAGAAAAAAAGAAGGAAGAAGGAAGAAGGAAGAAAGAAGGAAGAAAGAAGGAAGAAAGAAGGAAGAAAGAAGGAAGAAAGAAGGAAGAAAGAAGGAAGAAAGAAGGAAGAAAGAATGAAGAAAGAAGGAAGAAAGAAGGTAGAAAGACGGAAGAAAGAAGAAAGAAAGAAGGAAGAAAGAAGGGAGAAAGAAGGAAGAAAGAAGGAAGAAAGGAGGAAGATAGAAGGAAGAAAGAAGGAAGAAAGAAAAACATTTTATTTGCCGGAATGGCCAAAAAAGCCTCACCACTGCACTCAAAAAGGTGAAGGGAAACATCGAGAGAAAACCACCACCAACTACCTGCAAGTCGCACTAAACACCTCTGTGGATTACGGCATATTCAACTTTCCTTGAGAGAGGCTTGAGTCCCGGCCCCGGGAACATTATAAGGCTGATTTTATGGTACGCATGCAGAATATTGTAGAAACAAAAGTTCCTTCAGAAAAATATTTAATTCAGAATAAGTTGTTATGGTAAACTGTTTAGAAAACTGCAAACATGTAAAGATTTTTCTTAATTGGGCATAACTTTTAGTTTAATTGCTTTTTGTACTACGTTCATAACAGTTCAAAGAATTAAAAAAAATGCGCTTCATGTGTTGCATAGCTGTGACATTGTTCGGAAGAGTCACTGCAGCCCTGGAACGCAAAGGAAAACTCAGTAAAAGTCTGTAACTTCCCCTCGCTCCACTCAAGGCGGAAAGAACAGTATGAAATTAAGATTTATTTGATTTTTATTTTTAAATATATATTTGAGAACAGTGGTGGCCGAGTGGTTACGGCTCCGACTGCTCTTAAACTGCGCCTTAGCGAATTACTTTGTGTAATTTATTTCATTACCACTGATCTCAAAACGGCGAAGGAAAACGTCGTGAGCGAATGTCCTAGAACCAAAAAATTCGAAGACATGTGACATGGTGAACGTCACATGTCTTCGAATTTTTTGGTTAGGCCTGTAAGTCCCAGACGTGGAGACATTGAAAGGCTGATTATGCTATATTTATGCTATGATTTTTATTTGATGCATAGCAAAAAAAAAACAGTTCTATAAGGAAGAATGATTCTATGCAAATTGTAAGTTAGTGTATAAGCCATTTTACAATTTTGGGTGACTTCTCTTTCCAAAGATATCGCTGAACGAGAGCAAACAAACAAGAGGTACCATCACACACAAAACTCATACTGTTATTGAATACAGCGGCTAATGGTGCGTGCTCCCCCCTATTATCACTAGCACTCATCTAATTTCACGCCTCGACTGTACCTGCTGCCAGGGCTGTCAATCATAGCGTTCAATTCGTTCGATTTTCTTCTATTTATTACAAAAATCTTGAGTTGTTCTGTGTTTGCCAGTACTTCTGGGTGAAATATCTTTTCAATACTTTTTTTGAAAACGCTCCAATCCGTATCGCTTTTATGCAAGCAATACTGGGATTACTTTCCCGCACTAGTGAGGGAAAGTACGCCACAATTTATTGTATATGTCGGTCGTATCAGGATGGGTGGGAATCGACGTTCACGACCAATATTTAGCCACTTGGACAGCTCTGTCGTTGCTTCGTATGTCATGAAGGGTGCAGGTAGTTGTGTATGGGCAGGAAAGGAGGTGACACATATCCTGTGAAAGGGCTCAATACTGGCTCTGTGGGTCAAAGAAACCTCATTTGGTCAGATTATCTTTGCAGCGGCCATCCAGAGTCCGCAGTCGGTTCAGAGATTTCCAGATTGGACACTGCAGTTCGTATCCCGGTGGCAAATGTTCTGCCAAAGAGATGAAGTTTGAAGGAGTAGAATATCTTTTCTTTCACAGTTCGCGTCTCTGGTCCGAGCCGCTGTTCTCTGAGGAGGTCGTAATTCACTAAAGACCTTTTGAGGCTCTTTATGCGCGCACGCGGAGTCCAGCTGACTAATCTTTTCACCACGATGACTCAAACCCATAAATGAAAAAAGAGCTGACGAGATGGAGTATTTGGTCGTGGATGTGCGACCATGGCGGAATAAACGTGAGAGTGTTTGTCGGATATATCCGACTTTTCTGGCTAAAGAGTTAAAAGTGCTCTGAAAATATATGGCAACCCTAAAGTGTATCAATAATGAGACCGTATAGATTAAAACAAATAGATTTCCAATGTAATTACGGTGACCGATATTCAATGCTAATACAAATTTAACGGTTTCAACCACGAAACAGCCTCCCTAGCCAAGTTACAATCGTTTCGCTTGCGTCGAACGCTTCGAGTTGACCTTGCCGCCAATTCTTTTGTTCTGACCACGTGACTGAGCGTTGAGGCGACGTCGGTCCCATACATTTGAAGCTTTCTACAAGCGTTAACTATTGCAGATTAGCAACTTGGCTAGGGGTACAGGTTCCAACTAATAACATTAATATTTTAATTAATCCTAATAATATGAAAATGAGCAAAGTTTATAGTTTATCTAGTAAGCTATGACGCTATATTATGAAGGCGAAAGCTTATTTATTTATTTATTAATGCTTATTGCACATAAAACTGTACAAAGGCGGACTTAATGCCTTAGGCATTATCTACCAGTGGACCTTAAGGTGGTGCAGAAACATAACATGGTAGGTGCGAACTTCAAGGCAAACAAACAAAAAGAAAATCAAAATAAATACATAATTAAGTATAAAAATAAATACTTATATGATGAGTATAACAAATTACTGCTGAGA
Source organism: Mythimna lalbum (assembly GCA_949319445.1). Taxonomy (NCBI): domain Eukaryota; kingdom Metazoa; phylum Arthropoda; class Insecta; order Lepidoptera; family Noctuidae; genus Mythimna; species Mythimna lalbum. The sequence continues at coordinate 14,373,370 of OX439357.1, read as the reverse complement.
TGATTCTGCCAATTTCTTCCGAATGTGTTCACGAGCCATTACCTTAAAAGAGCTTATGTATATGTTTGTACTCTTCGCTCAAATCCTGGACATAGTAGTAGTGGAAATGAGAAAAAATGTATTCCGGGAGTATTCTATTATATACCTACGGAAGTTTCCTTAGGAAATGAATGAATTAATTTAATTATTTATGCACACAAAAGTACAGAGGCGGATTTAATGCCCTAAGGCATTTTCTGTGCAAGGCAATGTCCCTCGCGACCCAGCCGCCGGGATTCCGATCCCGACTTCCATTCACCGTAGGCGCGGGCTCACGAACGGTAAGCAATGGGTAGCTCGCCGTTCAACCGTCCAGTATCTATCCGTACAGAGCCCAAGTCGTTAACGGCGCGTAGTGGTCCACGCGCGCCTCAAGGAGTTGTCTGCTACAGTAGGGTCAGCAGGGTCGAAGCCTACTAGTGCCATGGGTGATGCGAAAGAGATGACAAAGAACACAGGAGTGGGTTTTTGGTCAGTAAAAGTCTGACACTATCTCCCGCTCCGCCCAAGAGCAGGGGATGTCATCATTTTCATCAGATGATTTTCCCACCTAAAAAAATGCTTTTTCTACCAGTCTACCTTTGGGTGAGGCAGAGACAAATCTTAATCACGCAGTCTTAATCACGCAGGCGAAACCATTGGCATCAGCTAGTAATACTTTAAATATGATACCACTAAGCAATATGGAATAAGGGTAGTAAAATGATGACACTGAAACGACTAAAATGTATATATGTAAATGAAATGGCGGAGGTCTAGGTATATAATACATCCAACATTGTCGTGAGTAATAAAATAGTTGTCTTGTTTCATAACCGCATAAATTTAACCCTAACTGTCCCCGCACTCGGGTCTCAAAAAAACGCCGCCACACAAAAACGTTAGAAAGGGCCACAAAAAAGCTAGAAGCGGCCACAAAAAACAGCTGAAGCGCGTGACATCTCTTGTGCCCGGTGAAGCTTGAAGCCGCTTAAAGCGTTTTTTTTTTGGCGGCACCGCCGCACACGAGCCACAAAAAAAGGCCGCCTTAAATAAAATGAAGCTTGAAGCGGCGTTTTTTTGAAGCCCGTGTGCGGGGACAGTAAGAAATATAAAAGTATTCACCGTTCATGGCCCATTCCCTCGCCTAGAGAGGAGGCCTGAGTCCCAACAGCAGGAACATTAAAAAGCTGATTATGCTTATGATATACTAACCGTATCATTTAAAATTTGAAAGAGCCACTGCGGCCTTGAAACGTAAAAGACAATTGAAGGAGCACGGGTGGGTTAAAGTCAGTAAAAGTCTAAAACTTCCCCTCGCTCCGAATTTATTCCAAAACAATAATTCGAATTTATGTAATAGATTTCAAACTAAAAGAATGTTGCTATTTCAAATGATACGTACGCCGACGGTAGATAGAGAAATCTACAACTGCTGCTAATTTACTGATGAAACCCAAACAGCTTCAGGTCTAGGTTGCTATTTTAGTGATCATGCTCTGTAACTTCAAAGCCTGAATTGCTTAAGCTTACATTGAAACAACAGTGCTGGTTTAATATTTTATTTAATTCAACCGTCTCGGTTTCACAATTAATCAAAATTTAAAGATGGCAGAGAAATTTCCGTTAAATCGGAGCTTCTGGAAGAGATCGCTGTGGCTCTGTCCTGCACGAGCCCCAGCATTATGCTGAGCACTGGCCGTTTTACGCTGATGTGACGCATGTCCTATCTAGCTGATAGTTTTAAGTTCGATATTGTTACTTGTTGCATTTATTTATTTTTAAGATATGCGTCATTTTGGACGCAAATAAATTCTTTTTCTTTCTTTTCTTTTCTTTTTCTAGATCGAGGACTTTTATGGACGATATACGATATACACGTCTATCACTTAACCCGCTGCAAATCTAGCAAATGACCCAAGAGCAAGATTGACTCGACTAATATAATGCCGGTGGGCTACTATTTTTTATATTTTTTAATGTGCTTTTTAAGAAATATTTAAAAATAAAAATAATATGTACATATTTACTAATAAATGGAATAATAATAATATTCTTTATTGACACTTCAAGATACAGTTATCAGGGTATCTTTTACTCTTGCACTAGGATTTCCTGTATCACAAGAGCCAGACCTCTCAATATACAGGGTACATAACCTAGAAGTACATTAGACAATGTCAAAGAGCAATTACATAATATCTACTCATTTCTCACTTCATCCATTCTCGTCACACCACACATATTTTGCCATTATAATATTAATATAGAACACTGCAGTCACTAACACAGTGCAGTAGTACTCGATACCTCGTCGAAGTTATCTCATCGCGATTGCAAGTTCAATAGTTACTACGAATGTACTCTCACAGACAGTTACACGAGTAAACTTTGTAAAGTTTATTGGACTTGTTCGACTGAGATGAGAGATCTTCATCTAAGGATAATATTACAAAAGCAAAAGTTTGTATGTATGTGTGGGTAAGTTTGTAACGGTCGCTGTTATACAGGCCACCGGCAACAACCACTAAACTCCGCCACCGGCATATTTCCTGTAGATTTCATACATTTTATATGGATTCGCCGCACACGGTTGACGCCGGTGGCTGCCACACGTTACAAATCGTCGCTGTTCGCTTCTTGTAGCTGTAGCAGTGGCCACTAAACGTCGTCACTCGCCACTCACGCATTTAAACCTTCTTCGTCAGAGACCATTTGGATACTGCGCGTATTGGTTAAAAAAGTAGCAGCCACCGGCCACAAATGGTTGTCGCGCGCTTTAACTTTCTGTGTGGCCGCTTCTAGCTTCTCATGGAGGTGTTTGTAGTTGTGGCATGTGGCCCAAGTGCGGCGACACTTCTTCAAGTTCAAACGGCAAAATAGATTTGGTTGGAACTGGGCACACGAGAAGACCCTGTCTACTGGGTAACTGGGTCTACCCGTGTGCTAAGTCTATGATTCTTGTCCGTGCGTGTGTCTTAGAACAAGAACAAGAAGGAATTTGATGAACACCTTATTTTTTTAAGCCAGGACGTAGGGTAAACGTCCTGGCTTAAAAAAATAAAGTGTTCATCAAATTCCTTCTTCTATAAAGATAAAACTTAATTAATATTTTTTGCGTTGGCAACGGAATTAAATTGCCTCAATAAAAAGCCTCAATAATAAAATGAAAACCTTTTTATAAAAAAAAACCGATTTCTCTAAAAAAATTATTTGTATTTGGGAAATTCCCTTGGTTTTGCCAAGATCCCAACTTGGTGACTATGGGACTATTTGGGAAGACCCTTTGCAAAAAAAAAAGGTTTTGACACCGACGAAGTTATGCGTGAACAAACATAAAAAAAAATACTGAAAACCTCCTCCTTTTTTAGAAATCAGTTAAAAAAGAAACTTTATTAATTTAATAAAATTGAGCTATTTTTCACTTCAAAGGCTTATTACAAATACTTCTTATGAACCCTTCAGCTATTAAACTGAAGCTTTGACAAGAAGGGTTTTTGAAGTGGGATAATTATATCCCACTTCTAAAACCCTTCTACCACATCAAATCCTCGGCCGATAACTCAACACGCTATCGGATACCTTGATTAAATATTCACGTGTCGCCTACATTAAGGCAGTGTTACACGGTTCAACCAAATTGTGTTGGATTGACAAATTCTAAATCACGGTACTGACATTATCACATGACTGACAATACACATTATCTTTGACATCGACGCACAAGTGGTAGAATTTTTTGGCTTTTTCAAAACTAAAATCTATACGTTTGTTAAATTTGAACTGTAAAATCGTTATTCTAACTAACCCCGATGATATTTTGAGTAAGAAAATCAATAATACAATATTAATTAAATAAATGCATTACCTGCATTACCACCTGCAGTTTTCAGGCTCTATACGAGGCCAATGATGGAGCCGTACAGGTTGCCAAATATAGTCAGAAAAAGTATAGTTTGAGAGCATCGACACGAAATGAAGAAGAATTAAATAAATTTCCGATGACTTTATTTAGACCTCACGGCCAGTTCGGGGGTAGTTCCTGCACCAGATTCGTGCGGAAGCGAGGCCCGGGTGTAACCACTATGTGGACCACTCGGAAGACACGATAGAGCACACGGTAGAGGTGTGCCTGGCAAGCAGAGCCCCGCTTGTCATCGTGGGAGCGATCGCCGGTAACAATCTCTTACGAACGTCCGGTAACCATCCAGGCCGACCGAGTCGTCGACGGCGCGTACTGTTTCCTCGCGCCTCAAGGAGTTGTCGGCAAAGCGTAGGAGCCGAGCAGGGCAGAAAGGAAGGTCCGAACCCAATATAAAGGGCTAAAAAGGAACGGGGTGGGTTTTTTAGTCAGTAAAAGTATGACACTATCTCTCGCTCCACCAAAGGGCGTGAGATATCATTGGATGATTTATACCCACCGAAAAAAAAGGTCATTAGAATTGTAATGAAATTAAATTCAATATTTAGCTAGAATCTTCGTCATCTTCTTCTTCTTCTTCTTCCCGCCCTTATCCCATATTACTTTAAGTCGGCGCAACACGTTTTTTTCTTCCATTCTGTTCTGTCACCCGTCATATTATCACTAACTCCCATTTCATTCATATCACTACTCACACAATCCTTCCATCTTATCTTTGGCCTCTCTCCCTTTCCATCTATCTACATGTATACTCAGACCTCTTTTAGTAATATGCGTTTCATCCCTTAAATAATATTTAGCTAGAATCATAAATTGTTATAATTAAATTATTATCACATTGTATAGCCACCCTTATTTTTTGGCCAAGGTGAAGCCTAGCCTATGTAAGCACGATCAATTTGGTTGACTCATCTAAATTGAATCGTGTGTTGACAGCATTATTACCGGTCCCTTACAGTAGGTAATATGCTTAGGTGTCAAGTGTCAATCGTCCCTATTGTTACAGAGACCCAATAAACACTGATTGACCGGTCCCTTATCAATGCTGTCCAAAGGCTGACCTGATTGATACCGCTTGTATTATGCAGATTAATTTAGTGTGAGGTATGTGTGAAATCTACAGAAGGGTTTAGTTTGGATAAATTCTTGAGTTTCAAAGTGCCAAAATTAGAATTGGGCTTGTTGTGAAGTGTATATCTATCTATGTATAAAAAAATCAATGCCACTTTTCGTTGTTATTTTATAACTCAAGAACGGGCTCACCTATCCAAACCAATTTTTTAGGCTTTGTTCGGACTATTTAGTAGATGGTTTATGTGAAGTTTGGTAGGGTAGAGTAGGGTAGAGTAGGGTAGAGTAGGGTATAGTAGGGTAGAGTAGGGTAGAGTAGGGTAGAGTAGGGTAGAGTAGGGTAGAGTAGGGTAGAGTAGGGTAGAGTAGGGTAGAGTAGGGTAGAGTAGTGTAGAGTAGTGTAGTGTAGAGTAGAGTAGTGTAGAGTAGTGTAGGGTAGAGTAGGGTAGAGTAGGGTAGAGTAGGGTAGAGTAGGGTAGAGTAGGGTAGAGTAGGGTAGAGTAGGGTAGAGTAGGGTAGAGTAGGGTAGAGTAGGGTAGAGTAGGGTAGAGTAGGGTAGAGTCGGGTAGAGTCGGGTAGAGTCGGGTAGAGTCGGGTAGAGTCGGGTAGAGTAGCGAAGAGCGGGAGCGAAGCCGTGCGGGCAAAAGCTAGTCTTTTATAATTATATATGAAGGATTAAGAGAGATGTATCATTATTTAGCAAGGTTTTGTACATAGACTACGAATTTTATTTTGCAATGTTTCCTTACTTAAATGATACATGATATCCATGTGGCAAATAGTTTTTTTTTTGTATTAAGCTCTAAATTAGAACATTGAGACCACTTTAGTAAGAGTTTTCATTATTAGCCGATGTGGCCGGCTAGTGTAAACCTTAGAGTAAAGAACTCGAATCACAAACAGAAAGGTTTGTAGCGACTTCGAGACACCGGAGAGTTCCTGTTCCTCCTTGTTGGTCATGATGAAAACTTGAATTTATGAATCTGGAGGTCTTCTTAATTATCACGTCGGGGTCACCAGTTTGGAGGTAGGCGGAACAGAGAGTAAAGTCCCACATACCTCCGTTGAAAAGGGAGGATCCTCCGACCAGACAGGTGTTATAGTCTGGTGGGCAACTGCCCGATAGATGATGTCGGGCTGTCTTAAATGTTCAAAGCTCGTGGAAAACTTTGATTCTGCGATGCAGGATTTCGTATTTTCTTCGTAGTTCTCTATGTGGCGTCATAGATGTCGCTACAGGTTTAACAAAAATATGTAACTTTTCACATAGAGATCGAAAACGTGCGTGAATCCGTAACGTCAAGCAAACGTCAAGTCGGGCGGCAAACCACGGGGACCAATCAGAGAGTCGCGTGAGCCGTGTGTAATCCATTATACGCATCCCAATCTCAAATTATAGTCGCGTAATGACGGTATGTAATGACGCGACAATTAGGACGGTTTGCTACAGTTTTTAAATATCGCTGTTTTTCCGTCAATTTAAACCAGATGTGGCCGGTGTTTCCTACCTGACTACTGTGCCCACTGCTGGGACTCAGGCCTCTTCTCCAGGAGAAGGAATGGGCCGTAATCCACCACGCGGGCCCAGTGCGGGTTGGTGGATAGTTCCTTAAAATAATATGAAGTTTTTCACGCAGTCGGAATTTTTAATTTGTGTTTGAAATGTTATTGTAAATGTTTGTAAATTAATCTAGTATTAGCATCGATGACTTAATGAAGGTCCCAGAAATCCGATGGATGCAAGACGAACCGCACCGGTCGTTATGGCGACACTTGGAGGAGGCCACGCTCACCCAAGTGTCTAAAAAATTCCACTCTTGGACCTATGTCCAATAATGGAAATTTTTCGGCAGCTTCCACATTGCATGTCAGACTTATGTAATTGGGGATACCTCAACTCCTGGGATACAGGTTGTCCAAGTTTAGGCGTTGAGAACACAATGATATATCGAAGTTTTAAAAATAAATTTATTATTATTTCACTTACATTTTCAGGAAAACTTCAGGCCAGTAAACAAGATGCATTGAAAGGAACTAGTTTTCAAAGTAAAATATTTTCTGTGTCTACTTTGTCATACAGCTGCTCTATATTTTGTGGCCTTGCCAAACTTTGTACATATAGCATTTTCCAATGTATTCATACAAGTAATCGTTTTTGACGCTGAAACGGAATATTTTCGATTTTGGCAGGCATTTGTTTTGGCAGGAGATAGCTGCGCGGTTGGCTGTCGTTGACTCGTTGCCAGTTGCTATGTTATTCATTGTAGGCCTTCAGTTGAAAATTGGTTTCGACGAAAAGGGGAATCTTGGAAGGTTAAATTTTTATTACCTACTAATAAGTTTCTGCTTGCGACTTCGCCTGTGTGAAAGTAAAAAAAATCTGTCAAAGAGACTAGACTAGATAATGCCTGATGTTAACAATTAACATTAGGGGGCATGTACAGGGTTATTTTTAAAATACTAGCAAGAGCAACCTCTCAGAACTATGAACATCATAAACAACAACTTTTGTTCTATGACTTTTTACAAAACATAATTCATTTACCAAAAACCAACCTTTAAGATTTCGTAGTTCTATCTAACACATTTCAACTCTGTAGTTTGCTGTACCCACCTACGCCTCCCGCGCATGATCCCCGCTCCGCTTTGCTTTTATTCTATCTCTTGCTTCGCATAGACTTCGTAACATTTAGAACGTTAAATTAAAATATTTTCATCTTTCTATGAAAATCTGAAGGATGATAAATTTTTAAAAGTCATTGAACAAAAGTTGTTGTTTATGAGGTTCTTAATATAGTCCTGAGAGGTTGCCAATGTTTTACAAATAACCCTGTTTATCACAAGTAATAAGTATTATATTAAATTAGATTGTTAAGTCCGATTGCCAAGCCAATCTAGGTCATCAAGGTCTTTTAAGTTGGGACTGAATAAATTAATCAACTTGGTATTATATTGATCTCACAACTTTTTACGGTAGAAGTATTGAGTTGCAAGCCTTGATTTTTCTACAAGTAATGTTTTTGATGGCATAAAATTTACAAATAAACCCATTATTTGTAAACTAGCTTTTGCCCGCGGCTTCGCTCGCGTTAAATTTGTTAAATTCCTCCATTTAAGGGAATTGGGGGGTTAGAAAGAGACAAAAAGTAGCCTATGTCACTCTTTATTCCTTCAACTATTTCCACTTAAGAAATCACGTCAATTCTTTGCTCCGTTTTACCGTAAAAGACGGTCAAACAGACACACACACTTTCTCATTTATAATATTAGTATGGATTTTATGCCCACAAAGCTTTGCTCAACTTTAAAGACTTGACCATTGAAATACCAAAACTTTGTACCAATATTGAGTAAAAAAAGAATTTACAAACATTGTGTGGCTACAACTCATACGACCATTGACAGAAATGAAGTACGACGTATGCCTCTAAAAATGCTGTGAGCTGAATTTAGAACTTTGATATGCCCACATCAAAAATACAGGGTGTTCGCAATTCTAAACCATCTGGCAACACTATCGGTTGTTGTTATATTGCTCTTGTTGTTAAATCGTTTGCTGGCAGGCCAGGCCACAGCTGACGGCGTCCAGTCCATTTTGAGACCTTTTTGTCCAACACTGTCACAAATTGTAGGCGTGCGGGAAAAATTGAGTTGAATTTTGCACCTTTTTTTCTGTATAAATTTGAAGTGTGTCCGAAAAATGTTTGCTGCACAAAATGTAGAAGAAATTGGATTAAGTGAGTCGATTGTTGGTTGGGAAGGTGAGTAATATAGTTTATCGTTTGTTTTTTAACCTTTCATGCGTAACGGCTTGTTCACGACGACGTTGTGGCTGCGAGCGGTAGCTGAGCGCGGAGCAGCGAGCGGTAAGATCAAAAGTATGAAAATGTTTGAAGCACGCCACGACACGCCGCTCATAGCGCAGCGCGCCCGTTTACCCACGTCGCCACGCTCACCGCGCCGCCCACCACAAAGACCGAAGTCGTGACCAGCCAAGCTACAACTGTTCCGCTTGCGTCGAACGCCTCAAGTTGGCCACGTCTTCGATTCTTTTGTTCTGACCACGTGACTGAGCGTTGAGATGACGTCATTCCCGTACATTTAAAGTTTTCTACTAGCGTTAACGATTGCAGATTATCAACTTGGCTAGGGGTATAGGCTGTAACATCTTTTGCGTAACCACTCGGTGTCTGTAACGGTCTGCCCGGCCGACTTTGCGTGATTTCTCTGAGTTTATTAAAACTACGATACCTAAGAAATCGTGCAGCGTAGCTCTACAAAGCTTATGTTATTCAAATTATTATAAAACAAGCTATTTTAATAAATTAGGTTTAGTACAGGTTTAACTTTTTATAAATTGTTAGTTCGAAGTTTAAAGAAACGTCGTTTTCTGTTTTTTGCACAAAAGTCGTAACGCAATTTAAAAAAGAAAAACTCCAAAATGGTTGAACACATTTTGGCGAGAGTCCTACTGGTAGATAAGCTGATGTTATAGGGAGTAACTTAGGGTTCTTGAAAAGAATTAGGTTGTCTCGCAAAAAAATCTTAAAATTGTTACCATATGACATTGTGCTGTTTTACGATACCGGTACCTACAAAGTTGCCAGTACCAATTTGTCAAGAATAAAAAAAAAACACGCTGTACTTTTCTTCGACACAAATCACCAAACAAATTGGTTACCTTGTAGAACCCAGTAAGCACACATGTCCATGGTCTTAAAGAAACGTCACTTTAATTAAAAGTACACAGCATGGGGCAAGTTCGTGCAAAGAAAAAGACATTGCTGCGGCTATTAAGACATTTTTATTACACCTTAGGTTAATGTGAAATGGGCTAGGGCTGCGGGAACTGTGAAAGAGTTACCTTGGCTCTAGAAAGAAAACGGCAAACAAACATACGTTTTTATTTTTATTTTATTTTTTGTTTTGAAATTGTGAACGGTGCTGGTAACTTGGGCGCGTTACTACTCGTAAATGTGTCTTCGGAGAAGGAGTTAGTATAATTATGATAGAACTTCACTTAAGGTAAGTTCGTTTAATCATATAAGTGTATATGTATAGTATTATTTTTACATCCCAATATCAACACTAAGAATTAAACTACGAAAAATCACGCCATAGAACCATTTAGTTAGGGTTGTCACGCAAAGATTTCCGCCGGGATTCCGATTCCGATTTCCGGCCACCGTAGGCGCGGGGTGGCGAGCAATAAGTAGCTCGCCGTTCGACCGTCCGGTAACTATCTGGATCGAGCCCAAGTTGTCGACGGCACGTAGTGTTCCACGGGCGCATCAAGGAGTTGTCAGCAACCGTAGGAGCCTAGCAGGGTCAAAGCCAACTGGGATCATGTGTTATGCGAGAGAGATCCCCAAAGCTCTGGAACAATGGCAAAGAAGGAACAGGAGCGGGTTTTTAGTCAGTAAAAGTCTGACACTATCTCCCGCATTGCCCGATACCGGAGGATGTCATTAGATGACTTTCCCAACTAAAAAAAAGTTCCAAAGTCCCTCTTGACTCTATTAACCGCCCAAAGTGCACATAAAAAAAAAACTTTTTACAAAAAAAATATAACCGACTTCAATGTTAAAAAAACACTGAAAAGTACCAAATAACTTTAATTTTGGAAGTCGGTGTTTCTATAATAGTTTAGTCTCTTCGTTATTTAACACCGACTTCCAAAATTAAAGTTATTTGGTACTTTTCAGTGTTTTTTAACATTGAAGTCGGTTATATTTTTTTTGTAAAAAGTTTTTTTTTTATTTTACACTTTTTAGTTATAGTACCACCACTAAAAAGTACCCCTCAGTCAAACTTAAATACCTTATAGTCAGAGCGCATCTCATAACGGTTCTAATAATCCCAAACACGGTTAGATCCAGTTCGATATATCCTCTTCTTTCAATCAGTCATTAGACTAGATGCTGATAATCCCGGCTGCAGCATCAGGCCAGACTTATGTCAACATTGCATTGAACTTAAAATTTAGTCCTGTTTAAAATGAGCCCAAACACGACTACGGTGCTGTAATTTCACGGTTTGTACTTTTTCTGATGCTCCTGGCTTCAGCATCAGGTCTCTATGTACTTCGGTGTTCTTTATTAGCAGTACGTTTATCCACACATCAAGCCCTTTTCAAAGAGTCTAAACTCGATATATCTGCTGTTAGTTGTCGAGGACTTAGGTACTCTGCAGACTATCCTGACTGCAGCATCAGGTCATGACTTGATCAACAAAACAATTTACTAAAACAGTATCAAACATCAAAACAATTTACTAAAACAATCCTTGCCTGTTCGACTAATTTCTTACTGTTAAGGAGTTGTACCTTCCATCATCAGCTCAGCTACCTGAGATGGTAACGACCATACGCAAATACACAAGGTACTTCATAAAATATGCGAAAATCAATAAGTGAGCCTATAAAATTTGAGGGTTGCCCTCAATTTCTTCAAGATTCCATCATCAGATCCTAATTTGGTGACAATGGGACCACCTCAGAACTATCTACTTTCGAACAAAAAAAGAATTTTGAAAATCCGTCCACATTTGGCGGAGTATTGGCCGAACAAACATACAAAAAAAAAAAAAAAAAAAAAAACATACAAACAGCCGAACGCAGTACCTCCTCCTTTTTGGGAAGTCGGTAAAAATACCACGTAACTTTGAATTTGTACCGCATCAAATCGCTTCGCAATCGCGTTGAACCATTCACGTAGGATGAAAAATTAAAGCAATGTAATGCTACTTATAACTGCTTATTCTATTATACCGGAATTGAGCCAAACGACTTCCGTGTGCCCTTGGTCTTACTACAAAAGAGAGATAGGTACAGAAGTCAATCTTGACAGAGAGATCGATCACGGACATGATATCTTGGACCGGTTGGAACCAGTGCGAGAGCGAGTGCCATCTGTTTGAGTCACGCGTTTATGAGCTTTTTACCAAATTTCAGCTTTCTAGTGCTAGCGGTCACTGAGATTATCTGCGGACGGACGGATAGACAGACCGACATGGCGAAACTATAAAGGTTTCTAGTTTACTACGAAATCCTAAAAAAAAACATAATTATACGACTGTTCAGTCAGTTACATTAAACGGTGAATTATCGTTGTTTCAGAGAGGTAAGTTTATATTTAAGTAATTTTAATAATTTTCAGCGATTCGGACCAGAAACGTGAACTGTGGAGAAAAAGATATCCCACTACCACGAACTTTATCTCTCTGACAGAACATCTGCCACCGGGACACGAACAGCTGCAGTGGCCAATCTGGAAATCTCTGAACCGACTGCGGACTCAGTTTGGCCGCTGCAAAGATAATCTGGCAAAATGTGGTTTCCTTGACCCATTGCAAACACAGTGCCAGTGTGGAGCTCCTTCACAGGATATGTGTCATCTCCTTTCCTGCCCAGCACGCATAACTACCTGCACCCTCAATGATTTAAACGAAACCAACGACAGAGCAGTCCAGGTGGCTAAATATTGGTCGGACAAAATTTGAGTCGAATCGACACGAGAAGAAGAAGAAGTAATTTTATATATCCATTCTTCCTGTTACATTTTCAACATTAAATCAAACACTTACGAGTGCCACTACCACGATAGTTTTTTGTGCATAAGCCAAAGTCGACAACCCTAGCGCGACCGTCGAGCTTTAGTATGAAAAATGAAGCACGTACATGAAATTGACTTCTGTATCTTTCTGTTTTGCGCCTTTCCGTTAGTTGTCATTACACGACTGTTTGCGCGCCTTTGACTCGGCAAAGTTCTTTGTTCCTTTGGAAGAAAAACAATGTGATAGGCTTGTTATTGTATGAAAGTGATATAAAGCGCTTATGAATATTTATATTAAGATGACTGAGAGAATAAATGAGTCATTTCTAACCAGTGCCGTAATTAGCGTTTTATACGTCCGGTGCCAGTTTCTCCAACTAAGCCCTTAAAAAAATGTAGCTGGATAAGTTTAATCCACCTTTTTTCTGGATGAGCGGGAAAAGTGTCAGACTTTTACTAACTAAAAACCCATTCCTGTTCCTTCTTTGCCATTGTTCCAGGGCCCCGGGGATCTCTTTCGCATCACCCAAGGCCCCAGTAGCCTTCGACCCTGCTGGACCTTGTCGGACATGAGTGTTTCTGGAGGTGTTACTATTTTGCAGATCGCCAGAAGCATACGGTGATACAGAGAAAGTTTTGCCCCTCTTTGGCGAAGCTCCGCTGTATCTTCGTAGAGGCAATTAACGATAGTGACCTGAGTGTCCGGTCGTGGTTTAAGCCATGGTATGGAGCGAGAGAAAATGGAAACAATATCCTCTTGAATGGTAAAATGAAAGATATTTTTTTTTTTAGTTTGATCATTTCTGCTCCCCCACAGGATCTGCGCTCTGTGCCTGGAAACGGCTAGCAATGCCCTAATCAGCACTGTGTCTAACGTAGCGGTGACCAATCTAATGCTGATAATTTCAAAATGTACAGGACTCATACATACATCTAGATATTTAGATAAATCATTTATTCGATGCACAAAAACATGGGCACGTCACAATCGATCCGGTAAAGGAGTGACTAGATGGATAAAAACCAACGAAAATGACATTGGTTGGAATGCTAGTTTACAACTGTCTGTTCATCTCTGTAGTCCCAATTTGAAAAGTAGCTGGAGAAGCGCCACGGAATTTTTACCTTACGCATGACGCAGGTCCTCAACGGAATTGGCAAATTCAGCAGTTCAGTGTTACGGATTCAGGCAGACGAAATGCAGAGCAATCCCATTCAATGTTGAATGGTTTTTTTTTTGGAATAACAAATAATAAAAATAAACAATTATGCAATCAACAGCGTTATTCGCAACAATATTATAAATCACGCGTTTGATTGAAATTTGACAATAACATGATTTACATTTATAATAAAATAAAATTTAACAAAATTAGAATAAAATTGGTTGCAATATCATAAAATATGTTAAAATAAAATCAATTCACATAAAGTTGCATACAACACAATTCGATATAAAACTTTTAAACTAGATAAAATTTAATAAAATTAAGATTAGCATTATTATTAAATTAAATTTTGATAAACGCTCTGTTATTATTAAATACAAAAAATTAAAGAAGCATGTAGCACAAATAACTTATAATAATATATTAAGTAATTCTCGTTATTTAATTCTTTAAAATAAATGCAATTATTCCGCATGGCTGGGAAGAACCACAAGTATTTTCGAATTTCACAGTAGGTATGTAATTCCACAACAATTAAAAGAGTTCCGACTGTGCCAATATTCGGAATTGTTCGTTCATTAAAAATGTATAACGGCACATTTTATATGCCTGAATATTACGGCGATATTTTCAACCACAATTTTTTACAGAATTACCCACTGAAAGGTTATTGGGATTGCCTTTAAGTACTTATCTTAATGGATGGCTATAATTTAGTCCTTTATATATTTTCATTTTCAGTTTTGAAATATTTCCTCACACTAGGAATTACGGCTGTGACGGTGGATATCCCATATTATTAATGTGTTATGTAAAAATCATCCTGATGATATCCCCCGCCCTTTGGGGGAGCGGGAGATAGTGTCAGACTCTTACTGACTAAAAATTCCACCCCGTTCCTTCGTTGCCTTTCATACCGGGACTGAGCCTCCCTCTCCGAAGATCCTTGGCCATATAAATTTACATACACAAAACACCCAGACCCGTAACCTGTAGGCCATACAAATATTGCTGCCGTCCGGGAAATTGAACCTATGACACGCAGTATAGTAACCAATCGCTCAACCACTGCGCCAACCTAGCTGTCAACGTAACATCAAAGACAATTCCGCCTGACCAATGCTAAGTTCATTTTTGCTTGCACTCGAAACGAAAACTTAAACGGGTTTGGTTTGACGCCGCGTAAGTGATCAGGCACAAATTACCAACGATGGTACATCAGCATTGGTCATGTTCGTTAATTGATAAGCATCAAAATAACTGTTGTCAGATATACATATTATGACCGTGACCTTTTCAGATCATTTTGGATCAGGAACTATAGAACTCGCCTTTGTGCACCTAAAGCACTTTTAAAATTGTGTTTTGGAAATAAATATCATAGCTATAGGTAAATATGGTATACTAGCCAGTATACCATATTTACCTAACCTAACCTAAAGTTCATGGAAGTAAGTAACATAAAGTTGATAATACCTCCTCCAAAATCCCTAGAGAAAGAGCCATACTCGGAGTTTCGATCGTAGAATCGCCAAACTTAAGTGACAGTGAACAGCATACATTGCTCGCAGAACAGATGGTCAATGGGGACGAAAGGTTGTAGAATTCTAACCACGTACCAGATGCAACGTTGGATGGTCGAGGGAATTCATCACTGACGTGTATGGCGACACTTGGGGAGGCCTATGTCGAATAGTGGACGTCTTTTGGGTGAAATGGTGATGATTATGATGATGATATAAGAAATTGCAATTGTTTTATTGTGTTTTGCATACATTTGAACAACAAAATTTTTTGGATAATCTTATTATATTTTTAGAATTATCTCTACTTATTCAGATAATAATATCTGACATTGAGCGGTAATTTCTGCCTACTTCAAAAAAGCTTTGCTTTAATCCTGCGTTGCGGTACCGAACTAAAACCTTAGTAGTTTTCGTTTTGAGTGCCAGCAAAAATGAACTATGATCAGGCGGAAGTATCTTTGATGGTACGGGCAAGAGTTATGCTCAGAAGTGGACATCTTGAGATGGAATTATGATGCTGCAGAAGCTGCAGTAAAGAACTTTATATTTGTATTACAAAAGGTAAATCATCGGTAAGAACTCAACATTGAAATCCGAGGGGGATTTTGGGGCCTAATGTAATGAGAAACTGACTGACGACTGACTGACATATCAACGTATAGTCGAAATTACTAGGACAAAGAGTGTGAAATATTGCACAAGGTTTTCTATTTCTGTAAGTCACGACTTTTCAAAATCCACCATCTAAGGAAATAAACGGGGTCCACGGATCCACGGGCGGAAACTAGTATAATAATATATACCTACTAACTCAGTACTGATATTAAAGTACGACAAATATTGACATCAAAATACCAAAATCAAACGTTTTCACTATCCTTTTCAACATGCAATAGGCTCTACACAAATAAACACAACACCTCTTAAAAATCAATTTAAACTGCGCTAGGGGTAGCGAAAAAATCTGCATGTTACGTAATGTAATCTCAATACATAGATTGTTACACGTACGGGTTGGACGCGAGCCAGTAGACTTAGGGTTGTCACGGGAAGTGAGGTCTTTATTGAGAAACTAGTTTCTCCCAGCTGTTTCACCTGCATGATAGTGGGAAGTTATCTCAAGGGTACATCATCATCGTTTCAGCTGAAAGACGTCCACTGTTGAACATAGACCTCCTAGAAGGTATCGCCATAATGGCGGGGGTGCGTTTTGCATCGATCGGCCTTCCATGGCTGTGTTCTCTGGTACGTGGTCGCCATTTTAAAACCTATCGTCCCCATCGACTATCTGCTCTGCAAGCATTGTGCTCTGCCTACTGTCATTTTAGTTTTCTTCGGGCTAAGTCGGTATCTTCATTTCTGATGCGAACAAACTTTCGAAATAATAAAGTGCCCTTTACGCTATTCCAGGTCATGGTCTGTCTGTGTGTGAAGTATCAAAGATCCTCCTCTTTGCGTCGTATTCTCAATGCTGGTCGTGACCACCCTGCTTCATCATTTTCACTCGTACAATATTCCACCATCTGTTTCTCTCTTTGGCGGCGTGAAGTTTATTGTAAAACAAAAAGACAAAACATCGCTCTGACTCTGGTCTACATAGCGTAGAACAGAGTCAGAGCGATGTATTGGGTTGCGTCCACGAGGCCTTTTCCCCATCCACTTTGCTGGACACAATGAGTCTTTCAGGGTTACCACCGTACTTCCTTGTAATGTGACCGAAGTTTTGTAAAATATTACAAAGACACTCGGACGACAGTCAAATATACATAAACAAACATACAGACTTTCGCGTTTATAATATAAGTGTGATACCAGCAAGTAGCTTGCGGCTTTTCAATGCCCTAATGACTAAGAAAAAGCTTTCGTAAGCTGCTATGCGGCTGTCTTGGTAGTTCTTTAGCCGAGAAAGGTTTGCGAAGCCAAGCTCCGCACTGTCCACGCTGTTTCCGCTTATCCGTCTCAGTTTTTGTCACTGTCACTTGCATGGCTTCTTACGTGGACGCGAAAACAGTTGCACAGCGATTCGATGCATTTCGATACCTCCTAAGCATAATTTTACAACACACGCGTGCAAATAGTGCAATTTTTCAAGAAAGTTTTTGTAATTGTTTGTGATCTTATTTACGTAACTCCTGTAATGTACGAGTAGGTTATCTCTACATGGTATAAATAAAAAATAGCTCCTTTTAAACTACGTAACGAATTTTGATCCGGTTTTATTAAAGATAGGTTGTATTAATAGATAGAACAATAACCGAGAAAGGTTTGTGTGTGTAATTTATTCCCATATAAAGCGAGGACGGCCTACAGTATCTATCTATCAGTCTGGTTACAGAAAAATTCAGGGATCCTAGGGCACGCAATTTCGCATGTGTGGCCTGTTCAATCTAGAAGCACTTGTAATAGTCTCTACTATCTCCAAGCATATTTGACTGGCCTGTTGGTCTAATGATTAGTGACCCTTTTTTTTTTCTCGACGGGGAAAATCATCTTTGACGAAACCCGCTCTTGGGTGGAGCGGGAGACAGTGTCAGACTCTTACTGACTAAAAACCCCGCGCCGTTCCTTCTAGCCTTCATACCGGGGCACGAGCTCCCTTTCGGACAACCCTGTCCCCAGTAGGCTTCGACCCAGCTGGGCCCCTCCTGCTGCTGACAACTCCTTAAGGCGCGCGGGAACAGTGCGCGCCGTCGACGTCTTGGACTCGGTCCATTACCGGACGATCGGACAGCGAGCTACCCATGGCTCGCCGTCCGCGAGCCCGCGTCTACGGTGGCCGGAAATCGGGATCGGAATCCCGGCGACGGCGGCGAGGGCGCCGTTGCCTGATGCGGTCGGCCTCCTCCTTTGCAAGCATTACTGCTTCGCAGAAGGAGGCGACCGCCTGCCATTCCTCCTCGCTCCGGACCATGGCCTCGACCAGGGCCCGGCGCGAGAGGTCTCCGCCGTTGATCGCCCCCACGAGGGCACGGCGATGCTCCGCCCAGGCAGGGCACACCTCGACGGTGTGCTCCACCGTGTCCTCCGGGCGTTGCGCACAGTGGCGACACCCGGGCGTCTCTTCCGCTTGAATCCGATGCAGGAACCTCCCGAACTTGCCATGTCCGGTGAGGACCTGCGTCATGCGGAAGGTAAGGACGCCGTGAGGTCTTTCCAGCCACGCCTCAAAGAGGGGACTTACCGCCATAATCGTGGCGTGCCCAGCACTGGGTTGCGATAGCCGTTGACGCCATTTCACCATGAGATCCCGCCGGAGCTCTGTCCGCCATGCCTTGACATGTTGCGGCAGTGGACTTTCACCCCGGCGTTGCATCTCCACGCGCATGTCGTGCATGTGTGCAAGGACTGTTGCCTCCAGATCCCACGGTGGTAGGCCAGCCAGAAGGCTCGCCGCTTCGCGGGAGATCGTGCGGTAACCCCGCACCATCCGTATTGCCATGACCCTCTGGCAGGCGTTCAGTATGGACGCCGGTCGCTTTGCCAGCGACGGCGCCCACACCGGCGCCCCGTAGAGGGCCATGGACCGAACGATCCCCGCGTAGAGCCTCCGGCAGGAGGCGTCTGGACCCCCAAGGTTGGGCAGAAGCCGCTTGAGAGCAGCCCCAGCCCGGAGAAGCTTGGGAGCCAGACGTCGGAAATGTTCTACGAAGTTCCACCGGCTGTCGAGGACGAGTCCCAGATACTTCATCGTCGACCCGACACCGATGCGAACTCCTCCTACCGTAAGCTGGGAGTCCGATGGTGGCGCGTTCCGAGGGCCGTGGAAGCACATTGCCTCGGATTTATGCAGCGCCACCTCGAGTCCCAACTCCTGGATCCTACCAACGGCTATCGCAACCCCGCGTGTCGCTAGAGCGACCGCCGCCTGGTGCGACTCTCCCTGCGCTAGGATCAGCGTGTCGTCTACGTAGCAAACCACGCTGACCCCGTCAGGGAAGTCGCCGCGCAGCACGTAATCGTAGCCGATGTTCCACAAGGGTGGGCCTAGAACCGACCCCTGCGGAACACCGCACGACATCTCTCGACGATTCCAGTCTCCCTGGTGACCGGGGTAGACAATGTACCTGTCTGACAGGTACGCCTCGACCACTAGACAGAGGTATTCGGGCACCCGGTGGTACCGGAGTGCCCTCCGGATCGTACTCCAGGGCAGGGAGTTGAAGGCGTTGGCAATGTCCAAGGACACTGCCACGACACACCTACCCTGGGACACCGCTTCCCCTGTCGTGAGGGCTCGCACGCGCATGATGGCGTCTATTGTAGAGCGCGCCCTGCGAAAGCCGAACTGTCCGTCCGACAAGTCCGGCCCCACCCGTGTTAGCCGCACGACGAGGCGGTTTGCAATCACTCTTTCAAAGAGCTTGCCCACCTCGTCGAGCAGCACAATGGGCCGGTATGCGGACGGAGAGTCCGCAGGGCGCCCTGGCTTCGCTACGAGGACCAGTTTCCCCGTCTTCCAGCGAAGTGGGAACTGGCCCCTCTCCAGGCATGCGCTAAAGAGCCCTCTCAGTCGAGGCCCGAGAGCCTCCATGGCCAGGACCCAGGCTTTCCCTGGCAAGCCATCGGGTCCTGGGGCGGTGTTTTTGGCACTAAGCCTTCGCACCGCCACTCTCAGCTCTACCTCAGTCACTTCTGGAGCATTTTCGTCGTCGTCGCTGTTGCGATCCGCGTCAGACACCGCTGGCGGAGGCGGAGCCATGGGCGGGGGGGAGTGTTCCTCCCGCGCAGGGAACAGAGAGCTAACCACACCCTCCACGAGTTGGGGCCGGAGACTCTGAGTCAACGGCGGAGCCCAGGGGCGAAGCTTGTCCCGTACCAACTTGTACGGGCGCCCCCATGGGTCCGCGTTCAGAGACCCCAGCCACACGTTGCGGGCCTCGAGTTTGGCCCGCTTGATCTCCGTTCGGGGGGTGCGTTTTGCCTCTCTGTATTCCTCATATAGCTCCGCCTCTCTGGCCTCCGCATCCGTCGGGCGGATGCGGCGCCTGCAGTGCCTGGCGTACCGGCGTCGCGCGTGATTGCACGCATTGCGCAGAGCGCCGATCTCCGGCGACCACCAGTACACCTGGCGCTTAGCTCGTCCTGGACGGACACGGGGCATTGCCGCATCGCAAATTTGCGACATGGCCTCCTGGAACCACTCCGCCTCGACGTCGATGTCGACAGGCCTGTCCGGTGCTTGCACCCAGGCCTGTACCGTCGCGGCTGCCAGGAGGAGCTCCCGGTCCATCTGCTTAAGCGCCCACCGCGGACCGCAAGGGCTCCGTCGGACCGGCGCGGCCGAGGTTTCGGCGGAGACGTCAAACCGGATATACCGGTGGTCGGAGTACGTCTCCACCTCCTCCATCACGCGCCAGTCGACTACACGCGGCGACAGAGCGGGGCTGGCGAACGAAATGTCCACCACCGACTCACCCCGCATCCGCACCAACGTGGGGACAGAACCCCGGTTCAGTACGACCAGGCCCAGCTCTGGTTCGTGAACCGGGAACCCCAAGCCGTGTTCCAGGCGTTGAAGTCCCCGCAAACGACCACGGGGAGGGAACCGAACCCAGCGACGACGGAATTTAGCTCCATCAGGGAGACGTGCAGTTCGTCGAGAGATCGGCTCGGGGACAGGTAGACGCCTACCACGGCGATGTCCCCGAACCGTGCTGCCACGCAACGCCGCCCCCTCGTGACGGACTCGGGGGGCGGGGTACCGGCGGCGGCCGACTTAATTAAGGTCACCGAGCCGTCCAGGTCCTGAACCCAGTCACCACTGGGCAGGACAAAATACGGCTCGGTGACTACGGCGACATTAATCAACCACTGCGCCATGCTCTGGAGCAACAGATCCTGAGCGGGGGCGCAGTGGTTGATATTCGCCTGGAGGAGACGTAATGGGGCCGTTATTGACACTCCATTACAGTCTCCTCCCGAGCCCTCTTAGGGGGCACAGACGCGGCGGCGGGTGCGGCGGCGATGGCGGCGGCGGCCAAGGAGGCGGCTGCGGTGGCGAGGACATCGGCGGGGATGGACCTGCGGGCCTTGCCCTTGCCCTTGGCGGGGGGGTCGCAGGACCTGCCCCCAGTGATTAGTGGCCCTTACTGCTATGCGTGAGCTTACTGCTATACGGAGGTCGTGGGTTCGATTCCCATCCGGGACAAATGTTGAAATTTGTGTGTTGAGCATACCTAATCATTTGTTCTGTGTCTGGGTGTAATTCATCTATAAAATGAATGTATTTAGAAATATATCAGTTGTCTAGTACCCATAACACAAGCTCTGCTTAGCTTGGGACTAGACGGCGTTGTGTGATAGTTGTGGAATATATATATAAATATACGAGTATAAATAAATATACTCTGCACAGGGGACTGTCTGTGTGCAGTGTTCAGTAAGTACCGCCACTGCACAGACTGCCTTTGTCAAGTCGCATGAGGTCATTAGTATCAGTGCAAAAAAAAACAAGCTACGCAATAGAAATTAAAACATCAAATTATACTTCTCTACCAAACATAAGTTGAATAATATTTCTTTCTTATATTGTTCTCTATATATTTCCAATTTCATTGTTACCAAAAAAGCTATCGACAAACAACAGCCATTTTAAGAAATGTGATCAAAGCCTTCAATTGTGACGTCAACCACCAAAGGAGGTTTACTTTTAACCTTTCTTTATAAAGAAATTGTGTGACCACATCCCAACAATGGCTGCCTACACTCCAACCATTGTGTGACTCACTACAAGATTAGTTATTCAAGTCATGATACGGAAATTCTTTCTTTTCGTATGAAATATAATATGTTCCCTGGTAAAAGCTGCTAAGTCATTTTCATAGGAAAATCGGCGAATTGTTGCCCCTAATACATAGTAATAATCTATATCTATATATAAATATATAAATCAATGCCACTTTTCGTTGTTATTTTATAACTCAAGAACGGGCTCACCTAGCCAAACCAAATTTTTAGGCTTTATTCGGACTATTTAGTAGATGGTTTATGTGAAGTTTGGTAGGGTAGAGTAGGGTATAGTAGGGTAGGGTAGAGTAGGGTATAGTAGGGTAGAGTAGAGTAGGGTATAGTAGGGTAGAGTAGTGTAGAGTAGAGTAGTGCAGGGTAGAGTAGTGTAGAGTAGGGTAGAGTAGGGTAGAGTAGGGTAGAGCGGGAGCGAAGCCGTGCGGGCAAAAGCTAGTACTGATATATAAATAAAGAGAACATTTTGTTTGTAGAAAGAAATATTTTATGATAGACGGTATTATTGGAGACAAGCTATGTTATCCATAATGCTGGGGTTCAAGTCTCTTTTTTTATAAATTCGCCATTCCAACGCGGTATCATTGTTATTTTGCTAAAAATTCGTGATCTGCTAATTCATTATGACCATTAATCGGTCAATGGTCTCGTAATAGAATTGTGGTGGTCCAGAGCGAGGAGGAGTGGGAAGCGGGCGCCTATTTCAGTGTAGCAGTATTGCTAGCAAAGGAGGCGACCGCACGCTCGAGGCAAAAACCTTCGCGCCCGAGCCGCCGGATACCGATTCCGATTTCCGGCCACCGTAAGCGCAGACTTGCGGACGGCTAGCAATGGGTAGCTCGCCGTCTGACCGTCTGGGCTCGGTCTGAACGCCCAAGTCGTCGACGGCGCGTAGCGTACCATGCGCGCCTCAAGGAGTTGTCAAAAACTGTAGGGGCCCAGCAGGGTCGAAGCCTACTGAGGGCCATGAGCAATGCGAAAGAGTTCCCTGCCCTGAAACAATGGCAAAGAAAGAACAGGAGTGGGTTTTTAGTCAGTAAAAGTCTAACACAATCTCCCGCTCCGATCAAGAGCGGAGGTTTCATTGGACGATTTTCGCGCCTAAAATAAAAATAGAATTGTAGAAGAATAACAATGTCGAGCTATCTTGTAACAAATTAGAAGCAATGGCTGCACAATGACGTTCTAATGGTAGATCACTGATCTAAGGAACTGTCAAAAAGCAGATTACCGCATACGTCAGACATTAATTTGTCATTATGTTCGAGATTAACATTCTATACCATTTCTTTCAATAGAGTATCAGAGGTACAGAAATCAATCTACATACAAAGCGCGCTCGAGCAACGCACACATAGACATCGCTCACAGACACGATAATTCGGAGGGTCTCGGCCCGCTTGTCGAACAGTTCCGGCTCATACGCTCATTAGTGTGCGTCCACCGAGCATAACTACTTATATAAAAAGTAAAGTACATACATGAGATTGTCTTCTGTACCTATCTATTTTGTGGTCAGTGGTTGACTGTTGGAATTGATGAAATTGGCTACCAAAAAGAAACATAAAAATAAACTTAGCCTTTTCAAAATCTATTCAACTAGACACCCCTACAAAAAGGTTCCCGAGACTAAGTCATTATAAAGATTGTCTATAGCAAAGCGTCCGCTGTGAAATTGCTATGGTTATCGCCTGTAGTTCCGATCGTGTGGTACAACCTTTATTGGACCCCATTCTATGGTACTAGTGTACCAGGGGTGCTATTGTGAGCAATACAATCCTAGAAATTGATACTTTGTAGGCTCTCATGGTCAGGACATCAAAATAGATTGCGACCTGATGCATTTAGATTTTATTTTTAGTAAGTTCTTGATTATCCGATGGATGCGAGACGCACAGGGCTGGTCGTTCTTCAGAAGATATCCTCTCTAGTAGGTATATTGAAGCCTGTAAATTAATATGATAAGGACTCTTAGGGGATTTTAAATTAAATAGTGTTGAAATTCGAATCCTCTGTTGAAGGGTTCCGTAGATCAGTCAGAAAAAACGGAAACCTTTGTTGTCCGTCTGATAAGAACCATTATTTCAGGAACGTGTGGAGGTATCAAGTTGAAATTAAGATATACTCAAGTCTGCGGTTCCTTGAAGCTGCAAAAAATTCAAAAGTTAATGAAAAATATAAGATAAGGCCGTTCATAACGCCAAAAAGTCGTATATTTTAACACTCTTACACTTAAGTAAATTAAAATTTGTAGGGTATATTTTTATAGCTATAGCAATAAATCTGAAAACAGTATATTTGATGTTGGGTCACAATTTCTTTTTTTTTGTAATTTGTGTGGGAATAATAATTCGGGAACTATTTACATAGGCAAGTTTGCAAGAAACTCTCAGTGTGTGAGTCCAACACGCACTTGCCCAGATTTTAAACCTATTAGCAAAATAAATATCATTTATCTTGTCGCTATTTTTAAAACCACCGATACCAGAAGAACCACTGGCCTCCTATAAGGTGGACCGATGACCTGGTAAAGGTTGCAGAAATCCGATGGATGCAAGACGCACAGGATTGGTCATTGTGGCGGCACTTGGGGAGGTCTATGTCCAACAGTGGACGTCTATCGGCTGAAATGATGATGATGATGATGATTTTTAATATAATAATGACAATATTCCGCAACTATCACACAACGCCGTCTAGTCCCAAGCTAAGCAGAGCTTGTGTTATGGGACTAGACAACTGATAAACATACTTATATATTTCTAAATGCATACATATTTTAGATAAATTACACCCAGATACAGAACAAATGATCATGCTCATCACATATAAATTTGTCCTGGGTGGGAATCGAACCCACAACCTCCGGCTTAGCAGTCAGGGCCACTAAACACTAGACCAACAGGCCAGTCAAAACAAATGACTTCTCTCTTCAGTTACGTGATGCCCTAAGTACGGATTCGTAGGATCAACGAATTCTTCAAGCCATCGATGCGGAAGAATCTAGATGCATAGCCTCTTATGCACTCGATCGAAGCTATTGTTATGCAAGCTCGAAATCCAAGAGAAATAGACAGAAATACGAAATGCAAAGCAAGGATCATTGGACCGCAATATACGATTGAAGGCATCAAGTATTCGGTACGGTCACGCTCAGAGCAATTTTATTTTATCGCTAGCTGCTGCCAACGGATTCACCCGCGTGAGAGTATAATATTGGATATACGAGTACCCTCGGAGTATCTATCTATAGCAGCCTCTTTATATCCAATTTTGGACGTAGGCCTCTTCCATTCTTCTCCACTCCTGACGGTCTTGGCCAATCGACATCCAATACCTTCCAGCGTGTCGAACAATATCGTCCTTCCATCTCTTAGGTGTTTTCCCTGGCGGTCTCTTATCGGCATGTGGTCTCCACTCGAGCAGTCGCCGCGTCCATCTGCCGGTGTCCTGCCTATTTCTATTTTCTTTCCAACGTATAAGTATATTATGTGCTAATCCAGGATTTGGTCTACTAGTATGTCAAATTCCATCAAAATCCTCATGCACACATGGGCCTGAGGGCGCGCTGCAATTACTTCCTCGCACGCAGGCGCGTGAAACGCACGCCGCGCGGGCCTACTATACAAAGCTTGACTGTGTGGCGCTTAAGGCTTATAGTCCCTTGAACCATCTGGCCGAAATTTAATGGACACGATTCTCATACCCACCTAGGCGGCAGTACGCGTATCTATGCATTAAATTGCGGTTAGCCGCGCCCAAATAGTGCGCGGCTCACTTTTAAATCCATTTTCTTTGCCAAATATTGATTGATTCACATAATATATGCTATGTTCACTTTGAAGAATATTTATCCATCATTTTTTATGTGTAAAAATGTTTCTAAAGATCCGAGCGGTTTCGAAGAAGTAGGGAAAAGTTGCGAAATCGCTAAATCTTTTTTTTTAGACAAAAGCATTCATCCGATAGCGGTTCATTCGTGATATAAGACGAATCCCACAAATGTTCAAATATATATTAAAATTATTATAATAATATACTATTTTTTACATTTTTAAATGTTTTTTTATATTAAAATATTTAAATAACTTATATGTGTTTCCGGAAAATAAAGGAAATAATATAATAACATATATATTTCTAAATACATACATAATATAGATAAATTACACCCAGACTCAGAACAGAGGATCATTCTCATTACATAAACATTTGTCCTGGATGGGAATCGAACCCACAACCTGCGGCATAGCAGTCAGGGCCACTAACCACTAGACCAACAGGCCAGTCAAATTAAATTGCATTAAATTATTATATTAGTCAGTCAGTAATTCAAAGAAATTGCATAAGCAGATTATACCTACAGATAATTCTTAATTCATGAATCCCCAAGCGACACCCGGTGGCCGCGCATCTATTGTCTTACTATTGTGTCTCTAATTGACGGTATCTGAAGGGTTAATAAGATACATTCACAACTGACCTCATAGCGTAAATATCAACTGTATACTTCAGTGCTTAACTCTTTGGGGAATATATAAATAATATCCACACACAAAACAAATTACCAGTGCAGATCAGTGCGGTCGCGAGTGGTTTGTTTAAGCCAGACTTTTGTTCACATATGTGCATACTGTATGCCCAATTTACATAGACCGTGACTGGGAACTGACGGTGGTGGAGAATTAAGCCGGAGTATTTTATTATTTTACTTGTATTTCGAATGTGGATTATTCCTTTTGAGTTGAAAAGATAAAGTGGAATGAAACGCATGTTACTAAAATAGTGAGTATACATGCAGATAGATGGAGAGGGGGAGGAAGGCCGAAGAAAAGATGGATGGCTTGTATGAAGAGTGATATGAAAGAATAGGGAGTTAGTAATAGTTTGACGGGTGACAGGACAGAATGAAAGAAAAAAACGTGTTGCCGACACCCAGTAATATGGATTAAGGGCAGGAAGAAAGAAAGGAGTTTCGAATGTGGATTATTTATTTTGGGTTAATAGATAAAGTGAGAAATGAGTATATTGTGTTGTGATTCTTGGCCCGACCATGACATGGAACGGAGGTTTTACTATGGCACAAAATGGTTATTTGAATTGTGTTTTATTGTGCCACTTATCCCAGGAATTTGTGCCTTGTACTTTTTGAGTAATAAGAGTACGATTGTGGTCGGACTGGGGATCACGGTTCCTCACCCGACCACAACCAGATCTAATAAAATATCAATAGTGGGAATTTGGTGATTATGCCAAAAATATGTGTCAAAATCACAATCAAATTGTCACACAACGCATGTATGTTTGTGATCGCACCCACGATGCAGGAGTAATTCCTTATGTGGGGTAAGTAAATGATTGATGGTAATTATACTTACCCTTTATTTTATACCAAAGAAAAGAACAGTGTTGGTCGAGTGGTAACAGCCTTGACTTAGGAGTCACGGTTTCAAACCTAGCCAGGCGCATTACTTTCTGTAATTTATTTCATCACCACTGCTCTCAAAACGGTGAAGGAAAACATCGTGAGGAAACCAGCTTGTTCTTGAACGAAAAATTCGTAGACATGTGACATCCAACTCACACTGGGCCCGTGTGGTGGATTACGGCCCATTCCTTCTCCTAGAGAGGAGTGCTGAGTCCCAACATTATAAGACCGACTATGCTATGCTATGCACAAAATGTCCGCTCCAATTGCGTCTAAACGTGAAAGCCTTAAGCACCGGCCACACAGAACAGACGGAAGGCACGGACCCGTTTAATCTACTTGCATATAAAATGTATACAGCCGTCGCGACGTAAAACATAAAGAAAAGACCGGACCGCCGTCTTTTCTGTATTGTTCGCGACGGGTCCGTGCCTTGCGTCTGTTCTGTGTGGCCGGTGCTTTACGTCTCCCAGCGTGTTCTTGCGGCTAGCATCGCGTCGGTATCTCACGGCTTACCGAGATCTATGGCGGCTTGTCGCCCAGCACAAATTATTATGGTAAACACAGCTACGGTACGGTTTATTTATTCACTTGATGCTGTTGATTTTAACCGTTTAGTTTAAGTAAGGATTTTAGTTTTCTTTTTAACAAATACTGATTTATATTAATATAGATAGAACAAAAAAAAATAAAAACACTTAACTAATTTAAACTAGATTTACCTTAGACCTTTATAATAAATTTAAAAACATACTGAGAGAGATCGGGCGCCTTTATAATAAATTTAAAGTCATACTCAGAGAGATCGGACGACGAGTCGTACGATGCGCCGGCGCGCCGTGATTGGTCCGCGGCATTCTTTAACTAAGGACTCCTGCGCACAGGGATATTTGTTCCTGAGGATCTACTCGCTTTTTCCGAAACGAAACTTTCGGAAACGAACGATTTCATTTGACGTTAAAATTGCAAACAATCCTCTGTCATAATTATATATTTTTTCGAAACATTACTAATATTAGAGTAGGTTTAAAGATTCGGTACGTCAAACAGTTTTCGTTCGTGCGCTGCGCAATTTCGGGAACGAAAGGAACCGTAGTAGGAAACACGTGAAACTTCAATCAAAACTTCGTTTTTCGGAGAAAGCGAGTAGACCCCCCGGTACGCGCGCTTGTCGCAGTTGCCCGCGGGACGTCAACTTGGAATTGCGTGTGCTATTTCATAATATTCATATCTGTGACGCGTAAAGAGTTTTAAAATAAACCTAATATACAAACAATTATTGTCTTTTAATGTGTCATTGCGTTCAATGTTACTAATATATTGTATTTTCTTTCAAATCGTTTCCCATTTAGAGAAAAGAAACATACAGTACTTATAACTGTTTATTTAGACATTACAATACAATCGCCCTCTTTTTCAACGCCCTAACAAAAACAATACGCTCGCCAATCTAAATGAAATTTAATGGGCCAATAAAATTTCTCGCCCTAAAAAGCTTATTTCACCCTACATAGATTTGAATTAATTGTTTTTGCTTCCTTCAAAACAATTTTGTTTGTTAGCTTCCGTTTAGCCAGTGTCATCGTTTTTTTTATTTATTTACGACTAGCTACTAAATCGATTTCGCCCACGTGAAAGTACAAAATATTAGTTTACGTCACTCAGTGACAAAGTAGCACTGTCCAAGTGTACAGGTAAACAAGCTTTTAATGAAAATATTTTTATTCATAGCAAAGTCAAAGTCAAAGTCAAAATATTTTATTTCACATAGGCCTACATGGGCACTTATAAAACGTCAGAAGCTAGTGCACGGTTCCAAATTGGTAGCAAGCTTTCATAGCTCGGTATACCTATATAATTAATACTCGTCAAGACGAATCATACGAGCCCAAACTCGATGGGGTTGTTTCGTTTAACTACCAAGTTCCTAAAGCCACCTTCTGGTTCCATCATCAGATCAGCTCTAAGTCATAATAATTTTACATTGTCAACTGATTTACACATGCCTGCAAAATTTCAGATCAATTGGTAACCGGGAAGTGGGTTAAATTTAATTTACAAGATTTGATGACAGACAAACATCGGGACAGGTGAAACTAAATAAAAGCTTGAATAAAATAGACATTTTTGACATAAGTGGATTTATAAAGTTGTCATAGCGACCGAGGTGAAATTCGCCTGAGCCGTAAGAGAGCCAAGTAGTGCAGTTACAAATTTCCACGTGTATCAAACAATATGTTTTAATACGCTTCATCATCATCATATCAGCCGAAAGAGGTCCACTGTTGGACATAGGCCTCCCCCAAGCGTCGCCACAACGACCGGTCCTGTGCGTCTGTATAATACGCTTTCAAAGAAATAAATAAAAGTGAGTTGACTGGCAAGTCTCTCTGCGCTTTGGAATGTGCAATTACATCATTTTTCTGAACGACTGTCATCTTGATAATACAAAAGTGCCTGCAAATGCCTTATTTAAACCTAGCTTCTGCCAGCGGCTTCACCCGCGTTAGAAAAGGTTCTTCCATATAAATTTTAGAACTCCCTTTCTTCCTCTCAGGGGGCGAATTTTGAAAAATTCTCTCTTAGTGCTTGCCTACGTCATAGAAAAAAACCTCGGGCAAAATTTCACGCTCATAGTCCCAGTCCAGTTATAGTTGTTGTTGTTGTGTTGTGTGTGTTGTAGTTGTTAGTTATCCAGTTTATGCTGCGCGTTGATATGTCAGTCAGTCAGTTTCCCCTATTATTATATACTAGCGGCCCGTCCCGGCTTCGCACGGGCATTAAATATAGCCTTTGTTACTCAGGGTGAATGTAGCTTTCCAATGGTGAAAGAATTCTTAAAATCGGCACAATAGTTTTCGAGTTTATTGATTCCAAACAAACACACACACAAAAATAGAAGTTTTTCCTCTTTTTAATATTAGTTATTTAGGTAAATGCTTTGATTCTTAATTCTTCATAGAGGCTACGAGCCTACGATACCTGAAATAGCATAGGATATTTTTATCAAGAAATTAACTGAGCTTCATTCGGATAATCGTCTACTTCCACGTGAGTAAAGCCGTTGACAGAAGCAAGGATAATTTTATAAATAGACGCAAACTAAGCCTTCTTGATCCTCATTACCATGCCACAGTTTTATAGTATCAAAACGCAGACGACGCAAAAAGGTACATGGTGCAATGTCGTTGAATAATCACCGACATAACTCAAGCAAGGCTTTGTGAATTCATCCGCCCTGACATTAGCATAGGAATCTAAAGTTTCGTGGTTTTCATAAAGAAAAGGGGGAAAGACGGAATATTGTTTAAATTTTGGTAGAATATTTCATTCATTATGTTGTAGGTACTTCATGTCTAAAGAGTTTTAAACAGTCAACTGTAGTATAGTTTGGTGTTGAATCTGGCGATAGAAATGACAAGGGGTTTTATGAAACCTCCATACTAACGCCACTTTTTTATAATTCATGTAAACTAGCGCTTGACTGCAATCCCACCTAATAGGAAGTAGTCGTACAATCATTGATGGTGAGGCGCACTAGTTTATTAAGAGCCTATTCACTCTAGCCTTGAAAACTTCTAAATTATAATCGCAGAAACAGCCGCACCAGCGGTCTTCCCATCCGATCCCGTCAAATTGTTTCAGTTCTTCGATGTACGCGGTATAAACGATGAAGCGAAACCCTTGGTCGCAACCGTAGAGGTTTCAATAATGTAAAGGTGGATACTCGCAGTTCGTCGGGTTGTCCGCTGGTAAAAATGAGATGGTAGAATCAAGTAAACAGAAACAAGCACAACAGAAATGAGTGAGGATCAAATGTATGGTTTCTTGTGGAAGTTTTACATTTATGATTTGCACAGCCTAAAAAAAAATCCCAGGCATATCTACATACTTTAACGTCCAGCAGTCCCTTAGACCTAGAACGCCGATTTTTATTTTTTATTAATATTAACGATTGGCATTAATTTTGCACAGAAGTCCTTTTTTCCTTTTTTGTTTAGAGGGGATTGGTATGGTTTATCTTTTTAGGGTTTTCTGAAATTCACTTCCTAAAGGTGAAATAGAATGAAAGCTTGTATGGAGAAACCTATACAAGATTGTTCAAAGGGGTTTTCGTGACCCTGGAACCCAAAGAGCAATTGAAGGAGCACAGGTGGGTTTTAGTCAGTAAAAGCCTAACAATCCCTTTTGCTCCACCCAGAACAGTAGTTATTTGTTGATTACCGAAAATAACCTTCCTACAGTATTTTCATTCTAGGCATTAAACTTTTAAAGAACACGTAGTAATAATATCTTGCATTTTTTTAAATAAATAGTTTAGATTGTTTCGTTCTTATATCAACCAGCTCCAGATTAAGTACAAAATAATGCTCTCCAATTAACAAGAAACTGATCTACCCAAAACAATATATTCACGAAAATCAGATTCAAACAAAGGATATCCTCCGATATCCCTTGCAAAACATCCAACGCCCTCTTAAATTTGACCGCGCTGCAAATGACGTCACCGCAATCGCCTTAGAAGACGTCATTAGTAAACTACAACCTTACTACTTCCATCATCACAACCCTTATATCCTAAACCATAGTGTTGAAATTGCTGTGAAAGAAGGAATGGTGATTTTGGTATCTAAGGTGTCATTGACGAATCTGTCCCATTTCTCATTTAAGTGTCATTACGAAATGTCACCATCGGTTGTCAAGAGCTGTCATTTGCGTTGTAATACCGAAAATGACTACCTTTATAGTACGGAGGTAAGGTAATTTCGGGGTTTACGTGATGGAAATAAAAAGGGTCTGTCTTTATTGCACTCGCAGATTTAGTCATTATGCCAAGGCTGTAGAGTTATTTGAAAGAGTTACCGCGGTAAGTAGCTGAAGGAACGCCGATGCGTCAGTAAAAGTCTGACACTCCGTCTCGCTCCACCGAATATTTAATGTAAAACCCACCATAAAAAAGTCAAACATTATGGGATCGGAATACATAAAAATAAGGATTTTTTTAAATCTATTCCTTACTTGTAGGATGCGTCCAGATCATCCCGTCACCTCTTTTTAAGCCGGCCTTGACAGTGCTTTCCCTATGCAGGATTCATAAGTATTGTAGGGTTCACCCCTACCATATAGTTTATTTACGTTTAGAATAAACTCACACAAGACACCACAATTTTATTAAAACACAACATTAACACAGCCACAGTAATATTATCGTGTACGTTTATTAATAACACTACACTACATTCACGGCATTCATAATGTTTAACCCTTCAGATACCGTCAATTAGAGACACAATAGTAAGACAATAGATGCGCGGCCACCGGGTGTCGCTTGGGGATTCATGAATTAATTTAAACATTATACTGTCGGGGGTGTCGGTACACCCCAGCCCGCGAGCCAGCGTGCGCGGCGGTTGAGCGTCCCCGCTCAACCTCAACTTTTTGAGACTTGTGGGTAGTCGGACAATAGACCTCGCCGCCTACCGTCTGCGCCCGCGCATCGATCGTACTCGAAAATATATGTTACGCTATTGTTTTCATGTGAACTATTGTTATGTGCTGTGACTATTGTGTGTTTCTGTCTACTTCATGTACTCCTTCTGTGCTGTGTTTTATGTGTATTATGCCGGAGCTAGTGCAAGTAAAGCGTGAGTACTAGTAACATAGTGACTTTTATTTTCGCTCACCCGCACTCACCGCTCACTACATAGACTTAGCTAAAGCATAATAAGTCTTTTAATTCATGAATCCCCAAGCAACCACCGGTGGCCGCGCATCTATTGTCTTACTATTGTGTCTCTAATTGACGGTATCTGAAGGGTTAATGTTCCCACTGGACTCGGGCCTCCTCTTTAGGGGTGAGAATAGCGCGTAATCTACCACGCGAGCTCAGTGCGTGTTGGTGGATGTCACATATATTCGTATGTATTTTTCATCATCCGATCAGTGTTTTTTTTTTCGGTTTGTAAAAATCGTCTAAATGACATCCCCCGCCGTTGGGCGGAGCGGGAGATAGTGTTAGACTCTTACTGACTAAAAAACACACCCTGTTCCTTCTTGCCTTTTATACCAGGGCCGAGCCACCCTTTCGGAACTAGACCCTGGCCCCAGTTTCCACCCAACTGGGCCGGCTGTTGATCCGATCAGTGTTTGCATAAGATCAATATATTATCGTAAAGAGGATTATTTCTTGATGTGCATTTGCAATCTCAGCTTCCAAAGGAGTTGTCAGCAGCAGGAGGGGGCCCAGCTGGGTCGAAGCCTACTGGGGACAGGTTTGTCCGAAAGGGAGCTCGTGCCCCGGTATGAAGGCTAGAAGGAACAGGGTGAGGTTTTTAGTCAGTAAGAGTCGACACTATCTCCCGCTCCACCCAAGAGCGGGTTTTGTCATACGATGATTTTCCCCATCGCAAAAAAATGTAGGATAACTCATTTAGTAACATGCATTTTAATCCCTCCTCTTTACATGATCATATTATTACCAAGACAAACAATTCCCTTTCAACTTTTCAGTCACTTGCGCTATTTTCAAACTTCTTATATTAAATTTTTTCACTTAATCTATTCTCGTCACTTCACGCATACATTTTAACATTATCATTTCATACGTTACCTTTTTATGGAACTTACACACTGTTTAGGTTTATCTGAGAGGAAGTTAACTAAAAAGTGTAAAATAAGGATTACTATTAAAAAAAATATACAGCCGACTTCGATATAAAAAACACTGTTCTTGTTTTGTTTTTTTCTTTATTTTAGACCGACTTTAAAACGAACACAAAAATATTTTTCTCTTTTTAGTAAATTTTTTGTAAAAAAATTTTTTGACAGAACATCCCATCGTTCACAGTGCTTGCATATTTTAATAAACATAAATTACACAGTTAAATTTAACCGGTAAATATCATTAAAACCCATCGTAACAGTAATGATATCCATATTGTAATTAACTTGGGCTGACGAAATTAGTTGGTGTCCAACTGACAACTACTGG
Organism: Mythimna lalbum; assembly: GCA_949319445.1. NCBI lineage: Eukaryota > Metazoa > Arthropoda > Insecta > Lepidoptera > Noctuidae > Mythimna > Mythimna lalbum. The sequence continues at coordinate 14,338,951 of OX439357.1, read as the reverse complement.
GTTTTCATTCACGTTTAATTATTGCAATTACTGGTTAAAATTATTCCATTTAATTTGTGTATTTGCTGTTGTTATTCTGAACTGTTTGCGACTGCATATTTCGGGTTTGAAGTCTGGAATAACTTTGTAAATTACGAATATACTACATAATATAACATAATAATTTGACATAAATGCTGATTAAATAAATTTCTTTTTTAATTAAATAGAGATATAATAGATTTATTTAGTTTCTGTACAACGCATTAGTTTAGGCTGAAATATAAAAAAAAAGTAAATTAATTAATTAATTTAAGTAAATTGTAAATAAGTAAATAAATAGAAAGACAACGAGAGTAATAATGTAACTTTTTTTTTTAACCGACTTCTAAAAAATGAGAAGGTTCTCACTAACCGACTTCTAAAAAAGGAGGAGGTTCTCATTAACCGACTTCTAAAAAAGGAGGAGGTTCTCAATTCGGATGTTTGTATGTTTTTTTTTATGTTTGTTCGCGCATAACTTCGTCGCTTGCCAACCGGTTTGAAAAATTATTTTTTTGTTGAAAGGGTATACTTCCCAAATGGTCCCATAGTCACCAAGTTGGGATTTGATGATGGGATCTTGGCGAAATCGAGGGAAATCCTCAAATTCAATTCAATTTAGTAGTAAAGTCGGTTTGGTTTTTTTTTATAAAAAGGTTTTTTTTTTAAATTTTTAATTTGTTGACCGTAATATAATATTTTGTATATATGACTCGTGTAAAAAGCCCTTGCCAATAAACTCTTATCAGAATCGGCTTGTGAGTCGATTTCAGCTGTTATCTACACTAATATTACAAAGAAGTAAAGTTGATAATTTTGTTTTTATATTTTTTTTTAGTAGGTGGTAATTACTGAAAGTACTGGTCCGATTGCTAAAATGTATTCACCGATCGAAAACTGCTTTTTTCCTAAGTAACACAGGCTATATTTTATGTAAGCCGCGAGCAAAAGCTAGTTTATCATAAAATAATTAAGAACTATTCACTACGATGTTTGTGTATTAGTAAGTACTTCAACAAAAGAAAAAAAAACCTGTGGTGTTGGTCTTTATTCCTACCTTCAGAGAAAAACATAACATTAATCAGCAATCCAAACCAATAAAAACTTACTGGCCCAACATAACAACAATACCTATAAATACTAGAAGCTAAAACAAGAACTGATCACCATAAATATCCAGACTAGACCAACTCCTGCAATAATTATGTCCAATATTTGCTAGCAACAATGTCAGTCATAGTAATAAAGTTTCTGACTACCGTCATAAAATTCACCACTTCCAGTAACTTGACAATGTGTGGAATACAAAATAGATAGGTACAGAAGTCAATCTACATACAAAGCGCGCTCGAGCAACGCACACAGACACCGCTCACGAACACAATGTCTCGACTCAATTCAGCTCATTGCGACGTCTGTAAACTTTTTTGTAAAATAATGGAGCAAAAAAAAGTCATAACTGTTTAGTGGACGGTTTTTTTTTTTATTTTAATTGCTGAATTATCGTTTTTTAAGCTACCAGTTTTAAGACGTAATTAGGTAAGTATTCACTTGTACTTTGATAGTTTAGTTTTACGTGTTATTATGTATTTATCGCCGCGCCTGAGCGCGCTCGGACAGAGTAGAGCCGACCCTAGCGCGATTGCTGAGCATAGGCACAAAATAGATAGGTAAAGGAGTCAATCTACATACAAAGCGCGCTCGAGTTACGCACACATAAACACCGCTCACGGACACGATATCTTGGCTCAATCACCCGATCCCACTCATACTGTTCGGTACAACGCGCTTACCCTAACGCGATCGCCTAACGACATGAGATTGACTTCTGTACCTATCTATTTTGTGGTGTAGAGAACATGACCAGTCTATCTTGGCAGACGGAATAATATAATGACTTACTTGACTTGCGTTGGAACGCCACCCACATGGTGAGCCGATGACTTGGTGAGAGTCACGGGAATGAGATGGACGTGAGGTGCACAGGACCGTTCATTGTGACACTGGGGGAGGCCTAGGTCCATCAGAGGACGTCTTCCGGCTGAAATGATGGTAATGATAATTACTTGACTTAATGTCTTATGTCCCCTAGATGGGGCAGAGGGCGTCCAGAGCAGTTCTCCATCGCGAAAGCTTTAAATCTTCGCGCTTAATCTCCATGTCATACCGTTGCTTATCACATCTGCCAAAATGGTGCATTGCCAACTTGCCAGGTATGATGGGGCCGACCATAGTTTCTTAACATTTAAAAAAAAGATCACGTGATAGAAGAAAATTATTTCACCTTCCTTTGAAAATAAAAAGTCCCATATACGGTACCAGGACATGGTCCTTTTTATTATTGATAGGGTCGCATTTGACCACCATCTCACCTGATGGTAAGCGATGATGTGGCCGATCATGGACCACGCTTGAATAGAAGTAACCTATTCACTCTTGACTTAAAGACCCCTAAGTTGCAGCTATCAGGAAACACAGACTCCAGAAAGGAATTCCACTGAAAACGCTTCTTTCGTATGGGTGGGATGTCTACCATATGCTAGTAGCCAGTACATCTAGTGGTCGACTCGTGTGCCAAGTTTTATCGAAATCAGCCGTTCGTGCGTGAAAAAGTAATAAGCATACACATTCTCACAAACTTGCTTAGAATAGATAAGTATTAGTGTGAAGGTAATTTTTTTTTTAATTGATAAGATGTAAATGAATGCACTGAGTTATCCAACAATTATTTTCAAAGAGTTTCATCATCCAATAATTATTTAGAGTAAAGTAGATTAGAGCAGGGTAGAGTTGGATCGGCGCGCAGTGTTCCCGCGCGCCTCAAGGAGTTGTGAGCAACAACAGGGGCCCAGCCGGGTCGGCCTACTGGGGCCAGGGTTATCCGAAAGGGAGCTCGAGCCCCGGTATAAAGGCACAAAGGAACGGGGTGGGTTTTTAGTCAGTAAGAGTATGACATCTCCCGCTCCGCCCAAGAGCGGGGGTTGTCATTGGATGATTTTCCCTACCATAAGAAAAGGGTAAAGTTGGGTACAGTAAAATTTAGTAGTCTGTTGACAGGAGCGAAGCCGCGGGCAAAAGCTAGTTTTTGATAAAACACACCCTAAACTGTACCATCTTTTACCGGTGTATCACACTACATATTGAGTACAAACTTTAAAAAGGTTCAAAATACACCGGTCTCTCTGGTCACTCAATAAAAATACTTTCTTAGTAAGGTTATGTAAACATTTTGAGGTATCAGGAAAGTAATGGGGTAAGTTTGGCAGTAAAATGATATAATGGCCACTTCCTTTGACCCGTCTTTATGGGCCACTTAACTTTTTAATTTATGATCGCAATGCACCTTCGTTGGCAGGGCTGGGAAGTTATCGTTGAAAATTAATTGAAAATACCTAGAACTACCGTGTGAAACTGACGCGTACAATTTATGGGGTTTTTAAATTGTTGGGAACGAGGAAAGTGTGTAAAAACAATTGAAACAAAAGTTACCGTAAGTGCTAATTGTTTTTCTGGGTGTCGCCATTGCGCTGTTACTCATCTAGAGAATACAATGACAGTGATAGGGAACATTTAGTTTGAATGATTGACTAATGATGATTAAAATATTTTATCATGACTAAAATCGAACTATTTTTTTTAGTTTTAGTCATTAGTCTCAATTTCTAAACATGTTTTGTTTGTTTATAGACAATTTAAAAATAGTATAATGAAAGCCAAGAAACAGCTGGCCAATATTTTTTTATTTACCTTCGAATTGAGTATGTTAACGAGTGTATTATAAAAACGAAGCAACAGAAAAACCAATCTATACTTAATATTATAAAGCTGAAGAGTTGGAATACGGTGGAAAGTTTTTGCTTGGGTGGCGACCTCTCGCATCCAGCTGTGGTTCAGACCATGATACAGAGCGAGAGCAAATGAGAAGCAGTCACCTCCTTCTGTGAAGCATGAAGGTGGTGGCTGTGGTGGCTGTGGCGTGAAGATGCGCTCTCCCGGCTATCTTAACGCCCTAACCGCCATCGTAGGAGACGTGACCTCACCACGACCATAGGTGTGGGCTTGAGGACGGCGAGCAATGAGAAGCACGCCGTCCGATAAGGACAATACCCAGAGCGACAGCACGTTGTGCCCTCAAAAATATTTTAGCAAGAATAATGTAGTCTGTTATGGCTGATGCCTGCTAAAGCTACGTGACTGTTCAGAAAAATTACGAATGAAAACAGTTATTTGATGATTGCTTACTGAAAAAAAAATGGGTTAGTAGTTAGTGAACAGTATATTCACAAGAGTACCAATAACACTAAAACAAAACCCACTAAAATTGCGCAAATGGATACAATTTAACGAGCAACGGAACAGAGAAACACATCAAAACAAACACACCGGAGATACAACAACTTGTTTCCTTAGAAAAGAAACATAAAATTGAAAACATACATACAAACAAAAGTAGGATAAACACTACACACATAGCTGTTTGTTCGGAAATGTAAGTGGTGGTGGTCGATGTACATTTTGATCAACACTGTAAGTATGAACTGAATTTATTAGGATCCGAGGAAGTTTGATACAGAAGTACTAGTTTTAAATGAAGACTATTTTACGTTGATTTCTAGCGAAGTAATCAAAAGTTGAAAAAAGTTTATAATATGTATGTGTGTGTATGCTTGTTACTCCTTCACACGCAAACTGCTGAATGGATTTAGATGAAACATGGTACACGGGTAGACCATATCTTGGAATAAGATATTTTAATAATTTTATTTACCCTGGCAGTAGCCGATTTGAATTATAAAAATCAAATAAAGTTAATGTTTTGCTAAATATCATAATGTAAACAAGAAATCTACATAATACATATATGTTTGCTTTACCTCAAGGGCTGAACTCAATGACAGTTTATGCACGGTTACACCATGACTATAGTTTTATATTCTCGCTTCAGCACAAATAGTATCATTTTGATAGTCGATGATAAGTTCCTTAAAGTTACACATCAAATCTGTTCCACCCTCATTTGTCTATCTAGCCGAGTTCTATATCCTCATTCATATGTATATCGATGCTTCAAAACATTTTTCTGCACATTACAATTGAGAAAGAGAAAGATAAGTTGATTTCTCAAAAATGGAGAACATGCCACATTTTCCACATGAGACATGCAAAGACAAACAAAATTTAACAGAATACCAGTAAATATACAACTATAACATACTACACATTGGACAAACAAATCGCAAATCAATCAATCACTTAAAAAAATCAATCGATATTAAATGATCAATAGTTTTTTTTTTTTCACATTAAGAAAGTAAAGTAACTTTAAAAAAACTTACTTAGGTACATTATAAAACGCATTCACCACTAAAAAGCTTCAGTCTTCGGGAAAAAAACTGTAAGCCTAAAATATGAAATTCCATAATCTTTATTGACAATTCCGATATTTTAAGCCTTGACCGTTATCGATGCCTATACGTGTCGGATGTTCCGTAAGTCCGTCAGATGGCCCAATTCCGAATTGGCAACATTGCCAAATTGGATAACAAAGCTAATTACCTACCAACCCACTAAATTGCGTTTTGATGGAGTTAGGAATCGATACTTGTGTATATTGGTATGTATTGCACTTAAAATATGAATAACTTTATGTTATTACTGGGTTCTTATGAAAGCTATTTAAATAAGTTGAGATAACGGTGTAGATAAGAAGAGATGAATGGATTGTGTAGGAGTAATCTACACTAAAATTATAAAGAAGGAAAATTTGTATTTTTGTGTGTATGTTTGTAATGAATACACTGAAAACACTTCTATGCCAATTTAAAAAATTCTTTCACCATTGGAAACCTACATTACTACAGTACTACATTACCCTGAATAACATTTAAAAAAATATAATTTTAATTGATTTATTTTATTGTGATTTTAATTTATGGTTTGATTTATTTCTAGTGATTTTAATTTATGATTTGATTTATTTTATGATTTTTCTGTTATATGAGACTATGTACTTCCTGGCTATGGACTCTTGTTTTATAATAAATGATTTTTGTTTATATTTATCGCCCGTGCAAAGCCGACCGGGCCGGGTTTCTATATAATAATTACATAAAGGTGAATAGCTGTACCTTAGTCTCGCTGAGACTAGAGAAGGGCTGAACCGATTTGATCTTGAAATATTCCTGATAGTCTAGGGAAGGTTTAAACGGTGAGAAAAAACGAAAGAAAGAAATCGTATACAACACCATATCTTACTAAAATATCACTTTAAAATTAATTAAGCGGACCGTATCAGGCAACGGCGCCCTCGCCGCCCGCCGGCTTTCCATTCCGATCCCGATTTCCGGGCACCGTAGACGTGGCCTTGCGGAAGGCGAGCTATGGGTAGCTCGCTGTCTGACCGAGCCCAAGACGTAGACGGCGCGCACTTTTCCCGCGCGCCTCAAGGAGTTGTCAGCAACAGCAGGGGCCGAGCTGGGTCGAAGCCTACTGGGGCCAGGGTGATCCGAAAGGAACTCGAGCCCCGGTATGAAGGCTAGAAGCAACGGGGTGGGGTTTTTAGTCAGTAAGAGTCTGACACTATCTCCCGCTCTACCCAAGAGCGGGGGTTGTCATAAGATGATTTATTTTTTACCCACCAAAAAAAAAATCATGTTGTTGGCGTTTTCCTTTGACAGTTCAGCTTAAAGGTATCACAAACAAAGATAAGGACTATAAGTCGCGAATTCACCTTGATATCCTTTTTACAAGCTTTTATTCAGTTTCATCTATCCCGGTGTCTTTCATAAAATCTTGCAAATTAAATTTGGCCCACTTCCCGGTTACCGATTGAGCTGAAATTTTGCATGCACGTGTAAATCAGATGACAATGCAAAATTTTTATAACATGGATCTCAAATCGGCGGTCAAATCTGATGATGGAACCGGAAGGTGGCTATAGGAACTTGGTAGGTAAACGACACAACCCCATCGAGTTTGGACTCGTATGATACGCCTTGACGAGTATTAAATAAAATGATTTTTATTACAAACTTGTTTAAGGGTAAGACAGCAACATCATTTAGTCAAAAATGTTATTAGTTAGCAAATAACACTACAGTATTACCTGTAGAATAATGAAATTACAACGCAATAATTCGCAGTAAGTGTCTGGATATAAACTCGTGCCATAAACAACGTCAGTCCCGGTGGCTGAAGAGACACCTCAAGTGCTAGGCCAACACTAGTTCTGACACTCATTGAATTATCAAATATCTGTATTTACCTTCTAAATCTAACAAAATGTAGGTATTTAGCCTTTTTTTTTCTGTGGAATATACCAAGATAAATAACCCTGAAATCTGAAGGACACAGTTGTGGTTTTAGTCAGTAAAAGTCTGACATACCCTTTTTTTTTTTTTTTTCTGTCGACGGGGAAAATCATCATTGACGAAACCCGCTCTTGGGTGGAGCGGGAGACAGTGTCAGACTCTTACTGACTAAAAACCCCGCGCCGTTCCTTCTAGCCTTCACACCGGGGCTCTAGTTTCCTTTCGGATAACCCCGACCCCGGTAGGCTTCGACCCAGATGGGCCCCTCCTGTTGCTGACAACTCCTTGAGGCGCGCGGGAACAGTACGCGCCGTCGACGCCTTGGCTCGGTCCGGACAGTTACCGGCCGATCGGACAGCGAGCTACCCATGGCTCGCCGTCCGCGAGCCCGCGTCTACGGTGGCCGGAAATCGGGATCGGAATCCCGGCGGCGGCGGCGGGGGCGCCATTGCCTGATACGGTCTGCCTCCTCCTTTGCTAGCATTACTGCTTCGCAGAAGGAGGCGACCGCCTGCCACTCCTCCTCGCTCCGGACCATGGCCTGAACCAAGGCCCGGCGCGAGAGGTCTCCGCCGCCGATCGCCCCCACGAGGGCACGGCGTTGCTCCGCCCAAGCAGGGCACACCTCAACTGTGTGCTCCACCGTGTCCTCCGGGCGTTCCGCACAGTGGCGACACCCGGGCGTCTCTTCCGCTCGAATCCGATGCAGGAACCTCCCGAACTTGCCATGTCCGGTGAGGACCTGCGTCATGCGGAAAGTAAGGACGCCGTGAGGTCTTTCCAGCCACGCCTCAAAGAGGGGACTTACCGCCATAATTGTGGCGTGCCCAGCACTGGGTTGCGATAGTCGCTGACGCCATTTCACCGTGAGATCCCGCCGGAGCTCTGTCCGCCATACCTCGACCTGTTGCGGTAGTGGACTTTCACCCCGGCGTTGCATCTCCACGCGCTTATCGTGCATGTGTGCAAGGACTGTTGCCTCCAGATCCCACGGTGGTAGGCCAGCCAGAAGGCTCGCCGCTTCGCGGGAGATCGTGCGGTAACCCCGCACCATCCGTATTGCCATGACCCTCTGGCAGGCGTTCAGTATGGACGCCGGTCGCTTTGCCAGCGACGGCGCCCACACCGGCGCCCCGTAGAGGGCCATGGACCGAACGATCCCCGCGTAGAGCCTCCGGCAGGAGGCGTCTGGACCCCCAAGGTTGGGCAGGAGCCGCTTGAGAGCAGCCCCGGCCCGGTTGAGTTTGGGAGCCAAACGTCGGAAGTGTTCTCCGAAATTCCATCGGCTGTCGAGAACGAGTCCCAGGTACTTCATCGTCGACTCGACGCCGATGCGAACTCCTCCTACCGTAAGTTGGGAGTCTGATGGTGGCGCATTCCGAGGGCCGTGGAAAAACATGGCCTCGGATTTGTGCAGCGCCACCTCGAGTCCCAACTCCTGGATCCTACCAACGACTATCGCAACCCCGCGTGTCGCTAGAGCGACCGCCGCCTGGTGCGACTCTCCCTGCGCTAGAACCAGCGTGTCGTCTGCGTAGCAGACCACGCTGACCCCGTCAGGGAGGTCGCCGCGCAGCACGTAGTCGTAGCCGATGTTCCACAAGGGTGGGCCTAGAACCGACCCCTGCGGAACACCGCACGACATCTCTCGACGTTTCCAGTCTCCCTGGTGACCGGGGTAGATAATGGACCTGTCCGACAGGTAAGCCTCGACCACTCGACAGAGGTATTCGGGCACCCGGTGGTACCGGAGTGCCCTCCGGATCGTACTCCAGGGCAGGGAGTTGAACGCGTTGGCAATGTCCAAGGACACTGCCACAACGCTCCTGCCCCGGGACACCGCAACCCCTGTCGTGAGGGCTCGCACGCGCATGATGGCGTCCACCGTAGAGCGCGCCCTGCGAAAGCCGAACTGTCCGTCCGACAAGTCCGGCCCCACCCGTGTTAGCCGCGCGACGAGGCGGTTTGCAATGACTCTTTCAAAGAGCTTGCCCACCTCGTCGAGCAGCACAATGGGCCGGTACGCGGACGGAGAGTCTGCAGGGCGCCCTGGCTTCGCGATGAGGACCAGTTTCCCCGTCTTCCAGCGAAGTGGAAACTGGCCCCTCTCCATACATGCGCTGAAGAGCCCTCTTAGTCGAGGCCCGAGAGCCTCCATGGCCAGGACCCAGGCTTTCCCTAGCAAGCCGTCGGGTCCTGGGGCGGTGTTCTTGGCACTCAGCCTTCGCACCGCCACTCTCACCTCTACCTCGGTCACCTCTGGAGCGTTGTCGTCGTCGTCGCTGTTGTGGTCCGCGTCAGACACTGCTGGCGGGGGCGGAGCCATGGGCGGGGGGGAGTGTTCCCCTCGCGCAGGGAACAGAGTGGTTACCACACCCTCCACGAGTTGGGGCCGGAGACTCTGAGTCAGCGGCGGAGCCCAGGGGCGTAGCTTGTCCCGTACCAATTTGTACGGGCGCCCCCACGGATCCGCGTTCAGAGACCCCAGCCACACGTTGCGGGCCTCGAGTTTGGCCCGCTTTATCTCCGTTCGGAGGGTGCGCTTTGCTTCTCTGTACCCCTCATACAGCTCCGCCTCTCTGACCTCCGCATCCGGCTGGCGGTTGCGGCGCCTGCAGTGTCTGTCGTACCGGCGGCGCGCGTGGTTGCACGCGTTGCGCAGTGCTCCGATCTCCGGCGACCACCAGTACACGCGGTGCTTAGCACGACCTGGGTCTGACATACCCTCACGCTTCGCCTAAAGGAGAAGTCATTAGATTATTTTCCACCATAAACAATAAATGATCTATGAATAATGTGTCACTTCACTAATTTAATGTTAAATAAATGTTACTTAAAAATATATTACTTCTTCTTCTCCTGCCCATATTATTAATCCCATATTACTTGGGGTCGGCGCAACACGTTTTTTTCTTCCATTCTGTCCTGTCACCTGTGAAACTATCACTAACTCCCTTTTCTTTCATATCACTCCTCACACAATCCGACCATCTTTTCTTCGGCCGTCCTGTCTATCTCCATCCATCTACATGTATACTCAGAACTCGTTTAGTAATATGCGCTTCTTTCCTCCTCTTCACATGACCATACCAAGACAACCGATTCCCTTTCAACTTTTCAGTCACTGGCGCCACTTTCAGACTTCCTCTAATATACTCATTTATCATTTTATCCATTCTCGTCACACCACACATCCATCTCAACATTCTCATCTCTACTACATGCAATCTTTTTTCATCCTTCTTTTAATATCCTCGTTTTCCTCGTTAAATAAATGTTACTCAAAAATTTTAATAACATGTTAAATGGGACTGTTTGGTGCCAAACCTACTACTGACGTATAAGTCTGCGTGACGATACAGCAAACGCACTTTTCTTGGTTTGCAGTTATTGCTAATTAGGCCTAAATCCAATGTCGACTGGCCTGTTGGTCTAGTGGTTAGTGACCCTGACTGCTATGCCGGAGGTCGTGGGTTCGATTCCCACCCAGGACAAATGTTTGTGTGATGAGCATAATCATTTGTTCTGTGTCTATAATATGTATGTATTTAGAAATATATAAGTATGTTTATCAGTTGTCTAGTACCCATAACACAAGCTCTGCTTAGCTTGGGACTAGACGGCGTTGTGTGATAGTTGAGGAATATTATATTATAATTATTAATGTGTGGATACTGACGGTACACAACTTGTTGTATTGCTCTAGGTTTGTTTGCTGATATTTATCGGTGTTTATATCAACTAAAAATTATCATTTTATTATGTTTGTCAGCGAAACTTTCTCAGTTTTTTTTTATTAGTTCTATGCTCTTGGGAATGTGTCTTTTATGGTAAACATTAATTTCAGATTTTCAGAAGTTCTTTTACTTTGTTTGTTGTTTTTGTGACAGAAAACGATCTTATTTTTTTTTTTTGTAAGAATTACAATACAATAACTAATTATAAAATCATTTGTTTCCAAGGTAACACAGAAATCAGAAACGTTTATTTCAAATAGACCAATTGCAGGCACTTTTGAATAATAATTATCATTTCGGTTTGTCAATAAAAAAAATGAAGCTTTATTGCACAATTTTATCATACCCAAAGAGCTTTTAGCTGTATAGATATGTTAACAACGCAATTTCATCACTTCAATTAATTATATTTGAGATGCTTTCTTTTTTATCAATTCGATGTAATATAATTCTTCAACGTAAAACACTTTTTCATAAAAAAAAAAATCGTGGTTTTCTTATACTAACCCAAAAAGCTTGTAAGATGTTTTTTTATAATAAAATAAAAAAAAAAAAAATAAAATACATTTATTGCAGACTAAAAAAATAATGTCCATAGAATTATTAGTAAGATAGGTCTTAAAATCTATGTTAGTCTTGTTAGTGACAATGGTCTTAAAACTATGTTAGTATTACAGCATTCATGGTTTCAAAAATGTCAACAATGTCAAAAGATCTCAAATGTCATGGAAATTTAAATACAGCGTCACCTTACATGCAGTTGGATAAGCCTTCCCAGCACTGCAGACTCCTTTCTGATATCATCTTTAGGATACCGTTGGCGCTCCCCCGAATCCTATGCATCAACGATGCTACTTTTTTACGCATTAGAGCATAAAAGTCGTCGACCCTTGCGTCAGCAAACATCCCTGAAGCGCTGCAGAAACGTGGGAGCCCCAACAGAACCCTAAAGGCGTTATTATATTGAACACGAAGAGCGTTGTAGGCCCGTTGCGAGTAGTCGGTCCACAGAGCACTGGTGTAAAAGCTTTGGCAGTAGGCCCTGAACAGTGTCACTTTTACTTCTACTGTACACCTTGCAAATCTATGAACCAACATATTAGCACGCACCGACAACGCCCTTCGCTCTCGCTCGATATCCGTGTCGTCATTTAGGGTCTCAGTTACTATGTGTCCTAGGTACTTAAATTGAGAGACACGCTCTAGAGGTACACCGTTTAGACTGACGGGAGGCACATGTTCCGGTGACTTATTCTTACCTCTTATTACCATGTATTCACTTTTCTTCTCGTTATACTTCAGACCATGCGCCTCAGCATATGACTCACAGATATCGAGCAGTTTTCTTAACCCACTGAGCGACGGACTCAGTAAGACCATATCATCAGCGTAACTGATGTTGTTCACGCATACATCATCCACATGACAGCCCACATGACTGTTACTGAGTCCCTCGATCAGCTGATCAAGGTAAAAGTTGAATAGTCTTGGAGAGGAAAGACCACCCTGCCTGACACCACATTTAAGTGTATATTCATCAGAAAACACATTACCCCATTTTACACGATTTTTCTGATTGTTGTACCAGAAAGACAGGATGTTAATAAGTTCAGTGGGAACCCCCACCCCTCCAAGCTTACTCCAAAGCCTGTCGTAATCCACTAGGTCGAAAGCTTTCGACAAATCCAGGAAACAAGCATAGACAGGTGTTTTTCTTTTAACATAGTACTTTACAGTATTCTTCAGTGTCAAAATAGCACAGTCAGTGGATAGGTTCTTACGGAAACCAAACTGCGCATCGTGCAGCTGAATATGCTTGCTGAGTTGAGCGTCAACTAGACTGTCAAAAACCTTCGCAATCACAGTCGCCAGAGATATCGGCCTGTAGTTGTTTTTATCCGTGACATCCCCAGTTACATTTTTTACTATCGGTACCACAATAGTTTCTGTCAGCTTTGGGGGTAGGTAAGAGTGTCGCATACAAAAGGTGAACAGCATGGACAGGACCCTAAAAAGATGCTTGCCCGCATACTGCAAGTGCTCAATACTGAGCCCGTCGTTGCCAGGGGACTTGCCTCTTACCATGTTTCTGATAACCTTCTCCACGCCTTTGCTGGAAAAGCCTATCAAATTTTCCGGCTTGGAGATACTTGCAACACGCGTCGCAGTACCAGAGGACAACGGTGGTATAACTTTAAAATGATCCTTGAACAAGTTGGCTATGCCCTGCGCATCACTACATCCCTCAACACAGACGGGTACGCTAACTTTACCCTTCAATTTCCTAGTACCCCTCCAAAATTCCCGAAACTTTTTCCCAGAAACATGTTCTGCTAGGGTGTCCATTTCAAGTTGCTTTCTGTGATTTTGACAAAACTTTAGTCTAGACTTAAATACTTTACGTGTTGTGTACATGTCGTCATACAGAGGCCCACTGTCTGGTTTACCACAAGACACGTACCTACGATAAGCCTGCCTAGCTACCCTGTGAGCTTCCCTCACATACTTGTTCCACCCTGCCACACTCTTACCCTTTCGACGCTTTTGAACTGATTTGCTTTGCACAGAAGCATAACATAATATGTCGATGACATCATTATATAATTGGTCAAATCAAATATAATTTATCCCAGGAGTATAAACATATTCCCAGCATAATTTTCTTGAGATATTTTTTTACTCGGGCGAAGCCGCTGGCAATAGCAGTCTTCCATGAAATTAAATGGCGTTGTAGCGACATCTGTGACGCCACATATGAACTAAACTACGAAATCCTACATCACGCAACTAATTGCGTATTGTAGGGTTGCGAAAAGCTCTAATGTTAAAAAAAAAAATTCATCGTTGATAGGTTCGCGCTTTACCGTTATCAGACGGTTGCGGTCGATGATGGAGCGCGCTGAACCAATGATATTATTTCCTGAAGTTGTCAACTCCCAAAATTGAGTTCTCTTACTCTACGCAAAAATACTATTTTCAGGCAAACCATTAAAGCCATACATCGTACAACACGACATACTAAGCACCCGCCATCTTGACGGAGATCGTTACTAAAACAAAAGAAGCGTAGCACAAGATTTATTACCGCAAAAAGTGGCCTTTTGAAATTGTCAGCTTATTTCGTCGTATGCGAATATATAAGAAAGACTGACTGACTATTCGGACAGTGTCCGAATTGACACATTTTTATTCCAACATTTTTTTTTCGTTGATTATTCGGACACACTGTTTGGTACAGTGAGATAAAAAGTTTTAAAATTTAGTATTTGTAGAAAAAAGCGTTAACAAAACTATATTAGGCTGGATTTAAGGCAGGCCAAATTTTGGAAAAAAAATTAAGTTTTAATTTAAAACTTTTTTTTATTTCGCCATCATCATCATTTCACCCAAAGTACGTCTGTTGCTGGACATAAACCTCCCCTAAGTGTCACCACAACGAGCGGTCTCGCATCCATTGTATTTCCGCGACTCTCACTAGGTTATCGGGTCAACTTGAGGGGATGCTTTCCAACGCTGCGTCTACTGGTGCGCAAATGTTACTCGAACCTATTTCAGTTCACACTCGATCGCATCTTTTGCCTCCATCGACAATACGTTCTACGAGCAATGTTTCCTGCCCTTTAAGTTTGGTGATTTTTAGGGCTATGTTGGCGACCTTGGTTTTCCTACGGATCTTCATTCCTGATACGAGTACAATAACGCAAGGAAACTCTTTCTTTATTTGACGGTACTAAATTGCTGGAACAAATTTGATGCTGTCCGAATCGTCAGTAAAAATAAAATGTGTCTATTCGGACCATGTGTCCAAATTATCAGTACCTTGTAAGAAATGGACATGAACTATGGGTAATGAGTCAGAAAATGTTCACTAAATTTGCCAAGACAGTGAAGTATGGTTTAGTTAGCTTAAGTGATAAACAATAGATGGACAAGTTTATTCATTAATTTGGACGGACGCCATGTTTGACCTGCAAACTACGACACAAAAATGTATTAGAAGTAAATGGATGATCCAAGCATTCAGACGCCAGAAAGTGTGACCATCAGTTTATCCCGAAGCAGTAATGCTGGCAAAGGAGGAGGCTGAACGCAACAGGCAACGGCGCTCACAGCGCCCCAGCCGCCGCCGGGATTCCGACCCCGATTTCCGGCCACTGGGCTTGCGGACGGCGAGCAATGGATAGCTCGCTGTCCGACCGTCCGGTAACTGTCTGGACCGAGCCCAAGTCGTCGACGGCGTGCACTGTTCCCGCGCGTATCAAGGAGTTGTCAGCAACAGCGGCCCAGCTGGGTCGAAGCCAACTGGAGTCCGGGTTAGCTCCGAAATATAGCTCAACCCTGGTATGAAAGGCATGAAGGAACGGGGTGGGTTTTTCAGCCAGTAAGAATCTGACATTATCTTCCGCTCCGCCCGAGGGTGGGGAATGTCGTTTGGATGTTTTTTCGATTTCGATTTTGCGATCCACACAATGGTGAAAACCAGGCATTTCTTCTACCTGAATCTGGTGCAGGAACCCCAAACGTGGAACGAGGTTATGTTCAGTGAGGACCTGCATCATGCGAAAAGTGAGAACGCCGTAGCTCCACTCCAGCTAGATATTCTTCAAAACAGAGACTTACCGTCATTATTATGGCATACCTTTCAAAACCCTTTTATACCAGGGCCGAGTCTTCTCTTCAGAAGCAGATCCTTGGCCCCAGTAGGCTTCGACTCTGCTGAGGACATTATATTTTTGAATTAAAATTGTACTACCACTCTTTTTCAAGAACAGTATCAATTTTCCGCGCACCAAGATTACCAGTCACTTTAACGGCGTCGTAACCATTTGGGGCATAAATCTTACGCAAAGAGGTCTAAGAAACTGGTTGAATACGTACATATTTAGTAGGTAGCCTGTGTTCTAGAATAATATCATGTTACTAAGAAGGCTTGAATTATGCTGGGTTAACAAAAATGGTAATATCTACAGAGAACCAAATCGTCGCGCTAAAAATGCTAAAAATGACGCCTTTATTAAAAATATTCGTACCTGGCATGCAATGTCAGCCGGGGATCGTTTCGAGCGGTCACATCTATTCGAAATCATCACAAGTTATCAAGTTGGAACAGATACTCCTATCAAGATCAAAGACTCTACAGTCAAAGTTTACATTGGACCTTTACATTTACCTGGGACAGGCAGTCCAGTTGGGTAGGTAGATCTAGTTTTGAGAAACAGGCCTACAAATTTGACTCGGCTGAGCAGCATTCGGGAAGCTACACAGTATCTTCTCGTCCAACATACCACAGTGTCTCGAGACCAAAGGCGTCCAGTGCGTGTTGCCAGTGATCAGGCTCACTATGGGCCTCATTAGAAGGCTTAAATTCACCCAAAAGGCAATAGATAGGGCTTCAATCATGCAAAGAAACATCAACACTACGTATGTTGAGTTTTCTTGTATGATTGAATCCGATTGATCCGTAGGAGAACCAAGGTTACCGATATAACCCGAATAACCACCTAATTAAAGTAGCAATAAGCGTGGCACATTGCTCGCAGAACAGATGGCCGATGGGGCCGAAAGGTTCTGGAGCAACCACGGCGTACCGGAATACACAGCTTTGGAAGGCCTATGTCCACCAGTGGACGTCTTTAAACTGTGATGATGATGAGTAGACGAAAGGCACTTGATGGTGGTGTTTTGTTTGTGTTTCTTCAGAGTTAAATCAAGAAACATTGAAGTTGAATCCTTACTAATATTATAAAAGCGGAAGTGAGTTTGTTTGTTTGTTAAGTTTTCACGCCTAAATGGCAAAACCAATTTTGATGAATTTTGGTATAGAGATAGTTGGGACCCTGGAGACGGACATAGGCTAATTATTTTGTGAGAAAAGGGGGAGAAGGAGGGAAAAAAGGGGAGAGGAATTAAAGTATATTAATAAAGGCGGGCGAAGGCGTGGGTACCTAAAAGCTAGTAAAACGATAAATCAAATGACCTAAAACCCTTATCTTCTTTTAACCAAACGAGATATAACTCAGTAAAAGAATTTACAGAAATAAACAGTAATATCTGCTTGACCGTATTTTTGAATTTAACTCTGACCGGGCGGCGGCCGTGTCTTTGATTTATTTGAACCGTATTTCATAACTCACAAGTTGGTGGGAGTGCGATGATGAGGTTTATTTTTATTTTAACCAGCTTTTGGTTTAATATTTATGCTGTTTTCGCTTTGAATTTTCATGCATTTTGTTTTATATTTTAATTTAGACTAGTTCTTTGTCCTGGAATTACACATAACTTAGTTAAATGTTTTGGCAATAAAGTTTATAATAATAATAAGATACTTTTTATTCCGGAAGTGTGTTCTCTTTGGATATTTTATAACTGTTTTGTAATAGGCCCAAGCACTTCAATTTTCAGATACTGTAATTAGAGACACACTAGAAAGACAATGGGAGTGCGACCGCCGGCGTTCGCTTGGAGTTTAATGGGTAAAAATAAGGCACGATGCCCGCTAGGGATGCGGGGATTTTTCTTAGAAGGAAAAACGTGGTCCTACATTGCAAAGTGTAACTGAAGGACACTTCTGCATTTTATTCATT
The DNA here is from genome assembly GCA_949319445.1 of Mythimna lalbum. NCBI lineage: Eukaryota > Metazoa > Arthropoda > Insecta > Lepidoptera > Noctuidae > Mythimna > Mythimna lalbum. The sequence continues at coordinate 14,321,299 of OX439357.1, read as the reverse complement.
ATTAGTTTTTTTTTAATGATTTTCCTCCTTAATAGCGTGCTGAATAGAACTTACTGCTCACTATGACACCAAGAGACACATTTGGATACAAACTTGCAAGAAAAGAAAATTCGAAGCGAGAAAAGTAATACATTTTTCCGTCAACAGCAACTGTACAAGTATACAAGCACTTAGTAGTGAAGCGATACCCTTCGTCTTATTTACACTTCGTGTGCCACTGAAAGACATTTCCTGAAAAAGATATAAATAACTGGATTTACACAAACAGTCTGTTCAAGAAACGTAGATTGGAATGATATATTCTACTGACCGATATTATACGAAACCTGAATATAGTTTGTTCAGAATCAGTAACTGAATGGATTCCAATATAGTTCTTCCATCATCATCATCTTCATCTGCCTTTTTAATGATCCCACTGCTGGGACTCAGACCTCCTCTCTAGGAGAGAGAATGGGCCGTAATCCACCACGTGGGCCCAGTACGGGTTGGCAAATGTCACATGTCTTCGAATTTTTGGTTCTAGGACATGCCGGTTTCCTCACGATGTTTTCCTTCACCGTTTTTGAGAGCAATGAAATAATAAATTACACAAAGTAATGCGCCTGGCGGGGTTTGAAGCCGCGACCTTATAACTCGTAAGTCGGAGCTGTTACCACTCGGCCACCACTGCTCTCATATATAGTTATATATATAGTTTTTACACTATGTTACATTTTTTCCCAAAAATATGTAAAAAGGTCACAAGTTGGACACCACCGACACTAAGTATAACATAAGTCACGGTAAAGGGCAACTGGAAAAAACACTGTGGGTTTAGTCAGTAAAAGTCTGACACTCTCTCACTCCATGTAGAGCACGAGAAGTTAATTATTTAATGATTAGCTTTTACCCGCGGCTTCGCCCGCGTTTATTAATATAAGTACTTTAGTATTTCTCCCCCTTTTCTCACTTTTTTTAAAAATTATCCTATGTCCGTCTCCAGGGTCTCAACTATCTCTGTACCAAAATTCATCAAAATTGGTTTTGCCATTTAAGCGTGAAGACGTAACAAACAAACAAACTCACTTTCGCTTTTATAATATTAGTAAGGATTTTCCATTAAAAAAAAAGCGGTCTCCTGTTATGCAATTTTGCAATTTGCGTAAATTCAGGCTAGTAGAATAGTTATATGTCGAACTGTTCATCCTGTGGTCTCCAGTAACTGAAGGAGGACACGCAAAAGAGACCCCTTGCATAATTTCTGATTAAGGTATGTTGTTACTGTGTATCCTTTTTTTTTTGGAGATGAAATTAAATAAATAAATATTCCCTAGATCTTATGGGCTATATTTCACACTATAGAGTTACTCACCTGGTGTCCGTTTGGTTGCGCAACCAATTTAGTTTTTTTTTTCGGTGGGCAAAAATTATCTAATGACAAACCCAGCTCTTAGGTGGAGCGGGAGATAGTGTCAGACTCTTACCGACTAAAAACTAACCCCGTTCCTTCTAGCCTCTTCATACCGGGGCTAAAGCTTCCTTTCGGATAACCCTGACCCCAGTAGGCTTCGACCGAGCTGGGCCCCTCCTGTTGCTGATAACTCCTTGAGGCGTGCGGGAACAGTGCGCGCCGTCGACGTCTTGGGCTCGGTCCGGACAGTTACCGGATGGTTGGACAGCAAGCTACCCATGGCTTGCCGTCCGCGAGCCCGGCAAACAATTTGGTGGCACGATCAGCTCGGACGTGTGGCGACTGGTGTCTGTATGGTGTTTAGTTTCGTAGTGTAGGACTATATTTCACTGGGACACCATCGTGGCGCAACTAGTCGCACCGCCATGGTGTCCTGGTGAAAAATAGTCTTTAGTCATCATGTGAACACAACGTCGAAGCAATCACGTACCTAGTTCTTTGTTATAATTGCCCTAATAAGTAAATACTCGTATCGATGAATGTTTAATTATACTTGTAAGAGTACTCGATAATTACCATAACGATATTCTCAAGTTTCCACTTTCCTATAATTAAGGAGATCATGTTCGAAAATTAATATTTATGTACACTAATAATATACGGAAAATTCCAGCAGCTTCTTTTTTAAATAGAAAATCAATAATTGAAAAAAAAAACAAGCCAGAGCAAAAAATTCAGTTCTGGGTGTAATGGGAAAACTTTAACTGACCAAAAAACTCCTTTTTTAGTGGGAAATCATCTGTTAACACCTCCCACCCTTGGGAAATGCGAAAGGGCGTGTCAGCCTTTTACTGACCAACTTGTTGACATTCCTGTTCTTTCTTTACCTTCGTTCCAGAGCCTCGGGGTTCTCTTTTGCACAACTCATAGCCTGAGGCCATAAATAGGCTTCGACCCTGCTGGGCTTATGGGTGGGCGGTTATGTTGACATCTCCTTGAAGCGTGCGTTGAAGACTAGGCGCCGTTGACAATTTCAGATCGGTCCGGATGGTTCTTTTAGCTACCCTAAAAGTTCCAGGGTCACGGTAACTTTTTCGAAGAATCCCGCAGTCCATTGGGGCTGGCCATGCACAGGCCACACGTGACAGCAACAAATGCAGTTACCTGAAGCTATAAGCAACTGCAAGCTAGCCGTTACATAATCGAGCTATCTCCTCCGTCATCAAAATATTTTCGTTTAGTTCGTTGTGAAGAAAATATGATCATGTAATTACTACCAACGTAACTAGCTCCCGAACTATAACTGCATCATTCCACCGACAATTTTCAGATAATCCGACCAAGTTCAGAAGTCCACAAGCCTTAGAGTGCCTCGATGTGAAAGATAACGTTTCATTAGGCTGGGTTATATCTTCTCAGAACACTGATGAAGATAACGAGACTAGACTTTTTCGTTTTATTGTGAGCTGATTAAGATGTGCAGTGAGAAAATAAAGACCTGGCTTTATAACATAACAGTGTGCCGTTTTCTTGACAAAAACAAAAAAGAGACAACAAAATTAAGTTTGTATGTAAACATTAAAATAACGCAAAACAGAAGAAAAACATGACATAATCAACCGCATAATATTTCTAAGAACTCAATCCTGCGGCGCACACGGTGCTTGCGCGGCATCGTGCACCATATTTCAATGGGCTAACCACCCGACTCGGACTCGAGACACGAGATGCAGACTCGGCTGCACACTAGATCCACGATAGCTTTTCCGACCAGAGCTTATTGCTTCAACACCAGGTATAGGTAGGAGTCTTCTCCTTGAGGGTGATTCTGTATATGGAACAGCTAAAGCCAATTTATAAATTAAGCATAAGTCTTATAATATCCCAAACTGCTGGAGCTCTGCATTCCTCTCTTGCAGAGGGAATGGGCCATAATTCACCACGTGGGCCAAGTGTGGATTGCTAAATTCACCGTTTTAAGAGCAGTTGTAATGAAATAAATTACTCTAAGTTATGCTCCTGGCTGAGTTTGAATCCATGACCTACAACTCGTAAGTCGGGGATGTTATCATTGTAGCACTACTGCTTGTTCAAATAATAATAATGCTCTAACATAAACATAAACTTAATTACCGGGCTAAGTTTATGATACGGTCTACAGACATCTGGAAGATAATTTCATATATTTTATATTAAATTATATATGTATGTTTATTTTGTATTTGTTTTTTGAGTCCTTTTTTTTCATAGTCTACTTTTATGTTAAGCTTATTTTTTTTATGCACCTACCACGTTTTTCTCTTTACCACCCTAAGTAGACTGGTAGAGAATGCCTAAGGCATTGAGTCCGCCTTTGTACTTTTATGTTGCATGAAGTTTTAATAAATAAATAAATAAATAAATTTCATTAGGCTCACAAAAGATAAGTGCCGAGATACTGAAAAGTCAAATAATTTCTTTCAAAGATCCATTTTTATAAAAGACTGGCTAACTCAAGCATATTTGCTTGGCAAAAGAAATTTTCTTGATTGTAATTTGTACATGAACTGAGAGCCTAGAAAAAATCATTTAGCGTTAACGATTCCTAGAATTTAATTGCCAAAAGTTAAAAATAAGTTTTTGATGAAAATATTTTTTTCACAGTAAGCTTTTGTAGCGCGGTATAATACTTATATAATAAATACTCGTCAAGACAAATCATACGAGCCCAAACTCGATGGGGTCGTGTCGTATAACTACCAAGCTCCTATAGCCACCTTCCGGTTTCATCATCAGATCAGCTCCATGTTATAACAATTTTGCATTCTCATCTGATTTACACATGCATGCAAAATTTCAGCTCAATCGGTAACCTGGAAGTGGGTCAAATTTAATTTGCAAGATTTGATTACATACAAACGTCGGGACATGTGAAACTAAATAAAAGCTTGTAAAAACCTGATCTAATTCCCTTCTCAATCACCATCCCTGTCCTGTAAACAAGTTTCGCTTTCCGACTCCCCCGTGATTGGAAAGATCCGGCGAATCTCCGTAAAACTAGCTATAAAACAGTTTCCTAATGAAATTGCCCAGGACATCTCTCACTTGAGCAATTTAGGTTGATATTGCTCTTGTAGGGGACTCCGAATAGAAGCAGTTATTGGTAATGTGTTGTGTTTTTTTGGAAGCCAGAAGGCGTTTATAGGTTTTCGGTTGAGTTATTTGGGATTGTAAATGTTTATGCGATAGACAAAGTTAAGTTTTGATTAATAAAAAACATGTTTTTAACGTAATTTGAGTGAGTATTAATGATGTTGTAGATTAAAAGAAAAACCATATTTATTAGATTTATTATCATTTTTTTAAATATATAATTTACAACTTAAAACTGGAATTATGCAGTGTGCAGCAATGCTGGAGAAGGAGGTGGCCGCACGCGCGGGTGACGGGACATTCTCACGCCCCAGCCGAGACCCCTGACTACCAGCCAGCGCACGACGAGCAATTTGTAGATCGCTGTCCGGGTATTCGGTAGCCGTCCTGACCGAGCCCGAGTCGTCGACGGCGTAGTGTTCTCCGCGCGCCTCAAGGCGATAAAACCGTTGAGACCCAGCAGGACCGAATCCTATATTTGGACAATGAATTGTGCGTAAGTGAAGCCTGGGGAACCCCCGAAGAAGGAACATAGGAGTGAGTTTATAGTCAGTAAAAGTCTGACACGCACTCCGGCTTCGCCCTAGAGCATAAAAAGTCATTGGATGATTTCCCACCAAAAAAAATGCATTATCTGTCAGACAGATGACAAATATTTCTCACAGACTAGCTCCTAGCACTACAAGGATTATCTCACGTTGTGATAGCTGTTTATGATGAACAGTCTGCAACAGATTATGATGGAAATGATACACGGAGCTTGTAGATACGGGAGTTATGTCTCACTTTGTGTTTATGGAACGACGCTGCAGTTAAGTTTTAGAAGTTTGTAAGCTGTTAAAGTAACTTTAGGAATGCAAATGAGATGAAGACTGATTTTACAAGAGAAATTCAAAATTTAATTTATGATCAGAGATGGTTATTCTTAAGTGTGTATGACTAAAAACAAAGCTAAATTCTGACTTCAAAGGATTGTAGCCGGTAATTTTCAGATTCCTTAGTTAATGTGCATATTAACATACTCCGTATTCTAATCGAGATTTTGAATGATATTTTTTTATTTTTTTATTTAAAGGGTTTAAAAAACAGCACGTACTTTCTTGAATACGTTTTGTGAAATAATAATAATAATAATAATAGTATCGCAATAGTTTTTCAAACCGCGGGTTTTTTTTTTTTTCTGTCGACGGGGAAAATCATCATTGATGAAACCCGCTCTTGGGTGGAGCGGGAGACAGTGTCAGAGTCTTACTGACTAAAAACCCCGCGCCGTTCCTTCTAGCCTTCATACCGGGGCTTTACCTTTCGGATAACCCCGACCCCGGTAGGCTTCGACCCAGATGGGCCCCTCCTGTTGCTGACAACTCCTTGAGGCGCGCGGGAACAGTGCGCGCCGTCGACGCCTTGGCTCGGTCCGGACAGTTACCGGACGATCGGACAGCGAGCTACCCATGGCTCGCCGTCCGCGAGCCCGCGTCTACGGTGGCTGGAAATCGGGATCGGAATCCCGGCGGCGGCGGCGGGGGCGCCGTTGCCTGATGCGGTCTGCCTCCTTCTTTGCTAGCATTACTGCTTCGCAGAAGGAGGCGACCGCCTGCCACTCCTCCTCGCTCCGGACCATGGCCTGAACCAAGGCCCGGCGCGAGAGGTCTCCGCCGCCGATCGCCCCCACGAGGGTACGGCGTTGCTCCGCCCAAGCAGGGCACACCTCTACTGTGTGCTCCACCGTGTCCTCCGGGCGTTCCGCACAGTGGCGGCACCCGGGCGTCTCTTCCGCTCGAATCCGATGCAGGAACCTCCCGAACTTGCCATGTCCGGTGAGGACCTGTGTCATGCGGAAGGTAAGGACGCCGTGAGGTCTTTCCAGCCACGCCTCAAAGAGGGGACTTACCGCCATAATTCAAACCGGTGGTTGTCCTTGGATGCACTAGCATAGCGCATACAGGGATAATCGCCGGTTGGTACCACAATCCATCATTAAAAGCATCTAAAAGGGCCTCTGCGAGTTGGTTTCGGCTCCTCGTACGCCTTCCAAAGGTCCAGGACCTTTGGAAGGCGTCCAGGGTCCTGAGATAAATAAATATATAAAAATTATAATAATATTCCACACCTATCACACACCGCCGTCTAGTCCCAAGCTAAGCAGAACTTGTGTTATGGGTACTAGACAACTGATAAACATACTTATATATTTCTAAATACATACATATTATAGATAAATTACACCCAGACACAGAACAAATGATCATGCTCATCACATAAACATTTGCCCTGGGTGGGAATCGAACCCACGACCTCCGGCATAGCAGTCAGGGCCACTAACCACTAGCTACCGGACGCCAACAGTGTTTGCAGGCGTTATCGCTCTGTTTATGTATTACGCCGTTCCTTCTAGCCTTCATACCGGGGCACGAGCTCCCTTTCGGACAACCCTGTCCCCAGTAGGCTTCGACCCAGCTGGGCCCCTCCTGCTGCTGACAACTCCTTGAGGCGCGCGGGATCAGTGCGCGCCGTCGACGTCTTGGACTCGGTCCATTACCGGACGATCGGACAGCGAGCTACCCATAGCTCGCCATCCACGAGCCCGCGTCTACGGTGGCCGGAAATCGGGATCGGCATCCCGGCGACGGCGGCGAGGGCGCCGTTGCCTGATGCGGTCGGCCTCCTCCTTTGCAAGCATTACTGCTTCGCAGAAGGAGGCGACCGCCTGCCATTCCTCCTCGCTCCGGACCATGGCCTCGACCAGGGCCCGGCGCGAGAGGTCTCCGCCGCCGATCGCTCCCACGAGGGCACGGCGATGCTCCGCCCAGGCTGGGCACACCTCGACGGTGTGCTCCACCGTGTCCTCCGGGCGTTGCGCACAGTGGCGACACCCGGGCGTCTCTTCCGCTTGGATCCGATGCAGGAACCTCCCGAACTTGCCATGTCCGGTGAGAACCTGCGTCATGCGGAAGATGAGGACGCCGTGAGGTCTTTCCAGCCACGCCTCAAAGAGGGGACTTACCGCCATAATCGTGGCGTGCCCAATGTATTACGCCTTCATCAAACATCGTGTTGCAAACGCAATTCGCGTTAGATGAAGTTTTTTAGCAAGCTTTTAAACCATGTTGACGATAGGCGAGTGGAAAAGTACCGTTTTAATAACAAGAAACGGATATAACTAGAAAACAAAAAATATATAACTTTTATTGCAATAGGAACACATACAATTACTGTGAACAAACAAAACCATTTCAAATTTATTGTTCAACAAACAAAATGCTTAATGCCAAACTTGTATTATACATATACAAAAGTTAGCAGTACTAATTCAAACAAACTTTATTTCAAAATTTTCATGCGAAGTTTTCATTGAAAATCCCTTTGTTTGTAAAATGGGTGTTGGAATAACTGATGTTCACATTTGTATGAACTCGATTCCCACCGGCTTCCCTTCAGAAGTTTAGAACACAACAACTCTCTACCGTAATTGAGAAATGGCACAATCAATCAATATTTTCTTTATCTTTTATCAATCTTTTGTACAGAGAAACATTACAAAACGCCTACACTATGGGTGGACATTAAATCAACAAAATTTGCATTTCAACAACATGTTGCTATAAGATAAGCCGCAGGCGCTATCGCCTTAAAGCTTTACAATTTATACGTCATGACGTCACATAAAGGTCAATAAACTTACGCGCGTATTAGCGCTCCAGTAAGCCGGTTTTTTTTCGAGTTATTTGATAGAGTTGTATTGAATAGGCTTAAAAACTACTAGACTCTTTTTAAAAATTCTTTCAGCATTCGAAAGGTACATTATCCACTTGTAACATAGGCTAAATTTTATTTTGGAAAAAAAATTGGGTTCCGTAAGATATTTGGGTTTTTCGGACACAAGGTGTAAAAAATCAACCAGAAAAGTTACTTATTTTGCGTACGCTGCCTAAAATATAAAAGATAGAACCATAATATGTTCTAATTAATTGTAGATCTTATAAATATCTATAAAAAAGTCCGCAAAACAGTATACCTATCTATATCGAGTGAGGCACAACAACAATTTTTTTATCTAATAATCTTGATTTTTTTTGGACTACATTTAAACGCATTTATTTTAATCCTTATCAAAACAAATTATTTCATCACTAAGTACAGTTTATGTAGATAATATTTGGTCTTTGGATGTTTAAAATTGTACGTTTGGTTTTGAAGTTATGGCGAAATTAAAATATTACGATTTCTGCTGCACTTATCAAAGCCACTTCTATTATGTTTGCAAGACACTACTTCAATATCTCAGTGCTTACACGTATAGTAAAAGTGGACTGAAGATACATCTGCCTATACAAGACTGAAGCCAGGATGCCAATCACAGATTTTCGGTAAGCTTTTTTTTTTCTCCGGCTTACCTCTCTCAATATTTCACGCTTCGCCACTGATTACAAGTTTACAATTTGTATTTTTACATTTTGACTGTGTGTGAAAAGAATAATAAATTAATGAGTTTATTTAAATTAATTTACAGTTTTATAACAGATTTGTATGCTATATTATTTAGAGCAGTGATGCAATCGTTCAGAGGCGGCGTAATGCGTGGGCGACGTGGGCCACCGCCTACACAGCCTCGCAGTCGGCCAACGCAAACATAGATAGATATTTATATTTAGTCATCTACCAATAAATAATTAAAAAACATCGACTAGCAAGTATCTTGCAATACTAACCTAACATAGTCGTTTTTTAAATATCTAGTCTGGTAACATTTGTTGGCGTTGCAGGCAATAAAATAATTACAATGAAGAAGTTAGCATTTTTGTGAATAAAAGTATTAAAAAAAATGTCTCAACATAATCAGTCCTTTTGCGTCATACATCAGGGGGCCTTGCAAAATATATTTTGGCCACATCGAATATAGGTCTTGCCCAGCTACTGCAATCGTTGATGGTTAAGAGCACTATATCAAGAGTCCATTCACTCTGGCCTTGAAGATATCTAAATTATAATGAGACTGGAAGACCTCTGGCAAATTGTTTTTGTCCTTCAATGTACGTGGTATCAACGACGAGGCGAAATGCTCCAGACCGTAGAGGTGTCAACAACGTAAGAGTGGACATACGTCATACCTCGGGTTGTCCGATGGTAGAAAGGTGACAGTGGAATCAAGTCTTCAGTCATAATTCCGTAGTTAAATACGTATTACGCCAATCACAATTTTAATGTGATTTTAATCAACATGAAGTTGTAACACTGTCGACGGCGCGCACTGTTCCCGCGCGCCTCAAGGAGTTGTCAGCCTAGCTGGGTCGAAGCCTACCGGGTTCGGGGTTATCCGAAAGGAAACTAGAGCCCGGTATAAAGGCAAGAAGGAACGGCGCGGGGTTTTTAGTCAGTAAGAGTCTGACACTATCTCCCGCTCCACCCAAGAGCGGGCTTTGTCATAAGATGACTTTCCCCGTCAAAAAAAAAAAAGTTGTAACACTGATCTATAAAATGCAAATAATCTTGGACTATCCCTTAACCCTTCAGATACCGTCAATTAGAGACACAATAGTAAGACAATAGATGCGCGGCCACCGGGTGTCGCTTGGGGATTCATGAATTAAGTGAATAGGCATAAGGTTAGTTTTTAAATTGAGTCGCGTAAGATTTTATGCCAAAGTGGATTTACTATCGTTCCCGTGTGCTCTACGTGCTCCTCATAGAGATATCAGCAAGGCCATGCCCGCTATGGCCTCGGGGACTTTCTGAAAAGGAAACCCGTAGTCCTAGAACGCAAAGGGCAACGGAAGGACACAGGTGTTGTTTTCGTCAGTCAAAATCCGACTTTTCGTCAGTCAAAGTCTTCCCGCTACAGCCAAAAGGCGAGAAGTAATTGAATGATTTTCCACTTTAAAAAAAATACATCAAGGTGATTTTTATTTTTCAATTTCCTACTGTCAATGTTTTTTTTTTTAATATCTTGACATTTATGTGTACGCTTTTGCGATCACAAAAACAAACAAGGTCAATCATGGCACTGTGTTTTCAACCCAGGTCCGCTTGTTTACCGTCCAAATGTCGGTTTCAGTGACAGGAGGCTGTAACTCTCAATGTGTCTCGTAAATTCGGGGGATTTCACTTTCTATCTACCACGTCTTGATAAATGGCAACAATATACCGGACAGTATGGTTTGCTATTATGCAATAAGTCACAGATCTTTGTTACTATACCTGGCGCCAGATAGATTTAAAATAAAGTACATTGACCTTTTCCTAATATCTTCATTATATCGAAGGTATCCGAAAATCTTTAAATTAACTGTTTTTCAGAAAGATCACGATAGATATTTTTTTTATAATGTATAGGCTCACGTTTGACCACTATCTCACCTAGTGGTAATGTCGACTCAAGACAGCTATGTATTTAATTCCGTTTAAGAAATAATAATGTCAATAAATATAGGAGGGTCAATGACCGTTATTCTACATTTATTTTTCACCTAGTTCGAAGATACTCGCAGATATAATCTATACATATAATAAATCTGTAGAAGTTTTTAGTTGTGCGCGCATCACGTAAAATATAATGTACGAAATCGATGTAGATAACTTTTTACATTAAAATAGTGTGTAACTCGATATATTACTAAGGCTTGGTTATATCGCAATTGACTATGTCGAAAGATATACTACATTCATTGACTGTTATGGTCCAGTTCCGGCAAATGCGCACGTCTCGTTCGTGCGAATCCCCTATGCCACGCGCATTTCGTACGAACATGAAATGCACGCGCGCAGTTTGCATGCAGTCAGATCTGTACCCCTAGCCAAGTTCATAATCTGCAATCGTTAACGCTAGTAGAACACTTCAGATGTACGGGAATTATTGTCATCTCAACGCTCAGTCACGAGGTCAGAACAAAAAAATCGGGGGCATGCCAAACTTGAGGCGTTCGACGCAAGAAAAAAGGTTGTAACTTGGCTAGGAGAGCTGGACGCACCATAGGCGGTACGAACTTCGCTAGATCAGCTAGTTTGTTATAAAATTCTAGCAATCCCGCTTGTTATTTGTATTATTATATCCATTCCTATAATAGCTCTAATTTTTATTAATATATTATACATTCTTGAAAATGAAATTGTTTTCTGTTTTCAAACTCTTTTCCTTATAAGCTAATATCGCCAATGTTCCCATATTACAAGAGCAGAGAGGAAAAATCACATTATACAGGAAATTGAATATGCACCGCTAGTAATAAATCTAGTAAACAACGCCGGGGCCTCCGCTAGTGATCAATAAAGGGATGTTAACAAATTTAGCTCCGTTGGAGATAGGTCACAGAATAAAGAGATACAGAAGGCGAGGTCTAGATACATTGTACAAAAATACGTACGTACACATAGACACGTACGAACGTTGATTGCTGACAAGCGACAGTCACGCTTACACTCGCTGTTCATGAGATCATGCTGTACGTATTTCTGTCACTACTCTACTACTTTCCACATAATTGCACCTTGTGGCTCCATACGTAGTGACGAAAAAGTAGTAGTAGTGAGAAAGCTTGAGCTCGTTTGCCAACGTTTTCATGTTTTTAGATGAATCAGTTATATTCGTCTGCTACATTTTAATTCATGAATCCCCAAGCGACACCCGGTGGCCGCGCATCTATTGTCTTACTATTGTGTCTCTAATTGACGGTATCTGAAGGGTTAAGATACTCGCACTAGCAAATTGACTGCACTGATACTACCTGCATGCTTGTTGGGTGTATGCCTCTTTCAAATGTTATTACAATTTTAGCCAATTTTGTTTATCTTGCTTCCATCGGAATCCTACGACCCTCACCGAGGCACAAGATGCATCTTGTGGGAACCCTGCTAACGCTGAGTCTTCCAATACGCTTTTGTCACTCCAGAACCTTTCGGTGCCATTGACCAACTGTTTCGCGAGCTATGTTCTCTGCCTACTGCCACTTAAGTTTGACGATACTGCATAATTCATACTTACTCAACCGTATTCATATATCCGTAAACTGGCCCCAATGTGTCGAGAGCTCATATAGTAAATAAAAGACAGTAGCGAGTTTGTATGCACTCACTAATAATATTGCACATCTATTACACAACGTCACCCTGTCCCAAACTAAGCAGAGCTTATGTTATGAATACTAGACAACTGATAAACATACTTGTAAATATATATATTTCTAAATATATATGTACATATTACAGATAAACTTCACACAGACAGAACAAATGATCGTCCTAATCACACAAACATTTGTTCTTGGTGGGAATCGGACTTACGACCTCCAGCGTAGCAGTCAGAGCCACTAACCATTAGACCAACAGGCTAATTAAGAACTCACTGTACGTGCACTGTGTCTATCTGTGCATGCGTTATCACTATCTGTATTTAGTTATCCTTCTGTACCTATATACTCTGTGACCTGGCTTTTAGGTACATTTTAGAGGCTGCTATCGATTCCTGATTGAAGCAAAGTGGTTCAAAACGTTCAACGAACATAAAAAATTCAAGGCTATATTAATAAGCTTCTCGATTTTGTGGTTCCTGTCATAATGATAACGCCTTTAATATTCAAATTAGATCAGGAGATTATCAATATTAAATTTAACCTCGATTTTGCCGTAATGAGATTCTGAGATGTGGTTTTGTTAGCGAAAACACGTGTAACGGTGACGGCATTTTGTTTTATAAAACATCAGTTTTAACAGTTTTCTGCATAGATTTACCTATTGGTTATTAGTTAAAATTGAAACTATACCTCAAATCTGCAGTCTTTTTTGAAGCTATGAAAATATCAAACTTCTAAATAATCGAAAAAAAAAGATACGGCCGTTTATGTCGAAAAAACGTTTTTTTGACACTCAGGGGAATCAAAATCACATGCACGTAGATAGACTAACAGACAGAATTGCGTTTTTGTTACAGGTATCGAATATAATTTCATATAAAAACCAAATAAATACAGTAAAAGTGTTGGGACACCTTTTCGAATCCCGGTGTAATCCCGGGCAGGCACGGAAATACGAGTAAGCCAGTTGGCTGACGTTAACTCAAAGCAATTACATAAGTGAGCCCCGGGATCGGGTGAGTGACGCAAACTTATAAAGCTGTATTAACGTCTTGCTGGAGTTGGAATGTCGGATGAATCACTTCTACTTCATGTAGATGGCAATATGGTAATCCAATCAAGGAGGAATGTAGCACGATAGATCACTTACATTAAGTAATTTGGACTATATATGCAGTAACCCTGCTGGAGTCTGTGTTTCCTGATAGCTATAACCTAGGGGTCTGAATAGATTGATCTAGGCAAGCGTGTTCCATCGTCGGCCATATCATCGCTTACCATCAGGTGAGATAGTGGTCAAACGCGAGCCTATCCATTATAAAAAAAAAAACTAAAGAAATAGGTGAAACCACAGGGAACAACTATGCGTGCATAAAATTTCCGTGCCGATAAGTTCCTGGCACGGTCATGGTATGAGACGGTGTACTTGGCAGACGCTTTTACGTACCTATGCTTATTATAAAACCACACGAAAGGTTCCGTATCGTCCGTAGCAAAAAACAGCAAAAAAATCACGATTATTGTATAGGAACACCTCTTAAGTATTATTTTATTCTGGTTTTAGAAAGAAATACGTCATCCGTAACAAATTCAACAGTGTAGCTACCACATATCATGAGATACGAGTTGGTGACAGAGAGGCTGAGAGCAGAGTCTTACTGTCCCCACAAACGGGCCTAAAAAACGCTCCCACAAAAAAACGCTAGAAAAGGCCACAAAAAAAAGCTAGAAGCCGCCGCAAAAAACAGCTGAAGCGCGCAACAGCTTGTGGCCGGAGAAGCTTGAAGCGGCGTTTTTTTGAAGCCCATCTGTGGGGATACTTAGTAACAGGGTCCCATTTTTACCTTTTGACAACTGAAAACTAAAAAGGAGAATTTCATTTGTTTATGTGGTCGTACCTAACCCAGTTTCAAGCGATTTTAAGTCAACAAAGGCACTAACGCCAAACTCTTAGAGCCTAATTTTGTTTGAAACAGATTGAAGAGGCAAGCTAACACAAGCGTTTATTAAAATTTTTGAATAATGATAATGTGCTTTGTACTAGAATGATCTCATTTATTTATCCTTCATAGAAACACCTGAGACATCAATTAGGTACAGAATAGCTTTTTAATTCCACTAAAAGTCAGCCTCGACCGTGTTTGTTAGAAATAGGTTATTAGGTCGCGGTTGACTTTAAAATGGATCATGTTTTAGGTTTAGGCTTTGAGACTTCACTCTTTCAAAAATTTGTTTTCATAGTTACCTAAAAGTCTTCTCTTTTGGGTTGTGAAAATTCAATATCTTCTCCCGCTCTGGGTTGAGCGAGAGGACGTGTCAGACTTTTACTGACAAAACCTATCAATGTTTGGAACACAAAAGGTAACTTTTGTGTTCTAGGAATGTGTGGTATGGTCATAATAATATTATGACTATAACATGTGCTTTTCTGTAAGTGGTGAGGCGCTTAGACGTAAGTTATTAAATATACAAATTATAATGTACGTACTTCTTGTTGAAAAGCTTAGATAATATTAAAAAAATAAACATTTTCAAACATATTTATAACTCAATAAAAAAGACACCAGTCAAAATACTCCAATAATATCACTATATCAAGCAATTTAATATATTGATCCCGCATAATATATTCCCGGGATCAATCCCGGACTGTGGTCCACCTTAATTACTATAGCGAGCAATAAAATAAATCCGATTATTCGATCCTCGGCTATCACGAGGCACATCAATGTTTTTAATAAAATTAATTAAAATTTTCTTTATTGAAATATTTCATCGTAATTGACAAAGTAACTTTTAATTGATGAAATTAACAATTTGCCAGCTTTAATATTATGAAGGTGATGGCGCTAATTTGGGCATAAAATGGATACAAAATTTAATTACATAGTTTAGAAATGGAATAAATAAAATATGGATATACGATTGAATATTATGATCCCACCAAAAACATTTCATGCAAAATGTTGCCAAGACGACCACATAAGGTTTGCCCTGTGAAAAAGATATCAGATCTCATGTAGAGCCAAGCTTCTGAATCTACACGGCCTAGCTCCACAGACCCTAACTTCACAAATTCTACATATCAGTAAAAAAGTATGCGTCGGCGTGAAGAACTTCACGCCTAAATGGCAAAACCGATTTTGATGAAACTTGGTACACGGATAGACCATGCCCTGGAATAGGACATAGGATACTTTTTATCCCGGAAATATGTTCCCTTGAGATAATTTTCTGCTATCACGCGGGCGAAGCAGCTGGGAGCAGCTAGTTGCTAAAATATTATTTTAAAAAAAACTTATCTATATAATTATATACTAGCTGACTCGGCAAGCTTTGTTCTGTCATATAAATTACCAAAGAATAAAATGGGGGGAAGGGGTAAGAAGGCAAAAAATAGCCTACGACCTATGCTCAGACCTACCAAATATACATAAATCTACACTGATATAATAAAGAGGTAAAGTTTATTTTTTTGTTTGTAGGGGGTAATCTTTTTAACCCTTCAGATACCGTCAATTAGAGACACAATAGTAAGACAATAGATGCGCGGCCACCGGTGGTCGCATGAATTAATTCATGAATCCCCAAGCGACCACCGGTGGCCGCGCATCTATTGTCTTACTATTGTGTCTCTAGTTGACGGTATCTGAAGGGTTAAGTACTGGTGTGACTGCTAAAAAATTTTCACCGATAGAAAGTTGCTTTATTCCTGAGTGACATAGGCTATATTTTATGTACGAGAGCGAAACTACGAGCAAAGCTAGTACTTTCATAAAAATTGTAAGTTTTAGGGAACTTTGATAACATATACTGAGACACGAGATATACAATCTGCACTAATATTATAAAGAGGTCAAGTTGGTTTTTATGTTTGTAGGAGGTAATCTCTGAAAGTATTGCTCCGATTGCTGAAATTATTTCACCGATAGGATCTGCTTTATTCCTAAGTGACAGGCTATATTTTATGTAAGCAGGTGTAGCCACGGCAAAAGCTAGTATGAGAAGTACTTATACCAAAAGCAAACCACTAATTAAAACTAACTAAAACCCATATAAAATATGGCATCATAAAATTCCTCGAACACTACGTACTAAGTTAATTTGTTAGGCGAACCGTTATGAGCACATAATACAGTTAAAACTCAAAGATAGGTGTATAGGTATTTAAATTAAAACAGGATGTTTTGAATTGTTTTGGAGCCAGCCACCCAGAAAGATGATGCTGATTGCTCATACTATAGCGTAGAAGTCTACGAGTATGGAGAATAAATGAAGAGGCAGATTTGGAAGGCCTTCTAAAAGATAGACCTGTGACCTGATGAGGGTCGCTAGTACCCGATAAATACGTGACGCGCAGGAGGTCGTTGTGGTGACACTTGGGTAAGGCCTATGCCTAGCTTGGACATCTTTCGGCTGAAATCAAGATGATGATGATTTTTTTAAATCGTTTCTTTGTATATAATCTACACACATAAACAATCTATTTACATCTCAATTATCAAGAAATCAGTAAATCATAAAAATGATGCTAATAGCACCTTTTTTAAGGGTAGACCTCTATGGAAAAGAATATGTAACACAACCCATGGCCATTATTTTGTAATGAATCACTATACATATAATGACAGCCACCGATGCTGCAGACAACGTAGCCACCTACTAGAGCCAACGTAGCCACCAACTGGAACCAACGTAGCCACCTGTTGGACCCAACGTAGCAACCTACTTGATCCAACGTAGCCACCTACTACACCCAATGTAGCCGACTATTGGTCCCAACGTCGCCACCTATTTGACTCGACCAAACATAGCCACGTACCTGGACTCAACATAACCACGTACTGGACCTAACGTAGCCACTTACTAGACCCAACGTAGCCACTTGCTGGACCCAACGTAGGCCCCAAATGAACCCAAACTATTTAAGGAGTTCACCACCGGTTAGAAAAGATCCAATCTACACATAAGCCAAACATATTGGCGCGGTCTTTGATACCCCATATTTTAAATTCGGAACCAAAAGCCTTTTATCCAATCACTCGACCCCTACTAAACATTAAAGAGGTAATTACTCTTTGATACCTCGGCTTTCAAACTTCTGAAGTAGGTCTACAAACAAAATGGGCCGCCATTTTGTTCGACGTTAAAGTGAGCTCGCCACTAATTTTATGACACGAACTCTGATCAAGGATGAGAAGTTTTGGGGAAACTTTGGTGACATAGCCGTCACGTTTACCCAACTACCTCAGAAGGAGGGTATAGCTGTTTCAGATAAAACTTTCTGTGATGATGTACTTTTCTTAGTTTGTCGAGTAAGAGTAATACATCCTATTCATTTATGTCACAAATCATCAAGTGTATTTTAATATACTTCCTCGAAAACTTGCTCTTATTCGTACCGCTGTTAGGCACGCAATTGACGGTTTTTCGTACTGGTGCGGAAAAGTGCGCGAGCTCGGCCTCGTCACAATTGATTGAATTTATCGTTTTTTTTAAATTATGTATAGGCTCACGTTTGATCACTATCTCACCTGATGGTAAGCGATGATGTGGCCGACGATGGAACATCGTACCAGGCTAGGCGCTAAGTGATCCCTACGAGCGACTCCTGTTTATTTATATCTTCGTAAGTGTAGTGAAAAACGTCGTTTGATACACGTGGAATCTCTGCTGCACTCTGCTCCATAACCTCTCACCTAAGGCTCGGGCGAATCCCGCCTCAGTCAATACTTTAATATTAACATAAGAAAATTGCAAAAAAATAACAAAGGAACACATCGCACCAATAAAAGACTTGTAATTTAAAATGCAAAATTTTAAAATTGATTTTGGAAATTCCACATTCGAGGCTATTTTGTTATTTCCATGTACACGTTTTAAAAATTCTATCAATAAAGTTATTTGACTACAATTGATTCCCATCCGAGAATCGACACTTTTCTTTAGGGTGCTATTTAAAAGTGATATGCGAGGAAGTGAGATGAGAGGATAAGTAGTGAAACTTAGCGTTGTGTAGCTGCGTGGTACGAGAATGCGGTCTCTTTTCAGCTGAGCGTGCATTCTTTCCAAGATCGCGTTCTTCTCACACATTCCTCGCACACATCTCTCATTTTTGTATGCGGTTGTTTCCAAAGGTCCACGAGTCTATTGTTCTCGGAAAATGAAAGTTAGAACATTAGACCCTAACAAGTTCACATCATTTTAAAATCTAGATCTGCACTTTTACACTTAATATTATAAAAAGGGAAAGTTTGTTTACTTGTTTTTACATATTTTTTTGGGTGTAACTGTACTGTACTGTATCTACTAATCCGATAGCTAAAATTTTTTACCGATAGAAAGCTGCTTTATTCCTAAGTGACAAGCCATATTTTATGTAAGTACAAGGGCGAAGCTGAGGTCAAAAGCTAGTATTAAATATTTTCTTACCCTACGAGTCCATGGGAATGTTTGGTAGTAAAAGCTTTAGCACCTAGCATCGCGAGCCTTTTCCTACAAGAGATGACTAAGCTAGGCTAAAATGAATTGATCCCATTGGTGGACTTTGTCTCCGCACAACTACCTCGTTCATCTCTGTTGGTACAGCACCCTTATATTTGAATCAAAGTTTGTTTATATCGAAATTCAATAATTTTGGTAGACGTCGTTCAGCCTGATTCGAATTGACCTAGTTTTAACTTTACCGATTCAACTGATTACCAATAGCACGGTTATAGTATCATACAGTATTGTAACTCGGCCGTATCTTTGAAAAAAATGCCTATAGCCGCGCGGTACGTAAACATGCGATAGGGCTGCCCGCCTCCAGCATTCTAATTACATTTGCCTACTTTGTGTTTCCATTTAGTTTTGTGATTGTAAATATACTTACTTTTTTATATAAACAAAATACTTTGTTGTAAATGTCTTTGATTGAATAGGAAGTGTTCAATAAAAATGCGTGTAGTATTATTTTGATTGGTAGATTTAAATAAAATGCTTTTTCTAGTATTATTCATACACTTAGTACAAATACAATAAACCACTATTATTAATAATAAAATACCACGTCTTTACTTTTAATTATACAAACTAACAATAATCGCGATTATTGTCATAAGACACCGTCGTCACTGCGGCACAGTTGCGACGGTCGCGACTGTTTACATGCCGAATGCATGCTACAACCGAGGCGCGTAGGTATAGCTCGCGTTTCGTCCGATTGTATGAAGTTGGAATACTGTATGATATTATTACCGTGCCAATAGTTTCAGCTCTACGTGTCCATCCAATAATTGTTTGTGCTATTGTATTGTATTGTATATTAGTTGTAAACAACAACATATCAACATGACAATGATGTAATAAAGGCCTGTTAATGTATCTATTGAGTACCGGAAGCATGGCCATTACACCTAATTAGTCTGTTCATACCGTCCATTCATGAATTATGATGGACTAAACAAACTAACTGGTCAATTATTTTGTACAAAATAGGCTCTTAATTGGAATTTTGGGGAGCAATAACAATTTAATCTGGCATAAAATATGCGGAACGAGGCTTCAAATACTGTATCGGTGCTGCTTGATGTACTCGTATCCTTCGAAGCTGGATAATTATGGCAAATATTTTTTTTATCATCATCTATCAGCCGAAAAACGTCCACTGTTGGACATAGGCCTCCCCCAAACTTCGTCACAAGGACCGGTCCTGTGCGTTACGCATCCATCGGATTCCCGCGACCCTAACCAGTTTATCAGTCCAACTTGTTGGAGGCCTTCCAACGCTGCGTCTTCCGGTACGAAGTCGCCACTCCAGAACCTTTCGTCCCCTTCGATCATCTGTTCTGCGTGCAATGTGCAAAATATTTTTTTTGATGCCTCTGAATGTGAGAAGCTAAAAGGACTAGTCAACGTGATGACTTCTCTCACTCTAGGGTCATGGCAAGAGGGAGTGTCACTTTTCTGACTAAAACTGCACCTGTGTTCTTCAGTTACCCTTTGCGTTTTAAGTTCTTTTAAAAACTTCCCTGCCAGGGCCCCTACAGTTTTGCTAACAAATCTCTTTTTGAGGCGCGCATGCAACACTACAATCTTTGACTAAAAATGCAAATAAAATCTGAGATATGGAAGACTAGCTGCTCCTAGCGGCTACGCCCGCGTGATAGCAGAAAATTATCCCAAGGGAACATACTTCCGGGATAAAAAGTATTCCATGTCCTATTCCAGGGCAGGGTCTACCCGTGTACCAAGTTTCATCAAAATCGGTTTTGCCATTTAGGCGTGAAGACGTAACAAACAAACAAACTTACTTTCGCTTTTATATATTAGTAAGGATAAGGATAGTAAGGATAAGGAAGTAAGGATAAGGATACGAATTTAATTTTATTTATCTGTCTTGAGTAATGGTATGTTACCCTAACACAAGCATCGGAAATAGACAGGGTGTATTCCTCTCTCTCCAGAAGACAAATCGGAAATGAAAACCCTAGTTCAACTTTGCCATGCTTTTTGCTTCCAATTATTTAGAACTGGCGTATTCCTCTATGTATGGGTATGCTCGACGTCAAGACACAGATTGGTCGATGATAAAAAAACGCTTGGCCGGATTAATACGTGGAGGTGACCGTCGTTTATTTAATGACAACCTTCCATAGGAATCGGAAAGTAAGTCGTTATCCCAGAGTAGATCTATATCTACTTTATAATAGGTCTTTATCTATGAAATTGCCGCTCTGCAGTACTGGCCATTTCAAATCAAAATAATTTTTGTTTGGCTAAGAATTCTAATTGCAAATTAGTTTTATTTCAAAACATGGATTTTTTTTTCCAAAAGTAGTCATTTGTTTATTGATTAGTGTTACATTTTCATCGCATTTCAATCTTTTTCGTCATCATCAATACGTTAAAAACTCGAGTAATTATGGAATATGGGGAATTATGGAATATAATTATGAAAACTGTCAGCGGCGTCCAGTGTCCTACTGGAGTCTAATGCCCGTTATGACTTGCCAAATCTGTGTTATACTTAGTATCGGAGGTGTCCAACTTATTACCTTTTTTAAATATTTTTGTTAAAAACATGGAGTAAATATTATATTGGAAACGATTCAGTTACTGATTCTGAAAACTAAATTCAGGTTTCGCTACACGAAAAATAATATTGCATAAAGTCGAAAGTTTGTGTGTGTATTTGTTAATCCTTCAATCCGCTAACTTGTATGAACAACTGAATGAAATTAGTCGCACAGACCTGAAATTAGACCATGTCCTGGAAGGAACGTGGAATACTGTTTTATGGAAAGAGTATGTTTTCTGGAAAAAAAATTTCAACTAACTCGCAGACGAAGCCAAAGCTAGTTTCACTATATTGCAACTCGCAATATATTCAACTTGCAAATAAAACGCCTTCCTAACTTTAACTTTCTCAAACTGTGTACCGTAAGTAGAGTGTGAACTGCAAACAATACCATACTTACATACGTGACGTTTCCGAGAAAATCTCCAACTTTGAACTGCACTTTGCGGTATAAAATATTTTATTTGCTCGAATAAAATTACAGTACAGAAGGTTCACTCTATACAATAACCAGAAACCGACGCATGCATATAAATAGATACAGACACACATAGATACGTGCGGCGATGTCGAACAAATGACAGTCGCGAGTGTGCTTTTTTTTCAGGTGGGTAATCATCTAATGACATTTTCCACCCTTGGGTGGAGCAGTGTGAGAGACTTTTATTGTTTTTTTTTTTTTTATTACAGCGTGCAAAAATCATCTAATAACAAACCTCGCTCTTGGGTGGAGCGGGAGATAGTGTTAGACCCTTACTGACTAAACACCCAAGGTGGCGCTGCACAAATCCGAGGCTATGTGTTTTCACGGCCCTCGGAATGCGTCACTATCAGACTCCCAACTAACGGTAGGAGGAACTCGCATCGGCGTCGGGTCGACGATGAAGTACCTGGGACTCGTCCTCGACAGCCGGTGGAATTTCGGAGAACATTTCCGACGTCTGGCCCCCAAACTCAACCGGACTAGGGCTGCTCTCAAGCGGCTCCTGCCCAACCTTGGGGGTCCAGACGCCTCCTGCCGGAGGCTCAACGCTGGGATCGTTCGGTCCATGGCCCTTTACGGGGCGCCGGTGTGGGCGCCATCGCTGCAAAAGGGACCGGCGGCAGTAAGCTTCGACCCTGCTGGTTCCCTACAATTTGCTGACATCTACTTGAGGCACGCGTGGAGCACTACGCGCCGTAGACGTTTGGAGCTTGGTCCGGACGGTTACCGAACGGTCGGACGGCGATCTACCCATTGCTCACCGTCCACAAGCCTGCGCTTACGGTGGCCGGAAATCGGTATCGGGATTTCAGCGGCTTGGGTATGAGGGCAGTAGCCACGCGAGTGCGACTACCTCTTTAGCTAGCACTACTGCTTCGCAGAAAGAGGTGACCGCCTGATCGCGAGTACGCTAGCACTTGCTTTAACTAAAGAGTATCGATGTGTGCGTGAGTTGTCGCTCGTTGGTTGGCAAACCTTCTGCATTTATCTTCATATTTTTCTGGCACAACATTGTGTGGTGTTCGTAAAACTAGTGCTTGTCATGCAGATGGTGTAAATAATGCATGTCTTGGTAATCAGCCGTTCTTTGTTACAATAGTTTTATTTTTATGTGGTGCAAGCATTTTAAAGCGGTTTCAAGAGAAGTTTCTGCTTTAGCTATCTACAGAATACAAGTTTGTTATAGTCCGCATCTACGTCAATACTAGGTAAATTGATATCTTATGTATAAAATTCTCATGTCACAGTGTTTGTAACAAAACTCCTCTGAATCAGTCGAGCCTTTATTCAGTTTGACCTTTTCTTATAAAATTCAGTTGGTCTGAAATCAGCAATACATATTATGGATAAAATCCACCCAGACGCAAAACAAATGAACATGCTCTACACATAAGCATTTTTCTTTTTTTGCAAATTAAAAGCACAACCTCTGGCATAGCAATCAGCGCCACTAACCACTAGACCAACAGGCTGGGCCGGTAACTGTCCGGACCGAGCCCAACTCGTCGACGGCGAGCACTGTTCCCGCGCGCCTCAAGGAGTTGTCAGCAATAGCAGGGACCCAAATGGGTCTAAGCCTACTGGGGCCAGGGTTAGCTTCAAGAGAAAGCTCAGCCCCGGTATGAAGGCACGAAGGAATGGAGTGGGTTTTTTAATCGACTTCGAAAAGGAGGTTCTTTGTTCGGCTGAATGTATGTTTATTTTTTTTTTGTATGTATGTTCACCGATATTTCGGTCAATTGCGGACCGATTTTGAAATTTTTTTTTTTATTGAAAGGTTATGCTTCCAAGTTGGTCCCATAAAAATATTGTTATGATCTGATCATGAACTTCGAAGATATGGAACAGAACTCCTCATAGAATCATAGCAGAATTGTCGTAGCAAGTAAAATTGCTTTGTTTATACGTGTTGTCGATGACTGACTGAAAGAACAGGGGTAGGGGAAGGGGGGAGGGGGTAAATTCATATAATATAACCGTATTTGGGATTATAAGAATCGTTATGAGATGCACTCTGGCTATAAGGTAATTTATGTTTAGCCGAAGGGTAGGTACTTTTTAGTGGTGCTACCATAACTAAAAAGTGAAAAATAAAAAACTTTTTACAAAAAAAATTAAACCGACTTCAAAAAGTACAAAATAACTTTAATTTCGGACGTCGGTGTTAAATGACGAAGAGACAAGATTAGGTATCTATTATAGAAACACCGACTTCCGAAATTAAAGTTATTTTGTACTTTTTGAAGTCGGTTTAATTTTTTTTTGTAAAAGTCCAGTTGGAGTGATTGTTAGTAAAATATTGTTTGAATTTATTTTATTACAGCTTCTATTTACAGTTGATGCATAAAAGAAAAGTGTGCGAATTTTTTAAAAAGATCGCTAGAACAGACGCTTCGTAACTAGGTAAAATTTTATAAAAATAATTTTCAAGTGAGCCTGCAAATCCAGGCTACAGTTTTAAAACTCTTCCTAAGTGTCAAATGTTGGAGTGGCTTCTCAAGATTAAACTCACAGCGCTTTTATTTTGTTCACTCTTCGCACAGAGCATAGAACGGCCTTAGCGGTAAATGATAACAGTAGATTATGTGACTAGGGAATAAAGCAGTGTCTAGCGGGCGGCATGGTGAATACCGAACGAAACGAAGGTTGCTCATTTTAATCCCGAACGTCAGTGAGGGCTTCATATAATTAATAAAGAAACATGAGTGAAGTGAGGAATTCAATCCGCCAAAGACAAAGACAGCTTTATCCCCGTGTTGGATACTCTACTTTTTACACCATCTGTGAGATAAACAATTTAGTCAATCAAATCATGATACTTATTAGAGAAATATAAGTATTATATTTACAAGTTAATCAAATAAACAACTACTTAATTCATGAATCCCCAAGCGACCACCGGTGGCCGCGCATCTATTGTCTTACTATTGTGTCTCTAATTGACGGTATCTGAAGGGTTAAGTGGCAATTCTTCTGGCTATGTCGGTAACCTTAGTTCTCTCACGGATAATTATCATGATTTCTTAAGCGACCACACTAGGAAACTCCTCTAATGAAGCCCATTGAGAGCGACCACGTTTGTGAGACTTTAGTATGGCAAAACAGTTCCCTCTCTCTCTCTCTCTCTCTTTCTTTCTCTTTTGCCTAGTCTTGTCCCTTTATTTGGGGTCGGCTCTCCTCGTACCGCAGCTCCAGGAAGCTCGGTCCCGGGTTGTCTGTATATCTAGTTGTGCCCGCTTGGTATCCCTGTATACGGTTGTCCACTATGTAGAAAGTGGTCTCCCTTTGCCTGTCTTTTTATTAGGAATGGCTAAAACCCTTTGAACGCAATAGCCCTTGTCACGCCTCATCACATGTCCAAACCACTTCATACGACTCTCCGTCATCTTTTCTGTGTAGCAAAACAGTTATTAGTTATTAGTAGTGTGGCAAAACAGTTATTTTAAAAAATGCCATGTCTGGCCGTTACTATTAGTAGATTCCATGGTCTGTGACTAGTGAATACTTGTTCAACTAAGTACAGAGTAGCTTTTAAGATGGGATGGTTGTAGCTTGAATGTTTTATTTTGCGCTAGCATTAAATAGAGTTGTTTTAAAAACTTGGGATTTATAAACACTTTGTGGGGTTTTGTCCTTGTCGTTTTTTTGTGGACGGAGTGAGAGAGCAAGATTCTTTGGCTGTGAGATTATTTGAAATGAATACCGCGGGCCTGCAACGCAAAGTGCAAATCACAAATCAAATTTACTTGTTGTTTTGTATGATATATTTTAAACAAGTTTTCAATGAATATATTTTTTTTCTTAGCAAGCTTTTATAGCGCGGTTTTTACCTATATAATTATATAATACTCGCCGAGACAAATCATACGAGCCCAAACTGGATGGTATTGTGTCGCTTGACTACCAAGTTCCTACAGCCACCTTCCGGTTACATCATCAGATCAGCGCCATGTCATAATGATTTTACATTGTCATCTGATTTACACATGTATGCAAAATTTCAGCTCAATCGGTAACTGGGAAGTGGATCAAATTTAATTTGCACTCCCCATTGTTGTAATTATAATCATCATATAACTTGATTTTTCTATGATCTTAGGGACATTTAGTCCCCTAGTTTATCTGAGGCAGCTTCGCCACGCAACGCTCAAAATTAAAAAAAATCAAATGTTTTTATTTTACATAGACCTACATGAACACTTATAAAACATCAGAACTTGTTCACGGTTCCAAATTGATCGTTTCCTACTGGAGAAGAACCGGCAAGAAACTCCATGGCTATACTTTTAAAAATCTCTCAAAGCTCAACCTACGTGACGCTGCAATACTGCCCAGTTTGACGTAACGTGACCCCCAACACTTGAAAAAGTAATCACGCGACGCGGAACATGTTGAAAAAATTTATAGCGTTGCGTGACATGTTGGGGGACAATTTGTCCCCTAATATATTTGAAGCTTTATACATTTTAACTATCTTCGAAGAATAGTAGTTGTAGTTTTATTAACAGTATAATATTATATTATTAATAGTCTTATACTTTGTTTATTATAAACTACATAATTTTACTTCTTAATTTTAATAAATACCCAAG
Source organism: Mythimna lalbum (assembly GCA_949319445.1). Lineage (NCBI taxonomy): Eukaryota > Metazoa > Arthropoda > Insecta > Lepidoptera > Noctuidae > Mythimna > Mythimna lalbum. Next base: position 14,294,574 of record OX439357.1, on the reverse strand, counting down.
ATCAAAGTTCTTACAGTCTATAAGTAATTATCATTCATCACTTTATAATTACAGTGTTAAAATAATGATTTTATACAAAGCAGGTAACCTTTCTACTTTATAAATCGGTTTATATTAAAATTTACAAAACACCAGCGTGATATAACGTTTAATTAAAATTATGAAGTTTCGCAGCTTGAAATATGGTATGTATATTAATTTCAACTTAATTATCAACGTGATAAAGTATGTTTTCCGAAAATAAGGCGTGTCTCCCGTGAAATATCTTGGGAAAAACATATTTTGTAATTAGTCAATTCCTTTAAATACTTATTTTGTGATTTGTTTCTTCATAATATTGTGGCGGTATATAACGTGTAGTTGTTGAAAGTGAATTATTCCATTTATTTATTTTTCAATTTGTAACTCAGCTGTATCCTAATATTAATAATATTTGCGGTGAATGATAAGTGAAGTTTACTATGGCACAAAATGGTTATTATTACAAGCTTTTATTAAAGAAAGAAAGAAAGAAAGAAAACCGTTTATTTGAACCTCACACATATTAAAAATATAAATTAAAAAATAGGTACAATAAACACAGAAATTCAATTCAGTTTCACCTGTTTCGATGTTTGTCTGAATCAAATCTTGAAAATTAAATTTGACCCACTTCCCGGTTACTGATTGAGCTGAAATTTTGCATGACACGCGTATATCAGATAACAATGCAAAATTATTATGACATGGAGCTGATCCGATGATAAAACCGGAAGGTGGCTATAGGAACTTGATATTTAAACGACACAAGCCCATCGAGATTGGGCTCGTATGATTCGTCTTGACGAGTATTAATTATATAGGTATACTGAGCTATAAAAGCGGGGGTTGTCATAAGATGATTTTTGCCCACCGTAAAAAAAAAGCTATAAAATATGATTTTCACTAAAAGCTTGTTTTTCAAATAGATTTTAAAAAATTACTTATACACGACAATTTTTCCCCTAATTCTTATTCTAAAATAAATAAGAACCTTACGAAAATAGGTGTGTGTGTATATTATTTAGTAAAAGTCTGGCATTCTCTCACTCCACCCTAGAGTGGGAGAAGTAATTAGATGATTTCCCACCTCCAAAAAAAAAAACAATCCAAAACTTTCACCTTTATAATATTAGTGAGATTATTAAGCTTTTAAAAACCTGTAATGTCTGTCAAGAAAAATGAGGATATTCCCAGTTAATGAAATACTGATAAAATAGAATTTTCCCCTATACTAAATCTGCCTAAGCGATTTATTGCCCCGTGAAGTACGTATATAATGGCCCTCTGCTTTTTGAATCCCCGAGGTATCTAGTAAATGTTCGAGAATTAATGTTGATTTATGTTACTCAGTGTGTTAAAGTACCTAAAATTTGTTAAATTCGATCTGGTAAATACCTGCGTGGTATATAAAGAGCTAGCTTCTGCCAGCGGCTTTGCCCGCATGAAAGTAGAAAATACATAGCCTATGTTACTCAGTGAAGAGGTAGCTTTCTAACAGTGAAATAATTTTTGAATTCGCTCAAGTAGTTTTTAAGTTAAATTGTAACATACATACAAACAAAAGATGAAATCTTTCTTTATAATATTAGTCTACATATCTTATATTATTTGTACAAATTATATTCTTTCTAGTATCTATCAGCAATTTTGCTCGAGTGAAGATAATAAAAAAAAATTAAGTAGTAAACCACGATAGCGATAGGCTGCTGTGTTGCGTGTCGCGGGGTCAATTCCCGCACAAACAAATTTTTGTAGGCCTAGGATAGATGTTCGGGGTTTGGATGTCTTGTGTATATTAGTGTAGATATTTGGGAACGCACCCACGATACAGAAGTAACTCCTAGCGTAGCTCCAACAGTTAATTAAAAAAATAATATTTAATGTTTTGGAAAATATCATAAGAACCAAAGTTGTTATTTATGTTGTTAATAATACAGCCCTGCAAGGTTTTTAGTGTTTCACAATTAACCCTGTATGTATAAAAGACAAAGTCTAGACTACCCACTGGCTCATCAACCCCCAGCCCAAACCCTTAGCACCAGAACGCTGCACAGAGATTCTTTTTATCATTTATACAAATAATACGACATAATTTTCCCAAACTTCAAAATAAGGGGATGAAACGGGGTTCAAAAGTTTGTACAGAAAATTCTACTTTCACACGGACGAAGCCACTGGCAGAATCTAGTAATATATGTGAGATAGAAATTGTACAGGATCTTAGCATAATCAGACATTTAATGTTCCCATTGCTGGGACTCAGGCTTACACTCTAGGAGAGGGAATGGGCCATAATCCACCACACGGGCAAAGAGCGGGTTGGTGCATGTCAAGTGTCTTAAAATTTTTAGTTCTTGGACATGCGATGTTTTCCTTAACCGCTTTGAGAGCAGTAGTGATGAAATAAACTACACAAAATAATGCGCCTGGCTGGGTTTGAACCCTCGACCTACAACTTGAAAGTCGGGGCCGTTACCACTAGACCACCACTGCTCTATTATTCTAATCATATCACGTACTTAGCAAACCTCATATGCCATTATTAACGTAATAGACTAAACAGAATCTATTTCACTATTGTATGTAACATATACTGGTCTTTACCCAAACTACGAGTAGACCTCCAAATAAATCATGAACTTGTTCAGTTCGATATAACTGCTGGTTAATGCGAAAAGGTTTCGAATAATGGCCAACCCTACAAATGGTTTTGTAATCCTTACCCTAAAATATATAATACAGAAGGTGAGCTCAGTTCAAAAAGCAATATCAGGCGCAAGCACATACAGACGCGTAAATGGCTATTTGAAAACATGTAGCGCCATCTATGACGCCACATAAGAACTACGAAGAAAATACGAAATCCTGCATCGCGCAATCAAAGTTCTCCGCGCGATTTGAATGTATACGACAGCCCAAAATCAACTATCGGGCAATAGCCTACCAGACTATAACACCTGTCTAGTCAGAGGATCCTCCCTTTTCAACGGAGTGCGTGGGACTTTACTCTCTGTTCTGCATACCTCCAAAAACCTTTTATTACTGTCCGTTCAACCGATTTTGACTTTTAATACGTTGGCAGCATGACAAATGGCAATAGAAGTACATAGTTGGTATTGTAACCACTCTTATACTCGTAATGCCATCCTTACGCCTACGAAATAGAATTTAAAATCGGCTGAACAGACAGTAAAAATTTTTTTTTTCTAATATCTAATATTAACGCGAATAGGGTATATGTAAGTGTGCCTTTGCGCTCGATATGTGCAGTTGTCCTTCTGTACCTATCTCATTTGTGTCCAAACAGCTTAGTACATATGTTATGTCGTCTTGTTTCTAATTACCCGACCATAAGCTTGGGTTCTGGGAATGGTAATTTAATGACCATCTGTTGTAATAATATTGCTGTAAATTATCTCAAGTATCATGTTCTACGATTAATTAGGCGTTATTGTTTGAGTAGTTTAGAGGTGTATTGTGAAATTATGTTCTGAGACTCTCAACAATGAAATGTAACCAACCCTAACGGCCTGTTCATGACTTTAGAGCTATGAGCGGTAACTAAGCGCAGGGCGGCGAGCGTAGAACTAAAAAGTGTGAAAATGTTTGAAGCACGCCACGAGACGTCGCTCATAGTGCCACTCGGCCGCTTATCGATGCCGCCGTTTAGACCAAAGTCGTGAGCAGGCTGTAATTCAGCTAAGGGGGAGTACTAAAAGGGCTTTGTAATTAAAGTTCAGAGAAGTCGGTAACACTTCTTCCTAAATCCCTTTTTTTTGAGGTCGGAATCATCTCACTTCTCCTGCTCAAGATGTAGTAAGAAGGATTGACAGACTTTTACTATCTGAAACCCACTTACCAGCATGTTTCTTCAGTTGCTCTTTACATTTCAGAACCATGATAACCCTTTAGAACAATCCCGTAGCCATCTGTACCCCTAGCCAAGTTGCTAATCTGCAATCGTTACCGCTAGTAGAAAACTTCAAATGTACAGGAAAGACGTCATTTCAACGCTCGGTCACATGGTCAGAACAAAAGCATCGTGTGCGTGGCCGGCTCGAGGCGTTCGACGCAAGCAAAACGGTTGTAACGTGGCTAGGGGGGCTGAACAGAATGAAAGTGACCTAAATAACTCATCAAAATACATACATGATTTATTTAAGAAGGGCAGAAGACTAGTCAACATAAACATAAATGTTAGTTTACGAAAAATAAATGAAAATTGCCCAAATAATCTGCTTCCATGTAAGAAAAGGAAAAAGAAAGACACTATAAGCACTGGCAATGCCTCAGAGAAAAAAAAACTATTGTTCAATAAAAAAAAAAATAAAGGGTTCCCTCTTGCTCTTTTCGTTCACAAGCTCCAATAATGCGTATTTCCTTATTCAAACCTTAGACCAATTCTCATTACGTCTCCGTACGCATAGACAAGACACAGAGAATACACAAGGCGTTCATCACTCCTTCGCGTGAATTAATAACACGGTACTGCATCCAATAATCCATCTGTCAGTTCCGCCATGACTGGTCGAAATATTAATCTGGATACTGTAGTTGGAATCATGTTCATAATTGATGATGATCATCAGTTAGTTCTTGTTTACAAGGAGCTTAAATGTCATCGCACTAATGTTTTCGCCCGAAGTTCTATGAGATTCTAAGGAAAATATTATTAAGGCGAGGTTCTACTCATTTTGAATTTTGTTAAACCTCTGGAAATCCACTAATATAAAAGAGAACACCATGGAAAGTTATTTTATTAAATTTGACTATATGACCAATCTATATGCCTGGAAGAAGTTGGGAGAGGCCTTTGCCCAGCAGTGGGACAGTATACGTAAATATAATAAAAATAAAAAATATGGCCAATCGCCGGACGAAAATCAAAACTTGATATAAATTAGTTGTCTCGATAAAGAAAAATCGCGAATCTAAACCTAACTTAAAATTTCAAACGTATGTATCTACGAGATTACGTCACAAAAATATTTGAAAGTTACAAAAAATAATAAAATGTGTGTGTTTGTCCTGTATTTTTGTTTTGATAAATAATAATAATGCTTTGTAAAAGCGCCTCGCAATTGAATTTTTTTATAAAAATAAAACCGCAGTTACGAGGGTCGTGAAATCGAAATAGACACGGGCGAAATTCTTACAAAATACTCAATGACTACAATTTGCTCTTAAGTACGTCACCTAAGTGTCAATTTGTATCAGTTAACGTAGCCAATTCCGCAAAAGATATTTAATCAGTTTCCTTGGAAAAAAACACATTATGTACTTTTTTGAGGATCCTTGGAATATGGTCCGAGCAATGCAAGTGGTGGCTCTAAAGTGACCGACATAACCCGAAGTGTTTTTTGCGAACCTTAAGCGGTAGCGAGTAGGGCACATTGCTCGCAAAACATGCAGTCGATGGGGCCGAAAGGTTCTGGAGTGATGATCATACTGGAAGATGTAGCGTTGGAAGGCCTCGATCGACGTCCTGGTGAGAGTTGTGAGAATCCGATGGACAGGTCACAGACGTATTTGGCGACATTCGGGGAAGGCCTACGTCCAGCTGTGGACGCTTTTCAGCTGAAATGATGATGATTGCAGTACCAAACAAAAACTAATCTCTACTTTAAGCCAAGTGGCAAGCAAAATTTTAAACTGAAGACTGCATTAAACTGTCCAAAATATCGAAACTTTTAACAAAACATTGCATTTCCAGCCAGTGTTCTACATTTTACAGAAAGGATCAGTCAAAAAGCACTATATGCTCGTCTTTTACTACTCATATTTTTAAGCACGTCTCTATAAATTCAAGATTGTGCCTCAATGCATTTTATTTCTATTTTCATGTAAAATGCAAGTTACCGCTAAATATTTTTATGAAGACCGCAACCCAAGTTTTAAGACAGGAACATAAAATTGTGCATAAACTTGGGTCGTGTTCTACTTTCTGTATACTGTCAGGTTTTAGTTGAAGTTTTATTTTATTGGGTTTAATATGGCTGAATAGGAGATAAGGTTACAGAAAAATATAGAATAGAATAGAATTAACTTTATTGTACACCAAAATAATAAAAATTAAATGCTGTAATTAAAAAATGAATAAATTAAAATAATATTTAATTAATATAAATTTTTAAATTGTTTTTTTTTCTGTTTCATTAATTTTTTTTATATTTATAATTTACTAGCTGCTCCCAGCGACTTTGCCCGCGTGATAGCAGAAAATTATCCCAAGAGAACATACTTCCGGGATAAAAAGTATCCTATGTCCTATTCCAGGACATGGTCTATCCGTGTACCAAGTTTCATCAAAATCGGTATTGCCATTTAGGCGTGAAGACGTAACAAACAAACAAACTCACTTTCGCTTTTATAACATTAGTAAGGATTTCTGGAAATAAAAAACATAAGGATTAAATGTTAACTAACTACGATAATTTATAATCATAACAACAAATATAGTTGCCTTTTACCTTCCAGAGCCACAGTAACTCTTTCAAACGTACCTGAGGCTCGCTCATAAATCATCATCATCATCATCTTCAGCCTTTTTTAATGTTCCCACTGCTGGGATTAAGGTCTCCTCTCTAAGAGAGGCAATGGGCCTAAGAGGTAAATCCACCACACGAGTACAGTGCGGGTTGGTAGATAACACATATAACGGAAACTTTGTTTCTAAGACCATGCCTAACTACCGGTAACTACCTGACAATTTTTTCCTTCACCATTTTCAGAACAGTGGTGATGAATGAACGACATTATTATATCACGCTAAGTAAAGGGCCTGCCTGGGTTTTGAATCCATAACTTACAACCTACAAGTCAGAGTCAATTTACAAGTTATTTTAGTTTAAAATAAACTTATTTAATTAGGAAAGACCTTTCATCTGCGCCACTTCGGCAAGTCGCAAACCAATTAAAATGTATGCCATTGTGAGAGCCTTACAAACTGAGTACATGTGCAGTAATTTATCCACGGAGCAAGCACAAATGGAGTGCCAGATATTAATAATGATTGAGTAAGAAGGCTCGTTCAGTGACAAATGACATCCTTCTAAGACACTCTTTTAGTTAGCATTTGTCCTCTAACCACTCAAAGTATTTCTCTGTTTAGTTTTCTCTTTTAGTTTATTTGACATTTTTCATACATATTATAGTTTATCTCATAATTTCTAATGCCGAAAGCAGTGAAAATTGACTTTGAGTAGTCAATTTTAGAATCATCGTCATCAATAGTAAAAATAATGTGGAAACCTATACCAATCCTATAAGGACGAAAGATTTGTATTTTTATTTGTCAAACTAGAGGCAAAACTTTGTAAGTGTGTATATTTGTATGTTTATTTCTTCTTTATGCTTGAACAGCTGAATAGCAAAACTTGGTACACGAATAGACCATTCTTAAAACAGCACATAGAGTCATAGAATACTTTTTATTTGTGTTCTACGATCCCTCGGGTTTTTACATGAATATAACCGTTAACTAATTTACCTTTTTTTACGATGCTTTTAAAATAAATCCTACATTCCTTCCAATAGCATAACATCGACTTTTCAAGCAATAAGTAAAATACATCTGAACACTCCATTCTCAATACTCCATGTCTACGCCATTTATTATGAACATAACCCTAACATACTCTTATTGCTGTATGCAACCAGACTTACTTACAAGTCCACTTTAGTACTGAACTAACAGAGGTAACTTTAGTTTCATTGTGTCCCTTGTAAGTGCTTGTGTGGAGCACAATTGGTACAAATTGTTGCAAGTCCTCCTCCACAGTTGACTTTGAGGAGGGTACAGTAATAACGCAGTACGGAGGTGAATTTACTCTAACTGTTACTGTGTGCTTATCGCGTTCAGTGGGTAGTTAAATGAGAAATGTAAATGTATGCAGAACAGATAGTCGATGGGAATGAAAGGTTTTGGAAGCCTCCCACAAGGTGGACCGATGATCTGGTCAGGATCGCGGGAATCCGATATATACGTGACGCACAGGGCGGGTCGCTATGGTGAGGCTTGGGGCAGGCCTATGTCAAACAGTGGACATCTTTCGACTGATATGATGATGATGTAAATGCAATTACAGACATTCAACTCATATACTTAGACCCGAAACGACTATATTGTAGATTGTGGACCTCACTTAGTTTGCATTGACTCAGAAGTATGATTTATTTACTGCTTCAAAATCTGAGTATATTGATTTCAGATCAGTTCCTCCACGCGTTCCTTAGAAAAAGGGTTTTGACAGACAGGCCTATCCTATCCTAGAAGAGTTTCGTTTTGTCTGATTGAGGAACGGAACGGCTTTTTCTGTCATCTTATGTCTTCCACCCGTGTAGAGCGAAGCGAGAGGGCGTGACAGACTTTTATTAACTGTTTAGTCAATAAAAGTACCATTTGCTGTTCTAGGACCACGGGCTACCTTTTCAGAACCAGTCCCATGGCCCTTGTAGGCATAGGCTTTGCTGGGCCCCTACAGTTTTGTTAACTTCGCTTTGTTGACGGATTAACGGACAGCTGAACTGCAAGCCACCCTTTGCTCGCCATCCGCAAGGCCACGTCTACGGTGGCTGGTAGTCGGGGTCTACGTCTTGGTGGCTGGGGCGTGAGGATGACCATTTCATTACGCATATGGCCGTGTCCTTCGCAGAAAAAGGTGGCAACTGCCCATTTCCCCTTGCTCCGAACCATGGCCTGAACAAAGGCCCGATGCGAGAGGTCAACAGAACCCTGAAAAAAACGTGTTCTAGATTCACATAGTTTACTTAATAGGGGTTTAGAAATAATTTGTACCTACATAAAAAAGCACTCAGCTTTAAAAGTGAATGCATAATAAACTTCCCTATATACCTAACTAGCTTTTACTCGCGGCTTCGCCAGCATACATAAAGTTATAGCCCATATCACTCAGGATTAGAGCAGCTTTTTAACGTTAAAAAAAAATCTCAATCGAACCACTACTTTCAAAGATACACCACATAAGAATATCCAACCTACTTCATTTCCAAGTACATACGTACTTCTAACATGCGAACATGGCCGTCTAATCTTGGCTAAAGGCCACCGCATCAATGCCGTCTTCAACTAGTTACAGGCACGTGTAATCTTGAATCCACTACGACGTTTTACCTAGTTAGGTACGTTTGTGATGCTTATTTCGTTCTGAATAAGGTACCGGGTAAAATGGGGTAAATAGAGAAAAATTTAAAGGGTATTTTTTCGATATTTGAACATTTTTTGCAGCATTTAACTATCATCATCATCATCTTGAGTGAATCATCATGAAAGTGAAAAATAAAACCAAAGTTTTGTCTCTATTAAATTTAAATTAAAATCCATTTATTTTGGACAACAGTGGTCCATATTATGTTAGTATTACACACAACTTATATTCTATACTAATAACAGTCAAAGTTAAAATAAAATATTAGGCAATCATTTCTATACTTTACCAGGCTTGTATGACCAGGCAGCAAAATATTCACCCCTATGTCTCTATTCAACACGTTTTACTGTACCCTATATGAATTTATAAGATGAATTTTGCTGTCTTTTTTTGTATTTAAAGAGTATTATAATGTTTCTCTTGTCTTGATATTAATTTATTTGGAAACTAGCTTTTGCCCGCAGCTTCGCCTGTATACATAAAATATAGCCTATGCCACTCAGGAATAAAGCAGCTTTCTATCGGTAAAAAATTTTAGCAATCGGACCAGTACTTTTAGAGATTACCACAAACAAATAAATAAAAAAAACAAACTATACCTTTTTATTAGGTATATTAGTGTAGATGATGTAAATGGAACACATCTATTATTTGTGCAGCTAAGGAGTAAAATTCCTTGCCGGAATCTGTGTTTTTTGATGGCTACAACCCGGAATTCTATAAGTCAAGAGTGATTAGGACACTTCTAGGTAAGCACGCTCGATTGTCGACCGCATCGTCACTTTCCATCAGATGAGATAGCGGTCAAGCGCAAACCTATCAACAAAAAAAAAAAATGTCTTCTTCTATCTCACTAATAATATTATAGCAAATCTTTGTATGTATGTGTACGTATTTTTATTACTTCTTCATGCTCAAACGGCTGAATGAATTTGCTTGAAACTTGGCACAAAGGTAAAACCATGACCCAGAATTGAACATATAATACTATTTATTCCGGAACAATATTCTTTTTGAATAATATTTAAGGGCACCACACGGGCAAAGCCACAGGTTTGCTAGTTATTTTTTTATTTGTTCTATTAATATTTAAAATAAGGTAAAATTTAATCCGTAGTAAGGAATGTTTTTTTTTATTTATTTTTTTATTAGCCTATACTGTCCCACTGCTGGGCAAAGGCCTCCCCCAACTTCTTCATGGCATTCTATTCCCGAGTCACCTCAAACCAGTAAGGGATGTTAATATTTAAATATCATCGTATGTAGAAAAACATAAATGGAATCCACGTGCGAGTATCTGGCCAAACTGAAAAAAAAAACAATTGTTTTTTGTTGAAAATTGCGGGTTCAAAAACAATGACTGATAAAAATAGTAGAATACAAAAAAAAAACTAGCAAAAAAAACTTTTTCAAAAAAAAAATTAAACCGACTTCAAAAAGTACAAAATAACTTTAATTTCGGAAGTCGGTGTTTCTATAATAGATACCTAATCTTGTCTCTTCGTTATTTAACACCGTCTTCCGAAATTAAAGTTATTTTGTACTTTTTGAAGTCGGTTTAATTTTTTTTTGGAAAAAGTTTTTTATTTTTCACTTTTTAGTTATGGTAGCACCACTAAAAAGTACCTACCCTTCATTTAAACATAAATTACCTTATAGCCAGAGTGCATCTCATAACGATTCTAATAATCCCAAATACGGTTATATTACATGAATTTACGTTCCGGCTTTATCACCAGATCAGTTCTTTTCTTTCAGTCAGTCATCGACTACACGTATGAACAAAGCTATTTTACTTGTTACGACAATTCTGCTATGATTCTATGAGGAGTTCTGTTCCATATCTTCAAAGTTCATGATCAGATCATAACAATATTTCTATGGGACCAACTTGGAAGCATAACCATTCAATCAAAAAAAAAAAATTCAAAATCGGTCCACAATTGACCGAAATATCGGTGAACATACATACAAAAAAAAATAAAAAATAAACATACATTCAGCCGAACATAGAACCTCCTCCTTTTCGAAGTCGGTTAATAACATAAAATATTTCAACTACATTTTTTTTTGCCATGCACTGCACATACCGTTCGGCAAATCAATTCCATTTTTTTTTTCAAAAGCCGCTTTTTGCAGTGCGGGTAAAATATTTTTCGCTTCTCTTTTGCATTTCATCATTGAATAGAGTATACAATGTTTAGACAACAATAAATCGAAACACCAGCAATCTTAAGCCAAACTTAAGTAGCAGTAAGCAAGGCAGATTACTCGCAGAACAGACAGTCGATAGGGTCAAAAGGTTCTGGTGTGGCAAAGGCGTACCGAAATACACAGCGTTGGAAAGCCTTCAAGGTGGACCGATGACCAGTAAGGTACGCGGAAAATTCAGTGCATGTGACCGGTTGCGGCGAGGAGGCCTATGTCACATAGGCCTCCTCCAAGCGAGCAACAGGGTCGAAGCCTATTGGAGCCAGGGTTATCCGAAAGGAAACTCGAGCCCTGGTATGAAGAGGCTAGAAGGAACGGGGTGGGTTTTTAGTCAGTAAGAGTCTGACACTATCTCCTGCTCCACCCAAGAGCGGGGGCTGCCATAAGATGATTTTTGCCCACCGTAAAAAAAAGGTCGATGCCTGCGGGGTCATACGAAAGAGCTACTGTAGTCCTAGAACAAAAAGGGCAACTGAAGAAACGCAGGTGGGTTTAGTCAGTCTGCCTGACCCCCGCTGCCTCCGGCCAAAGAGAGGTAAAGTTATTTGATGATTGCGAACTCCCAAAAAAGGGCAAAAAAATAAGTCTTTACGTTTGACGTTTTTCTTCTCCGATGTCAGTAATAAAGATAGATTTGTCTGATGGGTTATAGATCTTTTCGGTTGCGATCCACTAAAATCATTTCGGATTTTTTTTATGTCAAAGATTAATGACGTCATCTTTTAACTTGAGTATTAGACTTGTTTCGGCTGAAATGATGAGGATTGTATTTAACAATAATATGACACATTAACTAATTATCTACATGTATCGGTCTATTTTATATCATCATCAAATCGTCCAAAAGACATCCACTGTTGGACATTGGCCTCCCCCAAGTGTCGCCACAATGAAAGGTCTAGTTGCCCATTATGAGCAACATATCCTCACAATGGATACTGTTCATCTAAAATGAAATGATTATTATTATTTATACGTCGATCAGGCTTTTAAGCTTATGGCATAAATGTCGAGTGAAACAAAGGGTGTTGTGTGCTTACTAATAAGTGACAAGGCACAAAATATGATGACGTCACAATCTCGACTGTTGCCATGTCGTATCAGTGTGAATTGTGATCTCAGTTGGGTCCCGAAGACAGCGGAATTCGATGTAGACGTCAACCGAAAAACTTACTGTAATGGATTTTTTTTGACAGTAAGTAGACTTGTAGTAGTCGACTAGTAGTAGTAGACTAGTAGTAGTAGACTCGTAGTAGTAGACTAGTAGTAATAGACTAGGAGTAGTAGACTAGTAGTAGTAGACTAGTAGTAGTAGACCAGTAGTAGTAGACCAGTAGTAGTAGACTATTTTTAGTGGTATCAAATCTTACTCTATTAAATCTTATAAAATTGACAAAATTTAACATCACATATGTCATCATCATCAGTCTTTTTAATGTTCCCACTGCTGGGACTCAGACTTCCTCTCTAGAAAAGGAAATGAGCCGTAAACCCCATACCCGAGACCGTAGCTGAGTGCGGGTTGGTGAATGTCACATGTCTTCGAATTTTTGCTTCTAGAACATGCCGGTTTCCTCACGATGTTATCATCACATTGGTACAGTCTAACAAGGGAACATAGAAGTGGGTTTACTCAGTAAAAGTTTAACACGCCTTCCCGCTCTGCCCAAGAGTGGGAAAAGTCATTAAATGATTTCACACCTAAAAAAAACACTAGGAGACAAAATGTCTCCTATTATGACGCGGAACGTTGTCAAATTATTCAAAAACATGACCAGCATCATGGAAATGCGTGGCGTCGTAAAATATTAGGAGGCAAGTCACGGGACACTAGACAACGCTGCAGTGTCGCGTAGATTGATCGTGGCCATCAGATCCTGGCTTTGGGCTGGCTATTTAATCACTACGTAGTATAAAACAAAGTCGCTTTTTCTGTCCCTATATCCCTATGTACGCATAAATCTTTAAAACTGCGCATCGGATTTTGATGCGTTTTTAAAACTGCGCAACGGATTTTTAATAGATAGCGTGATTCCGTTTGATTTCCGATATCCGTTGTCACGACATAGCATGAAAACGGCTTGACCGATTTGGCTGTTTTTTTTTGTGATTGTTAATGTGAGGAAAAGGTACTTATGGAAAAAAATAATAGATATAATAATAGATAAATGATAAATGTAGAGTAGGGTAGAGTAGGGTAGAGTAGGGTAGAGTAGGGTAGAGTAGGGTAGAGTAGGGTAGAGTAGGGTAGAGTAGGGTAGAGTAGGGTAGAGTAGGGTATAGTAGGGTAGAGTAGGGTAGAGTAGGGTAGAGTAGGGTAGAGTAGGGTAGAGTAGGGTAGAGTAGGGTAGAGTAGGGTAGAGTAGGGTAGAGTAGGGTAGAGTAGGGTAGAGTAGGGTAGAGTAGGGTAGAGTAGGGTAGAGTAGTGTAGAGTAGGGTAGAGTAGGGTAGAGTAGGGTAGAGTAGGGTAGAGTAGGGTAGAGTAGGGTAGAGTAGGGTAGAGTAGGGTAGAGTAGGGTAGAGTAGGGTAGAGTAGGGTAGAGTAGGGTAGAGTAGGGTAGAGTAGGGTAGAGTAGGGTAGAGTAGGGTAGAGTAGGGTAGAGTAGGGTAGAGTAGGGTAGAGTAGGGTAGAGTAGGGTAGAGTAGTGTGGAGTAGAGACGAACGGGAGCGAAGCCGCGCGGGCAAAAGCTAGTAATATTATAAAAGCGAAAGTGAGTTTGTTTATTTGTTTTTTTTGTTTGTTACGTCTTCACGCCTAAATGGCAAAACCGATTTTAATGAATTTTGGTACAGAGATAGTTGGGACCCTGGAGAAGGACATAGACTATTTTTTTTTTTAACTGCGAAAAGGGGTTTGAAAGAGTAAAGTATATAGATAAACGCGGGCAAAGCTGCAAAATCGCTGCCCTTAAGCCCGTTACTTAAGTGGGTAGGTACATGACGCTGTCGCTGCTGCCGACTTTGATGGATTAAAGATACGCGCACACGCTCGTTACAAAGATATTATATACGGAACCAGCTGTTCGGTTGTTGCACTGTGCGTGGCGTGGCCTGAATTAATGTATGTAGCATACACTTATGTATGTTTGTTGTTAAGGATTAATAATAATGTCTATACCATATAAATATGAGAGCAGTGGTGTCCCCGACTTACGAGTTGTAGGTCGCGGGATCAAACCCAGCCTGGCGCATTACTTTGTGTAATTTGTTTCATCACCACTGCTCTCAAAACGGTGTAGGAAGACGTCGTGAGGAAACCGATGTGTCCTAGAACCAAAAATTCAAAGACAAGCTACATTCACCAACCCACACTGGGCCCGCGTGTTGGATTACGGCTCTTTTCCTCTCTTTGAGAAGACTTGGGTCCCAGCAGCGGGAACATTAAAAGGCTGATTATGTATGTAATAATGTCTATCGGAAATGAAGATATCTGCAGTATAACCAAGGTTACTGATATAGACCGAAGATTCTCCAAACATAAGTGGCAGTGGACAGGGCATAGTGCTCGCAGAACAGACGGTCACTAGAGCCCAAAACTACTGGAGTGAAAGACAGAGTAAAGGAAGGCATCTCAAGATGGACCGATGACCTGGAGAGGGTCTCGGAAATCCGATAGAGACGCACAGGACCGGTCGCTGTGGCGATACTTGAGGGAGGCATATGTCCAGCAATGGAAGTCTTTCAGCTGAAATTACAATGATGATGATGATAAGCTTCATAAACTAGTGCACTTCACCATTAACGACGTGTCACATCGACTGCTTACCATCAGGTGGGATCGTAGTCAAGCATTGCTTTATTTCATTTAAAGAAAAGAATGGAATTTGTTGAAAAAAATCAAATAATAAACAATGCTCTCAGTTTAGAGATTGAGGTTGTTTGTGGCCCATTTTCGGAAACTGTTGTGTCAATCTTCATTGTATAGTTAAAGTGATTTAATCTCACGAGTCTCTCAAAAGAAAGATTCTCTGTTGTGAAAATTAAATACCTACACACAAATCGAACTGCGACCCTGCTAAAAACATTTCAATAAACTAATTTGTTTTATATCGTGACGTCCATAAAATCAAACGACGACAAAAAACAAAAACATATTTTCCAATGATAGATAACAACATCAAAACGTTCCAAATAAAACTATAAATAAATTGTGTTTGCAATCACAGTTTCGAATAACCAAATATCGATACCAAACAACACAAAATCCAGTAAGTAACAACACTACAAAACGCGCAATAAAATTGCGCTTTTTTTTAAAGTGAAAAGTTAAACAAGGTTTCAAAACAGTAAAACGAGCATACCATAGTTCAAATATGTAACTTGTATCAAAACAAAGGCATCCAGTTTGCCGCCGGGATATCATAGCAAAATAAATAAAACTACCAAATCCCGGTAGATGGGGCTTCAGTGAGGCGCATTTCAGACTGCAGTGCCCGGAGACGTGACATATAGAGATGGGAGTGATAGTGTAAAAAAGTTTATCGATAAAGTAAATAATTAATAAGACCGCCAAGTGCCATTATATTATTTACAAAGATAGTAAATAATATAATGGCTTGACTTGGCAGTCTTGTCGTATTCTACGATTTGTTTCGGGCAACCTGGAGTGAGCAAATATTGCCTGAAAACAAAATACCTATATCTTCTTTATAACTGATATCTATCAATTTTTCAGCCTCGCATATAATTGATAGCAATTTATACGCCGAAAATTTAATAAATAACGTATACCTATAGGATATAGAGAATAATGGAAAGGTTTGCTTATTTTAAAATTTTGTAGACTACATTATTTATGAAGAACTTCTTATTAACGTTCTTAGATATGACGCAGCCATCTGGTTAAATTAGCCATCCACTTGGATGCCGAACCATGCTTGCTTGGCGTTTAACGAAGGCCTTAGGAGTCAGAAACCATGTAATAAAATTCGTCGTTATTCTATTGGCTACCGCAAAAGCAAGGATGTCAGATGATACATCAAAGTATAAGCACCTGGCCTTAAAGTCGATTTCCAATCCCTTAATCAACACATTTGCTCGATGGAGCATATTTTCCTTGATCACACAGAGGGGCTCTTGATCGAGTTCTTTATCATTCTATTGATCATCCTCATCTTTTGTTACGGAGTCAGCAGAATTGTAAGGGACGGTATTGTCACAGTCTACAAACGAGTAACGACGACAATTTGTACTGATTGGGGAAGTATCTCTTTTATTGCAGAGGATTTCTTTGAGGTAAATAAAGGAGGATGGTTCCTTTAAATTAATAAAGAGGGTTTAGTTCTTAGTAGGTTGGACACAAGAATAAATTGCGGATTTCTTGTACAGTTTCAATGAAATTTTAATTTTACGCAGGAAAGCACTATTTATTAAGTAGGCTTTTCAGGTTTATAGTCCTTCGTCAACCTTTTCTTGGGAGCAATCAGGTGTATAACGGTGATCTGGTATGGTACTACTTAATAATATTACTTTAAATTTAAGTGTATTAGAAGTTTAAGAATATTTACTTTTTTTCATCCTTCCCACCCCATTTTTTTTTCGGTAAGAAAAATCATCCAATGACAAAACACGCCCTTGGGTGGAGCGGGAGATATTATCAGACTCTTACTGAAACCCACCCCATTCCTTCTAGCCTTCATACCGGGACTCGAGTTTCCTTTCGGATATCCCTGGCCCTAGTAGGCTTCGACCCAGCCTTCTTGACCCCATTGTGTGTATTGATATCCTTTTATAATTTATGCAACAACATTACAAACTTATCAAATACCTATATCAATAAATAATTAAAAATCCTAGGGCACTCGGCGCCAATGTAGTTACAGTTTTCGTAATCGGATATAAACTAACAATAAATTTGACTTCTTTTAAAACATACATTTTATACAATATCCCAATTCATCGACAAAACAAATGCCCATTCTATCGACTACAGCCCATCACTACACGCTCGACAGACGCCGTGTGCAGCGTTGACCCCGCGAGATACTCGGAATTAGATTTGTAAGCTATCACAACCCTACCGGGTCAGGCCCGGATATTATACCCGCTTTAAAACAATGCCTCCAGATAACACCCGCCATACATATGCCTTTCAACATACGTGCCTTTGTAGATATAATCGGGGCGTTTGGGAATATTCATGAGTACCTATTTTGCTGTATTATTTTGTAGTGTGTATTAATTGCAGGTGGTGTATTAAACCACCTTTTATTTTGAGGTTGGAAAATATTAATATAACTCTTTCCGCTCTGAAGCAAGGGGGAGTGTCGGACTGTTACTGGTTGAACCTACCTGTGTCTCTTAAGTTGCCTTTAGCATTCCGAAGCAACGGTCACTATTTTAAACAATCCTGCAGGTTTAGAACACAACGCTGCCGTCGACGCGAGCTTCGTCTTAACCAGACGGCGAGCTGCCTTTTGCTCACCATCAGCAAACCCGCGCCTATGGTGCCCAGGAATGGCCTTGTGATTACTGACACCCGGGGTGTCTCCTGCAGAAGTAAACCACCATGAACTCTCCTTGTCGGATACTATTGCAATAGTAAATAACAGCAGCTTTAGTGAAATCAAGTTTTTGCGGTCTCGTAGACAAGTGCGATGCGGTAATGTGGCAACATTATTACAAAAAAAAAATCTAATGTGTAGAACAAGCCCTCGCCGCCGTCGCCGGGATTCCGATCCCGATTTCCGGCCACCGTAGCTCGCTGTCCGATCGTCCAATAATGGACCGAGTCCAAGACGTCGACGGCGCGAACTGTTCCCGCGCGCCTCAAGGAGTTGTCAGCAGCAGGAGGGACCCAGCTGGGTCGAAGTCTATTGGGGACAGGGTTGTCCGAAAGGGAGTTCGTGCCCCGGTATGAAGGCTAGAAGGAATGGGATGAGGTTTTTAGTCAGTAAGAGTCTGACACTATCTCCCGCTCCGCCCAAGAGCGGGTTTTTTCATACGATGATTCACCCAATCGCAAAAATAAAAAATGTGTAGAACAATAATCCTACGTGAAAATGTTGCCACATCATTCTTATTATAGAGTTGTGCTCATCTACGGGGAGCCTTAAGGGACTCATCATCAATCTCTTGCCATTATCCCGGGACTGGGATAACACCAATTTGTTTGACAAATATGGTGATTTTGAGGTTAAATCTTGTGGTGTGTCGGCACATTGTTTTAAGAAATTATTTATATACTTAACATACTGTTTATTATGGCTTTGGGCAGGGCACATTGCTCGTAGAACAGATGTTCGATTGGGTTGCAAAGAGTGGCGACCGTGCCAAGGACCACACAGCTTTGGAAGGCCTTCCACACAGACCGGTAACTTGGTGACAGTCGAGGGAGTGTGATGGAGGCGCCACATATCGGACTGTTCATTGTGGTGACACTTGAGTATGTCCAACGATGGATGTCTTTCGGCTGAAATTATGATGATATGCGGTAATTTAATTAACCGACTTCGAAAAGGAGGAGGTTCTATGTTCGGCTGAATGTATGTTTTTTTTTTTGTATGTATGTTCACCGATATTTCGGTCAATTGTGGACCGATTTTGAAATATTTTTTTTTGTTTGAAAGGTTATGCTTCCAAGTTGGTCCCATAGAAATATTGTTATGATCTGATCATGAACTTCGAAGATATGGAACAGAACTCCTCTTAGAATCATAGCAGAATTGTCGTAACAAGTAAAATTGCTTTGTTTATACGTGTAGTCGATGACTGACTGAAAGAAAAGGGGGAGGGGAAAGGGGAGGGGGTAAATTCATGTAATATAACCGTATTTGGGATTATGAGATGCACTCTGGCTATAAGGTAATTTATGTTTAGCTGAAGGGTAGGTACTTTTTAGTGGTGCTACCATAACTAAAAAGTAAAAATAAAAAACTTTTTACAAAAAAAAAATAAACCGACTTCAAAAAGTACTAAATAACTTTAATTTCGGAAGTCGGTGTTAAATAACGAAGAGACAAGATTAGGTATCTATTATAGAAACACCGACTTCCGAAATTAAAGTTATTTAGTACTTTTTGAAATCGGTTTATTTTTTTTTGTAAAAAGTTTTTTTACTTACTTAGTTATACTTGAATTAATGATCATAGCATATTATAGCATAATCAGCTTTATAAGGGCCCGACTGCTGCCTCGGGCTTTTTTTCTAGCAGAGGTAATGAGCCATATGGATTTCGGCCCATGGTACCAGTACGTGATTTAATTTTTTTTTAAACCATGCCAGTTTCCTCATGATGTTCACTTTCACCGTTTAAGCAGTGGTGTCGAAATAAATTACATAAAATAAAGCTTGCCTGGGTTTTGTACCCTCGATGTAAGATTAGTAAGTCAGGTTCAGTACCACTGGGCAACCGCTGCTTAAACAATCACATAAATGTAATCTTTTAGTTAATTGTATTTTTTATAGAAATCATTTTCATGGTGCCTCCAACACACCCAAACATCTAAACCATTGTTCATTTAATTATTTTATTTGGCTCGTCAATATTAACACTATACCCCTAATATATTAATAGCTAAAGTAAGCTAAAGTGACGAAACGCCAGATAGGAACCTCAAAATAAAACTAAAATGTAATTTAACTGTACTGAACTGTAATGTGGTCGCTTACAATGGGCCTTATAAAAAGACTCAAAGTCACCCAAAGGGTGATGGAAAGGGCTATGCTCGGAGTTTCCCTGCGTGATCGCATCAGAAATGAAGATATCCGCAGGAGAACCAAGGTTGCCGACGTAGCTCGAAGAGTCGCCAAACTTAAGTGGCAATGGGCAGGGCACATTGCACGCAGAACAGATGGTCGATGGGGACGAAAGGTTCTGGAGTGGCGACCACGTACCGGAAGACGCAGCGTTGGAAGGCCTCCAACAAGGTGGACCGACGACCTGGTCAGGGTCGCGGGAATCCGATGGATGCGTGACGCACAGGACCGGTCGTTGTGGCGACGCTTGGGGGAGGCCTATGTCCAGCAGTGGACGTCTTTCGGCTGATATGATGATGATGATGATGAACTGTAATGTTTTACTGAGCAACTGTTACTAGAATGATTTTTAAGATAGCTAAATCTGATATTATCTCTTCTGTACAAGGCAGCCCTAAAATAGAAAGGTCAGTGTTACAGATCACAAATTCAATCTCCTTCTCAAAGCGACTAATAATAGCAAAATCTTTGAAATGAGAACAAGAATTATCTTCTTCTTAAAAATAACAACTTATAAACACACGGAAACTTCTCCTTGTAAACTTGGGCGAACTTTGATGAAAAACCTTGTCCATATTTCAGCTAAGGCAAATTTAATGTAGGTACAAATTTCGTACTTAAGGCCCGTCCAATAAAACTTTTTTAATAACGTAAACGCGTTTTTATCTCACTTATCCATCGATTTTTTAGGTGGAAAAATCATTTAATTCATGAATCCCCAAGCGACCACCGGTGGCCGCGCATCTATTGTCTTACTATTGTGTCTCTAATTGACGGTATCTGAAGGGTTAATGACATCTCCCACTCTTAGGCAAAGCGAGGTGTTAGAGTTTTACTGACTAATAACCCGGTCCTGTTCCATGGTCGTATTTCATACCAGGGCCGAGTTTTCCTTTCAGATGCAAACCTTTGGCCCCAGCAGGCTTCGACACTACTGGGTCCCAACGGTTTGCTGACAACTAATCCACCGACAGTTTTTTTTTTTAAGGTAAGAAGTCATCAAATGACTTCTCAGAAGATAGAACGAGAAGGCGTATCAGACTTTTACTGACTAAAATCTACCTGTGGTCTTCAGCTCTTTATGTTCCAGAGTTTATTGAGCAAAGGTATCGTGTTCGTGAGCGGTGTCTATGTGTGCGTTGCTCTAGCGCGCTTTGTATATAGAATAAATTGTCTTCTGTACTTATCTATTTTGTGGTAGAGGTGAGATTAGTCGAGACCTTTGTCAAAAATGTGAAGCTTGTAAGAAATGTTGTCAGATTGTGACAGTGATTAGGATCGCCAATGATTTATCGGCTACGTGTTCGAATTGTGGGATTTGTCAGTTTATCCCTTTTGCGTTTGGAATGAAAAAGGATGAAGGAATTGAATAGATTGAGTGTAAAAGATTGTAAAAAGAATTCTTCTCATATTTAGGATTTGTTTTTTTATTGAGGTCTGTGAAAAATCATCAGATAACTGCTTCTGCTCTGGAAGGAATCAGAATCAGAATTTATTACTCTGGAAGGAGTGACAGAAAGTGTCAGACTTTGACTGTTCATATACACACCCTTGTTCTTTCAATTACCTTTTTTCGGTATCTCATTCGATCAATACCACAGCTGTAGCGATTTACATAGCGAATTAGCGTAGGTATAAAAAGTGAAGTACATACATGAGATTGTCTTCTGTACCTATCTATTTTGTGCCCCTATGGTCACGGTACTATTATCATAATATTACCGAGCTATGGTTCTAGTCTAATTCTAGGTAATTCCTACATAGTTAAACTAGTGTTTGAGTGTCATCAATTAGTTGATGATACTTAGAATTTGATAAAGAGCATTATCCTAATTAGTGTACTTAGACATGCATGTGTTGTGTACGATGTGCCTGAGATATCTACCAAATAGGTAATATTAAAATAAATTCTAATACAATTAAGTTGATTTGTTAATACTTATCATTTTTAACAGACTTCTAAAAAAGGAGGAGGTTCTCAATTCGGATGTTTGTATTTTTTTTATGTTTGTTCGCGCATGGCTTCGTCGCTTGCCAACCAATTTGAAAAAAAATTTTTTTGTTGGAAAAGGTATACTTCCGAAATGGTCCCATAGTCACCAAGTTGGGATCTGATGATAGATTTTGGCGAAATCGAGGGAACTCCTCAAATTCAATTAAATTTTTTAGTGAAGTTGTTTTTTTTTTATAAAAAGGTTTTTTAGTTTATTGTATTACTAGCTGCTCCCAGCGGCTTCGCCCGCGTGTTAGCAGAAAATTATCTCAACGGAATATACTTCCGGGATAAAAGGTATCCTTTGTCCTATTCCAGGACATGGGCTATCCGTGTACCAAGTTTCATCAAAATCGGTTTGGCCATTTAGGCGTGAAGAAGTAACAAACAAACAAACAAACTCACTTTCGCTTTTATAATATTAGTAAGGATTATAAAGCTGAAAAATTTGTTGTTTGGCTATACACGCTAATCTCTGGAACTGCCTCTGGAATTAGCCCATTTATCAAATAAGACATATAGCCTATTTATATAAGCGCTTCGTTAAAATCGATTTCCAAAAGGAAACGATAGAAAATTAGGCTCGAAAGTAACCAGGCCCTGTGGCGCAATGGATAACGCGTCTGACTACGGATCAGAAGATTCCAGGTTCGAATCCTGGCAGGGTCGCTACTCCTATTTTGATTTTTGTAAGTTTTTATCGGAAAACTGATGATCAGTGTCAAAATATTATATTATAAAATAATGTAAATTTTTAATAAACCTAGTTCAGTGTGTACACTTTTTGAAACTACCGCTTATGAACTATGAACCTACCGTGACAGTATGCTGCTAGCAGTTTTAGGACTCTCGCCCATAGCGACTTTTTGTAGCGATGTAGTAGCGCGTTCGCATCGATATAGGCAACCCGCACTGGACATACGTGGTGGATTACGGCCCTTCTCCTAGAGAGGTGGCCTGAGTCCCAACAGTGGGAATATTATAAGGCTGACTATGCTGGAGCAAATGCGACTAACACGCGATAATAGCGATGCTGTCGCGATTACGGAACGCGCGACAGCATCGCTACAAAAAGTCGTCGTGGGCGAGGGCTCTTAGAGTTTTTTGTTATTAACCTAACCTAAATGTTACGTCAAAGTCTGATAAAAAATTCTTATGTTCTTTTTTTTTTTCAAAAATACTGCTGCATTCTAGAAATAACTCCTGTATCTTGGGTGCGTTCACAAACATTTGAACTAACTTACCAAGAAATCCAGACCCGATAAACCTATCAGCAAACTTAAGGACAAACATTTGTTACGTGTGGGAATCGAAATCGCGACATACAGCTCAGCAGCTAATCGCTCAACCACTGCACCAACAAAATCTTCTTTCTCTTCTATCGATACAAATATATAAAACGGATTATTTTCATATAATTACCAATATCTTCCTGCAGAACAAAACACAGCCATATAAATTCACACCAAAATAATATTTCCTTGTCATAAAACCGCATCATACAAACATAATTTTTGAAACGTGAACTTTGCGTCAATCTGGAGGTTAGCACGGCAATAAAACCGTTATGACGCTGAAACGGTTTCGTATAATGCGATAAACGGTTCTTTATGCGGTACACATATTATTATATTAGAGGAATGTAAACAGGCTATGTCCTTGGAGATAGGGGAGGATACGAAAATGGCGGCTTTGGAAGATGCCTTTGTTTTTTGGTGAAGGAGGGGTTTTTAGGATTCCTACCGGGGTCGGGGTTATCCGAAAGGAAACTAGAGCCCCGGTATGAAGGCTAGAAGGAACGGCGCGGGGTTTTTAGTCAGTAAGACTCTGACACTGTCTCCCGCTCCACCCAAGAGTGGGTTTCATCAATGATAACTTTCCCCGTCGACAGAAAAAAAAAAATACCTCAAAAGAAAAATGGAACCTTATAGGATCAATTTGTTGTCCGTCTGTCTGTCAGGAGCCTTTATCTCGGGAACGAGTGTCGTTATCGAGTTGAACCGTATACTCAGGTCTGCGGCCCCTTAAAGCTGTGAAAAACATCAAACTTTTGAGTTAACACAAAAAAAGATACAGCTGTTTATGTCGCAAAAAACTTATATTTCGACATTCTCAGAGGATTTCTTGACAGACAGACGTACAACAAATTAATCCTATAAGGTTCCATTTTTCCTTTTGAGGTACGGAATCCTTCGGGGTTACCGCACGATCTCCCGCGAAGCGGCGAGCCTTCTGGCTGGCCTACCACCGTGGGATCTGGAGGCAACAGTCTTTGCACACATGCACGATAAGCGCGTGGAGATGCAACGCCGGGGTGAAAGTCCACTACCGCGACAGGTCGAGGTATGGCGGACAGAGCTCCGGCGGGATCTCACGGTGAAATGGCGTCAGCGACTATCGCAACCCAGTGCTGGGCACGCCACAATTATGGCGGTAAGTCCCCTCTTTGAGGCGTGGCTGGAAAGACCTCACGGCGTCCTTACCTTCCGCATGACGCAGGTCCTCACCGGACATGGCAAGTTCGGGAGGTTCCTGCATCGGATTCGAGCGGAAGAGACGCCCGGGTGCCGCCACTGTGCGGAACGCCCGGAGGACACGGTGGAGCACACAGTTGAGGTGTGCCCTGCTTGGGCGGAGCAACGCCGTGCCCTCGTGGGGGCGATCGGCGGCGGAGACCTCTCGCGCCGGGCCTTGGTTCAGGCCATGGTCCGGAGCGAGGAGGAGTGGCAGGCGGTCGCCTCCTTCTGCGAAGCAGTAATGCTAGCAAAGGAGGAGGCAGACCGCATCAGGCAACGGCGCCCCCGCCGCCGCCGCCGGGATTCCGATCCCGATTTCCGGCCACCGTAGACGCGGGCTCGCGGACGGCGAGCCATGGGTAGCTCGCTGTCCGATCGTCTGGTAACTGTCCGGACCGAGCCAAGTCGTCGACGGCGCGCACTGTTCCCGCGCGCCTCAAGGAGTTGTCAGCAACAGGAGGGGCCCATCTGGGTCGAAGCCTACCGGGGTCGGGGTTATCCGAAAGGAAACTAGAGCCCCGGTATGAAGGCTAGAAGGAACGGCGCGGGGTTTTTAGTCAGTAAGACTCTGACACTGTCTCCCGCTCCACCCAAGAGCGGGTTTCGTCAATGATGATTTTCCCCGTCGAAAGAAAAAAAAAAAAAAAAAAAAAAAAGGTACGGAATCCTTAAAATGCCTTCCTGACCAAAAAACAATCGGAAAAGTAAGAACGTGTGCGCTTTTCAGAACATTTTGTATGAAAGAAGAGCATTTAGGTTTCCGAATCTAAATTCCTGATCGGGAAAATTAAACGGAAACTGAATGTGTGCGTCCGGCCTAAGTTCTTAAATAATTTACTTTAGATCTTACTAATACAGTACCAAATTTTTCACTTTTGGTAAAAAAATTAACTCCTCAGTACCTACCAAGATATCCGTGCTATCGTCCCCAAATCAATCGAAAAAGACAAAAGGCAATCGAAGATTCCAATATATTTTTATTCGTTTCTCGAAAGGTAAGAAAAGTGATTACGGTAAGGCCACATTACTGTCAGACCAGCGTACAAGGTCAAGGCTTGGATTTGTCGCAGGGTTATAGGCAAACCCGTTTTTTAGTGTAAATTCTAGGATTTTTGCTAAAAAACGGTTTATGGTTGGAGAGAGTAGTAGTGGCTGAATGGTAATGGCCCCGACTTAAGAGTTGTAGATCGTGGGGTCGAACCCCGCCAGGCGCATTATTTTGTGTAATTTATTTCGTCACCACTGCTCTCAAAGCTATGAAGGAAAACATCGTGAGGAAACTGGCATGTACTAGAACCAAAAATTCGAAGATATGTATGAAAAAGAATTTTTGGATTCCAGATTTTTGGCTTTTTCTGAGAAATTTACCATAATAATGATACTTTTTTTTGCACCATCAGAAACTAGAGATTTTAATGAACAAAAAACCTAGCGAAATTATTAAAAAAGGAGATATTTTGACGTGAGAATTTTCGATTGAAAATTAGGGTTCTTTTTCGATATTAAGTCAAAATGAAAGTGAAAAAACCAACATTTTAAATCAAAAAAATTACAGTGTGTCTGGGACATAAAAAGGTAAGTTTCCATTTAATTTCGTGGAAAAAGAATATTTTTTATAAAAGATAAAAATAAAAAACCAAAAACTTAGTTATTTGAATTTTTCACATACTTTTTGAGGTTATGTGAAAAAAGTGTAAAAAAAGTTGTACATCTTTTTATTGTCTACAACTTTGCACTGTTATTTTTTTTCATAGGACTTGTAGTTTTGTCGGAAATCTGAATGCAGATGGTCAATGGGGACAAGAGGTTCTGGAGTGTCGACCACTTACCGTAAGGCACAGCGTTGAAAGGCTTCCTACAAAGATTACTGATGACCTGATGAGGGAGAGCAGTAACCTGGTGACAGGACATTATGGCGACACTTGGGGAGGCCTATGTCCAACAGTGAACGCCTTTCGGCTGCAACGATGATGATGATGAATGTAAAAACTACTGTACTTACAAATAACCGAATAACCAAATTCGTATTTTAGCAAAAATCCTAGGATGTTCGTAAAAGAAATGATTTTTGGACTATCCTGCGGCAACTATAAAAAGAGGGACGCGGTATAAGGAAGAGGATGGCCATTGGACAATAAATCAACGTCTTTTCGGCCAAAGGAGAGTAGGATTTATATTTTTTTCTCTCGTATAGATTTGTAAATGCTGATATGGTGGTGAAGATGTAGGAAAGCAAACTTTACTAATATGGAGGTTGTGGTCTTCGTAGATAAAACCTTCGTCTTTATAATAGCTTTTAGGGTATCGTACTCTAAGGGTAAAACGGAACCCTATTTCTGTACGTCCGTCTGTTACCAGGCTGTACCTCTTGAACCATAATAGCTAGATAGTTGCAATTTTAACAGATGATTTATTTCTGTTGCCGCTATAACAACTAAAAATACTAAAAACAGAATAAAATAAATATTTAAGTGGGGCATAAAAAAAGTGTATTTTGGTCGTTTTTTGCAACGGATGGTACGGATCCCTTTTTGCGCGAGACTCGCACTTGGCTGGTTCTTTTTGTTGTTTTTTTTTTTCACAATATGCTCCACCTTGTCTTCCAGGCGGTCCACACTATGGTAACACCCAGGCGTTTCTCCCGCACGAATCAATTGTAATAACCTTCCGAACTTACCATATCCAGTGAGGTCTTGCGTCATGCAAAAGGTGAGGACGCCGTGTCTGGAAAGACTTCATCATTCCAGACGCTCCTGAAAGAGGGGTTGGATTGGACATACGCCTACCCCAAAAATGTCGCCATAATGATCGCTGCTGTGCGTCTCGCATCCACCAGATTTCCACGACCCTCACCGGGTCATCGGTCAACCTTGTTGGAGGCCTTCCAACACTGCTTCTTCCGGTAAGTGATCGCCATTCCAGAACCTTTAGGCTCCATCGACCATCTGTTCAGCGAGCAATGTGCCCTGTCCACTGCCAGTTAAGTTTGACGCGTTTGGATTGTGGCGTGTCCTCTCATAAATAACTTTAGTTAGTTATACTTTTTGCAGCTAAGGGCCATTACATTAAGGACGTATGCAGAACAGAGAGTAAAGTCTCACATTCCTCCGTTGAAAAGGGAGGATCGTTCGACCAGACAGGTGTTATGGTCTGGTGGGCGACTGCCCGTATTTGATTTCGGGCTGCCCGATATTTGATTTCGGGCTGTAGTCAGGTTGGTTTCCGTGAGTCGAAACCGATGCCGCATAGTTCTCGGTGAGTCGGAACTGTCTGCGGTGATGCCCCAGTGAGTCGAGGTGTTGCTATCCCAGTGAGTTGGGATAATGCCCCAGTGAGTCGGGGTGATGATGTCCCGGTGAGTCGGAACTATACTGCAGTGAGTCGGAGTAGTGCTACTGGCTCCAGTGAGTCGGAGCGGTGCTTGTGCGACGTAGGGCTTGATTGCTGGCGTCGACCAGGAGAGGTTCTTCATGGCTCTTCATAGGACCGGCTGAAGGTGCGGTGTGCTAAGCCAAGGTCACTGATGAGGCTGAGGGTGATGACCAGGTATGACCAGGTAGGCATACTGGTGGTCGGGATACCCTTAGCCGTGGATGCTGGCTGTATAGCTCGTTGCTCGAAAGCTTGAGGAAATGATGATGACGTCACGAAGTAGTAGCTGCACGAAGGCTGCGCTGACGTTCTTTATCGAGGGTCACCAGTTTGGAGGTATGCGAAACAGAGAGTAAAGTCCCACATATCTCCTTTAAAAAAGAAGGATCCTCCGATCAGACAGGTGTTATGGTCTGGTTGGACCAAGATTGAGCCAGAATCAAAGTTCTCCGCGCGATTTGAATATATATGACAGCCCGAAATCAACTATCGGGCAGTTGCCCACCAGACCATAACACCTGTCTGATCGGAGGATCCTTCTTTTTTAAAGGAGATATGTGGGACTTTACTCTCTGTTTCGCATACCTCCAAACTGGTGACCCTCGATAAAGAACGTCAGCGCAGCCTTCGTGCAGCTACTACTTCGTGACGTCATCATCATTTCCTCAAGCTTTCGAGCAACGAGCTATACAGCCAGCATCCACGGCTAAGGGTATCCCGACCACCAGTATGCCTACCTGGTCATACCTGGTCATCACCCTCAGCCTCATCAGTGACCTTGGCTTAGCACACCGCACCTTCAGCCGGTCCTATGAAGAGCCATGAAGAACCTCTCCTGGTCGACGCCAGCAATCAAGCCCTACGTCGCACAAGCACCGCTCCGACTCACTGGAGCCAGTAGCACTACTCCGACTCACTGCAGTATAGTTCCGACTCACCGGGACATCATCACCCCGACTCACTGGGGCATTATCCCAACTCACTGGGATAGCAACACCCCGACTCACTGGGGCATCACCGCAGACAGTTCCGACTCACCGAGAACTATGCGGCATCGGTTTCGACTCACGGAAACCAACCTGACTACAGCCCGAAATCAAATATCGGGCAGCCCGAAATCAAATACGGGCAGTCGCCCACCAGACCATAACACCTGTCTGGTCGAACGATCCTCCCTTTTCAACGGAGGAATGTGAGACTTTACTCTCTGTTCTGCATACGTCCAAACAGTCATACTTCAGTAGAAAAAATCATGCAAAAAAAACTCCTTCAACGTAACATCTTATTACAAAACAAAAAACAAAACACAGAGAGTAGCGCCTAATAGAAGCCAATAACCCAATATCGGTTATCGCAATTCATTAATAGTAATGTACGGTCTACCTGACTATCGCAATCTTATATCAGTTCCCATAAATAACTGAGCGAAATCTTTTTTCATTTGTTTTTTCTTTTTCTTATTGCTTCCATTGTCTCTGGAATTATTGGATTGTATCGTCGCCAGGTGCTTGTAAAGGTTATTAATGGTTCCAAGTGGATATATTATATTATTGTCGGTTTTTT
The DNA here is from genome assembly GCA_949319445.1 of Mythimna lalbum. Lineage (NCBI taxonomy): Eukaryota > Metazoa > Arthropoda > Insecta > Lepidoptera > Noctuidae > Mythimna > Mythimna lalbum. The sequence goes on along the minus strand of OX439357.1, from coordinate 14,265,029 downwards.
TTTCATGAGGAGGGTTAAATTTTTTAATTTTTAATATTGTTTCACCATCATCATCATCATTCCAGCCGACAGACGTCCACTGTTCGACATAGGCCTCCCACAAGTGTCGCCACAAAGATCGATCCTGTGCGTCCCACATCCATCGGATTCCCGCAACTTTTGCTTTGTTAATTTAAACAAATTTATTCTTATATATTAATAATAAAAATCAATAGCGATTCGTTTGCTTCGCAAAAACTAAAAATCGAGTTTGCCAAATATTATCATTTTTTTTTTGTTTGCTTTAATATAGAGATGATTTAAAAGAAAATCGCAACCACGATACTCAGCGTAGCAGCTAATCTCACACCCTGCACTAACTGTTCTATCAGTTAACTATTTTTAAAGATTGAGGGTTATTATAAACTAGCTTGACGGCTTCGCTCTCGTTAAATTCGGGGTAACACGGTTCCCCTGGGAAGTGGGGGTTTAGAAAGAAACAAAAAGTAGCCTATTTCACTCTCCATCTCTTCAACTATCTCCACTTAAAAAATCACGTCAATTCGTCACTCCATTTTGTCGTGAAAGACGGTCAAACAGACACACACACTTTCCCATTTATAATATTAGTATAGATGAAAAATCGGTATTTAGATCAACGACGGTAATTATTATAATATACATATTTATTAATTAAAATGGCAGATTTCCTATTTAAACAAAAACTACAATTAGTACCTGCATCGTCCCGAGGGGTAAACCCTTATTGGGGAATTTTAGGGATTTTTCAAGGAAACTCAAAAATTGCTGTTAGCTAGTCAGATATATTGTTCTGAAGGACACTAAAAGATGGAGTGCGTCTACGTCACACGTAAATTGAACCTTACAAACTAATCAACGTCATGATGACATTGCGCCGTTGATCTGTTAGTGTCAAAGAGCAGGCGTTTGATCACACGAAGCCAAGCTCGAACAACCCTATTGCACTGCCACGGCTCTTCTTCGCACTTCATTTCACGCTACCAGCTGTTAAGATAGCTCCTTCTCTGTGGCTGGAACTCTTTACCACTCTCTAACTCTCTTCTACTTTCAAACTTCTTGGGGTCGGCGCAACACGTTTTTTTCTTCCATTCTGTCCTGTCACTCGTCACGCTATCACTAACTCCCTTTTCTTTCATATCACTTCTCACACAATCCATCCATCTTTTCTTTGGCCTCCCTCTCCCCCTCCATCCATCCACATGTAAACTCATAACTTTTTTAGCAACATAGTGTGTCTAAACGCAACTTAATAAATAATATTCTACAGCTCTAAGCATTAAAATAAATGATATAACACCTCACTACAAAATTCCGCCAATAATTAACGGCTAATATCAACCACAACCAATTAGCCATTCAATATAAACCACTTGTAACAAGCTACCCGATATTTCCATTATTTCACTGTGTTCAATTTAACACATTTGACCGAAACACAAATTAATTTTGCAACGCGTCGATTACGTATCTGTTAAAACTCATAATATGATTTAAAACAGTGTCCATGGAGTTTATGCACATTCTTCTCCATATAGATCTACGCTTTGGAAATTTATCTTCACTTTTCTTTTTGACTGACCGACATTTTGACAATTCAATAGTGCTTGTAATTGGTCTATTTGAAATAAATGTTTCTGATTTCTGATTACTAGCTTTGTCCACCATGACCATCTCAGTCACTAATTTGCATGGTTCTCATAATTTGACCATTACATGTCTTTTTTATGGAGGGCAAAATCATCCAATGACAACCCTCGCTCTTAGGCGGAGCGGGAGATAGTATCAGACTCTTACTGACTAAAAACCTACCCCGTTCCTTCTAGCCTTCATAACGGGGCTTTCGCTCCCATTCGGATAACCCTGGCCCCAGACCATTACATGTCTTTGATCTCCGTTTGTTTCGGTGTTTCTTCATAAGGTAGGCAACGAAGAAACACTAGCTTCATGTCGTTTGAATTGACGAAAAAAATAACATGTAAAAATGTTTTAATTCATGAATCCCCAAGCGACCACCGGTGGCCGCGCATCTATTGTCTTACTATTGTGTCTCTAATTGACGGTATCTGAAGGGTTAAATAAATAATAATAATATATTTGTTCACACATGTAGTGTATTCCCGCGGTCTTCATTTTTTGTTTAGAACATTTTTTTTTAATATTCCCAGTATATTCCTACGCTATGGGAGTGAAAAGAGTGATATTTGGTGTTTAGGTGATCGAATTAGAAATGAAGATATCTGCAGTAGAACCAAGGTTACCAACATGGAGTGGCAAGCGAGCAATGTGCCCTACCCACGGTACATTGTTCGCAGAACAGCTGATCAATCGTGGGGCCTCCCACGAGGAGGATCGATGATCTTGTGAGAGCCACGACGGGAACCCGATGGATACGAGATGCATAGATAGAAACGGTCGTTGTGGTGACACTTGGTGGAGGCCTACTTGTGTCCAGCAGAAATGATGATGGTGATAATGTTCCTACGGTAAAGTATAATAATATCATATAATATTCCACAACTATCACACAACGCCGTCTAGTCCCAAGCTAAGCAGAGCTTGTGTTATGGGTACTAGACAACTGATAAACATACTTATATATTTTCTAAATACATACATATTATAGATACATTCAAAAAGTAAAAGCTTCACATTCATGTATACTTTGTGCAATAAATTCGAAAACAGGACACTCTCGTTTTAATATCGTTTCACTACCGTTAATGTTTCGGCAATCATAATTACACCTACAATGAACGAAATATATTATGGTCCGTTCGCACGGCTACTTGGCTTTGTTCGAGTTACTTGACTTGTTTGTGTTCCAGTGACTGATTATTATTTATGTTGATTTAGAAGAATAATGACTGTCGTGTCTGTTGACCATTAATCACGCCAGTCACTAAAACAGATTGTTTTTTATTATAAGTATTTTGGGAAACTACATGGTTCTTTATACAGGGTTATTTGTAAAACACTAGCAACCTCTTAAGTGCTAGTTAAGAACATCATAAACAATAACTTTTGTTCTATGACTTTTTACAAAACATAACACAATTACTAATGTTCAGTATGTAACACATTTCAACTCTGTATTTTGCTGAATCTACTTACGGCTCCCGTGCACTGTTCTCGTAATAATAGTAGGCAGGCTTCCGAAAAATTGTCATCACACCTACCTAGCAAGCATTTACACCATTTTCGTGTACTCATCACACTAGAAAATTGATATGCCAGCATAGACTTCGCAACATTTAGAACGTTCAATTTAAATAATTTTTTTTTGTATGATAATCTGATGAACTAAAATATGATATTTTTTTTTAAAGTCATAGAACAAAAGTTGTTGTTTATGATGTTAGTACCACAGCCCTGAGAGGTTACCAATGTTTTACAAATAACCCAGTATACTCCATGGTACGTAATGCTCTGTGACCCTATTGAGTGATTTAGTGATTATTTATTTCATTGTTAGGCTGGCGTTTGACCACTATCTCACCCAATGGTAAGTTCACGCGATGATGAAATACTCTCTTTGGCGTACCAGACCTATAGGGTATATGCTTAAAAAAAATCTTTATCTAACTAGTGTATCAAAAAATTACAAAAACCTGAACGGTAAAAAACAATCAAAATTGGCGAAAAAGTTTTTCTCGCCAACGCCATTTTCTTTCTTATTAGCAGTTTTGAAGTTTTCGCTTATAGTTTTTGTTAGATAACTTCTTTATCGACTGACATATATATTATGTTCTTCGATATCTAAGTTATAAAACTAGCTCTAGTGAACAATCTTATAATGAAAATATTTTTTTCATAGCAAGCTTATATAGCTCGGTATACCTATATACATAATACTCGTCAAGACAAATTATATGAGCCCAAACTCGATGGGGTGGTGTCGTATAACTACCAAGTTACTATAGCCACCTTCCGGTTCCATCATCAGATCAGCTCCGTGTCATAATAATTTTGCATTGTCATCTGATTTACACATGCATGCAAAATTTCAGCTTAATTTGTAACTGTGACGTGGGTTAAATTTAATTTACAAGATTTGATTACAGACAAACATCGGGACAGGTGAAACTAAATAAAAGCACGTAATAAAGGAAAAACATTTACAAAACTAAGTGTACAATAGTCGGTCTTATTGCACGGCAATTTCTACCAGACAACCTAACTGACAGACTGAAACGTAAGGAAAAAGATTTCGGGCAACAGTTTACAACAACTTACAGAACAATGTAAAAATAAAATTAAATTAAAGACATAAATAAAAAACCAAATAATAAACTAATAAATATAAAATATAATTACAATTAGAAAGGAGAAGAAAAACTAAAGTGATAGATAATGCTCCTTCACTATTAATAATACATACGCTTTTTATATACAACTAGCTGCTCCCAGCGGCTTCGCCCGCGTGATAGCAGAAAATTATCCCAAGGGAACAAACTTCCGGGATAAAAAGTATCCTATGTCCTATTCCAGGACATGGTCTATCCGTGTACCAAGTTTCATCAAAATCGGTTTTGCCATTTAGGCGTGAAGACGTAACAAATAAACAAACAAACTCACTTTCACTTTTTTAATAATATATTAGTAAGGATAGTAAGGATTTGTTCACTAGAGCTAGAAAAGATTTAATTTAACAAATAAATAAATCACATGCATATTCCATGTTCATTCTTGACTCAAAGACTTCCAAGTATCAGAAAGCAGGAACTACGCCGGGAATTTCTGCTACTTAGCTGTAAGTATGCACAGTTAAAGTATTCCCAAAGCGTTTTGTTGGTATTAAGCGTAATAGGATTAAAAGTTGTGTTTTTCACAGGAATTGTCGACTTACAATTAAACACACAGCTGCGCCTTCCCACTGGCACAGATAGAATTTTCTTTGGCAAGTAATGTTTTAAAGCGTAATTTTGAAGGGTTTGTTTGAATGCACTTATCATAGGCATAGACAGTGGTAGTACAGTGGTAACGGCACTGACTTTTGAGTTGTCGGCTGTGGATTCAAACCCAAACGTTACTTATAAACGGTGAAGGAAAACATCGGAGGAAACCGATATGTCTTAAGTAGAAGCAACAATTTAAAAACAATGTGATATCTACCAACACGCACTAGGCCCGCGAGCTGGATTACGGCACATTCCCTCTTCTAGAGAGGAGGCCTAAATCCCAGCAGTGAGAAATAGGGTTGATAATCCTTACTAATATTATAAAAGCGAAAGTGAGTTTGTTTGTTACGTCTTCACGCCTAAATGGCCAAACCGATTTTGATAAATTTTGGTACAGAGATAGTTTCCCCCTGGAGACGGACATAGGATAATTTTTATTTTTTTTAGTTGAGAAAAGGGGGAGAAAGAGTAGAGTATATTAATAAAGGCGGGCGAAGCCGCGGGTAAAAGCTAGTATTATAATAATTATATTACTGGAGTGCTGAAACCGAAAAATCGATTTTTGTAAAATCTTTTAGAATGTGCTTTTAACATTAAGCAAATACTAAAATATTTAACCATTGTTTTCATCAAATTGCTGATTTCAAAATTTTAATTTTGGAAATTAATGTAGTAATGATTTTCATTTCCAAGTTTTCAATAATTACCTTTTTTAATGCAATTTATTTTCCATATTTATTGGCTCACCAATAGCATTACACCAGGATTTTTGTAGAAAATAATATTAAAATCTAGACACTGGTATACCTAATATAGATGCACAGCCTTACTCTATGCTAGGGTATGCAATCGAAAACGTTTTAACAAAATACATTCAATGGAACTGCCTTCCAAAGATTTAATTACACATCTTTATGTCTTACGGCACTCGACTAAAAAAGCGTACTAAACACAGCACAGCTTGAAATCAGGCCAGTCATGTCACATAATGTGGTTAGCTTGGAAAATGCACCGTAATGGTCAAAAACAACACAGCTTGTTTAATATAGTGCTCCAATGAACACAGCTTATTTAATATAGTGCTTGGATTTATTTGATGTTCTTGAATTTTGTGCTTGATTATTAAGCCGTGAGCTCTTTTGTTTGGACTGCGCGATTTTTTGACAGAGTTCACTGGCTTGGCGAGTTTTAGTTAGTAAAAGTCTGACACTGCCTTCTCCTAGACCGGGAGAAGTAATTTGATGATTTTCTAACAATAAAACAAGCTTGAGCATACACTCAAGCTTGTTTTTAACCGACTTCGAAAAGGAGGAGGTTCTATGTTCGGCTGAATGTATGTTTTTTTTTTTTTTTTGTTCACCGATATTTCGGTCAATTGTGGACCGATTTTGAATTTTTTTTTTTTGATTGAAAGGTTATGCTTCCAAGTTGGTCCCATAGAAATATTGTTATGATCTGATCATGAACTTCGAAGATATGGAACAGAACTCCTCATAGAATCATAGCAGAATTGTCGTAACAAGTAAAATTGCTTTGTTTATACGTGTAGTCGATGACTGACTGAAAGAAAAGGGGGAGGGGAAAGGGGGAGGGGGTAAATTCATGTAATAAACCCGTATTTGGGATTATAAGAATCGTTATGAGATGCACTCTGGCTATAAGGTAATTTATGTTTAGCTGAAGGGTAGGTACTTTTTAGTGGTGCTACCATAACTAAAAAGTGAAAAATAAACAACTTTTTACAAAAAAATTAAACTGACTTCAAAAAGTACAAAATAACTTTAATTTCGGAAGTGGGTGTTAAATAACGAAGAGACAAGATTAGGTATCTATTGAAACACCGACTTCCGAAATTAAAGTTATTTTGTACTTTTTGAAGTCGGTTTAATTTTTTTGTAAAAAGTTTTTTATATAGTTAGAAAAATCACTATAACTCCGCACAAAAATCCGCTATACACAGCTGCGTGTGGATGGCGGAACAGGGTGTAAAGTACCCCACACCTTCATTGGCAAAAAAACATCCTCCGACCAGACGGGTGTTACATCTGGGCCGGGCAACTGACAAATACGGTTTTGATGATTTTCTGACTATAAATAAGCTTGAGTTTAGGTGTGGATGACAGAACAGGGTGAATAGTAGCGCATACCTCGACAAGGAGCATCCTCCGACCAGACGGACCGGACAAATGTCAAATATGGTTTTTCAGATTTTTTAATGCCACGACAGATAGTCATACGATTAACCAAAGCAACAAGGACACACGATTAACCATCATGCTTTAGTTTTGACAATTTTTTATTGTTACTTGTACGATTGTCGCGTTAGCTGTTTCCTTTATCATGACAATCTGTTGTCACCGCAAAAAAAATCGTAAGCGACAGTCAATCGTATCGTCCTATATGTCATCACCTCAATTTAAACCCTCGCACACGAGGGCGGGGTATTATTATTACGTAATTGCGCGTTTTTACGTAAATCGCCAAAAAAAAAAACTTTATATGGATTTTTCTAGAAAAAAAAAAATGTAGAAACCAAAATTGTCAACTAAATCAATTTTAAACAAACGTGTGTACAAAATGACAATTAAACGTTTTTCACGGTCATTCAAGTTGTATAGACTTATGTACAATCGGCGCTCGAGGGGTTAATAAGTCACGACACTTAAAACTATACGATTATCTGTCGTCACGACAAAATGAGACTGCGACCTAACATGTTTCATCTGTTGCTCATCTCACAAATAAAAAACGAGAACTAATAAAATAAGATGCTTATGAATAGAGCGACCAACTCGATCAGTCGAAGATTGAAAATTGGTAAGGCTCATTCATAACAAAAAGTTTTCTTTATAAGGGGATGATCGAATTACGCTTCATCTTTAGTTAGCTAAATATCTTTGTGACATAAAGATTTTCAATATTATTTTATTATTACAAAATACATACTTTCTTCTGAAAAAGTAAAGTTGATGCGGTGTTAGTTCACTAACAAGTCTCTCGTCGACGATTGAGGTTTGTACCAGAAGGTTAGAGACGGCGAGCTACCTATTACTCGTCGTCGGTAGGCAACTCCTGATGCTCAGGGGGTTTTCTGTGGTGGCAACTGAGGCGGAACTGGTCAGGATGTCCATTCTCTCACGGTTGTGGCTTTTACTAGAATAACTGCTTCTCAGAAGATGGCAGGCAACGTATTCCCATTCCCTCTCACTCCAGACCATGGTCTGAACCCGAGCCGGGTGCGAGATCGCCACCGCGCCTCCCAATACTACTGTGCTACCGATGGAAGCGGGACGCACAGGCTCGTTCATTGTGACGACACTTGGGGGAGACCTATGTCCAACAGTGGACATCTATCAGCTGAAATGATGATGATGACCGTACTGTCAGAATACTAACAATACATTTAAAAATTACTACAAAATAAACAATCAGTCAATGAGTCAAAAACCGTTTTATATTGAATTTCATAAAGTTATTAAACTAAATAACTTTAATTAATTAATTAAAATAAACTTTAGAATCAATTTTGAAACTAACTTAATTTATCAAAACAATCTACGGATTCAACACCCGATGCTTCTTCCGCTGGTTTCGTGAAAGTCGGATAAGAACGAACTTTCCTCACCAAAGACTTTGGAAAACTAGGCCTCCTAACTTACCTTTGAATCTTTGGGTACGAACAGAATGTTGAACAACAAAGTACCTAAAAGGTTTCCGCAGACAGTTAGTTATTGACTTAATCAGACTGCGGTTGAATCGATCTTTTTTTTTATAGGTTCGCGCTTGACCGCTATTTCTCATTAGGGAAAGCGACGATACGGACGACGATGGAACACGCTTACCTAGAAGAAACCTATTCACTTTCTACTTAAAGATTCCCGGGTTGTAGCTATCAGGAAACACAGACTCTGGCAAGGACTTCCACTCCTTAGCTGCACGCACATTGAATGTGTTCCCAAAACGTTTTGTGAGTGTAGATGGGATGTCCACCATGTACCGGTGGCGCATCGCCGTACGTCTGGTAGTCCGATGATGGAACGTTCTAGGCGGAATTAGATTATGCAATTCCGACACACACTCCCCGACATACAACCGGTAGAAAACCGACAAGTTAGCAACTCGGCGTCGACTCGGCTCAAGACTTTTTAGCCTCGACTCGACGAGTGTATCATCGCCAATTATCCTTCTGGCTCGCCTCTCAATTGCCTCAAGTGCATCAAGCTGGTATCGGGCAGATCTGTCCCAAAGATGAGAGCAATACTCCATACATGATCGAACTTGCGCTTGGTAAAGTTTGAGCACCTGTTCTGACGTGAAGTACTGTCACTATCTTGATAGCCATTGGTGAGTCGCGTACCAGTGCAGCTATGTCCCGTCGCGTGACAAAGCGCGCGAGTCATGTGCGGCAGTCCCCTTAGCGGAAATCGGATTATTACCTGCGCAGTTTCGCAAGTTAAACTTTACCGGTGTGCATGTAGTCGTGTCGATGGAGAACTTTAATCTATCTCCATCGACACGACTACATGCACGCCGCAAACACCGTAGACATGGCAGCCCGCGACGGGTGCCCGCGTTTCAAACCGCGACGGTGCACTTTTATATGGAACCGCGTGAGCGACCGCGTAATGCAGCGTCGGCCTTTAGACTCAACGCCGAGCGACGAAACTATATAATGACATGTCATTTTTTTTTCATTGTGAAATATCATCAAATAACTTCTTCGGATCTAACTGTAGTAAGAGTGTCAAATTTTTTTTTTTATTCTGACCTTACCTGACCTGGAGGCCTGAGACCCAGCAGTGGGAACAGTAAAAAAAAGCTGATGATGATGATGAGACCCACTTGTGTTTCTTCAGTAAACTTCGGTAACTCACAATCCCGCACCACTTGCAGGCATGGCCCTATGGAGTCCCCATATTTTGCTAGATTTTAATACCAACAACTAATAGTTACTGGTATTTGTTTCGACTCACATTTTAAAAACAGTCACTAAAAATGCTATCTTAAGACATTTTACTGAAAAAATAAATACAATTTCGGCTGTCTGCGGGCGCCCTAATAGAGATGGCAAGCTATCCGTTGCTCGACGTCTGCTATTGCCTAGCGACTCTTAACGCCTGAGGCCATAATACAGCCATTTTTGGCTGTAAAACCATTTCATTGTTAGCTAAATTGATAATTGAGATTGAGTCGCTCATTTTCACACACAAGTACATTCCAACTTGTGCTGCCGGCTGTCTGCGGGCGCCCTAATTCGCTGGAGGCTCAGAAGCTAATAAATTACTGCTTATCTTGTGTACCATTCAAAAGAGATTCTGGGGGTTGCTCCCTAATCCCAAATAATGGAGGTCACGGATTTTTAGACATAGCTTTAACCTGTTTTCATACAAAAAAGGTTTTTAAACGTTTTATTGGAACAGTTTTAACTTTAGGGTTCCTTTAAAAGGTTTGTAAATATAAATGCAGTTTCCTTGTGTTTTATGCGACTATAATTTAGATTTCTGAAGTTTGTGTATTATAATAATTGTTATTATTTAATTATCAGGCAACGGAGGCTCATACCTAGATCTAGGTATTAGCCATAGTATACACAAAGTGATCTTAACATACACAATAATAAACTAATACATCATTAATATCATGATGATATCACCTGTTAGCAGTCTCTGAATATATCAAAAACCTTAAACTTTTAATTTTACTTTTAATTGTGATTTTATTTTAATTTTATTTCTGATTTTAATTTTAATATTGTTACGACCTTTAATTATGTTTTGAATGTTATTTTAAGTGTATGGACGTTGAATCGATTTGACATTTTTGTTTGTAATATGGATCCAGCTTATCTGTATTAAAAATAAATATTTTTTTTTAACTTTAATTTATACAGGTAAGGGCCTGCGCTCACTTAAGACAAGACGTCTTAGACAAAACTGAAGAAAAATTGAACTTAAGAAGTCTAAGACGACTCAGCCAAACTGACGTATATTTTTGTAACTCTAATTATTATTTATACAAGTAAGGGCCTGCGTTCACTTGAGACAAGACGTCTAAGACAAAACTGAAGCAAAATTGAACTGAAGAAGTCTGAGACGACTCAGACAAAACTGTTTTGTCTAAGACGTCTTGTCTCAAGTGAGTGCCCTTACGTTGTTGGCGTCTTGTTTCGCTAGTACGGCACGATTGGCGCAGTGGTTGAGCGATTGGCTGCTGCGCTGCGTGTCGCGGGATCGATTCTCACATGGAACAAATATTTAGATGGCCTACAAATATTCCAAGTGTCTTGATGTAATTTCAGTAGAGGGTAAAGTTTATTTAAATATACTTTTCAACCAAAAATCCTCTCTCAAGAAGGTCTGTAAAGGACTTGAAGTTGATTTATTTTTTCGGTGGGCAAAAATCATCTTATGACAACCCCCACTCTTGGGTGGAGCGGAAGATAGTGTCAGACTTTTACTGGCTAAAAACCCGCCCCGTTCATTCTAGCCTCTTCATACCGGGGCACGAGCTTCCTTTCGGATAACTCTGGCCCCAGTAGGCTTCGACCCAGCTGGGTCCCTCCTGTTGCTGACCGTGAGGCGATTTTAATTTTCGATCCTCAAAGAGAGATTCTTCACCTCCAAATACCCATCCCATTAGATTATGCGTATACATGTAGGATGAGAGGGCAAATGAAAGTCATTAAGTGCACACACCACGTATTTTTTTTTCCTTCGTGCAATAAAATACTACCACGATCGCCATGCCATTTTTTCAAAGAACCACATCTAGAGTGGCGCATAGACAAGGTTAGTTTTATTTGAATTTTTCTTAACTCCTACATACATCCTTACCCGTGATCCTTACTATAATATTATAAAAGCGAAAGTAAGTTTGTTTGTTATGTCACGCCTAATTGGCAAAACAGATGTTAATGAAACTTTGTACACGGATAGACCATGTCCTGGAATAGGACATAGGATACTTTTTATCCCGGAAGTACGTTCCCTTGGGATAATTTTCTGCTATCACGCGGGCGAAGTCGCTGGGAGCAACTAGTATAAACATAAATTGATTAATTAACTCAGCCCTTATTAAGCGGAGCTCTAGACAATACAGTCAGTTCCTTCGACTTACATTTCAACATAAATATAGGCTTAAGATCTAAGCTAGATTTAGAATGCCTAGATCACAAGGGTAGATAGGATCACAGATACAGACTGGAAGGCATTATCGCTCTTGTGATGTTTATGCCAGTTAGCTAATTCGTGGCTATGTTTTAGTAAATGCTTTGGTATTATATTATCGTGCCAGTTTGTAATATTAAGTCAGTTATGATTTTAATTTTTTTGTCCGTCCGTCTGTCTGTTGGTCTGTCTGTCTGCCAAGACCCTTAATCTCGAGAACGCGAGGAGGAACCGAGTTGAAATTAAAACCACATACTCAAGTCAGCGGGCCCTTCAAGCTGTGAAAAAATCAAACTTCTGAGTCAAAAAAAAAGTAAAGAGTTAATTCAAAATTTCTGTCAAATTGGTCTATTGTTTTATATTATACTAGCGACCCGCCCCGGCTTCGCTCGGGTAACAGTATTTCTCCACTATTTAATGGATGTTATTATACGTATAAACCTTCCTTTTGAATCACTCTATCTATTAAAAAAAACCGCATCAAAATCCGTTGCGTAGTTTTAAAGATTTAAGGGTACATAGGGATATAGGGACAGAAAAAGCGACTTTGTTTTATACTATGTAGTGATGCCAATAATAAACAAGCATTTGTTTTCACTCATTACGGACCGCTGACGTCACCTTAATCACGGGTCCCTAAATCTCTACATGAGACAGTTTAATCAAGACTCGGGTTACGTCAGTAATATTCGGTCACCATCGGTAATACTCGGCAATTTACGGTGATCCTTTTTTTATCGTCGAGTCAAGGCGCAATTATCCATCAGTCTGCCACATCCGTTTCCGACCATAAATTCATCGCTATTTATGTTTCCATTTGTATCCCAGTTTCATCTCGGTTTTACGATATTTCGTTGTTTTGTTTTTCAAACGAGTTTTCCTTTGAAATCTGCAATTCGGGTTTTTGAATTTTAATTCCGAACGATTTCGGTTTGGTTGGTGCAGATGTTTTAAAAAAAGTTAGTTTCTCTTGTTATTTGTCATCTGGAAAGCAAATAGGCTTAGAGCATACCATAGCATAATCAGCCTTATTTTACAAGCTTTTATTTAGTTTCACCTGTCCCGATGTTTATCTGTAATCAAATCTAGCAAATTAAAGATCCATTTCCGGGTTACCGATTGAGCTGAAATTTTTCATGCATATGTAAATCAGATGACAATGCAAAATTATTATGACATGGAGCTGATCCGATGATAGAACCCGAAGGTGGCTATAGGAACTTGGTAGATAAACGACACAACCCCATCGAGTTTGGGCTCGTATGATCCGTCTTGAAGAGGATTATGGATACAGGCATATCGCGCTATAAAAGCTTGCTATGGAAAAAATATTTTCATTAAAAGATTGTTCACTAGAGCTAGTTTTATATAACTTAGATATCGAAGAACATATATATGTCCGTCGATAACGAAGTTATCTAACAAAAACTATAAGTATGATTCGTCTTGACGAGTATTAATTATATAGGTATAGCTATAAAAGCTTGCTATAAAAAAAAAAGATTTTCATCAAAAGCTTGTTTTCAAATAATACTTTGTAGAGAATATCTCTGTGAATTATCTCCTCCGCCTTCCTTTAGCATTAACACGCAAACATTCAACTGTTCTTTATCCTAGCGACCCTTATCACTCATTCTCTCACAAGCGGTCTCTACGTCATCGGACTGTATCATGGAAACGCACTGATAAGTCCTACTAACTCGTCTTTTAGGGTTGTCAAGTGCTACGGGAACATTTGATAGAGTTATCGTGGCTCTAGAATGTTAAGAGTAAAGCAAGGAACAATAAAACCCACCTTGGTTTTACTCAGCAAAAATCTGAATCGCTGTCTCGCTCCACGCCAAAGCGGGATAAATCACATGATGACTAGTATGAATGACCACATAGCGCAGCACGCGAAAATTAACAGCATCATCCGACGAGCTCTTGTCACCGTTGGTGTTCCGGTTGTTTTGGCCTAGCAGGCGGATGTAAGAGACCGGACAAGTATGTCTTTATATCCAACTATGTAGCTTTTGCCCGCGCAGCTTCGCTCCCGCTCTTCCCTACTCCACCCTACTATACCCAACTCTACCCTACTCTACCCTACTCTACCCTACTCTACCCTACCCTACACTACTCTACCCTACACTACACTACTCTACCCTACTCTACCATACTCTACACTACTCTACCCTACTCTACCATACTCTACACTACTCTACCCTACTCTACTCTGACCTACTCTACCCTACTCTACTCTACCCTACACTACCCTAATTTTATTTTTTTCTATTAAAACCTTTTCCTCATAATAAAAATCACAACAAAAAAAGAATTAGCGAAATCGGTCCAGGCGTTGTTGAATTATGCGCTTACCAACACATTTTGCGATTCATTTTTTTTTATATTATAAGATGAATGGGGGTAGGCCTTTAGTGTAGGACACTACTGGTGTTGACACTTTCGCCATCCCATCTTCCAAGCTCGTGATGCTGTGCTGGTGCTGCCACTGCTGCTGCAAAGAACCTCAAGCAGCGTCCTTACGTAATATGTTAGTGTATTAGTCATATGTTTCAGTAAAACATATGACTTTAATGTATAAGTCATGTTTCAATTTCATTTCAATATTTTTCACTCCAGAAGATTTCCTACTTCAAAAAAGGGCTGAGCTACGTCAAAAATCAAATAAGGCAAAAATGTATTATGAGAAGGATTTTTTTATTAACAGCTATTATTTATTTGAATAAGTAAGATAGAAGAATTTTGTTGTATCTTTTTTCAATAATGGCTTTCTGCTGACTGAAGGATGCTTTTCGTTTTATGATGGTTAGATGAAACATTATATTATATATTTATACCTAAATAATTTATTTAAATTCCACAATGTAAGTAAAGGAGCATAAAAGGTCTAATAAAGCTAAGTAAACGTAAACAAATATGTAATACTGTAACTACTAAAATCTTGTGTTAACTTAGGCTAGTTTTTATCCCGGGAATATAATCCTTTAATAATAATATTTCATAACTATCACACAACGCCGTCTAGTCCCAAGCTAAGCAGAGCTTGTGTTATGAGTACTGGACAACTGATAAACATACTTAAATATTTCTACATGCATACATATTATAGATAAATTACACTCACAGAACAAATTTTAATGATCATGCTCATCACACAAACATTTATCCTAGGTGGGAATCGAACTCGCGACCTCCGACATAGCAGTCAGGGTCACTAACCGCTAGACTAAACAGGCTAGTCAAATCTTGCAGTCTTGCAGTCCAAAATCAAATCAAATCTTGTAGTTTTATTTTCAACAAACCCTGTCTTGACAATGATGAACACAATAAAAAAAAAATGCTAGCCAAATAGATGTAGCCTTTCTAAAGTGATGCACAATAAATATAATTGTATTTTACAAGTATTTATTTGTAGTACACAATAAATATAGTTGTATTTTACAAGTATTTATTTAGTTTCACCTGTCCTAATGTTTTTCTGCAATCAAATCTTGTAAATTAAATTTGACCCACTTCCCGGTTACCGATTGAGCTAAAATTTTGAATACATGGTAAATCAGACGAAAAAATTGTTATGACAACGAGCTGATCTAGTGATGGAACCAGAAGGTAGCTTTAGGAACTTGGTAGTTAAACGACACAACCCCAGCGAGTTTAGGCTCGTATGATTTGTCTTGACAAGTATTAATTATATAGGTATACTGAGCTGTAAAAGCTTGCTATGAAAAAAATATTTTCATTTAAAGCTTGTTTTATTTACCTATATGGATATTTACCACGCTCTGTAACTTAAATCGATATCGCTACCGCTACTGGAAGCGAAAACTGTTTTCACTCGCACGTATTTTATAATATTTGTCTCAAGTTTAGCCAGACAACCCTACGAATATTGCCTAAGGGACAGAACACAAAAGTTGTAAGGATGGTGAGTGAAATACATGGCCACTGGTATTAAAATATATGGTTGAACTAGACGTTTGGTCCCTACACGAGACTGTGTTATTGGGTTTTGTTTCTTTTTGATCTTGTTTTATTTTGTTTATTATTTTTTATATTATCGCACCTTTATTTCCAAAAGGGTATGTCAGGGATATATTGTGTTATTGGGTCATTTAGTTCCCTTCAAAATGGTTGAGCTGAGTAGGGCTGATGTACGCGTCATGCTCGTGAACGGGTGCCGTCAGATGTAAATGGTCATCTCTTAGCTGCCAGTGACTTAATTCAATTTCTATCGTTTAATTATTTTTTTCTTTTTAATTTATAATTTACATTGTGCTCACAAAATAGAAGCAACAAGAAATATATGTAACTCATATGATTTGAGAAGAGTGTCCATGGAGTTTCCTGCAAGAGAAACGTGCAATTCCGCTTCACTTTTTTCTGGGACTGACCGACATTTGACTATTCAAAAGTGCCTGCAAATGATATATTTGATTTGAAATTGAATAAACTGAGGATGTTTCAAAAGTCATCCCCTAATGATGTTAAACGGGAGTTCAAAATTCGTACGGAGAAACCTATTTTACACGGGCAAAGCCGCTGGCAGAAGTTAGTAGATAGAATACTTGTTAACTACGAGAAGAAAAATCGTTGAATCCGCCTTTATCGTACTTTAAGCTAGTCAAAGAGTAACAGCAAAGGATGTTGAAAGCGGTTCGGATCAAAAGGCTAAGTTGCAGTAAAGCCTCCTCCGGTTGCTTTTACAGTTCACTGGCTTTCTGGCTATATTAGGAGGTAATTAGACAATCTCGCTTTCGTAGTAATTGGTTTTTAAACGTATTAAGATTTACATTTCTGTGTTTGGATCCTGAATAATAAGCCTAGTTATACTACTATGTATAACGGTTTCCCTATTTGACTGCGATACTTGATGATTCTTGATGTATCGAACACGGTGTGTCGATAATTCAGTTAAAATAAAAATAAATCCCTATTAACCCTTCAGATACCGTCAATTAGAGACACAATAGTAAGACAATAGATGCGCGGCCACCGGTGGTCGCTTGGGGATTCATGAATTAATATTATAAATGCGAAAGTAAATCTTTCTGTCTGTCTGTTACGCTTTCACGCAAAACTACTGAACCGACTTAGATCAAATTTGGTAGGTAGGTAGAAGAGACACTGGAATAACACATAGGCTACCTATAATTCCACTGCCACGGGTCTCTGCCCGCGCGATATAAACTGTAGTCCACGCGGGCGAAGCCGCGGGCGGAAAGCTAGTAAATAATAATATATTCCACAACCATCACACAACGCCGTCTAGTCCCAAGCTAAGCAGAGCTTGTGTTATGGGTACTAGACAACTGATAAACATACTTATATATTTCTAAATACATACATATTATACGATGTTTTATTCCATCGACGCTTTATTGGTGCAATGTAACGTTTGTGGAAAAAATCCTGTTGCGAAAAACCCTACAGCGATTGCTCATTACTTCGATAGTCGTGTTGGTTCAAAACGCCTACTATACCGTTTTTTTTTTGTCGACGGGGTAAATCATCTTGGACAAAACCCGCTCTTGGGTGGAGCGGGAGATATTGTCAGACTCTTAATGACTAAAAACCCCGCGCCGTTCCTTCTCGCCGCTCGTGCCCGCTTCGGACAACCCTGTCCCCAGTAGACTTTGACCCAGCTGGGCCCCTCCTGCTGCTGACAACTCCTTGAGGCGCGCGGGAACAGTGCGCGCCGTCGACGTCTTGGACTCGATCCATTACCGGACGATCGGACAGCGAGCTACCCATGGCTCGCCGTCCGCAAGCCCGCGTCTACGGTGGCCGGAAATCGGGATCGAAATCCCGGCGACGGCGGCGAGGGTGCCGTTGCCTGATGCGGTTGGCCTCCTCCTTTGCAAGCATTACTGCTTCGCAGAAGGAGGCGACCGCCTGCCATTCCTCCTCGCTCCGGACCATGGCCTCGACCAGGGCCCGGCACGAGAGGTCTCCGCCGCCGATCGCCCCCACGAGGGCACGCCTACTATACCGTGACATTTAATATTAACAACCCTATTATTTCATTAAACCCCAAGCGAACGTCGGCGTTCGCTCACTCATTGTCTTTCCATACTGTCTCTAATTACGGTATTCGAAAGCTCAAGAAAACGTTACATATTCACTCCAAGACCCCCAGGCTGCACAGTACCCCTAGCTAAGTTGTAGTAGAAAGCTTCAAATGTATGGGAATGACGTTATCTCAACGCTCAGTCACGTGGTCAGAACAAAAGAATTGGGTGCGTGGCCGACTCGAAGCGCTCGACGAAAGCGAAACGGTTGTAACTTGGCTAGGGGGGCAGAAAACACAGACTCTGGCAGGGAATTCCACTTCTCTCTTTACACATAACAAATGTATTCCCAAAACGGAAAACAAAACTGATATTTAAGTAAAACATATTTTTCCATATCCGTCACGTGGAACAAAACTTGAAACTACACACTTTGCTTAACTAAAAGCATACAAGGCCATGTATTTTGAAACGGACGTGATATCGCATAGTAATAGAGGATCCATCTCAAGTACGTAACGTGTGATACAGTGAACAAAATAAAAGTAATATGGCTGATACTTCAAGTTTACAAATATAAAATTGTCAACTCGGTTTTATTGATTTAGCGACTGTTTCAATGTTTCCATATACTCATATATCATTATTTTTAGTGGGAACTGCAACATATTTGGAATAGTGCAGGTAGCTTGGAATACTTCGATATCTAAAAAACTACTAATCCCATATATTTTTTTTACCGTAATCATAACGTCGTAAGACACACTGTGACATCTAGCTTTAAAAACAGAACGCCATTTTGACATTCCGGCTGCCAGCCCTAGTATATTATATATTAAAGTTAATATTTTATTTACATCATAATATCCACTAGTAATCAATGTCGAATGATTACAACAGCCACTGAACTCCACACGAAAAAATCGACTAAATAAAATTATTAGGCTTGACGAGAAAATCAAATATTTTTCCTAAGCTTACAGTTACTTTCAGATTAGCTTATTGGAAGGTAATACAAAATTTATGACTACCACTTTACGACAGATACCATAAATTCGCATTTATTGCTATTTACGATTAGTAAAATATTTCGTTTATGGCACATTTAATGATACCTAGGACTCGTTGGGGAGTTGGCTGGTCGGTGAACTCATTCACGGCTTTTTTACAAGCCTCGTATTTTATTTAGCAATATTTGTATGTAAAACACGGGTATTCAGGTACTCTTGTTCAACTTGGAGCCTACCCGAAGCCAGTTTTTCCCAACTAACTTTAAAAAAAAAACTAGCTTGTCTAGGGAGATGACTTTTTTCTATATTTTCCAATTACATAATTGTTTATTATTCCAGAAGAAAAAATCCTTCGATTTCTCCATACAACATTATTTTTAGTATATGCGAAACCTGAATATAGTTTGTTCAGAATCACTAACTGAATGGATTCCAATAGGTTTTACAAATGCATTCCAATAGTTTTTACACCATGTTATATTTATTTCCTACAAATATTTAAAAATGGTCATAAGGTCACTACTGACACTAAGCACAACACAGGTCACGGCAAGTCATAGCGGGCATGAGGAGCCAGCAAAGATGGATATGGGAGTAAAACAACCCCTCAGTCACCCGGATGTGCCTATGTATTTGTGCGGACAACCAGGTTAACAAACTTACAACTTTGTGATTTTTCATAATACAGTTATTTATTTATTATTTATTTATTTATTTGGTCAGCCAACAACTGCTTACACAATACATTTATATGACATTCAATTTTGGATCTTCATTGATTAGTGTAGCAATTCATTATAGGCTAACACCACATGCAATATTATGAAATTTTGTACATAGATTCTTTACATAAACTCGAGACGCCTCGTTTTGTATGTACTAAAAATATATTATGTACTGTACATGTACACAAACCGAATAAAATACAAAGTTATTTAATTGATTTATAAAATTGTTTTCTGTTAATTCAATTATAAAAGTTTCGTGAATAAATGTATCGTTAAACGAAACGGAACTAATCTCAAAATAATGAACTGCAAAATCCGCTTCGATTTAAAAATAACTTTTTAAAAGGTTTGCTCAAATCCGTTTGAATAAATTCTGAATGGTTGAATGAAGTTGAGCAACATCGTTGACGGTTGTTTGAAAAAAAATTATTAAGGATTTGTTTTCATAGTGTCCGATCGGATGATTCTGAAATGAACATAGTAACGTTACAATATACGGGGTGTGTGGTGTGAATAATAGATAACCCTGAAACTATTGATTGGCCAGATTATCATCTATCATTTACCCCACCTATATGCCCATAGATGTCCAAATTATTGATATTTTTGATATTTTAAATAAAAATCGTACTTACTCATACAAAATCAGCGGCCATTTCTTCAATTGGTGACTTTTTCTCGCTCTGTTTTTTTTATGTCACTCCTGAATAATAATAATAATAATACTATAGATAGAATTAGATTTGAAATAACAGAACAATTGAAGAAAGAAGAAGAGGAAAGAATAAACCTTACGCAACCAATAAACAATTATAATAACACCTCCCTGGAACTCGACACGAGTCCAGGGACTGAATATTTTGTTACAAGTACAAGTGACAGTACACAAAACACCACTCAATCTATTTTAGATAATTCCACATTAATTGAGATACAAAATAATACTGATTTTGATTCATCATTAGTAGATTCATTAAGTAACGAATTAGAAACAAATTTGCTAAAATATAAGGGAATTGATCCTACTTGTAGACCGTTATTACCAAAAATGAGACCATCTCGCAAGTTATCCGATATAATTAATATTTTTAATCAAAAAATTATTCCTTTGAGGCTTACATCTTTAGAAAACTTAAGTGACACACATTCGTTAATTTATTGCGTAGCTATCTCAATCGCAAATTACTTTAAATTAAAAATAAATACGGACAGAAGTTTTAAAAGTAACAGAGTAACAAATGATCCACCTTGGCAAAAAAGATTAGAATCAGATATAGAGCAATTGAGAAAAGATATAAATAGACTAACACAGTACAAAAACGGTAATACATCAAGTAAACTTGAAAGAAAAGTCAAACAGATTATCAATAATACTAAACAACACAGTACACATGAAAACTTTAACAAACGAATTGAAGATCATTTAGACACATTAAAACAAAAACTTCTTGTTAAGAGCCATAGGCTAGCAAGATATAAAAAAGCAAAATTAAGAAAAGAGAACAATATATTGTTTAAAATAAATGAAAAACAATTTTATAGAAAACTTAAAGGCAATGATACAAGAATCTTAAACCCTCCATCTCAAGAAGCTTTAAAAGAATTCTGGCAAAGAATCTGGTCTGACGGAACGGAACATAATAAAGACGCTAAATGGATACAAGAGGAAGTACGTAGATCAGAAACTATAAACGAAATGCCTTTTGAAGATATAGATGCGCTTGAAATAAATACAATTATAAATAAAACACATAACTGGAAAGCAGCAGGAGTAGATGGTATACATAATTTTTGGATAAAAAGACTTCATTCACTTCATAAAACGTTAGCAGAACAAATAAGTGATATTCTAAAAGGCAATCAAAATATTCCGGATTTTTTGACTAAAGGAATTACATATATGCTCCCAAAATCTAAAAAAACCCAGGATCCTTCACAGTACAGACCTATTACTTGCTTACCAACTTTATACAAAATCATTACATCTTGTATCACACATAGAATTATTAAACACACTGAAAAATATAACATCCTAACAGAAGAACAGAAAGGTTGTAGGCGCGGGCATATGGGATGTAAAGAGCAATTAATCATAGACTCCGCTATTTTAAAATATGTTCAGAGATCTAGAAAAAACTTATACGTAGCATACATAGATTATAAAAAAGCATTTGATAGCGTTCCGCATTCTTGGTTGATCGAAATATTAAATATTTATAAAATTAATCCTTTAATAATAAATTTTCTCAAGAGTACAATGGGATCCTGGAGAACTACACTTAAATTACAAACTGAAACAGCAAACATAACCGTGGATGAAGTAGCGATTAAAAAAGGTATTTTTCAAGGGGACTCATTAAGCCCTCTATGGTTCTGTTTAGCCCTAAATCCACTCTCCCGATCATTAATAGATTCTAAGTTAGGATTTGATATAAAAAATGGTAGGTCAATATTACACCAAATTACACATTTATTATATATGGATGATTTAAAAATTTATGCTAATAAAAATTCAAATTTACACGATTTATTAAATATTACAACTACATTTTCGAAAGACATAAAAATGGATTTTGGACTAGACAAATGCCGTAAACTAAATATAGAGAAAGGAAAGATTGTAGAAGGAAACTATTTGACAGAAACCAATGAAACAATAGAAGCAATTAAAGACGAAGAACTGTATAAATATTTAGGATATAATCAAGCTCGACTTTTAGAACATAGAGCCATTAAAGATAAACTAAAAAAAGAATACAATAGTAGAATACATTCGTTATGCAAAATGCACCTGTCTAGTAAAAATTTATTCAAATCCATTAATACTTACGCGGTACCAATACTTACTTATTCTTTCGGGGTAATAAAATGGTCTAACACAGAATTACATAGTCTCGAAGTCAAAACAAGAACTATGCTGACACAACACAGATATCACCACCCGAAATCTGCGATAGAAAGAGTTATATTGCCCAGAAAAGAAGGAGGAAGAGGTTTGACCGAAATTTCACATCTACATAAAAGACAAATAATAAATCTAAAACAATTTTTCAGGCGGAAGAAAACTACCAGTAATTTACATAAAACAATAATAGATATAGATAAACATTATACACCATTAAACCTTAGTGATGATGATAATATTGAGACAGTAAATAAAGCGCAACAAATAGAAGAGATAAATGGAAGATGGAGGCAAAAAGAGTTACACGGAAGACATCCCAAAGATTTACAACAATCGCATATAGACAGAGAAGCCTCCAACAAATGGCTAGAACTAAGCGGGTTGTTTCCTGAAACAGAAGGGTTTATGTTGGCTATTCAGGACCAAGTCATTAATACCAAAAATTATAGAAAATATATAATAAAAGATAGTACAGTAAGGAATGATTTATGCAGAAAATGTCACAGCAAACCTGAAACAATACAACATATCACGGGTGCTTGTATGACATTGACACAGAACGATTATACTCACCGACATAATCAACTTGTTAACATCATACACCAAAAACTCGCAACAAAACTAAAACTCATGCAAGACCCATACACACCATATTATAAATATTCACCAAGAGCGGTTTTAGAAAATCAATTTTACAAAATATATTATGACCGCACTATAATTACAGATCACACTATATATAACAACAGACCCGACATAACACTTGTTGATAAAGAAAACAAACATGCATATATAATTGATGTAGCAGTCCCAAACACTAATAACATACAAAAAACTATCACGGAAAAAATTAGGAAGTACACAGAATTACAAGAGGAAATCACCAGAGTATGGAAAATGAATAGAGTTACAATAGTCCCAATAATAATATCAACAACAGGTGTTATTCCAAAACAAATATTTAATAGTTTTAATGTTCTAAATCTATCAAAATACACATATCTAACACTACAAAAAGCGGCAATTTTGAACACGTGTCGTATAGTTAGAAAATTTTTACAACTGGACTTAGATAATAACTTAAATCCAGCACAAAGTCTTTTACCATCTTAAACTCAATTATTAGGATCTCACCTTGGTTCACACCCGTGAGATTCCGATAGAACACCAGGTATTGGCCTGAGAAAAATTACCTAAAAAACCATAATAATAATAATAATAAATCCGCAGGGCAGTTTTGTGGCGAACTGTTGGGTATTAGCGACCCCACGGACCCGATCTCCCGGAAGAATTCCTGTTCTTCATCTCCGGCTTGCCTTTATTGGCCGGCCGTAGTGAACCTGACGAGGAACAGAGCTCCCACCTCTCTCTTGCCTTTATTGGCTGGCTTGAGTGGAGAGTCGCAAGAGCAAACATGCTCGGGAGATGGATGCATAATCCAGTAAGGTGCTGGTAGGGATCTTGACCGTACTTCCGGGATTGTCCTGATAGCCGTGGTATGCCTCTCCACTCCTCAAGCGCCTCAGGATATGTTGCTCCCTTGTTGCTACGTCACTTCGTGCTAGCGGCCGTTTTAGGGGGCCCATTTATTGAGTGTGCAAGTCACCCCCTGCCTTTTATCTATGGATATTAATAACATTGTTCAGGCAGGGGCCATAGTCTTAAGATAGTTCCATGTTACCAGTCCACTTATGACTCCAAAAACCATAGCCCTATTATTTTGTTTTCCATATTGTGTCGCAATAGTTTTTCAAACCGGGGGTTGTCCTTGGATGCACTAGCATAGAGCGTACAGGGATAATCGCCGGTTGATACCACGTTCCATTAAACGCACAAAAAAGGCCTCTTCGAGCTGGTTTCGACCCCTCGTACGCCTCCCAAAGGTCCAGGACCTCAGGGTCCTGAGATAAATATGCGTATAAAAATAATAATAATAATCTTTATTTCACTCTACACAAAGTATACACATAAGTTTATAATAAAATAGACATGCATATAAAACTTTGTGAGAGTCTGGAGTCCATACTAGGATACCCTGTGTGACGGATCACCAGGCTCTCACCCCAAAATGCCGATGATTAATTATAATAATAAAGCAACATACTTAATTCTAAACAAAACAAAAAAAAAAAAGATTTTTGAACATTACATAATTTAGTGAGAACACAGACAAAAATATAATAATACTATTTTTACCTTTATACACCGAAATTAACCTATTGAATGCTAATCACTTGTAATTAGTACAGTTATGTCGCACTGTGGAACTTAAAGCATTTAATATATTAGGTGTAGTGAAAAGTGGTTGTAGTGTGAGTGCGAGCGAGTGCGTGTATGGTGTGTGTAGTGTCTTACGAAGTTACGAGGGAACAATGAGTAACTGTTCAGTGGCGTCGTAATCTAGCTTTTGTAACCAGGCTGAGAGTTTGGTTTTGCAAAGTTTTTTTGGTAGGGCATATATTGTTAGGACCTCGTTAATTTTATTATACAAATAGTTTCCGAGAAAACCAAAATGTCGACGGGCAAAGGTTGTATGATACCGAATTGTGGAACATACTGCATGTTTACGTCGCTTTCCTTCCAGTAGGGTAGGATTGAAGGTAAGTAGAGAGTGCTTGCGTAGGATCGTGTTTAAAATGAAGAGTTGACGTACAGTTAACACTTCAGTACGCTCGTAAAGATCTTTGGTAGGAAATAAGAAGGGCAGAAAATGACTCACTTTTAATACAGCTCTTTGCGCTCGTTCGATTCGAAGCATAACGGTTTTAGTCGCGCCACCCCATATAGTGATACAGTAAGAGACTATCGACTGGCACAGTGCATAATATACCGTTTTCAATATTCCTGAATCCGCAACATAACGAAGGTTTTTAAAAATAAATATAAGTTTCCTAATTCTTGTGGCAAGAGTATCTATGTGCAGATGGAAACTTAATGTATTGTCTAGTATGACGCCCAGGTACTTTATAGATTCTGTGTGTTGTAGATAGGGACATGAGCAAGGAGAACCCTGAGTCTGCAAGCACAAGGATGAGTGGGCAGTTATTTTGAGGGTATCCAGGGAATAATTAGTTTTTTTGATACAAAAAGAAATATACTTTGTCTTATCAATATTGAGAGCAAGTTTATTGGTAGCCAGCCAAGAGAGAACCATGTTTAGTCCAGCCTGTGCACAACTATAAACCTCAGGCCAGGTGTCAGCCTCAAACAACAAAGCTGTATCATCAGCGAAAGTTATGATCCTACCACTTGGCATATTCAGCTCACAGAGGTCATTTATAAAAGTCAGGAATAAAGGCGGACCAAGAATACTGCCCTGTGGGACGCCGTGAACGACAGGAAGATCAGAACTAGTCCACATATCTATTTTAACCCTCTGGAATCGGTTACTGAGATAGTCCGAAAAAAGCTTTAGTTGCTCATTTCTTATACCAAAGCTCTCCAATTTGCTCACCAACAGTGGGACGGAGACTGTGTCAAAGGCTTTGGCGAGGTCCATGAATATAACTATTACTTTTTTGTTAACATCTAGTTTTTCAGAAACAAAATTGGTTAAATCATGAATGGCGTCGCTGGTTGAGATACCAGATCGGAAGCCGTACTGTGAAGCTGATAGCAGCGAGTTTCCTTCGAGGTACCCAACCAGGCGCTCCTTCATGATCCGCTCCAGTACCTTTGACAATGCTGGTAGGATGGAAATAGGTCTATAATTGTTGACACAGGCTCCGTCTCCACTTTTGAAGATTGGGCGAATCTCTGCTATCTTCCATGCATCCGGAAATTTCCCGGACTCAATGGCAAGGTTACAGATAAAAACGATTGGAGAACTAAGGACATGTATATATCTCTTCAAAAACTTGGAGGATATGTTGTCATAGCCGACAGCGCAATCAGATCTTAGACTTAAAATTATATTTTCAACCTCTTCCAGGTCAGTGGGTAGAAAAACTATCGAGTGCGGGGATTGTTTAAGCGAATCCGTTGTAGTAGTGCTACCAGAACTACAGCGATCAGCGATGTTCTTGCCGATGTTCACAAAAAAGTCATTAATGCAATTAATGGAAAAAATTGGATCTAGGTTGTCGATTAACTGGGAAGTCTCGTTTTTAATGCTTTTAGTGTGAGTGATGTCTTTTATTGTGTTCCACAATTTTTTGTTATTGGTTTTAGCTGCAATCTGAAGTTTCATTTTGTCATGTTCTCTTTTAATTTTCTTTAACAACTCGTTGCAGAAATTTCGATATCTTTTATAGGATGTGACTGTAATATGATCGTTAGGATTCTGTTTAGCTTTTTGGTGCAACTTGTCCCGTGTCCTCATACAGCGCAATAGTCCAGGTGTTATCCACGGCTTTGAGATTCTCTTCCGGTTTGATGTTTTGATAATTTGAGTATTAGATTCTATAACTTTATGAATTGTGTCAACAAAGTACTGTACAGCAAGATTAACATCTGTCATTGAATATAATTTATTAAAGTTAATATCCTTAATTTCCACGTCAACCTTTTCGTAATTTAAATTTTTAACTATTTTATATGTTTTGTTTTGAGGCATATTAAAATTCAGGATGAGGATTATCGCATCATGATCCGTGATAGATGTTTCAGCAACAAAACAAGAAGCTTCAAGTCGCGTTTTCAAAATAATGTGATCAAGACATGTTTTATTATGTGTGGGGATAGTAAAAGCCGGTAACATGCCATGGGATGCTAACAAATCAAGATAATGAGCAGAATTTGAGTCTGTGTTAGTCTCAGTTATGTCCACATTAAGATCCCCTATTAAAATAAAGTTTTTTATATTAGAATTTCTGTTTAGAAAAAGTTCAAGAGATGAAAAAAAATTATTAAGATTTTTGTACCCCGCGGGACGGTAAATTGCTAGCATCGCTGTACTTTGATTAATCTTGACCATTAGACTGTTACAATCAGTAATATTAGGTTCCTCTACCGATACGCTCATGTTATTTTTACAATATATAACCACCCCTTCATTTTGGGTTAAAATATTATTAGTTTGGTAGTAATTATAACCGTCAAGCGGTGGAATGCGTTGTGCACAAGACAACCAGCATTCCGTTAACACAATGAAATCCCAATCAACTTGCGCTCTTTGTAATAATGTGAGCAAACCTGGTATATTGCGCGTTATGCTTCTGATATTCTGGTGTATAACTTTAAGTGATTGATTCGGATCAGTTATAATATTAACGCAATTGTCAATATCACAAGTCGATGAATGTGCAACGGTAATGTTGTCTAGGTCAGAGATTAAGTCTTTCGTACTATTGAATTTGAATGTTAAAGAATAGCGACGTTATATTCCAATTGATGTAATAAGTTTCAATAAAAAAACAGTATTTAAAAAGCGGTTTAAGATTACTTATCAAAACATCAGAAATCGTTTTAAATAGATACCATATCATATACAAGTGGGATACATAAAAATGTACCATAACTCGACACGATATGGTAGTAAATAGTTTGGCGACGCTACGGAGTACATCCGCAGAGGCGGTACAATTATAAAAGTATAAACACGGTTGTAGGGTATGCAGAATAATTTTTGACAGAAAAGTACGCTTACTATATTGTTGAATAAGTACGGCCCGTGTATCGTTATTGAGTTGACGTTGTAAACAAATACGTTCAATGAGTAAAGATCTCTCTAAGATAATATAACATAGAATATCAAGTTGAAGTATAATTGTTATGTCAGTACTGTCAGTAGTTCTGTTGTGGTGATATTTCATTTGCTTAAATAGTAGTATTTGTGAGAAGTATGTGAGAAACTGTTCAGATATAAAGTATAAAGTGCGTGCTGTTATAATAGTGCTGTTCAGTAGATTAAAAAATAAATAATAATAAATTACGGTGGTTTGCAAAAACAAGTGATAATAAAAAACGAAGGTAAGTGCAAATTCAAGTCATTTAGACCTTAACCTATGAAGATCTTCCTCACTGTCAATTCGAATTGGACGAGACGATTCTTTTTCTTTTATATATATCTTGCCGTATGAGTTCCAGAAACTGTGATAATTATACTCATTCTTGAAACATTTTACCAGGTAGCGAAGTTTTTTGGCACTAGTTGTCAAAAATTCATCAATATAAATTGGTTGAGACTGGGATGGTGTACCTGCCATCTGAATATTCAAAGTATTTAACTTGATATTGTTTTCTTTGTTGAACGTTCTACATTTTTTTATCATATTATGCTTCATAAACGTAGTAGTAAATTGAACGATTATAGGGTTTCTACTTTCCGTTTTTGTTTTTATTCGATATACATCGTAGACATCAGAATCGTTTATGGGCTGACTAATGACCCCTCCAATGTTTTTTACAATGGTTCGTAGAGTCTCCTTGCTTTCATTACGATCTTTCGGGATATTATTTATTTCAATCGAAGCAGCTCGGGAATTACGCTCCAGTAACTCAACTTTCGACTCCAAGTATGCAATTGTTTTTGCATTTTTGGTGTTTTCATGTTCCAAACCAGTCATCCGTTCTAAGAAAGTGTCGTATTTGTCAGAGACAAATGACAGGTCTTTTTTAATTTCCTCAGTTTTTTCATGAATAGTGTGCATGGCTAAATTGAGTTGGTCCAATTTCTGATTTTGAGTTTTCTGAAAACCCTCGAACATTGTCCTAATTTCAGAAATGGATGCTTGTAAATCAACTGATTCATTGAATTTCCTCTTAAATCTCTTAGTAATGTTACGCGCTTCTTCTGAGCCTTCACGCTTATTAAATGAGAGATCCAATTGAGTATCAGAACCATAACAGTCCTGAATTGCGTTTTCCAAATGGGAAAAGGTCGGAGTAGATTGCATAGGCACCAGCACCTGCATTAACGGCTGCGGTGGTGTGCGTTGAGTTGACATAATGTAAGATGGCGGACAAACAGTCGTGTGTGCCGTAATTCGTAGTGTGCGTGTGCGTCAGCACAGTGGTAGTGGTAGCTGGGCGGGGCTAACGTCCTTGTGGGACTAGCTAGTGTGCTGTTGAGACACGGTATGCGTGTGTGATAGCTTCACTACTCACGGTAATCCACTTCCGCACTGGTTCTGGGCACCTGGTACTTTTGTTTTGCACACAATTTATTAAATTCTTTTTTATCAATTAAAAACAGCAATTTTAAATAAATAAAAAGAAGCTATCGCTACTGTATCCACGTCCGAACGTTTCGGAGATCCGGGGGGAGAGCAAATGTTTGAAGAGAATGTTTGTGTTATCAGACCAGTATCAAGTTATTTTATTACAATCTAAGATAATATAACAAAAAATATTTACCCACACCCTGTATAAAGAAAGAAAAAGAATTTATTTGGTACAGCACAAGGCGCAAACACCATATTTAGGTAACACGAAACAAAAATATACTTAGATCAATTTTAAATGCAATATTTTCCAAGTCTTCTATCAATCTATTTACTATATACTAGCTTTTGCCCGCGCAGCTTCGCTCCCGCTCTTCCCTACTCCACCCTACTATACCCTACTCTACTCTACCCTACTCTACTCTACCCCACACTACCCTAATTTTTTTTTTCCATAAGAACCTTTTCCTCACAATAACAACCACAACAAAAAAGAATTAGCGAAATCGGTCCAGGCGTTGTTGAGTTATGTGCTTACCAACACATTTTGCTATTCATTTTTATATTATAGATATCTTCTGCCCGCGACTTTGTCCGCGGAAAATTTCTTGTTTTAAAATAAGATTACACTCGATTAGACGCTGCGCACGTTCAGCGCTAGATTCCTGAGCACGGGCCTGCGATGTTATGGCATTTTGCCTACCAAGCCGCTGCGAGCGCTTAGCGCTAGTCTCCCTATCCCTTGTCTCAGAGACATGCTGCCTTAACTCAGATAGACGGTGCGCACGTTCAGCGCTAGTTTCTCGAGCACGGGCCCGCGACGTCCTCACATTTTGGCTAGCGAGGCGCTGTGAGCGCTCGGAGCTAGATTCTCTAGCGCGTGCTTGCGAAATATATTCTCTATTTCTCGAGAGGCGCTGCTCATTTTCAGGGGCAGATTCTTCCGTACGGCGTACTCGAGCGGCTCTTGTCTATGATGTCTGCCGGGACAGTTGAGATTTCCTTTTAGACATGCTCTCAACAAACTATGCACAGACTTGAAAATAATTATGAACAAAGGGGAGAGCGACTCGAACACCATCCGCCTTTACAAAACAAAACAATCGTAATATCGAATAACTCGTATCGATTATTACGAAAGAACGAAGTACGAAACTACGAACATACAAAACAAACGTACAACGAAATTACGATATTTTCGATTATGAGGTATCTATCAACAACAACAACCATACAAACGAAACAACCGAAACCAATAAGCAACTGACAGAAGAACTCCATCTAACGACAACGTGGGCATAATAATTCGAGAGGGTCATCAATCCACAGAAAGTCTTAACACCGCGATTCAGAAAAATTACGTAATTGCAGAACGCCATCTATGGGCAAATAGGTAAAACGTTGGGAACGCCACAATTATGGCGGTAAGTCCCCTCTTTGAGGCGTGGCTGGAAAGGCCTTACGGCGTCCTTACCTTCCGCATGACACAGGTCCTCACTGGACATGGCAAGTTCGGGAGGTTCCTGCACCGAATTAAAGCGGAAGAGACGCCCGAGTGTCACCACTGTGCGGAACGCCCGGAGGACACGGTGGAGCACACAGTCGAGGTGTGCCCTGCCTGGGCAGACCATCGCCGTGCCCTCGTGGGGGCGATCGGCGGCGGAGACCTCTCGCGCCGGGCTCTGGTTGAGGCCATGGTCCTTAGCGAGGAGGAATGGCAGGCGGTCGCCTCCTTCTGCGAAGCAGTAATGCTAGAAAAGGAGGAGGCAGACCGCATCAGGCAACGACGCCCCCGCCGCCGCCGCCGGGATTCCGGTCCCGATTTCCGGCCACCGTAGACGCGGGCTCGCGGACGGCGAGCCATGGGTAGCTTGCTATTCGATCGTCCGGTAATGGACCGAGCCCAAGACGTCGACGGCGCGCACTGTTCTCGCGCGCCTCAAGAAGTTGTCAGCAACAGCAGAGGCCCAGCTGGGTCGAAACCTACCAGGTCCAGGGTTATCCGAAGGGAACTCGTGCCCTGATTTGAAGGCTAGAAGGAACGGGGTGAGTTTTTAGTCAGTAAGAGTCTGACACTATCTCCCGCTCCATCCAAGGGCGGGGGTTGTCATAAGATGATTTTTGCCCACCATAAAAAAAAAATTAAAAAAAAATAGGTAAAACGTCTGCACAGTGAAAGTTATGCTAGGGGTATTTTGCGTTTTAGTAATTTTATATTATCTCCGAAACTGTATGACCAATTGATATGCTGTAAATGGCAAATCTTATCTGTGTAATGTTCTTGTGATACTGAAATAATTTATTGTCATAAGAATTAATATTTTGTTGCTCAAATAATAATCAACCAAAAGTAAGTATGCCTAAAAAAAATATTTTTAATGCAATAAAAGAAGTATAAAAGGTAAAATATAAAAGATAGAGATATGGTATCGCGGACTTTTTTGTAGAAATAATTAAGACGAACCAGGTAGCCATACATTGTTTTTAATTTTAAGCAACTGTTTAGGCAGCGCACGCAAATAATTCTGTTTTATGAGGTATTTTTTTCCGACTTGCTAGACAAAAGTTGTGATAGCTCGGTTAATATACATGCTATAGAAACAATTTATAGCCTATAGCACTCAGGAATAATGTAGCTTTCTGCCAGTTAAAAAATTTTAGAATTGGATTATTAGTTCCAGAGATTACCCCCTACATACAAACTTACAAACTTACAAACTTACAAACTTACAAATTTTACCTCTTTATAATATTAGTATAGATTGACCCTAGGATGTAGCTATAGGGAAACACAGACTCTGGCAGGGAATTCCACTCTTTAGCTGTACGAATTATGAATATGTTCCTAAAATATTTTATGCGCATGGGTGGGATGTCGTATGTCTAGTACACGTTATATAAAGAACAAACCCTCCAAATTTCAGATCTTTTTAGTCTCCGGTTTAAGCTGTG
Organism: Mythimna lalbum; assembly: GCA_949319445.1. Lineage (NCBI taxonomy): Eukaryota > Metazoa > Arthropoda > Insecta > Lepidoptera > Noctuidae > Mythimna > Mythimna lalbum. Next base: position 14,232,235 of record OX439357.1, on the reverse strand, counting down.
CGTTGATCGTTCAGCAAGTCATTCCTAGTAAACAGCATACGCTTTTACAACAAGCTGCCAAAGGCGGTAACTGAACTTCATCATCATCATCATCATCATTTCAGCCGACAGACGTCCACTGTTGGACATAGGCCTCCCCTAATTGTCGCCACAATGATCGATCCTGTGCGTCCCGCATACATCGGATTCACCCAACCTTCACCAGGTCATCGGTCCACCTTGCCTTCGTCGGAAGGCCTCCTACAAGGTGGAACTGAACTTAGTGAGGGAAAATTCAAAACTCATATTAAGCGTGTCCTAACCAAAAAGCATTTTACAAGGTTAAAGACTATGTCGAAGACACGCTTGTTTGGCAATGACTACCTCTGCACATGTGCCCCCCTGGTAAATCATCAATATTGTGTCTATTAACTGCTCCACCTTTGTTTTATTATACATATATTTATTTTTCCTTTAACGAATTGCTTTTGCAATATTTGTTATTTTTATTATTTAGACTTCAACTGCATTCAATTTGTTAGTAATTTATTTTGTTAAGTTGTAATTATTTAAATTTTTCCTGCTTTTTTATATAGCCTCTTTTTGGAATGTGAATGTGAAAACACTGTATAATCCACAAACACTTAGATAACTTTCTATTTCATCTTACTTTTTTTTTATTATGATTAATTTTGTGCTTTTGTGTACAGTGTTGACTGGTCTACACTGTTCTTACATAAATCAATCAATATTGTAATAAACACATTTTTTAAAAGAGTAACCATGGAGTTTCTTGCCGGTTCTTCTCCATAGGAAACGACCAATTTGGAACCGTGCACTAGCTTCTGACGTTTTATAAGTGCCCTTGTAGGCCTATATGAAATAAAATATTTTGACTTTGACTTTGACTTTGATCCGTTAGTCAGTAATACAAAATAAATACATTTTATGAGTAAGATAGAGTAGTATTTCATATGTCATTGTTTTCATAAACTTGTTTTTGTAAGACAGTAAATTCCATACAACTTCATAAATCATTAGTGTCCCCGCACACGGCCCTCAAAAAAACGCCGCTTCAAGCTTCAGTTTGAGGCGGCTTTTTTGTGGCTCGTGTGCGGCGGTGCCGCCACAAAAAAACGCTTGAAGCCGCTTCATGCTTCTCCGCTGTCGTGCGCTTTAGCTTTTTTTGCGGTTGCTTCAAGCATTTTTTTGCGGCCGTTTCTAGCGTTTTTTTGAAGTCCATGTGCCCCCGACACTTAGTGTATACTAACTCTACAGTATAGATACTTCTGCTGCAATCCTTACATTCCAATCCAGTCTTACAAATTGTCACAAAAATGTCATCCCTTTTAGGATATATACTACATTATGGCAAAAATATTTGGAATCCGCGGTCCATTCCACCATAGTGAATAGAGCGCCAACTTTTCCAACAAAACTAACTTCATTTTTCGAGTACTCAGCCGTAAAAGGGACGCTCAACCTTCGGGAAAAGGGAAACACCCCGTGTCGTTATTAGAATTTTGTCAGTTTCCTTAGTACCACCGCCTTCAAGTTTATTGGAAAAAGAATAGGTCATGTGCGGGTTGAACTTGTTTGTGGGTTCCGTAGGTACTGCGGAATTGTTTTGGTTTATCTTTTTTTAACAGGTAGTTCATATATTGCGTATGCAAATTCGGTAAAACTGATATATGGAAGTAATAATAATAATTGATCAATAATATTTTTTTTACACCGTAAAGTCTTAAACATTAAATACTACGGAGAGCCAGCTGAAAATCAGCGCTGAGTGTTTGACATCCAGCAATTTCTGAGATGATGACTCTTTAAATTGTATTTAATTGTTTGATACTGTACTCTGCCTCTTTTCTACGTTGTGTTGTGTCTGAATTTAAAACGCGGTGACTCCTTAACTATTATTTGACTCAGGAATCAGTGATCCTTCATAGAATCAAGTTATAAAATATACAGCAGCCATTTTACATTCAAAAAATGTGTTAAAGTACATTAATTCTTAATGTTTTAACGAAATATGTGCAACTAGATGACCCTGGAACGCAACGAGAACCAGCAATAAACACAGCCGAGTTTTATTCAGTAAAAGGTAACTTTTATTATTTATTTCCACACTATCACTTTTGCTACTGATTGTACTTTTTCTCATAATTTATTTTTAATTTCTGCAATTCGTACCACATGGGCCGTAGGTATGCGGAACGAGTTGATCAATTACTCTCCTCACCACCTCCTAATCCACCAAGAACAGGAAAAGTTATTTCATGACTTCCCACCCCAAACAAAAGGCAGGTGGCTTCCTTCAGATAATACAGAACCCTAAAAAATAAAGTTTTCTCTATATGGACCCTTAGACTGTTCTGAAAACAATTTCTTTGGGGTCTTGTCAGACGCTCGAATTTGACTCAAGAACATTTGTAATAAATAGAAATGTCTAAGCGTCTTGTTTGATCTGTGAGAGCCATTATTTTTTTATTTGCGAGATTTCTATTAGGATTTACTTTAGCTTGTGGAATTTGTTTTTGTAATGGGAACTAAAATATGTAGACTAATCTCTCTACGTTTTTCTAATAGGTCCTTAGTTATAAGAAGTTCTTTGAAGAAAGTAATTATTCAAACAAATCAAATCAAAATGGTGGTCGCTCACAATAGGCCTTATCTGAAGGCTTAAAGTCACCTTTCGACTGTCTAGACAGCACCAGTGCTTTACCATAGATAAGAGGTCTTTATAAGTAAGTATACTCAGCCTTTTTAATGTTCCCACTGCTTTTTTTTTTCTGTCGACGGGGAAAATCATCATTGACGAAACCCGCTCTTGGGTGGAGCGGGAGACAGTGTCAGAGTCTTACTGACTAAAAACCCCGCGCCGTGACATTCACCAATTCACATTCTCCTAGAGATTAGGCCTGAGTCTGAGTCCCAGCAGTATGTTCCCACTGCTGGGGCTCAGACTCAGGCCTAATCTCTAGGAGAATGTGAATTGGTGAATGTCACATGTCTTCAAATTTTTGGTTCTAGGACAGCTTTCTCACGATGCTATCCTTCACCGTTTTGAGAACAGTGGCGATGAAATAAATTATACAAATTAATGCGTTTGGCTTGGTTTGAATCTTCGAACTACAACTCGAAAGTCAGGGCACCGCTGCTCTGCTCGCTCTCTGTATTTAATTGAACTGAATAGTTCATTCACTCACTATGTTTTTTTTTTTATATTGAAGGCAGTCGTAAACATAAGAAGAGATACCTATGCTTAGAGGCCGTTCGGAGGGAGGACGCATGGACTTGGGCAAGACGAGGCTGACTAATTTCTGTTTCAGAGAAGATATTGTAAGTAATGAAAATCATGAGGTTGGACTGAAGATAAATATGTCCAGGACCAAAGTTATGACCATAGAAGCACCAAAAATCATGAAAGTATACGAAGAGACAATACAACATGTCCAGGATTACAACATGTTATTACAATAGGTTACTTCAAGGTAAGCATTCTCCATTGTTGACCACACCATCGCTTACCGGCAGGTAAGATAGCGATAAGCGCAAGCCTATCAATAATAAAAAAAAAAATATAAAAAAGAAGATGAAAAAAATTAAAGGAGGATAGAGGCCCAAGAGCAGAATAGAAAAAGTAAACAAAAAAAAAAAAACAATCACAACTTTTACACTATTCCGAAACACTCGCAAGTAAGATGCAAAACATTTAACATTTGTAGGTTCAAGTCCAACAAAATTTTCATTTTGAGCACTAGAAGCGGCAAACTGTCCTAAATAAAGGTGAAACAGTTAAGGCCACGGCCAGAGTGAGCAATTTGCGCGGGTTTTTAGACGAGCGCGAAATATCAAACTGAAACCGTCGGCTTTACCGCCCATACTGAAGTGAGTGACTGCGCCAAGGAAGTAACGGTGCGGCTTCGCAAACACACGATAGCGTTTTGTTTTACACTGAAAAGAGACATCTAGCCTCTATTATCCACTAGGAGGCAGCCAAAACCGTGCAGTGGAGATACGCCCCGATCCCCGCGGCGTCGAGAGTTACAGGACAATTTCCGACGACCGTAGGCGCAGGCTTGCTGACGGCGATCAATAGGTAACTCGCCGACTGGAGGGTAAACATCAAACCTGTACCGAGGGCGCATTGTGCTCCCACATGCGCCTCAAAGAGACGTCAGCAAAATTTATGAGGCCAGTTAAAGCCGACTGCTACCAGGGCTGCGAGTTGTTCGAAGGACTTATCGTAGCCATAGCAACAAGGGCAACTGACGGAACACTGTGCGTGTTTAGTCAGTAAAAGTCTGACACTCCCTCCACCTAGAGTGGGAGAAGTTTTTGATGAATTCCCTCATAAGAAAAGAGCCTTTATTAAGGTACACACTGTGCACACGTCTGCCACGAACGCCGATCTGGGCGCATCGGTCTCCATAGATTTTATATGGCAACTAGATCTGTTGAACTACATTAGATCCACGCCACGTAGCGCCATTATTATTATTATTTATTTTTGAAGTTAAGAGGCTATGCATCTCCCGTAGTGTAGGGGATGTAATCACTGCGACCTAAAAGATCTATTGTGACTCGCCACCTTGTTAGAGTAACTCTTTTAGCCGGGAGGCTTCCAGGAAGTCTAGAATACTCCTAGCTTTAAGAGTTTTAATCTCCTCCAGACGTAGCGCCATGCGACGTCTTTCTACGTAAAATTCAGGCGTGTTAGTTTTAGTTTTACTCACTACAGGAACTCACGTGGCTGTGGCCACCTACTTGCATCCGCTACCGCGCCTACACTCACCACCGCACACTCACACATACTTACAAGGGTGTGTGCTCACATTCGACCTAAACCAGTCCTTGAACCTAAACCCATGTAGGTGTTATTTGGACTTTAGGTGTCGTAAAACGATGTCCTGTGTAATATTGTTTGTCCTTTCTGTGGGTAACTTTGTCTGATGAAATTTGGGGAGGCAACCGAAAATTTTCAATTTGACGAAATAATGTTTTTGAGAATGGAAAAGGTAAAATAATGAGCTGAGAATATTTCGTTATTATTTTTGGTACGGAGTCCTTTCTGTTTGATGCATAGACTGGTTACAGTTGGTCCAGCCGGACCAAATTTAATAATTCTTATTTCTTAAATTATAGCGTAATTAGGAGAAATAGGGGTACATTTTTATATTATTTATCATCATCATCATTTCAGCCGAAAAACCTCCACTTTCGGGCATTGGCCTACCCCAAGTGTCGCCATAATGACCGGTCCTGTACGTCTCGGATGCATCGGATTCCCAATGTCATATTATATATATACAAAGAATAAGAAAGGATTATCCAAAATTCGCCCCCTTAACAGATGAAACGGGCGTCCAAAGTAATAATGGAGGAGTCGAGATACTTATTTTCACACAGACGAAGCCGCTGGCAGAAGCTAGTTATAATAATAAAAGAAAAACATCGGTTCTTTGTAATTTCACTGCAGTTGCTTCCAAGAACGCGAGATTGCAATAACTATGCTAGAACACCCGCGCCTTAAGCCCCAGCTGGGTTTTTCTTTGAAAAGATTATTTTTATCTCTTTTTTAACCGTTATAGTTAAGTTTTAAGAGAAATGAAAGGTTGCATAAAGAAGTGTTAAGTACAGTAAAAATATTAATTTTAACATTGTTTTCTTAGAAGATACGATTATTTTTATATATCTTAAAATACGGTAGATATATTTGCGTTTTCTAAAAGCTTTACCTACAGTGAAAACAGAAATATCATCATCATCATCATCATCATTTCAGTTGATATACGTCCGCTGTTGGACAAAGTGAACCCAAGCGTCGCCACAACGAACGATCTAGTGCGCTTCGCATCCATTGGTTTCCCGCAACCTTCACCAGGTCATCAGTCCACCTTGTTGGAAGTCTTCCAACGCTGCGTCACCCGGTACGCGGTCGCCACTCCAGAACCTTTCGGCCCCAACGGCCATCTGTTCTGTGCTGAAATTTGTCTCAAGAGAAAGTATTTCGAGGATTAAAAGTCAGAAGCAGGCCTGAGTAGATGGCGAGTAGTCAACGCACACCTCAAAGAGAACACACACCTCAAGGAGATTTCATCAAAACCATAGGGACCCAACAGCTGATACCTGCTAGGACTGCAGAAACATTTGAAAGAGTAACCGTGGCCCTAGAAAGCTAAGGCTAACTGAAGAATACAGGTGTGGTTTTAGTCAGTAAAAATTTGATACGTCCTCTAGTACCACAATAGAACGAAAGTCAGAAATCAGAAACGTTTATTTCAAACAGACCCATAACAGGCACTTTTGAATAGTCAAATGTCGGTCAGTCCAAAAAAAAGTGAAGCTAAAAAAGTGAAATTTCTCGTTCCAAAGCGTAGTTTTTTTTTATTATTATTATTGATAGGCTTGCGTTTGACCACCATCTCACCTGACGGTAAGCGATGATGTGTATGTGTGTTGATGGAGAGGAACGTGCAAGAAACTCCATGGACACTCTTTTAAATCACATTATGAGTTACGTCCACTTTGGTTACATGTCATTAAACGATTTTCGCTTCGAAAATAAAACCGGTCATCAAAAGTATCCTTAACCCTTACAAGGTCATCCTTACTCCGAACATCAGAACCCATTTTCGTAATAGCCTAAACACCCACACTGCGAGACTTCCACACTTTTATTAGTGCGATAACTGCCGGCTAAAAAAGTATTTCACCATTGTCCCAGAAATGTATTGCGAGTAGCAACAATTTCATGCCTCAATAGAAGCGCCAATATCCAACTTCCTCCGAAAATACGGATAAAATAAATCCGTTTCCGCACCATAACATAAAATATTGAACAACAAAAACCGCTCGGTCTACAAAATCCTCTAGGACAACATTTATTCTCATTCGATATAGGTTCGACCAAAGCCATTACGTTAAAGCTGAAAATTCCCTATTCGGCACTCGCTCCAAATAAATGGCAGTGCAAATAATTTTGGGGACAAACAACGCCGGACTAAATTCTTATAGACGTCTCTAGGTGGTAGCGTCGGCAAAAGCAATATTTTTGATATAATATTAAAATCAAATAGACTAGCACTTTGCACGCGGTTTCGTTCGTGAGAATGAAAAGAGCCACCATTTATAATATTTAAATAGTACCTTAAAGAATTACTAGTAAACAAGCTTTTAATGAAAATATTTTTTTCATAGGAAGCTTTTATAACTCGGTATACCTATATAAATAATACTCGTCAAGACAAATCATACGAGCTTAAACTTGATGGGGTATCTTGTATCGTTTAACTACCAAGTTCCTATAACCACCTTCCGGTCCCATCATCAGATCAGCTCCATGTCATAATAATTTTGCATTGTCATCTGATTTACACGTGCATGCAAAATTTTAGCTCAATCGGTAACCGGGAAGTGGGTCTTTAATTTGCAAGATTTGATTACAGACAAACATCAGAACAGGTGAAACTAAATAAAAGTTTGTAAAAAAATGCTATTACTCTGTATCGGAATTCTTAAATGATAAATCTATTTGATTCATTATCATTTAGCGAAAAGACGTCCACTGCTAGATATGGCCTCCCGCAAGTGTCGCCATAATGACCGTTCCTGTGCGTCTCGCATCCATTGGATTCCCGTGACCCTCGGCAGGTCACCGGTCCACGAATAAAGATGCCTGTATATTAATCTGACAATGTTACCTCACGATTTTCATGCCATAACAAGAAATGTATCAGCACTGCTAAATTATTCAGATTTGCCTGCCCTTCTCACTCCAACCAGAACGAGAAAAGTTATTTACCGACTTCCTACCTCAAAAAAGGTAATACGGGATTGTTCTAAACAATTACGCAGCCTAGAACGAAGGCGTATTTTTTTTAAAAGGCTCGCTCTTGGTCACTATCTCAAATGATATAAAGTGACGATGTGGTCGACGATGGTACTCCACTTGCCTCCGCTTGCCTAAAAGTAACTTATTCACTCTTATATATACTAGGAGATGTGTGGGAAAACAGATGACAATTGATAAAAGTTTGATTCTTCCTCTCGCTGCACCTAAAACGGGAGAAGCTTTTCAATAAAACAAAAATACCAATGTATCTTCTAGTTTTTTTTTTGTCCAATGTCTTGAAAATAATATTGCCTGACTGCGATCCCACCTGATGGTAAGCAGTGATACCTTTTATTTAGTGTCTATATTTTTAGTCATTTTTTTTTCCTGTAGAATATACTCGTACTATTAGTATAGCATAGTCGGCCTTATGTTCTCACTTGTGGGACTCAGGCCTCCTCTCTAGGAGAGGAAATGGGCCGTAATCCACCACGCGGGCCTAGTGCGGGTTGTTGGATGTCATATGAGTTTTTTCACGATGTTGTCCTTCGCCGTTTTGAGAGCAGTGGTGATGAAATAAATTACACAAAGAAATGCGCCTGGCTGGGTTTAAACCCGCGACCTGCAACTCGTAAGTCGGGGCTGTTACCACTCGGCCACCACAGCTCTCGATGTAGATTATAATTGGATTGGAAGACCGCAGCACACTAAGTCTATTTACTACACTATACAATTTTTCTTTTTTTTTATTATGTATAGGCTCACGTTTGACCACTATCTCACCGGATGGTAAGCGATGATGTGGCCGACGATAGAACACGCTTGCCTAGAAGCAATCTATTCACTCTTGACTAAAAGATACCTAGGTTATAGCTATCAGGAAACACAGACTCCGGCAGGGAATTCCACTCCTTAGCTGTACGGATAATAAATGTATTCTCAAAACTCTTTGTACGTATGGATGATGGCCCGAAGAAAATCTGTCTATCTCAAAATTTGACGTCTCGATTTTTCTGCCATTACAGGAAATATATCAGCAGTACTACATTATTCACGTTGTTGTGGCCATACTGGGCCGGCTCGCTCATGGCTGGCCACCCTGAATATTTTACCTGCCACCCGCGTTGTCAATTTTGTAGTAGCCGGCGACTAAATAAATTACGGTTTCGCTGACAACACCGGTCGAATTTAGTTTGAGATGAATGATGGTTAGTGTAGGGGTGTTTTTTGTAGAGTGAAACTAGTACTTTACCCGCGACTTCGTTCGAAAGAATGTTTTCTTAAAACTTTAACAACCCAACAATAAAGGCAACTTGATTTCGGAACTTGATGATTTCACTCCATATCTGATCTCTACTACCATGCGGTAAAAACTACGTAAGCCTTTCCTATCTTTGCTCTTTCATTCCTTAAAATGTAAAAACCTTCTCTGTAAAAAAAAATCAGGCCTTAAATCCCAAGACTCAAATCACCCAATCACAAAAATTGGCCAACAAATCAAATAGTTGAATAATTCATGTCCTAATATTTTGAAGTTATTCTTACGAAGGAGAGATACAAATGTCAGGAGTTATTCTTGAGAAGTCCAATTATTTATAAAGACCGAGCATTAGGTTGCTTCTACACTAGAAATAAGAGAGGTAGCAAAGCGGAGCGAAAATGTGAAGCAACGCTGTGAAAATGAGTATTTCAACTAAAACTGTGCAAGGAGGCCAAGTAGTGAAACAATGTTTTACTGAGTAGGGCGTGGTGAGTTCTTTTCAGTTGTACTCGGACGGGGTGTGGTTTCTGTAGAAGGAAACATCGAGCCCACAGCTTGCACACATTCTTCACTCGCTATCCTCGCAGACTCCCAAAACCAGGCTAGGAAAATAATGTGAAATTAAATGGTGGAATAATCACCTCCACACAATGAGCATCGACAGTTCCTTGTGCAGAGCATGCTTGAAGAACTCATTGACTGCACAGGTGTCACTGATAAACGCATAAGAACTCTAAGATCCTTTAATTCCCCTACAGACGAACTGAAAATCCTGGGAGGCCTAATCAGTTTTTGAAGAGAGGGGGCAAGAGGGGGGGAGGTTGGAATGAGCTCACCAAAGGTTGGCCGCCTTGGCCTACGCAGAATGCTTCACATAGGACTATATTAGTGGATTTTTCATCTTACCCACCGCTTCGCTACCTCGCACATCTTAGTTGGAAAACACCCTTAGACCGACTGAAGTCACAATCAACTAAGATTGATATCGTTCATCATAAGGCTTTAATATCATTTATTTTATTGTAATATCCTCATTTGTTTTCGCGATTCGTCTGTTTTATTTTAAGGGAGAAATAAAAGATGGCTGTCGTTTATTTGATCTGCTTCATTTATATCAAATCGTAAAGCCTCTTGTTATTGGCGGAGCTAAAAATAAGTGAGCAATATGTTTGTGAGGTTTTTAAAGTCATGTAGAACTTTTAGTAAATCGTTATTGAAGGGTTTTGTAGCACGAAACGCTTGACTTCCTAAGAGATAACCTCAATAGGTACTCTGCTCTCATGCTCTGAATCTTTGATTTTTTTTAAAAGAGTGCTCGTAGTTTCCATAGGGATCTTTTTTTAGGTGGGAAAATCATCTAATGACATCCCCGCTCTTGGGTGGAGCGGGAGATATTTACTTTTTCTGACTAACTCTTTGCTGTTTTTTTCGGGCCCCGGCATCTCTTTCGCATCACCCATAGTCTCAGTACCCTTCGACCCTGCTGGGACCGTACGGTTGCTGACAACTCCTCGAGGTACACGTGGAACACTTCGCTCCGTCGATGACCGCTCGGACCTTTATTTTCTATTATTTGTGCTTTGAGATAAAATTGCATGGCTCGTAAAAATGTTCTCAATTCTAAGCCACCATCGATAAAAGTTATTACTAAAGCCAACCGACAAAGTCCAAAGAAATTGTTTTCAATTATAATTTTAAGTAAAATCAGCTTGTTATTAATATTTTATCAGATACAAACAAACTTCTGTTTGAGAAGCTTATCTTAGCTTAGCCATCTAAATATTTATAAATGAATCGGTAGGACAACGATATCTACTTTAAAATACTCCATTTATTTGCAAGATTTAGAATCAGATTTCAGTTCAGTTTTTATGTAAATTTTGTTATTTCAATAAATAAAACGGTATTTAATAAAGTTTATTATTTATTTAAATTAATACAATATTTTTCATAATACTCGTATGCCTACTCTAACGTTCTTCGTTCGTATTTCTAACTGCGCAGAGAACTTTGAACCGCGTTACAGGATGCTTCCTATGTGGAGCCATAGATATCGCTACAGAAATAACAAGAAGTGAATCTTATGCTTCTTCTTCTTCTTCTTCTTCTTCTTCCTGCCCTTATTCCATATTACTTGGGGTTGGCGCAACACGTTTTTTTCTTCCATTCTGTCCTATCACCCGTCACTCTTTCAGTAACTCCCTTTTCTTTCATATCGCTCCTCACACAATCCATCCAACTTTTCTTCGGCCTCCCTCTCCTTCTCCATCCATCTGCATAATATAGACAGAACTCTTTTAATAACATGCGTTTCATTCCTTCTCTTCATATGACCATACCCGACGATTTCCTTTTAACTTTTCAGTCACTGGCGCCACTTTCGAACTTCCTCTAAGTAGGTTTTATACTTAATTTTTGTTGTTTGTACATAGCATAATTATCCTTTCGTTTGTTTTAGACATGGATCCACGTTCGAAACTTCTTTATTATTATTTTTACGATGTTTGGGTTTACTTTTCTGTGCATTGGTGCTGTACTGACCATTGCTGAATAGATTTCACTACGGTAAAAATTAGAAAAAAAAATAGTGTACATACGATGGCAATTTTTACGAGCGTAGGTCAAGCACATGAAATAGAGTTGTGTTAGTTTATTTTTATTTTATTCTTGTTTGTTCTGTGCGAATCACAAATAAATGTTAAATTTTTTCTTTGCTGTCTTAAAGGCTACAGTGAATAGGCTTTAATATAAGAAAGAAAGAAAGAAAACTATTTTATTTGGCATACACACTCGTAGATACATACAATGTAGTAACAACATGTAGGTACACACTAATTATATAATATAAAAAAAAACTAGTGCGCCCTCACCATCAACGATTTCGTCACTGCTTACCATCAGGTGGAATTACTCAAGCAATACTTTATATAATATTTAAACAAAAAAAACTTTAAACTGACCTCTAAAGAGACATTGAAAAACGATCACGTGTCTCCACAATATTAATCTTTAAACCTCAGTAAGTTTCACATAGCTGTTCACTTTATTACTTCCAAGTTCGACGGCTAATGGTAGTTTTTCTTCGCCCTATTTCTCAACAAAACGGTTTCAACTGTAATCTATCTTTATAAAGCCGACTGTCCATAATGGGATCAGTAGAGTCCCATAAATCTTTATTTGTAGTTATTGTCTTAGACGGAGCGAATTTTCAAGGACAGCTTTCTTGAGTACTAATGGTGAAAGAGTTGGGTGATTTTTTTTTTAGGTGTGTTTTCAACAAATGAATTCTCCTGCTCTGGTTAAGGTGAGAGGTAGTGCCAAACTCAATCTTACTACTTATTATACAATATTTGTTTTTTGTATATGCGAAACCGTTGTCATGTTTATCAGTTGTCCCCATAACATAAGCTCTGCTTAGCGGGGGACTAGATAACGTTGTGTGATTAGTAATTGTGGCATATTAATAATTGATAATACAAAATAAATTTGAGAATAAGAATAAAAATCATTTCACACCGGTATTAAAAATATTTTCACAAGAATCCAATTTAATTTGTTCCAAGCCAATAAAAATAATTTCATCAGTAAAGTGGCTCGAAAATAAATTGAATACGAAATTGAAAACAAGAATCTAATTGAAATACAAAACAGAACGACCAAATGTTGTTTCATACTGAAATGAAATGACATTGAACTATTTAGATGCAAGCTTCTGCCAACGTACTGAATAATGAATTTGGGGACCGACCATAGACCCCAGTAGCGTATAGAGATGCCATTATCTAATAATACTTGTAAGTATTGTAATATAAAAATATTGTAGCGTCTAAAGCGGTCGCATGCTAATTATTTAGCATACTGGCAAGGTGATGATACCTTTTTAAGGTTTATGGTAAAAATAGCATAGGTATTCATATTTAGATGGGAGATTGTTTTAAGAGGTCAAGTCAAAAGTCTAAGCGTATGAAATATTTTAAAAATATAGTGCTTCTAGCAATATAATAATAGTAAATATTTGAACTAGCGCTTCAATGCGTCTCCACACCCTACAATACTTAACAGTCCCGACAGATATTCTCCTGCCCGCAAGTTGGCTTTTCGTCAGAAAAAATACCAAGAACCCAATTGCAGCGCCACCTACCGGATCATTTAGGCGGAGCACTACCCCGTGGCAGACGTTCTCTTCCTTCTACGAAGCAGTAATGCTAGCGAAGGACGCGGCCACACGCATGAGGTCACCAGGTTTCTGACAATGATTTCCCATGATGACCCAAACTGAGTCGTCAACGGCGCGTAGTATTTCACGCGCTCCTCTCTAAGCGATGTTCGCAAAACCGTAGGGGCTCAAAAATGCCGAAGCCTATAGGGGGCCATGGGATAACTTCTGAAAGGGGAACCCATGATCCAAGAACACAAAGGGCAACTAAAGGAACATAGGTATAGTTTTAGTCAGTAAAAGTCTGACACGCCTTCCTGGTCCGCCTTACAGAGTCCGCATTCGCATGATTTCCCATTTATTTTTTCCATCTTAAAAAAAGTACCTAATGGCCGCAGGCTCCCTTCTATGTTCTGTGGGACTGACTATGAATATGAGAATAAGTAAGGTTGGCAAAATTGGGTGAGGGTCTTTCATAAAATTTTGTTCTTGTAAAGGAATTATGCCTCTACCGGGTCGGTGTTTCACTCGGTCGCTATTCCCAAACATTCTGTGGTCTAGGCGAAGTAATGTTGCTTTATACTTTAGATGAGTTTCGCTACTTTCACATAACACAACATTATCAATAAATCGGTGTACGAATATAACAGATAATAATATCTGGAGGAAGAGTTCTTCGACACCTAAGTGTTCTTTGTGTTTTTGAATTATATTTATGAACATAGTTAAGTTTTAGTATAAATAGTTTAGTTAATATTTAAGTTTTTTAAGTACATATATGTAAAAAAAGTAACCTTACATTCAATAAAGCTTAAATTAAATAAAAATAATATTGAACAACTACCACACAACGCCATCTAGTCTCAAACTAAGCAGAGCGTGTGTTATGAGTACTAGACAACTGATAAACATACTAATATATTTCTAAACACATGCATATTATAGATAAATTACACCCCGATACATCCATCGTGCTTATCACACAAACATTTGTACCGGGTAGGAATCGAACGGACGACCTCCGGCTCAAACCGTTGGTTAGTGGCAGTTAAGGCCACTAACCACTAGATCAACAGGCATGTCAAAACATACCCAGTTTAATAAAACAATGCGTTCAGGGCAGTGTTAGGGCTTAGCACAGACAGGCCACGCCAAGCATAAAGAGGTAGAACCAGTGACAGATTAAGACTACTTGATGCCCTAAGCAATCCTGCCTGTGGGCCCCCCTATCCGTATGTCAGACTAAAATCAGTCTTTAAACCTTTACCGCCTAGAAACATTAGTTTTTTGTAAAATAAGATGAGATGTAACGTACCTTAGAAGTGAAGTAGGTGCGACTACAATAAAAACCAAAGCTTAAATTATTTATTTATTGAAATGCGCTAACGTTTTTAACTTAGCGGACTCTATGTAAAATGTTACGCCGTTAAACTTCAACACGTCATATCTCCGACAAAATAAAGAGTGGCAACGAATAATTAAAACGCATTGCTGTTCGAAAGCTATAGAACCAAAGTACCTACCTAGCCTGGCAAGATCTGGAACATTCCAACATAAGTACTCGTTTACCTACTATTTAGTAGGTATGTAATCTGTAGGTATCTGTAGGGTGGATAAGGGAAATGGTACTTTCCGCCATTAACAAAAGAGTCGAAATTCGCGTGAGTGACTCGCGAAGGACAAAGTCATAAAATTGATTTATGGCCCCGCGATGCGACTCTATTGTTCTGGAACTATCCTGAGACGTCAGTATCTAGAACTTTCTTTGCTCCGCGTATAAATACGAGCCCCCCAATGGAAGTGAGTCAGTTTTTGCTCGATCCAGCCCGTCCCTTTGCTGCCCTCCCCCAGTGACGCCCTAAGCCGTAGCTCGTACCCCACAGGGGGTGCCCTTAGCGTTGTCACTTAAATTTTAGTAGTTTTTAAGTAAGCCCTGGCTGGAGGCTTTGAATTTAGGCAAGTCCGGTTGAGCAGACGACAACCTCAGAGGTTGACCTGCGAGAGGCCACACAAAAAAAAAAAAGGAAGTGAGTCAGTTCTGATTTCGACTGCGAACAAGAGCGATCTACCTAAGTGTGCGAAGTGATTTTATCTAACGACCGAGGCGATAGTATAACGGTATCGCCTCGGTCGTTAGATAAAATCATCGTAGGTCGTTAGGTAACTCTAGTGCTAACTGTGATTTGGATTATTGTTGACTGGACTAATTATTTATTGTTTGTGGTAAATAAAGTTCTTAATTGGTAAATCGGCATTTAGTTACCCACGTACGTAACAATAATATCGATTTGCCCTAAGGACGGTTTATTTTTGTGCTTCTTCCAGGGGGCTAGACGTGATGCCCTAGGCAATTATTTAATTTGATTAAGGGTTAATTCGTCACTGGGTAAAACTACACTGTGCAAACGTGTGACACTTCTGGGCGCGTCGGTCTCCATACATTTCATATGGAAACTAGACTTGTAGAGCTACACTTGATTTACGCCACGCGACGACACGCAACGTCGTTTTAAGGTGGTGCATCATGACTCACTTTTTCACTGTTTTTCATACAACCGCTCATAACTGATTATGACGTTATTACACATTTTTCATTAGATATTTTGGTAACACAGTATCTTGTGGATATTATCTAGGTTTCTAAAGAAACCAATTTCTAAATTTGTGTAAAACTAGTCCAGTAAAAACCTCTGAAAATCTTCTATTTTGTATGAACTTTGACACTTCATAATTTGCCTAAAAATTAAAAAAGTCAAAAAAGTAATCCTCTAGAGACCTTGCAAATTTTATTAAGATTCTAAATGACGACAACTTTTTCCAAAAACTTTAAAGAGTTTAAAAAAACAGCTATTTCCTGGAGCAAGTTTTGTGAAATTTTCAAGTAAATCTCTTAATTATCGAATACTGACAGAGTTTTCAGGCGTTATCTCTCATTTTTTCCGTCGCCTTTTTGTCAAACATCTCGTTGGATTGCATTAAATGAAGTAACAAGCTTTTAAACCATTTTCGATGTTTACGATAAGCGAGTGGAGAAGGACCCTCTTAAGTATAAATCAGACGTATTACACGTGTGTGTCGGTCTAATGTAGTAGTTTCAACCTCAAAGATCGACCCGTGTTTGAACGTGTCTGAACCCAGTGTTTGAACACTTCAACAGTGTTCGAACTCTTGGTTCGTGTTGAGTCAGTCACGAATTTATGAAGGCCTCGTTGATTCGCCTTCGCCCATGTCTAAATTAGTCTATACTACGCCTCTGCTTTTAGGCATATCAGAAATACAACATTATGTAAAACCTGAAGCAACTTGGTTCAGAATCAGTAACTGAAGTGATTCCATTAACTTTTACGCTATAATTACATATATTATTTTCCCAAAATATTTTAAAAAGTTTACCAAGGACAAAACAGTTCATGGCAGGTCATAGCAGGCATCAGGCGCCAGCGCACAGCTGGGTGCGAAAGCAAAACCACCCCTCAGTCGCCCGGGTGGTTCGGTGACCATGTATTTATGTCGCCAATCAAGTTCTGTAACTATCTTATAACTTGATGATTTTTCATAATACAGTTTTGAAATTTTGTACATAGATTCTTTACATAAAAATACTAGACAGGTCAGGACAGATAGTCGATGGGGACGAAAGGTTCTGGAGTGGTGACCACGTACCGGAAGACGCAGCGTTGGAAGGCCTCCAACAAGGTGGACCCATCGGTCCACCTTGTTGGAGGCCTTCCAACGACCCTGACCAGGTCATCACCTGGTCAGGGTCGCGGGAATCCTATGGATGCGTGACGCACAGGATCGGTCGTTGTGGCGACGCTTAGGTTCACTTTGTCCAACAGCGGACGTATATCAACTGACATAGGCCTGTCCAACAGTGGCCGTCTGTCGGCTGATATGAGGATGTGATAATGATGACGAGACAGGTGTATCAGGATTCGCATTTATACTAAAAATAAGATTGTTCATTCACGAACCACCACAAAAAAAAAACATCTATTTTAATTTCTCCTCTTGTTCACTGACCATACTGACAGCGAAACGCAGCTAACCGCACATTCGTACAAATGTTCAATTTCGTACGACACGCAGGGAAATTGAATTCTTTGTCGTTTAGCATGTTTTGCATATTGTCGTATTCATACGCAACAATGAACGGGTTCCATTCAGTTTTATTGTACTTACTAGCTTTTAACCGCGGTTTCGCTCGCGTTTATTAATATACTTTTTATTCCTCTCCCCTTTTCTTCCCTCCTTCTCCCCCTTTTCTCACTTTAACAAAAAATAGCCTATGTCCGTCTCCAAGGTCCCAACTATCTCTGTACAAAAATTCATCAAAATCGGTTTATTTAGGCGTGAAGACGTAACAAACAAACTCACTTTCGCTTTTATAATATTAGTTAGGATTTTAAAGACAGGAAAAGGCAGGTAATTAGAAATAGCAAGTTTACTGTTGTAGAAATACAGGTATTTTTATTGAGGTGCAGAATCAAAGAATATTATACTTTTAAACGAATGTCAGACTTTTACGGACTAAAACCCACTTGCGTTCCTTCTCGTGGAGCACACTCTGCTGCTCTCAAGCGGCTCCTGCCTGAATCCGTTTTCTGGCCACCGTAGGCGTGGGCTTGCGGACGGCGAGCAATAGGTAGCTCGTCGTCTAACCGTCGGCGACCGTCCGGACCGAGCCCAAGTCGTCGACCGCGTGCACTGTTCCCGCGCGCCTCAAGAAGTTATTAGCAACCGTAGGGGTCCAGCTGGGTCGAAGTCTACTGGGGCCAGGGTCTGTTTCCGAATGGGAGGCTCGGCCTCAATATGAAAGGCAAGAAGGAATATGGTGGGTTTTTTAGTCAGTAAGAGTCTGACACTATCTCCCGCTCCGCCCAAGGGCGAGGGACGTCATTTGGATGAGTTTTACCCACCGAAAAAAAAACCTACGTTCCTTCAGTTGCTAAGCCGACTTGTTTGTAAAGCCATAATATACTTATACAAACAAATCGGAAGCAATAGAAATAATTATTTGCTTCCAAATTGTTTGGCCTAATTTTATTGCTTCAATATTTTATTTTCATAATTGGCAAACTCTTTGAATAGACAAGTCTTTGTAAATTATAGCAATTTTTATAAAGTAACTAGCTTTTGCCCGCGCGGCTTCGCTCCCGCTTTTCCCTACTCCACCCTACTATACCCAGCTCTACCCTACCCTACTCTACCCTATTCTACCCTACTCTACCCTACTCTACCCTACTCTACCCTACTCTACCCTACTCTACCCTACTCTACCCTACTCTACCCTACTCTACCCTACTCTACCCTACTCTACCCTACTCTACCCTACTCTACCCTACTCTACCCTACTCTACCCTACTCTACCCTACTCTACCCTACTCTACCCTACTCTACCCTACTCTACCCTACTCTACCCTACTCTACCCTACTCTACCCTACTACTCTACCCTACTCTACCCTACCCTACCCTACCCTACCCTACCCTACCCTACTCTACCCTACTCTACCCTACTCTACCCTACTCTACCCTACTCTATCCTACACTACCCTAATTTTTTTTTTCCGTAAGAACCTTCTCCTCACAATAACAATCACAACGAAAAAAAAATCAGCCAAATCGGTCAAGCCGTTGTCATGCCAAGTCGTGACAACGGAAAACGGGGGTCATTTTTATATATATAGATTCTTTCTGTTAACTAAAAAAATTTTTGGAATTTTTGGAATTGGAATGTTTCGACGCCTTACATTAAATTGCCATTTTTTTTTTTTTAGTTCTCTAGGGTTTTATTTTAATTTTTTAAGTTAGTTTTAATTAATTTAAGTTTATATCTAGAATTAATTATTTTATGGTTTACAATAAATAAAACAAAAGATTTAAAAAAAAACAATATAAAATAAATATTTAAGGAGGGGGCTCATACAAACAAACACACAACAAACGCGATTTTTTTGCCGTTTTTTTCTACGAACAGTACGAAACCCTGCGTGTGCGAAGCCGACTCGCACTTTTCCAGTCTTATTAATATTTGTCATAATCAGGTTAATGACCATAAAGAAGATAATAAACTAATACCCAAACTTATAGACAATAATCTCATTACTATCCGAACAAGTAATATCCGGCTATCGACTTATTAAGTCTATTAACAATATGGCTCACGTGTTCTTGAGGCTACAACTTGTCTTGTAGCTGATTATTACATTTTTCTGATATATTCTTATACAGATTACTAGCTGCTACCAGTGGCTTTGCCTGCGTGATAGGAGATAGTTATCTCAAGGGAATATTTAGAGAGTTGAAGAAAAAATAAAACTGCTGGCGAAATCATATACCTAGTTAATATCAAATAACACTAAAAAGATTTTTTTAATAAAGCTTCAAACTGTGTCTGTGTGTGTGTTTGTTACTTTTTTGATGTACAATAAAATTTATTCTATTCTATTCTATTCTATTCTATTCCATTCCATTCCATTCCATCCCATTCCATCCCATTCCATCCCATTCCATCCCAATCCATCCCATTTCATCCCATTCCGTCCCATTCCGTCCCATTCCGTCCCATTCCGTCCCATTCCGTCCCATTCCGTCCCATTCCGTCCCATTCCGTCCCATTCCGTCCCATTCCGTCCCATTCCGTCCCATTCCGTCCCATTCCGTCCCATTCCGTCCCATTCCGTCCCATTCCGTCCCATTCCGTCCCATTCCGTCCCATTCCGTCCCATTCCGTCCCATTCCGTCCCATTCCGTCCCATTCCGTCCCATTCCGTCCCATTCCGTCCCACTCCGTCCCATTCCGTCCCATTCCGTCCCATTCCGTCCCATTCCGTCCCATTCCGTCCCATTCCGTCCCATTCCGTCCCATTCCGTCCCATTCCGTCCCATTCCGTCCCATTCCGTCCCATTCCGTCCCATTCCGTCCCATTCCGTCCCATTCCGTCCCATTCCGTCCCATTCCGTCCCATTCCGTCCCATTCCGTCCCATTCCGTCCCATTCCGTCCCATTCCGTCCCATTCCGTCCCATTCCGTCCCATTCCGTCCCATTCCGTCCCATTCCGTCCCATTCCGTCCCATTCCGTCCCATTCCGTCCCATTCCGTCCCATTCCGTCCCATTCCGTCCCATTCCGTCCCATTCCGTCCCATTCCGCCCCATTCCGTCCCATTCCGTCCCATTCCGTCCCATTCCGTCCCATTCCATTCCATTCCATTCTATTCCATTCTATTCTATTCTATTCTATTCTATTCTACTCTACTCTACTCTACTCTATTGTATTCTATTCTGCTCTATTCTAGTCCATGAAAATTGAATTTGAATTAACCTCGATACCTTGTAACGCATTTACTGTCCCCGCACACAGGCCTCAAAAAAACGCTGCCACAAAAAAACGCTAGAAGCGGCCACAAAAAAACGCAAGAAGCCGCCGCAAAAAAACAGCTGAAACGCGCGACTGCTTGTGGCCGGAGAAGCTTGAAGCGGCTTCAAGCGTTTTTTTGTGGTGGCACCGCCACACACGAGACATAAAAAAGGTCACCTCAAAAAGACGTTTGAAGCGGCGTTTTTTTGAGGACCGTGTGCGGGTACACTTTATGTAAATAAATAGCTTTGACTTTGATCTTGCTATTAACAATACACACACTTTTAGATACAAAGAAAAACAAATAAATAAAACATCCCAATTATTTTCTCCTTATTTATATTTAACTTTACTATGTAGTTACTAACCAGTATTCACAAAAGGGTTGTTCATCCAAACGATCAGTGGCCTAGAGTTGGCCCTCAACTCCTGAAGCGGCCCCGAACCGGACAGAATACAAATGGGCTACTCAAAAAAGCCGATACTTTTGTTAGAAAAATATGGCGGTCGCATTATGAGGGATAGAGCACGGAGTAATGATACATTGACGCTGTATTTTGGGGTTGTGGAAAGTAGTACTGTATTGTTGTAGTAAGCTTATGATATACTTCATAAAGTAGTATATCTAGCCTTTTTTTAAATTATATAAAACACTAGCTTTTTCCTGCGACTTCGTCCGCGTACATAAAATATAGCCTACTAGCTTTTACCCGCGGCTGCACCCCTTTTCTTACTTTAAAAAAAATTGCCTATGTCCGTCTCCAGAGTCCCAACTATCTCTGTACTAAAATTCATCAAAATAGGTTTTGCCATTTAGGCGTGAAGACGTAACAAACAAACAAACATACTCACTTTCGCTTTTATAATACTAGTAAGGATGCCACTCAGGAATAAAGCAGCTTTCTATCGGTGCTAAAATTTTTGCAATTTGACCAGTACTTTCTGATTCGATCCCGCAAGGAAACTCCGAGCATAGCCCTTTCCATTGCCCTCTGGGTGAAAAATTGGTGGGTCCGAAGAATTGCCAAACTTAAGTGGCAATGGGCAGGGCACATTGCTCGCAGAACAGATGGCCGTTGGGGCCGAAAGGTTCTGGAGTGGCGACGTCGTACTGGAAGACGCAGCGTCGGAAGGCCTCCTACAAGGTGGACCGATGACCTGGTGAGGGTTGCGGGAAACCGATGGATGCGAGACGCACAGGATCGATCATTGTGGCGACACTTAGGGGAGGCCTATGTCCAACAGTGGACGTCTGTCGGCTGAAATGATGATGATGATGATGATGGCCAGTACTTTCAGAGATTACCTCCTACAAACAAAAAACTAATTTTACCTCATTATTATATTAGTGCAGATATAAGGCCCCAGATACTCTTAAAATAAAATACCTTTTAATATCTCCAATATATCGAAGTTACCCGAAAAACCATCAATTAACTGTTTTTCAGAAAGGTAAAGGATCACAATAGATATCGATTCATGACAGCTTTATGCCTTTAATTCCATTTTTGAAATTAAGATTGTCAATAAATGTAGGGGGGTCAATGACTGTTATTCCACGCTTATTTGGCGCCTACTTTAGTGCTTGACTACAATTCCCAGTTCCCACTGTGCACTGGTGGGACTCAGACCTCCTCTCTGGGAGAGGGAATGGGCCGTAATCCACCACGCGAGCCCAATGCGGATTGGTGGATATCACATGAGAGCAGTGGTGATGAAATAAATTACACCAAGTAATGCGCCTGGCTGGGTTTGAACCCACGACCTACAACTCGTAAGACGGGGCCGTTACCACTCGACCACGACTGCTCTCCACACACTAGTTTACTAGTTTATTAACATCCTATTTACTCTACCCTTGAAAACACTTACATTATAATTGAACGGGAAGACCGCAGTAAGATAATTCTTCCAACCCTTTGATGTACTCAGTATAAACCACGAAACGCTTAGTTCGGACCGTAGACAAGAGTTAAGTCGAAAATTAGCACAGGGCAACAAATGTCCGGATTTAAAAGTATTATATGTGCTGTTTCAGGACATGGACTACCCGTGTACCAAATTTTATGTCAATTTGTTCAGCCGTAAGAGCGCAAAGTAATAAACACGCACACGTACAAACTTTTGCTTTTATTACTAGACTGGCCTGTTGGTCTAGTGGTTAGTGGCCCTGACTGCTAAGCCAGAGGTCGTGGGTTCGATTCCCACCCAGGACAAATGTTTATGTGATGAGCATGATCATTTGTTCTGTGTCTGGGTGTAATTTATCTATATATGTATGTATTTAGAAATATATTAGTATGTTTATCAGTTGTCTAGTACCCATAACACAAGCTCTGCTTAGCTTGGTACTAGACAGCGTTGTGTGATAGTTGTGGAATATTATTACATTAAAGTGTTTTTCTTAAATACTTGACCTGATGATCTGGGTTACCTAATAATTAATTTTCAGTATAATATTTTAATTTTGAATCACTATTGTGGAGCGTGTGCTGAATCACTATTCATTAGTGCGTTCACATTTTACAGTTTTCAAAGATATTAATTTTAAGCAAAAAATATGAGCTTTTATTGAAAATTAACAATTCACATAATTTAAGCATTGAAATTATACATATTATTAAAAATAACGTCGACTTATTACGAATTCATTTTATATTTATTAAAATTAATGTACAAATAATTTTATAAAACGCAAAACATCAAATAAAAGCGCATCGAACCATCAGACACCGTAAAGGCAATTTTGTATTTCTCATTAAAACATAATTATTATTAAAATTCGCAATAAATAATAATAGCACTCAAAACAAAGCGACCACGCTTGTTCAGTAAAAGCATCTTCACTTTGACCAAAGAATAGATAAGTACAGAAGGTTAACTCCTTATAATAATAATACTGTTCGTCAGGATGAACCTGGAGCTTTACCCATAGGTAGGCACCAGATTGAAGGTCTAGAGAACGCGCTGCCGACGACTTGGGCTCGGTCTGGACAGTTACCGGACGGTCAGATGGTAAGCTACCCATTGCTCCATTGCTCGCCGTCCGTAAGCCCACGCCTACAGTGGCCGGCAACCAGGATCGGGATCCCGGCGGCTGGGTGTGATGGTCGCTCCCTCGCGCGTGCATTATTGCTTCGCAGGAGGTGACCGCCTGCCACTCTTCGCTTCGGACCATGGCCTGTACCAAGGCCCGGCGCGAGAGATCGTTGCCACCGATCGCCCCTACGAGGAAATGAGTAGCTAGCTGTCCCCCGCTCAGGCTGAATCAAGCTCAAGTAAGTAGAGGGGGGGTAAAGGTAGTAGATTACCAACCTAAAAATCATTCAACATTCTAAGGCCTTCGCGCGCACCTTCTTTCACTTATTTTATAGACTTGACCTTCTGTAAACAGTTTTTATTGTAAGCATCTACACTTTGACCGCTGACGCGCACCTAATACAATTTGCGCTCACGATGAGATGCACTGCTGAGCAGGCTTTTACGATATTTATTGTAAGAAATGAGAAGCAATATAGACGGTAAACAAATAAGGAATATTGCGGAGTTATGATTGTTCGGCGAGTAATTGAGTAGAGATAGCAATGAAAGAGGATTCTTTTATGAATGTTGGCGGAAAAGCCGTTGGCTTTGGCTATAGCCGATTTTAGGTATTATTTTCTGTGATGATTTTCACAAAAGGTCATTCACTTTTGGATACATTTTTTATGTATGAGTAGCTTTAGCACTAAGTTCATCATCATCATTATTTCAGCCAATATACGTCTACTGTTGGACATAGGCCTCCCCTAAGTGTCACCACAATGAACGATCCAGTTCATCTCGCGTCCATCGGTTTCCCGCAATCTTCACCAGTTCATCGTTCCACCTTGTTAAAGACATTCCAACGCTGCGTCTTCCGGAACGCGGTCGCCACTCCAGAACCTTTCGACCCCAACGGCCAACTGTTCTGCGAGCAATAACCATTGCCATTTAAGTTTGGCAATTGTTTGTGCTATGTCGGCAACCTTAGTTCTCCTGCGAATAGCACTAGATTGTCAGATAGTAAATCTCTATGAAGTCTTTATGACTATGTTCCTATGAAAAACAAATATACCCCTTACATAATAGGGGCCAAGCTGGGTCGAGGCCTACTGGGGCCAGGGTTATCCGAAAGGAAACTCGAGGTCCGGTAGGAAGAGGCTATAAGGAACGGGGTGGGTGTTTAGTTAGTAAGAGTCTGACACTATCTCCCATTCCACCCAAGAGCGGGGGCTGTCATTGGATGATTTTCCCCACCATAAAAAAATGCCATTCGCATATTTAATCCTTCTTCGTCAGAGTCCAACTGAAACTGCACGCATAGCCACAAGCTGACGCGCGCTTTAGCTTTATTTTGTGGCCGCTTCTAACTTTTTTTTTGTGGTGTCTTTTTTTGAGGCCCGTGGACACTTAGAGACAAAGTTATCTCATACGCGCAGCACTGATAACATTAAAAAAAAAGAAATCTTATTTGAATTTTAACTGTGTGGTAGTAGAATGCCTTGCAAAAGAAAGATATAGTGTTATCTATTTCAGTATAACAGCATGTAAGCACTATTATACGTAAAATCACAGCATTAAAAGCTATTTTTGGGCCATCAAAGATAAGTCAGCAATGTAAGATAGTCTATAATAAGAAATACATAAAACCAAATAACAAAGGGAAAAGCTTCAGATATTTCATTCCGTACCTTCGTATGAAGATAAATATCATGCAAGCGAAATAGAACCTTATTGTTAAACAAATAAAGGCTTTTCACTCTTTTAAGCTTAATACAAAGGAGTAATTTAGATAGGTTTGTATAAGTCTGACGTTTGATCACGATATGGAATAAAATGAAGGTTCTCTGAAATACGCGCCTTAATTTATCACCCCTAGGCTTTTTTAAATGAAAAAGAAAATGAATATATTATTTAGGTTGATATTATTTCACATTAGATTGCCGACATAGCACGAAGAATCGCCAAACTTAAATGGCAGTGGGCGGGGCACATTGCTCGCAGAACGGATGGCCGTTGGGGCCAAAAGGTTCTGGAGTGGCGACTGTGTACTGGAAGACGCAGCGAAGGCCTCCTACAAGGTGGACCGATGACCTGGTGAGGGTTGCGGGAATCCGATGGATGCGGGACGCACAGGATCGATCATTGTGGCGACGCTTGGGGAGGCCTATATCCAACAGTGGACGTCTGTCGGCTGAAATGATGATATTATTTAGATTGATATTACTTACATTGCTACTAAAATTCCCTTTCTATTAGTCTTAGCCTAACATCTAACACTAGCGTTTGTGAGCGACGTCGAGCTACCCATTGTTCGCCGTCCGCAAGGCCGCGCCTACGGTGGCTGGAAATCGGGATCGGAATCCCGGCGGCGCGGCGGCGGCTGGGGCGTGAGGACCGTTGCCTCACGCGTATGGCCTCCTCATTTGCTAGCATTACTGCTTCGCAGAAGGAGACGACCGTCTGCCACTCCTCCTTGCTTCGGAGCATGGCCTGTATTAAGGCCCGCCGCGAGAGGTTATTGCCAATACACGAGAAACCACGCAAAACCACGAGGACAAGGCGGCGCTCTGCCCAAGCGGGGTGTGCCCCTCTACCGTATGCTTCACCATGTCATCCGGGCGGTCCACACAGTGGTGACACCCGGGCGTCACTTCCATACAATACAAGTATGTAGAGTACTATCAAAGACACATCCGCCTGACCATCGCTAAGTTCTATTTTGCTTGCATCGAATCGAAAATTTCAAAGGGTTTGGTTTGGCGCCGCGCCGCAGGATTCACTGACCCACTGACTCTTTACCCGCTCTTGGACAGGCAGGAGGGTGTGTCAGACTTTTACTGAATAAAACCCACTCCTATTCTTTTTTGCCTTTATTCTAGGGTCCCATGGTTCTCTTTCGCACAACCCTAGTAGGCTCCGACCCTGCTAGGCCCATACGATTTGTTGATATCTCTTTGAGGTACGCGTTGAACACTACACACCATCGACCACTCGAGCTCAGTCTAGACAGTTACCGGACGGCTGGACGGCGAGCTACCCATTATAACCCGAACCTTGTTACCACTCAACACGGTTGTTGATGTTGAGGAGAGAATTAACAAATACACACACTCACAAAATGTAGCCTTTATAAGATTTGTGTTATTTGATTTATAATGTGCCCTTCGTTCTAAATCCTCCAAAGAGGTATTTACTCTTTCATCAGTAAGTAGGCTCTACAATACGTCCACTATGTAAAATCGCACAGGCCACATATAGGCTACAGATTTCAGCCACAACCCTCATTACATTGACAGTACGACACTCATTCTCAAACCGCTCACGCCTACAATCAGGGGCACCATTCAGGCCTCAAAATGTTATAACGTTGAATATGTACGATATACTGACTTAGTGGTCTTATTTATGTAATATTTTTTATTATTATGGACAGGCTCGTGTTTGACCAAAAAGTTGACTGACAAGCATGGCTGACAAGTTACGACTCTCTCTTTCGACGATCGCCTCGAGTCGTCAACGTCTCGAATTCTTTTATTCTTACCACGTGACTGGACGTTGAGGTGACGTGACAGGGTCAGCGCAGACCGAACTGCAAAATACTCGCGCATGGTCGACTAAAATGTTTACTGCGCGAGCATGCAGGCGGCATGCTCGACCCATGTGCAAACCATCTCTGTTAAATTTGGTCTGGGTTGCCCGACGGGCGTGCTTGATCAGTTTGATGCCAAACGTAGATGAAGGCAGACGTAATCAATATTAATTGGGACTTAGTGATCATCGCCCTTTTGGCAGATAAGAGGAACATGACGAATATGCCAACAATATAAGACGTCATAAAATGAGAAGATGTATGGGTAGAAGAAATGTGGCGAGAGAGATGTACTCCAGGCGAATACTATACATACCATCAAGAGGTGTTCATTTTGCGATGTATGATAATAATCATAAGATATTTCTTTCAATAATCTCAGAAAATGCTCTGCTCTGCTCTTGGTGTGTGCTGATCCACATCATTCCCATAGGACATTTGAAGTTACCTACTAACGTTAATGATTGCAGATTATCAACTTATCTAAGCCCATTGACGGTAAACGATGATATGGCAGACGATGGAGCACGCTGCCTAGAGGCAACCTATTCACTCTCGACTTAAAGACCCCTAGGTTAAAGGTCGCAACACAAACGCCGGCAGGGAATTCCACTCCACATCTACCAGTGGCTTTACCCACGTAAAAGTAGGTTTCTCCATACAAACTTTAGACCCTCGTTTCACCTCTTTAGAGGGTGAGTTCTGGACTTTTTTTTATTCTTCATATACATCTTTAAAGGAACGCTGTGCAAAATTTCAGCGTTCTAGATTTAGTCGACATACTTACATAATTATACTAAAAAGTATTGAATTGTATGAGAGTCGTGGTGCAATAAAATTCATGCTTCCTAATGATGAAGCTTGAATGCACTATAAAGAGATGTAAGTATATTTTTTCTTCCATAAATATTTACTAGATCCCAAAAATAAAAACAACGCACGCAAATAAAGACCGCATATAGTCTTCGTTTGGGGTGGATCATCACTAAACCATACGGCGCGCACTGTTCCCGCGCGCCTCAAGGAGTTGTCAGCGACAGGAGGGGCCCAGATGGGTCGAACGCTACTTGGACCAGGGTTATCCGAAAGGAACTCGAGCCCCAGTATGAAGGCTAGAAGGAACGGGGTGGGGTTTTTGGTCAGTAAGAGTCTGACCCTATCTCCCGCTCCACCCAAGAGCGGGGGTTATCATGAGATGATTTTTGCCCACCGAAAAAAAAAAATCACTAAATCATCAAAGGACTTCTTTCGCTCTAGGGCAGAGCAAGATGGCCTGTCAGACTTTTACTGACCACATCTGTGTCCTTTAGCTGCCCTTGTAACTTTTTCATTTCCGTGTTTTAAAATAAAGAAATTTCCAATAGTCAATCGACACAGGTGCAAAATTTTCAGATATTTTCAATTCTGTTCTTGTATGAGATTGCTTCATTTCAATGTAGATCACACCTGCTATCCTTTATATTGGCAGAATAAAAATAGACTTTTGGAATATTATGATTTAAAAACCCTTGTCATCTCTCTTGCTAACAGTTATGCCCTCGTCGATAATATTTTATGGGATAATACTATCAATATAGTACTAATATTGAGTGTGACATAATAGCAAACATACACTATGTTTGCTATTATTTCACACCCAAATGGCTGATAACTCGTAAAATCCGTTCGAATTTCGATGAAACTTTTTTTTTTGTCGACGGGGAAAATCATCATTGACAAAGCCCGCTCTTGGGTGGAGCGGGAGATAGTGTCAGACTCTTACTGACTAAATACCCCGCGCCGTTCCTTCTAGCCTTCATACCGGGGCTCTAGTTTCCTTTCGGATAACCCCGACCCCGGTAGGCTTCGACCCAGATGGGCCCCTCCTGTTGCTGACAACTCCTTGAGGCGCGCGGGAATAGTGCGCGCCGTCGACGCCTTGGCTCGGTCCGGACAGTTACCGGACGATCGGACAGCGAGCTACCTATGGCTCGCTGTCCACAAGCCCGCGTCTACGGTGGCTGGAAATCGGGGCTGGAAACCCGGCGGCGGCGGCGGCGAGAGCGCCGGAAGCGGTCGGCCTCCTCCTTTGCTAACATTACTGCTTCGCAGAAGGAGGCGACCGCCTGCCACTCCTCCTCGCTCCGGACCATGGCCTGAACCAAGGCCAGGCGCGAGAGGCCTCCGCCGCCGATCGCCCCCACGAGGGCACGGCGGGAATTTCGATGAAACTTGGCACTCGGGTATACCATATCCTGAAATAGTACTTAGGACATTTTTTACCCTGGAAGTTCTACTTGCACTACTTCTACTTTATTTTCTATTTTTTTTTCAGGCGAAGCCGCTAGACGCAGCTAGTTAAATACATTTTAAAAGAACAAGTTTATACCAGAGGCTTCACAAGTTTTACTTGTTTTTAATCCGAGAGTATATTCCCTGGGGATACCTGTTGGTATCACCAGGGAATATGCAATATAACTCGGAATAAAGGATATGGTTAGACATGAGTTTGAATTTTGACTCAAAAAGTCACAAACACACAGTTTCGCCTGCATAAAATTAGTGTGATATAATTAGTGTGATGTTATATAACATGATATCATATTATGTTCTTATCCAAACCTTCAGAGGCCTGTGTTCGACATCACAACTAAACCCCTCCATTCATTGAAACACAACTGAAGATCTTAGCAAACGAAACTTTAGATTTGGTTTTATTATTGACAGGCTTGCACTTGACCACTATCTCACCCACAGAAATCTGATCCTAACTTGATCACCATGATGATAAACATGACCATCCCACCTGATGGTAAGTGATGATATGGTTGATGGTGGAGCACGCTTGCGTAGAAGTAACCAATCCACTAGCTTTAGTAGGACCAAGATTTACCTGTGATAATTCAATCTAATTTTTATCTACACTAATATTACAAAAAGGTAAAGTTTATTTTTGTTTGTAGGAGGTAATCTCTAGAAGTACTGGTCCAATTGCTAAAATTTTTTCACCAATAGAAAGCTGCTTTATTCCTGAGTGACATATATATTTTATGTATGCAGGCAAAGTCGCGTGCAAAAGCTAATCTTAAATGAAAACAAGTACAGATTTATCAGTTACTATTGTGTTTTACAAACTTGATGCGGACGAAGTCGCGAGCAATAATTAGTGTTAATTAATTAAACCACCAGCGAACGCCGGCATTCACTATATCATTGTCTTTCTATTGTCTCTAATTTAAATATTCGAAAGATTAAATGAAAATACAGATCTGATTTTTAAAGATTGAACTCCTCATAAAACTGTTAACAAACTTCTGAAAATGAACTTCACCATTAATTATTTTCGTCTTAAATATTTAGTCTTATCTTGACAATCAACCTCTTTAAACTAAACGAGACTGACAAAGTTTCAGATCTTAGAATTTAGCTGACACCTTCAAGCTCTCACAAACTAACTCTAAAATAAAAATAAACTCAACAAATCTTTAACAGGCTTTTAGCTTTAGTTTCTTAAAATCATCTTGAATGACAATACAAATTTCAAGAATCGTCGAAAATCGTCCATGTTAAAAACCAAAAGTTTTTGGATGAAAAACCGTCAAATAACTTTTCTCATTCAGGATAATGCGAGAAGGGATGTCAGACTTTTATTAACTAAAATCCACCTGAATTCTTCCAGTTGCTATAGGTATTTCTTTCAAACAATCTCGTAGACCTTGCAGGCATAAGCCTTAGAAATCATAGACATCTGTTTGAAGCGTACATGGTACTTAACGCGCCGTCGATTTGTGTCCAGCTCTTGTAGGACGATGAACTGTCTATTGCTCTGCGTCCACTAGCCCGCGTATCTAGCAGAAGAGAGTAACCCTGCGACTCCCGATGCCGGTTTTTTTTTCCGGTGGGAAACCTTCAAAAAGCTTCTGGTCTTTTGGGGGGAAAGACCAGGGTGTGTGGGATTCTTACCTCACTAAAACCACCCCGGTGATCACCATCAGTACATGGATGAGAGCTCCGTGACCTCTTAAAAGACCACCCCGGAAACCTCTCTGTACAACGCATGTTAGGGCACATCCCTGTGGAGTCTGTGAGGAGTCTCCCCTTCTTATGGCATCTTTCTGTGAGACTGTGATGGTCCAGAAGGAGGCCGCTGAGTGGGATCATGAGAGGGCCGATCCCACTCGTAGAAAGAGGCGTCAGAGGGGCAACCGCCGTGACGCGACTCCCGATGCCTGGGGCGTTTTCTGTGGCGGCTAGGATGAGAGAATATCCTCTCCTTCATATTTTCTGTGACCTTCTTCGCTTGTGTTCGCTTCGCAGAAAGAGAGGGCTGCTCGTCATTCACTCTTGCTCTGACCCATGCCCTGAACCAGAGCTGATTGCGAAATTTCATCGCCATCTATCACCTTCATGAGGATAGGACGATGCTCTAGAATAACCACCGGATACTTCACCGTATTCTTCAGGCTATCCGCAAAATTTATACCCGGGCATTCCTTACCGTCAAATCCAGTATGAAATTACGTTAGGTGGAAAATGAAGAGCCCATAGCATAACCAGTCCTACGTGAGTGAACTTACGAACGTGACTGTTGTGTGCCTAGCGCTGGGTTGCGGTAGTTACTGTCTCTATTCTGGCATGAGATCCCACCGAGGCTCTTCCGCCGTGCTACGATTTGTCGCGGCAGTAGAATTAATTTTAGTTGTATGAGCATAATTTTGATGTACAAAAAAGTTTATTCTATTCACATGAGCAAAAATTACGTTTTTAATTTCAAAAGATTTGTAGAACGTACTAGCTTATTTAATTTAAATCTTCTGAAACTGTTTATGATGTCAATTTGTTGACTTGTTAATAAGGGCGAGTACACAACACGCTTAGCATAACGCTGTGCATCATGGCTCACTGTTCACTAACCCATAGAGCACGGAGTCATGTCAGCGGCCAGCGGCTTACAAACTAAGCGCGTTACTTTTTACTTTTTTATGTTGGCTTCGCATAATTTGTGCATATAGCCAGTTTTGTAGACGTGATGCAAAATTAAAGTGGTTTTGTATATCATGTAAAAATTGCATACACCAATTTTGCATCAAAATATTTCATCAAACTTTCTTAATTTGTACATACTTAAAATGGCTATTGAACGGAGTCCTGCGCAAATATTCGTAAGAGTTACCATGGCCCTCGCAAAGAGCTACTGAAGAAACATTTGTTTTTAGGTGAGAAATCATCAAATGACATCTCCCGCCCTTGGGTGGAGTGGGAGGGCCTGTCAAACTCTACTGACTAAAACCCATTACTGTATCTTCTTTGCCTTCATTCCAGAGCCCCGGGGTTCTCTTTCGCACAACCTATGGCCCCAGTAGGCTTCGACACTGGTGGACCTCTACTTTTTTTATGACATCTCCTTGGAGTGCGCGTGGATAGCTACGCGCAGTCGATGACTTGGGCTTGGTCCGGAAATTGGGATCGGGATCCCTGGCTGGGGCTTGAGGGCTGTTCCTTGCCGCCTCCTTTGCTAGCATTACTGCTTCGCAGAAGGACCCAAACGCCTGCCACTCCTTATCGCTCCGGACCATGGCCTGTAGTAAGGCCCAGCGCGAGAGATCATTCGTTTCAACTATGTTTTCCGCTAGGTCTTCCGGGAACTAAATAAACACTGAGTTTTAGCTAAAATTCTCTCGCGTGGGGAACCGAGAGAATTTTAACTACTACTAGAAAACGAAAAATCGTCGACATATGCCCAAGTAAAAAATAATAATAATACCGTCTCCTCTACTGACGGTACGGTGATTCTATATTCTGTGGTTTTCCTGCAACGTTGCAACTGTGGTATTGTTCTGAGTGCAACGTAGCAATGCATGGCTGAACTTGCAGTGTTTATGTTAGCCTGTACCGTATCACTGCGTTTCCATATAGAAACTGTCGTTGCCACGGATAAAGTGGTTGAATTGTTTTTATGGCTCCGTGCCTGAAAAAGAAAAATCGGAACCCTAATAGGATAGGATATCTGTCTAAACCTTATCTTGGGAATGCGTAGAGGTATCGAGTTGATTTTGAAACCATATATGCAAGTTTGCGATCCCTTCAAGCTGCAAAAAATCTAACTTCTAAGTTAACGAAAAAAAAGATACGGCAGTTTACGACGCAAAAAACGTATATTTCAACACTACCCAAAACAATAAGAATTCATAGAGAACTTGCCGTTCACCCAGAATCCTGAAATTTAGCTTAAAGCGCAGGTATCGAAATAAATTATTTATTGTGCGTATAGCCAAGGAGTGGAATTCCGTGGCGGAGTCTGTGTTTCCTGATAGCTGCAACTTGGGGGTCTTTAAGTTAAGAATGAATAGGTTACTTCTAGGCAAACGTGCTCTATCGTCGACCACATCATCGCTTACCATCAGGTGAGATGGTGGTCAAATTCGAGCCTATCAACAATAAAAAAAAACTGAAGAAAATTATGGTTCGAAATAAAACTTCGAGACTCCATTCGGGAATTGAACTATTTACATAGGTAAGTTTGTAGTCTCACTGCGCACTCGCACTTGCCTTTTTTTGTATATTTATTTGGAAGTAAATATTGATCAATTGAGATTTTAAAGAAGAAATTTACACAAACCTTGTGCGATTGACCATATGGTAGTGGAGTGACTGACCACAGGAGATGAAGATAGCCGCAACCGTAACAGAACGAACTTCCTCACGCCTCAATTGCCACCACAGGAGACACCCGGCATCGAGAGACTTAGGGCCATTTCCAGCCAAGCGAGGGTTTGCGGGTGACGTGCAATGGATAGATCGTCCGGCCGTGCGGTAAACTAAACCGAGCCCGAGTAAACGATGCGTAGAGTTCTACACGCATCTCAAAGAGATGTCAGCAAACATTAGGGGCTCAATACGATCAGTGCTTATTGAGGCCCACGAAATGTTGTTTGAAAAAGCAACTAAAAGATACAAGTACGTTTTAGTTAGTTAAAGTCTGATACGATCTATCACTCCTCCCTGGCGAGAAAGCTCAATAGAAATAACCGACATTAAAAAAGAGTTTCATTGAAAGGAAAAGCTCATCATGTCTTTTTACACATACGCAGATACCTAAATACATACACACATAAATAAACATTAATAATAATAAAATTCCACTACTATCACACAACGCCATCTAGCCCCAAGCTAGGCAGAGCTTGTGTTATGGGTACTAGACAACTGATAAACATACTTATATATTTCTAAATACATACACAATTACACACACAACACAATTAGAAGAGATGATGGCGATAAAATTTTCGTGATAACTTTTTGCTACAGTGATCAGTGAATACAAAAGCTTATCTACACGTAACATTTTGCGGATGCCCAGCAAAACGAATCACAAGTCAATTATATTTTAATCTTAACGTAGTTCAAATTTCAAGTCCATAAACAAGACTTCCCAGAGGAATTATAAACCAAAATTATTATGTAACGTCCCTACGAACGATATTTCAATGAAAATCAAACCAAATGGATGAATTACTTGACGTCATTTGCATTTGTTACTTCAAATGGTACCTAAAGTTTAAATTTCAAATCCAAAATGGAGATTATTTCGACTACAGACGGAGAATATTAAAGATTCAGGTGCGTTTTGAAATTGGAAGACTGGGTTTGTAATCACTTGATCGAGTTTAGTAGCTGAGTCTATGAGTGGTTCATAACTAAATGTATCTATTAATTATCAACTGTCTCTATTGCAAAAACTGTGACCAGATCGGTTTAAAGAAATTTTCAATACACGTGCTTATAAAATAACTCTTTTTGCACTGCACCTAGGTATATAATGGCACTTGTTACCAAACTGTGACGTTTTTATTACCATTACGCACTAGTGCTGTAATGTGGTTAAACCTTTTTGTTCAATCTCTCCCCTGCCATAATTTTATTACATTTATCGTATCAGAATGGGCACGCGTCGTCCACCACAAGGAAAACAAACTGGGCGCGCATATAAAAACAGATTTTTACCGCCACAAATATTTACTAGTATTACATCTATTTTCTCCACAAGTGTATTGAAAAACGTCGTATGATACACGTAAGTAATTAATTATTACCGTTCTCGGCTTTCTTAAGAACACTTATAACATAATGTACTAGTATTTGTCATAAGAACAGACAGTCCGCTTATAATGAGATACAAAGTAGACCTTTGGAATAATTTTCTATTATCATGCGAGCGAACCTGTTGGCAGTAGCTATGAGGCTTATACGTATAAATCGTTAACTTTATGCTATATAAATATTTGACTGGCCTGTTGATCTAAGGGTTACCGGCCCTGACTGTTATGCTAGAGGTCGTGGGTTCAATTCTCACCCAGGACAATTAATGTTTTTTGTGATGAGCACGATCATTTTTGTTCCGTGTCTGAATGTAATTTATCTATAATATGTATGTATATAGAAGAAGAATATATATTTATGTATGTTTATCAGTTTTCTAGTACTCTTTAATTCTTTATGTACACTATAACAACTTATAAAAAAAGTGTATAACAAAGTTCATGTACATAGGCGAGCTTAACTCAAAGATGAGTTTTCTTCCAGCAAACCATTGAGCGATAGATAGAGATGACAATAGAGGGTAGGGTCCAGTAGTACTCATAACACAAGCTGCACTACTTAGCTTGAGACTAGACGGCTTTGTATGATATTTGTGGAATATTATTAAATAATTTCCATTCTGTTCGAATTCATTCGAAACGTGTTCGATTAGACCGCTGTAAACCACTTACATGACCTCCACACCTCACAGTTACTTAACACACATTTAGGATTCAGTTATCTGCATGTAATTATCCACACACGTGCATAATATTCTCCACATTGGGACGCCACTGTGCCAGTGTGAAGCTTCACATAATTTAATTCATTAGAGAGGTGTTCCGGGTGTTCCAATAGGTTTGATTGGCAGGACTAGGCCGCGCTTACACTGGATATTTGAGATATGTGCTTGAAGAGAATTTTGTATGTTGAGGTGTATGTATATATTTGGTTGTAATCACATAAATCAATTTTATTAAAGAGAATTACAGCCTTTTTCGGTTGGAAATCAGCTAATGAAGATAATGTGGATGTGTCACTTTTTCAAACTAAAATCCACTTATACGTTCCTTCTTTGCTTCTTTTCTTTCCAACCCATGGCCTCATTAGGCTTCAGCCCTGCTGGGCCCCTACAGTTTTGCTGACATCTCTTTGAGGTGCGCGTTCACAACTCAGGCTTAGTCCGGACGGTTACCTGATGGCCGGACGGTGAACTACCCATTGCTCGTCGTCCGCAAGCCTAGGAGAATAAGGGCTACATTTTACCTAGAGGTAAAATCCAGCCCAATGCAATGTTTGTTAACTCCGTCACGCTCAAATGGCTGACCGGATTTGACACGGATAAAACATGTCCTGGAATAGCAAAGAATACTTTTTATCCCGTGGGTATGCTCCCTTGGGATAATTTTCTAATTTCACGCAGACGAAGCGGCTGACACAAGCTTGTATGGCCATAAATCCTTTGTTGAACCATATACCAGGGATGGGATTTCATCCATATGCAATTTACATTCAAATTCACTGCCAAAATCTATAGGTATGTTAATAACAAATTCCAGCAGTGTGTGTCCCGATGACCTCGGCGCCAGACCCGGTGACAATGGGCCTATTGTCAGTTCGGGCACGTTCGTGAGTGATCGGAGAGAATCGATTGTCTCATCTCGAGCGAGGAGTGACTCGAGTAATGCGTTTACGTTCATCATTGGTTTTTATTGGGTTTTATTTATTAGAATATGTAGGCAATATTTATCAAGAAATCGGCGAATATCCTTATTGGTATTATACATCGAAAACCAACTATTTGACCCAGTACTGAAAAATTTTAAAACAAAAGTTTGCTGCAGCGCTACATTGGCATCATGTCGTCTAACAGAACTATAAAAACATGCCGCGCTAAAATAACTTTTAAAGGATACTTTTTTCGCGACCAAAATGTCTTAAGCGCTATGAATTTTGCGGCACTTACTCGTTTCGTTCAACATAGTG
Organism: Mythimna lalbum; assembly: GCA_949319445.1. Classification (NCBI taxonomy): domain Eukaryota; kingdom Metazoa; phylum Arthropoda; class Insecta; order Lepidoptera; family Noctuidae; genus Mythimna; species Mythimna lalbum. The sequence goes on along the minus strand of OX439357.1, from coordinate 14,194,981 downwards.
TAATGTTCAAGGTGTACAGTCGACATTACACCTGAGTCGACGGAAGTGAGTGTTCGGCACGCCTAATCTAGTGCGTAGTACATATATATCGATGGTATTATATCATAAGTTCCCCTGCCTTTAAAGGTATTTTTAATATCGTGCGGATTTCATCACGCATGCGGGTTTGCTCCGCACGCAGAAAAAATCAAAATACGAAAAAACGCGTCCAGTGCGATTATTCCACAAATTATAATAAAAACTAGTATAAAATGGATATTTGCGGGGCTTACGCGTGCGGAGCAATCCCGTATGCGTGGAATAAAAATAAAACCTCTACAATCATAAATATTATCTTAGCACACAATATTTAAAGCATTAGCAATCGTCTAATGATATTCTTAGTCTTGATCCTTATTTTCAGTCACTATTAGCACAATTTCAGTGTAAACTAGGCTTTATAATCAATATTGGATGGAACTTCTCACGTATGCTCTATTAGATTACGATCGATAATTAAATATGGATAGACGTGCATGTAAGGATCAATTTGCGAGACAAATGGCGTGTTAAAACGACCTACAGTGAAGGGATTAAAGGTCATTATTGAGGAGCACTTTATTATACAGTTGATTTATCATGAAAATCTTGACCGTACTAGAACCTCGTGCTATTTCATTAATATTTTAGTTTGTCAGTGTGTGTTTGTTAGTTCTCCACGCTCAAATGGCTGAACAGATTTCGATGAAACTGGTACAAGGTTGGCCAGGTCTTGGAATAGCGTACGGCGGAATGTGATTGTCCCAAGTACACGCACAAAACGTTTTGGGAACACATTCATTGTGCGTGCAGCTAAGGAGTGGAATACCTCTAGAATAGAATAGGTTTCCTCGCTTTCCATCGGGTGAGATGGCGGTCAAGCGCAAACCTATCCACAGTAAAAAAAAGCTGTACGATTCTATGTACCCCTGGGTTATTTGTCTACTATCACGCAGGCAAGCCGCTGGTAGCAGCTAGTTATCTTTGCTAAAGCTGCTTCCCGTATAATGACTGTGTACAGCCAGCGTCTTCATTCATTTACGTGTATAACTTTCATGATATCAGTTTTCATTTTGTATAATGACGACGTTTAAAAGGCGTTATCGTTTTCAAACCCTATAAAAGTTTAGTGCTTATCAAGATCTTTTCGTTATCTTCTGGTAGTAAATTTTCGTATAGTGTAATTACCTAAAGAGGTTAATGGAGACATTAAAAACTACACAACTGGCGGGTCGAAATGAACTATACGTCTGTTGGTAGATTACATATGCCAGTAATACCTATATTTAAGAGGAAATGATTTGGTCTTTTTCAATGTCAATTCCATAAAAGGGTAAAACGAGACCGAGAAAGAGAGACAATAATAATATTTCTTAACCGACTTCTAAAAAAGGAGGAGCATAACTTCGTCGCTTGCTAACCGATTTGAATAATTCTTTTTTTTTTGGGAAAGGTATACTTTCCAAATGGCCCCATAGTCATCAAGTTGGTATCTGATGATGGAATCTTGGTGAAATCGAGAGAACTCCTCAAATTAAAACCAGTTTTGTAATGAAAAGCATTTTATTATGAAAAGTTTTTTTTTTTTATAATAGCAACTTTGAAGATTTATAACTTTTAATAATAATATTTATTTATTTCAATCCAATGTGCCTTGCCCACTGCCACTTTAATTTGGCGATTCTTCGGGCTATGTCGGTGACCTTGGTTCTCCTGCGGATACCTTCCTTCCTCATGCGATCACGCAAGGAAACTCCGAACACCCAACATATTAAGACTATTTAATTAAATACAAACTTTAGCATAAATACTATACAGAACCAGGTATGAACTAACTTACTTGAACTAACTTGTCTAAAACTAACCGTATTAGGTGTATGATTGAAACTAACTATAGTTTAACGAGATAATATTGAAACTGAAGCAAGGTAATTGGGGAGAATAAATTTTTAGTTAGACTGACTGATTTTAAAATTAGGTAAATTTATGCTTGTTACTGAAATGCATTATTTTGCTGTATGTATTTTTTTATGGTGGGCAAAAATCATCCAAGACAATAATAATAATAATAATCTTTTATTTGCTAATAATGTAGGTATACAGATAAGATGTTATAATTGTTGATTGTCCCAATACATTTTGTCTTACGGCATGCAAAATATTCATAATGTATGAAGTAAATAAGAAGTTAAAAATTGACAGCTCTTGGGCGTAGTGTGAGATAATGTCAAACTCTTACTGACTAAAAACCCACCCCACTCCTTCTAGCCTTCAAACTGGGGATCGAGCTCCCCTTTCGGATAACCCTGGCCCCAGTAGGCTTTGACCTAGCTGGGCCCCTGATATTGCTGACAACTCCTTGAGGCGCGCGGGAACAGTGCGCGCCTAATCTGCACAAAATTTCAGGATGTTGTTTTAAAATTTGTAAATAAATCGTATGAAAATAGTATTATAATGTATTTTTGTTTTTGTGTTTTTAATTTGGGTGTTATCCAGAAAAGTTTCGTAATAATCTCCATCAAAAGACCGAATCACACGTGACGAACTATTACGCTACATATCACTGTATGCGTGAGTGCAACAGCCTATACGAAGCTCCGCCCACTTAGTGTCCCCATACACGAGCCTCAAAAAAACACCGCTTCAAGCTTCTGCGGCGGTACCGCCACACAAAAACACTTCAAGCCGCTTCAAGTTTCTTCAGCCACAAGCTGTCGCACGCTTCACCTGTTTTTTGCGGCAGCTTCTAGCTTTTTAGCAGCGTTTTTTTGAGACCCGTGTGCTGGGACAGTTACGTTACGAAACAATTTGAAAAACCTAACTGAATTTTCTTGTAGATTCAAAACTGCACTTTCTATACAGTTTAGTTTATAGAAAAGTATCAATCAACTACTTTTACAAATTACCCCTATACCCAGTAATCTGTCCCCTGCATCATTAGGCTTGACTAATAACCTTACCTAGCACTAAATTAAGCCATTCTCACCTGGTTCCAGTGCTTATTGATTGAATTGTTTCGGTTCAATGGATGATTAATGTATGGTAATTATAAGGTGTGATGCGGACGTAGGTGTAAGTTAGGCAGATGTTATGGTCTGTGGTTGGTAGGAATATTGCACATGAAATACAGGGTTATTTGTAAAATACTAACCACCTTTCAGGACTGTTACTAACATTATAAACAACAACTTTTATTCTATGACTTTAAAAAAAAAAACTCAAATTTTAGTTTATCATATCTTCATACAAAAATAAAAATATTAATTCATGAATCCCCAAGCGACCACCGGTGGCCGCGCATCTATTGTCTTACTATTGTGTCTCTAATTGACGGTATCTGAAGGGTTAATGTAAATTGAGAGCAGTGGTGGCCGAGTGGTAACAGCCTCGACTTACGAGTTGTAGGTCGCGGGTTTAAGCCCAGTTAGAGGCATAACTTTGTGTATTATATTTCATCACCACTGCTCTCAAAACAATGAAGGAAAATATCGTGAGGAAAGCGGCATGTCCTAGAACCAAAAATTCGAAGACATGTGACATCCAACAACCCGCGTGGTGTATTATGGCCCATTCCCTCTCCAGGAGAGGAAGCCTGAGTCCCAATAGTGGGAACATTATAAGACCAACTATGCTAATTTAAATTTAACGTTCTAAATATTACGAAGTCTATGCGAAGCAAGCGTCAGTACAATAGCGGAAGGGAATCGCGTGGCAGGGTTTTTGATACGCTTGCGTCGCCTCATACAGACGTAGATAGGTATAGCAAAGTACAGACTTGAAATATGTTAGATAGAACAACGAAACCTTGAAGGTTGGTTTTTGGTAAATGAATTGTGTTTTGTAAAAAGTCATAAAACAAAAGTTGTTGTTGTTTATGATGTTAGTAATACTGTCCTGCAAGGTTCTTAGTGTTTTTCAAATAACCCTGTATACTGTACTAGCTGATTCCAGCAGCTTTGGGACTCCTGGGATCAAAAAGTATACTATGTGTTATTCTAGAATATGGTCTCTGCGAGTGCCAAATTTTATCTAAATCCGCTGTCTGAGCGTAAAGAAGTACCTAACAAACACACTTACTTTTTGCCTATAATTTAAAATACTAAGTATGACAATATACATTATATACAACGTTATTTTTAGTATAATACAAGCGAAGCCTGAATATAGTTTGTTCAGAATGAATAACACATTTTAGTAAATTCCATCAAGTATTTGAGATGATCAGAGGAAGAAAACCTTAAGTCCTGTTTGACTTACGTGGAAAAAACATAATGGAATTTTTCTCTTCACCAAATCTAAAAGACGTCTATCGAAGACAACTTTTCTATCGTTTCCATCAGATGAAGCCATCAAAACTTTCCACGTGAAATCGTATTTTCTATCAAGCAAAATTGATATTCGGCACCATGCCGACCTAAGTGTGCTGTCTCGACAGAATTCTTTAAATTATGGTCACTTAGTTCAATGTTCTGTATTTTATAGTCACCTGAAACGTCTTTGCAATTTTATACATAAGATATTCTTACACGTTAGAAGTGAAATAGAAGGTTTACTTCATACAGTACCTTGTATTATACGTAACCCAGTATACAGCTTACTCACAAAGTGCACAGAAGCCAATCTACATACAAAGCGCGCTGGAGCAACGCACACATAGACACCGTTCACGGACACGATTCCACTCCTTAGCTATACTCATAATGAATGTGATTCCAAAACGCTGTGTACGTATGGGTGGGATATCCACCATGTACCGATGGCGCAACCCCGTACGCCTAGTGGTCCGATGATGGAACGGACTTGGTGAAATTAAATTGTCCAAAAAATAATAATATATAGGGTGACCGCTATTAGTGACCGATACTTATACACGTGATTACACTCATGATTACAAACAACTTTCCCAAAGAAACTTTTTTTATATACTCATTATTATAGTTTTATTAAAATAACAAAACAGCTGTTCACGCGCGCGCGCCTTCGACCTCTCAGCTGTTAGCCGCGTAACGCCGTTGTCTCATGTACCATATCTACAATAGTGTTATTGCACCCGCGCCGTTTGCAAACCCATCGGTGTATATAATCAGTGTAGGTACCTACATGTCCCGAATAAATAACAATAGTTAAATAATGAGTATAAACAAAAAGTTTCTTTGGGAAAGTTGTCTGTAATCATGAGTACAATCACGTGTATAATTATCGGTCACTAATTACCAGTCACCCTATATAAGATGAAAATGAAACTTAATAACTTTAAGTGAGACTTTTGGGTTTTCTTTGCCTTTACAGACCCGAATATGAACTAAAGCAATGTTAGCTCGTAAAACTCAAGTGTTTGTCTGTGGTTGAATCTAGAACTTTTCGAAAAATCATTAAAATTGATATGAATCGTGCGCCATTATATGATTTTTGCTCAAACTTCTGAAATGAAAGCATTAGGCTGTATTTTTTCAGAAGAAATATGAAAACTATATATCACAATTCTGTTGTCCGAAGGCATCGTTGTTTAACGGAAGACGCAACATTGGAAGGCCTCTTATAAGGTGGACACTTGGTGAGAGTTACGAGAATCTGATGGAGTAGAGCTATGTCCAACAGTGGACGTCATTCGGTTGTAATGATGATGATGATCTTTGCTTATCATCTAGGTAACTGCGTTTACTGCTGCTATCGATAAAGCACTCATTAAGTCCTTCAAAGTGCAAGTGTATGGGCACTTAGGGTACTCCAACGTGTGGCTCATATTCTGATCAGAGGCGCCACAGTAACATTGTGATCTAACAGGATTGTAAAACTCCATTTTGCCTAATTGTGTTTGCAGTGGAACTGATTTAGTATTTTACATACATCACACATTTTTAATTAGTACAAGTACTTAAAGGGCTTATTAGAATAGATCTCGTTATTATTTAGGTTATATTATATAAGTTTCAATAAATAATATTCAGAAACATCAAAGTCATTAGAGTTGATTTATATCCCTATACATAGAAAATCACTACGCGTAGTATTTCCTAGTAGTAATAGTTATGAATAAACGATTTAATTATGAATTTACCAATTATGAAAAAATTTCGTGATCAATTCTGGAATTTCGTTTTTTTTTACTTTTGACTACACAAATATGATTAGTATCGGGTACGGATTAAGCCCCATTTTTTTGTGAAATAATTTAAAAATATAGTATATGCTATAATATGTATCTAAGGCTACCATCAACAATTATAGTCGGTATAGTTTCAATCGGAAGCATATCAAGTACCAAGCCCACATTGGGTCGAAGCCTACTGGGGCCAGGGTTACCCGAAAGGAAACTCGAACCCCGGTATGAAGAGGCTAGAAGGAATGGGGTGGGGGTTTATTCAATAAGAATCTGACACTATCCCTCACTCCACCCAAGAGCCCGGGTTGTCATAGGATGACTTTTTTCTGATTGAAAAAGTACCAAGCCCACATAACATGCAGAACATTTTGCTCGATCCGGTAGACGAGCCTAGCACCTCATTCTAGACAGTAGCACCAACCACTAGTCTGACAAGGTAGTCTTTCAAACATCTTTTGCCGTATTACGATTTTTCCTTATATCTCCTAAAATCAACGTAGGCTGTTTTTGTATTTTAAAGATACTTCGTAAAATTATACAAGAAATATTTTATACATGTATGCGTGTATAAGTCACGGCTGAAAAGGAAAATATTTGGATTACAAAAAGGAAATTGCCGTGCGCGGTTTTCAAGATATATTGCAACCTTTTATATAATATCTTTCGCAGTCATAAAATATTGACACCAATACATGGGGAGGATTTTTCCTTTTATTTTTTTTCTTTTAAGTTAAGGAACAGGGTTTAAACGTTCTTATATGAAGAGACTAAAGTTAAAAAAGGCGCTGCGCAAACGGAGACATTTTTGATTCCAGTTACCGACACCCAACACTTTTTGATCGACATGAGCATGCTGGACTGTGAATAGATAAGGGCGATTGAGGCGAGCCATGGGTAGCTCTCTGTCCGATCGTCCGGTAACTGTCCGGACCGAGCCCAAGACGTCGACGGCGCGCAAAGTTCCCGCGCGCCTCAAGGAGTTGCCTACTGGGACCAGGGTTATCCGAAATTAAGCTCGTGCCCCGGTATGAAGAGACTAGAAGGAACAGGGTGGGTTTTTAGTCAGTAAGAGTCTGACACTATATCCCGCTCCACCCAAGAGCGGGGGTTGTCATAAGATGATTTTTGCCCACCGAAAAAAAAACAGGTTCTATAGAAATCAAATATTCATCGGTAGCTTGTATATGACATAAGACACACTTTTGCGCCCTGTTTTAATTAAAATTATAAATATTTGTTCATGTCAGGCGAAACTATCTAATGGCTGATTGAGCTGTAGCCCGGGGACCCCAAGCCCTTTTTTATGGCGGAACTATGTGTCATGTGTAATGGCCTGTGGCCAGTGGAAGTCGGAATACGGTTGCTCGCTTCGACCCTACTGTGTGCTTACCTTATCATTTTGTTTGTTGTAGCTCTCTTCTACGGTGTACTCTTTTTCATCCGAAAAAAGAACTTCCCGATATTTTTTTCCCGCATACCGCTTCAACAACGTCCATTAAACGAGCGTTCAAACGATGTCCTGTTTTTCTTCGATATTCCCGAAGCTTCATTTAACACCCTTTTCACCGTTATTCTGCATAACCCCATCTGAAGGGACAACAGTTTCTCTTTACGTTTGAGATTTCTTTGAATTCGCGCCTTCACAGCTTTTATCACTGCTGGAGTCCTAGCAGAGCGAGGGCGACCACTTATTGACCTGTCATCTACAGTAGAGTCTTCATTGTATCGTTTGATGGTACGATAAACGAATCTTTTGGTTATATTCAAATTTTACAGTATATCAAAAATTTGAATTGGCGCTTGACCGCAACGTAAAAACTGCAACACGGTCTTTTTTAAGCGTCCACTCCATATTTAAAAATGAGTAAATTTCTAAAAAGTACATTTTTTTTATTTTCATGAACAATTCGAATTCAATAAACTTTTTTTTGACCAGCATTCTAAAAAAAAGATTTCACTGTGTGACAATACTTATGACTTGACTAGGTATGAAGGTTACCTAGGTATGCGCACCGGAAGACGCCGCATTGGAAGGCCTTCCACAAGGTGGACTAATGACCTGGTGCGGGTAGCGGGAATCCGATGAATACATGACGCATACGACCGTTCGTTGTGGTGACACTTGGGCAGGCCTATGTCCAAGAGTGACCTAGGCATGTAGATATTTCGAGAAGATTCATAATCTTCATAGTGTGTCGATGGCAAAGCCAGTCAAATTTCTTGGCGGGCCCAGTATTCGATCACGACAATGCCGTGCGCTGTTGCTGTCATTAGGCGCCTACGTATACAGGCAACAGGCAAGGTGATGCAAGGTGGAAGATGGAACAGGGCTGCGGAGAGGCCCCGCACAAACACTGAAGATCGGAACCATCCGAGAACCCACGTCAGTGGAGATGGTCTTTGCTGTGCCCAGCTTGAGTGCGGAGACTGTTTAGAGTTTTCCAGGTCGGCTATGGCAACTCGTGGCCAAGAGAGAAGCTCTCCAATTCGATTCATAATATAGTAGTTCTTTATTTTTACCAAATACGAAGTCTCCAAGTCGTGGAGTAATCTTTTCCTTATTTACTCGGACCTATTCAAAGCACTTCCATTTATTGAATATAAGGTCAAATATTTGAACAAACACAAAGATAATATCTTTTGAATTAATGTCCCTTTGAAGTTATTCCTTTACTCAGCTCTTCTACCTTATTTACTGCTTTAGGGAGGCAGCCATATTAGCTATTAGCACAAAATATATTGGTACAGAAGTCAATCTACATACAAAGCGCGCTCGAGCAACGCACACATAGACACCGCTCACGGACACGACATCTCGGAGCGTCTAGGCCCCGCTCGTCGAACAGTTCCGGCTCAAACGCTCATTAGTGTGCGTCCACCGAACGTAGGTATAAAAAATGAAGTACATACATAAGATTGTCTTCTGTACCTATTTATTTTGTGCTATTAGTGTCATAAAACACCCAAAATATGTGTTGTAATCACTTTTGAAACTACCTCCTCATAATAATATTGTAATACGATAAATATTGCCATATTCAAGCAAAAATACCCCTTAAAACTTATGTGTTAAGATACAGATTCGAATTAAGGAGGTTAATGATAGTTGAAGGCATGTTTTGAGAATCTATGATTGATGAGTATGGAAGCTAGTCTGATGCCAGCAGACCCCATGTTATGGTGAAATATTAATGATAGGATGAAAACAGAAATATTAGGAGAAAGAGGGTTCATTGAGTCGGGGTTAGAGGATAATGGGTTTGTGTTCAAGGTCATGTGTTATTTTTATTTGAGATGGGAAATCAAAACCGGCGTAATCTAAGACCTTGGACACAGCGTGCCAGACCGGTACGTGTGGAGGCGGCGGCTACCGCCATTGCTGGCAGTACCTGCTGCCAGAACCAACCTGCTGTCAAAAGCACCCCTCACCCGCACGATACGCGTGCTAAACGAAGTGCATGAGAGGATTGACCTATTTTCGAGCCATGAGACAGAATTCGCAAGAGTTTTATTAAAGTTTCTTTGTTATAATTAAATATTAATTAAAAGTCTGATTTTATTTACTTATATGTAGGTTATCCTTATCCTTATCCTGTTAAGGGGCCGAGATACAGCTCGGACACTTCGACCCATGTGGATCTTTTGTGGTCCCCTAGATAGCTTACTCCTCCCCACCCTCGCTGAAAATCTCCTTCATAAGTTTCACAACGAGATGCGGGGATAAGAGCCTGTAATCCTCTGGTCTTGGATATCCTACCCCTAGAAGACTCATTCGCTTGTTAGCCAAAGCATCGCATGTGCACAGCAGGTGCTCCATGCGTTCTGTATGTTCCTCACACAACCTGCACATGGAAGTCGCGGCTAGACCCATTTTCATGAGCATGTCGTTGGTTCCAAAGTGCCCTGTAAAGGCACCCATCAGGTAGCGGATTTGCCCCCTGCTCATATTCCAGATACATTCCCGTGCCTTGAACGTAGAGCCCAGGAATTTCTTGGAGTGTCCCAGACCCGTAATAGACAGCCAGTGTGTTTTTTGGCTATGATCTGCATACTCCCTGAATGCGGCCTTCACGAGGCACGTCGAGATGCCTACACATGGTTCTGGTCCCACAAAGTCATTTGCGGAGCCCTCTCTTGCCAGTTCATCCGCCATTTCATTACCATGGATTCCCTTATGCCCTAGGACCCACATCAACTTTACCCTGTTACGCCTCCCAAGCCTGTTCAGGGCCCGGATGGCGTCCAGAATAAGTTTGGAGTCCACCTTGTAGGACGCCATGGCCTTGATTGCAGCTTGACTGTCACTTAGAATATAAATAGATTTATCTTTGGTTTGTCTTTCTATATTCTCTTGAGCACAGGTTATTATGGCATATGTTTCTGCTTGGAATACTGTTGCCATCTTCCCTAAGCTTCTACTACATTTGTAGCCTTTTGCGTATATTCCCGCTCCTGTACCGGATTCCATTTTGGATCCATCAGTGTACCATACCAGACTATCTTTTTCTGGTGGTTCAAGTCCCTTAGTCCAGTCTTCCATTGTTGGGATCTGGACCTTAAAGGACCTTTCGAATACAAACATGGTTTGCATTTTATCAGATATCATGCTTGTTACCCGATCCAGGTCCTCATTCCTATCGAATCTTGTATGGTTAGTCTTTGGCTTAGAGGCATCCCATAGTCCAGCAACAGCAAGACGATGCATTGCCTTCCTTGCCTCGAGTTCTACCATCATATGCAGGGGAGGGATGTTGAGGTATCTCTCTATTGCTGCCGTAGGTGTTGTCCTAAAAGCACCCGTTATTCCAAGGCATACTGTTCTTTGTAGCTTGGTCAGTGGCGCTTTGCACGTGGCAAGTTTCGTTCTTGACCACCACACTATGCTGCCGTAAGTGATAATTGGTAATATCATTGTTTGGTACAGCCATCGTAGCACTTTAGGTTTTAGCCCCCAAGTTCTACCATATGTGGAGCGACACATACCGAACACCCGCAGGGCCTTTGTCGTTATGTTTTCCACATGAGTTTTCCACCTGAGCTCCTTATCAAGAGTTACCCCTAGATATTTAACTTCGGTGGACCATGGCAACTTGATTCCATTGAGGGAAGGGTTTCCTAGATTTCCCAGTTGCCTTTTCCTCGTGAATGGGATAATGACTGCCTTGCCTGGATTGATAGAGAGATGGTTCTTTGTACACCAATCTTCTGTCATCCTCAGCGCTTGTTGTAACAATCCAGACACTATGTTCGGGAATTTACCATTAACCATTATAGCTATATCGTCTGCATAGCCTACTGTGTAGAATGGTCCGGTGTTGAGTTTGGTGAGTAGCGAGTCTACCACCAAGCACCACAGTAATGGTGACAGCACTCCGCCCTGCGGACAACCTCTTGTCGTTTTCGCGCTGAGTCGGTCTCCCATTATTTCCGATCTGACTATTCTGCTCTTTAGCATATAGTCGATCCAATTACACGTGGTATCATTGATACCATGCTCCTTTGCAGCAATGCGTATGGACTCAAATGTTGTCTTATCGAAGGCTCCCTATATGTCGAGGAAAGCCCCCACGCAGATTTCTTGTCCCTCTAGCGCAGCCTCGGCCCGACTCGCGACATAATGTAGTGCCGTTTCCGTGGACTTGCCGGGGCTATAGGCGCACTGTAGTCTATGTAGAGGGAATTTCTTAAGCGGTCCCTCTCTTAGGTACTTGTCTACCAGTTTCTCTAATGATTTCAAGAGAAAGGATGTAAGACTGATAGGCCTGTAAGCTTTAGCTTCTTCGTAATTTGGTTTACCAGCCTTCGGTATGAAGGTGACTTTGGCCTCTCTCCATGTCTTGGGTACGTACCCAAAGGCTAGGCAGGCTCTGTAAAGCCTACTCAGCTGCGGTATTAGAACAGAGGCCCCTTCTTGCAATAACACTGGGTAGATGCCATCCGGGCCAGGGGATTTGAAAGGCTGGAAGCCCGCTATCGCAAGCCTCAGCCTGTTCTCATCTACCACTTTCTTTGCAGTGAGCCAGTCATTCTTTGACGTGTGCTTACCAAGCTCGTCCCTTGTGACTGGCTCCTCTTCGTCGCTGTCGCGCACTACACATCCTGGGAAGTGAGTCTTAAACATCACACTCAGAGTGTCCTGTCCAGTTTCCGTAAGGTGCCCATTCTGATCCTTCACGGATGATAGTGGGTTTGCCTTGGTCATGGACATTGCTTTGCACAACCTCATTCCATCTGGTAAGGCTTCAATGGAGGTGCAATGCTGTCGCCAAGCAGTTCTTTTGGCCTTGCGTACCGCCTTATTATACCTCGTTAGCATGCTAGAGTAATCAGAAAAATCTTTCCTGGCTTTTGCAGCATTGAAGGCCTGTCGTGTTTCCTGACGTATTTTAGCCAGTTCAGGAGTCCACCATGGTTCCTTTTTGCAAAGGGCCTTTTTCTCTGGGCAATTATCTTCCCATGCACCTATGGTGCCTGCCGTGATTCTGTCTGCTTCAAATTCTATATCAAGTATGGAATTAAGCTTACCTTTAGGGCTCCCTAGGTTTACTTTGAGGTCCCTCCTGTACGAGTCCCAGTTTGTATGTCTTGGGTTTCTCCTTCGTCTAGTTTCGGCTTTGCCCGCCGTCCTAAACCTAAAGCATATATAATTATGGTCAGACAGAGAAACTTCGTCCGATACATGCCAATTTTCAACATGAGCACTGGCTCCGTTAGAAGCCAGTGTCAAGTCGATGACTTCAGCTCTTGCCGAAGTCCTGAAGGTGGGTTTGTTCCCTGCATTAAGGATCTGTAGTGGGGAACTTACCACGAAGTCCAGCAAATCCTCCCCTCGTTTGTTGACATCTGTGCTGCCCCAAACGACGTGGTGTGCGTTCGCATCACAACCAAGTATCAGGTCAAGATTTCCTTGGCTGCCGTAGTCAACCAGTCTTCTAATTAGTGGTGATACTGGTTCCTTTTCTTCATATGGGAGATAGGCCAAGGCAAGGATAAGTTTCCTTTTCCCCGTCCCAGTCTCCACTTGGATCAAAGCTGTTGTGAGATCCCTGTAACAGAAAGTACGTAAGGGCATTGCCTCTATACCGCCCCTGATATAGATACAAGTCCTCGCGTCATTAGTTGGACAGTCATAGAGGACTGTGCCCCCTGTCCCACCTAAGCCTTTTATAGCCCCTTTATACAAATAAGGTTCCTGTATCAAGGCAATGTCAAATTTCCCCAATTTCAGTTGCCGAGCCAGAAGGGCAGTAGCGGCTCTGCAATGATGGAGATTAATTTGTACGCACCTTAGTCCCGCCATCTTGGTCTTCTGATGGGGTCGTGTTAGTAGGAGGGCCTTAAACTTGAGGCTCCTCCTCCATCTCCTGGCTCTCCTCATGGGCAGCTGGCGAGTTCATACCCAGGGCAACGAGGTCCCCGAGGATGTCATCGTCTAGGTCCTCAGTTACCCCGGCATGGGTCTCCAGCTGCGTCACGTCGCAAGCAGGGTCTTCTGGTGAGGCCTCCTCACGCTGTGGTTGCGGTCCGTCTTCTGAGTGTCCCGCCTCCACCTCCGCGATGGGTGCCTCTCCCCGGTCTTCTTCCAGGAGCTTGAACGTGTAACGCTCAATGCCTCCTGGAAGAGAGTAGCCCGAGGCCTTGATGACCCCAGCGGACACCCCGTCCATGAGAACGATCCGACGGATGCCGGTGTCCTCAATGAGGGTGCTCACGACCTTCCAGTCGTCCGTCCTCAGAGCAGGGTTGAGCCGCTGGAGCAATCTAATTGCCCGGGCAGGGTCCCTGAGCGTCAGGTTCCGGCTCTTCCATGCCATTTTGACTGGCCTTGGTAGGTCCCTGGCGTCAACAACCTTCAGCTTCAGGGAGCCGAGTTCCACATTGTGGATGGCTTCCCGAAGCCAGTGAGCTGCATCGGAGTTGCTGCAGGACACATGTACTGCACCCGCAACAACTCCGGGAGCAACCGCCAATACTGGTAGTGGATCCGGTGCCTCTTACAGCTTCTCGATTATGAGCTCCTGGATGGGCCCTTAATCCCCAGCCTTCAAGTACTCCTCTGGGTACTTGACTGTGACAACAGCGAGTTTCACGGCCGCCACCGCATCCCTGAAGGATCCGGTCGAGGATGATTGCCCTTGGGTTTTCATCCTCTTGGCGTCCATGTCCCCGCTGTCGCCGCTGAAAACAGCTCGCGGTCTTTTGGATGGTCCTCCCGTAGAAGTCCCTTCCAGAGCCGCTTGCTTCTTCAGCTTTTGGCGCTTCCTTTTTTGCGCCCCAGTTCGTCCTGCCGGGTACTTGCCTGCTTCGCTGCACGAAGTGGCTCCTGACCCAGTGGACTTAAAAGCAGTCCCGCCCTTCGGTGGTCCCGCAGCGGTACCGGCCCTTGGCAGTGCCGCAGCAGTCCCGTCCATTGACGGTCCCGCCGCGGCCCCACCCCGAGACGTTCCCACTACAGTCCCGCCTTTTGACGGTCCCGCCTTTCTCAGTGCAGTCCCGGCTTGCGCCGGTCCCGTCTTATCGGGTGCAGTCCCAGCTTGCGCTGGTCCCGTCTTAGGTGGTGCGGTCCCGGCTTTCGCCGGTCCCGCCTTATGGGGTGCAGTCCCGGCTTTCGCCGGTCCCGCCTTGTGGTTTTTTTTAGATGTAGGATCCATAAAATCAACCGGAAAGAAGATTCGTCTCTCGACTGCCCCACCCGCCATGGAGTGCTCAAGTGGCGATGCTACGGTAGCACCAGGGATTGATCGAGAGATATAGCCCACTCCGATTAGTTACCCACGAGACCGCACAGCACCAACCCAGCACCATTACCACTAACGATGTGAGCGAGCACTGCCGTCTGCGGGTCCCCAATGGGAGTGAGCTAACCTAGGGGCCGTCTGACCGGACCCCGACAGCCGATTGACTGTAGCCGGCTGAGCTACAGCCTCCCGTGTGAGGAGAAATCCGGGCCAAAGTGGAGTGTTGCCTCAGAGACGTTAAAACCGCCTACGCTCATCGGCTCAGCCACCAGGATCCCATCATCCTCCCGTACGGGTTCCCGCGCACGGCACAAACACGCGGGAGGTCATTACTATCCAACATCTGATCTTGTTCGATGGTGGACACCCAGGGGCATGACCTCACTACCCCTGTGTTAAGTCGTCCGACAGTTTCAGTTGCGTCTAATTCTGAGGGAATTAGACCAATAACAGGGCGGCAACCACGTGAAGGATAACTACCGGACTTGCCTTGAGGATCTGCACGACCGTAGCGCTCTCCCTCAAGACCACGCCACCTTGTCCCTCTGAGGGAGGGAGCAAGGTAGGCCTGCATCTATACTACCAAGCAAAGCAAAAGCAAAGCGTGTCGTTGTGCAACCGCAAAAGCATACATACAGGCCCTCCCCTATATGTAGGTTAAGTATTAGGTATGTCATATATTTTTTTTTTTTTTTTATAGTTCTTTAAGTTTTTTGAGGTAAGAGTTAGCCATAAGATGATTTATTTTGTTCCACCTGTTGTATTGGGCCAGCAAGCCTGTAAAGAAAGTGTGTGTTTTTAACAAAAAAAAAAAAAAAATAGTTACGTACAGAAGACAATCTCATGTATGGACTTCACTTTTTATACCTACGCTCGGTGGATCACTCGATCCATAATAAAAGCAGTTCTCTATTTTTAACAATTACGAAGTCGCCAAGTCGACGAGTGGCCCGAGACAGATTTCTGTGTACGAGACGCTACCGAGACATCGTGTCCGTGAGCGGTGTCTATGTGTGCGTTGCTGGAGCGCGCTTTGTATGTAGATTGACTTCTGTACCTATATATTTTGTGCCTTGGGTTTCCTATTCAGAAATTTTACATTGCACTAGCGGGCATAAGCCCTATTGAGCTCATACGGTTTACATTTCTTTGAGACGCGCGTGGAAAATGCGCCGTCAACGACTCGGGCTTGGTTTGGACGATTACCAGACAACAGAACGGCGAGCTACCAATTTGTTCTCGTCTGCAAGCCAGCGCTTATGGTGGATGGGGATCGCCCTACAGCTCTAGATGCCGCGCCCGAGGCGTCTCTTGTTGCAGCGGCTGGGGTGTGAGGAATTATTTTAATCAGATAGAGCTTCTTTTACACGATTCAGAAAGTTTGTTTCTAGCAGACGGAACTCCTGTATGCAGGAAATAAATCTGCTCTGCTTTTTCCCAAATATATTGTAGTCTGCTTCTAATCTAACCAGCTTTTTTTGAGGTGGGTAATAATTATCCTAGCCGCCGCCGCGATTCTGATTTCCGGCTACCGTAGGCGAGGGCTTGCGGACGGCGAGTAATGGGTAGCTCGCTGTCCGGTAACTGTCCAGATCGAACCCAAATCGTCGACGGCGCGCATTGTTCCCGCGCGCCTCGAGGAGCTGTCAGTAACAGCAGGGGTCGAAGCCTACTGGGGCCAGGGTTAGTACGAAAGATAGCTCAGCCCCAGTACGAAAGGCAACGAAGGAACAGGAATGGGGTTTTTGGTCAGTAAAAGTCTGACACTATCTCCCTCTCCGCCCAAGAACGGGGTATGTCTTTAGATGATTTTCCCACCGGTAAAAAGGTGGGTAATTATTATTATCCAATGACTTCTCCCGTTCGTTCCTACCATCTAAAAATCTAAACTATATTACATAGGAGGCTGAACCTGGCTCAAACGTTGGCCCACTGGCTCAAACGTTGGCCCACTGGCTCGATACAAATTTTGGTCCAAACTGATAGGCCTAATATGCGGTAGTATTTAATGCTAATTAAAATTAATGTTGTTAAAATCAGCTTTAATTTTAAACTTTAAACCTGTTCCCATGAGATAACGCGGATTCCATGTTGAATTATAATTAATTAGTTTATTAATTATCAATGGCTGTATAAGCTTATTATAGTTTACACAAGAATTTTATTTAGAGCCTACTAATCAAATTCATTACAAGCTTTTATTTAGTTTCACCTGTCCCAATGTTTGTCTGTTATCTAATCTTGCAAATTAAATTTTGCTCACTTCCCGATTACCGATTAAGCTGAAATTTTGCATGCATGTGTAAATCAGATGACAGTGCAAAATTATTATGACGTGGAGCTGATCCGATGATGGAACCGGAAGGTGGCTATAGGAACTTGGTAGTTAAATGACCCCATCGAGTTTGAGCTCGTATGATTTGTCTTGACGAGTATTAATTATATAGGTATACCGAGCTATAAAAGCTTGCTATGAAAAAATGATTTTCATTAAAAGCTTGTTTTTTTGTTTTGTCGTACAGAAACAAATACTAGAAAGAAACTTAACATCATGTCGTGTTATTTATAGAATTATTGCCGAAAAATCAAATTATGTTAATAAAACTAGTTTCTGACAGGAGCTCCGCTCGCAAGATAATAGAAAATTCTATTTATAAACCTAAAATTGTACTCATATTTAAAAAAATAAAGTTATATCTTGTATCTAAAACCATAAAACCCGGGAAAAAAGTATCCTATGCGCTATTCAAATGCACACTTTACACAGTTTGTTATATCTTCGAGCAATGCTTGCGTGTATATTTCCTTTTACTACACAATAAAACATGAATATCTAAATAAATAAAGTCGTAATACTCAGTTGCGTAGCGTAAAATAATTTAGACGTGGGCGAAGACACATCTGCAAGGCCTTTTTCTTTCATACATTCGAAAACGAGACAGCGAATGTCGCAACTCAGTGTTCAATCACATTGTCTCTTACTATCAGGAGAAATAGTGGTCAAACGCGAGCCTGTCAATTATTAAAAAACCCTGGTTCCTAAAGACCCCTGGCCAGTTTGGGTGCGAGGCCGTGGGCGATGGTCCATTTCGCCCACGCCTAGCTACGCTACTGGTAATACTGCAGCCACTGCAGTCCAATCTCTGGAGATGCACATAAGATATGGTTTTCTTCGCACAAAGAAAACGTTGCAGTAATAAGTTGTCTCAGTAAAAGATATGTTTCAGAATACGTTTAAATGTAGTACATTTCCCCTGGTACTCAAAATACATGGTAGGTTTACGGGCCACGTTTATTATACTACAGTTTTAAGGTTAAGAGAGCAGTGGCCCAATGGTAACGATCCAAACTTACAAGAGGTCATAATTATCATCATAATTTCAGCCGATAGACGTCCGTTGTTGGACATTGGCGTTCCCAAGCGCTGCCACAATGAACAATCCTGTGCGTCCCGCATCCATCGGATACCCAAACCCTCACCAGGTCATCGGGCCACCTTGTAGGAGGCCTTCCAACGCTGCGTTTTCCGGAACGCGGTCGCCACTCCTGAACTTTTCGGTCCCAACGGCCATCTGTTCTGCGAGCAATGTGCCCTGCCCATTGCCACTTTTTTTCGATTTTTCGTGCTATATCGGCGACCTTGGTTGGTCCTGCGGATATCTTCATTTCTGATTCGATCACGCAAGGACATTCCGAGCATAGCCATTGCCTAACGAGAGGTACGTCGCGGTTTCAAACCCAGTCAGCATTACTTTGTGTAATTTATTTCATCAACACTGCTCTCAAAACGGTGAAGAAAAAAATCGTTAGGAAACCAGAGCATAAGCATGTTCCAGCACCGAAAATTCAAAGATATGTGACATCCACTAATCGCTCGTGGTGTATTACTGCCCACTCCCTCTCCTAGAGAAAGTTGAGTCCCAACAGTGGGAAGATTGTATGGCTGATTATGTTATGTAACCGGGCTTAAGCGGAATATGAACTGTTATACAAATCAATAAACTAATAAGTTTTTAATGAAAATATCTTTTTCATAGCAAGCTTTTATAGCACGGTATAATTCCTATATAACTAATACTCGTCAAGACAAATCATACGAGCCCAAACTCGATGTGGTTGTGTCGTAACTACCAAGCTCCTACAGCCCACTTTCAGTTCAATCCTCAGATCAACTCCCTGTCATAATAATTTTGCATTATCATCTGTTTTACACATGCATGTAAAGTTTTAGCTCAATCGGTAACCAAGAAGTGGATCTGAATTTGAGTTCAGACAAACATTCAAACCGTCCCGTGCTTTTTTGTGGGGAAACATCATTAAATAACTTCTTCCGCTTTAGCTGGAGCAAGAGGCAACCTGTGTTCCTTCAGCTGCCTTTTGCGTACCAGGGCCAGACATAGCGAAGTTACGACCGTTTCGTTTCGAATCTCTCTCTACAGTCGGTAACGCCTCCGATTCCTTTGTTCTGACCACGTGACTTAACGTTGAGATGACGATGGTATATTATATTAACAACTTGGCTAAGCCTTCTGGTATTAGCGTTAGTGGGCCCCGCCCGTATTGCTTACACCTCTTTGAAATGTATACTTCCTGCTTTGCATTTTTTAACAATGGAATAAATAATGAATGGTTCTTTGGTCACAATACTCTTTCAAACTGTAGCGGACTTGAACACGATGCCTATCCCTATTGGGTAGGATAGAAAGTGCATTCACATGTTACCATTAATCTTCAAACAAGCTTATATTGCCAGGCCAAAGGATAGCGGTTCTTTTTTATACATTTTGATTTACCTTTAGATGGGTATGCAATAGGAGGATATGGTGCATACCCCTTTGTTGTTAAGAGACCTATTGCCGGTAGTACCCCTGTTGGCATAAAATTTTAAAGCATAATCCCGTGCGCATAATACAGTGTGGCATAACGTTTTCGCATACCTTTATTTACATAATGTGTGTGTGATAAATTTACTTCTTGAACACTTTAATTCATGAAGCGACCACCGGTGGCCGCGCATCTATTGTCTTACTATTGTGTCTCTAATTGACGGTATCTGAAGGGTTAAATTCTTCTTCCGATATAGTCAACCGATTTCAATTAAACAAAGCTTAAATAATATATTAAGTTACAAAAAAAATTAATGTATAAAAGTTATCTATATTGATTTCGTACATTTTACGTGATGCGCGCTCTACTAAAAGGTTTTACAGATTTATTATATGTATAGATTGAATGTAGAGAACGAGAGCAGTGGTGGCCACGTGGTAACGGTAACAGCCTCGACTTAAGAGTTACAGATCGCGGGTTCAAACCCAGCCAGGCGCCTTACTTTGTGTAATTTATTTTATCACCACTGCTCTCAAAACGGTGAAGAAAAACATCGTGAGGAAACCGGCATGTCCTAGAACCAAAAATTCGCAGACATGTGACATTCACCAACCCGCACTAGGCCCGCGTGGTGGATTACGGATCGTTCTCTCTCCTAGAGAGAAGGCCCGAGTCCCAGCAGTGGGAACATTATAAGGCCGACTATGCTGTATGAATGTACATAACTGCACACTCAGCAAAGTTATTTCCCTTACCTAGCACAAAACTAAAAACTGAAACACATAAATCGTCTCTCCTGGCATCCAGCCGAAACACATTCGACGTTTCAAGACCTTTTACGTCCCCTTTCATATAACTGTACGTATCGTACAGTAGAGGCGTGTATACCTTCGTCAGTTTACAAATTCTTTCATTTATTCATTAAGTTAGGGTTTGAGGTTATGGCTTTGAACAGCATACAACATTAAAAACTATTTGAAAATTAACAGCAAAACAGCATCGATAAATCTTTTATTCAAATGTTTATTTAATATCAAACTAAAACATTTTTAGTATACTCGCGTTTGATGATTTTCTCACCTGATTTGAAGTGATCATGTGGTTGACGATGGAGCATGCTTGCCTTGAAGTTACCTATTCACTCTTGATAAAAATTTTAGGTTATAGCTACCAATAAACGCAGACTCCGGCAGGGAATTCCACTCCTTAGCTGTAGGACTGTAGCTTACGCACAGTGAATGCGTTCCCAAGTAGGTACTGGCTTTTTTTGAGGTGAGAAATTACCCAATGACTTATTATTTATTTATTTAATAGCTCTAGGGTAAAGCGAGAGGTCGTATCAGACTTTTACTGACCAAACCATACCTGTGTCTTTCAGTTGACTTTTGCATTCTAGGTCCATGGGTTTCCTTTTCAGAAATTAGCGCAATATTGTAGAATCTTATATTTAAATGTTCACTTTTGCCCTTAGCTTAGCTACTTATGAAAGTACTGATTTGGTTAAACAAGTTAATGCTATCATGAACTGGGCAAATAAAAATAGACTTTTTAGTTGATGAACCTATTTTTTCTCTGACTATACATAAACATAGGCGGACATAAAAGTAGGTCCCGACATTGGTACTTATTGGGGTTTTATTTTTCGTGTCCGGGATGTTCGCAGAAATGGAATAATAAAGTTACACACAAAAGAAATGAAGTATACTACTCTGTCAAGAAAGTACCGAGAAAAGATCAATAATACACAAAATGTCTGTTATTCATCCAAATTTATTTTATCACCTTCAAAGAATGCTCCTTTAGAAACGATACACTTGCGCCAACGAATAATCCATTCATCAAAACATTTTTTAAACGCTGCTTCCTGAATTGAGTTCAGTTCTCGCCGCGAATTCTCCTTTATGTCTTCTATTGATTGAAAACGGGTGCCACGAAGTGGTAATTTGAGTTTAGGAAAAAGAAAAAAGTCAGCAGGAGCCATATCTGGTGAATATGGTGGTTGCTGGATGGTATTTGTTGAGTGTTTGGTCAAAAATTCGTTCACAATGATAGCCTTGTGCGAAGGCGCATTGTCGTGGTGCAAAATCCAAGAATTTTCTTTCCACAAATCTGGCCTTTTTCGTCGAATTTGCTCTCTTAAACGCCGCATAACGCTCAAATAATATTCTTTATTTACCGTTAGACCTTCCGGTAAGAATTCAGAGTGCACAACACCGCGATAGTCAAAGAAAACAGTCAACATGACTTTGACTTTTGATCGACTTTGGCGTGGTTTTTTCGGTTTCGGATCAGTTGGAAGGCGCCACTCCGAAGCTTGTTGACTAGTTTGCATGTCAAACTCGTAAACCTACGTCTCGTCACCAGTAACAATGCGTTTCATGAATGTTGGGTCCGAACTGACTCGTTCTAGCATGTCCTCAGCGACTTTCATGCGATTGAGTTTTTGGAGAAAATTCAGATCTTTTGGGACTAGCCGAGCAGCAACATGTTTCATACCCAAATGATTAGTTAAAATGGTACGGATCGACTCGTGAGATACAGAAAGTTCGGCGGCTATCTCTCTCAGAGTTGAATGGGGATTTTCAGTCACTATTTCCTTCACTTTTGCGATGTTAACTTCAGTTGCAGACGTTGACGGCCTACCAGAGCGAGGCAAATCTTCCATCACATCTCGACCGCTTTTGAACGCTTTGAACCACCATAAGCACGAGTTTTTGATAAAGTCGATTCACCGTAAGCCTTCTGTAACATTTTCAGTGACTCCGAACACGAAATTCCATTGGCGATGCAAAATTTAAGACAAACTCTTTGTTCGATATTTTTGTCCATTATGAAATTCGCAATACACACTATATATGATATTACTAAAACCAGCACTGTATTTAATATAAATAACAGAACTCAAACTCCGCGCCAAAATGGAAAACAGTTGTGCCAATCTAACAACTACAAAAAAAACAAAAATTTGAATTTGAAACCATAAACAAATCATCCATTCCCGATACTTTTTTGACTGAATGTACTTAGTCAAAATGTATTAAACATTGTGGTAAATTGTTTTAAGCAAAGTACTAGCTTTGTCCAGTAGCTTCACCCGCGTTAATTTAGAAAATTATTGTTTATTTATTGTGAGCCCGTTGTGTCCCACTTGCAGGGCAAAGGCCTCCCTGCCGTTATTTCACTCTTTTTGTCCTTAGCCACAGCTAAGCATCTTTAAAAAAAAATAGAAAATTATCTCAGGAAAACATACAACGGAGATAAAAAGTATCCTAAGTGCTATTTTAGGACATGTTCTACTCGTGTAGTGAAAAGGTAACAAACATTGACCAATATTTTCGCCTTTAGTAAATACAATAATAATATTAGTCTGTGACGGAAAACATCGTGAGGAAAACGGCTTGTTCTAGAACGAAAAATTCGAAGACATGTGACATTCACCAACTCGCACTGGGCCCGCGTCGTGGATTACGGCCCCTTCCCTCTCATAGAGAGGAGGCCTGAGTCCCAGCAGTGGGAACAACAAAATTCTGATTATGCTGTACTACGCTAGATAACGCTAGATTCCGATGGTTTGGGTGAGGAATGATATGAGAGAAAAGGAAGTTAATTATAGCATATCAATTGAGAGGACTGAATGGAACAAAAAATCATATTGCCCAACCTTAAGTAACATGAGACAAGGGCAGGAAGATGATGATTCTGTTGTAAATAAAATGGATATGCCTAAAAAAGTCAATGAATATTAAAACTGGTTGGTTGAAGCAACATCACATTTACAACATAAGGCTAAACAGCAGTGAAGGGTAAGAATCGTAAAAATATTGCTGGTACCGAAGATGCTACAAGCTTGTATGATAAAACATAATGATTTATTTTCTAACCTTATGTCGACCCTAAGATACCAGAATATCTTTGGTCAATTTTCTTATGGAAGTTAATAAGACTAACGTCTAGAGTACATTAGATTTATTAGCCCAGTTAAATATTTTATTTGAAATTATTTTCTAACCTTATGTCGACCCTAAGATACCGGAATATCTTTGGTAAATTTTCTTATGGAAGTTAATAAGACTAACGTCTAGAGTACATTAGATTTATTAGCCCAGTTAAATATTTTATTTGAAATTATTTTCTAACCTTATGTCGACCCTAAGATACCGGAATATCTTTGGTAAATTTTCTTATGGAAGTTAATAAGACTAACGTCTAGAGTACATTAGATTTATTAGCCCAGTTAAATATTTTATTTGAAATTATTTTCTAACCTTATGTCGACCCTAAGATACCGGAATATCTTTGGTAAATTTTCTTATGGAAGTTAATAAGACTAACGTCTAGAGTACATTAGATTTATTAGCCCAGTTAAATATTTTATTTGAAAAAACGCACTGCCACCGCTGCGTCGCCCACAAGGTGCACTGATGTTCTGGTGAGGGTATCCGATGTATGCGGGAATCCAATGTATGCGCAGGACCGGTCGTTATGGCGACGCTTGGGGTAGGCTTATATCCAAAAGTAGATCTTGTCTCGTCTTTCGGCTGAGAATCTACACTAATACAATAAAGAGGTAAAGTCAGTTTTTTTGTTTTTTCTTTTTTTCTTGTTTTTAGGGGGTAATCTCTGAAACTACTGGTCCGATTACAAATTACCCACAGATAGAAAGTTGCTTTATTCCTGAGTGACATAGGCTATATTGTATGTACGCGGGTGCAGACGCAGGCAAAAGTTAGGAGCTTGTATATGGAAACGAGTTCGAAATAAATAGTAATTCAACTAGATTAGACAGCAAATAAAGTAAGTTAAACCTTAAATAAATGAGGTAAGTAGTAAATGCCCGGAGGACACGGTGGAGCACACCGTCGAGGTGTGCCCTGCCTGGGCGGAGCATCGCCGTGCCCTCGTGGGGGCGATCGGCGGCGGAGACCTCTCGCGCCGGGCCCTGGTCGAAGCCATGGTCCGGAGCGAGGAGGAATGGCAGGCGGTCGCCTCCTTCTGCGAAGCAGTAATGCTAGCAAAGGAGGAGGCCGACCGCATCAGGCAACGGCGCCCTCGCCGCCGTCGCCGGGATTCCGATCCCGATTTCCGGCCACCGTAGACGCGGGCTCGCGGACGGCGAGCCATGGGTAGCTCGCTGTCCGATCACCCGGTAATGGACCGAGTCCAAGACGTCGACGGCACGCACTGTTCCCGCGCGCCTCAAGGAGTTGTCAGCAACAGGAGGGGCCCAGCTGGGTCGAAGCCTACTGGGGACAGGGTTGTCCGAAAGGGAGCTCGCGCCCCGGTATGAAGGCTAGAAGGAACGGCGCGGGGTTTTTAGTCAGTAAGAGTCTGACACTGTCTCCCGCTTCACCCAAGAGCGGGTTTCGCCAAAGATGATTTTCCCCGTCGACAAAAAAAAAAAAAAAAAAAGTAAGTAGTAAATAAGTATAGTTATTCTGTTTACTGCTAGCAACAAATCATAATACTACAATTGGTGCAATTAAATAAGCGATTCCTTTTAAAATATTTCGCCTTCTTACATGTCACATGAACCTCTAAGATTCCTAATAATATTCCACAACTAATACACAACGCCGTCTAGTCCCAAGCTAAGCAAAGCCTGCTTGTGTTATGAGTACTAGACAACTGATAAACATACTAATATATTTCTAAATACATATATAGATAAATTAACCCCAAACACAGAACAAATGATCACGCTCATCACACAAAGATTAGTCCTGGGTGAGAATCGAACCCACGACCTCCAGGATAGCAGTCAAGGTCACTAACCACTAGACCAATAGGTCAGTCAAAAATGTCAACTTCTTGTTTTATTTTTGCGTTTTGTATAAGGAGATAGAAGAACGAGAATTCAAAAATTACATCACAGCTTAAAACAGATAAACATTCTGTCCGAAAAATCCAAAAGACTTTCAACAAAAACTTTTTCATTAAAATTTCCAGGGAAACATCTTGTAGGAGTACGAAAATGTATAAAAACCACAGTTGAGCCGTTTAGATAAAACTTTACTCGATTTATGAGACATCGGATGGGTCGAGAGCTTCTCGAGGACGGTTTAGGCAGAAGAAGACGCGATAAAACAGATGTTCGCAGTTCTGGATGCGGTCTAAGACAATGGTTGAAAGCGGGGAAACTTCGATCTTTACTATTAGGGAAAGGTCGGTGCAGATTGAGTTTATAGGATGGAAGTTGGGAGGTAAACTTTTCAAAGTATCTTCCAACTAAACTAATATTATAAAGTTGAAAAGTTTGTTCGTCTGGTCGCGTTAATCACAGGACCTGATGTAAAAGAATACAATCAAATTAGAATTAATAACAGTTTTAATATTACACTAGCTTCTGCCAGCGACTTCGTACGCGGATCCTGTTGCTTATTCCGTCGAGTAATTTCTCCCGTATCCCCAACATTTCCCTTCACTGCTCTGCTCCTATTGATCGTAGCGTGATGAAAAGTATACTATAACCTGCCCAGGAGTATGAAGAATGATTGTACCAAGTTTCGTTAAAATCCATCGAGTAGTTTTTGTTTCTATAAAGAACATACAGACAGACAGACAGACAGACAGACAGACAAAAATAGTACTGTTTGCATTTTTGGCATCAGTATCGATCACTAATCACCCCCTGATAGTTATTTTGGAAATATATTTCATGTACAGAATTGACCTCTCTACAGATTTATTATAAGTATAGATTGTACAAAAAATGATTTTACAACACAGAAAATAATATAAAGAACGCCACCAGTCGGCCACAGAACAAAACATATCTTTTTAAGTTAATAGAGACATGAGTTGTTGTAAGTTATGATATACCATCACGCTACGACTGACGGGTGTGAAGCAGAAAACAAAGTCGTAATTGAAACTTGGGGGGATAGCTAGTAAGAAATAAGAACTAAGTTCTAATTCTAATAAGACCGCGCAACCTGTATTTTTACAAACGATTCTGAAAGAATTTACCCTGAAAAGAGCGGGATATTATTATATTTATTGAATATCAAAAATATATTCAATCAAATGATTCACTCTTCCAATAAGTTGAGCAATCAAAATCAATAAATAATTACCGAAAATATCACTGAACTCAAAACATTCAATCGAAGGGACAACCTGCTCTATTAATTGAAATCGTTATAGAAGAGCCAAGGATACTGCCTTTGATGCTATTTTTGGCAGAATCTTGATTTAAGGTAGCGCACCAGTGCCCCTACTTACGAATTGTAGGTCGCGGTTCAAACACAGTTTGGCGCACTAATTGCTCTCAAAACTATGAAGGAAAACATCGTGAGGAATCTGGCATATCCTAGAACCAAAAATTCGAAGACATGTCTCATCTACCAATCCACACTGAGCCTGCGTGTTGGATTACGGCCCTTAGGATGGGCCTTAGAGAGAAGGCCTGAGTCTCAGCAGTCAAAATATTATAAGGTTAATTATGCTTATGCTTGATTTAAGTCATCATTATCATCATCGTCCTTTAATTATTATTAACTTAAATACTTCTAGCTGTCAGAAAAGATAGACTCCGGCAGGAATTTTAACACATAAAATAAAACCCAAAACAATAGAAATGCTAGCTTATCACATTATGCAAAACAAAGCAAGCACAACCAAAAGCCTTCTTACCCAAACAAAGTTTTGCAACAAAAAAAAAAGAAGAAAATGTTCGAAATTCGAACGGTTACAAACCGACTCCCCCTAACTTGATCAGTAATCTCACATATCGCGACCTATCGCGACACAATGAAAGTATATCAAGAAGTAGAGGCTTTGCGCTGCGTTCGATACATAGAGTTCGGAAGGCGACACTGGCAGTTACTACTAACATTTTTAATCTTGTTCGTGACTGCACACAGACCAAGTAACGGTTTTTTTAGGTGATAAATCATCAAATATTTCCTCCCACTGAGGGTAGGCGAGAGAAAATTACTGATATCTACCGGCTAAAACCTTTGGTATAAGGAACAGGATGCAAACTCCCGCAAATGTTCATTGAAAAAGGAGGATCCTCTGATCAAATAGATGTTTTTTCTGGTCCGGGCAACAGCCCGTTAGCTGATTGCCGCACAGAGAACTCAAATTTGAGTTTTAATTTTTTGTGTGGCATTACAGTTATCGCTACAAACTTAGTTCTTTCAGCTGCCCGCTACATTCTGTGATAACTGTTTCGAGTTATTCTGCAAGTTCTAGCAGGTATCGATTTTTTTTTTATTTTGTTTTTTTTTGAAAACAATAATGAAAATCATCTTATGACAAAACCCGCTCTTAGGTAGAGCGGGAGATAGTGTCAGACTCTTACCAACTAAAAACCCCGCGCCGTTCCTCCTAGCCTTCATACCGGGACTCTAGTTTCCTTTCGGATAACCCCGACCCCGGTAGGCTTCGACTCAAGGTATCGTAATGTGGGTTTTAGTCCGTAAAAGTCAGTCAATCTTGCTCCAAACAGAGTGAAAAGAAATTTCTGATGATTCCCCATCAAAGAAAAGAAGCGTGCACGGTGTCGCAATGCTCTGTATCGTATCGATACAATCGGCATTCAATCTCGGGTCGAGCCTAGTTTGTGACGAGGAATTCAGTTGCGACTACGTGGTACGAATAGAAACATTTTTCGAACTGTATTTATGATTGGCATTGGTTGCAGATTTTTAGGGACAGTTAAGTTGATTATGGCGAGGAAAATTGGGTAGATGTACATTTTTACTGGTTTATGTAACTGTGTATTTTGAGCATTTATTTTTGTAACTTGTGCAACGAAATAATTTGTATGTATCTCAAACTTCTTGAAAACGAAGTCGATTAAATGATAATAGCACGAATGCCAGAACAGTTAACATTTCATACATTTTTCAATCGCACCTCTGCACATAGCCAGTGCAGTGGTATGCCTTGATCACACGTACCGAGTTTTTAGCGAGACAGTAAAATGTTGCTCGGCCGAGACAGTGATGTAAGCGAGTTGTAGAGATAAAAGCTCGGCCGAGCACTCGGCGCTGTGTTTACACGTACCGAGTTTTCGGCCGAGAGTACTGTCTCGCCCGTTTGCTGAGTACGTGTGATCAAGGTATTAGAATTCTGCCTCTAAGCTGCCAGTCAATCTAATTTGGCGACAAAAAATCTGCTGGATACCATTACTGGTTTGTAAGTGTATTCTAAACCCATTTCAAAAACGAAAAAGACTTTATGTATCTATATTTTAAAATTAATATGTTTATTTCACAAAATGAGGTACAGTCTAAACATTTTACAAAAGATAATATGACCAATTTAAAAGTAGTAGAAGGGTGTTCTGGCGTCCTAGCTAGGTTACACAGTAACCGGTATTAAGGTTCGCCAGCCTGAGATCCCAATAATACAATTATTTAAAAATACAGAGAATGCCTATGATAATGAAATTAATAACTAAAAGTTTGCCATCAAATCGATAGTGTATATGCGACGAAAATAGTCCTAACTAGCATTTATTCTAAACTACACCTAAACCATCCTGATAAATCACTCAAAAAAAGAAAAAAAATCGTTTAGCAGTTTTTGAGTTTATTGCGAACAGACAGACACAGAACAGACTTTGTTTTATAACATGTACAGGGAAATGAAACTGGGTCTGTTTAAAATTACCAGATAACTTTCCCGGAAATTGAATGGAAGTACTGAAATAGATCGTATATCTTCTCGGATCAGCGATCTGCGAAGCAAAATATTATTTTGAATTATAGGTTTGTATGTTGATGTTCACACTCGACCGGTGTAAGCTGGTGGCACGGCGTGAACGTTGTAAAAGCGATTCATATCGTATACGTACATATATACGTTTTCTTTTACGTATCTTATTCAGTAAACAAACGCTTTGCGGAAATCGCGTGATTTCGCATCTGTGACAAAGGTTATGTGAGAAAAAAATCTTTTTTTTCGCATGATATACACCGCTAAATTTTGATCGTTTTAATCCCGTGGTGGGTCAATCCGGTACATGGAACACTATCGATTTGTAACGCTAAAATTAAAAAATAATTGTATCTTTTTTTTAAACTCGTATTAATTTACGAATATACGAAATTAATTTCTTTAATTCATGAATCCCCAAGCGACCACCGGTGGCCGCGCATCTATTGTCTTACTATTGTGTCTCTACTTGACGGTATCTGAAGGGTTAAGAAAACGTCAACTGAGCGAGTCCAATGACCTGTAGGCAGTTAGTTCGCAACGTCGACTACTACCTACAAGTCATTGAACTCGCTCAGCTGACGTTTTAAAATGTGACGTGTTGAGCGGTGTATACTTGTGCTTTCAATGCCACCTGATAGTAAGCAGTGATGATAAACGTTGATGGAGAAGTGCACTAATTTCTAGCTATTCACTATAGCGTTAAAGACACCTAAATATTGGACGAGAAGACCTCAGCAGGTAAATAGTTCCACTCTTTCGTTGTACGCGGTATAAATTGGGCCAACAACGTAAGTTATATACGGGGTGTGGCGTAAATAGTGGTCCAACGTTAAGGGGTCAATACACCATATATTCAGCTATCACATACCACAATTTTATTAATAACTAGCTTTTGCCCGCGCGGCTTCGCCCCCGCTCTTCCATACTCTACCCTACTCTACCCTACTCTACACTACTCTACCCTACTCTACCCTACTCTACCGTACTCTACCCTACTCTACCCTACTCTACCCTAATCTACCCTACTCTACCCTACTCTACCCTACTCTACCCTACTCTACCCTACTCTACCCTACTCTACCCTACTCTACCCTACTCTACCCTACTCTACCCTACTCTACCCTACTTTACCCTACTCTACCCTACCCTACCCTACTCTACCCTACCCTACTCTACCCTACCCTACTCTACCCTACCCTACCCTACTCTACCCTACCCTACCCTACCCTACCCTACCCTACCCTACTCTACCCTACCCTACCCTACTCTTATTTTTTTCCATAAGAACCTTGTCCTCACGATAACAATCACAACAAAAAAAAATCAGCCAAATCGGTCAAGCCGTTTTCATGCCATGTCGTGACAACGGAAAACGGGGCTCATTTTTATATATATAGATAATATTCCACAACTATCACACATCGCCGTCTAGTCCCAAGCTAAGCAGAGCTTGTGTTATGGGGACTAGACAACTGATAAACATATTTATATATTTCTAAATACATACATATTATAGATAAATTACACCCAGACACAGAACAAATGATTATGCTCATCACACAAACATTTGTCCTGGTTGGGAATCGAACCCACGACCTCCGGCAGAGCAGTCAGGGCCACTAACCACTAGACCAACAGGCCAGTCAAGTCAATTTAAACCACTTTTTACCGTAGGTCTTAAAATAAAACAGATTTTTATGTTTTTTTGAAAAACAACACCTTTCGATACGAATTTGGCTCTAATTTCAACAAAAAATATAGTTTTCCTATTTTATTTCATGAATCCCCAAGCGACACCCGGTGGCCGCGCATCTATTGTCTTACTATTGTGTTTCTAATTGACGGTATCTGAAGGGTTATTACAATAAAACTGCTCCTGATTCACGGTTTCAATGTGTTGAGTTCCTCAAAATCGATATCTATGTACGCCATATTTGTTTACTAAAAAGACAACATGTCACTTTAGATTTTAGATGGATTATGATGGATGCTTGATCATACAATGTATTCTGGGGATACAAGACATGTTATTATGATCCTGTTTTAGTCTGTGTTTTACTGTGACTTGAAAGCCAGGTTCTAATAATTCTGAATTTATATGAACCTCTCCAAATCCACAAATATAAAAGAAATCACCATAAAACAATATTTTATTAAAATTGACCATACGTTGGGCAAAAACCAAAACTTGATATATAAGTTTGTTGGCTCAATAAAAAACAAGTTTTTAATGAAAATATCTTTTTCATAGCAAGCTTTTATAGCACGGTATAATACTTATAGAATTCATACTCGTCAAGACGAATCATACGAGCTCATACTCGATGTTGTTGTGTCGTTTAACTACCGTACCTATAGTCGGGGTTACCGCACGATCTCCCGCGAAGCGGCGAGCCTTCTGGCTGGCCTACCACCGTGGGATCTGGAGGCAACAGTCCTTGCACACATGCACGATAAGCGCGTGGAGATGCAACGCCGGGGTGAAAGTCCACTACCGCGACAGGTCGAGGTATGGCGGACAGAGCTCCGGCGGGATCTCATGGTGAAATGGCGTCAGCGACTATCGCAACCCAGTGCTGGGCACGCCACAATTATGGCGGTAAGTCCCCTCTTTGAGGCGTGGCTGGAAAGACCTCACGGCGTCCTTACCTTCCGCATGACGCAGGTCCTCACCGGACATGGCAAGTTCGGGAAGTTCCTGCATCGCATTCGAGCGGAAGAGACGCCCGGTTGCCGCCACTGTGCGGAACGCCCGGAGGACAAGGTGGAGCACACAGTTGAGTTGTGCCCTGCTTGGGCGGAGCAACGCCGTGTCCTCGTGGGGGCGATCGGCGGCGGAGACCTCTCGCGCCGGGCCTTGGTTCAGGCCATGGTCCGGAGCGAGGAGGAGTGGCAGGCGGTCGCCTCCTTCTGCGAAGCAGTAATGCTAGCAAAGGAGGAGGCAGACCGCATCAGGCAACGGCGCCCCCGCCGCCGCCGCCGGGATTCCGATCCCGATTTCCGGCCACCGTAGACGCGGGCTCGCGGACGGCGAGCCATGGGTAGCTCGCTGTCCGATCGTCCGGTAACTGTCCGGACCGAGCCAAGGCGTCGACGGCGCGCACTGTTCCCGCGTGCCTCAAGGAGTTGTCAGCAACAGGAGGGGCCCATCTGGGTCGAAGCCTACCGGGGTCGGGGTTATCCGAAAGGAAACTAGACCCCCGGTATGAAGGCTAGAAGGAACGGCGCGGGGTTTTTAGTCAGTAAGACTCTGACACTGTCTCCCGCTCCACCCAAGAGCGGGTTTCGTCAATGATGATTTTCCCCGTCTAGAGAAAAAAAAAAAAAAAAAACCTTACCTATAGCCACCTTCCGGTTCCATCATCAGATCAGATTCATGTCATAATCATTTGGCATTGTCATTTGATTTACACATGCATGCCAAATGTCAGCTCGATCGGTAACCGGGAAGTGGCTCAAATTTAATTTGAAGATTTGATTACAGACAAACATCGGGACAGGTGAAACTAAATAAAAGTTTGTAAAAATTACGAACCAGATTCAAACTTACGATTTCAAACGTGTATATTCACCAGATTACGTCATCGAAATGTTTAAAATGAACAATGTTACCATTATTTGCCCAGTTCTTCCGCGCCTCAAGGAGTTGTCAGCAATAGGAGGGGCCCAGCTGGGTCGAAGCCTACTGGGGCCAGGGTTATCTGAAAGGAAACTCGAGCCCCGGTATGAAGAGGCTAGAAGGAACGGGGTGGGTTTTTAGTCAGAAAGAGTCGGACACTATCTCCCGCTCCACCCAAGAGCGGGGGTTATCATTGGATGATTTTAGCCCACCTTAGCCCCGGTATGAAGAGGCTAGAAGGAACGGGGTAGGTTTTTAGTCAGAAAGAGTCTGACACTATCTCCCGCTCCACCCAAGAGCGGGGGTTATCATTGGATGATTTTAGCCCACCTTAAAAAAAAACATTATTTACCCTCTACCAGCATCATAAAAAAATTTTAGAGAAAGTCCAATAACATTCCTTGATTTACTTTTATTAGTGTACCATAAAATTCTTTATCATTAACTAAACAACAAATAAATATCTAGCTTCCATTTATTAATTTACGAGGCAATAAAATGGTTTGTTATCAAGAAACTACGAATATACTGTATCTGGCCCAATGTTCTTGATATTATGTACAGTCCGCAGAATAGTTTGGTGTGTAGACAAAAATTAATAAGCCTTCGTTTACGTAGTTCACCTCACGAGTTGTAGGTCGCGAGTTCAAACCCAGCCAGGCGCATTACTTTGTGTAATTTATTTCATCACCACTGCTCTCAAAACGGTGAAGGAAAACATCATGAGGAAGCCGACATGTCCTAGAACCGAATATTCGAAGACATGTGATATTCACCAACCCGCTCTGGGCTCACGTGGTTGATTACGGCCCATTCCCTCTCCTAGAAAGAAGAAGCTTGAGTCCCAGCAGTGGGAATATTAAAAGGCTGATTACGCTATATCATATTATATATTTTTAAACGGTGTCCAAACTAGGTATTGCTCTTATATCAAGCTGTTGAATATGTTCTAATTGCACTGAGAATACCGTGATGTATAGTTCCTATGAGGCGTCATAGATGTCGCTACCTACACTTCTTTGTTAAAACTGTAATTTTGAGGCCTTACAGGTTATCTCAATTAAAATTAATTACATCAATAACAAATTACTGTCTCTGACATTATAATTAAGTCTTGTTCGCTTGGTGTAATTAATATTATTTATTTTACACCACGTATGAAGGTGGAATTCCACAACGTCACCCAGGAGTGAAATTCCTTGCTGGAGTCTGTTTCCTGATAGCTACAACTTAGGGATCTTTAAGTCAAGAGTGAATAGGTTACTTCTAGACAAGCGTGCTCCATCGTCGATCACATCATCGCTTACCATCAGGAGAGATGGTGGTTAAACGCAAGCCTATCAATAATAAAAAAATAAAAAAAACCCTCGACAAAAGCCTCTATGAATGTTACCATAAGGAAATGATTACTAAGCACACAAAACAAAAAGCGTGCTATAACAATTATTATTATTATTATATTCTTTTCTTTTTTTTTCTTTTTTTTTCTGTATACCTCTTTTGCCAACCGTATATCATCATTCTCTCGTTTCAGTATTTTGTTCACGAAGGATTTGTGTAATCGGGTCAGACCCCGACAGATCAAATAGCGATTCTAGCCCGCGGCCCTGTTTACATAAGCACCGTGTGAGTAACTCTACCAGTAACTAAATACCCGTATTTATACTGAAATAAAAGGTAAAGTTTCACTCGGTTCTTTGTTACACGTACAACTGAAAAGGGGTTTTGTATCAGTTTTGACCTTTTACTAAATTAATTAACATTTAACTTGTTTGTGAGAAGTCGTAAAAGTTGTTTACGCTACTTTTTAATTAGAGGCGTAAATATAAAATACGCACAGTCGCTACGCGCGTTCGTAGCAAGTTGGCTACGAGCTTTGCTACGAACGTCATATGTTTGCTACGAGCTGTGCTACAACTGTTGCGTTTGCTACGAATCTTCTACGCTATAGTTGTGTTTGGGATGGCAATAGTGGAATTTCAAACGGATGTATTTATTGTTTTTTTTTTGTGGGTAGTCTCGCGTTTGACAACGATTTTACCTGAAGGCAGGAGATGATGTGGCCAATGGAGCATGCTTGCCTAGTAATAACCTAACCCTTAAGTTTTAGCTATCAGGAAACACAAAAGGCTTAAAGTCACGCGAATAAGTAAATCTCGGAGTTTCCTTGCATGATCGAATCAGAATTGAAGATATCCGCAATAGAACCAAGGTACACATAATATAAATGGTAGTAGGCACTGGCAGGATATATTCGTTCGCAAAACTGATGGTCAATAAAGCCCAAACGTTCAGGAGTAACGACTGCGTACCAAAAAGCAGCTTAAAGACCAAAAGAATGCGCTGAACGTATCATGACGCAGCTTTAGAAGGCTTCCCACAAAGTGAACCGATGACCTAGTGAGAGCCGAAATCCGATGGATGAGAGACGCACAGGACCGGTCGATTTGCGACACTTGGGGATACCTATATCCAATAATGGATATCTTTTGACTGAAATGATGATGACGATGATATGTAAAAATTTAATAATGTAAGTTTTAACTACACAAGAATACTCATATAACGATAGAAAAACAAACGACTTCTATGAAACATACGAGTACTAATATTTTTTTTTTAAACTTATAACCATTATTGAATCGATTCAGTTATTGATCTTCACCAGCTATATTTAGATTTCGCATATAATAAAACAAAACTTCGATAAGTTTTTTTTTGTCGACGGGGCAAATCATCTTTGACGAAACCCGCTCTTGGGTGGAGCGGGAGACAGTATCAAACTCTTACTGACTAAAAACCCCGCGCCGTTCCTTCTAGCCTTCATACCGGGGCACGAGCTCCCTTTCGGACAACCCTGTCCCCAGTAGGCTTCGACCCAGCTGGGCCCCTCCTGCTGCTGACAACTCCTTGAGGCGCGCGGGAACAGTGCGATCCCACAGACTCGATCCATTACCGGACGATCGGACAGCGAGCTACCCATAGCTCGCCATCCGCGAGCCTGCGTCTACGGTGGCCGGAAATCGGGATCGGAATCCCGGCGACGGCGGCGAGGGCGCCGTTGCCTGATGCGGTCGGCCTGCTCCTTTGCAAGCATTACTGCTTCGCAGAAAGAGGCGACCGCCTGCCATTCCTCCTCGCTCCGGACCATGGCCTCGACCAGGGCCCGGCGCGAGAGGTCTCCGCCGCCGATCGCCCCCACGAGGGCACGGCGATGCTCTGCCCAGGCAGGGCACACCTCGACGGTGTGCTCCACCGTGTCCTCCGGGCGTTGCGCACAGTGGCGACACCTGGGCGTCTCTTCCGCCTGAATCCGATGCAGAAACCTCCCGAACTTGCCATGTCCGGTGAGGACCTGCGTCATGCGGAAGGTAAGGACGCCGTGAGGTCTTTCCAGCCACGCCTCAAAGAGGGGACTTACCGCTATAATCGTGGCGTGCCCAAACTTCGATAGGTTCACCTCTGTAATAGTTCAATTTAGTTCGTTCAATGGGCTCATGGTAGGGCCTATAAGCACGCAAAATTTCGCTGTACCAGCCTCATAAAAAAGCGAACAACCCATCTGAAAAAACTGTATACAATTCCTTTTACTATTTCTCCCGACGAAATGAATTTTGTGCATGATGTATTCACTGTTTATACTGGTTTTATACGAAATGGGAAATTCCTATTGCTCCAATTCGTTCGGGGATCTCCGGAAATCTTCGGGCCTGTGTTCGTCGTTTGATTGATGTTTATCATTCAGTAGGACCGTCACGCGATTGAGCATAAATTGTTTATTTTTGATATATTGTGAGCCTGGATCCGGTTTATGCTAAACGATTTCCGATGGATGAGGATCTTGGGAAGTAAGGTTTTATTCGAAGAAAGATATCGGTATGCTATGGTTGATTTGATTTGTATAAGATTCTAGTTAGGATTGAAAATCTTTATTTATTCGGTACTCAAGAACTTCTTATCTAAAATTCATTATCATTATCATCATTTCAGCCGACAGACTTTCATTGTTGGACACAGGCCTCCCCCAAGTGTCGCCGAAATGATCGATCCTGTGCGTCCCGTATCCATCGGATTCCCTCAACTTGTATGAAGAGGCTAGAAGGAATGGGGTGGGTTTTTAGTCAGTCTGTCGCTCCACCCATGGGCGGAGGTTGTCATAAGATGATTTTTGCCCACCGTAAAAGAAAAGATCATCAGTCAGTTTTAAGGTTTTATCTAAAATTGTTATTATTTTATTATTATATATTGATTATTAGTTATTAAATTTGTATTTTTGTGTGTATGTTTGTAATGAATAAACTCAAAAACTACTGTGACGATTTCAAAAATGATGTCCCAACTCAATGCAGGCGAAGCCAGCAAACTTATGCTATAGAGATATTTTTTTTTAAGTATTTCATGCGAACTAATCACCCTGGAACAAAGGGCAACTGTAACAACACAGGTGGATTTTAGTTCATAAAAATCTGATACTCCTTCTTGCTCTTGAGAAAGCGGAAAAAGTCGTTTCAAGATTTTTTAAGCCGATCCCAAATCCGAGTTCAAAGAGCATAATTAATTCACAGATAAAACCATTTTAATCCATTAATATTATTCATTAAAATATAAAGGTTTAAGGAACTGGAAAAAGATTTTTTCAGGATCGCCCTTAAATTGACGAATTTATTAATTGATTATTTGAATTTCGTTCGGGATTAAATCAAGTGAAGTTCAACGACTGTTTTAATTTTTTGCTAATTATTTCCTTCAGGATATTGTGATGTAAAATTGGTGTCGTTTTCCCATCGTTATTTTTTTTTTTACGGTGGGCAAAAAACATCTTATGACAACCCCCGCTCTTGGGTGGAGCGGGAGATAGTGTCAGACTCTTACTGACTAAAAACCTACCCCGTATATGCTGGCCTGTTGGTAGTGGACAGTTGCCCTGACTGCTATGCCGGAGGTCAAGGGTTCGATTTCCACCCAAGTTTGTGTGATGAGCACGATCATTTATTCTGTGACTGGGTGTAATTTATCTATAACATGTATGTATTTAGAAATATACGACGCACAAAACGTTTCGGAAACACATTCATTGTGCGTGCAGCTAAGGAATGGAATTCCTTGCCGGAGTCTGTGTTTCCTGATAGCTACAACCCGGGAATCTTTAAGTGGAGAGTGAATAGGTTTCTTCTAGGTAACCGCGTTCCATCGTCGACCGCATCGTCGCTTTCCATCAGGTGACATAGCGATCAAGCGCAAACCTATCAACGATAAAAAAAAATGAGTTTATCAGTTGTATAGTATTGATAACACAAGCTCTGTTAAGCTTGGGATTAGATGGCGTTGTGTGCAAGTCGTGGAATATTATCATTGTAATTTCAGCCGAAAGAAGTCTACTACTAGACAGGCCCCAAGTTTCACCACAATTACGGGCCGCTGCGTTTCACATCCATCGCATTACTCTCACCAGGCCATCCGACCACTTTGTGGGAGGTTTTCCAACATTGCGTCTTCCATTGCGTAGTTTTATGTCTTTATATGTTGATCATAATCATTATTTCATCAGAGTAGCGGTGGCCGAGTAGAGCAGTGGTGGCGGAGTGGTAACGGCACCGACTTTCACGGGTTCAAACCCAGCCAGGCGCATTTCAGGCGTATTACTACATTACGGTGAAGGAAAACATCGTGAGGAAACCGGCATCTCAAAAAAATTGAAAGGCATGTGACATCCACCAACCCGCACTAAGCTCGCGTGCTGGATTACGGCCCATTCCCTCCCCTAGAAAGGAGATCTAAGTCCCAGCAGTGGGAACATTAATTAAGATTGATTATGCTTTGTTGGAGCAGTGGTGGCCGAGTGGTAATGGCCCCTACTTACGAGTTGTAGGTCGCAGGTTCGAACCCAGCCAGGCGCATTACTTTGTGTAATTTATTTCATCACCACTGCTCTCAAAACGGTGAAGGAAAACATCGTGAGGAAACCGGCATGTCCTAGAATCAAAAATTCGAAGACATGTGACATCCACCAACACGCACTGGGCCCGCGTGGTGGATTACGGCCCATTCCCTCTCTTAGAGAGGAGGCCTGAGTCCCAGTAGTGGGAACAATAAAAAGGCTGATGATGATGATAATGCTTTGTTACCTGTTATGACCAGGTGAAGGTTGCGGGAAGCCGATGGATGCGAGACGCGCAGGAGCGTTCGTTGTGGCGACGCTTGGGGGAGGCCTATGTCAAGCAGTAGACGTGTATCGGCTGAAATGATAATGATGATGATGCTTTGTTATGTTATGTGTAAGATCCACATTACAATGGAAAAATGAATTTATTATAAACTAAATACTTTCTAAACTGGAAACGGTCTGAACGCAGAAACCGTACAAAGTAAAAATTGATGTTTTGATGCCTCTGGGGCAAACACTATGGTTCTGACAGCTGTCAAAAAAAGATTATTAATGTTTCTTTGGAAAAGATTAACCCTTTGAAATTAAAAGGACTACCCTTCAGTATTTGTTTTTATTAAAAATCGGTCAAGTGCGAGGCTGACCAATGGTTCCGTTCAAACTCCGTACAAACGATTCACGAATGACTTTCACGAAAGATTTTTTTAAGTACTACAGAGTAATTCTATAGCCTTTTTTGCTCTCCTGGTAAGCGCACTCAGGACCCCATGCTCAGCAGCCCCGCTTATGATCACAAGACTAACGAAGTAGCCAATATAAATACGGAAATAGATGATAGAAATTGTAGAACATATTTTGAAACATGGTCATAAGAAGAGGAGGGATGGAGAGGAAGAGGGAAGCCAAGGAAAAGTTAAACAATAATAATAATTTATTGAACTAAAACTTTCTGTACACATTTAAACACTTACAAACAACACAGAAAACCAAGAAGTTTAAAAAAAACAAGAACAGTTAGAGTCAGAAGTTTATTAATAATAATATTCCACAACTATCACACAACGCCGTCTAGTCCCAAGCTAAGCAGAGCTTGTGTTATGGGTACTAGACAACTGATAAACATATATTTCTAAATACATACATGTTTTAGATAAATTACACCCAGACACAGAACAAATGATTATGCTCATCACACAAAAATTTGTCCTGGGTATGAATCGAACCCGCGACCTCCGGCATAGCAGTCAGGGTTACTAACCACTAGAAGTAACAAATAGGTATTTGTAATGAATCTGGTACACAAGGAAAGATTTGTATTATGGGTAAGGATTCACACTTTTATGATTAATAGATTGTGTGAGCAGTGTTACGAAAGAAAAGGAAGTCAATGATAGTGTCATTTCTGACAGGATATAAATCAAAGAAAAAAAACTTGTTGCACCCAACCGCAAGTAATATGGGACAAGAGCAGGAAGTAAATGAAACTTCTAAGCATTAAAACGTACACTATCAAAACACAGACCCACAACAGTTTCTCTCTGAATTTACAATAAAAGCATATGTAAGGTGACAAGACTTGGGCGGTGCGCTGTTCGTATGCTAATGCGGCAGTGGGCACGGTCCGTAGCAATTGTGGGATGTAGATTACAGCCTATGTGACGCGTCTGGGACTGGACGAAGACTATTCAAGAATACTAGCGGTTGCCTGTGGTTTTGGCTGTAGAAATAAACATTATTGGCTTATTAATATTAATCCACTTTAACATCCACCAATCTGCACTGGATCCACTACGATTATGGCCAAGTCTCCTTTCTAGGAAAGGGAATGTTCCTAGAAAGGAGACTTTCAGGCCTTGCCAAATTATGACAGTTTCGTTTTAACCACGTGGCTGAACGTTGAGATGACGTCAGGACAAAGGAATCGGAAGCGTGGCCGATTCGAGGCAATCAACGAAAGACTAATGAAACGGTTGTAACTTGACTAGGGAGGCTGAACCTCAGCAGTGGAAACAGTAAATGTCTGATTGTGCTATATCTATACAAGATAGTGAAGCTGGTCATTTTAATATTCTTTGTAGGGTTATTTAACAAACAACACATTATTGGCTGTTTATATACCCGGTTGGGCTACACAAATATGTTGAAGTTCACAGCCGTGACTCAAGAATTAGCTTAATATAGTTTCTATGCCATTAGATATCTTTGCTTATAGGTTGAATTCCAGAGGGTGACACTAAGGTTTGTTCTCTATGAAACTTTCTAACTTGTACTAATTCTCTAAGACGATGCTTGAGACTGACCATTGATTATGTATATGCATTGTGCATATGTTGCCTGCACTGATAATATGTGATTAGTTGATGAGTGGCGTCTCCGAGTGCGGCTATTTTTCGACGATATTTTGTTACCTTACCCGTTAAAACAGTTGTATACATATATAGTTAAAGAATAGTGGTTGCCCAGTGGTTTCAGCCCAGAGTTACGAGTTGTAAGTTCAGACCAAGGTTCACACCCTGCCAGGCACGTTATATTGTGTAATATATTTCGTCACCACTGCTCTCAAAACGGTGAAGGAAATCATCGTGAATAAACCGACATGTCCTAGAACTAAACATTCGCCATGCCACATCGCTTCGAATGTGTCCGCGTGTTGGATTACTGCCCATTGCTTCTTCTAGAGAGAAGGCCTTAGTTCCAGCATTAGAAACAGGTTGATTATGCTTAAATATAGAAGATAGAGAAGCTGTCAGAAGATTAAAACAACCTTCCTTATATTATGGTCCTTTTTTTTGAACTTTTGAAGTAGGCGCAATATTTTTGCTTCCCTTTTTATGCTGACGAGAAATCATCAAATTGCTTCTCTCGCTCTGGATGAAGAAGAGCGTTGGAGTGTCAGACTTTTACTAAGTTAAACCTACCTATATTTGTTCAGTTACCATTTGCATTACGAACGCGGTTTGAACAATCCCGGCACCATTCTTTTCCCCCCTAATAGCCATCATGTTATTATGTTTCGCCCACATTATTCAATTTTACTTGCTTATCCACATCTTTGTTTACTAACCTTCATAAAAAAGAACAAACAAACTCACTCTACCTTATTAAGTTGGAATCGGAAAAGAATATAGCAGGTGTTTTTAAAAATATTCAAATATAAAACTTTCAAAGAAAACCGGGCGAATTCATCGGAGTGAAGAATTTAAATGCAGATACAAAGGTAATGGGCGTTTAAAGTTTTATAAAAGAGGTATTAAAATAAGCAAAGCTTTTAAGAAATAAAATAAAAAGTAACTTTTATAGACATACTGTTTAACGTGATATTATAAAATTAAGTTTGTTTTGAAGTACTTTTTTAACAAAAATACTAAACGCTAACATACATTTTTAATAAACATTTTTTGATATAAAATTAAAATACAGTTAATGTTTAATAAAAAACGCGACTGTATAAAAAGCGAACCAACTTCAAAGATAGAAATAATATTATTTGAATCAATAAACGACGTAAATAAATTCTAAAGGAGCTATTACTATTTCATTATATATTTTAAAATTTTGTATTTTTAACTGATTAAACCTGTCAATTTGCAAAAAAATCTGCTCCTCTGATTTTGAGCAATCTTATTGGTTAATATTTCTCCGGTTCTTCGCTCCACAGCCTCGCACCGCTCCTGTAGACAGGCAGCCTTGCGTACAGTAAACAAATTTAAAAAAAAAACTGAGCAAACTACAATTCCCGAATGGAGTCTCTAAGATTTTCCCGAACAAAAATAACCAAGTTGTTTTAATAATTAATTAAAACAACTTATAAGACGAAACGAAATTTTCCTAAAATCGAGTTTTCATGTTTTTATGTACAATATAGTAAACTTTTACACGCTACTGAAGAATATTTTATACAAATAAAACCGTAACAACTAGCATTGGAAAATTATCTTCCTCAAAGTGCCAGAGTTCATAAACTTTCTATCTTTTTGGTCATATAATAGTAATGCATAAAATGACGACGATATCGCTACCACCATTACGGGAGACGTGACCAAGCCTAATGTTCTCTCACCAGAATACTATCACGAGCTCCAAGTTTTTTGCCGCCAGAAAATACTTAAATTATTATAAAAGAGTTTTCATGAATATGTACGATAAATTTTAGTGCAAAAAGTATTATTTAGTAAGATAACAAAGTACTTGAAGGTGATTAGAAAGTTACCACGCCACAAAACTTGATATTATCACCAGTTATATATTATAAATAATTGATTGTCTGACCAAAATCTACAAACAAACAAAATTACACATACGCAAATATATTCCACATACACAAACAAATTACGCATACAGAATCAAATTAAACATACAAAATTTAAATTTGGAAACTTAATAATACTTAGACGCTCACTTAAATATTTAAATGACATAGGATGAGTCGTCATTCAGTGCCATTTTACCGGGCTGTCCATCTTGTCGACCACAATAGCTACTAGCGTATTGGACCTATCACCCACTTGCCACATCAGAGATGCTGTTCGTATCCGCATGACAACCTAAAAATACCAACAAAATAATGATAATTTTCTTTATTTTATTTTCTATTACGAGTACATCAATTTCGTCTCAACCCCTGGACTAAAACCACCTGTACGATAGAGATCGAGGTATACCCCATTTACAATGATCAGATATTTGTAAACTGTGCTTCAAAAACAAAATTACTGAAAAATAATGAGGAAAATAAAAATAATAATAATAAATAAGCTTTTAATTAAAATATATTTTTTTATATGAAGCTTTTATACCTATATAATTCATACACGTCAAAACAAATCATACGAGCCCAAACTTGATGGGGTTATGTCGTTTAACTACCA
This sequence comes from Mythimna lalbum, assembly GCA_949319445.1. NCBI lineage: Eukaryota > Metazoa > Arthropoda > Insecta > Lepidoptera > Noctuidae > Mythimna > Mythimna lalbum. Next base: position 14,151,255 of record OX439357.1, on the reverse strand, counting down.
AGTTCCTGTAGCCGCCTTCCGGTTTCACCATCAGATCAGCTCTAAGTCATAATAATTTTGCATTGTCATCTGATTTACACATGCATTCATAATTTCAATCGGTAACAGGGAAGTGGGTCAAATTTAATTTATAAGATTTGATTACAGACAAACGTCGAAACAGGTGAAACTAAATAAAAACTGGTAATAATAACTTCAGATTTTTTTTAATACGTAGATAATAATAAATAATACTTGCAGAAAATTAACAAAACGTTACAGTAAAATAATATAAAAAAATACTAAAACAAGTAATTTGGGTTCAATTAATTTCAAGACCCTATAAATAAGCATTTATTTTCTTTTAACTGAATATTCCAGAAGAAGATCGACCTAAACAGCCATCATACCTTACCAATAAGGAATGAAAGAGACCCACGTACTACTCGGAGGCACCTATTGCGAAAGGACCAAGATACTGGATGCTACGTGAGAGCATTCGAAATTGAGATCCTGACACGTGACCCCACTATAGTACCTATATATAGGCACTTATTATTTCCAAATATTTAGTTTACATAACATCACGCGCACATTCTTCAAAGGACGCTAGCAATTTTTGAACTGCAACCGGTTGCAGTAAATAATATTCCACAACTATCACACAACGCCATCTAGTCCCAAGCTAAACTGAGCTTGTGTTATGGATACTAGACAACTGATAAACATACTTATATATTTCTAAATACAAACATAGATAAATTACACCCAGACATAGAACAAATGATCATGCTCCATCACACAAACATTCATCCTGGGTGTGAATTGAACCCACGACCTCCGGCATAGCAGTCAGGGCCACTAACCACTAGACCAAAAGGCTAGTCAACAGTACGTTAGCAGTCGGACAACAAACGCCTAAATTGGAAACGTATCTGGCTGCCGTGCTTTTCTATGCCAGTGATACGCTATTCAACTCCGCACTATTCAACACCGAATTGAACACGTGATTCTTGTAACGTTGCCATCCTTTTGTTGACGAAAAATACGATCTTCCGTACGCAGTACGACTCAGGATGTTTTTAATATCGTGCAGTTTTGAGGGTGTTTTTAATCACGCATGCGGGATTATTCCGCACGCGTAACGGCCGCAAATGTAAATTTTATACGTACAAGCGTAATGCGTGGAAATGAAATGAATGGATTATATCCAGTATAAATTGTAACATCCCCTTTGATTTCAAAAAGGTACAAATAGTGTGTGATAACCATCGGAATTACCTACATGAATAACCACCTCGAAAATAAAATGGCTTTGACTTTGTCTTTAGCCAAAGTCAAAGCCATTTATTATACATTAGGTAGTTATTTATGTAGGTACTTGCATCGAAATGTTGATTCCTAGTGAAAAATCCCGTGTGGCCAACGATATTACAAATAAATAATAATAAAAACCGCAGAGATAAAAAAACAGATAATTAACATACATTTTTATTAGTATTTTTCACTGAAAAAGATCTCTCTAAGTCAACTAAGATAAGGTTAACAAATATACTTTCTCTTCCTCGTCATTTATACAGGCAGAAATTTTTTTTTGCTCCATTTCTGGTAGTGTCATAAAAATGTGTTCTTTAAAATCGATCTCGGGATTGGAGACATATCCACTTTATTATTTTTCTGTATGAAATTGGTGTACGATTTCATACAGAAAAATAGTGAAAGAATTTGTTTCTCTCTACCTAATTCCGATCTCTGGTGATAACCAAATTACATTGTTAATCACAGCCTCGTCGGCACTTATATTTTTGAGCCTTTTGGGATTGAAGGAGGTTACGGTGGAGCACACAGTCGAGGTGTGCCCTGCTTGGGCGGAGCACCGCCGTGCCCTCGTGGGGGCGATTGGCGGCGGAGACCTCTCGCACCGGGCCTTGGTTCAGGCCATGGTCCGGAGCGAGTAGGAGTGGCAGGGGGTCGCCTCCTTCTGCGAAGCAGTAATACTAGCAAAGGAGGAGGCCGACTGCTTCAGGCGCCCTCGCCGCCGCTGCCGTCCGGTAACTGTCTGGACCGAGCCAAGGCGTCGACGGCGCGCACTGTTCCCGCGCGCCTCAAGGAGTTGTCAGCAACAGGAGGGGCCCATCTGGGTCGAAGCTTACCGGGGTTATCCGAAAGGAAACTAGAGCCCCGGTATGAAGACTAGAAGGAACGGCGCGGGGTTTTTAGTCAGTAAGAGTCTGACACTATCTCCTGCTCCACCCAAGAGTGGGTTTTGTCAATGATGATTTTCCCCGTCGACTAAAAAAAAACCTCGTTCCTTCTTGATTTTCATACCGGGGCTGACCTACCTTTCAGAGCTAACCCTGGCCTCAGTAGGCTTCGACCCATAGGATAAATACAGTTTATACTACTGTTGTAACGTTCAAGAACACGCTTGGTTAAAAATAGAATCAAACAATTTCAGTAGGTACTGCGTATTTTTTTGTTCGCGTAGGTTTTAATACTTACAAGTTTTACTTCAGTATATACCTACGTATGGGTTTAGCACACTTCAATTATTAATTTACTTACTTTTAATTAAATTTCTTGGAGATCGTTTACAATATCTTGAGTTTTGTTGTACTTCATTGTTTCCAAGTTACGGTGTTCCAGCAAACTTTGTCGTGTTCAAAATTATTTTGGGAACAGCAGTTTTCCTTGAAAATCTTTGTTGGTTAAAACCTACTTTTAGTTTTGATTTTGTGATTGCTCGGTTTCTGTCTTTTGATTTGAATAGCATTATCACATTTGATTTTTCTTAAAAAGGGAAAATTTGTATTTTTGTGTGTATGAATAAACTCAAAAGCTTACTGTTTTTTCTTTCTTCTTTCACTATTCTTTCACCATTAGAAAGATACTTTCACCTTAAGTAACATAGGCTATATTTATTGGCCGTGCAAAGCCGGGACGGGCTGCTAGTATACAGCGTTATTTGTAAAATACTAGCAACCTCTCAGGACTATGTTGCCTGGGCCCGCCACGATTATGGCGGTAAGTCCCCTCTTTGAGGCGTGGCTAGGAAGACCTCACGGCGTCCTTACCTTCGGCATGACACAGGTCTTCACCGGACATGGCACGTTCGGGAGGTACCTGTTTCAGATTAAGTCGGAAGAGACGCCCGTTTGTCGCCACTGTGCGCAACGGGAGGACACGGTGGAGCACACAGTCGAGGTGTGCCCTGCCTGGGCGGAGCATCGCCGTGCCCTCGTGGGGGCGATCGGCGGCGGAGACCTCTCACGCCGGGCCCTGGTCGTGAATTGCAGGCGGTCGCCTCCTTCTGCGAAGCAGTAATGCTTGCAAAGGAGGAGGCTGTCCGCATCAGGCTACGGCGCCCACCCGCTGCCGCCGGGATTCCGATCCCGATTTCTGGCCACCGTAGACGCGGGCTCGCGAACGGCGAGCCATGGGTAGCTCGCTGTCCGATTGTCCGGTAATAGACCGAGACCAAGACGTCGACGGCGCGCACTGTTCCCGCGCGCCTCAAGAAGTGGTCGGCAGCAGGAGGAGCCCAGCTGGGTCGAAGCCTACTGGGGCCAGGGTTGTCCGAAAGGGAGCTCGTGCCCCGGTATGAAGGCTAGAAGCAACGGGATGGGGTTTTTAGTCAGTAAAAGTCTGACACTATCTTCCGCTCCACCCAAGAGCGTGTGTTGTCATAAGATGATTTTCCCAATCGCAAAAAAAAGGACTATGTTGCCTTACATCATAAACAACAACTTTTGTACTATAACTTTTAAAACTTATGTTTTGTAAATAGTCATAGAACAAAAGTTGTGGTTTATGATGTTAGTAATACAGTCTTGAGAGGTTGCTAGTGTTTTACAAATAACTCTGTATAAAGGGAAACTGACTTTTTGACATATCAACGTACAGTCGAAACTACAGAGCCTAGGAGCGTGATATTTTGTAAAAAGTGTCCTTTTATGACGTAAGCTAGCAACACGCGCGCGCGCCAGCGTCGTTTAATGGAATTTTGTGTTTATCTAATTTTATTTTAATGAAAATTTGAATGTTTTTTATATGGGTCTTAGTACCTGAAATAAATGATTTTTTTTTTTACTAAAAGAGGATTTTCCAGAATTAGTCCACTAAGGGAATAAAACGAGAGACCAAAGTTTGTATGAAAAAACTTCTATTTTGCGAGTGAAGCCGCTGGCAGAAGCGTCATAAATAAAATTCTTCATGAATTAGTTTTTCCGCCAGAACTTCAACTATTTACAATGACAATCAAACCGAGCCTGTATTCCGAAAAAAATTAATACAGTAAATAATGGCATAGACAGCTTTATAAAAATAAAACAATGAAAGCCCATCACCGATCCGTCCAAACATTCTGAAGTATTTATGAGCCACAGACAACTTATAATTTTTCAAATCAAAGTCTACTAACTTTCCTTATTTTCACCACTACGTGTATTGCCAAAATAATCACAGGCCGAGTTTCGACCACTCACAAAACACCTTTACTAAAAATATAAAATTTCTTACTGCACACTAAAATCTACTTTAAGCATCAAACATAAGGTAGAAAATTTCATGACAAAACATTCTCAAATGAAAGTTGCTCTCACATTAGCCTAGTTTGGAGAACTGCCAGAACACCTATGAAAAATTCAGACGAGAATATTGTTGGAGCTGGAAAGTCTAGATGGAGTTGTTTTAAGTTATCAGAGTATTGTGGTCATGAATAAAATCATACTTCTGATTGAAATTCGTAGAAGCCACTGATAGAGTAGAATAGAAAATTTGTATTCGACAAAGATAAGAACAATACAACAATAAACACAAAGCAGAAGAGAAGAATAGCATCTACAGAAAGATACTATACTAAGGTGGCTGACATAGCACGAAGAATCGCCAAACTTAATTTGCAATGGTCAGGGCACATTGCTCGCAGACCAGATGGCCACAAAATATACAGGTACAGAAGTCAATCTATATACAAAGTGCGCTCGAGCAACGAACACATAGATACCGCTCACGGACACGATATCTCGGAGCGTCTCGGCCCACTCGTCGAGCAGTTCCGGCTCAAACGCTCATTAGAGTGTGTCCACCGAGTGAAGGTATAAAAAGTGAAGTACATACATTAGATTGTCTTCTGTACCTATATATTTTGTGCATGAACAACAATAAACACAAAGCAGAAGAGAAGAATAGTATCTACAGAGTGATACTATACTAAGATTGCTGACATAGCACGAAGAATCGCCAAACTTAAGTGGCAATGGTCAGGGCACATTGCTCGCAGAACAGATGGCCGTTTTGGCCGAAAGGTTCTGGACTGGCGACCGCGTACCGGAAGATGCACCGTTGAAAGTGTGAACGGAACAGTGATGAAGGAACAGTGGACGTATACCGGCTAAAATGATGAGTGTTACCATCATATTATTTGCTCAGCAAATGCAGTGTGATCAGACACCCAACAAATGAGGGTCAGGGATTTCAGGAAAATTCACAATACCAATTGGCGTCACTTAGCCCCCCCCCCCTCCCCAGGCTCGGCGACTTTTTGTAGCAATACTGTAGCGCGTTCGCATCGGTAAAGTCGCGATGCTGTAGCGCGTTAGTCGCGCGTAGGCATTTTTCTATAGCGCTTGCGAATGCGACTAACGTGCCTTAATAGCGATGTTGTCTCTCGTTTCGTGAGCAAAACGGATTCTTGGACGTGCCGGTTAATTCATCATGTTTTCCTTCACCGTTTTGAGAGTAGCCCCCTCTCGCGCCGAACGCCTCGAGTTGGCCACGCCTTCAATTCTATTTTTCTGACCACGTGACTGAGCGTTGAGATGATGTCATTCCCTAACATTTGAAATTTTCTACTAGCGTTAACTATTGCAGATTATCAACTTGGCTAGGGTTATGAAAAAAATTACACAAAGTTATGTGCCTGGCTGGGTTTGAACCAACAACTCGTAAGCCGCCGTTACCACAAAGCTACCACTGCTGTAATTTTAACCGATGGGAAATCCTATCGCGTTCACGGCTTGTAATTGTTTTAATGATGGGAAACTTGGATGGTGTTACAAATTTTCTCTTTGCATAATCTTGATTAAAAATAAATAAGAAACTTCGGTGGTTATTGATTATACTAATTACTAATGCAAGACTGTTGATTTACGGTATGCAGTATAGAACCAAAGGAGATCTTTCTGTACCAATGACTAGCCTTAGCTTGTGGCTTTGCCTGCGTGAATATAGAGAACATACATTATAACCTACGAGATATCACTCAGTGATAAAGAAGCATTTCTTTAACTCTTCAATCGTGATAATTAGAGACAGAATAGAAAGACAATGGGTATTTTTTTCTGTCGACGGGGAAAATCATCATTGACAAAACCCGCTCTTAGGTGGAGCGGGAGATAGTGTCAGACTCTTACTGACTAAAAACCCCGCGCCGTTCCTTCTAGCCTTCATACCGGGGCTCTAGTTTCCTTTCGGATAACCCCGACCCCGGTAGGCTTCGACCCAAATGGGCCCCTCTTGTTGCTGACAACTCCTTGAGGCGCGCGGGAACAGTGCGCGCCGTCGACGCCTTGGCTCAGTCCGGTCAGTTACCGGACAATCGGACAGCGAGCTACCCATGGCTCGCTGTCCACGAGCCCGCGTCTACGGTGGCTGGAAATCGGGGCTGGAACCCCGGCGGCGGCGGCGGTGAGGGCGTCTGGAGCGGTCGGCCTTCTCCTTTGCTAGCATTACTGCTTTGCAGAAGGAGGCGACCGCCTGCCACTCCTCCTCGCTCCGGACCATGGCCCGAACCAAGGCCCGGCGCGAGAGGTCTCCGCCGCCGATCGCCCCCACGAGGGCACGGCGTTGCTCCGAGAAAGACAATGGGTGCGCGAACGCCGGCGTTCGCACGGGGTTTAATTAATTAAATCAGTCCAGATGTTTTTGAGCTCAATCATAACTAACTTTTTGCCTCTGCTTCGCCTGCGTACATAAATATAGCCTATGTCATTCAGGAATAAAGCAGCTTTTTATCGGTGAAAAAATTTTAGTAATCAGACCATTAGTTTCACAGATTACCTCCCACAAACATAAAAACAAACTTTGCCTCTTTATAATATAAGTGTAGTAAAATAAAAATAAAATTATTTTCTCTTTATAAGATTACGAGAAGTATAGATTTATATTTATGCATCGTTTCAATCGTATTCATCGTTTCAATCGTCTTCACACTGGATCCTACCCTCTACTGTGATCTCTTTCTAACCCTGAACGGTTTGCTGGAAGAAAACTCAACTTTGAGTTAATTTCGCCTATGAGCCCGAGTTATGTTACAGTAGTACATTAGATAGGTGGAAATTTATCACTACAGCGATCGGCTCCATTACACTCTCGCCTGCAGCTTCAAATCCAAATTGCCCCACTCGCAACTCGTCACCAACTCGTTTACCCATTTTTGCGTTAAAGCGCGTTTATCCATGTGCCAAAATTCAATCAGATCGGTATGATTGATTTTCTATTAGCTAACAGAAAAGTCATTCTCTATACACTTACTCGATTATCCGCTCTTATCCCTACCGCTATTAGGCTCGCAATTTACTGCTTTTCGCACTAGTGCGGAAAAGTAAGTTCGCCCCATCACAATTTATTGTATTTATCGTATCAGGCTGGACGCTAAGTAACCCCCACAAGTCGCGAGTCAATTCTCATTTATTTATATCTGCGTAAGTGTATTAAAAAACGTCGTTTGATACTCGTAGAAATTAATTTGTCACTTCAGCACTCGGTTATATATCTCCCTCACTTGCGACTCGGGCGAATTCCGCCTCGGTCGCAATAAAAAACTTTCTCAACTGGCATTTAAAAATGTGCCAAACAACTTGTTTTGGTATACAACAAAAAATTAAAGCGTCTGTTTATCCGTTCAATCGTTCCCGGTCTGAGCCTCGTCTATTCTATTTTGCCAGTAAAAGTATCATGAACATAATTCAATCATCATAAAACTATCCTGCAGGCTGCTGAAACACGTTATACCTACACAAAATCGCAAAAATACTGGTCAAGTGCGAGTCAGGCGTAAGAGTTCTGTAGAAACTTATATTTATAAATATTTCGACGAAGATTTTTTTTGAATACCTAGTAAGAAAGTAATTATTTTACGAGTATGACAGAATCACAAAATTAAAGATTCTACACTTTTTCCTTTACTTATGATATGCCTTTGTTCTGGTAAAATTTTAGTATTCTAGAGCAACAGTAGCATAAAGATTTTAATATCGGAGATAATTAATATCGATTAAAGTATCAAAATATGGCGGCACTTGGGGGAGGCTTATGTCCAAAAGTGGACGTCTTCCGGCTGAAATGATGATGATGATGATGAAAATATGCGTATAAACGGAACATAAACGACTTCATCTTTAGATTGACTTTGACTTCTAAGCAAAGTAGCACCGTTTAATATTCCATATTAATTTCATCTGCATACCTCCATGCGTTCTAGAGAAAAAGGATCTTTACAGACGAACCACAAATTGATCCTATAAAACCACAAAGTGATCCTATAAGATCGCAAATGTAGACACTTTTGGTTTTCAGACCACACTTTTTGAGCGTCGTATATGTCAAGTGGAAGAAACTAGACTCGAAAAAATAATTACGTATGCGCATAGAGAGTATGATTTCATACTGGTTCTATAGAAATCAAATATTCATCGGTAGCTTGTATCTTCATCACACAAGACATACTTTTGTGCCCTGCCTAAGGATTTCAGTTTGTCCGACTTAGGTATACAACCCTCCCGAGTCGTCAACGGCGCGCACTGATCCCGCGCCCCTCAAGGAGCTGTCAGCAACAGCAGGGGCCTAGCTGGGTCGAAGCCTACTGGGGCCAGGGTTATCCAAAAGGAAGCTCGAGCCCCAGTATGAAGGCACGAAGGAACGGGGTGGGTTTTTAGTCAGTAAGAGTCTAACACTATCTCCCGCTCCGCCCAATAGCGGGAGTTGTAATTGGATGATTTTCCCCTCCAAAAAAAAACTGGTTCTATAGAAATCTAATATTCTTCGGTAGCTTGTATCTGACACATCACACAAGACACACGTTTGTGCCCTGCCTAAGTCTTTCAGTTTGTCCAACTTAGGTACAGAACCCTAAAAACAATATATTACTGAATTCCAGCATAAATCCTAGTCGCTCAAAACATAAATAAATCCCTGCTCCGCTTAATTTATTGCTTGTAACTGATTACCACGAAGTAAAAACCTCATTGATACAGACTATGTGAAGAGAGAAAGCGCACACGAAGCGAAAAACCTACCACAGTCTAGAAAATTTATTGCCTACAAGCGTTTTTACTATGCCTGTAGACACTTTTATAACCCAGCAGTTATTCTCCTTTGAACGTCTAGGTTAGTTTGATTATTTTATAAGGAAGTAACAACTTTGTTTTATTGAATTAATAAATTTTTATGGTTATTCTTTTGTTTTTGTGGTTGTTGATGGAGTTTGTTGGTAGTTCACACTTACAGTACAAGTTTGATAGTTTCAAGGTTGATATTTGCATATTTAGTTAATGATCGACCAAATGGTTAGGTTTTGGTAAAAAGAAGAAGAAGAATAGAAATACTTTTATTCGGAACAGGCACAACAACACAGTTGTTAACATAAAATATAAATTACCAAAGGTACAAAGTGCGCCGAGCTTGCCCGCACCGAAAGGGTGGCGTTAGAAACTCAGCGCTGATTTTCAGTGACGCACGGACTAGATTAAACATATAAACATATTACAATACCGGTCCCCGGTACCGGATTATAATTTAGGTGTCTTCAAAGCTAGAGTGAATAGGCTCTTAGTAAACTAGTGCGCTTCAACATCAACGATTGTATCACTGCTTTCTATTACTGGTTTATATCATTCATAATAAAAAAAAATATGGAAAAAAGTCTAGTTTCGGTATCGATAGAATATTTGCCGAACCTTCGCACGTACTGAAACTACGTCGCGTCGTTCGGCTGACTTCGGGTAAGTTCGTGGTTCGTGAGTCTCTTACTACCATCGGGCGATCTCTCAGATCGGTTAGTAAACTACTCTATTAATTTATAAGAACTTCATACAACACAAATGTACAAAGGCGGGCTTAATGAAGGCATTAAGCCGCCTAAGGAGGCATTCTCTACCAGTCAATCAAGGGTGATGAAGAGAAAATATGACGGGTGCATAAGAAATAATAATAATTATAATGTACATAAGTATAGATTATATTGTTATTGAAAAATTAGCTTTTACCAGCGTCTTCGCCCACGTGTTAAAGGAAAATTATCCCGGAACATACTCCTAGGAAATACTATTGTATGTGATATTCCAGGACATAATCTACTCGTGAACACACACACTCATAACCTGCTACGTCTTTACAATATTAGTGTGATTTTTGTTACAAGAAGTAGTTTCCCATATGTTTTGTAAATTTCTAACATTTTTGTTTGCTAAAATATAATTGAATTGAAAACCTACTCGTTTTTTCGACGTTGGTTAAAAACCTCTGGCGGAAACGAATAAAAAGAAGAATTACCTATCTATTTTTTACTAGGTAATAACTACCTAGTAAGGCAAAAAATATTTTTGAGGTATTTAATGAAACTTTGTATCGTCAATAACCGCCACTATAAAAACGCAAACAAGATACAAGAAAATTGTTCATCACATTTTAAAATTAGCAATATACCTGGTACGGAGAAACGTTTTTTCCTTCATAAGCTTTATAAGCGGTGCGTAATATGCAGAGCCGTAATTGGCCATTTATAGGCCCGGTGCGAACTTCGGTAACAGCCCCCCTGAAAAAGTTTTGATCTTACCCAGCTCACAAAAACATATTAAATTTTCGCGAACACTTCGCCACTACCACGCTATTTGGCTCTTGTGGTTGCTGAAATCCAGAGCATTCAAGGGATCGGCAATTCTGATAGGGTATATCTGCAACCATATTAGGTACAATGACCTACACAATAAATAATAGGTATTGTATGTATCCTATTAATACGCATAAAAGAGATATGAGTATAGATGTGGATGGACGGAGAAAGAGGGAGGCTAAAGAAAAGACGGACGAATTGTGTGAGGAGTGACATGAAATAACATGGAGTTAGTGATAACATAACATGACTTCCTATCTATCCTAAAGGAAGAAAAAATTTTTAGCACTGACCCCAAAGAATATACAAAAGCAGGAAGATGTATGCTAAAAGAACCGTGATCCAAAACATGGCCCTGTTTTGACCAATTTTGCGCCCTCCAGTGTGTGCGCCGTGGGCCTGGGCACCGCTAGCACTGCTCTAGTTACGGTACTGGTAATAAGGGAAGCGCAGTATAATAATAAAGTTATGGGCTGCTCTGTGGCCCCGGTTGCGCTTAGCCTTATTTGTTTACGCGGCCATTTTTGCTTGTTTGTTTTTGTAAAAAGCAAAGTAGTTTTAGCATTTTAGTTTTTATAGAATATTGTGGAGATGTGTTGTTCTTTGCAGATTGAATTTGGACAATATAACATTGAATTAAATTAGTTTAAGATCTAGTGTTTGTTAAGAACTGTAAAGCCTTTGGTACCGTATTTAATTTGTAGATCTTTTACATTTGTTACGGATAGTCAGAAGTCAGAAATCAAAAGTCTTGTCAAAGGGTTAAATAAATAAATAAAAACTTAATGTTCCCACTGCTGGGGCTCAGACCGTATTCGTACCTCTCTAGGAGAGGGAATGGGTCATAATCCACCACGCAGGCGCAGTGCGAGTTGGTGGATGTCACATGTCTTCGAATTTTTGGTTCTAAGACATGCCGGTTTCCTCACGATGTTTTCCTTCACCGTTTTGAGAGCTGTGGCGATGAAATAAATTACGCAAAGTAATGCGCACTGCTGGGTTTGGATCCGCTACCTACAACTCGTAAATCGGGGCAGTTATTACTCGGCCACTACTGCTCTAAAGCAAATTGATATTTGAAGTTATTATAGTGTTAACAACATATTTTCTCTAGAGGGGATGGGTAAACATCCAATGACTTCTCCCATTCATGCGTCGAGCGAGAGGGCCTGTCAGACTTTTACTGACTAAAACCTACCAGTATCTTTTAGTTACCGGTTATAGGACACGGTTTCTGTTTTTTAGAAACTCCCCGTGGCCCTAGATGGCACCAGCCTAGGAATCTCTTTGAAACGCTTGATACATCACTTGCCGTCGACAACTTAAGTTAGGTCCTTACTGGAAGGCGGGACAGCAAGCTAGCCATTGCTCATAGTCCACCTGTCCACTGGCCGGGTTTGCCCTGCGAGTCCTGACGTACGGGCCGTGTCCTGTCATGTTGGCTGAGGTATGGGGTATCCGTTTCCTCACGATTGCAGCCATCTCCTTCACTAGCAATAGCACCATAGATCAGAATGGGTAATTTACTCATGTCCATTCAAATCTAAAAAAACTCATACACATTCCAAATTTAAACAAGCTTTTAATTAAAAAGATTTTTCCATAGCAAGCTTTTATGGCTCAGTATACCTATTTAATTAATACTCGTCAAGACGAATCATACGAGCCCAAACTCGATGGGGTTGTGTCGTTTAACTACCAAGTTCCTATAGCCGCCTTCCGGTTCCATCATCAGATTAGATCCTTGTCATAATAATTTTGCATTATCATTTAGTTTACACATCCATGCAAATTCAGCTCAATCGGTAACCGGGAAGTGGGTCAAATTTAATTTCCAAGATTTTATTACAGACAAACATCGGGACAGGTTACTGATACTAAATAAAAAGCGTAAGCGGAGCCTCGTCTAATTTGGCCACACACGCAACCAAAGAGCCTGATGTTCATCTTTATCTGGACACATCGCAACCACAAAATATATAGGTACAGAAGTCAATCTACATAAAAAAAAATATATATAATAATAATAATAATAATAAAGCGCTCTCGAGCTACGCAAACATAGACACCCACTTGACTCGGTAGCGTCTCGGACCACTCGTCGAACAGTTCCGGTTCAAACGCTCATTAGTGTGCGTCCACCGAGCGTAGGTATAAAAAGTGAAGTACATACATGAGATTGTCTTCTGTACGTAACTATTTTGTGTCGCAACACTATCACTGATACGGTTCTATTTTTAAATACATCAATACAAATAAATGAAAGTCAGGCGTAAACAATACGTAAACTGATGAAGTAAATCTAATTGAAACCCAATTTGTTCGTTAGCGAAACAATAAGCCTAGTATATGCAAATTGGCGTCAGATAGCAGACACAATTAGTGTTCCTTGGCACAAAGCGGGGGACAATAGCCCAATGATTAGCTTGCTAACAGTGACTTAATGCATTTACAGTACTTGTTTAATACTTGGCTCTTGTTACAGTTTCTGTGGATCTTGGCAGAGTTCTTTAGTTTTAAGAAGATAGGAATAATTCATGTTGTTTCTAAGAAATAACTCCTGTATCGTGGGTTCGTTCACAGACAATTCAGATGCGCAGGACACCCAGAAACAAAATAACTATCTTTAGTCTATATAAAATACAGCTTGGCGCAAAAGTAATGACATAATAGTAATGAATAGTCACATAATAGAAGCAACAAGAAATAATGTAACCAAACATTATATGTAACACATAATATGATTTAAAAGAGAGAAAGAGACATGGAGTTTCTTGCACGTTCTTCTCCAGAGTTCTACGCTTTGGAACGTGCAATTCAGCTTCACTTTTCTTGGACTGACCGACATTTGAGTATTCAAAAGTGCCTACATTTGGTGTATTTGAAATAAATGATTTTGAATTTGAATTTGAATTTGAATTTGAATATACTGCCATTTGGATATGTTAAAAATCTTAAAATTTAGAAAAGAACCGTGCAAGTGCGAGTCGGATTTGCGCACTGAGGGTTCCGTAGAAACTTACCTATTAAAGAGTTTAATTCCCGAATTGAGTTACAAAGATTTTCCCGAATTGCAAAAAAGTTTTTTTTTGTTATGTACCTAAAATTTTCAGTTTGCAGATTGTTTCCTATACTTGTACTATAAGACCTAGCTTCATGCCTAATTTAAGGATTCTAGGTCAACGAAAAGTATCCTATGAATTTTGATTCCCTTGAGTGTCGAAATATACGTTTTTGCGATATAAACGACCTTTTTTTTCGTTGACTCAAAGTTTGCTCACAGCTTTAAAGGACCGCAGACCAGCGACCTGAAATTAAAACTATATAATTTTAATTTCAACTCGATACCTTTATGCATTCCCGGGATAAAATGTCTTAACAGACAGACCGACAGACGGACAACAAAGTGATCCTATAAGGGTTCCGTTTTATACTTTTGAGTTACGCAACCCTAAAAACTAATTGGGAAAAATTATATCGTTCAAATGGTCTGCCATAGGTATAATGCCAAATGCCAAAGTTAGCTCAGCATAATGCCAATTGCCAAAGGAATAAGGCTGATTTACGATTTGACCCACGAGTGCTATAGGACACGGTGGAGCACACAGTCGAGGTGTTCCCTGCTTAGGCGGCTCGTGGACGGCGAGCCATGGGTAGCTCGCTGTCCGACCGTCCGGTAACTGTCCGGACCGAGCCCAAGATGTTGACGGCGCGCACTGTTCCCGCGCGCCACAAGGAGTTATCAGCGACAGGAGGAGCCCAGATGGGTCGAAGCCTGCTGGAGCCAGGGTTATCCGAAAGGAACTCGAGCCCCGGTATGAAGGCTAGAAGGAACAGGGTGGGGTTTTTAGTCAGTAAGAGTCTGACACTATCTCCGGCTCCACCCAAGAGCGGGGGTTGTCATAAGATGATTTTTGCCCACCAAAAAAAAAAAAAGAAAAACCCACGAGTGCCATAAACTCAAAAATGTTCACAACATATTTCAAAAAGTCTAAAATATTCTGCACTGAAACCAATTAAAATTGTATGTTGCAACTCTTAATTAATAGCGTCTTCGAAATACTTACTCTCGTCTCAATCGATAATATTAATTATTTCCTCGTATGAATTTCAGAGCCCATTATAATTATTTAGCTCCCTGCGCGAAATAACTTTGGCGGCACGGATGTAAAGTTAGAAATGGAGGGTGATAATCTTCCCTTAATACCCTTGCAGATTATTATTATTATTACTACACAATATACCCATATACAGGGTGTAACCACAAAATATATAGTAGGTACCGAAATCCATCTACGTACAAAGCGCGCTCGAGCAACGCACACATAGATACCGCTCACGGACACGATATCTCGGTTGCGTCTCGGCCCACTCGTCGAACAGTTCCGGCTCAAACTATCAAACACTGCCCAGACATGTAATATTTTCTTTTTATTTATTGATTGGCGCTTGATCAATAACTTGCCTGATAGTAAGCGATGATGAGGTCGACGTTTTTTTTTTTAAATAGTAAAATCATCTAATGACATATCCCGCTTTTGGGCGAAGCAGGAGGGCGTGTCAGACTTTTACTGACTAAAAATCCACTCTTTTTTCTTGTTTGCCTTCGTCCCCAAGGCACCCTGGTCTCATTTTCACACTGCCCGTGGCTCGGATCACCATTGATTTGAAGATACTAAGTTGTAGCCATCAGGGATCTTAGAATCCGGCAGAAATGAGAAGCAGTAATAAAAGCGAAGGAGACGGTCACACGCGTGAGGGAATGGACATTAGTCCCAACCAGGACGACGAGCAATAGGTTACTCGTCGTCCGGCCGTCTGGTAACCATCCGAGTCCGAGTCTTTGCCGCCTCTAAGAGATTTTGGCAAAATCCTAGGGGCTCAACAAGGCCGATAACTTCTAGAGCCATGGGTTGACTTGTAAAAGAACATAATTATTACTATGTATGATTTTAGTCAGTAAAAGTCTGACACGCCCTTTCGCTTCGCCCTAGAGCGGGCAAGTCATTAGATAAGCTAGGCCGAAATGTACTATATTTCATTATGCAAATAAACGTTAATATTACAGACCAGTCATTATGAAGGCAATGATAAATGTAACCTCACATAATCATTTTTCAAAATCTAACATCAACATTATGAATTTGCATGCACTCATTTATAACTGTCAAACTTAATTACCTGAATATTACGAGTCGGTTCTTAAAAACTCATTAAAGTACATTTTCGACAGCATTTTAGACAGAATAATAAATTATAAGTTATTTTCAGTCCTATAAAATGCCCCCAAAATCTTTATGCATCATCAATATAAATTTAAAGTATTAAGGTACCCCATTGACATGTATACAGGGTTATTTATAAAACCACAACCTCTCAGGACTATTATTATGTTACTATAACTACCGGCACGGATCTTGGGCGCTGGCTTCAAGTTGCGCAAAAGTCAAATATTCAGTCTCTTTAGTGGTACGAAGTGAGACGCGGGGGCGGGAAGCGTTAGTGATTGACTCGCCGCGCCATCGCGTCATAGATGTCACTCGTGATTCGTTCCCTGCGTTTGCTGCATGTGCTAACAATGACGACGATTGGCTCGCCAATGTATGGAATACGTAAAGCGATCCCCACCCTGACGCTGAGCACTCAAGATCCGTGCCGATATTTATAACATCATAAACATAAACTTCATCATAAACTTAAAAAAAAATATTATATTTTAGTTCATTAGGCTACCAACATTTAAAAAAATGGTGAAGGAACATTACCTTTCTCTTTGATATACATTTTTTTTTTTTCATCTTCTCCTGGTTCAACTATATATTTGATATTTATTAGTTTATTTATTTTTTTGTGTTGTATGTATGTATTTGTATTAATGTATCTTATTAGTAGTATTTCTGATGTTTGTACACCGACAACCCTAAATCTATCTCCCTTCTTTCAGTCCATCCAAAGGTTGTTTGTAAGAGATCGCCATGTGCGATAAGACCGCCCATTGTACACTTTTTTCTTAAAATGTTTGTCCTATATATTTGTTTATGTGGTGTACAATAAAGAATATAATAAATAAATTAGATTTTCATACAAAAATAACAATATTTAAATTGAACGTTCTAAATATTACGAAGTCTATGTGAACTAAGCGATAGTAAAATAGTGAAGGGAAGCGGCGATCGGGTGGAGGGAGTACTTTACATTGCGTCATAAAGACGTAGGTAGGTACAGCAAAATACAGAATTGAAATGTGTTAGATAGAACAACGAAATCTTGAAGGTTTGTGTTTGGTAAATTAATTATGTTTCGTAAAAAGTCATAGCACAAAAGTTGTTGTTTATGATGTTAGTAATACAGTCCTGCAAGGTTGTTAGTGTTTTACAAATAACCCTGTTATATTGGCTTCATGTTTGCCAAAAAAAAACAGTTCTGAAAAATCATCGAGACTCGATTCAGAAACTATTTTTTTGTTTGACAACTATTGTTATGGTTTTGTATTCATAGTCCTATTCTTTACCTGGCAAGACGGCAGAATTCTTCGATCTTTAATCAAAATCAACTAAAAATCGTAATTCGGACAAACATCTGCAAATAAACTCAACCAGCGCATCGGGCCACGCACAAAGTAACCCTCCCTAGGTTAGGCTATTTGAAACCATGAAAAAAGAAACTTAACTTGGTAACACTTCACACTTCCAGTCGACAACGATGCGGAGGAATTTTTCAACGCCATTGTCTATAAATATAGTTTTAATTAGTTAAGTTTATTTTTATTTTTCATGTATGCATGTTTAAATAAATTTTATTCATTTTAATTTAAATATTATTATACCTGCACCCAGCTGGGCCCCTCCTGCTACCGCAACACTGAAACGCAAAGAGCAATTGAAGGAATACAGAACATAGTCAGTAAAAGACTGACACTTCCTCTCTCTCTTCAGAGCGAGATTTCATAATATCCAACATAAAAAGACCTAAGTATTTTGACACTAGCTTTTGCCCGCGGCTATGTCACTTAGGAATAAAGCAGCTTTCTATCAGTACTTTCAGAAATTACCTCCTACAAACAAAAAACAAACTTTACCTCTTTATAATATTAATTCTTGAATCGTGATAATTAGAGACACAATAGAAAGACAATGGGTGTGCGAACGCCGGCGTTCGCTTCATCATTTCAGCCGACAGACGTCCACTGTTGGACATAGGCCTCCCCTAAGTGTCGCCACAATGATCGATACTGTGCGTCTCGCACCCATCGGATTCCCGCAACCTTCACCATGTCATCGGTCCACCTTGTAGGAGACCTTCCGTCCGGCCTGCGTCTTCCAGTACGAGGTCGCCACTCCAAAACCTTTCGGCCCCAGCGGCCATCTGTTCTGCGAGCAATGTGCCCTGCCCATTGCCACTTAAGTTTGGCGATTCTTCGTGCTATGTTGCAACCTTGGTTCTCCTACGGACATCTTCATTTCTGATTCGATCCCGCAAGGAAACTCCGAGCATAGCCCTTTCCATTGCCCCCTGGGTGACTTTGCCTTCTGATGAGAGCCATTGTGAGCGACCACGTTTCGGCACCATATGTCATCACTGGCAACACGCACTGGTCATAGACTTTCGTCTTGAGACACTGTGGTATATTGGACGAGAAGACACCGCGCAGCCTCCCGAACGCCGCCCAGCCGAGTCGGATTCGACGGTTGTTCGCTTAGGGTTTAATGGATTAATATACATATATAGTGTAGATTAACATACCCCCACACGTTACTAAGAAGAAGAATCTTAACAGACCACAAAGTCATCTGTGTTTTTATTATGAAATACCCCAACCCTCTCACAATACCCACTTGTAACTAGAGCCTCGAAACGAATGACCCTAATTTGTTCTCTTCCAAGAATCGGCTAAATTAAGTCCCGCTGTGCACATGCCACTAAACTTGCCTGTACTAATTTTAGTCGAGTGGTATGCCAATAGAGTTAGGTAATACTGTTTACCCTTGTAAGGCCTTGTTTATTCATGGCGTTAATTGAGACAATAAATAAGAGCAAGGAGCTCACGCAGTGCGGTGGATTTCGCAATTAGAAGGGTCTTGAGATAAATTAGGATGCTTTTTGACGGCGGTTTTTTAGCTGAACGACTTAGTGATGTCTTGTTAAAACTGAGATGAATGCCCCATCATGTTCTTGCCCTTGTTCCTTGTATGTTGGGTTGGGTCGGTGGCGCAATGTTTTGTTCTTCATCTAAGGATAAAATTAGGACAAATTGTATTTGTACATACAATTTATTATTATTATACGTTTATTTATCTCAGAACCCTGAGGTTCTGGACCTTTGGAAGACGTACGAGGAGCCGAAACCAACTCGCAGAGGCCTTTTTAGACGATTTTAATGTAATGTGGTACCAACCGGTGGTTATCCCTGTACGCGCTATGTAAGTGCATCCATTATTATTATTTTAATTTATCTCAGGACCTTGAGGTCCTGGTCCTTTGGAAGGCGTACGAGGAACCTAGGGGGCGCGAAAGATCGCCGCTGCCCATCGTCTAAACGAGGGCATGGTGATGTTCTGCCCAAGCAGGACACTCCTCCACTGTGTTCTCCACCGTGTCCTCCGGGCGTTCCGCACTATGGCGATTCGATTAGTGGGACAGTTTTGATGACTTTGTTTTTTCGTCATGTTCATTATAAACAGTCTTAACTCAATAATAAATTAAGTAAATCCTCTACCAGTTTAAAACAATCAAAACAAGCTGACTCACCAATTTTAGGCGCCGTTGCTTTTAGACAAGCAAAATCTTGTTCCTTCGCGAAATACAGTCGACTTACCGAACACCCTGTAAACATTTAGATAAAAATATTGAACTACCCTACAAACAACAAAAGTTTGCCCATTTAAAGGCACGGTAACCATTTCTTAAAAGAACTAGATTTTGCTTTTAAGGTACAAGAAAGTGTACAATATAAGTTTTTTTGGTTATTTGGAGTAAGTGAAGTTTTTTTTGCGTTCCTTTAAATTCAGAAACAGTATAAATATGCCTAGAATTGTGGTTACTGTGGAGATGGATGTGTGGATTATGGCCCATACCTGCTACTCCTGCTAGGACCATATAATTGGTTCAGATTTGATCGGTATAAGTTTGACATGCCTTCTTGCTTCACCCTACAGCGGGAGAAGTTATAAAATGATTTCTAGTATAAAAAAAAAATATTCCAAATTTTTACTAAAAAAAAACTAGCCACCAATTCAGACAATTGCTTGTAGGCAACTACGTGAAAGGTAAACCCTCTATCATCGACTTATATTCTATCTAGTGATAGACAAGCCTTTTCATGGAAACTATTTGTCAAAATACTGAAAAGTTGAAACAAAACTTCGCTGCAGCGCTACATTGCCTTTATATCGTCTAACAGAACGACTAAAACATGGAGACACGCTAAGATAGCTTTTAGCGGATACTTTTTTCGCGACGAAAATGTCTTAAGCGCACATAAATTTCGTGGCACTTACGCGTTTCGTTCAACATAGTGTAATGTTCAAGGTGTACGGACTACATTACACCTGAGTTGACTGAAGTGAGTGTTCAGCACGCCTAATCTAGTGCGTAGTACTAATGCCCTCTCTCTTTTGCAGAGAGCTATCGGATCAAAAATAAACAGTGCCTTAGCAGATGAAGATCACATTGGTATGCGAGCCTGTAATATTGAACCCTCCTGTGTGTTACACGACTGTGCGAATTGCGAATTTGTGATGTAGTTAGCCGGTATTTGTTTAGCTCTTCTCAGTTTGTATTTGGGAGTATTGTAGAGCAGTACCTCTTTGGAGGTTTTAATTTTAAACCAGCACATCACAATAATATTGTAAAGGCGTCAGTTTGTGTTTGTGTTTCTTCCCGCTTGAACGACTGATCCATATCCTAGAATAGTACATAGCATACTTTTATCCCAGAAGTATGGTCCTTGAGAAAATTTTCTACTTTCAAACCAAAAAAAAAACAATTAAGCACATCATCCTTACTTAATATTATAAAAGCGAAAGTGAGTTTGTTTGTTACGTCTTCACGCCTAAATGGCAAAACTGATTTTGATGAAACTTGGTACACGGATAGACTATGCCCTGGAATAGGACATAGGATACTTTTTATCCCAGAAGTATGTACCTTTGGGATGATTTTCTGCTATCACGCGGGCGAAGCCGCTGGGAGCAGCTAGTTAACAAATATTTCTACGGAAAAGTAGAAGTTAAATATCGTAAACGATGAACTAAATCGACTGAAAAGAATATCATATTATAAATCGAATGTTTGTTTATTCGAACTATTAAAATCTACACTAATATAAGAAAGAGGTAAAGTTTGTTTTTTCCTTTGTTTTTTTTTTGTTTTTAGGAGGTATTCTCTGAAAGTTCTGGTCCAATTGTTAAATTAATTAAAATTCATTAAAAATCTTGATTTAATGTACAAGAATTCTATGTTTAAATATTTTTGTTACTTTTTTATTTACGTTATGAAGGGCCATAGTTTTTCACACAAAAGCAGGTTTTCAGAAGTTTTTACTGAGTTACTTTGACACTTTATGATTTGATTTGAATATAAACCTAGCTATAAACCTGTGGATATTACAGAATATATCTGTTTCTAAAATATCTAGAGAATTATGAGTAATAACATCATAATCTCATATGAGCCGTTGCATGAAGAAGTCGCTTAAAAACTGATAAAAATGTATCCCCGGTTAGGCGCTCTGAAATCCGCCTTTGTACCTTTGGTTGCTTGAAGATTAAATAAATAAATAAACATTATGGAGCAATATTAATTTACTTATCTTCTCGATACAATGACCAAATGAAAACTTTTGCTCTCGGAAAATAATAAAGCAAACCGCAGACAAAGTCGATTAGACAATACAATAGACAGACATAATACATTTATCGTTTATCCTATTAAAACTTTCTGTGAAAGGCAACGAAAATATAGCTTCGGTCTAATCTGCAAAATTGCAAAATGGTATGTTTTAATTATGATCCATTGTATATAAGACTAACTTTTGCCCGCGACTTCACCCGCGTACATAAAATATAGTCTATGTCACTCAGGAATAAAGCAGTTTTCTGTCGGTGCAATAATTTTAGCAATTGGACTAGTATTTCCAGAGATTACCTCCTACAAACAAATAAGAAACTAAAAAAACTTTACCTCTTTATAAGATTTATTATATGTATAGAAAGACATGAAAAATAAAAGAACTATATATACACAATAACTTTTACCTAAAATATGGCGTCAAAAAATTCCTCCACATCGCTATCGACTATACCTACTATTAGTGTAAAAAAAAATGAGTGTAGACAAACATCAGATTAACCAGAGTCTAATATCCTACATACATTTGGAAGCCAATCTCCAAAACCGGACCAATATAAGTTTATAATCCTTACCTAATCCCCGGGAATATCCAGTCCGGGTAAGAGATATTCTTGTAGTAAATTCCGGTTCATCGAGTCCGGATTATCCCGTTAAAATATAACCGGTTATCTAGCGGACCGTGAAATGCGTACCGGATCGGGTTTCCTATGAATTTTATTTATGAAAAGTAGTTTCATGGAAGTATATATGCATGTTGTGAATTTAAGAGTGGGAGGTATTATACGAAGATGTATGTGATTTTGTCGATTTGAAGTGACGAATGTTAACGTTATTTTGGGGAGTTTATTTCTTGGAATGGAAATGGAATTTGGTTTATATTTGTGGAGTTTATTTTTCCGAACTGTAAGTTGTATGACGTACATACAACTTAAGGAGTACGTTTTAAGAGTAACCATGGAGTTTCTTGCCAGTTCTTCTCCATAGGAAACGACCAATTTGGAACCGTGCACTAGCTTCTGACGTTTTATAAGTGCCCATGTAGGCATATTATGTGAAATGAAAACTTTTGACTTTGAATGAACTGATAGCATAGTCGGCCTCATAATGTTCCCACTGTTGGGACTCAAGCTCCTCTCTAGGAGAGGAAATGGGCCGTGATCCACCACGTGGGCCCAGTGCGGGTTGGTAATTGTCACATGTCATCGAATTTTTAGTTCTAAGACATGCTGGTTTCCTCACGATGTTTTAATTCACCGTTTTGAGAGCACTGGTGATGAAATAATGTAATGCGTCTGGCTGGGTTTGAACCCGCGACCAGAACTCGTAAGTCGGGGCCGTTACCACTCGGCCACCTCTGCTCTCCTATGAACTGATGCTATTACGTAAAAGGGAATGCTTTTTTTTATTGGATTTATCTTGTTGCATTAGTGAATGAGGTTTTGGATTCAATTCAATTGAAAGTGATAGAAAGTAAGAAATCGTCAAATAACTTCTTCCGCTCATACTTTTACTGACTGTAACCCACCTGTGTTCCGGTACGGTTAGGTATTCTTTCGAACAATCCATTAGCCCCAGTGGGCTTTATCTGTTTTGGTGACAGCTCTTTAACTTCTTACAGGACAGCGAGGTACCGATTGCTCGCCACTCCCAATTTCCGGCCACTGTAGACGCGGGCTTGCCGACGGCGAGCAATAGGTAGCTCGCTGTCCGATCGTCCGGTAACTGTCCGGACCGAGCCGAAGTCGTCGACGGCACGCACTGTACCCGCGCGCCTTAAGGAGTTGTCAGCAACAGGAGGGGCCCAGCTGGGTCGAATGAGTCGAATCCTACTGGGGCCAGGGTGATCCGAAAGGGAGCTCGAGCCCCGGTATGAAGGCTAGAAGGAACAGGGTGGGTTTTTAGTCAGTAAAAGTCTATCTCCTATTTCTATATCACTATCTCCCGCTCCGGCCAAGAACGGGGCCTTATATGGCCTGAACCAAGGCCGAGAGGTCTCCGCCGTCGATCGCCCCAACGAGGGCACGGCGATGCTCCGTTCAAGCAAGGCACACCTTGTTCAGAGTGGCTGGAAATCGCCCTGTGACTACCAACGACCGGGTTGTAACCCTGATTTCCGAATTAAGAGTTTTTCCTACTCTCCTTAAAGTAGAAATCCTATGTTAACTTGGTATTAAAGTAGGGTTTTATGCGTTTTCAAACTAGAGTACTAGTTTAATAATTCACAAATATTGAATCAAAACCTTTGCTACAAAACTCTATAGTAAAATTGAAGAGATACTGCGTGATCAACCAAGAACACTCGACTAAGCTCTCAATCTATCTCTACCACATAAACAATGATTACTTATGCAGTGCAATGTTTTCACAGACTGAACATTTCTTGGCAACGACTGTGCACCTGCATACGAAGAAAACTGTAGAAGTAGAACGTAACATTATGTTTTCATTGTGTAATACTGAAGGCACATTTTGAATAAAGATATATACGAAATTAGTAAGACAGTGTTGTAGCATTGTCTTTTTTTAAATCATCTTATGACAACCCCCGCTCTTGAGTGGAGCGGGAGATAGTGTCAGACTCTTACTGACTAAAAACCCACCTCGTTCCTTCTAGCCTCTTCATACCGGGGCTCGAGCTTCTTTTCAGATAACCCTGGCCCCAGTAGGCTTCGACCCAGTTGGGCCCCTCCTGCTGCACAACTCCTTGAGGCGCACGGGAACAGTGCGCGCCGTCGACGTCTTGGGCTCGGTCCGGACAGTTACCGGACGATCAGACAGCGAGCTACCCATGGCTCGCCGTCCGCGAGCCCGCGTCTACGGTGGCTGGAAATCGGGATCGTAATCCCGGCGGCGGCGGCGAGGGCGCCGACCACCCCCACGAGAGCACGTCGATGCTCCGCCCAGGCAGGGCACACCTCGACTGTGTGCTCCACCGTGTCCTCCGGGCGTTCCGCACAGTGGCGACACACGGGCGTCTCTTCCGCTTTAATCTGAAACAGGTACCTCCCGAACGTGCCATGTCCTGTGAGGACCTGCATCATGCGGAAGGTAAGGTCGCCGTGAGGTCTTTCCAGCCACGCCTCAAAGAGGGGACTTACCGCCATAATCGTACCATTATGTCTTGTTTTCACAAGTTTTTTTTTCAGCATTTGCTTAGATTAGGCTTAAGGCTTTGTCCATAGTTTATCCGGTATAAAACATTAGTTTTAGTATTTGCGAAACCCAAAACACGTGTCTAGAATTTTTATGTAGAGAATCTATGCAGGTACAAAATTTCAATTTTTTTCAGGTAAAAATCAGAGTTATAAGCTTGTTATGTCAGCAAACTACATAGTCACTGTGCGACTGAGGGGTGGTTTTGCACTTGCACCTATTGCTTGCTATTTAGCATAGCATATCATAATTGCATGGTCAGCCTTATGTTTTTTTTTGTTTTTTATCTCCTCTTGATCCTGCAATCTGTCGATTCGACATTCAACTGGAAATTATGTAGGTGTTTTTGGTCGTGCATGGAGCCATATCCATTGATATCAGTCTGCCTTATAATGTTCCCACTGCTGGGATTAAGGCCTCGTCTCTAGGAGAGGGAATGAAATCCACCACGCGGGCCCAGTGCGGGTTAGTGGATGTCACATGTCTTCGAATTTTTGGTTCTTGGACATGCCTCACGATGTTTTCCTTCACCGTTTTGTGAGCAGTGGCGATGAAATAAATTGCACAAAGTAATGCGCCTGGCTGGGTTTGAAACCGCGACTTACAACTCGTAAGTCGGGACCGTTACCACTCGGCCACCACTGACCTAGCTGTTTGCTGACGCATAGTACCCGTTATGACCTGCCGTTACCTGTGTTATTTAAAATAATTTTGGGAAAAAAATAACATGGTGTAAAAACTATTGAAATGGATTCAGTAAGTGATTCTGAGCAAACAATATTCAGGTTTCGCATAAACCAAAAAATAATTAAAAATATTTTTTTATCATTGGTGTAGATTTGTGGTAAACGGATTTGACGCGGACGAAGTCAAGTGCTAGAGCTAGTAGCAATAATTTCACGTGCTAATTAAAACTAATACTTCTCTATCCACCATTGCGAATGAGCCCGTTGCTAATGCTTTACCTAATCGCTCTTAAGCAAACGATTAACGGGACATAGAATTTAAATGAAATAATGAATTGTATGAGTAGTTTATAATTTTCCAATTAATGATATCTACGGATCTATTAATATTTCTACTGCTCTCACTTTCACTAAGTCCGTCACTGTGAGATGATGTTAAATCAAAAAACCTGCGCAAATGAACCTGATTTCACGTAAGATTTTTATGACCGTGTGCCAAAACACAATCTGATCGATTTTCTGTTAGCAAACAGAAAAGTAATTTCCAATTCGCTTACTGGATTATCCACTGTTGTCCATACCGCTTTTAAGCACGCAATTTATTGTTTTTCGCATTAGTGAGTAAAAGCCCATGAGCTCGCCCCCACCACAATGTATTGTATTCATTGTATCAGGCTGAACAGATGGTCGTTGGGGCCGAAAGGTTCTGGAGTGGCGACTTCGTACTGGAAGACGCAGCGTCGGAAGGCCTCCTACAAGGTGGACCGATGAACTGGTGAAGATTGCGGGAATCCGATGGATGCGAGACGCACAGGATCGATCATTGTGGCGACACTTGGGGGAGGTCTATGTCCAACAGTGGACCTCTGTCGGCTGAAATGAATGAATGAATGAATGTATCAGGCTGGGCGCTAAGTGACTAATTGTATATTTATATCTTCGTAAGTGTATTGAAAAATGTCGCTTGATACTCGTAAAAATCTATTACAGCAGCACTCGGTTATATTACACCCTCACCTGCAACTCGGGCGAATTCTGCCTTGGTCACAATAACGAATTTTCTCCACTTGTATCAAAATGTACTATTGCTAAAGCCTAGTGTTCAATTGTATAAGCGTAAAACTAACCTTTATTTGCTGTATTAAAAGTGACACACTCGGACAAGGAGATCATTTAGAAAAAGAACTAAAATGAAATATGTATTGTTTGACGTTGGTTCCATGTCCATAAAAATCTTCGTATGCTTTTGAGCCAAATGTCTAGAATCAAGCTGACTGCTATGTTGTTCTCTGTTACAGATGTTTGGTGGTTACTGATACTCCATCTTCCAGTGTACTTGCAAGCATCACACCAAGAAGACGCTCATACTTTAGCCAACGTAAGAACTAATATACCGGACGACATATCGAAGGCAGCAATAGGTCGTGAACCACAGCATAACAGAAATAAAGGTAATAAACGTGGAATAAAAAGAAATAGAAAAAACCATTATGATTGTCTTAAATTCCGAGCGCGACTTGGCAGACCAAAACCTCCGAATGATTATGACTACCCACAATACTATATTGACTGCTGCTTATGGGAGATAAATTGTGATGGTGATGATTATAATTGGCCTCCAACAACAACACCTAAAAAGAAAAAGACTAAAACTACAAGAGCTTCTCACACTAAACGGATAACTGAGAAAACTAAAAAACCTAAAAAAACGCAAAAATTTTCACCGAAAACCACTGGTACACATAAAAAAACTACACCTCCAATAATTTATGAAGATCCAGAAAATGTTGACAGTGAAGCAGATTCAAATGAGGAAGATGAGGAAGATGAGGAAGATGAGAAAGATGAGAAAGATGAGAAAGATGAGAAAGATGAGAAAGATGAGAAAGATGAGAAAGATGAGAAAGATGAGAAAGATGTGAAAGATGAGAAAGATGAGAAAGATGAGAAAGATGAGAAAGATGAGGAAGATGATTATGATGAAACATATGATGGAAACGATAAGCCATATTATTATGAAACTACGACTACTAAAGCAAGAAGTAAAAAGAAAAAACCACGTCATCGTCATCATCATCATTACCATCATAAACATACACATCACCACCACTTCCACACCACTCCACATCACCACCACCGCCACACACCTTCAACTACTGCATCATTTTATAAACAACTCGTCAATATTTTTTTGGCTGATATTTAATTTCTTTCAGTCTATATAATTACTAAGCTAATTACAGTCAGTAAAATGTTGACACGCCTGTAGCGACATCTATGGTGTCACATAAGAACTAATCCTGCATCACGCAATCAAAGTTCTCCGCGCGACAAGAACATATAGAACAGCCCGAAATCATCTATGGGGTAGTTGCTCACCAGACATAAAACCCGTCTGGTCGGAAAATCCTCCGTTTTCAGCGGAAGTTAATATATATATATATATTTAATATGTTGGTTTTATGCCTGGTCGAGGTACACGGATGCCATTTTCACTTTGCGCTAGCTATGCGAGAAATACAGAGGTGCGCTTACAAACTTGCACATGGTATTCATTGACCTCGAAAAGATATACGACCCGGTACCTCGTGAGGTTCCGTGGTGGGCCCTTAAGGAGAAACAAAACCGAGTGAGCCGATTTTGTACCCGCGTCCAGTCTACAGTGGTTACCACTGGAAATTTCAATGTAGCTGTCGGCTTACATCAGGGATTACCTCTTCCTGATGGTAATGGATGTTCTGACGTCGGACATTCAGGAAGAGGCTCCCTGGTGTATATTGTTTACCGATGACATTGTGCTGGTTGCCACAGACTGAATAGTATTGGCCTGAAATTGAGTAGAACCAAAACTTATTCTGCGATTTTGGCGCTCTTTCTAATCCTGTGCCTTTAGCTCATGCCGGAACGCCCATACTGATCAGTTCCGACTTTCAGTACCTCGGGTCACTTGTCCAAGGGGATCAATAGAACAACTTGCGACTCAAGAATGCACCTCAAGTTGAAGGGTAAAATTAAGTCCGTCATAAGACCCATCATACTGAAAGAGGGAAATGAGTATTTTAGAAGAAGTTTGGAATTGGCGCCAGTGGCTGAAAAAATTGCAAGGAAATCAGTTTTCTTGGTGTGGTCATGTGAAGAGGAGGAATGAAATGCTTATTACTAAAAGATTTTTGAATATACATGTATATGGATGGAGACGGAAAGGAAGGCCGATGAAAAGATAGATGGATTTTGTGAGGAGTGATAGCAAAGAAAAGGGAGTTTGTGATAGTTTGACGGGTGACAGGACAGAATGGAAGAAAAAAACGTGTTGCGCCGACTCAAAGTAATACGGGATAAGTGCGAGAAGACTTTCTGTTCCACATACCTCCAAACTAGTCCACTCGCTCGACGGCTCAGTCTGGCCGGTGGACAAATCTTCGAATTTTTAGATCTAAGAAATTTTTGGCCCGTTTCTCATGTTGTTATGTAATAATACTTATATATTATTCCTCTAATATATGATTTGTTTTGCGAAATATTGTCTTTTGATTATCTCACAGATGCTTTTTTTCACGGTGGGCAAAAATCATCCAATGACAAACCCCACTCTTGGGTGGAGCGGGAGATAGTGTCAGACTCTTACTGACTAAAAACCCACCCTGTTCCTTCTAACCTCTTCATACCGGAGCTCGAGCTTCTTTTCAGATAACCCTGGCCCCAGTAGGCTTCAACCCAGCTGGGCCCCTGCTGTTGCTGACAACGCAGGGACAGTGCGCGCCTTCGACGTCTTGGGCTCGATCCGGATGGTTACCAGACGATCGGATAGCGAGCTACCCATTGCTCGTCGTCCGCAAACTCGCACCTACGGCGGTGGCCGGAAATCGGGATCGGAACCCCGGCAGTGTCTGGGGCGTGAACGCCATTGACAGACGCGGTCGGCTTCCTCCTTTGCTAGCATTACTGCTTCGCAGAAGGAAGCAATCGCCTGCCACTCCTCCTCGCTCCGGACCATGGCCTGTACCAAAGCCTCGGACTTGTGCAGTGCCACCTCGAGTCCCAACTGGATCCTATCGACGACTATCGCAACTCTGCGTGTCGCTCGATTGACCGCCGCCTGGTACGACTCTCCCTGCGCTAGAACCAGCGTGTCGTGCGTAGCAGACCACGCTGACCCCGTCAGGGAAGTCGCCGTGCAGCACTTGTCATACGTATAAGATTGTCCTCGATTTCGCCTAAAACCAAACATTTGTATCGTCCACAAATAAATCATTATTCAAATAAAACCTGCAGTAAACCTTAATGTATTAAAAGAACTACTCAAGACATAAATCGTTTGCGCGTTCAGTCGACTGAATGATTTATGAAATCTTGACGGTACCCTAATTTATCACTAGTTAACCTAAACGAAAGGTGTTCTTCGTCCGTAAGTAATTAGGGCGAGCTGAGGCAATGAGTAGCCTGGCCCATGGCTTTAAAATTGTTCTCGTGGAATTAATTTGTCTTAAAAGTTAATGTTGAGTGAATGAACTTGAAAATATCAATTATTTTTTTTTACTTTTTTATTTGTTCTTTATATAATTCTAGCTTTTGCCCGCGGCTTCGCTCGCGTTAAATTCGGGGTAACACGGTTCCCCTGAGATGTAGGGGGTTAGAAAGAGACAAAACGTAGCCTATGTCACTCTCCATCTCTTCAACTATCTCCACTTAAAAAATCACGTCTATTCATCACTCCGTTTTGGCGTGGAAGACGGACAAACACTTTCTCATTTATAATATTAGTATGGCCTAGCGGCCAGCCCGGCTTCGCACGGGCAATAAATATAGCATATGTTACTCAGGGTGAATGTAGCTTTCCAATGGTAAAAGAATTTTTGTAATCGGCTCAGGATTTTTTTTGAATTTATTAATTACAAACATACACACAAAAATACAAATTTTCGTTTTTTTTTAATATTAGTGTAGATAACCTACTCATAAACAACTAAATAACTATAATTGCAGTAAATTAAAAAATAAATAAATAATAAAACTTTTCGCTTATTGAAACTAACTAAAATATGGCGTTCAAAAACTCTTCCATATCGCCGTGGACTGGTAATGTGCCCAAAAGACTGGCGGCATATCCACGCTGTGTGGCAATGCTTATCCTCTGTCCAAGTCTCGCGAAGTGTCAACTACACGTTATTATTTTTCGAGTGTAAATGTTTATTCATTTCTAACTAGCTTCTGCCAACTTTGGACCCGCGTTTCAACCCCTTAGGGGCTGAAATTTGGGAAATTCTTCTCTTTGTTCTTGCCACATCATCAAAATTAGCCAAGGCAAAATTTCATGCTCCTATGCCTAGTAGTTTCCGCTGTGCGTTGATATGTCAGCCAGTCAGATTCTCTTTTTACAGCGTGACCAATAGAATAAGGAGTTTATTTCTATACAGTCCCCCTAGCTAAGTTACAACCGTTTCGCTTACGTCGAACGCTTCGAGTTGACCTTGCCGCCAATTCTTTTGTTCTGACCACGTGACTGAGCGTTGAAAGCACGTCCTTCCCGTACATTTGAAGCTTTCTACTAGCGTTAACTATTGTAGGTTAGCAACTTGGCTAGGGGTACAGGATTATTTGTAAAACATTAACAACCTTGGATTGTATTACTGACATCATAAACAACAACTTTTGTTCTATGACTTTTTGCAAAATATAATTAATTTACCAAAAACAAACTTTCAAGATTTCGTTGTTCTATCTAAAACATTTCAGGTCTGTATTTTGCTATACCTACCTACTTCTGTATGATGCGACGCAAGTGCATCAAGCACCCCCAACGCCCGATCCCGCTCGCCTCCGCTATTGTACTATCGCTTCCTTCGCATAAACTTCATAGTATTTAAAACGTACAATGTAAATATTTATATTTTTGTATGAAAATCGTAATTTTTTTGAAGTCATAGAACAAAAGTTGTTTTTTATGATGTTAGTAACATAGTGCTGAGAGGATGCCAGTATTTTACAAATAACTCTGTGAACACAGATTGACTACATCAGTGAAGCTAACAGTGATTCATATACATTTGCTGAAATACTACAAAAACATTAAAACAAAACATGCAATCAAAATTAAACAGAAACACCATATCACAGTCATCTTTTTATTGTTCCCACTGCTGGGACTCAGGCCTCCTCTCTAGGACAGAGAACGGACCGTAATCCACCACGCGAGCCCAGTGCGGGTTAGTGAATGTCACATGTCTTCGAATTTTTGGTTCTAGGACATGCCGGTTTCTTCACGATGTTTTCCTTCATCATTTTGAGAGCAGTGGTAATGAAATAAATTACACAAAGTAATGCGCCAAACTTAACGGTTAGTATAAGCCTATTGCTTGCTTCGTTGGTCTCGTAGTCGCAAACGCAACTGCTGAACATGGAGGTTCGGAGATCAATTCCCGGGTCGGAAAAAAATTGATATTGGGTTTTTCCGTAAGTCGGAGCTTTTAGCACTCATTCAGCTACCACTGGTCTTGGATATCACAGTCATCGGACGGAATCTCTATGATTTATCAACTAATTTAAGACATAAGACAGTCACTCCTCCACTCCCTCATCAAATACACTAGTCCTTCATGTTAATCAACCTTCCTAGAACTGGATTACCATACATTGCTCGTTTGTCTAACTGTTTACTGTGACCAGTAACTGGCGACGGGCAACGTGCTCTATTTACTGTGAACGATACGCTTTCGAGTCACGTAGTTGGGTAATTTGTTGACTAGACACCTGGGAAGAGGTGTGAAGATATGATGGAGGTGGTATAAGGAAAATTTGAATCTGAGGGTAGTGAGAAAAATGCGGCTTTATACATGGAGGTCCTACGGGATTGTTTGTAAGAGCTACCGTGGGTAATCGCAAGGAAAGCTGTGCCCCTAGCTAAGTTGATATTCTGCAATCGTTAACGCTTGTATTACGGGAATGACGTCATCTCAACGCTCAGTCATGAAAGAATTGGGGGCGTGGCCAACTCGAGGCGTTCGGCGCAAGAGAATCAAAACGAAACGGTTGTGACTTGGCTAGGGGGGCTGGTCTTCTTCTACTTCTTTTCACATCGATGGTAAACCGGTTAAGGCGTAGGAGCCAATGGGCTAAACTGGCAAAAAAATACAACAGAGACATTAAACCAAAACAAAGAATGAAGTGCCGTATCATGTCTTCCACACAACTTAGAATGGACAATTGGACAGAGATTGCCTGGACACAAAATGTAGTTGCACTTGATGAAAATGTACAAAATGTAAAGACAAGAAAATAAGTGACGAGTAAATTAAAATGATAACTGTGAAAAAAAAATTTCCGTTACGTGTCTTAGTGTCGCCACACGCCACAGCCACAAACGGCGCCACAAGAAGCTAAAAGCAGCCACACCCCATTTGTGGCGTTTTTTTTTCATGCGCGCAGTACCATAATGGACTCTGATAGAGAAGGTTTAAATACGCGAATGGCGTGCCCGCGTGCTGCGTCGCTGTATATCATCGTTTAGTTGCCGATTCGGGCTACAAGAAGCGGGAAATGGTGATCTGTAGCGTGTGCAGCGAATCCATATAAAATGCATGGAAACATATGGAAAATATGCTGGTGGCGGCGTTTTGTGGTTATGGCCGATGGCGCGTGTGCGATGACCCTTATGGTATAAAACCAGACTATTCAATTTTCTACGCTCTCGCTTTTATTATTATTGAGTTATCGTAATAATTTGATATTTATCATAGTATTTATTAGTTTATTATTTTAGCATATTTATGTATTTTATTATTATAAATAACTTATTTTATATTTTTCCTTTTGTAGTATCTGTTATTTGTTTATTGTGCAAACCTACCACAGTGTTGTCTTTTTTAACCCAAAGGTTGACTGGTAGAGAATGCCTTGTTGCATTAAGTCCGCCTATGTACCACTACTGTACATGAAGTTTAAATAAATACTAAGCACAAAACATTTCCCATATTTTTAGAAATCTTAAAATTCTGACCTTTCCCTCACGCCTGTCTGCCTTCGTCCAGCCACGTCGACTCCAATGTCGTTTCAGTTGTCAGCGTCACATGCAAACCCCAAACTCCCATATCTATTTTAGAAACATCTCCTGGGAGTTTGTGCAAGGATAAAAATACAACGGAAACAACTCGGATGGGGAGTTAAAAATTTAAATTGCATTGCAAATAGGACGCGAACAAACAATTTAAGTTATGCATGCATGCTAGCATTTTTGTAGTGTCGCGTGTCTTTACAAGCTTTTATTTAGTTTCACCTATCCCGATGTTTGTCTATCATCATATCTTGCAAATTAAATTTGACCCACTTCCCGGTTACCGATTGAGCTGAAATTTTGCCTGGATGTGTAAATCAGATGATAATGCAAAATTATTATGACATGGAGCTGATCTGATGATGGAATCGGAAGGTGTGTCTATAGGAACTTGGTAGTTAAACGACACCACCCCATCGAGTTTGGGCTCGTATGATTCGTCTTTACTTGTTATATAGGTATACCGAGCTATACAAGCTTGCTGTAAAAAAAATATGTTCAATAAAAGCTTGTTATTGTCGTATTATCGTGTTTTTATAGTGTGTATTTTATTAAAGCAACAGAAAATATAGTACAGAAGCGGATATCTTACAAAAGTTAGACTGATTTTGATACTAGTAGGTACCTTTTTTTTTGTCGATGGAGAAAATCATCTTTGACAAAACCCGCTCTTGGGTGGAGCGGGAGATAGTGTCAGACTCTTACTGACTAAAAACCCCGCGCCGTTCCTTCTAGCCTTCATGCCAGGGCTCTAGTTTCCTTTCGGATAACCCCGACCCCGGTAGGCTTCGACCCAGCTAGGCCCCTCCTGTTGCTGACAACTCCTTGAGGCGCGCGAAAACAGTGCGCGCCGTCGACGTCTTGGCTCGGTCCGGACAGTTACCGGACGATCGGATACTAGTACTTGTTTTAACGTTATTATTGATAGACTCACGTTTGACGAATACCTCGTAAGTCATAAGTCAATTAATCATCTGTACAACAATAATGGTGTAGCAAGGCAATAAAGAGAGCGCTATGTTATGCCGGTTATGTCAGAGAGCGTACAAACGTTTGCGAGAAATTGACAATCGAGCAAAGTTTCAATATGTTTTTGTTTGTAGGAGGTGATCTCCTAAAGTACTGGGCCGATTGCAAAAAAAAATTCACCGATAGAAACCTGTTTTATTCTTGAGTGATATAGGCTATAATTTAAGTACGCGGGTAAAGCCACGGACAAAATCTAGTTAATAATTTATTTTATTTGGTTAAACAAACAACCTGCTCTGTGTAAGCAAAAATTTAAACTGTTTTACACTCCTTCTGTCTTTCTTTCTTCTGTTATCAAAACTCATTGTCCTCCTCCGGACTTTCCACCCGCTTCGTAGCTCCTAAAATTTCCACAAGCAACGTTGAAACATTGTGCTTTCAGTTGATTACAATACCGAAACTTTCTTCACTCCATCTCAATACGTAATAGTGTTGTTTTGTAAACAAACTTAGGTAAAAACTTCAGTCTATGTTGAGTTTCATACTTTCTTTGGAGTCTATTTGCAACGTTCCTTGTTTCATGCTTAACTTGGTTATATAGAAGAACAGAAGTAGAGATTGTATTTAGGTTGAAATAGTTATAAAACCTTTATTGACATGTGTTCGTTATATAGCGACATCTATGACGCCACATAGGAACTAAAATCCAAAATCCTGCATCCCAATATTAGGACTATATTTTACCGGGACGCCATGGCGGCACAACAAGGGATACGAGTGATGATGATGATGATGACATAGTAAAATATATATTCCGAAAATACGTACTAAATACGGTTAAAGATATTTATTTCTCAAAAGAATTTCACATTCTCTTACAGAGATTAACCCTTCAGATACCGTCAATTAGAGACACAATAGTAAGACAATAGATGCGCGGCCACCGGTGGTCGCTTGGGGATTCATGAATTAAAAACATATTATGTAGTAAACAATGTTACATACCAGCAGGCGTAGATAAAGACACAATAAAAAACAATTTTGTGCCTATCTTAAAATCAACATTTTAACACTTAATTTAAAAAATAACATAATTAAATCGTTTTATAACGTATACAAACTAATCAAACCAAAAGGCAAACCACACACAAAAACGAGTGATGAGGGTAGGTGCAATTTTATTGTTGATGCGTGTTTTATGTAAATAATGTAAGTAATATAACTTTAATGAGATAGAGACTGTTAACGATTGTTTTCTCCCGATAGATCTCTGAAAAGAGACATCAAAACAAAAGTTCAAGGGCCATTTTAAAGTCTAGACGTTTTGGCGGAATTAGGTGAATCTAATAACGTATGTAGGGCAACGCCTGGCCTTCTAAAAGAAGTACCATAGACCGTGACACAACTACAAACTCGCCCTGACCGCCTTTTTACCCCCACGCAAGTGATCATGAAATTCTTTATAGGGTTCACACGAACCATTATGGGCACTACGTTCTTATAGATATGTCTTTAATATTCTACAAACCCATGACTGTTCTACAGTACCTCCTCCTTCTTCTTCTTCCTACCCTTGTCTCGTGTTATTTGGGGTCAGCGCAACACGTTTTTTTCTTCCATCCTACCCTGTCACTCGTCATGCTATCACTGTCCTTTTCTTTCATGTCACTATTCACATTCATCTTTTCTTTGGCGGGAGGCCAGTCTCCCTCTCTACCAATCCACATGTATACTCATAACTCTTTTATTAACATACATTTCATCCATCCTCTTTACATGACCATACCAAGACAAACGATTCCCCTTCAGCTAGTCAGTCACTGGCGCCACTTTCAAACTTCCTCTAATATACTCGTACTCATTTCTCACTTTATCCAATCTCGTCACACCACACATCCATCTCAATATTCTCATCTCCGTTACATGCAATCTTTTTTTTTTAATTTTCTCTTAGTGCACGTATCGGGGTCATGACTAACCTACTTGCCATTCATTACGAACGAATGAATATAAATGATGCAGTGCGAGAATGGAAATTTATTAACTTACGAATAGTGTTTCTTGACTAATCAGTTAATGCCTGTGTAAGTGACTAAGTATGTATTTTATTTGTTGCTGCGTGTATCGATACCATGTCCACGAAGCAATGGCGATGGAAAAGCCTAGGTATCGAATAGTTAAAAACTAGCTTTTGCCCTCGGCTTTGCCCATGTGAAAATATCCCAATAGTCTATACAGGGTTATTTGCAGTTATTTGTAAAATACTGGCAACCTCTCAGGACCGGCTTTTGCAGAAGTTTCGCAACTTTATTCACTTCCCTTTCCGTTTCTGCTTCCGCAAAATTTATAACAGAACTTTATACAGAAGAATACAGCGTGGAGCGCGGGGTTGGGGAGCGCTTGGACGACTAGACGCATCGGAAGAGAAGCGGATGGTGGGTGCGGGGGCGGTACACAAACGTGTCGCAACGAGTTTCTTTATTATTATATTTTTTCTAATTCAATTACACAAATCTTAAAAAATTAAATTGTACTTTTTCTTAGTATTAACACTACTGCTTCTGCTTTCGTTTCCCCTTCCGCATCCGCAAAGATTTTTTTTTTTGTTTCCGCTTCCACTGCATCACTAATTACCAACATTCAACTTTTGTCCTACGCGTTTTAAAAAAAACTGTCATATTTTAGTTTAATTTCATACAAAAATAAAAATATTGAACGTTCTAAATATTACGAAGTCTATGCGAAGCAAGCGATAGTACAATAGCTGAGGGGAGCGGGAATTGGCTGGCGGAGGTGCTTGATGCGCTTTCGTCGTATCATACAGACGTAGCAGAGCAAAATACGAGTGAAAGTGAATGAGTTGAAATGTGTTAGATAGAACAACGAAATCTTGAAGGTTTGTTTTTAATAAATGAATTAATTATATTTTGTAAAAAGTCATAGAACAAAAGTTGTTGTTTATGATGTTAGTAATACAGTCCTGCAACTGTATCTTCAAAGCTAGAGTGAATAGGCTCTTAATAAACTAGTGCACCGTACCATCAACCATTGCATCACTTCTTACCATCAGGTGGGATCGCAGTCAAGCACAAGTTTATATCAATAAAAAAAAACAAATTGACAAATAAAACAACACATCATTATGACATTGAACATAGCCCGTGGAGTAGGGTAACAATGGCTCATCACTATGAATGGACAAGACGAACACGCAATGCGGACTTGTTCCATCCCTAGAGAAATCTGGGACTGAACCGCGCCACATAAAGAAGACGTGACGGCCCAAATGTAGCAATGAAATGACATTATATATTGAAGTTGGTACTAACTGTTGAAGTTGGTATTAACATCAGTAACTTTGCCCAGTACCGTCTGGTAACAGTTAGGGAGTTACAAGATCATGGCAGAATCTCTACAAAAATGAGGCCTTTGGAGAAGTTGAAATTTTTACTGCTTTGTTTGAAAAATGTTATTTTTAAGTATTTATAATATTTTAAGGTCCCCAAAACAGAAATATAAGGATATAAGAAAAGAGGTTTGAGTTTTAAAATTTCGAATTTAACATTTAGACATGATCTTAAGTTTTATAAAAGTACTAGCTTTTGCCCGCGGCTTCACCCGCGTACATAATCCCAGGATAAAAAGTATCCTATGTGTTATTCTGGGATATGGTCTACTCGTGTACCAAGTTTCATCGAGATCCGTTCAATAGTTTTTGCGTGAAAGAGTAACAAACATCCATACATAAAAACTTTCGCATTATTTTATAATACATTTAAGTAGTATTAAGGCAAAATACTAAAACGCAAAATACAGTCCTCATCTATACTAATATTATACAGAGGTAAGATTTGTATTTTTATGTTTTTGTTAGAAATAAAGTAATTATTTAACTCAAACACTACTAAATCAATTTTATTTTATCACTCCTGGCTCCGTCTTGAATATGTTGTGGTCAAAATTATCAACTAAAACTGGCCAAGATATGTCAATTCACGTTTGGCCATGTTGTTAATGTAGAATTTCTGTCATAATCGTTAATGTAGAATTTCTGTCATAATAAAAACTAGAAACTTTTGTACTACTCTTCTAACAACAAAAATTCAATTAAAAACTCTGCAACCAAAACATATTTTCAACTGTGTATCAAAAATCTTAATCTTCACTAAAAATACTTATTGAGACTCTTCTACAATTATTGAGGAATTTGGGGCACCCCAACTTAGACAGATTAGGTTATAAGGGGATCGTGGGGTCTAGAGTACGAGCAAAGCGAGCGAACACAGACCACGCTATCCCCGTCGAGGTTATTTTGGTTTTAATCACCCAAATGAGCATATGTTAATGCACAATTAGTATTTTTGATGGAATAAAACCATATTTTGCAATAGAAAACAAGAATACATTGAGGAATAGCGGACTCTACAACTGGACAACGTAACTATTTTACGATATGGCCAGTCATGTTTGACCATATCGTGAAATAATCATGCGTTTAACTGAAATACCAACATTTCATGAAATGGCCGATCACGTCATGAAGTGATCATATAGTGATATATTTAATTTGTACCCCTGCAAAGCCGGGTCACTACTAATTTAATAAAATGGTTTATGATACTGGCCAAACAATGGACACTTAAATAAATATCATTTTAAACAGATTAATAAGAGCCAGCACCAATCTGTGGCCCGATCTCATCGTTATTTCATTTTACGGACGGTCAGACAGATTTGTTTATTGAAACTGGCTGTTAACTCTGGATTTACTTAATAAATTGATCGCAATTAAGCCAACAAGGGGGATACTGTTGTGCGTAACTTATATTGTGACATATTCGTCTATATACAGGGTTATTTGTGAATCAGTAACAAACTTATAGAACTATATAACTAACATCATAAACAACAGCTTTTGTTCTAAGACTTTTTACAAAATACCAAAAACAAACCTTCAAGATTTCGTTGTTCTATCTAACCCCTGCCATCCGATTTCTGCTCCCTTCCGCTTTTGTACTATCGCTTGCTTCGCATCATTCAGACTTCATAATATTTAGAACATTCAATTAAAATATTTTTATTTGTGTATGAAAATCTGGTGAAATAAAATATGATAAATTTTTAAAAGTACATAAGTTGTTGTTTATGATGTTAGTAACATAGTCCTGAGAGATTGCCAGTGTTTATATCCCTGTGTAAAAGGACAAACTGGCTGACCTAACAACGCACTGCCGAAGCTACTGGAATTAAGAGCATAAAATTTTGCACAAGGTTATGACGTAGACGAGCAATAAGAAAGCATTTGTCGAAGTTCAGGGTCAAAGGGGATAAAACGCGGGTCCAAAGTTTGTATGGAGACACTTTTTTCACGCTGTTGGTTCAGTAGTTAGTGACTCTGACTGTTTTGCCGGAGTGAGTTTGATACCTACTCCGGACCAATATAAGTATTTTATAAACTTAATATCGATGTAACTATGTGCCTAAACTATTGATCGATTAGGTTTTCATTTCAGCAAAAAGATGGACACAATCTAAACATATTTCCTGAAAATAATACAATCACAGATTCTCCCTTATATTGAACAGTGGTGGCCGAGTGGTAACGGTCCCGACTTACAAGTTGTAGGTCCCGAGTTCAAACCCAGCCAGGCGCATTACTTTGTGTAATTTATTTCATCACCACTGCTCTCAAAACGGTGAAAGAAAACATCGTGAGGAAACCGGCATGTCCTAGAACCAAAAATTCGATGACATGTGATATTCACCAAACCGCACTGGGCCCGCGTGGTGGATTACGGCCCATTCCCTCTCCTAGAGAGGAGGCCTGAGTCCCAACAGTGGGAACATTATAAGGCCAGCTATTGAACATTTTTACAAGCTTTTATTTAGTTTCACCTTTCCCGATGTTTGTCTGTAATCAAATCTCGCAAATTAAATTTTACCCACTTCCTGGTTACCGATTGAGCTGTAATTTTGCATGCGTGTGTAAATCAGATGTCAATGCAAAATTATTATGACATGGAACTGATTTTATGATGGAACTGGAGGTTGGCTAGTGGCTATAGGAACTTCGTAGTTAAACGACACAACCCGATCGAGTTTGGGCTCGTATTTCATAAGCAATACCAACAGCAGAATTACTTACAGTCCTATTGGAAATCATTGCGAGTACAAATAAAACTTACATCAAAAAATGACATTTCAGTAACCATGCAAATAACAGATATGCATGGCATTGACCAAATGAGAAATTAGAGACAAAGAAAAATAAAAAGAGTGTCCAGTACACCTAGATCTAGAACACTACGAAGACAAAAATACACCGAAATATAAAAACGTACACTATTCACAGTTTATATAGGCGGCGTTTGCATGAAGCAAAACTCAACGAGAAGACATCGATAGGGTGATCCATCAAGTTGGATACAAGTAGGTACCTATGTATGATTCGTCTCGACGAGTATTAATTATATAGGAATAAAATATTTTCATTAAAAGCTTGTTCTGATTACCATTTTCATGTTAAAGCTCATAAAGATTTCAACCTTATAAATTAAAAGCAAAAACACAAACGAGTTTACCAAAAATATCGCAAGCATTTTTAAATCTACGAATCTTCAAACAAGATTGTATTCTCGATACCAAATCTTCACTTAAGCTATCCTTTCAGGCTCCAGCATCTTCACACCTTCCCCTTACACCTCGTGGGTGTTGTGTCAATATTTTTTCAGTTAAAACGTTCGAGCCTGCTTGCCGGAGCATCAGAATTGGGTCAAATGTACTCCACTTGGTATAATATGAGCGTACGGTAAATAATTGTTGAGTGATCAGTTTTAAGTGGGTAGTTTGCCTGAGTGGAATACTGAGATATTTTGTAAAAATCTGTAGCCTTCCATTTTTAACGATGTCTATCTATTTTAACCTTTTGAATACCGTAATTAGAGACCCGATAGGAAGACAATGAGAAAGCGACCGCCACGCGGTGACAGAATGGGGCTGGCGAACGAAATGTCCATCACTGATTCGCAAAAGATGCAAAAAAGATTTTTTTGTGACGTAACGGCCAAACTCACGCTGTGCAATAAAAAGTATCGGAATACACGACAATGAATGGTCTTTCTTATTATATACTAGCGACCTGCCCCGGCTTCGCTCACTGTTTCTCCACTATTTAATGGATACTATTATACATATAAACCTTCCTCTTTAATCACTCTATCTATTAAAAAAAACCACATCAAAATCCGTTGCGTAGTTTTAAAGATTTAAGCGTACATAGGGATATAGGGACAGAAAAAGCGACTTTGTTTTATACTATGTAGTGAAGTTGCAAATACTTATGCCATGTACGCCGTGTACGCTGCGTCAATAATGAAAAATCGATAAAGATATCCAATCAATTTTTATCGATCGATTGAATTTTTAATTGATCGATTGATGTTTTTTTCTAATAGTGTTATTTAAAAAACCTAATAAGTATACTTTACAAATGAGGTCATACTCGATTTGAAACATGTAGGTAGTTAGAATAATGATGAAGTGACCAAAACCATGGTAATAGTATCACCTTTTATTTCATCACGATAATTTTTTAACATTTTTCTCTAACGTTGGTCTAACTAAACGATTATTCACCACTAGTAATACAAAAATAACCCTCTTTTTGGGCTGCTTTTTGTTATTGTATTGGTGATTTTCGGAACTTATTGCATATAATATATTATGTTAACGGACTCAGATTGCTATCAAAAACGAAAAGTAACTACTTATATGTATTGTGATATTTTTATTCAGTTTCATGAAAATCACTTGGAA
This sequence comes from Mythimna lalbum, assembly GCA_949319445.1. Taxonomy (NCBI): domain Eukaryota; kingdom Metazoa; phylum Arthropoda; class Insecta; order Lepidoptera; family Noctuidae; genus Mythimna; species Mythimna lalbum. The sequence continues at coordinate 14,108,864 of OX439357.1, read as the reverse complement.
GCATGAAAAATTATACCTAATGGTGCGTTCAGACTATGTAACATATTATATAACTTGTGTTGTAACCTTGTCCAAAATTGCAACATAAAACAATACTGTACCAATTATAATAACAATGCAATATAACAATGTCTGGCATATAACAATGTATAACATCATTGGCATCAGATTTAGCTAGGGAACCTATGCGCAATGTCTGATTATCTAGCATATAATATTTATCTTAATCAAATAACAGATGAGGGAAGAGATTTCTTCTATCGGATCTTAGATCAGCAGTACAGTTTGGCCAGCCATTGCCTTTCATAGCGTGTTTAGTTCGCTGCCGGCGCACTGTGGCGTTCCCAGCTTTGTGCTTTAGAGATGTCTATTGAAAACAAAAGTTACGAACGGGGATCGTCGCTTCATTGCATTTTATTGCTTTCCGATTCATAAGCGCTCACTTACAACATTTAGCAGTTATTTAGTGCGGCCTTTACGAGTTTTTCTTCCCTATGTTTTGGATTGGGAACTTCAGAAATAAACTGCAAAGAAGCTTTTAGAAATTTTTGGCAAGTGAATATATTGGAGACAATACAATATGGCACAAGTGTGCATCATCAACAACTCTTACCATGATTTATTTATCTATACATTGCTCGTGTAGTTTATCATCGAGACTTTTTGTAAGTAACCTCACTTAAAATCGTTAACATGTGCAAAGCAATAGGCTGCTTTATTGGCCTCTTGAGTTTTAGAAAACCAACCGGCTTAGTGGTAGTTAATGACCGAAAATTATAACCGTGATTGTACTCATGATTACAGACAACTTTCTCAAATAAACTTTTTTTATACTCATTATTTAACTTATATTATATTACTAGCTGCTCCCAGCGGCTTCGCCCGCGTGATAGCAGAAAATTATCTCAAGGGAACATACTTCCGGGATAAAAAAGTACCCTATGTCCTATTCAAGGACATGGTCTATCCGTGTACTAAGTATCATCAAAATCGGTTTTGCCATTTAGGCGTGAAGACGTAACAAACAAACTCACTATCGCTTTTATAATATTAAAGTAAGGATTTAACCGGAACATGTAGGTTTGCAAGCGGCACGGGTGCACTATCACTATAAAATAAATTGTTAGTGGCCTTGACTGCTCTGCCGGAGGTCGTGTGGTCATTTGTCCTGGGTAAGAAACCCAGGACAAATGTTTATTTGATGAGCGTGATCATTTGTTCTGTTTCTTTGTTTAATTTATTTTTATTATACCCAATATGTATTTAGAAATATAAAAGTATGTTTATCAGTTGTCTAGTACTCATAACACAAGTTCTGCTTAGCTTGGGACTAGACAGGCGGCATTGTGTGATAGTTGTGGAGTATTATTATATTATTCCTATCGCGTACATCGCGCGAACCAGCGAGCTAACATGTTACACCTGATGGCCAACGCTCTACGTTACCCTCCAAGTCAGCATCATCCAACCGACTATCGGTGACCCTGTGTCCGGTGACTTCAAACGAGTGACTCTTTTCAGCGGAACTCCGCCCAAGGAAACTGGTAAAACATTGTCACATGCTTTATTTTGCTCCCTAAACACTAGAGCTCGCTTTTGGTTGAGTTACACCTGAGACCATGAGTCGCCGCATAGTCTTCACAGATTCAGATGAGCCTTGCTAACGCACTAATCGATGGGCTCAGCAACATCATATCATCCGCTTAAGAGGTTCCTTCTCCACTCGCTTATCGTAAACATCGAAAATGGTTTAACCCTTAATTTGGCAACGAAAAAAAAGTAAGAAATACATAAATTTAATTATTGGAGGCCTTTGGGGGTGTGCTAAAGAGCCCCGAAAAAATGTTGAAATAAATCCTGAGTTGCCCACTGTTGGGAAAAGTCATGTCCGTCACAGCGGACATTACCAATAACTTAACGATGAACGCATAGATTTGCATGTCCGCTGTGGTGGACAGTGCCAAATTGCCAAAAAACGTTAATATTATTATGTTTATTTTATTAAAATAAGATAATACAAAACAAAAAACGCAGAAATTAACCTAAAAATGTTATTAATTTAGAAAACAATTTCTCGGGGTTTTGCCTGTTACAAAGCATAATCTAGTATTGCATTTTATGCGATATACGACGGCTTCTTTTGGCAGTATCTGCAACGACCTTCTTCCATCGTTGAGGGGAAATGGCCTATGTTGTCATATTTGACTGGACTCGCTGGGCGGGCGACGTTTGGTTTGCTTACTTTTGCTGTCTCAGTTTTACTTCTTTTGGCACATCTGTTTGCCTTCAACAATATTTCATTAATATCGTATCTGAATGCTTTTAGAGGTATTTTACCTTTCGCGTTACTTGAATGCTTACGGCGGTAGAGTAACCAAGCGTTATTCACACATATATCCAACATTTGAGAATATAGCTAAATACCATCTCCTACTTTTAAATGGTGTTTTATATAGTGAGATGAGCATGTCAGCAAGATCAACACCTCCCATATGTTTATTATATTGGCATACAATCTGTGGACATTGGACGTCGATCTTGCATTTTGCATCCTTGCAATATCTGCGGATTTTTTCTATAGGCTCACTTGCCACAAAAGAACTAATTAATGTGACAGCCTTATTGTCATTCCAACGAACTATTGCTAAGCGATTTTGGTTACAAACGGCTTGTACAAAATGTCCTCTAGGCTTCTTTTTCATAGCCTTATCAGTAAGCAGAACAGTTTCTGCTCCTCTAAGGCGATTGCCTCGGATAGTACCTAAAGCAAAGATGCCATAATGTTCCCGAAGAATGAAAAATAACTCCGGTGATGAAAAAAAGTTATCACAAAACACGAATGCCGGCTTATGGACAATGCTTTGGCATAGAGCTATGACCACCTGAGCGCCAAAACCAAGAGACAATTCCTCTTCAGTAAACGTATGGTAACGGAACGTATCGTCACCTCCATAAAGCACAAAATCATAAATTATCCCTGAAATGCCAGCCCATACATAATTTTTAAACCCCCATTTATTTGGCTTATCCTTCATGTATTGTTTTCTTTTGCCTGCCTTAGGTCCTTTGTATGCTATCATCATTTCATCTATGCTAAATTTTGTCTCCTTTTTTTGTTGTTTTAAACACTTTTGTCTTATTTGCTCTACAACTGGACGTACTTTATAGTATTTGTCTTCATCATCCATGTTATTCTCGACAAAATGCAAATATCGTCGCACTTGTTGGTACCTTTTCAAGGACATTACATCACCAACTTTAGCATACCTAAATTTATCCGACCAATAATCGAGGTATGAAGGCATTACAACAATACCCATGATAATGTGAATAGCCAAAGAGTCTTTAAATTCTTCTTCTGACAGCTGAATTGACTTACCAGTTTGTTGAACAGAGTATAAATTTGTCTGTTCAACAATGAAATTTTGAGAAAAAAAAAGAAAAAATTAACTCAAAGGTGAGTCAAAATCATCTGGAAAATCAATATAATCTCCATTTTCATCCTCTTCTACTGTCGCTCTGTGGCGGAATTGTGCTACTTTACATTTATAAGACAGCTGAAACTTTTTACCCTTCTTCGCTTTCTTTGCTGGTACTGTAGATGGCTGTTTCCTGGACCTTGTGTTTCGTGATGCAAGTGGAGAAGAAAAAGCTATAGGTGCCATAGGCGTTGATGGCAGTGAGGGAATAGCAGATAGGGATGGAACATTCTCATAATTAGACTCTCCAATTTCGCGCACGATAGAATCTGATATAATATCATTATTATCAATGTTCGGTTCTTCGTCTTCAGATGTACTGATTGTTAGGTTTGCAAGGGAAGATGTAATTGATGGTGCAGAAGAAGAAAGAGGGGAAGAAGCATAAGCACGCGGGTCATCATGCATTTCTGTTTCAGATTCAGAATTTTCACTAGCATCGGAAGGTGCATGCTAATTTGGAACTAAAGCGATAATTTTACTAGCACGGTTAGGCTGTTGACAAAGAAAAATAAACAAAACTGAGAACCATACCAAAAAAAAAAATATTAACCTTTTTGGCGTTGTCCGCCACAGCGGACATAGTAATAAAGTACTACATCTCTATGCAATTAGCAATGTTCGCTGTGACGGACAAAGCACTTTAGCAACAAAAAACAGCATGAAAATGTAAAAGAACGTATTGATTAGTAGGTTATAATTATTTATAGAATGTTTTTCTAATAATTGAGTCGAGATTTCAAGACATTCATAGGCAAAAAGGAGGAAAAAAGAATATAAATACCTTGAGCAAAACAGGTGGTCGTCTTTGCGCTGACATTTTGTGTCACGAATGACATAATTCAGTGTTGCCACACTCAAAATAAATTTTCTACTATTAGTTTATGAATTTAAGAAATATTTAGTTGATTTGTAATCGATGAGAATCGGATAAAAAACTAGTAGGATTTAATTTCTGTTGACGTCCGTGTCCGTCACACCGGACTTTATCAAATTAACCCTTCAGATACCGTCAATTAGAGACACAATAGTAAGACAATAGATGCGCGGCCACCGGGTGTCGCTTGGGGATTCATGAATTAAGGGTTAAAAGCTTGTTACTTCATTTAATGCAATCCAACGCGATGTTTGACGAAAAGGCCACGCAAAAAATGAAAGATAACGCCTGGAAACTCTGTTAGTATTCGGTAATTCCGAGATTTACTCGAAAATTTCACAAAACTTCCTCCAGGAAATAGCTGTTTTTTTAAACCCTTAAAAGTTTTTGGAAATAGTTATCGTCATTTAGAATCTTAATAAAATTTGCAAGGTCTTTAGAGGATTACTTTTTTGACTTTTTTAATTTTTAGGCAAATTATGAAGTGTCAAAGTTCATACAAAATAGAAGATTTTCAGAGGTTTTTACTGGATCAGTTTTACACAAATTTAGAAATTGGTTTCTTTAGAAACCTAGATAATATCCACAAGATACTGTGTTTCCAAAATATCTAATGAAAAATGTGTAATAACGTCATAATCAGTTATGAGCGGTTGTATGAAAAACAGTGAAAATGTGAGTCATGATGCACCACCATAACTAATATTATTGATTTATTGAATGCAACAAGGTATTCTATTGGTTATGCAACAAGGGATTTTAGGTCTTCAAAGACCTAAAATCCTCTAACAAAACTAATTAATTATGATCATTTAGCAAGTAATTCAAAGCTGTTAACAGATGGCGCCACAGTCAGCCTATAGCACAGACTTTAATGAGTGGCTGTGATTAGGCCAAATGACTGTAATTTGTTAAGAAACTATTAAGTTTTGAAACAGAAATCAAAGTAATTATAGACAAATTTAACTGAACTAAACTTGACTTGTTAGTGAATTGGAAGCGAGCACTACTGTTGATTGGTCTTCTGGATTCTGCGAGCGTATAGCCAGGGCCCGATCTAGCTATTTAGCCGCTCCGGGCAAAGATAATTTTCGCCGCCCTATACATAGGCACACAAAACCATATAAGTCACAGGCGCAAGTCACCTCTATCCTAGTCTTAGGAGTTTTTTAGTGAGAGCTTTATTGGGGGGCCTCCTTGGCCTGCCTGCATCCTGGTATCGAGGACCACCAGCGCTCTACAATACAAGCCTATGTGTGTTCACGTAGCCAACCACGCAGCTGACCTAATAATAAAATTACTCGATCAAACTCGGGCTTGATAAAGATTAAGCAGCTGTTCCGGCGTAAAGTACCGCCTCACCCTTGCCAAGATCCCCAATTTTTTGGCAGCCAGTTGAGCCTTTGCCTTGATGTATGAGCCGAAATTGAGAGTAGATAACAAAGTAACTCCAAGAAGCTCACGGTGGTCGGTTATCGGCACGGTAACACCCCGGAAAGATGGAGCCGAGTGGAATTGACTCCGTTTAGCGGAAAAAAGACACGCAAGCAAAAACAGTGTTGCCGAGTCCCTCAGAGGTCAGTCCCCTGGGGGACCCCGGCGCTTCCTCATGCCTCTCAATGGCCTCGCTCCAGATATGAATGGCACATTTTAGTACGTTGAACTAGTCAGATACGATTTTGGTTATCAAGAAGACACTTTTTTGAAATAATTTAAACTTGCTTTTGAAATTAAAATATTTAAGGGGTAAAAACACGTTAAAATATATAGGATTCGATGCCGATAATAAAATAAATTTTGGTGTTGCTTTCCCAATAATTTAATTACAAAAAAACTGGTGATTGATAATTTCGGTAGTAATTCATCACTGTTATCTTATAAATCGCTCCCAACTAAATATTTCTTAAGTTTGGAATAAAAAAAGAGGTATCTCGACTTACAGATCTGAGCTTAAATGGGGCATCTCTGTAAGTCGAGAATTTTTATTCGTCAGAGAAGAAGAAGTATGCGTGCACTGACTACACTTTTCACTCTGCTCAACTCTCCCATGCCTCCAACCTATCTCATAACTCACTTTCAATATCTCTGTTCTTCACACGCAAGGAATCTGCGTTTTTTAACAACCAACTGCTCTGTCCTTCTCATACTTCTGATTTTGTTCATTCTTCCTTCTGTTGAATGCGTTTCCTCTCGATATCAGGACGGCCGAAAGTCGGTATGCATTTAAGTGGAAGTTGCGGAATCATTTTCTACACCAATAGCAGAATCGTCTCAAAAACTTCTTTCTTTACTTTATATAAATATATATATGTAGTATATATATTTTATTAAATATATATGTATGTGTATTTTAACTATATGCATACTTTTTACTCTTGTTTTCAAAACAAAATTTTCTTTTTGTGCGCCTACCATATTGTCTCTTCACCTCCCTAGGTTGACTGGTAGAGAATGTCTAAGGCATTAAGTCCGCCTATGTACTTTGTGTGGCATGAAGATTAAATAAATAAATAAGAAGATAGCTTAGCTCGGCTGCATATGCTGTTAGAAAAATCCGCCAATTTACGGATGTTGATATCGCTAGACTAATCTATTTTAGTTATTTTCATGGTATCATCTCATACGGTATCTTACTATGGGGACGGGCTGCAAACATTGACTCTCTTTATATCTATCTCTATCTCTCTTTATATACTATCTTTATATACTATCTATCTCTCTTTATATACTATCTTTATATATAGGCATAGGCTTCAGATTAGCAAAAGTGGCCTCTTCTTTCATGGGGTACTGTTTAAAATGCTATAATAAAATACCTCCCCAAATATTAGAAATCAATGAAACAAAGTTTAAATCTTGTACCAAACGCACACTATGCAGGCAAGCATATTATAAGTTGGAGGATTATATTCAAGATAAAAATGCTCGGCTCAATGCTGATCCAGCTCCACTACCACTAGGTTCACTTTCGTTTTTGGAAACCATAGCATTGTTCAATGTAGAAGCACTTTTTTTCCAATTTGTGAATGTGAAGTACCATGGAACATTTTTATTGGGTTACGACTTTTTATTCTTTTTATTTTTGACATTACGAGCATGGCAGAGTTTGTCATGCTCACTTAAATGTCTCGCTGTTGGTGGCACGTGTTATTGGGTCATTCAGCTCCCTTGAAAATGGTTGAGCTGAGTGGGGCTGATGCACGCGTCATGCTCGTGAACGGGTGCCGTCAGTTGAGACTGGTCATCTCTTAGCTGCCAGTGGCTTAATTCAGTTTTTATCTTTTAATTGATTTATTTTTTATTTTATTATCTACATTGTGTTCACATAATAGAAGCAACAAGAAATAATGTAACTAAACATTATATGTAACACATTATGTGTTTTTAAAAGAGTGTCTATGGAGTTTCTTGCACGTTCTTCTCCATAGAGATCTACGCTTTGGAACGTGCAATTTAGCTTCACTTTTCTTGGACTGATCGACATTTGTCTATTCAAAAGTACCTACATTTAGTCTATTTGAAATAAATGATTTTGAATTTGAGTTTTGAATTTTGAATAGAAATAAAATTGAAAAAACGTATGTATCTATGAATATGCTGTATTACTTCACATTTTATTATCTGAAAACCCAAATCTAATATCGATAACAGCGTATGTTGACATAAAAATTAAAAGAAAAAATTAACCCATTATTTTGTCGTATATATAATTACCAGTCCGTGGCGGCGGCGTGGACAAGAAATTGATTTGTTACATATAATATGATTTATGCTACAAATCGTCGCCACACAGTGGGTTCCTACTGAGGGAAAGCGCCGTCTTGGCCAGCCTAGAAAGAGGTGGCGGGATGATTTGGACGCCTACCACAAGGACTGGTTAGAGACGGCGCAAGAAAAGAAATTTTGGAAGTACTTGGGGGAGGCCTTTGCCCAGCAGTGGGACAGTAATGGCTAGTAAAAAAAAATGCTACAAATCAATTTCGACTTTGGCGGTTAAAGGGTTAAATCAATAGTACCAATAATAAACAAACAATGTTATAACAAGTTTACACCTATACCTTACAATTGGAAAATAATTCTGCGAGACTTTTTAAGCGATTTTGTCTAAAGAGCGATAAGCATTCCTTTGATATTTGTGTGTGCGAGATTTTACCAGGCAAATACCAATCAAACAATTTCGGTATTTCTTTTGCATCCTTCGACTTATTTTTTCGTTTCTTGTTAGGTTTGCAAGTTATACTTTGACTGGAAATTCTTGAAACTGTAGTCCTCTTCTTTTTTTTACGTTTGGTTGATGTTGGACACAAATCTGACTCATCTGAGTCCATCTGACGTCGTGGTTTACGACCTATTGCCAACTTCAGTGTGTCGTCCGGTATATGAGTTCTTACGTTGGCTAAAGTATGCGTGTCTTTTTCTTCTAGCCGAGCAGCAACATGTTTCATACCCAAATGATTAGTTAAAATGGTGCGGATCGACTCGTGAGATACAGAAAGTTCGGCGGCTATCTCTCTCAGAGTTGAATGGGGATTTTCAGTCACTATTTCCTTCACTTTTGCGATGTTAACTTCAGTTGCAGACGTTGACGGCCTACCAGAGCGAGGCAAATCTTCCATCACATCTCGACCGCTTTTGAACGCTTTGAACCACTCATAAGCACGAGTTTTTGATAACGTCTATTCACCGTAAGCCTTCTGTAACATTTTCAGTGACTCCGAACACGAAATTCCATTGGCGATGCAAAATTTAAGACAAACTCTTTATTCGATATTTTTGTCCATTATGAAATTCGCAATACACACTATATATGATATTACTAAAACCAGCACTGTATTTAATATAAATAACAGATGCAACTAAAACTCCGCGCCAAAATGGAAAACAGTTGTGCCAATCTAACAACTACAAAAAAACAAAAATTTGAATTTGGAACCATAAACAAATCATCCATTCCCGATACTTTTTTGACTGATTGTATATCTTCTTATTCAATTAAGATTAATTTCGTAAATACTTAAGTACGTGTTTCACATGTAATTGTAATTCGACACTTTTCAAATTCAAAGTCAAAATATTTTATTTCATATAGGCCTACAAGGGCTCTTATAAAACGTCAGAAGCTAGTGCACGGTTCCAAATTGGTCGTTTCCTATGGAGAAGAACCGGCAAGAAACTCCATGGTTACTCTTTTAAAAAATGTGTTTATTAAAATATTGATTGATTTATGTAAGAACAGTGTAGTGTAGTGTAGAGGTGTAGAGTGTAGTGTGTGTGTGGTGTGTAGTGTAGAATTAGAAGGATCACTCGTACTACCTGATTTAAAAATTGGTACTACTTTACTATGTTTCATTAAATCAGGGAATGTACCACTGTCTATACATTGATTGAATATGCCTGTTAAGACAGGAACAATTGAATCAATAATATCTCCGAGAACGTTAACAGATACTTTCTAATTTATTGTCATCATCTTCTTTCAAAATCCTAATTATAAATCCTTTCGCAGTAGTGATTTTCATAGACTTACGTAACACATATTATGTAAGGTTTTTAAAGTTACTTCGAATAAGAATCGATAGATTTTTTTATAAAACCTACATTTCACATCACAAAATAAGCTGTTCGAGAAAAATCTATCTATCTGACGTCATGTCTTCTAAATCAGTCATTGGCGTACATGACTCATCGAATGTTAACACAAAGTAACCATTTTTGAAGATTTACTGTTTTATTTATTTTTACTGATATTGTGTTTTCTAAGAAATATTTAAAAATGTATGAAATATGTAGGATAGAAAATAAAAAAGGAGATAATAATAATAAGCATTTATTTCACAAAAACATAGTAGTACCTTGCACAGTATATTAATTTTTTTAATATTTTTTTTTTTCAGGTAACAAAAAAAATATGCCTCACCATACAAAATTATAAACTTGATTGGACAATTCGTATGGCCAGGTCGATTGTTTTTCGTTTCCTAAAAAAAAAAAACTATTGAAAGGTTGTTCAGTTTCATCTACTGAGCAAGCCTTTAAAGTCTGCGGAGGCCTGTCCCTTACAACCTGTATATCAGACCTGAATTGTGGATATTACAAATCAATTTCGACTTTGGCTTTTAAAGGGTTATTAAATCAATAGTATAAATAATAAAGAAACAATATTATCAAGTACTTACAAGTGAAAAGTAATTCTGTAAGACTTTTTATGTGATTTTGTACTAAGAGCGATAAGCATGGTTTTAGTGTAGGCATGTGTGTGAGTGTATATATGCTTGCAGGATCAAGGTTTTGTGGTTTCACTTTTGATATTTGTGTGTTTGTTTTTGTTTGTCTTAGCTACCTCCAACCACCCTAAATCATCTATTACTATTATTAATTTCCCATTACGTCTCTCCAAACCCAACCAGCAGCAGTCCAAACAAGCCTTTTTCCCAGCCACCCTGCAAACATTCCTGGTACAAAAAACCAACCAAACAATTTCTGTATTTCTTTTGCATCCTTCGTCTTATTTTTTCCTTTCTTTTGTTTCTTGTTAGGTTTGCAAGTTGTACTTTCACTGGAATTTTTTGAAGGTTTAGTCTTCTTTTTTTTACGTTTGGTTGATGTTCGACACGAATCTGACTCATCAGAGTCCATCTGACGCCGTGGTTTACGACCTATTGCCACCTTCAGTGTGTCGTCCGGTATATGAGTTCTTACGTTGGCTAAAGTATGCGTGTCTTCTTGGTGCGATGCTTGCAAGTACACTGGAGGATGGAGTATCAGTAACCACCAAACATCTGTAACAGAGAACAACATAGCAGTCAGCTTGATTCTAGACATTGGGGTCGAGAACATTCGAAGATTTCTATGAACGTGGAACCTGTCAAACCAATAAACCATGCACTGCATATATTTCGTTTTTGTTCTCTTTCTCCGTGATCTCTTTAAGAGTGTCTTTTAATATAACATACACAGGTTAGTTTGACGCTCAAACACCTGAACGGGTTTGATTGAGTTTTGACAAACGGGTATAAAAATCTTACATGATATTAGGTTCATGGTTGCACAGGTTTTTTGTTTTCACATCATCTCACAGTGACGGACTTGATGAGAGTGAGAGCAGCAGAAATATAATGGATCCATAGATAACTACGGTTTCATTTTATATTATTGGAAAATTATAAATTAGTCATACAATTTATTATTTAATTAAAACTCTATGTTCCTTTTAATCGTTTGTTAAAGAGCGATTTAGATAAAGCATTAGCAACGGGCAGATTCGCAATGGCGGATAGGGAAATATTAATTTTAATTAAAACGTGACATAATCGACTCGCTTTTGCTCGTGATTTCTTCCGCGTCAAATTCCCTATTTACCACAAATCTACATCTATACAGGGTGTAAGGAGAACGCTTCCGAAGCCAGAACGTAGATTATATACAACCTAAATGCAAACGGATACCAATAACCTTTCGCTTTAAATTGATTATTTTCAAGACTTCATATTTCGTAAACAAGCATTGGATAGCGTACGAAACGTGAGGTCACTGACACGCAAGGCGACGTCGCACCACCGCGCCCGCGCTTATTAGACGCCGAAACGAGCCGATTTATACGGAATTTACAAACATCACTTTCAAAATGCCTAGGCCACACCCCTACAACTCTTCATAAAATTATGAATTTTAATTGCAATTGTAGTCCATTGTAAAAAGCTGACAGAGGCATTTTATGTACCTGTCTAAATCCTTTGCGACCTTATGAGGTTTGGCTCGAACTGAGCTCCATTCATTTCAATACAAAGCCGGGCCCGTCGCTGTGTCGATCCGTGAACACGAGGCATTAGTGTTGGATCCTCAACACATTCTTCACGTAGTTTATTAAAAACACTCACTCACACACATCAGCACTGTCACATTCCCGATCAAACACTCTTTCTTTCACATACCCCCACAAAAAGAAGTCCAACGGCGTTAAGTCGGGTGAACGAGCCGGCCAGGCGTGCGGCCCCAGCCTTCTGATCCAGCAGTCATTAAAATGCTCAGTGAGACGCTCGCGGACGGGACGCGTAACATGCGGTGGAGCGCCATCGTGCTGGAACCATGCTCGACGAAATTCAGCCACAGACACATTGTCTAGCATATCATTTAAATGTCCATTTATAAAATTAAGATATGCTGATCCATTGAGGCGCTGCGGTAGAAACACTGGTCCTAGGATTCGTCCATTAAAAATACCAGCCCATACGTTGACGGACCATCTGGTCTGATGGCCGGTTTCTTGAGTGACGTACGGGTTCACGTCTGACCATACATGGGCATTCCTCCTGTTCCACATCCCGTTTCTCGTGAATGTGGACTCGTCCGTCCAGATAATGTGCTCAATGAAGCCAGGCGCACGTTGTTGTTGATCTAGCAGCTAACGACAGTACGCACGACGACGAACGTGATCATTGGGCAGCAAAGCTTGTACTTTGTGTATTTTGTAGGGCCGCATTCTGTTCCGGCGCAAGACCTTATGAACTGTCCAGTGAGAGACTGTTGGTACACCCCGGCGCCGCAATAATTTCGCCGCACTTCGTGTACCCAGGCGTGGATTTTGGCGAATCACATTTAAAATACGCTCCTCAGTCTGAACATTCACTTGTTGTCCACCACCTGCCGCCATCGGAGCAATCGGTCGATTTTCTAAGACTCGCTGAAAAGCTGCCGTTATAATGCGAGAATCAGATGGATGCCGGACGTTCGGAAATCTGTTTCGGTAAATTCTCAACGCTAGAGAAGCATTGCCAAGGGCTTCTCCTAAACACATCAACATGTTGCCGTATTCACGAGCACTGTAGGGGAGGTGGGCCTAAAACAGGTACCCCGCCTAAAGAGGGTAGGCTTTTAAATTTGCGCGCCGTAAGTAAAATTTCAAATGCGTGAGTGCAGTGCGGTGTCTCGGACATCATCCAATCACATGCAGTCGACTCGCTACAGTGATACAAGCGCTTTCAGGGTAATATAAAAAAATGTTTTTTTGCTATTTCCACTAAAAAATATTGGTTTGGTATAGTTGTGTTTACTTAAAAATGGTGTATGATATGTTCTCAAAAGTTTTACGTTATGATTTTACTAGTATTGTGCTATTTTATCTTCGAAAACTTGTTGCTACCTTTGTTTAAATTTTAAGGTTATGAAGTGTAAAAACTAAAACGTGCTCTTGGGCAAAACGGGTAGGGGTAAATCGGGTACCTGCTTTGCCCTTACCCGTTTTACCCTAGAATATGCCTTCATGGGTTGGCAGGAGTCACTTTATTTAGTTTTTAATTCATAAATGAATGAAAAATTAGAATGTTGCTTGTTAATGGACCTAGGTATTGCTTCTTCTTTTTTTAGATGGTAAAAAAATATAAAAGAAAAACTACAAATGCTTCCTGGAACGAGGATATTATGAAACGGGCAATGGCATGAGGCATGCACAACATATTCTGGTAGAGGTTCCTATTACTGTGACGGCTGTCAGGAATAACTTTAATTTTATGGTTAACTAGCTTTCCGCCCGCGGCTTCGCCCGCGTGGACTACAGTTTATATCGCGCACGGAAAGACCCGTGCTCAGCAGTAGAATTATAGGTAGCCTATGTGTTATTCCAGTGTCTCTTCTACCTACCTACCAAATTTGATCTAAATCCGTTTAGTAATTTTTGCGTGAAAGCGTAACAGACAGACAGACAGAGTTACTTTCGCATTTATAATATTAGTAGGGATAACTGAGACGTTAAAGTTGATTTATGATGAATGATGATCCAAGAAAGTACAAAAAGTTTAATAATGAAGACTGCAATGAAAATGAAGACTTAATAGTATTAATATAGAATTAGTTAATTAACAAAATTTCCTTGTAATGTCCATTGATCTCGATAATGACCTTATACCCGTTATGCCCCACCCGGCGTACCTGTTTTAGGCACCCCATGGGGGAAAACGGGTAGTTTGAAGGTTTTGTTTTGTTTTTTGTTTTTGTTCGAATTATGAAGAAAATGTTTATGTTTGTTCTTATTTTAGATTCTTTATTAATTATATATTTGAAAAGTAAAAACAGAAGTTTAATTTTCTTTTCTAGGACTTTTTTATTGTACATGTCCCTTAGCGTACCCGTTTTGGGCCCACCTCCCCTACACGTATGCCTCAGGCATTGTTTAAAACAACAAAAAGTTATAACTAAAAAGAATAAAACAGCACTAAAAACGTAACAATACCTAATAACTAAACACAAATTTAAAACTAACAAAACAATAATTAAATACGATTCAATACCTATCGATCGGTTAAAAACGTAACGCACGTTAGCTCACGAACCGAGTCGGAAAGGAACTGTCTAGATTACTATTATTTACTAAAGAAGTACTATGAAGATCAAACAAGCCGCCTGCAGGTGGTGCCGGCCGACAAACGTTACCGCCGCGTTTCGGCGGCGTCCGCGCGGGCGCGTAGGCACAAAGCGGTGTGTTTTGATGTGCAAAGATCACCAATTTACAGAGGCGAAAATGCTAAAAGAATAATTATGAAATCAGAAATCAATTCATTTTAATTGTTAGGAAATTGTACTTATGCTTTATTACAAACTGTTTTCATTTTCTAACTTTTAAATAAGATTTAACCGGATTCTTAGATTCAATTAATTTAATTATTCACTTTAAATTGATTAGGTTTACTTACTAAATGAAGGATCCAGTTCTTGCAATAAACGGGCACGCATCGTGTGACTTTAATTACATTGTTATAAAGTTCAAATTCAATTGATTCACGGGCGCAGTTGCTTTAAACTGTACATGCGATGAAAATTTTTTAGTCAATCACAGCTGATGTCGGCGATCTTTTACTTTATTTCATTTAGTTTCGATTATCGATATAATACAAAACTGTTATTAAATTCACGACATAGTGCATCAATTTAAAACTGTTGACGCCTCTGCAATGTTTATTTTTATTTATTTTGGCGGCGCTTTACAAAGGGTATCCTTTGTAAAGCGCCGCTTATGGCCTTACAGCCACGCCGGCGCGGCGCCAACAGTAGTGGCGCAGCCGACGCAACGCATCTCTCTCAAACTAGGTGGCCCGGGTTCAAACCTCGGCCTATACCAATGACTTTTGTGATAATAGCACGTCGTGCAGAGTGCAGACAGCTACAACACACACACACAATTATCTCTGTAGCTCACTGAAATGCGATACCCATCTCGCTTCCATCTTCACCTCCCCATGTACCCGTCACGTGTAGCGTCGCGTCAGTACGGTGGCCCGTATAAGACAATAACAGCGCGGTCTCATGCGACCGGTCGGGGATTCATGAATTAAACGCGTCTCGTTATTTTTGTGTCGATAGTTTGTCGATATGAAGTCATCGACGCCAGGTCTAGAGATAATGTGACCGGGATGTAGGTAGGTAAACATTTTAGTTTTGTTGCTATGCAAAAATTTAGTGACTGAATTAACAGTTGCTTGTAAACTCAATGTCTTTGCACATAATCAACTTTTTAAACGTTTCTTTCCCAATCACAGTAGTGAGTAGGTAGGTATCTAAGTACCTTCGATATGGGCCTCAAGGTTAAGCAAAGTAAACTGGATTTTTCTGATTTGTAAATTTGAACATTCAGATCAAAATAAAATTGTAACCCTGTTCAAGGGGAAAATCATTACGACAACTAGGTAGAAGTGAACTGAAAAGACATTTGCTTCAAGTGATCGAGTGAAGGTTAGTAGTTTAGGAGGATAGGATCACATGGCGCCGTCGCATCGCACGTCGCGTCGCGTCGGCCGCGCAACTGTCACGATGTCGGCGACCGCGCGCGGACTTTGAACCCGAGGTCATGCGCGAGCGTCAGATGATATTTATTTACGAATACATTGCTTGTTAGAGTTGTAAAGAAAAAAAAAATGTTTAATCGCAAATAATGGTTTCATTTAACTGTTCCCACAGCATAGTGTACGAAAAATGCTAAAAAAAAATAGGTAAAATTGTAAAAAAAAATCCTAATTTTTTGATGGTATCGTATCGAGAATCACTAGCCTTATCACCTGTCTTCGTTTTCGGAAGCGTTTCCCTTACACCGTGTATAATTAGGTGTAAAAAAGAAAGATGGTCAATTTGCACTAGGTAAAAAAAGTGTTGTTACCGAAATGATACTGTCATCATAATATATTATATATCGATGTATTAACGGATGGCATCAGTTTACTAAACAGGAGGAAAATAGTTTTTTTTTTTTAATAAGTTTTTGTTTATTAGAACGCTTGATAACATCTGATTTATGAACGCATCCGTAATGTTAACATTTTTAGAGAAGTCCACAGTCCACACTATTTCTAAAGTCGGCTATCGGCTTTAGAAAAACTATCGACTTCCCTTCCTTCGATTTAATTTCTAAATCGATATTAAATCCAAGGTTATGTCAAATTTATAATTTTGTTTTTTATGTTTTTTTGTTTTTATTTTATTATTTTATTGGATTAACCCTTCAGATACCGTCAATTAGAGACACAATAGTAAGACAATAGATGCGCGGCCACCGGTGGTCGCTTGGGGATTCATGAATTAAGTCATGATGTCTTGCACGTTTCAACGTTAGAAAATAATCTGGGGCCGACAGTTTCGTTTAGTGTACGAATGTATAGGCTATACCCATTCTATTACGTGTGTAATCCTGCAGATAACAGGGGCCTGAGTCTGCTATTTTTATAAATTCGTCATTCCAACACGATCCCATTGTCATTTTGCTAAAAGTTCGTAATCTGCTAAATCATAATGATCGATCAATGATCGGTCAATGGTCTCGTAATAGAGTGGTGGTAAAATGACAATATCGAGCTGATTAAAACCAATAACTGCACAATAACGTTCTAATGGTAGGTCACTGATCAAAACAACTGTCAAAAGTTTTGCAAATTACCGCATACGTCAGATATTCATTTGTCATTATGTACGAAGTTACCATTTTAACCCTTCAGATACCGTCAATTAGAGACACAATAGTAAGACAATAGATGCGCGGCCACCGGTGGTCGCTTGGGGATTCATGAATTAAGCCACTTCTTTCAATGAAGTGTCAGTGGTTGACCATTGCAAAGTCATTATGACGCTATTATGTTAGTAGAATACCAAAACTTGTCAAAATCAACAATTATGAATTCAATGATAGACCATTCTGACACTATAATAATAGCAGACTTGAGGCCCTAGTTCTATGCGCGTAAGTTAGTGACAAAGATCAGTCATTTTTAACTTTGGATTACAACAGTGTATTTTATTTGATGTTTAATTCCGCTATAAACTCTAGACGCACTATTGTATAACGTGTAACAATAATGCGCAAAACTTCAGACACCCCAAATGATTTTTAATTCAATTTACTTAATTCAGTGAAAAATAAAAACATACAAAAAAATCAAAGGTTTAATGTGCAGTTTTAGTTTGTTTAAAATTCGTATCTGCATTGAAAAAAAACCTTTTATTATCCTGTGTATGAGATTTGTTTGGACTACATCCATTTGTGTTTGTTTACCTATTTGGGCGGGTTTGCGCACATGATGGCTTGACCTATTCATAAATAGACAGGGCAACATTTTTAATAAAGATTATTTTGAAAAATATAACCTATATTAAAAAGTGGTTTATTTGTCGTTATTCAAGCGACCACCGGTGGCCGCGCATCTATTGTCTTACTATTGTGTCTCTAATTGACGGTATCTGAAGGGTTAATAGCACGCTATTTTATACGCTATCATTATAACACATTATAATAAAAGTCGGCAATCAACTGAACACGGAGACGTTGTCATTTTATTCGGCAACGAGCTATACGAACACAATAAACGCTATAATGCTATGCCGTTTTGCCCCGCTGTTGGCGTTTTGTTGAGCGAGTCGTTATATTATAGCGCGAAGGCAAAGCCAATATAAGAAACGCTATACACTACGAACTAATAGCGTGTTATATTTTGGCGCCGGATTTTCAGCCACCGTAGACGTGGGCTTGCAGACGGCTAGAAATGGTTAGCTCACCGTCCAACCATTCGGTAACCGTCCGGACCGAGACCAAGTTGTCGACGGCGCGTCGTGTTCTACGCGCGCCTCCAGGATTCCAGGAAGGCCCAACAGGGTCAAAGCCTACTGGGGCCGTGGGTGATACGAAAGAGATCCCCGGGGGTCTTGGAACAATGGCGAAGCAGAAACAGGATGGGTTTGTAGTCTGTAAAATTCTAACACTATGTCCCGCTCCGCCCAAGAACGGAGGACGACAATGATCAATCCTTGACCGAGGTAAAAGTCAGCCCTTTGGATCACGAATGCGAAGCCTCAACTGGGCAATTGGATTAATCTTTCGTCTTGGAATAATCTGCCCTCGTGGTTGAGATCTGCATAGATCGCTAACTATTTTCCACATTGAAAGCGCTCAATTAGCACATCGAAAGCATTCAATTAATTTTGAAGTCAGGTTGGTCAGATACCAACCATAATGTCTTTCGGACCTCACACCCTAAAAGATTGGGTTTGAAACTTTCGATAGGCTCGATAATGCAACCACCGACGAAATTGTTGTATTTTCGCCGCTTGAGGTTCTCCGCTGCTGCAGCAACAACTCCAGCACAGCACGACGAGCTGCAACTATGAAAGCGGGTAGGGTGCAACACAACAGCAATCCATTTCCCCACCTTTAGAGGAAATTCGGAGTCCTACCATCGTTGCGAGCCAGGCAATTCTAAAACAGTCGGAACGGCAACTTATCTACGTAAAATACGCGTACCATGCTATACAACACACGTTTTGGCTACAAGACCGATCATGATGACCTAGGCTGCTGACAGGGTACAGAGGTGATGATAGGGAGAACAGCATAATGATGCGGTAAGTAGTTTCGTATATCAAGTTACCTATGTTCGACGACGGTAGTACTTGAAGCCAGACCCAACTACCACTCTCCCACAGCTTGCAGGCGCACATACTCCTCGCATTGAACTACTTCGTAGAGTGGCTCGTTCCTCGGTCACGGAAGATGTATTATGGGGCGCATTTAAATTCGGGCAAGCAATTCTCCAGGCATCCACAGACTCGGTATGCATTACATAGCACAGCATAGCCTATTCGATCTTATAGTGTCCCCACTGTTGGGACTCAGGCCTCCTCTCTAGGAGAGATAATGGGCCGTAATCCACCACGCGGGCCCAGTGCGGGTAGGGGGATGTCACATGTCTTCGAATTTTTGGTTCGAAGACGTGCCGGTTTCGTCACGTTGTTTCCTTCACCGTTTTGAGAGCAGTGGTTATGAAATAAATAACACAAAGTAATGAGCCTGGCTGGGTTTGAACCCGCGACTCGTAAGTCGGGGCCGTTACCACTCGGCCACCACTGCTCGGCAATGGCTCGGTAAGTAATATATAATGCGAATTTTCAATATAACTAAGCTAGGTAAAAACAAGGATAGGATTTGATGCAGAATATAAAAGGCATTTTGGTTTTGCTTTCCCCATCATTTAATCACATAAAACTGGTGAAAGACAATTTTCAAGTCTTCTAGTCAACAAGTTCTTCTAAGCTGGATACCACTCTACCGAGAGACTCTGTGCTTTCAGAGTTTCTCGACGCATTTGTTTCGTTACCACTAGTGCCCAGGTGAGCACTGGAGCGAGCTAGAGAAATGCATGGCTCGATTTTTATTTGGCAATATTCGTATAATTTTTCTGACATTTTACTAGATTTCGTTTAGTGAAATGACTATCACTGACTGGAAATTGGTGTTTTCTCATTTCACTAGATACTTTTAGTAAGAAGACGTAATAAACAAGAATATTCGACATCTACCGGGATTTCGTGATATCCCTAGGAATTTCGCGAAATCCCTGATATCCTCATTTCCCTGCGACATATATACTTCCAGGATCACGGTTTTGTAGTTTCACTTTTAATACTTGTGTTTTTCTTGTTTGTCTTAGCTA
Organism: Mythimna lalbum; assembly: GCA_949319445.1. NCBI lineage: Eukaryota > Metazoa > Arthropoda > Insecta > Lepidoptera > Noctuidae > Mythimna > Mythimna lalbum. The sequence continues at coordinate 14,088,549 of OX439357.1, read as the reverse complement.
CCTCCAACCACCCTAAATCATCAATTACTAAGAATTTTTTCCAAACAGCTCTCCCAACATCCAACCCTCAGCAGTCCAAATAAACCTACGTCCCACCCACCGTGCAAGTAAACTTGGTACAAGCCAAGCAAACAATTTCTGTACTTCTTTTGCATCCTTCGACGTATTTTTTCCTTTCTTCTGTTTCTTGTTAGGTTTGCAAGTTGTACTTTCACTGGAATTTTTTGAAGGTTTAGTCTTCTTCTTTTTTTTACGTTTGGTTGATGTTCGACACGAATCTGACTCATCAGAGTCCATCTGACGCCGTGGTTTACGACCTATTGCCACCTTCAGTGTGTCGTCCGGTATATGAGTTCTTACGTTGGCTAAAGTATGCGTGTCTTCTTGGTGCGATGCTTGCAAGTACACTGGAGGATGGAGTATCAGTAACCACCAAACATCTGTAACAGAGAACAACATAGCAGTCAGCTTGATTCTAGACATTGGGGTCGAGAACATTCGAAGATTTCTATGAACGTGGAACCTGTCAAACCAATAAACCATGCACTGCATATATTTCGTTTTTGTTCTCTTTCTCCGTGATCTCTTTAAGAGTGTCTTTTAATATAACATACACAGGTTAGTTTGACGCTCAAACACCTGAACGGGTTTGATTGAGTTTTGACAAACGGGTATAAAAATCTTACATGATATTAGGTTCATGGTTGCACAGGTTTTTTGTTTTCACATCATCTCACAGTGACGGACTTGATGAGAGTGAGAGCAGCAGAAATATAATGGATCCGTAGATAACTACGGTTCCATTTTATATTATTTGAAAATTATAAATTAGTCATACAATTTATTATTTAATTAAAACTCTATGTTCCTTTTAATCGTTTGTTAAAGAGCGATTTAGATAAAGCATTAGCAACGGGCAGATTCGCAATGGCGGATAGGGAAATATTAATTTTAATTAAAATGTGACATAATCGACTTTTTGCTCGCTTTGCCTTTGGGAAAATCATCAAATGACAGCACCCGCTCTTGAGCGGAGCGGCAGATAGTGTCAGACTTTTACTGACTAAAAACCCACCCCGTCCCTTCTTGCCTTTCATACCGGGGCCGAGCTACCTTTCGGAGGGGTGCCACGACAGAAAACCTCCACGAGTGCCCGTGGACTGTAGTTCCCTTAGGCACTCCTACCCAAGGGCCTCTATGGCCGTCTTCGAATGTTCTGTCAGACGGATCGCTTCAACGCGTGTCCCTCTGCCATGGCAGAGGGCACAGTGGCGAAGCAAGAGCGGGCTCGGTGTGCACTCACACTGCCGCCGGGCAGGCAGGAGGAAGACGTGTTCTTCCTTCTGCCACCGTTAGTCTCGTAGCCCCAGAGATTGTCCAAGGTCATGTTTCTGACTTTTGATGGGGGACGAGGGCCTTGGCTTAACCGCCCGGGCCGCGAGGAAGACAACCTCTATAAAAAATTACCCCAAACGTCCAAGCGGCGGCGCATCGTGAGGGAGGTTGTTAGCTTGACTAATGGTTAGCTAAATTAGTCTCTAGTGCAAACCACGTATTTGAGCCAGTACCTAAAGTATCTACTCGTGGGAACTAAATGGAATCTGAATCGAAACTTTTCAAAAAACCACGTGAGAGTGATGCGCGGTCGGAGTCCGACGCGGCATCCAGAAGGAGCTCGGAGGGCTCGGAGAGTGAGGTGGAAGCGGGCGGTTCTGGGAGACACTCTAGTCTCTCCCAGAAGAAGCGCTCCGCTTCTTTTAGAAAGGAGGACGGATCGTCCTGCTCCGAGGGGCGGGCAAAGATCTCCACCAGCAGCCGTGGCGCGGGCCGAGGCCGCGGAAGGGGAAGGGGCCTCACGGCCAAGAAATTCGCCGAGCGGGCCAACAGGCTTGCCGCGGAGGGGCGCCACCCCGGCGCGGGCGACTCTGGGAGGGACCTCTTAGAGCCGTCCGGAAGCGAGAGGTGCACCGAGGCGGAGTCAGGTGGGGAGGCGGCAATGCCCTTCCAGGAGCTGGCCGTCACCCTGCTGCGTGACATAGCCCGCCAGCGGGACAAGGCCACGCGGGAGAGGACGATTCGTCGCCACGCCGCATCCCTCCAGGGGGCCCTAGACTCCTCCCTCGAGAAGAGGGTGGCGGAGCTCCGGGCGGAGCTCCAGTTCCTGCATCGGATTCAAGCGGAAGAAACGCCCGCGTGTTGCCACTGTGCGGAACGCCCGGAGGACACGGTGGTAATGCTTGCAAAGGAGGAGGCCGACCGCATCAGGCAACGGCGCCATCGCCGCCGCCCGTCGCAAAAAAAAAAAAAAACCTTTTGGAGCTAACCCAGGCCCCAGATGATTAACCCACTTTAAAAACAAGTGCTTTTAAACTATGCAATTCACAAATTATTATATGTAGGTATAAAAGTAGGTAGAGAAGGGATCCCAGTAGTAACAGCCCTGACTTTTTTTTAATTATATAAACTAGTGCTTGACTGCGATCCCACCTGATGCTAAGAAGATAATGCAATCGTTGATGGTGAAGTGTGGTACTGGTCTAGTGGTTAGTGGCCCTGACTGCTATGCCGGAGGTCGTGGGTTCGATCCCACCCAGGACAAATGTTTATGTGATGAGCATGATCATTTGTTCTGTGTCTGGGTGTAATTTATCTAACATATGTATGTATTTAGAAATATATAAATATGCTTATGAGTTGTCCCCCATACCCATAACACAAGCTCTGTTTAGCTTGAGACTAGACAGCGTTGTGATGGTTGTGGAAAATTATAAATTACTAGCTGCTGCCCGCGACGTCGTCTACGTGAAGGCTCTATAGCACTAAAATACCTAAGATACCAGTGTCGCTATAGCATTATAATTACACAGCTATTAAAATAACATTAAAATATAAGTTTTTTTTTTGCAAGTGAAGAGAGTTATATGGGAATTCTGCTGCGTTCAGTCATAAGATGTGACTGAAGGAAATAGAGAAAATAATGCAGGAATACATTCCAGAGCACAAAAGAGTAAAAATACCTACAAAGGTATAATACTTTACAACACTTCCCTATAAACTGCGTTGGTAGTTATGCTGCCAGGAGCCAAAATGTAAAGAGAGTCAGGACTGGTGACGCGGAAGCAAGCAACGTACAGTTGCCCGTGTGAGAAACAACTCGTCCTGAGGTCGACACCCACTGCCCTCAGTGTATGCCCCTGTGACTTATTGATGGTCATCACGAAGCAAATACTCACGGGTAACTGTACACGCTTGAATCGGAACGCGAAGTTATGAGGTATGAGGGGAATGCGTGGTATAAATACTGCCTCGCCGACGCCACAACCCAAAAGAATTTCCGCTTCAATGGTGTTTCTGTGGAGCGTGATAACTTTAAGGCGAATCCCGTTACACAATTTCGGAGGAGATAGGTTCCGAAGAAGCATAATCGGAACACCGACCTTCAGCTTGATGGTATGCGCTGGAAGTCCACTCGCTGACAGGGAGTTCAGAAATCCACGGGATAATGTGTTTTTTTTTTTGTCGACGGGGAAAATCATCTTGTGACAAAACCCGCTCTTGGGTGGAGCGGGAGATAGTGTCAGACTCTTACTGACTAAAAACCCCGCGCCGTTCTTTCTAGCCTTCATACCGGGCTCTAGTTTCCTTTCGGATAACCCCGAACCCGGTAGGCACGGGATAATATGTGGCGTCATCTTGCACGACGACAGTGTTTACCGAAGTGTAGACTACTTCATTCCCCTCAATTTCCAAGAGAATGCTTTCGTTAATTGGTGCAGCATTTTTGGGCGTCAAAATGGCCCGCTCACACATCCAAGAATTCTGCTGGTGCTGTATACGACTGATGTCCCCGTACACACAGCGAATGAGTTCTTCTAAGCTGGATTCCACTCTACCGAGAGACTCTGGAAGAATCACCTTTACACCTCTGTCTTCTGGTAGAGTGCCTTCGCCAAGACTTAGAAGGACATCGGACAATTCTCGAGCACGTACATTGCCACCGAGCCGAGCTCTCATATTAATGGTCAAACGCAGCGTACGAACTCATGACCACAACGAAGATCTGATTTTGCCCAATGATTTCAAGGACGGTGTTGTAAATTTGTTTTTGCTCTGAAGAAGCGATATGGTAATTTCGTATGGTGGTCACGGTAGTCATTTCGCCCGGATCGTAATTGGTCTCGGTGTTATACTCTCGATTTCCACGGTCTTGATGCCGTGATGATTGGGGAACTGGTAACCCATAATTAATCAGTGGATTGCCGCCGATAGAAATGACCACATCTTGAAGTGAACTGAGACAGGTGTTCAGCACGCGTTCATCAATTACTTTGACTTCATCTCCAGTAGCACGCTTCAAAGCTCGTAGAAAATCTTCAGACAGATGATGGCGATACTTCTCCCACAAAGCTACCGGGTTCGCGACTCCACAAAACACCAAGATGACGACAAACAGATGACGCATGCGGCTGGAACTGTCACTGACGCTCGCCGCGTGGGTGTCATCGCAATTTTTGTCACGGTCGGGAAGGTGACGTGCTACGCAGGCTGCGCAGTAAGTGGGATACTCCACGCCATCAAATGTCTTCAGAAAAGCGACAGATGTTGGCCATCGGACAGTGTGAAGTAACAACCGCAGAAAATAGCATTCGCCATTATTCGGAGGCATGGTATAAACCCTACCCAATGCGGTGTCCTTGAATATTCCCGGAAAACCTTCCACAGCACCTCCTCGTTGATGTAGGTTAAATACACCCCTTTGCTTGTCGTAAGTGTAATATGAAGGCACCTCGTCATACGTAAGGGATCTCGCAAACTGGTCGACTTTACAGAGCCTGAAAAATTTTAACAGAGTTGGTTGGCGCGGATTTTCCAAGCGTTTAGCAACGTTTTCGGGATCAAAATATATGCGCTGGCCGTTTCTTCTCTAGGTGGACGTCTACATGCATGACGGTAGGATGCCTGTCATGTATAGAGAACGCCAGTATCCGCCAAACCGCTTCAGACGTGCTGATGTAGCGACCAGACTTTGGTCACCTCGTCTTTATCAGAGCTCTGTAAAGCAAACGTCGCTTGATCGCTCCTTTTGTTGGAAAAGGAAACATTTTGATATGGTGAAAAATTATTATGACTTTACACTATTTTAACATAAAATAAATGTCTCCGAGTGAGTAAAGTTTATAATTAGGCATACGACATGAAAATATATTAATTACCAAGCAATAATCACATAGATAAATAGGTACCGAACAAAAGTATTAACAGTCAATGTTTATTTTGTACTAACTACATGAAATTGATGATCATCAATGAACATAAGTATAAATCTCTCTCTTTTGTAATACTTAACACAGCATTATTATTAAATTGTCTTCTTCAACTCTGCTCAAGTTTTTGCGGGTTTTGTTGGAACTTCAATTTGTCAAAACGAAATATGCAATACAACTTCTATGAAGAAAATGTACATTGCCATCTATGAATTTTAAGAATAACTACCTACAAACCTCGCAACATGATCAAATTTAAATTATTAATTTCCAAAAAGTGTCATGTAACTTGATTTGATTTTTATGAAATCTCATAGATGGCGCTGTTTTAAAATTGTCTTTATACTACTAACATTTATAAAAATAACTGTTTCTCTGCCCAAGTTACTTAAATGGCGTAGTTTTTATAGTGTAAAGCTAGATAATAGTATGGCTTACTCAAAAACAACATTTAAATATGCGTCGTTAGATTGCACGCTGTCACAGAATGCGTAAGAAAAATAAAGATTCACAGCTCCTCCCCCGTAGGTGATAGCGTGATAATATGTAGCCTATATGTTGACCCGACCTCTTAGTAATATTCATGCAAAATTTGAAGTAAATCTGTGCAGTACTTTTTGAGATTAGCCCGGACATACATACAGACAAACAGACAAACAGACAAAAATTCTAAAAACTATATTTTTGACTTCGATATCGATTGTAGATCACGCTCCAAGTATTCTTTTAAAAAAATATTCAATGTACAGTTTTGACTTTCCTACGATTTTATTATATGTATAGATTACCTATTTACTCTAAAGACGGGTTGTACCTACGTCGTGGTTTCAAACCACGTTCAAACCCAGATATGCACCTTAATTTATGTACCATCGGGATCATTTCTGCCTGATCGTTTAAAAAACATTTTCGCTTGAATCCTGCGGAGAGGCGCCAAGCTGTTTGTTTCGCGTCCAAGCTAAAATTAACTTAGCGGTGGTCAGGCGAAAGTGTCTTCAATGATACGTAATTTATTTCATCATCACTGCCTTAAAAACGGTGAAGAAAAACATCGTGAGGAAACAGGCATGTTCTAGAACCGTCTTCTTCTTCCTGCCCTTATACCATATTACTTGGGGTCGGCGCAACACGTTTTTTCTAGAACCAAAAATTTTAAAACGTGTTTCATCCACCAGCCTGCACTGGACCCACGTAGTTGATTACGGCTGTGAGAAAATTGTATGGCTATTATGTTCCTGGCCGCTCGAAAGATACAAAAAAGGTACGCTTTCAAACCTATAGTACAAGCAAAGAGTTTGTAATTGTATGCGGAAAAGAAAAGTAAGTGTAAAGTCGTAAATATCAAAGTTGAAAATTGAGGATGTTCCAACCGGGTATTATGTCTGGTCCAGGCAACCGCCTGATAGTTGATTCGACTGATGCGGGATAGTTTCTACGTGGCGACATAGATGTCGCTACAAGCTGGTCTAAAATAGACTCAAGTGAAGTCACGGTAAAAATGCTAGTCTTGAGTATAATTATGAAAATAACCAATAAGTATATTACAAGAAGAATAGAATGTCCCCACACCTATATCTCTTAACCAGACATTGATTTTGGGAAAAATATCTTTACTATCATCCATTCAATAAAGGTCTAAACGATCGCAACGAGGCATCTAGTGAAACGCAACTCTATTTATTGTGGCAGAAAGTTCAAATTCTTGGATGATATCGCCAGTTCAAAGTTTGTGGCGTCATGTAGAATCAATACATCAGTTTGTATGATTAATAGTGTTGGGGTCTGATTGATGTGTTCCCGGCGGGAAGACGTTCCTTTCGTCCTTATTCAAGGCTAAGGTCACTGTTGCCAACCGAAAAAAATATATAAAGCTCTTCATAAACGATCCTTTTTTTACAAATCCTTTACTGTTCAAGCAGTCCATCTGTGGCATGCATTACCCATAGAAGTAAGAGCTATATTTCACCGGGACACCATGGTAGCGCGACCAGTTGCACCACCATGGTATCCCGCAAAGCCTTAAGCTACCAAACCAAAAACCCTACAAACACCAGAGTCGCCACACGTGTGACAGTAAGAACGCCGTGAGGTCTTTCCAGCCACGCCTCAAAGAGGGGACTTACCGCCATAATTGTGGCGTGCACAGAACTGGATTGCGATAGTTGGTGACGCCATTTCACCATAAGATCCCGCCGGAGCTCTGTCCGCCATACCGTGACCTGTCGCGGCAGTGGACTTTCACCCCGGCGTTGTATCTCGACGCGCATATCGTGCATGTGTGCAAGGACTGTTGCCTCCAGAGCCCACGGTGGTAGGCCAGCCAGAAGGCTCGCCGCTTCGCGGGAGATCGTGCGGTATCCCCGTACCATCGGTATTGCCATGACCCTCTGGCAGGCGTTCAGTATGGTTGCCCGTCGCTTTTGCAGCGTCGGCGCCCACACCGGCGCCCCGTAAAGGGCCATGGACCGAACGATCCCCGCGTAAAAAATTCGAAAACATATGACATCCACCAATCCTCAGTGGGCCCGCGTGGTGTATTACGGCCCATTTCCTCTCCTAAAGAGGAGGCCTGAGTCCTAACAGTGGGAATATTATAAGGCCGACAATGTAAAATATATATTCAGGCAAAAACACCGAGAGTTTTTTAAGCTATCCATCAACTTTCAAACAAAAAAAAAACTAAATCAAAATCGGTTCATCAGTTAATGAGTAACATTGTCACAGATATACACGTTAAACTTGATAAAACTCTTCATAATAGTCGGTAGTTGGAAACAAAATATAACAAACATACTTTAATGTATACAAATACAAATTTTATATTCATTTTTTACATTTACTTGCGATACAAGAGTCTAAGCTGCTAGGGCCGCCGCCACTGCCGCCGCCGCCCAAAGGATCCATCTGCGGTGTCGGCTTTTTATCCAGGCCACTGATTAATCTTTTCAGTCTAGCAATAGCTTGACCTGGGTTCAGGCCCTTAGGACACGCTAAGGTACAATTCATAATGGTGTGACAGCGGAAAGCCTTGAAATCGTCACGTAAATCGAACAACCGTTTTTGAGTATCTTCGTCGCGTGTATCCATGACCCATCTGTACGCATGCAGCAGTGAGGCTGGCCCCAGGAACCTTCGACCATTCCACCAGTAGCTGGGGCATGAAGTCGCACAACAGGCGCATAACACACATTCGTACAGACCCACGAAAACCTGCCAGTCGGGATCACTCATCAGTAACTGCACCTGCCCGATTGTCGAAGGTCCAGACTTCCTTACGAGGTACGGTCGGATGCTGTCGTATTGTTCAAGGAAGTGCGTCATATCCACGACTAAATCTCTGATGACATACATGTGCGGTATCGGGTAGATTGTGATAGTCTTCGCTGGAGGGATCGCCGTGATGCAGGCGAGACAGTTTTGTCCTTGAAGACAGATTGAGCATGATCCACAAATACCTTCTCTGCACGATTTCCTGAAGGTAAGTGTTGGGTCCATATCCTTCAGTTTTATTAACACGTCGAGCATCATTGGCCCACATTTGGAGACGTCGAGTTCATAAGTTTGAACCTTTGGCTGTTCGTTCGTAAGTATTCCTGCAAAACGATATACTTTGAACACTCTACGAGGATCTATCGCCTTTTTTGGTGTTGGTGGTGGGGCCGCTTTACCTTTCTCCTCCGCATAGTGTCTTCGAGGCACAAAGAAACTTACATTTTGATTCACTGATAAGAACTTCGCAGTTTTTCTTACTCCAAAATTAAAATATAGTTTATAATAAATTAAATCGCTGTAGATATGTAAATTGGCCATGTATTTTAATTTCAGACTACGTAAATAACAGACAAATATAGAACAAATAAACGTCAAAATGATTTATTCATTTTTCTGATTGATAACTCATTTACAAAAATATCGGATAACCGAAACGGTTTTGTTGTAAATGATAATAACCTCTTTGGTTGAATGTACAAGTGTACAATAGTGACTGAATGCAAAAATGACGAAAAAGACATATATTTTCAAACACAAAAATTTTCCATGGAGTTCTGGATTTTAACTTTTCCAAATATACATACGGTGGAGGTGACCTCTCGTGTCGGCTCCAGGTACAAGCTGATCATGGCTTGTCTGGAGGAAGCCTGGAGCAATGGAGCAAGGAGGAATGGCAAGCGGTCGCCTCCTTCTGCGAAGCAGCAATGCGAAGGAGGCGACCGCACGCATGAGGTAACGGACTTCCTCACACCCCAGCCGCTGGATTAACGACCCTGATTTTCTGATTGCCACCGTAGGCGTAGGCTTGCGAACGACGAGCAATGGGTAGCTCGCCGTCAGACCGTCCGGTAACCGTTCGGGCCGAGCCTAAGTTGCCAAACGACGCGCAGTATTCCACGCGCGCCTCAAAGAGACATCAGTAAAACCGATAGGGCTTCGCTACTGGAGTCATAGGTTTCCTTCTGAAAGGGAAACCTGAGGTCCTGAATAGGAGTGGGTTTTAGTCAGTAAAGTCTGACATTCAGAGGGTCAGTACTGTCTACCTACAGCCGTGAGTAGTCATTGGATAATTTTAAAATAAAAACTTTTTAAAATATGACCGTGGGCGTGGTGCCAATCACGGAGTTAGTATAGAAGAGGAGATGTTGTAATAAGATTTCCCTAAGAAAAAAAGCGTGACATTTTGCGGGGTGAGGGGGTGTTAGACTACGCCCATTTTTTTATTTGCCATCTGCCGGTCAATAGCCAAACTACTTGGTCGTTCTGTTGATTTTATTTTGTGGTTACGTAACTATCTCACACTAGATGTCATTAAGTGCAGGATGCAACAGGGTCGAACTCAGAATTACCAGGGATTTCTGTTTTTTAAATTAATTGTGCAAACCATGCGATACGTATATTTTTCATTTAAATAGTTATCACTATTATTAGATGAATGACGAATGAAGATCATTCGAAAATCATCAAAATCCTTTTTATTGTAACATTTTTTTTATTCCATTTTTATTAGGTTTTACTTTTTTAAAGGCTTATTTTGATAGAAAGAATTATCAAGATTCATTACAAAGCTATTCTTTTTTTTTTAAAAAAAAACATGTGTTTACGTCCGATACCATTCAATAATAGTAGATTATGTGACTAGGAGTAAAGCAGTGTCTTTAAGTCGCGGGCGGCATGTTGAATTCCGAACGAAACGAAGGTTGCTATTTTAATCCCGAACGTCAGTGAAGGTTTTATATAATTAGCTCCCGAGCATTGAGTGGGAGATTATAAAGAAACCAGAGTGAAGTGAGGAATTCAAGCCGCCCAAGACAAAGACAGCTTTATCCCTGTGTTGCATACTCTACTTCTTACACCAAATGTGAGGTAATTAAAAACAATTTGATCGACCAAATCATATATTAGAGAAATATAAGTATTATGTTTACAAGTTCTGTAGCCTGGGAATATTCGGTAAAATAATTGGCTTCTAATTACTGCCCTGTATTTTTGCTATTTGACGATAGATGGCGACTTGTTTACAAAATTATATAAATACTACAAAAATAATATTATGGCGATTAAAGGACCTTTAGGAATGAATGTTGATCAAATTTCAGTACGTATGATTATTAAAATATATTAATACTGAGCTCTACGTACCTAAATATATTTAGTTCTCATGACATAAAGTGTCGCCATCTAATGTCGAGTAGAATTATATTTGGAAATGCTGACGTTAAGATTTTTCTAGAAGTATTTTAATAAATTATGCATATAAAATAACTTACAAATGAAATGTGATGGCATCCATAGCATCAGAACGTCTATCCGAGTAATTTTTACAATATAAAATACAACACTTAATTTTTTTGGTTTTCTATCGCGAATATGATGCCAAATAAGTGGGTTTACGAAGTTGTGCTCAGGACGAACGCCAACAATACACTGATTTAAGCCACGCCCACCGTGATGACGTCAGGACTCAGTTGAGAGTCACAGTGCACAGTTGTTTAGGCCGCCTCCTCTTCTATACTAACTCCGTGGTGCCAATAGATCGACTCTTCTAGAATTTGACGAAATAAATAGCTCATAAGGTGGTGCATCATGACTCACATTTTCACTGTTTTTCTTACAACCGCTCTTAACTGATTATGATGTTATTACACATTTTTCATTAGATATTTTGGAAACACAGTATCTTGTGGATATTATCTAGGTTTCTAAAGAAACCAATTTCTAAATTTGTGTAAAACTAATCCAGTAAAAACCTCTGAAAATGCCCTATTTTGTATGAACTTTGACACTTCATAATTTGCCTAAAAATTAAAAAAGTCAAAAAAGTAATCCTCTAGAGACCTTGCAAATTTTATTAAGATTTTTTCCAAAAACTTTTAAGGGTTTAAAAAAAACAGCTATTTCCTGGAGCAAGTTTTGTGAAATTTTCGAGTAAATCTCGGAATTACCGAATACTAGGCGTTATCTCTCTTTTTTTGCGTTGCCTTTTCGTCAAACATCGCGTTGGATTGCATTAAATGAAGTAACAAGCTTTTAAACCATTTTCGATGTTTACGATAAGCGAGAGGGTCCCCTCTTAAAATAAAAATAGATGAAAATAGTTATCTTTGTCTCCTTGGATTCTCAGTCTTCTTGAATTCCTTTTCCTGTTTTGTGGAGGAATAATTACAGATACAATGACGCATGTATTTATTTTCATGGAAGATGGCGTATGTTGACCTTTTATGTGAAGCACGTTTCCACTAGGTGCAAAAGATCTTTGGGAAAATCAATTTTCATTCAATATAATTTTATTTGTAACGGTATATTTCCTTGTTTAGGTTTCCGTACCTCAAAAGGAACAAGTTGATTTAACCCTTCAGATACCGTCAATTAGAGACACAATAGTAAGACAATAGATGCGCGGCCACCGGTGGTCGCTTGGGGATTCATGAATTAATGAAAATATTAGCACGACAAATCATACGAGCCCATACTCGACAGGATTGTGTCGCTTACCAAGCTCCTATAGTCTTCCAATTCCATCGTCAGATCAGAGGTAATTTCTAAAAAGTAAACCCGTGTCTCTAGGACGCAAAGGGCAATTGAAGGAACATAGCTAAAAGGAACGGGGTGGGTTTTTAGTCAGTAAGAGTCTGACACTATCTCCCGCTCCACCCAAGAGCGGGTTTTGTCATAAGATCGACAAAAAAAAAAGGAACAAAGGTGGGTTTCAGTCAGTAAAATTTTGACATGCCCCCTGCTCGCTCTTGTTTTGAGCGTGAGAAGTCATTAGTACATTTCCTACCTCGCAAAAAAAATAAAGTGTGATGTTGCAAACCTTTATAACCGCCGCTATATTAATTTCAGAACCCCAATTAAACCTAGCAGCTAGCAACACTAACTGCCTATCAAATCTTGATGGTGTAATCAAGACAGGTGAGCGAACGGAGCGCAAATTCTCAGAACCGGAGCGTAAATGTGTTCACACGGTCTCTGACGGAAAATGATCCGGCTGTAAATTGGCAGGTTTAGATAGCTACTCGTACGGTGTGTGCGAATTTCGTACGGTTTATAGTGCGAGATTGGTACGTGGAAGATCGTGGTTTTGAGAAAGCTATTTACAATTTGTAGCTGGAATAATCCACACCACTCTACCCTACTCTACCCTACTACTCTACCCTACTCTACCCTACCCTACCCTACTCTACCCTACTCTACCCTACACTACCCTAATTTTTTTTTCCATAAGAACCTTCTCCTTACAATAACAATCACAACAAAAAAAAATAAGCCAAATCGGTCAAGCCGTTTTCATGCCAAGTCGTGACAACGGAAAACGGGGCTCATTTTTATAATATAGAAGATAGATAGAAGAAGATAAAAAAGTAACTTAAAACTAAAAAAAGTAACAAATGTGTCTCTCGGAAATAAAGCAACTTACTGTAGTTGAATAAATTTTAGCCATCGGACCAGTACTTTCAGAGATTACTTCCTACAAACAAAAAACCAAACTTTACCTCTATATAATATATTAGTGTAGATTTGTAGTTGATTAGTGCAATGTTTTTCATAAAACGCGATTTACCAAAGCACTAATCGTAATTTTTTACGCACCGTCTAATATCGTTTCAATTCGGATCGGTGTTTGTGTGGGTGCGAACAAGACAGTATGCGTATAATCTAGCGTCTAAGGCATAGCGCGCACTAATGACTTTGTTACCTTGACTTTTGACAAAAAAGTCACCGTGCTAAACGACGCAAAAAGGCGTCCGTCTTTACGGTGACGACATGTGGAAAGTTCCACGGCCGTTTTAACACACTGGCAGTCATTTTTTAAAACAAACGTCAAACGAAAAATATCCAAGATAGAAAATGGACGACCAGCTTTAGTAATTTACTTGGAGGATGAACTATCATCAGAAGAGGAAAATAGTCGTTGTTCTGGAAAAAAAACACAAATTCGTATTAAAAATATCTTCACCGCTATCAATGAAACGTTCACGAAACCATCTGGCACCGACAAGACGGCCGTCATGCAAATGGCGGCACCGCTTTTTGACGTTACGGCGCAGTTGCCGCTCTCTAGGAAAACGCGCCATTATGTTTACATAGACAATGTTCTAGTGGCGTCATTCACCGCTGTATTACGGCCGCTATATGACGGCACCGCTATTCTAGGAAACCAAAGCTTTATGGACCCAACATGTAGCGCGCGGACTTGAAGACGTGACAGTTAAAAATGGGTAACAAAAATAATTGTCACCATGACAAAAGTCACCAGTGCGCGCTATGTCTCTGCTCATTATTGATACTATCGCTGTCGCATCGGACACGATGTCAGATGAGACAACGCATTTTTTGGCCTCGCCCTCGCCCATCATAAAATTCGAACCTGACTGGTTCAGTCAAAACTTATTGTTTTTTTTTAATACTAGCACACGCCTGGAACTTTTTATTAAAAGACTAATCACGCTCGGCGGCAACGATCTCTCGCGCCGAGCCTCGGTACAGGCCATGGTCCGGAGCGAGGAGGAGTGACAGGCGGTCGCCTCCTTCTGCGAAGCAGTAATGCTAGCAAAGGAGACGGCCGTACGCGCGAGGCAATGGCCCTCGCGCCCTAGCTGCCGGGATTCCGATCCCAATTTCCGGCCACTGTAAGCGCGGGCTTGCGGATGGCGAGCAATGGGTAGCCCGCCGTCCAACCGTCCCGCTCTGCCCAAGAGCGGGGGATGTCATGGGATGATAAAAATATAATAATCACCAACTAAATCTTGGCCAACTTTCTACCAGTACCGTCATTTTCTTATCCTTAATCGATGTGACTTGGGAAATCAAAAATCAGAAACATTATTTCAAATAGACAAATAACAAGCACTTTTGAATTTTCAAAATGTCCGTCAGTCAAAAAAACAGTGAAGCTAAGTTGCACGTTCCAAAGCGTAAAGCGTTGTTTAGATTCTCCATCATAAGACCAAATTATTCTATGAATTTACATTCGTTTTTATTATTTTAGATTTTTTATTTTTATATATACATTTCTCAGAAACGATTGATATTCGAACATTAGTTGTTAACCAATTTATAATAAAAAATAAATATCATTTACAATTCATTAAAAGCAGGAATGATGTTATAGTCTATGGTCTCATTATGATATAACCATAGCTTTTAAGTAATGCGTACTAATCTATACATATAATAAATCTGTAGGAGTTTATAGTTATGCCCACGTCACGTAGAATATAGTACGAAATCGATGTACTTAAATTTTATACAATAAACTTGTGCGTAACTTGATATATTACTTAGGCTTTGTTTCATCGATTGATTATATTGAAAGATATACAGGGTTATTTGTACAACACTGGCAACCTCTCAGAACAAAGCTATGAACATCATAAACAACAACTTATGTTCTATGAATTTTAAAAATGTATCATACATTGGTTCATCAGATTTTCATACAAAAATAAAAATATTTAAATAGAACGTTCTAAATGTTAGGAAGTCTATGCGAAGCAAGCGATAATACAATAGTGGAGGGGAATAAAGATCGTGCGCGAAAGGCGTAGGTGGGTACAGCAAAATACAGAGTTGAAATGTGCTAGATAGAACAACTAAAACTTGAAGGTTTGTTTTAAATAAATGTTATTATGTTTTGTAAAAAGTCATAGAACAAAAGTTGTTGTTTATGATGTTAGTAATACAGTCCTGCAAGGTTGTTAGTGTTTTAACAAATAACCCTGTGTACTACATTCATTGACTGTTAGGCGGTACGAAGTTCGCCGGGTCAGCTAGTAAAAAATAAATATCATTTATGTACAACTAGCTTTTACCCGCGGCTTCGCCCGCGTTTTTTAATATACTTTAATTCCTCTCCCCTTTTCTTCCTTCATTCTCCCCCTTTTCTCATTTTTTTTTTTAATTTGCCTTTGTCCGTCTCCAGGGTCCCAACTATCTCTGTACCAAAATTAATCAAAATTGGTTTTGCCATTTAAGCGTAAAGACGTAACAAACAAACTCACTTTCGCTTTTATAATATACTAGCTTTTGGCCGCGCGGCTTTGCCCCGATCTTCCCTACTCTACCCTACTCGACCCTACTCGACCCTACTCTACCCTACTTTACTCTACACTACTCTACACTACTCTACACTACTCTACACTACACTACACTACACTACTCTACACTACTCTACCCTAATCTACCCTACTCTACCCTACCAAACTTCACATAAACCATCTACTAAATAGTCCGAACAAAGCCTAAACGTTTGGTTTGGATAGGTGAGTCCGTTCTTGAGTTATAAAATAACAACGAAAAGTGGCATTGATTTTATATATATAGAAAGTAAGGATTAATGAAAAGCAGAAATGATGTTATGTTCTCATTATTTTAAAATCAGTCCTTCGTTAATTCATGCTTAGCTTCTAAGTAATGCTTACTAATTACTTATTAAATCTACCGTGTGTAACATGCGTCGCTGAATCAGTTATGGAGTTTAGGGAAATATTTTGAAGATAAAGCGATTTAATTGCTGGAATTTGAACCTTGAATTTGCGTATTTATTTAAATAATTATTGGGTCATTTTCGGGACCAAGAATCGCAAAAAGCTTTCATTTGATCATCCATACTAATATTATAAATGGGAAAATGTGTGTGTCTGTTTGTCCGTCTTTCACGGCAAAACGGAGCGACGAATTGACGTGATTTTTTAAATGGAGATGATTGAAGAGATGGAGAGTGACATAGGCTACTTTTTGTCTCTTTCTGACCGGTAATAAGGGGAAACGTGTTACCCCGAATTTAACGCAAGCGAACCCGCTGGCAAATGCTAGTATTTATATAAAATACTAGCTTTTGCCCACGGCTTCGCCCGCATACATAAAATGTAGCTTGTTCACTCAGGAATAGAGCAGCTTTATATTAAAGAAAAAAGATTTGCAATCGGACCACAACTTTCCGACATTACCTTTTTTACGGTGGGTAAAAATCATCAAATGACAACCCCCGCTCTTGGGTGAAACGGGAGGTAGTATCAGACTCTTACTGACTAAAAACTCACCCCATTCCTTCTAGCCTCTTCATAGGGGCTCGAGTTTCCTTTCGGATAACCCTGGCCCCAGTAGGCTTCGACCCAGCTGGGCCCCTCCTGTTGATGACAACTCCTTGAGGCGCGCGGGAACAGTGCGCGCCGTCGACTTCCCACATTACCTCCTACAAACAAGAAAACAGACTTTATCTCTTTATTACAAGCTCTTATTTAGTTTCACCTGTCCCGATGTTTGTCTGCAATCAAATCTATTAAATTTGACCCACTTCCCGGTTACCGATTGAGCATTTTGCATGCATGTGTAAATCAGATGACAATGCAAAATTATTATGACATGGAGCTGATCGGATGATGGAACCGGAAGGTGGTTATAGGAACTAAAACGACACAACCCCACCGAGTTTGGGCTCGTATGATTTGTCTTGACGAGTATTAATTTTATATAGGTATACCAAGCTATAATAGCTTGCTATGAAAAAATGATTTTCATTAAAAGCTTTTTAAATTAGTGCAAGTGTAATGCCAGCGGCTATGACTTATATGTTTAATTATCCCTATATATGAGATAAACAGTATCTAATGTGATATTCTAGGACATAGTCTACCCGTGTACCATCATCATCATCATCATCATCATATCAGCCGAAAGACGTCCACTGCTGGACAGAGGCCTCCCCCAAGCGTCGCCACAATGACCGGTCCTGTGCGTCACGCATCCATCGGATTCCCGTGACCCTGACCAGGTCATCGGTTCACCTTGTTGGAGGCTTTCCTACGCTGCGTCTTCCGGTACGTAGTCGCGGTGTGGTACACGGGTGGAGTTCACCCGTGTACCAAGTTTCATCAAATTTCGTTCAGCCGTTTAAGAAGTAACAACCATTAACACACACAGTTTCGCCTTTATAATAATTATTAGTGTGATGTGGTTTGTGTGACAGTAAGTGCAAACGGGCATCCATAAAGTTAATCAGCACTGCTTATGTTTTTTCAAATCACCAAAAAGTTTTTTTTTTTTTATTGATATAAACTAGATCTTGACTGCGATCCCACCTGATGGTAAGCAGTGATGCAATCTCTGATGGTGAGGCGCACTAGTTTATTAAGAGCCTATTCACTCTTGCCTTTTTTTTTTTTTGTCGACGGGGAAAATCATCTTTGACGAAACCCGCTCTTGGGTGGAGCGGGAGACAGTGTCAGACTCTTACTGACTAAAAACCCCGCGCCGTTCCTTCTAGCCTTCATACCGGGGCACGAGCTCCCTTTCGGACAACCCTGTCCCCAGTAGGCTTCGACCCAGCTGGGCCCCTCCTGCTGCTGACAACTCCTTGAGGCGCGCGGGAACAGTGCGCGCCGTCGACGTCTTGGACTCGGTCCATTACCGGACGATCGGACAGCGAGCTACCCATGGCTCGCCGTCCGCGAGTTACGAGTCTACGGTGGCCGGAAATCGGGATCGGAATCCCGGCGACGGCGGCGAGGGCGCCGTTGCCTGATGCGGTCGGCCTCCTTCTTTGCAAGCATTACTGCTTCGCAGAAGGAAGCGACCGCCTGCCATTCCTCCTCGCTCCGGACCATGGCCTCGACCAGGGCCCGGCGCGAGAGGTCTCCGCCGCCGATCGCCCCCACGAGAGCACGGCGATGCTCCGCCCATTGCCTTGAAGACACCTAAATTATAATCGGACGGGAAGACCGTAGCCGGCAAACTGTTCCAGTCCCTCGATGTACGTGGTATAAACGACGATGCGAAACGTTTGGTCCGGACCGTAGAGGTCTCAACAACATAAGGGTGGATACTCGCCGTTCGTCGGCTTGTCCGATTGTAGAAGTGAGAAGGTGGAATCAAGTCATGTAATTCCTGCGCTCACTCTCCAAAATGCATCCTGTAAAACACATTTTTATTTTTGTGACGTAACAACAAATTTACTGTTTTACACAGCACAGGTATAGCAAGAAATTCACATTTATTCCTATACCTGTGCTATATGACCATGCTTTATGCCAAATTTCAGGATTCTGAGTCAATGAGAAGTACTCTTTGAAACTTGATTTCCTTGAGAATGTCGAAGCATACGTTTTTGCGATATAAACGGCCAGATCTTTTTTTTCTTAAATCTTTTTTTTTATATCAATATTGCCGTGAAGTGGGTATATTGGTGGGAATATTGCCGGGAATATTGGCCGAAGTATGAATATTGGTGGCAATATAAACAGCAATATTCCCATATTGCCAGCAACGGCACATCTCTATTGACAGACGGACAGATGGACAACGAAGTGATCCTAGAAGGGTTCCTTTTACCTTTTGAGGTACAGAACCTTAAAAAAGACTAGGTTCAGTAGCTAAGTATTAATTTCAGTTAAAGCTTCGAAAGCTAAAGCAAACAGTAAACAACTTAAATAGTTTAAAGTTCACTGCAGTATCGCATCTCGTTGCCGTTCCAATTAATATCTGAATACAGGGCTGCCTCACTTATAGGAGCGTGAGGGAGTGTCAAAGTTGTTGTCCAAAATTATTCTATTCTATTCTATTCTATTCTATTCTATTCTATTCTATTCTATTCTATTCTATTCTATTCTATTCTATTCTATTCTATTCTATTCTATTCTATTCTATTCTATTCTATTCTATTCTATTCTATTCTATTCTATTCTATTCTATTCTATTCTATTCTATTCTATTCTATTCTATTCTATTCCATTCTATTCCATTCTATTCCATTCTATTCCATTCTATTCTATTCTATTCTATTCTATTCCATTCTATTCTATTCCATTCTATTCTATTCTATTCTATTCTATTCTATTCCATTCTATTCGATTCGATTCTATTCTATTCTAGTCAAGAGTGAGTAGGTTACTTCTAAACAAGCATCCTCCATCCACATCATCGCTTACCATCAGAAAGCCTAGCCAAGTTACGACCATAGGCTCTTAATAAACTAGTGCGCCTTAACATCAACGATTGCATGACTGCTTACCATCAGGTGGGGTCGTAGTCAAGCACTGGTTTATATCATTAAAAAAAAGAAATTACGCCTCTGATTCCTTTGATTTTTTTTTCTGACCAAGTGACTTAACGTTGAGATGATGTCATTCGCATACATTTGAAGTTTTCTACTAGCGTTAACGATTGTAGATTATGAACTTGGCCTTGTCTCAGGTGAGATTGTAGTTAAATGTGAGCCTATCAATAATAAAAAGCAATTGAAACTGCCTAGAATGTTTTAGCAAGAAACTCTTAAAAGTTAAAGTTTTATTAGCCTGATCTTGCCAACCCTACGTCCGCGAAGCTCCAGCCTCCAGCTTCAAGCCATTACATCAGTAATAACCAATTGAAATTCGAAATTTTAAGTTACCCGTTACGTCACTATGCGGCTGCAACGAACGACCGTTTAAGAAGAAGTCCAATCACGGAACATTCGGAAACGACTTGCCAAGTTCAAAGTTACTTTAGTTAGCGTGGTTACTTCTTTTGCACGCGAAGCTGTTGGATTTTGTGTTGGAATATTTTTAAAGTTGTTCCATATTTTTTTAGGGTTCTGTACCCAAAGGGTAAAACGGGATTATGACTCCACTGTCTGTTCGTCTGTCTGTCCGTCTGTCTCCAGGCTTTATCTCATGAATTGAACTGTAATAAGTACGCAATTTAGTATGAACGTTTCTAGCGTTATACGGATCTCTTGGAATTTGTATCATATTTTCAGAGGTCCCTATTTTAAACATTTAAAAATTCTGTTATTTTTTTTTATTTCTAACAAGTATGTTTGTGTGTCTACGTTTCTTATCCAACTGTCCTGTCACAGGTCTGCTGGAAGAAATTTCGTTAGAGATAAGCAGATCCTTTGTACTCTTCTTTTCTTATTTGTTCTTTTCTTTTTTAAGTGTTTGTGTGTACAGTACATAAATAAATAAATAAGTACCTCTGTTACATAGAAGCTAAGATGATGGTATGACTTTCAAATTAGGTTTTTGACCACCGTTCGGAGTCGACCTGCCAGTATTTTATCCTACTACGTAAATTTCTTGTCACCTTTCTCATACCTTTCTTATCTTTTTATTTCCTGAAATGTGTTTTTTTCTATCCTTATATATTAAAGAAAAACATTAGTGTGTGTCAAACTCAAAAACTACTTTATAACTCACTGACATAGGCAATATATTTCCTACTTTCACACAAGTGACGCCGCAGGCAAAAGTTAATGGAGAAATAAAAATTATTCGATGTTGAATTTATGGAAATAACATGGCCTTCTTTCTTACGATAACACGCGTCTCAATTATGTTACAATCAATAACGCTCGTAAAGAAACGATTTCTCACATCAAAAGACATGAATAATATGCAAATTTTACCAGGAAAAAATTAAATAACGAGGAATATTTAAATTTTCAAGCTTACGTTTTTAATATCCGTTCTTTTCAATGTCTCCGATAATCGTGTAGATATCGCTTTGATCTCAATTGATTTTTCACTCGTCGATCTGGTGGTCCTGGTGGTGTAACTTACCAGGATGTAGGAAGTTTTTTTTTGGGTGGTGGGAAATGACCTAATCTGCCGCTTTAAAGTTGAGTGAGAAGGCTTGTCAGACTTTTACTAACAAGCACTCACCTGTGTCATTTCATTTGCCCCTTGCGTTCTAAGGGTTTTTCTCCTTTTGTATCACGGGTTTCCTTTTCAAAAATGCCTCATGGCCCTAGCGGGTATCAGCTCTGTGCGGGTATCTCTTGTGTTCTGGGCTCTTACGGTTTTGCTGAAATCGTGAAAGTGTGCAGAAGATTTTATGGAGCCATCGGAAAACCACTCTTCTGGACACGAGTTGCCATGGCCAACCTGGAAAACTCTTAACAGATTCTGCACCCAGGTTGGGCGCAGCAAAGGCAATCTCCCCAAATGGGGGTTCCTGGACAGTTCCGACTTTCAGTGTTTGTGCGGCGTCTCTCCGCAGACCATGTCGGTGGGACATTTATTTTATCCTGCTTAACGTGCCCAGGTAATACCTGGTCGCGTGGGCACGTTATGCCCTACCTACGTAGGTAAGGTACTTCTAATGACAGCATTGGAGGACGGCATTGCCGTGGTTAAATACTGGGGGCAGGCATGGAATTTAGTTTTGCCATCGACACGCTTAGAAGGGGATTAATCAAAATATGACTTCCCATACCCCGCTGTGCGTATAGCCAATCCCTCGAGCATACTAACGTTTTGCGACCTCATGCCATCCATACTCACGTTTACAGTCTATTGCAGGCGTCTGAAATTTTATGTAAATGGCGACCATTATCGTAATTGTTATGGTTACAGCCCCCATATTGGTCTCTGGGTTATAGTGAGGAACTTTATTATGTACTGCGAAGTATTGCGTAGGTAGGCTTTTTTTTGGTGAGAAATCACCCAATGACTTCTCCCGCTCTTTGGCGGAGTGGGAGGGCGTGTCAGACTTTTACTGACTAAAATCCACTCTTATATTCTTTCTTTAACTGGCTTTCCAGGACATAAAATTTCCAGTATTACGTTAAATTGGAATATTTTTTTGTCGGTCTGTCGTCCATTTAAAAAAAAAAAAATTAAAAAGAAATTGTGGTCTTAGATAACGCTGAAAGAAAGAAGTACCACGCTCTCTTTCTAGCAAATGATGGTTCTGAGAGACAGGTAAGGATAGAAACATAGGTAAGTGCCATTCGGTTCAACCAGATGAGCCTTTTTTCTTTTTTTTTCGGCGAGCAAAAATCGTCTTATGACAAATGCGCGGCAGATAGTGTCAGACTCTATACTGACTAAAAACCCGCCCCGTTCCTTCTAGCCTCTTCATACCGAGGCACGAGCTTCCTTTCGGATAACCCTAGCCCCAGTAGGCTTCGACCCAGCTGGGTCCCTCCTGTGGCTGACAACTACCGGACGATCGGACAGCGAGCTACCCATGGTTCGCCGCCCGCGAGCCCTCGTCTACGGTGGCCGGAAATCGGCGAATCGGCGGCGGCGGCGAGGGTGTCTTCTAACTTGTTTCACATCATTATGGTCATGAGTTCTATAGAATATTTGATAAAGGATTAATCTCAACCATGACCATCGACGGATAGTCGATAGCCTCGGAAATTTTTAGAGTGAGGATGCGTACCGGATAGTGTTATATTGTGGTGGTATTATACTTCCCACAAGAATCGATAACCTGCCCTCCTAGCCAAGTTACAATCGTTTCTCTTGCGTCGAACGCTTCGATTTGACCTTGACGCCAATTCTTTTGTTCTGACCACGTGACTAAGCGTTGAGACGTCGTCATTCCCGTATTACCTTGGTGGATTGATAAGTTTCCGGCCTGACCAAGAGATGGCGCCACTAGGCCTACCTTGAGGTGGCGTTCTATAGTACCATCCTTAGATAGCTTGTAGCTATAGTTTCAGTCCGATCGCCATGTTAGTTTAGGTTTGAGAGCACGCTGAACAAGACGCCTCTGTGTTTTTGTAAAAATGGAAAAGCTGGAAATTCGTGCTGTCATCAAATACTTTTATTTGGATGGACTCAACACTGGGGACATCCTCCCCATCATATTCAACCGTTAAGCAGTGGGTTTCCGAGTTTAAAAAGGGTCGTATGAGCACCTCTGATGAGCCTCGCTCAGGACGCCCCATTGAGGTCACAACTCCAGATATGATCGAATAAATCCATCAAATAGTGCTGAAAGACCGCAGATTAAAAGTGCGTGTGATAGCTGAGACCTGTAAGATGTCATATGAACGTGTACAAAATATTTTGCACCAACATTTGTATATGGAAAAGCTCTGTGCAAGATGGGTGCCGCGTTTGCTAACAGTCGACCAAAAATTGATTCGAAAGAACACTTCTACCGCCAATTTGGCGTTGTATAAGCGTAATCCAAGCGAATTTTTGCGTCGATTCGTAACCGTTGACGAAACTTGGGTCCACCACTACACTCCTGAAACCAAAGAACAGTCTAAACAGTGGATTGGACAAGGGGAACCAACTCCAAAGAAGGCAAAAACAATTTTTTCGGCGAACAAGGTTATGGCTACTATTTTTTGGGATGCAAGAGGTATTATATGTATACATTGATTACCTTGAAAAGGGTAAAACTATCACTGGTCAATACTACGCAGACTTATTGCAACGTTTGAGCCACGAAGTGAAAATTAAACGACCTCATCTGGCTAAGAAAAAAATCTTGTTTCATCACGATAACGCACCAGCGCACGCGTCAATCGTTGCGATGGCTAAAATCAACGATCTGAAGTTTGAATTGATGCCGCACCGTCCCTACTCTCCAGACCTAGCCCCGAGTGACTATTGTCTGTTTCCTAACCTCAAAAAATGGCTTGGCGGTAAGAGATTTGCGGACAATGAAGAAGTAACCGGAGCTGTAAATGGGTATTTTGAGGAGCTTGACGAATCATTCTATAGAGATGGCATTACTAGACTAGAACACCGCTATGAGAAATGTATCAGCCTTGGAGGAGATTATGTTGACAAATAAAAAATAAAAAATCTTAAAAACGTTGTTTTTCTTGGTCAGGCCGGAAACTTATCAATCCACCCTCGTAAAGCTTTCTACTAGCGTTAACTATTGCAGATTAGCAACTTGGCTAAAGGTACATGTGAAATAGTGGGAGCGCGCTGGATGATAACTTAAATGTAGAGTGAGGGATGTGTCAACGGTGCGGTAGGCCTAGTTCCAGTCTTTTGGCTGTGGATGCATTCAAGAACATTAAATCCTATTACACAAGACATCCAGACCTAAAACACGTATCTGTAGATACAAATAATTGTTCCGTGCGAGAGTCGAACCCTCGACACGCAGCGTAGCAGTTATTCGCTCAACCACTGCGCCAACCGTGCCGTCATCATCATCATCATCCTTTCAGCCGATAGACGTCCACAGTTGGACATAGGCTTCCCCCAAGTGTCGTCACAATGAAAAGGCGTGCCAACAACGTGCTTGAAATTAAATATTTGCAAACAAATTCAATGAGATAAATAATGGCGGGGATTGTCTTTATTTACGCTGCCAGCCTAACAAATGCAAAGTTCTTTCCATAAAACTTGAGAATAAGTGATAAATGATAAATGATCTTTATTTTGTAAATAGGTTTTCAAAAAACACTTTTACACGTCAATTTTGTTTTCAGTCAGTTTTAACGACATGAGGCCGGTGTTTCCTAGCTGACTACCCTGAGAAGAAACACCGAAACAAACTCAGGGGTCAAAGTCTCTTTTAAAGTCCATACAGTAAAGAACATGTAATGGTCAAATCATATGAGAACCATGCAGACCAGTGTCTCAGATGGTCTTTTGAGGAAAGAACCACACAGATTTGAGTGGACCTGTCCAGTCAGTGCAAGCATTGCATACTGACAGTATTCGTGTAGCTCAAACTTAGGACTACCAAGGAGCTCAACGACTTGACGAACAAACCAAAGATAGGACATGTAGGTAGCCCGCATCAAATACTCAAAACTGCCAGACATCATGTAAAAATACAGAAAAGAAAAAAGTAATCCACATAGTTCCCACATTCACAATAATAAAATAGTATTTACTAAATGTAACACTTGACATATATAAAATAAAATAAAAAATATTATTATCAATATTTATCAAATCATTAAAAATATTATCAAATTAATTACTATTATAGACAGTACTGGAGCAGATGAATCCCAAGCCGTTTTGTCTTCAAGATACTCTTTTACAGTATAAAAAGCCTTCTGACAAAGTTTCCGCTTTACAAATGATTTAAACATATTCAGGCTAAGTTCTTGAATGTGACTGGGAAGTCTATTATAAAAGTGTATACATTGGCATCTAAATGAACCTCCTATTTTTTTGAGCCTGGTTGCAGGAACTACAAATTTGTGTTTGTTCCTAGTATTTACGCTATGGATATCACTATATTTTTTAATTCATGAATCCCCAAGCGACCACCGGTGGCCGCGCATCTATTGTCTTACTATTGTGTCTCTAATTGACGGTATCTGAAGGGAAACATGTTTTTGTTTGTAAGGTCCTCGATTTCATGGAAAACACTTTTCATTGTCACGCATTCTGTGTATCAATTTAATTTTACGGTTGAGCGGGGGTCGGTTTGAAGTTGAAATATGAATTTGTTTGCTTTGCATCAACTATTTGTTGTTGACAAATTCCTTGTAAGGGGGCGATGACTGGTCGAAGTTTTGTTTCTCTGAAACTGTTACTGTTTAAGGCTTAAAAAATTTCATTCTTCTTAAAGTAAAGGGAGCATGGCATAGGTGGACCGATGCCTGATGAGAGTCACGGGAATGCGACCGTTCGTTGTAATGACACTTGGGGGAGACCTATGTCACAAAATAGATAGGTACAGAAGACAATCTACATACAAAGCGCGCTTGAGCAACGCACACATAGACACCGCTCACCGGACACAATATCTCGGCTCAATCACCCTGTCGCGCTTATACGGTTCAGCGCAACGCGCTGTCTCGTGTGCGATCGCCTAGCGTAGGTATAAATTTTGAAGTACATACATGAGATTGACTTCTGTACCTATCTTTTTTGTGCTGTTACTATTTAAGGCCTATAAAAGTTCATTCTTCTTGAAGTAAAAGGAATATTGGCATAGGTGAACCGATGACCTGGTGCGAATGGTGCGGTGGCGAGACGCCAAGAACCTTTCGTTGCGATGACACTTAGCGGAGGCCTATGTCCAGTTATGGACGTCTTTCAGCTGAAAATATGTAGATGATGGCATGTTACTACAGAGGAGTTCAGTACCTACAATACTAGATGACCTCAATAGAGCTTCCGAAAGATTGGCGTCTTATTTTTTTTTAACTATTATTAGTGATAAGCTCGCGATTGACCAGCATCTCACCTGATGGTAAGCGATGATGTGGTCGACTATGGAGCATGCTTGCCTAGAAGTAACCTATTCACTCTCGTCTTTAAGACCCGTAAGTTGTAGCTTTTAATTCCACTCCCTGGCTGTACACACAATAAACGCTTTGTGCGTGAGATGTACCGGTGGCGCAACGGTGTACGTCTAGTGGTCCGATGATGGAACGGACTTGGCGGAATTAGATTATGAAATTCCAATGCACACTCCTCGAAATGTAAACGATATAAAACCGTCGGACTGGCAACTCGGCGGCTATGCCCATGGCGGCTATGGCTTTGGAGCTTCGACTCAACAAGTGCATCATTGCCGATGATTCTCTTGGCTCGCCTTTCAATCGACCCCAGCGCATCAAGCAAGTTTCTCATCGCTTAGATAAATTCTAGACCTTAACTAAACATTGAAGTACCTTGGTGTACATCAAAGAATATTATACATCGTAGTTACACGTCCCACCGCGACAGTCGTAAAGACAGACTGACATATTACACCATTTATAGTATTAGAATAAATATTATATGTAACGGGACCAGACAGGAGAGGGAGGTTCAAATTATTAACGGTGACGGCTTGACGTGGTGTTGGTGAATGACCTAGGTGAAGATAGATTGCGATGAGAAATATTTTGCGTGATATTACTATAGGTACTTTTTTATTTTAATATTTTTATTTTTTCTAAAAGACCTTATTTGCGCCTTGATCGCAAAAAAACTGGGCAAGTGCGAGTCGGACTCACGCACTCGGGTTCCGTACAAACTACATTCCCAAATGGAGTCTCGAAGATTTTTTCGAAATGCAATTTTTTTTGTGACTTAGGTAACAACACATTTATTGTTTTCAGTTTTTTTCCTATACGTGTGCTATAAGACCTTACTTTGTGCCAAATTTGAGGATTCTGGGTCAACGGGAAGTACCCTATGAATTTCGATCTTTAAGAATATCAAAAATACGTTTTGCGACATAAACCGCCGTATCTTTTTTATTCGTTAACTTAGAAGTTTGACTTTTTCACAGCTTAAAGGGTGCCCAGACTTGAGTATATGGTATTAATTTCAACTCGATACCTCTACGCGTTCTCGAGATAAAAGATCTTGACAAACAGACGGACAACAAAGTGATCCTATAAGAGTTCCGTTTTTTTTCTTTTTGAGGTACGCAACCCTATAAAGTAAACTTCACCTTAGAGCATTTTCCCATTACATCACTCACGTTCTTAATCTAGATTCTAGCAAATTGCATTACACAGGTCCTTGTTATTATATATTTTCGCGTCACACGAGTGAGACGTAACAAATTACATTTGGCGCCATCTATTTGGCTTGGGAACGCTAAAATGACCCTTTTTATGTGTTTTATTTATTTAACGTTAAGGGTTATTTATTACCTCAGTGATTCTGGAGACACCAACAAGGGTAGGACTTGACTTTTACACTTCATTTAATAGAGCACAGAACTTCTGGGCCTCTGGGACTAGGAAGTTATTACTTATAATATTCGTGCTAGCGTAATAAAGGTTTTTCTGTAAAATTTGCGCTGTTAGGTGGCGCCACTAAGGGCATGAGGTCGGACGGAGGGAAGAACATATTGACGTTGACATCAGTTTAAACTTGTCTAATAAATCACTTAATAAATCATTTTTTTGGCTGCGAAATCAAATATCTTCTCTCGCTCAGGGTGGGTGAGAAGAAGTGTTAGACTTATACTTTTCCTGCACACAGCCATACTGACTTTTACCCACAAAACAGATAATAGAGGTTAGAAGCCCAAGTCGTCGACGGCGCGCACTGTTTCCGCGCGCCTCAAGGAGTTGTCAGCAATGGCAGAGACCTAGCTGGGTCGAAGCCTACTGGGGCCAGGGTTAGCGAAAGGTAGCTCAGCCCTCGATACGAAAGGTAACCTGACCCTGTTGTTATAGTATTGCTACCTAGTGAATGTCAATTGAGCAAACCATTTGTTTTTTTAACGCGTCTTACAGAACAGAGACAGCATGTTTCAGCATTATGGGGACGTTTTTTTTCGCTTTTTTTAATAAATGTGCTATGAAAAATCTGTCTTCAAACAGTAAAATAAGCAAGATGTGACTTGAATTTAAAATGTGCTTTCTGTGTTTCAATAATTACATTTTTGTCTCGTCTCTACGTCTTATTTTATAAGATTGGAAGAACTAATTAGCACTCTAAGTGGTTACGTTTTTTAATTAGTGAAAAGCATTTTAAATTACATACCTTTAAAGTTCATAATTGTTTAGTAAGCTTTTGACAAACCAAGCATGGTTGAGTGCCAATCTATATATATAAAAATGAGCCCCGTTTTCCGTTGTCACGACTTGGCATGAAAACGGCTTGACCGATTTGGCTGATTTTTTTTTTGTTGTGATTGTTATTGTGAGGAGAAGGTTCTTATGGTTCTTATGTATAAAAATTAGGGTAGTGTAGGGTAGAGTAGGGTAGGGTAGGGTAGAGTAGTAGGGTAGAGTAGGGTAGAGTAGGGTAGAGTAGGGTAGAGTAGGGTAGAGTAGGGTAGAGTAGGGTAGAGTAGGGTAGAGTAGGGTAGAGTAGGGTAGAGTAGGGTAGAGTAGGGTAGAGTAGGGTAGAGTAGGGTAGAGTAGGGTAGAGTAGGGTAGAGTAGGGTAGAGTAGGGTAGAGTAGGGTAGAGTAGGGTAGAGTAGGGTAGAGTAGGGTAGAGTAGGGTAGAGTAGGGTAGAGTAGGGTAGAGTAGGGTAGAGTAGGGTAGAGTAGGGTAGAGTTATAGGGTAGAGTAGGGTAGAGTAGGGTAGAGTAGGGTAGAGTAGGGTAGAGTAGGGTAGAGTAGGGTAGAGTAGGGTAGAATAGGGTAGAGTAGGGTAGAGTAGGGTAGAGTAGGGTAGAGTAGGGTAGAGTAGGGTAGAGTAGGGTAGAGTAGGGTAGAGTAGGGTAGAGTAGGGTAGAGTAGGGTAGAGTAGGGTAGAGTAGGGTAGAGTAGGGTAGAGTAGGGTAGAGTAGGGTAGAGTAGGGTAGAGTAGGGTAGAGTAGGGTAGAGTAGGGTAGAGTAGGGTAGAGTAGGGTAGAGTAGGGTAGAGTAGGGTAGAGTAGGGTAGAGTAGGGTAGAGTAGGGTAGAGTAGGGTAGAGTAGGGTAGAGTAGGGTAGAGTAGGGTAGAGTAGGGTAGAGTAGGGTAGAGTAGGGTAGAGTAGGGTAGAGTAGGGTAGAGTAGGGTAGAGTAGGGTAGAGTAGGGTAGAGTAGGGTAGAGTAGGGTAGAGTAGGGTAGAGTTGGGTATAGTAGGGTGGAGTAGGGAAGAGCGGGAGCGAAGCCGCGCGGGCAAAGCTAGTTTTCATATAATAATATGGAGTGGATGAAATTATTGTCAATGCAATTTGTGAGAGAGATCATATGTGCCATTGCACAGTTTTTTTTTTAATCATTTTGCATTTTAGTAAACTCGAACGAATAAGCGATCCACGATATAACAGAATTATGCCTGCCTTTACTTTGCTCAAAATAAATATTACCTATCAACCCGTCCCTTCATACGATTTTTTTTTCGGTGGGCAAAAATCATTTTATGACAACCCCCGCTCTAGGGTGGAGCGAGAGATAGTGTCAGACTCTTACTGACTAAAAACCCACCCCGTTTCTTCTAGCCTTCATACCGGAGCTCGAGCCTCCTTTCGAATTACCCTGGCCCCAGTAGGCTTCGACCCGGCTGGGCCCCCGCTGTTGCTGACAACTCCTTGAGGCGCGCGGGAACAGTGCGCGCCACGCCAACAATAGATAGATAATCTCGATTGAAAACTGAAAGACTTAATCAGAACCACAGAATAATCTCCAGTTAAATCCGGTTACAAATCGAGATTCATTACCAAGAATAAAACTTTCAGATCCAAGTAACAAATCCACATAAAACATTAACGTAGATATCCGAACTCTATATTTAGCTCTATAATCAGCTTACTCCATTTCGAGGGTAACCCAAAAGGCTCAGGACTTTTCTCGGCGGTAACCGAGAGTAAGATAATGAAGTCGTCTTACGATTAATCATTCAGACAGCTTGGACGATGACAAAGGAGCTTTTAAACTTTACACTGAGCGAGGTGACCATGATTTTTTAAGGATAGATTTAACTAGTTGACCCGGCAAACTTCGTACCGCCAATGAATGTAATAACTATTAAAAAGTTTATTGATAAAAATAAAATTTACATATGTGCATAAAAAAACTTAAACTACTTACTTAGTTATACTAAAACCTAAATAAATACGTAATGTACATAAATATAATACAAAAACACAAAGTATACTCAGGCGTCGAAGTACTCCTCCACATCGCTGTCATCCGGGAATGTGCCCAGAAGACTGGCAGCATTACCACGTTGGATGGCAATGCTAATTCTTTGAGCGAAGAACTAGCCAGCCGTCTGGTCACGCAAGGTGTCGATCAGTCGGCAAGTACCATTCCTCCTCACTCCGGACTATGGCCTGTACCTGGTCCCGGCGCGAGAGATCACCACCGAAGGAAAGAGAAATGCGGAAACGAGAACGTCGTGATGTCTGTCCAGCCTTTCCTCAAAGAGGAAAGTTAACGCCATAATTCCAATATCACGCTTACAATGGTACTTACAAAACGTCGGAAGCTAATGCACGGTTTCAATTTAGCCATTTCCTAAAGAAATTAACCGGCAAAAACTTCCATGAACATGAATTATTTTGTAATCCAATCACAAGAGCTATTTAAAATTCTCTCTCCAATGGCTATTGCAGCATTATCATGTTGCTTAATTCGTTTAGCTAAATAAAAACTTTTTCGTTCGCGTTAGTTTACCTTTTTCTAATATTATTTTTTTTGATTTGAACTTAGAATAGGAAAATTTGGAGGTTTGACAAGGAAAAATTTTATTTGTCATTCGGCGACGAAATTTTCTGAAAAAAGTGCTTGATGAACACGAATTAAAAAGGAAATGTGATTATAAGTAATGATCTAACTGCGAAATGTTTGGTGAAACTCGGTAGTAAATAAAAAACCGATAAGTGATAGTCAATATAAAGAACCGGTATGTATTTTAAATATTTTAAGTTTTAGCTGCTTTGAAGGTTCAGTTTCGTGTCTCATAGTGATAATTTTCCTTTTCTTCTCACGATAGATTATTTGTCAATCGGTTCTTCGAGTATTCTTGGAACATTCTTGGAGTATTCTTGGAGCTTTCTGGATATAGACATAGAAATTCACAGAAGTGGACAGTACAGCCCACTGCAATTCATAAATGCGTGCGCCAACTAGCGCATGACAATACAAGAGAAAACCCCGGTGGACATCGTGACGTCACTCCACGTGAAGTTTTCATGATCCCTAATTTTTCCATATTCTATAGCAGTAGCAAGTAATATTTGAGTAGTTTTTTTTACGCTATCTGTTTTATATGTATAATCACAGCAATTCGTGTAAAAAGGTTGCGGAATGAACTGATTTCTTTGATAGTTTACGAGTCCGCGCCTGAGGTCCCGTGATTGCAATCCCGCACCTATAGGCACAACTTCCAAATTATAAATTTTTATTTTTTTTTATATATATCCATCTCGCCACCTTACTTAAACCCTATTTTTATATATATAAAGTCGCCGAATTTTTTTATTTCCTTTTATAATTTTTTCTATGTTGTTTTTTTTTTTAAATGCAAAATTATACGTGTATAAGTGGTGATTTCCTTTTTTTTAACGCTACAAAAATGGCTCTCCGGCTAACATGAAGTAAGTGTTTTTACTTAATAACATTTAAAATTTAAACGATTCTACATAAAGATTTTTTTTTGCCTTATTGAGAATGGTCACTCCCTCTGGGAGCTAATGATTCTTAAGCTTATTGGTTTCAGGACGTGGATTCTTCCATTCAAGAAGGGTATTATAGGATTTATACCACCAGTACAGATGTTTGAAGCTGTTTTTTTTTCCATGACATATTATTTTTTCATGAAATGTAATGATTTTTAATGATAAATAATTTTGTGAACTATAAAACACATAACTGCCTTTTATTTTATCCACTTATCGCAGCAAATATAACGATAGGTTTCCTGATTTTTATTCCATATCCTTAGCTAGCGGTAGTTAGAACCCGTAGGGTATATATGGTGACGTGTGAATGTATAGGCTTCGGTTTTCAAGGTAAGCTTAGTATGAACGGTTATTTAGCCGATATTTTTGCTTTCTAGCTTGGCGTTTGCTGACTGCTGGTTGCTGGATTATTTTTGTCCAGTTGTTCATGCCGTGCTTTGCGTGCGTTTCGCTAGGATTTAATTGACTTTAGTCTGTTCTTTCATTCGTTATTAGGTCTATATTAGTTACATCATGTCAGAAGAGGGGTTCCCTATTGGTGAGACACCATGTCGTGATAGTCCCATCATTTCGCGACCACAACCTCTTCCTATTCCGCCAAGAGCTTCTCGCGCTTCTTCACAAAGTGACGTTCCTTCACCAGTAAGATCTGATGAATGCCTACAATTTACCAGGCAGTTCTCTCTTACTAAGTGGAAGATTAGTTTCGATGGAAAGACCTGCGTTCGTGAATTTTTCACGAGTATAGAAGAATGCAGGGAGGCCGACAATTTGTCTGAGGGATATTTAGTCAAGCGATTCCATGAAGTCTTGTCAGGTGTCGCACTTCAATATTTTAGATCGATCCGTCGCCCGGGTCTTTCCTTCTTTGAGATCAAAGAAGCCTTTTTTAATACGTTTGGTACGACAGATTATGAATTTAAGACCAGCCAGGAGATCCGTAACCTTAAGCAGAGACCGGAACAATTGATTAGAGAATTTATTATCGAAGTGTCTTATTTAAATGCAAAACTGTATAAGCCAAATCATTACACACAATATGTTGCCAAAATACACTCCTTGCTTATCTATCCAGAGATTTCATGACATTAATAATTTAATCGAAGCTGTTACTCATTTCGAGTCCTTTTTAAAACCTTCAAAGGCGGTTGCCAGTCTCAATTGTGTTGCCGACCAGTCAACTTCTCAGGCTGTTAACTCACCAAAACCCAGGCCGAACAAATCTTCCTATCAACCAACAACTAGTAAGCCTCGGATTTGTCCTAGTTGTAGTCAGTCTCAGCTTTGTTTAAAATGTAATAAAGTTGGTCATTCTTACCGCTCTTGCCCAGAGATTACAGGCATGATTTGTTTTAAGTGTCGTACTCCTGGATTTATTACTAGAGAATGTCCGAAATGTAATCCAAAAAATGCTTAGACCACTGGCGATACGCTTCCTTCCGTACAGTATCACCAGTGTTTACTTCAGATTCATTTGATAACCGACCGTTTATAGAAGTATTATTATGCGGTAGAGTCGTTAAAGCATTACTTGACTCTGGTGCTCAGATGTCACTTATAAGCGATAATTTTATTCAGCAACTTGGTATTTCTTTGACATCAAAAATAGCTTGTCCCCGTGTTATATCGGCTAATAATTCACCGATTGATATTCTTGGTTCTGTATATCTTCCAGTTAAATTTAATGGTAAAAGTTTTATTCATCAGTTTTTAGTGGCAAGTTCGATGTCATCTTCTGTTATTTTAGGTATCGAATTTTGGAATAAATTCGGTTTGACGTCTATTTTTAGTCAGGCTTTTGATAAAAATATTGATGGTCATATGTTTATCCCTTCTGTTCAGCACTCTCCCCCTCAAGTTTCCTCTGTTAGTAAGGTTCGTGTGCATCGTAAAGGTTTGCAACATATAGTCCCCGATGTTCTATCCAGGATCCATGCTAATCCTGTGTCGTTTGACCAGGGTCCTGAACATACTAATGACCGTTGGTATAAAAAGATTTATATAGGTGCTCGAGACTCGCCACAAATGTTCCCAGCATACGCTATAAACAATGGTATCCTTATGAGACGCATGCCTGTTTCTAATCCTTTATCTTCTGAACCATGGCATGTGGTGTTACCAGCTGAAAAGGTTCCAGACGCTATTTGGGAAATTCACAATAGTTTTCCTTCGATACATCCCGGTGTTACTAAAACGTATCTAAAACTTAGGGAGTTGTTCTACTGGCCAAATATGTTCCGTGACGTCACTTCGACGTTAAGTCAATGCGAGGTTTGTAAAGCCTATAAAATTTCGAACACGCAACCTCGCGGTCAGATGTGCTACCCTAAAGAGGTTTCCTTGCCCTTACAGATGATTTCTATCGATATAATTGGTCCATTGCCCTGTGTTTATTATGGTTATAAATATATCCTTTCTATGGTTGATGTATTTTCGAAGTATGTATGGCTAGTTTCTCTGAAAAAGATTGACGCTCTTTCTGTTATAAAAGCGTTAGAGTCTGAGATTTTCTTTAATTTTGGGGTTCCGCGTACTATTCTTTGCGACAACGCTACAGTTTTTCGTAGTAATCAATTCCTTAATTTTCTCAGATCTTTCCATATTCAATCACCTACTTTTACGCCATATTATACACCCCAAGCAAATACGGTTGAGCGATACAACCAAAGTGTTATTACGTGTTTAGGTATTTTGGTTGGTGAGAACCAAAGAAGTTGGGCTAAAATGTTACCTAAAGTTAAGCTTTACCTCAATTCTTGTGTTAATCTAGCTACTGGCTTTACGCCTAACTTTTTTATGTTTGGTAGAGAGGTCCTTATGGATAGCGGTCATGTATATAGTCAGACTCGAAGCTCTAATTTGGCAGACAGTCGGGCTCGACATGCTTCAAACCTATCTTCTCTCAACGAAGTTTATGCAAAGGTTGCTGATAATCTTTCTTAAGCTTTCCTCCGTAACTCTCGCGCATATAATTCTAATCGATCAGCTATCACTCTGAATGTTGGCGATACTGTATGGAGAAGGAACTTTTCCAAGTCTTCTGGAAATGATTTTTTTTCTGGGAAGCTTGCTCCACGTTTTATTAAGTGCCGCGTGATAAGAGTAATTTCTAGGACCACCTATTTGCTACAGGATTGTGATTCAGTCCACTCTGGACAATATCATATCAAAGATATCTTAAAATAAATTGGATTAAATTCTCTTTATTCCATTTTATCATTAACACTTGCTTTGTAACACCTTTTCCTCTTTGGTTTATGGCATATTTCTTTGCATAAGTTTTTTAATTAAGTTAAAAACTTTTTAAATTATCCGTTAATAATGACATTTATTTATTTTTATGTTATGTCAACCTGCGTTCTTAGGTTGCCTGCGTAATTAGGTTGTTTTATTTCTTTTGTTTAACACAAATGATTTGTCATTTAACAATCAATTTGAATTTTTTCTTTGACTTAATTGACTTAAGTTAACTATTTCAAACTTAGTTGTTTGTTTTTTTTGTCCAATTATTTTCGTTTCTTTAACTAAGGTGTTGTGCTTAATGTTGTTAGGTAATAGTTTAGTCTTATGTTAAGTTAGGCTAGCTTTAATTAGCTGTATAATCCCCGGATTTTTTTCTTGTTGTTGCTAGGTAATAGTTTAGTCTTATGTTAAGTTAGGCTAGCTTTACTTAGATATATAGTTCCCTAATTGTTCTTCATAGTTGTTAGGATGTGGTAGGTTAGTGTTTGACTCAAATTGGACAATATACATTTTGATTTATGAGTTCGTTATTTTCTTTCATATTCTCCATTTTCGTAATTGAGATGTCGTGAGTTAGCGTGGATAATGTTTAGATGTGGAGGCCTCCGTGTTTATTCAGTATCTATTGCACTTCGATATCGTATGATTCAGAAATGATTCCTGCTGTTGTCTTTGTCTGTTCCAGTTTATCTTTTTTCTCACTCGTACTTTCGTCCTTTTTTTTCTTAGAAAGGGGGTATTGCAGCATTATCATGTTGCTTAATTCGTTTAGCTAAATAAAAACTTTTTCGTTCGCGTTAGTTTACCTTTTTCTAATATTATTTTTTTTTGATTTGAACTTAGAATAGGAAAATTTGGAGGTTTGACAAGGAAAAATTTTATTTGTCATTCGGCGACGAAATTTTCTGAGAAAAAGTGCTTGATGAACACGAATTAAAAAGGAAATGTGATTATAAGTAATGATCTAACTGCGAAATGTTTGGTGAAACTCGGTAGTAAATAAAAAACCGATAAGTGATAGTCAATATAAAGAACCGGTATTTATTTTAAATATTTTAAGTTTTAGCTGCTTTGAAGGTTCAGTTTCGTGTCTCATAGTGATAATTTTCCTTTTCTTCTCACGATAGATTATTTGTCAATCGGTTCTTCGAGTATTCTTGGAACATTCTTGGAGTATTCTTGGAGCTTTCTGGATATAGACATAGAAATTCACAGAAGTGGACAGTACAGCCCACTGCAATTCATAAATGCGTGCGCCAACTAGCGCATGACAATACAAGAGAAAACCCCGGTGGACATCGTGACGTCACTCCACGTGAAGTTTTCATGATCCCTATTTTTCCTTATTCTATAGCAGTAGTAAGTAATATTTGAGTAGTTTTTTTTACGCTATCTGTTTTATATGTATAATCACAGCAATTCGTGTAAAAAGGTTGCGGAATGAACCGATTTCTTTGATAGTTTACGAGTCCGCGCCTGAGGTCCCGTGATTGCAATCCCGCACCTATAGGCACAACTTCCAAATTATAAATTTTTATTTTTTTTTATATATATCTATCTCGCCACCTTACTTAAACCCTATTTTTATATATATAAAGTCGCCGAATTTTTTTATTTCCTTTTATAATTTTTTCTATGTTGTTTTTTTTTTAAAATGCAAAATTATACGTGTATAAGTGGTGATTTTCTTTTTTTTAACGCTACACTATCTGCTAAAAAAACTTCGTATTTCATAAAGAATTAGAAACAAGCAACAAATCAAGTTAAATCAAAACCCTGCCAATATATTTGGGTCAAGTCTCTACTTGGTGTGATGCAGTGGTCACCTTAATGGGTTCACCGCGAAGTTTGGACATCGAAACTTATTTATTAGTTACCTCGACGCCTTTTTCCGAGTTCTCAATCCCAGGAAAGTAATATACGAAGATTCTGAGAATTATTTCGATCCACGGAACGGAATTAGGTATGTATGAGTGGGAATCTTTCTAACTTTTTAAGGCTATGGAAAGAATTAGTTTCCTGAGGTAAACTTATTAATCATATTGGTCTAATGGATGAATGTCACATTCATTGTACTACATGCGGCACTCTTTAGTTACTCGAGGTACATTTTCATAGAACCGCTGTTACGTGATGTTATTACACATCTGTTAGCAGCTCCTCCAATGAAACTCACTTTGTTCGGAATTATTACTTTTATTTGTGCTGAACTCCTTCTTACCAAGTTGAAAATCCAATGCCCGCTAGAGCTGGCGCGCTACCCAGCAACACTGAAACATGGGGGACGGATGTCGCACGTCACCTCGGCGGAACTGCGAGACTATTTATTAAAATAATTACATATTGAACAGAAGAAAAACAATTCTTAAAAAAATATTAATCTCTAAGAAAATTATTTTAATGCTATATAAAATACAAGAATTAATGCGTGACTAACCGTGAGATCAATACTTAATCGATTCGATTGTAAACACATCTCAACTAGCGCCATCTAGTGAAATAAGACGACAGTCAATTCAATTGTCAAAATGACTGTCGTGTCCTCCCAATACACAGATAACCGACTTAATTATTGCCTAAACAAAGTCAACTAACCTGTTTAAATAATTGAATTCCAACACATCTTTCTCCAGAAGTTTTGGATACACAGATCATCATCATCATCATCATATCAGCCGAAAGACGTCTCGGAATTACAGAATACCAACAGAGTTTTCAAGCGTTCTCTCTCTTCTTTCACGTTGGCTCTTCATCCAATAGCGCGTTGGATTGCATTAGATGAAGCAACAAGCTTTTAAA
This sequence comes from Mythimna lalbum, assembly GCA_949319445.1. Lineage (NCBI taxonomy): Eukaryota > Metazoa > Arthropoda > Insecta > Lepidoptera > Noctuidae > Mythimna > Mythimna lalbum. The sequence continues at coordinate 14,050,034 of OX439357.1, read as the reverse complement.
CCATGATCTTCGTTGACGAACAGCGAGAGGCTTATCATCAGGTCAGATAGCGGCTAAGCGTGAGCCTAGCAAAAAAATTTAAAAAATTACATAGCGTTGCAGCTGATATGTACAAATTATTAAATGGTATACACCTGGTTTCTATTTTCACATTTGTAGACATTAACCAACACTGCAATTTGTACAAAGTGAATTAAACGCGTAGGTGTAAAGACGACCACAATAAGGGCCGATACATACTGAAATGGCAGCGAACAGCAGCGATACGGCGAGGCGTAGAAGGCCAGAAAGGGCCGAACCCACGGAATAAAGAAAAGTAGAGGAAGTGCCTCTTAAATATGGCGCGTGTGTCAACAGCAGGCGAAATTCGCCTATTACATATTATATACTAGTGCAGGTGAATATGGCATCTATTTCAAAGGCACTAGCGTTCTGAATAGAATAAATTGGTTACAGCGCCATCTAGCGTTGAGTAGCCGAACTCGTTGTAAATTGGTTAAAACTTCTTTATTGTTCGTGTCATGTCAAATAATAACAACTTTCTTACGTTGTAATAAGACCTAATTTATGAAAGCAATAAGAATATGATTTGTAAAAGTTAAGTTTGTAATTAGTAGCTTCGTAGCCAATCATATTACTGTTTTTTATGTGTGTAATGTACAATTTGATACAAATGTGTGTAATGTGTGTAATGTACAATTTGATACAAATGTGTGAGTTTGGCGACACTGGTTCCCGTGCTTAGCCACGTTAGGGGCACTTCTACCTATATTTTCTGTTCTGTGGCCGAACCCTACTAGGGCCATGGGTCTACTTCTGAAGGGAGGACCCGTGGTCCTGGGACACATAGAGAAGGAACATAGCTGTGGTTTTAGTGGTGTGATATCAATAAGAAGAAAAGTCAGTAAGAGTCTGAAATGCCCTCCCGCTCTGCCTTAACGGGAGAAATCATTGGATGTTTTCCAGTCTTAAAAAAAGCGATGCGGCGAGCACTTTCAGAGCGAAATAATTTTGAACTTTATCTAAATTCTTTTAAGATCAGTATCACTTGAAAGGGATGACCACCGAAAGGGAGACGCGTGACCACCCGCGATGCCGCGAAGCCATTTAACGCAAGCTGTCAAACAGCCACGCGCGTCTCGTCAACGATCGCCGCCAGACTCCTAGCAACCAACAGCTTATCGCATCGTTACCGACCGCTCCCTGCTGTGTGAATCGACCCTAAACATGAAGCAGGTACAAAGGTAGAAAGAAAAATACCGCAATCCATTTTGTGGATTTGTTGCGGACAAAGAGACAATTTCTATTCGAAACGCTTGAAATTCCTCGGACCCTTTGCTGAGGCATTTGACAGTATAGAAGTATAGATAGATGGTCCCATGAATTTTATGTAGTGAAAGAATGGAAGGTGTTGATTAAATGAGCCACTTTTCAACCCACGCAATGGGCTTGAGCGTGGGCGAGGGCACTTTAATGAATGAAAGTATTTTTGTTGCTGCTTTATTTTTGTTTGTTTGTATTGCAACTTGGGTTAAAAATGTTGGTGCTGACTGTATTGATAAGCGAAAGTGAATTTGTTTGTTTGACGTCTTCACGCCTAAATGGCAGAACCGATTTTGATTAAACTTGGTACACGGATAGACCATTTCTTGGAATAGGACATAGGATACTTTTTATCCCGGAAGTATGTTCCCTCCCTTGGTATAATTTTCTGCTATCACGCGGGCCAAGCCGCTGGGAGCAGCTAGTAAAAATATAATTTAGTAATTTACTCAAAAGGCTTAGAACTTTAGACAGAAGAGAAAGATTAAAAAAGGGAAAAAAAAACTTCTTTCAATCTGTCAAATAACTGCGGTTTTTTTTTTAATTTATTCTAGATCATTTGTATTTTTAGGTATAGAAAGTATTATACATATAAATAATTCTTAAACAAGTTTTTGATGAAAATATTTTTTTCCTAACAAGCTTTTATAGCACGGTGCAATACTTATATTAAAAAAAAACTCGCCCAAACTCGATGGGGTTTTGTAGTTTAAGGTGGTGCATCACGACTCACATTTTCACTGTTTTTCATACAACCGCTCATAACTGATTATGACGTTATTACACACTTTTCATTAGATATTTTGGAAACACAATATCTTGTGGATATTATCTAGGTTTCTAAAGAAACCAATTTCTAAATTTGTGTAAAACTAATCCAGTAAAAACGTCTGAAAATCTCCTATTTTGTATGAACTTTGACACTGCATAATTTGCCTAAAAATTAAAAAAGTCAAAAAATTAATCCTCTAGAGACCTTGTAAATTTCATTAAGATTCTAAATGATGACAACTTTTTCCAAAAACTTTTAAGGGTTTAAAAAAAACAGCTATTTCCTGGAGCAAGTTTTGTGAAATTTTCGAGTAAATCTCGGAATTACCGAATACTAACAGAGTTTCCAGGCGTCATCTCTCTTTTTTTGCGTTGCCTTTTCGTCAAACATGGCGTTGGATTGCATTAAATGAAGTAACAAGCTTTTAAACCATTTTTGATGTTTACGATAAGCGAGTGGAGAAGGACCCTCTTAACTACCGAGTTCCTATAGCCACCTTCCGATCGTGCTCATCACACAAACAAACAGAATCGAACCCACAACCTCCGGCATAGCAATCAGGGCCACCACTAACCACTAGCCCAACAAGCCAGTCACAGTCCAATAATAATAAAAAAATTACCGTGATTCCATCGACGATCTTTGTAATTAGTGATAACCTAAATAGTAGATTCAAATCTAAAATACACATCATCTTCCTGCCATTGTCCCGTTTTATTTGGGGTCGGCGCAACACGTTTTTTTCTTCCATTCTGTCCTGTCACCCGTCACACTATCACTAACTTCCTTTTCTTTCATATCACTTCTCACACAGTCCATCCATCTTTTCTTTGGCCTCCCTCTCCCTCACCATCCATTTACTTGTAAATTCGTAACTCTTTTTCAAATTTAAAATACACATTGAAACAATAAAACCGAAATTCTAAATGGACGAATTGCAACAACATTAATTTACTTAAGACAACAACTTCTGTTATTACAGGTAATAGATGAAAAACACATCCCAAGTACTCTCCATCTTCCTAAAATTTCAACTACGTATACTCCATTTAGCATTTACATATTCATAAATAGCATAGCATAGTCGGCCTTATAATGTTCCCACTTTTGGGACTCAGGCATCCTCTCTAGAAAAGAGAATGAAACAAAGAAAGAAAACACGTTTATTTGGCACATCAGTACTCACAATGAAATAACAATTCTAGAAACTATTTAATCTTAAAATTCATCCACATTGAGTGTCTCACGGCTGCGAGAATGGGCTATAATCCACCACGCGGGCCTAGCGCGGGTTGGTGGACGTCACATGTCTTCAAATTTTTGTTTCAAGGACATGCCGGTTTCCTCACGATGTTTTCCTTCACCGTTTTGAGAGCAGTGGTGATGAAATAAATTACACAAAGTAATACGCCTGGCTGGGTTTGAACCGGCGACTGTAACTCATAAGTCGAGGCCTCTACCACTCGGCCGCCACTGCTCTAATTTAATATATTTACATAAATTGAAAGGTAACACAATTTATCTCAATGCCCGACCCACCAATCCTCCATAATATGGAAGTAGCCACGAGCCTCTACTTCAAATGTAGGTATTCCCGTGCAACCTTGCTCGGCCGATCTCTGCTACATAAATAAAACATTGCAGCTAGTCTCGCCTAGAAATAAACCATAGAGTTAGGAAGCTCTTGCTCTGTGGTGTAATAATAATAGCATTCCACAACTTTCAGAACGGGTGTCGTCAGATGAGACTGGTCATCTCTTAGCTGCCAGTTGCTTAATTCAGTTTCTATCTTTTAATTATTATTTTTTAATTTTTATTTTATTATCTACATTGTGCTCACATAATAGAAGCAACAAGAAATATGTAACCAAACATTATATGTAACACATAATATGATTTAAAAGAGTGTACATGGAGTTTCTTGCACGTTCTTCTCCATAGAGATCTACGCTTTGGAACGTGCAATTTAGCTTCACTTTTCTTGGACTGACCGACATTTGACTATTCAAAAGTGCCTGCAAATGGTCTAATTGAAATAAATGCTTTGATTTGATTTGATTGATTTCACATAACGCCTTTTAGTCCCAAACTAAACAGACCTTGTAATGTAAGTTCAAGACAAATATGCTCATAGATACAAGACATACCAATAATATGCACTAATATGCACTCTGATAAGTGTATTAGAGTGCATATTAGTTTTGTGTGGAGTTTTGTTTTAGGTGGGAAAGTTTTTCTTCTTTTCGTGTCGCTGCTTTCAAACTATACTTTGTCTGACCAATATTTGGCAACCTGTACGGCTCTATTGTTGGCCTCGTATAGATCCTGAAAACTGCAGGTGGTAATGCAGGATGGGCAGCATAGCAGGTGGTGCATGTCCTGTGGAGAGGCACCACACTGGCACTGTACTAGAGAGGGATCGAGGAAGCCCCATTTGGCCAGATTGCTTTTACAGCGGCCAACCTGGGTTCGCAAGCGGTTTAGAGATTTCCAAATTGGGAAAGTTATCTAATGACATCTCCCACTCTTGGCTGAGCGGGAGGACGTGTCAGACTTTTAGTGACTAAAAACCCACTCCAGTTCCTTCGTTGCCATTGTTCCAGGGCCCCGGGGATCTCTTTCGCATCACCCATGGCCCCAGTAGGCTTCGATCTTGCTGGGCTCCTGCGGTTGCTGACAATTCTTTGAGGCGCGCTTGGAACACTACGCGCCGGCAACGACTTGGGCTCGGTCTGGACGGTCGAACAGCGAGCTACCCATTGCTCACTGTCCGCAAGCCCGCGGTTGTGTTGAGTTTAGTGTAGCAAGTACCTCTGTATGTGAGTGCATAAACAGAGGTACTAGCAACAAACGAAAATTTTTGACATGCCTTGTCTAGAAGCTGAGGACGTCCTACTCTGTGAAATAAACTAAAAGATATCTCGAACTTGCAAAAGAGCTGCAGTACAACTTATTTATTCTCTTTGGACGAAAATTGCTCGTAAAACGTTTATCGTCCCGCGTTCCTCGTTCCGTAGTCGTTGTGGTTTTAAATTTTACATTTACACTTTTGAACATTTTTATAAAGTGAATCTAAATGCAGGGGCGTAGAGTGGACTAATTTAGACGTGGGTGAAGGCGCATCATTGAGGATTTTTTTATTTAACGATTTATATAATACACACAAAATATAAGATAAGTGGAAGGCAACAGAAACAAGCTTTTAATGAAAATATTTTTTTCATAGCAAGCTTTTATAGCTCGGTATAACTATACATATAATCAATACACGTCAAGACGAATCATACGAGCCCATATTCGATGGGGTTGTGTCGTGGGTTACCGATTGAGCTGAAATTTTGAATTTATGTGTAAATCAGATGACAATGCAAACTTATTATGACATGGAGCTGATCTGATGATGGAACCGGAGATGGCCATAGAAACTCTGATAACCCTACCGTGTTTGAACTTTTTGGAATGGTCTTGATAACTATACAACGTGTAACGTTAAATGCGCTAAACCTTAAATTTAGTTTAATCAGAATAACGAGCAAAATCAATTTTTAATTTAAGCTTTTCAATATAAGTTATATTTTTCAAAATAAATCTTCATTAAAAATGTCGCCCTGTCTATTTATGAATAGGTCAAGCCGTCACGTGTGCAAACCTGCCCAAATAGGTAAACAAACACAAATAGTTGTAATCCAATAAAAATTTGTCATACAGGGATAATAAATAAAGGGATAATCTTATGTCAATGCAGATATGAATTTTAAACAAACCAAAACTGAACATAAAACCTTTAATTTTTTTAATGTTTTTTTTTTTCTCACATATTTATGTCAATCGAATTAAAAATCATTTGGGGTGTCTGAGGTTTTGCGCATTTAACGTTACACGCTGTATACCGTGCTATAAAAGCTTGCTATGATAAAATGATTTTCAATGAAAACTTATTCTACCCTTACCTTTACCAACAAAACACTACTCCCACGCCGTTGTGAAAAATAACCGCCCCCTTCATTCCCAGACTTCGCCGATCCTTTATAAAAATATCTAGCTATTTCCCAATGGCCTGGATTCCTTTATGCAACGGACTTGCAAGGAAGATAAAGTGGCCTTGTGGAGCACGCTGCTGACCTACTGACATACGCTATTTTCTGATATTAATTTTAATAGACTTGTATATTAAAATGTATGAACTTAGGTTAAATTGAGGGAGCAGTTTTATATACTAGGTGGTTGTTTATGAGTTGGGTTTTATACAGAATGTTTTATGAGTAGGTAAAGTGTAATATCGCTATCATCTTGCTGCAGTTTTTTTTTTTTGGTGGGAAAAGTCATCTAAATGACCTTCCCGGGCCTTTGGGCGGATCGGGAGATAAAGTCAGACTCTTACTGACTAAAAACCCACCCCGTTCCTTTTTGCCTTTGATACCGGGGCTGAGCTACCTTTCGGAGCTAACCCTGGCCCGAGTAGGCGACCCAGCTGGGCCCCTGCTGTTGCTGACAACTCTTTGAGGCACGCGGGTACAGTGCGCGCCGTTGACGACTTGAGCTCGGCCTGGACAGTTACCGGACGATCGAAAAGACCCATCCCAAAGATGGCGTTGGCGTACAACGTGTTTTTTGAAAACTGCTTTATTCCTAAGTGCAATAAGCTATATTCTAAGTACGCGGGCGAAGCCGCGGGCAAAAGCTAGTTCATAATAAATTGTGTCTGAGAAGTTCTCATCAAAAAAGATACGAAAGCTAAGCTAATTCGAAGATAAACAAACGTAATCTCAATTTAACGAGACAGGACAAGACAGTAATCCTTTTCTTTTGACCTTTCGACAAAGATCTGCCTACACAACCGATTTCTGCTTACAAACAAGTAATATAACTGCCCACATTTAACTCAACCTATCATACATATTTGCATATTTTTTTGGAGATTAAAATATATAACATTACTTTTAGTATATACAAAACCCGAAACACGTGTCTAGTATATTTATGTAAAGAATCTAAGTGCAAAATTTCATAACTGTATCATGAAAAATCACAAAGTTATAAGCTTTTTATGTCTGCAAAAATACATATTCACCGGACCATTCAGGCGGCTGAAGGGTTGTTTTGCACTTTTACCCAGCTGTTTGCAATCGCCTCATGACCGAATTAAGTTCGGTGGCAGCAGAGGATGCAAAAAAAAACCGATTTTATTTAATAAAGTTTAATTAATAATGGAAAAATTACAATTATAATTTAAATCTAGCTAATAACTAAATATGTATTATCGAGTCAACGATTGACCAAAAAGTGCAGTTCTCATGCATGTCGAAATTGGCGGCGGCTCCCAGAAACGGTGTCGGCATCGTTCGACACGAGGCACGTGTGCTGCGTCAGCTCCTGGGCGTTTGTGCAATATGTTATTGTGTGGATTCAGGGCAATGCATACTATAGTGATTTGCCTCGGCTATGCTTGCGTAACACCTCCCCCCGTAGAACAGCGACTATTGAAGACCTTGGTCGTAAATTGCGCTGGGAGATGATCCTTGTCCCTTTGAGTTTCTGGAACGGCATAGATGCTGTGCTGCTGAACTTCCTTGTCGTTGGGAGATTCTTTCTTAAGCTTGGTCTGTTTCAGATGATAACGCCGATAAATGAAGTAGGCGATTAGTGCACATGCACTCAGCAATAACGCATACAGCGGTATAGTTGTATGATAGAGGCTGCTATTTGACTGTGTGTCGAAGTGTACCGGCGACTGCAGTGAAATCTCCTTATTGGTTGCGTGTAGATCATCCAAGTTTATAGAGTTGAGTTTGAATAACGGGTATGCTGCTGTGCTAGGTACATCTTCTTTAGGGACATCTATTATCTTCAAGGCTTGACCTTTCAATCGGTCATTGGAGTTTGAGATGGTGAACTCTGTTGTCTGAATGAAGCAGTTGTGAGGAAGTATGGCGAGGTAACTTCCTTGCAGTAACTTGTGGAGATCTTGTTCACAGGACAGGCGTACTTTCGTTAGAGTCGGGAAATTGATGGTGTAATGGCGGTCATCGAGTTTCTCGTAGGCTGGTTTTTGAAGAGATATTGCGACTGGTTTGCATTCGGGAAGTCTCTGCTGCTGTGTGATGAGGGTTCCAATACAGTCCGGCGACGTTCGGCTTTGTACGTTGTGTATCTCTTCACATAGATACCCTTTAGTGGACTTCGGGCATTCAGCCTCTATGTACTTGAAATCTTTCGAATGGATCGCAAGGAATTGGAAGTGAGGGACAAGAACCTCATGGTTCTTGTTAGGAACCATGGATATTTTGTATAGATCATATGTCTGGGGCAGGATGATCGGGAATTTGTAGACTATTACTATTTCATTACCTACATAATATGACCCTAACTGTATGACGTCATAATATTCTCGAGCTCCTATGTCTAATACCTTACTACTACCATATAGCATAGTTAATTTACTTATTATGGATCTAATGGTGTTTAAACTAATGACGTCATGGTGTGCTGTAGACGTCCGTATAAACGCTAGTACGTTCTGTAACTTTGATATTTCTCGCGACAACCTGTCAACGTTATCACTAACTATTAAGATGGTTTGTCCTAGGTGAGCGTAGTGAATTAATTCATGATTTCCCTTCTCTAGACTCTGACTCATGTTTCTAACTAGAGCTGTTAATCTACTTTGGTTATCTACCATGTTATCTATTATTTTAGAGTGCTGAGTTATCCAAGTTTTGGTTAGACTCACGTGATTGTTAAATTCCGTTAATAATTTATTTTCATTGTCTTGAAGAGATTTTATCGCATTATTAAAATGTATTGCGTCTGTATAATCAAGGTTACCGGTTATGCTTTTGACGACAGAACCGAGACCATCTACGAGACCTCTTTTAGAACGAGTAGTTTCAAATGATTGCAATTGCTCAAGGACGCTTTGAAGCTGATCCTCTAAGTATTCTATATGAGGCTGGAATAAAGAAAGGCTTTTATTGTTAAGATCGGGACTTATTTCTTTTAATTGATTATGAACGACATTAACCTTATCTTGTAATTCCTGAAGGTTAACGTGTTGTAGAAAGGAATGGTAATGAGATATTATACTGCAGGGACCTAGTTTAAAGGGTAATACACCTGGTCCATCGTCGAGATTTTCAAGTTTTATCTCCTGTGTTAGAGCCGAACGCAGGAGCAGATGAAGTACTAGGAGAGTCCTGCAACAATTGGGCGCTTTTAGGCACTCTCTTTAACCTGGATTTAGCAACTGGTCCACGCTTTTTGCGCGTGTATATATGTATTGGTAAGTCAGTCATGACAGTGTCTTGTGTATAGCGGGGTGCTACCTTCTGTCGAGATGCGAGGGGGTTTTTCACAAATATTTGTTGTTCGGGTGAGTACTGGTTTTCCGTTTCTCTAGACCTATTACGAGCATCTATTAAATCTTTGCGTTGGGTCAAGCTAGACTCATGAATTAAATTATAGGCATTAGTCATTTTGTTCTTATGTTCTACTGTATACTGTTGTAACAAATGGGTGGTCAAATCTATGTCCAGTGGGTCACGTGGGTCGAAGTGTCCTGTAATAACGTCGATTGGTTTACATTTTGTTAAACTGTGTATGGAGCTATTGTAAGCCAAAAGGGCATAATTTATTAGGTTTAAAACGAGTTCATTTTTTTGTTCCACTTTTAAGATACGTAGGTGTTCCAAGATTGTTGAATGGAATCGCTCGACAATCCCGTTTTCATTGGGAGTGTGAGGTGCTATTTTATGGTGCTGGATTTTATGTAGTCTTGTGAATTCGGCAAACAGCTGGTTTGTAAACTCTGGTCCGTTGTCTGTCACTACCGTATACGGCACTCCATGATGGGTACAGAATTTTAATAACGCTTGCACCACACTTACTGCTGTCCCATCTCTCAGGTAATATGCTTGAGCATACTTTGAGAAAGCGTCAACGATAGTGAGGAATTTCTCGCTCTGAATAGTTAACAAGTCTAAATGAATGATTTCAAAAGGTTTGCTTGGTGGAGGGACAAGACGGTACTGTTGTTTTAAAGGGTGTCGGTCATACTTAGCCTGGCCGCAAACTGAACATTCATTAATAAATTTAGTAATGTGCTCTTTCATTTTAGGCCAAAAGTACTTGTGAGTCAGGGCCAGGTAGCATTCATTTATGCCTCTATGATTTGTCTTACCGTCGTGATATTTGTTAATTATTTCTTGTTGCCTTAGATATTCTCTTACATTTTCGAGTTCGATTTTCGCGAGTGAAAGGTTCATAGCTGAATTTTTGAATGTCTTTTGAATGATTGGGATAACTGTATACATTGCTAATGGAGGATTTATTAGCAGGCCTGTTTTGATTTTGGGATGAACATATTCTTTAATAGCGTTGATGACGTCTTCCTCAAGATTGGATTCCGACAGTTGAACGGCAGTGCGCGTGTGCGTTTCAAAGGGTTTTGTGACTGTTGGCCTCCCTTTGACGTCGCCTACAATAGTGAGTACTAACTGTTTAGTAAATTTGTTGAGTGGTAAATCTGTTATTGGTACTTCCAGAATAGGGTTTTCGCGGTCAGTGTGGACTGTCAAGGTGTTGGAGTCATTCGCGGCTTCTGAGGCTGTAATTGTCCTAGAGTCATCAGCTGATTGATTATTTTCGGATGGGTTTGCAACTATTGAGCTTATATCTTCGTTGTAAATCTCTAAGCGAGATAGGGCGTCCGCATTGGTATTAAATTTGCCCTGCTTATAAACTACCGAAAAATCGTATTCTGATAACTTTAAACGCCATCTTGTAAGCCTGGAATTAGGTTCTTTGAGGCTCATGACCCACTGCAGAGGCTTGTGATCGGTAATAATTTTAAATTTCCTGCCAAATAGATATGGTCGAAAGTATTTACAAGCCCATACGATAGCAAGCAATTCCTTCTCTATCGTGCTGTAATTAAGTTCACTTGAATTCAAAGTTCTAGAAGCGTATGCAATGGGTTTATCGGAACCTATTGGACCCTGAGATAATACGGCCCCCAATGCAACGTTAGAAGCATCAGTGGTCAATAAAAATTCTTTGGTAAAATCTGGGTATTGTAAAATCGGGTCATTTGTCAATAAGGTCTTACAATGCTCGAAACAACTTACGTAATTCTGATCACAAACTATTTTAGACCCCTTTTTTAAGCATTGGGTCATGGGTTTGGTTATACGTGCAAAATCCGGTATAAATTTCCTATAGTATCCCAGTAATCCGAGAAAACGCTTTATTTCCGTGGTGCTTTTAGGTAATGGGTAGTCTTTTATAACGCTAATTTTATCCGGATTTGGTTTAACCCCATCTTTACAGACGACATGTCCTAAAAATTCTGTTTCCATCTTCAAGAACTCGGACTTGTCCATTTGTATCTTGAAGTTGGATTCTCGTAATCTTTTAAAAACCTTTTCTAAATTAGTAATATGCTCTTGCAAGGATGTACTGAACAGGATGACGTCATCCAAATAAACCATACAGATATCCTGGAGATCTCTCAGAATATTGTCCATTACGCGCTGAAATGTTGCCGGGGAATTTTTTAATCCCATCGGCATCCTCAGGAATTCGTAGTGGCCATTTTCTACGTTGAAAGCAGTTTTGTGTATGTCAGCAGGATCTAACTCAACTTGATAAAATCCGCTGGCAAGATCGAGTGTACTAAAATATTGGCATTTACCTAATTTGTCTAATATGTCAGAAATATTCGGTATAGGGTACCTGTCGTCGATAGTTTTTTCGTTTACTTTACGAAAGTCTATCACAAGACGCCACTTGGTCTTACCAGAAGCATCAGCCTTTTTGGGGACCACCCAAATGGGAGAGCTCCACGCAGAGTCCGAAGGCCTGATTATATTCTGCTCGAGCATCTTATTAATTTGATCTTTAACTTCTTGTTTGTGAATGTACGGGTATCTGTAACTTTTAACATGAACGGGGATTTCGTCTGTCGTCCTAATCCTATGTTTTATTTTATTAGTAAACGTAAGAGGTTCTCCTTCGAGATAAAAAACGTCGGAGTACCGGGCACACAAGGTTCTTAGATTTGCCAGTTCTTCTGGATTTAAGTGATCGGTCCGAAGGCGCGACAAAACTTCCTCCGTACGGTTACTTAATTGATCTGCATGTTCGCTCTGTACATTAAATAGTTCAGCAGTAACGGGACGGTCCATAGAGAAAATTACGTCATTAGGTGAATTATTTGAAATTTGTACCCAACCTCTATTATTTTTTACAGTGGTAAAACAGTCAGAAATTAAACAGTTACTAATTATCTGATCGGGAACAAATACATCGCCGTCGTGAGAATTTATAGGTAACTTTACTAATTTAGACGTCTGAGCTGGTATGATTTCTTCATAGATATTAGCATTGCGGGAGTCATACATAGTAATGGGTATTTCCGTGTTTCTAGTGACTAATTTTTTGTTTCTTAAGTCAATGTTAGTGCCCCATGAATCCAATAAATCAAAACCGATTAACCCATCAAAATAATTATGGAAGTCTAGTATAAATAAAGTGATATTTCCCTCTTCTTTAAATTCGGGGAAACTAGGCAAAGTTATCGAATAATTATTTTTATAAACGGTACGCACATTAGTCACTTCAAACGGACTGTAGTTGAGAGGCACATTAGAAAAATATTTTTCAACTGCTTGCGGTGATATAAACGACTGGTTCGCTCCAGTGTCTATGAGAAATTTTAAGGGCGGGTTATGGATTTGAATGTAACCAAGTTGTCTCTGTATGTTAAAATTTACGTCTATTTTGGCTTTTCTGATCCCGAGGTTTGGGGAAAATTTTCGTCCTGTTTACGGTTTTCGTTTCCGGTTTCATCATTTGGTTTAATTTCCTCTACAACTGGGGTTTCGTATTGCCCATAGTTAAAATAAAAGTTTAGGTATTCATGGTAAGCGTCATAGTCTTGGTTATAGGCTGCACAAACTAAATCATAATAGGGATCATAGACACAATCATAGTTGTTAACTTCACGCGTTTTAAAATAATTGGTAGGTGGCGGATTGCCGGCTGTACGCCAGTCGTGTCCTGTGGAAGGTAACGGTCTAGGCACAAAGTGGCTGACGCCACTCATGGGACGAGGCGTACTATTGTAATTAGTGCTTTGTTGCGCGGGTGCACTATTCGGAAGTCTAAAAACGTTGCCCTGAGCATTATGATTTGGAGGTGGTGCTCGGAACATCTGTTGAGTCCGAGTGGGGCCACGAGGAGACTGTAATTGAGGCATATTTTGCCGCCAACCTTGATTAGGTTGAGGAAAGAAATGCTGGGGACGTGGGAAACCAGGCGCGCTATTATACATCTGTGGTTTTGAGGGACCAGGCATGCCCATTGTAGGGAGTTGCTGCATGAAATGGTTTAAAGGTAGGTTAGAGTTAGGCTTGGAAGGCTGCTGATTACTATCTTTTTTACTGGACCCGCTTTCGATGCGCTGCTGCATATAAAGTGTATTAAGCTCCTCCTGAACAAACTCGAGTGCTTTTTCCATCGTCTCGGGACGCATGCAACGAACCCTAGAGCCTAAAGGATCTTTTAAACCGCGTAAGTAACATTGTAGGGTCAATTTTTTATAAAGGTCTCTCTTCGCTGTAACTGTAGTAGACACGGTTTCATGTAATGTGACGTAAGTCATGATTGTGCTAAATAAATTCTGGCAGCGCTCATAGAATTCCTGTGGGGTAGAGGACCCCTGAGTCTGTAGAGACAAGTCGTTATATAAAGCGGTCTCGTCGCGATGATCAGCGAAATTATTAATTAGCGCGCTTCGAATACCAATCCAATTCTCGGGAATACCGTTACTATTTATTAATCGAGCTGCAGAACCTGTAACCTTGTTTAAAATGCCATTTATGAGTGCTAAATTGGTTAACTCATTACCCGGTTCAGTTTTGAAATATGCGAGTACTAGTTGGTCACAGAGATTTACAAAACGCGTCAACACGTTAGGGTTGCCATCGAATTCAGGCAGAATCCGGAGCGAGTTAAAAATTTCGCCCACCTTGTCGTGAGACATATTTGTATCCGATAAAACTGATTCACCTAACTGTCTATACTCGTCTATAGCAGTAAGCCTATTTAGCCTACTACTGCCTAAGCTAGGATTACGCGACACTCTTGGGTGAAAAATCTTGAAACTAATTATGTAAAAATGCTAAAAGTAAATCATACACCCCCAATAAAATATTACTAGAATAATTGCAAAGAAAATAGTTGTAGCAAACGATAGGTAAGGATCAAGGTTAAAAATAGGACAGTAAGGACTTGAAAGATTCAAAGTACTTACAACATGGTCTTCTTTGCCGAATCGATGTCTGGATTCACCTCCGCTGGCGCCTCACGATGTATGTAGATTCAGGATACTCGAGAATCGGTAAGTCACGCGGGACTTCGGTCCGATTTTAGGGGAAATCTTGACGCGTCACGTACCTAATATGCTCTGAGTATCCTACCGGCTGCGCCAATTAAGTTCGGTGGCAGCAGAGGATGCAAAAAAAAACCGATTTTATTTAATAAAGTTTAATTAATAATGGAAAAATTACAATTATAATTTAAATCTAGCTAATAACTAAATATGTATTATCGAGTCAACGATTGACCAAAAAGTGCAGTTCTCATGCATGTCGAAATTGGCGGCGGCTCCCAGAAACGGTGTCGGCATCGTTCGACACGAGGCACGTGTGCTGCGTCAGCTCCTGGGCGTTTGTGCAATATGTTATTGTGTGGATTCAGGGCAATGCATACTATAGTGATTTGCCTCGGCTATGCTTGCGTAGCAATCGCCTCATGACCGTTATGACCTCCCATGACTTGTGTTGTACTTAGTGTCGGTGGTGTACAACTTGTGATCTTTTTAAATATTTTTTGATAAAAAAATATAACATGGTGTAAAAACTATTGGAATCCATTCAGTTACTGATTCTGAACAAACTATATTCAGGTTTCGCATAAACTAAAAATTATGCTGTATAAAAGACTTATACTGAACTGTCGGAAGACGCAGCGTTGGAGGGCCTCCCATAATGACCTTTTTTTTCCGATGGGGAAAATCATCTTATGACAAAACCGCTCTTGGGTGGAGCGGGAGATAGTGTCAGACTCTTACTAACTAAAAACCCCACCCCGTTCCTTCTAACCTTCATACCGGGGCACGAGCTCCCTTTCGGACAACCCTGGCCCCAGTAGGCTTCGACCCAGCTGGGCCTCTCCTGCTGCTGACAACTCCTTGAGGCGCGCGGGAACAGTGCTCGCCGTCGCCGTCTTGGACTCGGTCCATTATCGGACGATCGGACAGCGAGCTGCGAGAACCCCTGGTTCGCCATCCGCGAGCCCACGTCTACTGTGGCCGGACATCGGGATCGGAATCCCGGCGGCGGCGGCAAGGGCGCCGTAGCCTGATGCGGTCGGCCTCCTCCTTTACTAGCATTACTGCTTCGCAGAAGGAGGCGACCGCCTGCCATTCTCCACTCCTCGCTCTGGACCAGGGCCCGGCGCGAGAGGTATCCGCCGCCGATCGCCCCCACGAGGGTACGGTGATGCTCCGCCCAGGCAGAGCAAACCAAGGCTGTGTGCTCCACCGTGTCCTCCGGGCGTCGCGCACAGTGGCGACACCCGGGCGTCTGTTTCGACTTAATCCGAAACAGGTAGCTCCCGAACGTGCCATGTCCGGTGAGGACCTGCGTCATGCGGTAGGAGAGGATGCCGTGAGGTCTTTCCAGCCACGCCTCAAAGAGGGGACTTACCGCAATAATCGTGGCGTGCCCAGAACTGGGTTACGATAGTCGTTGACGCCATTTCACTATGAGATCCCGCCAGAGCTCTGTCCGCCATGCCTTGACATGTTGCGGCAGTGGACTTTCACCTCGGCGTTGCATTTCCACGCGCATGTCGTGCATGTGTGCAAGGACTGTTGCCTCCAGATCCCACGGTGGTAGGCCAGCCAGAAGGCTCGCCGCTTCGCGGGAGATCGTGCGGTAACCCCGCACCATCCGTATTTCCATGACCCTCTGGCAGGCGTTCAGTATGGTCGCCGGTCACTTTGGCAGCGACGGCGCCCACACCAGTGCCCCATAAAGGGCCATGGAGCGAACGATTCCCGCGTAGAGCCTCCGGCAGGAGGCGTCTGGACCCCGAAGGTTGGGCAGGAGCCGCTTGAGAGCAGCCCCAGCCCGGAGAAGTTTGGGAGCCAGACGTCGAAAATGTTCTCCGAAATTCCACCGGCTGTCGAGGACGAGTCCCAGATACTTCATCGTCGACCCGACGCCGATGCGAACTCCTCCTACCGTAAGTTGGGAGTCTGATGGTGGCGCGTTCCGACGGCCGTGGAAGCACATTGCCTCGGATTTGTGCAGCGCCACCTCGAGTCCCAAGTCCTGGATCCTACCAACGGCTATCGCAACCCAGCGTGTCGCTAGAGCGACCGCCGCCTGGTGTGACCTTCCCTGCGCTAGAATCAGCGTGTCGTCTGCGTAGCAAACCACGCTGACCCCGTCAGGAAAGTCGCCGCGCAGCACGTAATCGTATCCGATGTTCCACAAGGGTGGCCCTAGTACCGACCCCTGCGGAACACCGCACGACATCTCTCGACGTTTCCAGTCTCCCTGGTGACCGGGGTAGACAATGTACCTGTCCGACAGGTACGCCTCGACCACTAGACAGAGGTATTCGGGCACCCGGTGGTACCGGAGTGGCCTCCGGATCGTATTCCAGGGCACGGAGATGAAGGCGTTGGCAATGTCCTAGGACACTGCCACGACACACCTACCCTGGGACACCGCATCCCCTGTCGTGAGGGTCCCATAATGACCTGGTGAGGGTCGTGGCAATCCGATAGTTGCGAGACAGCGTCAGGACCGATAGTTGTGGCGACACTTGGGGTGAACTGATGAATGATAATGATGACATAAATATTGGAAAATTGGAAATCTTCTAATGTACTTATAAAAATTTTGTGTCAGTGTTTGTTATCCAACTGCTCCGAAACGACTTGACTGATTTTTATGAAATTTTTTGTATATATTTGGTAAGTCTAAGAATACCTGGGTCTTACAGTTTTTTTTACCCTCCTACCTCTACCCACCATTTTTTTCTTTGATAATAATAATAATATTATATATGGCAGAACAAGGTTTGCTGAGTTAGCTAGTGTAACACATACTACGGTAGAGCAAAAAGAAATACTCACTATAATAAGGTTAACAAAAAATAAACATAGCTGCGGTATCGATGACATTCCACCAATTTTATTAAAGCAATGTGCAATAGAATTTTCCATACCTTTGACGTTTTTAATTAATCAAAGCTTTCAAGAAGGCCAATTTCCAGATGCACTTAAAGTAGCTTTAGTAAAACCAGTACATAAAAAGGGTGACAAACATACCCCAGGTAATTATAGACCCATAGCACTGCTCCCAACCTTTTCAAAAATATTTGAAAAAGCTATGAGCAATCAGCTGTATAAGTTTTTAGAAAAGTTTAATATTCTTGACGATGCACAAAACGGATTTAGGAAATGTAGATCAACAACATTAGCGGTTTATAAATATGTTCAAAAAGCACTACAACATATAAACGACAAACAATATGTAATTGGGCTACTACTTGACATGACAAAAGCGTACGACAAAGTTCTTTATGACATCTTACTAACTAAACTATATGGTTGTGGTGTACGAGGACCAGCTTATTCGTGGTTCAAATCATATTTACACAATAGGCAACAAATAGTACAAATCGAAAGTTACGACCATAACAAAAATGAGATCAAAACTATTCGATCACAAGAAAAACCAATCACTTGCTCAATCCCACAAGGAAGCGTGTTAGGATGTCCCTTATTTTTAATCTATATTAATGACCTTCCCAAAATATTAGATAAAGAGAATACTTTACCAGTTTTATTTGCGGACGATATTTCAATATTGATAAAGTGTGAAAATCTAAATAACCCTAGTGATCATCGAAGATCTTTTCGCCCTGTATTGTCGACGAGTCGGGAGTTTGAATAAAACACACCACGTACTCAGAACGAAGACCATTTATTAATTAATACCAAGGTGCCTTATACTTTCCTCGGTAACGAAACCATAGCGCGAATTTAAATCGGCCAACGCCATCTATCGAGGCATGAGGTACTAAAAAATGGTTTTAGCAATTATATTTAACTTAAACTTAATATTACGACGTGAACATTCCGCCCACCAAGGACCTCGTCCTTTCAAACCGCCCACCATGACATGATAGAGTAAAAGTATGAACTACTTCTCATATACTAGAATCCTTGGTGTTCAGATATCGCAATGTTCTTATTACAAAAAGATTACATAAGTACAAGCCATAAGTAGAAGGTAAAAATTAGGTTTATCAACAATTAAATCTAACCATCAGCACAATTTTACATATCAAACATCATCTGAGTGGACTGTATATTATAAAAAATAATGAAATAAAAAATAAAACAGTAAAATAACATATCATTCATCATTCACAGGTAAAATGCATAACTTAGAAGTTGGACGTTTGACTCGTGGTGTAGCGGGTTTGAGAAACCTTATAATTTCGTGCCTATTTTCAATAGTGGACTGTATTTGAAGGCGGCTGGCAATTGTTGCGCTAAAAGGCGGGAAAATATTCTCGGATGCAATCGGGCGATCTGTAATATGGGATTGTGAGGATCGTACGCCTTACCTGAGACTCGAAGTTAGCCCACGTGGCGCGAAGACCGGCGAGCTGGTGATCCTCTGCTCCAAGATGGCGACGGCCTCAATCACACTCCACACTTTACACAGTTTGCACAATTGTTTTTGTATCCGAGAGGCGGGCAATAGACGCGTTTATAAGGTCCTCGGCAATCTAACGAGTTAGATGCTTCAGTCTCCAGACATGAGGTTTGGAGCCGGCGGTTGAGACACGGGGACCGTTCACGTAGAAGTTTCGGTTCGTTCTGTCGACCCGTGTTGAAGGCGTACGAAATAGGAAATGGAATGAATGAAGGAATGATATATAGGATAGGATATCGATCGCCCGCGAAATCTCAAAAAACATATCCTTGATTTACGACATTAAAAAGAGATGGCGCTACCATTTCCCCGGCCTTAAAGGGTCACCTTTAATGAAAATTAAACTTAGCTCTATGAGGTGTACTACCAAATACCTATTCAGTAATACAGACTAAGATGCGAAAAATTTAATATTAAAATTAAGAGTAATAATAGCTGCGAGTTGCATAATACTATAAGTTACATACCTTTACAGTTAAATTTTAAGAGAAGCAATTATGTTGCGTCGGAAACTAACTAAAACTAAGAGACCTAACCATCAAGCCAGGCCTTATTGAGTCGGTAATGGACACAGACGTACAACAGGGCGCACGTAGCTACCCTTCGCGGTCCTCACAGTAACAACACGGGTTGTACCGTCTTTAGAGGTATGTAATTTTTCAATAATGCCTAACGGCCATGAAAGAGGCGGAGAGTTATCAGTAATGATAACTACAAGAGTACCCTCTTGTATAGGAGGTGCAGGACTATTCCATTTGGATCTAGCCTGAAGTTGATGTAAGTATTCTGAACGCCAGCGCTGCCAGAACGACTGCACAAGCTTGTCTAGCAGAGTATGTCTCTGAAGCAAGCTGAGCGTGTCTGCTTCAGGAGCGGGTAGAGACAACAATGGCGCCGTGTGCAAGAAATGCGCAGGGGTCAGCGCTGATGGTTCAGCAGGGTCACTACTCATAGCGGTGAGTGGCCGCGAATTAACTATAGCCTCAACTTGGCTAAGGACAGTTATAAGTTCCTCATAGGAGAGGATTTGTTGACCTATAACTTTGAAAAGGTGAGTTTTAACCACCTTAACCATACTCTCCCAACATCCACCAAAATGTGGAGAAGCAGGTGGAATAAACTTCCAATCTATATGATTTAAGGAAAGCTCTTCCTCGAGATGAGGACGAAAATCTTTAAGAAATTTATGAAGGTCGCGCAAATAAGAACTTGCACCTACGAAACAAGTACCGTTATCGGTGTATAAGCATTTAATAGGACCGCGTCGCGAAAGAAAGCGTTTTAAGGCTGCAAGGAAAGTTACTGTGCTTAAATCTGTTGCCACTTCAATGTGCGTGGCGCGCGTTGTCAAACACGTAAAAATGCAGAGCCAAGCCTTACGACTTTTGACACCTCGACCACGAAATGGTGTGTACTGCAGTGGGCCTGCATAGTCACAACCGGTGTGAGTGAACGCCTTGTCGACTTGGTTTACACGCTGGCTAGGTAGATCAGCCATAAGTGGATGAACAGGACGCGGGCGGAATTTAAAGCAAGTGTTACACTTGTGGATTCTGTGGCGAATTATTCGACGAGCAGCTAAAATCCAATAATTATGCCTGAGTAAGGACATAAGCAACTCTGGACCAGCATGAAGATGTTTCTTGTGACTAAAATCAACAAGTAGATCGACAATATGGTCATGACGCGGTAGTATACAGGGGTGTTTATATTCGTAGGGTTCGTCAGAATTTGTGAGACGACCACCAACACGTATGATGCCGTGCTCATCGAGAAACGGCTTAAGCTTCTGTAGGGCAGGCGTACATGGCTTATTGTTTTTTAAATTTAGAATATCGTTACGGAAATGAACATCCTGTACAGCTCGCAGCAATTTAATTTCTGCATATTTGAGATCAGAGCTTGATACAGTGTGTGCACTAGGCAGTTGTCTTAAAAATTTATAGACGTAAACAATCGCACGCAGCAATTTAGACCATGACGACACACGTAGTGCTAGCGCGTAAATTGGTGATTCCGTAACATCGGAAACCACGGCATGAGCGACTGATTTCTGTTCGGGTACGCCCTCATGCAGTGCATTGTGGTCAAAATTATGTATGGGCCACTCAGATGGATCATGAGAAATCCATGAGGGTCCATTATACCACAATGGATGATGCAAGAGTTTAGCTGGCGTAACACCACGAGACAGACAATCAGCGGGGTTCTCAGTACCAGCGACGTGGTTGAAACAATCAGCGGGTATAAGGTCTGTTAGCTTAGTAACCCGATTGGCAACGAAAGTTTGCCAGCGGTGCGGTGAGGAATTTATCCAGGCGAGCACTACTTTAGAGTCAGTAAATGCGTATATCTTATTGATGCGGTAGTGGGGCGATACCGTGTCTTGTACTTTTCGAAGCAACTGAGACAACAGTAGCGCCGCGCACAACTCCAGTCTAGCCACCGCAATGGTTTTCACAGGTGAGACCTTAGACTTCGCACTAACTAACTGCACGGAGTAGTTAGAACCAATTCTTATTTGCATGTATACGACTCCGCCGTAAGCACGCTCGCTGGCATCAGCGAAACCTACTAAATTCATGGTGCATCCATCGATCAACCCCAGATGACGCGGTATAATAATTTCATTAAGCGCAGAAAGCTCAGCGCAAAACTGTTTCCAAGCGATGACTATATGGTCAGGTGGTATGTCGTCCCAGTCACACTTTGACAGCCAAAGCTCCTTAATTAAAAGCTTGGCATACAGAATAGTGGGGGCGACAAACCCCATTAAGTCCCATAGTCGAGCCACTGCGGAAAGTATGGTTCGCTTAGTGCACTTGTCATCTGGTGTGACGACGTCAAAGCGGAAATTGTCACAGGACTTGTCCCAGCGTAAACCCAGGACTTTATGCGGTACATACTTCTCATACTCGATATCAGGAGAAGCCTTATGAGTATCGGGTATGTGTGCGAGAACCTCCTTCGAGTTACTTGTCCACTTGACAAGATCGAATTGGCCTCGCTTGAAGAGCTGAATAAGCTCATCACAAAGCGAAATTGCTTGCGGTATGGACATGACACTACAGGCGATGTCATCCATATATAATGCGGAAGAAGCAGCAGCAGCTGCTGCGGGGAAATTATCGCCTTCATCAGCGACTAACTGGCGGACTACACGTAAAGCGTGATATGGACTTGACTTAAATCCGAAGCAAACACGATTAAATTGATAAACCGTTATAGGTTCATGTTTGCTAAATCTGTAAAAGATGCGTTGAAATCTACGATCTGATTCGCGAACGCCGATATTGAGAAACATTTGGCGGCAATCAGCAGACAGGGCTATTTGAAAGAGACGAAAACGAATTATGATATTAAATAAATCACCCTGTAAATTGGGGCCCGCATGTAGAATGTCGTTAATCGACTGACCCGATGTAGTTTGGCTACTAGCGTCTAAAACCACGCGAAGTTTAGTGGAAGTCTTATCTTCGCGAACGACACCGTGATGCGGAATATAATACGACAGATTAGCTACATTGTCATCGTTTACAATTGGACTCAAATATCCTTTATTTATGTAGTCTCGTATGACGTCATTGTAAGCGCCGCGCAACCCTAAGGATGCATCAAGCTTGCGCTCTAAACAATGAAAACGCCTAAGTGCGGCGGCGTACGAGTCGCCTAGCGAATACGGGTCGTCGCAAAATGGCAACGACACAACATATCTACCACTCTCATCGCGAACAGTGGTAGCGCGAAAATGTTCTTCGCACTCGAGATCCTGACGGCTCTGCGAGGGCGAGGCGGAGATTAGTTCAAGCTCCCAGAATCGCTTGAGAAGCGAATCTAAACTGGGTTCTTCAAGAACAGAACAACATGATGTTGTACTCGAACAGTGTGAAGTATGTGCTGTAGGTACGGAACCCATAACCACATACCCCAACACAGTTTCAATAGCGGGCGGTATATTATGTTGCTCGCTATGCACTATGTTAGGCAATAGCAAGCGCGGGAATATAGAAGCACCAATCAAAACATCGATACCGCTCGGCTCTGCAAACTTCGAATCTGCGAGCGGTAATGTTTTGAGATGTGTAAGTTTAGAGACATCGACGAGAGCGGTCGGCAGTGCCTCCGTTATACGTTCAACAATAAGCGATGAAACGTTAAAATTAATATCACTATTAAAACGAGAATATAATTTAATATCTACGGAACCCTTAACTGGTTTTTCCGACCCACCGATTCCTTTAACTATTAAGTTAGAAGTATGAAAGTTTTTCCAAAGTCTTAGACGCTTAAAACATTCCGAAGTAATAAAATTACTCTGTGAAGCGCTATCTAGTAAGCAACGTATTATGTGCGGCTTATCATCCGCATCGTACATCACTACTTGTGCAGTAGCGAGCAGAACGGTTGTGTACGCCGTACATTGCGTGCTATCTTTCGCCGACGGCGACGCCGAAACGCACCGAGCGTCAATTGAACGCGACTGAGCAGCGCAGGCAACAGATGTCGTACACAACGATACCTCGGATTGTGACGTAATAGTCTGCGTCGGAACCGACTCTGGATGTGACATCACAGCAGATGATAATCGCTCGTTTTTATTAAAATGCAACAATGTGTGATGACGTTGATTACATGTGCGACACTTTGATTTAGAAGAACAGCTAACTGTCTTATGTCTAATACTCAAACAATTAACACACGCATTGTTGTCTTTCACATATTTAAAACGAGCCGTCGGAGTCAAATTATCAAAGGCGGGACATTTATATAAGTGTTCATGTAGGTTTGATTCGCACAGACACTTGTTTGAATTATTTGACTCCGAGCAAGCTACATATGATTGCGAATTAGGAGCGGAAATCTTATTATTAAAACTACGCGATTTACTCGACTTATGTGAATTGTCTGAATTATTAGACTTATTATTGTTAGAAGAGGATGGTTGGGTATTACGGAATATCCGACACTGATCTTTGACGAAGGTGACAAAACTATCTAGAGTGGGCATCTTATGATTACGTTCTGTCATCTCGAAAGCGCGAATAGTTTCAGTGTCAAACTTTTTTATTGCGAGGTGCAATAAAATAAAATCCAGAAGGTCAACTAACTTAAGATTTTTAAGGGAATTAATTGCGGTAACGAAGTTGTCCACGAATAGCTGGTAATTCGAAACAGACGCGGGACCGGACAGTTTAAGATTTAAAGCTTGATCCAAATAGGTAGAAGCGAGGGCACGAATATCCTGATACCTATCAAGGAGCGCCTGGAATATGACTTTATAATTCTCAGCGCAGGGTGTGACGCCCGCGAACACAGACTGAGCCTTCGGCGACAGCTTACCTATTAAATAGTACAATCTGTCTGCATCCGACAACGCCATATTGTCATGAACGGTAGATTTAAAACTTGCATAAAATAATGGCCAGTTTCGTATATCACCGTCGAATGACATGAGTTCGATTGGCGGCAACCTTGGTCTGCATGCTGCAGAATCAACCACACTGTGCTTCCCGGACGGCTTATCTTCAAACTGTGACATCACACGTTTAACGGAACAATACATATCCTCGAGTGAGGCGTAGGCTTGATAGCTAGGCTTTGCATTGGGACATACAGCCAGTAACCTTGCATTATAAACATCCAATAATTTATGAAAGTCCGTTCGAATATCATCTATTGTTACACAAGAGTTGAGAAAGCCTTCCCTCTCAGCCTCGGAAGTGTTAGCGACTTTAGAGCGATCATAAATTGATTGCATACGCTCGAAAAGTATATTACGCTTAGCTTCTAAAATCACCAACTGTTGATCTTCCGAAGAAGTGATTGCTTTCGCATCACGCGACATGTTTATGTAATGTAGTTACAAATAACCACACAAACAAAAGTAATTTTTTTTTTTTTATATATTATACTTTAGCGGACAACTGTATGTAGAAAAGTAATACTACTGTGTGTGACTGTACTGCGGTAACGGTATTCGCATTAACAGCTGCGTAGATAATGACGAAATAAGTTTTTTCGTAGCACCCACTAAACCAAATATTTAGATTGAAGTACAATACGCCAATAGCATCACTATTCACGCTAGTTTTATTTTTAAGTACGAATATTGTCTAAGACAAATAAGTAGGTATAAATATGCAACTTATAGCCCGCAATCGTCGAAACGTATTCGGTAAAGTTATGATATTTTATACTGCGTAGGTACCTATAAGTAGTACACCTATTTTATTTTATTTTTCTCTTATAGAATGAATGTCTACTCCGCGGTATTCGGAACGTAACTTATTCACGATTTATAATTGGAGGTAGGTGATTCCTATAAGGGCGGTTAAACTAGAAGGCGCTTGAAATATGGTAATTTACAATACGACAAGTTAGTTTTAAATAAGAATGAATTATAGTAGATACGTTATGTGTACCTGCTATAGCGGTGTTGATGGAACCACGTATTGGGTTTTCATTTACAACTTGATTATGTGGGTAGGCGGCTAGGTGCCACGACCCAAGTAGGAATTTTACGTAGATTCCTACGTAAGAAATTATGGTAAAAGGATATATTTTAGAAATATACCCGGTTCGAATGACCAAAAAAAAATGGTGTAGCGGGTTTGAGAAACCTTATAATTTCGTGCCTATTTTCAATAGTGGACTGTATTTGAAGGCGGCTGGCAATTGTTGCGCTAAAAGGCGGGAAAATATTCTCGGATGCAATCGGGCGATCTGTAATATGGGATTGTGAGGATCGTACGCCTTACCTGAGACTCGAAGTTAGCCCACGTGGCGCGAAGACCGGCGAGCTGGTGATCCTCTGCTCCAAGATGGCGACGGCCTCAATCACACTCCACACTTTACACAGTTTGCACAATTGTTTTTGTATCCGAGAGGCGGGCAATAGACGCGTTTATAAGGTCCTCGGCAATCTAACGAGTTAGATGCTTCAGTCTCCAGACATGAGGTTTGGAGCCGGCGGTTGAGACACGGGGACCGTTCACGTAGAAGTTTCGGTTCGTTCTGTCGACCCGTGTTGAAGGCGTACGAAATAGGAAATGGAATGAATGAAGGAATGATATATAGGATAGGATATCGATCGCCCGCGAAATCTCAAAAAACATATCCTTGATTTACGACATTAAAAAGAGATGGCGCTACCAACTCGGGAGTCCTTACACTGAAGGGTAACTACTCGCACTAAATTATCCTTGCCAGGGTGTACTTCGACTACCTTACCGTATAACCACTTGGCAGGTGGTAAATTGTCTTCCTTGACGAGGACAACATCCCCAACCTTCGGATCGCGCGTACGTTTAGCCCACTTGTGTCGTTGAAAAAACATTGTTAAATACTCCTGAGACCAACGTTTCCAAAAAGATTGAATCATTCTTTGTGTCAATTGCCAACGTCTTAAGCTACTGACTGTCGTATGCTCATAATCATAATCTGGCGCTGTTACCAGTGGCTGACCGACTAAGAAATGTCCCGGTGTTAATGGATTTGGGTCTGATGAGTCCACACTAGACTGTGAAATAGGTCTGGAATTGAGGCATGCCTCAATTTGGGATAGGACTGTGCTCAGTTCCTCAAAGGTTAGCGTCGACTCACCAATTACCCGCTTGAGGTGATGTTTTGTACTTTTGATCCCAGCTTCCCATAAACCTCCAAAATTGGGAGAATGAGGTGGAATGAAATGTCATTCGGTTCCGTTATTGGCCAAGGCTGAGGCAATTTCTTGAGGAAGAGAAGCAAATTTATCGCGAAACATCGCCTTAAGTTCTTTGGCTGCCCCTACAAAATTGGTACCATTGTCGCTGTAAAGGTGACTACAGTGACCTCGTCTAGCAATAAAGCGTTTAAATGTAGCAAGGAAGCCTTGAGAGGTCAGGTCAGAGACTGCATCTATATGCACAGCGCGAGTCGCCATACATACGAACAGACAAATGTAACCTTTATAAGATTTATGACCACGACCCTTTGCTGTTCGTATTTGAATTGGTCCCGCGTAGTCGACACCTGAATGAGGAAAGGGTTTACTTGGAATCACTCGGCAAGATGGTAGCTGACCCATTAATTGGTTTCGTGTTACAGCTGCATGACGAATACATGGCACGCAGTCGCGGATGTGAGCCTTGATCATATTCTTTCCACGAATGATCCAATATTTTGATCGAAGAAAATTAAGGGTCAGTTGAGGTCCACCATGCAGTACACGCTCATGAGCATCCGAGATAAGTAATCTTGACAAATGGGACTGACAAGAAACTATGATAGGATGCTTCGCATCCTCACCCAGTTGTGAATATTGGATTCTACCCCCTACTCTCATCAAGCCCTTGTCATCCAAATAAGGGTTTAACGATGACAAATGGCTGCTTTTGTTGACGTCTTTTCCAGCTTGAATAGCCTTAATCTCTCGTTCAAACCAAACATTTTGACTCTGCTTGAGACAGCAATGCATGGTATCCGCAATCTCAGAAGCTGTAAGGTAAGGCGGCTGCTTTTTCCGTGATTCTCTAGCTATCTTTAATTTCAGGAATCGTCTGCAATAGGTCAAAGTCCGGATCAATCTACGGAAAGATGAAAATCTAGACCATATCAATTCACTCGGCTGATCGTCTATCTGTGTTGCATGAACCTTTATGGATTTCAGTTCCAGTTTCGTCATTATAGCCTTGGGTCTGCTATATTCTATGGTATCAGCAAGCAACCATGACGGTCCATGCTTCCAAAGCGAGTTGTTTATTAAATCTGTTGATGTGCTACCTCTCGAAGCAATATCAGCTGGATTGTTTTTTGTGTCGACATAATGACATTGAGTGGTATCCAGGGTACTAAGGATTTCAGATGTTCGGTTTGCGACAAAGGTTTTCCATCGACTCGGGTGATCGCTCAACCAAGCCAGCACGACCGTGGAATCCGTCCAAGCATGTAAGTTGGATTTTTGAATATTCAAGACACGAGCCACTTCCAAAAGTAATTTGGTAACTAAAACTACGCCACATAGCTCCAGTCGTGGTATAGAAATTTGTTTAATCGGAGCCACCTTTGTTTTTGCGGTTACCAGACTACAGTGGACTTGGCCTGCAGCATCGATGATTCTGATGTAAACAACCGCGGCGTATGCTACGCTTGATGCATCAGAGAAACCATGTAATTCGACTATTTGATCATCGCTTTTTCTTTTTAGCCACCTAGGAATTCTGAAGTTGTTGAGCGTATGCAACGCACAACGGTAGGACTGTCACTCCTTTAGAAGATCTTCAGACAGCTCTTCGTCCCAATCCAAACCAGCAATCCACAGTTTTTGGACGAAGATTTTAGCGATGATTATACATGGTGCAATCCAACCCAACGGATCATATAAGCGTGATATCTCTGATATAACTTTTCTTTTAGTTTCAGATGCAGACGACGGCAACGGTGATGGTGTTGTAAAAGGTAAGTTTACAGTATAATGGAACTCGTCGGATTTGCGATTCCAGGTAAGTCCTAGTATTTTAGTGGTTTCATCTTCTTTTATTTCCAGATCTCTTCCCGTATCCAGTCTTATCAATTTTAGCAACTCTTCTCGGTTACTTGTCCATTTTTGCAAAGTGAAACCCGTTTTGTTTAACAATTCATTAAACTCATGATATATTTTTACAGCTTCTTCATCAGTCTGACAACCTGTCATTAAGTCATTCATATAAAAATCCGTCTTTACCCTACTAGCAGCGTATGGATACGATTGGCCTTCATCGCTAGCGGTTTGCTGCAACGCCTTAACTGCCAGGTAAGGTGCGCTAGATGTTCCAAACGTAACTCTCAAAAGCCTGTATTCCTTTATATCAGACTGAATGTCATCTCGCCATAAAATCCTTTGAAAGTCCGCATGATCATCAGACACTTTTACTTGGCGGTACATTTTTATGATGTCGGCTACCAAGCATACTGGATGTTGACGCCACCGCATAACTGTATGACGTAAATCAGCCTGTAAGTGTGGTCCTACCATTAAGGTGTCATTTAAGGAAACGCCGTTGGATCCCTTGGATGACGCATCAAATACCACTCTTAATTTTGTGGTCATCTTGTCTTCTCGAATTACGGCATGATGCGGTAAGTAAACAGCTCCCAGTTTCTTTTTGTCTTTTTCATTAGAAATCTCTTCCATATGACCTAGTGATAAATATTCATGAATTACCGATTTATATTGTTCCTTAAGCTCGCAATTTTTCGCTAACTTCCGTTCAAGACTGTATAATCTTTTTAACGCTATTTCCTTTGTATTACAGGGTGTTTTACTGGATCGAAATGGCAATTTTACAATGTAACGGCCATCTGCATCCCTACGTGTGGTAGCAGCAAAATGATCCTCGCATGCTTGCTCTTCAGGGCTAAGAATTGACTTTTCAGAGCCTGTTGGCTCTGCCTCTAGTTCCCAAAACTTTTTCAGGATCTCGTTTTCTTCGACCTTAACGTGCATGCTTAGAATCACATTGTGACAAGACTTCACTCCGTCTTCATCGCTGACTTCTCCCGATATGATCCAGCCAAGGTAAGTATCTTGAGCCATAGTTTTACCCATAGGGTCTTTAATTAAGCCTTCTTTTAAGACTTTGGCATAGGCTCCCGACCCTAACAAAATATCTATTTTGTTAGGTTTATTGAAATTTGGATCAGCCAAATTCATATTATTTAGCTCTGGCCAATCCACCAATGTAAATTTCCTTTCAGGTAAAATCGTGGTCACCTTACTCAGCACATAAGCCTTTATTTGTAAGGTGAAGTCAGGATCGTGTAACGACTGAATGTTCAGTTCAACCATAAACTTTGACATTAGATCACTCTGACTTCCACCCACACCTGAGATAGACGTTTTGACTGCTATCTTATTTAACTTTAATAACTGAACCGCCGATTCTGTAATAAAGGAAGCTTGTGAGCCCTGATCTAACAAGGCCCTCAAAACTTGTGGATACCCATTTCTCGCCCTAGCCTTAATTATGGCTGTAGCCAGTACGACCTGACTATGAGTATTTTGTGCGAAATGGGTTGAAATGTGAGGTTCAGCCGTGGTCTCGTTCTGTGGTGTATCCTTTTGCTTAGAAGACGTGGTAGAGCTCGTCTCTACTTCTGAATTCGGTTTTAGATGCAAGAGTGAATGATGCTTTTTATTACAAATTTGGCACTTGGTATTTACTCGACAATTAATATTAAGATGACTTGAGCGAAGGCAATTGAAACACAAACCATGGGATTTAACTATTTGACGACGCCGATCAACAGTCTCCTGAGCAAACCTTTTACAATGACACAAGAGATGCTCCTCAGAACAATGGGGACAGGATAATTTTGAAACGACGTGACATGCTTTAGTACTAGGATTACCTTTAGACTTGCTACTTTGAGGTTCCACAAATTCTAAAGCCCGAAAACGTTTTTCCAAAAAGTCTCGAAAATCCTTGAAGGTGGGAAGTTCCTCGCAAGATTGACTTACCTGCAATTCCCACTGCTTCCGAGTCTCAACGTCCAACTTGGAGCTAATTAAATAAATAATAATAATATCCCAAGCGTCTACCTGCACCCCTAGATTTGACAGTTCATGCAAGCAATCGGTTGTTGTATCTAAAAGTTCCTTGAGAGCAACAGATGACTCAACCGTCATTTGTTTTTGGTTCAGTAAACGCTTGAGAATACAATTAGCTAGAAATCTCTTATTATTGTAACGACTGTTTAACAGAGTCCAACATTTTTTATAATTTGCATGCGTGATCGGTATGTGCTTTATGAGCTGTGATGCTTCACCTGACAATTGCGATCTTAAATAATGTAGACGTTGAACATCATCAAGAGACTGATTGTTATCAATTAGTGACAAAAACAAATCCCTAAATGTTGACCATTCCTGATATGCACCACTAAAAACTGGGATTGTTATTTTAGGTAATTTAGCAATTGACATCACTTTCGGTTGACCATGGTCCGGTGAGACATCACTCATTACAGAAGACAGTGATTTAGGCAAAGCATTTTTTAGTTCAACTTTATAAGTTATAAAGGTGTCGGTAACAGCCTCAAACACATCATTCTTCATGTAACTGGTTTCACCCAATTCCCTTTCTGTGTGGTTGACCAAAAGCTCCTCATGTTTTCTTGTAAAATCTTCAAACTGTTTGTCTAATATTTCTAAACGTGACTCCACATACAGTTGATTGATTCTGTTGTTTGGAGACTTTCTGAAGTTAATAAGCCCCTTCTGAATGCGACTTCTAATATCTTCCAACAATCTTAACTTAGCCTCCATGATTCCAAGTATCGGATAAAAGCAAATTATTTGATGTGCTCAATTTGCTAAGTTTCACCGTTTTGAAATTGACTAAGTGTTTGAATGTCGTAATTTTTCTAAGTGTTTAAACTGCACTTTAATTCTAAGTGAAATCGGGCATAGATTCGGGGTCTCTTCAATTTTTGCAGAATTATTCTAAGTCCTAAATTTCTTAAAATTTTTCTAAGTCCATGTAATAACTTTAAATTTTTACAAGTCTCTGACACTTGGAACTTTTAATGAAGGAAAATGTACTCACAGTTTTTAAGTTGCACTTTGATCACTAAAACACTTTAACGTCTCACTTAGCTCCGTTGACCTCGCTCCGCTCCGCTCAGCTCAGCTTCGTCGACCACGTTCCGCTCAGCTCCAAACTTGCACCAAATTTGCCAAACTGCTATTTTCTAATTCTCGACTTCGACACTAGAGGGCGCCTGTAGCGTTTATCCAAAAAACGTTCCGGATCGTAGGACCTTATGATCATCGAAGATCTTTTCGCCCTGTATTGTCGACGAGTCGGGAGTTTGAATAAAACACACCACGTACTCAGAACGAAGACCATTTATTAATTAATACCAAGGTGCCTTATACTTTCCTCGGTAACGAAACCATAGCGCGAATTTAAATCGGCCAACGCCATCTATCGAGGCATGAGGTACTAAAAAATGGTTTTAGCAATTATATTTAACTTAAACTTAATATTACGACGTGAACACCTAGTCTACAAATACAAGATACCCTCGAAACTGTAGATACTTGGCTCCAGAACCACAACTTAGAAATAAATAGTAGTAAAACTAAAATAATACAATTTAGATCATATAAAAAACCACCTCTCAATCTAAAAACAACATTCAGAAATACGCAAATAGAGGAAGTTAATACATTTAGCCTACTTGGCATCAATATTGACACACACATTAACTGGAAGTCCCACATAGATTATATAAAAACCAAACTCTCTAGATTCTCTTATGCTCTTTTCCAAATTAAACAAAGCACTAATACACAAACTGCTATGACTGCTTACTACGCATATGCATACTCATGGCTGCGATACGGCGTCATGCTATGGGGAAATAGTGTTAACGTAAATGAACTATTCATAATGCAAAAAAAATGTATTAGAATTCTAGCCCAAATAGACAATACCGAGAGCTGTAAACCATATTTTATAAAATATCAGATGTTAACTCTGCCGTCAATTTATATACTCGACATTTGCGTATTTGTTTTTAAAAACATCGACAAGTTCACTAGAGTGGAAGATACGCACAACGTAAACACTCGCCATAAAAAGAGATTATGCGCTCCATTCTCAAGAATCAAAATGTTAAGTGGGAGCCCATATTATATGGCAATAAAAATATATAATAAATTACCCAACATATATAAAACAGAAGAATCAGTAACATTATTCCAAAAAAGGCTAAAACTATACCTAATCCAAAAATGTTTCTACTCCGTAAAAGAATATTTAGAGTGTAGTTCAAAATAACAATTTTCTTCTACCATACAAAAATGGCGATCTGTGCTATACAAACAATAAAATCTAGTCTATGTTTTTTATTCACATATATAATTGAAAAGATAGTTTGTACCATCAAAAAAGAATGATATTAATATTGCCATTACCATTATTTAAATTGCATTATAACATTATAATTGTATAAATTTGATTATTATTGACATTTTATTTTCTGACATAGCTCTAATTTCTCAATTAATCTGATATTATTGACATTATAACTGTTTGAAATTAATTATTATTGACATTTAATTTTTTGACATATCTCTAATTTCTCATTTAAACCGATATTGTTGACATTGGAATTGTATTAAATTAATTATTATTGACATTTAATTTTTTGACATAGCTCTAATTTCTCAATTAAACCGATATTATTGACATTGTAATTGTATGAAAATAATTATCATTGACATTAAATTTTTTGACATAGCTCTAATTTTTCAATGAATCTGCTAGTATTGACATTATAAATGTATGAAATTCATTATTATTGAAATTTACTTTTTTGACATACCTTTAATTACTCAAATGAATTGATAATAATAATTAAGTAATAATAATGTTTATTGCATGTTCATTAGGATAAATCAAAATTGCAATGCTTGTAAAAGGCTGCTAAGTCAAAAGTACTGACATGATAACAACAACACCATTGTACACTTAGTTCGCAATAAATGTTTTGACTTTGACTTTGACTTTGACTAAGTGGTATAATATTTTTGCCATTTGCACCGCAGTAGATAAAATAAAAAATATAGTTATTTATCCAGCACTCAAAATTATTTCAAAATTGAACAAATTCACGTTTCACTCCAGACAACCTTTAACGTAGTGTTGCCAACAAGATTTTGAACTATAAAAAGAAACAAAACAGCATAAAAGCTCGTCCAAGACCTAAATGATTTCAAAAAACAGAGAACAAACGTTAATAGGATGGGACAACGAGAATTAGTCAAAGAGAATTTAATCTATTATATTGCCACCTTCAAAACTCAAACACAAAGAAGATGGGTACAGAAGGTTAGGCTTACACTTGCACATAAAGTATGGATTGAGCGTTTTCTATTCAGTCATCATCATCATCATATCAGCCGAAAGACGTCCACTGTTGGACATAGGCCTCCCCCAAGCGTCGCCGCAATGATCGGTCCTGTGCGTCACGCATCCATCGGATTCTGTTCAGTAATAAAGCAAATATAGGCAGGAAAATGTGGTAGAAACAAAGTTGTGCCAGTCAAATTGGGCCAGTAGTAAGGCCCAAGCACCCGAGAAGTGCCAAAATTCAGTGACTTTCTGAAGCGTATTCCTCGGTAACGGCCAGGTTAATTGGTTTTGAAAGAAATTTATTTGTTTATTATAGATTCATGAACAATATTATAAAAAAAAGCAATTTCGCAATTTCGGTTTAGATATTTTTGCGGAACTACCCGCACTTTATCTTAGATTGCACTAGCAGATTTTAATAACTCAATAATAGTATTGTAAACCCAAACATGTTTAAATATTATGTGGGTCCAGTCTAAGACCTACATACCACTAACCCAATTATATTCAAATGTAAGTTTATATACATGTAAAACTTAATATTTAATAAGAGAATGTTTTAATGTTTATAAAGGCGGTAGCTAGCCTGGCTGTGTAACAAACTAAATTAAGATTTGTCTACATTTAGATTAACCCTTCAGATACCGTCAATTAGAGACACAATAGTAAGACAATAGATGCGCGGCCACCGGTGGTCGCTTGGGGATTCATGAATTAAGATCATTTGTAAACAGTTATTATAATCATACCAAATAAAGAACTTGAAAAATCAATCAATCAATTTCGCAACTTGAATTTACTTGGATCTATAAAAACTTTTTTACACATAGAAATTGGTGGTTAAATATTCTTTAAAGTGAACATAGCATACGTAAATCAATCAATATTTCGCAAAGAAAATGGCTTTAAAGATCACCGGGGTACTGTTCGGGCGCAACTGGCCGCAATTAAATGCACAGATACTCGTACTGCCACCTAGGCGGGTACAAGTGTACCATGTGTGTCCATTTAATTCTTCTTCTTCATTTAATTTCGGCCAGAAGTTCAAGGGACCTTTTTCTAAAACGCTCTGAATGAATCCCGTTAGAGGTGTTTTTATTTTTATTAAACTTGGTATTCACTTCGCGTAATCACGTCTTTTGCTTGAGCATGCCCGCTACACCCCAAAATAATAATTAGTGTTCGATCCAGCAGGTCCCTAGTTGTCTTCTAGTTGTCTTGACGGAGCCAGACGGATTGTGACTTTCACTGACTTTATACCACCCGTTTGTCTTTAGTTAGCCTTTGCGTTCTAGGGCCGCAGCGACTCTTTCGAACAATCCTGCAGCAGCATCAGGGGGCATCGGCTCCAGCGGACCTAGTTAATTAAGCTGACATAAAAAGAAAAAATATTCATTAGGCAACAGTCACCAGGATCACACAACTTCACCATCATCATCATCATATCAGTCGAAAGACGTCCACTGTTGGACATAGGCCTTCCCCAAGCGTCGCCACAACAACCGGTCCTGTGCGTCACGCATCCATCGGATCACACAACTTAAATAAAA
The DNA here is from genome assembly GCA_949319445.1 of Mythimna lalbum. Taxonomy (NCBI): domain Eukaryota; kingdom Metazoa; phylum Arthropoda; class Insecta; order Lepidoptera; family Noctuidae; genus Mythimna; species Mythimna lalbum. The sequence goes on along the minus strand of OX439357.1, from coordinate 14,014,708 downwards.
CAAAATTAAATGTGAAGAGGTGCGCATGGCACAATGCGGCATCACAGCCTTCACCACAATTTTGCCTTCAAGCTTCACAACAGTTTTGCCTGCACGTTTGTACACAGAACACCGAGTAAAACTGTATAAGTTTTACCAACCACTCGCACGGTGTTCCGCAAACAAAACTGTGGCGAAGCTTGTGCGTGTGGCAGGCCCATTACAATACCGTACGTCCGTGTCAGCCTTCGGTTGCCTATCTATTCTGTGACACAAGTCAGTGTGCGGGTACTTTTAATTTCATCATCCCCTGAAACGTTCCAAATGAATTATTCAAAGGAGTCAGGATTCGGAGTAACGCGAAAGGAATTTCAGTGAAACATTGTCTTTGAAAATGTTAGCTTTGCTTTAATGTAATATGTAATAATTTAAATTGAGAAAAAAGTGCTTCTTTGACTTTGGCCTGATAATTAGGAACGAAAAGTAAATAATGTTTTTTTTTTTATGTGCAATGCGCATTAATATGTTTTAATTGATTTACGAAATCTTACAAGCTCTTCCGTTTCGAAGACTGTTAAATAAAAATCATTTTTTTTTTAAACTTAAAGCGATCAATCTTTAGGTACCTACGACAAAATCTTATAAAACCAAAATGTATAAATTGACCGTGAACCTAAAAAAGCGCGATCTTTCATCTCATAAATTACCTATAATCAATATTCCATTTGAGCAGTAATAACCTTTCAAAATCCTCAATTCTTGCCTACCATTAGGGAATATAGCCCCATTTCTACGCTTCGCCTCCGTTCCATTTTGAAGTCATCCGTTTTGAAGTCTTAATATCGGTGCACATCTTTGAAGTCGTTTCGCCAAAAGCTATTGTTTCGCCCCCGCAGCACTAATTGGAGTTTTTAGCCCCATTCTCTGAGGCGCTGTCGGCTTTAAATTATAGATTTTGCTTTGTGTCATAATTACGAGTATCTTCGTGGATTAATTATGCTTGGTGATATTTATTATGATTTACGAAGAATTTCAGTTTGACAAGTACTGTCATACATCACCATCATCATCAGCCATTTTAATGTTACCACTGCTGGGACCAAAGATTTTATATATCCTACTAGAGTAGACTATAAAATCTTTGGCTGGGACTAAGGCCTCCTCTCTAGGAGAGGGAATGGGCCGTAATCCATCACGCGGGCCCAGTACGGGATGGTGAATGTCACATGTCTTCGAATTATTGGCTCTAGGACATGCCAGTTTCCTCACGATGTTTTCCTTCATCGTTTTGAGAGCAGCGGTGATGAAATAAAAAACACAAAGTAATGCGCCTGGTTAGGTTCGAACCCGTGACCTATAATTCGTAAGTCGGGGCTATTACCACTCGGCCACCACTGCTCTCATATGCTTGTCATACTGGAGTCGAAAACCTCTACTGCATCGATAGCTATCGTTTCGTAATTTGCTTAGTAAGTACGTTTTTTAGCAAACAACAATATTCTTGCAATCACTCGCGCTGGGTCCTGGTACAGGCCACGGTCCGGAACGAAAGGGTGCGTCAGACTTTTACTGACTAAAAACTTTTCCTTCTTTGCCATTGTTCTAGGGCCCCATAGGTAGGCAGATGCCAGGAAGTCTGACCAAGACTATACCAGGGGCATCGTGTTGCCCAGTGACTGGGTTGTGAAGGTCTGATAGACGGTCAATCTAAGTAAAACACGAGTATTCAGCCGCATCTGGGTAAATTGGAAGCCGACCCTAAGCTTGTTGGGAAAAGGCTAGATAGATAATGATGAATAATCTCACTATGGGATGTATATCCTTATTATCGGTTAGCGTTTACACATTACACCGTTATCATTTTTATTTTATACGTCACGTGCTTAAAGTGCTAAAACATTGTCCCTGTAAGAAAAATCTAGCATAAAACTATAAGGCTTTTATAATGTTCCCACTGCTGGGACCTTCTATACTAACTCCGTGGCTGGGACTCAAGCCTCCTCTCTAAGAAAGAGAATGGGCCATAATCCACCATAATCGGTGCGCGAGTTGATGGATGTAACATAAAATTCGGATTTTTGGTTCTAGTACATACCGCATTGCCTTCACCGTCTTGAGAGTAGTGGTGATGAAATTAATGACAGAAAGTAATGCGCCTGGCTAGGTTTGGACCCATGACCTAAACCTCATAAGTCAAGGTTATTACCACTAGGACACCCCTACAACTTGCTCCCTTAAAAATCAGCTTTCAATTAAGTGAACGACACTGACATTCACAATTTAGAAAAAAAAACACAGGTTCACCAGTGCCATTCAGATTTACGCCGCGGTTCGCTTGAAAGAGCGTCAAATTAGTCAATGTCCTACCCACACGAATGCAATATAACGCTGAAAGCTTCAGAAGGTGCAGCGACATATATCATTGTCTGTGGGGACGAGGCGTGACTTAATGAGAAGTCTGAATGTCGGGATCATGGAAATATATTGTGCCGTGAAACTTTCGTCACAAAATAGATAGGCACAGAAGTCAATCTACATACAAAGCGCGCTCGAGCAACGCACACATAGACACCGCTCACGGACACGATATCTCGGCTCAAAAGCCCGGGCGTACTCGTACAGTTCGGCGAAACGCGCTGATACTAGCGCGATCGCCTAGCGTAGGTATAAAAAGTGAAGTACATTTTTTTTTATTATTGGTAGATTTGCGCTTGACCGCTATCTCACCTGATAGAAAGCGACGATGCGGTCGACGATGGAACGTGCTTACCTAGAAGAAACCTATTCACTCTCGACTTAAAGATTCCCGGGTTGTAGCTATCAGGAAACACAAACTCCGGCAAGGAATTCCATTTCACATACATGAGATTGACTTCTGTACCTATCTAATCTGTGCTTTGGTGTTTGACAGTGGAACCTTTCGAATACCGTTATTATAGACACAATGGATAGACAATGAGAGAGCGAACGCCGGGCATTCTCTTGGGGTTTAATGAATGAATGACGCTAAACCAACTTCGAAACTCGTTCAGGTAACAACCAATCTCTACCGGATTATTTGAAAGCGCGTGACTAGGGAATGCAATCTCGATCTCGCGAGATCTCGGCCTTTTTTAGCGAGATGGCCTTTTTAGCGATAGCGAGATTGATCTCGGGCGAAAAAAAGGCGAGATCTCGCGAGTTTAATGAGATTGTACTCGAGCATAAAACATCCGGATCGGAGAAACGGTCCGGACAGATACCGGACGGTCGGATAGCCCACTACCCATTGCTCGCCGTCCACAAGCTCTATGGTTATCTTATAATACATATGATTTTTATTATTTTTTTCCTAATTTATTCAAATATTGTGATTATTTGCAAAAAAAAAAACACACAAAACTGCTAATCTCATATTGTTATTCATAATCTCGCGAGATCTCGCTCGAGCCCCAATCTCGCGAGATTTGCATTCCCTAACCGTGACCCTAACGCAAAAGGCAACTAAAAGAACACGGGTGCCTTCAGTGGCGTAGCGTGGACTACTTTAGACGTGGGCAAAGGCACATTTTTTCTTTCATAAATCTGAAAATGAGACAGCGACTGTCGCAACCCAGTGTCCATATACATCGTCGTTTACTATCAGGGGAAATAATGGTCAAACGAGAGCCTATCAATTATAAAAAACAACCCACTTTGGGTAGAGACCGTGGGCGAGAGTCCACTTTGCCTTCATCACAAATATTATAAAGAGGGATAGTATATTTTAAGTATATTTTTTTTGTTTGTAAGAGGCAATCTCTGAAAGTACTGTAACCCCTAGCCAAGTTGCTAATCTGCAATAGTCAACGCTAGTAGAAAGTTCCAAATGTACGGGAATGACGTCATCTCAACGCTCAGTCACGTGGTCAGAACAAAAAAATTGGTCACAAGGTCAACTCGAAGCGTTCGACGCAAGCGAAACGGTTGTAACTTGGCTACGAAGGTTGGTCTACTAAAATTTTTTCACCGATAGAAAGCTGCTTTATTCCTGAGTGACATAGGCTATATCTTAAGATGAGTGTAAACTACAACATTTACTTGTAACAGAACAACGAGCCGCTCTATGGTATGTTCTAGTGTATCATCCTTTTACGAACTCAACGTCGAGCACGCTCGCCTCATTGTTACAAACCAACGAGCATATTGGTGTAACATTTCGTCGAGCGTATTGGTGTAAAATTCGTCGAGGCACGAGTGCGGGCGATGCGCGGTTGCGGGGTGACATATAAAAAAGAATGAACGCAAGGTACAACGAAATGTTCGTAAATGCACACTCGCTGTGAGCATTTACCCGTAACATAACGCCGAGCATTCGCAGGAGCTTTACATTACATGGAAATGTTTTGGAAACTGAGCTTTTGCCTGTATTGTACCATTCGTAAGAACGGTACATTACACAGATATGCTCCAGAAAATGTTGTAGTCTATACTTAACGTGCGCGGGTGAAACTGTGGGCAAAAGGTAGTTAATTTCTCGTTCCATCTTATTGATTTATTTTTATCATTCAGTTCGTATCAAAGAAGATTAACGCAAACGTATTTCCAAAAGCAACAAGAACTGTTCATATTATTTCAACCCATTCAAACACTAAGACTAAGACGTTTCGTCTTCCTAATATTATCCTTTCACAGAACAAGGTGTCCCAAGACACAAGATGGCGGCTTGAGATTGAATACCGAATGCAGTTCAACACAAGATTTACATAGCAAAGAGTTCTGCAGTGCTGTTATGTAATACTGTTATGTAACGGCCTTTGATATTATAAGTTGTGGCTGAATGGGTATCAATTCGATTGATATGAATAGGAAATGTTTTGATATTATACTCGTGTTTTCTACACTTTGTTGGCAAAATCATCCAATGACAACCCCCGCTCTTGGGCGGAGCAGGAGATAGTGTCAGACTCTTACTGAATATAAACCCACCCCGTTCCTTCTAGCCTTCGTAACCCTAGCCCCAGTAGACTTCGACCCGGCTGGGCTCCTGCTGTTGCTGACAACTCCTTGAGGCGCGCGGGAACAGTGCGCGCCGTCGACGTCTTGGGCTCGGTCCGGCCAGTTACCGCACGGTCGTGTGGTCTACACTGAGAATAACTTATAGAATAGTACATTTTGACACAAGTGCAGAAACTTGGTCATTGCGACCGAGGCGGAATCCGTTTATGGAGCCGAGGGTTGCAATGAAAATCATCCAATGACATCCCCCGCTCTTGAGCGGAGCGGGAGATGTGTCAGACTTTTACTGACTAAAAACCCACACCTGTTCCTTCCTTGCCTTCCTCTCAGGGCCCCGGGTATCATTATTGACGTAGTTAAGTTTTATTTAAGACTTTTAGTAAACAAGAAACCCAAGTGGGGTATAATATAATATAATATATTCCACAAATATCACTCAACGCCGTCTAGTCCCAAGCTAAGCAGAGCTTGTGTTATGGGTACTAGACAACTGATAAACATACTTATATATTTCGAAATACATACATATTATAAATAAATTACACCCAGACACAGAACAAATGATTATGCTCATCACATAAACATTTGTCCTGGGTGGGAATCGAACCCACGACCTCCGGCATAGCAGTCAGGGTCACTAACCACTAGACCAACAGGCCAGTCAGTATGGTCAGAAAAATGCCGAAAACCACTGTTTTAAAATATACAAGCCCTTTATCTTCATTCACAATTCATTTAAATAAAAAGAAGAAACTGACTGACTGACATATCAACGCACAGCCGAAAATACTGGGACTAGGAGCGTGAAATGCACAAGGTTTCTTTTTATGACGTAGGCGAGCACAAAGAGAGGATTTTCCAAAATTCACCCCCTCAGGGTAGGTTTACCAAAATTGAATGGAGAAACCTACTTTAACGCGGGCACAGCCGCTGGTAGAAACTAGTCTGTAATAAGAGAAGAAACTGACTGACCGACTGACATATCAACGCACAGACGAAACTACTGGGCCTAGGAGCGTGAAATTTTTCATAAGGTTTCCTTTTAGGATTTGAGAACGAGAGGATTTTCCAAATTTCAACCCCTAAGAAGAGAAAAAGAGGCTTCAAAGTATATATGGAGAAACCTACTTTAACGCGGGCGCACCCGCTGGTAAAAAGTAGTCTCTAATAAAGGGAGAAACTGACTGACTGACATATCAACGCACAAACGAAACTATAGGGCCTAGTAGCGTGAAATTTCGCACAAGGTTCCTTTTATGACGTAAGCGAGCAGGGAGAGAGGATTTTCTAAATTTCACCACCAAAGGGGAGGAAAAGGGAGTTCAAAAATTGTATGGAAGAACCTAGTTTCATGCGTGTGAAACCGTTGGCAGACTGTATAAATATGAAGAAATGGTCTTTTGTAACTTTTAAGTACAAAGTTAGTTCACACAAGAGTTATAAATTAAATTAAAACTGTTATTTATTTTCCAACTTCCCTAGTTACGGGAAGTTTTTAAAGCATTGATTACGGTTCGCTGGTCCTCACAAAGTTTATTAGTTTAGTTATGTTTATTAATTTTATTGTTGTTCAGTGAGATGGAATTTATATGTTTTGGGTATTTGTAGTTTGTTTATTTCAATGTGACTTGTTAGGTGTTTATCTACGTAAAGGTTGCGGGATTGTTCCAAGGAGTTACCACGGCCCACAACGTACAGGGTTTAAGTCAGTAAAAGTCTGATATTTCGTCTCACTTCACCCAGAACGGAAGATATTTGATGATTTTGATGTTTGAAGAAACCAGTGTAAGAACAATACAGCTAAGAGACCAACGAACGGCGAGTATCCAATCCACCCTTACGTTGTTGAAACCTCTACGGTCCGAACCAAGCGTTTCACCGCGTCGTTTATACCGCGTACATCGAGAGACTGGAACAACTTGCTTGCTGCAGTCTTCAAGGCGTGAATAGGCTCTTAGTAAACTAGTGCGTCTCACCATCAACGATTGCATCACTACCATCAAATGGGATCGCAGTGAAACCCTAGTTCAAATCAATCAAAAAAAAAAATTGAGTTCATCGACATGAAAAGAAGAATGACCATTTTTAACCGTTCTTAACTAAGTAATGCCTTGGTCACTCATTGAAAATAGGCCTTAAACACGCTACAATAAACCCAAAGACTGTCCAGGAAAATTATCTCCAACCCTTACAAAATCGCTTTAAAAACTTAGGCGGAGCTCCTAAGTACAATAAAGGCGTGTCCACATAGGTCGCGGGTAATGACCAATTTCCGGGCAACACGACGCCAGCCGGGCAAAGTCGTGCAAAGCTGGGCAATATCCGACAGTGCATTCTTTAGCAGTAGCCTTTAAAAATAGCGTAGAAAAAGTATAAATAGTGTTTTCAGGGTGTGAAGGTAGTGGAAGAGGGTTTCTTTTTGTATATAATATGTTGGGTTTTGTATATGTGAAGCTATTGGAGGGCTTTGATGCGGAAAGTGAATTTGGGGAATAAAGACGCCGTTTTAAGGGTTCGTACTCCTATGGAGATATACTTATAGTTCCGCCATGTCCGTCGATCTGACCGTAGGCTTAGATTAGCTACTGTTAGTACTCGAAAGCTGTAATATTGCGTGGGCATAATATACAAGGTGTATCGTTAAATACGCAAAACCTTAAATTAGTTTGGTCAGAATAACGAGCAGAATCAATTAGTCAAGTAGTCAAGCCATCACGTACGCAAACCCGCTGAAATAGGTAAACAAACACAAATAGTTGTATTCCAATGAAATTTTCTCATACACTGGATAATAAAAGGTCTTATTTCAATGCAGATATGAATTTTAAACAAACTAAATCTGCTCATAAAACCTTTAATTTTTTTTTTTTTTCTCACGTAATTAGTTCAATCGAATTAAAAATCATTTGGGGTGTCTGAGGTTTTGTGCATTTAACGTTACACGTTGTATACGCCGATGAAGTGTAAACTAAGAATTCGGTTTCGGTAGTCCTATCAAGAAATCCTTAGTTTCGCCATGTCCGTCGGTCTGACCATAGGCTTAGATTAGTTACTGTTAGCACTAGAAAGCTGACATACTGGGTGCACGCGATCGCTTGACCTATAAATAAATAGACAGGGCAAAAAATTTAACGAATATATTTTTTTTAAATGTAACCTATATTAAAAAGTGGTTTAATGAATTCTGCTCGTTATTTTGATGAAACTATTTTCAGGTTTTGCGCATTTAACGTTACACGTTGTATAAATTAAGCAAGTCTGAATCATTAGAGAAAAGCTTTTTACCATTTTCCAATAGTTGATTTAGCAGAAAAGGTCAGAAAGTCTAATGTCTAAAATTTTGTTAATTAGATTGATGCCTGAATAGTTTCTGAGCAATTTCTGATCTCAAACTTTGAATATCAAAGGAATATTTAAAGTTTGTAGTAAACCTAAAGTTTTTTTTAGTAAATTCCGCAAATCTAACTAAGATTAATAGTTGAAATTAGTTAAGTTAGTTGTTGTTCCTAATATTTGGGTTATTATTGGGAAATATACCTTTTTTTTGGAGGGCTGGGCTTTACTTCGGCCTACTATAAAATATACTATCTTATTATATTAGGAGATCAAATACTAGGTATATGCCAATAGCAGTAATGCTAGCATAGGAGGAGGCCGACCGCATCAGGCAACGGCGCTCTCGCCGCCGCCGCCGGGATTCCGATCTCCGAAAAAAAAAACAACCCTCCGATCATGCAAAGAGTCGACCGGCTGCATCGATGTCGATGAATTTTCTGATGACCAATAAGGTCGTTAATTTTTTTCCCGTTTGTAAATATTTTAGTTTGTTTATATAAATTTTCAGTTGTAATATTTATTAGTTTATAAATTTATAAGTAGTTAAATAATTTGTATTGTTAGACTAAACAGTCGATGATTGAGCGCATCACTAATGGCGTCGCGCATGATCGACTCCGCACTAGAGATGGGTTTCTACCCGGTAAATACCAGGTAAATACCCAAAATACCCAAATGCAGGGTTTTTACCCGGGTAAATACCCAAATGGTGGGTATTTACTTTTTCGACTTTTTTTAAGTCTTTTATACATTTGAAGCAATAAAATAATGTTTATCAAATATATTTTATGCATGAAATGTACATGGTGTCGACAAATAATAGTTTTCTACTAACAAGTCATGTAAAAATTACATGTCCGTATTTTTTAAGTATTATATTTGGTGGTTTATATTACATTTGATTATCAGATGTACACAATGTAGAAATAACATGCAAAACACTTAAGATTTTTTATCTTAAAAAAACAAAAATAAAATTAAAAAAAACATTATATATAATTATGTTATTTACTTTATACGAACTTGAAATTCAGTTCAAGAAATTTTACCTATATGCAAAATTTACAGTTACACTTCATTTAACAAAACAATAATCAGGCGTGGAAACGTTAGAATATAATTATGAATGTAGCCGAACTTATAACATGGATATGTAAAAACTATGTAAGCAAACTAAAATTCAACTAAACTTTATTAAATAAAACGTTCCAAAAAGTGTTAAAAGTTTATACCCACGCTTTTGGGTATTTACCGGGTAAAAACCCAGTTTATACCCAAATTGGGTATTTACCCGGTAAATACCCGATGGGTTTTTACCCACCGCCGCATCTCTACTCCGCACTGGCATGTTTGACATTTGAACAGAGAATGGCGCGCCATTTACACGGTGTTATACTTTTTGAATAGTTTGGAGTTCTAAGTAATTAAATGATGTGTAAAAATCTCGTTTATCTCTATTAGTACTATTATTATTAAATGTAGGGTTGGGAAGACCTGTCATACTTTATGGATCAGAATGTTGGGCTGTGAAAAAAAAGGATGACAAAAGATTGCATGTAGCGGAGATGAGAATGTTGAGATGGATGTGTTGTGTGACGAGAATGGATAAAGTGAGAAATTAGTATAAGTATTAGAGGAAGTTTGAAATCGGTACCTGTTACTGAAAAGTTGAATGGTAATCGGTTATCTTGGTATGGTCATGTGAAGAGGAGGGATGAAGCGCATATTACGAAAAGAGTTCTGAGTATACGTGTAAATGGATGGAGAGGGAGAGGAAGGCCGAAAAAAAGATGGATGGTTTGTGTGAAGAGCAATATGAAAGAAAAGGGAGTTAGTGATAGTTTGACGGGTAACAGGACCAAATGCAAGAAAAAAACGTGTTACGACGACCCCAAGTAATATAAGGGCAGGAAGAAGAAGATTGGCAACCCTAGCTACAGTCTAACTACATACAGCTAAATATCAGTAGATGCGTATCGACACGTTGGAGTCGGCTTCATATCAGCATGCAATATCCGGCTACATGCAACACCAATTGTATTACAGCCACGTCTATTATGTGTCAATAGTGTGATGACGTTACTGTGATGATAGCTCTGAACAGTTATAACATTATGCCAGCATGCATATCGGATGGCAGAGATATATTATACGTGAATGTTACTATCTCTGTACGTGCTACTCGTACCTGCACTAGCTTTTTTTTTTTTTTTGTCGACGGGGAAAATCATCTTTGACGAAACCCGCTCTTGGGTGGAGCGGGAGACAGTGTCAGACTCTTACTGACTAAAAACCCCGCGCCGTTCCTTCTAGCCTTCATACCGGGGCACGAGCTCCCTTTCGGACAACCCTGTCCCCAGTAGGCTTCGACCCAGCTGGGCCCCTCCTGCTGCTGACAACTCCTTGAGGCGCGCGGGAACAGTGCGCGCCGTCGACGTCTTGGACTCGGTCCATTACCGGACGATCGGACAGCGAGCTACCCATGGCTCGCCGTCCGCGAGCCCGCGTACCTGCACTAGCTTTTAACGTTTTAATGTTTTAATATAGGCCTGAGTGAAATAACTTAAATTTAAATGTTTAAATTGAGTTTTGAATTTTTAAGTTACATCTGGCATATTATCTCAAGTTCCATTCGATTCATTGGACGTACAGCTAATAAATAAAATTCCAGGGTCTGTGTTTCCAGATAACTACAATCTATTTATGTCAAGAGTGAATAGATTACTTCTGGGGATGCGTGCTCAACCGTGAACCAAATCATCTTACCATCAGGTGAGATGGTGGTCAAGCGCGCGCCTATCAATAAATTAAAAAAGGTTCCATTCATCCACCATCTATTGATAAACTGGACACAGATAATTCGTGTAATTTTTACCCAAAGTTTTCCACTCGGTAACTTTTAATCTGTCAGCGGACATAAAGAGACTTTAAAAGTTCTGTAGAAATAATATTCCACAAATAAATATACGCCGACTTCACACATCCCCGACAAGTCTCAAACTAAGCAGAGCTTCGGCTATGAGTACTAAATAACTGATAAACATACATAAATATTTCTAAATACATAATATAGATTAATAACACTACAAACAGAATAATGATCGTGCTCATCACACGAATGGGAAATTAATGGGAATCGAACCCATAACCTCTAGGCATAGCAGTCAGGGCCACTAACCGCCAAACTAACAGGGCCAGTGTTCACGAGCAGTGTGAAAGTGAGACCCGGGGCCCTGAGACGCAGGCAAAGAAGGAACAGTAGTGGGTTTTTAGTCAGTAGAAGTCTGACACGACCTTCCGCTCCGCCAAAGAGTAATAATAATAATATTCCACAACTATCACACAACGCCGTCTAGTCCCAATCTAAGCAGAGCTTGTGTTATGGGTACTAGACAACTGATAAACATACTTATATATTTCTAAACACATACATAACGGAGGGTCGATATCAGTGGGTCGCGACATCGGAAATAACACTCACAAAAACCTTTGATAACACCTTTAATTACTCGTAACACACACTCAGTACAAAATAATCAAGGATGCCTGAGATATGGCTTGATTAAGAATTTAGGAACGCGGGAAATTTAGCGTGGAGTAACCAACGTCTGCTCGGACCGACGGAACGATTCAAAGTGCCCTCCAAATCAACCGTCACCCGACACGTGAACCTACCCCCATTCCGGGTAGCCAATTTACCTGTCAACGTCAGTACCTGTCAATGTCGAATAATCGATTATACCTCCGGATCGACATTTGACTCGACTATTCGCTCAGTGTTGCTATTACTCCACGCTAACCATCCCCAAGTTAATACTTGACGTTCCCAAACGTAAGCTGTTCAATCTAACTACATAGTTCCTCCAGTGAAAGATAGGTGGCGCTGATGCAGACCGACTGATATGCGCCAACGCTTCGACATACATATTATAGATAAATTACACCCACAGAACAAATGATCATGCTCATCACACAAACATTTGTCCTAGATGGGAATCGAACCCAAGACCTTCGGCACAGCAATCAAGGCCACTAACTAGGTACTAGACCAACAGGTCAGTCAAACTGGATTTTTTTTTTGGAACTGGATTTCGAAAAAATGGGACTAATCTGAAAGCATATTTGTTAAGCTAAAAAAAAGTTTGGCCAGGAATTTTACACCCAGCCACAGAACAAATGATCATGCTCATCCCATAAACATTTGTCCTGGGTGGGAATCGAACCCACGACCTCCGGCTTAGCAGTCAGGGCCACTAACCACTAGACCAACAGGCCAGTCAAATAAAAGAGTGTGAGATGTCACTGCACAATTTTCCCACCTAAAAAAAATATTACTTAGGGGTAATAGGTTAAAAATCATCTATCGATAAACTGGAAATAAATAATAATTCCGAGTTCCTACTGATAAAGTTTCTTATGACAAAGTTCATGACTGAAACGCCCGCCCCAAACATCCAACTCAAGTTGTTTTTAAAGTCAGTAAGTTACATCGACGTAATGTTGGCTCCCCTGTCTGTCTACACAAAAAGAAGGTAAAAAAAGGAAAGAGTTGACTACTCTACCAAAATTGATCCCCGAAATGTGAAACGAAATCGATTTTAACGGTAGCTGCAACACTTTTTGGAAAATTATGAGAGGAATGGGATTTTATGTAAAAAAGTAGGTCTCAAAGGAAGTTGTTAATAGAGAGGAACGATACTGTGGCGTGGCGTTTTCGTTATTTGAAAGAATTGTAAGACAATCGGAATGGAGCCCAGCGCCCTATACTTTATACAAAAATAGTAACAATAAAAGGCAATTTTTAAAGTAACGAAGTATCAGTTAATCTCCCTCATATCAAGTAATTTAATTGCTAAAAATATGGCAACATTATTTTCAATACTACCAACATGACAGCAATGTAACTTCTTAAGTGAAACGCACTGTAGCTAATCGTATCGAGAAACACTGACTGCAACGGGGAATCTTTTACTCTATAGTCTGTAGACATTAGACAACAGTAATTAACCTATTTTAAAATGTATGTAAATTAAATGTTAAACCCAGAAATCACCAAAAGTTTATTTAAGACTCTGCTACGACGAAACCTCGACACTTAAAATTCAACGGTTTTCTTGATTATATCGCCAAGACAGCGAATTTTTACAACCCAGAACCATAGTATAATAAACTTTGGAATGACAAGATCACCATCAAATGTGGTTCAACGGCTTCCCAGATCTTTAGGGATACGGCAAGTTTTAGAACTTTAATTCCAAACCAAATCTGTGAAACAGCGGCGTGACTATACCATATGAGGCCCGTGGCAAAATCATTGGATGGGGCACTAGGAATAGTCAACGTTGTAATTACATCATCATCATATCAGCCGAAAGACGTCCACTGTTGGATATAGGCCTCCCCCAAGCGTCGCCACAACGACCGGTCCTGTGCGTCTCGTATCCACGTTGTAATTTAATTTGGATAAATCACTGAAGTAATCAAAGAACTTCTACAAATAATCGTAGCAGACGATCCCTCACGCCGCTCTGGGGTTATCCTCTTCTCATTTTCTGTCCAGGCGATATCTCTGTGGAAAGCGTTCCCTCTGAATATCAGGATGGCGACCAGTCAGTTTTTTTGTTTTTTGTTTTTTTGTCTTTTAAGGGGAAAGCACGAGCATGATCGCCAGAAGTTGGTAGAATCATCACAGCACTGATTCGAATGATTGGTTGGATTTGTTATTTCACAACAACATTGTTTATTTATATGTATGTAAGTGGCAATGGGCAGAGCACATTGCTCGCAGAACAGATGGCCGTTGAGGCCGAAAGGTTCTGGAGTGTCGACCGCGTACCGGAAGACGCTACGTTGGAAGGCCTCCAACAAGGTGGACCGATGACCTGGTGAAGGTTGCGGGAAGCCGATGGATGCGAGACGCACAGGAACGTTCGTTGTGGCGACGCTTGAGGGAGGCCTATGTCCAGCAGTGGACGTGTATCGGCTGAAATGATGATGATGATGATCTTTAAGTATGTATTTACTATTGTATTTTTGTCTCTCTTCGGTTTGTCTATTTATCAAAAGTTGCACCAGCCATGTTGTTTCTGCACCACTGCCTTTATACAGTGTTATGTGCGTAAAGTACAGATATAAAATAGTCTTGATTATTGATGTTTTCTAACACACGAGGACATAAATTTCGACTTTCCTGGGACGTATCTATAAGATGGTTTTGCTGGCAAAATAGCACGGGGAAGTGATCCTTTTCTTATGAATGCGTTTAATCAATCTTAATAATTTACTTGAATTTGTATATTTACTTCATCAGAGCTCAGGCATTTTGGACCAGGGGCCTCACCAGGCTCGGGAGCCTTACCAGGCCAGGGGCTCGTGACATTTTGCCAGCCTTGTCACCCCATAGTTGCGGCACTGTAAAGGATAATATAACAGTATTGAATAATAGATAAGAGATAGCGACGTTCCGTCCGGTCGTCGATTGGATCAGGTTAGGCTGTGGTTACGTCCAAGAATAGCTTATGATGTGGGGTAAAGTTAGTTAGGCCGCGGGCTGTCTGTCCATTGACGCGGAGGCAGCGGAGCGGAGCGAGGTAGTATCCAATGCGGAGCGGAGTTGCGGACTGTGTTTATCCATCACTGACCTCTACTGAGTTTACCACTGCTGTGCCATATGTTTGACAGCTAATTTTTTGTGCCTATTTGAGGCAGTGGTCAGACCGCCGGCGAGTAAACGACTAACTATTGGTGATTTTCTCATTCAAGAAACGCACAAAAGTTGCTCTCTGACTGTTCACACTACCGGCGAACACTCGCTTTACTAGTTTTGTCGCTGGACGACGAAAAACAAAAATAAACTCGCTCAGCGATGCTCGCTGGCTTGATAATTTCTTTACAGTGCGGCATAACAATCGCTTATAGCCCGGCGACAAAACTATCGAAGCTACACACTCGCTTCCCGCTGATCGCCAACTCGTTTATAATTTCTAGTTCTACTCGTTACTCGTTCATCGTCGGCGGTCGGACCAGTGCCTGAAGCGCCACTCACAAGCGTCCATAGAACAAATTTTGATTAATAATACAAATGGCTGCAGAGATGTGTACAGTACTCTGGTGAAGTATTTTATATTTTGAATTAATTTCGTTCGAATTCCTTCTTCAGGAATTATATAAAACTTATGAACAATAAGGTCATGTGTATGTGTATATTGTAAGAGGCGCGACTTTACTAGTTTTAGCAACGAGACACTTACTACGGCCAACAGCGCCAAAATATCGAAAAGCGGGCACAAAAGCCAGTCCATCAGCCGCGGTGATAAATACCTACGAATAGTACAGACATTGGTGGCCGAGCGGGAATGGCTTCGACTTACGAGTTGTAGGTCGCGGGTCCAAACCCAGCCAGACGCCTCACTTTGTGTAATTTATTTCATCACCACTGCTCTCAAAACGGTGAAAGAAAACATCGTGAGAAAACCGGCATGTCCTAGAACCAAACATTCGAAGACATGTGACATTCACCAACTTGCATTGGGCCTGCGTGGTGGATTATGGCCCATTCCCTCTCCTAGAGAGAAGGCCTGAATCCCAGCAGTGGGAATATTAAAAAGGCTGATGATGATGAGTAAAGGTCAGTACTAACCATTGATGCGGAGTGAGGTAGTGCGGAATGGAGTTGCGGGCTATACGGAGCTAGGCTGACTTCACGCGAGTCATTTATTATGTTGGTTAATATCCCGCTCCTCTCCGCTCCTCTCCGCTCCTCTCCGCTCCTCTCCGCTCCAGTGAACAAGCAGCCTTACCAGGGTGTGCCGGATGAAGTATTATGGTCGATAGAGCAGGGTCTAACGCTAAATCCTAAAAAGGGATAAACTGATTTTTTTGCTTTTAGTGGGGGTTTCGTTTTTAAATCAATATAATTATTTACTAAATACTTTGTGCACGCAATAGTACAGAGTCAATTTTAATGCTTTTTTTTTATTACAAGTGTTCGAGCTTTTATTTAGTTTCAACTGTCCCGATGTTTGACTGCTAACGTACTGCAACCAGCCAGCTGTGGCACGGTAACCGGCCGGTTGCACTACGCATAAATTGAAAGCACTCTAAAACACGAGTTCTACTCGGTTTTATCAGTAATGCCTTGATCACACGTACTGAGTCGAGGCGAGACAGTGAAATGTTGCTCGGCCGAGACAGTAATGTAAGCGAGTTGTATAGGTAAGCGCTCTGCCGAGCACTCGGCGCTTTGTTTAGGCGATTATCACACTGCAACGCACCACGCAGCGTAGCTAGAGGATGCGTGTTTTAACATTGCTTGTAAGTATCTCCGTTTGTATAGAAAACACGCACAGTCCAACACACCGAAAATGCATCCACGCGCGTTCGCGACGGGGTGACAGTGATTTTTAACCGACTTCGAAAAGGAGGAGGTTCTATGTTCGGCTGAATGTATGTTTTTTTTTTGTATGTATGTTCACCGATATCTTGGTCAATTGCGGACCGATTTTGAAATTTTTTTTTATATTGAAAGGTTATGCTTCCAAGTTGGTCCCATAGAAATATCGTTATGATCTGATATGAAATAAGATATGGAACAGAACTCCTCATAGAATTATAGCAGAATTGTCGTAACAAGTAAAATTGCTTTGTTTATACGTGTAGTCGATGACTGACTGAAAGAAAAGGGGGAGGGGATGTATCGAAATGATCTGGTGATAAAGCCGGAAGGTAAATTCATGTAATATAACCGTATTTGGGATTATTAGAATCGTTATGAGATGCACTCTGGCTATAAGGTAATTTATGTTTAGCTGAGGGGTAGGTACTTTTTAGTGGTGCTACCATAACTAAAAAGTGAAAAATAAAAAAACCTTTAAAAAAAAAAAAAACTAACTTCCGAAATTTAAATTATTTTGTACGTTCGTAAAAAAATTAAGTCGGTTTAATTTTTTTTGTAAAAAGTTTTTATGTATGAAATGACTCTGAGCCTGCGTGAATTTACAAAACGCACCTACGCGCGTGAGTGCGTAAAAAACCCGCACGATGATGCAGATCTGCACTCCCGCAAGTACGCGCGTATGTGTTAACACGCAACTGCATGTTTTGTGATGCGTGGCATTGTGATAATCGCCTTAGTGTCCCCACACACGGGCTTCAAAAAAACGCCGCTTCAAGCTTCTTTTTGAGGCGACCTTTTTTTGTGACTCGTGTGCGGCGGTCAAGCTTCTCCGGCCACAAGCTGTCGCGCGCTTCAGCTGTTTTTTGAGGCGGCTTCTAGCTTTTTTTGTGGCCGCTTCTAGCGTTTTTTTGAGGCTCGTATGTGAGGACAGTTACACCGAGTATTCGGCCGCGAGCACTGCCTCACCTGATTAATCGGTACGTGTGATCAAGGCATAAATATCACCCTGTTTCTTCCGATACCGAAGTATGGTCACGTTCCCAAGACAGACTGATATCGAAGTTCCGATTTCTATTATTTGGTTTGTAACAGTTGCTTAATGAACAAAGTTCAGCTTCATGCCGGAGCAAGGATTACATGCAACTTTCTCAAGACACGCTTTTGTTAATATATCTTTTATTTTATGTTCAATGTTCAGTCTAAGTACTTGTTCACTGTATCTCAAGTTTACTTAGCAGATATCTGTCTTCGTTATTTCGTTATCTTTGCATTATATATTTATTTTCAATGCACTTCCTCTTTAAGTGACTCTTATTGCACTGCACTTAGGTTTATAATGACACTTGTTACCAAACTGTGATATTTTGATTACCATTACGCACTAGTGCTATAATGTGGTTAAAACCTTATTGTTCAACCTCTCCACCACCATAATTTTATTACATTTATTGTATCAGGATGGGCGCAGGTTGTCCGTCCCCCACGAAGAAAACAAAAAATAAAAATGAGCGCGCATATGAAAACAAATTTTTACCGCCACAAAAATTTACAAAGATATCTGTAAAACTATAGATATTTTCTTCACAAGTGTATTGAAAAACATCGAATGATACACGTGAGTAAATAATGATTACCGCTTTCGGCTGCCTTAAAACCCTCGCCATGGCTCGGGTCTAAATACCGCCTCAACGGTAATCACTAACATTACACACTTATATCATAATGTGCTATTAAAAATGCTTACAGAATAATAAATATATAATGTTTTACATATTTAGACACATTTAGACAAACTTCCACATATACAGGGTTATTTGTAAAACACTAACAGCCTTGCAGGACTGTATTACTAACATCATAAACAACAACGTTTTTTCTATAACTTTTTATGACTTACATCACATCATTAAAATTTGACCACGCATTGAATACTGTCTACAGTGCGTTTCACTTAAGACGTTCCTTTGGCGTAATGTTGGCTCCCCTGTCTGTCTACATAAAAAAAGAAGGGAAAAAGGAAAGAGTTGCCTACTCTACCAAAATTGTTCCCCGAAATGCGCATCGAAATCGATTTTAACAGTAGTTGCAGCACTTTTTAGAGAACTATGAGGGGAATGGGACTTTATTTAAAAAAAGCAGGTCTAAAAGGACGTTGTTAGAGAAAGATACGATATTGTGGCTTTGCGTTTTCGGTATTTGAAAGAATTGCAAGACAATCGGAATGGAGCCCAGCGCCCTATACTTTATTCAAAAATAGTAAAAACAAAAAAAAACGCAATTGTTAAAAGTAACGAAATATAAGTTAATCTCGCTAATATTAAGTAATTTAATTGCAAAAAATATTGCAACACTGTTTTTCCGTATTGCCAACATTACGGCAAAGGAACGTCTTAAGTGAAACGCACTGTAATAAACCCAGAGACCGCAATCACTCCAACCAAGTCCCGTCAATAGTTGCTAGTACAGCATCAAATGTCAAACTGTAGCCGCTATAAATTGCTAGCGAAGTATTCCGCCCGATATCCTGTTCAAAGAGATAGATAACTGAATGTAAATCGTATAATGTTAACTGTGATCACAGACAATAATCCCCTCGGCTGAAACTAGGAAGTAGCACGGAGTAGTTCACAAATGGAATGCTAAAGTTCACAACCATCCGTCTCACTTGAAGTAAGACGTTGACAGCAGCGCCATAGTTTTAACTTTTGCAGCTAACATCATTGGCTACTGTGTTATGTTTATGCTCCTAATAAACGATTATTATCATTATAAAGTATGGAGAAGTGGCCTAGTTGATCTTCCTTTTTTCATTACTAGAGGTTTGAATAAAAGGTATAGTGCTCGACATTTACTGATTAAAAACCACCTGTCTGCCTTCAATATCTTTTTATGTTTTAGGATCACGTTAATTCTTTTGAACAATTCTGTAGCCTTAGCGGGTATTGACCCTAATGGCTCTTGTCTATTTTACTGATATATCTATGAACGCACCGTCGACTCGGTCTTAGTACTGAATAGCGAGCTGCCCATTACTCGTCATCCGCTAGCTACGACTCCCGACACTCGGGGCGTCTCCTGGTGGTAACTAGAGCGTGAGGATATCCTTTCCTTCACGATTTCAGCCACCTTCTTTGCTCGCATTACTGCATCGCATAAGGAAGTGACCATACCTTATTCCCTCTCGTTCTGTACCATGACCTGAACCAGGGCCGGACGTCAAAATGCGCCATCGCTGATTGTCTCCACGTCACACGATGGTGGGAGCAGACCTCTGTGTGCTCTACCGTGTCTGCTGGGCGACCCTCGCAATGGTGACACCCATCACCATGGCGTTTCTTTCCGTCGCCAGAAATTAAGGCCCTTTTTAATACTAAGGGTCACTTAAAAATCTACTTAAAATACATGTAAAATACATACTTCTAAAGTTTATATTTGAGTTGATGCAATAGCAATGAATTCGAATATTTCGAATAATTATTCAAGAATAGGTAACTTAAGTTAGCACTCCATTTCATGCTACTCAGTGGTATGATGCAGCTACGGAAGGTACATCTAATATGCAGTGGCTGCAATTCTTGCCGGCTAAGCGATGCCTTTTAAATGTGCTGTCTCTCTCTTACTTTGCTAAGTGTAAACTGTGAATATCGTCTCTTTGTACTTGAGAGCAGATTTAGAAGTGCCTATAATTGTTTGTTGGGCTTATTTACTTACTTTTTGTAGAAAGAGTATATATAGAATATTTTTTCTACTTACCACATATGCACAGGTTTGTATTGTGATACCAATTAATTCATTAAACTCCAAGCGAACGCCGGCATTCGTTCTTCATTGTCTTTGTATTGTCTCTCTAATTATTAATTATTTGTGTATTTATCTATGGGCCTTAGTTGCCTGATAATAAAGAATTATTATTATTATTATTAAAAACGTGTTAATATTTTTCATAATTTATGAAATTCGAGGTTTTCTGGGGTATCTAGTCTAGTCTAATATTAGCATTAGCATAGCATAATACCGTAGCATAAGGTCGTAGCAACAGATCGTAGCTCGTAGACGCGTAGCAGCTGCGTAGCGAAGTCTCGTAGACGTAGTACACTAATAAAAGTTAAAGCCAAAATATTGTCGACGGCGCGCACTATTCCCGCGCGCCTCAAGGAGTTGTCAGCAACAGCGGGGGCCCATCTGGGTCAAAGCCTACTGGGGCCAGGGCTATCCGAAAGGAAACTCGAGCCCCGGTATGAAGAGGCTAGAAGAAACGGGGTGGGTTTTTAGTCAGTAAGAGTCTGACACTATCTCCCGCTCCACCTAAGAGCGGGGGTTGTCATTAGACGATTTTTGCCCACCGTAAAAAAAAAGCCAAAATGTTGAGACATAAGGACTAGAGTACTCGACTATAGGTAGGTATACATTTTTAGGACACAATTTATATATTTGTAGCATATATTTCAGACAGGGTCAGAATTTATTTAACAAGATGTATAAAACTAAATTAATGTTGGAACCCGGGTAGGTGACGACCTCATCGTCACATAAGGGTTAAAATATCAGGCAAAATGTAAATCTAATATAATGTTTTACTCAAATCTTTACTGTAGAAAGTATGGGCTTAGTATTTCCTACTTCATTTTCAACTTATTTTTTTTATATCAAGTGACACCCCTAACAACAGACTTTTCGAGCCACAACGGGAATTTGATATCTTCACTTTAATATCAGGGATTCAAATGAGAAATGGTGGACGCTTGACGCATCAAAAATTCATTTTATGATTTTATATTATGAAAGCTATAGTACGGTTTCATTTATTGTCACTGAAAATTTAATAAATGTGCCTTCCGCTTGCTCATAAAAATATGTTGCAAACTTATTTTTTTATAAAAAACCTTGTTTTGAATAATTTTAGGTGCAATTTCAGAGCAAAAACTGAAGCAATCAACTCTTTATTTCTGCACGCTAACGACATCTCTGTATTGGGTAACACAATTTCTTTTCGTTCTTCAATTGAAAACAGCGCCATCTTTGATGCGAACGTTTTAGTATGATGAAACCTAAAACTCGCGAAATAGGAACAATAGAGGTCGACACTGACTAACTAAACTGTTGATTTTATTACTTACCGTTGACATTTTTAGGTAATTCGAAAAAACAACAAACCATTTATAGTTGCTTTATCTCATCTTTATCTGCTTGTTACTATACTGGGAAATATTATTATATTTCAGCCAGTTACAAAGCCTTTTATTTTTTGTCAAGTAGCAACCCTGGCTAGTGCTGGAGCGGTCGATTTTGAAAACTCGATGGGATTGTCAGCCTTTGTATTTTTTAGCCAATCATCCTTTGAAACAATTGATATTGGAGAAATCATTTAGAAATTACGAACTTGACAGCTAACAACATTATGAACGAACTATTCTTATTATTTCTGAACTTGAAAAACACTAAAATCAAAT
Organism: Mythimna lalbum; assembly: GCA_949319445.1. Classification (NCBI taxonomy): domain Eukaryota; kingdom Metazoa; phylum Arthropoda; class Insecta; order Lepidoptera; family Noctuidae; genus Mythimna; species Mythimna lalbum. The sequence goes on along the minus strand of OX439357.1, from coordinate 13,992,571 downwards.
ATATCATCAAAAATCAAAGCTATCATTTTTGTTATGGCAGATTAATTATGCTGAAACAAAATATTAATTAACATTAAATAATACAACTTTGATAATAAGTAAATGCATCTATAAATATACAACTACGTATAATATAGTGTGTTATATCTAATTGACCACTACGATTGCGCAAAGTTATTGATTCGTAGTGTAGAAAATGTTTATGATGCACAAGGAAACTAAATGTAAAACTAACCGCAAGATAAAACAATTTAACGTTTATAGCACTTTTACAAGAACTACGAAGTTTTGGCGCTTGAATGACATTGTAAGGGGATTAGTACATAAACATTTTAGATAAGAATGTAAATGTCTTCGTGTGTAATTTTTATAGTAAATTCATTAAATGTCACTCCCCGACCATCTTATATCAAAATAAGATGATTGGGGGAGTGACAGTACCGGTTTTGAAATTTCATCATAAATATCAAAGTTAAAAACTTGTTATGTCAGCAAAAATACATAGTCACTAGGCCGTCCAGGCGGCTAAGGGGTTGTTTTACACCCAGCTGTTTGCTGGCGCGTAATACCCGCTATGAATTGACGTGGCGTGCGTGACAGATGATGTCATATATTTTGATGACCTTTTCAAATATTTTTGGGAAAAATATAACATGGTGTATAAACGATTTAAATCCATTCAGTTACTGATTCTGAACCAACTAGGTATATTCAAGTTACCTATAAACAAAAATTAATGTTGTATCTATGTGGTTTGACTCCCATAAATTCATTCTTCATTATTTTATTGTAAAATTTTTCACGTTGTCATCGATACCAAAATACATTTGGTACAGCACTAACAGTGGTGCCAGGTTAGGCGATTCTTTCGAATTTCAACTTTAGAACGTTTGGAACACTGTCACATCACTGTCAATTTGTCATGCGCGCGCAATATGCGCAGTGCAGCAAATCGATTTCATTTCATTCATTCGTTTTATTAATGGCTGGTTGGCGTTTCGACCGTTCGTCGCTGTAGCTAATTGATATCTTCAGAAAAGAGAAAGACTTGTGAGTATTTCACGTTCTTTGTATCTCTTATTAAAACTATTCGATATAATTTTACAATATTTTAATACTTATTTTATCTTTGGAAGGTTAACAAGAAACAATGGAAGGACGCAATAGCAAATCGAAGTTTCCAGAAAAAAATGATGCAATGCGGAGAGGCGTGGTCATGGTCACCTAAGACGACGTAGATCCTGGTTCCAGGCTGGTTACAATCAAGATAAGATGAGGACTAGACGAAGTAAAGGGCCCCGATTAAGGGCATAAGGTATAATTCAGGTCCCGGCATAACGAAGTGTAACTGACACGTTGCAGTTTATCTTTGTTCACCCAATTTATAAATTCTATGCATTTCAATCGTCCAGTGTAAGTAGCGACTTGATTTCACTTGAAATTAAGGTTGAAAGTAACAAAATAATACTATGTACCTATGTAAATTTCTGCTTAATCTACTTACTACCTACTCATTTATTTTTCAAATTTAGAATGTTGAGTTCTGGGCTTTTGCAATGCATAATGAACGGAACGAAAGTTCCGTTTTTTAACAAACGTAGAATTAAGGATAAAGAGTGGCATTTTACGATTTCATATCATCCTTTGTATAAGCAACTATGTGGAGGGTTCGATGCCACCACACCAGGTAAAGTTAAGTTGCGAGTGGACTAGGCCTACTGGGGAGACCACTTTAAAAAAAACGCACCTTGTGCTCTACCTCTAGGGTGGTGTGGAAACGAGCATCTGTATTTCAACATTGACTTCAAGATTAAGTCTGGATGGCTGGCAAATTGGAAGTAGGTATGGATTCTATCTGACCAGTATTTACAGTGTACAATGCCTATATTGGTGTTAACTCTTGGACATAGCGCGCACTGGTGACTTTTGTCATGGTGACAATAATTTTTCTACCCATTTTTTGTAACTGTCACATCTTCAAGTGCGTGCACTACATGTTGGGTTCATGGGCTCGGTGACTTTTTGCCGAAATGTCATGGTGACAAACTCACCAGTGCACGCTATGGCTAACTCTTCCTTGACTACAAAGAAAGGTAGAAAGGGAGTTTTACTTAGTTGCATGTGCTACGCTAGTTGCATTGTAGCTAGATAGATTTAAACTCATTAGTTAATTCATGAATCCCCAAGCGACACCCGGTGGCCGCGCATCTATTGTCTTACTATTGTGTCTCTAATTGACGGTATCTGAAGGGTTAAAACACGCATACCCTCTATTTCCCATAATGCTCTCGTTCAGTTTTAGGTTTGGTGTTTTCCAAAAATAATTTTCATGGAGTGTACAAATAATAAAATGAGGGTATTATTATATTTTACTAATAGGGAATCCAATCCTGCACTTCTAAAATTGATGATGACTGTTAGGCATAGAGTGCACTGGTGGCTTTTGTCCCAGTGACGAATCTTTTTTCTACTCATTTTTTGTAACTGTCATGTCGTTCAAGTGCGCGCACTACATCAAGCCTTTTTAGGAAGAACATTGTAAGCGACAGTGAGTGTTTTTGCAGTACTAGTAGATTTTCTCTTCCATAATTAAAAAGTATTAATTCATGATAATAAATAAAATAAAATAAATATAACTTCATATAACTACCGATCTAATAGAATTGTTAGTACTACATATTTTCGTAAATACTTTATAATTATGGATGAGAAAATCTACTAGTACTGCAAAAACGCTCATTGTCGCTTACGATGTTCTTCCTAAAAAGGCTCGTTATGTTCATAAGCACGGTGACTTGTTAAGTCACTGGTGCGAGCTATGGCTTAAAGTTGAGCACCAAATAACTCTAAACAGATAAATATAAAATCTATTGCTCGCTTTAATCCTGCCTTCAGGATCTCGATTTTGATGCAGGATTCCCTATTATTTATTAGTTAATTTATTATGAAACTTACTCTTCTAAATTTTTTCAGCTGTTCTCAACATCTTATTGATCATCTAAAACTAAAAAAATTATATTGTTTCTGTTTTTCTTGTTTCTAGGCAGGTTATTAACCCTTCAGCTACCGTCAATTAGAGACACAATAGTAAGACAATAGATGCGCGGCCACCGGTGGTCGCTTGGGGATTCATGAATTAAAACTATAATAACTTAGGCAAAATTAGAATACCTACTTGAAATAAGTAAATTCCCGTATCCACTCCACTTACATTAATATTTCACAGAACAAACATCAAAATTACAATGGATGGATGGTGTGAGAAGTGATATGAATGAAAAGGGAGTTAGTGATAGCGTGACGAGTGACAGGACAGAATGGAAGAAAAAAACATGTTGCGCCGACCCCAAATAAAACGGGATAAGGGCAGGAAGATGATGATGAATTATTATTGAGAAAATTAGGTATGCTCAATGAAGTTAAAATAAATTTATAAAAAAAAAAAATTGTTTCACTTCCTTGGATATCTAAACCAATGTTGTGATTGGGGCACGCCCGTTTGGTACAACCCTGGCATCATTTATGGGTCTTGGCGTTTGGCTTGCATTGCGGCTACATCGGTGTAGCCCTTGGTGTAACGAAGCGCCAACACGCTCGGTGGTTGGGAAAACCCGTTTCCAACCAAGGCCGTTGAAGGTCATGCTAGTAAGGTCCACCCTGGTTGGGACGTTACTTCGCAACCGTATGGGTTAACCCTTTATGTAAAGCTGCCGTAAAGTTTACATTGACAAGTAGTATGTTTTGTGGACAAGAACAATTATGCGTTCCGCTAGTGAAATTCAGTTTTACAGTGTTATGTGGAGCTTGTGCGTGTGATTGGCTCCTAAGTGAACCAAACTGAAGTTTTGTTGTTCATGTCCTACCCTGGTAATAACTATGGGGAGCAGTGGTATGAGATCAGTTCCTCAAAATGTATATAGAAACCTAGGGGGATGTAGTATGTATTACAGCTAGAGAATAATGCATACTCCCGGATCTTGAAGTTAACCTCCATAAAATGCCTTACTTTTTGGCTGTGGTCTTACTATAGGTTTTTTTCTTAGGTGGGTAAAAATCATCCAAATGACATCACCCGCCCCTGGGCGAAAATTTGCCTCCACGTGGCATCCAGACGTTTCTTCCGCCTGAATTCGATGCAGGAAACTCCCGAAGTTATCAAGTCCGGTGACGACCTGCGTCATGCGGAAGGTGCGCCCTGACGCCTCTCCAGCCTCTTCAGAGGCGACTTACCTACCGCCATTATTAAAGTAAGAATGAAAGATAGGTTTATTATTAACCCTTCAGATAGGTACCGTCAATTAGAAACAATAGTAAGACAATAGATGCGCGGCCACCGGTGGTCGCTTGGGGATTCATGAATTAAAATGAACTGAACTTATCAAAAAATGATTTATTTTCCGTTGCACTTACATCGATTCTCTGTCCTCATTGTTAGTCTCCCAATTTGTTAAATTATTTTCAACCATTCATGCAGACTTGTAAAAATAATACTTGTCATACTGTACTTAAATCTAACAATATTCTAAATCTACACAGTAATGTACACTTGAGATAGTTTTTACACAAACATAAAAATACTCAATAGCGATTTGAAGGAAACGTGCTTAATAATTAAAAAGACCTGCCAGAATTTTGTTAACCTTGATACAAAACTGTTATTTCGGCAGTGGTCTTTATAACAATATACAAAACAGTATTTAAAAAAAAGTCTTGTCGATACAATTATTTGCTTTCTTCGTTCAACTTTAATTATCCGAAAAAAAAAAACAAATTGCCAAAATAATGTTGTTAAAGAAAATCGAAAAAAATACTGTATTGTTATTTTTGGTTGGTTAGTAAACCAATAAATGGTCTTGTAACACATACTTTGAATGATTCAAATGCATACAAAGTAGTTTTTTCATTACAATATACTTTTTATTTCGAAGTACAAACCTTACATTATTACAAATGGCTCTTTAGTGGCTTATGCCAATTTATTAAGGAACTTTTAAATCGTAATAACAAAATAATTTATATGCGTCAATTTTAGTTCAGTTTTTAGTAACGCTAGTAGAAACTTCAAATGTACGAGAATGACTTCATCTCAACGCTCAGTCACGTGGTCAGAACAAAAGATAGGGGGGCGTGGCCAACTCAAGGCGTTCAACGCAAGAGAAACGGTTGTAACTTGGCTAGGGGGCTGATAACGTAACAAGACTATGGAAGCGATTTAGATTTAGTGTGTTAGGCTCAAGTCACACGTGGCAAACAGTGTCAGTGTCATATAATATTAAACTTTATCTTCATTACGATTGTACTTAGTATCGCTTGAGCCACGGGAGTCGTCGGAGCCGCGGGCGGCCTAACGACTTTTTCAATTTCTCAAGCGATTCTATGTAATTATGAATTATGTAGTAATGAAGATAAATTAAGGCATAGCGTAATTGTTTTTTTTTTTTTATTTATTTATAGATACATAAGCAGGAGTGTTGCCGTTTGATAATATGCACCTTTACTAGAACAAACATTTGTCTGAAATTGCAAAATTGAAACATTTTAGGTGTAGACACCACAGTGGTGCTAACTTCTAAACTACGAATTTGAATGCGTTTTTCACTAATAGAAAGATCAATAAACGAGACAGGTTTATGTATACGATTTGAACCCGAGCAAAGTCGGGGCGGACCACTAATTCCATACATTTTCACTTTTCGACAATCTTCATCGCTAATAGAATGTACAGCCTCTTATAACAACCCTCGATTGTACCATTGCGGGTATTTCAAAAATTTCGCTTGAATTCTGCGGCGCAGCGCCAAACCAAACCTTTCGAGCCATCATCATCGGTATTAATACTAAATATATTATTATTAGTTGAAAAGCTAATTTGCACACATTTTTTTATTAATATAATGAGTTTCCGTATTCTTACCTTTCGATTACCGTAGAGACAGAATGAGCGAACGCGGGCGTTCGCTTGGGGTTTAATTAATTAATTCAGATCCTAAATATAAAAAAATAGACAATAAACCAATTGCACCATGTTTTTAAGTCGGATGAAATACGGTAGGTAAAATGGGGTGAATAGAAACTCAGGGGGTGAATAGAAATAAAACTTCAAAAGGTGTTTTCACGATATTTGAAGAAGTAGTCTTTTCAGCATTTAACTATATCAATTTATTAATGAATTGTTTTTTTTTTTTTGTTAAAAGCCGATAATAAGGTATCAAAGTAAAAAAACATAACCAAATTTTTGTTTCTATTCACCCCTTGCGTTTCTATTCACCCCATTTTACGGACGTACCGAGGAATGCACTTATACTAATCACATACAAAACTACAACTTTATGTTTTTAAGTTTCGATCACAACTTTGCCATTGTCTAAGGAAGCGTTTCACTTTTTATAGAGTATCTATCACTTTTTTTTTATCTTCACAAATTGTCTAGGAGGAAAACAAATGAGATTTTCTCTTTTCTCTGATAGCCGGAACTGTAATTGGGCATTTGACACAACTTCATCATCTCCAATCCGAGCACCGCCATAGTTGTTTACAATTCGATTGGCTGCTAATACATGTTTATTTACAGAATTATTTTTGACACCTTTCAAATCTGATGGGGGGGAAACTGTCAAGTGACAGAAAAAGCAAGCAGGAAAAGCATACATTGAAAAGTGGCGTCACCATTATTAGGTTAATTCATGAATCCCCAAGCGACCACCGGTGGCCGCGCATCTATTGTCTTACTATTGTGTCTCTAATTGACGGTATCTGAAGGGTTAAGTACAAAAATGATAGCAAGATGTTCCTGCCGCGATATGTCCCCATTGTTCCTTATATCGATATCTGAATTGCTAATAGCTGCTTCATTTAATAGCCAATTCTATATATTTTTTGTTTAGCATAAAACAATGTACTAAAATAAATGCAAGAAAATACCCAATTCTAGAAAAATGCAAATGTTGATGCTCGCACTATCTCTCTTACTGTCACTGACTTTATCAGACTTTCCTGAACGCATTTACTTTAGACCAGCCAGCTAGATTTATGAATTAAAGATTTGGAGTAAAGAAAATGTCAAACCCAAAACTTCAAACTTTTTTAGGACAAAATGGAAACTCCATTTTGTCCTGGCAAATACCCAACTGATGTTCGCTATCGAACTTTTTTACTATTAGCGATTGAAGATAGAACTACACGTGTGCCACACACACTTATGGACGCGTCGGTCTCCATACATTTTAAATGGAAACTAGACTTGTAGAGCTACACTTGATGCACGCCGCGCGACGTCGTTCTATGTACAAATCAAGCGTGCTACAAGTGTGGGTCGGTCTAATGTAGTTCTAGCTTAAATCTCCGGCTACATAAGAAAGAGACAATCTCATTTATTCACGTGCCATCTCTGTCTATCTATTTACAGTAGCGGTATGTACTGTAAACGCTATTCATGGGCCGCGTGCCCGTTGTGCGACTCTCATATGTTGTTCATGTCGTATAGCACTTGTGCGATGGTTCGGGAGGCTTCCACGCTGCTTAGCGCGATCGTTGCTAGGTGAGCCTCGTAGGATCGGAGTTGTCTGTAATGATACATTATTAAAAGTCACTTTATGACGTCATTCTAAATCCAATATGGCGTACACCCAAAGATCATGGCGTACAGCCTAATGATATGGGTATCAATTAAAAGGGTTTTTTGACATCACAACAAATTCTTTTTTTTAATGTTTTTTTTTTTATATTATCTTGTTCAAAACTCTTTTGTTAACCGTCACGTTAATATCGAATCCCTGCCTTGCGCTGCTTCTTACGATCTACTTGACGACCTAAACTGAACTGTTGAAAGAGCTGTAGCTATACAGGTTGTATAGCTCCATCCCGCTTTCTCGTAAGTCGGTAAGGTCTGTAAGTCTTTCATCAAATTTACCAAAATATGATATTCCTTACCTCCGCCCAGTATTGGAGTATATGACAATATTTCTCAATATAAGCGCTGCTGTCAATCGTATACTTTTCGTAACTGGACCTTCATTTTCATCCTGTCAAATGAACAAATCCAAAATCAATAAATACGAAACTTATCACAATATAATACAGGTAAACTATTTAGCTATAGCATTTACATCGCGATGATAGAATGGAACAAATGCGCAAAAATGAAAAGTGCTAAAAAAAAACAAATGATAGCGGTTTGTTCTACAAGTCCGTGATAAAGTCTGTCATACTGTATGGATAAGAATGTTGGGCTGTGAAAAAGATGGATGAAAAAAGATTGCATGTAGCAGAGATACGTTGATATGGATGCGTCGTGTGACGAGAATGGATAAAGAGAAGTTTGAAAGTGGCGCCAGTGACTGCAATGTTAAAAGGTAATTGTTTATCTTGGTATGGCCATGCGAAGAGGAGGGATGAAACGCATGTTACTAAAAGAGTTATGAAGATACATGTAGATGAATGGAGAGAAGGGAGGCCAAAGAACATATGGATGAATTGTGTGAGAAGTGATATGTCAGGACAGAATGGAAAAAAATAATTTGATGCGCCGACCCCAAATGAAACGGGACAAGGGCAGAAATATAATGATAACCGGTATCCTCTACCAATGGGAATTTTATTTTTTGCTATAGCCAAATCGTTGACCTGTGCCCTTCTTACAAATGCTCAAATGAAACTTATTTATAATTATATGAGTTCCTAATGGCATCGAAGCGTAGCATACGTGGAGTGAATACATGCATTAACATTGATTACATAAACACACTAGGACATACACAGTTACAGATACATCAAAAAACAAAAGTATACGAACACAGGATTACATGAAAATTGAAATATTACAATAACAGTGGTTGCTTAATCTATTAACCGCCTACGTCGGATATATCCGACAAATATTCTAGCGTTTATTCCACCAGGGACGCAGATTCACGACTAAATACTCCATCTCGTCAGCTCTTCTGTCACCTATGGGGATTAAACAGCTAACCGAGATAGAGTACCCAGTCCCAAACACACGGCCTTAGCAAATAGGACGCGAAAACAGTCATAGGACTAATCCAACGCTGGCGGTTAAAGGGACATACCAACATGCAGTAACTTACACTCTCAGAAAAATTTAGTGCATTAGAATTTTCTACCCTGTGTTTAACGGCCTGTACTCTTAGCCAATTTGATAATCTGCAATCGCTTGTAGAAAACTTCTAATGTACGGGAATGACGTCATTTAAACGCTCAGTCACGTGGTCAGAATAAAAGATTCGGGGGCGTGGCCAACTCGAGTGGTTTGACGCAATCGAAACGATAACTTGGCTAAGGGGCTGGTCACGACTTCGGTCTTAGCAGCGCCGGCGTGGTGAGCGGGGCGGCATCGGTAACCGCGCGCGTTTTCGCTATGAGGGGCATCTTACGGCGTGCTTATTTTCATAAGTTTGATCTTACCGCTCGCCGCCCCGTGCTTAACCGCACAAGGTCATGAATGGGCCGCAAAGAAAATACCATCGAACGATATTTTGACATACTGATTTTGAACTGTAGAGATTGTTCTAGGTCAGGTTCAGAGGCCAATTTTTTCGCAATTTGAAGAAACATTCGCAGTCTAATTACAGATTTCCCCACTGGAGACGCCCCTGGTGTCAGCAGTAGTGTGATTTTGGGCCACCGAAAGCGCGGCGAGCCTAGCATTCCAGGGCAGGGTTTTTCTTTTAAAGCGAACCCATGGTCTATTTCCGAAAGGCAGGCTCGGCCCCGTTATGAAAGGCAAGATGGAACGGGGTGGGTTTTTAGTCAGTAAGAGTATGATACTATCTCCCGCTCCGCCCAAGGGCGGGGGATATCACTTGGATGATTTTTGCCACCGAAAATATAAAGGAAAAAACCCATGGCCCCACTAGGCTTCGACCTTGCTATGCCGTCGACAACTTGGGCTCGGTCCGGACGGTCACCGTCGAACGGCGAACAACACATTGCTCGCCGCAAGCAAGCAAGGATCGGGATCCCGGCGGCGGCGGGGGCGTGAGGGCCGTACTCTCGCGCGTGCGGCTAGCTAGCATTGCTGCTTCATAGGTGGCGACCGCCTGCTACACATCCTCGCTCCGGACCATGGCCTGTACCCAAAGCCTTGCACGAGAGATCCTTGCCGCCGATTACCCCCGCGAGGACACGGCAGTGCACTGCCCAGGCGGGGCACACCTCTACCGTATGCTCCATGTCCTCAGGGCTAGGATTATTGACTTGCTAATGCAACCTAAGGCTGTCTTCGTATAAGTGATCTTTGAGCGAATACGGTAGCAATCGTTGCATAACAAAATGAACATGAAAATTATTGATATAAGGACACAGGACCAAGTAAATTGAGTTAATTACGTGATAAAACAGTAAAACAACAACAAAAGGAATACAAAAATTACACATACATTGACATACACAAGATACAACAACTGTGTCCTACGTACGGTCGATTTACGAAAACCTTGATCACTTTTGGACTTAGTCATATTAAAAACTTTCTTTGAACGCATTTGCCATCACCATTTGCATTCAATGGTATATGACAAGAACCTCTAGACAAAGTATATTTATTTATTTATAACATAACAGTCTAAACTAATGCGTTGTACAGAAACTAAGAAATAATATTAAAAAAAAGAAAACATATACACTACCACTAAAATAAAATAAAATATCCCACAAAACGAAATAAGACAAGGTTTACTTGTTGTTTTCATTCATCCTCTCACAAAACCTTAGACATTCACGACACGCATCTATCCATCTCCCAGCAAACAAGTCATACTCTGGTGTTAGAGTCAGAAGAGCACTAAGCACAGAAAGCGCACGAACGAGTGACGAGTTACCTCTTGACATTGTCTTATTGTAACTTTTTGAATAGCAGATAAGACAAAGATATTTTTCTAGTAAGAGTAGAGCTACTACCTTAATCGTCTCGTGGAGATTACTCGAGGATAGCAGGGTGGGAGTAGCACCTAAGGTGAAGGTTTTCGTACATCGACCGCATTCAACACAAACACACGGACATACACAAAAGCTACAACGTGTTAGGGGTGAGTCTCACCAGTTGTTCCGGCGTGCGACTGAGTTCGGCCCTGTGCTGCGCGTGCACAAACACATGGACACGTTAGTGACGTCACACGCAGCGTGACTCTATTAGTGGTGGTGACTATGCGAGGGTTAGGCCGTCAAATTGTGAGGGAATAATAATAACTTTAAGTTTCTTTTTAAAATTAGTACATTTTTCTCTCTATCTATAATATAAAAATGAATCGCAAAATGTTTTGGTAAGCGCATAACTCAACAACGCCTGGACCGATTTTGCTAATTCGTTTTTTGTTGTGATTGTTAATGTGAGGAAAAGGTTCTTATGTAAAAAAAAATAGGGTAGGGTAGAGTAGTGTAGAGTAGGGTAGAGTATAGTAGAGTAAGGTAGAGTAGGATAAGGTAGGTTAGAATAGGGTAGAATAGGGTAGGGTAGAGTAGAGTAGGGTAGAGTTGGGTATAGTAGGGTGGAGTAGGGAAGAGCGGGAGCGAAGCCGCGCGGGCAAAAGCTAGTTATAGATAAAATCGTAAGATATTTTTCTGTAATTACGGCTTTGTCCCTCACAATTTGATTCCATTGAAATAAAACCAGAGGTCGGAATTAGGTAGCTTTCATGTACTTGCATCGAAATGTCAATATCATGATGGATCATACCGGGATTTCTAATGCAAAAGCCTGAGTGGTCAACAATATTACAAATAAATATTAATAAAAACCTTTTTTATAAAAAAAAAAGATATCTCTACATCAACTGAGGTAAAATTAATGCAGGAAGATTTTTTTTTTCTGCTATATTCATAAAACAAATCTGCTCTTTAAAATTAATCTCGGTATTCCACTTTATTTTTTCCCTGTATGAAATCAGTGTAAGTACATGTTTACCTATATGGTTATGTGGTGTACAATAAAGAATATAATAAATAATAATAATAAATAATATACCTAATTTCGACCGCTGGTAACGCAGGAGTGACTAGATAACATATTTTAAAATAACGTAATTTTAGCTGCATTTTAACAAGATTGACAGTTGAAGATTTCTATTTTCAAGATCAATAATCGGGGGTCCAGTTACTATTTCTGTGGTTCTACCATGGCGTAAATCATCGTGATTTTGCTGTGAGAAAGGGATAGTGCTATAAGGCATGTATAGCTTTGTCTCCCTCTCATACCAAAATTATAATGGTTATAAAACGTCAAGGTGGGTCCAGTTATTATTTCCGTGGTTCTACCATAACGTTTTAAAATCATCGTGATTCCGCTGTGAGAAAGGGATAGTGCTATAAGGCATGTATAGCTGTGTCTCTCTCTCACACCAAAATTATAATGGTTATAAAACTTCAAGGTGGGTCCAGTAATTATTACTGAGGCCCTATTATGGCGTTTTAAAACCATCACGATTTCGCAGCGGAAAAGAGATAGTGCTAAGCATGTATAGCTTTGTCTCCCTCTCTCACACCAAAATTATAATGGTCATGAAACGTCAAGACAGAACCCTTGACTACACATTTGTTTTCTTACATAAGCAAGACCATAGCCAGGTGGAATAATCTCATGACATTTGTAAGTAAAGTGAGAATGAATGACTATGACAAGCTCTCTTCTTTCTGAGATATCGTTAAACAAACATAAGCAGATTATAATAGGATATCTGTTGAATATTTTTATGGTATGCTTATTCTTTCCAAACAGTATATGAGTATGTACGAAATGATTTTTTTTTTAAATAAATACAATGTGATTTAAATAAGAATAGGACCGCCATGTTGTGACGTCATAGCTGTCAAATCGAATCGGGTAGGGTGAGCAATACAAGATTTTTAAATTAATTTTATTTAGGAATTATGAACGAAAAAATTTTTATTCTAAATCTAGTTCTCGAATTTCGAAAAGTAGCGACCATACTTTTCAAGTAACATTTAACAGATAGAGGTCATTGACGTTCCTATTCTCATTTAGATCGCAATGTAACATACTGTAATATTCAAATTATGTGTAGGTTTATTTGATACTTATGTTAAGATGAACTTCTCTTGTATTTTTACACACTATTGTCTACATTTTTTTTTAACAACTCCTTTCAGGTCTGTTGGAAGAAATTTCTTTTGGAAGTAGCTGTAAGTTTGTACTAGTGTATTACCTTTTTTTGTTTCTATATGTGTACCTACCTACATAAATAATAAAATAAAGTATCAACTAGTGGTTCTTTCCCACCTTTTTAACGTTTGGTCCTGCTTTTTGTACTTATAAATTAAATTTATGAGATAAAAGTTTAGTATCCTTACCATGAGCTCCCTCGGGTTAAACATATCGGCTGCATGTTTGTTAAGTGCGGCCAGTGCAGCGTTCGGTGGGTAGCCCAGCGTGACCGGCTTACCGTCCGAACCCTCTGTGGCAGCGTGGCGACGCGAGTTGTAGATAGCTTTCAATGCCTAAAACATTGGTAATATTATGTTATAAATAATGTCAGAATGTTGTGACATTTGTTTGTTTTTTCGTATTATTACGTACTCCTGCATTATTTTTGTTATTAAGTTTTGTCGTATTTTTCGTCGAATATAAGGCTATTAGGTTTTTTCGTTGAATATATCAAGATATTTAAAAAAACGTTAATAACTTGTAAATTGTTGTTGTAATTTTTTTAGAAAAAAATTACGGAATACTGCCTCAGATAGTATAAACATGCTAGCAGGAACATCGAGGACCATGTCGACAATTACACTAAATCTGTCATTAACCTGGTGATGTAGAATCGAGAGAGACCTCAAGCTAGCCTATTTGACAGTCGACAACCCAGGATAGCCCAAATAATGGGAACAGAAGAGGACAAAGAAAAAGATTGTATGTTTCGTGCCGCATGAAATGCCGTGTGAAACCGGCATGTCCTAGAACCAAATATTCGAAGATATGTGACATCCACCAACTCGCACTGGGCCCGCGTGGTGGATTACGGCCCATTCCCTCTCCTAGAGAGGAGGCCTGAGTCCCAGCAGTGGGAACATTAAAAAGGCTGATGATGAAGATGAGTAGTATGCCTATGCATCATACAATCATTGAAAAACTGAATCTTTAAATGATAAAAGAAATTTATTTTTGCAAATAGGTTTAAAAACACTTACACGTCAAAACACGTTACTTTGGACTTGCTAGTCAAGTCCTGGTTATGTGACCAATCAGGACTAATCAGGAGGCGAGTTGTGAGCACACGAAGTAATTTATGTTCTTGGTAAACTGTGAAAAGATATTCAAGTTGAGTGTACTCACATGCGCAGAACAATGCTTGTCGGTGAGATGGTTGAGCAGCGCGAAGGTCTTGCGCGGCACGCGGTCGCAGTCCAGCCACATGCACGCCGCCTCGCCGCCGGCCGACGGCGGGCAGTGCGTGCGCGCGCAGTGCGTGAACACGTCCGCGCAGTTCGTGAATGATCTGCACAACATTTATATTCATTTAAAGCTAGCGCACACTAGGGACTTTTGTCATCAGTAATTTTTTACCCAAATGTCACGTGTTCAAGTGCATGTACTACATGTTGGGTTCGTAAGCACAGTAACAAAAGTCACGTGGGGACGGGGGAGACGTTTGGAGGAGCGACGGTTCGTAACGCTAATCTGGGGCGATGCGTCGAGTAGTCTCTTGACAAATTTACTGGTTCTCTTGGATTACGATATATCTATACTCTATTTATCTGGGCTTGAGACAAAATGTAAACATAGAAAACAATAAGTACCTTCGACGTGTTTGAATACATTAATAAGTCTCCTTTTCTATAGACTGCATTAGCGTTTTCTTTGCACACTTTTTCTTCGGCGAATAACAAAATTCAACGAAAATATCTGATAGCGGCACTTTCGTATCAACAAGTTGATCGATAGTGAAAAAGATGGCGGATTATAACCCGCCCGGTGACTAACCAAAATGTTGGCAGTATCCGTGGTTTATAATTTAGTAGTATTATAGGTTTGTTTACCTTTTGTCTCACGGTTCCCTGAATAGGGTATACGTTTGAAATGATCTAGTAATATGTACTGTGAAATAAAAGTGATTGTGAAGTGAATTGTTATTTTAATTCTACGCCCTCTACCAGAAAACTTTACTAATGACGGCTGTACCGCTAATTTATCGCTGTAGCCTTTAAGCTTTGGTTTCCTAGGATAGCGGTGCCGTCATATAGTGGTGAATGACGTTACTAGAACGTTGTCTATGTAAACATAATGGCGCGGTTTCCTAGGGAGCGGTAACTGACACTGTAACGTCAAAAAGCGGTGCCACCATTTGCATGACGGCCGTCTTGTCGATGTCAGATAGTTTCGTGAACGTTTCATTGATAGCGGAGAAGCTATTTTTAATACGTATTTGCGTTTTTTTTTCCGGAACAACGACTATTTTTCTCTTCTGATGATAGTTCATCCTCCAAGTAAATTACTAAAGCTAAATCAAGGTCGTCCATTTTCTATCTTGGAACTTTTCGTATGACGTTTATTTAAAAAAAAAACTGACAATGTGTTAAAACGGCCGTGGAACTTTCCACATGTCGTCACCGTAAAGACGGCCGCCTTTTTGGGTCCGTGATATTACGGCGCCACTTTCCTAGGAAACCAAAGCTTTACATAAAACCTTAATAATATTAGTATGATACTGATTACTAACTTCCCACACCCCCTCCAGTGACATATCCAAGGCGTCTCGTCCTGCGGACTGGTGGCCTGCACCGGTGTCGGTGTGAGCGGGGGCGGAGGCGTGGCCGACGGCTTCGGCGCAGGCGGCGCTGACGGCGCCAACGGCTTCGGTGTGGGCGGTTTTGGTGTCTACAACATTCACAAACTTATACTCTAAGCTATACGGTTGATTTTACTGTGACGATTATGGTCAATAAATAACGATGAAGAGGTTTAGCGGAATAGTTATGTAGTTTGGCGCATCACCGTACAAAATCATCCTAGCCGTATGTTTTGGTAACACATTCATTGTGCATACAGCTAAGGAGTGGAGTTCACTGCCAGAGTGTTTCCTGATAGCTATTTATTTTTTGGCAAGCGTGCTTCATCGTTGACCAAATCATCGCTTACCATCAGGTGAGATAGTGGTTAAGCACGAGTCTACCAAAAAAAAAGTAGTACTTCTCTAGAGAATAAATAAATAATTTAAAATAGTCAATGATTACCTCAGTAATAACAGGCTGGTTGACCACGAGTTCTTTATCACCGATTTTGGTGTTCCCCACCATCACCGGTTGGCGGGTGATCACTTGTCTCATCACCGGTTGCGTTGAAGCTTTCTGTGAACCAAGTCCAAGCACATAAGTCAATATCAAAGTATAAAACTTGTGACCTAGTCTTTAATAGCTTATATATTGTCCCAATGATGGGCAAAGGCCTTTTTTTCGCCTTCCAAATCTCTCTTCATTGGGTGATCTCTGAACAAGTTTGACTCACAAACATGATCAGCAAGCCTAGCCAAATTATACTGTTTCGTAACGCCTCCGATTCCTTTGTTCTGACCACGTGAGATGATGTAATTCTCATACATTTGAAGTTTTCTACTTGCGTCAACGATTGTAGACTATCAACTTGAATAAGCACTCTGAGGTCGATCACGGCGAAGGTCGTGTCGCCCTCGGGCGTCCAGTGAGTGACGATCCTCGCCCACCTATCCGAGTGCATTCGTGCGACGTGGCCAGCCTATTTATATGAATGATGATACGAATAATAGAAAAAGGTATTTGCTTAGTAATTACGAATTAGTAGCTCTTCTGAACAATAACGTGAAAAAAAATCAGCAATGAGTGTAGCAGCTATTGCTGCTACTTTACTTTTACCCGTAATATTGTAAGATTTCTCATCAAAATACATTTGGATCTACATAATTAGTTAGATAACTTTCTGATTATTTTGTATCAAAAAGTAGCTTGACCAAAAGTCGCAACGCGCGCACGACGCGTGTATGCGCGTACGTATGACAAAGTCGCCCCATCGCGTTGAATTCACGTGCACCACATCGTATCGCTTCGCAACCGCAATCACCCACGTAGCACGCCTCTTTACATAAGGATACACTTACCGGAACACTCTGTATGACGCTGGTTTTCGCTTCACTAACAACAGAAACCTGGTTGCTCTGCACGCTGGTGACCACGGGGCTTCTCTGTGGTTGCTGAACCACTCTGTGGACGTTGCTCTTCATTGGGGCGTTCATTATGATCGGCTGGTTGTTAGATACGGCTATGATCTGCTGGTTGCCTTGAAGAAGTTGTTGGTTACCTTGAAGAAAGATATGTAGGATTACATAACCGGCCAAGCGCGAGTGGGACGCACGATCACGTTTGTTGTATGGGGGCCCCCTTCAATATTTATTTTATTCTGTTTTTTTTTTTAGTATTTGTTATTATAGCAGCAACAGAAACACACCATCTGTGAAATTTTCATTTTTTTTTTTCATGTCAACAAAATGGTGACAGACGAACAGACGGACAGCGGAGTCTTAGTAATAGGGTCCCGTTTTATCCTTTGGGTACAAAACCCTAAAAAGGTTTGTTTTGTGTTTCTTTACATAGTCACAATTTTTTAGAATGAAGGAGATGGCAGATAGCGTGTACTCTGCCATCTCCCTTGCTCCCATTTTGTTTTGCACCAGGCTTCATCTCTACGTTTAACGGCTGTCAACGATCTACGAATGTCAAACGGGACCAACGTGCTATCCGAGGCACGGGGTGTCCTAGATAATCTTAGAAAAGTATATAATTCTATCTATATATTAATATTAAAGGTTCTACTGGTGCTATAGTGACAGCAGAACACCGATTTCCAAGGCACAGGATCTCCTAGTTTGGGATTCAGGGTTTACTGAATCTGGGTGACCTTTAAATTAGTTGTAATTTATATGCACACCTAGTACTTAAGTCAAATTAAAGGTTTCTGTATAAATAAAGATTATTTGTTTTGAACTCGCAACCCCAACCGAAGGGTTACAAAGAAATATCTTCCTTTAGGGCAGACGCTGCGTTAAGAGGGCACCCGCGCGATTCCATATAAAAGTGCTTCATCGTGATTCGCCGCGCAGGCACCCGTCGTATTATAAATTAAAGTTCTCAATCGACACGACTACATGCACACCCTTTAGGTTGAACTAGCAACACTGTGCAGGTAATAAACCGGTTTCCGCTGCGGCGACCGCCGCAAACGACACACGTGTGACGTCACGCGACGGGTGCCTGCTTGACGCAGCGTCAGCCCTTATTGGTCTTGAACTTACCTTGTATAAGTTGCGCATTGCTGGTCACAATCTGACTGCTAGACGACGTACTAATAAGAGCGGGCGGTTGCTTCTGAGTGACCATAATCTGTTGCGGTTGCTGTTGGTTCATAATCTGAGCCTTGTGCGGTTGCGGTGGGTTGGTTATTATTGGTTGCTGACTCGGCGTTATTTGTGGGGCGCTCTGTTGAATTTGCAATTGATGTTTTAGAGAAAGTTATGTAGATTTTTGGTTAGGCACATCGATAAGCTACATATAGTGAAATACAAATACTTAGTTTTTATATAATTGAATACTACAAACATTGTTGTGCGTACATGATGGAAAAGCAAGCTGAAGCAAGTATTACACAGACACTTCCGCCTGACCACCGCTAAGTTCATTTTTGCTTGCACTCCAATCGGAAATTTCAAAGGGTTTGGTTTGGCGTCGCGCCGCAGGATTCAAGCGAAAATTTTGTTAAGTGATTAGGCAGAAATGAACGCGATGTTACATAAGATGGTAATAAAAAAAATAAAAAAATATGTCATATAAAATATAGATCATGCTTGCTTCTAGAAAAACACTTTTTCATATTTACCAAACAAATCTGAATGAAAAATTATAATCAATATTTTAGGCCTAATTTAAAATAAGCAACCGAAAATGGATAGTTCTTTTTTATTCCAAATATTTTCAATCAAAGCTGCTCAATTTACAAAATACATGAATTATCTCATTGGTATAGCGCGAAAAAATATGTATAACAAAGCACAAATAGCCCACGTCCAAAATATAACATTATCAAAATAACAAAAAAAAAACATTTCAAAATCTATAAACAAACAAAGACCAATAACCAAGCTACCGTCACGATGAGCCTAATTTCTCTATGGCTTAAAACGTCGCAAGTATAATTCTATTTTATGCTTTTTGAACTTTAAACTCTACAGCCACAGAGTCTAAACTAGCATGGCATGCCTAGCAATGTGCATTCAAAACATAAATAACCAAGCTACCGTCACGATGAGCCTAATTTCTCTATGGCTTAAAACGTCGCAAGTATAATTCTATTTTATGCTTTTTGAACTTTAAACTCTACAGCCACAGAGTCTAAACTAGCATGGCATGCCTAGCAATGTGCATTCAAAACATAAATAATCAAGCTACCGTCACGATGAGCCTAATTTCTCTATGGCTTAAAATGTCGCAAGTATAACTCTATTTTATGCTTTTTGAGCTTTAAACTCTAAAGCCATAGAGTCTAAACTAGCATGGCATGCCTAGCAATGAGCATTCAAAACATAAAAAGTATAAAATCTTCGATAATACGATATTTATTTCTACAATATAATAGGTACTGTTTGATACTCTAGGTACTCATGCACTTTGACACAACCTACTGAGGACAGGGTTTAGGTATAGCGGCCGATCTGGCGATATATTTTGAAATTATTTTTATATGCAAATAAATCTGGCATTTTTTTTTATAGATAGGTTTGCGCTTGACTGGAAGTAACCTATTTACTCTCGACTTAAAGATTCCCGGGTTGTAGCCATCAGGAACCACAGACTCCGGCAGGAATTTCTACCACTTAGTTGAACGCTCAATGAATGTGGTTGCAATACGTTTTGTTCGTATATGTGTGATGTCCACCATGTACGAGTGTATTTACCACTAGAATTTAAATTTGGTAAGTCCAAAACACTAATTAACCTATAAAATCTCGCGGCAAGCATCGTCCTTTTGGTTTTGCTTCAAACATTTTCATACTTATGTTCTTACCTCTCGCCGCCCCGCGCTTAGCTACCGCTCACAGCGGCAAGGTCGTGAACGGGCCGTAATACTGACTAAAACACGTGTTCCTTCAATCATCTTTTATATTCCAGGGCCGTGTAACTCTTCCGATCAACCTCGCACCCCGCAAAGGCCTGTCATATTTTTTGTTTAATAATATCTATTCTGACTGGTCCTGGTGAATTTTTTTATATCCTTATATTAGGGTTGTACTGATCAGTATTTTTTTCACACAACTAACCATCTCGTCATTTTAAGAAAAAAAAAACTGCTTATAAAAATCTTAAAAAAGAAACTAACAGATTAATGTATAACTGAACTATATTTCTTTTAATTTTCAGAGCTTAATTTTAAATCTATGTAACCCAAAAAAAAAGTATTGACCTTACAGCCACTAAAATTTTACATCTAATTCAAACTGCAAAGTTCAACGGTTCACCTCATGGCGCCGGCACTACCGAATGGTCGATATAGGCTCCGTTGGCAAAGAGGAAAAAAAACATCATGCAGGTCTATAGTATTTTCTCTTTAAACCACGTCGTTCGCTACAAAACCGCCCAAAAAAACCCAAAACCTGTCCCCCAAGCTAAAGCCTATATATAATCTGTGCATGAAACCTGAGCGAGGGCATTCTTCACCATCGTGATCGCCTGCGAAGTACTCACTAACGTCGGCTGAGCCAACACCCTCTGGGTAGACTGAATCACACTCGAGTTCTGCGATAATCAACTTTATTTTAACCACGTAAAGTTCAAATTCGGTCTTATTGCTACGGCTATGTGTGCGGATCTATAGGAATTAAACCTATTCGGTTTTTATGCACTGCGGGCCTTCTGACAAACTTTGTAATAGCTTTAATACTGTTTGAAATTTTAAAATTAAATGGATCAAGTCGGTTCGGGCGCAGTGCATTTGTACCAGAATTTTCTTTTTACCTAAACCGTGCTTGAATTTGGTCATATTTATAAATGAGTACTGCTTAGGAACGTATGTTCTACCAAAATATAAATAATGTGTACTTCGAAGTCTCTATTTTTATACATTAAACTCGAAGATTTTTTTCCCGAACCAGGGTCTTTATTCGTGAGCGATTCAAGCACCAAGATCGCAATACTCACTCATAAATAGTCATACACTTACCATTTTTCATATATTTTTGCTGCCGTTGATAAATAAACTTAATCTATAAATGTTTAATTTAGTAACCCATAAGTTAGTAAAGCGATGATTGTTATAAGATTGAATTTTAAGCCGAATGTACACGCAACACAAAAAACGTGCAATACATGTGTAAATTTTGAAAAAGAAATTGTGCTTTTGTACATTGTATACGTTCGGGGTTAAATTATGACATTTTTTTTTGGTATTATGATTATCATGTACACACTTTTAATTACGTGTACCACATTGCTTTTTACCATTATTGCTGACGCGAAAAAATAGTGACCTTAATAAAGACCCATTATTACCTTCGTAATAACGTTACGATCGTTTCGTAATATTCGCTAAGAATTTACAAGTATCGTAGACGATACAACAAAGTAGGATCAAAAAATAGATATTAAACAGAAAACCCACAGAACCCGAAGAAGTTTGTTAGACAAAAAGAAGCAAAACAGAAAGGAAATGATCAATATTATTATTATTATTATGAGAACCCAAAAGTCACTATTAGCCATTATTCTGAACTATTAGTATGAGTTGAAGCGGAGATTATTAGCACAGTATAAAAATTTACTCCATACAGCCGTTCATAGCTAATTTTTCTCGCCGTAAACACAGTCATAGAACGTCAGCGTAAGACCTTTTAATTGCCTACGTCGGATATAATATCCGACAAACATTCTCGCGTTTATTCTGCCAGGGTCGCACATCCACGACCAAATACTCCATCTCGTCAGCTTGTGTCACCTATGGGGATTGAAGAGCTAAACGAGATGGAGTACCCAGTCGCAAAAACACGACCCTGGCGAATGGAACACAAAAACATTCGTCGGATCAATTCGATGTAAGCTAAAGGGTTAATAGTCTAAGATCCGATTAAGAACGACCTTCACCGGTCTGTTTATTGGATAAAACGTATTTTATGACAAATCTAGTATATTAAATAACTAGCTTTTGCCCGCGGCTTCACCCGCGTACATAATCCCAGGATAAATAGTATCCTATGTGTTATTCTGGGATATGGTCTACTCGTGTACCAAGTTTCATCGAGATCCGTTCAGTAGTTTTTGCGTGAAGGAGTCACAAACATCCATACATCCATCCATTCATACAAACTTTCGCATTTATAATATTAGTAGGATATAACGCGGGTGGGTTGCCTAAGAAATTCCTAGCCAAACTATTATTAGTAAAAAATTGAAAATGGACTTTTTTGGAAAAAATGCACCGATGTGTTGAACGAATAAATTGAATACTAACAAAAAGTATGAAACCTATAGAACGCAAAAACGTCGGATTGCCTATTTGTTTCTTGGCATAACTATGGGTTGCCAGGTATAAACTGGTATGTCAATACTAGTTATCTTCACCCACTTGTAGGAGACGTAAAGGAGGCCCAGCAAGGCCAAGCCTACTAGGAATCATCAGAAATAATATAATATTCTACAACTATCACACAACGCCGTCTAGTCCCAAGATAAGCAGAGCTTGAGTTATGAGTACTAGACAACTGATAAACATACTTATATATTTCTAAATACATACATTTTATAGATAAATTACACTCACAGAACAAATGATCATGCTCAACACACAAACATTTGTCCTGGGTGGGAATCGAACCCACGACCTTCGGCACAGCAGGCAAGGCCACTAACTACTAGACCAACAGGTCAGTCAAACTGGATATTTTTTTGTAACTAGGATTTCGAAAAAATTACTAATCTGAAAACATATTTGTTAAGCTAAAAAAAAAAAGTTTGGCCAGGAATTTCTTAGGCAACCCGCGTTATATTATTGAATATACTAGATTTGTGATAAAATACATTTCATCCAATAAAAAGACCGGTGAAGGGCGTTCTTAATCGTATCCTCTACTATAACACACTTAGTATCCCTGTCCTTCTCGCACGTATTATGACCGCGATTGCTGCGATTTTTGTTGCCTAGTATGTAGTATACTTCTGACATCATAGGATGACTCATGTCTCTGGAGATAATCTCAGTTTTCACACAGAGAAAATGAGAAAGAAACATATCCCAAGTTACAGTAACGAAACTTGGGACTAAGTACCCACCGCTACCTCCCTTATGCATTGACCGATTATATGGAGTGAAATATAAAACTGTGTTAGCTACTTGATCTGAATGTAACCTGTATAATTTGCTGTTGGGTTATCGCCTCTGTTGCCTGCGCAATAAGGCTGTTAAGCGTCGCCTCGTCGAGACCGCCTGGGTTGTTCACCTTTTTGTCATAACACTTATGTTTTAATTTTTTCAAATATTTTGGTAATCCTCGCATCGCTAAGCACAAGATGTTTAGTGTTGGTATTTATTGGAGTAGCATTGTTTCAAAGTCGCAAATGCTTTGAATATAAAAACATTGAATTTTCAAAATACCTTTTTATAAAAAAAGAAAATAACCGACTTCACTACGACGAAAAAATTGAATTGAATTTGAGGAGTTTAATCGATTTCGCCAAGATTCCATCATCAGATCCCAACTTGATGACTATGGGACCATTTGGAAAGTATACCCTTATCCAAAAAAAAATGTTTTTTTCAAATTGGTCGGTTAGCGACGAAGTTATGCGCGAACAACCAAAAAAAAAAATGCAAACATCCGAATAGAGAACCTCCTCTTTTTTTAGAAGTCGGTTAAAAAGTGAAAATCATAGAAATTAGTTTCTCTAACAAACATACATTTCTATAATATTTTTTAGGTAAGAATTTTACTTAATTATGACGAACACGCATTTTTTATGTAATTATTTTTACTATAAAATAAATCATAAATATATTTTGGCATAAACGTACCGTCAAAGTAAGGGGACCCCCACCGGTGGGTCCTTGAACGATAATTATAGTTTTCTGCATCATATTCCCTGGGATATTTTGGGCGATGTAGCTTATACCACCTGGAATAAATAAAAAAAATAACTTAGGTCATGAACATGTACAGTCAACGACGGAGATAAGTTACCAGAGTCGTCCAATATTAAATTCATAGCAAATAAGCGACTCATCTCGTTTTTTGACTGTTTCTGTAGAGTACCATACAGGAAAGGAGCTCCAATAATTACGGTTCTGTTAGTATGGAGCCAGTTGGCTCTTTTCACCAGACGACATCAAAATGAATACCTGACCTAAAGCGCTGTTAGATCTTCAGTAGGCACCGGAAAAATTTGAAAACCTAACTGTAATTTTATTTAAGCGTTTTAAACGAAAAAGCGAGTCATATTTTTTTTTTTCTTGTGCAGTTGTACAGTTACGAACAATAAGATAATTATATACATTGTCATATTGCTCCATTGGTGTAATAGCTGCAAGGCGTTCCGATGTGAGGATAAACAAAAAAATAAATATTATCTGTGCGAGAGTTCGCTGACGACGTGGCATAAGGCATACAAGCTGTTAGTTAATGTCGACTCGACATCATCAGATACCTAATCTGCCCCCGTTAGTAAAAAAGACGCATCTAACATTTTTTCCAGAGTTGAGTTACGAGTATATACATTGCCGGAATCAGAACATAATGGCGCATCTGCCTGTATTTTTTATACTTTGCTAACTTTCTACATTGCGGTTTTAACAGAAGGAAAAAAAGCTCGATTTCCCATTTCATTCATTAAAACATTTTTTTATCCGTTTTCGTTTTTGTTAGATACGTCTTTTTAACTATCAGGGGCAGTAATGGTGGGTCGAGTTTTCGGGTGTTTTTAATTGTTTTGTGTCGGATGTTGTCAAACATAAATTAATATTTAAGTTATATTTATTGTTCTCAAGTAAACGTATTGGGAATAAAGGTTCTTTAAACCTAAACCTATCTAAATAAAACTAGCAGTACGCCGATAGGCCGTAGTTATCGTGTAATTGTAACAACATAAGGATATACCTTGAGCATTACTCGGTGTAGCTATGATCTGCATCGGCTGTTGCATGTACTGCGTCGGTTGAGTTGATATTGTTTTCTCTGTGAACACAAAGTATGGACCAAAATTTCAACATTTCGCACCTTTAATCCAATACCGTCACTATCATAAATAAGCAAATTATGCAGGAGAGCTATTGTAAGATTTACGGGAACCATTAAGTGATATGAATAAAGTTATATTAACTTTTCAGGAATAATTGTTTTTTTTTTATGTCATTAGTTATTGGAATCAAAGCAATCTGTAAAGTTAGCGCTCCACTAACAGATGGCGTTAAAAACAGTTTTTAGAAGAATTTCGTTTAGTGACGGTATTGGATTAAAGGTGCGATTTGTAGCACTTAACTAAAAAAATACATGTTCTTCAAACTATCATCATTATTTGAATACAAAATATTGTGTTATTAGGTAATTTAATTCATGGCGGTTTTTAAATTAAATCGAGGTCTTTTAAAAGGCATTAAATAGAGCGCCACAGATCAAACTCAAAACTATAGACCAGGCAATTTGCATTATGTACAAATATTAGTTTATCTTAGTTGTTTAAGTGAAATTTTATATTATTTATCGATATTCTATAGATAAACTGGAAGTATTCGATCTATCTAACCAATGGAGTTTGGTTTCCACTTTCAGCCCATGATGGACCAACAAACGTGATGACGGCCATCATTCAGTGGACAACAGTGTTCGAAGGGTTTATAGAAAAGGAAAATGTACCGATAAACAATATATCAAAACTAACTTTTGCCCGCGGCTTCGCATGCGTACCTACAAAAAATATAGCCTATGTCACTCAAGAATTAAGCAGCTTTTTATCGGTAAAAAAATTTTAGCAAATGGGCCAGTAATTCTAGATATTACCTCCTACAAACAAAAAAATAAACTTTACCTCTTTATTATATTAGTGTAGATGGTTAAGAAAGTTTTTTTTTTAATAATTATAAACTCTTTACCTTGAAGGATAAGCTGTCCGGCTTGCGAAGCAATAATATTCTGAACATCCATGGATTGCATTTGTAGCATCGATTGCGGCATTTGTATCGTCTGCTGTTAAAACAAAGATATTCAATATATTTTAGTATTAGCCCGCGACTTCGTCTGCATCAGAGCCGTAATCGTGATAACATAAATAATAGTGAAATTAATTATTGAGCAGTTGCCCGGACCAGACACAACTCTGGGCGAAGGATCCTTCCTCTTCAATAGAGATTTGCAGGACTTTATACCTTGTATACAGGGCTATTTATAAAACACTAAAAACCTTGCACGACTAATAACATCATAAACAACCACTTTAGCTCTCTGACTTTTAACAAAACATAATTCATTTACCAAAAACCAACTTTGATTTTCCCTTACTTTTGATTTGAGATTTCGTTGTTTTATCTAACACATTTCAACTCTGAATTTTCTTATACCTACCTACATCTGTATAACGCCATGCAAGCGCATCAAGCACCCCCGCTCCCCTCTACTATTGTACTATCGCTTTCTGACTTCATAGACTTCGTAATATTTAGAACATTCAATTTAAATATTTTTATTTTTGTATGAAAATATGATAAGTTTTTAAAAGTCATAGAACAAAAGATGTTGTGTATACCTGTATAGAAAAAAAAAAGTTTCGTAGAACAAATACAGGTATCGATCATCGTCACTGTCTACTAAATATTCTAAACGGGAACTGTATTCAAAGATATTTATTGGATCTGAGAAGGACGAAAATGTTATTAAGACTTTATTGTTCACCACGATAATATATACCATAATGGGAACCTTACAAAACATACAATATGCGGCCTTATCACATTCCGCAATCTTTTTCAGGAGTATGTTAGGGTCGAAACAGGACTATAGTTTCTACTTACCTCCATTATCGAAAAGCATAAAATATGACATGCTGTGAAAATTAAGAGGGGGTGAAATATTACCTGCATAGGTTGCTGTACTTGCAAGGTGGGTTGTTGCACTTGCAGCGTTGGCTGCTGCACTTGCATTGTTGGCTGCTGCACCGACATGGTTGGTTGTTGAACCTGATCAAAGAAACTGAGTGAGATTGTTTTGTTTTTTCAAGTACCAGATACTCATTGTAGTCTTTAGTAGTTTTGACTTGAAAAATCATAGTTTTTATACTAAAATGCAAGTATAGTAACCAAGTTAATTCTATAGAGTAGGCGGATAACTGTTTCACATTCATGTTTTAAAAATGGAATACTTTTTTTTACGCCCCCGACGCCAATTACGTAAAAACCTAGATATATTTCAAATGACGAGCCCGTATAGAATTCGTAGGTGCTGCCATCTCATGCTTTTGCAGTTTATGACAAATAGAAAACTCACATTAAATTGTTTTTTTTTTTCTGATACAATGTAATTGATATTGTGAACGGAAATGGAAATGGAAGTAACGGCGGATTTTCTAGGACTTAAATATAATTGGCGCCGGGAGGTTTTTAATAAATATTTTTATTGTGACAATATCCGAAGAAAAATTTAAAAGAAACAAAAAATGTATTTAATTTTATACTTTTTAAATTCAAATGTTGGAACATATTACAAGTATGAACCATCACCAATTAACCACAAATGGTCAACAAAATGGTTTATTGCAGCGTAAGTAAACAATGTAACAACTATCTACAATCCATCACCCAATCCCAAAAAAAAACGCATTTAAATCAGCCGCAACGCAATTAGACTGCGCACAAACTCACAAACAACCTCTTACCCTAAACGCATATAATACCTGTTTCGTTCAGTCGAAGATTAAAAAAAAAAACAGTTTTGTTCCTATAAAATAAATCGAAAACAGAATAAGGTAATTTATTAGCTAAGAATGTTTTTACAGCTTGATAGTAATGTACGCTAAGGTTCGTAGCTGCCGTGTCTTTACACGTAAGAGCGAGATAACTACTAAATAGTTACTGTCTCACTCGCACTTATAATGACCGCAACTGCCACGTGTCTTGGCGTTTAGTTTATAGTTCTTACCTGAAGTATAGGTTCTTGTATGATGACCGAATTTTCACCAGCTGCCATCAAAACCGATGGTTGAATCATTTCAACAGGCTCTTGTTTCGGTGGCAACTGGTTACAACAAATTAAATTAATATATGGCCTGCAATTTACTAAAACTACTAGAACAATACAGGGTGTAAGGAACTGGCGACCGCAAACTTTGAGGGCTTGTTCAGTAGACGAAACCTTCTGCACGATTCTCTTTTTTCAGGTAAAAATAGGCCTTTCTATACAATATTATAAATATGATTGGACAGTTTATATAGAAGCCGATTTTTTATACGTTTTCTGAAAAAAAAAATCTTGTGCAAAATGTTGTTCAGTTTCGTCTACTGAGCAAGGCCTTAAGGTTTGCGGAAATCAGTCCCTAACACCCTGTATTATTCTACATATGTTGTACGACACTTCAAAACTACGACTGTTTACACATTGAAAGCACTACCACCGTCTAGAGCTAGTCTAACTAGCAAAATAGAACTAGAATTCTAAAACATTACCCTCTTCTTGGGGTCTGTCGCCGTCGGATAGAAATCAATCATTATTATGATTGACAGTACGAGTAACAAACTTGTTCTGAATTGAGTATTTGGAATAAAAATATTTTTTAAATATACTTTCAATTCTTTATTCAGAAATCAGAGATTATTATCAATCATAATAATCGTAATGCTACTAAGTATACGATAAAAAAATCTCTTAATGAAATAGACTACTTTTTCTAATAAACTACCTACACATATATAATAAGGAAGTTTTCTGGATAAAAAAGAAATCTATAAGTCCGTCAGCTTGATTATACCAACAAAATACTGGACAAGTATTTTTGCCTTATAAAATCAATAAAATATTGACAAAGATCAAACGTATAAAAGCTCTGGAGTGGGGGCATGTTACGTCACTTCTAGGTGACTTAAGTGTGACGTCACGCGAAATTTCAACGCACTGTATCCTCTCCATTGTATTTAAATATCGCAACATATGCCAAGATAGGAGCCTTTTTGGCCTCGCACAAGTCATTTAATTTTTTTCTTGTTTTTTTTTTTTAAATATTGTATTTTTTATTTCAAGTTCATCATAGATTAGTTGGGATTTTTTTCATTTATATTGTTTGTCCTTTGCAAGACACAAATAATTAATGATTTTCTTTCTTCATTCATTTTTGGAGTGAAAATTTCTTTGGGCGCACTAAGCACTTTATTTTGGCCATTGAATGAGGATGAGACGTCAAGCTCAGCTTTACTGTCATTCGGCTAACGTCAGCCGACTCAAGCCGACCTTACCCGAACTATTACGATTCTGTATTATTAACCTCGGCTTTATAAAGTGTTCACTTCTGTCATGGGATCTTGAGCATACGCCATTTTTTTTTTTTTGTTTGCGTGACCAAAGATAAAGTTCCTGCCAATATTTTTGAATAATTAACTGACGGGCTACATAGATTTTTTAAGAAAACTAACCAACTACTAATTAACAAATCTAATGAAAAAATAGAATTTAAAACCGACTCACGGATATACAAATATTCTCTAAACGAATGTTGTTAAGAACAATAATAGTTTGGTGAGATGATTCAACAAAGTTACTTTGGTTTGATGTTTGTAATATTTCCTCTCTGTTACAAATCTGTGCATACAATAAACATAGAAAAAGTTAGTATCAAGACCTTAGCTCGCAGGGCTCCCAATAGCAATCCGTGGGGGCGCTAAGGTACGCCGAAAGAACAGACATGAAATAAAGAAGGCATATTTGACTTAGTTATTAGAAAGCACATAAATACTTATAGGAAATATTTTCAGTTCCTAATACAAAATAAACAGAAATTACACAGCGTTGTTGCAGGTATGCAAAAAGCTGTCTTATTGTCTTTGTATTATAATGCTTTTTAGTGTGCCTTTTTATATGTGCAATAAAGAATAAAGAGGTGACTAGACGTTCCAACCAAGGTGACCTTGCTAGTTTCAATCCGTGTACACAGCAGTTGTAATCCATGACCTTCAACGCCCTTGGTTGGGAGTTGGGAGGCGCGTTTTTCCTACTACCAAACGTGTTGGCGCGTAGTTTGCATCCATGTAGCAGCAACACAAACCAAGGTCACCTTGGTTGGAACGCTAGCTTCCAACCGTCTGGTCACCCCTTTAGAATATCTTTTTGCACCTTCATTCACACGGGCACTTTTCAAACAATCCTCCTGCTATCCTCCTGTTTTCAAACTATCCTCCTGCAATCTTCCTGACCGAATTGCGATCACGAACATCAAGGGAGATCAGCCAAGTACGCAGGAGATATTATAGTCCTTTAATCTCATAGTCCTATGGGACGGCCATTCGAAACGACCGGGGAGAGATCAAGTGCAGGACCAACGGTTTTACGTGCTTCATGAGGCAAATTTGGAGGACCAATTTTCAAATTCAGGGTGGCTATAGTAACTCCTAATGGATAAAACCTATAGCAGTTTATGCCCGGACCCCACGCTCAACAGTCGCTTGTACGACCAGCCCCCCTAGCCAAGTTACAACCGTTTCGCTTGCGTCGAACGTTTCAAGTTGACCTTGCCGCCCATTCTTTTGTTCTGACCACATGACGGAGCGTTGAGACGACATCGTTCCCATACATTTGAAGTTTTCTACTAGCGTTAACTATTGCAGATTAGCAACTTGGCTAGGGGTACAGGTGGTTAAATAGTTACAAATAATAAAATCATCTCTTAGAAATGACAAAACTGTACATCGCTCAGATCAACTGCACAGACTTTCCAGGCACACCTTTCTCTTTAAACACATCATATAGGTATCAAGCAAGAGGTTAGGGGTCATTTTATGAAACCTGGTTGAGGGAACGTGTGAATGAGTTACAACGGGCCCTAGAGCGTAAGACAAACATAGGTGGGGTATAGTCAGTAACAGTTTGGCACGCTCTCTCGTTCTATATCAGAGCGGGAAAAAATACATTTGAAAATATTTAATAAATAGTTATGTGTGTATTATATTTACCAAATCCTCTTCATCTTCTAATGCTGAGGCTGCAAGTGCTGCATACAAGTTCGCTGCCGTTTTTGACACACTCTCCTGTGGTCCCATGTTCTAAAAAAAACATTTAAAAAATCTTGGTAAATAGGATTCTCGACAGAAAACCTTTAAAAAAACTACAAAAATCATGGGTATATCAGTGCTGGAATAAAGCATTGGTAGAAATTCGTACAAAAACCAGATATTTCTTAATTCTTTTTCTTAGCGTATCGATGGCAAAATCAGTCAAATTCCTTGCCCAGCCCAGAAATCGGCCACTGCAATGCCGTCCGCTGATGCTGTCATTTCTTAATTAATTGTCATTGAATTGTTAATTGAAAGATTGACATAAGAAAATGCATTTTCTCGTCATCAAATTACAGTCGTAAGACTTTATAACAATTTAAATTTTTAACCGCCACTTTAAAAAAGCAAAGCAACAGCGTGTTCTTAGCGACAATGGGTAATTCGGCAATCTCAAAAAAAAAAAAAACAAAGCATTTATTTCAAATAGACCATTTGCGGGCACTTTTAAATAGTCAAATGTCGGTCAGTCCAAGAAAAGTGAAGCTAAATTGCATATTCTCATATTTTAAAAACTCAAATATGAAAAATAACACATTTTCATAAGGTGTATTAGCTATTAAGTCTGTCATGTAGTCGTGACCGTGGCGTACCGGACACAATTTGCTTTGTCACTATGGCAATCAAAAAGTTAAACAAACTAAAACCAACCTTTTCATCCACCTTAATTTTCTTGGTAGGCGGCTCAGTAAACGAATGTTCAGCTACCGTAGTTTCAGTCACATCCTTTTCAGTTTTAATCTGAATCTGTCCTTCACTCTTCACCTGAACCAATTGACCTTGTTCATTCTTGTACTGAAGTATCGGCGCTTGTAATTGATCACTCTTCAACTGAATGATTTGACCCTGTTCATTCTTTATTTGAATGAGTTGTCCCTGTTCGTTCTTTATTTGAAAGTATTGGTTTCCTTGCGATACTAAGGCTGAGTCGTTGATTTGTATGACTGGTGTAGGGTCGGATTTGACCTGAACGATTTGACCCGTTTCTGTTATTTGGATAGTTGGCGCGTTGATTTGTGGGCCCATTTGGACGACTTGCAGTGGAGGGTTAGAGTTTTTCTTCAGCAAATCCGCTAGCATTTTGTTTTGGGCCGACTTCTAGAGTAAAAAAAGATTGATTCGTTATTAGTAAAGTTATATTAAATTTCATATTTTTCATTAAAATTTTACTTACAATAGTCAGCTGTGTTTGCTCATCTATCTGAATTTGTACTGGCTCTTCTTTTGGTACTGAAAACATAATAAACCATTATAGAGGACAAATTGTAACTAAAGCAAATAAACACAAATAGAATTTAATATTTTTTACCTAACAGTTCTTCTTGCTGATTTGTGTGAATCTGAAAAAAAAGTAAGATTTAATTTAATTATAGAAATCGCAAGAGTCGCAGGAAAACGTTGGATGCGAGACGCACAGGACCGCCTTTTGGACGTCCTTTAGCTGAAATGATGATGATGATGATAGAAATAATAACTTTTTTATAATAAATATTTTAACCATAGAAGAGAGCAAAAGAGGTAGATATCGGGCACCGACTTCCTGTAGGAATGTTTTGGATGGTTCGCTAATAGGCCCAACATCAGAATTCAAAAAAAACACCTAGAATAGCGTAATAATATCAGGAGAGCTGACCCTAAATAGGGTACAAGCCCCGCTGGCTTGTACCCTTTTGAGTTCTAGAATAAATAAATAAATAACTTTTTATACCTTGTCTGTCGGTGTGCTACTGGCAACACCGCCGGGTGTAATCGTTGTACATTTGATCAGCGCTTCTGGGTCAACGTCCATTACCTGTATGATAATATTTATAATATGGATCTCGAAACATTTTTTTCTCTAAATCAAATAGTGTCCGACCGAACTTTCGGTTACGCCTTTATTTCGGCAAAAAAACGAGTTTTAGCTTAGTTTCGGTTTTGACTGCCAACCAGCCGAAACCGAAACATAATTCGAGATTTCGTCCTGGGATCGGATATGTTTTAATGCAACTTATTTATTAGATAAAAGGTAATTTTTGTTTTTGTACTTTGTAGTTTAAAAGTTGTGATTTGTTGATTATAACTCCTGGAAAAAAAAAATTTGAGGTACCATAAACGGGCCAACCTATAGAATATACCTATGTTCTAAAAAGAGACTGACTATATTTCCTCCACAAAAACCATAACTCATAGGGAAATTTCGGTTTCGGCCGAAAGTAAGATCGGAACCGAAACTCAATTACCGGAATTTCAGCCGCGAAAACCAGTTTCAGTCGGACACTAATTTCAAATAACGAAATAGAATATTACCTGATTCGTTTGCATCACAACTGTATTCTGAGTAGACGGTGCTCGCTGTTGACTTTGCTGTCTTTGGGCGACCTATATTTATTACAAGTATTGATTTAAAAAGTTCAAAAATGTTGAGTGCCCCTGATCCTACGTCTAAAAGAAATGATAATCTGATGAACTAAGAAATGAAATTGAGAAAAGAACAAAACATAATGAAAAGATAGTATAGTAGTAGGAATCTTTTAACGAACTACTTTTTTTTTTAATAATTTCCCTAAGTGAACTTCTTCGTGAAACAGTCGTAGATGTAAAACTGTGTCCTTGAATGCGGTCTCCAAATGTGGAGATACCATGGTCAAGTTTAATTGCTGCTAAAATCCAAGAGTATCTTTTTCCGCTAAACGGATCCAATTCTTCATCTTTCCGAGGTGTGACTATGCCGATAACTGAGCATCTTGAGCTTCTTGGAGTAACGTTGACATCTACCCTCAATCATAAAAGCTTGTAAAAAACAATACTTTTACAACAGCCCTGCTATAAAAAACGGAAAACATCTTTGTCTCAAGATCCTTAAAATAATCATAAATCCATGCTCAACAAAAAGCCAGCGCAATACTCATGCCATTTCAAACCAGTTATTTTATTATGTTAGTTTATTAACTAGTAATACTTGGCATGCCGTTCTACAATGCTTTAACTGCCACTGTTGCCATACACAAAAAAAAAACTTTTTTTATTCGGGCAACTACAACAAAAAATTTAAACTTTTGTGGGCTCTTACCACTGCCTAGTTTTCAAGCATTTAATAAAATAATAAGTTCATACAATACATGCTAGATTTAACGGTTCATAAGAGAACTATTAAATTGTTCAAAAACTCAATATACCATGCATTTTGTTAATTTTTCACTGTATTTTTGTAGTTTATACCTTTCTTCTTAAAACGCACGTCATCTGCTTTTTTCTATGTTTAGAAGTAAAATGTGAAATTAAAACAGAAAATAAAATAAAAGAAAAGAAATAATAGCGATGATGATTCATATGGAAATCTTATGAATGATTATAGTATTTGTATATTACGTAAATCCTACTAAAATATGTACATGATTTCTTAACAATGAAATTCTAAAATAAAGACTTTTCTTTGACTACCCACAGAAGATTTTATCAATTTAAATTTTGAACTTAATTCACAAAAATCTTTCTATTCACTGAACTTCAGTTTGCTATGCAAATAAAAATATAAATTAAAAAAGAATAGAACACTCACTCATCAACAAAAGTCGAATAGAAAGAGTATATTTACTCAAAAGTTTGAGGAAGTATGTAACATAGAGTTGATAATACCTTCTCTAAAATCTCAAGATCATAAACATGACGATTAAACCCTGGGATTTATGAATTTATTTATCGCACTTTGAATACATTTGAACCAAATTATTACATTTTATTTTACTTTAATAACTAAAGTAAGACAACATACATCACAGTTATGACGTCCAATAAAACTGAAGTCCATTTATTACTTTTACAGTATTCAATATTGAAGACTTATTATGCTTTTTGAGTTCCATACTAAAACTGTTAAATTAAATAGATTTGTTATTATCGAATCGTTTTAGTATGCAACTCTAAAAAATATTAAAATACTTCAATACAATAATTTAGTTAAAATTCCTATATTTAATCGTCATTTTTATGATTCCGAGATTTTAGAGGAGGTAATACCAACTCTAAGTTAGTTACTTCCTCGAAATTTATATAAATATACTCTACCTATTTCGATATCTACTCATCAATATAAGTCTTAGGGTAC
Organism: Mythimna lalbum; assembly: GCA_949319445.1. NCBI lineage: Eukaryota > Metazoa > Arthropoda > Insecta > Lepidoptera > Noctuidae > Mythimna > Mythimna lalbum. The sequence goes on along the minus strand of OX439357.1, from coordinate 13,957,217 downwards.
GTTTCCACTAACGCAATGCTGGGCTTAAGATAGCCATACACGCTAGGGTATACCTTACAGCTTTGCCTGTACAGTTGAGTTATACAGGTAAACCGGAGCGTGTATGTTATACACCTGTGCAGGTTTCCACACAAGCTTACCTGACAGTTATAACTGTGCAGGCAAACATGTCAGGCATACCCTAGCGTGTATGGCTACCTTTAAGGTGAAAGGTACGGGCCCGAATAGAAAATGGCCACGCAAGAGCCCGTAGTTTTCACCTGAACCCCAACATATGAACTTCTTAACTCCCTATCCCCCTCAATAACCAAGTCACTCACTCACACATCCCTACAACGTACAACAGTGCTACAAATGAGTTAGTTCGGTTAGTATCACTTACTTGCGGTGCGGTCACAGCGGGGCTTACTTTGTGCGCTAGCAAGTGCTTTATGAGCGTCGTGTTCGACGGGCTCGACTCTAGCGCTTGAGAAAGGTGCGGGTGCGAAGCCGGCTGCTGTAGGGTCTGACGGAATTTATTTATTTATTACAGAAGCCTAACAGTGTTTAATATTTACCAATAGCTCATTATTTGGATAGATATACTCTCTCTCTCTCTCTCGCTCTTTTTCTCTCTCTCTCTCTCTCTCTCTCTCTCTCTCTCTCTCTCGCTCTTTTTTTCTCTCTCTCTCTCTATTTAGCTTCCACAGATCAAAAGTCTATAAAATTCTTTTTATCGACTTTTGACTACATAAGGCGTCAGATAACCATCAAATAATATTACATTGACCTTTTCGTAATATCTCTGCGTAGGTACCCGAAAAACAAACAATCAACTGCTTTTCATTACTAGATCATGTATAGGATCACGTTACATGTCGATTCAAAACAGCTCTATGTATTTATTTCCGTTTTTGAAATTAAGAATGCCAACAAATGTAAGAGGGTCAATGACCGTTATTCCACTGTTATCTGGCGTCTACTTTATCTTATCTTATCTTGTTGAGGGGCCGAGAAACAACTCGGACACTTCGACCCATATGGATCTTTTGTGGTCCCCTAGATAGCTTACTCCTCCCCAACCTCGCTGAAAATTTCCTTCATAAGTTTCACAACGAGATGCGGGGATAAGAGCCTGTAATCCTCTGGTCTTGGATATCCTACCCCTAGAAGACTCATTCGCTTACTAGCCAAAGCATCGCATGTGCACAGCAGGTGCTCCATGCGTTCTGTATGTTCCTCACACAACCTGCACATGGAAGTCGCGGCTAGACCCATTTTCATAAGCATGTCGTTGGTTCCAAAGTGCCCTGTAAAGGCACCCATCAGGTAGCGGATTTGCCCCCTGCTCATATTCCAGATACATTCCCGTGCCTTGAACGTAGAGCCCAGAAATTTTTTGGAGTGTTCCAGACCCGTAATAGACAGCCAGTGTGTTCTTTAGAATGTACTATGCATTTCAAATAAGAATAGGAACGTCAATAACCTCTACTAACTTTTCAATCAACATTTGACAGATAGATCTGTCAAATGTCGATTGAAAAGTAACGTTTGCGAAAAAAGCTTATTTGAGTATAAATAACTTTAATTGTTTTGTGTAGTAAAAACAGAATCACCAGTTGGATTAATGTGCGTTATGCTTCTGTGTGCGTGAGTGCGACAGCCTGAACAAGACCCCACCCACTTACTCTACGAAACGCTTTTATCGATTTCCGTTAATAAGAATAAAATTTTAATAAAAAACCTATTTTATTGTTGATTCGGGTCGAGAATCACTAACATAATTGCCTAATGTTATTTTTATATAAGAAGTAACAATTCTATCTATCTGAAGTAGTTTTCCAAGCTTGATAATTTATAGACAGATAGTTGATCACTCGCTTCATTACTATGACACTGGGAATGAAGTTTATCAATTAGACTATAAAAAATTGTCGCTTTACCTGCACTTGTGGTTGAGATACAACGGGTTTCGTTTCAGTCGCTGCCTTGTTCGTTAGCTGCGCTTTCAATATCGGCGAAGAAGGTCCTTGAGAACAATTAAATCATGACGTTCAGATATGTACGATATCTATAGAGTACTCGCGATAAGAAACTAGTGACTCATCAGTGCAACTTTAAAGTAATATTGGGAATAAAATTTAAACCACTAAATTAAAGCAAACTTTTTATCACACAACATTCTAACATATAAATATTAAGGAATTATTTTAGAATTTAAGGTGAGGTTTAGGCGAGATATTATTTTTTTTAAGTGACAAAAGACGCGTCCGTATATACTTTCTGAAGGGCTTACTTCAACTGGTCAATATGAACACGGCTTTCAAATATATATTTATGACCTAGTTGTTCAAAGGGCGTGGCTAAGCTCAGTAAGAACGATGAGTCACTATTTCCTTAACGCGAATACACTTTAGTTAAATTCGAAAGTTTTAGAGGTAACGGATTATTTTCAAAATCATTCAACAATTTAGCTTTTTATCAACTCTGTGCCTGACTTGGACAACCCAGTTACTGAGTACAATTTCACCCTTTGGTAACTGATAGTCAAACATCTGGGCGTTTGAGTACCTGTAACGGCTGCAAAGGTCTACAACTTTTTAGTGCTGCGGCTCTAAATTGCTCTACCATACATCTAAACAGCAACAAACCTGCGGTTGGATTGGTCCTGTTCTGCATAGCTCTGGATCTGATGCCGATGTACGCCTGCTGAGTCTCTCCCGTAGATAATGTGACTGTGTTTGGTCCCACTGTACCTCCGAACACCGTCCTACACAAAAAGTAAGATCGCACTAGTTAAATAAGGATTGATCAAAAGAAAATACTTGCGCAGCATCCAATAGCTCATCTACAGCGGCAACATCTTTACGGTCCGGACTAAGCGTTTCGCTTCGTCATTTATACTGCCTACGTCGAAGGACTGCAACAATTTGCCTCCTGCGGTCTTCTCGTCCGATTATAATTTATGTGTCTTCAAGGCTACAGTGAATAGGCTCTTAATAAACAAGGAAACAGAAAAATAGGTAAAAGAAAAAAAAAAGAAATCAAAGAAATCTCTTTTATCTGCGAAAGGATAGTTGGAAAAAAGAGATGACTTGGAGAAATTTTATTTATTGCGGTCGACTTTCAGTATGGAGTTAAGTTTTCAAGGTCAGCAAAAATAATGTGTAACCAAGTGGACTTACCTGACTAGTCTAGGGAAGTGTGCGGGCGCGATGACTCCCTTCCTAGACAGCTTGGTGCAGCAGGCTACGTATTGTCTGTACATATCATTGGCGTCGCAGGCGCTGTTGTCGGTCGCTGGTAAGACTTCGTATGTGGAGCGGAGCCAGGCTTGAGCGAAGTGTTCGTTTTCCTGTTTTGGAAATTGGGTAGATGGAATCATTGTTTTTTCTTATTTTTATGAATTAAAAAAAAAATTGTTTTCTAATTCGTTCAATATTAACATGGCGTCATAGACAGGCGATCCACCGCGAATGCGGTTGCGAACCAAACTTGCTGGCTATATCATGAAATGGCTAATTCTACCATCTTACTTTCCTGAACTACACGCTGCGCAAGTTTGAGCAATATAGGTGTAATTTCTAAAATCTGTCGTCGAAGTGGATCAGACTTGCTTTGTAGTCTGATGGACAGACAACGGCATATAAAATGTTGTATCGTCGTCTCCACCTCGTATACAAGTTGCCGTCCACTCACCTGAACAGTTCTCTGCTGATGATGCGACTGTTGTATGGAGGAGACGGGCGCCAGCGACGATACTTGGGATGTGGTGGTCGTCGCTGGGGTCGTCTGAGGAGCCTCTTGTATGACCTTTGTGGGGGTCGCTGTTGTCTGTGGAAGTGTTAGTGAACAAAGTTGTGTTATTGACAGTGAAAACAGTTGTTCTATTGTAGTTCTATAGGATGAAATTTGATAAGCTAGCAAAATTTGCAGACGGGATGGGATATAAAGATTTTAGATAACTAGTTTTTGTTTTATTCGATTTCGTCTGTATATATTTGCTTACTAATCTAACATGGAATAAGTTTGTAAAGTATTTTTTTGAAGTCTTCATTGTTCAATTGTTAGATAAAAGTTACAAAAATATTTCACTAATATTTAATATTTTTCATTCATTGGAAATTGAAATATTGAAGTAGTATAATTCAAAAACAAAGAAAACCAAGTCTGTATTAAAGTAATAAATAATAATTTTAAGGGGGGTGAGACCCTGCTTAAATATTTATACCGTTTTTTAGTATTTGTTGTTATATAATGTTAATAAATAATAATAAAGTTAATAACTCTGATGGTTCATGAGATACAGCCTGGTAACAGATTGACGGACAACAGAATCTTAGTAATAGGGTCCCGTTTGAGTACGGAATCCTAAAAAGTACATATTTGTGAAGAGAATCTCTTACGATGACAGATTGTTGTTGTTGCGTCTGCCTCTCCTGCGCGTCCCGCTCGGCTTGCGCGGCGATGGCGCTCGGCCCGCTCACGGTCTCCACCACTCGCATGAGGATGCAGGCGCGCGGCCCGTAGCTTTGAGCCTGGAAGATGGACTAATTTATAATGCCACATAATAATCTAAGAGAAAAAAGAAAGAAAGAAAACTATTTTATTTGGCATACACACTCGTAGATACACACAATGTAGTAACAACATGTAGACACTAATATTTTATAAAAGAAAGTCATTATAGGCTTGGTGTAGGTTTACACCCACACCACCACAAGCTCTCAGCTTACATACAAAACTATGAAACTCTATCGCCGAAGCGGCAACGTCGTACCATCGTGTAGTTGTAGGTCGACACTTTCATATGTTTTGTATATAAGCTTCACGCAGGAGTACATCAAGCTTATAATGACGGATACGCGTCTATGAAGCTACACGTCCGTGGACAGTAGGCCTAACGGTACGCGTACATCGAATCCGTCATCGGCCGAAGTATGCTCGGGCGTCATCGGCCAAACTCGGCCGATCAAATCAAACGTAAGTAAATGGAAGATAGCGCATACACTGCTACTACCGACGTCGTCCGATGACGCCCGAAAACGGCCGATCAACTGACAAGTCCGAACGTATTTGGATTTTTTGTCAGTTTTACCGGATCCTTTCTGCGATCGAGTCGTTATTTGGATCAAGAATGGATATTGAAAAATTATACGGTATACATTTAAAAAAAAATACATTTCTTCGAAATCCTCCATTTTTAAAAACACATCTGTACTCTGTAGTTGCACAGTTCAGACTTCATAAGTTCCACCGACAACGGCCGTTATCGTCTGCAGTGTATTCAGTTGAACGTCCGAGTTACTCGTCCGAGTAGTTCTGTCCGCCATCGGCCGACAAAATCGGTTTTAGTGTACGCGTACCGTTAGGGTGTTTTCAATATCGTGCGGATTTCAGCACGCATGCGGGATGGCCCTGCACGCGTAACCCTCGCAAATTTCCATGTCAATTAAGTATTTATTGTAATGGACAATCCCGCAAGCGTGATGAAAAACACACGTTTTTATTTTTTTAATACTCTTACTCAAAAGTTTGTGTCTATCTGTATGTTAGTTACTTCTTCCCGCTCGAATGGCTGCGAGGATTTCAATGGTATACAGGTAGGCTATGTCCTGGAATAGCACATAGGATACTTTTTTATCCTGTTGGTATGTTCCTACAAGGGTAGACTATGTCCTGGAATACCACACAGGATACATTGTATTCTGGAAGTTTGTTCCCTTGGGATAATTTTCTATCACGCGGGCGAAGTCGCAGCATTGGACGACCTGCTACAAGGTGGACCGATGACCTAGTCCTTACTAGCTCGCATCTACATCGTACTAGATGTAAGACACACAGGGCCGTTCATTGTGGTGACACTTGGGGAAGCCTATGACAAAAAGTAAACGTCTTTCGGCTGAAATGATGATGATGACGATGACAGCAGCTAGTAATAAATAAATAGAGTACCTTCATACGTGGTACGTACCTCGACAGTGACGAGCGAGACGAGCGTGTGTATAAGTCCGGGCACCCGCGCGACGCTCTCACTGGCGCGGTCGCCCAGTGACGTCAGCGCGTACACGCACTCTAGCGTACACACCAGCACCATTATATCGCGGAGGGTCAGCAGGGCACACACTTCGTGGTACAACTGCAAGTAAATTAAAACTGTTTTAGAATAGTAGTAACAAAAAGAACTGGAGAATGCGCGGACTTGCGAAATATGAAAGGAGTGGAAAGAGGCAGTAGAGCAATGACTCCATTATTGGAATGACGGTGGAGTCTATTTCTCTTCTTCTTGATCGTTTCACTCTTGCCAGAGTGGTCGTGGTTATTACGAAGGTCCGGAAGATCCGTCCACCTTTCTTTGTATAACAAGGCGTTCGATGGAATCACCTCCACGCCGACAAATATGGCCAAAGTCAATTTAGAGTCATAATTTAAAGAAGTAAATAAATAAAATTTGGAAAGAAAGACTCTTAAAATGTTCTCATGGTTTGTCTTTTTTAAGCTGTTAAATAACATACTAAACACACTTGCTCAGAAAGTGACTCTCTCAAACATGTTTTACTATTGAATTTAAATAATATAATTTTTCTTCACATGTGTGCTGAAAAATGCTGTATGATACACATGAGTATTGATGATTACCGTCCTCGGCTCTCTTAAGGCCTTCGGCTCGATCTAAATACCAACTCAGCAGTAATCACCAACATTACATATCGTAATTAACTGTTGTGGAAATATCATAAGCAGGATCTAAAAGATAAATTAATACATTCAATTGGCCAATTACTACACAGATTTGACAAAGCAAATTAACACAGCCATAAATATCAACTTTAAGCATATATAGCAATAAAGTCGAAAATCAAATGAGATGCACTTCTAACTCCCAATTTCAGGCTACATACCTTAGATTCCAGCGCTTTAAGCAGTGCGTCTTCATTGACCTCATTCTGAGCGAGCTTATTCAGCAGCTCGAGCGCTGCTAGCACTCTGGCGCGGTCCTGAGACACTATCGCAGACTGAATCGTCGATAGCACGTGACGGGATATCAAACATGTTGCCGGATCCTATACACAAACACAAAAAATAAGTATTAATAAAGCAAGAATTGAACTCAAGATTCATAATTATATAACTATTTTTTTCTAGTTTTAATAACTCTGGACCTTCAAAACACCTAAAATGTAAAGACAGCTTTACCTTGATTACGAGTTCAGTAGACACGTTTCCTAGTGTATCGAGGCCGGATTGGCGTAGTGTGCCCACCCAAGAGTTTGCACACAGCAATAAAAACCTGAAACAAAATCAAACAAAACAAAAATTAAGTAAGAGTTCATACACCCGAGCGGCATGTTGCCAACGGCAGAGGTCGGTTACCCTAACTGCAGCCGTCGATCTATAATGACTTCAACAATTTTTCATATATAAAGTACGGGTAGTACTTTACCCTAGCAAGTTACAACGGTTTCGTTTCGAATCTCTTGCGTCGAGCGCATCGTGTAGGCCACGCCTCCGATTCCTTTGTTATGACCACGTGACTGAGCATTGAGATGACTTCAGAACAAAGGAATCGGAGGCGTGGCCTACTCGTAGCGTTTGACGCAAGAGAATGGAAACAAAACGGTCGTAACTTGACTGGACCTAGTCTGATTGCGAATTTTTTTTTACCGATGAAAAGCTGTTTTATTTCTAATTGACAAGGGCTATATTTTATGTATGCGAGCGAAGCCGTAGGCAAATGCTAGTTAAGAGTAAGACGAGATGGCGACTACATTTTTAAAGTTAAATTCAAGACAGTTGAAATATTCTCACCTTATAAGCGTAATGTTCTTAGCTAAATACTGCACGTTCTCATCATGGAAGGAGAGCGAGCGCACGATGGACGCTATCTGCAACACTCGCTGCGTGTACACGCACGTGGCGCCCCCTGGCAGCTCGGGAGCGAACAGTTGGTTCTCCTCTGATGGTTCCGTTACCCAATCTTCTAGAATGTCCTGGGGGTGAAGATAGATATTATGTAAAGTAAAAAGCACTTTGACGGCCGAGAGAGGTCAGTGGGTTTACGAGAGGAGTTGTCAGCAACAGGAGGGGCCCAGCTGGGTCGAAGCCTACTGGGGTCAGAGTTATCCGAAAGGAACTCAAGCCGGTATGAAGAGGCTAGAAGGAACGGGGTGGGTTTTTAGTCAGTAAGAGTCTGACACTATCTCCCGCTCCACCCAAGAGCGGGGGTTGTCATTGGTAATTTTTGCCATCGTAAAAAAAAAAAAGTGGGTTTACGAGATTATTCGAAAGAATTACCATCGTGGCTTCTAGACAGACAGCATCGACTCACCCTCTCACCCCATCCATGCCGTAAGAGTAATATGTTGATAAAGTAAGTAACATTGATATTCTTATTTTTATGACTTTTTTTAAAGAAGTCGTCACCTAAAAATCAAATTAATGCACAACTTTAAGATCGATAATTGAATTGCTGGCAATGAATAGAAAAAATCTCGAATTATTATTTATTTACTAGCTGCTCCCAGCGGCTTCGCCCGCGTGATAGCAGAAAATTATCCCAAGAGAACATACTTCCGGGATAAAAGTATCCTATGTCTTATTTCAGAACATGGTCTATCCGTAAAAATCTAGTAATGGATTTAGTAATGGGTTTTGCCGGGCATCAGCTGGATAAACGGTGTCCCAGGGTGCGGCAAGACCACTTGGGTGATCAATAATTTTGATAGGGACCGCGACGTCATAGTTACTACAACAACCGAGGCGGCGAAAGACCTGCGGCAAAAGTTAGCGTACAAAATTGGTGAAGACAACAGAACCAAGGTGCGCACGATGGCCTCAATTCTATCGAACGGGTGCAAAGGATCACAAAAATGCAATCGCATTCTGGTAGATGAGGCACTCATGAACCATTTCGGGGCCATCGTAATGGCAGTCCGATTGTCGGGCGCTAGTAGCGCGGTCCTTGTCGGAGATATTAATCAACTGCCCTATCTGGACAGGGAAAATCTTTTCCCTATTAGTTACGCTCGTCCGGACTCAGTTGTGACCATCAGCCACGAACTGCCCTGCTCGCACCGGAATGCAATGGATGTTGCGTATGCCCTAGGGGAGGTGTACCCTGGCATATATTCGTCAAAAAACCAGGTCCACTCCCTACAGCTAAGGAGTTTCACGGGCGCGCATATTCCAAACACTCTTCCCAACACGCTTTTCCTGGTCTACACGCAGGGGGAGAAAAAGACCCTCATTGACCAGGGTTATGGGGCTGGGGTTGGATCATGCGTCCTAACCATACACGAAGCTCAAGGGCTTACCAGCGAGTCAGTCATCATCTTGAAGACAAAATCCACCAACATCCGGATTCACAACAGCGTCCCCCACGCAGTGGTGGCAGTCTCCAGACATACTGCCCACTGCGTGTACTACGCTGACAACGCTGACGACGCTATTGGAAGGTTTGTGAGGAGGGCACAGGAGGCGTCGACCAGTGACATTATCAATAACAACATGAAGAACGCCATGCGGCATCGGGACAGAGCAGTCGTCGAGGCACTGATCCGCCTACTTAGGCAGTGATGATCTGAAGTAGCTTTGGATGACGCGGGTATTGCTCGGGGCGGTCGGTTCTTAGCAGGAAACAGTGACCGGTCTTGGGGTGGAAACCCATAGTTATAAATTTAACATAGCGTTATCTAACTTAGTAAAAAAAAAATAATACATATATACATAAAAAAAAAAAAAAATGTATAATAATAAAAAAAATATATATATATATATAATAAAAAAAAAAACTGAAAAAAAAACACTATTTACAGCATATTGTAGTTTAAGTTATTGATATTTAAGGTTATTAATATGTATTATATAGAATTAATTATAGTTAAGTCTGGAGCTGGGGGGCCATTTGATGGGGGGCGGAGGGTTGTATGTGTGTTGAAGGTTGGGAGTTTCCCCAATTTTTTATGCATGTATGGCTCGTTGCTGCTTGAGTTTCGCTTCGGATTGGTGGCCTCTCAGCTCTGAAATTCTGACGGGATTTGTTATAGTTACTGGAAGGTGCTCTGGAGTGACGCCACTTGCACGTGGAGTTGCCCAGAAGCAAACAATGTAAAATCAAAAAAGAGCACGGACGCCATGTCTGTGGTTTAAATGTAAGGCAGGAGTGCGGTTTTAGTCAGTAGGAGTCTGACACTGCCCAGACTGGCTCGTATGTGAGGCAGCCTGGCCGTCCATGAGGATTTCCCACTCCTGCCGAAAAAAAAAAAAAAAAAAAAATCCGTAAAAATCGGTTTTGCGGTTTTGCCATATAGGCGTGAAGACATAACAAACAAACAAATAAACAAACTCACTTTCGCTTTTATAATATTAGTAAGGATTTTTGTTAGTCTGTTCTGTACCACTTCCGGGCAAACGCCTCCCTCCACTCTTTCCATCTTTCGCCTTGCCAGTTCTGGCGGAATCTGTCTAGTTCGTCGCGCCATGTCTTTTGGTGATCCATCGAGACCCCGTTGCACTGTTTCAGGGCGCCAACTTTGTGCTACTTTGGTTCACAGTTTGTCGGGCAAATTAAAAAAAAAAAACAAAAACTCACATCCTCATAAATCTTCTCCGGCAAGACTTCCTCTTCCGCAGCCCCGTTCAGCAGAACATCAGTGAGCGTATTATACGCCGCCCTGGCCTGTACGATGAAGTCAGGTTGTTCGACGCCGGGCTGCATGAACTTGGTCTCGTCTGCCAACTCTTTGGCTCCGCCACCGCCGGCGCGCAGGCTCCAGAAGTCATCGGGGTAACGACCACGCGCTTCGTAGTAGGAGCGACCGATTGTGTCGCGGAGACTCGCTGGGAAATGAGAAATAATTTAATGGGTTATACATAATACTCGATTGTTAGCAATAGGTATCATCAGGAATCAAAGAATTCATCATCATGATCATTTCAACCTAAAGACGTCCACATCTCTTCCATGTGTCGCCACAACGAACGATCCGTCTCGCATCCATCGCATTCCCGCAACTCTCACCAGGTTATCTACCTTGGGGAAGGCCTTCCAATGCTGTGTATTTGTTTCAAATAAACTTTATACATCCACTTTTCAATTGACAAGAAGGCACTTAGAAAAATGACGGTACTTGTACATTCCAAAGCGTGGATCTCTGTGGAGAAAAATATGTAAGAAAGTCCATGGCCACTTTTTTAAATCATGTTATGTACAAATATTTCGGATACATATCGATTTTGTAATTCTATTCAAATAGATAAATGGGGGATAATGATGTCCCAGTGAGGGTCGAAGGAATCCAAAGGATGCAAGACGCACAGAACCGATTGTTATGGTTACACTTGGGGGAGGCCTATGTCCAACAGTGGACGTCTTTTGGCTGAAATGATGAGATAAAAGTCCGACTGAAGCTTCAGCAGTGTTCTAAGTTTGTAGAGAAAGTTGTTTAAAATCATCATCTTCCTGCCCTTGTCCCGTTTTATTTGGGGTCGGCGCAACACGTTTTTTTCTTCCATTCTGTCCTGTCACTCGTCACGCTATCACTAACTCCCTTTATTTCATATCACTTCTCACACAATCCATCCATCTTTTCTTTAGCCTCCCTCTCCTACTCCATCCATCCACATGTAAACTCATGACTTTTTAGCAACATGCGTTTCGTCCCTCCTTTTCATATGACCATACCAAGACAAACGATTGAAAGTTGTTTAAAATCTGAAAAATAATACTCACAATGGTTATAAACTCCAGCATGCGCCAACAGAAAATCCAAAATATGCGGCGTTGTACTCAAGGGTAACCTGTTTGAATGGTCGGCAGCCAGTACAGTGCACACGTTGACGGCGAAGTCCTGTTCGTTCGGCATCGGCGATAAGAGCGAGAGGGCAAGTCTCTCCGAAGCGGCCGCCACGCGAGTGTTCGTGCGGAGCGCCTCACCTGATGCTTAGATGCCGATAAATAATATTGCCTAATAACTGGGCAAGTTTAGGGGTAGTTTGGGGGTTAATAGCGGAAGATGTTATAGACTATGAGTTGAATTATTGTTATATGGTCAAATAAACTTGGTTCTCTTTTAGTTATTTTAACCTATCGACTCGAGTGACCACGACTGGCTCACTTCAGAAAAGGCCTCTGCATTTAATTGAACAAAAGGGCCTATTACACTTCGCTGAATAACGCGTGCGATATTCAGACTCGTTTTATTTTTCTTCCCGAGTAAGACAGTCTGACCCTTATTACATATACATCGAACCATAGACTAGATACGTCGAACCATAGACTATAACGGTCTGAATAACGCGTAGTGTAAATAGTTTATCTCTCAGAACTTTAATTTGTTTTTGATGGTACAAAAAAAATATATAAAAATTTAGATGTTTGGTATGATGAGTAAATCATATGCTGAAGCTATAATTTTTCAATTCAAACCAGTAGTTCCTGAAAAAAGCGCATTGAACCAAACAAACAAAAATTTAGTATAGATTACTAATATTTTATTTACATTGATGATAAGTTACAGTAAAATATAAAAATGTAATGCTACTATGATAAGGGACAAGTTTCAATCATCAGATATATACTCTCATTTTTCAGTGTATGTTTTACTGAGCATTGTATCTCAAACAAGCAAAGTTGACACAATATGTTAATCATTACTTGAAATTGATCTAAGGGCTGATTTTTCAACACTCAGACAAACTTTATCTGACAAATAAAACTGGCGTTCCAAAATCTTTTGTAAAAAATATGGCAAGCCAAGCCATTATTCTTTAGACAAAACAAATCAGATTATTGAGAAATCAACCCTTAACGACAATAAAGAGAAGAATAAGCACAGATATCAATATGTTTCGTGTGGAAACATACCTGATATGTACGTACCACCTCCATAGGACATGCGCGGCGTGCCACCGCCGCGCCCGCGCCTCGGGTCTTCGTCCATGTCATTGTCATCATCTCTGCCTGGCGGACCTTTCGCTCGCTCATACCTGGTTGAATAAAAAGGCATAATTTGGTAAGTGAATTAAAAGTAATTGAATCAAAAAGGAATTGAATCAAAAAGTAATGGAATCAAAAAGTAATGGAATCAAAAAGTAATAGAATCAAAAATTAATTGAATCAAAAAGTAATAGAACCAAAAAGTAAAAGAATCAAAAATTAATTGAATCAAAATGGCAAAAAGAAGGAATTTTTCAAATAAGTTAGTAACTTTTCAAAATCTGGTGGAAGGGAAAACTGTCAAGTAACAAAATAAGGATGCACACACTGAAATGTGACGTCACCGCCATTAGATTACGCCCGTACAAAAGAGATAGCGGGATGTTTCCACTACACCTTTTTTTTAGGTTGGAAAATTAGATTTTCCTAATTAAAAGGCACTTTTCTCATTCACCATGGTTTTATTTCTTTATTTTAAATTTTATAGCTATATAAGTGTGGTTATACAGTCTTACTTTTCCAAATATGATCCATAAATTCTTCTTAGTAATGTGGAACCATTGATGCAAGGATGTGGGAGTCTCAGCGGTCGCAGGAATGACTCCCAAGTGTCATTTTGGTTTACCTGCAAACACATCAAATTTGAATCAAAGCAACATTTTTGTAACACTAATTAGATTCTCTTTAGAAAACGAACTGCTTGCAGATGTTCCAGGGGATCAGGTCCCTAGCAGCCTAGCCCCCCAGGCTGTCGCAGATTGATCTACACAAACAGATAGGTTTTTTTCGACAAACCAGTTAATGTTCATCCTCATCAGCCTTTTTAATGTTCCAACTGCTGGGACTCAGGCCTAGAGAGGAAATGAGCTGTAATCCACCACACAGGTCCAGTGCGGGTTGGTGAATGAATTTTGATTCTAAAACATGCAGGTTTCCTCACAATGTGTTCCCGTTTTGAAAGCAGTGGTGATTTAATAAATTACACAAAGTAATGCGCCTGGCAGGGTTTGAACCCGCAACCTCCAACTCGTAAATCGGAGCCATTATCACTCGGCCACCACTGCTCTCTGAAAACTGTGGTACATCATATTTAATAATAATAATTCTATTAGATAATATTTTGTATCAGTTAAATTGGCTTCAGCCATTCTGCTTAAATAAAATAAATGAAGTTCAATAAAATAAAACCATTTTAATTAACAACATGGGTTGAATATTCAATGGTAACCTACTAACCTTGCCAAGTCCCCCACGCTGTTGAACTAATGTGTAGAACAGATACAGATCTATTTCTATGCCATTTACTATTGGCACTTTGGTGGGTAGGCTGAAAAATAAAACATTATTAACCTTACGAATACCACAAAATATTGTATAGGTAAAAAAGTCAATCTACATACAAAGCGCACTCAAGCAACGCACACATAGACATCGCTCATGGACACAATATGTCGAAGCATCTCGGCCCGCTCGTCAAACAGTTTCGGCTCAAACGCTCATTAGTGTGTGTCCACTAAGCGAAGGTATAAACAATGAAGTACATACATGAGAATGTCTTCTGTACCTATCTATTTTGTGTGAATACTGTCAATTAGAGACACAATAGAGAGCCGATGACAGAGCGAAAGCCGGCTTGCTTGGGTTTGAATTAATTAATGCAGGTAGGAAAGTACGGCCAAACTAAAGATTGATGTGCTGTGTGAACATTGATATAGGTTTTTTTGAGGTGACAAGTGACAATTAAAAGCTGTTCTTGTTTTGGGTAGAGTGAGAGGGAGTGTCAGACTTTTACTGACTAAAATCCATCTATGTTCCTTCAGTTACTCTTTACTTTCAAGAGGTGCTGTAACTCTTTCAAACATTCCTTTAAGACAGTATAGTTAGTAACGGAATGACTACTGCGATGTCAACTAATACAAAAGGATAAATGTTCTGTCACAATCTTAAATAATTTTTTATAAGGTATCCATGATGATTATGGAATGATAATGTACGGATAAGGACGGATTTAAAAAATCCAAAAAGTTATAATGTAAAAGTTTTTAGGTTAGCTGTAAACAAAGATTTGAAAGGCACTTATTATAGATTTTTAATAAAACAAGAAGCATACTTCAGGTTTTCAGGTATGCAATTATTATGAATAAACTTAAATACCTCGTAACAGTTTCACACAAACAACTAAGCCATTAGATAATAAGCCTAAATTGTATATGTTGACAAAAGCATACCAACATTGGGGCCAAATAATCTACTGTAAACCTAAGTTAAGAAGAGGTACCGTAAATACCATATACTTACTTTTTACTCTCGTTAAATTGCTTCAAATCCTTGAGAAAAACATCCCGGTCTTTTATATAGTTGCTGGATTTCGTATTTATTTGTGCTTTTGCCATTATAACAGTATCTCAAAACGGTTTCCAACACACACTTAGAACACGATTTACCAACACTTATAGATGGTGACACGCAATTTTAGTGTTTATAGAAGAACACACATGTCACATAATTAGCTAATTGATCTATTTTATCTCATCATTAATAAAGAAAACGCAAATTTTTAATATTGTGAACAGTTTGCTTGATTTTCTTTGACATTGACGGAAAGCCGGACCAACGACGCTTGTTTGTTGCCAGTAAAAAAAATAGGTATAATAGGCAAGTTTTTGAAACTGATATTCTCTTAGCTGTGAGAATTTGGTTATTTATTTTTCAATTAAATCTTTTTCTCTTTTTTTCATTTTACTTACCACGCATTCATTCACAAATTCTCAAATTATGCGCCATTTTATATGATATTTAGCCATTTAAACTTAAAACTGTACAGTGCGTTTCACTTAAGAAGTTACATCGGCGTAATGTTGGCTCCCCTGTCTGTCTACACAAAAAGAAGGGAAAAAAGGAAAGAGTTGCCTACTCTACCAAATTTGTTCCCCGAAATGTGAAACGAAATCGATTTTAACGGTAGCTGTAACACTTTTTGGAAAATTATGAGAGGAATGGGATTTTATTTAAAAAAATTAGGTCTCAAAGGAAGTTGTTAATAGAGAGGAACGATACTGTGGCGTGGCGTTTTCGTTATTTGAAAGAATTGTAAGAGAATCGGAATGGAGCCCAGCGCCCTATACTTTATACAAAAATAGTAACAATAAAAAAAGGCAATTGTTAAAGTAACGAAGTATCAGTTAATCTCCCTCATATCAAGTAATTTAATTGCTAAAAATATGGCAACATTATTTTCAATACTACCAACATGACAGCAATGTAACTTCTTAAGTGAAACGCACTGTAACTATATTTAAATTGTGTACCCAGTGTAGTGTACCTGTTCTATTATATTGTTAGGATGGAACGAAGGAATGACAGCTATAGTCTATGATAGCTGCGCGCGCACCATTTTTCCCTCGCATTTGGTTAGACTGGTGAGAGTTGTGGCGGGAACATCGCTCAAGGGCCGTAAACCTTATATTGTGCTGAATTAGAATTATTGTTATTTTGTTCTTTTAACTAAAAATATAGAATTGTTTGTTTTTGTTGTGTCACGTAGTTTATTTTTTAAATATCTGCACTTCTGATTCCTAAAATCAGAAGTGGGATAAAGGACACTTAAATTGCCCACTAAATGACTTCTAAAACATTCAAAGAACAAAATATCAAAAATATCTCTCTCGTTGTTGATATTTTACGTGTGTGTGTGATTTAATATCAAACTATTGTGCTAAACATGTCTAAAAATCATCATGAACGTCGACGTTCACGAGGGAGATCTCAATGTATTTCGCGAGACGAGTCGACTAGCAGTGAAACCATAAATCGGTCGCGTCATATATCAAGACGGAGCCGCCGCCGTGATGTTCGTGACCGCCGCCGTTCTAGATCTCGATCTATATTAGCGGCCTCACGCGTAAGGTGCCCATCGGTATTGCCTCATACGAATAATTCGTTACAAGATACACTTAGTAATATCATGACAAGGCTTAACGCTATCGAGCATACCAGTACGAATGTAACGTCCACATTAATAATTTGCAAAAGCCACACACTATGGTGGACCTTCAGAACCCGATACGCAAGGTCACTTTGCGTTCTCGTAGCCCCGCAGACTTGAGCGATGTTCCGCAACGTGTTCGTGCCTCCGAGGGTCTTTCAACGACCATTCGTACTAACGATCCAAATGATCGCGGATCTGATGCTGCGTCTACTGTAACCATACTTGCGGAAGCCATAAAATCATTGCAGCCTACTAGATCACACAGCTACTACGTGTCTAATTTCGATCAAAACATACACGATATTGACGCATGGTGTGATGAAGTGGACTGCGCAGTTACCGCGAACGGTTGGAGCGACTACGAATGTTTGTCGCGAGTAGCTTCCTGCCTTAGGGGTGACAATAAAGTTTGGCTAAATGAATGGGTCACCAATGATCGAACTTGGTCAAGCTTTAAGCTCGAATTCAAACCCCTCTGCCCTCGGAAGCTAGACTATGCTAATATTTTATTTGAAACGATGAATACGACATCTGACAAATTTACGACGTATGCCGAATACGCGCGGCGTACTTTGTTACGTTTAAGGATAGTCAAGGGTCTTAGCGATGAGTTGCGAACTCTGATAGTTATACGCGGTATCAATAACCCACAAATTAAGGCAGCTGCGGCAAACGCAAACTTAGCTTCGGAAGACTTAGTCTCGTTCCTTTCGATTTACGTAAAACCGATTCGCGCTAAATCCGATTCTCGCGGTAGTGCAACAAATAAACATGCGTCTTCGAATTCATCCACTGACCGCGGACTCAAGTGCTACTTATGCAATCAGCGTGGACATTTAGGTCGGAACTGTAACAAAAAGATCAGCAGGGAAGCCACCGATAGTTCTGCCGTGAAAACCGGAACACAGGGTTCAGTCAATGATACCATTGCTGCTAACAAATTCGAATCTCAGTGCTCGTTTTGTAAGAAAAAGGGGCACACAGAAGAAAAGTGTTTTGCTAAGAACCGGTCGGAATCTAGGAATCAGCGAAACGTTAATTTATGCACAGGTCACGTAAAAATCTAGGTGGGCAAATAAGCTTGGGTCAGGTACGACCGAGCTCTTGAAAAATAGCAACTTTAAAGAAATGCTCAGTTCCTAAAAATATCAGGCAGGTGATAGTGAACTACGCGGAAGCTGTAACAGGTATTATTGTCGAAATACAGAGGCTATGGTTCCAAAGGCATGCGCCGCCTAGCTACGAGATGTGTTCCCCTTCAAAGGCGTTAGTCGGTCTACATACGGGTTTGTCCCAATGGCGTTAGTCGCACAACAGACGGGTTTGTCCCAAAGGCGTTAGTCGTCCAACAGACGGGTTTGTCCCAATGGCGTTAGTCGCCCAACAGACGGGATTGTCCCGATGGCGTTAGTCGCCCAACAGACGGGTTGGCCCAATGGCGTTAGTCGCCCAACATTCGGGTTTGTCCCAATGGCGTTAGTCGCCCAACAATGGGATGTGTTCCCCAACAATGGCGTTAGTCGCCCAACAATGGCGTTAGTCGCCCAACAATGGCGTTAGTCGCCCAACAATGGCGTTAGTCGCCCAACAATGGCGTTAGTCGCCCAACAATGGCGTTAATCGCCCAACAATGGCGTTAGTCGCCCAACAATGGCGTTAGTCGCCCAACAATGGCGTTAGTCGCCCAACAATGGCGTTAGTCGCCCAACAATGGCGTTAGTCGCCCAACAATGGCGTTAGTCGCCCAACAATGGCGTTAGTCGCCCAACAATGGCGTTAGTCGCCCAACAATGGCGTTAGTCGCCCAACAATGGCGTTAGTCGCCCAACAATGGCGTTAGTCGCCCAACAATGGGGTTAGTCGCCCAACAATGGCGTTAGTCGCCCAACAATGGCGTTAGTCGCCCAACAATGGCGTTAGTCGCCCAACAATGGCGTTAGTCGCCCAACAATGGCGTTAGTCGCCCAACAATGGCGTTAGTCGCCCAACAATGGCGTTAGTCGCCCAACAATGGCGTTAGTCGCCCAACAATGGGATGTGTTCCCCAACAATGGCGTAAGTCGCCCAACGATGTATTTTCCTGCAAAGGCGTGTGTCGCCTGACATGTGTGTGTCACTCATATAGCGTTAATTGCTATGGTAAAGTATAAGACAGTGATATAGGATGGTTGGGACGCTAACCTTCTTATATTATTGGTTGTCATGTTCTTATCTTAGCATTTTTATGTGAACATATTATTCGTGTTACCTGTATGTAAAGCCATGTTAAACTTTCAGATAATGAAACTGATGAGCTTTAGAGCCAGCCAGAAGTAAAAGAGCCAGTACCTGAACCGTCAGGACCATACATGCCGATCTTGGATGCCGAAATAGGAGCAGTATAGGCGCACCAGCAGCATCTCACTACGGGCGCATCACAAGAAGATCAAGTCGAGGACGACTTGGTATCAGGAGAGGCCGTGTTAGGATGGAACGAAGGAATGACAGCTATAGTCTATGATAGCTGCGCGCGCACCATTTTTCCCTCGCATTTGGTTAGACTGGTGAGAGTTGTGGCGGGAACATCGCTCAAGGGCCGTAAACCTTATATTGTGCTGAATTAGAATTATTGTTATTTTGTTCTTTTAACTAAAAATATAGAATTGTTTGTTTTTGTTGTGTCACGTAGTTTATTTTTTAAATATCTGCACTTCTGATTCCTAAAAATATTATATACTAACTTTTTGAGATAAAATTTTTAGAAAGGGTTATTTTTGACCCTGTAATGGGTATAGAAAGTCTAGATAGAAAGTCAAACGATTTGGGTAATTTGTATAATATTTAATCATTTAAAAAATACTTATATTCGATACCTTTTTATAAGGTTCTTCTATTAATAAACAATGATCAAGATCTTTAATACAAACTTGATTATTGAATCAGTATTGATTATATCAGATTTCATTTTACCCTAATAATTACCCAAGTCGTTAAACTTTTTAAACAAACTTACCTATACCTATCTAGAGCTGTTATTCAATTGTTTATTTTAATATGAAAAAAAGAAGTCTGAATACTTATCTATTTTCTTAAAGCATTAGATTAAGTTATATTGCATATTACGCGATAACGTCACTGTTAGCCCGCCGCGCGCTGCCTGCCTACAGATCGTTTATGGACTGTATGTGGTGGACGCGCCTCTTACGGTCACTCGATTTTGTTGAGAATCAGAGAACTGGGATTAACATTCTCCGTAAATGCTTTTTAACGTCAAAATATTTTGACACTGACTGACATTAGCCGTACGTAACTGACAGCATAATGACAGCTTTTTATAAACATGCGAAGCCGTGTGATTATTTGTAATTTTTAGGTTATAAAGTGAAACGTTTATTACTTATCTTGTAATTTTGTGAAATAAGCTAACAAAATGGTTAAAAAGAAAATAGATAACCGTATAAGGGTAATGATAGAGAATGGTGTTAAGTTGGGACATCGTACAATGATCCTCCTAGTTGGTGATAAAAGTAGAGATCAAGTAAGCACATTGTATTTGTTTTTATACTTCTATGACCGTTGTATACGTTCTTATACTTATTTTTCTAGCTAAATCCGCCCCTAAGACGGATAAGTACTATGTATCTGGCGAGAGCCCGTGTTCATTTAAAGAGCGCTTATTTCCTAAATTTAAATAGAAATATTATACAACCAACTTCCTCTATTTTACTTACTCTATATCTGTTCTTTACTTTATACATGTAGTTGCCAGATCTTAGAATTGATCATTTCACAATGCGACTGACCATATCATGGAATTATGGGGTCTGTGTTTGATTGCTTTACTTACTCACTAGACCCCGTCATCCTTTTCTGACCTAACTTGTCCGAGTCGGGGTATTAATATACTCATAAACTTTTAAGCTTTTTTCAGGTATTAGTTTGCCTTTATACATTTGTGTCGTATAAAGATTAAATTAACAAATAAATCAAGATTATATTATTATTATTATATTAGGGATGACAATTTTTTGACTCTTACATTTCATTCTGTGTTGTTACAGGTTCCCATTCTATACGACATGCTGGTTAAGTCAACTGTTAAGGCCAGGCCGACAGTTCTATGGTGCTATAAGAATAAGGATGAAGCCATTAGCAAGTAGGTTGAAGTTTTATTTATCATATTTGGTGCTATGAACTCTAGGGTTCTGCAAAAGAAAAGTTGAATAATTTAAATATGCTAACATAGAGTTGAACTCGCTGGTTAGGTATTGAGTATGAACATAACTCAGCACTACCTATGTATGACAAAGATTCAAAAGGCACTCATACAAAAAAATATTTGGAAGGGACTTATTCTCAGCATTGTGTTAATATAAGTTAAAAAAAAAAACAATGGTTTATTTGGTCTCAAATGGTTACATTTACATTGAGTCTTAATAATAATCTATATATATAAAAGAAAGTCATGTTTGTTACAACACTTATAACTCGAGAACAGCTGGACCGATTGCCATGGTTTTTGATTTATTGGATTGTTTTCCGTCCCGAATAGCGGAATACATCTTAAAAACAATGAAAACTTGATATGTGTAATGAATACATATTCATTTCAATAGATGCTGATTTGTTTATTACATGTCAAACATTTGTTGTCCAATCCTGTCAAATAGTGTAACAACTATTTTTTTTTTTTGGAGCTTATGGCCTGGTTGCTGAGACCTTTAAGCCACAACTTTAAATACAGCTAAAAAGTAACACGACATTCATTGACTGTTAGGCGGTACGAAATT
Organism: Mythimna lalbum; assembly: GCA_949319445.1. NCBI lineage: Eukaryota > Metazoa > Arthropoda > Insecta > Lepidoptera > Noctuidae > Mythimna > Mythimna lalbum. The sequence continues at coordinate 13,935,544 of OX439357.1, read as the reverse complement.
CGCCAGGTCAGCTAGTTAAAAATAAAATAGTGAATTTATCTAGTTGCAAAATAAAGTGAACACATGGTATTGTGCCGAGATAGAATCCTCTTTAGTATTTGGTTTTTTCTTTTATAATATCCTTCCTTATTTAGTATATAATTTAGTAAAATGTGAACACTATATAAAATAATAACTTTTATTTAGCCATGGCCGCAAAAGAGCAAAGAAGATAGCTGCAGGCAAGTTGGAAGTGTCAGAAGAATCTCTTTTTGATGCGTTCAGAGTAGCAACCACAATACATGGACGGTACTACTCCGAGAGTCACACAATGCTCGGTCAGACCTATGGCATGTGTGTATTACAGGTAATGTAAACACTTGTAATATTTGGTATATATATTAATTGTTACATAATACACAATTATTATTAACTTAGTATTTCTGTAAGGGGGAAATTAATTAGTCAAGTCAATTGGCTGTAAAACTAAAATAAGTGCTGTCTGACTTTTTATGGTCTCAATAATTAAATTTAATCCTTACCCAATGTCCTTTTATAATATTGATATTTTATTACATAAGTAATTTTAAAAGCCTGAACGTAGAACTACACGTGTGCCACACACGCCGATCTGGGCGCGTCGGTCTCCATACATTTTATATGGAAACTAGACTTGTAGATCTACACTAGATCCACGCCACGCGACGTCGTTCTATGTACAAATCAGGCGTGTTAAATGTGTGTCGGTCTAAATGGTGTAATAATAATTTCCACACAGGATTTTGAAGCCCTAACTCCTAACTTGATGGCGCGGACGGTAGAGACGGTGGAAGGAGGAGGCCTGATCGTGTTCCTGCTCAAATCTATGGACTCCTTGAGACAGTTACATTCAATAACTATGGATGTTCACTCCAGGTAAAAATTACTGCTCTTATATTATGAAGGCGAAAGTTTGTTTTTGTGTGTATATATTTGTCACTTCTTCATAAATGAACCGCTGAACAGTTTTGGATGAAATTTGGCACATTGGTAGACCATCCTGTATGTTGCCTTTGGACAACTTTCTACATACACGCGAGTGAAGTCGCTTGCAACAAAAAGGTTCACATAGAATCAAAGTTTAAAAAAAAAAACGATTTATATTGAACTAGTCTTTGGTTTGTTGATTCTTCCTGAAATTAAAAAGCAACTTCTTACCTCTATTATAAACGCGAAAGTTAACAGTAATATAGCTTATTCATCAGAATAACATAAAGGTTAATTTTTAAGGGAGAAAGTACTAATTCTATGCATTCTAAATTGCAGATTCAAAACGGAAGCATACAACACAGTAGTGAATCGATTCAACGAGCGGTTTCTGCTGTCTCTCGCAGACAATCCTCGTTGCTTGGTTCTGGATGACTCACTCACTGTGCTGCCTATATCCTCCAAGACTGCCCAAGTTGAGCCTGTGGATGTTATTCCTGAGGTGAGTGTGTGACACAGTGCCGGCGAACTTAGCAAATGATGGCGGGTGACACGCGAGCCACGAATTTAATCGAAGTCAGTCAAATGAACGATACGAGCTAATTCTTAACACGGGAGCAAATCTGCCGAACATTTGGCCGCTCCGAAACTCCGAACCGAACCTTCGGTCGGTCACAATTTTTTGTTTTTTTAAATAATATAAACTAGTGTTTGACTGCGATCTCAGCTGGGCTCCAAGTCTGTTATTACAATAGTGTCAAAATGGTCTATCATTGTTTTCATACCTAATGATTGGTTTTGATAAATTTTGGTAATCTGTTAATATAATGGCGTCATTATGACTTTCCAATGGTCAACCACTGACAATCCATTGTAAGAAATGGCATAGAATGGTAATCTCGTACAAAATAACAAATCAATGTCTGTTGTGTGCGTAAATCCGCTAAAATTTTGACAATTCCTTTGATCATTGAACTACAATTAGAACGTCATTGTGCAGTTATTGCTTGATATTGTCATTTTACCACAACTCTATTGCATGACCATTGACCGATCAATGATCGATCATTATGAACTGCCAGACAAAAAAAAAAACTTTTAGCAAAATGACGATGGGATCGTGTCGGAATGATTTTATAAAAATAGTAGACTTAGGCCCCTGATGGTATGCAGTGATGCAATCGTTGATGGCGAATTGCATTAATGAAAGTAATAAATTAAATTGCTTGTCTGTTTCAGCGCGTCAACCCAAAACTGACAGAACTGATATCATCTCTATCTGACTCGCCGCCAGCGGGGCCGCTGGTCGCGCTATGTCGCACGTACGACCAGGCGACCGCGCTCGTCGCACTCATCAACACACTCGCTGATAAACAGTCGAGGTACGTAACTAAAAGTAAACCTCTATAGTAGGCGCTAGATAAATTTGCAATCAACTACATTGACTTTTTCCTAACATTTTTGCCTAGGTACCCCTTTTTTTTTCATTAATAAAAAACACGAGATAGATGTCGATTCAAAACTATTTGGGGCTTTATTTCTGTTTTTTTTTTTTAAATTAATTTATTGATATATGTATGAGTATCAATAATTACCGAAGCTTCGAATACAGCGTGGCTAGAAATCACAATACTACACTAATGTGTCAACACGTAAAGTATGTTTTTTGTTTGTTTATAGGAGGTAATCTCTAAAAGTATTGGTCTGTTTGCTATTTTTTTTTTTCTGATAGAAAGCTGCTTTATTCCTGGGTATATGCTGTATTTTATTTATGCTGTATTTTATTCATGTACGCGGTCGAAGTCGCGGGCAAAAGCTAATAACGGTAAAGTTTGTGAGTTTGTTTGTAGGAAGTAATCTCAGGAATTACTGAAACGATTTTGATAGCTCTTTCACCAGATAAAAGATTATTGCTGCGTGACATAGCCTATATGTGATTAACACAATTTTGGACGCGAAGCAAAGTGAGTGAGGATCAGCTAGTTCTTAATAAATTACCTACTCTTGTTCCTTTCAGGCCTCCTCACTGCCTGACAGCCGCCCGAGGTCGAGGCAAGTCCGCTACCCTGGGCCTCTCGATCGCAGCCGCAGTCGCGCTCGGCTACGTCAACATATACGTGACTTCCCCCCACCCAGAGAACTTGATCACCCTGTTCGAGTTCCTCCTCAAAGGGCTGGACGCGTGCTTGTATCAGGAACATATTGACTACAATATCGTGAGGTCGACGAACCCGGATTTTAAGAAGGCAATAGTGAGGGTCAATATTGCAAGGAATTCGAGGCAGACTGTGCAGGTAAATATTTTGATATACTGAATTTTAATTGTATGTAATGGCGACAGCAATAGATTAGCGCCACAGCCGTCATCAGTAAAGTTTTCTGGTAGAAGGTTTTTGGCGGAGAGTTAAAATAACAATTCACTTCACAATCACTTTTATTTATTTTACAGTACACGTTATTAGGCCATTACAGACTTAGGTATATCGTTATCTAAGAGAACAAGTAAATTTGTTAGAAGCGTCCGTACTGCTCGGCGGATCGCATTAGCCTGACTTTTGCAATGTCTCCCCTCCAAACGATTACGCTCACGTGACGTCTACAACGTCACAATTGTTTACCCCACGGAATAAGGAAAAGTAGAGGAAGTGCCTCTTAGATATCGCGCGTTTGTCAACATCAGGCGAGATTCGCCTATTACATGTTCAGGTGAATATGGCATCTATTTCAAAGGCACTAGCGTTCTGAATAGAATAAATTGGTTACAGCGCCATCTAGCGTTGAGTAGCCGAACTCGTTTTAAATTGGTTAAAACTTTTTTATTGTTTGTGTCATGTCAAATAATAACAACTTTCTTACGTTGTAATAAGACCTAATTTATGAAAGCAATAAGAATATGATTTGTAAAAGTTAAGTTTGTAATTCGTAGCTTCATAGCCAATCATATTACTGTTTTTTATGTGTGTAAAGTACAATTTGATACGCAAATGTGTGAGTTTGGCGACACTGGTTCCCGTGCTTAGCCAGGTTCTGTGGTTTACCCTGCTCCGGTACTACTGAATCAATTGAGTGTCTTATTATCGCTAAATTGTCATAATCCCCGACAAATGTTTTTTTTTTTTATTATTAGGCTAGCGTTTGACTACCATCTCACCTGAAGGTAAGCGATGATGTGGTCGACGATGGAGTAAGCTTGCCTAGAAGTAACCTATTCACTCTTGACTTAAAGACCCCTAAGTTGTAGCTATCAGGAAACATAGATTTCGGCAGGGAATTCAACTCCTTGGCTGTACTCACAATAAATATGTTCCCATAACGCTTTGCATGAAGGTTTAACTACGTAAACCAGCCTTAAAGCTAATAATCACGGGTCATACGGTGGAGTTGTGCCCCACTTAGGCAGAGCACTGCTGTATCCTCGTCCACGATTGGTATCAACGACCTCATGCCCTGGTACAGGCCATGGTTCAGAGTAGGGAATCCAATTCACAGGCCTGCGGGATCGTGATTTTGATGCGGAATTGTCAAACTCAAAAACTACTGGAGATTTTAAAAACTTACTCCAGTAGAATGCTACTTTATCACTAAGTAACGTAGGTAAATATTTTCTACTTTCACGCAGGCGAAGCCACTGACAGAAACTAGTTTTGTGTAATGTTCCACTAACAAACAACCTTCTCTTTTCCAGTACATAACACCCGACGACCACTCCCTTCTGTCTGCCGCCGACCTCGTGCTGGTAGACGAGGCAGCGGCCATTCCCCTCGTGCACGTGTCCGCGGCCGCACAGCGCGCCCCCTTGGCCCTGCTGTCGTCCACAGTGTCAGGGTATGAAGGCACCGGCAGAGCACTGTCGCTGAAACTGTTCGCACAGCTCCAGACGCAGCATAATGCTCCTCCTCCGGTGAGTAACAGGACGACTTAGACGTCTCTCTTAGAAGTTGATAAGTGATCAAGAGCCAGGAACGATGGAAGGAATGAAGAGCCTTTTAATAAGCAACGTTTGACAAACTTAAGTCTGAAAATATGTTAAATTTTGTGAGTATAGTAACAAAATCACGATATCAGCAACTTTGGATCGGTCCGGCTGGTTATCGGACGACGAGCTTCGGTTTGGCACATTCTTATCCCTAAATACTTAATTCAAGACTCTTAATAAAAAAATAATTACTACAAAACATAATTGAGGCCACATCATTTTGTGTGAAAGAAAGATTGAATTAAATTTTACCTCACCTTCAATAACATTTCTTGTGTTCGAGACATGTTGCTGAATCAATTTTATACAACGTGTAATGTTAAATGCGCAAAACCGCAGACACCCCAAATGATTTTTAATTTAATTGACCTAATACTGTGAAAAAAAAATAATAAAAAAAAAAACTAAAGGTTTTATGTGCATTTTTAGTTTATTTAAATTTAATATCTGCATTGAAAGAAGAGCTTTTATTATCCCGTGTTTGAGAAAATTTGATTGGACTACAACCACTTGTGTTCGTTTACCTATTTCGGCGGGTTTGCGCACATGATGACTTGACCTATTCATAAATAGACAGGGCGACATTTTTGAAGATTTTTTTTCAAAAATGTAACCTATAATAAAAAGTAGTTTAGTTTTATAACGAGCAGAATCAATTGATTCTGCTCGTTATTCTGATCAAACTATTTTCAGGTTTTGCGCATTTATCGTTACACGTTGTACAACATTGCATTAAATAAGATCACTTCTTATTTTTCTCAGATAAAACTGGAAGAGCCAATTCGTTACCGTTCCGGTGACGCAATAGAATCGTGGCTGAACTCGCTCCTGTGCCTGGAGGCGCCGCCCCCGGGCGCGGGCGCGGGCGCTCCGCCCCCCGGCGCCTGCGAGCTGTACCGCGTCAACAGGGACGCGCTGTTCTGCTACCATAAGGCTGCGGAGGCCTTCCTGCATAGGCTGGTCGCTATTTATGTGGCTAGCCATTATAAGGTAAGAATATTTATATTTTATCTGCCACCAGAGATCCATGATTTAATGCATCATGTTCATCAAAATACTTGTTTGTAAGAATTCTCATTACAAACTATACGGCTTGTTTGCACAATGAATACGAAAATATCTTCCTTAGTTGTTTTGTATTAATTCATGAATCCCCAAGCGACCACCGGTGGCCGCGCATCTATTGTCTTACTATTGTGTCTCTAATTGACGGTATCTGAAGGGTTAAAGATCTTTGTTATGTATTTCAAAAATTTCAACACATTTTTTTTTTGAGTTCTAAATATTTTTTGGTTCAAACTCCTACGCATTACTTTGTGTAATTTATTTCATCACCAATTCACCACTACTCTAAAAACGGTGAAGGAAAACACCGAGTTTTCTACTGTCAAGTCTTAGAACTAAGAATTCGAAGATATGTGACATCCGCGAACCGCGTGGTAAATTACAGCCCATTATCTATTCTAGAGAGAAGGCCTGAGTTTCAGTAGTAGAAACACTAAAAGGCTCTCTCTTAGCCTAGCTTTATCCTATTTCATTTGGGATTGGCTCTCCTCGTCACTTTTCGCCAGACATTGCGGTTTAGGAACATTAAAAGGCTGATTATGCGTACGCTTAAACTCGTTATTTGTCGCCTACAGAACAGTCCCAACGACATCCAACTCCTAGCGGACGCGCCGGCACACTGCCTGTTCGTGTTGCTGGCACCGACGCCGCCCAACAGTACCTCCATGCCAGAGATACTGTGCGTCATACAGATGTGTCTAGAAGGCAACATATCTGACAAGTAAGTACAGGTTTTTCGTCCTGTTAGAGCCACTCTTTCGAAAGATTCCGCAGGCCTAGTCTAACTATAGACCTGCGGAATTTTTCGAAAGAATTATCGAAGCCCTGCAACGCAAAAAGCAATGAAGATTGTTCACTAATTTTGAATGTGAGCTTTATGAATTTTTCATTGAAAATAAAAAATATTTTTGAAACAATTATTTTGATACTTTAATTAGTTGCCAAGATACAAAATTTTAAAGTTTTGTAGCGACATGCGGTAGATGTGACCTCCCCAGTTCCATTTTAGTTTGGCTGAGTTACCTACATACGTCTGCGATTTGTGTTTAAGAACGAAGTATACTGTTCTTATGTTATTTGTTCTTTTGACCCCGAGAATGCTTCGTTCTATTCCTCGCTGGCAGACTCTGAGTGCAGACTTTTGACGTTTCGTTAATGCCTATTAATATTCCTAATTGAAGAAACAAGTGAGTGAGTAATGTAAGACACTCGCAAATCTGGGAGCAGGAGAAGTTATTATATACATTTTTAACATTATCTTATTGGTCTTAAAACCTATGTGTCTCTGCAGGTCAGTCCGCGACAGTTTGGGCCGCGGCCGCAAGGCTGCCGGGGACCTGATCCCGTGGAACATCTGCGAGCAGTTCGGGGACAAGGACTTCCCCAAGCTGTCGGGCGCCAGGATCGTGAGGATAGCTACTCATCCTTCTTATCAAAGGGTATGTATTTATTTGTATAATGCTTACGGTATTCCACTAAGGAAAATTGTATTTTGAGATGGGTACCGGGTCATTCTGAAATTACTGGCAATGAAAAACCCGACGAACTAGAAAGGACCAGAACCCATCTGTGGTATCTCAAAGAACAAAGCCATGCAGACCCTTAAAGGCATCCTATTGGGCGATTCAAAAATGCACTGGTTGTTACATCCAGGACTGCTACACGCCAAATCTCTTATAGAAGGCTACTCACAAAAACGAACGGCCGAGCTTCTTGAGCTTAGCAGGACGAACATCTGTGCGATAGCCCGCACCATAACCGGCCACTGCAAATCAAACAGGCACCAATTTCACATGAAACTGAGTGACACTGATGTTTGCCGATACTGTAATCAGGAGAGGGAGACGCCTAAGCACCTTTTGTGTGAATGCGGGCCCCTTATCCACAAACGGAGTATTCATCTGGGCCGACACATTATTCGCCCGGAGGAGATTAAAACTCTTAAAGCTAGGAGTATTCTAGACTTCCTGGAAGCCTCCGGGCTAAAAGAATTACTCTATCAAGGTGTCAAGTCACAATAGATATTTTAGGTCGCAGTGACTATATCCCCTACACTACAGGAGATGCATAGCCCCTTATCTTCAAAAATAATAAAGAGAAATCGTGCGGTTTTTAATCATATTCGCATATGCAATATACGTCTTTAACTGGACAACTATAACGCCTATTTTCCTCTAACAGATGGGTTACGGCAAGCGTGCCTTACAACAGTTAGCAGCATACTACTCAGGCGACATACCGTGCTTAGACGAAGATCATTCTGACGACGATGACGGCAGCGCCAACGGGAACAATAACACGTTGCAGACGGAAAATATTGTGCCCAGGTAGGAATTGTTCATTTTACGAATTTTTTTTTTTTGTTACTTTTTAACTGTTGTTGGATCCGACAAACCGTCCCTTAGCACCGCACAACACCACATAAGTCATTTTTACCAACTTTGCAGAAGACAAAAAAAACTGTGCGTTGTTGAGAGGCCAGTCAACTTGCGCATTGTCACTACTGAGTATATGCGAAACCCGAAACACGTATCTAGTATTTTTATGTAAAGAATCTATTTACAAAGTTATAAGCTTGTTATGTTAAATCTAGGTCATCGGGTCATCCCGGTGACTGATGGCTTATTTTGCTCCCGCATCCAGCTATGCACTGGCACCCTGGCGCCCAATGCCCGCTATGACTTGTCGAGACCTGTGTTGTACTTAGTGTCGGCGGTGTCCAGCTTGTGACTGAATCGATCAGTTACTGATTCAGAACAAACTATATTCAGGTTTCGCATACACTAAACATAATTTTGTATATTGTGTGACCAATGCAGCAAAGCAGCTTCATCTAAAAGCATTCAAATGTGAAAACCACCAATTTTTGACTTGAGCGGTGTTGTCTATGCTGAGGGACGAACGAAATACTCTCAGATTTATTCCGCCAGGATCGCACATCTACGACCAAATACCCTATCTCGTCAGCCCTTCTGTCACCTAGGAGGATTAGAGACCTAAACGAGATGGAGTATCCAGTCTCAAACACACGATCCTGTCGAATAGGACAGGATAACACTCGTCGGCGACACAGATTAAGGGTTAAATGATATAATTTAGTGCTTGACTGCAATCCCACCTGGTAGTTGGGATTGACAGTGATGCAATCGCTGATGGTGAATCGTACTACTTTATTAAGAGCTTATTTACCCTAGCCTTGAAGACACCTAAATTATAGTCATCGTATTTTGTCTTTACTTGTCTAAAACGGGGAAAAGGCTTTCCCCAACCTCTTCTAAATATTTTTTTCTTGCACTACCTGGAATCAGTCCTTGCGCTAGGCGTCTAGGTCATCTCGCCACCCCTTCTCAAGTCGACCTCGGTGGTACCGTCCGATCTTAGGCTAACATTTTGGAGTGTCTAGCCCAGGGTTCAACAGTAGTCAGTAGCCGGGAATCGCCCTGCGACTCCGGAGTTTGAATTATTTATAACAAGGCTATGATACCCAGTTTTTAACTTAAATTTCCCTTAGGATTTCGTGCTTCTTTTTTTATTTCCAAAAAGTATTATTTCATATGTGTTTCAGAGCCAAGCCCCCGACCCTACTGAAGCGGCTATCAGAAGTGCGCGCGGAACACCTGGACTACCTGGGCACTAGTTTCGGACTCACCGAGGAACTGCTAAAGTTCTGGAAGTCCCAGAAATACGTGCCTGTGTATCTTAGGTATGTTATTTTGACGATGAATAGAAAAACATTAACGCATAGTCGCCTAAGGGAACTTTTTAAAATGTCAAACAAAATCTTCTCCCAGTTTTTTGTTTATTACATACCAGCTTTTGCCCGAAGCTTCGCCGCATGCATAAAATATAGCCTATGTCACTCAGGAATAACGCAGCTAAGATAAGTACAGTCAAACGGGGTGAATAGAAACGCAGGGGTAAATAGGAACAAAACTTTGGTTACGTTTTTGACTTTGGTATATATTTATATTATTGGCTAGCTTTTGCCCGCGCCGTCGCCCGCGTATATAATATAGAGCCTATGTCACACAGGAATAAAGCAGCTGTCTATCGGTGCTAAACATTTTTACAATCGGACCAGTACTTTCAGAGATTACCTCTTACAAACAAAAAAAATATTAAGAATAATTATTATGTAGATAATGTAGATTTCCATCAAAGCATCAGTTTTTATTACAATAAATCAATAATCAGGAGTACTTAAATGCTGGGAACAATAGTTAAATAATGCGAAAATCCCCTTCAAAGTTTTGTTCCTATTCACCCCTGCGTTCCTACTTACCCCGTTTGATGGTTCTCATCTCGTAATATAACATTTATAATCCGCAGTCAAAAAGCGAACGAGCTGACAGGCGAGCACTCGTGCATCATGCTGCGTTCCCTGCGGGGCGGCGCGTGGCTGGGCGCGTACAGCGCGGACTTCCGGCGGCGCCTGTCGCGCCTGCTCGCGCGCTCGCTGCGGAAGATGCCAGCCTCACTCGCTCTCACTACACTTGTTAACGACAACGTGAAGGTGGACAAACCTGGTGAGTGTCCATGAATAAATATATAATCTATAACAGCCCTTTCACACAGCAGTCCAGTTTTTTGCAGGATCCCGTTCTCTGCAGGATCCCGTTCTCTGCAGGATCCCGTTTGATCGCAAAAGAGATTATATGCTAGTGTTCACACAAGCAAACCGCATGCAGGATCCTGCAAAATGCTAATCCCGTCGATTTGTGCAGTTCGATTTTGTCACCGGAAACTGGATCCGTCGTCCAGTAAAAAGCGGGATCCCGTTTAATGACACATATATTTCAATACCAGTGTCCACACGGCTTCCTGCATGCGGTTTTTAATAATAGGTGTCCTATTTTACTGGATCCTGCTAAACTGAACTGCCATGTGAACACAGCGTCCAGTTTTGCAGGATACAGTAAAAAGCCGGTTCTGCAAAACTGGACTGCCGTGTGAAAGAAGCGTGAATCAACCAAAAACCACCCTCCCCTACTACTTTAATAAATATTAAATCCTTACTAATATTATAAAAGCGAAAGTGAGTTTGTTTGTTACGTCTTCCGCCTAAATGGCAAAACCGATTTTGATTAAACTTGGTACACGGATAGACCATGTCCTGAAGTATGTTCCCTTGGGATCATTTTCTGCCATCACGCGGGCGAAGCCGCTGGGAGCAGCTAGTAAAGTATGATTTTCTCGGCACGGTTGGCATATTTCATGATCTAAACACACGTTAGCTACCTAAAAAGTATGGTTACTAAACCATCTCATTATCATTATCATTTCAGTTGAAAAATGTCCATTATTAGACATAAGTATTCTAAGTTATCGGTCTAGGAAGCCTACCATTTATTCTGTGAACAATGTGCCTTACCACCACTCTACCACTCCACTCTCTACCACTTAAGTTTGGCGATTCTCCGCGCTATGTCAAACCAACACCTTGATAATCACGACAAGCTCGTTGGTAAATGTATACTACTATAACCCTATTATAACACAAAATGATGTTCCTTCCAGTGGTAACTAAAGAACTAATAGAGCAACACCTGTCGGGTCACGACCTGGCTCGTATCGAAGCGTACTGTCGCCAGCAAGCCGACTACAGGCTCATCACGGATCTGTTGGCGCCGCTGGCCAACCTCGTGTTCCACACCAAGACGACGGCTAAGCTAGATGCTATTCAACAAGTAAGTTAAAATTAGTCTAGACTTGTAGAGCTTTTTATAGTGGGAAATTATCTAATAACTCTTCCCTGTGTCAGACTTTTTCTAACTAAACTTACCTATGTTCCTTTTTTATTATTTAGAAAAGGCTTGCGTTTGACCACTATCTCAACTGATGGTAAGTGATGATGTGGCTGTCATTAGAGCATGCTTCCCTAGAAGCAACGTTTCCACTCGACCATTCACTCTTGACTAAAAGACCCCTAAGTTATAACTATCGGGAAACAGACTCCGGCAGGGAATTTTACACTTCCCGTTGACTCGTTCCTTCAGTTGAGCTTTGCGTTCTAGGGCTATGGTAACTCTTTAGAAAAATCCCGTAGACTTGCAACACTGCATAAACATTGCAGAAGTATACATTACAAGTATACTTTAGTCGCTTTTTTCATAGCTCCGTCGCATCATCAATGTACAGTGGAATCCGTTTATATTGACATCGGAAGGAAATAGCAACCAAGTCATACTAATCTGACGTCATAAAAAGCATTTTGTAGAAAATAATCAATCTCCTGTTTTAGTTTAGTATGTTTTTGGTGAAACACAGCATATTAAACCAAAATAAAAAATGTACATATTTTAGACTATCAATCGAAACAAAAACAAGCCACACGCGCCGAGCGTCTAAACGCCGCCAAAGGTGTTAGAAACCATGCCAGTAACTATAACCCGTCTAAATTTATGAAAAAAGGGTCACAGTAAGCGACTTGTCACTATAAGCAAAGTGTGTGTGACTTTGTTATGACAGTATTTTATATGGTGACTGTGACCTGTAGCACAGGTTTCTCCGAAACCTACAACAGGCACCAGCTCTCACAATGCTTTAATACTACAAAATTGCTAGAAAATTGCAAAAGTGCTAGATTAACATTGTGAGAGAAAATAAATGATATTATTATTATATTATTATTATATGAAAACTAAACTTCGCTGTATAATAACTTCATAATCAGCGGTTGGTCAATATAAGCGGAGTCATAAACGGATTCTACCGGATCTCTCCGGACGCAATGTACTCATCGTGAACTATTTGGACTGAATATCTGACGTATTTCTACTTAAAAACCTAATTTCAGTTTTAGTTCTTCATAGAATAAACAAAAACTAGCGATAGCAGCATAACTTTTGTCTTAAAAGTATTTTATTTATAACCTAGTTTCGATAAAGGAATTCTACCCAACTACTTTCTAATAAACCCATTGTCCTCTCCACAGGTCCTATTCATAGCAATGGGCTTCCAAATGAAAGACGTAGACGATATAGCATCCGAACTCGGCCTACCAGGCTCGCAGATCCTCGCGAAGTTCTTCGAAGCCTGCAAGAAGATCAACATATCCCTCAACGCTGTTCTAGAAGATTCCGTGGCCAAAGAAATTGGTATAGAAGATAAGAACACAGATGATGTGACTATGGGACCTGTGAAACAGAGCTTGCAGGATGAGTTGTCGAAAGCAGCTAAGGTAATGTTTGTTGGAGTATTGGTGTTAACTGCTGTATTTTGGTTTAGAAATAAATGAGAATAGTGTGCAGTAGTTTTTGCGTTTTTTATTTAGTTCTGTAGAGATCCAAACGTGCTTATATCAAATCTTAAATTGCAATAATTGATTTGCATTATGTAGTTTTTTCTTTGGGACAAATAGTAGCATTGGGAGGCTGCAGCAAGAAGCAGCGTTGGAAGGCCTCCCACAAGGACCGATGACCTGGTGAGGGTCGCGGAAATCCGATGGATGCGAGACGCACAGGACCGGTTGTTATGACGACACTTGCGGGAGGCCTATGTCCAACAGTGGACGTCGTTGATGAACTGGATTTATCGTGATTTTATTTTATCGATAAGTCTATAATTATAATCATTACTAGTGATGTATTGTATTGGATAATGCTGTTTGTTATCTCTATATTTTTTTTTATGATTTCCAGGACTTGGAACGCAAACAACGTAAGGAACTGTCTCGTCTAATGGGAGAAGACCTCGCTCAGTACCGCATCAAGGGAAGTGACCTCGACTGGGGCCAGGCGCTCGCGGGTACCAAGCAAAAACAACTCGTATCTGTTAAGAGGTAAGGACTGTTTTCTGTTGCTCTTGGGGCGCTTTGCACGTCAGTTTGTAAGTCTTGGTTGCGAAAATCGTTCCGTAACTAAGGGTGTTTTTAATATTGTACTAAATAAACTTTCTCTTCTAAATTAAATCTCTCCTACTTTTTGCTGTGCCCGACAGGGTCCATATTGATCTATAATTTTTTAAAACCATCTATGTAAACATATGGATTGCAATAAAGAATTGAGTATTGAGTATTGAGTATTGAGTAAAATTAAAGTTAGTTAGTTAGCCCATTTATGTCCCACTGCTGGTCGAAGGCCTCCCTCTCCCTTTTGCACACACGTCTGTCTTCGGCCATTGCGGGCCAGTCCCTCCGGTACTTATCAAGCTCATCTCTCCACCTTCGCCTTGGTCTGCCGCGATGTCGCCTTGCGTTCAATGGGACCCAGTAAGTGGCTCTTTTAGATCACCGCTCATCCGACACGAGGCAAACATGTCCGGCCCAATCCCACTTTAGAGGGAGTGGAAATAACTAGTGGGAGTGGAAATAACATTAAAAGTAAATCTTTTTCTCATTTCGATCCTGGGCAAAATAAAATCTCGCTCCTGGCCTCCTCACGCACCTTCCATCTTTTGCTAGCCCGCAGTTGCTCCTTCCAATTCTGGTAGTCTGGCATGGTAAGTTTGTCTGGACATACCATGACGAGTTAAAATAGCAGTTGTGCAAACGAGAAAGAGGGATGGAGCCATACACCCCATAGAGAGATGGAGCTACCATCTCTCAACAGTTTAGTCGTAAAATGGATCGCGTTAAAAGCCCGTGGTAGCAATGCAATTCGTCCTGGCGTCTCGTGGTCTTACATCTCTAATTATACTCTTTTATTCCAGCGGCGAGAAGCGACTGGGAGACGATAGTAAAGAGATCGACGACCTCATAGAAGCTCACTCGAACAAGAAGAAGAAGAAAAAGAAGCATGTACGAAACCAAGACTAATAAATATTTTTACGTAACGTATTTGGTTTTATTTGTTGTTCCTTTGATGTTTATCTAAAAATAATGAAATGTTAGGGTTGTTATGGTCATGCGTCTAACAGTGGACGTCTTACTGCTGAAATGATGCATTTTTTTTTAAATGTACTAGCTTTCCGTCCGCGGCTTCGCCCGCGTGGACTACAGTTTATATCGCGCGGGCAGAGATCCGTGCTCAGCAGTGGAATTATACTCGTAGGTAGCCTATGTGTTATTCCAGTGTCTCTTCTACCTACCTACCAAATTTGATCTAAATCCGTTCCGTAGTTTTTGCGTGAAAGCGTAACAAACAGACAGACAGACAGAGTTACTTCGTTCGCATTTATAATATTAGGAGGGATAGGCGCGCGTTTGAACCACTATCTCACCTGAATGTTAAGAGCTTTTAAAATGCATGAGCGTCTGTACAGGATTATTTTTAAAATACTAGCAACCTCTCACGACTATGTTAAGAACATCATAAATTCATAAACAACAACTTTTGTTCTATGAATTTTAAAAATTTATCATAATTATTTCATCAGATTTTCATTATCATACAAAAATTAAAATATTTAAATAATAATATATTTATTTGCTAAAAAACATGGTAAAACAGGTATATTTAAATTAACATTTTTTTTCAATGAAGTCTTTAAACTGAACGTTCTTAATATTACGAAGTTTATGCGAAGTTATCTATAGTACAATATCGGAGGGTAGCTGAACATAAACTTGACCTATTTACGGGCAGCCCTCACTAGTCGGTTGGTCGTCGTGAGGCGCTTGCGTCGCGACTCGCGTCATACCGTGTTCTTGTAGCAAAATTCGGCAGTGCGGACGTAATTATCTTTACATGGCGGTGTATCAATATTCTAATGTAAAGTACACGGAAATGGCGCGAATGCTTGCTCAGTGTGATGACAATGTTTCGAAAACCTACTTACTACGAGAACAGAGCGCGGGAGGCGTAAGCAGATGCGGCAAAATACAGAATTGAAATCTGTTACAACAATGAAATCTTGAAGGTTAGTTTTTGGCAAATGTATTATATTTTGTAAAAATAAGGTTTTTAGTGTTTTCCCTGTATATCTTTACATATAATGTATTTATACATGACTAACTAGTGACCCGTTCCAGCTTCGAGGTACAAATTATATGCATAAGGGAGGGTTGCCACTGAGGCTTAGCTAGACAGAGTGGAGTGGAGAAGAGTAGTGACAAGTAGCAAGGGAGGAATGGAGTTGAGCTGCCCTCCGGTCGGTACCACACCCTGCTCTACTCCGCTCTGTCCGGTTCGGAGCCGCGCGTTAAGTTTGAGAGTCCACTCCACTCCTCTGTTTTCACTGATGCGTGATGCGGAGTGGAGATTTTGTGCACCGTGATTGGTAAATTTACGGTCTGCACCTCTCCTCTCCGTCTCGCTCAGCGTCACTGGAACTAACCCTCTAAACCTTAATTAGTGACAACCAACCAAAATCAGTTTGCGTGTTTTAGTTTTGGAGTTCATTTTTTTATACTGTTTTTCTTTTAGTAACAATTATCTTCTTTTTATCTTTTAGTCACTATACTACACACCCTTGTACCGTCCTATTTGTCTCATACACTCGTATAACCCGTGCGCAATAACATGGCACCTGATGAATGACGTTTGAAATATTGAGTTCATTGAATTTAATTTTAGTTTTTTGAATATCAACATTTATTCTGTGCTGAGTAGTTTTTCATACGACATGCTACTTACTTTACGAATTTACGATGATTTAAACGTGACAATACAAACTATTTTCGAGTATTCAATGCGGCAACTGTTTTCAAGCCAGGTGCCATGTTAACGCGCACGGGTTGTACATAGGGCAAAACCATTTTTTTTTGTTTTCGAGGGTAGTCCTTCAAAAGACGCCCGGACTTTGGGGATAAATCCGGAGAGTGTGGGATTTTTACGTCACTAAAACCACCCCAGTGATCACCATCAGCACGTAGAAGGGGCCCCGTTACCTCTCAAAAGACCATTCCGGAACCCCCTCAGTGCAACGCCTGTTACGACACGTCCCTAAAGAGACTGTACAACGGTCTCCCCTGAGCCTCTTTGTGCACGGCAGCATGTGATCACTGTGACATCGTCTTCCCTGGAATCCCTCGATGAGCGAGCAGAGTCCCCACTATGAGCGCCCGTGGTTCCAAAGTCGCACTTGTATTTAATGATACAAAGGGAATTCGGCGTGTTACGCATCTCGATGCGTGTTTGCCTCCCCGACGCCTTCTTCTCCGAGCGGGATCGGCCCTTTCACGATCTCGCTCAGTGGTCTCCTTCTGGACCATCACAATCTAAAAGAAGGAAGCAACTTCCTTCCAGTTTTCTGGCTCCACCAACATAGCCCTCACTACTCCTGGCAGAGAGATCTCGCCCGATCCTAGCGACCAGGACTCGTCGCTCTGTGGCCCACGCTGGAAATTCTTCTAGCGTGTGCTGTGCTGAGACCAGATTGCCGCCGCAATGGTGCCCGGTCAGCACCTGTGTGAGTCTGTAGGAGATGCGTTCCTTTCTTGTCAGCCAAGCTTCAAAGTGCGGTAGATCGGCTTCGACAACGCGCTTGCACGAGAATTGCGGCTGCTGTAGCTGCTCGCGCCACCTCTCGAGCGCGTGTCGTCGTTCCTGTCGCCTCAGCCTTAACTACTACAGCAATTCCCGGCACGCTATTGCCACTTTGGCGCATATCACGAATCCGATTGTAGACTCTTGCGTCCATATCCGCGAGGAAGTCCAGTGGCGGAAAGCGTGCCAGGAGAGTTGGGGCAGACCTACTATAGCGATGTCCAGAGGACATGGTATGCAGGCAAGTCTTGTAAATGTCTCTCTTTACACTCCTGGATATACTTACTTATTGCTTATATGTACATGATCCAGCTCCATGCTCCTGCGCGCGCTCGACTCGTACTCGTAAGCATGTACATGCAAAATACGTTTGTCTTGGTACAAGTTTAATACTTTAGGTAAATGCAGTTAGGAAGATAATACAAGGACAGATGAAGAAAACGACAGGTTCAATAATAATTTCTATAATTATTGTAATATAAAAAAGTGTTGGTAGTTATTCAACCCTTGGAATAGACAATAGATATTTCCTCTTAAACATAACAAATATGAGTGCGTGCGATGCGACCGGGGTGGGGTGGCGCGCTCGTAAAAAAATATCATTTTTTAATCCGACCGTGCGCGCGCATCCACGCCCTGACGCGCCGCCGCACGCATACTTCTATACCATTTTATTACAATATAATGTGATCTAAGAAAAATAATATTTTCGTCTAACGCCCGATACGGGGCGTCTGGTAAACAATTTTATACTATAATTTGTTTGTCCCTTATTTTAATACACGCGTTCTACTCGTTACAAATGTAACATCGGCTCGTGCCGCCAGAGTGTTACAGCGAAGGCCCGACGTCGGTCTGCCGCCCGCAGTGCGACTGTGGCCGGCTGTTGGGACATGCCGCAGTCCACCCGCGAGCCGACCTCCCGCCACGGATTCGCCACATCTCCCCCCACCCCCACAAATCCGCCACGAGAGGCCGCCACTTACATTTGCTCTAATATTTGTTAACATACGAAGACCATCCTCTGTACTTTACGCTATCATATCGAGAATAAAAACATCCACTACAAAACATAATTTAGAATATCATTAACATTAGCTGCTAGTATCGTTAAGTTAAACGTTATGGGTTTCGTTAATTTATACACTATTATTTTCTCACTTTGACTTGCGGGACACTTTCAAAGGTCGAGGGAAGTGACAGGAGGAAGGAAGGAGGGAGGGAAGAAACGATACAAACATAACAGACAAGGATAACGGTTTGTAGATACACGCAATCTTGCTAAAGCTAGGGCGCTTAAAATATATAATGTCCTTATATTAATATTGGTGTTTATGATTAAAAGTATCCCGTAGTAGATAACTTTGGCTAAGCGAGACGACACCGCGGCGTGCGCGAGACTACCAGACGTAGATACATAGGTACAGAGTAATTGAGAAGGAATTGCACTTAGGAGAGGATTCGCGACTCTTGGCACTTTGACTTACGCTAATATTTGTGTCGGACATGTAGAGTAACTCAAGAGATAGGAGAGTGAGGAAACGTGCGCTGGGAAGCGGGAGGCGAGGAAGTGGTTCAGTGTTATGTTGAGCGTCACGCGACCGCGCGCGCTGCACGCGCGGCCCGAGTCTAGCGGACTGTATGCGTGGTGCGTGCGACACTAGAACATAACGTGAACATCGACCAAACACACAACACTCGATACATTCGATTCACTACGTAACTAATTACTTCCACTTGAGATAATATATTATAAAATATAAATATACTTTTAAAACGTCAAGAATTTGAACTTATTGTACGTACATGATGATGTAAGCAGTGTACAGCGTCATCGACTAGTCGCCACTGGATACTCTACACATATACATCGTTTGAATTATTTACTCGAGAGACACAAAAGCAAATGCACAAGACCTTATTGCCACACTTAAAGTTATTGCTACGACATATACATACCGCTCTACGTATCATATATAATTGTAAATATAATCAATAATAATTAATCAATCACAACATCCAATAAAACAAAAATATATTTCAAATATTATTGCATTAATTTAGTTCAACTATAACTCGGAAGGGGTTCTCACTTAAACCGCTGTATAATCTCTTTACATTTAGTGCGAGTAGTTACAGTGCAGTGAATACCAGAAATACTGCGAAGTTAATACTTCATATCGACATCGATGAAAATAACGTTACACATCTCTTAACTGCGTCTCAAGATCGAGAGATTCCAAACGAAATTGGAGCTAAACGATTTGTCACTAAGGCACAATTTAAATTTCCCATTTGAACTTTATTTAATTCTAAAATAAACGAATTCAATTCCCCTTCTCACACACAGGCTGCGTAGACGTGTGGCGGTGGCGTGGCCATCCTGTGCGACTCGGAGCCACTCGGGGCCACTCGGAGCCACTCGGGGCTCACATCTATACAGATCAACGCGTATCAAAATCACTGTAAAAATATTCAATGTGCGTGTACGACTTATTCATTTATCATTCACATTCAGTTTAGAATCGCGTCGATAGTTTAGAATATACAACGTTTATGTTTTAATGGTTTGCTTACTGGTAACTTATAGTATAATATAATTGCTTGGTGTATAACATTGCTGTCTGTAGTCACAGTTTAGCCATTACCTTAATGTAACATCTATACTTATTGCCTTTTCGTTGGTACGGCAAATTAAAGATGATAACAAACTTTTAATTACGTTAAGCAAAGTTATAACATGACAATAATGTGATTTAACATATATAACTTTAAATATTTGACTAAGTAAATGAGTTGACTGTTTTTGAAGCTCTTGATTCTAAGTACAGATCCACTACTTGAATATAAAACTTGTAAGTTAACTTTAATTTTGAATATTGGTGTTACTGAGAGTGCTAGTTTCAATATAAAAATATAATTTCTTGCAAAACAATGTTTGACTTGAGGGGCACTAAACGTTGGAAGTAGCAAAATGTTGTCTTAAACCTATATCTATAGTTGAGCTTAGGTACTGACTCATTGACAGATAAATTAGAAGATTTATACGAACAATGAAAGGGCACTAGCGAAATATGTAATCTCTAACATTTATACTTTTATAGATCAGGAATCAAAGCGGCGGTGCTACCACCTTACCGACGTTAATCTGGAGTTTTATCGACTCAATGGGTGGCTGTATAACATAGTTCATATTATTATACCTAATCATCACAAGCAATCATCTGATTGCCACATTATCATCATGAAGTTGCGACGTGTGAATGCTTCCTCCACTATGGCGCTGTGCTTATCGAAATCACGTGACAATGACTGTTGGCTGTGACTTGAACACGAGTGACATAAGGGTGACATCAGACGCACGATGCGTCGTCACTCGGCCAAGCTACATGGCAGACATAACGTATACATTTAGACAAGCACAGCACCTGTAGTACTATGCTAATGTATTAACGTCAACTATAAATATAAGTGCAAGTGAATGATCTCTTTAAATAGTACCTAATTTATCAATATATCGATCGCTGCGTAAACATATTTATCGCAAAACTATTATTATCTATCGTATACAAAAGCGCGTTGCGTTGGGCCTCGACACGCGACGGCGGCCCGCGGCAGGAGCTTGCAGCGGTCCAACACGAATCTAATGACGACACACAGACAACTAGAATTACAAATACACGAGCTTCATATAGAGCTTTATAATTGATATAATCTTTGCATACTGTTTTGTTTATACTGTGGCCTCGGTACAGCAGAGATAGTCGTAGGCAGTTTAACATAACAATTTGGCATTCCCTTATAACTCCGATTGTTTGTACCATTCCTTTGACGCTTACTTAAGTGGTTTGGAAGCGTATGCGAGCGCATATCCCCGGTATAACATCTGGAAGTGACAACGTCGTACAGTGCCGGCCACTTCCAGTTAGTCGACTATAAAGTATTATTGCTTTCAGTAATTACATACCATTGTACTCTTGTATATTTTAACCTATTCTAACATCAATATTATTTATAAAAATCTTATTTATAAATGCATACAATCACTTGATAACCGTTCAACATTAATCGTGATCGTTGTATTAAATAATTCTGAGGAAGCAGAGATAAATATAATGATATTTTGTTCTACAATATTTCTGTAATAAGTAGGTATTAGTTTCGATTGGTGTTTTATACAGGTACATCGTATTAAAGTTATGTATCCTACTTATGTACAGTTCAACAGAGCTCTATAATACTTCTATACTAACGTTAAGCGTGTCCCGTCTCACACGTATTGACGCACAGTCGACCGCTGTACCGAGTCCGCAGTATTCTGTATATTAGTGCTTCAAAATTACTCTAAAATCGGCAGCTGAAAAGACACTTGCTATAAGGCATTATTGACGATCACATCTGCTGAACGACAATATTATTGCGACGATAGCTTGTACTGGGCCACGCGCGGTGGCCGCAACGTGTCTCGAAATGGCAAAATTGACGAAAGGCATTTGTATTACACTATCACTTAATTAAAGCGTCCGTATCATATAAAACGCGATCCAAACTCGCGGCAACACAAGCTTCCTTCCATTCTCTATAGCTAATATTTTGAAAGATCCCAATTGACTCCTAATGTCTAAATACGTCTGCTAGCCACACCCTCGCAAAACAAAAGGAAAAAGGTAAATTAAAGAAACAAATATGAATCCATACATAAAAATTAATGTATTCTATTATCAATAACATAAGGTATAGTTACACAAAATAATAAAATTAGAGGAAAACAAATTTATACATAATCTTAACGCGAATAATAAAAAAAAAACAAATTATACATGCTATCAACACAAGATGCTATAAAAAAAGAAAACAGTATTTTACAATTTCCTAAAACAATCGCCTAATGCTTTCTAACCAGCGCTCGCTTGTTCATCAACTTAGCATAATAATTGTCAATTTGGTTTCAATTTTAGGGCTCATTTAATTGAGATTTAGGATTTACCTCAAAATGGTCAGAGCATTCTACACATGTGCGAGGGAAAATTAAAGTAATTAAGTAATCCATTGACATGGTTTCGAAGAAAGAGCTCTATTATATAGCTAAGTGCGAACCGTCGTAGGGACTTAGATAAATAAAATGTAAGCCAGTCGGCCGATTATGTACTTTACACTAATAAGAATTAGATGTTTAATAAAATTAACAAAGTTGTAAGGGCTCATTAAGTAATTATGTATTTCCAGTACAGATTTTTCATTTTGTGGATTCGTAAGTAATGACTTGATCACAGTTCTTTTGTCAATGGTAATTTTGTGATACTTTTAATAATAAGGCCAAATAATAGCTTAATCACAAAAAAAAAAATAGGCAACAAAACAAAAAAATAATAATTGTATTATAACTCATTATGAACTATAACGATAACAAAAACCAAGTACATAGACGCGAGTTTCCAAACGAGATGCATTTAATGATTTTTGATTATTTAAAATAATAATAAATTAAAAATGTTCATGACCGGGTCATGACGATAACTAACGCCAATTGTTTGCAAGACTCGATAATGCCAGATCTTTGTTAGAATGCCTCGCAATTACTTCTAAAATTTAAGTAAACTTCGCTTTATGTGCAATAAAATTAAAAGTAATACAATGCCACAATAATAAATAAAATAACTAAAATTTAAAATAAAACATTTGTGCGGATAGTAAGTACCGATGTTGACAAGATATTGTCTAACGTTGTTGCGAATGTTTCCAATTAAGACCAACAAAATTAACGTTAAATTATAAATCTGTACGTTCAGATGTCCCTTTCTCTCTATCAGTTTCTTTTATAGTAAGTCTGCGATGCTTGTAATTCGCACGCCTAATCGTATAGACCTAACTCAAAAATGAGGATATTTGTAAATTGAACCTTATTATTAACACATACATTTTAAAACTCAACTACCCTCTTTTTTGAGGAAAGTCTTTTTATGTTTAAGCGCGTTACTATCTCACACGACAGTGTTCAATCAGCTACAGTATTATCCAGTTGCATCTTAGACCTGTCCCATCCGTCTGAACAGGTGAAACCTTAACTAAATACAAAGTTTCAACACACTTTGACAATGGAGTGTAACTTAGTTATAGAAAATGCTCTAACATTCCCGATAACTACAGTTCTGACAAGTGTGTTCAATTACAACTATAAAACTATTATATAACCTATCTCTAATTGGAATATATCCCGGCACTATTAATGTGATGTTTTTAACTAGATTTTGAATGTGTGAAATGCAACTGGGACAGTATTGTAGCGTTGAAGGTCTATGCTAGAGGAGGCGAGCATGACCAGAGTACCGACCTCACATTCGTGTAGTGTCGTTCGTGCTCGGCTCCTCTAGTGTAGCCCCGCCTTTAGCAACGATACGTAGGTCGGCATTCATAAATTTGTATTATTGCTATATTGCCAATTGACTACGTTACCGTGGGTATTGAACACTGTCGCGTGTGACCTGAATGTACAGATCAACAAATAAAGGTATTCAAGTGAAAGCTACGGGTTCCAGTGCAGACAAGTTCTCGCTAGATGGCGTTGAAAACAAAATTTTTAGTTTATTTTGTATTTCCGTGAAATTCGAACCAAATTATTGCTTCAATTGGCAATCATTTGAGTAAATTCAATAAAGTGAAATTTCCAATTATTTCCTTGACTTAATAAAGTTCATCAACATCATTTCAGTCAAAAGACGTCCATTACTGAACACTACGACTGGTCCTGTGCGTTCCGCATCCATCGGATTCCCGTGACCCTCACCAGGTCATCGATCTACCTTGTGAAGGCCTTCAACGTTGCGTCTTTCGATACGCGGTCGCAACTGTAAAACTTTTAGCCCCAAACAACCATTTATTCTACGAGCAAGTGAGTTATAATGTTCTCATACACTAAAAACAGAATAAACTTAAAATGTTGATTAGAGCGCCATCTAGTGAAGGACTCGGACGCGTTGGAGCCCGTAACTGTCACGCAAGTAGAGAAGGCATGCGCTGGCTCGTGGCTCGAGCGAGTCCACGGCGGGTAACTAGCGAGGGGTAATGTGACGTCACCGCGAGACACTGCTTCAGGGGACCGAACGCGTTAACACCTAAACTATAATATACTAATAACTGAACGCTGCAAGCTCATCTACAAACATTTACAATAACCACTTTATTTAAAAATAAACAAACGGTGTGTTATTGAAGATCCCGTGAACTTGCACTGTCACGCCAGGCCTCGCACTCAACACATCCGATACACGCACCATTATACAAACATTATTATGTTAATTTCTCCTTGTCCGCTTAGCTATAAATATAGTTTACATAATATAAATTAAAATATAGAGTGAAAACTACACATTTCTTACGATATACTATGTACAAGGCATCTCGTCGCTCCTCACTGACAATTCGCGCCCGAGCGCGGCGCGGCCCTCCGCCCTCACCTCACTTACTATAAACGTTCATACAAAAACCTATCTGGCACTAACATGTATATTCATTACAAAATGTATAATATAATAATATTATGTATATACAATCACAACATAAATTTGATAAACAACCGAGAGAAATAGATAATATATTGGTGTTACGGACACTTTGTTGCTGAGTCAAATCTGTTCTTGTCAAGCATTGTATTGTACTCTTTAAAAGTATTCATTAAAAAATATTTGAACTTTTTTTATTATTAAACGAAAGGTATTATTTATTTTGATTTGATCAGAATTGCGCTTCACGATTGAAACATTTATGCTTATTGATGTTTATCCTCCATTGCGTTTCAAAGGGCAGTGTGGAATTTACTTAGAAACGAATCTAGCTCCCCTAACAGAGTATTATTGTCACTCCAAAAAATGTTAAGAATGCGAAGATCAGAGATTAAAGACTATCTTGATCGCGTACTTCAATCATTTCTAAGCGTACAAAATTATATAGTTCGCCATTGATTACATTCGTAATGAAACTACCTGATTTGTCCCCAAATTATTTGATATGTATACGAAAAAATGTTTTTTTTTTTTAATATTAAGACATGACAATCAACAGGGTTTTTGCTCAATCATTGTTCTGTATTGTGTTGTAGGAACACGTTTCCCGAGTTGTTCGCTTGACGCTGATACTTGTGCGGCGTGGAAACAGGATGGCTCTACACTCTACTATGTTCATTTAAACTTAAGTTCTTATTCAAAATGGAGTAATCACTATTTTTTCTAATCTTCTTGCAATACACAATTTTAGGTATTTTCAGACTGCTGTAATGGAAGATTGCAATTTTTCACAATTAAAAATGCATTTAAGTCTCCGAAGACGGAATACTAGTCTGTACCTTACTTTGTGCTAAGTAACTTATTTAAGCAACAATGACTTTTGTCCAGTAAAATTACTAAGCCTATTGGTTTTTAAGTATACGGCTCATTTCCAAATATAGCTGTGTATGTTAAGCATTCAATCCGCTTCCAATGGTACGATAGTCTTCGGTCTTAAGACCCCCGTCATTGTTCTTCAGACCCCGTCACTGTTCTGTCCCAAACCGTATGGAAGTACATATATAAGTGCGGAAGTATTTTGCGTTAAGTATCTACGTTAATAAGTAGCGACCTTAACTTTTCATGAGGTAGATGAAATATCACGTCATTTCATAGTAACAGTCAATTTTGATAAAATATACACGCGGTGCGTCCCATCAATATTGCACCTTCAATCTTTTTGCCTGTATACTCCATGCGGAACAAAATTAGACAATGAAATAAACCTTTTTTACTGTCCGTGCTACCGATTTTGACTTTTATTGCGTAAGTGACATGACAAACAGTGGCTGCAGTAAATAGTTGGTATTGTAACCACATTTTTGCTTTTAATGCCATCCTTATTTCTACGGAATAGAAGCCAAAATCGGTTGAACGAACAGTAAAACAAGTTTGTTTATATGGCTAATCATATTGCGACTGGAGTAAGTAGTTATCGTAATAATCTAAACTATTGGTGTTGTAGTGGTCTAACTTGTGCCCATCCTGTTTCAGTGCCGCACAGTTGTATTATAATAATTGATACATCGGATTCAGTGAGCTAGATCGCCCCGTTACATCGTCGAGTGATTACTTCGCTTCGCCGCTGCTAGAATTATACATCTAAACTAAATTATAAATCAAATTCCACATAAATCACTCGCGTAAACGAACACAGCGAAAGTATAAAATCTGTAAATTATTGCGAAGACCTACAAGTGATCCCATACATGTTGAGATATTAATAATATACTCATTGGCCCACATGCGATCAAAATATTATTTTTGTCGTATAACTCCCATAACACTAAGAAACGAGCAATTCGTATAAGTGTTCCCGACAGTAAAACATTTCCATTGATAGGTAAGTAAAACTACAACGAAAAACACTTAAGATATGATTAGTCTATCACTTATTATAATACAGAGTCTGTAATCAAATCGGACTCGGCGCTCGCCCGTTGCTAGGCAACGATGCCTTATTTACAATTTTCTTACAAATTTTTACACTTTGCTTTTTGGTCATCGATTTGGGAAGAGAACGAAATGCGAAGACATTGAGTTTAGTTGTCAGTGGCGATATCGTGGAGGAGTATCGCGAGGACGTATACGTGGAGGCTGCCCTCTCACAGATAACTCGCGCGTTCTTCTGCTCATACGTTTTATTGTGTTCACAGTCGGTTCGGTTGGTTTCCGAATCAGTGTGTCTCTACGACAATGCGAGGTAACCAATACATCAAAACCGTTTGTAATATTGGGATAAAGCGTTACGGGGATAACGTTGTGCCTACACGCCTCTCTTCGTTCAATATTGCTGAGTTTTAAAACTTATATCAGAAGACGCCGACCATCAAACTGGTGATCTTCTAATAAATGCGGACACCAAGCCTTTACACCAATCATAGCGATCGAAGCATGCATACTATTCCCATTGAACTATATGAGTGATTTATCAATCTCATTCGTTCAATGGAACTATAACTACATATTTGCACAGTCAAATCGCTACAACCATTATACAGTATGTGACGAATCAGGAATATACATTTTTAAGCTTGTATTAATGAATCGCTTTCGAATTATTGCTGTCGAAATATCAACGTCGGTTCACTCGCGTCTCAACTTACGATATGTTCATTAATCAGCATTTTTCCATTCAACATTTAAAAACCAAAGTTAAAACCGATTTATTAATACATGCTAAAACACAACTTATTGAATTAGACATAACGACTAATCTCCCTTATCTTTTGAATCCTTAACTAAAGGTAAGCAAGTCCTTTTTACATATTAATATACATACAATTAATATTGTAACACTTGACATTTAGTTGAAGAGTCAAAAGACGAGTTTGCCAGCACATACTGTAGACCGTAACCGCTCGACAACATCACCCCTAGCACACAAAGTCTAGCGCACTACACGTGGGCGTGCAGGCGCTGGGCGCGGCGTCACTCGCGCGGCGCGTTCTTGAGCAGCGAGATGGCGTGGCGCACGTACTGCACGAGGTGCCGGAACGTCGACGACAGCGACAGCGGCCCGCACTTGCGGTCCACCGCTATGAACAGATCTGCAATACAAACACAAGGTCTTCACTTCCTTGAAAAACTAATCGCGCTACACTCACTTTATGTCTTATAACATTTTAGCTCTTTTCAATATTATTCAATTTAGACTCTTGCACGGTAATCGGTAACTATATTATGCCCTGTTTACACGTTAGTCCAGCATCGCCCATTGTGTAAACGGGTAAACCTGACATCCCTAATCCCTTGGAGGACGGATGGCCGAGGCTGGGCCAACGTGTAAATGGGACATAATTAGTAATTCTAGCTGTGGAATTGCCTGTTCATCTTGTAACACAAGTGTTTTCCAAAAACCTACATACAAGGTGGAATACAGCTGAGATATTTTCTTGTAAACGTTAACCCTAAATTAACTTTGTGAAAAGAGAATAAATAGTAATTATTATTATTATTATTGCTTCATTTGTCTGCGGTCTTCGCGTCCAAATATTGAATTGAGTGAATAGGCTCTCAGTTCTCTGTTTCAAAGAATCATATAAAAATACTTACTGTTTGTAAGTACGTAGAACCTAAAGATTAAAATAGCAATGCTGTATACATACCTCTATTAGCCCTAAGCCTGCACAAGGAGTCGGCCTGCTCCCACAGGTCGTGCGCGACGTAGAGGAAGGCGTAGTACTTGTTGAGCAGCAGCAGCGCCTGGTGCGCGTGCGCCGGCACCGAGTGCGCCAGCGAGCAGTAGCCCGACGACGCCGACCCCGACCCCACCGACCCCACCGACCCCGCCGGCGACGGCGTCGGCGACAGCGGCGACACCGACTCCGCCAGCGCGGGCTGCAGCAACGGGAGAACAGGGGTTGTAGCATTTGCGGAAGGTAGGGTACTTAGTTGTATAATGGTGATAAAAATTGTGAATAGAAATGCAAGGGTTGGTTGCAACCATTAACGTTTTAATCACTAGCGTCGGATTGCCCCGACGATTATTTCCGTGTCCTATTCGGCAGGGTCGTGTGTTTGCGACTGGGTGTTTGGACTCCATCTCGTTTAGCTCTTCAATCCCCATAGGCAACAGAAAAGCTGCTAAGATGGAGTACTTGGTTGTAAATGTGCGATCCTGAAGGAATAAACGCGGGAGTATTTGTCGGGTATATGCGACGTAGACTGTGAAAAGGTTAAGGACTCCTTTCAAGTAAAAAAATACTTTGTTATAAACCAATAATATCGTACTAAAGTAAAATTACTAACCAAAGTTAAGTTTCTATTCACCCATACATTTCTATACATCCTGTTTTATTTATGAATAAGGTTGTTCGCATTTTATGGTACTGCAGTATTTTGTAAAATATTTTCATTATTTTACATTCATTAATAAATAATATTTCCGCAAAATTTCTCAGGAGAGAATAACGATATTTTAATTTCATAGTTAAGGATGAAGTTTCTGAACTTCTAAATTTGCTGTAAAATGTGATTATCGAGATCAAGTGTTTGCTAGCAAACCACCAACCATCATATAGGCGGGAATCGAACCCTAGTTACAAATATTTCAGGATTTTATAAAGAGTTTTTCGTAATTAATATTTATTATTTATTTATTTTATTCGTCACATACAGGGTACAAAGGAGGAATAAATGCCTTAAGGCATTCTCTACCAGTCAACCTTTGGGGGATGCAGAGACAAATTGGTCAATTATAGTTCATATCGTGACGGGAATAAGATGACTTATCGTTTACCCTAAAAGTATACATACAAGGTGTAAGGAATAGCCCTCCGCTAAATTTAAATGCTTGCTCAGTAGTCGAAACTGAAAAACCTACCACAATTTCTTTTTTCAGCAAACGATAAAAAATCGGCCTCCCCCATAATAATTGTCCAATCAGGTTTATCGTTTTGTATGGTGAGGCAGATTTGTTTTTTCATTTCCTGAAAATCTTGTGGAAGGTTGTTCAGTTTCATCTACCGAGCAAGCCGTAATAGTTTGCGAAGGGCTGTCCCTTACACCTTGTATATTTAAAATTCATCACTTATATCGAAAGCAAAAACCATCTACTAACTACAAAAACTGAGCAACAAAAACGTATATAAGTGTAAAATCATAGATATATTAATTCATACATTGGCAACTGTAATAAAATAAAAATATAACCGAAAACAAATAAATATGTATTACATAATTTTGTTTTTTTTATTATATTTTCCCAAGCACTTCACAAATACATTATGTCAATATTTCATATCACAACAACAAAAAAAAAAACTGTAAAATATCATATCTAATATAAGTATATGTTATCGAACTACTCTGAAACGGCTTGACCAATTTTTTTTTATGAATATTTGGTAGGTCTAAAAATAGGCCGTAAGCTACTTTTCACGCTGCTACCCCCACCCATTTTTTTCTTTAATAATTTATATGCCAGAACAAATTTTGCCGAGTCAGCTACTATTAAAATACTTCTAACATTAATAAAATGTTTGATTGTACTATAATATCCACATATTTTGTTATTTATCATGGTGTACAATAAACAATTAAAGATTGTAATTCGCATTGCCAATGTATGTAATAATATATCTAAAGTGTCTTTCTCTTCACTCGTCTGACTAGATAAACAAGGACAAAAAAAAACATCGTTTTTAAAAAACATCTAATCCAAAAAATCTTTATCATTACGAAGATCAAGTCGATCTACTGATAACTGGAAGTGACAAATGAAGAGAAACGACACTTAGTGGTAAAAATAAAAGACAAATTGATACAGACATCAGAACGTACCTTCTGTTGGTACTCGTGCACGATCTTGTTGTACTCCTTGACCTCGCGGTTGTACATCTTGAACATGCGCAGGTACAGCAGCGCTTGCACGCGCAGGCTGGAACGATACAGGACCACGTTACACACTTATACTATAGCATAGTTTGGACGTATGCGGAACAGAGAGTAAAGTCCCACATACCGAGGATCCTCCGACCAGACTCGTGTTATGTCTGGTGGGCAACTGCCCGATAGATGATTTCTGGCTGGTCTATATGTTTTTGGAGGTATGCGGAACAGAGAGTAAAGTCCCGCAAACCTCCGTTGGAAAGTTAGGATCCTCCGACCAGACAGGTGTTATAGTCTGATGGGCTACTGCCCGATAGTTGATGTCGGGCTGTCGTATGTTCAAATCGTGCGGAGAACTTTGATTGCGCGATGCAGGATTTCGTATTTTCTTCGTAGTTCTTATGTGGCGTCATAGATGTCGCCACATGTTCATTGTTTTTTCATAGGAATGTGACAACTGACATTCTGGAACTTACTATCCATGGAAAAATCATGAGTAATTTAACCAAAGACTGAGATAATACTTACCTGAACATAACCCAAATGAAAGCATGATATATGAATAGAAAAGTCTTGGTATTGACAATGGCAAAAAATAAATAAAACAAATTAATTACCTGAGAATATCCAGCTTATTGAAAGTGTCGTGAGGTGACGCCCTAAACCTCTGCGGCATCGAGTGTATACTCTTGATATACTCGATGGTTTCCCGGTAGATAGTAAAGGCGCCTTTAGTGTCGAGTTCTAGCTCCAGTACTCTGCCGGTTAGAACGAAGCACAGTACTGATTCAAGGTAGAGCATGACCCTCGGGAGAGGTTCCTGTTCCTTCTCAGCGGCCGTGCGCAGGCGCGTGGCTTCCTCCAAGTAGTACCTGTCGAGGGAAATGCTTGCGTTACGGCTGGTAACAACAATGGAGGTGTTAGTATATTGGAATGTATGATGTACCTATGTGTGTGAGTAAGTATAATTCATGCACAACAAGTTGCATGAAGAACTTTTTGATGATCTGAAAATCTTTATGTGCTATGTACGCTGAATAAGTCCTAGAATAAAAAAAGATGTATTTTGATTTTCTTTTGCGTTTTATTTTTAATAGAGGAGGTGTCGTAAATATTTGAACTATAAAGGGGCATTTGTTGCTTGTCTTCTTCTGGTAGTAAAATTCCCCTTTTCTAGTTTCAAAATAACTAGAAAATAACTGATATTGTATATTCTAATTGGTATATACACAGACAATCAATTTAAGGTAGATGACAGCTACCAGAGAATCGTTGGTTCGCTGAAATATATCTCGCCTTTAAATCAGAACACAGTAATATTTCTTAGCGGTAGAAAATTTTCTTCTTTTTCTTTCCTATTATTTTTAACAAACGCCACACTAGATATCAGTTCTGTATTGTGGGTGCGTTCAAAAACATGTAAATTCACATAAACAAGACCCGGAAAAATATCAGTAGGCCATACAAATAATACTCCGCGACACAAGTCAAAAACAAGTAGTTTTTTTAAGGAGTGTGTGATGATAAAATGCTGTGGCGTACTCACTTGTGGTCCCTCTCCTCGTCGGAGAGTGCGTCGGCGGGGAGGCGCTCGAAGTACGAAAAGTAGATCGGCGTCTGGCCCGCGTACGTGTCCGTCCGCTCGTGGTTCGTCGCCGCTACCTCGCCGCCCTGCATACAACACATCGGTTAGTTACACAGCTAGTTAGTTACTGAATGAAAAATATGCCATATAGTCATATTTATCCTCCAGTTAAACGTTAACCGCTGATTAAAAACTTTGCCCTGAGGAGATCATTGTCAATGCTAGTAAGACCTAAAATACTCGTGTTGTAATTTTACTCATGGTGAAAAAGAAGTATGTAGCTTGTGGTAAAAAATGAATAATTTAGGCACACGAGTGGACTCATCATCATCATCATCTTCCTGCCCTTGTCCCGTTTTATTCGGGGTCGGCGCAACACGTTTTTTTCTTCCATTCTGTCCTGTCACTCGTCACGCTATCACTAACTCCCTTTTCTTTCATATCACTTCTCACACAATCCATCCATCTTTTCTTTGGCCACGAGTGGACTATTTCCTGTAAAAGCATATAAGATACTTTTTATCTCAGTAGTTTGTTCTTTTGATATAATGGGCTAGTTGCCTAAAAAGATGTAATTAGTCCGTCTTTTAGATTATTCAAAAATAAGGGACACGTATTTTTTTATTTGTAAATTAAACCAAAAATGACAAAGATATAGCCCATTAAAGTTACGTGTAACGTCACGCTGTGCTACATTTTTTCGCACGGGGTGACGTCACACGTAACTTTAATGAGCTGTATCTTTGTTATTTTTGCTTAATCTAAAAAAAGAAAAAATACTTGTCCGATATTTTTTTATAATCTAAAACGCGGACTAAATAAAATGTAGTTATTTTGACCCTGGAAACTACCCTATTGGATGCGGGTAAAGCTGTTATCTGAATGTGTGTTACCTGTTCAGGATGCGGCGTGTGTGGCCTCTTGGGCACGTTCCGGCGCGGCGGGCGCTGCAGCGCGCGCACAGTGTCGGCGCGCAGCCGCGACAGCGACACGCGCACCACGAGGCGGGCGCGCGCACGGGGGACCACTGCAGGGGGGACATTATATTATGTTTTAATAAAGAAATATTTCGAGTATAGAGAATAGGCCTTAGCCTACATTTAGATGCCAGGCGTTAAACGCGCAATGCCCTTACCACCGCCGCCGTAGGCATTAACACGCGCGTTTTTCTTGGAAATTGTGTTTGTCATCTGAACGTAGGGTAATACTTATAGCCTATACACGTTAAGTAAATAGTGACGTCATCGTTTTCATTCGTTTAACTACGCCCCTTAATTCGTCAGATCATAGAAACCCATGTTCATATCGATTAGTTCAAGGAAAAACTGAACTCGCGGAACTCGCTGTTGATGAAAATTTTGACAATTCTGGTTTAATTTTAAAATAATTACATAATATTAAAAAATACTGTGTGTGGATGGAGAGGGTAGTCATGAAAAGATGAATGGATGATGTGAGAAGTCATATGAAAGAAAAGACAGTCACTGATGGCGTGTCTGCTGATAAGATAGAAAAAAGCAGTGTTCATCAGTGTTGTGCCAACTCCAAGTAATATGGGACAAGGATAGGAAGATGATGACGATAATGCTACAGGAAAGACTCAAGAACGTGCTTCGATAATGGAGCAAGGTTTGAAATGTCGTAAAATAACTGATTCGGTTCTTTAATCAACATTTTGTAAGATTAAAGAATCAGTTATTGTTATTTTAGGAATACACAGGTCGAAAATAAAAATATAGTGCTATAAGGAAACTCACCATTAGAAGAAGCTTCCTCCAGCCTCTCCGAGCCGCGGCCCGACTTAAGCCCCGACCCGACGTCGGCTTCCGCCCTCACATACCGCTCCGTGGCGATCCGTTCGACCCGTTCGACTGGCTTCTCAAGCACCTTGCTCTCGAGCCTGTCCAGCGACAGCTTGCTGTCGGACAACCGAGGCTTCACGTCTGGAAGGTGATGCGGCAACTTCTCCCCCGCTATCCGCTCATTCCGTTCAACTGTTAACCGATCGTGCGGTCTTTCAGGCAATCGATCTATCGACAACTTTTCGATCGGTAAACGATCGATCAGTTTCGCGCTCGATCGTTCTGTTGAGCGTCGATCTGAGGATAGGCCGCCGGACAGCCTGTCGACGGAGAGTCGATCGCTGGCTGAGGACGACGTGGAGGTGCGTTCCGTCGATATCCGATCGACGGGTCGCTCGGGTATCCGGTCGTTGGAGGTGCGCTCGGTGGGTATCCGTTCGGAGGGTATCCTCTCGTAGGAGCTCCGTTCGGGTAACCGGTCGATGGGCCGTTCTACGGGCACACGCTCATGTCGCTCGGCGGAGCGGCGAGGCTCATGTCGCTCGGCGGAGCGGCGGGACTCGTGTCGCTCGACGGAGAGGCGGTCTGTGTCCCTCCGGCGCTCGGGCTCGGGCGGCGACAGCCTTGCCATGGCCTCCTCGTTGCGTCGCTCAGCGGACCTCTCGCGGTGCCTCCGCTCTTCCTCGTCGGCTTCGGGCGCGGTCACCTCGATGATGGTCACCTGCCCCTTGCCTTTGCCTCCCTTTCCTTTGCCGCCTTTACCGCCCTTGCCACCGCATTCGTCGCTTTTCTTCGGGGTAAAAACCTGAGTAAAAAAAATTGATGAATTAATTTATGCTTTTCCAAAAAGATAAAGTCAATATGCTGGCATAAAAAAAGTTAGACGAGTGCGTGTGAGAGAGAGAGAGAGATACAACAAAAAAATCATTGAGATGTAAGGGAAGGTCGCATCAAGCATTAACTGAGAGCTTCACTCTTGTCAGGTGTTCGCTTTGGACTCAACACCAACCTTGCGAAAGATATGCGTCTTGGTGTCCTGCAGCGGGTGGTGGTGCGGCGGGTCGGGCTCGGTGTCGCTGTCGGCGAGCGGCGCGGGCGGCGCGGGGGGCGAGGCCGCGCGGGACTTGGGCGGCCGGCCGCGGCGCTTCTTCACGGGCCTCTCCTCCGACGGACGCGCCTTCGGGGGGCGGCCGCGCTTCACGGCTTCCCTGGGCGTGGGGACTACTCGAGGAGACGCCTGGGAACACAAATAATCATTACAATCTGGATTTGCATCATAGTTTAAAGTTTTTGAAGGTGTGACATAGATGTGGGATATTTCGCCTGAGAAATTAGCGATCCTATCAGGTTCAGAGTTCCAAACTCCAGGTTAATATTACTCGGTAATACATATTGAACACTTCACCACACCCGATTGGGTGTGATTCTGGCAGTACCTTTTGCAGTCACCAACAAGGCAGTAACAGTGGACTACACTTATTTCAAATTGAGTCCCCCAAAGGTAAATCTAGTAAGGTTAAAGTCTAAAGTAAAGTCTGGTAAGGGTTGCAAGAACCTGATGGATGTGAGACGCATAGGACTGTTCATTATGGCAACACTTGGGGGAGGCCTATGTCCAACAATAGCCGTCTTTTCGCTGAAACGATGATGATGATGAGTCCCCAAGTAATATCTGCAAGTCCTTAGTCA
This sequence comes from Mythimna lalbum, assembly GCA_949319445.1. Lineage (NCBI taxonomy): Eukaryota > Metazoa > Arthropoda > Insecta > Lepidoptera > Noctuidae > Mythimna > Mythimna lalbum. The sequence continues at coordinate 13,899,746 of OX439357.1, read as the reverse complement.
CCCACCAAGATCTCTTTGATGCTGAAACTCTTCAAAGAGGCACTCTAGATGTTCAAATATATGTTACCGTATGCCTTGAAGTTTCCTCGTCACTTGAGGCAGCGGAGACCCGGGTGGGGATGGAGCGCCTGCGCCGCACCACACCCGGCGACGGCGACGACGCCTCTGAGTCCGACATCTCCGAGATGGGGCTCTGGAACAAAACGATAAGGGCACATTAGTCTACGAACTAAGCAAGCTGTACTGGTAGCGACTGATCATATTAGCTGTTGGCTATATGTTAGCTGATGATCATCAGCCAGATCTTGGACAGGTTTCTGGGCACAAATATGAAGACAGTTAATAGATTAAGTAGAGAGAATCTATATAGAAAGCACGTTCTGTCATCTTTGATTCAACGTTGGAGTGTCAAAGATAGACGTGGACGGCCACTTACGGCCTGTTCACGACTTCGGTCTTAGCGGCGAGCGGGGCGGCATCGGTAAGCGGCCGCGCGGCGTTGAGCGGCGACTCATGTTCCAAACATTTTTATACTTTTGATCTTACCGCTCGCCGCTCCGCGCTTAGTTTCCGCTCACAGCGGCAAGGTCATGAACGGGCCGTTAGGACAGTTTAGCAAGTGAGACATGGTCAGATTAGAGCACCTAGAGCGAGTTTACTTGACGTTAACGCGATCGACACGTTCATGACGTTCGGTGCTCCGATTGGCCGGCTCCAAACGTTTAACCAATCAGAGAGCCAAATGTGGTAAACGTTTCGATCGCTATAACGCAAAAACAACCCGCACTTAGCGTACTAGACCACCACACTCGCACGGTTTTGACTGCGTCAATGTGTCCCAACTAGACAGGTTTTATTTGCAGCGTTCTTTCTGGGCCGCTTTGTACAAAATTGGAAAACTCATCATTTTGGTCACCTCAATCGCACTTGGCACAGTCATAGACGCAATATTCCCATGGATAGCTCCTACAGCTTGCCACAACGAATCCTTTAACACAAGGTACTGGCACCAGATCCTCGCTCGATCTTCAAGAGCCACATTAACGATACTGTTCTCAAAGTTCAGCAGTCCATACCGAAGGGAACTCTTAAGTGAAGATAGCTTGATCCATTTCTGTGTAACATCTTCTTGGTTTTCAGACATTATGTGGTGAAGCATGTTGTTGAGTATATTGAAGTAAATATCCATTTTTGTACTATCAATTTGGGTCTTGGTGTTAATATCTATCAACGGTTTTATTGTTTGGAGTTGGTGATTTTCTGGTTATGAGAAGAAGAAAAAAATCTCTTCGTCATTCTCCATTATATTTTCAATTATAAAGATTTTAGTACGTTTGGTCGAGTTAAACAATGTTTCAGTTTCAAAACATCCCGTAACTCAAAACACAAGCGTTCACAACGCGATCTCAGAATCAACCGCGAGCTTAAGAGTTAGATTGTAACGAACGCTTACTAAGTATTCTTACTGAGAAATGTATGGCCACTCAATTTCTCGGAACTGTTTATCTTTGGGAACATAACACCTGGGGAAGGGTCGCTTAATATAGTCCGGATAGTATTGCATTAACGAGCTAAATACGGAAAATGCTGGCGAGGTCATTCTTGACCGTGAGAGAGACATAGAGATACCTAACAACGTCCACAGAGTATAAGCAATAGACAAGTAATAATTAAACTAGATAAAGACACAGATCCAGTACTAAGAGTAAACGAGACAGGAATATAGGATTTTTTCTATCTCTTTCGTGATTGTAAACTTTTAATTTGGATCTAGGGTCCAAAATACATAGTCCCATCGGCGATAAATATGGTCAATACTTAATTTGAAAACTTTAATCAAACTCCTCTATTATATGTTCGATTGCTATGTCGTTAACCATCTCATTATAGAGCCCTTGGCAGGCCTATGTAAAAAAAAACGGTTTTCTATAACGTCACTTTGATGAAATAGTTGAAGCCGGCTTAGATGCAACCTACTCTGTAAATATTTGGCTGGCACGTATAGCGAAATTCTCAAAATTACATTGAGAGTTTCAGCCTGACTCTGAGATCATCTTTTAAACGGTTATCAGACAGAGTCGGGTGAAAAACATCTGTTATGTGACATGCCGCCAATAACACGTCATAAAAAAGAATTACATCTTGAAAGTGGAAATAAAAAAACTAGGTAATTGTCAAATCAGCTCTGCGCAAATTCCTACTCTAGGCAAAATACTGTCCTTGTGTGACCAATTCTGCATTTTGTGTATGTATCAAGTGACTTAAACAAACAGTCCGCCTATGGTGGTCAAACGAATTGTTGACAGATTTTGTCACCACCTGCTGCACTTCTAGTGACATGTGACAAGTTGACGACAGCTTCGAGAAATACCGACTTGTCACCCGATCTTCAAGACGTCGCCAGCTTGCTAAATAGGGCAGTGTTTATACTTAGACTAGCATAGTTACAATCTGAGTAGTACTTGGAAGTACAAATTAGATACTTGATTCTTGTTTAGCTGTTTTCATTGCTGCTATGTGATATCTAGTCATCGTTTACTCGCTGCTAGTATGTGTTAGGGCTGCTGAATTGTGCGAAAGAGTTACCGAGGTCCTGGAACGCAAAGGGCAACTCAGGTGGATTTTACTCATGCCCTCTCAATCCACCCCTATCACACACCACACCCCAATCCTCTCAAACCACCGACTTCTTCACCGAAAGCCCATCTCCTCGTTAATCCGCTACATTCGGTCTAGGACTGCAACCATTTCCGACTCATTTGCCGCAAGAAGAGTGGTGTCATCGGCGTAGCGAATGTTGGTAACACGAATGTTAAACAGAATAAGCCCTAGAATACATCCGTGGCCACTCCTCTGGTTTTGATGTTGATTTATCGACTTTTACGACTCCCTGGCTTGGGTCAGATAGAGTACGAAGTAGGACAATGTGATGATTAGGGACTCCAAGTTCTTGTCGTCACAGTCGGTCATATTACTTATTGAAATATTACACTGAGCTCTTTTGGAGCAAGTCGTTAATGTGCTCAAAATGTTAATGCCGGCTGCAACCCTGACGTGGTTGTTCGCACTTATGAGGTAGTTGATAAGTTGGTACACCAATTGGAAACCTGCAAAAACAGTTCATCATCCACAGTCGTCCGTTCCGTTCCTCGTGAAGGTTGCGGGATCCGATGGATGCGGGACGCACAGGATCGTTCATTGTGGCAACAATTGTGAGAGGCCTATGTCCAACAGTTGACGTCTATCGTCAATAACAGTTAGATTAGACTAAAAACTCACCGGTTTCCCCTTAATATCTGCAAGCGCATGTCTGACATCCTTCCCCGACTCGTAGGTCTGGTCAGGCGGGTGTGCAGGCGGCGGCGCGAAGTTCGACAGGCTCCAGGACTGCGCGGGCGCCGTGGGTGCTGGCGTGGGGGCAGCAGGGGCCGCTGGGGCAGCAGTGGGCGCTGGCGCAGGAGTCGTGGATTCCGCTGAGGAGGACTCTGATTCGGAGTCCTCGGAGGGTGATGAACTGCCTGAGGTTGGACTGCCTGACCCGATTGGTGATATAGGCCTGTAAATAAGATTAGTAAATTGATAATTTTGTCAAAACAAAATTGTACTGAAGCAAATGAGTTTGAGTGGCTGTTTAATAGATGCTTCGCCATAATCAATGAAAAATACAGAATAATAATATTTAGGATTACAGTAACTTTTGTCATCAAATAACTTTTCCCGCTTTTGGGTGGAGGGAGAGGGAGTGCCAGACTAAAACCCACTCTTGTTTTTTGTTGCCCTTGTCGTTCCTGGGCCACAATAACTCTTTCAAATAACGCAACCCAAGGCTTGCTTGCTGTCACCTGGCATATGAACCAGGGATTGCGGTAGGTATATCAACCAATCTAAGTAACTAGTCCAATTAGAAGATACGTTTTTGTGGTGTAGGTATTTTTAATAGTATGAAAGCTAGTGATGTAGTGAAGGAATTTGTCGCATTCAAACATAAAAACATAAAATCGTAACCTATAAAACTGCAATCCTTTCAAAACAAATACGAAACCTTCCGTGCGCTTGGCTCTTGGACTTGTGGAAATTAATTGAATTTCAGTCGCGTACTTAAAACTTGCGAGTTTCCACTCGAGATAAAAATCAATTAAAAACTTAGCGCTTACAAAGGGAAGTGCAGACGTGGCGTAATTCTGTTAAGCATGGCAATGAACGAATGAGTGAACGAACGAATGATTGAATGATTGAACTTACGGTCCTATCGCGTGTGTGTTCGGGACTTCGTCATCGCTCTCCGATAAGCCGAGGTCCTTGTTCACCACGTCACTGGAAAAATAAATAATTATAATAATTAGTTACTTAACTATAATACTTAAAGTAAGCTTTGTTATGAACTTATCCGTCAACTCTTAACCTTTTAAATTCTCTGAAGGATAAGCTAAAATAGAATTACGTGTAAGCAACTACCCCAAAACAAAGTTCATTGATCTAGTAGACTATACAACATGTAGGTATCTAGATAATATAATAGACGCACGTCCTGAAAGTAGTACCTAATGTCAGAATACTGAATTGATTTTATTTATTTTTAAATATAAAAAAATACCTATTTTAATAAATACTGATTGTACCATTAGTATGTGTCCGTGATGCTCTACCAAACCTATACAGGGTGTAAGGGACAGCCCTCCACGAACTTTAAGGGCTTGCTCAGTACATGATACTGAACAACCTTCTACAAGACTTTTTTTCAGGAAACGAAAAAAAATCAACCTCACCATACAAAACTTATAAACTTGATTGGACAGTTTATATGGGGAGGCCGATTTTTTTTTTTTTTCATTTTCTGAAATAAAATCTTGTGAAAGTTTATTCAATTTTGTCTACTAAGCAAGCCCTTAAAGTTTGTGGAGCGCTGTCCCTTACAGCCTGTAAAGTGCGTCAATGCCCATATTATTTGCCTACAATTAGGATAACAACTAATATATGTGATAAGAATTATAAACGGGAAGGGGAAAACATGCCTATAAATCAGGAACTGAAAACATAACTTTCAAAAGAAACTCTTAATTTCTTCTTTCATATATTTTAAAACAGTAATCAAATTTCAGGTTAGTTTGAGGGGAAAAGAAGCGTTCCTGATGAGGAATTAATAAAAAATGACTTCCGAGATATCAATACTTTTAACACCGATACTCCTACATAACCAAGACACGACGTAAGCAATATCCTAGCTTCTCCAAAACGCAATAAAGCCCCGAAACAGCCATGTATACATAAGCACTAGTCATTTGTGTGCGTGTTCCCATCGCACGTACATAGCCGAAAGACCTTTCATTTGCATTCAGGAGTTAGTGGGCTGTCTGTTTGCAGGGTGGCCCACTGAAATTGTCGCAGTGAATTGTTTGACGACGTCACTATGTCGGAGTCAAGTTCTAAACACGTGTAGAACTAGCTTACGGCCCTGCGTTCAAAACTAACCAGAGTAATTTAGAGTTTCAACCTCGTTCTTTTATAACTCGAGTAGCTTACCTTAGAGTTTATCCAATTAACTCTAATTCTGATTTATATTCATGATTGATATTGACAGTTGAACTCATTCGCGTTCAAAAATGTCAGAGTAGAGAACACTACCCTACGACGTCATAAGAGTTAACTCTAAACTCAATTTTGAACCCAGGGCGGTGAGATAGACGACCCTTAATTGAAAGGAAAACGAAGTAGGCCTCTAAGGCAGATACTCGATGCACTCAATATTTATCTATTCCTCAAAAAATAATTAACCATTTTAAATGAGATACTTACGGCGACACTGGACTCCTTGAGTTCGATATCCGGTTGTCCAAACCTATAACAAACAAAAACATTTATTTATAAAGCTTTCAAAACTTCAAACATCGTAAAACGCTCGTAAACTCCCCAATTATGTAAATCGTCTCCGTTCATTTGACTTAAACACACAAATTAATAACTATGAACCGTTGGATGAACAATATGTTCTCATTAAAAAAAGTAATTAATCTTTGGAAGTTTTTAATGGCGAAAAATGTTTTAGATTGGGTAATAAAGAAGTCAATTACGGAGTTCTTGCGGTAATAGCTAATTAGTGTCATGTATTTGTTTGTGCTGTATATAATATTTGTGGCAGAAATATATAGGTACAGAAGTCAATCTACATACAAAGCACGCTCGAGCAACGCACACATAGGCACCGCTCACGGACACGATATCTCGGCCCACTCGTCGAACAGTTCCGGCTCAAACGCTCATTAGTGTGCGTCCACCGAGCGTAGGTATAAAAAGTGAAGTACATACATGAGATTGTCTTCTGTACCTATCTATTTGTACAATTTAATTTCATCACTGCTTTCAAAACAAAACGGAACATTGCTTTGAAGGAAAACATTGTAAGGAAGGGAACTGGTGTGTCCTAGAACCAAAATTTCGAATACATGTGACATCCACCAATTCGCACCGGACCCGTGTGGTGGATTACGGTCGATTCCTTCTCCTAGAGAGAAGGCCTGAATGAAATGAAGCTGTTTATATTTGTGTGGTAGTATATATTTTTTTGACGCTAACCTAGAAGTAATCTATATTCACTCTTGACTTACATTCATACCCCTAGTTTGTATTGGTAGTTGTCAGAAAATACGTGTTATAGTTCTGTAGCTTCTGAAATAGGCTTTTCTATACTAGACTTTGGAACCATTTCATCCCCTTAAGGCAAGAATTTTGGAAAACCCTCTCCTAGTGCTCGCCTACGTAATAAAAGGAAACTTTGTGCAAAATTTAGCACTGCTAGTCCAAATAGTTACGGCTGTGCGTTAATATCGCGTCAGTTAGATCCGCTCGTCTTTTCTGTGTACATAGATCCCATTCTCCGAGACCCAAGGTTACAATACATTAGACTTTACAGTATTTAGCAACTGTAAATTCTACAGCCAACTTGATAAATACCAACAATATTTAACTAAGATTTGCGATTATTGTCCCCAAAGTAATCTCTTAAAAACTTAACTGATTATGTGCGCAAAGCAGATTGCTTACTAAGTGCTAGATAATGCGAAAGAGAATAAGTAAATCAAAGTAACTACGTCGAGTTCTATCAACATGAAGAACAATCGCTGCTAATGTTAAGTTGTTTACAATATATTGAAGCTGAGTGCTTTTTTTTATTCTCGTTTATAGTTCGTAAAGTTAGTTACACGTATACCTAGAGATGTGCTGTTGCCGGCAATCTGGGAATATTGCTGGCAATATTGCCACCAATATTCATACATCGGGCAATATTCCCGTCAATACTCCCACCAATATTCCCACTTTACGGCAATATGTTAATATAATAGGCAACGGCACATCTCTACGTATATATACCCGATTTGCGATAAGGTTAGACATTTAAAAAACGTTTTTTTTTTCTGTCTGTTCAACCGATTTTAACTTCTATTTCATAGGCACAAGGATGGCATTAAAAGCAAAAAAAAAAGTGGTAACAGTACTAGTTATGTAACAAAATACCCATAACGCCTGTCTCAGTACGCAATGAATGGTAACCCATCCACGGTTAGACCTCGACAAGGGTTGTTTTACCTTGAATGTACCACCACCACCATCATCATCATTTCAGCCGAAAGACGTCCACTGTTGGACATATGCCTCCCCCAAGTGTCGCCACAATGAATGTTCCTGTACGTGAAGGTACCAACCGGCAGTTATTACCACGAGCTGCTCGTAGATGGTTCAGATTGTGCAACAGAACCCACAGTGAGTAGGTATTCATTAGCTGCGACAAGGCTCACAAATAACCCTATGCATAATAAATGCCACTGTACAAGTGTCGGCCACTTCGATAAATTAGTCTTATTCAAAACGTCCGGACTAAAGTACTTGACTGCTAAAAGGCGCTCACTGAATGTATTTCCTTTTAGGTCTGTTTTTATTTTTCAATGACAAATGGACGCAAAGTTAATAACGCATATGACACACACTTATTGTGCATAAGGAGTGGAATTCCTTGCCGGTCTGTGTGTTTTCTGATAGTAAAAATAACCTAGGGACGTTAAAGAGTGAATAGGTTGCTTCTAGGTAAGCGTGCTTCATCGTCGACCAAATCGTCGCTCGTAAAAATCATCTAGATGACATCCCCCGCCCTTAAGCGGAACGGGAGATAGTGTCAGACTTTTACTGACTAAAAACCCACCCCGTTGCTTCGTTGCCTTTCTTTTAGAAATAGACCCTTGACCCCAGTAGGCTTCGACCCTGCTAGGCCCTTTGGTTGCTGGCAACTTCGCATAAGATGAGATAGTGGCCAAACGCGGGACTATCAATAAAAAAACAACTTAATAGATAGGATGTTATTATAAAAACCTACAGCTAACCTCGAGTCATCCATTATTTATGTATTTCAATGCTTGAATAAAATAGTTTTTGATTGGTCACGCATATGATCAAATTATCTTATTTTTTTATAGAACATTGATTTAAAATGCAATCTGCTATTATGCTAAAGGTTCCACTCTAAAATTCCAGAGAAACGATTAAATGTAGCGGCCATTTAATCTTATTAGAGCTTCTAATAGCAGCATTCCTGTTTACCGATGGTGCATGAAAGCCCGTCGGTAAAAACGACTGTATTAGAAAAAGCTAGATAGAGAGCCCATCGCCATTGCTGTGGAGTAATTTGCTAAAGAGTCTGATTGTGTGGTTTGACTGCGGCGCACACTCTGTACGTAAGTGCATCTCGGAGAGCGACTGTTTATTTAGGCGTAGAGAAATGTAAACACATCGTTGGTAGCGGCTTCGGCACCAGGCCGATACCCTGCCGACTTTAAACAACCTATAAAAGTGCCTTGAACTCTACGGTGCACATAATTATGTTTAGTGTAAACATTACACTTTCAACAATTCTCACGGATCCCTCCACTAAATACTTGGAATGATTTGAACTTCGTTAGAAGCATGTTCAGAATGTTAAGTGTGAAATGAAAATTCCAATTTGATAACTACAGCTTTGAAATTGAAGAAAACTCTTTTCACGTTGTTACGTTTTTAGACAAACGAATTGATCTATTACCATTTCGATTTCCACAACCTATAAAAAGCCAGACAGCTCAAGTACTACAATCAATCTAAGAAAAATAAAAACACTCATGAACAGAAAAAAAAACAAGATTGAAACAACGCATTTATTTCCCACGTAAACACCTGTAAATCCCATCAATAATGTCAATTGAAGCCGTCGATCAAATTCAAAATCATTCACTCACTCATTCGCGGCTTATCCCGCCAATCGAGATCGAGAACACAGGGAATACATTGGCTGAAGTGAATACTATAATTTACCCCGAGAGCGATGACGTAAGGCGAGGACTATGACCGACAGTCCTTCAGGGTCAACGACCTCTAGGGTTGCGGTGACTTGCCAGTGTCAGACAGGCTACAGCTGTACCTGCGGCCCAATAGGCTACGAAAACTAAGGCTATATAGGCCGTTTTTACTTCAATATAAGTATCGCGCCAACCCTTGAACTCGTATGAACCCGTGAACTTGAAAACGAATGCCTACTTCTTTCTATATTATACACAGTCAGTAACAGCTTTGTGTAATATAATTTTGGGATAGAAACATGCTTAACCCAATGTCAAGACTAGTACAACTGAGCTTGACGACATCTCATTCATACATCCCACGCCGGACTTGGAGCAACTAAAAACACACTAGTCAAACTTTGTCCGCTATAAATAGGTTGATACTGAATGTTGTTTGTAGCGTCATAGCACGGTGCGGAGAGTGACGTGATTGTACACTAGTGCTGTACGGACATGGTACAAGGAGCATGAAGCTAGCGGAGTAAAGTTTTGGTTTCCTAGGATAGCGGTGATGGTGAAGTCATATAGCGGCCGTTTTTCGGAACATTGACTATTTTCCTCTTCTGATGATAGTTAGTCCTCCAAGTAAATTACTAAAGCTAAATCAAGGTCGTCCATTTTCTATCTTGGATACTTTTCGTATGACGTTTGTGACGTTTGTTTTGAAAAAAGGACTGACGATGTGTTAAAACGGCCGCTATATGACGGCACCGCTTTTCTAGGAAACCAAAGCTTTACAATGGGCCAATGTCGCCTTCGTATGACGTCAACATTCGATTAATTAGTGACGTCGACAAATTTTAATATTCGTGAGTACTCTTCAGTTATTAGTCTTTGGTGTGGACTACGAAAGCTATTGAGTGCGCTGCGCCATGCACTAACTTGCTTAATGAATGACCACCCACGTCAAATTAGTTGCACGTGGATGCGGCTTGAACGTGAGTACATGTGTGCCTGCTTAACACTTGAGGAATATCTGAGATTTAATATTGCCTCATGTTTTATAAACAAGAAGATAAAGCATGAACGATATTAATAGCTCACATAATCTTTTGAAATCAAATCGGAAGATTACTTCAATTTTTGACGAAGAAACCTATTTGTTTAGCTGATTTAATAGAATGAAGATGTAAGGCTAAGTAATTTTCCTTAAACACAAAAGAGCTAAAAACAAACACTTGTTTTTTACTCATCAACAAAAAGTCTCCATCGATACACTCTAATAAATTCAAAAGCTAACTAATTACGTGAAGCAATAAAATAATTTTGTTTATTTTCCTCAGGGCGGGCCAGTGGGCGTTATTTCATCGCAGCCTTATTACCACCGTATTCTATAAGGATTGTATATGCGCTATACCAGGGGTGCCCAACCGGTCGATCGTGGTCGACACGTCGATCTTGGCTAGAAGTAGCGAATTTCCTTTTAGGCCAAAATGACACATTCCTTTCCTTATTACCTTGTCACCCCGTAACTTATTGCTTGTAAAAAGAAAATCGAATGTATTCCGAGGCTAGTTGCTCAAATTTTTGAGTTCGATTCGCACTTTCTTTCATCTTTGATTTATAGCATAATTTGACAAAGTAAGTTTTATAGCTATTTTAATTTCTGAAAAGCGTGCTTTCGGTGCCAACGGGCAATTCGGCCATTTCAACCTATAACAACGCAAATGAGAACAACAATACTTTCTTATAAGATTAAATAAGCGTTTAAGTTAGAGATTTCTGTAGAAATAAGCATCACTTTTGTACCTTTTTTTAACCGACTTCAAAAAGAAGGAGGTTTGGCTGAATACATTTTTTCTATTTCCTTCTTCTTTTCTTTTAGTATAAAAAAAGTTTCTTTGGTATAATTCTTCGTGTTATAATTATCGGTCACTAATTACCAGTCATCCTATTTATATATTTTTTAATAATGGATAGGCTCTTGTTTGACCACTGTCTCACCTGATGATAAGCGATGATGTGGCCTACGATGGAACACGCTTGCCTAGAAGCAATCTATTCACTCTTGACTTATAGGTTATAGCTATCAGGAATGTATAGATTGAATTTTCTAATCGATAGATCTCACTGAGTCTAGATATCGTAGGCTAAATTAAGTTGGCCACCCCTGCGTTATATGTATAAGCGCCGTATAAGGTAAAGCGCGTGCGTGCCCGATAGGTTTCCTAGTGACGTTTTCATGTTACCGTTGCGAATCCATCATGTAAATGATGGCGAATTTTATTGTTTAAATATTTGTTTTGATGTTTTAAATGCGCGATGAAAAACGTGACTTAGTGATGTAATAAGGTTTTATCCGTTGGCTTTGGAAACATTTTGGTGTAAGTTCCGTTTTGTTGGGCAACATTTGTAAGAATTTAAAGTCTGCCTCTCGCCCCACCCACCGTATCTGTCAGTCAGTATGAATGCGATAAACTCGAAAACTACTGAACGGATTTTGCATGCAGTTTTCACCAATAGACAGAGTGATTAATGAGGGAGGTTAAGGTGCATATAATAGTAGAAGATAAAAAAATCGAGAATTTCAATGATTTTTAACAACACCCATTTTTTTAAGGTGGGAAAATCATCCAATGCCATCTCCCGCTTTTGGGCGGTATCTACGAGCGGGCGTTTCAGACTTTTACTGGCTAAAACCCACTCTTGTTCCTTCTTTACCTTCGTCCCAGTGCACCAGGTTTCACTTTCGCTCTACCTGTAGCCTTAGTAGGCTTCGACCCTGCTGGGGCCCTACGAACTGTTAGAAACCGATCTAGGTCACTCTTTTTAAAAAAGGAAACACTTTTAGCTGTAAGGAACTAATACACTTTATTTAACTTTTACAATAATTATCGCGAGTGCAACACGCGAGTGCACTGGATGAAGGATGGAAGACGACTGACTGGATGAGTAGGATGGATGTATGACGAGTCGAGGAGTGATGTGTCAGCACTCTGACGGGAATGCAGCGTAAGCTGCTGGCTAAGCCAGAAAGGGTGCAATGGATGAATATAACAGCCCCCCGATTAAGAGGAAACTTACGGGTGGAAAGGTAAGTTGACGATGGAGAGAAGGAAGCTCCAGGTTTAGGAAGGTTTCTCAGGTTCAGGTCATTCGGAGTCGAGGAACAGGTACGTCTTCGGGATCAGGAGATGACATTTCTATGGAGTTATCTGGTTTGGGTTTACATCTAGAAGTTTTAAATGCTTTAAAGTAACGATACAATTTATACGATATAGCTATAACTATAACTAAACTTATTATAATAGTTACATAAGAATAGAAATTACCGTAAAGGACAATATGAGGTTTCTCAATAACTTCATCGAGATTTGTTTTAATTTCGTCAGTTATTTTATTATAATTTGATAAAAGTGAATCTAAATTATTAACGTTTTTTAAGTTAACATAGGGAACTTTAATATTGTCTTTTAGGTAAGTAGTAGGACTACAACAAGTATCATTGATTATTTCAAAGTGTAATATTATTGGTTTTGTTTTAATGACAATACTATGTTGAGGTATCAATTTATAATCTCTACAATAAGCTATACAATGTTCTGGTAAAGTTAATATTCCAGTACCATGGATAGAGAACTCAGATAAGTCTTGATTATTGCATTCTATTGTGAGTTTAGAATTTTGACTTATCACGTATATCCATTGGTTTCTATGTAATTTATGAAAAGTTTCAAAATTACCGTTTACGAATTTAGTATTACAAATGCGTGGAACAGAAGTTAGAGCTTTAGAAATAATCTCACTTTCACATATAGGAACAGCAGATGTGGAATACACACTAGGTGTTTCACAAATATAATATTGCATACTTATAACTTTACAGGAGTTAAGTGAATCTAATTTACAATAAGATGACTTATCTTTAGTTATGCCTATATATTTCGTGGATGGTAGGTGGTGGTACGTCGAGTATAGTGTACTATTCACATCATTAAGTTCAATGGGGTAAGGTATAGTGTTATATAAATCAAATTCCTTTGTGTTTACTAAAGGTATTTGTAACACAAATATTATTTTGTTGTCTGCATAATAGCTAGAAACATCGGATATGTTTTCTAAAATGTGGATGTTATCTAAGATTAGAGGTACAGGTAATTGCTTAGAACTAGGTAGAAATCTATAATTATCAACAAGGTCTGCAAAAAGTTGCTTAGGAGTAATAATAGATGGATATAATATATTGGACTTACTAAACATAATAGCACTAATAATATCTTCTAACTTAAATGATAATGTTAACATAGTACTTTCTAAGATATCTGACAATCCTGATATCTTAGATCTCATAAGTAACTTATCTGTTACTAAAGTGATGTTAATTACATCTTGATTCAGGGTATCGATAGCATGGTTTAAACTAGCTTCATTTGCACTAATTTGGTCAATTATTTCCTTTAGAGATGATAACGTAGATTTTGTAACTAACATGCTATCTTTCATCAAGGTTGCTAACTTAGTTTGATCGTTTTCTAAGGTATGGATGGCATTACTATATTTTATAGCGTCATCTTCATCCATATTACCAAACAGTTGTTTAATAACGGAACCGATTCCAGCAAACCAAGCTGATCTTTTATTAGATTTAGACATTAGGTGAGATATAGAGTCGAAGTCTCTTGCTATATCATAGTAACGGGATGACAATGGTTGAAACAGGTAATGACATTCGCTTTCATAATATGCATTACTTTGTTTACATAAATATTTCGAAGTTCCTAGAATGTCTCTTATGTTATCTAGATGTGGTTGGATAAAAGATATGTCTATAGGAATAATAATATCTAATGTGTCATCAGTAGTTTTTAGAGAACCAATAGGGTCGAAATATATGCCTGCGTTGTCAGATGCTGGCTGGATATAGCTCTGACTGTTTGTTGCCACGGACGGATAAATGTAACCAATTCTGGAATGGAAAGTGATTGTATATTACTATACTATACGCTATTGCTAGTATGTAGTTTCATTTCGTCAAAATGATGTTTAACGTGACGTCTATTTATTAGGAGTGATGCGGTGTTATTTCCGTGTATTTTTATTATTTTGTATGGGCCTTTCCATATTGGTGAAAGAGCCTTTCGAAGCCGTAAATGATTTTTTAGATAAACAAGGTCGCCGACTTTGTATTTAATTGGCCTTGTACGAGTGTCGTAATAGTTTTTTGAACTTTCTTTAGATTTTTGTGTGTGTTCTATAGCTTTAGTTCGACAGTATTTAAGTCTGTTTTGGAGTACGCGAACATAATCAGGATAGGTTACGCCTGCGGTCTCTTCGTAGATAGAATCTGGTATATATGGTTTATTTCCAAATACGAGTTCGTAAGGAGAGAAATGAGTGGTTGAATGAATGGCGGAGTTATAGGCAAGCATAGCTGTATATACGAAACGGGGCCAATTATTTTGCTCTTCATTTACATACGATTTTAGATATTCCTTTAGGGTGGAATGACTCCTTTCAAGAGCGCCTTGAGTTTGAGGATGATAGGGGGTACTCCACAACTGTTTGATTTTTAACAGCTTGCATGTTTGTTTAAACAGCTCAGCTGTGAAGTTAGTACCTTGGTCCGTTAGAATCGTTTTGGGTATTCCGAATAATGTAATGAAATGAACAAGACATTCGCATGACTCCTCAGCTGTAGTGTTAGTGATTGGATAGGCCGTTGAAAATTTGGTAAGGTCATCTTGAAGGGTCAAGATGTACCTAAACCTATCGTTACCAGCTTCCGGTAATGGACCTACGATGTCTAATGCTACTCGTTCAAAGGGACGAGTGGATAGGGATGTAATCTGCATGGGAGCACGATTGACTTTTCTAAGGGCTTTATTAGTCTGACATTGCGGACATTTCCTCACATAGTTTTCTATGTCTGATCGCATATTTTTCCAGTAATACTTTTCCTGGATGCGTTTTAACATTCTAGTAGAACCTAAATGACCGGCAATGGGTATGTCATGATTTTCTTTCATGATTTTAGGGATTTCGCTTAATGACGGGTAAATAATAGAATTTTTATAAATATGTACATTAATTTCAGAATTGTGGAACAAGTATAATATAATATTATAAACTTTTAGGTACTGATGACTGTCGAAAGGGTTACTAAAGTCTGAGATGGCTATCTCGGGATCATTTTGGTCTGCAAGACTAACTACTAGCTCATTTCTTATTGATTTGAGACTTTTATAGATGTCTTCATACGTGCAGGTGTCAAAATGATTGACTTTAGTAAAGAGGAAATAATATGTTTTATTTTCAGATTCGTATTTGAGGAAAGTATATAAGGTTCTTTCCAGTAAGGAAAATTCATTCAAATTAGGTATATTAGATATAATTTCTTGGATATATGGGACGGATTCATCCATATCTATAGATGTAGGAATAATGATATATTTTTTATCTGTTTTAGATAGGCTTTCATTATGTTCTATAACAGCTACGTTGGAATTGAAATCTTTAGAGGTGACTTTAAGAAAATCTGAGTAGTTACCATCTAGGGTACCAGGACTACTTGGATTTGAGCTGTCGATTGGTATTTGTGGATTTAAGTGATCAGCAGGTGACGGTATATTTTGGTTAGTCACGTTATCTAGATCGTCAAGATTACCTAGCTCTGGTAAGCTAGTAGGTGGAGCAAGTGGATCCATGAGATCTTCGAGTTGGACCAAATCGTCTGAATCTATCGTTCTGTCGGAGCCAGGTGAGTTTGCATTTTGCCTTGAAGTGCTTGGTATGGGATCTATGGCATTAATAGGTTTAGCTGGAGGATAGCGCGATAATGCATCGGCAGCATTATTTAATTTTCCTTTCTGGTAGACTATTTCGTAGTCATATTCTTCCAGTTTTAATCTCCACCTCTGGAGTTTACTACTGGGGTCAGTGTGGTTAAAGAGCCAACGTAAAGGGCGATGGTCGGTAACGATCAGGAATTTCCTACCATATAGATATGGGCGGAATGTTTTACAACCGAAAAGAATCGCGAGTAGTTCCTTTTCTGTTGTACTATAATTACACTCACTTTTATTAAGTGTACGGGATGCGTAGGCGATAGGTTTATCTCTCCCTATTTCACCTTGAGAAAGTATAGAGCTGATTGCATAGTTTGATGCAGGGATGTTACGGAGCTTCGACTCCGGTTCCGTTAAGTCGGAACTTCCGATTATTATTACACCTTCGGTTCCGACTTCGGCTCCGACACTTTTAAATCGGAGGTTTTAATCGGAGGTCGAAGCATAACATAGCGGCGACGGCGGCCTGTGTCGACTGTTATGAACAGGTTCATAGATTTAATATAATGTGTGTTCTTGTTTATTTGGAAATAATATGCTAATTTTTTTTCATTGTTTGTGTTTTATTTTATAATTTAAAAAAAATTGATTAAAGAATGTTTTATTTGTACGTAAATAAAAATTCTTTCTCATGCCACCACTTCTGACCCTGCCTCCGACTCCGATTCCGACTCCGATTCCGATTCCGATTCCGATTCCGATAAATCAAATTTAAAAACTCCGACTCCGACTTCGGTTCCGATAAAACTACCTCCGTTACATCCCTAGTTTGATGCATCACAGGTTAAAATAAATGGTTTTGAAAAGTCGGGGTATATCAACAATGGCGCTGTTATGAGTTTGTTTTTTAGGATTTCAAAGGCTAATTGGTGTTCATTTGACCATACAAACTCTACGTTCTTTTTTAATAGGTTTGTTAAAGGTTTTGCGATACTAGATAGGTCAGGAATGAACCTGCGATAATAAGAGACAAATCCAAGGAATGACTTAACGTCCTTGGGAGTTTTTGGTACAGGGAAATCCAGTATTGCACTTACTTTTCCGGCATTTGGTTTTACACCTTTATCGGTAATGACATGTCCTAAGTATGAAACTTCCTTTCTTAGAAATTCGCACTTGTCAGGTTGTAACTTAAGTTTAAATTGACGAAGTCTACCAAACACATTTGTTAGGTTATTAATGTGAGAGGCAAGGTCATACGAATATATAACAATATCGTCAAGATAAACAAAGCACTGTATGCCTTGGAGTCCAGATAAGGCTGAGTTCATTAACCTCTGAAAAGTCGACGGAGCGTTTTTAAGTCCAAACGGCATACGTGTGAACTCGTAATGTCCTGTTGGGACCGAAAATGCTGTTTTTGGAGAGTCTTCAGCAGACATGTTGATCTGATGGAATCCGGATGCTAGATCTAACGTGCTGAAATATTTACTTTTGCCTAGCTGGTCTAATATTTCTGCTATATTTGGAATAGGATAAGAATCACCAATGGTTACATCGTTGAGCTTGCGGTAGTCGATTACCACACGCCATTTCTTTTGACCGGACGCGTCGAGTTTTTTTGGCACCACCCAAATTGGTGAAGACCATGGAGACATAGAAGGTTTTATGATACCTTGCCGTAACATTTTATCAATTTGGGAATCAACCTCTTTTTTATGACATTCAGGGAATCGGTACGTCTTTACATGGATTGGCTCATCCGAGGTTGTTTTAATTTTATGTTCTATCGCATCGGTGGAGGTTAGCTGATCGTCAGGTAAGTGGAAGACGTCAGAAAATTGGGAACAGACTGAGTATAGTGCTTCGGTTTCTTCCGAATTTAAGTGGGACACGCGAAGTTCTTTTAGGACTTCTTCTGTGCGTTCAAAGGTATGTGATTCGGCCGTGGTTCCTATAAATATCGAAGCTTGTAGCTGGAAAGGTTCTAAACGCAATTGAAGGTCAGAATTGATCTGTACGGGTGCTTGTAAGGTATTTAAAATGGAAATATTAACACGGTTATTTTTTTTTACTTTAACCATACAGTTAGCTATTAGTAGGTTCCTAGATATGTGTTGATCGATTATTAATCCTTCTCCGATCTCTGGATTCGCGACTGTGCATTCAATGATGACTTCGGTACGCGCTGCTATTGTATAAACGGGTTCATTAAAGTACATTTGAAAATGAATGTCTTTTAAATATAATATACCTTTTTCGTAATTAATTTGGCCGTTCATGGAATTAAATAAATCGTTGCCGACGATGCCGTCATAGGGTATGGTTAAGCCATCTATTAAGTTAAACATATGAGTTAAGTGTTTACAGTCACTGTGGTTTTCATCATGGGTACTTATAGTTATAGGAATTTGTCCTATCGTACTTAGAGGGCTATCGGTGGTTGAGTCGATACCTTTGATCTTGAACTTGATCGATTTATTAATTATAGGCATATCGTCGATAACTGACGTTTTTATAATGCTTATGGATGCTCCAGTATCAACGAGGAGTAAAAGCTCTTTAGAAGACACAGGGGATTTTACTTGTATGTAAGGTAAGTATTTATTTGATATATTTTGTGTGAATTCGTATATGGTTGTATTAATGTTTTCTTTATTTTCAGGATTTAGGATGCAGTCTACGGTTTGGGGCTGGCTACCCTGTTGCTTGACAACATGCGATTTTATGGAAACATTAGAATCTACGATTTGGGGCTGGTTACCCTGTTGCTTGATCCTAACCGAATGACCTCGAGTTTTGGGCTTATAATTACCATGTCCATGGGTCTTTGTGTCAATATTAGTGTCGTCTATTATGGTCACCGTTTGTCCCGTGCGACACTTATTCGGGACATTATTTAGTTTAAATCATGGTTATCGACAGTATCATAACCTTCAGTTTCGGTTAAGGTGTTAATTTGTGGTTTGAAGGACGTGCCTGGTTGGGCATTAGAATTAGAGGGTTTATTTACATTGAATTTCTTATTATTATACTCGCGGAGTTTGCAATTTTCCAAAAGATGTCCTGCTTTTTTGCAATATCGACAGAACTGGTCTTTTGAAGCTGGTTGACTAGTAGAAGGTTTTTGAGTTTGGTTATTATTAAAGTTGTTGGTTCTGTTTGCCCTTGTGTTTACGTCATTACCGCGCAATGTTTTCGCGACCATATTCTGTTTATATGAGTATTGTTGTAGCTTCTCTTCTGATAGAGCACAATTGATAGCATCATTGAGATTTTTAGGGTCCCTACATCTGACTATATTAGCGATACGAGGAATGAGGCCCATTGTAAAGGTGTGGAGAGCTAAGTCCTCCATGGCGGCTACCCTACCAGCAACTTCGCCCTTTTTATGGTTAGTAACAGCGATTTCTGTGAGGAGCTGGGATAGGCAAGTTTCAACCCTAAGTGAAAATTGGCTAACATTTTCCTGGGCACCTTGTCTACAATCTTGGAGTTCTGTTAGAAGGTGAGCGTAGTGTTTTCGCTCCCCGAATTGATTTTGTAAGAAATCCCTGAGTGAGGGCCATGTTTCAAACTCTTTTATCGAGCACGCTATTTCGGCTTTGCCGTCTAGCTGGCTTATGATATATTTAAATATTATGTCTTGCTGATTTGCGGAAGCTAGGGAAATTGCATTGTCGCAATTATTTATGAAAGCGTTTAGTTTTTCTCGGCTACCATCGAAAGGTTTTATGAATTTTAGGATTACGTTTAAGGTTAGACCTTCTTTAGGTTCATCCTTGACGTTCTTGGAACTTTGAGACATATTGATAATAAATATAAAATAATACAAAAGTTAACAAGCAAACCCTGGAAATAAAATTAGTATAGCTTATAAGTCTACACAGCAAATCTCGTCGAACTGTTCTTATCGCCGTCTACCGGAACTGCGTCGGGTCACCGTCTAGACAGGACCATTTGTCGCCTTGTTACAATGTTGCGGCTATGAGATAAGCCGTCGAAGGTAAGTTTGATGGAACTTTGTTTAATCACTGGTAAATTATAAGAAATGATCACAAAACTCACAGGAGCACCAAATATGCGTTCTTCATGCTTATGCTGGAACTGGAACTGGAGCTGGAGTTCTGGATACTGGAACCGGGGCTGACCTTGAGCCAGGTCGGTGCTGGGTTTGGAGACGGGAGACGCTACCTGCGTCACTGCTCTTGCCACTTACTGCACAGTGGACCGGCTATGAGGCTCACGGTGTGGTGTACGGGATACACCTGGATGTTGCGAGTCGCTTCGTGGAACTTATGCACTCACTGCACTTCACTGGTATTTTTCACAGGTTTACGGAGGAAACCAAGAGATTTTCAATCCCTTTTCCGCTGCCACCAATGTTAGAAACCGATCTAGGTCACTCTTTTTAAAAAAGGAAACACTTTTAGCTGTAAGGAACTAATACACTTTATTTAACTTTTACAATAATTATCGCGAGTGCAACACGCGAGTGCACTGGATGAAGGATGGAAGACGACTGACTGGATGAGTAGGATGGATGTATGACGAGTCGAGGAGTGATGTGTCAGCACTCTGACGGGAATGCAGCGTAAGCTGCTGGCTAAGCCAGAAAGGGTGCAATGGATGAATATAACAGAACGCAATTTCTACAACATTAATATACAAGGGACTAGGAGTTTTGTACCTCACAACACAGACAACCCTAGTGTGACAATTCAATCTGTTCAAATGTAAGTTGTGACACAATAAATTAATGTTATCTAACTACTCTCATTTCTTAACGAGGGCACAAGATCACAGTTGTGCACTACCACCTATATTCATTGCAGTGAAGCACAATCAAAACAAAATATCTAACAAATCAATCCTTTGTAATAGTTGGTGTTATGATGTTCTTGCGACAACATCCGCTCGTTGAGCAAACCACTTAATATCGAGTAGGTTTGAGTTTGAGCACACAACACAAAACTGCTAACGAATTTATGCGTGTTACTTCACCGTCTGAGCATTATGAAGGGCCAGTTAGTTGAAGGTTTTCAGCAAACACTATTCTCTAGCTGTGTTTCTATCGCTTTTACTTGAATTTCCTACCATTTTTTTTATTTTTTTTTTACTAACTGTCCCCGATAGATGGATTGTGTGAGAAGTGATATCACTGAAAAGGGAGTTGATGATAGCGTGACGAGTGACAGGACAGACTGGAAAAAAAAAAACGTGTTGCGCCGACCCCAAATAAAACGGGATAAGGGCAGGAAGAAGAAGAACTGTCCCCGCACAAGGGTTTCAAAAAAAGTAAAAGTGTGCGGGGACAGTAAGACATTACTGACAGCCCGTGGCTCGGAAAACCTGTGAAGCCGTTGATTTAGACGTCTGAAAGTCTGAGCAGTCTAGCCAAGAATCGAACCCACAACCTCCGGCACAGCAGTCAAGACCACTGACCACTAGGCCAGATACAGTGGTGCTGCAAGGAACGCGAAGAGCTATTGAAGGAACACAGGCAGGTCAATGACGTAAAGGGCAACAGAAGGAGTACAGGGCAGTAAAAGTCTGACACTCCCTCTCGCTTCACTTGGACGGAAGGACCTTTTCAAACACAACAAAAATTGTTTACGCACAATTACATAAATGAGGGTATAAAAATACGTAATTGCGTGGTCAAAATTCAACTTCAGATTGTGTAATCTATATTTTCCAACTTTTCAAGGAAAAATTCTTGCTTTTTTATACATTTGTGTAATAGAATTTGTCGTATTTTGTTTAAATAGATATTAAACTTATCTTTGATATCAAGGTGGTTCGACGTCATTGGATAAAATTGGAAAAAGAGCATGAAATATCCATATTAATATTATTGTAGGGTAGCTGGGTCGAAGCCTTCTGGGGCCAGGGTCTGTTTCCGAAAGGGAGGCTCGGCCCCGGTATGAAAGGCTAGAAGGAACAGGGTGGGTTTTTTTGGTCAGTAAGAGTCTGACACTATCTCCCGCTACGCCTAAGGGCGGGGTATGTCATCTGGACGACTTTTACAAGCCGAAAAAAAAAATGAGAATATTATAAATGTGAAAGTAACTCTGTCTGTCTGTCTGTTACACTTTCATGATTAAACCACTGAACCGATTTTGATGAAATTTGGTATGGAGGAAGCTTGAACTCCAAGGATGGACATAGTGTACTTTTTATCGGTCTTTGACTTCGACTTTGCGTACGCAATAACCAACATTCATGCGGACGAAGCCGTTGGAAGAAGCTTATAAGCATATTAAGTAAAATTGATTTTCTTTTTTTTTTCTAGTAGAGTGACGAAAAAACCCTTTAACCCAAGGGCTGTTTCACGTAGGTGTCAATTCGCACGATGTAAAACTCGCACTAATGTAAGTTTGCTAGTGCTACATTACTACTAATGGCTTGATGTAGGTGTCAATGTTGTTACGATAACAGTACCCGTGTAACTGTTACCTTAACTAACGATAATGTAAAAAAAAAAAAAACATTTATCATTTAAAAACTGTGCCCTAATAAATTTTTGTCTGCCATATTGGTTTTTTGTTTTCGTATTCTTCTCAACAAACTCTTCTAATTAATATCCATATTTATTTATTTTTATTTATTTAACAATTCATGTACACACTGAACTTATAAAAGAAAACAAGACAGAAACAGAAAAATAGGTACATAGGTGATGCTTATTTCTAAAGAAATCTCTTCCAGCATACCCGCGAGAGGAGAAATGGAAAAAAAATTACATATACAGGGTGCATAAAAAACCGCCATTTTAGGAATCCGCCATATTTGATTTAGAAAGACGTCACTTCGCTAAGTATGCATTGTCATCGAAACTACATTAACATTGGTAACTGTGTTGAAATTTATTTGGAAGATTTGATCTAAACACATACATTTTTATTTTATTTTATTAGCACCAATAATTTCACAGATTTTGTGCATGGAAGTTTATTCCAGAAGATGGGCCTGTCATATACTTAGTATACATACGGACATGTTAATAAAAAACCCTTAAGCCGAAGACCAAATCAAATGAATGAAAATTTTGAAAACGCGTGAATCTGTGTTAAACTATTCCCAAGACACAAAGATTCCGATCAAAGGCGATTAATCGGAGTCGTGGGTCCAGTAACACTGACAAAGTGCGTAGCGGTCCTCATCGAGATAGCTATGCAGCGTTACGAATCGTACACCAACGTCACGCACGGCCGCGCCTCCCGGCTCCTCCCGCGCCAACACCGGTCAACAACTCCACTAAATATTTGTTTACATCGCAGCGTACATTTTCATGTTTATTGCTTGATTCACACTACTCACTAGTATGCGAGGGAAATGGGAAAATATTTCATACATCCTTTGTCCATACTCCATAAGCCGCTTTCAGACTACGCTTTAATATATGTATAGCATATACATATAGCTCATAGCACAACAATATCGCGCACCATACATTTATTTAAGTGGTGTTGTGCGATGTGAGGTCCCAGTGTAGGACTTGACTTTTACTGACTAAAACCCAGTGTTCCTTCAGTAGCCCTTTGCGAGGGCTACGGTAACTCTTTCGAACAATCCACAGCCCTGGCAGGCATCAGCCCTGATTGACCTCGTCATTCTTGATTACTGTTACTCTAAATTACACTCTGTTACTTATTATAAACTAGCTGCTCCCAGCGGCTTCGCCCGCGTGATAGCAGAAAGTTATCCCAAGGGAATATACTTCCGGGATAAAAAGTATCCTATGTCCTATTCCAGGACATCGTCTATCCGTGTACCAAGTTTCATCAAAATCGGTTTTGCCATTTAGGCGTGAAGACGTAACAAACAAACAAACTCACTTTCGCTTTTATAATATTAGTAAGGATATTACACTCTGGATTTATCATGTATACACATCCACCACTAGGTACTAGGTACCTACATCGAAAATTTATAATCTAATCAAGTCTTATTACAAACTGACGGTGTTTTCAGCAAACAGGTGACAAAAGAAACAGTGATGTCATTTTAACCAAACCTGTTTACAATTTTTGCAAAGTTCCACTCTGTGTAGGTATACTATTTAAAAATGTATAAGTAAAGCAAGAAGATGCAAGGCAGGGACGCATAAATAAATCATGTCGTAGAGAGTGCAATTCGCGACTGCGACAAGCCGCGAATAAGAGCAGCGATACTAAGACAAATATGCTAAACATGCCATCTGTTGCTGAGTTTTCCGTTTCTCAGTCCGCAACTCTGCAAGTCTGCATCCGTGGTCTCTGCACTTTTGTGTGCATAAAGTATTAAATACTTATATAATACACTAGCTATAACCCAGGGGTCTTTTAGTCGAGAGTGAATAGATTGCTTCTAGGCAAGCGTGTTCCATCGTCGGCCACATCATCGCTTACCATCAGGTGAGATAGTGGTCAAACGTGAGCCTATACATTATATAAATAAATAAATATACTTTATACAAACAAAATTAAATTTGTTTTTTTTTTTTAGTTGGGAAAATGACATCTCCCGCCCTGGGCCAGACTTTTACTGACTAAAAACCCACTCCTCTTCTTTCTTTGACATTGTTCCAGGGTTCCGGCGATCTCTTTCGCATCACCCATGGCCCCAGTAAAATATCATCCTCATGCAACAAGATTGCAGAAAATCTATTTGAGTAGATTACACTTAAACTAAACATACCTATGACTATGAGAGATGGATGGTTACATGGTACGTTACTTATTAAATTTTTGAGAACATGAGTCCATCTACTGAAACTATTAATAAATGCAGCAATTGTATCAATAACGACAAATACAAGTTTATACCTGTGTTGTTGACAATTTTCTCACTATTGATTGGATGATATTCTGGGTGTACAGGCTACTTTGAGAATGATGGTGGGCGGGTGTATACGCCCGCCCACCGCTCTATAATAAAGTTATCTCACTGCAAAATAAACTAGAAACCCACTGAATGTCTGAACTGCGGCATTGTTCAAAATTACCGAGAACGAAAAGGAATACTGAATAAACTCAGGAGGGCTTTAGACATGTTTACCAACTTATTTTTTTTTATTGCTATAAACTAGTGCTGGACTACGATCCCACCTGATGGTAAGCAGTGATGCAATCGCTGATGGTGAGGTGCATTAGTTTATGAGCCTATTCACTCTTGCCTTCCTCGCACTAGTGTTAGAAATCTTTGAAATATTCGTCTTTTCTCTTTTATAATATACATGTATTATACATCTGAACATTCCTCATGAAATACTCTATATATCAGTGAAAACTGCATGAAAATTCGTCCAGAAGTTTTTAAGTTTATCGCGAACATACAGACGGGTCTGTCCCTTGGAATTATTTCTAGAAAAGCTGCTAGCAACAGCTTCATAAAGTTGTTTATGTTTTCTAAAACGTTTTTCAAGTTTAATAAGCCTCGTGTATGCTACCCACTCAATTATTTATACTTCGTAATCTCACTTGAGTACTTGGGTGATTCAATAACCTGTCGTTTATTAGAATCAAAGGTCAAAGTAAAGCTGAAAATCTGCTTTTATTCGTTTAACAGCAAAACTGTGACGTCACTGCCACGAGCTCTTGATGCGATCCTTTTGACGACCTAAAGTGAACTGTTAAAGGGATGGAGCTATATAGGGTGTATAGCTCCATCCCTCTTTCTCACTCGCACGCCTGACGTTTTAACAGGGTAAGAGTTTGTTTTGATCTTGTTTCAGTGTGGGTAAGAGATGACGCTAGACAACTGTATAGCTCTGTCTCTTACCCACATTGAAACAAGATTAAAACAATCGTACTTTAAACATTATTGTAGGGTCCGGTTAGTATGAAATGTAATTAAAATGATGTTACAGAATGCATTTTAATGTCAAGAAAGTATGTTTCATTGAAACTGTACTTTTCAAGATAGAACTACACTGCGCACACGTGTGCTACACACGCCGATCGGGGCGCGCCGATCTCCATACATTTTATATGGAAACTAGACTTGTAGAGCTACACTAGATCCACGTCATGCGACGTCTCGTTCTACGTACAAATCAGGCGTGTAACACGTGTGCTTTAGTCAATGTAGTTCTAGCTTTAATGTTTCTTGTCATTTTTTATCGATTTCGAAAAGCTGTTTGTTACTTTATTACCTAACAGTGGGAATTGAGTGGCCGTTTTTATGAGGTCAGAAATTAATTAGGTTGGTTGGTAATAAATCTTTCCTGCCAGAGCTTTGGGATAGTTCTAAAGGGTTACCGTTGTTTGCACAAACAGTAATTGAAGGAACACAGGTGGGTTTTAGTCAGTAAAAGTCTGCCACTCCTACCCTCACTCTACTCAAAGCGAGAGAAATTAGTTGTATTTTTTTATTAAAACTGCTCCTTTCGAATCCATAATTGACTTTAAGAATGTTATTCAATGTCATGATTATTTACTCAGTTGGTTAGCTGCAAGGCGAAGAAATATTTTAAAGTGGAGTGCACATTTATTTTTTAATATTGCTATATAAAATAATATAATAATAATAATATTCCACAATTATCACACAACGCCTTCTAGTCCCAAGCTAAGCAGAGCTTATGTTATGGGTACTAGACAACTGATAAACATACTTATATATTTCTAAATACATACATAATATAGATAAATTACACCCAGGCACAGAACAAATGATCATGCTCATCACATAAACATTTGTCCTGGGTGGGAGTCGAAGCCACGACCTCCGGCATAGCAGTCAGGGCCACTAACCACTAGACCAACAGGCCAGTCAAGACCAAAAGGCATGTTACGAGATTTAAGACAATGCCTTTTTAAAATAATCGTTGAAAAGGATACCATGCAAAATCAGAACATTGTGTATAACGGAAAAGAATAAATAAAACCCCGAAAAAACAAACACTGGGATTTTGTAAAAACAAAAAGAGAAACAAAAAAAAAAAATCTAAAAACAAAAAACAGGAGAAGAAATGTGTCGTCTTTAGAAATTACACAAGTTGCGCAAAAAAAGGGGTGAATTATCAGCAGGGTCGGCCATTTTGGCTCTCATTGTTTACTGCAACCAATTAGTTACGAAATGCGAGGCCAGAATAATGCTGGCATTGAAATATATCTTTTCATACTCACCCATTTAAGCAATAAATTGTAATATTGATCAACAATTGGAACACCAGTGTCTCAAGACGAAAGTCTGTGACCAGTGCGTGTTGCCAGTGATGATATGTGGCTTTGTTGTGGTCGCTTACAGTGGGCCTCATCAGAAGACTTAAAGTCACCCAAAGTGCAATGGAAAGGGTATGCTCGGAGTTTTCTTGCGTGATCGAATCAGAAAAGAAGATATCCGCAATCGAACCAAGGTTGCGGATATAGCCCGAAGAAACGCCAAATTTAAATGGCAGTAGGTAGGGCACATTGGTCGTTGAACGGATGATCGATTGGGTAGAAAAGCTCTAGAGTGGCAACCGCGTACTGGAAGACGCTGTGTTGGAATTGAAAGGGCTCCCACAATGTGGACCTGGTGAGAGTCGCGGGAATGCAATAGATGCGAAAAGCAAAGGACCGTTCGTTGTGGCGACACTTGGAGGAGGTGGGATGTCCAACAGTAGCCGTCCTTCGGCTGATTGATGATGAACTAAAAAGCAAATGAATCGACGCTAAATATTTAAAGAAGGTTCTGTTTTTGTAGATAAATTTACCGAATAAATCGCTACAGTGTCCAATATTTCAATCGACTCGACACGGAATAGTAAAAGTCGGAACTGTCACTAAATTGTGTCCGCTAAACGGAAGAATGTCAGTCACATATAAATGCAGCTGAAAAAGCCACTCTTGGTGAAATGTTACATTGATTTAATTTAACCCGTATCCGGCAAAAGCGATACAAACTGCCGCTTCACAACACCGCTGACAGTGTTGCCACTTTATTTATTATATTCGTTTGACAAACGCTGTTCACTTTAATAGCGCTAAGAGTTACGATGAATGGCAACCTTCATGGTTGCTGCTTAAGCCGTTAATTTTTTCAGTATCATTTTGATTCATCATCATCAGCAGCCTTTTTAATGTTCCCACTGCTGGGACTCAGGCCTCCTCTCTCTAGGAGAGGGATTGGGCCGTAATCCACCACGCGGGCCCAGTGCGGGTTGGTGAATGTCACATGTCTTCGATTTTTTTGTTCTAGGACATGCCGGTTTCCTCACGATGTTTTCCTTCACCGTTTTGAGAGCAGAGGTGATGAAATAAATTACACAAAGTATTGCGCCTGGCAGGGTTTGAACCCGCGACCAACAACTCGTAAGTCGGAGTCATTACCACTCGGCCACCACTGCTCTCTCTCTTAAAATAAATGGCAGCCTTCAAAGTCGCTGCTTAAACCGTTTATTTTTTCTATATCATTTTGATTGCTCTTTAGCAATTATTCTGGATTAATTTACTCAGAACTTATTCCAAAAAAAAAACGATATTTATGGTTACCGCATTTTTACCAATTGTAGTTTTAGCGGTAAATAGCTTACTGCTCTTTCTCTTAAAATAAATGGCAGCCTTCAAAATCGCTGCTTAAACCGTTTATTTTTTCAATATCATTTTGATTGCTCTTTAGCAATTATTCTGGATTAATTTACTCAGAACTTATTCAAAAAAAAAAAACGATATTTATGGTTACCAACTGTAGTTTTAGCGGTAAATAGCTTAGTAATCAGCCTTATAATGTTCTCACTGCGAGGAGAAATTTCTAGGAGAAGGAGGACCGTAAACCACCAGGCGGGACAAGTGTGGGACCAACCCATACTTACAATTCACACATTGTAGATGTCACAGGTTTCCGAATAAATAATGCCATTCATAGCCGTTCATTACTAGTAAACCAAAGCCTCCACAAGTGATTGTTATTCACTTACGTTTCAATTCAATTAAATATTAACCACATATCCAACGTAAGAACTTCCAAGACATATGAATCAAAAGAGGACCCAGTTGGGGGGGAGGGGGAGAGCGGGTATAATTAACTCACCCCACTTTTATATTGTAGGTGCTCGGTCAGACAGGTGGCTATTGTACGATTCACAATGAAAAAATAATATTTCCAAGTCACTGATACAGGTGGTAACATCACTATCGCTTTATTTCAATCAGACCTTACATCAAAAGCTTTATATCCTATTTTGTACATAATAATAATGTCGGTAATCCAACTATGTATTTCGGCATCATATTCTGTTCAAGCTGATTTGATGAATGAGATGGATGGATTGTGTGAAAGAAAAGGGAGTTAGTTATAAGTTGACGATTGACAGGACAGAATGGAAGAAAAAAACGTGTTGCACCGACCCCAAATAAAACGGGACCAGGGCAGGAAGATGGTGATTCTATTCTAGCAGAAGAATAGCAGTATTTTAAATAAAGTGACTGCCTATCTAATCTGCACAAGCCAGTAACTGGTTAATACGGTATTCCTTGGCAAGACTGATATCAGAAATTCTAGCGTCTTACTACCCGTACCGTCAGCCAAGTAACAGCTGGGACCAACTTACAGCAAGACGTGTTTTCCGAGGCACAAATCAGTCTCAGATTTAAAGGAGTCCATCATCATCATCATTTCAGCCGAAAGGCGTCCACTGTTGGACATAGGCCTTCCCCAAGCATCGCCACAACGACCGCTCCAGTGCGTCTCGGATAAAGGAGTCTGGATAAATAATTATATTTAAAAATGTGATGGCATATGAGCTATAAACACCAATTACCAACACATGTGTAATTTATAACCGACAAAAACTGTAAACTTATAATTTTTAGTGTTTCGAACTAAATCTCAATTTACTATTGCACTTACGATTATTATTAAGGACAATAATAATAAAAAGGATGTACCCGTGGTAGTACTTCATTGATTTTTATAGACTTGTTCTAATTTGTTTGCATATACTATGTAAGTTTAATTCATGAATCCCCAAGCGACCACCGGTGGCCGCGCATCTATTGTCTTACTATTGTGTCTCTAATTGACGGTATCTGAAGGGTTATGTTGTAGTATATGCAATTATGCAGATAAATTGTTGGCTCTATCATACTTATTAGAAGTTATTATAGTATATTTATGTAGAAACAATAGCAAGTAATTACTATACGGCTAAGATTTTCCTTACGAGACACGTGTAGGAGGAAATATAAATCAATGTTTATATTCGTAATAAAACAAATTCTCATTTTGCCCTCATCTATACTAATATTATAAAGAGGTATTTGTAAGTTTGTAAGTTTGTATGTAGGGGATAATCTCTGGAAGTACTGGTCCGATTGCTAAAATTTTTTCACCGATAGAAAGCTGCTTTATTCCTGAGTGACATAGGCTATATTTTATGTACGCGGGCGAAGCCGCTGGCAAAAGCTAGTGAGTAAATAAAGGTGGAAAGTCGATTCTATCATAAAAGACATTAAAAAACAAATAATTCTTCGAAAAGCAGGTAAATGCATGTTAATTAAAGCAGAAAAGCAATATGTGGGGACAATGCGACAATAAATAATGAATTGATACGATCGACGCGTGCGCAGAACCCTGTCAAACGGTGTGCCGCTGCCGCACTATTATCGCCGTTCCATTTCTGCATATAGGTATGAGACGCGACGATTCTTAGAATTATAAGACTAGTTTTATTGGCTCATAGTAGCACCTAATAAGAATCGCTAACCACCTGAATTTGACGTCTATGTTGATTGAAAGTCTAGAAGATTCTCTGTGATTACATGCCGTTTGACAGCAATAAAATCTAGAAGTAATTTAGGCTGCTTGGAATTAGATATTTTGTATACCAATTACAATGGAAAACTGGAAATATATTTTATTTTATGCCATATATAACTGTATTCAGTAGTTGCTTGGATTATATCTCTAGTCATCTAATAACAATAATTATCTGAAGAAAATAAATTAAACTGCTTATTTTCTTTATACAATTATTTAATTAATATAAAGCTAGCATTAAGTGTAATAAGGCTGGCATTATAAAGAAAACATGAAAGCACAACCAGCTAATGAAATGTTTAATATTAAACCTCTTTAGATTTGCATCACAGTTAAAAAAACTTGTAGTTTGCAAGGTGGCAATTTCACTTGGTTCGTGTTCTGGAAAAACAACATAATTTTCTTTGACGATGGTGTAAAGACGCCATTACAAAAAAATAATTAATTATGCACATATATTTTGCAAGGAATTTAAAGTAGTCATAAACTCATGATGATACAGCCAGATAAATATTCTCGATCATATTTGTAGGAATTTTAAGGTCAATCAAGGAGACCAAGTTTAATTGAACATTTAATTCTTGTTTCATGGACATTTTTTTTACGAATTAACTCTTTGTAAATTACTTTTTCACTGATGATCAAGAAATTGAGTGAAGCCTCTATTCCATCATAATAATTTATTGATACTTCATTAGGGCTATAATATAAAAAGAGTAACTGACTGACTGACATATTGATCAACGCATAGCTGAAACTACTGGGATTAGAA
Source organism: Mythimna lalbum (assembly GCA_949319445.1). Classification (NCBI taxonomy): domain Eukaryota; kingdom Metazoa; phylum Arthropoda; class Insecta; order Lepidoptera; family Noctuidae; genus Mythimna; species Mythimna lalbum. The sequence continues at coordinate 13,868,163 of OX439357.1, read as the reverse complement.
ACGTAAAATTGTACACAAGTTTTTCTTAAATGACGTAGACGAGCACTAAGAGAGGAGTTTCCAATATTCACCTCATAAAGGGATGAAACGGGAGTGCAAAATCTGCCTGGAAAAAAAATATTTACACGAGCACGAAGCCGCTGTCAGAAGCTAGTGAATAATCAAGAAGGAAGGACCACTTCATTAGATACATAAATATCACAAAGATAAAGTGAATCAGATGCGAGTCATTATCATTTTAAATTGCTATAAACGGTGATTTTCAAGCGAAGACGATGAAGTCATTCTATAAGGCACAATAAACAATAACGTACCGTAGACTAGCTCTCGGCCCAAGAGAACATCGCCGCACTCTATAAGCTGCTGCAGCAGAGTCAAGCGGTTCTGGTAACCGAAATCCGAAGTAAGCAATCCCAACATGGTGTCACATTTTTTCTTTCACACACAAAAAAACTCAATATTCACTCTTCAAGGTACAATCGCACACTACGTACTTTATTCACTGTTCATTGTTTTAAATGTACAATCAACAACACATGTTGTTTTGGCGCGAAAGCAAGACAGATGCGCTTGCGGCGCGCGCCGGTTGCGACTGCGTTGCGTCTTCCGAAAGCTATTACAACGGACAGGTGGTGACAAAGGAGTCCCTACTTCCCCTCTTCACCAAGTACGCTCTGCGACTAGTCGCTCGATTGATCGCGCGACTTGTCGTAGGGCAATTGCTAACATTTGATTATAATATCTAACTAAGAATTAATCAAAAAACAATATGATGATCAGAGTAAATTGGCAAGTACGGCTTTAATTTACCTCGTGTCGTCGCTTTAACCCTTCAGATACCGTCAATTAGAGACACAATAGTAAGACAATAGATGCGCGGCCACCGGGTGTCGCTTGGGGATTCATGAATTAATTAAGCTTTTGACTTTTTATTAATTATTTAAATAAAAAACTTCAATTAATAACATTGTTTCCGTTTGGAAATTTAGTTATAAATTTAAAGGAAAATTCTTTTTCCGCTTTTCATGGCTTTATAGGAAATAAACCTCTCTCATTTGAATGATGACTACTTTTGAAAGTAATCCGGCGCCAAAAAGCGAACGACACAGCATCCAATATTTTTGATGTAAGCATGAAACTTACGGATCAATGGGAATACCGAATAACCCAATTGGAATTGGCTAAGTGCATGCATGCACGGCGTACGTGAGCGACTGCACGTCCCCGTCCCACCCGCACCCCTTCGCTATTATTCCTCGCATCGTACGAGGGGGTGGTTGAATCGGGGTTTGATTATTCGCACATCAACATGTTTGCATTTCATCGATTTCGTCTGAGAACAAGCCGACAAGGCAGTTTCGGACAAAATAATCGAAATTGTCATGTACGATCGGTGATTACCGGTGGTTTTATAATCGTTGAGGCATATTGGATGGTAAACGATAAGTGAGATAAGGCTACCGGTGTATTATAGGTGGCGGAGGGAGCACGCGACGCGCGGTGCGTTTATTTATTTTTGTCTGCGTTGCACGTGGGTACCGGCGGCGCGCTCGGAACGATTCGGGCGGGGACGTCGCGCCGCACCGACGTGCGCGAGTGTACTGACCGCGCGGGTTTCGGACGCGCGTCACTCGATGCACTATTGTGCATAGGCCGTTAGAATAGTAAGGACATGCGCCGCTCATTAATACAATTAACTGAATGGCTGATGATTATGACGCGGCAGAACATTAATTTCGTTGATTAATTGTTTGATTAGAAGTAGTTAACATGCAAATTATGGAGTTAATCAATTTTATTGACTGCACTTAAAATTTAAGGTGTAGTTATGGCTATAAATCCATGGTTTTAAGAGTAACTAAAACGGTAGCCAACACTGTAGTTTATACAAATGAATTAACTTGTCATTACATTACACTTTCATGAAAACAAGGAGGAGACATACAACTGGGAATTTCCGACAGTGAGAGGTGATAATGTGGCGCGCGTCGAGACAGGCGTTATAAATATTTCATCCGGAGAAAAGGCGTTTAACGCATCGACAGCGGTCGCAGATGTACACATGTACCCACATGTATACGTGCACGGAGTCACAGACGAGCCCCATCTATTTCAGTCTCCGACAAGTATTTAAGCTATTCTACTTGCTCACCTATTAGCAAAATAAGTACACAAACTAGTGAAATAAACTTTTTACAGGCTGTTCGTTTGACGTTTATGAGGAAAACTCTAATAAAATATGTTTGTTTTGCTCTAGTCATTTATTTTAGATGGTATCTATACAACTTTACCTGCATGGTTAATTAAAATATTTTCCTGTACGTCGTCCATAATAAGCGGCGCAATACGCCCGAGAGTTAGTTGCCTAATTTGCTTAGGTTTTACTTACTACAATTACAAGGAAGAACACGTCGCCACATGCAGCAATAGCTGACGCAAATGATATGACAATATCACTCGGACTCCCTTATCAATCTGTCAGATGTCACAACTTCTAAAATAATTGTGAAACAAGGCTTTAAAAACAATGAATGTTTCAAAGTCAAAGTGTTGCATAATTAGAGAAAGGGCCGTTTTTATTACACAGCGAAGCCTCGGAACCTGCCACAATACAAAGTGAGGGAACGAACTCCCAAAGGAGACAAAAGATTCACGGGCCCTCAGAAACAAGGCCAACGGACGCTTTCAAATATCCTATTCGGTAGGTACTCCTAATTCCACAATGTCGCTTCGTGCCAATTCTTTATTTCGCCGTTTGACGTTATCTTGGGGAAACATCACAGTGACGTAATGTTTCACACCATATACAAAATATTACGTTTATTTACCTCGTTTTTCAATACAGATTTTCCCCTACGTCACACGATGGAACTGATAAACAAGCTGTTAACGTTAAAGATACATTACACTGTACAACTCCAACTTCATTTAAATGACAAACGAAACAAAATTACAAATCTTATTTAATCACTAGGTACGAAAGGGCACGATATGAAAATCTCGAGCAGTTTAGCGGTAAACCCCGAGACAAAACTAACGAGAAAGCGAGCAGTTCAAAGGCTTCCAATGTAAATAAATATCTATAAGGATCAGATTAAGTCCAAAATTTTCCGAAATACCGGATAACCGGGCACGAGGTCGACCGGGCAAAAACTTTTGTTGCGAACGAAATTACTGCTGCCACTTCTGGATTTGACGCTCAACGTTATTTGATTGAACGTTTTTATAATTAATTATCACGAAAAATGTAAGATATGAAATATCGAGTTAAATTTATCGAGTATTGGAGCAATCAATTAAAGCTAATGCAAACTAGCTGGCGAGTGTGGCGCGCAATTATTTTAAGATACCGTCTCTCGCATTCGCATATTCCAAGCTGCATCCAATTAATTGGCAGGCTTGCTACTCGCTAGCTAGCCAGAGTAGTCGCTGGACCGTGTGACATCATTTTCGTTGATAAACTGAGTATGTCGGTCTACATTATAGCCCCCTTATCGCACATCACAAAACCACAGTGACAGCGCAGTACATTAAAATGGTGATCTTTGTAAAACACAAAACAAACCCCGCGGCCCAGTTCTCACCTGATAAATTATTACAACAATTTAATAACAAAGTGATCCACATTATCATCAACGCACATCTACAATAGGAGGGGTTGTTCTCGCATGAATACAGCGGCGAAATCACTACCCTAAAATTAATATCACGCTGGAAAATTAAACGGACCGCTTCTACCAAGCGTCGGGCTCTAATTCATATGCATATCTAACTTTGCCACATTGGCACTGACCCTCGCACAACTCTGCAAAATAAGATAAGCTGAGTTCGTAGCGACCTCGCCACTCAAATCGGTCGGTTAATACCATTCCCCTCCAATAGTTTAATGGGTATTATAATACGAACAAGAAAAGATGTTAATTGTTTATTCGCTACAACTATGTGCTGTCGGACAGTTGGTATAATTGTGTTAGCGCACAAATTCACCTTGCGCCCCTCATCCGGTGTTTACCAGGGGATGGTGCAAGGCCACTAAAACATGGACGATCCCTGCACTAAAGCACAAATTATATGATTTATAACTGCTTTTAATACCCAATTTGTACGACAGATTATCGTGAGGAAAGGGTTAAGAGACGACGGACATCGATCAGTATTTAAAGTTGGGAGATTACCTCCAAACTCTGTAAATAGGGCACGTGTTTAAATAAAGTTTCCACGTAAAGAATTACCTTTAGATACTTGAATATACTTCCTTATAGGGGGAGGATCAAGTGGCAATAAATCAGAAGCTCAATCAATACAAGACTCGGAGTGATCCCGGCAAGGCGTGAACAATAACGCGTTTTATTTACGTAAACACTAGTAAAACTGTGATTCAAAAGTGCAAAATAAATATGTCGTATCATGACACTGACATTCATGCCCTATAAGTAATATTACATCATAACATCAGTCAGCGAACATTCCTGTAGGCTGTAGCAATGTCTACATAAACAGAATTTAAAACCACACATGTACGCTCCAATCGGAGTGTGAAGAGCATTTTAAAAATTCCATCTATGGCAAGGTATAAACCGCGGGTGTTTAAAGACGCGACAGAAATCGCCTAAAAAGCGAAGCAGAGACAAACTTGAAGTAAAAAAAATTAGCTCTCGACCGGGAAGCGGAAAGTGCGACGCCTCGCCTTCAGCTTTCAGGCGCCATTATTTCATCCGGTATTAAGTCGAAGAATATTTCGCAACAGCCACCATCTTTTTAATGTGAAATGTAACTTGATGACGATACTGTAGAGTTCAATTTTCATCGGGATCGCTTTGTTTTTACATGGTCTTGTCCTGCGGAGGGCGGTAAGTCCCTTCTGGTTGAAGACAATAGGGTGTATATTGATTCCTAGATAAATGTGTAGTTGAGACGTTTTATTTCGCTGTGGTTCTCTTCTAGTCGTCCTTGTGGATGCAATCCGTCTTTCGTATTGGGGCTTATAGAGAATGTGCAGAATGCATGTCACGAGATTGTTCATAGTTTTGATTGCAGTGAATTTTCCATGAGGTCAACGTTGGTGGGCTGCGCTGTGCGAGGTAAGCCTCGCTCGCTACACCTAGTATTCTTTGTTGACGTTATTATTGAATGCACGGAAGTAGTTTCAAACGGTCTTTAAATATTGACGGAACTGTAGAATCAGAGCAAATGCTTCGTGACTTTAAAACAACTGTTTACTTGTACTTATTCGATTAAAAATAAAATAGCAAACTGTGGCTTTAACAAAGTAATAACTAGAGACTGTAATAAAACCTTTTATGCCGTGGCTTATGAATGTCCGAGAACCTAAAATTAAAAAATAACTGGAAAGTGCATCGCCAACGAAGCGAGCGGCCTCAAATTAGAGCGCCATAAAACAGTAGCCTGAGAAAAATTATATGTAGATAAAAATCTATGAGTGTTTGTGTGTGTGTGGACATTGCGTAACAGAATGATGGCTGTTCGAGTGTTCGTGGAGCTGAGGAAGTGTATGGCTGGGGGCAGGGCATACGCGCCCTGCATTTTAATGCCGTGTCCCGTATCCAGCGGTGCCCCTACGATTGCAATACGATTACACGTACATCTCATATCTCTTTGTTTTAAATGTCTTCTAGTCGGATGTGTGTCAGCTGTTTATCATAAACTTGCTGGCCTAGGCTAGAATACTAAGCGATGTGGCTGTTTATTTATCATCAATTTTTTTTTATTGATATATCATACCCATACGTTCTTTTACCTTTACAAGTACCGTTTTGATTTTAAAAGACAGGTAGGTCTTGTAGTTTCTAACCTCGATTTGTGGCTGTTGTAAGATTTAAGAAAACAATGCCAGTTCTACAAATCCATTTCTAATTCCAAAAATCTGCTAATACGAGTCAAAACTAAGCATTCAACCTATTTCTAACACGAAATTATTGTTACCGTTGGAAAATGGGAATACGGGTCACAATCGAGACGTCCTAGTTTCTTTATTTACAAGCCAGTGTTTAAGACGTGCCCACAGAACTGAGCATATCATCAACTAATAAATAAAATAAACTTCGGGAATAACGACTTCAACCGCGCTTGGACTTCCTAATCCAGTTTTATCGAATAAATGTCGGTCGCATCCAGTCGCATCAGTACAACATACATCAGTGTTCCCGTGGGAGTATATGGCTGTACTAGATACTTTAACGTCTTCATGATAATGCATTTCACTGTACATATTTAGTAGCATAAAATATAAAAATCTCGGACGTGTTAAAACCCCGAGAATCCATGGTTGTCAGTCCCCACCCACATCACGATAGGCGTTTTATCACCGAGTCACCCGCCTATAAAACATAACATTGTACTGTGGCGAACACCTTCCGGAATTCACCTCTTGAATCCCTTTGTTCCCAAGATTCGGTGAAATGAGTCACAGAGAAGGGCGTTCGTTTCCATCTTATTTATTAAAGAGTTCGTTTGGAACGCGTAAACCGTACCACTTTATTCTGATAGTACTACGGCCCTCTTAATATCGATAAACAAACAGATAAATTGCGAATTCAGGACAGACCATCACTTATCCTTAAAACCCTTTATCTACTAAATAAACCACTTCAAATAGAATGAAAAAAAAATACCTAATTGACGTTAATTCAAGTTCAGCGGAGAATTAAATGAGGTCTATGTACAAGGTTCAAACTGTTCATAAACGGCTTTGACAGAAACAACGGGCAGCCTTGAATTAGTGTTGCAAATTATCATTTATCTTAGCAAGGATTAAGGGATATTGTTACAAATCTACCGTTTACACTTCGTTAGAGCACGGAGCTAGAGCATAACTTTGAATGGGAAGGGAGTCGTCGCCGGCATTGCGCCACCCACTTAAAATATTCTCCAATTCCCATTGACCGTTGCGGTGGATGCTGTAGCGGCCAATATAATCTAAATCGGTGCACATCAATACAGTAGTAGCGCTATCAGTAGTAAACTAGTGTCTGCTCTCGAAATAGCTGTAGCTACGTTCTCGTAGTACGCGTAGTATGGGCGTCACGGCCGAGGCCGGGGTGGGCCCCACACCCGCCGGCCCGGCCACCCCGCCGGCCTACCTATGTCGACGATAGATGGCGCCGCGAGATTAAATTGGCATATCGGATACACGATTTATTTCGCTCACCGATCGAAATGAAACATTACTCCTTCGAGTGAAATAAAAAAAATAAAGTTTTACATTTCATCTTATAATGCTTATCGTTAAGTAATAGATTCTGTTTAGAGATAGCGGAATCCTTCAATTTCCCGTCGTCGTGTATCGATACGGAGTTGCTGAGACGAGTGTATCGGCTCGGTTTCAAACCCCTGCTTTTCTTTAACTTCTCAATTCTCCGCAAGCCTGGGGTTGCGCGGTGAAAACTATTCGCAACTACGCTAATATATTATTTACTGGAAAATGGACGCCTCTGTTTATTTAATACGCATCTCTCTGACAAATTCTTTTAGAACACGTGCGAAACAATTGGACGTCGCGATAATTTCTACTACTTAAGTTATTTTTTAAACAAATAGTAATTTCAAGCTGCTTAAACATGCAAACAACGTTGCAGATGTTAAGTCAAGCCGGTGCGAACATAAAATTAAGTAGGTAGGTATAACCGTAGAATTGTTATTTGATTGCGCTATGATAAGTAGGTACGGTACAAGTATCAATAATAATAACATGCCCGTAAACTAAGTTAAAAGCTGCGTCCACAGACTGAACGCGTTAATTAAAACTTACAAAAGATAAGACAACTTTGTTATTGAATAAATAAAATGTCTGCGCAGGGAAATTAACGAATCGAGTTGGTGTGGATTGGCGCCTTTTTATCGAGAGAAGCTGGGCAAATGAAAAGTTCGGCCGTCTGCGCGCGTCTCACGGATCCTTTTCAAACTTATCGCACAGATTAATAACTGAATCGGACTAGAACTTAGATCGAATAAACAAGGATAAGGAAGACAAGCGAAATTGTTGTGCTAAGATATTTATTGCAAGACATGAAATCGCTAACTTATACACCACTTCAAACGTACAGCTTCTTAGAATTATTGGCTACACATATTAGAGCAACAAACTCAACAATTTCAATATCACTGCAATAAATTATGGCGTCCACGTGAACTATTCCTCATATCCTCGTACGTTACTTGTATGAGAGCTACAAATTGTATTCGTATCTCGTCATATCTCGATCCGGGGCACGGAAGCAGATAGCGGAGTAAATCCCTGTTCTAGAATCCGGTACATATTGGTAAACAGCCACCAATGAAATCTCGCACACTGCGCGAAACAACGAAGCTCTAAATTGTTCTGTCGGCCTGTCCGTCATCCCTTTTATTTATTATCATTTTTCATCTCAAAATTAATACAGTACATTTTTGCAACCAAGCTTTTATTTAGTTTCACCTGTCCCGATGTTTGTCTGTAATCAAATCTTGTAAATTAAATTTGACCCACTTCCCGGTTACCGATTGAGCTGAAATTTTGCATGCACGTGTAAATCAGATGATAATGCAAAATTATTATGACAAGGAGCTGGTCTGATGTTGGAACCGGAAGGTGGGTAGGAACTTGGTAGTTAAACGACACAACCCCATCGAGTTTCGCCCGGGTGTCGCCAATGTGCGCAACGCCCGGAGGACACGGTGGAGCACACCGTCGAGGTGTGCCCTGCCTGGGCGGAGCATCGCCGTGCCCTCGTGGGGGCGATCGGCGGCGGAGACCTCTCGCGCCGGGCCCTGGTCGAGGCCATGGTCCGGAGCGAGGAGGAATGGCAGGCGGTCGCCTCCTTCTGCGAAGCAGTAATGCTTGCAAAGGAGGAGGCCGACCGCATCAGGCAACGGCGCCCTCGCCGCCGTCGCCGGGATTCCGTTCCCGATTTCCGGCCACCGTAGACGCAGGCTCGCGGACGGCGAGCTATGGGTAACTCGCTGTCCGATGGTCCGGTAATGGACCGAGTCTAAGACGTCGACGGCGCGCACTGTTCCCGCGCGCCTCAAGGAGTTGTCAGCAGCAGGAGGGGCCCAGCTGGGTCGAAGCCTACTGGGGACAGGGTTGTCCGAAAGGGAGCTCGTGCCCCGGTATGAAGGCTAGAAGGAACGGCGCGGGGTTTTTAGTCAGTAAGAGTCTGACACTGTCTCCCGCTCCACCCAAGAGCGGGTTTCGTCAAAGATGATTTTCCCCGTCGACAAAAAAAAAAACCCCATCGAGTTTGGGCTCGTATGATTCGTCTTGACGAGTATTAATTACATAGGTATACCGAACTATAAAATAGTTTTCAGTGAAAGCTTGTTTTATTTTTAAAACTGTGTGAATGTTTAAGTAACAAGAAAAGGAATGACCCGATAAACAGATAGTCAATGGAGCTGAATAGTTCTGGAGTAGCAACCGCGTACTGGAAGTGGATCGATGACCTGGTGAGGGTCGCGGAAATCCGATGGATGCGAGACGCACAAGACCAGTGGTTGTGGCGATATTTGGATGAGGCTTATGTTCAGTAGTAGACGTCTTTCGGCTAAAATGATGATGATGATGATGAAAGAGGATGTCTTTTGAGATGACAGAAGAAGAGAAGTATGGAAGAAATAGATCAGAACAAGGTCAACTGAACGACGATCATAATGTTCTAGAAGACAACATAGTTATTTTAGACATCATCGATAAATAAACGTATGTGCTTGTACCACTTTAGAAAAGGTTTCAGACACAGTGTAAGAATATTCCCCTGAGTAAAGGACTCTGCCTAAAAGCGTCATGTTTGACACGCGAATAAGGGATTACGTCAAGACATCCATTTGTCAACCATGGCAATTTTAGGATGCGTGCCATATTCTTTATGTACAAAGGTATATATTCTAGCCATGTCCTTTATCAAAAAAGGAATTCCTGAAGAATCATATATGCTGTTCAAGATAAACAAAAAAAGTAATTAATTTGAAGGCAACCTGCGGAACACAGAAGGAACTAGATCTAAAACGGAAAAAGCAACTAAAGGAACACAGGTGAGTTTTAGTTAGTAGAAGTCTAACGCGCCCACTCGCTTCTCCCAGAGCTGGGAGTTATTTGCTGATTTTCCACCCAAAAAAGAAAATCGATTAAAAACAAAGATATAATTACAATTTAGGTGTCTTCAAGGCAAGAGTGAATTGGCTTTTTATAAACTAGTGCGTCTCACCATCAGGTGGGGCATTGCATAACTGCTTACCATCAGGTGGGATCGCAGTCAAGCACTAGTTTATATCAATAAAAAAAAGATATTTGATATATCATGAAGTGCTGATTATAACGAATGATGATAACAAAATAGATACAGGCTATCAATATGCTTGAGGCATCACGTAGACTATTAGTTGCCTTATAGACAACTAGCTTTCCGCCCGCGGCTTCGCCCGCGTGGACTACAGTTTATATCGCGCGAGCAGAGACCCGTGCTCAGCAGTGGAATTATAGGTAGCCTATGTGTTATTCCAGTGTCTCTTCTACCTACCTACCAAATTTGATCTAAATCTGTTCAGTAGTTTTTGCGTGAAAGCGTAACAGACAGACAGACAGAGTTACTTTCGCATTTATAATATTATATAGTAGGGATATGTGAAAGTAAATGCTTGTCAACGATAAGCAATCTAAAGTATCTATTGATACCAAACATAAATACGAGTGTTCAGATTTAGCTCGTACTTGGGAAACAAAGAAGCTTTACTACTCCAAGTTGCACCGCAAAATTCAATATCCTCGAGGTATAATAGTTTGCAAATCAAAAATTCTAACTTTAAACAGTTATAAAGCGAGCTCTTGCAATGTTAAAAGGAGAACGGGCGGTAGTCACGCTAGGCTCCTTACACAACTGTACTTTGTTGACAACCAGGCTTTTTTTTACGGTGGGCAAAAAACATCCAATGACAACTCATCATTGGATGTTACGAGGAGATAGTGTCAGACTCTTACTGACTGAAAACCCACACCGTTCCTTCTAGCCTCGGATAACCCTCGGATAACCCTGGCTGCTGACAACTCCTTGAGGCGCGCGGGAACAGTGCGCGCCGTCGACGTCTTGGGCTCGGTCCGGATAGTTACCGGACGGTCGGACAGCGAGCTACTCATGGCTAGCCGTACAACCAGACTTTGTTAATCACCGCTGATCGTCGTCGAGACTTAGCAATGTCCTTTATATCCTCTATTTCTTCACACGGCTAGAATTCATAATTAATGTGGAGCTACCCTTACTGCTTATTTTAAATGATCTTAATAGCATAGCATAGCATAGTCAGCCTTTTTAATGTTCCGACTGCTGGGACTCAGGCCTCCTCTCTAGGAGAGGGAATGGGCCGTAGCCCGTAATCCACCACGTGGGCACAATGCGGGTTGGTGAATGTCACATGATCTGATGATGGAACCGGAAGGTGGCTATAGGAACTTGGTAGTTAAACGACACAACCCCATCAAGTTTAGGCTCGTATGATACGTCTTGACGAATATCAATTATATGGGTATACCTACACAGCTATAAAAGCTTGCTACGAAAAAAATGATTTTTAGAAGCTTGTTTTAAATATAGCTGATAGTTTCAATATCGATTTTGGACATAGCATTTAAGATAAAACTACATTACGCCGACGCAGACATGTAACGCCAGATTTGCACGTAGACCGAGGTCGTGTAGCGTGGATCAAATGTAGCTCTACAAGTCTAGGAGACCGACGCGCCCAGATCGGCGTGTGTGGCACACGTGTGCGCAGTGTAGTTCTAGCTCTATTGTTACATATTGTATAAAGAAAGGACCATGATACCTTCCCCTCCCTATATACCATATAATATTTAAGTGCAATAAAACATCGATAAAGTGATTGAAAATTCTTAACTTCAACACTCTTCGGCTAGTCGCGAGCTGAGAGCGCTAACTTGTGGAGTTTCAAACTTTAGATACATAATAAAACTTAGGGGTAAGGCATTGAATATACACTAGTTGATTGGTTCACTAAGACGACCAAAACTTAAGGATGTTAGTAACTAAACTTATCGAAATATTCTTTGTAGGGCTTGCTAACTAGGGTTGCGGGAACCTTCGACAAAGTTAAAAGTTCGAAGCATTTATTGCGCGTATAGCCAAGGAGTGGAATTCCCTGCCGGAGTCTGTGTTTTCTGATAGCTACAACTTAGAGGTCTTTAAGTCAAGAGTGAATAGGTTACTTCTAGGCAAGCGTGTTCCATCGTCGACCACATCATCGCTTACCATCAGGTGAGATGGTGGGCAAACGCAAGCCTAGCAATAATAAAAAAAGTTATCGGCTAAAGTAGAGTTGGAGAAATACTCAACTTCAAATGCTTACATCAGAAATCTGAGTTTTGTTTAGATGAAATGATCAAACAAATTCTGCCCGCTGTGGGGCGAAGCGGGAGAGCGTGTCAGAATTTTACTGACTAAAACCACAACTAAGTATGTTACTTCAATAATAACCGTCAAGTCTTACTTGGAATTTAAAAGGCACCTAATCATAAAAAAGTCTTGAGAATGTTAACACAATAAAAAGAGCGAATGAAAATTCCATACAGAGTCGTAAGTTACGATTTTATCAGTCAAGCCCGGCTGTCGTCGCGTACGGAACGCATTCCTCACGTAACAGCGTGTGGCACCATTATGTAACTTAATGACTGCAAAAACCATCCGATATTGTTTTAGTTAATATTTATTTACGATCCCTTTGACAAACCTAATTTATACTACTTCATCATTTGCCAAGCCATCTTCTCCAAATAAATTCTCCCGCTCTAGGTAGAGTGAGAAGGCGTGTTAGAATTTTACTGACTAAAAGCCTTCTTGATCTTTTTTTTCTTCTTCATCCTTTTGAAGAGCAGTGCCTTTTTGGTAGGCACACAGAAACTCTTTCGAACAATCCGCACTCCTGACAGGTATCAGCCCTAACTAGCCCCGTCAATCTCGCTGACATATCTTTGAGGACATAACGCACCGAGCAAAGGAACGACGAGCTACCATTGCTCGCCGTCCATAAACCCGCGCCTATGGAGGCCAGAAATCCTGACGCCTGGTAGGTCTTTGGCAGGGGTCATATCAGTGTTTGAAGACTACTTTCAATAACCAATTTTCATGCTGTTTTCAGAAAAAGAAACTGCTTTGCAATCAGAACAGAAATCAGCCCAGCTGTTATTATTTAAGCCACGTTCTAAACATACTAAGTAGCATACTTATCAACATGTAAATAACTATTATGCCCATTGATACGGTATTTAACAATACCCATGTCCGGCAAAGGAAACCTTATAGACCGGTATATAATGCAACTTAGATATTCACGCATATAAAGGGCCTCTTTTGTTAGATTTCCATTTTCCTCTATTGTCGTCCATTCCAAACGTTTTGTAACGGGGTCTATGGTAATCGGGCGACATCGGCACTCATGGAGACTAATGTTGCTTAATGAACGTGTTAAATTATGCACACAACAAAGTAGTCAAGAATAAATACATTACAAATGGACAGCGCAGTGGAGTATGGAAGAAATGGAGTACCCAGGGAACTAGAAATTATAATAGCTTACTCCGACTTATTATCTCAAACGTAAATCAGCGAAGTGTTCCATTTATGTCCGTTTTGAGAAGGTAACACTAGGAAACTTTACATCAAACCTATTATTGCACAGTTTGATTTAATTTTTTTGCGATAAACCGAGTGCTGAAGTTTCATAAAAGGACCACAAAAGGTATTTCTTAGGAAATATGGATTAGAAAAATCATGAATGACAAAAAAATATAGCTCTTAATGCTGTTTAGTGTTTCTCGCTACCGATCGATCGACGATCTAGCAATCATAGTCGCTATATTAAGGCCAAAAACCGACCAGTTAACAACCTAAAAATACTACTCGTAACAAATCACTTCTCTAATTTTTTAGTATCTCTTCAGTTTCCCTTTGCGTTCCAGAACCGCGGAGACTCTTTTGAACAATCCCGCGACGCTCCATTTCTAACTTACTCCATGATAAGTGTTGCACATGGCGAGCCTCTTATGCAACGTCTCGTAGGTGATATTAATTCTAACATGGATGACATTTGGTTTACGAGTGCAACATTCCAGCAAGACTGAAAGGAATATTGTGTTCTCCAATTTATCACACGGTTTTAAAAAGTTATGGAAGTTGGCGCTCCTGCCAGAGATGCAGGGATTGGAAAGTTACGGGCAAATTAACGAATGCAGGTAGGTTTTGTTCAGTACCCAGCAGGGTCGAAGCCTACTGGGGCAAAGGGTTTGTTTCTGAAAGGAAAACTCGAACCAACGACGAAAGCAAAGAAGGAACAGGAGTAGGTTTTTAGCCAGTAAAAGTCTGAGACGCCCTCGCGCTCCGCCCAAGAGAGCGGGGAATGAAAAAAGCTGGGTTTTGTTCGGATAGCTTGACAACCATCTTGACGGAGGTTATTGCCTTACTCAGTAACTGTATAGGGCAGGTCAGATGGTGTCCATGTAAAATACTCAATTCAAGACCAGTCTATTCGGATCCAGTTGAATATTTTACACAACAGAGTCCAGCTTATTGGAGCTGCGGGATTGTTCTAAAGAATTACCGCGGCTCTGGTACGCAAAGAGCATTGGTGGAACATGAGTGCGTTTTAAACAGTATAATTCTGACGCTATCTCTCCACCCTGAACGGAAGGAGTTTATTTGATTGACTAGCCTATTGGTCTGAGGTTAGTGACCCTGACCGCTATGCCGAAGATCGTGGTTCTCACCCAGAACAAATGTTTGTGTGATGAACATAATCATTTGTTCTGTGTTTGGGTGTAATTTATCTATAATATGTATGTACCCATAACACAAGCTCTGCTTAGCTTGGGACTAGACGGCGTTGTGTGATAGTTGCGGAATATTATATTATCGCCTCAAAAAAAAAAAAAATGGCCATGGTTATATATTTGTGGTATTATTTTGCATGTTTAGCGTCTGTAATTTTGTTAGTTGGAAATAATAACACATGTGTAATGTTTTTATCGAAATAATTTATTAACGCCTCTAACAAGGTCATTAATTAACAATAAAGGAACGCTACTAGAACTCTAAAGGCGAGACCACAACACTGCGTTACGGCATCGTATCGACAAAACGTCGTACTGTTGTACAATGAGACAATGCAACGCAAAATTTTCATCATATACGGCGTCGCACGAAATAAGGGATTGTTTGAATAAGTTGTAGTATGTACAGGAATACTAACTAGAAGATCGCACGTCATCGCATCGTAGTTTTGTACGATGCAGCAGCGCATCGGAAATTTCCACAATGCTTTGTGCGACGTCGAAAATTTTTACGACGCGACATCGCAACGCAGTGTTGTGGCCTCACCCTTAGAAACCGACCCAATTAATTAAGTATCGAAATGTACCGAAAGCTAATAACTATAAACTACATTTAAGACACAAACTAGTCAATGAAATTCACTCGAAGCGGCATAAACTTACCGATTAATTACTTACAATCGATTATTCGGAACGTATTACGCGTATCGATTAATATGTAATTAGTCGTCTCGTTCATTACTGCTCTAACTTCGTTGGTACTACATGAAATCTCTTTATTTAGCGAACATATTTAGTAGTTAGCTCCAACATGTTGAACGACGTGTCAAAATGTTAGTCGTGCGAGAAAGATTGAGCTATACACCCTACAGGGTTATTTGTAAAACACTAATAACCTTGCAGGACTATTTTGCCAACACCATAAACAACAATTTATGTTCGATGTCTTTTTACAAAACACGATTCATTTACCAAAAACAATCTTTAAAGATTTCGTTGTTCTATCTAAAACATTTCTACTCTGTATTTTACTATTCCTACCTACGTATGTATATCGCGACGCAAGCGCATCAAGCACCCCTGCCACCGGATCCCTGTTCCCCTCCTCTTTTGTACTATCGCTTGCTTCGCATAAACTTCGTCTACTTGTTCTGTGCGAGAATCAAACCAGCGACACGCAGCGCAGCAGCCAATTAATAAAAAATCTTTCGCGTTCATCTATTATTGAAAGCAACAGCCCGCGCCGTGAGAGTGACGATACGTACAATGATATTATTCATTCACGAACACTCATTACATTATGAGAAAAGAATTATAAGTTACTGTCTTTCTAGATCTTCGAAGAATTGATATTCATGGCGAGCTTATTGACTTTATCAGAACCCTCTGATAAAGTCGATAAGCAACTTTAACTTTGAATTATTCTAGACTGTAACTTTGTGTAACAACTGAATCATGATTCTCAATCTTCCCAGGCTTCTTACTAGAAAACCAGAGGGGCCTAGCAGAAGCCTACTGGGGCTATGGGTTGTCTGAAAGAAAACCCTGAGGTCCTTGAACGCAAGGCAAAGATGGAAAACCTAAAACAAAGGCTACTTATTAGAAAAACTGTGAATTTAAGAAAAGGAAAAAATAGCGTCTATTATAATTAAAATAAGTAAGCCACTGTTTATGCCATGCCATCAAATATACAGCTATAAAACAATAAAATGTACAAAACGAAAAGTAATGGACATAAGTACTTACATATTGTAACAAGATAATGACCGCCATTGTCATATTAAACGCGGCCGAGTTTAATCACATAATGGTCCGTTATTTATTGCAGAGCACACGAATACATCGTCCAATAAAAGCTACACCTTTTCAATGACCTAAATACTGATTTATTTATCAGTACTGAACCCTCCACATAACTCATAGGGGGGTACTCGTAAGGGAGGAATGCGAAGATGCGAACGCCACCGGTTTTACGATTCGACAATCGTAAAACTTGGAAACAATTCTCTTGAATACGTTATATTAGAAGGTAAAGCTATCTATATTTTTCCGAACGTTTTATTTTCTTTGTTTTATTAGAAATTTATATGTTAATTAAATCAAATTTATGCTAACAACGTAGCGTTAGCTGAAAACCACTTCAATAAAACATAAGTCAACACAAAACAAGAGTCTATCCCCAAACAAAAAATAATAAAAAGCTTTACCTTAAAATACAATTTTGTAAATCTGACTAGAAAAAGTTGAATACTTCTGGGATTCGAAGAAAATTCGTAGCCGAACATTCTCTACGAAAACCAGTTTTATTTAGCAATTTTCTATATGACATGGACTGAGCCACTCCTAAATAGGGCGGTGGATATTGAGCAGAAAAACTATTTCATAAAGGAGGGACATCAAAGCTTAGTCCTGAGATAATGTCAGGTTTTGGAAGATCCGTAATTCCGTACTATCCGGGGAAATAAATACCGCGGCGTGGTCGTAAATGCGTCATCACGCTCATATTAGTTCCTCGGTACATATTATGTAAGACGATTCAAAGGAAACGTTTATTAATAAATGTTAATTATGCCAATAGTTCTAAGTTTAGCAATGGTGGCTTTCATCAAGGATATTGCGGTTTTGCGAACCCAACTCTCGCGGGAGGACGCGCGAGGAGCGCGGAGGCGGCTCGTTGACATTTTACCTCAGCTTTTGTTTTGTTCTCTTAATTGTAGCTAGCTTCATTTGATAGTCTACTACTTCAGTTATTAATTTCAAATATTCAACGATAAAGAAAGGATAATCGGCTGGCAAATTGATACCTTTTGCGTCAATTATAACTTCCTAACTTCTGACGATTCAATTAAACTCGTATTGTCGGGTGTGTCTAACAAGATTTTGATTTAATCTGAGAAAAACAGCAACATCTTGATTGATTTATAAGCAAATAATTTAAAGAAATTGACTGATTTCCAAAATAATGAAGCAATAAGAAATCCGCACTCCAAGAGGTACAGTCGACCCGAATAATAAGGAAATAATTCAAAAAATAAAATATGCTATCGGCACCCAGATGTGTCGAGGATATGGGGGAAATTGGCGCAAGGCTCCCGTAGAGATTGAAATACGAACAAAAGGGTCCGCCCATGTGATATACAGCCTCTATAGAGCACAGGAAAAAGTTATTAGCCCACTAGCATACGAATACGTAAGTACCATAGAAGGGCGGGTCACGTGTTTTCCTAAAAGGTTGTGCGGAATCCCAGGCGACGCTCAATAAGGTAAGCCAATACCGCTTGGCTACAAACAAGTATAACATATGGAACGTATTCTATGAACATTGAGATATTTAACTAGTGCATCACTTACGGCAGCCGCGACCAGTGAGGGTCCCGTTATGAATTAACTTAAAAAGAGATAAGTAACTGATACTCTACAGCTTAGGGATCATTGAATATTATTTATTTACTAGCTTTTGCCCGCGGCTTCACCCGCGTACATAATCCCAGGATAAAAAGTATCCTATGTGTTATTCTGGGATATGGTCTACTCGTGTACCAAGTTTCATCGAGATCCGTTCAGCCGCCGCTGTCGCCGGGATTCCGATCCCGATTTCCGGCCACCGTAGACGCGGGCTCGCGGACGGCGAGCCATGGGTAGCTCGCTGTCCGATCGTTCGGTAACTATCCGGACCGAGCCAAGGCGTCGACGGCGCGCACTGTTCCCGCGCGCCTCAAGGAGTTGTCAGCAACAGGAGGGGCCCATCTGGGTCGAAGCCTACCGGGGTCGGGGTTATCCGAAAGGAAACTAGAGCCCCGGTATGAAGGCTAGAAGGAACGGCGCGGGGTTTTTAGTCAGTAAGACTCTGACACTGTCTCCCGCTCCACCCAAGAGCGGGTTTCGTCAATTATGATTTTCCCCGTCGACAGAAAAAAAAAAGATCCGTTCAGTAGTTTTTGCGTGAAAGAGTAACAAACATCCATACATCCATCCATAACAAACTTTCGCATTTATAATATTAGTAGGATTAGTAGGATTTATCAAAATAATACCATCTTTACAGGGAAACCTAATGAGACAGTACAGCTAAAATAACTATCTAAACACATTTTTATTTGTCATACGCATTTTCACCTAACCTAAATTGCAGGGCCGAAGCCTACTGGGGCCATGAATCGTCTTCTGAAAGGGCGACCCATGGTTCTAGAACGCAGATGGAGGAACATAGTTGTTTTAGTCTGTAATACTAATTGACTGGCCTGTTGGTCTAGTGGTTAGTGGCCCTGACTGCTATACCGGAGGTCGTGGGTTCAATTACCACCCAGGACAAATGTTTATGTAATGAGCATGATCATTTGTTCTGTGTCTGAGAGTAATTTATCTATAATTTATATGTATTTTGAAATATATAAGTATGTTTATCAGCTGTCTAGTATTCATAATACAAGCTTTGCTTAGCTTGGGACTAGACGGCGTTATGTGAAAGTTGTGAAATAATATTATTAATAGTCTGACACACCCGCTCGCTGCGGCCTAAAGCGAGAGAAATCGTGACATGGGACCTCAAAAAAAAAAAGAATAAAATGCCTAAACTGAATCGATATACGCACAAAGCGACAGAAATACTGAAAAAGAATCACTCGTCGGGAATGATAAAGAATCTATTTTGGTACGGTTCAATTTACAGACAGAAAAGGAAGGTTCAGTCAGTTTTCATTGGATAAAAAAGAATCTAATCCGCGAAACTGACTCCCATGTTCGTGTCATAGACAGGGACGTTGATTTCGAACGATCTAAACGATTCAACTAACAATAGACGAGCCTATGGGGCACTGGACATTTGGCAAAACGAACTGACTATACGGAATATGCTTCACAATTGAATAAGCTGAAAACTGCACTAAAAAAATATTGTTCACTAACATTTTTACAGGTAGCAATTACATTTTAGAAGGACTATTTGTCAGCTTTGTGAATAAACCTTCTAGGGTAGTTTTGCAACGGTGGAAAGCTCAGTAATTGTCTGCAGGGGAAGTTTATGAACAAATTATATTAAAGTCAACATTACCATTGCAATTCTCAGTACTGTCCACGTTTTCGCGGACAATTGCTAAGGGCAGATAAACAGAAACTAGAAAAGAGTGCAAGTTGAATTAAATTCTTTGTTGCGGAAATAAAAAGTGAATGTTTAATGTGCGTTACAAGTAAATGTATTAACTGCAGCGACAAAGCGACTGTAATAGCACAAAATAGATAGGTACAGAAGACAATCTCATGTATGTACTTCGCTTTTTATACCTACGCTCGGTGGACGCACACCAATGAGCGTTTGAGCCGGAGCATAGAGCGAGTGGGCCGAGACGCTACCGAGATATCGTGTCCGTGAACGGTGTCTATGTGTGCGTTGCTCGAGCGCGCTTTGTTTGTAGTACCTATACAAGGTGTAACGTTAAATGTGTTGTGGTAATAGTTAGAATGTAATACTTAACACTGTTATCGTTATTATTCTGGGTACGCTCGTTATCGCTGCGCGTACGAATGTACATACAAATCTACAAACAGTACGATTTTAATCTGCACTTCGCACAGTTCTTATTTTACTTTCCGCAACTCTATTCGCGAGTCGCGCGCTGCCGGCAGGTGATGCACACGTACTCTCCGTACGTCGTACCAATGTACGCGCACGTACACATATGTATAAAACTGCGACGATTTAACGAGACCTCAACTTTAAACCATTATAATAGGAATGCCGACACTAAAAATGGCATTTCAAGACTACAACACGTTTAGTTAGTGGTTAACAAAGCTAGTTTTTTATTCGTTTTGAACAAATGTGCGGTATAGAAAAAATACTTTGGTGGAAGAAAGGAAGAGAGTTATTTCTGATTATCGTGTACACGTAATAAAATAAGAATGGAGTGTTAGCACATCGCAAAAATAAAAATACGAATGAACATAACACTTTCTAAATAGCTTTTATTTTAACGCAAAAACAACGTTATTTCGAAATACAGACGCGATAATGACACTTCATTATAGCCACGATGATTGTCTTATATCTGTAATTATACAGCCACTAGTTTTGAAGTCAACACATAAAGATTATATAATGTGTATAATTAATAATACAAAGTAGTAGAAATTACATTGAAGCGATTCCGGTTACGTCCGGTTCGGTCATATTCATTATAATTCAGTTAGCAAGCGCAAATATTTTCGCTTGCAGTCTTGTTTTATGGGCGCGGGTGTATGTGTGGGGGAGCGGCCATGTGTGCAGTTTGCACGTCTACGTTTTGTGCTTTTTTCACAATTTATTTATTCACGTCGTCGACAGGTGGCGCTGCCGGGCGATCTGGGCCCGCGATACGTGTAAACTGGCTCTTCATATTTCATTCCACATTTTTATTTAGGCGCAGTCAACCTTAACGCAAGCTGTACGACGTATTGTTTGAGGTGGCAAATATATTTAATACGTCAATCGATTGCACTACACTTAACGATATCGCAGTAAGTCCATTTACTGCCGGGCCATGTTTGTGTTCTACATTATTCATATAATTAACAAGTAACACTCGAGTCGGACGGAATCTTTTCTTACGATTTTTATTTACACAACAAATACCGAAGTGCTTGGATTTTATTTTTTCCGAGTAGTTTTTCATTGGTCGTTGAGTGAGTCGGTGAAGTTATGAGCCAATTAGCGGGTTGCTAGGATAAAATAGGATTTTTATCGTGTTTGAGAAACGACATTTTAGGCATAGCGGTGGGCGGACGTCGAACTAGTCTGAGAAGGTTATCGTCTCTGTGAACTACTTCACGTCGAGCCTTCACACGTCGTCCTTTATCGCTAATAGAACCTTTTTGTATCTACAAGTCGCTCTACCATCCCATTTATCTATGGATCGATTACCATTTGCCTCATATCTCCTCCAATTGATCACCCATTATATCAGAGATAATTCCATTAATAAACCCTATAATTAATATCTAATAAGTATTTTCTAAACATCCAAAAGGATATCCGTTCGTTTGAAGTCAGGCATTAATGCATTTATCGCGTATGTTTATTAAAACATTCCATATCAGTAATCGATTGAAATTAATGAGAATATCGGAGAGCATTCACTGAATACAACGCGCGTAAATATTTATGAAAGAAAATGTCGATCAACTGAAGGTTTTAACTTCAACGTCACGCTACACAGACTGATAAAAAAAAAGAAAAACAAAGATGGCACCGAATGGCGGAAGAGCGGCAATGAATTAAATATGCATGTAATTTAAAGGCGAAACAGGAAAACGCGCGAAACGGTTGGGTAGCCCCAAGCTTGTGAATAACCGATAATCCACATAATTGACCGCAGAGGATATTTAGTTAGGAACAAATGTGTGTATAGCGATGTAGGATTTGCAGATCTAAATTCAATCAATACATAGGTACCTAGTTGTATAAACTCTCCAATATTTAATCAAAGCAAAGAGCATAGACCGGCAATCGTTTATTTGAAAATCGAATAGGTACACAATTATTTTTGTAAATAAAGGAAGATTGACTGTTTTTAAAAATCAAATACACAATTTAATTTTTAAATAATGCAAGATTGACCGTTTTTGAAAATCGAACACACAATTTATTTCTTTTTTTATCAAGGAACATTGACCGTTTTTGAAAATCGAATACACATTTTTTATTTATTGATAAAGTACTATTCTCACTTACCGGGTTTAGGTAGGGGTGTTTTGAGATCGTTGGCGGCCAACTGAGGATTCTCTTGGACCTGAAAAAGTGTTATTTGTTAACTGTGTAAACATATTGAGTAAATGTTGTTGTTGAGGAAATAAGGAAAACGTCATTATGTTATGGAAAACGTCATTACCTATTTACGTTTTCCCTGAAAACTTCTTATATCGGTTAACTATTGAAAATGTTGTTATCCTAGTAAATATATCGTATGTATAGTTTATTCTGTCGATCTGTGTATTGATGCTCACTACTAATATAATTTATCCTTGGAAAGATTTAAACGACTGACCATAGCGTATAAAAATATTTGAAATGTTTTTTTTCTGTGTTGCGTCAATGTTTACCATTACCTACATTCTGGATCTAGATTTAAAACCAGATGTTCTAGTGAAAACCCAATCGATTCCGTAATCGTGGTATAGTAAACTAAGATTTTCAGAAAAGTTGTGTATTTGTAGTTGTGGAGGTTGGCCGGTAGATGGCGCTCCTCATGTCTTATTAGTTATGAAGTGGCTAACAAATAGCTTCTTTCAATTGACATGTAGCTCTCATAAAAACTTAATAATGAAGATCAAGTATTATTGTTTCTAACTACAAAGAAAACGAGTTTATTTTCTTCCTCATACATACTAATTCAAGCTAACACAACGCAAACGTTACATACTAAAAGATATATGAAACAGACTTGATCATATATCTTTGACAATATGCCGAAAAATGTCTACACTTCCCGAATTCTATCAAGTTTATTCATTGTAATTTCGACTCTTTAGTCTGTTTCTTAAGAGTTCTTTCAGTTTGAAGACTGGAGTGGTATGTTATGGCCCGTCTCCCTGAATAAAATTAATATTTTTTATCGTCGTGATGAGGATTACACATACATTTTGGCAGTATTGCTGTCCGTAATATAACCCGTAAGCCTATTTAGGACATTAATTTTTTCGTTACGACTTTTGCATAAATAGGCACAGCTGGCATAGCTTCCTAGGGTATCTAAGGAATTAGGGATTTAAAAAAAGAAAAGTGTTATATCGTTAATATTTGACATTAGCAGCCCGTCCCAGCATCGCACGAGTGTCTGAAATCTATGAAATTTTGGCCTTTTTTCTACTATAATATGCATGTATTTTACACCTAATCCTTCATCAAGAATTACTCTGTCTGTTGGTGAAAACCGCATGAATATCCGATTAGTAGTTTTTGAGTTTATCGCGTTCTTATAGACGGACAGACGCAGTCGTGCACGTTGTTTTATAAATGTAAAGATAAGTATTGTAATTATCGTAATTAAAGGTTTGGTAAATGTATATGAGTATAAACAGCTTTACAAATGTCCCACTGCTGGGACTCTTGGCTTCTCAATAGGAGAGGAAATGAGCGAGGTAATGATTCACCAGGCAATGCAGTTTGGTGGATGTCACAATTTCGAATTTTTTATTCTAGGCTTTGTCCTCACGAATATATTAGGTATTATTTCGTTTTTTTTTTTAAAGAAATACATATTTTTGCCCAAAAATTATTTTGTTAAATTTGGTAAAAAATGTTTTCAATCCACGATCGTATTTCTAGTAAGTGCCACTAACCGTTGCTACACGGCTATATCAATAAAAAGTCCGTGTCTACGTTGCCTACGCAAAACGCATCCAATCAAATTTTTTCGGAGTAAAAAAACCGTTGCCTCATACTAGGAATGACTCCCGTATCGTGGGTGCGTTCACAAACATGACATGTACTATGCGTTCCAAATGAGAATAGGATCGATAGCCATGTTGTGACGTCAGGTCGTACTGTCAAATCGAAGAAATTTTGGCAAAATTGAAGGACTCAAAGATGAGTAGAACTGAAGAACTGGATTCTGATTAAACTTTTTTCGTTCACAGTTCGTAAATAAATTAATTTTTTTGGTAAATAAATAAAATAAAATAAAAATCTTTCCTCGATTTGACAGTAAATCGTGACGACACAATATGGCAATCGATCCTATTCTCATTTGGAACGCAATGCAAACTCACCCAGACCCGGAACAACAATCTGTAGGCCATAGAAATATTTGTTCCGTGCGGGATTCGAACCCGTGATACGCAACGCAGCTAATCGCTGACCCACAGTGCAAACTGAGCTATCAAACTGTTTGATAAAAGGTAATTTTAATTTTCTAAACATTACGTTTATTAAGTTGCCTAGGAACGTTAGGAGGGTGTTTTTATTTTGTATGTTCCAATCGTCTAGTGACATCTCTCGCCCTTGGGCGGAGCGAGAGGGTGCGTCGGACTTTTACGGACTAAAAACCCACTCCTGTTCCTTAGTTGGATTTCATACCAGGACCGAGTCGTGCTTTCAGAAGCAGACCCACGTTAGGAGGGTATATTTTTTAGATATTTCCGACAATATCACATGCGTCGCATCAATTGTCTTTTGACACGATGTATTAAGGTATGATTCCGAACCACGTTGCACGCAGCAGTGCTGCCGCGACACTACTGGTCCCCATACAACTTCTATAAGCTTATATGAGATCACATTCCGAGTCCGAGCTAGGCAGCAATGTCGCGGCAGCACTGCGGCAACAACACTGCTGCTTGTTGCCGAGTTCGGAATCATACCTTTATGGTCGCTTGCGCGTATTTTTCGCGCGTTTGTTTAGGTGCGACCTTGCGCGCTAAGCATACTAACGTAAACAAGCGTTTTTAGCGTAGTCATGAACTTGAAATTTGCATTTATAATTGTTTTCATATTTTCCGAGTGTTTTGCGAATTTGTAGGTTTTTAATTAATTTTTGTTGGCGTAGTTTTATTGCTAGTTCCCGAAGATTACGTAAGCGATTGTTGTCAGAGAATGTGCAATTTATTCTTATGTCATATTTTAACGAATCAGTGTCAAGGTTTTGCTGTGTCCTAGTTTTCGCAATTAAGGCTGAGTTTGACTGATACTGGACGGTTGCCATGTAGCCACGCTCGTGTGAACAGAGCTTTATATCGTACTGGCTTTTGTCAGCGGTTTCTCTCGCGTGAAAGTCAAAAACAATCCCGATGTATGACATGCTCGCGGGATAAAGAGGTCTGGTATAGAATTACTAAAACATTAATTCATGAATCCCCAAGCGACCACCGGTGGCCGCGCATCTATTGTCTTACTATTGTGTCTCTAATTGACGGTATCTGAAGGGTTAATAACAAAGCTACAAAGCTGCTAATAAGAAAGAGAAGTCCGCTATGGTCTTTGACGTCAAAAGCCATGACACCAGTACGGCCGCCAAAGAATACAGCCTCTTATTCAGGCCCTGATGGTAAGCATTGATGCAATCGTTGATGGTGAGGCGCACTAGTTTATTAAGACCCTGTTTGTTAATATGTTTAAGAACTGATATACTTGGATAGTAAAACGTCTGTCTTACCTTATTTGTGTAAGGATTGAAGATGAATTTGTTCTCCAATTCCTTCCTTGGCGTCGCAGCTATCACAGACAACGGCGTCGGTAGAGACTTCATCTCCTGCAACAACAAACAGTGTTAATTTATACAACTGTAATAACACTGATACAATACTACCGTGACGGAACCATACGCACCTTTAAAATACTTTCTATTGGCGGTTGACTGCTATCGATAGCATTCTGTAAAGGAAAAACACAATTAATTAATATTTTTAAACACATTTTTTCTGTTAGTTTCTGAACAACACACTTCCTCTCCATAGAGATCTACGCTTCGGAACGTGCAATTTAGCTTCACTGGTTTGACTGACCGACATTTTGACAATTCAAAAGTGCCTGTAATTGGTCTATTTGAAATAAACGTTTCTGATTTCACAATATGTATAGTAAATAACCTAAAACTAACAACTTAGTAAATAATCTAACTTTTCCACCGTACACTCACAATAAGGTTCAGTTGAAAACCAGTGTCAGGCAACTATCACGTAGTTTTTTTGCTGAATTGAACCTATTTGATGCAGGCGCGAGACACACAATGTTCGTTATTTTTTTATTTTTTCGTTTTTACATCTACCTACATTGTGTGTATCTGTGTACGTGTACCAAATAAAATATTATTCTTTAGCTTGCATGCTTATAGCCCGAAGAATTGACAGACAAGTGGCAGATGGCAAAGTACAATGCTCGCAGAACAGATGGACTATCGGGCCGAAAGCAGCCTCGGAAGGCCTCCCACAAGGTGGACCGATGACATAGTGCGGTTTACGGAAAATCCGATGGATGCGAGACGCTTAGGACCGCCGTTATGGTGGCACTTGGGGAGGCTTGATGATGATGATGATGATGAAAATTATGTATTATGTTGCGTTGCGAGATTGTTCGATAGTGATATCGCAGCCTTAGGATGCAATGGACCTCTAAGGAAACACACGTAGGTTTTCGTCAGTAAAAGTCTGATACTCCCTTCGCTCCACTCAGAGCAGTAGGAGTTATTTGATAATTTCCTCACTACAAAAAAGATACATTATGTGGCATTAATTCATGAATCCCCAAGCGACACCCGGTGGCCGCGCATCTATTGTCTTACTATTGTGTCTCTAATTGACGGTATCTGAAGGGTTAAAATAGTACCTATTTCCGAATACATTTTGTTTAAACCGATATTGAACTGCAGTGCTGTCAGATGCAGACAGAAGTATATGTATAATTGTTGTCCAAATTCCGTACAGCATTTAAATGTACGGCAGGAACCACCCACGGGGAAATTGTGGGCAGTTGCGCGCAGTGAAAGCACGAAATATTGTGACATCACAACTGCCCCGTTAACGTTTTCCACTTTATAATTTATATGTGGGTGAAAACAGGGGTAGTCAACATCACCGCGACACATAGCCACACGCTAACGAGATAAGGCGCGTTGCTCACATAAAAGATTGGACAAATTTGCACAGGCAAGAATAAAACTACTTTTACGAGAACACATTATGCCTCCTTAGCGAAGCCGGGCGATTAAATTTAGGGCCCGTTTACGGTCGACTATGCTTGTATGATTTACGACTTTACGGCAATAAATGTATTGTATTGTTACTGTTGAAGGAATCTGCCGGGGACCTTAAATATTCAATTCGAAGAACTTTTTCCGCCGTTTCACGACACAGCGCCAAGTCAATTGGAAAAAAGAGAGAATGTTTATTGGGTAGTGTCAATCGTTTCTGAAGAACGGTACAGTGAATTGTTTTAGTACAAAGAAAGGTTAAATATTCTTTTTATGTACACAATATTGAAGATAAATAATTGTCTTCTTCCAAGAACGCCTGGCACGAACTACAAAGGAAAAGGGACTGTAGAAGCTTCTGTTTAAAGAACTCTCATATTACCTACATTGTTACCAGAATTTCTGTTTCATTTCCGCTCAAATAAAATAATTCTGATATAATATCCATTACCAAACAAAGTAGCTAAAGAAACAAAGCTCAATTTCGCATGTCAAAGAAAAAATAATAATTGCATTGTAAGGCATAACGGCTTAGTTTTGGAGCTCACCCAAATAGGGTTGCCCAATAAAACGGGTCATTCATTCAAAATCTGTCGACCTACGACAACACTAGTCGCAATGGAAACATTTTCATTTATTTGGTCACCAATTCAAGTCACGCAAGAGCCCCTTATTTTGTAACCAATACCATGACCCTGTTTACACCTCACCAAAAAATAATTAAACGCTTTATATATAAAATTTGTTAAGCTATAGTAGTCTTTTTGAAGCTATAAAGGATGCTACTCCCACTTATTGACCTATGTAGTGTTGGAGGCGTGAACAATACTGTGCCAAACGTGTGGGTGCGAACTTCAAAGTTCAACATGTTCGACATTACAGGGCAAGCTTCTGGACTCCTTGTAGTTGTGGCTATGTAATCCAATAACCGTTACCGTAAAATAACAATGTAGCAATATTTGCAACAATGTTTTCATTGCAATAATAACGGATGAGATTAGCCGATGAAGGATCATACAATGGTAGACAAGTTACAAGAAAAACTGCCTTTAATAAGATTTATTTTTGTTTGCATGCGAATATGAGTTAATTAGAGAACAGACTTTTTCTAATTAAATCAGCAATCACTTTTTACATACAACCCCGTAGTAAGAATGAGTAAGTAATAAAGACTGTATACTGAAATTCCTGAGAAGTTCTCATAGTAAATTATAAAGCAAATAAAAACTGCTTGGTAAAAACTAAAAAAGTTGACGATCGTTTAATTATTGACAACATTGATGTTTGCCTGGGGAGCACTTTAGCACGCGACGGTCTTTAGTCCAACCAAGGTGTTTACAGTACTTGACAAATAAATGGAGAATTTGAAATCACTAAAGTGCAATATTGGACTTTTGTATGGATGTCGTGACCACGGTTTTTAGTCTAATTGACGACATCAATCTGGCGAGGGAATAGATATCGGATATACTGACGGTGAAAATTAATAATTGTATCAAAGGAGTGATGATAATAAGAGGCAAGTTGTGATTAAAGATGATAATTATTATAAGGTGCCAATCCGATTCCGGATTGAAGAAGAGCTGTCGTGAGACTATCCATTGAAGCAATGAATGAGAGATGTTAATATGAAATGAAAGAAGCAATGAATATTTCGAGGTGAGCTAAGGACTCCTTGTCAGACTGACCTGTGACTGGATACCGTTGGGTATCCTGATTGGAGGCGGTCTGTGCGGGGCTCCCGTTGAACCGGAACCGTCGCTCTGCACCAAAAAATATACATTAATATTCTATCCACCTCCCCACTTAATAGAATTACGTTTTGGGATTTCTTAAACGACGTCTCTGAATTGGATTTGTTTCGTTTCGAAGACGGAATCTGGGCTCGTTACTCGTCTAAATTGTGCTTAGTTAGATGGTCTTATACTACATTGGTTTTATTACCGTTTGTACGTTTACATTGTAAGGTAACAATACCACATACGAAGGTTTCGTCTGATTTCCTAACTCACAAGTTCTCGGTATCAAATGTATTCTGCCATTCATCAACGTATGTACATATAGCAAGTTTCCCCGAGTGATCGAAGTTGCTAGCGCCGTTTTGGAGTTAACCACATTAAACTTAATTACAATGTACGCCTGATGAATAATTCAGCCAGGAATTAACTAGTCCAAGATGTGGCTGTGTTACGGCATGAGAAGTTTGAAATGAGACGTGAAAAGGCCGGTCACGCTTCGTATGACCCCCTTAATCAGCCCTACGACTGTGACCATAAGTATTAATGCGAGTCCTAACACGCGCTTGCTTCCATTATAAATCTAAACAAAAGCTAAGATAAGGCATCGCAATAATAATACGAGTTTTTAAAGAGTTTAACCAGGAAAAAGTTGTATTGTCGCTAAGCATATTTCAGTGAAGCAAAGCGATTCAGCACAAAAGATGGTGGAGCCTGAAGCGACGGAGTTTGGTGGGGAATTTAAAAAGTTTCATGATAACACAACATTTTCCTGGTTGATATTGCTTTGTAAAGCGTACAGCTTGACTATAAACACCATTGTGTACCGATAAGCAGTTGTAACGAAATATTTCTCGATTCTCGCCAGGAGCGCAATAACGAGTATATCTAGCGCGTTTGAACGCGAGACACGTGTCGCTTTTTATTTATCATAACCCTAGAACATTATTGTGTTCTAGTTTTTCCATATGTATGAGAACGGCTTAAACCGGATATTTGTAATGCGATTATGGACCATTCACCGATTGGATGATAATCATATTCTCGCTACCGTGCTCTAGCTGCTCCATGTATTTTTTAATTAGCTTAGCTTCGAGTAATTGATACACTCTATAAACAGAATGCACTCGATTAAGACGATAATTCGGATCGCATAACACCCAGATGACAACATATAAAATCCCGTCGCTCCGCATATAAATACATTGGCAGGTTGCAGGGTGGTTAGAGCTTTAAAGCGTATACTTTATAGATATAGTTGTGTGCATACCTTGTTGTGTGGGATATGGGGGCGGTGATGGCGCACGCCGTTCTGTGGGGCGTGTGACGGCTTCTTGAACTCGCTCTCTCGCCGAGATGGTGGGCCTGAGGGACAAAGGAAACATCTTTATTAGCACTTTTATTTATAAGCCGAAGAACTTCCACTGATCCAAATTAAAATTTACTACTAAAAATTATGGGCACAACGCCTAAACAAAACGAAAGTGGACACAAACACAAAACTGCGATGCGACATCGCATCGTAAAAATCTACATTAGACGACGCATCGCAAGACATTGCTAATTGGTTCGTATCGCATATTGTATGATCACCTAAACCGATGCTTCGGCTTCGCAGCAATTCGCATCGCAGGTGCGTGCGATACGGCGTCGTATCGCATCGCATCGCAGTGCGGGAGCCCTTAACGTTGTTTAATTTATCTTAACAGCTTATTCTGTTTCGTCAAAACATCAGCCACCAAGAGACTAAGTAATTATTGTTTGGTGTCAACGTTTACGGGCTTCTCGAGATTTTTATGGATTAATAAAAGACCGAGATCACCACAGTGAGGAGAGTCTCGAAATCATAAGGCATTTTAACTCCCGTATAACTAAAAGAAGGGGGGTGGGTACCGTTCCCCCTGCCACCCCGGGGACTCGTGAGGGGAATCTCGGCTAGGTGTTTAGCTGGTTTATGGAGATTGCGATCAGGACAAAGGAGTCCAAGTTACGACGCCTAGATTGCGCACTGATCCATATAGTCCCCTCTAAATAGATACCTCACCTTTTTTCTATCAGTAAAGTTATAGAATAAGTTTTATAGTGTTTGTATTATGTGCAAGAAGTAGGGAATAATGGAGTTCTTTGTTGTACGGTTGTATTATTGGGACGGATGTCGTTAAGTTAATCCCACCATTATTGGAGGTTAATGGAGGAACGTGACCCGTCATTATAAAGATGACTTATATGTATGTTAAGATAATAATTTGGGTTACTTTACTGTCTATTTATTCATCCAATTATGTAGTTTACATTTTCAATATATTGAGCACCACAAGAATATAAACTCTTCATTGGAATTTATCAATCAAAACACTCTAATAGAAACCATATCAAATATTCCCAAGTATTTTCCAAAGAATGCATGGGAAAAAATCTCAGGCTGTTCACAACGTAATTGGATTAGAATAGCATTCAATAAACAAGATGATTTGGTTATTTTGAGGCCATCTCTTAGTTGAGTGCGCACGAGTGCGGAATATCTTCAATTACTCGCACGCACGTAGGTAATGCTTACATGTGATTGGTCAATTTACTATTTCCCATTACCCGCTACCAGTTTACAACCACTAATGCGATTCGCTAACAAGAGCTGATCATAAAATTCATAACTGAATCTCATTTAACGATAAAATGACGAGTAAAGAAGAACACACGGTGGAGACGACGACAAATATTTTGTATTTTGCGGAAAGATTGCTGTTGAGATATCATATTGAGGAAGAAGCGCCAGGGTTACCCGCACAATTCAAATTTACACACACATGCAACTCAGTGTTATGTTCATTAAAATATGACTAGCAACCGTACTGAATGACTTTTTCATGAAATAGCTGTTTAATTTAATAAAATTTTATCATTTATATTATGCCGACGATTTGTTGATGACAGTAACATATTAGATCTAGAGACAATACGTTTATTGATAGCAACAAGGTAAAATAAGAGAGTCTTATAACTCCCAGATTTATCTTTTAAGCCCCGAGGAAGTTTCAATATCACTTAACATCATACCAATCCAGTATGTCACCCACTTTATTCTGAGCACCGCTTCAAAAGCTCCCAAGCTCAATACACGTATCGGTGCAATCCAACCACCTTATTGGATTAGAGGAAAAAACACCGCAAGATAATCTTCTCGGCAATAACTCGAGTATTTTTTCGGTAGCTGGTATTATAACTGGATATTTATTTTTATGGGAACGGATACCGTGTGAAAGAATCCGTTGCTTGGTTACTTTATTTGAGATTTCTTTAGCTAGACGTTGCGTTGGTAAACGCAGTTCTAATCGTGCAGAAAGCTCTTTATTTCGAAGTCAAGAGATTTTTTATTAATCCAGGATTTAATCAAATATAGGCCAAATAAAAAAGAAATGTAGTTGCGGGAACAAGGTGTACTGATGACTTGATAAAGGTCGCGGGAATCCTATGGATGGGAAATGCATAGGAGCAGTCGTTGTGGCGACACTGAGGGGAGATATAGACCTCAGTCCATTAGAGTCCAGCCATGGATATCTTTCAGCTGAATAATAATGATGATGTAATCAAATAATTTAAAACTGGTATTCAGAAGTAGCATGCAAGACAGAAACCTGACCCCATAGTACTCGTCATTGAGGAGAAGGGTAGGCTGATTGATAACATAAAATAAGTTAAGAACGCGGTGGAATAGGAAATTGCATGCAATTATCATTTGCTAAATTAAATAATATAATAAGAAAGAATTTTTAAAATATTATCATCAACAACGAATTTATACCGCTTCAAAGCTTCTAATAAGAAAGAGAAGTTCGATATGAACTTTGACGTCAAAGTACACCACGCCCGTACGGCCGCCATAAACAACGATCATTCAACGTCCATTTTGATATTGTTTCAACAGTTAGTATTACATCTTGTATATTTACTTATTGATGAGCTGGGTAGATATCAAATAGTTATTTAATGCATATACCCTATTCAATTAAGGCATTTCCGCAGTTATCACACATAAAGAAATCATTTGCATTCATGAACAAGATTAAGCGGAGATTACACGTGCTTGCATCCTTACTTAATCCACAGTTCTCCAACTTACGTACGAGTATCAGAAACTTGTACGCTTTTAAAGAAAGAGAAAACTTCAGCATCGCACCATTCTGCAGAGAGCAACAAATTCAGCCAAGCTCTCAACCTATATCCTCAAAATCTAGTAAGAATGGTAACATTGGCAACTGAATATTGAGGAGTAGACCCTCGACAAAAGAAGACGGGCGCACAATGCAAGACGGGAGCTACTTCGGCGGATCGGCGCGCGTGTCGAATTCACCCAACAAATACACTGTAACTGTATTGTAAGCCATTGTTGATTCAAATCCGATATATCACCGTTACGAGCTTGTGAGAAATCAAAGCAATTTTGAATATAGTTATTTTGATCATAGTGCAAAAAGAAATAGTCCTAATGATGACAATCTTTATCTTAACGTACTTCTTATATGTGCGGTATCAAACAATCCATAATCTACTGCAACATGATTGATGTATTCGCATTTGTGTTTATTATTAGTGTCATAAAATTGATTAGGTGCTAACGATTCCCCTTTATCGCAAGGGAAATTGTTACTGATGCCCACAAATCGTTGGCTGTCAACATGCCACTTACCACTACAATGTGCAATTTGATCACCTCCTAACCCGTCATTATTTACGCTACGTTTTTCAAGTCCTTCTGCACTGTCATTACTTAATCCATCTTTATGTTCAGTACTAAAAGACCCAATTACTCATTTTACCGTATGTGCCTTTTTGTTATTTGCTAAAGGAAGTTCATTAGGAGGGTTATTCAGGTCAAAGAACTCAGACGTCAGATCCAATTTGTAATTATTATCTTAATCACTGCATCCTTCTGATAACTGGAAAATTCTGGTTATTTTTAGTATGAAGTATTTTTTGCGGTAGATTAGCTGGCCACGCCCTCTATGTATTCAATGCTAATAAGTTTTTCTACTGTCATTGGCTTAGGTGTTTGCTACACACCTGTGTGAATAAATACATGGCTAATCTTTTATACATGGCCGTAAATAATATGCTTGTAGTTGAACATTGATCATAGTTAAACAAATAAAAGTCACCAGGTGGCTTATAGTGTAAGTCCACATCCTGTGTAAAAAACCTTTTCATTTCCTTGCGACCAGAGTTGAAGTAAAATAAAAAGATTAAGAGTCGATCAGCTGCCATTAGTGGTAGCCCTGATTGCTTGTAGGGTAGTTTTATATGAGCGGGCTGGTGGCGGAGCGTGGGGGGCGCGGTGAGAACAATGGCCAGTGCTGGCCAATGACGCGAGCACCTGCGGCCGTTGACACGTGCGCACGCGCTCGCAGGCGACTCGCACTGCTTTGTCGATAATTACACGAATTATATTTGCGCAAACGATTAAATTAGTATCATTCTGGAAAGTTTGGTTTGTTTTGAAACGCTCACAAAGCGATTCAATAAGATTATAAAGCTAATTTGAGAATCGGATGCTTGAGCGTCTTCAAATGAGATCGATAAGTGATAACCCACGCAGTTTGAAAGACGACCCGATACTAGGTACTATCGTTACGAAATATTTTCGTATATATAACTTCAAACTTAATACAATTTCCGAACCACTATTTTTGGCCTTCCCTCGGGCATTATCCCACTAACTGGAATAACAGATAATGCTCATGCCGCATCGTTCCGCTCTTTGAGCGTAATTAAATATTAAAAACGTTAATATAGCAACGAAGTGTAATTCATAGCTACAATTTGCATATTTATATTGGAATCAAATGGAACAGAATCGGTCACCTCTAAACACGCAAGTTTGGGAAACATGTTGTCACCCTTGGCGACTGTCAAGGTTTGTACGTGACCGACGTATAAACCTTGACAGTTGTAAAGGCTTATAGAAAACTAACTAACTTCTGCCAACAGCTTCGCCCAAGTGATAGCAGGTTTCTCTATAGGTACAAACTTAGGACCCCCGTTTCCTGTCATATCCTTAAGGATTAAATTTTGAAAATTCCTCTTGCTGCTCGCCTGCATCATAACCTAGTGCAAAATTTCACACTCGTAGTCCCAGTAGTTTCGGCTGTGCGTTGATGTGTCTGTCTGTTTTTTTTTTTAATTGTTATAAACTAGTGCTTGACTACGATCCCGCCTGACGGTAAGCAGTGATGCAATCTCTTCTCCTCTAAATATGAGATCAACGTTCGTCTTAAGATCTTCAAAAGTCATTTACTTATTCTCGAGTAAATCTTTTAATGTGGGCGTTAAATTCCTGGTATTTATTGACTTGGTTCCCTTGCCTCCGATAGCTTTTCCGTTTTTAATGTCAATCTCAATAGTATATCAACAAACATTTTACCGACTTCTGTTCGCGTTAACGCCTGCAGCGAGAGAATTGATCAACAAATACTGTGTAAGGTGGATTGTTGTCATAACAAAAAGTTTGGATGATTGATTTTTTGTTTATGAATGGGACGAGTCAGTTGTTATTTTATTCCAAATCGCTGCTACTCCTAAAAACGCCACGTTTCTGGCGTCATCTTCTTTGTGTTGGTTCTTCATTTACTTAGGAGCTTAAATTCTGGTTAAATGAACATCACGGAGAAATCTGGATTAGAATCTGGATAGAAATGATTGTACTGTCTTAGAGAACCTCTAGCTAAGGATTAAGAAACCATCAACTCCTCGTCAATATTGTATAAGTTATAGATGTCTTGTGGAGTAGTGATGAGCAGTATGAGCAGAATGCGGGGCACGCGTCGTCTTTGTTCGGCCCGAGGTCGCAGCTCACCGCGAAACGTAACCTAAGCGGGTCAATGCGATCCGCGACGACACGTCTCGAGGCCTTTCCCTCGCTACAAGGAAGTTAATACGATTTATTCACAACACCCGACACTTGTCCGTGTTATACACAATTTATAAAAGTACTTGGATACACGGAGCATCCATAGCTTCCGCCTCCGACCTTTGATAGTGAAAAACTATTTTCTATCACAACTTTCTATGTTGGATAATACTTTAAGCAACGTGATTGTTGATGGCTATAGAATTTGCTTGGCATTTATTTGGTAACCATGCCCAATTGCTGTTTGAATGACAGCAAAGTATGGTTACGAAACCTTTAAGTTCTATTGCTAAACCATAAGAAAAGCCACAAAATCTTCTGCACTCAAAAAGGGGCTCATTCGGCAACTGTTAAAACGCACTAAATTCTGTGCAGAGCGATCAACAGGCGTTTTGCATTCTCCCTTTACGACTGAAAGGTACAAGAAGCAAATCATTCCAGAGCTAAACAAAGGGATTCACTTAAAGGAGTTATTTTTATATGTTTTCTATCACAGTACTTTAGTTATGGCGCGGTGGCGAACGACGCTGTATTTTGTATGCAGACGATCGACTGCATAAACACAGAACGCACAGACACAATCAATGGATAACCACCTATACAAAGAGGGATGTGTGTTATTGGACATTGCACGAACGAAAACATAGTTTCAGTTTGGGAAACAGCAAATTACTTTAGCGACAAAGTAAAGAATAGTTAGTTATAGACACACAAATCAATAGCGTAACGGAAGTTTCGAAACCGAGAACAAGAGACTTCGGAAATAACGTAAGTTATCATTGAAGTCGGAATAAAGGAAGAACTGATAAAAATAGACAAAAAGAACTTGCACCGACCACATAAAACAACGAGTAAAACCAATCATAAGGGGTGATGTATATCTATTGCAGCTCGCAAACGGATTAAATGAGTTAGAAAAGAACATTTTCGTAGCAACTTCTGTAATCTTGAGGTAATTCGCAATACCTTAGCCCCTCGCAGATTGTTTCCTCGTCAATAAATAACTAAGTTTCTTTCACGTTGATCCCAGCACTAACATATTTCATTCCTTTCAGCATTACGCTAAGGAATCTTTTGTTACAACTCTTGTCATAAAAAAGTAGATAACTCGTCATAATTTCGTTTCATAGTCTGAACATTTTGGGTTGTTCAAAATGAATATTAGTACGAGTACGGGGTTATTACATATAGCTCGGTTGCGATATAGCCACGATTTAGACTCCCACCGAGCAATAATCCTGTCCGAGGAATAATTTACCATATTACAACAATGGGGAGAGCCGAATGCGAACCTCTCTAGGTTAACCTTTACGTGGATGAGGTTGTAAAGTTTTTTAGGTTGGCATTCAGTTTATGTAAGCTAACAAATAATCTTAATAAACATTCCGAGTTTCCTTGTATCGTGAAAGAGGCTATTTAAAGAAAAGTAGTAAAAAGGTTTCTGTACGTAGATATATTCGTTACAGTTTTGTTACCAAATTAATAAGTCATTCGTCATAATGGTATGCGGTATCACGGACTTTTTAGCATTATGCAGGAACTTGCGGTTGTATCTGCGGTGATGGGCTTCGCAGAAGGTCCAACAAGTCATGTTTAATTTTTGTCTGTAATCAAAATGTTGCGGTTTCCTTATCAAAGGTCACGATTATTGTACAAACATTAGATGGAACTCATTTAATTATTTACTGTGATTTGGAATAGTACAAGTGAAAATGGATATTTAACTCGACCCGTGTCGAAATGCTGACATTTACAAATAGTTGGGTTACAAAATATAAATGCGTATAATAATGTGGTAACAATTGACACTATGATATGCAACGAGATAAATAAATGTTTGAAGCCGAGACATTCGCGTTGCGACACCGTGCTGGAGTACCTATGTTACATCAAAAATGGCATCGCCGCATAAAATACGAGTAATTCTTAAAATTTACATATAATCAACGTCTATTCGAGGTCTTGCGGGACACGTTCGACGTCTGCCGACAACACTCAGCCCATTTGTATGCACATCACACACTAGCGGATTTCAGACGATACTCACTAACAAGCGTATGTTTATAACTACTTATTTCGAATAAAAACTCAAGTATCGGATGCATTCTCCCTTCAGGCGGGTAAACAAAGCCCTCGACGCAATCCCGGCGGTGTTTATAACACACGGCTGAAGTCGTATGTAGCAATAGCAGCTAGATCTAAAGATTGCAGTTGCGCCACGATATAGCTTTCATAAACACAAGCCATTTTATAGAAATAATTTCGAAACAATTATTATTATACTTACCTGTAAAGAAAATACGATGTTTACTGAATCAAATGTTAAAGAAACTCGAGTATAAGGAAGTCAAATGCCTGGCTTTGATATTTGTATCAAAGGGTGGGCGAATATTTTCCGAATAGACACGTTGAAGATTACAGAAAATTCGCAAACAGAAGCGGCGGTGCACACCCCTCGTCCCCAACCGCCCGGTGCGCCCGGTGCGGCGTCCCCCAACTCGCACAATGAAAATAGATTATAAGTGGGTAACTGGCGGAGATAGGAACAGCGGAACGCATAACACGCGTCCAGTGTCAAACGGCCATAAATTGTCCAGTCGGCGACCAGCGACAGCGACCTACACGCTACTTTATGAACGCCACAACTTCTAACCCGATACACGCAACATATATTTTGTATGTTGTTCATTTTTCTCGGCTGGCGTCGGAATCAATTCCCAGCTGTCCCTCGGGGGCAATACCTCATATCGGTGTCCTGAGAGCCGTGCCTCATGCCAATATACTTTGTAAGTAGACAGTACGCACACCAATAATCGGCCATGTTGTTTGTTACACGCGACATAATCCACAAATAAACATGTTATTATGTCGCTGTAATTTCCTCCACAACGATTATAAGAATTTTCTGCGGCGCGCATTTCAAGGGTTAAGCCTCCAGTGGGTGAGAATAAGAATGAAGAACTAATGAGGCTTAATCCTCTAACAGCCGTAGGTAATAAGTGTATAATGATGTGGCTAGAAAGCATAATGACTAACGACGGCAGGCAGCCAGTGAAGAATAAACTCCATTGGCTCACACAGCTTCCTGTACATTTATCATATTTCCATGCATGCATATTTCACAGCGGCCGCACAAAGAGGTGAGCAAAATAAAAGAGTGAACTAACAGAAATAATAAGAGTAATTCAGCATTCACGTCGGCTTTACCACCACCGAAGAAGTACCCTCATAAATCTTTCATTCGCGCGCCAGTTCAGCTACTCACTTATTAAAATAATCCTGAACTCTATACGCGACGGTTTACCGTCGTTATTTCGTAAATCCCGATATTACCCCAAAATCCGTATCCCATTTAAACAATACGTACATTGTAATCTCGATTACAAATGTAAATTATATTTGCGAGGGCCGTGTTACCGTGTAATAAGGCCGGGAGCCTGAATGAATGTCAAGGGTGAACACACCACGGTTCACAATAAAACATCCGCGTTTATGGACGTGTAAATGATGACTGATAGACGAGACGGATCAAAGGCCAGCGGTTGCCTCATAGTGACGACTTGCGAAATGTTACGTAATTTGCATTCTCTAATGAAAATAACACGTTGATAAGGAAACGTGCGGAAGTTACATTTATCACGGCCGTAGGTCGGAGAAATGTGTTGGTGTAATAATTTTCCGCCTTCATTTCTTTCTTTAAAACGTACCAGTACTAAGTATATCTGCTTGTTATGCACGCAGTACCCCATTCTAAGTTGCTATAAATTCTAATTATAGTTAAAGTAATTACGACAATGAGTCTGTTAACCGGAGGAATGTCTTCCACTAGAGAGCCATAATTCTAGAACAGATTTGCATAACATTTCTTAATACTTACTTAGTTCACCATTTCTGTCTATAAACCACGCTATTACGCCCAACATTGCACGTAAAGCGGAGTTGTTTAGTAACGAGAATTAGCGAAAATTTCGTGGAGCACAAAGTGCAACATGCAAAAATGACTGCGAAAAGTTGAGTAATATACAAAGCCAAATGAAACTGAGGCGTAATATGAAAAGTACGTATAAGAGCTACGGAGTGCGGTTTTGGGGAGGCGATGGCAAAAGAAGGGGGACCTTTATTTTATTAGGATATAGTAAGGCTAGCGGTAAAAACAGGCACGTCGGTGCTACTTCAGGGCTAAAGCAATAACGTTTAGGGTTTGTAGAAACCTACATGAGCGTACACAGTTTGTCACTGTCACGTTTTTACTTGTAGGCCGAATGACATGACGTAGAGCTTTTCTAGTTTCCTCTGATATTCTTTATCTATACTAATATTATAAAGAGGTAAAATTTGTAAGTTTGTAAGTTTGTAAGTTTGTATGTAGGGGGTAATCTCTGGAACTAATAATCCAATTCTAAAATTTTTTTTACTGGCAGAAAGCTACATTATTCCTGAGTGCTATAGGCTATAAATTGTTTCTATAGCATGTATATTAACCGAGCTATCACAACTTTTGTCTAGCAAGTCGGAAAAAAATACCTCATAAAATAGAATTATTTGCGTGCGCTGCCTAAACAGTTGCTTAAAATTAAAAACAATGTATGGCTACCTGGTTCGTCTTAATTATTTCTACAAAAAAGTCCGCGGTATCATATCTCTATCTTTTATATTTCATCTTTTATACTTCTTTTATTGCATTAAAAATATTTTTTTTCGGCATACTTACGTTTGGTTGATTATTTGAGCAACAAAATATTAATTCTTATGACAATAAATTATTTCAGTATCACAAGAACATTATACAGATAAGATTTGCCATTTACAGCATAGCAATTGGTCATACAGTTTCGAAGATAATATAAAATTACTAAAACGCAAAATGCCCCTAGCGTAACTTTCATTGTGCAGACGTTTTACCTATTTTTTTTTTATGGTGGGCAAAAATCATCTTATGACAACCCCCGCCCTTGGTTGGAGCGAGAGATAGTGTCAGACTCTTACTGACTAAAAACCCACCCCGTTCCTTCTAGCCTTCAAACCAGGGCACGAGTTCCCTTTCGGATAACCCTGGACCCGGTAGGCTTCGACCCAGCTGGGCCTCTGCTGTTGCTGACAACTTCTTGAGGCGCGCGGGAACAGTGCGCGCCGTTGACGTCTTGGGCTCGGTCCATTACCGGACGATCGGACAGCAAGCTACCCATGGCTCGCCGTCCGCGAGCCCGCGTCTACGGTGGCCGGAAATCGGGATCGGAATCCCGGCGGCGGCGGCGGGGGCGCCGTTGCCTGATGCGGTCTGCCTCCGCCTTTGCTAGCATTACTGCTTCGCAGAAGGAGGCGACCGCCTGCCATTCCTCCTCGCTAAGGACCATGGCCTCAACCAGAGCCCGCCGCGAGAGGTGTTCGCCGCCGATCGCCCCCACGAGGGCACGGCGATGCTCTGCCCAGGCAGGGCACACCTCGACTGTGTGCTCCACCGTGTCCTCCGGGCGTTCCGCACAGTGGCGACACTCGGGCGTCTCTTCCGCTTTAATTCGGTGCAGGAACCTCCCGAACTTGCCATGTTCGGTGAGGACCTGTGTCATGCGGAAGGTAAGGACGCCGTGAGGCCTTTCCAGCCACGCCTCAAAGAGGGGACTTACCGCCATAATTGTGGCGTGCCCAACGTTTCACCATTCATATTTGCCCATAGATGGCGTTCTGCAATTACGTATTTTTTCTGAATCGCGGTGTTAAGACTTTCTGTGGATTGATGACCCTCTCGAATTATTATGCCCACGTTGTCGTTAGTTGGAGTTCTTCTGTCAGTTGCTTATTGGTTTCGGTTGTTTCGTTCGTATGGTTGTTGTTGTTGATAGATACCTCATAATCGAAAATATCGTAATTTCGTTGTACGTTTTTGTATGTTCGTAGTTTCGTACTTCGATCTATCGTAATAATCGATAGTTATTCGATATTACGATTGTTTTGTTTTGTAAAGGCGGACGGTGTTCGAGTCGCTCTCCTTTTGTTCATAATTGTTTTCAAGTCTGTGCGTAGTTTGTTGAGAGCATGTCTAAAAGGAAATCTCAACTGTCCCGGCAGACATCACAGACAAGAGCCGCTCGAGTACGCCGTACGGAAGAATCTGCCCCTGAAAATGAGCAGCGCCTCTCGAGAAATAGAGAATATATTTCGCAAGCACGCGCTAGAGAATCTAGCTCCGAGCGCTCACAGCGCCTCGCTAGCCAAAATGTGAGGACATCGCGGGCCCGTGCTCGAGGAACTAGCGCTGAACGTGCGCACCGTCTATCTGAGTTAAGGCAGCATGTCTCTGAGACAAGGGATAGGGAGACTAGCGCTGAGCGCTCGCGGCGGCTTGGTAGGCAAAATGTCATAACATCGCAGGCCCGTGCTCGGGAATCTAGCGCTGAACGTGCGCAGCGTCCATCTCATTTAAGGCAGCATGTCTCTGAGACAAGGGATAGGGAGACTAGCGCTGAGCGCTCGCAGCGGCTCGCTAGGCAAAATGCCATAACATCACAGGCCCGTGCTCAGGAATCTAGCGCTGAACGTGCGCATCGTCTAATCGAGTGTAATCTTATTTTAAAACAAGAAATTTTCCGCGGACGAAGTCGCGGGCAGAAGCTAGTGTAATATACTATTAAGGAGGTTTCAATTTACTCCAGTCTGGTATAGACAATAAGCCGAAAGTTTAACCTTCAATATTAGTAATAGGCTCGCCCCCGAACTTGGCCAACTTTATTGGCTAGCTGTGGGCGTATGACATCTCTGCCTACATATTATCTTTAACAGGTGTGACTCACAGAGTTCCAAGAAACTTGGATGGTTTACGAAGGAATATCGTCAACAATTTTCTAAAAGCATACAGATCTCCATACGAATTTAAAACAATGATATCTTATCCAAATTCTAACACCCAAGCTTTTGGGCCCTTTCATTCACTTTGACTTGAATATACTTGAATACCCTAACGTAATGAGCGTTCGCTTTGGGTTTAATGAGTTAAAGGAATATAGAAAAATTTATATTGGTATCACTAACAGAAGTATGCTTATGCCCAACAGCTTTCGACATAACAAACACCATCCCCGATAAACAAACCAACCCACTCGACACTATTTACTCAAACTGACCATAAGACAATTAAGAGCACAACAGTTTCCGTAAACCATCGGCAGCCGTCTGAGCAGCCATTAGTAATGAATGGTGGGAACAATAGTAGACCACTACGGGGCATACCGCCTTCTAAGGCCGTGATTAGTAAATTGAACCTTGACTCGGCAACTAGGTCGAATACATCTTATACTATTCATGACTATGAAGTTACTGAACAGTATGCCCACTCTATAATGTATGTGCTGTTGGATATAGAGCTTTGCCCTAATTGAAATCTAATCTGTTCAACTTTGTACTACTTCTGGAATGTCTTAGTGCAGTGTTTATCATCGTATTTGATATAT
The DNA here is from genome assembly GCA_949319445.1 of Mythimna lalbum. Classification (NCBI taxonomy): domain Eukaryota; kingdom Metazoa; phylum Arthropoda; class Insecta; order Lepidoptera; family Noctuidae; genus Mythimna; species Mythimna lalbum. The sequence continues at coordinate 13,824,595 of OX439357.1, read as the reverse complement.
TAGTTTTATCTGCAACATTGAATTATTTCTGAACCGCAGTTTTTGCATCAATTCCAGAGCTTATATTGTCCAGCTATTTTTTAAGAAGTGCTTTAGCCTCTTTTCGTGCTACATCAAAAGTGGACCTTCTGCGTTCATTCTTTCTGTGTCACAGTCACAAGTGAGTCTTTTGTTTTTCTGGTGAAAAGCCACTGAGTCATCTCGGACCTTCACATTTAGTTAGAATCTGTGACGTTTGTTAAATGTTTCCCACGCTTTCACTATCTGCTTGTCCCTTACAAAATTTAATGATTACCGCACGTCATTTTTCTTTTAAGAATGCAACATATTTTACAAACTAGCTACTATTATTTTGGCCCTTAATAGCTTTGGTGCTTTAGAAAGAGAAAGGAAAGCAATAGACAAGAAAACAACGGAATAACGGTTAGGTGAGAAAAAACAAAGTACCGTAGGGCAAATACTGACTTTTGATATCATAGACAACATATTTTACGCCAAACAAGGGATTTACCAAAACTGGTGAATCAAATGTAAAGAAATATGAAAAAAACTATTTGTGGGTTTATTCATAAGAGTACCACGACATTAGAAGTTAATACACTACACATTTAATAAAAACTAACTATTTATATCACAAATAAACCAAACTCCCTCGCACCGTCTTAAATCAACGTGTATATTTGCTATCGGAATCATACCAGAGCTACACCACCCACTAAGTGTACCACTGAACCCTTAATTTCTCCCGGCCCGCATTCTGCCAACACGTTATACGAGTAAATAAAACAAGCAGCTACTGAAACGTTTCATAACTACCTTACTTTTTATTACCAGACTTATTATTGCGTTGCCATTGCACTACTTTTGAAAGCTTTCGAATAAGCTTTTAAACTTCGTTTTTTTGTGTTTCCTCTTTACAGCTCATTGCAATGATATTATGTGGTTTTCATTTATCACTGTAAATCTACAATAACAGTCTACAATTAAAAACCTTTCGAGCTTGAAAAAGAGTAATATGGTAAATATCAGTTAATAACCTTCTCAATCAAAATGAAGCATAATAAAAGCTGCCCTGTTATTAATACGGTTATTAAAAACAAAACACGCTTTTTCTGCGTCACTTCAAGCGATAATACCGCAAGTGGGTACCGCTCAATCATTATTTATACCTTAAGGAAAAATTGCATGCTCGTATGTGCGTCATTAAGCAATTTCTCCTTACGGTATTACAGTACCTTTCTCATGTATAAAGTTATTCATATGCACTTTTGCATAAATTCCTTGAATAAACGAAACAATGGATGCCGATACTGCAGATAACAACTGAACGAAAACGCTATCCACTTTTTTATTCTCAAATTCATTAAAATATTAAACGTTAGATGGAACAATCAGGAACATTAAACTCCACCCAATTCGTTTGAATGCCTCCCTAAGGTCCCTGTTAAGAGGTAACTTGTCAAATTCAACATGCCACCGGTTAAAATTTTACGAAGATCTCGGCTTAAATTAAACTTATTTTGGAGGAAGAGATGGCGTGTCGACATATTGAAACTGTTGGTTCTAATGAGAAGAGCGGGATTATTAACGCTCTTTCTGTCGTTAATTTGTAACTTGTAGACCTATTTACAATTTGCAAGACTCACGATAGAGAGGGATTAAAAATAGCAGGACTAAATTGTATAGAGTTGAATGATGTGGTTATTACTTGTATAATGAATAAACGAAACTCTGGAACCCTCAAGGTACAGTACAGGGGGCTGCGACTGGTTGATATGTCAAAGGAAACAAGTCCTTTATGTCAAAAAAAAAGCGGAAGTGTCACACGGTACACCTTGTCGCCGACATACATCGAAGCTTTATCGATACCCCTGAGAATATTGTTCAAAATTGTTCACCCTTATGTTTGTATTATACTTTAATAAATTAGTTAATCTAAAAATAAAAAGTTCTCTTTGATTTCCCATTACACTCTTTGCAACTACGAAACCCGCTTTTAGGCTTGATTGAGTTATTTTTCTTGATCAAGATATTCCGAGAGCTTACTCAATTACAATCACATTACATGTACATCACATGAACGCGCAAGCTGAGGCAAACGATCTAAATATAACGACTTTTTTATAACCCGTAGCTGACCTACCTCTTATTTATCAGTCCGTCAGTTTTCCTAGCTCGTTTGCAGACCTCTTTCACGATAATGCGATCATAACCCAATATTTAGAAGAGTCTTTTAGCGTTATTTTCGCCGAGATACCGAAAGCCTTTCAACTTTAATAAATTAAGGCTTCAAAATGTTCACGAAGTCTACTGCAATAATTCTGAGAACTTAAGGTTTGAATTGAATTACCGTTTGGAACGTTGTATCCTTTTTAGGAAGGATTAGTCTTCAAATAGACTGTTATATTTCTATTTTGTATCTCGTTAGTCTCATAATCTTTTTCATATTCTTTCTAGACGTAAATCTTGTTTATTAGTTCGTGACGTGACTTGAGTTAAAAGATTGGTGGAACTGTTCATAACTAATTTGATATTGTATGACACCAGATTAGAGACTTAAGAGCCACTCAAAATCTTTGTCCTGTTTGTAAAATAGACTACGTATTTAAGACTTGAGAAACCGTCAAGCGTCGACGACACAAATGAGCGTTTCATCGTGAAGCGACCGCTCATACATCTTCATCTGAACCTGACTACATTTCCATAAGCCAAGGAGACTGGTGTACAGTTCACAGCAGGATATTAGGGCCACAATAATGCAGTGACGAGTCAATTTGCGAGCATGCGTCGTCAGGCATACAGGCAGCGGTTGTCAACGCTGACCGATGCCATCATTTATCATGGCCGCACATCAAATCACCATCGGAATGTAATGGACACAGAACATGTTGTGACGAGATAAGTCGTTAACGGAATTAACCACCAATGCACGTCCAATTGCACGCTCTTGTTGCTGATGCCCGCAATGTCAATATAATCACGGTTAAATAATGGATCCGGCAAATTACTCTTTACTTGGAATACTCCACTTTGCAAGCTTTACTTTGCTTCGTAAGAACTTTTGTTCTATTTCCTCTGGCTCTTCGATAGCATAGGAATTTATTTTCAATTGATACTACTATCTAAAATTCCTATCTTGTAAAATTGAGCCAGCATTTTTATTTTATCCTCATTTATTAGGTACGATCCATATAAAATCCGAAGCATTCTACACGCCAATTTGATTTAAGATTTCATACGGCGTATTCAATGTAAATCTAGTCGACCTCAATAATCTGTAGAATATTCTTAGAATAAGAAATCCAAGCGATACACGCCAGCAAGTCAATAACTCAGTGGGAAGTCAAGCAATAGCTAACTCGGTGGTTCAGTACGTCGCCGTTTGGAAGTTACGAGACGCATGCATCAGTGAAATGTGTTTTCTTACACCGAACAGACTACTGTGTGCTTACACGAGCACGCGAATGTTTTTTTAATTTTTTATTATTGATAGGATCGCGTTTGACCGTCATCTCACCCGACGGCAAGCGATGATGTAGCCGACGATGGAGCACGCTTGCCTAGAAGCAACCCATTCACCCTTGACTTAAAGACCCCCAAGTTGTAGCTATCAGGAAACACAGACTCCGGCAGGGAATTCCACTCCTTGGCTGTACGCACAATAAATGTGTTCCCAAAACGCTTTGTGCGTATGGGTGGGATGTCAACCATGTACCGGTGACGCAACGCCGTACGTCTTGTGGTCCGATGATGGAATGGATGATGGAATGTTTCGACACTGCTCGTCGATATCAAGGCGCGGTTCATAAAAACTTGTGGATGTCATATTCTACGTCACTAGGTACGAATACGGCTCGTCGCGTGACAAAGTCTTCGAGCCAATAAACCATCGGTTTACGTGATAAGGCGGCCGGCCGAGTTAGTTACGGTTTGACTGTAGCGTTACAATGGGAATTATGTTTTAATGACTTTGCTCATTGTTCTTCGGACATTAATTGTTTACACGCGTATTGCATGCAGAAAGCACTGGTGACGTCATCGATCATATTACTCAACCTGAATATAGGAGTTTTTAATTAAAATTCCCATGCTGCCTGGCGTCGCTTTCGTGGTTATAAAGTGATCATTCAACTAGTTATTTAAAGCAAGTCTCGTAAAATACAGAATATATTTCTAAGCTATAAATTTTGGGGTAAAGACATGTGTTTGTTATTGCTCGCTAATTATTGTACTTACGTGCTGAGTTTTTTTCCATTACATGGCTACAGACGGGTTGAGTATTTAATATAATTAAGATATTAGATAATTGTTTGGAACATTTCCAGAGGAAATAGTGAAAGGCGTTGATGACAAACCAGTGCTTTGTTTCAGTCATTAGTCGTATAGTGCGAGGCGCGCCCCCCCCCCGCCTCCCCCGATGTCGCGTCTGCGGGCGACAGCGCCTCGACGCGTCACACGACACGAATGTTTGTCACGCGACACGGGCGTCGCTCGCGATTTTTGAATCATTTATCAACCGCTTGTTTACTCTGGTTTACGCTACCACGACCAGTTTCGGCGGTCGCGTAAAAACTGGGTCATTCTTCATTACGGCCAGAAACGCGCAAGTCAATTCATTGATTTCCACAATCGCTTATACAATTTTTACGTTTAATTTGTCTCGCGTGACAGGACACTATTCCATTATGATATTGACAAGGGTCAATAAAGATCGACGATATTAAAGAGATAACAATCACATAAAATGACATTAAGTCGGTAACTAATCACGTTGCATGAGAGCGCGTTCCAAACAGGCACATAGTTAAAGAGCTAGGCGCAATGGAGAGTGACTTTCACAATGCAGTCGTCGCATGCAAGGCAGTCAATGTCTATAACAGTGGTTCTACACCTTTTATTTGACTTGGGATTGGGACCACTTTGGTTTCTTGTTAGCAGGCGTCATAAGTTCAGTAAAAAAACTGGCTATGACAATATATTTTATTAGGTAATATGCTAACGGTCCCGACAGACATTGCTCAGTCCGAAATCTGGCTTTTTGTCAGAATAAAAATTTGAGAACCCAATTGCAGCACCAGCGGGTTAAATATTTTCAGAACATCCAGGGACCCACTCAAATATACATACAAAATGTCAAAAAACAAATCTGTCAAGCAGTTTAAGAGTTGCGTGACAAACACACGTAAAGAAGGATTATATTTATAAGATGTACTTAATATTATTTAAAATCAAAACACAATATTTCTGATAGATATTTAAAATAAGATTATAAAAGCATTTAATATACACCATTTACAGCCACTTTTGAATTGTTAAAATCATTTCGTTGTTTGAAATCTTAAACCTTTCCGCGGTATAGACCACGTACCACATGTTGAGAACCACTGGTTTACAATGTGCAGTTGCAGAATGAGGCTTCTTGCATAAAAATAACATGTATGGAGCGTTCGCAAGTAATTCTGCTACATATTTATCTCTGAACTTTCCCACAATCTGTTTGGCGTATGTGTTTTGCATGTATAATTCATAGGACATCATAGGTCTGGAATAAGGTTAGGTACATTGTTCCAACCGGTTTAATTAAGAGCTGCCGAGGACTATCCGACCGATCGTAAAACGCGACGATAGTTGGCTTGGCTTTATGCGGTGTCTTACAATTATTTCCTTCTGGAGGAATATCATTATTATATATTACTTCTTTTTATGGGGGTGACGTTTTATAGCGGTTCATTCTTTCGGATAAATCCCGGAGTTTTGAATAAAATTGTTCAAGAAGTGTGTAATGATATTAGTTATCCTATTTTGGGAGGATCAGTTCTGTTAGCATCGTAAAAGGTTTTTTTATAATATATGTTACGTAATGTGCGCTTTACCATCAATGATTGCATCCCTGCTTACCTATCAGGTGGGGACATAGTCAAAAACTAGTTTATATTAATTATAAATAATATTTTCTTGTTTACCGATAATGTACACAATAAAACATAATACCACAATAATGATCCACGCTATACTACTACTCGTGTTTGGTTTGATATCATTAACTCTTAATTTCACACCAATTTGCACACAAAAACTGCAACAATACTTTATATAAATAGAGTCGATAAAGCGTAGCGAACAAGAAGTACTGTTATTAAGTTAAAAACTTAAAACAAAACCGTCAAGTTGCGCACGGTTGCATCTCCTTCAGCAAAGCGGATAAAAACCTGCACGCTGTCTCTCACACTTGACATTTGACAAAGTTTATCTCTCAATAGACTACAATGCAAACTTAACTCATCGAAGTCGTGTGAACGCATCTGCAGTAATCTTTCGTCACGTCACCCGCGCCGTGACGTGCGACGCGTCACGCTGTCACGGCGCCGCTGTGACGTCAGAGCGTGACAGAGTGACCGGTCGACCGCCCGGCCGTGATCCCATGGACAATACTGAATCATTTATTTATCAGGCCGCCTGCTACGGAAACCGTCGATCTCAAACAAAGCTTTACAATATTTATATTTATAACCAACAATTTTGTACAGTACCGTGCAATCTTACAATTTTCTCGCCTCACCACCGCACTAATAGAAATTATGAAATTAATTTCATAATGGCAGGTAATTTTCACAATTTATTTAATGGACGTATCAAGGATGTTGTGTCATGTTTGATTAACAAACTCACGTAGACAATTTTAAAGTTATCTTCTTTGTGAAACGTTTTGTTAGGAAAAAGAAGTCTGTTTTTGAAAGATGATATCTGTTTCACAACAATATTATCTTTGTTTAAGATGATGATATGGTTCACAGAGAAAGAAGTCCCAAAAAGTACATCATCCGTGCATGAATTGGACTCAAATTAGCTTTTACGCAAACATTATCCTTTGGAACAGGAAAAAAATATCGGATAACCACTCAGGTTCACCTGAAAAATGGTAGATTCTATAAAGTAGGGGGAAACGACGCAACCGCGTCTCAAATAACTTTATCCTCTTTGTTATGGTAATGTCCACCCCCGAAATTATCCCAACTGCGTATAATCTCAAGAGAAATAAAAACTTTTTGGTGCGTTTATAAGGAGTTTGTGTTGCTTATTGTTTTGTAAGTTGACCGACTCTGATTGAAACAATATTGCGATTTATGTAAATATGATTACAATTTCCTAGTAACGTAAGGTTAATTTACCGGATATAATACAATATTTAGCTACGTAAACATTAATGTTGAACATATTTGAAATCAAAATGGAAGTGGGCGAGTGATGTTCTACATACTGTAAATGTTTTGATACGGTTTTGTTGCTAGTAACCAACGGGTGTATCGTTCGCGCTTTCTCCTTTGTTGAAGATATCACATTAATATTATAAAAGCGAAAGTTTGTAAGTGTGTATGTTTGTTACTCCTTCAGGGTTAATCAACTTGAGATTTGAATGTTTGACATATTTGACGTGTCAGTGGAGGCACGCGGTAAAATAATATGAGCACACCTGTGTGAGATATTTAACATCTAATTAATTTGAGCAGTAGTCACACTAACTTTTTATTTCATTTCATTATTAAACAAATAATTCATTAAAATCTATGAATTTTGAGTTGCAAAAGAATGATTAATAGTATCTAGTTTAATTTATTGTCTATTAAACCTCAAAGTCACTGTCAACCGCATTATTTTAATTACAATATTTAGTGACATACTCTCCAATAAACGTTCGCCATCCCTATCCTAGGATATCTGTTATCTTAGTCCTAATCCCGAGTCCTACTCCTTTTGAGATAATTTTCTATTTTCACGCAGGAGAAGCCGCCTGCACAGGTAAGTATGTAATCTAGACATGCATATTTCCTTCAGAATAAAAAAAAACTGCATTACCTCTTCACAAGTCTGATAAATATCCAATTATGCACAAAATAGAAGAAGATAAAAAAATATTTTCGTTCTACAGTCACGTCACCGGATCGGGGCCAAGACGAAATCTATACGAAATTAAATGGAATTTCCACGCCAATGGTTTGCGGATCTCTGAAGCCTTTTCCGGAGGCATAGCAACGAGCTGTGATCAAACGGGAGGTACCTCCGGCCCGCGTCACGAATACTCCAATAATTTGGTCAAGAGAATGTTGATCGAATATTCTTTTGCTCTTTAACTAAATTTCGATCGAAATTGGATGTAAAAGATTTGAGCGATTTATCCTTTATCTTTACATATGCAGGGTTATTTGTAAAACACTGGCATAACCCTGTATATTATGAAACAAAACCCCCCACCGTGTTTCTATGACTATCTGATCGGGATATATTCAAAAACTGCTGAGATTCGGATTAAAGTTCGTCATTCGGTTGGTTTTGCCCAATAGACAAAGTGATTCATGAGGAAGATTTAAGTGTAATATATACATACATACATATTGTATTATTAGCTTTTGCCCGCGGCTTCGCCCGCATACATAAAATATTGCCTATGTCACTCAGAATTAAAGCATCTTTCTATCGGTGAAAAAAAATTTTTTGTCTACAATTGGACTAGTACCTACTTCAGAGATTAGAAACAATAAAACAAACGTCACATCTTTATAATATTAAGTGTAGATATTAAATTAAAGAAATCGCAAGAATTTAAAAAGCATATGCCCAAATTTTTATATTGATGCAATGTAACTCTAGGAAAAAAAATTGGTTGAAGGTTATACCTAGATAAATCTCATTCTCAACCGAGCATATCGAGCCTTTTCAGGAAAACCAACTCAAGCGGCAATATGCGTTTTTATGCAGGGATGGGTTTTTTTTTCTTAATTAAAAAGTATTTGTAAATGCAAAAACCGGAAAAACTATCAGCAACGATATCCTCCCCGATAAGGTTCGATATCATCAGATATAATTATTGTATCATCAATAAGTCTATAACCGGAAACCTCAATACAAAGACCTAACCATATCGACCCAAACTTGGTTATCAAATCTTGGGAGAGGAAACCTTGATTCCTCCTCATCAGCAGGTTAAAGAGCCACTACCACTTTAGCAATATATTAAAACTAGGTTGGTAATGTTAAATCTTCTAAAGTTATTAAGTAATAACGAGTTGGAAGCACTTGAAACTCAAGCCTCAAACTACCCTCTTCAAGCACTTTCTGAAGTGGACTAAGCTTCGTATGAAGTTCCAGTTAATTTCTTCAAAGTTAGTTTGTATATTATAATACTTCTTCAAAGTAAATATAGTAATTCAATGCAAGCATTTATTATTATTTAGTTCATGGTGAATTTTCTTCTCATGGTGACATAAATATTATATTATGTTTGTCAACTGAGAACTCCTTGACAACTGTTTAATAAAATATGTATGGCGATAAAAGAGACAATTTATTAATGACTACATTGTTTCCCTTTAATTCTTAGTTTTTTTTTTGTTAAAACTTGCCATTAAGCTAAGCATTTCAACCCAATAAAGCGTTTAGAGCTGTCAGCTTCAAACAGCACTTCGCAATTTTTGCAATTTTTTTGGTAGGAAATCATCCATAACTTCTAAAACTGGGTAGAGCGAGAGGAAGTGTCATACTTTTACCAAGTAAAACCAACTAGACGTCCTTCATTTGCTCTTTACATTCCAAGGGAGCGATTATCCGAAAAATCTTGCGGCCTATCAAATAAAGCTACAGTTTGAAATTAGTAGATCTCTTACTATTTGCTTTGATATGCACTAATTTCGACACCCACAATTTTACTGCAGCATTTCACGTTCGACCGGCCACCTAGTTCAAAGCAACCGATGATATCAAACAAGCGCTCAATCAGTATGCGTTCGACACTACTCCTATCAACACACGAGACACACCCAAATTACGAGCGGACTTAATCAGAATCCTTTGCCTACATACATTATACCACGATTCTCATCTCCAACCGGTTGAAATGGTACCAGGACTATGGAACTAGGTTTGATAAACATAGGAGCTTAGGAGTTGATGACAATGTAGTGGCAGGCTGCCAGACTCAGGTCTATCTACAAACGTATACAGAACCTGTGACCCGGATTGACTTTCCGACTTGTGGAAGATAATAATATAGTAGATATTTTTACTTTATCCTATTTTATTTGCATTGTACTGTATTGAATGCATCCTTCTCCAATACACAGTGTAAAACAAAATCGCATGTCGCGAGTGAATATATTAAAAAGGTCTAATCAGTTGTGTACTATGACAGATATAATTATAAATAATAACATTGATATTTATGCACATATGCAATGCATGGTAATAACATTCTCGTAAAAGTACATAAGATCACACGGTGCATCACGTGCAACCTGCAATGCCCTAACAACATGTACAAAAAGAAGAATTGTTTTATAATATGCCTAATTTACGTTGCACAAGTATGGTTACAGTACTCACATGGTGCAGGACTAGGTGGTTCAGCACAAATCCCAATGGATTTGCTAGGATCATCAATGAACCACTGCGCGAGGTGGTAGTCGCCGAGCTTGGTCTGGATCTGCTGGCTCACGCGATCCTGCCTGCCTGTCACCTGTGAAACAAATTAAACTGTTAGCTCTACAGTCTTCAATAACGTCATCAGCAAAAATGTAGGTCAAAAGAACTCCGCTTCCAATGTGGGGCAAGTTCATTAAGTGGATGTCGTTAGAAACGATTAAGATATTACAGCACAAGGCAGCGACGTCCTTTTATAAATTAACAGTATCCTTTTTCTTTCCAGGAAATTAAAATAAATCTTAAGGATGATAAAGTTAGGGAGGTAAAGGCCTGTCTGGTCTGGGAAGTAAGTTAAAGATGGAAATAAGAATTGCCGAGAATTAATAACACCAGGAAGTGTAAGTAAATAAATGTAAGTGGTAGTATTTCTGTCTGCAATTTGTGTATTTTAGTACTAAGGAAAGATAAGATAGATGAGATATCAAACAAGCAAAGGCAGTAAAACAGTTGACAAAGCTCAGTTTGTTTAAAGGTCTAAACCAGTATTCCTTTACATTTACTGGCACGCCAAATTTTTGACCTCGTTCTATAACCTAGTTTCCCAGCCTTGAAAATGTCTAGACATCTGCCTACAGTGCCAGGTTTGTATAGTAACTTGAAGCCTTAATTGAATTAACTTTAACTTGTTCGCATATGTGATCAACTAAATAAATGTTTTTTTTTTAATCCATACGTTATAATTATCGATATAAAGTGTAGTTGCTTCATCAATTTCAACTCTTGAGTTAAGTTTTGCCTAAAAAAGTGTAGTTTCTTTGTTATCCAAAACAACATTTTAATTGTTATTAATTACAGTCTCATGTAAAAACTAAACGATCATCATCATCTAAAATAACATCCAAATGTTTAAAACAAAATGCCTGATGACGCACGCCTGATGTGTTGTGATTAGGTTCTTCGTTTATCATGTGGTACATCGTTTAAATCATTTGTTTATATTATACTCAACTCCATCTGTCATTTTGTAGCACCGCTGATTTAATATTTAGCGTTGGCAATGGATTCCACAATATTTTACTGGAGTTTTTTGCGAATGATAAGTGACTTATTTAAATCTTTGTTTATATAGTTGACAACAAAAAGTTTAACATCATTGTGAATAATGATTTAAAGTTTAATGTCGGGATGTTTGACTACTTTAACAAAGTATTTAAAGGTTTTAGCATTCACTGTTGCAAAAGTATTTGCCAATTTGATCAGTTCTTCAGTAGCTTTATTCTTTTTACCCAAGTTAAACACTTATGAATCACAAGAGTCACTACAAGAAAAGCTTGACGATGTATTAACTCAAGCTCTGACACGTGCCCTTTGTATTGAATGCCCATACTTCAAGTGTGCAGGCAAAAAGAAGAAATAGCACTGCATCGTATAGAAAGAGAACTGGTAAGCTTATAAATGGTAATACAATCGTAAATAGCGTATGTATCATCGCGAGGCCGCGGCATGTGTCGTCTCGGCCTAAATAAACCGGCTCACTGTCGACCAACATGATTCACAGCGCACGCTTATTGGGGATACATGCAAATAATACCACTATTCTTGCCATAATCTCCCGTTATTGAGCGTTTCGGCAGATCAGGCCTTTATGGTTTTATTATAGGGTTCAGCCCCTACCGCTAAGTGCTTTCAAGACTTATGGGGTGACACGTGATGAATTTCAAAACTGCTATCATACAGAAAGTCATAGCAAATTGTTGAACATAATTTCTCTTGTCACGTATTTTCCAAATATTTTTGGGTTTACAAAATTTTGGTAGGAACGGAATTCTCTGAATGCGGTTCAATAAATGCTGCCTGAAATATATCAAACCAATTTCGTTGCGATGATTTATTGATTGAAAATCGGAGCCGCAAATTGATAACGCCAGTTTTGTTACTATAACAAGAATATGATTAATTAAATCGCTCCGGCCCGCCGGAACCGCTCACAATGATTGTTTAAGCTTTATTTAATAATCGGACTCTAGATTCGGATTGTGGATTTATATTTATATCAAGTTTTGGAAAGGGGAATTTTGATTAGATGCAGTAATCAAAAGAGGGTGATTATTTGGGCCAAGGAAGGAAGATAGCAATTTTGTATGACTGAAAGCTTTGTAGAAAAGTAGACACTCTAGAAATGTTAACGAAATATATTAAAAGATGTTCGCTAATACAAAGAGGGTAACAATATTGCAATGATTTTTTTTTTTTTTTGTCGACGGGGAAAATCATCTTTGACGAAACCCGCTCTTGGGTGGAGCGGGAGACAGTGTCAGACTCTTACTGACTAAAAACCCCGCGCCGTTCCTTCTAGCCTTCATACCAGGGCACGAGCTCCCTTTCGGACAACCCTGTCCCCAGTAGGCTTCGACCCAGCTGGGCCCCTCCTGCTGCTGACAACTCCTTGAGGCGCGCGGGAACAGTGCGCGCCGTTGACGTCTTGGACTCGGTCCATTACCAGACGATCGGACAGCGAGCTACCCATGGCTCGCCGTCCGCGAGCCCGCGTCTACGGTGGCCGGAAATCGGGATGGGAATCCCGGCGACGGCGGCGAGGGCGCCGTTGCCTGATGCGGTCGGCCTCCTCCTTTGCAAGCATTACTGCTTCGCAGAAGGAGGCGACCGCCTGCCATTCCTCCTCGCTCCGGACCATGGCCTCGACCAGGGCCCGGCGCGAGAGGTCACCGCCGCCGATCGCCCCCACGAGGGCACGGCGATGCTCCGCCCAGGCAGGGCACACCTCGACGGTGTGCTCCACCGTGTCCTCCGGGCGTTGCGCACAGTGGCGACACCCGGGCGTCTCTTCCGCTTGAATCCGATGCAGGAACCTCCCGAACTTGCCATGTCCGGTGAGGACCTGCGTCATGCGGAAGGTAAGGACGCCGTGAGGTCTTTCTAGCCACGCCTCAAAGAGGGGACTTACCGCCATAATTGTGGCGTGCCCAATATTGCAATGATTGTACCCAGAAGTTGAAAGGGTTATAAGGCATCTAAAAAAATGAACAACAATCGGAAAGCTCTACCACAACTGACCACACAAATTGTTCGATCTTCACAAACGAGTTCACATCAAAATAATCTGAGCATCTGATTCAATTTCAGAACACACAGGTATAAAAAATGAAAAAATCAAATCCGTATAGTTTTTAACACAATGAGAACAGAGTTCGAAATTGAATAAAGTAAACGTATTCGAGTTTCCCGTTGAATGTGCAGAGATTTGATTGAAACGGCAAATCATTTACGGGGCCTGTTTCACTGGGGTATTTTCCGCTCGGCTATTTAATAAAGTACCTTTTACGTCCCTTTTATTTATGTATTGTATTCACATAATCCTGCAGTGTACCTTCGAAGACTAATCTTTATTTTAGCTATACGTTTCCACATTTCACTCGTATATCGTCTGTAAGGAATGATTCGATTTCGGATCTAATATAATCTCCGATAAAGGTCTTTGGAATTCAGTAAGCGTATGTTACGCTTTCTTCCTAAAGTGACCTTTTTCGAATAGAAATTCTAAGGTTAACCCTCAAGGATCAGGGCTCAGGGTATCAATAAAGTGCTTCATACTCGTATTGTTGATAACATCGATGGTCTTGATATGATCGTTAACTACAACGGTGTGCCTGTTATTAACAGACATAAAAAGGTCGTCATGTTCCTCCATTATACACTTATACATAAAATTGATATATTAACTTGGATGTATAAGGCTCTAAGCAAACATTGACAAAGTTTTAATTAAAAAAATTTCTTATTTGCTTACGAAATTCAAGTAAACATGGAATATGTTCTCAAACGTGGAAGTCAACATTTTCCTAAACACGTTCGGTGCCGATATCACGAACTCCAAATATGTACAAATGGCTAATACGTCTGTGTTTAAATTCATAAAACTGTTTACTCTCTCGTTTCGTACGATGTTCACAGATGAGGTGAGATGTAGGTCAATAGGCATATAAAAACAATCATTCAGACAACTACAGAAATACATAGTATGTGTTGCGACTGTAAACGTAAAGTAAGAATAGATATGTTTAAAATAATAGATATACCTATAGGTATATGTGTGTAATTCATTTTAAGACTTGCCACATATTCTTGACCTGGTTTCTAATTTGGAGCTCTCAGCTCAATGTCTTGAATATCAATTTAATGTAAAGGAGCTTAAAGTACAAATATAGCTAAGATATTATGGCATCTACCGACGCCAATTCTAAATTGCCCGGAGCAACAAGTCGATCCGTCTCGCACACTCCTTCCGATAGCACATCATCGCACGGAATTAACAATCTAGAACTCCTCGCACCTCGTCATATAAATCTTCCCATTAAGGTGAACAAGTGAATTTCACCACGTGTTATTCGTATCTGTGACTATCATAAATCTCGTACGTGCGGTGGTACGGGTGGTATTGCGGAGTCAACGCCCCGAGACTGCTGTGGGGCGCCCAGCGCCGCCCGCGCCCGCCCGGACGAAAGGACGTACTTCAGGGGCCGGTTATATCAAGTAACCACGAGTGAACCATGTCTCTGAATAAGTTTGGCTTTCTTTAATTTTGACTATCTATTCATGGCTGAAGACCGTCCTCACTTGGAGTTGAGAAAATGATGAAACATCTTGATGAGGTTTGGCTGGAAGATGTCTGATGTCAATTATGCTCATTCCAATGATGCAATGTTTAAATTGGATAGCTAGCAACGCATTTTACTGTACAAGGTCACGAAACATTCGAGGAAATAGATTTATCGCTTATCGAAGCATTTATCTCCTTTGTCAATCTAGAACGACTAATTGCGAAATAACTCGATATCTTTTGAAATTCCACCCTTGACACGATATAAATTAGTGTGTCAATACTGAGAAGAGCGAGAATGCAACCGGATTGGCATCAATAGAGATATTAATATTATTAACTATAGTGGCAATAATTATGCAGCTTGCATACTCGGAAATTTCCTGAACCTTGAAATTACCGGAGAAACAGCGATCATTTCCTCGAGGAAAGATGACGCACCCTCATACATTCAATTTGGCATCTACACTGAGGAAAATACCAGCACGTCGTCAACATAATAGGAAGGCATTTTTTCGCTTTATTGCTGTCTTGCATATTATTTGATTTGCACTAAAAGAATATGAATATGGTTTATTTTAATCTGAAGCGATTAATGGCAGGAGTGTCGGAATTAATCACACAAGATAAACAGGGGATATATTCTTAGAGTTACAAGAATTCTTAGAAGAGAAAGAGAAATCATTAAAGGTAACAACAATTGTAGATACTCAGAGATTTTACGACACAATAAAGAAAAAAAATCGGTGAGTCAACGGCCTAGAGTTCACAAGGGTGCAAAATAAGTACAAAAAGGACGCGCGCAGAGGGGTCGACGTTTTATTACTTACATTAGTGCAAGATGGGGTAGGCATAGGCAATAGCTGACATACAAACATGTAACCACCTGGCATGGCCTGATCCCTGTGAATATAGTCCCAAACCGTGTTACTATTACAAGTCATCGACCCAAATCGAGTCAACGACATTATCTGATAGGCGGGTCTAATTTATCTATAACTGTAAGTTGATAGGCTTCCAAAACTACGAACAATTCTTCTGAACTTGGAACGAGTTTCATATCGTTCCCACGTTACGCAGCGGGAACAACGTGGGATAATCTGTTTACCGGATTTATGGATATTGAAGCGTTTGTTAACAAATAAATGTTGGTTTTATTTCGTGGTTTAGTGAAATCGCGTGGCGTGTATTTGTATGATTAAAAAGGCATATTTTCATTAGATATTTGTGGGGTGGGTTGGGGCGCGCGCCGGAGATGGGCGGCGGGTTGTAATGAGGCCGTCTAGACGCTCTGCAATACTACATTGTATTTGTACCGAGCTGCTCCATTGTACTCTACAACATTGTACACTGCCACTTAACTTATCGTTTACATTAATGAATAATGAGAGAACGAATTATGTTCGGTCACAGGTGTAATTCTGGTATTCTGCGTCGAGTTGGTTAATATTATTTCAATAGGGATTATTTATTCATAGTTGAGATGTGTCCGAGCGGTCGTCGACTTGTCCTTATTGAACTGTGGGTCTGTGGCTTCGACGATGATTAACTACGTTTACATTGTCAACCGAACGTTATTGAAACGAAACAAGTTACGTTTAATGATTTATTATTATATAGGCTTGGGTTTTTTTTATCTAGCCTATATCAAGTTTAGAATATTTCGTTTTTGACATAGCATACGGTCACTTTGATCACATTAGAATTCGGATGTATTTTATTGTAGTCAACACTACAATAAAACTTCTCAATTCTATTTTATCGATATCGTTTCAATGATTCCACATATTGTCCAATAGTTTACCTAGACACTTGAGATACAAAACTATACCAATTTTACTTACACAATATTCACTAGGAATCAAGTGACTGAACTTCACTCGGACAATTCCCGCCAAAAGCCCCGGCTTGGTATTGAAGGCGAATACTATGTAGTATTGATTGGTCGAGTTTCACGTGACTTCTTTTACTTGACTCTCAACAAGGCCTCAAGGTTCTGCTTTTTCAGTAACCTTGTCATTGAAATAATTTCGGTGGATTGCCATTTCATGAATACTGTTTCTAAATCCGATTCTTTTACTAAACATTTCAGGTAAATCTTCAATATTTTACAGATTCCAGCTGTCAATTTTATCATGTTCTACAGCACAGTTGGTGCAATGGTTCAGGGATTGACTGCTGCACTGTGTGTTGTGAGTTCGATTTCCGCACTGAACAAATATCTGTAGGATCCACAGATAGTTGTTTCGGAACTGGGTGCCTTGTGTATGTAAATTTTCATTTTTCTAAATGCACCCACAATACAGGAGTAATTTTCATGGTAGGTGCTATGGTAGGTAACGCTTTTTTAATTCATGAATCCCCAAGCGACCACCGGTGGCCGCGCATCTATTGTCTTACTATTGTGTCTCTAATTGACGGTATCTGAAGGGTTAAAGAAAGAAAAAGAGAGAGAACTCGTTGCATTATTTTACACACCATAGTTCCATATTACAAAAAATATCAAGCCACTTTTCACAACAAAGCTTTCGAAACGGGGGGTGAACATCCCGTGTTAATGCATGTGTTGAAGATAAATGAGTTTCCACATGTGTGCCTTCTTGACAGGCTGTGTTCGAGCGTCACGTTGGACCTAACCCACCGGGCGTCGAGCAACGTGACCTTACCGACGAGCCACGAGCCCTGAGCTACGACAGACAGGCACTAAAGCTCCATTGATTTTACTAGAGAAATATATTCGAAACAGAGCAAACTCATGTTTCTTTATAAGTTTAACTTGTTTGAATTTATTGCCGGTTTAACAACAAATAAATTTTAATAGGTATAAGACATATCAGTATTGTGGTTGCCGAAAGGTGAACTCAAGGTTTACGGAGAATTGGCAGGTACGTTTTCCTTTGTTCTGCAGACATCATAGGTATTGGATTTCCCGACCCTCCTGACAATGAAGATTATTATAGCACAACGACTGTTCATTGTAGCGGATTCCGCAGATTTAAATACAACAAGCCATCAACAGCAAAACATAAAGCGAGTTAATATTCTAATGATATTAAACCATTCAACAAACAAATCAATTAAATTATAACAACAAAGGAGCAAAAGAATGGTTAGAAATCAAACGAAGAAACTGGAAACAACAATGAAAGCATATTTCGGCGAAAAAGAAACAAATCACATTAACATCCTCGACGTAATATAACAAACTTTACACACAAAGAAATGAGAATATCCACGAACGTATAAAAATAAGGAGGTACGGAAATAGATGTTACTTTGAAAGTAACCTCTATCTCGCGCGTTTACAGTTGGAGTGGGATGAGTTATGGAGAAATGTGCTATCATACAGTCACGTTCAGCACCTCGCAATTTATATTTACATTTGCGGCCTTGACAAAGCGACATCAAAGATATTTACAGAATAAATTATAGGAAACTGTCTGTAGCTATATCCAAAGTTCACAAAAGCAAACTTTCGAATATCTACGCATCTTGTATAAGAAAAACATATAGTTTTAAAAGTTCCTGACCTATTTTCCAAGGTCTGGCTTGTTTTAAGGATCTGGTTGCTGCTCTCATTACCGACCACGATCAACGTAAAGTCAATCAAATTATTCTCATTATAAAACTTCCCGATTCACTTTAGTACAAGACCGGTAAATATCAAAACAACAGACCAAAATAATGATGTAAACAAAAAATAAAATAATAAACACGACGCTACGAAAGTGAAATTAAAATAAGTCAACGTTGCCAATAACGATAATGACGTCGGCATTTGAATAAACTGTTCATTCCACGAGTATTATCGTGTGTAAACATGATAGAGCGATGCATATAGTTCTATTGGCCACATGTGAGTTAGCTCTACATCCACATGTCCAGGAACACGGGTGCCTAGCGTCGCCCCCTATCGGCTCCATTTCCTAGGGTGAGCGGGAGGCGAGGGAGCTTTAATTACAGTTGTATTTGTGTTTATGCACATATGTGCGGCTGTATGTCATAAAGTGGGTCGTGCGAGTGCACCCGCCGCGCCGGCTCAGATAAGCCGACCGCTTTTAAAAAGTTATTAGGTATAACTCTACTTCGTTTTGGCGCTGTTTCGACGACACTTTACGTCAGACTCTTAAACACGTTGAAAGTGTTATTGGAAACTGTACAAAGTTTGATTTACGTTTTGCTTTATTATCTAAGCCCAGGTGCGATTGAAAATGATTAAATAGTACCTCAGGCGTCAAGTTATTAAGTGATATCGATAGACATGATTGAGAACCGAACGGATAGGTGAACTTACAAATTATTAAAAATAATCCAGATAAGGAAATATATTTGTTGAGGGTATTTCATAAAGTATGATAACGATATTTGTTTTAAGCACATTATTTTAAATTAGGATAGTTACAAATACTTTGGGAGTACGGAACGTTCAGTTCGCTATACAACGACCAACACGACTATTTCAGACATAGTTTACAGTTCGTTCATTCTGCATTCCAGGGAAACTACTCAAGTCAAATATATCCTCCTTTATTACGTAATCTTTCTTGAACCAGATTTTGTGACCGCTGAAATACAATTGAGCAACAACATGCAAAAAGTTAGGAAGTTCAAATATAAGAACACAAATTACGTGTCCAAGCGAACTTCTTAACAACTTTAAGCAAATAAACATAAGTCTTATAGGCGAACAACGGCCATTATCTTAATTTTGTTGTTCCATTTGAGCACTTTAAAATCATTTTGGCAGCAATTTACATAGCGCTCCAGCAGAACGTATCAACGTAATTACCGAAGTCGACACGTAAACAGTGGACGACCTCGAACCCGCTTGACACTGGTCGCGCGTCCAAACACACTTGATCTCCCTCGACCCGATGCCCATTTAACACCACTAATGAGTGACGGAGGGGTGTTTGTGAGTTATCAGGGTTCTACTCCAAGTGGTCGAATGCTGCCGGCTATCAGTTTAAGGTAGGCAGTGACTAGTCAGTATCTACGACGACTAGATCCGAACACGGCACGTGCGGCTGGCAATAAAACCACATACTTCACTTTTACTGCGACCGATCACGCGATCTGTGGAGACACTCATATCGCAAGAAGTAGATAGGCTTCGTGGAAACAGTTATTTGTGCAACCGCTTTGACTATTTAAAGTTACGTGTCTCCAGTTTGCATGCGTGGCGTGCATTATCTCTGTTCATTCCAGTGATCTAACGCTCAGACGGTAAAACGACAGTAAGTTTAAAGTGAAAACTTTTGTTTGCGGTATCATCGTGACTGGCCGCGTCTGCTCCGGCTGCACTTATACGATTGTTCCTTGCCAACCCCGTATAAAAGGTACCGTCTGTGCTATGTGTCTGTCTGCTCAAACTAGTTTGCCAACTGATCTAGATTTGAGAACGTTTTCACTATTTGAGTGTTTAGGATCAAAACTATAAAATTCACGCTTAGATTTATACGAACATCGATCTATAAAGTCAAGTATGGCACCTCATCTTTCAAGAACAACCTTATTACACTTATCAGTGAGTTTGATGGCCTCTGTAAACCAATTAAGTGCAGACGATGTTCTCTTGTCTCCAGCCGAATCTATCGCTACAACTAATTACATTTGAATTGATCATAAGGTGCTGAATAACGATCATCTTTTCACCGGCATTCTTGTGTCTGTGTGTATTTCGTGCTATGACATTGTGACGTGACACGCGCAAGCACAATATCGACACGTGATTGCGGCGCGCATGCTTCAGCGAGAACAAAGGAATGCACTAACCAGACACACGGCAGTTTAGACTCGACTACTTCAATGTATGCACATGCATTTACTATAACCGAATAACAATTGACATATTAACATTGAAGGTTTTTTCCGGAAAGTTCTTCTCTGTGAATGGAAACGAGCTGTTTGACATTAGTATCTTCTTTATAACGAAGAAAGGACAAATTTTAATACGAGCCAGTTTTTGAATGAAATCAGAAGATTCGTGATAAAATACCGCACCGTTATGTTTGTTGTATTTACATAAGAAGTTCCGCCATATTTGTTTCGCTTCACGAATCGTATGTAACATTTGAATTCAAACATAACACACGATTCGCAGAAGCAAATATCGCCCCAACTTCTTATTGTAAATAATACAAACATAACTTTGTTTAATCGCAAACGTGCGTTTTCGAGTCTTTACGACACATCCTCTCCGAGTAACTTTCCCAATGTAATCAGTATTGGATTTATGCGGATTATTTGACATATTGCGATTTCTATATCAGTCAATGGCGCCGGTGAAACCCCCGAATAAATTTTTCAGCGGCTGTGATATTCGGAGAACGCAGAGCAATTCGGGACACTCAATTTAAATGTATTTTTGTATACATTTGACGACGCCGCTGAATACTAATGTTGGCAAAAATTTCAACTACGTTGTATTCTGTTCAAGGCTGGTATATAAAGTAATTGTCGTTTAATGAATAAACCCCTAATTGGAATCAGTCTCAATTCTACAAATTAAGTTCCCGCTGAGATTTGTTACGGTTTGAGTTTAAATTTTCTCTTTCAGTTAATAGAAACGTGTAGGTACGTCATGCCTTGTGTTCTCTTCTGCTTATTTACTTTACATAGAGTAGATATAGAGAGATATTTACTAACACAGTGGATCTCTGTAGTCTTAATGTACAAATAAATAAAATTAATAATTACATATTATTATAGAAGTGGAAGCTGTGTAAGTATGCATTTATCCCCATTATGAAACAAAGCCGGAACGTTTGTCTTTCTGTTAGCGATACATTCAAAAACTACTGAAGGAATTTTCATGTGGTTTTCACCAATAGACGGAATGATTCATGAGGAACTGTTACGTTACTGATTCTGAACAAACTATATTCAGGTTTCGCAAGACTAAAAATAGTGTTGCATATAGGTAGAAGATAGATAAGTATAGAGTCGTGTGCAATAGAGCACAAATGTTGAAGGTTGTGCGTGGGCAGCGTCCTTCGCGCTCCGGAATACAATATCGTTCGGACGACTCTTCCTAAGTGCAGCAAAATGAAAGAAAATAACAACACAATATAACTACGAGCATTTTAATGGCCTCGTCAAGTTGTTATTCAATGTCAATAAGAGTAAAAACAACTTGTAGGTTTTTCCTTTTATTGTGTTCAGCCATATTGAAAGTGCTACAGTTTAGGGTCTTTAAGTCAAGAGTGAATAGTTTACTTCTAGGCAAGCGTGTTCCATTGTCGACCAGATCATCGCTTACCATCAGGTGTCTAGTGGCAGTCTATCTAGTATAGTACCTATGTCTGTTCGTTTAGGATCTGACTATCACCATCATCATCATAATTTCAGCCGATATACGTCCACTGTTGGACATAGGCCTCCCCAAGCGTCGCCACAACGAACGATCCTGTGCGGAACTGACTATATTAACGACATTACTACATAGTTCTCACAGAGACTGCTTTCTCACAGAGGTTGCTTTTCGGAGAGTGTACGTCGGAATTGCATAAACTAATTCCGCCCAGCCTGCTCCATCATCGAACCATATATCTGAACGGCGATGCGCCACTGATACAAGTTGGACACCTCACTCATACGCACAAAACGTTTTGGGAACACACTCATTATGCGTACAGCTAAGGAATGGGATTAATTTGATCGCTACAACCTGGGGTCAGTCCAAGAATGAATAGATTACTTCTAGGCAAGCGTGCTCCATCATCGACCACATCATCGGGTGAGATAGTGGCCAAGTGTGAGCCTATCACTAGTAAAAAAAAAAGATTAAGTTTCCAAGGTGTTGTATTTATGTACAGGATGTTGTATTTCCACTCAATTGAATCCTTTAGTTACTTCTCACGTCAGAAGCTCGCTTGTTGCGACTCCGCTAAACGATAACAAATTCATAACGCATTTGCCTAATTAGTAGACTCTTTGGATAACTGGATATAGTAGAACAACACGCTCCACAATAATTATGAAGTCTAATTAGACATTAATTGGCGTCGAAAGATGACTAAAAGGAATATTTCAATTAATATTTTATATATTATCCAGATTTCTTGCTAACCAATTTGTAGACTGTACGTAGGTGTCACTAGGGGCTAATACGCGGAATTGGGTTTATAGTTCTGTCATAATAATGCTACATAATTATGGCCAGATTATTTCGACTACATTAAAAAAAACTGGCACATTCTACTCCTGTATCATGGGTGCGTTCACAAACATGTAAACTTACATACACAAGAAACCCAGACCCGGAACAACTATCCATATAAATATTTGTACCGGGCGGGAATCGAAGTCACGATACACAGAGCAGCAGCTAACCGTTCAACACTGCGCCAACCGTGCCGTTAAAGCATTATAGAACCTTTATACTGTTCAATGTTGGTACAACGTAAACAAAGCTACGCTCGCAAAAATGCGCCAGGGACCGTTCAGTGCATTTTATATGGGCTGCACAGAAAAACACAAAAGGTTTTACAGAACTGGTCAGAGGATTTGTGCTATATCCATCTAGGCAGTGATGTTCTTTCAACCTTTAATCCTTTGGAGAATTTACTGGTTATTATAAATGTAATCCAAAAAGAACAATAGCGAATATCTGTTGTATAAACATTTAGATTTTGAATCAACATAGCTGACAGATATTGCTAATCAATACATGCAAAAATCTCTGTAACTTTTTTTTTTGTTAGCCTGTTCTGTCCCACTCATGGGCAAAGGCCTCCCTCCACTTCTTCCATCTTTCGCGGGCCCGCGCTTCCTCTTGCCAGTTCTGGCGGAATTTGTCTAGATCGCCATCTCCTTCGTGACCTGCCGCGACCCCGTCGCTCTGTTTCAGGGCACCAACTTTGTGCTACTTTAGCCCACAGTTTGTCGGGCATGCGGCAGACATGTCCTGCCCAGTTCTATTTCAGTTTGGCAACAGTTTATAAAACCTTAAAATTTTAATCATGATAATTTCTTTCCGTATAGCCAAGAGCGTAATTTTAAAATGCCAACATCAGTCAGAAATGTGGGCAAGTTCGGTCCGAACATCAAAATGTAGATAGCAAGAACTCATCCTAAGCATAAAGGACCGACTTTAGGAATTCTCCATTAGCCAAGAAGATTCTCTCACGTCTGCCTGGCCTTACGTGTGACCGTGATCGTGTGTTACTACAAAGTGAGGGTGCATATGTGTATGTGTGTGCAAGCGTCTGTATGAAGGG
Organism: Mythimna lalbum; assembly: GCA_949319445.1. Taxonomy (NCBI): domain Eukaryota; kingdom Metazoa; phylum Arthropoda; class Insecta; order Lepidoptera; family Noctuidae; genus Mythimna; species Mythimna lalbum. The sequence goes on along the minus strand of OX439357.1, from coordinate 13,800,343 downwards.
GGACACAGAATATAGAACAAACCAGAAAACACGAACGCGCATAGAACTGAATCATCAGAAACTATGCATAGTGTATTTTGAAATTATTTGCAGCAGAAAGGCCGCTCAAAGGGGTAAATATGTATTTTGATAGAGATAGCCAACTTAAGAACATATGAATGGACCACAGGAGAAGATTCTTAAGATTGGGAAGGAATTAAATTCAGATGTGAAGGCTAAAAGAAAGTATTGAAGTATAAAAAGTGTGCTCGACTCCTAAATGAATTGGAATAAGCAGAAAGAGGATTGTGTGGAATGATTGTTTTAAGATACAGTCAGTCTTAGGAATGATTAACTTGTTTGACATCGAATGCTTAACTAAGTTAGCTTTAGCTGGAGTAGCAGTAGGCCAAGAACACCTTTTTTACTGATAATTTCTTAGGTGGTGTTAAATCGATATTGAGAGTTTTTGACGTTGCAAAATGACCATAAAATTTCACAAGCGCGTGAGCTTTCTGATTAGTTCTATATTCCGTGTCTTCTTGGAGTACTAACCCTGAACGGCGCCGGGAAGAGCGACGATGCGTCGGGCTCAGCGGCGTGCGCCTGCGACATCTGGTGCGCGCGCGCCTTTCGCTCGCGCTCGCGGTCGCGTTCGCGGTCGCGCCCGGCCCACGCGCCGGACCCGCCGCCCCCGCCGCCGCTCCCCCCGCCCCTGTCCCGGTCCCACTTGTCGTACCTGGAACAATACAATAATAAACATTAGAAAAAAAATTTTTTTCAGGCGCAAAACTGTGAGAAGACATATGGTGTGAAAGATCAGCTTGGAAGGGGTCGAGCCCACTGTTGCCGTGCTTAGGTACCATCAGACACTGCCGCCTGACCACCGCTAAGTTCATTTTTGCTTGGACTCAAAAGGAAAATTTCAAAGGGTTTGGTTTGGCCCGCGCCGCAGGATTCAAGCGAATTTATTTTTAATTGATCAGGCAGATATTACCGCGATGGTACCTATCTATGGATTTCGTCGTTTCTGGTAAACCATGGATTAGAAACCGACATATCTTCACTTATAAAAATTTCGAAAGGCTTTAAATAAAGTCTCCTAATATCGTCAACGAACATAAAAATATGCTCTCTTACAAACGTTGTATCGTTATGAAATTAATACAGATGCCTTCCCAGAAAAATTACTACAAAAACAAGTCCAAGAAGCTTTGCGACATCTAATTTTCCTACATATATCTGCCGCCCGGGTGCCGCCACTGTGCGGAACGCCCGGAGGACACGGTGGAGCACACAGTAGAGGTGTGCCCTGCTTGGGCGGAGCAACGCCGTGCCCTCGTGGGGGCGATCGGCGGCGGAGACCTCTCGCGCCGGGCCTTGGTTCAGGCCATGGTCCGGAGCGAGGAGGAGTGGCAGGCGGTCGCCTCCTTCTGCGAAGCAGTAATGCTAGCAAAGGAGGAGGCAGACCGCATCAGGCAACGGCGCCCCCGCCGCCGCCGCCGGGATTCCGATCCCGATTTCCAGCCACCGTAGACGCGGGCTCGCGGACGGCGAGCCATGGGTAGCTCGCTGTCCGATCGTCCGGTAACTGTCCGGACCGAGCCAAGACGTCGACGGCGCGCACTGTTCCCGCGCGCCTCAAGGAGTTGTCAGCAACAGGAGGGGCCCATCTGGGTCGAAGCCTACCGGGGTCGGGGTTATCCGAAAGGAAACTAGAGCCCCGGTATGAAGGCTAGAAGGAACGGCGCGGGGTTTTTAGTCAGTAAGACTCTGACACTGTCTCCCGCTCCACCCAAGAGCGGGTTTCGTCAATGATGATTTTCCCCGTCGACAGAAAAAAAAAAAAAAAACATATATCTGCAAGTATCATTAATTAACACAGCTGTTCTATGTTGAAAAACAGCGGGAAATTAATCTAAACCGACATGTTATGCAGCGCCTGACACAATTACAGAATGCAATTATGCTATGAAAGCGTGTTTTTTTTTGTTTTTTTTTTTTTAACAATTATTGGTAGGCGTTTGACCACTATTTCACCAAATGGTAACACTGGGTTGCGACAGTCGCTGTCTCATTTTCGAATTTATGAAAGAATTAGGCCTCGCTAATGTAAGGCGCGCCCACGTCTAAATTAGTTCACTTTACGCCTCTGTTTCTGCAGAGGTATTTTTCACAGATCTACTTGATCAAAGCGATATCAGGAAGGATATATCACGTTCTACTCAGAATGAGGGCAGAAACTTCATTTTGACTGGCCTGTTGGTCGAGTGGTTAGTGGCCCTGGCTGCTATGCCGGTCGTGACAAATGTTTGTGTGATGAACACGATCATCTGTTCTGTCTCTGGGAGTAATTTATCTATAATATGAATGTATGTATTTTAAAATATATAAGTATGTTTATCAGTTGTCTAGAACTCATAACACAAGCTCTGTTTAGCTTGGGACTAAACGACGTTGTGTGATGATTGTGGAATATTAGATATTATTATTATTATATAATTAACTTCACGCAGCGTGTTTTAATCCCTAGCCCCAGGTTGGAGCTGAATTTACACAAAACCAAAAGCGAGTAACAAAAACCATTATTTCTCGGAATAGTGCGAACAATGGAGAGTTGGCAACCCCATCGCTAGCAGTAGAAGTAGTGAATCCTCGGTCCGACTGTACAGAGAGATGAACAGGTAAGCTGACACCCTGTTATTTTCCATTCCCATGCGTATTTGAAAACAATAACATTGTTACGAATAGCCCATTGTTGAATTAAAGGTGCAAACAAGCAGTGGCGTAGCTAGAAGACCAATGGCCCTGGGCCACAAAAAACTGGGGCTCCTTTTTTTCGAGGGAAATCAACAATAAACTTTTTTTACTCTAGGTGGAGCGGGAGGTAGTATCAGACTTTTAGGCGCTGCGCAAATGTCGACAGTTTTAGTTTTCTGTTACGGACAATTAACACTTTTGGATCGCCATGAGTTAAGTGGAAGAAATTGGACACAAAAAATGTTTACGTATGCGGCAGGGAGAGGATGATTTCATACTGGTTCTATAGAAATAAAATATTCATCAGTATCTGACACAAGACACACGTTTGCGCCCTGCCTAATTGATTAAGATGAGTTGACGCAATAAGTGGTGCAGCCTATTTTGTTTGATCCTTTTGTTTGTATTTATATGTAGATACAGATAATAAATTGATCAGTCACCTATTTTATTTAGATTTTGAACGTGGGTTTTTTTTGTTTTGGTTCAATAAGAGGTTTATAATCAGGTTTGGGGCCCCCGGGCATAGTGCCCGGGACACTCCCCCACCGAGCCTCTCGGTAGCTATCCCAGTGTAAACAAGGTTTTCTGTCGTTGAACTTGGTTTCCAAGAAATGTTTTCGTAGTCGAAAAACTTCTACGGGTTCTGGAGACTAAGACATTATAACAACAATCAAAACAAAACCATATCAATTGAAAATTGGGTGTTTACAACCGTGTACAATTGAAAAGCATTTGTTTAAAATGCCGTATCGTATGAGGAATTTCAGAAAGCTATTGAATCATGATTCATGGAATCTAAAGAATTATACAATTTTCTTTAAATAGAAAACTAATTAATCTATACTAATATTATAAAGAGGTAAAATTTGTAAGTTTGTAAGTTTGTAAGTTTGTAAGTTTGTAAGTTTGTAAGTTTGTAAGTTTGTAAGTTTGTAAGTTTGTATGTAGGGGGTAATCTCTGGAACTAATAATCCAATTCTAAAATTTTTTTTACTGGCCGAAAGCTACATTATTCCTGAGTGCTATAGGCTATAAATTGTTTCTATAGCATGTATATTAACCGAGCTATCACAATTTTTGTCTAGCAAGTCGGAAAAAAATACCTCATAAAATAGAATTATTTGCGTGCGCTGCCTAAACAGTTGCTTAAAATTAAAAACAATGTATGGCTACCTGGTTCGTCTTAATTATTTCTACAAAAAAGTCCGCGGTATCATATCTCTATCTTTTATATTTCATCTTTTATACTTCTTTTATTGCATTAAAAATATTTTTTTTCGGCATACTTACGTTTGGTTGATTATTTGAGCAACAAAATATTAATTCTTATGACAATAAATTATTTCAGTATCACAAGAACATTATACAGATAAGATTTGCCATTTACAGCATAGCAATTGGTCATACAGTTTCGAAGATAATATAAAATTACTAAAACGCAAAATGCCCCTAGCGTAACTTTCATTGTGCAGACGTTTTACCTATTTTTTTTTTATGGTGGGCAAAAATCATCTTATGACAACCCCCGCCCTTGGGTGGAGCGAGAGATAGTGTCAGACTCTTACTGACTAAAAACCCACCCCGTTCCTTCTAGCCTTCAAACCAGGGCACGAGTTCCCTTTCGGATAACCCTGGACCCGGTAGGCTTCGACCCAGCTGGGCCTCTGCTGTTGCTGACAACTTCTTGAGGCGCGCGGGAACAGTGCGCGCCGTCGACGTCTTGGGCTCGGTCCATTACCGGACGATCGGACAGCAAGCTACCCATGGCTCGCCGTCCGCGAGCCCGCGTCTACGGTGGCCGGAAATCAGGATCGGAATCCCGGCGGCGGCGGCGGGGGCACCGTTGCCTGATGCGGTCTGCCTCCGCCTTTGCTAGCATTACTGCTTCGCAGAAGGAGGCGACCGCCTGCCATTCCTCCTCGCTAAGGACCATGGCCTCAACCAGAGCCCGCCGCGAGAGGTGTCCGCCGCCGATCGCCCCCACGAGGTCACGGCGATGCTCTGCCCAGGCAGGGCACACCTCGACTGTGTGCTCCACCGTGTCCTCCGGGCGTTCCGCACAGTGGCGACACTCGGGCGTCTCTTCCGTTTTAATTCGGTGCAGGAACCTCCCGAACTTGCCATGTTCGGTGAGGACCTGTGTCATGCGGAAGGTAAGGACGCCGTGAGGCCTTTCCAGCCACGCCTCAAAGAGGGGACTTACCGCCATAATTGTGGCGTGCCCAACGTTTCACCTATTTGCCCATAGATGGCGTTCTGCAATTACGTAATTTTTCTGAATCGCGGTGTTAAGACTTTCTGTGTTTTGATGACCCTCTCGAATTATTATGCCCACGTTGTCGTTAGTTGGAGTTCTTCTGTCAGTTGCTTATTGGTTTCGGTTGTTTCGTTCGTATGGTTGTTGTTGTTGATAGATACCTCATAATCGAAAATATCGTAATTTCGTTGTACGTTTTTGTATGTTCGTAGTTTCGTACTTCGTTCTATCGTAATAATCGATACGAGTTATTCGATATTACGATTGTTTTGTTTTGTAAAGGCGGACGGTGTTCGAGTCGCTCTCCTTTTGTTCATAATTGTTTTCAAGTCTGTGCGTAGTTTGTTGAGAGCATGTCTAAAAGGAAATCTCAACTGTCCCGGCAGACATCACAGACAAGAGCCGCTCGAGTACGCCGTACGGAAGAATCTGCCCCTGAAAATGAGCAGCGCCTCTCGAGAAATAGAGAATATATTTCGCAAGCACGCGCTAGAGAATCTAGCTCCGAGCGCTCACAGCGCCTCGCTAGCCAAAATGTGAGGACATCGCGGGCCCGTGCTCGAGGAACTAGCGCTGAACGTGCGCACCGTCTATCTGAGTTAAGGCAGCATGTCTCTGAGACAAGGGATAGGGAGACTAGCGCTAAACGCTCGCGGCGGCTTGGTAGGCAAAATGTCATAACATCGCAGGCCCGTGCTCGGGAATCTAGCGCTGAACGTGCGCAGCGTCTATCTCATTTAAGGCAGCATGTCTCTGAGACAAGGGATAGGGAGACTAGCGCTGAGCGCTCGCAGCGGCTTGCTAGGCAAAATGCCATAACATCACAGGCCCGTACTCAGGAATCTAGCGCTGAACGTGCGCATCGTCTAATCGAGTGTAATCTTATTTTAAAACAAGAAATTTTCCGCGGACGAAGTCGCGGGCAGAAGCTAGTTTGGTATAAAGACCTTATTTCAATCTTTACCTTTTCTGATCCTACTTATTGACGCTCAGTTTGCGACGTTCGTGGAAAAATATAACGGAGGATCGATATCAGTGGGTCGCGACATCGGAAATAACACTCACAAAAACCTTTGATAACACCTTTAATTACTCGTAACACACACTCAGTACAAAATAATCAAGGATGCCTGAGATATGGCTTGATTAAGAATTTAGGAACGCGGGAAATTTAGCGTGGAGTAACCAACGTCTGCTCGGATCGACGGAACGATTCAAAGTGCCCTCCAAATCAACCGTCACCCGACACGTGGACCTACCCCCATTCCGGTTAGCCAATTTACCTGTCAACGTCAGTACCTGTCAATGTCGAATAATCGATTATACCTCCGGATCGACATTTGACTCGACTATTCGCTCAGTGTTGCTATTACTCCACGCTAACCATCCCCAAGTTAATACTTGACGTTCCCAAACGTAAGCTGTTCAATCTAACTACATAGTTCCTCCAGTGAAAGATAGGTGGCGCTGATGCAGACCGACTGATATGCGCCAACGCTTCGACACGGCCGTCCTGATGATCACACGTCCTCGTGTGGAGTACCTGGAATGAAAGAAAATCCTCGAACAGTACTCATTCTAGTCGTTCGGCCAATCCTGGCCCAAGGTGGTGAGGCATAAAAGGTACTCTGATCAAAATCATCAATCATATCTAGAAGAAAATCACAACAATCTCAATCTCTCAAAGCCGACATGTTGAACAACACTCAAACTCATTCAAATAATAGGAAACTCATTAAAATATTGCAGTGCTCATACTCTGACCTCCATCCGGTCTTCATCATCACACTTATAACCTCCATCCGGCTATAAGCATCAAACCAATCGACCTCCATCCGATCTTCATCATAACACATTATAGCTTCCATCCGGCCATAAGCATCAAACCAATCGACCTCCATCCGGTCTTCATCATAACACATTATAGCCTCTATCCGGCCATAAGCATCAAACCAATCGACCTCCATCCGGTCTTCATCATCACACTTATAACTTCCATCCGGCTATAAGCATCAAACCAATCGACCTCCATCCGGTTTTTATCATAACACATTATAGCCTCCATCCGGCCATAAGCATCAAACCAATCGACCTCCATCCGGTCACTAACACAACAGGCAACCTCTATCCGGTCACCTCCACATGTAACCTCCATCCGGTTACAAACAACACCATCAAGATAATCATTTCGAGCCTTTAATCAAAATAATCCTTAAAGTAGGTTTGTTCAACATGTTACTTTATTTTTCCTATAACGTTACAAATTATAAGAAAACTCTTACTATGCTAGGTACTCTAAATGTTAAGTTGACTACTTAGTATTCAACTAGTCTTGTCAGCGTTATCATTTTCGTCATAGCTAGTCTCGTCATCATCGCCTACGTGCATGTCAACGTCAGTTATTTTTCGCAGGCGGTTATGTGCGTACTTCGAAACATAACGGTCATGGTGGCCGTTAACAAGAACCTCAATCATTTCTGCGCATCCCTCCAGGATCGCCAAGTCTCTCAAGACTTAATGGTTTCCCACAGTACGTCCCAGGTTTGATCAACATTTGAATTGAATACCGCGTACTTACGGACTACTGTGACCGCTAGATACCGGTTTCTATTAAGCTACGACTACAAATCAAATCTCCTATAATCAGTTCATCCTGTAAACTTCATCGTCATCATCAGCCTCTTTTTTTTTATGTTCCCACTGAAACGCCTGCGTTTAATTTTCTTTCTATTGCGGTGTCACTGTCTTTCTATTGCGCCTCTAATTGACACGATTGAAAAATTTGAAACGTCAAAGGTTAACCGACTCTTTCATAAAAAATTAAATTAATTCTTATTCAGTTTTCGTGGCGCCGCTGTCAAAAAAAGAAACTTTACCGCACGTTAAATCTTTAGAAGAACGGCCCCATACACGAGAATATTTAGGTACAAACCACCCGAAGTAAACTACTAGACCTATTAACTGTCCCAACTGAGCTATGATAAACAGCATTGAAAGTAGGGTAGAGAGCAGAATCGAATGTACGCGATCTGCTTTCTGAAGTTCTATATCTCCTAACTTCAGCACTTGACTTTATTTCATATCCTAAACAACTCGATTTGCATTATGAAAAACAACCACTCTTTCAAATCTAATGAAAATCCGGCTTTAATCAACGTTTGTAATACTACATTAAGTCTCTCGAAGTTCTTAATAGATTCCAAAATAATCAAAATATTGACAACTCAAACTATGACGTAGGTTTATCAAAAACCCCGTTGAAAAACAGAGTCACGTTTCGATACCGACTGGCATAGTCAAATGTTTATACTGACCGCTGAAAAAAATCATCATCATCATCACCATCATCACCATCATCACCATCATCACCATCATCACCATCATCGCCATCATCACCATCATCACCATCATTTTCTTCCATTCTGTTCTGTCCCTCGTCACGCTATCACTACACCTACACAACCAACACAAACACACACAACACCCTAACCTAACCCTAGCCTATATACAATCTAATTTTTGTAAAATAAAGCGCACTATGTAAACGAGTTATTTGGTCCGAGATACGTGGCAACGAATACCAGTAAGGCACGTTATTGTTTAGTTTACACATTATTCATTATTTTATTGTCTTTGCACATTATTTCTGACCGGTCGAGTTTTTAAGCCGAAAGAGCTAAATTAACAGACACCGTATTACTCGGTAAAATAATATTTGCACGCAACAATTCATCTATCCGCTCACGCATTATTATTTTTTTTTTCACGCTAGACCGCTATGGTCGTCTTTTGCTAAGATGAGTCAATTAAACGAATAAGTTCACTTTTTGTAACACGCGTTTATAGCATACTATACTGTCATAGGTACACGTCAATGTCAATAACGTAAAAACTATCTATGGAGGAGTTATCACTGTCAAACAAAAATCGAAACGGTATCTACCGGATATACCGAGGGTAGATGTAATTACAATTGTTTATGTCGTGAACTTTAGCAATTTAACAAAAGAAGTGTGTCACGCACGATCATACTATTTAAACTGAATCCTTGCAACAATATTTCACGGCCAAAATATCACTTCGCAAATAGATGTTGTGAATAAAACCTCAATCAAACTACGCAAGTAATCTGAACACGCTAAACTGACCCTTCAATGTAACAAAACTGTGTTTACGTTTGCCGTGAAATAGTGATAACAGACTTTAAAGTGAAAGAGATATAACACTCAGCATCAGAATTAAAATGGAATGTGAATACCTGACCTTGTTCCTGGTTCCTTTGACAGCACATACGTCATCCAGTCACTCGCTACGTGATGCCTTGGCACCACCATCGCCTTCACGTCGCTTGCTTCGTCCAATTATTCCACAGTGTAACATTTGACAGGTAGCGTTTTGTGTGAAACGTTTTCTGATCTGGTATCGCACTCGACACACTGCACCTCAGGCACGCACACACACACACACGCGAAGCACGTATCGGAAAGTAGTACATCGTAAACGAGCACTTGCACCCATCGCTCTTTTCCCGGTCACTAGCTGGGTGGTACGTTGTAATTTGCTCTCTGGGGATACAGCGGTACCATGGTCCAACATTTGTTGCTCAGGATTAGGGAACAACCCCAGAAAAAAACCTAATCAGACCATTTAAGTCAGCTCTTCAATCCGGTTCTTACTTTCTTAAAGCGACCATAAGCAGGGCGCCATGTTGGTCTTGGTCCGTCAAGCACATTTCTGCAGTCGTCAACCAAGCACGTGCATCTACATCTTGTTTCTCAGGATCAAAATCCGGTAATCGAAGGCCATGTGACGACGTAGTAGGTGTTTTCATGGCTTGAATCAGCGTCAGAAAATTGCGGTTCTGTTGTTCCAACAAACGCATCCATTTTTCGTCGCTAGCGTTTTCATTTTTGAACACGTGGGTCGTCGTGGTCCAATCCCAATTCTGATAACGGAGGATCGATATCAGTGGGTCGCGACATCGGAAATAACACTCACAAAAACCTTTGATAACACCTTTAACCCTTCAGATACCGTCAATTAGAGACACAATAGTAAGACAATAGATGCGCGGCCACCGGGTGTCGCTTGGGGATTCATGAATTAATTACTCGTAACACACACTCAGTACAAAATAATCAAGGATGCCTGAGATATGGCTTGATTAAGAATTTAGGAACGCGGGAAATTTAGCGTGGAGTAACCAACGTCTGCTCGGATCGACGGAACGATTCAAAGTGCCCTCCAAATCAACCGTCACCCGACACGTGGACCTACCCCCATTCCGGTTAGCCAATTTACCTGTCAACGTCAGTACCTGTCAATGTCGAATAATCGATTATACCTCCGGATCGACATTTGACTCGACTATTCGCTCAGTGTTGCTATTACTCCACGCTAACCATCCCCAAGTTAATACTTGACGTTCCCAAACGTAAGCTGTTCAATCTAACTACATAGTTCCTCCAGTGAAAGATAGGTGGCGCTGATGCAGACCGACTGATATGCGCCAACGCTTCGACAAATATATTTTTTTTTGCTTTGATCTTTTTTTATTTTGGACCTACTTAAGTATGTGATAGATATATGTTCCTATATTTACACTTTTTTTTGGGGTGGTAACTCATTATATTCGACTTTGGATGGATCGAGTGTCAGACTTTTACTGACTACCCGTCGAGGTGTACTCTAAATCTTTACTACCTTTCCTAAGGTATTTAAATGTGTGAGGAACCCAGTTGATAATGCTATCTGTATCTAGAGCTGAACTAATTATTCTACTCAATTTTGATTAATTTATAAAGCGATTATGTAATTTGATTGTTTCTGACCTATCCACAGATGCTGATAAAGAAAAATATAAGCATATAGAGTTCTAGACTAACAATAATAAATATCAAAGATTTAAAAAAAGAAAGTAATCGAGGTTGATATGTGGATACGGCTCTGGGCCCATGGGTGATGCGAAAGAGATCCCGGGGCCCTGGAACAATGGCAAAGAAAGAACAGGAGTGAGTTTCAAGTCAGTAAAAGTCTGACGCTATCTCCCACTACGCCCAAGAGCGTTGGGATGTCATTGGATGATTTTTCTACCTAAAAAATGTGGTGATCGTCGCTACCGCAAACGGCCCGTTGACGACCTTGCCGCTGTGACCGGTAGCTAAGCGCTGAGCAGCGAGCGGTAAGAACAAAAGTATGAAAATGTTTGAAGAACATCACAAAACGCCGCTCATAGCGCCCGGCGGCCGCTTACCGAAGCCGCCCCGCTTGCCGCTCCGAACAGGCCGTAAGAACTTAGCCTTATCAAAGACCACATGTCGAAGCTGTCATTGTGTTGTTGGATCAAGGACCTGATACAGAAGGTTCCTCCTCGATACGGCTCTCATCCATCGAAGAGATTCCTGCTAGCTAGCTTGACCCTGTTACCCTGGTACCGGCGACTATTTTTTTTTTAATTTTTAAGAAATATTAAAAAAATATAAAATTACCGAGAACCAATCTAAACAATTTTCCTCGTTTTATCTAGCGTTTGTTAACACAATACTCAAAGTGAATATTTATAAAAACGCTAGTTAAGATAACGTGTTTATTTATTTATCGATTCAGTTTCTATGAAGCGTTATCTGTGATATTACGGTTAGTTTAACAATAAAACAAAAGTGATCGGCTCGGTACTTCAGTGGCACGTTGTAAAGTGTTGTAAGTTATACAGGGTTATTTGTAAAACACTGGCAACCTCTCAGGGCTATGTTACTAACACCATAAACAACAACTTTTGTTTTACGACTTTTAAAAAATTATCATATTTTAGTTCGTAAGGTTTTCATACAAAAATAAAAATAATTTAATTAACGTTCTAAATATTACTAAGTCTATGCGAAGCAAGCGATTATACAATTTTGTAGGGGAGGGGGGTAGGTCGGCGGGGGCGCTTGATGCGCTAGCGTCGCGTCAAGCACCCCGCCGAATAGAAAAAGGAAATATGGAAGAATTGTTTTTGGTAAAATGTATTATTTTGTATAAAAGTCATAGAACAAAAGTTGTTGTTTATGATGTTAGTAATACAGTCCTGCAAGGTTGTTAGTGTTTTACAAATAACCTTGTATGCTCGTTCGTTGGTTTGATTTTAAGATACTTACTGGATATTGCAGTTTTTGATATACCTAATGCGCAATGAGAGCCTTTTGACTTGCCTATTGGTGTAGTGGTTAGTGACCCTTTTTTTTCCGATGGGGAAAATCATCTTATGACAAAACCCGCTCTTGGGTGATACTGTATAGACTTTAAAAGAGACTTTGACCCCTGAGTTTGTTTCGCTATTTCTTATCAGGGTAGCCAGCTAAGAAACACGGGCCTCATCTAGTTTAAACTAACGAAAAAACTGAGGTGTAAAAGTGTTTTTTAAACTTTTGCAAATAAAAAAATATTATTTATCATTTATGTACCATCACTATACATTAAGTTTAAATAAATAAATAAAAATATTATGGAACAGACTATAATATGACCGACTTGTTTACGCGTCTCAAGAGAGTGTCCTTGATACTACTAAAGAAACGAGTTTTCATTTTCACATCGATTTATTATGACACTGATTGAGATATTAGGCGGTTATCACACTGCCACTGCCGCTGCCGTGAAAAAGCACTTACGCACGTACTTGCGGGAGCGCAGATCTGCATCATCATGCGGGATTTTTACGCACTCACGCGCGTAGGTGCGTTTTGTTTTTGTTTTGTTTCTTCGCATATAGGTACGAGATGTGCATGAACGCGCGTGGATGCATTTTCAGTGTGTTGGATTGTGCGTGTTTTCTATACAAACGGAGCCAGCAATGTTAAGACACGCACTACGCTGCAGGGTGCGTGACAGTGTGATAACCGCCTTAGTGTGCCGGATCGAGTGCAATGTGTGTGCGAGCGCCTTCCATTGTTCATATTGCATTTAACATTGTTCAGATACCGGTTACATGGTGCCGATAAGTGTCCTGGACTTACGTAACTGTGATTGACATGTTATTGAGCAGTGCACTAACGCGTAAATAGCTCTCTGAACAGTGAATACCTACTGAGCCACATGTAATACTAGCTTTTGCCCGCAGCTTCACCCGCGTACATAAAATATAGCCTATGACACTCATGCCGGTTGCAGACCAAGAGCTAAGCTAAGTTAGTTTAGCTTAGCTCGCATAGCTGACGCAGTTTTTCAAGCTACGCATCTGTATACACAACTAACTTAGCTTTGCATATTTTAGTTAGCTCACATAGCTAGTTCGGACAGCTTGCACGGTCTGCACACAAGTTGAAAAACTGCGTCAGCTAAGCTAAACTAAGCTTAGTTTTCGGTCTGCAACCGGCATCAGGAATAAAGCAGCTTTCTGTCAATGAAAAAAAAATCCCGGGTCCCGTTTTAATCTTTTAGGTAGGGAACCTTACAACCAGAGGTTTCTACGCGTAAATTATAGAGTCAAAGTAACAAAAACGTTAAAAAAGTAACAGTTATTATAACAGGTATATTTATGAAATAGCAGAGTGAACAATTTCACTTTCGCTGTGTTCCCGGCGTCAGTAGTTAGTTGAAAGATTTATTGCGCGGCCCCGCTCAATTTAGCCCGTGGCGTCAATTAATATGCTCACTCAAATAAAAAACAGAATATACGCTTATTTAGCCGTAATTAAGTGCATGTATGCAAGGCTAACTACTTATACTTTACTATAAGATAGACTGGAATTGGATAGAAGGTGGACCGATGATGGGTTACCATGACGTTTAAAGTTTGTTTCATTCTTACTACAGTGTGGGTAAGAGACGGCACTAGACAACCTGTATAGCTCTGTCTCTTACCGACACTGAAACAAGATTAAAAATATTTTACTTTAAACGTCATTGTCTAGGTCCCGGTGGGTTACCATGACGTTTAGAGTAAGATTGTTTTCATACTTATTTCTGTGTGGGTAAGAGATGGCGCTAGACAACCTGTACAGCTTTCTCTCTTACCGACACCCGAATAAAAATAAAACAATCTTCCTTTGAACGTCATGGTAACCCCGCTGGTGAGGGTCGCGGGAATCCGGATGCGAAACGCACAGGACAGGTTGTTATGGCGACCACTGGGAAGGCAGGATGTTCAGCAGTGGACGTTTTTCGGTAAATTGACTCTACAATATTTATCAACTAGCTGCTCCCAGCGGCTTCGCCCGCGTGATAGCAGAAAATTATCCCAAGGGAACATACTTCCGGGATAAAAAAGTATCCTATGTCCTATTCCAGGACATGGTCTATCCGTGTACCAAGTTTCATTAAAATCGGTTCTGCTATTTGGGCGTGAAGACGTAACAAACAAACTCACTTTCGCTTTTATTATATTAGTAAGGATTGTTACAAAAAAAAAAAAAAAAAACAAAATTGCAAAAATAAACATCAAGATCAAGTAACTTAAACAAACCTTTTCAATCTGGTGGAAGGGGAAACTGTCAAGTAACAGAAAAATGATCCACGCACTGAAATGTAACGTCACCGCCATTAGGTTAAATGTGCACAGAAGAGATAGTGAATGTTCGCACCGCGCCCCCACTCTTCCAGATATCAATATTTGAAATGTTAATTCCTGCTTAATGCTCAAAATAACCAATTTTGATGCTGTTTTCAGAAACGATTTTGTTTTAATGATAATTGTTACTTAGCATAAAAAGTTGTAAGTACAAAAATAATCGCAGGTTAATATTCAATGGTGGCCGAGTGGTAACGGCCTCGACTTTTTAGTTTTAGGTCGCGGGTTAAAACCCAGCCGGACACTTTAGTTAGTGTAATTTATTTTATCAACAGTTCACCACTGCTCAAAACGGTGAAAGCAAGCATCGATCGTGAGGAAACCGGCATGTCCTAGAACCAAAAATTCGCAGACACACCCGCACTGGGCCCGCGTGATGGTTTACGGCCCATTTCCTCTCCTAGAAAAGAGGCCTGAATCCCAGTAGTGGGATCATTAAAAGGATGATACTATGCTATATGCTAATATTCAATTCCTGTATTTCAAACTAACTTACGCATACACACTTCAGTCACAAAGGAGACACTTTCATTATTTCCTAATATTTTAACACTAGCGGCCCGTCCCGTCTTCGCACAATAAATATAGCCCACTCAGGGTTAATGTAGCTTTCCAATGGTGAAAGAATTTTTGAAATCGGCTCAGTAGTTTTTGAGTTTATTTATTACAAAACATACACACAAAAATACAAATGTTCCCTCTTTATAGGTAATATTAGTGTAGATTGATAGTCGCCGAAATGAAATTGTGATTTGTGAACGTTTTTAAGGTTCTGTAGTCAACTAGGAACCCTTATTAAATAAAAGAATTACCCTTCAGACCTTTTTATAATATAAATACACTTCTAGTAAAATGTCATAGGTTTTATGTTACCTAAGTAAAAGTAAGAGGAGAAGAAAGAAAATTATATCAGAGACGCTTATTGGGTAAGCTCTGGAATTGTTCCGAGAAATTCTCGGCAAGGTCGAGTTGTTTAGAGGTTTGACTAAGTTAGTTATATTATCCTTTTTGTTTCAGAAACAAATATTAGAATAACATAAATCAGCATATTCTGAACTCAATGATATTGGTAAGTGAATAGATTACTTTTAGGCAAACTTGCAGCATGGTCGATCATATCATCGATTACAGTCTTATGAGATGGTGGTCAAACGCGACGGAGCTTACAAAAAAAAAACTGAAAATATTTGATTTAATACATGATTTTTTTTGGTCAACCATTCCAGTCTACAGCTGGACAAGAGTCCCCACAGCTTTCCGCTCTTCCCATTGTTTCACTTTCTTCAACCAGTCCTCCGAAAACGCCTCTTAGTCATAACGCCAGCGATTTGGAGGCCTTTTTTTTTAGGTAAAAAAATCACCAAAAAACTTCTCTCACCCTGAGAAGCTAGAGATAGTGTCAGACTTTTGCTGACAAAAACCCACCTCAATTGTGTCTGCGTTCGAGGGCCAAGGCAACTGTTTCCAAACCCGCATTTCCTACCTAACCCTCCCTTGGCAATTATAAAATGTATCTTTTTATTACAGTGTTGAATTTTAATTTCGCACAAAATTAATTTATTAACTTAACGATAATATAATGAGTTATATTCGTCAGTTCGCCACATTACAAACTAGCGCGGATGACAATGAATAAATCATGACGTCACATCGGACGTCCGAACCGGAAAGCGACGAATAAATAATTGAAAAACGCTCTTAAAGATACATTACAATATTAATTACGGGAAAAGTTGTTCCATAATTGTAAAATTTTCTGTAACGAACACAATCATATCGATAGCATCGATTAAGGAACTGACCGTGCACTAGTGAATGAAATAATGACTACAAACAGCGAAGCATAGCGGAAAACGGTGAACGAATATAAAAAGCAGAACTATAATAGTCTTATAAGAAGTAAGTATCTTTAAAGTATTTTTTTTTATCTGATATAAACTAGTACTTGACTGCGATCCCACCTGATGGTAAGCAGTGATGCAATCGTTGATCGTGAGGCGCACTAGTTTATTAAGAGCCTATTCACTCCTTTTTCTCCTAACCAATAATGTCTCCTCCACGATGCACGATTAGCGCAGTGATTGAGCGGTTGGCTGCTGCGTAGCGTGTCAAGGGTTCGAATCCCGCACGGAACAAATATTTGTATGACCTACAGACAGTTGATCTGAGTTTGGGAATCTTGTGTATGTGAGTTTACATGTTTTCCAAGCGTGGAAGAAAGTTAAAAAAAAAAAAACTACACCATACACATGTACGCTCCCTTCCTAAAGTAGCGAATACCAATGCTATAATTACAAGAAACAATGACAACTAATAAACCCTCCTTTGCTGATTCAGCAAAACACTAGCCAAAAACAATTAGAAGCCATCAAATTAAGCACTCACGCACCTTACATTTAGTTACTTGCGAAAAACAAAAGACATCAGAGGCCTTTTTATGGGATGGGAAATTATCAAATAACCTCTACTGCTTTGGGGTGTCAGACTTTACTAATTAAACAGACACTCGTGTTTCTAACACCACACGAGTCCTTCAGTGGCACTTTCTGTCCAGCAGCCACTAGGAATTTTATTACTGAAAAGGAAACCGTTGTCCTAGAAAGCAAACGGCAGCTGATACAGGTGTAGTTTTAGTCATAAAAAGTCAGACACGGCCTCCATCTCCAACCTAGAGCGATAAAAGTCATTGGAGGTTTCCCATCTTAAAAAAAAACCATGTTTCTACAGTTCTCCTTTGCTTTTCCAGGGCCGCAGTGATCCTTTGAGACACCAATGGCATTACTACAACGTCTTATTATCATTATGATCTTGCTGTAAAAAAGCGATAGCGCTACGTGTCCTAAATAGCTCTGTCTCTCTCTCTCACATGATGGTTTTAACACGTCATAATAGGTGTAGCTATGAATGAAGGTGAGTCGTCATCCGACCACCCAGTATAGGTAACGAGGTGTCTCAACAATGCTCAATATGAACTAGCAAACATTTGGTTGTAGTATACCTTTCTAAGTGTGTACACTTAAGTTGTGGTACGGTTAGACCAGGGCCCTAGAAACAGCGAGTAGCGGGGGTTTAGAAGAGCAAGATCCCAAATAAAGAAACAATAATTTAGCTACCCAAGAACCTAGGTTGGCATGTTGTAAACAAATTGTTTAAAAAAAAAACAAGTTTAAAACAGTTTAAGTCGTGTTTTTTATAACACGTTTAAAAACACAGATTAAAACAAGTTTTAATTATTACTCTCACTTAAATATGAATAGTGGTATTTCCTCGCCGGTATAGTCCCGTAAGGACTTTCCTAGCAGGACTATACCGGCGGGGAATTACCTATGACCTAGAGACTTTTCCCTATGTCGCCTAGTTTAAAAAAAACAACATTATAGTTAGAGCATACAGGGTGAATGTAAAGCGTTCAGTATTGATAAAAGACACGCAACAGAAAAAAATTAAACTGTTTGTTTTATAAAATTTTAAAAAATACAACTTTTTTTCAACCGTGCCAAGAACTTATTTATGGTATATGTAAGAATGCCTGAAAAAGAACTTCAGACAGGAAAGACTTATCCCTTGCAGTAGAAAGGGCGTATATAATTGGATTAATAACACTTATAACGCAATTACTAAAATCACAAAGGAAAAGTTAATTAAAATAAAACTGTATTAAAAAGAATTTCACATTTCCAACTGACAGTATTAAAGTTTTAAAAACAAAGAGAAACCAACAAAAAAACGAAAATGAATAATAACTTTTCACATTTCAATAAACACTTTTCATTCTGTGCTCTTTGTAAATCGGCATCGCATCGCAACGTAACGTAAGTACCTGAGGGTAGTCGTAAATATTATATTTTCGATACAATTTAATTAAAACAAGAAGTGTTTTTCGTTGAGTTTTCGCAGTACTGGCTTATCAGGGTTCAATGAACGGTTTATCGGACGTGTCGTTGAGTATGAAGTGTATCTAGGGTTGAAAGAGGTCTTTTGATGTAGTTTATTGGATATATTCCGTAAAAGAATCTGACTGGGCTCATCTTCAACTTCACGCAGTGGTTGGGAGTTTGGCTGTTGTGTTGCATATTGCGGGATCGATTCACGCCCGGAATAAACGTTCCTAAAGTCACATTTTTTCCTTTTTTTTTTAATTCATATAAACTAGTGCTTGACTGCGATCCCACCTGATGAAATAGACAGTTTTTTCAGGATTAGCTCTTGTATGTTTTATAAGGAGCAGTGTTCGTTACGGTCACGATTTACGAGTTGCAGCTTATGGGTTTAAACCCAGCCATGTGCAATAAATATTTTATGTAATTTATTTCATCACCACAACTCTCAAAACGGTGAAGGAAAACATCGTGAGGAAACCGGCATGTTCAAGAACTAAAAATTCGATGACATGTGACATTCACCAACTCGCACTGGGCCCGTGGTGGATTACGGCCCGTTCCCTCTCCTAAAGCGGAAGTTTGAATCCCAACAGTGGGAACATTAAAAGGCTGATTATGCTTACATGTATATGAAGGCGCTCATTCTGGCAACCCTGTATATTATGACAATGCCCGCTACCCGCGCGCACTGTCACCACCGAAGCGCCATTTAGTCGCCCTCCACCCAGATAAAATGAACAAACAGTGCATCACAGCCAGGGCTTTTACCAGCCGACATACTTGCATGTATAATGGGAAAAGTCAACGTTGCACAAGCTTTACAGATCATTTAGAAATGTCTGTGAATGTACACGCAAAAACTGGACGAGCACAAGTGGGATTTGCACACGATTGATACGTACTAGACTATTAGAATCAAACAAAAAAAAATCACGGCTCTTGTATTTCCATACAAGAAATGTGATGAATTTTCGTTTTTTTTTTTGTTAATTTATTTTCAAATTGGTTTTTTTTTAAATAATTTTTAGCATTATATTATTTGTTGTTGTTGTAGCTATAGTAATACAAAAACATTCTGTGAAAATTTCAACTCTCTACATCTTACGATTTATGAGATACAGACTACAGCCCGCTGACAGACGGACATCCGGACGAATAGCGGTGGCTTAGTAACACTAGGGTTCAGTAACCGCAATCAACTAATTCGGGTACTGAACCCTAAAAACGACAGAAATCAAACAATCTTCGAGATTGTTGAAAACATTACCTTAAATTGAACAGTAAAATCTATTTGCGTCGATTAATTAACTAAAACCACTGGTTCCAACTATTAAATTAAATTCTAATAAACAAAACTGGTCAGTTTGTACAACGTAAACCACGCTTTAAATCTAGATGGCGAAACTTTGTTTAAAAGAGCCCTCGTCACAGAGAAGGGCAAACTATTTTTATCCCAGCAGGACAGGTAGTTCCCTTGGGATACATAACGAATTATTACATCCCTTTGTTGTCCAATCAGTCCCGAGCGAGCAATATTACTTAATAGAAATCTACACAGATGAAAACGCATTTAACGGAACCGGTTCATAATACGGATAACACGGAAACGATCTGCATATTACACCTCGTTAATTCCGTGATTGACGTCATAAAGATTTACAGTTCATTTTTCGTTGAACGTAAAAAATCTTATTACGTCATCGATATTATGTACTACGCATTAGATTAGGCGTGCCGAAAACTCACTTCAGTCGACTCAGGTGTAATGTCGACTGTACATCTTGAACATTACACTATGTTGAACAAAACGCGTAAGTGCCACGAAATTCATGGCGCTTAAGGCATTTTGGTTGCGAAAAACGTATCCTCTAAAAGCTATCTTAGCGCTGCATGTTTTAATAGTTCTGTTAGACGACATAATGCCAATGCAGCGAACTTTTGTTTTAACTTTTCAGTATTTTACAAGCTTTTATTTAGTTTCACCTGTCCCGATGTTTGTTTGTCATCAAATCTTGCAAATTAAATTTGACCCACTTCCCGGTTAACGATTGAGCTGAAATTTTGCATGCATGTGTAAATCAGATGATAATGTAAAATTATTATGACATGGAGCTGATCTGATGATGGAACCGGAAGGTGGCTATAGGAACTTAGTATTTAAACGACTCAACCCCATCGAATTTGGGCTCGTATGATTCGTCTTGACGAGTATTAATTATATAGGTATACCGAGCTATAAAAGCTTGCTATGAAAAAATGGTTTTCATTAAAAACTTGTTGACAAATGGTTTCCATGAAAGGGCTCGTCTATCACTAGAATATAAGTCGGTGGATTACGTACTTATTAAAAAGACGAAAAGGTAGGTTCTCCAAAAAATCCGTTTTCATCTTTCGGTGAAAAAGATAATTCGATTAGTTGTCACAAACCGGCGCCACGCCTAACGCAAGCGACTTCGTGTCACAGGTTGCGAGGTTGCTAGGTCGTTGGCACGATTATTTTTCAGAGGACATTTTTATCACGGGCCGATAAGTAGTGACGCCATTGTAGTTCTGATAAAGCTCAAAGGCATGATTTGCAGCAAAACACTTAAGGCCCAAGCGCCCGAGCAGTGCCATAAAGCAGTGACTTTCTGAAGCCTACTCCTCGGTAACGGCCAGGTTAAAAGGTTTGAAAAAAATATAATGTTTATTATAGATTCATGAACAACATTATCAACTATTGATTTTTTCGTGCAATTAATACTTTCGTCTAAAAAAATATTTAGCAATTTCGCAACTTTTCCCTACTCCTTCGAAACTGCTTGGATCTTTAGAAACATTTTTACACGTAAAAATTGGTGGTTAAATATTCTTCAAAATGAATATAGCATATTATGTAAATCAACCAATATTTCACGAAGAAAATGGATTTAAATGTCAGCGGGGCTCAATCCGGACGCAGCTGGCCGATACTCGTACTGCCGCCTAGGCGGGTACAAGTATATTGTCCATTGAATTCCAGTCAGATGTTCAAGGGACTACAAGCCTTAAATTGTGAGTGAACTAGCTCACCGTCAGCGGCCCACGCCGACGCTCAGCGGGAATTGAAATTCTCGCAATAGAAAAATTCAGTGTAGCTATTCGTGGGCGTCATACAGATATTGTAGCGTCGCTGAATGGGATCCCGCCCTGTGGACGCGGCCGCAGTAATTATAAAACCATTTGTATAGACTAGCCGATTAAAGTAGAGTGCAATCGTTTTGCCAAATGGTAGAAGAATTTTAGTTTCACTGGGAATTTACGAATACTGCTAGGATAAAAAGCATGATATGGTCAACTCATGTCCTTACAAAGTACAAGTAACCATTTGAGCATAAAAAGCGATTTGGGAACACATTTATTGAGCGATCAGCCAAGGTACACAGTCTCCGGCAAGGAATTCCATTGAATTCCCTGCCGGAGACTGTGTTTCCTGATAACTACAACTTAGGGGTATTTAAGTCGAGAGTGAATAGGTTACTTCTAGGCAAGCGTGCTTCATCGTCGACCTCATCATCGCTTACCAACAGGTGAGATGGTGGTCAAACGCAAGCCTATCAATAATAAAAAAAAATCACAAAAACATACAAAGTTTCGTTTTTATTAGTGTGACTTTTTTTGTGAATTTTATATGTGTAATTTCAAAATGTCCTAGACTTTTTGTTTTCACATGAACTCGTAAATAAATGTGAAGGGTTTAATATTTTTATAGATTTGAAGATATCAAGTCCCCTGTGATATTATATTAAGTGACTTGGTAGGCTTCTTAGAAATAATTGGTTCAATATTCTGATATCGAAGCTAACATAAATAAAGTCTTCTAATCGATCTAGCTAGAAACTGTAATACTAACGACGTAGTACATAGTATAGTAGGTATTACATTGTTGTATAATGAGAAACCTTATACAGTATTACGTTAAATTGAGTCAGACAAGTGCAAGTTCAAAACATCAATGCATTTTTACCTGATATTGTAGAAAGAATAATAGATATGCCAATCAAAAAGGTAGTTTTTTCAATTATTGAAAGCTTTGTAAGATTGAAGGAGAGTTAAGCTTTAAAATGTTCCCACGGACTTTCTAAAAAATAACACACAGAACACTGTTATCGTTACATGAAGGCATTAAACCATTAAGATGAGAGATAAGAGGCATTCAGATGCGGATTTATTAAAAATACGAGGAAGCAACTAACCTCAATACTCGAAAGTATTTTAGTTTCGCCGTTTGAAAGCTCGGAAACGTATGACCTAAGTCTTGGAACAAACTCTTAAAACTTGCGGCGAACAATTCTAAACGTACTAACACTGGCACATTTTGTTTTACTGTTTCTTTAAATTTTTGACGAGTGATGTGAAGTTTTCAAGAGTAATAAGACACTGTGTACCCATAGTTCGAGTTTTTGTGAGAGATTCTGAAAATTTAAGGCGATTTGGACCTCCATCATGCTGTCTGCCCGCAAAATTTTGCGTTTTGCGCGGATGAGACGCATATCTTCCCTATTCACTGATTTTTTTGTTACTTTTGTTATTAAGTTATAAGAATGCGTCTAATTCATGTAAATTAAATGTTTTTCTTTCTTTCTTTTCTTTCAAAATCTTATTGTCTTTTTCATCCATGAACAAGGGCAGGGTTTTGTTTAGTTGGGAAATCATCAAATGCTCTGAGTAAAGCGGGAGGGCGTGTCAGACTTTTACTGTAACCTACGATCTTGCAGTTGCCTTTTAAGAGAAGCAGGGGCAATCATCCTCATCATCATGCCTGCCAGGATTGTCCTAAAGAGTTTCCGCGACCCTGGATTGGAACTCATAGAGCCACTGAAGGAACACAGGTGGGTTTTAGTCAGTAAAAATCTGAGTTTAGTTCCTCCCAAGCAAGAGAATTTATTCGATGATTTCCCACTAAAAAGAGGGGTTGAAGGTGGATTAATTGAACAAACGTGTTACACGTAGATATATGTAGAGTTATACGCCTGATGTGTACGTAGAACAACATCGCGTGGCTTGGATCAAGTATAGCTCTAGAAGTGTATTTTCCATATAAAATATATGAAGACCGACGCGCCCAGATCGGCGTGTGTGGCAAACGTGTGAGCAGTGACCTTTAGTAACATGTTTACTTTGTAAAAGTAATTCAGTACAAAATAAAAGACCTGAGCATGAAACTGTAAAGGTTCTTCTATTAGGGGGCACGGTAGTGCACCCACCAAGGCAAGCAAAAAAGTGGTACGGCCGTAACAATCTTTTCCTGAAACAGTTCTTTCATTTACACGGAATATTTCTTTATTAACCGTTTTCCTATTCGTTACTTGTAACAAGATCAACTACTATCTATTTTCCCTTGATAATTTAATAACAGAAAACAAAACTAGCGGTCGTTTATAGTGAAATTGCTTTTCTATATAAAAGATAACAAATAAATCTAAAAGGTAATTTATAAACAGTGAATTTCCACGAAGCCGCGAAAGTGCCTACAGAGTTAAACACATTGAGCTTCACGTTTCCACCATTTATCAACAAAGCTCAAAGAAAAATGAAAACCAAATTGTACTGTCGCTTTTTGTCGTCATTCGTTACTTTTTGTGATGGATTTTACAACTTGCTTACTGTCATTCACGGCTTAATATAGCTTTATTAATTAACATAACTATTGACTACCTACAGTATATATTTTATAGAGAAGTATAATCTTCGTTTTATTACATACCCTTTATCACATTTGAGTACATATAATGTATCGGCCACATCGTTTGCTTTACAAAAGGTGGGCGGCTAAATTCATCGTAAGAACAACTCTATGTGCGGGATCATTGGAAAGAGAAAAGTTACCGTATTCCTGAATCACAACTGAATGAACGCTTTGATAATTTCCCACCACAAAAAGGGCATCTTTATCATGAGACATATTTTACAAGCTTTTATTTAGTTTCACATGTCCCGATGTTTGTCTGTCATCAAATCTTGTAAATTAAATTTGACTCACTTCCCGGTTGCCGATTGAGCTGAAATTTTGCATGCATGTGTAAATCAGATGACAATGCAAAATTATTATAACATGGAGCTGATCTGATGATGAAATTGTAATGCGGCTATAGGAACTTGGTAGTTAAACGACACAACCCCATCGAGTTTGGGCTCGTATGATTCGTCTTGACGAGCATTAATTATATAGGTATACCGAGCTATAAAAGCTTGCTATGAAAAAATTATTTTCATTAAAAGCTTGTTTATAACAGACGATAAAAATAAAACTATCAAAGATAAAGAGAAAAACCAATTCAAAGCCACGGGAAACGCAGCATCACAAACGCTGGTTGTTTCTCGTTTTAACATAGCAAATGTAAAGTAAATGAGCTTGGCTAAGCGTACCTACATTTGTCAACAGCATAGTTAAGTGTTCGCCGGCAAATAATTAACGGCTGGTAGTAGCGTTGCGTAATAACCTGACAACTAAGTACCCGAGACAGCAGTAAACGAGGTAACAAGCACCGAATATAAGGACGAATATATGCGAGCCGGTGTGAGCACCGCTTCACAAAATAGATAGGTAGTTACAGAAGTCAATCTACATACAAAGCGCGCTCGAGCAACGCACACATAGACACCACTCACGGACACGATATCTCGCGCGGTGCATCCGCTTGAGACACGCTTCTGTGAAGTTTTTTGTGAAATAATGAAGCAAAAGTTGTTATAACTGTTTAGTGGACTGTTTTTTTTTAATTTAAAATTATCGGTTTTTAAGCTACCAGTTTTAAGACTTAATTAAGTAAGTATTTGCGTGTACTTTGACAGTTTGTTTTTACGTAACGCAGAACAGTTAAGTAGGTAGATAAGTACCTACATGACTTTGGGGCCTTGTAATATTTTTACAATTTATATTTATCACCGCGCCCGAGCGCTCGGAGAGAGCGGCGGCAACCCTAGCGCGATTGCTGAACGTATGTATGAAAAGTGAAGTACATACATGAGATTGACTTCTGTACCTATCTATTTTGTGACCGCTATATGTATACAGGATGCATTAATTATACTCATTTCACAATCTGTTTAGCGATTTTATTGGATAAGTTGGTCATGTGTGCGCCTACTCGGCTAGGAGTCGACACTCGATACCTTATTATACAGATAGCCTGAGTTAATGCCACACTCGGAACGGATAAAACAGCGAGAAATAAGATACATGCATTTAAATGGGGATATAAACGCGAAATGTTTAATATAGCAAATCTGTCGCCAGCAATTTATTGTGCAAGCTGTTTGTTGTAACTGAAGTCTAGTTTAATCTCTTTGTTAGATAAAAACATTACATTAACCCAATTTTGCGGACGACTTAAGTCAAGGTACACCGATGACCTGATGAAGGTTGCGGGAATCCGATGGTTGCGGAATCGTTCATTGTGGCGACTATTGGGGGAGGCCTATGTCCAACAGTGGACGTCTATCGGCTGAAATGATGATGATGTGATGGGTAGGTCGCCGTTCGGCCGTCTGTTAAGGGCCCAGTCGTCGATAGCAGGTAGTATACTACGCGTGCCTGCAGGGCCGATTCTCACTAGGGCCGCAAGGATTTTCTGAAAAAGAAACCCGTGGTCCCAAAACACCCAAACCTTTGAGTTTTTTAACCTTGCGTGGCATAGTAACAAAAAGATTTACTTTCTCAACAGAGTCATTTGGGTTCAGAAACAGTTACACAATCATCTTATTGTATGTAGCGTACAACACTTGTGTACCAACCTCACAGCACAACAGTTATTACGTCAAACATTAATTCAGAGATGTGAACACAAACATCGAATTTGGAATTCCTCGCATTGTTATATGAAAAAATAATGTTCAGATCACATAATTAGATAAAACAAGAATGGGGACTACGAAGATTTATGTCTTGGTACACTTAATAAACAATGGTCCTAACTTCCTAAGGTACCAACTGCTCTAAAACTTTTTCACACTGATTCCGTTTCCCTTTTACGTCATGAATATTGGAGTAGTCTTCAAAAATGTATTAAACGAAATGTTCCCCAGTTTCTTTGAACGTAAAATTTAATTTGCCAAGGTAGAACCTTATTGGTCTAAATATTTTGTTTTGGCGAACGAGTTTGTGTAAAAGGAAAGAGTGGAATAAACATCATGACAGATGTCAATTTGTTAAAACGTTTATGAGTACGAAACGTTGTAAATTATGAATACGGCATATTTAATCAGACGAGTACCTAATGTGAGAACACTGGGTATGGTAATGTTGAGGTTATGTGAGGTTGACAAACAAAACATTTTAACCCAACATTTTGTTTACGTCAGATCATAATTGTTTGCAGGAAATTCGCAGTTCCGCAACACTCATGAATTTTCAGTCATCATTATATTATAAGCCAAAAGACGTCGACTGTTGGACATAGGTGTACCACAAGTGTCGCCACAACGACTGGTCCCGTGCGTCTCGTATCCATCCACAGAACAGATGAAAGAGGTAAGATTGGCCTTGTGGGCGGGGCAGGCGTGCCACAAAGTACGGCAATGCTCGTAGTTCATCTACCAATAGCAAACTGGCGATATAAGTGTGCGTGGTCTGTTATTTGAGTAATGCGCGTTCGTAGTGGTTTATTGCCTGTAGTGGAGTTAACCCTTCAGATACCGTCAATTAGAGACACAATAGTAAGACAATAGATGCGCGGCCACCGGTGGTCGCTTGGGGATTCATGAATTAAAGGGTGGGAGACAAGCGGCGACACTCGTTGTGGTACAAATCGGAAAGTATTTCCTTTCTAACCTCATCTTTTCAGTGCATCCATCGGATTCCCGCGATCCTCACCAGGTCATCAGTCCAGCTTGTGGTAGGTCCTCCACTGCGTCTTCCGGTACCGAATTCTCAGTAATAAAATCATATTAAAGTCAATATTAACACTAGCAATTACCTCGGGATGATGTCGTCAGAGCTTATTCAACATGCTAACTAGTTAAATTGCCTCCTCTGTTCTACAGATGATATTCGCAAAGATTTGCATAAATTAACTCTATACAATCGGTTCATAATAGCTGGTTTACCTATAAGAGATCGTAGACTTGAGACGACAAATTATAATTAGTTCTCTTCATGAGATCAAACTATTTTTAAAGGTAATTAGCATAACTACCCTCACAACTCGAGGAGAGTTGAATTAATGTTTTTCAGGTTGATTAGTCGATCGTTGAACTGAATAATATTTTGCTTCTTAAGAACTTACTATACAAGGCGCCAGACTGACTTTTTACAAGCTTTTATTTAGTTTCACCTGTCCCAAAGTTTGTCTGTAATCAAATCTTGCTAAATAAATTTGATCCACTTCCCGGTTACCGATTGAGCTGAAATTTTGCATGCATATGTGTTAATCAGATGACAATGTAAAATTATTATGACATGAAGCTGATCTGAAAAATGTCCTATTCTATGTGCCGTATGAAAGAAGAAAATTGTCCTAAGAGAACATACTCCCGAGATAATAAGTATCAATGTGCTATTCCAGAAAACATGGTTTACCCGTCCCCCCGAGAGGCGTAAAGATGCAACAAACATACACACAAACAATCGTCTTTATAATATCAGTGTGATATGATGACGGCCATAATTCTCAATCTCTTTCGGTTCAACTATAAACATCTCATCACAATCAAACAAATTCTTTATTTTCTTTGTAGTAAGATCAAAAAGTGTTTAAGCCTTGAATATAATTGTTCCATTAATCTATTTCCTGTTTGTTCTCCATGTGGCACTGAAGGTGGAACTACATTGGGCACACGTGGGTCACGTACGCTGATCTGGGGGCGTCGGTCTCCATACATTTTATTAAATACGTTTATTTTTTAGGTGGGAAATCATCCAATGACATTTCCCTGACTTTTACTAACTAAAACCAACTTTTAGTTCCATCGTTGCCTTTCATACCAGGGCCAGGTTTTCCTTACAGAAGCAAATCATGGCCCCAGTAGGCTTCGACCCTACTGGGCCCCGACGGTTTACCGGCTCTCTCTTCTCCTTGAGGCGCTCGTGGAAGAATACACGCCGTCGACGACTTGGGTGCAGTTCGGCCAGTTACCGGACGGTTGGACGGCGAGCTACCCAATGCTCGTACTCCGCAAGACCTCTGGCCGCCCGCAAGCCCTCTCGCTGTACGCAACCCCTCCATACATTTTATATGGCAACTGGACTTGTAGAGCTTCATTAGACCCAAGTCACGCGACGCCATACGGCACAGGGTGCTACGTACAATACAAATCAAGCGTGGCACACGTGTGCGTCGTTCTAATGTTCTTCGCGCTTCAGGCATGACCCACGTGTGCGTCTGTCTAATATAGTTCCCGCTTTGCTCGTGTGAGTCTCACAATTGTTGGTATAGAGTTCCTAGCATTGAGTTACAGCGTATTCATATAGAACTAAGAAGGTTAATTCGAGCCACTTCCAATTCCGCTTATTAGATTATCGCGGGCTTACCGTCGCGTGTACACCGTACAGTTCGAGTACAAAGAGGGTGAATGCAGACGGTTTTAAAACTAAATATCTACTGCACTCTGTGTAAGTGAGTATTGATATCAGATAAACAGCTTAAAAGGAAAACGTATTTTGAGAAAGTTAAGGAAATAAATACAGTAAATGTGTAAGTATGAATGTAGTTAAGAGAAAATAAGTTATTACTAAAAAAGCGTGCTCCATCGTCGTCATCATCGTTTCTCACCATCCGGTGAGATAGTGGTCAAACACGAGAATGTCTTTCATAATCATCATCATCATCATATCAGCCAAAAGACGTCCACTGCTGGCACAACGACCGGCGGTCCTGTGCGTTACGCATCCATCGGATTCCCGTACCGGAAGACGCAGCGGTGGAAGGCTTCCAACAAGGTGGACCGATGACCTGGTTAGGGTCTTTCATAATTAAAAAATTATACTAAAAGAACAATTGTAGTTAAACAAAATCCCCTACATTAAAGTACAAATAGAGGGTTTCGGTTTTCACAGCCAGCTACTAGGATCACCCTGTATCATGTATGCCGTCTCTATCCTCTAGCTGGACATTCTACTCTATGTGTTTATAATTAAATTTATATTTACTTAAGTGCTCCAGCGTAGACCACATTTTCGCTTACCATCAGGTGAGATAGTGACCAAGCCTATCAATAATAAAAAAACTTAATATTTATTTCTTAATATAATTAGCTGCAAAATTAAAATGAAGAAGAATGATTATGTTAATTACTAAGGTAATAAAAATACAGTTGAAAAATGTAATAATTACAACAAAAAGCGAAGTATCTCATTCCGTAGCTATCGCACACGGCGATTAAGAGATAACATCGGATGAACGAGCAGAGGCATAAACTTGTGCGCTGATAATATCAGATTTCAAGAAAAAGAAAAACGTTCGGACGCGATACGTAACAGTAATGATCCAGTTAATTGATTCTTACAAACAGACAAGACAGATAAACGAGAACATAGTGTAAATATTCTGGTCTTTAAAAAAAAAGTAATTCCAATTAAACACAGTAGGTACTACAAATGCAACTATAACAGTGCCTGCATAAGTAACGGGGCCTACTAGGTCCGAAATCAAAGACATGTGACATTCACCAACCCGCACTGGGCCCGCGTGGTGCATTATGGCACATTACCTCTCCTAGAGAGGTCAGAGTCCCAGCAAAAGGCTGATTATGCTACTAGGTCCGATGCTTGCTAGAACTGTAGAATTGTGCGAGAGAGTCACCACAGCCCTGAAACGCTAAGGGTAACTAGAAACACATGTGGGTTTTAGTCTGTAAAAGTCTGACACTTATCTAGCTTCACCCTTAGCAGGAAGACTTATTTAATGATTTCCTAAGAAAAACGTTGCTTAAGCTAATCAATTTGTAATTGATACCACAAGCTACTAACCTACGTGGCAGTCGGTGGCAGTCCCGAGAAACGCGAATAGGATGTTATGTAAAATGATACGGGAGATAAATATCTATCGGGGCTTAACGATACATGTAAAGATACAAGTAAACCTACACTAGACAACGATAGAGAACCTAAAGCAATACTTAATGCGAAAGTAGAAACTGACGTAAAATTCGAGCAAACAAAAGTAAAACATCTTGCCAATCCACTACAACCTATCCCAACACTAATAATGAACTTCTTACTTGCTTCAAACTCTCGAGCCAAACATTGAGCATAAGCAAAAGAAACCTTATTCAAACAGTACTCAGCGGCAAGCAAATAAATACATGCAACACAAACCAAATGCGTAGATATGTATGCATGTTAATTAATTTGTTAGCAGTACGGCGTCTAGGCTGAGAACTGTTTGTAATAGTCGCCACTGTTGACACTGAACATCGAACGTCGTATTATGATTTACTAGCTGCCACTCGCGGCTATGCCCGTGAGCTACGAGCTACTTCCAGTCCTTGTCCTGGATAAAATTGGTTATAATTTATTAAGCTAACTTGGTACCAAATTTCATTTAAATCTGTCAAGACGTTTGAGTGTGACGGAGTAACAAACTAATATTATATATAATATACATACAGATGTACAAACTTTCGCTTTTATAATATTAATATGATGACTAATATTCACGCTAATACGCAAGCCAAACGTAGACGTTACATTAGCAACAATAACATACATGAATAATTGGCTACGATCAACACCCCACAATGTTGGAATATTTTTCATTTCTTAAACTTAACAATCGAAATAATAAGCAATGGAAAACTCCGTAAAATTGGAGTGTAGGTGTGACTGCCAAGAAATGATAAAGAGGTGTGATTGGGATTCAGAGAAAGCCACATAACGTAAAGGTAACTTAGAACATAAACGAACATTGTTGAGTTCGAAAGATAAAAATGGCGTAGGAGGCGTTAAACCGGAAATATCCGAAGATGTGAACACTTTTACCTAGAGAGAGAAGTTGCAAGAATATGCGATCGAGCAGAGAAAACAGGATGTGTAAAAATATTCCAAACATAAAGACGATATGGCAAATTGAAGAAATTTTAAACAAAGAAAATGAATAATAGAAAGAAGCCAGAGTACTTCCATCATATACTAACTTACAAACCGCTAATTACATCGTTAAAATTCCAGCTACAGCCAACCTAAACATCAAAATTTAAATTAATATCCGTCTTCATTGAGCTAAAGGTCAAATCGTTAAGATATATCAACCTCAGATGATGTTACCAACAAAAAGTTAGTTAACTTCACGACGTATTTCTGAGCAAAAGCTAACCTATTTGAATTTCACTTAATTGATTCCGTGGTACTTATCGCATGATACAGGTGTATAAAGCCGGATCTTAAGTTAATGCGTTGGGAACATGCATTGTTTCTTCTAGTACCCTCGCTACACGTATATTATGTATATGGACAGTTATTGGTATTACTTAAAATTTGTAGTAATACATTATTGATAACAACTACTATGTGTTCATTAGTGACATCTATAAATGCTTTAACAACAAATCTGAGTAATTTATTTCGCTTGTAATATGTAGTATTATGTGCCAACAATTTTCCTAGAGCTATTCAAGTCAAAATCTACACATCGTAATTTATACATATGTTTAGACCCAAAATTGGCAGAGATGACTAGCGTAGAAATCTTAGAAATCCTCATTAGTAATGTACCGTTCTGATATGTTCTTTGTCACCGAATGTACAAATTGAGTTTCAGGGATTTGATAATACGTTCAAAATTGACAATTAGAAGTTTATTTATTCTATTTAAAGCTGTAAAGTACGTCGTTTTGTTAATGCGTTTGGTTAAGGCAACATATTATAATCCAGAACTGTAGGCATCTTTATTGTTTAAAGGGCGGCTATTGCTACTAAAATTTACATTTGTCCCGCCATAAAAGTAAATAAAACCTCCAAACTCGCGGTGTACTGTCTTGGTCTCGTATTAATTATGTGCATACTTTGTTGGGGAACCGCTGTTTTTAACAATCACTAAATATTAAACCAAATTCCTGACAGCCTTAGGTCTTATTTCAAAAGATTTTGGTTACTTAATTACTTCAAGTGCTCTTAGATAGAACTTTCGTATAAAGCAACACAATTTATAGCAAAGCTAATGAAATTATGATCCTTGACAATTTTGTTAACACACAAAACTAAATGGCCGCAACTTTAAGCAAAATACATTGTGTAAAATAGAACTGGCGCATAAGCACAGTCAGGGCGGGTTCCTAGCAAGTAATAAATAACAACAACGCGACGAGTTCGCAGGAAATTAAAAAAATACAAAATGGTCGACCGTTGGCGACCCACCAGTATGTTGCCGTTAATATGTTTAACTTTAAACATTAGATATTGTTAACACGATTCCTGATTACAGAGCCTAAAATATCACAAATGGACTAAATAGTAGAAGTTAAATTACAGAAATGAGTATATTTTTATAAAGGGTTTAAAGGAGTCTTACCCAACACTTCCGTTCAGGGCGGTGACAGGTGGCCGCTCATAGCACATATGCATACCAGCAATGTCTGCTGTACACTTATCAATGCTGATAGTATTTTATATCACTGTTTCACACTACACAACACAATGTTACCAATTAATCCACTCCACGAACGAACATTTTTGATTGAAAGTGTCATCCATCAATCCACACCGATAGTTTGGCTACTGCGAAATAAAATTATTAGTTACACCGAATGTAGATCAGCACAGGTCTATTGCGATTTTATCGATTCATGTCATGTAACACTCGATTGCCGGTATCAATTAATGGTATATATACTACAAATTAACAATTGCTGGGAACTCATTGAACGACTACTGGCGTTAGTATTTGATAGAAACCAATCTATAGGTCAAATAGTTAACAGAACCAATAATAGCGACGGAGAATTTTAATAGTCGATTATTCATATTAATTATCGTGACGCCGTCTACATAACTGATGCTGCTGAGGAAAACGTTGTATGTAGAGGAAATCTATGTTCGTACATACGAGTACGTTGCGACTACGTCACATAATTTTGCTGACGTAGTCTATTAAAATACCCATGATATGGGTAAATACTACATAGCTTATACATATGTGACCTTGTCAAAGCTGCCTGAACTTGCAGAAATTGCTAATTACAAACCTAATTAGATACATGAAAGTGAAACGTCGTAATATTTCCTACCTGTAATGGAATTGCAGAATAATAGGCTAAGGTTACGACAGGCAATGAAAAATAGCTTATAGCCTTCAAGGGTGTCGAAGAGTCTTCTAATTTATACAAAGTGAGACAGCTATCGTCTGTCAAAAGTGCGATATTAAGCGATAATGGATTACATTTTGCGGGACGTCCGGATAATCTTAATTTAAAGAAACGGTGATTACGGGAATTGCGTCCCGGTCAGATGATTAATTGGGAGGCAGCGTGGCGGATACTTTTTGCCTTATTTAGCGAACATCGGGTAAATAGAATGTGGCGGATATTTTTTCGCCGTGGGTCATGAGGAGCCATTACGCGGGTGTTTTCTCGTGTGATTGATCTGCGTCCCGCCGCTTTAAGGGTACGCTGGAGCCACCACCCCTACTCTGAGTAACGGTGTGTTTATGGATAACAGTATCCACACCAATAAACCCGTATCTTCACGAGCATGAGACGATTCCTCAACTGTGAGAAGATAGTTTATTTTAATGAAGCTTCGCGCCATTTCAATGACACTCTATAATTGTAACGACATTATTATGCGATTGTCACAAAATTTACATTTTACTTCATAGGTTCTCGTTCAAACGATCCTTTCTCGGACAGGGCGTGGGAAAAGCTAGTTCGTCATATGTGCGGACTCTTTTTAATATAGGCACGTAGATTAAGCTTGATTTGAATGACAATACAACAGATGGTCAAACACTGACAATAGCAGGTAATGCCAGAGCTACCGATATGCGGGTGCATAACAATATTATACACAGTGCTGTGAATGTCTGTCAAGGTTGTGACGTCAAATATTTCGGCAGTTCAAAACTCGTTAATTTTCTATACGAGCCAAATAGTGAGTGTCCTACATCTGAGAAGCATTAACCTAGTTTAAAGTCGAGGTCATAGTGTGGTCACTTCGTCACTGGGATTCGCTAGCGAAACAATCTACCGCACAGACAATGATGTGACAAAGTGTTCGCTCATCAAAGTCGCGCTTCCCACATTTTGTGATATCGTTAAAAGTTGGGAGCAAAATATACTATTCCTTTATCTCTGTCCGTTGGCCGTAATGCGGTGAAATAAGCGCCCCGAAAAGGGATAAATAATGTCGTAGAACGGACACATTCTGCTGGATAGTTATTCAGCTTTTACAAGACTATTCAAGATAACCCTTGAGACGTTAGAACCCTTTTCGAGTCCCCGTGGGAAGACCTCAGTTTATCTAAAGATAAGTGTCTCGCACACTGACCACCGGACTCATTTAGATTACACCCTATTAATATTCAGTCCTTGCCAAGTAAAGGATCTTAAATGGTATTAAAAGCAATGAATAATTAATACCATCAAATTGATATTCATTAAAGACTGTTTTGATTCTGTTGGTGAAATGTCCAAAGACGACAACAGTTCTAAAAAGACCACGTTTATGTTTTGAATACAAGTTGTGAATAATTCACAGTAATTATTGCATTTGACGCTTTAAAATATAAATTAAAAGCAATTAGTATGCAATGTCTAGCTCATTAAGATATTGATACGTTTAATATATTATAAAAGTTGAATATAAAATTGAAAATTTAAACTCATTGTGTATTTGCGCGCTTGTTTCTTAATCGTGAGAAGACAACGACATTTCAATGGTTCTTTTTTTAACTAGTTATACAATTATTATTCTATAACCCGTAAGAGGAGGGAAATTATTAATATTTATTATTATTATTATTATTATTGTTTTAATAAAACAAGAGGAGGAAATAGCGTTATGAATTCTGAATAACCGTCACAAATATTATTTTGACGTGGAATCATTGGAGATTAACTTGCCTGTTATTTTATTTTGTTGAGTTTTATAGTCAAAACATTAAAATAATTAATTCAAGAGTGGTCAAATAAATTCAAGTCTTTGTGAGGATGAGCAATGTTGTACAGCGACATTGCGGCCGAATGTGGAACTAAAGTGGATAATAATGCGCAGACAATTGTACCAACCTATGTATGTACACATTGTACCTGAATTAACTAATGAACTGCGGTACTAATTTTATTATCCAACTTTGTGTTTAAATTATGTTTGGGATGAGATTATGAGTACTTGAGTAGCGCTTTGTTTATGACTAATATATCATATTGTTTTTATAAATATTGTGATGTCGTACGTAGGTAAGTACTGTTTGTAATGTATTTATTAAAAATCTCGCAATTATAAAAAAAATATTACTGTTCACAGATAATTCTTTTAAGGTTGTTAATTTTAAGTACTTAGGAGTGCAGATATAAATAAAATACAAACAATACGATTTGAATTTACGACTGTACTTAATTAAAATTCATACAGTTTTAACCTTGTCATTGAATTCAAGAGCGTGATTGTAATAAAAATACAAAGACAATTTAATTTGACCGTTAAAAGTTGAACACCAGCATAAACAAAGCACTTTCCAACATCGTATGGACAACAGTTTCTAATTTATAATTGGTTACAGTTTTGAAAAGGTATCGTAAATCATAAATTCCCAGTTCCAGCAATCAAGTGCGTCATGCATGAGTCAACATCATGGACATAACATCCGTCGGAGCGGTTCATTTCTTACAAAAAGCTGATGCGGTTGCGTCGTCAAAGTCAATCCTACGATCCAACACTGCAATCCAAGTGATCACTGGTGGTCCTTGCCACAGATTTCACTGTGACGGCGCACAAACACACAGAGAGGCGGAGCGCGCTGACAACTCGCACGCATTCCGAGTCCGAATGCGAAGCGCATCACGATCACCGCTCACGTCCGTGCGAAAACCCGCCAAAAGCGAGTTCCCCGAGTACCTTTTATCAGGTATCTGAGCAATAGGCATGCGCCGCACCACGTACACAACCAGACGGCAGGCGAGGACGCGCGCGACTGCCGCTCGACGCGGGGCGGGACCGAGCGACGACGCTCGCAGGTTATCGTGAGTCGACTACACAGATAATGATGTCAAAAGTGGATCGGACTAATGCTCTCTATTATATTTGTAAACGCTCCGAATACCCAAAGCCGATGCCCCGGTGCCGAATGTTGCATTCCATAACATCGCCATTGATCACTTCAATGTTTATCGCTCTGAACTTTTAATTATCTTGCGCTCTGATCACTATTGTTATGTTAATGATCGGATCAATTATGTTTACTTCCTATTAATTAATATCAAGACCATTTTCCAGTTTAATTAACTGAGTATAAGTCCGATTATTGTTCAGAATAGTTTTGGATCGTTATCTTGTTTTATTAGCTTTTGGTCCTTCGAGTCGAGCGCTCCGAGCGTTCTGGTCCTTTGTGTCAGATAAGTTTTCCGGATGTGTGAAAATTGTTTATACAATTGATGAAATAAATAAGTATTTGCAACGCTTTGGCTGCTAAAAAAAGTCTTGCCACGCCTCTGAAAATCACCAACAAAGAAGTATTAGCGGAGAATATCACTCATCGAAGTGAGCGCGCGCCTGGCGCAAAACACCGGCCGTAATTTTTATTGTCCCACGCTGCCCGTCTCGTTAACCTAATCTGGTTCTTGCCTCAAAACAACAAGACGAAAAATCGCTTAACACCATCGCATGCCCGCAAAGTATTAGTCAAATCGAATAATGTTGATATTTTGAACATCCTCCGAATGTGTACCGTATCGTGATTGTGTTGGAGTCTCTATCGGAATGCTTACATTAATGTAGATGACACATTCTGTGTTACTGGATTATATCGGTTTACACTCAGCTTTTAAATCTAGCCGTATTGTTTGCGGGAATAAGGTTGGTTTCAATTTGGACGGAAGGTGACCGCTGCCTTTTTTCATTTAGCAGTGTTATCTATATTTTGGTCGTATTCAGAATTGAGTTCCGTTTGATGGATGTTTTAGCAGGTCGGGGTTGTTGTGGTGGATTTGGGTTTGCGTTTCGCGTTAAGAGCCCTGACGTGGAAGAGTACGGAAAATTCTGTTGTTGAAGTAAAACGATAAACACCCGCCACGTGGAGACGTTTAAAGTGAACATAATTAACCCTTCAGATACCGTCAATTAGAGACACAATAGTAAGACAATAGATGCGCGGCCACCGGTGGTCGCTTGGGGATTCATGAATTAACATGAGTTTAAACTCGTACACAACCAAATTCGTTCAAATCGACATCAAAGCTTGTAATTAACGCGGCATTCGCTACGTACTGTTTATTACTATACAGTACGGCAAGTTTGTACAAAAATAAACACTGACACCAATTAGCACATACTAGTACGTTCTCCAGCGAAACTATTCCATCGCGACCAATTATTAGTCACGTTCAAATAGCAGGGAGTGAGCTATGTGGCAACTGAAAATAGTACTATATTGACTATTAAGTGAATTGCAC
Organism: Mythimna lalbum; assembly: GCA_949319445.1. NCBI lineage: Eukaryota > Metazoa > Arthropoda > Insecta > Lepidoptera > Noctuidae > Mythimna > Mythimna lalbum. The sequence goes on along the minus strand of OX439357.1, from coordinate 13,762,353 downwards.
ACGGATAACTAATTCGTTGTGACCCAATTTGGCGTGACAAGCGGAGCGCCTGCGACGGCGTGGTGGAACTAGGCGGATCATCCCGGGGGAGGCGAGGAAACTTTAGGGCCGCGGAGGGAACATACCCGTGGATCGCCTTCCACTTTCTACTACTTAGGTTTCTCTAACAAGTGATTGCCAAATGCCAAGCCCCGCTGCGAAACTGGCGGAGGCTAATAGCTCAAGATTGATTCGAAACGATTACTTCTGCGGTTATTAAACGTTAAGACTTGAGTCACTTTGTAGAGGAACATTTCCATAACAAAGCTACCGGTTATGTCTAGGTAGTAGTCTAGGAGTAGTGATCTCTGAAGAATATTAAAAGAACTTAATATATGTCACCTGCGATAATCGTTTAGTGTTTTATTGTCAACGTAGGGATGACCCATTTCTTGTGTCACTGTGATATTTACAACACGAGAATTCTCAAGAGCTTTGTAATAATAAGAGATAAATACAAAGAGCTTTATGGTAAGACACAATGAATGAATTTGTATTATGAATACAATTTGTTTGTTTTTCGTTTTTAGCGCTCTTTTACAGGTCCATATGCCAATAAAATATTATTATAGTTGTATATGGTCACTTTTCAGTCTTTTAGTAACTAAGGACCAATTTGTCTTTCACAGGACCAACAAAGGACCGAAGAAGGTGTACAATAACTCCAGGAATCACGGTCATTATTCGGAACTAAATGAGAGTGAAACCTCAACCCCCAAGCCCCTACAACGCCCATAGTACACAAAGAGCTTCTGATAGGTCAAATTCGAGATTGTTCCAAACTCGGATATGAAAGGAAAGCAAGAGGTGAGTTTTCACCCGGCATCCTGGTTAAATATGCACAAATACGACCAACCGCTTCGTATATTGGCACTCTAGTAAAGAACGATACTGAATGTAGTTCTCCTTAATGTAATTATACCGAGTACCAACACGTGTAGCTTGTCTATTTACACTGAATACATAAACAACAGCTCGTTGGAAATCAAATGGCGTTTAAGTAAGACTGGTGGCACACGAGGTGCTAAAGATTTTGTAGCTGGCTGTTGGGAGAAATATTCAAAGTTGTAAAAGAACTGCACTTGTTTTTTCCTTGTAAAAATTAAGAATAGCAACGCAATCGCTAAAACTGTTGCAGCTAGTACAGTTAATGTTTGTATAAAACATATTTATAAATGAAATGCATAATGTTCCACCATGTTGTGTGAAAGCCAATTCCGTTTACCTAACTTAATTCATGAATCCCCAAGCGACCACCGGTGGCCGCGCATCTATTGTCTTACTATTGTGTCTCTAATTGACGGTATCTGAAGGGTTAATGACAAAGAGCGCATCCCCGAACATTCGATAACATGAACGCCTGAGGTAGCTAAATTCCTTGGAGCATAAATCCTGACTGTTCTTGTATTGAGAATTTGCATTAAAATTGCAGATTGAATGGCAGGCTGTGTTCGAAATCGGCGATATTGACTGCAATAGCGTTTCGTGTGGTGGTATCTTAACCCAAACAACGGAGTGTTGTACATTGATCGTAAAGTCTTTAAAATCATCTTACAATCCCAATAAGTTTGTAAGCATGAAAGTAGTTTAACTACAGCTTCAAGACTGAAGGAAATGCACCTTTCTTGTTATAAAGTGTGCAATATAATGAGAATGAAATCTCTGTTGCCTCGTGTCTATAAAACTGTGTACCTTGAGACAAACTTACAAAAGAAAACCCCATTTTCTGCAACACTGGTCTTTAAGTTTAATTTAAAAATATACTCTCTTCTGTAATAAAAGTGTTAATAAACGTTATTCGCGTAAAGATGAAGACTTTCGCTATGTTATTTCGGGAGGCAGGCAACCCAACTCAACAGTTGTCGAAGCGATATCGGTAAGAGCTTCTAAGGACCCGAGATCAAAAGGATCTCGAGCAACTTTCACGTGAGATAATGTTTTAGACTTCACATCACACCCAAAGTGGACCTTTTCTAAAATAAAACGAAAGAATATAAATTAAATCCTGGGAGATTGAAATCAAATTATTTGGCGTCCCGAAACGCGCAGTAAGCGCAGAAGAATATACATAATCAATTGTTGGTGTAAAATTCGCAATATCATTAGCGGTTGGCGAGTCCCAAACATTCGTCGGCCCTTATCGCTGTGCTCGTTATCTGGCCGGCTCGCGACGTTTAAACGAAACGTTTCCGAATGTATTAACGCGAATTTCAAGGCAATGTCTCGCTCTGTTTATAAACTTGCTTTATTTCAGACATGGTGCGTTTCAATGGCCGGAGTAGTTTATTTATATATGACATGTGGGTTCTGTAAAAATATCTGTTGTTTTGTTGGTTTAACGTCTTATGTATAGGCGTATATTCGGTGATATTTCAGGTGGTATATGTTCATGTTTTCGGGCCGTCCACCTGATTTAATCCCTTAGTCGTCGCTAGCACCACCCCCGGAAGGGGGTGGCCTACGCTAACGCTGCAAACGCCAATAAATGGAAATGCAACGAGAAATAGACCGCTATGACAGCTGACTATTAGTTGTTGCTCTATGTATTGCAGATCGATGTGAGAATAAATCTACATGTTTCTGAAAATCTCATGTCGCAGAACTTCTCTCCTGAGGTTTTGTTTATAAAAATGAATCCTCATTTCTCTTAATCACGCATTCACGCCACAACTTTAGAACCAACTTTACCGATTTCATTATTTTTTTTAAAGATTTCTAATACTTTGAAGAAAGCAATTAAGGAAACATAATTTAAAAAAATTGGAAAATTTCAGAATACTACACAGAATATTTTACTTCTGCGCGATTGACAGTCCGCACGTTTGTCAGTTTATTGCTAGTAGGTAATAAAACAATCTACAATATAGGTGTATATCTATTACCACACAAATCGACACGCTATAAATCTTTGTAGCATATACTGATAATACCATATCTCTTTTATCGCATCGATATTGCCAATCTTGTAGATAAGCATTATTGTTTCCGATAATGCTTACCTATAAGTATAACGCTAATTAAATTAATATCTATGTATAACTACATTGGTCACGCTCAGATTCAATATCAAATGAAGCTTTTGCGAAACCCTCTATCTTTGGTAGAATGTGCTCTGATAAACAGAGTCCCCGAAACAAATTAAGTTGGGCGGTCAACCGGTCCAATACACTCAATATATATGAAATTGATCCTGCTGAACTAGTCAATCACTTGTTCCACAACACTATTCATTGTGTATGGTTTGGTTACGTTGTCGACATACGTAATAGGGTTTGTTTTGGCAAGAACTGCAATATTCGTGCCAGAATTAAAAAAAAAATCGATACGCAGCAAAATTACCCCAAAATGGCGACGCTTACATAGCTTAATCGATTCTTTGATTCTTCAGCTATACAATCCAGTAGTGTAAATGAATTTTGGACAGAATTGACAGATATGGAACTGCAACACCAAACTGTATCCCCCAACTTCGTTATCATTCGTTTTTGTTAAATTGCCTCCATGTGAAAGCAATTTTAAAGAGGTACTCACATCGATATACCGACGTGCTCTAAAGTAACAAACAGACGGATAGATATCAATGTCGTAATGTACAGAACCCACGACATAGAACAAGAACAAAGACGTATCAGGGGCTTGCATTTATCGAGAGAGCGAAGGAGAAAAAAATGCTTTTTCAACCCCATCTAGCCAGACGGAAAAATACGTCGTTGCCGATTGTTTCCCTGTCCGGAACGCGAAACGCAAAGTATGAAATAATTATGGCGGTGAGAGTGCGCGACATGTCGCTCCCCCCTCGCCGTGCGACCCCCTGTCCCCCTCAGCCCATCAGCCGATCGTCCTCGTCTCCAATCCCCGACACCCTAGACTAGAAGGTGGCGAGGCGTCGACAAAACGTCGCCACAAATGCGGTAAAAAGGGACTTGTTGCTTTATCAGTGTCAGGTTTTCGCGTGAAAATTTGTTGAATAAGTAATGTTGCGTTATACGACCTATATTCCACAATGTGGAACAGTTGTAAGGCTCATCCAGAATTTTCGGGGCCAACACTGGGTGTAGAATGGTTAGTAGTTAGAGCTTTAGAGTCGAACAAGTTAACTTCATTTCTAGGTTTATCTTTGTCTGCGACATAGCTATCGCAACAACGGAATAGCACAAACGTATTAGTGTGGAGCGCACACAGAGTCGAGTAGTTTCCGCCGATGCATGACTAGGGTGACAAGGGCGAGATTCGAAAGAGGAATGTCCCGCAATCGATTCTTTAGTGCGCGCGGCTGGGTTGGCATCGCGTCCGACAGAACCGGGATAATTGAAATACCTGACGGCAGTCACGGGAGGCTGGATTGGGTTCGGGAGCCAATGCTATCTAACGTAAACATTTTGATGAAATGTTTGTCAGGATTTTACGGTTTTCTTTAACAACTACTAGGTTTCCTGCTCAATGGCGTGCGTGGTTAATTTTATGATAGCCAATTTATAACTTGTTCTTTTAATAAATTTTGTGCATATCACTTCCGCTTACGGTGACTTTGTATGTCCTTCTTCTGCTGATCTTATAAAACGGAATTGGATATTTTTTTGTTGCAAACGATAATTTTTTTTAAAACCGTTCTTTTCAGAAACAATAATAATAAGTAGAGCATTACAATACAAATTCACGTTAAAACTAAACGCTTTTAATTTTCAGAATAACCGAACTAAAACAAAACTATTTAAAAGTTGGCGTTTAAATAGAGTTGTGTCAACGTTTGCAATGACACCCATTCACGTCAACAACACAGTGACAGATGACAACGTAAATAGAGTTGACACTTGACAATCAAGCCGATTAAGTTATTTGCCATGTATAGTGGTATAATTCACAACACAAATGATCGTCTGACAGCAGTACAGTAAACGGTGCACTTTAACCGCACTAGCGACGATAACAAGCATGTGTACTCACTCGAACAACCGCAATATGTATAAACTCCGATCATTCATCATCGTCATCATAATTCGCCTTTTAGCCGTTTAATATTAAACTTCTGGCGTTTGTCCGTATTGTGTCAGGACCACAGGACCAAGAACGAGATGATATTTCATATGAGACGACTTGTCAAACACTCGTTGTTTTTATTCCTCGTTCTATTCAACGCGGTTCGGAGGCAACGCAGCCCGAGCACGTATTGTACATAATATTGTACTGTAATTCGATATTGCAGCTATGATAATACCCGGAGTTATGTTTATACTAAGGAATGTCACGTAATACCGAATGAAATTCATTCATTTCTGTTTAATTGGACGTAAATGACACGCAGTGGGAATGATTTTTTATAAACATCTTTATTAAGCACGTTTGTGAGTTGCCTTTCATCTGCTTTTATTATAGAATTATGCCAACTAAGAGTACTGAATAAATTAAAGCATCAGAACCGAAGGGACCAAACAAAACACAGACGATGCTAATAAAACGAGCATGTCACGAGAACCTTAAAATGTTCTTGAAAGTTTCTACCAAATTCAGCTCCGAACACAAAATGGTGAAATAAAACCAAGTTGTATTAATAACGTTGCAATGAATACTCGTCTAGACGAGACACATGTACCTACAGCTGTTTGACTCAATTCAACGTAAACATCTCTATAGGCTATGCTACGATGCTATAGCTACGCCGAGGTCTAGATTAATCAACTATTGTCTACTGCCACGCTGACGTAAACCACTAATGTTAACCTGTTGATTCCATAATGTTGTCCTACATTATACTGAATAACGAAAGATTAATAAATAATTGAAGATGCAAAAGGTCGCGATAACTTTGACGAAGTAATTGGAAATAAGACCGGTGTTAATAATAATTCCCTCTCCTAGAGAGAAGGCCTGAGTCCCAGCAGTGGGCACATTAAAAAAACTGATGATGATGATGATTAATAATGGAAGGAATGAAGAACTCAACGATGATATTGAACACTATGGAAATTGTTAACAAGCCGAGCATGAGTTTTGTTAACGAAATTTGAAGTTATGGTCCTTTTTATAGTAGTAGATGATCTGATTTTAATCTTTCAATGCCCAGTAGCTAGTCAATATTAAATAAATCTTGAATTATTAAGTAATATCAAATACTACTTAATAGACAAACAAAATAAAACGATTAAGCTAGCCTAAGTAAATAAACTAATTCAGGATAAAACCAGCGCTACGGAAAATAATTTCACTATTGACCTGAAATAGCTAAAGCGAAATAGAAAAGACTAAAAAATATTTTATTTTCCCGAACCCGACCATTTTAAAATCTCATAGCAGGGCAAAACAGAGTGTAGCTAAGCTAGGTAAGCGGGTTACGATATACACCAGCGAAAGTTATAAATTCTGGATATATTTTGTTGTTTTTATACAAAACAAAAACCATTCTGGTTCACCAAGTCATGAGGTGGCAAAGGGGTGAACATCGGACGAAATCATAGACTCATCGAGTGGAACAGATAATATTTTTATGTCATCTATTTGTTCATTGATAAGTTTGTCAGTAGTTATTAGGTTGTCAATATTAACTTTAGTTTGGACATCACTATTAATCATTATTATCTGCTCATTAATTTTATTATTTGCATCGTTAGTCCTAAGATCATTCATTAGCATTCACATAATAACATACAAACTTGTAACCTTCAGTTTGTATAGTATATAAAAATCTTAATATTAATATTATAATTTTCGATAAATTTAAGTGGGATTTTAAATTGGTATCTATTCTTCGGTTAATTAAATTGTGTAAGTATGTAATGTGAGGAATCCAACCTTTCAGTTCCTTTGAAGATTTATATACCAATAAGTTGGATTTATAAGATATCATCGTTATACTGTAAACGTAATTGGATTATCTTAACCTTTATCAAAAGTTGGAACAAATTAACTGAAAGCATTGCACCAGGCTCAGGATTATCTTGGTTCATATGTGTATTTTGATAGGCGTTTATTTTCCACCTTTCATTATGATATTAAAATTTTATTATTATTAATCTTCAAGATAAATTCATTGCTCCAAATCACCTGTCATAAAAATAACTGAACTTGAATCCATTTGACCTAGAGCTTCAGTTGAAGTCACCTTGTCAGAAGTACTCAAAGGTTAAGAACTCAACACCATCCAATGATTAAAATCACAAAGATTAAAACACTAACAGTGTAATTATGTACAAAGGTGTACGAATGAGACGGTGAATTCGAAGCGTGATGCATATTTGATGTGCACGCGATGCCGCTGGACATACAATATTTACTTAAGACAACAAACAGACTATGACATCATCGGTTAAACTTACGGGATCATGTTTGCGTACATAATGCTCTAATTTGTATCTGCATGAATGCTTCATACATTTACGAGTGACAGACATACACTTGGACAAAATTGTATGCCGTTTACTCAACACTGTCTAGACTTTTCATTAAAGGTGATATTTTTAGCAACAAAACGACTATCTTCTTAAATATTGATGCGAAATTATTGTCATGATATCAACTCTGCATTTTCGAATCATGCAATCAATGACACCAAATCGGTGCCATTTAAATAATGTGGAAAATATAAGTAGAATTTCAAAAAGATAATATTGTTATCAAAGAGTACAGCAGAGTATTGACATACATAATATATAGAAAAGTACCGCTATCAATATTACTATTTAAATAAAAGATACATCACAATAAGTTAGATATAATTTCGATATACTGTAGAATCTAGTATAAAGAGAAAAGAAAAGGTTGTTGTGATATATGAAGTGAGACCAGACCAGAGATGGCAAATAATGCAAGCATCACATTCCTAATTTATTTATATGAGTCTCATTGGTTCATTACGACTCTTCGGATTGCATATTGCTGACGTGTCCAGTCAATCCAGTTTTATAGTTGCATATATCCTTGCGCGTCTTCTTTTAAAAGGAATGCCGCCAGGGACTATCTTGTGTCCGCTTTTAATTGTAAATACGAAGTTTATGCGCTTGTCCTGGTAAATCTTAGTTTACTGTCATAAAGTCTGTTTATGGAGATAAAAAGATAAAAGCAAATAAAAGGGTGTCAACTCCAACAGTCCAATATTTACCTCATGGATTTAAGGACAGCGTTAAGGAAAATCCTGATACCTTAATATGTTCTTCGTAGTATCTTTAGAAGAATTAGTTGGTAAATTACTTTTCCAGGAAGTAACAACAAAAAATTTGCAAAATAATGCGATAATATTCTTCTTTCCAAATTCAAGAAAAACTGATATGTACTTTTTTTTTTGTTCTGGTTCATCTTGACCTTAGACACTACAGACTCCATAATATGCTACTATCGAACAAATAAAATAATCATCTACTTACAAAAAAATAATACTACTTTTGTATTTACCTAGAGAAAAAAAAAATCTATAGATTTCTCACCTTGAAGTAAGGATATGCATGTAATTGTGATCAACATTTACTTGAATACCGGTTTACCATACAATAACAACGTACATTACTTAAAATAAAAATCACGATAAAACATATTGGTATCTTTCAGGCGAATACATCAGAGATTACAGCGGTTCATACATTTTAATCAGTTTGAGACACGTGCACTCAAAGCTAGATAAATGTGAAACGTATAGGAAAATAATCAAACTTTTTATCGCATGTGTTTTTTTACATGAGACAAGGTACCGTATCGCGTTGTCTGATTTACATATTGTTTGATTTGAATCGGATATGTTACCATGTGAAACACAGTTAAATCAACAGCTTTGTGTGAGTTCGTATTACCAATACAACTGATTATTTTATCATCAATTGAGTCCAGTATAATAGGTTTCTTCATTAAAGCTTATTGGGCTAGTTTCTGTTAATGATATGCCAAGTTTCCGTACTTTAGCGGAACTACTGTTGCACCTCCGCAACCCCAAGTGAAACCAGGTCAACTATAACGACCTCTTATTTCTTTAACAACATAATGACCCGTTTTCCTCAAATGTCTTCAACCCAAAGACAAGCTGCTAACACAATACATTTCTCTATTATTTCTACACGAGCATGAATCAGCAAAAACATGTTCTAATGGTATTTCTTGGTTCAAAATGAATTTGTCATCATATTTAATAAACCATGAACCATCCTCTGTCGACTATTTCTAGCTGCCTTTTAGACAATAAGTTAATACTTATGTCATCAGCGAGTCGACGTCACGAATGTTTTAGTAAGTGAAAGCGTTGAAATATTATTAAATTTTTCGTCAACATGGCGTATCTAAATGTCGGCGTGCAATGCAAACGTATTGACGCTATTGTTTAGGAAAACAACTCGGTACTAAATGGAAAGTTGAGGACAACTGAGGACAACTATTGTTTCTTCTATACCTCTTGGTCACAACATAAAATAAATTCGCTATAGGACATTGTCTAAACAGATTAGGCCTAAATGAATGTTTAAAGAGGTCGATGTGTGTATGCGGCAGTTGCGCGATGTAAGCAATATCGATGGGTATACAAATGTGATTTATGTAATTAAACAATTTGATGAGCAACCGGTTTATTTACCCGAGTCGTCTTTGCGCTATAACGTGGATCTGAGAATCCAAGATTGCCATTGCAATTTACGAGTGCTAATTCTATGGTACTCAATGGTTTAGATTTAGTAGGTTAGATTTAACTACAAGTAACGGATACAGTACAAGGACAAATAATACCTAATCTAACAAAGAAAATAGACAATATAAAAGATGGGTTGAAGATCAGGTGGGAAAAGAAACAGTAGTAGAAGAAAACGAGAAACTTTATAATATGCTTGGACGTGCAAATGAGGGCAATTTCATTAAAGGCCGTTAATCAAGGCTTTGCATGTTCTTAAACCAGGCACATTATTTTATCAGAGAAAAAAAACTGTATCATAGAAGATTTAGTGCGTTTTACTCAAGCATTTCACCGTCATCTTGGGAAAACTCCGAATAAAATTATGAAGACACTCCCTGATGTGCGGAGTATCATTTGTTAAATGGTGGACGTGAGATGTGACACATATGTCGTTCTATTAAAATCATTAGTAAAGTAGAGCGATCACGATTTCCTTAACGCATTACGTAGTTATTAACTGCTGTAATTTGCTAGCGCATACCGTTTCAATACATAATTTGTAAATAATATACTACCAACTACCTGCGTACCTTTTCTACTTCTTTGTCAAATCCATCCAAAAGTTATGTGTAAAAAAATCGCATTTTGCGAACAGACCGCCCCTACATCTTTGTTACATCCTATTAATTTTAAGCTCCTACTGTATTTTTTCTAGATGTACAATAAATAGTCTATCTATCAATTACCGTCTAGCATTAATAACGAAATTCCTCATTTCGTTAATTACAGAAATCAATATTGTTTTAGAAGAAACACGATTCCTCAATTTTGCACGTTGCCGTTGTAGTGTTGAATGACAAATAAACAAACATATACGTGTTATTGGTTTTTATACTTTTAAATAATTCATTAAATCACAGAAAAAAAATATTCAGATATTAGGAACGTGACAAGAAAACTGCAAAACGATTTTGGTTACATAAACGTAGATCTACATAATAAGAAATGAGATTATAATAATATGGCCAGCTGAGAGGCTAAACCGCACAAAAATTCCTTCTCACGGCACAACGGTACCAACGCACGCGCACGTTGCTAAGGTCACTGCGACAAAATCGTTGTCTCTTTCCGCCTTTTCGTTTTTGTTAAAAGTGCAAGCGAGACAAACGTCAATGCAAATGAGCCGCCGGAAAAAACGACCATTTGACTCACTGTGGCGACTCTCAGTGATTGATTAGATGCACCTTCTTCTTCAGGAATCGGCGTTTACTTGGAATCGGACGAGCCTGCTCGCCCCCATTGTTTGTCCGTTTCGACATGGCTTCACATTATTACAATGGTTCTTCTTTTACTGGACGATGGAGCAATAAATACATCGTAAACTTAATGCGCGCAAATAAATTCTTGTACCCGACTCATAATGCGAGTATTTGATGATAGCGCACTGACTGGACTCTACACCAGAAATTCTTAAGAAATTATGGCATATAGGCACTATATTTTTTATAATTAATAACATATCTATTGCATTCTTGGTTAATGTTATACAGATCTAACTAAATGGTAATTTACTTTAACTACAGTTTAATGATAAGCTAAGCAAATAGAAAACTCATTAGCATTAAAACAAACATGTACACGTGGCTCCATCTATCGCGTTAACAGAACATTTCTTATGTTTACAGTTGTTTGGCAATTGCCATTCGCGATAGCAATATCAATAGTGGAAAAACTACAAATTCGAATGCAACACGTGACATATGTATTTAGTTACAGCAACTAAAGGAGAGAAATAAAAGAATATAGCTGTAAATAAATTAGACTCTATAATGCCCTATGTTTACTTTCACAGTTCACGGCCGCAATCAGTATCGGTGCCGACGTACTCGTGCCGTCTCATTCTTCCTCGTTACGATTTCCTTTGAGAACTTGATGCTCTGTCTCTTTTTAGTGGTGATTTATAGTGACTGAAGCTTTACATAACCGCGGCGGCTACTTAATACATGTTGTGCTAGTGCCAGTCCGTTTATCATGATTATGACGCTATAAAATAATTATTTTATCTCGTTTGCATGGCTTATCGTAGACGAGTTTTCAAACTTTACTTATTTAGTTAAATGTATGGGTTAATGAGCGTATAATATTCCGAGGGACGAAACAATATGTACTTTGAAACTTTAGTCTTTTTTTCAGTTTTATGTGATAAATAAACTGTTTAACATTACAGAAATATTTATGAAAAGCGTCTAATATTAGTTATGGCGAAGGAAAATCCTATATAACGAATATTCATATAGAATAATAGTAAAAATTGCAGGTTTATTGAAGACTTTGTTAATCCCATAAATGATACATCAAAATAATGTAATTAGCGTTATTGCACACAACAAAAGAGCCACAAATCAGAGCGAAATATTAATTGCAAATGATCTAGTAAAGGTATTGCACGGCCGTACATCGCAATTAAATTAGAAATTAGAAAACGCGCAACTTTCACGTAATTGATGCTCCTATAGTACGCACCTGTGTCGGTGAGTGAATAAGCGAAACTAATTATGAGCCGACAACTGCACCAATACACGGACAATCTACGAAGAAATCTTTGCACACAGTTCAATGATCGATACATAAAACAATGTCGCCGATACTATTAACAGAATCGACCAATTTAAAGGGACGCCAACTAAATTACCTAGACAAGATAAATCGCCTTTAAGGACTAATAAAGAAAGAAAACTTGTTAAACATTTTCCAATAGTTTGACGGGTCAACAGCCACAGAATAAGGGACAAATGTGCCAATGAAATTTGTTTTAATCGTGTAACACTGATAGATGTGAACGAATTACGTTAAACAGATATTGGTGGCGGAGTTGACTTACCGGCTCGACTCGAGCATCATTTTGTGTGGCCTGTAAACAGAAAAATAAACACTTTAACAAAGGGAGACAATTACCAACTCAATTACATACACTGGCACACATATAGACGAGTACCTAAATAATGTGAATATGCACACTTGGATGAGTAACCGTATTGGAACGTGAGCACTGGGACGTGTGCGAAAACAATAGATCATTAACAGAAGTAAATCATGTTTTATGAAAACGTTCTAGTACAACGACCGACGATCGGTAATAATCTGGAAAAGGTTGCAGACGTTTAACCATAAGGTTATTAAGCGATCACCTCAGGGAGAGCATTTATTACATTTTGTATAACCCAAAGTGTATTTTATAGAGGCAATCTTTCAGATGGATTGTTTTATGACGGCATATCTTGTTTTGAAATTGCGAGGTGTTTAATTTTTTTGGAATCGTGTTTGCAGTGTTTAGCAAATCATCTTCGTGGCAGGAGTACAAGGTTGACTTCCCTGGTACGCTAATTGTGTGGTTTAGTCCAAGGTTGACGCGATATCAACTACGAGTAAGCGGTGCGCTATGAAAACCTCGTTTCACCGTCTTCACTTAAGCTGTCGACCTAAATAATACTTTGTTTTTATACAATTCCCTGAAGGTTGCCAGTAACAGTTATTAATTTACGCTTAAACTATTTTTGTTTGTTGTGTTTATCAAGAAACCTGAAACGAATCGTTTATTAATTTCATTGAAATACATTCAGTCAAAAAAGTATCGGGAATGGATGATTTGTTTATGGTTCCAAATTAAAATTTTTGTTTTTTTGTAGTTGTTAGATTGGCACAACTGTTTTCCATTTTGGCGCGGAGTTTGAGTTGCATCTGTTATTTATATTAAATACAGTGCTGGTTTTAGTAATATCATATATAGTGTGTATTGCGAATTTCATAATGGACAAAAATATCCGAACAAAGAGTTTGTCTTAAATTTTGTATCGCAAATGGAATTTCGTGTTCGGAGTCACTGAAAATGTTACAGAAGGCTTACGGTGAATCGACTTTATTAAAAACTCGTGCTTATGAGTGGTTCAAAGCGTTCAAAAGCGGTCGAGATGTGATGGAAGATTTGCCTTGCTCTGGTAGGCCGTCAACGTCTGCAACTGAAGTTAACATCGCAAAAGTGAAGGAAATAGTGACTGAAAATCCCCATTCAACTCTGAGAGAGATAGCCGCCGAACTTTCTGTATCTCACGAGTTGATCCGTACCATTTTAACTAATCATTTGGGTATGAAACATGTTGCTGCTCGGCTAGTCCCAAAAGATCTGAATTTTCTCCAAAAACTCAATCGCATGAAAGTCGCTGAGGACATGCTAGAACGAGTCAGTTCGGACCCAACATTCATGAAACGCATTGTCACTGGTGACGAGACGTGGGTTTACGAGTTTGACATGCAAACTAGTCAACAAGCTTCGGAGTGGCGCCTTCCAACTGATCCGAAACCGAAAAAACCACGCCAAAGTCGATCAAAAGTCAAAGTCATGTTGACTGTTTTCTTTGACTATCGCGGTGTTGTGCACTCTGAATTCTTACCGGAAGGTCTAACGGTAAATAAAGAATATTATTTGAGCGTTATGCGGCGTTTAAGAGAACAATTTCGACGAAAAAGGCCAGATTTGTGGAAAGAAAATTCTTGGATTTTGCACCACGACAATGCGACTTCGCACAAGGCTATCATTGTGAACGAATTTTTGACCAAACACTCAACAAATACTATCCAGCAACCACCATATTCACCAGATATGGCTCCTGCTGACTTTTTTCTTTTTCCTAAACTCAAATTATCACTTCGTGGCACCCGTTTTCAATCGATAGAAGACATAAAGGAGAATTCGCGGCGAGAACTGAACTCAATTCAGGAAGCAGCGTTTAAAAAATGTTTTGATGAATGGATTATTCGTTGGCGCAAGTGTATCGTTTCTAAAGGAGCATACTTTGAAGGTGATAAAATAAATTTGGATGAATAACAGACATTTTGTGTATTATTGATCTTTTCCCGGTACTTTCTTGACAGAGTAGTATATCGCAAAAATTTAAGTAACATGCTCCAAATAAATATAATGTATTTACACTACAGAATTAAAAAGCTATTGAGTGCAACATCATCAATGTAACAGAAACTTTTAAACTACATTCTACAACAAAAAAAATATCGAATAGCAACATGGTTATACAATAGATAAGAGGCACTCAAAACAAATTACACATAAAAAGTTATAATTAATATCAGAAGGTAGACACTGCGGGAAAGTAACACGCATATCTGACAATCATGTCACGCGAGGGATATTCCACTCACCAAGTATAAGCTCGCGAACATCGGCAAGGTCGCGAAGGTCGTTGTATTGTTGACTCCAATGGCAACGCCTGTCCCGCACTATACATGGCCCTTATCTTTATCAATCGACGATCATTTTGGAAGCTTAACAACTGCTTTGCAACTGATTACATTATCACGTTTGAGATATTACATGATTATTTTCTTTCAGTTCCGATATTGATGTTTCATTTTATTGCTGGGGTAACAAGAAAAGTAGATTAAACATTTATAAACAAAAGTTTTCCAACGATTATCTCTTTCGCTATTACTTCCTGAAAGCCGATGTTTTAAACATCGAGACTTTAATAAAATAATGTTAATAAGAGCAGTAGATGATATTGCTGCAAGTCAGCTTAGCAGCGAAAATTCTAATGCAGACTCGATAAAACCACTGCGGGAAATATGTATGACAGCACAGGAACAATTGGCTCCTGGGAACTAGTCACTACCGTCATACCACCTATCACGGCTATCACTTTTAACCGCATCCTGTCATCCAGTTGTGCGGTCGAGTCTACGCCAGACGAAATATTCACTTTTAAATTACAAAACTCATCTAACTTCCAACATTTTTCACTTGACGGCTGCGGGTAACTATAAAATCACATATGAGCCATAAAATAGAAATAAAATGTACGAATGAAAACAATTGGGCAGTTTTGGGTTGAGAATATAAAAATACCAGAAGTGTTATTCTGAGATTTGCGCATTTGTTCGCTGAAAACTTTTAAATGTGTCATGTATTTCATACATTTAATTAAAATATGTTTAAACATAAAATTTAACTCATAAATGCTAATTACAGCGTTTCACTACAATAAATCAAGTTACCGATAGAAAACGCAACAATCGCCGTGCCATCGGTGGCTAGCTGACATCCTGTTAGGCGTAGAGCAGGTAAAATAGCAATTGCCTGAACTCTCTTCGGACAAGTCGCTCCAAAAAGGTTCAAGCAATTTTGAACCTTCTCAGTACCGCCATAACTTCAGTATCGCCCATATAAAAACATATAGTGGCCAAGCTAATCTACACTATATAACCCAAAACGATAAAGAGTCTTATGCATTGGTAGCTGTCTGTTGGCTTATGAATGAGGATGTCGGTATTCCACAAAGAACATTCGAGGGAAAAAAACTGTTTGAAAGGCAAAAATTGGGATCTGCAAAAAAATCTGTACATCATTGAGAAATTATTGTTCTGTAAATGCATGTTTATTACTTTTGTAAAGAACTATCCACTGGTATAGTTACAGAAAGAAATACTCTTCTCATAACAATGTTCCATTGTTTCAAACTATTTCAAAGCTTAAAAAAAAATTAAGCCCAAATGTTGTTGAAGAAGGTACAATTAAATTTCGTACAGGAATTAACAATTTGTTTTAGCCGTATAGTTGATGGAAATTTGCAGGTGGTTCTAATAATACACCTATTGTAATAAAAGTGAGAGTTAAAAAGGATAACGGTTTTTGTCCACAATTTCAAGCGTCCGTTGCGTCGATAGACACATGACAAGAACAATAATTTTTGCTAGGTCTGCCTGTCATACAAACTTCTTTACTTCGAGAAGAAAAGAAGTTTGCTTCTTTACTTAACAACTACTTGGAAACCTATCATGGCGCGGTTATGTAATTCACGATATAGGAATGTTTAAAATCTAGCGCTTTTCATTATGACTGTATTAAAAAAAAACCTTTGCCTTTCCTCCGAATTATCTCAATTCAAAATTCCCATTTTACTCAAGTTAAGAGCCTTTTTACATCGCCAGCCGGCTCAATGGTCTGTAATTTTGTTTTGATGAATTAGCCAAACGACGGGATACTAATAATTGAGGATGGACTGACAACGCCGAAACCGTTCGAGCTTCGAGCTGAGGCAATTTATAGCGGATGTATCGAAAGCTTTTTGTAAATAAAAATATGGAATTTTCGGAAGAAGGAGTTCATCGTTCGTTTGATCACATTGCCGACCTTGACGTTTAGATGTCGAAATACTGCGCATAGTAACTGAAGACGTACTTTCGTCCGAAAGTTTTCGAGACACACTACCAGGAATCCTTCACACTTTTTATTAGAGTTTTATAGTACAGTTGTGTCTACCACAGTTCTACTAGTAATGTGAACTAAAACTACAAACAAAAGAAGCAAATCGTCACAGTAAAAACACTTTTTGAAATGTTTCTAGTGCCACTTCAACCTTTTACAACGGGTAGGAAGAAAATAAGCAAAATCAACAGAGCAATTAAAAATGAGGTCAATGACAAGAGAATAAAAACGGCAGTTGTAAAATATGGTATGGTCGACGTCGGCGCGATAGAAACCCTCTGAGATGGCAATGGAAAGAATATCTCTAGGGTCTCATTAGCAAAGCGAGCGAAGCATGCTGCGGTTAGGGAGACAGTCGCACCGAACAGCACTTCTCGTAAGAAGGGCCTTATTAGTAAGCGGATGGGTGTTTTGTCTATTTGTTAATTCTGGAGTGGTCTGCGCTACTGAACTATCTACATCACAGATTAAATGTCTGCTCTTTGTTCAAGTTACAAAATGAAATTCTAAGCTAGACAATAACACTTTGCTAATCAAACGGAGGAAGATAGACGAAGTCCTCCTGTAACGACCATGTAATAAAATCAACGTAGTAAACGAGAAGAAGTCAGGCAAACTTTTGAACATGAACGCATCGTCTTAGAACAAATAGCACGAGGACGGAGAGCCCGCTGAATTCTGCACGAGTTAGCTTTTTATCCAACATAGCATCGAATGTGAAAACTGGAAAGCAGTTGTGTACCAATAATATGTATTCATAATAATTATTCTGTAATTGTGTCTGTGTTGTTCAGCGTGGCGTATCAAAGTGATGCCTGCACGCGTCGAAAGAGCAGGGGGGTTGTGCTCGGCATAATTTATGACAAACTTCGCTAATTCCATATCCAAGTTTATGGAGTAGTGTAATTAGTGTGTGTGCGGGCAACCGATCGGCTCCAAACATATAACCCGGCTTCAGACACACAGTCGTCATGTAAATCAAAGAGCAAACAGTAATGACTCGTCGAGATTACCAGTTGAATGTGTGCGCTCAGGCTTTAATGTGTGCTAACGTGTGAAGCCGTCCTAGATAACAATGTACTTGTCACTGCACTAGCTCTAGATAAACTAGTTTTCCATTGTATATTTTGTTTAAAAGAAGGTGAGCTTAGCGTTTGTTTAGGAACATTGAAACAAGTGTATAGGGACATGTTTATTGCCCATTTTGCGCAAGCTGCAGTCGCTGCTGCGTTAACTTGAAATATAGGTAAAAGAATAGTAACAAATAATGATAATATGTTGGCAGAACCAGAATATGAAAAGTTCAAAATCCTCAATATTAAAAACGCGATGGTTGATAATAAACACGCACATCCTTATGAATGAAACTAGATACAGTGAGAAAATCACAACAATTTTTAAATATTAATTAATCAGTTGGGACGGGCGCGTGCACGCGTTGCTGGAACTGGTAGCGCGAGCGACCACCCGGTCCGACCAGACTGGTTGCCTTCGTCGACCTTGCAGCTTTCGATTCTGCACACTATCGATTAACTACCATTATACGTTTTGCTACAATTCGCTTTTATGCTAAATCAACTTTCGCTGGACGTTTTAGTTGATGTGTATCAGTCAGTAAACTTGTTCATTCGAATAATGATGACCTAAAAGGTCTCAGACTTACCGAGTACTAACGATAGAATAATTGCCGTCACTATCGCGATTTACAGGGTGTTTGGATCGTTGAACGAGTTGCTACATAGTATTTTAATGAATTCGGTTAAGGTTGATCATGGGTTTGTTGAATTACATTACACGATCACTCTCTATCTTTTTCCCGCCTCCAGTGTATACAGTATCGAAATTTCCCATATCGTTTACAATTTTAATATCATAATACAATTCTGAGACATCAAACGGCGCAATTACGCTGTGATTGAATCCCATTATAGACGCGATTATATTTGAAATAACTTAGACCAATGATGATTACATTTGTAATATGAAAATTGTAAGGAATATAACACGATTACGAAAATAGTTATAGATTAGACTCTGAGAAATTGAGGATTATATACGCAAGTATGTGCAAACGTGAAGTTTTTTGTCCAAAATATGTCACTGTATTTCTGCAGACATCATATTCTTGTCCAAGTCGAGTCTATGAATCAAGTCCTTATTTTCTGCACAGCGCTATTCAAATATTTGGTCAGCTTAATGCATGCAATTTATATTATTAATCTTGGTGGAATGTGGTCTCTTCTTATTCGAATACTTTATTTAAATAAGCACATTATGCATGTCAGTATTGACATGATACGAGTGCAGAATTCTTACATTATTGGGCACCTAATAATAAATCCAGCGACTAAACTAGTTTACGTTGTAAAAGAAGATTGTTTGCCCAGTTCCAAGCGCATCTCCAGACATTACATCTAAAAGCAATTCCAGAAATAAGATCCAATGGATTTACGATCGATTAAAGTGTTCATTTACATAACTATGGCGTTTCGATTTGTTTTTATTAAGCGAAATACTTTTAAGTTGAATAAACGTGAGTTTGCGAGGCGGTGAAATACTGCTGTGTTAATTTTAAGTGTTGCTCAATACTCGCTCATTTGCTAGTAAGTATTTTGTATTAAAACACGTGTGGAAGCATGTTTTGTTACTCGTGATCATCTTCCTGCCCTTGTTTCATATTATTTGGGATCGACGAAATGCGTTATTTTCTTACTGTCTGTCCTATCAACTGTCTCACTATCACTGACTCTCTTCTACTTCATTTTAGTCGTCACACAATCCATCTATTTTTTCTGTAACTTCCCCCTTCAAGCACTCTTTCCAACTCTTTTAGTCACGTGCGTTTCAACCCTTCTCGGAGGAATGTTTTTTTAGGTAAAGCTGATGAATAGTACAGCGAAATTGAAACAGTAGAAATGATGAATGACTTCACCATTAAATACAAGAGACGAATCTTCAAGATACCCAAAATAAAACAAAGAAAATCGTCCCGAATTTAAAGACAGATAATTTGAAGCCAGTGTTGATTCATTGTTGGCAACAGAAGTTGTGTAACAACACATAATTAAGGAAGGGCTAAGGAGAACAAGTTGAGCGCGGTATCAGGCACTGAGCCACGTCATTGTTACCAAGTCACATTACACCTTTTGTGCGCAAAGCTATCGTTACGTACTTCGTTACCGTGTCCCAACTGTGAATTAACTTTTCCCGACCCACCACACGAGCACAATCGAGGAGCAGATTCATAGAATTTCCAATCAAAATGTAAATTTCAACCCAACTATTTTACATTCATCCATTCATTTGTCGGCAGAAACTGGGAGTGAGGTGAAACGTATTGTATCGGTCTCTTCATTACAATATTTCTTTATTGCATTTGCAGGGTAGGCGACAATCGCGACTACACTCTGTATACGGACATTTTTTACTCGGTAAGTAAGTTCTGAAACAGTTATTGCCATAACAGAGGCGATTTGTCAAATATATTGCGCTTCCGCACTCACAACAGTAAGTTACTACCTATTTAATAGCCTGCTTTATATATCGTTTTTGCAATCAAATATTTGAGTTGGAATTTTAAAGAATAAGTGGTGTTAAAGGTCGAGGATAATCCTTCAGTTAAACTTGATATTTTGTTACCTTTAATGCATCTTTCAGATTTGTTTTCAACTTTGGAAGGTTTACAAGGGACTAAATACCCTTAGAAACGTATAATAAAATAAGGCATCTACCGACCATTACAGTGTTATGCGCTATGCAAGTGCGCTTTGTCAAAACCCCCGTTTGGGAAACTATTACAACACAATGGAAAATAAAGATGAGCTGTGGTTTTGGGAGGCTAAAGTCTGCTAAAGTAGACTGTCTACCAAATATTATGTTAAGTGTATGCCCTCTGTCTAAATTCTATTTTTCTTTTCTAAATGATATTTTAATAGCATTTAAAATAGCTACATAATATAAATTTTAGTTATCGATTAGAAAGGTATATTTTGTTGGCTTGTTATTGATATGAATATTAAAAAAAAGGTTTACTTACACTAGACCTGATTTACTCGACTTGTATCGTGATGAGAGCGTCCTCAAATAGGTAAGTAAGCTCACATGCTAAAATCCACGAAACCTGAAATGAGCTTTAGACGGGTATTTAGAATATAGTCACTGACATCGATAATAATGACAAAACAAGCAAGCACCAAATATCTGTTTGTTTGTAAATTACGTGCAAATTACAAGTTCAACTAGCAGTAATACCAGCTCTCATAGTCATGACACATCAGACGCAATCATAACGTAAATCTGCGTCGAGCGACGTCCACTTGTCATTGGCGCAGACGACATATTCCTTCCTTTATTATCATATCATTTGTGCCCACTACCATAAATACTCTACAAGCTGACAGAAATTACTCAACTAATAAAACCACAGAGTAAAAATATCTCTATTGACATTTCAACAGGCTGTAAAAAGTGGGCAAGTCCAATTATAATTTTTACTCTGCTGATCATAGACCATACGATTATTTGCAATGTAGCGGTCGTTGAACTGTAGAGCTTATGCAGTATGTGTCTTTGAGCACAGTGCCAATGTACTTGCGAATAGTGTTGGCACGGCTTGAAGCTCTGATGACACCGGAACAGATAAGAACTTGACGACCCTTCCTACTTTTATGGCAGAATCTACGTTCATATTTTCTTAGGAACTGAATGGTGACAATTGTGGACAGTCAATGTTGAAATTAAATTCTAAAGTTCATCAATTAATTTATGTCTGTCTGTGGCATTTAGAATGACTGGCGATTGGACCGCGAATTCAAGTTCCTGATCCTCAATAATGTTTGTTTGAAATAGGTCAGCTGTTTCAAAATCCGCATCAGCTTCGAGCAGTGTCGAGTTTTTATTTAAAACCTCGTAACACCTTAACAACAAAATGGTCACGCCCTAATAGAATTGAAATTGGGTTATTCAAATCTGTCCTTATCGACTGCCAATATGGTAATTCTTGTGCACACAAGGAAAATAAAATATAGGTCGATGACGAATAAAATGGCATAAAAGTTCATGTGACATTTTTATGACATTATAAATCTAAATTCCAAGGCTGGGGGCCTAGGCAGGTTATCGTATGGGCCGAATATTTGTCTTGTAACGAAAATAGCAATTATCTTGAGCCTAACGATTGGAGCGTGAAGTCCATCAATCTTGGCGATCAGCGGCCATGACAATAATGGAGTTTATTAAACATGTAGCAAATTCGCAACGCTTTCAAATTTTGTGGAGAACGTCTCGTAGGCCGCTCAGGGCGCCCTGGACGCCAGCCAACAACTCTACCTACTTCAATCTTTAATGCATTTCAACTATTTTATTATAGAGCAAAGTATACAAACACGCAATATCAACTCATTTCTCGATTAACTGACATGATAAGATGTCATTTGACGCTACGTTATGTAGGCTATAAAAACGCGATATTGAGCAAGCCTGTTGCGGAACTTTCGTAATTATAATTTTACTAATCGTATACAATGCTACCTGTGTACTTGTGACATATTTATGACAATGGTTACTTGTACACCTATATCGGCAACCGGCGATGATGTCACCTCGATACTACGGCGAATCAAGCGTGCACTATAAAAGCCAGTGTTGCCAACTTGCCACAAAGCCGACACAAAAGCAACCGCTAAATATGGTATTTTAATAATTATCATTCCGACTTAGGTTATTAT
This sequence comes from Mythimna lalbum, assembly GCA_949319445.1. Lineage (NCBI taxonomy): Eukaryota > Metazoa > Arthropoda > Insecta > Lepidoptera > Noctuidae > Mythimna > Mythimna lalbum. Next base: position 13,739,735 of record OX439357.1, on the reverse strand, counting down.
TGTCAGTTTGTAAGGCCCGGCTGCGTTCCCACTAAAACGTTACGCAACTGCGGCAGTAAAATAACTTGCTCGAGATTGGCAGAATTAATACCCACTCCTTAGGTGGACTTGAAATTAAAAGATTTATTGTTATAATTAAAATTTGTCATAAAAACTGCGTGGCATTCGTTGATGGTTAAATAAAATTAATGGTTGTAAACGCTAACAATTTTCCACGGGCGGCGGGTCTGTCGCGACTCGTGCTGTCAGCGGCGATATTTCAAGATAAGCTACTTGGCCGTACGCTTCGCTCCTGTGTTCCGTTCCCACGCGGCCACGCAACAAATAACAACACACAACATTACCGAATCGCTTAGAAAATGAACCACTTCAAACTGGAGGACGTGCGCGTTAATTTATTGTACCTTAAACTACTACGGAGTACCTAAACTGAGTAACGTAATGGAGCGACTTGTCCATTCCATCAAAGTTGACCTACAAACACTGATTAAGTGATTTAACAGTTTGTTCAGAACGGTAGAACACTCGTTAATCTTTATCAGAATCATATACAACAACGTACCTATTGATTGAAATACGTTAGTGAGGCAAAGCTATAATTTCAAATTGTAGGTACCAGGATAATATCGCAGTGAGGAGTAACGGAACCCAGTGTGACTGGCGGGCGGCGCGTCGCGGTCCTCGACCCGCGCCAGCGGCGGCGGCGGCGACGGCGGCGCAAACCGCCTTGACCTGCGAACTCTTGCTGGCTTCCTATTGCCCACTGCAAGCCTAGTACTAGTACCCGATTATACACGAACAAAGCCGATTAAATACGAAGTGGCCTTCTCGCAACTCAAACGTCTTTGAAGGCGCACTTATAGTTTGGGAGAGACTATCATTTAGTTGAGTCAATAGGTAGTGTATGCAGTTTTATTGAGGCCATTTTAAACATCGATCAAAATATTGGTCCGGTGAATTCAATCGTATGCTCGGGCTCAAAAGTGATAACTATAAAAGCAAATCGGACGATTAATAGGTTTGAGTGTATGTTAAATGAGGCCCAAGTCCAAGTATATTAGCATCATAATTGATGTTTATTAACGCGTGTGAGACTCGTGAGTCACATTAAATGAGTCGATCGATCACTAAAGATACTTGATTCATGATTGCGCACGGACATTGCTTGTGAAACAATAGTCTCACTGCCGCTTTTGAACTACAAGTCTCGACGGCGAATGATAAACAGATGTCGAAACAAATTGTGAATTCATGACGGCGGAGACGAATTGTTAACTACGTTTATTTTGTTTTATAATTGAAATATTCCACTTAAATGTGCCAAGATTTTAGTTGAAACTTAATTATAAATTCGACTCAGGAGTTTTTGAATGATGAATGGAACATAATAACATTTTAAACACAAAGAAAAATAAAAAGAACATTCATTTCAAACAGCACCCAAAGTTGATTGAAAACCTTCAACGTATCAAAGATCGTTTTGTTTCCTTGCAGGTCGAGTATAGTACTCCAAGGCAAGCTTAAGGCAGCTAAACAGTTCTCACCGCCTAGAGCCAATTACGCACTGAGTTCAAAAACCGCATTAGTACTCAAGCAACATCAACCAGCGACTCGCCTACGGCCACCATAGTAACCTATTTTATAGTCAGTCACATTTGCGCGGGACGATATTCAGCTGATCGAGGACATCCTGTTTTTTCTATGACACAATTATATTGTAGTTAGAACAAAATTAAAGGAATCGAGGAGCGTGTCGCAAAGGGGAGGAGTGTTCCCAGCTGTGGGACATCGGCGACATCGATAAGATTAGATTCGTAACCTAGTTACCACCACAAACGGGTTTTACAGATATCGAAGTACAGCTTGAATTGGTAGATAATGATTCTTGTCCATATAGGGTTTGGCGATCTGGCAAAGATGGATGCGGAAGGCCTAAAATGGCAACGCATGACAGCTTTTGAATGGACCTTGAGTCATTGAATTTGTTTGAAGAGATAAAGATGACAATAGGATTACCTCTTATGTAGTTGTGAACACTAATTATTGCATTGCAAGCCAAGCCAAAGAAGGCAGCGGAAATGATGTTGCTTCCAGTCCTCATTCAAACAACAATTAGTTCCTTGAAGCATTGATACATTCAGGTTTATCAGAAGTCACAGTGTTATGTCCCGGTCCAAAAACAAAATCGATAAACAAAAACAATGAAGAATCTCCAAGAGTGGAAGCATTAGCCTATAATCGCGCTACACAACGTTGCGTACACGCAAGCGCATAACGGTACGCGTGCATTGCCGGATACGGTGCGCGTCATCCGGCCTCGTACGTCACACTCACGACAACATCAATCATCGCGGCCAATTGCGAAGCGTGCCGATGCTGAATGATCTCATTCTTCCTGGACAATACTGATTTTCTGACAACTGGTTATCTTTAAGAGGATGCGCCCTCTAAATGTAAGTTACGTTATTTGGTAATTGTACTCGTAGTTAGAACGATATTAAAGGCATCGGGGAGCGTGTTGCCAAAAGTAAGAGTGTTCCCAGCAGCTGTGGGATATTATTGATATCGAGATAGATTCGGATTAGATACAGAGGTTTCATGTCGTGTTTACATTTTCCTTTTGAATTCTTCTTAGTCTACTGTCACGTTTTCATTCAGCAAGCTTAAAATCCTTACTATTTATCAACCTCTATATTCATCGATAGTCATTATGTCCATCTTCTCCTCCTTGACTCGACTTAAGTAGAAGCACTGTGTATAGAGAACGACAATCATATCAGCCGAAATACGGTCAATGTTGGACATAAGCCTTTCCCAAGTGTCTCCGCAATGACCGATCCTGTGGGTCTTGCACCCATCGAATTCCCGAAACCCTCATCAGGCCCATCTTGTAGGAGCCTTTCGATATTGCGTCTCCTGGTACGCGGTCGTCACTACAAAACCTTTCGGCCCTATCGACCATCTGTTCAGCGAGCAATATGTATATATATGTTACCCATTGCCCAATTTTGGCGATTCTTCGGGTAACATTGGTATACTTCAAGTTTTGATGAAATAGACTATTGACTATTCAATTTATTAATCAGTATACTCATTTTCGCCTTAACTGCTTTTGAGTTCCGTTCGTCTTCCGGCACAGATTCTATAACATTGGTTTTTGTATAACCGGATTCGATGAATGAAAGTAGTATGTCAGCTGTTTGGGGGTCACTAACCGGTCCTGCTCGTGAGTGGTGATTATATTTTTGTTGAAACAAAACTGGAATATTTCTACTATTCGAGTTATAACGTAGCAAAGAAAGCATTTGAGCTATTCTGACATGGCGGGCGTTCGGGACGTGATGATTTGAGCATCACACTTCCGTTATACGATACTATCATTATCAAGGAAGATTGTTTTACAGTTCCGTGACGATCTGTGAATGCAAGCAAGTCATTAAAGTTTGTGGGATTACAAACCGGTTTCAGGCGTGTTGATTATGGCAACATTCTTATTATATGAGGAAGTTCTTCGTTCAAACGTGACTCCACTTTCTTTTGCCTGACATGATGCTGACAATCAGCTGTTTATGATTAGCCGCAAGTTGATAGTGATTATTATGGTAGAACCAGCTGCTACCAGCGATTTCGCCTGCTTGAAAGTAGAATTATTTCCCAAGAGAACATACTCCTGGATTAAAAATACGCCTATGTGTTATTCCAGGTTATTATGGTCTAAGCATGTACCAATTGAATCCAAATCCAATCAGCCGTTCGGGCGGGAAGACGTTGCATACACACTCATAAACTATATTATAATATTAGCGTGATAGTTTTCTAACATGGATTTTTTAGGTTCAGTACTAAATGTTCTAGTTGGAAGAGTTTCCATTTCAATCCGCAAGTTGGTCTAAAGGCAGCAAATTATTGGAATCCCGTTGAAACGGTTTATCAGAATATTACAATCGTTCTCAGATATTCAGATAAGCATTGCTACAGCTTTGTCCTGGAATTCCAACCTGGACTAGTCGCCACAATTTTCATTTCCGTTTCTAGATTCCTTTAGAAATGAAAATGCAGCGGTGAATAGCAAGGCAAAACTTCCCAACACTGTATGGTAAGTCAGTGCACCGGAGCCTCCAAGCTATGGGGCTCCTGAAAACCTAATTAGAGCAAAGCTCTTCTTGAAAAAATCTCGCATCAAAATCTAAATTTAAAAAGATTGCAACACTAATCACAGTCACTCCTTTTTAGTCTGACAAGACTTTTACTGACTAAAAGGAGTGCGAGGGACTGTCGTCCTTCCATTCCATTAGAGCGGGGGAAGTTATTTGATAATTTCTCTCATAAAAAAGGGGCTCCAGATTTTAGGGGCCCTAGGGCCTTCACTCAGCTACGCCACTGCTACCCAACTCAGATAATATTGTTTACACTGACCGGCTAGGTTGACCGTTAGGGCATTTAACGACAAAGTGTCCAAGTTAGTCCACAGCTTTGTTATGACGTCAGCATTCACCTACGTCATAAACTCTAGACGTAAAAACTTGGGTTTATGAAGCTTTTCCCCACAAGGAACATTTATTCTAGGATTTCTGTGTCGAGTGGCAAAAAAAATAAGTAGGTATGGTGTTGTCCAATAACTTACTCATTCATCATCATCATCATCATCATCATCATCATCATCATCATTGAAATGATGTGCCGAAAGACGTCCTCTGTTGGATATAGGCCTACCTCAAGTGTCGCCATAATGACCGATCCTCTCCGACCCTCACCAGGTCATCGGTATACCTCAGGAATTCTGTGTCGAGTGACAAAAATAAGTATGGTGGCCGTCCAATGGTTTACTCATTCATTTCAAGATGTCCACTGTTGGACATAAGCCTCCCCCAAATGTCGCCACAATGACCGATCCTATGCGCCTCGCATCTATCGGATTCCCGCGACCCTCACCAGGTCATCGGTCCACCTTGTGAGTGGCCGTACCAACGCTGCGTCTTCCGGTATGTGGCACCATTCTAGAACCTTTCGTCCCCATCGACCATCAGTTCTGCGAGCAATGTGCCCTGCCCACTGCCACATAAGTTTGGCTTACTCATTGTGGTAGGATAAAGGCGGCTTTCGAGTACGCCGCTGACCCATATCTCATATGAAGCAAGATGTGCCGCTACGCTCCATTTTATTTCCATTCTTCAGATTAAAATGAGACGTATCAATTGAATAGTTGGTTTCACAGAAATAATTACTTGTAAGCCCGCTTTCTGACTGATGACTGCCCTGTTCATTGGTCTAGTGGCCCTGACTGCTATGGGTTGGATTCCCAATCAAGAAAAATGTTTGTGTGATGAGCACGATCATCTCTTCTATGCTTGGGTGTTTATCTATAATATCATCATCTTCCTGCCCTTGTCCCGTTTTATTTGGGGGCGGCGCAACACGTTTTTTTCTTTCATTCTGTCCTGTCACTCGTCATGCTATCACTAACTCCCTTTTCTTTCATATCACTTCTCACACAATCCATCCATCTAGATCTATAATATGTATTATTTAAACAAGTTTTTAATGAAAATATTTTTTTTATAGCAAGCTTTTATAACTCGGTATACCTATATATAATACTCGTCTAGACGAATCGTACGAGCCCAAACTCGATGTGTGTGTCGTTTAACTATCAAGTCCCTATAGCCACCATCCGGTTCTAACATCAGATCACCTCCATGTCATAATAATTTTGCATTCTCATCTAATTTACAAATGCATGCAAAATTTCAGCTCAATCGGTAACCGAGAAGTGGGTCAAATTTAATTTGCAAGATTTGATTACAGACAAATATGGGGCAGGTGAAACTAAATAAAAGCTTGTAAAATATGCAAGATGTTTGGTGCATCGTTTGCCAAATTGAAATGGTCGACTGGAGGGGTCATCATCAAAATATATTTTTTAATCATAATATTGTATATTAGTCTTATGTAATTCGAATCAAAATTGTAGAGAATTCATAGTTGTAAAAAGATTTTTATGGCATGTGGGCACATCGATTCCGGTCGCTATTTTTGTAGGTATACGTATGTTTATCAGTTGTCTAGTACTCCTAACACAAGCTCTTCCTAGTTTGGGACTAGATGGCATCTGTGAAAGTTTTGAATTATTTATTATTCAATATTATTTCTCGTTTGAAATAAAAGAGGAAAACTACATCTGTAAAACAGAAATTTCCTTGTAATTACGTCCATTATAAACTGAATCGCTAACCAATGTTATGTAAGCAAAGACGATCGTCAGAAATGATCTCGTCATGATTGTGGAAGTAGAACATTACAGGCGCAGTAAAGGTAACCAATAAAACCAAATGATTACAACAGATATAAAGCCGCCGACAGACGGGCGTTTATTGCCACACAAGCCTGCTAGACAATGTACGTCTAATGTGCTTCCGGCGTTTTTACAATTCACGTCACAACACAAGCTTTCGTAATACATTTTGGGAATTACTAAAACGTTAACAGAAAAAGACAAATGCTTATTTCTAATCAGCTTTATATCGTTAGTAACAGGTTTGAACTTAACAAATGCGAGTTAGACTTGCACACGAAGGGTTCGGTACTAAAATGCAACAAAAAAAAATGCCGACAAAATGACGTTTCTTGTGTGAGAAACTGATTTAATTTTTAGGATTTCGGACCCAAAGGGTAAACACGGGACCCTATTGCTAAGACTTCACTGTCCGTCTGTCTATCACCAGGCTGTATCTCATGAACCGTGATAGCTACAAAATGATTTCACATAATTATGATGTATTTCTGTTGCCGCTAGAACAACAAATAGATACTACAAACAGAATTTAAAAAAACCGCTTTTTTTGCGCGATAATATTATTGTAATACGAAACCCTTCATGTGCGACTCCAACACGCACTTGGCCAGTTTTTTTATTATTTATTGTTGTAGTGATAATAGAATTACACATTTTGTGAAACTTCCAACTCTCTACCACTTACGGTTTATGAGATGCAGCCCGCTAACAGACGGACGGACGGACAGCGAGCGGAGAATTAGTAAAAGGGTCCCGTCGGCTCACTCACACTCACGGGTACGGAACCTTAAAAAACGATAGAAAAGTAGTAATAAATCAATCCCGAATAAAGTTGTCGAAGTAATCTTCATATTTACTTAACGACCGCTGAGTAATTCCCGAAAACTGAGAAGAAGAATAAGTCGAGGCATTAAACAAGACAGACACGCGACACCATCTAACGTATTTCTCAACAACTAAACAAGTTTCCGACTCGGTGCTCGCGACAAGTCGTGGAATGAAATCCGAGAGAGCACCTCAATAAATGGGCAAACATTTATCTTTGGTTGAGCAGTTAATACGAGTACTAGACTGGGCGTCGTCTACATCTGCATTAGTTCTTCATCTAAATATCTCCACTAATTACTAAAAATGGCCAAGTACGAGTTGGACTCGCGCACGACAGGTTCCGTACCGTCTTTAGGAAAATTTGGCAAAAAAAAATGCGTTTGTTGTATGGAAGCTCCCTTAAATATTTATTTTTGCCGCTATAACAACAAATACTTTAGACAGGCCTGTTGGCCTAGTAGTTAGTGGCCCTGACTGCTATGCAGGAGGTCGCGGGTTTGATTCCCACCCAGGACAAATGTTTGTGTGATGAGCATGATCATTTGTTCTGTGTCTGGGTCTAATTTATCTGTAGTATGTATGTATTTAGAAATATAAGTATGTTTATCAGTTTGGTAGTCTGGTGCCCATATCACAAGCTCTGCTTAGCTTGGTGCTAGACGACGTTGTGTGATAGTTTTAGAATATTATTAGTTGTAGAATATTATACTAAAAACATTTTTTTTAGTATTTGTTGTTATAGCGGCAAGAGAAATACATAATTTGTGAAAATTTCAACTGTCTAGCTATCGCGGTTCTTGAGATACAGCCTGGGGACAGACATACGGACGGACAGACAGCGCGGTCTTAGTAATATGTAGGGTCCCGTATTTACCCCTAGGATAAGGAACCCTAAAAACGAAAGCCTGTATGCTTAGCCCACTTTACGAACATATGCAACACATTTCTATGTTAATAAGTCCAGTTTTCGAATATAAATCTGAATAAGTAAATATAAGCGTCTAAAATGTTGACATAGCATAAACTAATGATCGATGTATTATGACATCGGAAGCCGAGGGACGTAACTATGTCGTGACATCCACAGGTTCGTTCCCAGAATTAAGTATTGTTACGGAAGCGGTCATTTCTAACTGCGTCTTACTGTTTGTAATAATTAGTTGAGCGACTAAGGATGAGTTTGAACAGCAAGAACCAAATCATTATTTCAGCCGATAGACTAACACTATTGAACATAAGCCTCCCCCAAGTGTCGCCACAATGAACGATCCTGCGCGTCTCGCATCCATCGGATTCCCGCAACCTTCACCAGGTCATCGGTCTACCTTGTAGGAGGCCTTGTGGAAGAACTAAATGTTGGCAATATTGTACTACAAAAGTTTCTTTATACAACACTAGCCTCTGGCAGTGGTTTTCCCCGCGTCTCTATGTCACTTAGTGATAAACAATGTTTTACATCGCACCAGTAGTTTTTGAGTTTAATCAGTTCAAACCAAAATGCAAAATCCAAAAATACAAATCTATCATCTTTATTTAGTACTAGCGGCCCGTTCCGGCTTCGCGCGGGCAATAAATATAGCCTATGATACTCAGGGTGAATGTAGCTTTCCAATGGTGAAAGAATTTTTGAGTTTTTGAGTTTATTCTATACAAACATACACACAAAAATACAAACCATCTTTATAATATTAGTGTAAATAAATATGGTAAATGTAGCCTAATAACAAACAAAATCCTGAATATGGTATACAGGCGAGTACCTAAAGGGAGGAACGGAGTTTCAAAGTTTGTATGGCGAAACCTATCTTCATGCGGACGAAGTCACTAGCAGAAGCTAGTGTATATTCAGGTTTAAAAAGAAATAAGAAAGAGTATACGTATTCAAAGGAGATGTTATTTATACACGAGTGTATTTATCGTGTGTGTCGACAAGGTTTACTCAGAACTCGTAATGTGGCCGATGCTTCGTCTGAGCCCGAGATCCCGCGATATATCGCCGAGCGAGATTCTAACACAGAAGTTAAGCCTTTCCAAGAAACTTGCCAGACTGTGGGCATTCTTTCATTAAACGCATTTTCACATACTGTGCTTTTATGTACTGTTTAGAATTGTAAAGTGGGTTTTAATTTCACTTTATGACTGTGAATGGCTCTTACGCTTTAGGAACGGTGTAATCAGCGTTTTATATCAGTTCAGATTTATGTAACACGTTTATCATAGACTTAATTGTAACCTTAGGTGTATATGAATGTGACTTTACTTTTATTTAAGATTAGCGGCCCGTCCCGGCTTCGCACGGGCAATAAATATAGCCTATGTTACTCGGGGTGAATGTAGCTTTCCAATGGTGAAAGGATTTTTGAAATTGGCTCAGTACCTTTTGAGTTTATTCATTACGAACATATCAAAAATACAAATTTTCCCTCTTTATAATATTAGTGTAGAAAACTCCATTGCGTATCTATTCTTGAAGAGATTATTACAGAACCCTGCACTATCTTTACACGATATAAAACAAAGCCCCGAATGTTTGTCCCACTGTTTGTTTGTTCGCGATTAATACAAAACGGATTTCAATTCGGCTTTCACCAATAGACAGAGTGATTAATGAGGAAGATTTAGATGTATAATACATTCATATTATAGTAGAAAAAAAAAACCGAGAATTTCGAAAATTGGTAACACCCGTGCAAAGCTGCTCCCCAGATTGTTAAAGCCCGGTAAATCTAAGAAGTACCGTTAGACAATTCTACATTAGCACATTTTAATTTGTTGATATAAAATTGTATTGTTGTGATAAAATTAAAATAGCTTCATAATTCAATGGTTTTACGGAAGAGATAATAGAAATAGTGTGAGTTACGCAGGACTCAGGAGAACTAAAGTTGCCGACATAGCACAAACTTAAGTGGCAATCGGCAGGGCACATTGTTCGCAGAACAGATGGCCGTTGGGGCCGAAAGGTTCTGGAGTGGCGACCGCGTACCGGAAGACGCAACGTTGGAAGGCCTTCGACAAGGTGGACTGATGACCTGGTGAAGGTTGCGGGAAACCGATGGATGCGAGACGCACAGGATCGTTCGTTGTGGCGACGCTTGGAGGAGGCCTATATCCAACAGTGGACGTACGTGATGATGATGATGACGCCTATACAAAGCTATTTTTACAAAAAAGTGTGAAACGTCAAACGGAACTTCTTAGATTTGTTGTGATGTAATTCTTACAACAAATAATGAGATTTCTTTCATCAAAGTAAATGACAAAATAGATTTTCTATTTAAATGTTTTAAGTTCCACAGTGCGACATAAGTATATATAATACAAGTGATTGGCGTTCAATAGGTTAATAGTTGTACCCATTAGTGATTGTATAGATATTAGTATCCAAGTTATTAATATCATTAGCTACAATGAGACTAAGCAGCTACCATCGGAAATCTTAAACGCGTCCGTGGGCGCGACGCGTGGGTGATTGGTAGCAATTGGATATTAAAACATAAGTACGAGACTATCTTATTATTAACATCAATAAATGTTTACTAATCCGTTGAATAGGTCTCTTAATATCACATTACGGGAGCTATTACCTGTCAATGTCAAGGTATCTATTGAAATTGCGAAGGCATCATTCTGATATGTTTTTAACAGTAACTTCTACTTCGTTAACTGTGTGATACTGGAAGTTATTTTTTATTTATTTAGGAATAACTAACAGTCATAGTATGTCTAGTAAATCAAACGACTACAGAATAAATAATCATTTAAAAAAATACTTATATTTGATACTTTTTATAAAGTTCTACTATTAGTAAACAATGATCAAGATCTCTTGATCAACCTTGATTATTGAACCCGGTTGACTAAATCAGATTTCATTTTAACTTAATAATTACCCAAGTCGTTTGACTTTTTGGATAGACTCTATACATTAGGTTTTATTAACTAACTAATGCATATAAGTTCATCATACATAATGCGACTCACACCTTTAATAAAAAAAAAAATCTTATGATGTTATTTTGACCAAAAAGAATAAAAACAATTAATCAATTATTATCCTTTAAATACAATTTTTTTTATAAGCCTTGTATAGTCTCAATGAGGCTGTTCCGAAACTTATTGATGGGCATTGCAAATATATGTCCAACTCAGTAAAAAGGTTATTAACAGCTAGCTTTCTTAACCAAGCCCTCGACAAGAGACTTTTTAGTTCTTTTTTTATTATTTAATTAAGTATTACTAGTATTTTCCTCTTCATCAATTGCATCATTTTGCATTTATGCGTCAACATTTTATATAGCATGTTACAAAGTAACATTGTGGCCATATTTCAAACAGTTTGTTCAAGTAAAACACCCATATCCAAGGGCTTTATTATTCGAAAATCCCCATCAGAGTTCCGGCCGCAAATTCCTCAATAAGCTTAAAATTCCCCGCAGTTTATGGAATTCCCCACAGGCCGGCTAAGCGGCCACTGCAGTTGGTAACTTGGACACCTGAAATTACTGAAAGATTATCCAATAGCTCTAAATATTTGTGTTCCTTGATAAAGACTAAATTTACATTTTTGGAATAGGTCACTATAATTCTAAGGGTGCGATATTCCCGGGATAAGAATTACCTATCCTATGTCAATCATCATCATCATCATATGTAAAGACGTCCACTTTTGGACATATGCCTCCCCAAGTGTCGCCATAATGACCGGTCCTGTGCGTCTCGCATCCATCGGATTCCTGCGACCCTCGCCAGGTCATCGGTCCTCCTTGTAGGAGGCCTTCCAACGGCGTCTTCTGGTATGTGGTCGCCATTACAGAACCTTTCGTCCCCATCGACAATCTGTGTTGCGTCCAATGCAAATCCGTTTGAGCTTGAAGACGTAACATACATACAAACTTCCGCCTCTATAATATTAATGTGATGATTTTAGTTAGAAAATTGGAAGAACAATCTATGAAAACCTTTATCTAATCAATCAGTAAGACCCATCTACTTATTTACAGCTTCATCTCCTAAAACGTGGTTTATAACACGAGGGGTCACGAGACGTAAATCTCTTTAATCTTCGAGTCTAATACAGTTGAGAAGATAATATCCTTACTAATATTATAAAAGCGCATGTGAGTTTGTTTGTTTATTTGTTACATCTTCACGCCTAAATGGCAAAACCGATTTTGACGATTTTTGCTACAAAGATAGAAACATGTCTTTTTATCTTCATCGAGAGACGGACATAGGCTAATAAAAATGAAAGCTTTTTACCAAAAAAAATTAAACCGACTTCAAAAAGTACAAAATAATTTTAATTTCGGAAGTCGGTGTTTCTATAATAGATACCTAATTTTGTCTCTTCGTTATTTAACACCGACTTCCGAAATTAAAATTATTTTGTACTTTTTGAAGTCGGTTTATTTTTTTTTGGTAAAAAGCTTTTTATTTTTCACTTTTTAGTTATGGTAGCACCACTAAAAAGTACCTACCCTTCAGCTAAACATAAATTATCTTATAGCCAGAGTGCATCTCATAACGATTCTAATAATCCCAAATACGGTTACATTACATGAATTTACCTTTCAGCATTCTCACCAGATCAGTTTGATACATCCCCTCCCCCTTTTCTTTCAGTCAGTCATCGACTACACGTATAAACAAAGCAATTTTACTTGTTACGACAATTCTGCTATGATTCTATGAGGGGTTCTGTTCCATATCTTCGAAGTTCATGATCAGATCATAACAATATTTTTATGGGACCAACTTGGAAGCATAACCGTTCAATCAAAAAAAAAAATTTCAAAATCGGTCCGCAATTGACCAAAATATCGGTGAACATACATACAAAAAAAAAAAACAAGAAAAAAAACATACATTCAGCCGAACATAGAACCTCCTTTTCGAACTCGGTTAAAAAAGTGAGAAAAGGGGGAGAAAGAGTAAAGCATATTAATAAACGCGGGTGAAGCCGTGGGTAAAGGTAGTGTAGCATAATGGAAAGTTCTGCGGGGACCATGACGTTCAAAGTAAGATTGTTTTGTTCTTATTCCAGTGTGGGTAAGAGACAGAGTTATACAGGTTGTCTAGCGCCATCTCTTACCCACACTGAAACAAGATTAAAACAAACTTACTTTACACGTTATGGTTTAGTCCTGGACTTCTGCTGGTCTAGACAAAATAAATTCACACAAACCGTAATACCTATTTTGCAAATATACTCTTGCGTCAACTTATTTTCTGTGTAAACTTTCTGAATCCTTCAAGTTTTATTAAAGTCCATTCAAAGGTCCCAGACACGTTTAATAGATTAAGTTTTGATAACAATTTTATGATGTCAACATATTTTATGTGTATAAAATTTACCATCTGTATTTGTAGATGAGTTAACAGACACTAAGTTCGTACTTCTTCACATCAGGCTCGCTTCTTTAGAGTTGGTCTAGTGGTTAATGGCCTTAACTGCTTTGCTGGAGGTCATGGAAATTTCCACCCAGGACAAATGTTTATGTGATGAGCACAATCATTTGTTGTGTCTGGGTGTAATTTATCTATAATATGTATGTATTTAGAAATATATAGTACTAGCTTTTGCCCGCACGGCTTCGCTCCCGCTCTTCCCTACTCTACCCTACCCTACCCTACCCTACTCTACCATACTCTACCATACTCTACCCTACTCTACCCTACTATACCCTACACTACTCTACACTACTCTACACTACTCTACTCTACACTACTCTACGCTACTCTACTCTACACTACTCTACTCTACACTACTCTACTCTACACTACTCTACACTACTCTACCCTACTCTACCCTACTATACACTACCAAACTACACATAAACCATCTACTAAATAGTCCGAACAAAGCCTAAAAATTTGGTTTGGATAGGTGAGCCCGTTCTTGAGTTATAAAATAACAACGAAAAGTGGCATTGATTTTTATATATATAGATGTGTATCAGCTATCTAGTACTCATAACACAAGCTCTGCTTAGCTTAGGACTAGACGACGTTGTGTGATAGTTGTGGAATATTATAATATTTTTTTTTAATGATATTTAAACTTTTGCTTGACTACCACCTGATGGTAGGTAGTGACGCAATCATTTATGGTAAAGCGCACTAGTTTATTAAGAGCTTATTTACTGCAGCCTTAGAAAACATGTTTCATACTCAGAATAGTTACTAAAATTATTCTCAGTATGAATCTCTTCATACAAGGAGGTTGTTCAAATGTGTATTAAAACGGCCACAGAAAACAATGGACAGCTTTCAAAGAAGTGTATCTTATCTGGACGAAAAGTAAACACGTTTTTCTTCGAACTAGACGTGGTTTCCGAGATAGCGTGATTATGCCAACAAAGCGCACGGATTTCTACACAATCTCTTATCTAGTAATCTTACGATAATATTTTACAACACTATAGCCCCATAGCTGACGATTGTATTATGTGTGCGAATACACTGTAAAGACCGGTCGTTGTAGCGACGCTTGGGGGAGGCCTATTTTCAACAGTGGACGTCTTTCGGCTGATATGATGATACTGTAAAGATTCAGGCGCTCATGAATTTTAGTCGACCGGTCAAAATGGAAATCATACCTTTGACTCAACTAATTTACCATTCAGCCAAGTAAAATCCACTCTGTATTAAGATGCCATTAAGATAAATAATCTACTCTAGACACTAACCTCTGAACAAAATGTGCAGACGACTAGTCTAGCCGATCTCAACCTTTTCAATCTTAAGAGCATAAAACGTCGCATTTTTTTCGCCTGCATTAATACCTGCATACTGATTTATTTATCCAACTATGAAAATGCACTTGTGCACGAAACTTGGTCTCGACACAGTATGCATTCAACGATCCAGCCTACACAGGGAGATATTAAAGTGAGGGGGTGGAATGGGAGCTTGCAATCTGAACACCCTCGCCGCCCCTCCCGGCGACTAATTTCCGACAGACTAGTATACTCCTTCGGTATATTCTGTTTTACACTATTTCATATTTTATTGGCTACGGAATAAGATAGTACGACAGCCACAACTGACGTTAATACTCCAACAAACACTACCATGTATTCTATTTTTGTTTCTGCGATGATACTGTTCTGCAACGTTTACATACCTGTAAAAAAAGAAAAACCAGTTAATATTTGAAATCGAATCATAATCACGCACTTCCCCTAAATGGAAAACCAAATATCCACCGCCCGATCCCAATTTAAAACGGTAATAATTTTAGACCAAAAGCTGACGTTTTATCGCAATTTCATCGTCTTCACTTCGTACCAAGCGGCGATAAGTTCCTTTCCAACGGCCTTGCCTGTTTGACCTTTTTGTTTTAACTCACAATACCTATTGCACTACTGTTACCCAGTGGCGTAGCTAGGCCCTCAGAGGCCCCGTATCAAATATATTTGAAAGTTTGTTCTTTTGTACGAAATAGCTTCTATTAATATAGAAATAGTGCTATGAGAGGCCTTAAAATTAAAATCACCTAGTAGGACGTACTAAAATTGGTTGAGTTTTTATTGTCGTCTTGTATGTAGAAAATGCTAAAAAGAAAGGAGTGTGCTAAAAGCTATTTATAGAGCATCATATTATGAGTAGTCAATATTCATTCATTCCTGTCCATGAGAATTTAAGATTATGGACAACATGTTACAAATTTTGGCCTAAGTCGGGGCCCCTGTTGCTTGGGGCCCCGTATAATTGATACGGCAGATACGGCGGTAGCTACGCCCCTGCTGTTACCAATAAGTTCATTAAGTATTATTACTTCTACCATGTGACGAGTGATATATTCCAGTACATTTTTATGTCTGTATTGCTTAAGATATGTTATTCATCTAGTGTTGTAACTTACCAGTCTAGTCACAAACAAAGCATTATGAATAAGACGTACCTATATAGTTGTTATAGTATTCAAATCGTGACCCAAATAGAGCTTTCCTCTGGAGATATAAAGTTCAATTTCGTAGAGCAGGCGAAGCTTCCTAAGTAATAAATCCATTGGAACTAATATCGACACATAGATGCCAAGCCAGTGCTTGCCAATTCGTCTACAGTATCTGGTTCCCAAGACAACAACTAGCTTGTATAATCGGCAAGTTATAATATTTCCTGACTATTGTTCGTAGTTTCGGCCTTTTGATTGGTGTAAAGAGCTTTTAATATTGTTTAATCTGTTCATGACGCATGTACTGTATCTGTGTCAACTGTCAGAGGTTCCATATGTTAGGAATTATCAAAATGCTGATCCTCAATTTCTGTGTGAAAATTTCTAGCACGACTAAAAAACAAGCGACACAAGTCGTTAAGTTGAAAAAGGGTAACAATGGCTCACATACGAGGTCCTATAGCAACACGTTATTACATGGTGCACTATTGCAATGTTTTATGTGCTCGAACATTTTCTTGGACGACAGCAGGAAATCCTGGCTTAACGCTTTTATGGAAATATTATTGTTATTCTGCTTGTGTCAATTGCTAGCCGAGATCTGTTTTTTTATGAATACTGTTATTGTTCCGAGCTTATCTGGTGCGCGCACATTTAAATGCTCATCGGGTGTAGTTTTCATATTACATACTGGGAACATAGGTGTTTTGTATTGTACATTTCTACTGACACAAATGTGGATAGGAGAGTCGGTAAGATACTTATTAACCGACTTCAAAAAAGGAGGAGGTTTTCAATTCTCCAAAGTTTTTTTATTTCAACCTCGATTACTCGCCTTGACCGATTAAAATTATTTTTAGTTTGAAAGGGATCTGATGATAGCGTCCAGAAGAACTCAAGCGAACTCTTCAAATTTTATAAGCTGATTTGTAATGGTTATAATTTCTATAGACACCTTACTATAGAACTTGCACACTATTGAAGTTTGGCGAGCAATGGGTAGCTTGCCGTCCGGCCGTCCGGTAACCTTGACTATGATAATATTACCATGCCTTGACGAACCGAGCTTGTGTCGTCGATGGCACGTAGTGTTCCCTCAAGGAGATGTCAGCAAACTGTAGGGTCGAAGCCTACAGGGGCCATGGGTGATGCGAAAAAGAACTCCGAGACCCTGGGTCGAAGACAAAGAGAGAAGGAGTGGGGTTTAGTCAGTAAAAGTCAGACATGCCCTCCCGCACCGTCCAAGAGCGGGAGAAGTAATTAGATGATTTCCCACCTAAAATAAAGACGAAACAAACCCAGAAACACCGACTTTCTACTATGTAAAGTTTTTCTTCAAAAGTTGATGCTAAGAATATACCGAGGCACTTCTCCGAGACATTGTAGAATTACTGATTTAACGAGATGCGAGAGATTGTATAAGACTAGTTTGTTTGCAAATACCCTAATGTTCATTCTAAACATCTGGGATTTTAAACAGTGCCAATGTGTTTACCAGCTCATTAAAATGTCGGTTTTAAAGGCCGTAACAATGTAACACTACTGAGGCACTACGAGCTCTTAACACGACCTATTTCACGACCTAAACTGAACTGATAAAGGTATAGAGCTATATAAGGTGTATAGTTCCATAATAGAGCTGTACAGGTTGCCAAATATTGGTCAGAAAAAATAGGTATATCAAATAATGGTGAGTATCAATACGAAAAGAAGAAAAAGTCCCATATCACTGTCTCGTTCGCACGCCTGATATTTTACCACATTATGGTAAGGCCCCTGTGTTGGATTGGAATATAACAAAAACAAATCCATCCTGCTTCAACACTATGGTCTTTCTCTTTCTAACCAATAGATATATATTTAATGGATTGAGTTCCCCGTGACCACTTGACTGAAATCCCTAGTATGGTTATAGTTACTGTATACCTTTAGCCTTGCTTTAGAAGCACACGTCTCACGTAATATTACTGAAACACACCTTTCAATATAAAGAAAAGGATAATAAACAGTTATTATTGAAATCCTTAAAATGATGTTTCTCTTTGGTGTCCTATTAACCCCAACACCTTGAGCACAGAAACCCATTACAAAATACTACTGGAGGTATACCATACGTCAACTGGCTTCAGGAATCTTCTGGACAATTAACAAAAGCCCTGTTATCAATTAAACAAAGTTTTAATTCGAGTATATCTTATCTTGTATGTACAAGATAAGATATACTTTATAGATAAGGCCTATATTATCATAAAAAAGATTACCATTTGCAACCTCATGAACATTTTAATTTACTATAACATGAAGCCGCTTGTCGGCTCTGGCTTATAATATTTAATCCTGTTTGTCTTTCATTTGGGTCATGCATGAGCATTGCAAGAGCTACAAGAGAGTAGGATATTGTTTTTCAAAACAAAACCACGTATTTGTACTGGTGTGTGCCTTCAAATTATTTGTACAGTTGAAATTTCACAAAAATTCAATTTACTTTTCTCTAGCTCGTAACTTTTGTATATAAATATTACAAAAGGCCAGTCTTGACTGACTGTCTCTTAACTCATCACCGCCCAGCCAATTCCTTGGACCATACCCTATTCGTGTTAAGATTAGATACCTTTTTTACCGTCTGTTCAATCGATTTTAACTTCTATTTCGAAGGCAAAAGGATGGCATTAAAAGCAAAAAGTGGTTACTACACCAACTATTTACTGCAGCCGCTATTATCATGCCACCAACGTAATAAAGGTCAAAATTGGTTGAACGGACAGTAAAGTTTTCATAAATGACTAATGTTATTTTGAATAGAGTATAAACCGCTGATATTTTACACAGAGGTTCTTGTTATGTTTGACAAAGAGTAAAAAAGTATTTTACAAAATTCATCCTCTAAAGGTATAAAACAGGGGTCCATAATTTGTATGGAGAAGCCACTTACACACAGACAAAACCGTTGACAGAAGCTTGTCATCCATATACGGGCAGATGGTTCTAAACGTATTAAACAAGTAGATACACAGACCGCACCGGTGGACAGCGAGCTATCGATTCAATTCTAAACTGTTTACTAACGTGATGATCCTACATAATTACTCACCCATAAATTAATTAAACGCCCAGCACCAAGCAATCATTGCTATGATAACTTTCATTACTTTCATTTCAATTTACAAAGCTTCGAGATTTAAGTAAGGATACTTAATTAAAGTGGTACACTACGGGTTAATTTACATAGAAACTACCTCAATGGATAAGAATCGTGGGTGTCGTAAGAGGCGATGGAGAGATTAGATCAGGTGAATGAGCAGCAGCATCCACCTGTGATAATTAATACTGCATGCATGCGTGAACTAATATTGTGGAGATCGAAAGTGGTAAATAATGGTCTAAAAGAACAATGACCAAAAGAAATAATATCTTAACTTCAGTATGAATTATGTTCGAAAAGCCGACATAATTTCTGCTATAATTTCTTAAATGTGTTTGGTATTTTGTTGGAATATCTACTTATAAGTAGCAGTTTTGGCAGTTATTACTTAAATAAAATAATTGAGTGTGTTGATGCCTGTATTTCGGCCAAACCAAAAGTAATAAGCTTAAGAGCTTTTCGGCCAAAGTGTACATATTCGAAAATGTACGAACTTATAACTTACACGTTGGTACTGGTGTGCTACTACCTTTTTAATAAGGCTTTTAACAATCCATTTTTTTTTATTACGGCAAATGAAATAATATTGAAAGAAAGTCGCATGCGATGGTACGCTCATTTTCTTAGGTGAAATGACAACCATCCAGTTAAAAAAGCCTTAAGTATCTCCGACCGACCTCGTACGACCGTCGACCACCGCCACCTGGTGGTCAAATATGCAAAAAGAAATCCAGCAAGCGAGTCTGAGTGCACAGATAAGCCTGAACAGGGCTCTCTGACGTAAACGTACAAGGAGACCCGACGCCAACTAAACTGGGAAGAGGGTTAAACAAAGAAGAAGAAGGGAAATGAAGTAATATTAATATGTACGCTAAGTTAGTATTTCAAGTATTTAAACCTTTAACTTGATATCGGGACTCAATATACATTCATCATCTTCATTTCAGCCGAAAGACGTCCACTGTTGGGCCTCCCCAAGTATCGTCATAATGACCAGTCTTGTGCGTCTCGCATCCATCGGATTCCCGCGACCCTAACCAGATCATCGGTCCACCTTGGTCAGTGGGTCGTCTTAGGGGCGGATTTCCAGTAAAAACCTCTGAAAATCATAATTTGCCTAAAAATTAAAAAAGTCAAAAAAGTAATCCTCTAGAGACCTTGCAAATTTTATTCTAAATGACGACAACTATTTCCAAAAACTTTTAAGGGTTTAAAAAAACAGCTATTTCCTGGAGCAAGTTCTGTGAAATTTTCGAGTAAATCTCGGAATTACCGAATAATAACAGAGTTTTCAGGCGTTATCTCTCTTTTTTTGCGTTGCCTTTTCGTCAAACATCGCGTTGGATTGCATTAAATGAAGTAACAAGCTTTTAAACCATTTTCGATGTACACGATAGGCGAGTGGAAAAGGACCCTCTTAACATGTTATCTTAGGCTATGTGACGCAGAATATTCACACAAATCTAACGACATCACATTGGATCTGATGAACAGTTTAGGAGCTAATGAAGGAACAGATGATCATCCATATAAGCAAACATTCGAGTAGAATGGCAAACTAATAACCCACAGTTGGATAGAAAGTAAAAATAGAGTTTTGCGACGTGGATTTGACTATATATACCAAGCAGTTAAAGAAGTGGAAAAAGAAATCACTACTCAATATTGGAAACTTTTGTTTGTTGAAATCTGAGTGTATCCGCTTAGTAAATCCACTATTCGTTTTTCTTTAAAATTTATCTAAAAAAAAATGTAAACAATCCATATTCTCCCTAAATATTTGTGGAACCCGAAGACCCAACTTAAGTGGCAGAGCACATTGCTCGCAGAACAGATGGTCGATGAGGCCTAAAAAGTGGCGATCGCGTAACGAAAGGCGCAGTGTTGAAGGCCTTCCAGATGATGAATCGATGACCTGGTGAGTGTCGTCGGTGGATGCGAGACGTATACAGGACGAGTCGTTGTGGCTATGCTTGGGAAGGCCTATTTCCGATGTCTTTAACGTCTTTTGGCTGAAAAGATGATGATGATGACGCTTAAATAAATACTAAACATTATCATCTCTATCTCTAAAATACTCATTTTATAAAAGTATGATTTACTTTACGTTGACAAATGCACGATATGAAAAAAAGATTTTCATTTTGACAACGTCTCTTGGGTTTTCGCTCCCAAGCGCCTTGTTGAAAATGCTTTCTTATTACGGGATTGTGATACAATTCTCGCAGGGTCATCCCCTCTGTTTTTCATAACCACATCTTATGATTTCGCAATACAATAATTTCGCTACAGAATTACGCTGCTCAAAAATAGAGTGAGTCGTTCGCGAGCTTTCAGCTGAGTCACCATCTTTTTTCCTCCTTTGTAAATGTGGGGAAATGTATTAATTTGCTTAACAAATAAATAAGTTTCCCACCTTTAAAGGGCAGTTTTATATCTTGTAGAGGCGTTACGTGGGTGTTTCTCTTAAAGGTTATCTATCCACTGAAAAGATGATGTCTATAATCGACTAAATTTCTCAAATTAGATTTTTAATCAAATTATTTGCTTAGTTCTCGTAGGCGTTGTACATTCAACTTGGAATCATTTGACAGACGAAATTACATGGAAAGGGAGTAATGAATGGCATTAACTATTTCTCGCGGCTACGTTTGTGTAGTAAAAGTAGTACAGACGTACATTCTCGGAATAAAAAGTAGGCTATGGCTATGTCCTTAACCCATATTCTGACATATTTATTACTAGCGTCATGGAACTTCATTTATTTTTTACTTTTCATTCAGTTAAGAATCAAAGTACGCCATTTTATCTAAAGAATTTCGGAAAGATCATTTCTTTTTTTGTCCACTGCGGTTTTATCTTCTCTAAATTAAACATACATATTTTGAGTATAGCCACATTTTCTGCTCACTGTGGAACTTTATTTATGAAAATAGCCAAAGTTCTACGTCTTGAAACTGTGGGACAATTCATGACAGCCAGGATGCTCCACTGCCTGCCTTAAGTAATTACTTAACCCGGTTGGTATTCACTTTGTATGTAGATCACTAGGTTTTAAATAACGGAAGTAACAAACATTCATAATATTTATCCACATTCGGTAAAAAAATCCTAATGCATTCGAAATGTACCGGAATATGTTAGAGCCAGAGTGACTTGAATAAAAATGAGGTCAAATTGGATCAGAGTGAGATAAAATCTATGGGAGGCGTATATGTGGGACCATGGGACTTGTTTTTGCCGCTTGATGGTAAAAACATATCCGCATGCGTTATACGTAGATAGGGGTTACCATGTGCATAGTTGAAAGAAGTACAATAAGTCATGTGTTAATAGTTATCAATTAAAGTGTAGTTAGCTTTACGCAACTTCCACTAATAACAGTGTCAAGCTAACATCCAGGTTGTGATTAAATAACTTCCCAGCGCATTATTAATTGTCAAGTATTTATTTCATTATCTGTACTTATCGCTAACAATCACACCTTCACACTGATCTCAACTAAGGTAAGAACACAATGACTCGTAACTTTTCCCTGTTTAATCAAATTACTTGTTGTTCGTCCATCAATCTTCACCTCACGCACACAGATCAAAATCAAACGAACAATGTTATCTTCAAGCGCCATCGACATCATCTAATTAGAAGACAGGCGGCCATTCCACCTATGATGCGAGCCTAAAATAATAGTGCACTAAAATGTCTGTCAGTCTGCGAATCCAAAGTCAAGGCAACAAAAAAATAATCACCGATTCCAAAGTATGGCAGAAATTTGTGCCGACACGCACGCCCAAGTGAGCGGCCCCTTTATTTGACAGCAAATTAATAATCACACAGGAGACCGGAACGCCTTAACTGACACCCGCAACGATTCAACATCGACTTTATAATGTAAGCAATAAAGTCTAAGGTAAACATTTAACATCAAATAAATGTTCTTATGCAATTTCAATCCTTACGGTGTGAGACATTAAAGCTTAAATCGAGCACCGGAACGAAGTTAATAGGATGTAATTTATCCGGGTTGAAGCGCGTGGTTGCCGCTCCGGGTGCGGTGCGAGGGAGACGGGCGACGACCGGTCGCGGGGCCCGACGAAGACGGAGATGTTTTTGTTGTTGCGCGCAGTAGTCATTAGTCGCCGGGCAGGCAGCTCGCGGCCGCGCCACCGTCGCCGTATTGTGGAAACGAGGTGCGAGCACTAAACGTCGTAAGCGGCATTCTCATTAATTTTCAGGAAGACGTGAAATTCCCTCTCATTGCTCTCGCCCTTCGTTAAATAGCTTCCAGCCTGTTTCAGGCTTTCGAACGCTGCACGTCCGATTCAATGATATTTAATTCGACGTTTCACGATTAATTATACCGCTTTGTGTTAAAATTAATTTACTAAAACAACAATTTAAACAAACCTTGGATCTTGAGTAAATAAGATTGGTTGATCTTAATCATAAAGATCTGAACTAAAACGTACTTAAACACACAGACACAGATGCTAATGAGATGATAATATAATTTCAAACAAATAGCAAAACAGAAAACACGAGCAAAAAGCTGTTCAACGGTCTTACACAACCTGCACCATTTAAAAAAACGAATGAATATTCATAAAGTATCTCTAATAGCATACTAAATATTAACGTCAACGCGACAAAAAAAAAGTTTGAGGGCAAAGGCGATAACCCAAGCGCGGTTTTGTGGCGGGACTGAGGTCACTGGAAGATTTACATTCAGCCAATAGACTGCTGTTCACAATTAATTTATGTTATAACTGATGGGCGGTGGCATAGATGTATCTTAGTTATGAATGCAAAGTAGCCAGTTGAGGAGGTTATATGCTATTACGGAATATGTAATTGATTACATTATAGTGACATATTACTAGTATTAAGCAATTAACGTAACTATTTATTTCAAAAGATAACATCTGATAAAATTTTCCACAGCTTCAGTTAGTCATGTCATGATTGACTTGAATGAATCACTTTCCGAAAATGTAGAACCTACTGTGGAAAATTTCTACCTAATAAAATAAAATCGCATAAAACTGCACAATAGATCATTAATGTGATTCCAATCACGTAGTTCCACCATAACTCATTTCAATTTATCAGTGCGTTGTACGATGGTAGGAAACAATAGCATAACCTTGCGGGCTCGGTTCAGCTGTCTGTCCATTCGTCCATAACCACTGTTGCTGAGGGTCTACGTTTATCACTACATCTACCTTACACTAAATCGCCATAAATAAATTCCTACTCCAGTCACAATAACTGGAACCAATATTGACAAGTTCACTTCTACCCGAACTTTAACTCCAATAAAATGCAGAAAGAATTTTCAAAGATTCAATCTTTAGTTGTTGAAAAAGTTTCTTGCCAGCTTTTCTCAGTAAAATCAACGTTCCGAATTGGCTGCGGCGGCAATTATAATAGTAATTGCCATAAAAGCGTCTTGTAAACTCAAATGAATAAAACTGTTTTGAATGTGACGTTGAAGCATAATCAAATGGGTCTGCGGTTGGTCTGGGTAAACCCACCTTTAGTAATATTTTCACGTCAAGCCGGTCAAAGGTATGATAATTTAAAGTCGCAATACAAGTTTTGTAGTCAAAAGTTTGTGGAATTAAGCCAAAATGTGATTTACCTTCAATTTTAAATATAACATTTTAGACTGGAAATACTTTCAAGAAATTGACTTAACATCTAAGCTATTACCAAAGTAAACACTAGAGTGTCTATCTATCTTGCAATATTATGATTGTAAAAAGCTTACGACCTCGGTTTTTGTTCTTCAGAAAATCTTCAAGAGAACTGCCACTTGCTCAAACCAAATAATCTGTATAGTCAATGTCAACAAACACACGTGGTGATCTCGGTCATAACTCCGCATGAACCCAGAGTGATCCATTCCACTTCCGACAACCAAGGTCCTGCGCCCACGCGTTGGGTCGACGCCAGTGTGAGATGCACACGTCGTGTCACACAGAAATAATGTTAAACACCACTTTATAGCAGGAAATGTATTTAAATGCAAGCTATATCCTGTCACACCCGATCTGCACCTTACGAAATTAGAATACATCGTCTCTTGAAATCACTTGCAGATAAGATATTGCAAAGAATGTATTCAATTTGTAATCTGCAAAATCATTATCGCATTTAGCTTAGGTAGTGCAATCTCAAAGATAAGCAGCTAAAAGGATGGAAACGATAGCATAAATCTACATGACATTAAAACATGCAGCTGTAAAGCCAACATGTGCATAACATTCACAAGAGACAAATTGTCAACCTTTCGCCCACTCACTAATATTTTAGAAAATCTTTCTTCTTGATTCATATAAAAAACGGACTGAACGCTGGTAATACAACAACTCTTTCTAGTGAATCAAAAGTTTCAAAATAAAATGCAGCAGTAAAGTCGTCGTCACACGCGCCAGTCACGTTTGCATTTCGCATTCACAATGGCGCGCTGGGCGGGATGCACCCTGCCACTTCCGACAACGGCGACCAGCCCACGCACTGCCTGATACCCAACGCTGTTCCATTCAGAAAATAACATTAGTAGTTTTCTACTCAAAAAACAACAATGAAAACTAGGTCAAAGATTTATACCGGGAAACTGAGGACTTAAGATTTCCAATGGCTTTAAAATTTCACTTCGGAATGCAATCGAACTTTAATGCTGATCTCAAGATCGAAGAAAAGTTATCGTTTCATGCAAACTTTAAGCGTTCAAAGGAAATAAGTGATAAATCATTATGATGGCAGTCTGGCCGCAACTTGTATGAATAGCAATATAGGTCAAGCCTAGTTAAAGCATTTGAATGACCGCAACCTTTCATACTACAATGTATCTATAATTATTATTCTCTGTTTTGAGTTAAATAGAATACAGACCAGGGCTATGTCAATAATGATTGTAAAGCTTATGCAAGCAGATTCGATCAAAGGATTTATCCGTCAGTCCCTGTTTAAGTTATTTTTATAAATAGCAGTTACTTGCAGCGATTCTACAATGTCTTCGGCATATTATGTTTAAACTTTCCATTCATCAAAAAGTAAAAATTATCTGTTCTTTTACATAATGCTTCATCACCTTAGACGTTTTCTTAACCCTTTGTCTTTACTAAACGCAATCCACATAAAATAGTGTCGTAAAAGCAGAATCAAGTCCCGGATATTAATAGGGCGGCACCTAGTCTCTTCCCGTGGGAGTCATAATAGTCAATTAAGGAATTATATCAGGTGAATAAATATCAGCATCCACCAACATACCGGGAACTCACTAAAGGTTATTTGAAGGTAGCAAATGACAGAAGTAAATGACACTCACTTAAAGTAGACCAAAACTAGACAAATGATTATCTATCACTTTAGTTTTTCTTCTCCTTTCAAATTGTAATTATATGTTATATTTATTAATTTATTATTTGGTTTTTATTTATGTATTATATTATATTCTTACAATGTTCTGTTTGTTGTTGTACACTGTCAACCCGAAATCTTTTTCTTTTCGTTTCAGTTCATCCAAAGGTTGTCTGGTAGAAATTGCCCTGTGCAATAAGACCGCCTATTGTACACTTATTTTTGTAAATGTTTGTCCTCTACTAAGTTAAGGTGTGCAATAAAGTTGTATAATAATAATAATAATGATTATAAGGCCCCGGGGCTAACACAAGAGCTTCGGACCAGATTTTTTATCGCAAAATTTATCGCAGCAAAGTGGGCTTAGATTAAAATTAGAAGGTGGTGTGTAAAAATAAAACAATAGAAGAAAACAACTATAACTCAAGCGTTTCTATACCTGTGTTGTTATAGAATAAGTTAACACCCGAGATGATTACGCAAGTGTAACAATGGGGTAATTATTAAGTTATTATTATATGGGAAATGATTGGTTTCACTTATGGCTTACTCTTTGTTAGTAACTGCTTTTGTTCCAAGTTTTATGTAACTGTTAAGTAGCAATATCGCAAGTTGAGAAAACTTTAAGTTTTAACGTCTTTTATGAAGTATCAAGGTAACAAACTCTTGAAAGAGGTTTTAAACCACTATTGTATAAATTTGTAGAGCTTAACTTAGAACTAATATTTCTACTCACTTCATCTCGTTTGATAACTTTAACTTAAGACAATACAATCAAATTATATCTCAGTCTTTTTATTCAGAGTATAAAGTAATATCATCAATTCAGACAAAATTGATCTTTGGAGAAAACCAACGGCCAGATCTAGATACATAAACACAAAATACTAAATGATAAAGTCAATACGCGTGAAAATCTTCCCATGGGTATGCAACCCTTGTCGATAATAATGCGGGTCAAGCAACAATCTACTCATAACCGACCGTATTAAAAGCTTTCTTTTATGGATATTGCCTAATGCAGCAAGAACTGTGACGTAAACAATAATGCCCATAGAATGATGGTAATGCGATACACAGAACGGGTGTAATGACATCATACGTTAAACAATGCCTCTTTAGTATAGACTTAGGATATTATTACCAATCTTACAGTACTCGATAAAAGAGTTATGAACAAAACAGTAGTCCGGACATAATAGGTTCTTCTAAGTGATTCTTTTGTGGATAATATAGGAGTTCTAGCCATTAATTGCTAGCGTGCCACGTTATAAAGTCATCGTGGGAAAATCTCCAGCGATACGGAAAAGCATGGGAAACTTATCGAGTTAGACTGCGGAACATTTAAATCGATAAATCTAATGAGTCTCGGAATATTGTCCTAGTCTTGAATATTCTTGCAAGTTAAAACCTAGAACTTCTTGATCGTATTATATATGGAACTGTAATACTGAGCAACTAGCTTGGCTGAGACTCAATCAGATTGAATAAAAGTAGGTACGAAACCTTTTCTCGATAATTACTGCTGCTGTTAAAAGACTTCCAGTTGCATTCAAGAGGCCTTAAGAGAGACCTAATCTGTAATCAATCAAAGACCACTTCTTTATCAAAAAGTCAATTTTGAAGGACAGAAAATCCACTTGCACTCTTAAATTTTTAGTCGTAAGTAGATACCGCAGAGACAGTACTATTTTACAAGTAGTCAGTTATGGATATAGGATTTATGGTTTGTTTGGCGACTCCCGATTCAGCAGGAATCTCAATTATGAGTCGAGACAGCTTCTGGAGTTCTGGATGCTACGTCTAATCATCCTGTTTTTACAGGTTTTCTTTGAAAATTCAAGACAAGACAGTTTTTATCGGATCAATTTTAATGCTATCAACGGTAGGACACAATTTGTAAAAAGCAAACGTAAAAATATTATAATTAATTTACCTTGCCGTAATTTGTAGGATTTAAATACAAGCACGATATTAACAACCACAGTAGATATAACCAAGGTTCGTATTAAAATGCAATGTGAGTGCACGAACATATTAAATTAAAACAGTAACCAGTAATGTCTGCACAATAAGGTGCTAATTCGGAAGTGGCAAGTTAACGTTTAAACACAGTTCATTAACATGGGTCTGGAAGCAAGGTCATTCGGTACATATAAGCGAAGTTATTTTATGTCGTGGCAAATTTATCAATCTTCCTTAAAAGTCTTAGTGAGTCCGAACTAAATTTATTTGTCAACTGTAAAGCGTGAAGCTATTTCGTTTTATTTTCTAGTTCAGCACTATGTGAGTTTGTTAGAATTTTTAGGGCGAATTTCGTTTTCTGATTAATGGTAAGCTTAGCGTAAAAGCCTGTTGTAGGTGCTGCAAATATTTGTAGCTCGAACATTGACATAAGTGGTATACCAATTGAAGCAGCGTAAAGTGTTTAACGGATTCAAGTGTATTATTATGTTTGGCAAATCTCCAAGTTTAATTTTAGCCATTATTTCATTTAAAATTAATGGTAGAATAACATTGGAGTTTGTGTAAAAAGTTTAAACAGGAAGTTTTCAATACATGTTAGGCTGCGACGTTAAAGTTTCTCATCAATATTGTTGAAGGAGATGAGAAGACCATCTGTTGTGTCGTTGACGTGACTTACAGTTTGTAGGACAACGGCACGACAGGTGGCGTCACATCGGGCTGTTACCATAACCACCCAAATACGGCGTGACTTAGTACCGAACCTTGAACGGTTGACTTGATATCGATGCTAAACTAAATCGTAAATTATGAAATCTTCAATATATAAAAGGAGAAACTGACTGATTGGCATATCAACACACAGCCGAAACAACAGATACTATTAAAATTAAATTTTGCAGAAGGTTTTATTCTATGACATAGATAATAAGCACTAATTAGGGGTTTTTGAAAATTTAACCTTTAATGGTAGTTAAGGGGGTGAAAAGAGAGAATTTCGTTTGTATGGAAAGTCTCATTCGGTGTGCCGATATACCGGACAGTTTGCACATATTGTAATCTAAATGTTGAAAATGTCTAATATTGTATAAAGGTTGTCACTATTTATTTTCAGGCATAAAATTTATTACAATCATTTATAATTTAAAATTCAAAACTTGGCTGTGATGGAACCATAATAGTCAATATTCTCTCTTTTAGCTTCTTAATAAAGATATTAAAAAAAAACCACTCCCAATAGAACAATTCAGGAGGTTTTAAAGATTGTATGAAGGATTCTTATTTCTTGTGTAAAATAACTTTAAACTTGGCAAAATTGGAATTAAAATGAATAATAAAGACTGTCATTATTAATATTTCGAAACTACCCTCAAATATGGTTAAAGGGTGTTCAAGTTTTATAAAAACGATCTTGAGAACGAAGTCGCGGTCAAAGTACAATTAGATTAATAAACAACGCTACAAGCAAATGCGCAAAGTACGGTAAGTTACATTAATTAATAGAACACAAATGTGTATTGTGTTACAGTGATAAAAATAAATAAATGGGTCGATATAACTGTTTATACGCGTTAATCTACATATGAGCGTATGTAGCGCATGCAAGATCATAATTTCAAATAGCAACACATGATATGATAAGATACAGATATACTATAGTGGATGAAGGCTAGTAGAGTGTTTTGTATTTGCAATTTTTATTATATCTCTTTGATAACATATGGTGATCGTCTTATTAACAACCTTGTAGCAAAAGGTTTTAGGTGCAAATTTCAGTAGCACGAAAAGCGAATTTTTACAAGGTCAATGGAATAGGTAATTATCAAGTCTTATGATAATTACTTTAAAAGTCTGAACGACCTCCGGTGAACCGAGAATAGTCTGGAAAATCTGCTCTCTTTTGATTTGGAGTTGAATTTTTTTAGCTTTTTAAGTTGATATTGATTGAATCCATGACGTAACAAAAGCTATTGTATTTGGGATATAAGATTTAGCTCTAGGTTCAATTTCAGGAGTAATTTATTTTTTTCTCCAACAGAGTTGTAGTAATTTAAATCATTGCATTGGTCGGCTATTTATTTAAACGCGTATATACCTAAATGAGCAGCACTCAATGAGCAGTTTGTAACTGCTCATTGAGTTTCTTTATTTTAAATTAGTTCCTAACTAAGCTATTGTTCTCGTCAAAATTACAATTTAAATAATGTATAAACAGTGATGACTAACGGCGTTATCTCTTATTAATTCTATGATTAGTTAGAAATATGAGCTCAAGATAAGAAAAAAAGTTATCAGTAAAACCCAAACCTGTGAACCTATTCCTTTTAAAAGTAAAATAAAGAACACTAGTAATTAAAGAAAAAACCCATGACCTGTTTTGGTTTTCTATTTAAAAAAGAATGACGTTACCAAGATGTGTTACGTATATAATAGACCAAATCCACTTATTTATCAACATTCGTTGGAAAATATGGTGAACTTTGTGGGAAACTTTCTTAACCACTTCATAGAAATACTACCTCAACCTGTAAAAACCTAAATGACTCAAATTTCGTGAAAGACTCAGTCAATAATTGAATAATAATTTATTACTTAAACCTAATTGAATCGGATGAGACATGTCTGCGGCATGCCCGATTAACTGTTGGCCAAAGTAATACAAAATAGGTGCACAATCAAATGCAGCCGTGGCAGACCACGAAGAAAATGGTGAGGTGAACTAGACAGATATTGCCAAAACTGGACAGAGGAAGAAGAACGGACCCACAGAAGAAAGTAGTGGAGGGCATCCTTGGCCCAAAAATGGAACAGAAAAGGCTAACCAAAAAAAAAAAACTAACAGGACATCTTAGTACTTACGCATACAGTGGGCACAGGTTGCTCATATCATCATGTATGTAGGTGACGATGCTTATTCATCAGTCAATTTTATTCATTGAGGTTACGTAACTAGGTTAACAAATAATACATATTGTAGATGTGTTTTTCTTAGTATTTCTTGTTAATTTTCATGAAAAGCCTGCTTTCAATCACAAATCTGTTCTTTTCATTGGATCTTATGTCTGCTGTTTGATTTGAATCTAGGCTAAAGCACTTATTCTCTGTTATATTGGAATGACTTACTGATGTCTCAAATTAAATACTACATCAAAGACCTTGTGCTACCTACTATCCTGCCGTCTATGAAACCAGCAATTTAAAACCTAACACCAGCAAAGACCTATTCGCTGCCTCAGAAGATATGCCGTGAAAATGGGGAAGTATTGGGCCCATATTAAGAGATAGTATTATATTATAGACCGTCTAACAGTAAATCGCCAGGTAAAAAGAAAAAAAAAACAAATTTTCTTTTTTGTCAAAATTTAAAGATTCAAAAAGATAATTTCAACTTCGTCCAAATGCCAACCTTGTTCGTTTATTATCTTCTCCCATATTCCAGATATTATATAAATTTCTTAAAATAATCTTCATTTAAATTGTTCCATTTGGTGTCCAATCATCATCATCAGCCTTTTTAACCCTAGATAGATAACCATATTTCACTGTACACTAAAGATAACCATACGTCGACTCGACGTGCGAATGTTTGAGTGAGCATATATTGGATTATGTATATAATAGGTTTATAAATGTGATATTATGTATTACGTACAATAATTGTATTGTGAGTAAATGAAAAACATTAGAGTTTATTTATATTTTTAATAGAAAAAAAAATTAATTAACAGAACAAGGTACTTCTTACTTTACCAATCTTAAGCCTTTCGGAAATTCTCCGTCAGTCGTATAACTTATTATGTAAACTTTTCAAAATTAACTTTTTACAATCTCTATAATATAAAAAACATGAGAAAATAACCATTTTTATTCATTTTAGCCTCAACGGCACTTAGATCAGGCGCTGGACTTGTGCTTTTCACAAATGGGATTTTTTGCAGCCGTCACACTTTGTTTTTGTCATTTTTCCAATTTTTGATGGAAAAAAGGCATAATATTTTCTTTTCTTTGCCTAAAGGATACCTTTACGTTGTGTGGGAGGTACAATATGTCTTTTTGGCAATAATATAAAAAAAAATCTTTTATATTCGTCTGTTAACTAAGCATTTGCTACCTTGTCTTCATTCATGGGGTTATCAAGGTATTATCTACTGAGTTTCTTCATAAATTTCATTATGTCCGTATAATATTAGGTCCTTACACATGAAATTAACGTTTTGTACGGGAGGAATATAAAGTTTTTTTTTTTTGTAAAATATTTTTTCAATTATTCAAAGTATGGACCGTTGTTATCTATGCACTTTTGCCATCTCTTAGGTAGTTCATTGTGATCAATGACTAACTTTTGTAAAAAAAACATGGGGGCGAGTATCAATAAACTCTTTGAAGGCAGATTGGACTGCCGCATCGGAGTTGAATTTTTGTCCTTGTAAGAAGTTGTCCAAATTCCGGAAAAAATGGTACTTTGTTGAAGCAAGGTCTGGGGAGTACGGTGGATGTCGCAGACATTGCAATTGTAGACAAAATACTAATTTCATATGTAAGGACATAATATTGGCCACTTGTTCTACCTTTAGTAGCTGTACAATGATTTACTCTAAGAATTTGTCACTGTGGCATAATAGTGCAACTCAGCATACTTGGCGAAGCAATTTCAGGAGTTTCAGGATCATTTTCAGACATATTTTCAATATCTAATGGGTATACCACTGGGGGAGCACTCACTTCAGTCTTCGATATTACTTTGTACTTTATCTTCTAATAAATTACCTTCAGTTTTAATGTCCGACCCCTGAATCTCTTCATCGCTCATTTCATGCAACAACAGACTGATTTCTGAACCATCTATACGATTTAGTGACATCATTATGTTATTAATAACATAAGTAAAAAACGAATAAAAAAGACGTATACTTATTCTCAAAAAAAAAGTAACATATTTTCCCAATAGTCTAAAAACTGACACTAAAGATAACCATACGTCGCTTCGACGTACGGCAGATAAATATTGACGAAAGTATTAAACTTACCCGAGTGTTAAGGGTGTGTCCTGCAAGCTTCGATAGCCGACTGAGTTGGCAGGAAAGGGCAATTTAGTGATACAAAAAACAAACGAGTTATAACATTTTTACAAAATCGAATACGTCGTTTCGACGTAGGTTATCTTTCTAGGGGTTAATGTTCTCTCTGCTGGGCCTCAGGCCTCCTCTCTAGGAGAGGAAATGGGCCGTAATCCACCACGTGGACCCAGTGCTATTGCATGATTTTTATAATATTCTTCTTTCTTATTCAAACAGTTCTGGCACAATTTCGACGAGTGCTTAGGGAAGGTACTCACTAACTTAGTAGCCCAGCTGTTTTTGTCTTTGTCGCACTTTCATCGCCCATAATATAATGTGAGAAAGAAAAATTGTTGCGGGGACTTGCTCTTGTACGCTGCTCTAAGATTATTAATCAGTTGAAAAGTGAATCCATGAATGTGATTCAGTCCACAAGATATTCATTGGTTTAGTTTTTCGATTACCCATACAAGATTTTCGAGTTTACAGTTACCAAAGTAAACCAAACATGACATTACCACCACCATGTTTGATAGTAGGCACGGTAAATACTCCTAAAGATCTCTCTACTTTTGACGGGCGTACATATACAAGTCTATTGGACGCGAAACTTTGATTCATCACTCCAACGGACATTTTTAGAATTTGTTAGTTCTGGTATTTTAGCGGCAAAAATCCTTTAGACCCACAGATGAAATGGGTATTGCTCGCTTATCATTCAGAGCTCCACTTATTAATGGTACTAGATCTATTTCTATTCTTTTTTTTTTTGTTAGTTTCTTATTTTCTTACTAGTGAATAGTGGATCTTTAGAATTCTTCACCTTTTTGTGATTTACTGTATTACAATTATTATCAGTATTTCAGCAGAAAGACTGTTGAGTGTTCGACACAGGCTCACCGGGTCCCCGCGACCCTCACCAGATCATCGGTCCATCTTGTGGGAGGCCTACCAACGCTACGTTTTTCAGTATACGGTCGCTATTCCAGAAATTTTCGGCCCCAGCGACCACCTATTCGCAAGCAATGTAGGGTACATTCCCCATCGCCACTGAGTTTGGTAATTTTTCGGGTTATGTTGCTCCTGTAGAGTACAAATAGGACTTTGCTTTTCACAAGATGTGATTAATTGTTTTTTGCCACTTTCAGAAGTCGGTTAAATAAGTAGACGAAATCTTCCAAATACAAACAATATTAATATCACAACCGTCGCGTGCTAGTGAGCAAATGCGAGTAGAGTCCAAAAAAAAAACATACCATAGTAATAAAAGAAACAACCAGACGGATTAAGATGTCATAAAACACGTGTTTCGTCAATATCAAAGAATTAGTTAAAACTAGATGAATGTGGGATTGTAATCTTTTTTTATTTTTGTGTAAACAATCGTAAAAAGTCGTTAAACTTAATTTTATTGCTAATTTTTACCGCATATTGTCGGAAATGTTTTGTTTTGTTAACAGATGTGCTTTCAAGCTTTAGAACGTATATAGACGTACCGTAATGGCCCAGTGGTTAAGGTACTTATTTATAAAGCAGCAGGTTCGAAACTGGGTATGTACCAATGTGAACATTTCCATTCATATATACTTATCTAATTTCATAGATCATAGCTATTTGAAAGTCGTTACAGACAGTCAGATGCCAGAAAGTCTGACCATCAGCTGATTAAGCAGTATCATGTTGGCCAGTAACTGGGTTGTGGAGGTCTGATAGGCATTCGCTCCATGTAAAACATAGGTATTTAATCGCAACCAGTTAGCCTGCAAGCCCAAAGTAGTTGGGAAAGACTAGGATGATGACGATATGTAAGTAACATCGATACGAAGAAATTAAATCTGATTATTCGAGCTTAAGAGGCGGGTATATGCTGCGCGAATCTTTGAAAAGATACCTTACGCTAGGAACTCAAAATGAAACTGAAGTGACACAGGGAGATTTTAGTCAATAAAAGTCTGACATTTCCGTCTCGCTCCACCCACAACAGAAGAAGCTATTTGATAATTTCTCAAAAAGTGAAGTGAATCCTCTATACTCGAAAGGTTAAGAAAATGTTAAAGTTAGAACTACATTAGACCGACGCAACCGTGCCTGATTTGTAGGTACGTAGAACGACGTCGCGTGGCGTGGATCAAGTGTAGCTCTACAAGTCTAGTTTCCATATAAAATGTATGTAGAGCGACGCGCTGTGGTGGGTTACTATGACGTTCAAAGTAAAATAGTCACATTTTTATTTCAGTGTGGGTAAGAGATGGCGCTAGACAACCTGTATAGCTCTGTCTCTTACCCACACTGCAAGAATAAAACAATCTTACTTTGAATGTCATGATAGCCCAGCAGATCGACATTCTAACTTAATCCAATCGTTCTGATAATTATGATAATAGTTCACTTGTTAACAACAATTTTAGAATCAAAATAAAAACGAGTGAATTTACACGAACTGATTGTGCAGATGAAATCATGATATTGCTTGATAAAATAATTATTCAAATAACTCGTCTAGTAGAATCATTTTTAGGTAATTTAAATCCACAAAATACGTAAATATGGAAACACTATCGCACGTATTATCAACAAAACCGGAATGTGCCAATGAAATATTTATATAATTTAATATAATCGTCAATATTGCTATCGTACTCATACTTATCTCAAACTAGATATAAAATGAAATAATTTGAATATTATTAAAGGATTGGTCATTCAATAGTAGTACGTCACGACTGTACATTACGTTGCTAGTGTGTCTAGTTGGATAGAATAACATATTATCTCAGCCTCCATCAGGGTTGCCTACTACTAGGTTGGATTAACTTAATGGAAGCCAGCTCGGGTCAAAAATAGCGCCCGGAGGAGTGGAGCATACGGTGAAGGTGTATTCCACTTGGGTGGAGAACCATCTATCTATGTATCTTCGAGGGGGCGATCGGTGGCAGCGGCTTCTTGCACCACGCTCATGTACAGGCCATGGTCCTGAATCCAAGCGAGAAGGAATGGCAGGCGGTTGCCTGCTGTAAAGCAGTAATGCTAGTGAAGAAGGTGTCTGTACGCGTGAGGGAACGGCCATCCTCACGTCGCAGCCGTCAAGACCTCGACCCTGATTTCCGGGCACCGTAAGTACGAGCTTTGGGGGCGACGAGTAATGGGTCCCCCCGCGCACCTCAAGGAGTAGTCAGCAAGAGCAGAGGCCCAGCCGGGTCGAAGCCTCCTGGGGCCAGGGTTATCCGAAAGGGAGCTCGAGCCCCGGTATGAAGGCTAGAAGGACTGGAGTGGGTTTTTAGTCAGTAAGAGTCTGACACTACCTCCCGCTCCGCCCAAGAGCGGGGGTTGCTATTGGATGATTTTGCCCACCATAAAAAAAAAAACGAGTAATGGGTAGCTCGCTGTCAGGCCATCCGGTAATCATCGGAGCCAGAGTTGTCGACGGCGCAGAACCGCAGGGTCAAAGTCTACTGGGGCCATGGGTTACGAAAGAAAAACCCGGGGTCCTGGAACGCAAGGTAAAGAAGGAATATTATTGTTTACTACATTTTTACAATTGGCAACCCTATTCGAATAACAGGCGTCGATACCGCGACCCGGCGCGTACGCATAATGTAGTTAGGGGATTATTTTTTAATCCAATTACATAGTAAGATCTCAAAATAAATGGCAGTAGCAATAAATACGTCGTGACCGACAAATAGTAGCTTACATCACTGGGATAAAGCTAGACGGGTTTATTGAGATGGCTAATATCCATCTATACTATTATTACAATTTATCTTCAGGCTATATTTTATGATACACCTGCAGAAATGCAATGTAAGAGACATAAAAGGTGTTTTATCAGACTAGGCATGCAGGAAAGATGGACAGTGTGGAGATATTAATATATTTACAGGATAATTTGTAAAACCCTAACAATATTGCAGGACTGTATTACTAACATCATAAAGAACATCTTTTGTTCTATGACTTTTTACTAAACATAATTCATTTACCAAAAACAAACCTTCAAGTTTTCGTTCTTCAAGAACTGTATTTTGCTATGCGTACCTACGTCTGTACGACGCGACGCAAGCGCATCAAGCACCCCCACAGCCCGATCCCAGTTCCCCTCCTATATTGTACTATCGCTAGCTTCGCATAGACTAAAAATCTCCGTTGAAAAGGAAGGATCCTCCGACCAGACGGGTGTTATGTCTGGTGGGCAACTGCCCGGTAGATGATTTCGGGCCGTCGTACATGCTCAAATCGCGCGGAGAACTTGCAGAATATGTATAGTTGTTATGTGGCGCCATAGATGTCGCTACAAGCTTGTAATGACAAATAAACGTCTATGAAGCTACGCGTCCATGGACAGTAGACCTTAATCACAAATAATCATGACCACAATACGAAGTCAGCGTCAGCATCAACCTTCAGCAGTAGGTGTAACTCTGACACGTACATAAAGCCCAATAAAGATCACAAGCGCTGATTACGCGGACTGACTCATTTCAATATTGTTGACTCATGCAAATATGTTTTTAAGTGGGAAATCATCAAATAGATTGTCCCGCTCTGGTTTGAGCAAAAGGGAGTGGATGACTACCATCCAACTATGTTTCTTCAATTGCCGTTTCGAGTTCCAGGGCCATGGTAACTCTTTCGAACAATCTCACAGCGAGAATTTTCTTATCGAATGATATGTTCATAATTATCTTACATATATCTAACGATGAAAAGTTCCTGGGAGCAAACAATTACTAGAATAATGGCTATATTTCACCATGACAGATACCATGGCGACCAGTTGCTTTTACCAACAAAATGTATTACGGCTCCATAGAGTTCCTCACCTGGTGTCCGTTTGGTTACGCGACCAGCACGGAACGGTGCCTAGTTTGGTAGCATAGGGCTATAATTTAATGAAAACTTTACACATTACATACGCGCGAATAACCTTAACAAAGCTTAACATTGGCCTTATAATGTTCCCACTGTTGGGACTCAGACCTCCTATATGGGAGAGGGAATGGGCCGTAATCCACCACGCGGGCCCAGTGCAAGTTGGTGGATGTCACATATGTCTTCGAATATCGATCAATCTTATTTTTTCCTAATATTTAGGACCTGAAAACCCCCATATGTAAAACGACCTTCATCCTTCTTTTGTATCATGTCAGTCTAAATCCTTATGAAATAACGATATGATCCATCCATATTATTGATAGTTGCAATCATAATGGTTCTATTAATAGATACCTACTCATGAAGAGGAAAGTTTCTGTTTGTTACATCATAATGATGATAGGCACATACATGCCTGTAGACATCAACTGGGCCATGACTGTAGCATACTTCATCTCAATTAAAGACTTCATAGACCGACATAACGGCTGCAAAATAAAACCAGTCTACAATATATTCAAACCGTTCAGCCAATTGATATTGGACGATATGGTTATCACAATAATACGTAAGTAAGGAAATAATAGGGAGCAGTGGTGGTGAGTGGTAATGGCCCCGACTTATGAGTTGTAGGTCGCGGGTTCGTTCAAACCCCGCCAGGCGCATTACTTTGTGTAATTTATTTCATCACCACTGGTCTCAAAACGGTGAAGGAAAACATCGTAAGGAAACCGGTATGTCCTAAAACCAAAAATTCGAAGACATGTGACATTCACCAACCCGCACTGGGCTCGCGTGGTGGATTACAGCCCATTCCCTCTTCTACAGATGAGGCCTGAGTCCCAGCAGTGGGAACATTAAAAGGGATGATGATGAAGTAAATAATAAGCAGAAGTCGGAATTGGGTAGAGTTTTTTATGTACTTGCATCGAAATGTTGATACTAATATGAATTTTCCTGGGATTTCTAATGAAAAGTCCCGTATGGCCAACAATAGTACAAGTACTTAAATAATAATAAAAATTCCCTCTCCTAGAGAGGAGGCCTGAGTCCCAACAGTGGAAACATTATGCGGCCGACGATGTGTGAATAATAAAAAACCAGAGATAGATAAGACAAATAAAACAAAGATAGTTAACATACAATTTTTATTAGTATTTTTCATTGAAAAAGATCTCTCTAAGTATGTCAACTGAGGTGAGGTTAACCAATTTATACACTTCCTCCTCCTCGTCAATCAATAATTCCAGAATGAAAGTTTTTAGGGATGTTAAACCTAATTCATTGTATACCATCAAGCGAGATCGTAGTCAAGAGTGGGATCATCAGAATAACATAAAACAAATAAGTCATAACTTCTGGGCATGGAAAGTTCTTGCCATGGTTGCAGAACTAATCGAAAGAGCTGAAGCGTGAAGGCAAGGGGCAAGTTAAGGGATACATGCGAGTTTTAGTCGGTAAAATTCGGACACTTCTTTATGCTGCACCCAAAGCTTAATGATTTATCACCCAAAAAAGAAAAAGAATACGCAAAGTTACTTTGAAAATATTAATTCAAAGAGTCTTAAAAAACCATGCTTAACATAGGCCAGCAAGGTAGTAAATTTCTAAAATGCCCACTGATTGCGAAAGGAAACTTGCCACGAAACGTGCTACCTCGGACCCTCATTAAATTCAGCATCAATTCCCTGCATACCGCATAACCAAGCATAAGCGATAACTCGCCATTCGTGAGACAAGTGAGACAAGCATTCATAGTCCACAACAGGATCTATTGTTTGTCCATTACGATCGCTACTTGATCGGTTACTAGCCCCACATTGCTGCTCACTTCGATTATTTTCTACTGCATGACTAGACCAATTTGTTAGCAACTGAATCCTATTAACAATTCATTGTAATCCAAAAGCGTTAATTAAAACTGTTTGAATTACGCCGAGGAAATTTGGAAGTTTAAGGTACCTATTTCAATTAATGTGATCCAAGTTTTTTTTCTGGGAAATCTTTAAAAAGATGTTGTCCTTTTTTAGAGGTGAGAAGTCGTCAAATAACTCCTCCCCCTCTGGGTGGAGCGACAGGGGGAGTGTCAAAATTGTCCTGTGCATTCAAGGACCACGCTAACTCTTACGTACAATCTTGCAGCCCTGGCAGACTATCCATACCTTCTACAGCTATCCGGCCTCATCAATTTTGCTGAAAGCTTTTCGAGGGACGCGTGAGACGCATCCGGGCTTGGTCTTTATGACGGCAACCTACTATTGCTCCCCATCCAAGCCAAGGCTAAGGCCGGGCTTACGATAATCGGGAATCACCCTACGACTCACAAAGAACGGGGTGGCATCTCTTGTGGCACCTAGAGTGTGAAGTTGATCACTTTCTATCGCTTTCCACAACCTCCTTCGCTTGCTTTTCTGCTTCGCAGAGGAAGGTGGCTGACTCCGATGCCTTCTCGCGACATATCCCTGATTCAAGCCTGAATCAAGCCCGGATGTGAGAAGTCGCCGCCGCTAATCGCATCCACGAAGACACGGCGGTGATTCGCCCAATCGAAGCAGATCTCAACACAGTGCTCCGACGTATCCTCAAGGCGATCCGAACAGTAAGTTGGTGCTTAAACCTCCATAAAGTACTTGCTACAGCAAAAGCTTAGCCTAGTGTAGCTCGACATTGGAAATAATAAGAAATCAAAACGTATTTCTTATTACACCTGCTAAGCTAAGAGAAATACTTCTCTTAGCTCTGCTGCGAAAATTCCAAACGCAACTTTTCTCTTTACAATCTTATATTAAAACACAAGATTGTTCGCAGTAACGTCACAATAATTTATGAAGAAGCAAATAAGTTTAATAAGCTGAAGAGAAAACTTCATTATATTAGATAACAATTTACCTAAGTAATATACAATCTTATCTAGAAAACGATATTTGGCAGGCAAGCCGAATTTGACAGTGCTCTTCTCGAACTAATAATACATTGATGGAAAATGTGAGTAATTCGAGAATTTAATAAGATATACCAACAAATTTTATTAAATAATAGAGACGAATCTTTGAAATTCTCCGATTTTCTCTACTATAATATGCATGTAAACTTTCTTCATGAATCACTCTGTACCTATATCGAAGAAAACCGTATGAAAATTCTTTCAGTAGTTCTTGAGTTTATAACGAAAAAATAGACGAGCTGAGGGACTTTATAATATCCGGTCCTATAAGAAACCGTAAGGCAATCTACTAAAGTTCCATAAGCGCCTGATAACACAGCTCTAGTAATAGCAAACAAATGACACGCAAGGAATAACTCGGATATATTAAAAACACCTCACATTTTTATAGATGATCATCAATAAATGGTTACACATAAAATAGTCGTATAACACGACCGGCGGAGGGAGTACGACCTTTCACTTTCTCTAGAGAAGTATGCGACCACTCAGGTTTTTGCAATGTCAAAATATGCAATGAAAAAATGATCGTAAAAATTCCGTTACCAACAAGATACCCGTGATAATATATTTGGGACATCTTGTAAATTGCAATGATACGAATACGAAACTTCAATTAAATTGAGAAAGATGCTGAAAAACGATTAATGATACTTTAGAAGTAACTATGGCCTACTAAATACTTAAACCATGACTGTATACAATGAACGGCTGTGAATGAATAAATAAAAGTACTTTCGCGCAAAATTGAACATTTATGTTGCATAAACATATTTAAATCAGTTTTTCTAGTAGCATTATGATAAGTCCACACGTGATTCCGTAAAAAACAAGCATATCCGTATAAAGCTCGCTGCACACTCTCAACGATTCCATCTCAAACGATTAATTTACTTGTCTTCCTGCCACGATAATTGACAGGACTTCACATGGCATACAATAACGCATGTTTAATTAGAAGGAAAGTAGCGGTAAATAATTAGCCATTCGTATTGCAGTGACATCCTTTGTTATTTCAGTCGCGTTGACACATTATGGAGGTAAGATCCAATATAAGCGTAATCAGCCTTAAAATGTTCCCACTGCTGGGATTCAGGTCTCCTCTCTAGAATAGGGAATTGGCTGAAATCCGCCACATGGGCCCAGTGCAGATTTGTGAACGTCAAAGGTCTTCGAATTTTTGGCTCTAGAACATGCTAGTTTATTTTTGCTAGGTTTGAACCCACTTGTGCCATCACTGCTCTCTGGATCCAGAATAATTGAAAGAAATAATCGCTTGATTCTTAAGTGGCTTCCGTAGTAACGGGAGAGTTAAGAATTAGGTCTGAAAGGGAATGAGGACGCGTATGGTACTGTCCCAAAACACATAAACGCAGAGACAAATTCCCGGTTTGTTTATTTTAAGACGCGTCTCAGTAAACGCGTGTCAAAGAACGGTCCCTCAGTTCCACGCCTGTCGACATCCTGAAACTATTAATTCAACCTTCCACCGATAAATCAGCCGTGACGAGCGATGAATATAATTTATTCCCAACTAACCAGCAATTTATAGGGCGTAAGGCGTTAACAGCTTCTTTAATATTTCCACATTTCCAGTAACTAAGCAATACAGGTACAGTTTAAGTGCTATCATAATAATAGCTTCCGGCATTCGTTCACTCAAGGATTAAGATACAACCCTCATCCCGGTTTTAAATAAACGCGGATAAAAAAAGTAGGTCAGACTTCATTTAAAAAAATGATCAATCCTCTTGTTTTGCCTACCTTTGTGATGTTTAATCATTTTTATGTAGAATACTTTTTGTTGCACACAAAAGTTTTTCTTACAATTAGGAGTCAGTACAAAGTCGTGATAAGACTTAATTGCAAGTTACGTTTATATGCGTCAATAGAAAAGTGAAATCGAAGGCGCTTGGACGCGTAAAGTACAAAATAGAGCACTTTGTTTTCCAACATAAGTTATCAAACACAATAGGGTTACATAATAACGCTGACGCTTTGAGTTAGGGCAAAGGGTAGAGACCAGACAGTATTGTATTAAAATAAGGTCATTATTAAAACTTAATAGATGTTTTAAAACCGACATTTATAAATCCAACCTTCATTAAGACAATACTCGCAATTAGTGAACGTAAACTGTGTATGTAAACTATTATGAAAAAATAACACCTAAGTACATTTGGCGTAGTGAGACCTAACATCGATAAAAAACTCAATCATTCCGATAGAAACGAACTGGTTTAACAACAAACTAGCGAACAAAGGTCAATACATTGTGTTACAGTGTTAGACTCAATCGAACACTAGAAAAACATGGAACCGGACGCACGAGGCGACCGGCTCTAAAGCCTAGTACAGATTACACTGCTTTATTATTCGAGTGGCGGATACTGTAGTAACTAATCCCGGGTCGGCTACAATATGCCGGAAATAGTACGAAAGAAAATGCATAGCACTCTCTATTGTAACATCCGACACTTTTAAGGTGGGATCTTATTTCTATTCAAGGAACATCTTGGGGACGGCTTCGGGTTTTTCCTTTGCCCATTCAACTTGCAAGACTTGCTTGGCTAATTTTTTTTTATTGCTGACTAGCTGCTCCCAGCGGCTTCGCCCGCGTGATAGCAGAAAATTATCCAAAGAGAACATACTTCCGGAATAAAAAGTATCCTATGTCCTATTCCAGGATATGGTCTATCCGTGTACCAAGTTTCATCAAAATCGGTTAGCCATTTAGGCGTGAAGACGTAACAAACAGACAAACTCACTTTCGCTTTAATAATAAGTATTATATTATTATAAAAGTATTGGTAAGGATAGGTTCGTGTTTGACCGCTATCTAACCTGATGGACAGTAACGATGTGGTTGACGTTGGAGCGCGTTTACCTAGAAGTAACCTATTCACTCTTAAAGA
The DNA here is from genome assembly GCA_949319445.1 of Mythimna lalbum. Classification (NCBI taxonomy): domain Eukaryota; kingdom Metazoa; phylum Arthropoda; class Insecta; order Lepidoptera; family Noctuidae; genus Mythimna; species Mythimna lalbum. Next base: position 13,695,450 of record OX439357.1, on the reverse strand, counting down.
TTCCCGGGTTGTAGTCATCAGGAAACACAGACTCCGGCAAGGAATTCCACTGCTTAGCTGTACGCACAATAAATGTGTGCACTATCTATATGAATATCCATTCTAAACTAGGCTTAAATCCTTCGTAACGGATGCGACTCGAAAGAATTTACTTTCACTAAGGTGTTACAAGTCGCACCTTGGTAACGGATCCATAATCCGTCCAAAGAGATAACAAAGCAACTGGGGGACTTAACACTGCTTTGAACGTCTTGCAGAGCATGAACTAGATCAAAAGGGCCGGGACATCTTCAAAATTAAACGGCAAGGAAGAACTGAAAAATTGGAATATACGACTGCCACAGGATCAGTTGTTGCAGAGTGATCCATGGCTACCGTAGCGAGGGCTTGCGGACGACGAGCAATGGCTAGCCAGCCGTCAGGCCGTCAGGTAAGGACTGAGCCGGAGTCATTGACGGCACGTAGTCAAGAAATGTAAAAATCTCCTCACGACTGTCGTCCGAGTGCCTTCGCAAAGTTCTACAATACTTCGGTCACATTGCAAGGAAAGATGGTGGCAACCTCGAAAAGCTCATGGTGACCGGCAAAGTGGATGGAAAAAGGCCCCGCGGGCGCAGCCCTATACGTTGGTCCGACCAGATCCGCACCGCTCTTGACTCTACGATGTACAGTGCACTTCACATCGCCAGAGACAGAAACAGATGGAAAGACATCATAAGGGATAAAGTGATGAAGCAGGGAGGTCACGACCCTCAGCATTGAGGAATACGACGCAAAGAGGAGGAGGGAGTCAAGAAATGTAGGGGCCCAGTAGGGTTAAAAATTTGAGTTACGTTTACTTGAAACATACCAAGACAATGTCTTAAAAAGGGGTAAAATAACGACTGCTGAACTACTTGCCAGACTGCATTTGTTTTTTGAGGTGTTTAATCATCAAGGTAATCCTCCTGCTCTAGGGTGGAGCGACAGGAACTGTCAGAGTCAGAGAGTTACTGACTAAACCTACCTGTGCGTTCTAGCACCTCAATAACAATAAGATGGTCGATGGGGCCGAAAGGTCCTGGATTCGCGACCGCGTACCGGAAGACATCGCGAAAGAGTCTCGGGAATCCGATGAATGCGAGACGCCGAGAACCGGTCGTTATGGTGACACTTGAGGGAGGCTTATGTCCAACAGTCAACGTCTATCGGCTGAAATGATGATAAGAGAGGTAAATGTAGAGGGAGTCCTTTGCCTTGCGGTGAGAAATTGTTAGTATTTAACAATCCTAAGGTTTTTGAAGGAAAACCATTGTCCATTGCTTCATAAGTTGGAAAAATTCATCTGTTCGACAATGTAAAAAACGCAATGAACGTTGTATTATCAAAATGGAAGACATTGCCACTGATTGTGTGTGAACCTTCAAAAAGAGTAAATACAATCATGTTCCTGGAATCTTTCGAATGAAAATGTCCGTAAATAAACAATGTGTACAATACGGCCAACGTAACTTGGCGAGCCTGAACGCCAAACCTTTGGGCACGCCACGATTATGGCGGTAAGTCCCCTCTTTGAGGCGTGGCTGGAAAGACCTCACGGCGTCCTTACCTTCCGCATGACGCAGGTCCTCACCGGACATGGCAAGTTCGGGAGGTTCCTGCATCGGATTCAGGCGGAAGAGACGCCCGGGTGTCGCCACTGTGCGCAACGCCCGGAGGACACGGTGGAGCACACCGTCGAGGTGTGCCCTGCCTGGGCAGAGCATCGCCGTGCCCTCGTGGGGGCGATCGGCGGCGGAGACCTCTCGCGCCGGGCCCTGGTCGAGGCCATGGTCCGGAGCGAGGAGGAATGGCAGGCGGTCGCCTCCTTCTGCGAAGCAGTAATGCTTGCAAAGGAGGAGGCCGACCGCATCAGGCAACGGCGCCCTCGCCGCCGTCGCCGGGATTCCGATCCTGATTTCCGGCCACCGTAGACGCAGGCTCGCGGACGGCGAGCTATGGGTAGCTCGCTGTCCGATCGTCCGGTAATGGACCGAGTCTAAGACGTCGACGGCGCGCACTGTTCCCGCGCGCCTCAAGGAGTTGTCAGCAGCAGGAGGGGCCCAGCTGGGTCGAAGCCTACTGGGGACAGGGTTGTCCGAAAGGGAGCTCGTGCCCCGGTATGAAGGCTAGAAGGAACGGCGCGGGGTTTTTAGTCAGTAAGAGTCTGACACTGTCTCCCGCTCCACCCAAGAGCGGGTTCGTCAAAGATGATTTTCCCCGTCGAGAAAAAAAAAAAAAAAAAAAACGCCAAACCTTAAGGTGGTGCATCACGACTCACATTTTCACTGTTTTTCATACAACCGCTCATAACTGATTAACGTTATCACACACTTTTCATTAGATATTTTGGAAACACAGTATCTTGTGGATATTATCTAGGTTTCTAAAGAAACCAATTTCTAAATTTGTGTAAAACTAACCCAGTAAAAACCTCTGAAAATATCCTATTTTGTATGAACTTTGACACTTCATAATTTGCCTAAAAATTAAAAAAGACAAAAAAGTAATCCTCTAGAGTCCTTGCAAATTTTATTAAGATTTTAAATGATGACAACTTTTTCCAAAAACTTTTAAGGATTAAAAAAAAAACAGCTATTTCCTGGAGCAAGTTTTGTGAAATTTTCGAGTAAATCTCGGAATTACCGAATACTAACAGAGTTTCCAGGCGTTATCTCTCTTTTTTTGCGTTGCCTTTTCGTCAAACATCGCGTTGTATTGCATTAAATGAAGTAACAAGCTTTTAAACCATTTTCGATGTTTACGATAAGCGAGTGGAGAAGGACCCTCTTAATGGCAAACGATGTGAGAGAGAGAGAGAGAGATGCGCAGAGCCTATGTTCAGTCTCGCCAAGTTACGTTGGCCGTATTGTATCTGCTTGTTTCTGTTCATAACATGATAACATAAGCTTGAGTTCAAGGTTAATTCACAAGGAAGATAAATTAACTGGATACATAATTCATAGCCAATGTTTTAATATCTAATTGGTACACGGAATCACGGGTAATACACCTGAAGCTTTAAGTAACCAAACCATTGAAAATTAAGTTACTGTTTCATCAGCAATCTATTTAGTATTGTGTTTACTGAATTGGCTAAAAAGCTCAGAAACATTTATTTAAGTAACTTAAATTTATTTGGAAATCTCTAAACCAACTGCGAACCCAGGTTGGCCGCTGTAAAAGCAATTTGGCCAAATGGGGCTTCCTCGACTTCGTCTCTCTAGCACGGTGCCAGTATGGGGGTTCTCCACAGGACATGCGTCACCTGCTATGCTGCCTATCCTACATTACCACCTGCAGTTTTCAGGATCTATACGAGGCCAACAATAGAGCCGTACAGGTTGCCAAATATTGGTCAGAAAAAGGATACTTTGAGAGCTTCGACGCGAAAAGAAGAAGAAATAACTAATTATTAGATAAAAATATCCAATTTAAAACTTATATCTACTTAATCAAAAGCTTAGTAGTCCAATTAGGCCAATCATTGTGAAGAAACCGGCATGTCCTAGGACCAAAAATTTGATGGACACCACGGGCGCTCAGAGTGGGGACTTTGCTCGTCCATAGAGTGATTCCAAGGAAGACGGAGTAGCACAGTGATCACGTGCTGCCGTGTACAGTGAGGCTTAGTGAGGCTCAGTCTCTTCAGGGATGCCCCCCAACAGGTATTGCACTAAGAGGGTTCCAGAATGATTTTTTGAGAAGATCACTGGGAAGGCTTTAGTGAGGTAAAAAGCCCACACTCACCTGACTAATCCTGAAAGTCCGGACGCTCTTTGAAGGATTCCCCTCGAAAAAAAAAGACCAAAATTTCAAGACTTGACATCCACCAATCCGCACTGGACCCGCGTGGTGGATAACGGCCCATTCCCTCTTCTAGAGGGGAGGCCTGAATCCCAGCTGGCTTCCTTTCCAGGAGCAGTGGGCACATTATAAACCTGATTATGCTTATAATAAAAGTAATTAAACATGACTCAACCGTTACAAGGAAAAGTGTTATGAAGGCAAAGTAAGAAAACTCATATTTATAACAATGAGTTCTCATAAGCCTTACAAATTCCGAAAATAGCTTATCTTTTGAAACACAATTAGAATTCTTGGTATTTATTTTGGGAAACGCTTTAACTCCTTGATTAAGAACCATTATGGTAATTGTTGCCAGGGCAAATAAACTGAATTTGTTGGTAACTATGATGATGTTCAGTGAAGTAATCTCTAAGTGTGATGCACAAGCAGGGTAGTTGAGGAAACTAAACCCTATTTTACTGTCTATTCAACCGATTTTAACTTTTATTACGTAGGCATAAGGATGGCATTAAACGCAAAAAAGTGGTTACAATACCAAATATTTTCTGCAGCCGCCATTTCTCATGCCGCCAACGTAATAAAAGTCAAAATCGGTTAAATGGACAGTAATAAAAGGTTTTCGGATTTCGGGCTGTGATGCAAGATTCTGCATTTTGGTTCCTAAGTGGCGTCATAGATGTCGCTATACTTAATTACTTAAGTAAATGTTTAATAGCCTCTTTTTTATGGCAATTGAGCCGATTGCGACTATTCTGCCAGTGTCACGTTGAGACGGAGCCTCGGTGAGGACCTTACGTCGTGGTAGATGTTGGTACATACCGGAAGGACGTACACAAGTTGTAAGTAAACATACATAATATAATTGGCTCGTTTCATATAACAAAGAACAATGTTTTCCACTGACACAAGCGAATGACAGTTTGACAAGAAAAAAAAGAATATGCAAAGTGTGAGCTGATGTAAAAAACTGGGCAAGTTCGAGGCGGACTCGCGCACGTAGGAATCTGTACCGTTTGTAGCTAATAAAAAAACGGCAAATAAACTCACGTTTGTTGTACGAGAGCAACAGAAATACATCATCTGTGAAAATTTCAACTGTCTAACTATCACGGTTCATGAGATATAGCCTGGTGACAGACGGACAGCGGAGTGATAGCAATAGAGTGATAGGGTCTTGTTTCTACCCTTTGGGTACAGAACTCTAAAAAGCGACCAAATTCTATTTACATCATCTTCCCGCCCTTGTCCCGTGTTATTTGGGGTCAACGCAACACGTTTTTTTCTACCATTACATCCTGTCACCCGTCATGCTATCACTAACTTCCTTTTCTTTCATATCACTTTTCACCCAATCCATCCATCTTTTCTTTGGCTTCCCTCCCCACCCATCCACATGAACTATGCGTTCCAAATGAGCATAGGATCGATTGCCATTTTGTGACGTCACGTCAAAGAGTAACCATGGAGTTTCTTGCCGGTTCTTCTCCATAAGAAACGACCAATTTTGAAACGTGCACTTCCTGACGTTTTATAAGTGCTGATGTAGGCCTATGTGAAATAAAAACATTCCATTCTTTTTTAAAGTCGATCTGTCAATTCGAAGAAATTTTGGTAAAATTTAGAACTCGGAGATGAGCAAAATTGAAGAACTAGATTCTGATTTAACTTTTTTCGTTCACGATTCGTAAATAAATTAAAAAATTTCGTACAGTAATTAAAGTTCCTCGATTTTAGTAAATTGTAACGTCACAACATGACAATCGATCTCTCATTTGGAATTGTATAATGCCAAATTCGATTTAAATTTAACAAAAATTATATAACTGGTTATGATCGTGATATGAAAAGGCCTCAACAAATTGCCACAAACGCACTACAATGTCGTCTGATAAGACAGAAACAATTGAAGTTCTTTTTAAACGAGCCTTTGTTCCCGGCGGTAAGTTACTTTAGTTTATTAATTAAGTTGTTCGTGATCTGGACTGCTTACTTCTAAGTTTAACTTCAAGTTTTGTTCCAAACCTCGCTATGTTACAATATTGTTTCATATGTATTTACTTTCATTATTAGTTAGACATATTAATTGTAATTAATTTTAACTAGCTTTTGTACGTGGCTTCACTCGCGTTAAATTCGGGGTAACACGGTTTCCCTTTCAGCTTATTTTTTCCCGAAATCTTCAACAAATATCGTTAATGTACACAGAAATAAATACAAAAACTTAACAAATTATATACTAAAACCTTTCTCGAAAATCACGCTATCGAGTGGTGAAATCCGCTTGAAAATCGGTGCAGTAGTTTTTGCGTTTATCGCGAACAAACAGGCAGACAGACACGGCGGGGCCTTTGTTTTATAATTTTGATGATTTATGGCAATGTATTATTGTTCTTTCGAAGAATCGCCAAACTTAAGTGGCAATGGGCAGGGCACATTGCTCGCAAATCAGATGGCCGTTGGGGCCGAAAAGTGCAGACAAAAGACGCAGCGTTGGAAGGTCAAGGAAGGTGGACCGATGACCTGGTGAAGGTTGCGGGAATCCGATGGATCCGGGACGCACCTGTGTGCAACAGTTTCTCTCGGCTGAAATGGTGATGATGATGATGATTATTGTTCTTTCAGCTGTCAAATATTGCGCGTCAGCTTCTTCTTCTTAGCGAGTCGATAGCAAAACTAATTAAATTTCATGCCTGGCACAGCAATGCAATCCACTATTGCTGTCATACGAAAAAAAATATTCAAAGAAATAGTTCTTGCTAAAATTGGTTATTCCACCTTATTGGACTTAGTCAAATTATTACCTCAATCCACTTGATTCTGACTGTTCATGACTTTACCCACAGTGCATCATTACTGGCAACAGTAAGAGTCAGAATTCACCTTAAACCCACAATGATAACTATTAATCCAACTGTTTCATGCAGCTTTTTAAAACGGTATTTTTTATTTTTGATAGTTTTGCGCTTGACCGCATCTCACATGATGGAAAGCGACGATGCGGTCGACGATGGAAAGTGCCTAGAAGTAACCTACTCTAATCTTGACTTAAAGATTCCAGGGTTGTAGTCAACAATAAACACAGACTCTGGCAGGGAATTCCACTCCTTAGCATTTTTTCCCTACAACGACCATGCTTGCGGCAGAGCAGTGGTGGCCGAGTGGTAATGGCACAGGAGTAGATATACGGGTTCGAACCCAGCCAGGCGCATTACTTTGTGTAATTTATTTTAATTTTTTTATTTGTGTAAATTTCATCACCACTGCTCTCAAAACGGTGAAGGATAAACATCGTGAGGAGACGGCATGTCCTAGAACCAAAAATTCAAAGACATGTGACATTCACCAACTCGCCTCGAACGCAACCTCTCCTAGAGAGGAGGCCTGAGTCCCAGCAGCGGGAACATTTAAAAGGCTGATGATAATGATGACCATGCTAAGAGTTTGTTTGTTGTTTGAATAAAACAGTTTTTGAGCCATAAAAATACCGTAATAACGTCTTGTCACCGTCAATACTTCACGTGAGCTTTACTACAATCTCGCTCCTTTAAACAGGCGCACAAATGTCAACTTGACAATCATAGAGGGTGAGAAAACGGAGGGTTCATCAAACCCTGCTGCCGCGAAACTAAGCTCCCATTTAAAAATAACAAATAAAATATACCATCAAACAATCAATGGCCCGAAATAGGATGCAATATCGAGTGTAAGATATAAATAGGGTCTGTTACGTTAACCAAGGGTGGAAATAGCCCCGCTCGTTAGTTAAAAGACTTTAAAAATAAAACAGAGTTAAAAGGAAAAGATAACTTATACGAGTATCTTGTTAGCAAGTATCGTTTAGGGAAATTTTGTTCCTTTAAAAATAGCTTTAAACATTTTTTCTGCTTTTTTCCAAGTTATTTATTTACGACTATAAAATTTCCTTCTTTATAGCAGGAAGAAAAATATCAATACTAGACTTTTAAAACTCTTAACTGCGTTCAGGAACTATCCCCCAAAGTGTCAAAATATGGTTGGCATTACTATTCGTGCAATAAAATGAAGTTAGTACAAAGTGGTCGTAATTCTGGGAAATATTAGTAGGGTGGCACCACACTCAATAGGGACCGATAGATAGAATATTGATTAATAATATCGCTGCTGTTAAAATTTTATAGCACCACTTACCGTTAAATATGTAAAATGGTTCTATTTAAACTGGAACTAACTTTAGGGTGGAAGACACATTCTATAGTTAATAGTTGTATCGTAGTCATCGTAGGCAAGTTTTATTTAGGACATCTTTGCGAATAATCTGTTGTCATTAAGAGCCTTAATACGACCTAGGGCAATGGTGGCATAGTGCTAACGTCGAGTTTCCAAAGCGAGGCAGGTGCTTTGCTTTATGAAAGAAAAGAAAGAAAAAGAGTTTATTTGCGCCCAACATGACGCATATCCCAAAAATAAATAAATGTAACAAAATAACAATATCCTACTTAAAACTATCAGCTAGATAGGATATGCATCACATCAGCGCAAAACGGCCAGTGCTCATATATATCTTTATGTAATTTATTTTATCACCAATGCTCAACTCTTCAGACACCGTCAATTACACACAATACAACAACAATAGTAAGACAATGACAGCGCGCGTTCGCTTGGGGTTTAATGAAACAGTGAATGATAACATCGTGAACTAAAAATTAAAATATGTGGCAACCACCGATCAACACTTGGTGGACTACGGCCCGTTTAGCAGACTGCTCATTCCATTACCTAGAAAGGAGGCCTGAGTCCCAGCAGCAAAATAATAATTTAAGGCTGATTATACAACATGATCCATTCATCTTGCAAGACAACAAGACGGGTTTGCAGCAACCCAGGAAGGAGAGATGGGGGACAAACTGGACAGAGTCCTTCAAACCATCAGTTTAAGAAGGAAGAAGGGTGGAATCGCGAAACAAGGAAGGAGTAGATATCTTCGCCCAGGAGAGGCAGAAGTTTTGAAAAGTATGCGCCATAGACAGCATAAATGGAATTATCTTTCGATTGTGTTGACTTAGAAGTTTGATTTTTCACTGCATCAAGGGGTAAGAAACTTGAGTATTTGATATTAATTTCAGTTTAATACCTCAACGTGTTCCTGAGAAAAAGAGCCGTAGCAAACAGACAAGTAATCCTACAAGGGCTTAAGGGTGTGGTTTGCTGTAAAAAAACCCAGTTGTGGGTTAAGCTCGCCAATGTACATCAACTGTACTTTTACAAACTGTGTATATTAATTGTTTGCGTACAATAAAGAATAAAGGGCTACTTCCCTTCTCTCTCCCGACAGTGGTATGAAAACCTAAAAATAAGAAAATGCATGTTTTGTGTCCACAAAATTGATTGAAGACAGTTGCTTAGCTACAAATAGAAATAGTGTAGCTCTACTTTTAATTCATGAATCCCCAAGCGACACCCGGTGGCCGCGCATCTATTGTCTTACTATTGTGTCTCTAATTGACGGTATCTGAAGGGTTAAGTAGAATAAATAAAGTATTGGTAAGAGAAAGACAGATAAAAGGCCAACAGACTCTGGTTAAGCTAACACTATTTTAGTGAATAGTTTAAAAACTTTGAAAAATCAATGATTTTTGAACGATAAAGATCGTGAATACTTCAACAAAAAGTATTTTAGACTTCTAGACTTTATAAATGGGAATACTGTGTAGGTCATCATCATCATTTCAGCCGGTAGACGTCCACTGTTAGACATAGCCGTGGTGCTGCGAAAAGCTCTGATAGTTCTGCGAGAAATGTGCCCGGCCCATTGCCACTGTGTAGGTATTTTTCATTAAAAAAATTCACAAATTACATAATTAGAGACGCATAACAACTTGGTTGGTAATATAAACGGTTTTCCTTCCACGAGTTAAACTTGACAATCATGTACGGTAACGTGACAATAAAGTTTAAATGTCAACACATTTTTCTGCTATTTTCGCCGAAACGTGTCTGATTTACTTTCCTCTTACAACAACTGCCTTAGAACTTTAGAACTCGTGGTGAACAGTGGGCTCTCAAATACAGGGGCGTTAACAAATTCGCCGTAACAACTAATATTACAATACTTCAAAAGTTGAAAGGATTTTGATGGACTTCAGAAAACGGGTAGAATTGACTTGACAGGCCTATTTGTTTAGTGGTTAGTGACCCTGACTGCTATGCCGGAGGTCGTGGGTTCGATTCCCACCCAGGACCCACCCAGATTCCACCCAGGAGGTTTGTGTGATGAGCATCTGTTCATAATCATTTGGTCTGTGTCTGGGTGTAATTTATCTATAATATGTATGTATTTAGAAATATATAAGTGTGTTTATAAGTTGTCTAGTACTCATACTACAAGCTCTGCTTAGCTTGGGACTAGACGGCGTTGTGTGATAGTTGTGGAATATTATTATAGCATGACCTGGGTTGGGAACATGTCAAGTCCTGAATTAGAACATACTGTGATTCCCGAGAAGGTCGCATGAGGTAACGAACCTGTGCAGCATACAGGCTGGCAAAAATACTTTTGACTTCATAATAAAAGCATATTTAGAATAACATTTAGACGGATTAAAAATCAGGACATTGTTAAGGCCATCTAAATTGTTATGGAAAATGTATCGGTTCAAATACAATATCGGCCGGATGCTACCTTGTTTCAATAAGTGCCCAGGGCCCTTTGACGACCTAAACTGAACTGTTACAGGGATGGAGCTAAATAGGGTATTAGCTCCATCCTTCTTTTTCGTTCGCATGCTTTACAATGTCATGGCTTACTTTGAAAGAAAGTATCGGATCAAATAAGGTGCAACGTTGTATTAATAAGTGCCCTGGGCTCTTAAGTCCTAACAATACAAAGGTACATATTATACCGGTACTTTCCATAATTTTTGACTTCAACACGCTCGAAGCCGTTGGCAAATGCTAGATCTTTGACAGTCGCTACTGATAGTCAGATGCCAGAAAGTATGACCATCGGTCTATCGGAATACCGAGTTGATAAGCAACAGGGTTGTGGACATGTTGTGGAGGTCTGATAAGCAATCGTTTCATGTAAGCACAGGAGTTCAGCCGCATTTGGTTAGACTGGAAGCCGACCCCAAGTTAGTTGGAAAAAGGCTAGAAGAAGATGATGACTTTTTAATTATTGAAAAGATAATCCTTTCCTGGAGGAAACGCAAACTGTCGCTTAAGCTTAGAGTTCATCGCGTCGGAAACGGAGCGTACGTAGTGTACAAGCCGTCGGTATTTACAAAATGCCGACAGGGTGCGTCTACTGCATTCGGATTTGGCATCGGCAATTTCCGATCCAGTGCAAGCTGTACCATACAAATCAACGAATCCATCCGCTCCGATCCCGACGCAGTGTACGCTTATTTTGACGGTGATCTTCTTCAAAAGACTCAATCATAAAGGGTGGAGTGAACCTGTATTGAGGCATTTCATATCAGTAGCATAGCGGTAGTTTGTATTCCTTTCAGTAAAGATGTTTTGATCAAAGTTCGATCAAATAATATTATTAAAGATATTCACGCACACATTGAGTTATGGATGTCAAACGATCAATGGCCCTCGCGTCCTAATGGTCCCTTTTAATGGCGAGCGACCTCGAGCCAGGTCTAGACGGAGACGGCGGGATGACTTGGCCTCCTTTAAGAAAGATTAATCCTAAACGCTATGAACAGACAGAGGTGGAAAGGGATTTCCTTCCTCATATTTGCTTAGTCGTGCGAAAATAATGGGTAAGTATTGAATAAAAAAACCGTCAAATAGGTTTTATAACACTTTTAGACGTCAATTTAAACTAGATGAGGCCTCTGCTTCCTAGGCGACTACCCTGAGAAAAAATACCGAAACAAACTCATGACCCAAAGTCTCAACCCTTCAGATACCGTCAATTAGAGACACAATAGTAAGACAATAGATGCGCGGCCACCGGGTGTCGCTTGGGGATTCATGAATTAAAGACCATACAGCAAACATGTAATGGTCAAATCAATGAGACCCATGCAGATTAATATCAAAGATGGACTTTTGAGGAAAGAACCAAACAGATTTAAGTGGACCTGTCCAGTCACATTTGTCAGTATTCGTATAGCTCAACTCAGGACTACTAAGGAGTTGAACGTAATCAACGTTCTTGCATCAAGAATAAGAAGAGTTTGTTTGTTGTTTTATATATATATTTATTATCTACATTGTGCTCACATAATAGAAGCAACAAGAAATAATGTAACCAAACATTATATTATGTACCACATAATATGATTTAAAAGAGTGTCCATGGAGTTTCTTGCACGTTCTACTCCATAGAGATCTTCGCTTTTTTTTTTTTTTTTGTCGACGGGGAAAATCATCTTTGACGAAACCCGCTCTTGGGTGGAGCGGCAGACAGTGTCAGAATCTTTCTGACTAAAAACCCCGCGCCGTTCCTTCTAGCCTTCATACCGGGGCACGAGCTCCCTTTCGGACAACCCTGTCCCCAGTAGGCTTCGACCCAGCTGGGCCCCTCCTGCTGCTGACAACTCCTTGAGGCGCGCGGGAACAGTGCGCGCCGTCGACGTCTTAGACTCGGTCCATTACCGGACGATCGGACAGCGAGCTACCCATAGCTCGCCGTCCGCGAGCCTGCATCTACGGTGGCCGGAAATCGGGATCGGAATCCCGGCGACGGCGGCGAGGGCGCCGTTGCCTGATGCGGTCGGCCTCCTCCTTTGCAAGCATTACTGCTTCGCAGGAGGAGGCGACCGCCTGCCATTCCTCCTCGCTCCGGACCATGGCCTCGACCAGGGCCCGGCGCGAGAGGTCTCCGCCGCCGAATAGAGATCTTCGCTTTGGAACGTGCAATTTAGCTTCACTTTTCTTGGACTGACCGACAATTGACTATTCAAAAGTGCCTACATTTGGTCTATTTGAAATAAATGATTTTGAATTTTGCTACGTCTTCACGCCTAAATGACAAAACTGATTTTGATAAATTTTGGTACAGAGATAGTTGGGACCCTGGGAGACAGACATAGGCTATTTTTTTTTTAAGCGAGTAAATGGGAAGAAAGAGTAAAGTATATTCATAAACGCGGGCGAAGCCGCAGATAAAAGCTAGTAAAACATAATTTTAAAATTATTTTTGCTTGCGAGCAACGATTTGCTATTTGTATTCGTTGCCTAGTCCATTGTAACCGTCCGGCTATCAAATAACTAATAATAACATTCTACCTATTAACATTTAACTTACACTGTTACGTAGATATTTTTAATTATTCATTTACTTCTGACTACGTAACGTGTGAGATGCGGAAAAGTTTACATTTTAAATGTGCACGATATGAACATTAAAAAAAAATTACGCACTATAGCTTAATAGCTTCTGACGTAGAGGCACAAAAACAACTACAATCTAATGAAAAATTGATAATAGGTAAGTAACATTTTATATATTTTTAGGGCTGGTTAAATAAATTAAAACATTATCATATGCAAAATCAACCTTAAAATGTTTCCATTGCTGGGATATAGGCCTCCTCTTTATGAGGTATATAGATGTCGGCTACATCATCACTTACCATCAAGTGGTCAAACGAAAGCCTATCAATAATAAGAAAAGAGAGTAGGTCTGTAAGGTAAGAGGTGTATATAATAAATACATTACTAACATAGTTCGTATAATATAATGACACCTATTTGTTACTTCTACTCAACATAAATCTAGCCCCGAACAAATGTGCGATGCGATATTTTTCGAAAGAGTTACTGTGGCCCTAGAACGCAAAGAGCAACTGAATTGAAAAGATGGATTTTAGTCAGTAAAAGTCTGACACTCCATCTCGCATCACCCAGAGTCGGAAAAGTTATTTGAGTGATCTACACTTCAAAAAAGAGGCTGCGAACAGAGTGAAGAGTCCTTCCAAAACTAAATAGTAAATCAAAACGTAATTATTTACTAATAGTAATATTAAGAAACGTTCTAAAATTAAATTATTTATCAAGTGTTTTCATTAACAATGCGCTTGAGATAATTACTCCGAATTCAACAACGGAGCGCTGCCTGCCTGCAAAGTGCAAACCATTACAAAAGCAAACATTAATTACATTTTATGAGCTTAATTAATATCTTTAACATAGTAACTACCTCTGCGTTATTTAAAAATAAACTACGAAGTCGAACACAAATTAACTTAAACTTTGTTTGTTTCTTCAAAAAACAACATGTTTCACTGCCATTTCTGAACTAGTGGGATGTTGTAACTTTGTCAAAATTCTCAAACATTAGCGCCGGGAGGGCATTCTATGAAAACATTAAAACCCTTTATTGGCAGTTGGGTAAAAAATAAACAAAAAAGCCACGCGTTTTTCTAGCCTTTACTGTCCCTCAGCAGAGTAAGTCACTTTTACTCTGCAGTGTCCGTTCAAGTCAGTTCCTCCCGTGCCGTCTCCAACCATGGTACCATGAGGACTGGTTCGAGACGGCACGAGAGAACGGGTTCAAATCATCTCGCCCTCTCTATCTATGTCGGCTTGGATAGAGCTTTCCATCAGGAGAAACCCAAAGCGTAGAGACATTTGCCACATTAAAGAATATTGCTAAAATTTCGTCCTTCCTTTGGTTTCTCTTGCATGGTTATTATTGGGTTCTAAAGCTTACCGGTAAATTAGTCTACAAAGTTTGATCTATCACCTCTGCATAAATGGGAAAAAGAAAACTATTCGAGACTGGATATTTAAGTCGCGCCCCCTGACTATAGTCCTGCCAACGCATGTTTCCAAAGCAGTCTTTAGCTATAAGGGCACCCCTAAAACGGAAGGTTTTTATGGCGTGCCCCCAGCGAGGGTTAATGAATTGGTTTCCCTTTTCTATAATTAGTTTAAGAAGACGAGACTTATTTAAGGGAAGCAATGTCACTGCAGCGTTCATTGACATATCCGTTGCAATCTGTGAGTCCGATACTTTCGCTAGACGAAGGATCGATGCTACAGAGAAGAGATTAGACACGATTCGATGCATCGGTCAATTTAATTTGTCTGCGCACGTATTACAGCTTACAGACGAAATATTTCGCACATGACTAAGAAACAGAATGAATCGTTTGCGTTGCTCATCCAAAAACATAACAGGAATGCTGTGACTGAAAACAACAATCGAATAATTATTTTTAAGTAGGTACGCTATGCAAATTCAATATTTCCTAATTCACGAAAAAAGGTTACCAAAGCCCGGCGACCAAAAAGGTACGCGCTTAAAAATTCTAATAGCATTTAAATGAGCTGAAGATATTTACATACTTAGTTCAATTTATTAGTTCAGGGAATTCTCAATAATGACAGGGCTCGATAACCCCTCAGGTTAAATTTGTTTCTTAATCAAAGCTTTCCAGGTAAGATCCCGTTCGGGAAATTCGTAGAAACTCCCATTCCGTTCGCGTTAACTAAATAGTTTGTTCTGAGCCGGCTTTAAATCTGTTAAAATTTCGTCTCTGACACTCTTTTTGCGACATTAATTAACCGCCGTCGTTTATAAGTAGAGTTAGGCATTAACGGCGCTGTTGTTGGGCGTCGTGCCAGCAATCTTAGAGTGAAGATCTTACTCCATGTTCGCTATTTATTGCAATTATTCGCGAATCCCCAGAACGCTCCCCTCTCAACTTGAATGGACTGCTACAATAATACTGTCAAAACTCCGCTCACTGTGTTTGGCTTGATCGTTTGCCTTAAACTGAATTATCAAGCGAGATTAGTTCTAATACGCTACGACATTACTTCTAACGATTTCAAATTGAGAGCAGCAAATATAGGATTAAATTAATTAGAACAGCTACTATGTGTATGTAAATAATTATCTGTGTTAGTAATTACATTAACGCCACAAGCATAACAATTTTGGCGTGTTTGATAGTAAATTAAATTACATGCCTACATCGCGCATCCTGTATTCGATAGAGTACTAAAGAACTTATTGAGTTCTTGTATTTTTTTAATTATAGTACAAGAACATCATTATTCACGTTAGCCTAATTAGTTTTCAAGCCAGTTAGACATAAGTGAACAGTGGCAAACTTAATGATCGCCAGATCGCCATCGCCTCATAATGTACGTTTTTTTCTTCTAACTAACCATGAACTCAACTTTATGACAGTTGACAATTGACACGAAGGGGATAAAAATTGCTAGCAAAAAAAAAGAAGTTTAACGACCCCAGACGTTAAAAGGTCGACTAAAAAGTATTTCACCCTAGTGAAGTGGATAGTTTTAAAGTGTCAGTTTCAACGACCGATATATGTTGAGACGTGGCGGATGATCGATGTCCCCCCTCGCGGCTGCGGCGCTCAGGGATCGGGAGGGTGTGGTAGATCTTTTAATACAGCTAGTTAGACGGTAACAAAAACAAACAAAGCTGGGTGGTCCGATGTCCGCTGCCGACTAGTTGTGCGCTTACGTAAGAGTAGAGTATTTCCCTCATTGTTCACGACTAACTTCGTGGATTAAGTACTTTAATGGCAGTTTGTGATGTCCAATTTTCATGTCCACTTAGCTGGTTCATTAATATCTCTTTGTGGACATTATTTACTTGAAAACTATAACAGTCTTGTAATTTATATCCAACAATGATTTTGTTAAGTCACATTCAATTCCACGTGACACAAACAGATGTGTAAATATGTCCCTTATAATTTATACCGTAAAATTTAAATTCCAAAAAGCAGCAGTTTCTGTATTAAAGAAACCTTTGAACTACGATAGAGTACAGAATTTGTTCTCGACTAGTAGAAACATAAACATCACTACATTGTTTTTAGGAGTTTGAATTAAGAATGGACCAATCGTAAAAGTCCGATAACGAGGTTGTTACAAAATCGACGCGTGCGCAGCTGCGATTAATATAATTGCCCGCCATTATTGACTATCGACGGCAAAACGTTACTCGATAGTTACCCTGACTCTAAACACATGTTTTAACAGTACTAGTAAAAGGTTTGGTACGTATTTGTAAGAAAGTTAATGATTAACCCTTCAGATACCGTCAATTAGAGACACAATAGTAAGACAATAGATGCGCGGCCACCGGTGGTCGCTTGGGGATTCATGAATTAATGGCTTCTTTGAATTCATTCTCTGTGTTGAAGTTTATAACTTCTTAAATTCATTCCGTACATATGTAATTTAACAGCAGTACATATTCTAAGGTGAAGAAGGATTATAGGACACATAAGTTTGAAGACTCATCTCTCTGTTCTTGTCCAAAGTTAGCTTGTGGGTCATTCCATTCTCTCCTGGTATCGTCACTCTATTACTAACTCCCCTTTTGCTTCGTATCACTCCTCAAACAATCCATCCATCTTTTCTTTCGCCTCCCACTACCTCTCCATCCATCAACATATTTGGTAACATGCTCTTTTAGTGACATTTGAAGGGTGATAGGAAAAATTATGAGACACTTTTATGACACTATGCAGGATGTGCAATTATGCATTTTACTATCATTATTGCGTGACGCACAGGACCGGTCGTTGTGGCGACGCTTGGGGGAGGCCTATGTCCAGCAGTGGACGTCTTTCGGCTGATATGATGATGATGATGATGATGATGATGATTGTAATATAAAAATACCTATCTTACCAAGTGTTATTTCAAAACTAAAATTCACATCCCAAAAACAATATTACTTACATCTCATTTTTATATTTTAATTTTTTTTTTTTATATTTTAAATTAAAATTCTTTATTATATTTACTTAATTATTATACTAATCTGATATGATACATAACTACTTAATCAAATACATAGGTACTTAAATTCCTTTCAAACCTTTAAACATCAACAAAAATCCCCTTGCATAAGCAGTCGGACAAAAAAACACCTGGCAACAATAAAAACAGAAAAATACACCTTGCAAAAATACTAAAGAAACCAGAAATCCATAGGAAATAATAACCCCATGCTTCAACCGGTTGGTATACAAAAAGACAAGACTATTAAGGAAGCGGTTGGCCCTTGACACAGTCCCACTTGCAGGGGTCAAGGCAACCCACTTGTCCAAATTGTTCTTACCAGCTTCACTGAACTTCAATACGAACTTGGAATTTCTATAGAGCAAGGGAATTGTGGTTACTCAATGTTTTATTTTTGTACTGAAATCACCTTGTAGCTTTTCAAGTTTTGATGCAGTTATGTATCAGGTATGATACATAACTGCACTAATAAGGTTTGACTCTTTTTCATACAAATAATTGTTTCATCTTAATTAATATCTGTGATTTTAATTTTCTTTAGGAATTCTATATTTTTATAGAGCAAGGAAATCTGGGGAATACTGATTACTTGAGGTTTTATTTTAATTTTGAAATTACCTTGTGGCTTTTCAAATTGTGATGCAGTTGTGTATCAGGTATGATGCTCATGCCTCTGATGTTTTTCAATACCAATAATTGCATTTTGGTTAATATTTAGGAGTTTTATTTTCTATATAGTTTTCACATTATAGAGAGCATGGAAATCTGGGGAATACTGATTACACAAAGATTTATTTTTATTCTGAAATTCTTGTGGCTTTTCAAGTTGTCATGCAGTTTTGTATGACATCAGTGACTCTGGCTCTTTCATACTATTAATTATTTCATTGTTTTTTTTTAATGATATTAGGAGTTTTATTTTCTATACCTATATAATTTTCATATTACTATAGAGCCTGAAAATCTAGGGAATACTGATTTCTCAACATTTTATTTTTCCTTATTGCTTTTCAAGTTGTCAATCAGTTATGTATGACATCAGTTAAAGGTCATAGGTCTAACTTTCTATCATACAAATCATCATACTCTACTGTTGGTTTGTATTTTTATAAGGCTACTAGAACTATATTAAATTTATTTAAAATAATCGGTCATAGCTCTGACTTTCATACAAATCATGGTTTTGTGTTCTCAAATGGCGGTTAGTATTTTTATTAGGCTTCTAGAACTATGTTGAATTTATTTAAAATAATGAGGAAAATACTAAAACAAAGTGTAAGCAATGTTCATCTGTAGCAAACAGATGATAAAGTTTGAGGATATTAGAATTAGCTTTGTGCTAGATTTTAGCTGGTTTGTTAACAAATAATAAATATGGTTGTCTGTAATATATCCAGTGCCAAAATAACTACAATAGCTATGTAAACTACCTACTCAAATATTTCTTTAGATGATTTTTTTTTCATCTAATTTCAAGGAGCTCATGTCTCTGGAAAAAAGGTTAGGTACCCCTTGACCCTCTTAAAGCATAACCATTAACCAGCTTGAATGAAATATACCCTATTCGCGTTAAAAATAGAAATTCAAAAAATCCTTTTTTATTGTCTGGTCAACTTATTTTAACTTCTATTTCGTAGGCATAAGGATGGCATTAAATCCAAAAAGTTACAATACCAACTATTTACTGCAGCTGCCATTTGTCATGCCACCAACGTAATAAAAGTCCAAATCGATCGAACTGACAGTAATAAAAGGTTTTCATAAATTTCTAATGTTATTTTGAACAGAGTATAGTTAAGAATTGGTGGAGCAGTGGATCCATACTGTACAAGATCACAGATTGCATTAAAAAAAGGAGAAAAAGAAATCTAGTAACATGTAATGTTAGGATTGATATAATGCAGGATTGTCAAACTGTAGTGTAGAGTTATGTTTACATTAGCAAGTTTTTAGTTTTTATGTTCCTATAGGCTACTCTACCTAGCATCCATTGGATAGATTATATTATTGTTCTGTAAGTATTTTATAAGTGATGTCTTGTTATTGACTGTCAGTCTAAGTTACTGTTCTTTATCTGTAGGTTCAGCCTTTTGCAACTCTACTCCAGTTTGGACCTGCTAGGAGCTTTAGTTTGTCATCACATCTTTTGCATGAACTTTGCTGCATTTGTTCTAGGGACTCCATAGCATATGGATTTATAGATAACAAAATGCTTACATAAAATTTATTTAATCAACTGCACGCAGTAGTGGCCGAAATCAGAAAAATTTCATATGGCTTAATATTACCTAAACATCTCAGATAAAATTCAACACCCCTATTCAAGATAATGTTTTTTGTTTTGATAATTGTAAAATATTATTACTGTAACAATAAATAATTTAAGTAGGTACTAAAGTAATAATCTGATAAGATATTTAAAAAAAATATATATACTTACTTATTTAAAAAAAATTTAAAAACTACACATACAAAAAATTTAGTTTTTGGTATGTGTAGTTTTTAAAAAGCTGTGTTGAATGCTTTAATGTAGAGAACTACTGTTTTTTTTTTTAATTCATATTTAAACTTGTGCTTGACTACGATCCCACGATGGTAAGCAGTGATGCAATTCCTGATGGTGCACTAGTTTATTAAATTGAATTGAAAAAGGTTTTAGTGTTGGTTAGTCTATTTATCGACGAAGGCTAATAAAGGCTCTATAACATCATGATACGAGTAATAGGGACAGAGCAGTGAACAAGGATGCATTGGAAAGCTAAGTCCATAAAATAATTGCTTAAAACTTATTTTATTAACATTTTCTTTTTTAAGATTTTAAGTGACAACATTTTTGTGCCCCAAAAAAACATTACTAAGCAATCTCCTTAATTATAAACTTAACCCACTTATTACTATCGTCCTTTTAAAAGGACGGCGCATAATCAAAAATCTTATGATTAATGAGGGTAAAGTAAACAAATATTGTTGGTGACATTTGAAAGTTGGATTGTGTGGCAGTACAATATAAGTATTGTGAGTGGTATAACGCATTATTATTAATCAGTTTTGGAGCTTTTGTTTTACGGTAAATTTATCATGACTGATATGAGGTGAGTTATTTTATTATTATTAAAAAATCGTTTTTTTTGCCAATGAATAATAAAACTTTGACATCTCTTCTAAGTGAATCAAATTAAATATAAGTACCAACTGTCATTTTTGATACTTTTTTTTGGTGCAACATTTGGTGTTCTTTATAAAGCCCAATAGTAATATCTACTACTACTTGATACAAAAAAATGTTTTTTTTTGTCAGGAGAGTTTTTGGAAGAGGATGGGAGTCGCAACTTCATGAAATCATGGAAGAATTGGAATTTGATGAGGAGGCTCCTATTCCTGACAGCATCACATTTTTTCCACCAGAAAATTGTAATGCTGATGTCACCGACGAAGATTCTGGTGACGAAAATCAAGTCCGCATTCTAAATTTACCTGGCAGTCAACTAAGGACTCAAGCGCAAGTTCATTATATGAATTTGACAGACAGTAGTGACAGTGAAGACGAAATAAGTCTAGCTCAAGTATCGAAAAGAATGCGTATCAGAATTTCCAATCCTCCGATTGAAAATCAGTTACCTGACGACGAACCAACACCCTCAACTTCCACAAGCATAACAATTCCAAAAACTAAACAGTATAACTGGATTTCCAGAGATATACGTCCAATATTTAGACCATGGGCCGGAATGCAGCAAGTTGCAAGACAGCAAAATGCATTTTATTATTTTGAGCAACTTTTTAGCGACAAAATTACAGTTTTGCTGACAAATTACACCAATAATTACATAAATCAAAAAAATAAAATTGGAAATATAACGTGTGAAGAAATGAAATGTTTTATCGGAATACTTCTATTCAGTGGGTATGTGGTAGTACCCAGAAGATACATGTATTGGGAAAATGCTGCAGACTGTGGGAACCCAATAGTTTATAATGCTTTGTCGAGAGATAGGTTTACTTTTATAATGTCTCATATTCATTGCTGTGATAATACAAATTTGCCATCTAATGACAAATATGCAAAGTTGAGACCACTCTTTGACGCGTTGAATGAGAACTTCCTAAACTATGCCCCATTCGAAGAAAACTACAGCATTGATGAAGCGATGATTCCGTATTATGGTGGTCACCCTTGTAAACAATTTATAAGAGGTAAACCTATCAGATGGGGTTACAAATTTTGGGTGGGATCGACACGTCTTGGGTACATATTATGGTTTGATCCGTATCAAGGACAAACAGGAGACGACTTCAATGATTATAAAAAATTGGGACTTGGAGCAAGTGTTATTTTACGTTTCGCAGATGTTCTTCGTACAATCGATGCAAATGCACCTTTCCACCTATTTTTTGATAATTTCTTCACATCGATTCCATTACTAGATGAACTACGTGAAAGGGGGTTGAAGGCCACCGGAACAATCAGAGAAAATCGCGTATCGAAATGTCCGCTTCCAACAAACAAAGAATTCAAGAAAACTGATCGTGGTTCTCTGAAATACAAAGCCACAAGAGCTGAAGAAATTATTGTGTGTAAGTGGAATGATAACAGTGTTGTAACAGTAGCTTCAAATGCTGCTAAAGTTTTACCACTGAGCAAAGTAAAACGCTTTTCACAACATGAGAAAAGATATGTACAAGTCGACCAGCCAGCCTTGATAAAGGTGTATAATGAAAACATGGGAGGTGTAGACAGGTCAGACCAAAATATTGGTTTATACCGAACATCGATACGAGGAAAAAAATGGTATTTCTCATTGATATGTCACGCACTAGACATGGCAGTTCAAAATGCTTGGCAACTATACCACATCGATGGCGGAGATTGTGGTCATTTGCAATTTCGTAGAAATATTGCAACTTCCCTTCTAGAAACATACCGTAGAACGGAAAACAGAAAATCAGGTCGCAGTTCACAAAACTATCACCAAAATTCTCGGTTTGATAATAACAAGCACCTTGTAAAATATAACGAAACGCAGTTGAGGTGCGTGATTTGCCACAAAAAAGCCAATTTCTCGTGTAAAACGTGTGAAGTTACATTACATCCAAAACACTGTTTTGAAACGTATCATACGAAATAATGTTTTTTTTTTCAAATCTAAATTATTATTATTATTTTTCATTATCTTTACTTTTTTCATGATGTTATGTAGTAAATAAACGACACTAAAGACACTTCGTATTTTCTTTTGATTTACTTGAACAAGAAGTACATATTACTAATGTCCTTTTAAAAGGACACCGATTTCCCGGTTTCCCAACAGGTTTTAATTTTTTTTTGCATTTTTCCTAATCATCTGATTATACAAGGATACATATATTTGAATTTCATTGCAATCGGATACAAAAAGTCTATTCAGTAACAAGTGGGTTAAAATATTTTTTTGTATTATTCTACATAAAATGTGCAGAGTAAAAATTGTGTTATTAAAATACTTTAAGATGTTAAAAAATTTGCACTCAGTAGAGCCTAATTTTAGGAAATGACAATGTGGCAGGCTCAGAAAAAAAGTGAGGGATTTGTTCAATTTAAATGGGTGGGTTCTGGGATAACAGGAAAAAGTGTAAAGAGTAAATGGAGCCCATTGCCCTGTAGGCTTCCCTGCATTCAAATTTGAGAAGAGTAAATACTCTACCCTGGTGTTACATTTTGAATGCAAATGTAGTTCAACTGTCAATGTCAAGTATATGGCCACATACTCCAACCTACCCTGCTCCGAGTTAGAGTTTGGGTTAACTCTAGGGTAGCTACTCAAGTTATAAAAGAATGAGCCTGGGTTGCAACTCTACTCTAGTTATTTTTGAACTCAGGGTAGAGAGACAGTACAACCAATTAATTACAAAAAGATAATACTATCTATCTATCTAGCCATAATGATCTCCAATTGTCTAATTTGTCAGTTAAGTGTGATGATAATTAAAACCTCATCTTATGATTGTAAATTGCTGGACTATTATTTTCATGGTTACTTTTAAACTGAGACAAGAGCAAAGCTACTTTAACCCTTCAGATACCGTCAATTAGAGACACAATAGTAAGACAATAGATGCGCGGCCACCGGTGGTCGCTTGGGGATTCATGAATTAAGAACTTGCCTGTATAAAAACTTCGCTCACTTATGTTTGTGTTTACAAAGTAATTTAATACAGCAAAAAGTTTGTTATTTCTATTTTCCTACTAAATAATAATACAAAGTCAATGTCAAAGATTGAATACATGTGTATTCAAGGTATTATTATTGAAACAACTTATTATTAGTAATTAATTACTTATAGAGTTGTAAAACTTATCGTAAACATAAAGGTGATATTGGCAACTGCTTTCAAAGTGTGCAAAAGATTGAATGGTGTTTCAATAAATGCTTTGTTATGAGCTGAGATATAAATGCCAAGTTAAACATGAAATGAAGCAGAATAGAATAAAAACTTTTTTAGGAAAAGTGTGCACCTATTATTATATTGTCAAATGCAATTTAGTAATGTTTTACTTTAGTTTCTCTTTAAATATTATATTACAGTTGGTGCTGTCAATGATTAAACTAGTTTTAACTGTAACAGACAATCATATGCCTTAAAAAGTCATATGATTGTCTGTTACCCATGAATTGTGGAAATACCCAAAAGTAATTCCTAATGTGGGCCTGTATACAACTTTTTTAATAAAATAAATAATTACTTACTTAAGTATTTTAGTAAAACAAAAAAACATAGTAAAAATTTTACTTAGTAATTTTTAAGTAGTTTAAAACTGGTTAAAAGTTCTTCTGATCAATTCTTGCAGTTAGTGGTTTTGACCAATAAACTGTATTGACTTGAACATAATACACATTTAATTTATTAATTCATACTTTAAGTAAATTTTATCACAGAAATATTTTTATAGATAAAAGGTACTCCTGCTAACTGAACCAAAAAAGTTGATAAATTAGTACTAACATTTGGCTGCCATTTAAAAGTAAACATTGGGGCAGCCACCTTAAAACTTGTATAGCATTTTATCAGTTAAAATTGCCCCTTTTCATTTGACTCGCACACCCTAGTGTTTATTTAAACAAACAAGGAGGGAGGCACTGTCCTCATGTCAAGGAAAACAGTGATAAATATTGTGGTAACAGTGGTTAACTGTATCGTAAAATAGACCTAATTAAATGCTAACAGTAACTGATAGATTTTAGTGAGCGAGTAACAAACAGTTTAGTTTTTGTGAAGATGTTTTTTTTAGTGGTATTTACCTCAAGGGTAAAACATGGTTCTATTACAAAGACTCTGTTATCTGTCTGTCACCAGGCTGTATCTCATAAACCATGATCGTTAGACAGTTGAAATTTTCACAGATGATGTATTTTTGTTGACGCTCTTACAACAAATTTGAATACTTACTACCATACAATAAACGTGATCTTTTTGCTACAGATGGTATGGAACCCCTTGTCCGAATCGCACTTGGCCGGTTTTTTATTTAATGCTATTGCAAACAGTCAACACATTTCTGAATGATATGTTGCCATTGTTACACAATAAGCATTATCCTGTGAGTGATGCGACAACAAAAGTTTTCAATTATAATGCCATGAAGTCGTTATATTCCGCAAACATATAATCAAGTGATAAACACATTATTACAGGAGGAATGATTAAGTTAAATAGCTTGATGTGATCTTTCAGCACATGTATGGACTTTAATGACTTTGATTATAGAGTGTGAAGTTTGACAAATGAAGAATTGAATAGTGAAGTTGATTGTTAGTTTACAAGTTGTTTTATCTTGGTTTAACGTTTTGAATGAATACCGTCAATTGGAGACACAACAGAAAGACAACACTCGGCGTTTGCTTGAGTGTAATATATTAAAGTTGTTTTACTAACGTAATACAGGTTCGATCTTGATGATCTTGATTAAGTATATTGTTATGTTTATTTTAAAATTATACAGTTATTAATAAACAAAACTACACAGCATTTAGGGATAAAATAAATTAAGTAAGTAGGTTGAACTCAAATTAAGAATATCTCTTGTCTCAGAAAATTATGTTAAAGATCATTCTAGGTATTTGTTCACATTTTCCTCTAGCTGCATTTTATACCTCTCTTTTTTAAATACTTTTATCAGTGAGTTAAGTCAGCGTTTGCCTGTATTGTTGATGTTTCATAATGTGAAGCAAGCAACACGATTAATAAAAAGTTTTCAACATTATTTTTATTGTAGCTTTAGTTATCAGTTCTGCTATTGCAAGTTTCCAAACAACGGCAAGCTATGTAGATACTGTTGATAAAGTATTTTATATGTTTGTTAGTAATGTGTGAACTCAAAAACTGATGGACCAATTTTGAAAATTCTTTCACACTTTCTTACTGAGAATACTGAGTGACATAGGCATATATTTTTTTCTTTCAAATGGGTTTAGCCTCTGGCATAAGTTAGTTAATGTTATAGGTATTCTAACATATTAGAAAAAATATTAATAACAAAATAATGAGTGATTGATAATTAATTAACATAGTTAACCCTTCAGATACCGTCAATTAGAGACACAATAGTAAGACAATAGATTCGCGGCCACCGGTGGTCGCTTGGGGATTCATGAATTAATAGAATGATATAGGAGGGTATTTTTTAATTATAGTTAAAATACCTATCTAGATATCATTCTACCTATTTATTTTTTTATTCTATCAATCTCTATGATGAGTAATATTATATACTCAGCCTTCTTGTAGATACCTTCCTTCATTTTTATTGGAGCAATTAATTATTCAAAAATACTAGGTAGTGTCAATAATAAGTTCATGTCATTACTTATGCAGTTGATAAAACACAGCTGCATTAATCTTGAATCATTTTGTTATTATTTACATTGATATTGTATTATATGTTAATTGTAGGTAAAGATGGGAAACCAATTGAGTTTTAACATAGAAATTGGGTTTATCCCTATCCCAACTTAATTCTTTAAACCGCAAGCGAACCCATTGTCTTCTAATTGCGTCTCTAATTATAATGATTGAAAGATTAAAGCTAATAAAGCTAGATAGACAATCAACAGAGTTTAATGTTGACTACTGGTTTTAAGTCCATTTTGAGCACATGTCTAGCTGCAGATGTAAACATTAGCTATACTTGCCCTCTAGCCGATGTTTAAATAAAGTTTTAATTCAGTTAAATAATTAAAATGTTTCATGTTATGTTTGATTGAGCAAAAGTGGAATAACTATGCCTTGTAGGGTAAAATGATTTATCTGAATTGTTTTCTAGAAACCATAACTGTTAGTCATCCTTGCAAGACATTGTTGGTTTCAGGAGTTCACTGGAATATATAATAGGTAGGTGTTATAATCATTGCAAATAACTAAGTTAGCCAGAAATAACAGAAAAATTTAGACTGAATTATAGACTTATTATGCTAGAATTAAAAGCTTAATAAATCATAAGAATTGTATAGATACACACGTTTTTGCAACTTTATATGATGTATATTATTGCAACATAAGTTTTAATTATTATTATCTTTGAATGTTAAGTAAGTACATACAACTTCTCATGTAATACCTAGCCCTGTCTAAGACAGTGGTCATGAAATGACAAATTCTCATTGACAATAACACTAACTGTAACTGTTTTATGAGTTACTAAATTAGCAATTTAAATAAATCCAGCTTATGCTAAGACATGACTAGTATTAAAGTAAGCTATATATTATAAATTTTGTAGCCACACTCAACATTAAAATCTTCCTACAATCTTCTAATACTTACTTACATTTTTTCTAAATAAAGTAAAATAGCAAAAGTAAACTTTTCATGTTACTATTGGATATCTAAACATGGCCATACAACTTGCTCTGTAGAGCATTGTCTCTCTCACACGCCGCATACCGGCTATATGGCTGTCTCTATCACTCCCTTCACTCCATGGATAAGAGAAAGTAACAAAAGAAAAATAACACATCCCAGCCTCAATACATAGTAGTAAATGCATCCGCGTTTATGGTAACTGACTTACACGTTAGAAATCATCACCAAAACAAATTATATAATTAAAGGTCTGTGAGTCAACAAACAATCTTCTGTGCCTTATAACCTATACCCTTCAAATAATTACACATCCAACTTTCGCAACGATGCCGTAATTAAGATATTAATAGACTTTACAAGTATAATCACAGATGTGTACGATATATAAAGTAAACATAAACAGGTAAACTAACCCTTTCTTCATGAGCCACCTCTGTTGGCCCCAGTTGATAAAAGAACGTTCCAATGAAGAAGACACTCATCCATTTTACGATCACTCATCTATTTACACGATTTATATAATTTATGTTTGCACTACTTGTCACAATCAAACTAAAATTCCACTTTTTGCTGCGCTAAACGCAGACGTCATTGACAAACAACCGAAGTGACGAGTTATTGCACGGGATCACATAGTAGATGAAAACACTGCGTATTTTAAGAGCCATTGCATCGATATATCACAAATCTTATCACTTGAGGTTATTACATTACTAATCACTTCGTCTACATCGGTTATTTATAAAAATAAAAAGGTAAAAAGCAAAAATTACTCGTAGACAGCACTCACGACGTCGCACACTCACATAACGTAACGTGCGATTTCGTTCACACACACACACAACTAAAGTCAAGGTGACAGTTGGGCGCTAGTAGCGTCGTAAAAGTCGGTCCGATTCAGACTTTGATCTTTTAAACATTGCAACACTGGGCTTAGTTTCCATATTGTCTTCACTTCTTAGTGTGAATCGGACCAATTGTTCTTGTTTCACAATCCCAATTAATTAAGTAATAAATGTTTTCATTTAGTACTAGGTACCTACTTAAA
The DNA here is from genome assembly GCA_949319445.1 of Mythimna lalbum. Taxonomy (NCBI): domain Eukaryota; kingdom Metazoa; phylum Arthropoda; class Insecta; order Lepidoptera; family Noctuidae; genus Mythimna; species Mythimna lalbum. Next base: position 13,667,003 of record OX439357.1, on the reverse strand, counting down.
AATATTGACATCATATTTGCTTAAAACAGTTTGTTTGTTTTTTATTATTATTATTATTTTACCAGACAGTATAGACAACCTTTTTTGTCAGTGATCACACAAGAAACAGTGTGAAGAACAAGAACCTACGCTTCGTAAGGAAATAACTTTGCTGCGCTGTTAGCCATAAATAGGATTACAGGAATATTATGGGATAAACAGCAATGTAGAAAAATATATCAATCACTGCTGGCTGTACCGCCAGAAATAAAACGTAATATTCATCTCACCACTTTTAGACCGACTACCTACCTACACGATTCTTTCACAGCTCTGCCAGTACCCTAGGACAAGATACTTTTTATCCAGGTTTAGGAATAATTTTCTAGTTTCAAGCGGGTGAAGTCGCTTACAATTTTACAAAAAGGTCTTCAGTAAATATTAAATATCACAAAAAATAATAAAAACTCTGACTTCTCGCCATAGAATAGTTTCTACGGTTTAATTACCTTTTTTTTTAAGGGCTTCGCCCTTCTTACGTCTGAACTATCGCCATCTCAGATCCAGACTAGATATCCCAAATCTGTAGTTTTCCTGAACCCGTTTACTGCGACTTGGTCTGGAAGAAGGCTTTACCTATCCGCTCGCCGACCGACATTCAGTGCGGCTGAGACGGGAAGGCACTGGTAGAAAATGTTATCTGATACGACACAGATCTAATCTACTTAAACGTAACGTAGGTAAATATATTATGTATCGTGTCCAGCTTATATACGTACTAGCTGCTCCCAGCGGCTTCGCCCGCATGATAGCAGAAAATTATCCCAGGGAAGATACTTCCGAAATAAAAAGTATCCTATGTCCTATTCCAGGACATGGTCTATCCGAGTACCAAGTTTCATCAAAATCGGTTTTGCCATTTAGGCGTGATGACGTAACAAACAAACTCACTTTCGCTTTTATAAAATTAGTAAAGATTCTAAGATGCTAATATTACGGAATTAAATGGTCATAATCACAAATTATATTCATTGTTTGTTAGACTCGCATGCGGAATACTAGTGATTTCCGTAACGGAGTATTTGTATAACGCAGGCCACGTGGTCCAAGTTTGCGCGCCACATTCTCTATATCGACCGATGATTTCCGTCTACGGGGATTCCCTGTAATGTTCGGAACACTACAGGGAATCCCCGTAGACGGTTTATACGGTTATCAGACTGCCACGCACCCCGCAGCGTAGTGCGTGAATGCGTGTCTTAACGTTGCTTGTAAGTATCTACATATCTCCGTTTGTATAGAAAACATGCATAGTCCAACACACCAAAACTGCATCCACGCGCGTTCATGCAGATCACGCAGCTACATGCGGAGAAACACGAACTCGCGTCACGCGTGGGGGCGGGGCGACACGCGTGCGTGATTTTGTATGAAAAGATTGCGTGCCTGCGTGAATTTACAAGACGCACCTACGGGCGTGAGTGCGTAAAAAACCCGCACGATGATGCAGATCTGTACTCCCGCAAGTATGTGCGTAGGTGCGTTTTCACGTGGTGCGTGGCAGTGTATAACCGCCTTACTGACCAAGTTATCAACTTAAATATTTCATTATTTGTTACACCGTCTACAAAGAGCCAAGAAGGTGAAAGTTTGCCTTTCCCTGAAGAGAACCATATTGTCCATTTTTAGGTTTCAAGTATTCAGTACCGTCAGTAGGTATTCAGTGGCGTAGTTAGGTGTCCAAATGGCGGACAGAGCTCCGGCGGAATCTCATGGTGAAATGGCGTCAGCGACTATCGCAACCCAGTACTAAGCACGCCACAATTATGGCGGTAAGTCCCCTCTTTGAGGCGTGGCTGGAAAGACCTCACGGCGTCCTTACCTTCCGCATGACACAGGTCCTCACCGGAAATGGCACGTTCGGGAGGTTCCTGCACCGGATTAAAGCGGAAGAGACGCCCAGGTGTCGCCACTGTAAGGAACGCCCAGAGGACACGGTGGGGCACACAGTCGAGGTGTACTCTGCCTGGGCAGAGTATTGCCGTGCCCTCGTGGGGGCGATCGGCGGCGGAGACCTCTCGCGCCGGGATTTGGTTGAGGCCATGGTCCGGAGCGAGGAGGAATGGCAGGCGGTCGCCTTCTTCTGCGAAGCAGTAATGCTAGCAAAGGAGGCCGACCGCATCAGATAACGGCGCCCTCGCCGCCGCCGCCGGGATTCCGATCCCGATTTCCGGCCACCGTAGACACGGGCTCGCGGACGGCGAGCCATGGGTAGCTCGCTATCCGACCGTCCGGTAACTGTCCGGACCAAGCCCAAGACGTCGACGGCGCGCACTGTTCCCGCGCGCCTCAAGGAGTTGTCAGCAACAGGAGGGGTGGAAGCCTACTGGGGCCAAGGTTATCCGAAAGGAAACTCGAGCCCCGGTATGAAGAGGCTAGAAGGAACGGGGTGAGTTTTTAAGCGCAGGCCACACCGCCAGCTAGCGGGCGGGCGGGCTAGGCGGGCGAACATCGTTTCACCTCTTTACATACTTCGGATCACACCGCGAGCTACCGACTAACCTAACGAGCTAAGCTAACGAAATATTCGACGATTCCAGCGAAGCTACTCGATCACGTCGTTGGCGCGCCCGGTTCGTTCGCCCGTCCTCCCCGTTTCGAGTAGACTAGTCGACGCTCGTCTTTCGAATAGCAGTGTAATAATAATTTTCGGTGTGAACCCCATAGTTTAGCTCGCCAATATTTCGCGTAGTTTGTATAGTTTCCTTCGTTCGCTTCGCCCACCCGCCTAGCCCGCCCGCCCGCAAGCTGGCGGTGTGGCCTGCGCTTTAGTCAGTAAGAGTCTGACACTATATTCCGCTCCACCCAAGACCGGGGGTTGTCAAAAGATGATTTTATCCCACCATAAAAAAAATAAAAAAGGTGTCCAACGTTTTTGGACCAAAAAAATCTGGAGCCCTTCATTTTTAAGTGAGAAATTTTAAAAAATAACGTTTGCTCAGGGTGAAGTGTGTTAAAATGTCAGACTTTTACGAGTTGCCATGATTAAAATCACACCGTTAATGTTTTCCTATTGTCGATTTGGACCCATTGTCTGACTATTTTAGTGTTTGTATGTAGTGTATTAATTTAAGTATATATTGTATAATTGTATTATATCTATTCTATGGTCTATTCGTATATTTATTCTTATAATCGCCTTTTTCTCTTTCTTTTATTGCACCTACCATTACCTTTCTCTGCATCACCCAAAGGTCGACTGGAAGAAAATGCCCAAGGCATTAAGTTCGCCTTTGTACATTTGCGCATAAAGTATTAAATAAATAAATAAAGTAGGGTTGCAATTGCAATCTATTTTATTTATATTTTGTAAGTGAGAGAATTTTTCGCTATTTAAATGTTTTCTAATCAAGGGACCCACCAAGCTTGAGGGCCCTGGGACACTGCCCCGCCCAGCCCTTCGGAAGCTACACCAGTGTTTACATACATATTCATAACTAGTCTCAAGACAGAACTTGTTGTAGCACCATAAGTCCCGTGTTCTTAAAGGTATGATTCCGAACTCGGCAACAAGCAGCAGTGTTGTTGCCGCAGTGCTGCCACACATTGCCACACTGCCTACATTGCTGCCGCGGCATTGCTGCCTAGCTCGGAATGTAATCTCATATGAGCTTATAGAAATTGTATGGGGACCAGTAGTGTCGCGGCAGCACTGTTGCGTGCAGCGTGGTTCGGAATCATACCTTAACTCAACATACAAATTCTTAATTGCAATTCGCTCATTCGCCTACCACTACACATCCTTCTCAGCTATCATCCCTTGCCACCTGTTAGTTTATAAACAGGCGCTCGGTTAGATTGATCACATATTTCTCACTACCACCATCGCTGATCGCTTCCAAATTGAGTAAATATTATATTGGTACTCAATTAATAGGTACTAATTAGTAACCGAACAAAAAAAAAGTATCTCGGTAGTTTACAGATACTCGACTTAGTAGATGAGCCGGAAGGCTTAAAGTCACCCAAAGGGCTATGCTCGGGGTTTCCTTGCGTGATCGAATCAAAAATGAAGACATCCGCAGGAGAACTAAAGTTGCCGATATAGCACAAAAAATTGCCAAACTTAAGTGGCAATGGGCAGGGTACATTGCTCGCAGAATAGATGGCCGTTGGGGCCGAAAAGTTTTGGAGTGGCGACCGCGTACCGGAAGACGACGCGTTGGAAGGCCTCCAACAAGGTAGACTGATGACCTGGCGAAGGTTGCAGGAAACCGACGGATGCGAGACGCACAGGATCGTTCGTTGTGGCGACACTTTGGGGAGGCCTATGTCTAACGGTGGGCGTATATCGGCTGTAATGATGATGATGTGAGATGAGCCGGTGGTAACCACATCCCCGCCCGAAGTTTTGGTTTTGAACTTACCTGCGAAGTAGAAGGTAATTACCGACATTACTGTCCCTTCCTTAGAGTTAAGATGAATAAAACAAGTCTTCATTAAATACATAGTTTTATTAGAAAATGAAAACAAAATCCCTTACACTACCTAAATAAGGCACGACGTGTTCAAACGAATCGTGTGGCGAGCGCCGCACCGCGGCCCGCGCGCCGCGTCACACGACAGGGAACAGAGATTTAGCTCACATATGCACGTAGACTTTCACAAATCAAGCAACCCTGTACATACATATGCTGTTTACAAAATATACAATTATAATGCCACGGCGCAACTATTTATTGCTGCTTACACGAAACTTGCTCACAATACTGTAATTTGGCCGGAAAACATCGATGTATAAACACTAATATTTCTTTAACGTAACACATAAAGCATTTTATTGAAACAAGGACGAAGTACGTCGGTTATACAATACAACTTATGCACAAGTCTCTTAACGCCGATATGTTATAGTTAAATATTTATTTGATTGATATACAAGTGTAGGAAGCTGAGGATTTAATATAACATTATATACGTAGCTTTACAAGAATAGTAACACTGAAATTTACACAATGTACAACAGAATATTTATAAATATACATAAAATTTGTGCTTTCAATGTGAAGGTGAGATAGAAAATGGCGGAATATATTTTTGTATGTTTACTATTTTATTAAAAATGTGTCAATGTGCCGTGTACACAAGTTTCTATATTACAATAAGTTAGTATACAAAGGAGCGTAATATTAATAATCGTATATAATTTTATGTCTAAAGCGTGATTAAATTACATGTCCCTATATGAATACAATCTCTAAGTTGAAACAAAATGCAAAAATCTTACTATGAAATAAATTACTAAACCAACATTTGATACACTACTCACTAAATTTGTAAATAATAATATAGGAATAATATCTTAATTTGTATGTCTTTGTACCAAATCATGATTTAGAAAGAAATTTAACAATTTTGAGCTTCATTGACATGAGAATGGTGCAAGAGAGCATTGATGAGAGATACATACAGTACGCAACAGCTAGAGGTTGAAAATGTCCAACTTTTCATCGTCTGAAAAGGTAATTTCGCACCCCTATTGAAAGACATTAGCAAAATTTTCACGAGAAAAATTTTGTATGCCGAAAATAATACAATGTTTCTTCTATAAATTAAAATGAACGCAGACATCACAACATTCAATAATGAAATGATCATGAAAACGTGTGAAATTGAAATGTCGAATAATAATCTCAGATATCAATGTCTAAAAAGTATAACAAATTATTGTCTCCGCATTACTGATACGTGCCCAAATTGCTCGTTCTCTGAATTGGTCAATTCTACATTAATGTTAGGATAATAATCAGTGTCTAATACTTGGGTAAAATATTACCAAAAAAAGGGTTAAAAACTTTTTTAGTAAAAGCCAAAAATTTTATTGGTTTTTCTACATTTTCTAAGCAGTATAAAAGTTTGAAAGACACCGTGTTTTTAATTCATCAGTCATGTTATGTGTACTATAATTTAGTTAGTGCTAGGGGCGTCGCCCCAGCAGGTTGGCACAGCAGGCTAAATGTCAGTAGTGGTCGATGTCGGCCGTGGGCGCCACTGAGTATACTGACGGGGGTCTGTGGAGCAAAATAGTTGTTAGTAGGGTTAGTCAGTAATATTAGGACCTAACTATAACGTGAAAATTGAAATCGGTGTAATTTGAGTGTTTTCTTGATTGAGTTATGATTATGAATCATTAGCTTTTTTTTTCGTTAATAAATATTAGAATGTGTTCTCATTATCTTTGCCTAGTATATCAACAATATGATCTGTTGGTATAAGAACCAGCGTATGCTAAAGACTGCTTAGTCGGCCAATCGTTTGTTCGCTCATTAGCATTAAAGTCCATGAATTTGCCAATTTAAAATATAAAAAACAACAAATTCTGCCTATCCAACTAAAACAGACTGGCCGACAAAGCATCTCTAATTCACGCTAAAAAAAAACAAAATCTAATTTTGAATTGGTAACACTTTTTTTTTCTTTTCAGTCAAGTAGGTGTGTATGGCGTTTGCAAGTTCTAAATAGTGATGTACTGTATAGTGTTTACCGCAGCGCACGTCTCGGTGCGGGCAGGCGGGAAGGACGCGGTAACGCAGACACGCGCGCTTCGTTGCTTGACGCGGGACGGGGCTGCTCTATTACCGGTGCTGAAAAGATAACATTACTGAGTTTTCGGCGGGATTTCTTTGAGTGACGTTCTAATTTCAATTCTTGAAATTGGTGTAGTTTTTTATCTCAAGTATCTGCGCAACTGGACAATATGTGGAATCATTAAAACAGGCGCGATCTCGGTAAAACGTAGCTGAGAATTTTATGGTACTGTTGACTTCCTCAGCGAAGTGTCCTGAGGTTGACTTAATACATTTACTGCCAAATACTATAAAAACATTAGAACGTATATATCCATATTCTAATAGTAAACAAATTAACTAACAGTCATGCGAAGACATTGTTTAAAGGACTTAGTATCCAAGCCAAAAATATTTATAAAAATAACATTATTTGGAAAAGACATTTTACTTAGAGTAGGGACTGATGCGAAAATTATAAAATAGTAATGATGAGTCAATCAATTAACGCTTAATTTTTTTTATTCAAAAATAACTTAAACTATGTCCGATATATAATATACATACTCGTAGCTTTCAAATGTTGCTTTTTAAACAGAGAAGAGGATAAAATTAACCGGATTTTGATAGGTTTTAATCTTCCTTAACGTGGCGCTGATTGTTGCAATTACGTTACCTAGAATTTTAGATTCATTTCACATTGTGTAACCTTGTTTGGGTAGCAACATACGGCCTATTTTGGAAGTAGTAAGAGTAGAAAGATATCATTATCTTCCTGCCCTTGTCCCGTTTTATTTGGGATCGGCGCAACACGTTTTTTTCTTTCATTCTGTCCAGTCACTCGTCACGCTATCACTAACACCCTTTTCTTTGATATCACTTCTCACACAATCCATCCATCTTTTCTTTTTTTTTTAATACATAATTACTCACGTTGGGGCTTACACTGTACAGGTCCTGAAGCAGGCCTCGTGATGGTGTTGTTACGTTGTACCTGCGACGGCGCCGCTATCGAGTACGGCCGTGTCGTGGGAGGCTGTAACACATCACACTAACATACATTAATTAACATTTCAAATGTTGCAATACACGACCGCGTATCATTCACAGGAATTTATACCTTATTGCAATGACATAAGTCGATTAGTCGTTTGAGTCGTATGAGTCGTATGATGCGCGCTCGTGAATTGCAGTTCACAATCGTGCGTCAATCATTCGAATTTAAATTTTATTGTTAATATAAATAAGTTTATAAGTCGAATGACGCGCGCTCGTGGATTGTGTCTCTAGTTTTGTTAGGAGTTAGCCTTACACCACACATGTTATACCTGGACCACTTTTTTAGACATTGGTTTTGAGGAAGTGAAATAAAAGTGTTGTTGAGTAAATCAGGTATAAGAGGAATGTATTATATCAAAGAAGATAAAAAATCTAGAATATTTAAGGGGTGTAAATAAAGAATGAAAGAAAAGAGAGATGGGAATGGAATGGATGAAGAGAGGTGGGGAAAAATGTATACAAAGCTTAAAGTCAAGAACCTTTCAAGATGCAGGTTGCCAAAAAATCTGATTCACTTTAAAGTAACACGAAGAAAAATGTTAACTTAATTTGAAAATTACAATACCAAGCACCAAAACATCTAAAGGCAATTTCAGCATGTCTTTGAAAATGCCTTCAGATGACACAAATAAGCAGGATACACTGATGCCGAATATTCTATTATTTCGTATTCAGAATCACAATCAACATCTTAAAAAAAAGGTTTAAGTTATCTATTCAATTCATGCCAACAAAATTCTCTCGAACCATCTCGTCGGCTAGATTTGAGCCTGACGAGTACCGAACATAAAGCGATAACTCATTACTCAAAAGCAGTAACATGTAGAAGCAGATTGAAGATAGTTCAAAGCGCACACGCATGGCCGTGTGTTCGGCATCAGTGTACCACGAGTTGCATACAATTACAGTAGCTCTTGCACACAGTGGCCGATTTTAGAAGCATTTACAGATACGCTTGTAATATGGGCCTTTTAAAGCGATTTAACGTCAGGCAACTGGCTGAAAGCAAATGAGCAGAAAATTTTCGATCTTCAATCGAAATATCCGTGGCTAAATTTTGTTAACTACGCAAAAAGCTGCATACAAGATGCTGCCAACATATCTGTATACGACTTTAAGTATCTTAATGACGGTATGGTTGGTGTCGTGGTAAAGCGATTGGCTGCTGAGCTGCGTGTGCATGCACGGAAGTACGGATCCAACATTTGTAGGGCTTGGTCTGGGTGCCTGCCCTGCGTTCAAAAATAATCTGAAGAGGGTAGAGCCGTAACTACAACCGTTTAAAAATGCTTCCATTCGAGTTGCAACCCAAAGTTGTTCTTTTATAACTCATTAGCTGCCCTAGAGTTAACCCAACTTTAACTCCTAACAGGGTAGGTTGGTGTAAGCGGTCATAAATGACATTTGCTTGACATTGACGGTTGAACTCTATTTTAGCGTTCAAAAATGCGAGTGTAGGGTATCTACTCTGATGACGTCATTAGAGTTACTGAGTTAACCATCAAATTTGAACGCAGGGCGGGAATATATTTACAAGTTCGTGGATGCACCCGCGACACAAGAGTAATTCCTAATTTTCAGTAAAGTTGACCTATTTACCATATCAAACCAAACATTCTTACTGAGCTGCATTTTTAAGCCACTTTTCACACACCCCGGTTGCTGCCCGGATGCATGAAGTATCATTAGGTTTCATAATAAAGCCCTCTCACGCACCGGGAAAGTTTCCCCATTTGACCACCGGATAACCACTGCTAATTATCCAACTACCGGACCATGCGAAAATTGCCACTAAGATGACAAGAATCTAATCTATCTACACTATCTACTCCAACGTTGGCCACTGTGTACACGGCCATCGAATCGACAGTGGAAAGGTAAAATCGTCTAACTGCCATTTTGGTCGAAAATAAGTTATACTCACGAGAATCAGCAATTTTTTCTACGTTTATAGATATCGTGTAAATCAAAGGACTTGTTTGGCGCATACGCCGACCAAATTTTGTATGTTTCATAAAGCTATATACGCTGGTCCTACTCCAATTTCCCGGTTTTTTAAACCGACGTCGTTTAAGTCTCTGAATTTGAAGTCAAATTCACTATCAGCTATTTATTGTTACCAAGTTTTAGCTTAACCGATTCCCTAATTTGAAATAAAACCTTTACATAACTTTTGAATTAAAGAATATTATTAGATTACCTATTTATTTTAACAAATAAATTTAATTTTTCATCTTTATACTCCGCATAGCAAACGAGATATGATTTTGATAAAAATAGTACATTGTTACACTAGGGGTGAAAGTTACTTATTTCGTTCCGAGAAGGAGTTGGCGGCCGAGCGAAGCGAGGTCGCTAATTCGAGGGACTAAATAAGTAACTTTAACCCCGAGGTAAGCATTGTGCTTTTCATTACGAATACAAGAAGATAGACCTAGTTTTTTTTTTTAAATAATTTGTCAGCTGTTATTTGAAAGTAAAACTCCCTAGGGATGAAAAGTGTGATACTTTTCAGCCCGCTCTACAGGCAAGTTTAGACCCACTTTCAGAGTATGAGTAATGAAAAAAAACTTTAAACGTATGTTTTGTGAAGTAATCAAAATGGCGGTTAAGCGATTTTACCTTTCCACTGTCGAAATAAATACTAACACTCTGCCCCTGATAGTTAAAAAGACGTATCTAACAAAAAAGAAAATGGATAAAAAAAGGTTTTGGTCGTGGTCATCAATGTGAATCACGATGAGTGATCATCTTTGTAATGCGGCGCCATTCATCGCGGACTTCAGCTTTCCGGGTACATTCATAAACCGAGCACTTAGTTGCGGCCTTGATCTTGTAATGAAATGTTAGATGCGTCTTTTTTACTAACGAGGGCAGCACTGGACACTCACAGGTAAGTGATGGCTTCGCATGGAGACTGGCACGCCGTAGCCGGCGGCGCCGCGCAGCTGCGTCATGTGGGTTAGTGACGCCGTTAGTCGTGTGGCGGTGCGGTTAACTAGTTCAAATGTGGACCCGGAGTAAACGGGATACAAAAACAAGGACTGCATTTTCCAACATGTTATGTGCCATTAGTAAATTTTTTCAGGATTATCGGCCACGTCGGACAATGGTGACCGACACGATATACTTTACGTTTGTAAGTAATTGGAATCATGCGCATCAAGATATGACAAAAAAGGCGAGGCGTCAAAAATGCGAGCGTCTACGATAGAGTGACCGACATTAGTGAATAATTACTTATACAAGTTAAAACTTCGTATATTGCGTTTTTTTTTATCAAACTTTGTTTTTGACTTTTTTTTTAATTTCCTTTTAGCAACTGACGTCCTAATGTAGATTGATCGTGTATTAGATCCACATGGGAATAAATTCAATTTATTCTGTGATCAAATCTCATTGCAATTAATTTATGATTTTATAGCTTTTTGAAAATTAAGGAGCTCATAAGGCTATTAGAATGTAGAGGTAGTTTTAACTAGGTACTAAAAAGAAAAAGAGGGAGAGCAAACGAGTTTGTGCATGCAATAATCTGCTCATAGAAGTTATTTAGAACTGGCACTTAGCAAACTGTTACTAAGAAAATGTAAGTGAGATGCTGGTAACACAGAAAATATTTTTTTTTTTTAAATATACATTTTTTTTAAATATAATCTAGTGCTTGACAGCGATCCCACCTGATGGCAAGTGGTGGTGCAATCGTTAATGGATTGTTATTTTAACTAGAAAACGATAGACGTTTCTTTGGAAGACATGTGAACAAATAAAATATTGTAATGATAGCTTACACCGGGCCACATTGAACAAATTAACAAGTTTGTTTTAATCATATGATATTAGTTCATTGACGTTGAATTATTGATCGACACCATAACGGACAAATTTTAGACACAATTGAAATGACATAAACATTTAATATTAGAACAAAAATATTATTGCTATTTTACCGACACCAATTAATGAGACATGTAAACAAAAAAGAATGAAAATTTTAGCTTGGTCACAATCTTTAGAAATAATAAAGCATAAATTAATCATTCCCTTATAAAAATGTGTTGGAAAACAGTGTTTTCCACTGTCTTCAAACGGAAACAGGAACCAGAAATAAACTCAAAAATATAACTGCTAAATATTATTATTAGATTTTATGTTGTGGTATATTGTGTTGCTTCCGCCGAATAAATGCTATTCTATTCTATATATGATCTGAATAAAATTCCAAATTAAAAAAACAAAAATATTTTATGGATCCCCAAAAGTTCCAAACATAAAATGTTTCGTAAACCCCACATACTCTCAAAGTATCACTTTCCAAAAGCAAAAAAAAAACCCTCTCACAAACCACTTTCAAAAGCATATTTGAACACAAATAAACATAATTTCAAAGCTTGTCTCAAAAACCCCCGTTCAATATCATAGCTTTTAAAAGCACAGTGACCAATAGCATTACATACGGGACATTCTTCTTTTTGACCGACAATCGCATTTTCGCTTGAAATTCTAAAGATTCGCTATTTTCTTTGAAGATTATCAGTAGAACTACTTATATTACTCAAGAGCTTTAAATTGGGTAATATATATGTATTTTAATTTGTGTGCCATACTCCACCTTCACATTTTTTTGTTATATTTTTATGTTATATATTATATGTATTTTATATTATCAGCCTGATAATATTGCCACTGCTGGGACTCGGGCCTTTTCTTTAGAAGAGGGAGTGGACCGTAATTCACCACGCAGACCCAGTGTAGATTAGAGGATGTCACAAGTCTGATTTTTTTGTTTTAGGACATGTCGGTTTCCTCACGATGTTTTTCTCCAGCGTTTTGGGAGCAGAGGCGATGAAATAAATTACACGTATGCGTCTGGGTTGGTTTAAACCCGTGACCTACAACTCGTAAGACGGGGTTGTGTTGCTGTATTGATCGATTGTCGGTAAAAAGAAAACGTCCCATATTTTGATAAAGCACTATTTTACTAGTGTGGACTTACATCTCTCGGCGCAACCAGATGACTGTGCGGTCGCTCCCGCCGAAGAGTCTCCGTGCCTTGTCGGACTAACGCCGGCGTTGGAGGGACATCGGGTTTTGAGGATTTGTCTTCATTCTTCTGTAAATTTGAGCGTAAAGGTCTGATAGGACAGTGCAAACATTCAGCATCCGAGCATTCTTGTAGATCGGCTTCATGCATTGCATGCTTGAGAAAAAAGATAGGTAGTTGTAGAGATTCGCAAACGTTTATGAGTGGCGTCGGAAGGTGGCTTATGCATATGCATGCAGCTTCGACCTTGGTTTAGGTCATGGTCCGAAGCGAGAGGGAATGGGAAGCTGTTGATTCCTTCTGCGAAGGAGATAGCCGTAATACTGAAAGAACGAACTTCCTCATGCGTCAACGGCCGCAGGATACGCTCTGGGTGTTAGGGGTTCCAAGGCTACCATTGTAGGCGCGGGCTTGTGGATGAGGAGTAATGGGTAGCTCAGCGTTCGGTAAAGACTAAACCCGAGTTGACGCAAGCCTTAAAGAGATGTCAACAAAAACTGCGGGATCTTGAACGAGTTACCTTGGCCTTAGGACGCAAAGTGAATGCGTGAGTGACGAGGACCTGGCGGGCTGAGTTACTCGTGCTCAAGTGCCCTTGTAACACAACGCGCCTTCGATCCGGGCCTGGTCCCTATCAGGCGGTGAGGTACTCATTGCTCGCCGTGCGCAACCGTCTCCTGGCTTATGAATATCTCCAACATCATGGGCCCCATATGTTCATGATTTGATTCAGAGGCAACAGTAAATTGCAGTTAGACGGTTTGACGATGGTAAAAAGACGTGGAGGAATCCTTTGTCGAGAAATGAAAGGAGGAGGCGAGAAATCGCTACGTTTCCGTAAGGATGTGCAGCTGGCAGGTTGTACACAGGATCTGTATAGCACGCTAGGGCATTTCTGGTGGCCATAAATACAGGACATACCTTTGGAGTGTCATGTAGACAATAGCCTAGTTGGCGAAGTTACCTGATGTCCGACAGTGATGATGTAGGACTCGGTGGAGACGGGCGGCACGGGCGGCGCGCTGGCGGTGGGGCTGAGCGCCGGGTTGGAGGCGTACACGCCGCGCCGCGCCATGCTGCGCCCGCCCAGGGACAGGCCGCGCGACGCCACGCCCACGCCAGGCACCGCCGCCGGACCTGGAATACGTGTGCTTATATACACTATCTACACTAATATTCTAAAGAGGTAAAGTTTTATATGTTGTTTTGTTAGTAGGAAGTAATCTCTGAAAGTACTGCTCCGATTGTTAAAACTTTTTCACCGATAGAAAGCTGCTTTATTCCTGAGTGATATAGGCTATGTTTTATGTATGCGGGCGAAGCCGTGGGCAAAAGCTAGTTTACAATAAGATTAGACATTAAAACAAACCTTTTTCACTGTTCAACCTATTTAGACTTTTACATTGGACATAGGATAAGAATTGCCATAGAGCGTGGCAATGCCACCATTCTTTTGGGTACATTACCAATCGACAGCGATGATGGCTCATTTAACCGATTCGGTTGCAGCCCGTATTCGATCATAGACTAGCATAATCAGGTTTTCGAGTGAAGATGGCTGACTGCGAATTTGTTGAAACGCACTACTCATCATTCATGATGCTTTCAATACAAGTGTACGCCACTCGGCTGAATACAGACACTGAATCAGGATTGACAACTGGAACCGAATACGGTGGCCACATTCGGTGACCGACTTAATGTAAACGCGCCATGAGGAGTTTTTCGACGCCATATTTTAGATTCTGTTTTTTATTTTAAAGCACATATATTTAATTATAGTTAGTGTTTTTTTTATATGTAAATAGTGTGTAGCGATTGGTGAGAAAATATGTAAGTACGATACTAAAAAAATATGAATAAAAATAATAATGACCCAAAAAGCACACATTACTTACCAGCAGGTATCCTGTTCAGCTCCCGATGTGAACTGTATTGCCTAAGTTTTGACGTTGGCAAGTTCGTTTTCCTCGGTACTGCAGCCGGCGGAACCATATTACTGTATGGTGCTAAAATAACATAAAATATGGAGAAAAATAAAATGATTGATAACAAATGTTTGAAAAATAAATATTGTGAAATGATGTAATGTAAATGTCTAATGCATTGTGTATCGAAAAAATATGTCTTTAGAGTTTGTTTTCAATTTATGTATTTTTTTTAAGTAGTAACATAATTTTTTAAAAGAAGTAGGTGGTGGGACGACTTAGATGTGTTCCTTAGGAATAGGCAAGAAGTGGCTCAGAGCTGGCTTTGCCCAGCAGTGGGACCATATAAGGATAGATATAATATAATAATTCTAACTCAACCTAAATTAAACAGTTAAAATTGCCGAATTAAGCATTTATTTAATTACTTTTGTCATCATACTTCCTGAAACTGTAGATTTACTCGCAATTTTCATCCAACCTTTAAGGGGATAAAAAGGAGGAACTTCGTGCGTATGCAAAATCTCATTCCGTGTACCAATATACTTGAAAGTTAGCACAAATAGTAAAAAAAAAGTAATAAAGGCTGTCTATATTGTCTTCAGAACTACCCGCAATAGAACAATTTAGGGGATTTTGAAAAGGATTCTTATTTCTTGGGTTGATAAACATTAAACTTGACACAAATTCTATTCAAAATGAATAATAAAGATTGTCATTATTAGTTTTCCCCAGCTAGGATCTTATATCTTATCTTATTTCTTGGGTTAATAAACTTTAAACTTAATGTATCGTTATTGGTGTAATGTTACTCATTTCGAAACGCACCGCTGCCAGCTAGAGCTTTATCAACTTGCGCGCTGCGACCACACAGCGGCAATGTACGTAAAACGCATTTCACCGTGTTTATTTAATTACTTTGCTTGAAAACCGCGCGTGGCGAAAGCGTATGGGGAGCGAATAGCGTTACAAATTAATATGTTTCGTTTCAATTGTTACGTTATTGTAAGGGGATAAAAGCATAGAGTTACTGATACTGATCCCATAACATTACTTAAAATATTGTTCTACTGAAATGATATTCGATAACGTTATTTATATCTTTTGGCTTTAGTATCGTTACAAACTTTAGAACGTTATCAGGTAACATTTACTGTAACAGAACGAAATTGTTACCCGTTTCATGTCTCTCACTGTCATTATTAGTTTTTTTGCTATCCTCAAAATACAATTTTTAGGGGTATTAAAGTTTTTATGACAACATTCACGCGAACAAAGTCGTCGGTCAAATGCTAGTAATAATAATAAAAAAAACATACCTCCAGAACTCGTAGCAATAATTCTAGTGGGTTTCGGCACAACGCTAGGCGCGAACATCTTCTTCTCCGGACTGACCTTCCCCGCCATAATATCCCTCTTAGCCAAGGACTTCTTCACCATTGTCGCGCTATTGATGACTGTTGCATTGTGCATATCATAGGTCCTCTCCATCCCCGAGGAGTTTGCTTTAGTGATCGTCGTGACGGTGTAAGACTTGTCATCGATCATGTCGTATATGGGAGAGATGGTGTTGTGCAAGTTTAACAGGTCGGTTTTAGCGCCTTTCCGTAGTGACATAAGCGGTGTGGACGCGACTTGGGGGCCTGCAATGTGAGAATGTGCTCTTGTATCTGTGTGCTAAGCGTTTGGAAGCACCGTATAGCTCCTTTGGTCCACCTTATTAACTAATTTTATGTAGATATAGTTAGTTAGTTAATTAGTTAGCCCATTTATGTCCCACTGCTGGGCGAAGGCCTCCCTCTCCCTTTTCCACACACGTCTGTCTTCGGCCATTGCGGGCCAGTCCCTCCGGTATTTATCAGGGTCATCTCTCCACCTTCGCCTTAGATATGTTAATACTAAATGCAAGAATTTTAACAAGTATGCTTGGTTGGGTTGTGAGATTGTTTGAACGAATTATCATAACCCTGGAAAAGGCAAATGATGGAACAAAGGTGGGTTGTAGTCAGTAAAAGACTGACACTTCCTCTTGCTCCACCCAGAGCAGGAGGAGATATTTAATGATTTCCCACCCAAGCAAAAAATGCTTGGAGGTTGACATTATATTGACAAAAAAAAAATTGGGTCACACTAGGAATTACTCCTGTATCGTGGGTGTGTTCATAAACATGTCACACAAAACTCCAGATATTTAAAGACATCTAGACCCAGAACCACTATCTATAGGCTATACAAACACTCACTCCGTGCGGGAATAGACCCTGCAACACATACCGCAGCTGATAATCGCTTGACCACTATGCTGCTTTACCCTTGCCAAAATCTTTCTTTCTTAAACCCTTGTTTATAGTGCATAACTCTTTTCCGTCATTAAACCACCGACACCGATGTCTAAGCGTTACCTTCATCCAAAACTTTTCCTTTCAACCCACAACACATAACTGCTTATAAATAACCCCATTTGCGTTTGTAACCAACCCCACCCCCTCTACCTTCCGTTGACCACATTTGGTGTAGGTGTATTAAACAAATGGATCTAGTACTTACGTGTATCATGTGTGGGCTGACTGTCAGGTACACTGTCGGGTGGACTGGAAGAACTGAAGGTGCCCGTGTCTGTGCTCTCGCTTGAACCTACCATCGCTCGCTCTTGGGATCCCCACTCCTGTAAAGTAATTATAATTAAAATAAGTTAACAAGTGATCTTTTAGTACGATTCCGAGTGGAATACCTTATTTAATAATGATAGTGTCTGGCAAAATATTTAGATATTTTTCAGAGGTTTTTTTTTTAATGGGAAATTATTAAATAATTTTTGCCCTGAATGGAGCGAAGGGAGTGTCAGACTTTAACTAACAAAATCCCAGCTATGTTCCTTCCATTTAACGTTCCTATAATCCTAATTTGTTGAAAGATTTTGTTCAATTTAAAACATTATCGATTTTATTGGCTTCATGTTGGCAACAAGAAAGCAAGTGTAGTATGCGTTTTACTAAGTGTCAGTTTTTTTCCTTTTTTGACTCACGCACTGAGTACTGCACCATCAAAACTATTTGAATATACCTTATCTTCCATCACAGACCACAGATTATTGTATATAATACCTATTACTGTGGCCTCTGTATGTATAATACAGAGACTACATATGGTATCTGTCACAAAGTCTACTACTTACCTTATTATAAAAAAAAAAACATGTTGAGAACGGAAGAGTTGCCACTAAGATTGTGCAGACAATAATAAACTGTAACCAATTGTAACGAGTAAACAACAAACAAAATACATACCCGATGTTCTTGCTGTAACGTTCTATCTCCAACATCAATTAAATTAAGCGTAGCCGAATTAATATCTATAATTTGATTATCATCTCCCTTCATGTACACCACCGTCGTATCCATAGCGCTCGCTTTGGGCGACAACTTCTTAAACGTAGCATTTCTTTTAGGAGTGTCTCTTGCGATCGGTTCCTCTGGTTTGTCGAAACCGTTGCCGTTCAGCACTCTCCGTCTTGATAACAGTTCTGAAGCGTTCTCCATACTCTGTCGGGGTACTGTGATCACGGTCTGATTAGGTAACTGAATGGTTTTTATAGGAGAAGTGTCTGCCGGTAGTATCGACTTTTCAGGTTCTGTAGGCAACGTTTTCCTTGCTAGAGACAGCTTCTGTCGCGCTTGGATTATCTCGTTCAGCTCTTGCTTCCCCAAAGTAACGTTCAAACTGTTTCGCCCAACATCCTCAGGTTTCGGTAAGCCCATATCCTTGTAGAAAGCGTCGTCAGTTTCAAAGTTTTCTTTCTCAGCGTCATTGTCCCTTCTACTAAACCTATTATTAGAGTAGTGTAAGGTGATCGGTTCAGCCATTTCAGCCGCCGATGCGTTTCGTGGAACCGTTTTCGGCGAATCTTTCTTATCGGAATTTTCGTTTAGAATTTTCGCTGTGTCGATTTGGCATGCTTCTTCGCGGGATTTAGTGTAGGATTCTGAGTTGCGTAGGCCGGATTCTCTTTTTGTGTAACTATTGTAGAGTTGGCATCTTGGTCGGGCTGAGAGGAGTTTCTCTGAGGCTTCTAAATGGGTGAAGGTTGCTGACGAGAATATGTTGGAGTCCGTGCTTTCTTTAGGCTGTTTGGAAGTGTTGGAGATGACGTATGAAGAGTTGACGGAGCTGACGAGGGATGGCGGTAGGGAGTCGATCAGGCTGTCGTTGTCAGGGTATGTTGTTTGCGAGAGGAAGCTTGTGCTCATGTCCTTTTCGTCGAGGATGCTGAGCGTCATGCTCGTCATCATCGGGTCAATGCTGTCGCGACCTGACATTGGTAGACCTGGAAATTTTTAATAAAATGTAATATAATAAGCAGGCCAGCAAACAATTTATTATTACTTATTTGTTTTTTTTTTATTGTTGATAGTCTTGCGTTTGACCACCATCTCACCTGATGGTAAGCGATAATGTGGTCGACGATGAAGCACGCTTGCCTAGAAGTAACCTATTCACTCTTGACTTAAAGACCCCCAAGTTGTAGCTATGTTTTTATTTTATTTTTTATTATGTATTTTTAGTTTTTATAAGTTGTGCGAGGCAGAAATAAACATTTTAGGATAGACATCCATAAATTCTCTAGTTCTCAGTAGTCTCCTCCTAGTTAAACTTTCAAACCTAGATTATCATACAGCGTACAAGAGAAATCTAATATCACTACTGGTCACTATCGTTATTCTAATACATAGTATATAAGACCGACAATGTGCTTCCCTATCCGCGCAGGTTATGTGAGTACTGTAATCAGTGAGGCGGCAACTTGACGGATGCTTGCGTCACAGCCCCCAATGCATAAGTAGACCATGGCTGCAATCTGTGCTACGTAATCTAGGTGATTGATACTTATTAGGGCTAAACTGTGAAGATTTATTGATTTCACGTTACTAGTGCATTTATTTCCTACTGTAGGTGGCCCATGCACTACGTACAAAATACGTTTTCAAATTCATTACTGCTTCGCATAAGGAGATGACTGCCCATGCTCGCTTCTTACAATGGCTTGGAGACCATGCCAGGCGCGAGAGGTCGCTTATCACCTCGTCGGTCTATCGGACGATTCCTAGAATACTATTTTTTTAGGGTGGCAAATCATCTAATGACTTCTCCCGTTCTAGGACAGAGCGTGGGGATATCAGACTTTAACTGACTAAATTGATCGAACATACAAAGGTATGGTACCTTTGTATGTTCGATCAATTGCCCTTTGCGTTCTAAGACCACAAGTAACCTTACTATAGTAGGCGCCAGATAAGCGTAGAATAAAGTACATTGATCTTTTCCTAATATCTCTGCGAAAAACAATGAACTGCTTTTCATTACTATATCATGTAAAGGATTACGATACATGTCGATTCAGGACAGCTTTGTGTTTATTTCCGTTTTTGAAATTAAGAATGTCGACAAATATAGGAGGGTCAATGACCGTTATTCCTTGCTTATCTGGCGCCAACCTTAACGGGCCTAGAATACCCTAAGACAAGTATTCAGTTCGATACTGTTTAGTATTAATCATCTCCTGATAGCTGAGGTTCCTATACTCGTATCTTTCATACCTGAATCCTTATGCGAAGGCATGGACTTCCTGCTGCTCTCAATAGACTCGGCGTTGAAGGTGCCCGAGCTCTCCATGAGCAGTGACGACACAAGGCTGGGGGGAGACATGCGCATCAGCGACTCTCCGCTCTGGTACATGTTCAGGCTTGGACGCTCGTTCATTAGGTTGGACATGCCCCTGGAAATGTGTGCACACTTATTAGTATAGAGAAGTGGGATGATATGATAAATATGGCTAATGTGGACTACAGCTACAGCAGTATAGTATTAAAATTTTAAAAGGCTGAAGGCAGTCTATGTTTGATGTAACTATGCTGTGAAAGTTTATTTATTTATTTATTTATTATTATGAGGAACACATATTAACAAATTCTTATAAAAATAGGTAATTTTATAGACATTAAATTCTGTGTAAATATGTCAATTAAAGGCGTCCACAGCTTATACAATGTGACGATATATAAAAATCATAATTTGAATTAATATTGGATTTCAATTACATAAGATTTGATAAAGTTAAAAAGAAAAGGCAGTTTTTGAAATAGAACGCAGTGAAATATTTTAATTTAAGGATTTGTTTGTTGTTAACTGCCCCACACAAACATATAAACTCGCATACAAATACATAGATCCGACATAACTAGCTGAAGGCCATACAAATATTTTTTTCCAGGTAGAAATCCAAAGAGCGACACGCAGGGCAGCAGCCAATCACCAATCGTGTAATTTTTGGTTAATTTTGAAATACAATAACTGATAGAATTTTTTGGCATGTCATTTACAAGACATTGACTTAATTAATATTTTTATTGACAGTTGTTTAAACGAGAGAACAACAGATTAACGGCCCGTTCACGTCCTTGCCGCTGTGAGCGGGAGCTAAGCGCGGGGCGGCGAGCGGTAAGATCAAAAGTATGAAAATGTTTGAAGAACCACTCATAGCGCCACGTGCCCGCTTACCGATGCCGCCCCGCTCGCCGCTAAGACCGGAGTCGTGACCAGGCCGTAATTTCTCTTAAATAGGTAAATCAAAAGCTTCCAAAAATAAAATATATAGAATCAAGAAACCAAAATACCACAAAATAGATAGGTACAGAAGACAATCTCATGTATGTACTTCACTTTTTATACCTACGCTCGGTGGACGCACACTAATGAGCATTTGAGCCGGAACTGTTCGACGAGCAGGCCGAGCCACTCAGAGATACAGTGTCCATGAGCAGTGTCTATGTGTGCGTTGCTCGAGCGCACTTTGTATGTAGATTGACTTCTGTACCTATATACAAGGTGGAAGGGACAGCCCGCCGTAAACTTTAAGAGCTTGCTAGTTTTGCGGAGGGCTGTCACTTACACCTTGTATTTGGTGATAATACCAAGCGAAAAAATCGTAAAGCCGAGTCCACCACCTGAACTAAGCCATATAAGCACATAAACCGGACGCCCCCGACATTAGAAAGCGTAATATAACCTAAAACAGTGGAGAGCCATGTTCTGAGCTGAGGTGACACCGTGACACCTCCTTTGAGCGTGCGCCACTTTGAGGTATAAACCGAATATCCACCTGGGTAACACATCATGCAATGTTGTCAATAGAACTAGCTTAAGAACTCATAGTAATCTGTACTATAAATATTATACATATACACCACAAATTTAATTAGTACGAGTGTAAATACTTAAAGGGCTTATTGGAAACTGTATTTAAGTAAAGTTTCAGTAAATAATAATATTTATAAACAGCAAAGTTTATTTATTCATTTGTTTATTTATCATATTACATACAATTTTGTCTAAAATATTCTACTGATTATTCCATTTGACTGATTATTTCATTTTGTTATTTTATTTAACTTCCTGAAGTTAAATAAAATTAAAATCAATTGGTAAAAACCATCCAGTAAAAAATGAAAACATTAACTGTTATCAGAAACAATTTCAAAGGATGCTGGATATAATATCAAGAATTATTACATACAATGTCAAAGGTAAGTTTATACGGAACCCTCAGTGCGCGAGACCGACTCGCACTTGCCCAGTTTTTTTAACTACAGTAGTCTTTCAGACATCAATAACCACCATTATTATCCCAGCCATCCACTCAGACATTAATTTTTCAAGTAAAACACAATACTTCATCAACTCGACTATCATAATATGAAAAGTAAAAGTATCGCATCATCTGTCTATGGTAACAAAAAAACAAAGATGGGCGCTTTCATTCAATCCGTCTTTTCCTACTTTCCCTTTTTGCGACGTACTGGAATCAATGTTAATGCTTAGTCATCTATGGTAATTAATTGGATGAATAAGGATTTAAGCTTTTGTTTATGGTTCTTTAGGCTAGAAAGTTAATTGGTCGCCTTATCTACACTAAGAGGGAAAATTTGTACTTTTGTGTGTATGTTTGTCACTACATAGTATAAAACAAAGTCGCTTTTTCTGTCCCTATATTCCTATGTACGCTTAAATCTTTAAAACTACGCAACGGATTTTGATGCGATTTTTTTAATAGATAGAGTGATTCAAGAGGAAGGTCTATATGTATAATATTGCACCCGAGGGAAGCCGGGGCGGGTCGCTAGTCTACACTAAGAGAGAAAATTTGTATTTTTGTGTGTATGTTTGTAATGAATGTTTTGTTTTGTTCTTCAGCATACAGGAATGACCTGGTGAGGGTTGCGGGAATCCGATCGATACGAGACGCACAGGACCGGTCATTATGGCGACACTTGGCAGAAGCCTATGGTCAACAGTAGACGTCTGTCGGCTGAAATGATTATGATGATACAGGGAAGGTTTAAAAGCAAAAAAAAAATAGGTAGATAGGTAGCGCAGAGTACGTAGGTAGCGTAGGGTAGATAGTTGACGAGAGCGAAGCCGCGGGTAAAAACTAGTTAGAAATAATCCTTACTAACATTATAAAAGCGAAAGTAAGTTTGTTTGTTTGTTACGTCTTCACGCCTAAGTGGCAAAACCGATTTTGATGAAACTTGGTACATAGACCATGTCCTGGAAAAGGACATAAGATATTTTTTATCCCGGAAGTATGTTCCCTTGGGATAATTTTCTGCTATCACGCGGGCGAAGCCGCTGGGAGCAGCTAGTTTAATATATGGTCTGGCTTTGAGTCGTTATTTGTTCTTGATTGTATTACGGTGAATTTGAGACGGCCTACTTTCTTCTGATGTTTTGTTCTACTTAACTTTATACTGATTGATTGTATTATACTATACGTCCGCCGCGGTTCTACCCGTATATTTCTACTCCTCTCCTGTGGGTTATAACGTGACGTTATGTCTATCTATTGAGTCCCATTAATGAGCTATGCAACACTAAACGATTTTTTCAACTTGAACCGGCGATTTCTGAGATTAGCGCGTTCAAACTCAAACAAACCAATTCTGCAGCTTTATAATTAAATAAATTTTCACACCACCTGCTCGAAGATGTCAAATTATATGTCAAGCAACCTTAACCTAAAGTGAGTCATTAGTGGCCGGGGGCACAGCCGGTCAATGATGTTGTACTGGATTTCATTATGACCCGCTGGTCAATAATGTAACTATTATTTCCTCACAGTAGGTGTAAAAAGTAGAGTATCCTCCTCTGGGCTAAAGGTGTCTTTGCCTTGGGCTAGCTTGAATCCCTCGCTGCAGTCAGGATTCTTGTGTTAACTCCCTCGCTTTGCTCGTGAGTTAAATCCCGAATCCTTCATTGCGCTCGAGATTCAATGACGCCCGTGACATAAGACACAACTTTAGCCCCTCGGTGCAAAATCTACTAAAAACTAGCTTTCCAACGCGGTTTCACTCGCGTCTTTGGTATGTCCTAGCCTATAGCCTGTATTGTCTAACGTATAGCCTTCCTCGATAAAATGTCCTATCCAACTTAGAATTTTTCAATTCAAACCAGCTGTTTCTGAGATTAGCGCGATCAAACAAACCAACCGCAGCTTTGTAATATTATAATAAATGAGCCCTTGCCCAGCCGTGGGACAGGAAAGGCTAAATATTGAAAGATATTAAGAATACATGATACATTGGTAAACAAACAATTTAAATACTTTTTTTTAAAGTAACTAATACATTTTGTTGTTCCTAACCAAATCGTGATACTTATATGAAATCAAGAAATACTTATTAAGAGAGAAAGTGATATCTCGCTCAAACAAACTATTCTAGTTCACTTCAGCTTTCGTAAAAAAGTTAATCAACAATACAGACCGAATTTTAGTCTATTTTAGTCAACATCAAACATGCGCCGGATTCCCGAACTAGGTGGAACAGGAGGGGGTGTCTGACCTATCGCGCCGAGCCTTGGTTCAGGCCATGATCCGGAGCGAGGAGGAGTGGCAGGCGGTCGCCTCCTTCTGCGAAGCAGTAATGTTAGCAAAGGAGGCCGACCGCATCAGGTAACGGCACTTACAGCACCCCAGCCGCCGCCGGGATTCCGATCCCGAATTCCCGATTTCCGGCCACCGTTAGCGCGGGCTTGCGGACGGCGAGCAATGGGTAGCTCGCTGTCCGACCGTCCGGTAACTGTCCGGACCGAGCCCAAGTCGTCGACGGCGCGCACTGTTTCTGCGCGCCTCAAGGAGTTATCAGCAACAGCAGGGGCCCAGCTGGGTCGAAGCCTACTGCGGCCAGAGTTAGTTTTGAGAGGTAGCTCAACACCGGTATGAAGGCACAACGGAACGTGGTGGGTTTTTAGCCAGTAAAAATCTGACACTATCTCCCACTCCGCCCAAGAGCGGGGTTGTCATTGGATGATTTTCCCACCGGAAAAAAAACCTGTGTTCCTTCAGTTGACCTTTGCGTTCCAGAGCCACGGTAAAGCTAGAACTATTAGACTACTACTATTAGTGTAACACGTCTGATTTGTACGTAAAACGACGTCGCGTGGCGTGGATCAAGTGTAGCTCTACAAGTCAAGTTTCCATATAAAATGTATGGAGGCGGACGCACTTAGATCGGCATATGTGACACACGTGTTTCCAGTGTAGTTCTGCCTTGACTCTTTTGAACAATACCGCAACTTGGCCTTTAGTCCATAAAATAATATTGTCGTGCTCTATTAGTGATGTAACACATTTAGTCTCAATTCACAATATAGTGTCGTTCGCTGTCACCGCTCATTATTTTTAGATCCCTACTCGACTTGTTTCAGTACCGGCTTGTATTATTGTTTAAATAGCGCCATTGTTTTACGTTTAACTAATTGAGCTCGTTTTAATCAGAGTGCGATTGATTATATAAAGCGATGTTGATTAACATGTGAATAGGGGTTAAGTAGACGGGGTTGATGAATGGAGGTGGAGAGGGAGGCTAAAGAAAAAATGGATGGATTGTGTGAAAAGTAATATAAAAGAAAAGGAAATTAGTTATAGCGTGGCGATTGATAGGACAGAATGGAAGAAAAAATGTTGCGCCGACCCCAAATAAAACGGGACAATGGCAGGAAGATGTTGAATAGTTGTTTGAGGGTAAAATAAACCAAGATTGCCATACCTATATTAAAAGTTGCCATATACAGTTGAACCGCATTTGATCTCATCAAGCTATTACTAAAAGCTTGTATTGTGTTGGGGGAACGAACGAGCCGCGTGTTTATGAAGCCATAAAAGCTTTGGATTAGATTAAACGCAGGTGAATCGGCTAAACCCTTTAAACTGTCATCACCTATAGCACTGAACTCAGGTAACATTTCAATTTTATATCAGCATCTTTATTGCCTGCTCAGTGATGGAATATAAGAGACTAGCCAGCAAGCCAGCAATTTTGCCCGCATAGATAAGATCCGTATCGATTAAGGGTAACGTCACGTTTGAAACCAGATTAGTAATTATGTCTATCTTAAACACTAACTGCCCCGCACACGGGCTTCAAAAAAACGCTTGAAGCGGCCACAAAAAAAGTTTGAAACGGCTGCAAAAAACCGCTGAAGCGCGCGACACCTCTTTTGTCCGGTGAAGCTTGAAGCCGCTTCAAGCGTTTTTTTGTGGCTGCACCGCCGCGCACGAGCCAAAAAAAAGGCCGCCTCAAAATGAAGCGCCCAAGTGCGGGGACAGTTACGGCCGATTTCTCAATTTAGAATTTGGGGTTAAGAACGTGTGAAACTCTACTTTAATGCCAAATACTTTACTACTAATATTAAATTCATAAATCGGAGGTATACAGCACACCTACCTACATAGTTACCTTAATAAATATTTGAATGCATATTTGTCAACAACTTTCGTATACGGTTTGCACTCATTGAGGGGTTAGAAAATAATTCATGCGTTTTATCAAACCTCGTGTCTATAGAAAAGATGAAAGACGTTAGAAAGGAAATACTTTCCGATTTGTACTACGAGTGTCGCCGCTTGTCTCCCACGCTTTGACTCCACTACTGACAATAAACCAATACGAACGCGCATTACGCAACTAACAGACCACGCACACTTAGATTGCAAATTTGCTATTGGTAGTTTAACTATGAGCATTGCCCTACTTTGTGGCACGTCTGTTCCGCCCACCTAACCTAACCCCTTTCATCTGTTCTGTGCTCGTGTCAACACGTCAATACTCCATACATTTTAAGTCCATAATATACTAACTTGTTAAAGGTGTTGTGTAGATTATGTGCTGGCTGCGACAGGTCTATGTTGATCGGCTTGGAAGGTGGGTGATCCATCGACGAGCGACCTGATACCTCTGATGCGAGCGTCAAGTCTAGGTCTTCTAGCTGTAAAGTAAAATACATGGTGGTTAAAATAGGAGAGAGAGAAAAACAGAATGGAGCGTAGAGACATAGAAAGAGATTGATGGAAGACTCTTTATTGCACCTATGCCTATATGCTTTAGGGTGAAAGTTAGTGGCCATGTTGTCGTTAGATGGCGCTGAGCTCATTTTTTTTGGTTTATTTTGTTTTTAGGGTACAGTCGGCAAAAACGGAACCCTTATATGATTGCTTATACGTTTTCAATATATCTGATGATTATTTTATCGTC
This sequence comes from Mythimna lalbum, assembly GCA_949319445.1. Lineage (NCBI taxonomy): Eukaryota > Metazoa > Arthropoda > Insecta > Lepidoptera > Noctuidae > Mythimna > Mythimna lalbum. Next base: position 13,639,843 of record OX439357.1, on the reverse strand, counting down.
CGTCCCTTTTTTCAGGAGGCGTTGATGTTAAACATCAACGCCTCCTGAAAAAAGGCTGAAATTAATAGCAAATTCTCAGGTCTGCTACTCCAAACCGCTATTAAAAGTTGAAACTTCTTAGTCAACGCAATCTACAGAATCGATTTAACTTTGGACGGAACCATTAATGCGCTAGTCTAGGCTCGCTAGTATACCCACTAGTATAACCACTATCTCGCCTGATGCTGAGCGATGATGTGGTCGAATTTAGAGAACGATAAAAGCGTTCTAATTTGCGAAGCCGGGGCGGAACACTAGTGTTGCATGTTGCTTAAAAGTTTATCATAAGACTTTAGAAACAGCAACAGGACAAAAAACCGCAATGAGGAAAATGAGACCACCAAAACAAATCTTCAATTGAGCTCAAAGTTAGTTTGTTTACATTTTTTACATTATTTACTCGTAGTACTACGAAAAAGGCAAAAAAATCCTTGACAATGAGTAAACATGAATACTTGAATAGTAAATATTGTTTGTTTGTGATCGTTTCCATTCCTGCGACGTAATATACTGTGCGTTCCAAATGAGAATAGGATCGATTTTTGTTGTGACGTCATGATTTACTGTCAAATCTAAGAAATTTGGTCAAAATTGAGGAACTTGGAGATGAGTAAAATTGAAAAACTGAATTCTGATTAAACTTTTTTCGTTCACAGTTCGTAAATAAATTAAATTTTTCGTAAAATAGTTAAAGTTTCAAAATTTATTTCCTCGATTTGACAGTAAATCGTGACGTCACACCATGCAATCGATCCTATTCTCATTTGGAACGCATTGTACTTCCTACTAAAAGGTAGCATCTAAATTTATCCTAATACATGTGGATGAGTGGAGAGGGAGAGGGACGCCAAAGAAAAGATGGATGGATTGTGTTAGAAGTGATATGAAAGAAAAGGGAGTTAGTTATAGCGTGACGAGTGACTGTACAGAATGGAAGAAAAAACGTGTTGCACCGACCCCAAATAAAACAGGAAGATGAAACAACCCTGTAACGGAAATAGGTGGTTATAATTTTGATACTGCTTTTATTCAAGCAACTTTCTTTCCGCTGCCTCTGTCTATTAAAATGATATAGACTGCGAGGCATGTGCCGCGAACGGCAGACAGCGAATGCCTCTGCTTGAAGTGTGCGTGTTGAAAACAATATATAGCAACATATACTCAGGTCGAGCCATGGCGTGCGAAGCAAATGCTTCAATTGTCTGTCTTCATGTTTGTGGCGAGGCATGTGTGCGAAGCATTGGCTGTGCGGTGTTCGGGGCACATGCCTCGCAGTCTGTATCCGCCTTTACACTTACAGAAAGTCTATATCCACGTGTCATAATAGTCTAATTTTATCTTCTAAAACTGAATGATCTCTGTAGGTATGACCACGTAAGAGAACACGCAGGGAAAAGCTAGTCAATAAGTCCAGTCTTAATTTGTGTGTGATCCGTTTCACGCACTTGGCTTACGCAATAATACTTCCCGCTATAAGATATTTTAAGTCGTCTATATTTCAGTACGACTGGCCGTGCGTCGCGTCACCTCATTACGTCACGAGAATGCATTTTATAAAACGTTGAAATCTCCCCTGCTTTCTATGTTTAGATGCAAGGATTACGATGTTGAAGGTCTTTTCTTCGACGTTGTTGATAACAAAAAAATATTTGCGATCTACTTTATAGACATCTGAACGTCTGACTTTATGCGATGTAAAAAACAAAGACGGTGGTCGTAATGTCAGCTATCGTCGTAGTATTTCTAATTCCTTATTAGGGCCCTTCCCGAGCTGTCTATCGTTAACGTGACCATAGTTTTAGTAAAAGCTTGTTAACAACACAATATTTGGTAAAGAGGCAATGAGAAAATAAGGGTTCCGTGCAAATTACAATACTCGAGATAAAGGGTCAGTCAGACAGACAGACGGACGGACAACAAAGTGATCCTATAAGGGTTCCATTTTTTCCTTTTGAGGTACGGAACCCTAAAAAGAGAGATAACAACTGAATGCTCTGTTGTCATTCGGTAATTCCGTCATTTACTTGAATATATATGCAAGTTGTAGAATCTAGAACAAACCTCAAAACTTAAATCATAAGATTAGACACAAAATCCGTTTCGGTATATTTTGACTAATTCGCAAAAAAATATCTTACTGTCCAATTTTGGATCGCAGAATTGAACGAAAGAGTTACCACGGCTTCGGAATGCAAAGGGCAATTGAAAAAAAGAGTTGTAGTTTAGTTGCTAGAAGTCTGACACTCCCCTTCTCTCCACTCAGAGCGAAAAAAATTATTTGATTTTCCAACCAAAAAAGAAATGCATTCAAACTTTTGTTTTTTAGAAAATAGAATAATTATTTAAAACTTTAGTTTTTGCATAAAGAACTAGTTATTCCGATTCATAGCAAATCCAACGCTAAGAATATTATGGATGGAGCGCTGCGTGACCCATGAAACATTACAGCTAACAAGCCAAGCCTAAATATTTTTATGTAATAGCGATTATAATTATGAAAGTGCCAATGTTAACACCAAGGTCGCTTCCATAACTTCGCAAATAAACTATTCCATACTAATCACGACTATAGTTGCTTAGTTCTAAGTTTGAACTATATGAATACTGACAAATGCAAATCAATACTCATTTTGCTCTTTTCATGCCTTGTATCGGCAAAAAACTTAGTTTGTATCATTATTTATTCAGCAACTAGCTTCTGCCAGCGACTTTGCTCGCGTGAAAATAGAAAATTATGTCGAGGGAACGAACTCCCGAGATAGAAGTATCCTATGTGCTATTCCAGGACATGGTGCGCGAAATTTTGATATTTGGATCAAAATTTAGATCCAAATCCGTTTAGACGATTGAGCGTAAAGAAGTAACAAACATATATATTATGTCGTGGCCAGATCTTAGAAATTGAGCACTTCATCCAATTGAGCAAGTATCCTAATATAAACATAGGATACTTATACATTTACAGTTATATCCTACACAAGCCTTCATATTGCGAACATCATCATCTTCCTGCCCTTGTCCCGTGTTATTTGGGGTCGGCGCAATACGTTTTTTTCTTCCAATCTATCCTGTCACTAACTTCTTTTTCTTTCAGATCACTCTTCACACAATCCATCTCTCTTTTCTTTGGCCTCCCTCTTTCTGTCCACCCATCGACGTGTATACTCATAACTCTTTTAGTAACATGCGTGAACCCTTTATATTGCGACCGATAGTCGCCTATATAATGAAAATGAATCTCGCTAGGTTTAGTCTATGCGACCTACATACTATATGACTTGGCCTGTAGATACCACACACTGACAGTGCCGGCTTAAGTCTGGAATTCCGGGTTTAAGCCACATGTCAGTCTAGATTGACGAAGCTTTAAGTCTTGAACTGAAACTGGGATTAAGGAAGCTTTTAGCTGGAATTAGAATCTATTAAAGTTGAGGCAATCAATAATTGCGAAAGTTTGTATGTATATCGTGGCTAGATCTTAGAATTGATCACTTCATGATATTAAACTGGCCAGATCGTTTAAACGTTAACGTTTGATGATATTTCAAACTTCGTGTGGCCTTTCTTTAGACCTTTTTATCATAGAAATCCTACATCAATGATATAACCAATGGAGGATTGACACTACATGGTAACATCTAAACCAGGCAAGCGTGTTCCATCGTCGGCCACATCATCGCTTACCATCAGGTGAGATAGTGGTCAAACGTGAGCTAATTACATAAAAAAAAAAAAAAAACTATCTGGCAGTTGTAGTTCGCCATACCATGAAGTCATTAATTCTAAAATCTGGCCACGACATTCAAGGTGTAAGGGATAGCCCGTCTCAAACTTTAAGGGCTTGCTCAATAGACGAAACTGAATAACCTTCCTTATTTTATTTCAGGAAACGAAAAATAAATCGGCTTCTCCATACGAGTAAAAACCGTCCAATCAATTGTATAATTTTGTATGGTGAGGCTGTTTTTTTTTTCGTTTCCTGAAAGAAATCTTGTGGAAGGTTGTTCAGTTTCGTTTACTGAGCAAGCCCTCCACTCTAACACCAAGTGAACGCCGGCGTTCGCGCGTGATTTCGCGCCTTCTGTCAAACGTCAAGTGGACGTGGGGTACGCATAGATTATTAAAATATTGAGCGTTTTATTTATAGGGTATATACCCAAGAACGTAAATAAGAAGTTTTTCATAAAGTAGTCTGTACACATCGAAAATAAGCAACTTTTCCATTTATTCCATACTAGCTTTTGCCCGCGGCTTCACCCGCGTACATAATCCCAGGATAAAAAGTATCCTATGTGTTATTCTGGGATATGTCTACTCGTGTACCAAGTTTCATCGGGATCCGTTCAGCAGTTTTTGCGTGAAAGAGTAACAAACATCCATACATCCATCCATACATACAAACTTTCGCATTTATAATATTAGTAGGATTTATACCTACTTAGTGCCCAAGCCCCAAGAGTAAGAGTTTGCGAAGGGCTATCCCTTACACCTTGTATACATCACTTATGAAAAGTTAGCCAACATTTCTAAGCAAATTAGTGATGGGAAGAAAGCTTCAATATTATTTGTATTGTTATGCTCATGAATGAATGCGTAGTCGTATCCAAGTAAAGTCATTCTTTTGGCATGTTTTCAGCTCGTCTCCGCTCAATGATTCAGAATCTATGAGACAGCTATTTATTACCAGCTCAATAAGCCACCGCTTTTCAAAGCCCAAGGTCGTCTCTCACTGACCTATGGGCTTTATAAGTTTACATACACAGTAATAGCTGTAATATATTAGATCTCCCTTTAAAACCAGCGCTCCAGATCCGTGTATCTATAACTAAAGCTACTTTGAATCCGCGCAAAACAAAAACTTCTTGAAGTACCTAATTACGAAATGCCAATGTGCTGTTTTAAAAGTCTGACCTAACGTGGACGAACTCGCGGGAAACAGCTAGTACTTCAATATAAACGAAGAAAGAGGTCATCAAGTTATACAATGACCATACATGTTGTGGAGCACTAATGAGGGTAATACTATTCGAATGGGGTATTAAACTAGATTTGCATTAAGTCCTCACAAAATTAACATATCGAGCGTTTTTTGTAGAAACGGGTTATCTCTTCCATAATTAAGGCCCTAGCTCCCGAGTAGTCCCATAAAACATCGACTTTCTGAAGCCTACCCCTCGGTAACGGCCAGGTTAACAGGATTGAAAAAAATATATGTTAACTAGCTGCTCCCGCGGCTTCACCCGCTTGATAGCAGAAAATTATCCCATGGGAACATACTTCCGGGATAAGAAGTATTCTATGTCCTATTCCAGGACATGGCCTATCCATGTACCAAGTTTCATCAAAATCGGTTTTGCTATTTAGGCGTGAAGACGTAACAAACAAACAAACAAACTCACTTTTGCTTTTATAATATTATAAAGTAAGGATTAACATGAAATAACTACAATAACAATTAATTTGGAATGAGAAAGCGAGGAACCGTGATCGTTGGAAGGAGTGGAGGGAGGCCTTTGCCCAGCAGTGGGACAATATGGGCTAACTATAAATAATAAACATGATTTTTACTTGTTTGTTTTCCCTACTCGTTTGATCTTTAGAAATATGTTACACAAAAAAAATGCTGGAGTTTTCTTCAGAATGTCAAAAAAATCAATCAATATTTCACAAAGAAAATGGATTTATAGGTCAGCGGGGTTCTTATCCGGGTGCAGCTGACCGGAATTAAATGCACAGATACTCGTATTGCCACCTAGGCGGCGCGGCGGTACGAGTACGTGTGCATTTAATTTCGGCCAGATGTTCAAGGGACTATATGCCTTAACCGTCCTTCCCGAGTCCTTTGTAATTTACCACTATAAATCTTTTACATCACGTGCAGTACCATAACATACTTGTAGTATTTGTGCAGCTGTGCCCGAGTTTATTATTTAAACAGCGGGTCGATACTTGCTTGTTATAGTTTCCAGTTTCTGTAGTTTCGTTGCAACATCGATATCAGTTTGTAGCGACATCTATGAGGCCACGTAGGAACGGTATTAGATCTCCGTGCAATTAGAATATATAAATCATTATCATCATCATCTTCTTGCCGTTGACCAAATACTTGGGATCGGCGCAACACATTTTTATCTTCCATTCTGTTGCGTCCTTGCGTCGTATTCCTCAATGCTGAGGTCGTGACCTCCCTGCTTCATCACTTTAACCTTTATGATTCATCCATCTGTTTCGTTCACCTATCACTAACTGCTAAATGCCATCACTAACTCCCTCTTCTTTCATATCACTCCTCACACAGTCCATTCATCTTTTGTTTTCCTCCCTTTCCATCCATTTACATGTATACTCATAACTCTTTCTCGTTTCCCGTCCTTTTTCCGTCCGTCTTCTTTTCGTCCGTTTTTGCGACTAAAATATATATAACAGCCCTCTGTTCTGTCGTCTGGTTGGAGGATCCTCCCTTTTCAACGTTAGAACTTTGGAATTTTACATCCCGTTCCGCATACCTCTAAAAGTTTATTTTCTGAGTTTATGCCTGTGCTATTGGGGAAATGTAGCAAACGTAACCCAAAGTAGTCTTGGAATAATTCTCATTAGGTTTTGCCTTGTCGCGCAAATTGTTTACAGGGCCAAATTTCTCTCAGCTTCAAGAGACTACCTAGTATAAGACTCAGTATCTCTAACTCTGTAAAACTAGCTTCACTCTCTACTAGGGTTACCGAAGTGTTCGAAAGAGTTAACGTGGCGGTAGACCGCAAAGGCAGAAAGATCACGGATGGAGTTTCTTCTTCCACTATCTGACATACCTTCTCGCTGCACCCAGAGTAAGACAAGTTAGCTTAGGGTTGCCAAATTGATATACATAGACATAGAGTTACCGTGGCCCTAAGCCACAAACGACAATTGAAAGAACACAGCTGGGTTTTTGTCAGAAAAGACCTGACGTTACTTGTCGCTATTGCGACTATTATAACAGTCCTAACCCAAATACGGTTGTGTAAATAGTTCAAGATTTCTAAAATAAAAAAGGTCAAATACCGATACTATTACACTGCATACCAAAGCTATGCCAAGTTAATAGGTGCAGTAACAATACGTGTTTGTCACCGACATCGGCAGTTTAGCAAGCGATGCTGCGTGCAGTCATCTGTATCGAACAGTTTCCTTTATGCTTTGGTTACAATTTGATAAAACCTATTGAAAGATTGCATCGTGCTGTTGGTCGTGACAACTTTCTTTAAGAAATTCAGGTAGTACTAAATGTCCTTTAGTCTGAATTAGATGATATTTGGAGTATTACAAGCTTTGTTGTTCACGGTCCAATATTGCTTAGCATAATCAGCCTTTTAATGTTCCCACTGTTGCGACTCAGGCTTCCTCTATCTAGGAGAGAATGGGCCGTATGTCACCACATTTTTGGTTCTAAGACATGCCGGTTTTCTCACGATGTTTTCCTTCACCGTTTTGAGAGCAGTGGTGATGAAATAAATTACACCTCAGCCGCCACTGCTCCACTTTTGGGCCACGATATAAATGAACACTTTTATACGTTCATTTAAACTAGACGAGGCCGTGTATCTTAGCTTGAGAAGAAACTCCGAAACAAAGTCAGATGTCAGTTTCTTGTAAAGTCCATACAGTAAACATGTAGTGGTAACATTTTAAGAGAAGTATGCATATTTGTGACTGAGGTCTTTTGAGAAAAGAGAAAAAGAGTCCACACAGACTGGACCTGTCCAGTCAATACAACCGTTTGTCAGTTTTTGATTAGCTCAACTTAGGACCAGTAAGGACCTCTCGACTCAACGGATAATACCAAAAAAAGATGGTTCGTAAGATGGCCTCAAGGCCTCTTTCGTTTCGTGATTGCAAGCGCGACTGAATTCGATACAAGCTGCCATTGATTTTTCATTAGATAAATTCTGTAGCTGCCTAAAGTTTGAAAGTTGGTGGTGACACTTCGGAAAACACGTAAAGCCGTTGGTCTTACACCTGATCTCATCCCAGTGGTGTCGGATTGCCGTCCCATCGGACTATGAGAGTAAAGGAATAGCGAGTGCATCTGTGTTTGCGTCAAAGCTTGAACACTATAATAACTCCTGATTACCTGACTAATCCCCGTTGAGATTGGCCTCCGTGACGTAATTCGGCTAGGACCAGAATAAGTTAATCGAATTTGTATATTTTTGTTATGTATCACGGTCTAAGAATGTCTAAGAAACCACAACAACTGCAATACAATGATTTACCGGATCAAAGGTTATGAAAAATAAAAACGAAATCGTCTTTGTCTTTTCGCAGACATTTATTTATCAATTTAGCTTTAATCCGATTCTTCAAGCTTAAACTAAACTTTAATAGATTCGATTCTACGAAATCGTTTAATGATTTTGTACTATTTATAAGCTGACGGCGTTTGAGCGCAGTTACTCTTAATCAACCGTGAAACAGGTACCTGCGGTGTTAAGCACGGTCATCAATTTTAAGGCTTAGAACTTAGTAGAATATATTCTAAAGCTTTATATGGATTATACATGACATGGTTGGGTTGGAAGTTATTGATGCTTTGAGTAAATACTCAATACTTTATTGCAAACGGTTTAGACAATTTTCATAGATCACCCTGTCGGGCACAGCAAAATGTAGGAGACATGAAGAGGGTTAATTAGCTATACACAATAAATAAATAATTATAGATGTTGTGTTAATCGTCACGCTATCGTAGACTTTTTCTTTCATATCGTTCTTCACTCTGTCAGGGGGTTTGTAGGTTTGGATTGGGTGAGGTCACGTCAGGCGCATAAGCGATCGCTGGGAAAGAGTCACCAGTTAATAGGTTCCTGCTGAGGGAAAGTGCCACCGAGGCCAGCGAGTGGTGGCGAGACTGTCTAGACGCGTACTATGAGGACTGGCTCAAAACGGTACGAAAGAAGAATGTCTGGAATTACTTAGGAAAGACCTTTGCCCAGCAGAGGAAAAAATCTGTCCTCGCACAACCTATCCATCTTCTCTTTGGCCCTTTTGCCCCATCCACCCACATGAATATTCATAACTCTTTTAGTAACATTCGTTTCATCCCTCTTCCTCACAAGACCGTACCATGACAATCCTTTCAATATTTCAGTCACTGGCACCACTGTCCTTTCTCTAATATACTGACCAAACTAACCGCCTTTTTGGAAGCCCAATAAAATCTCTGACAAATAAATAGGCTATCAAATTTGATTTCCAAAGAAAAAAAGAGACTTTCAGAAACCAGATATATATTCAAATCCAAAGCGTGGGATTCAATTTGATATAACGCACGACATCCATACATGATTTACAATTCAATTTCATCCAAGGACGTATTCTGCGTGGCTCGCGTACTCCATGAACACGACACATGCTTGCATTTTTAAAACTGTGTCGTTAAGTTTACGCGACGATTTTAAACTCGCCGTGATCCCATTTATAATGCAAGTTCAGTGTCAGGGTCGACAATCGAGGTTGTTCACTGATGAAGATTCGTATTAATACCGGTATTGCAGTCGCGGAATGAAAAGGTTAAGCACCCCTAGAACAACTATTATTGGCACAGTGCGCATGTTTTTTTTTTTATATTTTTCGTTTCAAATTAAAATCAGTTAACAATAACAGCCTTTTTTATGGTGGGGAAATCATCCAATGACAAACCCCGCTCTTGGGCGGAGCGGGAGATAGTGTCACTCTTACTGACTAAAAATCCACCCCGTTCCTTCTAGTCTTCATACCGGGGCTCGAGCTCCCTTTCAGATAACCCTGGCCCCAGTTGGCTTCGACCCAGCTGGACCCCTGCTGTTGCTGAAGGTAAAGCACTCCTAGAACAACTATTTTTTATTTTAATTTAAAATCCGTAAACAATTTGTTTCCGGAGTCTGTGTTTCCTGATAGCTACACTTCAGTTGGGGGTCTTTAAGTCAAGAGTGAATAGGTTACTTCTAGGCAAGCGTGCTCCATCGACGACCACATCATCGCTTCCCATCAGGTGAGATGGTGGTCAAACGCAAAACTATCAATAATTAAAAAAAAAAAAAACAATAATAGCCCGCCTATCTAAACTTATGCCTATTAGCATCAGTTTGACGGCAATCAAAGTCCCCCACCGCGTCTGTCTGTCTGTTCGCGGTAAAGTCAAATCACTGAACGGATATTCATGCGGTTTTCATCAATAGACAGATGCATTCATGAGGAAGGTTTAGGTGTATAATAAATATGCTATACGCTTTAGTGCATACTGTAAATATAGCAAGCAACTAAAATAAATAAATAAATGTATATAATAGCAGAGAAAAGCCACTTAACATCCGCGCAAAGCTACGGCAAGTCGCGTTATTAATGAAAATGGATGATAAATCTGTAGAAGTTTTTAGTTGTGCGCGCATCACGCAAAATGTACGAAATCGATGTAGATAACTTTTATACATTCAAATTGTGTACAACTTGATATATTAGTTAGGTTGACTATATCGAAAGACATACTACATTTATTGACTGTTAGGCGGTACGAAGTTCGCCGGTTAGCTATTTAGTAAAAACTTGAATTTTTGAGGTATCCTTTTAAATTGTCTAACTGTCTATTATCATGTGGGTCAACTTTTTCGTTCCACGAATATATCTAAGAATAGCCTGTAAATACGAGATTAGTGAATGAAGTCGACCGTAAAGGAGACTCCATTGTGTTTATATTGTGTGCGTTCGGATTGGAAGCAGACGCAAATAAACAAACCATTCGAAAAATATAAAACAGAATACGGTTTTAATATCTACCGTTAAAGCTGCTGTTACAGCCATATTGTTTGTTTTATTTCAGGGGCATTAAGGTTTTTCAAGTGCAATTCGGATTTTACGGTTTATCTTTAATGTTTTTGGCTGCTTAGAGTCAAACTTCAAACGCGAGGAAACCACAAATTACCTAAACTTTACTACACAAAGTTGGACAGCCGTTAAGAACACCTCCCGTTTTACATTTGGAGCCATTAAAACGAGCATGGAGATAACTTGCATAACAGAATATAATTGAAATGACTGAGCAACGCACGTTATGACACGCACGTCTTACATCTTATAGTTTATGTCTGTCGTTGTTATTGAATTCCGCTTTGAAATTAAAACATTTACATCACGGCTGAATTCCCTGAAAGATTAGGGAGAGGTGTACATGCAACTAGGGGATAAAGTAGTTTCTTTAAGACGCGGGCGGCATGATGAATTATGAACGAAAGGAAAGTTGCTAAGTTTTAATCTCGAACTCCAGTGAGGGATTTAATTCTATAGTAACAACCTACACCTGCCAGTTCATTTTAAGTCCCAAGCAATAAAAGGCGAGTATATTGCCATCAACGGAGCATATGACCAGACTCCGGGTGAGGTTGCTACTGAGAAGCAGGATTATCAAAAGAGTTACCGCGACCCTGGAACGCAAAGGGCAACTGAGAGAACAGGCCAGAAAAACTCTGACACTCGCTCTTGGTCCACCCAGACCGAGAGGAGTTATTTGATAATTTTCCATTTCAAAGATAAAGTTGGTACTGAGAAGATCGAGATGAAGGAACACAATAAATTTTTGGTCGATTGAATCGATGAGACCCAAATCTGCATTTTTTGCACTTACCACCACGAATTAAAAAGAACAGTTTGTAATTTACAGCAGAGCAAACCATCCACTATTGGAAACATTTTTTTTTATTTTGAACCCGAAAAACATTCATTTGGCGTGCTGACCTGTATTTCATCAATAAAGTAGACCAGTCGAGCTGGGCATCTTAGTAAATATTCTGGTAAGTTCGTACAAACTAGAATATTTACTAAGCAAAGTATATTGAAGTAATATCTTTACTGAACCTCAGCTACTCTCGAGGCTTCGAGCCATCTTTCTTAGCCTTACTTGGCTTTAGAATATCTTATTTGGACCGTTCTTTAGTTTAATTCTCCACTTCTCTACTTTGTCAGAGTAGATAAATAGTTATATATAGTTTTCATAATTCTGACTTACCTGAGGATCCTCATCCTGCACCAAACTCCTCCTCTTCATCGCATACTCCTTCACCGCATGACTGTTCTCAGAGTTCACATCCACGTTAAAAGTTTTCAGCCTCAACATAGGACTGATGGCACCCAACGGATTATTGTACTTGTTGTATGTCAGGTACTTATTGGCCGATTGGTTGGATGACATGTTGGCCATGTTGGACATGTTGGACATTATGTTGGGAGACTGGTGGATTGTTGGTAGCGACGGGATTGGCGACATCGAAGGAGGATTCGATGCGGCTTCTACTATGTTCTGTATGCTCGGCCTGTGCATCCGTTTCTTTGGCTTCACATATGTTCTCGAGTCGAACTTGTGTTTGTCTGGCATTGAGAGGATTTCATCTGAAAGAGAAATTATTGTTTAGAAATGAAGTAGCCTTCCTAGTTAAATTAGTCTTTCTCGATAAATAGGTAGTAAACAATAATCAATAATATCTCCTAATCAACCTTGATTATTGAACCAGTGTTGACTACATCAGATTTCATTAAATCCTAATAATTACCCAAGTCGTTAGACTTTTTAGACAGACTCTATTAAACACTAAAATATTTTTTCCTTTCGAACCAGTAGCTTATGAGATTAGCACAGTCATCCAAACACAAACAAACTCTTCAACTTTATAATTTAATAATACTACAGATAATTTTCATATCAAGATGCTGGCCATTCACAACGGGTGCGGTAAGTAACAATGCAATCAGATTTGCATTCATACACTAAACAATAGTGTGTAAAACTTTAATCATAATGTTCGAACCAAATTAGAACGTAAATTGGCAAAGGAAAAATGCAATTTCAATGGAATTCCTTCAATCAATTCAATATTAGCGTCGAATTTATCAATAGATCAGGTAAACGCGGAAGATGCGAGTAGGAAGTTCAACAAACCCATTAAAAATCGCATCTCAGAGCTTAGTGTTCGTTAAGATGTCACATATACACACTAATATAAACCTTACACCTAAATATTAAGGTATACTTTCACATGCTTTAGTTTGATGTTAAGTGTGGTAACAAAATAAAAGCGTTGAAATTGAGTTCGCAACGCACTGCCGTCGTAGAAACGTAGTTTAATTGGCACCAAAATTGGTGGACAATTTGCATATGGAGTGTTAGAGAGAGACGTGGTCAGGAAACGGCAGTGACAGCTGCTCTAATGTTATAACTGGAATGCGTGTGTCGACTGCAAATGGTAATGCTCCTTAGAATTGAAGACGGGAAAGGACAGGTGGAAAGAAAGCTATGGAGGTACATCCTTCGCAAAAAGGCTGCAGAAAACTGAATGATAGAAGGCAGTTACAGGCAAAAACCAATAGGTCAAAATGACCAAAAAACGAACGAAAGTAAATGGGCGCCAACTATTTCAGAAGCTGACCCGCTTTCATTCTAAAAAAGCTTTCCGGAAATATTTTCCTTTTGCGATAGTTAGTAACATAATGGCCACCAATCGACTCTACGACGACGACGGTATTGGCCGAAGGAGAAGAGTGCAAATTACTCTACAAACACTACTTCTTAAATTCAAGCAAAGTCATCAAGAACCAGTCAAATGGCAATACGAAAAGCAATTGCATGCCGTTACTAATTCAATATGTGCAAACAGATGCAAATAAGAGTGTTGACAAACACAATATTGACACGCAGTCGCGAGTCTGACCTCAAGTGGAGATTTTTTTTTTTTTTTTTTTTTCCTCGACGGGGAAAATCATCTTTGACGAAACCCGCTCTTGGGTGGAGCGGGAGACAGTGTCAGACTCTTACTGACTAAAAACCCCGCGCCGTTCCTTCTAGCCTTCATACCGGGGCACGAGCTCCCTTTCGGACAACCCTGTCCCCAGTAGGCTTCGACCCAGCTGGGCCCCTCCTGCTGCTGACAACTCCTTGAGGCGCGCGGGAACAGTGCGCGCCGTCGACGTCTTAGACTCGGTCCATTACCGGACGATCGGACAGCGAGCTACCCATAGCTCGCCGTCCGCGAGCCTGCGTCTACGGTGGCCGGAAATCGGGATCTGAATCCCGGCGACGGCGGCGAGGGCGCCGTTGCCTGATGCGGTCGGCCTCCTCCTTTGCAAGCATTACTGCTTCGCAGAAGGAGGCGACCGCCTGCCATTCCTCCTCGCTCCGGACCATGGCCTCGACCAGGGCCCGGCGCGAGAGGTCTCCGCCGCCGATCGCCCCCACGAGGGCACGGCGATGCTCCGCCCAGGCAGGGCACACCTCGACGGTGTGCTCCACCGTGTCCTCCGGGCGTTGCGCACAGTGGCGACACCCGGGCGTCTCTTCCGCTTGAATCCGATGCAGGAACCTCCCGAACTTGCCATGTCCGGTGAGGACCTGCGTCATGCGGAAGGTAAGGACGCCGTGAGGTCTTTCCAGCCACGCCTCAAAGAGGGGACTTACCGCCATAATCGTGGCGTGCCCAGCACTGGGTTGCGATAGCCGTTGACGCCATTTCACCATGAGATCCCGCCGGAGCTCTGTCCGCCATGCCTTGACATGTTGCGGCAGTGGACTTTCACCCCGGCGTTGCATCTCCACGCGCATGTCGTGCATGTGTGCAAGGACTGTTGCCTCCAGATCCCACGGTGGTAGGCCAGCCAGAAGGCTCGCCGCTTCGCGGGAGATCGTGCGGTAACCCCGCACCATCCGTATTGCCATGACCCTCTGGCAGGCGTTCAGTATGGACGCCGGTCGCTTTGCCAGCGACGGCGCCCACACCGGCGCCCCGTAGAGGGCCATGGACCGAACGATCCCCGCGTAGAGCCTCCGGCAGGAGGCGTCTGGACCCCCAAGGTTGGGCAGGAGCCGCTTGAGAGCAGCCCCAGCCCGGAGAAGCTTGGGAGCCAGACGTCGGAAATGTTCTACGAAATTCCACCGGCTGTCGAGGACGAGTCCCAGATACTTCATCGTCGACCCGACGCCGATGCGAACTCCTCCTACCGTAAGCTGGGAGTCCGATGGTGGCGCGTTCCGAGGGCCGTGGAAGCACATTGCCTCGGATTTATGCAGCGCCACCTCGAGTCCCAACTCCTGGATCCTACCAACGGCTATCGCAACCCCGCGTGTCGCTAGAGCGACCGCCGCCTGGTGCGACTCTCCCTGCGCTAGGATCAGCGTGTCGTCTGCGTAGCAAACCACGCTGACCCCGTCAGGGAAGTCGCCGCGCAGCACGTAATCGTAGCCGATGTTCCACAAGGGTGGGCCTAGAACCGACCCCTGCGGAACACCGCACGACATCTCTCGACGATTCCAGTCTCCCTGGTGACCGGGGTAGACAATGTACCTGTCTGACAGGTACGCCTCGACCACTAGACAGAGGTATTCGGGCACCCGGTGGTACCGGAGTGCCCTCCGGATCGTACTCCAGGGCAGGGAGTTGAAGGCGTTGGCAATGTCCAAGGACACTGCCACGACACACCTATCCTGGGACACCGCTTCCCCTGTCGTGAGGGCTCGCACGCGCATGATGGCGTCTATTGTAGAGCGCGCCCTGCGAAAGCCGAACTGTCCGTCCGACAAGTCCGGCCCCACCCGTGTTAGCCGCACGACGAGGCGGTTTGCAATCACTCTTTCAAAGAGCTTGCCCACCTCGTCGAGCAGCACAATGGGCCGGTATGCGGACGGAGAGTCCGCAGGGCGCCCTGGCTTCGCTACGAGGACCAGTTTCCCCGTCTTCCAGCGAAGTGGGAACTGGCCCCTCTCCAGGCATGCGCTGAAGAGCCCTCTCAGTCGAGGCCCGAGAGCCTCCATGGCCAGGACCCAGGCTTTCCCTGGCAAGCCGTCGGGTCCTGGGGCGGTGTTTTTGGCACTCAGCCTTCGCACCGCCACTCTCAACTCTACCTCGGTCACTTCTGGAGCATCGTCGTCGTCGTCGCTGTTGCGGTCCGCGTCAGACACCGCTGGCGGAGGCGGAGCCATGGGTGGGGGGGAGTGTTCCCCTTGCACAGGGAACAGAGTGCTAACCACACCCTCCACGAGTTGGGGCCGGAGACTCTGAGTCAGCGGCGGAGCCCAGGGGCGAAGCTTATCCCGTACCAACTTGTACGGGCGCTCCCACGGGTCCGCGTTCAGAGACCCCAGCCACACGTTGCGGGCCTCGAGTTTGGCCCGCTTTATCTCCGTTCGGAGGGTGCGTTTCGCCTCTCTGTATCCCTCATACAGCTCCGCCTCTCTGGCCTCCGCATCCGGCGGGCGGATGCGGCGCCTGCAGTGCCTAGCGTACCGGCGTCGCGCGTGATTGCACGCGTTGCGCAGGGCGCCGATCTCCGGCGACCACCAGTACACCTGGCGCTTAGCTCGTCCTGGACGGACACGGGGCATTGCCGCATCACAAATTTGCGACATGGCCTCCTGGAACCACTCCGCCTCGACGTCAATGTCGACAGGCCTGTCCGGTGCTTGCACCCAGGCCTGTACCGTCGCGGCTTCCAGGAGGAGCTCCCGGTCCATCTGCTTAAGCGCCCACCGCGGACCGCAAGGGCTCTGTCGGACCGGCGCGGCCGAGGTTTCGGCGGAGACGTCAAACCGGATGTACCGGTGGTCGGAGTACGTCTCCACCTCCTCCATAACGCGCCAGTCGACGACACGTGGCGACAGAGCGGGGCTGGCGAACGAAATGTCCACCACCGACTCACCCCGCATCCTCACCAACGTGGGGACAGAACCCCGGTTCAGTACGACCAGGCCCAGCTCTAAGGCCCAGTCCTCCACCATCCGACCCCTCTGGTTCGTGAACCGGGAACCCCAAGCCGTGTTCCAGGCGTTGAAGTCCCCGCAAACGATCACAGGGAGGGAACTGAACCCAGCGACGACGGAATTTAGCTCCAACAGAGAGACATGGAGTTCGTCGAGAGATCGGCTCGGGGACAGGTAGACGCCCACCACGACGATGTCCCCGAACCGTGCTGCCACGCAACCCCGCCCCCTCGTGACGGACTCGGGGGGCGGGGTACCGGCGGCGGTCGACGTAATTAAGGTCACCGAGCCGTCCAGGTCCTGAACCCAGTCACCCCTGGGCAGGACAAAATACGGCTCGGTGACTACGGCGACATTGATCAACCACTGCGCCATGCTCTGGAGCAACAGATCCTGAGCGGCGGCGCAGTGGTTGATGTTCGCCTGGAGGAGACGTAATGGGGCCGTTATTGACACTCCATTACGGTCTCCTCCCGAGCCCCCCTAGGGGGCACTGCCGCGGCGGCGGGTGCGGCGGCGATGGCGGCGGCGGCCAAGGAGGCGGCTGCGGCGGCGAGGACATTGGCGGGGATGGGCCTGTGCGCCTTGCCCTTGGCCTTGGCGGGGGGGTCGCAGGACCTGCCCCCAGCCCGGTGGTCAGCCGGCTTGCCGGCCGCCGCACATGCGTAGCAGTGCGGCGTAGCACGGCATTCTGCGGCCTTGTGACCGGGCTGGCCACACTGGTGGCAGCGGTCGCTGCGATCCTCCGCGGCGCAGTGGGCTCCCACATGGTGCCCCACGTGGCAGCGGAAGCACCGCAGAGGTCTGGGCTCCAGCAGCTTGACCTGCGCGGAGACCCAGCCCACCAAAAGCCGTCGGCCCTCCCCGGTGATGGCTTTGGCCGCCTGCACAGGGCAGCTCACCGTAACGGCTCGCATGCCCGTGCTGTCAGCACGGATGGTGCCCGCCCGAACCTGATCGGTCGTGCACCCACCCGCTTTGACGATGGCGGCCACCACCTCATCCACCTTGACGGAATCGTCCAGTCCCATGATGCGCATGTCGATGCACTTTGTGGGCCTGGACACTCGGGCCTCTTCCGCACTGAGGGACGCCCTGATCCTTGCGGCCAGGGCATCTGCTGCAGGGCCGCTGGCCGCACCGGGGACCTCGAGAATTCGGGCCCCGGTGATAGTGCGCCTCATGCGGAAGCCCGCAGCGGCTCCGAGCTCGCCAAGGTGGGGCAACACCGCCTGCTTCGCCTTCTCCATGACGTCATCGTACGTCACGCCCCTCTTTTCCGCTTCAGGCTGTAGCGTAATTACTACAGCCTCGGAATTCGGGGCGCGAAGACGTGCCGCCATGGCCCGCTTCTTGCGCTCCTGCCGCCTCGCGCGCTTTTTGGCCGCCCTGGCAACCTTGCCCGCCCGCCTTTTGGCACCGACCACCGTCCACTCGGCGCCAGGCTCCTCGGGTGGAGGAGGTGGCAAGCACGGCCTAGTCGCCACAGCGGCAGGAGAACCTGCCGGTTTAGCGGCAGGCACCGCCGCACCCTTTTTACGCCGCTGCTGCTGCTTGCCCGTCGGGGCTGGCCTCGCAAGCTCTGGCCTTGGCCTCGCGAGCTCCGGCGCCGCAGCCCCGCGCCCCGCTTGCCCCGACGGGCCCGCCTTGGGCGCAGTACCCGTGGCCGCGGCAGCGGCATAAGAAGCCGCCTTTTTCGGCCCAGAGGCCGCCAGTGGAGGGCGCAGGACAATGCCCTCCAGGACAGACAGCTGCTGCTGGATGCGCTGCTGGAACTCCAGCTGCTGCTTTTGCAGCCCCTGCTGCAAAGCTGCGAGTTCCCGCTGCATCAATGTGAGCAGCTGACTCTCCGGCTCGGGCTGGGGCTGGGGCTGGGGCCGACTTTGCCCCTGCTCCTGCTCGCGCCCCTCCTCCATGGGCTCCTGGTGGCCTCCGTTCGGCGCTCTGGCGAGCTCCGCCCGGATCTCCGCACAGAGTTCGGCCCGGAGCTCCACCCGGAGCTCCGCCACCCTCTTCTCGAGGGAGGAGTCTAGGGCCCCCTGGAGGGATGCGGCGTGGCGACGAATCGTCCTCTCCCGCGTGGCCTTGTCCCGCTGGCGGGCTACGTCACGCAGCAGTGTGACGGCCAGCTCCTTGAAGGGCATTGCCGCCTCCCCACCTGACTCCGCCTCGGTGCACCTCTCGCTTCCGGACGGCTCTGAGAGGTCCCTCCCAGAGTCGCCCGCGCCGGGTTGGCGCCCCTCCGCAGCAAGCCTGTTGGCTCGCTCGGCGGATTTCTTAGCCGTGAGGCCCCTTCCCCTTCCGCGGACTCGGCCCGCGCCACGGCTGTTGGTGGAGATCTTTGCCCGCCCCTCGGAGCAGGACGATCCGTCCTCCTTTCTAAAAGAAGCGGAGCGCTTCTTCTGGGAGAGACTAGAGTGTCTCCCAGAACCGCCCGCTTCCACCTCACTCTCCGAGCCCTCCGAGCTCCTTCTGGATGCCGCGCCGGACTCCGACCGCGCATCACTCTCACGTGGTTTTTTAAAAAGTTTTGATTCCATTTAGTTCCCACGAGTAGATACTTTAGGTACTGGCTCAAATACGTGGTTCGCACTAGAGACTAATTTAGCTACCCATTAGTCAAGCTAACAACCTCCCTCACGGTGCGCCGCCGCTTGGAGGTTTGGGGTAATTTTTTATAGAGGTTGTCTTCCTCGCGGCCCGGGCGGTTAAGCCAAGGCCCTCGTCCCCCATCAAGAGTCAGAAACATGACCTTGGACAATCTCTGGGGCTACGAGACTAACGGTGGCAGAAAGAGGAACACGTCTTCCTCCTGCCTGCCCGGCGGCAGTGTGAGTGCACACCGAGCCCGCTCTTGCTTCGCCACTGTGCCCTCTACCATGGCAGAGGGACACGCGTTGAAGCGGTCCGTCTGACAGAACATTCGCAGACGGCCATAGAGGCCCTTGGGTAGGAGTGCCCAAGGGGGTCTATGGCCGCCTCCCAGGGTGCACCGTCCCGCAGACTGGTCTTCCCTCGGGACGTGTCCGCAAGGGAACTACAGTCCACGGGCACTCGTGGAGGTTTTCTGTCGTGGCACCCCACCTCAAGTGGAGATGACGTTGACGTATCGAAAACGTGTGTGAAGATCGCATGATACAAAACAGCTGATAAAAATATTCTTTTGGAAGCAACTATTGCACTTTTTAAAACCATGGAAAGTGTGCAGAACAAGGAACGTACCTATTTGAAATTAAGATCATAAAAGAGGAATAAAATATTCTTCAAAATTAAATATTAGATCACCAACTGTTTGGAGCGTTACGTATATCCGACCAAACTCATTTCCACACAGAAAGGAGTAAAGGAAAATGTTACGCTATCAACACTTTCCTCTATGACACAAACTAACAGGATGGCTAAACATTATTTCCTTAAAATATCAATGCGGAAGACGTAAAACTACTAACTACTAAAGACCATTGCATAAAATCCACCCACACCACCGACCATTAGTTCCAACTTCCAATCGATTGAAACGCTAAGGACTTAATCCGACGCGAAATCAATGCATTCAGTTTCGTTACAGACAAAAATATTTCAGTTACCGAACAAGAATTATTAAATATTCGTAATCTATCAATTCATCTCGACCTAGCATATGCGTAGAAAGTGAAACTATTACCGCACAAGTTCTGAATAATAATAATTGTCGCGTGGGCTGCAATGCCATTGCTATATGGAATAAATTCTGTATTCGTAACTTACTGCCTAGGGATCAACGGTATGTAAATGTCTCACTGACTAGCTTGGCCACTAAACTTGCTAGAAATATTATGCCCATTTAGAACATGTTGGCCTCCTTTACTCTGTTGTATATCGAGTATTCTATTAGACCTATTTTCTTGTCTGCCGACTTGTAAAGCAATAGTCTTGTTTTTTGCTGATCGTCTATCAAGCCGCTATGAGATGAAATAAATTTTGTATTCATTCTTAACAGAGAAATACAAATCTTAATTAAAAAAACTAAACTAACTGTATTATATACGTCTATGCTTAAAACAAACACTCCTAACTAAATATATGAAAATATGGACTCCCAAAACATTCCTCCACATCGCTGTTGACAGAAACTGTGTCCAAAACAAATTAGTTTGTATTCCCCATAGAATATAGTATACTAGAACCGAAGTTTTCTCGATGTACGGCGATATATCATACACGTAAATGGTTATTCTTAAACCCACAATCGATCGATAAATGCGTGGGAAGATCGCAAACTCGCGTAAATAATGACAGTAAAATTTACAACATCCGCCAATACAGACAGACCCATTACCAGGAGCTAACTCACAGACTAGCATAACAAGAAACAGGAAAAAGTAGGGTGAAATGATGATTGCTGGATGCACTCAAATATTGACGATTCAATTCCATAAGGCGTATTATAAAAGTCAGGCAACCTTGACATGATCTATTGAAGTATAGCTCATGTGGACAATCATAAAGACACAGACAGACATAAAGAACTGGTATTAGATCAGATTGCATATGCTGCATCGTAACATTCGTAACACGCCTTTGATAAAATGATTTAACATGATTTCGTAAGCTAGAGGGATCTATAAATAGAGATGCACATTGCTATAGGTAGTAGAATGGTCGTATCATTGAATTTATAAGTGAAGTGATATTAGGTAATTGTGTAATATGAGAGATATCACAAATCTGACCTTTGCCCTTAGACACTATCTAGGTAAGCACGTAGGTAAACTATAAATTCTAGTCATTTATCTGAAGCTACAGACGATTCAAGATAAGAGGCAGGCGATGCTCAGTTCGCATGTGAAGACGGGAAATCATTCGCGACTGGTTCTAGTGTTCCTATATTATTACTTCCTGCGGTATCAATTCATTAATTAGCTTGGAATCTTGTGTTTTGCGTCGTCTCTCTTGGAAACTGACGATATAAAACTTTTTGTTTCCGTTTTGAGCAATTTCTCTGGCTTTAGTGCGGAGAATGAGTCATCGTATAGGATTTTTTTTAAATTTTGTTCTGCCGTCAAGCGAAAGCAAAATTATCGAGAGTGCAAAGTAATTTTAGTGTAACTATAAGATCGGTTAAAAATGAGGAAAATGTGCTTTTTTAACACTAATATGAAATCTGTGTTAAGAACATAACGCTCACTTGTGAAATGTTGCAGACTCGTTTGAAGAAGGTTGTAGTAGTTTATAAATTTTTGAATTGCTTTGCCACTTAGCTGAATTGGTCCCTCTTTATAGAAATTAGATATTATATACGCCTTATTGTCAAGAAGAATTCGCTATATGCAAAAAAATCACAGAGGAATAGAAGATACTTTCAAACTTCCAAAGAAGATGCTTTTTCTCCAAAACACAAAACAATTAATGATTTTCGCCGAAATTGATCGGTAACAGCAACCGATTTCGAATGATTCATTTCTGGGTTAGCTGATGCAACTCATGTGCCAGGGATTCCGGGTTCATCATGCCGTGGACCTTTTCTCTTGTTTATTATTAAGTACATTATAATTGAGGATCAGATAGACACTAACACTCCTTTATTTCGAAAGAAAAAGTAGAAAAGAATGCAAGAAGCGAAAACAGAGCTGTTATAATCTGCATTATAAACAAGTAGAGCTTCAAAATTTATGTCAAATCAGATATTTACAAACTGTAGTTT
Organism: Mythimna lalbum; assembly: GCA_949319445.1. Classification (NCBI taxonomy): domain Eukaryota; kingdom Metazoa; phylum Arthropoda; class Insecta; order Lepidoptera; family Noctuidae; genus Mythimna; species Mythimna lalbum. Next base: position 13,617,374 of record OX439357.1, on the reverse strand, counting down.
AAGCCAGTTATTTAGTTGTAGACAGATTATAATTTGCATACTGCATTGTCATTATTTTATGTCAATACATAAAATTATGTTTCCGACAACATTTTCCGGTGCAAAATCTATTTGAAGACTCAATCCAAAAACTGACTTTTATCCGAGTACAGTTTTCCTAACAGATCTGGAGCAACAAAGTGATCTCAATGTAATTGGATGATTGCTTTAGTGACATTGAACGGTACTGGAATTATCTAAGTATGTAAGTGTACTAGTATACCAAATAGTGTATTGTATACCGTTTAAAAAATACTTTTCGTGTCTTGTTTTTGTAGACTTGTGAGTGTCTGGCTTGTCTGTCAAGAAACGAGCTACAAAATGATGAATTTTAAATAAGAATTACCCTGTTGTTGGTCAATTTGGGCCTATTAGCGCGATATTCGGGACTTAGAGGAAGCTTGGTTGAATGTAGTTGTAGATTCAAGCGTGGTCAGAGGTCAGAGGTGAACGACTTTAGGTCACGTTCGAGGCTCTGCGGCTATGCCTAGTTTTTTGGAATACATACTAATGTGCTCGCATTAATGTTCATTAGGTAGTTTGCGAATTTATATACTTTATCTATTTTGTGACTAGCTGACCCGGCGAACTTACCGGACTGTACCAATCTGCCCCCGTTAGTAAAAAAGACATATCTAATATTTTTTCCAGGTTTGAGTTAAGTATATACATTGCCGGAATCAGGAAATGAAGGCGCATCCACCTGTATTTTTAATATTTTGATAACTTTCTGCAGTGCGGTTTTAACACAAGGAAAAAAGGCCCGATTTCCCGTTTTATTCATTAAAACATTTTTTTATCCGTTTTTGTTAGATACGTCTTTTTAACTATCAGGGGCAGCAATAGTCAATGAATGTCGTGATAGCTTTTAGCTAAACTGTCGTAGGATAACGCCATTTACTGGCATTTTCAGAACCAGCATAATTCGTTTTTTAAATGACATATTAATTAGAGATGGCGTTATATTCGGTTTTTTTTTTTCAATTTTCAGTACCTTCCGGGACTACCACGAATATTTCAAGATCAAAATTAGCCAAATCTGTCCAGCCGTGATCTAGTTTTAGCGAGACTAACGAACAAATTGAACATAGATATAGATATTTGTGTCATCCATTTTATACCGACTTCCGACTTCCCATAAAACAAGGCTCACTGTTTAGTCTGTTGCTTCAATTACATCAATATTGAACCTTTCAAACTCAATCGCAACGTAAACAAACAAACATTGATCGAAAGTGTTGATAAAACTACATCATAAACTAAACCAGGTATTTCTTCGAATTCTTTAATTAAGTGAATCTCAGATCTGACGTAGCATTCCTTGTAATTGACGCTCACGAAACTCGAATGCGAAATTTGACACTGATCTTGCATGACTGTATTATAAACTTGATATTATATTACTGCCATTGGCGTTGCTACTTTATGATTGCAACGTCTATAGGGCTGTCCAAAAAGTGCATTACCATGTAATAAGATAATTAGCAGCCCACGCGAACCCGAATTCTACGTAACAAATTGTTTCAAAAAGTTTGGCCAACATCAGGAAGTTTTGAGGCTTAAATTGGTTCAAACTTAACGCAATTTACCGCCTACGGTCTGCAAATACCGTAGACCTGTTTTATCTAGTCATTTCATACTATTTTAGGAATGTTTATAAACAACCTCGTAATTACAAAATCCTTTTGGTGATACAGTAAATTGTCTGGACTTTGTATATTATTTCAATCGACTGTATTTGGGTTAAGCTCGAAAGGAAGAGGGTTTTTGTTCCTGCATGTTTTGAGGAATATGGATGGCCGATAATAAAACACAGAATTGGTTATAGACAGCGTCAACATTAGGGTTCCACTATGAAGGGCTTCTTTTTTGTTGATGGGAACATCATCTATTATTTCCGCACCCTTGGATGGAGCGTAAAAACCCACTCCTGTTCCATCGTTGCTTTTCGTACCGGGGCCGAAATTTCCTTTCAGAAGCAGGCCCTTGGCCCCACTAGGCTTCGAACCTGCTGGGCTCCTACGGTTTGCTGACAAACTCTTTGGAACGTGCAATTTAGCTTCACTTTTCTTGGACTGACCGACATTTGGTTATTCAAAAGTGCCTGCAAACGGTCTATTTGAAATAAATGCTTTGATTTTGATTTTTGGATGCCAAAAAGAACAGTTTTTTTTTTCTTTAGTCCCCAAGGAATCGACCAAATGTCCTTCTCAAGCGTCAAATTCAATGTTCAATGTACCCTAGGTAGTTGTATGTTACCATAGAGTCACTCGTATCTTTGTCCGGAGCCCGTGAGCCGTGTCGGACATCATTAGATCGGGTACCAATTGTCGATGATCGATGATCATATCCTTTGTTTAACGACTGCCCGACGAAAATCATTCCATAGCTCTTCATTTAATTGCCATTTTGTTTTTAAAGCTGTGACGAAATGATTCTTTACTGTCCATTAAGTTTTGTTGTATTTATTACAAGCTGCCAGCGACTTCGACTTCGAAAGTCCACGGCGTGACATTCCCGTGCCTCGGCAAGTACGCAAAGCTTTTAGTCCTGAACCTAATCTCTTTTCGATCGTATCAGATTGATCCATCGGATCATGAGAGTAAAGAAATTATGTAACCAAACATTATATGTAACACATAATATGTTTTAAAAGAGTATCCATGAAGTTTCTTGCACGTTCTTCTCCAAAGAGATCGATGCTTTGGAACGTGCAATTTAGCTTCACTTTTCTTGGACTGATCAACATTTGACTATTCAAAAGTGCCTACATTTGGTCTATTTTGAAATAAATGATTTTGAATTTTTGAATTTTGACAGAGAGCTCACCTGAGTTACGCATTAACTCAAGTGCACTCTCTGTTTCTTCAGATATGATAGCTACAACTTAGGGGTCTTTAAGTCAAGAGAGAATAAGTTACTTCTAGGCAGGCGTGATCCGTCGTCGACCGCATCATAGCTTACCATCAAAGTGAGATGGTGGCCAAATGCCAGCCTATCAATAATAATAATAATAAAAAACACTACAATACGTGTGCACTATAATATTTCCTGCCTACTTGGTTAATCTTTGTTGAGATTGGCCATCGTAATCGAAATTCGAGTCGAAGTTACTCAGCATACAAAATGTATACTATCTTAACGAACTGCGAATCGTTTAAAACACATTTGCTCAACCAATGAGATGTCTAGACTTGTAAAAACTATAGGTAATACAAATTTTCTTGTTAAATGCTTCTATGATTAAAAAGAAGTGGCTTTTAAAATGGTTAATGAACAATTTACGATCTCGTTTATTCAGATTTAAAATTAATTACCACTTTATTCATAGCATGCAACGTTTTGAGATAGCTTCATTTTAATGTACGTATAGAGTAAGGAGTGGAATATCCTGTTGGAGTGTTTCCGAATAGTCTGATCTGATCTGAGAGTCTTTAAGTCAAGAGTAGAAAGACAAGCGTGCTTTATCAGCAGCCACATTGTAGCTGACCATCAGGCTAGTTAGATATATTGTCCACGGACGCGTAGCTTCACAGACGCATATGCATTGGTCTTTAAGTCAAGAGTAGAAAGGACAGCTTGCTTGATCGACAGTCACATTGTCGCTGACCATCAGGCGAGTTAGGTCTATCGTCCACGGACGCGTAGCTTCATAGACGCGTATGCGTTGTTATACACCTGCTCACACGACACGACGGCGAAGGCACGACGTTGCCAGTTCGTCGACAAAGTTTCATAGTTTTGTATGTAAGCTGCAGGCGTACACCAAGCCAGTGCCGGCGTTAGGGGGGGGCACGGTGGGGCGACGGCCTAAGGCGACAAATTCAGGGAGGCGCCAAGGTCTGGGGTTGGAGTCTCTGGCCTCCCCTGGAGCAAACCCTCAAAACTGTGCTCTACGCTCTGTGCATATGCATATTTTCTATTGAGATTTTTTTTAGATGGATTTTTAGAGGGTTTGTGGTCGAGGAGCGACTCTAACAATATCGATAGAGTTTTACTCGACCACGCTGCGCTTACGCTTACGATTGCTGCGATACTTTCACCTGGGCACCACAATATTTTCGCCCGGGGTGTCAGTGGCCCTTACACCGGCACTGCACCAAGCATATAATGACGAATACGCGTCTATGAAGCTACGCGTCCTTGTATAGACTTAAATACCCGTGGCCGTGACCACTAGAGAAATACCTAACAATAATAAAAATAAATATGCGTCGACACCGATCCTAAATCATTTTGGTCAAAACAAACATACTGTAATGGCACCTAAACTCATAACATTACTGAACACTATTTACCCGGCTACATGTGATTTGTTGATTTACAAATTAAAATAAACAAACAGTTTGTTAATTAGTTTATAAATACGATAAATTAAATATGATAATTATGCAGCTGATTCAAGAACTTCCTACTTATCTTGAATGATAATGTGTGACTGTGTACTAAGTAAATACACTTATGCACGAGATGGCTAAGTGGTGTGGTACCAAATCGTCCTGTATTTGTAAGCCGTGGTTCATCACACAAACTCGAAAACCTCAATGCAACGTTTTCGGTTTAACATATAACGTGAACATCATCATCATTTTAGCCGCAAGATGACCACATCTGGTCAAAGGCATCACCATATCAACGAAAGCTCCTTGGTACATAATCTTACCTCCCACCACTATTGGTCCTACCCACCTAGCGGCATACCTACGGATTCATTGGAGACACGTTCCGGCAATTGCGGGCCTTGTAAACTCCATACATTTTCACTTCTCCCCATTCTGTGGCCTGCGTCTGCTACACCACATAACGTGACTGTACCAACGACTCAAAGCTTCTGGGTACACAGGGAAATCATCCAATTACTTCTCCTGATTCAGAGCGGTGCGGGAAGGCAAGCCAGACCAAGGATTTTGAACGTAAACCCATGGCGCCAGTAGGCTTCGGTCCTGCTGGGCCCCTACGGTTTTGCTGAAAACTCTATAGGCGCGCGTGAGACAACCTGCGCCTGTCACCGACACTTGTGAGGGCATAGCAATACTGCGTCTTCAGGTACTGTGTTGCTACTAAAGAACCAAGTGCTCTGCCTACTGCCACTTGGCAATTCTTCTGGTTAATTTGGAAATTATCTTTTGTAATCAGTGCCACCGATAACTGTCGTCGTGTTGGCATACAATAAGACGGCGCGGCGCACTGTTTCGATATTGATTCATAAATAGGTTGAGCTACACCAGATGTGAGCTGGGATGAATACCTGGGTCTTCTCAACGCAATTTGTAGGTGCAAGTAGGATTAATGGAGAGTTTTGAAGTCAGAATAATAAATGTTTTTTTTAACATGAATTGATGACTGGCTTCTGTGATAGACATTATCTTAATAATGATCTTCATATAAAGGAGGTAGTAGGTGTGTCGTGATGACTCAGTGTCTGTCGTGACAGCCCAGTAGTTAAGGCACCCGCCTCTTATGCACGAGGTTGCGGGTTCAAAACCGGACAGCTACCAATGTGAATTTTCCGGTTAATAACATGTACTATTCTTATCTAGGACATTACTGACTCCCCAGGCCTCGGAAAGCATGTAAAGCCTTTGATCCCGATTGTCACTCGTAGATCTTAGACAGCCGTTACAGGTATTCACACGCCAGAAAGTGTGTCGTCCAGTAACTGGGTTGTGGAGGTCTGATAGGCAGTCACTCCATGTAAAACACAGATATATATTCAGCTACCCCAAGCTAGTTAGCTAAGTAGGTCACATAATAAGATTAAAAAGTTCTATACGAATCTCGGAATGATACCAAACCACTTACATTACTATTACACTCACATCGGGGTTACTAGTTTAAAGGTATGCGAAACAGGTTATAAAACCTCGCAAACTTCCATTGAGAAGGGAGGATGCTCCGACCAGACAGGAGTCGTGTCTGATCCGGGCAACTGAAATATTTCTTGGGCAAAAGCAAGGATAGTGTTTTGTTGTTTTTCTTAAGCACTAACTTATAACTTGTACTTAACACACATTTGAAGCGTAGGAATGTGTTAATCTTACATAATTTCGTGTCTGTATTTGTAACGCTTGCAACCATAACAGAAATAACTTCATAATGCAGGCAATTAAGCAGTGTTTCATAATTATTAGATCATAATATTAAAGATACACTTTTGAACAGAAAACTTCTGTAAATTACAATATCTAAATCCACTGATAAGATTCATTTCCTAAATAAATGATAAGAATTTTACAAGAACTCTGATGTTTTTTTATCTAAAAAAGCAAATAACAATACAAAAGAAAGATTATTCTCATTAAATTAACATTAAGAAGTTTGTTTGTTTGTCGTTACACAACTGTTTGCATTTTGACGCACCAGTGCCTTGCTCTTTATGCATAAAGATTACATTACATGAAATAGTTACAAGTCTATGAAATGCAAATATACTTTACATAATTTAAAACACCACCCTGCGCTTCAACTGAAGTAGGAATGTCGGGTAAAAAACAGCCGGGCTGAAGTGAGTGAAGTGGGCTGGACACGTCGCGGAAAAAAACAGCCGGGCTGAAATGGGAGTGGGCTGGACATGTAGCACGAATGCACCCGGATGATGGGTGAGGATTGTCATTTACTGGCAAGGAGACTGGCAAGGAGACTGACAAGGAGGCCGACCGCGGCGAAGGTGTCGTGACGATCTGATCATGTTCGCGACTTGGCCATAGATCGCCCAAGGTAGAGAGATTTAAAAGGAGAAGAGGGAGGCCTTTGTCCAGAAGTGGTCTTTCCACGTTTTTCTGTTTATCCGCTATCTCCTAAACCACGGAACGGATTTTAATGTGATTCTCACTCATATATAGCACAATAAGCGAGGAAGATTTATAATTTGCACCCGTGCAAAGCCACGGCGGGTCACTAGTTATGATACATAGTTAACTAATATTGACCCTATTTAGGGAGAACATCGTTTAAGCAACAGTATGCGTTTTTTTTGTAGTCACTGGATTTTCTTCCATAATTAATTTATGACAATGTCCTCATGTACCGGAAGCACAACGCCGCCGGGCGTTACGTCTGGTGGTCTATGGTGATGGAACGCGCTTGGCGGAATTAAATTGTGCAATTCCTATGCAGACTTCCCAAAATGTAGACGATAAAAACCGGCAGGCTAGCAACTCGGGGTCAACGCACAAGACTAGAGTTCTGACCCGACGAGTGCATCATTTCCGATGATCTTCTTGGCTAGTTTTACAATTTGACCGTTTCAGCACATTCAGCACAGTAACTAGTTATCATGGACTAAAAATTGATACCATTTTGAGGTAAATAACTAAATACATGTATGGAGAGAATCTTGCGTATTCACAACAAAAGTATTGAGGAAAAAAACATTGACCCCTCACATAGGTCAACATTTAAATAAATGCACACATGTTACACAAGTCGGAACATGTTGTGTTATCGTGTATGTTCTAATTTAGATAGTGATGTAACAGATACTTAAATCTAAAGTTGGTAGTAGAGCTCAGCAGGGGCCCAGCAGGGTCGAAGCTTGGGGCCAGGGTTATCTGAAAAGGAGCTCAAGCCCCGGTATGAAGGCTAGAAGGAACGGGGTGCATTTTTTAGTCAGTAAGAGTCTGACACTATCTCCCGCTCCACCCAAGATCGGGGGTTGTCATTGGATGATTTTTGCTCACCAAAAAAAAAAGAAAGGTAGTCGAGCTCTTTGTGAAGGAGCTGATATACGACCGGACTACTACCACCATTAACAGGTCTCTAAGGGTCTTTAACTCTGCTGGATTGTTTGAAAAAGTTATCGTTGGCTTTCGATTATTATAGAGGGTCTGTTTTTCGGTGGGAAAATCATCTAATGACATCCCTAGCTCTTGGGCGAAGCGGGAGTTAGTGTCAGACTTTTACTGACTAAAAACTCACTTTAGTTCCTTCGTTGTCTTTCGTACCCGGGGGCTGAGCTACCTTTCGGAGCTAACCCTGGCCCCAGTAGGCTTTGACCCAGCGCGGGAACAGTGCGCGCCGTCGACGACTTGGGCTCGGTCCGGACAGTTACCTGACGGTTGGACGGCAAGCCACCCATTGCTCGCCGTCCGCAAGCCCGCGCCTACGGTGGCCGGAAATCGGGATCGGATTCATTATAGTGGGTAATAGGTGAAATTGCGCTCATCTTACAATCTATTCAGACATAACCGAAGACCAGAACAGTAAATAGGGTAGCCTGGCCAAGGTTTGATATAAAAGAGGAACTAACTTTTAAGTATTTCGTCAAGCACTGTGTAGAGCGTCTTCTCCAGTTTCAGGTAATCATTATCCTCCTTGATGGGCCAGTCACAGGACAAGTTCCAGTCCACAATGTCAACCTCCTGCCCCGAGTCGTGGGGAACTTTGTACAACCTGTGGGGAAAAAATACCATATTAAAAAATATAGAAATTGTATGGTTACCTTTTAGACTTAATCTAATTCATACTGGATGTCCACCCCACCTCTCCTTTCTCATGATAATCATCAAAAATAGCTCTATATAACTCATCTGTGGAGCCCTACCTCTCCGCCGACCTTCTCTCTCTCTTATATTTTGTAGTAAGATTCCGGGGACCGCAGCGGTTCTCCTATAGACAGACGTTGGTTAAGGCTAAGGGCGGGTAAGGCTCAACAATTGAGTTAATATGACCAATACAGGTAGTATAAGCTAAATTTTCTAACCTATTCCAATAAGATAAGCTACAGGAAAATTGTCAATGTTAGTCAGCAATAGAGCATCTAAAAGTATGGTCATAATCAGATCAAAACTCCCAAATATTACCATTACAAACATATTAATAATTTTACCTCACCCTTATATTATAAAGAAGAAAGTATGTTATTCACATCATCACCTGTATGGTAAAGTTGTGTATAATTTAAAAAATTTACACTCAAATGCCTGAACAGATTTAATCTGGCGCATAGGTAGACCATAATCTGGAATAGCTCATAGGATACATTTTATTCCAGGATGTTCTCTTGAAATTATTCGAAGTAGCCAAGTCACCGGAAAAAAATAGTTTATAGTATTTAGAAAAAAAGGAAAGAAAAACATAAACTATTTGGCAAACTCGAACTGGAAAGAGGTGGCGAGATGACCTAGATGCCTACCGCAAGGGTTGGTTTGAAGTAGTTTGAGAAAAGAATACCTGGAAGAAATTTCGGGGACGCCTTTGCCCAGTAGTGGGAAAACAGACTAAACAAAAAAAAGAGTATGCAAGTAAGAGTAGTAAAAAGAGAGCTTGGAACGGTGTGAAAGATATTGTGCAATGGTTGCAGATTCTACTGCCAGTGTTAATGAAAAACCTATTGTTTTTGACCACAGGCGCCAAGTTTGAGATGTTGCAAATTCTAAAAGATCAATGAAGAAATCAATTATTACAAGAATATTTAATGATTCATTTTCTAATTAGAATTTATTAGAGAAAACGTTTGCATGCTGTTAATTGTGTAATGAGAATTGAAGCATTTTGTTCTAAAGTGACTCAGAGAATTAAAGTTTTTAATTTACGACACGTAAATGGTACAATTGACAGTTTATAGCCATCGATGTCTGTGGGCAATGATGGCACAGTTGGAGCAGTAGTTTAGGGATTGACTGTTGGGCTGCGTAAAGTGGGTTGGACCCGCAAAAAAGAAATACATATTTGTAAGACCTACAAATACTTGTTCCAGGTCTAAGTCTATGTGAGTTTTCATGTTTGTGAACACACCCACGATACATGAGTAATTTCTAGTATGGAGCAATGTTTTTTAAAAAAAAAACTACACTACTAATACTATTTTTATTTTCGGTGTACAATAAAGAATATATTATCTTCTACAATTCCAGACACATTACTGATATTGCTTCAGCATCATTATTATCCACATCCAATTTTGCCCACATCTGAGCAAAGGCCTAATCTGCTTGTGCTATTTCCATGATCCTGTGCCATCCTTTTCTATGTTCTAACCATAATGGCACTAATGGCACGCTTACTATTTCGTTATTGCAGTGAAAAATCAATAAACTTATTATATAATTCAATGTAATATATCAAAGTATTGACTGGCCTGTTGGTGTGGTGGTAAGTGACCCTGACTGCTATGCTGGAGTTTGTGGGTTAGATTCCCACAACCTCCGGCATGATAAAAAAAAATCATCACAAAAAAATTTACAAGACGGTGTCAATGTATGTAAAGCCTTTACTGAGACATATTTGTTGACATTCCTTGAATGGTAAAGGATGGATGTGTGGTGTGAAGAGAATGGATAAAGAGAGAAATGAGTATATGAGGGGAAGTTTGAAAGTGGTGCTAATGACTGAAAAGTTGAAAGAAAACCGTTTGTCTTGGAATGGTCATGTCTAAGGGGGGGAAGAAACGCATGTTGCTAAGAGTTATGAGTTTACAAGTGAATAGATGGAGAGGGAGGCCAAAGAAAAGATGGATGGGCTGTGTGTGTGGAGTGATATGAAAGAAAAGGAAGTTAGTGATAATGTGACGAGTGACAGGACAGATTAGAAGGAAAAAAACGTGTTGCACCAACCCCAAATAAAACGGGTCAAGGGCAGGAAGATGATGATTTGTTGACATTCCATGACGTAAACGAAGAAATGCTTTTGTTCCACTTAAAAATTTAACAATGGTTTATTGTCAGAATATCTCAATTCTAATAACATAACTGTGCTTTTAATTCATGAATCCCCAAGCGACCACCGGTGGCCGCGCATCTATTGTCTTACTATTGTGTCTCTAATTGACGGTATCTGAAGGGTTAATAAACTAAAAAAATGTTTTAGAATTGTATAACTCATTTATCAAGGAACGCTACAGACTATGTATAGAATAGAATAGAATAAACTTTATTGTACACCAAAAAGTAACACAGCTTATACGTAATATGACACTACAACTAATAGAAACGGAACAGTAAACAAAGATGTGAGTGAACCCGGGGACACCTAGCATTATATCAGTATCTATAATCAAGCTCAATTTCTTTATAATATCTTAAAACTTATCATTGAAGTGTGATTTATGTCAAATGTATCTGGACAATAAAGACAATCTTATCAGTTTGATAATTTGCCAGTAAGTTCCACAAAATAGTAATTAAAACTAAAAACAAAGAGATGTACTTGAAAGACGAGTTTTTCGTTTAGTACAATATGTTTTTCACTTTACTGTGTGTTGATTGAGGGTATATTAGTAAACTTTTATATTAATAACAAATAGTAAAACTGTAGATCACTCACTCTATAGTTGAAATACTTTTAGTCTGGATCCAAATAATAATATTGGCATTATAAATGTTTGTAGAAGTTTACAGCAGGCTATTACTAATGCCATACATCATATTTGAAACAGTGTAGGTGTGGCGAACACATCTGGGATGAGTGGGCTACAGTTTTACAAATAAGCAAGCCTTAGCAGAATCTTAGTAGACCCTGATCTCGTGATAACTTCGAAAGTTGACCATATTTAGCTTTCATAAAGAAATGTAAGCTCATCCAAAACAAAATAAAAACACCTGAGTGAAGGTGAATCATCTTACTTAGCAAAAACATAGGCAACAGTGCCTGTGCAAGGTGTCTATATTAAAATACTGGTTGGAGTGGTTAGACTGGAAATAAATAACTCGACGATTAATTGGAACGAGCTAAATGGCCAACGAGACTCGACATACGACGGATAGATTGACATTACGACCGGACACAAGACATGCATGACCCCGTAAACACTCGCCACAAATTACAGCGATATATTCTCTAACATAAATACACTTCAAAAGTACTCACCACGTCTGATCATCGGAATAATCCAAAGATTCCACGTCGATCAGATCAGAATCAAACATATCTTTGTTTATATTTTGATCAACCTGATTCATGACACCAATAATAACGAGACATCAATTTGGCACTTTAAGCAAATCACATATAAATTTCACACAAGAACTACATTTACTATAAGCAATACTGTAAATATATTAAAGAAAAAAGATATAATAAGAACCAACACGAATTGTCCCAGACAAGTTTTAGTTTGGAATTTGACATATCACCATAAGCAAAATGCCAAAAAAAGGATGAAGAAAATGAAAGAAGTCAACGGTAAAATTCATAGAGTATGGGAGGGAATGGAACATGGACGTGCTTAACTTTAATAATAATGTCATTTATTTTAGAAAATATTCAAAGGCAATTATTATCACTATTAAGTAATTTTTTTATGATTAAAAATATATTTGTTCCTTTACAAAATTAATATTGGACAAACCACAGACAAAGGTTTGGTTTTTGCATATTTGTCTCTGGTTCAAAATTGGTGTGACCAAGCTTTAAAAACAAACCTATCAAACGGGTAAATATATTTTCCAAAGTTTATTTATTTAATTCATGAATCCCCAAGCGACCACCGGTGGCTGCGCATCTATTGTCTTACTATTGTGTCTCTAATTGACGGTATCTGAAGGGCTAAAAAGGAGACGTTCAATAAGTGTATCCTAATGTGTATTTTAATATAGCTTGTATAATTTTCTTTTGACAAACGTTTTTATCGGAAGAGTTACTGCGCAATTTATAGCGCAAAATTTCACACTCGGATCGTGACGTTTCGGTGCATTGACAGTTCGCGGCGTGGACGTTCAAGTGGGTATGGGGCTTGGGCTAGAAATAATTAATTTAATTCATGAATCCCCAAGCGACACCCGGTGGCCGCGCATCTATTGTCTTACTATTGTGTCTCTAATTGACGGTATCTGAAGGGTTAAGTTAAATCTTTTTAACATCATCATCTTCCTGCCCTTATCCCGTTTTATTTGGGGTCGGCGCAACACGTTTTTTTCTTCCATTCTGTCCTGTCGCTCGTCACGCTATCACTAACTCCCTTTTCATTCATATCACTTCTCACACAATCCATCCATCTTTTCTTTGGCCTCCCTCTCCCTCTCCATCCATCCACATGTAAATTTATAACTCTTTTAGCAACATGCGTTTCATCTCTCCTTTTTACATGACCATACCAAGACAACCGATTCCCTTTCAACTTTTCAGTCACCGGCGCCACTTTCAAACTTCCTCTAATATACTCATTTCTCACTTTATCCATTCTCGTCACACCACACATCCATCTTAACATTCTCATCTCCGCTACATGCAATCTTTTTTCATCCGTCTTTTTCACAGCCCAACATTCCGATCCATACAGTACAACAGGCCTTATCACGGACTTGTAGATTTTACCCTTCAACTTGAGGGGCATCCGTGGGTCACAAGTTGTTCCCGTGACCTGTCGCCATTTCATCCATCCTGCGTTGATCCGATGTGTTACGTCCCGGTCTACCTCACCATCCCCTTGGACAAGCGACCCGAGGTACCGAAAGTCGGAACAGATCGGTATGGGCGTTCCGGCGAGAGCTAAAGGCACTGGAGTGGAGAGACCGCCGAAATCGCAGAACAAGTACTCCGTTTTGGTTCTACTCAATTTCAGGCCAACACTTTCCAGTCTGTGCCACCACACCTCCAATCTGTTCTGGACCTCTAGGCCACTCTCGGCAATCAGTACAATGTCATCGGCAAACAACATACACCAGGGAGCCTCTTCCTGAATGTCCAACGTCAGAGCATCCATTATCATCAGGAAGAGGTAAGGGCTGAGGGCCGACCCTTGGTGTAAGCCGACAGCCACATTGAAGCTGTCAGTAGTGCCCACTGTAGACCGGACTTGGGTACTGCATCGACTGTACATAGCTCGGATCAACTGCACATACTTCCCAGGCACACCTTTCTCCTTAAGGGCCCACCACAGAACCTCACGAGGTACCCGGTCGTATGCCTTTTCGAGGTCAACGAATACCATGTGCAAGTTTTTATGCGCACCTCTGTATTTTTCGCACAGCTGGCGTATAGCAAAAATGGCATCCGTTGTACCCCGACCCGGCATAAAACCGAATTGGTTCTGTGAAATTTCACTCTCTTCTCTCAGACGCCTTTCAATAACTTTCTCCCAAGCTTTCATAGTATGTGACATTAGCTTTATTCCTCTATAATTGTTGCACTCAAGCACATCACCTTTGTTTTTAAAAATGGGCACCAAGGAACTGTTACACCACTCATCAGGTATGGCTTCTTCCTGCAACAACTTATTGAAGAATAAAGCTAACCACATCCATCCATCCACTCGCAATAACTTCCACACTTCAACTGGTATTCCGTCTGGACCAATGGCTTTACCATTCTTCATTCCATTTACTGCTATCCTAACTTCATCCATACTAACCATTCTCACTAATCCCACATTCACTGGTTTATTCTCTAACATACTACTCCAATTATTTTCCTCATTCATCAGTTTTTCAAAATAGTCCTTCCACCTCTTTTTGATTTTCTCATCATCCGATATAACCATTCCAGTTTCATCTCTTACACATTTTACCTGGCAAACATCTCTAGTCTTTCTTTCTCTTATTCTAGTAAGCCGGTATAGTTCTTTTTGCCCTGCAGGACTGTCCAGTGTGTCATATAATTTATTCTGGGCTTTTGATTTCGCTATTGCCACGGCTTTCTTCGCTTTCTTCTTAAAAATGTCATACTCCCTCTTTTTTTCAGCTTTTAAACTATCGTTTTCAGGCTCTACACGCTGCCATTCTTTGAATTTTCTCTTCTTTTCTTTCAATACATTCTGAACTTCTGTTGACCACCACCATGTATCCCTATCTATTATGCCCTTTCCTCTCGTCTCTCCCAAAATATCTTTCGCTGCATGCCTGATACACCCAGCTATCTCATTCCAGCTTTCATTTATAGTTCGATCATTCATGTCACCCATCTCTATCATTCTGTCTACCACTCGCTCCCTGAACTTATTCGCACAATCATTCCTCTCTAACATATGCCATTTTATTTTAGGGGTAGGGCGCTCTTTGTTTTTGTGAGACGGTATTTTGACGACTGATGTCATAACCAGGAGTCTGTGTTGTGAGACTAGGTCTTCTCCTGGCAGTACTTTGCAGTTTTTGACGTGCTTTAAGTTATTGCGCCGAACTAGAAAGTAGTCTATTTGGGTCTTATGATTGCCACTTTTGTATGTGATCATGTGTTCGTCTCTTTTTTGGAACCACGTATTGGCTACTGCAAGATCAAATGCAGTAGCGGATTGCAGCAGCGTCTCTCCTTCGCTGTTCTGACTACCGAAACCCCATCCTCCATGCACTCTTTCATAAACACCTTTCATTCTTCCCACATGTCCATTAAAATCACCTCCAACTATCAATTCTTCGTGAACAGGAATATTCATTAAAGCTCTATCAAAATCCTTCCAAAACTTCTCTTTTACCGTTTCATCACATCCTACTTGTGGAGCATACACACTTACTACATTCAACATCACATTCTCCAACATAACTTTCACAACTATAATTCTATCACTAATCCTTTGTACTTCCATCACGCTTTCTTTCAACTTACTGTCTAACACTATTCCAACACCATTTCTCTTTCCATCACTTCCACAATAGTAGAACTTGTATCCCTCACCAATTTCTCTCGCTTTTGTTCCTCTCCATTTAGTCTCTTGCAAGCATGCTATATTTATCCGTCTCCTTTTTAATACATCCGCTAACTCTCTCGCCCTTCCAGTCATAGTCCCTACATTCCAGCTTGCATACCTCAATCTCATTTCCCGAGCTTGCATCTTACGTTGCACCCGCCCGGGATGGTGCAACAACCCTAGTCCATTTCCCACAGGGGCCGGGTGCTGCCCCTGCGCGTCGCCTGTGGGGTACGCCCTAGCCCTATCGCGCAATCTATCATTACCAAACATGTTGCTGAGGGATTTGGCGTAGTATTTTAAGGTCGGCCGCCAGCCTGACACCAACCCTCCTTGGGAATGCTTTTGTTGGTGGTTTTACCCGCCACCACGGGATGACCTAAGGTGCTATAGTATGCACAGTCTCTAAATATCCCTTAGTCGCCTCTTACGACACCCACGGGAAGATATGGGATGGTGCTATTCTTTACGTCCGACACCATACAGTACTAAGTTAAATCTTTTTAACACTACATATTATGTTTTCAATGCATTCCTACCAAAAGGGTTTTCAATATTATGTTTTATGTTTGTTTGAGTAATTTTTTATAGAAAATATGTGATATTTAAATCAAAGGGGCACGAACCTTGTATATTCTTGAAACACACGAAGCAATACCGTATTCCTTGTTTAGTGTTACTTTCAACAAGAGCAACTATCCACTCCACGCATATACATGTTATTAATCGGCGCCCGAGGAGTTAATTAATAAAAAAATAGGAAAACATTTTCTAGGCCTTTGGCAACATTAATTTTGACAGTAAGGTTTGACATTATCAAAACCATAGACAAACTTCATCCTTCTTTTTGTCTACGGACACGTTGTGAGCACGTTGTATTTGGTGTAGTTTTTACAATAAAACTGCAAAAATGTCGTCTCATCTTAACTGGATGATCATCCGCAACAACAACGCCTTCCTGGTGAAGAAGCGTAACATAAGGAAGCCGTTCAGCAAGGAGCCGAACAATGTGACTAACCTCAACTCGTACAGATACAACGGCCTGATCCAGAAGAAGGCTGTCGGCGTCGTCGAGAATCCTGACAGGAAAGGTTTCACAGTTGTGTACAAGAAGGCTAAGGCGACAAACAAACCCGCCAAGAACGCAGTACGCCGTCAGTTCAAAGCCGGCGCGAGGAGATCGCTGTTCAAGGTAAAGAGGTTGCTGAAAGCCAACCACTACCGCACTGACCTGTCGAAGGCTACCCTTCGTCGTGCATCAGCCATCCTTCGCTCACAGAGGCCTATCAAGGCAAAGAAGCCTAAAGCAGCGGCCGCTAAGACCGAATAAACTTTGTATGTAAGCTGACAATAAAAAAATTATAAAATCCTACTTCAGTCTCGTTATTTCCATGTTGTAACCCTCCAGTCACATTTCTCATTAAAGTATTTATTTTGGATCTTTATACAATAATAAGGTATAATTTGTTATGGACAGTATCTATTGACTATTTTGCAATGATGTCAAAGTAGTATTTATCTCCTTTTTTTTATTGCAATTTTACAAATAGTTAAAATATATTTTGTGAAGAAATTAAAATATATCCAAAGGAATGGCTGCTTCACCTTATGCCAGAACAATTGTTTAATCTATACTGCTTTCATCGAAGGACTGAAAAAATTTGCCTTCTGTGGTCTTTCCATCCAATTATAATTTAGGTGTCTTCAAGGATAGAGTGAACTAGTGCACCTCGCCATCAACATTTGTATTACGGCTTACTGTCAGGTGGAATCGCAGTCAAACACTAGTTTATATCAGATAAAAAAAATATTTAGAGTTGGTAATATGACCCCAATTTTTTCATTGGTGCTATCCTACATGATGGGTCAAATTAACAATCTGATTATTTTGACTAGATATTTTGGTTGGTGAAAAAAGGTAAAAGTGGTACTACTTGTATTACACTTTTCCCAAACCTTTTAACCTGGTATCCCGTTCAGCATGAGATAGATATGTACCTTAAAAAACCTGTTCAATCGGAGTTAGGTTGATACTGAACTCAAATCGTTGGTTGAGATAAAGGTTTTGAAAACTAGTAATTTGACTATTCTATTTACTGGTACGTACCAGTACTATTTAGTGCCAGCGGCTTTGCTTGAATTAACAATTATCCCAAGAGAACATACTCTCACGATAAAAAGTATCCTATCATAGGATATAGTCCACATCTATGTCGAATTTCATCCAAATTCTTCTGCCGTTTGAGCATGAAGAAGTAACAAAGATACAAACACCTAAAAATTACAAGTGGGACGTCAGAAATGAAATAAAAGAGGTATTTTGTTGCACCAATACAATTTATTTATTGATAACTGAACCATGATTTTTGTATCACAAACGAGGAATGTTGAACAATTATTATTCATCACTGGATTCTAACATTAATTAAGTGTAACAAACATGATTTTTTTTAGAAACAAAATATGATATAAAAAACTTTTTTTTTTCATAATTCATTACGATGGACATTCAATGCTGAGTGCTTCACTAGTAACACAAATAAACATTACAAGTAATTGCTTACAAATAATTGTGTTCAATATTCCAGTTTTACATCACTATATACAATAGATATCACAAATATTTTATACATCAAAAAATGTAAAGAATAAATTACATTATTATTTTTAATTTTATATTTTAGAGACATGATTGGGTATTATTTTATTAATAATATTAATGTCAAATAAAATAAAACGTCTTATACTATTACAAGAAAAAGTGGCAAAATAATTGGCTTTTCTATGATTCAAGGGTCCGATATTTAAAAATATTCATTGTTTGAAGCAGATTTAAAGATATTTTCAAACATTTAACTATACACATACCGCACAATAACTATGAGCAAACATTTATATAAATTCACAAGTTAATTAATTGGACATTCTCATGAATTTTTTTTACAAAAAAGACTATTTTTCATAATGTACACAATTTCAATAATTTTACGGAACATTAATTCACTACACACCTATTATTCTAGGTCTAAAGACAGCTTTCCTTGTAAAAGTTGCCCTAAATAAGTAATCTAACATCTTCAAGGTGTAAAAAGCGGTTTGTCATCTAGTAAAGGGGGGGGGGGTAGTTCTGTGCCTACGAAAAGCTTCAGGTACAAAATACATACTAAACATGAAAATAAAAGGCACAAACATTTAACCTATCGTTTACCAAAGGCACAATACACCAAAATTCATACTTTATTATTTACAATTCTACCAAACGAAACTGTAATTTTATGTGTAAAATGTCTAACTAAAAAAATGGTATTCCAACTACTTGCTGCCAAACTCCATGTCGGTCTTTTAATATTATGCAGTCAGGCGATATGATACGCAATTCCATGGATTCTCCGTAGGATACTGTACGCATAGATAGTCACTAGGCATTATTATAGACTCTTATAACCGCCTACGGATATATCTGACAAACACTCTCGCCTTTAACCGCCACGGTCGCACATCCACGACCAAATACTCCATCTCGTCAGCTCTTCTGTCAACTATGCGGATTGAAGAGCTAAACGAGATGCGAGTACCGGTAGTCGCAAACACACGACCCTGGCGAATAGCACGAAAACAATCGTCAGACCAATCCCACGCAAGTGGTTAGAGGATTGATTAAAGTTTTTGGCAGGAATGGGTTTTCTCTATCATAATAAAAAGTATTCATGGTAATATACATACACGCAAATGATAATATAGGTACATAGCACATAGCGCGGCGGCATCTGCACTTGTAAGTTGCGAGCGCATTCATAATCTTTTCGTGTCGAATTCATGATAATATAATTATACAAATATAATAAAACTTCGCGGCACTGGTTTATATCATTTAAAAAAAAACACTTATTATTTATTTAACATTAATAGTTAAAAAATAAGTTTTTTTTTCTAATACACTAGGTAGATAATATATTAATATATTTTACTACATATATTTTAATTATGAAAGAGAAAAACCATTCCTGACAAAATGCAAATTGTAGTTTACAATGTTCTTCCTGAACAGGTTCGATATACGACCAACAATATCCACATTTAATTTGTATTTTTATCATGCCTTTTCATTCCGACCAATCCAAACATATATGATTGGCAAAATTACTAAACTCCAAAAAACACTTGACAAAGCTAATTAAAATTTAACAATGATAAGCCGTTAGGCCTTATAATTTTCTCATCTTTGCCTCATTCTGGCAGTGTTAAGACAGTCAACGCAGATTACTGCCTGGTAAAGTTGAGATCATCATATTTGAGGTAATTTCAGAGAATCCTCAATAAGAAAGTGTTGTAAGATGACGTATTTGGCACTGGATGCCTGAAGATTCGGATTAGTACAAACTGCAGAATAGACTAAAGAGTGAAGAATTAAAACATTTTCTAAAGGATGCAATTCAAAGTTTCAACTGTTCAATATGAAGTGACAATAAGGCCCTTGGCTCACCGGGACGCCATGGCAGCGCTGCCAATTTGCGCAACCAAGAAAATGAATGTAGCTCTATGGCGTGTACCTCACCTGGCCACTGTTCGCCACGCAGCCAATCCACAGTGCCGGCGTTAAGGGGGGGGGGGCACGGTGGGGCGACAAATTCAGGGGGGCGCCAAAATCTGGAGTTGGAGTCTCTTGCCTCCCCTCGTGCAAACCCTCAAAACTGTGCTCTATACTCTGTGCATATGCATATTTTTTATTGAGATTTTTTTTTAATGGATTTTTAAGGGTTTGTGGTCGAGGAGCGACTCTATCGATATCGATAGAGTCGCTCCTCGACCACACTGCGCTTACGCTTACGATTGGTGCGATACATCCGCATGGGCGCCACAATATTTTCGCCCGGGGTGTTAGTGGCCCTTACATCGGCACTGCCAATCCATAAATTTTGTTGGCGTCTTGACCTGGCTACACCGCCATGGCGTCCCAGTGAGGCAAGGTCCTAAGAGATACTAAGAAAATATTTCATTATATTAAACACGTTCAACTACAAGAAGCTCATGATATTATTACATAGACGCGTTGACATTTTCATTAATTAATTATTTTACAAATTTTCATTTAAGTTTTCTTTCAATTTAGCTATCTAAACACGTAACCTAATTATAGGCACATTTATTTATTCTAATAGTCAATTCTTTAAACATTTGTTTGATAAAACAAATGTATTTTTATTAAATTCACAAATTATATTATCAGGGAGAAGGCAGTGGATACAATGTATATTATTGTCAGGTCTATAAATAAATGGTTAAAACTATATTAAAAATAATACTGGTGTGGTATTAATGGCTAACATAGATATAATACAGGGTGTAAGGGACAGCCCTCCGCAAACTTCGAGGGCTTGCTCAGTAGACAAAACTGAACGACCTTCGACAATTTTTTTTTCTTCAGGAAACGTAAAAAATATCGTACTTTCTATACAAACTGTGTAATCAAGTTCATAAGTTTTGTATGGAGAGGCTGTTTTTTTTTTTTTCGTTTCCTGAAAAAAAATCTTGTAGAAGGTTGTTCAGTTTCGTCTACTGAGCAAGCCCTTAAAGTTTGCGGAGGGCAGTCCCTTACACCCTGTATATTCATAAGGGGATTTAATTATGTGCCAGGGCTGCGAAATTGTTCGAAAGAGTTGCCGCAGCCTTAGATTGCAAAGGGCTACTGAAAAAACAAGCGGGTGTTATTCAGTAAAAGTCTGACACTCCCTCTCGCTCCTCTTAGAGCAAAAGAAGTCATTTGATGATTTCCCACCAAAAAAGGGGGATTTTAGTGAAATAACGAGTTGCACTTGGGAATTAAAAATCATTGTTCAATGAATGTAAGGGTGAGGCCAAACAAACGTAATTTTGTGAGTCGTGAGACGAAGAAATTTCGGTCGCGTAATTTCTGCTGCATTCGGTTTCATACAAAAGTCCTTTTTCATTCACACGCGACGCAAAATGAGTTGACTGCCGCAGTAGAAATGCATGCAGTAGAAATTACGCGACCGAAATTCTGCGACTCACGACTCACAAAATTACGCTCGTTAGGCCTCACTCTAAGATGCAACATAAATATATCGTAAGAGGCAACTACAAAAAAAAAATCAATTCATACTTTACAACAGCAAAATTTCATTATTTATACAGTACTTCATGACATCAAATACTTAAATTACACACACATAATCCTTAAAATAATTTGTGCATTCAAATTATGAATTAGTGCTAAATTAAAATTAAGTAAAAGCTAATTTGACTAGGATACAAAACTAACACTATGTGATGATGCTTAAGAATAGTTTGTACATATAATTGTTGATTGGTTACGAATATGGCGATAGACTTTATTGGCCATGTGAAGATAATATGACGTCATAATATTTCGAAATAGTCCAAGAGCTTCTAACTGATTTTGGGTAGATATTTTAAGCTAGTTTGAACTGTTGACTGTGTACATTTAGTTTGAATTAATGGGCAAAAAAAATTACATTGTCACTAGTTTGGGACCTCCTACAAGGTGGACCGATGTCCTGGAAAAGGTTGCGGGACGTGTAGGATCGTTCATTGTGGCGTCATTTTGGGGAGTACTATGTCCAACAGTGGACGTCTATCGGCTGAAATGATGACGACTAGTTTGGGATTCAATTCTTATGTACTTTTCTATGTTTATCTAGGACATTACTGATACCCCATACCTCGGAAAGCATGTAAAGTCGTTGGTCCCGATTGTCATTAGCAGATCTTTGACAGTCGTTACAGGTAGTCAGACACCAGAAAGTCTGACCATCAGTCTATCTAAAGAGTATCGTATTGCCCAGTAACTGGGTTGTGGAGCTCGTCAGCAGTCTCGCTCCATGTAAAACCCGGGTATTCAGTCGTAACCGGAGACTGAAAGCCGACCCCAAGCTTGTTGGGAAAAAACCATGGAGATAAATAAATTTGTCTATGATTCAACAGTAAAATGCCTAAAATACCTTTCCAAAATTTGTTACTAGCTCTTTGACTACAACCAGTAAGAATACTGAGCAAAACGTGAGCTCCAATTCAAATAAATTTATGAGCCAACAAATTGACTAATTTATTTACTGTTTTGACAACATCATACTTGAGTTAGGTATTTAAAGATACCTACTTACAATATATGTATCTGTTTTTGTATTATGTATAATGCAAGCATGTGCGTATTTAGATAGAGAAGGAACATATTTCACCCCGTAATCTATATATATAAAAATGACCCCCGTTTTCCGTTGTCACGACTTGGCATGAAAACGGCTTGACCGATTTGGCTGATTTTTTTTTTGTTGTGATTGTTATTGTGAGGAGAAGGTTCTTATGGAAAAAAAAATTAGGGTAGTGTAGGGTAGAGTAGGGTAGAATAGGGTAGAGTAGGGTAGGGTAGGGTAGAGTAGTAGGGTAGAGTAGGGTAGAGTAGGGTAGTGTAGGGTAGAGTAGGGTAGAGTAGGATAGAGTAGGGTAGAGTAGGGTAGAGTAGGGTAGAGTTGGGTATAGTAGGGTGGAGTAGGGAAGAGCGGGAGCGAAGCCGCGCGGGCAAAGCTAGTACATAAAATAACACAGAATAGGGTAGGTGCCTAAAGAAATTCATTTAGTTCGTCGGTTAGAGTACAAAAAATATTGACAGCATTTTTTTCTTTATTGAGTATTCGAAAGAAAAACTATGTGTGCTTAAAACCCGACAGCAATGAAAATTTCATCAAGATGAGGGTAATAATACAAAATCGGTAATCCTTCGGGTAAGGTCGGCCAACTAAAGCCGAATTCGCCCGAACGAGCGTTAAGCACCGGCCACACAGAACAGACGCAAGGCACGGACCCGTCGCGAACAATACAGAAAAGACGGCGTCCCGTCTTTTCTGTATGTTTTACGTCGCGACGGCTGTATACATTTTATATGCAAGTAGATTAAACGGGCGCCGCGACTGCGACGGGTCCGGGTCCGTGCCTTGCGTCTGTTCTGTGTGGCCGGTGCTTTACATAGCCGAACGTGACGGCTGTCTCATCTTTCAATACCTACAAAGAAGTTTCTATTCCAAAATGACGGCGATACAGAGTGCTGAAACTTTGCGTGACGTCACACCTACGTTTTTTTTTATCTACAAGTGACGTAAGAAGTCCTCAGTCTCGAAGCGAGTCAAGCGTTTTATTTATTGTTATTAAACTGTTTTGATTAAGCAAAAAATATGTGTCCAATATTTATTGATACTGTAACTGGTGAACTAAATAGAATCATATTATTTGTTAGGCAATAATCACCCTATTGTGAAATAACATACACTACGAAATAAGCGATTATTTTCCCGCTTGAACAACAGATATTTGAATAACTATTATGTTTTTATAATGACAACAACATCCAGATTTCATTTTATATATAAATATTTTTATATACATTATTTTAATTCATAGTTCATTAATTTATTTGTTATAAAAGCGAAATAAGAAATGCGTATAATAATTGCAGCTACAGTAAAAAGAGTAGTATGTAAAATAAATTTCCTTATTGCATATTTGCTACTTTGAAACAGATATGAAAGTACATGCATATGTGCAATTTTCCTTGGAATTATACCTTGGACCACAGTAAATTACTCTTAGTTTTATACTTAGGAAATATAACCATGTTTTATACAGACTATATTAGAGCAAAAGCAATTTTTAATTACTCCGTTAAAGGTGTGCAGAAAAAATTGCTATTTTATTTTCGCAGGCGCTTATTATAATTGCTATTTTATTTTTGTAGGCGCGTGTTTTTCTCAAGTAATGTAAAAATAAATTGAATAATAATGTCTCCTTGTCTGTAACAGTCTGGTAAAACAGGTCATATTTCCTAAACATAGCCTTTTTAGGCTCTATAAACACAACTACACTACAGACTTCGTTCAAACATCATCGATGAAAGTCGAAACACGTAACAACACAACCTACGTCACAACAAGCACCGAAAATTAAATTATGTGCGTTTGGTTTCAATAATAACACAATATATTATGTGCATCATGGGGCTACAAATGTATATATTGTATAGTACCTATCAACTTTTTGGTGACTCTGAAGTGAGCTACTCACTGCGTAGTAACCCATCCCCCACTCCCACAGTCATGTATATTGGTTACTGCACAAGTACTCGCCTTATATTCAGAGTCCGCCATTAAGTTAAGAAAGGTACTATACCAGCCAACCAAGTAAGACATCTTACTGGCAATTGTCATGTCAAATATCTCTCTTATGAACGCTGTGCTATGATTATTGGAGCCAATGTTGGTGGCAAATGCTGACACAAAACAACATGAGACGGAGTATTGGGCGTCCTTCTAGCACG
Source organism: Mythimna lalbum (assembly GCA_949319445.1). NCBI lineage: Eukaryota > Metazoa > Arthropoda > Insecta > Lepidoptera > Noctuidae > Mythimna > Mythimna lalbum. The sequence goes on along the minus strand of OX439357.1, from coordinate 13,592,433 downwards.
TTTTATGATCGCGATTGCCAAGTTATGGCGTTTGATAATGACTTAAGTCCTACTGTTTATAGACGCGTAGCTTCATAGACGCGTATTAATCATTATACGCTTAGTGTACGTCGTGCAGATTTGTCACCACCGCTTCGTCAGTTTCATAGGTTTATATGCAAGTTGTGAGCAGGCGTACACCAAGGGTATAATGACGAATACGCGTCTATGAAGCTACGCGTCCGTGGACAGTAGGCCAAACTGACGCATTGGCCCACTGCCACAATATTTTCCTAATATGATACCAACTAGTCGCCCAGATTTTTGTAATCAGAGTGTATATTTACTAAGAGTTAAATTTGTGACGATATTTCTTTGTGATTTATTTTATTATGACGTATAAGAAATAATTTATAGCCTCATGATAAAAAAAAAGCTATTAAATTAATGCCAAAACACAAAGGAATGTAAAATTAACATAAAAAGAGATCATTCGCAAGCCAGCTTACTATCAAACGAACTGAGAGCTATCCCAAACGCTTGTAGCGCACACAAGGGGTACCGGTAATCCATAGTGAAGACATCTTCAGATATGCGACCAAACTGCATGACTACGTATTCTGGCTCAGAGTCATGTACGATTTGAAAGTTTTTCACACTTGCCTGGGTTACTCGTCCATGGAAATTCAAGACGTAAGATTGTGTTTCGTCGTTCCAAACTGGTGTTTTGTTGTGTAGAACGACGATATCGTCGAGAGACTGGCTCTTCAGTCGTTCCAGGAGCGTTTCGCTGTCATCCTGGGGTGCGATTGTGACCCGTTGACGGTCGGGCGTCATTCCTGGGAGGATGACCGTCATTTTTCTTGGACCTTTGAAGCCTAAAACGTTGGTGTCCTGAAAGCGAGTACGGATATTATTAGTTTTACTAAAGGATCAAACCTAATAAGTAAAAACAGACGTGCATTTTTTGCATGTACCAAACCATAAATTCTAATGGAGAAGAACAAAACTACGCTCCATGGACACTCTTTTAGATGAATTTTTTGAATTTAAAAAATTCCAGCGTGAGTTGATTGACACATAAAAAACAAAACTATGAAAACTAGCTATTTAGTACGACGTATACGAGTATATAAAAGGAAACTAACTGACATATCAACGCACAATACACACTACTGGGACAAGGAACGTGAAATTTTGCACAAAGCTTGCTTTTATGACGTAGGCAAGCACTAAAAGTAGATTTTCCAAAATTCACCCCGTAAGGGTACGGCGCGCACTGTTCCCACACGCCTCAAGGCGTTGTCAGCAACAGGAGGGGCCCAGCTGGGTCGAAGCCTACTGGGGCCAGGGTTATCCGAAAGGAAAATCGAGCCCCGGTATCGAGTCTGACACTATCTCCCGCTCCACCCAAGAGCGGGGGTTGTCATTAGATGATTTTTGCCCAACGTAAAAAAAAACCCTTAAGGGTACGAACTTTCGCTAGGTATATATATATTGAAAAAATCTTTTTTTTAGACAGACCACCTACTGCGTCATTTAGCTAACATACAGCTAGAATTAAAGATCGTCGTCGGAAGTCCGCTGTATGAAGTTTTAATCTAAAATTAGAACTCGAAGCACGTTCGCAAGTTGCCATAATACATAATTTTATAGGCCGACATATCGAATGCAATTAGATTCATCCATTATATTGTACCGGTAAAGGTAGAAGAATTCATAGGGATTGTTGTCTGTACTGATTATTTTTAACCGAGTTCAAAGGAAGAGGTTCTTAATTTTACTGAATTCTTTTTGTCGTATAGGTAGGTACTGTTACGGGGTGGGTCAAAGTAAGCTTTTTAAAAAAAAAACTTTTGATAGCGCTAGAAGAACTTTTAATGAATTAAAAGATTTACAAAGGAAGCCTATTGTTCGCGACGACGTTCAATTCCACATAACTACATAGTATAAAACAAAGTCGCTTTTTCTGTCCCTATATCCCTATGTGCGCTTAAATCTTTAAAACTACGCAACGGATTTTGATGCGGTATTTTTAATAGATGGAGTGATTCAAGAGGAAGGTTTATATGTAAAATGCACCCGAGCGAAGTCGGGGCGGGTCGCTAGTTAACTATAATAATAAGTATATTTCTAAGTTGTTGCAATATGCTGCGTCAATAGAAAAACGTGGGATACACGTGTTGCAGCGTCAGCTGTTTATTATTGTATTCTCAATAATGTTATATAATATACAACCACGGAATAACGAAAAGTAGAGGAAGTGCCTCTTAGATATCGCGCGCGTGTCAACATCAAGCGGGATTCGCCTATTACATGTGCAGGTGAATATGGCATCTATTTCAAAGGCACTAGCGTTCTGAATAGAATAAATTGGTTACAGCGTCATCTAGCGTTGAGTAGCCGAACTCGTTGTAAATTGGTTTTTAGATGAAAAACTTCTTTATTGTTTGTGTCATGTCAAATAATAACAACTTTCTTACGTTGTAATAAGACCTAATTTATGAAAGCAATAAGAATATGATTTGTAAAAGTTAAGTTTGTAATTCGTAGTTTCGTAGCCAATCATATTACTGTTTTTTATGTGTGTAATAGAATAGAATAAAATAGAATAGAATAGAATAAAACTTTATTGTACACCAAAAAGTAACACAGCTTATACATAAAATTAAATTTATGGGTACAATAGCGGTCTTATCGCGTAATGTACAATTTGATACGCAAAATGTGTGAGTTTGGCGACACTGGTTCCTGTGCTTAGCCACGTTAGGGGCACTTCTACCTATATTTTCTGTTCTGTGTATACAACAGTACCGTAAAGATCTTCTAATACCTATATTAAATTCTCGTGTTACAGTGTTTGTTAGCGAACTCCTCCGAAACGGCTTGACCAATATTTGTTTTTTTTTTTTAAACTTCTGCCCCACACTAGGAATTACTCTTGTATCGTGTGTTGACAAACATGTAAACTCACATACACATCAAGACACCCAGACCCAGAACACCTATCAGTAGGTCATACAAATATTTGTTCCGTGCGGGAATCGAACCCGCGACGCAACGCAGCAGCCAATCGCTCAGCCACTGCCCGTCAAAGGTAGATCTGAGACTAGGTCGTAGGCTATTTTTTACCGTCCTATCCCTAGCCTTATTTATTCTTTGATAATGTAGATGACAGAGGAACGTTTGCCAAGTCAGCTAATAATAAATAGCATATCGGTCTTTAAATGTTCCCACTGCTGGGAATCAGGCCTCTCTAGGAGGATGTAGGTCGTAATCCACCACGCGGCCCAGCGCGGGTAGGTGGATGTCACGTTTTCGAATTTTTGGTTCAAGGACATGTCGGTTTTCTCACGATGTTTTCCTTCACCGTGTTGAGAGCAGTCTGTGATGGTTTGAACCCGCGACCTACAACTCGTAAGTCGGGGCCGTAACCACTCTGCCACCACTGCTCAGTAATATATATAGACTTCTTCAGCACCTACCTATTTAAATTTTAATATTTTATATCGCGTGTATGTGTCGTAAGACGCTTCGAAGCTCTGACGTCAGTCATTTGAATTATTAAGAGGAAAACTTGTTTACCTAACCGCAGAGAACCGTCCAACCTACGTAAACAAACAGAACGTAATGTAACAATATGTTTGTTTGTAAAGTTTCCAAACTATATTATAATGTATTGTATTGTTCGCTTTGTGTTTAAACTAAGTATTCCTAGTTTCCTAATTTACTTTGATGTGTAACTATTTCGGGAAACTTGAGATAAGTTGATGTGAATGGAATTTGATTATTCCATTCACATCAACATCTAAGGAAAGAGAAAATAGGTATTTATTATGAAGCAGTATGATTAAATCACATTTTCTCTCGAAACTTTATGTATACTTTACTAAAGTACCGTTAATTTACCAAAATAAACCTTTAAGATTTCGTTATTCTATCTAACACATTTCAACTCTGTATTTTGTTATAGTATAACAAAATACGACGAAGGAGTCTACTATGATGCGACGCAAGCACCCCGCCACCCGATCCTCACTCCTTTCCGTTATTGTACTCTATCGCTTGCTGTGCATAGACTTCGTAATATTTAGAGCATTCAATTTAATTATTTTTATTTTTGTATGCAAATCTGATGATTTGTTCATATGATAAATTTTTAAAAGTCTTAGAACATAACTTGTTCTTTATGATGTTAGTAACATAGTCATGATAGCCAGTGTTTTACAAATAACCTTGTATCACGCTACGACTAACGGGAGCAAGACCTAGACCATGACGTTTAAAGTAAGATTGTTTTAATCTTGTATCAGCGTGAGTAAGAGACAGAGCTATACAGGTTGTCAAGCGCCATCTCTTACCCACACTGAAAGAAGATTAAAACAAACTTACTTTGAACGTCATGGTAATTTCGCAGAGCCGTAACCAAAGACGCAGGAGGAACCACGGAGGACAGCTTGTCACATATCTCGTCGCCTGTCACTCTCCACATCTTGCAGGTGAGCAGTTCCTTCACAATACATACTTACATAAACAACAGCTGCCAACTCGTGCCTGGTGTGAGCATGGTCGTGTTTCCTCCACGCCTTGCCATTGTCGTACACCGTGAACGCAGTCCCCAGTAGATTGGAGCGCAGCTTGCCCGCGAAGCTGTCTGCCGTGCGAGTTAGCTCGGTAGGGTCCGTCGATATCAGGTAGTTTGACGTTGCGGATTTCTTGCGTTTGCGGGCTGGAAGGGGAATGAGTCTTAATTTTATGGTAACAAATAAGAAATCATTAACAAATCAACGCAAAGAAGTCAACTGCCTTAAATAGGCCTCTCCTAAAGGACAATATTATCTCAACCGATCATCAAGCCGGTGTTTTACAGGATGATTTGCCTGCTGCGGTCTTCCCGGCTGGTTATAATTTAGGTCTTCAAGGCAAGAGTGAATAGGCTCTTAATAAACTAGTGCGCCTCACCATCAACGCTTGCATCACTGCTTACCATGAGGTGGTATCGCAGTCAAGCACTAGTTTATATAAATAAAAAACAGTCTTTTGAGTGTCACATCCAGCCGGTTGAGAAAAACGGTTCAAGGAGTCGTTCGGGCGTTAGTTGATCCAGCCGAGCCGAACCCGGCTGGGCCTGTACGGTTTTGCTGATATCTCTTTCGAGGCACGCGCCGTTGACGACTCGGCCTCGGTCCGGATGGTAAAAAAAGATGGATAGATTGACTAACAAATGATTTAGCTATAAAGAGGGTGCACACCCGGTATTCAAGTCAAGATGATGAAATAAGGTGGGAGGATGGGAAAAGAATATAATCTGTCTTCAAAACAGAAAAAAAAAGAACATTTAAAGAACATTAGCATACCACGTATTTTTATAATTTAATTTACGTACTTTATCAATTTATGTGTTTATTTATTTACTTGTATGGTATAGTTTACTTTAAGTTTTGTAACCTATTTATAAACACTGTCTACATCTCTCACTTAACTCTCCTATTGCAAATCTGTTAGAAATTAAATTCGTTAAGTGTTTATGTGTACATAAATTAGTAAATAAATAAATAACGATGATGAGTGTTGCTTCGACGCCATATCTCAATTTTTCCTGGTCGACTAATATCTAGGCAGAAAAGGTAACGAACAGTGGTTTAGTCATAGCTACAAAACCGCAAAAGGACCCTCTTAAGGTGGTGCATCATGGCTCACATTTTCACTGTTTTTCATACAACCGCTCATAACTGATTATGACGTTATTACACATTTTTCATTAGATATTTTGGAAACACAGTATCTTGTGGATATTATGTAGGTTTCTAAAGAAACCAATTTCTAAATTTGTGTAAAACTAATCTAGTAAAAACCTCTGAAAATGTCCTATTTTGTATGAACTTTGACACTTCATATTTTGCCTAAAAATTAAAAAACGTCAAAAAAGTAATCCTTTAGAGACCTTGAAAATTTTATTAAGATTCTAAATAACGACAACTTTTTCGAAAAACCTTTTAAGGGTTTAAAAAAAACAGCTTTTTCCTGGAGCAAGTTTTGTCAAATTTTCGAGTAAATCTCGGAATTACCGAATACTAACAGAGTTTTCAGGCGTTATCTCTCTTTTTTTGCGTTGCCTTTTCGTCAAACATCGCGTAGGATTGCATTAAATGAAGTAATAAGTTTTTAAACCATTTTCGATGTTTACGATAGGCGAGTGGAAAAGGACCCACTTAAGTAGGTTTTGTTTTTCAGGAGAATAAATGCTTTCATATTGCCTAGTAATCTTATGTAGGGCCCAATTTCCAATCTAAACGGTAGCAACTGAGCAGCAATATTTATCTGACCCCCACTACCTAATAATTGGTTAACTCTTCAATCGTGATAATTAGAGACACAATAGAAAGACAATGGGCGTTCGCTTGGGGTTTAATGAATTTACAATATCCCGTAGCAAGAGCGGTATCAGGTTTTTTGTCTTCTAACTATCTGAAACGGCTGTCAAAGGTCTACAAATGACAGCCAGGACCAACGGCTTAATGTGATTTCCGAGGCGCTGAGGAATCTCGGTATAATGTGAAAGATGGTCATCCATTTACAGACTGACCTCGGTAAGCGTTGCTTCATGAGTCATGAGTTCTGCAATCAGTAGCGTAGCTAACTGTGGGTGAAGTGGACCCAGCGAGGGCTCTTTAAGAACGAGAGTTTTTTTATAATTGATAGGCTCGTGTTTGACCACTATTTCACCTGATAGTAAGCGACGATGTGATCGAACACTGGGCGACAGTCGCTGTCTCGTTTTCGAATTTATGGAAGAAAAAGGCCCCGCTGTTGTTCCTCCACCCATGTCTAAATTAGTCCACGCTACGTCTCTGTGTGCAATGCTAAGTCATGTATTGCTAAAAATTATTTGACTGGCTTTCATTTAGTAAGGTTGAAAATTATATTTCGCTTTATAATCGCCCTTGTAATCAGACTAATATAATAAAGGCGATAGTTTGTGAGTGTGGGTGTATATTTGTTACTTTTTCATGGTCGAACGGAAACCGGATTTCGGTGAAACTTATGTCCTGGAATAGCAAATAGGATAATTTATATCCTGGGATTATGTTCCCTTGGGATGATTTTCTACTTACACGCGAGCACTACTAATAAATAATAACAGTCTTATTATTCTAAATTAACTTTCTTTTGCTTTGTTGTTTCTTTACCTCCTGACAAAGCCTTCCTTTAACTTCTTCAAAAATTCACGCATATAAACAGGTGACTTGAAATCTTATATAATTTCAATTTACGCCAAATTTCCAAACGAAAACCAATAACAGGACAACAAAATTCCATAAATAAAAATACAAGACTGATGAAAAAAAACCCTTAATTGATTAATTTTGGTCTCCTTTGTAATTAGAAGCCAGACGAGTTATTGCCTTTCTATAGAGTTTTATTAATTTGTAATAACCCAGTCCAATCAAGTCGAAGCCATCAAAATGATGGAAGTATGGCTGTTTTTATTGGGCGATGGTATTATTTACATCGAATAATTTAGGTTATGGACGATCAGTTTGTTTTTAATCAAGGATAACTGAGATACGTGAAATAAAGTAGTTTCGATGTTTCTTCTTCTTCCTGCCCTTATCCCATATTACTTGGGGTCGGCGCAACACGTTTTTTTTCCATGCTTTCCTGTCACCCGTCAAACTATCACTAACTCCCTTTTCTTTCATATCACTCTTCACACAATCCATCCATCTTTTTTCGCCCTTCCTTTCCCTCTCCATCCATCTACATGTATACTCAGAACTCTTTTAGTTATATGCGCTTCATCCCTCCTCTTCACATGACCATACCAAGACAACCGATTTACTTTTAAACTTTTCAGTCACTGGCGCCACCTTCAAACTTCTTCTAATATACTCATTTTTCACTTTATCCATTCTCGTCACACCACACATCCATCTCAACATTCTTCATCCTTCTTTTTCACAGCCCAACATTCTGACCCATACAGTATGACACAAATAGTTTCGATGTTAATGATTGATAAATATTGACCTTCTACTATAGGTAATGTTTTATTTACACTATGAACAGAGAAAGGGCGTTAGCCATCATCAATCACTAGCGGCTAACGACACACGATACCTAAGTCCGAACCTAACACTAAGTTAGTTCATTTTAGGCATTAACGTTATGCTCACATGTTTATGTTGGAAAAAAAAACCATTAACATAATATTTGTGAAGAAACAGACAGTAAAACAGGGCTTAGTCATCATAATTTTAGCTATGACTTTTAGCTGGACGAAGATATGACTTTTAGCTGGACGAAGATATGCGACATCCACCAATCTGCACTGGGCCCGCGTGGTAGATTACGGACCATTCCCTCTCCTTTAGAGGAGGCCTGAGTCCCAACAGTGGGAACATTATAAGGCCGACTATACTTTTAACTGGACACTGTACTTTTAGTCGCCACATCAACTAATTTTCTGCTTCGCGCACGGGCCTCACTACGTAGTTTTGTCACAACGACAATAAATTATTTCCTCATAATAAAAATTAGGGCTGAAAGGGTCCAAAAGAATCCTAATTAACTCCAGAGTACCTATCCTATGATTTTGAAACAAACGCACAAACATAATCAGCCTTATAATGTTCTCATTGCTGGGACTCAGGCCTCTACTCCAGTAGAGAGAACGGGCCGTAATCCGTCACGTGTGCCCAGTGTGGGTTGGTGGATATCACGTTTTCAGAGATTTTTGGTGCACAAAGTAAAGCAGCTGCTTAGGTTTGAAACTTTGAACCCATGACATACAATTCGTAAGTTGGGGTCGTTATCACTGGCTCTAATTGAACAGCTGTTAAAAAAAAAATGTCTATTTGATAAACCAACCAATCTTTCAAAATTCAAAGACAAACCTCGATGCTTACTACCAAATCCTGCTAGAAAAAAAAACTTTTTTTTTACTCACCAGCCAGCAAAAACACTTTCTTCCCGTAATCCTTTTCAAGATGCAAGAAGTAGGTAGGGTAAAGTCCGCGGTCCATTCCCTTACGATCGCGAGCGATGCGACATTTGTATAGCGTGCCGTGTTTCGCTGGAGTCACCACGAACGTTTCCACTGCACCTTCCACAGAGCCTTCTATTTCTGCTGTCTGTTAAATGGAAGACAATATTCTTATATTAAATTGAATGAGCACTGTCAAGTTTGGGAGCTGACTGGCTCAAGTCACTGACAGAATGGGGGTAAAAATGCACCCTAAGTTTGGAGCTTTGAAGAGAAACAAGCTATAAAATCAGTATGATTTACTAAGAGAATAAAAAGATGAACTGTATTATTTTAGGTTCAAGCCAGTGCAACTTTTCTAGTAGGAACCAAGTTGAAAAGGAGTTATATTGGGAGAGACCATCTAAGACAGTTAGCTATTAAATTAGTGTAAGTTACTACGAAAATGAAAAGATTTACTTAAGCTTATAGTGTTACTGTCAGGTTGGGATCTAATTGGCTGTTAGAGCTGTCAAAACAGTATCAAAATTACTGTCAACTTTTTTATGAGACTGATGAAGAAGACATGCTGCATAGAATCCAAGTTGATTACGGAAAAAGGGTGATGATCTTTTACAACACTTACTTGACTAGGTGAGCTATCCCTCCTCGGCTTATCATGCAGCGGCGCCACAGCGGCATCAGCGCATACGTCATCAGTACTCGCATCTCTGCCTACACTGCAGACTGGTACGCTTTCGTCATCTTCCTCCCCGCTGCCGTCCCCTTCGCCGACCGTTAGTACTTCTATCTGATTGCCTAGCTCTGGAAGGTGTTTAGAAAGAATAGGTTGATGGAGTGCCTTGTCATGTGAGCATAGAAAAAATAAATAACGCGTCGTATAAGAGCGAATAGTAATGTAAGACGTTTGAAAGGTGGATCTACGCTAGAGCGACCTCGAGCCGAGTATAAATTCCTGTAGTATGGACCGATTTACAAGTTTTGAACAAGCGCGCTTCGAGCGTTTGATTCGCGCTCGACTGTGGCGGAGCACAGTTACATGATAGGCGGACTTATTGTCGGTTTTCACACAGGGTACCCTGACGGCTTCCGGACAGCTACTTTTATGATAACCACGACCACTCTGGCAAGAGTGAAACGACCAAGAAGAAGTTCACATCACATTTCATAACAGTGATGGTTGGATGGTAGTTCGTACACACTTGACACCGCGGCGAGTAGAGCGATTCAGCTCGTGCTCAGATCCTCTAGCGTAGACCCACCTTTAGAGTTGGTTGGCCTACGCTCCAGCGAGGCCAGCACCTGTGGGTGTGGTAGAGTTGACAAGAAACGAATGAGTAGAGACATATGTCTAAAAGTGGACAAAGGTTTTTATTGTCAGTGTTTTCTTACAGGTTCAGGAAGATTGTTTCTTATTCAGCCTTAATCATCCGTATAGCTGTACCGTTTAGCAACTGATTAGCGAAGTCCTTATTTTGATAAACAACTTTTTTATGGTGGGTTATAATCATCCAATGACAAACCCCACTCTTGGGTGGAGCGGGATATAAACACTATGTAACCCACCCTGTTCTGTTCCTTTTAGCCCTCATAACGGGACTAACGGGGATAACCCTGGCCCAGCGCCCCAGTAGGCTTCGACCCAGCTGGGCCCCTGCTGTTTGCTAAGCACCTGTTAAACTGTTCAGGGATTTAATTTTGAGTCTATGGTTGAATGTTAGTCATACTTCATGTTTGGAGTTCCACTTTCAGTCAGTTCTTTTCTATGACCCGAGTCGCGAATGAACACTTTTTACCTTTTTTCGGCATTATGAGTGAACACAGAAATTGATAATCGTACATAAATCAATTGATGTTTTTTAAAAACTTCTTAAATCTTCCCTGGTGATACGTAGTGAGGTTCTAGACTAACCCTAGTACCTACTTCAAAAATCACGTGTATTTTTATCTAAAAATCTAAAAAAAAAATGTGAAAATGTTCGACAACAACGAAAAACAAATACATGTGATACCTACCTCAATAATCCTGCCGCCACCTAAGTTTCTAAAATACGTAACACGTGTTTTTTGAATGATCTCTTTGCTGCTAATTTTATCGAAATAATAAATCTCGCTTTCTCGACTCAGGCCGTTTTTTTATTTATTTGCTTTACCTTTATTATAAATACAATGATCAACCTTGACACATTAACAAAGTGCCAGTTAATCTGAAGAAGTATTGAATCTCAAGTGTTTACGTGTATCTATTGATTAGCTTTACTAATAAGTGGTGTTATCTACCCTTGTAGTTGTACCACTATTTAATCTCCACTCGAGTAATTTTATAAAAATTTTGTTGCAAGTATTTTCATAACAGCCGTATCAGACTGATGATCAAGTTACGTATTTTCAACCTTGTTTCACCTAGCGCAAAGTTGAAATACGTTGGCAATAAATTTGCGCTGTATGTCGTAATGACCACGCTTTGAAAATATTATCTACGTAGTACGTAACAACGTACTATTATAATAATTGTTTTATATTGGACACAGAAAACCATAGGTAGTGTTAATAACATAGAAAAAACTTATTGCGAAATCCTGGTAGGTAAACGTCATGTTCGTACAGTGAATATTAGAGACCGGTTTCGGCCCAAAAATCTGATTTCGGCCATAAAGGGGCCGAATATTCAGCTCAACCGAAACTAGCGTCTTTGAGTTAACGGTTGTGACAGATAAATATAAAACTGTCCGAGCCGTTGGCGATTTATTAGATTACGTATAATATCATAGGCAAGTTATTTTTTTTTTAGGCAAGTTATCTATAACTATTTAATTTAATTAAGTATAAATATATCGAAAATTCAGATTAGGAACGATAATAACAATTTATTAATTTTCCCTCCACAACGATTGTAAATTACTTAATATTGTGGGACACTGGTGCTTAAACTAGGCTCAAGGTTTGTATTTCAGGATATCAGAATCTCCGCCAGGAATAACTTTATTGAAATATTATTTTTTGACAGTTTTTGTACCCGCGTGGATTATAGCCCATTCCCTCTCCTATAGCGAGGAAGCCTGAGTCCCAGCAGTGGGAACATTAAAAGGCTGATTATACTATGCTAACAATTGACTATGTTTAGCTAGCAAAAACCAATCAAGTAATGCTATAAATAAGTCCATTAGCAGTTACCATAATCAAATATTGAACCTTTTAGCAGTGTTAGAACTACACCATGTATCATCATCATAAATTACTCAGTTTTATTACTTGGAAACAACATAATTTTAAGTGTACCAGTTTACCACTGTTAAATACATGTCATCAATTTGAATTGTGGTTTCTATATAACATATATATATATTTTTTAATGTAATGGATTTATTTTGGACTAGCTTTTGAAGAATGAGTCACACTGTGACCACAAAATATATAGGTACAGAAGTCAATCTACATACAAAGTGAGTTCGAGCAACGCACATATAGACACCGCTGACGGACACGATATCTCAGAGCGTCTCGGCCCGCTCGTCAAACAGTTCCGGCTCAAACGCTCATTAGTGTGCGTCCACCGAGCGTAGGTATAAAAAGTGAAGTACATACATGAGTTTGTCTTCTGTACCTATCTATTTTGTGCTGTGACTCACATAATAAATATATAATTAGTTAGGGCTGTGAGATCATTCACAAGAGTGAATACACACACACATACAACCCTGGACTGGACAACTGAAATACACAAGTAGTATTTAGTCAGTAAAAGTCTCTCTTCTCGCTTCAGCCACTGTGGGGGGATTTAATTGATGTAGCGCATATATTAAAATAAGAAACTTATTGTCCTTAACATTTATTTTCAGGGTTCCGTACCCAAAGGGTAAAACTGGACACCATTACTAAGACTCCACGGTCCGTATGTCTGTCACCAAGATGTATCTCATCATGAGCCATGGATAGTTAGACAGTTGAAAATAAGTCAAACCTATTAAACGACGAGCGTAATAAAAAAATAGAGGCAGATGTTAAGAAGAACCTACTTACCTATAGTATATTTTTTATAAGGAAAACTGAGTACATACTCAAAACAATGGAGCTATAGTATTTCATAGTAAACCCAGGTAGGTAGTTAACAAGTCATGAATGAATAATATGTTTTTCTTTGCTCCAATAATAAAGTTATTCATTCCCAATATGATTCACTGTACCAATAGAACAAGGTTGCCGCTGTACTACACAATGATGTAAATCCTTGAATTTACATTTACAAAAAAAATATTTGTACTGTTTTTGTATGTTTGTTTGTTTGTATGTTTTGTAAAGATGTCAACAGTTTTTTGGAAACGTTGAATACAATAATGTTGAAAGAAAATTCTAATGTCATTCATTCAAATTAGATTATTTAATTAGTTAGGTATCAGTGCTGTCCGGATCGCCGCAGACCAAGAAGGAGATGGCGGGACGACTTGGATGTCTTCCTTGGGAATTGGAAAGAAGTGGCTCAAAACCGGGAACATTGGAAGGAGTGGAGGGAGGCCTTTACACAGCAATATGGGCTAGATATAATAATAATCAGTGCTGTAATAATAAAACTTCAATATTTCATTGACTGGCTGATTAACGTTTCGAATACAATAGACCACAAAATAGAAGGACAATGACAGAGTGATCGCCAGCGTTCACTTGGGGTATAATTAATTAATTTATGGAGACTTATATCCAATTCTGATCATAAACATTTTGACAAATGCTCACAGTTTTAATGAGCGTACTTCATAACGCTGGCCTGGCCATCCAATTTGTAGAAACAACATATAAATGTATGGATAAAGTAATTTGTATAATGAATACAGAAAATACAGTCAACAAATCATGCTAATCTAATGTAAAATAATGTACACAGAAAAGCGTAAGTATAATGTTTTGTAAGAACAGTAAGCGTAGCATTCCTACTTACCATCATATGTTGATATTCTATTTGTTTGGAGGGGTATTACTTGGTCCGGATTGACTGGCGACATAAGAAATTGCATCGGACCATCATAGCCTGTTATGAAAGGAAAAAAAATGCGCATAACGAAAATATACATCAAAAAACCATGCATGAGTCAACTAAACATTGAGAAATTTTGGTTAATATGGATAATATGAAGTGGAAAAACACTGACCATGTAGCTCGCGGGAACGGCTGCCTGATATTGGACGTTTTGCAGACCCTACCCTCAGATCATTTGCTTGAACCATACCAGAATTCTGGCGTTTCTGTTTCATCTTCTGTTCCATCAGTTGGCGCTAAAATTACACGTAAAATTAAATGACAAGGTATCATGCAGAGGACTCAACAAATACTCATAAAACCACCTCATAGATTATGCAAATATTAAAATATGGGAATTTTAAAAATTAATTTAAAAAACCACTTACTTGTTGTTCGATTTTTTGATCCCGCATTGAAGCCATGGTTTTATTCAGTTATTTACTTTCAATTTAACTTTAACTACAGCGCACTACAGTTTAGTTGTAAAAGTCTTAACTTTTATCTCAAAATTCAATACAATAATTGGCATTTTGTAAGCTCATTTTTTGTTTATAAATCATCTTGCCTACCGTTGCCCAGGAAAATAGTGTTGCCAAAGTAATATAATTTGTCTTTTATCTAAATGGTAGCAAATGGTAGTTTTATTGTAATGTCTAATAGTTTTTTAAGTGCTCGGTGTTCTATATTCTGTTTTAGTCAGTTTTTTAGTTTGCCGTTCAATCGATTTGTAATTTTATAATGACTAAGTTTAAAAAAAAAACAAACGTAGAAGGGTTTTTCTTATAAAATAATGTAAACCGGTAATCTGTTTTGAAAATACCAATTTTTTGGCATAATATAAAATACAATTTCACTGTTCCTTAATTATTTGGCTTTCATTAGTTTTTCTACAGAGTAGATTCTATCATTTATGGAGATTCAGAAAATATTTTACTTTATTTCTACTTCAGTTCAAGTTCCGATTCACATCGACTTTACTAGAGTACAGGTAGGTACAGCTAATGAAAGCAAGACCTGAAAAAACGCTACAAATTGAAAAAACTTTACGTAAACTCTACGTTTTTTAATACTGATTGACGGAAATCATCATTCATGAATCATGATTGATGGAATTGACTGACGCTTGCAAGACTATGTAATGGTTGCCTAAAGCAGTGATTGGCGGTTTTTAAGCGAACATTACATGGTCAAACAAGCGTCAATCAATTCCTTCAATCATGAATGATAGTTTTCGTCAATCAGTACTTAAAACTGTCAATCTACGCATTAGACGGTAGGTTTTTCGTCAATCAAAAATTTTACCGTGGCAAAACTGACAGCAAAACCAATCGTGTAAAGTTGGCCATAGTACTTTTAGGTAATGTGGTGAATGCAAATAAAAGATGGTCACTGGACTATACTGTTGTTTATTGTTACTTGGGTGTACAGGCAACGAGTGAGCCGCGCGCGCTTCGCGGTTATTTATTTATACACTTACGTGCTATTAGTGTGTGAATGTGTTACCGAACCCCTACATACTGACTGACGAAAATTATCATTCATGATTGAAGGAATCTTTGCTGTAAGTTTTGCCACAGTCAAAACCTTGATTGACGAAAAACCTATCGTCTAACGCGTTGCATGACGGTTTTTAGTAGGTACTGATTGCCGAAAACCATTATTCATGATTGATGGAAATGATTGACGCTTGCATGACCGTGTAATGTTTGCCTTAGATGTACTGCCACCATATATTTTTATTAACCAAAACTAAAAACACAGACTTGTGAAAGTAATTTTTCATTCCGATATAGCCGATTTCTCCCTACTTGGTGGTTATTTAAATCGTCACGAGATTTTTTTTCTAGAAACATTGTCTTAAAGTCAATGTCATATCTCAAAATTCTTCATCTGTCAGTGTCAGTCTCAGTCAGTCATTAAATTTTTCAAGATGGCTCCAAAGCGGAGTGTTTTAGGATTTTTAAACCCAAAAACAATTAGTACAGTTTTCAACAATAGTATTGTAAAAACTCCATATCGTTATGTACATGGGTGTAATAGTTGTGATAATTTTTTAGGCGGTCAGGCCATATCTGTCGCCTCTTTGGCTCGTAAAAATTGTAAGTTTTACATGCTTTCATTACATCACCGGTTTGATTTGTTTCATGTTGGATGTATCATTGCGCATAAAATGTATTACTAGTTAAGTCTTCTGCATAATATGTAGTCTTTGTGTTATCATTTGCAAAACTTTGACATTTCATGAAACATAACCTAACTTTTATACAATTTTTTTATCTCAGATAATTTCGGTGCTAGACATCGATTTATACATACTTCGAATATTCTGAGTGCTCGAGCCGACTACTACAAGGTCCTCGGTGTGGCTAAAAACTCTTCGGCCAAAGATATTAAGAAAGCTTACTACCAACTGGCTAAAAAATACCACCCTGATGCAAACAAGTCTGATCCAGAAGCTTCTAAGAAGTTCCAAGAGGTGTCAGAAGCCTATGAGGTAAGATAGTTCGTTTGATTATAAATGTTCTTTATTCTTAGTGGTTGAATACAATGTCAACAAAGGTAATACAAAACAGCTGACCTGTTGAAAGAAATAAAGTAAAATTTTACTATACAGGACATTGAATTTTCTGGTTTTTAGGGGTGGGGTGTGGAGGGGGTGTGTGCCCTTTTTTCCAATGATTCTCTTCACGAATAAAGGAAATGGATACTTTTGGAGATATTCAAGATTGAAATTTTTAGGTTAGAACTAAAAAAAAAGTGCATTATATTTTTGTGGCGAACTTGAGGGTTTAGGAGGAGGGATTCACCTTCATCCCCTTGAACCCTGCTCCAACATAACAAATGCATATTATCAGTTACTTAACCCTGGCTTTGTTGCTAGGCAAGTACAAACAGAAACACTAGCTATTGGGTAAAAATTACCACATTATTTGTAGAAGCCTATAAATAATAATAAAATTGAATGAAACCTCTCAAATATAATGATTATAGTATTTTTTTTTAAAACTGTTTCCTAACATTGAAACTTTGCATAAATACTTCTTCGACATAAAACTTTTCTACAAAAAATTATGAGCTTCAATCTAACGGTCCTGTATAGTACAGTTTAGCCAGAAATTATTTGATTTTCATGTCAATCTTTGTTTCCATATATGGGGCTCCTATGAAGTCTGGCTGATTAGCTAGCCTCATGGGGTCTAACCAATTTTAATTATATATAATATTTTTTAACAGTTGATTTTCATCGTTTTCAGATCCTGTCTGATGAGAACAAACGTAAACAGTATGATACCTATGGAACTACTGCTGAGGACATGGGCATGGGAGGTGGGCCCACTGGAACGGATGGTTTCACTCATCAATGGCAGTATAAGTCCACCATAGACCCTGAAGAACTGTTCCGGAAGATATTTGGAGATGCTGGCTTCAAGAGTGAAGCTTTCAGTGACTTTGCTGAGTCTAAGTTTGGGTTTGGTGCAGCTCAAGAGGTATAATAATTATTAATTTTTTTTTGGCTTCACTCACTTCAAAAACCTGAGCCTGACTTTAGAACTGAGCATTTTCATAACTGAATTAGAAAGTACTTAATTTGACGCCCTTGCATATAAGTAGGTATATATAGGGAATAATGGGAAGGTTAGCTTATTTTCGATATTTACAGGCTACTTTATGAAGAAATTCTTATTTACGTTCTTGGATACATATTCCATAAATAAAATTCTCAATATTTTATACTCTACTAGCGACCCGCCCTGGCTTCGCTCGGGTGCAATATTATACATATAAACCTTCCTCTTGAATCACTCTATTAAAAAAAAATCGCGAAATCACGCGCGTGCGCCTTACTTTAAACTTACTAATAAAGTTGTATATTGACCGTAAAACAGGAAATCACTGGAAAGAGACAAAAAAAGACTATCTCAACATCCCAACTTGTGTTTTGCTAGAACTTCACAGATAATATTAAGAATGTGATAGTAAATCTAGAAAGAAAGAAAGAAAGAAAATAAAGAAAACACGTTTATTCTGCCCAAACACACGCACAGAACATCATAAATACAGAAACAACCCTGTCAGGCCATGTGTGTATTACGCCTTATAACCATAGACAAAAAATTAACTAAGTGGTTTTGACCACTATAATCTGTGGTTCACACACCAGCCTCAACAGAGACAAACATTATAAACCAAACTTAACCTATAAATTACCAAAAATATAAGAAAAAAACATAATAATTAATAAAAATCTAAGTTGTGCGTCGCATCTAAGCAAGAATAGGCCGTTGCTCAGCATATACCGTGACGCTGGGCAAATCCAGCCATCTACGGTGCTGGTTTTCAGCAACCACCGTTCGAGTGACAACTTTGGCGGCAGTGACAAATCTGTCT
This sequence comes from Mythimna lalbum, assembly GCA_949319445.1. Taxonomy (NCBI): domain Eukaryota; kingdom Metazoa; phylum Arthropoda; class Insecta; order Lepidoptera; family Noctuidae; genus Mythimna; species Mythimna lalbum. The sequence goes on along the minus strand of OX439357.1, from coordinate 13,574,065 downwards.
GTCTGTTATGCTTTCATGGTTTAACAACTGAACTGATTTTGATGAAATTTGGTACAGAGTAAACTTGTACCCCAAGGAAGGACATAGGCTACTTTTTATTTGGCTTTGACTTCACATTCCTTATAAGCAACTTTCACAGGAATGAAATTGTGGGTAAAATTTGGCTGCCAATAAATAGATATACAATCTGCCCATATAAACAAATTTTGGTGATTAATTACCTTTGTTCTCATTTTACAGGTTGTAGTCAATCTTAAGTTCACGGAAGCAGCACGCGGTGTCAACAAAGAGATAAATGTGAATGTGATAGACACATGTCCCAAGTGCACAGGGTCTCGTTGTGAGCCTGGTACCAAGTCTGTTAAGTGTACTTACTGCAATGGTACAGGCATGGAGACTTTCTCTCGAGGTATGATTGGTAATTGTTTTTTTTTTGGTATAACTTTGCCCATTCAAAAAGTGTCAAGTTTATTTCAATTCATTATTATAGAATTAAAAAATGTTATCTTCATAAGGGTAAGAGCAGTGGTGGCCAAGTAGTAACAACCTCGACTTGCGAGTTGTAAGTCCCGGGTTCAAACCTAGTCAGGCGCATTATTTTGTGTAATTTACTTCATCACCACTGCTCTCAAAATGGTGATAGAATACAATGTTATTAAACCAGAATGTCCTAGAACCCAAAATTCGAAGACATGTCACTAACCCGCCCTGGACCTGCGTGGTGAATTACGACCTATTTCTTCTCTTAGAGAAGAGGCCTGAGTTCCAGCAGTGGGAACATTAAAAAGGCTGATTATGCTTATGCTATTTTCATAAACTCTTTCTTCTCTCAGGTCCATTTGTCATGCGTTCCACCTGCCGGCACTGCCATGGCACACGGATGCTTATCAAGTTCCCCTGTGTTGAATGTGAGGGCAAAGGACAGTCGGTATGTATCTGAAAATGAAACTAATGATCTGAAAAAGCCTGTAGCAAGTAGATATAAGGTTGTATACTCTTGCTGTTGGCGAAAATTATTACGAATGAATGTTATCATGTAAACAAAGTCCTAAATAAAACGCCCACTATTGGACATAGGCCTCCCCCAGTGTCACGATTACGACTGGTTGTGCGTCTCGCTTCCATCGAATTTCCCCGACTCACACGAACTCATCGGTCTACTTTGGTTAACCTAAACTAATGCTGCGTTTTCTGGTACGTGGTTGCCACGTCAGAACCTTTTGTGTCCATCGACCATCTATTCTGTGAGCTATGTGCACACCCCAGCCCACTGCCATTTAAGTTTGGTGATTCTAATTCATAGTGACTTTATTTTTTGCTTATAATATCAACACAAAGGTAGGATCACCAAAAGTGGAAGTAGTGGTGTGAGGCCTTTGCGCAGGAGGTGGACAGATTAACAAAGAAGTGACACTGCCCGACAGTGAAACAGTAGAGCCTAACCTATAGCAATCTTTTTTTTTTTTTCTATATTGTGTACTGCAATCTATCTATTCGATATTCAGCAATAGTTTGGTATTTGTTTAGCTATAGTAATCTTAAAACAAATTTGTTAACAGGTGCAACGTAAAAAGGTGATAGTGCCTGTGCCAGCCGGTGTGGAAGATGGGCAGACGGTCCGCATGGCTGTGGGTGCCAATAACGAGATATTTGTCACCTTCAAGGTGGAGAAGTCCACTTACTTCAAGAGAGACGGTCCTGATGTGCATACTGATTGTACTGTAAGTTACATATTTTGATAATGCAAAATAACCCTGATTGTGTAAGAGTACCATTTCTAAAAGTATAGAGCTTTTATATTTGTGAGTAAAAGAGATAAGGGCCGACGCTGCGTTCAGCGGGTGCCCGCGCAGTCCCGTACAAAAGTGCTCCGTCGCGGTGACACGCGGGATCCCGTTGCGGCTCGAAGGCGCGCGCGTGCTCGGATGCCCGCTGCCGAACGATGGAGGCCCGCGCGGTAACACGCATGGCCTTTTTTTAGTCAATATTGCTATGTAAAGGATGATTCACGCTACACCGTGTCTCGACCGGGCCGTGCCCCGGCCGGGGCACGGTCTAACATTAATGATATACTTTTGTATGAAGTAATTCATGCCTGACTGTGGCTCGGCCGTGCCCTTACCGTGCGCCGTCGGGACTCGGCCGGGGCACGGCTTTGTAATGTCGGTGGGTATTGTCTCCCGGCTCCGGCACGGTCCAGCCCCGACACGTCGTAACATGAATGTAGGCCCCGCCCGGGCACCCGCAGAGCAGTCAACGTCAAATCTTAGTGAGGTCTGCAGCTCAACAGCAAAATGGACGATGAAAAATTATTAGAATGTGTACGCAAGTACCCTGTGATTTACGACATGAGCCATCCTAAGTATTTAGATAACAAATACAAAAATATTATATGGAAAACCATTTCGGACGAAATAAAACAATCTGGTAAGTAAAGAAACACCCAAACAGCCCGGTGTAACATGAATCACTGTCCCGGCCCGGTCGCGACACGGTGTACCGTGAATCATCCTTAATACGAGTCGCACGCACTGATCAAAATGTTTTTAGATAGTAAGTTGTCCATCGACACGACTGTACATGCACACTGTAAAAGTTGTACTAGCGACACTGCGTAGGGACGTTTCAGAATGCATCGGTGACGGGACCCGTTGCGGTCCCACAGAAACCGTCCGCGTGAATACGCGCGTACCCTTAATGATACATTACAAGTTAAAATAAGTTTTGTTAAGTAGTAAAATGTTTGATTTATATAAACTGGTAAATGTTGTGCAATTTTTTTGTGCTCTTTGTTGCAAATTATCAAAGCGTCGAGAGTGACATAACAGTGACTCGATATTTAAAAAAAAAAAAATCCTATTTGTTTCTTACTCTACAAGTTGTAACTAAATGTGGTCATACCATTAATTGAATCTTGCGTTTTCAGATTTCCGTGTCACAAGCGTTGTTGGGTGGTACTGTCAGAATACAAGGGTTATATGAAGACCATACATTGCAGGTCAGTGCTTGACTATTTTACAAATGTACTGCATAGCTAATTATAATTGATTATCATTTATTGTTCATACCGCTAATGAGGGGAACTCCAAAATCATCCTGCAGGTGTCGAGCAAGATGCTTTATTTCATTGCAATAGAGCTGATTTTGTATCGGCAAAATTAACTTTATTCTTAAATTAATACATTTGTTGCAGATAATGCCTTGCACATCATCACATAGCATCATCCGACTATCCAGGAAGGGAATGAAGAGAGTCAGTCAACACGGTTATGGAGATCACTATGTGCATATCAAAATACAGGTCAGTATGTTACCCTTTTATAGTATGTTAATAAAAAGACACCTTTAAGCCGCCTCAGTTACAAAATTTTAAATTTGGTTAATAATAATTATGTATTTGTATATGTTTAATAATAATATTCCACAACTATCACGCAATGCCGTCTAGTCTCAAGCTAAGCAGAGCTTGTGTTATGAGTACTAGACAACCGATAAACATACTTATTTCTAAATACATACATACATAGATAAATTGCACACACAGAACAAATGATCATGTAGTTCTAGCTTCAATCCTGCCCTCTCTAAATCACAATATTTTCCCACAGTTACCAAAAACGTTGACAGACAAGCAAAAAGCACTGATGTATGCATACGCCGAACTAGAAGAGGACACACCTGGACAGATTCACGGCGTCTCCCTCGACAGAGACGGTAAGAAATGACAGCAGCTTATGTAGATCATCAGCTTATTAAGTAGACCCCCAAACTCACAGGAATCCTGTAGCACTGAAGACTACCTTAGATAGTTTTAAGAGAGGTTTGACTGTAGGATAGGAAAAATATTGACTGTTTTCTGAGTTTAGGTTGTTTTTGATTTGGAGTGGAGGATGTGACTCATTCTCCACTCCAGAGCTTTAGTTTTGACCCCTTTAAGCTTGACCATGATTTCGCCACGTTAATGAACTTAGTCAAGTTATGGTTTCAAAATACACTTAATTCTGACTGTCTGTAACTCATAGGGACCGTGGGGACTTTTGGACCGGGACCGCGGTCCTAACTTCCACTTATAATAATAATCTTTTTTGAGTAGTATTCTGGGACCTCAAATAAAATAAATACAGTTTTTTTAGTAACTGTACTTAAATGACTTTTTATTTGTGGTCCCAAATTTCTAAAAAAAATATAGGTGGAGGTTAGGACCGCGGTCCCGGTACAAAGAGCCCCACGATCCCTTTAATCTTACCCTCTTTAAAGTTTTACCTACTTTAACTTTACGTCAAATTATTATCTCAAAATCCACCTAATTCTGACTTATGTACATATCCAGTACCTTATAGTACTTATGTATAGCGCTTACTATGCGATTCAAATAAGAATAGGATCGACTTAGCGCCATCTTGTGACGTCATAGCGTCTAATCGAATCGGGTAGGATGAACAAAACAAGATATTTTTTAAATTAAATTTATTCAGGAACCAGGAAAAGTTTAATCATAATTTGGTTCTTCAATTCTGCTGATCTCTGCATCACTGTGTTAAGTGTATAAGAAACATTGAAATTAAAAAAAAACGTTTCTTTTTTAAACTAATTATGACTTGAATAATAATTTAGATTAAACAATAACGTTTTTATTTCTCTTATATTTAACTAACACTCGGTTAAACAAAGTAAAAAAAACACAAGCCTTCTTTACAAACCATACCTTTCATATAACATTTGACAAATAGAGGTCATTGACGTTCCTATTCTTATTTGAAACGCGTTGTTTTCACACACGGGCTCGTAGCTTTTACCTTTATATCGCAAGTTGCCTCAAAATTGGCAACTTCACAGAACGTTTGGCGTTGGTGCGGCTGCAACTTTCGTCTGAACGATTTGCTAGTCGCTTAACTTAAGGTATGATTCCGAACTCGGCAACAAGCAGCAGTGTTGTTGCCACACGGCCTACATTGCTGCCGCGACATTGCTGCCTAGCTCGTAATGTAATTTCATATAAGCTTATAGAAATTGTATGGGGACGCGTGCAGCGTGGTTCGGAATCATACCTTGAGTATCTCATCATCATTTAGCATTGAATATTTCGTTTTATACATCATTGATATAGCTGACAAGAATTTTACATTTCATTTTAACGCTTTAGCCGCCCGCGTCGCATTGGTCCGACGAGTGTTTTCGTGTCCTATTCGCCAAAGTCGTGTTTTTGTTACTGGGTACTCCCATCTCATTTAGCTCTTCAATCCCCATGACGAGCTGACGAGATGGTGTATTTGGTTGTGGATGTGCGATCCTGGTAGAATAAACGCGAGTGTTTGCCGAATATATCCGGCGCAAGAGGCTAAATTTGACAGTTTTTTTTAACTTAATTCAGAAAAAGGGGTATGAGTGATAATAGCCTTTTTAGAATCAAGCACTTCGCTAACTGGTCTCATCAAAATATTGAATGTATAGAAAAAAAAAACATTTATTTTACAGAAAAAGCAAAAGCTAGCAGTGATACGGATACGGCTAGCCGTAAATCGGAAACTATGGGGTCTGATACGATACATCGTGCGAACCGTGATGAGGACGATGACAATAGACATAGAACGAAAGTGTGGACGTTTATAGAGAGCTTAAACGACAGTTTTCAGAATAACAAAATGTACTTTGTTACTGGGTTCTTTATGGCTATTATTCTTTGTACTTTTGCGATATTGCATGACCCCCATGATCGTTATGGGGCCTACGAGTATGTACGAGAGCTAGATGAAAGGCCTGGTAGGGAAATAGATAAACCTCTAGGGTATGAAAGAACGCTTAAGCGGCAAAGGGAACTGAACCCTGACTTGTATAAGGATGCATGAAAAGTGATTTTGATAGTGAATTTATGTTTTTTTTTTTAATGTTATTGACTATGCTACGCTTTCTAATACATTACTATTGTCTATTACTAAGCGATTCAAATAAGAATAGGATCGACTTTGCGCCATCTTGTGACGTCATCGCTGTCAATTGGAATCGGTTTGGTAGGGTTAGCAAAACAAGATATTTTTTAAATTCAATTTATTTACGAATATGAACGAAAAACAAACTATTCAGACAGTGGTGAGGCAAGATCTATATTTTATGCGGGCTAACACATTCTGTGAGGCTTTCTGATGGCCTAAGAAGACGGATTTTAACTTTTAATAATGGATAGGATAATTAATTTTTAATTACCATTCATATACTGAGATATACTTAACAGTAACTTTGTTGCCTTACGCAAAAATGATTAAGAACCAAGAATACCCAGGTTGTAAGAGAGTGAATAGAAACTAGGCTTGTAAGTAATGCATTTTCAAGTTGTGAGTGAGGTCCCCGGACCGCGAGGCCGTAGGCGGTGGGCCGCGTCGGCCACACTTTATGTCCGTCACCTCTATATTCCGTTTATCTCTGCATAATTGTGTGAAGGGTCTGTATAGTGGCGAACAGTTTTATTTTTTAACACATTCTAACTTAAATAATACATTTAGCTAATTTAGATTAAGTAATAGCGTTTTTTCTTCACTTTGATTAACTAAGACTTAGTTAAACAAAGTTAAAACTTGGTACGCAAATAATTTTATTTTTGCTAACCGTACTTTTCAAATAACATTTGACAGATATAGGTCATTGACGTTCCTATTCTTATTTGAATCGCATTGTATGTATATTTTTTAAGGGAGCCATTTCGTCTGTCATTTCTTACACTCTTCACGCGGAATTTTGGGCCGTGGAGATCTTTGGACCGGGACCGCGGTCCCAAATCCACCTATATTTTTTTTATAGTATTTTGGAACCACAAAAAATTTTCTTTTGGTATTTTAATCCGATTTTCTTTGTGGGCCCCAAAATACTACCCAAAAAAAAAGTTAGGACTCGAAATTTTAAGGACGAAATTATTAAGCACCTTATTGTGTTGCAGTTAAAGTATTTTTTCTTTAAACCTGTTTATCTTACGGGGGTTCAAAATAAGTAATAATTATTGGGTAAGGAATTGAAATTGAGCTAGGCTAACTCTGATTTAAAAATTTCCGTAAGAAATATTGTTTATTAGAAGTGATATGAAATAAAGTATAATTATATATTCGCCTTCAAAATAGTTCCAACACTAATGTTATAGGATAATTAATGTAAATAGGTTATGTATAGATATTTATTGGTGTGAGAGCATTTATGAAAGTATTGTGAAAGTCCAGAGTCATAGTTTTAAAATGGTTATAGTATGATGGTCATACATTATAGTTTTGAAGATATTGTAAATATTATAGTCTGTTTCATGAATACACGAAATTTGATTGATATGTTGTTTCATTTCGAACCTTTTAACTACCCTACACCATCATGCTATAATCCAGATACAGTGTAACCTGGTTATCGGAGACCTCAAGAGATCTAGGATTTTTTTTTACCTTTTTTATGGCATATATCCAGTTTTCTAAAGAGGTTGTCTCATTTTTGAAGGACCCCGCGAAGCAAATGCAAACAAAATAATGCAATGCAATCTCTTCAGAATAATAATCAAAATAAAGTTGATGGAAAGTTGTGGTTATATTTTAGAAACTGCTTCTGCCAGTACAAATAAACAACTTCCTTAAGGAAGTAATAGACAATTTCTAAAAAAGAGAAAAATCGTCTTTCAATACAAAGTCATCATCAGCTAATCAGAAGGAATGTTGGAGCTACATTTTTGAGGTATAATTTTTTTTGGTATTTGAAAATGATTTATCTTTCGAAAAGGAAATTGTTTATTTCGATGGGTAGAAGTAATTTTTTTTTAAATGACCACATCTTTCTGTTACATCCTGTAGAGGCTATTCAGCTAAAACAATCCAGATAAAACTCTAAAAATTTAAATCTAATTTATTAAAGGTATTGGTACCTCATTCTAATTATCAGTAGTAGGTGTAGGTTTCCCTCGTATCCAAGAGCCCATTTAACCAGGTTTCACGGTATCATAAAACGTCGTTAGATGACACGAGAAAGAAAAAGGGATAACCTATTCTAAATGGGGAGGACACGAGTCGCGCCGTGTACGAAGCGCCAATGAGGCACGGGTCCATAGTGATGAGAAATCGCTAGATTTTCAGGCTAGGAAAGCATATTAACCTTTTGACCACCAGTCATGTATCTGACCAGCACGCCATGGTCACGACTAAATGACAGATTATTAAAGGATAAAATGGTAGCTTGGAACCCTGAGCACGCTTATGTTTCTGAAGGACACTATGGGTCAGTAAAAGTCTGGTACTCCCTTTCGATCTAGGAGCGGGAGAAGTTATTGATGATTTCCCACGTAAAAAAAGAGAGTAGAAAAAAATAGGCTTTATTAAACAAGGAACACAAACAAAAATAAAATAGTTTGCCTCACGGCTGTGGATCCTCAAAAATCGGAAAAATCTGGCCAGGAGTTTTTGAGTTTATTTATTACACATATAAATTGCCTTTTTTTTTCTTTATAATATTAGTACATATAGAAAATACATGGAGTTAAGGACCCGTGCTTCATCGACGCCCGTACGTGGCCCGTAAGTGAATCGGGGCTCGAACCACACAAAATCTATTTTAAATCAGCTCTTACGGCCTGTGGCGTGGCGAGCGTTTTAGCTATGAACGGCGTCTCGTGGCATGCTTCAAACATTTTCATACTTTGAATCTTATCGCTCGCCGCCCCGCGCTTAACTACCGCTCATAGCGACAAGGTGAACGGGCTGCTATAGAGTCAGAGTCTAAAATACGAGGATTCACATTCTTCAATCCTGAACTAGGATAAAAATAGTTTCTAGGTACTTGGAAATTCTTGAGAAATTACCGATACTGAAATAATTTCAACTTGACTGTCGATAGCAGTGTAAGCTATGTAGATTCACGCGTAGCGGCACGGATGATGCAGTGGTTGAGCGCTTGGCTGTTGCGCTACATGTTGCGAGTTCGAGTCCCGTACGAAACAAATATTTGTATGGCCTACTGATGGGTGTTCCGGTTCCTGAGTGTCTTGTGTATATGGTTTTATATGGTAAACGCCCCCGCGATACAGAAATGATTCCTAGCGGGTGATAAAAATCTGAACCGAATCAGTGTTCCAGTTAATTATGTAGTGACACCAAATTCTTAGCTCAAGTAAAATTACACAAACAGTGCCTACGAAGATATTGAACCAAATCAAAAAAGCATGTAGAATGGAATAGAATAAACTTTATTGCACCAAAATAATAACAATTTCACAGAAACTTAAATCTAAGGGTACATCGGTAGTCTAATCGCTGACAGCGATATCTACCAGACAACCTTAGAATGAAATAAAATTTCATGAATGAAATGCGAAGACTTGTGACAATCACAAACTCACTCTGGGCCCGCGTGGTTCTCTCCTAGAGAGGCCTGAGTCCCAGCAGTGGGAACATTAAAAAAGGCTGATGATGATGATAGTGATGAAACTTAGAATGTACTATAAGAATTTAAACCACCAAAACCCACAGATACCACAATAAATACAAATATAGGTATCGGCATGGATCTCGAGCGCTCGGCGTTAGAGTTGGGATCGCTTTACGCATTCCATACATTGGCGAGCCAATCGTCGTCTTTGTTAGATACATGCAGCAAGCGCAGGGAACGAATCACGAGTGACGTCTATGACGCTCCCCGCCCCCGCGTCTCGCTTCATACCACTAAATAGGCCCGATATTTGACTTCTGCGCTACTTGAAGTCAGCGCTGAAGATCCCGCCGGTATCTACACACGGTTCTAAAATCAGCTAAAGTTCCGTATCTTTTGTCGAGTTATGCGGACATAACTGAACTGCTGATTTCTTTTTCATATTTCAGAGTTTGTCCCTTAGTAAGAGTTGTTTATATTCATCAGAACTATCGCCTTCCAAACATATCCAATGAATCAATAACAAACTTGGATACGATGGATGAAGCTACGTGAAAAAGAGCATTTTTACAGCAATACGGTCAGCAAAAACAGATTAAAATAGAAATAAATGTAGGAAGTATTGTAATGTCGAATTTCTTCGTTGCTTTCCAGGAGCAATACGAGAGAAATAAGGAAATAATTAAATAAGTCTTACTTCTTGTAGGTAAAATTAAATTGTAAGTTAGATCTATAGAATTTGTCAATTTTAACATTAGTTTGCGTATGTATATGTTCTCTTTGTGACTAAACTCTTTTGAGATTCAATAGAACCATAATGTACAGATAGTTTGTAAAAAGTTTACCGTGTATAGTCTATGGTGTAATAATTTGGTGTTGCCATCAGTGGTGGATTGGCCAATAGCCATGTAGCAAGATTAGCAAATGCTACAGACAAAAACCAAACTATCTATACCACATGAAATCCTGGACTATATTATATACTACACAACATCAAAATATTTTATTTCATCTATCTTAAAAAAAATCTAGACGGGGATCTCTTTATTAAATTTGCTACAGGCCCCGCGCTAGGTTAATCCGCCTCTGGTTGCAATATCATTTAGAGTGCTCCTATTCACCCAGAGTTTTTATATTCATTGGTGTTCGAATTTTGAGTACGTGTGGATCTTAGTGTAGACGAGGATATTTACAGTCTTTGCCAAAAGTATTAGGCGCCCATGACACATTTCAGTTTTTGGAAACTTTGCAAACATTGGAATAAAGTTAATATTTGGTTGGATCAACAGAAATTAATTGTTTTAGGTAGAGAGCAGCACACACAATAAATTTTATTGCACTGTTCGTAACTTAAAGAACTCAATTCTTCACACAGGCGCTACTTTACGCTCCTTTTGCTTTTGATCGTGTGTCTCTGACCTTGTACTTTAATAAACCCCACGAATGCTCAATCGGGTTCAGGTCCGGAGACCCAGACTAGTAAATCAAGCCGTTGTGCTTGCAAAGATTTGTGACGAGGTTCGTTGTCCCCGTATGGAGCTCATTGTGATCCGGTCACAGCAAATATCTCAATAGCATATTGTACTGACCAACGAGAACATTTCGAAGTTATCGACGTATTTAAATTGCTCATGCAGCTGTCTGTACAGGTTTTTCTACACATAAATTCGGTTTTTTAGGCATATGACAAGTATAACTTCAAATCACGCATTAAAATACCAAAAATATACTTAGATCACTGGAGTGTCCCCAAGATTACAATCAACGATTGAATCACTTTACCATCGGGTGGGGACGCAGTCAAGCACTGGTTTATATCAATTAAAAAAAAAAGAAGCAAGTTAAAAAAATTATCTCCTGTTTTGAAGCCGACAAATGATTTCATAAACAACTAGCTTTCCGCCCGCGGCTTCGCCCGCGTGGACAGTTTATATCGCGCGGGCAGAGATCCGTGCTCAGCAGTGGAATTATAGGTAGCCTATGTGTTATTCCAGTGTCTCTTCTACCTACCTACCAAATTTGATCTAAATCCGTTTAGTAGTTTTTGCGTGAAAGCGTAACAGACAGACAGGCAGACAGAGTTACTTTCGCATTTATAATATTAGTAGGGATTAGTAGGGATAATTTTCGTTTTCTGCAGTAGTTATTTCGAATTTGCAAGATTTGTGGGGTGCTTAATAATTTTGGCCAAAACTGTAATGTAGATAGTAATTTTTAGGCATGTTATCTCTGTTTTTCCCTTAATATCCAGCAGTATTGAAAACCTATATAGGGTGGATTTATGAGATGAAACACGAAGGGCAGATACCATAATTGTTTTAGCTACGAGTATAGTAAAACGTTCAGACAGAAATGTTAGATAGGAGCATGTTCTAACTTTTTATAATTTGTTAACTGCTTTGACAGATGAAAAAAAAGGAAAGTTCAGCAAGAAAAGCTTTTTGCGTTTTGAGTCTTTTCTAGAGTACAAACTTCATTGGTTCGAGACAGCTTTTTGATTCAATACTTAATGGAATGGGTACCATAATTTTTTTTTGTGCAAATCGTCTGTTTTTAGTCTGTCAATTCTGTTACCAAGTTTTTGGCGGGATTTCTTCGAGCTAAGTAAAATTTGGGTGTAGTTTTGTATCTCAAGTGTCCGAGCAACTGGACAATATGTGGAATCATTGAAACAGGCGTGATCTCACTAAACCGAAGCTGAGAATTTTATTGTATTGTTGACTAACTCAGCAAAGCTTGCCGAGAGGGTTGACTTGACACATTTGCTGCCAAATACTACAAAAAGATAAGAATGTGTAATACATATTCTAATGGTAAACATATAAACTGTTCATACGAAGCCGTGGCTTAAAGGACTTAGTATCTAAGCCAAGAAATTTACTCTAAAAAAAATACATCAAAGTTTAGAATAGGCTTCATAAATAGTTTGCTTAAACTATAATAACAGGGCATGCGTTTACCGTCCCATCTCAATAATCTTCTCTGTATTGTCCCTATACTGTACCAAAGAAGACCTAATACCCTTAAAAACACTAAATAATTATAAATAATGCATCCTGTTTTCAATTCCAGGTAAGAAAGTGTCAATATCTGAGCCACTTGATATGGTGGACGCCGTCAAAGAGGCCCTGCGAGAGAAGAAGTCTATTGAGGGCACAACCACTGAGGAAGAAGTGCTCGAGAAATCTAAGAGGAGCAAGGCGTAGATAGCAATTATCTTACCTATGTGTATTGTGATAAGGGTTGAAGCGCTTTGCTGATAAAGGCTATGTTAGGTTAATTCATGAATCCCCAAGCGACCACCGGTGGCCGCGCATCTATTGTCTTACTATTGTGTCTCTAATTGACGGTATCTGAAGGGTTAAATGCAAAAATATGACGTGTTTCGTGTCATCATCACTGTTGGACATGAGCCTCCCCCAAGCGTCGCCGTAACTACCGGTCCTGTGCGTCTCGCATTCATAGGATTACCGCGACCCTCACTAGGTCATCGGTTTACCTTGTGGGAGGCCTTCCAACGATGCGTCTTCCGGTACGCAGTTGCCGTTCTGTGAGCCCTACTCACTGCCACTTATATGTTTGACGATTCTTCATGTTTCGTGTGTTGGTGTTGAATTGATTAGCCAAATTATAGAATCTATTTTATTGTATTATTCTTTTAATTTATATACGACATGTACCGTAATAAACGCACGTCCTGAAAATAATTTGTTCAGAATCGGCAGCTGAATCGATTTCAGATATTTAAAAAAAACCTAAAATAATCAAAAAATATTTTAAGGTAAAAATTTACTTTTCATTAATTTCTTGATAAATCTTGATCAATACCGATGCACTAACAATGTAATGCGTCGATGTCTATATTATTTCCCTATTAGATAGCAAATTTCTTTAAAAAAAAACGCTACATTTAAGTAAAATTAAGTTGAAATCATAATATTTTTAATATGATTGTAACTTAATTTTCTAATTGGAGTCATATAAGGGTGTGCGTTAAATGTTGTAGGTACACTTCGCGAGAAAATAAAAACCCGAGAAATAATGTACTCTTCAAAGAATTCGTTGTTTTTAAATAAAACACAGTCAGTTACAAAATTTTTAGTTTTGAATAATGTAACCTTGTCTTGATGAGAAATTCTGAATAGACAAACAGGCGAGTTTTTATGCATGGCGAAATATGTGATGTTTTACGTTCCTACCTATTAAATTCATACATATACATAATTAATGTATTCGTTATTTTAAATATTATTTCCTTGCCTCATCAAAGCGCTTCCAATCAATCCTAATAGCAAATTGTTTCGAAAAAAAAATAGGTTCTAAAATTCTCGCTTCTCTATGAAAAATCTACACTAATATCATAAAGAGGGAAAATTTGTGTTTTTGTGTGTATGTTTGTAATGAATAAACTCAAAAATTACTGCGCCGATTTTAAAAATTCTTTCACCATTGGAAAGCTACATTCACCCTGAGTAACATAAGCATATATTTATTGCGCTAGCGTTATTATATTTTTGTGTTATATGTATGTATTTGAGTTTACCAAAAATAGGTATTCATTCACCCGTTTGTATGATTTACTTTATATTTCTGTGATAATGTGGAATGGTGGTTACATTACGTTTTAGTTTTGCGATAAAATTATTACAATTGCTGTCTGTATATCAAAATTCATGATGCACACATGTCTGTGTGAATGTGGACATTTCACAAAGTAATTATAATCAAGGATGCTGTAAATAGCCGTTGACTAGTGTGTAGGAAGTGGTAGATAAATAAAACAACAAATTACTTAAACCTTTGTTTTATTCTTAAACGTTTTCATCTATTCATTATAAAGCTGAAGACTTAGTCTGTTTGGCTAAACGCGTTAATCTAAGGAACTACTAGTTGGAATTGAAAAAATCAATCTTTTGATGTAGAAAAACCCTGTCGAGAAAGGCTAAAGGCTATATAAAAGAGCGACTAACAGAGGACAGCTATTCTTAAGAATGGCAGTGGGAAACTACTCGTATCATACAACTTATAAGGATTCAAACCTAGTTAGTCCAATAAGCATGTTTTTTTTTTTTCGGTGGGAAAATTATCCAATGACAAATTCCGCCCTTGGGTGGAGCGCGAGATAGTATCAGACTCTTACTGACTAAAAACCCACCCCGTTCCTTCTAGCCTTCATACCGGGGCTCGAGTTTCCTTTTAGATACCCTGGCCCCAGTAGGCTTCGACCCATCTGGGCCCCTCCTGTTGCTGACAACTCCTTGAGGCGCGCGGGAACAGTGCGCGCCGTCGACGTCAAGACATCGACAGCGTGTAGTGTTTCACGCGTGCTACAAGGAAATGTCGGCAACTGAAGGGGCCCAAAAGAGTCGAAGCTTACTGGGGCCATGGGTAATGCAAAAGAACCCTGGGGCCCTGGAACGAAGGCAAAGAAGAGCCGAGTGGGTTTTAGTCAGTAAAAGTCTGACACCACAATATAACCCTTAGAGTTCCATACAACAAACCGGACTAACTGCAGACATCACCTAATTTTTTTCACTATATACCCGTGAAAGATTTGCCATGTGGTATTTTAAAAGCCTACTGCTAGGCGCTCTGTATTCGTGGAACATTCCATGTGGATGACGTATCACACTTCCACCGTGAGTCTTTTATTATTTTCTATATTAGAGGTTGTAGTAGAGGTATTTCATATTCTATATTAGAGGAAGTTTAAAAGTGGCGCCAGGGACTGAAAAGTTGAAAAGTAATCGGTTGTATTGATATGGTCATTTGAAGAGGAGAGATGAAGCGCGAGCTACAAGAGTTCTGAGTAGACTTGTAGATGGATGGAGAGGGAGAGGAAGGCCGAAGAAAAGATAGACGGATTGTGTGAGGAGTGATATGAAAGAAAAGGGAGTTAGTGATAGTTTGACGGGTGGCATAACAGAATGGAAGAAAAAAAACGTGTTGCGCCGACCTCAAGTGCTATGGGATAAGGGCATGAAGAAGAAGAAGATATCAGTTGTCTAGTACTCATAACACAAGCCCTGCTTAGCTTGGGACTAGACGGCGTTGTGTGATAATTGTGGAATATTATTATTATTTTATTATTATAATATTCCCAGCAAAGTCCTACAGTAACAACGCTTCGTTATTCGCTTTCAAACAGTCTGTACTTCTCGAAAAATATCAGTGCGCCGGCGCTGCTGTATCGGCGCAACGTTGCCAGCCCGCACGACAGCAACATCATGGCGCCCTCCACGTAGCAACCGTACAGGATGCGGACGTGGCCTTTTATCTGAAAAAAAAAGTGTAGTTACAAATTCGAAGACATTTTAACTTCTGCGGGCCTGTAAAGCAAAGGGCAACTGAAACAACACCGGTGGATTTTATTCAGCAAAAGTCTGACACTCCCTCTGGCTAGTTTCCTTCGTCTTTCAAAATTAACAGGTAGAAAGGCGTAGGGGAAGTCAGCTCAAAGCAGCCACCTTAACTTTGAGTTCAAAAACCTTGTTATAAAAAAAAACCGTCTTCACTAAAATTTGATTCAATTTGAGGAGTTCCCTCGATTTCGCCAAGATTCCATCTTCAGCTCCTGTCTTGGTGACTATGGGACCATTTGGGAAGTATACCCTTTCTAATAAAAAAATAATTTTTCAAATCTCTTGGCAAGCGACGAAGTTATGCGCGAACAAACATAAAAAAAACACAAACATCCGAATTGAGAACCTCCTCCTTTTTTATAAGTCGGTTAAAAAGCGAGTTAGAGTTAAAAAAATCTGATTAAAATACAGATATCTTAGGAAAATAATATATAATTAGGTAAATGACTTATTAAACTGTAAATAAAATACGCTCAAATCTTAAATTCTCCTTATGATTTGCTTGTTAAGACAACTTGTCTAAAAAACCGCTTTGCCCGAGAGCCTGCCTAAAACCGCCATAGGGGTAATGTGGGGTTTACACGGGTCTTCTTCTCTCGAATCGCTGGTTTTCCATTTCCTCAAAGCTTTCGGCCCAGTAGGTTGCCACATTTATAGCGGCGTTAGTAGTGGTGGTTTACACGGGGGACAAAAGCCGCACGATTTCTAAATGGCAATTTGGATATGACGCAAGTAATAATAGTAATAATTAAAAACAGATCTAGGAGATTGTCAGAAAGGAATATCAAGTTTCTGTTGGGACAAGCTGGTACAAGGCATTATATAAATAATAGCATTGTATACTGTAGACGTACTTTTTTCAAATTTGTGAATGTGAAGTACCATGGAGCATTTTTATTAGGTTACAACTTTTTTTATTTTGACATTACGAGCATGGTAGTTGAGAGTTTGTCATGGTCACTCAAATGTCTCGCTGTTGGTGGCGCGTGTTATTGGGTCATTCAGTTCCCTTCAAAATGGTTGAGCTGAGTGGGGCTGATGCACGCGTCATGCTCGTGAACGGGTGCCGTCAGATGAGACTAGTCATCTCTTAGCTGCCAGTGGCTTAATTCATTTTCTATCTTTTAATTTTTATTTTATTATCTACATTACATAATAGAAGCAACAAGAAATATGTAACCAAGGATTAATGTAACACATAATATGATTTGTGTGTCCATGGAGTTTCTTGCACGTTCTTCTCCACGGAACAGTAAAAACTTCTTCTCCATAGAGATCTACGCTTTGGAACGTGCAATTTAGCTTCACTTTTCTTGGACTGACCGACATTTGACTATTCAAAAGTGCCGGCAAATGGTCTATTTGAAATAAATGCTTTAATTGCTTGATTGAAGGAATATTCCTGCTATATCGAAAAAAGCTTCAGAGAACAGAGGTTTTTATTACAAAAGGTACGTTTATAGAACCCACGTAAGAAGGTATACAATAGTCTATTTATAGTGCGCTAGGTAATATCATCACTAATGGAATAAACATTAATTTATTGACCTGCGCAGTGTGTTTGAAGTGAAATGAGGACGCGATAATGAAAGCGTGGGAGGTAAACCAACCTTTTATCAAGAAACCACTTGTGTAAAATAAAACAATTTGAGTAGTAGGTTGCTTCGTGAAAAAAAATCCTGGGCTTAACGAATCATCTTTATTTGTAAAAGGTAAAGATGTTGAGAAAGGGCCAAAGGAAGACAATCGCACACATTATGAAAATTGCCTTTAGATACGGCTACACCCTTTCTTTTATATTTATAATTATAAACTATTTCTGTGATCCCACCTGATGGTAAGTAGTAATGTGATGTTGATGGTGGGGCACTAATTTATTAAGAGCCTATTCACTCTACCTTGAAGGCACCTAAGTTATAATCGGACGGGAAGACCGCAGCAGGCAAGAAATGCTAAATGCTCAAAGGCTCTATGATTTTTTTTATTGTTATAAACCAGTGCTTGACTGCGATCTCATCAGAAAGCAGTTTGCTTAGAATGTTACACTCTTACTTACCACAGGTGTACGATTGACCCGTACACCAAATATGTGACCTTAAAGCTTTGGTTTCCTAGGAAAGCGGTGCCGTCATATAGCGGCCGTTTTAACACATCGTCAGTCATTTTTTCATAACAAACGTCACAAACGTCATACGAAAAGTAGTATCCAAGATAGAAAATTGACGACCTTGATTTAGCTTTAGTAATTTACTTGGCAGATGAACTATCATCAGAAGAGGAAAATAGTCGTTGTTTCGGAAAACGGCCGCTATATGACGGCACCGCTATCCTAGACCAAATATTTAGACCAAAAACACTATAACTACTACCTACACTAATATTGAAGTAAAGTTTGTTTTTTTTTGTTGTAGGAGGTAATCTCTGAAAGTACTGGTCCGATTGCGAAAACTTTTTCACCGATGTAGAGCTGCTTTATTCCTGAGTGACATAGGCTATATTTTATATTTAAGCGAAAACAAAGCCGCGGGCAAAAGCTAGTAGTTAATATGCCTATATCTCGTTCTGGAGTGGAAGGGACGAAAGAGTAGAGGGGAATACAGGGACAGGTGGGGGATTGCCTAGGGGACGTTCGAGATGTTTAGCATCTGTATAGGTGACAGGAGGGGACCAGCTGGGTCGAAGCCTACGAGGGCCGGGGTTATCGGAGGTATGAAGGCTATAAGGAACGGCGTGGGGGTTTTAGTCAGTAAGAGTCTGACACTATCTCCCGCTCCACCCAAGAGCGGGTTTTGTCATAAGATGATTTTCCCCATCGACAAAAAAAAAAGCATCTGTATAGGTAAGTTATAGGTAGGTTTATCTAACCGTTACCGTAGATTATTGGTGGGTCCAAATTAAATAAAGTAGTCCAGTTTAAAATAGCTGGCATACAACTGACAAACATACTTACGCTATCCAATCCCCCGCTGGTAGTGAACTCTAGCGGAAATAAAGCGATATCAAGCGTAGTACTCCCACGCGCCAGACCGAACGCAGCCGCCCCGCACATGTAGTACAGGATGCCGATGAGAGTCACGCTGCGACACGCGCCTAGCACGCAGAGGAAACGCTGGAAAAAACAATAATATTCCGAAATTTTACTCAACGCCATCTAGTCCCAAACTAAGTCGAGCTTGTGTTGAGTACTAGACAACTAGTAAACATACTTATGCCATCAAAAACATAACTAGTAAAAAAAAATCAAGGCTTGCAACTCAGTTCTAATACCCTAAAAAGTGGTGAGATCTAAGTCATTGATGACCTAGATTGACTTCAATCTAGGCAATCGGACTAAACAATCTCATCATCATCATCATTTTAGCCGAAAAACGTCCATTGTTGGAATCCGATATATGCGAGACTCACAGGACCGGTCGTTATGGCGACACTTGGGAGAAGGCCTATGTCTAACAGGGAACGTCTTTCGGCTGAAATAATGTTGGATAATGATGTTTCCAGACAGATTAGGCAATGATGTGTCCATAGAAATATAAATAACATCTTTCATCAACTCTTTTCTTATATCTATGGATGTGTCTATCCCTTTTATACTTACTCCGTGGTCTATCCTCGGCTGCAGGATGGTTTGAATGTGTTACCACGAGTCTGGAACGTAGGTAAGTACCTACCGTACAGGTACCCAGGGCCCGATATAGCTATTAACTTAGTCTTTGGATGGCTAACGGCTGGGTTAGAAGATAGGAATACTCGTAAGTAAATTTTGCTGCCCCTCATTTTTTGCCGCTCTGGGCTTGCGCCCCCTTATATCGGGCCCTGTAGGTACCTGATTGAGGGAACACGGTTAGGTTAGTCAGTGGAAGTGTGACACTAGAGATATGCAGTTGCTTCATCTAGAGCCGAAAAAGTTACTTAATGAATTGATGAATAACCACAAAAAAAAAAAAACTGGCTCGTGCGAGTCGGACACGCGCACTGAGGTTTCCGTACAAGCACCGTACCTATGAAAACAATTCTCGAATTGAGTTTCAGTACCCGTATATATATGTAAGTTGGCAAGATTTTGACGTAGTGGATAAATTCGCGCATGGTGGACTTGTGCGGGGGGCAAGTTCGACTAAAGCACCAATCGCGCGCTCGGATTGGCGCTACCTCATACCCACATACAAATAGATCTAAAAAACGATTTCTGCGCATCTAACGACTCTTGCCAACTTACGTGCCGGGAATTGTACGAAGATTTTCCCGAATCGCAATAAAAGTTTTTTTGTGATGTAGTTACAAAACAGTTTTCAGATTTTTCCTTTACTTGTGTTAAGAGACTTTGCTTCATGATTCTAGGTTAACGGGAAGTACCCTATGGATTTTGATTCTCTTGAGAGTGTCGAAATACACGTGTTTTGCCGACACAAACGGTAATATGCTATGTTAAGGGACCGCAGACCTGAGTATATAGTTTTAATTTTAACTTGATATCTCTATGCGTTCCCGAGTTAAAGGGTCTTGACAGATAGGCGGACGGACAACAAGGTGATCCTAGGGTTCTATTTTTTCCTTTTGAGGTACGGAATCCTAAAAATGGGTGACCTGTGCCTATATTACATCCACATTTTGTTTAAGCGTCTGTCCTCGACCGGGCAAAGACCCAGGTTTGTTTGGGTTTGCCAGACCTAAGGTTGCCAACTTTTTTTACAAGAAGTAAAGTATTTTTTATCTGAGAAGAATATTAAACAGTATTTTAGAAAAATGAACAGTATTTTATTAATGTTTTAAATACATATTTTTAGAGCTTCTCGTACAACTTATTAGTAATTTACAGTATTTTTTAAAAACTTCGCATGCCTCACCACAATAATCTATCTTCTTCTATCTATATATATAAAAATGAAACTCGTTTTCCGTTGTCACGACATAGCATAACAAAACGGCTTGACCGATTTGGCTGATTTTTTTTTTGTTGTGATTGTTATTGTGAGGATAAGGTTCTTATGGAAAAAAAATTAGGGTAGTGTAGGGTAGAGTAGAGTAGGGTAGAGTAGGGTAGAGTAGGGTAGAGTAGGGTAGAGTAGGGTAGAGTAGGGTAGAGTAGGGTAGAGTAGGGTAGAGTAGGGTAGAGTAGGGTAGAGTAGGGTAGAGTAGGGTAGAGTAGGGTAGAGTAGGGTAGAGTAGGGTAGAGTAGGGTAGAGTAGGGTAGAGTAGGGTAGAGTAGGGTAGAGTAGGGTAGAGTAGGGTAGAGTAGGGTAGAGTAGGGTAGAGTAGGGTAGAGTAGGGTAGAGTAGGGTAGAGTAGGGTAGAGTAGGGTAGAGTAGGGTAGAGTAGGGTAGAGTAGGGTAGAGTAGGGTAGAGTAGGGTAGAGTAGGGTAGAGTAGGGTAGAGTAGGGTAGAGTAGGGTAGAGTAGGGAAGAGCGGGAGCGAAGCCGCGCGGGCAATAGCTAGTTGTAACTAAAATTAGAATAAATGAGGACCTCTTTCGATCCGTTCTGAAACTAACACTTACGAGTATAGTTTCAAGTATGTTGATGCTAAAAACAGTATTTTGTATACTTTATTTTTTGTTCAACAGTAAAAAGTATAATGTAGTGAAAAACAGTATAATACTATTTAAAACGGTACAGTTGGCAACCCTAGCCGGACCCGAAGATCAAAATTCTTCACCTTGTAAGGTGAACATGCTAGATGAAGTTAGAGTCATATTTCACCGGAACACCATTGAGTCGCAACTGGTGGCGCCACCATGGTGCAGTAAAATATGGCCCTTTACAATTGATTGACTTCACGAACACGCGCGTCTGTCAAATAAAAAATTAGTTTTCCTTTTTATTACTAGATGGCGCGATACGGTTTCGTTACAGTCCTGTAGCTACAGGAATTTTAAAACTTAGGTACTTGTAGTAAAAATATATAAAGACAACTCTACGTTAATCATATTTCCTGCTGTTCTGATAGTTGTAAGCTAAAGCAATTTATCAATGTAATCCTCACCATTATTTTCTTTCCGATACCGCTTCTGTTCGTCTTCAGAACTTCAGAGCTTCGGCTGCAGTTGGGGCTTTCTGAAACAAAATACGTTATTAACCGATGCCTTATAGAATATTATGAGAAAATTGCTTCTGCCCGCGACTTTTTCCGCGTTTCTTTTCTGAAATTTTTGCCATAGGATCAGTATTTTCAGAAACTAAATCGAAACATTATATTATATTTTTGCATAAATACATAAAGAAATAAAAAAAATTAACATGACAAGTTATAGCAACAAAAAAAAAAAACAAAAATATGTACAATCCCTGAGGATCGAACTGGAGACCCTTCAATAAATCGTTTTCCGAATAATGCTGTCCTGAATCGCGCTATTAAAGTTTTCCTGAAACTTAACACAGTTATAATATTTCACTGCTTGAGTATGGGAGTCCGTGTCTACTCAGTGAGACAGTGGTTTGGGGTGGAACTGTGCTAAGTCCACCTCTACTTGAAGTAATACGATGATGCTTATAGTATAGCTTACGAATGCAGGAGAGTACAGTGAACCTGTCTCTTAAAGATGAAGTCCCTTGTGGCAAATAGATGAAGCGCTCTTTCTGAAATATAGATGAAGACTGTAGTGATCAGTCGGCTTGCGAATGTAAGTCCTTTGAATGTAAAGGCATGCGGAACGGAGGAGTTTGGTCCTCCACCCCACTGTAGTAGACGATTTGACTTCCTTTTTATAATTTTTACTTTTACAAGCTGCTGGCAGTGGTTTCGTCCGCGTGACGGTAGAAAATTAGCCCAAGCTTCCAAATTTATACTGTGCCCAAGGGACATACTCTTAGGATAAAAAGTGCTCTATGTCCCGGGGTCTGTGATTTCTTATAGCTTTAGCCTTGGGGTCTTTAGGACGCTTACCTCGAACCAACCTATTCACTTTTAAATACTCGTAGGTTACCTCTAGGCAAGCGTGCTCCATCGTCGGCCACTTCATCGCTTTTCATCAGGTGAGAAAGTGGCAATCCGTTCGACTGTGTCTAAAAAAGTAATACACAAACGTTCATCACCATAAACTTTCGCCTTTACATTTTTTTTAATTGTTGATAGGTTCACGCTTGACCGCTATCTCAACTGATGGAAAGCGACGATGCGGTCGACGATGCAGAGCACTTACCTAGAAGTAACCTATTTCTTCCATATTCCGAGGTTTAGCCATCAGAGAGAGAAACACAGATACTATTATTATTCAGATATTGTAGATGGATGGTGATTGAGAACCATTTCTGCAATGTGAACAAAATCAATCGCCCTCTGTATGACGGAGCTCATTTGGGATTGGGAATGGCTCGACCGGTTTTTTTTTTTGTCGACGGGGAAAATCATCTTTGACGAATCCCGCTCTTGGGTGGAGCGGGAGACAGTGTCAGCCTCTTACTGACTAAAAATCCCGCGCCGTTCCTTCTAGCCTTCATACCGGGGCACGAGCTCCCTTTTGACATCTGTTTATTATTGTGTTCATAATATAATAGTCAGGGGAAAGATTGTATAGAAGTTTTTTTTTTTTACACCAACAAACTGCATCCGTGTGAGAACCGAGTTGCTAGTCTATATATCTATCTATGGTATAAAAATGAATCGTTAAATGTGTTGGTAAGCGCAAATCTCGAGAACAGCTGAACCGATTTCTCTAATACTTTTTTTTGTGTTTGTTATTGTGAGAAGGTTGTTATGGAAAAAAAATATGGTAGAGGAGGGTAAGAGCAGTGGTGGCCGAGTGGTAATGGCCCCGACTTACGAGTTGTAGGTCGCGGGTTCGAACCCAGCCAGGCGCATTACTTTGTGTAATTTATTTCATCACCACTGCTCTCAAAACGGTGAAGGAAAACATCGTGAGGAAACCGGCATGTCTTAAAACCAAAAATTCGACGACATGTGACATTAACCAACCCGCACTGGGCCTGCGTGGTGGATTATGGCCCATTCCCTCTCCTAGAAAGGAGGCCTGAATCCCAGCAGTGGGAACATTAAAAGGCTGATGATGATGATGATGATGAGAGGAGGGTAGACTAAGATATAGTGAGTAGAGCGGGAGCGAAGCCGCGGGGGTACAGCTAGTAGATAAATAGAAATTTAATGTCTAAATGTGTTTCTAAGCGCCAAACTCGGGAACGACTCTACCATTTTAGATGAGCTTTTTTAAAACAATTTGTTGAAATTTCAGAAAGTTTTTCAGAAAGAGAAAATTAAAAAAAAAAAACTAAAAACACACTTTTCTTTAATAAACATACATAATCAGTCTTTTAAAGTTCCCACTGTTGGGACTCGGGCTTGCTCTCTAGGAGAGGAAATCTTTATTATATATACTTTATTGTACACCGTTACACATACAAAAGAAAACTTAAAACTAAAACACATACATACAATGGGCGGCCTTATCGCATTCCGCGATCTCTTCCAGGCAACCTGGAATGGACAGTAATTGCCTGGACAAGAAATGGGGCTGTCATAGGTGTGACAAACCAATTATAACATAATAAAATATATTATAATAGATACACAGATATATGCTGTATAATAGATACATAAATACATACTTAATTATTAAAAACGATGAATGAAATGTAATGTACATAAATGACGACTATCGACATTCACAGCGACAGGTAATGTTCCCTAACGAGTCTTTTAAAAACAGGCAACGATTGAGCGCGTTTAATTGTGTCTGGCAATCCATTCCATCTTTCATAATCCACCACGCAGGCCCAATACGAGTTGAGTATTTTTCAGGTGAAGGAAGATATATGACATTTAATATATCTTCCTTCACCTGAAAACATACTACTACTACTACTCGCTACTCTCTCTCTTCTCTTACTTGTTACTATTTTGGTGTACAAGAAAGTTTATTCTATTCTATTCTAAATATTATGATCCTCGAGATTCTTCTTATGATCAAAGGCTTAAACATTTTGAGATACGTTCCCTTGAGCATCGGAGAAACGTATATCATTAATGGTGTCCTTAATGTACCTGATCTCTTGGCGGAATTGAGAATAGCTGTACCACGATACAAAACAATTAGACCTAGTCGCAAATCCTCAACATTTGCCACAACTGCAAGTCGTGCTAACCTTGGTAGCAATGCACCTTTGAATCGTCTAATGGGAGGTTACAATAAAATGGCTACACGGTCCAATAGCATCGACCTCTTCTCTAACTCGTTTCAAACATTCCGTACAAAGCTTTTAACCAGCTTGGAACCTCATGGTGATAAGAAAAATCGTATAATATAACCAATTTACGTTTTACGTCTTTATGTCGATATTTATGTCTTTTTATAAAGTTTTTTCCTTTTTGTATAATAGCTCACTGGTGTCATGTATTAGGCTTGTATTTGTTGTATTAATTACAAGTGATTGGCGTACAACGGGTTAATTGTTAATATTTGTTTCTGTCAGTACTGTGGACACTTAGTAAGTGACGAATTCACTATGCCTAAAACTTTTTGTGTCTTCTGTTACTGTATGTCTTAGTGAGTAAGTCATTCAGGTGCCTACTAATAAATAAATAAATAACACATTTTTGTTTGTTCTACGTACAAATCAGGCGTGATCCACGTAGCGAGAAGTGGCATGCGGTCGCCTCCTTCTGCGAAGCAGTTATGCTAGCAAAGAAGGAGGCCGACCGCATCAGGCAATGGCGCTCTCGCCGCCGCCGGGATTAAGATCTAGATTTCCGGCCACCGTAGATTAGGGCTTGCAAACAGCGAGTTATGGGTAGCTCACTGTCTGACTGTCCGGTAACTGTCCGGACCGAGCCCAAGTCGTCGACGGGGCGCACTGTTCCCGCGCGCATCAAGGACTTGTCAGCAACAGCAGGGGCCCAGCTGGGTCGAAGCCTACTGGGGCCAGGGTTATCCGAAAGGGAGCTCGAGCCCCGGTATGAAGGCTAGAAGGAACGGGGTGGGTTTTTAGTCAGTAGGAGTCTGACACTATCTCCTGCTCCGCTCAAGAGCGGGGGTTATCATTGGATGATTTTGGCGTCAATAAAAAAAGGCGTGATCCACGTGAGCGTCCGTCTAATGCAGTTCTAGATTTAATCTATTGCTAAATCCCCAGCCTTGTTCTACTTTTTCGTATTATCTGCTTGTTTTAACTAGCAGGGCTGCAAACCGACGATAAAGCGGCGTTAATGCCTTATAATCCCTTCTTGGGCGCGCCTACCGCGTTCTGCACACAACGATGCGGTTTATGTGGTTAGGGTCAAGTAATCGTTATTAAAACAATAACAGTACTTTTAAAACTAGTGTATTGACCGACTAGGCTGGGCAGCGTTCAGCAAGCTACGCGGTATCTTCTTGTTCATCATCATCATCATCATCATCATTTCAGCCGACAGACGTCCACTGTTGGACATAGGCCCTGATCGATCCTGTGCGTCTCGCATCCATCGGTTTCCCGCAACCCTCACCAGGTCATCGGTCCACCTTGTAGGAGGCCTTCCGACGCTGCGTCTTCCAGTACGAGGTCGCCACTCCAGAACCTTTCGGCCCCAACGGCCATCTGTTCTGCGAGCAATGTGCCCGGCCCATTGCCACTAAAGTTTGGCAATTCTTCGGGCTATGTTGGCAACCTTGGTTCTCCTGCGGATATCTTCTTGTTCAACATACCACAATATCTCATGACGAAAGTCTATGACCAGTGCGTGTTGCCAGTGATGACATTATGGCTCCGAAACGTCGCTCCCAATGGACCTCATCAGTACACTTAAAGTCACTCAAAGGGCATTGGATCGGGTAACGCTCGGAGTTTCCTTGCATAATAGCATCACAAATGAAATTATCTACAGGAGAACAACGGTTACCGACATAGCACGAAAAATCACCAAACTTAAGTGGCAGTGGGCAGGGCACATAGCTCGCAAAACAGATGACCGATGAGGCCGAAAGGTTCGGAACTGATGACCGCTTAGCGTAAGACGCAGCGTTGGCAGGCCTCCCACAAGGTGGACCGGTGACTTGGTGAGAGTCGTAGGAGTCTGATGGATGCGAGATGCTCAAAGCCGTTTGTGGCGACACTTGGGAGAGGCCAATGTCCAAAGTGGACGTCTTACTTTTCGAGTATGAGCAATAGTTTGGAACGTCAACTTCAGAGTGACCAACATATTTGGACCATACAGTATCTACTTAGTTACAAAAACTTCGGCAGTTGTAATTACCAGTAAGTGGTGCGCGAGCTGTGAAAGCTCGGGTAACTGGTAATTCACTTAATGCTTTGTTTAATTACCCGTCGGCTGCTACTCCGGGATGCATTAAAGCGATAATCTTAAGGCGTATAGTCCCTTGAACATCTGGCTGGAGCTAAATGCACACATAATCGTGCCATCCCGCACTGGCCCCACGTGGTGTGATTATTGCCCCTTCCCTCTCCTAGAGAGGAGGCCCGAGTCTTAGTAGTGGGAACATTAAAAAGGCTGATTATGCTATTATGCAATGCTATTGTCGTACTGTACAAGTATCCGTGCATCTAATTCCGGCCAGTTGCGCCCCGATAGTCCCGCTGACCTTTTTAAATCCATTTTCTTTGCGAAATATGGATTGATTTACATATGCTACTAGCTTTTGCCCGCACGGCTTCGCTCCTGCTCTTCCCTACTCTACACTACTTTACCCTACTTATACCCTACTCTACCCTACCAAACTTCACATAAACCATCTACTAAACAGTCCGAACAAAGCCTAAAAATTTGGTTTGGATAGGTGAGCGCGTTCTTGAGTTATAAAATAACAACGAAAAGTGGCATTGATTTTTATATATATAGATATACATTCTGAAGAACACTTAACTAGCTATTTTTTTGTGTAAACATACATATTTCTAAAGATCAAAGCCGTAGAGAAAACTAGCGAAAAAATATCATATTGTTAATTTTTTTGGCAGTAGTATTAATAAGACGGAAAAATCATATGTTGATAATGGTGTAGGTATATGAATCTATAATAAACGTATATTTTTTTTCAAACCTATTGACCAAGCCGATACCGAGGAGTAGGCAACAGAATTTCACTGTTTTATAGCTCTGTTCGGGAGTTAAGACCTTAAAGGATGGCTTGGAAATTGGAGTGGCAATTAAAAAAAGCAAGCAAAGGTGTTTTAAATAAAAAAACAAAAAAAAAATGCATACCAGTTTCGAGATTAAGAACATTAGGTAATTTCTTTTTTGGAAAAAATCTCTTTAAAAAGTATTATCCATTTTGGAGATGCTCCCCCGTTCCCGGTTCCACAAACCCTATAACGCGTTATCAAAGTTTATCGCGTGAGAACAGCTTTCTGGTCAAAGAATCTTCAATTTTTTTTATTAAGGGCACGTTTGACCTCTAACTCACCTGATGGTCGATCAGATCACTCGAAGCACACTTGCCTCGAGTGATCTGTTCATTGACTTAAAGGTCGCAAGGTTGTCTGGAAACACAGACTCCGGCAGGGAACTCCAATACTCCAAAATACGCATAATGAATGTGTTCCCAAAACTAATATGGATGGATTGTGTAAGGAGTGATATGAAAGAAAAGGGAATCAGTATGGAAGAAAAAAACTAGTTATACCAGGACAAGAGCAAGAAGGTGATGGTGATGATGGATGGAATTTCAATGTAGGTTTGTGGGACTTTACACCTTAATTTCCGAATACCTCAATTTTATTTTTCCCAAAAAATGCTCGAATAAGTTCCTGTTATGTGCAATGCAATTTACAAACCGATCAATGAGCAAACAGCGGAGTGGTACGGACGATAAAATATTTACCGACCAGCCGATATTCGGCCACAGTGCCGAATGCTCAGCAGCCTTTTATGTGCTTGTAATGAGAATGTATTGAACGGAATGTGCCCACAATCCGTGCAGCGTGCAAATAGCTGATATGGGTTCAATGCACGTTACGTCAGTTTACATGTTTGTGAACGCACTTACGATATGGGAGTAGAAAAATTGATTTGAATTGATTTGATTTTGATTGGATGTTGCTAATATCTATTAGGAACAAGCTGCTCCTAGCGGCTTCGCCCGCGTGATAGCAGAAAATTATCCCAAGAGAACATAATTCCGGGATAAAAAGTATATAAAAAATATATATCCTATGTCCTATTCCAGGACATGGTCTATCCGTGTACCAAGTTTCATCAAAATCGGTTTTGCCATTTAGGCGCGAAGACTTAACAAACAAACAAACTCACTTTCGCTTTTATAATATTAGTAAGGATTTTCTATGGCGGTACATAGAGACTATAGGAGGGAAAGTGAATTGACACGATCATTTTGCTCTATTTTTTAAAATCTACAAATAACTCCTCTCGCTTTAGGTGGAACGAGAGGAAGTGTTAGACTTGTTTTGACTAAACCCATCCATGTTTTTTTAGTTATCTTTTGATCTTTTTCATTTGCTTACATTCATTTATCTGCCTCTCTACTATGGGAGCTAGATACGAACTGGTTTTATGTTTGAGGTCTGAAATCATCTAATGACTCCTGCTCTAGGGTGGCGTGAGAGAGCGTGTCAGACTTTTACTGACCAAAATCACACTCATATCTTGCAATTGCCTGTTGCGTTCTTGAACTACGGTTTCCCTTTCAGAAATTCTCCATGGCCTTAACGGGCATCAGCTCTACCTAGCCCGTACGGTTTGCTGACATTTCTCTGAGGCGCGCGTGGGACACGACGATTCAGACTAGGTCTTTACCGGACGGCCGAACGGCGAGATACCTATTGCTGGTCGTTCGCCTGCGCCTACGGTGGCCGGAAAACATCCTGCGACTCCCGATACTCGGGGCATCCCGCTGCGGCCGTTAATGCTTCGCAGGAGGCGAATGCATCCCATTATCTCTCACTTCGGACCATGGTCTGAACCAGAGTCACGATGTCCACGAGGACACGGTGCAGGTACTCCTCAAACTGTGACGTGGTTAGGTCTTAATATTTTGGTTATCGTTGTCACATTATGTCAATGATTGTCTAGAGTCCATTTTTCCAAAGCACTTAGTAAAAGTCGCAAATTGACTGGCCTGTTGGTCTAGTGGTTAGTGGCCCTGACTGCTATGTCGGAGGTCGTGGGTTCGATTCCCACCCAGGACAAACGTTTTTGTGATGAGCATAATCATTTGTTCTGTGTGTGGGTGTAATTTATCTATATGTGTATGTATTTAGAAATATATAAGTTTGTTTATCAGTTGTCTAGTACCCATAACACAAGCTCTGCTTAGCTTGGGACTAGACGGCGTTGTGTGATAGTTGTGGAAAATTATTATTATTATTATTTCTCGTAACATGAAGAGTACGGATTTTTTTTTTGATCTATGACGACATTTTTCTGATTCAGTGTGAGGAAGAGATAGTGCTATTCACTCTGTATAGCTTCGTCTCTGTCGCACCGGAATAATGATGACTTCAAGTCGTCATAGTAAACTGTTCTGAGCTCACGACAGATCATTAAATCATTTTGTAATATTCCAACTGTCCATGCGCCCACCAAGCCATACATTCCCAGCATCTGATATCGGCTGATGAATGGCTAGCTGCTTTATAGGTAATCAAACAGACAGAGAATAGATTGTTCAGAAGGTTAACAGGAATATAATTACTAGTTGTCCCTCGCGGTTTTACCCGCGTCTTTGTTTTCTGCTTTGCGTTATCGAACTCTAATAGTAGATTATGTGACTAGGGCAAAAGCAGCGTCTTTAAGTCGCAGGCGGCATGTTGAATTCCGACCGAAACGAAGGTTGCTGATTTTAATCCCGAACGTTAGTGAGGGATATAAATTAACTCCCGAGGTTTGCGAGTAGGTGGTGTTAAAAATATTTTTTCAAATAAGTATTGGTTTGGAACTACCTACTGGTTAGTAGGTAGTTCCTGAGATTGGCGCGTTCAAACAATCAAAATTTTCAGTTTTTAGCAGTCAATCAGTTTTAGCTTTTACTAGTACTTACTAGTATAGCCAAGATATACCTAATTTCTTTTAAAAAATCTAGATGCCCACTTAGCATCATGCACTTTCTAGTTCAGCTAAAGCATGCTAGGATTTACACCCACATTAAAATTTATAAACAAGTAAAAGTAACTAACTACGATTTTGTATTGTATAGTTAAGAAATTGCTTGAAGTTAGAACTGCTAACAAACAACAACTACCACCTAGCGTTGAATGCTACTTGTCATCACTGGCAGCACGCACTGGTCATAGACTTTCGTCTTGAGACACTGTGGTATATTGGACGAGAAGATACCGCGCAGCTTCCCGACCGCCGC
Organism: Mythimna lalbum; assembly: GCA_949319445.1. Lineage (NCBI taxonomy): Eukaryota > Metazoa > Arthropoda > Insecta > Lepidoptera > Noctuidae > Mythimna > Mythimna lalbum. The sequence goes on along the minus strand of OX439357.1, from coordinate 13,543,066 downwards.
CCAGCCGAGTCGGACTCCAAAGTGGCTTCGAGTTATTCTTCTGTAGCTGATATTCATTTGGTTTCAGTGTGAACAGATAGTCAGGCACATAATTGAAACTGTCTTGTTTGAGGCGCCGTGATAACTCTATTGTCATACAAACGTAATTACATTGTTCAGTTACTATAAGAGCAACTGCCACCCGTGTTGATCTTGCGAAAAAAATAATCAAAAACATTTATTCCGAATAGACCATTTGCAGGCACTTTTGAAAAGTCATATGTCAGAAGACAGTCCAAGAAAAGTGAAGCTAAATTGCATGTTCTAAAGCATAAATCTATCTATAAGGAGAACGTGCAAGAAACTCCACGAACGACGAGTAATAGGTAGCTCGTTGTCCACTCGTCCTATAAGGACTTGGCCCGAGTCGACGGCGCGTAGTGTTCCAAGGAGATGTCAGTAAAAAAGAAGGGGCTCAATAGGTGGATGAATGCCAGGTCTGTGGGAACCATTGAAATAGTAACCGTAACCTAGAATGCTAACGGCGGCAACTGAAGAAGTCGGTGGATTTTAGTCAGTAAAAGTCTCACTCTACCCTAGAGGGGGTGAAATGCCTTGCCGAGGTCAGCCAGTGGATGTGTAACCATATTCAATTCAAAATGTTTTATTTCACTTAGACCTATATGGGCACTCATAAAATGTCAGAAGCTAGTGCATGGTTCCAATTGGTCGTTCCTATGGAGAAGGACCGGCAATGGAGCAGTTAATAGACACATTTTTTTTAATGAGTTACCAGAGGTCCAAACGAGCAGAAGCAGTCATTGCCAAACAAGCGTGTCTTCAACGTAGTCTTTAACCTTGTAATATGCTTTTTTTCTTAGGTATCTACCTCCATTTTGTGGCGTAGTCCTTCCTAAGACAAAAGGTCGTTGGTCCCGGCGGCTACGTCTCAGCTCATTGAAATTCATTTCCGTACGCACCACCACACACATGCTGGCGTTCAACACTGAAACAATAAACGCTGCATTACATTATCTAATAAGTTAGTCTATAGGACAATTTAAAGTGCGCTTACTGAATACCATATGGGCCGGTATTTGAATCCGGCCCATATGGTATCCCTTTTTTTGAGGATGGGAAATCATTCAATAATTTATCCTGGTTTGGCTAAAGCGAAAGGAATGTCAGACTTTTACAGACTAAAACAGACCCTTTTTTCCTCAGATCTTGCTGAAATCTCATTGAGGCGTGCGTGGAACACAACGTGCCTTCAGCCTGGGCAAAAACAGCGAGTTGCCCATTGCATTTTGCAAGGCAACGACTGCACCTCAAATACAGTAAAACTTGGTTAAGTGGGACCTGGATAAGTGAGAAACCTCCATAACTGGAACTCATGCTGAGGTCCCAACACTTTGGCACTGAATTACCTCTGTTAGTGGGACGAGGTAAGCCTCTATATCTGGGATTTGTTCTTTCGATTTATCATCATAGCTACCTCTATAGCTGAGACAGCGAGTAAATTTTATATGCATAAACCGCTGTAACTGAGATAACATTGTTTGTTTACTCATTCTCAACTGAAATAACCTGTATTCTCACCTCTATTAATGAAACCCTCTGTAAATGAGACAGATATTTATTTATACCTGTATATCTGAGACACTGGGTAAGTGGAATACCTCTATAAGTAAAACGACATTGCAGGTCCCTTGATGTCTCATTTAACCAGGTTTCACTGTAAAAACAAGCTTTTAATCGAAGTATTTTTTTCATAGCAAGCTTTTATAGCTCGGTATACCTATATAATTAATACTCGTCAAAACGAATCATACGAACCCAAACTCGATGGGGTTGTGTCGTTTAACTACCAAGTTCCTATAGCCACCTTCCGGTTTCATCATCAGATCAGCTCTTTGTCATAATAATTTTGCATTGTCATCTGATTTACACATGCATGCAAAATTTCAGCTCAATCGGTAACCGGGAAGTGGGTCAAATACAATTTATAAGATTTGGTGACAGACAAACATCGGGACAGTTTTAAATAAAAGCTTGTAAAATAAAAGAAAGTCGTGTTAGTTGCACTATGTATAACTCAAGAATAGCTGTACCGATATGGCTGAAAATTGGTGGGCTTAGAGCCAGGTGACGGACATAGGATACTGTATAGTAGGATAGAGTAGGGTAGAGTAGGGTAGAGTAGGGTAGAGAAGGGTAGAGTAGGGTAGAGTAGGGTAGAGTAGGGTAGAGTAGGGTAGAGTAGGGTAGAGTAGGGTAGAGTAGGGTAGAGTAGGGTAGAGTAGGGTAGAGTAGGGTAGAGTAGGGTAGAGTAGGGTAGAGTAGGGTAGAGTAGGATAGAGTAGGGTAGATTAGTGTAGAGTAGGGTAGAGTTGGGTATAGTAGGGTGGAGTAGGGAAGAGCGGGAGCGAAGCCGCGCGGGCAAAAGCTAGTTATTGATAAACAATACTTAGATAAACTTACTTACTTAGATAAACATGCACGGGAACAGCAAAGACGGCATAAATTAGCGCCGAGGTTCTACCCCACATCGTCTGCGGGACTGGAGCACCGAACCCTGGAAACGGTTATTAGCATATTTTATTATTTGAATAATTAAGAGCTTGTTTAGACAACAGCTTTATTGTGTCTTGTTCATCGAGCAAGTCAGAGGGTTCGTAGAGTTTGAAGTTCGAGATTTTTTCATTGTATTACCATCATCTGTGCGTCACTGCGGGGTGCCAACTGAAAATCAGCGCTGGGTGTTTGACGCCCAGCAATTGCTGAGTTGGTGGCCCTTTCGGTTCAGGTACATTTAATGCAACTGTATTGTATTTATGTTTTTTTTTTAAATATTTTTCTTGTTGTTAATAAATGAATAAATGCTATTCTATTTTATTCTATTACATCTTTTTTTTGTAGGTGGGAAAATCACTCACTACTATCTCCGAACTCTTGGGCGGAGCGGGAGATAGTGTCAAACTTTTAATATCTAAAAATCCACTCCAGTTACATCGCTGCCTTTCGTACCTGGGCTGAATCTTCCTTTCAGAAGTAGACCCTTGGCACTAGTAGGCTTCAGCCCTGCTGGGCCCATACGGTTTGCTGACAACTCCTTGAGGCGCGCGTGTAACTATACGCGCCGTCGATGTCTTGGGCTCGGTCCGGAAGGTTACTTCTCTTATGTAGAACGTACCCAAGGCTGTGATCACATACACCGTGACAGAAAGTTTCCCGACAGGTCCAAGTACTGGCCGGGATGGATGCGCGCACCGCGGCTGACTGCCTTCATCGTGAGGTGTCTCTTCTCCCGTATCCGTCGCTCTGTTGATCTGGATGCAGAACGTACCCAGAGCTGTCATGACATAGACCGTGACAGGAAGGTCCCGGACAGGTCCCAGTACTGACCGAGAAGGATGCGGGCGCCGCGGCTAACTGCCTTCATCGTGAGGTGTCTCTCCTCCTGTATTCGTCGCTCTATTGATTTTGATGCAGAACGTACCCAAAGCTGTCATCACATAGACCGTGAACAAGAAGGTTCCGGATAGGTCCCAGTACTGGCCGGGATGGATGCGCGCGCCGCGGCTGACTGCCTTCATCGTGAGGTGTCTCTTCTCCCGTATCCGTCGCTCTGTTGATCTGGATGCAGAACGTACCCAGAGCTGTCATGACATAGACCGTGACAGGAAGGTCCCGGACAGGTCCCAGTACTGACCGAGAAGGATGCGGGCGCCGCGGCTAACTGCCTTCATCATGAGGTGTCTCTCCTCCTGTATTCGTCGCTCTATTGATTTTGATGCAGAACGTACCCAAAGCTGTCATCACATAGACCGTGAACAAGAAGGTTCCGGATAGGTCCCAGTACTGGCCGGGATGGATGCGCGCGCCGCGGCTGACTGCCTTCATCGTGAGGTGTCTCTTCTCCCGTATCCGTCGCTCTGTTGATCTGGATGCAGAACGTACCCAGAGCTGTCATGACATAGACCGTGACAGGAAGGTCCCGGACTGGTCCCAGTACTGACCGAGATGGATGCGGGCGCCGTGGCTGACTGCCTTTATCGTGAGGTGTCTCTCCTCCTGTATTCGTCGCTCTATTGATCCTGATGCTATACGTACCCAGAGCTGTCATGACATAGACCGTGAACAGAAAGGTCCCGGACAGGTCCCAGTACTGGCCGGGATGGATGCGCGCGCCGCGGCTGACTGCCTTCATCGTGAGGTGTCTCTCCTCCCGTATTCGACACTCTATTGCTGCCCGCCATTTCGGTGAGAGAGGGGTAATCTGGAATATTAATGTAATTTTTAACCTTTTGAGGACAATTACCCTAAAAAAAGCCTTGTTTACATGGCACTTGGCATGTTTGCCGCATGACGAAATAGTTCATGGGCTAAATCAGTATATCGACTGCGAAATGCCCTAACTCCTAATTGTCGAAGTCAAATTTCCTGTCTCAAATACGTTAGGAGATAATACAATAAATTTTCACGTTGGTTTAGTTAGGAGGTGTTTCCAAAATTTAGTTGGATGCAGTTGCAACTAAATTTCCGCTCGAAAAAAAAAGCACATTTCACCGTCAATATATATAATATATATAAAAGGCAAAGTCTTCACTTCCTCACTCATCAACATTCAGCCCAAACCCGTAAGATAAGATAAGATAATCATTTTTTTGCTTAAACATGAGTACAGTACATACGTCACAAAATAAATTAACAACATGCAACAGATGTTTTAATTCAAAGTTGATCATGATGATTTGCCTTGAACAATGGCATGCAAATATTTCAAATTTATACAAATAAATGGTAAATGATATTTATTTTTGCAAATAGGATGCGATTTTTATAAAAATCCAAATAGAAGCATTCTAACGTGTCATTGAGAGCTGTGGTGGCCGAGGGGCGCTTTGACTTACGAGTTGTAGGTAGCGGGTTCAAACCCAGCCAGGCGCATTACTTTGTGTAATTAACTTCATTACCACTGCTCTCAAAACGGTGAAGGAAAACATCGCGAGGAAACCGGCATGTCCTAGAACCAAAAATTCGAAGATATGTGACATTCACCAACCCGCGCTGGGCTTGCGTGGTGGATAGCGGCCTATTCCCTCTCCTAGAGAGGAGGCCTGAGTCCGAGCAGTGGAAACATTAAAAAGGCTGATAATGATGATGATGAACGTGTCATTAATTAAAATAAAATAAAATAAATATATATGTAGGTGACATCGCGGCACAGAGAGAGAGAGAGATAGAGAGGCTGAAGACCAAACTCTAGGAAGTGGTTCAACTCAATGAGCAGAAGCAGATTTTAAAAACATGACCACACATTTCCGTTACACCTTATGTACATTTTAAACGTCTAAAGTTGGTAAAATGTCTTAGTCATGGCACGAATAACCGACAGCTAATTCAATAATTAATAACTCATCAGCTACCAAAGAAACTTCAACCTCAAGAAAACCATTTACTTTTTCATTACAATGGCCACTAATTGAACTACACGGATAAACACAATTTGACGGGTCACGGCAGTGCCGGATTAAGCCTATCCCCCCATAGAAAATTCTACCAAGGGGCCCCTTAAAACTTTCTAAATGACACTGAAATAAAACTTCTTCAATCCATTTTCAAACAGGCCCCAAAGCCGTTAGGTAACAATGGGTCCGTGGGCACATTGTATTATATAATATCTGGATATAGTTAGAAATCATATGACACAGATATCTTGATATGTTTACGGCGCGTATTGTTCCACGCGCGCCTCAAGGAGTTGTCAGCAAACCGTAGGGGCCCAGCAGGGTCGAAGCTTACTGGGGCGAGGATCTGTTTCTGAAAGGAAGATTTAGCCCCGGTACGGAAGGCAACGATGGAATAGGAGTGAGTTTTTAGTCAGTAAACACCATCTCCCGCTGCTCTTGGGTGCAGCGGGAGATGTCATTAGAAGATTTTCCCACCAAAAAAAAATCTTGATGTGTTTTTTTTCGTCCATGCGGGGGGCCTCCCTATGGGCCCGTTGCATTTAGCAACTCTTGCTACGTGACTAATCCGCCACTGGGTCTCGGATAAAACACATAAATGCGATCCCGGTCGGGTATAATGGCGGGTTCTGATTAATTGCCTAGCCCGCCACGCCATCTTGCGGCGAGTAAATTTAATTCAAGTAAGTACGAGCGGTTTTCTGCGCCATTAGGTGAGCCCTATTAGGTAAGTTAGAACGATTTTCTATGACGCTGGGTATCGTATGAGCTACACTTGAGTGCAGAATTAAGTGGACAGTTTTAATGAAGTCAGATTTTTTTTAGTTTCAGCGACACCGAAAACCGCAATAACCCGCGATATTCCTGCCACACACATTTTTATTTCTTGTATGGTTTTATGTTTAGTGATATATTATGATATTGGAGACTTCTCAACAACACCAAGTCCCCAACCAAGTCCCCACCAAGTTTGACTGTCTATTCGCGATAAACTCAAAGACTCTTGAATGCATTTTTACCGACTTCCCAAAAAGGAGGAGGTACTACGTTCGGCTGTTTGTATGTTTTTTTTTTTTTTTTTTTTTTTTTTTTTGTATGTTTGTTCGTCGAATACTCCCCCAAATGTGGACGGATTTTCAAAATTCTTTTTTTGTTCGAAAGTAGATAGCTCTGAGGTGGTCCCATTATCACCAAATTAGGATCTGATGATGGAATCTTGGAGAAATCGAGGGCAACCTTCAAATTTTATAGGCTCACTTATTGATTTTCGCATATTTTATGAAGTATCTTGTGTATTTGCGTATGGTCGTCACCATCTCAGGTAGCTGGGCTGATGATGGAAGGTACAACTCCTTAACAGTAAGAAGTTACTCGAACAGGCAAGGACTGTTTTAGTAAATTGTTTTGATGTTTGATAGGGCATTTGCCACATTTGGTCTCATGATCATCAAGTCATGACCTGATGCTGCAGTCAGGATAGTCTGCAGAGTACCTAAGTCCTCGACAACAAACAGCAGATATATCGAGTTTAGGCTCATTGAAAACGGCTCGATGTGTGGATAAACGTACTGCTAATAAAGAACACCGAAGTACATAGAGACCTGATGCTGAAGCCAGGAGCATCAGGAAAAGTACAAACCTTGAAATTACAGCACCGTAGTCGTGTTTGGGCTCATTTTAAACAGGACTAAATTTTAAGTTCATTGCAATGTTGACATAAATCTGGCCTGATGCTGCAGCCGGGATTATCAGCATCTAGTTTAATGACTGTTTGAAAGAAGAGGGGGAGAGGATATATCGAACTGATCTGATGATGAAAGCCGAAAGGTAAATTAATGTAATCTAACCGTGTTTGGGATTATTAGAACCGTTATGAGATGCGCTCTGACTATAAGGTATTTAAGTTTGACTGAGGGGTACTTTTTAGTGGTGGTACCGTAACTAAAAAGTGTAAAATAAAAAAAAACTTTTTACAAAAAAAATATAACCGACTTCAATGATAAAAAACACTGAAAAGTATCAAATAACTTTAATTTTGGAAGTCGGTGTTAAATAACGAAGAGACTAAACTATTAAAGAAACACCGACTTCCAAAATTAAAGTTATTTGATACTTTTCAGTGTTTTTTATCATTGAAGTCGGTTATATTTTTTTTGTAAAAAGTTTTTTTTTTTTACCAATAGAGTGATTGTAGCATAGTAGAATTAACCCTTCAGATACCGTCAATTAGAGACACAATAGTAAGACAATAGATGCGCGGCCACCGGTGGTCGCTTGGGGATTCATGAATTAAAAACAAAGAAACGCTAGTGTGAATCTGGGACGGGACGCTACTATTATACAGAGTGCTCACTGAAATGAAATGAGCATGATGTGAACCATCCATCCACTTCACCAGCCATAGAAGATGTCTATAAAATATAAACTTGAATACTTAGGTTCGGTGGCCTGTAAAACTCTAACATCAGTTGGAATTAAATTATTACAAAATTGACCTGTTGAAGCAATCCCTAGATAAGCTCAGGCTCAAGAGATCGAATAATATTCTAATGTTAAGTGCTAGAAGAATGCTGCGAGACGCGCCTAGCATGCTGAGGAAACACTGAAAAAGAAATAAATAACAACACTTACTTCTAGAAAGGTAAGGCGTGTGCGAGCTCTGAAAAACAGAGCTACAATATTGTTTGAAAGAGTGATTGCAGCCCTGTATCAGAAAGGACAACTGAAGGAACATGGTAAACGTCTGACAGTCCCTCTCGCTTCACCAAAAGCGGGAAAGGTATCGATAATTTATCTCCCAAAAAAGGCTAAAGTACTTGTAATCCATGCTAAGGTGGTCTGGTAGATATCGCTGTTAGCAATAAGACCGCCATTGTACCCAAAGATGTAGGTAAGTTAGTTTTAAAAGTTTTGTTATTGTTTTGGTGTACAATAAAGTTTATTCTATTCTATTCTAAAGTCATAAACATTTAAAAATTATTACAACCTGAACCAATCTCATAAATGTCATTACTACTTCATATTTTACAATAACTAAAGCTAGACAAGATAAGAAAAGAATTATTCTTAGAAAAACTGAAGGAAAATTACTAGAGACGTGCCGACTATGTCTTTGGCCGACCAGGCGATTAGTTGATTGTAAAAAAGCCGACTAATTGGTCGATTAGTCGGCCAAGTCGGTCACGGTTTCGGTGTAGCCGCGTGCGCTTCAAAAAGAGGACATGGGTTGCATATTATAATTAGGGGAGAAGAGGAATAGAACAATGTACACAGTTAAAAAAAAATCGATTGGGTAAATCATCTGATGACAAAACCCGCTCTTGGGTGGAGCGGGAGATAGTGTCAGACTCTTACTGACTAAAAACCCCACCCGTTCCTTCTAGCCTTCATACCGGGGCTCGAGTTTCCTTTCGGATAACCCCAGCCCCAGTAGGCTTCGACCTAGCTGGGCCCCTCCTGTTGCTGACAACTCCTTACGGCGCGCGGGAACAGTGCCCTTGGAACCCAAGAGAGGAAAAGAGAACGAGTAAGAAAACCATCCATGATGGATAGATGATTTGGCCAAAACAGCTCTAAAACCTGAACCAGGCACTAGTCTAGTCCAGGACCGAGAGAGGTTTGGAAAGTGTTGAAGGAAGTGTTTGCCAAAAGGCACATAAAAAACAGTTGTTATCAAAAATTAAAGAGTACTTGATGAAAGAAGGCTAGAAATTAATGAATTGCCGACTATGAAAGTGGCCGACTACCGACTAGTCGACAAGAGTCGGCGCATCTCTATATATTACTTCTAGATAAAATTACGCTGTCAGACGTTATTACCACAATTGTGTAGGATGAGAATTGGCTTTACACGTTCTAATTTGTTTCTTAGCATCTTTCAAGTAAATTATTTTTCTCATAAGTAACTTCTGAGAAAACCGAAATTAATTTGAAGAAATGTTATTTACTTCAATAAATTCCTATCCTATGGGTATTTATTATATTAACTTATTAAAGAATACAAGTGTAATATTTGTTTACAGTGAGCTGGAGTGTTTAGACTTATTGTTAGTGTCCTCGTACACGGGCCACAAAAAAAAGCTGAAGCGCGCGACAGCTTGTGGCCGGAGAAGCTAGAAGCGGCTTTTAGCTTTTTTTCGGGTCACAAAAAAGGCCGCCACAAAAAGAAGCTAGAAGCGGTTTTTTTTGTAGCCCGTGTGCGGGGTATTTAGACTTTTTGTGGCGTTCTTGTAAAACTTGTAAGAAAGTTTTTAATATTGCGATGATTTAGTCACGCACACAAACATTTTAAAAAATGCAAAAAATCTCGTCCTGCGTGCGTATTCTACGCATTACAATAAATACTTATATGAAATAGACATTTGCGGAGGTTACGCGTGCGGAGCAATCCCGCATGCGTGATCAAAACCGCACGATATTAAAAACACCCTTAGTTTTCATACAAATGTTATAAAGGCGAAAGTTTGTCAGTGTGTATATGATTTTTACTTCTTCACGTTCAAACGGCTGTACGGATTTGGATGTAATTTGGTTCACGAGTTGACCTTGTCCTGGAATAGCACATAAGATATACCGGGAATATGTTCCTTTAGGATATTTGTCTTAATTCACGAGGGCGAAGCCGCTGGCAGATGCTAGTGTAAGCCGGAAACATGAGAAAGAAGATTAATGATTAGTGCCTATACAGTTATTTATTTGTTGACCTAATTTTACGAGAATAGCCCATGACGTGTATAAATTAATAACCAGTTAGCGGTGCGGGTATGAGGACCGAGGATGATGAAGCCATTTTCTACTTCCAGAAATGTAGTAAGTCTAAAAAAAAACCTTTTTATAAAAAAAAATACCGACTACCGAGTTTCCTCCATTTCGCCAAGATTCCATCGTCAGATCCCAATTTGGTGAATATGGGACTATTTGGAAACTATACCCTTTCCAACAAAATAAGAATTTTTCTAATCGGTTGTAGTTAGAAGTCGGTTAAAATAACTCATCTTGTATCACTATGAAATAAAACAGGGTGTCTAAGTGGGAAAATTTATTACATACAAGCTGACCCGGCGAATTTCGTACAGCCTAACAGTCAATGAATGTTTTATATTTTACGATATCTGTCAACCGATTGCGATGCAACAAAGCCTAAGTAATATATAAAAGAGAATTTTGGTATATAAAAGTTATGTAATCAATTTCGTACATTTTAAGGGATGCGGGCAAAAATCTTTTACAGATTTATTATAAGTATAGATTTAAAGTGATTGAACTGATTAGACACCTAACTATACTGGATTTGGCATCCAGTCTTACAAAATGTAAGAGTATACTATTAGTAGAACAAAAAAAATATCACCAGTAGTGAAGATTATTCACAGATGCAAGTCGCGTCCTCCACTTCTCGACTACACTGTCCATGGTTTTAAAATTAAAGACTACAAGTATTATTTGTTTTATTTTGGTTGCACGAACAACGTTGACACAGACTAATTGTTACTCCCTTATTAAGTTAATTGGATTACTAACAATGGCTTCTACTTAATATTACGAATGCGATAGTCTGGGCGTTTGTTACTCAATCTTGATTGGACGAATTGATCAAACACCCACGCTTTTTTTTGATGAGGCATATCATCAAATGCTTTCTCCCAATCTAGTGTCGAAATCTCTTTGAGGCACGTGTAAAACACTTCGCATCGTCGACACAGACCTGAGACCCTACCACAAGCACATAAAGCGATCCATTTTACGGCCTAAACTGAACTGATGAAGGGATGGAGCTATATAGGGTGTCCAGCTCTATTTGTTTTACTCGCTCGCACGACTGATACTTTAATACGTCATGGTAAGGCTTCGGGTCTTTATTGGACGGGTAGACGGCGAGTTACTCACTGGTCGTCGTCCGCAAGCCCGCACCTACGATAGCACCTGGGTTTTGTCCTTTGGCGGCAGTTCAAACGTATCCGTTTCTTCTTAGTACACACGGGTAGGCTATGTTATTTTGGACATAATTGTGGGAATTTTCTTTCAGTTTTAAACCCTTGCAATAATTCCCGACTTTCAAATAGACAAAGCCGCTGGTAGACGCTAGTTAATTCTTATAACGCAAATTGTTTTGAAGCACCGAAGGTCAAACAAGCTCTTATTTGGTGAAGGTCATAACACAAAGGTCAAAAAATATATTTTGAAGACCTTCAATGAAACTAAGTTAAAGTGAAATAAAAGAACTTCTAATGTTCTTTGAAGAGCAAGTTTTATTTACTCGTTTAAGTCCCTAAAGGTATTTAATATTATTTAGAAAATTCACTTTCGTATATCTATCTGAGCAGTTTTTTCGAAAGGACTATTAGAAAATAGTATAATTGATTGTGTTGAAGACTTTCATTAATAACCTAGAAGGAGGTCATTACTCAAACGATTGTATCTCTTAATATATATATTGTCTTTTCAAAGTAATAAGTAACCGTTTTGAAACTGAAAAATGCACTAGAGCGACTTCAGAAACTACTGTTTTGAAACTGAAAAATGCACTAGAGCGACTTCAGAAACTACTGTTTTGAAACTGAAAAATGCACTAGAGCGGCAACAGAAACTACCATTTTCAAACTGACTAATGCATTATTAGAGCAACTTTAAAAACTACTGTTTTCAAACTGGCAAATACACTAGAGCGACTCCAGAAACTACCGTTTTGAAACTGAAAAATTTACTAGAGCGGCAACAGAAACTACCATTTTCAAACTGATTAATGCATTAGAGCAACTTTAAAAACTACTGTTTTCAAACGGACAAATACACTAGAACAACTTCAAAAACTTCCGTTTTGAAACTAAAAAATGCACTAGAGCGACTTTAGAAACCATCGTTTTTCAAACTGGCAAATACACTAGATCGACTTCAGATCAGAAACTAACTTTTTCGACTAGTAAATAATCTGTCGTTGTTTATTACTACCAAACCGTTTTAATATCTGTAGAAATGATGAATGTAGTATGTTATTTATTGGATTCACTGAAGCTTTTTGATTTACCGTTTTCCCCATTTCCTCTACTGTTGTAACAAATTGATATTTTTATTGATCATAGTTTGCTATTTGTCATTTACGCTTTGATTTTAATTCCATACTTTGATTTATAGTTATTAAAATTGAGTTCGGGATTTCTTTGGACCGGGACTGCGGTCCCAACTTCCATTTATAACATTTTTTTTAGTTGTTTTTCGGGATCACAAATAAAATAAATACAGTTTTATTAGTAACTATACTTTAATTCATTAGACCCATGCGAATGCCCGTTCGCTCTCTAATTGTCTTTCTATTGTGTCTCTAATTACGGTATTCTAAAGGTTAATGCCTTTTCTCTTGTGGTCCCACAATTCTACTCAAAAAAAGGGATTGGACCGTGGTCCCGGTTCAAAGAGCCTCACGATCCTTTTAATTGACATTATAGTAGTATACAAGTTGATTTTTGAACTAAAGGTAGGTAATATTTCGGGAAATGACAGCACTAATTACTACTCGCGAAACACAATTTTGATAGCTGGTGGACTACTGGGGCCTTAACACCCGTGTGGACCAGAAAGAGAGATAGAGCTATACACATACGCCCTATAAATCTCCATCCATTTAAAAGTTCAGTTTAGGTCATAAAATGGATCGCGCTAAGAGCTAATGCTTGGTCTCCTGATGTAGGTATTTTCACGATTGTCCCTTTATAAAGTTTTAAAAATTGGAATGAGAAGGCGAGGAACCGTGATCGTTGGAAGGAGTGGAGGGAGGCCTTTGCCCAGCAGTGGGACAATATGAGCTAGTTATAATAATAATAATGTTTTCATCAAAAACAATTTGTAATTTTTATTGTTTTTAATCGGTGACGGTGAAGGAAAACATCGTGAGGAAACCGGCATGTCCTAGAACCAAAAATTCGAAGACATGTGACATCACCAATCCGCACTGGGCCAGCGTAGTGGATTATGGTCCATTTCCTCTCCTAGAGAGGAGGCCTGAGTCCCAGCGACGCATTAAAAGGCAGATTATGCTATGTTATGCTGTATGTTTTTTAAATTGATAAAATATTTACAAAAGTAGATCCTCCCTTCAAGACGAGCGGTAGGTAATTTGTTCCGTTTCAGACAAGACTCGCGAGTTATTTTCTCGCCATCCGTAAACAGACCGCCTCCAGAATGCAATAAGAAAATGTAATTACTTTCTGTCTGCTAGACTTTTTGTAAATTGAATCAAACCTTTATTTATTTATTAAGGAATAAAGTTATTCTGAGATGGGTACCGGGTCATTCTGGAATTACTGGCAATGAAAAAGCCGACGAACTTGCAAGGACTGGGGCTCAGGGTCATCAGATAGGACCAGAACCTTTCTGTGGTATCTCAAAGAACCAGGCCATGCAGACCCTTAAGGGCAACCTATTTGGCGATTCAAAAAAGCACTGGTTGTTACAACCAGGACTGCTACACGCCAAATCTCTAATAGAAGGCTACTCACAAAAACGAACTGCCGAGCTTCTTGAGCTTAGCAGGACGAACATCTGTGCGATAGCCCGCGCCTTAACCGGCCACTGCAAATTAAACAGGCACCAATTTCACATGAAACTGAGTGACACTGATGTTTGCAGGTACTGTAATCAGGAGAGGGAGACGCCTAAGCACCTGTTGTGTGAATGTGGGCCCCTTATCCACAAACGGAGTATCCATCTGGGTCGACACATTATTCGCCCGGAGGAGATTAAAACTCTCAAAGCTAGGAGTATTCTAGACTTCCTGGAAGCCTCCCGGCTAAAAGAGTTACTCTAACAAGGTGGCGAGTCACAATAGATCTTTTAGGTCGCAGTGACTACATCTCCTACACTATGGGAGATGCATAGCCCCTTTTCTTCAAAAATAATAATAATTATTTATTAGAACTTCATGCAACACAAATGTACAAAGGCGGACTTGATGCCTTAGGCATTCTCTACCAGTCAACCAAGGATGGTGAAGAGAAAATATGGCAGGTGCTTAAAAATATGTACGTCCGTACGTTTGTTTCTTCTTTCTTCTAACTTGTCATTATAAGATTTTATTTCATAAGAGATGCATTGGTAACCTAAAAAAGCTATTTACATTATTATATTTTATGGCAGGTGTGACGTATTAAGGTGGTGCATCACGACTCACATTTTCACGTTTTTCATACAACCGCTCATAACTGATTATGACGTTATCACACACTTTTCATTAGATATTTTGGAAACACAGTATTTTGAGGATATTATCTAGGTTTCTAAAGAAACCAATTTCTAAATTAGTGTAAAACTAATCCAGTAAAAACCTCTGAAAATGTTCTATTTTGTATGAACTTTGACACTTCATAATTTGCCTAAAAATTAAAAAAGTCAAAAAAGTAATCCTCTAGAGACCTTGCAAATTTTATTAAGATTCTAAATGATGACAACTTTTTCTAAAAACTTTTAAGGGTTTAAAAAAACAGCTATTTCCTGGAGCAAGTTTTGTGAAATTTTCGAGTAAATCTCGGAATTACCGAATACTAACAGAGTTTCCAGGCGTTATCTCTCTTTTTTTTGCGTTGCCTTTTCGTCAAACATCGCGTTGGATTGCATTAAATGAAGTAACAAGCTTTTAAACCATTTTCGATGTTTACGATAAGCGAGTGGAGAAGGACCCTCTTAAGGGCAAGTGACGTATACACGTGAACGGTACAGAAGGGGCATTACTTGTTCAACCGTCAGCGGGTGCGCACTTGTTTACGGCAGCTTAGTGAACTCATTGTGAGTGACTTTTATTTATCAACCTAGCAGCAACCCTGGACACTGGTGAAGAGATTTTATATTCCTTACACTAGGATGTCCTCATGTGTGTTCACAGTCATATACAAGGCACAACAGGAACAACTATCTGTAGGCTACACAAACATTTGTTCAGTTTAGGAATCGAACCCACGATTCGCAGCGCAGTAGCCAAACTAATATTGTAGATTATTTTTTTAAAGAGCCTAGCCTAACCTAACCTATCCATGGAGCTTTTTGCCGGGTCTTCTTCATAGGATCCACCAGTGCACAACAAAAAATAAAATAAAGTATAGATATGGTCCAATTTGTCTGGCCAGAAGTGTACCAAGCTAGCTCAAGTCCCGTCTCATTAGGTAGGTGTTTGTCAAGTACAGTGCTATATGCTGTTCCCGTGGGTGTGTGTGGGGTTCCTACGGCATCACGGTCACCGAGCTACACGGTCGGGTTGGCGGGGTGGAGGAATGGTGGTAATTTGTTCGTAGCTGTGTTCGTTGATACGGTATTTTGTTTAAAGTCTTTTTTGTTTGTTGGTATGAGTCGTGAGGAATGGGTATGGTATTAATATTAGATTAACACAAAAGTTGGTGAATGATTTTCTAGATTAACTGCCATAGTAGTACCATTAGTACCACCACAGTAGTACTACCATTAGTACCACCACAGTAGTACTACCATTAGTACCACCACAGTAGTACTACCTTTGGTACCACCACAGTAGTACTACCATTGGTACCACCACAGTAGTATCACCACAGTAGTACTACCATTGGTACCACCACAGTAGTACCACCACAGTAGTACTACCATTAGTACCACCACAGTAGTACTACCATTGGTACCACCACAGTAGTACCACCACAGTAGTACTACCATTGGTACCACCACATTAGTACCACCACAGTAGTACTACCATTGGTACCACCATGGTAGTACCACCACAGTAGTACTACCATTAGTACCACCACAGTAGTACTACCATTAGTACCACCACAGTAGTACTACCATTGGTATCACCACAGTAGTACCACCACAGTAGTACTACCATTGGTACCATCAAAGTAGTACCACCACAGTAGTACTACCATTGGTACCACCACAGTAGTACCACCACAGTAGTACTACCATTAGTACCACCACAGTAGTACTACCATTGGTACCACCACAGTAGTACCACCACAGTAGTACTACCATTAGTACCACCACAGTAGTACCACCACAGTAGTACTACCATTAGTACCACCATAGTAGTACTACCATTAGTACCACCACATACGTTTTTCCGAAATCAAAACTAGTTTCTTTTTGTGTCCCACATCGTGGACCGATGATTTGGTGAGGATCGCGGGAATCCGACAGATGCGAAACGCACAGGACCGGACACTATGGCAACACTTCGGGAGCCCTATGTCCAACAGTCTTCGAATATTTGGTTCTAGGACAAGTCGGTTTCCTCGCCACGTTTTTTTTCACTGTTTTTAGAGCAGTGGTGATGATATGAATTATACAAAAGTAATGCACTTGGCTAGGTTTGAACCTGCGACCCACAACTCGTAACTCAAGATAGTTATCACTGGGCCACTGCTGTTCCGCGGATTTTACGAGCGCATTCTCTTATGCAACATTTGAGAGGAAAGCTAAAAGTAAATTCGAAAATACATCACACAAAGGTCTATTTCTTTTGTGTGTCTAATACAAGGTAAGCAAGCATTGTTCCAGAATTAGTAGAAAGAGCTAATGATTGTTATGTCATGCTGTCGAGTGTTGGTTCAACCGCCATAGTTCTGAACTATGAAAGGTTGCAACCGCAGAAACTCGTTCCCAGCTGTTGACTTTGACAACTCAATGTAGACGAGAACATTTGTTACACTCATAAGGGTGGGTCTACACCAAGGGCGGATCTAAGAATATTTTCTGGGGAGAGGGGAGGGGGGGGAGGAGCACAAAGGGCGGACGGGCAAAAATCAATAATACCTTGAAGTATCGTACTTCAAGTTTATTTCAACAATTCAATTTTCACAACTCTGATAATATCAGTTTCTTCTAAGTATGTACTTTGATAGAATTTGCACAGTAGGTACAAAAAATACCGTTCGGGGGGGACGGGACATGTCCCCGTGCCCCCCTCCAAAATCCGCCCTATAAAGTTCAGTATCTGTTTTAATTATTCGCACAAATTGATTCCTTTTCAGTAGTGTAAACTATATACTTCAGCAAAGTTTTTCGAGAAGATTGACTCGATACATTTGCTGCCAAATGCTACAAAAACATTACAATGTGTACATCTATATTCTAATGGCACCTAAACAAATGAACTATTTATACGAAGACATGGTTTAAAAGACAGTATGCAGGTTAAAAATATTAACAAAAAAAGAGGAGTCGACCATAACCGGAGTACAAGCCAAACAGAAGATGCCACAGCGCGCACTGGCGACTTTGTCACCGTAGTTTTTGACAAAAAAGTCCCTATGCCTATGAACCCAACATGTAGTGCACGCACTTGAAGACATGACAGTTACAAAAAATGGAAAGAAAAATTATTGTCACCGTGACAAAAGTCACTAGTGCGCGCTATGTCTAATATCGGTCGCGCTCGGCTCCTCTAGAGTTGGTCCACATTACACGAATTCGAGCTCGGCTCGAGCTCGGCTTGTGATCGGCTCTTCTAGTGTAGACCCACCTTAAGGAAGAGTTATGGTTGACGATGAACTGGCAAAGTTAAACATGTTACTGCAACACTGTGATATAACTTTATACGTATAACTCTGGTTCAATAATCAAAGTTGATTAGGAGATCTTGATAATTGTTTACTAAAAGAAGAACCTTATAAAAAGTATCGAATATAACTACTTTTAAATGATTAAATATTATACATAATTCCCAAGTCGTTTAGCTTTTTAGACAGGCTTATACAGGTCAACTTTCAAGGTTGTCATAACCTGAAGATATGACATATTGATAGTCAATATTGCTGCCTGAAGATGACAAGGGTCGAAAAATGTGACATAGGGTAGCACCCCGAGCCGATTATCATAATACGATGCCGAATTCATTTATAAACCCGTTTGGCTCTCTGATAGGAAAGGTCTGCTATTGCTAGTCGTGGGTATAGAAAAGTTAAGGGGGGAAGTATGTCGAAAAGTTAGGCAATAATTACTTCGTTTTTTTACTGGACTGCGCCAGAAAGAGTTTTCAATGCACGGAGAGGTTTGCATAAAGGAATCTAATCCCACATCAAAATCGCTAGTTACTTTCCCGGGAATTCCACATTTGCTGGATTAGATTTTCTATTAACAAATCAGCTGTGCATTTGATTCAATTCCTATGTTCTTTCTACACTAGTTTTGTTATGCGTAGAATCGTAAAATACACCAAAATATATAAATGATTATGATGAATATTTTATGATGAATATTTTGTAAGTAGGTTTAAAAAAAACAGTTTTACTCGTCAATTTTGTTTTCGTCAGGTTAAACGAGATGAGGCCGGTGTTTCCTAGCTGACTACCCTGAGAAGAAACACCGAAACAAACTCAAGGGGCAAAGTCTCTTTTAAAGTCCATACAGTAAATATGTAATGTGGTGATTGTGTGTGGTGTGTGGTCAAGTCACATAAGAACCATGCAGATTTGTCTGAGATGGTCTTTTATGTAATCTATCTATCTATACTTATAATAAATCTGTAGAGAGGTCAATTCTGTACATGAAATATATTTCCAAAATAACTATCAGGGGGTGATTAGTGATCGATACTGATGCCAAAAATGCAAACAGTAAAATTTTTGTCTGTCTGTCTGTCTGTCTGTCTGTCTGTATGTTCTTTATAGAAACAAAAACTACTCGATAGATTTTAACGAAACTTGGTAAAATCATTCTTCATACTCCTGGGCAGGTTATAGTACACTTTTCATCACGTTACGATCAATAGGAGCAGAGCAGTGAAGTGAAATGTTGGGGAAACGGGAGAAATTACTCCATTTTTTAAGCTTACGTCGCGTTTGCAGCCTTAATGGTTAAAGCTACATAGAAATCATGTACGACGGAAATGTTCTCCTTAAAATTATATAAAATATCCCAGAACAGCATATGTCTATCTTTTATGGTTGACTCACAATAACACATGTAACTTCCGATAGCTTAGCAGTTCGGAGCTTTCTGTTTATTTTTGTCTACTCTTACGTTTATAACACTCTCACTTATCCCTAATTAAGAGTAAGAATAAAAAAGTTAATATTATTATCTATTCAATAAAAAAAGAATCATAAAAATCGGTATAGAAACACCAAAGTTATACATGAAAAACGCTAATAAGCCATAGCGCGTGAATACTGAATCATGCTATAAGGTTATTTTTGTGTAACGGTCGCGGCGCTCGACGCGGCTCGCGGCGGCAATATTTGGCTGTTGATGCAAATAGACGCTCAGAGTGTTCGACCTTATTGACAGACAATAATTGATTTTAACAAACCGTGCTTATCAGCGCGACTTTTAGTCTACTCTTACGTTAAATAATTTATTTTTAGATTTCTTTGGTTGTTATTTTATAAAATAGGTATTTTGGTAGTGTTTAAATATTTCTTAGCTTAATTATAAATTCAACTTTCTTTAAAATTTATTTAGCTGTAGTTTTAAATAGGTAAGTACCTAGGTATCAAATAGGTTATTTCATTCTATTAGACGTAGTTTAGGTACCTACTTATACTTATAATAAATCTGTAGAAGTGAAAATTCTGTAGGTACATTAAAAACCCGCTGTGGAGTTCACTAAGGGCCGCTGCACATGGCTAACATACTATTTATTTGGGTAAATAATATGTAGTTTCCGTGTTCTAAACGTTTCGTAAATGGCGTTGGCGTCGAGTTTGATCACGCTATGGGAACACTTTTTGGGAATAAAGAAAGGAGCGCGTTTTCCTTTAACCCATTTATTAATTACATCGAACACGGAGACATTGGCACCATTGGGACATGTCTGAGGTGTTTACACACTGTCACGCGCGTAAGTGGAAGGGACGCGCGTATCTGGAACGTCTCGAATCGTCTCGCGCATCATGTTGTTTTCCAGTCCCTGGGCTCTTAGAATTCGACATCAGACGTTTCAGATCTTTGATTTTGACGACCCCGTTGTCGCTGGCATAAGCAACAGGATCCGCGTACAAAGTCGCTGGCAGAAGCTAGTACATAATAAAAATATTGTATTACCAGTTACTAGTTCCATTTGTTTACCATCTCTCCATATTACTGTGGCAAAAAATAAAATGGCCAAAATTGAAATTTATAGTCCGCCCTATTTATTTCAATCTGTTTTTAGTAAATATTTGTTGTAATAGCGGCCACCGAGATGTGCCGAAACTGTCTGGCTATCACGGCTTTTTTTTTGGTAGGTAAATATCATCCAAATGACCTCCCCCACTCTTGGGCGGAGCGGGAGAAGTGACAGATTCTTATAAACAAAAAACCCACCCCGTTCCTTCGTGCCTTCATACCGGGGCTGAGCTACCTTTCAGAGCCAACCCTGGCCCCAGTAGGCTTCGACCCAGCTGGGGTTGCTGACAACTCCTTGAGGCGCGCAGGGACAGTGCGCGCGCACTGTCCCTGCGCGTCGACGACTTAGGCTCGGTCCGGACAGTTACCGGACGGTCGGATAGCGAGCTAAACATTGCCTGCCGTCCGCAAGCCCGCGCCTCGGTGGCCAGAAATCGGGATCGGAATCTTGGCGGCGGCAGGCACGCTGAGAGCGCCGTTGCCTGATGCGGTCGGCCTCCTCCTTTGCTAGCATTACTGCTTCGCAGAAGGAGGCGACGGCTGCTACTCCTCCTCGCTCCGGACCATGGCCTGTACCAAGGCCCGGTGCAAACTATTACGGTTCATGAGGTATCCTGGTGACACACAGACAGTGAAGTCTAAGAGCAATAGGGTCCCGTTTTTACATTGGGCATAGAACCCTAAAAAAGATCTCAAAAAGCCTTGTTATTAAAAAAAATAACCGACTTCACTAAAAAATGGAATTGAATTTGAGGAGTTCCCTCGATTTCCTCGGTTCATATTCAACTTGAGGAAATATGACCATATATCAAGCTACAGATCTGAGCTCAAATGGATGCCCATTCGCCAGAGAAGGAGTTTGCGCGCTCTGACTACACTTTACTCTTTGCTCAACTCTCCCACTCCTCCTTCGTATCTCATATCTCGCTTTCAATATCTATGTTCTTCTCATACTAAAAATCTGCGTTCTTCTAACAATCTTTTACTGCTTTGTCCTTCTCATACTTCTGATTTTGTTCATTCTTCCTTTCATGTTCAGTCTATACTTCTGTGGAATGCGCTTCCTCTTGACATCAGGACGGCCACCAGTCTGTACGCTTTTAAGCGGATGTTGCGGAATTATTTATTAAATAGATAGTGAAGTCGTCTCAAAACCTCTTTCTTGTACTTTATATATATATATATATATATGTATATATAATAATATATTTTATATTAAATTATATATGTATGTTTATTTTGTATTTGTTTTTTGAGTCCTTTTTTTTCATAGTCTACTTTTATGTTAATTTTATTTTTTTTATGCACCTACCACGTTTTTCTCTTTACCACCCTAGGTAGACTGGTAGAGAATGCCTAAGGCATTAAGTCCGCCTTTGTACTTTTATGTTGCATGAAGTTTTAATAAATAATAAATAAATAAATAAATTTCCCCAAGATTCTATCATCAGATCCCAACTTAGTGACTATGGGACCATTTTGGAAGTATACCCTTTCCAACAATAAAAGATTTTTTCAAATCGGTTGGCAAGCGACGAAGTTATGCGCGAACAAACAAAAAAAAAATACAACCATCCGAATTGAAAACCTCTTCCTTTTTTAGAAGTCGGTAAAAATTGCAAATACTTTGGGTCTAGTATAACCTCGTATCATTGATTCAAGCCAGACCAGTGAATCAGATAATATATTTGTCTCGCCGTTGTTTGAACTTTGTAATTTAATTGAATAAGTATCATGGTCTAGTGATTTTGAATGAAAGGTTATTCGGGTATTCGATTGTTGTTCCATCTGAAATATACTGGTGTTTGGGACGAATTTTGATTAGTTATTAAAGAGTTGTTGAAACTATACTTGTAATTCAATCGAGGCAAGTTTTCTTGTCTTTGTCTCCTATAATAAATATGCAAGCTATAAACAAAGTAGTGTATAACTAGCTTCTGCCAGCGGCTTCGTACGCATGAATGTTGGTTTCTTCATAGAAACCTAGTATATCCATTTATCTATGCATATCTATGCTATTATATCCATTTATCCCCTTAAGAGGCTCCTTTTCCACTCGCCTTTCGTCAACATCGAGTATGGTTTAATAGCTTGTTATTTCATCTAACGCAATCCAACGCGATGTATGACAAAAAGGCAACGCGAAAAAAGAGAGATAACGCCTGAAAACACTGTTAGTATTCGGTAATTCCGTGATTTACTCGAATAGGTATTTTACAAAACTTGTTCCAGGAAATAGCTGTTTTTTAAAACCCTTACACGTTTTTTTAAATAAATTTTCGTCATTTCGAATTTTAATAAAATTTGCAAGGCTTCTATAGTTTTACTTTTTTTTAATTTTTGAGTAAATTATGATGTGTTGTGCAAGTGAAAGTTCATGCAAAATAGCAGATTTTCAGAGGTTTTTACTGGATTAGTGTTACACAAAATTAGAAATTGATTTCAATAGAAGCCTAGATAATATCCACAAGATACTGTGTTTCAAAAATATCTAATGAGAAATGTGTAAAAACGTCATAATCAGGTTAGAGCGGTTGTATGAAAAATAGGAAAAATGTTGCATCTTTTTGGGAAATACTCTCTAGATGCTTGCCTACGTCATAAAAGGAAACTTTGGGCCCACGTTCCTAACATGCAGTAGTTGTGGCTGTGCGTTGATGTATATATCAGTCAGTGAGTTTCTCCTCATGTACTACTATTTTATATAATCCTTTTATATGTAACTACCACTTTGCTAGCGACTTCTTGCACGTGACTGTTTTCATAAAAATTTTCATCATCATCATCATCATTTCAGCCGATAGACGTCCACTATTGGACATGGGCCTCCCCCAAGTAATTGCCACAATGAACGATCTTGTGCGTCCTGCATCCATCGGATTCCCGCAAACTTCACTAGGTCATCGGTCCACCTTGTCGGAAGCCTTCCAACGCTGCGTTTGCGAGTATAATGTACTAGCTTTTACCCGCGGCTTTGCCCGCGTTTATTATTATATTTTAATTGCTCTCCCCTTTTCTTTCCTCTTTTTTTTTTATTAAATCATCATGTTCCGTCTCCAGGGTCTCAACTATCTCTGTACCAAAATTCATCAAAATCGGTTTTGCCATTTAGGCGTGAAGACGTAACAAACAAATTCGCTTTCTTTTTTATAATATTAGTAAGGATTTTAAATAAATATCATTATCATTTAACAGAGTAACACAGTAACACACTTGCAGGGTCAACTTAAAATAAAGCACGTAAAATAACATCCTCTCCAGAAATCTGAATTTAAATGTTCTTAATTTACATTTTATTTCAATTACTTTGATAAAAAGCGCCATTAGGAATAAAAGATGGTAGGAACCTAGATTTTTCGTACATTTATGTTCTCTTTCCACGAGGGAAATCCCTTGAATTATCGCATGATTTATTATTATATGACGACTAATTACGCCAAAATAAGGTTCTAGACTTCTGGCTATATTAGGTCGCTCAAATTATATTACACTAATCCATACTAATCCTTACTAATATTATAAAAGCGAAAGTGAGTTTGTTTGTTGTTACGTCTTCACGCCTAAATGGCAAAACCGATTTTAATGAATTTTGGTACAGAGATAGTTGGGACCCTGGAGACGGACATAGGCTATTTTATTTTTTAAGTGAGAAAAGGGGGAGGAAGAGTATAGTGTAACAGCTAGTTTATTATAAGGGAGAAAGTTTGTGTGTGAAGTTTACTGACTGCTTCACGCCGATACTGCTGAAGAGATTGAGATGAAATTTGACGCAGGAGTAGACTATGGCTTAGCAAATAGGGTATTTTTATCCCGGGACTATAAATTACATAAAGTAATGCGCCTGACTGGGTTTGAATCCGCGACCTACAACTCGTAAGTCAAGGCCGTAACCACTCGGTCACCATAACTCGATTTTATATTAATTTAATATAATACTTTGTATGTTAATATTTTTTTGCCATCGATTTATCTCGGCATCCACATGTACATTGACGGCAAACACATGTTTCCCGTTGCCCGTGAGTCCCATATAACGGTAGATAATATACATACTATATCCGCATTAAGGTGGGGATGAAACATTTTATGGGATAACGTTCCGGTCCGTTATTACCTACGGTCACTTCCTAAGTACCTATTTACATAATTAACTAACTATGTAATGGACACTTGGTTAGCTTTAAGTTTTTTTAACTTTGCTGTGCTTAAAAAAATATTCCTATACCGTGGGTGCATTCACATACAAGGTGTAAGGGACAGCCCTCCGCAAACTTTAAGGGCTCGCACAGTAGAAGAAACTGAACAACCTTCCACAAAAAATTTTTTTTCAGGAATCTCTGAGTCTGTCCCAGTGTCAAAATTTAATTTACGTTACTCGTATTTAAGTTACTCGTAACTTGATAATTATGAGAAACAAATTAGTTACGCAGACGAAACTTGACAAAAGTTTTTCGTGCCCACTTGACAGTTGACAGTGATACGTCGCGTTGACGTCGTAGTGACGTATTGCTATCGAGTTTACTATAGATACCGGCACGGATCTTGAGCGAAGAAGTCAATTATCGGACCTATTTAAAAGGAAAATAACACGCTGGATGGCAATGCTGATTCTTGGACCGAAGAAAAGCCCGGCCATCTGGTCACGCGAAGAGTCAACCATTAGTTGCGTAGAAGTCAAATATCGAGCCTATTTAGTGATATGAAGTGAGACGCGGGGGCGGGGAGCGTTAGTGATTGGTTCACCGCGCCATCGTGTCATAGACGTCACTCGAGATTCGTTCCCTGCGCTTGCTGCATGAATATAACAACGACGACGATTGGCTCGGCAATGTATGGAATGCGCAAAGCGATCCCCACACTGACGCCGAGCGCTCAAGATCCATGCTGATACCTATACGAGCGACAAACCACAAGTTAGTGGACCTGTATAGAGTGCCACTGTCGTTTCGAATAACCACGAAACTCCCGTGCAGAAGCCGCAGCAACCACGCGATCAGCGAGATACAATGCCCACAGTATATTATAATTAAGCATAATCAGGCCTATAATGTTCCAACAGCTGGCGCTCGCGCCTCCCTTTTAAGAGGGGGAATTGGCTAGAATAAACCACGCGAGCGCTGTGTGGTCTGGTAGATGTCATGTCATATAATGGTTTTTTGACATGTCGAGTACTGGTGATGAAATAACAAAATAACTAAGTAAAAAGACAACAACATACAATACTAGAAGTAAAAAAAAAAACAAGTTTTTTTTCATCTAATAACTGCACGCGCTCGAACTTATTACGGCAAAAAAACAATACTGTTTGAAGCACGGCCGTTTAACGATACCCGAAGAATTAAAGAAATGTCAAAATATTAATGTTTAAAGCTAAATAAAAAAAAACATGTACAGAACCTATGACGTCACCAACACACTAGATGTAAATATTACAACTTCTAAAGTATTTTTATCTCATTTTAAGTGAACTATAATTGTTCTTATGAGAATAAATTCTTTAAACCTAAATTAATTAATGCGACTTTTGGGTTTGAACTCACTACCTACATCTTATCTGTTGGGGCCGTTACCGCTGCTCCACAATGATTTGCACTGATAATACGACTTTGTTTATGTAACGATAGAATTCGACAATATATAAAATATTGAGCAAATTCCCTCGACGATCCACAAGGAAAGACTATTTTGCAGTTACCGCAAGCAAATGTGATCAACATAAAAACTATATTATTTCAAACCGAAAAAAAGTGGGTCACTGAAGGCCCCCACTTTTTCTTTTTCTTTCTGTTATAAAATCATCTAATGATATCCTTCACTCTTGGGAGGAG
The DNA here is from genome assembly GCA_949319445.1 of Mythimna lalbum. Taxonomy (NCBI): domain Eukaryota; kingdom Metazoa; phylum Arthropoda; class Insecta; order Lepidoptera; family Noctuidae; genus Mythimna; species Mythimna lalbum. The sequence continues at coordinate 13,516,728 of OX439357.1, read as the reverse complement.
CGGGTAATAGTGTCAGACTTTTATTGACTAAAAACCCACTCCAGTCCCTTCGCTGCCTTTCGTACCGGGCGCAGAGCTACTTTTCGGGGCTAACCCTGGCCCCAGTAGGCTTTGGCCCAGCTGGGCCCCTGCCGTTGCTGACAACTCCTTGAGGCGCGCGGGAACAGTGCGCGCCATTGACGACTTGGGCTCGGTCAGGACAGTTACCGGACTGCACCCATTGCTCGCCGTCCGCAAGTCCGCTTCAGGGACTCAGTCAAATATATACACAAAACATCCAAACCGGTTAAGCCGGTTAGGAGGAGTTAGGTGACAAATACACGCCCAGAAACTGACTGAGTGTAAAATTTTACACAAGGCTTCCTTTTTGACGTAGGTAGGGTTTAAAGTTTGCATGGGTTCTATTCTATTACAAGCTTTTATTTAGTTTCCCCTGTCCCGATGTTTGTCTGTCATCAAATCTTGCAAATTAAATTTAACCCACTTCCCGGTTAACGATTTAGCTGATTTTTTTATTAATTATATAGGTATACCTAGCTATAAAAGCTTGCTATGAAAAAATTATTATCATTAAAAGCTTGTTTTCTACATAAAATAGGTTTCTATTTTCACGCGGGCGAAGCCGGTGGCAGGAGCTAGTAGCACAATAAATTAACTCCACGTCATCCCACAATAAGTCTCCCCATAATTACTCATCCAATATTTACTGATGACGTCACAGGACTGCCTCGCAGAGATAAATTTAGTATAGAAATACATTCCATATTTTGTGGCAAGCTGTTACAGGCTAGCTTATACAAACGTTTGAGGAAACATTGTTCGAAGTAACAGCGAGTTTATCTTGTATTATCTTACAGTTTTTTAGTTTAAAAGGATCATGAAGATTTTGTATATTTTGCATTTTTTTTTATACTTTGATAAATATTCACTTCGTCATCATCGCTCATCGTAGGCCTAATAATGTTCCCACTGTTGGGACTCAGACCTCCTGTTAAGTGGAGGGAATGGGCCGTAATCCACCACGCGGGTCCAGTGCGGCTTGGTGGATGTCACATGTCTTCGAATTTTTGGTTCTGGGACATGCTGGTTTCCTCACAATATTTTCCTAGAGCAGTGGTGATGAAATAAAATACACAAAGTAATGCGCCAGGAATAGTGGTGGCTGAGTGGTAACGGCCCCGACTTACAAGTTGCAGGTCGCGGGTTCAAACCCAACCAGGGGCATTACTAAATAATCACATTATACATCTTATAAATCTGTAGAAGTTTTTAGTTGTGCGCAACACGTAAAAGGTACGAAATCGGTTGACTATATTGAAAGATATACTACATTGAATGACTGTTAGGTTGTATGAAGTTGTATGGTTAGCTAGTTAAACCGGCGAAGTTTTTATAAAAAATAATAACCAACTCGGTCAACGAATCTGCTGCCAGCGTTCTGGGCACATTTCCCATTGACATCGATGTGGACGAATTTTTTGACGCCCTATAAGTTCCTTTTGTTTTTTACCCGTTTGTACATATTTTTACTTTAAGTTTGTATATATACCTATTAGTTTATAATATTTAATAATTAAGATGTATATATGTATGTTAATAAAGCACAATATAGTTTTCTATCGCTTTATAGCAAAAATTCGGAACAAATCTGACTATAACACACTTCACTAAAAAATTTAATTGAATTTAAGAAGTTTCCTCAATTTCGCCAAGATTCCATCATCAGATTCCAACTTGGTGACTATGGGACCATTTGGGAAGTATACCCTTTCCAACAAAAAAATATTTTTCAAATCGGTTGGCAAGCGACGAAGTTATGTGCGAACAAACATAACAAAAATACAAACATCCGAATTGACAGAATCCTCCTTTTTTAGAAGTCGGTTAAAAACAAAAAAAAATTACCTCTTTATTATATTAGTATAGATTTATTTATTTATCTCAGGACCCTGAGGTCCTGGACCTTTATGAGGCGTATGAGGGACCGAAACCAACTTGCAGAGGCCCTTTTAGCACGGAGTAAGCATCTTACTCCGTGCCTTTTAGATGCGTTTAATGGAACGTGGTATCAACTAGTGATTATCCCTGTTCGCGCAATGCTAGTGCATCTTATTATTATTAATACTCAATACTCAATTCTTTATTGCAATAATAATGATAGGGTAAGACAGAGTGAGAAGGTTATATTGAAGATTTTAATTTCGTACATAAACACGTATTGCACTCAATAATCATATTTTAATCAACATACAACTTGACAAGACGACATGACTCGCAAAATGCAAAATAACTTAAGAATATTTGAATTTCGTGAGCAACCTTTTAATAAATAATGGAAAAACCACACGACACGTGTAAGTCGTTATCGTTGGTAATCTTCGTAGCACTGTAGCACCGAAGCTTCGTAGGATAGCTACGCCGTAGCGCGTAGCATTTTCCTGTTTCATTTGCTTGTTGTGCTTGCTTATTATATTTATAAGACGTAAAATGGTGTTAGATGCGAGTGAGTACTGGTTGTGTTATCATGTCTGGTTTTACTCAAAGAGAAGACATTGTAAGACTATTTTTCCATGGCTTTTGTATTGGATTCTCATAGAAAACTGGGTTAAAGTGACCCAGCGTTGCGTGATCAAAGCAAAAATGGGAAAAAATCACGTTTGTTGCATGGAAACTCCCTTAAATATTTATTTAACCCATATTTTTTTGTATTTGTTGTTACAGCGGCGATAGAAATACATCATCGGTGAAAATTTCAACTATGTAACTATCATGGTTCATGAGATACAGCCAGGTGACAGACAGACAAACGAACTGTGGAATTTTCGTAATAGGGTTCCGTTTTACCCTGCGGGTATGGAGCCCTAAAAAATCTGCAAACAAATTATAAATTGATTTTGCATAAATACAAACAACAATCAGTGTTTTTGCACCGGAAGCATCCAATCAATTTCCAATTGTTTACGCCTCAAACGACACGCTGACCGCATGAAACACACACACTCTACACACAACCCCACACACACGGCACACAACCACACACACGCATAACTACACGAAATATGTACAAAAACACTCGACACCATTTGCACACACTGTTGTAGTTGGAAAGCTGAAAATTTATTCGAAATTGTCGGCAAAATTTTTTCATCTGAAACAGTTTAAATTCAGATTTTGTGAACTGAAAGAGGGAAGAAAACCTTTGGTAGTATTTTTGGTGTCGATATGTGGAAATTGGAATTTCTTGTGAGGGGCACTCGGTGGCATGTCGCTCGACTGTCGCCGAATGAAAATATGAAATCCATTTAGAGTAGACAGTTTAATTTTAGAGTCGTCGAAGTGGACCAATGCCTTCGAGTGAAAATTCAATCGACTGTCATTGTATTTTTAACTTTAATTGAGACCAAGTTCAGTGATATAGTCTGTCTAAAAAGCCAAACGACTTGGGTATTATTTTTTATTTTTTATTTTAGTTCTCTAGGGTTTTATTTTTATTTTTTAAGTTAGTTTTAATTAATTTAAGTTTATATCTAGAAATAATTATTTTATTGTTTGAAATAAATGATTGCTTTTCAATAATAATAATAAAAAAAACGACTTGGGTAATTTGGGAAAAATGAAATCTGATGTAGTCAACACTGATTCAATTCAATGTTGATTAAGAGATCTTGATCATTGTTTACTAATAGAAGAACTTTATAAAAAAGTATCAAATATTATATATATAATCTTATATATAATATTTAGTATCAAATATTAAATATTATATATAAGATTTTTTAAATGATTAAATATTATACATAATTTCTAAGTTTTTTGCCTTTTCAGACAGACTAAAGTAATTATTTTTCTAATTGAATGATTTCTTGACAATTCAAAAGTGCCTGTAAATGGTTTATTTTAATTATTTGATGTTACTATTGAATTCGGAAAGTCTCTATGGCTTGTAAAATTTTCACGATGCACGATTAATAATAATAGTACATTCAAGCCTGTATTATTATCAGAGGTCGATGCAGGGTCATGAATAATTCTACCGAATTCCGACCTCTGATTATCATACTGCAGAGCAAAGTTCTTGCGGGATTGATTGACTAGCCGGCTAGATTTTTTTGTAATTTATCAATTACTAGCTGCTCCCAGCGGCTTCGTCCCCGTGATAGCAAAAAATTATCCCAAGGGAACATACTTCCGGGATAAAAAGTATCTTATGTCCTGTTCCAGAACATGGTCTATACGTGTACCAAGTTTCATCAAAATCGGTTTTGCCATATAGGCGTGAAGACGTAACAAACAAACAAACTCACTTTCGCTTCTATAATATTAGTAAGGATTGTACGACCCATGTTCTACTGAGCTGGTTTGGCATCAAAAGTTTTTTTTTTTTCATTTATTTATCACATAAACAAAATAATACAGAATTATCTAACTTAATAGCAACTAAAAACCACTAAGGTTTAAACTTGTGCTATCATGAATCTAACTCAAAATCGAAACAAAATTATTTTTTTTTATATGTATACATACGTTAATGTCGATAACAATTTAACTCTTCTACTGAGTAAAAAACATTCTTAAATAATACTTAAGTAATATTGTTTAAGTTTACATTATTAATATTGAGGCTAAGTAAACGATGAACAAAGATTGAAGGTTGAATGCTGTCCTAGACTGAGGCACTTTGTAAATGACCTCAACTCTTAGCTCTTTTGTCCTTAAACCTAATTTGGGAATAATTTAACTTGTTACGGTTTTCACAATTTAACCCTTCAGATACCGTCAATTAGAGACACAATAGTAAGACAATAGATGCGCGGCCACCGGTGGTCGCTTGGGGATTCATGAATTAAATGTGACTTTATTTAATTCCAATACAAAATCAAATAATAACCAAAATGAAATCCTAAAAGCTAGAGATGGGACAACTAGTTTGATAACTGGTTTGATCACATTTATAGTCGAATTTCCCGACTAATCGGCAACTGCTTGGTCCTTCTCTATTCATCATCATCATCATCATCATATTAGCCGAAAGACGTCCACTGTTGGACATAGGCCATGTCCATTAATGTTTTTAAAATATGAGGCATATAGATGAGTTTTATGAGCTAAGGATATGTGTATCCATCTGTTTCTCCGTAGCTCAAAAATGGGTGAACCGATTCGGATGCAGTTTTTTTACTTTTTATAGCAGGTTTTTTAATCCATCAAAATCGGTTTACATGTTGTTGGTGGGTTGAAAGTGGGAATGAACAGCTGCATGTTTGCTAAAATGGCCAAGATAACTGGAAATCGGATTAACTGTTTAAAAGTTATGGCGGGTGAAAGGACTTGATTCATACTTTACATAAATAAAATAAAAGTTGGGGATGTTGTTTATTAAATTTTTAACTTAATTAATACTTTGGTACACTTTGATTTGATCGTGTAAAACTGATTATTTTTTCTTCCGTGCCTGCTCTGTCAAACTTTTAGTAAAATCCCTCCAATCTTACAATTTTACTCTTGCCCGGACTTCCTCCTTCTAGTTCTGATTCAAATATATATAAAAAAATTAATTTGAACGCATATCTCAATAGTTTAATGAAACAATATTTTCGTGTAATTCGTTCAGCGGTATAGTCGGCATTTTCCCCGACTATAAATATTTTTGCTGGATAGTCGGCCCTCCCGACAAGTTCGTCCATCCATCACTACTAAAAATCCTTTCTTTTCACAAAAACACAGAGCTATTTATTACAAAACCACGAGAATCTCTGTGCCAACCCACTCGTAACGTGGGAACAGTTTCCGCTCTCGAAGCGTCGGCGTCACTGAATTCTTAACATGAAATCAAAGGGAACCATCCCTTGAGGAATCCAGAGAATTTGTGAGAGACGCAAGCTGGCAACCCCCTTTGCCATGGTGGAACACATAACAACGTGAATTTCGCTCAAAAAGTTTTGGTGACTCATGAATATAGTTCGTTTATGACTCGTTTTTAAATTAAAATTACTGCATTTTGTATGTTATTAATGTTTTAGAGTTATGAATTAAGATTAGAGTGCTGAGTTGAAATTAATTTTAGAGTGACGATAAAATTGGATATGTCTTTTTCAATTTCCATCATCATTTGAGTTCAAAGATGTAACCTGCTGGACATAGGGTTCCCCCAAGTGTCACCACAACGAATAGTTTTGTGTTATTTTTTAGGTCTAGCTCTTTAAGCGCTTTTAAGCAGAGCACGTGTTAGAATTTTACTGACTACAACTCCCTCCTATGTTTCTTATTTGCCTTGCTTTCTAGGGCCGGAGATTAGCGAACCCATGGCCCCGGTAGGTACCGACCCTGCTGGACCCTTAAGGCTTTGTTGACATCTCCTGAGGTGCGCGTGGAACATGCACGCGCCGTCGAAGATTCTCTGTGCGGAATCTCTCTGCGAACGGCGCGCTACCCATTGCTCACCGTCCGCAAGTCGAAATAAACAGTCCAGTGCATTTCGTCCCAATTCGATTCCTCCTCACCAGATCACCGGTCCACCTTGTGGGAGGCTGTCCAACGCTGTGTGTTTTTTTACGAAGTGTTTACGTAACGTCCTGTTTCATGTCGATATTTACTTATTTGCGGAAACTTGTCAAAGGGCTTTGGCAGTTAAATAAATATTGAGTTTATTACGGTTACCGCTTTAGTGAAGTATAAACTTAAAACAACTTATCTGTATTCGTCGGTAAACTAACTCCCAGAGAGAATTTGATAAAAGCGTTGCTTAGTAAACTTGTTTTTATTAATTCCGTACTTTGTAAAATCAATTAAGTTAGTATACAATAACTCTTACCTAAAATATGGCGTTTATATATTGTGTACTAGCGACCCGCCCCGGCTTCGCTCGGGTAACAGTATTTCTCCACTATTTAATGGATGTAATTATACATATAAACCTTCCTCTTGAATCACTCTATCTATTAAAAAAAACCGCATCAAAATCCGTTGCGTAGTTTTAAAGATTTAAGCGTACATAGGGATATAGGGATAGAAAAAGCGACTTTGTTTTATACTATGTAGTGATATAATATAGTTTTAATTAGTTACGTGTTTTTATTTTTCATGTTCATTTCTTTGTAAATATTTCTATTGACTTGTTTTCGCTCGTTATATTTAGTCGAGAAAATACTAATTACTATTTGTGTTGATAATTAAGTTAATTGGTTTATTATAGAAGTGTGTCTTTCAAACAAACAGTGTTCGTGGAAAATGTGATAAATTAAATATAATTTTCATTTTCTGAGGGTGGATGAAACGGAGCGTAATTTTATTTTACGAACTTTTATTGAACTTACAATGCAATGTTCATTGCAAGTTGCAATGTTACAAAGGCAAAGTTGTTCGTTTGTATATTTGCTGTTTCTTTACACACGGCTGAACGGACGGGTTTTAGAAGATTTTTTTGCTTTAGGAAGTATCGCCACAATGAGCGTACCTATGCCTTTCGCATCTATTGCATTATCGCGACTCTCACACGCCCCCCTAGCTAAGTAACAACCGTTTCTCTTGCGTCGAACGCTTCGAGTTCACCTCGCCGCCAACTCTTTTGTTTTGACCACGTGACTGAGCGTTGAGAAGACGTCATTCCCGTACATTTGAAGCTTTCTACTAGCGTTAACTATTACTGATTAGCAGCTTGGCTAGGGGTACCTACAGGTCATCAGTCCACCTTGTGGAGCGATCCGTTCTACTAGCAATGTGCCCTGCCCACTGCTACTTAAGTTTGGCGATTTTTCAGGCTACATCGGTGACTTTGGTTCTTCTGCTGTTATCATCATTTCTGATGCGGTCACGCAAGGAAACTCCGAGCATAGCCCTTTCCATCGTCTTTTGGGTGACTATAAGCCTTCTGATGTGGTTAATTGGTAGGCAACCGTAAGAATAACCAATATTCGTCTACCACAAATTCTTCACTTATTCTTGACTTCAATGACCTACTTTCAACCCTGTAAATATAGACGGTCTCTGTGGGATAAGCTCCAGGACCCTTGGGAAAGCAATACCTGGAGTATTGCTTTCCCAAGGAAAAATGCATCAGAAAAAATAAGACTGGCAGCGGCGGACGAGAGTTGTAGTGTTGTGCTACAGTAGCTAGTGTTGTAATCACACAAGCCGACTAAACGACTAATAGTAGTTTATGTGACTAGGGGATAAAGCAGTGTTTTTAAGTCGCGGGCGGCATGTTGAATTCCGAACGAAACGAAGGTTGTTTATTTTAATCCCGAACTTGAGTGAGGGATTAATATTATTAACTCCCGAGCATTGCGAGGGAGTTAATAAAAAAAAACCTGAGTGAAGTGAGGAATTCAAGCCGCCCAAGACAAAGACAGCTTTATCCTCGTGTTGCATAGTCTGCTTTGTACGCCATCGGTGAGATAATTAAAAGACAATGTTCTAAATTGAAATCTCATTATTCCCTAGGGATCGGCCATACTGCATTATTTCCCTAGAGAATAATGACTTGCTTTAAGTGAGGTTTGTATGACGTATAAAACGACATTATCGAGCAGGTGGTGTAAAAATACAATTAGTTTATAATGACACATTTAATATTTACTTAAACTTGACATCAATTTCCTTTTTAGTCAGATACGCCCTTTTAACTTACGGCAGTAGGACAAACACAATAAACGATGTACAAAATATTGGAACATGTATTTGATATTACCGAATACCATATCCCCGTGTAGTGGGCGTGTTTATTTTTAGATGCCCGGCTGGTATTTAGAATATTTGTGTCGCTATGCTATTTCGATTTTGCTTTGATATGAATATTCAAATATGACGTTATTCTTTGTGCACAAAGCAAAAATGGTATTTGATAAAATATTTTGCGTAAAAATAAATAAGTAGCCTTGTGGACAATGCCCGACAATGTGTTCCACGAGCGCCTGTATGAATGCTTTCAACTTATGCGTTTTGATGTGGTGTGTTAGTCGTACTGCGAATGATCGTTTTTTTTTATACAACAGCACCATGCACCATGTGTTCAATTCAGTGTTGAATAGTGCGGTGTTGAATAGCGCATCACTGGCATATAAACGCACGGCAGCCAGATACGTTTTCAATTTAGGCGCTTGTTGTCGGACTGGTGAGGTACTGCAACCGTCCGGCTGCGGCACGGTAAATGTTTGGCAGCCGCCCGGTGATGCGATCGGTCCTCATTTGCCAGCATTATTGCTTCGCAGAAGAAGGCGACCACCTGCCACTCCTCCTCGCTCCGAATCATGGCCTGAACCAAGGCCCGGCTCGAGAGCTTTGCCACCGATGCAATAAGGGACACTGGAATTCACTCACTCATAGCGTTAGAAATTATTTGATTGAAATCGAAAAATTTAAAATAAAAGCAGTGTGCTACAATGTCAGCAGTGTGATTCTGTAAGACTTTATTCTAAACTTCGCATCTGAATCCGCGGTGAGTTTTTTGATTGGCATTCTGAAACTCGGTTGATAATTCGAATCTACACTAGCGCTGCTCTTGCGAGCGTGTTTGCGAGTTGAACTAAATTGACCGCGGAATTTTGACAGATAAAGTATGAGATGACGTAAGAAATGGCATTCTATAAGGTAATTCCGCCGTCACTTCGACGCTCACTTCGCAATCAAACCCGATTCAAAGTGTCAAATTAAAAGCATCTATTTTACGAGTGAAAATAGAAGAAATCATAGTTAAATAGTGTTTAAATAAAATTTTTAAACACACTTTAAACCAAGATTCGTCGCACATTTTAAGTGGTTTGCTTTAAGGAATGTTAAGTGGCTCTAACATATAAAAAAGCACTGCTCACCTTAGTCCACTGTTTGTATGTTTTGATAGTGCCACCTATACTGTTTAGGCATAAACTCTACCAAAGTTTCAACCTGAGCCGACGATCGGTGAGAGGAACGTGTTTCATTTGGACTGAAACGTTGTTGTTGTTGTAGAAAACAAAATAAACACTTCTTTTATTAATATTATTTTTGAACTTTACAACCAGATATATAAAACTACTTCATAATTATTTCACAATTATTTTTGGCACTGAACGATCAAAAAACAAACAAAACGTAAACTAAACAAAACAATACAACGCACTATAAAACTTCAACGCATAAATATTGTCCACAGATTACTACTAATGATATGATCTGTCAGTCATTTTTTTTTGACATAGATTATATTCACGGCACGAACTTAGAGTTTTTTGTTTTTTTTTTACTTATTAGCTGCCTCAAATTTCTTTAAATAAGATATTTTAATTTAAACATCCATAATAGCTAAAATTCTGTGTCTAAAACTGGTAAAATAAAAAACCGATAAATCTCAACTTATATTTAGTTGAGTGTGGTAATCACTAGTACAGTATTGGTCGGTTCGGAGCTCACTTTACTTCGCAAGTGCCTAGGTGATGCTTACAGAATGCAAAATCAAGGTCGTTTTGAACCTTATGCGAAGTGAGAGTGAATAGTGAAGTGAAATGCGAGTTGTTGTCTGAATTTTACAGAATCGACGTACAGGAATGGTGAGACGATTATTTATCATCTAGCATTGAAAGCTATGAAAAAATGATCTATAGTTCACATTATCTATTCCAGTGTTGGATAGCGCATTTATCAAGAAAACCCCTGGGCCCTATAAAATCACAGAACGACTTACAGGGTCGTAACAGTAACCAAATACGAGGGTGAAACGACAAGGCCAGCTAGTATAACTATAATTAATACAATCGCACTACGTAATAATAGAGCTGTTTCTCATTCCTGAACTCGGCAAGACGCCTAAATTACAGACTTGTAGGCGTCCTGGTATCCAGAACCTTGTAATTTTAGGCTTTGAGGATAGATAGGAACTAGGATCTAAATCATCTTAATTGACGTCTCTGGGCTTTGATTGTGTGAGTTATCAGGTTCGTTTTGCGTATTAGTAAGGTTACATTATGAACTGATACGATGCGGCTTGCTCAGCTAGACCTTTGCGAGCAGCGAAGTGGAACGGACGTCCCAGGTAAAATTATAATCCTTAATTATATAATTATATATCTTAATATTTGATGTTAGAATTCATCGAATATTTTCTTTTAAGAGAGCGTGTTCCGGTGAGATGGTAGTCAAACGCAAGCCCAGTATATCTATATACACCGTTTAACGTTAAATGCGCAAAACCTCAGACACCCCAAATGATTTTTAATTTAATTGACTTATCACAGTAAGAAAAAAAATCATAAAAAAAATTAAAGGTTTTATGTGCAGTTTTAGTTTGTTTAAAATTAATATCTGCATTGAAATAAGAACTTTTACTATCCCGTGTATGAGAAAATTTGATTGGACTACAACCATTTGTGTTTGTTTACCTATTTCGGCGGCGAAAAAAAATGGGTATATTATCGTTGAATGCAAATTATCATGGTTACAACTAAGCGAGGCGATGCTAATAAATAGAAAAGAAAACCAAAGTCTAAGCAAAAAATTATAATATTTTATACGCTTGAACTTTCATTCTCTAACCCATGAAATAACATGACAACTTTCAACGGAGCTGACATGAGAAATGGCCTTAGGTCGTTCTTTTGTAAGAACCCTTAGAGCGGATCGAAATTGGCACGCGTCACGTCAAACTTCCTTCCAACACATTAGGTGAGATGGTGTAAAATCTTGACGTCATTTCCACCCAAATGCACTGCAATTTATCACAGTCGGTGGCAGAGGCGTAGCCTGGCTAATTTAGACGTGGGCGAAGGCGAGACATCAGCGAGGTCTCTTTCTTTTGAGACAGCGAGTATCGCAACCCAGTTTTCGACAACAATAAAATAGTGGTAGATCGCCACCAATTATAAAAAAGCTAGTTCTCAAAGAATCTTCGCTTGTTAACAAAAAGGCCTCTTCTCTTTGTGTGCGGAGCCGTGGGCAAGGGGCCGCATCGCCCACGCATGTCTACGCTCCTGGTCGGTAGCGTAATACCGGTTTAGAAGACCGTAATGAGTTGGAGATTAGAGTTTTTTTGGTATTTTTTTTCGAGGTTTTTATTTCTTCCCGCTCTGGATTTCTTAGCGATATGAAGCAGTACTCTTGTCTGCTCTCAATATATTCTCAGATAAATGTTAATATCTATATCCTTAAGTTTCCTTCATTTCTATGTAATTTATTGTTGCTTTTTTTGCGTAACTCAAAATGTGATTTCGTCAGATAGCAAAATTACAGCTTGAGGACGGCAGCAATAGATCTTGGCAGCACAGACTGTCAAGACAAATAATATCGAATTCGGCTATATTTAATTTATGTATGCGGGAAAAATCTAGTTATTTAATATACTAGTTGAATTATTCTGTTATTAACAAGACAGTCTTCAACGGAGTAAAGGTGAACTACACTGCGCACACGTGTGCCACACACGCCGATCTGGGCGCGTCGGTTTCCATACATTTTATTATGGAGACTAGACTTGTAGAGCTACACTTGATCCACGCCACGCGGACGTCGTTCTACGTATAAATCAGCCCCCCTAGCCAAGTTACAACCGTTTCGCTTGCGTCGAACGCTTCGAGTTGACCTTGCCGCCAATTCTTTTGTTCTGACCACGTGACTGAGCATTGAGACGACGTCATTCCCGTACATTTGAAGCTTTCTACAAGCGTTAACTATTGCAGATTAGCAACTTGGCTAGGGGTACTGATATGTTACACGTGTGCGTCGGTCTAACGTAGTTCGAGCTCACAGTTCCGAGCTTAATTCACGTAGGTATTATCACAACAGACCGCAAGCAAGATCCACCGCAGTGTGGCTGTGACATAGCGGTAACTTGAACTGACACCGTTGCCAGGCGCTGGTTATATTGTTGTCATAATAAAAACAGATATATATTTTTGTTGAAATTATTTAAATGATTTCTCACGCTTTCGCTACAGCGAGAAAGAGTGTCAGACTTCTACAAACGAAAACCTGCCCGTTCCTGTAGTTGTCCTTTGCTTTTTAAATCGACTTTGAGAGTAAGCTCGATTTAACCCTTCAGATACCATCAATTAGAGACACAATATTAAGACAATAGATGCGCGGCCACCGGTGGTCGCTTGGGGATTCATGAATTAAACTAGTGGAAAGTCTGATTAAATTAAAAAAATATTAGTGGACGCGTTTTCCCGATTTGGAATGTGCCATTAATTGGGCATAAATCCAAATTCAAGACCATCAGGACTTGGTTTGAAGGCTAGAAGGAACGGGGTGGGTTTTTAGTCAGTAAGAGTCTGACACTAACTCCCGCTCCAGCCAAGGGCGGGGGTTGTCATAAGATGATTTTAGCCCACCGTAAAAAAAAGACCTATCAGGAAAAAGAGACTATGGCAGGGAATTCCACACCAGCAGGTTTAGTCAAGTTAACAACCGTTCGTCAAAGCTCAGTCATATGGTCAGAACAAAGGAATCGGAGGCGTGCCTTACTCGAGGCGATCGACGAAAAGAATTGAAACGAAACGGTGGTAACTTGACTAGGGAGGTTTAGCTGAACGCCACATGGAATAGCCAATAATGTTTTGTCCGAACGCGAAATACCACTAAACCTTATGCCTTGATCACACGTACCGAGTAAACGGGAAAGACAGTGCTCTCGGCCGAATACTCGGTACGTATAAAGACAGCGCCGAGTGCTCGGCCGAGCGCTTATCTCTACAACTCGCTTACATCACTGTCTCGGCCGAGCAACATTTTACTGTCTCTGCCGAGCAACATTTTACTGTCTCGCCCTTTTACTCGGTACGTGTTATCAAGGCATTAGGCGCAATAGTAGTGCTAGTGACCACTCATCCAGCTAGGAATCAATTTAATAATGCCGACGGAATTTCCAATACTGTCGGTGACGTGATGTTATTGAAAATAATATTGATATAAATTGGACCTATCAAACTGTTTGTGAATAACATGGTAGGTAATTAATTATTTTCTGACTGAAATGTCGCATGCATTTTACATAAATGAGTAAATAATTTCATTGTGAACACAAAGTGAATGTGATCACAATATTGATACGATATACAATATCCACATTTCCGGATGACAGCGATGTGGATGAGTTTGGAGGTATGTGGAACAGAGAGTAAAGTCCCACATACCTCCTTTGAAAAGGGAGGATCCTCCGACCAGACCGGGTGTTATGATCTGGTGGGCGACTGCCCGATAGTTGATGTCGGGCTGTCGTATATGTTCAAATTGCGCGGAGAACTCTGTTTGCGCGATGCAAGATTTCGTGTTTTTCTTCGTAGTTCTTATGTGGCGTCTTAGATGTCAATACAGGAGTACTTCGACACCGGGGTGTACTTTGATATATTTAGGTTTTAGTATAAATAGTTTAAGTTTTTTTATGTAAATATTTATTTATTTATTAATGCTTATTGCACAAACACTGTACAAAGGCGGACTTAATGCCTTAGGCATTATCTACCAGTCGACCTTAGGGTGGTGCAGAAACATAACATGGTAGGTGCTAACTTCAAAGTAAACAAAAAAGGAAAAATAAAATCAAAATTAATACATAATTTTAAAAATAAATACTTATATAAATACATACAAATAAACAAAATTATTATGAGAAATGAGTATAATAAATCACTGCTATGAAGATTCTGCCAATTTCTTCCGAATGTGTTCACGTGCCATTACCTTAAAAGAGAACCGGCTGGATGCCATCCTGATGTTCAATGGGAGCGCATTCCAGAGAAAGATCGCCTGGACAAAGAAAGAGGATCGGATAAACCCAGACCGGTGTGAAGGACATCTTAGTAGACGATTATTCGTTGAAGGGAGATTTTTAGTATGTGCAGAGCAAAGGAATTGAATTTGAGAAGTTAGATAAGAAGGAGAAGAAGGTTTGTCTAGAAAAGAAAACAGGGTAGTCAAGGCCCTTAGTGCTCTACGCTGACGAATAGGTAGCCATTTCAGAAGCGAACGATGTTCAGATACATGATCATACTTACGGAGGTTGAAGACAAATCGAATGCAGTTATTCAGAAGGCGGTCAAGTTTATTGAGGAGATCTGCATTCAGGTCATAGTAGCACACGTCACCATAGTCAATAATGGGAAAAATTAGGGACTGTACAAGCAGTACCTTTATGTGAGCTGGAAGAAGATTTTTTAGACGCTAGAGCGACCGTAACGTTCCGGTTACCTTTCTACTGACACTTGCAACCTGCTTGCGCCAGTCAAGGCAAGCGTCGACATGTAGACCCAGATCCTTAACTTCGGAGCTAAACGGAATAACCATGTTGTCAAATAGTACAGGTGGAATAGTTAGGTCACTAAGCTTTCTCAAACTATGAGGGCTCCCTGCTATGATAGCTTGACATTTTAGCGGGTTAACTGCCACACCAAATCGGTCAGACCAGCTTTTAATTGTTTTTAGGTCTTGGTTTAGCATCTCGATCGTATCAGATACGTTGTCAACACCTGCCTGACAGTAGAGCTGCAAATCGTCAGCGTAAAGATGATACGCACACTGAAGCTCGGGGGTTATGAGATTAATGAAAACGGAAAACAAAAGAGGAGATAAAATACCGCCTTGAGGGACGCCAGCTGAAAGGTCACACCATCGTGATGAGGAGTTACCAGCACGAACTGACTGCTGACGACCCTGAAGATAAGAAGAAAACCACTCCAGTACCTCCTGAGAGACCATAAGATAAGAAAGGATGGACAAGAGGACTTCGTGACTGACGGTGTTAAAAGCATTGGAGAAGTCGATTAATACTAAGGTAGTAACTTTAGTATCTTCCATCCCCCGCCTTATATCGTCAGTCACTTTAAGGAGAGCTGTCACCGTACTGTGCCCGGGCCTGAAACCAGATTGAAAAGGGCTGATGAGGGAGTTCCGATAAATGTAATTGGAGAATTGTTTATGGACACAGGCCTCGAGCACTTTAGACAGGAATGGAAGGATGGAAATTGGACGGAAGTGACTGGAAAGAGTGGGATTGGAAATCTTAGGTAAAGGACGGACATAGGCCTTACGCCACAGGGAAGGAAAAACGCCAGAGTAAAGGGAAAAGTTGACGATGTGTGATATAGCAGGCAGAAGTTGATCCAAAGCCGATACGATCATATGACGACTGATGTTATCGCAGCCTACGGCTTTGGATTTGAAATATGTAAATTTTTATCTGATGTAAATAAATATTAAAATAAATATCCAATTTTTAAGGTGATCTTCTTTGAGTGTATATTAGACCATTATTTTTAAAAGGAAAAGAACGCGCTGGATGGCAATGCTGATTCGTGGACCGAAGAAAAGCCCGGCCATCTGGTCACGCGAAGAGTCAACCATTACTTGCGTAGAAGTCAAATATCGAGCCTATTTAGTGATATGATGTGAGACGCGTGGGCGGGGAGTGTCAGTGATTGGTTCACCACGCCATCGCGTCGAAGACGTCACTCATGATTCGTTCCTGCGTTTTCTGCATGTATCTAACAACGCCGACCATTAGCTCGCCCATGTATGGAATGCGCAAAGCGATCCCCACTCTGACGCCGAGCGTTCAAGATCCATGCCGATACCTATATTTATCGGCACTTCGAACACTTGCCGAGACCAGACAAGACATACGTCTGGTCGGAAAATCCTCCCTTTTCAAAGGCGGTTTGCGGGTCTTCACACTGTTCCATATACGTCCAAAGGATTACAAGCTCCAAAACATCTCAGTAAACAATGATAAGCGATGGGTCTTGCCCCGCGGGGTGCGAATATAAACACAATAAATTAATTAATAAGGGTTTATTAGAGAAGATTACATTACAGGCAGAGGTGAATATTACTTACGTACTTAACTGTCGTGGTTTATGGTAATAGGGAGATGTGTAAAGTTTTCGAACAAGTAGTGAAAACTTTAAAGTATTCAAATACCAGAGCAGTTAGCACTACCAGGCATTAGACTGCTTGAAAAGTAACTGTTTTTGAACATTTTAGATTTGTCTTATAGTCAGTCAGTTTTTTTTATTTTCTATATTTTCAACGTACTGGTTCCAAGAATTTAAAACCTCTTCGAGCCTTTAATTTTGATATTCCACATGACATCAGCCGAAAGACGTCTTATTTTGGACATAGGCCGCCCACCACGAAAAAAGGAGTTAAGTTAGAAACAACCGATTTTTGTTTAAGTATTAGGAAAAGTAATGCTAAATAACCTTTTTTGTTTTTAGTAGTAGGAAAAGTAATGCTAAATAACCGATTTTTATTTACAAAATTAGGAAGACTAATGCTAAATAACCGATATTTGTTTATAGTCTTAAAAAGCTAATGCTAAATAACCGATATTAGTTTATAGTCTTAAAAACTAATGCGAAGTAACCGATTTTTGTTTAAAGCATTAGTTTTCCTAATGCAGTAAACAAAAACCGGTTGTTTGTCACTTTCTTTTAACATAGGTTAGTAAGCGATAACAATAAGTAACTACACGTTATAGATCACAGTCGGATGTAAAACGAAACTGTGTTCAAGTCCAAGCCTTTGTTTGTTTCAAGCTCTTTGATCGTGCGTAAAAAAACAAAGTGAGAAAAAAAGTAGTTGCCGTTTCAGTACCGCTACAGAAGCAGAGAAAAATGATCACAAGAATATCGGAATCTGCATAAAATTGTAATACGAGATATTACGCGTGAATCACAATGCTCTGTGGTAAATATTTTCTGCAAGGAATACAGTACTACGACCAAGTTTTTTATTACTTACTGTAGTATGATTTTGTTTCTTATTTTTTACTAGCATTTTGCCAGCAACTTCGTTCGCTTGTTTTTATAAAACTTTTGGAGGTAGTTTAGTTTTCATAGATTTCATACAAAAATGGTTATAAGTACTGCTTATTTATTTATTTATTAGCTGTCCCCTGCGGTTTCACCCGCGTCTTTGGTTACTATTCCGCTTCCGTGGATCGTAGCGTGACTTTATTATAGCCTATCAATAAAATCTTCCTCAATAAATAGGCTAGCTTCATATTCTACATTAGTATAATTTTGTACCAGCTGTTCCTGAGATTTAAGCAAACAAGCTATTCCCGTGTGATAGTAGAAATCGGGGGCCATTTTTGTAGCATAAAAAAAAATGTCACTACATATATAACACGTTTAATTTATCTTGATTAAAAAAAAATTCAAATATAAAAAATATACAAAGAAAATAGAATCGGCGACTTTATAAAAAATATGAGTTTTAATAAAGCTGCGAAATGAATTGGAATAATATAAATTGGGATTTTGGAAAATAATGTCTATAGGGCCGAATAGTGGTTGTGGAATATATTTGGCCAGTAGAACAACTCCCTAAGCTTTAGATACGTTTTAGTAACACCGGGATGTATCGAAGGAAAACTATTGTGAATTTCCCAAATAGCATCTGAAACCTTTTCAGCTGGTTCAGAAGATAAAGGACATGTTCCCAGCATACGCTATAAATAATGATATTCTTATGAGACGCATGCCTGATCCCAAGGGAACATACTTACGGGATAAAAATAATTTAAGCGTTATTCCAGGACATGAGTACCAAGTTTCATCGAAATCCATTCAGCCGTTTGAGCGTGAAGAAGTAACAAACAAACAAATAACGAATCTTTCGCTTTTATAATTTGTATTAGTGTGATGTAGATATAGTATCGATAAATATGATTTGTAAAATAGTTTACGAAGTAAGTTTTAGATAGTTATTTACAACAAACAATCAGCATTAGATATTTGCGCAGCATGCAGCAATTCTCTACTAGCGTTTGCAGATTGAATACCGATACTAGAATGAACAGAACTGTACAGCAGAGTGGTTTTGTAAGTCATTCCATTAATTTAGCCGTTTCAGTAGCTTACAAATCTAAGCTGCGAGACTAAATTCCGGATGACGGAACTACGGAACTATTCCAGGGGTCAGTGATCCATGGCCTGTATTAGGATTCCGGTTGTTTACGAAGACTGATTTGAATATTTTGACTTGAGCCGGGAAAACTTTGATTGCTTTATTAACTTTTTAAGATATATTTTATCGATTTAGGTACGTGATGTTTCACTATATTTTAAGTCTGTTTAAAATTTGATTTTGTTCAATTTACGCCTTGTCAGCGAGCCATGGAGCGCAGTATCCTGGGTGTTCGAATTTCCGACCGCGCAAGGAACACAGAGCTGCGCGCCAAAACTAAGATCGAAGATGTTGTCCGAAAAGCTGCCACTCTAAAGGATTGGGCCGGACATGTTTGCCGTATGTCGGATGAACTGTGGGCTAAAAGAGCCGCTTATTGGGTCCCATTGAACGCAAGGCGACATCGCGGTAGACCAAGGCGAAGGTGGAGAGATGAGCTTGATAAATACCGGAGGGACTGGCCCGCAATGGCCGAAGACAGACGTGTGTGGAAAAGTGAGAGGGAGGCCTTCGCCCAGCAGTAACACACAAACATAAATGGGCTAACTTACTAACTAATTTACTATGTTAGTTACAATTTAAAAATTCGTGGCTTGGAGAATGTTAGTACAGTACGATTGTATTCGACAACAACAACACAAAATAATACACAAGACAACGTTAATATATGATAACTTAATAAATTAATTAATTAGGGTATGATGTGTAAGAGTCGAAGTCAAAGTTTTTAGTTTTTAGGCAAGCGTGCTCCATCGTCGACCACATCTGCATCATCGCTTATTTTCAGATGAGATAGTAGTCAAACGTTACGTGAGGCTGTCAACAATAAAAAAACCCGGTCAAGTGCGAGTTGGACTCGCATATGAGAGTTTCTGTAGGTACCGTCCGTAGCAAAAAACGGCAAGAAAATCACATTTGTGGTATGACCCTTAAAATATTGATTTTATTCTGTTTTTTAGTATTTGTTGTTAAAGC
The DNA here is from genome assembly GCA_949319445.1 of Mythimna lalbum. NCBI lineage: Eukaryota > Metazoa > Arthropoda > Insecta > Lepidoptera > Noctuidae > Mythimna > Mythimna lalbum. Next base: position 13,496,883 of record OX439357.1, on the reverse strand, counting down.
GGCAATAAAAATCCAACTGTGAAAATTTAAACTGTCTAAGGTAGGCGCCAGATAAACGTAGAATAACGGTAATTGATCCTCCTACATTTAATAATAATAATAATAATCTCGTTAGGCAGCTGGATCAAGGGTCTGATCCAGAAAGCAGTACTCTTGGACACGGCGCGCATCGTTAGGAGATTCCTCTCTCAGGAGCCCTGACCACCGGTAGCTTGGATCCTGTTCCCGATGCCGGTGGGTTACTATTTTTTATATTTTTAAATGTTTTTTTTTATGTGTATTTTTTAAGAAATATTTAAAAATATAACAGATATGTATATAGAATAAATAAATGAAATAATAATAATAATATTTGGTATCACGTTCCATTATAGTAACCAAAAGGGCCTCTGCGAGTTGGCTTCGGCCCCTTGTACGCCTCTCAAAGGCCCAGGACCTCAGGGTCCTGAGATTAATAAACAGATGAAAATAATAATAATATTCCACAACTATCACACAACGCCGTCTAGTCCCAAGCTAAGCAGAGCTTGTGTTATGGGTACTAGACGACTGATAAACATACTTATATATTTCTAAATACATACATATTATAGATAAATTACACCCAAACACAGAACAAATGATTATGCTCATCACACAAACATTTGTCCTGGGTGGGAATCGAACCCACGACCTCCGGCATAGCAGTCAGGGTCACTAACCACTAGACCAACAGGCCAGTCAATTTGTTGACATTCCGGAAAGAAAGACATCTGTCTCGAATAGACATCTATCGTGAATCCTTTGGTGAACAAAAACCACCTATTCATTGTTTATTTAATTAAGTTTAAAACAAAATAATGAAGTATAACATTTTAACAATTTTTCAAAAGAAAATTTTAAGGTTTGGAAAAATAAATAAATAATTAATTAAAATATCGACATTTCTACAATTACGACATTGTTCTATAGATGAGCAAATGGTTCACTGCGGATATAAGCACTTTACCCGGCATTCCAGGTAACATCCCGAGAGTATACCAACTAGCTTCTCTCTACATATTCCCCGAACAGCTCCGACTCCTAACACAAATAAGTGGAAATCCGTTTACCGTTCCCAGAATTCCCGCTTTGCCTACAAACAAACATTCCTGCTAATAAAACTATACAGTCGACAAGTCTTATCTATGTGCTGTATAGAACACGATGTGTCTTAAAATTTAACACCGTTGTTACAAAACAGATAGGTACAGAAGATCAGCACCACGCAACGTGCGTAGACGCGGGCTTGCGGACGGCGAGCCATGGGTAGTATCGCTGTCCGACCGTCCGGTAACTATCCGGACCGAGCCCAAGTCGTCGACGGCGCGCACTGTTCCCGCGCGCCTCAAGGAGTTGTCAGCAACAGGAGGGGTCGAAGCCTACTGGGGCCAGGGTTATACGAAAGGAAACTCGAGCCCCGGTATGAAGGCTAGAAGGAACGGGGTGGGTTTCTAGTCAGTAAGAGTCTGACACTATCTCCCGCTCCAGCCAAGGGTGGGTTTTGTCATTGGATGATTTTTCACTAGACCAACAGGCCAGTCAAATAGTGGGACAGACTTCCTCACGCTCCAGCTGCTTGGATCTCGACTCCGATTTCCAGCCACCAAAGGCGTGGGATTGCGGAAGACGAGCAATTGGTAGTTCGGCGTCCGAGCGTTCGGTAATCATTCGGACTGAAAGTTGTCGTGAGAGTTCCATGTGCGCCTCAAACTGATGTCAGCAAAACCTCAAAGGGCCCCGCTGGGCCGAAGCCTACTGGGGTCATGGGTTGTCCGAAGGAGAACCTCGGGGGTCCGGGAAAGCCAAGCAAAGAAAAAATATATAGATGTGGGTTTTAGTCAGTAAAAGTCTGGCACGCCCTTTCGCTTCGCCCTAGAGCAGGAGAATTCATTGCCTGTATGAGTTGAGCTTCTGTATTTAACTATTGTACATTTGGAAGGGAGCCAGGTTAAACTATATGCGGAGCGGCGAATTATAAGTGTTATTGCAGGACGTAGATAAGCACCCTGGAGAACCTATGCATTTTCTGTGCTCTGTTTGGTTCAAGCGATTTTGGGCCTGTAGTAAAATTTTATGAGCTATCTGGTAATGCGATTTTAACCCTTCAGATACCGTCAATTAGAGACAAAATAGTAAGACAATAGATGCGCGGCCACCGGGTGTCGCTTGGGGATTCATGAATTAAACGTATTTTCTGATTTTATTTCGTGTTAGGTGGAGAATTTACTTATTTTTTAAATTCTAATGTATGTTTGCCCTTTCTTACTTACTTCTTATATGAATAACTTCACGTACTATTAACATAACAAAAATAAATAAATAAAATACTAAGTTTAAATTAATTAAAACAATTCGCGTGCGCGGTAGGTACGCGGGTAACCTTTCGGCGTCGCCATCGTGTCGTGCGGCGTACTCGATGTGTTGTCAGTGTCACTGAGTTCAAAGAAGCCACGTGACGTCGTTCTAGGTACAAATCAGGCGTGGTCCACGTTTGCCACGTGGTCTAATGTTATTCTAGCTTTACTCGCGCAGGCTCGCGAGGTCGCGCGCATTCTCGAGTATACGCGATCCGTCAGAAAATGCCCCAGCCCGGGCGAGAATTATTCCTCTTTGTCTGCGCTGACCCCTAGTAATTTAGAAGGCAATGTAGATTTTTAGAAAAGAATAATGCTATTATCAAGCTTTTAATGAAAAACATTTTTTCATAGCAAGCTATAAAATAGCTCGGTATACCTGTATAATTAATACTCGTCAAGACGAATCATACGAGCCCAAACTCCATGGCGTTGTGTCGTTTAACTACCAAGTTCTATAGCCACCTCCCGGTTCCATCATTAGATCAGCTTCATGTCATAATAATTTTGCATTGTTATTTAATTTACACATGCATGCAAAATTTCAACTCAATCGGTAACCGGGAAGTGGGTCAAATGCAATTTACAAGTTTTGATGACAGACAAACATCGGGACAGGTGAAACCAAATAAAAGCTTATAAAAAGAAGTCTGTTTAATAAGCACTTTGACTGAAATATTATACCATCCTATCATATCAATACAAAAGGATAACATGCTCTTAATAGTGTTGTTGTCTAAGACCCATCACGATGAGTAATCCCATATGATGCTGAACTAATCTTCAGCGACATCTGCAGAGCATTACTAATACCCCTACCTGCCTATGTACCGGCAAATTAATATCCGTTTGGCAATGGAGAGAGAACACATGGAATAATTGTTTCTATATTAATATAGATTACTAACATAAGGGTGGGGAGGGGCGGGGGGTAGCAGTGGTGGCCCAGAAGTAATGGCCCCGACTTACGAGTGGTAAGCTGTTTAAACCTAGTCAGGTGCATTACTTTGTGTAATTTATTTCATCACCACTGCTCTCAAGAAAAGGAAAACATTGTGAAGAAACCAGCATGTCCTAAAACCAAAAATTTGAAGATGTGACTTCCATCAATCCGCACTGGGCCCGCATGGTGAATTACTACCCTACAGTTGGTTTGTAACTACCATGGCACAATTTAAATACATAATATTTAGTTACGTACCTATTATAACAAAATGATCACACAAATACACTTGCATCAATATTTTATTATAAGTATGGGTTATATTTATATAGGTTATATGTATTTAATATGTTAAGTAGATATATTTTATTTGCCATCATCCGTGCGTCACTGCGGGGTGCCAGCTGAAAATCAGCGCTGGGTGTTTGACGCCCAGCAATTGCTGAGTTGGTGACCCTTTCGGTTTCGGGCACATTTAATGCAACTGTATTTTATTTCTGTAATTTTTTTATTTTTTATTATTATTTTATGTTGTGGTATATTGTGTGCTTGCGCCGAATAAATGCTATTCTATTCTATTCTATACCCGTTCCCTCTCCAAGAGAGATGGCTTGAGTCCCAGAAATGAGATAAAATTATGACTTCCTTATAGGGTGAACCATTTTTACGTATGGAACCAACAGACTGATGTACCTTCTAAAGCCCGAAAAGCTCCGAATTTTCATTACCTACCCCGTCGTCATCATCATTTCATCCGAAAGACGTCCACTGTTGGACTTAGACTTCCATCAAGTGTCGCCATAACGACCGGTTCTGTGCGTCTTGCATCCATCGGATTCTCGCCACCCTCGCCAGGTCATTGGTCCACCTTGTGGGAAGCTTTCCGACGCTTAGATTTCTGGTACGTCGCCATTCTAAAACCTTTAGTGCCAATCTACCAGCTGTTCTGCAAACAATGTTTCCTGCCACTTAAGTTTGGTAATTCTTCGAGCTGGATCGGTAACCTTAGTTCTTCTGTAGACATCTTCATTTCCGATATGATCATGCAAGGATACTTCGAGCATAGTAGCCACGCTTCTGTAGTGCCTCAGGGATGTTCGCGGATGCCCAGACGGACGGCTTCGCTGCGGTCAGGCGCAAGCGAGCAGCATCCTTGTTGCGCAGGGTGCGTGCCAGTACCAACGGCCACCTGAGTGTCATTGCCAATAAACTGGATTGTCCTATAATTTGGTATTTAAGCCAACTACATGCTCCTGCACCTTCACTAAATAGTGTCTACTAACATAGTTGTTAAGTTTTTGTGTTACTAATATCTATGTTTTTTGTATTTGTTTTTGTTTACTAACATAGTTTTGTAAGTTATTTTGATACTAACAAATTAATTATGGAAGGTTTTTTTTTCTGAAATAAATGGATTATTATTATTATAGTCTGTTCTATTACCTTTTGGGTGACTGCAAGCCTTCTGTTAAGGCCGACTGTAAGCGACCACGTTTCGGAGCCATATGTCATTACTGGCAACACGCACTGATCATAGACTTTCATCTTGAGACACTGGGCCCATTGTAAGTGCCCACGTTTTGGAGTCATATGTCATCACTAGCAACACGCACTGATCATAGAATTTCGTCTTAAGACAGTGTGGACGAGAAGATACCGCGCAGCTTTCCGAACCTACGTTTATGTGTAATCACAAAGCAACGTAATATCTTGGCTGATTCAATTTACTTCAATATTAGAAGGCTCGGAGTTAATATGACGTTCACAACAAACATACACACACATACTAATAAGGAATGTACATTTATATTCTGGTTCAGGGATTACGTTTTTGGATCCCTGTAAATAATCTTCGTTCTCATAATATGGAAGCAATTTATGAAATAGGATGTACTAGCAAAGAACGAGGATGTGGGCGGTTGAGGAGGTGGCACATTAAGTATTAGTTTTAAAATGTTATATTTTTTTTACAAGCTTTTATTTAGGTTCCAACAAGGTGGACTGATGACCTGGTGAAGGTAATCCCCCATATTTATACCAGTACTCATTCTATGAATATGTTGTCTGCGTATGTATGTAACTCAATTTTGAAAAAAATTTTAGTAGTGCCCTTTTTAATAACAACGGCAGTAATATAATTTGGCTAATATGCATAAAAGTAATTTTTTTAAAAACCAAGTTTTCCATTACCTGTACCTAGAATTGCATGGATTACATATAGGATCGTGATTTGTCATAACCGGATATGCGATGGCACTCAGAGAGTTAGTGGCACTATTAATCGTCGAAATAAAAAATTGCTTCAGAGAAATTTCATACTCTCCAGCATAGAATAGAATATTTATTTTGCGTAAAATATTGTAAGTACATCAAAAGGTTTTAAGTGTAATTCGCACCAAATATTTTGCTTACAATAGAACCAAGGAGCACCAACTCAACAACAACAACCGCACAAGGAACCGCAGGAGAACCAAGATTGTCGACATAGCACGAAGAATCGCCAAACTTAAGTGGCAATGGACAGGGCACATTGCTCGCAGAACAGATGGCCGTTGGGGGCCGAAAGGTTTTGGAGTGGCGACCTCGTACTGGAAGACGCAGCGTCGTAAGGCCTCCTACAAGGTGGACCGATGACCTGGTGAAGGTTGCGGGAATCCGATAGATGCGAGACGCGCAGGATCGATCATTGTGGCGACGCTTGGGGGAGGCCTATGTCCAACAGTGGACGTCTGTCGGCTGAAATGATGATGATGATGATGAATGCTGTAAGCAAACATGTTCATCTAAAATTAAAATTACAAGAACTAAAAATACTTTTTTTTTATACTAATAAGCATAATCTTAATATTCTTGAGACCATGACAAACATTAAAATTATAACCTAAAACTGTAGTTAAATTATATTAATTGGGTAGGCCTTTGGTGTGGAATGCAACATGTGTCGACACCCTTGCGCCATCCCATCTTCTGAGTACGGCGGGCTGTGCTGGAGCGGCTGCTGCAGGTGCAGAAAACCTCAAACGGCGTAAATATAATAACCTCATTGGAAGTTATATATTTGAGCTGTTTGGGGTTGAAACACTAGGGCCATGGGGTCCGAGCGCTCATCGAGTTTTTAAGGATATCAGCAAACGTTTGGTCGACTCTTCGCGTGACCAGAGGGCTGGCCTTTTCTTCGGTCAACGAATCAGCATTGCCATCCAGCGTGGCAATGCTGCCAGCGTTCTGGGCACTTTTCCCTTTGACATCGATGTGGACGAATTTTTTGATGCCCTTTGAGTTTTCCCCGTTTTTGTGCCTTTTTTACTCGTTTGTTCATATTATTATTTTAAGTTTGTATATACCTATTCATTTATAATATTTAATAGTTAAGATGTATATAATTATAAAATAACTTGGTCAAAATAAATATTAAAATTCAAAAAAAAAATACGTTAATAATAAATTAATTTTAGATGTTGATTAACTTAATTGCTTCGTAAATTATAAAGAGCAGAACATACAGACTAGACCGGCCGGTTAGCCTAGTGGTTAGTGGCCCTGACTGCTATGCCGAAGGTCATGGAGTTTTTTTTTATGGTGGGCCAAAATCATCTTATGACAACCCCCGCCCTTGGGTGGAGTGGGAGATAGTGTCAGACTCTTACTGACTAAAAACCCACCCCGTTCCTTCTAGCCTTCAAACCAGGGCACGAGTTCCCTTTCGGATAACCCTGGCTCCGGTAGGCTTCGACCCAGCTGGGCCTCTGCTGTTGCTGACAACTCCTTGAGGCGCGCGGGAACAGTGCGCGCCGTCGACGTCTTGGGCTCGGTCCATTACCGGACGATCGGACAGCGAGCTACCCATGGCTCGCCGTCCGCGAGCCCGCGTCTACGGTGGCCGGAAATCGGGATCGAAATCCCGGCGGCGGCGGCGGGGGCGCCGTTGCCTGATGCGGTCTGCCTCCTCCTTTGCTAGCTTTACTGCTTCGCAGAAGGAGGCGACCGCCTGCCATTCCTTCTCGCTCCGGACCATGGCCTCAACCAGAGCCCGGCGCGAAAGGTCTCCGCCGCCGGTCGCCCCCACGAGGGCACGGCGATGCTCTGCCCAGGCAGGGCACACCTCGACTGTGTGCTCCACCGTGTCCTCCGGGAGTTCCGCACAGTGGCGACACCCGGGCGTCTCTTCCGCTTTAATTCGGTGCAGGAACCTCCCGAACTTGCCATGTCCGGTGAGGACCTGTGTCATGCAGAAGGTAAGGACGCCGTGAGAAAGTCGTGGGTTCAATTTCCACCCAGGACAAATGTTTATGTGATGAGCATGCATCACCATTTGTTCTGTATCTGGGTGTAATTTATTTAAATAATAAATAAATAATCTCTGCTTAGCTTGGGACTAGACGGCGACACTAACCATTAGACCAACAGGCCAGTAGAATTGAAAACAATAAGTAGAAATATCAGCACCAATATCTCCCTCGTGTGTAAAAAAGCAATTCTCAAAGGCTGTGACATCCGTTTTCTACATCAACATTTTACATTTCATTTTACACATCTGTCGGATTAGTGCGGTAAAGAATGGCGTCGATCCATCGTCGTGCATGAACGTTGATACATATAATGTGACATGTCGGATATGTTTGTCGTGTAGTCTGTTTATCTTCCGTCTTTTTGATAATTATTTCGCTTTTTTTTTTATTTTTAAGTCGGATTTATTGTTGTGTTTATTTATGGAAGATATAACAGAGTACTCGTAGGTAGTCTTTGTGATAATGATTTCGCTTTTTTATTTTTAAATCAGATGTATGGTTGTGTATATATTTTTTTTTATTTTAAGTACCATTTATTTAACTGTTTGTTTTACCTATTTTATTTGCTTTTATGTATATGGATTTTTGGATGGAGTCGTGTTTACATAATTTACATATGGTATTAATTTTTAGTCACAGACGGATGGTCGATGGGGACGAAAGGTTCTGGAGTGGCGACCACGTACCGGAAGACGCAGCGTTGGAAGGCCTCCAACAAGGTGGACCGACGACCTGGTCAGGGTCGCGGGAATCCGATGGATGCGTGACGCATAGGACCGGTCGTTGTGGCGACGCTTGGGGGAGGCCTATGTCCAGCAGTGGACGTCTTTCGGCTGATAATGTTGATGATGATTAATTTTTAGTATACTTTGAATCATGGGAAGATTTGGCTCGGCATAGCATTTACAAATTATTCAACTGTGTTTATGTAATGTTTTTCAAGCACTTAAAAAACTGGATCTCTATTACTGTTTTTAATTTATTTCATTTGTTTTCAGTTTTGAAAAATAAAGAGACCTCAATCATTGTATGAATATCAAGTAGGTTAAGTTAGTAATGGTACTCTCGATGCGACATCTGTTACTAAATAGCGATTAAACTACAAAATCTTGCACACGTTATTAGAAACAACAGTCTCAAATCAACTATCGGGCAGTTTTCCGAACCAGACACCGTCTGGTCCTTTTTAACAGAGGTCTGCGAGACTTTACGCCCCATTTCGCACATCCCTAAATTTTTTTGAAGTATTTATTAACAAAAATAAACCTTAAACGTCTCTGAAAGGTAAGTTTAGTCATTGCTAACCACAGAAGAAAAATTTGCATTTGTCCCGTCGGGCTTTGGTTCAGGCCATGGTCCGGAGTGAGGAGAAGTGGTAGGCGGTCGCCTCCTTCTGCGAAGCAATAATACAAAGGAGGAGGCCGACCGAATCAGGCAATGGCACTCACGCCGCCGCCGCCGGGATTCCGATCCCGATTTCTGACCACCGTAGACGCGGGCTTGCGGACGGCGAGCCATGGGTAGCTGTCCGACCCGGACCCCGTGCGCATCAAGGAGTTGTCAGCAACAGCAGGGGCCCAGCTGGGTCGAAGCTTACTGGGGCCAGGGTTATCCGAAAGCGAGCTCGAGCCCTGGTATAAAGGCTAGAAGGAACGGGGTGGGTTTTTAGTCAGCAAGAGTGTGACACCATCTCCCGCTCCGCCCAAGAGCGGGGGTTGTTATTGGATGATTTTTGCCCTCCATTAAAAAAAGCCACTTAATTTGCAAGTGATTTCCAAATCAATTAGTAATTACATCCTGACACAATTATTCACCAAATCAACATTAAAGTGACACTTTGATGAAGGGTCGACATGGAACGGAGTTTGCAGACTAGATTTTGTTAGCAATGTGATTAAAGTCAAAACTTTCAGCCGGAGGCATTTGTAATTTTGTTCTAAAACAGCTTGGCTGTATTACGAAGTGATGCTATGATTCACGATTCCACCGCGAAAAAGTCATAGAGTGTTAGTAAGGTTTGGTCACGGGGCACTAAAATTATTGGTATTTGGTCAAACGGCACTAAATTAATGGGTACTTCAGGGTGCTGACACCGTCCAGACCGAGCCGGAGTTGTCAATGGCGCGTAGTGTTCCACACGCGCTTTGAAGAGATGTCAACAAAAGGGGGGCCTCTAGGGGCCCAGCAAGGTCGAAGCCTACTGGGGTCATGGGTTTACTTCAGAAGGGAACTCCTGGAACGCAAAAGCAAAGAAGCTACATAACTGTGGTTTTAGTCAGTAAAAGTCTGACATCGCTCCGCCCTGGACCGGGAGAAGTTATTGAATAATTTCCCACCTAACAAAGGGTCTAAATAAAAAACCTGAATAGCTGAGTATCCGAAATAGACCTTACACTACTTTTTTTTTTTTTTTTTTCTGTCGACGGGGAAAATCATCATTGACGAAACCCGCTCTTGGGTGGAGCGGGAGACAGTGTCAGAGTCTTACTGACTAAAAACCCCGCGCCGTTCCTTCTAGCCTTCATACCGGGGCTCTAGTTTCCTTTCGGATAACCCCGACCCCGGTAGGCTTCGACCCAGATGGGCCCCTCCTGTTGCTGACAACTCCTTGAGGCGCGCGGGAACAGTGCGCGCCGTCGACGCCTTGGCTCGGTCCGGACAGTTACCGGACGATCGGACAGCGAGCTACCCATGGCTCGCCGTCCGCGAGCCCGCGTCTACGGTGGCCGGAAATCGGGATCGGAATCCCGGCGGTGGCGGCGGGGGCGCCGTTGCCTGACGCGGTCTGCCTCCTCCTTTGCCAGCATTACTGCTTCGCAGAAGGAGGCGACCGCCTGCCACTCCTCCTCGCTCCGGACCATGGCCTGAACCAAGGCCCGGCGCGAGAGGTCTCCGCCGCCGATCGCCCCCACGAGGGCACGGCGTTGCTCCGCCCAAGCAGGGCACACTTCAACTGTGTGCTCCACCGTGTCCTCCGGGCGTTCCGCACAGTGGCGGCACCCGGGCGTCTCTTCCGCTCGAATCCGATGCAGGAACCTCCCGAACTTGCCATGTCCGGTGAGGACCTGCGTCATGCGGAAGGTAAGGACGCCGTGGGGTCTTTCCAGCCACGCCTCAAAGAGGGGACTTACCGCCATAATTGTGGCGTGCCCAGCACTGGGTTGCGATAGTCGCTGACGCCATTTCACCGTGAGATCCCGCCGGAGCTCTGTCCGCCATACCTCGACCTGTCGCGGTAGTGGACTTTCACCCCGGCGTTGCATCTCCACGCGCTTATCGTGCATGTGTGCAAGGACTGTTGCCTCCAGATCCCACGGTGGTAGGCCAGCCAGAAGGCTCGCCGCTTCGCGGGAGATCGTGCGATAACCCCGCACCATCCGTATTGCCATGACCCTCTGGCAGGCGTTCAGTATGGACGCTGGTCGTTTTTCCAGCGACGGCGCCCACACCGGCGCCCCGTAGAGGGCCATGGACCGAACGATCCCCGCGTAGAGCCTCCGGCAGGAGGCGTCTGGACTCCCAAGGTTGGGCAGGAGCCGTCGGGTCCTGGGGCGGTGTTCTTGGCACTCAGCCTTCGCACCGCCACTCTCACCTCTACCTCGGTCACCTCTGGAGCGTTGTCGTCGTCGTCGCTGTTGTGGTCCGCGTCAGACACTGCTGGCGGGGGCGGAGCCATGGGCGGGGGGGAGTGTGCCTCTCGCGCAGGGAACAGAGTGGTTACCACACCCTCCACGAGTTGGGGCCGGAGACTCTGAGTCAGCGGCGGAGCCCAGGGGCGTAGCTTGTCCCGTACCAATTTGTACGGGCGCCCCCACGGATCCGCGTTCAGAGACCCCAGCCACACGTTGCGGGCCTCGAGTTTGGCCCGCCTTATCTCCGTTCGGAGGGTGCGCTTTGCCTCTCTGTACCCCTCATACAGCTCCGCCTCTCTGACCTCCGCATCCGGCTGGCGGTTGCGGCGCCTGCAGTGTCTGTCGTACCGGCGGCGCGCGTGGTTGCACGCGTTGCGCAGTGCGCCGATCTCCGGCGACCACCAGTACACGCGGCGCTTAGCACGACCTGGAGGGACTCGGGGCATTGCCGCGTCGCAGATTTGCGACATGGCCTCCTGGAACCACTCCGCCTCGACGACAGGCCTGTCCGGTGCTTGCACCCAGGCCTGTACCGTCGCGGCTTCCAGGAGGAGCTCCCGGTCCATCTGCTTAAGCGCCCACCGCGGACCACAAGGGCTCTGTCGGACTGGCGCGGCCGAGTTTTCGGCGGAGACGTCCAACCGGATGTACCGGTGGTCGGAGTACGTCTCCACCTCCTCCATAACGCGCCAGTCGACGACACGCGGCGACAGAGCGGGGCTGGCGAACGAGATGTCCACCACTGATGTACCCCGCATCCGCACCAACGTGGGGACAGAGCCCCGGTTCAGGACGACCAGGCCCAGCTCCAAGGCCCAGTCCTCCACCATCCTACCCCGTCGGTTCGTGTGCCGAGAACCCCAAGCCGTATTCCAGGCATTGAAGTCCCCGCAAACGACCACGGGGAGGGAACCGAACCCAGCGACGACGGAATTTAGCTCCATCAGGGAGAGTTGGAACACGTCGAGAGATCTGTTCGGGGGCAGGTAGACGCCTACCACGGCGATATCCCCGAACCGTGCTGCCACGCAACCCCGCCCCCTCGTGACGGACTCGGGGGGTGGGGTACCGGCGGCGGCCGACGAAATTAACGTCACCGAGCCGTCCAAGTCCTGAACCCAGTCTCCACGGGGTTGGACAAAGTACGGCTCGGCGACGACGGCGATATTGATCGACCACTGCGCCATGCTCTGGAGCAACAGATCCTGAGCGGCGGCGCAGTGGTTGATGTTCGCCTGGAGGAGACGTAATGGCGTGGTTATTGGTATTCCATTACCGTCTCCTCCTGAGCCCTTTGCGAGGGTCCTGCCGCGGCGGGAGCGGCGGCGATGGCGGCAGCAGCCAGGGTAGTGGCTGCGGCGGTGAGGACGTCAGGGTGGATGCCCCTCCTGACCTTGCCCTTGGCCTTGGTGGGAGGGTCGCAGGACCTACCCCCAGCCCGGTGGTCAGCCGGCTTGCCGGCCGCCGCACATGCGTAGCAGTGCGGCAATGCACGGCATTCGACGGCCTAGTGTCCGGGCTGTCCGCACTGGTGGCAGCGGTCACTGCGATCCACCTCTGCGGCGCAATAGGCGCCCACGTGGTGCCCGACGTGACATCGGTAGCACCGCAGAGGTCTGGGTTCCAACATCTTGACTTGGGCTGAAACCCAGCCCACCAACAGCCTTCGGCCCTCGGCCGTGATGGCCTTGGCCACCGACACGGGGCAGCTCACTGTGACAGCTCGCATGCCCGTGCTGTCAGCGCGGATGGTGCCCGCCCGAACCTGATCGGTCGTGCACCCTCCCGCCCTGACGATGGCGGCCACCACTTCTTCCACCCTGACAGAGTCGTCCAGACCCATGATGCGCATGTCTATGCTCTTGGTGGGTCTGGACACTCGGGCCTCCTCGACGTCCAGGGACGCCCTGATCCTCTCGGCCAGAGCGTCGGCGAGTTCTCCGCTCTCTGCCCCAAGGACCTCCAAAATGCGAGCCCCGGTTGCGGTCCGCCTTATTCGGAAGCCCCCGGAGGCTCCGAACTCGTCGAGGTGGCCCACCACCGCCTGCTTCGCCTTGGCCATGACTATGTCATAGTCCACGCCCCTCTTTTCCGCAGCTGGCTGTAGTGTGATCACTACAGCTGCGGAAGTCGGGGCGCGGAGTCTGGCAGCCATGGCCCGCTTCTTGCGCTCTTGTCGCCGCTTGCGCTTTTTGGCCGCCCTAGCCGCCTTGCTCGCCTTCTCTTTGGCGCCGACGACCGTCCACTCGGCGCTAGCCGAGGAGTCTTCGGGCAGAGGAGGCGGCAGGCGCGACCTAGTTGCCGCCGCGGCAGGAGGAGGCCCCGCCGGTTTGTTGGCAGCCGCCACCTTGCCCTTCGGGGGAGCGGCAGGCTTCCCCTGCCGCTGCTGCTGCTGCTGCTGTCTTGTCGCCGGGGCTGGCCTCGCCGCTTCCGGCGCCGCGGCCCCGCGCCCGACTTTCCCTGACGGGCCTGCCTTGGGCGCAGCTGCAGTGGCCGCGGCGGCAGCAGCATAAGACACTGCCTTCTTCTGGCCGGAGGCCGCGAGAGGGGGGCGCAAGACGATGCCCTCCAGGACGGAAAGCTGGCGCCGGATTTGTTCTTGGAACTGTTCCTGCTGCTGCAGCTGCTGCTCCCTGGAAGCAGCCAGCTCCTGCCGCAGCAAGGACAGCACCTCGCTCTCCGTCCGGGGCAAGGGCTGGGATTGACCCTGCTCCTGTGTGCCCAGCCCTTCCGGCCCCTCCTCGGCACCAACGCCTCGGAGACCAGCCAGGGCCTCGAGCCGGCCAATCCTTCCCTTGAAGGTCCGCTCGTAGGGCTCGAACACGAACCACAGAGCCCCCCCAATCGTGGCATTGGCCATCTCGATGGAGCGCTTTTTGGCCACCCTCTCCCTTTTGTTGGCCACGCTCATGATGGCGGCTGCCACGACCTCCCTGAACTTGGCCATAGCCTCCTCCATTCCTTCTGGCAGCTCGCTAGGAATCTCCGGTGGCATGAGGCTGGCCTGGCGTCCCTCGCTGGCGCTCTCGGCGGGGAGCCCTCTACCTTTGCCCGTCTTTCGGGCGGTACCCCGCCCCGAGGTCGAGACCTTGCGGGCAAATACCGCCTCGTCATCCGACACGGAGCGAAGGAAGTCCAACTTCCTCTTGTTATTGGGGGTAGACGCCTCCACCTCCATAACATCGGAGATGTGTGAAGACGCGGCATCAGAGTCCGACGCCGCGTCTTCACTCACCTCTCTGAGGCCGAAACTACGGCCCCCCTCCACCGGCATCGCGGACGTGCTGGGAACTGGTCCCAGGGACTCCGCACTGCCGGTTCGTGAGCCACCCTGGCTCCTTGCGTCCACGAAGGACGGAAACAGATCCATTGCGGATCTGGCGCGCTCTTTGCCCCCCCCCCCCAGAATACGAGGGGCAGACCAAGCTCTGCTTGGTGAGGGATTCTCCGCCTGCGGGGCAGGCGGTACCCCCCTGGGGTAGTTTCTTTTTTAGATACGCGTCCATGATAGGCTGAATCACAGCTTTGCCTTTTTGGCAATGGGGTGGGGTCCCCAATACACGTTCGCCATCGTGGTCGTGTCTGATAAACAGACACGTACCCGAGGCGAACCGAGCTCGCTGTCGAGAAGGCGCCGACAGCTGTTGGTGCCAGCGCTCCTGGACAGCGCACCCTCCGGGCGGTCCGACTGGACTCCGCCGTGTGTTCCTCTTGGTCTGGTCTCTCGCTTGAGGCCTTCCGGCATGAGTAGCTCTACCGGCATAGCCCTCAAGGTCATTGAGACACGCAAGCCCCACCACGACGACAACGTGGGAACACGGTAGGTGGGGGACCTTACACTACTGAACTGTACGTATAACTACCATTGAAGGTGATTAAAACCCAGAGATTCTTAACATCGCGATTTAGAAATATGATCTAATTGCATAACGCCATCTAATTAAGAACAAATTTAATACATAGCATCTATGAACATAAGTATGAACTAAGTTTACATCAATGTAAGTAAATTTTAATTCGAACATGGGGTTTATTTTTATCAATAGCTAGGTCTCTCACTCACACGTGGTTCTATAATGTCTTCACAATTTCCCTGAACAGTTACTAGAGCAGTTTAAAAAAAAATGCTATAAATCTTTTATAGTAATATTTGTCGTTTCACTTCTCAATCTTATGTTAGAGGGAACTCTATTCACTAATGATGCCTTGGTCGTTGGTAGCAGTCCTGCTTACTAATGAGGTTCCGAGAATTTCAAGTGACCTGCAGTGTTTCCTGCATTTGCTGTGTTGGAACGTTTGAATTAGGAACAATTAGGGCTAGTAATTCAATCGTACTGGTTAACAAACCGGTCATTGTGCTAGTTTTTCGAGGATCTTTTGTCCAGAAAATTTAAAGTTTTAAAGAATGCCTTTACTGACTGACTAATTTATTTTTAAACATATGCGCAATTACTTGAATCATATATCTGCCGTGGCCTGAGCTCTTAGATTCATTTCATGATATGCCCAACTAAAACTGGCCAGATCATTTGAATATATGTCAATCGTCGTTTGGCTATGTTATTTTCTATGATAATAAAAGGTCAGAATGTAGGCCAAACGAGGATTCAAATATCATCAAATTTTAACGTTTAAAACGATCTGGTCAGTTTTAATTGGCCATATCATGAAGTGATTTATTTTTAGGATCTGGCCACGGCATATCGATGCCTGCAAGGAATAACTTTGCAAATCAGTTTTGAGGCAAGTTTAAGTTACATTCATATTCTTGGTGCATAAAACGCAGATTGCAGATTTCCACAAACTGAGTTGAAATGTTATTCCTTGAGGGGGTCGATGTTATGTATAAGATAACGACTGTAAAAAAACTAACTTTTTACTGTTGTATTTTTCAGAAACATTTATTCCACTCTGCGGAAAAAGAACAATATTTTCACCAAAACTTATATTTCAGAATAAATGTTTAACTTATTTGTATAAAAACGTGGGTGGACATTTTCACACCCACTCTATAAGTTTAATGAAATTCGATGAAATTATTCCGTAAGGCCTTTGGGACAGAACTCGGAACTCATAAGTATTTGACGAGTCCGGTCTAAATTGACTAAGAATCACGGCAGGAGAGGAGGGCGCATATTTTAAGATATTCGTGACGCGACACCGATCCCCTACTACTGGCATTATTTGCCTGAAGAATACCTGTTCAATCTTTGACAAATAAATGTAGAATATTTAACATCATCATTCATTTCAGCCGAAAGACGTCCACTGCTGGACATAGGCCTCCCCAAGCGTTGCTACAACGACTGGTCTTGTGCGTCACGCATCCATTGGATTCCCGCGACCCTGACCTGGTCATCGATCCACCTTGTGGGAGGTCTTCCAATGCTGTGTCTTCCGGTAGACGGTCGCCACTCCAGGAAATTTCGTCCCCATCAACTATCTGTTCTGCGTGCTATGTGCCCTGCCCATTGCCACTTAAGAGCTTGTATTAGAAGTACAACGATTGGCGTAGTGGTTACAGTGAAAAGATATAATGTAGAAGTCCGTAATAAGACTTGTGACTACTGTGTAGATCAGAATATTGAACTGTGAAAATGACGGATCCAAAAAAATGCTTGTAGCGGAAACGATTATATTGAGGTGGTTGTGGAAAGTAACGAGAATGGATAAAGTGAGAAACGAGTATATCAAGGGAAGTTTGAAAGTGGCGCCAGTGACTGAAAAGTTAAAAGGAATTCGTTTGTCTTGGTATTGCCATGTGAAGAGGAAGTATGAAACGGATGTTACCAAAAGAGTTTCGAGCTTATATATAGACTAGCTGCTCCCAGCGGCTTCGCCCGCGTGATAGTAGAAAATTATCCCAAGGGAACATACTTCCGGGACAAAAAGTATCCTATGTCCTATTCCAGGACATGGTCTATCCGTGTACCAAGTTTCATCAAAATCGGTTTTGTCATTTAGGCGTGAAGACGTAACAAACAAACTCACTTTCGCTTTTATAAATTATTAAGGATAGATAGAGAGGCCAAAGAAACGTTAGACGGATTGTGTGAGGACTGGTATTTCATTTGGGGACACTTAATAGCCATACTATAGTTATGGTGAAAAGGGAGTCGATGATAGCATGACGGTTGACAGGACAGATTGAAAGAAAAAAACGCGTTGTACCGACCACAAACAACATTGGACAAGAACAGGATGATAGAAATAGGGACAAGACCAAAACAGTTAAATGCAATGCTTCTATTACCATAGTTATGAACGGTTGAACTAGTATTTTTGTTGCAAAAGACATTTGTACAATTGAGTCCACGCAATTAGAGACAACAGCAGACCAAAATGGTTATTATAAAAGTATATTACGAGTACTGTATGTGGGTGATGAAGGCATTCTGGGAACGGTTGGCCTCAAAGCGGCCATGTGACCTCGTTCAATATTAAGTTCTTAATGATAATGGCGGACTGCCAACAGCACAGTGAAAATTATGTTGTGTGGCTTAATGAAAATTTACTTTTATGATATTTTTTTTCCTGTTGGACAATATGTGGATATGTTTATTGTGGTTCTTTCTTTGAACAAGCTACGTGACCGATGGAAATTTTGGAATTTTTCGTCCAAAAAAAAATTACAGTTTTCATTTTTACTTTTCTTGCTAGCTGTAATTATTCCGAGATGTTTCCGGTCTCAATGACATTTCACTTATTCTAAAATCCTGATACTTTTAACACCTAATTTAATTTCAACTAAGTTGCATTGAGCATCCAGAGTTCAGAGTTAATTTCTTCCGGAATATCTCTTTATTCTCACATAAGGCGGGTATTTACCGCACTACGTATTTGTTTTGTAGCGCGTAGTTTACATAAGATTAGGGAGGATCCATACGTAAGATAGTGTTATGTACAAGCTTTTCTTACTTTTAGATAAAGCGAATTATGAATCTGTTCGATTTATATATTTAGAATACTACCTATGTCCACCTATGGGTTTTGTAGACTTTGAAACCACCCAACCGATGCGCCCTACAACCTGTTCCACTAGAAAAACAACAATGCAATTTAAAACAGTACATTTAAAACATGCAAATTTACTTTTATTTTATTACTCGTATAGTAATTAACCGAAATGAATTTCTTTTTTGTAACGTAGATGTACGCGCAGGTTTATCCGCTGGTAGTGTTATAAATATCCTGTTTATTAACTACTAGCTTTTGCCTAAATTATATATAGGCAATGTCACTCAGGAATAAAGCAGCTTTCTATCGGTGAAAAATCTTAACAATCGGACCAGTTCTTTCAGAAATTGCCTACTACAAACAAAAAAATATAAAAACAAAAAAAAAAAACAAACTTTGCCTCTTTATTTTATTAGTGTAGAAGATAAAGGAATCTTCAAACCAACTAATCTAATCTTTAACTAATCTTTTTCTCCTCCTCGGTCAAATCCATCCAAAGGTTGTCTGTAAAAAACGGTTGTCGCTTTTAGCGATAAGACCGCCCATTGTGACACCCTAATAATTTTAAGTTTCTGTGTATTTTTTTTATTTTTGGTGTACAATAAAGAATTTATTTATCTATCTAATGTTTAATTTGAATGGACGAAATGAAGTAATACTCATTATGGTTTACTTGCTAATGAAAATTAAGTCTATATTTACGAAGACTTTTGGAATTAATATTTCGGTTCCAATTCCATGTTAACTCAGTAACAGTATTTCCTCGATTTGATTCTCATAACTAATATAACTGCTTAGATTACATGTTGATCTTCCACTTCAGACTCTCGGTACGAATAAATTTGCATAACGAGATTATTCTCAACTTCAATGGTACGTATATACGAGTACATACTGACAGCATCGGGAGATAGATCTTAGATACATATACGTCAGATGTTTGTATGGTTTGTAGGTTTGTAAATCTGAAGTATAAAACATATATTTAGTACAATCAGAAAAGTAGGACTTTCTTAACAAGGCATGAAGATTAGACGTGGTACAAACCTCGATAATATATACTATATAAACTCGATAATGATAAATAATAATATTCCACAATTATCACACAACGCCGTCTAGTTCGAAGCTAAGCAGAGCTTGTGTTATGAGTAGGTACTAGACAACTGATAAAAATACGTATATATTTGTAAACTAGCTGCTGCCCGCGACGTCGTCTGCGTGAAGGCTCTATAGCACTAAAAATACCTAAGATACCAGTGTCGCTATAGCATTATAATTACACAGCTTTTAAAATAGCATTAAAATATAAGTTTTTTTTTGCAAGTGAAGAGAGTTATATGGGAATTCTGCTGCGTTCAGTCATAAGATGTGACTGAAGGAAATAGAGAAAATAATGCAGGAATAAATTCCATAGAACAAAAGAGTAAAAATACCTACAAAGGTATAATACTTTACAACACTTCCCTATAAACTGCGTTGGTAGTTATACTGCCAGGAGCCAAAATGTAAAGAGAGTCAGGACTGGTGACGCGGAAGCAAGCAACGTACATTTGCCCGTGTGAGAAACAACTCGTCCTGAGCTCGACACCCACTGCCCTCAGTGTATGCCCCTGTGACTTATTGATGGTCATCACGAAGCAAATACTCACGGGTATCTGTACACGCTTGCATCGGAACGCGAAGTTATGAGGTATGAGGGGAATGCGTGGTATAAATACTGCCTCGCCGACGCCACAACCCAAAAGAATTTCCGCTTCAATGGTGTGTCTGTGGAGCGTGATAACTTTAAGGCGAATCCCGTTACACAACTTCGGAGGAGATAGGTTCCGAAGAAGCATAATCGGAACACCGACCTTCAGCTTGATGGTATGCGCTGGAAGTCCACTCGCTGACAGGGAGTTCAGAAATCCACGGGATAATGTGTTTTTTTTTTGTCGACGGGGAAAATCATCTTATGACAAAACCCGCTCTTGGGTGGAGCGGGAGATAGTGTCAGACTCTTACTGACTAAAAACCCCGCGCCGTTCCTTCTAGCCTTCATACCGGGCTCTAGTTTCCTTTCGGATAACCCCGAACCCGGTAGGCACGGGATAATATGTGGCGTCATCTTGCACGACGACAGTGTTTACCGAAGTGTAGACTACTTCATTCCCCTCAATTTATAAGAGAATGCTTTCGTTAATTGGTGCAGCATTTTTGGGCGTCAAAATGGCCCGCTCACACATCCAAGAATTCTGCTGGTGCTGTATACGACTGATGTCCCCGTACACACAGCGAATGAGTTCTTCTAAGCTGGATTCCACTCTACCGAGAGACTCTGGAAGAATCACCTTTACACCTCTGTCTTCTGGTAGAGTGCCTTTGCCAAGACTTAGAAGGACATCGGACAATTCTCGAGCACGTACATTGCCACCGAGCCGAGTTCTCATATTAATGGTCAAACGCAGCGTACGAACTCATGACCACAACGAAGATCTGATTTTGCCCAATGATTTCAAGGACGGTGTTGTAAATTTGTTTTTGCTCTGAAGAAGCGATATGGTAATTTCGTATGGTGGTCACGGTAGTCATTTCGCCCGGATCGTAATTGGTCTCGGCGTTATACTCCCGATTTCCACGGTCTTGATGCGGTGATGATTGGGGAACTGGTAACCCATAATTAATCAGTGGATTGCCGCCGATAGAAATGACCACATCTTGAAGTGAACTGAGACAGGTGTTCAGCACGCGTTCATCAATTACTTTGACTTCATCTCCAGTAGCACGCTTCAAAGCTCGTAGAAAATCTTCAGACAGATGATGGCGATACTTCTCCCACAAAGCTACCGGGTTCGCGACTCCACAAAACACCAAGATGACGGCAAACAGATGACGCATGCGGCTGGAACTGTCACTGACGCTCGCCGCGAGGGTGTCATCGCAATTTTTGTCACGGTCGGGAAGGTGACGTGCTACGCAGGCTGATGCTGGGCAGATGTTGGTCATCGGACAGTGTGAAGTAACAACCGCAGAAAATAGCATTCGCCATTATTCGGAGGCACGGTATAAACCCTACCCAATGCGGTGTCCTTGAATATTCCCGGAAAACCTTCCACAGCACCTCCTCGTTGATGTAGGTTAAATACACCCCTTTGCTTGTCGTAAGTGTAATATGAAGGCACCTCGTCATACGTAAGGGATCTCGCAAACTGGTCGACTTTACAGAGCCTGAAAAATTTTAACAGAGTTGGTTGGCGCGGATTTTCCAAGCGTTTAGCAACGTTTTCGGGATCAAAATATATGCGCTGGCCGTTTCTTCTCTAGGTGGACGTCTACATGCATGACGGTAGGATGCCTGTCATGTATAGAGAACGCCAGTATCCGCCAAACCGCTTCAGACGTGCTGATGTAGCGACCAGACTTTGGTCACCTCGTCTTTATCAGAGCTCTGTAAAGCAAACGTCGCTTGATCGCTCCTTTTGTTGGAAAAGGAAACATTTTGATATGGTGAAAAATTATTATGACTTTACACTATTTTAACATAAAATAAATGTCTCCGAGTGAGTAAAGTTTATAATTAGGCATACGACATGAAAATATATTAATTACCAAGCAATAATCACATAGATAAATAGGTACCGAACAAAAGTATTAACAGTCAATGTTTATTTTGTACTAACTACATGAAATTGATGATCATCAAAGAACATAAGTATAAATCTCTCTCTTTTGTAATACTTAACACAGCATTATTATTAAATTGTCTTCTTCAACTCTGCTCAAGTTTTTGAGGGTTTTGTTGGAACTTCAATTTGTCAAAACGAAATATGCAATACAACTTTTATGAAGAAAATGTACATTGCCATCTATGAATTTTAAGAATAACTACCTACAAACCTCGCAACATGATCAAATTTAAATTATTAATTTCCAAAAAGTGTCATGTAACTTGATTTGATTTTTATGAAATCTCATAGATGGCGCTGTTTTAAAATTGTCTTTATACTACTAACATTTATAAAAATAACTGTTTCTCTGCCCAAGTTACTTAAATGGCGTAGTTTTTATAGTGTATAGCTAGATAATAGTATGGCTTACTCAAAAACAACATTTAAATATGCGTCGTTAGATTGCACGCTGTCACAGAATGCGTAAGAAAAATAAAGATTCACAGCTCCTCCCCCGTAGGTGATAGCGTGATAATATGTAGCCTATATGTTGACCCGACCTCTTAGTAATATTCATGCAAAATTTGAAGTAAATCTGTGCAGTACTTTTTGAGATTAGCCCGGACATACATACAGACAAACAGACAAACAGACAAAAATTCTAAAAACTATATTTTTGACTTCGATATCGATTGTAGATCACGCTCCAAGTATTCTTTTAAAAAAATATTCAATGTACAGTTTTGACTTTCCTACGATTTTATTATATGTATAGATAATAATAATATATTCATTAGTTTTTCGCATGTTGTAATAGTTTCCCTTCAACCGGGGGTTGTCCTTGGATGTATTAGCATAGCACATACAGGGATAATCGCCGGTTGATACAACGTTCCATTAAAAGCGTCCAAAAGGGCCTCTGCGAGTTGGTTTCGGCTTCTCGTACTCCTTCCAAAGGTCCAGAACCTCATGGTCCTGAGATAAATAAATAATATATACAAATTATACATAAATTACTTTTTTGACAACTTTAATCTTACTTAATATCTATATTAAGCAAGGTTAGCTCACTTTCGTTGCCGACCGTACCATGGTAGGGGCGAAACCGTCTTTATTTGATTTGACATCTGGATTTAGCTCATCAGATTTTTTATTAAACTCAGTAAGTTTGATTTATAGCTTTACAAGGATTTTTTGCTTTTTCATTTCCGACTAATTTTATAGTAAGTCCAAGATTTATGGAGCTGACCGGTCAGGGAAAGTTTTACGGGTTTATTCTGTTAATTTATTAACTTTTTAATTGTTTTCTTTTTTATAATTTTGCTGCGCAAGGGATTTGGCAATATTTTTAATGGCTTCATGAAACTTTTCTTTTTTCCAGGGCATTATCGTCCTACTGCTGGGCAGTGGTCTTTCTCAAGTCCTTCCAGACATTCTTTCGTAGCGCCGTTTCAAAACAGGCCTTGTAGACTTCCTGCAGTAGTCTTTCCGTTCTTATTACCACCTTAAAATAAAATTGTTTTCTTAGCGTTTTTGTGGCGTCACGTTTAAAAAGTTCATTCTTTTCGTACTCTAACGGGATTTTTGACCGCTAGCAGTACTTATTGTTTTAATGTCAAATTAGTGGGCTTGAAAAAGTTTCTCCGACGCAGACGATTTATTTATTTTTTCCTAATAAATACTATTTAAAGTGTTTTCCGTGACATATAAAGTATTTAGAACTTATTTTGATGTCTAAACTTGCCTCGATAATAATTAAACAATTCACAATCTGGTGATTTTTTTGTTTTTATAACCTATCCGCACATTCTTAATGAACGCATTATCTAGCATATAATATTTATCATAATCAAATAATAGATGAGGGAAGAGATTTCTTCTAACGGATCTTAGATCATTACAAAATGTATTTTAGTATGGCATGAAATGTATTCTATTGGTTCACGATGAACTTCAATATAGCGATTCTAACAAAAAACATGTGAAAGGGATAACGCTATACAGCCCTCCAAGTCAAGTTACAACCGTTACGCTTGCGTTGAACGCTTCGAGTTGACCTTGCCGCCAATTCTTTTGTTCTGACCACGTGACTGAGCAATGAGACGACGTCGTTCCCGTACATTCGAAGCTTTCTACTAGCGTTATTTATTGCAGTTTAGCAACTTGGCTAGGGGTACAGATCTATATAGCGCGTATCTTTTCTATTTTAGGAGGAAATAGACAAAATCTTAAAATCTATAGCTCAGCCTCAGTATGAAGGCACGAAGGAACGGGGTTGGTTTTTAGTTAGTAAAAGTCTGACACTATCCGGTCTGCCCAAGAGCCCATGTCATTGGATGATGTTCCCATTATAAAAAAAAACAAGTCCCTATTACATCTCAAGCGCAAATACAACATTGCCGAGCACATACCACATCGAACCCTCCATGTAATATCTCTAAACAAGCAATCAATCGAGAGGCGTTGGCGTATAAACGCAATTGCACGCGAGTCAATATTGATTCACCTCGCACAACAGACTGGCGAGAGATTAAATGCTGTTTGTTTACACCTGCTAACTAGCATTTTGTTGGGATAGTGTTTTTGAGGTGGGAAAATCATCTAATGAGCTCTCTAGGATGGAGCAGAAACGCGTATAAGATTCTTTTCCTTTTTTGAGACATCTACCATGACTGACTCATTAATTTGGCTGACATATCTTTGAAGCGAGTAAAAACAGAGAGTGCACAACGCTTGTTTCTTATCGGACGGCCGAACGGCGAGCTACCCATGGCTCGACGTCTACAAATCCACGCCAGCGGTGGCCGGTCGTCGACTCGAACCCGGTCCTTATAGGACGATTAGCTGTTGATTGTAACCTAATATACTTTACATTCTATTTTATAATGGACAAGCTCACGTTTGACTACTATCTCACCTGATGGTAAGCGACAATGGAACAGTTATAGCACATTTACCTAGAAGTAACCTATTCACTCTTGTCATAACATATTCTAGGTTATAGCTATCGGGAAACAGACTATGGAAGAATTCTTCTACTTAGCTGAAGTCAATTGAGCCTTAAGAGTTACTGAAGCATCTCTTACAGTTCGTTAAATCAAGAAACCGTAGCATAATAAAGTTATATATAGGAAAACCATAGCATTACATCGATGTGTCGTAAAATCAATCTATTTATACATAGCATACATAACTTGACTCACATTCAATATGTAGGGCAGGCACTCCCGCGGGATACCGCAGTATCTACTCATACCTACCTGCAAACCCCACTGACAATATTCAAATTTCATTTCCAACGAGACGGTGCAAATTGGCAAGTAACACATCTTTTTCCATATTCCCACGATGAAGGATATCGGAATGAATATGTCAAGATATTTGGCCAAAGATATTTGAGACTAAAATGATACTAGAGTGTAAAACTGTAGTAGTAATAATCTTGCCGGTTTTAAAGGCAAATTTATTAAGTGTACAAGTCATCCCTTGACATTTTTAACGATGTATATTAACAGAGCAGTGGTGGCCGAGTGGTAATGGCCCCGACTTACGAGCGCGCGCTCGAACCCAGCCAGACGCATTACTTTCTGTAATTTATTTCATTACCACTGCTCTCAAAACGGTGAAGGAGAACATCGTGAGGAAACCGGCATGTCCGAGAACCAAAAATTCGAAGACATGTGACATTCACCAACTTGAACTGAACCCGCGTGGTGGATTACGGTCCATTCCCTCTCCTAGAGAGAAGGCCTGAGTCCCAGCAGTGGGGACATTAAAAAGCCGATGATGATGATGATGATGATATTAATAACGTTGTTCAAACAAGCCCCTGTTTATAGTCTTTACATAATCATTAGTAACCAGTTCACTTAAACCTCTCAAAATCATAGTTCTATATACCATCACCATTGCCCATTGTGACACCCTATCAATTTTAAGTTTCTTATGTAATTTTTTATTTATTTTTGGTGTACAACAGTGGTTCCCAAACTTATTTTGTCTACTGCCCACTTTGAGAATAAATATTTTTTAGCGCCCTCATTTTTTCACCTATTTAAAAACCACTATAACTTCAAATTAAATTAATTAATTATTGTGACCTAGATATGTATATTATGTATATTAACGGGTCTTTCTGGGTCTCTTCCCGCCCCCCTTGAGACCTGCAGCGCCCACAAGGGGGCGTTATCGCCCACTTTGGGAAAGACTGGTGTACAATAAAGAATTTACCTATCTATCCTATAATTCTTATCAACTAGTGAAATGTCCTTAGGCGCACTAGCATACCGCGTACAGAGATAAAGTTAGAACTACATTAGAACGACGCACACGTGGACCACAACTGATTTATAAGTAGAACGTCACGTGGCATGGATCAAGTGTAGGTTTACAAGTCTAGTTTCCATATAAAATGTATGGCGACCAACGCGCTAAGATCGACCTAAGTGGCACGCGGTGCGCAGTGTAGCTCTACCTTGAAGATAGAAACTACGCTGCGCATACTGGTACATATAACTTTAACCCAAAATACTCAAAAAAAAATAAAAAGAAAACCAAACTTATGTATATTCTGTTGTGTACACAAGTTTCTGGCTTTGCGACAACTACATTTATCAGCCTTGCAGCCACATCTACTATTAACTTGCCCTCCGCATTTAGATTAATATAATAATAATATTCCACAACTATCACACAACGTCGTCTAGTCCCAAGCTAAGCAGAGCTTGTGTTATGGGTACTAGACAACTGATAAACATACTTATATATATCTAAATACATACATATTATAGATAAATTACACCCAGACACAGAACAAATGATTATGCTCATCACACAAACATTTGTCCTGGGTGGGAATCGAACCCACGACCTCCGGCATAGCAGTCAGGGTCACTAACCACTAGACCAACAGGCCAGTCGAATTTAATAAAGCTAATGATAATAAAGCTAAAAATTATTTAGCTTTATTATCAAATTGTTCAATTGTTATGTAGCAATACTATAATAATGACCGTGTAATGTGATAAATAATGAAATTAGGATAGTAATTAATCACTTGGCCCGATAGAGCTAAACATTATTAATAATGCCCGCATTAATCGCCTGGTCCATAACATATATAATTTTCACTGCATAGGCTCGCGGTTGATCATTATCTCAATTGATCGTAAGTGACGATGGTCGATGTTGGAGCGCCCTTGTCTGGAAGTAGCCTAATAACTTTTTCCTAAAGCGGAATTCGATTAATCTCTAATTAACAATCTACCTATTTAGATTTAGAGATAAGATTTAACGAAAATATAGGAAGGAAATATTACATAATAAACCCTAACTTTAGCTTGGCACAAGAGTACTATGTTCGTACATAAAGAAGCGACTGCAGTCTGTGCAACAGGGTGACAAGTCAAAGGACTTGTGCCGTCAGAAGTTTGAAACTTTGAAGGAGCGTTGGAATTCCAAGATTTGCTAAGAAATCTTGGGATTCCAACGCTCATCCTTGGAATTTAAATTTAGAACTAAGTGGATGGCTTGTAGATAGATACGTCTTTGTACGAGTATCATCGCAGGGATATGCAAAACCCCTAAATATTCAGTGTTTTGATGCAAGTACGCGTAGGTAAATATATAAATTCTACTGTAGTATACTATGCGATTTTAATAAGAATAGTATAGATATAGACTTCATAGCTGTCAATTCAAATGCGTTAGGTAGGGTGCGCCAAAAAAAAAAAAATTATTTTACCGAATCATGAACGAAAAAGTTTGAATATGATAATATAGTTCTTAAATTCTTCTCATCTCTGCATCACTGTGTGTATCGTGTAGTGGGGAATGAAGGAATGCGAATTGTTGCCCCCAAAAGAAAAAAAAATTAACTTGTTATGATTTAAATAATATATTTATCTAAATTCGGTTAAACAACAATCTTTATTTTATTATTTATTTATTTAAACTTCATGTACAGTAGTGGTACATAGGCGGACTTAATGCAACAAGGCATGCTCTCCCAGTCAACCATTGGGTTAAAAAGACAACACTGTGGTAGGTTTGCACCACAATAAACAAATAACAAATACTTTAAATGGAAAAAAAGTAAATTATGTAAAATAAAATAAATATATATGCTACAATAATAAACTTATTAATACTATGAAAAATAACAAATCATTAAGAGAACTTAATAGTAATTCTGACGAAAACCAAACTAAGGTTGAGAAGACTTCAAGTAGTAGTTCCGAATTTTACGCTTGAAGGACAACAGGCAGGATTTTCACTTAGTTTTAACCAAGGCTCCGTTAAAAAAAGAGTTTGATACGCACACAGTACTTACATTGTCATTTTGCTAAAAGTTTGAAATCTGCTAAATCATAATGATCGATCATTGATCGGTCAATGGTCTCGTAATAGAGTGATGGTAGAATGACAATATCGAGCTTATTAAATCCAATAGCTGCACAATAACGTTCTAATGGACGGTCACTGATCAAAACAACTGTCAAAAGTTTTTCAAATTACCGCATACGTCTGATATTCATTTGTCACTATGTACGAAAATACCAATTTAAGCCACTTCTTTCAATGAAGTGTCAGTGGTTGGTCATTGGAAAGTCATAATGACGCTATTAAATTAGTATATTACCAAAACTTGTCAAAATCAACAATTATGAAGTCAATGATAGACCATTCTGACACTATTGTAATAGCAGACTTGAGGCCCTGTTCTTCTGCTATGTGTGAATATTAAACGGGCACAAAAGCATTTTGACGGCGGCCAGTCCAGTGTGATAAATAGTAGAGGTCAATGGTACTGGTCCTGTTTCAATTTAATCAGTCACAATACAAGGGACCACCGTAGACGCGGGCTCGCGGACGGCGAGCCATGGGTAGCTCGCTGTCTGACCGTCCGGTAACTGTCCGGACCAAGCCCAAGACGTCGACGGCGCGCACTGTTCCCGCGCGCTTCAAGGAGTTGTCAGCAACAGGACCCAGCTGGGTCGAAGTCTACTGGGGCCAGGGTTATCTGAAAGGAAACTCGAGCCCACGTATGAAGGCTAGAAGGAGGGAAGAAGTTAGGGAACGGGGTGGATTTTAAGTCAGTAAGAGTCTGACACTATTTCCCACTCCACCCAAGGGCGGGTTTTGTCATTGGATAATTTTTCCCACCATCATCATCTTCCTGCCCTTATCCCGTTTTATTTGGGGTCGGCGCAACACGTTTTTTCCTTCCATTCTAATAATTTTTCCCACCGAAATGAAAAAAAAAACAATATAAGGGATAGAATAGCTTTATTAGGACATATTATGATACTTTTTTATCTCAGTGGGAGGTAGCCTCTGACAAAGCTAGTGTAACAGGACAGTATTCCAAGTATCCATCACAAATTGAATGTGCAAGTATCCCACAGGGTATTCGTGACCACACCACCAAATACCCTGTGGGATTTCGGTCCACCATAAAGGTAACGAAATGTATCAATATTCCTGGAATAGGAACAAAGTTCTAGAGTTTCAATTCAACATTGATGGATTGCAACTTCCTTGAAGTAGCTCTAGCCAATCCGTGACTTGGATTGTATTGCTTGGATAGCACAGTATTGTTGACTGTACCAAAGTAAACAAATAGTTCAGTAGATTTTCTTTTGTGTTACGTTATACTTTGATTATTTTCAGCCCCCCTAGCCAAGTTACAACCGTTTCGCTAGCGTCGAACGCTTCGAGTTGACCTTGCCACCAATTCTTTTGTTCTGACCACGTGACTGAGCGTTGAGGCGACGTCGTTCCCGTACATTTGAAGTTTTCTACTAGCGTTAACTATTGCTGATTAGCAACTTGGCTAGAGGGGCAGTTCTTAATATGCTTTGTCATCCTGAGTAGGATCATAATCCTGCTATCCTTTGTAATGGATGCGAAAGTCATCATTATCATAATTCCAGCAAAAAGACCTTTAATGTTACATCGCCACAACGAGCAGTCCTGCGTATCTTGTATCCATCGGATTTCAGCAACCCTCACCAGGCCATCCGTCCACCTTGTAGGAGGCCTTCCAACGCTGCATCCTCCGGTACGTGGTCGCCACACAGACCCTTTCGGGTCCAGCTACCATCTATTCTGCGAACAATGTGCCCTGTCCACTACCACTTAAGTTTGGCGATTCTTCGAGATATGTCAGTAACCTTGATTATCTTGCGGATATCTTCATTCCTGAATTCCTGCGATTACGCAACCACTTTGGGTCGTTTTAACCCTTCAGATACCGTCAATTAGAGACACAATAGTAAGACAATAGATGCGCGGCCACCGGGTGTCGCTTGGGGATTCATGAATTAACGGTTCTGATGAACAAGCTGCGTGGTATTTTGTCATTCAACATACTACAGTAGTCGAAGACGAAAGCCTATGACCAGTGCGTAGTGACGTATGGCTTTGAGAGGTGGTCGCTCACAATAGGTTTTATCAGACAGGGCAAGCTTTTTTTTCCCTCATTTACTTATAAGCGTCAAGTATAGACTGGGCTGCGGGATTGTTTCGAAGAGTTAGGGTGGCTCTGGAGCGCAAAAGGTCACTGAACGAACAGGTTTGTGATTTATCCACTAATAGTCTGACACTCCCTCTCGCCCCACTCAGAGAAGAGGGAGGGAACGGGAGAAGTTGTTTGATGATATTCTACTCTATAAAAAGAGATCGAAGATATGTCATTCTCCAGTCTCTTAAGCTTAAGCTCACAATTGTACAGTTCTTGAGGGTTAGACAAGAACCGCAGTAAGTAGAAAATTATGAGATGGAACTGGGACGTCGTCAAATATTTTCTCCCACTCTGGATGGAGTGAGCAGGTGTATCAGACTTATGCTGACGTAGGGCGATTTCAATTTGTGCGTTTTTTGACGGCCGGACTGCGGTTACGGTGTGTTAGAGCCAAATAGCATGCAACCGCGGGCCGTATGAGCAGGGTGGCGTCACTTGTATGCCCGCTGATTCGTCGAAATATTTCCGGTACGGCGTCCACCGCACCGCATCGTGTGGGACCCTGAGTTAAACCACAGCTAAAAGCAAGTTGTTTTAAATTTTAAACGCATTCAAATATAGAATACAAATGTATTTCACTAAACTTTAACCTTACACCTACCCGTATAGCTTCTAAATGAGAGGTTTTATGCAACTTTCCTTATCTCCGACGACTCAGCGTTGCATGAAATTAACTAGCGGCCATTCCGAGAATTCTTGCTGGCTTCAACTGCTCGCGTGTTAAATGCGATGCTTCAGAAGAACTACTCCAAGTGGCGAACTAGATTGGGACACTCGGTGAGTCTTATTGCAAAAAGGTTTTTGGCAAAAAAATTTAGACGGTCTTCTAGTTTATGAATAACTAGCTTTTGCCAGCGGTTTCGCCTGAGAGTAGGTGTGTGTGAGGGGTTAAAATTAGTGCGCATATTCACGTAAATTTGAGATACAGGATTATTTCCTAGTTTGGGGGACAGTTATCTTATTTCGTAGAGCAGTGGTGGCCGAGGGGTAAAGGCCCCAAGTAGGTCGCGGGTTCAAACATTACTTTGTGTAATTTATTTCATCACCACTGCTCTCAAAACGGTGAAGGTAAACATCGTGAAGTAACCGGCATGTCATCAAAAATTCGAAGACATGCGAACCAACCCGCACTGGGCTCGCGCGGTGGATTACGGCCCATTCCCTCACCTAGAGAGGAGGCCTGAGTCCCAGCAGTGGGAACATTAAAAGGCTGGTTATGCTATGCTTATGTAACATTACTTTTAGCATGGCATAGTCGGCCTTATAATGTTCCCACTGCTGGGACTCAGGCCTCCTCTCTAGGAGAGGGAATGGGCCGTAATCCACCACGCGGGCCCAGTGTGGGTTGGTGACTTTTAGTATTAGTATACGAAACCCGCAACATGTGATACATAACTGTTATACTCGTAAGCTTGTTATGTGACCTGGTTGTCCACAAAAATACATAGTCACCGGACCATTCGTGCGACTGAAGGGTTGTTTTGGTCCCACTTCCAGCTGTACGCTAGCGCTTAACCCTTCAGATACCGTCAATTAGAGACACAATAGTAAGACAATAGATGCGCGGCCACCGGGTGTCGCTTGGGGATTCATGAATTAATAGTCGCTATGACCTGCCGTGGCATGTTTTGCACTTAGTATCGGCAGTGCCCAACTTGTGATCTTATTAAAATATTTTTGAAAAAAAAAAATATAACTTGGTATAGGTAAAAATGATTGGAATCGATTCAATTACTTATTCGAACCCAAGTATAAAAGGTGTAAGGGACAGCCCTCCGCAAACTTTAAGGGCTTGCGCAGTAGACGAAATTGAACAGCCTTTTTTGTCATTTCCTGAAAAAAGATCTTGTGGAAGGTTGTTCAGTTTCGTCTACTGAGCAAGCCCTAAAAGTTTGCGGAGGGCTGTCCCTTACACCTTTTGTAAAGGTTTCGCATATAATAAAAATAATGTTGTATATGATACTAGCTGCTCCCAGCGGCATCGCCCGCCTGACAGCAGAAAATTATCCTATGTCCTATTCCAGGACATAGTCTATCCGTGGACTAAGTTTCATCAAAATCTGTTTTGCCATTGAGGCGTGAAGACGTAACAAACAAACAAACGAACTCACTTTCGCTTATAATATTAAAGTAAGGATTATTAATGTGAAATAGCTACTCTCTTTTGGTGGTTCATGACTGATTTTCATATCTTTATATTATCTTTGGTTCATATCTTTTTTGAGCAATAAATGATTACTTAAAAAAAACAATGTGGAGCTTCTGCACCTTTAAGTTTTACTGGCCAAGGTCGCGAATACCTGCCGCGATTATATAATTTCTAGAAAGAGCAGTTAATAGTTCGCATAGCTCCTGGCGGTACAAATTATGTTACTTTGCCGTCGGTATTCCCTGTTGTAGTTCGCTTTTTCATATTAAACCCTTGTATAGTGAATGTAGTTTGTTTAGAAAATAATGTTTCATGATTCTGTTGTTTGTTCACTATTGTTTGGAAATTGTTCTCGTTGTATTGTTTTGTGTTCTTTTTGTAAATTTTTATTCTGACTTTTATGCAGAAACAACCAGCTATTGTTACTACTATCATCGTTATCATCTTCGCAGGAAGATGATGGTGAGATGCACAAGGGCAGCCTTTTTTACGGTGGGTACAAATCTTCCAATGACAACCCCCGCTCGGGAGATAGTGTCAGACTCTTACTAACTTAAAACCCAACCCGACTCGAGCATCTTTTCGGATAACCCTGGCTCCAGTAGGCTTCGACCCAGCTGGGCCCCTCCTGTTGCTGACAACTCCTTGAGGCGCGCGGGAACAGTGCGCGCATTCGACGTCTTGGGCTCGGTCCGGACAGTTACCGGACGGTCGGACAGCGAGCTACCCATGGCTCGCCGTCCGGAACAAGGGCAGCCTTGTCCCGTGTTTTTTGGTGTAGGAGTAACACGTTTTTTTCCTCCATTCTGTCCTGTCATTCGTCAAGTTATCATTAACTTCCTTTTCTTTCACTAAAAAAAAGATGGTAGGATTGAGTGAAGAGTGACATTCCATTCACACAATCCATGTTTTTTTACTGTCATGATGTGATTCCGATATATAAAAATCTTGTGTCAAAGGGTTTGTTATGGAACTCCTCTCAAACGGTTTGACCGATTTTAATAAAACTTTTTGTATATTTGGTGGGTAGTAGGCTATTTTTTACCCTGCTATCCCTTCCCCTGTTTTTTCTTTGATAGTTTAAAGGCAGGACAAACGCCGAGTCCACTAGTATAATTATACAAAGTAAAGAAATGAAACTTCGTTTAATACTTTTCACACATAACGTTGAAGTGTAGTCAGCGATTGTGTCAAGTGCGACCGTTTTAATACGCAATCATAATGTAAATACAACTATCACCTACCTGCCTCAGTTCCGTAGCAAGGTCAATCACCAGTTGATTCTGCTCTTTTTCGAAGTCTAGAGATATTTTTGCTTCATAGGGTCCTGAAAGTAAATCCATCCAAAAAATAAAAAAAAGCAATATTTCAAAAAAGCTACGAGAAAATGTAGGTCAGTTTAACATATGGCATAATTTTTTCACTGAATCATTACAAGCGTTTTAAGTTTTTAACAAATATTGCAAGATTATATACTCGTCGTCTAGGTCGTCTTAAAATCATCAAAACTCCGGTGAGAGAAAAGGATAGTGCTATATGCCCTGTATATGTAGCTTCTACTCTCGAATTTTGAAATTGATTTCAATAGAACCCTAGATAATATCCACAAGATAATGTGTTTACAAAATATCTAATAAAAAATGTGTAACAACGTCATAATCGGTTATGAGCGGTCGTGTGAAAAACAGTGAAAATGTGTGTCGAGATGCATCACCTTAATAAGTTAATACGGTAATTTTCACCTGAACTGAATAGTTAACATTACAGATCCATGCGAAGTAAGGGTTACAGTCTCGTACAATTTATTAAAAACCGATTCGGATTTAGGATGGATTTCGGTGTTTCTAAAAGCCGATGTAAAAAACTAATATGTACTGTGTTAGAAAAAAGATGAGAGAGAATCATTCATTAAAGAGTTTAAACTGAATTTCCTAGATGTTGGCTTAGTACACTCAATTTTGGCAAGTCCTAAATCACTGTTGGCAAAAAGACTGAGTAGTTTAGCAAGAATAGCCAATTGATGATTTTCTCTCACCCAAAGTAATTATTTAGTTAGTGTAACTAGATCTAAGACGGTACGATGGGGATGACGTATTCATGTGGATAAAAACCCCACATAAAAAAAAAACTAATACAATAAAATAAATTACCTTCAAAATAATGAATCAGGAAGACCCAAACAGTGGTCCATAGTATGAGGATAGTGCACAATCCAAGTTGGCAGACAATGCATCTGAAGATGACGGACCCAACAGACTCTCCGGGGAGTTTCGGGAGCGGGTACAACCTCAACCATGTTTTCGTAACCTAGACAATAGACGAGTTAATGGAAATTGTTTTGGGAAATCTAAAGCAATTCCGATGTTGGACTGTGATTAGGAAACTTGTGTTTGAGGTTTAATTGGACAACGACCATGCATTTGGAGCCGATGAAATTGTTATAGTAATATAGGTAGTTTATTTATACAGAGTATTATTTTTGATAATGAATGAAATGTTTTTTGTTTGCGCCAGATAGCTGCGAAATATTCCTTCTTAACACAATTTTGAAAGGGAAAGTTTTCATATTACAATGAACAAATAAAAATAATAATAATAATTTATGTTCATTCCTTTATTGCGGTAATTAATAAGGATAGCCTTGGTATGCAGTTACTCTATATCTACATGATAGAAAAAATCCTGATAAGAAAATACATAATGATACCCTAAGGACGTGTCATTACGAATTTAGCAACGTACTCAATATTTCAGTAAAAAGAAAATGTCCATTAGTTGCACTATAAAAGGCAGTTACGGGTTTAATATTAAGTATCATATTTTCTACGAATATTATTTTCTAGAGGGAGAGGGAGGCCAAAGAAAAGTCGGATGGATTGTGTGAGAAGCGATATGAATGAAAAGGGAGTTAGTGATAGCGTGACGAGCGACAGGACAGAATGGAAGAAAAAAACGTGTTGCGCCAACCTCAAATAAAACGGGATAAGGGCAGGAAGATGATGATGATATTTTCTACGAATCCTTACAGAAAATACCATGCCCTTGGCTGCGATAGTGAATCTATGTGTGCATGAGCAAATATTGCTAATGTGCTACAGAAACGTGGAAGCCACAAAAGCCCCCTGAACACGTTGTTAAATTGAACCCACAGAGCAATGTATGCTCTCTAGATGTCAACTCACAAAGTTCCCGTGTACATTGAGGTAAAATACACTACTTTTGAGAATTTCTAATAAGACGTAAATCATTCAGGTTTTAATTAAGCTTTATTGATGTAGGTGTCTAGGTTATTTTCAAGTTAAACTCAAACTAATTATAACTTTGTGTATTCTTTCTAAAGAATACCGCAAAGATAAAGAAACATGAGCATAAATATGTAGGCCTTGTACCTACAGTATTTCAAAGAACTTTGTTAGAATATGATTACAGAATAGCAAAGTAAGACGCAACTAGAACTTATATTAGTTTCTTAATATTCATTATGCTTCTAGTTAATACTTACTTTCTGAACAACCTCAACTTCAGTATCAGCTTGAACCATTTCATTACGTTTATCTTCAATTCCGTCCACTTCACCATTAGCCTTTCTGGTTTCTACTTTACTTAACATATTACGACCTTTTCTTAATCTATTCTGTTCTTGTTTCCGAATAATCTTATCAAATAAACGTTTCTTATTCTCATTTTCACGATAGACGGACACATATATTCTTTTTTCTTTTCTGTTTATTTGTCGACTTAATTCACCGTTAATGTTTAGTATATTTCTTTTGACACTGAAGCCATTGCCATCTAGTTTAACACGACTGTCAATGCGTAGTTTAGGTTTGACTTTATTACCATTTTTCAATTTACGATATAAAGGTTTCACTAAAATGTTGTTTTTAAATTTTTCTTTGAGTGTGTTCTTCATGTTTTCAAGTCTGAAACTGAACATTGGAGCGTGAATTGTTCCAAAAACAGGTTGTGGCGTGTTTTGTAACACTCTAACTGCTAACTTCTCATTAAAAGTTGAATGCAATTATACGGCGAACTTTCTCCCAATTTCACCAGCGATCTCTGAAGGAGGGTATAATTAAAATCTATTACGGCCCCCGCTCTTTCGGTGTTAACTTTTGTACAAAGAAAAATACTGGAGAGATTGCATTTCCTTTACGCCAATTGCCAAAGAAAATTAAACGTTATTCTTCCTGGATTCTTGTAAATTGAGTGAGTTTTTTTTTTCAATGTAAGTTAGTATCATTCTGAGAATTGATTTAAACAAGCGAATGGTTCAAATCACTTTTTGAATCATTCATCTTAGACAGCTATTGGAAGTTTCTTTTGCAATCAGGAACAGTAATTCAAAAAGTTATTTAGGCAGAAAACTCTAAATCAGTGGAATATAATTTTGTAATGTCAAAGTGCGCATCAAATTCGTGTTTTGGGTATCGAGGAGTTTGCTATACTGACGAAAGGATGGTAAGGATAAGTATATTTAAGTATGTTTAGTAGTTACACATTATAGATGTGCGTCTTAAAATTTGAAAAGAAAAGCGGAAGTCATCATTTCCCTGGTCTTTTCCCAACTAGCTTGGGGTCGGCTTTCAGTCTAACCAGATGCAGCTGTTTACATGGAGCGACTGCCTAACAGAACTTCA
Organism: Mythimna lalbum; assembly: GCA_949319445.1. NCBI lineage: Eukaryota > Metazoa > Arthropoda > Insecta > Lepidoptera > Noctuidae > Mythimna > Mythimna lalbum. The sequence continues at coordinate 13,459,724 of OX439357.1, read as the reverse complement.
GAACTCAGGCTTTCTGTGTCGACTACCTGTGAGGACTGTCAAAGATCTACGAACGACGTCCAGAGCGAACCATTTGACGTGCTTTCCGAGGCACGGGAAGTAATGTCTTTGGTAAACATAGAAAAGTGAACAGTGTAAGTGGGTTATAGGTAATTTAAGAAAAACATTAGTCCAGAGGTGCATATAAACACAAAAGAAACAGTAGGAGTTTTAAAACGTTCTAGAAAGTTTTATCTGACCACATAAAAAAAGGTGTAATTCATGTATTTATTATAACTACATAGTATAAAACAAAGCCGCTTTTTCTGTCCCTATATCCCTATGTACGCTTAAATCTTTAAAATTACGCAACGAATTTTGATGCGGTTTTTTTATTATAGGGTCGCTAGTAATAAATATAAGAGTAAAAGTACAGATAGCTAGTACTTTGGCGAGCATAGGTATATAGTCTTCTTATTTGCTCGTGAGAATACACAACATTTCAAAATGTGGTCGCCAATTGTATGTTTTTTATTACCAAGTTACCTTATATAAATGTGTGATCTTTGTGTACAAATAAATTTTATATACACCACAAAATTTTGATCGTTTTAATTCCGTAGTAGTCGGCGTTGCGTACTAACTACCTACAGGTCATTGGACTCGCTGAACCGACGTTTTCTTAAAGAAATTAATTTCGGACATGAGTAAATTAATACGAGTTTTAAAAAAAAGTACTTTATTTTTTAATTTTATAGTTACAAATCGATAATGTTTCATGTACTGGAACGACTCTCCACGGGTCACAATTTAACGGTGTATATAAATAAATGAAATATTTTTTTAAGTTTTTGCTGGATTCTTTTTTATGGACTCATTGTGGGCTAAATTAAATAAATAATTTTTACTATCATCATCATCATCGTTTCAGCCACTATCTATTTTACTATCTGTTATTATCTTTGTAATATCCTAGACGGAATTCTTCGGTCATGTATCGCGTCGTAGTAATGACTCCTTAGAGCGTCTCGTAGTGCAGGGCAAAGTTGAGGGCACCAGGCCACGTGGTTGAACACCAATGAGATGGACAGACCAGATCAAGGCCGCAACTAAGTGCTCGGTTTATGAATGTACCCGGAAAGCTGAAGTCCATGATGAATGGGCCGCATTACAAAGATGATCACTCATCGTGATTCACATTGATGACCACGACCACTCTGGCAAGAGTGTACCGACTCAGAAGAAGAAGATGGACTTAAAGTGTTGCGTCTATTAGCACAGGCTTCTACCGCCAACGCAGTTTTCACTGTATAATATTCAACTATTCATAACGCCATGTCCATATTAACATATCGTGGATCGCAGAAAGAAACAAAGTTAAATTGAGTTCACGTCGTGTGGTCTGTCACTCAGAGACTGAGAGACTGATGGTGTAGGTAGCATGGTCGATGGTTGGTGCTGTAATGTCTAGCTTTCTGTTTTTTACAAGTTTTTATTTAGTTTCACCTGTCCCGATGTTTGTCTGTCAATCTTGTAAATAAAATTTGACCCACTCCCCGGTTACCGATTGAGCTGAAATTTTGCATGCATGTGTAAGTCAGATGACAATGCAAAATTATTATGACATGGAGCTGATCTGATGATGGAACCGAAAGGTGGCTATAAGAACTTGGTAGTTAAACGACACAGCCCCATCGAGTTTGGGCTCGTATGATTCGTCTTGACGAGTATTATATAGGTATACCTATATAGCTATAAAAACTCGCTATAAAAAAAATATTTTCATAGCTTATTATTGTTCTGGTTTCATACTAGGTATTTGTGTATACACTTTTAGTTTTAGTTTATGCGAAACCCGAAAGACGTGTCTAGTATTTTTAAGTAAAGAATATGTGTACAAAATTTCAAAACTGTATCATGAAAAATCACAAAGTTATAAGCTTTTTATTTATGTGAACTGGTTGTCCGCACAAACACATGGTCACCCCGGGTGAATGAAACGTTGTGTTGCTCCCGTACTCATTCGTGGCCTGGCTCCTAATGCCCGCTTTGACCTGCCGTTACCATATACGGAGAATAATGTTGTATATTTTTAATATTTAACGAAAAAAAAAACAATAAAACCAATAAGTACTGAAAGAAATTAATTTTTATTTACAAAACAACCCAAACTATTAACTATTAACAGTTAGTTTGTATCTACAAATTGAAATTTGGCACACATATTCTGTAAACTGTTATCGCTGTTTCTAATTGAACATTTAAAGTTTATTATGTCACGCCATATTCAATATGATTTTTTTTTTACTATATACTAGCTTTTGTCCACGGTTTCACCCATGTATATAAAGCCTAATATGTAACTCAGGAATAAAAGTTTCTATTGGTGAAAAACTTTTAGAAATCGGGCAGGTACTTTCAAAATACAAACGTATAAAAAATCTATATAGAGGGCTAAAAATGGCATGCATCCTACTAATATTATAAATGCGAAAGTTTGTATGTATGGATGGATGTTTGTTACTCTTTCACGCAAAAACTACTGAACGAATCTTGATGAAACTTGGTACACGAGTAGACCATATCCCAGAATAACGCATAGGCTACTTTTTATCCTGGGATTATGTACGCGGGTGAAGCCGCGGGCAAAAGCTAGTATTCCATATTCGTGAAACTTCGCAGATGTAATGGGTATCGACATAATAATATGAAGATAAAAAACTTAAAAGTTATTATTTCAAGTAACTACTGCTGACCACGGGGTCCATGGCCACTGGGTAATGTACTGTTCTTAATTTTATTATCGACTGTACATGTTTGATGATGATGTCGTATTTAATTCGATTGTAAATCGTGTCAAAAATAGTAGTTCTCTACAAAATTGGTGAACATGAAATTCATTTTGTAGAAAACTTTTTCCACGATCACCCTCTGTAGGTAAGTATGTCATAAAAAAACTTTGTGAACAAACTTGCGGCAGTCTGCAAATATGACATGCAAATAAGCATATCGATTTAATAACATAACATATGTACGACTGTAGGAATAAGCGCTAAAGGGGTTAACGACATATAAACACGAATCAAGCTATATAAAGAGAAAGGTATTGTTCTCTATTACACGTTTTGGCATACTATTTTTCAAGTTAAATATAATAAAAGATTAGGATGTTAAATTTATATTAAAAAAATGTAATATCAATTTTTCGTTAACAGCGTTGATAAATATTTTGTATTAACGTTTGGAAAATTAGAAATAATTCCAAATCAACTGGTTTTTAAAATAAGTTATCGAGAACGCACTGGTAGCGGCATGGCGGGAATATTGATTTCTCTATTGCGCAGAATGTCAGTCACCGGCGCGCGCAACCAGCTGTCAAAATAAGACGTTATACGGTAATGGAATGTCTGGAAATTTATATGAAAATAACAATCTTTTATAATCTCAATGAATGTAAGATAATTCTGTAGTGAATTAGTTCTAATCTTTAAAATTCAAGCATGTTGTGAAGAATTTTCTACAGTTATTTGTGCGCGAAAACCAAATTGCTGTAAGCTTCGTCGTTCCAAGTCATTGTGTGATGTGTTGTTTACAAAAATTCTTAGCTCATAACATAACAAGAAAAGACAAAAATATGGTGTTATTGTGTCTACAGCCTGTGTAGTGAACTAGTGAGAAACATGTTTACTGGAAAAGCATTACAAATATAAACGATGAAAGATAAACATGTCGAGATGCCTGCGGATATTCGGAGCTTACTCCTTCAGGTTGACAAGGAAGCATTCGACCATACTTCTGTCAGCTGCCTTCATACTTACTCTGACCATGGTACTACAGATGTACGCGTCCCGACACCACGAGCACCCACAGCCACAACGGAGTGTCGGTGACTTTGACTACAGACCAGGCGCCTTCCTCAAAGGTCGACAGCCCGGGAACCTAAGTTATTGCCAGTTTAACTATGGCCTTCCAAATAGACTCAAGTGGGGCACATTCCCTGTACTTCCGTCCCCAGAAACTGGGAGTAGAAGTCACTACAGAGTTATTTATAATGCCATTAAAGGAATGGCGTTCGCTAATATCAGCAAGGTTGACGCAGTGACGTATGCCACTCAAGCGACGCCTGAATTTCTTTATCATGTAGTAGAAATAGCGAAGTATTGGAATGGCCCTATCAGCCTCGCTGTATACGTACCTAACTATGACTTAGACATTGCAATGCAAATTTTAGAGCAACTGTGCTATTGTTATCCGATGATGGCTAAAGTTTCAGTCCATTTATTTTTCCCTACAAAAACAGAGCCGAAAATAAGATCATTGAAAGAGAGAAGGAGGTATTTTACGCCTCCTCCCTTGACAACTACTGTAGCTTCATCAAAAAGGGATGTAAGGGAATTGATGAGGCAAAAATTAGAGAATTATCGTAAGTTGAATAACAAAACTCGGGCGCAATACATTCAGAGGGCGAGGAAGAACAAAATAGAGCGTATGATGCTGAAGATTCCTGCTTCAGGATTCACCGTGCCTAATTTGAAGTTCGAGGATTGTTCTGGTCTAAATTCAGATATATTGACATATAGAAAAATAACAGCAATGTTGTATCCAATAAACGTTGGTAGAAATGTTGCAAGAAATGCATCGACGACCAATTATTTCTTAGTGTCAGATATAGAAATGGTACCGAGTCGTGGTTTGGCGCCGAAATTTCTGAAAATGATTAGGAAGTTGATGGGTGACAAGAAGAGGGATTCTGGTTGTGTTTTCGCAAAGACGGTGTTTGTGGTGCCTCTATTCGAAGTGGAGAGAGGAGAGAAAATCCCGCACGACAAAGCAACGTAAGTTGATAAATAGCCTTTTTTGATGCGAGCAATACAAAAGAATGCAGAAAGCGTACTTAGTGCTTTTGTTGCTATTGTTGCGGTCTTGTATAGGAGGTCGCTCTTTTCTTGTCACTGAATAGTTTTTCTTTGAGATGTTTGTACTAGAGTACACGCTTTAGCAGTAAATCCACCTTTATATTGTGCAAGGGTCTTGCAAACAACCTTCAAGTTATTTTAAAACATCGTCCCACACTAGGATTTATCCGACAACACCAGGGTAGGGTTTAAGACATAAATGTTATCCATAAATTATGTAATCAAGGTTCTGCGCGGGCTCTTTCGTAATCGTCTTACAACAGAGAGTCCTTAGATATTACTGACATTAGGTATCATATCAGTCTATAATCATAGTGGGTCTTCTTTCATAATATTTTTTGCTACGGATGCAATTTTATAGGAGTTCATGGCTAAAATAATAACAATCGTATAGGTCGATGTCCAAGTTCAAGTAATGATTGCCAATTTCAAGGTCATTTTAAATGCTGACATTCCTCAGTGCTTCGAAAGCATGTTAAACCATTGATCCTAGTTGTCATTTGACGGTCGTTACGAATAGTCAAAAGACAGGACATCTAACACCAGTATTGTCAAGGGGTTTCGTGTTACTCATTTCTGCCGCACTCGCGATAAGAGCAGTATGTTTTTCGTGTTTTGAGTAATTGTCGCGCAAAGGTTTTTGTTTTTCCGGACTTCTTTTTTTAAGTTATATTGTGATAGTTGAAACGTGTAGCTCAAATAAAGCGCTTTTATATTCTTCCCTCAATAAAATCGTATATATATTAGAATAGTTTTAAATGACGGAATAAAGGATTTTTTTTTATTCCAAAAATTTCACTTCCTGCTAATATCGCTAGCGCGGCAGATTTACTGGGTTGTGGAGGTCAGGCAGTCGGCAGTCGTTTCATATAAAATGCTGTTATTTTGCTGCCTTCGGATAGACTGGGCGTTTGCAACGGCAGAAGTTAAGGAACTTAGCTTAGCTTAGTCGGCCTTATAATCTTCCTACTGTTGCGACTCAGGCCTCCTCTCTTGGCGAGGGAATGGGCCGTAATCTACCACGCGGGTCCAGTGTGGGTTGGTGGATGTCAGATTTCTTCGAATTTTTTGGTTCTAAGACATGCCGGTTTCCTCGCGATGATTTCTTTCACCGTTTTGAGAGCAGTGGTGGTAAAATAAATAACACAAAGTAATGCGCCTGGCTGGGTTTGAACCCGCGACCTAACAACTCGTAAGTTGGGGTCATTACCACTCGGTTACCACTGCTAAATGTCAAGTAACTGCAGCAGTCGAACTATAGTGACACACACGACGGCTGCCGCTTCAAAGTTGAAATGTTGACGGCCACCGTCGACGTGTCAGCGGTTGCTGCTGACGTGTCGAAGACTGCAAATATCTCTGCCATTGGCAACGTGCCGCTCGAGTGTATGAGCTCAAGTGAGTTGCAATTTTAATGGATTGAACAATATGGCTTTTTCTAAAAGCAATTCAGGGTGTATGTTGTTCACATTTCGTATACAAGACCTTAATCTGTTATTGCGTTCCTTTTTACAAGCTTTTAACCCTTCAGATACCGTCAATTAGAAACACAATAGTAAGACAATAGATGCGCGGCCACCGGTGGTCGCTTGGGGATTCATGAATTAATTATATTTCACCTGTCCCGATGTTTGTCTGTCATCAAATCTTGTAAATTAAATTTGACCCTCTTCCCGGTTACCGATTGAGCTGAAATTTTGCATGCATGTGTAAATCAGATGACAATGCAAAATTATTATAACATGGAGCTGATTTGATATTGGAACCGGAAGGTGGCTATAGAAACTTCGTAGTTAAAAGACACAGCCCCATCGAGTTTTTGCTCGTATGATTCGTCTTGACGAGTACCTATTCACTACATAGGTATACCCAGCTATAAAAGCTTGCTATGAAAAAATGATTTTCATTAAAAGTATCCCATCTTAGGCTGTGTTATAATTTGTATTCAAAGCTCATATTGTCTAGTTGATATATACGTCAGCCGTTTCCTCACAATATTGTTCTAATACTTTTTTTTTTTTTTTTTTTCCCGATGGGGAAAATCATCTTATGACAAAACCCGCTCTTGGGCGGAGCGGGAGATAGTGTCAGACTCTTACTGACTAAAAACCCCATCCCGTTCCTTCTAGCCTTCATACCGGGGCACGAGCTCCCTTTCGGACAACCCTGTCCCCAGTAGGCTTCGGCCCAGCTGGGCCCCTCCTGCTGCTGACAACTTCTTGAGGCGCGCGGGAACAGTGCGCGCCGTCGACGTCTTGGACTCGGTCCATTACCGGACGATCGGACAGCGAGCTACCCATGGCTCGCCGTCCGCGAGCCCACGTCTACGGTGGCCGGAAATCGGGATCGGAATCCCGACGGCGGCGGCGAGGGCGCCTTTGCCTGATGCGGTCGGCCTCCTCCTTTGCTAGCATCACTGCTTCGCAGAAGGAGGCGACCGCCTGCCACTCCTCCTCGCTCCGGATCATGGCCTCAACCAAGGCTCGGCGCGAGAGGTCTCCGCCGCCGATCGCCCCCACGAGGGCACGGCGTTGCTCCGCCCAAGCAGGGCATACCTCTACTGTGTGCTCCACCGTGTCCTCCGGGCGTTCCGCACAGTGGCGGCACCCGGGCGTCTCTTCCGCTCGAATCCGATGCAGGAACCTCCCGAACTTGCCATGTCCGGTGAGGACCTGCGTCATGCGGAAGGTAAGGACGCCGTGAGGTCTTTCCAGCCACGCCTCAAAGAGGGGACTTACCGCCATAATCGTGGCGTGCCCAATTGTTCTAATACTTAGCCATCATAACTCTTTTTTGCGTATATCTCGTACGTGGTCTGACTAAAGTATTTGTTTTGGAATATTAAAAGCTACTAAATATGAAAGGATCGCCAGCGAGCAGGGTACATCGTTTGCAGAGCGGATGTTTGAAAGGTTCTGAATGGACGACCGCTGTTGGAAGACGCAGCGCTAGAAGGCCGATGACTTGGTGAAGACCGCGAGCATCCGGTGAATGTGAGACGCATTGGACCGGTTGATGTGGTAACTCTTGGGGAGGACTTCATCCAGTAGTGGAGGTCTTTCAGCTAAAATTGTGATGATAGAATGGAATAGAAATACTTTTATTCGATATAGACACAGTAGACCGGTTATAAACACAAAGTGAACAAGAAGTACAAAGTGCGCTGAGCGTGCCCGCACCGAAAGGGTGACCACCTCAGCATTTCCTCATTGCTGGGCGTTAGACACCCAGCGCTGATTCTCAGTTGGCACCTTGCAGTGAATATTAAAATACAGATTTTTACTTTTAGATGACAGATTTCGTGGAAATGATTGTATTTAGAATTTTTGAACACCAGGGAAATAGTACAATAGTATCGTACAATATATAAGTTCAAGTGCGAGAAATGCAGAACCAGTTGACTTGTACTCGTGCAGTGGATATATCTTGTCACTACTCCTTCTTCTTTCGTGTTGGTTTGACTCTTTGTCTGACCAATATGTAAATCTTGATAGCTCTGTCTTTGGCTTCGTTTAAGTCGAGAAAGGTGTAGATTTTTATGCATGCTGAGCAGAAAATGAGGTGACACATATCCTATGAAGGAGCTTTACACCAGCGCTGTGTATGCGATGTGACTTGCTTTGTGTTTGCGACGTCGTGATATCTCTCTTTTCACAAAAATTATGAGTTTGGCAAGTTTTTCATATTATGAAGTCGTGAATCGAATTCTTATATGTTTTTGGTGTAATCGTTAAAAAAATAATAGGCCCGTTTTGACATTTGAGAAAATCCATAGAATGTAACTTGGAATGAAACTTAAAGAAACAATAAAATAATACTTACGGTGAATCAAACTCTTTAAGGTGATGCATCTCGACACACATTTTCACTGTTTTTCATCCAGCCGCTCATTATGACGTTACTACACATTTTTCATTAGATATTTTGGAAACACAGTATCTTGTGGGTATTATCTAGGCTTCTATTGAAATCAATTTCTAAATTTGTGTAATACTAATCCAGTAAAAACCTCTGAAAATCTCCTATTTTGTATGAACTTCGACACTTCATAATTTGCCTAAAAATGTAAAAAGTCAAAGAAAGTAAAACTATAGAAGAATAGAATTTGCAAATTTTATTAAGATTCTAAATGACGACAATTTTTTTTTTAAACTTTTAAGGGTTTTAAAAAAACAGCTATTTCCTGGAGCAAGTTTTGTGAAATATTTGAGTAAATCTCGGAATTACAGAATAGGTACTAACAGAGTTTTCAGGCGTTATCTCTCTTTTTTTGCGTTGCCTTTTTGTCAAACATCGCGTTGGATTGTGTTAGATGTAGTAACAAGCTCTTAAATCATTTTCTATGTTGACGATAGGCGAGTGGAAAAGGAGCCTCTTAACACCTAATTTCGCCTTTATACTCTCCGCTTTTGTCATTTCTACCGATATCATAATAATCTTTTCTTGTAAAACAATGTCCTTGAGAATTGCAAACATGGCGTTTTCTGCATAATTTAGTTTATTGTTGAACATGTGGATATTGTTATTATATGTATCATTCGAAGCACGTTTCAGATTGCTGCCGTGACACACGTGCATTTTTCGACGTTGCCCGTATGGTTTCGAAGTCAAACAGAGCTACATTATAAAAATATTAGCTTCTGCCTGCGGCTTCGTTCGCCTGAATTGCGAAGTGGAAACCAAATCCAGATAAAAAGTAGCCTATGCTTTTTGGCTTTCAAGCTTACCCCTTACAGAATTTCATCGCAATCGGTTCAATAGTTTAGTTACATGAAAGCGTAACAGACAGACAGAGCTACTTTATTATTTATAACACAAAGAACAGCATTTTTGCTGTATGAAGTATTATGACTTATTATTATATATATCAGTTTTACAAAATAATGCGCTTGGCTGGGTTTTAATCCATTGGGCTACCACTGCTCTCTATCTCCGTTTTTCCTTATTAAAGATCAATAGCTTTGTTGTGGACAGCAGCAAAGACATCAAAGAAAAAAGAAAGAAAGAAAACATGATAATTTGGCACAGTAACAATACTAATAATATAATAACAAGTTTTAGAAAATTAATAAAAAGCATAGATAATAACAAAATAACAAAAACTTACAAATTAAAATAAAATAAAATAAATAAAAACAACAACAATTTGTCTCACGGTAGTGCCAAGTAGGTTCAGTTCAGCATAATGCCAGACAACCACTATGCAGTTGCACATCAGTACAGTGAACGCAATATAGACACCTTTTTTATTTTAAAATATGGACTAGTGCTTGACTGCGATCCCACCTAATTAATGGTAATCAGTGATGCAATTTCTGATGGTGAGGCGCACTAGTTTATGAGCCTATTCACTCTTGCCTTGAAGACACTCAAGTTATAATCGGTCGGCCAGACCGCAGCAGGCAGACTGTTAAAGTCCTTTGTCGTACGCGATATATACCGACGAGGTGAAACACATAGTCTGGACTTCAGACCGTAGAGGTTTCGACAACGCATGGGTGGATACTCGTCGTACGTCGGATTGTCCGATGGTAGAATGGGCTAGTTGCCTAAAAAAATGTAAGTAGCCCGTCTTTTAGATTATTCAAAAATAAAGGACACGTATTTTTTTATTTGTAAATTAAACCAAAAATGACAAAGATATAGCCCATTATAGTTACGTGTAACGTCACGCCGTGCTACATTTTTTTCGCACGGGGTGACGTCACACGTAACTTTAATGAGCTGTATCTTTGTTATTTTTTGTTTAATCTAAAAAAGAAAAAATACGTGTCCAATATTTTTTTATAATCTAAAACACGGACTAAATAAAATGTAGTTATTTTGACCCAGGAAACTACCCTATTGAGATGGCACAATCAAGTCACACTCTCAAAAATGCAACTAGTGGAAATGAACACAAAAAATATTATTCTTCAACACAAAATTCACGATTATAATAATTTTACAGTACAGTGGCTGTTCTTACAATTTATTCAGCAGTCGTGTCGTCATCAAAACGTACTTTATATCAATTTTATCGAGTTCCCTGCGAAACATGCCCTCAGTATGCAGCTTTAGAACGATGTAAAATTTTATTGAGACGAATATTTTTACTGCTCTTCATTTTCTATGTACGTACTTATTGGTCGTCATTGAAAATTTCGTGAGTTGCATGAAAATGAGGGCCTCCTAGGTAAAATACTGAATGTTGATTTTCGAGTTTTTAAGAGGAGAGTCCTTATGAAACACCTCTTACAGTTTTCAAATTTTAAAAAAATACACTCCACTGAATAACAAAAAGAAAAAATGAAGAACCTAAATAGATGTGTCAAAAATTGTTAATTTATGAAAGTGCAGTAAAACAGAAAATAATAATAGTGCGTTGGGGTAAGATCGGCATTAGGGTAATAACGTATAAATATAAATTATACCACTCGTAGTTGTCTGGCATTTCGCTGAACTGAACCTTTTTTTGAAACGTGAGACATACAGACAGACAGACAACGTTACTTTTTTGTGTTTGTTTTAAGTTTTTGTTGTCTACAATGTTTTGTGCACCAAAATAAATAGTTACTTTTCTTTCTTTCTTTCACTTATTAAAGCTTTATTTGCTAGTCGTATTGCGTGCCGCGTCATTATGTTTCACCTTGCCCAGAAATGTGACTGGCATTAAAAATAAAGCTAAATAAGTGGTATAATTGATTTATACGTTCTTACCCCAATGCCGATCTTACCCCAACCCACTTACCAAAAAGCCCAAAAAAAATCTTATTTGTGTTTACGAAACGAACTGATAATGAATGTATCTCCACCAGGTTAATCCAGATGATCAACAGCAACCGCGCGACGTACTTCCACCAGAAGGTGTGCGCGCACTGCCAGAGGTTTCCAGGACTTCAGACGTGGCTCATGAGACCTTCCCGCGATGTATTGGAGGTAAGGTCTACATTTTTACCCGACTACGGCAATGCCAAAGGAAGGTTATGATTTTGACAGGCTATGTATATATGTATGTGAATATTTTCGTTTAGTTTTCTATTCTCCTTATTTCACTTAAGTACACATTTTTTACATTATTAAATATTTAAAAAAAAATATTTTCATTACTCATACTCTGAAAGTAGATCTGAACTTGCCTGAGGACCGGGCTGAAAAGTATCACACTTTTCAACCCTAGGGAGTTTTACTTTCAACTAACAGATCACAAATTATAAAAAAAAAAACTAGGTCTATCTTCTTGTATTCGTAATGAAAAGCACAGTGCTTACCTCGGGGTTAAAGTTACTTATTTAGTCCCGAGAATTAAAGACCTCGCTACGCTCGGCCGCCAACTCCTTCTCGGGACGAAATAAGTAACTTTCACCCCTAGTGTAACAATGTACTATTGGAAAGTAATTTTAGGGACTTTCATCTTATCTGTTGACAATCGATCAGTCCGAAAAGTGTAACAGAGTTTTATTTCGTCAACTCTGTCACGCAAATTAAACAAGAAGTAAAATGTATGTATTTTACTAATAACCTTAAAATATAATATATTCTTATGGATCAGAAGCGTATTTGACTTTTTAAAGATAAAACCTACAACTAATTTATTAATTTAAAATAACAAACAATCAAAAACTGTAACAACGGTATAAATCAAAATTATGATGCCTAAAACACGACCGCGTCGCATCCGAGCTCTCCTAGCATCTTCCCGCCATTTTTTTGACAGCTGCAGCGTCATCGCTATCACGTGACGTCATCGCCCTCTAAACTGCCTAATCGTCTAAGACGGCCTTTCCTGACAGCTGAACGTCCTCGTCAGCCTGGCTTCCTGGTACAGGCTCCTCATCGGTCTGGTTGCCATTGGATAGGTGGTCCAATAGATATCCATGCGCCTGGTCATCATTATTTGAGTCATCATGTGGATCATCATCTAAAACAAGTCGGAACAAACAAACAGTAAAACATTCTGAAAACTTAACTTCCAGCTACCCATTGGAATGAAGCTGCAAGCGATACATCAAGCAGTTACATTAAAATAGGTAGGAAGCGATCTGTTAGCTGCTTCACCAATGATTAGAGTTCTGGACCTCAATCATTACCGGAACAGTCAACAAAGTCGCCTGGACACCACTATCGGGGTTCCAGAAACCACTGCCGCTTTCGAGGCAGGAGGATAGCCATATGTCGAGGCCATATGGATAGGACTGCTACTGGTCAGGGCAGGACAACACTGCCACTGGTCGGGGCAGGACAACACTGCCACTGGTCGGGGCAGGACAACACTGCCACTGGTCGAGGCAGGACAACACTGCCACTGGTCGGGGCAGGTCAACACTACCACTGGTCGGGATAGGACAACACTACCACTGGTCGGGGTAGGACATAGCCAAATGTCGAGGCTATTAAACACTGCCACTGGTCGGGACAGGACAACTCTACCACTGGTCGGGGTAGGACATAGCCAAATGTCGAGGCTATGAAACACTGCCACTGGTCGGGGCAGAATAACACTACCACTGGTCGGGGTAGAACAAAGCCAAATGTCGAGGCTATAAAACACTGCCACTGGTCGGGGCGGCCACTGCTCTGGGCGGCCACTGCTCGAGGCGGCCACTGCTCGGGGCGGCCACTGCTCGGGGCGGCCACTGCTCGGGGCGGCCACTGCTCGGGGCGGCTACTCTGGTCGGGGCTGCCACTCGCCACGCCACTGAACCATATGTTCTACGGCGGTTTGCGTCTTCTTTCCGTACGACTCAGCAAGCAGATCGAGCTCGTTTCGGTCATGTGGTAGCGCTCGTAGCACCACGTACAGGCCACACATCTCGAAGTCCAGCTTCCCAGTGCTCTGCGAACTTTTACTCAGAAACAAAATTACCGACATCAAATGTACGCCGCTGACGACGACGCTCGTTGACGTACGCGTTTTGCCGCTGCTAATTTTCAACATACTTGTTCAAGACAGAGGAGAAGAGGATCTTCACCAATTGGTGAATATTTGTAATACAACAATTCATTCTTAATGAAAAATCGTGTACTATCCAATTGACAGTCTCTCAGCTTTTGTATTAAGCTTTGAGTTTGCAAAACAGGCGTTTGAGCAATCTTCGTAAATCTGGAGAACAGTAGCAGGCTAAAATCTCGATTTCGTGACTGTGGTAACGGGACTCAGCGCCCTGCATGGATTTACTAAAATAGCCAACAACTCCCTTCTGTCTACTCTCATGCTCCAGCATTTGAGCTCGGTCGTACCTGACCATGCCTAGTAAGTCTGCTCCGATATATTAACTCAGCGTCTAGAAACGAATATACGAAAGCCATTTGTTCGAATTTATTTGACTCCGCTAGGGTTTAGAACATCAGTAGGTACTTATCAGAATTATTGTCTGAATACTATCCGAGGGTATGACGAACAATAAATTAGAAAATTCAATAATAGCAGTTACATAATATGAACTGGACTATGTTTTAACTACCAAAACCCCCAACACGGCGCGGCGTTAGGTAGGAATTTAACTCTGAATCAAAGATAAGTGAAATATCTGACTGAATCAATTCAAAAACTGGAACCTTCTAAATAATGGCGGACATTACGTTGTTCTGTCAATCTCTAGAGACTTGCCTCAACTCGATCTTTAACAAAACAAGTTACAACTAAATGCTATGAATTCTTTTTGCAGAATGTGCAAGTCTTAAAAGGTTTAGAATAAAATTTTGTTGGTAGTAAATTGAAACTGGTCGGTTCAATTTTCGATAAAGATTGTCAGAATCTATGTCAGATTTTGAGGTCTTTTTAGCACAAGCGGCGTCCTTGTGATCTACGTTTCCACATGAAAAACCAACTAATCAGTCATACTCCTTGTATTTACGTGTTTCAGAAGGAGTTGCGTTTGACGTGCGAACGGGATTGTTAAAAAGGGGTGGCGCAGTTTTAGACTGATAAAAACTAAACTAGTGATTGTAGCTTAGCACTGGCGGTCGCGGCCTTCACTTGGGGATCAGAAATACCTCGGATCACAATAACGGTTTTTAATTCCTCCAAAAGCCCTTTGACTATATTCAATCGCAACAGGGACTTCTATGCAATTTCGTACGTTAAGAATTTATTTGAATTCGTGCTCATGACGTCATATAACACTGTTGCCATATCTACTCACACGAACATAATTATCGAAATTCAGATTTAAAATTCGACCACGATCGATCATTAGTCACCCAATCGTTAAGCCACAGCTTACCATCGTCACGTAAACACCCACCTATGCGTCCTAGGCATTCTTAATCGTCCCAGTGACATATTTCGCGGCCACGATCTACTTCCGCACACCACATATCAAAGTCATGCACATTGGGATCAAAATTTGAAATGTAATAATGCTTAGATCTTACTTGAATCAACGACGAAAGCGCGCCCACAATCCTGTCCGCAGCGTCAACCTCCCGCGGAACCTCAGGGGTCGCGGTCCTAGTAGTGTCCCGAACGGGTTTGGTAGCTGCCTCAGCAACTACCACAGCCCTCAACGGCAGCGTGTAGCACGGATGCGACGTCATGGGAGTAGGGTTTGTAGGCAAGCGTTCCTATAACGCATTTAATCGGTCCAGTATTTCATTCAAAGGATCGCGACGTGGGCTATCCCGGCGCCTATAAGAACTATCACGGCGCCTATGCGGACTTTCAGACTTCTCTAAACTCTCATTAGGACGCCTAGGAGATCCACTACGCGACACACTATAACGGTCTCGATGCCGGCTATGAACATCGCGAAGGCTACGCGAATCGTCACGGTGATTGCGAGAACTACGCCTAGGTACACGCGGTGTGCCCGCACGACTCGACATGGTTATAGCTGCAAGCTACATTAGTTATTTCACTATTAAAGAGAACACAAACTATACTTGAAAACAAAAAGAAAATAATCAACACGTCGCGTGTTATTTTAAAAATTACACTAAAAGGGTTAAAAGATGGCGAACAAACTAGAGCGCGTGAATTTAAACGAATCCCACTTCTGATCTTATGGATCAGAAGCGTATTTGACTTTTTAAAGATAAAACCTACAACTAATTTATTAATTTAAAATAACAAACAATCAAAAACTGTAACAACGGTATAAATCAAAATTATGATGCCTAAAACACGACCGCGTCGCAACCGAGCTCTCCTAGCATCTTCCCGCCATTTTTTTGACAGCTGCAGCGTCATCGCTATCACGTGACGTCATCGCCCTCTAAACTGCCTAATCGTCTAAGAATATATTTTTTAGCCCTTGACGTTTTTGATATTTGTTATACAGGGTTGATTTTTGAGACAGATTAAGTAAGAGCTTTTTGCAATAATAAACAATTTTGTTTCTGTGGTCTGATATAACTTAGGTGTCTTCAAGGCTAGAGTGAATAGGCTCTTAATAAACTAGTGTGCTTTACCATCAACGATTGCATCACTGCTTACCATCAGGTGAAGCACTTATTTATATTATTTAAAAAAAAAATTGAAGAAATTAATTATCGTAGGTATATGTAGGTTTGGTCGTGTGTAAATAATCGCGAATTAGTGGAACGAATGGCATCGGGTCGCTACCTATTTGCAATACATTTTTGCACACAGCTGGAAGCAGATTGCAGATTATGCCGTTCCAATTGCGTTCTAATTTGTTGCACTGATTGAAGTATGTTATTGCGATTTACACCGTAAAGTTTCTTAGAAAATGTTCATCGAATCCTTATTTGCAATTTATGAATTTATAAATATAAAGCTAAATATGATAAAAGAGAATTATTCTCGTAAATTTTTAAATTTGACGATTAAACTCAGCCAATTTGTTTATCGAAAATTATCTTCTTTCCTGATGAAATTATTAGCACAAGAGAGTTATTATACCTATTTTGGGAAAGTGTCTAATTTTGATCCTAAATGGTCAAAAAACTAAGACACCAAAATTTTTATTCAATCGATAAGCGTCACAAAACGCGTTTTAAACAGTATGGTACGTACGAAAACGCTGAACGCCATGTTGCTCTGTGGTCATGACGTCATTTGGCCATGTAATTAAAAGCACTGACATTAAGGGTCGATGCGCACGAGTCACATGCCAAAGTCACACGCCGCCACAAGAAGCTAGGAGTGGCCACAAAAGCAGCTTAAACGCGCGACAGCCACTTGTGACTGCTTTCTTGGATAAATAATGGACTCTGACGAAAAAAGTATAAACGCGCGAGTGGCGTATGACGGCGTTTTTTATTGGCGTTTAGTAGCCAGTGCGGGCCAGTGGTGAAGCGAGCAGCTACGATTTGTAGCGTGTGGCAGCCACCGGCATCAACCCTGTGCGGCGAATCCATGTAAAAAGTATCAAAACTATAGGAATATAGTTTTGATACATTTTATATGCTGGTGACGGCGTAATGTGGTTGTGGCCGGTGGTCCGTGTTTGGCGACTTATATATTAGTAATATAGAGACGTCGGTTCATCAGTTGACACTTAAGTTTTTATGACCCCAAGGCCGTTTGTCCACCACCGTCGTCACCGGGACGTCACCGAGAACGAGATGACGGCGCCGATTTAGCGATACATACATTTTTATGGCCATGTGTCCACCGCACGCCCGTCACCCGAGCACATCTTAAACTCGACCCGAAATAATCTCGTTCTCGGTGACGTCCCGGTGACGGCAGCGGTGGACAGACGGCCTAAGACGTAATATCATGACGGTACAGTTTCGCTAAATAAAAACCAAACCACATAAAGTGAAAACTTTGTCATTTTATGAACTAGATATTTACCGACTATTGTCTAAGTTATCTCAATTGTATACTTTTAGATTTTTTATTATCTTTATTTATAAAAGGAAAGAGGGATTGACATTTTGACATATCAACGTACAATGGAAACTACTGGGACTAGGAACGTAAACCTTTGCACAAGGTTTCCTTTAATGACGTAAGAGAGCACTAAGAGAAGATTTTCCAAAATTCACCCCCTAAAGGGATGAAATGGGGGTCCAAAGTTTGTACGGATAATTCTACTTTCACGCGAGCGAAGCCGCTGACAGAAGCTAGTGCACAATAAAATACCCTATTCTGTCTGTGTCGTTTTTTTTTGGCCATAATAATCTTGATCCAGACTTCCTGAGATGGTAATGAGGATTTTGATAAAATAATATGTGTCTGGAAATGACGAACCTTCAAAGAGAAGATTTTTACAAAGAAGGATTCGCTGTAAAAATCTTGAACAAAACATAAGTATGATGTTGTATTCAAGATTTTTTACAACTAAGATTTTCTATTTTTATTTGTCTGAGTGTATCTAATATTTTTAATAAATAAAAAATTATAATTTTTTTTTTAGTCATTAAATTCTTCAATTTCTAACAAACTATTTCATTTTTTGTTGTCATAACACGTGCCTTTATAGGTCAGAGGTAAAGTAAAAATAAGTTTTTAGGGTTCAACTAGCTCCACTCCACTCCCGAAGGGAACCCTTCAGGAGTGGAGCCATGAGGTAGAGAGTTAAATTTTTACAAATGTGTATTTTTATTGCTGCTACACGATGGATGGAGGCGTGACGCACAGAACCGGTCGTTGTGGCGACGCTTGGGGGAGGCCTATGTCCAACAGTGGACCTCTTTCGGCTGATATGATGATGATTGCTGCTACAACAACAAATCATAGAATTTACTAGTACAACTCACTGTCAACGATTTCAACACAGCTTACCAGCTGGGATCGCAGTCAAGCACAAGTTCATAACAAAAAAAAAAAAAAAATAACAACAAAACGTTATTTTGTCGACCTATTTGTTCAATTTTAATATTGTAGTACGGAGCCCTTCGTGTGCGAGTCCGGCTCGCACTTGGCAAGTTTTTTGACTGCTATGAAAAATAAGTTGTGCAAATAAAGCTTGTTTGTTACTTTTCCAGTCAGACTTGCTCAGACAGACTTTTAACGAGTTATAATTCAATTAAATTTTTCGTTTTCATTTGACGCGTTTTCCTTAGAATTATTCAAGACTTATTTATTTTCAACAATTTGAAATATTTGCATGAATATAGTTTCATCATCAACCCCTATTTTTTTATAGCAAAAATAATTTATAAGGCAAAACAACGTTTGCCGGGTCAGCTAGTATAGCTATAAATTTTAATATAGCCTATATTACTCTGGGTGAATCTAGCTTTCCAATAGTGAAAGATTTTTTGATATTGGCACAGGAGTTTTTGAGTTTATTCATTACAAACACACACAAAAATACAAATTTTCCCTCTTTATAATATTAGTGTAGAAAACCTCTTAAATATCTTTTAATAAAATAATTAAATATCACTTGATCGTCTTAAAGCTACTGTCTACTTGTCTATGAGACAGTTTGATAGTTTCAATTTACTGGGTATTGTTGTCAATGTGGTTACCAATTAAGTTCTCTGACAATATCTAGCCTATTAGCTATTGTTGTCTTATCTGCGACACGTCGGCTTAGACGTCTAGTGTCGCTTCTAGTTATAACTTTGTAACTAACTATGATAAGGCAATCTCAATTTAAATGGGTTTGCCAGCATGGTTGACGCAGTAGCCGAGTGATTGGCTGCACGGAACAAACATTTGTATGGATAGTTGCTCAAAGCCTGTATATCTTGTGTATTTGGGTTTACATGTTTGTGAAGGCATGTTTGCAATACAACGCATACCAAGATAAAGCAGTAACTCTTAGTACATTTCCTTAGCCTTTTCCTAACTAGCTTAAGGTCGGCTTCCAGTTTAACCAGATGCGGCTGAATATCCGTGTTTTACATGGAGCAACTGCTTTTCGGACCTCCGCAACCCAGTTACCGGTCAACTTGATACTCCTTGGTTAGAATGATGGATTTCTGGCATCTAATGGTGTGTCCAGTAGCCTGATTCACGTAAAATTAAACAAACCAAATATCGTTGAAGTTTTATAGTTGTTCGATCGAAGTCCTATCCAAAATCGGTATTTAAGTGTTCTTTAATCGGGGTTGGATGGAACGACCATTGAACTGGATCGAAATGAAACGATCTATCAACGACTTTGGCCAGATAACACAGTAACTGTCAGTTACATTTATTTATCTCAGGACCCTAAGGTCCTGGCCCTTTGGAAGGCGTACGAGTAGGCGAAATCAACTCGCAGAGGCCATTTTAGATGCTTTTAATGATGGATTGTGCTACATTATTGTAACGAAATTTGAACTGCAATATTTGACGTTTAGTTGTTGGCATCCGACCCAATCAAGAAACGTTTATCTACCAGAGTACCTCAAGCCAACGATTGAATGACGATTGAACGACGATTCACATAGCTGAATACGCTTCAACGACTCTTCTATTGAATGATTTAAAAATCAGTGTCGTTCAAACTCGATTGATGGATGTGAATACGAAAATGAAAAAAACTACTGAAGTCGCTACAATATCGTTACGGTTTTGATTTCGAGAATCGGGCTACAGGTCTGAAGAATATGCCGCTCACATGCCGCACGCATGCATTTTGCGCACGGCTCGTTCGTGCCGGCCCCGGCCTACGGCCCCTGCGCCGCGCGCGCTTCGCACGATCATGAAATGCACGTGCACAGTTCCCCCACCAACCGTGTGACGTTGTCGTCGTAGTGGGGCTTGCGTGTCTCAATGACCTTGAGGGCTATGCCGGTAGAGCTACTCATGCCGGAAGGCCTCAAGCGAGAGACCAGACCAAGAGGAACACACGGCGGAGTCCAGTCAGACCGCCCGGAGGGTGCGCTGCCCAGGAGCGCTGGCACCAACAGCTGTTGGCGCCTTCTCGGCAGCGAGCTCGGTTCGCCTCGGGTACGTGTCTGCTTATCAGACACGACCACGATGGCAAACGTGTATTGGGGACCCCACCCCATTGCCAAAAAGGTAAAGCTGAGAACAGCAAAATTATGGCCGCGCATCTCCAAGAAATACTACCCCAGGAGGGTACCGCCTGCCCCGCAGGCGGAGAATTCCTCCCCGAGCAGAGCTCGGGCTGCCCCTCGTATTCTGGGGGGGGGGGGGGCAAAGAGCGCGCCAGGTCCGTAAAGGACCTGTTATTACCGTCCTTCATGGACGCAAGGAGCCAGGGTGGCTCACTAGCCGGCAGCGCGGAGTCCCTGGGACCAGTCCCCAGCACGTCCGCGACGCCGGTGGAGGCCGGCCGTACTTTCGGCCTCAGAGAGGTGAGTGAAGACGCGGCGTCGGACTCTGATGCCGCGTCTTTACACAACTCTGACGTGATGGAGGTGGAAGAATCCACCTCCATCAAAAGGAAGGCGGAGTTTTTGCGCTCCGTCTCCGACGACGAGGCGGCACCTGCCCGGAAGGTCTCGACCTCGGGGCGGGGTACCGCCCGAAAGACGGGCAAAGGGAGAGGGCTCCCCGCCGAGAGCGCCAGCGAGGGACGCCAGGCCAGCCTCACGCCGCCGGAGATCCCTACCGAGCTGCCGGAGGGAATGGAGGTTGCCATGGCCAAATTTAAGGAGGTTGTAGCAGCCGCCATCATGAGCGTGGCCAACAAGCGGGAGAAAGTGGCCAAGAAGCGCTCCATCGAGTTGGCCAATGCCACTATTGGGGGGGCTTTGGGGTTCGTATTCGAGCCCTACGAGTAGACCCTCAAAGGGAGGATTGGCTGGCTCGAGGCCTTGGCCGGTCTCCAGGACCCCTGTCCCGAACCGTCATCGGAAGGGCGGAGCATGTAGGCGGAAAGCGAGGTGCTGACCTTGCTGCGGCAAGAGCTGGCTGCTGCCAGGGAGCAGCAGCAGGAGCAGCAGCAAAGGTTCCAAGACCAGTTCCGGCGCCAGCTTTCCGTCCTGGAGGGCATCGTGCTGCGTCCCCCGCTCGCGGCCTCCAACCTGAAGGGAGCGGTGACATATGCCGCTGCCGCCGCAGCCACTGTTGCTGCGCCCAGGGCAGGCCCGTCGGCAAGTCGGGCGCAAGGCCGCGGCGCCGGAAGCGGCGAAGCCGGCCGGCAACAAGCAGCAGCAGCAGGGGAAGCCTGCCGCCCCCCCGAAGGGCAAGGTTTGCGGCTGCCACCAAACCGGCGGGGCCTCCTGCCGCGGCGGCGACTAGGTCGCGCCTGCCGACTCCTCCGCCCGAAGACTCCTCGGCTGGCGCCGAGTGGACGGTCGTCGGCGCCAAGGAGAAGGCGAGCAAGGCGGCTAGGGCGGCCAAAAAGCGTAAGCGGCGACAGGAGCGGAAGAAGCGGGCCATGGCTGCCAGACTCCGCGCCCCGACTTCCGCAGCTGTAGTGATCACACTACAGCCAGCTGCGGAAAAGAGGGGCGTCGACTATGATATAGTCATGGCCAAGGCGAAGCAGGTGGTGGTGGGCCACCTCGACGAGTTCGGAGCCTCCGGGGGCTTCCGAATAAGGCGGGCATGCAAGCCGTCACGGTGAGCTGGGTGTCGGTGGCCAAGGCCATCACGACCGAGGGCCGAAGGCTGCTGGTGGGCTGGGTTTCAGCCCAAGTCAAGATGTTGGAACCCAGACCTCTGCGGTGCTACCGATGTCACGTAGGGCACCACGTGGGCGCCTATTGCGCCGCAGAGGTGCGGCGATGTGCGACGGCCGGCAAGCCGGCCGACCACCGGGCTGGGGTAGGTCCTGCGACCCTCCCACCAAGGCCAAGGGCAAGGTTAGGAGGGGCATCCACCCTGACGTCCTCACCGCCGCAGCCACTACCCTGGCTGCTGCCGCCATCGCCGCCGCTCCCGCCGCGGCAGGACCCTCGCAAAGGGCTCAGGAGGAGACGGTAATGGAATACCGTAACTGTCCGGACCGAGCCAAGGCGTCGACGGCGCGCACTGTTCCCGCGCGCCTCAAGGAGTTGTCAGCAACAGGAGGGGCCCATCTGGGTCGAAGCCTACCGGGGTCGGGGTTATCCGAAAGGAAACTAGAGCCCCGGTATGAAGGCTAGAAGGAACGGCGCGGAGTTTTTAGTCAGTAAGACTCTGACACTGTCTTCCGCTCCACCCAAGAGCGGGTTTCGTCAATGATGATTTGCAAGCAACTCGCGAACAGTTTGCGAGCGGCGCATTGGCCAGATCTGGACACATCATAACATGTAACGACTGTCAAAGAACGACTACGACTACGAATGATAACCGGGACCAAAGGCCTTACGTGCTTTCCGAGCCACGTAGTGTCAATATTGTCCTAGATAAACTTAGAAAAGTTTATTTGAATTGAAAAGTTAACAATGGTACTTGTCTGGTTTCGAGCCGTAATTTCGCACAGGAAAGTCAGGTACCTTAACCACTGAGACATCACGACAGAACAACAGTAATTCTTAGTGTGGTACATAAAAAAATGTGCCATTTTCTTCCTCAAGCTCATCTAGCCCAATCATTAGTTCAACTTGCTGAAGGCTACGCTAAGGATGAAAAGGTGTATTGAAATGCCCCTGTTCAGAACATGAGCCACAAGTTGGAGTGCCCCAAACGTCCATACACCTGCCCTTTGAATGAGTGCCACCGATGCTGCTCAACGTAGGACAAACTATTTTAGTAGTTTACCATCGACTGCTAAATAAAAAAAATTGTTGTAATTAATTATTTTAAGGGTCTTTTTAATATTGTGCGGTTTTGATTACGCATGCGGGATTACTCCGCGTGGAATAAATTTTGAAATGCAAAAAAAAAAAATGTGTCCCGCGTCCTCAATCCACGCATTACAATAAATACTTGTATGAAATGGAAACTTGCGGGGGTTTTACGCGTGCGGAGCAATCCCGTATGCGTGATCAAAACCGCATGATATTAAAAACACCCTTAGGCGGTCTACAGTCAAATATAAAATGTTATATTGTAACTTATGCCAAAATGTTTGAAGTAAAATATGTGAAATGCTGTCGAACCTATTCATTTACTTGGCATTGATGGAAGAAAATGATGGATGCTTAGGTGTATTAGGTAGACAGAAATATATTTACTTTCGAGAGAAATATTACGATATTTTGTTGGTTTAATATTTGGATCACCGATGAGTTTACTTACGTTAGTACTAACGCAAAGAAATATTTTACAGTATTTGCTCTAGAGATACCCAATTTTCACCAAATCATTTTTTAAATAATTTATAAACGCCGTCTAGTCCTAAGCTAGGTAGAGCCTGTGTTATAAATACTAGAGTACTGATAAACATACTTATATATTTCTAAATACATTCATTATATAAATAAATTGCACCCAGACATGGAACAGATGATGAGATAGCGGGAGATAGTGTCAGACTCTTACTGACTAAAAACCCACCCCGTTCCTTCTAGCCTCTTCATACCGGGGCTTGAGTTTACTTTCAGATAACCGATGATGTAGGCTTCAACCCAGCTGGGCCCCTCCTGACATTTGTCCTGGGTGGAAATCAAACCCACGACCTCTGGCATAGGAGTTAGGGCCACTAACCATAGAGTCCAGTCGTAGTAGTTCAAAATGAAGCCTTCTGTAAACCTGCTGTGTATGTTCCGAGACCCTGTAATTTCGGCTGTGCGTTGATAAGTCAGTCAATTTCTCCTTTTTTACATTTTGATAGCAATAATATTACATAATGCTTTGGGCACGCTATAATTATGGTAATAAGTCGCGAGGCTGAAAAGACCTTCCACATGACGCAATTCCTCATTGGACATGGCAAGTTCGTAAGGTTTCTGCATCGGATTCAGGCGGAAGAAACGCCCGGGTGTCACTATTGTATGGACCGCCTGGAGGACATGGTGGAGCAGACGGTAGAGGTGTGCCCCGCTTAGGCAGAGCACTGCCGTGTTCTCATAGGGGCGATCGTCGGCAGTGATCTCTCGCACTGGAACTTGGTACAGGTCATGGTCCGAAGCAGTAATGCTAGCAAAGGAGGAGGTCGCACGTGTGAAGGAACGGTCCTGACGCTCCAACCGCGATTCCGCTCCCGATTTCCTGCCACCGTAGACGGAAGCTTGCGGAGGCAAGCAATGGATAGCTCGCCGTCCGACCGCCCGGTAAAAAAATAATGCTTTGAGTTTTTTAAACAACCCAAGTAGAGAATATCTAAGAACACACGAAGCATTTCTGCGCATCAAGGTTAAATAAATAAATATCGATTCAAATGCCCCTGAACTACAAACAAAGCCACTTCCAAAGGAGCTTCAAATAACATAGTATATAAAAGCATCATTATACTTAACATAAAACTCAAATATGTCAAGCAAAAGTGTCGCAAGCAGGAGGATATCTCGCAGAACCCTTCGCCTGTCCCATTATGGACACTATTATATCCTCTTAAAGATAATCTTGTGCATGGAATTGACTGTGACAAACGGTTGGTGTTTTGCTGCCAAGTTTCGTGGAAGTCTACGCTTTTTTTCAGAAAGACGGTTCTCCAATTATGAGAATACTTGCTTCTGACAGCGGCTTCGCGCGCATATAAATATATCTCCATAAAAACTTTGGAACCTCATTTCATACCCTTAGGGGCGAATTTTGGATAATCCTTTCCTATCCTTTGTGTACATCATAAAATAAATCTATATTAACAGACGCGCATATCAAACTTCATCGTTACAAAATCGCCGCGTATCCGCGACGAGGCGTTGTGCAATAATTACTATAGGCAATCAGAGAGCGCAGAAATGACTTGTGTTTGACAGCGCGCTCGCCGCGCTGTCGCTGCGAGAGCGCGACGTGCGCGCGACGGGCCTGCTGCCAGTAGCGACAAGCGCGCGATACGACGATGTTTCACTCGCACTCAGTCACATTGCCGCGATAATATCGCCGTGTGGAGAAACGTTTTTGGAGGTAGAGTAGTAGAAGTAGTGGAGAGTAAAATCCCACATACCTCTGTTGGAAAGGGAGGATCCTCCGACCAGGCAGGTGTTATAGTCTGGTGGGCTACTGCCCGATAGTGGATTTTGGGCTGTCGTACCTATATACTCAAATCGCGCGGAGAACTTTGATTGCGCGATGCAGGATTTCGTATTTTCTTCGTAGTTCTTATGTGACGTCATTGATGTCGCTACACGTTCTAAGAGTGTGTATAGAAATACGAGTACGTGTCACGACGATAATATCGCCGCAGATTCTCGCGCTCGTGGAGATGGTCCCTAAGACTGCGTAAGACAGTTAGAAATTCGCGTCAATCTGAGATCTTGAGAATCTTGTTGAAACTCGGATATTTTATCCAAGTTTCAACAAGATTCCTTTACCAGTTCAGACTTGTACTCGTTCCGGTCGAAGGACATGACAAAGACCATGTTACCCAGAAGAGTACTGTCAAGTGTTTGTTTAGAAATGTTCCATGTTATTGTGTATACGAGTAACTACGGTTTATTTGTTCTTTGTGGTCCATACAGCTGCATTTTAGAAAGGGTCTCTTGAGAAAATGTTTCAATATTAAGAGTAGTATGAAAAGCTAAGGCTAATAATGGTATGCTTATTGCTTTCAATTCGGAATCTTCTCAAGTAGGTGGTTATATTTTTTGCTTTCGCAAAAATGCTTTGTGCTCTAGAATTTGCTTTGAATTTTCGGTTTAAGTTGAATTGCTGTAGATATGGATATTTATCTTGACTGCCGCAACCTAGAGCTGGGCACGATACAATCGCGGTGGTAAATCTCCTCTTTGAGGAGTAGCTAGAGAGGTTCTCGCCGAACATGGTCAGTTCGGAAAGTGTTCCGGTTTCGGATTCAGGCGGATAGAGCATTTCTTCCGGGTGTCACCATTGTGCGCATCGCCCTGAGATCCCGATGGAGTATACGGCATACGGTGGTATATGGTCTTCGCCACTTGAAAGGCGAACGGTGGTGGTGACCTCTCGGCGTCCGATTTTAGTTGGTAAAAGTCTGCCATGCTTTCACGTTCCATCCTAGGGCGGGAGAAGTCAGTTGACTATAATATTATCTCCAAAAAAATGGTATTTGTTTTAAATTAGCTTGACCTTTGTCTTTAAACTTCTGTTTGTTTAAACGTGTGTTTATTGTTTCTAGTGAAGGTTGCGGAAATCCGATGGATGCGAGACGCACAGGATCGTTCATTGTGGTGACACTTGGGGGAGGCCTATGTTCAACAGTGGACTCGGCTGGATGATGATCTTCCAATCTCAATCTCACCATATTTTAAATTGCCCTCTCTACCTTCAGCATTTTCTTTTCCATCATCCAACGCCACAAAATAGTTTAACGTAAATCTAATAACCTATTCAATGCTCTCTAATCCACTCCTTACATCAATCAACGCGACATGAATCTCAATTGGCAGAGAAAACTGTCAGACCGCAGTCACGAGTCAATCAAATCTGACTTCCAATGGGATTGCAACTAATTCTACGCCCTCAATCTGGCTCAATCATGGCGGTTCAATCTTGTCAAGTGACAGGCGTGGCATTAAATAGATGAGGACAGTAGGCCGGTTTTATACAGAGTGGCTAAATCCGATGTAGACCATGTTTTTTTGGCCTCCATTTCTGCTTGAGGCCAATCTTTTCTGTTGTTTGATATCCATTTTTTGTTTACAAGTTCTAGTAAGATAAAGACTGGGTACTAGAGTCTGTCTAAAAAGTCAAATGACTTGAGTAATTATAATAATAATAATAATAATTGTTTATTACCACAAAATTCAAGTACATTGCACTGTATATAAGTTAAAAATCTTAAATTAGCATAAAGCAGATAAGTACAATAGGTTCAACCCTGTCCCCTAAACTAGGCTAGGCCTGTATCTTAGGGGGCAGTGCCCGGCTGTAGGGTATGCTATATAATTCTATTGTGGTAGACGTGCCAGTGGACTGTGTCAAGTGGGTAAATTTTTGATCTTGCGGTAAACTTTAAAAATGTGTGAGTAAGAAAGTGTAGAGTGAATTGTATTGTGTGAGTAAGTGATTGATGATTGTGTCGTGAAGTGGATGGGGTGTGTGTTGTGATAGTGTTGTATGTCGTGAAGTATGGTGAGTGTATGTTTGTAGTGTGTTAGGGATGTGCGAGTGATTGTTGATGAGTGATACACATAAAGAGGTATTTATTAGGTGATGTAGGTTAAGAGAGTTTCCGTTCCATGATAGTCCTGTTTTAGCAGCCATTCAATTACTGTACGTTTCAGTTTAAACCTGGGGAGACCGCGAATATGTAGCTTTTCATGAGCTTTGTTATAAATGTGGGTACTTATTACGTAAAATTGGTGCCTTGCAAACTTCGTTTTATGTTGAGTGCTGGGAATTATATGTTTACGTTTTTTGGGATCAGGGGGAGCCAAACTGCCATGTACCCTAAGAATTGATTGGAGCACAAACAGCTGTCGTACAGTTAAAACCTTACAGTCGGCATACAGTTGCGCAGTTGGATATCTACGTGGTTTCTTAGTCATAACCTTAAGAACTGCCCTTTGTGCCCTCTCAACCCCCAGGAGACATGTCTTCCCGGCTCCACCCCACACGTTAATACAGTACCCTAGCACCGATTGACACAGCGCAAAATACACCATTTTGAGAACCTCATAGTCAGCTGACCCCCTGAGTGATTTAAAGATAGGGATAAGACGCATTGTTCGGGTTGTAAGTGTGTCTAGGTGTTTGTCCCATCTTAGTCCGCTATCTATATGAATGCCGAGGTACTTCACGCTCTCATCTTTTCTTAATTTTGGACAGGTACAGTGTATTGAAGGACTTGAACATGAGTGTGCCGTTATGGAGAAAGTACTTGGTGGTTTCATATTGCAGCGGATGGCGAAAGGGACATATGAAGTTTTGTCCAGATTTAATGTCAGTAGGTTAGAGTTAAACCAGTGCATGACTCTATCTAGGGCAGACTCAGCGCTGCCTTTAACGGCATCCCAGGATGGACCATGAACGATGATTGCGGTATCATCTGCATAGGTGTATATGTTGCAGTTTGGGAGAGTCATATTGCAGAGATCATTTATATAAATTTGAAACAGCGTCGGCCCTAGTATGCTACCTTGTGGTACGCCGTAAGTCACCAGCTCCTCGTTGCTCAAATTAGGACCAATTTGGACCTGCTGACTACGGTTTTTAAGGTAATCTGTGAAAATTTCAAGAGCCTTGCCGCGGACACCCAAAGATTCCAACTTGGAGATAAGTTTGGGGACAGAAACCGTGTCAAACGCTTTAGAAAGATCTAAGAAAATGCCCAGGCACTTCGTTTTTTCATCTAGTTTTTTAGCAACCAATTGCGTAAGATCTAGTACCGCGTCTTCAGTTGATACACCTGGACGAAAACCGTATTGGTTGTCAGCTATAAGATGGAACTTGTCTAAGAAACTTCTAAGTTGTTTATTGAGAATCTTTTCAAAAATTTTAGAAAGAGAAGTGAGTACCGATATGGGTCTGTAATTGTTAACACAGTTTCTATCCCCTCCCTTGAAAATTGGGTGCAGAATTGCTTTTTTAAGAGCATTCGGGAAAACTCCTGACTGAATGCAGAGGTTAAAGATGTGAGCTATATGTGGACCCAGGATATGCCGATGCGTTTTAAGGACTGATGACGTGATGCCGTCCCAGCCCACAGCACAGTCACTGCGTAGCTGAAGTATAGTTGCTTCCACATCCCTTTCGTCTATTTCAGTAATGACAAGCGAATTACAAGGTCGACTTTTTGTTAAAGTTTCAGGGGAATAGCTGTTGTTTGGTGTGGTTTGATGTTGAAGTATCTTAGAGGCCAAGTTTTTACCAACATTGGTGAAAAAAGTGCACACATTATTAATAGAAGAAGTTGGAGTGTCACATAATTTCAACAATTTGTCTGAGCTAGTTCGAATTGGGCGAGTGTTGGTGATTTCTTTGATTGTTTTCCATAGGGATTTAGGGTTGTTTTTACTTTTTTGTAGCTCATTGTGTTCGTGTATTTGTTTTAGTTTTCTAAGCAATTTGTTACAAAAATTTCTATAACGCGTGTATGTGATTTTTAAGATTAAGTTATCTGGAGTGATTTTTGATTTTAAATGCATGTTGTCTCGATTCTTAATGCATTTTAGAAGACCTGGGGTGATCCAAGGCTTTAAGGTTCGTTGTTTCCTTAATTATTACCGCAAAATGAAATCAGATGTAGTCAACACTGATTCAATAATCAAGATATCTTAATCAAGGTTGATTAAGAGATCTTGATCATTGTTAACTAATAAAATAACCTTATAAAAAGTATCGATTTTTTTTTTTACGATTCAATTGATCCTCAAACTCACGAACTTCATCAGATCTTGAATTTTTCAGTGGGGTTAGCTAAAGAGACGTATTGGGGTTAAATCTTATTTAGGACTAGCTTCTGCCAGCGACTTCGTACGCGGATCCTGTCGCTTATGCCAGCGACATTCAGTGTTATAAACGTAAGAGTAGACAAACATAAACAGAAACCTCAGAACTGCTAAGCTATCGGGAGTTACACGCGTTATTGTGAGTCAACTATAAAAGATAGACGTACGCTGTCGTGGGATATTTTTTATATAATTTTGAGGAAAACATTTCCGTTATACATGATTTCTGTGTAGCTTTAACCATTAAGGCTGCAAACGCGACGGAAGCTTAAAAAATGGAGTAATTTCTCCCGTTTCCCTAACATTTCCCTTCACTGCTCCACTCTTATTGATCGTAGTATGATGAAAAGTATACTATAACCTGCCCAGGAGTATGAAGAATGATTGTACCAAGTTTCGTTAAAATCCATCGAGTAGTTTTTGTTTCTATAAAGAACATACAGACAGACAGACAGACAGACAGACAGACAAAAATTTTACTGTTTGCATTTTTAGCATCAGTATCGATCACTAATCACCCCCTGATAGTTATTTTGGAAATATATTTCATGTACAGAATTGACCTCTCTACAGATTTATTATAAGTATATATATAGATAGTTTCTAAGACCATAACCGCTGTATTAATATCAGTTATTGTATTGTATAGCTCTAAGGTCAAATGAAAAACGACAACATTATTCATCATTATCATCTTCCTGCCCTTATCCCGTTTTATTTGGGGTCGGCGCAACATGTTTTTTTCTTCCATTCTGTCCTGTCACTCGTCACGCTATCACTAACTCCTTTTTCATTCATATCACTTCTCACACAATCCATCCATCTTTTCTTTGGCCTCCCTCTCCCTCTCCATTCATCCACATTATTGTTAGCAATTTTTGTAACATATTAATGAGCCTTTAAAATTCACGAGATTTGACAGATTCTGAATTTTTCAATGGAATATCTAAAAAGACGTACTGGCGTTAGTCTTGAATATTAAAAGCAGAATATTTTTATTTTTTATTTTACTTCTTTGACAGTATGATACCCAATCAGTTATGTAAAATATTTATAGAAAACACGATAGAAGCTAACGCATTTTTAGCCAGCAAATAGGTATAGATTTAGTAGCTGTTATTATCTAATTATCGATATAAAATCATGAAGATATGATTTAATTGTAAAAAATGGGATTCTTTTCGTTGGATAAAAAATCATCTTAATTTAGCTGTTTACGTTCGTGTTGACCATCCTGTACAATGCGTGTATTGTTTCCAGTACTGCTGCTGATAGTCATTCTTTTTGAGATAAAATGTAGTCTACCACGCGGGCCCATTGATTGATTGAACAAATATTTGTATATTCAGCGTCTTTTTTATTATTCAGATACTACACTATATTATTCGGTCGCTGCACTCAGGCCAACGGCTAAAACCACTTTTGGCAACAAACAGGATGGTGGCGGTGTTTTTACCGCCACCATTTTGTTTGTTTCATACATTTTATATGGATTCGCCGCACACGGTTGGCGCCGGTGGCCGCTACACGCTACAAATCGCCGCTGCTCGCTTCTTGTATCCCAAACCGGCCACTTAACAGCGATACAAATCGCCTTCACACGCCACTCGCGCATTTAAACCTTTTTTTAATTGATATAAACTAGTGCTTGACTGCGATCCCACCTGATAATATGCAGTGATGTCATCTTTGATGGTGAGGCGGACTAGCCAGAGTTCATTATGATACTGCACATATGAGTTAAAAAAAGTACCGGCCAAAAGTGGTTGTCGCGCGCTTAAGCTACCTTTGTGGCCGCTTCTAGTTTCTCGTAGCGGCGTTTGTAGTTGTAGCATGTGGCCCATGTGCTGCGACACTATGTTTCAGTCTGAAAAAATCTTACGGTTGTTGAGGAATCCAGTATTGCGTATTTTAAGTTTGTAGATCTCAAACAAAACGGGTGTGCTTGAAATAATAATAATAATATTCCACAACTATCACACAACGCCGTCTAGTCCCAAGCTAAGCAGAGCTTGTGTTATGGGTACTAGAAAACTGATAAACATACTTATATATATCTAAATACATACATATGATAGATAAAATCACACCCAGACACAGAACAAATGATCAAGCTCATCACATAAACATTTGTCTTGGGTGGGAATCGAACCCACGACCTCTGGAATAGCAGTCAGGGCCACTAACCACTAGACCAACAGGCCAGTCAAATAAATCTGGGTCGGTAGACGTAATTATTATTTTTTTGGTGAGAAAATCATCCAATGTCATCTCCCGCTCTTAAGCGGAGCGGGAGATAGTGCCAGAATTTTACTGACTTAAAACCCACTCCTGTTCATTCGTTGCCTTTCGTACCGGGGCCGAATCTTCCTTTCAGAAACAAATCTTTGACTCCACCAAGCTTTGACCTTGCTGGGCCCCTACGGTTTGCTGACAACTTTTTGAGGCGCGCGTGGAACAATCCGCGCCGTCGACGTCTTAGTCTCGATCCGGACGGTTACCGGTCGGTCGGATGGCGAGCTACCAATGCTTGCCATTCGCAAGCCAGTTAGACGTATCTTTCTGTGTGTATGCATCGGTATCTGTGAATAGAGTTGGCCTTCTGCTCCTATCTATCCTGTGGACACAGTCCTAACACACTTACCTCTCTTCCCTCACCTCTTGCCCGGTTCATGGCGCGACTCCCGCACTAATTGCCAACTAATTATCGAGAGCTCCGCGTACTAACCGTGCCACTTTACCGTATTAGAACGCTAACAGCCGGCTATAACTGGTTAGCTCTAATTTGTTCTGTGGCTGTTATTGGTATACCTAGTGTTTGAAAGTCGTTTTGAACATGGTACTGGTTGAGGCGGTTATCACACTGCAACGCACCCCGCAGCGTAGTGAACAGAAGAAAGAAAGAAAGAAAAAAAAAAGAAAGAAAGAAAGAAAAAGAAAGAAAGAAAGAAACAAAGAAAGAAAGAAACAAAGAAAGAAAGAAAGAAAGAAAGAAAGAAAGAAAAACATTTTGTCTGCCGGAATGGTCAAAAAGTATTGACAAATTTTAAGTGCATTAAATGTAAAGAATGCGCCACTTCCAAGCAAAACGGCCGAACGCTCAGCATAATGCCGAGACCACAGCGTTAAAAGCGGTGAGTCTACGACACTCGTTTTTAGTGCGTGAATGCGTGTCTTAACGTTGCTTGTAAGTATCTCCGTTCGTATAGAAAACATGCACAGTCCAACACACTGAAACTGCATCCACGCGCGTTCATGCAGATCACGCACTTACATGCGGAGAAACATGCACTCACGCGCGTGGGTCCTAAACGACATGCAAGGGATGGTACACTGAGCCTCGTCGTACCGTGCGTGATTTTGTATGAAATGAGTGCGTGCCTGCGTGAATTTACAAAACGCACCTACGCGCGTGAGTGCGTAAAAATCCCGCACGATGATACAGATCTGTGCTCCCGCAAGTACGTGCGTAGGTGCGTTTTCACGCGCTACGCTGAGTGGTGCGTGGCAGTGTGATAACCGCCTGACTGTTAGATTGTCATGACGTGTTGTTTTGGGCTAAGCTATTAAACTTTCTGGCCATAACGTTGTATATGTTTTGAACCTTTCTCATTCTTCTATCGTTAACCCGAGGATTGATTAAGGAATGGTTTAAAGTTCATCCAACGCCAAGTTTGATAAAAAGGCAACGCAAATAAAGAAACAACACCTGAACCCGTGCCTGAACCCTATTGGCATTCAGTAATACAGAAAATTTGTTCCAGGAAATACGTGTTTGTCGAAACGTCATTCAAAATCTTGATTACATGTGCTAGGTTTCTAAAAATATATTTTAGTGACCTTTTCTATTTATGAGTACGTTATGAAGGGCCAAAGTGTACGCAAAATAGCAGACGGATTTTCTGTCTTTAATGGATTAGTTTTACACTTGTTTTTTTTTTTATGATAATATCCACAAGATATCTGTATTTTCAAAATATCTAGACAGAGATTGTAATAATATCGTAATTATGTAAGAGCTATTGTATGAAAAAAAAAACGAAAATGAATCTCGGGTTGGCCACTCTTAAAGTTGAAATAAAAAATGAGTTAAAACAGTTACTGTCTTCAAGCTTCATTTTGAGGTGGCCTTTTTTTATGGTTCGTGTGAGGCGGTGCCACCACAAAAAAACGCTTGAAGCCGCTTCAAGCTTCTCCGGCCTCTCGCGCTTCAGCTGTTTTTTGCGGCGGCTTCTAGCTTTTTTTGTGACCGCTTCTAGCGTTTTTTGTTATAATAGCGAGCCACAAAAAAAGGCCGGAAAAGACGGCCCGTGAGCGGAGACAGTTAAGTGGGATTGGTTTTAAAATTGAATTAATATAGACAACTTATGTCAGTCGTCAAAGTTTTTGTCCCAAGGACTTCGCCATAATTCTGGTCAAACTAATAACGTAGTTTTTTCCAATTCATCTTAGTTTAGTTTAGTTTGAGCACAGAGTAAGTTTCTCGAATACCCTTGGGTTCATTTTGCAAAGCTTCGTTTGAGCGTCGTTTTTTATTCAAAAACACTGTAAAAGCCATTTGTCTTAAAAAAATAATGAAAAAACTTGTCGTATTTGTTTTTTCGAAGGCGACTAAACCCATTGCAGTTCAGCAACGAACGTACTTGGATTAGTCACGATTTTGAGAAAATGTTAAAATATATCTTTTTTTCTTTCTTAACTTTGGAATTTGTAGAATAATGGTGAGATGTGAAGGATTTACAAGCATCAGTTTTAGAAGTTAAAAGTTACTTTGAAATTGAATTCTTGGTTCTTTATGATGTCAGAAATATACAGGATTATTTAAAACACTAGCAACCTCTAAGGTGCTAACATAGGAACATCATGAACAACAACTTTTATTGTAATAATATAGAGTGTAATGAAAGGGAGGATCCTCTGACTAGACGAGTGTTGCGTCTAGGCTGGGCAACTGTTAACGGACAATAGTGGATTCCCGGGCTATTGTTTGTGTCCTAATCGCGCGAAAAACTCTAATACCACAATGCATAATTATGAATTTATGTTTTTATGGGGTGTCAGATCGATATTTTATATAGAGTTTGGGTCTTGAGACGTCTCGTGTCTCGAAGTCCCGGGACTTCCCGGGACTTTGAATGTCTCGTGTCTCGGGACTTTGATATTGTCAGGAATTTCCAAGCCCTAATTTTCACAGTGACCGCCATATTATACTTGTGACGTCATAACATAGACAAACTAGATCCAGGAGACTCCATTACAACCTGGCTTGATCAAAGGAGAACTCGTTAGATATAATGATATCTTATTTGTAAAAAACGATTCAGCAGTTTGGCTGTATAAGGTGACAAACTATTTCACATACATTATTATATAATTTTTTTTTTGTGATGTGGGAAATCATCAAATGTTCTCTCTCGTTCTGGGGTGGAGCGAGAATTTTATTGAATAAAAAAAACTTTTTACAAAAAAAATATAACCGACTTCAATGATAAAAAAAACACTGAAAAGTACCAAATTACTTTAATTTTGGAAGTCGGTGTTTCTCTAATATTTTAGTCTCTTCGTTATTTTACACCGACTTCCAAAATTAAAGTTATTTGGTACTTTTCTGTGTTTTTTTTGAACATTGAAGTCGGTTATATTTTTTTTTGTAAAAAGTTTATTTTTATTTTACACTTTTTAGTTACCATCACTAAAAAGTACCCCTCAGTCAAACTTAAATACCTTATAGTCAGAGCGCATCTCATAACGGTTCTAATAATCCCAAACACGGTTAGATTACATTAATTTAACTTTCGGCTTCATCATCAGATCAGTTTGATATATCCTCTCCCCCTCTTCTCTCAATCAGTCATTAGACTAGATGCTGATAATCCCGGCTGTAGCATCAGGCCAGACTTATGTCAACATTGCATTGACCTTAAAATTTAGTCCTGTTTAAAATGAGCCCAAACACGACTACGGTACTGTAAATTCAAGGTTTGTACTTTTTCTGATGCTCCTGGCTTCAGCATCAGGTCTCTATGTACTTCAGTATTCTTTATTAACAGTACGATTATCCACACATCGAGCCCTTTTCAATGAGCCTAAACTCGATATATCTGCTGTTAGTTGTCGAGGACTTAGGTACTCTGCAGACTATCCTGACTGCAGCATCAGGTCATGACTTGATGATCATGAGACCAAATGTGGCAAATGCCCTATCAAACATCAAAACAATTTACTAAAAGAGTCCTTGCCTGTTCGAGTAACTTCTTACTGTTGGAGGAGGAGTTATACCTTCCATCATCAGCCCAGCTACCTGAGATAGTGACGACCATACGCAAATACACAAAATACTTGTATCTATAGTCACATAATCTAAAGACGTCGCCGGAAAGATGTCTTAGAAATTCATCTCGGATGCTCCTTTAAATGAAGGAAAACGTTTTGCTTAATATGCGAAAAACAATAAGTGAGCATATAAAATTTAAGGGTTGCCCTGGATTTCTCCAAGATCCCATCATCAGATCCTCCGTAGACGCGGGCTCGCGGACGGCGAGCCATGGGTAGCTCGCTGTCCGATCGTCTGGTAACTGTCCGGACCGAGCCAAGGCGTCGACGGCGCGCACTGTTCCCGCGCGCCTCAAGGAGTTGTCAGCAACAGGAGGGGCCCATCTGGGTCGAAGCCTACCGGGGTCGGGGTTATCCGAAAGGAAACTAGAGTCCCGGTATGAAGGCTAGAAGGAACGGCGCGGGGTTTTTAGTCAGTAAGACTCTGACACTGTCTCCCGCTCCACCCAAGAGCGGGTTTCGTCAATGATGATTTTCCCCGTCGACAGAAAAAAAAAAAAAAAGTCATCAGATCCTAATTTGGTGACAATGGGACCACCTCAGAACTATCTACTTTCTAACAAAAAAAGAATTTTGAAAATCCGTCCACATTTGGCGGAGTATTCGATGAACAAACATACAAAAAAAAAACATAAAAACAGCCGAACGTAGTACCTCCTCCTTTTTGGGAAGTCGGTAAAAACCTGCTCGTTCCACTACGTTCCGCCAAGGCACTACACTGCACTCGATGTTCAAAACAAAAGTAATTTACATACATAAACATAATCAGTCTTTTTAATGTTCCCACTGCTGGGACTCTGGCCTCCTCTCTAGGAGAGGGTATGGGCCATAATCCACCACGTGGGCCCAGTGCGAGTTGGTGAATGTTACATGTCTTCCAATTTTTTGTTCTAGGACATGCCGGTTTCCTCACGATGTTTTCCTTAACCGTTTTGAAAGCAGTGGTGATGAAATTAATTACACAAAGTAATGCGCCTGACTGGGTTTGAACACGTGACACGTGACGAAGTCACAGAAGAGCTGTCGTTTAAAAAAAAAACTGAAAATGTATCTCGGGTTGGACGAAGTCGTAAGTCGGCCTCGGTATGAAAGGCAAGAAGGAACGGGATGGGTTTTTTAGTCAGTAAGAGTCTGACACTATCTCCCGCTCCGCCCAAGGATATCATTTGGATGACTTTTACCCACCAAAAAAAAAAATCCTTACCTCCAACGAAAAGGGCCCGTCATTTGATTATGGTAAAACACCATTTATATGTTCACGATACTTTGCAAGTGACAAGGGGTATACAGGACACGTAGCAATTTTACAAATTGACAGCAGTCGGAGGTCAGACCGATCGTTTGTGACACATTGTGAAACCTTAAGAATACGTTACATTTATATGTTTCGATTGAATATATTCGTGGTACGTTTGAGATATTTTCTTTACAGTATGTTGCTTTATTTTGTTACGTGCGTTTCACTTAAGAAGTTCCTTCGGCGTAATGTTGGCTCCCCTGTCTGTCTACACAAAAAAGAAGGGAAAAGGAAAGAGTTGCCTACTCTACCAAAATTGTTCCCCGAAATGCGAAACGAAATCGAATTTAACGGTAGCTGTTACACTTTTCGGAGAATTATGAGGGGAATAGGATTTTATATAAACAATCATGTCTAACAGGAAGTTGTTAATAGAGAGGTACGATATTATGGTGAGGCGTTCTCGGTATTTGAAAGAATTGCAGGGGAATCGGATTGGAGCCCATCGTCCTATACTTTATTAATAGTAAAAAAAAGGCAATTGTTAAAAGTAACGAAGCATCAGTTAATCTCCCTAACATTAAGTAATTTAATTGCTAAAACGTATTGCACCACTGTTTTTCGGTATAGCCAACATTACGGCGAAGGAACTTCTTAAGTGAAACGCACTGTAGAATATTTTATTTCCTACTTTTTTTATAGCATAGCATAGTCGGCCTTATAATGCTCCCGTTGTGTGTGGGACTTAGGCCTCCTCTCTAGGAGAAGGAATGGATCGTAATCCACCACGCGGGCCCAGTGCGGGTTGGTACATGTCATATGTCTTCGAATTTTTGGTTCTACGACATGCCTGTTTCTTCACGGTGTTTTTCTTTACCGTTTTGAGAGCAGTAATTATGAAATAAAGTACTTAAAGTAATTTGCGTGGCTGGGTTTGAACCCGCGACTTACAACTCGTAAGTCGGGGCTATTTCCACTTGGCCACCACTGCTCTTACTTTTTTATTTTAAATAATATTAATTAGTGCTTGATTACAATCCTGCCTTATGGTAAGCAGTGATGCAGTTGTAGATGGTGAGGCGCACTATCCGACATAATTGTATAGCATATCTCATTATTGTAAAAACAAAAAAGTTTTTTTTAAATTGATATGAACTAGTGCTTGACTGTGATCCCACCTGATGGTGAAAAGTGATGAGACGCAATAATTTATTAAAAGCCTATTCTTTCTAGCCTTGGAGACATCTAAATTACAATCGGATGGTTGTCATTTTCGGGTCAGCTAGTTTCGCTATATATTTCAATGTTTCATACTTAAATTTGCCCATTTTGGTATCCATGTTAAATACAGATTAAAACTTGTATGCCTGTGTTAGACCGGAGTAATAAACCAACAACCATTTTACTTACTAAACACGTTTGTTTAAACGGTTCTTCTCTCGCAAATTAAAATATTATAATTATAATCCTTTAAGCCTAACCCATCAAAATGTGGGTTCATGATTAAACATTATTTCTATATAGCTACGATGAAATTTAGTAGACTTGGTGTCTCTTCGGATGATATAATCATTTTGCTACCATATAGTCGTATAAAAACAATGGTTATATTTATTAATTAATCATTATTTTCTATCAATTTTAATCACCCTTTTTTGGGTGGCATATCATCAAATAAGAGTTGCTACACACAATCACACATAATCCGAGTAAGCCGACTTGAAGCATTACTGCACTTATTCGATCTCTTACGGGTAGTTCATTCGGGTCTACATCATTCGATTTGGTTGTCTCTTCGACTCTTTGGTCGACTCTTTTGAACAATTTCGAAGCCTTAGCAGATGTCGGTGGTAATGGGCTGATAAACCATGCTACATTTTTTGAATCCCTTTAAGATCAGTATATTCTGACAAATATGTCAATGACTATAAAATTCTAATTTTATTAACATTGTTTCAGCCAATGATAATAGCAAAACGGGAGTACCCTTATCACCGCTGGGAGCCTCTGTACTTCGGCACCAACAAGGAGCCTTGGTACAGCGAAACGCTGTTCTGGGAAGGACTGCAGGACAAAATGACACAGGTAACCTAAACGTGATCGCTTTGAAAGGTTTTCTGACTATTTATATACAGGGTTATTTGTAAAACACTAGCAATCTCTTAGGTGCTAGTAAGAACATCATAAACTACAACTTTTGTTTTATGACTTTTTACAAAATTTAATACATTTACTAAAACAAACCTTCAAGATTTCGTTGTTCTATCTAACAAATTTCAATTCTGTATTTTGCTGTACCTACCCACGCCTCCCGCACACTGTTCTTGTTGTAACAGTAAGCAGGCTTCCGAAACATTGTCATCACACCTACCTAGCAACCATTCGCACCATTTTTAAGTACTCATCACACTCAGACTTCGTAACTTTTAGAACGTTTAATTTAAATATTTTTAATTTTGTATGAAAATCTGATGAACTAAAATATCAAAACAAAAGTTATTGTTTATGATGTTCTTAACTAGCACCTAAGAGGTTGCTAGTGTTTTACAAATTACCCTGTATAAAAAGTGTGAAGACAACATAAATAAAGTAGCAATTTATATTTGAGTGAGTTTAAAACTCTATTTATTGTACTAGATGTTGGAGATGTGCCTCCAAGAATACCGGATGGTAGTGCTAGACGGGGGCTTTCTATCCCACGCAGCCAGTCCCAAGCCCAAGCAACGAATGAAGAGAGCACAAGTAATTAACACAAGCAACTACATGAAGATTATCAAGTGGTTCAAGGAGAAGTATGAAGACCGACAGGAGTGCAGACTTCTGTGGGGCTGTGAATATTACTTTAAGAAATAGTGACAAAGAAATGCGTCGATTTGAGTTCCTCAGGGAGTTATGTTGAGCCCTCTGTTAAACTGGAATAGTTTTCGAGCAAACATTCTGATTTTAATGTTTACAGAATCTCACGCTTGTGGCAATCGATATGCTTTATTAATTATTTGCACGTTTACGAGCCATTTATGTGTTATACTATGATGATATTTTGTTTTTTTTAAGAGTTTTTAATTTTATATATATATATTTTTTTATATAATTAAGATGCAATAAAATGTCGAAGTTCTCAAAGTAAAGCCAGTTGGAAACGGTAATCTAATACGGTAAACTAATGTTCCATAAATCAGACAAAAATGTTAAAATTAAAAAAAATATTAAAAAAAATGTATTGTTCTGGATCTAGTCGGAACCTATATGATGTGCAATATACCTATATATGTATATGTATGTGTATAGTTTACTATAACGTTTTATAAGGAACTTGCGAAACATGACAAACAGTTTACCTCTGTAAATGTAGATACGAGGAGAGATAAAGAAGGAGTTTATTTGCTCCGAATATTTATGAAAAACAATGAAAAAGAGACGAAATTGAGAGTTTGATCGCAGGACTTTGATAGTCATATCAATGATATAACTTCGGTGACATATGGGACGTTGTTATTTTCTTTTAGAAGGCGTATTTCATCCACACGCACATTTAAATAAAAGCACAACATTATGATTAAATTTAAAACTCTTGATAATAATTAAAAACCTTAGTTTTACCTAGTATATGCGAAACTTGAAACACCTGTCTAGTATTTTTAAGTAAAGAATCTTAAGTACAAAATTTTTAAATCGTATCATGAAAAATTTCAAATATACAACGTGTAACTTTAAATGCGCAAAACCTCAGACACCCCAAATGATTTTTAAATTGATTGACCTAATTATGTAAAAAAAAACATTAAAGGTTTTATGAGCAGTTTTAGTTTGTTTAAAATTCATATCCCTTGTAAGAGAAAATTTTATTGGATTACAACTATTTGTGTTTGTTTACCTATTTCAGCGGGTTTGCGCACGTGATGGCTTGACCTATTCATAAATAGACAGGTCGAAGTATTTAATAAAGATTTTTTTGAAAAATTTAACCTATATTAAAAATGGTTTAATTGATTCTGCTCGTTATTCTGATCAAACTAATTTCAGGTTTTGCGCATTTAACGTTACACCTTGTATAAGCTTGTTATGTCAGCAAAAATACATAGTTGTCGGGCCATCCGGGTGACTGCGGGCTCATTTTGGTTTCGCATCCAGCTGTGCGTTGGCACCTAATGCCTGCTATAACCGGCTGTGACCAGTAATGTACTCATTGTCGGTGGCTGGTGTCCAACTTGTGATCTTTCTATATATTTTTTGAAAAATATAACATGGTCTATTGAAATCCACTCAGTTACTTCTGAACAAATATATTCAAGTTTCGCATAAACTAAAAAAAAACCATTGGAATCCACTCAATAACTTATTCTGAACAAACTATATTCAAGTTTCACATAAACTTAAAAAGCAATATTTACATTAATTTTCGAGGAGGCCACGCTAAAGTTGGTGTAAAAGAAAGAAGAAGAAAAGAAAGAAAGAAAACATGTTTCTTCTACCCGCATAGACACACAAATAATTACCAAAATACAAACAAAACGAAAATTTGTTTAGGTCACGCGTGGATCGGGCATAACTGACTTGAACCATAGACAACTCGGTTGTCTAGGTTGTTTATTAAAACTAGTATAATTATATAATCTATGCGACGCCTGCTTATTCGAGACCGACAGAGACAGACAACATAATAATAAACAAAAAAAAAGAAAAACAAAAAACGGATACAATCTTACTGTGCGTCGCATCTACGCAAGATATGCCGTTGTTCAGCTTATACTGTGGCAAATTCAGCAATCTACAGTGCTGGTTTTCACTCAGCAACCACCGTGAGTGACAAATTGGCGTCCCTTCCGTGAGTAAACAATCATCCAAGGCAGGTTAGTACACATAACATCGAGTAAATACATACATTATTAATAATTTTATAATATAACTAGCGACCCACCCCGACTTTGCTCGGGTGCAATATTATACATATAAACCTTCCTCTTGAATCACTCTATCTATTAAAAAAAACCGCATCAAAATCCGTTGCGTAGTTTTAAAGATTTAAGCGCACATAGGGACAGAAAAAGCGACTTTGTTTTATACTATGTAGTGAAAACATACTAAACATGGTCATAAAGAAAACAATAAAAAAGATACTTGACTATATAATACTAAATTTTAACCAATTAATACAAATACACGAAATATTACATTCTTTATCAAAGTAAAATAACCGTAACTGATTCATCCACAGTTATTTTTTCTTGCCGCTATCAAAGAAAGTCCTAAATATCAAAATATTGTTTATACAGAGTGGGTATAAGAGGTATACAGTAGTCATGCACAAGTACCCGAGTTAAAACGATATTTTAATAGTATTCTACAAAAAGATAACGAATAAACTGATAAAATCAATGCAGATTGTTATCTTATA
Organism: Mythimna lalbum; assembly: GCA_949319445.1. Taxonomy (NCBI): domain Eukaryota; kingdom Metazoa; phylum Arthropoda; class Insecta; order Lepidoptera; family Noctuidae; genus Mythimna; species Mythimna lalbum. Next base: position 13,416,667 of record OX439357.1, on the reverse strand, counting down.
ATCCAAGCCTAAGCCTTGTATACGTTCGGGCTCGCGGACGGCGAGCCATGGGTAGCTCGTGGTCCGACCGTCCGGTAAATGTCCGGACCGAGTCCAAGACATCGACGGCGCGCACTGTTCCCGCGCGCCTCAAGGAGTTGTCAGGAACAGGAGGGTCGAAGCCTACTGTGGCCAGGGTTATCCGAAAGGAACTCAGGCTCCGGTATGAAGGCTAGAAGGAACGGGGTGGGGTTTTTAGTCAGTAAGAGTCTGACACTATCTCCCGCTCCATCCAAGAGCGGGGGTTGTCATAGGATGATTTTTGCCCACCGAAAGAAAAAAGCCTTGTATACGTTTATCGATTCAATACATAGTTTTATCGTATATGCTAAACATCCTGTAAATGTCGGTTAAAAACGATTACCGACTGGCGTGGTAGTTATTTCAAGTATGATTTCAATATCTTTTTTATTTTAGGTGGGAAAATCATCCAATGACATCCCCCGCATCATCATCTTCCTGCCCTTGTCCCGTTTTATTTGGGGCCGGCGCATCACGTTTTTTTCTTCCCCCGTTGAATTGTCAAAATTTACTGATTGAAAACCCGCTCCTGTTTATTCGTTGCCTTTCGTACCGGGGTCAAATCCCCCTCGACCCTGTTGGGCCCCCAACATTTGCTGATATCTCATTGATGCGCGCGTGGATTCGTGGAACACTACGCGCGGTCTAAAACATGGGCTTGGTCCGGAAGGTTAGAAATCAAGGAATCGGAGAAGGAACAGGAGTGGGTTTTAGTCAATAAAAGTCTGACACTATCTCCCGCTCCGCCCAAGGACGGGATATGTCATTTAGATGTTTTTCCTACCTAAAAAAAGGCCGGGGGAACTCTATTGATCAATTCCTCAGTCATAACCACTAAAGCCCTTGCAATGTAAATATAATAAAATCATAAATCTTACGCTCTGCAAAATTTCACGCCAGTACAATTGCAAGTAAGGATTGTAATAAACTAATGTCTCCTAATTGTACCTTGTATATCACTTTAAGTTCCTACATATAATACTGTTACACCAGAGATGTTAAACATTCCATTTTTAATCCTATCAACGCCACAGTCTGATATATGTGACAAATCATTTTCGTGCTAGCGCCACCCGACACAGTCTCTCGTATATGAGACATATCTTTCACTCATTTAACGATGTAAGTGGGTCAATTTTTTTTTTTTTTAATTTTGGTATCGAAACCGTTACCTCTGTTTTTAGCAAAATTAGGATCTGGGTCCCAAATTTTCACGAAAACTGAGGACAAACTTTCTTATTTTCAGTTTCTTCTCTTGGGTTTTCGTGAGAATTAGAGTTTTAGGTCCCTAATTTTTACAAAACCGAAGAAAAAGTTTCGCCACCAAAATTTAAAAATTTGAAAAATGAAAAACCTGAGTGATGGGTTTTTCGCAACCAACTTTTTTCGGGCGTGGCGTTGAAAGGGTATATGATATAATTATTTATTAGCGGCTTTATGTAAAATATTGCTATAGACGTCGCTAGGAATAAATAGGCTCGAGACAAAATGTTTTCCACTTCTGGAATTGTTTAAATTTTACAGGATTTTATATATTTTATTCACGTTTAACACAGATTATGATATAATTTATATAGTTATTGCTTTGTATTAGGATATTTTAAAGTGAAACCCCGCTGTAGAGCTATTACGGACCCCTACTGTATGTATCGAGGTCTTCTTATGTGGAATGTTTCGTCCTAATAAAGATTTTAATATATTAGATGCATTTCTTGTCTTATTTTTTCCCTGAAACCTTTTTTTACTCAATTAAGCCGGAGCTAAAAGGAACATAATTTCATTACCGCGAGTGTAAGTATGTTCGTGTACTTATAGTAGGTACTAGAATTGCGACCGTTGAGAATTAAATTATCTTGGTCAAATGTTCTTCGAGGTAGACATTGACTGAAAGTGGCCACTTATTTTCAAAAGCATTTATGGAAAGAAAATTATTTAGAAAAAAGACTGTGGTAAACTAGCTTCTGGCTGTTTAGAATTCCGATTCAGCTCAAGGTTTTGGTTCTGCGGCTTCAAAGATGTAAAGTACTCCTGGGATTTAAAAGCACCCTATATGCCAAATTTCAATCAGCCCCCTAGCTAAGTTACGACCGTTTCGATTTTCTTGTTTGTTGTGTGACCACGGGACTGAGCATGTTGGTGACGTCGACGGAATCGGAGGCGTGGCCAACTCCAGGCGTTCGACGCAAGAGAATCGAAACGAAAATTGTAATTCGGCTAGGCTTCGCTCGAGCAGCTGCCCCAGCTGCTCGAGCGTGAAAGAGTCAAAAACTTTATACACACGCACAACACAATACAAACTTTCACCATTCTACTACCAGTTTGATTGATCGGTTGAATTAGAAATTCTTCCCTTGGAGGTGCCTCGTGTTCCACGAGTACAGTCAATCAGCGACAGCAACATCTTGCGTCCACCTTGGACTATGGTTTAAACCAGTTTAGACCACGTCTGGGGCGTCGTCGCCTTCTTCTACGAAGCAGTAATACAAGTGAAGGAGATAGGCGCAACTGTGAGAAATGGACATCCTCATGTCCTAGCTACCGCTGAAGGAGACGCCTTAGGCAAAGGGGAATTGAAGGGCTATTTCCAACCACCGTAGATGCGGAATTGCGTGCAATGAGCAGTAAGTAGCTAGCCGTTTGGCCGTCCGTTAAGGACGTAGCCCGAGTTGAGACGCTTTGTGTTCGATGCGCGCCGTGAAATATAACAGCAAAACTAAACAGGCGCAGTAGAACTTATGATATTTATTTTGCAAATAGGTTTTTTAAAAACACTTTTACTCGTAAATTTTTTCGACAATTTAAACTAGATGCGGCCGGTGTTTCATAGCTGTTTAAACTACCCTGAGAAGAAACAACGAAACAAACTCAGGGTCAAAATTTATTTTAAAGTCCATACAGCAAACATGTAATGGTCAAATCATATGAGAACCATGCAGATTGAAGCCGGAGATGGTCTGTTGAAGTAAGAACAACACAGTTCTAAGTGGACCTGTCCAGTCAGTGCAAGCATTTGTCAGTATGCGTGTAGCTCAACTAAGGACTAGTAAGGCTGCTAGGAGCTTGTGAGAACGTTTGAAAGAGTGACCATGGCCCAAGAATGCAAAGGGCGTCTGAAGGATACAGGTGAGTTTTAGTCAGCAAAAGTCTAATACGCTCTCTAGTTCCATCCTAAAGAGGGAGAAGTCATTATAATGATTTACCACCTCAAAAAAAAGCCTTTACAAGAAGACAGCCGCTTCAAGTGAAGGTAGCTCATCCCCCGGTACGAAAGGCAACGACGGAATTGTTGTGAGTTTCTAGTTATCTCCCACCCCGCCCAAGAGTGGGGGATGTCATTAGATGATTTTCACACCTCAAAAGAATACCAAGTAGAATATTAATCCTCAGCTGCATACAGTTAGACTGGATTTAGGTATTAAGAGGGTCCTTCTCCACTCGCTTATCGTAAACATCGAAAATGGTTTAAAAGCTTGTTACTTCATTTATTGCAATCCAAGGCGATGTTTGACGAAAAGGCAACGCAAAAAAAGAGAGATAATGACTGGAAACTCTGTTAGTATTCGGTAATTCCGAGATTTACTCGAAAATTTCACAAAACTTGCTCCAGGAAATAGCTGTTTTTTTTTTAAACCCTTAAAAGTTTTTGGAAAAAGTTGTCGTCATTTAGAATCTTAATAAAATTTGCAAGGTCTCTAGAGGATTACTTTTTTGACTTTATTAATTTTTAGGCAAATTATGAAGTGTCAAAGTTCATACAAAATAGGAAATTTTCAGAGGTTTTTACTGGATTAGTTTTTCACAAATTTAGAAATTGGTTTCTTTAGAAACCTAGATAATATCCACAAGATACTGTGTTTCCAAAATATCTAATGAAAAATGTGTAATAACGTCATAATCAGTTATGAGCGGTTGTATGAAAAATAGTGAAAATGTGAGTCATGATGCACCACCTTAATTAAAAAAATTTGATTAATTAATCGACGGAAGAAACAAGAACCTCTAAATGAATAAGACAATAAAGAAAATCAAATACTTTTGTCCTCATCAGAAACGTATACGGTACTTATGAGTTCATTAAGAGGTTGTTGAGTATGTGATCAGTGTGCCCACTCAAGTGAGGGGAGTGGCCCTCATTGTCAGTCCTCTCGAGTGTTATTATAGGAGGCCACTTAATTGCATATGGCTCATTTGTTGATAGAAGTTTCTTTAAGTAAAAGTATGTTAATTTTGATCTGGGAAATTCATATTATTTTTGACAGATCTCTTTCGCATCAGCCATGGCCCCAGTAGATTTCGACCCTGATGGTCTGATCTTACAGTTACTGACAACTCTTTGAGGCGCGCGTGGAATTCTATGCGCCGTTGACGAATAATTGGTTGCTCTTAGAATGGGACCACTACTTCTTTGCTTGATGGTTTCGCCAAACTGCTATCATACCGTTTTCTTTCTTACCTCTTTATTTTTATCATAGAACACTTCCAAAGTGCACTTTGTTGATATTGATACCGAAGAGATCTGTTCATCATCATCATTTCAGCCGATAGACGTCCGATAGACGTCTGTTGGACATAGGCCTCCCCCAAGTGTCGCCATAATGAACGACCCTGTGCGTCCCGCCTCCATCGGATTCCCGCAACCAACACCAGGTCATCAGTTCACCTTGAAGGAGGCGTTCCAACGCTACGTTTTCCGATACGCGGTCGCCACTCCAGAACCTTTCGGCCTTTAGGAGACCTGTGATTGTTACTTTACACGCGCTGTTCCTCACATACTGTGGTATACTGGGGCTATGAATAAAAGTCGAGCGTTCCAGGACAGAGCTATAATTCGACTGAACCCATGTACAACTTCAATCTACCGACATACTTACTAAATAATTATTAATATGAATCTACCTACACTACACTCCTCCCTACTAAACTAATGTTATCAACTAACAACTTAATAGGTAACTTATACAATAACAATACTTACTCTAAACCTTATAATTATGAACCTACATTGTCGAACGGCACGTTGTGGAGTCTGTGGCACTTGAGGCAAGGCAACCTGACTCTCAGCTGAAGCCTGAACCTCTACAGGTGCATCATTGGTCGGCTGAGCCGGCGACGCCACTCCACGCGGCGACACCACGGCCACGCGATCCGGCGACCTCTCCGACTGGGCCTGCTCACCACTACCACTGTAGTCCTCCTCCTTATCAGTCGTCTGAGAATCTGTGTCTGATCGTTCCGTAATACTAGGACCACTAGATGCTAAGGTTAATCTGCTCCCTGTTTTCCTACGTAACTGATCAATATGTCTATGGACTAACTCCCCATTTTGACCCTGAACTCTAAAGTCACTTGGACCCCGACAGTCTACTATTCGACCGGGGACCCATCTCTCCCCTTTTAAGTAATGTCGATGCCATACTTCTTCCCCTTCACCCCCTACGCTCCTATTTGCCCCCTGAACAGATTTAGCCTGGCGTTGTTGTGCTCGGTGCACTTTATACGTGCTAACGCCTTTGACTTCTCAATTCCCATGTGAGGTTCATGCAACATTAATAACACTTTCCTTCTACACGCTTCCGGTACCACTAGCCTGTGCCCCCACATAATACATCCTAATTCTTCATACAGTTCATTTCTCCTGTTAAAGTACGGTTTTAAGTTGCTTAAGTCACATTCATCGGGCCAACCGTCTCTAAGGTAACTTAATATTTTTGACAGTTCCGTATCTCGTCTTGTGTGTTGTTTGATCTCATTATAATTTACCAACAATGACTGTTGCACAAAATGCAAATGAGTTTGCTCCGGCTGTTCGACCGTTGTCATTTGTTTACTCGGTACTAGCGGTAACCTAGAGAACCCGTCCGCTCCATTTTTATCAGTGCGCACGTACTCGATATTATATGAGTAAGCTGATAAAATAATAGCCCATCTTTGCATTCGGCTCGCTACCATAGTTGGTATTCCTGTATTTGGACCAAATATTGACACTAGCGGCTTATGATCCGTTCGTAAGGTGAAATTACGACCGTATAAATACTGATGGAATTTATTAACACAAAATATTATTGCTAGCGCCTCTCGATGTATTTGTGAGTAATTTTTTTCCGCTTCTGTAAGTGTACGCGACGCATAGGCTATCGGCCGCTCGCCCCGTTCGCTTGGCTGTGAGAGCACCCCCCCTATACCGCGCGCGCTCGCGTCACTTGTCAATAATAGTGGTTTTTTAGGGTCGTAATGAGCCAATACCTCTGCACCCGCTAGTATTTTTTTAATTTCCCGAAATGATTTCTCGCACTCAATCGACCACTGCCATTGTTTACCTTTCTTTAATAGTTCATAAAGGGGTACTAACATACTGCTCATATTCCGAACAAATTTCCCATAGAAGTTTATGATGCCTAAAAATGACCTTAATTCCGTTATATTAGACGGACGAGGGATATTAATTATGGCTTCCACCTTGACCGGGTCTGTTTTAATTCCCTCGTTACTAATAACATATCCCAAATATTGCACTTCTTTTACTAAGAATACACATTTACTACTTTTTAACTTTAATCCGGAACTATGTAACCTATTAAAAACCTGTTCTAGTGCTTCTAAATGTTCTTTTTTATTTTTTCCTCCTATTATCACATCGTCTAGAAATATTTCAACGTTAGGGATCCCCTTCAACAAATTGCATATGATACGCTGGAAAATTCCTGGACTTGAAGATAGGCCGTATACCAACCGATTATACCTATAAAGACCCCTATGTGTGTTTATCACTGTATACTTCTTAGATTCATCTAATTCTATTTGATTATAGGCTTGGCTTAAATCTATTTTCGAAAAATAATTTGCTCCGCTCAATTTTACTATTAAATCCTCAATTCTTGGTAATGGATAGCGATCAGTAAGTAAGACTGGGTTCACGGTCGCTTTATAATCGGCACAGATTCTCAGCGAGCCGTCAGGTTTATTTACCGGTACGAGCGGCGAGGCCCAGTCGGAGCAGTCAACGGGCTCGATGATGCCGTCGCGCAGCATGGCGTCCAGCTCGGCGTCGAGCCGGCCGAGCAGCGCGTAGGGCACGGGCCGCGCGCGGTGGAACACAGGCGTCACGCCCGAGCGCACGCGCAGCGTTGCCTTACCTCCCGTGTACAGCCCCAACCCGCCGCTGAACAGTTCTTTATACCTGTTTAACAGTAAATTAATTTCATTAGGCATGTTAAGTTCTTTCCAGTTTACATTGTTACAATTGCTGAAAACGGGTATTTTTATTTTCAATTCCGTTAACCATTGTCGGCCTAGTAATGACGTGGTACCTCCCTCAATTACGAACAATTCTAGTTTTTTACTGCAATCCCCGTAAACTACAGTCGGTTTGAACATTCCTATGGGTTTTATTTTTGACCCATCATAAAAATTTAATACTAAATTACTTCTTTCTAATTTATGATTACGGAACCCCTTTTTATAGGTTGCTTCACTAATGCACGATACCGCAGTACCAGTATCGACCTCCATAGGAATAGTAACGTTATCAATATATATGGGCAACTTTACCGCCTTGTAATCGCTCAAGCATAGATGATGTAATTCCTCTTTTGTCGGCCTCTCCTCTAGAAGATGTTCACACGCATCCCCGTAGTACGCTGTCGAACGCCTGGGACCTGTGCCTGTTTCCGCATTCGCTGCCCTGTCTCGGCACACGCGTCTCAAGTGTCCCGGGTGCCTGCAGCTGCTGCACACGTAGTTCCGAAATCGACATTCGGAATACGAGTGCTCCGTCGCTCCGCACCCCGTACAACTGGATCCCCGGCCGCCACTGCTTGCACCGGCAACACCGCGGCCGTCAGCCTGCGGCCGCCAGCTAGTCGCGGGGCCGCCTGCCCCAGCAGTGCCACGCCGCCAGTTACGTCACCTCCGCTGACCTTCGACTCAACCGCGGCCGCATCACGTTCCGCCGCTTCCAACGCACTCGTTAACCTTACCGCGTCCGAATATGATATTGTATCGGCTTCCGCGAATAGTCGTTGACGAATCGTTTCATTCTTTAGGCCGCAGACGAACTGATCTCGCAAATTTTCGTTTAACCCGTCTTTGAATTTGCAATGTCTTGCGAGTTTCTTGAGCTCTGCTATGTACACTGCTACGTTTTCCTCGCTAGCCTGTCTTCGTTGCCGAAACCGATAACGTTCTGCAAGTACCGATGGCGTTGGTTCCAGGTGATGACGCAATAGCTCGACCGCTCTGTCATATTTCAACTCCGCTGGCTTCTTGGGACTTGCAAGGTTATATAACAGTTCATACGCTTCCTCCCCCTTGATGAATTAGGGAGATTAACTGATATTTCGTTATTTTTAACAATTGTCTTAGAAGTTCTTTTTTTTTTGGAAACTGAAAAATCTATTTTTGAACAAAATATAGGTCACTGGACTCCATTTCGATTGTCCTGCAATTCTTTCAAATACCGAAAACGCCACGTTACAATATCGTACCTCTCCATCAACAACTGTCTAAAATCCTTATTTTTTTTAATAAAATCCCATTCCCTCATAATTTTCCAAAAAGTGTTGCAACTACCGATAAAATCTATTTCGTTTTGCATTTCGTACAATAATTATGGTAGGGTAGGCAACTCTTTCCTTTTTCCTTTCTTTTTTCTGTAGACAGACAGGGGAGCCAAGATTACGACGACGGAACTTCATAAATGAAACGTACTGTACACCTACACGAAATAGACATTTTCTAAAAACATCTCCCTTCCAACCTCCTCGCTGAACCTATCAAGACGTGTCTTGAAACATAATAGACTCTAAATGATCGATGGATCTCTCCTTCCATGTTGCTGAGCAAGAACTAACAATCTTTTCTTAGCTAATGTTATATAAAATGGATGGAAGGAACGCCAGAGCCGTAGCGTGGTCTGATTCAGATGTGGGAGAAGATACACAGACAGTGTCTATAACTTCGAAAAAGTTATAGACATTGTCGCAACCTAGTGTTCGATCATATTGTCGCTTACTAAATACGAGCCTGAAAATTACAAAAAAAAAACCTTGGCCCATAGATAGATAATTATGTACCTTACAGACGAACATTTATATAGAGTAAATACCCTTTTCGTTAGTAAATAAGACTTCAGACTATGTTAGTAACACTTCACATCGCACTAAGCTCACTTGGTGCTGTTCTGTGGGACCAGTCCACAAAAGCGACGGAATATCACGCCCTGCGGCCAAAAGTCTTCCTTCAACAGACTTGAAGAGGAGCAGAAAAATGTTCGGGACCACGAACGCCTTAGAATTGATGTTACGGCGCGACTCCAGCAGCTGTACTCTCAGTGCGAATTTCGTCTCTTGTCGTGTGATGCAGGCGGGAGATTTATCCCTTTTAGTGTGTAGCCGTGGGCGAGGGCCACTTCGCCCAGGCCTACCTACGCTACTGGAAAACGCCCACTGGGTCTGCAAACATAATTCCATAGAACCAAAGGAATACCCGTATTTTTTTATTTATTTTGTTTCATTTAGTGACCTGTTTACTCAGCACGTCCAATAACTCGCCATTGTTTGATTTCGCGTCCTTATAGCCTTTTTATAGATATTTACTTTGGACGGCAACTAATAAGATATTGTGTACAGACAATCGTTTTCCAGGGACTCCCGGTCATATTTACTTTACCCGTTGATGGCCTGAGGCAAACTTTTTGCAAAAGTCACTCCCTGTTCTTTAGGTCACCTAATGTACTAACGCGGGCGTTTTGGCGACGAGCTAAGGATAGTTCGCTGTCCGACCGTCCGGTAAGCTCCAAGCCTGGGTCGTTGACGGTACGTAGTGTTTCACGCGTGCCTCAAAGAGATATCAGTAAAACCGAAGGGGCCCTGTAGGACCCATGCCCGTTAGGGTACCTTTAAATTAGCCGCAAAGTGCCGTGCGACGGCTACGAGGCTGTTCTTAGTGGTTTTGGTTCAAAACAAACCCGTTTCCTCACGAAGTTTTCCTTCACCGTTTTGAGAGTAGTGGTGATGAAACAAATTACACAAACTAATGCTCCATCGCTCGCTGCAAACCTCGAGCTAGACCTCTGTTAAGTGTCAAAGGTAAGTGTTTTTGCCCGCAGCCCAATTAACATTATACCTACAGTTAAAAAGGAAATTCGACGATGAATAATGCCATTATTACATCATCCGAAAATGATAATTAACTGAAGTGGTTTCACTGCAATTAATATTTTGAGCAAACTGTGGTGGCATACAACATTGTGTTTGTTTGTTGTTGGGGGTAGCGTGAATGGATGGGCACATAACGCTGTAGAACCACAGAATAGATAGATAGATACAGAAGCCTTTCTTTATCCTTTGCCTTCTTGCGTCGTTTATGCTTAATACTGATGGTCGTACGTCGGATAACTTTCTTGTGGACTATATTGCGCCATGTCATGCAATCTTCGACGATGTGGATGGCGTCGCAGACTGTGGTCTCCAGCGAAGCACAAATTTGGTCTAACCAACGTATCGGACTTCGGACCTTGGGTTTTTCTTTTCTACTTTTCCGCTAGTTAAAAACAGGATGCTTTAACCTTACCATGATGGGTTAAAATGTCAGGCGTGCGAGCGAGAAAGAACTAGCACCTATTAGCTGATGCTTGTGTTTCATATAATTTGGAGACGCTAAACTTGCAAGTTTGTTGATTGATAATGTATCCATCAGAGGGGACCATTTTGGAGAACTAAGTGAAATCGGAATTGGGCTTGATGTGCGCTAAACGCTACTCTTGAATTGGTGTTGACAGCTGCTTATTGCGCCAAAATTAAGTTGGGATTGTTTGTCGATTGGATTTTTTCCAATGTTAGATAGTGGTTAATCGCGAGCTTATGCTTAATAAAAAAAACACTTTAACAGTTCAGTTGATGACCTAAATCAAATGGATTGCGTTAAGAGCTTGTGGTATGGCATCAGGGGCTCGTACACAGACATGTATACATACGGTGATCTTAAACAATTGACGGTCACAAGTGCAATTGTACTTGATATACGTGAAGTGTATGTCCCCGGCCTTCTGTTTCCTATCTATTCTGTGATAGCAGACGACCACAAAGAACGGCTCTGCTCCTGCATACAATTGTTTTCGGTGAGCGTGTGGGTGTAAGCACTAAAATAACAAGAGCTTGTTTTAAGGTAAACATCTCGCTCTCGGAAGGTACGATATCATGTGTGCGCAGTATATTAGACTTAAGGGGATGCAACTCAACACTGTTTTTCATACAACCGCTCATAACCGATTATGACACATAAAAGTACAGAGGCGGACTTAATGCCTTAGGCATTTTCTGCCAGTCAACCTTTGGGTGATGCAGAGAAAAATAGTGGTAGGTGCAATAAATGAGAAAGAGAAAACGAACAAGAACTAACCTAAGAACTAATAAACCATATAATATATATAATACAATGATACAATATATACTCAAATTAATAAACTACATACCTAACTAATATAGTCAAACAATTGGTCCAGATCGACAATTGGAAAACTTTAACCTTGTGATGATACTACTGCCAACTTCTTACGAATTAGCTCTCGAACTAACACTAGTATTACACATTTTTCATTAGATATTTTGGAATTACAGTACCATATTATCTAGACTTCTATTGAAATCAATTTCTTAATTTGTGTAAAACTAATTCAGTAAAGACCTCTGACAATCTGCCATTTTACGTGAATTTTAGCCCTCCATAATATACTCATATATTTAAAATATAAAAAGATCTGTACATGCAAAATATCTGGAGAAATATGTGTAATAACATCATAATCACGTAAGAGCGGTTGTATGAAAATATACTTCGAGTTGGCTGCTCTTAAGGCATATTTGAACGTCGTTATGACAAACTTTTGGGATTGAAGTGATGATAAAATAAACTCTGGCGTAGAGATGTGTCGTTGCCGGCAATAATTCCCGAAGTGCGCATTTTGCTGGAAATATTGCCACAATTAATCCCACTTTTCGGCAATATTGCCCGCAAAGGCATATCTCTACCCTGGCTTATCGTCGCGTGCACCGCGATCGTGAACGTGTGTATTTTTCCGTATGAGAGAGACGCGTCCACTTAATCACAATAAACTAGTACCCGCATAAAAGTTTATTAAGTGTAGTATCATTGAGGCACAAAATTAATATGGTTTATGGAGCATTTGTCTCTGAAATATTTCTTAAATATTGAAAAAAATAACAAAAATGTACAACAAAGGCGAAACACTCTGTTTGGGCACTGACTAAAAAAAAAATTAACTATACAGATGCATTTAAAATTTGTTGGAAACAAACTTTTTTTGAGTGAGTGATGGGTAAAAAAAAAGCGGAGTGATTAGATTGAACACAACCAGTGTTCAATATAATCACTCCGCAGTAGAATATTAATTCGAAACTTTCAATGAAGAATTTGAATTTAGAATCCGCTAATCGGTATTGGAACTAAGGAAATATGGCGAGTTTTATAAATAAGGATGAAAGTGAAGGTTTGCAATGATTGTTTTAATTATTCGCAAATTGATTCCTAGTGAAGATTCTGATATAAAATTGACGTAGTTTTGTATCTAAAATGTCTACGCAATTGTACAAATGAAACATGCTCGATGTCGGCAAAGTATAGGTGAGAATTTAAATATAGAAAGTACTGGCCACTTTAGCGAAGCGTGTCGAGGCTAGTGATGGGGAAAAAGAACATTCCCCAAACGAGAATATTCTCGGAACGAGAATGTTCTAGAATGTTCTCGTAAGTGGAGAACTTACGAGAACTTATGAGAACTTAAAATTTGTATGTGCTCCTTCCAATTTTAACATGAAACAGATAATTATGATGATTTTAATTATTATTATAATCGTTTTGAGTGTTTAGGAAGCTCCGCGGACAAATACAACGATGGGTTCGTGGAAACTGTCCATTTGGTCGGTTCTAAATTCTTTAAAACTCGAACAAATGAGAGGAAGAGGCTCACGGATCGAACCCTTCAGCTTATGAAAGAGTGGCGTGAGATGATTCTGCAGTCTTCAGACGATGCGTGCACATATCGGCAGAGTCCTTGAAACGCGTTCTCTGTCACTTTAGCAACGAAAAATTAAAAACACGGTTGAGCGAAATTGTTTGCAAGTGTTTGCAAGAGATCTGTCTATTAGGCAGAGCTAGCTCACGAAACTGAAGACCGACAAGGGCAGAGTCATATCCTCCAAATTGGAGCTTCTAGGAGAGATCAAGGCATTTTATAGACTGTTATACTCGACACTATACCGAAGATATCCCGGCCGCCAGCCTGTACGACATTAAAAGATGGCTCTGAAACAGTTGGCGTCAGGTGAAGACAGCAGGGCTCCTGAAGGCTGGTGGAAAACCGGTCCTAAACGCCTTTCAGTAGTTGTTTGATTCCGTCTCGAGGAAAAAACGCCACAGGTATGGAGCAGAGGTATGGTGGTAGTCTTCTTTGGTGACATACCATGCTTAAGAATTACAGGCCCATCTCACTTCTGAGCCATGTCTACGAGCTGCTTTCCAGGGTTATCACGACTGTCTCGCGCCCAATTTCGACGACTTCCAGGCTCCCGAACAAGCCGGAAGCCAAAAAAGCTTCAGCGCCGTGGACGGAAGACTTAGGAGTATAATCAGCCTACAAAAACGCTTTGATACGATCGAGACTTGGGCTGTACTGCAGTCTCTCCAACAGTGCCAGATTGACTATGGGTACATTGAAATGCTGAAGTGTTTATTCCAGTTTATTCAAAAACGTCACCATGTCAGTCCGACTTCAGGAACAGCCATCGAAACAAAAAAGCCAAAAAGGCAAGGAAACGCCATTTCTCCGAAACTATTCACGGCCACAATAGAGGATGTCGTCAAGGTTCTGGAATGGGCTAGGCATTAATGTCAATGGCGAGTACATCACTCACCTTCGATATCCCGACGACATAGTAGAAATGGCTGAGACTACGGAGGAGCTCAGTACAATGCTAGGTGACCTCAGAAGAGCTTCTGAAAGAGTGAGACTTAAAATGAACATAGAAAACCCAAAGTCATGGTAAAAATCCACGTAGCACTCACTCCTATCAAGATCGGAGACTCTACACTCGAATTTATGGACGACTACGTTTATCTAGGGCAGACAGTCCAGTTGGGTAGGTCTAATTTTGAGAAAGAGGTCTATCGTCGAATCCGACTCGGCTAGGCAGCGTTCAGGGAGCTGCGCGGTGTGTTTTCGTCCAATATATCACAGTGTCTCAAGACGAAAGTCTATGAGCAGTTCGTGTTGCCAGTGATGATATATGGCTCCGAAACGTGGTCGCTTACAACGGGCCTCCTCAGAAGGTTTAAAGTCACTCAAAGGGCAATGGAAATGGCTAATGCTTGGAGTTTCCTTGCGTGATCACATCGAAAATGAAGACACCCGTAGCAGAACCAAGGTTACAGACATAGCCCAAAGAATCGCTAAACTTAAGTGAAGACGCAGCGTTGGAAGGCCTCCCCTAAGGTGGACCGATGACCTGGTGAGGGTCGCGGAAAACCGATGGTTGCGTGACGCACAGGACCAGTCATTATGACGACACTTGGGGGAGGCCTATGTCCAATAGTGGACGCCTATCGGCTGAAATGGCGCTGATGAAGAAAATTAATATCCATATTTATAACAACAGTCTATTATAAAATAATAATCAAAAAATACATAGCATGCGCACGCGGTTACTGCTCCACCCAGCCCGCTACCCGCCCTGTTGCACTTCGCTGTGGTTACTACTGAATGAGCGGTCGAAGTGCATTCATAAAATATCACGCATTTCATTTATCATTCTAATTTTAAAAAGTGATCAAATTAAGTTTAGGTTTTGTTACTCAGTTTTTAAGTTCTCGTAAATTCTCGGCTCGGACAACATTCTCGAGAACATTTCCGCAAAGTTCTCGCTAGGAGAATGTTCTCGGGAATTTTCCATCGCTAGTCGAGGCAGACTCGATAGACGAGACAATTATATTGTTACCAAATAATGCAAACACAACAGAATGCTAGAAAAAAAAGTCACTACAAACTGGCTGAATAGCCAAAGCCTGCAAAGTTAGAAGAGAAAAAAGGCTGTAAGTGTAAAGCTCCTGGGTCTCATTGACATCGTTAGTGCTCTCGTAGTAAAAAGATTTTTTGAACTCCATGTATAGGAATAATGTAATATATATTTATTTATTTTTTGTCGACGGGGAAAATCATCTTTGAAAAAACCCACTCTTGGGTGGAGCGGGAGATAGTGTCAGACTCTTACTGACTAAAAACCCCGCGCCGTTCCTTCTAGCCTTCATACCGGGGCACGAGCTCCCTTTCGGACAACCCTGTCCCCAGTAGGCTTCGACCCAGCTGGGTCCCTCCTGCTGCAATGTAATATATATATCCTTAATTGCAAAAACAAGTTAAACTAAAAGCTCATTTTCCTCATTTTTACTCTATACACATTATAAATCTGTAGAAGTTTTTACCGTCCCCGCATACGGGTTTCAAAAAAATGCCAAAACGCAACAGAAGCGGCCGCAAAAAACAGCTGAAGCGCGTGCCACCTCTTGTGTCTGGTGAAGCTTCAAGCGTTTTTTTGTGGCGTCACCGCCGCATACGAGCCACAAAAAAGGCCGCTTCAAAATGAAGCTTGAAGCGGCGTTTTTTTTAGCCCATTATAGGACAGTAAGTTGTTCGCGCATCACGTGACAGGTTCGAAATAAAACTGTGAGTAACTTGATATTAGGTATATTACTTAGACTTTGTCGCAATTGATTGACTATATCGAAAGATATACTACATTCATTGACTTTTAGGCGGTACGATATTCGCTGGGTCAGCTAGTTATCTCATAAAAGCAAAAAGCGCAAACTAGACTGCTTATCAAAAGCAAGATTTTAAGAAAAAACTATTTTGAAAACACAATCTTTTCTCCTATGTGATAGCAACAAAAGGTAGATAAATATATCCTATATTGGTTTTCATTACGTGTAGCAGAAATTTCCCTAGAGGCTGGAATATCTTGGAAAACGGAGAAAGCGTTGAGTGCCAATAAAATTGAGAACAACGGCGTTGGAAAAAGTGTAAGAATTCTCAATAAGCTGGAAAAGTCACCACCGCGGTTATATTAATTTTGAAAATGTTAAGAACGTAAAATAGATAAGAAATTATTGTGTATTTACCATTTCTATTCCGGAATCCTTACTTAATATTATAAAAGCGAAAGTGAGTTTGTTTGTTTGTTACGTCTTCACGCCTAAATGGGAAAACCGATTTTGATGAAACTTGGCACGCGGATAGACCATGTCCTGGAATAGGACATAGGATACTTTTTTATCCCGGAAGTATGTTCCCTTGAGATAATTTTCTGCTATCGTGCAGGCGAAGCATAATAACTAGCTGCTCCCAGCAGCAGCTAGTTATTATATATTTTGCGAGAAGATTGCGTTACGTAATATAGATGTAATTTTTATTTTACGTATCTTAAAAAGCAAAAAAAATATTACCGAACTTTTCTACAGAATGTTTGCACAAAACATTTGATTCAGAGCTAGTATGCTAACCCAATCCACCCAGGTGCTTAATTTTGTGTAATTTAGCAAATTCTAAATAAAATAAAATAAACCTACTAGGCCTGCCTACCGCCTACTGTCTAACGCAGTGTCGGAAGGCCTCCTACAAGATGGTCGATGGGATGGATGGTGGATGATGACTTGGTGTGAAGGTGGCGGGAATTCGATGGATGGGGATGGACAGGGTCGTTCATTGTGGCGACACTTGGGGGATGCCTATGTCCAACAGTGAACGTCTATCGGTTGAAATGATGATGATGATGATGACTGCGTGGGTTTGAATTTACGACCCTAGAAATCATATTTACTAGACTAGAATTACTACTAGAATTCATTTACTTATATTTGTAGAGTGGCAACAATGCCACAAACGCGGGAAACATGTTAATGTATTTTCTACAGGGACAGTTACGTCAACTTCAATAATATACGTGGCTGAAAATATCGTATGGATGCAAAATTGAATTTGTATCACAATAGACTTGGTAATATTGGTTAACCTAGCACGTTCGTTGCAGCTGGCTTCAATCCAGATATATTCATACAGACTGAATATTTTATTATATATTTTGAAGAAAAATATTGTTATGTATTGCATCTTTTTACTTCTGGGGTTATTATTACCCTTTGGCCTGTACTGACCCATGACTGGGCATTTGGCTCCGTTTATTCTTCCCTTTGTTTTCATTTTAGTGCAAAGCCTACTTCATGCCAATTCCTGAGGACAACCTGTAATTTCGTTATGATTACAAATATACAGATTTTCGGTTCGCTACAAACGCGACGGTCCCCCCTTTGAGAAGTAGCTAGGGAGGCTCCACGGTGTCCTGACTTTTCGTCTGACACAGGTCTTCACCGGACTTAGTGTTTTATGGGGTTGGGCCCTAGTATCACTATTATCGCCCGGAGGACACGGTTCAGCTTATGGTGGAAGTCTACCACGTGATGGCAAGAGGAAATGGGAAGCAGCCGCTATCCATGAAGCAGTAATAGGAGGTGGCTGAAACCGTGATGTAGAGGACATCCTTACTCCCCAAATCCCCAGCCGGCACCACAGAAAATGCCCTGGACATCGGAAGTCGCATGGCGATTCCCTACCACCGTGGTCAAGGGCTACTCGCGGTGAAACAGTTGGAACATCTATTTAGGTTTTTCATTTTTTTTTAAACTGTAAGAGGTGTTTCTTTAAAGGACTCTCCTCTTCAAAATGGAGCAGTGTTTCTGATTCCGCCAGTATGACAGATAGATTTACATAATACCGAGGGAATCCAACTTCTTATGAAAACCAAATCTTGACCTATTTCTGAACTCATTGTTTTACAACCAAAGTTTCTAGAAGTTGTTTAAATCCTCGATCCCTTTATTGTATTTTCACGATTCTTTGATTTATTCGGTTAGTAAACTTAGCAAACTTGTTTGTTCGAATTGGTGTGAGCTCTCGTATCGGTTTTATAAAAGTTGGAGCTGAAAAGTACTGGTTTCGCTCTATTTCAGCTGCAAAGAGTTCTCTGTTTGCCGTGACTTGTTTTTCAAACAGTTGGGAGTTGTAAAAGTTTAATTTTTCGTATTGCAAGTTGTAATTAGGTCGTAATGTTTTATAATGGTGACTCTGATGAAATGGTAGTAAGCTTGACTGTGGTTTCAAGTAGTGATGTTCAATTCCGCTATAAACTGTAAACGCGCTATACACTATTGAATATATTTTTATAGCGCGTTATTTCATACGCTATCATTATAACACGTTATAATAAAACTCGGTAATCAACTGAACGTGGAGACGTTATCATTTTATTCGGCAACGCGCTAAACGGACACAATGAACGCTATATTGCTATCCTACTTTGGCCCCGCTGTTCGTGTTTTGTTGAACGAGTCGTTATATTATAGCGCGAAGGCAGAGCCAATATAACAAACGCTATACGCTATGATTTTTTTTTAACAAATAGCGTGTTGTATTTTGGCGCTATACGTTATATTAGCCCACAGGAATCGCATCTTTTACATGAAGTATTTTTAGTCTTGTTTTTAGAGAGTTCGGAAATATTTTACTGCGTTCTTTTCACACACACTTTTTTCACGAGTGTAGCTGATGTGGCTCAAAAGGCTGCTCAACTGAACAGGGACTAACATGCCGATAAACTGTGGGCCAAAATAGTATAAAATGTATGCCCTGTGACAGTGAGACGAGGTCGCAGCAGATCACGAAGAAGATGGCGAGATGAACTTGACCGATTTTGCTAAAACTATCAGTTTTAGGCAAACCAGTCTGTCGCGAAACATGAAAGGTGTGGAGGAAGAAGTGGAGGAGCCTCAACTTACACTTATTGTACGAGTATGCTTGACAGCCTGGGTACAAGCTGAATGTTAAGGCTCCTGGGTGGGATTTTAGTTAGTAAAGTTTTTCATGCTTTCACACTCTCTTGGAGGAGTGTTTTTGATAAATGCCGCATCCAAAAAAAGGCTGAAATGTTAGTCAGTGAGTAATATTTTGAGTAACTTATTTCATCACCACTGCTTTCAAACAGTGAAGGAAAACATCGTGAGAAAACCGACACGTCTTGGAACCAAAAATTCCGGCGAGGTGCATTACGGCCCAATCCCTCTCCTAGAAAGGAGGCCTGGGTCCAGATCCAAGCAGTGGGAACATTATAAATCTAATTATGCTTATGTTTAATTAAAATTAATGTTTACTGGGGTTATTATTACCCTTTGGCCTGTGTAGTGGCACAGAATGCAAGTTTCCAAAATTAGGGTCTCACAAATTGAGGGTACTGGTTATTGGTGCAGTATATTCATGGCTTCGTGGCTGGACTTGTAAATATGATTTGCGTTGCAACGTTAGTAAATATCAACAACCCACACGCCCAGCGTGGGAGGCCTTCCACGCGAATGCTTGCGGATTTTCATACCAGATATAAACTGATGGCTATGTGTGTTGTGTGGGTTTAAATTCAATTTCGACTTCATATTGGAACTCCTTTTTTTATTGGCGGCCATAAAATAAATATTACCAATTATTATTATCTAGGTCTATCATTTTTTGATAAGCAAAATCAAGGTGTAAACGATATTTTGCCTGTAATTTTTGTGCGCTATTTCACTCAATGCGTTTACTGGGCAAAGTGTAGTGGAGAAGAGCAGTGATAAGTGTAAAATTAGAATTACATTAGACTAACGCACACGTGTGTAACACGCCTGATTTGTGCGTAGAATGACGTCGCGTGACGTCGCGTGGCGTGGATTATGTGTAGCTCTACAA
This sequence comes from Mythimna lalbum, assembly GCA_949319445.1. Taxonomy (NCBI): domain Eukaryota; kingdom Metazoa; phylum Arthropoda; class Insecta; order Lepidoptera; family Noctuidae; genus Mythimna; species Mythimna lalbum. The sequence continues at coordinate 13,396,770 of OX439357.1, read as the reverse complement.
GTCCAGTTTCCACATAAAATGTATGGTGACCGACGCGCCCAGATCGGCGTGTACAGCACACGTGTGAGTAGTTTAGTTCTACTTTCAAGTGTTTCCATCGAAGCTGAGCGGGACGGTGTGGAGTTGAGCTAGCCTTCTTTTCGTGCCCTCCGCACGGCTTCCAAACTTGTTTGAAAGTGCGCTCAGCTCCACACAGTTTTGCTTGATGCTTAGTCGAAATTTCGATCTCCTCTGTCCTCCGCCTTGCTTCGCGTTGGTGGAAACGAAGTCTTAAACCATAAAGCTATTGAGATTTCCTGATTTAATAATTACTTCCTATTCTGTCTGATTTAAGGACTAATTGACTTCTGACCAATGATAAGAAGTCCGACAAAAGTACTTATTGATAACGGTAATTTCGAAGTAGCTTGGCGAGGGTCGCGGAAATCTAATGGATGCGAGGCGCACAAGACCCCTCGTTGTGGCGATCCTTGGGGGAAGCCTATGTCCAACAGAGGACGTCTTCGATTGAAATGATGAAGAATGCGTTTGGCTTTTTTTTTAACCCACGATCTTCAAATTAAGTAAGCTAAAGTTAAGAGCTATTACCACTAAGTCACTACTGCTCAGTTATACATATAGGGGCATTAAACATATAAGAGTAAACAAACAGACGAGTAATCAATAATCCCACAACTAAGTAAGCCTAGCCATAGAACAACACAACTTCGCAAATAGCCATATGCCTCATTGAGACCATTATTATTATATTTGGCCCCATTTGTCCCCAGCAAACAGTGTTATTTGCCCTCTTTGGGGACGGATTAGCAGGCTTGTCACGGAGGTACAGGAGGCATCCAATCAGCCGTGGATTATTTAATCTCCGCATGAGGAGTCTTTGGCATATACAGGGTGGTTTGATAAATACTCGTTTATGTGAGAATACGCATTATTACGCATACATCTTGTTATTTCTGTCGTGGTTTACATTAACACTCTTCTATAAAATTATACTAACTCGTTTATATACCGTTTTAAGCGACTTTATAAAGAGAGGTTCAGCATTCGACTCGTATTTTTGCATGTATGTCCGTGATTTCCACAAAAACTACTAATTTGATTTGGATGGGGTTTTTTTTTATGAAGCCAAATATTTAAAAAAACCTAAATGTTACATCGTGTTACTAGAGTTCACCGCGTGATTGGAACATAATACAACAGTCCAAAATCAATTATAGGGCAGTTAAACGGACCAAATATTGTTTTTTAGTCAGGGACATCAGCTGATGACATTTCCCGCCATTAGATGGAGCGGGAGTGCGTGTCGCTTTTACTGACTAAAAACCCACTCTTTTTCCTTCGTTGCCTTTGATTACAAGGCCGAGACTTCCTTTCAGAAGCTGAACCTTGGCACCAGTAGGCTGCGACCCTGCTGGGTCGACAAAACACCCATTTGGTCGGAGGATTCTTCTTTTTGTACGTGGTTATGGAAGACTTTACACCTTGTTTCGCATACCTATAAAGGCTTTAGTATGTAATACATTAGGATCTGATAGAGTTCTTCGGAGATATACATAATTTCTTCAGAGATATAAACTCTTCAATAACTAACAATAAAAATGATTCGCCATTGTTGCGATCGTATGTCTACGAATTGTAACTTACACCATTTCATAACATAAGACCTCGCCGGAGCGCTCTGTACCAGTACGCAGATAAATAAAGTTCAACCTGGTTTAATTTCCCCCATTTCACAAATAACACCTATGTGTAGATTTTTTTTTAATTTTTTTTTTGCCGACGGGTAAAATCATCTTTGACAAAACCCGCTCTTGGGTGGAGCGGGAGATAGTGTCAGACTCTTACTGACTAAAAACCCCGCGCCGTTCCTTCTAGCTTTCATACCGGGGCACGAGCTCCCTTTCAGACAACCCTGTCCCTAGTAGGCTTCGACCCAGCTGGGCCCCTCCTGCTGCTGACAACTCCTTGAGGCGCGCGGGAACAGTGCGCGCCGTTGACGTCTTGGACTCGGTCCATTACCGGACGATCGGACAGCGAGCTACCCATGGCTCGCCGTCCGCGAGCCCGCGTCTACGGTGGCCGGAAATCGGGATCGGAATCCCGGCGACGGCGGCGAGGGCGCCGTTGCCTGATGCGGTCGGCCTCCTCCTTTGCAAGCATTACTGCTTCGCAGAAGGAGGCGACCGCCTGCCATTCCTCCTCGCTCCGGACCATGGCCTCGACCAGGGCCCGGCGCGAGAGGTCTCCGCCGCCGAACGCCCCCACGAGGGCACGGCGATGCTCCGCCCAGGCAGAGCACACCTCGACGGTGTGCTCCACAGGGTCCTCCGGGCGTTGCGCACAGTTGCGACACCCGGGCGTCTCTTCCGCTTGAATCCGATGCAGGAGCCTCCCGAACTTGCCATGTCCGGTGAGGACCTGCGTCATGCGGAAGGTAAGGACGCCGTGAGGCCTTTCCAGCCACGCCTCAAAGAGGGGACTTACCGCCATAACCTATGTGTAGATTATGTCGTTATTTGATTTAGCCATTCCCATCCTATTAAGATAGGATGGGAATGACAATTCCCAATGATAATTCTATGGTAAGCCATAGAATTAGCTCCACCAATGTATAGTTCCACCACTAAAAAAAATTACAAAAAATAGAACCGTCTTCAAAAAAAGGAAATGTACTTTAATTTTGGAAGTCGGTATAAAAAACGAAAAAACAAAACCAGAAAACTGACCTCTAAAATAAGAGCTTCATATATTTAACAGTAAACATATTTATTCTATCTAAATCAATGAATTATTTTCAGTGCTTAGGATTTTCTGCAAAATTAATATTTTCCCTGATCAATATTAATCGCACCAATAACCCAGATCACCCTGTATACATCAAATATGGATCATTTATTTTCTTTGCGTAAGGAGTGATGATTCATAAGGTGGTATGCTTGGATATACTTATTATGTAATCAACACAACTAGGTGCCTGGCATATGTATTTCATAATAATATCTCAGTGTTTTATTCTGGAAATTAATTAAGTTAATACGAAATAAGAAGGATGAAAAATACACCTGAGAGTTCTAAAAAGGGCTATTTCATTACTCATACTTTCAAAGTAGGTCTGAAGTTGCCTGAGGAGCGGGCTGAAAAGTATCACACTTTTCATCCCTAGGGAGTTACAATTATTTAAAAAAACTAGGTCTATCTTCTTGTATTCGTAATGAAAAGTTCAGTGCTTACCTCGGGGTTAAAGTTATTTATTTCGTCCCGAGAAGAAGTTGGCGGCCGAGAGTAGCGAGGTCGCTAATTCGAGGGTGTAACAATGTACTATTAGACTCAGGTGTATTTTAATAATCTTATTTAGTGGTCTTCTTTAGTTACGCATTATTAATTTTCAGGTTTATTCTACGAGGGCCATCACGACAAAAAATTGTTTTTAGGGTAGTTTAGGTACTTCAAAAGGAAGAAGCAGCCAGTAAGAGGTAGCTATTTTTTTTACGGTGGGCAAAAATTATCTAATGACAACTCCAGCTCTTGGGTGGAGCGGGAGATAGTGTCAGACTCTTACTGACTAAAAACCCACCCCGTTCCTTCTAGCCTAAACAAGCAAAGAAATACACTCTTCAACTTTAAATATTACTGTAACTTACACAAAAAGTGACTTTGCCGCTAAAAATTGAGTGTATCCTCTGGTAACTGAAAACATTATTCAGTTATTATTGTTTATATTCAATAAAAACAAAATTAAAAACTCCGAATGGACAATATTACCCATAAAAAGATGAAAGCAAAAGGCGGCAAACAATAAAATATTTTCCAATTGTCTTCAATATCTTTTCCCTTTTGGCCCCAAAACGAGGAAAACAAACCGTTTCTGCCACTAAAACTGTCATTATAAGGTACAGTTTACGACTTCATACAAATCCCTTTTATTATGTGCCATAGTAGAGCAGTGGTGCCCTAGAGCAGTCTTTCCCAAAGTGGGCGATAACGCCCCCTTGTGGGCGCTGCAGGTCTCAAGGGGGGCGGGAAGAGACCCAGAAAGACCCGTTAATATACATAATATACATATCTAGGTCACAATAATTAATTAATTTAATTTGAAGTTATTGTGGTTTTTAAAGAGGTGAAAAAATGGGGGCGCTAAAAAATATTTATTCTCAAAGTGGGCAGTAGACAAAATAAGTTTGGGAACCACTGGCCTAGAGGAAAGGGCACCGTGACATTCGACTCGAAAATCAGCAAGGCCTTTACTCTGCGTAACATATTAATCATTAGCATAATTGCATAGCATATTTTTTTATATTATTAGTGCCACTAGTCTAATGTATGAACCACGTATGAACTAATATAAACCGCGGCCGATGAATACTGTTTCACCGTAATACAGTTTATACTAGCACGGGGAACAGGGTGAATCAGCTCTGTGTGAGCTAAATCTGCTCCAACTTTGCCGTTAGAAAATTTTTAGTAACGTTAGTAAACATTTATTAGCAAACATTTAATCACGAATATAAACCTGGCCTGGGGCCAGGGTTATCCGAAAGGGAGCTCGAGTCCCGGTATGAAGGCTAGAAGGAACGGGGTGGGTTTCTAGTTACCAAGAGTCTGACACTATCTCCCGCTCCGCCCAAGAGCGGGGGTTGTCATTGGATGATTTTGCTCACCATAAAAAAATGTATATTATACTAATATTTAAAGTTGAAGAGTGTATTTTTTTGTTTGTTTAGTTCTTGAGAAAAAACAACACTCACCAATATATTAGGCTCTAAATAAACTAGTACACTTTACTTCTTTTACAGTACACTTTTTTTCTTTCTTAGATTCTATTGTGACTTACTAAGAATTACTCATGTGCCTCGGATGTGTTGTAAAGTCACATATACAAGACACCCAGACTTGGAACACCTATCTGTACGCCATACAATTTTTTGTTCTGATTGGGAATCGAACCCAAGTCACGCAGCGCAGCAGTTAATCGCTCAACCACTGTCGACCGTCACCGTGTAAATAGTCTACTCAATCCAGTTTCCAATCTTGATGACTTTTGAAAATTTTTGAGCTTGATTTGATAAAATTTAGTAAATTATTTCGTCGGTATCTACCATGGTGACACATTTAGACGCTTAATAATTTCAATAACAGCCCCTCTAGCCAAGTTACAACCGTTTCGCTTGCGTCGAACGCCTCGAGTTGGCCACGCGTCCAATTCTTTTGTTCTGACCACGTGATTGAGCATTGAGATGACGTTATTCCCGTACATTTGAAGCTTTCTACAAGCGTTAACTATTGCAGATTAGAAACATAGCTAGGGGTACAGTTTTTTCGCCCATATTGTCAACTCGAGACAAAATTAAATACCTGATATTGTTTGCAGTAATCACTATTGTGGATCGAATGTGATTTAGTTTAGGCCATCTGAGGGAGGTAGTAACAATACAATATAGAAGTAATTTTAAAAGCGTTTATTACAAAAGTAAAGACAAGTATAACAATAGAAAATTTCTAACGTTAATTAGTTAATACTTAATTTTAAAATAAGTTAATACGGATTAGATCTTATTTCTTGAGGTAAGCTGAAACAAAAGAGAGTAAATATTAGTACACAGCCAAATAGACCACCTCAGATGGTATATCCTGCTAACACATAGCAGGATAAACGAGGACTATGTCGTAAAAATTGCACTAAACCTGCCAGAATAAAAGGAAACCTCTCCAATGGTCCGGAATCGGAGAATAGGATCGATTGCCATGTCGTGACGTCATGATATACTGTCAAATCCCTCGATTTGAAAATATTTTTAAACTTTAAATAATTTACGAAAAATTTAATTTATTTACGAACTGTGAACGAAAAAGTTTAATCAGAAGCCAGGGGGCCGATTCTCGATTTTAGAGATAGTGTCGAACTCGACAAAAATTTCTAATGACGTAATTTTTTCGACAAATTTTAAAAGTCGCTATTCTGGGGATGTCGAATTCGACATTTGTCGAAGGATAACGTTAGAGTTCATGTCGAGTGCTTCTGAGCAGTAGAGATGTCATGTCGATTGTAGAGATATGTCATTTCTGAGTGAATTCGTTGAGTTTTGTTAGGTTTTTAGTGCGTTACACTGTGTTTTCTTTGTTTTAAAATACGGCTTGGATCCTCATATTGGAATTTTGATTTGCTTTGTGATTTGTGGATCGTGTATTTTCTTGGAACAACGACCTTTGCGTACAATAACGGACTTGTAATTTGTATATCCACGATTGGACTCGAAACCACTAAAAAATAGACGAGTTTATTAATATATTTATCTCGGTGTTGTTGGAAAGTAGTGAGCAACTGGCACATACACGACGACAACAGTCCACTTATCACGCCGTCGATGTTTACGACTTGAGCGAAACAGAAGTCAAGTATTTTTTACCCTCCATGTTTTTTAAAGTATAAAACACAGTACTTATTCTCATGGTATAAAACGCACAACAATAAACAGCACAGTTTACAAAATCAAAAGTTTTGAACCGCGAATTCTGACAATCAACTGTCAAACTATTTATTTTTGCACGAAACGTTCCGTTTTATACATAAAGTATTAGATCTAGTTAGCATTTTAAAACCAAATCATTCATTCATTCATAACTACATAAAATGGAACGTCCGATTACACGAACTTAGTCTATGGTTCTTCCTAATGGTAACATTATCTTGACTCGACTCGACATTTTCGTGAAATTTATTTCTATTTTGACTGAGAATACGGAATTCTGCTCAATTCGACATTTTTTGGTAGATATAGAGATATTTTTGATAGACATAGAGATAGACTTGCAATCTCGAACTCGAGATAAATGGCGAATATCGAGAATTGGCCCCCAGTTCTTCAATTTTACTCATCTATGAGTTCTTCAATTTTTGCCAAAATGTCTTCGATTTGATAGAACGACGTCAAAACACCGCAATCGATCCTATTCTTATTTGGAACGCATAGTACTGAGCTTATTATTTACACTATAGTCTAATATAGTTTTCTAATTTCAGTCTCAGGCTTTGTTTTTCCATCATTCCAAAACTCACCAAGCTTAATTATTTTATAGGCATGCCAAACTAAATCAGGCTTATAAAATATTCTGAAATCAATCAGCATACTGATTATAGATTCCGAAAGTCCTTAATCAAATCTTTCCAACGCTTGAACTTGTCGAGACTTGTTTAATCTAATTTTGAAAGTCGTACAATCTCTGCTTTCGACAGTAAAATACGTTTAAATTCGGGAATCATACAAAATTCCTTGCGAGAAGGAATTGCTTGTATTAAAATGTGTGTCTCATAAAATGTTCAAGTTTTGAAACAGTCGTACGGGTTGTAATGATCGGGTTTGGGTACATATGTATTCCGACAAAGCTTATGTACGTTTTCTATACTAATATTATATAGAGGTAAAGTTTATTTTTTAGTTTTTTGTTTTACAGGATGTAATCTCTGAAAGTAATGATCCGATTGCGAAAAATTTTTCGCCGATAGAAAGCCGCTTTCTTCCTGAGTGACATAGGCTATATTTTATATATACGGGTGAAGCTGCAGGTTAAAGCTAGAGATATTATAAAGAGATAATTTTTTTTTAATGATTTTTTGTTTGTAGGAGGTAATCTTTGAGAGCACTGATCCGATAGCAAATTTTCCTTTGCTCCTAAGTGGCATATTGAGCTATGTTTTATGTATGCGGTCGAGGCCGCGGATAAATACTAGTCTTTAATAAGTACCTAACTCATGATATTATGTCATAAAAATAAATGCATAAGTAGAAATAAAACCCTAAGATTGTAAGGTTTCCCTGTCCCTTATTTAATTTTCCTTCATTGTCCTTCTCCTAATATCTCTTCGTTGGAACCCAAATACACCTTGGAACTTTTTATTTTTTCAAATTCAAATTTGTAAATTTTTTTTGAGTTTATAAAATCATGAAATAACTTCCCTCACTCTGGCTGGAGCGACACTTCCTTGTCAAACTTTTGCTCACTAAAACGCACCCGTGTTTCTAAAGTTCAGTTGTGATGTCTATGTCGACCAATTCCCTGCCCAATTTGGGGATCACAATTTCATATTTGCAATTTCCAATCTATACATATAAGATATGTTATTGAGGATTTTCCAAATAAACCACAAATTGTTTCTTAGAAAATCAAAGATTTGTTTATTTAATACGTCTTTACTATATTACAACGTTTAACTATGACCATTACACCTATAACTTACCTGAAAATCAAAGAAACGACATTTAAAGTTTACTAATATCGCCTCCTCAATTATATCCCTTTATTTTATCTCTTTACAATAGGATTTTTAATTAATTAAATAATCATCTGCCATTCAATCACAGGTCACCCCGTTCCACAGAACATAAATTCCATTGATAACTTCAACGCGCGAAGCGTGGCAAATTTGAATTAATGAAATGTCATTTCATTACATACATATGAAAAACCTTTTTTTGTGAGAACTGTGTATTTATTAAACAAGATCTTTAGAAGTTTTTAGTAGTGTGCGCATCACGTGTACGAAATTAATGTAGATAACTTTTATACATTAAAATTGTTTGTAACTTGATATACGAGTATTACTTAGGCTTTGTTTCATTGTAATCAGTTGACTATATCGAAATATGTCAGGCAAATAAATTAATTATATTAATTATTATTATGTTAGGCGATACGAAGTTCACCGGGTCAGCTAAGGTAGGCGATAATAGATAAAAAACGGTCATTGATCTTTTTGTAATATCTCTGCGTATATATACCCTAAAAACAAACAACGTTTTTCATTACTAGAAAATGTAAAGTATCACGATGGATGTAGATTGAAGATAGTTTTATGTCTTTATTTCCATTTTTGAAATTAATAGTATCAACAAATGTAGGAGGGTCAATAACTGTAATTTTTTTGTTATCTGGCGCCTTGTTTAATACCCACTTTAATTGATTTAAGAATATAAAAAAAAATGTAGGTAGGTATAAATAATGAGTTTTATAACAAACCAAAACGTACCGTATATTCCCCGTTTTTACAAGCTTTTATTTCGTTTCACCTGTCCCGATGTTTGTCTGTCATCAAATCTTGTAAATTAAATTTGACCTACTTCCCGGTTACGGATTGAACTGAAATTTTGCATGCATGTGTAAATCAGATGACAATGCAAAATTATTATGACAATGAGCTGATCTGATGATGGAACCGGAAGGTGGCTAAAGGAAATTGGTAGTTAAACGATACAACCCCATCGATTTTAGGCTCGTATATCGAGTTATAAAGCTTGCTATGAAAAAACAATTTTCATTAAAAGCTTGTCATCAGTCTTTATTTATAGGTAAAATTTCATCTGCTCACCTGGCAATGTATTTCAGTACGTCCAAGTTGTTTTTGTAGAAAGTATATAAGAAAATGGCAACCTGAAAATAAAACAAGAAGAATTAATCTTCGTGAATCATTTTCAGGATTCTAGGAGACTAGTTAATATGTTTGCTTTAGTTTGTGATATATTGATTTTACAATACTTGCCAGATTAGCAGATAAAACGATTGATATTATATTTAACCCTTCAGATACCGTCAATTAGAGACACAATAGTAAGACAATAGATGCGCGGCCACCGGTGGTCGCTTGGGGATTCATGAATTAAGTAGCTTATTATTGTTATCGGTATCATTCTACAGGGTGTAAGAGACAGCCCTCCACACAAACTTTAAGGGCTTGCTCAGTAGATAAAACCGAACAACCTTCTACAGGATTTTTTTCCAGGAAACGAAAAAAAAATCGGCTTCTCCATACAAACTGTCCAATCAAGTTTTTAATTTTGTATTGATTTTTTTTCGTTTCCTGAAAAAAGTCCTGTTAGTCCTGATGAGTCTGTGAGTAAGTCAGTACTTGGCCTGTTTTATATAGGCATAGAGGATATAAGTTTTCTGAATATTGTAACTTAGTCCAAAGATTTAATGACATTGATAACTGTATATTATAGTTCTCATTCTTACGCGAACCACCAACAGGGTATAATTAAATTACACATTCAACGATGCAGCAATAAGATCTACTTTCTACTATCTTTAGCTTGGTAGAGCACTTAAGTAGAGTTTTTTTAAGGAATTAGCTATCATCATTTATGGAAAATAATATATAAGTAAGGACATCGATGGACTACATTGGTAGCGCATTGGTATTGATATGTTCGCACGCACAGAAAACCACGCTAGTAACGCAACCAAGATTTATAAAGAATTTATCAAAATAGATAAAAAAATATCCTAAAACTAGCGGTCTCGAAAGACGTCGTCTTGTCTAAAAAACTGGCTATTAGTCAGAAAAAATAATTGAGCACTCAATTGCAGTGCCACCAACCGGGTCCAAATGTCTTTTCATCCAAAAACAAGCTCAAATATAAACACAAAACTTAATACAAATCGGCCATGCAGTTTAGAAGGAGTTATGTAAGAGTTTAGGTTAATTTTAGGATAAAAAATATTTTTTTTTTTAAAACGGCTGAATTTGATCCGATAGTCGATTTCGAGCATTCTTTATTCAAAATGTGACTTTATTACTCATATACGACGAGTAATAAACTCACATTCTCACACTCACAAGCTTAGAATTTGGTGAAAAAACTCATAGAATTCTAAAAAAACTTACTTCGGTTGAATCAAATGAAAAGGCATCTTCCTGACCGCTTCCTCAGCAATGTCAAGAGGGAAGGCGAACTCAATCATGTTCTCATTCAGACAGTCGTTGTAGGTGGAGGCGAGCTGGCATCTGTCAGACATGCCTTCGATGCTGTCCAGGCAGAGTCGGGAGACAGCGTTGAGCTTCCTGACGACGCGGGAGTTCTTACCGTTTACTAAACTGGCTAGGTGGACCAGGAGTTCTCTGTTTACCTGAGGAAAGTTAAATTGAATTATGGTAATTATTGTATTTTTAAGGCAAGAGTGTCACCAGCAGATCGCAGTCAAGCACTAGTTTATATGAAATAACAAAAATGGTAGGCAAGCTATTGGGGCTTTGGTAAGCCTCATCAGAAGGCTTAAAGTCATCCAGACAGCAATGGACATGGCTATGCTCGTTGTTTTCTTGCGTGATGGGATCAGAACCTCTTCGGCGGTACACACTAAGAAATTTCACCGAGTCTGCAGCAGATAGAATCAATTCATCATGTACACGATAAGAATTTTATCGGATCTAGTCACGAAAATGTATAGTTCGCAAATTCACGTGTCGTGTCTAGCGTAGATAAGATTATTATTTCTTGGTCAGGGCACATTTGCTTACAATACAGATGGCCTATGGGGCCGTATGAATCTGGAGTAATGACCTTTTTTTATCCGATATAAACTATTGCTTGACTGCGATCCTACCTGATGGTAAGCAGTGATGCAATTGTTGATGGCGAGGCCCACTAGTTTATTATGAGCCCCAAAACCAAACACTCAAATTATAATCGGTGGGAAGACTGCAGCAAGCAAATTGTTCCAGTCTTTCGACGTATGTGGTATAAACGACGAGGCGAAAGGCTTACTCCGGACCGCAAGGGTATCAACAACTTAAGGGTGTATACTCAACGTATGTCGGGTTATCCGATGGTAGAAATGAGCTGGCGGAATCAAGTCATGCAATTCACGCGCACACTCTCCAAAATCGACTTTCGACTGAAAAGATCTTGAAGATAATAGTAGATTATGCACCGAGGGGCTAAAGTTGAGTCTTATGTCACGGGCGTCATATTGAATCTCGAGCGCAATGAAGGATTAATACAAGAATCCTGAATGCAGAGAGGGATTCAAGCTAGCCCAAGCAAGCAAAGACACCTTTAGCCCAGAGGAGGATACTTCTTACACCTACTGTGAGAAAATAATAGTTACATTATTGACCAGCGGGTCATAATGAAATCCATTATTGACCGGTTGTGCCCCCCCGGCCACTAATGACTCACTTTAGGTTAAGGTTGCTTGACATATAATTTGACATTTTCGAGCAGGTGGTGTGAAAATGTAATTAAATATTTACCTTCCCGTGATTAATAACATCACTCTGTTCAAGCATACAGGCGGCGAAGCACTGGCCAGACCTGGCCACCGGTGAGGAGTTGGTAAAGTATGCCCTGACGTCTTTTGGCGTAGCTCGAACTTTGATGACGCAGGACTGTGCCATTCGGACTAGAGCATCTAAGTGACCTTGGACCTGAAATATGATGGAAGTAGTTTAGGTGTCGTAAGATTACTAATACTACTAACTTTATATCTACACGTTATTAGGAATATTAGTCTATACTAGCTTCTGCCAGCGACTTTGTACGCGGAACCTGTTGCTTATGCCAGCGACAACGGGGTCGTCAAAATCAAAGATCTGAAACGTCTGATGTAGAATTCTAAGATCCCGGAGACTGGAAAACAATGTGATGCGCGAGACGATTCGAGAAGTTCCAGATCTCTCCCTTCCACTTACTTTTTTTAATTAGGGATGAGTGAGAGTGTTATAAACGTAAGAGTAGACAAAAATAAACAGAAAGCTCCGAACTGCTAAGCTCCCGGGAGTTCACGTGTTATTGTGAGTCAACCATAAAAGATAGACATATGCTGTCGTGGGATATTTTTTTATAATTTTAGGGAGAACATTTTCGTTATACATGATTTCTGTGTAGCTTTAACCATTAACGCTGCAAACGCGACGGAAGCTTAAAAAATGGAGTAATTTCCCCCGTTTCCCCAACATTTCCCTTCACTGCTCTGCTCCTATTAATCGTAGCGTGATGAAAAGTATACTATAACCTGCCCAGGAGTATGAAAAATGATTGTACAAAGTTTCGTTAAAATCCATCGAGTAGTTTTTGTTTCTATAAAGAACATACAGACAGACAGACAGACAGACAAAAATTTTACTGTTTGTATTTTTGGCATCAGTATCGATCACTAATCACCCCCTGATAGTTATTTTGGAAATATATTTCATGTACAGAATTGACCTCTCTACAGATTTATTATAAGTATAGATGGAAGTTGTTTTTCAAAGTACATTACTGTTTGAAGGAAAGTTGTTTATTAACAAGCTTTTGATGAAAATATTTCTTTCATAACAAGCTTTTATAGGTCGGAATACATATACTTAATTAATACTCGTCAAGACGAATCATACGAGCCCAAACTCAATGGGTTTGTGTCGTTTAACCACGAAGTTCCTATAGCTACCTTCCGTTTTTATAGAATGCTTTTATAGCGCACCCCACAGAACAAAAGCTACTGTATGATTCCTGTGTTCTGTGCAGTCACCCAAAGAGCATTAGTTTAAATCCATAACAAGCTTTTAGTGAATTTTTTTTTTCATAGCAAGCTTTTATAGGTCGATATACTTGTACCTATATAATTAATACTCGTCAAGACGAATCGTACGAGCCCAAACTTGATGGGGTTGTGTCGTTTAACTACGAAGTTCCCATAGCCACCTTCCGGTTCCATCATCAGATCAACTCCCAGTCATGATATTTTTACATTATCATCTGATTCACACATGCATGCAAAATTTCAGCTCAATCGGTAACCGGGAAGTGGGTCAAATTTAATTTGCAAGATTTGATTACAGACAAACATCATACACAGGTGAAACTAAATAAAAACTTGTAAAAAGAATTTTACCTTAGAGTCAGTGAAATCAACTAATGTTCCTGCCGACCGTTGTGTTCTTAGTCCCATGACGAATGGTAGCAGACAGCATACAATTTTGAGTAGCAACATTGTTCTGAAAAAAAAAGTTGTAATTTAGCCGGCTCCTAAGCAAGACTTGCTAAGGTTGGTTTGTGGGTTATTTATGGTGGGCAAAAATCAATCTATGATGAGATAGTGTCAAACTCTTACTGACTAAAAACCCACTCCGTTCCTTCTAGCCTTCATACCGGGGCTCGAACTCCTTTTCGGATAACCCTGGCAGGCGGTGGCGAGAGCGCTTTTGCCTTATGCGGTCGGCCTCCTACTTTGCTAGCATTACTGCTTCACAGAAGGAGGCGAGCGCCTGCCACTCCTCCTCGCTCCGTACCATGGCCTGACCCAAGGCCCGGCGCGAGAGGTTTTCGCCGCTGGTTTGTGGGTGACAAACTCAACATATCGAGATTCTTAAGAGCCATTGCCAGCGCCGCTTTCATTTGCATATCTTTGACAGGTGTTACGGGTCAGTCTGATAAAAATCTTGACAAGGAGTATCGTTTTCCTAAAATCTGGATTGGGAAAATCAGATACGTATACTGATTACCAGCTGCATAGGAAGATTGATTGATATACTGATTTAAACCTGATCATGAACCTATATTCTAAGGCAAGGGTAATTAATCATGAAATCACTTTTTCCTTTCTGGGTGGTGCGGAAGAAGAGAGCGTGTGTCAGACTTTTACTAAGTAAAATCCACCTGTGTTCCTTTAGTTGCAAAGTCGGATGAATACACTAAATCTTTAGTTATAAAATTTAACACATCACAACACAATAAAAATAAAATGATAAAATACTAGCTTTTGCCCGTGGCTTCGCTTTGCATACCTATATAAAATATTGCCTTTGTCACTAAAACTAACTTAAAGTTAGGCGATATTTAAATCTTCGTTTGGCCCACTTTCTTTAGACCTTTTATTAACATTGAAATCCTACATCAAGGATATGGCCAAACGAGGATTGACGAATCATCTAATGTTAACGTTTAAAAGGTTTGGCCAGTTTTAGTTGGGCATATCATGAAGTGATCAATTCTAAGATCTGACCATGACATATTAATATGTGGAAAATGCCTACTTTTTTGAATTGGGAAATCATCCAATAACTCCTCCCTGAGAACGAGAAATCATTTGATACTCGTAATATGCCATGTAAAGAAAAAAGTTGTATTGAGAAACGAAATGTATTACAACATTACAAATATGCGGAATAAATAAACATAACTTCTGCACGAATGAACTGTCCCGAAATTGTGCACAAGAAATGTGTATTTGTAAATGTGACAGGATTCGAGAAGTGAATAGATAACCAATAATGTAATATGAAGAAGTACTGAGGCGGAATCCGTTGATGTGCAGAAATTTAGGAACCAATTTTTCAAAGGGAAATAAACAAAAGATAAAGATAACACGTACCTATTTGTTTTAACGTAAGTATTAGCTTAAATAATAGCAACGTTTGCACTGAAGGAACACAGAACTTTCAAAAAAGGACTGTGTGTAACTGTCTCCGCACACGAGCCTCAAAAAAACGCCGCCACAAAAAAAAAACGCTAAAAGCGATGTATGCGGCCAAAATCACAGGCACAAGCTAGTTAATCAATGAATTACATCAAACTGGCTTTTGCCCGCGAGTTCACCCGCATACATAAAACATAGCCTATGTCACTCAGGAATAAAGCAGCTTTCTATCGGTGAAAAAATTTTAGCAATCGGACTAATACTTTCAGAGATTACCTCATACAAACAAAAAAACAAACTTTACCTCTTTATAATATTATATAAAATTGTAGAGGTGTAGACAACTCACCTAGTATCCAGTTTGCCGGCAGCAAGTCTAATGCAAGTTGGAGGCGACAAGCTGATCATATAAAACGTTGGAGAAAAAAGATGATTGGCTCAAACAATCCTCATTGTTGCGAAACGAATTACTTTCTTTTCGTTTTTGGCTATCGTCAGGTGGTAAGCGTCAGAAGAACTGACCAAATTGTTTTATTTTAAAGCGTATAGTGAACATCTGGCCGGAGTTAAATGCATACATACTTTTTTATGGTGGGGAAAATCATCCTATCACAACCCCCGCTATTGGGCGGAGCGGGAGATAGTGTCAGACTCTTACTGACTAAAAGCCCACCCCGTTCCTTCGTGCCTTTATAGATAACCCTGGCCCTAGTAGGCTTTGACCCGGCTGGGCCCCTGCTGTTGCTGACAACTCCTTGAGGCGCGCGGGTACAGTGCGCGCCGTCGACGACTTGGGCTCGGTCGGGACAGTATCGGACGGTCGGACAACGAGCTACGGTGGCCGGAAATCGGGATCGGAATCCAGGCGGCGGCTGGGGCGGATTAAAAAAAGGCTGATGATGATGATACTCGTTCTGCCACCCGCTTAGGGCCCTGCTGAGCTTTAAGGCCATTGCCTTTGCGAAATATTGATCGATTTACATAATATGCTATGTATATTCTGAAGAACAGGACGCTTAACCGGCATTTTTTTGTGTAAACCTAAAAACAAAGTCGTTTGCAAGGAGCGGAGAAAATAAGCGAAAAAATATCATGTTGTTAAAAATGTATGTTTGAGTCATATAAATCATAACGTTGATAATATGAGTATCTACACTAATATTATAAAGAGGAAAAATTTGTATTTTTGTGTGTATGTTTGTAATGAATAGCCTGAAAAACTACTGTGCCGATTTCAAAAAAATATTTCACCATTGGAAAGCTAAATTCACCCTGAGTAACATAGGCCTTTATTTATTGCCAGTGCGAAGGCGGGACTGGCCGCTAGTGTTATTATATGAATCTATAGTATTTTTTTTTTCTTTAAACCCATTGACTGTTGCTGAAGTGTTTGTACGAAAACGCCACTATGTCAGTCCGACTTCAGGACCAGATCTCGAAACCTATCCTTTTGCAGCGGGGTGTGAGGCAGGGAGACGTCATTTCTCCGAAACTGTTCACCGCCGCAATGGAAGATGTCTTCAAGGTTCTGGACTGGAATGGACTAGGCATTAATGTCAATGGCGCGTACATCACTCACCTTCGGTTTGCTGACGACATAGTAGTCATGGCTGAGACTATGGAGGAACTCAGCACAATGCTCAATGACCTCAGTAGAGCTTCCGAAAGAGTGGGTCTTAAAATGAACATGGATAAAACCAAAAACATGGTTAACAACCATGTAGCGCCCACTCCTATCAAGATCGGAGACTCTACACTCGAAGTTGTGGAAGATTACGTCTACCTCGGACAGACAGTCCAGTTAGGTAGGTCGAACTTCGAGAAAGAGGTCAACCGATGAATCCAACTCGGCTGGGCGGCGTTCGGGAAGCTACGCGGTGTCTTCTCGTCCAACATACCACAGTGTCTCAAGACGAAAGTCTATGATCAGTGCGTGTTGCCAGTGATGACATATGGCTACGAAACGTGGTCGCTCACAATGGGCCTCATCAGAAGGCTTAAAATCACCCAAAGGGCAATGGAAAGGGCTATGCTCGGGGTTACCTTGCGTGATCGAAAAAAAAATGAAGACATCCGCAGGAGAACTAAAGTTGCCGACATAGCACAAAGAATTGCCAAACTTAAGTGGCAATGGGCAGGGCACATTGCTCGCAGAACAGATGGCCGTTGGGGCCGAAAGGTTCTGGAGTGGCGACTTCGTACCGGAAGACGCAACGTTGGAAGGCCTCCAACAAGGTGGTTTGATGACCTAGTGAAGGTTGCGGGAAGCCGATGGATGCGAGACGCACGGAAGCGTTCGTTGTGGCGACGCTTGGGGGAGGCCTATGTCCAGCAGTGGACGTGTATCGGCTGAAATGATGATGATGATGATGAAACCTATTGACGTAATCGTTACCGAGTTATTACTGGGTTCAGAAAATCTCTATTTTATCGCATTGCTCGCGAGCTAGGGCCGGATGAAAGCCATTCTTGTTATAATTAGGTTAGTCTTGTTTGCAACGTGTGACATTAAATGCGCAAAATCCCAGACTCCCCAAATGATTTTTAATTCAATTGAACTAATTCTGAGAGAAAAAAATCATTAAAAAAAATGTAAAGGTTTTATATGTTGTATTAGTTTGTTTAAGATTCGTATCTACATTGAAATAAGAACTATTCTGTACCACCTAATAGAATATTGATAGAAAATTTTATCTAAACTGTCAAAGGATAACTTCATCTTCTTACAAAATATACTAGAACCAGCATGATTAGTTTTAAAATGACATTTTAAATAGAGGTAGAGTTTAAAATGACATTTTAAATAGAGATGGAGTTTAAAATGACATTTTAAATAGAGATGGAGTTGTATTTGGATTTTATTTGGGTATTTTTCCAAAATTTTCGCACCGTTTAAACCTTCCCCGGACTGTCACGAATAATTCAAGATCAAAAATTGCTAAAGCGGTCCAGCCGTTCTCGAATTATAGCGAGACGACGGACAACGGACAGCTATTCACTTATCTTATCTAGAACATCAAGAAATAAATAAAAATCAATGTTTTTATGTTTGTACTCTATGCGTACCTAACTATAGGCGAACTTGCCTGGTCAGCTAGTATTTTTATAATTTTGCAAACTATATATCACATCATTTCTATAAAGTGACTGCTGCTTTCACCATTCTATGTCAAGAGCTAAAAATTTTAACGGTCTTGAAAGGTCATTTTGGCCACTCCTCTGAGAGCAAGGGAATTTATGGTTTCAGCGTATGTCATATGTATTCGAAGCACATGACAGCCATAAATTCACTTCTAGAGGCATAACTACACATTTATGTGACCAGAATGGAATGCTATACGATCCTGAGCCTCTGAAATCCCATATTTGAAAGGACTGTCTTAAAGCACGAACTGTTTATATACCTACAAACTTGCTGACGTGGAATTTCTGGATCTCAAAGGGCAACTGAAGGGCAACTGAAGGGCGCAGGTAAGTTTTAGTCAGTAAAAGTCTAATATGCCCTTTTGTTCCACCCTAGAGAGCGAGTATTAATATGTTTATTTTGTTTACCCTGGTCCGTGCGTCACTGCGGGGTGCCAATTGAAAATCAGCGCTGGGTGTCTAACGCCCAGCAAATGAGGTGGTCACCCTTTCGGTGCCGGCACGCTCGGCGTACTTTGTACTTTTTTATTTTTTTTATTTTATGTTTACGACTGTTGTGCTGTGTCTGTTCTGAATAAAAGTATTTCTATTCTATTCTATTCTATAGAATGCTTTCGACGACTTTCACCTCAAAAGAACCTACAAATCTACTACACGAATTATATTTAAAAAACTGGGTAAGTGCGAGTCGGACTCGCGCACTGCGGGTTCTGTACAAACTTACCAATGAAAATTGTTCAATTCCCGAATTGAGTTACGAAAATTTTTCTGTTTCTCAAAGGTATATTTTGTGGGACATAACTATAAATAGTTTTCAGGATTTTTACTATACTTGTGCTATGAGATTTTGCTTCACGCCTTTCAGGATTCTAGGTCAACTGGAACCCTATGAATTTTGATTCCCTAGAGAGTGTCGAAATATACGTTTATTGCGACATAATCGACCGTTTCTTTTTATTTCGATAACTCAGAAATTTGTTTTTTTTTACAGCTTCAAAAGACCGTAGACTTGAGTATATGGTTTCAACTCGATACCTCCACGCGTTCTCAAGATAAAGGGTCTTGACAGACAGGCAGACAGGACTACCAAGTGATTCTATAGGGTTTCTATATTTTCTTTTTGAGGTACGGAACCCTGAAAACAACAACTTTCTAATTTATTTTCTAATAAAGCATTTTCTAATATTTCTTAGAAACATTCTAATTGAATAAGCTGAAGCGCAATTTTATGTGAAATATTATTTTTAAAGTGAATTATTATATCAGTAGATCTTAAAGGGCACCTATTTCTGTATTTACACCTACGAATCGATCTATTTATAAAGAACTAGCTTCTGCCAGCGGCTTTGCCCGCATTATTGCCGAAAATTTTCCAAAAGTTACAAACTTCTCGAATAAAACGTATCGACCGTGTCCATAACAAAGGACCGATTAAAATCGTGTTGAAGACTATGTGAGGTAATAATAGTACGTTTTGATACAAGTGGAGAAAGGTTGCCTTCGTGACCGAGGTGGCATTCACACGAACCTTGGCGAGGCTGTAGTGACAAATTTCCACGTATATCAAATGACGTTTTTCAACACACTTACGAAGATATAAATAAACGGGGGTCGACGCCAAGTTTGATATGATAAATATAATATAATTGTGGCGGGGGTGTGCACGTTTTCCACACTAGTTCAAAAATCAGTTATTTGCGAGCCTAAAAGCGGTAGATTAAGAGTGGTTTTACGAGTAAGTATATTGAAAAATATTTTGAATTGAATTTGCAAATATACATATATATAAATATAGTTAACTATCCTTAATATTATTTAAATTAAAACTTGTCTCTACATCGCGAACTTTCAAGATGTACCAAGAAATTCTGAACGCCAAACTTTGCCCGGCTCCGCGCTGAATACAGCCAAGTAACCCAAGCTGTACTAAATCAATCAAGAGATTTAACTTACATTAAAACATCTGTAACTTCTTGGAAAATAGTTTTCCGACCACGTTTTATATATTTCCGTTAAAAGAACATCAGTTTATTTCATAGAACACTAGTGTTAGCCAACGTCTTTGCCCACATCAAAGCAAACAGAAGAAGAAGAGGCACTATACTAAACTTGTGTTTTTAATGGCTATTTTTTTGGTAAACTTTTAACTTTTCAATTTGATTAGCACAACCCATTCTCTGATTGTCAAATTATTTGTTCCAAGTGTTACTGTCCACGCACATGGGCCACAAAAAACGTCACTTCAAGCTTCTTTTTGAGGCGGCCTTTTCTTGTGGCACAAAAAAAAAAACGCTTGAAGCGGCTTCAAGCTTTTCCGGACATAAGGTATCGCGCACTTCAGCTGTTTTTTAAGCGATAGTACAATAGCAGAATAGCGGAGGGGATTGGGATCGGGCGGCGGGGGTGCTTGATGCGGTTGCGTCGCGTCATACAGACGTAGGAAGATATAGCAAATACAGATTGGAAATGACTTTAGATAGAAAAACGAAATCTTAAAGGTTTGTTTTTGGTATATGAATTAATGTTTTGTAAAAAGTCATAGAACAAAAGTTGTGGTTTATGATGTTAGTAATACAGTCCTGCAAGATTGTTAGTGTTTTACAAATAACCCTGTATATAACTGAATAACTAAGGGTGAAAACATTTCTTTTTTTGCAGAAGATATGCAAGGTAATTAGACTTTGTGCAAGGAAAATATCTTAGATGTTTATACAGAAGTGAGCTCTTAAATCCTGGCGGTAGACGCAACAGATATAAAATGATATGCTAACATAATGAGCTGGCGAAGGCAACCAGTTTTCAAAGTGCAAGTTCATCATATTAGAACTTTGACATCCTGCAGAGGGTTCGCTCTGAAGCAATTGCTTTTGCCTTGTAAATTCCGTTTAATTTAAGTTATGCCGCTTGAAGTCTAATTAATCTGCCCAGCCGTTTTCCAACTGTATTAGAGTTGGCTTCCAGTCACATCGGAGTAGGTTCTTCTTCTTCTTTGGTGTTTTTTTTTTATGTGTGAAGTTATCCAATGACTTTTACCATTCTAGGGTGAGGTGAGAGGGCGTGTCAGATACGTGTCTTATACTGACCAAAGCCCACTCTTATGTTCCTTCTTTGCCTTGCGCCAGAAAGGCGGGAGAATTTTCCGATCTTAAAAAAAGAGAACAGTACATATGAATAGAAAAATTCACATAGGTAGGTATTTGCCCGGTTCTGAATCCGCAACTTCATGCATGCTTAAAATAGTTAAAAACGAATCAAAAAAAATGCTCTGTAAAACATTTTCCTGCTTCACTAAATTGCATCTAAAAAACAATAACTGTAACTCTGTTTTATTTCGCGAAAACGTGAGAAAATCTCGAAATAATGAAAAAACCAATAAAACTTCTGTTACACTGTAACATCGCAAATTGTTCTAGGGGGCGTTAATTCCCCAGTTTAGGAAGACTTGTGTACCTGTCCATTACTCATGATTTCCCCTTGTTTTTAAGCAAAGAAGGGGGAATAAAGAGGTCTAGTTATACTGGTCGGTATTTGTAATGGGAGTTTATTAGATTCTGTCACAGAATAGAAAGAGACAGAAGTGCGGTTGCATTCATAAGCTTCTCTTTGCGATGCAGTAATGCTAACGAAGAAAAAGTTGGCGGGAAGCGTGAGGGAGAGGATATCTTCATGCCTCAGCCGCCGTAGGAGACATCCGTAGTTGAGCACGCCACGATTATGGCGGTAAGTCCCCTCTTTGAGGCGTGGCTGGAAAGACCTCACGGCGTCCTTACCTTCCGCATGACGCAGGTCCTTACCGGACATGGCATGTTCGGGAGGCACCTGTTTCAGAATAAAGCGGAAGAGACGCCATGGTGTCGCCACTGTGCGGAACGCTTGGAGGACACGGAGTACACAGTCGAGGTGTGCCCTGCCTGGGCGGAGCATCGCCGTGCCCTCGTGGGGGCGATCGGCGGCGGAGACCTCTCGCGCCGGGCCCTGGTCGAGGCCATGGTTCTGAGAGAGGAGGAATGACAGGCGGTCCTTCTGCGAAGCAGTAATGCTAGCAAAGGATGGGTAGCTCGCTGTCCGATAGTCCGATAACTGTCCGGACCGAGCCCAAGATGTCGAAGCCTACTGAGGCCAGGGTTATCTGAAAAGAAGCTCGAGCCCCGGTATGAAGAGGCTAGAAGAAACGGAGTGGGTTTTTAGTCAGTAAGAGTCTGACACTATCTCCCGCTACCTAGAGCGGGGGTTGTCATAAAATGATTATTGCCCACCGTAAAAAAAAGACATCCGTAGAGACAACAGCATTTTGAAGATGATTGCTGTCAGATTGAACTGGGTGGCGTCCATAGATATAAGAAAAATAAACATATAAAACTAACAATACTAAGTAATCTACTTAAGCATTATTCAAATCAAATCAAATAGTTATACACAAAAAATATTTTACACTGTACATTTTAAAGCCGTGCCCCCCTAGCCACGTTACAACGAGTAGGTTCAGTAGGTATAATTATCTCAGTGTTGACAGTTTTTGTTTATAAGATACTAGCTGCACCCAGCGGCTTCGCCCGCGTGATAGCAGAAAATTATCCCAAGGGAACATACTTCCGGGATAAAAATGATCCTATGTCCTATTCCAGGACATGGTCTATGCGTGTAGCAAGTTTCATCAAAATCGGTTTTGCCATTTATGCGTAAAGACGTAACAAACAAACAAACTCACTTTCGCTTTTATAATATTAGTAAAGACTAACAAAACTATGGCCATACTGTTAAATCTGATACTTACTTATAAACTTATTACATTAATTGTATGGAGTTAACCTTCCGTATCCAACTATTCTGTGTCTACGTGGTTGGTGCTTCGATATGACGGAAACAAATTTTTATTAAAGACACTGGAATTATCCCTTTGTATTCGTTACAGGGCACGGTTTGTTTATGCACTGTTGGACTAATTGACGCTCGGTGATCGCCGCTGAGGAATGAAAATACAATTGGATTAAATGAGAAGTACAAATTGCTTTTATCGATTCGGTTTGATAGATGGTTTTATCATTTGATTGGACCGCGAGTTTGTATTGTTTATAGTTTGTGTCTGTCCATTTTTTTGCTACAGTTATAATAAAATTAATGTAGTTATACTACATTGGGGATTCGGTCTTCGGACTCAGTAACGAGTGGACGTGTGTTGGTCTGCCGCAGAATAATTTCGTCTAAATTGGTTAATTTTACTAAATACAAATTCTTTGTTACTCTTCAAGTGTTTAAAGCTATTTGATACACCCACTGCGCGGTCTTAGAGAGGGATTAAAACAGTTCTGTTACTGGTGCCGTAAATTGTATAAGAAAAAGTGCACGTGATTTGTCGAGTCTCTAACCCGCGCCCACACAGCTAGCGGTCCAACTGCGCCACGAAGATCGTAGCCTGGAATAGTGGTCCGCTACGCGCGCTAACATACAAGAGTGCTACGACGGCGACGCTACATCGTGCTACGAGGCTGCTACGAAGTATCGGCTACGCCAAGTATTTTGCGACCTTGAATCAACGAAGTAAACGTTTGTCTTTTGCTTGTTCACTAACACCTGACCACAAGTAAGAAGTTTTTTTTTTCAATATTTTCGTACAATCACTACTATGGCTAATGTTCAGCGCACACCATCAAATGTGAAAAATAATACCCGAAGTCAGACTCAAGCTGGGCCAGACTTAATATCAAAAAAGCTCGAGGAACAATCGACCTTGATAGCTAAATTAGTTGCCGACATAGGGGAAATAAAGGCGCAGAACACAAAAATACAGGAATCAAACAACAAAATCCAAAAAACGAGTGTACAGATTGAACAATCGATTTCTTTTATGAACGCAAAATATGAGGAGTTGAAAAAAGAAGTGGAAGATCTCAAGAAGGAGGGGCAGCTACAACGAGGCTATATTGAAACGCTCGAAAAAAAAATACTAGACCTGCAAAATAAGTCTCGTTCATCATGCATCGTGGTTAGAAACATTCCACAGCTAGAAGAGGAGTCCACAACCAGCCTGGTGAATACAGTCTGTAAAATCGGACAACTTGTTGGCATGCCGATATCTGACTCAGAGATTCGAGATGTTTATCGTCTCCCTGTAAAATCCACACCAACGCCAGCTTCACGTCCTATCATGGTAGAGTTCACAAGAGTTCTAACAAAACAGAATCTTATGTCAGCAATTCGACTGTATAATAAGGACAAGCACCCAGCAGAAGAAAAGCTAAATACAGAAGTAATTGGTATACCCGGGAAACGCCTCCCAGTATTTGTAGCGGAGCAAATTCCCTCTAGTTCTAAAAAGCTTTTTTATCTAGCGCGACAATTTGCTAAAGGCAATCATTACTTATTCTGCTGGATAAGTAATGGAAACATATTCCTTCGAAAACAAGTGGGGGATAAGCAGCTCCTAATACAATCAGAAAAATGTCTTCAAGATTTGAGTAATATTAATAACTGAGTAGCTATGTCTTCAAGATTTGAGCAGCATTAATAACTGAGTAGCTAAGTTTGTGGCCTCATTACTGATGTTTGCTGTAACAATGTTTTATTTTATTTTAATTTATTTTGTAAACTTAAATTAAACTTTACACATTTACTCGCCACCAAATATCAACATACAATATCTTCTTCTTCCTGCCCTTATCCCGTATTATTTGGGGTCGGCGCAACACGTTTTTTCTTCCATTCTGTCCTGTCACTCGTCACGCTATCATCAACTCCCGTTTCTTTCATACCACTTCTCACTCTCTATCCATCTTTTCTTTGGCCTCCCTCTCTCCCTCCACGTTTACGTCTCATCCATCCACATTTAAACTCATAGTTTTTTTAGCAATATGCATTTCATCTCAACATACAATATCGTGCTAAGATTATCAACATACAATATCAATCAACATACAATATCGTGCTAAGATTACATTTGACATGGCAATGTATTGTGTCGGCAGCTTAAACTTTATAAAATAATTTTGTTGATCATTAAGTTATGATGTTTTTGTAAATTTAGTTGAGGTAGCGATGGGGCTGACATGGTCATTGGGATTAAAGTTCCCAAAAAATAAAGAAGAAAAAAAAAACAATATAATTTTCAATATTCACAACTTAGACATATCAACAAAATACAATCACACAATAACAAACAGTTAAACTAACATAAAGGTGCGCCATATTACTTTTAACAAGTCCAACTTACCTTCACAGACAAATTGGTTCATGATCGAATATTCCTTTTTTGTTAACATTAATCAATTTGCCTGCTGCGGTCTTCCCGTCCGATTATAGTTTAGGTGTCTTCGAGGCAAGAGTGAATAGACTCTTAATAAACTAGTGCGCCTCACCATCAACGATTGCATCACTACTTACCATCAGGTGGGATCGCAGTCAGGCACTAGTTTATGTCAATTTAAAAAAAAAAAACATTATAATTATTATAAATGGCTATCATAAATAATATTAACGATGACCTAGACCATATAAATTTCGGAAACTCATTTAACGGCAATCCAGAAGATTGTCCCAAATATATCAACTGAACCTTAATTAATATTAATATATTATATTTAAACATACGTAGCGTAAACAAAAAGTTCAACCAACTTCAAGTATTGGTAAATTGACGAAAACAAATCTTGACATAATTGTTTTGACGGAATGCTGGCTGAGTAAACTCAACACACTACCTGTCCTAGATGGAATTCAGTCTCACACAGCGATCAACGCTAATTAAAATGATGGAGTTATAATATACACGAAACTAGGGTTAGAAAGTTACGTGTGGGATCCGTCTTTTGATGGGGGAAATTGCCTAGTATGTCAAATAGTGAAAAAGTTATCTGTGGTCGCCGTTTATTGCTCCCCTTCGTTCAAGGGCAGATAGGATTTCAACAATTTCACACAAGCAACAACGACAAGCCTGTGTTATGTGTATCAGAAATTATCCTGCTACTCTAGTCTCGTCCTTGTAGGAGATCTAGATATTATTGATATTATTTTTTTTTGCTTACGAAATTGTATGGTATTTTCTTTAATGTATCCTAGTTATACTGTTTTTAAATGTAAATGTATGTGTAAGGTATAAATAAACGTTCTTCTTTTTTCTTTTTTTCTCTCTTTTCTTTCAGATATAAGTCCAAGTGGTAGGAATGACCATAGCTTCAAATACCTTACAATTAACGCTTCATATGGGCTGATACCGACCCACCTTTTAAGAACTTTCTGACAATGCGATATGTATTCAAGATGGCAGCTTTTTGTAAGGAGCCTCAGACGCGGGCTTGCGGACGGCGAGCCATGGGTAGCTCGCTGTCCGACAGTCTGGTAACTGTCTGATCTGTCGTGATTGTTTTTACAGCGGCCAATCTGGGTTTGCAGTTTCGCTGATGTATAATCTACACAACGCGTTGTCATCTCGTTCTTGATCCTTACTGAATGGCAGAACGGCGAGCGACCCGTTGCTCGTCGTCCACAAGCCAGCCCCTATAGTGGCCAAAAGTCATCCTGCAACTCCCAATATGCATGAAATTGGTATACTACTCTGTCAAGAAAGTACCGGGAAAAAATCAATAATACACAAAATGTCTGTTATTCATCCAAATTTATTTTATCACCTTCAAAGTTTGCTCTTTTAGAAACGATACACTTGCGCCAACGAATAATCCATTCATCAAAACATTTTTTAAACGCTGCTTCCTGAATTGAGTTCAGTTCTCGCCGCGAATTCTCCTTTATGTCTTCTATCGATTGAAAACGGGTGCCACGAAGTGGTAATTTGAGTTTAGGAAAAAGAAAAAAGTCAGCAGGAGCCATATCTGGTGAATATGGTGGTTGCTGGATGGTATTTGTTGTGTGTTTGGTCAAAAATTCGTTCACAATGATAGCCTTGTGCGAAGGCGCATTGTCGTGGTGCAAAATCCAAGAATTTTCTTTCCACAAATCTGGCCTTTTTCGTCGAATTTGCTCTCTTAAACGCCGCATAACGCTCAAATAATATTCTTTATTTGCCATTAGACCTTCCGGTAAGAATTCAGAGTGCACAACACCGCGATAGTCAAAGAAAACAGTCAACATGACTTTGACTTTTGATCGACTTTGGCGTGGTTTTTTCGGTTTCGGATCAGTTGGAAGGCGCCACTCCGAAGCTTGTTGACTAGTTTGCATGTCAAACTCGTAAACCCACGTCTCGTCACCAGTAACAATGCGTTTCATGAATGTTGGGTCCGAACTGACTCGTTCTAGCATGTCCTCAGCGACTTTCATGCGATTGAGTTTTTGGAGAAAATTCAGATCTTTTGGGACTAGCCGAGCAGCAACATGTTTCATACCCAAATGATTAGTTAAAATGGTACAGATCGACTCGTGAGATACAGAAAGTTCGGCGGCTATCTCTCTCAGAGTTGAATGGGGATTTTCAGTCACTATTTCCTTCACTTTTGCGATGTTAACTTCAGTTCCAGACGTTGACGGCCTACCAGAGCGAGGCAAATCTTCCATCACATCTCGACCGCTTTTGAACGCTTTGAACCACTCATAAGCACGAGTTTTTGATAAAGTCGATTCACCGTAAGCCTTCTGTAACATTTTCAGTGACTCCGAACACGAAATTCCATTGGCGATGCAAAATTTAAGACAAACTCTTTGTTCGATATTTTTGTCCATTATGAAATTCGCAATACACACTATATATGATATTACTAAAACCAGCACTGTATTTAATATAAATAACAGATGCAACTCAAACTCCGCGCCAAAATGGAAAACAGTTGTGCCAATCTAACAACTACAAAAAAACAAAAATTTGAATTTGGAACCATAAACAAATCATCCATTCCCGATACTTTTTTGACTGAATGTATTTCATTATTTATTAAAAATTCATGCAATACAAAGGTACACAGGTGGACCAAATACCTTAGGCATTCTCTACCAGTCAATCTAGAGTGTTGAAGAGAAAACATGGCAGGTGCATAAAAAAGAAATGATTATTAGGGTTCAAAAGGGTTCAAATATAAAATAAACTATTTGTGTAGAAAATAATTCCGCAACTTCCTCTTAAATACATACAGACTGGTATACTAACTTATTTAAGGCGGTTATCACACTGCCACGCACCCCGCAGCGTAGTGCGTGAATGCGTGTCTTAAAGTTGTTCGTAAGAGTAACCCCGTTTGTACAGAAAACACGCACAGTCCAACACACTGAAATTGCATCCACGCGCGTTCATACAGATCACGCACCTACATGCGGAGAAACATGCACTCACGCGCGTGGGTGCAGGGTGTCACGCAAGGTATGGCACACTGAGTCTCATAGTACCGTGCGTGATTTTCTATGAAATGAGTGCGTGCCTGCGTGAATTTACAAAACGCACGCGTGAGTGCGTAAAAAACCCACACGATGATGCAGATCTGCACTCCCGCAAGCACAAAATAGATAGGTTCAGAAGACAATTTCATGTATGTACTTCACTTTTTATACCTACGCTCGTTGGACGCAAACTAATGAGCGTTTGAGCCGGAACTATTCGACGAATGGGCCGAGGAAACGCTACCGAGATATCGTGTCCGTGAGCGGTGTCTACGTGTGCGTTGCTCGAGCGCGCTTTGTATGTAGATTGACTTCTGTACCTATATATTTTGTGTCGCAAATCGTGTGTAGGTGCATTTTCACGATCTACGCTGCGTGGTGCGTGGTAGTGTGATAACTGCGTAAAAGATCCCAGTACCTACTTCTATTTTTAGTTTAGGCAATATACCTAATTGGTTCTAGTTTTTTTTGTCTATACATAAAATTCACGACCTTGTGCATTTACAAATGCAAACATTACTCTAATGATTTCCTTCGTAATAATAAATAATAATAATCGCATTGAAACATGTTCCATACGCCTAATGCTGCTATCATACGTAATAAGCATTAGTTTTCTGTTTACGACCATAATTACAGTTCATAATTCATTTGATTTGAGTAAACACAAAGGGAAATAGATGACTATCGGATGAGATGGCAATCTAAATTGCAGCAGGGTTCCAAAATCAACTGAGCATCAGCCATTTTGTTTCCAAATCTGTGGTCAACGCACATATCCATAGACAACCAAATATAAAAAAAAAGAACATTTAAAAAAAGTGTCAAAATGTTATCGAAAAAGGTTTTGTTGGTAGTTGTCTATTTGGCGGTCTTTATAACCTTTGTGGTATGTCAGGAGGAAACCACCATGCCTGCTACCACGAAGGGCGAAGATGAAGAAGAAGAGGAACCAGCGAAGAAGGGCTGTTCTATCTGGTGCTGGATACAGAAGATAGCCATGTTCGTCATCTCGCAACTGCTGAGCGGTAACTGAACATGTTTTGATTTCTTGATTAAATTGTTTAAAGGAGTTGCGTGTTTTTTATTTCGTGTGTACGTACGAATGCCTTAATTAAAGAAAACCAACAAACATTTTTCATCAAGCCTTGGAGAACATTTTTCAAAGGAAAATGTTTCTATGAAAACCTGCCTACAGTTTTTCGACATCGTATCCTTTTTTTGCAATGCACCAGTTTCCAATCTATCGTACATAAAACAGTGCAGACTCTGTTGTAAACTTGTTAACGAAAAGGTCCAAAAAAATGTAAACTGGATTTTTGGCAACTTAACCCTTCAGATACCGTCAATTAGAGACACAATAGTAAGACAATAGATGCGCGGCCACCGGTGGTCGCTTGGGGATTCATGAATTAAAAAAGAGGCCTTTAATCTAAAAGCTACTTAGAAAATAAGTAAGCGTATCGAACTATATAATAAAATCTACATTGCACTGGCCCAATCTGTAATTATATATTGTATCTCGGTATGGGGGGGAGCAGCTAAGTCGTATTTTATGGATCTAGAGAGGGCACAGAGATCCTTGATTAAGGTCATGGTCAAGAAATGGATAAAGTTTTCATCACCCCATTAGATGTGGCCAGAGCAGTTCGTCCGTTACCAAATTGGAAGTCTCCAGGACCGGACGGACTGCAAAATTTCTGGCTTAAGTGGTATAGCAGCTCACACGCGATTCTGGCATCACAATTCCAGTCATCCTTAGAGTCTGGGTCGCTGCCTGAGATTTTAACAACTGGTGCCACCCACCTGCTCCATAAGACAGGTAGTACCGCGGAACCCAAGAACTATAGACCGATTACATGTTTGTCGACGGTCTATAAACTTCTTACCAGAGTTCCTTCCTACCTTCCATCCTGAGAGTAAAAATTAATCTACACATTGAGAACCACTCAATTATGTCTGCCTCTCAGAATGGATGTAGGAACGGGTCACGCGGCACTAAGGAGCTACTCCTCATAGACATGGCCATAAGCCAACAGGTTCGTCGATCCCGTAAGGATCTGTCAACATGCTGGATAGATTATAAGAAGGCCTACGACTCTGTTCCACATACATGGCTCATGAAGGTGTTGGAGTTGTATAAAATAGATGCAACTCTACGCACCTTCCTTGAGTCATGTATGAGGCAATGGAAAACGGTCCTTTGCTATCCAGGATGTCGACCGATCCAGGAGAATGATGAACCAATTTGGATTAAACGGGGAATATGCCTATACGGAGCCCTATACGTTCCCTACTGAAACTCTCTACACAAGATCTAAGCTGCTCTTTGTTAGAAA
Organism: Mythimna lalbum; assembly: GCA_949319445.1. NCBI lineage: Eukaryota > Metazoa > Arthropoda > Insecta > Lepidoptera > Noctuidae > Mythimna > Mythimna lalbum. Next base: position 13,365,799 of record OX439357.1, on the reverse strand, counting down.
ACTCTACATACTACACATGGTACTAAGATATCACAAAACTCTACCCTTTAGCCAAGACAAACTTAAAAAAAGACGGTGTGACATAGTAGCCCCTACATACTCAGCACGCTCAATCTTTGCTAGTCGCCAAAATGTAACTCAAGCCCCACGCGTTTATAATAAAGTAAATCGCATACTTAATATTTATCCTATGCAGTTGTATGAATGTAAGAAGACATTGACGGAATGGCTCTTTACACTTGATTATGACGCAGTGGAAGGCATTTTGGCGACTTCGGCTGAACGTCACGCACACAAACACTCTAACACACCCCCCATACATACAATCACTCCACCACAACTCCACACTCACTCACACATACACACGCCCATTCACACACACACATATACACACATACACACAATATACAGTCACACACTCATAAACACGCGCAGAAACATACATTTATACAAAACGCACTAGTTTTTACATACAGCCATTAACACGATTTTCATTTTTCACTTATTTTATTTATTTTTATTTTATTTTTTTCCCCTATTGTTTTCTATTGTTTTATAAAAAAATGTGTAACTTACACCTAATTAGCACAACTTACAATTGTTAACCACTGGAGGAAGAGCGAGGTTTATCCCATCACAAGTATCTTCGGATTACTTTCAGGGAAGCCCCGGCAACTTATTTGTATAGAATTAAGAAAATAAACACATTTTTTTTTTTGTATTAGGAATCTAATAGACGTAAGTAAACATACATTTAAATACTGGCAATAAAAAAAAGGTTCTAGACGTTCACAAAGCTTTATAATACATTGCCTGAACAAAAAAAACAAACCCGCATTTTTAAGGTAAAAGCATTGTAATTTAAAAATCGTTCTAGATTGCCTTCAAAGGATTCCAAATTTGAATTTCAAATGGCTTTCCAGATTTTGTTAAGTTTATTCTAGAAGCATAGCAATGAAGTGTTCTTTGTGTGGATTTATTACGTTTATGAGATAGGAATAGTATTCAGCCAAGTATGTTGAATTATTTATTGGAAAAGTTGTACACAATTTATTTCGAACGCAGTTAAAAATTAGTACCAGTGAAATAAAAATGGACGCTCGCTGGCCATTCCATTTTGAAGTGCTGTAATTTTATATGGCTTACAAAGAAATACCAACAAGCGATGAGTTGCTGTGATTAAAAGCGAAATAAATTCCAACACGGTTTAAAATTTCAGCTACTGGATTTTTCTCAGACCAAATTACGTTATAATTTGTTTTGGACTTTGTTGTAGTCTGATTTTAAAACGACAAATAACATGTTTTTTTTTGGTTTAAAACAAACTGGATTCCGTTTCCTAAATACCCTGGAGAGTTGCTAAACCAAATGACATTAAGTAAGAAAAGCACTAATTCCTAAGCAAATTGGAATACCCCACTTAACAAAAGGTATATTGGTCTATAAATACTAATTAAGAGGCATCCCCATGTCGACTGTTGAATGAAATCCCCAATGTACTTAGAAACACTTAATTGGATAAGGTTCTTGAAAGAATCTGTAATAATGCTGTAGGTATGCCTTAGAAATTATTTGTAGGGAAGCGGTTGAGTAGATAGCATAGTATAGTCGGCCTTATAATGTTCCCATTGACTCAGGACTCCTCTTTAGGAGAGGGAATGGACCGTAATCCATCACGCGTGCCCAGTGCGGGTTGGTGAATGTCACATGTCTTCGAATTTTTTGTTCTAGGACATTTTTGGTTCTAGGACCGGTTTCCTTACGATGTTTACCTTCACCGTTTTGAGAGCAGTGCTCAAAGAAAATTATTATATTTAGCCTATACTGTCCCACTGCTGGGCAAAGACAGCTCTCCATTCCTTCTATTATTCCCCGCTTTAAGCCACTTCTTGCCAATTTCTAAGGAAGGCATATTATTTCGTCCCACTAAAAATAAATTAATAAAAAAAAAAGACGTGTGGCACTCGGAGACTGCCGCGGTAAAGCTATTGCATAGCATTTTTTATCAACTTTTAATTCTTTATTAGGTGATCATTATTTGTGATTGAAGTTGACAAGTTGCCATGACAACCATTTGGTGGGGGGTGTTAGGTTTTTTTCGTTACGGAATTTCTGGATTCGGTCTCCACGCTCAAGGCCCGAGATAGAAGCTATGCAATAGCTTAAAAACTTTTAAAAGGAATGGGAGTCCTAAATCTAGTATAAAATAAAATATATGAAGTATGTATTGCGATCACAATGACGCATACGAAAAATAAAAACTAACGTGGTGACCACGTCAGTTTCTATTTTAAATTGCTGAAATAATATGTAGAACTTTTACAAGTTATTATGATGGCTAAATGTACATTCAATTCGATTGCAAAGTACAAATTTGAAGCAAAGAAGAGGAAAAAGTGAAGTGAGGAAGAAGTGGGTTTTTTATGGTGGAAAAATCATCTAGTGACAACCCACGCTCTTGGGCGGAGCGAGAGATAGTATCAGACTCTTACTGACTAAAAACCCATCCCGTTCCTTCAAGCCTTCATACCGGAGCTCGAGCTATCTTTCGAAACTAACCCTGGCCCCAGTAGGCTTCGACCCAGCTGGGCCCCTGCTTTTGCTGACAACTCCTTGAGTGGCGCGGGAACAGTGCGCGCCCAGTCGACGACTTGGGCTCGGTCCGGACAGTTACCGGATGGCCGGACAGCGAGCTACCTTTAGTTCGCCGTCCGCAAGCCCGCGTCTACGGTGGCCGGAAATCGGGAAGGAAGAAGCGGGTAGAGAAGTGAAGAGAAGGAAGGGAGGGGGTTTAGAATTTGTATGGAAGAAACCTACACTCACGCGGGAGAAGCTGCTGGTAAGACCTAGTGCTATATACATTAGTAATTTGCCCACACTAAATACACACAATGAATTCCTATCCTGTTAAGTCCTGTCCTCCATCCTCCATCCTGTTAAATTAAGCATTAACACATTTCTCAAGTGAAGCGTGTGTCGCCATGGCAACGCAAGGGATTCCATGTACTCGTAATTTGTTACAAACGAATTAGTTCGAGATCCGGTCTGCTCTTTTGACAGGGCAATGTGAAATCGTTCGCGTGGAAATTCCAATTCAATTGCTGTGACATGTTCCAAGAAGTTGATTTCTACTTGTTATTTGTTTATTCAGTGATTTTACGCATTCGTGAGGAATGGGGAAAATAAAACACGTAGTTATCCACGCCTTCTAATAAAAAATATTTTATTCGAGTAGAGATTAAAGAACCAGGATTTATTTTTGGTCGAAACTTTGGTCGTAAAGTAGGCGCCAAATAAACGTGGAACAACGGTCATTGACCCTCCTATATTTATTGACATTCTTAATTTCAAAAATGGAATTAAAGACATAAAGCTGTCTTGAATTGATATCTATCATGATCTGTTTCTGAAACAGGTTTTTCTGGATCCTTTGACATATTGGAGATATAAGAAAAAGGTCAATGTACTTTATTTTAAGTTTATTTAGTGCCTTGTATAGTAATTTAGGGCGACACCTTATAAATGACTCGAGAAAAACTCCGAGGCTCCAATTAATTAGTTGCCACAAAATCCCGAACAAAAATAGTAAATGGTTCGTTTTTCTGAAGAAGTGATGTATTAAATAATCATTAGGTTACTTTAGTAGGATTCTATATAGGTGTGTGCAGTCGTTGAAAACTTTGGCCTTTTTACAGACGTCTTGTTTGTGTTGGGTTGCTTCAGCACTCTCCATGCAGTTCCCGCCGTAGTCTGCGATACCGGCGGTTCTTTGGTCTAATTGGTGAGCGAATCTGACTCGTTTTCTGAAAGAAACAGCCAGTAATAAATACTTGCATACTTATCGGTGTGCGCATGAAAACTATTGTAAGAGCTTATTTATAAACAGTTTTAGAATTGGTTTTAGTATTTTTGCTTTGTTCCCACATAATAGTAACAAGAAACATGTAACTGATATATTTGTAATACACGACTGAAAGAAGTGTCCACGGATTTTGTTGCACATTCTTGTCATATTTTTTTAGGTGTGAAAATCATCCAATGACTTCTCCCGATCTTGAGTGGAGCGTGAGAGTGTGTCTGACTTTTACTGACTAAAAACCCACTCCTGTTTCTTCTTTGCCTTCGTTCCGGGACCCCGGAGTTCTCTTTCGCATCACTCATGGGCCCCAGTTTCATAGAGATCTATGCTTTGGAATGTGCAATTAGGATCATTTTTCTGACTGACTTTTTGACATTTCAAAACTACCTGTAAACTGATTTATTTGAAATTGTATGCTTTAAATATTTATAAATTATCAATTAAACACATTTTTTTGCGATCCCACCTGATGGTAAGTAGTGATGCAATCCCTCAATTTCGAAAATTACAACCCAGAAAAGTACAAACGGAACAAATGACGATCGGAAAACAGTATGACCTATTCACAAGGAAATGGAGACCGTCAAGTATACATGGGTATGACATTTATTACGGTTTGGCGCTTCAATATTTCATAGAGACCTAAAAACTGAGCCTTTTCTTCACTATCTTGATTTAGTTGCTCAAATCTTGGGAAAATCTCTGGAGCAACCGTTCTTTGACTATTATTTATCTAGACTTAGATTCATTGTGTGTTTTGGACAACTGTATGACAGTTGTTGGACAGAAACCATTTATATGGGAGTGTTGGAGTGATGACTAAACTTCATACATTCTTAGGATAATTATACGAGTGTTGTATAGAAGGCGCCAGATAACAGTGGAATAAAGTACATTAACCTTTTCCGAATATATCTGCGTAGGTAATCGAAAAACAAACAATGAACTGCTTTTCATTACTAGATCATGTAAAAGATCACGGTACATGTCGATTCAAGACAGTTTTATTCTTTACTAGCGACCCGCCCCGGCTTCACTCGGGTGCAATATTATACATATAAACCTTCCTCTTGAATCACTCTATCTATTAAAAAAAACCGCATCAAAATCCGTTTTATAGGGACAGAAAAAGCGACTTTGTTTTATAATATGTAGTGATTTCCGTTTTTTAAATTAAGAATGTCAACAAATGTAGGAGGGTCAATGACCGTTACTCCACAGTTATCTGGCGTCTACTTTAGCACAATATTAGGAACCAACCAAGTTTGTCAAGTCGGACTTACAATAAAATTCGAAACATTTATTTGTGGGTAATTAAAACAGTACACATCTAATTACGTTAATTAAATTAAGGCAACATTAGCAGTGGGATATCATTGTCAGTAGGTTCATGTAATTAATTGATAATCATTGTAATTATTTCATTAGAATGATTTTCAATGAATATATTTTGAATTATTATAATTAAAAATGCTGTAAATAATATAACACGGCATTATTTGAGTGTAGTGGTTGTGCGATTGGTTGCTTCGCTGCGTGCCTCGGGTCACTGAACAAATATTTGTAGGTAAGTTGTTATTGTTTGTGAGTAAGTTTTTTTTGGGAACTTTCGGGAATCAATACACTTATTTTACTTACCTACTAAAATAATTATTATAGAGTTTTATAAGTTTATATGGCGCAGGTAATCTCCGAATTTGTTACATTACCGCTTAGTGTTCCAGACTTACTTTTCCGGTTTGTGTGTATTCTGAGCATAAAGGTTATGAATTCATCAATATTTAAGCAAAAAGACGGCCATTGTTAAACGACCTTTTATGGTGGGGAAAAATCATCCAATGACAACCGCCGCTCTTGGGCGTTGTGGGAGATAGTGTCAGACTCTTACTGAATAAAAACCCACCCCCCCTTAGCTCCTTTTCGGATAACCCTGGCCCCAGTAGGCTTCGACCCAGCTGGAACCCTGCTGTTGCTGACAACTCACAACGACCAGCCCTGTGTGACACACATACATCGTCTTTTCGCGATCCTCGCTAGTCCATCGGTACACCGTATACTCCGCTTTGCGTCTTCAGAAACTTGGTCGCCACTCCAGAACGTTTCCGATCCATCGACTATCTATTTACGAGTAATATTGCCTGCTGGCTGTGCCCTGTGCCTACCTTGGTTCTCCTACGGATATCTTAATTCCTGATTCGATTACGCAAGAAAACTCCAAGCTTAGCTTTATCCAACACTCGTAAATTATAAAAAACTAGCTTCTGCCAGCGACTTCGTACGCGGATCCTGTTGCTTATGCCAGCAACATTCAGTGCTATAAACGTAAGAGTAGACAAAAATAAACAGAAAGCTCAGAACTGCTAAGCTATCGGGAGTTACACGTGTTATTGTGAGTCAACCATAAAAGATATATATATGCTGTTGTGAGATATTTTTTATATAATTTTGAGGAGAAGCTTTAACCATTAAGGCTGCAAACGCGACGAAAGCTTAAAAAATGGAGTAATTTCTCCCGTTTCCCCAACATTTCCCTTTACTGCTCTGCTCTTATTGATCGTAGCGTGATGAAAAGTATACTATAACCTGCCCAGGAGTATGAAGAATGATTGTACCAAGTTTCGTTAAAATCCATTGAGTAGTTTTTGTTTCTATAAAGAACATACAGACAGACAGACAGACAGACAGACAGACAGACAGGCAGACAGACAGACAGACAGACAGACAGACAGACAGACAGACAGACAAAAATTTTACTGTTTGCATTTTTAGCATCAGTATCGATCACTAATCACCCCCTGATAGTTATTTTGGAAAAATATTTCATGTACAGAATTGACCTTTCTACAGATTTATTATAAGTATAGATTTAAATGAACGCAGCACTTACTTATAAATTTCCAAATTGATAACTCCAGTGGCGCTCATGATACCAAACTTCTTGAGCACACAGAAGATGATGCAAGGTTCATCAGACTCTTGAATTTCAATGCGCTTGTTCTTAGGGTACATCTCACTCAAGCACTGCCCAGCCACTATGTCACTTAGCTTGTCGTGAGCATACATGACAGATATGCGAGCGTACCCAAATCCGACGAGCGTTAGAAATGTGAAGAGCCGAATATCTGGAATTGAAGGAATGGTGAGTGTTAATGATGTGGTCATCTTAGGTTTATTGGCAGAAAATGTGTTCAAGGACTTAGTTGAAATACAGCAGTGGTGGTCGAGTGGTAACGGCCCCGATTTATAAGTTTTAGGTCGCTGGTTCAAACCCAGCCAGGCCCATTACTTTGTCTGGGCCTTGGTTCAGGCCATGGTCCGTAGCGAGGAGAAGTGGCAGGCGTTCGCCCCCTTCTACGAAGCAGTAACGCTAGCAAAGGAGGAGGCCGACCGCATCAGGCAACGGCGCTCTCGGCGCCGCCGCCGGGATTCCGATCCCGATTTCGGGCCACCGTAGACGCGGGCTTGCGAACGGCGAGTCATGGGGAGCTCGCTGTCCGACCGTCCGGTAACTGTCCGGACCGTGCCCAGGACGTAAACGGCGCACAATGTTCTCGCGCGCCTCAAGGAGTTGTCAACAGCAGCAGGGGCCCAATTGGGTCGAAGCCTACTGGGGCCAGGGTTATCTGAAAGGGAGCTCGAACCCCGGTATGATGTCTAGAAGGAACGGGGTGGGTTTTTAGTAAGTAAGAGTCTGACACTATCTCCCGCTCCGCCCAAGAGCGGGGGTTGTCATTGGATGATTTTTGTCCACCGTAAAAAAAGGCCCATTACTTTGCGTAATTTGATTTCATCACTCTGCCCATTTCTACTCTCAAAACAGCGAAGGAAACCATCGTAAACAAGCCGGCATGTCCTAGAACCAAAAATTCGAAGACATGTGACATTCACCAACCCGCACAGGGCCCGCGTGATGGATAACGGCCCATTCCCTTCTCCTAGAGAGGGGGCCTGAGTCCCAGCAGTGAGAACATTAAAAGGCTGATATTATTATACCCGATTGAAGCATTCAATCACCTAATTAATAATAATAATATTCCACACTATCACACAACGCCTTTCAGTACCAAGCTAAGCAGAGTTTGTGTTATGTGTACTAGACTCATAAATTTCTATATGCTATAAAAAAATACACTCAGACACAGAATAAATGATCGTGCTCATCACACAAACATTTGTCGTTGATGGGTATCGAACCCTCGACCTCCGGCATAGCAGTCAAGGCCACTAGCTACTAGACCAACAGATCAGCTAAATGATCTGCAAGTGGGTCTTATTATGTTTTATAAAGAATGAAATACTGATGAAATTACTTTGCACTATCTGTAAGGGTGTGGATCTAACTAGTTTTTAGAAGAACGAAATACTAATGAAATTACAAGGTTTATTTCCGTCATGCATCGTTCAACAGGACGTTATCGTTCTTTTGTCTAATAATATTAGCATAACAAAGCATAATCAGCTTTTTTAATGTTCGCACTGCTGGGACTCAGGCCTTCTCTCTAGGGGATTCTCTGGGCCTGCGTGGTAGATTATTCCCTAATGGACCGTAATCTACCACGCGGGCCCAGTGCGTGTTGATGAATGTCACGTTATGTTTTAGAATTTTTGTGCTAGGAATCTGTACCAGTCGGACAGCCGACCGAGTGTGATGAACCTGACAGTCCCTATGTTGATTCAACTGATACAGATAATGTAATACCGGAGGGTGCGTCCACTAGTGATCGGCGATTTGGTCGATCATTGCGCCCAAGAAAAGCCATAGACTTTAAGTAATAAACCAGTGGTCACTATACACGGTCGTTTCATTGCTAGTCGAGTACCTACGCTACCTACATATATGTTATCTGGCGTAGGTAGGGAATTACAGAAAAGGAAACCCGTGGTCCAAGAACGCAAAGGAACATAATTAGGTAGGTTTAAATCAGTAACAGTTTGACACGCTCTCTCCCACTACCCTAAAATCTAGAATTAATATATTAGATGATATTCCACCCATCTCCCAAAAAAAACGGGTAAAGTCGCTAGTAGAAGCAACTGTCATAATAAATATTATTAATGTTCCCGGATAACTACTAAAAGTCGACATCTCATTAAAATTCCGGAATGATTACTTTTATGAAAATTTCATGCTTGATTGCCACCGTTAATCATATCAATGACCTCGTCAATATCAAAGCGTACTCAGTTTCGAAACTTGGCGAATTGGATTTGCTTCCTGAGCTTTCAAAGGGTGAATTTGAAATTGCCATTTGATACGATTAGTTAGGAAAATGTTCCAGTAATGGACACAGTATCGAGATTCCTTGAATACTGTTATCATCATCATCATCATCATTTCAGCCGATACACGTCCACTGCTGGACATAGGCCTCCCCAAAGCGTCGCCACAACGAATGCTCCTGCGCGTCTCGCATCCATCGGCTTCCCGCAACCTTCACCAGGTCATCGGACCACCTTGTTGGAGGCCTTCCAACGTTGCGTCTTCCGGTACGCGATTACTGTAGTGAAGTAAAAACCGACAAAGTGCGAGTCGGACTCATGCACGAAGGGTCCATACTGACCGTAGCAAAAAAATAACAGAAATACATCATCTGTGAAAATTTCAACTGTCTAGCTATCACGATTCTTAAGATAGATACAGCCTAGTGACAGACTGTTAGACAGAGGAGTCTTAGCAATAGGGTCCTGTTTTTATCCTCTAGATAAGGAATCCTAAAAAAATTATATAAAGAAATATCACTAGGTATTAAAATATTATCTCTTTTATCAGCTATCTCCTGCGGTTTTGGTTACCATCCCACTTCTATTGGTTGTAGCGTTATGTTATATACCCTACTAGCTTTTAACCACGGCTTTGCCCGCGTTTATTAATAGGTAAACTTTAATTCCTCTCCCCTTTTCTTCCCTCTTTCTCCCCCTTTTCTCATATTAAAAAAATAGCCTATGTCCGTCTCCAGTGTCTCAACTATCTTTGTACTAAAATTCATCAAAATCGGTTTGGCCATTTAGTCGTGAAGACGTAACAAAAAAAAAAAACAATCTCCTTTTCACTTTTATAATATTATATACTAGCTGCTCCCAGCGGCTTCGCCCGCGTGATAGCAGAAAATTATCCCAAGGAAACATTCCGGAATAAAAAGTATCCTATGTCCTATTGCAAGACATGGTCTATCCGTGTACCAAGTTTCATCAAAATCGGTTTTGCCATTTAGGCGTGAAGACGTAACAAACAAACAAACAAATAAACAAACTCACTTTCGCTTTTATAATATTAGTAAGGATACTCTATAGCCTACCTCGATAAATTAATACAACACTAAAAGAATTTTTTATTTCAGTCCAAATTCCAATAAACCCTCTAGCTTTGTAATATTAGAATAGATTCCGATTTCGTACCCGAGTATTTCTATGGAACCTAAAATTAATAATATAATATACTAAGAATCATGAGTTTATATAGAGAATTATGTTTATGAAAGGAGGGAAGAAACGCATGTTACTAAAAAAGTTATGAGTTTAAATGTGGTTGGATGGAGGGGGAGAGGGAGGCCAAAGAAAAGATGGATTGATTGTGTAAGAAGTGATGTGTGCATATATTTCAATAGGTTCCTGTATGGTTTGAAAATACAATTAAACCCGGTAGCAAATGGGTTCTCTTTTTCTATCATAAAGCTTCCAGAAAGTGCAACGTCTATCGAGACCGCTAGTAGATATACCGGGTAAAACGGGGTGAATAGACACTCAAGGGTGAATAGAAACAAAACTTCAAAGGGTATTTCCTCGATATTTTAATGTTTTTTTCCGGATTTAACTGTATCAGTGTATTCATGCATTGTTATTCTAAAAAGGCGATGCTTTGTTAGAGGCCGATAATGTGGTATCAAAGTGAAAAACCAAACCAAAGTTTTGTTTCTATTCACCCCTGAGTTTCTATTCACTCCGTTTTACGGTAATTATAATTTGTTCTTCTTTTTAGTCGGGCACTCTTGTCACAGTGGTCGTAGCTGTTGATGATGGACAATGGCATGCTGCCGTTGGCTGCCTCCAAGGCTGCGGTATGTTGAGCGAGATCTTTCCATTTCTGGCGGTTGTTGGCACACTGTCGGTACTCCAATCGACTGCGTAGTCCTGATGATCAAATCGATGCAATGAGTCGGAGATTGATCGCGGGTTCTCTTGCCTTCAACGCGACCGTGAACCACAAGTCTTTCCATTGGATCCTTTTACAGTGGGCAAAAATCATCTTATGACAACCCCCGCTCTTGGGTGGAGCGGGAGATAGTGTCAGACTATTACTGACTAAAAACCCACCCCGTTCCTTCTAGCCTCTTCATACCGGGGCTCGAGCTTCCTTTCGGATAACCCTGGCCCCAGTAGGCTTCGACCCAGTTGGGCCCCTCCTGCTGCTGACAACTCCTTGAACAGTGTGCGCCGTCGACGTCTTGGGCTCGGTCGGGACAGTTACCGGACGATCGGACAGCGAACTATTCCATTGGATCCTCATTTCTGTAGATGTGCTCATAAAACTTCATTATTCGTAACTGCACAATCTACGTAAGGCTATCCCGTATGTGAAGCTCTATGAGGATGGGGTTATCGGTGCGGAATGCTGTCCACGGTATTTTCAACATCCGTCTCCAACACCACATCTCCAACGATCAATTTTTCGTCCACCTTGTAGCTTTTACGTCCACGTCTCGGTCCCGTTGAGAAAGATTGGGAAAACGAGACATTTCATTAGCCGTAAGTACTTAGGTATACTGTGTGATTTGTCTGTCTCTCCATATCTTTCCAGACGCTCTACTGCCGTCCTGGTGATAGCTGATCGGCGCTTGATCTCGACTTCATAACCTTCAGCGTTCGAGATAGAGAAACTGAGGTAGATGTAGCTCTGGACTACTTCGCATTACTTCGCATTTAGCGATTAGTCAGTACTGCTGTGGCACACCACAAGAGTACTGACTCGGTAAGTCCCCTCTTTGAGGCGTGACTGGAAAGACCTCATGGCGTCCTTACCTTCCGCATGACGCAGGTCCTCACCGGACATGGCAAGTTCGGGAGGTTCCTGCATCGGATTCGAGCGGAAGAGACGCCCGGGTGCCGCCACTGTGCGGAACGCCCGGAGGACACGGTGGAGCACACAGTTGAGGTGTGCCCTGCTTGGGCGGAGCAACGCCGTGCCCTCGTGGGGGCGATCGGCGGCGGAGACCTCTCGCGCCGGGCCTTGGTTCAGGCCATGGTCCGGAGCGAGGAGGAGTGGCAGGCGGTCGCCTCCTTCTGCGAAGCAGTAATGCTAGCAAAGGAGGAGGCAGACCGCATCAGGCAACGGCGCCCCCGCCGCCGCCACCGGGATTCCGATCCCGATTACCGGCCACCGTAGACGCGGGCTCGCGGACGGCGAGCCATGGGTAGCTCGCTGCCCGATCGTCCGGTAACTGTCCGGACCGAGCCAAGGCGTCGACGGCGCGCACTGTTCCCGCGCGTCTCAAGGAGTTGTCAGCAACAGGAGGGGCCCATCTGGGTCGAAGCCTACCGGGGTCGGGGTTATCCGAAAGGAAACTAGAGCCCCGGTATGAAGGCTAGAAGGAACGGCGCGGGGTTTTTAGTCAGTAAGACTCTGACACTGTCTCCCGCTCCACCCAAGAGCGGGTTTCGTCAATGATGATTTTCCCCGTCGACAGAAAAAAAAAAACAAGAGTACTGACTAATCGCTAAAAGTACGCTGAGCATCCCAAATTTCCTCGTACTTTTTCAATTCTCGTCGAGCCAGTCCGAATTGAAGGCATATTATCTCCAGGCGATTCAAGAGCTCTTCCAAATCCTCTTTAGTTGTTGCAAGACGAGTCGTATATCATATGTTAGGTGTTTTTAAATACCTATATAAATATCAATGTAGCAATTATTAAATAAAAATTACTTCTTTTTCTAGGATTATTCTAGAACGTAATTCAAAAGCCTAGTATCTATTCTCTAGACGAATTAAATCAGGACACGTAATACATCAGCCAGACGTAGGTACTGATGGATTTTTGTTACGACCTCCAACAAAGTTAGATTGTATCAAAACGATTTATCATTGTTATATTATTATTTTAGTGAAAAATAAATCGTTTCGACAATAAAACCTAGATTTGAATTAATGAATGTCAATGTGACTGAGCACATCGCTCGCAGAATAGACCCCTAGCCAAGTTGCTAATCTTCAATAGTTAACGCTAGTAGAAAACTAAAAATGTACGGGAATGACGTCGTCTCAACGCTCAGTCACGTGGTCAGAACAAAAGAATTGGCAGCAAGGTTAACTCAAAGCGTTCGACGCAAGCAAAACGGTTGTAATTTGGCTGAGGGGGCTGATAGTCGTTAGGGCCGTAAAGTTCTTGAGTGGCGATCTCATAGGTATCAGAAAACGCAGCGTTTGTAGGCCTACCACAAGGTGGACTGATACCTGGTGAGGGTAGCGGAAATGCGATGGATGCGAAACAGGATTTTTCATTGTGACGACACTTGAGGAGACCTTTGTCCAACAATGGCTGACTGTCGGTATGTGGCATTGTATTCATCAGTAGGTATGTGGTTTTAGGTGTCAAGAAATCTTTAAATAATTTCTTCCGCTATGAGTAGGGCCAGGAAGAGTTTCAGACTGTTCCATAACCTTACAATTGGAACACAGCAACGCTGTTTTTTGACAGAAATGGTTTTAAATTATGGCAACTTCCTGAAGCACTGTAGACTTTTTTTTAGATGGTTTAGCATGTAATGATTTTTCTCAGTCCAAGGTGGACCGGCAAGGCGTGTCAGAGTTTTATTACGACTCGCCTGTATCCTTCAGTAGCCCATTGCGTTCTAGGGAGGCGGTAATTCTTTAAAACATTGTTGACAGGCAACTAGATTTTTCATCAAAGTATCGTAATCTATGAGAAACGTTAATAAATATATATAGAATAGAATAGAATAGAAATACTTTTATTCGGTACAGAACAGACACAGCACAGCACAACGGTTATATACACAAAGTAAACAAAAATAAAAGTACAAAGTGCGCCGAGCGTGCCCGCACCGAAAGGGTGACCACCTCAGCATTTGCTGGGCGTTACACACCCAGATTGATGATGACCCACTGATTTTCAGTTGGCACCCCGCAGTGACGCACGGACTAGGGTAAAGCATATAGGCATATAGTCATAGGGTATATTTCTTTACAAACTTATCCTGCAGGCCTAGCCAAGTTTCGTTTCGTTTCGTATTTCTTTCTACAGTCAATAACGCCTCCGATTCTACACATGACCTGCGTGGTCACTTAACGTTGAGATAATGTCATTTGGGTCATTCCCATACATTTAAAGTTTTCTACTAGCGTTAACGATCGTTGTAGTTACTGTGTTAAATTTTGTGAGTGTGTGTATACGTATTTGTATATTTGTTACTTCTTCACGCTCGAACGGCTGAATGAATTTCGATGTTACTTGGTACACGGGTATACCATTTTCTGAGTATGTCCTCTTGAAATAATTTTCTACTATCACGCGGGCAATGCTGCTAGCAGTGGCTAGTATATAAATATAAGTATGCCTTTAACTCAAACACACCCAGTGTGTGAATTTATATTTGAGCACATTTCTCTGTATATTTTGCGAGTACCAACTGAATAAATCTAGCAAGAATATTCCTTAAACTAAATAAAAATCTGGGCTGCTTGTGCACGTCTAATAAAACCTCCAAGGCTTTGATATGCAGAGAGAGCACGTCTAAATTATGCAGGAATGTTGTAATCAAAAGCCCTCAATAAAAATTACTCCCTAAAACGTAAAGAAAAAAATATGAGTTCATCTACATCAGCTTCGTATAAAAATGCAAAAATGATTTGAAGTTAAGAGGCATCCTTATAATAAAAGCAGCGATAAAGGTCATTGGTTTTATTAAAAACTTTATAAATATAAAAAAAGAGTACATCTATATATTCTACATTTGAAAGTCGTCAGGGTCTCGGTACGACACAGCGTACAGTTGCGTACAATCGTTAAATACTTTAGCTTTTTTGCATACATCATGGTCCAGGTTCATCCCGTTTATGTTCTGGGCACAAGTCTCCCCAACGTCCGATATTAAAATTCTCGGATCGTACCTATGAATCGATTGTACTCTCCTGTAATAATTCTTTATATTTATGTAACCATCATTCGTCATTATACCAAATTTTTTGAGTACACAATGTATTATACAAGGAATATCATTTCTATCGATACGCAGAGGGTACTTATACAAGTTTCGTGGATACATTTCTGTTAGACAGTCATTTGTTATTTTATCACTTTTCTGGTCTCGCGCGTACAGGATTGAGATCGGAGGTTCCGAGTCCAGGCTTTGTGAGAAAAACTTAGTTTTGTAGCTGTTCACTGTCACAGCTATTGATAGGAAAGTCGTAAAGATGAGTATTTCTGAAAGTATTTCAACAGAGTTACGTACTAAAGCTGTAAGAATATACACTGGGAAATGGCGTTGTTGTGATCTGAAAACGTTGAGGGAAACTTTCAACAATAACAGCGATTCGCAGAATAGAAATTAAAACGTAATATGATTTTACTCAAATAAAGTTTTCGAAGCGCAAGACGCGAATGTTACACAAATGAAATTTCCGCAGACATTAAAAGAATTTCTTGTCTTGTTCTAAAGAATTAATCTAAAGTTTAAAACTCGTTTGTTAGTCTGCAGATATCATCTCTCTTTTCTCGTCTCTTCCACATTTTATCTTAATGGCTCCATGAACAGTAGATACAGACATGGCCAGGATTGGGATAGGATCAATAGATTCAAAATCACTTACTTTCCATTGTAGCTATTTTTTTGTAGGAAATATCACATTTACGTCACGCGCAACGATTGAACATCATTACTCAAGTCCAACACAAGCACTGAAAGCTGCAACAGAAAAAAATCTGATATTTTCCTTTCTTAACTCCAGGAAGTGTATTGTTTCTAAAATTCGCTCGCTAATGTTTTATATACTAGAGGCATTTCTGCAAAACAATCGGCCATTGTTCTGAATCCTTCGATAAGACTGCAAAATGCTCAAAAGGCTACGTAACGTAAAAAAATACGAACGTCGCCAGGTGTGCTGACTGAAAAAACTTTTTTTTTACATTTCTTTAAGTTCCCAATAAAATTGTGATTTGATTGTCAAGCTTTCATTGAAATTGGTGTTATGGCGCAAGCATTATACTGTAAGGCTTCAAAATTGGCAACACTCTCCAGAATTCGATTATATTTTATGAGGAACAATAAATTTTTTATATTTCAAATTCCTCAGACTTCTCGATTTCAGATGATTTTACAATATACAAATTTTTATCCGGTTACTCCAGTTTCGCTTCAATGAATATTCTTTTCAGATCGTTCTTTAATTATGGAATTGTCTATTTCTTTGAAATGTAACAAAAGAGGAATTTCAACGAATCTGACTGTTCTTTTTACCGAGCCATTACGTTTGGTAAATGATCTAGTGCCTTCGGGGGACAATTAAAAATTTAAGCTAACGTTTCCTGCTTCCCGGGAGATTTGGATTTGATCTTTTCCTGTTCCTTCAATTGTCTGTGTTGAAATGTTCTTTTCTTCGTATTACGGCTTGGGTTTGTATTGCGTCCTCGTTCCTTATTTATTCTGTAGTACGCCAATTGATTTGGATTTTACTGTTAATCGGCATTTCAATTATTTGAGTGGAATTGAGTTAGCTTATCTGAAGTCATATGTTGGAATTGTTTTTGAGATTTATGGATATTTAATCGATATTGTGGACTATTGTCTGCCATACTTATACCATGTAAAAAAATAGTAACACATAATTTTTAGCGCAAAGATACGTTTTGCTATGAATTAGCATGCAAATATTAAAATATTATTATAGGGTGCTAAAAGTAAGCAAAACTGTATAAAAATAACAAAACTTTTTTTTTAATATTAAATTTTCTGAACTCAAGACAATGGAGTATTATTATTTTTTAGATATTTTTAGAGGTAGGATATCTCTCTCTGGGTGGAGACTGAAGATAGAGGAGTGTCAGATTTTTACAGACCAAAACCACCTGCATTTCTTCAGTTGGCTGGCCTGTTGGCCTAGTGGTTAGTGGCCCTGACTACTATGCCGGAGGTCATGGGTTCGATTCCCACCCAGGACAAATGTTGGTGTGATGAGCATGTTAATTTGTTCTGTGTCTGGGTGTAATTTATCTATAATATGTATGTATATAAAAATATATAAGTATGTTTATTAGTTGTCTAGTATCTAGTATTCCACAACTATCACATAACGCTGTCTAGTCCCAAGCTAAGCAGAGCTGGTGTTATGGGTACTAGACAACTGATAAACATACTTATATATTTCTAAATACATACATATTATAGATAAATTACACCCAGACACAGAACAAATGATCATGTTCATCACATAAAAATTTGTCCTGGGAGGGAATCGAACCCACGACCTCCGGCAATTGCCACGACCCATAACGAAACATCGAATAGTGGCTGAAATGATGATGATGGATGATGAATTCAAAATGTTTCTATTACCAAACTAGATAGGTAGGCAACCCCTCCCATAATTTGTATATGGAATGCTGGCAATAACTCAGCTCGACTGAAACGAATAACTGGCAGAGTAAGATGGGGAAAAGTTACTTGAACCACCAGCTAGTCTAGTAACTTGCATGAGGTGTAAACAAAGCATTGAATATTTAATCATTGTTATTTTATGATTGGTTTATTTATTACGAAACGATGAATTTGCCAATTAATAGGGTTTCCATTCATTTACTGGTTATTGTTTGTAGGTAAGTACATTGGTTTCAATGTCAATGACATCACAATAACAGTTTGATAATGTTAAGGTCAAAGTGTTTTTACATAATACAACCTCTTTTTTTATTTTTTTTTAACGATTGTTTAATTTTTGTTTTTTTTTCTTATACAATTTTTTTTTAAATTGATATGTCTTATGACTGGCAGTCTAATTACCAGGTTAATTCCTCCCAACTGAAGGTCAAAAATTCATAGCTCGCCGTCCGCTAACTGTCCGGACCGAGCCCAAGTCGTCGGCGACGCGCAATGTTCCTGCGCGCCTCAAGGAGCTGTCAGCAACAGTAGGGGCCCAGCTGGGTCGAAGCCTACTGGGGCCATGGTTAATTTCGAGAGGTAGCTCAACCCCGGTATGAAGGCACGAAGGAATTTGGTAGGTTTTTAGTCAGAAGAGTCTGACACTATCTCCCGCTCCGCCTAAGAGCAGGGGTTGTCATTGGATGATTTTCCTACCATAAAAAAAATCAAAAATTCATTATCTTCGCAAAAGTTTTGGGAATTAAAAAAGAAATAGTCAGTAAACATATTAGAATTTATTCCTAATGTTAGACACATCAAAAACAGTCGGGTTCAATGTTTATCTTTAGCAAACTGATGTAAACTTACAAAAGATTTATGATGGAAAAGATTTCCATATCTTTTAAATTTTGGATAAAAGTACCTTTTCCTTAAATACTTTGAGAGGGCTTTTGTAGAAAGGGGGATACTTGTCCCACGGGACAATAATTTTAGTAGGAATGAACTTATTGTCAGGAACTGTGTGGTGATGGCCAGTGGTTTAGTCCTCTCATAAAGAATAGAATAGGATAGCACCCGAGTATTTCGAGGTGAGGGTTTTTTTTACATATTTTAACATTCTTCATAGACTTTATTTCGTTTTAGGACCTAATCTTCATAATTCAATAGGTTCTCATGACGCTAGTGAAAATGTAACTGGATATTTAGTATCAGTGCCTCCCTTACCTACTATTATAGTACATTGTTACACTAGGGGTGAAAGTTACTTATTTCGTCCCGAGAAGGAGTTGGCGGTCGAGCGTAGCGAGGTCGCTAATTCGAGGGACTAAATAAGTAACTTTAACCCTGAGGTAAGCACTGTGCTTTTCATTACGAATACAAGACGATAGACCTTGGTTTTTTTTTAAATAATTTGACAGCTGTCAGTTGAAAGTAAAACCAAATAGGATATATAAAATCTTTGAGTAAAACTCCTTAGGGATGACAAGTGTGATACTTTTCAGCCCGCTCCTCAGGCAACTTCAGACCTACTTTCAGAGTATGAGTAATGAAAAAAATAATTAAAATGAAATAAACATCAAATATCATTACATAAATAAAATAAAACTCAAATATAATAAAATTAAAATTCAAATAAAATAAAACTAAAATACAACTAGAGTATTAATACGGTATTAGATTATTATACGTTTTAGATGAGATTAGATTAGGTAGGTATTAGATTATTATAGGTGATCAAACGCGAGCCTATGACCATATATTATTTTTATCCTTTCACGGTTTATTGCGTATTATTTCTTCAAAGATAAACTATCTTCCCATGGGAATACAAAAGTTATGTTAAGGAAATATTTATGTGTGTTTATTTGTAACTTGTAATAAGTTGTATATTTTGTTCACATTAGAGACGTGACTGATTTATTAGTTTAACTTTCTTCTTAAGTTTCTGTGTACCTAAAGCATTTTTTATTCTTATAACTCTGTAGATCTAATCATCTACACTATCTACACTAATAATAATCCTTACTAATATTATAAAAGCGAAAGTGAGTTTGTTTGTTACGTCTTCACGCCTCAATGGATGAAACTTGGTACACGGATAGACCATGTCCTGGAATAGGACATAGGATACTTTTTATCCCGAAAGTAATCCCTTGGGATAATTTTCTGCTACCAAGCGGGCGAAACCGCTGGGAGCAGATTGTATTATTATAGTTAGCCCATATTGTCAAACCGCTGGGCAAAAGCCTTTTATGGACTGGAAAAATTCTAGTCCAAAAAAATATTTTAGGATCCTATTCACAAGTAAATCAAACTGTAGTGTTGACAAGGGTAACCGGTTTTTTTTTACTATGATTGTTTTTTTTTCGGTTTCAAGTTTTTGGCCGCGCATCTATTGTCTTACTATTGTGTCTCTAATTGACGGTATCTGAAGGGTTAAACAAACACATTAATTACGCGTAATCAGTGTTACTACACGAAAAATGTAAATATTCGTAGTGTTGCCACGTAATTTGTTTAAAGCTGAATGCATTTAAAAGGGGATTTCTTGTGTCAAGATACTTCTTAATTTACTGTGTAAAGATAAAGCAAATACATTTTATGTTTTCGGCTGGCAACTCGTATACCTAATGTTCCCGGAACAACAATTAACACTAATTTATCTCGAGGATTGTGGCTGCGGTTTTATTGCTTGAAAATATATTCTACCATTTTGATTAAAATTATTTATGCTGCATACTAAAGAAGGTTCTCTGTAATCTGTAATGAGGGTTGTGTTATTGTTTTGTTAAGAAACAAAAGACTATGTAGTGTGTTTGTATATATATACTGGCTTTTGCCCGCGGCTTCACCCGGGTACATAATCCCAGCATAAAAATTATCCTATGTGTTATTCTGGGATATGGTCTACTCGTGTACCAAGTTTCATCGAGATCCGTTCAGTAGTTTTTGCGTGAAAGAGTAACAAACATCCATACATCCATCCATACATCCATCCATACATACAAACTTTCGCATTTATAATATTAGTAGGATATATGTATGTTGGTGTGATCCACAATGTAGAGTAGATGTAGATGTTTACAGTATTAAGTTTATGAGATGTAAAAACGTTATAAATTCTATGAAGTCAACGCACGTACCGTAGTGGCGCAGATCATTTACAATGTAGGCATGATATCTTATATGACATGATATGATATATATCGCTTTCGCAGGTCTGCTGGAAGAAATTTCTTTGGAAATAAGCAGTACCTTTGTACTAATGTCTCTTATGTATTATCTTTTTTTGTTGTTTTGTGTGTACATAAATAGTAAAATAAATAAATAATAAATAAATATATTGCCTACTTTGTTAGTATAGGTAATACTTAATAGTAGATTATGTGACTAGGGGATAAATCACTGTCTTTAAGACGTGGACGGCAGGTTGAATTCTGAATGTAACGAAGGTTACTAAGTTTTAATCCCGAACGCAGTGAAAGATTTATATAATTAACTCCCGAGCACTGAGAGGGACTGGGCACGCTACAATTATGGTGGTAAGTCTCCTCTTTGAGGCGTGGCTGGAAAGACCTCACGGCGTCCTTACCTTCCGCATGACGCAGGTCCTCACCGGACATGGCACGTTCGGGAGGTTCCTGCACCGGATTCAAGCGGAAGAGACGCCCGGGTGTCGCCACTGTCCTTGATTATTAATAATAATATTCCACAACTATCACACACCGCCGTCTAGTTCCAAGCTAAGCAGAGCTTGTGTTATGGGTACTAGACAACTGATAAACATACTTATATATTTCTAAATACATACTCGTACATATTAAAGATAAATTACACCCAGACCAGTAAAAATGATCATGCTCATCATATAAACATTTTTCCTGCGTGGAAATCGAACCCACGACCTTCTTGCATAGCAGTCAGGGCCACTAACTACTAGACCAACAGGTCAATCCAATATTGAACCAGTGTTGGTTAAGATTAATACAACATACAAATCAAATTAAATATGGGTGCTCTTGACGAGTGATCTATCTGGATTACGTATTACTAAATAGGTACCATAACTCCTTGAACCAATTCAAAAGCAAATTATTATTGGAACTAATTCCAGGTTAAGGGCATGACCGTGTAGAATCCAATTTCTACTCAATCATTTGAGGACGTCCTTCAAATATTGGGCTTGCTTGGCACCTATATTAGAAGACTAGCTTTCCGTCCGCGGCTTCGCCCGCGTGGGCTACAGTTTATATCGCGCGGGCAGAGACCCGTGCTCAGCAGTGGAATTATAGATAGCCTATGTGTTATTCCAATGTCTCTTCTACCTACCTACCAAATTTGATTTAAATCCGTTCAGTAGTTTTTGCGTGAAAGCGTAACATACAGACAGACAGACAGAGTTACTTTCGCATTTATAATATTAGTAGGGAAGTAAAATATTTACTGAGTTATGCGGAGCTTATTAACTTTGTCTTCAGTTTTTTTGCTTCTATGTATTTAATGTCGTGATGATAAATTGATTAGATTGATTTCGGCACCTGAGGGTCAACACAAAGTGATAAACCTTAACTTTTATTTTTTTTAAAACTGGTCAAGTGCGAGTCGGACTCGCGCACTGAGAGTTCCGTGCAAACTACAATTCCCGAACGGAGTCTCGAAGATTTTTCCGAATTGCATTTTTTTTTTGTTTTGTGACGCAGGTACCTAACAACAAATTTACTGGTTTTCAGATTTATTTTTATACCAGTGCTATAAGACCTCGCTTTGTGTCTTTCAGGATTCTGGGTCAACGGGAAGTATCCTATGAATTTCGATCTTTGAGAGTAATAAAATATACGTTATTTTGCGACATAAACGACCGTATTTTTTTTATTCGTTAACTTAGAAGTTTGTTTTTTTCACAGCTTGAAGGGACCGTAGACCTGAGTATATGGTTTTAATTTCAACTCGATACCTCCGCGCGTTCTTGAGATAAACGGTCTTGACAGACAGACAGACAGACGGGTGGATAAAAAAGTAATCCTTTAAAGGTTCCGTTTCACTTTAGTGTGGGGACAAAAATTACAGTTTGATCGGGATTATAAGCATATATCTGTAATTTGCCTCTCTCATATATTTTACGTGTATAACTCTAATACAACTCTTCAACTATCAACAGGCCGAGATTTGCCCCCTTAAATGGTATTCACCCCTAAATTGTAAATTTTGCAGCGTTGATAGCGCACCCACTGTACCCATCAACTTGGACCACAGCCGCTAAAAGGGACCAAAGTTTCAACGGCTGTTGAGCACCCAACCACAATATGTGATCGGGGGCTACGAGCGATGGCCCCCAATTGTTGAGAGCCACTTTTAGGCCCAAGCCCCGAATGCGACTCAAAATCTGTGAAACCCGTAACCAGCAACGCTGCCTCCTTGCACAAACTTCGTTGAGTCGTGACCAGTGTGTCGTTCGAAGTTTGACAACAGTTGTGAGTTGACCCAACAGACTTCTACTGACTAAAACCCACTCTTAATTTCTTCGTCGCCTTTACCAGGGCCGGATTTTCCTTTCAGAAGCGATCCCATGGCCCCAGTAGGCTTCGACCATGCTGGGCTCTAGCGGTTTGCTGACATCTCCTTGAGGCGCGCGTGGAATACTACGTGCAGTCGACCACTTGGGCTTATTGGCATTGCTCGTCGATTACAAGCCCATCCTACGGTAGCTAGAATTCGTTTTTTTTTATTTTTTTTCTGTGGGAAAAATCCTCTTACGACATCCCCCGCTCTTGAGTGGAGCGGGAGATAGTGTCAGACTCATACTGACTAAAAACCCCACCCCGTTCCTCCTAGCCTTCATACCGAGGCTCGAGTTCCTTTCCGATAACCCTGGTCCCAGTAGGCTTTGACCTATTTCGGCCCCTCCTGTCGCTGACAACTCCTTGAGGCGCGCGGAAACAGTGCGCGCCGTCGACGTATTGGGCTCGGTCCGGACAGTTACCGGACGGTTGGACAGCGAGCTACCCATGGCTCGCCGTCCGCGAGCCCGCGTCTAGGGTGGCCAGAAGTCGGGATCGGAATCCCGGTGGCAGCGGCGAGGGCGCCGTTGCCTGATGCGGTCGGCCTCCTCCTTTCACTCCTCCTCGCTCCAACTCTCTCTTCTTCTCAACTCCTTCTTAACCTAAGGACACCCCTTTTGAGGCACAGACTAGAAAAACAAAACAAGAAGGATAAAAAATATTTATTCTTCACTAAGTATTATCAGCCAGTAACTGTTGCACGATAAAAAGCCCCACTCTTCGAAGCCAGCACCAAATGTTACAAGTTCTTCGACTAGATGTACTCGTATCTTCAATCGGTTTAGAAGTGGGAACCGTCGTGATATTCACAGCATAATATGTATCATTATAGATGCTAGGAAATTCTTCAAAATCATAAAAGCATGGGTAGTAGTTTTGGTAGAAATTTGGGTAGTAGTAATAGCCCAAGAACTGTGGTGGGTAGTAGTAGTTGGCACATGTTGGGTATATTATGAAGAGTATGAAAAATGCTGTATAGATTATTACATCTGTTTTGATCATCATTTTCTGGTTAGCAATATTTTGGCATTTACTCATCGTATTAAATAAACCCGTTAATATTGCTGTAATCAATTACTAAGGTTGTTTTTTCTTAATTAAAGATCTCCTAATCGTTAAGTATCGGGTCTGTTTCTTAGAAAATTCGTGATTCTTGTTATCTTGTACGTTTTTTTTTATCTCAAAGTATTTTCTGCTGAAAGAAAAACAATTTTAATAAATAAACCGGACTGGTATTATCGTTCTATAATTAGATAATAAGACGAAAGTTTGTATTGTATCTGTGTGTAGGTAATAGGTATGTTTTGGATGAATATTTGGAAGAAAGGGTTCAGCCGTATAAATATGACGAGTCGGCCCCAAAATGAAAACCACCGTCACAAGTCACAACCGTTTCGGTTGCGTCGAACGCTTCGAGTTGACCTTGCCGCAAATTCTTTTGTTCTGACCACGTGACTGAGCGTTGACATGATGTCGTTCCCGTACATTTGAAGCTTTCTACTGGCGTTAACTATTGCAGATTAGCAACTTGGCTAGGAGTACTGTATCGAAACATATGTTCGACTTGATGAGTAAAAACAATAAAGTAAATTTTTTTATCAGCTTTCGCTATGATTTTGTGATATGGGAAAAAATACTGTACGTATGACTACTGTTTGTATGTATTCAAAGTAATATATCTCAAAAACGAATTAAGCTACGTCAATGAAACCAATGCAAGGCTTCAGGTTACATTACATGATTATTTTTTTTTAATTTTAGTAGATATTTTTTTTTTCTTTTCTCTGAAACTTACAATCATGAAAATAATATATGTTGTATGTGTACCTTTATATGCACTATTAAAAATTACGTGAAAGAAAATTAGTGCAATACTTATTTACAATAACTTCTTTTAGAATATAGGTACTACGTTCAGTGTATGTGAAGGTTTTATAACTGAACATTATTTATCTCTTGGTGTGTTAATTTGCCCTACGTACATAAATCAACCTTGACATCTCCCTAAAAAAGTTAATTACTGTGGAGACAAACTTTTTTTTTGTAATAGGTATGAGGTCTGGTTAAGGACGGCAGCTTGATAAAAATGACTGGAAGAGGAAGACTTTGCCTAACTTAACTTATCCGTGTCAAATTTGGGTAGCGCGACTAGCGTGGCGGCGCGACTAGTAACATTTTGTGCACGTGTCCGAGCTGGTCGCGCCTCCAAAATTGGTGGGCTCCAAACGGACACCAGGTGAGTACATCTCTAAAGAGCTGTACTTTTTATTATTATTAGTTTATTTTGTTGGTATCGGGGACCAGTTGCGTCACAATCCGTAGGCGCCCAACATGGTCGAAGCCGAAAAGAGGGTTTTAGTTAGTAAAACTCTGGCACTATCTCCCGCTCCGTCCAAGAGTGAGAGGTGCCATTGGACGATTTTTCCACCTACAAAAAAAAAATGTCAAGGCCCATAAAGTTTACTTAGCTATTTCAGTCAACCAATCACAATAGAAAACGAGATTTAAAAGCAAACAGAAGACAAACGCAACAAAATTCAATCACAGTTTTCAATAGACTAAAAGACACAACGGAATTTCTCACACGCCACTTGAAAACGTACTTAGAAAGTAATATTCACACAAACACACAAAGGAAGAGCTATCAGGTTATTCAATAAAATGTCTTTCGAAGACATTTTGCTTACCTCCTGTTTTATTTTATTAGTTTTCTTTCAATCTCCTTTGGAAATTCAACTCGTTGCAGACTCTTCTAGGGGAGCATGCCTTAGTTTTATTGTATCACACTCACATACCAGAGCACATGGTTTTACTTGACGATACTCTGAAAATAAACAAGTATTTTTTTGAGGTGGAATATTATAAAATAACTGCTTCCATTGTAAGTGACTGAACAGTTCTGGAGTGACGACTACAGCGTTAGAAGGCCTTCTACATGGTTGGACTGATGAACTGGTGAAGGTTGCGGGAATCCGATGGAGGCGGGTAGCACAGGAACGTTAATTGTGGTGAAACTTGGGGGAGGCCTATGTCCAATAGTGGACGTCTATAAGCTAAAATGGTGATGATGATCTTCTTCTTAACGTATCGATGGCAAAACTAGTTAAATTCCTTGCCTGGCCCAGAATTCGACCACGGCAATGCCGTCCGCTGATGCTGTCATTAGGTCCCTACGTGAGCAGGTAAGACATGGTCTGCGGAGAGACGCCGCATAAACACTGAAGATCGGACCATCCGAGAACCGCCACCTGTGGGGATGATGATGATGATGATGATGATTATAAATGGAGCATGACGTTCTCGTTAGATTTGCACTGACTAAAGTGACTAATCCGGACCTGTATACCTTCAGTTGCCCTTTGCGTTCATAGCCCACGGTAACTCTTTTGAACAAACCTGCAGCTCTGGCAGGTCCCAGCTGACACCGTCAAATATGCTGACAGTTGTTTAAGAAATACAATTCACTGTCGAACCGGGCTTGGTCCTTATCGGACGGTGAGCTAACTTATTCGCTGTCTGTAAGCCCTCGTTTGCTTTGGTTGTTACTCCTGGCACCCAAGGATTCTCCTCACGCTTTTCGCCACCGCCTTCATACGCATAACTGTTGCGTTGAAGGGGGTGACTGATTCCTATGTCCTCTCGTTTTATGCCATGGCTTGGAACAGGGCTGGATGCGAAAAGTCATCGCCGCTGATAACCACCACGAGGACACGGCGGTGCTCCACTGTGGTCTTCGGGCAATCCACACAATAAAAAAAACCCGAGCGTCTTTTCCCGAGCCCTGAGATACAGACTATCTAGTTTGAAGTTGTTTTTTTTTTTGAGATGGTAATTCTTCATATAACTTCTTGTGCTCTGCGTGGAACGAGAGGAAGTCAGACTATTACTGACTGTGTTCTTTCAGTTGTCCCTTTAGTTTCAGAGCCACGGTAACTCTTGCGTTTGGGGTTCATTAGCAATTTACCACTATCTAAAATACTACACTACATACACACTACACTTTTCAATACACTTACTTGGAAACCCGCTCTTATCCCAGCGCTTTTAGGCACGTAATAGACTGTTTTCCGCACTAGTGCAGAAAAGTGCGCGTGTTCTCCCCGCAAATTTTTTATTACATTTATCTTATCAGGCTAGGCGCGCGTTGATGACTCGTCGGTAACCCCGTTTATACATTTTTTCGTAAGTGTGTTGAAAAAAATCGTTCGATACACGTGCAAAATGGTCACAGAATTTGCTTTGTGCGAATTTCGCTTTAGTCGCAAAGCAATGACAAATTTTCTGCACTTGTATCAAAATGTACTATTTTAAACCACTCCTAATATATCAATTTGTGTGTAAATACTCACATATGTGTTACCAGGATAATATTCAATTTCTAAGTATAACTTTAAAATGATGTTACTTCGGTTAAATTGTTCATATCCGACCTAGTTTACGTAATGTACTGTATTGTTTGAATGTTATTATATTGTTCGGATTATGATCTTGTTTCGTAATAAGCTATTATTGTAGGATTGTTGTCATTGATTTGATAACAATAGGTGTGTTTAGCCTTAATTTAATATTTTAGATAGGTGTTATGAAATCAGTGACATTGTCGAATTCACGTTGATTGTACTATGCGTTCCAAATGAGAATAGACTGCGATATTTGACGTGACGTCGTACTGTCAAATCGAAGAAATTTTGTCGAAATTGAAAAATCCAGTTAATCCAGAAGAGAAAAGAAAAATGAAATAAAAAATTTAATTACTTGAAAAATTATTCACTAAAAAGTAAAAAATAAATACATTAAAAAAACAAAAAAAACGTTAAATAATAATAATGGACAAAAAATATAATTGTGAAAAAAGCGTGAGGTGCTCGATTTACAAAAAATATAGCACAAAGCGCACCACGCTTTTATTTCCTTTTTCAAATAATTAAAATTATTTAATTTTTCCTTTCGAGATACGGAACCCTAAAAAGAACGTTCTTTAATTGACAACAAGTTAGTGCTACTACTCACCTCCCAAACCACTCTTACTTCCTCATCAACAAACTCAATTCAATAAGCCCATAATTCCGCGTTCACGGTCTCTTGATCTATCGAGTGTCACCGCATTCGAGGCCACGGTTTGAAGATAAATTGCCCCAGGCTGAAGAAACAATTAAAAACTTGTTTCATTTAGTTAATTAAGCCCGTCGAAGCGTCCCAGTTACTGGCTTTCCATACAAATTAGTGCAACGGTTAGCAGCTTATACTTATTGCCCTTAGCAGTAGGCGAGCAGCATGCTTGAATAATAAGTTTGTAGTTAGTGTTAGCACACACGGGCTACAAAAAAAGGCCGCTTCAAGTTTCTTTTTGAGGCGGCCTTTTTTTTGTGGCTCGTGTGCGGCGGTGCCACCACAAAAAAAAACTAACAAATACAATGGTCACCGGGCCATCCAGGCAACTGAGAGGTTGTTTTGCACTTGCCTTGACCTGTGTTGTACTTATTGTCGGTGGTGTCCAACTTGTGACATTTTCAAATATTTATGGGAAAAAAAAATATAACATGGTGTAAAAACTTTTGGAATCCATTCAGTACCCCTAGCTAAGTTGCTAACGCTAGTAGAGAGCTTAAAATGTACGGGATTGATGTCATCTCAGTCACGTGGTCAGAACAAAAGAATTCACTCTAAGGTCAACTCGAAGCGGTAGACGCAAGCGAAACGGTTGTAACTTGAGGGGTTATTGAATCTGAACAAACTAAATTCAGGTTTCGTATAAACGAAAAATAATGTTGTATATCAGTTTTTTTTTACTAGACCTCGCTAAAATTGCAAGTTAATCTTGTTGATTATGTTGTTTTTCTTCTGTGTATTCTTAGTTCAGTTTTGCTTAGTTCGGCTTGCTTAATTACTGAAATTGCTTCATCTAAAGTGGGACAATCAGTCCAAGTACATACCAAACTAGACTTCGGGTTATCAAATCTAATCTTCAAACTAATTCAGCTTCAGAGAAGTTAGTCTAGGCATGTGTGGAGACATATTATTTCTAAGCCCATTTGATAAAGGCATTCCTAAAGACTCTCACAGACTTACTATAAGCGACAAAGGGTTTCATAGAAATTAGTTGAAAACTAGCTTTTACCCGCGTACGTAAATTGTAGCCTATATCAATTAGGAATATGTTTTATTCCTGAATGACATCCTTACTAATATTATAAAAGCGAAAGTGAGTTTGTTTATTTGTTTGCTACGTCTTCACGCCTAAATGGCAAAACTGATTTTGATGAAACTTGGTACATGGATAGACCATGTCCTGGAATATGATAGGATACTTTTTATCCCGGAAGTATGTTCCCTTGGGATAATTTTCTACTATCACGCGGGCTAAGTCTCTGGGAGCAGCTAGTAAGCTATAATTTTAGGTTTCTATGGGTAAAAAACATTTTGCTGTCGGACCAGTACTTTCAGAGATTAAGTCATAAAAACAAAAAAAACGAACTTTACTTCTTTATAATATTAATGTAGATTATTGTAAAAATTGAGAAAATATGAGGATACGTTGTCGCATAGTTGTCACACTTTGTTTTGAGATAGGAAATCAGGACCCTTCCTGATTTCCTATCTCAAAATGGAAGTAAAACATTCTTCGTACAAAAACTTCATTTTTGTACCAATACTTGGCGTTGGCATCGCGACAGTATCACGCTTGCATCGGGCCGGAGAATCAGTCTGAAAGCAGTCAGTTTTATCGCGACTGTATCGATGCAAACGCGCGACAAATTCGCTACTGCATCGCTACAAAAAGTCACCATGGACGAAGGGTCTTTGAGGTGCGCGTAGAACACAACGCACCGTCGACTACCCTTATACAGGCTGTCTCTGACATCTACGGATCCAGTACATGATTCCGTACCCCCCAGTGGTGGAATTTTCAGTCGTCTTTTTCATAATAAAAAAAACCGGTTCTTTTTTGTATTTAAACTGTGTAAAATCGTTATTCTAACCAACCCTGGTGATTTTTTAAGTAAAAAAAAAAACAAAAAAAAATTATTTAAAATTAATTAATTAAAGACTTATAGGGGTAGATAAAATCGTTATTCTAATCAATCCTGATGAGATTTTTAATTTTAAAGATAATTCTTATATTTTTTTCAGTAATAATGTTATAATAACGATTTTATACAGGTTTAAAAAAAAAAAAAACCGACGAAAAGTTTCACCACTGGGATGTCAGAGACACCCTGCATATAAAAAGGCTGAACCTGTCTGTGGTGGCCTTAAGCCTGGGCATGGATGGTTTCACTCAAAGGCAAAAGACTAACATGTAGTTACTTGAGTGACTGTTTACTTGGGACTCGTAAATTGTTGCTCAAATAATTTAATAATAATGTTGTTAGTGTCTGACAATATGCTTGATTAAATTTTGTTTAGGTATAATAAATGTTTTGTGACTACATAATATAACAAGTTTTTAATGAAAATAATTTTTTTTTATAGCAAGCTTTTATAGTTCGGTATACCTATATAATTAATACTCGTCAAGATGAATCATACGAGCCCAAACTAGATGGGGTTGTGTCGTTTAACTACCAAGTTCCTATTACAAGGAGCTGATTTGATGATGGAACCTTCCAGTTCCATCATCAGATCAGCTCCTTGTCATAATAATTTTTCATTTTTATCTGATTTACACATGCATGCAAAATTTCAGCTCGGGAAGTGGGTCAAATTTAATTTGCAAGATTTGATAACAGACAAACATCGGGACAGGTGAAATTAAATAAAAGCTTGTAAAATTAGAATTTAGCCTGCGATTTTGTTCGTCGGAATGTTTTTTTTTTAACCTTTAACATCTCTTAAACCCTTTAAGCCTTGTGCAAAACGGAACCCTTATAGGATCACTATGTCTGTCTTTCACAACCCTTTATCATGTGTATCAAGATGAAATTAAAACCATATGCTTGGATCAAGCCTGCAGTTCTTTGAAGCTGAGTTTTTTTCTTTTCCCCCAGTTGTAGCTATCAGGAAACCCATACTCTGACAAGGAATTCCACTCCTTAGCTGTGTGCACAATAAGTATGTGTGTGTGTGATAATGACACACCCTGTTTCTACGTGCAGAGCCACCTAAAAAAAGTGGTTAGAGCTAGTAAAAAGTAGTATTCAGTCATTTATGGACTTGCTGACCATATATGAGCAGTGGTGGCTAAGTGGTAACGGCCCCGACTTACGAGTTGTAGGTCGCGGGTTAACCCAGCCAAGCACATTACTTTGTGTTATTTATTTTATCACCACTGCTCTCAGAACGGTGAAGGAAAACA
This sequence comes from Mythimna lalbum, assembly GCA_949319445.1. Classification (NCBI taxonomy): domain Eukaryota; kingdom Metazoa; phylum Arthropoda; class Insecta; order Lepidoptera; family Noctuidae; genus Mythimna; species Mythimna lalbum. The sequence continues at coordinate 13,334,499 of OX439357.1, read as the reverse complement.
TCGTGAGGAAACGTGTCCTAGAACAAAAAAATTCGAAGACATGTGATATCCACCAATCCACACTGGGCCGCGTGGTGGATTATGGCCCATGCCCTCTCCTAGAGAGGAGGCTTGAGTTACAGCAGAGGGAGCATTATAAGGCCGACTATGCTATGATATGTACTTGCTTACAGGTTTCACGAACCCCTCGTTTGAAACAAACATACTTATCACTGTTTTATGCAAGATAAAGTCTGGCATCTTGCAAGTTTTGTTTTATTAAAATGACAAAACAACTTTCTGGTTGTGAAACCCTTTACCGAAATAAGTAAAATAAAATTTCAAAAGAATATAACAAGCAAAGTTAGTTACCAAAGTTTAGTTGAACATCCTTGGAACATGAGAAGAATACAAAACAAATTATCTAATATTTTGGAAGGAAATAATGTTTTTTTTTTTTTTCAATTAATAGATACTTACGACAATTTCTCATGTTAGATTTTAAGGACCGGTTTTTATTAAGAATAAGAATAATTTATTAAATAGTTATTTAATTAGTAATTTAAATAAAAATGTAGAACAATAATTTTTTACGTCTTCACGCCTAAATGGCAAAACCGATTTTGATGAATTTTGGTACAGAGATAATTGGGACGCTAGAGATGGACATAGGCTAATTAAAAAAAAGTTAGAAAAGGGGGAGAAAGAGGGAAGAAAAGGGGAGAGGAATTAAAGTATACTAATAAACGCGGGCGAAGCCGCGGGTAAAAGCTAACACAAGTTATAAGTAATATAAGTTTGTTTCTTGGAACTGGTTTTTTTGACTGGCCTGTTGGTCTAGTGGTTAGTGACACTGACTGCTATGCCCGAGGTCGTGGGTTCGATTCCCACCCAGGACAAATGTTTGTGTGATGAGCATATACATTTGTGTGTCTGGGTGTAATTTTTCTATAATATGTATGTATTTAGAAATATATAAGTATATTTATCAGTTGTCTAGTACCCATAACACAAGCTCTGCTTAGCTTGGGTCTAGACAGCGTTGTGTGAAAGTTGTGGAATATTATATTATATTATATTATACGACACTAGTAACTCTCAACAGAGTTGTATACATTTTGTTGGTAGCGTCGACTGGTCGCGAAATATAACCCAAACAAAACTTACTTGTGTCCTAATGTTCTGTGTTTGTTCATTTCTCTAATTCCCCTTTACTCACACAATCAACTCAAGAACGATTTTGCTAAGTAACTTGATCGTCTCACTTTCAACCCGCTTTCATTAAAGTTGAGCAATTTACTAAAATGATTATTTATTCACTAGTTTAAAGGTCTAGAGACAGATTTCGCTTTTGGTGACAGAAAATCGGTTTCACCGAGCATTTGAAATTGTCTTAGTGATCTACGGCGTTTTATCTAAGTTAGTATGTATAGGTAGGTACAGTCAGCATCCATAAAAGCTAAACATTTTCGAGCTACATAGACTTATCTGTTGGTCTAGTGGCCTACATTGACTGGCCTGTTGGTCTAGTGGAAGCTTAGAAGAACTTGTGTTATGAGTACTAGACAACAGATAAACATACATATATATTTCTAAATACATACATATTATTATACAACGTGTAACAAAAAGGGGGTATACATACCAAGTGCACGGCCTCTTGATAAGATAACAAACGATACGGAAAGGGTTTTCTAACCTTATGTTTACATGGTAGGAAGTTGTGATTTATTCCATACATATGATACCAGAAACCGAACATTTCAAACTGAAACCAATACATCACTAGCAAAAAGTCAGCTGATCGGTGTCATTGAACTGTTTATGACTAAAAACAAACCTCTTACTCCTGGTATTTCTTCAAACAGTGGATAAAGGGTTCCGCATGTTTATTTTTTCTAACATTTTTTTTAAGAAAAATAGTTTTAAGAAGAAATAAGTTTTTCCTACAAAGACTAAGATTATGTTTGTGTACAACAAACCAAGCCAAAAACTAGAGCGAGTGCGTGCGTTGGCCATCGAAAAACCTGCGCGCCGCGTAGGGCCGTGTTCGTTAGCGCGCAGCGCATATTATTTTTCGTGCGACTCACGCCGCTTTTAGAGGAGACTAATTAGATAAGGGTATTCGTAAGGATATGGAATAATTAGGTACCTATCTGGTATTTACGTGAAACAATAAGAAATATCTACATACTTTTTTATTGTTTTACGTAGATAGGATAGTAACAAATACTTAATTTACGAAAAATTTAAACGAAGTACCTACGTAAAATCTAAACGAACGTTGTACTCGGCGTTAGACGCTGCGAAAAAGGATTTCATATCTGTTAAAATGAACCCAAATATCATTTCTAAGCAACTTATGTGCCTCCTGGTACAAATAAACTCCCAGTGGGTTCCGTTCTTGAATTTAATTTAATTAGAGGACTTCAATAAGTTGTCACTTTTTGCAGGGTCGAGATGAATTTTCATACGTACCTAATTCTTTTTATGTCGGTTGCTATACATAGGATACGTACTTAGTTAACAAGAAATTAATTATTTAGATGTAGTGTGCGCATTCACGACGCCGCGTGAATGCGTGTGAGTTTAATTTTACCCCGAGATTATAATCAAATCAACAAATCTTTCGCGTTTATTTCTAAAAAAACTATACGTTTGCGCACAATTAGGTCTTTGCGTAACTTTTTGCCTTTTCTACAAAAACATTACCAGTAGTAGCACAGTTTAGTCTTAATTTATCATTTTAAAATAAATGAAAAACATGCGAAAGTACTAGGAGTCCATAAGAAACGAGAATTGTTATTGATAATTTTAAAAAACGGTTCACAGATCCCTAAAAAAATTCCTTTGAGAAGCTCAAATGTTATTGAACACGATAAAATAGTTTTGTCCCAGTCGCACGCGCCGCCTGCGTGTTTAATGTGAGAGAGTAATTGATCTTCATTTGTCGGACCACACCGCACAAACTTTAAAACTTCCAGTAAAAAAGACATGTCTAATCAAAAGTTGGAATATAAAAGTGCGTGACTATAGTAATGAAAATTTGATGAAATTCAAAGACTGTTTGAAATCAATTTCTTTTTCTGATCTCTACCTCACTAAAGATCCTAACATCGCATATAACCACTTTTTAGAGTTGTTCCAATTATTTTATAATTTATGTTTTCCGATTATGTACAAAAAAAGAAAACTAATAAACAATCCAAATTGGCTAACACCTGGTATTAAATGGTGTAGCCAAATAAAACGACAGTTGTTATGGCAACATAGATTAAACCCATCTAAGTCAAATGTGACAAAACTTAGAAATTATTCAAACCGACTTAAGAAAATTATAAAATTGACACAATTAGCAAAGAATACTTATAAAATAAAGACAGCATATAATAAATCGAAAATGACATGGAATATAATCAACAGAAATAAATGCAACTCTCCACCAGAATATATAAAAGAAATAAATTATGACGGCGTTACATACACTACTCCCAAAGACATAGCAAATACCTTCAACGACTACTTCATAAGCCAAGCAGAAAAACTTTCTACTACTTCGACACAACAGTCCACTGACAATAAAATCAATTTCTCTGCACAGTCAATGTTTTTGGCCCCTATCATACCAGATGAAGTAAATAGAATTATAAAAGACTTGAAGAATAAAAATAGTGTAGGATATGACGATATTTCTACAAAGGTCCTAAAATATGTTTCAGAAATAGTATCACATCCTCTCAGCTTCATATTTAATTTATGTATTGAGTCTGGAACCTACCCCGATAAACTTAAACCTACTGTCATAAAACCTTTATTTAAAAAAGACGATGAGAAAGATATTAAAAATTACAGGCCAATAGCTCTCGTTCCAGTAATATCCAAGATATTCGAAAAATGGATATATAGGTCCATGGAGGGATACCTCAATAAACATAATATACTTGTGAAAGAACAAAAAGGATTTAGGAAAGATCACTCAATAAATATGGCAATTTATGACTTTCTTAATGATATCTTAGCTAACATGGATGAAAGAATCCCCATATCAGCGATATATATGGATATGACTAAGGCATTTGACTTGGTCAACCATGATATACTGCTGAGCAAGTTAAATGCTTATGGGATAAGAGGAAATGTCTTATCACTCATAAATTCGTACTTAAAAAACAGAACACAACATACAGAAATAAGTCGAATTAGTAAGTTAAATAAAACTGTTATAAAATACATATCCAAAGAACGAATAATATCTTCTGGAGTGCCTCAAGGCAGTGTGCTAGGGCCTTTATTATTTCTTATATATATAAATGACTTTCCTCAGAATATACCCTATCCTATGACATTATTTGCTGACGACAGTACTATTATTGTTAAACTTGATAAAAATAATAAAGACTTTGAAGCTAACATACTCAATGCATTTCAACAAGCTGTTAACTGGTTGGAGCATAACAACTTAATTATAAATTTGAAGAAAACAAAAATTATGAACTTTCGTCAAAGAGTTGCTAATTTGCCACTAAATGTAATCTTTAGTAACGAAAAAATTGAAGAAGTTGCAAGTACAAAATTTTTAGGCTTAACAATCGACAATAAACTTAATTGGAAAGAACATACTTCTTTATTAATTAAAAAAATTAGTAAGTTTGTTTTTGCTTTGTATAAACTAAAGAAAGTAGTCAGTCAAGCAGCGGTAGTCACTGCATACTACGGATATGTCGATTCCATACTACGCTACGGAGTCATGTTTTGGGGAAACTCCTGCAATAAGGACATGGTATTTAAAGCGCAAAAAAGATGCATTAGGGCTATTACCGGTATAAAAATAACTGATAGCTGCAAACCTTATTTTAAATCGTTAAAAATTATGACTTTACCTTGCTTGTACATATTTGAAACTTCTTTATTTGTTAAAAAGAACATGCATCTATTCAGAAAAGCATCTGAACATCGCTATAAAATGATTAGACAAGAATATAGACATGAACTATGCATTCGGCCATCAAAGACCGCCTTGATGCACAAAAGTATACTTTGCATGGCACCTAAAATATTTAATAAATTACCAAATGGAATTAAAGACCTAAATATTATTCAATTCAAAAATAAATTAAGACATCTGTTATTGGAGAAATGCTATTACACTGTTGAAGAATTCCTTAATGATAAATTATGAATTATTTGACATTGATATTTAATTTAATTTTGTTATTGTATTATTATTTTCATTGTACCTAGTAAATTATTTGACATTTATTTACCTTTGACATTGTATCATTATCTTTTAGTATAGTAAGTTATTTGACATTTATTTACTGTTGACATTGTATATTTGAGTGTAGTAAGTTATTTGACATTCATATTTATTTAACTTTGACATTGCATTATTATCCTAATTTCTATTCATTGACCTATATTGTTTTGTTATAATCCTTAATTTTATTTGAATTTGTTGATTATTCTTATTTACAATGACAACTGAATTATAAGAAAGAGTGTACACCTTCTAGGTAGATTTTTGAGGAACTAATTTATTTATTATTAAGATCTCATGTAAAATGTACCAAAAATCACACCAATAAATGAATTTTGAATTTTGAATTTTGAGAGATGGCAATGTTGTCGTCGTCCGTTCGGCAACTCTCTTTGGCGGTACTGGAGGCGTCTTTGTACGCGCCGAAAGTCAAATTTAGGTAAATAAATAAATATAATTTTGCATTAGTGGATGACCAATAATCTTACGATGCAGTCGCATAGCATAATTATCCGTTCCGGTGTTTGTGATTTGGATTTTAAACATTATTTTATTGCAGTTGTGATAATCGTGTGTTTCTATGGTGATGGTGTTAAGTAATAGTGAATATTATGAGATGATGTTGTGTGTCGGAAGAGAGGACGGCCGGTAATGTGCGAACTGCTCGCGAACTTTATCGTCCTCGATTTATCGCGGGTACCTAGAAGGAGCTGAGCGCCGACAGTTTCTTCGGTAAACACTATCGATCCAGAATTTGAGGAGGCCGTACTCGAGCATTTTGAAAATAACCCACGTAGGTACTAGCGCACTCGGCGAGCTGCATTGGCGCTGTATACCTCTAACCATATGCAAGTAGGTATGGCGAGTGTTGCAGAATGAAGGTCAGCACCCATACCTCTTCCGTCGCATCCAGGAACTGACACCTGCAGATATTTTGCCTCGCGTAACTTTCTGCTTTTTTGAGGCAAAATTTTAAGTAGGCAGGTACTAGGCAAACAGCGTTTCATTCACACACGCGCCGCGCGTATCGAAATTAGGTAGAATTAGGAAGAGAGGTACTAGGCGATCAGATTTACAGAAGAAGTCTTTATTAGTATTAGCAAGTGACGTGGAATGTTATTGACCCTCGTAGTGTCGTGACACGTTTGTTATGATTTGAATTCGAGAATCATACGATACCAAGGATACCAAGAATTTGGTATCAATTCTTTGAGTAATTTATTTTGAGCTGAAACTTTGTGTAGAGATTCTATACCACCAGTAAACTTCAGGGCTTTTTGATGTATATACCCTTTTTGTTACACGTTGTATATAGCAGTCAGGGTCACTAACCAATAGACCAACAGGCCAAAAATGGGTATATATGGTTTTTGGTTTTTATTGCATTTTGCAGTTTTTATTTTAGAAGTCCAAAATTTGGGCTCTTATGGCTCTCTTGAAAAGTGATTAGCTCTCAAATCACTTTTCAAGAGAGCCTCTTAAGGTGGTGCATCACGACTCACATTTTCACTGTTTTTCATACAACCGCTCATAACTGATTATGACGTTATTACACACTTTTCATTAGATATTTTGGAAACACAGTAGGTATCTTGTGGATACTGTGTTTACTCTAGGTTTCTAAAGAAACCAATTTCTAAATTTGTGTAAAACGAATCCAGTAAAAACCTCTGAAAGTGTCCTATTTTGTATGAACACTTCATAATTTGCCTAAAAACTAAAAAAGTCAAAAAAATAATACAGGATTACTTTTTTGACTTTTTGACCTTGCAAATTTTATTAAGATTCTAAATGATGACCACTTTTTCCAAAAACTTTTAAGGGTAAAAAAAAACAGCTATTTCCTGGAGCAAATTTTGTGAAATTTTCGTGTAAATGTCGAAATTACCGAATACTAACAGAGTTTCCAAGCGTTATCTCTTTTTTTTTGCGTTGCCTTTTCGTCAAACATTGCTTTGGATTGCATTCAATGAAGTTACAAGCTTTTAAACCATTTTCGATGTTTACGATAAGCGAGTGGAGAAGGACCCTCTTAACTCTCTCACCGTGACGCCTCTGCGTAACGCGAAAGGAAGGGGAGCAAGTGGTAACCGGCCGTCCAATAGACACCAGGCCCCCTAGCCAAGTTACAACCGTTTCGCTTGCGTTGAACGCTTCAAATTGACCTTGCCGCCAATTCTTTTGTTCTGACCACGTCACTGAGCGTTGAGGAGACGTCATTTCCGTACATTTGAAGCTTTTTACTAGTGTTAACTATTGCAGATTAGCAACTTGGCTAGGGGTACAGGCTCCAGTCCATGGCGCATTATGTTTCACGAGCCCCTCAGAGAGATGTCAGTGTAATTTATGCCTTACCAAAAACGGTGTGAGGAACTTAATCACAGTTATCAACAGTTATTTATGTATTTCATTTCAATAAAATTATACACCCGCAGGTACACAACTTCAATATTTATTTCAATTACACATACGAGTAATTACATATATGCTTCACCCTAGTCCGTGCGTCACTGCGGGGTGCCAACTGTAAATCAGCGCTGGGTGTCTAACGCCCTGCAAATGCTGAGGTGGTCACCCTTTCGATGCGGGCACGCTCGGCGCACTTTGTACTTTTATTTTTGTTTACTTTGTGTATATAACCGTTGTGCTGTGCTGTGTCTGTTCTGTACCGAATAAAAGTATTTCTATTCTAATCTATATGTGTAATTCCCTGCCGGAGTCTATGTTTCCTGATAGCTACAACTCGGGAATATTTTAGTCAAGAGTGAATAGGTTACTTCTAGGTATGCGCGTTCCATCGTTGACCACATCGTCGCTTTCTACTAGGTGACATAGCGGTCAAGCGCAAACCTATCAAAAATAAAAAAAGATTAAAAGATAAATCCAAAGAAATAAAAAGAAACAAAAAAAGAAAAAAAAGAAGAGAAAAAAGAAGAAAAAAAAGAACAGAGAAGAGTTAAAGATTTTTTTTTATTTGATTTTTTTTACATGAACTCTGATATCCACATATCCATACTTTGTAAATTGTCATGGTGTACAATAAATAATTAAGAACTAAGATTTATCACGTTTTTTTGTATTTTAGCTGACTGTACGCTTTTGTGTCAAAGCGGTATTTGTAGATCCTACGTTACAGCTAATCACTCACTTTCAAAGTCTCATTAAACATGCATATCTCAATCACTAAAATTTATCAGACGATTATCTCTGGTAAATATCACTGTCAGTGATAAGACCGCCAATATACCCATAGATTTAAGTTTGTGAAAGAGTTATGTTTTTATTTTGATGTACAATAAAGTTGTCTATGCAGTTATTCTAATATGTTACTTGATTTCAAATCAAATCAAAGCGTTTATCTGTATTTTTTTTATCTGATATAACTAGTGCTTGACTGCGATCCCACCTGATGGTAAGCAGTGATGCAATCGTTGATGGTGAGGCGCACTAGTTTATTAAGAACCTATTCACTCTAGCCTTGAAGACGCCTAAATTATAATCGGACAGGAAGACCGCAGCAGGCAAATTGTTTCCAGTCCTTCGATGTACGCGGTACAAATGACGAGGAGAAACGCTTAGTCCGGACCGTAGAGGTTTCAACAACGTATGGGATACTCGCCGTACGTCGGTTTGTCCGATGGTATAAATAAGATTGCGGAATCAATTTGAAAGGAGAAACTGGCTGACTAACATATTAACGCACAGCGCAAGCTACTAGGACTAGTAGTTTGCGCTGTGCGTTTTTTTTTTCAAACTCCTAGGTTTGAAATTTTGCACAAGGTTTTTTTTATGACATTTGAACACCTGGTGACAATCGAAATACCTATGCAATGTACCTATTTGGGACGGGCTCGTGGACAGCGAGCCATGTGTAGCTCGCTGTCTGATCGTCCGGTAACTGTGCGGACCGAGCGAAGACGTCGACGGCGCGCACTGTTCCCGCGCGCCTCAAGGAGTTGTCAGCAACAGGAGGGGCCCAGCTGGGTCGAAGCCTACCGGGATCGGGGTTATCCGAAAGGAAACTAGAGCCCCGGTATGAAGGCTAGAAGGAACGGGATGGGGTTTTTAGTCAGTAAGAGTCTGACACTATCTCCCGCTCCACCCAAGAGCGGGTTTTGTCATAAGATGATTTTCCCAATCGCAAAAAAAAGGTCTAGGAGTTTGAAATTTTGCACAAGGTTTTTTTATGACATTTGAACACCTAGTGTCAATCCAAATACGTAAATTAGATTGTTGATCCAATGTTCCTATTTGGATTTCGTTGATGCGGTCAGCACTGCCCTCAAGCCTGTTTCCTTTAGAGCAGTCTTTCCCAAAGTGGGCGATAACGCCCCCTTGTGGGCGCTGCAGGTCTCAAGGGGGGCGGGAAGAGACCCAGAAAGAAAATGGAGGCGTTGTGTAGAGGGGGATACTCTGTTTTAATACTATAAAGTTGCGTTTCAATAATCATTCTTATTGGCAGGTGGAGCCCGTAAGAGTTAACTTGAGAACTAAGCGCCGTTGTATGTTACCTACTGCGCTCAGGTTTCAAGTTGCGGGTTATAGTAAAAGTTTCGTTTAGAATTCTCCGTTAATATACATAATATACGTATCTAGGTCACAATAATTAATTAATTAATTTAATTTGAAGTTATAGTGGTTTTTAAATAGGTGAAAAAATGGGGGCGCTAAAAAAATATTTATTCTCAAAGTGGGCAGTAGACAAAATAAGTTTGGGAACCACTGCTTTAGAGAATAGCACACCAGGTCATAACAGACAGAGTTATTTTTACGTTTATAATATTAGTATAAATAGTTGCAGAAGAAGTGAAATAAATGCACGAGCGTCTTTCCTCATAGGAACCAGTAAATTTAGGAAGTAAGTTGCAGGAAAACCGTGGGGATTACGTGGGTCGAAAGTTCGACATAACCTTTTGTACGGTGGAAACTTACGTCTGTTTGGCACGAAAATATGTTCGATCGTTTATTTATTTACACAAGGGGCCAGTGTCATGTTGCTTTATGTGATGGATTGATATATATAAATAAATACCGAAAGACGCAGCGTTAGAAGACCTCTCGTAAGGTGGACCTATGATCTAATAAGAGCCGCGTTAATGCAATTGATTCAAGACGCACACGACCTTTTATTATGGCGATAATTGGGGGAGGCCTGTGTCCAGCAAAAGATGTCTATTAGTTAAAATAATTATGATGATGAGATAAATAAAAAAACGGTTGATTGCGAGTAGGACTCGCACACAAATTGGTGTACCTACGTAATGCACACATAGACATTAGTGATGCTGTATTACTGATCGTATTTGCCATGATACAATATCGTTCGCCATACAATTCAATGGACTATCACATACGATGAAGATAATAAATAATGTTTCATATTTTCGTATTTTAAGATGAATTTGTATGACGAGCGATATTGTATAAACAAAGTCCCCAGCTACGTCTGCCTGTCTGTCTGTTCGCCTTCGCATTTACAATTAGGTACTGCATCGATTTTTAGGCGGTTTTCACCACTCGATAGCGTGATTCTGGAGGAAGGTGACGCCATCGCAACCTGCTACAATCCTTGTATACTCCGTTTTAACTGAGTTCAAAGAAGGAGGAGTTGTTAAGTTTTTGTACTTATTTCTGTGTACATTAACGATATTTGTTGAAGATGTCGGGAAAATTTAAGCCGAAAGGGGAACCGTGCTACCCCGAATTTAACGCGAGCGAAGCCGCGGACAAAAGCTAGTGTTGTATAATTTATAAGTCCGTGTTAAAAGTGTAGTGTAACCTACATATTTACACTTACAGACTTTATACACAGAAATCCATTGACAACTTTACTAAAACCCAAATTGTACCAAAATAATAAGACCATTATAGAATTTAAACTTAGTAAGGTCGCTTAAGGTGGTGCATCACGACTCACATTTTCCCTGTTTTTCATACAACCGCTCATAACTGATTATGACGTTATTGCACACTTTTCATTAGATATTTTGGAAACCCAGTATCTTGTGGATATTATCTAGGTTTCTAAAGAAACCAATTTCTAAATTTGTGTAAAACTAATCCAGTAAAAACCTCTGAAAATGTCCTATTTTGTATGAACTTTGACACTTCATAATTTGCCTATAAATTAAAAAAGTAAAAAAAGCAATCCTCTAGAGACCTTGCAAATTTTATTAAGATTCTAAATGATGACCACTTTTTCCAGAAACTTTTAAGGGTTAAAAAAAACAGCTATTTCCTGGAGCAAGTTTTGTGAAATTTTCGAATAAATCTCGGAATAACCGAATACTAGCAGAGTTTCCAGGCGTTATCTCTCTTTTTTGCGTTGCCTTTTCGTCAAACATCGGTTTGGATTGCATTAAATGAAGTAACAAGCTTTTAGACCTTTTTCGATGTTTACGATAAGCGAGTGGAGAAGGACCCTCTTAAGCAACCCTTTCACGATTACCTGAAGTAGTGAAAAGGCTACTTAAGCTTCGGTGCTTAATTTTGTAATTTAGTCTGTTTTTATTAAGTTTAGAGTTGGGATAAGAAAACTTGATTACGCGAAGCATCTTAATCGCACTTTTTCGTTTTCTAAGAAAATAGGTAGAAATGTTTGACATCCAGGGATTTCTTGATTATTTAAAGCAAGTTTAATTAGTAAAGAAAGTTCTAAAAAACTTATACACAAATGGTGCAGTGCTTGAGAGATTGGCTACCGCGTTGTGTGTCGTGAGCTCGATGCCCACACGGAACAAATTTTTGTATAGGCTGTATATACCGATAGCTGTTTCGTGTCTGAGTGACTTGTGTATGAGAGTTATATTTGTGCACGCTCCCAAGATACATGAGTTAAATAATTTCAAGCGTGGGATATTTTTTTTTTAAGAAATTAAAATTAACCCTTCAGATACCGTCAATTAGAGACACAATAGTAAGACAATAGATGCGCGGCCACCGGTGGTCGCTTGGGGATTCATGAATTAAATAAATACCCAGCCCTACCGCTGTTAACAAACGAGTTGATGATGCCTTTGAACAGCTGGACAGATCCTCATAAATAAAATTGTAACTAAAAACCATCTCGATTATGTCAGCTTTCAAACAAAAAACCCTCATCAAAATCGATCCATTCGTTTGGCAGCTACGATGCCACGGAGAGACACACAGACACGTCTTTATAACATTCTTCTTTTTCGTCGAGGGTTAAAAAAAAGAGAAAATAAAAAAGACCTGGCAAAGTGCGAGTCGGACTCGCGCATTGGGGGTTTCGTGCTAATTGCAATTCTCGAAGGCTATTCCGAATTGCAAAAACTTTCTTTTTTTTTGTGACGTAGGTAACAACAAATTTACTGTTTTCATATTTATTCCTATACCTGTGCTATAAGACCTTGCTTTGTGCCAAATTTCAAGAATGGATCTGGGTCAACGGGAAGTACACTATGAATTTCGATCTTGGAGAGACCGAGGACCGCAGACCAGAGCATATAGTTTTATTTCAACTCGATACCTGTATGCGTCCTCGAGTTAAAGGGTCTTGACAGGCAGACAGACAGACGGACTGACGGACAGCAAAGTGATCCTATAATGGATCAATTTTTTCCTTTTGAGGTACAGAACCCTAAAAAGAACATTTCTTCCCATTGCTGGGTAAAGGTCTCCTTTAAATTCTTGTTACAAGACAACTCAACCAAAAATGTTAATTCCACATTGTGGAAGAGTTTTTTGGCGCCATATTTTAGGTAGTTTCAATAAGCGTGGGGTTTTATAATTTGTATTTTATTTTTTAATTTACTGTATATAGTTATTTAGTTAGTTTAATTGTTGTAAGACTTATTTTATTGTTGTGAGACTTGAGTGGCCTAGAGGTCCAGAACAGATTGGAGGTGTGGGGGCACAGACTGGAGAGTGTTGGCCTGAAATTGAGCAGAACCAAAACAGAGTACTTGTTCTGCGATTTCGGCGGTCTCTCCAATCCTGTGCCTTTATCTCTCGCCGGAACGCCCATACCGATCTGTTCCCACTTTAGGTACCTAGGGTCGCTCGTCCAAGGGGATGGTGAGGTAGACCGGGACGTAACACATCGGATCAACGCAGGATGGATGAAATGGCGACAGGTCACGGGAACCACTTGTGACCCACGGATGCCCCTCAAGTTAAAGGGTAAAATCTACAAGTCCGTGATAAGGCCTGTCGTACTGTATGGATCAGAATGTTGGGCTGTGAAAAAGATGGATGAAAAAAGATTACATGTAGCAGAGATGAGAATGTTAAGATGGATGTGTGGTGTGACAAGAATGGATAAAGTGAGAAATGAGTATATTAGGGGAAGTTTGAAAGTGGCGCCAGTGACTGAAAAGTTGAAAGGAAATCGTTTGTCTTGGTATGGTCATGTGAAAAGGAGGGACGAAACGCATGTTGCTAAAAAAGTTATGAGTTTACATGTGGATGGACGGCGGGGGAGAGGGAGGCCAAAGAAAAGATGGATGGATTGTGTGAGAAGTGATATGAAAGAAAAGGGAGTTAGTGATAGCGTGACGAGTGACAGGACAGAATGGAAGAAAAAAACGTGTTGCGCCGACCCCAAATAAAACGGGACAAGGGCAGGAAGATGATGAATTGTTGTAAGACTTATATATAAGCTATTAAATTAGATTCATAACTGACCTAATAAAGGCAGGCAAGTACAAGTAAGATTCCACATTATAAATTGACTGGCCTGTTGGTCTAGTGGTTAGTGGCCCTGACTGCTATGCCGGAGGTCGTGGGTTCGATTCCCACCCAGGACAAATGTTTATGTGATGAGCATGATCATTTGTTCTGTGTCTGGGCGTAATTTATCTATAATTTGTATGTATTTAGAAATATATAAGTATGTTTATCAGTTGTCTAGTACCCATAACACAAGCTCTGCTTAGCTTGGGACTAGACGGCGTTGTGTGATAGTTGTGGAATATAAAAAAAAAATAAAAAAATACCAATGTCTTTCAAGATCATCTTACTCCAATATCACCTCTCAAACCCAGATTTATTTTCCGACCAAATATGCGTATGATAATGTTAAAATTGACAATCTTGTCCGCAAACTCGATCTTGCAGCGAGGCTGGAGTGTGTTCTCAAGTGTACTTCAGTTTGAAAGGCCCTCGGAGTCCCGGCGAACTTGCGGCAAACCCATTTGCAAGTATGCATGTTTAACTAAGTTGGAAGTGGGTGGATGTTTAAGTATTATGTAATACATTTTGATAGGTTGCAGTTTTTTTGGGGATAGGAAGTGATCAAATAACTGTTTCCACTCTGGTCGGAGTAAGATGTAGTGTCAGACTTTTACTGGCTTTTTTTAAAGGTGAAAACTCATTCTTCATACGCTCTAGAGTGAACCGGAAAAGCATGTCAGAGTTTTACTGACTATTATACCACATCTATATTCAGTTTCCTTTTGCGTTTTAGGACGACGGGTAATCTTTTCAGAAGTCCGGTAACCATCCGGACCGGCAAACTGCATGAAGATCAGTAGCAGCCTCAAGTGTCACTATAGGTTGACGGCGTCGACGCGTTAACGGCGACGGCTGCAGCTACCTCTGCTTATTGCTACATGCCGCTCTAAGGGCACCCCCTGTGAGCTAAGGACCTTAGCTTAGGGCGTCGCTGGAAGAGGGCAGCATGCGACGGCGGATGGCGGTGAGTCCCCTCTTTGTGGCGTGGCTGGAAAGACCTCACGGCGTCCTTATCTTCTGCATAACGCAGGTCCTCACCGGACACGGTACGTTCGGGAGGTTCCGACCGTCCGGTAACTGTCCGGACCGAGCCCAAGACGTCGACGGCGCGGCTGTTCCCGCGCGCCTCAAGGAGTTGTCAGCAACAAGAGGGTCCCAGCTGGGTCGAAGCCTACTGGGGCCAGGTTTATCCGAAAGGGAGCTCGAGCCCCGGTATGAAGGCTAGAAGGAACGGGGTGGGTTTTTAGTCAGTAAGAGTCTGACACTATCTCCCGCTTCACCCAAGAACGGGGGTTGTCATTGGATGATTTTTGCTCACCGAAAAAAAAAAGCATGGGACAGACTGGATCGAGCAAAAGATGATTATTTTGGGGATTTTGGATTACAGGTAGCAGCGCGGGCTAGCTCGAGCAAGGGGCTTGGCGGATATTGATGGTAGCATCGCGACGAACCTCGGCGGCGAGAACGGAAAGACGATGGTCTATGCATGTGTATTCTGAGGCTACTGGTTTCACTATGGTTCTCTTGGACTACTTACCCAGTAGGAGTCATTGGGAGTGACGAGGGTACTTCAGTAGCTTGCGACGGTGAATCTTGGAACTAAATATCTATATACTCGTATCGCAAATACACCATTTGTAATTACAAATATATCAGTAGATATCTAAGGTATAGGCTTGGCGATAAATCAAACCGAATCCGACATAATTATCTTGAGGCGGTTTAGCTCAGTAGAATCCTAATCGACCTCACAAATTAGGTCAGAAGCAAGATCTTGTAACTAACCTTAGTTAAAGATCTAGAACGCTAGTATCTACATAACATTGTAGGTACAATATCTTTTTTTCCGGAAACCAACATTATTTATAAGTAATATTTGTCTTAGACCAAGATGGCGGCTCGTCGACGAGCCGGTGCAGCGATATCTGTCTCGATTTATGCGTCATCAAAGTCAACCGTAGCATCACGCGACGCACTATATTTCGCGCGTTATATTGTGGGTATAGTGAGAAAGTTGGTTTGTAACTACCATGGCACATTTTATATACCTAATATTTAGTTACGTACTGTAGCGTTAAAAAAAAGAAAATCACTACTTGTATACGTATAATTTTGCATGTAAAAAATACCAACATAGAAAAATTATAAAAGGGAATAAAAAAAATCGGCGACTTTAAATATAAAAAATAGGGTTTCAGTAAAGTGGCGAAATGGATATGAAAAAAAAAAAAAATTATAATTTTGGAAGTAGTGCCCAAAATTATTTATAAATTATAATATATTATTAGCGAGCTACCCATGGCTCGCCGTCCGCGAGCCCGCGTCTACGGTGGCTGGAAATCGGGATCGGGATCCCGGCGACGGCGGTGAGGGCGCCGTTGCCTGATGCGGTCGGCCTCCTCCTTTGCAAGCATTACTGCTTCGCAGAAGGAGGCGACCGCCTGCCATTCCTCCTCGCTCCGGACCATGGCCTCGACCAGGGCCCGGCGCGAGAGGTCTCCGCCGCCGATCGCCCCCACGAGGGCACGGCGATGCTCCGCCCAGGCAGGGCACACCTCGACGGTGTGCTCCACCGTGCCCTCCGGGCGTTGCGCACAGTGGCGACACCCAGGCGTCTCTTCCGCTCGAATCCGATGCAGGAACCTCCCGAACTTGCCATATCCCGTGAGGACCTGCGTCATGCGGAAGGTAAGGACGCCGTGAGGTCTTTCCAGCCACGCCTCAAAGAGGGGACTTACTGCCATAATCGTGGCGTGCCCAATCTTCACTCGACTCGACATTTTCGTGAAATTTATTTCCATTTTGACTGAGAATACGGAATTCTGCTCAATTCGACATTTTTTTGGTAGAGATAGAGATATTTTTGATAGACATAGAGATAGACTTGCAATCTCGAACTCGAGATAAATGGCGAATATCGAGAATTGGCCCCCAGCTATCCTTTTTATAATTCATGAAGTGTTAACCTCTTACACGTTTGGCAACTATTGCCCAACTCCGCGAAACTGTCACAGTCTACCAGGTCTATTTGGCTTTGTGTCAATCTGTTCTTACCTACTGTATTACTTCATGGGGTGGTGCAGCAAAGACTATTTTACTTCCTCTGGAACGTGCTCAAAGAGCAATTCTAAAGGTTGCAACCTTCCGGCCTTTCAGGTTTCCCACACACGAGTTATACACAGCATGCAAAATACTAACAGTACGGCAACTTTTTATAATGCACATCATACTTCATAAGCACTCTGAGCTTCCCTATCGCCCAGAATCTTCAACCAGGAGGAGGAAAGATATGGTATGCGAAAAACAACAGACTAGACACGCTTTTGCTAAAAGATTTTACGTATTTTTAGGACCTTTTTTGTACAACAAGCTGAACAAATTATTAGATTTATATAGCGTAAATAACTTCAAATGTAGTACACTGATATCAGAGTACCTTCTAAAATTAAATTACACAGACACAGAGAAACTTTTGGAAGTTTTAGTATGAGTGTAGGGTTAAGTTAGTAAGTTGTTATTCTTAAGTCTGTAAACATACATGCACCTTAAATGATAAGTCTCGTCGAGTGGTGACCTGAAACACAGGTTTTTATAAACCTAGCTCAGGAAAGTCGCTAATTTTACATAACTTTAGGTTTAAAGTATTAGTTTTATAAGTCCTAATATATAGTTAATTTTACACATAGTTATTTGCTGGATACTAGCATAGTTATTAATTTAAGATTTACTTGTTGCAAAAATATGTAAAAATATTGTGTAAAGGGTTTAATAAAGATTTTATTATTATTATTATTATTATTATTATTACAGTGCACCCGGACGAACTCGCGCCATTTCTCCGCGTCAGAATGTAAAATAACCAGTCCACTATGAAAGTAGCAGACCTCTTTTAACACTCATCATCATCATCATTTCAGATGAAAGGCGAGCCCACTGATGGACGTAGGCGAAAGCCGGGGGAAGCCCTGCATATGGCGAGCCATGGGTAGCTCGCTGTCCAACCGTCCGGTAACCGTCCTGACCGAGCCCAAGTCGTCGACGGCGCGTACTGTTTCCGCGCGCCTCAAAGAGTTGACAGCAACTATAGGGGCCCCAGCAGGATTGAAGGCTACTGGGGCCAAAGGCCTGTTTCTGAAAGGAAAGCTCAGCCTCGGTATGAAAGGCAACGAAGGAACGGGGTGGGTTTCTTAGTCAGTAAAAGTCTGACACTATCTCCGGCTCCGCTGTCTAGGGCGGAGGATGTCATCTGGATGATTTTAACCCGCGAAAAAAATTAAAAACAAACGTACCTAGGCCTTCCTCAAGTGTTGCCATAGCGACCGATCCTGTGCGTCTCGCATTCATCCAGTATTCTAGCACTCATACAAGAGATTTATTCCTTTTTCTAGTTACAATCTAACTCATACCAACAGCTGTTACCAATATATACAACGTAAGATAATTAATGTGATCAATTTAGCTTATCACCGTCCACTGTTGGTAGAAGCCTAATTTATGTAAACCTTATGGTAATCAAGCTATCTACATCCCTAACTTGTTTGAGGGGAAGCGGTACAGGGCTATTAAGGGTGCTTTATATTAGAGATGAGCGAGGCAGCTAGGTGGTGCGCGAGGAAATATCAACCAATTGGATCACTTCATTTTACCATTTTAAATTAGCTTCATAAGTTCTGATTGTCTGAGCGAGAGGGTTTGGGAAGCGGACACCTCCTTCTGCGAAGCAAGAATATTGGCGAATGAGGGGGAATGGACATCATCACGCTCCAGTCCAAGGTGTCTCAACAGACACCTTGGGCATCGAGAGTCACAGGTTTGCGGACGACAAACAATGGGTAGTTCGCCGTCCGGCAAAGACCGAACCAGAGTCATCGACGACACATAGTGCTTAGTGTAGCCCAGGTAGAAAACGCTAGCGGAGCTAGGTATCTGTAAAATAGCGATACAATTATGCGAGGAAAATGACAGCTGAAAAAAGTCTGCTACGCACCATCGTACCGAGCAAGCTCCTAGCACAGCCTAGCTACCTCGTTCATCTTTAGTGGAAAAGCATCCTTAGTGAGTAAAAAAACATCAAATGACCGTATCGTAATTACCTTTGGGAATAAATGGGTCGAAATTGACTGCAGCATCTTTTGGACCGGCCATTTTGTCCCATCACTTACAGATTCTTAATGATGAGGGCTATAAATAGGGAAATCAAGAAATCTGTCATTAAAAATAAACGAAATACTTTGTTTTCTTTTTAAGACTTTTTGACTTGTTTGAAAAAATCACCGCAGCCGTAGAACGCAAAGGGTAAACGAAGAAACACGGGTGGGTTTGAGTGAAATATTTTCTGACACTCCCTCTCACTCCACCCAGAATGGGAGAAAATATTTGATAATATCCCACCCTTAAAGAACAAAAAAAAGGAAAAAGGACTTTCAACAGCAATGAGGGTTAGCACTATAAAAAATGAAAGAATTTGACGAGACTCATCATCATCGTGCCAGCCGAAATACATCCATAGACCAAGCGTCGCCACAACGACCGATCCTGTGCGTCTCGTATTCATCGGATTCCAGAGAAAAACCAGGTCATCGGTTTACCTTGTCCCCACAAGGTGAACCGGCCTCTGCCGCTGAAATCGATCAAGGTGGCCTTCCAAAGCCGCGTCTTCCGGTACGTGGTCACCACTCCAGAACCTTTTGGCACAAAATATACAGGTACAGAAGTCAATCTATATACAAAGCGCGCTCGAGCAACGCACACATAGACACCACTCACGGACACAATATCTCAGAGCGCCTCGGCCGGCTAGTGAAACAGTTCCTTCTCAAACGCTCATTAGTGGGCGTTCACCGAGCGTAGGTATAAAAAGTGAAGTACATATATGAGATTGTCTTCTGTACTTATCTATTTTGTGCTTTCGACCCAACCAGACTCATCACCTAAAATATTATTTCAACGGCAAGTATGTTTTTATTCAATGTTGTTTCCTTGAACGTTTACTACAAATATTTGGAAGCAAATGCCAAGTTTTTGTTTGCAACACAATGCCTAATGAATAATGGGTTCAGTACAGTCGCCGATGGAAGCTTGATAAGAGAATTTATGAGCCTGAGCGAGACGCAATGAAGTCTTGAAGTAAAAGTGGTTATTTCATTATGACACGAGGAGAAAGAATTTCACAAATATTAGGTGAAATGTTGTAATAAGTCAAGATTTTTTTTATGAAAGTATCCTTTAGAGAAAATGACACATAATATATAGGGTTATTTGTAAAATACTGGCAACCTATCAGAACTACGTTACTAACATAATAAACAACAACTTTTGTTCTATGACTTTTAAAAATTTATCATAATTTACATCATCAGATTTTCATACGAAATTAAATTGAGTGTTCTAAATATTACGAAGTCTATGCGAAACAACCAATAGTACGAGTATAATAGCGGATGGGTGCGAGGATCGGGCGATGCTGGTGCTTGATGCGCTGGCGTTGCGTCATACAGATATAGGTAGGTATAACAAAATACAGAGTTGAAATTTGTTAGATAGAACAACGAAATGTTGAAGGTCTGTTTTTGGTAAATAAATTATGTTTTGTAAAAAGTTATAGAACAAAAATTATTATTGGTCAAAAAAACAAGTGGTAAAAATTAGTTGGCTATATCCGATTTATCCCCCTTTTTATGTAATAAAATAATGTTGGAGTGACAAAAGTGATTTGGGAATATGCCTGTTTATAAAATTGAGTTAAATAAATTACAATTGTGTGGTAATAAAAATTGTTCCCCCACTCGCAGTCGGTTGTCTTACAAATAACCCTCTAAAAAATTCTCGCAACTTATTTTATCAGCAACCCAAATTCCAGATATGATATTAACTTCCATAAACAAACTCATAACACAGCAAAAGCAATATGCTCTAACTCAACGAATAAAAAGATTACTACCCACTTTTCGGATCCTCAAATTAGGTGCTCAAGGTCAAGCCTTCGATAAGTAAATAATAACCCCTAATATTACGTAAAAGGGTTTTACTACAAAGCCCAATAAGTACTTATTGTGCGCAAACATCTTGGAAATATCGGTAGATATAGACTTACGGAAAGCCCTTGAACGTCGATGTAATCACGTACCTAACTCTGTGTGCGCGACTGTACCATCGAAATACTCCATTTAATCCATCTTTGAGGTTTTACATCTGTAATGTGTACGCTGAGCGCGATGGTACTCAAATTGAATTTTAATGGCGACAGTACAGTAACTGTCTCCGCACACGGGCCTCAAAAAAACGCTGCCACAAATAAATGCTAGAAGCGGCCGCAAAAAAAAAACCTAGAAGCCACCGCAAAAAATAGCTGAAGCGCGCGACAGCTTGCGTCTGGAGAAGCTTGAAGCGGCTTCAAGCGTTTTTTGTGGCGGCTTCTAGCTAAACTAAAATAAATAAGGGACAAATAAAAAAGGGACACTAAAAGCTGTTACCCACTAGGCAACAATTGACGAGCAACACGTAACGCTCAACATGTAGGACAACGTTGCACAACAGCGCGCGACGTTGCCATCTATCGCGCAACATGACGCGAGGCTTGTTAGAGAGCAGCGTTAGTTGAGCATCTATATTGTTATTGAGCTAAGACATGACGCGCAACAATGTCCGTAGTGTGGTGGTAAATAACCGAACTGTACAAAAACTATTTTAATTGGATACTGCTCACCAAGAATACAAAAATAAAAACAACGGCTGCTGAAATCAACACTAGTTCCTCTGGCGATATGTTGTCAACGACTGACGTAGTAGTAGATGCGTATACAGACAACGTTGTTAAACAAAAGTTCTGCGCTGTCTTTCAACATATTGGGCAACATGTCGTGCGCCAAATGTTGCCTAGTGGAAACGCGGCTTAACCCTTCAGATACCGTCAATTAGAAACACAATAGTAAGACAATATATGCGCGCCACCGGTGGTCGCTTGGGGATTCATGAATTAACTGCAGTTGTCGACATAATAGTGACACTTGACACACACGACGGTTGCCGCTGATAATGCATTATATTTTTAGAAATTTTGAAAATTTTGTAAGTGCTTTTTAGGTGTTTATGCCATCTGCTTACATCCTATTGACATGGATGTTAAATTTAGGATTCCGTGTCAGAGATGCGTGGGAGCAGTGGTGGCCGAGTGCCACGTCCAATGTCTATGTCCAATGGTAATGGTCCCGACTTACGAGTTGTAAGTCGCAGGTTCAAACCCAGCCAGGCACATTACTTTGTGTAATTTATTTCATCACCACTGCTCTCAAAACGGTGAAGGAAAACATCGTGAGGAAACCGGCATGTCCTAGAACCAAAAATTCGAAGACATGTGACATCCACCAACACGCACTGAGCCCGCGTGGTGGATTAAGGCCACCTAGAGAGGAGGCCTGAGTCCCAGCAGTGGGAACATCAAAAAGGCTGATGATGATGCGTAACAAAGGTACTTTTAACAAGAGTGTTAAAAATAATACTTCAAATAACCGAAAATTAATGATGGTACAAGCAGAAAATTGCTGTTGAGTTTCACAAAATGATACCGATACATTTTCGGGTGACATTACCTCATTGTTTCGAATAAATAAAGTATTTTAATTAAGAACCATTACGAGGAATTTTGTCGTAATTAAGTTAAGTAATTTTATTATGTCGTGGTTTGAACGTAATCCACGATTAGGGAGGAGCTGCCCTTTTCCGACCAAAACCGTAATCTGGGATTTTAGTGGAGGCTGTTAGTTAAGGTGGTGCATCACGACTCACATTTTCACTGTTTTTCATACAACCGCGATTATGACGTTATTACACATTTTTCATTAGATATTTTGGAAACACAGTATCTTGTTTATATTATCCAGGTTTCTATAGAAATCAATTTCTAAATTTGTGTAAAACTAATCCAGTAAAAACCTCTGAAAATCTCCTATTTTGTATGAACTTTGACACTTCATAATTTGCCTAAAATTAAAAAAAGTAAAAAAATTTAAACTATAGAAATGCCTTGCAAATTTTATTAAGATTCTAAATGACGACAACTTTTTTCAAAAAACTTTTAAGTGTTTAAAAAAATTGCTATTTCCTGGAGGAAGTTTTGTGAAATATTCGAGTAAATCTCGGAATTACCGAATGCTTACCGAGTTTTCATGCGTTATCTCTCTTTTTTGCATTGCCTTTTCGTCAAAGATCGCGTTGGATTACTTTAGATGAAGTAACAAGCTTTTAAACCATTTTCGATGTTTACGATAGGCGAGTGGAAAAGGACCCTCTTAAAGTATTTTCTCGTAGGTACTTTGGGTAATTGTTATGCGAAGTCTCGCAATTCCTTCCTGGATTTCTCTAGCCTAGCGCTTTACACAACATTAAGTTTATGGGCTCCCCGCCGTGTACTCGTGGGGGCGATCGGTGGCAGCAATTTGTCACGCCTGGCGTTGGTTGCTCAGGAACATGGCCTGTACCAAGGCCGCTTCCTTCTGCGAAGCAGTAATGCTAGCAAAGGCGCTGCTGCTTGCACAAGGCATCGGTCCTCATGCCCCCGCTGCCTTTGGATTCTGAGCCCGATTTCCGGCCACCGTAGACGCGAGCTTGCGGACAGCGAGCAAAGGGTGGCTCGCAGCCCAACAATCTGGTAATCGTCCAGACCAAGCCCAAGTCATCGACGAGCTCCTCAAGGAGATGTCAAGGTGATGTGTGTGAGCTCAGCAGGGTCGAAGCCTACTCCCGTGGGGGGTGCGAAAGTGAACCCCGGGGTCCTGGAAAGAAGGCATAGAAGGAACAGAAGTGGGTTTTATTCAGAAAAATTCTGACATGCCTTGCGCCCTGCCCAAGGGCGGGAGATGCCATTAGACGATTGCCGACCTAAAAAAAAAGTGAGAGACTTGTATTGTTCTGCTTTGATTAGATCATTTCAGAGGAAAATATACGTATCATAATATTTTGCGACAAAACAAGCGCCTGCTAAACACATGGTCAATTAGCTGATATGTGTAACGTTCTCACGAGCCCAGCTAGTTAACCATGAGGCGTTGAGTAAATCCATGTGACATATAGCGTCATTACAGGGGCAGGAAAACAGCGTGCAAAAATAACTCGTCTGCAAAAAAGGACTAAAAAGTTAGTAGTCACTTAGTTATTAGTCACTTAGCAGTCTGATGGAATTTATTTTAGGTCTATGATTTGACGCCATTAACTGTATCACTGTATGACTGCTTAAAATGATTTGTTTCGAACTTTCAGCGGTTTTTTTGTGGTCGATTTTGTTGACACTAGGTTTTTTTTTTAATTTCCTACACCTTAATCAGCTTAAGCAAGGTTCATAAAAAACTTAATTTGGTGTCAAAAATTAGCCGGTTTATTTTTTTTATAATTTTTATGTACTTGATGTCACTCACATTTAAGACGAATCCATCGACATTTCAAGCTAAAATTATATAACCCGTTTAGTCAAAGAAATGTACTTAAATAGGTACATACACTCGGCTAACATAACCCGCTTTCTGACTAGTCGAGTAAAAATAACTCATCTGCAGCAATTGTAAAGAAAAAGTATTCTTATTTACGTGTAGCTCCCCATTGTCATCTAAGTTTATAAATACAACAAACAATCTTACATCAAGTTCTTTAAATGTCAGAAAGAAACTGGTTTTTCTCACATCAAACGACTTTTTACATCTAATAATAACTTGTTCTACAGAACAAGCGCCTCTATTTATTACAAGACCACCCAAGAAACTCTAAACAGCAATTACAATCATTCCCATTAAAATTACGACCCCAACATCGCGGAAAACAATTGAAGCATGAGCTCTCAACAAATAAAACACTAATAAAACAAAAGACGACACTCAAATGAATTGCGACCTCAATCCCTGAAGACGTAACAATAGTTATACAGTATATCATTAAAGAGACTCCATTGGAGAACAATTAAATTCATCGTAAGAGATAGAAAGGAGTAATTAATACAACGCAAAGCAAACAATTCAATTAACGATTGTTAGGTAAATAGAGGGCGCGCCAAGTATCAAGATTGGTTTGATCACTTTCAACATTTCAGAACTCAGTGAGCGGAATGATTGGCTTGTTTAGTGGCCCCGACTGAAGGAACTTGTCAAGCATTAAGGCCCTAGCTCCCGAGCAGTGACATAAAACAGTGACTTTCTTAAGCCTACTCCTCGGTAACGGCTTGGTTAATGGGTTTGATAAAAATATATGTTTATTATAGATTCTTGTATAGAGGAGGCGCCAAAGGGAGTTGAGTGTGCAAAATATGAGGACCGCCTTCTGTGAATAGTTTTGGACTCAAAAAAGCATGTAGAATATGATTCTGGATGTTGCCAGGCGGTATATTGGTTATTTTGCACACTCAACTTCCTTTGGCGTTTGCTCTAGTAGGTAGTGTAGGTACAACATCTATCTATACTTATAATAAATCTGTAGAGAGGTCAATTCTGTACATGAAATATATTTCCAAAATAACTATCAGGGGGTGATTAGTGATCGATACTGATGCTAAAATGCAAACAGTAAATTTTTTGTCTGTCTGTCAGTCTGTCTGTCTGTCTGTCTGTCTGTCTGTCTGTCTGTCTGTCTGTCTATCTGTATGTTCTTTATAGAAACAAAAACTACTCGATGGATTTTAACGAAACTTGGTACAATCATTCTTCATACTTCTGGGCAGGTTATAGTATACTTTTCATCACGCTACGATCAATAGGAGCAGAGCAGTGAAGGGAAATGTTGGGGAAACGGGAGAAATTACTCCATTTTTTAAACTTCCGTCGCGTTTGCAGCCTTAATGGTTAAAGCTACACAGAAAACATGTATGACGGAAATGTTCTCCTTAAAATTATATAAAAAATGTCCCACGACAGCATACGTCTATCTTTTATGGTTAATTCACAATAACACGTGTAACTTCCGATAGCTTAGCAGTTCTGAGCTTTCTGTTTATTTTTGTCTACTCTTACGTTTATAACACTGAATGTCGCTGGCATAAGCAACAGGATCCGCGTACGAAGTCGCTGGCAGAAGCTAGTTATCAATATAAATATATTTTTTTCGTATAAGCAATATTTTTTCATAAATTAAGAACAATTTTGTTTTCCCTGCTCCTTTGAAACGGCTGTGATCTTTAGAAATATGTTTACACAAAAAAAAACTGGTTAAGTGTTCTTCAGAATGTACGTAGTACATGGCATATGTAAATAAATATTGCATATGCAGTATTTTGTTGAGAAAATGATAATAATATAATATTCCACAACTAGCACACAGCGCCGTCTAGGCCCGCTAAGCAGAGCTTGTGTTATGGGTACTAGACAACTGATTATATAGCTTGTGTTATGGGTACTAGACAACTGAACTGAAGTACCAAAATTAGATCCGGAGAATGTAGCCTATCCAAGTAAATGCAATGTCAGTAACTATGTTAATATACTCAATTTTACTGAGAATGATATAAGCAAAGGGATAGATAAGCTAAAATCCAATAGTTCAATTGGCCCTGATAATATTCCTTCATGGTTCCTAAAACAGGGTAAGAAGTTTCTTACTTTACCCCTTAGCTACATTTTCAACCTATCATTAAAAACCGGAGTTTATCCATCCCAGTGGAAGTTATCGCGCGTTACTCCTATACCGAAATCTATAAATAAATCATCTGTTGATGAGTATCGCCCGATAGCGATACTATCTTCTGCAGCGAAAGTTTTTGAGAATGTCCTGCACGATGGTATTTACAGCCAGGTAAAACAGCATCTTTGCAATGAGCAGCATGGCTTTCGCACTAAAAGGTCAGTCAACTCTAATCTGCTGACACTTGTTGACTCTATTTCCACCAGTCTTGATCGCGGACATCAGGTCGATGTTCTCTACTTTGACTTTCGAAAGGCGTTTGATAGAGTTAACAATGATGTCCTACTATCGAAGCTCAGTGCGTTAGGCGTTGCTCCAGGACTTCTCCGGCTTCTTGCAGACTATTTACGAGATCGACAGCAATTTGTGAGACTAGGACTATACGAGTCACTTCCGTATCACACTCGCTCAGGAGTAAGCCAAGGTTCGGTGCTTGGTCCTCTCCTCTTCATTCTGATGGTCAATGACCTACCTGACGTTATTAAAAATGCCAACTGCCTCTTATACGCCGATGACCTTAAACTTTTTTATGAAATAAGATCCGACTCTGATTGCCTGGCCCTGCAAGCTGATATAGACTCAGTCTATAAGTGGAGTGTGGATAACCAAATGGATTTTAATACTTCAAAGTGTTATGTAATGACTTTTGGTCGAAAGCGGCGCCCATTATACTTCAGATATCAGCTTCATAATGATCTTATTGCACGAACTGATGCTATGAAAGACCTGGGAGTCACATTTGACCAGAAACTCACCTTTCACAACCCTATAACATCTACCGCCAAGGAATCCTTTAGGCGTCTTGGTTTTGTCTTAAGAAACTGTCGCGATTTCCACAGTCCCCATGTCATCAAACTTGTTTATGGAGCCTTAGTCCGTAGCAAGCTTGAGTCAAGTGCTTGCGTTTGGAATCCCTTTGAAAACAATATACTTTAACTTTAGAAAAAGTGCAAAAAGCATTCCTAAGGAATCTCTATAAACGTCTTTATGGCTATTATCCTTTTTTATATCCCACGAAATTTTTGCTGGGTTGCTTGGGTTTCAATTCTTTAGAAGCTAGACGGTCGCGCGACCAGATGATTGTGGCATTCAAAATACTTAGGGGAATTATAGATGCTCCTGACCTGCAAAACCTTATCTGTAACTTGTATGTGCCAAACAACTACAACCGTGGCAGGAAACATCGGCTCCTGGCAGTTCCGACGTGTCGTACAGTTGCACACTCCAAATCGCCCATACCGCGGACACTTTCTGCGCTTAATGCTCTCCTTGACAAGAACACAGATTTTGATATGTTTGCGGAAGAATGGAAGACGATACTGTCAGAATGTATGAAATTCTGTGAGATGACTGCATGACTGTGTCTACATTTTTATTAAATAAATCTATTTACACCTAAAGTCCTGCGCGACATGTAACTTGTCTGTGTTAATTTTAATGTTCTATTATTGTTTTATATTTTGTTGTTTTGTCTTTTGTATGTTCTATGTGTGTTTAAATAGTGTAATTGGCTTTGGCCGTTCTATTTAAATTAAATAAATAAATAAACATACTTATATATTTCTAAATACATACATATTATAGACTAGCTTCTGCCCGCGACTTCGTCCGCGGAAAATTTCTTGTTTTAAAATAAGATTACACTTGATTAGACGCTGCGCACGTTCAGCGCTAGATTCCTGAGCACGGGCCTGCGATGTTATGACATTTTGCCTACCAAGCCGCTGCGAGCGCTCAGCGCTAGTCTCCCTATCCCTTGTCTCAGAGACATGCTGCCTTAAATGAGATAGACGCTGCGCACGTTCAGCGCTAGATTCCCGAGCACGGGCCTGCGATGTTATGACATTTTGCCTACCAAGCCGCTGCGAGCGCTCAGCGCTAGTCTCCCTATCCCTTGTCTCAGAGACATGCTGCCTTAAATGAGATAGACGCTGCGCACGTTCAGCGCTAGATTCCCGAGCACGGGCCTGCGATGTTATGACATTTTGCCTACCAAGCCGCTGCGAGCGCTCAGCGCTAGTCTCCCTATCCCTTGTCTCAGAGACATGCTGCCTTAAATGAGATAGACGCTGCGCACGTTGAGCGCTAGATTCCCGAGCACGGGCCTGCGATGTTATGACATTTGGCCTACCCAGCCGCTGCGAGCGCTCAGCGCTAGTCTCCCTATCCCTTGTCTCAGAGACATGCTGCCTTAAATGAGATAGACGCTGCGCACGTTCAGCGCTAGATTCCCGAGCACGGGCCTGCGATGTTATGACATTTTGCCTACCAAGCCGCTGCGAGCGCTCAGCGCTAGTCTCCCTATCCCTTGTCTCAGAGACATGCTGCCTTAACTCAGATAGACGGTGCGCACGTTCAGCGCTAGTTTCTCGAGCACGGGCCCGCGACGTCCTCACATTTTGGCTAGCGAGGCGCTGTGAGCGCTCGGAGCTAGATTCTCTAGCGCATGCTTGCGAAATATATTCTCTATTTCTCGAGAGGCGCTACTCATTTTCAGGGGCAGATTCTTCCGTACGGCGTACTCGAGCGGCTCTTGTCTGTGATGTCTGCCGGGACAGTTGAGATTTCTTTTTAGACATGCTCTCAACAAACTACGCACAGACTTGAAAACAATTATGAACAAAGGGAGAGCGACTCGAACACCGTCCGCCTTTACAAAACAAAACAATCGTAATATCGAATAACTCGTATCGATTATTACGATAGAACGAAGTACGAAACTACGAACATACAAAACAAACGTTCGTAGTTACGATATTTTCGATTATGAGGTATCTATCAACAACAACAACCATACGAATGAAACAACCGAAACCAATAAGCAACTGACAGAAGAACTCCAACTAACGACAACGTGGGCCTAATACTTCGAGAGGGTCATCAATCCACAGAAAGTCTTAACACCGCGATTCAGAAAAATTACGTAATTGCAGAACGCCATCCATGGGCAAATAGGTAAAACGTTGGGCACGCCACAATTATGGCGGTAAGTCCCCTCTTTGAGGCGTGGCTGGAAAGGCCTCACGGCGTCCTTTCCTTCCGCATGACACAGGTCCTCACCGGACATGGCAAGTTCGGGAGGTTCCTGCACCGAATTAAAGCGGAAGAGACGCCCGGGTGTCGTCACTGTGCGGAACGCCCGGAGGACACGGTAGAGCACACAGTCGAAGTGTGCCCTGCCTGGGCAGAGCATCACCGTGCCCTCGTGGGGGCGATCTGCGGCGGAGACCTCTCGCGCCGGGCCCTGGTTGAGGCCATGGTCCGGAGCGAGGAGGAATGGCAGGCGGTCGCCTCCTTCTGCGAAGCAGTAATGCTAGCAAAGGAGGAGGCAGACCGCATCAGGCAACGGCGCCCCCGCCGCCGCCGCCGGGATTCCGATCCCGATTTCCGGCCACCGTAGACGCGGGCTCGCGGACGGCGAGCCATGGGTAACTCGCTGTCCGATCGTCCGGTAATGGACCGAGCCCAAGACGTCGACGGCGCGCACTATTCCCGCGCGCCTCAAGGAGTTGTCAGCTACAGCAGAGGCCCAGCTGGATCGAAGCCTACCGGGTCCAGGGTTATCCGAAAGGGAACTCGTGCCCTGGTTTGAAGGCTAGAAGGAACGGGGTGGGATTTTAGTCAGTAAGAGTCTGACACTATCTCCCGCTCCACCCAAGGGCGGGGGTTGTCATAAGATGATTTTTGCACAACATATTAAAAAAAAATAGCTAAAACGTCTGCACGACTGCACAATGAAAGTTATGCTAGGGGCATTTTGCGTTTTAGTAATTTTACATTATCTCCGAAACTGTATGACCAATTGATATACTGTAAATGGCAAATCTTATCTGTATGATGTTCTTGTGATACTGAAATAATTTATTGTCATAAGAATTAATATTTTGTTGCTCAAATAATCAACCAAACGTAAGTATGCCGAAAAAATATATTTTTAATGCAATAAAAGAAGTATAAAAGATGAAATATAAAAGATAGAGATATGGTACCGCGGACTTTTTTGTAGAAATAATTAAGACGAACCAGGTAGCCATACATTGTTTTTAATTTTAAGCAACTGTTTAGGCAGCGCACGCAAATAATTCTATTTTATGAGGTATTTTTTTCCGACTTGCTAGACAAAAGTTGTGATAGCTCGGTTAATATACATGCTATAGAAACAATTTATAGCCTATAGCACTCAGGAATAATGTAGCTTTCTGCCAGTAAAAAAAAATTTAGTATTGGATTATGAGTTCCAGAGATTACCCCCTACATACAAACTTACAAACTTACAAACTTACAAACTTACAAACTTACAAATTTTACCTCTTTATAATATTAGTATAGATAAATTACACCCAGACACAGAACAAATGATTGATACTCATCTCACAAACATTTGTCCTGGGTGGGAATCGAACTCACGACCTCCGGCATAGCAGTCAGGGTCACTAACCTCTAGACCAACAGGCCAGTCAATGGTTTCAAAAGTTAGCGAAGCTCTATGCCTACCGCCAGGCGGGAGCACGAGCACCTAATGTGTGCATTTAACTCCAGCCAGATGTTCAAGGGCCTATACGCCTTAAGTCAACAACGTTTAGTATAAGGAAAAATAGAAAAACGACGGCGTAGAACATTCTTCTTCATAAGGTTTAATGTTGAGCTATACGTTAGAGAGTATTTGCTCCGTTTTAGCTCGTTAAACAGCTTCTGGTGTTGACTATATTCATTTTGCTCTTTTACAAAACAGGTGTTGTGGAAAACTGATTACGCCATGCATTTTCTCTCAAAAAGGTTTTTCTTAAACCATTTTCATTTCGTTAACAGTAAAGTAAATATGAAAACTTTCATACATCGCTTATAGATTAAAATCAGCAGGCGTATTAAGTAACAAATGTTCTTAATCAAATGACAGATTAGAATTATTATTTTATTTTTACCTACTGCCAGCGGCTTTGCCGTCGTGTTAGTAGAGAAATTGCCCCAAGAAAACATACTCCCAGGATCCTATGTGCTATGCGAGGACATGGTTCAAATTTTATTCAAATCCCGTCAGCAGTTTAAGCTTGAAGGAGTAACAAACATACACACAATCTTTCGCCTTTTTAATAAGCATAAGCATAATCAGCCTTTTAACGTTCCCACTGCTGAGACTCGGGCCTCGTCTCTAAGAGAGGGAGTGGGCCGTAATCCACCACGCGAGCCCAGTGCGGGCATTTTAATATTACTGGTTAATGCCACCGGCTTGGCCTGATTGAAAGTAGAACATTGCCCCACAGGTACATACTTCTACGATACAAAGTATCCTATGTGTTATTCCAGGAAATGGTCTACCCGTATACTAAGTTTCGAAATCTATTCAATTGTGAACAATGATTTAAAAAAAAACACTAACTTTTGCCTTTACAATATTAGTAAGAAGTGAAATTGCATGTATAGCATATTTTTAATATAATCAGCAACAAATCATAATTTTAATATAATCAGCATTTTAATGTTCCCATGGCTGGGACATAAGACATGGTGGAACATAAGGTAGAGGTGTGCCCCGCATGGAGGGACCACCGCCGTGTCCTCGTGGAGGCAATTGGTTCCAACGACCTCTCTTGCCGAGCCCTGGTTCCGGCTATGGTCCGGAGCGAGGACGAATTGCAGGCGGTCGCCTCCTTCTACGAAGCAGTAAGGAGGAGGCCGCACTCGTGAGGGAAAAAATATCCTCACGCTCCAGCCACCGAGACCCCGACCTCGACTACCAGCCACGGTAGACACAGGCTTGCGAATGTCGAACAATGGGTAGCTCGCTGTCCGGCAGTCCGGTTATCGACCGGACCCGAACCCCAGTCGTCGACAGCGTGTAATGATCTACGCGCAACTCATTGAGAGGTCAGCAAATCATAAGGGCCCAGTAGGACCGATATCCACTAAAACCGCAGATGTGGTTTTAGTCAGTAAAATTCTGACTAAAACCACTCCACTCAAATCGGAAAAAGTAATTGGATGACTTCCCAACTCAAAAAAAAAAACGGCTTGCAGAGAGAAGACCTATGTCTTCTCTCTAAGAGAGAAAACGGTCCGTAATCCACCACGCGGGCCCAGTACGGTTTGGTGAATGTCACACGTCTCCAAATTTTTTGATTTTAGGACATACCGGTTTCCTCACACTGTTTTTCGCAAATGGGTCGCGGGAATGCAATGGATGCGAGACGCACAGGATCATTTGTTGTGGTAACAATTGGGTGAGGTCTATACCCAACAGTGGACGTCCTTCAGCTGAAGTGATGATGATGATGTGCCTGGCTTGGTTTGAACCCACAAGCTACAACTTATAAATGAGGGCCGTTACCACTGGGTCCCCACAGCACGAAATATTTATTTAAATTTAAAATATTACCAATATATTCAATAAAGGTGTTAAAGTAAAAAAAAATGCATTGGTTCTCCGAAATACTTTTGCTGTTTATTTGCGGCTATATGAATAATTGAACAATGTTAAAACCCCAATTATTTCATAATTATAATATTCCAGTGAAAAGCTCGTTGATCAGATGAATATTTTAATTACAAACCTACGTTATTCCCGGTAACTGTGAGCTTACCTCTCGGTGGAGATTTACCGAAACAATTTTCTGAAATACTGAAACAATTTATCGAAATATTTTTCCTTGAAATCGACGATCTCGTCGTATTTTCATAAAATACCGGCAAATTATTGGAACGGCAGATCAGCGGTACCGTTCTAGTAATTTGTTATAGTTCGGTATTTGCGGGAATATTCGAAGGAGCTACCGGAACTGTGGAACACAAAGGGCAACTGAAGGAACATAGCGTCGTTGCGGCTTTAAGGTATTCTCTTATGTGTCAGTTTGACACAAGACATTGACGTGTGAGACTGTGACTGTGTGTGTGTTTGTGGTTGATTGGCCTGTTGGTCACTAGACCAACAGGCCAATCAACCACCAGGCCAGTTAGTGGCCCTGACTGCTATGTCGGAGGTCGTGGGTTCGATTTCCACTAATATGTATGTATTCAGAAATATAGACGGTATGTTTATCAGTTGTCTAGTACCCATAACACAAGCTCTGTTTAGCTTGGGACTAGACGGCTTTGTGTGAAACTTGTGGAATATTATTATTATTAGTTTTGGCAAAAACACTGTTTTACGACACCTTTTCTCGCATGTTAAAGCTCTATTGAGTGAAAAAACTCTCATATGTAAACGACAATTTAAATAATTGTTATTTGTTTTTTACAAATTAAAGATCAACAATGTGCTTCCTAATAAAATGTTAGTGCTTAAAATATCTTCTGAAACTGTTTTTTTTTTAACTATCATACTACTTTTAATCTCTACAATAGAAAAGTTATTAAAAGCAGAAACTCAGATGGCTGATACCTATATTTTTTGTTGTATTTGGTTTCATTATAGTATTTTTCAGTACATGGTTTTTATCGATTTCCTCATAAACTTGAATTTTACACGAAGTCTTAAAGTCGCAACAATGATAGGTGGGTTTTGGTCAGTTAGATTCTGACACGCTCTACACTAAGAGCGGGAGAAGTAATTTGACGAGTTTCTATTTAAGAAAAAATATACAAAAACGTTTCTGGTTTTGTTTCTTCGTTATTCAACATTGACTTTTGAAATGTAAAGTTGATTTCAATCTCTTTTCAGTTTTTATTTTTTGAAGTATTTTTTTTTTATAAAAAGTGAAAAACGTGTTTGAGACTTGGAAAGAGTCGCGGGAATCCGATGGATGCGAAAAGCACAGGACCGTTCGTTAGGGCGACACTTGGGTAGGCCTCCCACCATGTCTAACGATGGACATCTTTCTACTGAAATGATGATGATAATGAAAAAAAGTCGAGTAGTAATTTAGTATTTCTTGAAACCACAACAACATCAGCTACCTGACGTATTACAATGACCTAATACGGAAAGCACTAAATCAGTTATGCACCTAGGTAGGCCGCTGCTAACACAACTTGGTGAAATAGGGTTTAACAGGCCTCTCGGATACTCAAAGTGACTGCGGTGCCTCTGTTCAGAATATGAGCCTCACAGTGGAGTGGTCCAAGTGCCCATACACCATTAGAGGACTTAATTACTGTGACCGATGTTGCAGTGAATGGTTAAGCTCCTACGAGGTCCAGATTTTTTTTAAGTTTACCATCGATTCAAAAAGTAAGAAGATAGAAAAGTAGGGTGTAGGAAATAAAGGACCTGTATAAAAAATCCCACAACAGCAAAATCCAGTCAATCTGGAACATATAACCTGGGAATCTTTGAGTCGAGAGTGAATAGGTTAATTCTAGACAAGCGCGCTCCATAGACCACGTCCTCGCTTTCCATCAGGTGAGATAGTGCTCAAGCACCAGCCTATGAATAGCAAACAAAAAAATCTTTGATATTTTTATTTTCCAAACATTAGGGTTATGTTTGGAAAATAAAAATATCAAAGACCAGTATCCAATTAATTAGAAATAAAATACAATTGACATCTAAGATCAAGGTAACTGACTCTTCAAAGAGGGTTACCAGTTCAATTTAATTAACCAAATCCGGAATTCATTGGGAATCACGAAAGAAAAAAAAAAGTAACAGTATTATAAAATGAATGGAATGGCTTTAATTACGAAATTCTTTTTTCAAAAATGGATTATCTTTTTTATCAATGGCATTTTATTGGATGAATATTTCAATAAAAAATGGTGTGAGTATTTATTTATTTTTCACTAGCTGCTCCCAGCTGCTTCGCCCGCGTGATAACAGAAAATTATCCTAAGGGAACATACTTCCGGGATAAAAAGTATCCTATGTCCTATTCCAGGACATGGTCTATCCGCGTACCAAGTTTCATCAAAATCGGTTTTGCCATTTAGGCGTGAAGACGTAACAAACAAACAAACTCACTTTCACTTTTATAAAAATCAAAAATTCAAAATTCAAAATCATTTATTTCAAATAGACCAAATGTAGGCACTTTTGAATAGTCAAATGTCGGTCAGTCCAAGAAAAGTGAAGCTAAATTGCACGTTCCAAAGCGTAGATCTCTATGGAAAAATATATAAAATTAGTAAGGATTTACATTAAGGTAAATATATAGCTTTGGGGAGGCGTATGTCCAACAGTGGACGTCTTTCGGCTGATATGATGAAGATGATGATGACATTAAGGTATGCTTAGAGCAATGGGTAAGGTATACTGTAACGTACTTACTTGATTTATAAATCTAGTATTTTTTAAAAGAGACCTCAAAAATAAAGCAGTGACATTACCACCTTTTCCTCTATTATCCAATTCATCCAGGTATCAAATATAAATATAAAATAAGAAATTAGGATCTCGTAAAAATAAATCCAGCAGCCCAGCACTTAATAAAGTAAACAAGGAAGATTGAGAAAAGGCTGACAACACTTACAGGAGTAATACGACATAATAATGATGTTTGCTTTTAAAGGAAACTCGATAAGTGAGGAAAAGATTCTCTTCGAAATTTGACATCGAAAATTGTGACATAGGTCACGAAATATTGAGGTGGGAAATTATCTAATCTCATCTATCTAGGGCGAAGCGGGAGGGCGTGTCTAACTTAAGTTGACTAAACCCACACCTATGTTCCACCAGTAGCCTTTTGCGTTCTAAGACTACAAGTTTCCCTTTCAGAAGCCAACCCATGGCCCCAGTACGGTGGAGCACACAGTCGAGGTGTGCCCTACTTGGGCGGAGCACCACCGTGCCCTCGTGGGGGCGATCGGCGGCGGACACCTCTCGCGCCGGGCCTTGGTTCAGGCCATGGTCCGGAGCGAAGAGGAGTGGCAGGCGGTCGCCTCCTTCTGCGAAGCAGTAATGCTAGCAAAGGAGGAGGCCGACCGCTTCAGGCAACGGCGCCCTCGCTGCCGCCGCCGGGGTTCCAGTCCCGATTTCCAGCCACCGTAGACGCGGGCTCGTGGACAGCGAGCCTCAAGGAGCTGTCAGTAACAGGACAACCCAGCTAGGTCGAAGCCTACCGGGGTCGGGGTTATCCTTAAGGAAACTAGAGCCCCGGTATGAAGGCTAGGAGGAACGGCGCGGGGTTTTTAGTCAGTAAAAGTCTGACACTATCTCCCGCTCCACCCAAGAGCGGGTTTTATCATAAGATGATTTGCCCCGTCGAAAAAAAAAAATATAACAAAAAAAAAACCCATTGCTCCAGTATTCTTTAGCCATGCTGGGCCCCTGCGGTTTTCCAAACAAATTTTCGAGGCGTGTATAAAAAATATATACGTACAGTTACAATTTATAAACATACACATAGTAAAAGCTATATATCCTTCTGTATTTTCGAAAATAACTAAGCATCTGTTAGTCGAACATTCATTTATCGGGAAACCCATATCACACATTGACAATGCGGTGCTTTTCCGGGAATTTAGTAAATGTATCCTCAATCCATCTTAATTTACGTTGAAGTTTTCTGAATAAACATGGAGGCTCTTTGTTTTACTCCTAAGTATATTAACTGTTCGTGCATAAAGGACATATTAAATTAACATGTATGTAACAGTATTGGATGCTTTCTGTGTAAAAATCGATCATCATTTTCATTTCAGCCGATAGACGTCCAAGGCACATCTCTAGGCCTCTCCCAAGTGTCACCACAATGATCGATCCTGTGCGTCCCGCATCCATCTGATTTCCGCAACCTTCACCAGGTCATCGGTCCACCTTGTAGGAGGCCTTCCGTCGTTGGGTCTTCCGGTACGCGGTCGCTACTCCAGAACCTTTTGGGCCCCAACGGCCATCTATTCTGCGAGCAATGTGCCCTGCCCATTGCCACCTGAGTTTGACGATTCTTCATGCTGTGTCGGCAACCTTGGCTCTCCTGCGGAGACACTGGTATAATGGTGATCGTAATATGCTTTTATTTTCGGAGTTAAGCATTAAAATCATTAACACAACTCTTTCAGTTCATCTTATCTTGTTGAATGACTTTTTCATGAAATAGCAAGGTCACCCATCTATAGATGATGATACTCATGATGGTACTCATCGGTCCATAGACCGACCTCAGATCAGAAATCTAATCTAATCAGAATACTACAAGTGAAATAGTAAAAAGTTAAAAAACTAAATCCCGACACAACAAAAAAAAAATACGCCGAAAAAGTATGAACAATTTTTATAAACAAGCTTACTATAGAAACCAGAATAGAACAAAAAAAAAAAGCCGTAGTCACACGTTATACAACATAATGTTTAGTTTATGCGAAACCTGAACATAGTTTGTTCAAAATCAGTAACTGAATCGATTCCAATAATTTTTACACCATGTTATATTTTTTCATGACGAGCAAGGTCAACTCGAAGCATTCAACGCAAGCGAAACCGTGGTAGCTTAGCTAGGGGGGCCAGACCCCTAGCCAAGTTGACAATCTAGAATCGTTAATACTAGTAAAACTAATCAAATGTATGGGACATCATCTCAATGTTAAATCACGTGGTCAGAACAAACGAATAGAAAATTCCTAGCCAAGTTCACATTGATTTACAATGTTCAACGCTACATTCTTTGTTATACAAACGCTTAGTTGTAGAACGAGCGGCCGACTCAGGCGCGTCAACATGGCTACCAATTTATCGTTTTCTATAATTGCTGAAACCAAGGCGTTACCAATTGGAGAACGGAATTCGACACGAAACAGTTGTGACTTGGCTAGGGGGGCAGGTCGTTAGTCTTTAGATGAAAGGTTAATGAAACTAGTGGCATGAACAAGCATTTCTGCGGCATGATCAAGACTGCAAGTCATGAAGAAAAATATATAATGCCGTGTGAAGTATCACAGATGCAACAATACATTTCAAAACGAACTTCACACGTTTACTACGAATGACACGCAATTAAGTACATCTTCTCATCCTCTTTACACTGAAAAGTGTAAAGTGCACGCTCTTTAGTAATTTTTCATGTCGCAGTGTGAACTGGGAAAAGGAGGGGAAAATGCTTTTACTTGTCATCTCTGATAAGTTGTTCCAGGTACCGGTATGTTACCTGTGTATGTTGCACATACCGGTAAAAATGTTTCGTAACATTTTGATTTATGTTTTGTTCGTGCTAAACTAATGTGGTGCATTTTGCTACATGTCATTAACTTTTATAAACTGGTTATTTGTAAAACACAAGCAATCTCTCAGGACTGTGTTACTAACATCATAAACAACAACTTTTGTTCTATGACTTTTAAAAAATATCATATTTTTAGTTCATCAGATTTTCATCTTCTATATATATAAAAATGACCCCCGTTTTCCGTTGTCACGACTTGGCATGAAAACGGCGTGACCGATTTGGCTGATTTTTTTTTGTTGTGATTGTTATTGTGAGGAGAAGGTTAGAGTAGGGTAGAGTAGGGTAGGGTAGGGTAGAGTAGGGTAGAGTAGGGTAGAGTAGGGTAGAGTAGGGTAGAGTAGGGTAGAGTAGGGTAGAGTAGGGTAGAGTAGGGTAGAGTAGGGTAGAGTAGAGTAGAGTAGGGTAGAGTAGGGTAAAGTAGGGTAGAGTAGGGTAGAGTAGGGTAGAGTAGGGTAGAGTAGGGTAGAGTAGGGTAGAGTAGGGTAGAGTAGGGTAGAGTAGGGTAGAGTAGGGTAGAGTAGGGTAGAGTAGGGTAGAGTAGGGTAGAGTAGGGTAGAGTAGGGTAGAGTAGGGTAGAGTAGGGTAGAGTAGGGTAGAGTAGGGTAGAGTAGGGTAGAGTAGGGTAGAGTAGGGTAGAGTAGGGTAGAGTAGGGTAGAGTAGGGTAGAGTAGGGTAGAGTAGGGTAGAGTAGGGTAGAGTAGGGTAGAGTAGGGTAGAGTAGGGTAGAGTAGGGTAGAGTAGGGTAGAGTAGGGTAGAGTAGGGTAGAGTAGGGTAGAGTAGGGTAGAGTAGGGTAGAGTAGGGTAGAGTAGGGTAGAGTAGGGTAGAGTAGGGTAGAGTAGGGTAGAGTAGAGTAGAGTAGGGTAGAGTAGGGTAGAGTAGGGTAGAGTAGGGTAGAGTAGGGTAGAGTAGGGTAGAGTAGGGTAGAGTAGGGTAGAGTAGGGTAGAGTAGGGTAGAGTAGGGTAGAGTAGGGTAGAGTAGGGTAGAGTAGGGTAGAGTAGGGTAGAGTAGGGTAGAGTAGGGTAGAGTAGGGTAGAGTAGGGTAGAGTAGGGTAGAGTAGGGTAGAGTAGGGTAGAGTAGAGTAGAGTAGGGTAGAGTAGGGTAGAGTAGGGTAGAGTAGGGTAGAGTAGGGTAGAGTAGGGTAGAGTAGGGTAGAGTAGGGTAGAGTAGGGTAGAGTAGGGTAGAGTAGGGTAGAGTAGGGTAGAGTAGGGTAGAGTAGGGTAGAGTTGGGTATAGTAGGGTGGAGTAGGGAAGAGCGGGAGCGAAGCTGCGCGGGCAAAGCTAGTACAAAAATAAAAATACTTAAATTGAACGTTCTGAATGTTGCGAAGTCTATGCTGGTGTATCAATTTTCTACTGTGTGTGTGAGTACGCGAAAATGGTGCGAATGCTTGCTAGTAGGAGTGATAACAATGTTTTGGAAGCCTGCTTACTATTACTGCGAGAACAGTGTGCAGGAGGCATCTAGGCAGGTACAGCAAAATACAGGGTTGAAATGTGTTAGATAGAACAACGAAATTTTGAAGGTTTGTTTTTAGTACATGTATTATAGTTTGTAAAAAGTCATAGAACAAAAATTGTTGTTTATGATGTTCTTAACTAGCATCTAAGATGTACTAGTGTTTTACAAATAACTCTGTATATCTTGTAACTGGAATAATGCACTCGCTTATAAATCCCAATTAGAAAATGAAATCAAGATTATTTTATTTATTTAGAGAGAGGTTTTCGCCGCCGATCTCCCCCAGGCTTCGACCCTGCTAGGCCCTTACGATTTGCTGACATCTCAAGTTTAAATAAATATTTTTCCTGTGGGGTACTTGGGTAAGGTCCTTGTGGTAACCCATGGCCCCAGTAGGCTTCGACCCTGCTAGGCCCTTACGATTTGCTGACATCTCAAGTTTAAATAAATATTTTTCCTGTGGGGTACTTGGGTAAGGTCCTTGTGGTAACTTATGGCCCCAGTAGGCTTCGACCCTGCTAGGCCCTTACGATTTGCTGACATCTCAAGTTAAAATAAATGTTTTTCCTGTGTATTACTTGGGTAAGGTCCTTGTGGTAACCTATGGCCCCAGTAGGCTTCGACCCTGCTAGGCCCTTACGATTTGCTGACATCTCAAGTTAAAATAAATGTTTTCCCTGTGGGGTACTTGGGTAAGGTCCTTGTGGTAACCTATGGCTCCAGTAGGCTTCGACCCTGCTAGGCCCTTACGATTTGCTGAAATCTCAAGTTAAAATAAATGTTTTTTTCGTTTTAGAAATTCAATACATTTGGGACCGACCATGCAACATTTCTGTAACATATATTAATCTACACTAATATTATAAAGAGGCAAAGTTTAATCTTTTTTTTGTTTCTAGGAGGTAATCTCTTCGACCCTGCTAGGCCCTTAAGTTAGGATCTTAAGGTCCTTGTGGTAACCCATGGCCCCAGTAGGCTTCGACCCTGCTAGGCCCTCAAGTGATTTGCTGACATCTCAAGTTTAAATAAATATTTTTCCTGTGGGGTACTTGGGTAAGGTCCTTGTGGTAACCCATGGCCCCAGTAGGCTTCGACCCTGCTAGGCCCTTACGATTTGCTGACATCTCAAGTTTAAATAAATATTTTTCCTGTGGGGTACTTGGGTAAGGTCCTTGTGGTAACCCATGGCCCCAGTAGGCTTCGACCCTGCTAGGCCCTTACGATTTGCTGACATCTCAAGTTTAAATAAATATTTTTCCTGTGGGGTACTTGGGTAAGGTCCTTGTGGTAACCCATGGCCCCAGTAGGCTTCGACCCTGCTAGGCCCTTACGATTTGCTGACATCTCAAGTTAAAATAAATGTTTTCCCTGTGGGGTACTTGGGTAAGGTCCTTGTGGTAACCTATGGCTCCAGTAGGCTTCGACCCTGCTAGGCCCTTACGATTTGCTGAAATCTCAAGTTAAAATAAATGTTTTTTTCGTTTTAGAAATTCAATACATTTGGGACCGACCATGCAACATTTCTGTAACATATATTAATCTACACTAATATTATAAAGAGGCAAAGTTTAATCTTTTTTTTGTTTCTAGGAGGTAATCTCTGGAAGTACTGGTCAGATTGCTAAAATTTTTTTTCACTGATAGAATGCCGCTTTATACTTGAGTGGCAGACTATATTCAATGTATGCGGGCGAAGCCGTGGGCAGAAGCTAGTCCGAAATATTTTGTATTTTTTGAATATTAATAATTCTGTAAAAGTTTAAAAAAATACATAACAATAACAAACAGTGCACTTCGCTCGATGAGACAGATTCCTATCCCACTCCGGCGCTCACTTTTATCATCCCTCGCTAAGTAAAATCTATCCCATTACTCGCTCCGCTTTCAGCCACGTTCCCAGCTGAGTGCCCGTCGAAAAGAATCAATATCTATGTTTATCGAGTAAAGTTGGAAGTACTAACGTAGGGCGATGCATCGTTCTAATGCACTAGTGGTTGGCAACGGTCGCTTGTTCACCACAGATTAGCTAGGATTACAGGACATTGATATTTATAGGACGGTTTTACGGAGCACCGATACTGGGTTACAGATACTAAGATATGTATATTTACTTGACTACGGCGTGCCAAATGGGGAGTAATCATTTGAACCGTATCTATGTATGTTCATCTGTTTGTTTATATTTATCATAATTTTATTTAACTATCAGATATGGTTAGGAGTTGTCAGCAACAAGAGGGGCCCAGCCGGGTCGAAGCCTACTGGGGCCAGGGTAATCTGAAAGGGGGCTTAAGCCCCGGTATGAAGGCTAGAAGGAACGGAGTGGGATTTTAGTCAGTAAGAGTCTGACACTATCTCCCGCTCTGCCCAAGAGCGGGGGTTGTCATTGGCTGATTTTTGCCCACCAAAAAAGAAAAAAAATCAGATAGGTATGGTTAGAAGTGTCCTGATTGTACATTGG
Source organism: Mythimna lalbum (assembly GCA_949319445.1). Taxonomy (NCBI): domain Eukaryota; kingdom Metazoa; phylum Arthropoda; class Insecta; order Lepidoptera; family Noctuidae; genus Mythimna; species Mythimna lalbum. The sequence goes on along the minus strand of OX439357.1, from coordinate 13,291,898 downwards.
CGACGTAGCACTAACTATGAGATAGAGCCCTCCAAAAAAAGGCATAGGGCAATGAGCCACCGGTTTTTGTTAGCGTTGATATCTTCAGCTCATCATTTCAGTCGGAAGACGTCCACTGTTGGACATAGACCTTCTCCAATTGTCTCCACAACAACCGGTTTTGTATATCTCGCATCCATCGGATTGCCGCAACCTCCACTAGATTTATCAGTCCACCTTGTGGGAGGCCGAGAAACTTTCAGCCCCATCAACCATCTGTTCATCAAGCACCGTGCCGCCTTCTACCACTTTTTGGCAATTCTTCGGGTTATGTCGTTAAACTTAGTTCTCCTGCTCTCTTCTTCACTACTTATTCGATCACGCATGGAAACTTCAAGCATAGCCTATTCCATTGCCTTTTGAGTGACTTTAAGCCATCTGAATAAACTGTAAAGCCAATTGTGCTAAAAGCAGCAAATAAATCACACAGCAATTCTTCTGTGTCTCTTAAATCATCTCATGCGATATTTGTAATACTCTACTCCGGTGCTAGCACGTTTCTGATATTTTATTATTTATTTTATTCAACAGTATCTCCTGGGGCGAGCATGCAGTTTGACTTCTGTAGGTGAACTCTAAAACAGAGCCAACGAAGATATCGTTCGTTCTTTTTATTCAGAAATTTTACATTATTCGTGAGTAAAATGTAAGCTAACCTGGCGGCTTCGACCGCATTAAAGTCCAATTTATCCAACATAAACGCACCGCTGGATAATTTTCGACTTAATCCAGTCTAATCGTATGATTTTTGTTTAAATCCGTTTAGATGTTGAGTCGTGATTGATGGGAAGGCATCCAAGTATTTAAACATTTGAAAAAAGAATGCGATATTTTTAACTAGGTATACAACAATCTTACAATAACTCTTACTTAAAATAATGGCGACAAAAAATTCCTCGGCATCGCTGTTGACTGGAAGTGTGCCCAAAATACTGGCGGCATTGCCACGTTGTATGGCAATGCTTGAATCTCTAGTTTTAATTAGTTAAGTGTTTTTATTTTTCATGTTCTTTCTCGCCTAATTATATTTAAATCTTATACTTCACTAAAATACGAGTATAGTGCATCAAATATTAATGAATACTTCAATTATTATTGAACGACTCGGGGCACCTTCGAGTCAGACCTATCAGATTAAAAGAAGATGGTGGGTTATGAGTGAGGGAAGCCTTTTGGAGCATATTTTAATGCACAATTAGTATTTTTGGTGAAAAAAAGGCATATTTTGTACTAAAAAACCAATTAATAGGATTATAAGATAGGATAAGAGTCATGACGTCATCATAATAACATGTAAATGTATTTAAGCAATATTTGAACAGTGTCTTACGATGTTTTACAAGTACTACCAAACTAAAGCTAGAAAAAAAAATGAATTCTACGCGCTACGAGCTAAAAAATGCAAGTATTGGCTAATAATATTATATATAGCACAACATCTTTAACCTTCCTTTTTAAACACTAATTTTAGTTTCCTAGCAATTAACTCTTTTCTAGTATTAGTTACCTATCACCATCTTCCTGTCTTTATTCCGTGTAACGTGATATCGACGCGTTTATTTCATCAGTTCTGTCCTGTCACCCGGCACACTATCAGTTACTCCCTTTTCTTTCATAACACTCCTCACCCAATTCTTCTATGTTTGACCTCCATCTTCCTCTTCATCCATCCACACGTAAACTTACTTACAACTCTTTTAATCCATTCTTCCTCTTTATATGACCATACCAAGACAAACGATTCCCTTTCAATTTTTCAGTCACTGGCACCACTTTCAAACTTCCTCTAATATTTTTGGAGAGTGTGCGCAGGAACTTGATTCAGCCATCTCATTTCTAGCATCGGACTACCAGACGTACGATGAGCATACGTTGTTGAAACCTCTACGGTCCTGACGAAGCGCTTTACCTCGTCGTTTATACCACGTATCAAAGGACTGGAACAATCTACCTATAGCGGTCTTCCCGTCCGATTATAATTTGAGTGTCTTCAAGGCAAGAGTGAATATGCTCATAAACTAGTGCGCCTCACCATCAGATATTGCATCACTGCTTACCAACTGGTGGGATCGCAGTCAAGCACTAGTTTATATCAATTAACAATATATAAATAATCGTCTTGAAATCCCTATTAAACATCAAAATTATTACATTACAATTTAAGTTTCCATAACTTATTTTTGCTTTTGTTAACTTTCAGAACTAACAGTATACTCGTAGATTAAGACCTATTTCTAAGGGGCCCTGTTCCCTTAACTTTTAACGACATTACACAAGTTATGGGTTATGACCGCCATAGCGACCCCATTTTGTAAATTAATTTATGGGGGCGTTAAGTCACGGCACTTTGGTTAGAAGGAAATGCAGCTGACTGTTCAATATTTACACTAGTGGCTATAAAAATAATGGCAATATGTCACTTGCGACAGTATTCTTTGTAAAGAGGTAAAGTTTGTTTTTTTGTTTGTTTGTAGGAGGTAATCTCTGAAAATACTGGTCCGATTGCTAAAATGTTTTCACTGATAGAAAGCTGCTATGTTCCTAAAAGTCATAGGCTATATTATATGTACGTGTGTGAAGCAGCAGGAAAAAGCTCGTTGTTTCTATTTTATTTTATAAGTGAGTTCAAACTCACTTAATGTTTATAAAACTGGACCTATTTTGGTGCAGCCATGAGGCACACAACAACTTTACTTTTTATTTTTTTATCTGTTTTTTTTTGCTTCTTGTTATTTGTGTTTAGGCCTTGTGCTGTACCAAATAAAATTATTTTTCTTTCTTATTTCTTTCACTTCAGTAACAATTTGTTTCTATTTTATAAACATAAAGTGAGTTCAAACTCACTTCTATTATCACCACTTCATTTTTTTTTTCATTTATTTATCACATAAAGAAAATAATACAGAATTGTCTAACTTAATAGCAACTAAAAACCACTAAGGTTTAAACTTGTGCTATCATGAATCTAACTCAAAATCGAAACAAAATTTTTTTTTTTATATGTATACGTTAATGTCGATAACGAATCAGGATCGACGTCACTAATGTTGTCGATTCGTTTGACTCTTAGCGGCCTTTAGTTTGTCGTCAGGAACTCACAATAGACTTTTGTACTTAGAAAGGATGTTGGTACTTAAAGGTAAAAAATCAAGTCGAGCCCTGACCACCGATTTACCGTAAGTATTTTTTTTATCTTAAACGATATAGTTTACGGTAAAAAATGTTTCTTACGATAAGTAATTTAACACTATTTCGATCCCTAGGGCAAGGAATCGGAGTAGAGTTAAATAAAAATCGGTCAAGTGCGAGTCCGTAGCGAAAACCGACAAAAAGCACAAACAACCTTTGTGTTTTGGCTCCCAAAATCCAAACTTAAATATATGTTTTATTCTGGTTTTAGTATTTGTTGATAAAAACACCGCTATAAAGCGGCAACATAAATACGTAATCTGAGAAAATTTTGACTATCTAGTTATCACAGTTCATGAAAGACATCATGGTGACAGACAGACTGACAACGGAGTTAGAAGTTTCCGTTTTTATCCTTTGGGTGCGTAACCCTAAAAAGGAGTTCTATATTTAGTACGAAGTATGATTTTATTTACTATTCCAATCGAGAAATACTACAGCAAAACTCCCTTAGGCGTGTTTTACGTCCACCGCATAAAATCAGGAAAAAATCGACGGGCTCACAAAGATGCAAATAAAAAATAATATATACGACGCACTAGTATGAATACATAGTAGTTTGAGTAAAGGAACCTGTTGAAGGTAGATGGGAAAAGTTTTCAGACACCAAGGTACACAAGACAGTTATAATGCAAAAGGTTGGCTTTATACCTACAGCGAGCAAATCGTTTAACTACCAAGCCCCCACCTTCCGGTTCCACCACCAAATCAGCTCCATGTGAGAATAATTTTGCATTATCATCTGATTTACACATGCATGAAAATTTCAGCTCAATCGGTAACCGGAAAGTGGGTCAAATTTAATTTTTAAGATTTGATGACAGCGGGACAGGTGAAACAAGATAATAGCTTGTGACAAGCTTTTAATGAAAATAATTTTTTTCATAGCAAGCTTTTATAGCTCTGTACACCTATATAATTAATACTCGTCAAGACGAATCATACGAGCCCAAACTCGATGAGGTTGTATTGTTTAACTACCAAGCTCCTATGGCCACCTTCCGGTTCCACCATCAGATCAGTTCCATGTCATAATAATTTTTTATACCTAGTCATCTAATTTACACATGCATGAAAAATTTCAGCTCAAACGGTAACCGGGGAGTTGGTTTAAAAATTTACAAGATTTGATTACAAACAAACATCAGGACAGGTGAAACTAAATAAAAGCTTGTAAAAAGGGAAGTGCACGCTGTATGGACTCAACCTTCTGTATCTATTCGTTGTGTCCCTATTGGTGTTTTCTGTCATATATGTATTCATGACACCAGATGAAGCATATCGTCGATCATTATCGGCTCCAGAACTTTGATTACAGGGTATGTTAAAGTTGAAGTTGATGCTTCGTTTTAACTACTGTAATAAGCTTGAACACTGAAGGAGGCTCTGGGGAGTGATGAGAGGATATGGCTCGTATGTTTGAAATGGAGGCTTAAATTTGAGTCATTTCCTGCTCTCATTTAAATTGATGTAGCGACGGAGTTTGCACGGAAAATATGACTTTGGAATATCGTAAAACTGGCTGCTGGCTTTCGTAGTTTCCGAATGAGGGATTTCTAAAATGATATTCACCAGGTGGCCGCATTGAGTCATCAAGTTCCGGCACCTGTCGAAACTATTACGATGACATTTAGCTTATATTAATGACATTAGTTAGACATCAACGTCAACGTTAAACGTTAAGGCCACAACATTTACTTGTAACAGAACAACGAGCCGCTCTATGATATGTTCTAGTGTATTATCCTTTTACGAACTAAACGTCGAGCACGCTCGCCGCTTTGTTACAAACCAACGAGCAGATTGGTGTAACATTTCGTCGAGCGTATTGGTGTAACATTTCGTCGAGCCACGAGTGCGGGCGACGCGCGGTTGCGGGGTGACATTTCAAAAAAAAAATTAACCCAAGGTATAACGAAATGTTGGTAAGTGCACACTTGCTGTGAGCATTTACCCGTAACATAACGCCGAGCATTCGTAGGAACATTACATTACTTGGAAATGCTTTGGAAACTGAGCTTTTGGCTGTATTGTACCATTCGTAAGAACGTTATATTACACAGAAATGCTCCAGAAAATGTTGTAGTCTATACTCACCTTTAGACGTCAACGTCATATAAGTATACTTTTTCCAAAGATTTTATATATTAGACGTTTTCAAAAGTAAAAGACCTCTCGGCTAAGTGGCGCCAACTGGTGGTGTGGTTTTTGCCTAAAAATCCTAACTGTATCATAACCTTTTTTGTGGCTACCACTCTATGTGAAGCGAGAGGAAATGGGAATGTCATCTGGCCTACGGAGGTCGGGATTTACCCAGCGGTTCCCGACTACTGATGTTTCTCTTACGGCTTTTATTTTGCTGTCTATTACTGCTACGCAGAAGGAGATAGATCATCGCTTTCCATTCCTAAAATCAATTGTTTCTATGAAGAACTACATCGTGACCTGAGTAGTTATCGATTTTTCGTTCATCCACATTCAAACTCCTTCTCATAGAATCTTCTATTTTGACATTATTACCTCCAATGTTTTTGTCTGTCTAGATTTGTTCTCGGTTTATAGTCCATCAACAAATGCAAACTTCAAACTGCTACTAAGTTTTTCCAGATGGAATCAACATACTAAGTAACACTTTACTCAACTTGGGCGTTGAAACATGGCCCTTGTGTTTAGAAGTAGCGCTTACAAAACCTAGATACCTCGAAAGAAATTAAGTTTATTTGTGACACACACAAGATAAACTACAAAAAATTTTTTAAAATAAAATGATAAAGTAAAAATAAAAATCTATGCGAGGTCAATAAGGCCTCTTTCTCAATACGTGCTGCAAAAAAAAAAAAAACAGAATTCAAAATTCAAATATTTTTATTTCACATAGGTTTCAAATTGATCGTTTCCTATGGAGAAGAACCGGCAAGAAAGTATGATTTTAAAAAGCGGTTGTTGTTACAATATTTCCATATTACAGTAATAATAGATATTATGTAAGAACAGTGTAGACCAGTCAATATTATAGGTAACCAAAAGCACAAAAGAAAAAAAAACATAATAAAAAAGCATTTAACAGCTACCCTTCAAAATATATTAATGGACACGTACGATTTGAATCTAATTTCAGTCAGTACAGTCTACTATGTACAGTAACACATGACATACACCCAACCCATAACCCTTTCCATCTAATTAATCCCATTAATTAGTTAACTAATTTCCTTCTGCGGTGAAGTGACTTCCTCCTAATACGTTGTGATCATCTTGATTAGGTTTTAATTAATTCCGGATCTGTTAATCTATACTTATAATAAATCTGTAGAGAAGACAATTCTGTACATGAGACATATTTCCAAAATAACTATCAGGGGGTGATTAGTGATCGATACTGATGCTAAAAATACAAACAGTAAAATTTTTGTCTGTCTGTCTGTCTGTCTGTCTGTCTGTCTGTCTGTCTGTCTGTATGTTCTTTATAGAAACAAAAACTACTCGATGGATTTTAACGAAACTTGGTACAATCATTCTTCATACTCCTGGGCAGGTTATAGTATACTTTTCATCACGCTACGATCAACAGGAGCAGAGCAGTGAAGGGAAATGTTGGGGAACGGGAGAAATTACTCCATTTTTTAAGCTTCCGTCGCGTTTGCAGCCTTAATGGTTAAAGCTACACAGAAAACAATGAAACGGAAATGTTCTCCTCAAAATTATATAAAAAATGTCCCACGACAGCATACGTCTATCTTTTATGGTTAACTCACAATAACACGTGTAACTCCCGATAGCTTAGCAGTTCTGAGCTTTCTGTTTATTTTTGTCTATTCTTACGTTTATAACACTGAATGTCGCTGGCATAAGCAACAGGATCCGCGTACGAAGTCGCTGGCAGAAGCTAGTGAGGTACTAAAATGCATTACGAGTTTTACTAAGCGTATAATTTGAAATATTCAAATTAATTGGACATTTTGTCTTTGTATTAAAAAGTTAATGAATAAAAACTTCGGCGTATTTAAGTGAAGAGTGAGTCGGTAACTTCCAAGCATGCTCCATTGTCGACCACATCATCATGTACCAGCAGGCCTAACCATTTAACCAAGTTAGTTCCGTTAAATTTCGATTTTCTTTCGCCACGAGTAGGCAAAGCTTCCGATTCCTTTGTTCCAACCACTTGGCTGAGCGTTAAGATGACGTCATGCCACACATTTGAAGTTTTCTACTAGTGTTAACGATTGTAGATTATCTACTTGGCTAAGCCCTCGGTGAGATAGTCGTCAAGCACGAGCACCAGCGAGTGAGTAATAACAAAAATATGACAAGGGAGTCGAACTTGCTCATCAAGGGTTCCGTATAAACTTATCTATTATATGTAAGTAGTTCGATTTACGAAATGAGTCTCGACGATTTTTTCCGAATCCAGTTTAAATACCCGTACTATAAGTCCTTGCTTTCTCCCAAATTTAAGGATTCTAGGTCAAAGTACCCTATCATTTTATTTCCCTACGAGTGGCTGAATATGGGCCATAAACAGAGCATAAACGACTTTATATTTAGATTGTGATGACTTAGCAATTTGATTTTTTCATTGCTCCTTAGGGTAGGAGATTTTAATGCTTGATATTAATTTTTGCTTTAAAGCACCCAACCAGAGAATGCCAGAAATACATTTTCTTAAACCCGCTCTTCTATAATTATGACACTATTACACATCTTTCTTCAGATATTTTGGTAACACAGATATGTTGTGAATATTATCTAGGTTTCTTTTGAAATCAAATGTAAAATAAACCCGATAAAGACCTCGGAAAATCTCATTTTGCATGAACTTTGTTCCTTCATAATTTACTCATAAATAAATAAAAAAAAAACAAAGTATATTTATAGAAAACTTGCTCATTTACCTAACCAAGATTCTGAATGAAGAAATTTTCTTATACTTAAAAACTTTAAGGTTTAAAAAGAACCTGTATTTTCTGGAACAAGTTTTGCGAAATATTTGAGTAAATGACGGAATTACCGAAAGCTAATAACTTGAGCGTTTAGGTGTCATTTTGCGTGGCCTCTTTATCAACCATTGTGTTGGATTACATTAGGTAAATCAAAAAGCTTTGAAACCATGCTCAGGTTGGTGAAAGACGAATCGAGAAGGACACTTTTAATACCTTCAGGCGTTCCTGAGACAATGAATATTGACAGACGGACAACAAAGTTATAATATAAAGGTTTCTTTAATAGCCTACTGCGGTACGGAATCCTAAAAAAAGGTAAACGGTCGAGGTACATAGGTCTGAACCTCCATCACAAAATATATAGGTACAGAAGTCAATATACATATAAAGCGCGCTCGAACATAGACACTGCTCACGGACACGATATCTCGGAGCGCCTCGGCCCGCTCATCGAACAGTTCCGGCTCAAACGCTCATTAGTGTGCGTCCACCGCGCGTAGGTACCTATCTATTTAGTGCCTCCATCTTCTACATTCGAAGCTAACAAAATCATCATGAAAATAACCAGCCATTTTCCCATGGGATTTATTTAAAAAATTACAATGAAATCCTAATAGAAATGCACAATTATCATTGTGAGCCGGTTTCCCGCTGAACTTGAATAGGTAGACGAAAGAAAATTATCATATAAAGCGAAAATCCTCTGAGCACATGTAATCTGGAGGCTCTACGCATAATATAATCGGGTTGGCGTAAATACCGGCTAAATATTGGATTTATGAGATCTATGATCCTATTTTCATATTATATTAAAACTGTGATAAATAGATTATTTCTGGGTATATTAAATTTTGAGAAAAAATAGCTTTTTAGGGACCCAAGGGTGCCGTATTGGGTTGCTTCTTTCAAAATTTGAAAAGTGTAAATATTCCTCTTTTTAACTTTCATTTCCTTGGGGATTTACTTTGATGACTAAGTGCCTTTTGTTTAATTTTAATTTTGTGTTATATATAAGAAAAGATGAATGGATTGTGTGAGAAGTGATATGAAAGAAAAGGGAATTAGTGATAGCGTGACGAGTGACAGGACAGAATGGAAGAAAAAAACGTGTTGCACTGACCCAAATAAACGGGACAAGGGCAGGAAGATGATGATAAATTTTGTGTATATACTCAAGGTTAAGAAAAACTCAAAATCTTAAATCCTGGTCATAGATGCTTAGTAGCTAGCCTGTCGGTTTTGTATATGTTATTTTAGAGAGTGCGTCAGAATTCATCATCATCATCAGCCTTTTTTATGTTCCCACTGCTGAAACTCAGGCCTCCTCTCTCACGATGAGTCAGAATTGCACAGTTTAATTTCGGCAAGCCCGTTCCATCATCAGGCCATAAGACGTACGGAAAAGAAAGAACGAAACAAAACACGTTTATTCCACCTAAACAGATACACAAAACATTACAAAAATATAAAAACTTTCCCTGTCAGGCCATGTGTGTACGGTGATCCGGGCTCTAGTTCAAGCCTTGGCTCAATGCGAGAGGGATTGGGAGGTGGTCTTCTCCTTCTGCGAAGCAGTAAGGCTAACGAAAGATATGGTCGAACGGACATCCTCACGCTTCAGTCATCGGCGACTCTGGACATCGAGGGTCGAAGGGCGATCCGTCTATCCATCCGGTAAAGAGCTAGCCCGCGAGTCGTCGACGGACTCTTAGCGTTCCACGTGGGCCAAAAAGAAAAATCGTAGGGGCTCAGCAGAACCGATGAAGGTATTTCTGAAAAGGAATCCCACTAATTAGGAGACCACACGTCAACTGAAGTGACTTGGTGTGGTTTTAGTCAGCAAAGAGGGGAAGAAGTTATTAGATGAACCCACCTCAAAATAAGCTTTTAACGAAAATCATTTTTTCATAGCAAGCTTTTGTAGCTATACTTACATAGTTAATACTTCGTCAAGACGAATCATATGAGCCCAAACTCGACGGGGTTGTGTCGTTTAACTACCAAGTTCCTATAGCCACCTTCCAGGTTCATCATCAGATCAGCTTCTTGTCGTAATAATTTTGCATTGTCATCTGATTTACACACGCATGCAAAATTTCAGCTCAATCGGTAACCGGGAAGTGGGTCAAATTTAATTTACAAGATTTGATGATAGACAAACATCGGGACAGGTGAAACTAAATAAAAGCTTGTAAAACACTGGTTGTAATAGACACTACACTGCAAATGTTCACTTTCGATTCCAGATCTAGAAAAAGAAGTGTGATTGGTGTTTCCTCGAGAAAAACCAATCGGATCTCGTGATTGGAAACTTGGAACAATGCCCGGTGAAGCTTTGAAACCAAGCCTAATACGATTTCGTCTAACGGTAGCATTGTTTCAGTCAGTTTTTCTTTTTATTCGTATCGGAGATATGGCAATGGAGTTTGATGAAAGTAGCAAAGAGAAACATCACTACAATTTAGTTAGTTCGCTCATAATATAACCAGAGGTCGGAATTAGGTTATTATTCATGTACGTGCAACGAAATCTTCATATTAATCTTTCCGGAATTTCTAATGAAAAATTACGTGAGGCTAACACTAAAACAAATAAATAATAATAAACAAGCTTTTAATGAAACAAATTTTTTCATAACAATTTTTTATAGCGATATAATTAATACTCGTCAAGACGAATCATACGAGCCCAAACTCGATGGGGTTGTTTCGTTTAACTACGAAGTTCCTATAGCCACTAGCCACCTTCCAGTTCCATCATCAGATCAGTTCCGTGTCATAATAATTTTGCACTGTCTTCTGATTTACACATGCATGCAGAATTTCAGTTCAATCAGTAATCGTGAAGTGAGTCAAATTTAATTAGCAAGATTTGATTACAGACAAATATCTGGACAGGTGAAACTAAATAAAAGCTTGTATAAAACCCAGAGATAGAAACGTCAATTAAAACCAAGATAATAAATATTCAATTTTTTTGTTAGTATTTTTCATTGAAAAAGATCTTCCTCCTCCTCATTATTAATGCAGGAAGATTTTTTTTCTTTTATTTCTGATAGAGTCATAAAAAATCAGCTCCTTAAAATTAATCTCAGGATTTGAGGCATATCCACTTTTTACTTTCGCTGTATGAAATCAATATACATGAAAAACTCCGACCTCTGCTGATATCGTAAATACGAAACAGTGTGTCCGTATGAAAAAATCGCTTACAGTATTAAAAAATAATTTCTATAAGCCTGGCAACTAAAAATATCACAATATCTGATTACAATTTATTTTCTACTTATTAACGATATAAGAAAAAACAAGAAAATACGCCAAGTCCGAGTCGCGCACCGAGAGTTCCGTACAAACTTAGCTATTAAATAATTCAATCTCCGTATTGAACCTCGACGATTTTTCCGAATCTCCAAAAATCTATTTTTTTTTTTGTGACGCTACAAAACAGTTTTCAGACTTTTTCCTATACTTGTGCTATGAGACCTTGAGTCTTGCTCAATTTCAGGATCCTATGTCAAAGGGAAGTACCCAATAGCTTTTGATTTCCTAGTGAGTGTCAAAATAGCCTCCTAAACGGAGCATAAACGGCTTTATATTTAGATTTTGTTGACTTAGAAGAGCTGAGTGAGTGATTAATTTCAGCTTCTACTTGTAGAGAAAAGGGGTCTTGACAGACGGACAAAGTGATCCTATAAGGAACCTGTTTCGGTCGACAGAGGTAACAGAAACCTAAAAAATACACCAAGACTTTATAAAAGATTCATGAATGCCTATTATTTGAACTAAACTTTGAATGTTATTTTAGATCAATATTAACTTTCTTTACGCATAGTCTGTATACTTAAAAATAAAGCAAATTTATCGAATGTTGTTCGAAGTTTCTTATGAAGCTCGACAAGCTCAAAGAACAAAGTTTGTGTTGGAGCTTTTGGTACCTGTATATACTTTGTGTTAGAGCTTTTGGTACCTGTATATGGTACATAACAAACGTTGGAGTTTTAGAATAAAACTCACTGATATCAGTAGTATGTTTTTTAACCGACTTATGAAAAATGAGGAGGTTCTCAATTCAGATGTTTGTATTTTTTTAATATATTTGTTCGCGCATAACTTCGTCGCTTACCAAGCGATTTGAAAAATCTTTTTTTATTCGAAAAGGGTATATTTTCCAAATGGTCCCATAGTCACCAAGTTGGGATTTGATGAAGGAATCTTTTCAAAATCCAGGGAACTCCTCAAATACAATTAAATTTTTTTTGTAAACTCGGTAATTTTTTTTTTTATAAAAATGTTTTATAACATAATACAAATTTTAATTAAGTTTAAATATTGCAAACTTTGCGTATTACGTACCATATGATTGATAATCAGGATGGTTTGGTCTACGATCAGCTATCAGGCGGGCTTATGTGGGTATCGTGCAGTCAATAATAATGTCCAGGAATAGCGTTATTTTACTTCTCAATACAAATCGATAGAGTGAACTATTATTAGATAGGTATAAATAATAAAACATAGGACAATTTTAGATGTCCGTGAACTTAGCAGATCATTTTCCAGCAGAGCATAAAAAAATTAGAGTTCTATTCGCATGCAGCATAGTTCTGGAGTTCCTGATACTTTTCAGGAAAAGTTCTGCTGATTTTCCTGAAAAAAATATCAAATGAAAATATGATCTGCTAACTTCCGGTAGCAGATCATTTTTTCCAAAAGCAAAGTTTTAAAAGTCCTTTAGATGCACAAAGGCGAGTTCTATAGTTCCCAATTACTTTCAGCGATAGTTCTGTCAATTAGAAGTCACAAAAAAATAAAAACATATCAACGTAATAACAGGAAAAACAAATAGATATCATAAAACTGCCGACCATTACGCAACACAACCATTTTCACATATAAATCTGGCCTTAATCAGTAGACCAGATGTTATTTAAACAAAGAAATGCAAAATACAACACAATCGACTTCAAATATCACCAGAGTATGGTTGAAGATGGCGATTAGCAAAAATCATGAATATTATCAGTGTGTAAAATAAAAAAACATCATAAGAAACTTCTGGAGGGTCCCAAGACGGAGAACTCTAAAGTTCCTTATACAACAATACCTGTTTTATATAAAATAGTAAAAACCAAATCAAGAACTCCGACAAAAGTATCAGCAGAGCATAGCTGAAGATGGTGATTAGCAAAAACTACAAACAAAAGATAATCGTTCAAGTTAAAAAATTCATAAAAAAAATCTGGAGTTCCCCAAAACCTAGAACTCCTCAGTTCCTTATACAACTTCATTAATTCTATCTAACGTAGTAAAAACTAGACCTAGAACTCCAAAACAAGTATCAGCAGAGCATAGCTGAAGATGGGGATTACCAAAAATTATGAATATTTTCATCGTCAAGTTAAAAAATTCATTAAAAAAAATCTGGAGTTACCCAAGACCTGGAATTCCTAAGTTTCTTATACAACTGCATTATTTCTATCTACCATGGTGAAAACTAGACCTAGAACTCCGACACAAGTATCAGCAGAGCATAGCTGAAGATGGCGACTACGAAAAAATATAAATATTTTCATCCTTCAAGTTAAAAAATTCATGAAAAAAATCTGGAGTTACCCAAGACCTGGACCTCTTCAGTTCTTTATACAACTGCATTGTTTCTATCTACCATGGTGAAAACTAGACCTAGAACTCCGACACAAGTATCAGCAGAGCATAGCTGAAGATGGCGATTACGAAAAATTGTGAATATTTTCATCGTTCAAGTTAAAAATTCATAAAAAAAATCTGGAGTTCCCCATGACCTAGAACTCCTCAGTTCCTTATACAACTACATTAGTCCTATCTAATGGGGTAGAAACTAGACCTAGAACTCCGACACAAGTATCAGCAGAGCATAGCTGAAGATGGCGACAACGAAAAAGTATAGATATTTTCATCATTCAAGTTACAAAATTCATAAAAAAAATGTGGAGTTCCCCAAGACCTAGAACTCCTCAGTTCCTTATACAACTGCATTAGTCCTATCTAATGGGGTAGAAACTAGACCTAGAACTCCGACACAAGTATCAGCAGAGCATAGCTGAAGATGGCGACTACGAAAAACTATACATGTTTTCATCATTCAAGTTAAAAAATTCATAAAAAAAAATCTGGAGTTACCCAAGACCTGGAACTCCTCAGTTCTTTATACAACTGCATAATTTCTATTTACCATGGTGAAAATTAGACCTAGAACTCCGACACAAGTATCAGCAGAGCATAGCTGAAGATGGCGATTACGAAAAAGTATAAATATTTTCATCGTTCAAGTTAAAAATTCATAAAAAAAATCTGGAGTTCCCCATGACCTAGAACTCCTCAGTTCCTTATACAACTACATTAGTCCTATCTAATGGGGTAGAAACTAGACCTAGAACTCCGACACAAGTATCAGCAGAGCATAGCTGAAGATGGCGACAACGAAAAAGTATAAATATTTTCATCGTTCAAGTTAAAAATTCATAAAAAAAATTTGGAGGTCCCCATGACCTAGAACTCCTCAGTTCCTTATACAACTACATTAGTCCTATCTAATGGGGTAGAAACTAGACCTAGAACTCCGACACAAGTATCAGCAGAGCATAGCTGAAGATGGCGACTACGAAAAAGTATAGATATTTTCATCATTCAAGTTAAAAAAATCATAATGAAAATCTGGAGTAACCCAAGACCTAAAACTCCTCAGTTCCTTATACAACTGCATTAGTCCTATCTAATGGGGTAGAAACTAGACCTAGAACTCCGACACAAGTATCAGCAGAGCATAGCTGAAGATGGCGACTACGAAAAACTATACATATTTTCATCATTCAAGTTAAAAAAATCATAATGAAAATCTGGAGTCACCCAAGACCTAGAACTCCTCAGTTCCTTATACAACTGCATTAGTACTATCTAAAGTGGTGAAGAATAGACCTAAAACTCCGACACAAGTATCAGCAGAGCATAGCTGAAGATGGCGATTACGAAAAATTGTGAATATTTTCATCGTTCAAGTTAAAAATTCATAAAAAAAATCTAGAGTCACTCAAGACCTAGAACTCTTCAATTCCTTATACAACTGCATTAGTCCTATCTAATGGGGTACAAACTAGACCTAGAACTCCGACACAAGTATCAGCAGAGCATAGCTGAAGATGGCGACTACGAAAATCTATACATGTTTTCATCATTCAAGTTAAAAAATTCATAAAAAAAAATCTGGAGTTACCCAAGACCTGGAACTCCTCAGTTCTTTATACAACTGCATTATTTCTATTTACCATGGTGAAAACTAGACCTAGAACTCCGACACAAGTATCAGCAGAGCATAGCTGAAGATGGCGATTACGAAAAAGTATAAATATTTTCATCGTTCAAGTTAAAAATTCATAAAAAAAATCTGGAGTTCCCCATGACCTAGAACTCCTCAGTTCCTTATGCAACTGCATTAGTCCTATGTAATGGGGTTGAAACTAGACCTAGAACTCCGATACAAGTATCAGCAGAGCATAGCTGAAGATGGCGACAACGAAAAAGTATAGATATTTTCATCATTCAAGTAAAAAAAATCATAATGAAAATCTGGAGTCACCCAAGACCTAGAACTCCTCAGTTCTTTATACAACTGCATTAGTCCTATCTAACAAAGTAAAAACTAGACCTAGAACTCCGACATAAGTATCAGCAGAGCATAGCTGAAGATGGGGATTACCAAAAATTATGAATATTTTCATCGTTCAAGTTAAAAAATTCATTAAAAAAAATCTGGAGTTACCCAAGACCTGGAACTCCTCAGTTTCTTATACAACTGCATAATTTCTATCTACCATGGTGAAAATTAGACCTAGAACTCCGACACAAGTATCAGTAGAGCATAGCTGAAGATGGCGACTACGAAAAAATATAAATATTTTCATCCTTCAAGTTAAAAAATTCATGAAAAAAATCTGGAGTTACCCAAGACCTGGACCTCTTCAGTTCTTTATACAACTGCATTGTTTCTATCTACCATGGTGAAAACTAGACCTAGAACTCCGACACAAGTAATAGCAGAGCATAGCTGAAGATGGCGATTACGAAAAATTGTGAATATTTTCATCGTTCAAGTTAAAAATTCATAAAAAAAATCTGGAGTTCCCCATGACCTAGAACTCCTCAGTTCCTTATACAACTACATTAGTCCTATCTAATGGGGTAGAAACTAGACCTAGAACTCCGACACAAGTATCAGCAGAGCATAGCTGAAGATGGCGACAACGAAAAAGTATAGATATTTTCATCATTCAAGTTACAAAATTCATAAAAAAAATGTGGAGTTCCCCAAGACCTAGAACTCCTCAGTTCCTTATACAACTGCATTAGTCCTATCTAATGGGGTAGAAACTAGACCTAGAACTCCGACACAAGTATCAGCAGAGCATAGCTGAAGATGGCGACTACGAAAAACTATACATGTTTTCATCATTCAAGTTAAAAATTTCTTAAAAAAAAATCTGGAGTTACCCAAGACCTGGAACTCCTCAGTTCTTTATACAACTGCATAATTTCTATTTACCATGGTGAAAATTAGACCTAGAACTCCGACACAAGTATCAGCAGAGCATAGCTGAAGATGGCGATTACGAAAAAGTATAAATATTTTCATCGTTCAAGTTAAAAATTCATAAAAAAAATCTGGAGTTCCCCATGACCTAGAACTCCTCAGTTCCTTATACAACTACATTAGTCCTATCTAATGGGGTAGAAACTAGACCTAGAACTCCGACACAAGTATCAGCAGAGCATAGCTGAAGATGGCGACAACGAAAAAGTATAAATATTTTCATCGTTCAAGTTAAAAATTCATAAAAAAAATTTGGAGGTCCCCATGACCTAGAACTCCTCAGTTCCTTATACAACTACATTAGTCCTATCTAATGGGGTAGAAACTAGACCTAGAACTCCGACACAAGTATCAGCAGAGCATAGCTGAAGATGGCGACTACGAAAAAGTATAGATATTTTCATCATTCAAGTTAAAAAAATCATAATGAAAATCTGGAGTAACCCAAGACCTAGAACTCCTCAGTTCCTTATACAACTGCATTAGTCCTATCTAACAAAGTAAAAACTAGACCTAGAACTCCGACATAAGTATCAGCAGAGCATAGCTGAAGATGGGGATTACCAAAAATTATGAATATTTTCATCGTTCAAGTTAAAAAATTCATAAAAAAAAATCTGGAGTTACCCAAGACCTGGAACTCCTCAGTTCTTTATACAACTGCATAATTTCTATTTACCATGGTGAAAATTAGACCTAGAACTCCGACACAAGTATCAGCAGAGCATAGCTGAAGATGGCGATTACGAAAAAGTATAAATATTTTCATCGTTCAAGTTAAAAATTCATAAAAAAAATCTAGAGTCACTCAAGACCTAGAACTCTTCAATTCCTTATACAACTGCATTAGTCCTATCTAATGGGGTACAAACTAGACCTAGAACTCCGACACAAGTATCAGCAGAGCATAGCTGAAGATGGCGATTACGAAAAAGTATAAATATTTTCATCGTTCAAGTTAAAAATTCATAAAAAAAATCTGGAGTTCCCCATGACCTAGAACTCCTCAGTTCCTTATGCAACTGCATTAGTCCTATGTAATGGGGTTGAAACTAGACCTAGAACTCCGACACAAGTATCAGCAGAGCATAGCTGAAGATGGCGACAACGAAAAAGTATAGATATTTTCATCATTCAAGTTACAAAATTCATAAAAAAAATGTGGAGTTCCCCAAGACCTAGAACTCCTCAGTTCTTTATACAACTGCATTAGTCCTATCTAACAAGGTAAAAACTAGACCTAGAACTCCGACATAAGTATCAGCAGAGCATAGCTGAAGATGGGGATTACCAAAAATTATGAATATTTTCATCGTTCAAGTTAAAAATTCAGGAAAAAGGAACTGAGGAGTTCTAGGTCTTGGGGAACTCCACATTTTTTTTATGAATTTTGTAACTTGAACGATTATCTTTTGTTTGTAGTTTTTGCTAATCACCATCTTCAGCTATGCTCTGCTGATACTTTTGTCGGAGTTCTTGATTTGGTTTTTACTATTTTATATAAAACAGGTATTGTTGTATAAGGAACTTTAGAGTTCTCCGTCTTGGGACCCTCCAGAAGTTTCTTATGATGTTTTTTTTATTTTACACACTGATAATATTCATGATTTTTGCTAATCGCCATCTTCAACCATACTCTGGTGATATTTGAAGTCGATTGTGTTGTATTTTGCATTTCTTTGTTTAAATAACATCTGGTCTACTGATTAAGGCCAGATTTATATGTGAAAATGGTTGTGTTGCGTAATGGTCGGCAGTTTTATGATATCTATTTGTTTTTCCTGTTATTACGTTGATATGTTTTTATTTTTTTGTGACTTCTAATTGACAGAACTATCGCTGAAAGTAATTGGGAACTATAGAACTCGCCTTTGTGCATCTAAAGGACTTTTAAAACTTTGCTTTTGGAAAAAATGATCTGCTACCGGAAGTTAGCAGATCATATTTTCATTTGATATTTTTTTCAGGAAAATCAGCAGAACTTTTCCTGAAAAGTATCAGGAACTCCAGAACTATGCTGCATGCGAATAGAACTCTAATTTTTTTATGCTCTGCTGGAAAATGATCTGCTAAGTTCACGGACATCAATTTTAGTAAGTCTTCAGTATCCCTCAACCTGCCTCGACTCGGCCGAAATGTTCACTTGTGTTTCTAGTTGCTAACTAGATGGCATGCTTTGTTTTGTTATCAAATCAATTGCCGGATGCGACATATGTTCTGGGGCAAATCTTGCAGATTGATTTCGGAACGGCTACTCCTAAGCAATTAAGTTAAAATTTGGTTGACAATAAACGAAACTGCTCTGATGATAGATAGAGTCAGATAGTGGCCATAGGAACTACTGAATACAACATGATAACCCCATCATGTTTTTTTATTTTATTTTCACAACCAAAGATGGTTGTGAAAAAAAAATCATTGAAAACTTATTCAATTTATACATTATATGTGATTTTTTTCGGTTCCGAAAGATATTAATCAGAACTTTTACCGGAGGTGCAAAACAAACATACTTGCCGCACGGGGAACTTCCCCCGTCTTAACTGTCCCCGCACACGGGTTTCTAAAAAACGCCGCTTCAAGCTTCATTTTGAGGCGGCTTTTTTTGTGGCTCGTGTCCGGCGATTCCGCCACAAAAAAACGCTTGAAGCGGCTTCAAGCTTCACCGGACAGAAGATGTCATGCTTCAGCTGTTTTTTGTAGCCGCTTCTAGCGTTTTTTTGTGCCCGCTTCAAGCGTTTTTTGTGGCAGCGTTTTTTTGGGGCCCGTATGCGGGGACTTTTACTCTTTCACTTGTTTTGTTTCGTACTTGGAATGTTGTGAATGAGTTTTTGATTATTTTTAGAACCTGTTTTATTTGACACTTCTGTCTCTGCCTCCAATTTTGGTTCCGATTTCGATAAACTAAATTAAAAACACTCCGTTTCGGAATTCGGTTCCGATTTAACAACTTTTGTTACTTTCCTAGAAAGTACCTATCTAGAATCAGCGTTAAAAAGGTAAGGTGTTCTACAAACTGGGCTTATCAGTAAACGTCTATTTAATTAGCCTATTTGCATAGTTATGGCTGTGCCTTTACGGCTTTATGCGAGGGTGAAAACAAGACGATAAGGCGACACTAAACATTGGTCGATAAAATCGATATATTTTACTAATAGACCCCCGCTTCACAAGGGTACATACAAATAACATCACAGTTGCTGTTTGTTAGTCTCGCTAAAATTTGAGGACGACTGGACTGATTTGGCTAATTTTGGTATGTGAGAAAAAATTAAAATATTGCGAAAAAAAAATACGAACACAACGCCATCTCTAATTTAAAAGAGTTATGCTGGTTTTGGGCATACCAGTAGATGGCATTAAGTGATTATTAAGTGGTATAAAATTTGCCGGGGCAGCTACTAATATTATAAAGGCGAAAGTTTGTGAATATGTATGTTTGATACTTCTTCACGTTCAAACAGCTGAAAGTATTGGAATTTTTGGAATAAGGGTAGACAGGCAGAAAAAAGCTCATAGAATGCCTACTTTTTATTCCTTACATCGGCGAATCCGATGCCAGCAGCACATTCACCAACAGCCACCTTTATAATATTTGTCTGGTACTTTGTTGTACATACGACACGATACGTACAAAAAACAAACTAAAACATGATAGGCGGCTATATCACATTCCGCGATCTCTTTAATGCAACCTGATTTAGACAGTTATTGGCAGACCTAGATATATAAGATTTGGGACTGTCGTTGATTTGACAACAAGCACTAGTATTAAATATGATCGATTGTGAAATACAATTAATAATATACGGGATGAGTTTTTGAGATGGGCTAAGATGGGCTCTCATCTTAATTTTAATACTTACGGAAAAAAGTTGCTACGAGACAATCCATAACTTTTTTAAATATTCAGAACTACGTTTACAGATTTCAGAAAAAAAATGAAGACCGCAAATAAAAAATCAAAATACCAAAAAAAAAAATTAGTACCTTCTAGAAAGGATTAAAATGGCCAAAAACTTTGTCCTTACTGTTCCAACTCAAATGGAAATAATAATAAAAATCTTTATTTAAAACTAGAAATAAATATAACCATTTCTTTGAGTACTTGGTAACTGCAATAGTTTGAAAATGAGGCGTAGTTATCAACGCCCTTCTCGCAAAAAGCGCTATATGAACAGGATTATATTTTATTTGCAAGATTACAGACATACAAACATCGGGACAGGTGGAACTAAGTAAATGGTTGCAAAAATAAATGGCGTCTAGTCATAGTGGCTTATTTACTTACAAAAAGCAACAAACTAGGCGTAAATAGATACAGTGCTAAATACGACAAATTGATAGAAATTAAAATGTACGGAGCTCAGGGCTAGCAGTCGCTTAGGCACTAAATCTAGACATTACTTTTACTCAAAGAAACTTACTTGTCGTAAATTACTTAACCCTTACATTCCGTAATGGGGACATATTTTAAGCTCTGCATTGCAGCAGACATCTTTCAATTAGGGCTAGTGTATTAGAACTTGTCGCTAGAGGCGCTAGTGTAGAATGAGGTCTTAGAATGTCAAATGTCATTATTTTATGGTTGCTGTGAAAATTTTGCAGTAAATTGAATTATAGATAAAATGTTGGTGGGATGAGCATGATCATTTGTTCTGTGTCTGGGTATAGTTTATCTATTATATGTATGTATTTAGAAACATATAAGTATGTTTATCAATTGTCTAGTACTCATAACACAAGCTCTGCTTAGCTTAGGACTTGAGGACGTTGTCTGATAGTTGTAGTTGACCCAAATTATGAACAAATACTTTTTATCTTAAATCTATTCTAAACTCTCTTGAAACTTCAAAACCAGCCAGATAATTTTCTGCCAACCTGCATCTTGTAAAGTTCGTTTTTAGCATGCAACCTTTAGGGGCATGGAAGTGCAGGGGCACTCCTCCCCTAATTAAATCAATGTAGTACCAAGTCCCTTAAGTACGACATGAATAAATTAACCGACTTGATACTACATTGATCTGACAACTTTTTACGGCAAAACAGAGTGGCGTGCCTTGATTTCTCTACAAGTTATGTTTTCAATGGCATCCCTTTTTTTCCGTCGTACTTTGGCGAAAGATTGTTTTTTTTTTACATTAATTTTACCAATTGTAATTATAGTTTTATTTTATTTTTTTATTAATGTAAGAAAGCGAATGATATAAAACAAAAAAAAAAAAAATACAAAAAACAAATAAAGACATGAGAGATACAATTCAATTTTTTAAATGATAGACTGTTGTTTGCACTATCTCCCCTGTTGGTAAGTGATGATGTGGACTACGATGGAGCACGCTTGCCTAGAAATGACCCATTCTCTCGTAACTTAAAGACTGTTTCATTTTGAACCACGTTATTAAGAATTAAGACACACGAGGCCTGGGGCGAACTAGAATTAATTAAGCTTGTTTTCGCCCAAAACATAACTTCTTGTGTTAGCAAAGTAGCTACAAGATTAAATCTATATATATTGTCGCATCTTTGACTATTTAATGGTTTAGATGCCCAATTTTTTTTATAATATCGGTGAACGCAGTGACGTCACATGTCACTTGAACGGAATCGGTTGGAGGAGTGTCGATTTTAAAAAGTTATAAAAGCGCGAGTCGCAAGAGAACGGGGCTCAGAACTGACTTCAGATTGGACCTCCAATCAGGATCGTTGGTTCACGGGTTCTTCATTACTATTGTCTCTAACATTATAACCGTTATTATTTAAACCGTGCTGTGCTATTTTTTGAATAAACCTTTGTGCAAGTATTTGGTAGTGTTACTTGAGACCTACGCCATGGAATCTCTACCTCAAGACCATACTGATAACGGGCGAGCTCCTCAGACCTTCGTTATATATATAAGGAGAAACTGACTAACTGACATATGAATACACAGCCAAAACTACTGGGTCTAGAAGCGTGAAAATATCCAAAATTCACACTGTAAGGGGTTAAAACAGCGGTCCAAAATTTATATGGAGAAAAACCTTTAGAAATCAGTCAGTCAGAAAAGTGATGCTAATAGCACATTACAAAGCGTGGATCTCTATGTAGAAGAGTATACAAGAAACTTCATGGAAACTCTTTACAGCCATGTATTAAAAATATCTCGGGTACATAATGTGGCACGTGTTTTTTTTTACGGTGGGCAAAAATCATCTTATGACAACCCCCACCCTTCGGTGGAGCGGGAGATAGTGTCAGACTCTTACTGACTAAAAACCCACCCCGTTCCTTCTAGCCTTCAAACCAAGGCACGAGTTTCCTTTCGGATAACCCTGGCCCCGGTAGGCTTCAACCCAGCTGGGCCTCTGCTGTTGCTGACAACTCCTTGTGGCGCGCGGGAACAGTGCGCGCCGTTGACGTCTTGGGCTCGGTCCATTACCGGACGATCGAACAGCGAGCTACCCATGGCTCGCCGTCCGCGAGCCCGCGTCTACGGTGGCCGGAAACCGGGAACGGAATCCCGGCGACGGCGGTGAGGGCGCCGTTGCCTGATGCGGTCTGCCTCCTCTTTTGCTAGCATTACTGCTTCGCAGAAGGAGGCGACTGCCTGCCATTCCTCCTCGCTCCGGACCATGGCCTCAACCAGAGCCTGTGGCACGTGTTGGCAATTAACTATCACATTTTTCTGCTAAAACCGGCCTAATTGGATTAAAAATACCGTCCAATAAGATGAAATTACTCCGTTGGCTCCAAAAATACAGTAGCTTTTACAAGTGAACTATATCCGACAGTGTTGCAATTAGCCATTCCCAGCCCCAAACAGCGTCAATGCTTTCAAACGCTAAACCCGTCATTACCGCAAATTGTCATAGTAGCGGCGTCCGGAAGCGTCAACCCTCCAACAGCCAACGTCCGAGTACAACGTTCATTTTGTGGTTTGAAATTTGCTGGAAGTATTTACCTACTAAGTATGTCTGTGCGGAACCATCATCGAAATATTGTTTAAAATTATCAAAACGCTGTTATAAATTGCTGTAAATATAGCAAGATACATGATAACCTCATCATGTTTGAGCTCTTTGGTTGTGAAAAAAAAAACTATTGAAACCTTATGAAACCTTGGTAGTGTGACAGATTCGAGACGCACAGGGAGGTTCGTTGTGGCGACGCTTGGGGGAGGCCTATGTCCAACAGTGGACGCATATCGGCTGAAATGATGATGTTGAATTTGTAGTGTATTAATTATTTCCTAATTTATTAAATCTTCATGCAGCAAAAATTCGCAAAGGCGGACTGGTTTAGCAGTCTCTGCCTGTCAACCAAGGGTGGTAGAGAGACAACACGGCAAGTGCATAAAAAAAGAAAATATTAAGAAAACAAGGATACAAAAGTATTAATTTATGGTAAAAAATAAACAAACATTATCTTTTTTAGAAGATAAATGCCACTGTTAGATTGTAATGCGATTGTTAGAGTCTGGACATCATTCAACAACTCTGTATAAGCACGATTGGCCGAGAGGGCACTAGTGGCCTTTTCTACCAACGTAGTTGCTTGTTTGGCCCAAATTGATAGCCAGACTCCAAGGATGCCAGCATTTCATTTCAAATTCCGAATTCCACTGAATTACTAGAACTTTAGTTCGATTACATCTAACAAATCGAGCACTGAAATTTTCTAGGCATTCCTGCGAACGATCTCTAACGAATGTTCTAATTTCAAATTTGAAATTGGAACGTGAATGATTCATGAGTTCGCTATACAAAGGTGAGAATTATCGGCGTTATTGAGAATTGAGCATGCATTATTGGTAGATTCTGATGAGACTGGCAATGTAAAATAAAAAAAAATATTTGAAAGGATCAATTTCGTTCGTTATGTAAATAGCGATAGAATGGCAAAAGTCGATAGTAAAATTTGATGGAGTTTTTTTTTTACGGTGGGCAAAAATCATCTTATGACAACCCCCGCCCTTGGGTGTGTGTGTCAGTGTCAGACTCTAACTGACTAAAAACCTACCCCAATCCTTCTGGCCTATAAACCAAGGCACGAGTTTCCTTTCGGATAACCCTGGCCAAATAAGATGGAGTTTACACTTTTACTCCGTTTACGAATGTTCGTATGGAATTTAATGATTATGTATGTAAAAAAAAGTAAAGGGCTGAATTTTCATTTTTAAGAGCGCTATAACGTTGCATTCTTTCGTATATTTGAAGTTCGATATATCGGGTGATGTATAATTTTTTTCATTTTAATTACTTTTATTTAAGGACTCTAAGGGGACTCTAAGACCAAACTAGCGTAATTTTGTGAATCGTAATTCGCAGAGATTTCGGTTCGGTTTCGGTTTTCGGGTTTAAATATTATTAGATTTAAAAAAAATCCTTTGAGCTACTTAACTCTGGCTATAAATCATGAAAATGTCATAGGACAACTGAATTTGAACTGGAATATAATTTTGAGTACTAAAAACACACCACTTTTATTTTCCCTCTAATTAGTTCCTTTGTAACTGTATCATATTCCCACCATTTTACAAAAAAGCTAATTTAACTCAGTCCTTTTATAAGCCATCCTCCCTCAGTTTATTTATAACAGGTCTAATAAAAGTCTTGATGCAAAGTTATATAAACATTATTCTAGCAATTTTATTAGCATCTAATTAAAACTAGCATCAAAGCAGCTTGCTTTTTAACTATTTATAGTTTCAGCCTGGGCTGGAACAAGATGAAAATAGCTCCGGTCGATACTGGCTGGACGGAATATTTATTAAGAGCTTTGACGTAATGTATGGTTGACTGGAAATGTTATCTTGAGACTTGAAGCTCAAGTTTTAGAACGCTGTTTGAATTTCTATTTAAATCTATTTTTAAATATCGTTGCATTTGAATTTAGAAATAGATTTGGGGAATTAGTTTGAATTCATTCGATGGTATGGGCAGTCTAAAACAGTAATTTAGACCAATAATTTTCCCTGCACATAGGCGTAAAAAAACGCCGCTTCAAGCTTCTTTTTGAGGCGACCTTTTTTGTGGCTCGTGTGCGGCGGTATCGCCACAAAAAAACGCTTGAAGCTTCTCCAGGCACAAGCTGTCGCGCGCTTTAGCTGTTTTTTGCGGTGGCTTCTAGCTTTTTTTTGCGGCCGCCACTAGCGTTTTTTTGTGGTGGCGTTTTTTTGTATCCCTTGTGCGGGGATTTTAATAGTCCAAATTAACGAACGACAGGGCGTGTCAGACTTTTACTGACTAAAACCTTTATAATGTTTTCCGCCGATTTAAAGAAGTCTAAAATTTATGATCTTGTTTTTATTCATAAAAAAAAACATTTTACTGAAAGAAAGTACCTATTGTACAGAAGTTAACAAATGTCAAATTCGTGTGTAATCGTATTACCGTAACTTTCAAAAAACGGTTCTACAGCCCGTCCTAAGTAATCACACTTAATACGTAAACCAAAGCAAAACAACGAGCTCGTATTATTTATTCAGAATTGTTAAATTAAATAAACATTAGGCGCCACTTACACGAACGATAGTCTCTTGCTGCGACATCACGGACAATACTTCGTCCTGCGACGAATGAACGTGAACGAACCTAACTAGCAAGCCTAATTAAGCTACGAACGTTTCGTTTCGAATCTCTTTCTACAGTCGGTAACGCCGATTCTTTTGTTCTAACCACGTGGTGTAACATTGAGATGATGTTATGTCCATTCATTTGAAGTTTGCTATTAGCTTTAACGCTTGTAGATCTTCAACTTAGCTAAGCCCTCTGTGTCGTGTTTTCACACACAACATCAGCCAACAACATATTTTTTTACACATCTCCCGCTCCGCTCAAGAGCGGGGGTTGTCCTTGGATGATTTTCCCCACCATAAAAAAAAAGTTGTCTGCACATCGGTGAAACCCGTGCATTTCTTCCGCCTGAATCCGAAACTATCTCCAGAAATTGCCATGTCCGGTAAAGACCTGCGTCACACGGATGGTGAAGACAAAGTTTCGCCTTTCCAGCTAGGTACTCATCAAAGAGGAGACTTACCGCTCCGATTAACCCTTCAGATACCGTCAATTAGAGACACAATAGTAAGACAATAGATGCGCGGCCACCGGTGGTCGCTTGGGGATTCATGAATTAAGGCGTGCTCACGACGGCAACAATGACGTACAATCAATACTCGTATATCATAAATAAAAAAAAATAAAAAAAATCTCTCAAAACCAGCTGAGCATCCGAATGTCACCGCAAGGATCCAGCAGAATATCAGTGTCAGGTATTTTTGCCTGACACATGCTGAGCTGGACTCCCATTGGTGCAGCACGACATGCACACCGCACTATGGGCACGGTAATAGCATCATATAGTATTGTAACTCGGCCGTATCTTTGAAATAAATGCCTACAGCCGCGCGGTACGTAAACATGCGATAGGGCTGCCCGCCTCCAGCATTATAATGACATTTGCCTACTTTGTGTTTCCATTTAGTTTTGTGATTGTAAATATACTTACTTTTTTTATATAAACAAAATACTTTGTGGATTGAATAGGAAGTGTTCAATAAAAATGCGTGTTGTTTTTTGATTGGTAGATTTAAATAAAATGCTTTTTCTAGTATTATTCATACACATAGTACAATAAACCACTATTATTAATAATAAAATACCACGTCTTTACTTTGAATTATACAAACTAACAATAATCGCGCGATTAACCGAGGCGCGTAGGTATAGTTCGCGTTTAGTCCGTTTGTATGAAGTTGGAATACTGTATGATATTATTACCGTGCTATGGGTCTATTATGGTATTTCTTTTTTTTTGTCTAAGTACCTACATATGTTATTATTGTTATCTTTTTTCTGTTTATTTTTTCTTTGTTGTTGTATATTAGTATAAGTGCTTAATTTTTATAACTTGTGTGTAATATATGATTTGGTGCATGTGTTGTGTGTAGCCAATAAATGCTTTATCTATCTATCTATCTATAAAAACAGCGATTAAATCGCTCGTGAAGGAGACGCCTAATTGTTGCTTAAAAACACTTAAATATTAAGTAGTCCCTTGACGTCAATAATTGACTTTACAAAGGCTTCGATTGGATTTCTGAACACATTTAAAGGTTGAAAGTGTAACATGCTCGATACGAAAATAACTGGGATCTTTTGTTCTGCGATTTTTAAGAAAAAATAAATATTTACTCTGTTGTTGGTCGACTTGTATGGGCTCAGCTCATTTTATTGTCGCAGTTTTTTTTTACTTTTATTTTTAGACTTTGTGAAAACAACGCGTTTGAAAAGAGAACCAATTTTATTGAATTTTTTAATACGGGGTTTTATCAGTGGCTTTGCTCGCGTAATTGTCTCAAGGTAATGTATTCCTGAGATAAAAAGTTTTTAAACTTCTTTTCCGTTCTGATCATGTTTGCTAGATACTTGGCCTAAAATTGCCATAGATAGAGAGTTTTGGATTAAAAATGAGGAGGCCTTTACTTAGCAATCACAGCTATATAAGGCCAGTTTCCTTTATCAGCAGTTTTATGCAAAACCTTGCAGCATGCATGAAGGGAAACGCCGTGAGTGAACTCATAATATTGTGTGTGTCTATTAACTGCTCCACATTTGTTTATTTATTTATTATATACTTTATTGTACACCATTACACATACAAATAAGAAACTTAAAATTAAAACACATACATACAATGAGCCTTATCGCATTCTGCGATCTCTTCCAGCCAACCTGGAATGGACTGTTGTTACAGTTCGTTCCAAATTGCACGGACAAGAAATGGGGCTGTCATAGGTGTGACAAACCAGAATTAAACACAGATACATATGCTGTCTAATAGATACATAAATATATACAAATGCCGTATAATAGATACATAAATTTATAAATATGCCTTATGATAGATACATAAATACATACTACTTCATATTGTTGTACTTTTATTTCTAACACATTGCTTTTGCAATATTTTTTATATTATTAGACCCAACCAACATGTTAGTAATTTATTTTGATAACGTCTCATTTATTGTTATAGACATTGATAGTTGTAGTTATAAATTTTTCTTGCTTTTTTTATACACCTCTATTTTTAACTAGTACAAAAAAGAAACGGTTCTCTGATATATTTGTGTAGTCAAAACTAAAACTAAACGGAATCCCAATATTGTCCGCGAAAATTCATCATAACTGGTAAATTCATAATTTAATCAATATTTATAAAAATAGCTACTAGAAAATACTACGCACAGTATTTTTCCATTTTTATCGCCATCCATTTATTCATAATCAAATCTTTACAATATTTCCATAAATTGAGTGACATTTTGGGATAAAAACAAACGCTCATAACTCTGCGGTTTATGAATATTATTTACTGCGACTTTACTTTAATAATAACAAGACCTTTTCTAATAAGTATTTCTACTAATTAAAAAATTGTATTGTATACACCGCTTTTTGATCGTTTTAATCCCGTGGAGGGTCGATCCGGTACATGGAACAATGATTTTTAACGATAAAATTAAAAAGGTACCTTTTTTAAAACTCATAATAATTTACGCATGTACGGAACAAATTTCAGTTGGCATTGCGTACCTACTAACTACCTACAGGTTATTCTGTAGGTAGTTAGTAGGTACGCAACGCCGACTACTCCATACCGACTACGATATAACCTCTTTATTATAATGTGAATGTGAGAACACTGTAGACTTCGCGAATTCTTAGACTACTTCCTATTACGAGTCACTTTTTATTATGATTATTTTAATTTTACTTTTGAGTACAATATTGATTGGTCCACACTGTGCTTACATAATACTAATACTAACATAATACATATACTAATATTGTAATATAGAAATATTGTAGGAACAAATTTTTTTTTTAAAGACTATCCATTGAGTTTCTTGCCGGTTCTGAAGCCCAGAAGAAACCTGAATTATAATCGGACTGGAAGACCGCAGCAGGCAAATTGTTTTAGTCCCTCGATGTACGCGGTATAAATGAGGGGCCAAAACGCTTGGTCCGGACCGTAGAGGTTTCAACAACGTAAGGGTGGATACTCACCGTTCGTCGGGTTGTCCGATGGTAGAAATGAGATGGTGGAATAGTCATTCAATTTCTGCACACATTTATAGTAATTTAGTACTAATTTGCATCAAATAGTTGTAAAATGTATTACCATGTTATTGACAATTTGTCATAATAGTAATTAGAATAATAATTGGGTGTAATTAACAATAAATTGTTGTGCAGTGCTGTGTAAGGTTTGGACAGCTGTTCCTAATTTTGAAATGTTCAATTTTGTGTTTAAAATAAAACGAAATAATACATTTTGTTACAACTGGAAACAGTTTGTTTTTGGAACTGAGGTAGCGAGGTAGCGAGGGTAACGACGTTTCAATACGACATGCAACTCAGGGGGTCACTTAGCACCCAGCATGACACGCTTCATATCTACAATCAATTGCAGTAGAAGCAAACTCCCGCACTTTTCCACACTAGTGCAGAAAACAGCAAATTGCTTTGCGTTTTTAGTAAGGATAGGAGCGGGTTTTCGAGTAAGTATGTATATAGAAAAAGTATTTTTTTCTCATTATATTACTGCTTTTAGACGAATACAATGCATTGCCAATTTTTTTTTTTTAACATTCGCAGTGTTATCCAATAAAATCGAAGCCTGACTGGTAGATAATGCCTTGAGGCATTAAGCCTCCCTATATTCCCCAACAGTACATGAACTTTAAATAAACAAAGTTTACAAAACAAAGTAAGTGCAATGAATTACGAAATGTCCAATACAACATTCTCTTGAATACAGACTTGGAACAATTTATATTGAACACGTCTCCTACTAATTTACAATGCGGACAACATGGCTCGCCTCGGCAAGCCACGGAGAGCTACGTCGTAACCGTTTCGTAGCATCTCGGTGCTACGGCGTAGCAAATTACTACGCTACTATTTTTTAGCTTGAAATTTTTAAGTCTTGAGCGCTATATTTAAATTTAAAGTATCAATAAAGCCTGCCTTTTGTAGGCAAGGTTTTTTTAGGTACCTGCACGTGGTTTTTTGGTAAATTGAAAGGCTTAAATATTTCCGACCACACGTTCTAACGATATAACAATTTATTTACGTAAGGAAACCTAAACTATCCTTACTAATCCTTACTAATATTATAAAAGCGAAAGTGAGTTTGTTTGTTACGTCTTCACGCCTAATTGGCAAAACCTATTTTGATGAAACTTTGTTCATGGATAGACCCTGTCCTGGAATAGGACATAGGATACTTTTTATCCCGGAAGTATGTTCCCTTGGGATATTTTTCTGCTATCACGCGGGCGGAGCCGCTGGGAGCAGGTAGTCATTTAATAAATACTTGTATTAGTTAAAGTCATTTTGTACGAATGTGATAAACCTTGAGCTTGTTTTACTTTTACTTGAGTCCTTTGCCATACAGCGTCAAAACAACAGACAAAAATTGTCACCTCTCCAGACGACCGGACGGCAAGTTACCCATTGATCGCCGTCCGCAAGTCCGCGCGTACGGTAATGTTAATGTATAAAACTCGCTTCTCGCATGTATATCTATTATTTAATTAGTTGTTTTACAAAACCTCGTTGCCTTATCAAAACATATTTCTAGACACAAGAAAAATCTTCAAAACAAATACATATAATTATTTTTCATATTACATTTCCTGGGAATTGCGGGAATTCCTTTTCAATGAGAAAACTCTAACGAGATGGAAAGGAAATTCGTCTAATTTCTTTTGAAAACATTTCAAGGAATTATATTTTATCGAGGCAAGAATTTTATCAAATGGTAGTCATTCGTGAAGGACCATCGAAGCCATTGTTTGAAGGTTTCGTAATTAAAAGAAAAGTTGGGGTTATTTGAACGACTGATTGGTATCTTCTAAGGAGGTAAGCAGAGAAGAAAGTCAATACTATTTAGACTGGCCTGTTAGCCTAGTGGTTAGTGACCCTGACAGCTATGCCGGAGGTCGTGGGTTCGATTCCCACCCAGGACAAATGTTTGTGTGATGAGAATAATCATTTGTTCTGTGTCTGGGTGTAATTTATCTATCATATGTATGTATTTAAAAATATATAAGTATGTTTATCAGTTGTCTATTACCCATAACACAAGCTCTGCTTAGCTTGGGACTAGACGGCGTTGTGTGATAGTTGTGGAATATTATTATTGTTTAAAAAAGACCACATGAGTAGATAAACCGCACAGAGGCAAAGCTTCAGACATCCGCTCGAATCGGTTGCACTACTACAAGCGCGCGGGGAATGTGTGAGTGACCACCGTCCGCTTGTTACGTATTCGTCGCGTACGCAACAAGCGGACGGTGGTCACTTTTAACTCTTTTAAATTTTAAGAGCTTTGCCTCTGTATGGTTTATCTACTCATGTGCAAAGACACCGTGCTTAAATCACTAGTAAAAACAAGCTTTTCATGAAAATATTGTTTTCATAGCAAGTTTTTATAGCTCGGTATACGTAAGTCGTCAAGACGTATCATACGAGCCCAAACTCGATGGGGTGTTGTCGTTTAACTACCAAGTTCCTATAGCCACTAGCCTCCATCCAGTTCCATCATCTGATCCGCTCCATGTCATAATAATTTTGCATTGTCACCTGATTTACACGTACATGCAAAATTTCAGCTCAATCGGTAACCGGGAAGTGAGTTATTTTTTTGGACAGTCGAGTAAAAATGCAGGTGACATCGAAATGTCATTCAACATACGATTACGTGGGTATCTCAGTCACTTTCATTCGATAGTATACAGGAAAGGGATAGATATAGGAATTACATTATTCAGCCAATTAATTTACCACGGATATAGACAACAGCGTAACCACTTACTCTTAGGAATACAGCCAGAGTAGGTATTTGTGCTGATAGTAATACCACAAAATATATATAGGACAGAAGTCAATCTACACACAAAGCGCGCTCGAGCAACGCACTCATAGACACGAAATCTCGGTAGCGTCTCGGCCCGCTCGTCAAACAGTTCCGGCTCAAACGCTCATTAGTGTGCGTCCACCGAGCGTAGGTATAAAAAGTGAAGTAGGTACATACATTTTTTTTTACGGAGGGCAAAGATCATCTTATAACAACCCCTGTCCTTGACTGAAGCGGGAGATAGTGTCAGACTCTTACTGACTAAAAATCCGCCCCGTTCCTTCTAGCCTTCAAACCAAGGCACGAGTTTCCTTTCGTATAACCCTGGCCCCAGTAAGCTTCGACCCAGCTGGCCCTCTGCTGTTGCTGACAACTCCTTGAGGCGCGCGGGAACAGTGCGCGCCGTCGACGTCTTGGGCTCGGTCCGGACAGTTACCGGACCATCGGACAGCGAGCTACCCATGGCTCGTCATCCACGAGCCAGCGTCTACGGTGGCTGGAAATCGGGATTGGAATCCCGGCGACGGCGGCGAGGGCGCCGTTGCCTGAAGCGGTCGGCCTCCTCCTTTGCTAGCATTACTGCTTCGCAGAAGGAGGCGACCGCCTGCCACTCCTCCTCGCCCGAAGTACATACATGAGATTGTCTTCTGTACCTATCTATTTTGTGGTAATTCGTGCTAGGTACCTGTCACTTTTAATCTTTAAGGTGATTAACAATATAACGTACTTGTAATGTGAGGAACGTCTCGAAACACGTAAGTTATCCTTAGTATCACACACTAGGGGTAGGGTTGGCGGGTGAGATATTTCTGAAAAACTATTTCTGTATATATCAGCAGAAGATGCCGATCATTATTTTGTGGGCGTTGGCTGGGTGACGAGCAAAAACCAAACTATTTCAGTACCCCTAGCCAAGTTGCTAATCTGCAATAGTTAACGCTAGTAGAAAGCTTCAAATGTACGGGAATGACGCGCTCTCAATGCTCAGTCACGTGGTCAGAACAAAAGAATTGGCGGCAAGGTCAGCTTGAAGCGCTCGACGCAAGCGAAACGGTTGTAACTTGGCTAGGGGTGCAGATCACACAACTGATTCATTATGATGCAAGCTTTAGGGCTGCTCACAAGGTGTGAGAAGTGGTGGCCGAGTGGTAACGGCCCCAATTTAAGAGTTATAGGTCGCGGGTTTAAACCCTGCCAGGCGCGTTACTTTGTGTAATTTATTTCATCACCACTGCTCTCGAAACGGTGAAAGAAAACATCGTGAGGAAACCGGCATGTCCTAGAACCAAAAAATTTGAAGACAATATGTGACATCCACCAAACCACGCTGGTCGGCGTGGTGAATTACGGGGTAATCCCCCTCCAGGAGAGGAGGCCTGAGTCCCAGCAGTGGGAACATTAAAATGCGGATAGTGCTAAACTATGCTAAGCTTTACGTATTCACTTTACAACGAGTCGTGAGCCAGTCTCCAAACTAGTTGTTGTTCGCATGGCTGCCGACCGACAGAGGAGAAAGCGCCGCACCTCTGCGGTCAGCACTTTTATCCTCTCGGTTCGTGCAAACGTCAGCCTGGATTCTGTCAAAGTGACATGTGTCATTTTTCACTTAGCTCGCTCATTCGTTCTCAAGCACCTGTACTATTGATTTCACCGACATATAGATATAATATTTTTGTCACATCATGGAGTGATCAATTGTACGATCAGGCCACAACAACTATACTCAATGTTTAATGACCACTGTACGTGTTGAACAGAGACAGAATATATCATATTACAATAAATTCATTATTAAAAATGTTTCAAGCGGAATTCTCACAAAGTAACCC
This sequence comes from Mythimna lalbum, assembly GCA_949319445.1. Classification (NCBI taxonomy): domain Eukaryota; kingdom Metazoa; phylum Arthropoda; class Insecta; order Lepidoptera; family Noctuidae; genus Mythimna; species Mythimna lalbum. The sequence continues at coordinate 13,257,363 of OX439357.1, read as the reverse complement.
GAAGAAATGTAGGCTTATGTTCAGGAGGAAACAGGTGGTTTTACCTGTTACAATTTTTCCTCATTCTTTGATCTAAAGGTCAGATTTATAGAATTTATATCTTATTTAATATAATTTTAATATTAAAAAAGTTATCCGTCTTCTTGCCAATATTTTAGTAGATCAATTTATAAAATTGGTTACCGATAAACAGCGGGCTCGCTACTATTAAATCTGATGATGAGGAATGATGTTGATGAATGATGATGATGATGATAAATGATGACGATGAATGATGATGATGAATGATGACGATGAATGATGATGATGAATGATGACGATGAATGATGATGATGAATGATGATGATGATGAGGAATGATGACGATGAATGATGATGATGAATGATGTTGATAAATGATGATGATGAATGATGATGATGAATGATGATGATGAATGATAATGATGATGATGAATGATGTTGATGAGGAATGATGATGATAAATGATGACGATGAATGATGATGAATGATGATGATGAATGATGATGATGATGAGGAATGATGACGATGAATGATGATGATGAATGATGTTGATAAATGATGATGAGGAATGATGACGATGAATGATGATGATGAATGATGTTGATAAATGATGATGATGAATGATGATGATGAATGATGACGATGAATGATAATGATGATGATGAATGATGTTGATGAGGAATGATGATGATAAATGATGAATGATGATGATGATGATGATGATGATGAGAAGATGACAAAAAATTCATAAATTGTAAATTTTAATCGTACTCACCTAATATTTATACATACAACAGCGGGCTCGCTACTGTAACTCCTGATGATTATAATATGATGATGATGAATGATGATGATGAGAAAATGACAAAAAATTTTCAAAACCATAACTATGTACAATATTATGACAAAATAAATGAATTTGAAACTAAAACGTTGAAGCAACAACCTTGATATCGGAAGGGAGGCAATAAATACACGTCTGAACCAACGTTAACGTCACAGGTTGTTAGTGCGGCTGTAAATTAATGAGCATTATAATGTAACAGGTATGACACACCTTGTTCATGAATATTCTGAGGATATAGGCTTGCAATATGACAAGGTTTAATGGTGAATTAATTCATCAAACTACAAATGAATGCCATTTGCTCTCTCATTGTCTTTTTATTGTGTCTCAATTTTTTATATATATATAAGATATGTTATTGAGGATTTTCCAAATAAACCACAAATTGTTTCTCTGAAAATCAAAGGTTTGTTTATTTAATACGTCTTTACTATATTACAACGTTTAACTATGACCATTACACCTATAACTTACCTGAAAATCAAAGAAACGACATTTAAAGTTTACTAATATCGCCTCCTCAATTATATCCCTTTATTTTATCTCTTTACAATAGAATTTTTAACAATAAAATATGCAAAATAATCTAAACATCATCTGCCATTCAATCACACGTCACCCCGTTCCACAGAACATAAATTCCATTGACAACTTCAACGCGCGAAGCGCGGCAAATTTGAATTAATGAAATGTCATTTCATTACATATATTATATTCCACACCTATCACACAACACCATCTAGTCTTAAGCTAAACAGAGTTTGTGTTATGAGTACTATACAACTGATAAACATACTTATATATTTCTAAATACATACATATTATGAATAAATTACACCCAGACACAGAATAAATGATCATGCTCATCACATAAACATTTGTTCTGGGTGGGAATCGAGCCCACAACCTCCGGCATAAGCAGTCAGGGCTACTAACCACTAGACCAACAGGCCAGTCAGAATATTCTTAAATTTAATATATTATTAAAAGAAGGTATTCGAAAGGTTAAGGTAGCTTTTTAGAGCCACCTGACATTCCACAACACCAGCACCACCTCGCCTAGAGCAATTAATATTCTTTGTACGAGTATAGAGGATTATGGATGTAAGCTTGCTACATCCACTCCGTAGCGCATCGCCCGCAGGTTGACCACGAGCGTACCACGAATGGACCTCTCGCTAGTCAACCATTGCTCGCACGCTAGTCTTGCGTTGCCCACGCACTGGTCCCAAATGGACCATATGCTGTCTGTGGGTGGTTCACGCGCAATGACGATGCATTGGCGATTGATTTTTATAACATGCAACCTTATTTTTAGTATATGCGAAACCTGAAACTCCTGTCTCATATTTTTGTGTAAAGAATCTATGTACAAAATTTCGAAACTGTATTATGAAAAATCACAAATCCAGTAATTAATACATATTATAAAACAAAGTCCCTCGCCGCGTCAGTCTGTCTGTCTGTTCGCGATAAACTCAAAAACTACTGCACCGATTTTTAAGCGGTTTTCACCACTCAATGACGTGATTCTCGAGAAAGGTTTTAATATATAATTTGTTAAGTTTTTGTATTTATTTCCGTGTACATTAACGATATTTGTTGAAGATGTCGGGAAAAAATAAGCCGTCTGGGAGCTTTCAACGAAAACGCTGCCTAAACCCTTTGAGATAATTATCACAAAATAATGTATGGTGGAATTGTGTATCTTATAAAGGTCTACAGAAAAGTCCGCGGTGACATATGTCTATCTCTTAAGGTTAACATACTAAATCCATTTTACTACTTTAAAAAAAATTGTGGCCGTCCTGATGTCGATTTTTTCACCAATAAAAAGCTGTTTTATTCCTGAGTGACATAGGCACTTTTTTACTTATGCAGGCGAAGCCGCGGGCAAAAGCTAGAATAAGATAATAGAAACGCTTACAAAACCATGTGAAATACCTTCAACACTGATATTTACAAAGACAAAATATTGTCCAATAGCCCCGTGTTCCCTTGTAGACATTTCCCACAGTAACCCACAAGTGACCAAACTGACTTGAGTAGGCAATTGTCCGTAACCACAGGATTCCGGAGAAGCACTTCGGTGTAGGGTAGAATAACAGGCTAGACGAAAATCGACAACCGCAATTTACTATGCGGAGCTAAACTAATCGCCTATCCAATTCCAAACATTCTGAGCATTTAGGCATGTAACGCAATGCATTTCTGAGATAGTCCTTGATAAATTCACTTGCTGTAAAGATTCTACATATTTTAATTCTATATACGTATAACGCGCAGTGGTGGCCGAGTAGTAATGAGCCCGACTTATGAGTTGTAGGTTGCGGGTTAAAACCAACCGCATTACTTTCGCCGTGCCCTCGTGGGGGCGATCGGCGGCGGAGACCTCTCGCGCCGGGCCCTGGTCGAGGCCATGGTCCGGAGCGAGGAGGAATGGCAGGCGGTCGCCTCCTTCTGCGAAGCAGTAATGCTTGCAAAGGAGGAGGCCGACCGTATCAGGCAACGGCGCCCTCGCCGCCGTCGCCGGGATTCCGATCCCGATTTCCGGCCACCGATGACGCGGGCTCGCGGACGGCGAGCCATGGGTAGCTCGCTGTCCGATCGTCCGGTAATGGACCGAGTCCAAGACGTCGACGGCGCGCATTGTTCCCGCGCGCCTCAAGGAGTTGTCAGCAGCAGGAGGGGCCCAGTTAGGTCGAAGCCTACTGGGGACAGGGTTGTCCGAAAGGGAGCTCGAGCCCCGGTATGAAGGCTAGAAGGAACGGCGCGGGGTTTTTAGTCAGTAAGAGTCTGACACTATCTCCCGCTCCACCCAAGAGCGGGTCTTGTCATAAGATGATTTTCCCCGTCGACAAAAAAAAAACCAGGCGCATTAATTGATGTAGTTTATTTCCGTTGTTAGGAAACGGGCATATCCTAGAACCAAAATTCCAACACGTGTAACATCCACCAACCCGCACTGGGCCCGCGTGGTGAATTACGGCCCATTCCCTCTCCTAGGAGGCCTGAGTCCCAGCAGTGGGAACGTTACAAAGGCTGATGATGATACGTATAACATTAGGAAACAAAAGTAAAAAAGCATGTGTTTACTTATTTTGAATCACCTCACCCACTACAACGCGTGATGGAACGGACCTTGGCTACCAACCACCGTAGGCGTGGGCTTGCGGACGACGAGCAATGCGTAGTTCACCGTCCAGCTGACCAATAACCGTCTGGGCCGAGCCTGAGTCCTCGACGGCACGCAGTGATCAGTGATGTAAGGATGACCGTAGGGTCCCAGAAGAGCCGAAGCCTACTAGAGAAAGGAAAGGCCTTGTTCCTGGTTCCACCTAGGTGTGGTTTTAGTTGGTAAAAGTCTGACATGTCTTCTCGTGCCGCTCAAGAGCGCGGGATAAGCCATTAGATAATTTCTCATCTTAAAGAAAATCCTCCCCCCTGAGTTGGTCAAAATCAGTAACCATATGTAATTTCGATGAACCTCCCACTCTTCCTTCAGTTAGTCGTCGAGTCCTCATATAAACTTAGTATTTTTGCTTGTTACGACAGTTTTCAAAGCGCTAGTTTTCGTGCGAATCCTTTGAAAAGTTTCGTTCCATTTCTCCAAAGTTCATGACAAAACATTTTTGGGACCAATTTGGGAGTGTACTCTGTTAGACAAAGTACAAAATTTTTAAATTCGTTTCACATTCGACTGAGAAATGGGCAAACATACATTAAAAATAACTAATATTAGTATATATAGATTGTATTAGTATGTATAGTATAATTATATATTAGACTTAGTTATAACAGTAGGTTTATATCTTGCACTGGATCCTTGAGTATGTTCTTTCTCTTTAACTCAAAGCTTTCATCATCATCATCATAATCAGCCTTTTTCATGTTCCTACTGCTGGGACTCAGGCTTCGTCTCTAAGAGAGGAAACTCAAAGCTTTGCTGGGAGAAAACTCATTGCTGAGTTAACCTGGTATTTGTACATTAACTGTCTGTATCAACACACATTATTTTCTGTTTTGTGTACTATAAAGAATTAAAAATAAAAATACAGCCGAGCATAGAACATGACCACTATTGTCTACTACGTTTCTTTTTCATTTTTCCTTTCGAAGGTCCGCTAGAAGAAATTTCTTCGGAAATAAGCCTTTGTACCGATGTCTCTTATCTATCTATCTATACTTATAATAAATCTGTAGAGAGGTCAATTCTGTACATGAAATATATTTCCAAAATAACTAACAGGGGGTGATTAGTGATCGATACTGTTGCTAAAAATGCTAACAGTAAAATTTTTGTCTGTCTGTCTGTCTGTATGTTCTTTATAGAAACAAAAACTACGCGATGGATTTTAACGAAACTTGGTACAATCATTCTTCATACTCCTGGGCAGGTTATAGTATACTTTTCATCGCGCTACGATCAATAGGAGCAGAGCAGTGAAGGGAAATGTTGAGGAAACGGGAGAAATTACCAAATTTTTTAAGCTTCCGTCGCGTTTGCAGCCTTAATGGATAAAGCTACACAGAAATCATGTATTACGGAAATATTCTCCTTAAAATTATATAAAAAATATCCCACGACAGCATATGTCTATCTTTTATGGTTGACTCACAATAACACGTGTAACTCCCGATAGCTTTGCAGTTCGGAGCTTTCTGTTTATTTTTGTCAACTCTTACGTTTATAACCCTCTCACTCATCCCTAATTTAAAAAAGTTAACATTATTATCTATTCAATAAAAAAAGAATCATAGAAATCGGTATAGAAACACCAAAGTTATACATGAAATACGCTAATAAGCCATCGCGCGTGAATACTGAATCCAGTCCCCCGGCTCTTAGAATTCGATATCAGACGTTTCAGATCTTTGATTTTGACGACCCCGTTGTCGCTGGCATAAGCAACAGGATCCGCGTACGAAGTCGCTGGCAGAAGCTAGTGTATTATTATTTTTGTGTGTGCATAAATAGTAAAATAAATAAACATGTTCTTTCTTGAAGTCAATTTAAAATACCAGTTACCATAAATACCTGTTGCGCAACCGTCATACAACGAAATACTTAAATTGAAACCACCCACAGAATACACACACATTACGAAGTCAGGTCACGGGAACCGCATTATTCTTCCCGAGGCGTATCGTTAAGGCGAAACTCTTAAATGTGACGCACAAATGAGTTCTTTTAGAAGCACGTGACTGTTTATCATGCAAAATAATAACGTTACTAATATTGTTTTAGTGTTGAATGTTCTCGAAAAAATACTCTGTTGTATTTTGTACTCTCTTCTGTATTTTGTTATAAAAGTAGGTAACATTTTCTCGTATATTCACGTTTGGGAGAAACCAAATTAGGCTTCGTTTATTCAATAATGTTTCTGAATAATTTGAAGGGTATTAAGTTTACTCATATTATCAACCTCTGTGTATTATGATACGATTTATGTACGTAAATCTTATACAATACTTCGAAAGCGATTTTTCGTTTAACTTTCTTTAATATTCGATTTGAATAAATATGATTTTCATATTTTGTGTGTAACTTTATGCTTCTTAGAAACTTGTAGTCATGGACCTTTGGAAGGCGTACAAAGAGCCCAAGCCAAATCGTAGAAGTACCTTAAACATTTATTGGGCATACAGCCAAGGTATGTCAAATTCGCTGCTGAAAACTGTGTTTCCTGATAGCTACAACTTAGGGGTTTTTAAGTCAAGAGTAAATAGGTTACTTCTAGGCAAGCGTGTTCTATCGTCGACCATATCATCGCTTACCATCAGGTCAGATGGTGATCAAACACGAGCCTATCAATAATAATAATTAAAAAAAAAATGTAGTACTAACGGAGGTCAATGCTTACGAGCTCTTCAGTCATTAGCTTATTATTTTATATATTTTCAATGCGTGCTAATTAAACAGACTTCTTTTTAATAGTATTATTCTCCTCGAATTATCTACATAATATTGCCTTCTAAATTAAACCACATCAGCCACAATTAACGACCGTCTGCCTAAAACTATCTTAGCCACTAGTTATCTTTTCTGTAAACCACTGTGTTTCATTAAAAAAAAATCACCAGGACTAAGGCGGGAGCTGTGCTTTACTTCGCTCCCGCTTTATTCTTCTGACTTAACCTGTCCGTGTCGGAGTGCCCTACAATTTCGAGCTCGCTTCGCTCGCTTTGGACTAAGAATATTGATATTAATATAAAGACTAATTAGTTTATTAGAGGCTATCTCATTTTTTTCTGCTTAGTTGTAAAATGAGAAGTTTGATCATTTTTCATTTTAAGTAAACTTAAGCATACTCCGCTCTCAGGTCGGGCGTAGCAAAAATAATCTCCAAAGGTGGACGTTCTCGGACGTTTCGGACGTCTTCGGTGTCCGTAGACCATGTCCCAAGGTGGGTTAAGTGAAAATGACCCCCCCCCCCCTCCAGGGCCCTGGAACACAAGGCAGAGAAGGGACAAATGAGTGAGGTTTAGTCAGTAAAAGCTTGACACGTCCTCTCGCTACGCCTAAGAGTAGGAGATGTTATAAGATGATTTCCCACCTAAAAAGAAACCTTCCATTTTGCATAACATGCACTGTTACCTGTTTTCAGAGGATCTAATGGCCGTGTCAGCGTACAGCATAGCCATTTCTCAAAACTGCGCTTGGCAAGAAATTTAATTTCGAAAATAAAACTATTTTCACATTTTTATTTAGTTTCACCTGTCCCGATGTTTGTCTGTTATCAAATCTTGTAAATTTTTGACCCACTAGCCGGTTACCGATTGAGCTGAAATTTTGCATGCACGTGTAAATCAGATGACAATGAATATGACGCTTCATGTCATAATAATTTATGACAAGAACGCTTCATGTCATAAATTATTATGACATGAAGCGGATCTGATGATGGAACCGGTAGGTGGCTGGTGGCTATAGGAATTTGGTAGTTAAACGACACAACCCCATCGAGTTTGGTTTGGTTTGGTCTTGACGAGTTTCTGGTCTTGTATATGTAGCTATACCGAGCTATAAAAGCAGCTGCATGCATGTGCTGCAAAAGATTGAGCTGAAATTTTGCATGCATGTGTAAATCAGATGACAATGCAAAATTATTATGACATGGAGCTGATCTGCTCCCGGTGGCTATAGGAATTTGGTAGTTGAACGACACAACTCCATCGAGTTAGGCTCATATGATTCGTCTTGACGAGTATTAATTATATGCGTATACCGAGGTATAAAGTCTTGCTATAAAAAAAATATTTCCGAGAAAAGCTTTTTACCATTGACATTCTAAGAAAATAGTAGCATTACTAAAAAAAAATGTGAAATACCAATAGCACGTGTTTTGGCTGCCACAAAAGCACAAATATCTGAGTGCAAGAGGGGCGGGCACGTCTTTTAAATTCCTTTATTAGATTCCGAGCAGCGTTCCTTCTGTCGCCGTCGCGTCCGATCTATTTACATGTTTTGAACGAGCTAGTGTTGATATAGGTTGGGACAGAATTTTGTTTAAAGGGGCCAAGTTGTGGTGCCTGCTAGGGCTGAAGGAATGTTCGGAACAGTTACCGTGTCCCAAGAATGCGAAGGTCACCTAAAGCAGCAGAGGATGATTTTAGTCAGTAACAATGTAACACACCTCCGCTCCGCGTAGCGCAGGTGAAGATCATCATCAGCCTTTCAAATGTTCCCACTGCTGGGACTCAGACCTCCTCTCTAGGAGAGGGAATGGGCCGTAATCCACCACGCGGGCCCAGTGTGGGTTGGTGATTGTCACATGTCTTCGAATTTTTGATTAAAGGACATGCCGGTTTCCTCACGATGTTTTCCTTCACCGTTTTTAGAGCAGTGGTGATGAAATAAATTACACAAAGTAATGCGTCTAGCTGGGTTCGAACCCGCGACCTACAACTCGTAAGCCACTCTGCCACCACTGCTCCCCGGGTGAAGGTATTAAGGTAATATATAGCAGACTGATTTTTATTCGGGACAAACAGCACAACAGTTATAAACACAATGTAAAAAAGTACAGAATTCCGAGCGTGCCCGCACCGAAAGAGTGACCGACTGGTTTTCAGTTGGCACCCCGCAGTGACGCATGGACGTTGGTAAACAAAATTATATAATTGGACTAAAATAATAGTTTGTTTAGCCCTCCTTAACCTTTGTAGCCCATTCGCAATATTATAATAATTCTATGCGAGTTTCAAAAATTTATATGTTAGAAAAATGCTCATGTTTTCATTTTTGCTATTCCTAGAGCAATGAAACTGCGAAAACAGTACTTTCCTTCCATTTTTTAAAAACTTACGTAACAATGGAATTCATAAAAATTATTCGCTCGACAATAGTCTAGTTATTAAAATTGTTTTCCAAACAACACTTTATAACTTTCTGTTGGATGCACATGCATTAATTTTGCCCAGCTTTTTAGAGTACTGTAGTCAGATAGCAAAACGGAAATTTCGCCCAGTCCGCTCCGTTCGGATATCATGAAATATAAAACTTATCAGCACAGACAGACGATATCACTGTTTATAATGATTTTTTCAGATGTTAGTTATTAAATTGAATGACTGTGAAATACAAATAAATTTTGACTGGCCTGTGGGTCTAGTGGTTAGTGGCCCTGACTGCTATGCTATAAATGTTTATGTGATGAGCGTGATCATTTGTGCTGTGTCTGGGTGTAATTTATCTATAACTAGCTTTGCCCGCGCGGCTTCGCTCCCGCTCTTCCCTACTCCACCCTACTCTACCCTACTCTACCCTACTCTACCCTACTCTACCCTACTCTACCCTACTCTACCCTACTCTACCCTATTCTACCCTACTCTACCCTACTCTACCCTACTCTACCCTACTCTACCCTACTCTACCCTACTCTACCCTACTCTACCCTACTCTACCCTACTCTACCCTACTCTACCCTACTCTACCCTACTCTACCCTACTCTACCTTACTCTACCCTACTCTACCCTACTCTACCCTACTCTACCCTACTCTACCCTACTCTACCCTACTCTACCCTACTCTACCCTACTCTACCCTACTACTCTACCCTACTCTACCCTACCCTACCCTACTCTACCCTACCCTACCCTACTCTACCCTACTCTACCCTACTCTACCCTACTCTACCCTACTCTACCCTACTCTACCCTACTCTACCCTACTCTACCCTACTCTACCTTACTCTACCCTACACTACCCTAATTTTTTTTTCCATAAGAACCTTCTCCTCACAATAACAATCACAACAGAAAAAAAAATCAGCCAAATCGGTCAAGCCGTTTTTATGCCAAGTCGTGACAACGGAAAACGGGGGTCATTTTTATAAATATAGATATGTATGTATTTAGAAATATATAAGTATGTTTATCAGTTGTCTAGTACCCATAAAACAAACTCTACTTAGCTTGGGACTAGACGGCGTTGTGTGGTAGTTGTGCAATATTATTATTATAAAATATGGCTGTGACTAAATTTCTTAAAAATTTTAACCTTTACTTTTATTTTAACTTCTCTTTTTTCCATACCTTTTATTTACTTTAGTTTAAGACTTTAATCATCATCATCATCATCATTTCAGCCGATACAGGTCCACTGCTGGACATAGGCCTCCCCCAAGCGTCGCCACAACGAACGCTCCTGCGCGTCTCGCATCCATCGGCTTCCCGCAACCTTCACCAGGTCATCAGACCACCTTGTTGGAGACTTTAATATATTATTAAATTGTATTTATAGTAGGATTTCATGCTGTGTAATTGAGTATAAAGTTATCAACAGAATTTTAAGTACATTATTAAAATATGGATCTTGTATTTGGAATAATTAAATTCAATTTAAAATAAAAATAAATGCGACTAGATCAAGGATTTGAATTGAAAAGTGGTTCTTTTGAACAATACTCGTATTGTGAGGACGTGCCTGCACTTTGAAGCCCTGACCAGTAGTTTGAATCCTATTTCCAATTTTAGGCTACTATTTTTTATGTTGTTACTAGCTGCTCCCAACGGCTTCGCCCGCGCGATAGCAGAAAATTATCCCAAGGGAACATACTTCCGGGATAAAAAGTATCCTATGTCCTATTCCAGGACATGGTCGTTCCATGTACCAATTTTCATCAAAATCGGTTTTGCCATTTAGGCGTGAAGACGTAACAAACAAACACACTTTCGCTTTTACAATATTTGTAAGGATTTATTTTTTTAATATTTTTAATTTGAAATGTAAAAAATAATATATAGAAAAACATAAACGGAAAAAAGTACCATCAACGTTGTTACTACAGAACCCTTTATTTAACCTTGTCCAACACGCATTTTCACGGTTTTTAATAAACGCTCTCAAAGGGGTAAACAAAAACGAAACGCCGAGCAATTATTAAATTGCCGTTAAAATGTCCACTTATTTCGTCGACAAAATTGATGAAGTTGGTTAATTGGTTAAAAGTATGGTCATGTGTCACGGGTTAAAATATTTTGGACTATGACTATGAATATGATTTGCGGGGTCTTTCGCCCCACACCGTCTTGTCGCCTAATCGGGACTACATGGCTCCAGGAAAGTAAGATTGTTCCAGGGTTTCGAGATTTCTGGTGTCGGCCGTTGAACATGTCCTCAAAAGTCATGATCATTTGGACGGGACTGGAATACCACATATCTCCTACGAGGCGATAAGCCTCTTTGCTGGCCAAACACCGTGAGATTTGGAGGCAACAATCCTCGCACATATGCATGAGGGGCGCGTAGAGACGCAACGCCGGGGTGAAACTCCACTACCGTGAGTAATCACGGCCCAATGGACAGAGCTTCGGCTAGATCTCATGGTGCGCGGGAATAGTGCGCGCCGTCGACGACTTGGGCTCGGTTTGGATAGTTACTAGACGGTTGGACAGCGGCCTACCCATGGTTTGCCGGAAACTTTTTGGCCTCATCGTTTTTTTTTTTATCTGATATAAACTAGTACTTGACTGCAATCCCACCTGATGGTAAGCGGTGATACAATCGTTGATGGTGAGGCGCACTAGTTTATTAGGAGCCTATTCACTCCAGCCTACATTCGTCCACTACATTCGATTCAACTATATTCGATGTTACTACATACGATACTACAACATTCTATTTCTATATTCAATCTAATATCTGTAACCAAGACATAAGCTTGATAGCTATGCAATGTGACGTGAAAATAACCCTCTTTATGCGTGTGATAATAATGTTTGTGTTGAACAAGGAGTTTTGGCCAAATCCCTCGTCAAAATTCTGATAATGTGTCAACAGACCTTTCTCTTTGCTTTAACGAACTATAGAACATACTTGAAGACAATGGACTATAGACTTTGAAGCACTGATGTTATGGTTGATTTTGATCCGTTGAGTCTTAAGGGGATAGGTATGTATTTGGTTTCGTATGTCTTGTAAAGTTTCGTCTAAGACCGAATTATAAGTACGTGAAGACAATGGTTTAAGTTTGTTTTGTTTTTTGTTGTGACAAGACACGTGTATCGAAAGTACAAAACTGAAATTATAGACAGGTTGTAGGTTGTTTGTATAAGTAACACATACAAGGGATTACTTTTTTACTTTTTTTAAATTCACCATTGAAACCGTTTTTTTTTTAGTTCTTACGGTTTTGCTGGCATCTCCTTGAGGTGCGCGTGGAACACTCCGCGTCTTCAAGGACTTGAGCTTAGTCCGGACGGCCAGAGACTGAGCTACCCATTGCTCGCCGTCTATTAATATCGTGTGTTAAGCCGCCAATTCCATTGTCCGTCAATGAAACTTACCTGCAACTTATACTCTTCAATATGACACTTAGGGTCATGCCAATAAGTCAACTAAAGTGAGAAAGGGTTGACATAAGCCTAGTTAGACAGTAGGCAGGCATCTCATGTTTGATTTCTGAATAAATTTCTTTCGAAAACTTATAAAATATAATGAAACTGTTGTTTTTTACTTCGTTTTTCTACACAAATCGCTATTTATTTGTAAATTCAAAAAGGACGAGAATGGAACCCAAAATGTGGTGGACCTTTTTTCCTTTATAACATTCTTCAAACGATTCCTCATATCCCAAAATACCTCCTTTTTAGGGTTGGAAAATCATCCAATAACTTCTATCACTCTAGATGGAGCGAGGGGGAGTGTCAGATTTACTGATTAAAAACCCACTATTCCTTCAGTTGCTCTTTCCATTTCGCGGTGACTTGACTTAAGATCCTATGTACCCTAGCTGGGATACAGGACGTCGACAGTAGTCACCCATTGCTATAGGTCTTGAGCTTTACGCTTCACCTCGCTCCATGACAATCCGAAGGCCGTCGCTTCTGCCAGCTTCTGTCAGGTCTGCCGAAGACGGCCACGCTTTTTTTTCTCTTGGAGATTCCAGTCCAACGCCTGTCTAATGTGATCGGAATCCCTCCTTAGCGTGTGACCAATCCATCTCCACTAACGACGCTTGATCTGGAGGTCGATCGGGCTTTCGTGGCATTTCTCCAACAGCTCTACGTTAGAGATAGATTCAGGCCAGTAAATTCTGAGGATGTGACGAAGACAACGGTTTACAAATACCTGGATTTGGCGTGGGATCTCTTTTATCACCTTCCACGTCTCGCACCCGTAAAGCAGCACGGATTTTGGACCCGAAGATTTAGAGTTTAACCCTTTGGGTCAATTTTTGCGATTGCCAAACAGATCTCAGCTGCGCGAAGGTACCACGGGCTTTGGCAATTCTAGAAAGGACGTCTTGTTCGGTACCTCCAGTTTCCACCGTATATTTCACAGTGAATACTTTTAATAATACCACAGCAAGATTTTTCACTTAAGTACGAGTACATTTACAGTAAAAACAGTTTAAGTTAGTAAATGTAAACAGTCTCTTGTACACATAGCACTCATTTTTATTTATTTAGCACTCCAGGCAGTAAAGTGTACATTTGAATGTACAAACTGTGGCGCCCTCTTGCGACAGTACGTATTTGCTTTTTTATCGCAGAGTGCATTTTATTTTATTTACTAGTAAGTACCAATATATTTTTTTTATGAGGTGAGAAACCTTCAAATGATTTCTCCTGCCTGAGAGCGGAGTGAGAGGGAAAATGTTGCACCCACTTGTGTCCTTCAGTTGCTTTTTACATTCCAAGGCCATGGTAACTCCTTCAAACCTATTTGCGGCCTTAGCGGACATCAGCCTTTCTGGGCACCTACTGTTTATACTTTACTAACATAGGGTGGTAGTTTATTGCTATGATTTTGTTCTTTATGAGTTTGGAAGGTCCTGGGCGACGCTTGGGGGAGGCGCTTTTGGTTGATACGATAATGATGATGAGTTTGGAAGGAAAAGGAGAAAAGGTTTGCCCAGCCGTGGGACACAATGTTGACTAACAAAAACGTATGAATGGCTTAATGGATTACGTATTTTTTTTTTTTTGAATGCTGCAATATAAGTACAATCCATTTTAAAATTTAATAAAAATTATAAATGATCTTACGAAGATTATTTTCCTTTGAAATCATAATTCACTCGTAAAATACATTTCTCTTAAAATTCTTCTCGTAAAATTAAAATTATGTTTGTAAAAATCGAAAGACAATGAAGATTTTTTTTTTTCGTGAAACAGAAAATATAATCACAATGAAAGAAAATGAAATCTTCAGTAATGTGACTTTCAATATTCTTGTGCAAAACAAATGAAAGCCAACGAGGTAAAGGGTTTGAAAAAATAATGAAGTTTGTCGTTTGTGCGTCCGACGATGAAGGAACAATTGTATGAAATGAGCAGCCGCGTTCTATGTAGTAACAATGTTTGTTAGGCAACAAAAGATAACTGTGCAGACAATTGCAACTACTTTTTAACCATTTTACAAGCTTTTATTTAGTTTCTTTCACCTGTCCCGATAAACTAATGTAAATTACTTTCATATCTTTTTCTCATTCTTTGACAAATTCATCCAAAAGTTGTCCGTAAAAAATCACTAGTAGCGAGATACCTAACTGCCTATTAATTATTACAAGCTTATATTTAGTTTCACCTGTCCCGATTTTGTCTGTAATGTAATCTTGCAAATTAAATTTGATCGACTTCCCGGTTACCGACTGAGCTGAAATTTTGCATGCACGTGTAAATCAGATGACCATGCAAAATTATTATGAAATGGAGCTGTTCCGATTATGGGACCGGAAGGTGGCTATAGGAACTTGGTAGTTAAAAAACACAACATCGAGTTTGGGCTCGTCTTGATGAGTATTAATTATATTACATTTATATAATTATAATACAGGTATACCGAGCTATAATAAATTCACGCTTTTTACCAATGTTATGTATTAATTATTATTATTTTGCCAATTGTTTTTCGTATTTTTTATTTTGTTCCGATACCTACATATAGTTTACTACTTTGGAGGGTATGCGGAACAGAGAGTAAAGCACCACATACCTCCGTTGAAAAGGGAGGATCCTCCGACCAGACAGGGTGTTATAGTCTGGTGGGCGACTGCCCGATAGTTGTTGTCGGGCTGTCGTATATGTTCAAATCGCGCGGAGAACTTTGATTGCGCGATGCAGGATTTCGTATTTTCTTCGTAGTTCTTATGTGGCGTCATAGATGTCGCTACACTACTATACCTACTATATAGTTTATTTAGTCTCCGTAAGTATGACCGTGGCATCACCGCGGGCCCTAACAGAATACCAGCGCTGCGTTATTTATTTTTATAGATATCGCAGCATATGCTGAGTTAGGTGCCTTTTTGACCTTGCACAAATTCTTCTGTGTTTATTGTGCCTATTTCTTAATTTATATTTTTAATATGTGTGAGGTTCAAATAAACGGTTTTCTTTCTTTCTATAAAAGCTTGCTATGAAAAAAATATTTTCATTAAAACCTTGTTTAAAACTAAACATATTCCATATTTATAAAGTATTCCATATTAATTTTTTCTCCCCTATGTGTCTTTGCTAGTTAATAACAATAAAAAAAACAAACAATTTTACCCCTTATTGTCTTACCACATACTTATAACTTATAAAAATAAAAGTTGTTAACTTTTTTTAAACTAAACATATTCCTTATTTATAGTGTATTCCATATTTTATTAAATGTCACTATTGTAAATGAAATATGAAGAAAAAAGGTTACCTTTGCACAATAAGAATAAATTAAACAAAGTTGCTCTAACTTATTGTTGCTGCTGCAGTTCAAAACTTTGACCAACAGTTCGTTAACTTTGAACGGTAAGGTACTGGTGATGACAGAATCGGAATAACTAACTGAGTCTAGTTAAAACTGCCTCAGAAAGCTAAATCTACGACAGTATTTGAAAAATATGCTGTAGGTACTAAATTACCACTTTTTTGAGGTAGAAAATCTTCAGGTAATCCTCCCGCTCTGGATTGTGGTCATCCAATGACAGTTCCCGCTTTTGGGCAGAGCGGGTCAGACTTTAACTGACTAAAACCCACTCTTATGTTCCCTCTTATATATATGCATGGCTCGATTTTTATTCGGTAATATCCGCTTTTCTGACATTTTACTAGATTTGGTTTAGTGAAATGACATATCACCGACGATAGATTGGTGTTTTGTCATATCACTGGATAGGTAATGGGTAATAGGTAATAGGTAAAACGGGCAACTCAATCCGCAACTCCACGACTAAAGCGCGTATTTTGCGTAATATCACAAGATATTTTGTAGTAAGAAGACGCAATACACAAGAATATTCGACATCTACCGGGATTTCGTGATATCCCTAGGGATTTCCCGAAATCCCTAAAACCCTCATTTCTCTGTGACATATATTTATTTATTTAAACTTCAAGTAGGTACAGTAGTGGTACATAGGCGGACTTAATGCAACAAGGCATTCTCTACCAGTCAACCTTGGGGTTAAAAAGACAACGATGTTGTATTAACCATAATTATTATTTACCTCATCACCTCATAATGTGGACGGTATATAATTTGCAAAGACTAAGTACAGTGCGGTTAGTGTACAAACATCATAAATAATATCAATAAGATGTAATTATATATGTCGAAGCGTTGACGCATATCAGTCGGTCTGCATCAGCGCCACCTATCTTTCACTGGAGGAATTATGTAGTTAGATTGAACAGTTTACGTTTGGGAACGTCAAGTATTAACTTGGGGATGGTTAGCGTGGAGTAATAGCAACACTGAGCGAATAGTCGAGTCAAATGTCGATCCGGAGGTATAATCGATTATTCGACATTGACAGGTACTGACGTTGACCGGTAAATTGGCTAACCGGCAATGGGGGTAGGGCCACGTGTCGGGTGTACGTTGATTTGGAGGGCACTTTGAATCGGTCCGGCGGTCAGGGAAGACATTGGTTACTCCACGCTAAACTTCCCGCGTTCCTAAATTCTTAATCAAGCCATATCTCAGGCATCCTTGATTATTTTGTACTGAGTGTTTGTTACGTGTAATTAAAAGTGTTATCGAAGGTTTTGCGAGTGTTATTTCCGATGTCGCGACCCACTGTTATCGATCCTCCGTTATATACAATACCAATTCCATACTTTCTAAAAGTAATATCAGTCTAGGAAATACACTTCTCTCATTTCGAGCGTCAGTGAAATGTGCACAAAAATGCCAAAGTGACCTAATTTCAGCAAAATTCTCTCCAGAACCATCTATATTAAGAGCGGCCAACCCAAGACACATTTCCGTACAGCTGCTGTGATTATGATGTTATTACACATCTTTCTCCAAATAATTTACATACTGGAGAAAGATGTGGATATTATCTAGGTTTTTAATGAAATCATATCGTAAATTTGTGTGCACTAAATCCATTAAAGACCTCTGAAAATTCACTATTTTGCGTGAACTTTGATCCTTAATAATGTACTCATATTCCTCGAGATTCTAAGTGACCAAAATGTTTTTCTAAAAACTTTTTTAAAAACACGTATTTCCTGGAACAAGCTTTGTTAAGTATTTGAATAAATGACGGAATTACTGAATGCCAAAAAAGCCTTCTCTTTTTTTCACGTTGCCGGTTAAAGGTTTTTTTTTGGTGAGAAAATCATCCATTGACATCCCAAGTTCTTGGGCGGAGCGGGAGATAGTGTCTGACTTTTACTGACTAAAAACCCAATCCTGTTTTTTCGTTGCCTTTCGTACCGGGGTGAATCTCCCTCTCAGAAATATATCCTTGGCCCCAGTAGGCTTCGACTCTGCTGAGCCCCCACGGTTTGCTGACAACCTTGACGCGCGCGTCGAAATTGTTCCACGCGCGCCTCAAGGAGCCGTGCCTACGACGTCGACGTGGCTCGGTCTGGACGACCGGTTAAGGGGGTAAAGAATTCAAATGCCACATTTGTTAGTTTTGCAGTTATATCAATATTCCCCAGTACAATGTTTCCACTGCTGGGACTAAGGCCTCCTGTGTAGATGACCATCAGCACTACTTTCAATTTATTAAGGGTTATTTTATAATATTTAGCTTCACGGAAGCAGGCTACTTGGTAAGGAAGCCCAATGCTTAATTACATTGCTATTGATAATTTAATTTTGAGAATTAATTAATTAAATTAATTTTGATGCTTTACCTTTGTTCATGTGTGTGAGGGGATTATTCTCTTGGTTTTTGTGAGAGAGAAACAATACATATTTGTATCGTGGATTCTGTCGACTCGACGCGCCATGTCAAAGGGATTAAAATATCGAAATATGATACTCATGTTTCTTTTTTATGCTCTCAAATAAATGAAATTAACTTTTTTGAATAGTTTTTTTATTTGATATAAACCAGTGCTTGACTGCGATCTAATCTGAGAATAAGCAGTCGTTGATGGCGAGACGCACTAGTTTACTAAAAGACAATTCATTGTATCCTTGAAGACACCTAAATTACAATCAAACGGGAAGATGCAGCAGGCAAATTGTTCCAGTCCTTCCAGTTTCTGCGTACGCAGTATAAACGACGATGCGAAATGCTTACTAGAAAAAGAAAAGAAAAAAGACAGAAAAGTAATTTATTCGCGTCAAACGCGCTTACTACGAACCTTAGAAGTTTTAACAACCCTTAGGTTACACGGTGCGTACTGTTCCTGCGCGCCCCAAGAAGTTGTCAGCAACCGTAGAGGCGCAGCAGGGTCGAAGCCTGCTGGGGCCATGGGTTTGCCTCTAAAAGGAAGGCTCGACCCTGGCATGAAAGGCAACGGCAACGAAGGAACGGAGTGGGTTGTTTAGTCAATAAAAATGTGACACTATATCTCGCTTCGCTCAAGGGCGGGGATGTCATCTGGATGATTTTTACCCACTGAAAAAAGTTAAAAAAAGGGTTACGCTAATGTTTTATGTAATTCCTCTTTCCTTTTTCTTCAAATAAGAATGCGTAACAGACGCTCATAACAGAAATATCGTAAGTCAAGTGTCTTATGTGATTTCCGTATGCACTACGAGATGTCATAACCGACTCTGAGTTTGACATGGCATTTGAATAAAAGTTTTTTTTCATTCAATACTGATTGCAATGAAAATAACAATATTATTTTTTTCACCTATACTAGCTGCTGCCTGAAGCTTCACCTGCGTGAAAGAGAAATGGTCCCAAGAGAATATAATTCTGGGTTAAAAATATCCTATGGGTGAGACCAAACGAGCGTAATTTTGTCGCATTTCGGTCGCGTAATTTCTGCTGCGTTCGGTTTTACAAAAGTCCTGTTTCATTCACACGGCCACGCAAAATGAGTTGTCTGCCGCAGTAGAACTGCATGCAGTAGACATTCTGCGACTCACGACTCACAAAATTACGCTCGTTTGACCTCACCCTTATTGCTATTCCTGGATATATAGTTTACACGTGTACCCATTGAAATCCAGTCAAGAGTTTTTAGGTAAAAGACGAACTGAAGAGAACTTTCGCGTTTATAATATTAGTAGGATAACGAAAGGAAATACCTATCTCATTTCCAGCATGACATTTAGTAAAAGTTAGTATCGAAAGGAACTTAAAACGACATCTTCAGTAGGTAGTACGAGCTTCTGAACTTCGCACTCAGAGGGTAAGTCGTCGATAAATCAAAGACGACAAATTGATATTGCGTTGTGGTACCTAATGGTTGAAGTTGTAATCTGAAGTCCTATTACATTTTTTGCGAATACGTTTCTAAAATTGCTTCCGTGGAAGGCAATTCGAAAAACGAATGATAACATAATTGGGGGGTACAGTTTGATGTAGCAACTATACATGTAAAAGGATGGAGAAGAAGAGGAAGGCCGAAGAAAAAATGAATGGATTGCTTCATGGGGCAATCAGCGGTGGTGACCTCTCACGCTGAGTCCAGAGTGGGCGGTTGCCTTCTTCTATAAAGCAGCAATGCTAGAGAAGAAGATGGCCGCACGCGTGAGAGAACGGACATCCTCAGGCCCCAGTCAGCACGACCCTGACTACCAGCCACGGTTGGCGCGAGCTTGCAAATGTGCAATAGGTAGTGTGCTGTTCGCCTACCCGTAGTCGACCCAGCAGAAGTCCACTAGGGCCATGGTTTCCGAATAGAAAATCTGGCCCTGGAATGCAAGGCAACGAAGGAGTGTGTTTTAGTCAATAAAAGTTTGACATGCCCTCTCGCCCCATGCAAAGGTGGGAGACGTCATTAGATGATTTCCAACCTTAAAAAAAACCTGGTTCTAGAGTTGGCGAGCTTAATTCAAAATTGACTTTTCTTCCAGTATACCATTTTGACCCAATACACAGTTGATCTGAAAAGTTTCCGACCTAACAAAGGTACAAGACATTATTTCTTACAATTTATTTTTCTTTTTTAACGTTGTCTCTTTGTAACTCTACATACTGCTCTCAGCGATGCTTCCATCTCTCTAACTCGTTAAAAGAGTACTTGTTTTCTCTGCAAAATAATTATTCACGAAGTCTGGCTCCGCATTTGACAAAAATCTCTATCCTCCGAGCACAATTATTAAAAGAGGGAACAAAAAGAAGTTGTTGTTGGTTAATAAGGCTGGTGATAAAGCAGTTCAAACCGAAATTTGTAGATTTTCGCTTCGCAAACGCTAACGGCCCACACACGGGCCTTTAAACTTCTTTTTGAGGCGGCCTTTGTGGCTCGTGTGCGGTGGTGCCGCCACAAAAAAACGCTTGAAGCCGCTTCAAGCTTCTCCGGCCACAAGCTGTCGCGCGCTTCAGCTGTTTTTTGCGGCGGCTTCTAGCTTTTTTTTTGTGGCCGTTTCTAGCGTTTTTTGTGGACAGTAACTTCACATTTTTTCTTTCTTTCTTTTTGTCTTTGTGAAAAAGGATTGTTAATTTCTGCACCTCACATCGATTTAATCGAATTGAAAGACGGTCAAATAAAAACTGCGCGTCCAAAATGGCTGAGATTTTGGTGAATACCATTTGACTGTTAATCACCACAATCTGAAGATGCACGACTACATTCACTAGCTTTTATTGGCGAGTGTTGCTATCTTCGCAGTGAGGTCGGAAAGTTTTCAGACCACCCACATATTAGGTGGCGGATTCAAACCCAGCCAGGTGCACTACTTTGTGTACTTTATTGCATCACCACTGTTCTCAAAACGGTGAAGGAAAACCGTCGTGAGGAAACTGGCATGTCCTAGAATAAAAAAAAAATGAAGATATTTGACATTCACCAACCCACACTGGGCCCTTGTGGTGGATTACGATCCATTCCCTCTATACTTAAATGTCTTAAGTCTATACTTATGCCATTAAAATTCAACAATATACTAACACTAGTTTTAGAAAGTAACTTTTGTCACCAACTCATTCATTCGTACAGTCACACATCTTTACTTCAATTCCCCACTAGGCTAGCCATTACACGTGTCAAACGTTGGTGTTGTGTTAAAACCTCTCCAGCCACAATATCGAAATACTTGCTGGCCATAAGGATCATTTACAGGGGGACAATTTCTCGCTCGATGAGATGCTAGAGAGCCTGTTGTGAAGTATGTAGATGAGACCCATTAGGTAATTATTGCACTCTTTTGTTACCACCCTAATAGGATAAATAGATAGAATATTTTTTTATAATTCATTCTCATCACAACCATTTCAGCCGAGACAAATCCTCTGTAGTACATAGATTTCCCCAAGTACCACCGCATTAAACAGTCGTGTGGACTCCATCAGACTCCCGTGATACTCACCAGGTTATTGGTCCACCTTTCGGGAGACCTGTAAACGCTGTGTTTTTCGATACTTCTCCCGCTCTGTATATAGTTGGGTATAAACCAGTGTTTTACTGACCCAGCTATATGCCTTCAGTTGCCTTTTGCATTCCAGGGTCACGGTATTTTATTCACAAAGCCCTCGGGAAAAATACCTTGAGTATGAAATCCATATCATTCACGTTAAAAAAGTTTTAATCTACACTAATATAATAAAGACGTCTAGTTTAGTTTTTTGTTTGAAAAAGGTAACTTATCTCTGGAAGTACTGTTCCGATTGCTAAATTTCTTTCACCGATAGAAAGCTGCTTTATTTCTGAGTGACACAGGCTATATTTTACGTAGGTGTGCGAAGTTGCGGACAAAAGCTAATAATACGTTTACTTCAAAACCAAAATTCCAAAATCTGTGAATTTTTTTTAGTGTTTTATTTTTTTTAATAAAAGCAGAGCGCCATTTTATTTACAAGTAACATAGGTATGAAATTGTAATAAAACTGCTCACTTCAGTAAAAAATAATATTTATTATTCAATCAGTCAGAAAAGTAATGCACATTCGAAATCATAGATCTCTATTTTGAAAAATGTCCCAGGAACTCTATAGAAAATTTTCATAAAAACTTAAACAAAAACGTTAACACGTTTAAAAATGCTTATATTCTTACTGTAGTCATTTTACCAAAGCGAGAAACTTTCCTCGTGTAAACGAGCTTCTTTTTAACAACATCCCAAAGACGGGTACTTAATCGTTTTTTCCAAATACCTGTAGGTATTTTCTGGGTATTTTTAAACTAGTGGCTTTTGTGACAGGCTTAGGGATTGAGCTGGAAACGGTTCGGGTAAAGTGGTTTTTCTTGGATTAAGTTACACTTTGAATTTTGCTTTGCTGAACAAAATGTAGACCGTAAAGATTTACTTTTATCCCGTCTGGGCAATAAAGCGGAGCGTTAAGAATGTACTATTTAAGATTTCAGCTACCTGAGAGTTTTATTCCATCGCCCTTTGGGTGACTTTGAGTCTTCTTATAAGGCCCATTGTAAGCGACCACGTTTCGGAGCCATAAGTCATCACTGGCAACACGCACTGGTCATAGACTTTCATCTTGAGACACTGACTGACACTATTAGACGAGAAGACAAGGGGCTATGCTCGGAGTTTCCCTGCGTGATCGCATCAGAAATGAAGATATCCACAGGAGAACCAAGGTTGCCGACGTAGCTCGAAGAGTCGCCAAACTTAAGTAGCAATGGGCAGGGCACATTGCACGCAGAACAGATGGTCGATGAGGATGAAAGGTTCTGGAGTGGCGACCACGTACCGGAAGACGCAGCGTTGGAAGGCCTCCAACAAGGTGGACCGACGACCTGGTCAGGGTTGCGGGAATCCGATGGATGCGTGACGCACAGGACCGATCGTTGTGGCGACGCTTGGGGGAGGCCTATGTCCAGCAGTGGACGTCTTTCTGCTGATATGATGATGATTATGAGAGTTTTATTAAACCCTTATGTCTGTTAGTGATGTAGAAGTTAATATCACCCTTCAATTTAAGAGCCTGATATTTTGTAGCAAAGAGTAACGATGATTCTGTTTTTTACAAGCTTTTATTTACTTTAACCTGTCACGATGTTTGGGTGCCATCAAATCTTGTAAATTAAATTTAACCGACTTCCCGGTTACCGATTGAGCTGAAATTTTGCATGCATGTGTAAATCAAATGACAATGCGAAATTATTATGATATGGAACTGATCTGATGATGAAACTGGAAGGTGGCTATAGGAACTTGGTAGTTAAACGACACAACCCCATCGAGTTTGGGCTCGTATGATTCGTCTTGACGAGTATTAATTATATAGGTATACCGAGCTATAAAAGCTTGCTATGACAAACAAAAATTCCTTAAAATCTTTTTTTTTTGTTTAATTAGTAGGTAGACTAATTAAGTCCATAACATATTTTCACTTTCATTGTTTTTAACACCTTTGTGCTGAACACGCTAATATAAAGTGCGAAGTCATCATTATCATCATTCAGCCGAAAGATGTCCAGCTGGACATAGGCCTCCCCCAAGCGTCGACACAACGGCCTATTTATCCTGTTTTATTTTACACAAATCCCATTCTGACTCGCACAAGTGGCTTCGCGCGATGTCCATATGTCACTCAGTGATAAAGTACCATTGTACTGGATAAAGGATTTTTAAAATGGTCTTATAGTTTTTTGAATTTATTCATTCTATGCAAAACTACTAACAATAATAATATTCCACAATTATCACACAACGCCGTCTAGTTTGGGACTAGACGGCGTTGTGTGATAATTGTGGAATGTGTTGCTAAGCAGAGCTTGTGTTATGGGTACTAGACAACTGATAAACATACTTATATACTTCTAAATACATACATATTATTGATCAATTACACCCAGACACAGAACAAATGATCATGCTCATCACATAAACATTTGTCCTGGGTGGGAATCGAACCCACGACCTCCGGCATTGCAGTCAGGGTCACTAACCACTAGACCAACAGGCCAGTCGACTACAAATCTTTCTACTTCATAATACTAAGTAATATGGATAAACAATATAGCAACAATTTATAATAATATATTATGTCATGTTTTAAAATATATTATATAACTCAAGTCGAGTTACTCAATTAATGTCACTACCCCTAGAACGCTAAAGACACCTCAAGGAGCAAGGAAGGGTTTTAGTCAGTAATTAAAAACTTTGGACCATAGCCATTCCATCGCTGATACATCAACTGTCGAAATGCCAAATTATGCGCTAAGTACCGTAATGCCACGTAGTCAATCTCAAATCTATTAAAGTCTCAGACGAGAAAATCTTTACCTCGGGTGCATTTTTGAGATAGAGAGATAACACATATAGACAACGCGATTTTTTTTCGGTGAGTAAAAATCGGACACCCGCTCTTGGGCGGAGCACTCCTGCTCAGTGTCAGTCTAAAACTGTCCCCGTACACAGGCTTCAAAAAAACGCCGCTTCAAGCTTCATTTGGAGGCGGCCTTTTTTTGTGCGCACATATAATAGAAACGTTTTAAGCGGCTTCAAGCTTCACCGGATACAAAAGGTGTCGCGCGCTTCAGCTTTTTTTGCGGCGGCTTCTAGCGTTTTTTTGTGGCCGCTTCTGGCGTTTTTTGGACAGTTACTGACTAAAAAATCCCGCCCCGTTTCTTCTTGCCTTTCATACTGTGGCCGAGCCTTCGAGAGAACTAGATCCTGCCTCCAGTACGCTTCGACCCAGCTGGGCCCCTACGGTTGCTGACAACTCCTTGAGGCGCTACACACAAAACCACTTTCGACTGAAATGATGATGACGAGATAAAGAGGCATATAAACTTGCTCCACGATATAACAAATTAGTAAATCATTTGTGTGTACTCTTATACAAACAAGTATTTTAATAGCTGTTATGAGTTGAAAGTTGAGCTGTTGAGCTGGCAGTAAAGTTGTATTGAAAACTATGACGTGCCCGCAATAATAACTTTGTTAACACTCGGCAATTATTTGTTTGTTGTTTGTTGTTACATGTTATTTTGGTTTGCATTTTATATCTACAACGTGTAACGTTAAATGCGCAAAACCTTAGACACCCCAAATGATTTTTAATTTAAAAGACTTATTATTCTGTGAAAAAAAAATTTGAAAAAAATTTAAAGTTAAGTTTTACTTTGTTTAAAATGAATTTCTGCATTGAAATAAGAGCTTTTATTATCCCGTGTATGACAAAATTTGATTGGACTAAAACCATTTGTGTTTGTTTACCTATTTCGGCGGGTTTGCGCATGTGATGGTTTGACCTATTCATAAATATACATTGCGACATAGTTAATGAAGATTTTTTTGAAAAATGTAACCTATATTAAAAAGTGGTTTAATAGATTCTGCTCCTTATTCTGATTAAACTATTTTCAGGTTTTGCGTATTTAACGGTACACGTTGTATAAGTATTCAGAGCGTTTGTTGCATCGCGTGTTACATTTATAGTGGGTACATATATTACAAATTTTACAAGAAGTTTTTGTAGCTGACTCTACATAAATACTACCGATTTTTACGTTTGAACGAGTTGATGATAGAAAAAGTTGGTGGAATTGGAAGGTACCAGCTCTCGCGGACTCGCGCGTTTTGTGTAAGCGAGTTGACGAACAAGTTCAGCCGCATTGCTAGAATACTTTTGGCATGTGTTCATTAAATACAGTCGCAAAAAAGTACTCTAATACAATACACATCTAAATAAAATTTAAATTCAGAGTCTCCGAGTCTCTTAAACATTTTTTATTGGTATTTGAATGTAAAATTTAGGTCGTTTTTTTAATAAAAAGTAGATGTAAAAAATCCACAGTACATGAGAAGTGTTTTGGGGGTCGGATCTTCCAACCCCTAAACGCTTTTCATGCTCATATAGTCGAACATTTCAATTTGGCACCCGTTGCACCAAACACGCTATATACTTAATATTATAAAGCTAAAAAGGTAATTTGGATAAACGTGCTGATCTCAGGAACTGCTGGTTGGAATTGAAAAACTCATAGTTTTTAGTACCTTTTTTTATTTTATTTTTCTGTGAGCAAAAATCATCTTATGACAACCCCCGCTCTTGGGTGGAGCGGGAGATAGTGTCAGTGTGACTAAAAACCCCACCCCGTTGCTTCTAGCGTTCATACCGGGGCTCGAGTTCTTTTCGGATCACCCTGGCCCCAGTAGGCTTCGACCCAGTTTTTAGTACTTCATTTATCAAAGAAAAGAATTGCCAAACTTAAGTGGCAATGGGCAGGGGATATTGCTCGCAGAACAGATGGTCTATGTAGATGAAAGGTTCTAGAGCAGAGACCACGTACATGAAGGCACGTTAGCAGGCTACCCATAATGTGGACTGATGAGCTGGTGAGGAGCTGGTGAGGGTTGCGGGAATCGATGGCTGCGAGACGCACAGGATAGGTTCTTATTGCGTCACTCGAGGGAGGCCTATATTTAACAATAGACGTCTTTCAGCTGAAATGAAATGTGATGGGTTATCGAAGAAGGCATCTTATATGATATCACGCTATATCTAATAGAAGCAGAATCGCGAGGGATAGCCAGGAATATTATAACGCTAAATTTTGTTTGGTTGAACGTGCTCTAGTCAGGAACTACTAAAATTATTACTAAAAAAACCTGTTGGTAGCCTATTTATTCAAGAAGGCTTAAGGTTATTTAATATCACGGTACGACTAATAGAAGCAAAATAGTAACTAAAGACACGAATGAGGACCACAGTGTATTTTTTTAAGTATTGTCTCTAAAGTTACAATTCTCTGGTCGCTAAGAAATAAGGTCCAGTGTTCTATTTTAAAAGTTTGGTCTCAGACGGCAAATTAGTAAACGAGTTAGCTACGCCGTAGCAGACGTAGCGAATGATACGAGCCTATTAGCTACGGCGTAGCAACTACGCAGTTTGCTCAAAATATTTCTGTTACTGTCCTCGCACACGGACCTCAAAAAAACGCCGCTTCAAGCTTCTTTTTGTGGCGGCGCTTTTTTGTTGTGGTCTTTTTTTGGTGCAGCGCTTTAATCTTCTCCGGCCACAAGCTGTCACGCACTTCAGCTGTTTTTTTGCGGCGGCTTCTAGCTTTTTTTGTGGCCGCTTTTAGCATTTTTTTGGGACGGGAACAGTTAGGTTCGCCGCACACAGACTACCGGCCACAACCACAAAACGCCGCCACCAGCATATTTCCCGTAGCAAATGCTACGAGCCCACTGCGTAGCAAATGCTACGAGTCTCTTACTCGTCTGCGTGACAAACACTGACACCTAATTTCAAAGAACACTTCTGATAAGAATTTATCTTTTTAATAAAAGTCTTGTTACATCACATTGTGTGACATTTAAGACGATGACACGCCCACATAAAATACAAGAGTTCAGAAGTGAAAAGGTCATTGATACGATACGAGTAAAGTTCAAATATTTTCGTGAAAATGAACGTCTGTGAAAACATATTGTATTTATTTGTAATATACTGTATGTGTTTGATG
The DNA here is from genome assembly GCA_949319445.1 of Mythimna lalbum. Taxonomy (NCBI): domain Eukaryota; kingdom Metazoa; phylum Arthropoda; class Insecta; order Lepidoptera; family Noctuidae; genus Mythimna; species Mythimna lalbum. The sequence continues at coordinate 13,229,258 of OX439357.1, read as the reverse complement.
AGGCCGGTGCTGTTATTTTAGAACTGACGTGTAATATAAATTGGTTTTCGAATTGTTATCGATTGTTCACTATACCTCGAAAGTCTAGGAGTAGTAACAAGAAATAGAAAAATGATTTCCATCTTCCAGTATTGACATAATGCCTCGGCTGTCATCTGTAGAACTTTGACAGTCGTTACTCGTCGTTGAGAGTAAGGGCTTCTTCTCACAACCACATCTCAACCACACCACGTGGTCGGGCGTATATTTCGTATTGAAAATGAATTGGACTATTCACGCGTACCACATTTTGCAGTCGTTATCGACCGTGTGTGTGACACAGAACTCATCGCAATCATCAGCGACACTGCGAATTAGTGACCGACCGCATCGCAAATACAACGTAGCGTCGACGCAACGATAGTGCGTACCCGTGTCTGGACACCACGTAACTGCATCGACATTTTGTCGGTACCACAACGCAACTACAAAAATCTGCAGCGACATTTTTCACACTGCTCTAGGTCAAATACTGGAATATTCTCTCCTGTGTAATACTCAACTGCATTCGGTTGGACTGAAAGCCGACCGAAGTGAGTAACTCATTCACTCTTGGCATAAATATTGTTAATCAGAACCTGCAAGTTTGCCAATAAACTCAAATATATCTAATAAATGTGTATCCATATAATATTATAAATGGGAAAGTGTGTGTGTCTGTTTGTCCATCTTTCACGGCAAAACGGAGTGACGAATTGACGTGATTTTGTAAGTGGAGATAGTTGAAGAGATGGAAAGTGACATATGCTATTTTTTGTCTCTTTCTAACCCTCACTTTCCAAGGAAACGGTGTTACCCCAAATTTAACGCGAGCGAAGCCGCGGGCAAAAGCTAGTTAGATATATTTGAGTTTATTGGCGACCTACTACGCCGTAGTAAATGCTACGAGCCTACTGCGTAGCAAATGCTACGAGCGTCTACGTGACAAACACAGACACCTAATTTCAAAGAACCCTTCTTCGACCGAAGTAAGTGACCTAGCGTCTACTCTTGGCGTTTTCTCTTGGTTTGATTAAAGATTGTTAACCAGAACCTGCAAGTTTGCCTATAAACTTAAATATATCTAATACACATTTCACTGTTTGGATTAATCCGTATAACCTAACGTTTGACGAAGTTAATTTCAGTCTTATATTCCACCCATGATACTAAAAATATACAATAAACCTCACATTACATTTATGAGATACTTAAACTATGTAATAACTCAACTCAATTTAACGTTAACTGCGAAGGGTTGTAATAAACCCATATTTTTTAATAACTTTCTAGTCTCATCCAGGTTTCATTTTAATTTTCTCTCTTCATTTTAAAGTTCCATCGGTTTTCATCCGTTTCTAGGGTTTCGTAGCTGCAAGGTAAAAACGGGACCCTATAACTAAGATTCCACTGTGCGACTGTCTGTCACCAGGCTGTATCTCTTGAACTATGACAGCTACACAGTTAAAATTTTCACAAATTAAACATTTAAATGTAGCTTCTTTACAACAAATGGGTTTTTTTTTCCTCTACACTAATAACGACAACAAGTAGACGTTTGAAATATTCCCATAATATTTAACTAAATATTATGGGAATATAACTAATTATAACTATAATAATAATAATAATAATAATAATATTTTTATTCAAAATTCTTTAAAGCATAAATTACATACAGTCTTAAATATATATCTTAATTCTGAGTCTTACGTGCCTGAACTAGGAAATCCTGTGTTTCAGGCAAGAAGAGCTAAAATAATTTAAAATTAACAAATAATCAAAAGAATTTTAAGTACAATACAAATGTGTAAAAAAGTCTGTAATGTAGACATGCCATTATTATAATATTAAAAAGTTTAACTTCTAGTTTCTTAATTATCAATATAGGTACTTAAACTAGGTAATTTTTTTATAAATTATAATAGTTTCTTAAATAACAAAATACTTAAACTAGGTCAACAATTGAGTAAAAACACAAAATATAAACAAAATCACAAAATATAAACAAAATCATTTTAGAACAATCAGTAAATTCTCTGTATCATGGTATGACATTTTTTGAAGAGTTTCTTTAAGAATTCTCTTACAGTAGACTTGATTCAAGCGATAAATATTTGCTTTCGCGTTCAATCTATTGTAGAGGAGAGGACCGAGAAAAAGGTAAAATTTTGACGTGAAAGCATGTTTGGTATGATTCTGAGGACAAACTAGGTCTTTACGTCTTTTGTTAGTAAAATCCGTGCTATATGTTAAATCTGCGTGCTGTTTTAATACAATACCCATTATAAATAATTGCCGGACTGTTAATACTTCACATTCTTTGTATAGGAGGTTAGTGGGAAAAAGGAATGGACGGAAAGTAGACACTTTGAGAATTGCCCTCTGGGCTCTCTCGATAGTTAGTAACAATGTTTTACCCGCTCCACCCCATGTGGTAATACAGTAGGTTACTATCGATTGACATAGAGCGAAGTAGACTTGTCGAACTATTTTTGGATCTGCAATGTAGCGCAACTTTTTAAAAACAAATATCAATTTACGAATCCTATTATTTATAGCTTCTATATGATGTTTAAATGAAAGTGTCTCATCGATTATAATTCCAAGGTACTTTACTGTATTTGACATGTTAATATTAGGACAAACACATTGGTTATTTGTGTTAGATGTGCAGTTATGAGCATACAATGTTGAGGTAGTGCCGGTTAGTTTTTGCTTGCGCATCGAAAACTTGACGTAATTTGTCTTGTCAGCATTTAAGGTTAGTGAATTATTTTGAAGCCATTTATTAATAACATTGAATCCGTGTTGCGCAAACTTGTAGACATTTTCTTCTGAGTCAGCCGAAAACAAAAGAGCAGTGTCGTCGGCATAACTAACGATATGGCCGTGATCTATATTCAGATTACAGAGATCGTTTATATAGATTAAAAAGAGTGAAGGTCCTAAAATACTTCCTTGGGGAATTCCGAAAGCTGTGCTTTTTTCCTCATCGCTGATAACATTCCCAATCTTCACACATTGCGTACGTTCTTCTAGGTAGCTCTTAAATAGTTTCAGCTGAATTTCCCTGATGCCTATGGCCTCAAGCTTGCGCAACAAGATGGGAATAGAAACTGTGTCAAACGCTTTGGCGAGGTCCAGGAAAATTCCTACTGTGTGGTTACCCTTATCAAGTTCCTGTGCTAGGTAGTCAGTAAGATGGTGTACGGCATTATCTGTAGACATTTTAGGTCTAAATCCAAACTGCTGCTTAGAGAGAATTGATTTATCCTCCAAATATTTATAAAACCTATTGTTTATAATTTTTTCTAATATTTTAGACATGGCAGGCAGTAAGGAAATAGGCCTATAATTAGTCACTTGGTCTTTACTTCCTGATTTGTAAACTGGGACAACAACAGCTTTTTTTAAGCACTTGGGGAACACACCTGTGGTTAAACATTTATTAAAAATGCAAGTTAACGGTGGTACTAAAAGGTCTTTGAATTGCTTAATAATTTTACTAGATATGTTATCCCAACCAACTGCACAGTCAACTTTTAGACCCATAATAATCCTTTCCACTTCCGCCTCGTCAGTATCTAGTAAAACAAAGGATGATAAGCTAGTGTTGGATGCAAATAATGAGCTCGCGAGGTGCTGCGTTTGTCCACGAATTTTTTCAGCTAGACACTTGCCCACATTAACAAAGAAATTATTTGCAATATTCGCAGATGTTAACTGTGATGAATGTGCTTGTAATAAACTTGAAGAAGACTGATTCTGTTTTGAATTATACGTCACATTTTTAATAATCTTCCAGATCTTTTTATTGTCTGTACCAGCCTCTCTTAGTGCAGTGTTATCGTAATTGCGTTTTACTTTTTTTAAGAGGTCGTTACAAAAGTTACGATATCGCTTATATGACACTTGCAATATAAAATTATTCGGATTAGCTTTAGCTTTCATATGCAGTTTATCTCTATTTTTCATACAACGTATAAGGCCAGCCGTGATCCATGGTTTTATGTTGCAGTATTTGTTATTTAACCGAGATATGACCGTGTTTTTCTGAATTGCATGTTGCACCTTTTTAATTAGGTACAACATACAATACTGCGGATCAGCGGTATTGTAGACTGGGTCAAAATCAATATTGCATAAGTCTTCCTCAAGTTTACGTAAATTTAATTTAGAGACTGTGCGAGAGGCCACCTTAGGTAATTTACAATTAAGGATAAGTAGGTTAGCACTGTGATCGGTTATTGTTGAATTAATTACAAGGGTAAGTGCTGGGAAATTGGCCTTGAGCATCATGTGATCCAAGCAGGAGCCACTTTGATGTGTAGGAAGCGTGTGAGCGGGAAGCAAACTATGAAACGCGCATAGGTTCAGATATTCCTCAGCCGAAGCATCTGTACTTCCAGGAAGGATATTGATATTAATATCTCCAGTTAAAATTATATTTCTAAAAGATGATAGGTTCTGCAAGGTGTCGTTTAGAGAATTAGTAAAATTGTTTAAATTCGTAAAAGAGGGAGATCGATATACAGCTAATATCGCAAATTCAGTTCCGATTTTAATCAACAATCTGCTACAGTCGTGCATGTTTGGTTCCAGGACCGACACATTTAGATGATCTCTTGCATAAACTATCACCCCATCGTTCTGATTGCAAGTCGAGTTAGTCTTATACATACAATATCCCGGAATTTGTGGTATATTATATTGTTTAGCAAGCCAACATTCAGTCAGAACAATAATGTCACAAATTATTTCTAGACGTTTTAAAAAAATGCTAAAATTATCGAAATTCTTAAAAACACTACGAATGTTTTGGGTTAATATAGTTAATGGTCTAGTGTAAGAGGAGAGATATTGCTTGCACTGGTCAACATCACAAACTTCAGATTGAGATACAGAGAAATTATCTATGTCACTAATTAGATTATTAATCATATTAAAATATAATTAAAAATACCAACCAAGGCCAAAAAGAAACGTAATTTACGGCGCTCCTAGGCGCCTCCATAATCAATAGAGTTTATGTACCTATTTTCTGCCATAATTTTCGCCGGACAGTCCGCTGCACCTGTCTTATGATTGCTTGGCTTTTTGAAGTGCATGCAAGTTGCGCATTTAGGTTCCTCGGTTTTCTTGGTGCATTCTTTGATGGAATGACCCAATTCAGCACAGTGGCCACACGTGTAGGTGATCTCGCGACATGACTTAGCCGCATGTCCGTATTGCTGACATTTATAACAACGTGTGACTAAAGTAAAGTCTCTTACAGGGCAAGAAGACCAATTAACAAAAACTCTGTCTTTACATATTAGGGCTTTACGTATCTGTGAAGATACTTCAATTATAAAGTTACAAGTGTCAGCATCCCTCTTACCAGACTTGTGGCTCAACTTAATGGAGGACAAAAATGTCTCGAGGCTGCAATCCTGAAGTTTTTCGGCTAGGTTTTGGTTGAACAAACAAGTAAAAACTTCCTTCTCTTGCATGGATGATGGCACTCCGATAATTACGACTCTAGGTTTTCTTTTCTGCGGTTCATCGACTGTAAGGCCTGAATTTGTTGACTGCATCGATTTTTTTACCTTCTCAATGTCGTCCTTGGTTTCAGTGCTGATGATGACACCGCCATTTTTAGTCTTGCGTAGTCCTCTTACTTGAAGTTTCATCTGTTCTGGGCATATAATTTTTTGTACAAGTGACTTTGTCTCCTCACTGGACTTTAGTTTGTCGTTGGGATATATGGCCACTGAGCTTAAATTTAAGGGCTGAATAAATTTGTTGGTACCTTTCTTTACCATATCAGCAAAGGAGGATCCCGTATTTGGCTTAATAGAGGCTCCAACTGTCATCTTAAGGTCTTGCAATTGATGCGACAGATCAATTTGCTCTTCAAGTCTTTGTATGGTAGAGTTGGCCATGATTACTCTCATCTTGATGGACTGGTACTGAACAGCCATCTGAGATGTGCTGTGTCCAATTTTTCGACATAAAGCACTTATGCTCATTTTCTGTTCCGTATTTAATTTGCCCTCTTGTGCAATAGTGTGCACATTGCCTAGACATTTCTCAATAGTCGTCATCCAGTCTTGTATTTCCGGCGTTGATATCACCTCGTTTCTTTTGGTGGGCGACTGAGGATCAGATGAGAGTCCGCGCTCGGGTGCAGGTGTGGGCACGGGTGTAGAAGGTGGACTCCGAGCACATCGGTCAGCCCGGCTGAAGGGGCTGCTTGCCATTGTGACACAGTTATTGACTTGGTAACACTTTACACATTTTATTACGTTACGTAAGATAACTAGCAAATATTATGCCTACGTTTCAGAATTATCCGGCCAGTAGGTAAAACCAGGTCACGATTCAGCGAGTTTTTATTTATTAATTTTATAATTCTTCGGCACGTCTGTTCACAACGAAGTACAAAAATTCAATCAACACAACAACTAATATAAACAACACAACAACTAATATAATATAATATAATAATAGTGAATATACAACTGTATATTCACTTTATAAACAAATAATTAAAACATAATTAGTTAGTTAGTTAGTCCATTTATGTCCCACTGCTGGGCGAAGGCCTCCCTCTCCCTTTTCCACACACGTCTGTCTTCGGCCATTGCGGGCGAGTCCCTCCGGTACTTATCAAGCTCATCTCTCCACCTTCGCCTTGGTCTGCCAAGATGTCGCCTTGCGTTCAATGGGACCCAATAAGTGGCTCTTTTAGCCCACCGCTCATCCGACATGCGGCAAACATGTCCGGCCCAATCCCACTTTAGAGTGGCAGCTTTTCGGGTAACATCTTTGAACTTAGTTTTGGCGCGCAGTTCTGTGTTCCTTACGCGGTCGGAAATTCGAACACCCAGAATACATTGATAAAATATAATATTAATTAATTAAAATAAATATTTAAGGAAGCTCCCTACAAAAAACGTGATTAAGCAAAAGAATCGTGTAAAAGTGAATATGTGTATAGTGTCTAGTGTTGTATAGCTAGTGGTACAGAACCCTTAGTGCGCGAGTCCTACTCGCACTTGGCTGATTTTTTAAGTTTCTGAAGTTAACAAAAAAGGATTGACAAAGTGACGATTCAAAAAAAAGTCTCATAAAATGAATAATTCTATTGAAATTCTCGGATCGTGGGATCCATCCTAGTGCTGGTAATTGATCCCAACCACCACCAACCAAAATACTTAAAAACAACTGGACATTATCAAAAAGCGCAAATAAATGAATATCGAGCAGTGGTCGCCGAGTGGTTATGGCTCCGATTTACGAGTTGTAGGTCGCAGTTTCAAACCCAGCCAGGCGCATTACTTTGCGTAATTTATTTCATCACGACTGCTCTCAAAACGGTGAAGGAAAACATCGAGAGGAAACCGACATGTCCTAGAACCAAAAATTCGAAGAAAAATAATTGAAATCAAAATGTCCGAATTGTCAATAACTCAAAACTTTCTTCCACATCGCTGTTAACTGAAAGTGTACCCACAAGCCTGGCGACATTGCCACGTTGTTTAACAAGGCACCCTAGTCGAGGCAAACGCAAACTCTTGTTTACACTTACTCCAATCTTCTTGGTTGCAAGTTAATCTATAGTTTTTCAGCCAGCCACTCGAGAATTTTTCCAGTTATACGCTCGTCGGTCGTGGCAGATGACGACTAATAAGATTTTGTTGACAACCCGCCACCGTGCGACAGGGATAGCACTCTGCGGTGAATCTATAGAGCGGATAACACCGCCAGAAATTTTCTTTGATAGCATTCTCCTTATAATGTTTATACTTCTCTCTAGAAAAGAGAATGGTCTGAATTCACCACGTGTACTGAGTTGATGGAGGTCACAAATGTATTTCAGATAGACATACCGGTTTTCTCTCGATGTTTTTCTACACTGTTTCGAGAACAGTGGTGATAAATTAGATTACACAAAATAATGGACCTGACTGCGTTTGGATCCGTGATCTAGAACTCAAAACTCGGTTCCGATACCACTGGCACCCACAGCTAGCTGAACCACTCACTACTTCTTTATTTTATGCTAGTAATAAATGGCGTCTGTACTTAGCACACGCATGATCAGCTTTTTATAGTTGTTATTTTTTTGCTCTAAAGTAGAAAAAGAAGATGACAGCCTTTAGAGGAACCCTTAGAGCAGCAGTATCAGCATAGTACAAGACTAGACATCGTTTAAGCCAAAAGCCGTCCTCTAATGGACATAGGTCCCTCCCAAATGTCACAACAACGACCGGTTCTGTGCGACTCACATTAATCGGGTTTCCGCGACCCTCACCAGGTCATTGGTCCACCTTGTGGGAGACTGTCTACTGGTGCGTCTCGAAGGCAATCAAATCAATCTTTAATTGCTTTCTGTCTGTTGTGTTTTTTTTATATCTTATAGGTACTTTCTTCAAAATGGAAACCTATTTTTAATTTCAGCAAACAGAATTTCCTACTAAAAATAGACACTAAGCCACGTAAAAGGAAATGGAAAATGTGCACTAACAGCTTCGTATAGATCCGCCCACCGCCATCACGTTTGGGGTTGAGCGCGGCAGTATAAGGGCTCGCGCGGCACCCCAATGCTCATTCGCGTCCAGAACCGCGACCCGACCAGTCGGGCGCCGTCCGATCGACAACCAATACTGCGACCGCGCGCGTATGTATTTTTAAAGTTCATTATTGAAAAATCATCTTTGCTATTCTATTTTCAAAGTTCAAAAGTTTGATAACTTTTTTTTTTTAATTCCGCGATTTGATCAACGGGCGTTCCAAGTTTGAATTGTATTTTTTTTTTGTCTCCGTGGAGGTGCGTAAGTGTTCGTGTGTTGTGTGTGGCGAATTCGGTGAGTCGAAGTTTGAGTTTCGAATTGGTGGACTTCAATTGGTGGAATCTGGGTTTGTTTCATTTTCAGCTTAAATTACTGGATGCTCAATTGTTATTCTTTTTTTGCATTTATTAATTCTCGTGTAATCTCGTTAAATTGAAAATTGTTTTAACGGTTATTGGGTTGATCTGATATAATATATTGTTTTAACGACATTGCCAAACAAAATCAGCTAAATAACCGTTACTCCAATGTTGTTCCTCCATAATCGAATTTCGGGTTGTTTGGCAGAATTTCTTTTAATTTGCATCGCTAAGCGTGATATGTAAATACGTAAAAAATTAAATTGAGCATTCAGATACGAAATTCATGCATTTGAATGAGATTGAACGTTTTTAGGGTTTCAATTGTGTCGATAATTGTTTTTTAGGATTGTTTATATTGGTATCGTGAGCTCTTTCGATAATACGTGTATCAGTTAATTATTTCGTGAACTAATTAAGGTAATGGACTAGAGTTTTATAGTCTGGACGTTTGTATTTTCTCTATCTGTCCTTCATCGGTGAAAATCGATTATTATGCGCTGTAGTTGTAACGTTTCACTACAGACTTTGTATTTACCCAGCTAGATCATTATTACAGTAAAAAAGCACAAAATACGACTATATCTTGGCACAACTTCAGTATCACCTTTTTGGCATTGACAAAGTAGGAAATTTTATCTTTTTGGCAGCAGCACCGTTTTGGCAACGAAATATGAGATTGATAGTTTGATTTCAATTTTTAAAAGGTATTTTTTTTTTAAATTATATAAACCAGTGTTTGGCTCCCCACCTGATGGTAAGCAGTGATGCAATTGGTGATGGTGAATTGCACTAGTTTATTAAGAGCCTATTCTCTTTATCCTTCCTCCTCCTTGTATCGTACTCCTGAATGCTGCGGGTCGTGACCTGTTTCATCACTTTCATATGAATTATATTTCTCCATCTGTTCCTGTCTCTTGCGGTGTGAAGGGCATTGTATAGCGTAGAGTCAAGAGCGGTGCGGATCTGGTCAGACCCACATATTGGGCTGTGTCTACGAGTTCTTTTCCCATCCACTTTACCGGACTCTCTATCCTTGAAGACACCTAAATTATAATTGGACGGGCAGAGTGCTACAGGCAAATTGGGATGCCTACGCCTGACAATTGTTCTGATGAGAAAACAAATGAAAATTGTCAGTTAAGCCACAGTAAAATATAGGGGCTGTAGGTAAACAGTAACAACGGAATAAATCAGCAATTTAATTACTTGTTAAATGAGAGCAGTTGGTTGTTACGACTCTTGGTGAACTGGGAACTTTGTAATGTTAGGACTATAACGTTTATATTGGGTTTAATTAATAATTTAGGGGTTTGACAGACCTAAATTATTATTCTGATTCATTATTATCAGTATTTCAGCCGATATTCGTCCACTGTTGGACATAGGCCTTTCCCAAGCGTCGCCACAACGAACGATCCTGTGGGTCTCGCATCCATAATTATTCTAATTATTACCCTAAAATTAAATAAATTAAAACTACACTACACCTTTTTACTAAACTAGTATCTCAATTATTTTGGTTTTTGTTGGCCTTGCAATAAACATCTACCAAAAAAAGATTAATATACTATGCGTTCCAAATGAGAATAGGAAAGCCAATGAACTAAATCTGTCAAATTTTGATTGAAAAGTATAGTTTTCAAAAAAAGCTTATTTTCTTTTAAATGGTTTTGTTTTTGTTTAACTGAGCCTTATTAACCCTTCAGATACCGTCAATTAGAGACACAATAGTAAGACAATAGATGCGCGGCCACCGGTGGTCGCTTGGGGATTCATGAATTAAGAAATAGATAAAAAAGTTACTTATAACTATAATTTTTTTTGAAAACTTTATTTTCAATCAAAATTTGACAGATCGAGTTCATTGGCTTTCCTATTCACATTTGGAACGCACAGTACATTTCAACACCCCTGTTTTGGGTTTGGAAATCATCAATTATTCTCAAAGTCACCGCGCCCCTAAAACGCAAAGAGCAACTGAAGGGCCAAGGGTGGGTTTAGTCAGTAAAAAAAATCTGACAGCAACAGCAATCTCGCAAGTTGTTTGATGGTTTTTCACTTCAAAAACAAAATCCCACATACATTCAAAGATATTAAAATTTGTTCCAATCGAAATAATAAAACCAGCAGTTAGTAAAGCTTATAAATGATTGAAAATTGAACTGACATGCTCTATGAGATAAAAGCCCCTAAAAACTAAAGATAAAAAAAGAAATATTGAAAATAATCAAGGTCCTTTTCCCGTTGCCATGGAGATAAAACGGCGGAAATTTCCTTCAAAACTTATAGGCCTAAATCGTTTGTATATTTGATGTATATGATAAACATACGAGTACAAACTACACATTCTATCAAGCTTAAGCATTTCGATTGATGTCCCTTGAATAGCACAGACGGATTCTGAATCTAATCCTATTAAACATACAGGGTTGCCAAGGATGTTATTGGGTTCGAAAACCGTAATCGAAAACCGAATAAAATCAATATTTTTATTTGCAATAAGGCAAGTCAGATTATAAAGAAAATGTCTTCAAGGCTAGACAAATAGGCTCCTAATTTATTAAACCTCTTTCAAACCGGCGTTCACTCTCTCATTGTCTTTCTATCGTGTCGAATATTACGGTATTAAACTTTTGCGATTCACCATCATCGATTGCATCACTGCTCACCATCATTAGGCAAGGCATAGATATCCCAATTTGTCTGCAAAGTATAAAGAAGGTGTATTCAAGGCTAGAGAAAATAAGCTCTTAATAAACTAGTGCAATTCGCCAGCATCAATTGCATCACCGCTTACCATCAGGTGGGATCGCAGTCAAGCACTGTGTTCAAATACATTGTTTACAAGGGCATATCTTATAATCTAAGTTACTTACGTATTCTGCTTGTAATAACATTTATATTATCAAATACAATTTTCATACATTCAATCAACATAACTATTATTTACAATTTAACCGTGACATATACAAAATCCGAAATAATTCGATATCCGTAATCGTAATCGAAACCGATTTATAAGTTTCGGATAAAGGCGAAGTCTAAATGACAGGTTAAGACAAGTTTTTGTTTTAACCGACCAAACAAATGACCATTTAGATAAGAAATAAAAATTAAACCTTGTTGTTTGTATTTTTAATATTCTAATATCCTGATTAAAGAAACTTTATTCACTCAAAACGTATAACATATTCACTTCTATGAGAAAAACAAAAATAAATTAAAGATTAAGTTAGGCAATGGAATCACAGAAAGAAAAAGAAAATAAACTAAAGTAAAATTACTGTAAACTTAACTCCTTAAAATGTCTTTTAAAAGTCGGAAAAGATTTCGATTCCTTTGTCTTTAGGTAACTGATTAAATAGCTCAGCTCTTTCATACACGACAGTCCTTCTACCGTAGTTTATTCTTGTCGTAATCACAACTATTCAAATTTAGCAGATAATCCAAAATAATTTAATATCTGTAACCGCTATAATATTAGTCCTATGACTGTATCCGTATGCAAATTCGAAATTTCAACATCCCTAGTATTTACCCTCATCCATTTCGATGTAGCAGTCTATAGAATTACAGGACTTAAACCTATTCGTCCCATTCACAGCCGAGTGCGGAACTCTGTCACCAATAATATAATTATCATGTCGAGTTAACCCCATCGGTTCCATGTGTTACCCATAATTACATGTGTTAGGAGAAGCGAATGGTGTTTACTTGGAAGCTATGGGCGTACAAAGTTTACGTGAAATCCTGTTACTAAGTTTTTAGCTTCGTTGTCTGGCCTGGCTTATGTATAAAGGGTTTAAAGTAACTATACGAGCTTTTGAACGGGTCTTTGGATGGTTTGAAGATATAATTGAACTCGGTAGGTGGCGCTGCAATCGGGGCTCAATATTATTCTGAAAAAAAAAAGCCTTTGGGCAGGACCACGTTTGTCGAGAGTGCTATTTTAATATAATATCACGTTTATATTCTTTGAAGTGGAGGCAAGGGTACATTATACCACATTGTTTTTAGTATATGCGAGATCCGAAACACGTGTCGAGTATTTTTATGTAAAGAACCTATGTACAAAATTTCATAACTGTATCATGAAAAATCACAGTTATAAACTTGTTACGTTACCTGGTTGTCCACACAAATGCATGGTCACCAGGCTATCGGAGTGACTGAGAGGTTGATTTACTCCTGCTCCCACCTGTGCGCTGGCTAATGCCTACTATTACCTGCCGTGACCGGTGTTGTACTTAGTGTCGGTGGTGTCCAACTTGTGACCTTTTTTAAATATTTTTGGGTTAAAATATAAGATGGTATAAAAAATATTGGAATCGATTCAGTTACTGATTCTGAACAAACTATGTTCTGATTTTGCATATACTAAAAAAGATGTAGTATACATACAGTAAATACATTTTAAGTACATTGAATTCCGTCAAGCACCCAAAAACTTACTTTTTCATATTCCTTCTCACCGCTCTGGCTTACGATATCTCTACCATAAAACTCTGGAATGTGCTTCCCCTTGACATAAAAAAGCTAAGAGTAAATTTTGCTATAAGCATAAAATTCGGAACTACTACTTAATTTCCTCTCTTAACTTAGTTTGGTCTTCGTTATGAATATTATATTTTGAGTTCTTTATTATAACGTTCTGATAATTATACGAGTATATACCTATGTATTTTAAGTACCTAATCTTCATCATCATCAATTCAGCCGAAAAACTTCCACTGTTGGACATAGGCCGCCTCCAAGCGTAGCCACAATGATGATACTTAAATCTATTACAAACAAAAAACCAAACTTTACTTCTTTATTATATTATTACAATTGGGTGCCCCAATTCGAAAAATCCCTAAGTCCTAGTTAGGGATTTTTTGCACTACTAATACAGGTAGATTTGCCGTTTTTTCTCTATCGATACGTCCAACAATTTTTTTTGTTATGGTATCCCAACAGAGAGGGGATATCATAACAAAAAAATTGTTGGACGTATCGATAGAGAAAAAACGGCAAATCTACCTGTATTAGTAGTGCAAAAAATCCCTAACTAGGACTTAGGGATTTTTCGAATTGGGGCACCCAATTATAATTATATAAGTATAAATAAGATAAGATTATATTATACTATATAGTGTAGCATAGATATTTAAAATAATATAGCTACAATATTGTCTGCTATGTATGGCTTTCAGGATTTGGATTATCTTGGAACGGAACTTTGGAATTCACGCTCAATACAAGATTTATTGGAGACGTTCCATTTGAGTTAAGTACGAGGGTAAAGCAATTTATGTATCGCGAGCAAAAGACACTCTTAATACAGATACAACTGAACATTAATCACGATTGGAAGACTAAGACTTTACTAAAGATCCTAACCTAACTAATTCTTAAAAACATTTTTTTTTTCATGTCTGAAATCATCTAATTAGTTCGCCCGTCTTAGGGTGGAGCGGGAAGGTGTGGCAGACTTTTACTAACTAAAACGATTCGCGGATTCATAGAGTTCTTTCTATTTTGATTAATTTTCTTGTTGTTATTATTTTTATTCTAATTTTGGGTACAATAATGATTGATCTACACTGCCCTCACATACCTATTAATGTACACACAAATATTGTATACACGAATATTGTAAAACCACATATTTTTAAAGTTTCCATGGAGTTTCTTGACGTTTTTTTTTTTCATAAAAAACTACCAATTGTGCTTTTGACGTTTTAAAAGTGCCGGGCCCATGTAGGCCTATATCAGTGGTTCCCAAACTTATTTTGTCTACTGCCCACTTTGAGAATAAATATTTTTTAGCGCCCCCATTTTTTCACCTATTTAAAAACCACTATAACTTCAAATTAAATTAATTAATTATTGTGACCTAGATATGTATATTAACGGGTCTTTCTGGGTCTCTTCCCACCCCCCTTGAGACCTACAGCGCCCACAAGGGGTGTTATCGCCCACTTTGGGAAAGACTGGCCTATATGAAAGAAAAAGATCTTGATTTTGAAAGGGCCAGGTACAATGGAAAGAATTAAGGGAACCTACTAGTGTAGACAATTTTTTTTTATTAGGTTTTTTTGTGCTTTGGGGTATAATATTGGCTGGTCTACACTGTTCCACATAATATCTATTATTACTGCAATATGGAAATATTGTATAATTACTTTTTTAAAAGAGTAACCATGGAGTTTCTTGCAGGTTCTTCTCCATAGGAAACGACCAATTTGGAACCGTGTACTAGCTTCTGACGATTTAAAAATGCCAATGCAGGCCCATATGAAAATGTTTTTTATTAAAGTTTTAAATTTTAACCCTTTTCCAAGCAGTGAAACAATACAGACTAGATATAATAATACTAAATGCCCCTTTTCTATCTGAATCTACACAAATATCAATCAAACTGAACAATTCCTCCCTTTTGCAGTCGTGTAAATAGCGCTGTGAATTCTCGTTTTCCACCATCGCTTCCAATCAATACTATTCAGATGCACCGTGTCACTAAATGCCAGCTAATCCACTTAGCACCGGGGCGGGTGTATTGGCCCGAATGACCCTCGGTCAAGTAGCGAACTCTAATTCAACATTCCTACCCTTACCTGGCTATTTATAGCCCGTAATCCAAACAAGCTTAGACTAATTAGCAACTCGATACTGATCGCAAAAAGAAAAACTAACCTATATTACGTACGGCTATACTACTAACTATAATTTATATTGAACGAAATAGATAAAAGAAAAATATTTTTTAATAAACTAGTGCGCCTCACCATCAGAGATTGCATCACTGCTTACCATCAGGTGGGATCGCAGTCAAGCACTAGTTTAAACGAATTAAAAAAAAAAATATTTACGGGATTAATATAAATTAAATTAAACTAAGATATCTATAAAGTAAGGATTAAGCACGGGATTAAGCGATAAGTATATTATCACAGCATTAATTTTCTGGATTAGTTTTTTTTTATAATAACATTGTTTATTAATATGTAATAAAAAAACTTTTTACGAAAAAAATTAAACCGAATTCAATGTAAAAAACAAAGAAAAGTACAAAATAATTTTAATTTCGGAAGTCCGTTACAGAAACTTTCAAGAATTTTTTTTTTTTTAAATCGGTCCACAATTGACCAAAACATAAATTCAGCCGAACATAAAACCTCCTCCTTTTCGAAGTCGGTTAAAAAGTACAATATTATATACATACTTCTTGTATATGTATAATATTATACTTTTTTTTCTGTTTGTCTATTTATTAACTTCCACCTGTCATGTTATGTTTCTGCACTAGCCTAAGGTAGAGTGCTAGAAAATGCCTAAGTCATTGTACGGTATTCTTTACTACTACATAAAGTTTAAATAAAATAATGTAACATATGTAGACACTCAAGTAGGTAGCTATCTCTAAGCGCAAAGATAACTGTAAACAGTCTTATCAGCTGAAATCGATATTTGTTTATCGAAGCGGTCTTGTCGAGCGAGGAGAATTTCAACAAGTATAGCGACGATTGCCATACAAATTATGCAACCTAATCCTTTAGTTTTAGGGTTCAAATTAGTAGAGCAGCATCAGATGCTAGCTCATCGCGGAAGCTACGAGAATAACAATAGGAGTAATCCATTTTCCTATGTTGACTTTTACGGGGTTTACAACCCGGAGAGGACGTTCGCCCCGCCGCCGCGCCGGTGGAAGGATCAAGGAAGTTGATGCCGGTTGCAAAATCGAGCGTTGAATCGTGAAGAGAATTCATAACACCTTTTCCACTCGCCTATCGTCAACGTAGAGCATGGTGCCTACACTGCCTACTGGGGCCAGGGTTAACCGAAAGGAAGCTCGAGCCCCGTTATGAAGAGACTAAAAGGAACGGGGTGGGTTTTCAGTCAGCAAGAGTCTGACACTATCTCCCGCTCCACCCAACAGCGGGGGTTGTCATTAGATGATTATTGCCCACCGTAAAAAAAAAACCTAGAGCATGGTTAATAGCTTGTTGTTGCATCTAATGCAATCCAACGCGATGTTTGATGAAGAGGCAATGCGAAAAAAGAGAGTTAACGTCTGAAAACTCTGATGGCATTCGGTAAATCCGTGATCTACATGTTTTTTTTTAAACCATTAAAAGTTTTTCGGAAAATTTGTCGTTAGCAAGCGATAGAACAATAGCACAGGGGAGCGGGGATCGGGCAGCAGGGGTGCTTGATGCACTTGCGTCGCGTCAAACAGCCGTAGGGAGTTATAGCAAAAACAGAGTTGAAATGAGTTAGATAGAACAACGAAAATAATATAAAATTAATCTTGAAGGATTGTTTTGATAAATGAATTATGTTTTGTAAAAAGGCATAGAACAAAAGTTGTTATTTATGATGTTAGTAATAAAGTCCTGCAAGGTTTATAGTGTTTTACAAATAACCCTGTCTATTAACTAAAACACACAAACTCCAGTTACGATTATGTTTTTGGCCTAAGTTATCTGGGCACGATTAGATTACGTAGTAAAACTAATTTCTACTTTATGTAAAACCTTCCGAAATTGCCAATATTGTCCATAATAAAACAGCTTCAGAATACCAATACCTAATTGACTGCTCACAACATGAAATACGACAATTGCCGGTCTGTCTTGACCGTCGTTAAGCCGACAGGGTAATCCGGGCTTGCAACACGGTGATGCAAAGCCAATGAAATGAAATGAAATGAAATGAAATGAAATGAAATTAATTTATTTGCTGAGAATGTATGTACAAAAATATGGTGTTAGGTAGTAGAAAGATCCAATACATCCTACCGTGAGGCATGCAAATTTTTTTTATAGTAAAAAAACAAAAATATAACCCATTTTCGAATGATTAGACAATACAAATAAGTTAATAATTAATCAATACTACAATGTCAAAAATAGGTTAATAATTAATCAAATAATAATGTCAAAAATAAGGTTATAATAATCAAATAATTCAATGTCAAAAATAAGTTAATTATTAGTCAAATAATACGATGTCAAAAATAAGTTACTAATTAATCAAATAATACAATGTCAAAAGTAAGTTAAAAATTTATCAAATAATAAAATGTCAAAAATAAGTTAATAATTAATCAATAATACAATGTCAAAAATAAGTTATAGTCAATAATACAATGTCAAAATTAAGTTATAATCAATAATACAATGTCATAAATAATTAGTCAAAATACAATTAGAAATCATGAGGAAAATCATTGTTTATAATATACTCGTAATCATATAGAATTATCATTCAAAAATTCATCTATTGTATAATAACATTTTTCAATTAGCAATTTATTTAATTTCTTTTTAAATATTTGTAGTGTACAATTTTTAATGTCAACAGGTATTTTATTGTATACTACTGGTCCCATATGCATAATATTCTTTTTCAGCAGTGCTGTTTTAAATTTGCCAGTATATAATAAATTTTTATATTGAGATCTTATTAATGTTGGCCTTGCTGAGTGACCGATATTTGAACAAAATAAATTTTGATTACCTTTCACAAATAGTGCCATTTCCAAAATATAGAGTGATGGAAAGGTTAGTAATTTAAGGGATTTAAACATAGGAACGCAGCTGTCTGTTGAATTTATTCCGGTTATCGATCTAATGCAATATTTTTGAGCTCTGAAAATCCTTTCTCTCTCACTGCAATTACCCCAAAAGACTACTCCGTATCTTAAAACAGAAACGACGAGTCCATGATAAGCTATAATAATCGTGTCAGTGTTAACTTTCTTTGTCAAATTGTATAAAATGTATGCAGATTTGCTTAATTTTTTGCAGATCTCCTCGGCCTGTGGTTTCCATGTCAGTTGATTGTCAATTATTATACCCAAAAATTTTGCAACATTTGTATTGTCTACTCTTTGCCCATTGTATGCTATTGTCAAAGTATCTGGACGTAAACGCTGGTAAAAGTGCATTACTTTTGTTTTTTTCAAATTAATAATTAAATTATTGATAGAAAGCCAATTTATTATATTTTTTAAGGTGTCATTAATATCAGTTTCATACTCTGCATTGTTTGTACATTTAACTATAGCCGTGCTGTCATCAGCAAATAACACCATTGGCTGCTGAATTTGTCTAGGCAAGTCATTTATATAAAGCAAAAATATTAAGGGTCCAACAACAGTGCCTTGCGGTACCCCGAATAAGACTTCCCTACTTTCCGATAAATATTTATATTGAACCTTACTTTTGGGACATATTCTAGTGATTTCTGTCTGTTGTTTACGCTTGCTTAGAAAAGATTCAATAAGTCTTAAGACGTTTCCTCTAATACCGTATCTGTCAAGTTTGTGTAGGAGAATGTCATGTTTAACGTAGTCAAAGGCTTTAGTCATGTCAGTATATATTGCACAAACTGGTGTTTTATTGTCAATATTCAACATTATGTTATGTAGCAAGTCGTAAATAGCCATGTTTATATTTTTATTTTTTCTGAAACCTTTTTGCTCATTACAAAGGATATTATATTTATTTAAGAATGAAGTTATAGATTCATAAATCAGTTTTTCAATTATTTTAGAAAATACAGAGGTGAGTGCTATTGGTCTATAATTTGACATTTCTTCTTTACTGTCTTTTTTATGAACTGGTATCACAATTGTAGTTTTTAGGCTATCAGGAAATAGATAATATAGACAATAGATTCCCTAAATGACAAGCGGCCATACTTTTTAGGGTTCTGTACTACAGAAGGAAAATCGAAACACTTTTATTAGTCTATAGGTGGATATACTTTATTTCAGGAATGCCTACGGTTAAGTCTGACAGGAGCAGTGGTGGCTTAGTGGTAATGGCCGCGACTTACGAGTTGTAGGTCGCGGTTCAAACCCAGCCAGAGGTATTACTTTGTATAATTTATTTCATCACCACTGCTCTCAAAACGGTAAAGGAAAACATCGTGAGGAAACCAGCGTGTCCTAGAACCTAAAATTCGAAGACGTGATATTCACCAACCCGCACTGGACCCGCGTGGTGGATTACGACCCATTATCTCTCCTAGAGGCTTGAGTCCCAGCAGTGGGAATATTAAAAAAGGCTGATTATATGAAGGCCTGAACTAGGACATGGTGGTTATGCTTCCACCAGAATTAGAAGGTTCCAAACTTGATTAATATTGAACGAAATTGAAAACTTTTTATTCGCGATTTTGAATAAAGTTAGATACTTTTTTTTATACGATCGATAAAAAAATTGAGTCTAGTGCCCAATTGTGTGAGCCCGAATTGCTTTTGGTAAGTTTTTTATCCGGATATAAATACGGTGGTAACAGTAGCTTTTATTACTGAACCTTTTATCGCGTCAATGTTTGCAAACATATCATTCGCAGGATTTAGATTCGAGGGTTTTATAGCGAGATATTTGTGTCTCCTCAACCGTTTTTGCGATAACAGACCGAGTTTGAAAATGGGGAAGAGTTACACCAGTTTGTCATTGATAAAAATCACAATTTAAACGCTGTCTGCTTTATTGTGTACCAAGTTTTGCTAGCAACTTTACTCTCGTGTAATTTATACTTTCCATAATACATATGGAACATGTAACGTTAAATGCGCAAAACCTGAAAGTAGTTTGATCAGAATAACGAGCAGAATCAATTGAACAACTTTTAAAATATGTTACATTTTTCAAAAAATCTTCATTAAAAATATTGCCCTATCTATTTATTAATAGGTCATCACGTGCCCAAACCCATTCAATTGGTTAACAAACACAAATGGTTGTAGTCCAATCAAATTTTCTCATACACGGGATAATAAAAGTTCTTATTGTAATGCAGATCGAATTTTTAACAAACTAAAACTGCATAAAACCTTTAATTATTTTTTAAATATTATTTTCCTCACATAATTAGGTCAATTGAATTAAAAATCATTTGGGGTGTATGAGTTTTGTGCATTTAACGTTACATTGAATGTATATCGTTATAATACATATTATATTACAGTAGGAGCTTAAAACAAGACTTCAAACAAGCTTTTTCATACCAAGCTTTTATAGTTGCCTATGAAAAAAAAAAAATAATATGAATAACTCGTCAAAACGAAACTCGATGGGGTTGTGTCGTTTAACTTACAAGTTCCTATAGCTATTTTCCGGTTCTATCACCAAATCAGCTCCATGACATAATAATTTTGCATTGTCATCTGATTTACACATGCATGCAAAATTCCAGCTCAATCGGTAACTAAGAAGTGGGTCAAATTTAATTTACAAGATTTGATTACAGGCAAACATCGGGACAGGTGAAACTAAATAGAAGCTTTTAAAATAATTAATAGGCTGTTATATCACTATAAGTGATTTTTTATCGACGACTCGTGAATGGATTTGTCAGATAATGAGAAAAAGATATAAAGGTAATTCACATTAGTTTATATTTGATATCCCAGTAGCCCAGCAAAAGCCAGAGACGTAGGTAAATAAACTAGTACCTATTACATACATAATTACATAATGCGAAACTCCCACGGACCAATCAACATAGCGAAATAACCGCAGACCAAATTAATTGTCAATATTTAGACGATCATAATTGGGTTTAGATGTACTCCTAAATGAGATTATATTGTACGCTATATCCGGAGATACACCAAAGTACATATACGTATATGCCTGCGGTTTTATGTATATGCTATAGCTAATATTACTTAAGGTGCTAAGTATCTATGGCAATCTATTATTTTATGGAGTTTCTTGCACATTCTTCTCCATTGAGATCTACGCTTTGGAACATGCAACTTAGCTTCACTTTTTTTTGACAGATCGACATTTTGACAATTCAAAAGTGAATGTTATTGGTCACTTTAAGAGTAACTCTTAAAGTGTAACTTTTACAAACCACCTGTGTTCCTACACACTATCTCCCGCTGCACCCAAGGGCGGGGGTTGTCATAAGATGATTTTTGCCCACCATAAAAAAAAACCTGTGTTCCTTCAGTTGCCCTATGCATCCTAGGGCAACGGCAATCCTTTTGGACAATCCGAAGTCTATCAATTCCTAGGGTTTAGAGTTTTATGTACCTACTAATACATGAATAAAGTATAAAATAAATTACTTAGATCTGGGGGCACGGTAGTGCCCCCGCCAAAGCCGAGCCAAGCGAAGCGCAAGGGCACTAGGTACTTACCTTTTCTCGAAGTGTTTCGTCGTATGGCTTGGCTGTTTCGTTACTTACTTCAGAAACTAAAATATTCGCATCACCTCCACGATGGTAGCGAAACGGCGAAGCCATAAATTTTTACTGATATGTAGAATTTGTGAAGTTAAGATCGGTAGAGTTAGGCCGTGTAGATTCAGAAGCTTGGCTCTACATGAGATCTGATATCTTTTTCACAGGGCAAACCTTAAGAGGTCGTCTTGGGAACATTTTACATGAAATGTTTTTGGAGGATTGCAATTTTTCAATTAATTTTTCTCTTTTACCGAGGCAGTTATAACTGCAAAATGTTTAAAATGTGTGTGATTGAGTTTTCTCCGAATTTTAATACTGGCATAATTTTATCTAAAAAAACATATAAAAATCATTTCGATTATACATTTATTCGGCTGTGATAGATTTGGTTGAGACGACTATTTTTAATCATTCTAAAAATAAGAAAAAGAAATACAAATGTTTGTATGAGACTGCAAAATCTGACCGATTTGTAAAGAAATTTTTCGTGCTATTATCCAGTGCTTTAAACACCAACCAGTACCCACATAAGCTTTAACGGCATTTAGAAACAGCGACGATAGTTGACAATTCCCTGTACAAACATAAAACCAATATCCAGCCAACACGTTGGACAAAGTTTTGTTCCAACTTGTTCAAACTTTTGCGAGGAACATTGGGGCCAGCTAATTAACATGAAAATGAGCTGGCTTTGTCTGTAACTCTTTAGAATAACAGAAGGCTCTCAACGCTGTTTTACTAAAGACCAATTTTATCTCTTATAATTTTTAATTGCCAAGTAATGGTTAATTTGACTTTGATATTAGGGACAAGATGTTCGTGCTTAATTTTAGATTTCAAAATACAATAGTATATACGAGTAACTATGGCATTGAAAAACAAACATTTTCATCTTCTTTTTTTCTTCTCGGATTTCATTTCTTTCAAAATTTTTGGGTCCAGTAAGTTGCCACGTTTATAGCGGTGTTAGTGGTGTTTTTAAGGTCCTCCAAAGTACAGTGAAAAAAAAGAATGATTCCGCGTAAATTTTAACAAATCCGCGGGTTAATATGGTCCAACACACGAAATTGTTGATTTTACCAAATAGAACTGGTTGATTATGTAAATCATTACTCAACCTACACTAATTTAGTACAATCATCAATTCTTTTTTTTTTCAGTGTAGGGACACTCTGGGCCATCGTCTGGACAGGAGCACCGCACTCGCACTGGTGGTCAGGTGTCGAAATCCAAAATGTTCATCATCTAACAACATTTTGATTTAACGTTACTTTCCTTCACCATAAGCTTTCATGGATATCCAAGGAAACTTAAACCCAAGATAATTTAAATAAATACCCAAAACGTCAGAGTGAAATATAAAATTGAAAAAAAGTCACGACAGACTATCTAACTCTCTAAACAGCCTGGGAATCATCCGTTTATTTTTAGCTTACACTCGAAAGATGAAACCAGTGTATCCACAAACATAATATCCATAACAAATTCAATAACCATACAAATGGGCTCTTTGTTTTTGTCCATACAGTTCTATTAATACCCTAACATTGGACATTACACATAATGTAAATGTCATCTTATATCAGTGCCCGACGAGGGTAGATAGAAAGTTGGTCTATGATGTCACAAGTGACGTCAAAGTATAGAGCATAGAGAACTTCTTGGAAGCTGTTTTAGTTTAGCTAGCTTTTAGTTAGGACTAAGTTTAGGGCTCTTAGATTTTGGTTATCAGTTTGTCTTTGTTTTCAGTGAATAATGTTGTTAGTCAAAGGGCGATAGATATATTCACGCACACATACAGAGATGTCAAATACTCCCACATAGTTTTAGCTCCATTGATGCTTTTTACGCGTAAGGTCATAACTCAAAAAGTGCATGTTTTACTGTAGAACAACTTTTACTATGATAATGATAAATAAATTTTAAACGTTTCTAACCGAAGTGTTTACATTTTTGTAAGCAATAATCTCGATTACGTACTGTTAGACGCACTGTTGAACGGGCACAATTTAATATACAAAATATTTACAGTAACAGTTTTACTCAAAAAAATATTTACGACTTTATGCTTAGGAGGTTTGGAGGTATGCGGGACAGAGAGTAAAGCCCCACATACCTCCGTTGAAATGGGAGGATCCTCCGACCAGACGGGTGTTATTGTCTGGTGGGCTACTGCCCGGTAGATGATGCTGCATATATGTTCAAATCGCGTGGAGAACTTGGATTGCTCGATGCAGGATTTCGTATTTTCTTCGTAGTTCTTATGTGGCGTCTTAGATGTCGCTACAGAGGCATTGATATATCAGAAAGATGCTGCGTTAAGGGCCGATATTTAAACCTATACTAAACACACTGAATCGATCTACCCAGAAACTGGGTTATGCAGGTCAGATATACAGCAGTTTCATGCAAAATATTCGTATTCCGTTGCATTTAATAACACTGAAAGTCCTGTTACCGCTACTAATCGTGGAGTTATAGGCGCCACACCACAACGACATTGTAGAGATGCAATTTACCTGTAGTAGTTTAACACCTCATAATCTAGGGAAATTAAGCCCCGGGTCTTTGGATACGTTGTAAGGTGTGGAGGTTACAACAAACCACTGTGCATCGTATCAGGGTTGTATTTTATTACACCTAAACACTAAGAAATAAATTACACAATGTAATGCGCCTGGCAGAGTTTGAACCCGCGACCTACAAACTTGTAAGTTGCAACTATTACCTCTCGGCAACCACTGCTCTCAAAACGGTGAATAAAAACATCGCGAGGAAACCGGCTTGTTCTAGAACCAAAAATTCGAAGACTTGTGACATTGTGGTGAATGTCCCATTCCCAATTATTATGGCCCATTCCCTCTCCTAGAGAGGAGGTCTGAGTCCCAGCAGTGGGAACACTAAAAAGGCTAATGATGATGATGAAACGCAAGGGAGCCCAACCGTAAGCTCTCAACGCGACCCATTTTTACTGAATTGCTAATGAGATATAGCTGTATAGGAGCGACCCGTACCTCCTTGTGGTAGGCCTCCCACAAGATGGACCGATGACCTGGTGAGGGTCACGGGAATCCGATGGAAGGGAGACGCACAGAAGCGGTTGTTATGATGACATTCGGGGAAGGCCAACAGCGGACGTCTTTCGGCTAAAATGATGAAGATGATGATGATGAGGATATACAGCTTCATCCCTCTTTCTCGCTCGCACGATTGACATTTCAGCACGTTCGCACCATAACGCTGTTTGAAAGCCATGGCATGACGATTTTTGTAGTAGCCACAACGTCATGGCCGATTTATACCACATCAAAAATGGCGTTCAAAAGAAGCTACAACGCGTTGTAAACTATTTCTCTTTTATGAGCGTAATACATCAACACATCACACTAATATTATAAAAGTTTGTGGGTGTATGTTTGTTACTTCTTCACACTGAAACGGTGAACGGATTTCGATAAAACTTGGTACACACGTAGACCATGACATTAGCCCTTTGCCATATCATATGATGCTGATGCCATCTAGCCGATTTCAGCCACAGCGACCGCATTCTTTTGCTTCTCATAGTGGTTGTGAGCTCAGATCTGCTGCTCTTTTATGCACCCTCATGTGACTTGCATATCCAACCTTGGCCGAAAAACTCCGAGCACAACGTGGACATGTCAGGACACCATTAACGGCATGATAAATTATAGCTGATGGTGGTCTAGCATCTTCATATCATATACAATATTAATAGGTAGTAAAAAAAGCCAGGGATTACATCATCATCATTGTAATGACGCAATCATCATTTAAGCCGACAGATGTCTACTGTTGGACATCGGCCTCCCCCAAGCGTCGCTACAACGAACGATCCTGTCCATCCCGCTTCCATCGGATTTCCGCAACCTTCACCAGGTCATCGGTCCACCTTGTAGGAGGCCTTGAGGAGTTGCACATTAAGAATTAATTACAGTATTTAACGCAGATTAATCTGTTAGAATTTTAACGACAATGTGACAAAAGTTAAGATAGAAAGAAAGAAAGAAAAACATTTTATTTACGCGAAATAAGACGCATACTTAAAGCTAGATAACAAACATAACATAACATCAGTCGATAGAGAAGATATGCGTCACATCCGCCCAAAAAGATAATATTGAAGTACATGAAGGTAATAAATTATTCAAGGCATAATGAGGAACATAATGAGTATGGAGTACATAAAATGAGTCGGAAACCACAGCTTCCCAAGTTCTATGCTAAACTACTCACAGACGAGGAACTAGCGAACGTCTCTCTTATCATTAATTCAGCTTGATTCTTCCTTTATTTGAAATATACATAAATATGAGAATTAAAAAATATTAGTAAAAAAAAAACAGAAAAATCTACATGATTTCGATTTAGTATGTTTTTTTTTCTTTAATGATGTAAACCAGGTAGTATAATAGTACATTACGATATAAGTGTGTAATGTTAGTGATTACTTTTGAGGCGATATTTAGACCCGAGCCATGGCGAGGGTCTTAAGAGAGTCGAGATCATTAATTACTCACGTGTATCATACGACGTTTTTCAATACACTTGAGAAGAAAGAGAAAACTCGGTAAAAATCTGTTTTTGTATTAGCGAAAACTGCATGGAAATTCATTTAGCAGTTTTTAAGTTTATGGTTTTTATACGGATAGAATGACAGTAGGGATTTATGAAAGGGATTTTTATATCCACAGTTATGTTGTTAAGTATTACGAAATAAAAAAGGCACACCTGAACGGTGAGGATTAAATGTGGTTAATTCAGAGGCAGGCCTCCGAACCAAGCCACATATAAGCCTGTTGATCCTCCCGGATAAATGTATCTCATAATATTTTGGACAAGTCCTACATTTCACACGTATTATTTCGTCTAAATTCTCTTGCGAGAGATGTTCTTTTAATTTTGTTCTTCGCACGGGTGTTTTATTAATATCGTGCTGATTTCGTCACGCATGCGGAATTGCTACGTTTGCGGGGCTCAAGGCTGCTGCCCGCATCCCGTGTGCGTATTCTATGCATTACAATAAATACTTGTATAAAAAATGTGTGAAATAAAAAAAGCTCTCCTTTTCTTTTCTTTTTTCTCTCTGCTGTGATCCTATGAGAAGTTCTGTTCTACACCTTCGAAGTTCATAATCAGATCATAACAATATTTCTATGGGATCAACTTGGAAGTATAACCTTTCAATCAAAAAAATAATTTTCAAAATCGGTCCACAGTTAAACGAGATATCGGTGAACATCATAGAAAAAAGTACATTTAGCCGAACATACAACCCCCCCCTTTTCGAAGTCGGTTAAAAAGGAAATTTGCGGGAGATACGCGTGGGGAGCAAATCCGCATGTGTGATGAAATACGCACAATAATAAAAACAGCCTTAGTTTCTAAATATTTATACGCTTTCACTTTGAAGCATGCTTTTCAAATAGGCGCGTCAGACTTTTGATATGGTGGTGCTCCGCCCAAAATACTATGTAATTATTAAAGGTACGTTGCACATTGCAGTTCTGACAGACGGTCTCCTCATTGCTCTTTAACCTGGCCCTAATGATAAGTTATTCTGTAATATAACCTTTGTAGGTTCTTCTGTTGCCGAAATGAAAAGTACCTTTGTACGAAGTTTTATAATAAAATTATAAAACTACGTACAAAGGTACTTTATGTTATCTTCTTCTGTATATTGTGTGTACATAAATAAATAATAAATAAATTTTGAGAACAATATAAATTTACTTAAACTATCAATGCGATTCTGCAATCAGAGGTACATTGAGCCACAATCGTGTTGTAAACCGCTCTTGCCACAGATTTCTGAAAATATTAAGTACCAACATGAAAATTTCCAACTCACTTCAATCAAATTGTTTGCAGTTTTTCTGACAAAATCAATTTTAAATATGGATTCGTATGAAAAAACAACGTTCGAAATATAAAAGTCAATCAAACGCACGCAAACAGAATTTATGAATTCGTCAAACTTCAAATCGTTCCTACCGCATAGAAAATCGATTTATTCTGTTATAATACCAAAAATTAATACCACTTGTATTAATTTAAAATCATATATTATTTGCTTTCCATTACGAACTAATACCAATAACTTGAATTTGGTATAGTCAAACCTATAGCATAGCATAGTCGGCCTTATAATATTCGCACTTTTGGAACTCCTCTCTACGAGAGGGCCGTAATCCACCACGCGGGCCCAGTGCGGGTTGGTGGTCACTCAGCCACCACTGCTCAGTCAAACCTAATTAATCCTAAACCTCAAAATAAATTAGTTTTCGGATATTTTTACGTGATGGTAACATAAAGCATTTATTTTGTTAAACTGTTTCAATTAAAGGTCTTACGACTACACACAAAGCGTTTTTACTGACTGTGCCTTATATCTGAACATATTTTTAACCCTTCAGATACCGTCAATTAGAAACACAATAGTAAGACAATAGATGCGAACTAATACCAGTGGTATTAGTTCGGAATGGATCAGAAAATCAAACAACACAATTTTCCAACTAAACTTTTTCATCCGAACGATGGTCAATTAATTCAGGCATGAACCACCCTCTCGATCACAGTTGACCTGCTCTATCTATGTCGGTACTATTCAGGCTGTCTGCCCCATTTTACATCACATCACGCCCGGCCGTGATAAATAGTGTTTTGTGCAGTTTAGTACTCTGGAAATGAGTGATGACCTAGCGGATCTATTCCGATTTTGCATCCTTATAATAAATGGTCCTATTCTCCTTACGACGATAGTTTAAAGACGTTGACCGGTTTTTCTTTGTTGTGGAAATCATCAAATAGTCCTGCTTTAGGGTGATACGGGAGGGCGTGTCTTTTCGTCATCTTCCTGCTTTTATCTCGTTTTATTTGGGGATGGCGCAACACCTTTTTTTCTTCCGTTTACTCGTCACTCGTCACGCTATCACTAACTCCCTTTTTTTTTCATATCACGTCACGCTATCACTAAATCCCTTTTCTTTCATATCACTTCTCAGTCTTTTACTGGCTTTTTTATGGTGGGGAATGTCATCCAATGACAACCACCACTCTCGGGTGGAGCGAGAGATAGTGTCAGACTCTTACTGACTAAAAACCCACCCCGTTCAAAACCACACTTGTGTCCTTTTGCTACCCTTTGATTTTTTAGTGGGCATCGGCCCAGCTAGGCCCGGTTTTGTTACTATGGTCTTGACCGGACTGCCGAACGACGAGCGTGAATTGTTCATCGTCCACAAGTCATTGTGCTCAGAGAAATTTATATCAAAGCCTCATCATTCATCATCATTTCAGACAGTCCACTGTTGGACATAAGCCTCCCCCAAGCGTCGCCACAATGATCGATCCTGTGCATTTCAGCCGACAGACGTCCACTGTTGGTCATAGGCCTCCCCCAAGCGTCGCCACAATGATCGATCCTGTACGTCCCGCATCCATCGGATTCCCGCAACCTTCACCAGGTCATCGGTCCACCTTGTAGGAAGCCTTCAGACGCTGCGTCTTCCAATACGCGGTCGCCACTCCAGAACCTTTCGGTCCCAACGGCCATCTATTCTGCGAGCAATGTGCCCTGCCCATTGCCACTTAAGTTTGGCGATTCTCAAAGCCTCATTCATATTATATTATTTACTTACAAAGAGTCTTCATTCTGTTTATTTCTTTGAAACTTTCTCTTCAGTTTTATCGGTGGCAAAGATCTCGTATCTTTTAGCCCTTCCGGATTTTGGGCAAAATTGCTGACAGAAGATTTAACTTGAAACATTAAACACCATATTTAATTAGTTATTACTTTGGAAGTGCCTCAAAATTGTTGGGATTTAACTCCGGCGTGCGTCTCCCTTATGAGCTGTAGGAAGTTTGTCGTTAAATTTCATTTTATAGGGGTGTAATGAACGTCTCCGAGATAATGTTTTGTTCGTGGCAATTTCATTAAAAGCAGCCATGGTTATGGATTTAGTATCACCTCTAAAGATTAATCTGTTTTGTTTTTCTTTTGTTTATTTTGGTACAGCCGTGAGACACACTGTATTTGATTATAAGCCTATCAATAATAATAAAAAACCACTACAAGTTTGAAGGTAAAAAAAGCAAAAAAAAGTATTATATAACAAAAACACATCGTTTCTGTCATCACAAGGTGTCGCGCGCTTCACCTGTTTTTTGCGGCCGCTTCTAGCTTCTTTTTGCCTGGGTGCGGGGAAGCTTAGACTTAGGTTATAATAGTAAATCATTGTACATATTCACCCCTATTTTTTAATTAGCACAAAAAATAGCTTTATCCGTACCCGTGTTATCGTATTTTCGTACGCAGTGTTTTTCCTCTCTGATCGTCATTTATCCCTTCAAATTCCTGTACAATATTACCATAAATTTAGTGACATTTTGGGATATTAAAAAAAAACACTCATAACTTTGCTGTTTATAAATATTATTTATTGAGACTTTACTTAATTCATGAATCCCCAAGCGACCACCGGTGGCCGCGCATCTATTGTCTTACTATTGTGTCTCTAATTGACGGTATCTGAAGGGTTAAATAACTAGATTTTGCCCGCGGCTTCGCCCGCGTACATAAAATATAGCCTATGTCTCTCAGAAATAAAGCAGCTTTCTATCGGTGAAAAAATGTTAGCAATCGGATCAGTACTCCCAAAGATTACCTCCTACAAACAAAAAGGCAAACTTTATCTCTTTATTATACTAATGTAGATAACAAGACTTTTAAATAAGCCTTTTAAGTATTTGTACTAATAAAATGTGTGGTGTACTAAGTAAGATTTAAGAATGTACAGGATACAGCGGAACTTTTAACTAAGAGATGTATCAATGTCAAATGTTTTTGTGTTCTCTTTATACTAGGAAGTTACAAACTTTATTGCTTTCAGTTTGTACATACATTATTTCCGCTCTAGTGGCTAAACAAGAAGTTCTTATATACGGTTAGGTCAATTCTTTTCATAACTACGCAAGATTAATATATGACAAAAAAAACTGGGCAAGAGCGAGTTGGACTCGCGCACTGAGGGTTCCGTAAATACTTTCCTATGTAAAAACTTGGTTCAATTCCCGAATCTCAAAGATTTTCCGAATCACAAAAAAGTTTTTTTTTGTTGTTACGTCACAAAAAAAGTTTTTTTTTGTGACGTAACAACAAATTCACTGTTTTCAGATTTATTCCTTTAGCTGTGCTATAAAACCTAGCTTTATGTCAAATTTCAGGATTCTAGAAAGAAAAGAAAAGAAAGAAAAAGAGTTTATTTGCCTCCAACATGACGTATATCGAAAAAAAAAACCCGAAAAAAAAACGGATAGTACCTACCCTATTTTTTTTAAGCGTGTTGATCGTCCTATGACTTAACCGTCTTTAGGTGGAGCTAGAAGGTGTGTCAGACTTTAACTGACTGGTTTTAGTCAGTGTGTCCTGTGTCCTTCAGTTCTTGTTGCCTTTTGCGTACTAGGGCTACGGGTTTCCTTTTCAGAAATTTCTCGCGGTCCTAGCTAGCGAGCATTGACCCTACTGGGTCCTTACAGTTTGCTGACATCTCTTTGAGCAGCGCATGGGTCACTACGCGCTGTTGACGACTGAGCTCGGTCCGGTAGACTACTGGACGGCCAGACGGCGGACTACAAGTACCTACCCTATGAATTATGATTTTTTTTAACAGCTTCAAGAGACCTGTGAAAAAGAACCTCACTTGTAATGCTTCATCTAATTTACACATATTTTTTTATCTTAATAACAAGAATGAAACAAAATTACGCATTTCACAATACCACGAAAAGAATTCTCTTTTTTAAACTGTAACAAAAGAATGCGAGAAATTTCTCTTATAAAAATTCTTCTATTGTGCTTTCATTTAAAGCCGCCATATTTTTACGATGTCCCTTTATTAAGTACCGACAGCCACCTAAATCTGTTCTACACGGGCAACCTTTTCACTTTATTTTTTCCGACATCAGTTGCCAGAAGAAGCGACGCATTCATATTGCCAGCTTATAGTGTCTTAGTAATGGTCAACTTCAAATTTTAGTTTTAATAATAATTTTCCACAACTACCACACAACGCCGTTTAGTCCAAAGCTAAGCAGAGCTTGCGTTATGAGTACTAGACAACTGATAGACATACTTATATATTTATAAATACATACACATTATAGATAAATTACACTCAAACACAGAACAAATTCTCGTGCTCATCACACACATTTGTCCTGGGTGGGAATAGAAATTAAACCCACGCCCTCCAGCCTAGCAATCAGATGCACTAGATGACTAGACCATCAGATAAAACTCCTGAAAACAATATAAACTGGCTTAACAAAAATCCGTTGCAACATTTAGTTTCCTTTTATCTAACAAAAAGTACCTACCTTATGAAAATAATAAAAAAAAACTTTAAAGAAAACAGTTATATAAGCGAGTAGAAGGTACTGACATACAGTACAGAAATACAGCTACAGGTAGCAACGAATCTAACAGCAAAAATAAGCAACTTTAGTTGCCCGTGTAACAATATCTTTACAGTGAATTCATCTAAGGAATATTAACTGTAACCCAGCGGTGTTTTTACGACTTTTCTTCGTAATTATGAGACTGATAATGCCTTTATCCGGTTTTCCGGGTATACTATCCGGTTTTATAGACTCAGCCCTGATCGAAGATTTATTATTAGTGATGCTTGAGTCTGCTTTATTTAGCTAATTTATTAAGGCAATATAAAGATATAGTTTAATGATACCTAAAGATTAATGATGAATAAGATAGAGGTAATTGTGAAAATAAAACACAAATGGAACCTAGTGCCAGCAGCATTTCCACCCTCAACTCAGCAATCTAGGTTACGTAGAGGTAAGGGGTGTCAAGAATCTCTGAATAAGAACTGTTTCATCATCCTTTCAGCCGAAAGACGTCCACTTTTGGACAAAGGCCCCCAAGTATCTCCACAATTAATGGGCTTATACGTCTCGCATCTATCAGTTACCAGGTTATTGGTGGTTGGTGAGCCGAAATCCTTAATGTAATCTACCGTGTAACAACTATCACACAACTCCGTCTAGTCCCAAGCTAAGCAGAGCTTGTGTTATGAGTACTAGACAACTGATAAACATACTTATATATTTGTAAATACATACATATATAGATAAATTACACCCAGACACAGAACAAATGATTATGCTCATCACACAAACATTTGTCCTGAGTGGGAATCGAACCCACGACCTCCGGTATAGCAGTCAGGGCCACTAACTATTAGACCAACAAGCCAGTCAAATTATCCTCATCATCATCATATCAGCTGAACGACGTCCACTGTTTTACATAGGGCTCCCCCAAGCGTCGCCACAACGACCGGTCCGTGATCGTTCGACGGTTAATCGATCTCGCTCGGATATTCTTAGTCTCCAGACCCCAGGGTTGCGCCCAGCGCTGGCGTCACGCCAGCACAACCGCTGGAGTCTTGGAGCCTGTCTCTTGACGTGTTATTCATTCATTGGGAGGGTTTGGACCGACAGCCACATGATGAACTTCTTACTCTACAAAAACAGTACAGTTCTTATACAGTATTACTGAAAACGTTAAAAAATAAAGAAGTGTCGTTTAAAGTTTGTAATGGCGTAAAAGTAAGTAATAATGTTCCCAACAAAACGTTTACTAACTGCACGACAATTTATTTCACTTTACAACTTACAATTTATGTTTACGACCTGCACTAACATCGGCTGTTAAGTAATTACTTAAGTAAATTTACCTTTGTATATTATGAACTTTTGACGTATATTTGGGTAGATAGATACTAGTGCTAGAAGGCCAATGCAAAGCCGCTAGTCTTTTGGGTACATTACCAGTCGACAGCGATGCGGAGGACTTTTTCGACGCCTTACTTTAAATTGCCATTTTTTTTTGTTTTTTTTTTATTTGTTAAGTGTTTTATTTTTATTTTTTAAGTTAGTTTTTAAATTAAGTTTATATCTATAACTATATTTAACGTGATTTTAATAAACGTGTGTAATCGTGCTTCAGCGTGGCAATGCCGCCAGCCTTTTGGGTACATTACCAGTCGACAGCGATGCGGAGGAATTTTTCGACGCCTTACATTAAAATGCCATTTTTTTATTTTTTTTATTTTAGTTCTCTAGGGTTTTATTTTAATTTTTTAACTTAGTTTTAATTAATTTAAGTTTATATCTAGAAATAATTATTTTATGGTTTGAAATAAAGGCTTTAATAATCGTGCTAGAAAACCTTATTTACACCACCTGCTCAATAAAAGTATCTACACTACGGACACGTGTGCCACACACGCCGATCTGGGCGCTTTGGTTTCTATACATTTTATATGTAAACTAGACTTGTAGTGCTACACTTGATGGCCTCGTGCCTCCATACGACGTCATTCTACGTACAATTCAAGCATGTGACACGTGTCATCATCATCATCATATCAGCCGAAAGACATCCACTGTTGGACATAGGCATCCCCCAAGCTTTCACACGACCGGTCCTGTGCGTCACGCATCCATCGGATTCCCGCGACCCTGGCACGTGTGCGTCGGTCTAATGTAGTTCTAGCTTAATTCCCTATATATGTCGCATAACCATCACTTAAAGCAAGTCATTCTGTCTCTAAAGGTCTAATGTAATATGGGCGTTCCCTAGGAATAATTAAATTTGAATTTCGAACGTGAAAACCATTTGAAAAAAAAAACCTAAATTATTTAAATTAAAATGTGTGTGAAACTTTTTTCAAAAATCAAACTGGCCACTAATTAATAAAAAAAGAATAATGTGTGGTTACTAGCGAGTTTCTCAAAATTATAATATCCCTTCAGATACCGTCAATTAGAGACACAATAGTAAGACAATAGATGCGCGGCCACCGGTGGTCGCTTGGGGATTCATGAAATAATACTAGCTTTTGCCCGCGGCTTCACCCGCGTACATAATCCCAGGATAAAAAGTATCCTATGTGTTATTCTGGGATATGGTCTACTCGTGTACCAAGTTTCATCGAGATCTGTTCAGTAGTTTTTGCGTAAAAGAGGAACAAACATCCATACATTCATCCATACATCCATCCATAAGTAGGATTGTAAGTTAGTTTTCACAGTATGTAGACATTTTTAGTGATATGCAAGTAGGATGGCATTCACTGACACGTGACAGATATTGCGATACAATTACACAAGCCGAAACAATGCTAGCTACGCGAGGAATCCAATTAATTCGACAGTGAACACATAACTTGGACACCGAGGACTGTACAGTCAACATTTTTGGCATTGATAATGTTTACCAAGTTATTTATTTCTTGGCCTTTTTTTACGGTGGGCAAAAATCGTCCTATGAAAGCTCTGCTCTTGGGTAGAGCGGGAGATAGTGTCAGACTCTTACTGACTAAAAACCCATCCCATTCCTTCTAGCCTTTATACCGGGGCTCGAGTTTTCGGGTAACCCTGGCCCCAGTAGGCTTCGACCTAGCTGGGCTCCTCCTGACAACTCCTTGAGGCGCGCGAGAACAGTGCGCGCCGTCGAAGTCTTATTTATTGGCCCTCGTGTACAGTATTGTAGTGTGCGGAGCCGCAAATGAAAGGCTTCGTGTTCAATTTAACTATCATTATATTATTAGAAGCACTTTATAATGTAGGTACTAGTATACAAAATTACGTCTAGACTTTTCTTGACATCTCCCATCAATCTACTACTTGAGAAAAAAAACACCAAAATGTACGTGAGAAATCTATATATAGAAGCGAAATACCACTCACTGATTAATCACGAAATCTCAGAAACTAACACCTACAAATTTATAATTTGGCAGGAAGGTACCTTAGAGGGTGTAGGCATCCTTTAAGAACGGATTTTACGAAACTCTACTCCTGAAGGGATAAAACGGGGGTCCAATGTTTGGATAGAGAAACCAGATTTCACACGGGCGAAACAGCTGGCAGAAGCTAGTTTACTTATATGTATTAATATTAAAATAATAATAATATTCCACAACTATCACACAACGCCGTCTAGTCCCAAGCTAAGGACAGCTTGTGTTATGGGTAAATACATACATATTATAGATAAATTACACCCAGACATAGAACAAATGATCATGCTCATCACATAAACATTTGTCCTGGGTGGGAATCTACCCCCGACCTCCGGCATAGCAGTCAGGGCCATTAACCACTAGACCAACAGGCCAGCCAAATACTTTCCTAACGTGTATTTGGAGCAGACTAAAATCTACCCATGTTTTACAGCTGTCCTTTGCGTGCCAGGTCGCGAAAACTCTTCGAAACATTACGACAACCCAAAAAATAACCCCTAAAGGTATGTAGTGGTTTATTTTTTGACTCTCTCTCTGTTTTCTAAATTACTAGCTTTTACCCGCGGCTTCGCTCGCGTTAAATTCGCGGTAACACGGTTCCCTGGGAAGTGGGGGGTTAGAAAGAGACAAAAAGTAGCCTATGGTACTCTCCATCTCTTCAACTATCTCCACTTAAAAAATCACGTCAATTCGTCACTCCGATTTGCTGTGAAAGACGGACAAACAGACACACACTTTCCCATTTATAATATTAGTATGGATATCTACCGATGGCTTCGGGCAAGATAAACAAACACAGAAATTGTTAGACCCAAAGATCAACATAAAAGTTATGAAAGAAAATTTATTTCCGTCGAAAACGCTTGGGGTCCGGAGAACAAAAGATTTGTTCAACCATAAACGATAAAAGTATCAGGAGTATATTATGTACACGTATTATCAGAGTTCCGCACCCAAAGGGTAAAACGGGACCGAATTGCTAAGACTCCGCTGTCCTCTAACTGTCACCAGGCTGTATCTCATGAACCGAGATTGACAGTTGAAATTTTGACAGATGATGTATGTCTGGTGTCGTTATAACAACAAATACTAAAAACGGAATAAAAATAAATATTTAATTGGGGCTTTTACACAACAAACGTAATTTTTTGACGTTTTTTGCTTGATATTCATAACGATAACAGGTAGACACGAGAAATATTCACAGAATATTTAAATGTAGATTCAATTAGTTGTGAGTTCCTGTTTACTATTACTTATTAGTTTTCTTGTCTATAAGATTGGATCCCAGTTATCTGATTAAATTAATTATATATGTATATATTGTTAAATAAGTAATGACATTAAAATAAATATTTAACGGTGGCTCTCAAAACGTATATGTATATAGAGTTTAAATGTTGTATAAATTATAGTAATGGACCCTTCATACGCGAATCCGACTCGCACTTGACCGGGTTTTTTTTTTTTGGAGTTGCTTTTACTACTGAATACCTTATTTGGGGCAAAAAATAGAGGACTAAACGGACAATTTCGTAAATTATTTAGAAATAAAGTAAGGGTCTTAAACTCATTGTTTGAGATGAGCGTTTTTGTATACTGAGCCGGTTTACGGCAGTTTGAGGACTTTCGAGGATTATAAAAAGTCACCTTACTCGTATACTTGAAAGGTGAATTAATAAAAAGTGTAATTTTATTCTGTCACAAGCAAATAGCTTTTTAATTTATACTAGCTACTGGCTCTGGCTTCGCCCGCGTAGTAGAGCAACATCCAACATACACCTGGGATAAAAAAAATACTATATCTGCTATTCCAGCCAAAGCTAAGTTACAACCGTTTCGCTTGCGTTGAATGCTTTGACTTGACCTTGCCATCAATTATTTTGTTCTGACCACGTGACTGAACGTTAAGATGACGTCATTCCCGTACCGATTGCAGATTAGCAACTTGGCTAGGGGTACCGTACTTCCAGAGATTACCTCTTACAAAAAAAAAACAAAGTTTACCTCTATATTATATTAGTGTCGATAACAAGATTTTACTCGAATTTTATTTAATTTCGAGTACAGACATTTAATTCAGAGCCTTGTTTCGTATTTAATAGATGTCTGGAAAGAAACGAGCGTATATAAAAAAGTCTGACAACACTGTACGACTTTTGTTGCCAATAAAGTTCTTTTATATTATTCCAGTGAATAGTATTGGAAAGTGCTAGACATTTCATGTCTGCTGATCTACTCAGATGTTTTA
Organism: Mythimna lalbum; assembly: GCA_949319445.1. Lineage (NCBI taxonomy): Eukaryota > Metazoa > Arthropoda > Insecta > Lepidoptera > Noctuidae > Mythimna > Mythimna lalbum. Next base: position 13,191,018 of record OX439357.1, on the reverse strand, counting down.
CAAAAAATAAGACGTGTAGCAACATAAGCGAATTGATCACGTAGAAACGTTTTTAGAGATCTTTGTTGTATTTTATTTATTTAAAACTTTTTATACAGTAGGTACAAAAATTGAATTAATTCATGAATCCCCAAGCGACCACCGGTGGCCGCGCATCTATTATCTTACTATTGTGTCTCTAATTGACGGTATCTGAAGGGTTAAAATAAAATGGTATTATCTATCAATTTACCTTTTGGTAGTATTAATAGATTATTTTCAGCTTAGTATTTAAAAGGCTCACCAACCAGATCTGGACCCGCGTGGTGGATTACGGCCCATTTCCTCTCCTAGAGAGGACGCCTGAGTCCCAACAGTGGAAACATTAATTGATGATGATGATTTGAAAGGCTTGTTTTTGATTTTTCGGGTCGTTGTATACTTAAATAATTATAGTTTAAAACACAATACACACAGAATACCTACTGTACTCTTTTTTACATAAATTAGCTCTTTTCCAAAAACAAGAGTTTAATATTCATATCCAATCCTTATATTATATTGTAAAGCTGAAAGTTAGTGAATATGTTTGTTACTTCTTCAAGGTCAAACGGCTGAACGGATAGATGAAACTTGGTACACGAATAGACCATTTCCAGGAATAGCACAAAGGATATTTTTATGACGAGAGTAGGCTAATTTTCTATTCTCTCGCGGGTGAAGAGACTGGCAGCACTTGTAAGACGAGGAGCGAATCCAAAAATGTATTTGTAGTATTCTTTTTTTCTTATATTGTGCATCAGACAGAACAATAATTTCTATGAAAAAAGATATCTCACTGCAACTGTTTGAGGAAGCTTAGTTACTCGAAGAAATAAGATCAGATCAAACAATTCCAGATAATAAAAATCAAGTTTGAGTTAAAAAGACTAGACAGAAGTAACACGAAACTGTAAACACTATCTCGTTTCTCTCAAAGAAACACACCCGTTATTTGACACATTTCAACGTCAAAAAACACTTACACTGGCGTTTACTATCAAGTCCTTCATATTTCCAACAAAGCGATTTTTATCTTTTAAAGATAAAATCTTTCTTTCTTTTTTAATTTATCTTTTTTTGTAGAAAATGCTACAGAGGTATTTTATGATGAACGTAATGCATTTTAGAGTAGGAACACTTATGTTTTATTGCTTTAGAAATTGTACGGAACCATTTCGTTGAAATTAAACTTTTAGATGCAATAACGCATTTTGACGATTATTTTCGTCCTTTTTCTGTTACATTTTTGTGTTATATGCTACTTTATTGTCTTCATATTGCGTGTGGAAATATTTACTTAGGTTTTAATAAAAATATTTGAGGGAATTTCAAACAAACCTTTGGTAGGTTTGGACTGTTTCCAGACCTCGTAAAAGTGTAAATTTATTTTAAATTTAAAATGCTAATGAGTTGTCTAGTCAAAGAATAATACTAATCACCATCGCCCTTGAATTTTATTTCAACATTTAGGTAACAGTATATATTTTATTCAGTGTAACGTCAAAATTAACATTTTTAGTTACCTACTCTAAAAAGTAAATTAAATTAAAATTCGCAAAAAAGTTTACTGGTTTATTTTATTACTGTACCCTAATAAACCCATTGTTAAAAATCGTAAAGAAACTTTACATTACGAAGAAATGGCCTTTAAACATTAATATTAAATCGTTCTTAAAAGAAACACTATTACAAATAAATAAAAGAATTAAAAAGTGTTTATTTCAGGCAACCAATAGCAGCCATACAATAATCACAAAATTGATTATACACATAGAGATATCTACACTAATATTAGAGGTAAAGTTTGTTTTCTTTGTTCCTTAATCTCTGAAAGTAATGTTCCGATTGCAAAAACTTTTTCTCTGATAGAAAGCTGCTTTATTCCAGAGTGACAGGCTATAATTTATGTACATGAGCGAAGCTGCGGGCAAAAGCTAGTACATTATACTATCGGACATAGCCAGCAACATGTCTGCTACAGCAATGACGCATAACATTTTAATTACATGCCTGTGTTATTTGTTAATCCCTTAGGTATATTATTTATCACTACATAGTATAAAACAAAGTCGCTTTTTCTGTCCCTATATCCCTATGTACGCTTAAATCTTTAATAGTACGCAACTTATTTTGATGCGGTTTTTTTTTAATAGATAGAGTGATTCAAGAGGAAGGTTTATATGTATAATATTGCACCCGAGCGAAGCCGGGGCGGGTCGCTAGTTATTATTAAAACAGGAAAATGTTAAGTATTTATTTTAAATAACTCAGATAAATGCATTAATTAGACCACCACCTCCAACTTGTTTGTTGTGATCGACTCATTAAATTTTATCGTCGAGCATTGTATTTCTTGTCGGCCATGTTATTGTTTTATTTGATTGTTTCTTCTTAAAATATTACGGCGTATAATAATGACACGAGTTTTTTTTTAATTAGCCGTTGTGATGCGCAGCATTTTAGGCATTTTAATTCAAACAAAAACTCATTTTCAGAAAAGCGCAAACCCCCCAGCCACCGCCGAGATTCTGATCCCGATTTTCGACCACCTTAGGCGCGGGCTTGTGGACAGCAAACAATGGGCAGTTCGCTGTCCGACCGTTCTGTAAACCGTCCGGACCGAGCTCAAGTCGTCGACAGCGCGTACTATTCCCGCACTCCTCAAGGAGTTACCAGCAACCGAAGGGGTCCAACAGGGTCAAAGCCTACTGAGGTCAAGGGTCTGCTTCCGAAAGGAAGGCTCGGCCCCGGTATGAAAGGCAGCGAAGAAATGGGGAGTAAAAATGTGACACTATCTCCCGCTTCGACCAAGGGCGGGGAATGTCATCTGGATGATTTTTACTCACCGAAAAAAAATTCTGGATGATTTTTACTCACCGAAAAAAAAGCACTTAGCTCAAAACCTTTTGAACCAAATGATCTAGCTGACACATATGCCAACATAAGTGAAACAATTGAGTGAGCATGAAATTAATTACTGAAGAATCGAATTCAGTGAAATCCAAAAACAAGTAAGAATTAATAAGGCGGATAAGAACCTTTCAACAAAGTGTACCTACACTGCTCAAGTCTAGATAGAAAGTCAAGGCTTCCTTCACGAGACCTAATCCTATCACTTTAATGTAATCCGAATCGATTTTATTTGACATTTCAAAAGTCGAGTCATATCGATTAAAGTCTGAAGTTGCTTTATTGGATTTGTTTTTCGTGGCTCTTATTTTCTTTGGGATTATCAGATAGTTAGTTTTAGCTTGATTGAGTACCTAATTATACGAGTAACTAATGCCCTGATCACACGTACGGGTACCAGCACGAATCTTGAGCGTTGACCTTCACTTGCGCAGAAGTCAAATATCGGGCCTATTTAGTGGTATGAAGTGAGACGCGGGGGCGAGGAGTGTCAGTGATTGGCTCGCCGCGCCATTATGTCATAGACGTCACTCGTGATTCCTTCCCTGCGCTTGGTGCATATATCAAACAACGACGAGGATTGGCTTACCAATGCACGGAATGCGCAAAGTGATTCTCACTCTGACGCCGAGCGTTCATGATTCGTGCCGGTACCTATACCGAGTAAACGGGCGAGATAGTGCTCTAGGCCGAATACTCGGTACGTATAATTATATAAACAAAGCGCCGAGTGCTCGGCCGAGCAACATTTTACTGTCTGTCGGTATGTCAAGGCACTAGAGACACTAACTCTTTACCTCCTACAAACCAAAAAAAAACAAAAAAACAAACTTTACCTCTTTATAATATTGGTGTAGATTAAATTCATTCAATTTCAAAAATCCTACAGCAATTTTTCTCAAAAGCAAAGACGACCTGCCATCCCAAAAAAAAAAATAGTCGAACAAAATCCATAGCGCTACTCAAACGTTGCGAGAAAAATGTTCACATTTCCATTTCAAATTGGAGATCAAACTTGGTCCTCCCACACCGTCAAATCTCATGATCTGAACTTCAGAACTTTAGGCGCCTTGTTAGAAGGTACAGTCGAGTAGTTAATACCTTCGTCAGTTTTAAAATTCAAGTGCAGAACTAGGCAAGTTATGAACGTATCGTTTCGAATCTATATCTACAGTCAGTAACGTCTCCGATACTTTTGTTCTTTTGTTCAGATGATGGCATTCCCATACATTTGAAGTTTTCCACTAACGTTAACGTTTGTAGATTATCAACTTGGCTAAGCCCTCTGAAGTTGCCTGAGGAAGAATTTCCACGCCAACGCTAAGTACAAAACATTGACATTATCTGCGAAGAAGTCACATGAGAGTTAATGCCATTGTCATACATTTTGTACCTAGGGTTTGCAGGTACGCTAACAGCAAAGACATTTGTCTTAGCCTGTTTACTCAAAGGGTAACCTAAAAAAATACGAAAAGGTTTCAGTCAGTAAAAGTCTGACACTACATCTCAGTCCACGAACTTCGAACCACGGAGAGTTATATGATCATTTCTCACCCAATAAAAGAACGTAGGGGCCCAGCAGGGTCGAAGCCTTCTGGGGCCAAGGATCTGCTTTTGCTCGGCCCTGGTATAAAAGGCAACGAGGAACGGGGTAGTTTTTTAGTCAGTAAAAGTCTGACACTATCTCCCGTTCCGCCAAGGGCGGGTGATGACATTTGGATGACTTTTAGCCACACAAAAAACCAATGAAAGAAAACAAAAGGTGACGAACCTATTTTTACTGCGACTGTATCTAGTCTTTTGTACAAAGTTGCTGAACTGAGTTTCATTAGAAAACCTGTCTCGATGCATTTATGACATTATGTTATGCCAAGTCGAGTCGTGCCAAGTTTTCGCTTGGTCCACGGTTGACTTGAAGTTAGTGCTTACTTTGTTTAAGTTGCTTGGAAATCCGACTTGAAAATGAAACAATATTTTTTGTTTTTGTTTTAATATTATTTCCTTACCAATTACACTGGCGTTTTTAAACGAGTTGCTTTGAATTTTGTTATCTTTGGAAGGATTATATATTATAAGTTCTAATGAACTTTATATTAAACATCTGTTATTATTTTATTGGTATCTTTTTGTTTTGTATTTTCTGTAATATCTAGAGATGTGCCGTTGCCGGCAATATTGCCGTGAAGTGGGAATATTGGTGGGAATATTGCCGGGAATGTTGCCCGATGTATGAATATTGGTGGCAATATTACCAGCAATATTCACAGATATGGACATTGACATTGTGGCATTTTTGAGAAAGTAATTAAAATTGATTATATTATTATTAACTAGCGACCCGCCCCGGCTTCGCTCGGGTGTTTCTCCACTATTTAATGGATGTTATTATACATATAAACCTTCCTCTTGAATCTCTCTATCTATTAAAAAAAAACCGCATCAAAAACCGTTGCGTAGTTTTAAAGATTTAAGCGTACGTAGGGATATAGGGACAGAAAAAGCGACTTTGTTTTATACTACGAGTATGTAGTGATGACACCCTGTATCTCGGAAAACTGTTAATATAATATGTACGTATTTAGATATATGTAATGAAATGACATTTCATAACGCGCGTTGAAGTTGTCAATGGAATTTATGTTCTGTGGAACGGGGTGACGTGTGATTGAATGACAGATGATGTTTAGATTATTTTGCATATTTTATTGTTAAAAATTCTATTGTAAAAGGATAAAATAAAGGGATATAATTGAGGAGGCGATACTAGTAAACTTTAAATGTCGTTTCTTTGATTTTCAGGTAAGTTATAGGTGTAATGGTCATAGTTGAACGTTGTAATATGGTAAAGACGTATTAAATAAACAAATCTTTGATTTTCAGAGAAACAATTTGTGGTTTATTTGGAAAATCCTCAATAACATACCTTATATATATATATATAAGTATATTTATCAGCTGTTTAGTTTGAAACATTTACTACAAACACAACTTTGTTAGTGCAATAACATAAGACAGACAGTGTTGTACCTACTATTTATATGCGAATAGGGAATAATATTATGTAAATTAAATATATTCTATGCCGCGAGGGTCGTAATAATAACCAGTCCTTTCACGAGCCCATAAGCGTATTTACCAATATTGAATTTACATTTTCATTAAAGTAAGTTAACCAAATATGTCGCTTCACATCTGTGAGGTCGAACCCCGACAAATTACTTCAAAGTCCGGTCGGAAATTGTGCCGTTGACATCCCTTAGTCACAGAATAGATTACAACAGAAGATCAACTCCGTACGACTAAAACACACACAAGTTTCGCGTTCACGCTGTGCACAAAATCATTAGGCCGGCAGTACGGCAGCAATCGGATAATACTATGATTTCTTCGCAACAACAACGTGAACTGAGTTTATGTTTTGATGGTAAGCATTGTGGTAGTCAGAAATATTATTATAAGAGATTTTTAATTCCTATGAGAAAAAAGTGTCACTAAAAAGCTTTGTTTGATATCACACTACCAAACTCCAAACTCCAGTTAGTTACAGTGTAACTCCTAATGGAAAAACCCAATAGCACTTTTTACCAGACCCATGCTCAGCCGTTGGTCCTGCGCCTGTGGTCATGTCGGATTACCGTTCCATCGGACTATGAAAGTAAAGGAATATAGAGAGCACCTATGTTTGCGCACACACTTGAGCACTATAATATTTCCTGCGTACTTAGCCAATCTCTGTTGAGATTAGCCACTATAATTGAAATTCGATCAAGAAGATAAATTTATTAGCCACTGCTAAAGGTAGAGCAGTTACTCACGTAATTGAAGCTTGCGATTGTCACACGTACGCATCTATGTGTGCGTAATTTACCGGTGTTTTTGTTTCATTGTAAGGAGTCAGCCTTCAGTTCCTATTTATTCTGTGGCCTTGTCGTCCACGTGGCCTGGCTCAAAAGAAAATGAATTCTGTTTGAATTAGCGTATGGCATGAAAGGGATTAGAGTACGGTTTTCTCGCCATATAAATCTCTTTGAGGTAACTAGGTGAGTCTAAATGTGTATTTTATTAAACATAATTAAAATGCTTCCCGATTCATATATGAGTTCTTTGACTAATACTTATGGAGATGAATAAGAGGTTCTTTGTTTTATTTTCTATTAATAATGTACTTTACAAGATGTGGAGAGGTTTAATAAATAGAAAAAAATCGGCCAAATGCGAGGTTTTTACTGAACCCTCAGTGAGAAACTCGCATTTGGCCGTTATTTTTATAATTTTGCCTATGAACAGTTTAGTTATCGAATTAAATACTAAGATTTTCCAAATCGCATTTTTTTGTGTCGTAACAAATTTACCATGACCATGTTTTGGATACTGGGGTCAGGGTTAGCTCCAAAAGGCAGCCCAGCACAGGTATGACGACACAAACTTTTTACCCCGGGAATATTTTTCCTTGCGATAATTATCTACCTTCATGCAGGGGATGCCGCAAGCAGAAGAGTTCATAATTTTTGGCTGTGTGGAAACAGAATTTATGAATTATTACCCTTCCAATTTTGGCATTTCCATGCTTCATTTGCTTTACCTTTCTTGAACGATGAATATCGCCAATTTGTTCACAAATGGTTTTCTTAATAGATCAATTAAGTGGGCTTTTTAATTGAATTTACAAGTCATTTCCCTGGTTCCTAACGAGGTTTATTGTTATCGACTTTAATTGGATTTCGTACGTACTCACAATCACTTACTAAAGTAGAAATATTTTAATTAGTAACTCCTGGTAGTCGCTTCACCCAGGTGAAATTAGTAAGTACTTCTCTCGTTGTAAATTAAAGCCTATATGTTATTCTGATGTACAGTTATATCAGCGACAACACCTCGCGTCTCAAGGCTCAGACGCGTCATGTCAGGCCATGATCCAGAACGAAGGAGAATACTAATAATAATATTTCACAACTATCACAACGCGCCGTCTAGTTCCAAGCTAAGCAAAGCTTTTGTTATGGGTGCTAGACAACTGATAAATATACTTATATATTTCTAAATACATACATAATATACATAAATTATACCCAGACACAGAACAAACGATCACGCTCATCACATAAACATTTGTCCTGGGTGGGAATGGAACCCACGACCACCGGCATAGCAGTCAGGGCCACTAACCGCTAGACCAACAGGCCAGTCAATCTATGGAGAAGAACGTGCAAGAAACTCCATGGACACTCTTTTAATTATATTATGAGTTACATAAATCTTCGTTACATATTTTTTGTTGATTCTATTATGTGAGCACAATGAAGATAAGTAATGGCAGTAAAAAAATGAAAATTGAATTTAGTCCTTGGCAGCTAAGAGATAACCAGTCTCAATTGACGGTGCCCGTTCACAAGCATGACGCGTGCATCAGCTCACTCAGTTCTACCATTTTGAAGCGAAGAACGACCTAATAAGATGCGCCACCATCAGCGAGACATTTGAGTGAGCATGACAAACTCTCAACTGCCATGCTCGTGATGTCAAACAAGTTGTAACCTAATAAAAATGTTCCGGTATGTTAGTGTTATGTTTAGGCCATGATCCGGAATCCAAAATAAGCACAGGCCCAATTGAGCAGTTTCAGAGACTACTTCCTACATCCAACAAACTTTACATTATTGTAATATTAGTACAGAAACGTGAAGCCATTACGAACCCCATCCAACCCCAACGACGCCACTCTAATTTACATTGACACACTTTTTCAAGCTATTCTTGAGTTGACGTTTGAAATAAGGGGGATGCCTTTGTCAGCGGAGGACAGGAGGATGGGACGGATGCTCCAGTTTCCACGTGTCATCCCAACCGAGAGTCTGTTGTTCTCGAGACGATTAAGCGTGGTTTAAACGAGTACTTACTGCTTGGAATTGCGCGCTGTTGTTTTGTACGTGTGTGTTTAAAAGTAGCAATTGTTTTTGCTTTTGAGTTTTTTCTATTGTTTGTTTTGTGATATGTAGTACCTAGTTGAGCCTGCCTCCATCACCATGGCGCGGCGCCGTATAACGGCACGGTGCCGGTGCGCCGCGCGCGTATTATCAGATTTCTCAGTCGATATTTCGCAGTTGGCGTGCGCGTATTTGTGTAAAACAAAATGGTGGAAAATATCGATACAGACTTCTTTTTTTCGTTAATGGACGCACGTCCAGTCATTCACAAATATTAAAAAAAAAAAAAACTCATTCCCAACCAAATTGCCCACCGTGCAAAGACACGGCAAGATTCTTTTTAAGGTGAGAAATGATCACATGGCTTCTTTGTCTCTAGGGTGGAGCAAGAAGGTTTGTCAGTCTTTTGCTGACTAAAACCGCACCTATGTTCCTACTTTGCTTAGCTTTTTAGAACCCCGAGTTTCTCTTTCGAAACTCAACTCATGGCCCTAATAGGCTTCGGCCCTGCTAGGCCCTTACAGTTTTGCTGACATCTAGGCGCGCGTGGAACAACGCGCCGTCGACGACGGCTCGGTCCGCACGGGGCGAGTTTTGCCGCGAGCGAGCCATATTTCGTCGTGGACGATGACAAATGGCTATTTGAGTAGAATTGGATCGATGTTGAATAATATCGAAATTAGTTTCAATAAAATTCGACGTGACTTCTTTTTTAGAAAATCCTAATTTTCCGAAACCTCAACCACGGTAATAATATCATACAGTATTCCAACTTCATACAAACGTACGAAACGCGAGCTATACCTACGCGCCTCGGTTGTAGCATGGGCTCGGCATGTAGACAGTCGCGGCCGTCGCAACTGTGCCGCAGTGACGAGCGGACACAACGGTATTTTTTTACAATAATCGCGCGATTATTGTTAGTTTGTATAATTCAAAGTAAAGACGTGGTATTTTATTATTAATAATAGTGGTTTATTGTACTATGGGTATGAATAATACTAGAAAAAGCATTTTATTGAAATCTAACAATCAAAAAACAACACGCATTTTTATTGAACACTTCCTATTCAATCCACAAAGTATTTTGTTTATATAAAAAAGTAAGTACATTTACAATCACAAAACAAAATGGAAACACAAACTAGGCAAATGTAATTAGAATGCTGGAGGCGGCCAGCCAGAGTAGGCATTTATTTCAAAGATACGGCCGAGTTACAATACTGTATGATACTATTACCGTGCCTCAACTGTGTTCTTTTATCATTTGATTAATTTTTTGTTAACTTACTCGCAAAACCCAATTTAAATTAACCACTATTATAGCAACGATTAAGATATACAATTACTTACCGTCTCTTCTGCATAACGATTTGTTTGGCGCCACATCGCCGCGTCACGACTCTCGTAGCGCCATGGAGCGCCATAGCACATTACTGAGCGCCACAAAGCGCCACTTATCTCGAGTATCGCTTGGTCATTCAGTTTATTATTGCTAACGGATGCTCGGCTATGAGTTTCGCATTTATAGAACTATTTGTTGCTTCAAACACTCGCTATTTGATTTATTGATATCGATTTTATGGGCTGACAATCTTAATGGATAATTTGACTGATGTTTTGATTGACATTCTAACATACTTTATGTTGGTTTAACTGAGGAGAGCAGTGGTGGCCGAGTAGTAATGGCCCCGACTTACGAGTTGTAGGTCGCACGTTCGAACCCAGCCAGGCGCATTACTTTGTGTAATTTATTTCATCACCACTGCTCTCAAAACGGTGAAGGAAACCGGTATTTTCTAGAACCAAAAATTTGAAGACATGTGACATCCACTGGGCCTGCGTAGTGGATTACGGCCCATTCCCTCTCCTAGAGAGAAGGCCTGAGTCCCAGCAGTGGGAACATTAAAAAGGCTGATGATGATAATGGTTTAACTGAGATGAGAGGGATAAGATGGATGTGTGTATCTTTGCTTCTTAGGTCTTGAGGGAAAATATTTTGAAATTTAATTTAATGCACCATCATCATCATCGTCATTTCAGCCGATAGACGTCGACTGTTTGACATAGGCCTCTCCCAAGTGTCGCCACAATGACCGATCCTGCGCGTCCCGCATAATTTCACCGTAATTAAAACAAAAACTGTTCTGTTCTAAAAAATCTTAATTGCAAATATATCGTTTATTTCATTGTCTTTCTATTGTGTCTCTAATTATCACAATTGAAGAGTTAACCCGGTTTTTTCGTTGTGTAAACTGAAGAGTTGGTCTGAACACACTAATCTCAGAAACCATTAGTTCGAATTGAGAAATTATTATTAGTGTTCGGTAGCCCATTTATCGAGAAAACTATTACTTTCCATCACACTAGAACCTATGGGAGCGGAACAGTAACCAAATACGCAGGTCAATCAACGGGTCAAACCGCGGGTACAGCTAGTTCTAAATTAACCCTTCAGATACCGTCAATTAGAGACACAATAGTAAGACAATAGATGCGCGGCCACCGGTGGTCGCTTGGGGATTCATGAATTAATTAGTAGATATCATAGTATAGATACCAATCGAAAACATTCTGCTGGCGCCTTGCACCAGTTACTTTGGCGAGAATATAAATAAAAATGTTAAGTGCGGATACCCTGGCGCTGGGTAGGCTGGTTCGAAACGAAAATTGGACGGAAGTGGACTGTATCTTGATGAGGTGTGAGAAGGCGTAGCTATACGTGACCTTGACCAGCTCTCTGACGACGTAAAGGTTGGGCTTAGCTAGGTAAAAATGGATACTAGGAACGCGCACTAACCTTCTCTTTGTCCGTCGATACGAGGCTAGATCAGTCTGGCACCACTGCACATACACGGCACGCACTTCACTTCAACGTTCTTTAACACCAGGCTGGCTACAACGCTTGTAACAGTTCGCAAATTGAAAATATAACAAAAAATTAGGCACTAATTGATAGCGTGACATTTCGCATGGAGGAATTTTCAAGAGTAAGATGTGTATTCATAGAATGTTCGCAACCGACGTGTGACAGAGCAAAAAATCAGTCAGCGTGCGCGTGGGAGTAGGATGGAGCATAGGTAGGGAATGCATTTTCGTTCGCAAGCACGTATTTCTACCCTCCATTTGGAATTGTAAAGTTACGAAACCCAACACATACTTTTATTTTTTATTATGGTTTTTCTTCAATACAAATTATATAAAATTACTATTATAAACATCTAAATAACTATAATTACAGTAAAATAAAAATAATAATAAAATAAAACCCTACGGTAATTACAACTGACTAAAATATAGCGTCAAAAATTTTTCCGTATCGCTGTCGACTGGTAATGTGCCCAAAAGACTGGTGGCATTGCCACGCCGTATGGCAATGCTCATCATCCTCTGTCCGAAGTAAAAAGCCAGCCCTTGGGTCACGCGAAGTGTCAATTAGTATCTATCATACTAACTAAGCTAAGTAAATTTCTTGTAATCATTTCAACTGTTATAAGTCCACTGTGGGACATAGGTCTCCCCCAAGTGTCGCCACAATGAACGATCCTGTGCGTCTCGCACCCATCGGTTTACCGTAACCTTCACCAGGTCATCGATTCACCTTGTAGGAGGCCTTCCAACGCTACGTCTTCCGGTCGCGGTCACTATTCAAGAACCTTTTGGCCCTAACGGCCATCTGTTCTGCGAGCAATGTGCCCTGCCCATTGCCACTTAAGTTTGGCAATTATTCGTGCTATGTCGGCGACCTTAGTTCTCCTACGGATATCTTCATTTTTGATTAAGCAAATTTTTTGTAATGCACTGTTTTACTGGAACTGCCTTCATCAGCAAAACACCTAACATGTAATCCCAAATAGTTACCCTTCCATGATACCCTTGGGTTGAATTGAAACAACCCAACAGTCGTTAATAAGTTAAACATCACTTCGAATAACATCGAAACATGACTCGGTTTCGGTCAAATCTTTCCCAAAAGAACATAACTTTGGTCATTAGAACTTGGATTAATTTGAGTTTGAACCGACGAAATAACCTATTTAACATTAATACGTACGTAAACTCGCTCCTTTCTTTCATGGAGACAGTGGAATCAGAAACTAATTGCCATAAAGATAACTACTCTATATTATACTTTATCAGTGGTTCTCAATCTGTGATCCGCGGACCACTGGTGGTCCTCAAGAGTGTCAAAATATTGATGGTCCAAAAAGTCTAAAAAATCTAATGGTAAAGTTTAGTTCTATTTTTTTTTTTCTTACATAATAATATAGCCTATGCTACTCAGAAATAAAGCAGCTTTCTATCAGTGAAAAAAAATTGTAATCGGACCAGTACTTTCCTACAAAAAAAAAAACAACTTTACCTCATTATAATATTAGCGTAGAAGTAGATTTACATTAAAAAAATACTATCTACTATTCAACTATAATTATAGTAAAACCAAATAATAATTTCATTTATTACACTATGGTACATTTGTAAAAAGTAGTTTACGCTATAATCAGTAAAGAATCAAAAGTTCAAATAAAAACAAACTACGGTACCGTAAAACGGGGTGAATAGAAACAAAATTTTGGTTTGATTTTTCACCATACCACTTACATTCCCATACCATATTATCAGCCTCTAACAAAGCATACAAAGCAGGGATGTTGAATGACTCCGGTTCCGTTAAGTCGGAACTTCCGACTATTATTACACCTTCGGTTCCGACTTCGGCTCCGACACTTTTAAATCGGAGGTTTTAATCGGAGGTCGAAGCATAACATAGCGGCGACGGTGGCCTGTGTCGACTGTTATGAACAGGTTCATAGATTTAATATAATGTGTGTTCTTGTTTAATTATATGCTAATTTTTTTTCATTGTTTGTGTTTTGATTAAAGAATGTTTTATTTGTCCGTAAATAAAAATTCTTTCTCATGCCACCACTTCTGACCCTGCCTCCGACTCCGATTCCGACTCCGATTCCGATTCCGATAAATCAAATTTAAAAACTCCGACTCCGACTTCGGTTCCGATAAAACTACCTCCGTTACATCCCTGATACAAAGCATCAACTTTTTAGAATAACAATTTATTCATAAATTAATATAGTTAAATGTTGCAAAAAATATTCAAATAACGAGAAAATACCCTTTGAAGTTTTGTTTCTATTCACCCTTGACTTTCTACCGGTTAAAATGAGGTGAATAGAAAATTCACCCCATTTTACCCGGTAGAAAGTTTTCAGACCCGTCGCCACGGCGCCAAAAGCATTTGTTTACGCGGTAAATCTAAATTATTCTGAAAAACACAAAGTTAAATGCAAGAATTGGGTCATAAGTGTTCGTTCCGATAGATTAAAAAACAAGTCAAGCGTGAACCTTTTACGAACGACGTATACCGTGCCAGCTACCCGTAAATTGTTGCCATTTTTCTCGGAAACTGCTAAATCAATTTAAGTGTCCCCTCTTTCGGTTTCCAAACGTATCTCTATTTTGAGACTCGAAACAAAATTGCAACTATTTTTTTTATTTTTTTAACCTTTCGAATTCCACAATTAGATACAGAATAGAAAGACAATGAGAGAGCGGTCGCTCGGGAATCAAAAGGACTGTGTAATTTGCGATTTTTTTTTTAATAAAGTAGACTACTATTTTACTACCATTTTTACACACTACTACTAAGTTACAGTAGTAGTACTAAGTAGTACTCGTAGTGTATATTATTAAAAATACATAAAATATCAGTAGGTATTATTAATTAGTATTGAATTGAACCTAGTTTTTGAACTTGTCAACCTCTATTTTATATAAGGACTAGCTACTCCCAAAATTATCCCATGTTCCCTTGGGATTTCACTTGGCACTTCCGGGATAAAAAGTATCCTATTTCCTATTCCAGCACATGGTCTATCCGTGTACCAAGTTTCATCAAAATCGATTTTCCAATTTAGGCGTCAAGACGTAACAAACAAACAAACTCACTTTCGCTTTTATAAAATTAGTAAGGATTAGTGGGAGCCCAGTGGTAACGGCCTCGAGTTGGCTCGGCTTACGAGTTGTAGGTCGCTGCATTCAAACCCGGCCTGGAGCATTACTTTGTGTAATTTATTTCATCATCACTGCTCTCAATACGGTGCAGGAAAACATCGCGAGAAAATGGGCATGTCCTATAACCAAAAAAAAACTTTTTACAAAAAAAATATCACCGACTTCAATGATAAAAAACACTGAAAAGTATCAAATAACTTTAATTTTGGAAGTCGGTGTTTCTATAATAGTTTAGTCTCTTCGTTATTTAACACCGACTTCCAAAATTAAAGTTATTTGATACTTTTCAGTGTTTTTTATCATTGAAGTCGGTGATATTTTTTTTGTAAAAAGTTTTTTTTATTTTACACTTTTTAGATATGGTACCACCACTAAAAAGTACCCCTCAGTCAAACTTAAATACCTTATAGTCAGAGCGCAAACCCAAAAATCCCAAACACGGTTAGATTACATTAATTTACCTTTCGGTTTCATCATCAGATCAGTTCGATATGTCCTCTCCCCCTCTTCTTTCAAACAGTCATTAGACTAGATGCTGGAGAGGGAAAGGATATATCGAACTGATCTGATGATGAAGCCGAAAGGTAAATCTTTCAATCAGTCATTAGACTAGATGCTGATCATCCCGGCTGTAGCATCAGGCCAGATTTATGTCAACATTGCAATGAACTTAAAATTTAGTCCTGTTTAAAATGAGCCCAAACACGGCTACGGTGCTGTAATTTCAAGGTTTGTACTTTTTCTGATGCTCCTGGCTTCAGCATCAGGTCTCTATGTACTTCGGTGTTCTTTATTAGCAGTACGTTTATCCACACATCGAGCCGTTTTCAATGAGCCTAAACTCGATATATCTGCTGTTTGTTGTCGAGGACTTAGGTACTCTGCAGACTATCCTGACTGCAGCATCAGGTCATGACTTGATAATCATGAGACCAAATGTGGCAAATGCCCTATCAAACATCAAAACAATTTACTAAAACAGTCCTTGCCTGTTCGAGTAACTTCTTACTGTTAAGGAGTTGTACCTTCCATCATCAGCCCAGCTACCTGAGATGGTGACGACCATACGCAAACACACAAGATACTTCATAAAATATGCGAAAATCAATAAGTGAGCCTATAAAATTTGAAGGTTGCCCTCGATTTCTCCAAGATTCCATCATCAGATCCTAATTTGGTGATAATGGGACCACCTCAGAACTATCTACTTTCGAACAAAAAAAGAATTTTGAAAATCCGTCCACATTTGGCGGAGTATTCGACGAACAAACATACAAAAAAAAAAAAAAAACATACAAACAGCCGAACGTAGTACCTCCTCCTTTTTGTGAAGTCGGTAAAAACCGAAGATATGTGACATTGACTGGTCTGTTGGTCTAGTGGTTAGTGGCCCTGGCTGCTATGCCGGAGGTCGTGGGTTCGATTCCCACCCAGGACAAATATTTATGTGATCAGCATGATCATTTGTTCTGTATCTGGGCGTAATTTATCTATAATATGTATGTATTTAGAAATATATAAGTATGTGTATCGGTTGTCTAGTACTCATAACACAAGCTCTGCTTAGCTTGGGACTAGACGGCGTTGTGTGATAGTTGTGGAATATTATTTTATTTATTCATTAATTATTTATTATTCACCAATCTGCCATTAGACCTCGTGGTGGATTACAGTACGGTCCATTTCCTCTACTAGAGTGGAGTTCTGAGTCCCAGCAGTGGGAACATGCTAAACGAACGGGTTTAATGAATTAAGCACGGCGTTCGCTATCTCATTGTTTTTCTATTGTGTTCCCAATTTTGGTAATTGAAATTGAAAAAAAAAAACTTCCATTTTGTTAAATTTTTAGCACAAACGTGAGCCATAAATGTTCTTTTCAATCAAATCTTGTTAAAGTTTTTGTTGTCTACAATGTTTTATCATCATCATCATTTCAGCCGATACACGTCCACTGTTGGACATAGGCCTCCCCCAAGCGTCGCCACAACGAACGATCCTGTGCGTCTCGCATCCATCATCATCATCATCGTTGTCGTCATCGCAATGTTTTGTGCTAAATACTTTTCTTTCTTTCTTTCAAAATTTAGATTTTATTAAAGTTTTAATTATAAACTGGTGTTTGACAAATTTCAATTTTGAAACAAGGGTTTCAGCACAGTTATTTAATAGGTATGTTTAGGTACGATCTGAAATTAATTTTCGACAGTTTTTCAATTAAGTTTGCAGGTGATTCATATCGCTTTGTAAAAAAACCTAGCTTTCCGCCCGCGGCTTCGCCCGCGTGGACTACAGTTTATATCGCGCGGGCAGAGACCCGTGCTCAGCAGTGGAATTATAGGTAGCCTATGTGTTATTCTAGTCTCTTATACCTACCTACCAAATTTGATCTAAATCCGTTCAGTAGTTTTTGCGTGAAAGCGTAACAGACAGACAGACAGACAGAGTTACATTCGCATTTATAATATTAGTAGGGATAGTAGGGATCATTTCGTACAGAAAATTTTTGATGGACAATTACATGATAAATGAGGTCCAATTTCGGCTTAACCCTTCAGATACCGTCAATTAGAGACACAATAGTAAGACAATAGATGCGCGGCCACCGGTGGTCGCTTGGGGATTCATGAATTAAAGCCTTGTAATTTAGTCTGTCTGGGCTCTAATTAGGATTTAAATACGTTCATGATTGAAGTTCGCAGGTAGCCGTAGTTACGGCTACCTGCGAACTCAAATTATTTTTTAAATCTTATTTTAGGAAAACCGATTTTGATTAAAAGGGTTACTTACATGGATTTTATGTTTGCTTATATTTATCTTGGGATATGTAAATATACAAAAATTTTGCTTAGCAACAAAAATTTTCGGGAGGTGGAAAATTATCTAATGACTTTTTTTGCTCTTGGACGGACCGGAAGAAGAGACTGTTAGACTTTTACTGACTAAAACCCACCTATATTCCTTCAGCAATCTTTTGCGATCTAGGACCTTGGTTTTCTATTTAGATTTTTTTTTTCGGTGTATAAAAATCATCCAAACCATGGAGCGGGAGCCAGTGTCAGATTTTTACTGACTAAAAAACTCACTCCGTTCCTTCGTTACCCTTCATACCGGGGCCAAGCCTCCCTTTCGAAATAGACCCTTGGCCCCAATAGGCTTCAACCCTGCTGGGCCCGTTCGGTTGCTGACAACTCCTTGAGGCGCGCGGGAATAGTACACGCCGTCGATTTTTTAGTATTGTATGCTCTGGTGGAAACTGACGGTTTACTAACATCTCGGCCTCAATGGAACACTACACAACGCTGATGAGTCGGACTTGGACCTAGACCATGACGTTTAAAGTAAAATTCTGTCCCTCAGAGGTAAACAACAGTAACGTCACTTTTTTATATATGTTTTTTTGCACTTTTAAATTCGCAAGAACCAGTTCTACGTAATGGTATAGGACAACAAGTCCTACGACATCTAGAAAGAGAAATATCCAATCATATATGACATTAAATCCACAAAAACTTATCGGGTATAGGACTTCAAATGATGATAAGATTGTTTACTCCTCAGGTTTATGAGCACTTAATTTTTTTCTAAACTTTATTGTTATTATGTGTAATACATAATAATTCCATCTAATAATTATAAAAAATACAGTTGAGCTTGTTCTAATATCTTTAAAGCAACTATGTCACAAATGCATTCAAAGTTTCTATCCGCGCGTTTTTGCCTCTCCTGTAAAATTTACTTTTTGGCACATAATGTTGTTTACCTCTGAGGTACAGAATGTTTTAATCTTTTTTCGGTGTGGGTAAGAGACAGAGCTATACAGGTTATCTAGCGCCATCTCTTACCCAAACTGAAAAAAAGATTAAAACAATCGGCGAGCTAACCTTTGCTATCACCCTTGCACCTATTTTACAGTTTCCTTCTTCTTGTCTTGTATTTAATCTGTGTGCACAGAACAGATGAAAGAGGTTAGAACGCCCTTGTGGGCGGGGCAGGCGTGCCACAAAGTACGGCAATGCTCATAGTACAACTACCAATAGCAAACTTGCGATCTAAGTGTGCGTGGTCTGTTAGTTGCGTAATATGCGTTTGTATTGGTTTAATGCGTGTAATGGAGTTAAAAAGGGTGAGAGACAAACGGTGACAAGTTGTAGTACAAATTGGATACTATTTCCTTTCTAACCTCTTTCATCTTTTCTGTGTGTGTAAATAAATTGTTAAACAATAAAAAAAAAACATAATTTCTTCGATATTTAAATAAATTGACAGCAGAAATCAGAAACATTTATTTCAAATAGACCAATTACAGGCACTTTTGAATTGTCAAAACGTCGGTCAGTCAAACTAGTGAAGTTAAATTGCATCAGCATCAGCAACGATCTATGAATAAACACATTAAATCATTAATTTTGCCAAATAAGTTAACAAAATCATAAGCCATGACTTATTTGCTCACTCAAATCAAATCATGATCCAAAAGTAACTTAAGCTTTGCACTCAAACACACCCAAATTAGATCATTGAAACCCATATTTATTTTAAACAAATCAAATCTCATCAAAGCTACCCGGTTTCTATGTCAGGGGGTCATAAAGACCCGCTTTGGAGACGGTTCTCTGGTTCCGCATAAAACTTTCATACATAATTTCGTCGAGGGTCGAAAGTTGGGGCGTTGAGGTGTCAAAGTTATGGGACCCTGAACGAATCATCCGAAGTTCCTTCGAATTTTGCTTATCGTGCAATGTACCCAAAGGGTAAGTATTAGATTCTAAGTAATTTATTCGTATCTTTATATGAGGTCAGTGACCAGTTGTGGTAGCGTTTGTACGAGTTTATGTGCGACTTTTGGTACTACAGCACTTGAAATAATATAAACATATATTTATATATTATTATTATTATATATACACATAGGTATATTATTATCAAAAAAAAATCATCATTATCATCATCATATCGACCAAAAGACGTCCACTGTTGGACATAGGCCTCCCCAAGTGTCGCCACAATTACGGTCCTGCGCGTCTCGCATCCCTCGGATTCCCGCAACCCTTACCAAGTCATCGGTCATCCTCCACCAATAAAAAAATACTTCAATTAAAAAAACGTTTATTAGGCTAAACTGTTTTTTACATTAAGAACCATTTTAAATGTCAAAAAGATGTCGGCAATCGTTCTCTACAAACTGCTGTTTTTTTTCCTGAAACTCACTTTTATTGAGGCAGTTTTTAATTAGAAAACACAACATACAAAAAATTTAACATCTATAGCCAAATAAGACAGAAGCCTGTATTTCGGCTATCAGCGCCAATCCCCCAAATAATAAATATTAATAACTGCTAATCGTCGAGCAGAATTGTAATAGTTTAAAAAACAAAATATTATTATATAATTTATTTATTTATTTATTTATTCATTTATGTACACACAAACACTTAAAAAATGAAATTAACAAATACAGAAAGAAGAGTACAAAGGTACTGCTTATTTCAGACCTGCGACAGGAGAGTTGGATGAGAGATGTAGACACAGTGTATACAAATAAATGGGAGAAAAAAAAATTACTATAACTATCTAAATTAAATCATATAATACATATATAAATATATCAAAGTAGATACATTACATAAATTAAATTATAAGTATATATACAAAATATAACTTTACGAGATGGTTGAGAGGTAATGTTCTTTGACTAGCTTTTTGAACACAGATATAGTTTTAGCGTCACGGATCTTAGCTGGAAGTGAGTTCCACAGTCGAACTGCATGAAAAGAGAAGGAGTTGGAATAGAAATGAGTATTATGGGGAATTGGAATAGAAATGAGTATAATGTTTATATTATTATTATTTTATTATAAAATCAGTAAAATAAAAAACTGGGCAAGTGCTGGTCGAACTCACACTTAGAAATTTTTCTCTTTAACTTAGAAATTTGATTTTTTCTCAGCTTTAAGAGACTGCAGATTTTAGTATATGGTTTTGATTTCAACTCGATACCTCCACGCGTTTTAATATAAAAAGGCCTTGACAGATAAACGGACGGGCTAAAAAGTGATCCTATAAGGGTTCTGTTTTATTACTTTTGAGGTACGGAACCCTAAAAATAAGTATCTACAAAATCATAAAACATTATAATTACCTACTCGTACATATTAATTATATGTAATTTGGATATCATAATAACAGTTACCTATTTATGAAAACTTCTAGTGTCATATCCGTAATGGTAATAAATTGTTGAAATTTGCTGGCAGTCGAGGGCTCGTTAAATTTTAGCGACGCGAGCTATTGATTTGAACTCAATCTAACAAGTACATAGTAAACGGGGTTAATGGGAAATCTCACCAATATTGGTGAACTTTTATGAGAACTCGCATGTTACAATACATAGGTATCTACGTAAATAATGTGTCACTGGTTTCTACCAGTAGCTTTTTAGGGTTGGAAATTATTCAATGAGTTCTTCCGCCCTAGGGTGGAGCGGGAGGTACATTGTAGATAACCTAGGTTACAGGCAAAAATAAGACAAGGTACCTGTAAATATGACACTGTTGCTTCAGAATTCAATATAAAAAATAACGCATTCGTTAGGAAATTTTGCATTTGTGACAAAATAAAACTAAACAATTGAATAAAATCAACGTAAATGATGTTTCTCCCGATGTAAATAGTCTTTCCGCACATTCTGACATTATAAAACTTGTTTTGAAAAAAAGTGTAATTACGCCGTTGTGCATGTTGCATGTTGCACCAAATGAGCGACATGCTCTAATAAATCACCTTACAACTCTTCAACTAACTTTTCTCAGCCTGCTTTAACCCCACGATCACGTCATCAAAAACACAAGCGTATCACTCAACTAACCCCCCCTCCCCCACCAGGCCACTTGTAACTACAGACCCCCTCTTCTCCCCACAACGCTAATCCTTCACTGTCTCTATAAATTTAGTTAGAGGTTCCCTCAGGCCTCTTTTGGACGACTTCAACTTTGTCCCTCAAGGCCTCATGTGATGCTTTGCGATCATCTTAATGGAAACTGTTTTAAGTCTGTGTGATACTTATTTCTGATAGGAACAGGGTAGTGTTGTTAATTAGAAAAAGGTACTTTAATCATTGAGATTTTTCTTGCATCTGTCTAAAAATATGGAGATTGTTTGCTTGGTCCTATTCTTGATATGTATGATTCATTTCAATCGACTGATGATCGCCAGCCATAATATTCCAACAGCGCGTAGTGACCCACGCGCTCCTCAAAGAGATGTCAGCAAACCGTAGGGTCGATGCCCGCTAGCTAGGACCGCAGGGAATTTCTGAAAAGGGAACCCGTAGCCCTAGTACGCAAAGGGCCACTGAAGGACACAGGTGTGGTTTTAGTCAGTAAAAGTCTGATACGCCCTCTCGCTCCACCCAGAGCGGGAGAAGTCAAAAGATGATTTCCACCCTTAAAAAAAACCATAATATTCTATGAATCATTTTCTTTTTTTGTACTTTG
This sequence comes from Mythimna lalbum, assembly GCA_949319445.1. Classification (NCBI taxonomy): domain Eukaryota; kingdom Metazoa; phylum Arthropoda; class Insecta; order Lepidoptera; family Noctuidae; genus Mythimna; species Mythimna lalbum. The sequence continues at coordinate 13,168,637 of OX439357.1, read as the reverse complement.
CCCCACACTAGAAATAACTTACCATCAGGTGATGGTGGTCAAACGCGAGCCTATCAATAATAAAAAATAAAAAAACTCCTTTACTGTAGAAGAGTTAACAAACATGTAAATTAACACACCGACCCGGAACACTTATCTGTAGACCATACAAATACTTGTTGTTTTTTGGGAATGGAGCCCGCGACACCCAGCGCAGCAGTTAATCGCTTAACTACTGCACTAACCGTGCCGTCAAAAATAATACTTATCATATAGATATATGATCAGCTGTTTATTTATTTATTATTTAATTTATTGTACATCATTACACATACAAAAAGGAAACTTTAAACTAAAACACATACATACAATGGGCGGCCTTATCGCATTCCGCGATCTCTTCCAGGCCACCTGGGATAGACAATAATTGCCTGGACAAGAAATGGGGCTGTCATATTGGTTAACCAAAATATCTTTAACTAGCTTCTGCTAGCGTTTTGGCTACGTCTCTATGTCACTCAGTGATAAAGTAGCGTTCTGTTGGAGAAATAATCTTTACAAAACGTTTTTAAGTTTATTCATTACGAGTACAAACAAAAATACGTACTGTGAAAGGAGATCGCATGAGTTGTTTTTTTTAACCCCCGACAAAAAAGTGGGGTGTTATAAGGTTGAGGTGTCTGTATGTCTGTCTGTGGCATCGTAGCGCCTAAGCGAATGGACCGATTTGGTTGCGGTTTTTTTATTATATAGCCAACAAACTGGCTTATAAAATGTACTTTTAAGGATTTTGCAGTTCTAGAATAGTTTTGAATATAGAAAAAAAATGTGTGTTGTTTTTTTAGTGTTGAAGTGACTTTTGTAAGAGAAGCTTGTGTAATCAACAAAGAAAAATACAGAAATGTCGGGCTCGTGTCTTTTCTTTATTGCTAAAAATCCCAAAACGAAGCCTACCGTGAGCTAAGCAACGTTACAGTACCTACATACAATTTTTTTTGTAAGCCTGTTGTGTCCCACTCCTGGACAAAGGCCTCCCTCCACTCGTTCCATCTTTCGTGCGCCCAGGCTTCTTCTTGCCAATTCTGGTACATACAATTTTACCTAAAAAAACAGATATCTAACAAAAAAGTGGCACTATCGTGCCATCCTTTTTTCGAAACAATTCAGCCTATTTTTAGAAGTATACATAATTTGAAATCTCATTCAAGGGCGGGATTGTGACGCAAATAGCAACTGAAGGAACAGTTTAGTCAATAAGAGTCTGACACTTAAGCTTCTACGTATAAAACTTAAATACTAACTAAAATATCCTTAAAAAAAATCTTTTTATAAAAAAAAAATAACCGACTTCACTAAAAAATTGAATTGAATTTGAAGAGTTCTCTCGATTTCGCCAAAATTCCATCATCAGATCCCAACTTGGTGACTATGGGACAATTTGGGAAGCAAACCCTTTGCAACAAAAAAATAATTTTTGAAATCAGTTTGCAAGGGACGAAGTTATGCGCGAACAAACATAAAAAAAATACAAACATTCGAATTGTGAACGTCCTCCTTTTTGAAAGTCGGTTAAAAAAGATATGTGCGACTACGCAGTTAGACCCCACGACCCCTCAAAACTATAATTACCAATAAGGTTATATTTGAGCTACTTAGTCTTCCTGATCGAGACAATACTTTGAAATCATGACCTCTATTTGTTGTGGTTTCTCCACTTTGGCTCATACCTACCTCTGGTGGTACAAAACTTAAATAAATTACAATTTATTTCAACGTAGCTACATTATTTAAGAGTTATACCTGTACCAAGTTTTACGAGCTACAAAAATAAAATGTAGATTTATTTAAAACATCTTTCTAAAATGTGGTAATAAATAAAGTGAAAATTCAGACAGACTTCAGTATGACTTGATACTTTTCTTCTCTCGTAGCTATTCCGTTTTTTGTAGACCCTAAAAGTTTATACAGTTTCTTTCAAGTTACTGTCACCGCACACGGGCGTCAAAAAACGTCGCCACAAAAAAACACTAGAAACCGCTACAAAAAAAGGTAGAAGGTTGGAGCAGCTTCAGGGCGATTGTACACGCTAAGAAATTTTACCGTGTATGCGGCAGATAGGATCAATTCATCATGTACACGATAAGTTTTTTTTTTCGGATCTAGGCACGAAAAGTTAATCGTGGCGCCCCCTCACCCACCCCGCCTCCCTAATGCACCATAGCAACTTCACGAGTCGTGTCTAGCGCAGACAAGATTTTTTTCATGGACAGCGCTAAACCAGTGTACACAGTTAGTGTGTAGTGACTTTTCTTAACGTGTACAAGCGGCCTCAAGCGTTTTTTGTAGCGGCACCACCGCACAAGAGCCACAAAAAAGGCCGCCTCAAAATGGAGCTTGAAGCGGTGTTTTTTTGAAGCCCGAGTGCGGGGACAGTAAGTCGCTGGTACAATCTAAACCAAAATTAGTATTCGTTCCAGTGCTTTACAAAAATAGGTAACGCTATAAAATTGCCAAGGTTGTCTTTTCTTTAGCTTTTAGAACAAACTAACATAGAAACAGGTGCTACGTATTCTACAGATTTCCTCGATCGATATAAATGTCCTGCGAAAAACTTTTTTGAGAAGAAAATGTATTTCATAAAAAAGGTGTCTAGGTGTCAAGTTTGTGACTTGACTAGAACAAATAGAACCTGTTTTTAGTTTTGATAAATAAAGGTCTTGATAAATATTCTTCGAGACTGTATAATGGGCTACAGTATGTAAATGTGTGTGTATATGTAACCTTATTTACAACTACTTTTTAGGGAGCTTGCCCCTCAAGTTGAAGGGTAAAATCTACAAATCCGTGTTAAGGCCTGTTGTACTGTATGGATCAGAAGGTTGGGCTGTGAAAAAGACGGATGAAAAAAGATTGCATGAGAATGTTAAGATGGATGTGTGGTGTGACTAGAATGGATAAAGTGAAAAATAAGTATATTAGGAGAAGTTTGAAAGTGGCGCCAGTGACTGAAAAGTTGAAAGAGAATCGTTTTGTTAGTATGGTCATGTATAGAGGAAAGACGAAACGCACGTTGCTAAAAGAGTTATGAATTTACATGTGGATGGATGGAGAGGGAGAGGGAGGCCAAAGAAAAGATGGATGGATTGTGTGAGAAGTGACGCGAGTATGAATGAAAAGGGAGTTAGTGATAGCGTGAAGAGCGACAGGACAGAATGAAAGAAAAAAACGTGTTGCGCCGATCCCAAATAAAACCGTGACCGAAAATGGACCGAGTCTAAGACGTCGACGGCGCGCACTGTTCCCGCGCGCCTCAAGGAGTTGTCAGCAGCAGGAGGGGCCCAGCTGGGTCGAAGCCTACTGGGGGCAGGGTTGTCCGATAGGGAGCTCGTGCCCCGGTATGAAGGCTAGAAGGAACGGCGCGGGGTTTTTAGTCAGTAAGAGTCTGACACTGTCTCCCGCTCCACCCAAGAGCGGGTTTCGTCAAAGATAATTTTCCCCGTCGACAAAAAAAAAAAACGGGATAAGGGCAGGAAGATGATGATGTGAAGATTTTTGTGTTACTTAGCATGTTAGTCATATAATTATCATATTAGACACCAGGCTTTATTTCATAGATGACGATGTATTTTTGTTGCCGGTATAGCAACAAATACTAAAAACAGAATAAGATAAATATTTAAGTGGGGCTCCCGACTGATTTTTTTTCGCCGTGTTTTGCTACGGAACTTTTAGAACTCTAGGCTTATAATTTGCAATTTTTTTTAATATTACACAGTCTTTATATCATTGGTCCATTAATCTGTAAGCCTTCAATAAAATTAAATAATCTAGGTATACCCCACTAGGTGGTAGGTAGGTAGGTTACTTCTAGTAACCCATACCTACCACCAAGCAATAAGGTGCACCACAAGCAATAGGTAAGCAATAATGTGGTACGTTAGCTTAGAAGCTAACGTACCACATTATTGCTTACCATTAGGTGAGAAGTTGGTCAAAAAAAAGGTTCATAACAACATTTATAAAAAAGTAGCCCCACACCAGGAATTACGTACTCCTATATCCCGTCCTATTACCTGGAAAACAATCAGTATTTGTAAACCATAAAAATATCTGCAACATTATAAACATAACATAACATCACATCACATCACATCACCCTAGCTTCCTCCGAAGAAAAAAGTCTATAATAAAATCGTTTTATATGTGTGTTCTTTGCATCCAATACGATTAACATCTGATGATGTGCGTCGATGTGTGAAAGCCAGTAAATAGAAGGGCGGAGTAAAGAAAAACGAGAACACATCTTTGAGCAACTTTACGAATCGAAATCAAAAGCAATTTGTGCTATCGGCTAAGGGGGAAATGAGAGTTATCGCGTTTGGATACGCCATTAGAGGCGCTAGTGTGTGATGTCTTGGAAATGTCTAATTGTACTGTTCGTAGGCTTATGTAGTATAGTGTATTTTAATATAACCGATTGCTTTTTCAAGCTTTTATTTAGTTTCACCTGTCCCAATGTTTGTCTGTAATCAAATCTTGCAAATTAAATTTGATCAACTTCCGGATTACCGATAGAGCTGAAATTTTGCATGCATGTGTAAATCAGATGACAATGCAAAATTATTATAACATGGAGCTCATCTGGTGAAGGAACAAGTGGCTATAGGAGCTTGGTAGTTAAACGACACAACCCCATCGAGTTTGGGCTCGTATGATTCGTCTTGACGAGTATTAATTATATAGGTACACCAAGCTATAAAAGCTTGCTATGAAAAAATATTTACATTAAAAACTTGTTGAAGAATAAGTGGGCCATTGAATCAATTTTAAAATTCCAAACTATTTTTTTAGACGCCTTCCCGCTCTGCCCAAGAGCGAGGTAAGTTATTGGATGATTTACAACCTAAAAAAAGGCCTGACTCTCCAGTGGCGTCAACTGTTGACCTCAAAAACGGTAGCCCACATTAGCGGGACCAATAATAATTATCACTTGGAAACGAAACGAAATATTTCGTAACAGGCAAACGGACCGCTGCCGATCTTTGCAACTTTTTCTTAAACTTCGCCGTCGTGACTTATTCTACCAGCCATCACTCAGTGGCAAAGTAGCTTTCATCCAGTTGGAGAATTTTCCGCAATTGGATCAAGACCTCCAGAGATTAGCTTTTACTAACTCTTGTACCTACTTCTTACATCTTCTGTATATCAATATAAAAGGCAAAGTCCTGATACACTCACTAACTCATCTACACTCAGCCTAAACCCTTTAACCTCATCATTATCATCATCATCATTTCAGCCGATACACGTCCACCGTTGGACATAGGCCTCCCCCAAGCGTCGCCACAACGAACGTCCCTGTGCGTCTCGCATCCATCGTTTTCACCAGGTCATCAGTCCACCATCTACCCATTAACCTAGAACGCTGTAATTTTTAAAGAGGCAACTTTTATAATGATCTTAGAAATTGATCACGTCATGAAATAGCATAAGCATAATCAGCCTTTTAATGTTCCCACTGCTAGGACTCAGGCCTCTTCTCTAGGACAGTGAATCGACCGTTATCCATCAGGCGGGCCCAGTGCGGGCTACCGAATGCCACATGATATGGCCAAGTAAAATTGACCAGATCATTTTAAGTGTTAATGTTTGATGATATTACAATCTTTGTTTGGCTTACTTTCTTTAGATTTTCCGACCGAGGATTGAAATGATATTAACAAAAAATAAAAACGAAATGGTAATATGTTCAATTTCCGCACGGAGCAAATATTTGTATGGCCTACAGATAGGTATTACAGGTCTGGGTGTCTTATGTATGTGAATTTACGTGTTTCTGAACGCACTCACGATACAAGAGTAAAACCTAGTGTGGGTACACACACAATCATATATACAGGGTTATTTGTTAAACATTAGCAACCTCTTAGGTGCTTATTAACAACATCATTGTTTATGATGTTCTTAATTAGCACCTAAGAGGTTTTGTTCACAAAAGAGGAACTTATGTTCTATGACTTTTTACAAAACATAACACATTTACAAAAACACAAACCATCAATATTTCGTTGTACTATCTAACACATTTCAACTCTGTATTTTGCTGTATCTACTCACGGCTCCCGCGCATTGTTCTCGTAATAACCCTGTATATACATATTCTTTCTTTACAATATTGTATTGTACAGAAAGAATATGCACGTAATTTTATACACACATCTATTACCAAATCCCTTTGTAAAATTGAATATCCAACAACAAAACAAAAGCCTGCACATTCCAAAGTCCAGTTCAAAAACAGCACAAAACAGTGACTGGCCTGTCCCATACACACAGATTAACTCGGGAGTAAAAACAAAGGTTGCAGCACAGGCTAATCTAGGTGACAACGTACAAATCAGAACAGAGCAATCACAGCGTTTTGGCAACGCGTTCGTGTAGGCAGTAGCGTAACGAGCCGTGGGCGAGTAGGCCCTCGCGCACAGCCTCGCACGCTTCAAAGTAGCCTCACTTAGAATGAAAGAATTAAAGAAAGAAAAAATTAAAGAAAGATAAAAAGTAATAAATAAAAAAAGAAAACTATTTTATTTGACACACACACTCGTAGATACACACATTGTAGTATCTTACAACATGTAGACACAAATGATTGTATAAAAAGAAAAGACAACTAACAATGTGTGTCTCACGGTGTGCCCCAAATAGGTCCAGTTCAGCAAAAATGCCAGACAACTACGTGGTAGTTGCCTGACGCATTTATAAGCAAAGGCTTTTTAAGAACGAGGGATTTTTTAAGAAAGGCTCGGGTTTGACCACCTTTTCACCTGATGATAAGCGATGATATAACCGAACACTGCTGGATTGCAACAGTTACTGTCTCATTTTCGAATTTATTAACGAAATAGAAAGAATAAAAGATCGCTTATGTGTCGGTAAAGGAAAACATCGTGAGGAAACCGGCATGCCCTAGAACCAATGACTCGAAGACTATGTGACATCCAACAACCCGCACTTGGCCCGCGTGGTGGATTATGGCCCCTGCCTTCACCTAGAGAGGAGGCCTGAGTCCCAACAGTGGGAAGATTATAAGGCCGACTATGCTATGTGCTTTCGCCCACGTCTAAATTAGTCCACGCTACGCCTCTCCATGTAGGCACGAATCATGCCGTGGCCCGTTCATTCGTGATAGGCTTCGGAATCATTCGGGCTTGTTCTATGCAATCAATATGCTCTGGGTATTTCGGGTTATTCTAACTTAGTTTATAGCAATTGTTTATGTTGGGTGTAATTTTAAAGACACTGCGTCTATTTCAGCCGTAAACATTATCTTTATAGGCACTTTTTTGATATTGATAGGCTCGCGTTTGACCACTATCTCCCCTGGTGGTACATGATGATGTATCAGACGATGGAGCACGCTTGCCTAGAAGTAATAATAATAATAATAATAATAATCTTTATTGGCATAAAAAATAGGTACAATAAAATGAAGTCCCTGGCCCCCATGCTAGGTGAAATACCTGTGTTACAGGAACCAGTGCCCTCTCCCGTATCTTAGTAAGCTAATTACATTTTTATGCAGAGATTACTATATTTAATTTAAATTATTTTTTTTGAGTAAAGTATTTAAGGGAAAAAAAAAAAGTGTCCTATTCACTCTTATCTGTTAATGAAAACAAGATAAAATAGGAAGAATTAAAAGTAATCAATAAGGGAGCAAATGTATTCTACATTATTCATTTTTATCACACTATAAATATTATAAAAGTTAAAGTTTGTGAGCGCGCGTATGTGTGTATGATAGTTATTTTTTAACTGAACGGATTTCGATGAAACTTGGTACACGAGTAGACCATGCCCTACCACAGAGGATACTTTTTATTCCGGGTATTAAACCTTTACAAGGCACTTTTGAAAGGTCAAGAAGTCACTCTGACAGATAAAAATGATGCTAATTGCACTGTCCAAAGCATAGATCTCTAAGGAGAAGAACGTGCAAGAAACTTTATGGACACCGCCTAGGGTTTGTTGCTGATTAAAGAATTTGGCTCTAGTATGAAAGGCAACGAAGGAAAAGGAGCGGGTTTTTTGTCAGTAAAAGTCTGACACATACGCCCAAGAATGGATTTTTTAAAATAATCTTCCCATCCAAAAAAAATCTAGATTAATTATCTAAAACCTAACTATTTTGAAATAAATATTGAACAAGCAGCTTTTACCACCCAAGAGGACACTGTTGTCCATTCCCATGACATAATACCGTAGACATGTTCTTCACCGAACTTCGCAAACTCAGCCAATTAAGGCCAACGAAATGTCAAGGTGAAGGGCAATTAAACTTCTGATCATAATGTAATTGAGTCTAGAGCTACGTCAATATATAATCTAACTTGATGGACAGTGTCTGCTTTATATGTAGATAGTATATACAACCCTATTTTTAGTATATGCGAAACCTGAAAGACCTGTCTAGTATTTTTATGTAAAGAATCTATGTAAAACATTTCAAAAGCGTATTAAGAAAAATCACTAAGTTATAAGTCAGTATGGTTGGCGGCATAAATACATGGTCACCGGGCCACCCGGTGCGGGCACTAATCTTAAAATAAATTCAACTTGTAAACTTTTTAAAAAAAAATTGAAAAAAATTTACTATGGCTTAAAAATGATTGGAATTGATTCAGTTAGGTAATGATTCTGAACCGGAACCTGATTCTTCAGGTTTCGCATATACTAAAAATAATGTTGAGGGACATAATATTGATAATTAATAAAAGTAATTTATGTGATTTTTTTTTACACAGTCATGAGACAGCGCTAGCAAGTTGTTATGAGCGTGAGAAGGATAAATATAGAATCTTCATACTAGTAACGTATTATGCATAGGAAACTGTGTGTTTAAAAAATATCACCAAATTACTTGTAATATCACAAATATAATTTCTCCCAATACCCTTGTAGCGACATCTATGACGCCACATAAGAACTACGAAGAAAATACGAAATCCTGCATCGCGCAATCAAAGTTCTCCGCGCGATTTGAACATATACGACCGCCCGACATCAACTATCGGGCAGTCGCCCACCAGACTATAACACCCTGTCTGGCCGGAGGATCCTCCCTTTTCAAACGAGGTATGTGGGACTTTACTCTCTGTTCCGCATACCCTCCAAAGCCTATTACTTATTGTACACTAATAATAAAATTACAACTTATGCCGTGACGTCATTGCGCAGGACTGTTTCCTTGGTAACCCAGCACTGAATTATTTGGCAACTTTAATAGGTTTAGAAATGTATTGATTAGATAGTTTGATGATATTTGCGGTGGTATTCTTGGTATAAACAGATCTTTTAGATAGTTTTAGAGAAATTTGGAATTTCCCATTATTATGAAATTTGATTGCGATCCCACCTGATGGTGAGCAGTAATGTTGAGTGTCAGACTTTTACTGACCTATCTGTATTTCTTCAGTTGCTCTTTGCGATCCAGGGCAGGCGATCGTTTTATAAGTGCCCATGTAGGCCTATGTGAAATAAAATATTTTGACTTTGACTTTGACTTTGAGGGCCGCGATTATTATCGTCGTCCTCATCATCGTCATTTCAAAAGGTCGCAACAACGAGCGGTCCTGTGCGTCTCACAACAATCGGATTCCTGCGGCCCTCACTAGGTCATTGATACAGCTTGTTGGAGGTTTTCCAGCGCTGAGTCTTCCGATACGCGGTCGCCACTCCTGCCACTGCTACTTACTTACGCAATAACAATTTTCGGGTTATGTCGGTAACCTTGGTTTTCCTGCGTATAATTTCTCAAACTAAAATACATTGTGAGCCTAACAAAAAATATTATTAGCCTGTTTCCTTGTAAAGTTCAAAAGTAAATAATTTTATCCATGAGCATGTTCCACTATTCACAAGATTTATTCGTAAAAGGTACTATGTATGATGTACGTGTAGCCTCTATAAATCAAATTCTCCAGCAATTACTGCGAACCACAATTGGGCTCTCACTGCATAATAATTATGAACACAATTTAGTTACATTTGCTCTACGTTGACTTTTGGAATAGTTAGTTTAAATCACACACAAAGGTAAAATTCACTCGTGTTTTGGTAATATATGTATACGGGAATATGTGATGTGATAGAAATATGGGTCTATCGCGATAATCTGGGGGTATTTAAAGGTAGAACTACATTGACCCAAGTGGCCAACATACGCTGATCTGGGCACGTCGGTCTCCATACATTTTATACGGTGGTTTAGACTTGTGTAGATCTACATTAGATCCACGCCACACGACAGACGCTACGTATAACTGAGGCGTCGTCCACGAGTGCGTCTGTCTAATGTAGTTCTCACTTAAGTCAAAAGTGATTAGGTTACTTCTAGGCAAGCGTTCTTTAGTGCTATGGGTCGACTTCTGAATAGTACTAGTAGTCCTAAATAGCAAATGAAAGGAAATAGTTGGGTTTTAAGCTCCTTTCTAAAGTCTAAGAAGTCATTAGATGTATGCTTTAGAATCATTAGCATACAAATTTCTAAGGAGAAGAACGCAGTGGCTATATTACAAGTTCTAAAGTTTAGAACATGCAATTTAGCCAGTGACCGACCTTTTGACAATTCAAAAGTGCCTGTAAATAAACGCTTCTGATTTCTGATGCTGTTTTGAGAGCAGCGGTGATGAAATAAATTACACAAAAGATTTCTGAAGGTTCCTGGCTTTAAAGAAACATTGCAACTTAAATAAAAGTTTGTAAAAAAAAACATACTTATCCTAAAACTTGTTACGCACCTTGTACAGGTACCAAATTCTTTAACGCAAAGTTTGTTTTTTGAGCATGTCGGCCTTATGAGAAACTTCGAACAACATTCGATAAATATGCTTTATTTTTAAATATACAGTCTATGCGTAAGGAAAGTTAATATTGATCTAGAATAACGTACAAAGTTCAGTTCAAACAGTAGGCCTGTACATGAATCTTTTTGTAAGTTTTGTTGTACTTTCTGATTCTTAGCGAGATTGTTTCTTTTTGTTTATGTGAGTAGAAGTTTGTATGTTAAGTAAGTTTTGATGGTAAGAAAATGAACATAGCTACATTTTCATCATTATCTTGGGGTGTGTTTTATTTTTAACGGATTTCTAAAAAATGAGGAGGTTCTCAATTCGGTTGTTTGTATTTTTTTTTGTTTTGTTTATTCGCTCATAATTTCATCGCTTGCCAACCGATTTGAAAAATTTTTTTTTTGTTTGAAATGGTGTACTTCCCAAATGGTCCCATAGTCACCAAGTTGGGACCTGATGATGGAATCATGGCGAAATCGAGGGAACTCCTCAAATTCAATTCAATTTTTTAGTGAAGTCACTTATTTTTTTTTATAAAAAGTGTTATGTTGAGCAGTCATCGTCCTTGATGGGCTCCTTCAGTTTTGCTGACCGTTTTAATGACCATGCTAATCACACGATCATTTGTTCTGGGTGCGAATCAAATCCACGACCTCTGGCATAACAGTCAGGGCCACTGACCATTAGACCAACAGACCAGTCAAACAATTAGAGTCTCGTTCCATTTCATTTATAACGACACCCACTTCATCAAGATCCAGTGTCATCTTGAACAGCATCAGGTATCTTTAAATTCGTCACGTTCTCTTTAAAGATTAATTAATTATGTAGATTGTAAGTCTTTTGTGAATATGTACGAGTAATTGAATTCCTTGAGTTGTGTCGTATTGTTTTATGGTAACTCTATAGATCTGTCTGTTTACGTATGTACTTGTATAGATTACACACAGAAATAGATGCGTAGAGTCTGTCTAACAAGTCAAAAGACTTGACGTGAATTTTGTATAATATTTAGTCATTCAAACAATATTTATATGCGATACTTCTTATACACGTTGTATAAGATTCTTCAATTCGTAAACAATGATCAAGATCTCTTAATCAACCTATATTATTGAACTAGTGTTGACTACATTAGATTTTATTTTACTTTAATAATTACCCAAAATTCACAAGTTGTTGACTTTTTAGACAGACTATAGCCACGCTAGGGTAGTTTGGAGTAAGCGGCCATATATGTACTTTTTTTTGCAATGGGGAAAAATCATCGTATGACAAAACCCGCTCTTAGGTGGAGCGGGAGATAGTGTCAGACTCTTACTGACTAAAAACCCCATCCCGCCTTCATACCGGGGCACGAGCTCCCTTTCGGACAACCCTGTCCCCAGTAGGCTTCGACCCAGCTGGGCCCCTCCTGCTGCTGACAACTCCTTGAGATAGACAGTAGAACTCTAAGTTCGTGTTCGAAAATGCCAGGATAGAGTTTTTACCCTATGACATCTTTAAAGTTAATTCTAAACTTAAATTTAAATGCAGCGTGGAAGGGGTCAGTAATTGCCTTGCTACTACTTCGAAATAACTTTCAATTTAAAGTCACGTGGCACCCTTTATTGCTCGAAGCCGTCCCTACTTAATTGCTTTCAGTGCAATTGCAGTTTCTTCCCATACACGATTGCCGACCTCATCGGTGCAGTGTTCTTCGGAGAAATTGGATTTGTTTTTTTTTTCTTTATTAGTTGGATACTAGATAGTTCAGCTAAGGTTTTATTTAAAGTTCGAATAGTTGTTGTGTTGTTTTTGTTGTATTTCTGGGTTTTTCTGAAGTGAAAAATTTTGAAATACCTAGCTTTGATTTTAAATATTCATTCAGTCAAACATAGTAGTTACATTAAATTTCATCAGGGTTTTTTGACAAACTGGGCAAAACTATTTATCTAAAAGATTAATGGTATGATTAAACCCAAGAAAAATGGGTTATGTGTGCATGTTGTGCATTCGTTGGTCGTGGGTTTTAAATATATAGAAATACTAGCTTTTGCCCGCGGCTTCACCCGCGAACATAAGCCCAGGATAAAAAGTATTCTATGTGTTATTCTGGGATATACTACAGTCTACTCGTGTACCAAGTTTCATCGAGATCCGTTTAGTAGTTTTTGCGTGAAAGAGTAACAAACATCCATACACCATAACCCTGACCCCAGTAGGCTTCGACCCAGCTGTACCCCTTCTGTTGCTGACAACTCCTTGAGGCGCGCGGAAACAGAGCGCGCCATCGAACCGCCTTTAATAGATCTCAATTCGTCAAATAAACCCAATAATGATACCTCAGTGGGAATCAAAGGCTGCGCTCCGTATAAATTGATTAGCACAATTTTATCAACTTTTATATCTCCACTGAAACATTTGAACAGCAAAATGATGTCAAGGACTCCATCTTGAATTTGCGTTACAAGGATAATTTGTAGGTAGACCCTTTACTTTATGTAGAAGTTTTAATTCGTAATTTTATGGTAGGATTACTGAGGTTTGCGGGTCCGGTTGCGGGTCCAATTGCGGGTCAGATGACAGGTTTAAAATCAGGTTGAGGGTTTAGCGCCTTAAAACTGATGTGGGTTGTTTTAATATACTAAATTACACTTACTTTTCCTCTTATACGTTTGGCAACTATTGCGCAACTCCGCGAAACTGTCACAGTGCGCCCGGACGAACTCGCGCCATTTCTCCGCGTTCACTAAAACTACGATAGCTCCTAAATTAAAGAGCGCAGCTCGACACACCCTATGTCACTGAATTCGTTATGAAATAAGCTCTGTTTGATTTTCTATAGTTTTGTACAGTTTTATCGTGGAATCTATTGTTGATTCGAAATTGAAAGTAGGGTTAGCTACTTTTTCCCAGTTTTTGGTACAAAAGTCGTCATATTAATAAAATAAACGCATTTTTTTATTTTTTTCCAAAGTTATTGTTTTGTTTACATAATAACACATTATTGTACAATAATCAAGTAAAAGAACACACATTTGTACACATATTTTTCATTTGCAAGCTGAACAAAAACACGGCTCAGGTGTCAACCCGCACACCGAACAAAACAACAGAAAAACGTTCCGATAAAAAATGTTGTTGAATGTTTAGCATGTGATGTTTTATGCCTTTCTCATTCTTTCACCTACAGTCTGTGTAAGTTAGAGTAAGAAAGGTATACTCTAGACAGGCAATATTTTGCATTTAATCCGACCCGATCCACAAAATCTCCAGGAGATTCCCACCAGACACGCGTTTTTTGACAGAAATCTCCTGGAGATTTAGTAACAGACGGGAGGCTAAACTAATATTATAAAAAATAAAGTTCGTTTTTATGTTTTTTGGTTTGTAGGAGATAATCTCTGAAAGTACTGGTCCAAATGCTAAAGTTTTTCACCGATAACAAACGACTTTATTTCTGAGTGACATTCGCTATATTTTATTTACGCGGGCGAAACCACGAGTATAAGCTAGTAGTCTATCATCATCATCATACCAGCCGAAAGACGTGCACTGCTGGACATAGATAGGCCTCTCCCAAGCGTCGCTACAACGACCGGTCCTGTGCGTCACGCATCCATCGGATTCCCGAGTAGTATATAAATGCAATTTATTCATGATTGGCCTTTTGGTCTAGTGGTTAGTGACCCTGACTGCTATGCCGGAGGTCGTGGGTTCGAATGTTTATGTGATGAGCATAATCATTTGTTCTGTCTGGGTGTAATTTATATATAATATGTATGTATTTAGAAATATATAAGTATGTTTATCAGTTTTCTAGTACCTATAACACAAGCTTTGCTTAGCTTGGGACTAGACGGCGTTATGTGATAGTTGTGGAATATTATTATTATTATTCATAATATTACAAACGTAAAAATATAATCTCTGACAGAGTTAAGGTTGCCAACATAACCCACCTTAATTCCGTCAAGTTGGCGGCTATTTTTAACACGAATGGCTCTGGCTTCGTGCCATCTATTTGAGGTTGGCCTAAATTGACGAAAGCTAGCGGATTAAATATAAATCATAGGAGAAAATGTTAAGTTTGATAATAACCAACAAAACCGGTGCAAAAAGTGATTTATTTTTATGTTTCTTTACTAATGTAAATTTATGAAAACCTTTTATTACTGTCCGTTCAACCGATTTTGACTTTTATTACGTTGGTAGCATGACACATGGCGGTTGCAGTAAATAGTTGGTAGTGCAACCACTTTTTGCTCTTAATGCCATCCTTATGCCTACGGAATAGAAGTTAAAATCGGTTGAATAGACAGTAAAAAAGGTTTCTTTATATTTATAATCTTAACGCGAACAGAGTAATAATAATAATAATAAATTTTTATTTCCACAAAAATAAAATACAGATTTCACAGTGTAGACTAAAGACAGTTTAAAAGAGCTTTGGTAGTAACACAATACAGTACAATCTAGGAACTAAAATCAGAGTGGGTACAGGTCAACAGAAAGTACCCTACAGGTTTTGATTCGTTTGCGAGCATCAAAATATTCACCATAAGCGGTTTTACGCCATTCAAATTTCAGGACATGCTAATAATATACTATTTTGCGTATATAATTTGATAGTTTGGTTATCTTTAGATTCCGTTGTTTTTTTGACTTCTCCAAGGTGTATTTGACCTGAGTATGACACACACGATATAAAAGCAAAAGTCTGTAAGTGTGTATGTTTGTAACTTCTTCATGCATGAACGGCTAAAACGATTTTGATGAAACTTGGTACGCGGGTAAAGTAAGTCCTGAAATAGCACTAGGAATGTTTTTCATCTCAAGAGTATTCTGTTGGTATAATTTTCTATAATTAGGCGAAACCACTGGCAGCTGATAGTCAATAATATTATAAAACAAAGTCCCCCACCGCGTCTGTCTGTTCGCGATAAACTCAAAAACTACTGCACCGATTTTGATGCTGTTTACACTACTCGATAGCGTGATTCTCGAGGAAAATTTTAGTATATAATTTGTTAAGTTTTTGTATTAATTTCTAGAAAAGAACCCGAGCGAAGCCTAGTTGCTTCCACGAGAAAAAGGTTCTTGACAGACGCACAACAAATTGATCCTACAAGGATTCTGTTTTTGCTAACCTAGATACGACCACTTAAAAACGGTTCAGGTGGTCTTTATTAAAACATAAAAAAATTCCTTCAGCACCTCGCCTCTTCATTCAAGAAAAATATCTTAAGAGCTTTCTTAATCTGAAGATTTTACAGTTAAGAGCGCCCAACCCCAGATAGGTACATTTCCTTACAACCGCTCTTACGTGATTATGATGTTATGACACATCTATCTCTAGCTATTTTGGAAGCACAGATATTTTGTGGCTACTATCTTATTTTCTATAGAAATTAAAACATAGTGTAAAACTAATAAGTAAACGCAAACTTTTGCCTTTTATAATGCACTCATCAATTAAAAACATACAGAAGTACTTATATCTATAGAAACCTTGCATATATCGATTGAGATTCTGAACGAAGATATTTTTTTAGGAACAAATTTTTAGAAATATTCGAGTAAATAACGGAATTACCGAATCTCAACAGAGTGTTCTTTTTTTGCGTTGCCTCTTTATCAAACACTAGCTTGTACCCACGGCTTTGCCCACTTACATAAAATATAGCCTATGCCATTCAAAATTAAACCAGCTTTCTATCGGTGAAAAAATTTTTGCAACTGGACTAGTACTTCCACAAATTATCTCCTAAAAACAAAAAAAAAAAAACAAACTACCGCTTTATAATATTAGTGTAGATTGCATTAAATGAAACAAAAAGCTTCTAAACTATGTTCACGTTGACTACACACGCCTCAGGAAGGGCCGTCTTAAATTCCAACATAAGTGGAAGGTCTTCGTAAGATAAGGGAAAAATAAAAGGCCGTAGGAATTCTCTGATCGAACGATTGACGATCGGTCAATGAAGTTCTTAGCTAATGAAAAAGGTCTGTGTCAACAGAGGCCATCGATCATTGCCAAACTTCAATGGACTTGTTTTTTGTCTTTTGTTTGGTTTCAATTAAAACGTGAAATGATATTGAGACAGGGTTTGTAATTGATGATTCGAATGAATCAGTTGTTTCGGTTTTAAGTTCTGTCTTTAAAAACATGTTAATTACGAAAGATATTTTGTTAGCAATTCGTATTTGCGTTTCACTAGATGACTAGACGCGTAGCCGATTTCGGTTACCGGTAGAGTCGTAGCACTATTGTAGCTACGAAGCGTAGCTCCGTAGCTGTGACGTCATCACGTTGCTACGCCGCCACCGTAGCCTTCATTGTTTTCCGTACCTAACTGTGGCACACGAGCTTCAAAAAAACGCCGCCACAAAAAACCCCAGAAGCGGCCACAAAAAAAAGCTAGAAGCCGCCACAAAAAACAGCTGAAGCGCACGACAGCTTGTGGCCGGAGAAGCTTGAAGCGACTTAAAGCGTTTTTTTGTAGCGGCACCACCGCACACGAGCCACAAAAAAGGCCGCCTAAGTAGTAGCAGACAGTAACTGACCAAAACAGAAACCTTATAGGGTGCTTTTGATCTGTCGGTTCGTCTATCCGCCTGTCTGTTTGTCCGTCTATCCATCTGTCGTTTAGGCGCACATTTTGATACTCGTTATGAAATCAGTATCTACCCGTTACCTAGAATTCTGAAATTTAGCATGAAGGCAGGTAGCACAATTATAGGAATAAATCAAAAAACTTTAAGTCTGTAGTCACGTCAAAAAAAATGTGTTCGGAAAATCTTTTAGACTCGATTCTTTTTTTTATTTTTATTCACAACTATCACACAACGCCGTCTAGTCCCAAGCTAAGCAGAGCTTGTGTTATGGGTACTAGAAAACTGATAAATATACTTATATACTTCTAAATACATACATAATTACATATTATAGATAAATTACACACAGACACAGAACAAATGATCATGATCATCACATAAACATTTGTCCTGGGTGGGAATCGAACCCATGACCTCCAGCCCAGCAGTCAGGGCCACTAACCTCTAGACCAACAGGCTAGTCAAATTGACTTATTTACATTGATAAGTTTGTTACGCGCCCGATTTGCACTTGCTCAGTTTTTTTATTTATTTAATACAACACGATTTCTTACGTTAAGTACTTATGATTAAATAAATTATCATCTCTCCATTTTAAAAACTTTATAACGAAAATAGTATTTCATTTGACTGTTTGACTGGCCTTTTGGTCTAGTAGTTAGTGGCCCTGACTGCTATGCCGGAGGTCGTGGGTTCGATTCCCACCCAGGACAAATGTTTATGTGATGAGCATGATCATTTGTTCTGTGTTTTGGTGTAATTTATCTATAATATGTATGCCAACTGATAAACATGCTTAAATATTTCTTACTAAATATTTAAGTATGTTTATCAGTTGTCTAGTACCCATAACACAAGCTCTGCTTAGCTTGGGACTAGACTCCGTTGTGTGATAGTTGTGGAATATTATATTATTTAAAGTTCTTGAAATTGCTCAATGATAGGTATTCAATATTCTTCAATGGTTTTTCAATGAAAATACTACTTGAGCATTCACTTTTAAATCCCCTAAATGATTTAAACCTCATTCCTATATCCTCCTAAGGTAAATGTTTATTTTTCCGACCGGCTATTTTTACCTGCCGTTAATTTGTCCGCCCGTTTTTTATTAACTGTGGGAGCGTGTTTTTGTATGAGGCTTTTTAGGAAAGTCGACCCTATTGGGTCTGATTAAATACATTATTAGATTTTCGGGTTTTTATTTACTGAACATTTCAGGCTTTCAAAGCAACGAATTTCTGTTAATATTGTCTGTATCTCGAAAGGAGGAGGGCTGAAAAGGACTCTGCGCGTATCGGCCGTACCGCTATCGTGAACGTCTATTTTCCGTATAGGATAGACACGCACAGTGAACCAAAATAAATTACTACCCACATAATAATACACATACATCACACACACACACATCGGACGGCGAGCCATGGGTATCTCGCTGTCCGATCGTCCGGTAATGGACCGAGCCCAAGACGTCGACGGCGCGCACTGTTCCCGCGCGCCTCAAGGAGTTGTCAACAACAGCAGAGGCCCAGCTGGGTCGAAGCCTACCGGGGCCAGGGTTATCCGAAAGGAAACTCGTGCTTTGGTTTGAAAGCTAGAAGGAACGGGGTGGGTTTTTAGCCAGTAAGAGTCTGACACTATCTCCCGCTCCACCCAAGGGCGGGGGTTGTCATAAGATGATTTTTACCCACCGTAAAAAAAAACACACACACACACACATCTCTTTGGAAATAAGCATCACTTTTGTACTATTCTTCTGTTTCCTTCTTCTGTTCTTTTATTGTTGTGTGTATATAAATTGTTAAATAAATAACAAATAAAAATATATTAAGAGTACTATCATAGAGACTTAAAATGACTATGGTTCATGGAGCATTTGTTTCAGAAATAATAACTTAATTCATGAATCCCCAAGCGACCACCGGTGGCCGCGCATCTATTGTCTTACTATTGTGTCTCTAATTGACGGTATCTGAAGGGTTAAATATTGAATAAACGAAAAAAAATTCAAAAAAAAGCAACACGTAAGTTGCTCTGTTTGGGCAATAATTGCTTTGACTTACTATATGTATTATTTATGACGTAAATGTCACTGAATAAAAAAAAAATTCGGTAACTACCTATATAAAGTGTGGTTTTTGATATCCCATAACTCAAGGTTTATATTCTACTAGCTTTGCCCGCGCGGCTTCGCTCCCGCTCTTCCCTACTCCACCTTACTATACCCAACTCTACCCTACTCTACCCTACACTACCCTATTTTTTTTTCCATAAGAACCTTCTCCTCACAATAACAATCACAACAAAAAAAAAATCAGCCAAATCAGTCAAGCCGTTTTCATGCCAAGTCGTGACAACGGAAAACGGGGGGTCATTTTTATATATATAGATAAGGAAAATAATAAGTATTTGAATATGTGATCCAAATATGCATGATTTCGAAGACATCATCATTATAATTAATTTTGGTTAAAAATTGTCACCCGTATGACAATTATTTTGCGACGTTGCCAAACTTCGCAGTAGTGTAGTAATAATATGACAGCGTAAATAATGACATTACATATTTCGGCTGTCATATTTCACGTAGGGGTGTATTACATTAACAATCGTAAACTTATCGAATTATTATGTACAAATAATTAAAACAAAAAAAATGCCCTAGAGTTATGAGATATCAAAAAAAAACACGATGTATTTTATAAATGGATTTTAAAATACCTAGTCAGAAACAAACTTTTTTTTAGTGTATGATGGGCGAAAAATGCTCCTTATTTAATAAACACTCCTTCTTCTTACTTCCTTGAACTACATCATACTTCTACTTTCCCGGAATAAATTAAAATGTGCTTCAACTCAGCAGTCACTTCAACTGAGTTCGAAAACATTTGTAAAGTTATACCATTCAAACTCATTAAGGAAAATGAATTGCTCAGTTTAGTTTACTTTTCTGTACCTGTTACATAGTTTTTAATTTATTGCTCTAATTAATTGAAAGCTACATTTGCCGGTGAACAAGTAAGTTCACTCTGTCAATCTACCGCTTCCATCGGCCTTTTGTTTATTTTCAATTCTGAAATATCACACTAATTTATAATGGCGAAATTTGAAATAATAATAATAAGCGTCCACACTACCTATTAGTACATTATGATATAAATGTGTAATGGTAGTGATTACCGTTGAGGGGGTATTTAGACCCGAGACATGGCGAGGATCTTAAGAGAGCCGAGAACGATAATCATTAATTGCTTACGTGTATCTTACGACGTTTTTCAATACAAGTGTATTGAAGAAAATAACTGTAAAACTAGTAAAATTTTGTGGCAGTAAAAATCTGTTTTCTGGGGATTGGGGATTTTAACCACCTTATAGCACTAGTGCGTAATGGTTATCAAAATGTCACACTTTGGTAACAAGTGCCATTATATACCTAAGTGCAGTGTAATAAGAGTCACTATATGAGCAAGTGTATTAAAATAGAATTTTGTTACATTGCGACAATATGGACGGCAAATTTTTTCATTTCGTATTACATTGCACGTTATAGCAGTCCGTAATCGGCTTAAGTATTCAGGTCAAAGAAATGGCATTTACCAAAGTTTCGCAATTGTTCTCAGAAGTGTTCTCAGCACTTTTCAATAATGAGGTGGCAACAATATTGAATCAGTAATTGCTCGCAAATTACAACCCAAGTCGATCTTTAAGCGGAACGTTTCTTTTAATTGAGTTTAACAGATTGCATGGGAAGATGGGGAACAATTGGTTTTCTTATGTTCGAGAGAAACGGTGAAGGAAATCATTTTGAGGAAACCGGCTTGTCCTTTCTTATGGCTTGGGAAAGAGGTGAATAAATCCTCCCTATTTTCTTCATTAAAACGTTTATAGGTTGGACTATACCCTTACTTGTAATTTCATAGAATGTTAGTAACGAATTATGTGACTAGACTATTCTTTTTTAGGTGGTAAATCATCCAATGACAGTTCCCGCTCTTGGGCGTAGTGGAAGGGTGATTCAAACTTTTAGTGACTTAAACTCATTCCTATACCTTCTTTGCCTTCGTTCTAGGGCCCAGGGGGTTTTTTTCGCACAACCCATTTTGCATTTTGCGATGGGGAAAATCATCGTATGACAAAATCCGCTCTTGGGTGGAGCGGGAGATAGTGTCAGACTCTTACTGACTAAAAACCCCATCCCGATCATTCTAACTTTCATACCGGGGCACGAGCTCCCTTTCGGACAACCCTGTCCCCAGTAGGCTTCGACCCAGCTGGGCCCCTCCTGCTGCTGACAACTCCTTGAGGCGCGCGGGAACAGTGCGCGCCGTCGACGTCTTGGACTCGGTCCAATACCGGACGATCGGACAGCGAGCTATCGCACAACCCATGGCCCTGTAAGCTTCGACCCTGCTGGGTCTCTACGGTTTGCTGAAATCTCCTTGAGCCGCGCGTGGGACACTACACACCGCTAACGACTCGGATACGCCCTCCCATCTCCTGTCACATAGTGTCACACTATGTCGACCCCCTCCTCTCCGCATGACGTGTAAAAAAAGTGTAACGGGGCCGGCGTGTATCAGGCGTGATATTACTCTACTTCTAAGTCGATATTGTTATTTGTTTTATTTTATAAGGTATGCGCCATGTTTGACGCAAATAAACCAGTTTTCTTTCTTTCTTTCTGATATTGTGCTATGTAATCCTTACTAATATTATAAAAGCGAAAATGAGTTTGTTTGTTTGTTACGTCTTCACGCCTAAATGGCAAAACCGATTTTGATGAATTTTGGTACAGAGATAGTTGGGACCCTGGAGACGGACGTAGGCTAATTTTAAACATTCACTATTAATTAACGCGGGCGAAGCCGCGGGTAGATGCTAGTTACAATATAAAACTTACCTGTAATTTTTATGTATATTATTATTACATTACCTACTTACAAATAGAAGCAGCTATTACAATGGAAATAACTACTACCAAAAACATATTTTTTTCCGTCGCAAAAAAGAAATATCGTCACATTCGGTTGTCCACGTCTCGCCAATATTTCATAATTACGGCCCCCGAGTCATTAAATTCAGGACATTACGCTGAAATTTATTATGGACATGTCCATACTTTCATACTTTCATAATTTAACAATTAAAACTTGAAGTATGGTTTTATGATAGAGAAATGAGTTTTAACACTGTCCCAGACATCGAGCGGCTTTGTAGATAATTTAGTTTCTTGTTATTTATTTATTTAATAGGTTTTTAGGTCAAGTACTTCCTTCCTCTTTGGGTCGAAGGAGTTTTAGACTTTTACCAACTAAAAGTCATTCGTATGTTCCATCTTTGCCTTGCGTTCCAGGGCCACAAATTTTTCTTCCTTCTCCGGTCCTTTCAGAAGCAAACTTATAGCCCTAGAAAGCTTCAGGCGCTGCGGTTTTGCTGACATTCGACGACTCGGGCTCGGTCCGGATGGTTATCGGATGGTCGGACGGCGGCCTACCTATTGCTCGACGTCCGCAATATCACGCCTATGGTTCCTGGATATCGGGGCCGGGATTCCAATGGCTGGGGTGTAACGAAGTCTGTACCCTCACGCCTGCGGCCGCCTCCTCCGCTAGCGTTACTACTTCGCAGAAGGAAGTGACTGCGAGCCATTTCTCCTCGCTCCGGACCGTGGCCTGCAACAAGGCCCAACGCAAGACGTCGTTGCTGCCGATCACCTCCACGAGGACACGGAGCTGCTCCACCCAAGTGGGGCACACCTTCACCGTATGCTCCACTGAGTCTTCCGAGTCACTGAATACAGAATACGGATTCCGCAATACGGGTTTCCTTGATACTTTGGCTTACGCTGGCTAGGTTCTGGGGTGGCCACTTCGTACCGGAAGACGCAGCGTTGAAAGTCATCCAACAAAGTGGACCGATGACCTGGTTAGGGTCGCGGGAATCCGATGGATCCGTGACGCACAGGACCGGTCGTTTTGGCGACGCTTGGGGGAGGCCTATGTCCAGCAGTGGACGTCTTTCGGCTGATATGATAATAATAATAATAATAATAATAATAAAATCTTTGTTAAACCCTTTACACAATATTTTTACATATTTTTGCAACAAGTAAATCTTAAATTAATAACTATGCTAGTATCCAGCAAATAACTATGTGTAAAATTAACTATATATATTAGGACTTATGAAACTAATACTTTAAACCGACAGTTATGTAAAATTAGCGACTTTCCTGAGCTGGGTTTATAAAAACCTGTGTTTCAGGTCACCACTCGACGAGACTTATCATTTAAGGTGCATGTATGTTTACAGACTTAAGAATAACAACTTACTAACTTAACCCTACACTCATACTAAAACTTCCAAAAGTTTCTCTGTGTCTGTGTAATTTAATTTTAGAAGGTACTCTGATATCAGTGTACTACATTTGAAGTGATTTACGCTATATAAATCTAATAATTTGTTCAGCTTGTTGTACAAAAAAGGTCCTAAAAATACGTAAAATCTTTTAGCAAAAGCGTGTCTAGTCTGTTGTTTTTCGCATACCATATCTTTCCTCCTCCTGGTTGAAGATTCTGGGCGATAGGGAAGCTCAGAGTGCTTATGAAGTATGATGTGCATTATAAAAAGTTGCCGTACTGTTAGTATTTTGCATGCTGTGTATAACTCGTGTGTGGGAAACCTGAAAGGCCGGAAGGTTGCAACCTTTAGAATTGCTCTTTGAGCACGTTCTAGAGGAAGTAAAATAGTCTTTGCTGCACCACCCCATGAAGTAATACAGTAGGTAAGAACAGATTGACACAAAGCCAAATATACCTGTTTTATTAATTTATAGTCGGCTATGTGACGTAGGTTCTTAAAAATATATATTAATTTACGCACTCTTGTGCACAGTAGCTCAATGTGTTTACGGAAATTTAGATTTGTGTCAATTGTAACACCTAGGTATTTTATGTGATCAGCTTTAACTAAACTAGGGCAAGTACAAGCAATGTCAGCATGCTTGCAATTGTGTGCAAATATGTTTAGGTTAGTAAGCGGTAAGTTAATGTTTCTCATTGAGAATAAAAGATATTTAGTTTTATCTATATTTAGAGTTAGAAGATTTTGCTGTAACCAATTTGACACAATATTAAATCCATTTTGAGCATGTTCATATGCTTCACCTTTAGACTCAGCAGAAAACAACAGGGCCGTGTCATCCGCATATGATATTATTAGGCCATTACGAAGGACTAAACTACATAGGTCATTAATATAAATTAAAAATAATGTCGGTCCCAAAATACTACCTTGTGGTATTCCGAAATCACTGTTTTCCATCTCAGAACTTGAGTACTGCCCTACTTTAACACATTGCTGACGGTCTCTAAGATAATCGGAAAGTAATAGAAGTTGCTCTCCTCTTATCCCGAGTGCCTCAAGCTTATGCATTAATATAGAGCAAGAAATTGTGTCGAAGGCTTTGGCGAGGTCCAGAAAGATCCCAATGGTATGCATCCCTCCATCTAGTCTCGTACTAATGTATTCAGATAGCTTGTGAACTGCTTGGTTAGTTGATCGTTTAGGCCTAAATCCAAATTGATTATTGGAAAGTAATTTGTTAGCTTCAAGATAATCTATTAATCTGCTATTTATAATTTTTTCTAAAATTTTAGAGAGTCCTGTTAGTACTGAAATGGGTCTATAATTGTTTACACAGGTCTTATCTCCCGCTTTGAACACTGGCGTAACTACTGCTTTTTTAAGCAGTTTCGGGAATATACCGTTAGATAAACATGACTGGAAAAGGTGTGTTAAAGGGGGGGCAAGAAGGTGTTTAAACCTTTTTAGTATGTTGTTAGAAATGTTATCCCATCCCACAGCGCAGTTATCCTTTAACTCTGTTATTATTCTTAAAATTTCATTGACATCAGTGTCCAATAAAACAAAAGATTTTGATGTTGTCGTAGGTATATTCACAGTCGATGTTTGGTGGGGAGAACTAATATGAGTTAAGGATTTTTCAGCCAAGTTTTTGCCAACATTAACAAAAAATCTGTTTACTTTATTTGCGGCTTCGACTGGGTTTATCTCTGTTGACAGTAACTCGAGTGGAGGTTCAGGATTTTTTGAACGAAAGGTATTTGTTTTAATAAATTTCCAAATAAGTTTACTGTTTTTACCTGCCTTCTGTAGTTCGTTCTTTTCATATTTATTTTTAATTTTTCTTAAAAGATTATTGCAAAAGTTTCTATACCTTTTGTATGAAACAAAAAGTATTTCATTATCAGGTGCAAGTTTCGATTTTTTATGTAGTTTATCCCTATGACGTATACATCGAACAAGACCCGGAGTGATCCACGGTTTAATTGAACTATACCGTCTAGACATAGTTTTGGTAATTGTATTTTTGCTTATTGCATGTTGCATCGAACATATGAAATACTGTAAAGAAATATTTGCATCATTACTTTTGTAAACTGGGTCAAAGTCAATTACGCGAATGTCGCATTCAAGATTAGTCATATTAATTTTTGTACAGCAACGCATGCAGTTTATTCTAGGTGAAGATTTTTGTATCGTTAGTAAAATAGCTTGATGATCCGTAAGCGAAGAATTAGTCACCAATGTTTTGTTAGGGTGTCTTGTTTTTAAGATGAAGTGATCTAAACATGATCCGCTTTGGTGTGTGGGATAGTAATGAGTTGGTAAAAGACCATGAAATGAACAAATATTTGAGTAATTATGTACATGTGAATCTGATCTCCCGAAAGCAATATTAATATTTATGTCACCCATTACAACTATATTCTTAAAAGTTGATAGTAGTTTAAGATTTACATCAAGAAAATCCAAAAATCTGTCTATGTTTTGAGACGGCGGCCTGTAAATGGCCATAATTACAATATCCGGACTGATTTTAATTATTAAACAATTACTGTCTTGAGCTTTGGGCTCTTCTACAAGTGCTTTTAAGTTATTTTTGATGTAAACCACCACCCCATCATTTTGATTAATGTTTGAATTTGTTTTGTGAGTGCAGTAGCCGTCAAGGAAAGGTAAATTGGCTGTCTGACTAGACAGCCAACATTCTGTTAGGACAATAATATCACAATTAATGTCAAGACTTTGTAACAGAACTTCAAACCCATCCATGTTGCGATTAATGCTACGAATATTTTGTGAAAGCAGTGTAAGCGTATTTTCCCCAGAAGGAAGAAGGAGTTTACAGTCCTCTACATTACAAGTATTGGCTTCAGACACAGAAAAACCATCCAAATCAGCGATTAACTGACTGGACATTACAACTAATAATACAATAATAGGTAATAAAAAAATAAATAAACTAAACCTAAGTACCTGTAATTTACTGCTAGGTGCTACTAAAATAAACTCTTCGTGGGCGCTCTTAGGCGCCTTCATAGTCTATTGAATTTATATAATTCACCTCGGCGTATTTACGCGCTGGGCAGTCTCCGTCACCGGTCGGATGGTCACACTTTCTCTTGAACCGCTTGCACGTCGCACATTGTGGTGGAGATGATTTACTGCCACACTCCTTGTGGGAATGACCAGTCTCTCCACAGTGGTTGCAAGTTGGACTGGTTTCTCTGCAAAACTTGGCTGCATGGCCGAACTGCTGGCAATTGAAACATCTTGTGACGATTGTGAAATCCTTCATGGGGCATGATGTCCAATTTATAAAAATTCGGCCTTGATTTATTAGGACTTTTCTAAGGGTGGCTGGTAATTCTAAAATATAATTGCAGGTAGAAAGACCCTTCTTACCCGACTTATGGCTCAGTTTGACAGTAGCAAGAAAGGATTCACGAGTAGTGTCTGCCAATTTCCCTGAGAGGTTTTGCTCGTAAATGCAGTCAAATACTTCACTTTCAGTCAGTGCTACTGGAACTCCAACGATAGCAATTCTTGGACGCCGTTTAGGAGTTTCTTCTACTGTAAGGCCTGACGATACCAGCTTTGTGGAGTTCTTAAGCTTGTCGATATCGCCTTTGCTTTCGGTGCTAATAAGAACACCCCCGTTTTTCACTTTCTTTAGGCCACGGACATGAAGCTTCAGTTCTTCAGGCGATATTATTTTCTGCACAAGTGTCTTCGTGTCTTCGCTAGATTTAGTTTTGTCGCAAGGATAAATGGCCACAGAGCTTAGATTTGCAGGACGTATGAAGGTTTCGGAATTTTTTTTAACCATACTAGCGTAAGAAGAAGGTGTAGCGTCAGAAGGTGTTAATTTATTAATTACGGCCTCTTTGATCTCCTTAATAGAATCAGCGAGTTCCAGCTGATCATTTAAGTGCAGTACTGTGCTGTGCGCCTGTATAGTTTTCTGCTTTAGCGCTTGATAAAGGACGGCCATCTGAGATGTTCCATTAGAAACCTTGCGACAGAGAGTGGAGACACGGAGCTTTTGATCGCTGTTCATTTTTCCCTCCGAAACTATGGCGCAGACTTCATTTAGTATGCCGTCTATTGATGTCATCCATCTCTGGATCTCTGCCGTCGAAATAACTTCTTCTGGTAGCTCACCAGACGACACGGGTGGAGCTCGAGGTGAAGTTTGCTCCCTAGGATGGACTGGTACAGGTTGGGTTGGAGTCGGTGGAGGACTACGTCGCAAAAGTTGGCTACGCCCAAAAGGGCTAGCTTCTTGATTAGCCATAACTACCACAATATACTATGACTATATAAAATGTTTAGTTCATATTGCACAACATTTATGTAAGTAAAATCACACACGACACACTTTACTTTTGAACTACTAAGTTGTTTTTCAATTATTACATCAATAATAAATGCGAAGTACACGTCTACTAAGTCTCGCGTCTCGCCGAGCAATCAAAATGATGATGATGAAATATACTTTATGAACACAAAATTAAGTACATACTTACCTACTACCTCATTTCTAATAAAAAAAATAAGTAACTTCTATATGAACTTATATTCCATGGTAAACTTTTAAACAAAATAATCACTACATCACTACATACATAGTATAAAACAAAGTCGCTTTTTCTATCCCTATATCCCTATGTACGCTTAAATCTTTAAAACTACGCAACGGATTTTGATGCGTTTTTTTTTAATAGATAAAGTGATTCAAGAGAAAGGTTTATATGCATAATATTGCACCCGAGCGAAGCCGGGGCGGGTCGCTAGTCAATAATAAAAAAAGAAAACAAAAAATTCTTAATGCCCAGAACTTAATACACAAAATTACCAACCTATGTCAATTAATTCATTAGGTCCCTACATAATAATGATGACAGAAAGTATTAATTTATTTAATTATGAACGTGCTTCAAAAATAATAACTCTCATATTAAAAGCGCTGACCTTTGCAAAAGTTACTCGTATCAGGGAAAAGTTAATCATACAATTATTTGAACTTTTTTGGATTTTTGACGTCAACTTTTGACAGCACGTCATTTATGTACACCGAGTCACTGACATAGGTCTCGCGAATTAGCCACCGACAAGAAGAGTTAATTTATAGGTAATTAGATAATCATTACTAATATTATAAAAGCGAAAGTGAGTTTGTTTGTTTGTTTGTTTGTTATGTCTTCACGCCTAAATGGCAAAACCGATTTTGATGAAACTTGGTACACGGATAGACCATATCCTGGAATAGGACATAGGATACTTTTTATCCCAGAAGTATGTTCCCTTGGGATATTTTTTTGCTATCACGCGGGCGAAGCCGCTGGGAGCAGCTAATTCAAAATAAATATCTGCTGAGATATTTTTTAATGTTCCGGTTAAGGCCCTAGCTCCCATTAGTGCGTATTTGCGTGCATGTGTAAATCAGATGACAATGCAAAATTATTATGACAGGGAGTTGATCTAACGATGGAACCGGAAGGTGGCCATAGGAACTTAGTACTTAAACGACACAACCCTATCGAGTTTGGGCTCGTATGATTCGTCGACGAGTATTAATTGTATAGGTATTATACCGTGCTATGAACAAAATATTTTTATTAACAACTTGCTTTCTTTTAATACTCTGATAAACAGTATGATACAGAACTTAAATCGACCTTACGCTTAGAAGCTTTATAACACCACCAGCTGTTATTACAACGCTTCCGAAAATAGCCGAACAAACGAACCGAATGATTTGTTCGACATCGCAAACACTTAGCCGCGGATCAGGTTTCCATAAAGTTGCTTAACATTCGCCTTGAACGAACAGACGTCACGCTGTCTATTATGTTTGCAGAAAAGTCCAATCGATTTCTATTTTCGGTTCGCACAGTCAATATAAGTAACAAGTACTGTCATGGCAAAAATAGGTCTGTCACATTTTGGTCACCAAGTATTTTTATTAGGTGGTAAATGTTCTAATGACATCTTCTGGCCTTTTTTTTTGTCGACTGGGAAAATCATCTTATGACAAAACCCGCTCTTGGGTGGAGCGGGAGATAACTCAGACTCTTACTGACTAAAAAATCCCGCGCCATATCTTCTAGCCTTCATACCGGGGCACGAGCTCCCTTTCGGACAACCCTGTCTCCAGTAGGCTTCGACACAGCTGGGCCCCTGCTGTCGCTGACAACTCCTTGAGGCGTGCGAGAACAGTGCGCGCCGTCGACGTCTTGGGCTCGGTCCGGACGGTTACCATGATGACTAGTTTAATAATAATAATAATAATAATTTATTTATTTAATTTGAAAACATTAGTCCACTGGTTAGTACAAAAAATAAACTTATCAACTTAGGGTTAGTATTAATTAATTAAATTTAAATAATCACACACACATATAAACATCATTGACGCACAAGCAACCGGACACAGTGTCTGAGTATAGGTGCATCGTGCTGTTCAGCTAGGGTTTTCAAAATGCTGTTGCTGCTAGCCCTCATTCTGATTAATAAGGATGCGGTCTTTTTCCTCATAATGGCATAAAAGTCATCAGTACGCGCTACCGCAAACATGCTAAACACGCTGCAGAACCTGGGCAGCCTCAACAGCACCCTGAAGCCATTGTTATATTGCACACGCAGAGCATCTAGAGCCCTCCGCGTATAGTTGACCCACAAACTGCCCGTGTAGAACCCTTGACAATAGGCTTTAAACAGAGTTATTTTGACCTCGTTACTACAACGAGCGAATCTGTGAGCCAGCATGTTGCATCTGGCTGCTAGTGCCCTGCGTTCGCGATCCATATCTACCTGATCCTTGACCATTAAAATCAAAACAGAATCCTTGAATCCTTGAATCTAAAACAGCTGCACCAGTTAGGTCTCAATGCAGATGCTACGGAAAATTTCCAATATCTGCCAAAGCCTTTGTGTTTCAATTTAGTTCCAAACGCATACATGTGTCACTCTGTAGACCAATATGGTCCGTTTGACTTTGGCGTTCTCTAATGTTCGTGGTCGACACAACATGAATGCTTGCTGGGCAGTCATCCATATATTTTCTGGTTTAGACACAGCTTTGAGTTGAAACGACAAACGATTAGTTTGTCTTGGTATGGTATTGGTCATGTGAAGAGGAGGAATAGGGATAGATGGATAG
This sequence comes from Mythimna lalbum, assembly GCA_949319445.1. NCBI lineage: Eukaryota > Metazoa > Arthropoda > Insecta > Lepidoptera > Noctuidae > Mythimna > Mythimna lalbum. Next base: position 13,137,680 of record OX439357.1, on the reverse strand, counting down.
AGAGAGAGGGAGGCCAAAGAAATGGATAGATTATGTGAATGGTAACATGAAAGAAAAGGAAGTTAGATTAAAAGCGATTTTTACAAGCTTTTATTTAGTTTCACCTGTCCCAAGGTTTGTCTGTCATCAAATCTTGTAAATTAAATTTGACCCACTTCCCGGTTACCGATTGAGCTGAAATTTTGCATGCATATGTAAATCAGATGACAATGCAAAATTATTTTGACAAGGAGCTGATCTGATGATGGAGCCGGAAGGTGGCTATAGGAATTTGGTAGTTAAACGACATGACCCCATCGAGTTTGGACTCGTATAATTCGTCTTGACGAGTATTAATTATATAGGTATATCGAGCTATAAGCTAATAAGCTATATAAGCTTGCTATGAAATAATGATTTTCATTAAAAGCTTGTGTTTCTACACATTCAAAACAACAAACTTATCTATAAGATTTTTTCTAGACAGTACATATAATTAATTGGTAGGTAGTAGTAATAGTATACTAAAAATTAGAATATATGTATTATCATATTATTTATTGGAATAAGTTTATAGATATAAATGTCATTGATATTATCATTTCATTACACTTTCTTTAGGAAGCAATATCTCCTTACTAATTAGCCCTTCGCAAACACCCTTCGCTCATCGATAATAATAATCATTGCCGACACTCGAGCACGTCCTTCATGTAACACATTATCCCTTAACCAAAAGGCCTCCACTCAGCGCTGACGTCGCTATTCGGAGGCCTCAATCAAAGTGACGGGTGGCGCAGTCAAGGGTTCCGTAATCAGGACGAATCGTTATGCATAGTGCAAAAATAGATTTGTCGTATAGTGCTCAAAGTCTTCAAATAATAGGGATGTGTAATAAATGAACAGAGAGAACACGTAAAAATATCTTTAAATCTTCCTGTCTGTCTTGTAGCCGCAGCCAAGTTGCTAATCTGCGATAGTTAATGCTAGTAGAAAGCTTCAAATGTACGGGAACGACATCGTCTCAACACTCAGTCACGTGATCAGAACAAAAGAATTGGTGGCTGGGTCCACTCGAAGCGTTCGACGCAAGCGAAACGGTTGTAATTTGGCTAGAGGGGCTGTACCCCTAGCCAAGTTTCTAATCTGCAATAGTTAACGCTTATAGAAAGCTTCAAATGTGCGGAAACGACATCGTCTCAACGCTCAGTAACGTGGTCAGAACAAAAGAATTGGCGGCAAGGTCAACTCTAAGCGTTCGATGCAAGCGAAACGGTTGTAACTTGGCTAGGGGGGCTGTACGCTAGTAGAAAGCTTCAAATGTACGGCAATGACGTCATCTCAACGCTCAGTTACGAGGTTAGAACATGTGGCGTCTACATAATCCCGAGTCCGGACCCTTGAGTACGGCCCTGTACAGCGGGGAACAACGCGGGACGCGGGAGCGGATGTCGCCTGGATTTACCGTTAGACGCAGTGCGCCTGCGACACCGCGCCAGTACACCCAAACCGTCCTAACGCACGCACGTACCACGTTGTTTTAGCCACCGCGCTTATTTAGTCGCTCGATAATAGCTATAACTTCATTACTTCCTTGTAAAACTTAGCTTCACTACTTCGACTGTAATCTCTGTATCGTTCTTACCGCCTGCAACCTGTAACATCATCTATTCGCATTAAATATTCTCGATTGTTCGCTTGCTGTTTCATATTCACCGCTGCCTACCTCGCCGCCCGCTACACAACATACATACACGCATACATCTCCATAGTGGTGACCCCGACGTGAATTCGACGATAGCTTGTGTCGAATCGTTCGACGCAACTTGGCTCGGCTGAACCTTTAAAATTAGACCCATATGGATTTTTTACATTTTGATTACAGATCCCTAAAAAAACCATACAAACGAAGACCAATCAGCGAATAGCACGTGATCGCTCAAGCGTTAAATTGCTTGTATTATTTAACGATTCTACCTTTTATTGCGTCCCGATTGTAAACGTAATGTCTTTCAAGATTTCTGCCCCTATTCCTGCGTCCCCAATTGGGGTAGGAAAGTATTTTGGGAAGCAATTAAGTGTGAAAGAGTAACAGTTTAATTTCTGTTTGCAAAACTAAAGTTTGACGTAATCTTGGGAGAGCAAAGCTATAAGTGCTGGCACGTGTTCTTAAAGGTGACTATCGTTTGTCACGTTTTAATAAAACTAACAATTCTTCATTTTCTATAGTAAATTAATATTACGTAAGATACTGAAAGACGGGAGTGGTTCTTATTGAGCTCAAGTCAACATTTTAATTTAGTAGGTACCTACAGTAAATTTCTTTTCGTAAAAATTATAATAATAATAAGGTTGTTCCCGATACCGGTGAGCAACTATTTTTTATATGTTTTTTTTTATATTGAAATATACATGAAATACGACGTTTTTCAATACACTTGTGAATAAAATAACTGTAAAATTATTAAACTTTTGTGCGGTAAAAGTCTGTTTTTATATCCGCGCCCATTTTTTCTTCCTCGTGGGGGACGACCAGCGCCCATCCTAATATGAGAAATGTCATAAAATTATGGCGGTGGAGAGGTTGACCAATAAGGTTCTAACCACATTATAGCACTAGTGCGTAATGATAATCAAAATGTCACAGTTTGGTAGCAAGCGCTATTATATACCTAAGTGTAGTGCAATAAGAGTCACTTTATGAGCAAGTGTATTGAAAAAAATGATTTATACAGCTAGTACCAAAAGTAACTGTTATATACACACAAATAATATACTTAACAGTTTGCCCAAAACAATTAATTTCGGTCGCTGTTGATATTTCCTACAAAATCTATTCAAATACTCATTTCAGTTTGAGAGTCTCACAAAGAGGCGCTAACTCATCTCAAACAACTCGAAACTACTTCTTAAGTAGTTGCTTGTATATTTTCAAGTCGCAACCTAGCAACACAGGAAAAATCGAAAAACTTGCTTACATAACGACAGTGTTGTTGTTGATCAAAGAATGTTGTCGCAAAATGGTAATTTTGTTCTGATCTTTGTGAAAGATAAAGTGAACTTGGAAAACTTCTTGAGACTTCTGAATTTTATATTCTGTTTTGTTTGGTGGACTTTATATCAGGTATTCTTTTCGGACTTTATATCAGCGTTCGTTGTGGCGACGCTTGGGGGAGGCCTATGTCCAGCAGTGGACGTGTATCGGCTGAAATGATGATGATGATGATGATTCTTTTCGGATCGATGGTAAACTTGTTAAACTGTTTATGCCCAGTTGGTGGCTACGTTCGGCGGCAGTCACAGATATAGATAGACGGGTACGTATCAAAATCCCGAAAGTTCATAATACCTATGATTGAAATACCGACGTCCAAAACACCGAAATTCAAAATACCGATAGTCGTTATATCGAAACACAAGATACCGATGTTCAAATGCCCAAAAGGATGAAATCCCGAATGGACGAAACAACTCGGTTGGTGACAGTTCTAACTTATGTAACCTACTTCTCAAAATAAAACAGATCAAATTTTTTTTTCGATTACAAAAAAAAAACATACAAACAGCCGAACATAGTACCTCCTCCTTTTTGTGAAGTCGGTAATAAAAGGTTATTATTTAACAAAACTTGTAGCCTAAAATTTTTTGAATTCATTCAAATGGAAGATGATGATTCAAATGTTGGTACCCTTTCAACTTTTTACCCTGTAGATCATCAAAACAAACGATTTAATTTAAAACACTGAGTGCTAACTTAAATTCATTTTAATTTTGTGCGTTATATATTTCATTTTCATTGTGTGGAAACTTTTCTAAACAAGTTGAAATAAATTTTGTAGATATTTAAAGTGTTTGTACATTTAAGTTAAAATAACATAAACTGTAATCTGTTTTGATAAATCTAAAAGTTATGAAACATTAATTGAATTAACTTTTGGTTTAACGAAGTCAGATTTTGTTATCATATTTTTAACTAGCTATTGTTAGCGACGTCACTCGCTTGAGCCAAAACTTATTATTGATCCGAAATGCATGTGGGACGTTTTTCTTTTTTACTGACAATAGCTTGGCCCTGTCCAAAAATAATGTAGTTTTGCATAGTGTGATGAAAGAAAATAATCCCAAGGGAATATAATGCTGGACTATACTATATGCTATTGATCTACGCGTATGCCAATTTTGCACGAAGAAGTAACTCTTTCGAGCAAATAACCCTACCTAAATTTCACATCCTCCATCAATTTCCGGGCCTTGGTACAGGCCATGGTCCAGAGAGAGAAGGAGTGGCAGGCGGTCGCCTCTTTCTGCGAAGTAGTAATGCTAGCAAAGGAGGAGGCCGACCGCATCAGGCAACGGCGCTCACGCCCCAGCCGCTGCTGGGATTCCGATTTCCGGCCACCGCAGGCGCAGGCTTGCGGACGGCGAGCAATGGGTAGCTTAACTCCGGTAACCGTCCGGACCGAGCCCAAGTCGTCGACGGCACAAACCTACAGGGGCCAAGGGTCTAGCTCCGAAAGGGAGGCTCGGCTTCGGTATGAAAGGCAACGAAGGAACGGGGTGGGTTTTTTAGTCAGTAAGAGTCTTCCACTATCTCCCGCTCTGCTCAAAGGCTGGATGATTTTTACCCACCGAAAAAAAAATCCTGCATCGATTTTAATATCCTTTTTACTACAATATGATACGTTATTAATGAACAATAAACAATGAAAGTACATTATCATTTTCAGCCGCAAGTATCGTCCATATTCCCAAACACTCCACCGCTGTAATCAATCACGGACCGATTGACATACGATGTATGGAACGAATATTTTCAATTAACTGCTGAAGCCCTGATAACGACCTCTATAACATTAGTTTTAGTTTATGCGAAACTCGAAACACGAGCAAATTTCATAAATGTATCATGAAAAATCACCAATTTTAAGCTTGTTATGTTACCTCGTTGTCCGCACAAATACATGGTCATTGGGCTATCCGGGAGACTGAGGGTTAGTTTTGCTGCCGCACCTATTGCTAGGACCTGCCATGACCTGTGTTGATGACCTTTTTTAAATATTATATTATACACTCTATACAACGTGTAACGTTAAATGCGCAAACCCTCAGACACCTCAAATGATTTTTAATTTAAAAGACTTAATTCTGTGAAAAAAAAAACATTAAGGTACAGTTTTTTACTTTGTTTAAAATTGATATCTGCATTGAAATAAGAATTTATATTATCTCGTGTTTGAGAAAACTTGATTGGACTACAACCATTTGTGTTTGCTTACCTATTTCGGCGGGTTTGCGCACGTAATGGCTTGACCTATTCATAAATAGACCGGGCGGCATTTTTAATGAAGAATTTTTTGAAAAATGTAATCTGTGTGTGTGTGTGTCTGTGTGTGTGTAATCTGTGTGTGTGTGTGTGTGTGTAATCTGTGTGTATAAGCTGTGTTACTTTTTGGTGTACAATAAAGTTTATTCTATTCTATTCTACTCTATTCTACACTAAAAAGTGGTTTAATTGATTCTGCACGTTATTCTGAACAAACTAATTTCAGGTTTTGCGCATTTAACGTTACACCTTGTATATAGCTTCGTCCTTTTAATAATTCTGTTTAGGTCGTAAAATGGTGTCAATAGAAGCTCGTAGTAATCTTTCTGGCTTATAACATTTTCTGTGAATATGTCCTATTACGTCTTTGTAATATTAGACAATAGGAGAGCAGTGGTGGCCCAGTGGTAACAGCCCCGACTTATGAGTTGTATGTAGGTCGCCAGTTCAACCCAGCCTGGTGCATTTGTTGGTGTAATTTATTTCATCACCACTGCTCTCAAAACGGTGAAGGAAAACATCGTGAGGAAACCGGCATGTCCTGGAACCAAAAAATTCAATGACATGTGACATCTACCAACCCGCACTAGGCCTGCGTGGTGGATTACGACCCAGACCCTCTCCTAGAGAGAAGGCCTGAGTCCCAACAGTGGGAACATTATAAGGCCGACTATAATATTAGACAAACAAAACAGTATTTGCAAAACGCTACGCAAAAATCCTATTTGCAGAAGCAAAAAGCCCCATTCACACAGGGCGTGAATCTCATTGCGAATGTAACGCGATTGGGGGCTGTTCAAATGTAGCTATCATACAGTCTACAGTCTCATTTAGCACACCGCGTGTGAACATGGCTTAATTGAAATGTCTATTTTAGGTTACACACTGACTGAAGTTGTAGGTGGTATTGATTAAATGTAACAGGTAGACTGGGATAAGTACCTGGTGATTTTGTCTGGAAAGCTTATTAAAATATGCTAAACTGATGGTTATTTTGTGTAATTTATTTCACCACCACTGCTCTCAAAACGGTGAAGGAAAACATCGTGAGGAAACCGGCATGTCCTAGAAACAAAAATTTGAAGACTTGTGACATCCAACAACCCGCACTAGACTCGCGTGGTGGATTACGGCCCATTCCCACTCCTAGAGAGGAGGTCTGAGTCCCAACAGTGGGCACACTATAAGGCCGACTAAGCTAAGCTAAGCTGATTGTGGCACGTGCTATTAGATCATTCAGTTCCCTTCAAAATGGTTGAGCTGATGCCCGCGTCATGCTCGTGAACGGGCGCCGTCAGTTGAGACTGGTCATCTCTCAGCTTCCAGTGACTTAATTGAATTACTTACCTTCATTGTGGTCACATAATAGAAGCAACAAGAAATATGTATTGAAGATTCATGTAGCTCAATATAATTTATAAGAGTGTCCATGGAGTTTCTTGCACGTTCTTCAGAGATCCACGCTTTGGAACGTGCAATTTAGCTTCACTTGTTTGACTGACCGACATTTTGACAATTCAAAAGTGCCTGTACTAGGTCTATTTGAAATAAACGTTTCTGATTTCTGAATACTGTCATCCTGCGGCAGCAGTACTTAGTCATAATGGTTCCGCCACAAGCCTCAGAGAGTATCAGACACAGACACATCCAGTTGGTCGGAGGACCCTCCCTTTTCAATAAAGCTAAGGGAGACTTTACACCGTGTTCCATATACCTCTAAAAGTTAATGTGTCTTAAGTGTCATTGGCTGATTTACCAAAGTTTGTGGGTTCGGTTCCCACCCCAGACAAATGTTTGCATGATAAGCACGATCATTATTGTTCTGTATGGGTGTAATTTATCTACCTGTATAAATAACTACTAGCTTTTGCCCGCGACTTCGCCCGCGTTTATTTACTTTAATGCCTCTCGCCTTTTCTTCCCTCTTAAAATAGCCTATATCCGTCTCCAGGGTCCCAACTATCTCTGTACCAAAATTCATCAAAATCGGTTTTGCCATTTAGGCGTGAAGACGTAAAAACAATCAAACAAACTCACTTTCGCTTTTATAATATTAGTGATATAAGTATGTTTATCAGCTGTCTATTACTCACAGCACAAGCTCTGCTTAGATTGGAACTAGAAGGCGTTGTGTGAAAGTTGTGGAATAATACATTAATAATATATATACAAATATTTTATTAAAACGACATATTTCAGGCTACACATCGATTGATCGACAGTGAATACTGTTGATTTGGAATCCGTAGGTACCTACTTATTCATTTATGTAGACGAGTTTTGTGAAAGGCTATGATTTGATGAATGAGGACATGAAAAATGGAAATGTCATTACGTTTTATGAACGAAGACATTTTGCGAGTAAAAAAGTATATTGATATAATTTTCGTAATATGTTTAGCAGAGAAATAAACACAAAACGCACATACCTGATGTTTTGGAAATACTATTATTTTGCGTGCAGCTAAGGAGTTTAATTAGCTGCTAGAGTCTGTGTTTCCAGCCAGCTACAATCTGGGGAACTTATCTTAACATTCTTGTAAATCGTTCCGTCATAAATGTAGTACCTAATTGGTTTTTATACAAGGTGTAACGTAAAATGCGCAAAACCTGAAATTAGTTTGACCAGAATAACGAGCAGAATTAACTAAACCATTTTTTAATATGACTAGGTTACATTTTTCAAAAAAATCTTCATTAAAAACTTCGACCGGTCTATTTATGAATAGGTCAAGCCATCACGTGCGCAAACCCGCTGAAATAGGTAAACAAACACAAATAGTTGTAATCCAATCAAATTTTCTCATACATGGGATTTTTTTTTTGTCGACGGAGAAAATCATCTTATGACAAAACCCGCTCTTGGGTGGAGCGGGAGATAATGTCAGACTCTTACTGACTAAAAACCCCGCGCTGATCCTTCTAGCCTTCATACCGGGGCACCGGGGCACGAGCTCCCTTTCGGACAACCCTGTCCCCAGTAGGCTTCGACCCAGCTGGGCCCCTCCTGCTGCTGACAACTCCTTGAGGCGCGCGGGAACAATGCGCGCCGTCGACGTCTTGGACTCGGTCCATTACCGTCATACATGGGATAATAAAAGTTCTTATTTCAATGCAAATATGAATTGTAAATAAACTAAAACTGCTCACAAAACCTTAAATTTTTTTAAATGTTTTTTTTTCTCACATAATTAGGTCAATCGAATTTAAAATCATTCGAGGTGTCTGAGGTTTTGCGCATTTAACGTATACGTTGTATAGGTAGGCAAGGTTCGGTTATTGCCCCATCTTAATTTATGGCGCTCAGACTTGGTATTTGACTAACATCCGGAAAACTTGCCTCAAGGATTACACGCAATGGAGCGCAGTATCTATAATCAGGATACCTGGTGTGGCCCCAAAAACTGTCCATCTTAAGTGGGACTGGGTAAGATAGGTCTGCCGTATACCCGAAAAACAGATAGCACAGTTAGTGTACTGAGACGGCGAGTTGGTGGGATGAACTGGACAGATATCGTCAGAACTGAAAAAAAGAAGGGCGGGTTTGCAAAAGATGGAACGAGTTGACAGAAGCCTTTGCCCAAGAGTGGGACAAAACAGGCTAGCAAAAAAAGGCGAGGTTTGATGTGAAAAGAAAAATAAAATAGAACTGGTTATAACCCATTTTAAATTAAGAACTATTCGTTATATCACTACATAGTATAAAACAAAGTCACTTTTTCTGACCCTATATCCCTATGTACGCTTAAATCTTTAAAACTACGCAACGGATTTTGATGCGGTTTTTTTTAATAGATAGAGTGATTCAAGAGGAAGGTTTATATGTATAATAACATCCATTAAATAGTGGAAAAATACTGTTACCCAAGCGAAGCCGGGGCGGGTCGCTAGTTTTCAAACCAAAACCATACCAACCAAACCATTTCTTATGATCCAATCATTCAATCCAAATTCAAATTACAGTTGTCGGAAATTACAATCCTCGCACACATTCACACACAACAAAATCGTGGAAAAAATAAAACATGACAAAAACTACACAGCACGTTGTATCCAAGGATGCAAGGGGTGATCGGCGGCGAAGACCTCTCGCGCCGGGCCTTGGTTCAGGCCATGGTCCGGAGCGAGGAGGAGTGGCAGGCGGTCGCCTCCTTCTGCGAACCAGTAATGCTAGCAAAGGAGGAGGCAGACCGCATCAGGCAACGGCGCCCCCACCGCCGCCGCCGGGATTCCGATCCCGATTTCCGGCCACCGTAGACGCGGGCTCGCGGACGGCGAGCCATGGGTAGCTCGCTGTCCGATCGTCCGGTAACTGTCCGGACCGAGCCAAGGCGTCGACGGCGCGCACTGTTCCCGCGCGCCTCAAGGAGTTGTCAGCAACAGGAGGGGCCCATCGGGGTCGAAGCCTACCGGGGTCGGGGTTATCCGAAAGGAAACTAGAGCCCCGGTATGAAGGCTAGAAGGAACGGCGCGGGGTTTTTAGTCAGTAAGACTCTGACACTGTCTCCCGCTCCACCCAAGAGCGGGTTTCGTCAATGATGATTTTCCCCGTCGACAGAAAAAAAAAAAGAAGGATGCAAAAATAAAATGTTACTTAGTCAAGTTATTGTCGAGACTATGTGGCTTAATGTGAGCACATCCATCACATTGACATTTATTACTTCGACACTGCCTTTTTAGGGCGGGGTAACGGCTCTTAGATCTTTTTATACAGCCTTAAAAGGTACAATAGTGCTTACGGTGATGGGTAAGCAAATTTTCACATGAAAGTTGCTTGTAATGCTGAGCATTTACAGTATTTAAAGCAAGCTCTCTGTCCTCACTTTATCAATGGAAGTAAGTTAGTGATTTATTAGCATTCATCAATATCATCTACGAATTTGGCGTTTATTTGAAACTAGCTGCTGCCAGCGGCTTTGCTCGTGCGATTGTAGAAAATAATCCCATGTGATCATACTACTGGAAAAACAAGTATTATATGTGCTTTCCCAGGTCTATCCGTGTATTAAGTTTCATCAAAATTCAATAAGCAGTTCAAGCGTGAAGAAGTAACAAACATAAACACACGCACACAAAAAATCGTCTCTGTAATGTCACTAGTTGTTGTCAGCGACTTCGCCGGCGTGATAGTCAAGAATTATACAAAAGGAACTACTCCTGAGATAAAAAGTATTTCATGTACTATTTTAGAACATGGTCTATCCGTGTACCAAGTTTCATCTAAATCCGTTTAGCCGTTTGAGCGTGAAGAAGTGACAAACATACTCACACACACTCACTAACTTTCGCCTTTATAATATTATTGTGATGATTACTTAGATACGATTACTTAATTCGGATTTCCCTTAGTATTGTAACCATAATTCTCAAACTTCAAAGGCCGCAGCGATAATGATCAAAGTCAGACCCATTCACAACAGAATTATTTACATGCAAATGGTTATGAGAAAAATTATGTACGTAGGATGTACCCTATATCATCTCAAACTACGAGTATGATTCATCATCATCATCTTCCTGCCCTTGTCTCGTTTTATTTTGGGTCAGCGCAACACGATGTTTTCTTCCATTCTGTCCTAGAAGAAACTAACCGATAATTTTTTTTTTATCATTGATATAAACCAGTGCTTGACTGCGATCCCACCTGTAATGCAATCGTTGATGGTGAGGCCCGCTAGTTTAAGAGTCTATTCACTCTAGCCTTGAAGACATCTAAATCATAATTCTCACTCTTTACTTAAAGATTCCTATTTGTACGTATGGATGAGATGTCTACCATATACTGATGGCGTAGTGTCGTACGTCTAGTGGTCCGATGATGGAACGTACTGGGTGGAATCAAATTGTGCAATTCCAAGTCACACTCCCCGAAATGTTTGCTAAGAATTCTTTTACGACGGGATAATTTCGATGAAATCCCCAGTTACGGTTTATTACCATATTCATGTTTCCTTCGACCCCATAAAAATCGGATATGTACCATTTTATTTTATTTTATTAAACACATATATGGTAAAATGACTATGTTACTGTTGACCACACTAGCATTCATGATACCATTTAAAATAGACATAATGAAGAAAAATCACGCTGGTCCCTAAATCCCTTGGGTTTTTGCAATTAAGAAAGGCCTATTACTGGACGACTGCGCTAAAAGATAAGGCTGTTATTAATATTGGTGGCTAAATTGTGTTAATTACAAAGACCTTTTGAATAAATGAGTTTAGAGGCCTCCGGTTTTCTCATTTGTATGGACAGTTTAGGAAAATTAACTAAATATTACATTATTAACAGCTTAAGCATCTTCTTTAGTAATCACTTTTTTAACTTTATTGGAGTAATCTTAAAGAATATATTTTTTTAAACTATTTTATCTATGTGGAGCAGTAGTGGCTGAACCACCGTGACATCTAAAACGCTGAAACCCCGCTTACAACATTTAAGGTAAGCGGGACTCTGAGGTCACGGGTTTTCAGAGTGGGGACTCTGTCCGCCCACCAAGTGACTTCAGGAAAGACGGTGGCACAGTGATCACGTGCTGCCGTGCATAACGAGGCTCAGGGGAGACTCCTCACAGACTCCACAGGGATGTGCCTTAACAGGCGTTGTACAGAGAGGGTTCCGGGGTGGTCTTTTTAGAGCTGATCACCGGGGTGGTTTTAGTGAGGTAAGAATCCCACACTTCTGGTCTTTCCCCCAAAAGACCAGAAACCTTCAAAAGGCTTCTGGTCTTTTGGGGGAAAGACCAGGAAGTGGCTGAATGGTAACGGCTTACGGCCCATTCCCAGCCCCAACTTACGAATAGTAGGTCACGGGTCTAAACCCAGCCAGTAATTTACACATCACCACTGTTCTCAAAACGGTGAAGGACAACATCGTGAGGCAACCAGCACAAAAATTCGAAGTCATATTATGTGACATCCACCAACACGCACTGAGACCGCGAGGTAAATTACGGCCCGTTCCCTCTAAAAAAGTTATGAGTTTAAAAAAGTTATGACTTTACATGTGCATGGATGATGGATTGTGTGAGAAGTGATATGAAAGAAAAGGGAGTTAGTGATAGCGTAACGAGTGACAGGACAGAATGGAAGAAAAAACGTGTTGCGCCGACCCCAAATAAAACGGGACAAGGGCAGGAAGATGATGATTTGATCCCTCTCCTAGAGAGGAGGCCTGAGTCCCAACAGTGGAAACATTATAAGGCCGACTATTTTTTGATATATATTTTATCTATGATAGGCAAAATTCCGAGTAAATTTATGGATTTTTCCCCAGAGAGTAGGACATCTTATCTCTTCTCTTGACTGCCTTAAATGATGACAAATGCGTAAGGTTACCCGTCGACCTGTCTACAAGCTAACGCTTACGCGCGGGTATTTTAATCAATGGCTTTTTTCCGCGGATTTACTGCCGTCGCTTATCCCAAAAAAACGCTTGGGCTGCGGGAACGTTTGTAAGAGTAATCTTGGCCCTACATCACAAAGGGATAGAACATAGGTGAGTTTTAGTCAGTTAGTGAAAATATGACAAGCGTTCTCTTTCCAGTCTAGAGCGGGAAAAGTCATGTAATGTCTTCTCGTGAAAAAAAAAACAGATTTTTGTCAGACGAAGTATCAATAAGGCATTTTTTTGTTTAAGTTTATGTATATATGTAATGAAATGACATTTCATAACGCGCGTTGAAGTTGTCAATGGAATTTATGTTCTGTGGAACGGGGTGACGTGTGATTGAATGACAGATGCTGTTTAGATCTAAACATCATTACATCACATCATCATTTCATCATTTCATTACATATATAACTATCTTTTGCCCGCAGTTTCGCCCAAGTACGTAATATATATAACCTATGTCAGTCAGGTATAAAGCAGCTTTCTATTGGTGAAAAAAATTTAGCAATCGGACCAGTACGTCCAGAGATTACGTCCAACAAACAAAAAAAACTTTACCCTTTTATTATATTATGTACACAGTATAGATGTAGATTAATAAAGTGTTTGAGAACAGGGGGGCCAGGTGGACTATACCTACCCACTAAGGTTTTGCGCCCACATCAGAATGTTAGACTACCGATTACCGATTCACAATTCTATGATAGACACAACAAATTACTGACAAATTAAATTTAATAAAAACTAACCTAGATTTAATTTTGATATTTTGGCTTTGATTTATATAGATTATTTATATAACACTTTTTTCGAAAAATAAAATAATGGAAAAGAAAATTTTTAAACAAAACAAAATTGCCATGTTTTAAAAAAAATCTCCCAGCTTTATCTTCGCCAGAAAACGTCATACACCACCCTTTCTCAGATCTTATCAAACCTCAATTGTACTCAAGCTCTCCCACACATTTATGGCTCATATAAACGCCTTCATTTCTCTCTTTGTAGCAGAACTTGAAACGTTATTGTTCTATAAAGGTTACACAACCACTAAATGTAAACATTCTTAAGTACAGAGAATTTTAATAATGGGGAAGTTTTATGATTTAGTTGACATTATATTGAATTAAATGGGATTAAAATACTGTTAAGCCGTTAAACTTGAACATGCCATATATTTGAGGAAATAATGAGTAGCGTCGAATAATTAAAAAGCATTGCTGTTCGAAAGATCTAGAATAGACGTACGTACCCAGGCTTAGAAAAATCTCGAAACATCTACCTACATACCTACCTACTATTATTATTTGGAATAACAATAGTGGTATGTACTGGGTTGGTCGGTTGTATCTATTAGTTTGATTTAGGAATTCACTAACTCTTCTTTACGTAATTCTGCACACTACTGTCTACAACTCTTCTAATTTTTCCTTTTCGCAGGTCTGCTGGAAGAAATTTCTTTGTGACATAAGCAGTACCTTTGTACATAGTTTTATAATATGTTATCTCCTTTTCTATTTTTGTGTGTACGTAAATTATAAAATAAATAAATAAATAATTTAAATGCACGAGAATTTCTAAGTCACACGTGAACTTTTGCGCTATTACTATTATATAATAAAAAACGTACCTATAATAAATTAAAAATAAGCCAGTTAAATTACTATATATATAGTAATTTTACTTATAACTGGCTTATTTTTAATTTATTATTGGTACGTTTTTTATTTTATTATAATTGCAAACGGTAGTGTGACGTCATACAAGGTCACACAATTTCGTTTCACACTGGAGCATCGTGCGAAACGAAATTATCGTTTCAAGTGCCACTTCAAAGCTCTTTTTATTTTGTTTCGACTTCGTGTCCTCAAAAACTACTGTTCATGTGGACGAAGTCGCAGGTAAAAGCTAGTATAATGCAGAGGCAAAAGTTTGTATGTATGCGTGTATGTTTGTTACTCATTCACACTTAAATAGCTGAACGGATTTGGATGAAATTTAGCATACGAGCAGACCATGTCCTAGAATAGGACATGAGTAATTATATACTTGCACACAGACAAAGCCGTTAAGAGAAGATATTGTGTCATCATCATCATCATCATCATTTCAGCCGTATACGTTCACTGTTGGACATAGGCCTCTCCCAAGCGTCGCCACAACGAACGATCCTGTGCGTCTCGCATCCATCGGTTTCCAGCAACCTTAACCAGGTCATCAGTCCACCTTGTTGGAGACCTTCCAACGCTGCGTCTTCCTGTACGCGATCGCCACTCCAGAACCTTTCGGCCCCAACGGCCATCTGTTCTGCGAGCAATGTGCCCTGCCCATTGCCACTTAAGTTTGACAATTTTGTGCTATATCGGAAAATTTACGCAACGACAAGATATTGTGTACATAAGCCCAAAAAAATTAACACAAAGTAACACAGTATTGGTAAAAGTTGTAGCATATACAATGTATTATACTACACCAGTCTCCCATGGGGGTAAGTCCAAACTAACTAGAGCGGCGTCCTACAATCGATTCCTGTTTCATGTTTTGTTTTCGTCGTTTTTATCGAGTCTCTACTAACTTTATTTTCTTTTTCTATATGGCTAGGAGTATCATAATGGCCCCTTAGTTAAGATCCCGGCGAGCCATGGCTAGCACGCTCTCCGACCGTCCGGTAACTGTCCGGACCGAGCCCAAGACGTCGACGGCGCGCACTGTTTCTGCGCGCCTCGAGGTGTCAGCAACAGAAGGGGCCCAGCTGGGTCGAAGCCTACTGGGGCCAGGGTTATTCGAAAGGAACTCGAGCCCCGGTATGAAGGCTAGAAGGAACGGGGTGGGTTTTTGTCAGAAAGAGTCTGACACTATTTCCCGCTCCACCCAAGAGCGGGGGTTGTCATTGGATGATTTTTGCCCAACAAAAAAAAAGCCCCCTTAGCCAAGTTACAACCGTTTCGTGTCGAATTCCGTTCTCCAATCGGTAACGCCTCGGTGTCAGCAATTGTAGAAAACGATAACACGCCATGTTAACACGCCTGAGTCGGCTGCTCGGTCTACAATTTCTTTAGAAAACGACATTTTAATAAAGGATGTAGCGTTGAACATTATAGAAACGATAACAATTCATTCTACCATTTTAAGCGATGTGAACTTGGCTTCGAATTTTCTATTCGTTTGTTCTGACGGCTTGTCTTAACGTTGAGATGATGTCATTCCCATGCATTTGATTAGTTTTCGACTAGCATTAACGAAACAGATTATCAACTTGGCTAGGGGTGCATACAAGCACCAAGTTTTGAATACGTGTCTTAGTTTAGCAATGCCCCAGTCGGTAACGTGCCCCACGTTACCGACTGGGGCATGTATGCCTTGTTTACCATAGGTACCGGTTAATCAAATTTCGCTATTATTTTCCTACGTCTGGGCTAATATTTCATAAGCTTAAAAAGAGGAGGTCTTTTCAAGCTTATGAAATATTATTAATTAAAAAATAATCTTGTCTTGAGGAAAGCCCAAAAATGAAATCTACAGAAATAAGAAATTATTTCTGTCGATCTTTATTTAGGTGTTTGCGTTATATTATGGTGGAGACTTTGATTAAATTGTAATTTCCTTCTGTGTTGTGATAAAATTCTTTGAAAAAATGTTTTGCGACGTTTTTAAACGTTTTTTTTGGGTCCTAATAGTCTGTTACTAGTGGTAAAGCTGTAAATTAGTATAAAATATACCTATTTATTCCAACCGACCTTAAAATAAAAATAAAATTTTATTATTGTTTATTTAATTTTATTCATGGGGCCGAAAGGTTCTGGATTGGCGCAGACGCAGCGTCGGAAGGCCTCCTACATGTTGGACCGATGACCTGGTGAAGGTTGCGGGAATCCGATGGATGCGGGACGCATAGGATCGATCATTGTGGCGACACTTGGGGAGGCCTATGCCCAACAGTGGACGTCTATCGGCTGAAATGATGATGATGATGCAAAAAAATGGTCAATGATATTTTTTGTGTGTATTTTAAAACACAAAAAATATAATTGACAATTTTTTTGCAAAAGAAGAAAATGTATCTTTAATATAAAGTTCATTTGAAGTTACAATTTCAAGTCAAGCCAAGGATATTAGAATTCAAAGTAACCCGTTTAAAAAAACTCCTGTTTTATTTATGTTGTAAAGACCTTTTATATAATATACAAACTATTATCGAAAATTCGCTACAAACTTCATTGCTAAGCATTTCACGAACATACAATACCAATTTAAGTAATTATGTTAAAGCTATACCAAACACAATCTTTGAAGATGTAATTATATTCCTATAGACTCTTGAGACACTGTTAAAACAATGCTGTAGAAACAATTGAATCTCTTCATAATGTTAATTCAGATTACATTTAATAAAAGCGTATCTTTCTTCTGCGATAAAACCATTCGATAAATTTGATTAACAAAGAGCACAACTAAAGTTTAAAGTTAGGTCTCTGGTCTAATAACAATACCGCGGGATTGCTAGAAAGAAAGGCAATGTTTTTTTTATGGTGGGCTAAAATCATCCAATGACAACCCCCGCTCTTAGGTAGAGCAGGAGATAGTGTCAGAGTCTTACTGACTAAAAACCCATCCCGTTCCTTCTAGCCTCTTCATACCGGGGCTCGAGCTTCCTTTCGGATAACCTTGGCCCCAGTAGGCTTCGACCCAGCTGGGCCCCTCCTGTTGAGAAAGGCACTGTGAGAACACTGTTAGACTCCATTAATTTTTAGATTTCTTCTTATTACAAAATTCCTTTTTTATTAAGATTATTTTTACTGTGCTTTTGGGATATATTGTAACATCAACCACTTTTTTTAAAAGAGTAACCATGGAGTCTCTTGCCGGTTCTTCTCAATAGAGATTGATCAATTTGGAACCGTGCACTAGCTTCTGACATTTTCTAAGTGCCCATGTAGGTCTAAGTGAAATGGCAATGGCAAAGGGCAACCCCAGCCCGCTCTAATTTCGGAGTCAGCCATCAAAAGTTCTCCTCGAAATTCCACCCGCTGTCGAAGACAAGTCCCAAGTATTTCATCATAGACCCGCGGGCTATGAAAGCACATGGCTTCGAACTTGTGCAGTGCCGCCTCAAGTCCTAACTGCAGGATCCTCTCCACGACTGTCTCAAACCCGCGTGCAATAATTCAACTACTGCCTGGAGCGACACCCTCTCCGCCAAGACCACCACATTAACGTCTCACCACAAATTGTAAAAAAACACAAGAATCCAATACAGCAAAGCAGCATTACGCGCTATGAACTCCACATCCTGTTGTTGCAGACACCAACCCGATATGCTATACAAAACAACAAAATACGACACGACACGACACAACACAACACAGCACAATACAATACACCACGACACAACTGCTTAGCAGATAGACCTAACGCTAATATAGTTCAGCTACTGGTTCTCAAAGACAATAAGCTTATGTCAGATAATATCCAATGTGTAACGTCTTTACCAAGTTAAACGAGGTAATAGAGTTATCGGAGTTGTGAGGTAGAAACTTGTCAGTGTTAATAATGTGTTTAATTATAGAATTTACTGTATTGTTGATAATTAAATTGGTAGTACTGTTTCTAACATTGGATGTTGTGATACTAGGATTGAATTGACATTATAGATTAGTGTTCACGGACGCAAGGCATGACAATGCATATGGTGTATCCCCTTAGTGCAGCGGTCGGCAACCTTTTGGCAAGCAAGGGCCACAAGGTGACAAAATAAACTATAGGCGGGCCGCAGTCATTATACTCGCGTTAACCCAAGAAGCCCAACATACCTTCACATAATAATTGGTAATATTCCATTAAAAATATAAAAATGCCATTGAATATTGTTAAAAAATACGGAATTTAATTCGTACACGTAAAACTTACATTAGATAAAAACAATAGAAATATAAAGAAATGCAAACTACAAGCTAACCTACCTAAATAGGAAACCGATTTTACACAAATTTTAGTGCGATGTCTGAGGTTGCATTTGAGAGGCTATTTCTTGTATCTTAACAGTCATATTTGTCGTGGTAATTCGTAGAATAGCTCTCAAATGCTCATCTGTGAGACGATTATTTTTTTCTATAATTTACAATTGAAAATGTTTGTACGCATAAATAAGTGCTACCAAAAATTGTAATGAACTGTTTAGCAAACTTTTTCAACTCGTCAAAATCAGATGACAAGCTACCATAAAATTTAACAAGATCATTGATTTCATAGAAAGAGCTTTTGAGAACATCATTAGATTGGAGATCAATCACGTTCATTTGTAAATGACTCGGTACATCCTCAATATCACACGAATAAGGGTTTGCAAAAATCTTCAGTACGCTTGAAGACGCGACGCTCTTTTGTTCGTTCGCAGGTAGAGCGAAGTGCATTTTTGACACATTGTTGCCGAGCAGAGAGGGTAGATGGCGTGCTTACTTAATTCATGTATCCCCAAGCGACCACCGGTGGCCGCGCATCTATTGTCTTACTATTGTGTCTCTAATTGACGGTATCTGAAGGGTTAATGCGTTGATTTTGATAATCTATATATATAAAAATCAATGCCACTTATAAAAAGTGAATGTTTTGTAAATTGTTATAACATATTTACAAAACATTCACGGACCGTAAGTAAGACGTCCCCGGGCCGCGTGTTGCCGACCGCTGCCTTAGTGCATTATAAAAGAAAGCTTTGTGTTAAATTTTATATTCCTAGTCCCAATAGGTTTAGCTGTCAGTGTCTCCTTTTATAAATATAGATTAAAGCGCATTATATATGTTTTTTTTTTTCTACGAAGTGTTGAAGACTAAGAAGTTATCTACACTAATATTATAAAATAAATATTGTATTTTTTATTGGAACGAAGTTCCTTATCGCGCGTTGTTTTTATTTGTAGGAGATAATCACTGAAAGTACGGGCTTGGTTGCTAAAATTCATTCTACGATACAAAATAATTTATTTCAAATAGACCACTTTTGAATAGTCAATATATTTGCACGCCATGTTATGGCAGGATATGCTGAAACAAATTTACTGTAACACCTTATGTACCATATTCTAGCAAATAAATGTTTGATTTGATTTCAAATTGGTCGGTCAGTCCAAGAAAAGTATTGATAGAAAATTGGTTCATTCCTGAGTGGTGCAGGCTATATTAAATTATGTACACGAGTGAAGCTGCGGGCAAAAGCTAATTCTTTATAATTTATTACGTCACTGAGCAAGATGATCGAACCAATTACTTAGGATTACCAATAATCGCTTTAGCTACAGCTAATGCTTCTGTCGTAACGTTAAATGCCTACTTATTTATTATTTATTTATCCTCACATCGGAACGCCTTGCAGCAATTACACCTGTACCGACATCTATGGCGTCACACAAGAACCAATCCTGCATCGCGCAGACCATAACACCTGTCTGGTCGGAGGATCCTCCCTTTTCTAAGGAGGTTTGCGGGACTTTACTCTCTGTTCCACATACCTCCAAAGATATTTCGACTTCAAATAATATAAAGCTCATCCTGACAAAAATTCTTATAAAATATCCAAATTTTCTGATTCCCAAGACGTTTTGTTAAATTTTCTTTCATTATTCTTGAAGGCAATTCTCCAATCATCCGCTATTTTATCGCCTCAAGCTATAACACGCAAATTAATTTCGTAGCGATAATACTAACCGTCAACCACCCAGTTTACAGTCGGTAATAAAACCCGCTTTTAAATGACTTCTCGAATGAAACGATACAAGATATTTATTCTGCTGTATCAGGGAAGAAGTAGGGTTTTACGTCTTCTTCTTTATCTCTCCTATCTCGTTTAGTATCGGTCTATCGTTGTTATTATTTCGATCGAAAGATGTCCACTGTTGGACATAAGCCTCCCCCAACCATCGCCAGAACGAACGATCCTGTGCGTCTCGCATCCATCGGATTACCGCGACTATCACCACGTCCTCGGTCCACCTTGTGGGAGGCCTTCCGATGCTGCTACCCGCCCAAATAGGTAAACAAACCCATTTTTTTCTCACAGAATTAGGTCCATTGAATTAAAAATTAAAAAACATTTAGGGTGTCTGAGGTTTTGCGCATTAAATGTTACACAATACACAATTCACACAATAACAATATTTTAAAATACCTTGTTAGGGCGCTTTAAAATCCCAGGACGCTTCTTTAAAACTATCCAGGATATCTTAAAACAATATAAAAACTAAGATATGTTCTGGGAAAACAGGACGGTTGGCAACTCTAGAGTAGACTAGAAGCTGCCCAACAAAGTTGGAAAAACCCTAGGGAGATTGATTGTATTGATTTTAAAGTAGATTGTAGTAATGATTGAAAGCAGTGGTCGCTCAGTAAGAGCGCGGAGGCTCAGTGGTAACAGACCAGATTTACGAATATTTGTGGTGGTGCAATTTGTGGATTCAAACCACAAGCTCTTTGATACTTTATTACCACTCCATAAACTTGCGTTTTCATTGGTCTTTGAGCAATGTGCGATTTATATTTTACATCAGTGAGACAAAAACCAATACACATTAATCATTATTATCTGTGCGGTTTTATTAAATAATTAGAAAAACCTTCTGTTGCATTTTGACCTTTTTCGTACTCGTATTTAGAGTTCATATTTACTTACTACATGTCACGGATTGTTAATTTTATTATTATGTTTATGTTTAAGCCCCATAATAAGCGGATAGCAATTTATGTTCGCGGTTTATTAATTTGTTGTTAAATGGGTTTTAACTTTGAATTAAATTTTAACAAAGTTGGTCAATGCTAAATTATATTCTTTATATTTAAGTTTACTTGTATGGTTCCTAAACCAAAATAGAAAGAAATGGGTGAAACAAACATAGCTTCAAGATATAATCTATATATATAAAAATCAATGCCACTTTTCGTTGTTATTTTATAACTCAAGAACGGGCTCACCTATCCAAATCAAATTTTTAGGCTTTGTTTGGACTATTTAGTAGATGGTTTATGTGAAGTTTGGTAGGGTAGAGTAGGGTAGAGTAGGGTAGAGTAGGGTATAGTAGGGTATAGTAGGGTAGAGTAGAGTATAGTAGGGTAGAGTAGAGAAGAGCGGGAGCGAAGGACTCGCGTTTGACCACTATCTCATCTGATGGTAAGCAATGATGTGGCTGACGATGGAATAGAAGTAACCAATTCATTCTTGAGTTAAAGACCCCTATATGATCAAGCTAAACTATAACCAATATCAGAGTCATCATTATCATCAGTTCAGCCGAAACATGTCTCTGGAGGTAGGCGGAATAGAGAGTAAAGTCCCGCAAACCTCCATTGAAAAGGGAGGATCCTCCAACCAGAGAGGTATTATAGTCTGGTGGGCTACTGCCCGATAGTTGATTTCTGGCTGTCGTATATATTCAAATCGCGCGGAGAACTTAGATTGCGCGATACAGGATTTCGTATTTTCTTCGTAGGTTTTATGTGGCGTCATAGATGTCGCTACATGTCCATTGTTAGACATAGACATCTCTCAGTATGGCCACAACGAACGGTCCTATGCGTCACACAACCATCGGATTCCCGCGACCTTCACCAGGTCGTAGGTTACACTTGTGGGAGGCCCTTCTTTCTTCTTCCGGCACGCGGCTACCACTCCAGAACCACCAAACTTTCGAAATTTAAATGGAATAATTGTATTGAAATATTTATAACTTGTTATTTTGTCAGATCTTCTGTTACCAGATTAGTGCAGTTCCGGATAAAGCCGAAACTGGAAGAGAAGCCGAATAATCAGTTACGGCTACGGTTTCGGCTGCAAATTGTATTTCAGTTTCTGTCGGTTACTAATAATATTACAGATACAGTTTGGCCTCGATACCGTATCGAGCATTCTAAAGGAAAATTTATTTATTCTGAAGATCAGATAGAAGCAATAAACAGATTTATTGGGCCGTATAACTTGAGTTCCGTAGTTTTGATGTGAAGGCCGGTATTACGAAACTTATGTTTTGTACATTTGTGTAATGGATTGCTGGACTAGTCTTGTGTAAATACGTTCAAGTTTGTGTCCAAGTTTGAATGTAATGTTATTTATTATTATTATTTATTATATTATTTATTGTACACCACAATATCAAATTCAATCTATTTGTATTGTATTATATTCTTTGTTATTTATTTATTAAAACTTCTATATAAGGAGCCATGTAAAGAAAGTGTGGAAGGACTTGAAGAAGGCCTTTGCCCAACAGTGGAACAGTAATAGCTAGTTAAAAAAAAGAACCATGTCGATTACCAAGGTTAAGCAATCTTTGCTGAGGTCGGTCTATAGATGGGTGACTTGGCTATTTCATGAAAAAGTCATTAAATAAGATAAGACAAACTGAAAGAGTTGTGTTAATGTTTTTAATGCTTAACTCCGTAAATAAATGCATATTACGATCGCCAACATACTTACATATGTCTCAAGACGAAAATCTTTGACCAGTGCGTGTTGCCAGCGATGAAATATAGTCATATGTGTTGAAACGTGGTCGCTCAAAATGGGCTTCATCAGCCCCCCTAGCCAAGTTACAACTGTTTCGCTTGCGTCAGACGCTTCGATTTGACCTTGCCGCCATTTCTTTTGTTCTGACCACGTGACTGAGCGTTGAGATGACGTCATTCCCGTACATTTGAAGCTTTCTACTAGCGTTAACTATTGCAGATTAGCATCTTAGCTAGGGGTGCAGAAGTCTTAAAGTAACCCAAAGGGCAATGGACAGGGCTATGTTCGGTGTTTCCCTACGTGATCGAATCAGAAATGAAGATATCCGCAGGAGAACCAAGTTCTTCAGAAATTCACTGTTTTATGGCACTGTTTGGGAGCTAGGGCCAGGGCCTTAATATTGGAGCACCCCCTGGTGCTCCAAGGTAATCCGGTAACTCGGTTAGTTTAATTTGTGGGTGTTTAGTTTTATAATTTTATTGTGCTGTTGTATATTCTGTCTGCCCCTGATAGTAAAAAAGACGTACCTATCTAACAAAAAAGAATAAAAAAAATGTTTTGATGAATGAAACCGGCTTGTCCTAGAACCAAAATTCGAAGACATGTGACATCCACCAACCCGCACTGGGCCCGCGTGGTGGATTATGGCCCATTCCCTCTCCTAGAGAGGAGGCCTGAGTCCCAGCAGTGGGAACATTAAAAAGGCTGACGATGACGATGATGATGATGATGAATGAAATGGGAGATCGGGCCTTTTTTCCTTCTGTTAAAACCGCACTGGAGAATGTTAGCGAAATATTAAAAATACAGGCAGATGCGCTTTTCCTCCTGATTCCGGCAATGTACGAGTATACAAGTCAAATCTGGAAAAAATTTTAGATGCGTCTTTTTTACTAACGGGGGCAGATGTGTTTATTTTATTTTTTATTCTATCTATTAATTACAGTAACACCATTTGCTGAACAACACTGACATTTATATGAACGTAATAAATAAATAAAGTTTAATATACCTGCAAATATTCTCGCAGGTTTAGTAGTCCCTTTAACCCTTCAGATACCGTCAATTAGAGACACAATAGTAAGACAATAGATGCGCGGCCACCGGGTGTCGCTTGGGGATTCATGAATTAATCACAAAATATTTGTATTCACGCATACGGTTTTATTCATGGTCGTAAGTTTCTGTAAGTTATTATTCACATATTATTAATATAAGCCTGTTATGTCCCGCTGTCTGGCTATCACAGCTCATGAGATACAGCCTGGTGACAGACGCACAGACAGACGGCTGGACAGCGGAGTTTTACTGTCCCCGCCCACGGACTTCAAAAAAACGCCGCTTCAAGCTTCATTTTGAGGTGGCCTTTTTTGTGGCTCGTGTGCGGTAATGACGCCACAAAAAAACGCTTAAAGCGGCTTCAAGTTTCAAGCTGTCGCGCGCTTCAGCTATTTTTTACGATGGCTCCTAGCTTTTTTTGTGGCCGCTTCTAGAGTTTTTTGTGGCGGCGTTTTCATTAGGCCCGTGTGTGGAGACAGTAATAGGGCCCCGTTTTACCGTTTGGGTACGGAACCCTAAATAGAATGAACAAACAGAAAAGTGACGTCATTACTCTTAGAACTACATGAATGCAAAAGATATCGCGAGATATTTCGACCACACCCTAACTTTCTTTATTATCAATATTTTCGTTTTCATTTATTATTTTTTTCTTTTCCATTCATTAATTATTTATTTAATGTTAGTTTTTTACTTATTTTCTTCAATGTGTATGGAGTTGTTTTGTTTTATTAAATAAAGTTTTAGTTTGTAATTTTCCATTGTATGCCGTGGACATCCTCTGTAACTTACTAAAGCTTGTAATTTTCCATTGTATGCCTTTTACAAACTCTGTAACTTAATGTTAGAAAGTAATAAAGCTTGTAAATAAATTAACCAAATTTGATAAAATTTTTAGAAAAGGATTTCTTTTTAGTGTTCTTTGCTGTTTAGTTACACAAAATATCGTCTAATTAAACGATAAGATGTAATTCCCGTGGAATAAATATCGAGTTACAAGTGAGATGAACTGCTATTACTTAAATGAGCCCAAAACAAACCTCCTTTCAAAAACATCTTTATCATCAAGAGCCTATTGACGGTAGTGAATGGTTCATCCTTGTATTAGGTTGTAACAAAATTGATACGTACTTCCGTCCTTTCGTTAGCTAAAGTGTTTAATTAAGTGGCTGGCTGAGAGCAGCCCCTGTTCACGTTATGAAGGCCTTTTGTTCCGACATATTGAAGGGTTTGACACGACGTTCGACAGTCTATAGGTTCAGTTTTTGGACGGTTCTGTCTAGTTGATTAATGGACGCGTTCGGTTTTGGGTAGTCTAAAAGGCTGGAGTAAATCTGGCTCTATCTTTTTGACTGATCTCGAATCGATCAGCCGCTTTTTGTGTATTTTTACCGTACGAGGTCTATTATGCCTCGTACGAGTCTTCTTTGTGGTCCAGTTAAGAAAAACATAGTATTTCTGCCGTGCTGAGGCTGTAATTTCAATTTGGTTTAGTTTAGAAAAGAGATGGGACCTAAGATTCCAAATTAAAACGGAATATAGTAGTGTATCTACTTTAACACGGGGTCACTTTGACCTCGTATGAAACTTAGTCTAAAAAAATTAAGTTTCTTTAACGTTAAGAGGTGCAATAATCCTCTTACCGTCAAAATTGTACTTTTCAAACGAGGCCTTAAACGCCTCATACTGCAGGAATGGAAATTATTAACTAAAAACTTCTACAGATTTATATATGTATAGATTTGTCTTAAATCAATCGAGAAACGAATGATTTCAGTTTAGCGTGCATTATTCTTTTTTATTGGCTTTTCATTAAATTCTCCAAAGCCAATCCTTTGACATCGAGGTTTCTTTGAAACATTTTTCTCGCCTGAAATATAATCAAGTACCTACAAATTGAACTGAAGCTGAAAACACCTGCACATCTACAACAATTGGAATACTTACAGAACTTTTAAATAAAATATTGCTCAAGGAGTAACAAGTTCCTTTACAAATTCTTCTGCATTTGTGTTTATAAATTGCTGTAAAGTTTCTCTTATAACAGGGAGAATTTTTAATGGCTTCACGGCAAAGGGTAGTATTTAAAGGCTGTAGACGACATTACGTAAAGTTTAAAGAAACCCGGTGACCTATGTATGTATTGCATTTTGCGCCTCAGCTATGATGGTAATTATTTTACAAGTTTTTTTTTTAGTTTCACCTGTCTCAATCTTTGTCTGTAATCAAAAATTGTATTTTATTTATTAATTTTGACCCACTTCCCTGTGACCAATTGAGCTCAAATTTTGCATGCATCTGTTAATCAGATTTTTTTATGGTGGGCAAAAATCATCCAATGACAACCCCCGGCCTTGAACGGAGCGTGAGATAGTGTCAGACTCCTACTGACTAAAAACCCTCCCCGTTCCTTCTAACCTTCATACCGGGGCTCGAGCTCCCTTTCGGTTAACTCTAGTCCTAGTAGGCTTCGACCCGGCTGGGCCCTTGCTGTTGCTGACAACTCCTTTAGGCGCGCGGGAACAGTGCGCGCCGTCGATGTCTTGGGCTCGGTCCGGACAGTTACCGGACGGTCGGACAGCGAGCTACCCATGGCTCGCCATCCGCAAGCCGCACCTCGTCTATGACATCACAGAGTTACATTTTCATTTCATTGTATAAACATAACTTCAGCTATGTTCATTCAATTATTGTTATTGTAAAATGGTTGCTATAAAACTTTGTGTTCTTGTTGGAGTGCGCGATAGAACCAATTTGAAATCTTCGGAAGTTGGTTACAAACGATTTTCCTTTTAAGATAAGGAACTTGGATTAGGTGCATTGAGAAAGAAGAAACTTGTAGATAACGTAATGAGGTTGGAGTTACATTGATAACATTTTCATTAACATGAAAAAATTTTATCAATGGCTGTTGTACAGCCACAGTTTTACTTAACTGTCCACACACAGGCCTCAAAAAAAACGCTAGAAACGGCCGCAAAAAACTGCTGAAGCGCGCGACACCTTGTGTCCGGAGAAGCTTGAAGCCGCTTCAAGCGTATTTTTTGTGGCGGCACCGCCGCACCAAAATAAGGCGGCGTTTTTTTGTGGCCGTGTGAGGGGACAGTTATACTCAATAAAATGTTACATCCACATGCATACCAAAATTTTAAAAAAGAAAAAAAAACTCCTGTATTTGGTACACAAATACACACTACAAAGTAACAATGATAGGGCATAGCATGATGTGAATTCCAGTGTTCCCACAGCTGGGATTCAAGTCTTTTCTTCTTCTTGCAATTTTTTGTTTATTTGGTGTACAATAAAGAATACAATAAAAAAAAAATGGGCTGTAATCAACCGCGGGTCTAGTACAGGTTGGTGAATGTCAAATGGTATAGATTTGTCTCTAGGACATGCCGTTTTGTGATATGTTTTTCTTCACCATTTCTAGAGCAGTGGTAATGAAATAAATTACACAAAGTAAAGTTTAGTAGTAAGGCCAGAGTTTGAACCAGCGACACGTAGCTCGTAAATCTGAGCTGTCAACGCGGCCACCACTGCTCTGCATCATGCAATCGCAGATCTAAAATTTCATGTACATTATGTACTTACCCTGCTCCCATTGACATTAGATAACTGGCCTCAAAAGTTTAAGTTAGCTATAAATAATATAATTTTAGAGAACACAGTGTACTCCAAAAGTCCATTATCATTTTAGCCGAAATAGGTCCACTGTTCGACATAGGCCTCCCCCAAGTGTCGCCATAATTACCAGTTCTGTGCGTCTCATCGGTCCACGTTGTGGGACGCCACTGCAGAACCTTTCGTCCCCATCGACCATCGATTCTGCGAGCAATGTGCCCTGCCCACTGCCACTTAAGTTTGATGATTCTTTGAGAAATGTCGGTTACCTTGATTCTCCTGCGAATATCTTCATTTCTGATGTGATCATGCAAGGAAAGTCCTATCATAGCCCTTTCCATTGCCCTTTCAGTGGCTTAAGTCTTCAGATAAGATATCGTCCCATCCAAAAGGTATTTTAACCCTTCAGATACCGTCAATTAGAGACACAATAGTAAGACAATAGATGCGCGGCCACCGGTGGTCGCTTGGGGATTCATGAATTAATAAAAAAATATAATAATAACACGAAGAGGTAAGAATATTATTATTATCTTTTATTAAACAATATTATTAATAACCGGTGTCAGATATAAGAAGCTCATTTACCATCTTATAACGAAATCATAAATTATTTATTACTTATTAAGTACTGCTTCTGTTGTCCATTTCTCACGTTATTGAGATTGGTTGGTTTATTAGAAGTGATAAAAATTGTGTTAATTAAGAATAAAGGTTTTGTATAATATTCAAGTTATATTTTATAACTAAACTAGCGACCCGCCCCGGCTTCGCTCGGGTGCAATGCTGATATAAACCTTCCTCTTGAATCTCAATCTATTAAAAAAAAAACCGCATCAAAATCCGTTGCGTAGTTTTAAAGATTTAAGCGTACATAGGGATTAGGGACAGAAAAAGCGACTTTGTTTTATACTATGTAGTGAAGAGTTATGAATATGGATCGATGGGGAGAGAGAGGAAGGCCAAAGAAAAAATAGAAGGATTCTGTGAGGAGTGTTAACGTGACAGATGACAAGACAGAATGGAAGGAAAATACCGGTTACGCCGACCGCAAGTAATATGGGACAAGGGCAAGAAGAGATGATATAGTTTAAATGCCTAAATTGAAGGAAAGGTGTTCAAAACCAGCCAAGTGACGGCTACGTTTTTTCGGCACGGTTTCGCAAAGTACACAACACACCTAAAAACAGCAAAAAAATCACGTTGATGCAATCCCTTAAATATTTATTTTATTTCCTTTTTTTTGTCAGGAGCAATACATCATCTGTGAAATTTCTAATTATCACGGATGATGAGACAAGCGGGCAGACAGCAGTCTTATTAATAGGGATTTTTTTATGACATCCCTCGCTCTTGGGCGGAGCGGGAGATAGAGTCAAACTTTTATTGACTAAAAACCCACCCGTTTCCTTCGTGCCTTCATACCGGGGCTGAGCCATCTCTCGAAACTAATGCTGGCCCCAGAAGGCTTCGACACAGCTGGGCCCCTGCTGTTGCTGACAACTCCTTGAAGCGCGCAGGAACAGGGCGCGCCGTCAAAGACAGGAGTCGGTCCGGACAGTTACCGGACGATCGGACAGCGAGCTACCCATTGCTTGCCGTCCGCAAGCCCACTTAGTAATAGGGTCCTGTTTTACCCTTTGGGTACGGAATCCTAAAATGTCCTGTTTCTGTACAGCCACCCTAGCCAAGTTACAACCGTTTCGCTTGCGTCGAACGCTTCGAGTCGATCTTGCCGCCAATTATTTTGTTCTGACCACGTGACTAAGCGTTGAGGCGACGTCGTTCCCGTCCATTTGAAGCTTTCTACTAGCGTTAACTATTGTAGATTAACAACTTGGCTAGGGGGCAGGTCCATCTATCCTAAACGCAACGCATATGGATTAGGCAACTTTTTCAAACGCAGTCACTTTTAAATTCTAAAATGTAACCAGAATATAACCAGTGTAACAAATAAATGAATTTGCTTGTTGTTACTAAGAGACATAATGTGGTTTCAAAAAGTGTGATATTTATGCCGATCTTACCTGTTTGGTTTTCTGGCTAAAAATAGATATTTGTGTTTTGGACCCAAACGAACCTTTTTGTATTGCCACATAAAAGGGTGAAACCATTCCTGGTGTGTTAACTTGAATTGCTAAGTACCTACGTTAAATGTTTGAACCAATAATACTTTTAAATGAAAATCTGTATTTTTTGTTAAAATAATTTAGAATCAATGGACGTTTATTTTTGTACTCCTGTAGTACAAAAGTATTAAGTATATTAACTTTTCTAGTTAGTTAGTTCATCATCATCATCATCATATCACCCGAAAGACGTCCACTGCTGGACATAGGCATTACAATTTAAATCAATTTCTTTTAAAAAACTCATCAACAAGAGCTTTAACATTTTAAAAATGTGATGTGGAATCCTGGAGGAGCGCTGGCCTGATGCTGCGGAAGCGAGCGTACGTGACCCACCGCCGCGCCGCTCCTGCGATGACTACCACTCCACTGCGGTAGCCGATTCTGAATTAAGTGCTCCATTGGTGTAATTGCTGCAAGGCGTTCCGATGCGAGGATAAACAAATAAATAAATAAATAAATAAATAAATAAATAGGCCTCCCCAAGCGTCGCCACAACGACCGGTCCTGTGCATCACGCATCAATCGGATTCCCGCAACCCTGGCCAGGTCGTCGGTCCACCTTGTTGGAGGCCTTCCAACGCTGCGTCTTCCGGTACGTGGTCACCACTCCAAAACCTTTCGTCCCCATCGATTATCTGCTCTGCGTGCAATGTGCCCTGCCCATTGCCACTTAAGTTTGGCTACTCTTCGAGCTACGTCGGTAACCTTAGTTCTCCTGCGGATATCTTCATTTCTGATGCGATCACGATTTTTATTCGTATTTATTATTTTTGTTCACGTAAGTTCACGTATCCTTTCTATGTGTGTAAGCTCGAAACAATTGGTGTCATAGAAAATAAAACATGCACACAGGAACAATGTGCAAAAGAATCTACTTACACAACCAAAATTAGTCCATTTTCGTGAGAGACTACTGTAGTAGAATTTAGCTTCACAATGATCTACTGGGGCAGTGGGTTGAGCACATAACTCGAAGAATAGGTCGCTGGGGCCTGAAGGTTCTTTAAGGGTGTCATAAACCCTAAGACGTAGCTTTGGTAGTCCTCCGACAAGGTGGACCGATGAACTGGTCAGGGACGCGAGTCACATCACCGGTCGATGCACCTACCAAAACTTGAGGCCTATGTCCAACATTGGACGTCTTCCGGCTGAAATAATGATGTCGAGACCGATGAGTAATTATTTTTTGTGTTTGATGCAGGTTTCTTAACAATAAATATAGTTAAATTAGGTATCCATATCGCGATCATAAGAAAACGGAGCGCTTCACTATGAAGTCGCATACGGAGCAGCTCGAACAGTCTCCTGAGGGTGTTGTCTGAGCGGTGGGACCTGTCCCTGATACAGAGGTGGATGCAGCTTCATGTTAGCGGCTCTCCTCGTATAGTGTGACATTTTGTGTGTGTGAAAAATAATTGTTGTTATTATTGTGTGCGTTTAATTTTGTGATTGTGTGTTATTTTATTTTTGTATTGTAAATTTAATTGATTATTTTAATTTAATTGTATTTTTATTTTTTGTTTGTATCATTTGTACTAATAATTTCTAATCATTGTAATTTAATTTTTTGTGTAATGTATATGGACTATGTCTGAAATAAAGATATTGAATTGAATTGAATATCACAGCAGAGAAACCCATCAGCTTCAATAAAGGCTGTATCCAAATTTATCTACGGTGGAAACGGTTCCGAACCCTAAGATATATGGCCGTCGTCCCCACTTCATCATCATCAAGTTATACGAGAAACGCGCGAGAGGTTAAGCCACTTTCACGTTAAACATAACCCTCAGTCCAAGACCCTCGCCTTTAAACCTTACAAGGGTAAATGCGGCACAGTAACCTTAGTTTAAAGGGTTCTGTGGTAAACTTCGGTTTAGGTATTAAACGTAAGAATTATCGCAGATGTGTTGTAGGTGCATAGACACGGAGGGTATAGCTCAATTATTAAGTACTAGCTTTTACCCGCGGCTTCCCCCGCGTTTATTAATATACATTACTCTTTCTACCCCTTTTCTCACTTAAAAAAAATAGCCTATGTCCGTCTTCTGGGACCCACCTATCTCTGTACCAAAATTCATCAAAATCGGTTTCTCCATTTAGGCGTGAAGACGTAACAAACAAACTAACTTCCGCTTCTATAATATTAGTAAGGATATGACTGGCCTGTTGGTCTAGTGGTTAGTGGTTATAATTGTTATGCCGGAGGTCGTGGATTCGTTTCCCACCCAAGACAAATGTTTGTGTGATGTGTACGATCATTTGTTCCGTTTGGGTGTAAATTATCTATAGTATAATAATATTCCACAACTATCACACAACGCCGTCTAGTCTCAAGCTAAGCAGAGCTTGTGTTGTGAGTACTAGACAACTTATAAACATACTTATACATTTATTTCTAAATACATACATATTACAGATTAATCTATAATTATCTATTTATTTAGAACTATGTAAATAAACATGTTTATCAGTTATCTAGTACCTACTCATAGTACAACCTCTGCTTAGATTGGGACTAGATAGCGTTGTGTGAAAGTTGTAAAAAAAATACTTTCTTTTAATAAAACATACAAACTGGCCAGTGTGAGTTGAAATCGCGCACGAAGAAGGTTCCGTACCATCCGTTGCAAAAAAAGGGTAAAAATATCACGTTTGTTGGATGGCAGCCCCACTTAAATACATATTTATTTTATTCTGTATTTAGAATTTGATATTATAGCGGCAACAGAATTTCATTAACTGAAAATTTCAACTGTCTAGCTATCACGATTCATGAGATACAGCCTAGTGACAGACGGAAGGACATGTAGACGGACGGACAGCGAAATCTTAGTAATATGGTCCTGTTTAAACCTTTAGGTCCATAGGAACCCTAAACAAGTTAACTGCGACCAAACACCGACTACCTAATCTACACAACTACCTACGGTAAAATTAATTTATTTTTTAAATAATTATAGAAATTAATTACCAAAGCTCCTAAATAGATTCCCAAGCCACCAGTTGCAATTAATCACGCTAAACCATGCTCATCGTAAATCTGCCATCTGCATGTCCTGATGGATATTTTGGGGTACATTTTCACCCCAGCATTGTTTCAACGCCATTTGATTTATTACGTTATAATTTGGTAATAATAATGAAATGTGTCTCTAAATAAAAGGAGGTTGAATAAACAGAAGATTTATTTAGGAGCAAATGGCGAATTTGTGAATTACTTTGAAACAAAAGGTTTTCTTGAAGTCAGTTAAGAATTCTCTTGTTAAGTTTGTACTATAGAGTCGGCTGAGGGTTTACATTTGTAAAACAATCTTCATCTCAGATTAATTTGGAAGTCGTATTTTTTTAGCTTCTCAATCCGCCAGAATAAACGGTCTTGTATGTCTCGCATTCATCGGTAAGTAAGGCATTTTTAAACGCAAAACACATAAAAAAAATAGTGGTAAAAAAGCATTACCTATATTTTATAAATTCTCCTTTCTTACTTTATTATTTATTACATTGATTAGTATTGAATATTTGTATTTTATAATACTATGATAATTAATAATCGGATAGTTAATATTAGTATTATAAATGACTTTTATATGATTTGCTAACACTACCCATTGTACACTTGTTTTTGTGAATGTTTTATCTGTACAAGTGTTCATATCATGAGGTGTACAATATAGCATAAATAAATATGTATTACTCGTATTAGAATCAGTACCTCAGATATTTTCTTTTACATACATTTATATTAAAAGAAACATATTTTTATTCATAAATGTGGTCGTGGTACTCTGTAGTCCACGATGTTTTTGCTGACCACGGCATTGAAGAATAAAAAACTAGCGAAGATTTATGTTTCACATAAATTACCCACGAAATGTATCTCCATTTTTTTTTATTTGGTCTGAACGTAACTCATTCGACGTCTTATTTAAACAAGCTTTTAATGAAAATTATTTTTTATAGCAAGTTTTTAAAGCAGGGTGTATATAAGCAGGTACGTATATAATTAATACTCGTCAAGTCGAATTATGCGAGCCCAAACTCGATGGGGTTGTGTCGTTTAACTACCAAGTTCTTATAGCCACCTTCCGGTACCATCATCAGATAAGCTCCATGTCATAATTATTTTGCATTGTCATCTGATTTACACGTGCATGCAAAATTTCAGCTCAAACGGTAACCGGGAAGTGGATCAAATTTAATTTACAAGATTTGATGACAGACAAACATCGGGACAGGTGAAACTAAATAAAAGCTAGTAAAAAAGAATGACATTTATAAACTATGTTATATTGTCAATTTGTAAATGTCAAGTTTTTTATGAACAAGAGGATAGACTCATCATCTCGAGCTGTTTATCATTTTCTTAAGCTATAAGTCTCTTTTGATAAGAAAAGGGTTGTTTTCGTTGTATCGGAGATGATAACAATTTGTCTCCTGCTGTGTGGACTCGCTGGGAATATTTAAAGAAAAAGATGTTCTTGGATTTTTTTTAAAGTTTGATAAGTTGGCGCGATGGCTCACTGAGACATTGTCTTTCCTGTTGTGCGTTCAATTTTTTTCAGTACTTGACTGCGATCCCATTTGATGGTAAGCAGTGATGCAATTGTTGATGGTGTGGCGCACTAGTTTATGCGCAGCCTATTTGAAGACACTCAAATTATCATCGGATGGGAAGACCGCAGCAGGCAAATTGTTCCATTGCTTTGA
The DNA here is from genome assembly GCA_949319445.1 of Mythimna lalbum. Classification (NCBI taxonomy): domain Eukaryota; kingdom Metazoa; phylum Arthropoda; class Insecta; order Lepidoptera; family Noctuidae; genus Mythimna; species Mythimna lalbum. The sequence goes on along the minus strand of OX439357.1, from coordinate 13,102,972 downwards.
TGAACGCGGTATAAACGACGAGGTGAAAAGCTTAGTCCGGACCGTAAGTTTCAACAATTATTAACAGGATGTACATCTAAAGAAAATTGTAAATACAATGTCTATATAATAATGCGCATTTAGTTAGTTAGTTAGCCCATTGATGTCCCACTGCTGGGGGAAGACCTTCCTCTCCCTTTTCCACACCCGTCTGTCTTCGGCCATTGCGGGCCAGTCCCTCCGGTAGTTATCAAGCTCATCTCCCCACCTTTGCCTTGGACTGCCCCGATGTCGCCTTGCGTTTAATGGGACCCAATAAGAAACTTGTTTTAAATTGATATCTAGTGCTTGATTGCGATCCCACCTGATGGTAAGCGGTGATGCAATCGTTGATGGTGAGGGCACTAGTTTATTAAGAGCCTATTCACTCTTGCGTTGTAGACACCTAAATTATATAGCTATCGTTTTTTAAATGGTCATTTGATTTTCATAAATAGGTATTCGTGCTCATATAAATTAGTAAGTATTTCCAGAATGTTTCCCTTAGGCAACATAAATATCCCAACTGTCTAGTCTAGAATAGAACTATGTAGACAAACTTCTAAGCTAAAAACCAAGAGAAAATTAGTCTTTAGCCGCAAATAGTTTAGCAATTACGTAGCATTGGTAGACATCCACAATTTCACGCGTCAATATACCCAATCAAAGGGCGCTGAAGTAATCAAAGTTGGCCCAACTATTCGCTTTGAAGACAACGATGCGAGTTGGATTACTGTTGGCGACATATTGAGGCTTGATGTTGGTAAACAAATGTTTGGTGTAATGCTGATTGTGGAATAAAAGAAACATAGCTCAGCTCAGTAGCTGTTTTTATTGATCTTAAAAGGTTTTTAAGGCTGAATTAAAAACATAACAAAAATAAAACTGGCCAAATGCGAATCAGACTCAAAGGTTCTGTGCTACAAAAACAACATCCATTTTAATATAAATATAATAATAATATAATAAAATGCCACAACTATCACACATCGCCGTCTAGTCCCAAGCTAAGCAGAGCTTGTGTTATGAGTAATATTTTAATACATACATATATAGATAAATCACACCCAGACACAGAACAAATGACCATGCTCATCACATAAACATTTGTTCTGGGTGGGAATCGAACCCACGACCTCTGGAATTGCAATTAGGGCCACTAACCACTTGACCAATAGGCCAGCTAAAAAAATTTATCTTTATTTTTTGTTGTTTGATTTACTTATTTCGTGAAAATTTCATTTTTATCTCTTACAGTGTAAGAGATACAGTCCGCTGACAAATGGACAGACAGACAGACCGACGGACAGCGGAGGCTAAAAATAGGGTTTCGTTGGCTCCCATTTCGGTACTCTAAAATTCACGAATCAAACAAAAACCCTCACATACCGATAAATTCAAAATCCCGTACATTTTCAACATTCCGTTTCGATTTCCCGCGATCCAAGCGCTCACTCACATTGATATGTCACCATTTTATATTCCGTATTGTTCCGTACCCGAAGCGTATTGTGTATTGTGTCACGCGAAATGTTATATTATTGTTATGAATACTTGAACACATCTCACTGGGAATGTCTCCTGTCAAACTGACAAAATTCCATTAAATATTTCATTGAAATAGGGCACTGAAAAGTTGCGAACATCAATTGTTTTTTGTTTTGTTTTTCTGACATCGGTTGTTACTGTCTCCGCACACGGGCTTAAAAAAAAACGCAGCTTCAAGCTTCATTTTGAGGCGGTCTTTTTTGTGGCTCGTGTCCCCAGCACACGAGCCACAAATATAATAAATATATAATAATGCCACCACAATAAAACGCTTGAAGCGGTTTTAAGCTTCACCAGACACAAGGAGTGTCGCGCGCTTCAGCTGTTTTTGGCGGCCACTTCTAGCTTTCTTATGTTGCCGGGTCAAGCGTTTTTTTGAAGCCCGTGTACAGTAACTGTTAGCACACGGCCACAAAAAAAGCCGCTTCAAGACTATTTTTGTGGCGGCCTTTTTTTGTGGCTCGTATACATTTTTTGTGGCGGCCTTTTTTTGGTAAGGCGTTTTTTATAATAATGACAACGCCGCATGCCACTAGCATATTTAATCCTTCTTCGTCAGAATCCATTATGATACTGCACGCATGGCCACAAGCTGGCGCGCTTAAATTCTTTTTTTTTGTGTCCTCTTCTACCATTTTTGTGGCGGCTTTTTCCTGATTCGATCACGCAAAGAAATTCCGAGCATAGCCCTTTCCATTGCCCTTTGGGTGACTTTAAGTCTTCTGATGAGGCCCATTGTATTGCTTATACGTTTCGGAGCCATATGTCATCACTAGCAACACGCACTGGTCATAGACTTTCGTCTTGAGACACTGTGGTATGTTGGACGAGAAGACACCGCGTAGCTTCCCGAACGCTGCCCAGCCGAGTCGGATTCGTCGATTGTTCCCTCGCTTGTGCAAGGCCTCTTTGGGTTGGAGGCCGTGGGCGAGGTCCCATTTTGCCCACGCTTAACTACGCTATTGTTAATAACTACCTACTATAACCAAGATAACAAGACAATTAGTTTAGTATTTTTAGAAGATCGACTTAATTTCTATTAAGTCGATAATCGTTGTTAAAAAACATAATAGAGTAACGTACGTACATTGTCAATTTAGTAAATGACAGTGTCTCACGGGCTTGCGGACGGCGAGCAATGGGTAGCTCGCTATCCAATGATGACCAGCTTTCGCTAAAGCTTGATTCATGCACTGTCACTGACCTTGGAATACAAAGGAACACAAATGGGTTTTAGTGTGCCTCACCATCAACGATTGCATCACTGCTTACCATCAGGTGGGATCGCAGTCAAATATTAGATTTTGTCAATTTAAAAAAATCTGACACTATTTCTTGCTCCACCTGAAACGAGAGGAGTTATTTGATGATTACTCAACCTCAAAAAAAAAAACGGAATATCTATAGGTTAACTAGAACTAGAATCGTAAAAATACAACTACCACACTATCACTGTCTCAGCCAGTTACTTAGAAACTAACATTCTCAAGCATCTGTAACTAATAACCGAAAAAGCGAAACTACCGTCGGGCCAAAGATAAAAGTCAGGTTTCCACTCGAAAGCACCAAAACGGTGACCTGTCAATTTATAAGACTCTCTCGCTCCGTAGACAACGATGTTATCAAGACTTTCTGGACAATAAACTTGGACCGCTTGTCTTAGGTTGCCATGGTTACGGGTTAACTGGCTAGGGGGCGGAATTCCGGCTAGCAATGGCGTGAATCGGCTCTAATCGTCTCGTAGCCTTGTAGTCTGAAAGCGTAGCGACATAGCAACTTGCTACGATATTTCGTAGAGGGTCTACGGAATTTTGTAGCTACGTAGTATTATACTTCATTCGCAATAACATTAGATAAACTTTTTTACTGTTCGTTCAACCGATTTTGACTCTTATTGCGTTGGTGGCATGATAAATGTGTGACTACAGTCAGTAATTGGTATTGTAATCAGTTTTTGCTTTTAATGTCACCCTTATGCCTGCGGAATAGAAGTGAAAATCGTTTGAACATAAGTAAAAAAAGGTTTGTTTAAATGTCTAATTTTATTTCGAATGGAGTATAGTATGTACTAATTTAATTTATTGCAGAGTCTGTAATTTGAACTCGAGTGGGTTTTAGTCAGCAAAAGTCTAACACTGTCTCTCGCTCCACCGAGAGCGATAGCAATAATAGGCGATTAGGGAACTTCAACGTGTGGTTTAAGCTCTAAACAGGAGCACCGCACTCACATTAGTGGTTTATAATAAAATAATATTTTGTAGGTTTAATTATGATCGAAATAAATGTGGTTTTAATTGTTTCAATAGTCATACCGAATATTGAATGATACTCATTATGTTATTTGAATGCATTCAGGTAACATATGTGTATACTGTTAAATGAGCTATGACGCTAATTAATTTTAACCACATAGCGTGGCAGGATACTCGTATTTATTATTTAGTAATAATAAAGACCCCAAAAACCATAGCCATATATTAGTTTTCCACATGTTGCAATAGTTTCCCTTTAACCGGGGGTTGCCCTTGGATGTATTAGCATAGCACATACAGGGATAATCACCGGTTGATACAACGTTCCATTAAAAGCGTCTAAAAGGGCCTCTGCGTTCATCAGTTGGTTTCGGCTCCTCGTACGCCTTCCATAGGTCCAGGACCTTATGGTTCTGGATTGATAAATATATAAAAAATAATAATATTCCGCACTATCACACAACGCCGTCTAGTCCCAAGCTAGGCAGAGCTTGTGTTATGAGTATTAGACAACTGATAAACATATGTACTTATATATTACTAAATATGTATTTAGAGGCCTTCCAACGCTGCATCTTCCGGTACGTGGTCGCCACTCCAGACCCTTTCATCCCCATCGATCATCAGTTCTGCGTGCTATGTGCCCTGCCCATTGCCACTTAATTTAGCGATTCTTCGAGCTATGTCGGTGCAAGGTAGACCGATGACCTGGTCAAGATCGCGGGAATCCGATGTATGCGTGACGCACAGGATCGGTCATTGTGGCGACACTTGGGTGAGGCCTATGTCCAACAGTGGACGTCTTTCGGCTGATATGATGATGATGTATTTAGTAATATATAAGTATAATAATAATAATAATAATAATATTTATTTCTCTAAAAACTAATACTACAAATTACATAAACTTTAAATTACAGGCTATATACTTAAGACTATAAAACAGAGGAACATCTGTAACCGAACTAGGACGAGTCCTGTATCTCGGTATACAGCGCCACACCCTCGGATCAACAAAAAGCATTTATTTAGCCCAATCGGCATGCACAATAGACTCTACTTGAGTTACATTGATCATTAGATCAGTAACCTATTACAACTATTCTAAAAAATATTAATTTAAAAAAGTGTTTATGTTAGTGTATTTTTGTGTAAGTGTAGAGTAGTGAAAGGTGTAGGGGTGTTGGGTAGTGTGGATACGTATTACCGAAGAGTTTAAAACTACCTATAAAATAAATATATGTCATTAAAATAGGACACTGACCATATCCCTTTTACTCGTTTCCAATATTCTCATTTCTGTATGAGGAGGAGGTTTTCTGTTTCCTCATAAGAAAGGTTGAGCAGGTAACTGTGGACCTTCACCTTACAATCCAATTTGTTGAGCGGATATATATTAAGTTCCCTATTAACTTGATTGTACAAAAACGGAGCCACAAATATGTAAAATCTTTTAATGAAAGATGTTTTGGGCTCACATGATCGCGTACAAACCTCATACTTTCGGCGTTTGTTGGTCAAGAGTGGATCATAAACGAGCTCACTGTGCTTCTTTAAAACAACTCTTTCTATAAACAGTTGCCTCACAGTCGAAACTTGGCAGAGCTGATAGAGCGTTCGTGTTGGGAACAGTATGGGCTTGAAATTACTCACTTTCAGGATCGCCCTCTGAGCAACCTCTAAGCCATGAAGCGTGGTCTTAGGAGCTCCACCCCAGGATAAAATGCAGTACGAAATAATGGACTGACATAAAGCAATATATACATTTTTTAAAAGTGTCGCTTTTAAGACGTGCCTAAGATTAATATGTTATAGTATGTTTATATTATTGTATTATTATTTTCTCGAGTCTATGTCTAAGTTTTGTAGATGTTTGTTCTTGTAATTAAGGACTTGGTTGGTTGAATAGTTTCCTCGGTTTAGTGTCAAATATATTCTTTTTTTTTTAAGGAAACGCCACACACAACACGGAACTTTTCAGGACTTTCCTTCTTCCTAGTTTTACGTTTGTTAAAACTTTTGACCGCCAGACACATAAGTAAGGGCTCCCATACAAAATTGTGAATGCCGCGATGCGATTTCATCCAGCAAAGCATCGGTTCAGATGACCATACAATATGTGTAGCGAATCAATTGTCAAGTACTTGCGATGCGTTGTACGAGTAGGTTTTTACGACGCAACGATGGATCGCAGTTTTGTGTTTGGGCCCAAACCAATTCATAAGAGCCATAATATATTCAATGAAAAAAAACCACTAAATATTTCATATAAGTATATGGCTGTAATATGTCATGATCATTAATGTCATGTTTGAAAAATTAATCAGAACCCTATATTTTTTTCTTTTTTCCATGTCAATATAAGCTGACATGTCATATTATTTTTTCAGTTAGAGTAAACCGGGCGTAAGTGCTGCAATCGGTAATATGCCCCACTTGCTAAACTAAGACACGCAGTTAAAATTACATAAACTATATAGAATTATTTGTAAAACACTATCTTGCAGGACTGTATTACTAACATCATATACAATCCCTTAAGTTTTATGACTTTTTACAAAACATAATTAATGTAACAAAGTATAACGCAACGCAAGCGCATCAATCATCCCCACAGCCCAATCCCGCTCCCCTCGAACATTGTATTATCGCTTGCTTCGCATAGACTTCGTAATATTTTGAACGTTATTTTCATATGAAAATCTGATGAACTAAAATATGATTTTTAAAAGTCATAGAACAAAAGTTGTTGTTTATGAATTTATGATGTTAGTAACATAGTCTTGGGAGGCTGGAAGTGTTTTACAATTAACCCTGTAATGCAAGTTAAACTTTTATTGCATAGTTTTTATCGCCATCATATTTATAAACTAACTAGATTGGCTCAAATATGCTATATATATATATAATATTTTGAATGCGTGTCTTAGTTTTGCCACTGGGGCATGTTCCCGACTTGGCCATGTGTACCAGGTTTCCTATAGCCAACACTAGCGGTCAAAAGTCCAATCTCTATAAAGGTACGAGCACACTAACGTGACTTCTCGTTACAGACAAGCAGCGGTAGCCACGTAGGCAGAATGCCGCGCGCCGGCGCACTCCTGCTGGCGATTGCGGCTGTCCTACTCGCCGCTGAGTGGGCTCATGCGTCTTACATCGATCCTGGTACAGTATACTTTATTTTTACTGATATAAACTAGTACTTGACTGCGATCCCACCTGATAGTAAGCAGTGATGCAATCTACTTTCGTGTAATCTAATCTACCTATATCATCTTGGTTCTTCTGCAATGGCCCACCTAGAAATCTTTAAACCAAGTACGAGCTCAGGTGGGTCGCTGTAGAAGTAATCTGGCGACATTTCCCCTTCCTTTTTTTTTCTCCTTTTTTTCTCTTTGGGTATCCAACCCAGCATAAAAACTGTGCCGGTGTGGATATCCTTCATAGGATATGCGTCACCTCCTTGCCTGCTCAGCTTGCACTACCGCTTGCACCATAAATTATACAAAGTATCTAAAAAGCCAGGTTTTTTTTGGTGAGTAAAAATCATCCAAATGAAATCCCCCACCCTTGTGCGGAGCGAGAAATAGTGTCACTCTTACTGACTAAGAAACTCACTCCGTTCCTTCTTGCCTTTCATACAGGGGTCGAGCCTCCTTTTAACTACAACTTAGAACTAGACCCTGGCCTACTTTTTAAAGATTTATCTAAACGCTTAGTTGACTCTTCGCGTGACCCAAGGGCTGGCTTCTACCTCGGTCAGAGATTAAGCATTGCCATACAACGTGGCAATGCCGCCAGCCTTTTGGGCACACTTCCAGTCGACAGCGATGCGGGGGAGTTTTTTGACGTCATATTTAGTTAGGCCTTTAGTGTATATATTATTTTTAATTATTTAAGTTTATTTTATAATTTAATTTTCGCAATGTTAGATAATGAAATGCAAACTATATAATAATTCTAAATTAAATTCCGACCCTGGTCCCAGTAATATGCCAGGTTGGGTTCTAACTCGTGACTTACATCATCAACTCAGTAGTCGGGACTGTTATCACTGGGCCACCACTGCTTATCATAGCACAAAAAAATCTCGATATTCTAAGGTCACCCATCCGCAAACCTACCTCGAAAAGTGCAGCTTAATCTCAGAAAGCGAGCTGCTGTTATTACTTAGCCTTACTTGTATGTTTCAGCACCTTTCAGAAAAAAAAAACAAATCCTTAGTTCCGATAAAAGAATCTCCATTCCCGTAATTTTTCCTCATAAAAAAAACACAAGTAATGGATAAAAATATCTTTTTTCGAAGACGGACAGTAAATTACGGACTTGAGAATCACCCACTTTTATATTGTTGACGACGTTGTAAAAACACTCGGAGGAAGTATGAAAAGAATTTATGGGAAAAATACCATTGAAATGGAAAAATAAACTTAATTACCTTGTTGAGTGCCAAACGTGCTTAAGGGACCCCATAATGAGAACTTTTTTCGTCGCTATGAATATTTTGCGAGAAAATATTTCGAAATGAAGTCGCAAATACTTACATACTTGCTTCTGCCAGTGGTTTCGCCTGCTTGAAAATAGGAAATAACACCATTTGAACATATTCTCAAGATAAAATGTATTTCTCAGCCGTTTAAGCGTAACAGGAGAGGCCCAGCTGGGTCGAAGCCTACTGGGCCAGGGATATCTGAAAGGAAACTCGAGCCCCGGTATATTGGCTAGAAGAAACGGGGTGGGGTTTTTAGTCAGTAAGAGTCTGACACTATCTCCCGCTCCACCCAAGAGTGGGTTTTGTCATAAGATGAATTTCCCCATCGAAAAAAAAAAACCGTTTATGCTTGAATAAACATAATTACACACACACACATGTATACATGTATTATTACTATTATGCTCTGAATTGAAGTGACTGAACAGACATTGTTGTAGTAATAAACTAAAAACTAGTCAGGAATTTAATCTAGTATTTCTGAAAAATCCTCTTAAAGACTTTCTTCCTTAGAACTTTTGGAAACACATTTATTGTGCATACAGCCAAGGAGTGGAATTCCCTGCCGGAGTCTGTGTTTCATGATAGCTACAACTTAGGGGTCTTTAAGTCAAGAGTGAATAGGTTGCTCTTAGGCAAGCGTGTTCCATCGTCGACCACATCGTCGCTTACCATCAGATGAGATGGTGGTCATACGCAAGCCTATCAATAATAAAAGAAAGAAGAAAAAACTAAAGTGACAACTCGATACACTAGTCTTCATCAAACTAATATTACAGAGACGAAAGTTTATGAGTGTGTATGTTTGTTACTTTACCACGTTTGAATGGATGTACAGACTGCGATGAAACTTAGTGCACTAAAAACTGTCCTATGTGTCACATAGAACAAGTTTATCCCGGGAGTATGTTCTCTTAGAATATTTTTCTAATATCGAGCGAAGTCGCTGGGGAGCAGCTAAAGGGAGGAAACTTTGTCTGTATGTGTGTGAATGTTTATTACTTCTTCGTTCGAACAGCTAAACAGATTTCGATGAAACCGACCTGGATATGGACCTTCCAGGATATGGTCTACCCAGGTAATTGCACATAGGATACTGTTTGGCCCGGGAATATTTTCAGTGTCAAATTAGTGATGTAGCAGGAGTAGCAAAAGCTACAAGCCCCGCACACACGGGGTCCCAGCAGTTAAACGTAAAAAAAACGTCAAAGTATCTAGTTTTATTTATCTTTAAGCCTACCGAGGGGCCCCTTGATTGAATTTGCTACAAGCAGCGCGCTGGCTCAATCCGGCACTAAATATTTTCCACTGGTATAATTTTCTACAATCACGCGAGTGAAGCCCCGCTCGCAGCTAGTGTTTAATAAAACAAAAACTAAAACAAAACCTTTTGTCAACAGGAGACGACGACGTTGAAGTAAACCTGTCTGATTACGGCGAAGATCCTGCTGATCTGCAGCTGCTCCAGGATGTTGGAAAGTGAGTTCTAACACTTTTGATTATAGAGATCAAAATTGAATAGCATGAGTCCTAAGTTAAACTAGGTAGATCTTCGAGATTGTTAATGAAGCAAGACTTTGTAATTTAGAGTTTGAGTTTTGCTAAACTATAAATGGATATTGACAATGGTCCAATCAGTTAAGTTTAAACTCCATGGAACACAAAGGGCAACTGAAGGTACACAGGAGGGTTTTAGTCTATGAAACTCTGACAAGCCCTCTAGTTCCACCCAGAACGGGAGAAGTTATTTGTGAATTTGCCACCTCGAAAAAACTTTGATGACATTTACCAACCATATGACCCCAACCGAGATCAATTTTGAATACAATTTTAATAACTCTTTATACCTATAGTTTCTCATCCATTTTATTCATTAACTTAAGAAGAAAACAATTTCCTTCTAAAGCCCTTTAACACCAAAGAAGTGAATGCATGCGCCACCGCATTGCATTATCACGGACACAAACTTAGGTTAGCGTTCAATAATGTGGTTTCAGACGATCGTCGCTGATCTACGTTTTCAGGCGCGCCTGTGTGAAGCGAGGAGGCAACTGCGACCACCGGCCCGGAGATTGCTGCCACTCCTCCTCCTGCAGGTGCAACCTCTGGGGCTCCAACTGCCGCTGCCAGCGCATGGGGCTCTTCCAAAAGTGGGGGTAGGTCTCCGCCCCACTCTCCGACTCCCCTGAAGCGGCGAACAACTCCCACCAGCCGACTTGACCGCCGCTCCATCGGACGACAACATCTGCTTTTCAAACGGACCCGTTGCGTTCTTTACCATATTTCATTTCACTACGTTCCTCTCTCTAACACTACCTTCATTTTTTGGTTAGAGAGATTCGAATTGAAAACAGGGACCTAGATTTTAGTTCGGACATATTTTTGGACCTTTTATGATATACAAAATGTATTTGGTATTCGTTTTCTTGTTAGACTTCTATCTCTTCATTTCGTTCTCATAATTTTTCTTTATCTGATTTTCCGAGTGTCCGCTTACGTGGTTGGGCAATCACCCAGCCTTATTGCCCAATCAGTACGCCCTGACATCAAGCTCGGCCAATCAGACCCCGGCAACTGCCTCTGGCGACGCGTCCCCATGCGTTCCGTTTCGTTTGAAATTTTGGTTAAAGCGAATAGACCCGTCGCTTCGAAGGCAGTTCACCTATTCTATTACATTGTATGTATGTAGAGTTAAGTAAGCTAATCGTAGTAAAGCAGTAGCTGCTAAATTGATGGTAAACTTATGTCAATAGGAAGTAGCGATCACTACAAAATAGAAAAAAAAATATAAATGTACTTTAAAACTAAATGTTCTAGTCGTATAAGAGAGTATCTGTAATGAAAAACTTGGTGAAAGACGCTATTATAAGCCTTTATATATAACAACGCCATTTGTATTTGCGATTGGCACCTTAGATTTTTAAAATATCTATTATTAATGTGTCAATACATAATTCATATAATATTAATAAAAACGAATCTAAATGTATTTGTATGCGGCTCTCGGACAGGAGTATATATGGTATTGCAGCCAAGTAGATTCTCTGTATGTATGTAGCTTCTTATGTATGTTCCTGATTGTGGAATATGGTAATTGTATTAATACTAATATTGGAATATGGAAAATGATAAAATATATTAATAAATGTTTATGGACGACTCTGGTGTTTTTATTTATTTTCCCGCACAAGCACACACAAACACACACACACTGTTTACAAACTGTAAATATGTGATCACACAAGCTTTGAGTTATCACCTACAACGTAACTTTTTTGAGCATATATATCTAGACAAAATAAAGGATATTTGTACTTCTTTAACCCTTCAGATACCGTCAATTAGAGACACAATAGTAAGACAATAGATGCGCGGCCACCGGGTGTCGCTTGGGGATTCATGAATTAAAGCATAAAAGAGGGCTGTTTTTATTATTGCACAGAAAATACGTCAGAGCACCATATTTATTTTATTCTACAAATAAAAGTTATCTGACGATTAAAAATCAGCCAAGAGGTAAATAATCTGCTTGATAAGTAAAATTAAAGGCTAAAAAAACATTTCCGTTATAACATAAAATTTTTGTTATTCCTTACGTGATTGGAAATTCGAACACCCAGGATGCTGCACTCCATGGCTTGCTGACAATCCTCGAGGCTGGACCTCTGCTGAAGCGTCAAAGACCAGGTTTCGTTCCGTACGTAAGTATAGGGAGAATGGGCATGCTCATAATTTTCCGTTTTAGGCATAGCGAGAGATCTCTTTTGCGAAGATATTTCATTAACCAAAAACTCCTCCAGGCACTTTCAGTGCTTCGAGCAACTTCTTTATCTTGTTGTGCCTGAAAGGAGATTAAAGATCTTCCCCGAAAAGCTACCACTCTAAAGTGGGATTAACCCGGACATGTTTGCCGCATGTCGATTGAGCTGGGGGCTAACGAGCCATTTATTGGGTCCGTTTAATGGGACGCACGACGACATCGCGGCAAACCAAGGCGAAGGTGGAGAGATGAGCGTGATAACTACCAGAGGGACTGGCCCGCAATGGCCGAAGACAGACGTGTTTGGAAAAGGGAGAGAAGGCCTTCGCCCAGCAGTGGGACATAAATGGGCTAATTAAATAACTTTTGTTAGTCAGTAAAAATTTCAACTGGGCAGTTCTATTACGATTCATAAGCTGAGCAACGGCCTATTCTTGCCATGACGACGCACAATTTTTTTATTTTTCTTTTATTTTTGTTTATTATTATGGTGTTTGTCTCTGTCGATCTCGTGTCGGCCGGTGTCGCATAGATTTTAATAAATTATTGTTTTAATAGATAACCCAGATAGCTGAGTTGCCTTTAGTTCAAGTAACTTATGCCCGGTTCACACATGATCTGATAGGGCAACTAATTTTTGTTTTAATTTGTTATTATTTTTTGTAAAATATTTGTGTGTCTATACAGGCAGAATAAACATGTTTTCTTTATTTCTTTAAAATACGGCTATCCATCAACTACTTTAGTTTAAGGGCACCTTCAAATTAGCTGCAAAGTGAAGCGCGCTGCTTTGTTATTCCATGTAAATAACAAAATAGAATGTCGCGACTGCAGCACGGGGGTAGCGCGGCAGTCGCGCTTTTTTTATTTATATGAAAAAACTAAGCTGCGCGGTGGCCTTTTAAGGCGTCCTTAGAAGGTCTAAAGGACACCAAAAAGGGCAAAGGAAAGGGCTTAGAACTGACCTTGCATGATCGCAATAGGAAAAAGAATGTCTGCGGAAAAACCAAGGGTAAGGCAAGAAATTATCACCAGAATGTGGCAGTGGGTAGAGAACGACATAGCTCGCAGAAAGGATAATCAATAGGGCCGAAAGATTCTAGAGTGGCAACAACGTGCCTCCCACAAGGTGACCTGATACAAACCTACTTCGTGAGGGTTGCCGTAATCCCATGGGTGCGAGACGCTCAGGGGAGGCCTATGTCAAACAGTGGACGTCTTTCAGCTAAAGTGACGATGATGATCACGAAAGTTATAGATAAAATAAAGGTTTAACCATCTTGCATAAAAAAAACTGCTTTTTTAATAAAAAAATATTTATTATTACTATTTCTATTCTAGCCTATCAGGAAGACATATACCTAAGGGTGTTACTACACCAATCGATCAATCGTCGATCGATGTCATCGGTCGACGTTGATCGATCGGTATGGTAGCTTCAATTGATCGTATCCGTATATCGGTTGAAAAACCAATCGATCGATTGCCGTTCCATGGCATCGGTCGACGTTGATCGATTAACCCCGGCTATACTCCATCAGTTTCTTTCGAACTGTATATACAAGAAGACGCATTCTACCATCGATCGACAATCGATCGACTGGTGTGGTAACACCCTTAGTGATATATGGATACAAGTAATTTGGTTATATTATTGCCGAAAGTGATCGCCGATTGATGCCATCGATCGATAGTAAAATGCTACTATCGATCGATGGCATCGATCGGCGATCGATAGACTGTTGTGGCAACACTCTAAGTCGTCCCGACATCTCTTTCTTGGTATGTCACGACTCCTTCGTTCAATTTTAGGGTACCAATTTTGTGTTCTGCCGGCTCATTGTTCGACTCGCATGCGGCAAACATGTCTAGTCTAAAAAAGCGTAAAATCTAAGATTTACGAGTACGGACTGGATACTAATAAAAGTCCGAAATTAAAGGTTTGACACGTACTGACATAAATTTTAGGTTTCATTGATACATCCTAGGATTTATCGTAGGCTTTCACAGTAACATAAAAAAAAATATAAGGCCTAAAAGGTATTCGCCTCTTTGCCGCTTTGAGATTAAAAATTACACACTCACCACTCGCCATAGGAATAGTTGTTTGTGACCAAAATATACTACATAAACTCGGATGAAATACACTGGATTCTGAACCTTAGGGTAAAGGTTATAAGAGCCAGTTCTCGAGAAAGTGTGTTGAAAACTTTTATAGGTTGTGGAATGTGACTTTATGATCTGCCCTAAGTTCTTAAAATGATCCTTTAGACGCTGAAAAAGAGTGGATTATAAAGGTATGTGTGTTCTTGGTGTACTGGATCACTCCTGCTCAGTGATATGGCTCAGAAAGATGCCAAACTTAAGCGGGACTTCCTTACGTCTACCATAGGCGTGGGCTAGCGGACGACAAGCAATAGATAGCTCGCCGTCCAGACTGAGACCAAGTCGTTAACGGTGCGTAGTGTCCTATATGCGCTTCTAAGAGTGGTTAGTAAAACCGTAGGGCCCCAGCAGGGTTTAAGCCTACTGGGGCCATGGGTTCGCTTCCGAAAGGAAAACCCTGGAACGCAAGGCAAATAAGGAATATAACTGAGTTTAAGACAATAAATATCTAACACGCCCTAGAGCCGCTTCGCCCTAGAGTGGGAGTAGACATTAGATAACTCCCCACTTAAAAAAAAGCGACACTGGGCTGAAAATAACTGCCCTATGCCAATCAAGCAGTAGACCAGTAAAACATAAAAAGGTACCCTGAAATCGCGAGATGGGATCACTGCAGATCACAAAGAAAATGGCGGGACTTAGGATGTACGGTTCGTACAGTTGCAAGATTGGTTGTCGTTGAGGTTGGAGCACCTAGAGAAAAGATTACGTAGTTTCCGTAAGGTTTATTCCGGAAAAATACTGTTTACAAAGAAAACTGTTTACGATTCATTTATCATCATCATCATATCAGCCGAAAGACGTCCACTGCTGGAAATAGGCCTCCCCCAACTGTCGCCACAACGACCGGTCCTGTGCGTCACGCATCCATCGGATTCCCGCTACCCGATTCCTTTATGCGTAGCAATAATTGCACTCATATTTTTTTTGTAAATTATGTTAATTCTCGTAAAACGGCAAAAGAAAACATTGTGACGAAACCGACTTGTCCTAGAACCAAAAATTATAAGGGTAATTTATTTATTTGGTCTACCAACAACTTCAAACAAAAATACCATCTGTATAAAACTTTAAAAAGTGCAACAATTACTTAAAGGTAAACACCACATGAACAAAAAAAAAAAAAAATTAGTGTAAGGTACATGTAAAGCTGACATGCAAAAAAACATAATAAGAAAAAATGTAACTATTGAAAAGAACTGTAAGTACTTACATAGATGTTAAATTAAATTGTTGAATTTAATTATTACCTACTGTTAGTATTTTTAATATAAACAATTTTAACCCTTCAGATACCGTCAATTAGAGACACAATAGTAAGACAATAGATGCGCGGCCACCGGGTGTCGCTTGGGGATTCATGAATTAATACTTAACAATTAGGTACAATAAATCTGACAAAATACTACACAACTAATCGTGTTTATACTAATAGAATTAGGATAGAGAGTAGTCTTCGGAAGTTCTTTAGAATAAAATTAACTGTCCTCACGGGCCTCAAAAACACGCCGCCACAAAAAATCGCTTGAACCGGCCTCAAAAAAAGCTAGAAGCGGCCGCAAAAAACAGCTGAAGCGCGCGATATCTCTTGTGTCTGGTGAAGCTTGAAGCTGCTTCAAGCTTCTTTTTAAGGGGGCTTTTTTTGTGGTTCGCGTGCGGCGGTGTCGCCACGAAAAAAACGCTTGAAGCGGCTTCAAGCTTCTCCGGACGCAAGGCGTCGTGTGCTTCAGCTGTTTTTTGTAGCCGCTTCTGGCGTTTTTTTGAGGCCCGTGTGCGAGGACAGTTAATAGAACAGACCTAATTATAAACAAAACAACACAATTAAGTACACAAATCACGACGTCAGCAACTCCATTATTAGCAAAGTTATACACAACTTTTTTTTGTTCATTTCATCAATCACTCCTTTTAGCCGTCGTTTCGAGGCAAACGTCCCCTTTTTGAGACAAAATTAATTATTTCACTTTTCAAATTGTTTTACTATGTAAGCAAAAATGGACGTTTTGGGTCCTTCCATTAAATTATTCACTAGCTATCTCCGACAGTTTCACCCGCGTCTTTTGGTTACTGCTCCATTTCCGTGGCTCGAAGTATGATGTTATATAGCCTATATAGCCTACATCCGTCATAAACCCGGCAATCCCATACAGAAAGATTGCTTCTATTCTGACTGGTAATTCCTTTAACTTTACCTCTTTATGCGTGATATAGAATAAACTAGCTTGTGCTATTTCATTCAAAATAGGGATCGTGATTTTACCATAATGCTCTGTTCTAACATTAGCTATGAAAGCTCAGTTGGAATCAAATTAATGATAAACAGATTATCATGTTAGGGCCCGATCCCATCACCAAGGCGCGGTGGAGCCACTGTGCAACGGCACGTCGCCGGCACCATGCCTTTGCACGGTGGGCGGTTGCACCCAAGAGCGGGGGCTTCTAGCCTTCAAACCAAGGCTCGAGCTTCCTTTTGGATATCCCTGGCCCCAGTAGGCTTCGACCCAGCTGGGCCTCTGCTGTTGCTGACAACTCCTTGAGGCGCGCGGGAACAGTGCGCGCCGTCGACGTCTTGAGCTCGGTCCGGACAGTTGCCGGACGGTCGGACAGCTGTCCGTCCGCGAGCCCGCGTCTAGGGTGGCCGGAAATCGAGATCGGAATCCCGGCGGCGGCGGCGAGGTCGCCGTTGCCTGATCCGGTCGACCTCCTCCTTTGCTAGCATTACTACTTCGCAGAAGGAGGCGACCGCCTGCCATTCCTCCTCGCTCCGGACCATGGTCTCAACCAGAGCGACCGTATCTGGGCGTCTCGCATCCATCGTACGAAAATTTCATCATCTTTACTCTATCACTATGTTTTAAATCATAAATATGTCATTCTCCTTACAACTGGGGTTATACAAAGGTTTTAAGTGAATCGTATATTATATGCGGAAAAGCTTAATCAAAACAAAGTCCGTCTAAAAACGGCATTTTAACAGATATCAAGTGAATTTCCAATAACATCTGATTGGCTTTAAGCCTATCCATTTTCAATAGAGTTTTTTGTCACAAAAATTATAGGGAAGACCATTTTAATATTAATAATCCTCTTTTGCCAAAATCATACCAGATCAAATATTAAAGTTGGCCCCTGAACAAAGAAAAATGACCCGAGAAAGGTCCAAACAACTCAGAGTATAATCGAAGAAAGAGAGCATCAAAATAAAAGTGCACTTATCACCCTTGTTTTCGCCCTAAACCCTCCCAGAAAGGGACAAGAGACATAACTATAGAAAAATATATAAGTACAGCCAACAAAGGGAAAATCCCTCATCTATTGTGCGTCCTAATGTAAAAAGTCCATACCAAAATGTGGGAGAATATTCTTATTGTCACGTAGGGCTTTATATTAATTCGGGTTTGACCCCATGTGTTGGTCTAAGTTGGTAATCTTAGCAGTACAGTGATATTGGGTCCGACTTACTCGGCTAGATTGCGGGTTCAAACCTAGTCAAGCGCATTACTTTGTGTCATTTATTTTATCAACACTGCTCTCAAAACGGAAAAGAACATAGAAACTCTTCCAGTTTCTATGTTCGGCTGAATGTATTTTTTCCAGGCTAATCATAGAACTACAAAGATATTTTAATACATTTTTTACCTAGGTACAATAATTTTCTATATTACAATTTTAAAAAGTTAAGATACCAATGGTATATCGTTGATTTCACACAAGAAATGCGTCAGATACACCAATAATAACCCTTCATATAACAAAGGCGTCTTTTGTGTGCTAATAGAACCTCATATTTCCGCAAAACTTATGACGATATCAATATTATACGGCGGCTATCTCTCACAGTCTCTGCCATTCGCGTCTAGAGTGGCATGACTTTGCAAGATATCAGAATATGAGACTAAAACTTATTTGTATTTTTTTTTTATTAAACTTACGACGATATCAATATACAAGGTATAAGGGACAGCCCTGCACAAACTTTAAGGGCTTGCTCAGTAGGGAAAACTAAACAACCTTCCACAAGATTTATAAGGAAACGAAAAAAAATATCGATCTCTCCATACAAACTGTCCAATCAATTCTTTAATTTTGTATGGTGAGGCTGACTTTTATTTTCGTTTCCTGAAAGGAAATCTTGTGGAAGGTTGTTCAGTTTTGTCTACTGAGCAAGCCCTTAAAGTTTGTGGAGGGCTGTCTCTTACACCCTGTATAGTAGATACAACTATCTCTCCCATTTGCCTCTAGAGTGGCATAATTTTGCAATATATCAAAATATATAATAAAATATGATTTTCTTCATATTTTCGTTAACTTAAAAGTTTGATTTTTCACAGCTTGAAGAGACCGCAGAATTGAGTATATGGTTTTAATTTCGACTCGATACCTCCACGCTTTCTTGAGATAAAGGGTCTTGATAGAAAGACAGACAGACGGACGGACAACAAAGTGATCCTATAAGGGTTCCGTTTTTTCCTTTAGAGGTACAGAACCCAAAATAAAGATAAATAAAGTTTATTTTTCTCTACCACATAATAAAAAAAACTACTTAGTATATATTTACGTATCTTAATGTTGCTGTTGGCATAATTTTGCAATATATCAAAACAAATCTAGAAAGTTTGTAGAGCTATGTGGTAATTTACATAATTTTACCCGTACTAAACGAACAAACAGTAACAGTATTGTTTGCTGTAGTTTTTCTATGTAACTGTAAATCGATGATATCGATTACTGGAATGTAGGTTACTGGTAGGCAATGGTTTGGTCACGTACGCACCCTCTTATATTAATACCAGCTGTTCCCCGCGGTTTCACCCGCGTCTTTGCTTATTGTTCCGCTTCCGTGGGTTGTAGCGTGATGCTTTGTAACCTACTAGCTGTTGCCTGCAGCTTTGCCCGCGGACATTAAATAAAGCCTATGTCATTCAGAAATAAAGGTGCCTGATAGAGACTGACCGCCGGTTATGTCATGAAGAGGCGGCGCTGTATGCAGCAGCATCATGACGCGCCTACAGCACACACATACGAGCAGATACACATAGAGCTACATACTCTACTGCCGTCACCATCTACAGTAGGCAACCTGATGACAAGCCTGTTGTCACAGGCTATGGCAGGACTCCGCGGCCAGAGTGTGAAGCCCTGGCGACGCTTGCCATGCCCACTGACGGGAACGTAGCGACAGCCACGAGATAAAAGTGCCATTCGAACCTCGGCGACAGGCTGCGGATGTAGGCAGCACATACGGTGGCAGCACGAAGTCGGCTGCAGCTGTACGACTGATATTCTGTGTAGAAGTATGGATCTTTGTGAAAACCATTCCAGAACACGGCAGCGGCCGCTCGTGCTGCCGAGCTTCGGCTGCAGGGAGTGTCAGTTTTTAGTTTTTTGGCAAAAATCGGTACTCTTATGGATTCGTTATGTCTGTTTATCTGTCTGTCCGTATGTCACAGCCACATTTTTCTGAAACTATAAGAACTATACCTACTGTTGAAACTTGATATTCTGTTGTTTATAGTTAAAACTGAAAATCAAAAAAAAAAAAATTCATCATGGGTAAGATGAATTTTTTTTTTACGTTTTATTTTTGTTTGTTTTATTTTTTTTCCATACGTATGGGTATACGTGTGGGGGTATCTATGGATAATAATATAATAATATAATATTCCACAACTATCACACAACGCCGTCTAGTCCCAACTGAATAGTTTGTGCGAGAGACACTTCCAAAGTGGTAAAATGAGCCCCCCCCCCCCCCTCTGTAACTTCAATAATCATTTAAATTTTGAATAATTCATGTAAACCGCAATTCAATCAACCCAAATATAAAAAAATATAACTTATGCATAAACCGTGTTTTATGTTTATTTTTGTGTATATATGGTAGGTTTTAATTATTTTTTTTTGTGATTTGGAAAAAATTTCGTAACTTAATTCGGGAATTGAACTATTTATGTTAGTTTGTACGGAACCCTCAGTGCGCGAGTCCGACTCGCACTTGCCCAGTTTTTTACTGTTTTCAATTCCCCGTATTCCTGCAGTTCCAACGTATTTGGGTCGACACCACTACCGACCCATGCTGAAAACGACCGCTGTGGTTTTCTCGTATCATGCATGAAACCACGGCTAAATGTTCATTCGGCCATTTTACGCAGATATGACGCTTCCTTTAAAAAATAATTATAATGATTTTAAGACTAGCTTACGTAGTGCAATAATTTATTTCTATCTTTCATTAATTCTTTCTTTCCTTCTTTCTCCGTTTCCTCCTTTCCTCCTTTCCTTCTTTCCTTCTTTCCTTCTTTCCTTCTTTCCTTCTTTCCTTCTTTCCTTCTTTCCTTCTTTCCTTCTTTCCTCCTTTCCTTCTTTCCTTCTTTCCTTCTTTCCTTCTTTCCTTCTTTCCTTCTTTCCTTCTTTTCTTTTTTCCTTCTTTCTTTCTTACTTTCTCTCTTTCTAGTTACGTTCCAGGGCCGCGATAACCATCAAACAATCTCCCAACGAATCCACCCTTACTACAGGCTTAGAATAACATAATAATATTACAAACTTTTGCTACACGAAAATGTACTTAAATGTTTTGGTGCCCACTCTGATAGTAATCGGCTTTCGAAAATCGAATTTCAGAGCTTAGCAATGAAAAAACTCGTAAGGGGTTTAGGCACAATTTTTTTATGTTTGGATAACATCGAATCACTATCTATGTTCATGAAGATTCGGCGTAAAACGCGCCCTTTTACTGTCTCCGCACACGGGCCTCAAAAAAACGCCGCTTCAAGCTTCTTTTTGAGGCAGCCTTTTGTTGTGGCTCTTGTGCGGCGGTGCCGCCATAAAAAACGCTTGAAGCCGCTTCAAGCTTCTCCGGTCACAAGCTGTCCCGTACTTCAGCTGTTTTTTTTTTCTCGGCTTCTAGCTTTTTTTTTTGCGGCCACTTCTAGCGTTTTTTTGTGGCGGCGTTTTTTTGAGGCCTGTGTGCGGGGACACTTAGATGTGAACTGCTAAAATTCATTGAGTCGATCATAATCTGGTAGTACTTACTAGATAGCTAAGGTTTACGCTTCAAAGACAATCTATAAAAAGGTTCCCGCTAGGGCCACGGGGACTTTCCGAAAAGGAAACCCGTGGTACTAGAACGCAAAGGGTAACTGAAGGATACATTTGAAAATTCGCGTCAGTAGAAATGTACCTACAGATCACAATGAACTGAGAAAATTCGCGTCAGTAGAAATGTACCCACAGATCACAATGAACTGAGAAAATTCGCGTCAGTAGAAATGTACCCACAGATCACAATGAACTGAGAAAATTCGCGTCAGTAGAAATGTACCCACAGATCACAATGAACTGAGAAAATTCGCGTCAGTAGAAATGTACCTACAGATCACAATAAACTGAGAAAATTCGCGTCAGTAGAAATGTACCTACAGATCACAATGAACTGAGAAAATTCGCGTCAGTAGAAATGTACCCACAGATCACAATGAACTGAGAAAATAAAGGATCAAAAAAGATAACTGTATTGGAGATGAGAATATTGAGATGGATGTGCGGTATGACGAGAATATGAAAGAAAAAAGATTTTGTTAAAAGGAGTTAGAAAATGACGCCAACGACTAAAAAGTTGAAAGAGAAACGTTTGTTTTGGTATGGTCATATAAAGAGAAGGGATGAAAAGCAGTTTATTAAAAGAAAAACGAAACAAAGAAAACTATTTTATTTGTCATAAACACTCGTAGATACACACAATGTAGTAACAACATGTAGACACTTATTATAAAAAGAAAGAGACAACTAACAATGTGCAAAAAAGAGTTATGAGTATATATGTAGATAAATGGAGTTGGAGCGGGAGGCTAAAAATAACTTGACGATGAATATCCAGATTGAACACATCCTTTCACCATCGTAAAATATTTATCAGCTTCAACATGTATATCAGCTGAACATACATAGTAACAAGCAAATTAATAAAAAAGTTGCAAAAAAAATACCTCAAAAATCAACTACAATTAAATTTAATTAATTAATTTATCATTGTAACTTAAACAATTAACCTGTTACCAACTTAATTCAAAGGTACAAATTAGCAATTAAGGCCTCATAAGACGTCGGCAGGCGTAAATTCCGTACGACTTGTTGCTGGGGAAACCACGAAAATCTTTCCGAAAGCCAGTCTTTTATGACGTCACCGCGGTTTTATCACGTCACCGTAGGCCTTGGGATATTAGTAGTTCTTAATACAGAAGGTGAACTCCTATATCTGGAAGAGATCGCGTAATGCGATAAGGCCGCCAATTGTATGTTTTTTTAAGGCTCAAATTATATCTTTTGTTATCTTGGTAAACAATAAAATAATCTATACTTATAATAAATCTGTAGAAGTGAAAATTCTGTTCATTGAAAATATCAAAAAAATAAATGGCAGGGTGGCATGTACCGGCCACCGACACCGAACCCAAAAATGTGATTGAATATTTATGAAAAAATTTTTGTCTGTCTGTCTGTTTGTTCAGGCATCACGCAAAAATTACCGGTCCAATTACGACGAAAACTTGGTATAATTATTATTTAATATCCTGGGCACCACACTGAGTACTTTTTATCCCGGAAAAAAAAAATACAAAAAAAAACAAACTTAATTTTGCGGTTCGATCTCTAGACCCGATTATTGTACCAACCGCAAATAATAAGTTTGTCGTAGGTTACGTCACCGTGTAGTTCACTAAGGGGTGCTGCACACTGCTAAGATACTATATTTTTTGGGTTAATAGTATGTAGTTGCCGTTTTCTAACTAGATGGCGTTGGCGTCGAGTTAGATCGCGCTACGGGAACACTTTTTGGGAATAAAGACAGGAGCGCGTTTTCCTATAACCCATTTATTAATTACATCAAACACGGAGACATTGGCACCATATCTGAGGTGTATGCACGCTGTCACGCGCGTAAGTGGAAGGGAAAGATCTGGAACGTCTCGAATCGTCTCGCACATCACGTGGTTTTCCCGTCCCCGGGCTCTAAGAATTCGACATCAGACGTTTTAGATCTTCGATTTTGATGATCCCGTTGTCGCTGGCAGAAGCAACAGGACTCGCGTACGAAGTCGCGGACAGAAGCTATTATAAATAAATTATTTGCCACTTTATCATCTTTTACTTAACGTTTATTTTACTACCTAGGTCCTTCTTTCTACAATAAATAAAGTAAAACTAAAGTTACATAAAAAATAAGGTTTAAGTTTTCTGGTACCGAGGTGTACCTAATTCGCTACACTGGGGCCTGAAAGGTTAAACTCACAAACGCATAGGAATCCAGCGACAAACGCCCAGTTTGTCAAGTTAGCCGAACAAATTCAAATCGTCACGCTGCCTGTACGACCGATAAATCGACTACTCATTTAATATTTCATCAAAGTTTCTAATTTTACTGAAGAACCGAGACCATAATTAAATAGTTAAGGTATATTTAATATTTCAGTGTTCACTATTTATGTTATAACTAGCTGCTCCCAGCGGCTTCGCCCGCGTGATAGTAGAAAATTATCCCAAGGGAACATACTTCCGGGATAAAAAGTATCCTATGTCATAGGACATAGGATAATTTTTATCCCGGAAGTCCAGTCCAGAACATGGTCTATCCGCGTACCAAGTTTCATCAAAATCGGTTTTGCCATTTAGGCGTGAAGACGTAACAAACAAACTCACTATCGCTTTTATAATATTAGTAAGGATTCTCACCTGGTGAGTCTCAAGTAAGGGTAGGTACTAAAAGTGAAGTGTACGTTCCTCTTCAGCACTAAAATAAAATGCTTTTCACTGGTTATGACCGATTAAAGAGCGACCAACACGTGGAATCGTGGATGTTCGCTTAAGACAATAGTGACTGGACAAGCAAGTAAAAATAGTTTTACAAGTAAACGCTACCTATAGCGGTAGCAATATTCGCTTAAGCTATATATATAATATTTGCACTTTTTTTTCGGTGGGAAAATCATCTAATGACATCTAAAAACCCACTCCTGTTCCTTCGTTGCCTTTCGTAAAGGGGCTAAGCTGCCTTTCGGAGCTAACCCTAGCCCCAGTAGGCTTCGACCTAGCTGGACCCCTGCTGTTGCTGACAATTCCTTGAGGCGCGCGGGAACAGTGCGCGCCGTCGACGTCTTGGGCTCGGTCCGGAATGTTACCGGACGGTCGGATAGCGAGGTCCTCATTTCTCGCCGTCCGCAAGCCCGCGCCTACGGTGGCCGGAAATTGGGAACGGAATCCCGGCGGCGGTTGGGGCGCTGTGAGCGCCGAAGCCTGATACGGTCGGCCTCCTCCTTTGCTAGCGTTACTGCTTCGCAAAAAAAGGCGACCGCTTGCCACTCCTCCTCGCTCCGGATCATGGCTCAGCGCGAGAGATCGTTACCGTCGCCGATCGCCCCCACGAGGGCACGGCGATGCTCTGCCCAAGCGGGGCACACTTCCAGAATATTTGCGCTTATTATTATTATATCAACCCTATACTGCGATTACAAAAATCTGCAATTATTTGGCCAATTATTAGTTTATTATTAAAATAATTAATTATTATTAATTATTTTTTCGCTTGTTGTACGAAACCTACCTTCTGTATCATTTCATGCCTTCAATATCGAGCCCACATAAACACCGTATTACAACATGTAATTAGATTTTGAAAGTACAGCAGTAGTAACTTTGGTATATTAAAAGGGAATGTTTTATACCATATTAATTAAAACGATGTAGAAGGTTAAAATTAATGACTGTCAAAGGGTTTTTGACGTACTTAATTAATATTAGTAGCATTCATATTTTCATGTAGGATAAGCTAAACAGTGTTATTTTATCTTTATGACGTAGTGATGGACCCCCTAAAAACGTTTTATCGATGGGTTTTTTAGACGACTAGCGGGCTTGTGGATGATGAGCAATGGGTGGCTCGCCGTCCGGTCATCTGGTAACCATCTCAATCAAGCCCGAGGCGTTGATGGCATGTAGTGTTTTACGCGCACTTCAAAGAGAGGTCTACATTATACCGTAACGGCCCAGCAGGGCCGAAGCCCACTAGAAACATGAGTTGACTTCTGAAAAGGTAACCCATAGTCCTAGAAAGAACGCAAAAGCAACTAAAGGAACATAGGTATGGTTTTTCCGGAAAAGTCTGACTCGCCCTCCCGCACCGTCATAGACCTCTCTAGTAAAGTAAAGTCATAAGGAGATTTTCCACCTTACAAAAATGTTATTAGAAAATGTCTGTCACACCCGCTCGCTCCACTATACAAGGCGCCAGATAAACTTAAAATAAAGTACATTGACCTTTTCCTGATATCACCAATATGGAAGGTACCCGAAAAACCATCAATGAACTGTTTTTCAGAAAAGGATCACGATAAATGTCGATTCAAGACAGCTATATCTTTAAATCCGTTTTTTAAATTAAGAATGTCAATAAATGTAGGAGGCCAATGACCGTTATTCCACGTTTAGTTGGGGCCTACCTTAGATGGCAGTTTATGATTATCTTCTTCTTCTTCTTCCTGCCCTTACCCCATATTACTTGAGCTCGGCGCAACACGTTTTTTTCTTCCATTCTGTCCTGTCACCCGTCAAACTCACCCTTTTCTTTCATATCACTCCTCACACAATTCATC
Source organism: Mythimna lalbum (assembly GCA_949319445.1). Lineage (NCBI taxonomy): Eukaryota > Metazoa > Arthropoda > Insecta > Lepidoptera > Noctuidae > Mythimna > Mythimna lalbum. The sequence continues at coordinate 13,077,091 of OX439357.1, read as the reverse complement.
CATCTTTTCTTCGGCCTTTCTCTCCCCCTCCATCAATCTACTTGTATATTCAGAACTCTTTTAGTAATATTTGCTTCATCCCTCCTCTTCACATGACCATACCAAGTTTATGATTTAATACCGCATAAAAAAACGATCCTTCCAGATTTCCTAGAAGCAATTTTCGAGGAGCAAAGTTGAAAGTGATACATTAAAGTAAGGTCGTCCTTTCACATTCTATATCCCTTCGAATCCTCTTGGGTCACACGTCACATTTCCTGGTACATGTTCACCATATCGATAGGGAAAACTAAAAATAACATCACTACGGCCTCCTCTCAGCTTTAGTCTATAAATACATGATTTATAACTCGTTGGTGTATTTCAATACGTCCCTACGGCTCCTCAGGGAATCTTACGTCGAGTGCGTCTCATTATATCCAAGAAAGTTGCTGAGATTTTCTTCGTATATATATTTATGTATGTTAGAAGGAAAAAGCGAACCAATTAAAAATAATAAGTAAACGCGAGCGTGTTTTGAAGTGGTGTTTTTAGTTAAGTATAATATTTATCTATATATTTATATATTATATTTGGGAGCAGTGGTGGCCGAGTGGTAACGGCAGGACTTACGAGTTGTAGGTCGCGAATTCAAACCCAGCCAGGCGCATTACTTTGTGCAATTTATTTCATCACCACTGCTCTCAAAACGGTGAAGGACACCAGCATGTCCTAGAACCAAAAATTCGAAGACGTGTGACATCCTCTAACCCGCACTGGGCCCGCGTGGTGGATTATGGCCCATTCCTTCTCCTAGAGTGGAGGCCTGAGTCCCAACAGTGGGAACATAAAAAGGCTGATGATGATGATGATGATGATATTTATATACAAGGAGAGACTAACTGATATATCAATTTACAGCCGAAACTACTGGGACTAGGATATACATTTTAAAAGTTGAAACTTCTTTATTCTTCACGAGGACCCAGTGCGGGTAAGTAGATGTCACATGTCTTTGAATAATAGGTTCGAATATATGTGAGAACTAGCTGCTCCCAGCGGCTTCGCCCGCGTGATAGCAGAAAGTTATCCCAAGGGAACTTACTTCCGGGATAAAAAGTATCCTACGTCCTATTCCAAGACATGGTCTATCCGTGTACCAAGTTTCATCAAAATCGGTTTTGCCATTTAAGCGTGAAGACGTAACAAACAAACTCACTTTCGCTTTTATAATATTAGTAAGGATTGTACGCAAGGATAGTTCACAATGTTTTACTTCACGGTTTTGAAAGAGCTGGTTCAACAGTCATCATATCAGCCGAAAGACGTCCACTGTTGGACATAGGGCCCCAAGCGTCGCCACAACGACCGGTCCTTTGCGTCACGCAGTACAGCAGTGTAAATCTTATATGCCAATTATGCTATAATGCTTGCATATTAGATATAAGATTTTATGTTAAGCCCACAAAGGAAAGGTCAATTCAAGTGAATAATATAAAATGAAATAGATGTTATCAGATTGGTTTCGTTCGATTGAATTCGATAAGCTTCCGACGTTTGAACTAATCAGAAATCCCTATATAAACTCGTGCCTTGGTTTGAAGGCTAGAAGGAACGGGGTGGGTTTTTAGTCAGTAAGAGTCTGACACTATGTTCCGCTCCACCCAAGGGCGGGGGTTATCATAAGATGATTTTTGCCCACCTTAAAAAAAAAAACCTGCTATGACCTGTGTTGCACTTAGTATCACCGACACTAAGTGCATGTCCAGATTGTACACTATTTAAATATTTTTGGAAAAAAATATAACATGGCTGAAAAACTATTGCGGATTGCAATTGTTTTTACTCAGGTATTCAGTTATTGATTCTAAACAAACTATATTCAAGTTTCGTATAAACTAAAAAAATGTTGTAGATCAGTTGCCATTTCAACCAAAGATGTCAATTGCTAGACAAAGGCTTTTTTTTGTCGACTGGGAAAATCATCATGACAAAACCCGCTCTTGGGTGGAGCGGGAGATAGTGTCTTACTGACTAAAAACCTCGCGCCGTTCCTTCTAGCCTTCATACCGGGGCTCTAGTTTCCTTTCGGATAACCCCGACACCGGTAGGCTTCGACCCAGCTGGGCCCGTCCTGTTGCTGACAACTCCTTGAGGCGCGCGGGAACAGTGCGCGCCGTTGACGTCTTGGCTCGGTCCGGACAGTTACCGGACGATCGGTCAGCGAGCTACCCATGACTCACTGTCCACGAGCCCGCGTCTACGGTGGCTGGAAATTGGGATTAGAATCCCGGCGGCGGCGGCGGCGAGGGCGCCGTTGCCTGAAGCGGTCGGCCTCTTCCTTTGCTAGCATTACTGCTTCGCAGAAGGAGGCGACCGCCTGCCACTCCTCCTCGCTCCGGACCATGGCCTGAACCAAGGCCCGGTGCGAGAGGTCTCCGCCACGAGGGCACGGCGGTGCTCCGCCCAAGCAGGGCACACCTCGACTGTGTGCTCCACCATGTAAAGGCTTGAAAAGCTGTCTGGCAAATTTTTGTATAAAAATGTAAAAGAAAGAAAACCTCTATAAAAACTCGTATAAGCAGTTTTTATTATCCCAATCCCTACAGTACCTATTTGTATTGCCATTTTGCCTAACGTAAACATATATTAAAAGTATATGACGTGATACCCGTTACAGTGATAGATAAGGCAAACCAATAGAAACTATTTATTTCTTTTTTATAGCCTCGAGGCAGTTCAGGCATCTTATCTCGGTGTTTATTTTCCCTCGAAATGAGCCACTAAAACCAAATAATCTTGTTTCATTGTTAGAAAATGGTAAACTAAAGTTATAATGTTCTAGATAATATACAGCATGTTTACAACCTTCTGTATCTGTCTGTGTGGGTCTAAAGCTAGATACGATAACTAGCTACATTAGACCGACACACACGTGAACCACGCCTGATTGTACAACTCGTGCGCATTAAAACATAGCACCAAGCTCGAAAACAATTGCCACATTGAATACTTGAAAATAGTTTGTTTTGTCACGTTCAAAGCATCGTTAATTCGTAAAATAAGTAGTCAGAAACTACTCAATCCTTACTAATATTATAAAAGCAAAAAGTGTTTTTTTTTGTTTGTTTGTTACGTCTTCACGCCTAAATAGCAAAACCGATTTTGGTGCAGAGATGGTTGGGACTCTCGAGCCGGACATAGGCTATTTTTTTTTAAAAAACATGAGAAATGGGGGAGAAAGATTCAAGTATATTAATAAACGTGGGCGAAACCGCGGGTAAAATCTAGTGCAAAATAAATGTTGATGTTCAAAAAACTACATTAAATTCAATGCATTCAAAATTTTAAACGTCATTCATCATGTGCCATGTTAATGCGCACGGGTTATACGTAGAACGACGTCGCGTAGTGTGGATCTAGTGTAGCTCTACAAGTCTAGTTTCCATATAAAATGAATGGAGGAGAACGCGCCTAGTTCGGCGTACGTGGCCCACGTGTGCACTGTGTGGTTCCCCCTTTAATATTCTTAGTACAGGCTCCAGTCTGCACAACATCAACATGAAGATACGTAACCATTTACGGTCTTTATTAATTAAGGTGGTGCATCATGACTCACATTTTCACTGTTTTTCATACAACCGCTCATAACTGATTATGACGTTATTACACATTTTTCATTAGATATTTTGGAAACTCAGTATCTTGTGGATATTATCTAGGTTTCTAAAGAAACCAATTTCTAAATTTGTGTAAAACTAATCCAGTAAAAACCTCTGAAAATGTTCTATTTTGTAACTTTGACACTTTATAATTTGCCTAAAAATTAAAAAAGTCAAAAAAGTAATCCTCTAGAGATCTTGCAAATTTTATTAAGATTCTAAATGACGACAACTTTTTCCAAAAACTTTTAAGGGTTTAAAAAAAACAGCTATTTCCTGGAGCAAGTTTTGTGAAATTTTCGAGTAAATCTCGAAATTACCGAATACTAACAGAGTTTCCAGGCGTTATCTTTCTTTTTTGCGTTGCCTTTTCGTCAAACATCGCGTTGGATTGCATTAAATGAAGTAACAAGCTTTTAAACCATTTTCGATGTTTACGATAAGCGAGTGGAGAAGGACCCTCTTAAGTAGCTTTTTTATATTATGTAGTGGAGAAAATTAAGCACTAGTTATCTTTATTTTTGGGTTCCGTACCTTAAAAAAGAAAAAACGGAACCCTTAGATCGCTTTGTTGTACGTCTGTCTATCAAGACCCTTTATCTCGGCAACACTTGGAGGTATGGAGTTGAAATTAAAACCATATACTCAAGTCTGCTGTCCCTTGAAGCTGTGAAAAAATCAAACTTCTGAGTTAACGAAAAAAATAAAAGTTACAGCGGTTTATGTCGCAAAAAAAAACGTATATTCGACGCTCTTAAGGGAATCAAAATTCATAGGGTAAATCCTGAAATTTGGCATGAAGCAGAGTCTCATAGTACAAGTATAGGAAAAAGATCTGAAAACTGTAAATAATTTTTTACGTCCAATTCTTTTTACGATTAGGTTAAATTATCCGAGACTCCATTCCGAAATTGATCTATTTACATAGGTAAGTTTGTACGGAAATCTCAGGGCGCGAGCCCGACTCGCACTTGCCGCACCTGATGCTAAGCGATGATGTTATCGACGATGTAGCACATTTGCCTAGAAGTTGCCTTTTTCTTCTTGAATAAGTCAGTAAATAAGTAATAATTATTGCAGTTTTTAAAAAAGGAGTGAAAAACCACTATCTTTCTATTTCATCATAATTGCTTATTGTTATGTATTTATGATTATATAATATTAGTCAGTATATATTTTTTGCGATATTTATTCTACTATATGTATGTATGTATTTACATTGTAGGTATATTCTAATTATAATTGTTTTGTTTGTTTCTTTATACCTTTCACTTTTACGCACGGTGTCTAAATCTTTTTTTCCAATTCTTCTTTCGCGGGTATGCTGGAAGAGATTTCTTTGGAAATAAGCATCACCTATGTACCTATTTTTCTGTTTCTGTCTTGTTTTCTTTTATAAGTTCAATGTGTGTGTGTGTGTGTGTGTGTGTGTGTGTGTGATGTTGTGTGTGTGTGTGTGTGTGTGTGTGTGTGTGTGTGTGTGTGATGTGTGTGTGTGTGTGAAATTGTTAAATAAAAAAATAAGTCCTTTATTCCCTAGGTGGTAGTCTACTATTAGAAGACATACTCTAGCAGGATTATGCAAGCATCTATCTATTTAGAACTATTATAAACACTACTATACTTTACTCGATACCCCCTAAAACCTGAATATAGCATCACATTTCCACATCATACTCTTTTATCGTTGTTCTGATTCCCCAGAGAGATGTAAATTGTATTATTGAAAGGTCGGACGCCCTCGGCCCGAGACAAAAAGTACTCCCTCTCACCCAGACATGTGCTTTGATTTTCTAAAAGAACCCGTGATATGAATTCATAATGCCTGTTTGATAACCCATAGACATATATTAGATATTTTATACTTTGTCTTTACACCTGTTTTGGGGCAAAACGGGATTAGAATTTTAAGTGCCATCTATGGTGTGTCGAATGTTTGAGGTAATATTAAAATCTAAATATTATATAAAATTAGAAACTGACTGACATATCAACGCACAACCGAAACTACTGGAGCCAGGAACGTGAAATTTTGCACGAGGTTTCATTTTATTAACCCCCCACAAAAAGGAGGGGTGTTATAGGTTTAGAGTGGCTGTGTGTCTGTGTGCTTAAGCGAATGGACCGATATGGATGCGGTTTTTTTTATTTGTAAGCTGACGTTACCGAGCTGGTTCTTAGATGCAATCTGATCAGGCGTTCCAGGTCAGCAGCACATTTTTTGACTGTGGCTGGGATCTTGAACGCTTTACAGATGTATACTTTACTAATAAATACTGAATTGTCATTTTCTATTCGTTTAAGTAAAATAATAATTTCCATATTGCGGTCCCTCGACTTAGTGACACTCATCTTTTAAATATTTATAGATTCCTTTAATGACGTTAAAAGGTTGAAAGAGTAATTTACTAACTTATTTTACTTTTTATAGATTTTTTGCTTCAGGGGTTTTATAAAAAAAAAATAATTTTAGTTTTTGACATAAGCGAGCACTAGCATAGCATAGCATAGGTCCCGATTTCTGGTAATGGGTGACTCGCCGTCCGACCGTTCGGTAACCATCCGGTTCGAGCCCAAGTCCCAATGGAGTTTTCCACGCGCACCTCAAGGAGTTGTCAGCAACCGTAGTAGCGCAGCAGGGTCGAAGCCTACTGGATGATGCGAAAGAGATCCCCGGAGCCCAGAAACAATGGCAAAGAAGGAAGAGGAGTAGGCTTTCAGTCAGTAAAAGTCTGACACTATCTCTCGCTCCGCCCAAGCGTGGGGCTTGGGCATGTCATTAGATGATTTTCCTACCAAAAAAAAAACCAACGGCAAGCCACTTATTATCTAATGAGAATATTCTACATACATTATGTACATACAACACATGCCCCTAACACCATTTATCAAAGTAATGATAACAAGATGTAGCAAGGATGTTTTTCTTACGCTATCTCCCTTTTTCCCATCTCCCTTCGTATAAAATTAACTCTTATCATGAAAAATGATGAAGACAGCTGTCTATGCGAATCAGTATTGATGTATGACATGTTAGATATTCATTACCGTATTTTTCTAACACGCGATCGAAAATGTACCGTAAGTATTTAGCGTTAGAGTTGAATTTTCTGTTTCGCTGTTTTGTTTTTTTTTTTACGGGCAAAGGCAATTAGGCTTTTGAGAAAACGACCAAAAAGTGTGAAATTTATACCACCCTGGTGATCAAAATCATTTGGATGGTGACCTCTTAGCACAATCTTTTTGTTTTTATATTTTTGTAGGGATACCATTAAACGACTTCTTCCACTCTGGGTGCAGTGATAAGGAATGTCAGATTTTCACTGACTAAAACCTACCAGTTTTCTTTCAGGATTCTTTTCCGCACCAGGGCCGCGGTTACTCTTTGAAACCGTCCAGCAGCGTACTACTCGTATGCTTTAAAATTGATGCCAAAAAAGTATGTTCTAATGTTGAAGTGCAAAAAAAGAAGTGTTAAAATAGATTTAAGAAAGGGAAACACCGACCCTTTGTCGTTGACATTTTTCCCCGTTTGCTTTTCAATATGAAGTTAATGGCAATGAGAATAAAGAACACTTTAGAGTGTAATTGCTTCGTAGTCAATATAATTTATCCGTAGGATATATAACATTTTTACCTAGACAAGACACCATGCTGACACTAGAATTGTCAGTATAGTGTCTAGTTTGGTAGCGGGCTATATTTCACTGGGACACCATGGAGGCGTGACCAGTTGCGCCATCATGGTGTCCCGGTGAAATACCTATAGCTCTAAAGGCCTTGATCGACGAGCGAGTAAAACCACGGTCTTATGGCTCGTCGGTACAGCTCGCTGGTGTACCATTGCAATTGCAATATGGTTGAATTGACGAGCCGCGAGCAACACTCGTCATGGTTGCTTCAATTTTTACTCGGCTTGTCGTTCAAAACCGCGTGTCAATCAGCACCAACGAGCCGTGAGGAAAACCGACATTCTTTAAAACCGTAGTATAGGCTTGCACGTCGATCATCTACTCAAAGTGGGTGATAGACGTACGACCTTAAAGTATGCGGTTTTTAAGATCGTGAACTTACTCGGCTCGACGTCGGTGACACACGTGAAGCTTGCTCATACTATATCGCGATGTCGTCACACGAACTACCGCCACACGTACGAGCCGAGACGAGCTACTAGTAAGATTTCAAACAGGTTGGATCGCCGGCGAACTTGCGCGGCAATTTTATAGTACGCGTTTTTAAGGTGGCGAAAAAGGTCGTCGAGCCACAAGTCCGCGTACTTACTCGCACGTCTATCACCCACTTAATAATGCAACAACGATGCGAGTCTTTAAAGACAATATTATAGCGCGCCATAATAAAAGGGCTACGTTGCCAGCTCGTGCCACCCCTCGCACCTCGCCCGCCCCTCAAATCACGCCACCTCGCCGGTCGGCGCGCCTGCTCGCGCGCTGTTGTAATGCGCGGAGCGCTAGCGCCAGTCCGCTGTAAGCCACCATCTCGATCGCGCGCGCGCACGTGCTCCGAACCATGGGCGTCGGAGGCCTATCTTTCCGTACCTACCTACTTACGTCGTTTTTGTTCAGTTGCTGATATAAAATATTAAATAAGTATGTACCTACTTACGTCGTTTCTGTTCAACACGCCCCTATAACTGGCAGCCTAACGTGGTGCAGAACTATATAAATAAGTGCAAATTTCTTGTGACTGTGACGGTTTTTTCCCGCGATTTAAAGACAAAGTAGGTATCATTACGTAACAATTAAAGTGATGATTTTGATCGCGTACGTACGTAAAGTAGACTGTTCGTTCCCGCGTGATTGTGTGATACGATGGACATTTTTGGTGTTTAGGTAAAACCTAGCCTAGGATACCTAACTACCTAACAACGCTGTTTGTTATCGTTGTCGCGAATTGTGGACAATTTTACGATGGTGCGAACAAGATCGCGTGCTGCGAGTCCGGTTTCTCTCAGCGCTCCGTCTGCAGACTTGGCGCCAAATCAGGCGCCCGCGCCCGAGCCGGATGCCGCTTTGTGTGGCGCCGACACCGTTGCCCCCGCGGCTGTGGTGGAACCACAACCTGCTGTTGCTGTCTCGCCTGCTTCGGTCACCATGTCGACTGACCAGCTAATGTTGCTGATAAACAGGTTAAGTCGCAGCGATCCTGTAAGTACACCAGTACCATCTTTTTCTGGCCACTTTGCCAAGTGTACGGCTCGATTTGACGGTGAAAAGTCAAGTAACGTCCTGGCTTTTATTGACGCCATAGAAACGTACAAGGAATGTGTTCGAGTCGACGATAATAATGCGCTTCGTGGATTACCTATGCTTTTGACGGGGCTTGCTGCCACGTGGTGGCAGGGTGTAAAGGATAGTACCATGACCTGGCAAGCTGCTGTTGAGTCGCTGAGGCAGACTTTTGGACCAAGATTACAACCGCCTCAAATATATAGGAAGATATTCGAACGAGAGCAACGAGTTGATGAACCTACTGATTTATTTGTATGTCACATTAGAGCGATAATCGCGCAGCTCCCGCCTTTTTCTCTTACGGAGGCAGTTCAGTTAGATATGACTTATGGGTTATTACATCGACGTATCCGTGAGAAGGTACCGCGCTCCACTTTCGCCACCTTCACGGACCTTTTGACTCATGCGCGCCGTGTCGAGGAGATCCTGGATGAGAGTCGTCCACGGACCACGGCTGATGTCAAACCGTCGACGTCTTCTACTGCGCCGATTACGCAGTCACCGACTGCGCCTAGTGTGAATAAATCGCGGCCCCGTTGCAATTATGGTAAACAATATGGTCACCTAAAAGAGGCCTGTGAGCGCCTCGCAAAACAAAAGACCGCAAATGACAACTCGAAGGGAGCAGAGCCGCTGGCGTCTGCGGTCACGTGCTTCGGGTGTGGAGCGCCCGGGGTAATTCGCTCCAATTGTCCGACGTGTAAAGAGAAGAAAAGTGCAGTGTCTACCGCGTTTCAATCAGTGTCCGCGAGTGATGATAAAGTCGATTCGCGTGTGCGTCCTGTAATTAATGTAGGCATTTATGGTGCAACAGGTAGCTTGTTGTTAGACACAGGTGCCAAACATTGTATTGGTAGTGTATCGTTAAGATCTCATTTAGTTAATAATGGTCATTCTTTCGATAATGTCTTCACTAATTTAAAATATGCTGATGGCCGCGTTTGTGCGCAAATTGTTGAAATGGCGCACGTTAACGTAACTGTGCGAGGGAGGGCACTAGTTGTTAGTTTTATTATGTTGCCGAATGCAACTGAGAGCTTATTAGGGATGAATTTCATTCAGGACGTTGGCATGGTGTTGGACTTTGACCGTGGGGTATGGTTTGTGGGACATGATAAGACGCCTCAACCAATTGTTTTCGAAGCGAGGTCATTGAACTCACTTGCTTGTTCGTCAGTGGGTCTTCGTGAGGACGAGGGATCCCATCTAGTTTCGACGGAACGCGAGCGACTATCCGATCTCCTGAATGTTCACCAGGACATTTTTGCTCCAGGGGGAGAACCTACCCAGTTCGCCGTTCACCGCATTGATACTGGAGATGCCGCACCGATTGCAAGTCCACCCTATAGGGTTTCTCCCGTTAAGAAGGAAATAATTAGAAAAGAGATTGACAAAATGCTTGAAGATGGTATAATAGAGGAGGCTGAGTCGGAATGGGCCTCACCTGTAGTGCTGATACCGAAGAAGAATGGTGAGACCAGGTTCTGCGTAGATTACCGCAAGCTTAATAGCGTCACTCGGACTGATAAGTATCCGTTACCGGTGATCGACGAGCTGCTGCAGAGTACAAAGCCTGATTGTGTTATGTCTACTATTGATTTGAAGGCCGGCTACTGGCAGACGATGGTAGCACCAGAAGATCGACACAAGACTGCTTTTACGACACCATTCGGTACTTTTCAGTTCCGACGCATGCCGTTCGGTCTGAAGAACGCCCCAGCCACCTTCCAGCGTCTGATGGATCGCATGAGATCTGGCCTGAAAGACGTCTGCGTCCTTGGGTACCTTGATGATCTTCTCGTAATTTCTCCCAATCTAGATCAGCACCTGAAGGATCTTAACCTGGTTTTCGAGCGCCTTCGCCTGTTTAACTTGAGGGCAAACCGGGATAAGTGTGTCTTCGCTAGAGATAGAGTTACGTACCTGGGACACGTTGTTTCACCTCGGGGTATTGAACCGGACCCCACCAAGGTCGAATCGGTTATAAATATGAAGCCGCCAACGAACCTAAAAGAACTCAAAACATTTTTACAAACCAGTTCCTGGTTTAGAAAATTTATTCCAAAATTTTCAGATGTTGCGCGTCCTCTCACAAATCTGACCAAAAAGGACCGACGCTGGCAATGGGGGGAGAGTGAGCAAGGAGCGTTTGAAGAGCTCAAGTCATGTCTTGCAAGTGGCCCTATTCTTCGTCAGCCCAACTTTGAAGAACCATATGTATTGCGCACTGATGCTAGCGCCTATGCGCTTGGAGCAGTATTGATGCAAGGTGCGACACACAATGAAGAGAGACCGATAGAGTATGCTAGCAGGTTACTGACCCCTGCCGAGCGTAACTATCATACAACTGAGCGGGAAGCTCTGGCTGTTGTTTGGGCCTTGGAGAAATTTCGAGGATATATTGAGGGAGCCGAGGTTCGTGTTGCTACGGATCACCAACCTTTGAAATGGCTCTTATCCTTAAAGACTCCTAGTGGCAGATTAGCCCGCTGGGCAATGAAAATCCAGTCGTATAATTTGGTCATCGAATATACACCGGGTAAGGTTAATGTCATTGCCGATACGCTCAGTCGCCCCGTGACCACCGAACCCGAGGATCTTGAATCAAGTCCTTGCAGTCTTTGTCCGGTAGTCGTTGATTTACCTCATCGAAAAGCTGAAGATGTTCGTGAAGCCCAATTGAACGATTCTGACGTCAGTAAAATCATAAAAGACTTTGAAGATACAAATAATCCAGAAGCAGCCATGCGCTGGACTGATAGAGGGTATTATCTTTCGCAAGGTGTCTTATACCGCTGTGATCCGGATGTAGATTCCGAAGAACCTCAGTTAGTGGTTCCACAGTCTTTACAGGCGGAACTTCTTAAAGAATTTCATGATGCGCCTACTGCTGGACACTTGGGTTTGGAGCGGACCTTGAGGAAGATCAAAGAAAGATATTATTTTAAGAACATGAAGACCTATGTGGCCCAATACCTAAAGTCATGTGACCTTTGTCAGAAATATAAAGCTACTAATCTAAAACCTGCAGGTCTGTTACAGACCCCAGTGCTCCAGCAAAGATTTGAGGTTCTTGCGATGGACCTATTTGGACCATTACCTGAAGGGGAAAAGGGTGAAAAATGGATTTTTCTAGTAGAGGACACAGCTAGTCGATGGGTGGAGCTTTTTGCCCTTTGTGATGCAACTGCCGAGGCATGTGCGAAAACCCTCATCGAGGAGGTATTCCTCCGGTATGGGGTGCCTCGTCGCGTAATTTCCGACAACGGCAGTCAGTTCGTCGCATCAGTTATGCAAAAGGCGATGTTTGTACTAGGAGTGAAGCAATCATTAATTCCTGTGTACCACCCGGAGGCGAATCCGGCAGAGCGTAAAAATCGCGAGCTTAAGGAACATCTAGCTATTCTACTTGGATCCGAGCATCGCCGCTGGCCGTTCGCTTTACCGATGGTGCGATTCGCGCTCAATACTGCACACAACCAAGGTACAGGACACACCGCCGCTTACCTTACGTATGCTCGAGAATTGCGTTCTCCTCTGACCGTACAGACGGATCTCCGAGGAATTGTCTCGCAGCAGAATTATGTGCCCCAAATCACGCCTTATTTGAAGGATTTCGCACGCGTTCTTCAGGATGTGAAGCACCGAGTAGAAGAACAGCAGGATATCAGGAAGTCAACGGGTGATCAGTCTCGAAGGGACGTTCTTCCTTATAAGGAGGGAGATCTGGTTCTTGTGGAGACCCACTTGATGAGTAGTGCAGCCAAAGGCTTCACGAGCAAGTTTGCACCGAGACGGGAAGGCCCGTATCGTGTCTCACAAGTTATTAGTCCAACGTCATTCGTAATTGTTGATAGTGAGGGGATGAACAAAGGGAGATACCATGCCAGCGCTCTGACACCTTATTTGGGTTCGACCTCGGTCATCGTTCATCAGCGCCGTCGTGGCAGACCAGCCAAGTCACAGCCGGGTCGTTCTTGTGACTTGGAGGGGGAGGTTATAGCGCGCCATAATAAAAGGGCTACGTTGCCAGCTCGTGCCACCCCTCGCACCTCGCCCGCCCCTCAAATCACGCCACCTCGCCGGTCGGCGCGCCTGCTCGCGCGCTGTTGTAATGCGCGGAGCGCTAGCGCCAGTCCGCTGTAAGCCACCATCTCGATCGCGCGCGCGCACGTGCTCCTAACCATGGGCGTCGGAGGCCTATCTTTCCGTACCTACCTACTTACGTCGTTTTTGTTCAGTTGCTGATATAAAATATTAAATAAGTATGTACCTACTTACGTCGTTTCTGTTCAACACGCCCCTATAATATTCAAAAATTGCTCAACAGACAATACAATCTGTAGATAAAGTACGAACTTTTATGTCCCTAAAACATAAACACGACAAATATATGAGATCTTGCAGAGAAAAACAAGTTATCTAGGTCACACCCTGGTATATTTCAATGCCTACTTATAAGTATAACTAGCAAATGAACAAAGTCATTAAGGCTCCTACAGATGGATGCGACGTAAGAATGCGATAACGATGCGTGTCTTCATAGAAATTGTTCCAAAATGGCTTAACAGATAATACAATCTGTACAAAAAAGTACGAACCTGTATAAAATATGTACCTAAAACATAAACACGACAATTATACAAGGCGCAAAATAAAAGTGGAATAAAGCACATTGACCTTTTCCTAATATCTCTGCGTAAGTATCCTAAAAACAAACTATGAACTTCGTGGTGTACTGTAAATAGTAAACCACGAACTACCTGCGTATCTTTTTCTCCTTCTCTGTCAAATCCATCCAAAGGTTGTCTGTAAAAAATCGCTTTTAGCGATAAGACCACCCATTGTGACATTAATTTTATTTATTAATTTTAAGTTTCTTATATATTTTTTTTATTTTTGGTGTACAATAAAGAATTTATCTATCTATGAACTGTTTTTTATTACTAGAAAATGTAAAGCAGGCATTAAGTCCGCCTCTGTACTGTTGTGTGCATGAAGTATTAAATAAATAAATAAATAAATAAATAAATAATAAAGGATCACAATAGATATTGATTGAAGATAGCTTTATGTCTTTATTTCCGTTTTTAAATTAAGAGTATTAACAAAATGTAGGAGGGTCATTGACTGTTATTCTAAGTTTATCTGGCACGTACCTTAGATGAGATCTTGCAGAGAAAAACAAGTTACTCGGGTAAACACAATTTGAATGCTAGGTCAGTGTTGATTTTTCTCCTCTCCCCAGCATCCGACACTGCAGAAGCAAGCAATTTTTTTGTAATGCACCCGGGACGCGAACAAAAATTTAAAATGGAAGGAATAAATGCACGAACGTTTTCAACATCTGTCTCTGTTTGTGTTGTTACTTCATGTTTGTCAATTTAGTTTGTGTGTTGAGAAAATTGTTGGCAATAGGTACAAGAGTTTGCGAGATCTGGTCTCTGGGCCCTACCACGACCTCTTAATGCGATCCACTTCACGAGCTAAACTGAAATGTTAAAAAGATGGAGCTATACAATATTTAGGGGGCACGGTAGTGCCGCCACCAAGACGAGCAAAAAAGTGGCACGGCCGTTCCATACCATCATTTTCTCGAAACAGCTTTCATTTTCGATCCCCTATAACTATCGTTGTGTATAAAAATGCGATTGCCAAGTCAATCTAGGTCTGATTTAATTAACCGACTTGGCATTACATCGATCTCATAACTTTTTATGGTAGATTTGAGTTGCAAGCTTTGTTTTTTTTACAAGTTATGTTTTGATGGCATATGATGATAGTTTTAACATAATATGTGAAACTATGTACAAAACATAACTGTATTATGAAAATTACAAAGTTTGTTATGTTACCTGATTGTCCTCACAAACACATGGTCAGCGGGCCATCCGGGCGACGGAGGTGTTGTTATGCTCTCGCACCCAGCTGTGCACTGACGCCTAATGGCCACTATGACCTGCCTTGACGTCCAACTCGAGACAATTTTTAAATATTTTTTGAAAAAAAAAAATAACGTGGTGTAAAAATTACTGGAATCGATTCAGAGATTCTAAACAAACTATAATGATGTTATACCTATACATTGTCACCTTTGTACCTACTCCACTTTTTGATCAAGAATTCTTCTTTCTCTGAATCATTATTATGAGCCCTTTGGTAAAAGGTCACCTCTATTCCAAACCGTCAATATTGTGTTTAGTTAAACAATAGATTGGTGTCGAGATACATAAATCTATTCTAAATTACCGTAATACAAAATGCTTTAACATATGGCCAGCCTTTCTTATGAGGTACCTAATTCCATTTACTCAGAAATAATGGGCGCTAGCACAAAATATATAAGTACAGAAGTCAATCTACATACAAAGCGCGCTCGAGAAACGCACACATAGACACCGCTCACAGCCACAATATCTCGGAGCACCTCGACCCGCTCGTCGAACAGTTCAGGTTCAAACGCTCATTAGTGTGCGTCCACCGATCGTAGGTATAAAAAGTGAAGTACATACATGAGATTGTCTTCTGTACCTATCTATTTTGTGGCGCTAGTGTCTGGCAGTCCGAATATGAGATATATAGGTATTCTATTCTAACAATAGTCTATGCCGAAATACATTAATCCAAGCGAATCTGAATAGAACACGTAGTCTATTAGTATTTATATAGTTCTGCGGCTCATTTTAATTACTATACCGTTGAGAGTGCTTAGCAAAAGTAATTTGTAGACATTTGGACATGATTTCAATTAATTTTGTTGGTTTTAGAATGGCAGGTTAGTTGAGATGGATGTGTGGAGTGAAAAAAATCGAATAAAGTGAGAAGAATATATTACAAAAAGTTTGAAAGTGGTGTTCAGTGGCTGTAAAGTTTTCGTTTTTGTGTGGTCATGTATGCAATAGGAGGGATGAAATGCACGTTACTAAAAGAGTTATGAGTGTACATATGGATGCATGGCGAAGGAGGGGGAGGCCAAAGAAAAGATAAATGGATAGTGGAAAATTGATATCGACGGTTGAAAGGCAAAATGATCTAAGCGACATTGAGTAATTTTTTATCTTGTGGTTTGGTCAAAAAGAAAACGAACTTTTTTTTAAATACCCCATTTTCTCCTACAACATAAAATATTAAATGAAAAGGACAGTCACATTGTATATGCACTGCAAAAGCATATATAACCTAGACAACGTTTTAATTTTTCATCAATATTCCGAATATTAATTACCACTTTGTAAACAGAACACAACAAAAACAGCAAAATAACCATTTTTATAGCAGCGACGTGTTTGACACAGCAAAAATCTGAAACTAACACCGTCCACTGCATATTCATCACGCATCAACTTCCATTTTCAGGGTTCCACACGCCTGAATGACAATATATGGAGCCATTGTAGGTCACTAGACTATGAATGTTCCACACATACACAAACACTCGTGTCTGCCTTTTTATGTAATGAATTTGAAGCTTCTATGCCTGGATCTGAACTGTTTCGAGAAAAGGAGTTTACGGCCGCATTTTTGCTCGCCTTGGCGGGGTACTACCGTGCCCTAAATACCTTCCTTTTTATGAACATTAAAAGAAATCGAGTTTCAAGGGGCACTTTTGAAATACAGTTCTATAATCGTCTGGCTAGCATAGGATTAATATTGCAGAAAAGTGTCGTATTGCTAAACAAGCCATCAGTAGCTAGATTTCAAAACAACCATAATCATCTTCCTGCCCTTGTCTCGTTTTATTTGGGGTCGGTGCAACACGTTTTTTTCTTCCATTCTGTTCTGTCAGTCGTCACTCTATCACTAACTTCCTTATCTTTCAAATCACTTTTCACAAAATCCATCCATCTTTTCGTTGGCCTCTCTCTCCCTCTCCATTCATTCACATGTAAACTCATAACTCTTTTAGCAACATGCGTTTCATCTCTCCTCTTAACATGACCATACCAAGTCAAATGGATTTCCAAACAACCAAGAAATACAAAATTCAATTTATTACTGATTTCGACAAAGAGCTTCAGGATTTTGCACTTCTTACATCCTCCGGTAAAGACGGGTTTATTGGCAATCAATTTTTAATCATAATAAGTAAAAAAAAACAATTTTGGCCAGATAAAAAAATACGCCGTATATACTATTACTTATTCTGTGGCCGTACGGACACCACTCCACGCGAGACCGACTCGCTCTTGGCCGATTTTTTCGTTTACACTGGCGGACTCGTCAAAAGCTAAGCATGGAACAGACAAGACCCTCAAAGGCTACGTAACCAAAGGGTAGTAAATTGAGATGCCCGCACAAAAAAATTGTATAACCTTGCCTTTTAAACGCATTGCAGCGACACGCTTCAATCAATAGCTGGCAACACAGTTTCGAATTTGTTCTTTTTTTTCGTTTGTAACACCAAAATTACGATGTTTGGTTGGTTGGACTATGTAGGTTTGACACGTGTGGCCGTAAATATTTTGTACTGTGGCTTTTTAGCTTTAAAACTGTTTATATGCGTAGTCGAGAATTGTTCAACTAACTCTCTCAAAGTAAAAGCGTGCCCTCAGCGCCAAGCTAAAATTTTATAACGTTTGTTTTTGTTATGTTGATGAAATAAATAGTAAGCAGTTCACTTAATATAGGTACTGGGTTATTTGTAAAACTCTAACAACGTGTTTTTTTTTTCAGTGGCAAAAATCATCCAATGACAACCGTCGCTCTTGGGTGGAGCGGGAGATAGTGTCAGACTCTTACTGACTAAAAACCCACCCCGTTCCTACTAGCCTCTTCATACCGGGGCTTGAGTTCCTTTCGTATAACCCTGGCCCCAGTAGGCTTCGACCCAGCTGGTCACCTCCTGTTGCTGATAACTCCTTCGGCAACAGTGCGCGCCGTCGAAGTCTTGGGCTCGGTCCAAAACTCTAACAACCTTGCATGACTGTATTACTAACATCATAAAGCAATTTTTGCTTTATGACTTTTTACAAAACGTCTGTACGATGTGACGTAAGCGCATCAAGAACACCCGCCACCCGATCCCACCCCAAATGATAAATGTTATTTCAACTAACTTTTTACAAAGAATTTTATAATAAATTAGCTATGTATAAATATGTCAGTGTGAATATAAAAAAAAATATGAAGATAAAACTCATTACTGAGTAGTCGACCATGTGCTAAAGGCGGCCAAGAAAAAGCAATTTCCAAAGCACTTTGTCAGCGGTTGCAAACTGTCACTTATGCTCTCTCAATCTTTTCAAGGGGCAACATATTGCAAAACGTGACTTTGAACACTGCCAACAGACTCTAGATGTAAAGCATTTATTTATTTATTGAAACAATATTATCATATCTCATGCATATAACATTTAAACCAGCAAATTGTCCGAACCATCGGTAGCAAAAAAACGACAAAAAATGCATGAAAAACCAAAGAAAAATGGTTGCGCAATAACTACTATGGATTGGTTTTAGATTGTATTGGCTAGTTTATCTGGCTGGTCACGGCAGGTCAAAGCGGGTATTAGCCTGCCAACAGCTGGGTGCTAAACAACCCCTCAGTCGCCTAGTTAGTCCGGTGACTATGTAGTTTGGTGACGTAACAAGCTTATAACTTTGTGAATTTCATGAAATTTTGTACATAGATTTTTTACATAAAAATACTAGACACGTGTTTAGGGTTTCGCATATACAAAACTAATGTTGTAAAAATAAGCAGGAGACAGTTATTTTACTTGCCTTATTTTAGAAGCAAGTCGAGCTTGCTCTCAAGATTTTCAATCTACGTAAACTTGATGCAGAAATCGTCATGTAAACTTGTTTACCTTATCTCTGGGAGGAGAATACATTCTCATTGGTGGTTGTATAAGCCTTTTAATTCATGAATCCCCAAGCGACCACCGGTGGCCGCGCATCTATTGTCTTACTATTGTGTTTCTAATTGACGGTATCTGAAGGGTTAAAATAAGATAAGATATTATACGTCATTTATTTATTTATGATAACTTTATGTGAAGGATAAATAAAAAAATGTTTTTTTTTCTTTTGTAACTATTTGGCCTATCTTATTAACGTTAATGTGCTTCCTATATTGACAATTACCGGAATTTATAGTTTAAATCTAAAAAAACGTAAGCGAAATTGCAAGCAAAATAAAATACAGCTTTAAGCTTAGTGTTGACTTTGTCCGGGGTAATGTCCATCCCAAAAACCTTAGTAAAAAAATAAAATAATGATAGTAAAAAATAAAAAGATAATGTGCATATTTCATAATGCATATTAATATTGTGTAGGACACAGTATTAACAGCATCTATTAATTATAATAATTGTAGTTTAATTAAAACAACACAAAAATAAATTCCTATTAAAATTATATAGTTCTATAAACGTGAGATACGTTACACTAGCGACTCTGGACCTTTAGCGATCATCTTCAGGATTCTGTAGCAGTAGATACCTCATATTTAGTAATGACCATGATTCATGAATATATGTATATAACTAGATAGCATAAACATATAACTCTTCGATGGCACGTAGTATACCACGCGCACCTCAAATAGGTGTCCATGCCTAGGGCCCATGCCTAGCATGGCCAAAGATTGACTTTTGAAAAGGTTACCCGTGGTCCTAGATCGCAAAAGACAACTGAAAGAGACAGGTATGGTGTCAGTCAGTAACAGGACAACAGGTGGTAGCCTGACATTCCACTGTGCCCTAGGGCGAACATTGGTTGATTTCACACCTCAAAAAAAAAGGTATCTACATAATACAGCTCAAATCAACACGCAGAAATAGACTACACGCAAAAGCAGCTCAAAAGTATTGAAGAACCGTTTTTTCCAGTCTGTCGCATTAGTATGCAGCCAGGATCATCAAATTATGCCGTTCCAAACTACGCTACACTTGCGGCAAATTGGGACATGTGTAACAGGCTTTAGGTGAGCCCATTTCAAGTGACTTGGAATTGTATTAAACGTAGGTATGCCCTTGGGTCCTTAATCTAGTGAAGGAAGGACGCTTGCGACTCGGAACGATTTATGGCTATCTATTTATCTGTTAACCCTACAATAAGCAGCGGATTTTTATTGCTATTTGGGTCAGCGTGACCGCGGGAGATAAGGGTTACATTTTTGCTTGTTAGCGCGGTCGTAGAAAAGATTTTTATTCACTGGTTTAACTTGCCCGATTCTGAAGAGATTTTCTGTTTTTTTTTCTCTTTACATTTAAAGCTCTTTACTAGGGTTAAAATGCCGAAATTGGCTAGCGCTAACTTTGTATTTTCCAGGTCAAATAGTCTCTCGAAACCTGAAAAGATATTTCGGACTTTACGGGAAAAAATGATCAATCAGTCTTGGCTTATTCTATTAGTTTTTTTTTTATATTAATCACTTATTTTAAATATTGTTTAACCAAAATTAAGACGAAATCGAAGTTAAAAAAATCTCGAATAATAATAACAATTAATAATTATTATTTATAAAATTATAATTTAATAATAATATTTTTTATAAAAAATATTTCATTAACGAATTTAAAAAATCGTTAATCAAATTAAACAATTCAGGCTCAGTTGCAAGAATGTTTCCTTTGCAAGAATGTTTCCTTTGCAAGTATGTTTCCTTTGCAAGTATGTTTTTATCTAGGTCGTACAAAGTGTCGGTCGTTTTGTTTGAAAAAAGAGTAATCGTCAAGTCTAATTAACTCTGGGCACGCCACGATTATGGCGGTAAGTTCCCTCTTTGAGGCGTGGCTGGAAAGACCTCACGGCGTCCTTACCTTCCGCATGACGCAGGTCCTCACCGGACATGGTAAGTTCGGGAGGTTCCTGCATCGGATTCAAGCGGAAGAGACGCCCGGGTGTCGCCACTGTGCGCAACGCCCGGAGGACACGGTGGAGCACACCGTCGAGGTGTGCCCTGCCTGGGCGGAGCACGCCGTGCCCTCGTGGGGGCGATCGGCGGCGGAGACCTCTCGCGCCGGGCCCTGGTCGAGGCCATGGTCCGGAGCGAGGAGGAATGGCAGGTGGTCGCCTCCTTCTGCGAAGCAGTAATGCTTGCAAAGGAGGAGGCCGACCGCATCAGGCAACGGCGCCCTCGCCGCCGTCGTAGGGATTCCGAGCCCGATTTCCGGCCACCGTAGACGCGGGCTCGCGGGCGGCGAGACATGGGTAGCTCGCTGTCCGATCGTCCGGTAATGGACCGAGTCCAAGACGTCGACGGCGCGCACTGTTCCCGCGCGCCTCAAGGAGTTGTCAGCAGCAGGAGGGGCCCAGCTGGGTCGAAGCCTACTGGGGACAGGGTTGTCCGAAAGGGAGCTCGTGCCCCGGTATGAAGGCTAGAAGGAACGGCGCGGGGTTTTTAGTCAGTAAGAGTCTGACACTATCTCCCGCTCCACCCAAGAGCGGGTTTTGTCAAAGATGATTTTCCCCGTCGACAAAAAAAAAGTCTAATTAACTCAATTACATTTAAGTTACCTTTCGAAAGTTACAAATTAACGAATCAGTAGTAGACATGGTGTTTTTTAATTAACTTGTTCAAACAAAAACATTGAAAAAAATCCTTAATAATATTATAAAAGCGAAAGTGAGTTTGTTTATTTGTTTGTTTGTTACGTCTTCACGCCTAAATGGCAAAACCCATTTTGATAAATTTTGGTACACGGATAGACCATGTCCTGGAATAGCACAAAGGATACTTTTTATCCCGGAGGTATGTTTCCTTGGGATAATTTTCTGCTATCACACGGGCGATGCCGCTGGGATCAGTTAGTATGGTATAGTTGCAAAACAGTTTTTCAATCGCGAATAACGATTGCGATTAATAAACATAATCACAAAAAAATTGGCTTCGATTTATTAATTTCATCGTCAATCATGATTAACTTTTTAATCGTTAATCTGATAAGTTTTTGCCAACACTGACATCATGCCATGGTCTGGAGGGAGGAGGAGTGGCAGGCGGTCGCTTCCTTCTGCGAAGCAGTAATGCTAGCAAAGGAGGAGGCCGATCGTATCAGGCAACGGCACTCACAGCGCCCCAGCCGCCGCCGGGATTCTGATCCCGATTTCCGGCGGGCGGCGAGCAATGGGTAGCTCGTTGTCCGACTGTCCGGTAACTGTCCGGACCGAGCCCAAGTCGTCGACGGCGCGCACATCTCCCGCGCGCCTCAAGGAGTTGTCAGCAACGGCAGGGGCCCAGCTGGGTCAAAGCGTGCTGGGGCTAAGTTTAGCTCCAAAAGGTAGCTCAGCCCCCGGTATGAAAGGCAACGAAAAAACTGGAGTGGGTTATAGTCAGAAAAAGTGTAACACTATGTCCCGCTCCGCCCAAGAGCGGGGGATGGCATTAGATGATTTTACAACTGAAAAAAACACTGATATCATAAAATAGATGTTTTTCTATAACATATTATAATGATCTCTTATAATGATCGTTCATCACAAATCTTTCACCGCCAAACCTTGACTATTACTACAAAAACTTAACCTCTATGCAGCTTCGACAGTTTTCCCCACATAAGCGCCGATCCAACCTATCGACAGACATAAATAACGGAAGAACAATCGGAAAGCTCACAGGATTACCTACACGGCAACACATTGGCACGGTCCACCATATGGCAGGTAGAAACACAGAAGGACCATCCAAATCGTCCATCTGCCCAGTCCTTCCCCAACTATGTTGAGGTCGGTTTCCAGTCTAGCCACAAGTTGATGAGTCATCATTGACATCATCATTTCAGTTGAAAGACGTCCACTGTTGGACACAAGCCCCAAGTGTCGCCACAACGCATGCTTCTGTGTCTTGCATCAATCCGATCCTCGCGCCACTCACCAGGTCATCGGTCCTCTTTGTGGAATGCTTTCCAACGCTGCGTCTTCCGGTGCGCGATCGCCACTCCAGAACGTTTCGGCCTTATTACCCATTATTATTATTATTTTGGAGAAAAGGGGCTATGCATCTCCCATAGTGTAGGAGATGTAGTCACTGCGACCTAAAAGATCTATTGTGACTCGCCACCTTGTTAGAGTAACTCTTTTAGCCGGGAGGCTTCCAGGAAGTCTAGAATACTCCTAGCTTTGAGAGTTTTAATCTCCTCCGGGCGAATAATGTGTCGACCCAGATGGATACTCCGTTTGTGGATAAGGGGCCCACATTCACACAACAGGTGCTTAGGCGTCTCCCTCTCCTGATTACAGTACCTGCAAACATCAGTGTCACTCAGTTTCATGTGAAATTGGTGCCTGTTTAATTTGCCTTATTACCCATGCTATAACGGATTCTTTTTATGTGGGAAACCATTCACATTCTAGGGCGGAGCGGCAGGGCGTGTCTTTTACGGACTAAAACCTAATCCTTCGCTCGTCTCTCGATACTCTTTCGCAAAACCCATGGCCGCAGTCGACCCAGATGGGCCCCTACAGTTTTCCTCCTTTAAGGTAGGCGCAACACTACGCGCTGTCGAAGATTTGGGCTCGGTCCGGACTGTTTTCGGACTACCGGATGGTGAACTACCTCTGCTCGTCGTCCGCTAGCCCACGCCTTCGGTGGCTGGTACTCGAAATCGGTCTCTGCGACTGTGGCGTGAGGATGTCCGTTCGTTGTATAAAATCGACCTTCTGTACCTATCTATCTTGCGGTTTCACGCTCTACGGCTCACGAAATTGAGTCGACAGTCCGTCGACGCTACTTGGGGACTTTAAACTAAACTTTACGGTTTACTGAAGCATATTTTAATGGGGAAATGGAAAGGAGTAAATAGATTTTTGTTGTGATGCTTCTGGGAGCCTTATTCAAAGGGACAATAGAACAAAATTAATGTGATTGTACACCAAAAATTAATTAATTCAATTTATAAATAATTAATGTAATTAAAATTAATAAAATTATTTAATTTAATTAAAAAATAATTTATTTTATTAATAAATATTTTAAGTATTAAAATGAAAATATTACCGCCCGCCAGGAAAAAAACAAAACATGATATAAATTAGTTGGTTTGATAAAAAAAAATCGCGAGGAAGCGCGAAGGGTGTCTGGTAGATCATCAGCGATAAGCACCCGTAGATTCAAGTTTGTGTTAAAGTTTTGTTACTATTTTGGTGTACAATCATTGAATTACACACATATAAAACTCGGCATTTTTAACGAGCGTGCAGTAACGCGGGTGACGCGAGACTATTTGAAAAGTGCGCACTTTGTCGAATGTTGCGCTCTTTTTTTGTGGACGTTTTTGAGACGCTAAGTGTGTATCTTGGGTTTTTTGTATATCAATGTGTACAATAAAGTTTATTTTATTCTATTCTACAAATCCCGAAGTGGTCTCAAACCGAACGTCAAAAACTTTTTGGGTCACTGAGCCTACGGATCGAGTACATAATGTTTTCATTGGTCCTTATTGGCTTATGGCTTTGGCCTGAATCGAAAGGACATTGGACCAACTTTATCCGGACATTATTATTTTTAACTGTAGGGAAAGGTCAAATGCTTCATATAATCTGCCTTTAAGATCATAACTAATGAAAATCCTCAGATTTTTTATTTTATATAAAACTTTGCCCCATACCAGAAATTACTCTTACTATCCTGGTAATTTATTACTTGGTCTATACTTAACATATTCACCAAAACCTTTTTTATGAATTGCTTTGTCTATTGCGATAGACACAAAAACAACTGAACAAATATAATATATAATAATAAAAGGTACAAATGATCGCGGGCGCAGGCGGTAGGCGGCGACTGCGACGAGGTCTACGACCGACTGACCCACACATCTCAAAAAGTTAAGGTTGAGCAGGGGCGTTCAAACGTCGCGCGCGTTGGCCCGCGCGCTGTGGTAACCGACACCATCCGACAGCATAATGCTTAACATTATGGATGCCGTGAATGTTGTGTAATGTTAATAATACACGTACATGATAATAATACTGTGGCTGTGTTTATGTATGTGTTTTAATTGTTGTCTCTTGTGTGAGTTTATTATAGACGTAAATAAACTACGAGGTACACAACGAACAGTCCTGTGCATCTCGCTTCCATCGTACTCCTGCGACTCTCACCAGGTTATTGTTCGCCTGGAAGACACGGTGAGGCACACGGTCGAGGTGTGCCCTGCTTGGGCGGAGCACCACTGTGCCTTCGCGGAGGCGATCAGTGGCAGAGACCTCTCGCGCCGGGCCTTGGTTCAGGCCATGGTCTGGAGCGAGGAGGAGTGGCAGGCGGTCGCCACCTTCTGCGAAGCAGTAATGCAAGCAAAGGAGGAGGCCGAGAGATTCTGATCCCGATTTCTGGCCACCGTAGGCGCAGGTTTGCGGACGGTGAGCCATGGGTAGCTCGCTGTCCAACTGTCCGGTAAGTGTTCGGATCGAGCCCAAGTCGTCGACGGTGTGCACTGTTCCCGCGCGCCTCAAGTAGTTGTTAGCAACAGCAGGGGCTCAGCTGGGGCGAAGCCTACTGGGGCCAAGTTTAGTTTCGAAAGGTAGCTTGAGCTTTTAGTCAGTAAGAGTCTGACACTATCTCCTGCTCCGCCCAAGAGCGGGGGTTGTCATTAGATAGACACCATAAAAAAGGTCATTGTTCCACTTTAGGGAAGGTCTTCCAACACCGCGTCTTCCTGTGCGCGGTCGCCACTCTAGAGCCTTTCGGCCCATCGACCATCCGTTTTACGAGTAATGTACCCTGCCCACTGCCACTTAAACATACAACAAGCTTTTAATGAAAATCATTTTCTCATAGCAAGCTTTTATAGCTCGGTATACAAATATAATGAATACTCGTTAAGACGAAATATACGAGCCCAAACTCGATGGGGTTGTGTCGATTAACTACTAAGTTCCTATAGCCACCTGTCGGTTCCATCATCGGATCAGCTCCATGACATAATAATTTTGCATTGTCATCTGATTTACACATGTGGATCAAATTTAATTTGCAAGATTTGATTACAGACACACATCGGGACAGATGAAACTAAATAAAAGCTTGTAAAAACACAACCTTTTTCAAGATGATATAGGTAGGTAAGAAATAATAAATAATAAATATTAATTCTGTCAATGAAAAAAAAAAAAAGGTAGGTAAGTCTACATCTCCGGCATCTTCAAAAGTTAGTTGTAAACCTTCGATTAAATTATGAAATTAGCACTTAATTGTGTTAAAGTATGTCATTATCTATATTGAAGATAAATTCCTTAGTCTTATTTCTTTGCGGCACAAATCACTGATCTGTATCGACTAGCGAACTTTCTCAGGCTTGTTCACAAAATGAATATTAATGGTGAGTAATAAACTTACCTTGCCTTTTAGCCTAATTTCATTTGAGTCAGTTTCTAAAGATTATTTCGTAAGCCCCGAAATGTTTGGGTAAAATATATCTTAGTAATTGTAAAGGATAATTTAAGTATTATACTCTATTCGCGATAGGATTAGACAGAAGTTAGAAAAGGTTGTTTTAGGTTGCTTTTTAATAAAAGCACCAAATACATTATATTGTGCTTTGACCGCCGTCGTTTTAATAACCTAATGTCGACCGGCCTTTTAGTTGGTCTAGTGGTTTATGGCCTTGACTGTAATGCTTGCTTCTTGGGTTCGATTGCCACCCAGGACAAATATTTGTGTGATGAGCACGATCAGTTGTTCTGTGTCTGGGTGTAATTTATCTATATTATGTATGTATTTAGAAATATATAGGTAAGTATCAGCTGTTTAGTACTCACTATACAAGCTTTGCTTAGCTTGGGACTAGAAGGCGTTGTGTGATAGTTGTGGAATGTTAAATATTATATTTATCAACTAAATAAATAAACGAACGCTTATGTACCATCGCGGTAATTTCTGCCTGATCACTAAAAATAAATTTCGCTTGAATCTTACGGCTTGGCGCCAAACCAAACCCTTTAAAGTTTTCGTTTTTAGTGCAAGCAAAAATGATCTTAGCGGTGCTCAGGCGGAAGTGTCTGGTCTGTTAAGTCGTCTAAAAAGACAATGCAGAATTCACATAAAGAGGAACTTTCATCTGTTTTCTACACAACGTCAAGTGCAGAAAATAAAACCTCTTCACTCTTCACATTTTAGATAGTGTTGCTAGATGTGAAAAAAAAATGCTGCCACGCTAACTTCTCAAAGAGATTATCTGCCTCTTGGCGCGGCGCCAACAGATCTACATTTTCTTTCTGAATAAACTTTCTTCATTGGACAATGTGTTACTTGTTGGTTTAACTTTTGAACAAAAGACTGAATGAAGAAGAAATTGAAGAATTTATTTAGTCGAGGGTCACCAGTTTGGAGGTATGCGGAACAGAGAGTAAAGTCCCACATACCTCCGTTGAAAAGGGAGGATCCTCCGACCAGACCGGGTGTTATAGTCTGGTGGGCGACTGCCCGATAGTTGATGTCGGGCTGTCCTATATGTTCAAATCGCGCGGAGAACTTTGATTGCGCGATGCAGGATTTCGTATTTTCTTCGTAGTTCTTATGTGGCGTCATAGATGTCGCTACATAGTTTTTATTGGTGGTCTGCTTTTTGGCATCTAGCTTAGGCCATTAATCCCAGGTACATAATAAAAGAAAGAAGAATCATGACTCTGTTTAACTGGGATGTTCCCTTTACCCTTCACACAGTTATCTTATTCTAGTACTTAACATTGCCTATAATTTAGAGCTAAATTTGTGAGGGTCTAGCGCATGATGATGGTATGTACAACAACCTATATTACAGGTCACCAGGACCCTTTATGTAAGATGGTTGTATGTGTATTTAGTTAGGTATAAAGATTCTAATGCTGTTAAGCCTAAGTAGAGTAGATTTGAGGCGGACACAAGCATCGAGCCCGCCCCTCTCACCCTCGCACGTCGAGAGCCTTAGGACGATTTCCAGCTACCTCGCGTGGGCTTGAGGACTGCGAGCAATAGATAGCTCGCTGTCCGACCATCCCGAAAGGCCTAGACCGGGCCGATGTGGCCTTATGTTCCACGCGCACCTCAAAGATATATCAGCGAGATTGATAGACAATCGGCGGCGGCGATCTCTCGCGCCGGGCCATACAAGCCATGGTCCGGAGCGAGGAGTGGCAGGCGGTCGCCTCCTTCTGCAAAGCAATAAGATAAAGGTAGCTTAGCCCCGGCATTAAAGACATGAAGGAACGGCGTGGGTTTTTTAGTCAGTAAGAGTCTGACAGTATCTCCCGCTAAGGCCAAGGGCGGAGATGTCATTTGGATGATTATCGGGGCTGGTCAGGGCCGATACTTATTAGGGCAGCAGAATGTTCGAAAGGCATTGCCCTCGTAAAGAACAACTGAAGGAAGACCATGGGTTTTAGTCAGTAAAAGTCTGACACTACCTCACGCTTCACGCAGGGCGGGAGATGATTTCCCACGTAAGCAAAAAAAGGTAGAGTAAATTAACAAAAAATCGGATTCGAAATAATAAATAAAACCGGTCAAGTGACTATAATGAATGTGTAAGTTCTATTTTGATGCGCGTAAA
The DNA here is from genome assembly GCA_949319445.1 of Mythimna lalbum. Lineage (NCBI taxonomy): Eukaryota > Metazoa > Arthropoda > Insecta > Lepidoptera > Noctuidae > Mythimna > Mythimna lalbum. The sequence continues at coordinate 13,048,729 of OX439357.1, read as the reverse complement.
GAATAATACATTAAGATATAAGTGTGTAATGTTAGTGATTACCGTTGAGGCGGTATTTAGTCCCGAGCCATGGCGAGGGTCTTAAGAGAGCCGAGAACGGCGATATCATACGACGTTTTTCAATACACTTGTGAAGAAAATAACTGTAAAACTAGTAAACTTTTGTGGTGGTACAAATCTGTTTTTATATGCGCACCCATCCTGATACGATACATGTACCTAATGAAATTATGGCGGTGGAGAGTTTAAACAAAAAGATTTTAACCACATTATAGCACTAGTGCGTAATAGTAATCAAAATGTCAGTTTAATAACAAGTGCCATTAATACCTAAGTGCAGTGCAATAAGAGTCACTTTATAAGCAAGTGTATTGAAAAAACATTTTTAATTCCACGCACCCTTTAAAAGCTAATTAACTAAATTGCTCATGGCGAAGGCGAGTGGACATTCAACACCCTTATTATGAAACTAGTACGTTAATACAGTTATTACATTATAAGTTTTGTGTGTCGCAAGTTAATTCTACTACGGTGTAATTGATATTTTATCACCGACGTGGACGGATATCCGGCTTTCGAGCGCGGGTTGTTTGGTCCACTTTATGTCATAATCCTGAAAGTAGGAACGTTGGTTTTGAAAATAATATTGTGCAATGGATTACAAATTAGATTGTGTTATTATACAGGGTTATTTGTTAAACACTAACAACCTTGCAGAACTCTCATAAACGACAACTTTTGTTCTATGACTTTTTACAAACCAAAAACAAACCTTCAAGATTTTTTTGTTCTATCTAACACATTTCAACTCTGTATTTTGCCCTATCTACGCGCACTGTTCTTGTAGTAATAGTAAGCAGGATTTTTAAATATTGTCATCACACCTAGCCAGCATTCGCACCATTTCCGTATACTCGACATTAAAATATTAAATTCGGACTGCTGAATTTCGCCACAAGAACACGTATGACGCGCCGCAAGCGCATCATTGCGACTGACCGACTAGTGAGAGCTGTAAATAGGACAATTTAATTTCAGCTACTCTCCGCTATTGTACTATCGCTTGCTTCGCATAGACTTCGTAATATTTAGAACTTTCAATTTAAATGTTTTTATTTTTGTACGAAAATCTGATGAACTAAAATGTGATACATTTTTAAAAGTCATACTTAGAACAAAGGTTGTTGTTTATGATGTTCTTAACATAGTCCTGAGAGGTTGCTAGTGTTTTACAAATAACCTTGTATATATTAATATTATGCACTCTTAGAAGAATTGAAGGCACACATTTCGACGATATTATCCTCAGAGTAATTTACGTTTTATAGGATCTTGGTATTATATATTTTGCGTGGATGCAGTATAGAAATTGTCACCATTCCTGGATTAGGGACCAGATTTTGTAGAACACAATGCGACGATCGTTCAACCGTTCCAGAGCTACTCGCGGAGAAGACCAAGTAAATCTTCTCATGAACTAACAGTCCGACGATTTATCATACTACAAAATACAGAAAACAAAGTGTACTCAAAGTCTGAATCTTCCGACGTTTGAAGCTATTAACAATACACAGAAATCTTAATAATAAGGCAATCCTTACTAATATTATAAAAGTGAAAGAGAGTTTGTTTGTTAAGTCTTCATGCCTAAACGTCAAAACCGATTTTGATGAAACTTGGTACACGGATAGACCATGTCCTGGAATAGGACATAGGATACTTTTTATCCCGGAAGCATGTTCCCTTGGGATAATTTTCTGCTATCACTCATTTTCGCGGGCGAAGCCGCTGGGAGCAGCTAGTACCTTATAAATGTTTTTTTTTTTTAATATTGAAAACTTTTCTCTCTATAAAACTGTATTACTTTTAAATCCAACTGAGCTAAAAAATTGCTTCGATAATGCGGGCTTAGTACCAAATTATTGGAACAAATTCTGCTTCTAGTATAATCCATGCATAAAAATGTCAATAGCTTAGAACCCCTGCTTCAACGTTATTAAGTTACCCTAGAGTTGCGAACCCCTTTGCGGAAAAAACACTGGTTTTTATTAAACTTTTTTCTATAAAATAAACTGGCTAAAAAAAGATATAATCTATTTAGAACTTGGAACTACCCGCAACTAAGTTATCTTTGAAAAAAAAATGGTGAAGATTCTTATAGCCCTTGTTAGAGATTGAAAATAAAAACCATGACGAAAGCCTGGCTTGCAAGTAGCGAGAGAAAAGCGTTTGGTTTATATGAGAAACAGACGAACGTGTGAAATATAACATACATAATATGTGTTTATCATTACATCATTCCGACATGCGGGTGATTGATGTTCACTTGAGTGGTATACTCGATCGATACCTACTCGTGCGCGTATATCTTAGGAAAAGTAGTTAAATAAAAGTGACGTAGTATTAGAGATAAACAAAATTAAAACTCCAAACTATTCAAAAAGTAAAGTATGTTGAGGTAAGATCGGCATTGGGGTAAGAACGTATAAATATAAAACATTATACCACTTATTTAGCTTTATTTTTAAATGACGCGGCACGCAATATGAGTATAATGTATTTATACGTTCTTACCCCAATGCCGATCTTACCCCAACCCACATAACACCGTGAAAAGGGCGAGTAATTTTCTGTTCGACTGTCAAAGCTGCTAATGCTGGGGCGATGATGCGCGAAGCCATTAGGGATGTGCTCATTTATTTATTTATTTATTTATTTATTTTATAATTTATGTACACACAAAATACCAGAGGAGATAACATATAATAAAACTATGTACAAAGGTACTGGTAGGTCTGGTATTTATCGACTTTTTAGTACTGTACTATTTTTCCTGTGTTTGACATCTCTACATTTAATAATAGCTTCTGCCAGTGGCTCCACCAGCATCAAAATAGGTTCCTCCTATCACAATTTGGACCCCCGTTTCATCACATTTTTTGTGTACATCATAAAAGGCCCCTCTGTGCAAGACTTCGGGGTTCTAGCTCCAAGAGTTTCGGCTAGGCATTGATGAGGACGATTACGTTTACCTAGAACAGGCGGTCTTGTTGGGTAGGTCTAACTTCGAGAAAGAGGTCCATCGTTGAATGTTAGTGAATGAGTCAGGACTATGCCTCGTACAGATAAAACTAAGTCGCTTTCCGTGTTTGTCCGTTTATACGCTAACTCCTTCTCAACCAAGTGACAGACTTTGATATGGTTTTCACTAATAGAAACCGCATTAAACGAGAAAGAAGAAGAAAGAAAAACATTTTATTTACGCTAAATAGACGCATACTTAAAGCTAAAAACAAACATAACTTAACATTAGTCGATAGGTAAGATATGCGTCTCATCCGCGCAAAACGAAGAAGAGTCATGTATATAGTATACATCCGTGCAATACCGGGGCGTTTCGAGTTACTTGTTTATATACTGGGTTATTTGTAAAACACTGGCAACCTTTCAGGACTATGTTACTAACATCATAAGCAACAACTTTTTTTCTATGACTTTTAAAAATGTATCATATTTTAGTTCGTCCGATTTTCATACCAACATAAAAATATTTAAATTCTAAATATTACGAAGTCTATGCGAAGCACGCGATAGTATAATAGCGGAGAGGAGCGAGATCGGGCGGTGGGGTGCTTGATGCGCTTGCGTCGCGTCATACAGACGTAGGTAAATATAGCAAAATATAGATTTGAAATGTGTTAGACAGAACAAAGAAATCTTGAAGGTTTGTTTTTGGTAAATGGATTTTCTTTTGTAAAAAGTTATAGAACAAAGTTGTTCTATATGACGTTAGTAATACAGTCCTGTGAAGTTATTAGTGTTATACAAATAACCCTGTATAAATGTATAAACATGTTAGTTTTGTTTTGTTACTTCTCATTTACAAAATTTCGACTTGGGTCCTTTATCTATAACTAGCTGCTCCCAGCGGCTTCGCCCGCGTTATAGCAGAAAATTATCCCAAGGGAACACACTTCCGGGATAAAAAGTATCCTATGTCCTATTTCAGGACATGGTCTATCCGTGTACCAAGCTTCATCAAAATCGGTTTTACCATTTAGGCGTGAAGATGTAACAAACAAACAAACAAACTCACTTTCACTTTTATAATATTAGTAAGGATGTTATGCATTATACATTTTTATTTAATAGTCTAGATTATGTCTCACTACCATTGACATTTTTGCTGTCTAAGTAGGTATGTTTTGCCTCTTCCGTCCTTGTCATTGAAAATAAATGAACTGATTTTGTTGGTCATCGTGTAGAAGTTGAAAGAGAAATCAACTTATACAAGATGACCAACAAAATCAGTCCATAGTTTATCGATGACGGGCACTTTAGAGAGATCCTTCCGTCCTTATTCAGTCTTTATTAGACCTTTTTGTGAAAAAAAACTTCGCATATTTTTTTCTAAGCGAGCTTACGACAAGGGTATTTTTTTTTCTGTCGACGGGGAAAATCATCATTGACGAAACCCGCTCTTGGGTGGAGCGGGAGACAGTGTCAGAGTCTTACTGACTAAAAACCCCGCGCCGTTCCTTCTAGCCTTCATACCGGGGCTCTAGTTTCCTTTCGGATAACCCCGACCCCGGTAGGCTTCGACCCAGATGGGCCCCTCCTGTTGCTGACAACTTCTTGAGGCGCGCGGCAACAGTGCGCGCCGTCGACGCCTTGGGCTCGGTCCGGACAGTTACCGGACGGTCGAACAGCGAGCTACCCATGGCTTGCCGTCCGCGAGCCCGCGTCTACGGTGGCCGGAAATCGCGGCGGCGGCGGGGGCGCCGTTGCCTGATGCGGTCTGCCTCCTCCTTTGCTAGCATTACTGCTTCGCAGAAGGAGGCGACCGCCTGCCACTCCTCCTCGCTCCGTACCATGGCCTGAACCAAAACCCGGCGCGAGAGGTCTCCATCGCCGATCACCCCCACGAGGGCACGGCGTTGCTCCGCCCAAGCAGGGCATACCTCAACTGTGTGCTCCACCGTGTCCTCCGGGCGTTCCGCACAGTGGCGAGCTTACGGCAAGGGTTGGTACACCTAGTTTTCTTTGCAGGAGCAGTCTCATTTAATGTAACGTTAATATATGTAATTTTTTATGTATTTCTGTAGGAATATATCTAATCTTTTTTTGAGGTGGGAATTCATCAAATAACTTCTTTTCTTTTTTTTCTTCTTCTTCTCACGTTTTAAGTGAACAAGAGGTATTGTTATGTTTTACTGACTAATAGAAACCATGTGTCCCTTCAGCGGTCCTTTGCGTTCTAGGACTACAGTAACTTATTCGAACATTGGGGATCTTAGTAAGGGGTGAGACGGTATTTCATGCCGAAACGCTCAACCTCTGTCAAGCGCAAGTTTGATCGTGTATGGAGTACTGCTCTCATCTTTGGAAGGAATCTGCCAAATACCAGCTTGATGCACTTGAGTCGATTGAGAAGCGAGCCAAGAAGATTGTCGGCAATGATACACTTGTCAAGTCAAAACTACAGTCTACGCATCGACGCCGAGTTACTAGCCTGTCGGTTTTCTATCTTTTACATTTCGGTGACCTACCTGGACCCTCCATCGCTCGTATTCCTGCTTTGCAGATGGAGGACACTTTCCTCTTGCCTTAAACCATGGCCAGACTGAACAAGAGCTGGTTTAAACCACTAAGTTCCAATAGGATGTATAATTCTAGTTCATAATCGATTTTGCTAAGCTTAACTAAGCTTAGCAAAAGTCGATAATGGATTAAAATAAAGTAAGAAACCACCATACGAGTCCTATTAATATATATAGCAAGAACTGTAGTCCAAAACCATACCAAAAGCAAAAAACAACAGTTCGGATGGGGCTAAAAAAACAACAGTTCCGATAGGGCTAAAAAAACCCAAGTTGTAAACCACATTAGCCATTTTTTTAAATGAAATTCGTCGTACTAATAATGTCTTTAGCAGTCATGTTAAGTACATAATAGGTTCACACATATTTCATTTTTCAGCCTAATTATACATAATTAATCATGGTGTTTATCATAGGTTCACTGCTCATAATATTTCAGCTTGGACCGCATTCAGTACGCACCGCCCCTTGAGTCTATAAATCAGGCGGCAAACGTAACTGGAGCCTATGCGGCTAATTTACGAGTAAAACGAGGATTACAACACAGTCTATATTTTTTATATTAAACTATGAATGTTATAGAGTCGCCAAATCGGATGTATATGACTTTGTTTTGCCACCATTTTAATTTGTGTCCAAAGGAGGATGGGTTGATAAAAGGCATTTTTCGTCCAGCTCACACACAAAAAAAAGTTTCAGTTGCCAATATTTCATATATATATATATATGTTTATTATTTATCATTTACTACACGCTCATTTATACCTACATGTAATAATATACATATATTTATTTACCTCACACCAAACAACTGATTAGCATCCGTAGACTCATAGCAAGGTTCAGTTGAAAACCAGCGTCAGGCAACTGCTACGTTGTGGCCTGGCATCCTGCTGAACTGGACCTATTTGGCGCAGCCGTGAGACATACAATGTAGATGTATTCTAGGTTTAAGTTTGTATACCATAATTATAGTGTTATCTCGTTGTGTATACCTCTGTGCCAAATAAACGTGTTTTCTTTCTTTCTATATATTTTAAATGCATTGTTATAGTTAAATAGTTATTTGTTATACAAGAGTGCAATGTTGCTTTTTAACCGCGTGCTCAATTTTGATAATCGAGCTAGCGAAGGATTCTTGCGCTCGTGATTCATAAATTAGAATGAGAGTTAGCGAGTTAGCGTAGCTTTTCATCCTACCTCAGCGAGGAAATGACTAAATGCAAAAAAAGTACACCAAGGGGGGTTGTGAGTCTGAGTTTAAACAAATAAAAAAAAAGTTGTATGACAAATTTGGTACCATGGACGTTGAATTCGAGGGGTTTAATGACGTTTTGAATCCATAAACATAGTGCAAGCGATATTCTACAGTGCGTTTCACTTAAGACGTTCCTTTGGCGTAATGTTGGCTCCCCTGTCTGTCTACACAAAAAAGAAGGGAAAAAGGAAAGAGTTGCCTACTCTACCAAAATTATTCCCCGAAATGCGAAACCAAATCGATTGTAACGGTAGTTGCAACGCTTTTTGTAGAATTATGAGGGAAATGGGATTTTATTTAAAAAAAAGCAGGTCGAAAAGGAAGTCGTTAATAGAGAGATACGATATTGTGGCGTGGCGTTTTCGGTATTTGAAAGAATTGCAGGACAATCGGAATGGAGCCCAGCGTCTTACACTTTATACAAAAATAGTTTCAAATAAAAAAAGAAAAAAAGGCATTTGTTAAAAGTAACGAAGTATCAGTTAATCTCCCTAATATTAAGTAATTTAATTGCTAAAAATATTGCAACACTGTTTTTCCGTATTGCCAACATTACGCCAAAGGAACTTCTTAAGTGAAACGCACTGTAAATTCAATTTCCTTTATCTCTCCAGAGATTAAAAACGGCGTTTGCTCTCAGATATCGAAGAGCAAAAACACTCTTTCCGAGATGGGGGAACGAAAAATATTTTTTTTTATTCAATGACATTACATAATAAATAATATAGTAATTCAGAGCAATTATTGCCCAAACCGAGTGTTTCGCTTTGCTTGTACATTTTTGGCGTTTTTTTTAATATTATTTCTGGAACAAACGCTCCACGAGTTTCAATGATAACTACTCTTAATAAACTTCTTACTTCTTCTTCTATGTGAGTACTAATTTATTTTGGTTCACTGAGAGCGTCCATTCTATATGGAAAAATAAACTTACGTGTTCACAATGGCGGTGCACGCGACGATACGCGCGAAAAATGCCTCTTATTATGTCTCCTCCTTTTCTAGTTTTTGCTTTTTGTATTTATTTTTTAGACGACAGACGCAATCTTTTATAAATATTTTTTAAGACTAATACCTCTTTCAGGCTATCTATCCAAGGAGTATCTTCTTTCCCAGTAATTTGGCTTGTTGAGGTTTGGTAAGCAGCCAATCCATGTAAAACAGGTATTCAGCCTCAGACGGTTAAGCTACGACCCCAAGGTAGTTGGGGAAAGGCTAGGGAAATAATGGTGACCACTTTTAGGATTTTAATATATTTTATAAAGGTATAACAAACACTGTTAAACTGTCTCGACTGACGTGTTCAGTCCAAATAATTTTAGTAATAATAGTCTAATACTCCCTCCATGAGCGAGAGAAGTGATTTAAAAAGTATATAGGTATTTAGAATATCAACTATAAATTCTATAATTACAGTATTCTGCTAACAAAGAAAAAAGACAATCAATATGGATATTGGAAAAAAACCAGCTGATATTTGTTTGCTAGCGGAATGTACAAACTATTTCTCAAAAGTACTGGCGGATATAAAAAATTTGCATTGCAACGTTAGTCCGTTCATCGAGATATTTTTTGTTCTCTTTTTTTTAATCCGATTGAAAACTATTGATCTCGTGTACTGTCATGTAGATATTTCTTATATTTTATTTATTATGTACTGTCAAAACATTGGAAAATCATTGTACATAACATTATTTTTAAATTATTTATTTAAACATTAAAAAATAAAAACACTTGACTAATTAAAACTATATATTATATACACGCAATGGAAATGGCTATGCTCGGAGTTTTCTTGCAGGATCGAATCAGAAATGAAGATACCCGCAGGAGAATCAAGGTCGCCGACATAGCACGAAGAATCGCCAATCTCAAGTGGCAATGGGCAGTGCACGTTGCTCGCAGAACAGATGGCCGTTGGGGCCGAAAGGTTCTGGAGTGGCGACCTCGTACTGGAAGACGCAGCGTCGGAAGGCCTCCTACAAGGTGGACCGATGACCTGGTGCAGGTTGCGGGAATCCGATGGATGCTGGACGCACAGGATCGATCATTGTGGCGACACTTGGGGGAGGCCTATGTCCAACAGTGGACGTCTGTCGGCTGGAATGATGATGATGATAATTATGTACACAATAACTCTTACCTAAAATATGGCGTCAAAAAATTCCTCCGCATTGCTGTATCTTTAATTTTGAAAGTCGGTGTTTCTATAATAGTTTAGTCTCTTCGTTATTTAACACCGACTTCCATGGGCACGCCACAATTATGTGGGTAAGTTCCCTCTTTGAGGCGTGGCTGGAAAGACCTCACGACGTCCTTACCTTCCGCATGACGCAGGTCCTCACCGGACATGGCACGTTCGGAAGGTATCTGTTTCAGATTAAGTCGAAAGAGACGCCCGGGTGTCGCCACTGTGCGGAACGCCCGAAGCACACGGTGGAGCACACAGTCGAGGTGTGCTCTGCCTGGGCGGAGCCCCTTGTGGCAATCAGCGGCGGAGACCTCTCACGCCGGGCCTTGGTCGAAGCCATGGTCCGGAGCGAGGAGGAATGGCAGGTGGTAGCCTCCTTCTGCGAAGCAGTAATGCTAGCAAAAGAGGAGGCCGACCGCATCAGGCAACGGCGACCTCGCTGTCCAACTGTCCGGACCGAGGTCAAGACGACGACGGCGATTGACGGCGCGCACTGTTCCCGCGCGCCTCAAGGAGTCAGCAACAGGAGGGGCCCAGCTGGGCCGATGCCTACTGGGGCCAGGGTTATCCGAAAGGAAACTCGAGCCCCGGTATAAAGAGGCTAGAAGGAACGGGGTGGGTTTTTAGTCAGTAAGAGTCTGACACTACCTCCCGCTCCACCCAAGAGCTAGAGTTTCATTGGATGATTTTTGCCCACCGTAAAAAAAACACCGATTTCCAAAATTAAAGCTTTTTCAGTGTTTTTTTTTTTAACTTGAAGTCGGTTATATTTTTTTGTTAATTTTTTTTTATTTTAAACTTTTTAGTTATGGTACCACCACTAAAAAGTACCCCTCAGTCAAACTTAAATACCTTATAGTCAGAGCGCATCTCATAACCGTTCTAATAATCCCAAACATGGTTAGATTGCATTAATTTACCTTTCGGCTTCATCATCAGATCAGTTCGATATAATATCCCCTCCCCCTCTTCTTTCAATCAGTCATTATTACAAGCAGCCAGGATTATCAGCATCTAGTCTAGATGATAATCCTAGCTGCAGCATCAGGCCAGACTTAATGTCAACATTGCAGTTAACTTAAAATTTAGTCCTGTTTAAAATGAGCCCAAACACGACTACGGTGCTGTAATATCAAGGTTTGTAATATCAAGCTTTGTAATTTTTCTGATACTTCTGGCTTCAAAATCAGGTCTCTATGTACTTCGGTGTTCTTCATTAGCAGTACGTTTATCCACACATCGAGCCCTTTTCAATGAGCCTAAACTCGATATATCTGCTATTAGTTGTCGAGGAGTTAGGTACTCTGCAGTCTGCAGACTATCCTGACTGCAGCATCAGATCATGACTTGATGATCATGAGACCAAATGTGGCAAATGCCCTATCAAACATCAAAACAATTTACTAAAGCAGTCCTTGCCTGTTCAAGTAACTTCTTACTGTTAAGGAGTTGTACCTTCCATCACTAGCCCAGCTACCTGAGATGGTGACAAGCATACGCAAATACACAAGATACTTCATAAAATATGCGAAAAACAATAAATGAGCCTATACAATTTGAGGGTTGCTCTCGATTTCTCTAAGATCCTAATTTGGTGACAGTGGGACCACCTCAGAACTATCTGCTTTTGAACAAAAAAAAATTATTTTGAAAATCCGTCAACAATTGGCGGAGTATGCGATGAACAAACATCCAAAAAAAAACAGCCGAACATAGTACCTCCTCCTTTTTCTGAAGTCGGTAAAAAAGAACAAGGCCTTACGACCATACTAAATTCTCTTTACACCTTAAAAGGCTCCCCACAACCACAAGTACATAACAACTAAATGTTCGAAACAACTCCAAGGCTTTTACGCGAAAATATAAATATACACGCCGAAGGAAGTTGAAACTATTGAGATAAATAAGTTAGTCGTAAGTTTACGAGGGTAGGAACTGACTAAAGTAAACAAGATGGCTCTCAAACAGCATTACAGAGTCCGCAACTAAACGGATAAGTGCAGTTCTATGCTTGCCCACGCGGCGGCCATGTTAAGCGACGCTAGTGATGAGCTCGTGAATAATTAGATGAGAGTAATTGGGCTTCTTATCGATAAAATTTGTATTTCACCTGATGGAAAACGACGATGCGGTCGACGATGGAGCGCGCTTACCTAGAAGTAACCTATTCACTTTCGACTTAAAGATTCCCGGGTTGTAGCCATCAGAAAACTCAGACTCCGGCAAGAAATTCCACTCCCTAGCTGTACGCACAATGAATGTGTTCTCAAAACGTTTTGTGCGTATAAGAGGGATGTCAACCATATTTATTTATTTTTGTTCAATATTTTATACTAGACACTAAAAAGAAAATTGAATGAACTCAGAATAATCAGTGACTAGCAAATGTTACCTAATCGATTAAGTACCCGCACTTATATTGTGTGATTGACGATCTACATCACTAGCGCGACCGTCCCCGGGGATTTGCTTGAGCAAACTAAAAACGAGGCCACTTGGAACTTCCATCATGCTCCGAAATGCGTCTGAAACGAAATAAAAACGTTTTAAAATTGAATTTCGAACGCTCACTCAGGCCATACTCGGTATCTCTTCTACGAATATTTCGAGTAGACTCAAATCGAACTCGATCTTTATTGGTTTTAAAGGATAAAGGCTGGAGCACACATAACGACTCTAAAACAAATGGTCACCAGGCCACTTTGCTGTCAAAAAAGCATCAACGAGGCAACAAAAACGCAAACACATAACCGCAACGGATTTTTTTTCTCTTCATGGAAATCCTCATGAATATCCTCCGCCTTAGTGATAAGGGCCCCAGACGCAATTACGTAATCTGTCATTACGTAATTTTTTTTTAATGTGGGCAAAAATCATCCAATGACAACCCCCGCTCTTGCGCGGAACAGGAGATAGTGTCAGACTCTTACTGACTAAAAAACCCACCCCGTTCTTTCGTGCCTTTCATACCGGAGCTGAGCTACCTTTCGGAGCCAACCCTGACTCCAGTAGGCTTCGACCCAGCTGTGCCCCTGCTGTTGCTAGAACAGTGCGCGCCGTCGACGACTTGGGCTCGGTCCAGACAGTTACTGAACGGTCGGACCGCGAGCTACCCAATGCTCGCCGTCCGCAAGCCCGCGCCTAGAATACTGACTGCTTGAGTTGAGATATGGATAGTCCGTTTTTGAGTCGATATGTGCAACAGCCTTAGCCTACATACGGTTCTATGGACGGATAGAAAAAGTTCGGATACTCGAACTAGGATTATACACTTCGCAATGCAATATCTAAATTCTGGACCGTATCATGTTCAGCTGAAAAATGCTGTGCAGACTATTGCTAAGCTTTTGCTCAATATATTTTTACATTTCACCGTGTAAGTGAAAGGAGAAGTGATGTGTATTTTAATTTGATTATTAAGTGTCCAGTGCGGGTTGATGAATGTCACATGTCTTCTTCTTTGATTTTTTGGTTCTTGGACATGCCGGTTTCCTCACGATGTTTTTCTTTACCGTTTTGAGAGCAGTGGTAATGAAAATAAATTACACAAAGTAATGCGCCTGGCTAGGTCTAGTATTTTTATGTGAATAATCTATGTACAATATTTCATAACTATATCATGAACAATCTCAAAGTTATAAGTTTGATAAGTCAGCAAAAATACAAGGTCACTTCAGGTGACTGAGGTGTGGTTATGCTTCCGCACCTAACTGGCCGCTGGCACCTAATGCCCTCTATGACCTGCCGTGACCTCTCTTGTACTTAGTGTCTGGTAGAAATTGCCTTGTGCAATAAGACCGCCTATTGTACACTTATTCTTTTTGTAAATGGTTGTCCTGTAAGATGTGCAATAAAGTAATAAATAAATAATTTTTACGCCTACTTACCAACCAGCCAACAGGAACATAAGAACGAAAATGTACTGATACAGGAATGAAAGAACGAACGGAATGAACTGAAAGATGTTTGTTCCGTTCAGAGAGTGTTTTTGAAGCTTCTGCGACAGGCATTGTTTTAAAAGAGAAAACATTTTGCTGACAGTGTACCTAAGTAAGTGCTAGGGTGAAATGTTTTAACTTTTCAAACATTTCAAGCGTGGGACGAATAAATCTACAATAGCGAAAGCTTTTTTTAAGAATGACTAAAAATTTAGTTTCTATTACCCTACTTATTTTTTGGATTAACATCCTTTATACAGGGTTATTTTTAAAACACTGGTCACCTCTCAGGACTATGTTACTAACGTCATCATCATCATCGTCATCAGTCTTTTTAATGTTCCCACTGCTGGGACTCAGGCCTCCTTTCTAGGAGAGGGAATGGGCCGTAATCCACCACGCGGGCCCAGTGCGAGTCGGTGAAAGTCACATGTCTTCGAATTTTTGGTTCTAGGACATGCCGGTTTCCTTCACCGTATTGAGAGCAGTGGTGGTGAAATAAATTTACAAAATAATGGGCCTGGCTGGGTTCAAACTCGCGACCTCCAATTCGTAAGGCGAGGCCATTACCATTTGGCCACCACTGCACTAACATCATAAACAACGACTATTGTTCTATGACTCACCCAGCCATTGTGTTTGTTTTAAACTGATGTTTCTATTCTCTGTAAATACCTGCAAACTAAATAAACATGTTTTTAATTTTCCACGTGCATGTGATGGCACCAGTTAGCTAAACGGATAGTTTAGCTAACTGGTGCCATCACATTTCCTACCCAACTAGCAAAATAGCCATAAGAACAGTTCGTAATAAAAGCTTAGTCCTCATAAAAGGTTTATATCTGTCTTGGCTAAGGTGGTGTATGTAATGTTTGTTCTTACAACAGTATTATCAAAATTAATGTAGGGTGAAAAAAAACAATTAATGAGACCATGATACAACTACTATAAGGGCAAATAATCTTACGCGCTTAAGGTGCGCCCAATTCCACACTTGCAGGCGATAAGAAGAGAGAAGAATAAGAGAAAAAAATATGGTGAATGTTTATATTTATCTATATTATGTATGTATTTAGAAATATATAAGTTTGTTTATCAGTTGTCTAGTACCCATAACACAAGCTCTGCTTAGCTTGGGACTAGACGGCGTTGTGTGATAGTTGTGGAATATTATTATTATTTTCGGGTACATTTTCTTTTCTCAGGTCTTTAGCTGGTGTCGACTACATTTACGGGCCAAGCCATTGATACACAAAAAACCCTTTTTATAATTCAATGGGCCAAGCCAAGTAAATATAACGTGTAACATTTTATTATTATTATTATTAAACCCCAAGCGAACGCCGGCGTTCGCATACCCATTGTCTTTCTATTGTTTCTCTAACTATCACAACCATTTAAACCCCAAGCGAACCGCGTTTGCGCGTGTATTCGCGCCTTCTGTTAAACTTCAAGTGAACATCGGATACGCATAGATTATTAAAATATTGAGCGTTTTATTTATAGGGTATGTATCCAAGAACGTAGATAAGTAGTTTTTCATAATGTAGTCTGTACACATCGAAAATAAGAAACTTTTTCATTATTCTATATTTTACCTACTTAAATACCCAAGGCCCAAGAATTAAGATACTTGTAAGATCAAAATTTTGCTATTTGGGTAGTGTCTACAAGAAATGGTGATAAACTAGCTAGACTGTCTTCAGATCTCCAGTCTTCAGTTCAAAAAGTGAAGTCAATAAATAAACCCATAGTCACACACAACAAGTCAAACAGTAAGAAGTCGTCTTAATCACCATTATGACACCCTAATATTACGTTAACACGTACTTTTTCCCCGTCGTTAAACTAAAAGCCTACTCCATCCCTATTTTGAGAGAAAGGCGACGTAAAAAATAAATAAAATGAAGCACTAGCCCCAAAGTGGTTACGTGTAGTGTATCATAAAAATGTTACATGGTTTGGGTATTGAGTTGGCAGAAAATTAAGATTTGGCTAAAAAAATTGTTAAGTTATCGATGAGTGGAATGAAAGTTCCATAAAAAACTTGTCAAGCTTAAAAAATATTGTACAAAAAAGTTCGTGAGCCGATATCAGAATTACGCACACTGCCCTTAAGCTGGGTACAGACTGTTGTACCGTAACATGCAACGTAACATGACACGAGCATTTCATAAGTGAGGACGCAGCGCGCGCACGAAACATGTATGTAATCACGTAGTTGAAATGCTCTATTTGCGCACGTAGAGTGCACGGTTTACGCGAGCAAGGCGTCCACACTATAGGAATTCTGTTACATTGCATAATGTATCGTATCAGGCTAGGCGCGCGTCGACCCCCGCGAGTCGCCGGTCAACCCTCTTTAATCATTTTTTCGTAAGTCATCATCATCATCTCATCATCATCATCATCTCATCATCATCTTCCTGCCCTTGTCCCGTTTTATTTGGGGTCGGCGCAGCATGTTTTTTCTTCCATTCTGTCCTGTCACTCGTCAAGCTATCACTAACTTCCTTTTCTTTTATATCACTTCTCACACAATCCATCCAACTTTTCTTTGGCCTCTGTCTTCCTCTCTATCCATTCACTTGTAAATTCATAACTCTTTTAAAAGCATGCGTAAGCGTATTGAAAAATTCCGCCTCGGTCGTAATGACAATCTTTACTAATGACAAAATTTACTATCATTGCGTGTTACATTGCATGTTGCGTTACAGCAGTCTGTACCAGCTTTAACTGTCAAACTTCGATCCCGTAACATTAAAAAGTTTTTTTTATTATTTAAAAATATGTTGTTCGTACTTCTGAATTAAGCAAAGGAGGTAATGTTTTAAGATTTATTACTTTTTGCTCCGTGAATGTTAAGTAGTCAAGTTCGGGTGAGTTTTCTGGTAAAGTCCCTTTTTCCTTGTACTTGACGTCGGTTATTTTAAACGGAAGGTTTAAGAGGATTGTTCGGAACGAGACCTGAATATATTGTTTACAATTTAGTAGAAAATAAAACGTAGTTCAATTATTTACTTTTTACGCCATTAGCTATGGCAAAACATTTAGGCCGTACACGGGCCTCACAAAAACACCGACACAAAAAAGGCCGCCTCAAAAAGAAGCTTGAAGCGGCGTTTTTTTAAGGCCTCTGTGTGGGGACTCTTACTAACACAATATCCTGCAGTATTAACTCCAATTTGCACATACTGCATACATTTTAACCGACTTCGAAAAGGAGGGGGTTCTAGGTTCGGCTGAATGTATGTTTATTTATTTTTTATTTTTTTTGTATGTATGTTCACCGATATTTCGGTCAATTGTGGACCGATTTTGATTTTTTTTTTTTTTGATTGAAAGGTTATGCTTCCAAGTTGGTCCCATAGAAATATTGTTATGATCTGATTATGAACTTCGAAGATATGGAACAGAACTCCTTATAGAATCATAGCAGAATTGTCGTAACAAGTAAAATTGCTTTGTTTATACGTGTAGTCGATGACTGACTGAAAGAAAAGGGGGAGGGGAAAGGAGGAGGGGGTAAATTCATGTAATATGACCGTATTTGGGATTATAAGAATCGTTATGAGATGCACTCTGGCTATAAGGTAATTTATGTTTAGCTGAAGGGTAGGTACTTTTTAGGTGTGCTACTATTACTAAAAAGTGAAAAATAAAAAACTTTTTCCAAAAAAAATTAAACCGTCTTCAAAAAGTACAAAATAACTTTAATTTCGGAAGTCCGTTTTAAATAACGAAAAGAAAAGATTAGGTATCTATTATAGAAACACTGACTTCCGAAATTAAAGTTATTTTGTACTTTTTGAAGTCGGTTTAATTTTTTTTGTAAAAAGTTTTTTATTCAAGCAAAGGCAGACCGTGATGTTAACAGACAGTCTGGCAAAGTCTATTTTAAGCATAGCATAGCATAATCGGCCTTTTAATATTCCCACTGCTGGGACTTAGGCCTCCTCTCTAGGAGAAGGAATGGGCCGTAATCCACCATGCGGGCCTAGTGCGGGTTGATGAACGTCACATGCCTACAAATTTTTGGTTCTAGAACATGCCAACATGTTTGTAGGCATTTGAACATGAAAAGTTTGTTTCACCGATTTAAGTGCAGGGGTGAGGAAATAAATTACACAAAGTAATACTGATATCGGGTCCGACTTGTACTAAAAAAAGTGTTCTGCCGTAGGATATATAAAATCTTTGGTATACTCAAAAGTATTTTGGAATCAGAAAACCAGATCCAAAATTATTGCATTACCAATCACCGATATGAAGCATGGAAAGAGATCGCAACTTTAATATAGATTTTATATTAAAACTTTCAACTTTATGACTCATCTCCAATAACGTCAATCACGAACGCTTAGATCTATCAAATAAGTACTAAAAATAGAACTAAATTCTGATCTCAACTAACAAAAGGAATCAGAACCGTAAAGTTTATAATAAATTCTATTGAGAGCTTTAAAAGATCCAAGTTCTTGGTTCGAGCGAAAAGAAATTACCAATTCACGTTATTAAGGTTAAGAAAAGTCGAAGTTTCGGCATCCGAAGAATATACAAGTTAATTAGGAAGTGAGTAGCAGCACGTACGAAATTGTACTGGCAACATTCTGGCTAGAAAAACTAAGAAATGTTGGCCTTTTTTCGCGTCCGAGCCTCACTGATCATTTAGTTCTCTTCCTATGATACTTGTCGAGTCTCTCGTGTCTTCTCATCATTCAGGATGGTTGAGCTCTGAGTGGTGTTGACGTATCCGTCAAATTCATGAACGGATGCTGACAATTGATGAGACTGGTCCTTTCTCCGCTGCCAATAGCTTATTCAAATTTCCATATTTTGAATAAAATTGTTTTTTTTTTACTTTATTTATTTACATTGTTCTCGCATGATAGAAGCTATAAAATATTTTTTTTTATTTATCTATGTACACACAAACACTTACAATCGAAAAAAAAACAAATAAGGATAAACGAGTACAAAGGACCTACTTATTTCTGACGCTTCTAGCGGACCTGCGACAGGACAGTTGGATGAGATATGTAGACACAGTGTGTATAAATTAGGAAAAATATATAATTAAATAGACTATATTATCTAAATTAAATCTCATAATACATATAGGTACATATACATCAAAAACAGTAAATAAATGTACACATAAATAGATTCAAGACATAAATTATAAAAATATGTAACTATACTACACTATTTTTAAATTAAGTTACTTATATATTAATAAGTAACTTAATTTAAAAATAGTGTCCATGGTTTTTTTGCTCATTCTTCTCCATAGATATCTACGCTTTGAAATGTGCATTTAGTAATGTTTCTCTGTCTCTTGACAATTCAAAAGCGCCTGTGAATGGTGCATTTAAATTTATTTTTTGCTTTTGATAAACTCAATTAAAATTTTGTCTGAGCAGCACTTAGCAACTTTTAGGTACAGCCCCCAACCCAAGTTACTAATCTGCAATAGTTAACGCCAGTAGAAAGCTTCAAATGTACGGGAATGACACTCACTTACGTGATCAGAACAAAAGAATTAGCGGCAAAGTCAAGCTGAAGGGTTCGACGCAAGCGAAACGGTTGTAACTTGGCTAGGGGAGCTCTATCATATCTATCTCTAGACAACTATCTACACCTTTATAGCCAATGCTTCAAAGGTGTAGATAGTTGTATAGAACGGGCAGCAAAACAAGTGACGTATGTCCTTTGAAGGAGCTTTGTAATTAGTTTTTTTGGGTTTGCAAACATCACGTTCTGAGAACATGCACGAGCTGAGGAATACTTCTCGCATCACCCAGACCGGGTTCTGGGTGGTACGACAAGTATACCTCAGCTGCCCTTTGTTCTTTCGAACCATTCTGCAATATAAGGGGTATATACTGGCACTGTTTTTAAGATGAATCGATTGCGATCGATGGACGACTCAAACTAAAATGTAGAACTGTTCTCCTCATTCACCTTAGAAACTGAATGCATTATAGATGAGAACAACTTAGTTGAAGATGAAGTTTGTTACTGCAATAATAATTGGAAATTTATTTAAATAATAATTGTAATAATTGAAATTACAAGCTAAGAGCGGGTTTCTGAATTGAGTAGGTATTTTAGGTTAAGTTATATTATAGGTTTAAGTTTCGAGTTGAGTTTTGTTGCGAAGCTGGCTTAAGAGGGTCCTTTTCCACTCGCCTATCTTTAACATCGAGCATGGTTTAAAAGCTTGGTGCTTCATCTAATGCAATCCAACGCGAATTATGAAAACTCTGTTGGCATTCGGCAATTCCGTGATTTATTTGAATATTTCACAAAACTTGTTTCAGGAGTAAATTATGAAGTGTCGTATTTCATGTACAATAGCAGAATTTTCAGAAGTCTTTATTTGATTATTTTTTACAGAAATTTATAAATTTGATTTCTATTGAAGCCTAGATAACATCTACAAGATACTGTGTTTCCAAAATATGTACTGAAAAATGTGTAATAACGTCATAATCGCGTAGGAGCAGAGAAAATCTATTATGAAAAACAGGGGAAATCTATGTCGAGTTGCAAAGCTAAAGTATAGTATGAGAAATACTCAACTTCAACTTTAAAATACAGGAATAATTCCTAGCGCATTCACTTCATGTCGTCTGTCTACTGCAAAACCGCGTCAGTATTTCTCGAACGTAGCCTTGTAAAAGCATTTCAACCTGGAGTTTCTTGTGAAAAGTGTGTCAAGATAAGGAGTTTATTGAAATGTATTTATCGCTACTTTGACTGCAGTGCGACACATGACTTTTACCAACCAAAAAAAAACCACATCGAGCCTTTTTAGGAAGAACATCGTAAGCGACAGTGAGCGTTTTTGCAGTACTAGTAGGTTTTCTCTTCCATAATTATAAAGTATTTACGAAAATATGTAGTAGTAACAATTCTATTAGATCGGTAGTTATATGAAGTTATATTTTTTTTTATTATCATGATTTAATACTTTTTAATTATGGAAGAGAAAACCTACTAGTACTGCAAAAACGCTCACTGTCGCTTACGATGTTCTTCCTAAAAAGGTTCGACATGATAAATAGCCCTTGAATCACTCTGTATTCAGGGTTATTTGTAAAACACTAGCAACCTCTTAGGTGCTAGTTAAGAACATCATAAACAACAACTTTTGTTCTATGAATTTTTACAAAACATAATACATTTACCAAAAACAAACCTTCAAGATTTCGTTGTTCTATCTAACACATTTCAACTCTGTATTTTGCTGTACTTACCTACGCCTCCTGCACATTGTTCTCGTAGTAATAGTAAACAAGCTTCCGAAACATTGTTATCACACCTACCGAGCAAGCATTCGCACCATTTTCGTGTACTCATCATACTAGAAAATGTATACGCCAGCATAGACTTCGTAACATTTAGAACGTTCAATTTAAATATTTTTATTTTTGTAAGAAAATCTGATGAACTAAAATATGATATTTTTTTTAAGTCATAGAACAAAAGTTGTTGTATATGATATTCCAAACATAGTCCTAAGAGTTTGCTATATAGGGTTATGTGTTTTACAAATAACCCTGTATATGAACCAGGAACCCAAGAGCCATTGGACTCTCTGTGATCAATAAAATTAGAGGACACTTAACTCAATAAGTTCAGGAACCGACCTCTCTATAATAAAGTTACCCTGTTCAAAATCGAAGTGCATTTATACTTAAGACAGAATATAAATCTCGTGTGCCCTTACCAGTCCACCGATCCAAAACTCATCAGGAATTTACCCCGGGAACAAATTTTCAAACTTTTAAGCACTCAGGTAAGAAGGAACGTTGATTTTACATTAAGCACTTTTAGTCATGAAGTAACTCAAAACGTACTTTACCCAGCTGCAAAACATCTTTGCGTTGCACTCAAGAACACGTAAGTTTGTACTTGCTGAAAAGTCATACGGGCAACTTTTAAGTTGCTTAATTTTGGGCAATATTGATTAAATGGCTCTAAGACTTTCCTAAACCCATCGTGGAAACTTTGTGGGACCTAAAAACTGGCTTTTACGCTAGACAGAGGATAAGCTTTGCCATACAGCGTGGCATTACCACCCGTATTTAAGGGATATGATGTATAGATGGTCGATAACGATGGGGAGTATTTTTTCGACGCCATTTTTTAAATTGCTTTGGTTAGTTTTAATTAGTTCAGGGTTTTTATATTATTATAGTGTATATCATTATTATAGTTAGTTACGTGTTTTTTTAAACTTTGTTAATAGTATATATAAATGTTTACTTTTCACAAATCGCCAGAGCAGTGAAATAAAACAGTGACTTACTGAAGCCTATTCCTCGATTATAGATTTCGTGCGATTTATACTTTTGTCTAAAAATAATATTTAGCAATTTCGCAACTTTTCGGTTTGGATATTTAGCAAAATTTTTTACACATAAAAATTGGTGGATAAATATTCTTCAAAGTAAACACAACATAATTATGTAAATTAATCAATATTTCGCAAAGAACATGGATTTAAAGGTCGGTGGGGCTCTATCCCGGCGCAGCTGGTCGCAATTAAATGCATATTTACTCTCACTCAGACTAAATGTGCATTTAATTCCGGCCAGATATTCAAGGGATTATAAACCATAAAGCCAATCTTTCCGTTTACAAACCGAGATTTAATTTTTTGGTAAACTTATGCCTGTAATAGATTTCTATAATCATTTGTATACAAGGTGTAACGTTAAATGCGTAAAATCTGAAATAAGTTTGATCAGAATAACGAGCAGAATCAATTAAACCACTTTTTAATATAGGTTAATTTTTCAAAAAAATCTTTATTAAAAATTTCGACCTGTCTATTTATGAATAGGTCAAACCATCACGTGCGCCAACCCGCTGAAATAGGTAAACAAACATAAATAGTTGTAATCTAATCTAATTTTCTCATATACGAGATAATAAAAGTTCTTATTAAATATTGATCCCGCGGCTAAAAACTCTTCTCTAATAAATTGTTTTGAATATAAAAAAACTGCAAGAAAGCTTTCCAAGTTAACATTGATGAACATTAGAAAAAAATGTTAAAAACATTTAAGAAATATCAGAGTTTGCGAAAAAAACCAGAGTGTGTAAAGGAAAGTAGATTGTATTTATGTGTGAGGGTACTTAAGAATTTATTGAGCGTATATTTTTGATGGCAGATGGGGTGCGAGTATGCGCAATGATAAAAGCAACATAACAGCTGAGATGTTGCGCTTGTCAACATTTAGCAGACATCTTAACCGGCTTTATTTTAAAATGCGATCTAAATGTCGTGTAGTTCCTGGATTATTACTAGGATTAAGACCAAATGTAGGTTTTGAATTTGGAATTAAGTTATAAAAAATTAAGTTTATCACTAGGTTCTGAACTAACTAACTTCTATGGTAGTGAAGTTAGACCGCCGAAACCCCTAGTTTAACTATAGTACTAGCTTCGATACTAAAAAATATAATATTATTTAAGGTTAGCATTGATTAATAATAATAATATCGTTTTTAATTAATCGTTTTGGCGGTCTAAACTACCATTCAGAAACTAGTGATAAACTTCATTTTGTAATAACGTTTTCTTTAGTCGTGGTTTTAAACCTAGTACATAATAATCCCGGAACTATACTACATTTAGATCGCGTTTTGGAATAAGGCGTAATGGGTTCATCTCGTATTACTAATTCATACTTTTAAGTGTGGTTATTGTGAATTTACATTTCTAATTAATCAAGGGTTGTAAGTCAATCAAATCAAATCAAAATCGTTTATTTCAAATAGACCAATTACAGGCACTTTTGAATTGTCAAAATGTCGGTCAGTCAAACAAACAAGTGAAGCTAAGTTGCACGTTCCAAAGAGTAGATCTCTATGGAGAAGAACGTGCAAGAAACTCCATGGACACTCTTTTAAATCATATGTGTTACATATAGTGTTTGGTTACATATTTCTTGTTGCTTCTATTATGTGAGCACAATGTAGATAATAATAAAAAAATATTAAAAGATAAAAACTGAATTAAGCTACTGGCAGCTAAGAGATGACCAGTCTCATCTGACGGCACCCGTTCACGAGCATGACGCGTGCATCAGCCCCACTCAGCTCAACCATTTTGAAGGGAACCGAATGACCCAATAACACGCGCCACCAACAGCGAGACATTTGAGTGAGCATGTCAAACTCTCAACTGCCATGCTCGCAATGTCAAAAAATAAAATAATAAAAAGTTGTAACTTAATAAAAATGCTCCATGGTACTTCACATTCACAAATTTGGAAAAAAAAAGTGCTTCTACATTATACAATGCTATTATTTTTAGATATAACATGTAAAGAATCCTAAGTCCTATTGAAATAAACTAATCAAATAAAAATAAAATACTGAAAACAACATTACGAAAAGGGCAGCAGCATCTCTTCGAATATATATATAAAGACTAATTTGTAGCTACAAAAGTATGTGGCTGTGGAGCAGGACCGGCATTTAGCCAAGCATTTTTATCAAGGAGATAATCTTCCAATTTATAATATGCTTGTCTACATAGTGTGCGTTTAATGCAGGTTTTAAATTTTGACTCGTTTAATTGGAGAATTTCTAGTGGAATTTTATTATAAAATTTTACACAGTACCCCATAAAAGAACTAGCTACTTTAGCTAACCTGAATCGAGGTTGATCTAACTTGTCCTTATTTCTAGTATTAAAATTGTGCCTATCACTTATTTTAGTAAAAAGATGAATATTTTTCCGGACATACATTATATTTTCATAAATGTATTGACAAGGTACCGTCATGATGTTTATATCTTTAAATAATTCCCTAAGAGAATCGCGCCTGCGAAGATTGTATATGGCTCTGATAGCTCTTTTCTGCAGAATAAAAATAGACTCTATGTCTGCAGCCCGTCCCCATAGCAAAATACCGTAAGACATGATGCTATGAAAGTAACTAAAATAGACCAGCCTCGCGGTATGTACATCAGTAAATTGACGGATTTTTCTGACAGCATATGCTGCTGAACTAAGCCGTCCTGCCAGAGATGTTAAATGAGGGCCCCATTGTAGCCTCGAGTCGAGCGTGATTCCCAGGAAAACCGTGTTTTCGACGATTTCTAGTTTCTCCTTGTTCAATATTATTTCCAAATCATTACTTTTAACATTCGGCAACGCAAATCTGATGCACTTCGTTTTTTTTCCATTTAGTACTAAATTATTAACAGTAAACCAGTTTTGGACCTGCTGTAGAGCGTTGTTTACGTCATCAATACGTGTGGAACGTCTATTGATTTTAAATATTAAGGACGTATCGTCAGCAAACAATACTATATGTGGTTGTTGTTTCAATAAATGCGGTAGATCATTTATGTACACCAGAAAGAGGAAAGGACCCAATATAGAGCCCTGTGGTACCCCCATTTTTATTTTTAAGCCCCGTGAATTTACACCATTTATCTGAACTTGCTGTTGCCTGTCATTTAAATAAGATTTCACTAGGCTTAGTGCAAGTTTACCTAATCCGTAATGTTCTAGCTTTAAAAGTAAGGTTTCATGATTAACACAATCAAAAGCCTTTGAGAGGTCACAGAAGATTCCAATAGCATCTTGGGCTTCCTCCCACGCTGCAAATATGTGTTTTAATAAGGAGACACCAGCATCAGTCGTACAACGTCCTTTGGTGAAACCATACTGCTGTTCGTGTAAAATTTTATTACTGTTAAAATGAATAAGCATTTGATTGAGCATAACTTTTTCAAAGACCTTACTGAAAACCGGCAACACGGATACAGGTCTATAATTATTGGTGTCATTATGGTCGCCAGATTTAAAAAGAGGTATAACTTTACTAAATTTCATTACATCTGGAAAGACTCCTTGGTCCACACACAAATTAAAAATTAAAGCCAAGTATGGTGCTACGGTCTCGATTATAGATGTACAAACTTTAACAGACATTCCCCATAGGTCCTCGGTTAATTTTATTTTTATTTGCCGGAAAGCCTTTATGACTGTCATGGGGTTTATATGTTTGAATTGAAATTCAACCGGACAGCCTGGCACGTTTTCTTTCAATAAAGCAATTGAGGCCTCTGGCGAGGAATTTAAAGCTTCCGTTGTCTTAAGAGGTATGTTGGTAAAAAAATTCACAAACTCTTGGGCTACTTCTATGTTAGAATTTATGGGACCATGTGAAGTCTCCAATAAAAATTCCGTGTTTCGTACCTTATTTCTACCCGTTTCACTATTAATAATTTTCCAAACGGTCTTTATTTTATTGTCTGCCGATTTGATTTTTGTGCTAATGAAAAGGGCCTTCGCTACTTTGCAAATTTTTCTAAAGAGTTTAGAATATTTATTTACATACTTGTTAAAGCTTTCAGAGTTAAAAAATGGCTTAAGGCCATATAGTTCATATAGTTTTTCCCTACTTATCCTTATACCTTTAGTCGCCCAGTCACTAAATACAAACTTAGGGAAAACATTTTTTGACTTCTTTTCAAAACTTTTATTAAATTCATTAAGTATTACTGAAAAGAAATTATTATAAAATTTATTAGCATCATCAATACTATGGCCCAGAACATTTAACTTATTTAGTATGTTACTATTAAATTTTATTAATTTGCTAAGTGTAATTGGCCTAAATTGAATTTGAGTTTTTTCCAAAGTTGCTTTAGACTTAAAAGACACCATTTGTCCACTATGATCAGACGGAAGATAATTCACTATGGCTTTATCTAAATAATCACAATCACAGAAAATATTATCAATACAAGTTGCAGTGGTTGGAGTTACTCTAGTTGGTTCTGTAAAAACATTAGACAGATTAAATGATTTAAAAAGGCTTAAAAATCTGCAGCTATTTGAATTATTTTCTAAAATATTGATATTAAAATCTCCACAAATAATTATGGATTTCTTACTGTCTGCAAGTTTTGTTAGAATATCTTCCATTGTTGCTTCAAATAAACTTAAGTTTTGAGGGTCCGGGGGTCTGTACACGCACACTACAACATGCTCATCTAGCTCAACACAGGACAGTTCAATGCAATGTTCATTTGACAAGCTAACTATATCATTACGTTGTTTAAATTTTAAGCATTTTTTTATTAAGATCAGGGAACCACCCCGCAGCATAGATTTACGGTTAAAACAACTGCCTACACTATAATTTTCATAACTAAGTTGCATTTGGTAATCTTTCAACCAATGTTCAGTAAAACATATGACATCAAACATTGTTTTTTCTAAAAACATTTCAATTTCTAATAATTTGGAAGAGATACCCTGAATATTTTGATGAAATAACTTCAAGACATGCTGCTGAGCCCCTTTTTGGATTTTAACTTTTTGAAAGCAAGAAGGTACCTCGTTATTACTTGGTATAACTATGGTGTTACTGGTACCCTCTGTTGTCCTATAAATTAGTTTAAACTACTATCCGGAGTTACAAAAGAATTTTCCATAGTGATACATGGAACCTCCTTCGTACAGTTTACAAAAGAATTAATAGCAATTAAGCTATGATCAATTTGGCTGTCCACAGGGTTATTAGTATTAATACTAAACATTGTGGATTTGACTAAAAATGACTTTGACATACTACTTATGTCTGTGTTTATAAAAGAAACTAATAGCTTAGCTATTGTGTGTCTTATTCTAGTTGGCAGATACGTTGTACCTCTAGTCGACCTTAAATGACCAACAAAAATGTTGGTGTCAAAAAACATAAACTTGTCACTATAGTGACTTGTTAAGAAATTCATATGTTGATTAAGCATATGAATATACTTATTTTTCCTACTAGATAATTGTGCAAAATATGGAAATGCACACAATATTATTTTTTTGCACTTTAATTTTAACATATCAGTAACAAAGTCCGTGATGTCTTCCTTTCTCACTTTCAAACTGTTGCCTATAAGCACTGTTACATTAGTATTACGATTATACGTTTTTTTTGTAACTAATTCCATAATTTGCGTATAGGTTGACCCGGGTAAACAATAATTTTGAGTAGAGTGACTCAGTTCGTTATTTATTAATTTTCCTAGACCTCTTCCCATACTATCTGAAAACATAACTGAAGAATTACAATCCTGACTAGTACAGGATGGAAAATTACCAGACTCAGACTGGACAATGTGACTTAAATCCTGCCCAAAGTTAGTTAATGCTTGTCCAGTAACACAGTCCTGAAAAGAACTCTCAGCCTGGGACGAGTCCACCGTTGCCTCAGGCTGGCCAGCATCAAGATCTGAGACCGTCTGACATGTGCACCGACCCTTAACCAACTCATTCGCAGCTAGAATGTGTTCTTTAATTTGGTTTTGTGACTGTACATACTTAGTGTAAAGAGAATTGAGTGAATTCTCAAGGACTTTCATTTCTGACTGTAAGTGCTGTGTGTCTATTTCATAAATCTTCTTACTGTCCTCCAATTTAATTTGATAATTGTTTAATTTATTAATCAAGTCAACACGTTCTTTTCTGAGTGGAATATATTTAGAAAAGTGTTTATGTTGTTTTTTAAATTGATGACATTTTTTAATTATTCTATTAATCCTTGCATATTTTTTTAATTTATTATGACTAACTTTTAAAATATTATTGTGATTCAATAAGGAATCCTCAGTTAAGTCGATAGTAAGCATGGGATGGAGGTTACCATTAGAGCCTAATAATTCATTATATAAATGGTTAGTTTCCCTAGCCTGAGTACTCTCTTTTTCTTTTTGCAATTTAAGAATTATACTGTTGGCATAATTTAACTCATCCTGAAGATCCCTAACTTTGCATAAAGCCTCCTCATATAAATTACTACAGTCCCCAAAACCATCCGTGATCACCCGCAGTTTGTCGCGCTCATCCACAACGTCTTGATATAGCTGGGCTTGATCTACGAGCTCCCGTTTAAGGCTAGTGTTTTTTAAAATAATGTTCTTGATTTCGGTCTCACTCTCCTCCCTCTCCACCAACAATTGTTCACACTGTTGTTTTGATTCCTTAAGTTCTTGGAGGGCCGTTCGCAATTTCAGCTCCATATCCTGTGCAGTAGCCTTACGGGTCATCGTTGGCATGGTTTCAGGATTAATGACTAGAAATTGAAACAAAGAAACGGTAAGAATCAAAGTTTAGACAAAGTAAACAAAGAAGGAAAGGAAGAGAATTACATAAAGAATTAGATAAGTGCAGTTAAATGGAGAATTGAGGAACTGGCTTGATTGATTTATAAAGTTATTCAATAATGTATTTGGTAACTTTTGCTGGCCTAAAGGTTATAATTGTGCAAAGTGGGTAGGATGTCCAGATCACAAAAAAAAACTTTGTTTAACGATTTATAGCGAATACAGTATAAAATAACTATTGAAAGTTATATTATTAGCGTATATTATCCAAGAAAACCAGATCTACACTAATAAAAATAAGAAATAATGACCATTTCCACAATGTAAACAAAGTGTTTTAGAACAAATGCAGAATGCTAAACTGCCGAAAATAGAGTGTAAAATGAGTGAGTATGACGTGTAACTAAGGTCAAGTTAATAATGTGTGCTAATTATCACAAATACTAAATAAAGTAAACAATACTTCCCCGGTTTAATCCGTAATTTAGACGTCAGATGTTTCTAGGTTACCGCTGACAGTCGCCGGTACTAATATCGTATTTTACTTGGTCAATTGGCAGGAAAACAATAATCCTGTATATTTTTGCAGTTGTCTTACGTTTAAATTAACAATAACACCTTATTTTTACTTAAATACTAATTAAAATTAATTTTAAAATACGGAACACATATTTGACAAGTTACTTAGGCAGTGTTGCCAGAGAAAAAAAACAGGTAAGGGACAGACTCGGATTTGTGTTAAATAAAACAGGTGAAATATTACATTACTTCGCACTTTATATTAGCGTGGTTAGAACAAAGGTTACAGTATTTCGAATTTTAGTTCCTATGTTGCGTCGAGATGATAGTCGTGGGACCATTACCACTAGCTCACCACTGCTTCTTTAAAATACATTCATCAGCTAATAGCTGCTAGTGCATAATTGCCGAAAAAGTTGCTCGTGTGCACTAAACTTGAGATGTAGAGTTCACATTCAGCTAGAAATAGTTTGTGTAGGGGACGCAGTTAATGGGAGTTTCCAAAGAAGTGTTGCCAAGTATCGGAGCGTAAACTTTGAGAGGATTTATGTTAGGAATTTTCCGATATAGAAAGATTGGAAAAAAACAGCTAGCTACTTTGATCAAAAATCGATTAAAACATTGTAGCGACATCTATAGCGTCAAAGAAGAACTAAACTACGAAATCCTGCATCGCACAATTATATCCACGTGATTTGAACATATACGGGTAACATTCGGTCTTCCTGTCCGATTATAATTTAGGTGACTTCAAGGTTTGAGTAAATAGGCTCTTAATAAACTAGTGCGCCTCACCATCAATGATGGCATCACTGCTTACCATCAGGTCGGCTCGCAGTCAAGCACTTGTTTATATAAGACTAGCTTTTGCCCGCAATTTCGCCCGCGTACATAAAATATAGATTATGTCACTCAGGAATAAAACAGCCAATAGAAAATCGGTGAAGAAATTTTAGCAATCGGACCAGTACTTCCAGATAGTATATCCTACAAAAAAAAAGCAAACTTAACTTCTTTATTATATTTTAAAAACATGCCTTAGTTTTACAAGTGGGGCACGTTACCGACTGGGGCATGTATATCTGGTTTACGATTTTCTATCTGTTTGGTTGATGTTTGCTGTCAGTAAATAGTCGACCATTTGATGAAAATAAATAAATTTTCTGGGCGTAACATTATTTTACGAATATTCAAAATCTCCATTAAACAGAATTCACATACTTAATATCAGACTTCCCACAAAAACCTCATACATTTTCACTCAGTGCAATAAAGTTTCATAAATATTATTATTTGGGAACCTAAACAGGCCACATACATAATAACTGCACGATAATTACTTTCCACCATGTTTTCAATTAAACTAAAACCGTTAAAGTGGTCAACATTAAGGCGTATAGTCCCTTGGACATTTGGTCGGTAATACATTAAATGCACACATACTCGTACACCCTCAATAAGTCTTATCACTAACACCGTGCAGCCGACGTACGACTGACGCACAACATATGCGCGTCCACTTTGTTGAAGCGGTACGCGGGAAAAAAATATCGGGAAATTCTTTTTTCGGATAAAAATAAATTTACCGTAGAAGAGAGCTACAACCGCCTGCGCCCATATTGAGAGAGCTCCACTGTCCTTTTCTTTCCGAAATATTGATTGATTTACATATTATTTTCTAAAGGTCAAAACCATTTGAAAGGAGTAGAGAAAACAAGCGAAAAATTATCATGTCGTTAATTTTTTTTGCAAAAGTTTTAGTTTTAGCTACATGAAAGAATCATTTGTTGACAATGCTGTACATGAATCTATAATAAACATTTTCTTTTTCAAACATATTGACCTATTTATTTATTTATTTAATCTTCATGCAACACAAAGTACATAGACTTACCGCCTTAGGTATTCTCTACCAGTGCAGTACGTATCTGGTACCGAATAGGAGTATGCTTCAGAAAGTCACTGTTTTATGGCACTGCTCGGGAGCTAGGGCCTTAATGGTCGAATTGCAGCCATACACTCGCAGAGCACACAAAACGTCCACTATGAAAGCACTTTACTGCTCTTATTTAGTTGCACTAGCAACCAAATGTACATTAAATTAATTTCTATACTAATGTGTAGAAATTAAGTTAATTTAGTAATAGTAGTAGTAGTATTTATAAACTCGTTAAAAATAAAAACTCCGTTTTGACATTTAAGAAAAACCCTAGAATGGAACTAGGAATGAAAGGTTACTGAAAGAAACAATAAAATAATTTATAATTACATAAAATGTTTTAATGTAATAACATAATGACTTTTGGTTAGATTTTATAGCACGGTATAATACTTATATAATTAATACTCGTCAAGACGAATCATACGAGCCCAAACTCGATGGGTTTGGGTCGTTTAACTACCAAGCTCCAATAGCCACCTTCCGGTTTCATCATCAGGGATAGAATGACTTGCTTTAAGTGATGGTTACATGACATATAAAAGGACATTATCGAGCAGGTGGTGTAAAAATAATTTTTGATCCCACCATCTCGGTAAGTGTTTTTTGCTCTTCGATATCTGAGAGCAAAAGCCGTTTTTATTCTCTATTGAGATAAAGTAAATTGAATTTAGAATATCGCGTGCACTATGTTTTTAAATTCAAAACATCATTAAACCTACTTACCTCTAAGGTACCAAAACTGTCATTCAACTTTTTTTTAATTTGTTAAAAACTCAGACTCAGAACCTCCTTGGTGTACTTTTTTTGCATTTAGTCATTACCTCGCTGAGGTGGGATGAAAAGTTACGTGTTGTACTCGAGTGCAAAGATTTTTCACCTCGTGCTCTTTTGATTCTCTCGCTAGCGCTCACGATTCTAATATATGAATCACTCGCTGCGTTCGTGATTCAATTTTAGAATCCTTCGCTTGCTCGATCATCAAAATTGAGCACGCGCTTAAAAAGCAACTTTGCACTCTTGTATAACAAATAACTATTTCATGTGCATGTGAACCTATACCTATCCTGTTTTCTATGTGTGTAAACAGATTAGCTATTCATAAATCGAAGCTAAACATGTATTTATCATTATCAGCCAGAAATAGATTCTATGGTGCAATTAAGAACCAGTTAACTAATGGATTGAATTAATATTGGGTAATCCGACCAGAGACCATCAGTTCTGTAATTAGTTTAATTTAGCGTCCACTAATTAATCGCCTGGGCATCAAACAACGGTGTTTACTTTATCGAAGAACGATTACAACACCTCAACTCTCATCATCATCATTATCTTTTCAGCCGATATACGCCCACTATTGGACACAGGGCGTCTCGCATCCATCGGCCTCCCGGAACCTTCACCAGGTCATCGGTCCACCTTGTAGAAAGCCTCACGCTGCGACTTGCGGTACGAGGTATCTCAACAGTAGCTTTAAGAAATATTTTTTTGTTAAAAAACGGTAAAGGAAAACTTCATAAGGAAACAGCTAAAGACATGTGACAGCCACTAAAGTGCACTGGGTGAAGCTTACGAGTATATGCTTTATTTTCTTCTTTCCCTTATGAGGAATGCTCTAAAGTAGCCCTCGAAATTCAAATTTTCTTCAAATTTTTGCATTTTGCAGATCACTGTTAAGTTGCATGTTAATTAAGACATGATTGGCGGCCTTATATATTAGTTTATATATAGAATTATCTATCTATATATATAAAAATGACCCCCGTTTTCCGTTGTCACGACTTGGCATGAAAACGGCTTGACCATTTGGCTGTTTTTTTTTTTTGTTGTGATTGTTATTGTGAGGAGAAGGTTCATAAGGAAAAAAAAATTAGGGTAGTGTAGGGTAGAGTAGGGTAGATTAGGGTAGGGTAGGGTAGAGTAGGGTAGAGTAGGGTAGAGTAGGGTAGAGTAGGGTAGAGTAGGGTAGAGTAGGGTAGAGTAGGGTAGAGTAGGGTAGAGTAGGGTAGAGTAGGGTAGAGTAGGGTAGAGTAGGGTAGAGTAGGGCAGAGTTGGGTATAGTAGGGTGGAGTAGGGAAGAGCGGGAGCGAAGCCACGCGGGCAAAGCTAGTAATCAATAAAATCATCAATACAACTCTCTCAATTTGTCTTCTCATTTCATAAAATCATAGTCAATCATATTTTCCAATAATAAAATATAAAAATAAATAGTTGATTTAAAGAATATTGTAACATTGTAACGATAGACCAACTAATATTTGGAGAACCATCTCCATATATTCGTTGGTCTATCGACCGACCGACCACGGTCCACATACTGCAAAGCACACAAGAGAAGTGGTGCAAAATTATCACGAAATACTCCTTACTCCTTACAGCTGGTAAACTTAAAATACACTAAAATTTTTTCACCGATAGAAAGCTGCTTTATTCCTGAGTGACATAAGCTATATTTTATGTACGCGGGCGAAGCTGCGGGAAAAAGGTAGTATTATCAATAGTTATTTATATTTTATTACTAATATTTGAAAAAGTATTGATCCTATTCCGACTATACTTTCATTGAAAGTAATCTACGGCTACTGAACCTCGAAGATTATGTACTATCTCTTTTTCAAGGTCTTCTTGTTTACTTAAAATATACAGTTTCTAAAATACCAGTCACAAAATATGCTAATACCTGAATAAACTAAAGAAAAACGTTGGAAAACTTTTCAAGTAGTTTCTAAAATAATTTGGAGAGTAAACATTTATGCCAATACTAAACAAACCTTATTGTATTTAGCTATATTTAATTGAGTGGCAACATTCCAAAATACAATCATAAAGTTTAAACGATGAAAATGTTCACTGAATTTGTTGAACAAAAACCTTCAAGCAATCTAGTATGTACACAGCTTTGAAAATACAACATTTTCACTCATTAAAATCTTGTACAGAAATCGTCAATTGTTTTGGGGAAGCGAGAGTGTTTTGTCCGCGAAGGAAAGTCAAACAACAATCAGAAGGGAGTGACGTCGAGGGGCTTTCATTAGTTTATTTTCTAATTTACGAACGCTAACAAAGAATCCATTATAATTCCTGGCCTTATTTTCCGATTATTTTTTACGGTAGCACAGAATATATCAGAAGGTTGGTTTTATGCAATAAGCGAATACACATGTACGCACTCTTAAACTATAGGCACAAAATATATAGGTATCAATCTACATACAAAGCGCGCTCAAACAAGGCACACATAGACACCGCTCACGGACACTATATCTCGCTAGCGTCTCGGCACACTCGTCGAACAGTTCCGGCTCAAATGCTCATTAGTGTGCATCCACCGAGCGTAGGTATAAAAAGATTGTCTTCTGTACCTATCTATTTTGTGCTATAGGAATGGCAATCTGAGATCGATTAATCGATGAATTCGATTTAAAAAAATATTTGTTTTAAATGGATGTCAAACAGTTAACCGATTCCGCTAATCACACAGACACACGAGTGCCTCAGGTTTGATATTTTCGGTTTTTTTTTTCAGGTGGAAAATCATTCTGTGATATCACCCGTCTTGGGCGAAGTGGGAGGGCGTGTCAGACTTTTATTGAATAAAATCCTCTCCTACGTTCCTTCGTTGCGTTGCGGGCCCCGTATTTTCCTTTAAGAAGTGAACCCATTGCCCCAGTAGGCTTCGACCCTGCTGGGCCCCTAGTCGAGCTAGTCATTGCATGCCGTCCGCAAGCCAGTAGTTCAAAAATTATAAGGGTTTATAGGTGGCTGATCTAGGGAGAATCTCCCCAGCTTGCTCACATTTGAATATCAAAAACTACGGACGCCTAGCGAAGCCTTGGTTTTCTTTCAGATTTAGTCACTTATTAGTCGAAATCGGTCGCCAAGTATCAAAATTAGTCGGTCACTGGTTCAAAAGTTATAAGAGCATTTAGAGCGATATCAAACAAACGACAGTTGCGATAGCGCTTGTATTCGGTGTAGTGTAGGTACTTGAAACATGTCTACGTGTACATGCGTTTTCACTGTTTCATTAAAACCAACCTTCTGTACTTTCGTAACTTATTTTGCGATTAATTTCTACGGCGCGTGACCTATTTTTGTTCGGATGTTGGTTGAGATCAATGCTCGTGTCGGTATAATGCCGTCTTGATGAAGTTGGACGTATTAATTAGTTTTCTCGGTAAGTGGTAAACCGACCACGGCTCGTAATAAGTGTTGATCGTTAATTATCATTATTATTCTTGCAAAATTAATAATTATCTGACGTAATTAGATGTGTGTATCCTAATAATATTAAGCGATGACTAATTAAGCACAATTAATATTCGATAGGTGTGAGATTGCCTGGTAATCTCAGAACTATCGAATCTTGGCACAACTTTTCTGCCCCTGATAGTTAAAAAGACGTATCAAATAAAAACGAAAACGGATAAAAAATTGTTTTAATGAATGAAACGGAAAATCGGGCCTTTTTTCCTTGTGTTAAAACCGCACTGGAGAAAGTTAGCAACATATAAAAAAAACAGGCAGATCCGCCATTATGTCCTGATTCCGGCAATGTATATAATTCAACTCTGGAAAAAATTTTAGATGCGTCTTTTTTATTAACGGAGACGACGCAAGCCTTCAATACTGCCCGTATTGAAGTCTTGCGTCGGCTACTGAATAGTGTAATTTAAGCAAAATACACATGCACTTAACATTAATTTGTCGTGTCGTTTTCAAGATACGTCGTCGTCCGGTTCTTTTACCATGCCGTGCGTATGCGATGCGCCGAGATGTCGGCAAAATCGTGGGGGTCCAGCAGGACCGAAGCTTACAGAGGCCATGGATTCGCTTCTGAAAGGAAAACCAGCCAAGTTACGACCATTTCGTTTCAATTCTCTTTCGTCAACACCTCAAGTCAGCCACGCTTCCGATTGCTTTACTATGACGTCATCTCAACGCTCAGTCACGTGGTCAGAACAAAGGAAATGGAGGCGTGGTCGACTCGATGTGATAGACGAAAGAGAATCGAAACATAACGGTCGTAGCCTGGTTAGGCCTGCAGGGGTCCTAGACCGCAAGGCAAATAAAGAACATAGGTTTAGGTTTTAGTCAGTAAAAGTCTGACACTTCCAGCTCTATTCTAGAGAAGGAGAAGTCATTGGATGATTTCCCACCTAAAAAAATCCTTCAACAGGACTTCGTATCGTTAATATGTGTTTTAATTATTATTATTTTTAATAATATACATACGGCAACCAATACGGTTTTCGCACAGGTATATCCACAGAGGACGCCGTAACTGACTTAACTAATACACTAGTCAGTAAACTTGACAATCGGCTCAGATGCTATGGCGTCTTCTTGGATCTGACTAAAGCGTTTGATACCGTTTCTATCCCCAGACTTGTGGCCAAAATGGAACATATGGGAATACGTGGAATAGCCCTAGATATATTCAAAGATTATCTTAGAGGTCGTAGCCAATGTGTAAAAATTGACTCCGAAACCAGTGATGAAGAATGTATAAGCTACGGCATTCCACAAGGGAGTATTTTGGGCCCCACCCTCTTCCAAATATATATTAATGACCTCTGCCAATTATATCTCCATCACTGCGATATTTTTACCTACGCAGACGATACGGTGCTTTTAATATATGAGGAAGACTGGATTACAGCGAAAACAAATGCCGAATGTTCCCTGAAGATCATTATGGACTGGCTTTCACTCAACCTTCTGACACTCAATATCTCCAAAACCAAAGTTATCCAGTTTCTACCTCCAAACTCACCTAAGCCCCCCACACATTCCAATAGAATCATAGCTCATGTATGTCAAAGTAGCTCGCAATGTAACTGCATTCCTCTCACTATGACCTCTAATATAAAATATCTAGGTGTTCACATTGACGAAAGATTGGACTGGCGAGTGCACACTGATACCATATGCACTAGGCTCCGGAAGCTTATCTACCTATTTAAAGAGCTTAGACACTCGGCGGACATGGAAACATCAACCCTTGTCTATCGCTCTCTCTGCGAGTCGGTGATCTCCTATTGTATCTCGGTTTGGGGAGGGACCCTTAAAACCGTGATGATCAGGGTAGAACGTGCCCAACGCGCCGTCCTTAAAGTTATGCACTTTAAAAAACGTGACTACCCAACCACCCAGCTATATAAGGATGCAAAAGTACTAACAGTGAGACAAATTTACATTCTCCGTGCAGTCTTACGTCGGCACTCTACTTTACCAATTGACACTCATATCCTATATCGGCGTACTGGCTTCCCGGTTTGTGGAACTGTTAGATGTCGATCAGCGCTTGCACGACGACACTTTCTTGCTCAGAGCTCACAAATGTATAACAAAAGAAATAAAATGCTAAAAATATACACCCTTACCCTTTCTAAAGTCAAACTGGTGCTTAAAGAATGGTTACTGCCCCTAAACTATGAGGAAACTGAAAAAATATTAAGTACTGTTTCATAATTCACGTATGGAGACGCACTTAACCTATTCCTTAATGCCCTACAGACACCCTTACACACATACACTCATACAAACACCCACAGACCACACATACACACACACTCACATACACCACACATTCTTATATACACACACGCACACACACTACACTCTACTCTTAACTTTGCTTTGCTTTGGTTTTTTGCTTATTTTATCTAAGTTTTTTTTTTCCCCTTAAATACTTTACAAAAAAAAAAAAAATTTAATATAGTATCTCCGCATAAAAATGTAATTAGCTTACTAAGATACGGGAGAGGGCACTGGTTCCTGTAACACAGGTATTTCACCTAGCATGGGAGCCAGGGACTTCATTTTATTGTACCTATTTTTTATGCCAATAAAGATTATTATTATTATTATTAATATTCCACAGCTATCACACAACGCCG
This sequence comes from Mythimna lalbum, assembly GCA_949319445.1. Lineage (NCBI taxonomy): Eukaryota > Metazoa > Arthropoda > Insecta > Lepidoptera > Noctuidae > Mythimna > Mythimna lalbum. Next base: position 13,011,242 of record OX439357.1, on the reverse strand, counting down.
TGTATTCCCAAGCTAAGCAGAGCTTGTGTTATGGGTACTAGACAACTGATAAACATACTTATATATTTGTAAATACATGCATATTATAAATAATTAACAGTACTCATCTTTAACTTTATATAAAACATTACAGATGCAGAAAAAAAAACAAGAGCATTTTCAACTAAGCCACCACTCCAGTTCGTGTTGCCTTTCCATTTGTTACGTCAAGGCAAATATACTTCGCCGCTGCACCCGCAAAGACAAACATTTTCTAGTTTTCCACTCCAGTTAAACAGCAAAGAAATTGTTTTAATGGTACAGATTTTAAACAACAATGCCTGAACAGCAACAGACAAAATAAACTCGCGTCACAGCGCTGTCGGCGACATTTTTAAAGCGACGTCAAGCAAACTCCCCGCCATAATAGCTCGTTTTGGCGCAAAATGTTGACGAAATTGGTGCGAACGGGGCAGACACGGCTTTTATAGAGTTGTTTTAGATATTCTTATATTTTATTGTCGTTCTGAGTGAAGTGTTTTCTTTCAACTCTCTATATTTTTTATTTTTGAAATATTGTGCTAGTGAAAGATTTAAAATAGGTATATTGAGTTTGCGGTACTTAAAAAACTAGGCTTTTATGATTTCGTTCAAATTTTTTTATAGTTTTTTTTTTGGGAGATGAAAAATCGTCTATTACTCGTAACTTCTTGCGCTGTAGCGAGTCAGACTTTTACTAACTAAAGCCTATATATCTATATGTTTCTTCAGTTGCCTTTGCGGTCTAGCTGACGGCTGAGTGAGAGACCTAAAAACTGACTATCTCTATCTCTTATTATCTCTTTGTTTGTTCTAATTTTCGAGAAGGTACTCAACGATTTTTTTTAAATAAAATTATAACTTTATCAAAATATAGTTAGAAATAAATATTTATTTTATTTAATTTTTTATTTTATTTTATTTATTTGGCTCACCAACAACTGACTACACACATACAAAGTTATAACATACAATACATCGATTAAACTTATAGACTAGTGCAGCAATTCCTTACAGGTAAGCACAACATGCGCAACTTTACTATTTTGCCTACTTAAAAATAAATTACTCACCAAACAAAATTACCGCTTATAACTGACAATATATCGAAATAATACCTTTATTTCGTACCAGTTTTTCTTTTATCACGTCAGTTTCGGCTTCCGTTACAGCCGCAATTGAAACATTCCGTCGGAGTAGCCAAGCATTCTGTTATGGATGGTTATGACTCATCATCTTCCTGCCCTTGTCCCGTGTTATTTGGGGTCGGCGCAACACGTTTTTTTCTTCCATTCTATCCTGTCACTCGTCATGCTATCACTAACTTCCTTTTCTTTTACATCGTTCTTCACGCAATCCTTCCATTTTTTTCTTTGGTCTCCCTCTCCCTCTCCTCACATCCACTCATAACTCTTTTAGTAACATGCATTTCATCCCTCTTCTTAACAATGGTTATGACTAGAGCTGCAAATTCGGGTTTCAGTCGGTCACTACCAGCAATATCATCTCAGCAATGCAATGCTACAAATTAGTTTGAAAAAAAATAAGGGTAATTATAGTGAAGTATAGGAGTTGATGTGGAGCGAAAGAAAACACGTCTGGTCTAGACAAGCGTTCATTGTCGACTACTTAAAGGTTACAATGTTGCTTATTACTATAGTACATTGTTACACTAGGGGTGAAAGTTACTAATTTCGTCCCGAGAAGGAGTTGGCGGCCGAGCGTAGCGAGTTCGCTAATTCGGGGGACTAAATAAGTAACTTTAACCCCGAGGTAAGCATTGTGCTTTTCATTACGAATACAAGAAGATAGACCTAGTTTGTTTTAACAATTTAACAGCTGTTAGTTGAAAGTAAAACTCCCTAGGGATGAAAAGTGTGATACTTTTCAGCCCGCTCCTCAGGCTATTTCAGACCTACTTTCAAAGTATGAGTAATGAAAAGTTCATTTACTACTTCAATAGGTAGCAATTTTTTTTTAACAGTTTCCGACTGCGATGCGGGTACGAACGGTTACTAAAATACGGCTCTGTAGTACTATGCAGTTTTGATTGTACGTACATAAGTTCAAGACTGCGAAATAATTCGGAATACTAAACCAATATTTGCTTTTTTGTCAATACATTCGTATCTGCCGCCCTGAATGGGGCGCATTCCAGAAGGGCTCTTGTAGAAACGGGTCGTTGAAGATGCCTGATGTTGTCAATAGCTTCCTATTATTGAAAATGTCGCGTTTCTATTCGAAACTCATCGTAGTTTTTTGTTCGTTGTAAAGCCATATTTCTGTATTCGTTTATTTTTACTGCATCGATGTTACGGGACGATCTTCTTTTTCATCGACAAATGATCACAACAAAAAAGTGTGACGGAGGTGTATTTCGTCTACTCTGTCACACAAATTTAAAAAAGAAAAATATCCAATAACCAACTTAAAGCCCTTGAGAATTGAGAAAATTAGAGATATCAATCATAAATACGATATCTACATTATTTTACAAAAAAAAAGACCCATAAACAATCACAAAAACGAAGAAATTAAAAATTGAAAGTATATTAAGTACCTTTTACTGCACCCACAACAGTATCGACTTATTCCATTTTAATACAAACTACTAATACCACTGGTATTTGTTTGGACTCATTTTTACAATTTATTTTAATTAGGATTGACTTAGGGAGCAGCGGTGGCCGAGTGGTAACGGCCCCAACTTACAAGTAATAATTTATTTCATCACCACTGTTCTCAGTGCGGTGAAGGAAAACATCGTGAGCAAAATCGGCATGTCCTAGAACCAAAAAATTCGAAGACATGTGACATCCACCAACCCGCACTGGGCCCGCGTGCCCATTCCTTCTCCAAGAGAGGAGGAGTCCCAGCAGTGGGAACATTGTAAGGTCACGATGACGATAAAGGATTGACTGAGCTGACTGGTACAGTCAGTAGCTTGGTACAAATTCAAGTTGTTGGTATTCGTTTGGAATGGGGAAATAATAGCTAAAAATACAAAATAATGATTTAAAAAAAATACAATAAACGGAATAAATTAAGGTGTCCGTTCTTAGGTACCTACCTACATAAAAAAAAGAAAAAACGCCTTTTATTCTACTACTTACATTAATTGAGTTACTTAATTCTACACTTAACATCTAGTTACCTATTTTATAATAATTATCCCTACTAATATTATAAATGTGAAAGTAACTCTGTCTGTCTGTCAGTTACGCTTTCACGCAAAAACTACTGAACGGATTTAGATCAAATTTGGTAGGTAGGTAGAAGAGACACTGGAATAACACATATGCTACCTATAATTCCACTGCTGAGCACGGGTCTCTGCTCGCGCGATATAAACTGTAGTCCACACGGGCGAAGCCGCGGGCGGAAAGCTAGTGCTAAATAAATCCTCTCTAAATAGTAGTCGCCTCTTCAGCGTAGGCCTCCCCAATATTTTCCAATGGTTCCTATCCCTAGCCATTGTCATCCATCCTGGTACCTATATAATAGCCAATTAATTCCGTTTGCCGAAACCTAGCTCTAATTAGTCTGGATAGGATCTTGCAGCTAATACCTGCTGTCGACGCAAGATACGGACATAGCGTGTGATTGTATGATTGTGTGTCTTGCATATTCAAGCTGCTGTCTTACCAGCTGCTCTGAGGTTCATCCTGTAATTGAGATGTTAACTGGGATAACATTAACTCTATAATTTACTGGGAATATTGCCGGTGACTATCGTATAAGTAGAATATCGGTTTCTTCTATGAGGTACTTTTTTTTCGGTGGGTAAAAATCATAAAGATGTCTTCCCTCGCCCTTGGGTGCAGCAGGACTCTTACTGACTAAAAAACTCACCGCGTTCCTTCGTTGCCTTTCATATCGGGCCCGAGCATCCTTTTCGGAATCAGAGCTTTGGCCGCAATATGCTTCGACCCTGCTGGGCCCCTACTACGGTTCTTGAGACTTTATAATCTAGTTTTGTACCTAAAGAAAATTACACAACTAAAACAAAAATCTTGGCCCTAATGCACAATCCCCGCTTTTGAGAAAACTCCCGCTCTTTAATGGTGGTGGTTGGTGGTGGTGTAACTAAATAAAGCGATTCTGAATCAATTTCACAATATTATTATTTGCAGCATCTGCGTTGCCGTTGTCGACACCATTTTAAAAACAGAATGCGAGATCTAAATTTGAATTTGAATTTCAAAGCGTTCCCGAACACGACCCCATTGCGTGATAATTCTTTTGCAAATAAAAAAGTTATCATTAATATTTAATTAAGTTTGTTTTAGGAAAGTAAAATGATGAATTCTATTTTTGTGTTTAATGAAGAGCGCTGCTTTTCTTCACTAATATTATAAAGAGGGATTTTTTTTTATTTTTGTGTATATCTTTGTGATGAATAAACTCAAAAACTACTGCGTCGATTTCAAAAATTCTTTCACCGTTGAAAAGCTACATTCACCCTGAGTAATAGAGAGAAATCGTACAGCTTCTTATTCAATACCTAATCTATTGAATCAGATACCTGTAAACATCAGATGCTCATTGAATAGCAAGAATATAAAGCGTAAATTGAAGGATTACTTTATCGAGTTAATTGGATCTTGACAGTTTATAGCGCGTTGACTAATTGTCAGGTTGAGGCACGCTGAGACTGACCCCAGGGGTCTAATTGTGTGTTTTTTTGTAAAACCAACGAAAACCTTTGTTGTTATAAAATAAATTAAAAAAACATAGGCTATATTTATTACCCGTGCAAACCCGGGCGAGCTGCTAGTATTTAATAAACTAAAACTTGCGTGATTATTCGGCTGTGCCAATGCGCCACATCTTTTATAATGCTCCATTTTTTATCACCAACAAAAAAAAAATTGGCACTAAATATCAATCGCAGACACAATTTATATAAAAAGTACTGTTAAAAATGAGATAACTGCACATTTTGTAGAGTTATACGGGCGTATAATGTGCTGAACTGCATATTCTTTCTCAATATAACTTTTGCTGCTAACTGTACTCACAGTTCGATACTGTACCTAAAGCAAACTTTATGCTCGTCCTTCTTTTTTGTTTCTCTGCGAATTTCCATAGTAGGTACACATCCCAAAAACCCGAACATTTTTAGACTTGAGTAATGAAAAACGTCAGTACATAAAGGCTAGCAAAAGAAAAAGGGATTTTTGTATGCGGGCCATTCTTTTGTCAAAGGGACAATTTGGAAGAAGTAAAAAACGACTGCTTTTGCGTACAAGGTCACCATATCTTTTAATATACTTTTAAAATTAATTAATGAAAGCTTATGCGATAATATGTTTATCCCAAAAAAAGGTTTATCTTACGGCCTGTTCACGACTTCGGTCTTAGCGCTGAGCCAGCACGGCAAGCGGGGCGCCATCGGTAAGCAGCCGCGCGGAGCTATGAGCGATGTCTCGTGTCGTGCTTTTGACACAAAATAGATAGGTACAGAATATTTTGTGCTTTTGATCTTACCGTTCGCTGCCTCATGCTAAGCTACTGCTCACAACGGCAAGGTCATGAACGGGCTGTTACGCTTAAAGAAAGCAGTGGTGGCCCAGTGGCAACGGCCTCGATAGATTGTAGGTCGCTGATTCAAACTCAGTCAGGCGCATTACTTTCTGTAATTTATTTCATCACCACTGCTCTCAAAACGGTGAAGGAAAACATCGTGAGGAACCGGCATGTCCTAGAGGCTAGAATAAAAAATTCGAAGATATGTGATATCCACCAACCCGCACGGTATCACGGTACCACCCGCGTGATGTATTATGGCCCATTCCCTCTCCAAGAGAGGAAGGCTGAGTCCCAGCAGTGACCAACATTATAAGGCCGACTATGCTATACTACAAAAAAAGGAAATTATTACTTTCGGACAGGTTTTTGTCTGTCAAAAAGTAGAACGGCCCATACCCCAAAATGAGACCGCAGTGCGACGGTCTCTGAATAACGATCTACCCTAAAACTATGATTTTGTTGTGAGGTAAGCAACTGTCTGTTGTTACGTCACATTGATCTAATTGATCTAATGATCATCACTCGCTACCATTACTCACAAATATAGGAAAAACACATACATACACACACACAAACAACATTACACACACATACCTTCTCACACACCTACACACACTACACTACACACTCATCAAATTTTTTCTTTTTGTATTAATTCCTTTTCTAAAATAGTTTATTTGTCTACTTAAGTCATATAATTTACAAGTCATATTATAAATACAAAATGAGTTTTAACATGCTGTACCTGTACCTAAATGAAAATATGAAACATCCAATTAGGGTTGGGCCCAGCATCTTTAATACAAGTTGTCTTGGCAACTTAGTAAGGGTGCTGGTGTCGCCACATTATTGTATATTCAATTTAAACTGTATGCACTACTATGTATTTAATGTAAAATGTAAAACATGATGCAAATAAATTATTATTATTATTAATTTTTAGGGTTCCGTAACTAAAAAGGAAAAAAACGGAACCCTTATAGGGTCACTTTGCCTGTCTATCGAGACCCTTTAGTTTTAGCTAGTAAAAGTCTGATAGTTCGTCTCGCTCCAACCAGAGCGGGAGAAGTCATTTGATAATTTCCCATCCGCCATAAACATATTCTCCGCCATTACATCGATAACAGTATATACCTACACAACAAGGACTGTAGCAGGCCCTATAATTGGAATGTATTTTAAATATTTGCATTTCGTAATGGGTTATGTTAGGTATACAATCTCTTTCCTCTTTTCATTTCATTATGCTTATAAAGGGTGTCTTTGACATCGATGCAAAACTTCTTATATTTTTTTACGTTTTTTTAATTTAAACTGTATAAAATCGTTATTTTAACATTTTTAGAGAAAAAAATTAATGAATTACCTTTGGAATTATAAATGTCATCAGTATTGATTAAAATAACAATTTTATTAATTATTTTTTAATTGATTAATTTTTAAACCAAGATATTTAATTTTTTCACTAAAAAAATCAAGATCGGTTAGAAATACGATTTTACACAGTTTAAATTAAAAAAGAACAGTTTTTTTTTTTCAAAAATTAGGAAAAAGCCGACGAAAAATTTTACCACTGGGGTATCCAGAATTATGTACTGTATCCGTGGTATTCGTTTGTGCATCGATGTCAAAGACACCCTGTATAATGTCATTTGTCATATGTCCCTCATCTTCTTCTTCTATATATATAAAAATCAATGCCACTTTTCGTTGTTATTTTATAACTCAAGAACGGACTCACCTATCCAAACCAAATTTTTAGGCTTTGTTCAGACTATTTAGTAGATGGTTTATGTGAAGTTTGGTAGGGTAGAGTAGGGTAGAGTAGGGTAGAGTAGGGTAGGGTAGGGTAGGGTAGGGTAGGCTAGGGTAGAGTAGGGTAGAGTAGGGTAGAGTAGGGAAGAGCGGGAGCGAAGCCGTGCGGGCAAAAGCTAGTTGTATATAAAATGACGATACGCAAATTATACGCATATTTATTAAGTACACAATAAATACACAACAGGTATTTACCTTTTTGATAAATTATATATTAATACTAGCTTTTTCCAGTGACTTCACTCGCGTCATAGTAAAAAATCAAATCAAGGGAATATTTTTCCGGTATATTAAGTACCATATAATGCTTTAATTCATGAATCCCCAAGCGACCACCGGTGGCCGCGCATCTATTGTCTTACTATTGTGTTTCTAATTGACGGTATCTGAAGGGTTAAGCACTCGTGTGTCAAAAATACAAATCCGCTCAGCCATTTAAACGTGAAAGAGTAAATAATTATAAATAATCCTTAAAAAACATTATTTTTAGTATATGCGAAACCTGAATATAGTTTGTCCAGAATCAGTAACTCAATCGATTTCAATAATTTTTACACCATGTTATATTTTTTTCCAAAAAAGGTCACAAGTTGGACACCACCAACACCAAGTATAACACAGGTCTCGGCAGGTCATAGTGGCCATTAGCTCCGACGCAAAGCTAGGTGGTCGAGCAAAACACCCCTCAGTCGCCAGGATGGCCCGGCCATTTATTTATGCTGACAACCAGGTAACATAACTTTGTGATTTTTCATGATACAGTTATGAAGTTTTGTACATAGATAGATTCTTTACATAAACAAGCATTTAATGAAAATATTTTTTTTTCATAGCAAGCTTTTACAGCTTGGTATACCTATATAATGAATACTCGTCAAGATAAAAATCATACGAGCCCAAACTCGATGTGGTTGTGTCGTTTAGTTACCAAGTTCCTATAGCCACCTTCCGGTTCCATCATGAGATCAGATCTATGCCATAATAATTTTGCATTATCATCTGATTTACACATGCATGCAAAATTTCAGCTCAGTCGGTAACCGGGAAGTGGATCAAATTTAATTTGCAAGATTTGATTACAGACAAACATCGGGACAGGTGAAACTAAATAAAAGCTTGTAAAATAAATGATGATAAGAGCAGCGAAAAACATATAGTACAATACAACGTACCTAGGTAAGAATAAAATAATTACGTTAAAACGGAATCAATCAGTTGATTGTTCTAGTTAAATCCATCGGCTTTCTGAGCCCAAGCACTTGACTTACAAACTTTTAAAGTAATTACTTGTATAATTAGCCTATTTATTTATTTATTTATTTATTTATATATTCTTTATTGCACATTAAGAATAAAAAATTTACAATAAGAAACCATATAATAGAAAACACACAATTGGCGGCCTTATCGCACCAGGCGATTTCTTCCAGGCAACCTAGAATGGACAGAGATTGCCTGGACACAAAATGGGGTTGCATTTGGTGCAAAAAAATAAAGGTAAACAAAACTAAAACTTAATACTAAAATAGATACACATATACATACATACAAAATATATATATAAGCAAGAGAGTGAGTGAAGAAACGAAGCCATGATCACAGTGCCAAGTAATGATCCTTCACAAGCCGTTTAAATACAGGCAGTGTTTGCGCGCGTTTTATTTCCACAGGCAATGCATTCCATAGACGAGCGGCCTGAACAGTAAAGGACTTGCCCAGGAAAGTACTTGAATGCATTGGCATCTTAAGTTTCAAGTTATCTGATGACCTAAGAACTTTCATGTGGGAGTCGCATAGAAATTGGAACCGTTCTTTGAGGTAACGAGGAGTAAAAGGGGAAAAGAGCACATTATATAAAAGAGAAAGAATATGAGCATTACGGCGAAGGCGAATTGGCAACCACTTGAGTTTAACACGAAATTCAGAAACATGGTCATATTTACGCAAACCGAATATGAACCTTATACAAAAGTTTTGAAGTCGCTCAAGTTTATCCAGTTGCACTTCAGTGAGGTCAAGATAGCCGGCATCAGCATAATCAAGGATGGGTAAGAGAAGAGATTGTGCAAGCGTAATCTTGGTGGCAGTCGGCAGAAAATGACGTAATCTTCTCAACGAACCTGCAGATGCATATAACTTGCGGCTAACTTCCTGTAGCTGGGCAGTCCAAGAGAAAGTTTTGTCGATGAATATCCCCAAGTTTTTGACTTTCTCACTAAAGGAAATTACTGAGCTGTCAAAAGAAACTTGGGAAGAGTCGTCCAGTCGATCTTCGAGACCATTCTAGAACTGCCCACCACTATAACCTGCGTCTTTACAGGGTTCACCGCAAGTCCGTACTTCTTGCTCCAGTCGCAAATACGAGCCAAATCAAGGTTAATGGTCAAGATAGCTTCAGACAATTTTCCTAGAGGTGCCCGTGAATATATTTGGAGGTCATCTGCATAAAGGTGGTAGGAAGAAATTAATTCGTTTGAGATTGAGTTTATAAAAACTGCGAAAAGTAATGGTGATAAAACGCCACCCTGTGGTACTCCGGCAGAAGTACTACACCAAGAAGACATGGTCTCTCCGATGCAAATACGTTGCCGTCGCCCGAACAGGTAACTACGAAACCAGTCAATCACAGGTGGAGATATATTAAGAGAGCATAGAATACCAAGTAAAACATCAAAATCAACCGTATTAAAAGCATTGCTAAAATCTAGCAATGCCAAGACCGTCAGATTACTGCTTTCCATGGCTGACCTTATATCGTCCGTAATATTGAGCAGTGCTGTAGTGGTGCTGTGACCAGGACGGAAACCGGACTGAAAGGGGTTGAGGAGATTATTTTTGGATAGGAAAGTACTTAATTGGTTGTGGATCAAACGTTCTAGGACTTTAGACAGGAATGGTAAAACGGATATTGGACGGTATTCAGAAAAGGCTGTGGGATTGGACTTTTTAGGCAGAGGAATTATTTGAGCATCTTTCCATGAACATGGAAAGATACTGCTAGATGCAGAAAAATTGAGGATGTGACAAATGACAGGGAGGATTATGTCCAGCACCGGCAGCAACATTTTACGGCTGATACAGTCGCTTCCTACTGCATTAGAAGTAATTGATAGTATGCTCTTCTTAACATCACACGCAGTGAACTGACTAAATACAAATGGAGAATAACTGGGAGTCGGAAGAGATGAAAGATAATCCAATGTATTCAATTTTATTGTCCTATCAAAATTGGACGAAGCTGTAAAATGATTATTCATCGCGTCGATGTCTAAATCTTTATGAATCGACTCCTGTCGGGTTTTACCGACCCCCAATGATCTAAGAAAATTCCAAACTTTGGATGCGTCCCCATTTTGGACAGAATTGTGAATATGTTGGCGGTTGGCATTCCTACACACCTTATTACAGTGATTACGGATGGAGACATATCTTTCTCTATTAGCGTCATTAGGGTGACGCTTAAATTTAGACTTAGCTGTAGCTTTCTTATTCATTAAAGATTTAATTTCATCTGTCAGCCACGGTGCTGGAAAATGTCTAACCTTGACTGCTCGAACAGGAGCGTGGTGATCGTATAACTCTACCAGCTTGTTATTGAGGATATCAACTTTCTCATCGACTGATGTAGAGGAATATAGAGAAGACCAATCTATATTACTAGCATCCTCGCAAAGATCGTCAACGTTCATGCCACCAAAATTGCGTTGCATGAGAATTTTAGCTTTAGCTTTAGGTGGACGAATTTTGTACGGGAGAAAAATCAAATCATGATATGAAAACGCATCAGCTGAGCATTGGCCATGCTTAGCGACGCGATCAGGAGAAGAGACAATAATCAAGTCAAGAAGTGAAGGAGTACAATTTGGAAAATGGTGAGTGGCACTAAGAGGAAGAATAGAAAGATTGCTAGAAGCTGAAACATTACACAGGGAAGAAGAGCGATGATCCTTTTTCAGGAGACAAGTATTAAAATCACCCATGATTATGCTATGACTGTAAGAAGGGATTAGTAGTTCTAAGAGGTTTTCGAAAGATGAAAAAAAGTTAATGCGCAAAGAGGGGCAGTAATAAACGCCAAGTAACAATTTTGAGTGATTAAGTTCGACCTCAAGAAAGAGATGTTCACCAGCATTCGATGGCGGAGGCTGTGCTGACACATTTACAACAGAGAAAGGAATATATGAACGAAGATATATGGCAACACCGCCACCACCACCAACTGTCCGGTCATTTCTTATGAGGACGAAGCCAGGAAGAGAGTAACTAGTGGAAGGGAGACAAGGTTTAAGCCACGACTCAGAAATAAGAATAGCGTGTAAGTTTTTACAGTCGAAACTTGCCAGCATATCGTGGAAATGGGCCGGAATGCTCTGGGCATTAATATGTAAGACATTGAAGTTCTTAGGAACATCAGAAAACTGCGCAGCAAGACTGTCTGCAAGAGAAGGAACATTCGCAAAACTGTCATCATTACTTGTCATAGAAAAAAAGCTGTCATTATCACTGCTTTCATCTTCTGTAGACATAAATATAGGTATATAATAATATATATATATATATAATTTTCTTTTAACTAATACTACTTACTAAAAACTCAAAACAATTACTTAATTACCTGCTGGTTGCGCTATTCAATAATATTATAATTGTTGAACAAAACTTAAAGAAAAATTAAGTTTTGGTTGGTTGCCTATCGGCAACCGCGGGTCTAAAAGGGTACGGCAGGGTGAAAAGGGTACTTCGGAAAATTAAAACAATAAAATGGAAACATTTAGGAGTTGATTTCGATTTTATATGGCACGATTACGGTTGTATGTTTTATAATAAAAAAAATGATTCTTTTTTATTTTGGGTATTTTTGGAATTTTGTTTAACAGTGAATATGATTACGGTATTTTCTATACTTTTCGCTACTACTATTAGACACTACTTATATTTTATTTTTTATTTAATAAGGAAGTTACTGCATCACCATATGTATGTAAAAAGAAAACCGGGCAAGGGCGAGTCGGACTGAGAGTTCAGTACAAACTTGCCTATGAAAACTTTTCAATTCCCAAATTGAGTTGTGAAGATATTTCCGAATAGCAAAAAGTGTTTCTTGTGACGTTACTTAAAATTACGGTTTTTACATTTTTATATCCATACTTGTGCTATGAGACCTTGCTCCATGCCAAATTTCAGGATTCTAGGTCAACGAGAAGTACCCTTGAGTATCAAAATATACGTTTTTTTACGACATAAATGACCTTATCTTTTTTTTGTTAGCTCAGAAGTTTGATTTTTTCACAGCCATTAACATTATTTTTTTCTCGAAATTAAAATCATAAACTTAATATAAATAAACTTAACGTCTGCGGTCATTTTCGCAGACTTAAGGTTATGATTTTAATTTCGAGAAAAAAAAATTGTTCATATCTATTAAAAACAGCTAAATCAACATTTTCTATTTGCAAGATGGATAGGTTAAAGATAGGTTTGCAAATATCTCACCACGAAACTGTTAGCACATCTATTTCGGATCTTCAATATTTTTTACCCCTGTGTTAGTACGAGCTCTACTGTGTACAGTCAGTAACTTTTGTTCTAATCAATTATGTACACCTACGCTCAAAAATAAATACCACGTTTAAAATAAAATCCATTCGTTATCGCTTACGTTGCGCGTTGCAGAGTTTTCCAGATATTTCGCGTGGGAGCCCCGTGCAGAGGACGTAAACGGCATTGTTCTAAAAATAATCACATGCATACAATGCTTACGTCACGTGACCGTGTACGTAAGCCACTGAAAGCGCGCTCTATATATATTAATACGCAGTTGTGAAGGTACTTGTGAAACGCTTTTAATAATTGGCGAGTTTTGCGTAATGGTCCTGCTGAGTCGGATACATCATAAAGGTTAATTTAGAAATGTTGTGTGTATATTTGATCTAGTCGACTGTTCCTAGGTAAACGATCGAATCTGAAAATTTGCATTTTTTTTTTCATACTGTTTTAAGCTTAGCATATATTTTAATGTGTGTAATAAAAAAAACGATATTTGGAAGCTATTTGATTTTTTGAAATCGAACAATATCGGAACGTAACAAGTTAAGCCGTCGTATATGAATGAAAGTTAAGCATCGCGTGCATACGCGGTAATGATGAGTGCAAATGAGATGAAACTGCCGGTTTCGCGAGTGTTTGCCGTACACCGACGCATGCCGCCGTAGACTGATCGCAGTTTTATTTAAATTGTACAATAAGTTTTTACGTTAAAAACATTGTTTTGGTCTTTTTTCAGTGATTCCCAGGTAATAAATTGGATCTGGTAGTTTCAATATTTTTCGGAGAGCTACGTATTAAAAATTAATATTGAAAGTGCCGTTTCCGATTGTGTACGTGGAATTTTAAGTAACCTAACTATCGATTTAGGCAGATTCGATATATTTTGGTAAGTGTGTTTACTTGTAAACAATCGAAAGTGCAGTAACGCAATATAATAAAGTTACTCTTTTTCTCAAAAATTATTCATAATGAATAAAAAAGATTTTTGTCTAATGATTCTTAGACCCAGCTTAATTCATGAATCCCCAAGCGACCACCGGTGACGGTATCTGAAGGGTTAACCCTTCAGATACCGTCAATTAGAGACACAATAGTAAGACAATAGATGCGCGGCCACCGGGTGTCGCTTAGGGATTCATGAATTAAATATGAAACCTAATTTTTATATATAAGTCATTATTTAATATTTTATTAAAAATAAATGTAAAGGACACTAACATTAATTTTTAAGTTTTTACTAACAATTTTATATGGATTTATTGTGGTCTGAAATAAACATTATTATTATTATTATTAATGATAAAGTTATCTGAGGCCTGTAAATAGCCTCACCTAAATATAAGGAGGGAATTTTAAGACTACTCAATATGGCGGTGGAAGCAAATTTAAATTTCACAAAAATAAAATCCCTGTTGATGATTCCTTCTGAGACCAATACCCACTACAACTATTTGCAGCAAAGAAAGCCCACGTACCTTGCGAATTCAGGGACCCCACTTAGAACCAGGTATATGAGAAAACGCCTCGTTCACGGGCGCGTGGTTGCTGTGTGGGCTGTCGGCCGGCGGGCTATCTTGTTTATCCACCGGTGGGCTGGTCCGAACTCGTGAAAACACCACTGCACTATAAGTTCACAAAGTCTCACGGCCGCAGATGCACTTATTCCACGAGAATTGTCAGGTTTTCAACAGATATGGAATTTTTTTCGCGGAGCGGTGTCCATTCGACGTAATGCGAATGGCGCGGAAAAAGCGGTCTGTCGAGGACGCCCTCTATTGGTCTTCGCAAGCATCTCAAGGAAACGCTCGATTCGCTTAGCCAATAGGCGCTGCGGTAGTAAATATTAGCGTGTGGAAATCATCAATAGGGACTCCATTGTGTTACTTTTTAAACTAAATAATGTTTTTAAAATGCGGGAAAAGTAACTAAGGTAATTCCAATAAAAAAAAAAACTGTATTTAAAAAAGGCATTGACGCTTCACCATTATCCATAAAATAAACTTCAAATCGCTCGTTTCTCAATTTCAATATTTGGCCTAGGGACAGTCGAAGTACGTAATATCTAAGTACATTTATGTACTTATTGAATATTTTCTTATTACGTTGTCATAGTCAAAATATGTATACATACTTAAATAAAGTTTATGTGTCTGTTAGTAATGTGATTGAATTAAAAAATAAATGTGCAAAAGTAAATGTCTTTTGCACATTTATTTTCCACTCCAAGATAACTCCTGGCAAAGGTTCTCTTGAAGTTGCTTCACATAATATCATCTTGTCACAACACGACTTTTTGACTCATTTGATTAAATCCATCGTATATACGGACTACACACACAAAAAACATTAGTATTCTTTGGCAATCGGGTCATAAAAAATAAGTCCTCCAAATAACGTAACCTATGGTTTATCAATATTAGATAAAAGGAGTGCAAAAGAATTGCATAGAGCACGTACGCAGGGGGCGTACGTGCTCTATGCAATCTTTTGAGGCCTAGTGCGATTTGTTTTTACGTAAGTCGTAAACTAAGTATTATTATTTCTGGATTTAGCTCAACGAGGTGGTGTACATTATTTGTAGAAAAAACGGTACCAAAAAAATATACTGTATCTTAAACCAGGCATACGTACCTCAGTCGGTAACGTGCTCCACTTGCAAAACTAAGACAAGCATTTAAAATTACCTAAACTTATTCATCACGGTGATGTAAACTATACCTATTAGTATAGGTTATTTTATAAGTGTACCTATAAAATAACCAGCCCCCCTAGCCAAGTTACAACCGTTTCGCTTGCGTCGAATGCTTCGAGTTGGCCTTGCTGCCAATTCTTTTGTTCTGACCACGTGACTGAGCGTTGAGACGACGTTATTCCCGTACATTTGGAGCTTTCTACAAGCGTTAACTATTGCAGATTAGCAACTTGGCTAGGGGTACAGATCCCGACGGAAAAGAGGGGTGTTGTAAGTTTGAGGTGTCTGTGTATCTGTCTGTGGCATCGTAGCTCCTACGGGAATGGACCGATTTTGATGCGGTTTTTTTATTTGAAAGCTGACGCTATCGAGATGGTTCTTAGACACAATTTATGAAGATTTGTTCAGATGTTCAAGGTCAGCAGGTCGTTTATTGTCTGTGCAGAGATCTTAAACAGTTAATACATATATACTTTACAAATAAAAGCATATAAGTGACCTAATGTTTGAAATACTCATGTACCTACATGCCGACGCAATCATGCTGGTCTGATGATGGAGATCGGAGGTAAGAGACATAACCTTGGAATGCCTATTAATAAAAACTGGATGGCAGTTTCAGCTCATTCTGATTGGACCCGACGGCTTGCCAGGGAAAGCCTGGGTCCTGGCCATGGAGGCTCTCGGGCCTCGACTGAGAGGGCTCTTTAGCGCATGCCTGGAGAGGGGCCAGTTCCCACTTCGTTGGAAGACGGGAAAACTGGTCCTCATAGCGAAGCCAGGGCGCCCTGCGGACTCTCCGTCCGCATACCGGCCCATTGTGCTGCTCGACGAGGTGGGCAAGCTCTTTGAAAGAGTGATTGCAAACCGCCTCGTCGTGCGGCTAACACGGGTGGGGCCGGACTTGTCGGACGGACAGTTCGGCTTTCGCAGGGCGCGCTCTACGATAGACGCCATCATGCGCGTGCGAGCCCTCACGACAGGGGAAGCGGTGTCCCAGGGTAGGTGTGTCGTGGCAGTGTCCTTGGACATTGCCAACGCCTTCAACTCCCTGCCCTGGAGTACGATCCGGAGGGCACTCCGGTACCACCGGGTGCCCGAATACCTCTGTCTAGTGGTCGAGGCGTACCTGTCAGACAGGTACATTGTCTACCCCGGTCACCAGGGAGACTGGAATCGTGGAGAGATGTCGTGCGGTGTTCCGCAGGGGTCGGTTCTAGGCCCACCCTTGTGGAACATCGGCTACGATTACGTGCTGCGCGGCGACTTCCCTGACGGGGTCAGCGTGGTTTGCTACGCAGACGACACGCTGATCCTAGCGCAGGGAGAGTCGCACCAGGCGGCGGTCGCTCTAGCGACACGCGGGGTTGCGATAGCCGTTGGTAGGATCCAGGAGTTGGGACTCGAGGTGGCGCTGCATAAATCCGAGGCAATGTGCTTCCACGGCCCTCGGAACGCGCCACCATCGGACTCCCAACTTACGGTAGGAGGAGTTCGCATCGGCGTCGGGTCGACGATGAAGTACCTGGGACTCGTTCTCGACAGCCGATGGAATTTCGGAGAACACTTCCGACGTTTGGCTCCCAAACTCAACCGGGCCGGGGCTGCTCTCAAGCGGCTCCTGCCCAATCTTGGGGGTCCAGATGCCTCCTGCCGGAGGCTCTACGCGGGGATCGTTCGGTCCATGGCCCTCTACGGGGCGCCGGTGTGGGCGCCGTCGCTGGCAAAGCGACCGGCGTCCATACTGAACGCCTGCCAGAGGGTCATGGCAATACGGATGGTGCGGGGTTACCGTACGATCTCCCGCGAAGCGGCGAGCCTTCTGGCTGGCCTACCACCGTGGGATCTGGAGGCAACAGTCCTTGCACACATGCACGACATGCGCGTGGAGATGCAACGCCGGGGTGAAAGTCCACTGCCGCAACATGTCAAGGCATGGCGGACAGAGCTCCGGCGGGATCTCATGGTGAAATGGCGTCAACGGCTATCGCAACCCAGTGCTGGGCACGCCACGATTATGGCGGTAAGTCCCCTCTTTGAGGCGTGGCTGGAAAGACCTCACGGCGTCCTTACCTTCCGCATGACGCAGGTCCTCACCGGACATGGCAAGTTCGGGAGGTTCCTGCATCGGATTCAAGCGGAAGAGACGCCCGGGTGTCGCCACTGTGCGCAACGCCCGGAGGACACGGTGGAGCACACCGTCGAGGTGTGCCCTGCCTGGGCGGAGCATCGCCGTGCCCTCGTGGGGGCGATCGGCGGCGGAGACCTCTCGCGCCGGGCCCTGGTCGAAGCCATGGTCCGGAGCGAGGAGGAATGGCAGGCGGTCGCCTCCTTCTGCGAAGCAGTAATGCTAGCAAAGGAGGAGGCCGACCGCATCAGGCAACGGCGCCCTCGCCGCCGTCGCCGGGATTCCGATCCCGATTTCCGGCCACCGTAGACGCAGGCTCGCGGACGGCGAGCCATGGGTAGCTCGCTGTCCGATCGTCCGGTAATGGACCGAGTCCAAGACGTCGACGGCGCGCACTGTTCCCGCGCGCCTCAAGGAGTTGTCAGCAACAGGAGGGGCCCAGCTGGGTCGAAGCCTACTGGGGACAGGGTTGTCCGAAAGGGAGCTCGCGCCCCGGTATGAAGGCTAGAAGGAACGGCGCGGGGTTTTTAGTCAGTAAGAGTCTGACACTGTCTCCCGCTCCACCCAAGAGCGGGTTTCGTCAAAGATGATTTTCCCCGTCGACAAAAAAAAAAAAAAAAAGCTCATTCTGATTTATCTTAATAAAAATAGTTCTGTTCGTTCTCATACGACGAGATCCTGATGACGAAGTCCTGATACTAGAACTGGGAAGTGGCTGATGGAACCTTGGAATGCCTTCTAGTAAACACATCGAGTTGGGGCTTATTAGATTTGTCTTAACCAGTTCTATATATTTTTCATGATGACGAGGATCTGGTGCTAGATCTGGGTGGTGGGTAATGGAACCCTGGAATGCCTACTAGTAAACACGTCGAGTTTGGGCTCATTATACTCGTTTTAAACAGTTCTTCTACTTTTTATCGATTTAATACGTCGTCGGGGGTTGTATAGATTTTTAATTTTGCTATTATTATTTATACTTACGCTAGGCAATCGCACACACGCCAGCGCATTGCGCCGAACTGTATGAGCACGAACGGGCAATTGAGCCGAGATATCGTGTCTGTGAGCGGTGTATAGACACATAGACATATAGATGTGCGTTGCTCGAGCTCGATTTGTATGTAGATTGTCTTCTGTACCTATCTTTTTTGTGATAGAATTCTCTGAAAGAAAAACCGTATCCATTTTCGCCTCGCATAAAAGATAATAACATGACAAAAAGGCCATTAAATCGAGTTCTTTTAGTATCGTTTATCGTGTGTCGTTTTTCTTTTGCCAAGCCGCGAGAGGCTTTGTTTCCGATTACACAGTTCGATAATCCACAACTGTTCGCAACCGCCCGGCTCGGTGGCGAGTGTGGTGACGTACGAAAACAAACTGAGAGAAAAACGTTCCTGTAGCTTTTTGCTTGATTGGATTCGGCTCATACAATGTTAATTAAAGTTTGGAGGTAGCATTAAGTTTGTAATGGAAAAGGTATTTTTATTTGCAGGATTTTTGTACTTTGACATGTGTACTATCTACTTACTTCAATTCTTTGGAACCTTAGTTTTTATTTCATGTTACGTTTTTATCCAAAAATATTTAAAAAGGTCACAAGTTGGACACCTCCGACCAACACAGGTGACGGCAGGTTATAGTGGGCATCAAGAGCTAGCAAATAGCTGGGTGCAAGTGCAAAACAGCCCCTCAGTCGCCTGGATGGCCTGGTGACTATGTATTTTTACTGACCAAACAAGCTTATACATACATACTTGGTCTTAAAATGTTCCCACTGTTGGGACTCAGGCCTCCTCACTAGGAAGGAAAGGGAATAGGCCGTAATCCACCACGCAGGCCCAGTGCGGGTTGGTGGATATCACATGTCTTCAAATTGAGTGGTTCTAGGACATGTTACAATTTCTATTACAATATTCTATTACAATAGAATTATATTCACCGTGTTGTGTTTTCTTTCACCGTTTTGAGAGCAGCAAGCTTATAACTTTGTGATATTTCATGATACAGTCATGAAATTCTGTACATATATTCTTTACATAAAAATACTAGACACGTGTTTCGGATTTCGCATATACTAAAACCAATGTTGTATAGATTTCAATAGAACCCTATACAATACCACCACTACAATGCATGGCCGGTACAGGAATAGAAATAGAACCTTACACGTGTACTTTGATATTTAAATATAGGAATAAATACCGACATTCTAACGGAAAAATAGACGGGAAATAAAACGGAAAAATAAGTTTATTATTCTATAGTCGCCCTCAGTGAATAGTTTTACTCGTGGGTAGGACTTGGCAGTTCCTTTTGTCATACGGCAATTATAATAAGAACTGTTTGCCCTCCTTACTTTGCCCACATTTTTTTCTAAATTGAGGGTAAAGAGGTGTATTTGATGGGTCAATTTAATTGGTTGATTAAGTATTTGTTAAGCACACATACTGTATAGCAATCAGGGATGTTAAGGAACAAAATTTATCACAACCACTTAGAATAAACTGTAACACAAAATTTGGCTACGATGAAGCGACATAGTCTAAATTGAGACAAAGCTCCTTAAAAAAGATTTAAAAAAAAAAGGATGGTGTATTTCGGATCACCGGCGAACATTTGCGGGACGCACAGGATCGATCATTGTGGCGACACTTGGGGAGGCCTATTTCCAACAGTGGACGTCTATCGGCTGAAGTGATGATGATGATGAGTTCGGATCTGGGTACGGATATAGAAATAATCACAGAAAAGATAAAAGAGGTTAGAAAGGAAATACTTTCCGATTTGTACTAGAACGAGTGTCGCTGCTTGTCTCCCACCCTTTAACTCCACTATAGGCAATAAATCAATACGAACGCGCATTACGTAATCAACAGACCACGCACACTTAGATCACAAGTTTGCTATTGGTTGTGTCAAGTATGAGCATGATTATATTTTGATGCTTGTTTGAATCTTAGAATTTTAAATGTAAAATATAAATAGCTTGATTAGAGTTTTATTAGTAGTCTAGATTATAATTTATTTGAACAGATAAAATTTGCAAAAAGGTCATGTCGAAACCTGTCATTTAGACTTCGCCTTTATTCAAAACTATCCGAAATTTTTATATCGGGGTTTGGTTATGTTTACGGATTTTTTTTTCGTCTCTTCTGCAGGAACCAAGATTTTTTGAAAAGGAAACCCGTGTTCTTAGAACCCTCCCTTTCACCTCAACCGGAGCAGGAGAAGTTTTATGATATCTTAACACACAAAAAAAGGAGGATTAATATCTCGTAAGAGAGTTAATATACGTAACAGTATAGCATAATTGGCCTTATAATGTTCCCACTGCTGGGACTCAGGCCTCCTTTTCGGGAGAGGCAATGGACCGTAATCCATCACGCGGGCCCAGTGTGGCTCGGTGGATGACACATGTCTTCGAATTTTTGGTTCTAAGACATGCCGGTTTCCTCACGATGTTTTCCTTCATCATTTTGGGAGCAGTGGTGATGAAATAAATTAGACAAAGTAATGCGCCTGGCTGTTTTGAGCCCGCGACCTTAAACTCGTAAGTCGGGACCGTTACCAATCGGCCACTGCTCTCACGCAATAGCATCTAGACCATTTTTATGTAGATAAAACCAACTAGACCCACGGGCCGTACCGTAGCTCACCTCTCGGCCATCTAGTAACTGTCCGGACCGAGCCCAAGACGTCGACGGCGCGCACTGTTCCCGCGCGCCTCAAGGAGTTGTCAGCAACAGGAGGGGCCTAGCTGGGCCGAAGCCTACTGGAGCCAGGGTTATCCGAAAGGAAACTCGAGGCCCGGTATGAAGGCTAGAAAGAACGGGGTGGGTTTTTAGTCAGTAAGAGTCTGACACTATCTCCCGCTCCGCCTGATTAGATGATTTTTGCCCACCGTAAAAAAAAAACCCGCGGGCCCACCACAAAATTAGGGACAAAAAAAGTCAAGCCAGTTATTATGAATCGCTGACTTCACAATAATTAATTACATTAGCATGTTTAATTAAAGAAAGAGCCAGTACTAGAAGTAACGTTCTACTTCAATTAATGTAATCTTGTTGGAACTTGTGCAGAACAGGCATTAGTTTGAAATTAATTTGTTAAAATTGAAACTTTAGGATTAGCTGCTACTTAATTACGAAGTTTAAATGTGAAATTACTAAAGCAGGCACTAATGACCTTTCTTTGTCAAGGTAGGAAATCATCCGATGACTTCTCCCACTTTTGGGGAGCGGGATGTCAGTTTTAATGGCTAAAACCCACTTGTTTGTTCTTTTTTTGCCTTGCGTTTCAGGGTCCCGGGGATTTTTTTCTTTTTTTTTATTGTTGATAGGTTCGCGCTTGACCGAGATAGTGGTCTGCGCGAACCAGCCCTCCTAGCCAAGTCACCACCGTTTCGCTTGCGTCGAAAGCTTTGAGTTGACCTTGCCGTCAATTCTTTTGTTCTGACCACGTGTTAAGAGGACGTCATTCCCGTACATTTGAAGCTTTCTACTAGCGTTATCTATTAGCAGATTAGCAACTTGGCTAGGGTACAGATGAAAACTTGATGGAAAGCGACGATGCGGTCGACGATGGAACGCGCATACGTAGAAGAAACCTTGTGGTAGTTTAGTCTACTGAGCAAGCCCTTTAAATTTTTGGAGGGCTGTCTCCTACACCCTGTATGTATCCATGAGTATGGACAACACTCCTATCCAGATAGGCTGCCAGCAGTCAGCTTTCTCAAATTTTAAAATCTTTATTGCAGTTCATAATTTACGTATCAGGTGATAAATATAAAACATGGGAACAGTAATGGACTTTATCGACCACAGATATATTGATAGGAGGAAAGAGCGCCCAAATAAATGTTCATATTTTTCGCATCTCAATAGCCTATATAAAATACTAGCTTTTGTCTACAGCTTCGCCCGCGTACATAAAATATAGCATATGTCGCTCAGGAATAAAGCAGCTTTCTATCGGTGAAACAATTTTATCAATCGGACCAGTACTTTCAGAGATTACCTCTTTATAATATTAGTGTAGACAATTATATACTCATATTGTCATTACTTAGTTATTTGCTTAAATATTTTGTATTGCCGTTAGTGTAACATATGTTTATGTTGTTAAATATTCAAACTAACTTTTGCCAGCGGTTTCGCTTGCATGAAAATGCAGTTTTTCCATACAAACATTGCACCCCCGTTTAATCCCCATTTTTATGTGGGAAAATCATCCAATGACATCTCCTGTTCTTGGGCGGAGCGGAAGTGTGTGTCAGACTTTTATTGAGTAAAATCCCACTTGTTCCTTCTTTGCCATTCATACCAGGGCCAGGTTTTCCTTTCAGAAGCGAACCCATGGACAGAGCAGAAATCCTACATCAATGATATGGCTAAACGAGGATTAACATAGATAGATATAACGTTTTAACAGTCAGGTCAGCAAGCCTAGCCAAGTTACCACCATTTCGTTTCGTCAATTCGTTCTTTCTTTCTTTCATACATTTGTAGTTTTCGACTGAAGGAAGTTGTAGATTATATACTTGGCTAAGCTGTCTGGCCAGTTTTAGTTAGCCATATCATGAAGTGATCAATTCTAAGATCTGGACACGATATATTCGTATACATTAACCCTTCAGATACCGTCAATTAGAGACACAATAGTAAGACAATAGATGCGCGGCCACCGGTGGTCGCTTGGGGATTCATGAATTAACAAATTAAAAGGATACTCTTGCGCCATTCCATTTTCCTAGCTTGTCATGCTGCGTAGGTGCTGCCTCTGCGAATAAACTCAAGGGACGGAAATGTAATAACCTCGTCGGCACTTAAAGGGTGACCATACGGTTGCAAACCAACTTCTCAACAAAGACGACCTTGCTAGTTTCAATCCGTGTAGACAGCAGTTGTAATCCATGGCTTTCAACGCCCTTGGTTAGGCGGCGCGTTTTCCCAACCACCGAGCATGTTGGCGCGTGGTTTACATCCATGTAGCCGGAACGCAAATCAAACACATTAACCAAGGCCGCTTGTTTGCAATCGTCTGATCACTCCTTTTATATTTTCGAGCTGTTTGAGATTGAAACTCTTGGACTGTGGGGTCCGAGTGCTCAAAGATTTATCCAGACCTTGAGTCAAGTGCCAACCAGGCGGCACTTGACTCAAGGGCTGATTTTTACCTCGGTCAGAGATTACGTATTGCCATACAACTTGGCAATGCCGCCAGTCTTTTGGGCACATTCCCTGTCGACAGTAATATGGACGAATTTTTCTTAAAAACCAGTTTTCTCAAAAATTGTTTTTCTTTAAAACCGGTACAAATGTCTAAATAAAGAAGACGGCAATCCGCAATTTTGGTTTTGTTTAATACCTAAACAATATGTTTTAATCAAATAGAATCAGATATTTACTTCTTAGACGCCTGATGTACTTCAATTGTTTTTATTTTAATTATTTTCCGAAATAGATAATATAACCATTTTCAGCTCAGTAATTAAAATCATTATAACTAGTTATATCATATTTCTCTCAGAACCCGAATCGCCGGCGAAAATCTCCGAAACAAAAATCGTTACTCATCAAAGTTACACCAGAGTACCTCAATATTCTATTAAACTCCCAAAAGTATCGTTGCCCAAATGGCTTCACAATACATTGGATAATAGAAAAGTTTACAATGGGCTTAGTCTAGTAACAAAATTCTTTATTGCGATAACAGTATATTGTGCAAAGGAAAGTTCTGAAACTTCGTCCAGTTTGAACAGAAATCCATGAAATACGAGTACGTTCAGAAATTACCGAAAGTTCGAATTACGCGTGTTTTGATGGAATATTATTAACTAGTTTTTGTCTGCAGGTTTGCCCGTGTAGAGAAAAAAAATGTTCTAAGGAATTTGCTCCGGGTATAATATAATAATATTCCACAACTATCACACAACGCTGTCTAGTCCCAAGCTAAGCAGCAGCTTACTTTATGAGTCCTAAACAACTGATAAACATACTTACTCCTACCTCTAGTGTAATTTAAAATCGTGTAGGCGCGTGTAGCCGCCGGAGGCTCGCTTGAATGCTGCATGCTTGCTTGCATGCTGCATGCTTGCTTGCATGCTGCATGCTTGCTTGCATGCTGCATGCTTGCTTACATACTGCATCGTTGCTTGTTTTTGCCTGGTGTATGCTTGTTTGCATGCTTCTTACAGCGAAAAAAGCCTACCAAATTGTTCAAAACAAATATGTTATATATGACCTGCTTCAAGAGATATGGTTTTTCCAATCGTCGAAATAAATTGGTATATCCTAAAGTCGTGCTTTAGAATGTTATGTTTAATCATTATTATGATTAGAGAAACTATGCGTAAGCTGTTATGCGTAAATAATATTATGCGAAAATGTAATTAGGACAAACAAAAGTATGCCAAGTTATAAATTAGGTCTTAAAATTTTATGCAAATGGATAGGGAACCATCAATAACCGACTGATTGTCAAATAACAAAACAAAATAGTACATTATGATATAAGTGTGTAATGTTAGTGATTACCGTCGAGGCGGTATTTAGACCCGAGCCATGGCGAGGGTCTTAAGAGAGCCGAGAACGGCACTCACTAATTACTCACATGTATCATACGACGTTTTTCAATACACTTGTGAATAAAATAACTGTAAAACTAGTAAACTTTTGTGGCAGTAAAAATCTGTTTTCATATGCGCGGCCATTTTTTTTTCTCGTGGGGGACGACCTGCGCCAATCCTGATATGTACGATAAATGTAATAAAATTATGGCGGTGGAAAGGTTGAACAATTAAGTTTTACCCACATTATAGCACTAGTGCGTAATGGTAATCAAAATGTCACAGTTTGGTAATAAGTGCCATTATATACCTAAGTGCAGTGCAATAAGAGTCACTTTATGAGCAAGTGTATTGAAAAAGATTTTTTTCTTTGTGAAAAAATTTAAATAGAAGAGAGAAACCAATAACATTGCTTCAACACTTCAGTGGTTAAACAATACAGTTGAAATTTATATCACGTAATAAATTAACATTTTGTGATGGAAAACTGCGCCGTGAAATTAGAAAACGTGAGCTATGAAATTATTTTTCATAATAAAGTCAATAAGAACATGGCTCTGTTAATTTAACAGTAGTTTTTGTAATTATAATTATAATTTATATATAATTTTCTAGTTTTAAAAATATAATTTCGTATACAGCCTGACTTTGCCCACTACTGAGTATAGGGCTTCTCTTTTTCTATACTCACGCTTCTGTGAAATTTTAAACATAATTCTTAACTAGCTATAATTATAGTAAAATAAAAAAAAAACTAATTACTAACTAAAATCAAACATTGGTACTTGACATAACGTTGCTAAGTTCTAACACAACGTAAGTTAAAATCGGAAAAGAAAACCAAAATACTGTACATTTCATTGTATCCCTACTAGTCCCTACTAATATTATAAATGCGAAAGTAACTCTGTCTGTCTGTCTGTCTGTCTGTCTGTCTGTCTGTCTGTTACGCTTTCACGCAAAAACTACTGAACGGGTTTAGATCAAATTTGGTAGGTAGGTAGAAGAGACACTGGAATAACACATAGGCTACCTATAATTCCACTGCTGAGCACGGGTCTCTGCCCGCGCGATATAAACTGTAGACCACGCGGGCGAAGCCGCGGGCGGAAAGCTAGTATGTCAAAAAAAAATGAATGGCTTAATGTGTGTCGTTAAGCACAAAACTTGACAATGACTGGACCGATTTGGATAAACGTTTTTTTTTTACTTTTTGTTAAAATAGCATGAAGGTTATTTAGGGGTTAGTTAAGCTCGCCTATGTACATGAACTTTGTTATCAAAATAGTTTATTAAATCGTTATAGTGTACAATAAAGAATTAAAAGTTTTGACTAAGAGAAAATTGGAAAAATTGCACAAAAAACCGTAAAAATCACATTTTTCTTTATTACTTTTAAACTATTTCTACCTGATAACAACAAGGTTATTAGTAAATCCTTACTACAAAATATTTTAATTCATCCAGACATTTGACATTTCTACTTTTTACAATCGCACGTCAGCTAGTTTTTAATAAAAACATCCACAGGTAATCTTCACGCTTCACTCTATTTGAGCGCCTCGGCAAACCTCATCAATCCAGCAGTGACCTCTAGAGCAGCTGGCAGAATCTGTTCAGGTGGTATGAAATCCAAGCCATTTTGGCCTCTAGTTTCCAGAATGTACGAATGTAGGGTCTCTTTAACGAAGTGCATCCAATCCATGGCCATTCCATATTTTCTTTTCCCCATTATTTCGATGTCACGATTTAGGAACTGAAGACTTCCGATTTTACGCATCGCCTGATAAAAATCAAAAAGCATAAATTACAAAACATGGTACCTTCTAATCTTTAAAATGGCAAATATATGTTATACAAGGTGTAAGGGACAGCCCTCCGCAAACTTTAAGGGCTTGTTCAGTGGACGAAACTTAACAACCTTCAACAATTTTTTTGTCAGGAAACGAAAAAAATCAGCCTGACCATACAAAATTATAAACTTGATTGGACAGTTTTTATGGAGAGGCCGATTTTTTTTTTCGTCTACTGAGCAAGCCCTTAAAGTTTGCGGAGGGCTGTCCCTTACACCTAGTATAGAAGGCACGCTTCGTTTTGTCCTATTCTCATAAGAAGCGAAAAAAATCCAATCATATTTCTATTAATAGGACACAAACCTACTCTAACGGAAAATCCCAATATCACAACTTGACATTGGGATTAGAACCCCACGAATATACTGTTAACGAACCCAATGGCCCTGTCCATGGCTTTTATAACCATATCTTAAGAAACCAGTATCCCAATGCCTTTTTTTTGGTGGGCAAAAATCATCTAATGACAACCCCCGCTCTTGGGTGGAGCGGGAGATATTACCAGACTCTTACTGACTAAAAACCCACCCCTTTCCTTCTAGCCTTCAACCCGGGGCTCGTGCGCCCTTTCGGATAACCCTGGCCCCAGTAGGCGACCCAGCTGGACCCCTCCTTATCCCAATGTTTAGACTGTTTTAAATCTTTTTAATTTCACAATGATTTCTACTGTTGGTAAGAAATACACCACTGATTTTTAATTAGTAAATAAAAATACTTAAATGGCTCATCAGGAAAGGTCTTGTTATTATTTAGGTAAAGTCTAAATAAATAACATTTATAAACAGCAAAGTTATCAGCGTTTGATTATATCCCAAAATGTCACTCAATTTATGGAAATTTTGTACAGGCTATGAATGAATAAATGACGGTCAAATGGAATAATACTACGCGTAGCAATTGTTATGAATTATTGATTCTATTATGAGTTTACCAATTATGACTAATTTTCCAGGACAATTTTGAGATTTCGTTTTTTTTTTACTTTTGACTACAAAAATATGACTAGTAGACGTGTACAAATAAAGTCCCATTTTTTTTTGTTCTTATTAAAAAATAGGAGTGTATTTCTTTATAAGCTCCTACAGCCACCTTCCGGTTCCATCATAAGATCAGCTGCATATCATAATAATTTTACATTGTCATCTGATTTACACATATATGCAAAATTTCAGCTCAATCGGTAACCGGGAAGTGGATCAATTTTAGTTTGCAAGATTTGATTATAGGTATATAGGAACTTTATTGTAATTACAATGTGGAAACCTTAGGGTCAGCACAAACCATTTTTTTTTCTATTATACAATTAGTACCACCACTTAGTGATCAAGACCCCGGTAAAATACAAATAATGTAACTCCGGCTATTACTGCACTGGCGTAGACATTGACCGACAAGAAACCCAACTATCCAGAGATGTGACGTATCTTAGATAAAAGTATCTGAAATACAGATACAAGATACAAAATACGTACTTGCATCTTGTATTTCAAATACTTTTTTATTTTTTTATTTTGTATCTTATATTTAGACATATTTTCCTGTTATCTTAGTATTTTAAAGATACTTTGTTCCCTAAGATACTTTTATTAAAATAAACTTCGCAGTTTTTGTTTCCGAACGAAACGGAACGCAGCGCGTTATTTTAAAATTTTGTCGACATTGTCGGGGTCCAAAATGACAGATGGCGACACTATCGTCCTACAATTGTCATCGTCTAAGATGTCCTCGAATAAATAATCTTAAGTTCAATTAAATGTTGTTTCCTTACAAAAATATTTTATCTTTAAAAAGTATTTTAAAGATAGGTATTTTGTATCTTGTATTTCAAATACCTTTTAAGAAAACTACTTTTATCTGTATCTCAAATACTTTTCTATAAAGTATCTTACATCTTGTATTTCAGATACTTTGTATACGGTATCTTATACATCACTGCAACTATCGATGGTCAAAATAAAAGAAATTGAAACTCACCAGAGCAATTTCCTTAGTCATGAAAAGGTGTCTACGGTGGTCCTCATGTTCAGCTCCCAGAGGGTACAATACCTTCGTACCGGCCGAATGAATTGATAGGTATCCATAGAAGTGTTTCCCGTCCGCTACCCTCTGAAACGGTTGGTTTAGAATGAGCTGATTTGAGAAGTGATTTTTTTATTTTTTTTACTAGCCATTACCGTCCCACTGCTGTGCAAAGGCCTCTACCAAGTCCTTTCAAATGTTCTTCTCCTGCGCCGTCTCTAACCAGTCCTCGCGGTACGCGTCCAAATCATCCCGCCACCTCTTTCTAAGCCGGCCTCGACGGCGCTTTCCTTCAGTAGGAACCCATTGTGTGGCTACGCTTGCCCAGCGGCCCTTTTTTTTCGGTGGGAAAAATCATACAATGACAACCCCCGCTCTTGGGCGGAGCGGGATATAGTGTCAGACTCTTACTGACTAAAAACCCACCCCGTTCCTTCTAGTCATTTCATACCGGGGCTCGAGCTTCCTTTCGGATAACCCTGGCTCCAGTAGGTTTCGACCCAGCTGGGCCTCTCCTGTTGCTGACAACTATTTGAGGCGCGCGGGAACAGTGCGCACGGTCAACGTCTTGGTCAACGTCTTGGGCTAGGTCCGGACAGTTACCGGACGGTCTGTGACCCCACCGTGTTCCTTCATTTTTTTCTTTTGCGAGGACTACGGTAACTCTTTCGAACAATCCGCAGCCTTGGTAGGCATTGACCCAACTGGCCATGTCAAGCTTGCTAGCTTCGCTTTGAGCTACTTTTTTTCCTTACCTTAAATGCTTTCGTTTCTTCCTCAGAGAAAGGCGCCGGTCCACAATAGTTACTACTACATGTAGCTTGTGTACCCCCTTCCTTACCCCAATTGAAACTGGAAAGATAAACATAATCAAAAATTCATATAAAAATTTACCTAAATATAAACATCATACCTTGGATCATCGAATCGAAGAATCAATGTCTAACACTCCCTCTCGCTCCACTCATATCGGGGGGAATTATTAGATGATCAAATCACCTCTAAAAAAGGACCCACACAAACCAAAAAAAAATCAACAATAATCAGTTGTGAAAGAGGAATGACGTCAAGCGACACAAGCTAGTGTATAATAGTCTTAATTGGTCGTTTATTAGAGAGAAGAACCAGTAACAAACTTCACGGTTTTTATAAAACAAAAGGTGAACAATGAGCAATAAGTAGCTTACTGTCATACCGTTCAGTAAGGACCAGCCCCCCTAGCCAAGTTACAACCGTTTCTCTTGTGTCGAAGGCCTCGAGTTGGCCACGCTCCCTATTCTTTTGTTCTGACCACGTGACTGAGCGATATAATGACGTAATTCCCGTATATTTGAAGTTTTCTACTAGGCGTTAATGATTG
The DNA here is from genome assembly GCA_949319445.1 of Mythimna lalbum. Lineage (NCBI taxonomy): Eukaryota > Metazoa > Arthropoda > Insecta > Lepidoptera > Noctuidae > Mythimna > Mythimna lalbum. The sequence continues at coordinate 12,980,708 of OX439357.1, read as the reverse complement.
CACATTATCAACTTGGCTAGGGGTACATGCCCGAGTTGATGGCGCTTAGTGTTCCACGCGCTCCTCTAAGAGATTTCAGCAAACTGAAGGGGCCCAATAAGGTCGATGCCTGTGAGGGTTGCAGGAACATTTCAAAGAGCGACCGTTGCTTTAAAAACAAAAAATTATTTAACTAAATTAATTACAAAAGTTAAACCAATTACAGTAACTAAACAAAAAAAGTATAAGTTAAAAGTATATAAGTACAACATGCGCATCAATCCCTCTCACAGTAAAAAAAAACAACCAAAGACAACTAAAGGACACAAGTGAGTTTTCCGTAAAAATTTAACACGCTCTTGCGTTCCATACTAAAGTGAAAAAAGCTACTTATTGGTATGAATAACGCAAAAAAATAAAAACGAAAATGCCACCACGTGTATTGGTGCTAAAAACATCAAAATAAATTGTCATATCCCTTCCACATATATCAAGGGAATGTAATTTCAGGTTGTGTCAAAGAAAATTCCGAGCTTTTATGAATTTTTGATTCCATTCTCTGTATCGGTTACCTTTATACATCGGCTTTGCAAATTGGAGTTTTGCTGTGAAAGTATGAGATTTTTTTCCGTGTTGAGATCAAAGGCGTCGTTTATAAAAATAAAATTTTGGTAGCTAATCTGTCGCTTTGTTGCCGGGTAACACGAAATATCTAGACGAGAGACGGTTATTTTACAAGCTTTTATTTAGTTTCACCTGTCCCGATGTTTGTCTGTCATCAAATCTTGTAAATTTAATTTGACCCACTTCCCGTTTACCGATTGAGCTGAAATTATGCACACATATGTAAATCAGATGACAATGCAAAATTATTATGACATGGAGCTGACCTGATGATGGAACCGGAAGGTGGCTATAGGAACTCAGAAGTTAACCAACACAACCCCATCAAGTTTGGGCTCGTATGATTTGTCTTGACGAGTATTTAATATATAGGTATACCGAGCTATAAAAGCTTGCTATGAAAAAATGATTATCATTAAAAGCTTGTTTTTGTTTTGTTTTTCAAATTTAGATAATTAAGGTTTTGATAAAGAATAAAGTCACTATTTTTCTATTAAGAAGCGAACACATTCTATTGTTTTTTGCAGTATTTGCCAGCAAATGGATCGATACAGCATTTTGTTGTTGTGGTCGGAATTTTTGGCAAGTGAACAAGAATTATAATCATTGATAAAAAAATTATAAACTTCAGTCTAAGCTATTTATTATGTTTTATTAGAATGATTAACTGAATTTATTAATTTTATCTATTCCCAAACTAAGCAGAGCTTGTACTATGAGTGCTGTCAAGCACTGATAAACATATATAGGTTTCTAAAGACACACCATATTATAGATAAATGATCGTGCTCATCACACAAACATTTGTCAAAAGCATAGCAGTCATGGTCACTAACCACTAGACCAACAGGCCACTCATAAACCCCATCGTACATACACCTGACTAGATTTATTTGTGCCAATGGTTTAACAGCCACGGCTCTCGCCCAACATCGGACGTTCTCGTTAGGCGGCTGTACCCAGAGCTTAATTCAGCTTGAAATACTTCTAGACAGGGCTCGTATTATTCGGAGGTTACTTTCTCGTGACTGGCTTGAAGCCTGCTTCCGATACGGATGGGATACTATTTTACTTCAGAGTGTTATCAAACTCATACAAATGTAACTCATCCCATAAGGGGTGTTTAGTTTCGTTGCAATTTGAGGATGAAACGATAAACTTAGGGGGAGAACGTTATTCCCCTCTCGACTCAAGTTTATAAATAGCTTGCTCTGTAATATAACGCTAGTTATAATAACAGCGTCGGCAGTCGCGAAATGTACAGAAATAATTGGTAGGGAAAGTTTGCAAGTCTCATTAAAATGATATTGGACTAGCTTTTGGTCGCTGCTTTGCTTGAGCAGTAAAATGAATTAAAAAAAATTGTATTCTTATAATGCACAGAATCTATAAGTATTATTTTAGGTGCAAAAATCATCTAATGACGGGCGGAGCGAGAAGTCATGTCACACTTTTACTGACTAAAAACCCCGTCATATTCCTTCGTTGCCTTTCATACAATGACTGAGTCTTCCTTTCAGAAGCAGACGTTTCGAAATTCTTCTGTATTTATCGTATTTTTTTTTTAATATATCGTATTGTGTGAGGTTCAAATAAACGTTTTTTCTTCTTCTTTCTTTCTACTTCTTCAGTAGGCTTCGACCCTGTAGGGTCTTTGGGGTTTGAAGTAGGTATTTTCAAATAGCTTCTACCTGGGCCTGGGTAGAGCGGGAGGGAGTGTCAGACTATTACTGACTAATATTCGTCTGATTTCCGTCAGTTGCTTTTCGCGTTCCATCGTCACGGTAAGCTTTTTGGAAAACCCTGCAGCCTTGAAAATTTATCCTATCTTTTCCCTTGTGTAAGCACATTAACGATTTCTTGCAATTAATGGCCACTAACAACTTTTCCCTTGTGTTTTTTTATTCTATTCTAAAGTGTGTCATACCTTGCGTGTCACCCCGCACCCACGCGCGTGTTTGCACGTTTCTCCGCATGTATTCATTATAATATTATAATAACATCTTTAGGGTCCACCCTGAACGGGAGAAGTTATAATATTTGACAATTTCCAGCCTCAAATAGAGTGAAACATTTCCAAAAGAACTTGTTCAATATTATTTTAGGGAAAAGTTGGTTTTGTAGTAATTACCGCTGGTGACTTTAAAATTATACAGCAAAGCTTCTGGCTACCAATTCATGAATAAAAATGAGTGGCAAAACCACATGGATACCAAAATTGTATTAAAAATTCAGAGAAAAGCTGGAAAATAAGTAGCTGAAGTACTAATTGTAGATGTGGCTGAATTAACGCCGGCCTTTTCTCATTAAATACAGAGTAGCGTTTCTTTTTCCCTGCTCTGTTGTGAATTTTAATATTTTTTGGCCCATTTTTCATACTTATATCATGTACTTGACCTCATTTTGGGTTTAAAAGATGCCTGTAGTTATCTTTTGTTTTTGTAAGTTTGCTTTTAGCTAAATTAGGCCGTTTACTTTTAGAACTAGTATTTTTTTTTTTTGCTCAGTTTGCTTTAGGTACTTGGAAGTTTTAAAAGGTATTTGCTAAAGTAAACCCAAAATAGGTACTTAGGTAATTTCTATAAAAAATTTTGGTTATGTTTTCGAAACATTTGCCAATACTAATATTGTCTTCTGTAACGTAGGTAAATTTGGAATCACACAGACACACAAACACCGCAATAACATAATACTTTCTATAAATACCCAAAGGATTTTAAAAAGAAAGTTCTATAAGAAACAAAAGAAGCTATGGATTTTACCATTGAGCTTCTCGTTTGTTCGTCAACCTAATTGAAGCCTGAATGAATGTATCTAAAATCCAAATGAAATATTTTGTCGTATACTATGTGGGATTTAATCAGTCAACTTTCAGTACGCCAGACAATTAGAACATTGCCATCTTAGATACGAAACAAACTCAATAACGAGTCTACTTACTTTTCTCAAAGTATCCTTACCGGACGCCAAGATACTCACCAAAACCCCACCAAACCACCATCAACGCACTATCCCACCATCCAACCCTCTATCCATGCATCTTCTAGCTCTTTTTTCTCTTATAAAGTTTATTCTATTCTACTCTTTTCTCACCATTCGCAAACCAAACCCGCGCTTATAGTGTCTGAGAATCTCCCAGTGACTCCAGACACATACCTCTTGTTTTTAAATGAACACTGTTCCAACATTTAATCCCCTATCCAATCAACAAAGTTTCAGCGATTACAAACGCCACAAAAACAACTATTGAAATAATGTGTCCCTCGCTACTAATAATAAAGAGTGGAACAATAAAGTTGATTCAGGTTTAAGATAAAGAAAGAAAATTTTACCGTCTAGTGTTGATTTTGTAAGGGTCGTGGGAAAGACAACGTGTGAGCCTAAAAACAAATTTTACACTAAACTCATTTAAAAACCACTTTTTAATGAAAGCATTTTTTTCATAGCAAGCTTTTATAGCTGTTATAAAGCTATATAATTAATAATACTCGTCAAGACGAATCATACGAGCCCAAACTCGATGGAGTTGTGTCGTTTAACTACCAAGCTCCTATGTATAAGGTGGCTCTTTCAGGTTCCATCATCAGATCAGCTCCATGTCATAATAATTTTAAATTATTATCTGATTTACACATGCATGCAAATTTTCAGCTCAATCGGTAACCAGAAAGTGGATCATATTTAACTTGCAAGATTTGATTACAGACGAACATCGGGACAGATGAAAATAAATAAAATATTGTAACAATAATAAAATGCCCGTTTTGACATTTCAGAAAGAAGCTAGAATGTAACTTGGAACGAAACTGACAGCAACAATCAGATAATAATTAGTGTTCCGGTAGTAGTAGTAGCTATTTTAGTAGTTGCTACACTACACCGGACAAGCCACAAGGTAGTCAAAATACTTTTTGGACCTTTTATTTTTTGTAACTTTTAACTGCTTTACGTGGTTAGTCCTATTTTCAAGTTGGAAAAATTCCTAATGGGATATCGGATATCCCATTAGAAATTTCTTGATGGAAACTTACAGTTTGGAAGTTAGTGTGATATCCCATATTTGGTATATATAGCATCAAAATTTGGTCAAGAAGACTACATAGACTACATGAATTTTGGCTATGGATGGGCCACAGAGATCAAGGACGTCAAAAAGCGCGATTGGTCGACGATATAAATATAATCCATTCAGAATAATAGACGCTCAGAACCAGGAAGCATGCCGTCCAGGTTGCATGACTAAAGAACAATACCAAAGAACATTTGGGTAGCCCGCGTAAAATACTCAATCTGCCAGACATACGTTAATTAATGAAAAGACAAAACAACCCACAAAGACCCCATAATATTAACACTCGCTGGCAAAATAATAAGCATAATCAGCCATGAAAGGCTCCCAATGCTGGGGCTCAAGCCTCCTCTCTAGGGGAGGTAATGGGCAATAATCCGCGGGGCCCATGCGGGCATCACATGCGCTCAATTTTTTGGTTCTAAGACATGTCAATTTCCTCAAGATGTTTTCCTTCACCGTTATAAAAGCCCTCTGCTTTTGAGAAATAAATTACAGAATGTGATGCGCCTTTGGGTTTGAACCTAGCGACCTATAACTCGTAAGTCAGAGCACTGTTTTCGCCAGTAGCACAAGAACATTTTTTTTAGTTGATATAAACTAGTGCTTGACTGCGATCCCACCTGATGGTAAGCAGTGATGCAATTTAAGAGCCTATTCACTCAAGTCTTGAAGACACCCAAATTATAGTCGGACGGGAAGACCGCAGTAGGCAAATTGTTCCAATCCTTCGACGTACACGGTATAAACGATGAGGCGAAGCGCTTAGTCCGGACCGTAGAGGTTTAAAACAACGTAAGGGTGTCGCGTCGGGTTGTCCGATGAAAAAATTAAGCTTTCTACTTACTCAAAGTTCCTGTTAAGGTCAATTCCATAGCACATTCCGCTTAGTTTTCGTCTGTTTTTTCTCCATAAGCGATCCGTAGATAGACTGTAATGATAGCCATCTGGATTCAGAACTGGTATTATATACCTGAAAGAAAAAAAAAACATTGAAATACACTGTGACAAAATAGTTACTGTGAAATAGTTACTTATAATTGACTAGCTTTTACCCGCGGCTTCGCCCGCGTTTTTTTTAATACACTTTAATACCTCTCCCCTTTGCTTCCCTCTTTCTCCCCCTTTTCTCACTTTATTTTTTTTAATTAGCCTATGCCCATCTTCAGGGTTCCAACTATCTCTGTACCAAAATTCATCAAAATCGGTTTTGCCATTTAGGCGTGAAGACGTAACAAACAAACAAACTCACTTTGGCTTTTATAATATTAGTAAGGACTTTAGAGAATGACAACTGTTTCTGAAAAGTATTTTTTTTTAAGTCAGAATTCTGACTTCATGAGAAGTCATTTTAAACTAGATGAGAACTACCGATGTTCTCTTTTGCGTTCTGGGCCACGTTAACTCTTTTAAACGTTCGGAGCATAGAAATATAAATTTCTTATTTCTATGGTTCGGAGTATCTAAAACACCAGGGACCGCGATTTTGCCGAGAATTTCGTGAAAATTAAATATAATATTTATTTCCGTTGCGAGTAGAATAAGAACAGGTTTTTATTGCAAAAGCTGTAATGTGAGTATTTTCAGTATATTTTTCGGTATTGTATAGAGTAGGTTTATTTCCGCTATCTAAAAATCTGCGATCTTTTCCCGAACTATGTTGGTTTTTTTTTATGGTGGGAAAACCATCTAATGACAACCCCCGATCTTGGGCGGAGCTGGGAGATAGTGTCAAACTTTTACTGGCTAAAAATCCATCCCGTTCCTTCGTGCCTTCATACCGGGGCTCGAGCTACTCTTTTGAAACTAACCCTGGCCCCAGTAGGCTTCGACCTTGGGCACGCCACGATTATGGCGGTAAGTCCCCTCTTTGAGGCGTGGCTGGAAAGACCTCACGGCGTCCTTACCTTCCGCATGACGCAGGTCCTCACCGGACATGGCAAGTTCGGGAGGTTCCTGCATCGGATTCGAGCGGAAGAGACGCCCGGGTGCCGCCACTGTGCGGAACGCCCGGAGGACACGGTGGAGCACACAGTAGAGGTATGCCCTGCTTGGGCGGAGCAACGCCGTGCCCTCGTGGGGGCGATCGGCGGCGGAGACCTCTCGCGCCGAGCCTTGGTTGAGGCCATGATCCGGAGCGAGGAGGAGTGGCAGGCGGTCGCCTCCTTCTGCGAAGCAGTGATGCTAGCAAAGGAGGAGGCCGACCGCATCAGGCAAAGGCGCCCTCGCCGCCGCCGTCGGGATACCGATCCCGATTTCCGGCCACCGTAGACGGGGGCTCGCGGACGGCGAGCCATGGGTAGCTCGCTGTCCAATCGTCCGGTAATGGACCGAGTCCAAGACGTCGACGGCGCGCACTGTTCCCGCGCGCCTCAAGAAGTTGTCAGCAGCAGGAGGGGCTCAGCTGGGCCGAAGCCTACTGGGGACAGGGTTGTCCGAAAGGGAGCTCGTGCCCCGGTATGAAGGCTAGAAGGAACGGGATGGGGTTTTTAGTCAGTAAGAGTCTGACACTATCTCTCGCTCCGCCCAAGAGCGGGTTTTGTCATAAGATGATTTTCCCCATCGGGAAAAAAAAAAAAAAAAAAAGTAGGCTTCGACCTAGCTGGGCCCCTGCTGTTGCTGACACGTGTAACACGCTTGATTTGACACGATGTCGCGAGCCGTGTATCAAGAAACGACGAAAAGCAACGAAGGAACTGGAGTAAGTTTTTAATCAGTAAAAGTCTGACACTATCTGGGGATGACATTAGATGATGTTCTCACCGGAAAAAAAGTAAGTTTGTGATAATTGGCCTGAAAATATTTGTGATTATGGAAGTACATATCTTAATCAAAATGAATCGAATACATTTAACAAGGTTCCTAACCTACAGTGCCCAGACATGGTCGCTCACCGAGTCGCAAACGTTTCGCCTTGGGTCAAAAGAGCCGACAGAATAGGGAACACCACGTTACGTCAAAAGACGGGTATTAGACGTAGGAAGGAAGGCTGCCAGGTTAAAATGGGATTGGGCGAGACATATCTGTCGCATGCACTCTGACCGTTGGGCAAGACTTTCCACAAAGTGGGTAGCTGAAGATAGACGACGCCGCCGAGGTCGACCTAGGAAGTGGTGGCGAGACGATCTAGATGCCTACCGCGGGGTCTGGTTTGAAGTAGCTCAAGCAAAGAATACGTAGAGGAAGTTTTGGGGAGGCCTTTGCCCAGCAGTGGGACAGTATAGGCTATTAAAAAAAAACTTTTAAAAACATTCACGCAAGCATCGAATATTTTAAGTATGTAGCGACATCTATGACGCCACATAAGAACTACGAAATCCTGCATCGCGCAATCAAAGTTCTCCACGCGATTTGAACATATACGACAACCCGACATCAACTATCGGGCAGTAGCCCACCAGACCATAAAACCTGTCTGGTCGGAGGATCTTCCCGTTTCAACGGAGGTATGTGGGACTTCACTCTCTGTTCCGCCTACAACAAAAAATACATACCAGTCTTTTGTGGTGACGTACACAGGCTGTTGGAAGAACTTCCGCACGATGGAGTCGATGAAGTAAAGAGTTGATATAACTGACGTCCACTCCCGGCCATGCGTCCCGCCGTCCACCAGGATAGCTTTATTGTTCGAGTTGCCATTTGATATTTTTAACATCTGTACATGTAAACATTCATCTATTTTAATTAAAAATATTTGCAACAAATAACAAGCTTTTAATGAAAATCGTTGTTTCATAGCAATCTTTTATAGCTCGGTATACCTATATAATTATTTTAGGGTTTCGTACCTCATTTGACATAACGGAAACCTTCTTATAGGATCACTTTGTTGTCCGTCTGTAGACTTGCCGTCGGTCAAGACCCTTTTTAAAAAATACGTGAACGTGAACGCTCGGTATACCTATATAATTAATAGGTACTCGTCAAGGCGAATCATACGAGCCCAAACTCGATCGGGTTGTGTCGTTTAACTACCAAATTCCTATAGCCACCTTCCGGTTCCATCATCAAATCAGCTCCAAGACATAATAATTTTGAATTGTCATCTGATTTACACATGCATGCCAAATTTCAGCTCAATCGGTAACCGGGAAGTGGGTCAAATTTTATTTGCAAGATTTGATTACAGACAAACATCGGGATAGGTGAATCTAAATAAAAGCTTGTAAAATATAGTTTTCTTTAGGTACTCGTATATTACAAATTAGCTTCTGCCAGCAGCTTCACCTGTATATCAGTTCAAAATATATAGTCATCATCATCATTTCAACCGAATGACGTCTACTGTTGGACACAAGCCTCCCCCAACTGTTGCTACAACGAACGTCCCTGTGCGTCTCGCATCCATCGCATTCTGGGAACAGTGCGCGCCATCCACGACTTGGGCTCAGTCCGGACAGTTACCGGAGCGGAAAAGAGTGTCAGATTTTCTGACAGCCAGAACGGAAGAAGATACTGAATAATTTACCAACTTAAAAGGGATCTAATGACTTTAATGTTTAGTCCTCAGCTTATCAAACATAAGTACCCAGAAATCAAAGAATAAGGGATGAAATATGACCACTTAACACATTTACAAAAACTTACATAAATAGGTCTGAAGAGTGACGTGTTACCAATAATACTGATCTTGCAATGCGTAGGATACCCGGTGGCCATTTTGATTAAATATTCATTGATCTCATGCAGTGAAGGATATGCGGTCCACGTGAATGTATCTCCAGACACAGCTATATTTGCAAGAAAAATAAAATAACAAAATATTGCATTAAACTCAAATGACCTATGCTTCTTGTTAGCAGTTCTATCAGCGCCGCTAGCGCCGGCAGCGATACGGCGAGCCCTCTTAGGCAATTATCTCACTGCCACGCATCCCACGCATCACGCTGCATGCTGCATGCCAACGCACTTATGCACGTACTTGCGGGAATGCAGATCTGCTTCATCGTGCGGGTTTTTTACGCAATCACGCGCATATGTGCGTTTTGTAAATTCACGCAGACTGACACAAGTCATACAAAATCCCGCACGGCACTACGAGACCCAGTGTGTCATACCTTGCGTGTCGCCCCGCACCCACGCGCGCGTTAACCTGTTTCTCCGCATGTAGGCGCGTGATCTGCATGAAAGCGCGTAGATGAATTTTCGGTGTGTTGGTCTATGCCTGTTTTCTATACAAACGGAGATACTTACAAGCAACGTTAAAACACGCATGAAACGCGCTACGCTGCATGGTGCGTAGCAGTGTAATAATCGCCGTAGTGTTCGGCCAGCAAGCAAACACGGGCGCGGGCGAGTATGACACGGCAAACTCAAACATATTACGCCGGTACGCCAGGCACTGCAGGCGCCGCATCCGCACGCCGGATGCGGAGGCCAGAGAGGCGGAGCTGTATGAGGGATACAGAGAGGCAAAACGCACCCTCCGAACGGAGATCAAGCGGGCCAAAATCGAGGCCCGCAACGTGTGGCTGGGGTCTCTGAACGCGGACCCGTGGGGGCGCCTGTACAAGTTGGTACGGGACAAGCTTCGCCACTGAGCTCCGCCGCTGACTCAGAGTCTCCGGCCCCAACTCGTGGTTAGCACTCTGTTCCCTGCGCAGGGGGAACACTCCCCCCCGCCCATGGCTCCGCCTCCGCTAGCGGTGTCTGACGCGGATCGCAACAGCGATGACGACGACAATGCTCCAGAAGTGGCCGAGGTAGAGTTGAGAGTGGCGGTGCGAAGGCTGAGTGCCAAGAACACCGCCCCAGGACCCGACGGCTTGCCAAGGAAAGCCTGGGTCCTGGCCATGGAGGCTTTCGGGCCTCGACTGAGAGGGCTCTTCAGCGCATGCCTGGAGAGGGGCCAGTTCCCACTTCGCTGGAAGACGGGGAAACTGGTCCTCGTAGCGAAGCCAGGGCGCCCTGCGAACTCTCCGTCCACATACCGGCCCATTGTGCTGCTCGACGAGGTGGGCAAGCTCTTTGAAAGAGTAATTGCAAACCGCCTCGTCGTGCGGCTAACACGGGTGGGGCCGGACTTGTCGGACGGACAGTTCGGCTTTCGCAGGGCGCGCTCTACCATAGACGCCATCATGCGCGTGCGAGCCCTCACGACAGGGGAAGCGGTGTCCCAGGGTAGGTGTGTCGTGGCAGTGTCCTTGGATATTGCCAACGCCTTCAACTCCCTGCCCTAGAGTACGATCCGGAGGGCACTCCGGTACCACCGGGTGCCCGAATACCTCTGTCTTGTGGTCGAGGCGTACCTGTCAGACAGGTACATTGTTTACCCTGGTCACCAGGGAAACTGGAAACATCGAGAGATGTCGTGCGGTGTTCCGCAGGGGTCGGTTTTAGGCCAACCCTTGTGGAACATCGGATACGACTACGTGCTGCGCGGCGACTTCCCTGACGGTGTCAGCGTGGTTTGCAACGCAGACGACACGCTGATTCTAGCGCAGGGAGGTTCGCACCAGGCGGCGGTCGCTCTAGCGACAAGCGGGGTTGCGATACGGACTCCCAACTAACGGTAGGAGTTCGCATCGGCGTCGGGTCGACGATGAAGTATCTGAGACTCGTCCTCGTCAGCCGGTGGAATTTCGTAGAACATTTCCGACGTCTGGCTCCCAAGCTTCTCCGGGCTCGGACTCCTCTCAAGCGGCTCCTGCCAACCTTGGGGGTCCAGACGCCTCCTGCCGGAGGCTCTACGCGGGGATCGTTCGGTCCATGGCCCTCTACGGGGCGCCGGTGTGGGCGCCGTCGCTGGCAAAGCGACCGGCGTCCATACTGAACGCCTGCCAGAGGGTCATGGCAATACGGATGGTGCAGGGTTACCGCACGATCTCCCGCGAAGCGGCGAGCCTTCTGGCTGGCCTACCACCGTGGGATCTGGAGGCAACAATCCTTACACACATGCACGACATGCGCGTGGAGATGCAACGCCGGGGTGAAAGTCCACTGCCGCAACATGTCAAGGCATGGCGGACAGAGCTCCGGCGGGATCTCATGGTGAAATGGCGTCAACGGCTATCGCAACCCAGTGCTGGGCACGCCACGATTATGGTGGTAAGTCCCCTCTTTGAGGCGTGGCTGGAAAGACCTCACGGCGTCCTTACCTTCCGCATGACGCAGGTCCTCACCGGACATGGCAAGTTAGGGAGGTTCCTGCATCGGATTCAAGCGGAAGAAACGCCCGGGTGTCGCCACTGTGCGCAACGCCCGGAGGACACGGTGGAGCACACCGTCGAGGTGTGCCCTGCCTGGGCGGAGCATCGCCGTGCCCTCGTGGGGGCGATCGGCGGCGGAGACCTCTCGCGCCGGGCCCTGGTCGAGGCTATGGTCCGGAGCGAGGAGGAATGGCAGGCGGTCGCCTCCTTCTGCGAAGCAGTAATGCTAGCAAATGAGGAGGCCGACCGCATCAGGCAACGGCGCCCTCGCCGCCGTCGCCGGGATTCCGATCCCGATTTCCGGCCACCGTAGACGCGGGCTCGCAGACGGCGAGCCATAGGTAGCTCGCTGTCCGATTGTCCGGTAATGGACCGAGTCCAAGACGTCGACGGCGCGCACTGTTCCCGCGCGCCTCAAGGAGTTGTCAGCAGCAGGAGGGGCCCCGCTGGGTCGAAGCCTACTGGGGACAGGGTTGTCCGAAAGGGAGCTCGTGCCCCGGTATGAAGGCTAGAAGGAACGGCGCGGGGTTTTTAGTCAGTAAGAGTCTGACACTGTCTCCCGCTCCACCCAAGAGCGGGTTTCGTCAAAGATGATTTTCCCCGTCGACAAAAAAAAAAACCTCAAACATATGAACTTCTTTGCAGTGTCCATAGTAGGCACGGGAGTGGGTGCGTTCACAAACATGAAAATTAAAGACAACACAAGAAAACAAATGTTTGTTCTTCGCGTGAACCGATCCCGTGACATGCAGCGCAGCAGCCAATCACTCGACCAATGCACCAAATGAGCCATCAAAAAACAAGTTCTTAATGAAAATATTTATTTCATCATTCTCAGACTCAATTCATTTGCTGGCAAATACTGCAAAAAAACAATAGAATGTGTTTGCTTCTTAATAGAAAAAAAGTGACTTTATTCTTTATCAAAACCAGAATATTTTCTAAATTTGAAAAACAAAGCAAGCAAGCTTTTATAGCTCGGTATACCTATATATTTAATACTCGTCAAGACGAATCATACGAGCCCAAACTCGATGGGGTTGCGTCGTTTAACTACTGAGTTCTTATAGCCACCTTACGGTGCCATCATCAGATCAGCTACATGAAGCATAATAATTTTGCATTGTCATCGGATGTACACATGCATGCATTCATTTCAGCTTATCCATGGAAATTCTTGCACGTTCTTCTCCATAGAGATTTACGCTTTGGAACGTGCAACTTAGCTTCACTTTTCTTGGTCTGACCGACATTTGAATATTCAAAAGTGCCTACATTTGGTCTATTTGAAATAAATGATTTTGAATTTTAAATTTTACTCAATCGGTAACCAGGAAGTGGATCAAATTAAATTTGCAAGATTTGATTACAGACAAACATTGGGACAGGTGAAAATAAAAGCTTGTAATATTTTTTACTTTACCGTGACGCTTAGTAGGAAAGGTTTTCACTAAAGCCTCATCTAGTTTTCCTCGCACGTCGTGTATCAAGACTGTATGATTTAATCCATGTTCCTTCAAGAAAGCAGCAAATTTCTCCTGTTCCACATCGTACAATAAAAAATCTATCGTTTCGTTATTTCTTATCCAAATGTCTTCACCGTAGCTTGCTGTGTATGATAAAAGAGCGTTATATTTTAAACTTATTTTAAACTTTTATGGAGTTTTTTGCACGTTCTTCTCCATAGAGATCTACGCTTTGGAACGTGCAATTTAGCTTCATTTTTTTGTTTTGACTGACCAACATTCTGCCAATTCAAAAGTGCCTGTAGTTGGACCTAATATATCACAAACATAAACTTTAATTTTGTTGACGCACAGGACCGGTCGTTGTGGCGAAGCTCGGGGGAGGCCTATGTTCAACAGTGGACGTCTTTCGGCTGATATGATGATGATGGTGTCGGCGCATCACTACGATGGGCACAGGAAGGAGCGCGCGGGACGCGGGGAACAAGCTTCGCGACTCACGCGCCGCCCGCCGGCCATCACTCGGCTCACAGACGCGGCTCGGTACAGCCACTTCCCCCGATTATTGTGACGTCGTAATATACCATTTATATACAGTCCACACTCTTTTATTTAATGTCCCGTTAAGGCCTATTCAGATGGTGATGAGGATGTATGCATGAATGTATATGTCACGCTACAGGTTAGTACGCCTGATTGAAAAACGTCACTGTGCTAAAAGTTATATGATCACTTCTTACTAATTTATAAGATAGACTGCAGTTCCCCGACAATACGACTACGCATTTTCGTGGAAAATGTTCTAACACTGCTACATAGCATAGAATAGTCGGCCTTATAATGTTTCCACTGTTGGGACTCAGGCGTACTCTCTGGGAGAGGAAATGGGCCGTAATCCACCACCGGGCCCAGTGCGGGTTGGTGGATATCACATGTCTTCGAGTTTTTGGTGCTAGATATGCCGGTTTCCTCACGTTGTTTTCCTTCACCGTTTTGAGAGCAGCTCCACAGTATTGTTACATAGTTACAATATATTGTATCAAAACGTGTTGTTACATTGTCGCGTTGCGCCTGTCTGTAGGAGGAACCTTTGGTTATAAGGCAATAACAACTGGAAGCAATCAAGATAACATACCTCTTTCGTAGAATTTATTTAAAACAGTATCATTAAAATGGCCTTGTGCTCTCCATAAGTGTATGCCTTTTTGTCCAGTTTCAGCAACAATACCTGGAATAAAAACATAATTAAATTGTCATCATCTTCTTATCAGCCAAAAGACGGACACAGGCCTCCCAATGCGTCGCCACAATGACCGGTCCTGTGCGTCACGCATCCATCGGATTCCCGCGACCCTGACCAGGTCATTGGTCCACCTAAATATTTAAGCATAACATATAATGGCTAAAATTTAAACCCTTTTTATAATTCCTGAAAAATTAAGTACGAAAAAATTACCTTTTAAAAAGAAAATCAGAAAAAAATTCAACATAATCATGTCTACATTGGAGAAGTAATCAGTTCTCAGAAAAATTACGATAAGAAATTTTATAGACATATAAAAACAAGATTACATACTTTTGCTTACAAAATTAATTGACTGAACATTACTTTTTAGACAGACCTATCAAACATTCAAGATTCATGCCAAAAAAAACTGTTTAAACTAAAAATACGCTCCGTTAAAAGGGTCAACAAAATTGAAAATAGATGAAATTAAAACGAAAAATATTAACGTAGGTACTAAATTCTGGGAATGCTCAAAGTTAAGTGGTTCAAATAATATTAAGTGATTTACAAGACAAAAGAAAAGTATTTTTATTTAATATTGTATTAGGTAACCAAACTAAATGTACGCAATTCAACGGTCTGGTAAAACTTTATACCTAACCTCCAGGCGCCCCCGTTTCTTTTTAATTCTCTATTGTAAAACGTCCCGAGTTTGCCACGCTTACGATTTCTTTGTTCTGACGTCATCTCAATGCTCAGTCACATGAGCAGAACTAAGGAATCGGAGGCGTGACCAACTCGGGGCATTCGACACAATAGAACCGAAAGGAAACTGTTGTAACTTGGCTAGGGGGCTAGAATCAGCCTTAGTCATTACAATGATACCATATTTCATTTTGGCAGCGAAGAAGACGACCGTACGCGTGTGGGAACAGACGTGTGGACACCTGAGACCCTGACTGCCAGCCATGATAGGCTTTCAGATAACGCGCAATGGGTCAACGGTAATCATCCAGATCGAGCCCGACCGGCGCGGCGCGGGGTTTTTAGTCAGTAAGAGTCTGACACTGTCTCCCGCTCCACCCAAGAGCGGGTTTCGTCAAAGATGATTTTCCCCGTCGAGGAAAAAAAAAAAAAAAAAAAAACACGCGCCTCTGTCTTCAGTGGGTGTTCTAGAATTGAGCCGAGCGGACACCGTCAGCGTGAGCAGTCGGTCAGTACAAAGCAGCAATTATTTGTGCGTCTGTACTCCACAGTGATCAGCACGATACTGAAAGGATGAACCTCAGCGCTGACAACTTACGAGCTGAGCTGTCAGCGTGACTCTAAAACCAGCCTTACTCGTGATACAGAGACGCTAAGGGCAACTAAAGGAACATAGGCATGGTTGTTAGAAAAGCTTGTTTGTAATATGAAAAAGTTTGATACGGGTCACACAAATATAACATGTCAAAATTATACTCACATAATATACACACTTTGTTATCTCCTCAACAAAATACACACAAAAATACAAAATTCGCAGAATCAAACAATCATCCTTACTACTCTTAATATTATGAAAGCGAAAGTGAGTTTCTTTGTCTGTTTGTTACGTCTTCACGCCTAAATTGCAATACCAATTTTGATGAATTTTGGTACAGAGATAGTTGAGACCCTGGAGACGAACATAGGCTAATTTAAAAAAAAAGTGAGTAAAGGGGAGAAAGAGTAAAGTATATTAATAAACGCGGGCGAAGCCGTGGGTACAAGCTAGTATACATATAATGTAGTAGGGATACTAAAATTATCATTTCCCTGGCTTTGTTCCATGTTACTAGCCCCAGGGGAACGAATAACACGATTTTTTTTACCATTTTTCCCTCTATTGTCATAATATCCATCGTTTAATTTGGCTCTTTTTTTGTGGGTAACTATCATCCCAAATGACATCCCCCGCCCTTGGGCGGAGCGCGAGATAGTGTCAGACTCTTATTGACTAAAAAACCCACCTCGTTCCTTCTTGCCTTTCGGACCGGGGCCGTCCCTTTCGGAAACAAACCCTAGCCCCAGTAGGCTTCGACCCAGCTGGGCCTTTACGGTTGCAGACAAGTCCTTGAGGCGCGCGAGAATAGTTCGCGCCGTCGACGACTTAGGCTCGGTCCGAACAGTTACCGGACGGTCGGACAGCTAGCTACCCATTGCTCACCGTCCGCAAGTCCGCGCCTGCGGTGGCCGTAAATCGGGATCGGAATCCTGGCGGCGGCTGACGCGTGAGCGCCGTTGCCTGATGCTCCATCTTCATCCATATTCACCTACAATCACACTTATGTATTCCTGTGTAAAAGTGATTCAAAGAAAGATGTTTATCTTGTGCATCTTATCTAACTCCAAAACTGTATTGTAATGTTATATCTTCATACTTATGATTTTCACAGTATGGTAGTGGGCAGTGCACATTGCTTGCAGTACAGGTGCTCGATGGGGACGAAAGGTTCTGAAATAACGATCGCGTACCGGAAAACGCAGCGTTGGAAGGCCTCCTACAAGGCGGAACGTTGACCTGATAAATGTCACGGAAATCCGGTGGATGCGAAACGTACAGGACTGATTGTTATGGCGACACATGGGGGAGGTTCATTTCCAACAGTGGACGCCATTCGGCTGAAATGATAATGATTTTGATGTCCTCTAAAGTGCAATACAGAATTATTTTTTTTGAATAGCCTTTACTGTCCCACTGCTGGGCTAAGGCCTCGCCCAAGTCCTTCCAAACTTTCTTCTCCTACGCCGTCTCTTACCAGAATTTTGAATAAAGAACTAAAGATCTATATTGTTGCTACCCATCATCTCATCATCTTCCTGCCCTTGTCCCGTTTTATTTGGGGTCGGCGCAACACGTTTTTTTTCTTCCATTCTGTCCTGTCACCCGTCACGCTATCACTAACTCACCTTTCTTTCATATCACTTCTCACACAATCCATCCATCTTTTCTTTGGCCTCCCTCTCCCCCTCCATCCATCCACAAATAAACTCATAACTTTTTAGCAACATGCGTTTCGTCCCACCTTTTCACATGACCATACCAAGACAAAAAATTCCCTTTCAACTTTTCAGTCTTGTCTATATTGTTGCTACCCAAAAGCCGTCCCAAAAATAAATCCCGCCTCTTAATTAAAAAAACCATTTCAAAAGCCTATAAAGATAGATGAGGAACTCGAAAACAAAGTTGCACCGCCAACCGGAACACCGACGTCACCGAGTCTATAGCCAATGAGAGCCAATTTAGCATTCAAATAAGCCGGACCGGGTAACTTTGACACAAGTACACACTAAGCTACAGTTCAAAGCTGATTGAGTCAAAGGGAACTGAAAACGAAACTTTCACGTTGAAAAGTAGTCTTAGCATCTCTACATATAATATTCCACAACTATCTAAGAGCGGGTTTCGTCAAAGATGATTTTCCCCGTCGACAAAAAAAAACGATTTTGATGAAACTTGGTACACGGATACACCATGTCCTGAAATAGGACATAGGATACTTTTTATCCCGGAAATATGTTCCCTTGGGATAATTTTCTACTGTTACGCGGGCAAAGCCGCTGGGAGCAGCTAGTATGTATATATATTACATCCAGACACAGAACAAATGATTATGCTCATCACATTAACATTTGTCCTGAGCCGAATCGAACCCACTATCTCCGGCATTGCAATCAGGGCCATTTACCACTAGACCAAAAGGCCAGTCTACTATGCATATCTTTTTTAAGGTGTTCAAACATATAATCACATTTACATTTCATTTCATTTCATCAGACATTTACAGACAAAAACACATCTGTTTCTCCAGTTGCCTTTTGCGTTCAAAAACCACGAGTATCCTTTTAGTACTTATCCCCATGCCCCTAGCAGGTGTCCCCTAAGGTTTGCTGACATCTCTTTGGGGCGCGCTTGGTACACTACGCGACGTCTCTTCTTCTACTTGTCCTTATCCCATATTACTTGGGGTCGGCGCAACACGTTTTTTTCTTCCATTCTATCCTGTCACCCGTTACACTATCACTAACTCCCTTTTCTTTCATACCACTATTTAGACAATCCATCCATCTTTTCTTTGGCCATCTCCTTCTCCATCCATCTACGTTTACACTCAGAACTCTTTTAGTAACATGCGCTTCAGACCTCCTCGTCACATGACCATACCAAGACAAACGATTTCCTTTCAACTTTTCAGTCACTGGCGCCACTTTCAAACTCCCTCTAATATACTCATTTCTCACTTTATCTCATTTCACACCACACATCAATCTTTTTTCATCCATCTTTTTCACAGCTCAACATTCTGATCCATACAGTAAGATAGGTCTTATCACGAACTTGTAATTTTACCCTTCAACTTGAGGAGCTTCCATAGGTCACAAGCTGTTCCTGTGACCTGTCGCCATTTTATCCATCCTACGTTGATCCGATGTGTTACGTCTCGGTCTACTTCACCAACTCCTTGGACAAGCGTCCCGAGGTACCGAAAGTCGGAATAGATCGGTATGGGCGTTCCGGCGAGAGCTAATGGCACAGAATACTACGCGACGATGCAATATGTATCTATCGGTGTACGATGCCGATCACCATCGATGTTCTGTCCAGGGCCTCAAGTCTGCTATTACAATATTGTCAGAATTGTCAATCATTGATTTCATAATGGTTGATTTTGACAAGTTTTGGTAATCTACTAATATAAAGGCGTCATTATGACTTTCCAATGATCAACCACTAACACTCCATTGAAAGAAATGGCATAGAACGGTAATCTCGTACATAACGACAAATGAATATCTGACGATGCGGTAATTTGCAAAACTTTTGAATGAATGAATGAATGAATAAAAATTTTATTTGATGCAACACTTAGAAGCAACAGACAGCATATACAAGCACAACAAAATTACAAACATAAAACTAAGCATATAAATCAACAAAAAATATATAGGTAAATAGAAAATGTAAACAATCACAGACATCAAAATGACGAGTACATTAAATAATATACAAAAGAAGAGAAAAAAAAAACACGTTAAAAAATTAACTTTAAAAACAGCTTAGTAAAAGGCTAACAAAATAAAAAATGCATAGTGCGGTGTGTGCCCCAAAGATGCATCAAATGGGAGCCCAACTCAGCATGTGCCAGGCAAATATACCTGACGCTGGTATTTTGATCAGTGACCTACCATCATCATCATCATCATCTTCCTGCCCTTATCCCATTTTATTTGGGGTCGGTGCAACACGTTTTTTTCTTCCATTCATTCCGTTTTTTTTTACCTACCATTAGAACGTTATTGTGCAGTTATTGGTTTTAATAAGCTTGATATTGTCATTCTACCACCACTCTATTACGAGACCATTGACCGATCAATGATCGATCATTACGATTTAGCAGATTACGAACTTTTAGCAAAATGACAATGGGATCGTGTTGGAATGACGAATTTATAAAAATAGCAGACTCGGCCCAGGGACTTTGTTTTGTGGGCGCTGACTGAGTATCGAGCAATAAACAAACTATTCCAGATCACACAACTGATTTATTATGATGCAAGCTATAGGTATTTACTTCAGAACTAGCCGTGAGACAGTCCCAAGACTAGATGTTGTTTGTACGACGGCGGACAAAGGAAAGGCCCTCGCGCCTCTGCGCTCGGATCCTTTCTGTGTTCGACTCGTGCAAACGTCAGCCCGGATTCTGTCAAAGTGACAGTCACACATGGCTCGTTCATTCGTTCTCAAGATTCCGTTCTATTGACTTCACCGATATACAGAGTTACTTGTAAGACACTAACCTTGCAGGACTGTATTACTAACATCATAAACAACAGCTTTTGTTCTATGACTTTTTACAAAACATAATAAATTTACCTAAATCAAACCTTCAAGATTTCATTATTCTATCTAACACAGTTCAACTTGGTATTTTGTTATATCTACCTAAGTCTATATGACGCGACGCAAGCGCATCCACACCCGTTGCCCAATTCCTTCTCTTCCGCTTTTGTACTAGCGCTTGCTTCGCATAGACTTCGTATTATTTTGAACATTCATATTAAATATTTTCATTTTTGGATGAAAATCTGATGAACTAAAATATTTTAAATTTTTCAAAGTCATAGAACTAAAGTTGTTTATGATGTTAGTACTATAGTCCTGAGAGATTGCCAGTGTTTTACAAATAACTTTGTAACAATAAAGAATACTATAATATAAAATTCTAATTTTTATTGCACAGGTTCGCACAGACATGCTTAGAAAATGTATTTTTTTGGTAGCAATTCGAGAATAGAAAATGTTAGCAATCTTAAAAAGAAAACTTCATGAATTATGTCATTCATACATTCACACATTTCATTCTGATTGTAAGCATTGATATTCTGTCATAGGCATACGATTCACATATCCAATACACAACTCGTTACCAGTGAAATCAGTTCCTAGAATCTCTGTATGTCGGTACTGTCGTACGTATTGTATTGTATTGAACATAAATTGGTTTCAATACTGGAATGACTAATTACATTTCACGTTATGATGTTTGGTAGATATTGTTAACGCACTAGGTTTATTTTGTGACTAGCTATACTTGCGACTTCATTCGCGTGGAGTTTGAGAACGAAGAAAAGTAACATCTTCTTTTTCAATACGCTTAATTGAAAACCCGCTCGTATCCCGACCGCTTTTAGGCACGTAGTTTATTATTTTCCGCACTAGTGCAAAAAAGTGCGCGAGTTCGTCTCCGCCATAATTTATCGTATTTATCTTTTTAGGTTGGTCGCTAAGCAACTCCCATGAATCGTAGGTCAACCCCTGTAAACTTATTTCTTTGTTAGTGTATTGAGAAATGTCGTTTAATACACGTTGGAAGTCACTTCAGTACTCAGATTCATAAAACCCTCACCTGCGCCTCGGGTCAACTCCACCTCGGTCTCGCAAACTTTCACCAAAATTAACTATTTGAGGCAATCATGTGAAACATTTTATCCATATAAAAAGAATGGAATAGAATAGAAATACTTTTCACCAGAGATGTAGTATCCCCCCCCCCCCGAGAATTATCAGCTATCAGTCAGTGTAGTTCCGTCAAAATCGGACGAGCCGTTTCAGAAATTAGCCGAAACAAAGAATCAGACGAAAAAAAAATTGCGTTTTTGTTATAGGTAATTTCATATACATTTCATAATCTATATATGTAATGAAATGACATTTCATAACGCGCGTTGAAGTTGTCAATGGAATTTATGTTCTGTGGAACGGGGTGACTTGTGATTGAATGACAGATGATGTTTAGATTATTTTGCATATTTTATTGTTAAAAATTCTATTGTAAAAGGATAAAATAAAGGGATATAATTGAGGAGGCGATACTAGTAAACTTTAAATGTCGTTTCTTTGATTTTCAGGTAAGTTATAGGTGTAATGGTCATAGTTAAACGTTGTAATATAGTAAAGACGTATTAAATAAACAAATCTTTGATTTTCAGAGAAACAATTTGTGGTTTATTTGGAAAATCCTCAATAACATACCTTATAAAACGACATTTTCGTCAACTAGAAAAAGATGGACCGGTTACCATTTGAGTTCACGATGATAACCTCAAATGATGGCAAACCTAACATATTGGCCATAACCTCAATAACTACAGAGGAAGGAAAATGTTATATTTTACCTGATGAACAGAAGCCAGTGATTCATCATACATATATTATCAAAATGAACAGTTTCACAAAAATAAAAAATAGCATAAAGAAAAGGCATCAATGCAGAAAAATATGGATAAAAATGGATGAAGATCTTAAGAAAACATATATGGATGAGGAAGGTAATATGCAATTTTTAGATCAATATTTAGAAGAAATGAACACAAAACAACCAATAGACAAAAACGACAATTTGCAAAATATCTTGGAAAAATTAATAGAAACAACTACAAAGAAAGAAAAACAACATAACCTAAAACATATTTCAGAGAAATTTATTATTGAAAAATTCACAAGCAAGAACCCTAACGCAATGCAGTGGATTGAGAATTTTGAAAAAGAGTGTGAGCGATTTAATATATCAGAAGATGAAACAAAAATAGATATATTGAGGTTATTTTTAGAAAAATCTTGTTTGGATTGGTATAGCTCGATGGCCATAAAACTTACAATAAAGGCTGAATGGAAAGAATGGAAACACAAATTTCAAGAAACCTTTAAAAACAGAGGATGTAACATAGTCACATATGCTCTAGCATTCAGGTATAAAGAAGGACTACTAATTGATTATGCTATAAAAAAAGAGAGGCTTATACTAGATATAAACAAATCGATAGACTCCAAAACAATGATAGATCTTATTGCAACGGGTTTACCAGGTTTTATCTTAAATAAGTTAAACAGGGATGAACTCAATGATACTACTGATTTGTTCAATGAGATAAGAAAATATGAAGGTATGATGTACAAGAAAAACTCAACCACAATAAAGAGTGGTACATCCCTTAATAAAAATAAATATAAGGAGAAGAAGCCATGTAAGACTTGTGAATCTTTGGAAAAAGGAATTCGATATCATCCGGAGGAGACATGCTGGTTCAAGAAAAATAAGAATGAATCTGAAAAGGTTTTTAAACCCAAAAATGTAAACAACAACTCCATTATTGAAGTAGATATAAATACTGAGAAAAAAAACGAGTAAGTACACCATTAATCAAAATCAAGCTCTTATTAGAAAATAAACTAGAAGTGAGCGGCATTTATGATTCAGGTTCACAGATTTCTTTAATAAATTCAAAGCTGATTAAAGTGAAAGAAAAAAAGGACAATGTGAATATAGCATATATGAAAACGGTTAATGGTGTGAAAAAAACAGATGGCTGTATTACAATAAAAATAAAAATATTCGATTGAGAAGAAGAGATGGAAGTGGTGATTAAGTATATATAGTGGATAATGAAGATTTCGAAGATTTCATAATCGGATTAGATATGATAAAGAAATTCAAACTAACCCAAAATGAGGACTTGCAGATAGAACAAAAGAAAACAACAAATAAAATAGATGAAATGTCTAAAGATAACAGATATGAAGAAAAGAATAAAAAAACATTTGCAATAAATTTTAATGAACACATACAAACAGAAGAATTCGTAAGTATCACAGACCATTTAGATAATAAAAAAAAAATTGAGATAGAGAAAATCATAAAGCAATATAAAACAATTTTTGCTAAAGACAAGTATGATATAGGATCAGTTAGAGATTATGAAGCCCACATAGATTTACAAGTAAATAGATACTGTAGTAAAAGACCATACAGATGTACAATAGAGGATAAATTAGAAATTGAAGAGCAAATATCCAAGCTACTAAAGAATAATTTAATAGAAGAATCCTACAGTCCTTTCGCTGCTCCAGTGACATTGGCATTTAAAAAAGGAGAAAATAAAAAGTCCCGCTTATGTGTAGATTTCAGGGAACTAAACAAAATTGTTGTTCCACAAGCTCAACCTTTACCATTAATAGATGATTTGATTATCAAAACTAGAAACTGTAAGTATTTTACTACATTGGATTTTTGGGCAATACCTATTACCTATTACAGCATTTTGGGCAATACCGCTACGGGTGGAAGATAGAAATAAAACAGGATTCGTCACACAAGATGGCCATTACCAGTGGACCTGCCTTCCATTTGGCTTGAAAATATCACCAGCAATTTTCCAGAGAATTTTAAGCAATATTCTAAGAAAGCACAAGCTCACAGGATACTCCGTTAACTATATCGATGATATTTTGATATATTCGACCACCTTTGAAGAACATATAAGACACATAAGAAATGTATTAGAGGCAATAATACAAGAAGGCTTTAGATTGAAGCTTCAAAAATGTACCTTTGCTTCAGACTCAGTAAAGTACCTCGGCCATGTAATTCAGAACAATTCAGTAAGACCACTTAAAGACAATTTGATCTCGATAAGACATTTTCCAACTCCTAAGACACAAAAAAACATTAGACAATTTTTGGGAAAAATCAACTTTTACCATGAATACATACCAAGAAGCGCAATTATTTTAGACCCATTACATAATTTATTAAGAAAAAATGAAAAGTTTGTGTGGTCAGAGAAGTGTGAAGAATCATTTAATCAAATAAAAAAATATTTATGTTCCCAACCCGTGTTGGAAATATTCGACAAAGACTTACCAATAAAAATCTTTACAGATGCATCTTTAGAAGGTATCGGGGCAATATTAAAACAAACACAACTAGACAAACCGGTAAAGACAAACCGGTGGCATATTTTTCAAAAAAGCTAAATGAAACTCAAAAACGAAAAAAGGCTATATATTTGGAATGTTTTGCTATGAAAGAAGCAGTTAAATATTGGCAACACTGGCTAATTGGAAAAAAATTCACTATTTACTCAGACCACAAACCTCTAGAGAACATGAATATTAAATGCAGAACAGATGAAGAATTGGGTGACCTCACATATTACCTATCTCAATATGACTTTACTGTCAAATATACCTGGTAAAGAAAATGTAGAAGCAGACTGTTTGAGCAGAAACCCTGTATTAGAATCAGAAGATAACCAAGAGAAACTATTGAAAATAGTTAATTTAATACAAATAAAAGATATAGTTGAAGACCAAGAAAAAAATGAAATAATAAAAGAAAAGAAACAAAATTTACTACACAAAAATAATATCTATTATAAAAAAATAAAGAAACAGGAAAAGATTATACTTTCAGAAGAGTTAAGTAAAAAATTTATAAAAAAGGTGCATGAAGATTTATGCCATGTTGGAATCAGACAATTACAGAAAAAAATAAGTCCAATATATACAGCAAAAAACCTAACAAAAAATATCATAAATATTTGTAAAACATGCGAAACATGCATAAAAAATAAATCAAGATGTCAAGGGAAATTTGGATTAATGTCACAACTAGGACCAGCAACAAAACCATTTGAGATAATGTCAATGGATACTATAGGTGGCTTTGGAGGATCTAGGTCAACAAAAAAATACTTACACCTTTTAGTAGACCACTACACAAGATATGCGTTTATTGCGACTTCCAAAACACAGAATGCGAGTGACTTTATAAAACTAACTAAGAAAGTACTAGAGACAGATGAGATAGGAATAATTCTAACAGACCAATATCCTGGCATCAATTCAAAAGAATTTAAACAATATTTACAGGAGAATAATATTAAACTAATTTTTACAGCTGTAAATACACCATTTTCGAACGGCTTGAACGAACGATTGAACCAAACAATAGTAAATAAAATTAGATGTAAAATAAATGTGAAAAACAACAAGAAAACATGGACAACAATAGCAAGAGAAAGTATACAGAAATATAATGAAACAGATCACTCTGTTACAGGATTTGCACCAAAATATTTACTGGATGGTACAAATGTCAGTATTTTACCAAATGAAATTAAGACAATAGAAAAGGAAGACAAGTGGATGGCTGATAGAAAATTAGCATTAGAGAATACAATAAAATCCCATAAGTACAACAAGAAAATATTTGATAGAAATAGGAAAATGCAAGAGATAGGAGACAGTGTATATGTCGAAAATGGAAATAGACTGAATAGAAAAAAATTAAACGAATTAAAAATAGGCCCATTCAAGATAATAGAAAAAATATCAAACTCCATTTATAAGATTGACACTGGCAACAGAAAAACAGAATCAACTTTATTCCATATAACAAAATTACAACCTGTCACAGCAGTAGATGAAGTAGAAGAAAACGAATATAAAGATAACTTGTAGGTGCATTGTGTAGATTATAGCCTATTGCTAGAAAATGGCCTGCACGCACTGCCCCGTGCTTTAATTATTTACAATTTGTGCTCTTAGGGGGGGAGATGTAATGAAATGACATTTCATAACGCGCGTTGAAGTTGTCAATGGAATTTGTGTTCTGTGGAACGGGGTGACGTGTGATTGAATGACAGATGATGTTTAGATTATTTTGCATATTTTATTGTTAAAAATTCTATTGTAAAAGGATAAAATAAAGGGATATAATTGAGGAGGCGATACTAGTAAACTTTAAATGTCGTTTCTTTGATTTTCAGGTAAGTTATAGGTGTAATGGTCATAGTTAAACGTTGTAATATAGTAAAGACGTATTAAATAAACAAATCTTTGATTTTCAGAGAAACAATTTGTGGTTTATTTGGAAAATCCTCAATAACATACCTTATATATATATATAAAAATCAATGCCACTTTTCGTTGTTATTTTATAACTCAAGAACGGGCTCACCTATCCAAACCAAATTTTTAGGCTTTGTTCGGACTATTTAGTAGATGGTTTATGTGAAGTTTGGTAGGGTAGAATAGGGTATAGTAGGGTAGAGTAGGGTAGAAAAGGGAAGAGCGGGAGCGAAGCCGTGCGGGCAAAAGCTAGTTATTAATAAATGTTATTTTGATATTACATACAGACGCTAAAATTTTATTTATATATAGGTAGGTATAGATAAATGTTTCAACACGTACTAGACATTTATATTACATCGTTTAAATAATGTCAAAGGTTTATTACAACATTTTGCTGTAGCCACTTTTATGGGATTACAAAAAGTTATCATACAAATCCTACGCTTACAAATTTTGTGGGTCATAAACGATGTGACGCTAAAACTTACTCCCTATTGCCTTGAAGGACGCTAATATAACCATGCATTTATTCACAGTCAATCGTAAAAATTCGGCCAAAGTCGTAACTTGTGTGAAAAAATATATGTGCCTTGGACCACAAATCGGAATGGCGATTTTTATGACTTGTACAGAAAAGACCAATTTGAAGGATTTGAAAGACAATAAAATAAAATACAACAAACATTTTAATATGAATTTATCGATGAGTCCTGTTGGGACCTAGCTCTGCCAATCCTTGGGTCCCAGGATGTGTGCATCGCAATAATAACTTAAATTTCTTTCAATTCCGAAAAAAAAACACATTTCAATCAAAACTCACTACTGAAAACAACCGACAATTCTTTTTTCGTATAAATTTTCTAAGCTATTCCAAAAATGCAAAATTCATAAAAGTATACATATTTATCTAGCCAACCCGCTAGCTAAAGTTATTAATTGTGTGTTTGTAATCATGAGTACAATCACGTGTTTAAATATCGGTCACTAATTACCAGTCACCCTATATATCGATGAACCCGCTTCAGTGGAAAGAACAATTATACTTAGTGCCTATGGTTTTGATACTTTAGTTAGAGGAAATTTTGCCAACACAGCGTCATCCACGATTGAAGTCACATAGGGTATCAACACCTTATAAGAAACATTGAACGCTTCGAAAAATTCCGCCATATCTTGCGTTTCTTCATCGAAAAGTAAAAAATCTATTGTTCTGTTGTCTCTCTTCCAAATATCTTCGGTGAAATGTGCTGTGGAAAAATAAGATAGATTTTATAATTGACTCAATTCTTTTTATTATTTACTAGTTGCTGCCAGTGGCTTCGCCTGCCTGATATTAAATAAATATCAGGAAAAGTGTTGTCAGAATACAAAGTACACTATGTGCTCTAACACTCTAAGACATGGTTTACTCGGGTGACAAATTTCATTGAAATCTGTTCATCCGTTAATTTTTTTAGTACTAAGATGATAGTGTTTTGGAGGTATGCGGCACAGAGAGTAAGACTTTACTCTCTGTTCCGCATACCATGACATGATGAGGTGGCTAAGGGAAAAAAGGATTAATTTATAAATATACAGATAGATTATATCTAATATTTTTTTCCTATCTGTATTAAATAATAAAAATAAAATAATTGTATTAAACGATGCTTTTTGTTAAATTTATGACAAGCCCATATCATGTTCTGACAATTTCTGTCTATTCTAGGCTGCCTGGAAGCGATCGCGGAATAAGATAAGGCCGCCAATTGTTCGTGTTTTAATTAGAAGCTTTTCTTTGTTATGTTTTCTTTTTATGTAACTACAATAAAGTATATAATAAATAAATTAAATAAATAAATACAAACCATTACTTTTGAGATATAGGACCCGGAACGATTCGTCTTATCACAGTCCATTGACTCTTTGTAAGACAGTCCTATTGTGACCGAGGCCTTTCGGGGCCACATTAGTGGGATTATAGTGTACTTTGGCGGCTAAAACGTTTACAGTGAAATGGGTTGGAACACGACTGTAAATTTTTGCCACAGTAAGTCAGCTCCGTAGAAATCCGCAGGAGAACCAATGTCACCGAATAATCGCCAAACTTAAATGGGCAGGACACATTGTCCATAGAACAGGTGGTCGATGGGGACGAAAGGTTTCCGCGACCACGTACGTAGAAGACCCAGCATTAGAACGTCGTTCACAAGGTGGTGATGAGGGACGCGGGATTCCAATAGATATGAGATGCTCAAGATCGATCATTGAGGCGACGCTTGGCGGAGGCCTATGACCAACAGTGGACATCTTTCGGCTAAAATGATGATGATGAAGTCAGCTCCACACAACGATTGAAAAAAACATGTACAGAAGAAATACGTACACGCACAGCACACACACACAATCAAATGACAGATGCGAATGCAGTTGTAATCACTGTACGTGATTCGTTTTCGCCCGTTGTACGTTGACCTTCTGTATCATATCTTTCCTATACCTTTGCCATAAAAGGAGACATACGTCTTGTTTATTTTATCTTTCTTTCACTGAGTTTAACGGACTGAAACGGTATGGATACTTTCGTTTCAACATAAATGGCCTTATGGCTTGATAATAACCAATTGATCTATCTTCCTGCCTTTCCGCATATGGATGTCCATTCTTTACACAGTTATTTCTCTACGCCGATTTCCGTTTTATATTTGTTGTGTTTTTGTATGGTTTACATACAATGAATCAATGAGAGATCTAAACACTCGCTCGCCCTTATTAGTTGAAATAGCTTAATAAAATTAGAATAATCTGACTAACTCACTGTGTTGCTGTTGTCATTGTATGTGCTCAAAGTAAACCAAAGTAGCTGCTAGAAAACTTGGCATTCTTGCAAAAGTCCGGCGGTACTTCACACCGGAACAGCTTTTAATGTTATACAAAGCGCAGGTCCGTTCGTGTGTGGAGTACTGCAGCCACATATGGGCTGGTGCTTTGGACTCGGTGGAAAGGCGTGCGAAAAGGCTAATTGGTGATCCAGATTTGGTTAAGTCCAACCTTCAAAGCCTTGAGCACAGGCGTAGGGTAGCCAGCCTTTCGGTGTTTTACAGTATGCTTTTTGGAGAGTGTGCGCAGGAATTGCATGACTTGATTCCGCCATCTCAATTCTACCATCGGACAACCCGACGTACAATGAGTATCCACCCATACGTTGTTAAAACCTCTACGGTCCGGACTAAGCGTTTCGCCTCGTCGTTTATACCGCGTACGTCGAAGGAATGGAACAATTTGCCTGCTGTGGTCTTCCCGTCCGATTATAATTTGGGTATCTTCAAGGCTAGAGTGAATAGGCTTTTAATAAACTAAAAAAAAAGTGGACTGGCCACGTTGCACGAATGCACCTGGACAGATGAGCGAGGATTGTTACTCTCTGGACGCCTGAGGGAGGTTACACCTCCCTCGCTTTAGAAGTCGACCGCGGCGAAGACGGTGTGACGCTCTAGACAGAGAAGTTTGGTTGGAGAAAAGAAAGGCTTTTGCAATTTATGCATGACAGTAGCAATGTTTTAGGAGCTTTGAAAGAACTTGGTATCAGTTGCATATCACCACTTATAAGCGAAGTCACTGAAGAAGCGGTAAGTCCCCTCTTTGAGGCGTGGCTGGAAAGACCTCATGGTATCCTTACCTTCCGTATGACGCAGGTCCTCACCTGACATGGCAAGTTCAGGAGGTTCCTGCATCCTCCAAGATGTCGATGGCGCGCACTGTTCCCGCGCGCCTCAAGGAGTTGTCAACAGCAGGAGAGGCCCAGCTGGGTCGAAGCCTACTGGGGACAGGGTTGTCCGAAAGGGAGCTCGTGCCCCGGTATGAAGGCTAGAAGGAACGGCGCGGGGTTTTTATTCAGTAAGAGTCTGACACTATCTCCCGCTCCACCCAAGAGCGGGTTTTGTCATAAGATGATGTTTCCCGTCGACAAAAAAAAAAAAAGTCACTGAAGAAAACTTGGCATTCTTTCACATTTATGTTTTTAGTGGTATTAAAGGTACCTCTTTCCTCGAATGCTTTTATCACGTCCTCTTCAAAATCTCCCTCGGCTCTCCACAATTGCACATTACTACGTTTTGTTTCATCTGCTTCGAATTCGTCAGCTAATATATCTAAAACAATTTTTTGATATGTTTAAATTAGCTCCCTAAAATATATAAGGAACCTCGATAGAAATATGTATATGAAAAATAAACCTTTTAAAATTAAAAAGTAAAAAAGTATTAAAAAAATCATGTTTACATTGAAAATTTCAATCAATCCTCAGAGGATAGGTTCAAGCGCGATAAGAAATTTTATTGACGTATATAAACAGAACTAGCAATACCTACTTCAAAATTAATTGACTTATCCCTACATTTTTTGGCATTTCCTTGAATCGAATCAATCAAATTGACAATTTTATATTGTTAAGTAACAATTTACGTGGGCGACTGCGGTTTGGAAACGATCAGATGCGGTTCACGCGAATTTAACGCGACGCGGCAACTTTGTCTTACGTGCGCGTGAGCTCGCCTCGTCAGCCGCCTTTATACAACATTATTTTTAGCATATGCGAAACCTGAATATGCTTTGTTAAGAATCAAAAACTGAATGGATTCCAATAATTTTTACACCATGTTATATTTTTTCCCAAAAATATTTGAAAAATGTCACATGTTGGACACCACCGCCACTAAGTACAACACAGGTTACGGCAGGTCATAGCGCTCAGCTGGATGCGGGAGCAAAACAACCTCTCAGTCGCCTGGTGACAATGTATTTGTGCGGACAACCAGGTAACACACAAACTTATAACTTTGTGATTTTTCATGATTCATTTATGAAATTTTATACATAGATTCTTTACATGAAATTTTGTACATACAAATACTAGACACGTATTTCGGGTTTCGCATATACTAAAACCAATGTTCTATACAACAAGTCACAGCACTGCAAGAGTTTGAACGAAAACTATCAAACCAACTTAAAAAAACGCGTCCGTCTCGCTTCGCTCGTCACCACACTGCACCGACGTGCGTTTGCTTACATAGACCACCACAATACAGTATTAATTTTTTGTTCCATCGCGTCGCATCGCTTCGTGATCACGATTGCGTTGCATCGCCTCAAGATCATCATCACCATTTCAGCCAAAAGTCGTCCACTGTTTGCCATAGGCCTCCCCAAGCGTCGCCACAACGAACGTTCCTGTTGCGTCTCACCTCCATCGATTTCCCGCAACCTTTACCAGGTCATCGGTCCACCTTGTATGAGGCCTTCCAACACAGCGTGCTTTGCCTATTGCCACTTAAGTTTAGCGAGTCTTCGTACTATGTGGGCAACCTTGGTTCTCCTGCGAATTTGTGTCGCCTACACTGCATTACTTATCGGCATTAATCGAAAAGAAAATAAGTTTATTGCCCATAGTCATGCCAATTGACTCCATTGAAGCAGAGGAAGCTTCCATCAAAAGATCTACGATATACAAAAGATAGGTTTCGTTGAAAAGTTCAACAGAATTTTAGTAAAATTATTGTTTAAAAAAATATCTACTTAAAAGATTGTAATCATAAAAAAGTCTCTTGGGATTACTTCAAGCTTTCTCTTTCAAATAGTAAGCGATATTTTACAACACAAAAGAAAAATATTTTTAGTATTAAATACGTAATGAGTCCGTCCTCTGAGCATTTTGTATTTTAAGATTTAAGATAAATTAATGAAAACGTTTTTACATAAAAGTGTGTCCATTCTTTATTATTTACTAGTACTTTTTCCGCGACTTCGTTCGCTTGAATTATGTACCTTGTCCCTTTTTTATTTCTTTAGGTTAATATTTTTAAAAAGTTTCAAGTATATTTGCCCAACAAAAAAAAATGCCTAAATGAATTCCGCTTTTTAACCTATCAGAAGTTTTATTTCGAAATACCTCTTCTTATTGCTTATCTACATCTTCCCGTCCGATTATAATTTGGGTGTATTCAAGGTTAAAGTGAGCCTATTAATAAACTAGTGCGCCTCACCATCAACGATTGCATCGCTGCTTAGCATCAGGTGGGATCGCAATCAAGCACTAGTTTAATTGTAAAAAAGCGTGGGGGGCTCCATATATCAGTTCTTAAGAAGCGCCCCACGCTTTTTTACAAAAATACCATTGATTGTTTGTTAATTCATTTCTAAATTAGAAATTATTTTCCACTTTTTAGTTTCTTTCATCATTAAAGCGTGTTTTTTAGTTTTTAAACTATTATTTTTATTTAATACTTTTTAGTCTTCTTATTATTCAAACTTAATTTATTCGTATCTCATTCAGCAAACCCTTTCATTTAATACCCATATCATGGGAGTGCATTTCAAATAGCCTGTCCGCCATGTTGGATTTAAGTCACGTGATTAATTTTTTCTTATTCCTGACAGCTAACTCTTTCATTTGATACCCATATCATGGAGGTGCATTTCAAATAGCCTGTTCGCCATCTTGGACGCCCGCCATATTGGATTTGAGTCACGTGACTATTTTTTTCGTATTCCTGACAGCAAACCCTTTCATTTGATACCCATATCATGGAAGTGCATTTCAAACAGCCAGTTCTCCATCTTGGGGAGGCCGCCATATTGGATTTGTAATGACGTTTCTTAGCTAGTCATGTATCAGAACTCAGAGCGTGTGCAAAATTTCATCCTGATCAAATTAAGATTCCAAGATTTTCTTACATAGTTACAAGTGAAGCTAATAAAAGCGTGTTAATAATAAAAAGCTATGTGCAAAATTTCTCGTTCCTAAGCCCAGTAGTTTGGGCTGTGCATTGATATCTCAGCCAGTCAGTTTTTTCTTTTAAACCAGCGGCTTCGCCTGCATGTTAGTATGCTTTTTAATACAAGCTTTGAAACCCCGCATCATCTCAGTAGTTTCGATTGCGCGTTGATATGTCAGGCAGTCAGTTCTTCATTTTATATTTACATAGATATCTAACAGACTAGATTTATTTGTCAAAGTTTCACATCTCAACATTATGTCTAATTTATCTTTCAACAATAAACACACCCGTCTTTTACACAGTCAACTACAAGTCATGAATAAAATATTTTAAAATATCAGCTTAAGGAGCTAGCTAGACGTACACTTATTGTTCAATGTCATTTTATCAAATAAAATAACCAACGAAAAGGCATACATATTTGTAGCCTTTTCCAAAGAAACCTTTGAGCGGCAAACGCATTTCGCTTTGGTCCGATACTACACACTGGTAGCGAGGAACAGAAAACCTATTCCAGTTTATTCTGGTGGAAAATTTTCAAATAACCCCCTGGCTGCCCTTTTTATTATTGACTAGCTTTTACATAAAATATAGCCTATGTCACTCAGGATTCAAGCAGCTTTCTATCTGTGAAAAAAATTTAGCAATTGGACCTGTACTTCCAGAGGTTACCTCCTACAAACCAAAAAATAAAAAAACAAACTTTACCTCTTTATTATATTAGTGTAGATTGGATTGCGCTCGACCACTAATCTGATAACAAGTAATGCTGTGGTGGAGCACGCTTGCCCAGAAGTAACCTATCCACTTTTGACTTAAAGACTAGGTTATAGCTATCAGGAAACACAGACTCTGGCAGAAAATTCAACTCCTTAGCTGTATGCACATTGAATGTGTTCCCAAAAAGTTTTATGCGTATGGTGTATCCTTTGTGTATTTTTCTCGAACAAACCACCCTTATGCAAAGAGCAAAATGTTGGTGTATTTGATGCGCGTGTAGACATCAAATACACGCGCATCACGTACAGCGAGTGCAAGCGCAAGCGCGACTGTCGTTTGTTCAAGATGGCCGCGCGTACGTGTCTGTGTGTAAAGCCGGGTACAAAATGTTGTAACATAACATGCAATGCTACACGCAATGAAAGAATTTGCCGTTCACATTGTGGCAATGTATTATGCAATGTAACGTAAAGATATCTCTTATTGCGGTCGCCTTGCGCGCACGAACCATGCACACTACACACGAACAGAGCATTTCAACTATGTGAGTGACATGCTCGGTTTGTGCGTGCTCTGCGTCAACACTTATGAAATGCTCTTTTCATGTTACCTCGCAGATTACGTCACTACAGTCTGTACCCAACTTGAGCCCCTGTTTTCGATCGTTGTATAGATCTAACTTTCTGAACTATTCTTCGACATCAAGGCCCTTTGATTCAGTATACGGTTCGTTTCAATACGTTGCCCAAGCAAGCAAAGAAGATATGAATCATAAATCTATAGCCGACTAGGAAAAAATGTCGCTTGATTTATTTTCACTAGGGATATTGAAAAATAAACATGTGTACCGAGAATCGGTATGTAGCCTGATTTACTGCGGTCCTTTTTAAATAGGGGCCTAAAAAAAATAAAAGGCCGGCCTTGGCAAGAGGCTTTCGTTTAATTATTTATTTATTTATTTATTTATTTATTTAAATCTTTATGCACAAAGTTGTACAAAGGCGGACTTAATGCCTTAGGCATTATCTGCCAGTCGACCTTAGGGTGGTGCAGAAACATAACATGGCAGGTGCAACTTAATAAATGAGAAAACAAATGAGAAAAAAAAAAAAATGTAAATACATACTTAGATACATACATATAAATAAACAGAGCTATAGTGAAAAAAAGAAATCAGTGCGATGATGATTCTGCCAACATCCTGCGAATATGCTCTCGTGCCTTCACTTTAAAAGAATATCGGCTAGTCGCCATCCTGATATTCGGAGGCAGCGCATTCCAAAGGGATATCGCTTGAACGAAAAAGGAGGAGTGGATAAGCCCGGAACGGTGTGAGGGACATCGTAGAAGTCGATTATTGGTAGACCGAAGATTTTTATTGTGCCCAGAGCAAAGAAATTGAAGTTCTGAAATCAGATAAGAAGGGGAAGAAGGGGAATTATATTTTTTGGGGATGTTTAAAAAGGCAGTGGCATCGGATTGAGAACTAAGTATAAGTTATTAACGTGAGAAATTGCAATAGCGATTATCGCACAAACATTTATTTATTATCTTCCTTACAACTATCATTACAGGTAAGTACCTAATGCGATAGTGCGGTCTTAAAATTAACTTAAATACAATTACTTAATTAACAACAAATAAAAATTAAAATACAATTATGATATACAAACATGAAAACAAAAAAAAAATCTAGTAATTACCTACATTGATACTATCATGATAACAATTTCTTATCTATACTTCTATACTAATATTATAAAGAGGTAAAATTTGTAAGTTTGTATGTAAGGGGTAATCTCTGGAAGTACTGGTCCGATTGCTAAAATTTTTTCACCGGTAGAAAGCTGCTTTATTCCTGAGTGACATAGGCTATATTTTATGTACGCGGGCGAAGCCGCTGGCAAAAGCTAGTATTCAATATACAGACTATGTTACCAACATCATAAACAACAACTTTGTTCTATGACATCTAAAAGTTAATCATAATTTTGTTCATCAGATTTCATACAAAAATAATAATAATTAAATGAATGTTCTAAATATTACGAAATCAATGCGAAGCAAGCGATAACACAACAGCCGAGGGGACGGGGTTTGGTCGGTGGGGGTGCTTGATGCGCTAGTGACGCGTCAAGCACCCCCGTCGAATAAAACAAGGAAATATTAAAGGATTGTTATTGGTAAATGTATTATGTTTTGAAAAAAGTTATAGAACAAAAGTTGTTGTTTATGATGTTAGTAATACAGTCCTGCAAGGTTGTTAGTGTTTTTCAAATAACCCAGTATATAAAAAAAAACACAAAACTTAAAATATACAAATATATACCTAAAGCCAACATCAGCAGCAGGTACTATTAAGTAATCATTATTGTCTTCCTACCCTTGTCCTATTGAGTCGATATCTGCAGCTCGTCCCCGTGATAAAACATCTGATGTTATTGTTTGGGCATGTTAGGACTCCTTACTATTCCGCAATGAAAGCATATTTTCGGATATCTATGGTGATTCTCAAGAAATCAATTAATGTACTACTATTGATTACCTGCCCCCCTAGCCAAGTTACAACCGTTTCGCTTGCGTCGAACGCTTCGAGTTGGCATTGCCGCCAATTCTTTTATTCTGACCACGTGTCTGAGCGTTGAGAGCGCGTCATTCCCGTACAGTTGAAGCTTTCTACTAGCGTTAACTATTGTAGATTAGCAACTTGGCTAGAGGTACTGTTATTGTATTTACTCACTGACTTGTGAAATGAAGGTATTTATGTGTCGCTTTCATAATATAGGGGTGGCATTTTTTGTCAAATAGTGCAATCTTAAATTGATATATTTTTCCATGACTG
The DNA here is from genome assembly GCA_949319445.1 of Mythimna lalbum. Classification (NCBI taxonomy): domain Eukaryota; kingdom Metazoa; phylum Arthropoda; class Insecta; order Lepidoptera; family Noctuidae; genus Mythimna; species Mythimna lalbum. The sequence goes on along the minus strand of OX439357.1, from coordinate 12,943,657 downwards.
CTTTAATAAGTAATATTATGTGATTATTCAACGTGGACTAGTCTTTGTGAAATAAAATTCGTGAATATAGCTCGGTTCTTTTTTTTAAACTGTTATATTTATGTGTTGCACAGTGGATGAGGAAGTAAAAAAGTTATTTCTTCAAGAGATGTAAAGTTACCTTTATTTACATCTCTCAGTTCGGATTTAACTATTTTTTTTTTTATATAAATAGCCTGAAATTGCCGGTCTGTGAGGTTAGTGTTACACCCACCGTGAGCGCGAATTTGACCAAACATAAGATCTATGTAATCTTGGCTTATATTACAAGTTGGCAGATACTGCAGTCTTTTTCTTGTTCTATAAGATGGTTATACATATCTTTTCAACTTGTTATGCAAATAAAAAAATTCTATAAATCCAGTTTTTCTGCTTGATTGCATTATTAAGTTTTCGTTCTATCTAAAAATTCAAATGGTATGCAATAATTTGGACCATACTTCTCGAATTTAAAATGTCAAAAAGATTATTTATCATGTTTATCAACGGATTTAAATTTAAGCATATTATGCTCCGCACAAGACATAAAAGCATCGTTAGCACTTTCGCTAAATAATTGGGACGCTAACCGCACTTTCATTGTTTTTTTTTTAAATATAGATAGTATGTTCTCGCCTTAATTTATTTGCTAAGTCCAATTTTTCCTTTTCTAGTATTACATTGAGCTCTTTTAAATGGCTCCAATTTATATGTCTGCCTAAATTGTCAACCATAATGACATATGCTTCAAAAGCATTTCTTAATAATTTAAGCATATGACACGGATCGGGAGATATGAAGATAGGTCGATTTGTAACTAGATAGCAAAACTGCGATTTTATATTTTCTGGATTTAGAGAGCATCCGAGTTCCTTTACTATGGAAATTTTTGCGGGATAGACGTCAAAAGTCAGTGAAGTCACTTCAATACCAGTTTCTTCCAGCAACTCTAAAATTACTAAGTTTGAGCGCTGCATGTTCTCCTGTAACACCGACAACAAGGAAATACCCTACTGGTATCTTGAATGCTCCGTTAATGGTCATAACAAAAAACTCAAGAGGTTTTGCCAAGTAATCGCTTGATGTCCTTTTATTACATAATTATGTCCTCAATACGCTGTGTGATCACCGTTTTGTCCATAACTAAGTTACAAAGCATTCCATGACCAGTATTTTGAGTTTTAGGCGATTATCACACTGCCACGCTGCAAGTTGCGTGTCAACGCACCAACGCGCGTACTTGCGGGAGTGCAGATCTGCATCATCGTGCGATTTTTTACGCACTCACGCGCGTAGTTTCGTTTTGTACATTCGCGCAGGCTCTGACTCATTTCATATAAAATCACACACGGCACTACGAGACTCAGTATGTCATACCTTGCGTATGGCCCCGCAACCACGTGCGTGAGTGCATGTTTCTCCGCTTGTAAGCGCGTGAATGCATTTTCGGTGTGTTGGACTGTTCGTGTTTTTTATGCAAACGGAGATACAACATGCGTTCACGTACACTTTGTGGTGCGTGGCAATAATAATATTAATAATAGTCTTCTACTTTAATGCTTTAAAAGATTCCTTTGTAAAACCTGTCTGCGCATCGACTGATTTGTACCATATTTTTATAGTGCGTGAGTGAGGTAGACAAGTCTGTTTTTTTTTTTTTGTATATACTCGTACGCTTGCGTGAATAAAAATGAAGGGTACAGGCAAACGTTCCAAGAACTGCAAATATTTGGTTTTTGAAATGTTATTACTAAGTGTAACGAGTTATTAAGTCATTTATATACCCCGAGGTTGTCTAAATGTGCGGATTGGTCTGAATTCACAAAGTTTTGTTCATGAATATCGGACAAAATATAATTTAACTTTGCAATTTTTTTACGGAATACTTTCTTTTGTAGTCGATTTATTTGATTTTTTTTGCTTTTTTATTTGGTTTTCTTTCCAGGCAATTGTGATTCGCAGTCTACGTTTTCAGGATGTTTCTATTATCAACATGTTATCGGAAACGTGTACCTACTGGTTACGACTTCCCGGGAGAAATCTTCGTCCTCATCTGCGGCTTGCCTTACTTGGCCAGCCGTAGTGAACAGTGACGAGGAATAGAGCTTCCATCTCTCTCTTGCCCTTATTGGCTGGTTTGAGTGGAGATTCGCAAGAGTGAACGTGCTCAGGGGAAGGATGTATAATCCAGTAAGGCCTTTTTGTTGCTAGCAACCGTTTTTGGGGGCCCATTTGTTGAGTGTGCAACTCATCCCGTGCCTTTTTATCGATGGATATTAATGACCTTGTTCAGGCAGGGGCCATAGCCTTAAAATAGTTCTTGGTAACCAGTCTACTTAAGAATACAAAAACCATAGCCCGCAATAGTTTTTTAACAACCGGTGGTTTTCCTTGGGTACACTAGCAAAGCGCGTAGAGTGATAATCACTGATTGGTACCATGTTCCATTAAAAGCTTCTAAACGAGCCTCTGCGAGGTTTCGGCCTCTCGTACGCCTTCTAAATAAAATAATAATAATTATCCACAACTATCACACAACGCCGTCTGGTCTCAAGCTAAGCAGAGCTCGTGTTATGGGTACTAGACAACTGATAAACATACTTAAGTATACATATATTTCTAAACACATACATATTATAGGTAAATTACACCCAGACACAGAACAAATGATCGTGCTCATCACACAAACATTTGGGAATCGGACCCCACAACCTCTAGGCACGCCACAATTATGGCGGTAAGTCCCCTCTTTGAGGCGTGGCTGGAAAGACCTCACGGTGTCCTCACCTGCCACATGACGCAGGATCTCACCGGACATGACAAGTTCGGGAGGTTCCTGTACCGGATTCGTGCGGAAGTGACGCCCGGGGGTCGCAACTATGCGGAACACCCGAAGGACACGGTGGAGCACAAAGTAGAGGTGTGCCCGCTTGGGAAACATTTAATATAAATAATAAATGATACAATAAATGAAACGACTTTCGGTATCTAAATTTTATTTGATGACTTCCCAAAAAAGCCTACGGTAATGACGTAATCTCCAAGCCCCTTCAACACCCACGTAATGTGAAGTTTTATTTACAGTTGCCCTCTGAATAAAGGTTACACGTGCAACTAATGCAAAACAAACAGTGGCAAAACCCCTGGAAACCGTACCGAGCGTAATATTTACTTTGTAAAAGTGGGCTTCATATAAACGTGAATGTTATAATGAAACTCGTTTATTTGAGAAAATGGCTAGTTGGCCGGTCGTTTCCTTATTAGACGGTAAGGGAGACGGTTGTTGAAAATTGACTATACAAGCAATACATGCGGCTTCATTTGTTTTTTTTTAAGCTAAAACTAGTGTGTGACCTCTTTTCTTTCCGTCTCTCTCAAGCTATTCTACCATCTTTGGTCCGCAGGCTTCGGCCTTAAGATGGTAGAATTAAAGTTGTAGGAAGTTTGACTACGATGGAGCGACATAGTCTAAATTGAGACAAAGCTCCTTAAAAAAGATTTAAAAAAAAGTTTGAAAGAGTTACCGTGACCCTAGAACGCAATAGGCAACTGAAGGAACACAGGTAGGATTTAGTCAGTAAAATTTGGACACGCCCTTTAGCTTCATCCTAGAGTGTGAGTAGGCACCTCAAAAAAAACGTCATTGTTTGTAGAAATTGAGTCGTTTTTATATTTTTTTTATTTGTTTCTTGAGATTCAAATATAGCTTTTGCCCGCGGCTTCGCCCGCCTAGTACATTCTACTACAAAAAGATTACTTCGTACTAGAGTAATCGAGTAACGCATGCACGTAAGTTTAGTTCTACAAACGACTTAGTTTTTTACTCTTAGTCTTCCGTCAACTTCTCAACTCTAAATCAACAGACAGACAGCAGACTGAGCCGAGAGCAAATATAGTATCAATATAACATCATCATCAGCCTTTTTAATGTTCCCACTGCTGGGACTCAGGCCTCCTCTTTAGCAGAGGGAATGGGCCATAATCCACCACGCAGGCCCAGTGCGGGTTGGTGAATGACACATGTCTTCGAATTTTTGGTTCTAGGACATGCCGGTTTCCTCACGATGTTTTCCTTCACCGTTTTGAGAGCAGTGGTGATGAAATAAATTACACAAAGTAATGCGCCTGGCTGGGTTCGAACCCGCGACCTACAACTCGTAAGTCGGGGCCATTACCACTCGGCCACCACTGCTCTATCAATATAACATACTAATCAGTAAATTTAAAATAATAAACAATAACATGAACATAAATTAGTAGTTCAAAACAAATTAATTACACTGTTGTTTACTCCAATTTTAACACAAACTATAATATAAGCTTCTGCTAATTTCTTCTGCTTATAAAATTAGTAGTGAATCGGAAAATTAATGGTAAATTGTTAAGGAAGATAAATTGAATTACAGTTCCGCTAAATTGGATTTAAAAAAATAATATTTAGGTACAATTTATTTCAACTTTATGGACAGGTAAAGGGAGATATATTGGTGATATAAGTGATCATTATCATCATAAGCCTTTTTTAATGTTCCTACTGCTGGGACTCAGGACTCCTCTCTCGCGGGCTCGCGGACGGCGAGCCATGGATAGCTCGCTGTCCGATCGTCCGGTAACTGTCCGGACCGAGCCCAAGACGTCGAAGTCGACGGTGCGCACTGTTCCCGCGCGCCTCAAAGAGTTGTCAGCAACAGGAGGGACCCAGCTGGGTCGAAGCCTACTGGGGCCAGGGTTATCCGAAAGGAAACTCGAGCCCCGGTATGAAGAGGCTAGAAGGGACGGGGTGGGTTTTTAGTCAGTAAGAGTCTGACACTATCACCCGCTCCATCCAAGAGCTAGAAGCATAAGATGATTTTTGCCCACCGAAAAAAATAAAAAAGTCCTCCTCTCTAGGAGAGGGAATGAGCTGAAATCCACCACGCGGGCCCATTGGTTGGTGAATCTTCGAATTTTTGGTTCTAGGACATGCCGGTTTCCTCACGATGTTTTCCTAAACTGTTTTGAGAGCAGTGGTAATGAAATAAATTAAACATAGTAATGCGCCTGGCAGGGCTTGAACCCGCGGCCTACAACTCATAAGTCGGGGCCAGTGCCACTTGGCCACCACTGCTCTAGGCAACTACTCATATCGAGATAACATATTTAGCTGATAGCACATCTCATTCATCTAACATAACCAACAACACGAAAAAGATTACTCTCACAAAAATGAACTCCCGAAAGATCTTTTCTACGTCCATTCACGACAGATGATTTACGATAAAAAGATAAAGATGTCGCGAAGCATCCTGAGCATCTGAAATATAAAAGATACCATTGAGACCATCCAAAGGTATGTTATCAAACTAAATCTCGCTTCAAAAAAGATATCACAGAAATGTACTATATGTTCAGTTACTCTTTTTTGTCTAGTGTATATGTGTCCGACGTACAAAATGTATGTTCAGTTACTCTTTTTTGTCTAGTGTATATGTGTCCGACGTACAAAAATGTGCTTTCTGTATGAGATTGTCTAAATATCGATGTAATCTTTTCATTTTATTTTGATATCCACTGCGCTCCATAATCCATCAATGTGTGTGCTTGTTACTCTTTCATGCTCAAAATTTTAATGAATTTGGGTGAAATTTGGCTAAAGAGAGATTTACTTAGAATAGGATATTTTTTTTTTTCTCTCGACGGGGAAAATCATCATTGACGAAACCCGCTCTTGGGTGGAGCGGGAGACAGTGTCAGAGTCTTACTGACTAAAAACCCCGCGCCGTTCCTTCTAGCCTTCATACCGGGGCTCTAGTTTCCTTTCGGATAACCCCGACCCCGGTAGGCTTCGACCCAGATGGGCCCCTCCTGTTGCTGACAACTCCTTGAGGCGCGCGGGAACAGTGCGCGCCGTCGACGCCTTGGCTCGGTCCGGACAGTTACCGGACGATCGGACAGCGAGCTACCCATGGCTCGCCGTCCGCGAGCCCGCGTCTACGGTGGCCGGAAATCGGGATCGGAATCCCGGCGGCGGCGGCGGGGGCGCCGTTGCCTGATGCGGTCTGCCTCCTCCTTTGCTAGCATTACTGCTTCGCAGAAGGAGGCGACCGCCTGCCACTCCTCCTCGCTCCGGACCATGGCCTGAACCAAGGCCCGGCGCGAGAGGTCTCCGCCACCGATCGCCCCCACGAGGACACGGCGTTGCTCCGCCCAAGCAGGGCACACCTCAACTGTGTGCTCCACCGTGTCCTCCGGGCGTTCCGCATAGTGGTGGCACCCGGGCGTCTCTTCCGCTCGAATCCGATGCAGGAACCTCCCGAACTTGCCATGTCCGGTGAGGACCTGCGTCATGCGGAAGGTAAGGACGCCGTGAGGTCTTTCCAGCCACGCCTCAAAGAGGGGACTTACCGCCATAATTGTGGCGTGCCCAGCACTGGGTTGCGATAGTCGCTGACGCCATTTCACCATGAGATCCCGCCTGAGGTCTGTCCGCCATACCTCGACCTGTCGCGGTAGTGGACTTTCACCCCGGCGTTGCATCTCCAGGCGCTTATCGTGCATGTGTGCAAGGACTGTTGCCTCCAGATCCCACGGTGGTAGGCCAGCCAGAAGGCTCGCCGCTTCGCGGGAGATCGTGCGGTAACCCCGCACCATCCGTATTGCCATGACCCTCTGGCAGGCGTTCAGTATGGACGCCGGTCGCTTTGCCAGCGACGGCGCCCACACCGGCGCCCCGTAGAGGGCCATGGACCGAACGATCCCCGCGTAGAGCCTCCGGCAGGAGGCGTCTGGACCCCCAAGGTTGGGCAGGAGCCGCTTGAGAGCAGCCCCAGCCCGGTTGAGTTTGGGAGCCAAACGTCGGAAGTGTTCTCCGAAATTCCATCGGCTGTCGAGAACGAGTCCCAGGTACTTCATCGTCGACCCGACGCCGATGCGAACTCCTCCTACCGTAAGTTGGGAGTCCGATGGTGGCGCATTCCGAGGGCCGTGGAAAAACATGGCCTCGGATTTGTGCAGCGCCACCTCGAGTCCCAACTCCTGGATCCTACCAACGACTATGGCAACCCCGCGTGTCGCTAGAGCGACCGCCGCCTGGTGCGACTCTCCCTGCGCTAGAACCAGTGTGTCGTCTGCGTAGCAGACCACGCTGACCCCGTCAGGGAGGTCGCCGCGCAGCACGTAGTCGTAGCCGATGTTCCACAAGGGTGGGCCTAGAACCGACCCCTGCGGAACACCGCACGACATCTCTCGACGTTTCCACTCTCCCTGGTGACCGGGGTAGATAATGGACCTGTCCGACAGGTAAGCCTCGACCACTCGACAGAGGTATTCGGGCACCCGGTGGTACCGGAGTGCCCTCCGGATCGTACTCCAGGGCAGGGAGTTGAACGCGTTGGCAATGTCCAAGGACACTGCCACGACGCTCCTGCCCCGGGACACCGCAACCCCTGTCGTGAGGTAGAATAGGATATAGGAACAGAACAGATGGTCGATGGGGACGAAAGGTTCTGGAGTGGCGACCACGTACCGGAAGACGAAGCGTTGGAAGGCCTCCAACAAGGTGGACCGACGACCTGGCCAGGGTCGCGGGAATCCGATGGATGCGTGACGCACAGGACCGGTCGCTGTGGCGACGCTTGGGGAGGCCTATGTCCAGCAGTGGACGTCTTTCGGCTGATATGATGATGATGAGGATATAGGATATTTCTTTATCACAGAAATAGGTTCCCTAGGGATAATTTTCTACTTTCTGGTACTACTTGGGCAAAACCGATGCTAGAAACTTTAATTCTTTATGTACACTATATCAACTTATAAAATAAGTGGATAACAAAGTTCGTGTACATAGGCGAGCTTAATTCCAAAATGAGTTTTCTTCTAGTAAATCATTGAGCGATAGAGAGAGATGACAATAGAGGGTAGGGTCCAGTGTACAATTTGAACATTAGAAATATTATGAATAAAATAATAAGAAATAAATAAGTATACCTACATACATAAATACACACATACTTTATAATATTATAAACTAGCTTTGCCCGCGGCTTCGCCCGCGTAGGTACAGAAATTATAGCCTATGTCATTCAGGAATAAAGCAGCTATCTATCGGTGAAAGAATTTAAGCAATCGGACCATTACTTCCAGAGATTACACCCTACATACAAACTTACAAATTTTACCTCTTTATAATATTAGTATAGATACTCTGACGAGTATTTCGAAAACTGTTAACGGTTCCGCTTTCCAATTATTTAATTACAATCTAGCCTAACTAATAAGACTAATAAGTAATTTATATCTAACTTATTTTTATACGGTTTTTTTTTTAACTAAAAATAGCGTCCTTTAGCACTTATAGAAGTCCATAGCACTTTCTTAGAGTCTGATATTGATAAAAACACTTTGTTTATATGTTATTTGCAGCATTGACCACTATTATACACTAACTTTAAACACTACACTAACTCAAAAGGTTTAGTTCTCTTTAGTCTACGCACTAGGTCCCATTCATGTGACGAATAAAATAAACTTATTCAAATTACCAAGCAGTAGCTTTTACAACATTGTGAACTATTTTAGAAATATTAAAACAACATAAGCCCTTTGTACCTTGCCTACTCAACCACTCAGGTTTATGAAGAACCCACTGGCAATCACAATTCCCAGACTTCATAAAACTTACCACAAAGCGCAATGTTTTCCGACGTTCATTTTAAATACACTTTTATAAACTTAAGACGGCGGTGTTGAAAATGTTTCTTCAACTATTTATGTCACTATGCTATTTTATTTGTGAAGACATTAGCCTTTTTGGTCGTTGTGGCGACGCTTGGGGGAGGCCTGTGTCCAACAGTGGACGTCTTTCGGCTGATATGATGATGGTGATTTTATTTGATGGTTTTTTTTATTTTTTTTACCCATTAATTACGTAACTTTAAAATGGTGGCTTTCAGTACAAAATAGGTACTTTTATTAAGTTTCCAATCCATTGAAAGGTTGCCTATAAAAATCGCTTTTAGTGATAATACGGCCCTTTGTTACACCCTATTGAATTGAAAATCTTACTGTACCTGAATCTTTTATTTATAGTTTACAGTAAAGTGTACCCTATGTTTATCTAGATTGATTATTATTTTAAAAAAAACTAAAGCAAACCAATAACTCTTACTAACAGTAAATAACGGTATAATTTCGTTTTTACAGAAAACCTATCTGCCCCTACCTAGCTGCTACACTGAGATTCTAACTGGGGCTTGTTATAAGAAATTTTTCTATACCTATATAAAAGAAATATAATTGTTATAGTCTGTCTAAATATTCAACCGACTTAGGAATTTTGTATAATATTATTTAATCAAATAAAAAATACTTTTGTTCGATACTTTTTATAAGGTTTTCCTTTTATTATACAATGATCAAGATCTCTTAATCAACCCTAATTATTGAAACAGTGTTGACTACATAAGTTTTCATTATATCTTAACTAGCTTTTGCCCGCGCGGCTTCGCTCCCGCTCTTCCCTACTCTCCACCCTACTATACCCAACTCTACCCTACACTACCCTACACTACCCTACCCTACTCTACCCTACTCTACCCTACTCTACCCTACTCTACCCTACTCTACCCTACTCTACCCTACTCTACCCTACTCTACCCTACTCTACCCTACTCTACCCTACTCTACCCTACTCTACCCTACTCTACCCTAATTTTATTTTTTTTCCATAAGAACTTTATCCTCACAATAACAATCTCAACAAAAAAAAAACAGCCAAATCGGTCAAGCCGTTTTCATGCTATGTCGTGATAACGGAAAACGGGTTTCATTTTTATATATATAGATAATTACCCAAGGCGTTTGACTTTTTAGACAGACTCTATTAACCTGTATAAATATTTTTACAAAATCTCAAGCATGGGTCAAATTGGTCGTTTCCTATGCAGAAGAACCGGTAAGAGACACCATAGTTGTTCTTTTAATTCATTAAACCCCAAGCGAACGCACCCATCGTCTTTCTATTGTGTCTCTAATTATCACGATTGAAGAATTAAAAAAAGGATTACGATAATAATTTCCATATCACAATATTAATAGATGTTCTCAATGCTAACTGCCTGCAGCATTGGGTACCGCCTACATCAAAAAGTAATAATAATAATAATAATAATATAAAGTTGAAAAACGAAGTAATCTATCAATTCGCATTAGAAAAAAGATACTATGTAAAAATAAAATAAATTAACACAAAGACATACTACTTTCAAAGTATTCTTGCAAGAGATTTTTTGACCTTTCACGAAACATACAAACAAACCAGCAAATATTTTTCCTACTTTATGACCCCAGACGCTATCACGAACGGGACCTCCGCTCGTCACGGACAAAATTGAAGACAGTTGTGGTCCCAATGCGCCGATGTCCGCCATTTTGTGGAAACAACACACGCGATAAGAATTATTGCAAGGAAAACAACAATCGTACGAAAAACAAAAGATATTATCCCCGAATTAGGTTTAGGCTGCTCACTCACGTCCGATAATCGGTGACCGATTTTTTGTAGGCGAAAAATAGAACACACAGATAGCAATGCAACGCACTCGTCTTACAAAAAGTCGGTCAGAAATACAGTACAATGTTACAAATATACAAAATCGGCCCGATTATCTGTCCTACAAAATGTCTGACGTGGGCGAGCAGCGTTATAGGGACACATGTTTATTTATGACTAGCTTTTAGCGCAGTTTCGCCCGCGTTTATTAATATACTTTAATTCCTCTCCTCTTTTCTTATGTCTTTCTCCCCCTGTTTTAAAGTGGGAAATTTAAAACAAAAATCGGTTTTGCCATTTAGGCGTGAAGACGTAACAAACAAACAAACTCACTTTCGCTTTTATAATAGTAGTAAGGATTGTTCATGGTTTCTAGTCTTTCATAGTAATTGTTTGACTTGCAACCTCGTTTTGTAATTAGCAAAAATTTACTTCTGTAATGACATACACCACATTCATAATCTACTAAGTCATGAGCGAGGAGGAGTGGCAGGCGGTCCCCTCCTTCTGCGAAGCAGTAATGCTAGCAAAGGAGGAGGCTAACTGCATCAGGCAACAGCGCTCTCGCCGCCGCCGGAATTCCGATCCCGATTTCCGGCCACCGTAGGCGCGGACTTGCGGACGGCGAGCAATGGGTAGCTCACTGTCCGACCGTCCTGTAACTGTACGGACCGAACCCAAGTCGTCGACGGCGCGAACTGTTTCCGCGCGCCTCAAGGAGTTGTCAGCAACAGCACCCAGCACCCCAACGGGGTCGAAGCCTTCTGGGGCCAGAGTTGGTTTTGAGAGGTAGCTCAGCCCCGGTATGAAGGCACGAAGGAACAGGGTGGGTTTTTAGTCAGTAAAAGTCTGGCTCAGTCAGTAAAAGGCTGCAAAACTCCTATCAGCCACTGCGTCTTTCATGTCTTGACATTCTACATAAAAGTACTATCCCCTTTAGTCAACTACGTAGTTGGCTAAGTGAACATACACACATACCTACAGGTAGCACGACGGTGGTCCTCAAGACACCGGGTTGCAGGCAGGCCAAGGAGATCATGCCACACCCTAATAAAGCCCTCACTAAAAAACTCCTTAGCCTAAACAGAGGTGACCTGCGCCTGGTGAATTTCCGGCCACCGTAGACGCGGGCTCGTGGACGGCGAGCCATGGGTAGCTCGCTGTCCGATCGTCCGGTAACTGTCCGGACCGAGCCAAGGTGTTGACGGCGCGCACTGTTCCCGCGCGCCTCAAGGAGTTGTCAGCAACAGGAGGGGCCCATCTGGGTCGAAGCCTACCGGGGTCGGGGTTATCCGAAAGGAAACTAGAGCCCCGGTATGAAGGCTAGAAGGAACGGCGCGGGGTTTTTAGTCAGTAAGACTCTGACACTGTCTCCCGCTCCACCCAAGAGCGGGTTTCGTCAATGATGATTTTCCCCGTCGACAGAAAAAAAAAATCCTGCGCCTGGTGACGGGGACCATTACCGGACACTGAATGAGCACCTCCACACAATAGGCATCACAGATAGTCTCCTGTGCAGAGCATGCTTGGAGGGGGAAGAGACAATTGCGCATGTGCTCACTGCACAGGTGTCACTGAAATTGGTACACGAACCTTAGGATCCCCGATTTCCCTTATAGATGCCCTGAAAAACCTAAAACGCCTAATCTATTTTTGGAGAGAGGTTGTCTGGTTGGAACTAGCCCACCGCTGTGGCCCACGTACAAAGGTCCACATAGAACTAAGTGCGGAAACTATACTCAGCCATAGAAATGTTACTATTTTTCCCACCAAAGTAAAAGCTTTCTTCAGCACACTGGATCTGCATCAGGCACATTTTCGCGTCCCGTTTCCACTATAGCTTAAAGGTCAATTAAAGTAGCTATTTCCCGATTTAAGGTCGACTGAAATACCACTTATTTTTGGCCGGAACGGCTGGCTAGCAAAAATATCTGTCTGGCACTGTTATATGAATAGTTCGAACAGAAATATCAGCTTATTGTTCGCTAAAGGGAGTTCCATTTCTGTTACTTTTCATAGGCGGCTCTATTTCTGAAACTGTATACGTCATCGTCAGATTCAGTATCTTAATTTTTCTATATTGGCAACTGTATTTTTCCAGCGGCTTCACTCATATTAAAGTTCAAAAGTAGTATATCCCGTAGACTAATCCTCGATGATATACTACAAATGAAAAAGAATGTCTGTAAGTAGGAACTCATCAAATGATTTCTCTGACGCTCTAAAGTGAAGTGAGAAAGCGTTTCAGACTTCTACTGACTAAAATCCACCTGTGTCCTTACTTTGCCCTTTGTGTTCCAAAACCACGATAACTATTTCGAGAATTCCCGAGGTTCAAGCGGGTATCCGCTCCACTGGGACCATACAGATTTGCTGAGATGTCTCTGAGGCGGGCGTGAGACACAAAGCAGAGTTGATAACTTGGGCTCGGTCCTTGTCTGACGGATAGACAGCGAGCTACCCATTACTAGTCATCCGCAAGCTTACGCCTACGGTTACCGAAAATCACCATGCGACTTCCGACGTTCCGGGGTGTTTCCTGTAGTGGGGGCTAGGCCGTGAGGATGTTCATTCCCTCACGGTAATGGCCATGTCTTTCGCTCACATTACAGCTTCGTGAAGGATGTGACCACTTCCCATTCCCTTTTGTTCTGGACCAGGACCTGAACCAGGAACCGGCGCAAGAGGCCACCACCGCCCGCATCCATGAGGAAACGGCAGTTTTCCGCCCAAGCGAGGCACACCTTTGCTCCACCCTGTCGTATGTTCGTGACACCCTTACCTTAACTGGTCATTTACGGTGAGGATCTTCTTCAGGAAAGGCAAGGACTACTCTAGCTACTACAAAAGGCAGGGTGATTTCATCATCTGCCGTCACCATCGTCAAAATCTAGGAATGGAAACCACGAACACAGCGCCAAATATAAACTGACAGAGATTTATTTACGAAATACTTATTTACGAGTATCTATCATAATCGAATAAATTAAAAATAAGGGAAAAGAACGGGAAATAAGTATGTAATAATTACAGCAGCCTGTTACAGCGGTATTTCAGTCAGAATTTAGTGTATAAATAAATATTGATTTTAAAGCTTTCGATTACCCTCTAGATGTTTGTCGTGTAACAAAGCGTTCAAAAAATTATAGCTACCCTCAATTATTTTGCCGTACCCAATTGAGTGCAGAGGCGTTAAATGGGTAAAAACTAGATCAACGAGGGAAGTACGTATAATCCATTGTTGCTATTACCCCATCAAAGCAGTCCGTCTGTTTTATGTTTATCGTCTTTTTGCCCTTCGGCGATGGACCCAAACGAATTATCTCAATCTTTGACCCAACTTCAGGTCACCGTACTTTGTCTTTATGAAAATAAACATACGACAAAACTTTGTGTTTGGAACAACCACTGAAGATTGCACGATGTTCGAGCTGTTGGCTCAACGTGTTGCGACTTCGATACCCGCTCGAAACAAATATTTGTATGACCTACAGATACTCGTAGTAGTTCTGTATCTGAAAGTTTACGTGTTTGTTTATGTACAATAAGGAGTAAGTCCCCAATTGGAGCAAAGCTTATAAATCCTGAGCAAGTTCCCATACTGTATAAGTACTACCTTTTAACACACAGTACACCATATTGGGAATATCACAGATAGCGTTGCCAGGCGTCCGGATAAAGCCGGACATAGTCAGGCTTTTTAGTTGCGTGTCCGGCCAAATTTGAGCATTTTTGGCTTTTGTTAGGCTGTTTAAAGACCATTTTGTGTAGAATTGTCATTAGAGTTTTGACTTACCTTATATCGCTAGCACAAGTAGAGTGGACATGCAATAGTCTAGCAATAGTATCACTTAATTTTATTGTTTTTTCTTTAGAATTTAAAAAGATTTTATGAATTTTATTAGACTTAAAAAAAATATCGACCTTTTTTACTAAATGTCCGGCTAAATAGGATAGATTGTCCGGCTTTTCAGTTTCAGGACCTGGCAACCCTAATCACAGATGAAAGAGGTTAGAATGGCTTTGTGGGGCAGGCGTGCCACAAAGTTGGGCAATGCTCATAGTTCATCTACCCAGAGCAAACATGCGATCTCAATGTGCGTGGTCTGCTAGTTGCGTAATATGCGTCCACGTCCACTGTTGGACTTAAGCCTCCCCCAAGTGCCACCACAATGAACGCTCCTGTGCGTCTGCCATCCATTACCATCCGCAAATATATACACCCACACTGTATATAGTGGGTCAAAATAGCTTAGATAGCCATTGGGTGGGACATAATGGCTATCGAAGCTATTATGCCTCCCCAATACAGACTTCATAATAACATCAGCAGATCTCGCAAACTCTGTAAATGACAGTCCTTTGTGCTGACGTTTATTTATCTCTCAAAATATGAGAACGGCTACATTATAAGTAAAATGGACTCTTGAAGCGACCCGATTTGGGTCCCAGCCCCAGGCTCCTTGAATCTGTTTGTTAATGCTGTTTGCTTATAGTCTACCTATTACTTATACAGGGTTATTTGTAAAACACTAGCAACCTCTTAGGACTATGTTAAGAATATCTAAACAACTACTTTAATTCTATAACTTTTGAAAATGTATCAAATTTTAGTTCATCAGATACAAAAACAAAAATATTTAAATTGAACGTTCTAAATATTACGTAGTCTATGTAAAGCAAGCGATAGTACAATAGTGGAGGGTAGCTGAATATGAGCTTGACCTATTTGCAGGCGTCCCTCACTAGTCGGTCGGTCGATGCGCTTGCGTCGCGTCATACGTGTTCTTGTAGCGAAATTCGGTAGTGCGGACGTAATTATCTTCACATGATGGTGTATCAGGAGCAGTGGTGGCCGAGTGAGCTGTAGTGGCCGAGTGGTTATGGCCCCGACTTACGAGTCGCGAGGTCGCGGGTTCGAACCCAGCCAGGCGCATTACTTTGTGTAATTTATTTCATCACCACTGCTCTCAAAACGGTGAAGGAAAACATAGTGAGGAAACCGGCATGTCTTAGAACCAAAAATTCGACGACATGTGACATTCACCAACCCGCACTGGGCCTGCGTGGTGGATTATGGCCCATTCCCTCTCCTAGAGAGGAGGCCTGAGTCCCAGCAGTGGGAACATTAAAAGGCTGATGATGATGATGATGATGGTGTATCAATATTCTAATTTCGAGTACACGGAAATGGTGCGAATGCTTGCTAGGTGTAATTATAATGTTTCGGAAGCCCGCTTACTATTATTACGAGAACAGTGCGCGGGTGCCATAAGTAGATACAGCAAAATACAGAGTTCAACGAAATCTTGAAGGTTTGTTTTTGGTAAATGTGTCATGTTTTGTAAAAAGTCATAGAACATAAGTTGTTGTTTATGATATTAGTAACACAGTCCTGTAAGGTTGTTAGTGTTTTACAAATAACCTTGAATAAAGATGTTTTGATTTTTTTCTGTTTATTACGGGTAGGCTCGCGTAAAACCACTATCTCACGATACGTAGCCGACGATGGAGCACGTTTGCCTAGAAGTAATCTATGCACTCCCTCTAGGTTGTAGCTAACAGGAAACACAGACTCCGGCAGGGAATTCCACTCCTTAGTTGTACGCACAATGATTGTATTCCCAAAACGCTTGGTACGTATTTAAAGTGGTATGTCTACCATGTATCGGTGGTGCCTTAATTTCTTTGAATTTGCGGCTAAACATCGCCATAAAACTCACCATTTTATCGTCTTGAGTGCCATATTACCGTATGTCAAGGCATAAACTTGAAGTAAGTTCTGCATAGTTTAGAACGGGAGATCCAACGCAGTGCTCCTCTATTTTAGTTTTCAATTACTGGGGAACCGAAACTTAAGTTTAACAAGTTTGCATCAGTGTTGGCGTAACCGCCTGTTCCCCTAGCCAAGTTCAAATCTTCAAATGTACGAGAGTGACGTCGCCTCAACGCTCAGTCACGTGATCAGAACAAAAGAATTGGCGGCAAGGTCAAGTCGAAGCGTTCGACGTAAGCGAAACGGTTGTAACTTGCCTAGGGGGGCTGGTCACGAATTCGGTCTTAGCGGCAAGCGGGGCGGCATCGCGAATTATACAGAAACAGCGTACAGTGAAGACGCAGTGCAGGCGCAGAGCAGGCGTGGAACAGATAAGGCAGATGATGATGATGACAAAAAAAAGAGTAATAAAAAAAGTATTTCGAAGTATCGCCAAACGGACATTGCACGCAGAACAGAGGATCGATAGAACTGAAAGGGTCTGAAGTGTCAAATGCGTACTGAAAACAAAGCATTGGAAAGCCTTCCCCAATTTCGACCGATGACCTGGTAAGAATCGCGGGAATCCGATGGATGCGAGACTAAGGAGTCGAGCGGAGAGCAACTCAACTCCACCAAGTACCGCAACAATGGATAAACTTGCCACTTTTTACTGCTATTCTCCACTCTAACCAGCTCCGTTTTAGTGGAAACACACCGTTCATCATCATCATCATCATTATGACCATCATCAGGCCTCCTCTCTAGGAGAGGGAATGGGCCGTAATCCACCACGCAGGCTCAATGCGGGTTATTACACACCGTTATTCCAGTGTAATTTGAGTCAGCGCGTGTTCATCTTCCTTTCTTCTACACCAACTGTCACACTGTCAATTCATTTCTTTTTCCTTCTTATGACATCACTCACACAATTTATCAATGTATTCTTTAACCTTCCTCTTTCTCCACCCGTTAACGAGATCTTGTCTAATTATCGATATTGCACGAAAACTAAAATCTACTCTATCAAAATATATCCGGGAAAACTAACTACAAGCATACAGAAATCCGAGAAAACAGAGCCATGGACATTGAACAAAGATTAACAATCGTTTGCGACTTCCCCAAAATGAAGAGAAAAAGATAAACGTGAAGATAAAACGGACATTCAATAAGCGATACTGTCGTCCAAAACAAAAAGCCAGATAAGTTCCTGAAATGTACTTTTAAGGTCAGAGACAATATCGTATAACATGGAAAATAGATCTATTATTTCCCTTTTTTTTATTAATTAACCGCGCTAGAAAGAGTACCGGGTAAAATGGGGTTAATAGAAACTTAAGGTTGAACAGACACAAAACTTTAAAGGTTTTTTTTTTAATTGATTTATTTATTAAAAAAAAACCGATGCTTTATCGATATTATGGTGTCAAAGTGAAAAAACAAACCAAAGTTTTGTCTCTATTCACCCCGTTTTACGGTATGTATGTATGTTGTTTGGTACGCCCAAGAACCTAAACGATTTCTTGCATTGTAGTTTGAGACGTGTCGATAGATACATCTTAGGGCCCTCACCCACGGCGATTGTAGCGACGCTTACTAAACGCGCGACAGCATCACTTCTAACGCGCGTTAGTCGCATTTGCAAGCGCTATAGAAAAAATGCCAACGCGCTACAGCATCGCGACTGTATCGATGCGAATGCGCTATAGCATCGCTACAAAAAGTTGTGAGAGGTACACTGGGTATATCATCATCATCTTCCTAGCCCTTTCCTAACGATGATCAGACTTGCTGGCAACAGGCAGAAGGTGCGTCGCTCGGGGAGACTCCTTTCATGCACCCCACAACATCATTGGATGGCATTGCCGTGGCCGAATACTGGGCCAGACAAGGAATTAGTTTTGCCATCGACACTCTAAGAAGAAGAAGACGACACTTGCAGTTCTAGAACCCCGGTAACTCTTTCAAACATTCCTGCAGCTCTAGTAGGAAGCGGCCCTATAGGACCTTTTCGGATTTGCTGACATCTCTGTTAGGCGCGCGTGAAACACTGCGGGCGGTTGACTCGGATTTGGCCCTTACCAAACGGTTGAATGGCGAACTACAGGGCGCGAGGATGTCCGGTTTCTCATGGGTGCGACCGTCTCCTTCACTTACATTACTACTTCACAGAAGGAGGTGATCGCTTCCCAGTATCTCTTGCTCTTGCTTATCATTCTAAAAAAGTGCGCTCATAAAGTAATTTGGAGAAAAAAAGGTCAGAAATACCTACCAAGTTCTTATTCGAATCAATGCCCAAACATAGGCATTGTATTACATTTATAACAAGGCATATAAATGTAATACAGAAAACAAAAGACAATCGGGTGCTGCTCAACACAGAAACGAACAAACTCCATTTAACGATCTTCATTCATCTACATAAGGTCTAAGATCCCTTTACGGGGATAAAGGTGAAAAACATTTCCGAGTGACGGGTTCTGAACTATACCTACGAGTACTCTACATTGGCTTCGTCACATTTTCCTGTGAATAACCTTGTTACATGTGTTTACCGACAAAAAAGGATATCTTGGCACACCTGGGTATCGTAAAAGTCTTTCTTAGAAGAAAAAATACAGTCACAACACGATGCGGAAAACGGAAATCCGGAAGGTGTAACACAACTTAGGAGAAGCATTTATATGCATTAATTTATACCATTCATACTTCCATACCAACATTATAAATGCGAAAGTTGCTCTGTCTGTCTTCTGTATATATGTTACGCCTTCATGGTTCAACAACCAAATCGATTTTGATGTTTAGTATGAAGGATGCTAGAACTCCAAGGATAAATATGGGCATAAGTGTTATCCATCTTCGACTTCGTGTCCACAATAACCAACATCCACGTGGACGAAGCTGCTGGCAGAAGCTAGTAATCAATGTATATCAATGATAAAATATAACAAATTCCCCCTTTATTTCACTACTTAATTCTTTTTTATGATACAAGGATAAACAGCCTTTTAATACTCCCACTGCTGGGACTCAAGCCTCGTCTCTAAGAGCAAGTTCCTATGTCGGCTCAGATATCTGCAATATAAGGACTTATTTTTTATCCCAAAAATAAAAATCTTCAGTAAACCAGCGATTGCAGCTTTTGGTGCTGAGGGCACAGTATTGAGAAAATATAAAACATTTTATATTTTTTTCTTTCTTCATTTCCAAATAGTCATAAAATAAGCGATGCGATGTGTATTGGTAAAAAAATATGACCGTACCTTCCTTATCCTTTTGGTTTACGTTTATGACAAATCATTTCCGTATCCACGACCCCGAAGACGTAGGAAAATACATGTTTATTAACTTCCTTTCTATACATACATATAATAAATCTATAGAAGTTTTTTAGTTGTGCACTCAAAAAAATAACGACCAAGCCCGAGATGTATAGTAGACGGCGCGCACTGTTCCCGCGCGCCTCAAGGAGTTGTCAGCAACAGCTGGGTCTAAGCCTACTGGGGCCAAGGTTATCCGAGCCCCGGTATGAAGGCTAGAAGGAAAGGGGAGGGTTTTTAGTCAGTAAGAGTCTGACAATATCTCCCGCTCCACCCAAGAGCGGGGGTTGTCATAGGATGATTTTTGCCTACCGAAAAAAAAAAATTACGTTGTGTGTTTACAAGCATCGAAACACTCTGCTATTAAAATAAATACTTAATCGGTTTCAATGCTTTAAACACTAGAAAGCCGATAGAGGAAACACTTGCATAAATAAAAGAGATTTTTATTCGAGCTCACAAAATTTCATCTAAAAACGTATTTCCGTGGAAAAGCAGCTTTTGTGCCGATGAAAGCGTATTTTAGCAACGAACTCAAAATGAATGGGGTCCAATTTGTATGCATTAGGTACATGGTTGCCGCTGCAGCGTTCCACCTATGCGATAGGTTACGTTCTAACTCATTTAACACAATTCCACTTTCATTTTGACACATTTTCTACTCAGGGTTTCAGCGCTATTTTCTATGGAGCGTCTTAACTAGTACTATTGATCACAAATATGGACCCTTTTGTCGTGGCAGGGAATTGCACGCTTTAGCTGTACACACGTTAAATGTGTTCCCAAAACTGTTTTGTACGTATGAGTGGGATGTACACTAAATGGTCCGATGATGGAACAGATGGAAGAGAGCAGTGGTGGCCGAGGTCGCGGATTGAAACCCAGCCAGGCGCATTACTGTGTGATTTTATTTCATTACCACTGCTCTCAAAACGGTGAAGGAAAACATCGTGAGGAAACCAGCATGTCCTAGAACCAAAAACCTGCACTGGGCCCGCATGGTGGATCCGTGATCCATCCCTTCTCCTAGAGAGGAGGCTTGAGTCCCAGCAGTGGGAACATTAAAAAGGCTGATGATGATGATACAACAGATTTGGCGGAATTAAAATTGTGCATTGTACAATCCCAATGCACACTCTTCGAATATTAAATGATAGAAAACCGACAGGCTAACAACTCATCGTCGAAGCTCAAGAGTTTGGAGTTTTGACTCTACAAGTGCATTATTGCCATCTCATTCAGACAGACGGTTGTATTTTTTTTTTTTTTGTAAAAAGTTAAGTATTTAGCTAAAAAAAAGTACAAATACAGATTTAATCGACCCTCTCATCCCTCATTCAAGCTTCATTATCAATGATCAACAGGAGGGGACGTACATTATAATGGCTTACCCTCCGGTCTCGTTTGCATCACTCCTTTCAACCGAACAAATTGAATTCAAGAGTCACTGAACAGAACGGCTTAGCTGTCACTTATGTATTGAGATAATTATATTACTTATAATGAAGCAAGATGGAGTAGATTGCTGATAAATTTTGTAGACGAATAAAGATCTCATGGTTTAATATAATCATTTACAATTCGATGGACGTCTGTCGGCTGAAATTATTTAAAATACTACCATTATCACACGGGTGTACAATAGGGGTGTAGTTGGGTGTCAGCTTCGGATTTCAGCCAGTAGACCTTAACAGGCGGCGGAATACCTAGTTAAAATCGTTGACTTCCGACAAACTCTCACCAGTGAATCCAAGTAGCTGTATTGCACACGGCGGCCACACCCCGGTAACCACGTCGGCTCATGGGCTAAACCTGGTAGAGAGGGACTCGAGTGTATCAACACTCAAGCCTTGCGATTACTCCTCGCATCGTGCATACGGTCTGTCTTGGTCACAATGGCAATCCACTTTCGGTGGCGAGGCAGCTAGGCATAGTGAAAGGCCTAAAGGATGGACGATAGGAGGCATAGTTATCGTTCCACCAGACACTGCATCCAGTCTTCCTCTAATCGTAGCGGTTTCCACCGTCCGGTTCCATTGGATCAAGGAGGGCACGGAAGATAGAGTGCATCTGTGTTCGCGCGCACACTTATGCACTAAAATATATCCTGCGCGCATGACTGCTGACTGCTTCCGATTATCACACGGATACTATAAAAGCGAAATTTTGTAGTTTGCGTGTTTGTATTTTTTGTTCATTAGTCCTTCACGCTCTAACGTCTCTTTCTCTCGCCTTCTTATGTATATACTGTATGTGGATGAAATTCGGCACAGGAGTAGACTATGTACTTTTTTTCGGGAGTATGATTCCTTGGGATAATTATCTACATTAACGCGGATTACGGTGAAGTTCCAAGTAGTGAAAAACTTACGGAAACGCAATAGCATGACTTGGTTCTGCCATCTTTTTACACCTTTGTACCATTGGAAAACCCGACGTACGGTGAGTGTGACCTCTGCGGTCCGGACAAGCGTTTTGCCTCGTCGCATACACCGCGTACATCAAAGGATTGGAACAATACGCCTACAGCGGTCTTCCCTTTCGTTTAGAATTTAGATATTTTCAAGGCTAGAGTGAATAAGCTCTGTATAAACTAGTGCGATTCCCCTTCAACGATTGCATCACTAATTACCATCAGGAGGGATCGCAGTCAAGCACTAGTTTATACCATAAAAAAACTCGTCCCATTTTTCAAGCAGGTATTTTCCTGTGATGTTTATATTTTCATCTCAAAAACACGTGGTACACGCCATTTTATGACAGCACGGGATCGTAACGGTTTTAAGAACTTAGAGCGGACTTTAGAATTGACTCGCGTTTTACTTTCAACTCATTTTATTTTTATCTTCCAAGCATCAAGACTTTTACTGTCCCGGTAGACTCAAAAGGTCTATCATATACTTTTATTTGATTCTGTCTGACCCAGCAGTTGTTAAAAAAGAGCCCAATAGAAAGCGGTTAAGCTCTAAAAGTAAATAAATTTATTATACGTCTTGTCCTTGTCTCGTCGTATTTAAGAACTCGTATTTATTTAATTTTTGTAGATTCAGGTGGGTTGGGGTAAGATCGGCATAGGGATAAGAACGTATAAATTTAATTTTTCCACTTATTTAGCTTTATTTTTAATGGGCAAGGTGGACATAATGACGCGGCACGCAATATGAGTAGCACTAAAAATAAAACTAAATAAGTGGTATAATTTATATTTATACGTTCTTACCCCTATGCCGATCTTACTCCAACGTACTTTATTTGATTTACTATTTCATCTACATAGGTAAAACTTGCGACAAGCTTTTAAACCATATAAATTGTACAATGACGTTATAAGTTGATAGTAAAAATTTTAAAGGAAAAGTTTATTTAAAACTTTTACTTTTTTTTATTAATGGGAACATGATAAAAAAGCTGATGATAATGATGATGATGATTATTTTATTATTTTTAGCAAACTTAAATAAGAACTTGTTTTCAAAACGTTTTTTTTTTTTATTATATAGGTAGGTGAGCAAGAAAACTGTCCAAAATCACTCCAAAGCCATAAAATGGGGGTGCAAAGTTTGTATGGAAAAACTTCCTTTCATGCGAGCAAAACCGCTGGCAAAAGCTAAAGTTGCATAAAAAAGCAAGTTTGAGAACAGCTCAAAGTTGCTCTTTACTGGCTCAGAATTTAAGATGACTAACATTTCGTTTTAAATTAAAGTGAAGAGAGTCGAGTGATTCAGTTAAGTCGGTTTACCGCTCCGTGGCACAAGCTTGGGGTGAAATGTGTCGTTGATAAGAAGGCACTTACCAAAAATAATAGTTTGAGTTTTGAAACTATATAGCTATGTATCTTTTGCCCGCAGCTTCGCCAGCGTGCATGAAATATAGCCTATGTCACTCAGGAATAAAGCAGCTTTCTATCGGTGAAAAATTTTAGCCGATCAATCGAGGAAAACTATAAAACATCAAATTGCGAAGCAGTGACCAAAGACCGTATATTTTTTGAATTAACATCATTTTATGTATGTATTTAGAAATATATAAGTATGTTTATCAGTTGTCTAGTACCCATAACACAAGCTCTGCTTAGCTTGGGACTAGATCGCGTTGTGTGATAGTTGTGGAATATTATATTATATTATTATTATATTATTTTTACTGTTTTCAGATTTATATAATTATACCTGTGCTATATGTGCTATTATTTTGTATTGTAACATCTTTTAATACCGTGTTTTTTGCAAATCAATATTATTATTATTATTTCCTTTATTCATTCAACATACATACAAATTATATTTTTAAATATTTCAATAAAAAATAAAAAAAACATTTAAAAATATAAAAAATAGTGTCCCACCGGTATCGGGAACAGGGTCCAAGCCACCGGCGGTCAGGGCTCCAGAGAAAGGAACCTCCTGACTATACGAGCCGTATCCAGGAGTACCGCTTTCTGAATCAAGCCCTTGATCCAGTCGCCTAACGAGAGCCTCCTAAGGTGTTGGTCGAGGCTCTTGGCTATTAAGCCATTGGCTGAAACGACTATCGGTACAATAATCGCTGAATCCACTTCCCACATGTCGACAACCTCGCGAGCCAAGTCAATATACTTGATTTGTTTATCTTTCTCGGCTTTCACGAGGTTCTCGTCATGCGGAACGGATATGTCAACAATCATTGCACGCCTCTCGCATCGGTCCACCACCACTATATCAGGCTTATTGGCTACAATAGTCCTGTCAGTGATGATGGACCGATCCCAGTACAACGTGATATCGCCATTATCGAGAACTGGGTCGGGCACATACTTGTAGTATGGCACCTCCGATTCCACAAGAGAGTACTTCAGAGCAAGTTGCTGATGTATAATCCTGGCTACAAGGTTATGTCTATGCAAGTATTCCCCGTTAGCTAGACGAGAACAACCAGAGATAATGTGGCGGATTGATTCACCCGGTCGGTGACATGCCCGACAGATGTCAACCGTGCCGTCCTTCACAATAAATCTCCGGTAGTTATTGGTCATGATAACTTCGTCCATAATTGCACAGACAAAACCTTCGGTTTCCCCAAAGAGGTCACCGACGCGCAGCCAGGCTACGGACGCTAGTTGGTCTACATCGGGCCCATGAAGGGCCCGGAAAAAACGTCCGTGAAGTTCCTTACTCTGCCATACTTCCTTGCGTACGTTAGTGTCAAGCACTACAGGTTTGCGCCAGTTCTCGTTAGCCAAGGAGAGCGGGGTGAGTCCCTTGTCCACTGCCACTACATCACGATGCATACCCACGTCGGCGGCTAGGAAGTATTCCCTGAGACTGCATACCTCGCGATTGTGTAGGGTCTTAGCATTTAAAAAGCCTCGACCGCCACACTTCCGCGGGATATACAGTCTCATTACCGACGACCGAGGGTGATGCATTCGGTATGCAGTCAACAGTGTACGAACCCTCCTATCCAGGGCGTCAAGTTCCGTTTGAGTCCATTTGAGTACACCGAAAGCGTACATCAATACCGGCATGACCCAACCGTTGAAGGCACGCACCTTGTTTCCACCTGACAGAAGGCTCTTAAGTACCTTCTTCAGGCGGCCAAGGAAGCGCTCCCTCAACGATTGCTTCATGTCAGTGGCATTGATGCCTAACGCTTCCGACATACCCAAATACTTATAGGTTTCGGTTGGAGAGAGGGACCTCAACTTTATGGAATCCGAGAGTTGGGTACCCACGGATTCCACAATCTCCCCTCGCTTTATATGCATGATCGCACATTTGTCCACACCAAACTCCATCCTAATGGCACTACTGAAGGTTTCAGTTACCTTCAGTAGTTCCATCAGTTGCAGATTGTTGGGGGCAAAAAGCTTCAAATCATCCATATAAAGGAGGTGAGATATAACCTGACCACCTCTCTTCAACCGATAGCCTAGGCCTGAATTCTCCAGCAATGTGCTCAGAGGATTCAAGGCTAGGCAGAACCAAAGCGGACTCAAACTATCACCCTGGAATATACCTCGCTCAATCCTTACCGGTTCGCTGTTCCTCTGGATATTTCGACATCCTGGATAGCGAAGGACCGTCCTCCATTTCCTCATACATGACATCAGGAAGGTGCGAAGAGTTGCATCAACTTTATACAACTCCAGCACCCTCATGAGCCATGTATGAGGAACTGAGTCATAGGCCTTCTTATAGTCTATCCAACATGTCGACAGATCCTTTCGGGAACGCCGAACCTGTTGGTTAATGGCCATATCGATGAGGAGTAGCTCCTTAGTACCGCGGGACCCATTCCTACATCCATTTTGAGAGGCAGACATGATAGTGTTATTATCAATATGTTGGTTAATTTTTTCTCTCAAAATGGATGTAAGAACCTTGTAAACTGTCGGCAAACATGTAATCGGCCGATAGTTTTTGGGTTCCGCGGTGCTACCAGATTTGTGGAGCAGGTGGGTAACTCCTGTTGTAAAAAACTCGGGTAGCGAACCAGACTCTAAGGCGGTCTGATACTGAGATGCCAAACGAGCGTGCGACCTTACAAGCCACTTTATCCAAAAGTTGTGCAGTCCGTCCGGCCCTGGAGATTTCCAATTAGGCAACGGACGGACTGCACGGGCCACATCTTGGGGGCTGATTGTGATTGCCCCCATTTCTGGTATCGATTCGCACGCTCGTTCGACCTCTCGAGTCCAACCACCTTCAGTATGACTGACAGGCACCGACCAGATGTTGCGCCAGAACGAACACATGGCGTCATCATCCGGAAGGCGCGTGTCAGTCACACCTTGGTCCGGTTGCTCCCAAGCCCTGTATACCCACCTTTCATTATTCCGGAATGTGCTATTCTGGATGTACCGCTCAACCCGCCGCTTATACCTTCGTATACGGTTTGCCCATGCATACACCTTCTGCTTCAGGAAGTCGATGCGCTCTGTGACATGGGACATATAGTCTCGGGGGCTGATGTCAGTCCCCGAAAACGCCCGTCTCACAAAGCGCATCACTCGTGGGCGAGTGTTGCCCTCCCTGAAGCAGATTAGTTTGCCGATGAGTGCTCTGGCCCCACCAATACGACGCTCGATCCTGCACTGCCAGGCCGGCACAGCTGGTTTTGGTCGTGTAGCTACGTCGCTGTTTGGAAATTTGACGTGAGCTACACGACATGCCGCTACGGCCGCGCAGTACATGATCGAGTGTGTATCGGTGAGATCTTCGCAGTCATCAAAATAGTTTGACAACTGCGAGTCCAGAGCAGCCACCAGCGCCTTATTCTTATTACACATGGGCAAACGAGGTAAACGTGGCCTAAGTTCAAGCGGCATGTTGCGATACTCCCGAATAGCACACTCCAAAGCACTCCTCAATTCGTTAGTACTTACATGTGTAACAATGTCAGTGCTCTCCTCGTCAGCGTGGATGGGGAGATGGTTGGACGGTGATACCTGTAAAGGTAACGCCGTCTGTGACGAGGAAGCAATGACATGGCTACCCATTTCCGTTCGGAGGCGATCAAGTACAGTATCGTCCAACATATGATTACGCTGGATGACCCGTACCTGATCCGATAATCGTTGTGCCGAAACGTTGACGGCTGGCTCAAGCACCTGAAACAAAGAGAGCATCCGAACACGGTACGCGGTCAGGTTGTTTCCTCCCTCTGTAGCCCCATAGTATGCGCGCATGACGTTTTCATTGGTCGATTGCGTCCATCGCATGCGCGGCACACTTCCGCCGGTAGCTGGGACCCTGTCAGAGACCGGTGGGCCTCGAGGTCCTAAACACGCCGGCGGCCGGCGTCCTCCCCGACGACGCACAGGTGGTGGTGTCGTCGGCGGCGAGTAGTACTCGTCGCTCGAGCTCGACGCAGCTGCCACGGCCGGTATCACAGCACTCTCGGTGAGGCTGGGTTCCGGCGGCGGCGAGGCGGAGCTGAGCGACGAGGCCGGAGGTGGTGGGCGTGCACTTCGAGCAGCAGCTCTTGTCAGCATTGTTGTAAAAGCATGATTGTTGTCGTATTATTGCATCATTTTATGTGTGACATAAAATGTCATCTGTCTGATTCAAAATTTTCTTTTCTTTCCATGTTTTGGCCTTTATTTATTGAAGAGAAGTTTATATTTGATTTATTAATTATTTAATGGACTTCTGGGATAAGAATTTGTAGGATTACGGCTCCAAAACTATTAATTTATATAAAAAAATTTCCATGAACGACACAACACTTTTGACATGACTTTTATTATTATTATTATTATAAGACCCTGCTTTTTGCCAAATTTAAGGATTCTAGATCAACGGAAAGTACCCTATGACTTTTGATTCCCTTGAGACTTCCCGTTAACTTAGAAGTTTGATTATTTCACAGCTTCAGCGGACCGCAGACCTGAGTATGTGGTTTTAATTTCAACCCGATACCTCCACGTGTTCTCGAAATAAAAGGTGTTAACAGACAGACATTTATTGTGCGTACAGCCAGGGAGTGAATTTCCCTACCGGAGTCTATGTTTCCTGATAGCTACAACTTAGGGGTCTGTAAGTCAAGAGTGAATAGGTTACTTCTAGGCAAGCGTGTTCCATCTTCGACCACTTCATCTTTTACCATCAAGTAGCCCGATTCACGTAATCAAACCCGTAACGATATCGTAGCGACTTAGTCGTTTTTGTCATTTTCGTATTCACATCCATCAATCGAGTTTGAACGACACCGATTTTGAAATCGTTCGATCGAAGAATCGTTGAAGCGTATTCAGCTGTGTGAATCGCCTTTCAATTGCTGGCTTGAAGTATTCTCGTAGACAAACGTTGTTTGATCGGGTCGGATGCCAACGACTAAATGTCAAGTATTGCAGTTCAAATCACAGAGTACTTTGTAACATGGTAATACTCTCATACTGTGGTATCTGGCAACAAGTCGTTGATAGATCATTTAATTTCGATCCAGTTCCATGGTCGCCCTATCCAATCCCGATTAAAGAACACGTGAATACCGATTTTGGATAGGATTTCGATCGAACGACTATAAAACTTCAACGATATTTGGTTTGTTTGATTTTACGTGAATCAGGCTACAGGTGAGATGGTGGTCAAACGCAAGCCTATCAATAATTAAAAAAAGACAGGTTCACAACAACGTACACCCTTGGTTTCATTTTTCCTTTTGAAGTAAGGAACCCTAAAAACAAGTAAATTCTGAAGCGTGACGTAGGTTTAACATCTCGAGTTTTGGACCTGCAATGCGCAAGGTGAGGCCGCAGGTGTTCCGCTCGGAACGACTCGAAACCAGCTGGACTTAAGTTATTGACTATGTTGTGTTCGCATTTTTTATACACAAGAGGTTCTTTATACTGAACAAGAGATTACTGAAATAACAATTGCTCGTTTCAGGACTTGTTAGATAAGAAAGTATTTCAATATATTCAGAAACGTGACTACTCTACTCATTCACTTTTAAATACATTTGATTAGAGATGAAACGTATATATTG
This sequence comes from Mythimna lalbum, assembly GCA_949319445.1. Lineage (NCBI taxonomy): Eukaryota > Metazoa > Arthropoda > Insecta > Lepidoptera > Noctuidae > Mythimna > Mythimna lalbum. The sequence goes on along the minus strand of OX439357.1, from coordinate 12,914,562 downwards.
GAACAGGTTTTTGGAATAGCCAAACGGTCAGCATAAAGCCGTGGCCTCTTAAATAGTGTGACGACACCACAGCGATTTCCAGCCACCGTAGACGCGGGCTTGCGGACGGCGAGCCATGGGTAGCTCGCTGTCCAATCGTCCGGTAACTGTCCGGACCGAGCCTAAAAAGAAGCGTCGACGGCGCGCACTGTTCCCGCACGCCTCAAGGAGTTGTCAGCAACAGGAGGGGCCTAGCTGGGTCGAAGCCTACTGGGGCCGGGGTTATCCGAAAGGGAGCTCGTGCCTCGGTATGAGGTAGATCTTGTCTTCTAATTTTTGACATTCACGCAGACGAAACCGCTGGCAAAAGTTAGTAACTAATATTTATATAAAGCTCAGTACTCGTAAAAGAGTACCTAGTTTTATCCAAACATTATGGCCATCTTAGGAGTTGTAAATAACGTTATCACAACATTGATATAGCGATTCTAGCCGCCTTTACCGCTCGTAAAAGGCTCTTCTAGGAGAAAGATTGTACCTTATATTTCATATTAACTCAAAAGGTTTGGACATGCACTTAGTACCTAAAAGGTATTATAAAGAGGTTAAGTTCAAGATATATTGTTTAGTAACAACAATCTCTCAATGCCTCTAAGCCAAAGACTAACCATACAAGATTCGATAGGAATGAGGACCTGGATCGGGTAACAAGCATGATATCTGATAAAATGCAAACCATGTTTGTATTCGAAAGGTCCTTTAAGGTCCAGATCCCAACAATGAAAGACTGGACTAAGGGACTCGAACCACCAGAAAAAGATAGTCTGGTATGGTACACTGATGGATCCAAAATAGAATACGGTACAGGAGCGGGAATATACGTAAAAGGCTACAAATGTAGTAGAAGCTTAGGGAAGATGGCAACAGTATTCCAAGCAGAAACATATGCCATAATAACCTGTGCTCAAGAGAATATAGAAAGACAAACCAAAGATAAATCCATTTATATTCTAAGTGACAGTCAAGCTGCAATCAAGGCCATGGCGTCCTACAAGGTGGACTCCAAACTTATTCTGGACGCTATCCGGGCCCTGAACAGGCTTGGGTGGCGTAACAGGGTAAAGTTGATGTGGGTCCCAGGGCATAAAGGAATCCATGGTAATGAAATGGCGGAAGAACTGGCAAGAGAGGGCTCAGCAAATGACTTTGTGGGATCAGAACCATGTGTAGGCATCTCGACGTGTCTCGTGAAGGCCGCATTCAGGGAGTTTGCAGATCATAGCCAAAGAACACACTGGCTGTCTATTACGGGTCTGGAACACTCCAAAAAATTCCTGGGCTCTACGTTCAAGGCACGGGAATGTATCAGGAATATGAGCAGGGGGCAAATCCGCTACCTGATGGGTGCCTTTACAGGGCACTTTGGAACCAACGACATGCTCATGAAAATGGGTCTTGCTGCGACTTCCATGTGCAGGTTGTATGAGGAACATACAGAACGCATGGAGCACCTGCTGTGCACATGCGATGCTTTGGCTAACAAGCGAATGAGTCTTCTAGGGGTAGGATATCCAAGACCAGAGGATTACAGGCTCTTATCCCTGCATCTCGTTGTGAAACTTATGAAGGAGATTTTCAGCGAGGTTGGGGAGGAGTAAGCTATCTAGGGGACCACAAAAGATCCACATGGGTCGAACTGTCTGAGTTGTTTCTCGGCCCCTCAACAAGATAAGATAAGATAACAACAATATAATAATGTTAGACGACATAATCAGATTCATCATCATCATCATTTCAGCCGCTAAACGTCCATTGTTGGACATAGCCTCCCTCAAATATCGCCACAACGAACGGTCATATCTCATAATAGAATAGAATAGAACACAGCACAACGGTACAAAGTAAACAAGAATAAAAGATTATTTAGACATCATTTAGTAGTAAATAGTACACAACGAACTACTTACATATTTATTTTTCTCTTTCTCTGTCAAATACATTGTAAGGTTGTCTGTAAAAAAAAAACACTTTTAGCGATAACACCGCCCATTGTCACACCCTATTAATTTTAAGCTTCTAATGTAAGTTTGATTTATGGTGTACTCTTCTAAAGAGTAAATATATCTATTTTTATTTTGTTTTTGTAACTAAGAATATTATTTAATTTATTTTGTATTTGACAATTCAATGAGAAAAATAAAGAAAGAAAAACATTTTATAAGCCGGAAAAGGCGCCAACTTAAGACTAACATATTACATTTATACATGTTTTATTTTTATACATTTTCCATGACCAAAATAAAAATGTATGCTTCACGTCCGTGCAAAACAGCCCTACGCTCAGCATAATGCTGTGTCCACACGCAAAATTCGAGGAGTCCACAGCGCTGGTTTCAGCGTGAGGAATAGTCAAATACAAAATATTAAAAATGTACCTGGTCCGATTGCTAAAAATGTTTCACCGATAAAAAGCTGTTTTATTTCTGAGTGTATACAGGCTATATTTTATGTACGCAGGCCAAGCCACGGGAAAAAGCTAGTTTGAAATAAATATATAACTTTATACTGAAGTGAGCTGTTTTATTTCAATAAACAGTGATATTTCTCAAGTCTTGTTGAAGTGATCGTTACTTCCTTTCCTATTTTCAAATCAATAGAGCATCTGCAGCGCATCATAAATCCCGTAAGTACTCATAAAATATTCCGCCAGACACAAGTATTTTTATTGATTTGGAACTTCACGATATTGAAAGATAAAATAAAGATTAACCCATTTAGCCCCGTATTACTCAACTGTGTACGGCAAAACAATTGAGGGTAGAATTATATTTTTTTGTTGTACTCAATTGAGTACGGAGGACGCCAAATGAGTTCTACGTTGGAGTCTATATCCAGTCTCACTATTTGCTGTAGAATATTTTAGTTATTTATATTGGTTTAATCTTCGATTTTACAACACTATAGAAAAAGAAGAAGGCGCCAAATAACCGTGGAATAAAGTACATTGACCTTTTCCTAATATATCTGCGTAGGTACCCCAAAAACAAACAATGAACTGCTTCTGCTGCACGATACACGTCTATTTAAGACACACAGCATCTTTATTTCCGTTTTTGAAATTAGAATGTCAATAAATTTAGGAGGGTCAATGACCGTTATTCCACTGTTATCTGACGCCTACCTTAAGGTGGTGCATCACGACACACATTTACACTGTTTTTCATACAACCGCTCATAACTGATTATGACGTTATTACACATTTTTCATTAGATATTTTGAAAACACAGTATCTTGTGGATATTATCTAGGCTTCTAATTAAATCAATTTCTAATTTTGTGTAAAACTAATCCAGTAAAGACCTCTGAAAATCTCCTATTTTGTATGAACTTTGACACTTCATAATTTGCCTAAAAATTAAAAAAGTAAAACTATACAAGCCTTACAAATTTTATTAAGATTCTAAATGATGACCACTGTTTTTCAAAAACTTTCAAGGGTTTAAAAAAACAGCTATTTCCTGGAGCAAGTTTTATGAAATATTCGAGTAAATCTCGGAATTACCGAATACTAACCGAGTTTTCAGGCGTTATCTCTCTTTTTTTACGTTGCCTTTTCGTCAAACATCGCGTTGGATTTCGTTAGAAGAAGTAACAACCTTTTTATCCATTTTCAATGTTTACGATAGGCGAGTGGAAAAGGACCTTAACTGCATAACTGTTTGAAAAGTGGCTTATTTGTTTTTTTTTTTTTTTAGTTTTTTTTAACAGTGGGGTTTTTTAAATACTTTTTTGGTTCCTTTATTTGAGATGTACACTTTTGGAATCGTCTCCTTGAGCACCTATTTCCATACCCCATATAAAATCACAAAAAAAGAAAATGGTTTGCCAAACAACTTTAAATCGATGTAGATCCTAAATGGAAACCATTTCAAATGAAAAATATTGAAAGAAAAATTGCAAATACAAAATATTTGTAACAGATAATAATTAACAAAACGCCTTGGTTTTCCGGAATGCCTTAGAAAACATTAAGCCTTTTTACATCGCAATAGTTTTAACCCATAGTGATTGATGAACTTCAGTACTCTCTCTTCTCGCACCATTTACTTGATCGATTAGTTTTTGATTATGTACATTATTATTAATAAGTAGAGTTTGTTTTTATTTTGCTTTAGTATTTTTGATTCAATTTTTCCTATGCCAATAAACTTATCGCATCTATACTGTCCCGGGAGATTTTCTGAGAAGGAAACCCGTAGTCCTAGAACGCAAAGGGCTACTGAAGAACACAGGAATGGTTTAGTCCGTAAAAGTCTGATAAGCCCGCCCGTTCCACCGTAGAGCGGGAGAAGTTATTGGATGCTTTCCGACCTCAAAAAAAATATCATTATTATAAGGGTGTTTGTTAGAAAGTCGGTATGTTTGTTACTCCATCGCGCTCAAACGGTTGAACAGATTTTGATGAAAGAGACACACGGGTAGACCAAGTCTTGGAATAATACAAAGGATAGATTTTGGGGTAATTTTCGTCAAAATATGTATTGGCATATAATTTCATAATTGTAGCAGCACCGCCGCACACGGGCCACAAAAAAAAGCCGCCACAACAAGAAGCTAGAAGTAGCTTTCTTTAACACACTAAGCCTTTTCAAACGGCCTGTTTTTTGTGTTAAACAATATTGTCAAAGAACTTTGAAACACTTGAAACGCCGTTTCCATTTGTGTTTTATTTACAAAAGATTTGTAAGCGACGAATGTTTCTTCAAGTTTATATTTTTAGTACAGGGTATTTCTACTATTATACCATACTAGCTTTTACCCGAGGCTTCGCTCGCGTTAAATTCGGGGTAACACTGTTCCCCTGGGAAGTGGGGATTAGAAAGAGACAAAAAGTAGCCTATATCACTCTCTATCGCTTCAACTATCTCCACTTAAAAAATCACGTCAATTCGTCACTCCATTTTGACGTGAAAGACGGACAAACAGACACACCTACTGTCCCATTATAACATTAGTATGGATATAATAAAAATATACAAACATATACTATAAATATGTTCAGTTTCCTAATCTTAGATTATAAAACGTTTTTTAAAAATATACAATGTGAACTGTTCTTACATAATATCTATTACTACTATAATATGGAAATATTGTATGAACAACCATTTTTTTAAAAGAGTAACCATGGAGTTTCTTGCCGGTTCTTCTCCATAGGAAACAACCAATTTGGAACCGTGCACTAGCTTCTGACGTTTTATAAGTGCCCATGTAGGCCTATGTGAAATACATTTGATTTTGAATTTACAATTATATATATATTTTTTTACTAATATTTAAGTTAGTTTATTGAAATTTTTAATGGAATTTTTTAATGATATCAATGAATCTTTTTAATTTAATTTAAATTTATGTAAAATATGTGATTATGTAATTATAAATTACCACTGTGAATGTTGTGCACGCCTATAATTGATTTGTTTACACAGAACCATACTTTGAATACTCACTCTGTAATTTAATTTTGTGAACAAATTTTTGGTGTGCCTTATAAATAAAATAAAATAAAAGATATATCCAAAGCGCACACACGACATATAGACTCTTAAACACACTGACAGACTCTGAACAGATTTTGCAATACACAAGATAAAAAAGTAACTTTTAGGTAACAACACAAAATACACAAAAAAATACCTTTTGCGTTTCCTAGAAAAAACAGCCGCACTGTTTTATAAGCCGCCATCGCAATATTTGCTATGTTTGGCACAAATCGTGAATAAAATCGAATAAAATACGGCAGCAACTACCAGGGTGGCAGGAAGTAAGAGCAGTTTGCCAGACGTTCAAGTCTTATCAGTTTTGAAGACGAATAGATTAGATTCCTTCAGAGTACTGCAACAGAGTTATGAGAAATTATTAGTTTTTATTTTTGCTGTTGCTATTTTAACTCATTCGAAGAAACTGTCGATAAATGCATTTACAAGATGGTAGTTTTAATACTCTATTCTACGGCGGTGTCTGGCTGCATATTGAATCGACTTTTCTGCTTAGCATAAGCATACACTGCCTTTTCAATGTTCCCACTGCTGGAACTGGCGTCTTCTCTAGGAGAGGGATTGGGCCGTAATCCACCACGCAGGCCGAGTGCGGTTTGGTGGATGTCACAGGTCTTTGAATTTTTGGTTCTAGGACATGCCGGTTTGCTCACGATGTTTTCTTCACCGTTTTGAGAGCAGTGGTGATGAAATAAATTACACAAAGTATTGCGTCTGGCTGGGTTTAAACCTGCGGCCCTACAACTCGTACTTACGAGTTGTACGTACTGCGCTCTCGACTCGTCGGCCAGCGCTGCGCTCCAGGCTGTTTTCTTTAGAGAATAGCACACCAGGAACTCGGCTGCCACACTGCCGTGCCGTGCCTAAAATATCAGCATTAAATATACGCCACACTCTCACAGATAAGGCTGTGTGCAAACCCGAAACAAAACGGTCTTCATACAACTACTCTATAAAAGAACTACCATTCTATAAAAGAAATTATGGTCCTTACACTCACAATCCGTTTCCCGTTTTTGTTTGGTTTTCCTACGAAGACTTTTTTACTCGAAAATTCACGGACCTACCTACATAAAAAACAAGTCAACTCAAGTCCTAATTTAAAAATTTAAACTTAAAAGTTGTTAAATCAGAGGAGTTTTTAACAAATTGCAACTACACTGCGATACAAATGCGAACAGAAGCCCTTACCATGAGCTCTTAACACGTTCTTTTTGACGATCTAAATCGAACTGTTAAAGGGATGCAGCAATATAGGGTGTATATCTCCATCCCCCTTTCTTGCTAGCATGACTAACATCTTTTTTTTTTTCGGTGAGTAATAATCATTCAGATATCATCCTCCGCACTTGGGCGAAGCGGGAGATAATGTCAGCTTTTATTGACTAAAAAAACCCACCCCGTTCCTTCGTTGCCTTTTATACCGGGGCCGAGCCTGCCTCTCAGAAATAGACCCTTGGCCTCAGTAGGTTTCGACCATGCTGGGCCCCTACGGTTGCTTACAACTCCTTGAGGCGCGCTGTCGACAACTTAGGCTCGGTTCGGACGATTACCAGACGGTCGGACAGCGAGCTACCCATTGCTTGCCGTCCGCAAGCCCGGCGACGGCTGAGAGCACGACTAACATGAAATTTTTTAACACGTCATGGTAAGGCGTGGGCCTAGCTTTAAAATATTGGAATTGTTTCTCTCGTCTGCATACAGCCTAATCAGCATCTATTATTCCCACCAATATAACTCGAACTGACCTTTACAATTTTAGTCTTCACAAAATCTGCCCCAATCTCTCCATGCAAGAGGTTTTATTATTGTTTGTGCAAAAATAGATCGGAAAGAACCACAAGAATGGCTTTGGGAATCTTTATTGACTTTACAGAGACGGTTTGATGACTTGAAAACGCCTTTAGAATGGGTAATTTCTTTTTAAATGTAAGGGATTGAAACGAACTGCTTGGTTTGGGGCAATTTTTGAAACTTTTTAACAGTGATACACATATATATTTTTGTCCCACGTTTTTACATAATAAGTCAGTTTTTTCTTCAAAAAGGAAGAAGAAAGACAACATTTTTATTTGTGTGACTCGCACAGGACTAACAAAAAAAATTGAGTAATCATAAAGTAACTAAAATAAAAATAAAACCACATAAAAAAACGAAACGAGATGTATCTTTAAGCAACGTATTGAAAAAAAAAAATAAGAATCATTATTTTACATTGATAAACTGCATACAACGTATAAAATGCTATTTAACCGACTTCAAAAAATAAAAGGAAGTTATCAATTCGATTTTTTTTTAAATATTTGTTACCTCAGAACTCCGTCGTTTGTGGACTGATTCGCAAATTATATTTTTTCCCCTTAAGGAATGTGCTTTCTAATAATTAGATAGTTAAAAAGACGTATGTAACAAAAACGAAAACGGATAAAAAAATGTTTTAATGAATGAAACGGGAAATTGGGCCTTTTTTCCTTGTGTTAAAACCGCACTGGAGAAAGTTAGCAAAATATAAAAAATACAGGCAGATGCGGCGCCATTATTTCCTGATTCCGGCAATGTATACAACGTGTAACGTTAAATGCGCAAAACCTCAGACACCCCAAATGATTTTTCATTCGATTGACCCAATTAAGTGAGAAAAAAATATTATAAAAAATAAAAGGTTTTATGAGTAGTTTTATTTTGTTTAAAATATGTATGAGAAAATTTGATTGGATTACCACTATTTGTGTTTGATTACTTATTTCAGCGGGTTTGCGCACGTGATGGCTTGACTTATTCATAAATAGACAGGTCGAAGTTTTTAATGAAGATTTTTTTGAAAAGTGTAGCCTATATTAAAAAGTAAGTAGTTTAATTGATTCTGCTCGTTATTCTGATCAAACTAATTTCAGGTTTTGCGCATTTAACGTTACACCTTGTATAACTCAACTCTGGAAAAAATGTTAGATGCGTCTTTTTTACTAACGGGGGCAGAATTGGTCCCATTTTTTTCAAAATCCAGTTTTGCACATTTAATCAAGATTCTGAATGACAAAGGATTTATCTAAAAACTTGTAAGGGTTTAAAAACACACGTATTTTCTAAAACAATTTATGTGAAATATTTGAAAGAGGGACGGACCGAATGCCAACATTACCCCTAGCCAAGTTGCTAATCTGCAATAGTTAACGCTAGTAGAAAGCTTCAAATGTACGGGAACGACGTCGTCTCAACGCTCAGTCACGTGGTCAGCTGGGTCGAAGCCTATTGGGGACAGCGTTGTCCGAAAGGGAGCTCGTGCCCCGGTATGAAGGCTAGAAGGAACGGCGCGGGGTTTTTAGTCAGTAAGAGTCTAACATTATCTCCCGCTCCACCCAAGAGCGGATCTTGTCATAAGATGATTTTCCCCGTCGACAAAAAAAAAACGTGGTCAAAACAAAAGAATTGGCGGCAAGGTCAACTCGAAGCGCTCGACGCAAGCGAAACGGTTGTAACTTGGCTAGGGGGGCAGAGCGTTCATGCGTTATCTTTCTTCCGAGAAAATTGCGTTAGATGAAACAACAAGCTTTTAAATCATGCTCACGTTAAACGATAAACCGATCGGGAAGGGTCCTCTTAAACCGTAGCTCATGAGAACATGTATTTACTGTTGAGAATATACCCAAGATGAATTACCTAGTAGTTCAGCCTTATCTGCTCTCTGCAGTCGACCTCTCTTTGTATGCCGACAAAGTTGCACACTCCCCGTGCAATGTAAACAAGGGTTATTTTACAGTGCACTAGGTTAGTTCAGTTATGAGCAAAGATATTAGTCATGCAGTGCGTAAACCTGATAAACATAAGTACTAAATGCGAGCAGTATCTTGAGTGTGATGATCACTCGTCAGACAAATTGTACCCGAAATTAGAGTGTATTGTGTAGGTGGGATTCATTTACGTTTATTCAAGAAAAACTGAGGAAAAAGTGATATTTACAGGCTCTTAGTAAAATTTTTTTCTGAGCACGTTTCTCGGGCCGAGTAAATTGTGTATGGGTTTTTTTCTCAATATTAGTCTCTTTGGATTTGCCGCGGAAATGGGCTGCAGCCTATGGGCTTATATATAGGGCACTCACAAACTCGAATTTTTTTTTAGAAGAAAAAGTACTATAGTTTAATTATGCGATATTAGCCATATTAGCAGCAAGGCAGTACAATGGTTCAGCCTGTGTTCAAAGTGTATGTATTTAGAAATATATAAGTATGTTTATCAGTTGTCTAGTACCCATTACACAAGTTCTGCTTAGCTTGGGACTAGACGGCGTTGTGTGATAGTTGTGGAATATTATTATATACCTATTTATCCTATTTACAGAAAAAAAAAACTGTAACATCTTATACAAAATATACTATGGTCGAGCTCAATCGCACTTATGAGTTTAAATATAAAGTTAACATAAAACTGAATTTTATAGCAGTCGACTGTACCAGCTGACGGAGCCCATTAAACTTACCTTCCTACGTACAAAGTTGAGGATGAGGTGTCAAGTGACCCAGAACGGATCGCGGATAAACAGACCGCCTTTATGGAGTTACGAAAACTGCCAACTTGTGAAAGATTGTACCTAAAGGTGAGTATAGACTACAACATTTTCTGGAGCCTTTCTGTGTAATGTAACGTTCTTACGAATGGTACAATACAGGCAAAAACTCAGTTTCCAAAGCATTTCCAAGTAATGTAACGTTCCTGCGAATGCTCGGCGTTATGTTATGGGTAAATGCTCACAGCGAGTGTGCATTTACCAACATTTCGTTGTACCTTGCGTTCATTCTTTTTTTAAATGTCACCCCGCAACCGCGCATCGCCCGCACTTGTGGCTCGACGAAATGTTACACCAATATGCTCGTTGGTTTGTAACAAAGAGGCGAGTGTGCTCGACGTTTAGTTCGTAAAAGGATGATACACTAGAACATATCATAGAGCGGCTCGTTGTTCTGTTACAAGTAAATGTTGTAGTTTATACTCACCTTTATGTTATAAAGACATCTATACAATGTGTTGCTACATAAGAACTAAGGCAGGACGCAAACGTGTGTCTTAAGTTACATTCTTCTTCTTCTTCTCGTCTCGATTTGACTCTCGCGCGTGCGTCTGCCTCTTTTGCTAGCATTACTGTTTCGCAGAAGGAGGCGACCGCTTGTCATTCCTCCGCGCTCCGAACCATGGCCTATACCAGGACACGGCGCGAGGTCAATAACGCCGATCGCCCCCTCGAGGACACGACGGTGCTCTGTTCAAGCGGGGCACATCTCTACCGTGCGTTCCGTCTCATGGCAGCGAAGTTTCGCCCCGCAAAGTTTCGGCATTGTATCTTCACGCGCAGATCATACATGCGTGCAAGGACTGTTGTCTTCAGATTCAGAGCATGTCCTGGAATGGCAGTAATTTTTATGATTTTTTTTATGCTAGGTCCCTTGGGATAATTTTCTAATTTCACACGAGTGAAGCCGCTGGCAGCAACTAGTTCAAAGTATGTTTGAACTGTTGAGCACTCATTAAGTAGATTTAAATTCAAATAGATTTTGCGGATTAGATTGAATAGTGTTTAATTTTGAAAGCTCAATTAGTCAGTGTTCTTTCAACAAGAAGTTGGGTTTATTACTTTATACAACGTTAATGTAACGTTAAACGTGCAAAACTTCAGACACCCCAAATTATTTTTAAATCATATTATTAAAAAAAAAAGTTTTACGTGCTGTTTCAGTGCCTTTAAAATTCGTATATGCATTGAAATAATAACTATTACTATCCCGCTTATGAGATATTTTTTATTTATTATTTTTATATGGACAACAACCAGTGACCAGTGACTTATTTTTACGTATAGACCCTAAACAACAGTTAGAAAAATATTTAATTCATGAATCCCCAAGCGACCACCGGTGGCCGCGCATCTATTGTCTTACTATTGTGTCTCTAATTGACGGTATCTGAAGGGTTAAACGAATATATCTACGTAAAAAAAAACATCAATATAAAAGTAACCCAAAAATGTTTAGAGAATAGTCACGGCTCGCAATTCGACTGCGGTTTGCGGAACCAGAAATGAAACCTTTTCCTTATTTGATCCCTTTTTAACTTGTACCGACAGCAAAATAGATACGTTAACAGGTCTGCGTACGTATTTATCATTAAGGGTCGTCACTTTTGATTTTTAATTCATGAATCCCCAAGCGACCACCGGTGGCCGCGCATCTATTGTCTTACTATTGTGTCTCTAATTGACGGTATCTGAAGGGTTAAAAGTCGGTGGTCGACCTACTATGTAGTAAATGGTGAAACCAATATCTAAGGAAAACTAAAGTAACGTGTAGGGTACACGACAACCCAGGACAGATTGTCTTGGTGGCAAAAATTTAGAGAGCAATTAGGGTAAGAAGATGAAGTAGATGACTTTTAATTTTGAAGTAGTAATTTCCCTCACCCAAATATTAAAGGAGACCTGTATCTAGCCTTCGTTTTGAATAGGACGATATTATGATAATGATAATGAAAGTACCCAAGCACATTGAATAAATTTCTCATTAGTCAGTAACCATGGAGTTTCTTGCCGGTTCTTGTCCATAGGAAACGACCAATTTTGAACCGTGCACTAGCTTCTGACGTTTTATAAGTGTCTAGTACACCTATGGGAAATAAAAACCCTTGATTTTTTTTTTATTTTAACTTGGTGTACGATAGTTAGCGAATAGGTTTCTAAGTAATCACTTTACCGTTTTCTGTCTACAGAAATAATAAATTTTCTTCATAAATTGTATTTTTCTATGGTTTTAACAAGAACATAACTTCCAGTTCCAGTTTTACACCGTGGAACACACGACAAATTGTACGAGATTCATGCAAAGATTGCATACCCAACAATTTTGCTGAGTGTACTTTCAATGTGTATACTTTATTGCTTTTCAAAGTATGTGTCGTGATTTATAAGGGTTGTTTGCTCATCCTGACAGCGGGGAAGGAACGAATTAATCGATAAAATAAATTATTGATGAGTGCGAGAAAGCAGCTAAAAAATATAGTGGTACAAAATAACATAGGTATTGTAGTATAGGTAACTGTTTAATCTTAATATTGTTATGTTTATACAAGGTGTAACGTTAAATGTGCAAAACCTGAAATTAGTTTGATCAGAATAACGAGCAGAATCAATTAAACCACTTTTTAATATTTTTCAAAAAAATCTTCATTAAAAACTTTGACCTGTCTATTTATGAATAGGTCAAGCCATCACTTGCGCAAACACGCTGAAATAGGTAAACACATAATTAAGTCAATCGAATTAAAAACCATTTGGGGTGTCTGAGGTTTTGCGCATTTAACGTTACACGTTGTATAATTATAGTTTCTTAGATTTATAATAGGTAGGTAATTCGCTTTTATAAATAGATAGATTGGGCTCACATATTTGACAAAGGTTCAAATCGAAACTTCACACATCACATAATGCCAATATCTAACAGGACAAGTAGTTTTGTTTTCCTTTCGCATATATTATTCGTAAGTTTGAAGCTCGTGTAATCGCTTTCTCCGCTCAATGAATTTCATGCCGAATTGATTTTCAGCTTTCACAAATCAAGCGAGTATTATTTTGTTCAATAGAATTCTGTTACTCTGCGTAATGCGATCATATTATATCAATTCAATGAACATTGTTCATACATTGAAAGCATTTTTTTTTTCGTTGCTTTCTGTGTCTAATATTATAAAGTTGATAGTTTGTATATATAAATACGTACCAGTATGTGTGTGTTTGTTACACACACAATATTTTTTAAACTTTGAAAATATTTTAACGTATTTTCATTCATTCCTTTTTATGTGTAATACTATAAAGGTAAAAGTTTATTTATATATATTTAAGTGTGTGTATGTTTGTGACAAATACACACATCCATATATTATAAACAATGCTCCTTCAATCAGTTATACAGATTTGGATGAAATTTAGGAAAGTGACAGACTATTGTAATGCTCAGGGTTCTAGATGAATCAAATAAAAGACGAACAAGGTCGGTATAACAATTTATGCACAGATAATACAGGTTAAAACCAACTAAACAATGACAACTTATCAACTAAAATAAGGATCCTCAAAGCAATAAGAAATGTGATCTAATCATGAGCGTATGTCGGGATCGAAACCGTGGCAAAGAGAGTGCCAGTCCGCAGGCTCTGCCTAGAAGCCGATCGCTCCGTAAAAACTGCGGCGAATATGACAGTTGCCACTTTGTCAGTCGGAGAACGAGTCTGTTGTAATATGCCTTTGAGTCGAAGACCTTGTTCAATGTCCAGGTACAGTGGCGTTTCCACAAGCTGAAAACAATAATGAATGCGTCAGCATTGTGGAACCGTGCCAGATCACAAAAGAACAATTTTTGTAAAATAGACGCAAACACTTACCCCGTTTCCTTCACACTTCGCCTCAAAGGTACTACAACTGCTCAATACACCACTGATACTCGCATAGCACATATTACGTTAGGTATATTATATTGCTATAAAATCACTCAATTAGTGAAAATATAATAATAACTTGGAACGAAAGCTTTGCACGATCGTTCGAATCTCTTTGTTCTTTTCGCATTATCTTGTGCGCGGTCTCACTAATTTCCCGCTACCGTCACTTGTCAAATAATCAATTAATAAGTGATGTTCAAACGACGTGGCGAGGCTAGTGACGCCATCTATCTTTAAACTACGGAACAAGATCCTCGATCATTACACCATGTCTAATTTTTTTTTTTTATAATGTATAGGCTCACGTTTGACCACTATCTCACCTGATGATAAGCGATGATGTGGCCGACGATGGAACACGCTTGCCTAGATGCAATCTATTCACTCTTGACTTAAAGAAAAAAGGAGGAGGTTCTCAATACGGATGTTTGTATGTTTTTTTTTATGTTTGTTCGCGCTTAACTTCGTAGCTTGACAACCGATTTAAAAAATTATTTTTTTGTTGGAAAGGGCATACTTGCCAAATGGTCCCATAGTCACCAAGTTGATATCTGATGATGGAATCTTGGCGAAATCGAGAGAACTCCTCAAATTCAATTAAATTTTTTAGTGAAGTCGGTTATTTTTTTTTATAAAAAGGTTTTATATTCAGGACTATTTTTTATTCTGAAATGATAATTATCTACTTTGACGCGAGCCACTGAAAGAAGCTAGAGTTTTTTTTTTATATAAAATTCGTTATTTTTTATTCTGACTACTAGAATTCTTCTTACAGTTCGGTTCATAGCGAAAAATATTTGCTCTTCCCTGGCCAAATGCGTTCACGATGACATAAGTTATTCTTACACTTATGCCGTAGCGACAGATTGCAACATCACCATGTCAAAGACAAGTTAATTTTCTTAATGGATCCTAAGATAAGGGAATTAACTTACTCGTCTGATGGAATACAGCCGTGCCTTTACAGTGTGGGATCCATTTAGCCAACGAGGTTCGTTCTACACTGACCTCTACTCTGAATGTCTTTGAGGTGAAAGCTTCACGATAGGCCGCGAAATTCAAAGGACATCATTCAAGACAAACGCACCGAGAGTCCCTGATGAGGACTCTCAACCTGAACAAACTCAGTATCAGCATGTTCCATTAGTTTTTGTCTAAACCCACATCTAAACCAGCCAAAATATTTTTTATGTGCATTAAATACAGGGTTATTTGTAAAACACTAGCAACCTCTCAGGACTATGTTACTAATACCCTAAACGACAACTTTTGTTCTATGACTTTCATAAATTTTCATACTTTAGTTCATCAGGTTTTCATACAAAAATAAAAATATTTAAATAAATTGCTCTAAATATTACGAAGTCTATGCGAAGCAAGCACCAGTACAATAGTTGAGAGAAGTGGGGATCGTGTACGGGTGGCGTAAGGTTGGTACAGCAAAATACCGAGTCGAAATGTGTTAGAACAACGAAATGTTGTTGGTTTGTTTTTGGTAAATATATTATGTTTTGTAAAAAGTCATAGAACAAAAGTTGTTGTTTATGATGTTAGTAATACAGTCTTGCAAGGTTGTTAGTGTTTTACAAATAACCCTGTATAATATAAGTGCCTACCACTGTTAACCTAGTTGTGTGTTGAATCTGTTTCATGTCAAATGTTTCTTTTTTTATTGTTATTCATGTTTTAGGTTACGATGGAATTGACATAAATGTATAAAAAATCCTTAAATAAATAGAAAAAAAGCCTCGAACATTTTGTACCCAAAAATGAAAGTGCCGGCCAGAACAAAATAATACTAGATTCTCAAGCCTAGCCAGGCGCATTACTTTGTGTAATTTTTTTCATCCCCACTGCTCTCAAAACGGTTAAGGAAAACATCGTGAGGAAACCGGCATGTCCTAGAACCACAAAATTCAAAGACTTGTGACATCCACCATCCCGCACCGGGCCCGCATGGTGGATTACGGCCCATTCCCTTTCCTAGAGAAGAGGGCAGAGAACAGTGGGAACATTAAAAGGCTGAATATGGTAAGCTATAGGCAAAACCACGTCCTCGAGGAGGCCAAGAGGGGGGCAGAAGCACTTATTGTATTTTTTAAGACCCCAAAAAAAAAACAGAGTGCAGAGTTTAACTTGGTAATAAGAAGCCGTCATTATTCTGTACACAATTTCAAGATTTTTCTTTCAAAGTTTGCTCCGATTTATAAGAGAAAGGAGGTAACAAGTCAGACAGCACGTGTATTCCGATAGCAATCAGCGACAATCGTATCGACGATCACTGGAAACTGCGACAAGAGATGATTGTATACAAGTATTTTTAGTAAATACAGAAGGTTCACCGCCCACGGTGACTTTTTGTAACGATGCTGTAGCGCGTTGGCATTTTTAACACGCTTTTTGGCTTCACCTGTATTAGTTGTTTGCTTGTTACCAACGCCTTTGAGTTTGGTTACAAGCAAACAACTTTGGGCGATCAGATTCTCTTTAAACTTTGCACACTCATCAAAGACCGATAACAATACAATAACCCGATTAAAATATTCGATTATTCTGATTAGATTCGCCAAGATTAAAAAATATAATAAAATAACTAAATAAAATTAAAGTTTTAATTATTTGAAAAACTTTTCACTAAAAAGTGAAAAATAAATATGGTTTAAAAAAAAAACTGAAAACACGCTAAATAATTTAAATCGGTGCTTGATTTACGAAAAATATGGCACAAAGCGCCAGAGACAAGGCCGACACTTATTGTAGTATGTGGAAAGTATTTCCTTTCTAACCTCTTTCATCTTTTCTGTGACGCTACTAGCCTAGTGGGTTTCAGTGCGGCCGGTTACGAACATTTTAGAACGTTAGATAGATTGTTCCTCAGAGTTACCGAACACACACACAGAGGGCAACTTTGGAAACACTGTGGGCTTTAGTTAATAAAAGTCTGACCCTCCCTCTTTCTCTAATAACAGCGGGAGAAGTTATTTGATGACTTCCGACGTAAAAAAAAGGCTAATTGCTTAGCTATACTTAGTTAGTTGACTTGCACAAAATCATCAAACGAATTGTCCTATCCTATCGGCTTTGATACAGTCAGGTAAAAATCAACAAATCAAAGCACTTTCTTCTCATGCCAACTTAAATGAAATTAAATCTTCCATATAACAATCTTTTCTTCCCGTAATTTATTAAGAACGGGACTTCTATAACTCTTTGCTTTGTATTCTTGACATGACACAATTGCAGCGTCCCTAGCAAGAATGAACTTTGATTGGAGGACCGTTTACTTCGCTTGTTTGCGGCAAACGATCTGAGGAAGGAGAAATTGTTCGTTAAAAGTAAGATAGTCGGTGATTTTGTATTAAAATATTTCGTATTAAAACCAAGATTTTTAAAAATATAACAGGCTACCCGATAGTACCTATAAGCTCTACAAAAACATTATCTATCTTCAAACTTAGACAAAAGCATTTACTTTTAGAAAAAAAATATTTTAGTATCGAATAATTTATGGAGGATAAAATAAATAAATGATGTATGTAATACTAATAATATCGAATGAGTATAATAATTTAATGTATGAAATTGTAATATTTTTTTTTGTAATTTTTGTTGTATTAATCCATTAATTTGTATAATGCATTCAATTTATACAATATAAGTGCTGTTGCTGTGCCCTTCCGGGGTCCATGTTTGACACAATATAATTATGCAACAACTATTCACAACATGAGTGCAAATAAATAAATAAATAAGAAACGTGACAAAATTTTACGATTATACATGAAGTTATAAACGAATTCATACCGTTTAAAGGTTTAATCCAGTATAAAGAGGTAATTACACCCTTTCTTCTGACCAAAATGGATCCAAACAACGAAAATGAAACGCCACAATGTACAAGAGACCAAAAAACAAATAAACCTGAAACATTTCTCGTGTTTGCTGACCCACAAAATTATGCTTATTCAGTAAACAAGACCACACTGTTTAAGCTCTTAACCTAATAGAAGTGAACTACATAAATTATATGTACGACACAGTTATGGGTCATTCAAAATTTACGCAGGATCTTATAGTTATGGGATCACTACCTACATGAGGATTTTATGGCTTTGCCGCGTGCTTGCAATGGGGTGGACTGTGGGCTTAAGAGTGGTTTCCAAGATAAGAAACTTTCGACCACGATAGTAATATTTTAGCGAATGTCGTAAGCCAGGTTTTATGGGCTTTCATAGTATTTGAATCTCCATTTGCCCATGTCTGGTAATTTTGTAGTAGTTTTATGTTATTGTACGTTTTCCTTTTGGGCAGTTTTTTTTTTCTTCCAAAAGCTTTATTAAGCTATTGCATAGCTTCTATCGCGGGCCTTGAGCGTGGAGACCGAATCCAGAAATTTCGTAACGAAAAAAACCTAACACCCCCCACTAAATGGTTGTCATAGCAACTTGTCAACTTCAATCATTATTTGTGATTCTGATGGGAGTCTTTTTTTTTATCGGTCACCACGCTCAAAGTGTAACTTGAATTAAAACTATATCAAAGAAAAAAAATGCATAAATAAAATAAATATATAATTATAATTGCATAAGTTGATAAAAAATGCTATGCAATAGCTTTACCGCGGCAGTCTCCGAGTGCCACACGTCTTTTTTTTAATTTCTTTATTTTATTATTCACCTCATGATAAGCCATAGTGTGGACTACGACAGTGTTCCACAAACTTTTGGTTCAAACATATTCAAGATACATCTGCGAAATAAGAAAATTTTGGAGGTACACTTAAATGTAAATCAACAAAACAAAAAAGGAGTTTCTGGTTTTTTTTTCTAATGTTAATGTGCGATCCGTTTTAATTTCCAACAATTCTTCCTGCTCATTAATCGGTAAGTGTCAAAATGGAACGCCTTTGGAGAATGAATTTCAAATCAGGTCTATGGGTAGATAGATCTACATTTTTCCGATTATCCATTAAATTAATGAGACAAGCATTTTTGTGACAGTATGACGTGACGTCACAATATGGCAATTGATCCTATTCTCATTTGGAACGCTACGTAACGCTTGCCTAAGTATCAGAAAATAAACCCCGGTCAAAAAAAAATTATAAACTGTACAGAAACTATACAGCAAGCTGTGTTTGTGTAAATGTACTCGTATATTCTCCATTTCTCATTGTTCCGTTAATACTTGTAGTTAGTTACTTGTAGTTGCTTCGGGCTGGTGGCCTCTCAGCTCTGAAATTCCAACGGGATTTATTATAATTGCTGAAAGGTGCTCTGGAGTGACGCCACTTGCTCGTGGAATTTCCCAGAAGCAAACAATGTACAACTATCAAAAAAGAGCACGGACGTCATGTCTGTGGTTTAAATGTAAGGTAGGAGTATGGTTTTAGTCAGTAGGAGTCTGACACTGCCCAGACTGGCTCGTATGTGAGACAGCCTGGCCGTCCATGAGGATTTCCCACTTCTGCCAAAAAAAAAACTTTTAGTTATTGTTAAAATGTTATCATACCATTACTGCGCAGGCGGTCGCCTCCTTCTGCTAAGCAGTAATGCTAGCAAAGGAGTAGGCAGACCGCATCAGGTAACGGCGCCCTTGCCGCCGCCGCCGCCGGATTTCCGATCCCGATTTCCGGCCACCGTAGACGAGGGCTCGCGGACGGCGAGCCATGTAGCTCGGCAGGTAGCTCGCTGTCCGATCGTCCGGTAACTGTCCGGACCGAGCCCAAGACGTCGACGGCGCGCACTGTTCCCGCGCGCCTCAAGGAGTTCGAAGTCTACTGGGGCTAGGGTTATCCGAAAGGAAGCTCGTGCCCCGGTGTGAAGAGACTAGTAGGAACGGTGTGGGTTTTATTCAGTAAAAGTCTGACACGATCTCCCGTTCTACCCAAGAGCGGGGGTTGTAATAAGATGATTTTTGCTCACCGAAAAAAAAAAAATGCCATTATTGCATAAAATCCTCACACAAGCTTCATAGCTATTTCAGTCCAGTTAGTGCATATCATTGATTGAATATTTTATCTAGCTCTTCCTTAGGTACTTCATAAATATTATGGACATTGGAAGCAGAGAGTGCTCTCCATAGTACACAAGTTTACGACCGACACAGAGGCGAAAACACTTGCATTTCCTCTTGCAAATACCAGTCATAAACTGTAGGCATAAACAGGTCATAACATAACTAACGAACTATGTATATAGCACATAGCAGTATCGATATAAAGGATACTATTACGGAGACGTCTTGTTTATTGGTACTAGGACAATGTGCTGGTGGAGTAATGGTTGCGGCCATGATTTCACTTTCGAAAGAGAAACCCTGGGTTCTGGAACGCAGTGCAAAGATGGAACATAGGTGTAGTTTTAGTCAGTAAAAGTTAGACACGCCCTCTCGCACCGCTCTAGAGTGGGAGAAGTCGTTGGATGATTTACCAACTTTATAAATTTTTTAGTTAAGTAACGTTAGGGTAATCGTGAAGTCCGAATATTTACAAAAGGCATATAGATCTGTCTTACCGTCTCGTTGACATTTCGTGTGACCTGCTGGCTTATACCGGGACAGAAGAAGAGCATTACAATTATCATCATTTCAACCGAAGAATGTCTACTGCTGGACATGGTCTTCCCAAGTGTCGCCACAACGAACGGGCCCGTGCGTCTTGCATCCATCGCTTTCTCGCTACTCTCACCAGGTCATTGTTCTACCGTGTGGGAGGCCTTCCAACGTTTCGTCTTCCAGGATGTAGTCTACAAGCAATGTACCCTACCCACTGCTGCAAGTTTGGCAGTTCTTCGGGCCATGTCGGCGACCTTGATTCTCCTACGGATATCTTCATT
Source organism: Mythimna lalbum (assembly GCA_949319445.1). Classification (NCBI taxonomy): domain Eukaryota; kingdom Metazoa; phylum Arthropoda; class Insecta; order Lepidoptera; family Noctuidae; genus Mythimna; species Mythimna lalbum. The sequence continues at coordinate 12,893,710 of OX439357.1, read as the reverse complement.
CCTAATACATTCCATCGCACTTTGGGTGATTTGTAAGCCTTCTGATACGCGACCACGCATTATCATGCAGCGTGGCAGTACCGCAACAGGCCTTCACGTGCATTCTGATACATACACAGGGAATTATAACATCAACGCCTTCCAAATTCCGGGTAGCTACAGTGTAATTCTTAATGGAAAAACCCAATAGCATATTTTGCTGAGGTCGAAATCGAATCCAGAACGCTCAGCGGTGGCATTGTGAGCTCGTGACTAATCAAAGGTGAAGGATAACCTGGTGAGGGTCGCGGAAATCCGACGGATGCGAGACGCAAAGGACCGGTCGTTATGGTGACAAGCCTTTGTCCAACAATTCAATTCAATTCTTTATTGCTATAGGTATCTATCACATGTGTTACATAAGATCTTAAAAATTTAAACAAGTGCACATGGACGGGTTGTCGGGCAAAGCAATTTCATAGAGGTAAGTAGGTAGTTCGAATTTCATTATTTTTTTAAATTAAAACTTAGAAAAATAAAATTGAAAACAAACAACGGATATACAAATCATAGGCTCGCGGACGGCGAGCCATGGGTAGCTCGCTGTCCGATCGTCCGGTAATGGACCGAGCCCAAGACGTCGACGGCGCGCACTGTTCCCGCGCGCCTCAAGGAGTTGTCAGCAGCAGGAGGGGCCCAACTGGGTCAAAGCCTACTGGGGACAGGGTTGTCCGAAAGGGAGCTCGTGCCCCGGTATGATATTCCCCATCGAAAAAAAAAGGGTATACAAGTCAAATAAAATAAAAAGTCAATAACAGTGGACATTTTTCGGCTGAAATGATGATGGTGATGATGAAGACCAATCAAATGAAGCAGTTAAAAAATAAAACAAAGAAAAAGAGAATACGCGAGTACACACAACGCCTGCGGGTCCAACACTCGCGTCTCGTTCACAAAACATGGCGACCAAGAATGCCCAAACCTTATTATTTATTATGTTTGACTAGGCTCCCTCGCTCAACAAGATTTATTGTGCAGGACCAATAAATTTATTTGAACGAGTCTTTGGTTTTTCTACTGATAAAGCTATGAACAGACATGGTCGGATAATGGAGCATGCTCCTGCATAAGACCTCACTAATTTCACGGATAAGGGTACTTAAAACCATTTATTTTTAGTATGAATTAGGGATGTTACTAAACTTTGTAATTGTAACCGAAACTACCGGATATCCGAATTAAAAAAAAAAACCGAAAGCGAGGTAGTTTGATAAGTTTGTAAAAACATTGATTTTTGGAATACCTACAAACCAAATAAAGAACACTGTATAGCTTGGCTTGGTACACTTCTGTCATTGTAAACCCAATTGTTTTTTTTTTGTCGATGGGGAAAATCATCTTGTGACAAAACCCGCTCTTGGGTGGAGCGGGAGATAGTGGCAGACTCTTACTAAAAACCCCACCCCGTTCCTTCTAGCCTTCATACCGGGGCCGCGGGGCTCGAGTTTCCTTTCAGATAACCCCGGCGTCAGTAAGCCAATTTTTGAAGTTCGAAGATTGGTTTACTTACTTACTTACTTAATTTACTGAAATGTAAATTTCTTTATGAGCAATAAACATATCTATCCAGAAAAATAAATCCGAAACTGATATAAAAAAATTCGGAGAGTTTCGGATAAAGATGATATCGACAAAAATAATTATGCACTGCATTTTATTTTTGGTTTTGGCCTGTCACTGAAAATAAGTCAAATCTTGTTGTTTGTATTTTACTTTTATTATTTTTTAAATCTCTAATCTGTACCGTTCATTGCGGCGACGCTTGGCGGAAACCTATGTCCAACAGGGGACGTCTTTCGGCTGAAGTGAAGATGTTGATGAATAGTATCCAAATTGTAATGTTTAAATTGTTATTTTGTCACTGTCAGTCACTGTCGGAACGGAAGTGCAATAGACAAGACTACTGTGTTCTGTTTTGTCTATACATAGTGTAACAGGACTCATAGTTGATGCCCAATTCACATTATGATCCGACAATAAATCTGATTTTTTTTTAATTTTAAGTTTGTTATTGATAAGTGATCTTTTATTTATTGAGCATCTATTCGGATAGAATAATTATATTTTCTTTCTTTATTTTTATTCTAGCAACCCGCCCCGGATTCGCTCCGGTAACAGTATTTCTCCACTATTTTATTTATTTTTATTATACATATAAACCTTCCTCTTGAATCACTCTATCTATTTAAAAAAACCGCATCAAAATCCGTTGCGTAGTTTTAAAGACTTAAGCGTACATAGGGATATAGGGACAGAAAAAGCGACTTTGTTTTATACTATGTAGTGATATCTGAAACCGGTATAAATATTGTTCCTGTATACGTATCCGTATGTAGATCCGAAGCTTCATATCCATAACACCCCTGGTATAAATCCGTCAAAAGATAGAAGAGAGAATCAGAATATTAGATGGTTTTATTCTTTTAAAGGATAACTGCAGACTAATCCATCCTTTTTCAGAAATTCGTGTCTTTTTCATATTCCAGCGGATTTAGTCTAAGCTTTTCGCCCATAATTGTGCGAGTTATTTTTGTATTATAAGACAAATATAAGAACGTTCTACATTTGCACAGGTATTTCCTTTTATTTAAAGCCATTAATAATATTAATGGTCGGATGCTAACTCACTGGTTTTAAACCCACAAAAGTCTAAATTCATGGTTTTGGGTAGTAGGAAAATGATCAGTGCGATACTGTCCGCTAATCCAGAACTTTTTATCAAGGGGAATAAGATAGACAGGGTAGAATTGGCATGCAATCTGGGTTTGACTATGGACCCTGAACTAAGATTCGAAAAACACATCAGTAACGCCATGCGAAACTGCTTTTATAGGCTAAAGCTTCTTTATAAAATTAGAGCCCATCTGAGTGTTGATCTTCGTAAACAACTGGTAGATAGCCTGATTCTATCACGCCTGAACTATTGTGACACAGTGTATGGACCATGCCTGTTAGCCAGAACAGAAAAGCTAATTCAACGTATTCAGAATGCATGTGTAAGGTTTTGTGTAAATGTACCATATAGAAGTCACGTGACTCCCTATATCAATGACAATAACATCATGAAAATGGCAGCAAGGAGAAAGTTGCATTTGGCTGGTTTACTGTTTGGAATTGTTACTACACAGAAACCAAAATATCTATTCGATAAACTAAGTTGGAGACACAGCAAATATGAACCTCGTTCCTCCACATTCCCTCTTTGTACCCCGCATCACAGAACCGCGGCATTCAGGGGTAGTTTCAGATATATGGCCAGTCACTGTTGGAATGACATTCCTCCCCCAGTTAGAGTCCTGAAGACAAAGAAAACTTTCATTGACATTTTAAAAAAATACTTTATGCAAATTCAACAATCGACATAACTTGAGTCATTACAATCTGATTATTATTTTTAGCTTTTACCTCTTCGGTCTTGGACTTCGAGCAATGGTAAGGTCTTCCACAGTGATGATGGTCTCCATTTATGGTACTGCCCTCTTTCGTCGCGGTCCTCTGGGCGAGGTATGAGTTTTAGGAGTGTTGAAACATTGGATGAAACACTTGAATGAATGTTTGTTGTGTCTGCCATCTATACAAAATTGTAGCTGCAATCATAAAAATTTGTGGGTGTTCCAGTTTAGGTTTATTTTTATAAATCTAGAAATGTAATAAATGTCGTATATATTAGTGTAATAATAGTTAAAATTTTGTATTGTCTGGTGTTTGTAATGTTGTTGTTTTATTAAATAGAAATGTAATAATATAGGTATGATGTATGATAGTATGTGTATTAGAAGTACTAACCTGCTTCTGTTTTGTGTTTACTCTCCGAGGGGACGCCAAAGTTGTCACTCGAACGGTGGTTGCTGAAAACCAGCACCGTAGATGGCTGGATTTGCCCAGCGTCACGGTATATGCTGAGCAACGGCCTATTCTTGCTTAGATGCGACGCACAACTTAGATTTTTATTAATTATTATGTTTTTTTTTTCTTATATTTTTGGTAATTTATAGGTTAAGTTTGGCTTATAATGTTTGTCTCTGTTGAGGCTGGTGTGTGAACCACAGATTATAGTGGTCAAAACCACTTAGTTTAATTTTTTGTCTATGGTTATAAGGCGTAATACACACATAGCCTGACAGGGTTGTTTCTGTATTTATGATGTTTTGTGCGTCTGTTTGGGCGGAATAAACGTGTTTTCTTTCTTTCTTCTTTAATAAAATATGTTAATATAGTCTAAAACAGGATTTTATTTTCCTTTGATCTTCTTTCTAAAAATATGAAGGGAGCGTACACTTTCCTTTGAGGCCACGACTTTGAAATTAAAACGTGAAGTTTCTCATCAAGTTCCTTGTTTTTATTTTCTACATTTTATTTTTTATTAATAAAAGCAAATATGGAAATGATTACCGTTTGTTAAAGTTTAAATAATCTTTTGACGTGTCTGTTTTATTGTTTCGCTACAATTTTGTTCTAGTGTTGGTCAAAAAGACTTTTATGTTTATTATAAATTATATTTGATTTTGTTTACTTTAGATAAACCCTCTGTCCGGAAGAGGGAGAGGAAGAGATAAGCCCTGGATGGTGAAATCTCGCAAAATGATACTTTTTAATGTTACTTCTAGGCAAGCGTGTTCCATCGTCAACCACATCATCGCTTACCATCAGATGAGATGGTAGTCAAACGCAAGCCTATCAATAACTTAACCAGTTTATTATTATTATATAATATGGGTGAGCACTATATAATGTGCGGTAACCACAATAATAAGTCTAGGGAATCTTCTATTTATTGGTTTCAGAAAATCCAATAAAATAAATAAAGGTCATCAACGTAGTCTACAAAAGTCATCAACGTAGTCTCCTAGTCCTAGTCATCTACGAAGTCTACGAAAGACATCAAGGTGGTCTACAAAAGTCACTAACGTAGTCTTCTGTCATCTACGTAGTCTACAAAGTCATCAACGTAATCTCCTGTCATCCACGTAGTCTCCTATCACCTACGTAGTCTACAAAAGTCACCAACGTAGTCTTCTGTCATCTACGTAGTCTACAAAAGTCATCAACGTAGTCTCCTGTCATCTACTTAGTCTACAAAAGTCACCAAAGTAGTCTCCTGTCATCTACATAGTATACAAAAGACATCAACGCAGTCTACAAAAGTCATCTACGTGGTCGGTAAAAGTCATCTACGTAATCTACAAAAACTACTTTCTAAGTTGAGCGATAAAATCAGGAATCAATCGTAAGTCAATTTCGCTGGGAAAATCCCACGCTACATTTTCCCTCTCTAATTGTACCATGTGTACCCTAACCCTTGCCCCCTTTTTGCCCAGTTAACAATACAGGGGTCGTTGCGAGCCCGCAATAAATCGATCGCTATAAAACGTTAAAGGATTGATGATTGCGTCGACAAACATCACATTTTATTGTTATTTCCACTATAAAGTAGGAATGCAAGTTAGTAACGCCTGAAATTGCTTCTAAAACTAGTGTATAGGTGTTATTTTCGACTGGTTTATTGGTCTCGTGTTTTATGTGGTATAGCGACATCTATGGCGCAACGTAGGAACTAAAATTCGAAATCCTGCATCGCGGTATTAGAGTTTACCGCGTGATTAGAACACGTGCAACAGCCAAAAACCAACTATCGGGCAGTTGCCCTGATCAAAAAAACACCCTTCTAGTCGGGGTATCCCCTTTTTTACACAATTACACTCCCTCCACACGCCCGCGGCTTTGCTTGTGATTTTTTTAAAGCAGCTGAAGAGTTATAGAGACTACTTCGCAAGATATTAAAGGTGGAATGTTGTTTTAGTTGGTTTCTGCATAGAACATTTTAGACTATCAAAAGTATACTTTCTGTTTTCGTGCACATGGCACTGATGGTAGCCCTGGGTTACCATTCGGCAATAATGCCAAATGGCAACACAAAAAAGTACCTCTCTACTTTTGGCAATATGTGTACTTTTTATATAATCTTCGATTTTTAAATAAACGCAATTTCCTTTCTTTTCCTTTTTTCTTTATGTTCTGGGTGTGACATTTCAAATCTAGGTACAAATAAAAGAATAATACATCACTGGTTTCAGACACAGTTGTTGATACGAAATTATTCCGGATTATTCGCTAGTTTTGGATAGTTTTAGAATTATAAAACTAAATCACAAATCGCAAGATTTGACTTTTATTATCTAGTCTAGTCTTTTTTTTACAATCAGTCTCATAAACCAACAGTCACTTGGGCTCGCGGACGGCGAGCCAAGGGTAGCTCACTGTCCGGACGTCGACGGCACGCACTGTTCCACGCGCCTCACGGAGTTGTCAGCGACAGGAGAGGCCCAGATGGGTCGAAGCCTACTGGCGCCAGGGTCATCTGAAAGAAACTTGAGCCCCGGTGTGAAGGCTAAAAAGAACAGGGTGGGTTTTTAGTCAGTAAGAGTCAGACACTATCTCCCGCTCCACCCAAGAGCGGGGGCTGTCATAAGATGATTTTTGCTCACCGAAAAAAAAAAACAATAGTCACTTTAAGACTTCGCTTTTATCCGAAACTATCTAAAAATGTCATATCGGTTTCAGTTAAATTGATAAAGTGTAAATATTTACCAATATGTGTAGAAAGACCATTGGATTTTATAGACTTAAGTGCTATAAGCGAGGCTCATTAGCCGAGTAAAGCTTTCATTAGTCACCGTTTGGTCGCAATACTCGCAATATATCAAACGCTTCACGGTTCACTTGATATAATTCGGCCCTATTAACGACGATTACGACGATTTAATTAGGGGGCACGGTAGTGCCCTCACCAAGGCGAGCTAAAAAGTGGCACGACCGTATCATTCTTTTCTCAAACAAGTTCAAGCCATTTTCAATCCCCTATAACTTCGTTGCGTATAAAACTAGAAGCTAAAATTTCAGTGACAAAACAGGTATTGTATAAACACGGTATATTTAAAATTTTATTTAATTTTAACCGGTAGTTTAAGAATTATAATTGTTCAAATTTTCTAAATTTTGTCACTTTACGTTAGAACTAAGTTGCGACCCTTGGTTTTTTTACAAGTTATGTTTTTTAGCGATTGGATGTTGTGCTGCGCGTTATAGGTTGATTCTTGTACGAACGTAGGACGAACCCATGACACACGAGTAATTCCTAAGGCAGGGCCACGTTTTTTTTATAAACAATAAAAATGAGATGAGTCAGCACTTCAGTAGTTCTGTAAAAGTCTGTGTCTAACTGCAAACTACATCATCTAAGCCAAGCATAACCAACTACCTGAAGAACAAATCTCATCATTATCATCATCATTTCAGCCAATACACGTGTACTGTTGGGCATAGGCCTCCCCCAACTGTCGCCAAAATGAACGATCCTGTGCGTCCCGCATCCATTGGATTTTCGCAACCTTCACCAGGTCGTCGGTCTACCTTCGAGTTTAAATTATCATTTTGAACTCAGTCTCAATCTTAATCAAAAACTCTTACCTCTTCTTTTCGTGTCTATTGTTGCCCTCGTATAGATCTTTAAATCTGCAGGTGGCGCATGTCCTCTTACTTACACTTTGATCTTAACGTAGGTACGAAAATTGACCTGATCGCAATGCCACAAAATAGGTAGGGTACAGAAGATAATCTCATGTATGTACTTCACTTTTTATACCTACGCTCGGTGGACGCACTATAATGAGCGACTGTACGCCGAGCGGGATACGAGAAACTGTACGACGAGCGGGCCGAAGCGCTTCGAGATATCGTCTCCGTGAGCGGTGTCTATGTGTGCATTGCTCGAGCGCGCTTTGTATGTAGATTGACTTCTGTATCTATATATTTTATGGCAATGCGGTCTACGGTCAACCGTGACCGATCAATCTACATTAATTACCTGCAGGTTTGCTAATCATCCGGCTGCTAACGGTAGTTGCTTAGCAAATGGTTCCAACCGGGTACTCGGTTATCCGTATAAATTGCCATTAAGATTCCCGACCCATCCGATCTTAATAGACCGGTGGGTTTTGAATTGACTTGGTATAAGAGAGTAACAGTTGCTTCTTCTAATAGCGAGACTTATATTTTAGACTATTTAACCCCTGCCACGCCGTAACTGCGCGTTTTTACGTAAAATCATCATCGGTCGAAGCTTACTGGGGCCTGGGTTATCCGAAAGGAACTCGAGCCCCAGTATGAAGAGGCTAGAAGGAACGGGGTGGATTTTTAGTTAGTAAGAGTCTGACACTATCTCCCGTTCCACCCAACAGCGGGGGTTGGCATTAGATGATGTTTGCCCACCGTAAAAAAAAAGCTTAGAATGTAGAGAAAAGGCGCTCATCCCACTAAAGTTACCTAAACTAGGTTCCCAGGAGACTTTCCACTACGAATCCCCTGTGGGATCATACAAAATTTCCTTTTGGATCAGTCAAATGGATTTCCAAGATGACAATTATTATGTCTGTTATGACGGAACAGAGAGTAAAGTCCCATACCTCCATCGAAAAGGGAGGATCCTCCAACCAGACGGATGTTATGTCTGGTTTTTTTATTTTGGGCTGTTATAATATGTTCAAATCGCGCGGAGAACTTTAATTTCGCGATACAGGATTAGTTCTTATGTGACGCCATACATGTCGCTACATCTGCAAGGAACAGCCAACGCATAGCACAGAATATTTTGGGGTTTTAAAAGTGCAATTTCTTGCCAAAAGCTGCCTGAGGCAATCCTGCTCAAAGCAGCTGGGGCTTAACATTCTAAAGCCTTTCCTCAGACAGTGAACACAATACATTTTCCTCACTGTTGCAGGCATTGAAGTTTCTTTCGTGCATACAGAATTTATTTCTAATGCATTAACTGTAGAAAGATGTGCAAAAGGTTCTGGAGTGGCGACTACGTACCGGAAAACGCAGCGTTGGAAAGCCTTCTATAAGGTGGACCGATGACCTGGTGAGGGTTGCGGGAATCCGATGGATGCGGGACGCATGGGATCGTTCATTGTGGCGACGCTTGGAAGAGGCTTATGTCTAACAGTGGACGTCTATTATCTGAGTTGATTCATTACCTGTCTCTAGCAGACTATCTTTTTTTTTCATGTTTCTAGTTTTTTTTTTTTAAATTATGGATAAACTAGCTTTTGGCCACTATCTAACCTGATGGTAAGCGATGATGTGGTTGACGATGGAGCATGCCTAAATTATAACTATCAGAAAACACAGACTCCGGCCGAAAGTCCACTCTTTAGAATTGCTCCTCCTTCCCACGTACAGTAAATTTACTCTTTTCAAAATGTTTTGTACGTATGAGTTATTACAAAACACATTTTGTCTTCATCATCATCATTTCAGCCGAAAGAGGTCCACTGTTGGACATAGGCCTCCCCCAAACATACATAAATAATTGTGTTATTTATGTATATTTGGGGGAGGCCTATGTCGTAATATCTTTTTCTACATAAGCAGGTACTACCCTCACTGCAGCTGCAGGTACCATCAAAGAAACTTCCGCCTGACCACCGCTAAGTCCATTTTTGCTTGCACTCGAAACGAAAACTTCAAAGAGTTTGGCTTGGCGCGGCGCCGCTTGATTCAAGCGAAATTTTTTTTTTAAGTGATCGTCAGAAATGACCGCGATGGTACGCGTCAAAATTAATAACAATAATAAATAAATAATATTCCACAACTATCACACAACGCCGTCTAGTCCCAAGCTAAGCAGAGCTTGTTTTATGGGTACTAGACAACTGATAAACATAAGTACTTATATATTTCTAAATACATACATGTTATACATTATATATATTATACTAAATACATACATATTATTACATTTTGACTGGCCTGTTGATCTAGTGGTTAGTGACCCTGACTGCTATGCCGGAGGTCGTGGGTGCGATTCCCACCCAGGACAAACGTTTATGTAATGAACATGATCATTTGTTCTGTGTCTGGGTGTAATTCATCTTCAATTTTGTGTTACTTGAAGATATGGACGATATTATATAGTCCACATCTTCAAGTAACACAAAATTTGTAAAAAAAAGTCATCGATATTTTTCCTCGCAAGGTATAACCTCTCCGCATAACTCAATTTTCACGGTCCTTGTTTTCAGCCACCAGGTATGAATTTATTGATTATATTAGAATTCCACTTTACGATGGAGTCATAAATATTTATGCAGAAACTCTGAGAAACCTTGAGAGGTTTACTTCTCCATCAACATCGTCTTTAAGGTAAAAATTCATTGAATTATGCAAATGCAAAGAATGAAAGGTATCGAAGCGGTACAGTGGCTAATCATGAGAGAAGTCGCAGTAGCTCAACCAAGTTCAATGCTCATGAAATTAAAACATTGAATAATAACTGGACAACTCAACTGAGTTCGTTGTGGCGACGCTTGGGGGAGGCCTATGTCCAGCAGTGGACGTGTATCGGCTGAAATGATGATGATGATGATGATGAACTCAACTGAGCAAGTCAAACTAGCGCCCTGATGGTTTCGGACAAACTTATCTGTGCAAATAGTTTGCAATCCCGCGAGTCTTAGAAGATTTTTTTCGAAACGGAAAAAAAAATATGACGTAACAACAAAACAGTTTTCAGATTTAGTCCTATACCTTGTGCTATAATACTTTGCTTTATGCCAAATATCAGGATCTCCTCGAGTGTTGAAATATACGTTTGTTGCCACATAAACCTAAGTATCTTTTTTTCTCGTTTGAGTTTTTTACAGCTTCAAGACCTGAGAATACAGACCTGCAGACCAGAATTTCAATTTTCAACTCGATACCTCAACGCTTGCGTTCCCGAGATAAAAGGTCTTCACAGGCAGACAGACATACAGACAGACGGACGGACAGACAGACAGCAAAGTGATTCTATAAAGGTTCCGTTTTCCTTTTGAGTTACAAAACCCTACAAAAGAGGATTTCGAGAGCAAAACCTTAATTGTCATCATCCTTTTAGCCAACTTTTAGCCAAAGACGTCCTCTGTTGAACATAGGCTTGACTGCTGAACATAGGCTTCCCCAATTATATTTTGGTGTACCACAGGGCAGTGTATTAGGTCCGCTATTGTTCTTAATGTATAATAATGACCAGTTCTAAGCTATAGAATTCTCGAAAACACTGTTTGCTGATGATAGTCAATGCCATGTAATAAACTCTGAAATTCCATCGCTTCAATAGTTTCTTTTTTTCGGCGATACCATTGGTTGACTATTTTGCATTTCAAACTGCTAGTTTCAAACTTTTTAAAATACCGTTTAAACATTTAATATGGCGTCAGAATTGAAATTGTACTTCTGTAGATTTTGATACAATGAAGTTTGAGAAGGCGATGTCAAAAAATAAAGTGACAGGACTATTTTTTGTACTTAATTATATTTGAAGAGATCTTTCTTATTCATTTCATCGTTATTAATTTACCTTTAATGGGTTTTATGGACAATGGTACATCTTGCAAGATCCTCCTTCAAAAATAAATTTAAAGTTATTCACTTAATTGCAGTCGATAGCGATGCGGAGACAGTTTATTTATTTATATTTATTTATATGATCTTCATGCAACACAAATTACATAGGCGGACTTAATGCCTTAGGCATTCTCTACCAGTCAACCTAGGGAGGGTCAGTTATTGTGTACATTCAGTCAAAAAAGTATCGGGAATGGATGATTTGTTTATGGTTCCAAATTCAAATTTTTGTTTTTTTGTAGTTGTTAGATTGGCACAACTGTTTTCCATTTTGGCGCGGAGTTTGAGTTGCATCTGTTATTTATATTAAATACAGTGCTGGTTTTAGTAATATCATATATAGTGTGTATTGCGAATTTCATAATGGACAAAAATATCGAACAAAGAGTTTGTCTTAAATTTTGCATCGCCAATGGAATTTCGTGTTCGGAGTCACTGAAAATGTTACAGAAGGCTTACGGTGAATCGACTTTATCAAAAACTCGTGCTTATGAGTGGTTCAAAGCGTTCAAAAGCGGTCGAGATGTGATGGAAGATTTGCCTCGCTCTGGTAGGCCGTCAACGTCTGCAACTGAAGTTAACATCGCAAAAGTGAAGGAAATAGTGACTGAAAATCCCCATTCAACTCTGAGAGAGATAGCCGCCGAACTTTCTGTATCTCACGAGTCGATCCGTACCATTTTAACTAATCATTTGGGTATGAAACATGTTGCTGCTCGGCTAGTCCCAAAAGATCTGAATTTTCTCCAAAAACTCAATCGCATGAAAGCCGCTGAGGACATGCTAGAACGAGTCAGTTCGGACCCAACATTCATGAAACGCATTGTTACTGGTGACGAGACGTGGGTTTACGAGTTTGACATGCAAACTAGTCAACAAGCTTCGGAGTGGCGCCTTCCAACTGATCCGAAACCGAAAAAACCACGCCAAAGTCGATCAAAAGTCAAAGTCATGTTGACTGTTTTCTTTGACTATCGCGATGTTGTGCACTCTGAATTCTTACCGGAAGGTCTAACGGTAAATAAAGAATATTATTTGAGCGTTATGCGGCGTTTAAGAGAGCAAATTCGACGAAAAAGGCCAGATTTGTGGAAAGAAAATTCTTGGATTTTGCACCACGACAATGCGCCTTCGCACAAGGCTATCATTGTGAACGAATTTTTGACCAAACACTCAACAAATACCATCCAGCAACCACCATATTCACCAGATATGGCTCCTGCTGACTTTTTTCTTTTTCCTATACTCAAATTACCACTTCGTGGCACCCGTTTTCAATCGATAGAAGACATAAAGGAGAATTCGCGGCGAGAACTGAACTCAATTCAGGAAGCAGCGTTTAAAAAATGTTTTGATGAATGGATTATTCGTTGGCGCAAGTGTATCGTTTCTAAAGGAGCATACTTTAAAGGTGATAAAATAAATTTGGATGAATAACAGACATTTTGTGTATTATTGATCTTTTCCCGGTACTTTCTTGACAGAGTAGTATATACAGTTTTAATTAGTTAATGTTTTTATTTTTCTTGTTCTATCTATGTTTATTAACCTTATCCTTTTCATTCATATGTCACACATCACTGTTTGAAAAATACAGTACAGTAAAATGTAAACAAAATGGTTCCTGTAATCAGTTTCATAAATATTGGGGTCTTATTTACATTCCAGTGTATAAGCTTTTGAAATAAACTTCCCAGTTATATTCAAGAACTAAGCCATAACAAATTCAAATCATTTGTGAAGCGAAAACTTTGCTAGAAGGTTTTTTATACTGTAAAAGATTACCTATCTCGAGGACAATGAAGAAAATGAAGAGGACTGGAGAGGGCTTAAGATTGAGCTGCTCTAATAATACACACAATAATTGTTGTCATTTGTGTTTATTTTCAAATGCTTAGAGCAAGCATTAGAAAATAAATAAATAACTGGACAGGTCCATTCAAATGTGTTTAACTCAAAAGATCATCTCAGACACTAATCTGCACTAATTTGATTTCAATACATACTTAATGTAGGAGAACATAACTTTAAAACTTTACTATTAATAAGTACGAGTAGTATTAAGAAACACTACATAAATCACAAAATATAATAACCAGAACCTTCATAGACCGCAGTATAATCTTCATAAGCCCACTAACGGTGGCTTTTGCACACTGGTCAATCTTTGCCATTCCGTTTTCATATAGAATTTAGTTTTTAGTTACACTTTTTCTAAAGATCTGTGATATTCTGGTAGGTCAGGACTGTTTTTTGTGGCATAATTTTCTTTATTTTGAAATATGTTCTGGAAAAAAATGTAACGTAATATCTACGATGTTAAAACAATTGTATGTGCTAATAATAGTAAATATATAAATAATTTTTCTGACAAATCAATGATTATATTAATAACACATCATTTTATTTCAGATATCAGTACCCATAAAAAAAGTACCCGTATCACAAATACCTTATAAATAGCTATATTACATTATTTTGTTAGTACTTAGATATTTATTTTGCAAATAGGTAAATAGGTTTTAAAAAAAAAACACTCACACGTCAGTTTTTTTTTTTCGTCAGTTTAAACTAGATGAGGCCGGTGTTTCCTAGCTACTACCCTGAGAAGAAACCTCGAAACAAACTCAGGGATCAAAGTCTCTTTTAAATTCCATACAATAAACATGTAATGGTCAAATCATATGAGAACCATGCAGATTAGTGTCTCAGATTGGCTTTCGAACACTTCATTTTGCAATATACTCGTATTATCTTGGTGTTGTCTTTTGGTACTTGTCCGCGAAAATGAAGGAACATTACGCCCTGCACCTAAAAGTGTTCTTCCATAATATGGTACAGAAAACAACGTCGACAGCGTGCACTGTTTCCGCGCGCCTCAAGGAGTTGTCAGCAACAGCAGGGCCCAGCTGGGTCGAAGCCTACTGGGGCCAAGGTTATCCGAAAAGAAGCTCGAGTCCCGGTATGAAGAGGCTAGAAGGAACGGGGTGGGTTTTTAGTCAGTAAGAGTCTGACACTATCTCCCGCTCCACCCAAGAGCAGGGGTTGTCATAGGATGATTTTTGCCCACCGTAAAAAAAAAGGTGCAGAAAACAGCTCGGTACCTACGCGCACCACGGATGCTTTAAAATGGTCATTCTGGTGTGACTCCAACAACTGCACCGTCTGCGTCGGTCTGCACTTCGACTTTTGGAGTAGGTACAAATTCGACGATGTCCTGCGCCTTGGTAAAATGCAATTAAGAGGGCCCTTCTCCACTCGTCTTTAGTAAACGTGAGCATGGTTCAAAAGCTTGAAAAAATAGAGATAACTAGAGACTAGAGATACTAAATAGACCGCTTTGTTTGGGCACGCCACGATTATGGCGGTAAGTCCCCTCTTTGAGGCGTGGCTGGAAAGACCTCACGGCGTCCTTACCTTCCGCATGACGCAGGTCCTCACCGGACATGGCAAGTTCGGGAGGTACCTGCATCGGATTCAAGCGGAAGAGTCGCCCGGGTGTCGCCACTGTGCGCAACGCCCGGAGGACACGGTGGAGCACACCGTCGAGGTGTGCCCTGCCTGGGCGGAGCATCGCCGTGCCCTCGTGGGGGCGATCGGTGGCGGAGACGTCTCGCGCTGGGCCCTGGTCGAGGCCATGGTCCGGAGCGAGGAGGAATGGCAGGCGGTCGCCTCCTTCTGCGAAGCAGTAATGCTTGCAAAGGAGGAGGCCGACCGCATCAGGCAACGGCGCCCTCGCCGCCGTCGCCGGGATTCCGATCCCGATTTCCGGCCACCGTAGACGCAGGCTCGCGGACGGCGAGCTATGGGTAGCTCGCTGTCCGATCGTCCGGTAATGGACCGAGTCTAAGACGTCGACGGCACGCACTGTTCCCGCGCGCCTCAAGGAGTTGTCAGCAGCAGGAGGGACCCAGCTGGGTCGAAGCCTACTGGGGACAGGGTTGTCCGAAAGGGAGCTCGTGCCCCGGTATGAAGGCTAGAAGGAACGGCGCTGGGTTTTTAGTCAGTAAGAGTCTGACACTGTCTCCCGCTCCACCCAAGAGCGGGTTTCGTCAAAGATGATTTTCCCCGTCGACAAAAAAATAAAAGACCGCTTTGTTGGTATTCCATCATTTATCGCAATATTTCTCAAAATGTTCATCATTCAGAATCTCGAATTGCAAGGTTTTTATATATATACACTAATCTACATATTATAAAGCGGTAAAGTTTGTTTTTCTGTTTTGTAGGAGCTAATTTCTGAAAGTACTGTTCCGATTGCTAAAATTTTTACTTTTGCTCCTTTATTTCTAAGAGGCATAGGCTATATTTTATGTATGCGGGCGAAGCTGCAGGCTTAAGCTAGTTTTTTTTTATATTTTTAATTTATGAGGTTATTATAAAGTGCCAAAGTTTACAAAACAGCAAATTTCAGAAGATTTAGGTTTACACTTTATTATTTGATTTCAATAGAAACCAGGAGTATATCCACGAGATATCTGTGTGTGTTTCCAAAATATGAAGAGAAAGATGTATAATAACTTAAGAGCGCTTGTATATAAATGTATCTCGGGTTAGCCTCTCTTAATATAATTCCACAAAAAACTTGTACCACATTTATAAAGCTAATTGGCTTCCAGTTGGTAACGTAATCCTTGTTAATACCTGCCCCGCCGTATTAATTCAAAATATTAACATTTTGTTTATAACTTTTAATTAGAACCTACAAGGGTTTGTTTATTATCTCTAAGTTGCTACAGTGTTGAATAAAACATGGTTTGTGGCAAGTTTACTCAGTAAGTTTGTAAATAAACAGTTTTGCTGTTGGTAATTGATTTAATCAATTTCTGAGAAGATGCTTCTGAACTAGCTAGGTATATTATTATGTGTATGACATTTATTTATCTAAACTTCCCCAAACGTCGCCACAACGACCGGTCCTGTGCGTCACGCATCTATCGGATGGCCATGTAGGCCTATGTACAGTAGTTGACGTCTTTCGATGATGATGATCTAAACTTCATATACAGTGATGGTACGTAGGCGGATTTAACCCTTCAGATACCGTCAATCAGAGACACAATAGTAAGACAATAGATGCGCGGCCACCGGTGGTCGCTTGGGGATTCATGAATTAATGCTATAAGGCAATCTCTAACAGTCTTCCCGTCCGATTATCCAAGACTAGAGTGAAATAAGCTTTTAATAAATTAGTGCGCCTCACCGTCAACGATTGCATAACTACTTGCCATTGGGTGGGATCGCAGTCAAGCACTAGTTTATATCACTTAAAAAAGTCAATATTTGAGTAAAAAAATGTATCAGTGTAGGTGTACATAGTACACAAATAGATATTTCAAATATAATTAAGTTAAGTAATTAAATTAAGTTGTATAATGTAAAAGCAACTTAATTATAGTAGGTTATGTGACTAGGGGATAAAGCTGTTTTTAAGTCCAGGGTAAGTTGAATACCGAACGGAACGAAGGTTGCTAAGTAAAATCCTGAACGCAGTGAGAGATTTATATAATTAACTCCCGAACAGAGCGAGGGAGTTAATACAGAAACCTGAGTGAAGTGAGGTATTCAAGTCGCCCAAGACAAAGACAGCTTAACCCCGTGTTGGATACTCTACTTTTTACACCATCTGAGAGATAATTAAACGACCATAAATTGAAAAATAAAGTATTATTATTATGTATCAGGATATTGTGATTATTTACAAGTTAATATTGACATTTGACACATTGGTCCAGCTATGGAAGGACAAAGTAATATTTTTGTTTGATACGTTTATTGAAGTTGACGCAGAGTTTATTGTTTGCGAATCATTTTGAAGAGTAAAGGTGGGGCTCAAAGCGATATGACTGGAGGTCGATGGTTGAGGCTGCAGAGGCGTCCAGGGATCCACATAATTGGTGGATGATGAATGATTGGAAGGTTGATGCCATTTCCAATGCGGCGGCTTATTTTGTCTTTGTTTTGTATGGATTTTTCTATATAACTCTCAGCTACTGCATCTGATTTCCAGCCATCGTGCTGTTTAATCTGGGTAATATTCATACCTGAGTCAGCCAACAAAGTAGCGGATGTCCCCCTAAAACAGTGGCCTGTATACAGCTCAACGTTTTGCAAATTTAAAAATTTTGCAATTTTTTTCGGCATGGCCCCGATTTTGTTTTTTCCAATTACTTGCCTTGTGCATTTTCCATTAATAAAATCTGCTAGATAGCATGTTGGAGGGGCGTAAAGCTTGATATTTTTCTACAATTTTGATGTACTCTGCACGAACTACAAAATACCGATCATGCTTCGTTTATGTCTTGTAAATTTATCACTAACAACTCATTTGAGTGTTTTTCGATGTCTTCTGTTTTTATACTAACAAGTTCAATTCCATGATAAGCACTTTCAACAAATCAGGGCGACCTTTAACAAAAAAACAACATAGAAATGAGTAAGGTATACATACATACTTGATGCATAAGAGTTATAGGTAAGATCCCTAAAAAGCTATTTTAGTTGGTAGGTAGATACTTTTCTGGCAAGGAATCTGCGATCAGGTGCTTCGTTCAAAAAAGTTTCCACATTTTTAGCTGTAAATACTTTGGATTTTTTTGTTCTGGACAACTCAACTGAGCAAGTCAAACTAGCGCCCTGATGGTTTCGGACAAACTTATCTGTGCAAATAGTTTGCAATCCCGCGAGTCTTAGAAGATTTTTTTCGAAACGGAAAAAAAAATATGACGTAACAACAAAACAGTTTTCAGATTTAGTCCTATACCTTGTGCTATAATACTTTGCTTTATGCCAAATATCAGGATCTCCTCGAGTGTTGAAATATACGTTTGTTGCCACATAAACCTAAGTATCTTTTTTTCTCGTTTGAGTTTTTTACAGCTTCAAGAGCCTAGACCTGAGAATACAGACCTGCAGACCAAAATTTCAACTTTCAACTCGATACCTCAACGCTTGCGTTCCCGAGATAAAAGGTCTTCACAGGCAGACAGACTTATAGACAGACGGACGGACAGACAACAAAGTGATTCTATAAAGGTTCCGTTTTCCTTTTGAGTTACAAAACCCTACAAAAGAGGATTTCGAGGGCAAAACCTTAATTGTCATCATCCTTTTAGCCAACTTTTACCCAAAGACGTCCTCTGTTGAACATAGGCTTGACTGCTGAACATAGGCTTCCCCAATTATATTTTGGTGTACCACAGGGCAGTGTATTAGGTCCGCTATTGTTCTTAATGTATAATAATGACCAGTTCTAAGCTATAGAATTCTCAAAAACACTGTTTGCTGATGATAGTCAATGCCATGTAATAAACTCTGAAATTCCATCGCTTCAATAGTTTCTTTTTTTCGGCGATACCATTGGTTGACTATTTTGCATTTCAAACTGCTAGTTTTAAACTTTTTAAAATACCGTTTTAAACATTTAATATGGCGTCAGAATTGAAATTGTACTTCTGCGTGTAGATTTTGTTACAATGAAGTTTGAGAAGGCGATGTCAAAAAATAAAGTGACAGGACTACTTTTTGTACTTAATTATATTTGAAGAGATCTTTCTTATTCATTTCATCGTTATTAATTTACCTTTAATGGGTTTTATGAAAATTCACTTTTAAATTCAAAGTGTCTGGACAATGGTATATATCTTGCAAGATCCTACTTCAAAAATAAATTTAAAGTTATTCACATAATTGCAGTCGATAGCGATGCGGAGAGAATTATTGTGTATATACAGTTTTAATTAGTTAAATGTTTTTATTTTTCTTGTTCTATCTATGTTTAGTAAACCTTATCCTTCTCATTCATATGTCGCACATCACTGTTTGAAAAATACAGTGATATAGTAAAATGTAAACAAATTTATGGTTCCTATAATCAGTTTCATAAATATTGGGATCTCATTCCAGTGTATAAGCTTTTGTAATAAACTTCCCAGTTATATTCAAGAACTAAGCCATAACAAATTCAAATCATTTGTGAAGCGAAAACTTTGCTAGAAGGTTTTTTATACTGTAAAAGATTACCTATCTCGAGGACAATGAAGAAAATGAAGAGGACTGGAGAGGGCTTAAGATTGAGCTGCTCTAATAATACACACAATAATTGTTGTCATTTGTGTTTATTTTCAAATGCTTAGAGCAAGCATTAGAAAATAAATAAATAACTGGACAGAGCCATTCAAATGTGTTTAACTCAAAAGATCATCTCAGACACTAATCTGCACTAATTTGATTTCAATACATACTTAATGTAGGAGAACATAACTTTAAAACTTTACTATTAATAAGTACGAGTAGTATTAAGAAACACTACATAAATCACAAAATATAATAACTAGAACCTTCATAGACCGCAGTATAATCTTCATAATCCCACTAACGGTAGCTTTTGCACACTAATCAATCTTTGCCATTCCATTTTCATATAGAATTTAGTTTTTAGTTACACTTTTTCTAAAGATCTGTGATATTCTGGTAGTTCAGGACTGTTTTTTGTGGCATAATTTTCTTTATTTTGAAATATGTTCTGGAAAAAAATGTAACGTAATATCTACGATGTTAAAACAATTGTATGTGCTAATAATAATAAATATATAAATAAATGTTCTGACAAATCAATGATTATAATAATAACACATCATTTTATTTCAGATATCAGTACCCATAAAAAAGTACCCGTATCACAAATACCTTATAAATAGCTATATTACATTATTTTGTTAGTACTTAGATATTTATTTTGCAAATAGGTAAATAGGTTTTTAAAAAAAACACTCACACGTCAGTTTTTTTTTCGTCAGTTTAAACTAGATTAGGCCGGTGTTTTCTAGCTACTACCCTGAGAAGAAACCTCGAAACAAACTCAGGGATCAAAGTCTCTTTTAAATTCCATACAGTAAACATGTAATGGTCCAATCATATGAGAACCATGCAGATTAGTGTCTCAGATTGGCTTTCGAACACTTCATTTTGCAATATACTCGTATTATCTTGGTGTTGTCTTTTGGTACTTGTCCGCGAAAATGAAGGAACATTCCGCCCTGCACCTAAAAGTGTTCTTCCATAATATGGTGCAGAAAACAACGTCGACAGCGTGCACTGTTTCCGCGCGCCTCAAGGAGTTGTCAGCAACAGGAGGGGCCCAGCTGGGTCGAAGCCTACTGGGGCCAAGGTTATCTGTAAAGAAGCTCGAGTCCCGGTATGAAGAGGCTAGAAGGAACGGGGTGGGTTTTTAGTCAGTAAGAGTCTGACACTATCTCCCACTCCACCCAAGAGCAGGGGTTGTCATAGGATGATTTTTGCCCACCGTAAAAAAAAGGTGCAAAAAAACAGCTCGGTACCTACGCGCACCACGGATGCTTTAAAATGGTCATTCTGGTGTGACTCCAACAACTGCACCGTCTGCGTCGGTCTGCACTTCGACTTTTGGAGTAGGTACAAATTCGACGATGTCCTGCGCCTTGGTAAAATGCAATTAAGAGGGCCTTCTCCACTCGTCTTTGGTAAACGTGAGTATGGTTTAAAAGCTTGAAAAAATAGAGATAACGCCAGACCGCTTTGTTGGTATTCCATCATTTATCGCAATATTTCACAAAATGTTCATCATTCAGAATCTCGAATTGCAAGGTATTATATATAAACACTAATCTACATAATATAAAGCGGTAAAGTTTGTTTTTCTGTTTTGTAGGAGCTAATTTCTGAAAGTACTGTTCCGATTGCAAAATTTTACTTTTGCTCCTTTATTTCTAAGAGGCATAGGCTATATTTTATGTATGCGGGCGAAGCTGCAGGCTTAAGCTAGTTTTTTTATATTTTTAATTTATGAGGTTATTATAAAGTGCCAAAGTTTACAAAACAGTAAATTTCAGAGGATTTAGGTTTACACTTTATTATTTGATTTCAATAGAAACCAGGAATATATCCACGAGATATCTGTGTTTCTAAAATATGTAGAGAAAGATGTATAATAACGTAAGAGCGCTTGTATATAAATATATCTCGGGTTAGCCTCTCTTAATATAATTCCACAAAAAACTTGTACCACATTTATAAAGCTAATTGGCTTCCAGTTGGTAACGTAATCCTTGTTAATACCTACCCCACTGTATTAATTCAAAATATTAACATTTTGTTTATAACTTTTAATTAGAACCTACAAGGGTTTGTTTATTATCTCTAAGTTGCTACAGTGTTGAATAAAACATGGTTTGTGGCAAGTTTACTCAGTAAGTTTGTAAATAAACAGTTTTGCTGTTGGTAATTGATTTAATCAATTTCTGAGAAGATGCTTCTGAACTAGCTAGGTATATTATTATGTGTATGACATTTATTTATCTAAACTTCCCCAAACGTCGCCACAACGACCGGTCCTGTGCGTCACGCATCTATCGGATGGCCATGTAGGCCTATGTACAGTAGTTGACGTCTTTCGATGATGATGATCTAAACTTCATATACAGTGATGGTACGTAGGCGGATTTAACCCTTCAGATACCGTCAATTAGAGACACAATAGTAAGACAATAGATGCGCGGCCACCGGTGGTCGCTTGGGGATTCATGAATTAATGCTATAAGGCAATCTCTAACAGTCTTCCCGTCCGATTATCCAAGACTAGAGTGAAATAAGCTTTTAATAAATTAGTGCGCCTCACCGTCAACGATTGCATAACTACTTGCCATTGGGTGGGATCGCAGTCAAGCACTAGTTTATATCACTTAAAAAAGTCAATATTTGAGTAAAAAAATGTATCAGTGTAGGTGTACATAGTACACAAATAGATATTTCAAATATAATTAAGTTAAGTAATTAAATTAAGTTGTATAATGTAAAAGCAACTTAATTATAGTAGGTTATGTGACTAGGGGATAAAGCTGTTTTTAAGTCCAGGGTAAGTTGAATACCGAACGGAACGAAGGTTGCTAAGTAAAATCCTGAACGCAGTGAGAGATTTATATAATTAACTCCCGAACAGAGCGAGGGAGTTAATACAGAAACCTGAGTGAAGTGAGGTATTCAAGTCGCCCAAGACAAAGACAGCTTAACCCCGTGTTGGATACTCTACTTTTTACACCATCTGAGAGATAATTAAACGACCATAAATTGAAAAATAAAGTATTATTATTATGTATCAGGATATTGTGATTATTTACAAGTTAATATTGACATTTGACACATTGGTCCAGCTATGGAAGGACAAAGTAATATTTTTGTTTGATACGTTTATTGAAGTTGACGCAGAGTTTATTGTTTGCGAATCATTTTGAAGAGTAAAGGTGGGGCTCAAAGCGATATGACTGGAGGTCGATGGTTGAGGCTGCAGAGGCGTCCAGGGATCCACATAATTGATGGATGATGAATGATTGGAAGGTTGATGCCATTTCCAATGCGGCGGCTTATTTTGTCTTTGTTTTGTATGGATTTTTCTATATAACTCTCAGCTACTGCATCTGATTTCCAGCCATCGTGCTGTTTAATCTGGGTAATATTCATACCTGAGTCAGCCAACAAAGTAGCGGATGTCCCCCTAAAACAGTGGCCTGTATACAGCTCAACGTTTTGCAAATTTAAAAATTTTGCAATTTTTTTCGGCATGGCCCCGATTTTGTTTTTTCCAATTACTTGCCTTGTGCATTTTCCATTAATAAAATCTGCTAGATAGCATGTTGGAGGGGCGTAAAGCTTGATATTTTTCTACAATTTTGATGTACTCTGCACGAACTACAAAATACCGATCATGCTTCGTTTATGTCTTGTAAATTTATCACTAACAACTCATTTGAGTGTTTTTCGATGTCTTCTGTTTTTATACTAACAAGTTCAATTCCATGATAAGCACTTTCAACAAATCAGGGCGACCTTTAACAAAAAAACAACATAGAAATGAGTAAGGTATACATACATACTTGATGCATAAGAGTTATAGGTAGGATCCCTAAAAAGCTATTCTAGTTGGTAGGTAGATACTTTTCTGGCAAGGAATCTGTGATCAGGTGCTTTGTTCAAAAAAGTTTCCACATTTTTAGCTGTAAATACTTTTGATTTTTTTGTTGCACGGTGTCCCTTCCGATTTCCTCTTTAAAAGAATTACTTAGTACATGTATGAATATTGATATTATTTTGAATACTTTTGCATTGAATAGATGCACCATAGGCTGCTTGGCTTCTTTGTAGTCGATAAATGTTGAAAGTATACTAAGAGTACTGATTCTGATACGGATTTTATTTTCCATTTAAGAAAATCGTTGTACGCTTTTAAATAAAGTTCTCGATTTTTCTGGGAGCAAACTGTTTACAATTCCAATAGCAGCTAACTTGATATTTTCCGGAGTTTAATCACTGTCAATTTCGCTATCACTCGTCATTTTTTGAGATTTGAAATACAAAATTCACGACCAATATTAATTTTCTATAACGCTTCCTCTCTTTTTTTAAAGGCAGGAATTTTGAATTAATTTTTTTGATTCACGTACATATTCCCATATTAGCGCCTTCACACTAGCGTTTGTCCGGCGTAAGCGTTCGGTAAACGTATGCGAAGTGCAGACGCCGTGGTATCGCGCTGGCGTCGCTTTGTTGCGGCGACAACAACACCTACACAACAACAACTAGTCTAACCTTTCGAATACCGTCTACTTACTCGTACGGTACATCAAACAGAGGTTATCGTCGACTGTGCAAGTACGAATCCTCAAATATTTTGGTCACGTTGTCCGCAACGAACACTCCATGGAGCGACTCGTTGTCCAGGGACAAGTGGAGGGGAAGCGGTCACGTGGTTGCTCGCCTACGCGTTGGACAGACCTTATCAGAGCTGCAACACAAACCTCCATAGTCCAGAGTTCTCGAGACGCCGTGAATCGGGACAAGTGGAGACGCATCGCGGAAGCCTCACTCGCCAACGAAAATGCAACATCGTCAACCACGACCACTCTGTCAAGAGTGAACGACTAAGGAAGGAGGACTCGTACGGTACGGTGCAGTAGACATGATAGAAAGACAAGAGAGCAAATGCTGGCGTTTGCTTGGGGTTTGAATTAAATCAGTTTATGACTGGAGCTTCCTTTTGAAGCCACCATCAGTTAATACTTATAAGTTAAAAACCTTGCAGTTGCAACTGCTTCCTAAAGAGTTTCCGCTTTGATTCAACATCTCTCAGAGTATTTTATCTTTTTGAGATATAAAAAATCTCATCTGAACGTGTTTTTCCACTTGAGACTTATTAAGTTCGAGTTATGAATATGAACGTTTATATGTTCTTCTAATGTGACAAAGCAGGAGGAATTAGGAATACGTTTATAGGTACTCCTATAGAATAGACGCTGAAATTTAATAAAACTTATGAAAAAACCAAAAGAACTCAAATTATGGACAAACAGACAGGTAGACATAGTTGGTTATACTTGTTTCATTTGATAAAGTACTTTATATTTGCTGGCACAGCACCACGGCGTTTTCTTCGCAAACCTGTTTTCGTGGAATACGTATCCCCATCGTGGAAATGCATTGAGCGTATCCTCAGTATTTTTAGTTGGTTTCCATGAATCCTCTTTGCGACTACTTCGCATTATTTGTATCCAACGATTAGCTTTCACAGAATCGACAGGAAAGCTAAAAAAAAAAAACAAAATAAATGGAATGCTCATATTACATTAAAATACGTAACTAGTTCTGTACCTACGTAATCAGAATAGGCACACAAGGTTATAAAACTATTGGTTTATGTACCTAATCAAGTAATTGCAGAATAATCACAAACTTATTGATTTGGTCCGATTTTATTTAACTATAGGAAAATACTAATTATTTTTGGTTTAAAAATACTGTAGGCTGTATCATCGTCATCATTTTCAATGTTCCCACTGCTTGGTTTCAGGCCTCTCTAGGAGAGGGAATAGGCCGTAATCCACCACGCGGGCCCAGTGCGGGTTGGTGAATGTCACATGTCTTCGAATTTTTGGTTCTAGGACATGCCGGCTTCCTCACGATGTTTTCCTTCGAGAGCAGTGGTAATGAAATAAATTACACAAGTAGCAGTAATGATCCTGGAACTGGGGGTTTGAAACCGCGACCAACAACTCGTAAGTAGGAGCCATTACCACTCGGCCACCACTGCTCTAAAAGTAGGCTGTATACTGCTACCTAAATCATATTATTTATATTATGGTCGTTATGGACCATATATCCAACAGGACAGAAGATGCATTACATTTTTTATCGTTTTGTTTTGCATGTTTCTTTAGCTGACAGTCAATGCTATTTTAAGAAACTATAGTGGGACAGCACACAAATGAGAAATGACACAATAACACATCATCATCTTCCCACTTTAGTCCCATCTTTCTTGGGGTCGGCGAAACATGTGTGTCCCTTCATTCATTCGTGACGACAGTTACGCTATCATTGGCCTTTTCTTTCATATCGTTCCTCACACAAACCATTCATCTTTTCTTTGGCTTTCCTATCCATTCATCCACATTATTAGGTAGTTCCTTTTTTTTTACTTCAATTACCTAGATGGTTTTTAAATGACTATTTATTTCCATTGACCCTAGCGCAGATAACAGCTCCCATACAGACATTTACATTGAAATGGTAGGATTATCATAAAGAAAAAGTTTTCCCATAAAATATACAAGCAGGGTCCGCTCATGAAATCGGGTTTACGAGCCAGATAATGTGTTTGCTTTCGATGACATTTTTTTTTTCTTTTTCCTTATTTTTTCCGAGATTTCCAATGAATTGAATTCGACCCAGTGGCTGTAGTAGAATGAGGATAATTTATTGATTCGGACCACCTGAGATATCAAGCATACTGCTAAAATAGCCAGTCTGAAAAAAGAATCTGAAAATTTATCAAACAGTCTTCAAAACTGTACTAATTGCTTGTAGGACTATTTTTATTATGATGAGTACTTACGGGTACAGCGGTTGGTCCTGTCATATCGTGTAAGCGTTCCATCAGACGATGAGAGTAAGTACAAGAACAGAAAATCCCCTTGTATTTATGCACATACTTGTTCATCTTAATATTCGTATACCGTATGCAGGAGATATGCAATGCGTATTTGCTACTAGGCTAATTTCCTTTAGCTTTTGCCGTTAAATGATTACCAAAGTTCGTTCGGAAAGAGCAATCCCGATGTTCATTTTTAGAATTTAGGTCAAATGAAAAGTGCAAACGCTGTAAATTTCAAAACAAAGAGAACATAATCCCTAACTGTAACTAAACCCAATTAATACAAAGAGAAGAAACTTATCCAATCATAATCAAACAGTTTCATGCGACATATCACAGCACAACATAACCCCACAATATTCATACACCATACGTAGAGCCATCAATTTCACAAACCACAATTTCATATCTACCATAGACTAGATGCGGCGCTTGGCTAGTTGAAATATATGGAAATATAAATCTGTGCCGGCTTAGACCACGATACAGAGCTGCAAGATATCGCTTCCTATTCACACATACTCGTACTTCTCCTTTGATATACTTGGCAATAGTTTTGTTCAAAAATTTCGGATACATTTTCTATGTGAAGTATTATAACACTTGGTTGGTATTAGAGTCACGCTGACAGCTCAGCGCGTAGGTTGTCAGCGCTGAGGTTCAGCGCTAGAACTTTCAGTACCGTGCTGTTCGCTGTGGAGTACAGAAGCACAAATAATTGCTGGTTTGTACTGACTGACTGCTCACGTTGACGGTGTCCGCTCGGCTCGACACTAGAACGCCCACTGAAGACAGAGGCGCGTGTGCGTTGGACAGCGCCGACGGCTACGCGGCGCTGACCAATGCACGCGCTGATAGTAATTTTTTTATTCTAAAACGCTTCCTAGAAGTTTATTTATTTGCGGGCGTCAGCACCGATAGTCAGCGCGACTCTAAAACCAGCTTTAGATAAGTCTACACTAGAAGAGCCGAGTATGAGCGGAGCACGAACCGAGCTCATCATCGTGTAGAGTCGCACGTGCTCGACTTGTCCAACATAGACCCATCTTTTTCACCAGCTTTTTTGTCACCTGTGAAGATTGAAGAGCATGACGTGGAGTATCCAGTGACAAACACATGACCCTAGCGAATGGGACACGAACACACTCGTCAGATTTAGGCTGCTCGCCCACGTCCGATAATCGGTGACCGATTTTTTGTAGGAGAAAAATAGAACACGCTGATAGCAATAGTGCAATGCACACGTCCTACAAAAAGTCGGTCAGAAATACAAAACAATATTACAATTATACAAAATCGGCCCGATTTATCTGTACTACAAAAAGTCTAACTTAGGCGGACAGCGTAACTCCGTGAGCGTAATTCGACGCAAGCGGTTTAAGTCAAAGTAGAATTTGAATTTATTATATTTAATCATTTAAAAATATTTATATTCGATACTGTTTATAATGTTCTTCTATTAATAAACAATGATCGGGATCTCTTAATCAACCTTGATTATTGAACCAGTGTTGACTACATCAGATTTCATTTTACCCTAATAATTACCGATATTCCACAACTATCACACAACACCATCTAGTCCCAAGCTAAGCAGAGCTTGTGTTATGGGTACTAGACAACTGATAAACATACTTATATATTTCTAAATACATACATATTATAGATAAATTAGACCCAGACACAGAACAAATGACGACACTTCGACAACGGGACTTCTAGAGAGCGACAACTCTTTGCTTACAGGCTGATATTATCGAAAAGCTATTTTTATGGAAATCTACAGTGTTAATATCCAAACACTACCGCCATTAATATCGATTGTTTTCCAATTATCAGTCGATACAATGCCACAATTATCGTAATCAGCAACATAAAGGCCACATTTACATGTGAATGTGACAATACTGTAACTGCATTATGCAAATATACTCGCGGTGTTAACTGTGTTATCACAAGAATGGCCAAGTGGACTGTATTGTGATGTTGTTTGTAGATACTAGTGTTGTTGCATAGTATTGTAGCGACATCTATGACGTAATATAGGAACTAAATTTTAAAATCTTACGGCTTAGTTTTCCGCGTGAATAGTTGGGCCCAAGGAATAAAATTTTTACATAGCATAATTAGCCTTTTAAGGTTCCCACTGCTGGGCCTCAGGCAACTCTCCCCGAAAGGGAATGGGCCATAACCCATCACGGAGACCCAGTGCGGAATGGTGGATATCACTTGTATTCGAATTTTTGGTTCTAGGACATGCCGGTTTCCACACGGTGTTTTCCTTCACCGTTTTGAGCGCAGTGGTGATGAAATACCTAAACTTCTAGAACACTTCTCACACTCAGGTAGTTCGCTTTTATTTTAGATACCGACGTCTCAACACTAATCTAGAACAATAGTCGCGTCGCGGGGCAGTAAATTATTTTTATTTCTAATCTCGTACACTTACTCCGTGCTCGTACCTCCCTCAATTTTACACGAATTTCGACTTTATTTTTAATGGCGGAAAGTACCATTTCCCTTATCTACCTACGTACCTACCTACTATTATTATTTAAATAATAATAGTGGTAGGTACTTATGGTAGACGTTTCGAGAACTTGCTAGGCCTGGGTACGTACTTCCATTCTAAAACTTCAGAAACTTTTTTATTTGATTCTACTCATTATTTCTTCGAAGATATGGCGTGCTAGACCACGCGTAACGTTTAACGGCGTAACAGTATAGACTACAGAGCAATAAGTAAAATTTCCAACTAGTAATATTGGACCAGACTAAAGCACATTTCATATGTAGAGGACGACACAGCGACGTGATGGAGACGTGACAAGAACATGAGAGCTCGTCAGAAGCATTCCGGGCTGTCTGCAGTACTATTTGCATGAATTATCATGCAAGGGATAAATGTCTGCATTATGTACGGAGTCCTATCATATTGAGTATCATTCTAATATATGAGTACTGCACTTTACAGATTATGTTAATCCCTTCGTAGGGACATCTATGACGTCACAAAGGAACTGCAACACTACGAAATCCTGCATCACGCAATTAGGGCTATTTGTTATTATTATTATTTGAAGATAAGGGGCTATGCATCTCCCATTGTGTAGGGGATGTAGTCACCGATCTAAAAGATCTATTGTGACTCGCCACCTTGTTAGAGTATGGGCACGCCACAATTATGGCGGTAAGTCCCCTCTTTGAGGCGTGGCTGGAAAAACCTCACGGCGTCCTTACCTTCCGCATGACGCAGGTCCTCACCGGACATGGCAAGTTCGGGAGGTTTCTGCATCGGATGCCGCCACTGTGCGGAACGCCCGGAGGACACGGTGGAGCACACAGTTGAGGTGTGCCCTGCTTGGCCGGAGCAACGCCGTGTCCTCATGGGGGCGATCGGCGGCGGAGACCTCTCGCGCCGGGCCTTGGTTCAGGCCATGGTCCGGAGCGAGGAGGAGTGGCAGGCGGTCGCCTCCTTCTGCGAAGCAGTAATGCTAGCAAAGGAGGAGGCAGACCGCATCAGGCAACGGCGCCCCCGCCACCGCCGCCGGGATTCCGATCCCGATTTCCGGCCACCGTAGACGCGGGCTCGCGGACGGCGAGCCATGGGTAGCTCGCTGTCCGATCGTCCGGTAACTGTCCGGACCGAACGAAGGCGTCGACGGCGCGCACTGTTCCCGCGCGCCTCAAGGAGTTGTCAGCAACAGGAGGGGCCCATCGGGGTCGAAGCCTACCGGGGTCGGGGTTATCCGAAAGGAAACTAGAGCCCCGGTATGAAGGCTAGAAGGAACGGCGCGGGGTTTTTAGTCAGTAAGACTCTGACACTGTCTCCCGCTCCACCCAAGAGCGGGTTTCGTCAATGATGATTTTCCCCGTCGACAAAAAAAAAAAAAAACCTTGTTAGAGTAACTCTTTTAGCCCGGAGGCTTCCAGGAAGTCTAGAATACTCCTAGCTTTAAGAGTTTTAATCTGCTCGTACTCTAAGGCCTACATTTTACCGGGAAACCATGGCGGCGCGTCTAGTTGTGCCGCCATGGTGCCCTAAATGCAACCCTAAAAGCTATCAAATTAGACACCGTGCAGAAACCAGAGTCGCCACACGTCCGAGCTGGTCGCGCCGCCTAATTGGTTGAGCAACCAAACGGACACCAGGTGAGTAAGTCTATATAGAGCTTTATACATATTGTGGGTAGCAGCGACTGGTCGCGCCGCCATGGTGTCCCGGTGAAATATAGCCCATAGAGTTCCCGCGTGATTTGAGCGATTGTCCAAATAACACCTGTCTGGTCGGAGGATCCTTCCTTTCCAAAGGAGGTTTGGGGGACTTTACACTCAGCTCCGCATACCTCTACACAGCATAGACGTTTCGTTGATATACTGTTAAAATCGCAAGAAGAACTTTTTTTTTTTTTATAAGGATTTCGTAATTTAATTCACATGTGGCGAAATAGATGTCGCTACAGTTGCATAGGAAATTCTCAAGTCTATTCCCACCCAATAGTCTAACACAGACTTACACGTTTCGACAGTTAGCCTCCGTTCTAAGAACTAACTTGGTGTCAGTAAGTTATCGTCACTGTCCGATGCGTTGGCACTAACATATAGTTTACCCAGACCACAGAGCATAGAATCACCTAGTATAGACACGGCAGTCAGTCAAAGTGGCCTATAATATTTTTATTAATGGCAAATAAGTATTGAATTCTGGCTTGAATACTTTAGTTGGATAGGTGATCGTATTCCACTATCTTTCTACGATGATGGCTATGGAAATCACACAGGGGACTATTATTTAATAATATTCCACAACTATCACACAACGCGATCTAGTCCCAAGCCAAGCAGAGCTTGTGTTATGGATACTAGACAACTGATAAACGTACTTATATATTTCTAAATACATATATATTATAGATAAATTACACCCAGACACAGAACAAATGACCATGCTCATCACACAAACATTTGTCCTGGATGGAAATCAAACGACCTCCGGCATAGCAGTCACGGCCAACTAACCACGGGACCAACAGGCCTGTCTTGCGCCTGTATATGCGTTGCCACTGACGATACCGTGGCACCAACTACCGTGGCACCAACTAACCACGGGACCAACAGGCCTGTCTTGCGCCTGTATATGCGTTGCCACTGACGATACCGTGGCACCAACTACCGTGGCACCAACTAACCACGGGACCAACAGGCCTGTCTTGCGCCTGTATATGCGTTGCCACTGACGATACCGTGGCACCAACTACCAAAAAAGTGATGAAGTATAAGGACCGAATAAAATTTGCAACACTGAAAGTGCTATAGACGTACAACCGTCATAATCCGACCATTTACTCACCGTATCGAAGGCACTTCGACCAATGACATATATAACTCATTTTTTAGATGCGTCACACGCGCTCAGAAACGACGGCATAAATTGAAGGTCAAAAATTGACCACATCCCATTTAGTCTCCACATTGACTAGTGTCGTAACAGTACGCTATATAAAATTTAATGTGCAATCATTTTCTAAAAAATGCTTTACCGAGTTCACTGCCACTTTGACAGACGAAAACATACAACTTCATGCATAAATAATAAGATAAAAATATTTTCAATACACTTGCTAGTGACTCTTATTGCACTGCACTTAGGTATATAATGGCACTTGTTACCAAATTGTGAAATTTTGATTACCAATACGCACTAGTGCTATAATGTAGTTTAAACCTTTTTGTTCAACCTCTCCCCGCCATAATTTTATTACAGTTATCGTATCAGGCTAGGCGCGCGTCTTTGTGTGCGTGTTTGTGTGTGTTGTTTAAACAAGCTTTTAATGAAAATCATTTTTTCATAGCAAGCTTTTATAGCTCGTTATACCTATATAATTAATACTCGATCAGCTCTTTGTCATAATAATTTTGCATTGTCATCAGATTTAAACATGCATGCAAAAATTCAGCTGAATCGGTAACCGGGAAGTGGGTCAAAATTAATTTACAAGATTTGATGACAGACAAACATCGGGACTGGTGAAACTAAATAAAAGCTTGTAAAATGGGCGCGCATATGAAAACAGATTTTTACAGCCACAGAAATTTATTAGTTTTATAGTTATTTTCTTCACAAGTGTATTGCAAAACGTCGTATGATACACGTGAGTAATTAATGATTACCCTTCTCGACTCTCTAAAGACCCTCGCCATGGCTCGGGTCTAAATACCGCCTCGCCGGTAATCGCTAACGTTATTTGTTAGGTATTGTCAATGTTTGTTTTTGTTTTCACCTTACTGACTTTGTTCGAAAATGAGTAAACAAGGCACTATTTTACATGGGAGGGGTTCGAGAAATTGTCTGCAATGTAGACAAGTATTTTGAGAGCGAGAAACAGCATCATTTAGAATAGATACAACAATTAATGGCAGCAGGAAGCATTCTGCCAGGACCAAATGGGAATATAACGTTGACTCGAGAAATGTACACAATAATTTTGCACACCCTGCAAAATACAACTAGAGTGGCCGAGCCCGCCGAGCGAGTACATTTCGCTACTTGTATTAAATTAATAAAAATACTTTGACTCGTGTTCGACGCGAACAGAAAGATGCGCAAGCTAGTAACAGCAAGGTAACGACACCAAAAAAGAAACATCGAAGTAATTTGTGATAATTTTAAAATTACTGCTCTGCATAATATTATCAACTCAATCTAGAAAGGAAAGAAATTCCTACGTTAAAAATTTTTGCTGCAGCAAAAGAGGAAGTAGAGTTTCCGGGAAGCAGAACAACTTTGAGGCGAATCTTAATGGAGTCACTCAGATACAGATTTAAAAAGTGTTTTTTTTTTTTTCCTCGACGGGGAAAATCATCTTTGACGAAACCCGCTCTTGGGTGGAGCGGGAGACAGTGTCAGACTCTTACTGACTAAAAACCCCGCGCCGTTCCTTCTAGCCTTCATACCGGGGCACGAGCTCCCTTTCGGACAACCCTGTCCCCAGTAGGCTTCGACCCAGCTGGGCCCCTCCTGCTGCTGACAACTCCTTGAGGCGCGCGGGAACAGTGCGCGCCGTCGACGTCTTAGACTCGGTCCATTACCGGACCATCGGACAGCGAGCTATCCATAGCTCGCCGTCCGCGAGCCTGCGTCTACGGTGGCCGGAAATCGGGATCGGAATCCCGGCGACGGCGGCGAAGGCGCCGTTGCCTGATGCGGTCGGCCTCCTCCTTTGCAAGCATTACTGCTTCGCAGAAGGAGGCGACCGCCTGCCATTCCTCCTCGCTCTGGACCATGGCCTCGACCAGGGCCCGGCGCGAGAGGTCTCCGCCGCCGATCGCCCCCACGAGGGCACGGCGATGCTCCGCCCAGGCAGGGCACACCTCGACGGTGTACTCCACCGTGTCCTCCGGGCGTTGCGCACAGTGGCGACACCCGGGCGTCTCTTCCGCCTGAATCCGATGCAGGAACCTCCCGAACTTGCCATGTCCGGTGAGGACCTGCGTCATGCGGAAAGATTTAAAAAGTGTCAGAGTAACAGATTGGCTCTCATTCAATGGCCTAATATTAAACCCTGGCAAGCGAAATATCTAAGACGCATTCGTAAAAATGATGCATTAGGGACTAATAAATAGCCCGTTATATATTTGGACGAAACATGGATACACGCCCATTATACAGTCAAGAAATATTGGCAGTCAAGTACCGTAACTGGATTATTACTCACGCGCTGGGGGAAAAAACGGGTTCATAGACGGAGTGATGCGAGATGTTTAAATCAAAAATAAAAACTGGTGATGACCATGATGAGATGAATGGTGCAAATTTTACAAGATGGATTATTGAAAATGTAATCCCCAATCTCCCTAAAAACGCAATAAGAATCATGGATAATACTCCTTACCACAGTATGGCAGCATCTACGGCTCCAAATATGAATTTAAAAAAATCAGAAATGCAGTCATGGCTGAGAGAAAAATATATTGGGTATGAGGAATGCTACACAAAAGCAGAACTACTACTCTGTCAAGAAAGTACCGGGAAAAGATCAATAATACACAAAATGTCTGTTATTTATCCAAATTTATTTTATCACCTTCAAAGTATGCTCCTTTAGAAACGATACACTTGCGCCAACGAATAATCCATTCATCAAAACATTTTTTAAACGCTGCTTCCTGAATTGAGTTCAGTTCTCGCCGCGAATTCTCCTTTATGTCTTCTATCGATTGAAAACGGGTGCCACGAAGTGGTAATTTGAGTTTAGGAAAAAGAAAAAAGTCAGCAGGAGCCATATCTGGTGAATATGGTGGTTGCTGGATGGTATTTGTTGAGTGTTTGGTCAAAAATTCGTTCACAATGATAGCCTTGTGCGAAGGCGCATTGTCGTGGTGCAAAATCCAAGAATTTTCTTTCCACAAATCTGGCCTTTTTCGTCGAATTTGCTCTCTTAAACGCCGCATAACGCTCAAATAATATTCTTTATTTACCGTTAGACCTTCCGGTAAGAATTCAGAGTACACAACACCGCGATAGTCAAAGAAAACAATCAACATGACTTTGACTTTTGATCGACTTTGGCGTGGTTTTTTCGGTTTCGGATCAGTTGGAAGGCGCCACTCCGAAGCTTGTTGACTAGTTTGCATGTCAAACTCGTAAACTCACGTCTCGTCACCAGTAACAATGCGTTTCATGAATGTTGGTTCCGAACTGACTCGTTCTAGCATGTCCTCAGCGACTTTCATGCGATTGAGTTTTTGGAGAAAATTCAGATCTTTTGGGACTAGCCGAGCAGCAACATGTTTCATACCCAAATGATATGATACAGAAAGTTCGGCGGCTATCTCTCTCAGAGTTGAATGGGGATTTTCAGTCACTATTTCCTTCACTTTTGCGATGTTAACTTCAGTTGCAGACGTTGACGGCCTACCAGAGCGAGGCAAATCTTCCATCACATCTCGACCGCTTTTGAACGCTTTGAACCACTCATAAGCACGAGTTTTTGATAAAGTCGATTCACCGTAAGCCTTCTGTAACATTTTCAGTGACTCCGAACACGAAATTCTATTGGCAATGCAAAATTTAAGACAAACTCTTTGTTCGATATTTTTGTCCATTATGAAATTCGCAATACACACTATATATGATATTACTAAAACCAGCACTGTATTTAATATAAATAACAGATGCAACACAAACTCTGCGCCAAAATGGAAAACAGTTGTGCCAATCTAACAACTACAAAAAACAAAAATTTGAATTTGGAACCATACACAAATCATCCATTCCCGATACTTTTTTGACTGAATGTATTCCAAATTATACAAAGGCACAAACCGCCAAAAGACTACGTTATTGATATTTTTTTTAATGCAAACGGCTTTGAAGTCTTAAGGCTGCCACCCTACAATTGAGACCTAAATCCGAACGAATAAATTTGGCATTTAATAAAGCGTAAGGTGGCAGACAAAAATGTTAGGCAGCAGGAGAGTGAGATAGAAAATATCACTTTGCATGCAATTACATCTATTACAAAAGAAGACGTCAAACGTATTGTAGAGGAATACTGGAATCGTGCTGATATTAAATATTAAATACCTAAATTAATCCATGTTTTATTTTATAAGGGAGAGCAGCAGTAATTATGATGAAGACAGTTCAGATAGTCATGCCGAGATGAGCGGCATTGAAGAGCACGATCCAGATTGAATTTTTGTCATAAATATAGGAAATTACTTATAAATTTCAATATTTCACCAACTATTGTTTTTAATGAAAATAGCCTTCTATTTTCATTAAAAACAACAGTTGGTGAAATAAATATTAAAAACCTATATTAATACATGTTTATTTTATAAAGGAAAGCAGCAATGATGATGACGCCACTACTCAAACACTTCACACAGTGACGCAGATATCAGCAAAATTGAAGAATTGGATTTTGATTAAAGATTTTTCATTCAAGATTCTTAAATACATTGAATTTTAAAAATTTCTTGATTTGTGCATCCTACCCAATTTCTTCGATTAGACAGTATGACGTGACGTCACAACATAACAATCGATCCTTTTCTCACTTTCTTTCGACGACCGAGGTATTGTCATTTCTTTCTACTAACAGGTTTAAATTTTTCTTTTTTTTTTCTTTGCGCATTTTACTTTACTGTCTAGTTGCCTTAGTAGTGTAAATATTTGTGCGTTTCATGATATTGGTGCATGAATGGTGGCCAACTAAAATTGGCCAACTCGTTTAAACATTAACGTTTGATGTTTGACGTTTGGCCATATCATTGATGTAGGATTTCTAAGATAATAAAAGGTTTTAAGAAAGCAGGCCAAAAGAGAATTTACACATTATCAAATATCAACGTTTAAAACGTTCTGGCCAGTTTTACTTGGTCATAATTATTATAAAGTGATCAAATTCTAAGCTCTGAATGACACATGCACGACGCGTCCATATGTAATATTAATGAGTCAGACAAGACACTACCGGTTCTAGCAGCGGCCACCAAGGCGTCGGCTTACTCTGTGGTAGTTTCCAACTGGTGGCAAGTTACGGGTTAGGTCGAGAACTTGCCTGTTTACTGGCTAGCCAGCCCCAGTTACTGTGTACCTTAAGTTTTATAGTGTGGAGAGACATGTGTTACTTCAGAATTTTCCGGTTGTTAACTTTCTTGAGACTTGCGTTTATCACACGTAGTTATGTTGCCAAAAAACTGATTTTGTAATTTAACGCGTATATGGAAATATACTTGTTATTCTTTCACTACAAAAAGTCCCTGGACTGCTTTCAGTACAAATATCTCAATCTTAGACCATTGACTACCTGTATGCGCAGAATACTAAAGTTTTTTGGCCACATAGCCAGAAAAAATGACCGCAGCCTGGAATAGAATAGAATAGAATAGAACAGAACAGAACAGAATAGAACAGAATAGAACAGAATAGAACAGAATAGAACAAAATAAAACAGAATAGAACAGAATAGAACAGAATAGAACAGAATAGAACGGAATAGAACGGAATAGAACGGAATAGAACGGAATAGAACGGAATAGAACGGAATAGAACGGAATAGAACGGAATAGAACGGAATAGAACGGAATAGAACGGAATAGAACGGAATAGAACGGAATAGAACGGAATAGAACGGAATAGAACGGAATAGAACGGAATAGAACGGAATAGAACGGAATAGAACGGAATAGAACGGAATAGAACGGAATAGAACGGAATAGAACGGAATAGAACGGAATAGAACGGAATAGAACGGAATAGAACGGAATAGAACGGAATAGAACGGAATAGAACGGAATAGAACGGAATAGAACGGAATAGAACGGAATAGAACGGAATAGAACGGAATAGAACAGAATAGAACAGAATAGAACAGAATAGAACAGAATAGAACAGAATAGAACAGAATAGAACAGAATAGAACAGAATAGAACAGAATAGAACAGAATAGAACAGAATAGAACAGAATAGAACAGAATAGAACAGAATAGAACAGAATAGAACAGAATAGAACAGAATAGAACAGAATAGAACAGAATAGAACAGAATAGAACAGAATAGAACAGAATAGAACAGAATAGAACAGAATAGAACAGAATAGAACAGAATAGAACAGAATAGAACAGAATAGAACAGAATAGAACAGAATAGAACAGAATAGAACAGAATAGAACAGAATAGAACAGAATAGGACAGAATAGAATAGAATAGAATAGAATATTGATTTATTTGCTCAGAATGTAGGTAAGTAATTTACAATAAGGTGATAAAAATAATTATTAGAGTATCCTTGTACATTCTACCATTTTGACTTGAATTTGAACTTGAACAGCTCATCGTAACTGACACGGTCCATTAGTAACGACCAAGAAACCGCAGCCCAAAAAGATGAGCAGATCAGGTCCGCTCCACACTGGACACCCAATTGCACGTCGCACTTCATTACGCCCAGAATCGTCGCAGATGGCGAAAGACCATCAGTAAGAAACAAATCCAGCAGGAAATTCAAGACCCTCAGTAATGAGGAATACGACCCGAGAAGGAGGAGGAACAAAAAGTAGCTCTCTGAGACACCTTGTAACTTTTAGGATTGAAAGAAAGAAAGAAAGAAAATACGTTTATTTGGCACACAGGTACACACAATGAGATAACACTTATAATAAAAATATAGTCATCATCAGCCTTATTAATGTTCCCACTGCTGGGGCTCAGACCTCCACTCTAGGAGAGGGAATGGGCCGTTATCCACCACGCGGGCCCAGTATGGGTTGGTGAATGTCACATGTCTTCGAATTTTTGTTTCTAGGACATGCCGGTTTCCTCACGATGTTTTCCTTCACCGTTTTGAGAGCAGTGGTGATCAAAATAATTACACAAAGTAATGGCGCTTGGCTAGGTTCGAACCCGCGACCTACAACTCGTAGGTCGGAGCCATTACCACTCGGCCAGCACTGCTCTAAAAAAAAATAGAAAAATTATAGTATACAACCTTAAATTTGACATAGTTTAGTTAGTTACCTAAATAAATTCGTGATGAAACCTTACAAAAACCCCGCATTTCGGCTAAGTATCCCTTTATACGTTCGTCAAAATAATTTGTGAGCATTTTGGAACACAAAAGCCCTTTTAGTTAGCTTAAAACCATTTTAGAATCTTACTGAACCACATTTTGATAGCAAAATCTGAATTATTAACATTTACTTTCTTTGAAACAGTAAATAGGATGGGATAAATACTTAAACAGCCTCATCATCGTCATTGATTGGCCTTATATTCCAGAGGTCGTGTTTTCGATTCCCACCTAAGACAAATGTTTGTGTGATGAGCACGATCATTTGTTCCGTGTCTGTCGGGCCTCACGTCCCAGCTGCCGAGACCCCGATCCCGGTTTGTGCCTGGTAGACGCGAGCTTGTGGACCGCCGTCGGGACTGAGCCCAAGTCGCCGACGGCACATAGTTTTCCACGTGCGCCTTAAGGAGATATCAGCAAATCGTAGCAATCCAGCCAGCAGGGTCAAGGCCTACTTGGGCCATCGGTTATGTGACAGTGAACCCCAGGCCCCGAAGGCAAAGAAGGAACAAGAGTGGGTTTTACTCAGTAACAATCTAACACGTCCTACCGCTCCGTCCAAAAGCGGGAGTAGTCATAGGATGATTCCCCACTAAAAAAAAAGTCTTCTCCCAACTATCTTGGTGTCGGATTCCAAGCTTCTTTTTATCGTCAAAATCGTTTGTTAATACTATAACAATAACAACAATATTCAAAAAACATTCTTTGGAATTGACAACATCTTTTTGAATTCAATTAAAAATAGTCAATTCCACAAACTAAACCTAACAATTCAAATTCTCTGATACTATTATTTTCCATTACTCCCCTCGCAGGGCGGTATCTGAATTAATAATTTACTTACCAAAAATTCGATTAATCATTTTATTGACAGGACTGTCGGCGTGGGACGAGACAGGGACAACCCGGGGACGAACAAAGCCTATTAGCGCCATCTAGGACGTGGGACGCGCAACTAAGTTAACCGATTACCGGGAGTGAAGCGACAGTTTTCATCCAATCAATGTATTGACACTTTAAGGTCAGTTTAGTAACGTAATTTACATAGAGGGTTAATGACTATCAATATTATTATTGCATCCTTAGCAATAGCGTAGTTAGGTGTGGGCAAAGTGGGCCCTCGCCTCGCTCCCAAAAGGGCCTCGTGCAAGAGCACTTTAACAAACGAGGGTTTCGATTTATAATTTGCTAACATTTGCCCGCGGCTTTGCCCGCGTACATAAAATATAGTCTTTGTCACTCAGGAATAAAGCAGCTTTCTATCGGTGACAAAATTTTAGCAATCGGAGCAGTACTTTCAGAGATTACCTCCTACAAACAAAAAAACATTAAAACAAACTTTCATCATCATTATCATTTCAGCCGACACACGTCCACTGTTGGACATAGGCCTCCCTCAAGCGTCGCCACAATGAACGATCCTGTGCGTCTCGTATCCATCGGTTTCCCGCAACCTTCACCAATTCATCAGTCCACCTTGTAAGAGGCCTGTGTCTTCCGGTACGC
Organism: Mythimna lalbum; assembly: GCA_949319445.1. NCBI lineage: Eukaryota > Metazoa > Arthropoda > Insecta > Lepidoptera > Noctuidae > Mythimna > Mythimna lalbum. The sequence goes on along the minus strand of OX439357.1, from coordinate 12,853,186 downwards.
GATCGCCATTCAAACAAACTTTCCCTCTTTATAATATTAATGTAGATAGGCTCGCGTTTGACCACTATTTCACCTGATGGTAAGCGACGCTGTAGTCGAACACTGAGTAGCGACAGTTGCTGTCTCGAATCTTATGAAAGAAAAATGTCTCGATGACGCACCTTCGCCCACGTCTAAATTAGTCCACACTACGCCTCTGATCCTTGGGGTTAAAATAAATTGTTATCTTAGCACATTCATTGTGTGTGCTGAAGAATGGAATTCTAAGCCGGACTTGGTTTTTCCCGATAGCTACACCTTGAGTATCTTTAGGTCAAGAGTGATTAGGTTACTTCTAGGCAAACGTGCTCCATCGTCGTCCACATCGCCGCTTTCTATCCGGTATGATGGCGGTCAAGCGCGAGTCAATCAATCATTTAAAAAAACATATTTGATCAAAAGTGATACCGCAGCTCTGTAGCGCAAAGAATAACTGAAGGAATACGGGTAGGATTTAAATTTTAGTCAATAAATGTCTGACACAGGCAGTATCCTGAGTGAATCCCACCAGTGGGAACATTATAAGACTGATCAAACTTATGCTTGAAAAAAAGTATCGAAAAAAAAGTACATCACAAACTGTGTCTATTGAAAACTGTGTAGCGACATCTATGACGCCACATAAGAACTACGAAGAAAATACGAAATCCTGCATCGCGCAATCAAAGTTCTCCGCGCGATTTGAACATATACGACAGCCCGACAACAACTATCGGGCAGTCGCCCACCAGACTATAACATCCTGTCTGGTCGGAGGATCCTCCCTTTTCAATGGAGGTTTGTGGGACTTTACTCTCTGTTCCGCCTACCTCCAAACTGGTGACCCTCGACAAAGAACGTCAGCGCAGCCTTCGTGCAGCTAATACTTCGTGACGTCATCATCATTTCCTCAAGCTTTCGAGCAACGAGCCATACAGCCAGCACCCACGGCTAAGAGTATTCTGACCACTAGTATGCCTACCCGGTCATACCTGGTCACCACCTCAGCCACATCAGCGACCTTGGCACACCGCACCTTCGGCCAGTCATATGAAGAGCTACGAAGAACCTCTCCTGATCGACGCCAGCAATCAAGCCCTACGTCGCACAAGCACCGCTCCGACTCACTGGAGCCAGCAGCACTACTCCGACTCACTGGAGACTGCAGCATCATCCCGACTCACTGGGACAGCACCACCCCGACTCACTGGGGCATCATCCCGACTCACTGGGACAGCACCACCCCGACTCACTGGGGCATCATCCCGACTCACTGGGATAGCAACACCCCGAATCACTGGGGCATCACCGCAGACAGTTCCGACCCACCGAGAACTATGCGGCATCGGTTCCGACTCACTGGAACCAACCTACCGCTGGCCTGGCACACATCAAGAAGCATCAAGGACCATCGATCTCCGATCTCCGAAGGGGAGTGATGTAGCGACATCTATGACGCCACAACTGCATGAAAATCCATTCAGTAGTTTTCCAGCCTATCGCGAATAAACAAACAGACAGGTAGACGCCGTGGTGGAGTTTATTTAGTAATATGTTATCAGAGTTTATTTAGTAATTATCAGCCTTATAATTTTCGTATTGCTGGAACTCAATCCTCCTCTCTTCTAATGAGATGCGGCCTTTATGAAAGCAATTTTACAAGCTTTTATTTAGTTTCACCTGTCCCGATGTTTGTCTGTCATCAAATCTTGTAAATTAAATTTGACCCAGTTCCCGGGTACCGATTGAGCTGAAATGTTGCATGCATGTGTAAATCAGATGACAATGCAAAATTATTATGTTATAGAGCTGATCTGATGATGGAACCGGAAGGTGGCTATAGGAGCTTGGTAGTTAACACAACCCCATCGAGTTTGGGCTCGTATGATTCGTCTTGACGAGTTATTAATTAATTATACGAATAATTATATACAGTTCTGTAAAAGCTTGCTATGAAAAAAATATTTCCAATAAAAAAACTTTTTACAAAAAAAATTAAACCGACTTCAAAAAGTACAAAATAACTTTACTTTCGGAAGTCGGTGTTTCTATAATAGATACCTAATCTTGTCTGTTCTTTATTTAACACCGACTTCCGAAATTAAAGTTATTTTGTACTTTTTGAAGTCGGTTTAATTTTTTTTGTAAAAAGTTTTTTATTTTTCACTTTTTAGTTTTGGTAGCACCACTAAAAAGTACCTACCCTTCAGCTAAACATAAATTACCTTATAGCCAGAGTGCATCTCATAACGATTCTTATAATCCCAAATATGGTTATATTACATGAATTTACCCCCTCCCCCTTTTCATTCAGTCAGTCATCGACTACACGTATAAACAAAGCAATTTTACTTGTTACGACCATTCTGCTATGATTCTATGAGGAGTTCTGTTCCATATCTCCAAAGTTCATGATCAGATCATAACAATATTTCTAGGGGAACAACTTGGAAGCATAACCTTTCAATCAAAAAAAAAATTATCAAATTCGGTCCACAATTGACCGAAATATCGGTGAACATACATACAAAAAAAAATAAAATTAAAAAAAAAAACATACATTCAGCCGAACATAGAACCTCCTCCTTTTCGAAGTCGGTTAAAAACTTGTTTCGTCATAGAAATCACAGACAAACAAACATAAACACACATTCATATTTGCGATAGCTACAGTGGTATTAATATAAAAATACTAAGTAATGGTATTTATACGAAGCAGCTGACCCAACCGCTCCATGCGATTGCTACAAATATTTTAACAAATACAATACAATCGGAAGCCAAAACCAATGCCACTAAACGAATATTTATTCGTATTTCCAATATATATAAGTGGATGTAACATAAATAAATAATATGCTATCTGGTTTTCGTTAAAGTACAATATTTATCTCAATAATATTATCAATGCGTAATTTTATATGTATGTATGTTTGATGCTTCTTCACACTTAAACAGCTGAACAGATTTGGATGACATTTGGCAAATGGGTTCACCAAGTCCTTGGATAGGGTGTACGTTAGGTTTTATCGCAGGAGTATGTTCACTTTGGTTACGCGAGCAATGTCGAAACATACAGACGCTAGTTATTTATATAGATGGAGCACCGTTTTTCAACACCCTTGTGTTTAGGGAACCTTTTACTCCAAAAGTTACTCTACCGAAGATACGTCATCAACATAACCATTTGGGCATGCCACGATTGAGGTGGTAAGTCTCCTCTTTGAGGAACGGCTAGAGATGTGCCACGGCATCCTTATTTTCCACTTGACGCAGGTCTTCACTGAATACAGCATTTTGTGATGGTTCATGTGTTTATTTCAGCGTCAGGGAGAAACTTCTGAGTGTCACTGTTGTGCAGATTGCCTGGAGGACACTGCTTCAGTGCAGTACCGCAAAGCCCTCTCCTGTAGGGCCTCAGTTCAGGCCGTGGTCCCGAGTGAGAGAGAATAGGTAGCGAGCACCTCTTTCTGCTAAGCAGTATTCCGAGCGAAGGAGATGACAGGAACTGTGAGGGAACGGACATTCCCACGTCCATGCCGCCACCGCAAGAGATGCCCAAGACAACAGGCGCAAGCTTGCGGATTACGAGCAACAGGTAACTCGCCGTCCAGCCGCCTGGTAAACCAAACCCGAGTCGACAGGGCGTAGTGCTCCACGCGCGCCTCAAAGAGATGTAAGCAAAACTGAAGAGCCTGACACGGCGGAAACGTGTGAAAGAGTGTAATACGTGTGAAAAATAATTGAACAAAGACAGGTTTTAGTCAATAAACCCCTTTTTCTCCACCCTAGAGCATCAAAAATCACTTAATGATTTTCCATCTCAAAAAAAAAAAAACACCATAATTTCCAAGTCACTTAATTTTTTTTTCTTCCATCCACTACTGTTAACTGCACGATATGATTCATCCCCTTTCTTTTATATTATTCCTCATACTATCTATCCATCCTTCCATCCTCCATACTTCCTCTCCCTTTCCATGCAGCATATTTAATTAAAAACATTACAGCAAAAAAACAAAACTATAAAATAAATTGCATTCAGAGAAACTGAAGGAATTTCATTCAATATTGATGGCGCACTGTGAAAGTGATACATACTTAAAAGGAAAAATGTTCCATTTCACATCGGTTCGATTGAACTTTTTATTCAGAATCGCTTTTGTCAACTCGCTGCATGTAATGAGATTCCATCGAAGAAAATATTCTATGCATGTCATAAACGAGCTAGCAACTACGTGATACAATATCCAAGAATTCTAAAAATAGATGCCTTACTCAGTTCCAAGAAAAGATAATAGATACAGAATGTTTTAGGTAGGGCGCAAACGTGTATCTTGTGTCAGATACAAGCTACCAAAATTTTGTTTGTTTCGAATCTCAAAACAAGTTTGTAAATAATAAATTGTCTTTTAATTATCTCACAGACGGTGTAAAAAGTTGAGTATCCAGCGCTCAAGATCTTTGCCGGTATCTATACAGCCCCCCAAGCCAGCCCAGCCAAGTTACAACCGTTTCGCTTGCGTCGAACGCTTCGAGTTGACCTTGCCGCCAATACTTTTGTTCTGACCACGTGACTGAGCGTTGAGACGACGTAATTCCCGTACATTTGACGCTTTCTACAAGCGTTAACTATTGCAGAATAGCAACTTGGCTAGGGGTACAGGCCTAAAAGTCTTCAATCAAAACAAACGAAAGCCATAGAATTCCTATTTCAAAACGTGATCGAACTTGTAATTACAGTAAAATGCAACATGCCAGTAACACAGGTACCAATCAGCATGCCTAATAGCAATGAGGGTTCGAACGCCACACCCCAAATTGGACAGCCTGATGACAATGTCATGGCGCACGGGTTCAAATTATAGGAATTGTTGTCGAAATCACAGGCTGTGACCGAATCGGTAACTAAACGCTGAATAGACGAAAATATAGTACTGTTAAATATTAGATTTTGGTTTGGCATAACATAAATCAGTAAAAGGGTCATATTCTGATATTACAATGTCGAATTTAGGGCAAAAAAATGAAGAGTTAATTTTTGCATAAACTGTGATAATAGTACATTATGATATAAGTGTGTAATGTTAGTGATTACCCTTGAGGGTATTTAAACCCGAGCCATGGCGAGGGTCTTAAGAGAGCCGAGAACGGTAATCATTAATTACTCACGTATATCATACGACGTTTTTCAATACACTTGTGAATAAAATAACTGTAAAACTAGTAAACTTTTGTGGCGGTAAAAATCTGTTTTCATATGCGCGACCATTTTTTTTTCCTCGTAGGCGTCCATCCTGATACGATAAATGTCATAAAATTATGGCGGAGGACAGGTTGAACAATGAAGTTTTAACCAAATTATAGCACTAGTGCGTAATAGTAATCAAAATGTCACAGTTTGGTAACAAGTGCCATTATATACCTAACTGCAGTGCAATAAGAGTCACTTTATGAGCAAGTGTATTGAAAAAGATTGTTTACTTGAAATTAAGAGAACTCCTCAATGCATTAAATACAGCGTTGACAGCGGTACTCATTTCCAGCAACCAGAAACGTGGACGATTTAGACGTGGGCGAGGGCGCATCAGCAAGGACTTTTTCTTGTATAAATTCGAAAACTATACAGCGACTGTCGCAACCTTGTATTCGACCACATTATCGCTTGTCATTGGGTGAAATAATAATCAAGCGCGAACATATCTACACACTAATATAACAAAGAGGTCGTTTGTTTTTTTAATTATTTGTGTTTGTAGGAGGTAAGGAGGATGAACTCGGGCAAAACTGCGGGAAAATGCTAGTAAATTATAAAACGAAACCTACGTCGTCAAAGAGCCCTCGCACACGCAAGGCCCCTTTGGGTGAAAGTACCTATATATTTGTGGTGAAAGGCCGTGGGCGAGGGCCCTGCACCCACATATTATTGCTCACCAGTAACTACCCTAGTTTCGCACAGGTGTGAAGAAGAATTTCAAAGACTTGTAGTCTTTGAAATTCTTAGCTTTCTCTACATTTTTTTTAACCACCTGATGGTAAGTAGTGATGCAATCGCTAATGGTGAGGCGCACTAGTTTATTAAGAGCCTATTCACTCTTTCCATGAAGACACCCAAATAATAATCAGACGGGAAGACCGCAGCAGGCAAATTGTTCATGTATTAAACATAAAAATCTTCATCAGGATTCGTTCTGTCTGTAAAAACCGCATGAAAATCCGTTTCATAGATTTTGAGTTTAAGAGGCTCAAAACTTGTTCCACCTGTTGGAACTACCTGTTTTCTTTTTAAACCCTGAAAAGTTGTTGAAAAAATTAGTCGTCATTTAGAATCTTAATAAAATTAGCAAGGCTGCAATTTTTGAGTGAATTATGAAATGTCAAAGTTCATGCAAAATAGCAGAATTTCAGACATTTTTACTGGATTAGTGTTACACAAATTTAGAAATCGGTTACAATAGAAACCTAGATAATATCCTCAAGATACTGTGTTTCCAAAATATCAAAAAAATGTGTTATTACATCATAATCGTGGGTTGTATGAAAAACAGTGTAAATGTATGTCGATTTGCATCCCCTTAATGCGATCATAGAGGCAGACAGATGCGGTGAGGTATTGTTTTATAATATGTTAGGACAGAATACAATAGCATAATGTTTATTGTACACCGAAATAATACAATTTTATAGAAACTGAAAACTATGGGTACATACGGCGGTCTTATCGCTGACAGCGAAATGCACCAGACAACCTTAGGATAAACTATAAAAATTTAAACTAAAAAACGATGAATGTAAGGACGTTATTTTTTTTCTGAAGTATTATCGTGGTACTTAAATGCTTTTAATTTAAAAATGTAAAAGAAAAGTAGACAAGATGAAGTACCGTTTGAAACCTGAACCGACTCCTGACACAAGATCAAAATCAACTTATGTAGATGAAAAATTTACATCAGAACCAGTTATTCACATTCAAAGTAGTCCACAAAGGAAGTCCTCAGAGGCGAGATGTTCCTTCAATGAGTATACCATTGTTGGAAGACATCTAGATGTAAGTACTTCATTCATAAGTACCCAGCTACCTAGCCTTAAAAGGAAGGCGATCAAATTGAAAATACTTGTTTTCTCAAGACCAAGTAAACTGGGTTTCATGAAAAAAAGATTACTATCTTTATAATGTTTAAAAATAACTTCTGTCCGCGTGGAATGTTGATGAAGAGTATCCTAAGTCTGTCTCTAGGTCTAAGGGTAAGTCTATGTTAAATTTCATTAAGATAAATATTTCGTCAGTCTCAAAAAAAATCCGTTTCAAGCTTCTTTTTAGTGAGTTCTTCTTTAATGAGCAGTGACTTACAAATTGTAGGTCGTGGGTTCGAAACCAGCCAGGCGCATTACTTTGTGTAATTTATTTCATCACCACAGCTCTCAAACCGGACGGCGAGCCATGGGTAGCTCGCTGTCCGATCGTCCGGTAATGGACCGAATCCAAGACGTCGACGGCGCGCACTGTTCCCGCGCGCCTTATGGAGTTGTCAGCAGCAGGAGGGGCCCAGCTGGGTCGAAGCCTACTAGTGACAGGGTTGTCCGAAAGGGAGCTCGTGCCCCGGTATGAAGGCTAGAAGGAACGGCGCGGGGTTTTTAGTCAGTAAGAGTCTGACACTATCTCCCGCTCCACCCAAGAGCGGGTTTTGTCAAAGATGATTTTCCCCGTCGACAAAAAAAAACCACTGCTCTCAAAACATCACCAACCCGCACTAGGCCCGCGTATTGGATTACGGCCCATTCATCAGCCTTTTTAATGTTCCCACTGCTGGGACCCAGGCCTCCTTTCTAGGAGAGGGAATGGGCCGTAATCCACGGAGAGGAGGAGAGGGAATGGGTCAAGTGCGACCCAGCCCTAGGACACAACTTAGGGTAATTAAAAAATCTAATGTCCAACAACAGCTGTTACTCCATAGTATAATGTGCACATGTATTTGGAATAACAAAAAGGATAAAAGCCACGAATCCTCTTCCGCAAATCGAATCAAAATGTCTTCAAAGAAAAGGAAAGAAAAATATATCGAGAAAATATCACTTCGTTCGCTACAGCTTCTTGTGGCAACTGAATACATTATAATGACAGAATAGCAATTATATACGAACCGATAACTCCGTTTCTATTGATGCTATCGTGCTATGAGATTGTTTCCTTAAAAATATATGCAGTTATTGGAATAATGCATACCTATTGATGTTACCAGCGATACTTTACAGATTGTATCCTATAAAGTGGTCTTCAAGGCTGGAGTGTATAGGCTCTTAATAAACTAATGCGCCTCAACAACGTCGATTCTACCTCTTTCATCTGTTCTGTGCTGCTTACCATCAGGTCGGATCGCAGTCAAGCACTGGTTTATATTAATTAAAAAAAAAAACAAAGCCTATACGGAAAATAATGTAGGTATATTTGTGATACAATTTTCTGCCAAAACACAGAGCTGACAATTTTCTTATTAACCCCAAGTCTTGAGCGTGAAAGAAAATTTAAAAGGATTTTTGGCCTCAGAATTGTTTTAGTCGACGGAGCATTGTGTCGAAATTAAAACTAATTTCTCATCTCCGGTGATGAAGCTGTGACAAGGATGTACATTGTTTTTGGTGTATTTTTTTTGTTGTTTTGTTACAGTACTTTACAGTTTCGGTATTTTTTGATAAGGGTGAGCAGTAAAGGTAACAAAGTGCTAGACTAATGTCTTTGAAATTAATTTTAGGTTGGTAACAAAAAATACCGGATAAGTGTAGTCGCGTGCTACAAGAGTTCTGTACATTTTTACAACCAAAAGTCTTATAAGGGTGGTTTTTATGGTGTGGAAAATCATTCAATGACAACCCCCGCTCTTGGGCGGAGCGGGAGATAGTGTCAAACTTTTACTGACTAAAAACCCGCCCTTTTCCTTTGTGCCTTCATACCGGGGCTGAGCTTTCTCTCGAAGCTTACGCTGGCTCCAGTAGGCTCCGACCCAGCTGGGCCCCTGCTTTTGCAGACAACTCCTTGAGCGCGGCGGCACGCGGGAACAGTGCGCGCCGTCGACAACTTGGGCTTGGTCCGGACAGTTACCGGACGATCGGACAACGAGCTGCCCATGGCTCGCCGTCTGCAAGCTCGCGCCTACGGTGGCCGGAAATCGGGATCGGAATCCTGGCGGCAGCCAGAGCGCCGTTGCTTGATGTGGTTGGCCTCTTTCATTGCTGGCATTACTGCTTCGCTTCGCAGAAGGACGCGACCGCCTACCACTCCTCCTCGCTCCAGACCATGGCCTGAACCTAGGCCCGGCGCGAGAGGTCTCCGCCGCCGATCGCTCCCACGAGGGCACTTCGATGTTCCGCCTAACCAGGGCCCACCTCAGCTGTGTGCTCCACCGTGTCCTCCGGGCGTGTCTTATAAGGGTTGTGTTATGTTGTGTTTTTCCGACTGAGTTACGGAACCCTGAAACAAAACAATATAAAATCAATGAAACCACACTTTATACGACTGCATTGTTCAAGTATTGAAAACTTTTGCTTCGGAATCGGAGACCCTCACTTGATATTCAGCACTACCACAAATTAGACCTAACATGGGGCAATTTGTACTCGAATCTACATAAACTGAACTTCTAGCCTGATTTTCATTACCAAGTTAGCAAATAATCTTGAAGCAAACAGTAATTTTTTTTCTTTTTTACCGATTTTTTTTTTTTGCTTTTGAATTTCTAAACAATTGTTTTTAATAATTATTTTGAAACTTATCTATTATAAAAATACCTAATATGGCCAAAAATTCTGTTAAAATAAAAAAATCTTAACTTCATAAAAACGAATGTCTCAGAATGATGTCATAATAAAGAATCTAAGCCAAAAATAAATATGCTGGGTTATTTGTAAAACACTAAAAACCTTGCAGGACTGTATTGCTAACATCATAAACATCAACTTTTGTTCTATGACTTTTTACAAAACATATATCATTCCAAAAACAAAACTTCAAGATTTCGTTGTTCTATTTAACTCATTTCTACTCTGTATTTTGCTATACCCTATATACTATACCTACGTTTGTATGACACAACGCAAGCCCTTCAAGCACCCCCGACAGCCATTCCTAGCTCCACTCCGTTATTGTACTATCGCTTGCTTCGCATAGAGTTCGTAATATTTAGAACGTTAAATTTAAATATTTAGTTTCAAGGAACTATTAATTATTTATTTTTGTAGGTTTTAGATAACAGCATCTCGCTTTACGAAGATAAATTATTTCTGTTGTGATAGATTATGAAAATACGTCTTGCTCGAAAAAACTGGTGCTATAAAAGAAAACAGTAAATTAGTTACTGAGTAAAATATGAGACCCGTAAAGATACTGGTAAAAAAATGTTACCAGCAAAAATGCTTCTTTTGGTTATCTGACTTGTACCATGTTTTTTTTTAGGTGGGAAATCATCCAATGGCATCTCCCGTCCTTGGGCGGATCGGGCGGACATGGTTGACTTTTACTAACTAAAACCCACTCCTAGTTCCTTCTTTGCCTTTTAGAAGCGAACCCATGACCCCAATAAACTTCGACCCTGCTACTTATTATACAAGGTGTAAGGGACAGCCCTCCGCAAACTTTAAGGGCTTGCTCAGTAGACAAAACTGAACAACCTTCCACAGTTTTTTTTTTTTTTGGGAAACCAAAAAAGAGTCGGCCTTTCCATACAAACTGTCCAATCAAGTTTCTAATTTTGTACGGTGAGGCTGATTTTCTTTTTCGTTTCCTGAAAAAAAATCCTGTGGAAGGTTTTTTTTTTTTTTTTCTCGACGGGGAAAATCATCTTTGACGAAACCCGCTCTTGGGTGGAGCGGGAGACAGTGTCAGACTCTTACTGACTAAAAACCCCGCGCCGTTCCTTCTAGCCTTCATACCGGGGCACGAGCTCCCTTTCGGACAACCCTGTCCCCAGTAGGCTTCGACCCAGCTGGGCCCCTCCTGCTGCTGACAACTCCTTGAGGCGCGCGGGAACAGTGCGCGCCGTCGACGTCTTGGACTCGGTCCATTACCGGACGATCGGACAGCGAGCTACCCATGGCTCGCCGTCCGCGAGCCCGCGTCTACGGTGGCCGGAAATCGGGATCGGAATCCCGGCGACGGCGGCGAGGGCGCCGTTGCCTGATACGGTCGGCCTCCTCCTTTGCAAGCATTACTGCTTCGCAGAAGGAGGCGACCGCCTGCCATTCCTCCTCACTCCGGACCATGGCCTCGACCAGGGCCCGGCGCGAGAGGTCTCCGCCGCCGATCGCCCCCACGAGGGCACGGCGATGCTCCGCCCAGGCAGGGCACACCTCGACGGTGTGCTCCACCGTGTCCTCCGGGCGTTGCGCACAGTGGCGACACCCGGGCGTCTCTTCCGCTTGAATCCGATGCAGGTACCTCCCGAACTTGCCATGTCCGGTGAGGACCTGCGTCATGCGGAAGGTAAGGACGCCGTGAGGTCTTTCCAGCCACGCCTCAAAGAGGGGACTTACCGCCATAATCGTGGCGTGCCCAGCACTGGGTTGCGATAGCCGTTGACGCCATTTCACCATGAGATCCCGCCGGAGCTCTGTCCGCCATGCCTTGACATGTTGCGGCAGTGGACTTTCACCCCGGCGTTGCATCTCCACGCGCATGTCGTGCATGTGTGTAAGGACTGTTGCCTCCAGATCCCACGGTGGTAGGCCAGCCAGAAGGCTCGCCGCTTCGCGGGAGATCGTGCGGTAACCCCGCACCATCCGTATTGCCATGACCCTCTGGCAGGCGTTCAGTATGGACGCCGGTCGCCTTGCCAGCGACGGCGCCCACACCGGCGCCCCGTAGAGGGCCATGGACCGAACGATCCCCGCGTAGAGCCTCCGGCAGGAGGCGTCTGGACCCCCAAGATTGGGCAGGAGCCGCTTGAGAGCAGCCCCAGCCCGGAGAAGCTTGGGAGCCAGACGTCGGAAATGTTCTACGAAATTCCACCGGCTGTCGAGGACGAGTCCCAGATACTTCATCGTCGACCCGACGCCGATGCGAACTCCTCCTACCGTAAGCTGGAAGTCCGATGGTGGCGCGTTCCGAGGGCCGTGGAAACACATTGCCTCGGATTTATGCAGCGCCACCTCGAGTCCCAACTCCTGGATCCTACCAACGGCTATCGCAACCCCGCGTGTCGCTAGAGCGACCGCCGCCTGGTGCGACTCTCCCTGCGCTAGGATCAGCGTGTCGTCTGCGTAGCAAACCACGCTGACCCCGTCAGGGAAGTCGCCGCGCAGCACGTAATCGTAGCCGATGTTCCACAAGGGTGGGCCTAGAACCGACCCCTGCGGAACACCGCACGACATCTCTCGACGATTCCAGTCTCCCTGGTGACCGGGGTAGACAATGTACCTGTCTGACAGGTACGCCTCGACCACTAGACTGAGGTATTCGGGCACCCGGTGGTACCGGAGTGCCCTCCGGATCGTACTCCAGGGCAGGGAGTTGAAGGCGTTGGCAATGTCCAAGGACACTGCCACGACACACCTACCCTGGGACACCGCTTCCCCTGTCGTGAGGGCTCGCACGCGCATGATGGCGTCTATTGTAGAGCGCGCCCTGCGAAAGCCGAACTGTCCGTCCGACAAGTCCGGCCCCACCCGTGTTAGCCGCACGACGAGGCGGTTTGCAATTACTCTTTCAAAGAGCTTGCCCACCTCGTCGAGCAGCACAATGGGCCGGTATGCGGACGGAGAGTCCGCAGGGCGCCCTGGCTTCGCTACGAGGACCAGTTTCCCCGTCTTCCAGCGAAGTGGGAACTGGCCCCTCTCCAGGCATGCGCTAAAGAGCCCTCTCAGTCGAGGCCCGAGAGCCTCCATGGCCAGGACCCAGGCTTTCCCTGGCAAGCCGTCGGGTCCTGGGGCGGTGTTTTTGGCACTAAGCCTTCGCACCGCCACTCTCAGCTCTACCTCGGTCACTTCTGGAGCATTTTCGTCGTCGTCGCTGTTGCGATCCGCGTCTGACACCGCTGGCGGAGGCGGAGCCATGGGCGGGGGGGAGTGTTCCTCCCGCGCAGGGAACAGAGAGCTAACCACACCCTCCACGAGTTGGGGCCGGAGACTCTGAGTCAACGGCGGATCCCAGGGGCGAAGCTTGTCCCGTACCAACTTGTACGGGCGCCCCCATGGGTCCGCGTTCAGAGACCCCAGCCACACGTTGCGGGCCTCGAGTTTGGCCCGCTTGATCTCCGTTCGGAGGGTGCGTTTTGCCTCTCTGTATTCCTCATATAGCTCCGCCTCTCTGACCTCCGCATCCGGCGGGCGGATGCGGCGCCTGCAGTGCCTGGCGTACCGGCGTCGCGCGTGATTGCACGCATTGCGCAGAGCGCCGATCTCCGGCGACCACCAGTACACCTGGCGCTTAGCTCGTCCTGGACGGACACGGGGCATTGCCGCATCGCAAATTTGCGACATGGCCTCCTGGAACCACTCCGCCTCGACGTCGATGTCGACAGGCCTGTCCGGTGCTTGCACCCAGGCCTGTACCGTCGCGGCTTCCAGGAGGAGCTCCCGGTCCATCTGCTTAAGCGCCCACCGCGGACCGCAAGGGCTCCGTCGGACCAGCGCGGCCGAGGTTTCGGCGGAGACGTCAAACCGGATATACCGGTGGTCGGAGTACGTCTCCACCTCCTCCATCACGCGCCAGTCGACTACACGCGGCGACAGAGCGGGGCTGGCGAACGAAATGTCCACCACCGACTCACCCCGCATCCGCACCAACGTGGGGACAGAACCTCGGTTCAGTACGACCAGGCCCAGCTCCAAGGCCCAGTCCTCCACCATCCGACCCCTCTGGTTCGTGAACCGGGAACCCCAAGCCGTGTTCCAGGCGTTGAAGTCCCCGCAAACGACCACGGGGAGGGAACCGAACCCAGCGACGACGGAATTTAGCTCCATCAGGGAGACGTGCAGTTCGTCGAGAGATCGGCTCGGGGACAGGTAGACGCCTACCACGGCGATGTCCCCGAACCGTGCTGCCACGCAACCCCGCCCCCTCGTGACGGACTCGGGGGGCGGGGTACCGGCGGCGGCCGACTTAATTAAGGTCACCGAGCCGTCCAGGTCCTGAACCCAGTCACCACTGGGCAGGACAAAATACGGCTCGGTGACTACGGCGACATTGATCAACCACTGCGCCATGCTCTGGAGCAACAGATCCTGAGCGGGGGCGCAGTGGTTGATATTCGCCTGGAGGAGACGCAATGGGGCCGTTATTGACACTCCATTACAGTCTCCTCCCGAGCCCCCCTAGGGGGCACAGCCGCGGCGGCGGGTGCGGCGGCGATGGCGGCGGCGGCCAAGGAGGCGGCTGCGGTGGCGAGGACATCGGCGGGGATGGACCTGCGGGCCTTGCCCTTGGCCTTGGCGGGGGGGTCGCAGGACCTGCCGCCAGCCCGGTGGTCGGCCGGCTTGCCGGCCGCCGCACATGCGTAGCAGTGCGGCGTAGCACGGCATTCTGCGGCCTTGTGACCGGGCTGGCCACACTGGTGGCAGCGGTTGCTGCGATCCTCCGCGGTGCAGTGGGCTCCCACGTGGTGCCCCACGTGGCAGCGGAAACACCGCAGAGGTCTGGGCTCCAGCAGCTTGACCTGTGCGGAGACCCAGCCCACCAAAAGCCGACGGCCCTCCCCGGTGATGGTTTTGGCCGCCTGCACAGGACAGCTTACCGTTACGGCTCGCATGCCCGTGCTGTCAGCGCGGATGGCGCCCGCCCGAACCTGTTCGGCCGTGCACCCGCCCGCCCTGACAATGGCGGCCACCACCTCGCCCACCTTGACGGAGTCGTCCAGGCCCATGATGCGCATATCAATGCACTTTGTGGGCCTGGACACTCGGGCCTCCTCCTCGCTCAGAGACGCCCTGATCCTGGCAGCCAGGGCATCCGCTGCAGGGCCGCTGGCCGCACCGGGGACCTCGAGGATTCGGGCCCCAGTGATTGTGTGCCTCATGCGGAAGCCCGCAGCGGCTCCGAGCTCCCCAAGGTGGGGCAGCACTGCCTGCTTCGCCTTCGCCATGACGTCGTCGTACGTCACGCCCTTCTTTTCCGCTTCAGGCTGTAGCGTAATGACTACAGCCTCGGAATTCGGGGCGCGAAGACGCGCCGCCATGGCCCGCTTCTTGCGCTCCTGCCGCCTCGCGCGCTTTTTGGCCGCTCTGGCCACCTTGCCCGCCTGCTTTCTGGCGCCGACCACCGTCCACTCGGCGCCAGACTCCTCGGGTGGAGGAGGTGGCAGGCGCGGCCTAGTCGCCACGGCGGCAGGAGGTCCTGCCGGTTTAGCGGCAGGCACCGCCGCACCCTTTTTTCCGCCGCTGCTGCTGCTGTTTGGCCGTCGCGGGCTCCGGCCTCGGCCCTGCGGGCTCCGGCGCCGCGGCCTTGCGCCCTGCTTGCCCCGACGGGCCCGCCTTGGGCGCAGAAGCCACAGCCGCGGCAGCGGCATAGGACGCCGCCTTTTTCTGGCCAGAGGCCGCCAGTGGAGGGCGCAGGACAATGCCCTCCAGGAGAGACAGCTGCCGCTCGATGCGCTGCTGGAACTCCAGCTGCTGCTTTTGCAGCCCCTGCTGCAAAGCTGCGAGTTCCCGCTGCATCAATGTCAGCAGCTGACTCTCCGGCTCGGGCTGGGGCTGGGGCTGGGGCTGGCTTTGCCCCTGCTCCTGCTCGCGCCCCTCCTCCATCGGTTCCTGGCGGCCCCTGTTCGGCGCCCTTGCGAGCTCCGCCCGGACCTCAGCCCGGAGCTCGGCCTGGAGCTCCGCCCGAAGCTCGCTGCGGAGCCTCTCCACCCTCTTTTCGACGGAGGCTTCTAAGGCCCCCTGGAGGGACGCGGCGTGGCGACGGATTGTTCGCTCCCGCGTGGCCTTGTCCCTCTGGCGGGCCATGTCTCGAAGCAGGGTGACGGCCAGCTCCTTGAAGGGCATGGCCGCCTCCCCGCCTGACTCCGCCTCGGTGCGCCTCTCGCTGCCGGACGGCTCCGAGAGGTCCCTGCCAGAGTCGCCCGCGCCGGGGTGGCGCCCCTCCGCGGCAAGCCTGTCGGCTCGCTCGGCGGATTTTTTTGCCGTGAGGCCCCTTCCTTTCCCGCGGGCTCGGCCCGCGCCACGGCTGCTGGTGGGGATCTTCGCCCGCCCCTCCGAGCAGGACGACCCGTCCTCCTTTTTTCTGTAGGAAGCGGAGCGCTTCTTCTGGGAGAGGCTTGATCCTCTCCCTGAAGTCCCCGCTGCCTCCTCACACTCCGAGCCCTCCGAGCTCCTTTCGGACTGCGCGTCGGACTCCGACCGCGCGTCACTCTCCTTTGGGGTTTTAAAAAATTTAGAGTCTTGCATTTTTGTTCCCACGAGTATATATATATCCTGTGGAAGGTTGTTCAGTTTCGTTTACTGAGCAAGCCTATAAAGTTTGCGGAGGGCTGTCCCTTACACCTTGTATATGCACAACCCATTTAAACGCGGAATACTCAAAATTCAAAAGTCACGCGCCTTTTGCCGATAGAGTTATTAAGGAACAAAAAAACGAGAACTCAATACATCACAATACGCAAACTATCTCTTTCTCTTCAATAACAGCGAGAATTTAGATGATCCGCACCGAATCTGAATACTGGTGGACGCTTATGGTTCAAAAGAGTAGTAAAAATGAATACATTATAAATGTGTGTGTGTATAACAAGCAAACACTATTTATTACATTACACAATTTTGCCTAGTTTTCATTTTATTTAACCATCCCAATACCGGCTTGCTCCACAACGGGTTTCTAATATAAATTAGTGCTTGATTGTGATCCCACCTGATGGTAAGCAGTGATGGAATCGTTGATGGCAAAGCGCACTAGTTTATTAAAAACTTATACTCTCTGGTTACGAAGGCACCTAGATTTATAATCAGACGAGAAGACCGCAGGCAAATTGTTCCAGAACTTCGATGTACGTGGTAAAACTGGACCGTAGATGTATTAACAATGTGAGAGTAGACACGCGTTGTACGTTGGGTAGTCCGATGAGGCATGATGCGGTCGGTGAGCCATAAGCTCGCTGTCCGACCGTCCGGTAACTGTCCGGACCGAGCCTAAGACTTTGACGGAGCGCATTGTTCTCGCGCGCCTCAAGGAGTTGTCAGCAACAGCAGGGGCCCAGCTGGGGCGAAGCCTACTGGGGCCAGGGTTATCCGAAAGGGAACTCGAGCCCCGGCATGAAAGCTAGAAGAAACGGGGTGGGTGTTTAGTCTGACACTCTGCCCAAGAGCGGGGGTTGTCATTGGATGATTTTCCCCACCATAAAAAAGTCATGTGATTCCAGCGCATACTTTCCAAAATGCCTCCCATAAAATATCGAAAGGCTGTAATTTCTTTTTCTAGTTATAACAAATATTTAAGCAGAAAATGTTACTGTGAAACATGCTCAATTTAACCTAGTTCGGCAAATACTAGAACATTGCGATCCGAGAGATATTGAAAATGTTATATGCAGTTATGAGGGTCACGAATCTGAATCACAAAGTGGCCAGCTTCTTTGCGACAAAGAGGTTTCATATCACAGTAAATCTTGGATCACTACGTCACAATATTCTACTGACCTTTATATATTCTTTGAGAAAATGTATGATATTTTCTTCCCGTTTTAGGGGTCGGTGGTTTTTATAATTCAATGGGGTCCGTTTTATAATTCAATAGGTCCGTACCTTCTTCTTTTTCTTCTTCCTGCCCTTATCCGATTTTATTTAGGGTCGGTTTTTTCTTCCATTCTCTCCTGTCACTCGTCACGCTATCATCAACTCCCTTTTCTTTCATATCACTTCTCATACAATCTTTTCTTCGGCCTCCCTCGCCCCCTCCATCCATCCACATTTAAATCATATTTTTTTTAGCAATATGCGTTACATCTCTCCTTTTCACATGTCCATACCAAGACAAACGATTCCTTTCAACTTTTCAGTCACTGGCGCCACTTTCAGACTTCCCCAAATTCTACTAATTTCTCACTTTATCCATTCTCGTCACACCACCACATCCATCTTAACATTCTCATCTCCGCTACGTGCAATCTTTTTTCATCCGTCTTTTTCACAGCCCAACATTCTAATTCATACAGTTCTGTACCTCAAGAGGAATAAACAGAACCCTTATAGGATTACTTTGTGGTCTGTCTGTCTGTCTGTCAAGACCCTTTATCGAAACGAAACTTTATTTCGAGTTGAAATTAAAGCGATATAATCAGGTCTGCAATTCCTTGAAGCTGTGAAAAAATAAAACTTCTGAGTTAATGAAAAAAAAAATTCGGTCGTTTATACTTAAAAAAACATATATTTCGACACTCTCAACGGAATCTAATTCCTAGGGTACTTTCCGTTTTCCTAGAATCCTAAAATTTGGTATAAAGCAAGGTCTTATAGCACAAGTGTAGAAAACCTTAGTATAAAAAATCTGAAAACTATAAATTTGTTGTTACGTCACAAAAAAGAAGCTGAAAAATCTTAGTACCACAATTTGAGAATTGCACTATTTCATAGGTAAGCTTGAACGGAACCCTCAGTATGCGAGTCCTACTCGCACTTGACGGTTTTTTGTATGAACTGTAAAAAATATCGTGGATAATTTTGATGGAAGAAATTAGCTAGTAATATATCCAAATGGTGCTCTTAGTAAATACATTTGCCATCAATCTCTGAAAGCCGTTTGAAGTTGGTAATATTTGATTATCATCTTCGCTAGAAGAGATTTCAAGGCACTTTACTGAAAATAAAACTGAAAAGCTGGAATACGTTTAGTGTTTCAGGAAAAAGTGTTCTAGCAACGGAGCATAGATCGACACTCTAAAATAGTCCAAAATATTCTTCGGCAGTATTCGTTAGGACCCTTGCCAAGTTTCCAGATATGCTATACCTGTTATCAAACACAAAGGCGAGGGTTTCGAGGCTTTACCAACTTGACACTAATCAGTTCAATTTTTTGTACGCTACTAAGCATTACCAAACTGCCGTCTAAATCTTTCTGGGCGACTGAAAAGAATGCCTATAAGTTAGCATAGCATAGTCGGTCTTACAATGTTCCCAGTGTTGGGACTCAGGCCTCCTCTCTAGGAGAGGGATTGGGCCGTAATCCACCACGCGGGCTAAGTGCGGCTTGGTGAATTTCACATGTCTGCGAATTTTGGGTTCTAGGACATGCCGGTTTCCTCACAATGTTTTCCTTCACCGTTTTGATAGCAGTGGTGATGAAATAAATTACACAAAGTAATGCGCCTGGCTGGGTTTGAACCCGCGACCTAAAACTCGTAAGTCAAGGCTATTATATATTATACAAGGGTTAGTATTTTTTAATTACTACAAAAAAGATAGGGCTCTATCTGTACCCGTTACTGATCAGATTTATATAGTCAGAAGTAAAAAAACGATATCCTAAAATATTCCACGAAAATTTATTTACCTTTGTTTTTTAATTAAATGGTAAATTCATAATTCAAGCAATCATTCATAACATTTGCTACTAGAAAATACTATATTTTGGGATATACACAAACGCTATCAACTTTGCTGTTCATCATTTGTTGAGAATTTACTTAAATAATAACAAGGCCTTTTCTAATGAGCCCTTCAAATATTTTTACTAATTATAAAATAGTGGTGTATCTGTATAGTATTCTTCACTTTTTAGCTTTGTTATCAAGATCAATCGCCTTCTCCTGAAATACGTTACGTAAAGATTGTATTAATGGGAGAAGGTAGGTAGGTACATTATCTATACATATAATAAAATCGTAGGAAAGTCAAAACTGTACATTGAATATTTTTTTTAAAGAATACTTGGAGCGTGATCTACAATCGATATCGAAGTCAAAAATATAGTTTTTAGAATTTTTGTCTGTTTGTCTGTTTGTCTGTTTGTCTGTATGTATGTCCGGGCTAATCTCAAAAAGTACTGCACAGATTTACTTCAAATTTTGCATGAATATTACTAAGAGGTCGGGTCAACATATAGGCTACATATTATCACGCTATCACCTACGGGGGAGGAGCTGTGAATCTTTATTTTTCTTACGCATTCTGTGACAGCGTGCAATCTAACGACGCATATTTAAATGTTGTTTTTGAGTAAGCCATACTATTATCTAGCTTTACACTATAAAAACTACGCCATTTAAGTAACTTGCGCAGAGAAACAGTTATTTTTATAAATGTTAGTAGTATAAAGACAATTTTAAAACAGCGCCATCTATGAGATTTCATAAAAATCAAATCAAGTTACATGACACTTTTTGGAAATTAATAATTTAAATTTGATCATGTTGCGAGGTTTGTAGGTAGTTATTCTTAAAATTCATAGATGGCAATGTACATTTTCTTCATAAAAGTTGTATTGCATATTTCGTTTTGACAAATTCAAGTTCCAACAAAAACCTCAAAAACTTGAGCAGAGTTGAAGAAGACAATTTAAAAAAAATGCTGTGTTAAGTATTACAAAAGAGAGAGATTTATACTTATGTTCATTGATGATCATCAATTTCATGTAGTTAGTACAAAATAAAAATTGACTGTTAATACTTTTGTTCGGTACCTATTTATCTATGTGATTATTGCTTGGTAATTAATATATTTTCATGTCGTATGCCTAATTATAAACTTTACTCACTCGGAGACATTTATTTTATGTTAAAATAGTGTAAAGTCATTATAATTTTTCACCATATCAAAATGTTTCCTTTTCCAACAAAAGGAGCGATCAAGCGACGTTTGCTTTACAGAGCTCTGATAAAGACGAGGTGACCAAAGTCTGGTCGCTACATCAGCACGGCGAAGGCACTCTACCAGAAGACAGAGGTGTAAAGGTGATTCTTCCAGAGTCTCTCGGTAGAGTGGAATCCAGCTTAGAAGAACTTATTCGCTGTGTGTACGGAGACATCAGTCGTATACAGCACCAGCAGAATTCTTGGATGTGTGAGCGGGCCATTTTGACGCCCAAAAATGCTCCACCAACTAACGAAAGCATTCTCTTGGAAATTGAGGGGAATGAAGTAGTCTACACTTCGGTAAACACTGTCGTCGTGCAAGATGACGCCACATATTATACCGTGCCTACCGGGTTCGGGGTTATCCGAAAGGAAACTAGAGCCCGGTATGAAGGCTAGAAGGAACGGCGCGGGGTTTTTAGTCAGTAAGAGTCTGACACTATCTCCCGCTCCACCCAAGAGCGGGTTTTGTCATAAGATGATTTTCCCCGTCGACAAAAAAAAAAACACACTATCCCGTGGATTTCTGAACTCCCTGTCAGCGAGTGGACTTCCAGCGCATACCATCAAGCTGAAGGTCGGTGTTCCGATTATGCTTCTTCGGAACCTATCTCCTCCGAAGTTGTGTAACGGGATTCGCCTTAAAGTTATCACGCTCCACAGACACACCATTGAAGCGGAAATTCTTTTGGGTTGTGGCGTCGGCGAGGCAGTATTTATACCACGCATTCCCCTCATACCTCATAACTTCGCGTTCCGATTCAAGCGTGTACAGTTACCCGTGAGTATTTACTTCGTGATGACCATCAATAAGTCGCAGGGGCATACACTGAGGGCAGTGGGTGTCGACCTCAGGACGAGTTGTTTCTCACACGGGCAACTGTACGTTGCTTGCTTCCGCGTCACCAGTCCTGACTCTCTTTACATTTTGGCTCCTGGCAGTATAACTACCAACGCAGTTTATAGGGAAGGTTGTAAAGTATTATACCTTTGTAGGTATATTTACTCTTTTGTGCTCTGGAATGTATTCCTGCATTATTTTCTCTATTTCCTTCAGTCACATCTTATGACTGAACGCAGCAGAATTCCCATATAACTCTCTTCACTTGCAAAAAAAAACTTATATTTTAATGCTATTTTAAAAGCTGTGTAATTATAATGCTATAGCGACACTGGTATCTTAGGTATTTTTAGTGCTATAGAGCCTTCACGCAGACGACGTCGCGGGCAGCAGCTAGTTTTAAAATAAGATTGATATTATGAATTGAGAGCTACATAAAGCTGCCAATGCGCTACCAATGTGCTGGAGCAACCCGCTGAAATTTGCGTGTAAAGCTTTCAGAATTTTTAACAGCTTAACAAAGTTTTAAGGCATCCCTCTCAGCGTCTCAAGCTATCGTGTCGTGCAAAGCTTATGTACCTAAGTGCGCAGTTCAAAGTATTCACCAAAACGGTTCTTCGGTTTCGATGTGATTTGAAGAAGACGATTTATGTTAGGAACTTAACTTTTTAAAATTATCTTTGTTTCATTTAGGACTTGTAGCGACATCTATGACGCCACATAAGAACTACGAAGAAAATATGAAATTCTGCATCGCGCAATCAAAGTTCTCCGCGCGATTTGAATATATACGACAGCCCGAAATCAACTAATGGGCAGGCGCCTAACAGACCATAAAACCTGTCTGGTTTTCAAAGGAAGTATGTGGGCCTTTACTCTCTGTTCCGCATACCTCCAAAGACTAAAAGACGCAGCATTATTGGTTCATTTTTAAATATATCACATCGAATCCCAGAAAGTATGACGGTACATAGATCTTTAAGTTAAAATCTTTAAGTACGTCAACAAACCCTACATGGTTTTCATCGAAGACGTCTTGATACGCCAGTAAAACGAGGACGATCATTCCGTTGATGCATACATACATCACTGGAAGTTCTGTCAGCACATAAAGAAGTTCATTGGTTATGAGATATCTATCCTAATTCTATATCGTTATATCTGTCAATTGAATCTTCTTCGTATGCTCAGGTTCCATACATCGTATTTTTGTCTGCAAGCTGTCTTTTTACTGTCTTTCTTTCTACTTTTTTCGGATTATCCTGTTTCGTGACATTCAATTCTTCAAACGCGTCAACAAATCTCACATAATCCTCTTGAATACAACCATTGTGGACGTATCTTAAAGTAAAGCTAAATTGCGGAAGCTGAGAAACGTCGGTAGTCTCGTTGAATTTGCCCTGAACAAATTCGACAAGACAATCTCTTTTCGTGGTGTGTAATCCTTGCGTTCTGGGTCGTATTGCTCATGTACGTGGAGTTATACGAAGCGATCTGTAAATTGTCGTTGCGACTTTAAGACCTCTTATGTGTAAAATTCAACTTCATGAGAAAATCGATAAAAACCGTCTGCTGAAAAAAATATAGGTATCGGTCATATGATTTCCTGCTTTTAATTTTGCTATGTTAGTTGAAATTAAAAGTAGTATGATACTGATAATAAAAACAGTTTTGACATGTAAAAGTAGTTTACACTGGCATGAGCTCAAGGGGACCTAGCCATCCTAGCTGAAGCTAGCACTAGGGCTGCCCAGCGATGGAAATTTATCGAATGATCTCTTTATTGTCATTATTACTACAACAAGACATATGTAAGACCTATTAAAACTGCGAGAATGGTCGAAAGAGTTACCACGGCTCCGTAACGCGCAGGGCAACTGAAGGAACACAGGTTGCTTTTAGTCAGTACGAGTCTAACACTCTCACCCCACCCTGAGTGGAAGGAGTTATTTTATGATATCCCATCTCAAAAAAATCTGTATATTTTTCATTTTCAATAGGTAATGTTTTTATTTTTCAAAACTAATTTAAATGGTTTCAAATATGTTTACCAGCTATAATACTGTTGGTAGTGTTTGATTCCCATATCGACGCTTGAAATGCAAAAAGATCTAAGCGACATTGAGTTAATTTACAGGAGAGTGATTTAAAGTTAAAATTTTTAGGGAAAATATTGTTATTAAAATTATTAAAAATTTATTAACATCTTTATTAACTTAGCGACTTTATGTCGCTTAGATAATTTTGCCTTTCAACTGTCGTATGTATTTATTGACACAGCTAATTAACCCGCCATCAATTGATTACAGTCTCAAAAGCTCACCCCACTTTGCGAATCGGAAGCAATTAGAGGCCCATTTTGTCGTTTACACACCTAATTGCTAAAGTTTAAATCCATTGATATTTCGTTGACACAAACTTGTGTCAGTTTGTTGATACTGTCATTCTAGTTTACAAAATAATTAAGAATAATGTTGAGAGCCAACCTGTTGCTTACCAATGTGGTAACGAAATTGATAGATTGATTGCGAGTTAGTATCGCCGGACATGGACCACATGCCACAGCCACAGAAGCTAGAAGCGGCCACAAACCACTTGGCAAAAACTTCAAAGGGTTTGGTTTGGCACCGCGCCGCAGGATTCAAGCGAAATTTTTTTAAGTGATCAGGCAGCAATTTTCACGATGGTACATACGGGCTTTACATAGTGTCACCTGAAAATCTTAACACCGCGATGTAGAAAACGGTATAACGCCATCTATCGATTCAACCTAAACTAATATTATAACTGAACAATGATTCCAACATTCCTACTATCACGTAAACATTGACAAACAGGGTAAGAACGGGACCCCCGTGTTTACCCTTTGGATACAGGACCCCTAAATAATATATGATATTTATTTTTGCAAATAGGTTTAAAAAACACTTTTACACGTTAATTTTTTTTTTTTTCGTCTGTTTAAACTACATAGATGAGGCCGGTGTTTCTTAGCTGACTACCCTGAGAAGAAACACCGAAACAAAATCAGGGTCAAAGTCTCTTTTAAAGTCCATGCAGTAATTATGTAATGGTCAAATCACATGAGAACCATGCAGGTTAGTCTGAGATGGTCTTTTGAAGAAAGAACCATACATATTTGAGTGAACCCGTCCAGTCAGTGCAAGCATTTGTCAGTATTCGCAAAGCTCAACTCAGGACTACTAAAGAGCCCAACGACTTGACGAACAATACCAATGAAAGGACATTTGGGTAGGCTGCAGAAAATACTCAAATTGCCAGACATACGGTTACGAGAAAAAAAAAGTAATCAACATAGTCCTCACATTCACAATAATAAAAGGAAATAAGTATAACGTCTTTCAGCTAAAAGTATGAATGACTATTAACCATTTAAAAAGTATCCAGGCCTTTCACATAACTTAGTGAACACACAAAGTGTTAGACTAGAACAGCGCAGCGATAAATTTTAGCATAGTTTTATATTAACTTTCTTTGTGGAAGGTGTTACTTATCTCGAGAGGAAAATCTACCGTCTGGGCAGTACTGCTAGGGCTGTACGCAATTTTGAGACTCGCAAATATTATTCAAAGTATTTTATTTCACATAGACCGGTGTCGTAGGCAAAACTTTTTTGTCTAAGACGGTTTAGACTTGTCTTGTTGTTTTTGGCTTGTCTTGTCTTAAGTGTGTGCAGGCCCTTATTATACGTCAGAAGCTAGTAGTTCCAATCGGTGGTTTCCTATGGAGGAAAATCGGCAAGAAACTCCATAGTATTTTCTTCTTTTTTTTTACTCTATAAAACATGGTACTGTACACATAATTATTCCATCAAACCAATATTTTACCCGTAAAAGTCCGTTTGTACGCGTGTATGCATGTTTGTTACTCTTTTATTCTAAAAACTAACAAACAAATGAAACTTGGTTCACAGGCAGACCAAGTACTGGAATAGGACAATGGATAATTCTGCCCCCCTAGCCAAGTTACAACCGTTTCGTGTCGAATTCCGTTCTCCAATCGGTAACGTCTCGGTGTCAGCAATTGTAGAAAACGGCAGACACGTAAGTTGGTAGCCTTGTTGACGCGCCTGAGTCGGCCGCTCGTTCTACAATGTAGCGTTTGTATAACAAAAGATGTAGCGTTGAACATTGTAGAAACAAAATTCTATCATTTTGAATGATGTGTACTTGGCTACGAATTTTCTATTCGTTTGTTCTGACCACGTGACTTAACGTTAAGTCCCACACATTTGATTAGTTTTCGTCTAGCGTTAACGATGGCAGATTATCAACTTGGCTAGGAGTGCTGATTCTGAGAGTACTTTCCCTCAGGACAATTTTCGATTTTACGAAACCGCTGGTAGAAGTTAAGTTATATTTTTCTCATTTCCAAGTTCAAGTTCAAAATAAAGGTATTACCGTGAAATAAAATGAAACAGTGTCCGTCCTTATTTTACGAAGGAGCTCAGTGAATAGTCTTTGTCCACTTAAAATACCTTTTATGGAAGACTACCTCGTCCATTAGTTGGAGGACTGGAGGACATACTTCTTTTTAAAATGTTGATTTTTAAAATAAGACCTTTTAATGGCGATCTCGGCGTGATAAATAAAACATTAATTTTAGTGTATGCGAAACCTGAAACACGTGTCCAGTATTTTTATGTAAAGAATCTATGTACAAAATTTCATAACTGTATCATGAAAAATCACAAAGTTATAAGCTTATTATGTCAGCAAAAATACATATTCACCGGACCATCTAGGCGACTGAGGGATTGTTTTGCACTTGGACCCACCTGTTTGTTGGCGCCTAATGCTCGCTATGACCCGCCGTAACCTGTGTGTGTGTTGTACTTGGTGTCGATGGTATCCAACGTGTGACCTTTTTAAATATTTTTGGGATAAAATATAACATGGTATAAAAGTTATTGCAATCGATTCAGTTACTGATTCTGAACTAATTACAAGGTTTCGCATAAACTAAAAATAATTTTGTAGATTTTCAACACTACTTACAATTTATCTGACTATATATATATATACGATATATTTATATATTTAGTATACGATATATTTATTGACTGGCCTGTTGGTCTAGTGGTTAGTGACCCTGACTGCTATGCCGGAGGTCGTGGGTTCGATTCCCACCCAGGACAAATGTTTGTGTGATGAGCATAATCATTTGTTCTGTGTCTGGGTGTAATTTATCTATAATATGTATGTATTTAGAAATATATAAGTATGTTTATCAGTTGTCTAGTACCCATAACACAAGCTCTGCTTAGCTTGGGACTAGACGGCGTTGTGTGATAGTTGTGGAATATTATTATTATTATATTATTATCACTTTATTTCAAGAGTCCTTTCATACGAGCTTTGAACCTAACCTACTTAGCTCCATTAAAGCGTAGTAATTTGTAAAATAGGCCAGAACTAATGACATGGCAAGAACCGCTAGAACAATAGGTAGGTACACATTATGATGAAGACCAGAAGGGCCATGATAAAATCGTGGTGAAGAAGTTAAGAATACTTGTCGTGTAAAAATGTATCTAACTCTATGAAATATTTAATCACCTTTTTATGAGAACTCTGTTTACATAAATTAACTCTTTAATTCATGAATCCCCAAGCGACCACCGGTGGCCGCGCATCTATTGTCTTACTATTGTGTCTCTAATTGACGGTATCTGAAGGGTTAAAAAGTGGCCAAACTCTCCATTTTCTATGTTATTTCTCTGCAATAACTGTCCTTCTTTAGGCTTATTATCTTCTTAAATTCTTGATCTTCTTGCATTCTAAAAAAAAATTGTGAGCGAAATTGGACAAAACCGCTAGCCAGATATATTTTTCAAAACGTACCCACTTATATTTATTGACTTGAAGTGGGTTTCAATACTTTTTGACAGCCTTAATTTCAGAAATAGGATTAAATACATAAAACTGTTCTTAACCGACATAATACAACGTGTAACGGTAAATGCGCAAAACCTGAAATTAGTTTGATCAGAATAACGAGCAGAATCAATTAAATCATTTTTTAACCCTTCAGATACCGTCAATTAGAGACACAATAGTAAGACAATAGATGCGCGGCCACCGGTGGTCGCTTGGGGATTCATGAATTAATATATACACGTTGTATATTATATCGTGATCCTTTAAGTTTGTATTAATTTCTGAACTAGAAGAAGGAACTGCAGGCTTGTGAACGTTGAAAGGAGTGCAAGGAGGCCTGTTCCCAATTCGTCGTTCACTTTTGAAAGGAAAACCCAGGGTCCTAGAACACAAAGCAAGGAAAGAACATTGAAGTGGGCCTTATCACTAAAATACTGACTCAATAGAGCGGTAGAAGTCATTAGATGATTTCCCATCCAAAAGAAAAAAGCTCTGAAGAGTGTAACTTCTGCATTACCTGCTTCTTACACCGTGTCTGGTGGCTGCAGTACGTTCTTGGTGGAACAAACGACTATACTATACTATTCTTTGTGCCTGCAATCACGTCCCTCTCAGCGCGGTCTGGAATAAAACACTCATCTGTCTGTGTGTTTAGGTTACACGTAAGCTATCTTTGTTTATTTTTTGCAATTGTGATATCAAATAGAGGTAAAGATTATCCCTGATTGGCGTTTGATTTACCTTAATATTTTGTTCTAATATTTTAAAGTTAGAAAGTTTATTTGGGTCTTAAGTAGACTATTCTAGAACCAAAGATTAACGTATTCATATGTGGAGCCTCTCCACAGGACATGCGCCACCTGATATGCTACCCATCCTGCATTACCACCTGCAGTTTTCAGGATCTATACGAGGCCAACAATAGAGCCGTACAGGTTGCCAAATATTGTTCAGAAAAAGTATAGTTTGAGAGCATCGAAATGAAATGAAGAAGAAGTTGACGTATTCATGTCAGGTTGTTGGATAGCCCATTTATCTAAAAAGGTTACTTATACAGGGTTATTTGTAAAACACTAACAATCTTGCATGAATGTATTACTAACATCATAAACAACAACTACAAAAAACCAACCTTCAAGATTTCGTTGTTCCATCCAACGTATTTCAACTCTACGTTTGTATGACGCGACGCAAACTCATCCAGCATCTCTAATCCCCATTCCCCTCCGCTATTGTACTATCGCTTGCTTCGCATAGACTTCGTAATATTTAGAACGTTCAATTTAAGCATTTTTATTTTTGTATGAAAATCTGATGAACTAAAATGTGACAAATTTCTAAAAGTCATAGAACAAAAGTTGTTTTATGTGATGTTCTTAAAATAGTCCTAAGAGGTTACTAGTGTTTTACAAATAACCCTGTATAACAAATATCTCAGTTAAGTACATGTTTCTTGTAAAAATAAAGTAAAATTGCAAACGCTACGATCTTATGACAGGAGCCATTAAATTAAATTTATTTTGGAAGGTACTGTAACACAATAGAACTGCTATCGTAAATGTTTATTTCATAACATAAAAACTAACTATTGTGAAACAATTACTTAAATTCCTGCTATAAAAGTAAATTGAATATGACACAATTGTGTTTGTTGCCGAATTTATGGCAGCAATTATTCGCAGGTGATCTAGAAAAAAGGAAACGTTTAAAGATACTGTGTTTATATTTTCGGTGTGTAAAAATCATCCAGATGACATCCCCGCCCTTGGGCGGAGCAAGAGATAGTGTCAGACTCTTACTGACTAAAAACCCACCCCGTTCCAACGATGCCTTTCATACCGAGGCCGAGCCTCTCTTTCCGAACTAGACCCTTGGCCCCAGTTGGCTTCGACCCTGCTAGCCCCCAACGGTTGCTGACAACTCCTTGAGGCGCGAGGAAACAGTGCGCGCCATCGACGACGACTAGGGCTCGGTCCGTACGTTCACCGGACGGTCGGACAGCGAGCTACCCATAGCTCACCGTCCGCAAGCCCATGCCTACGGTGGAAAGATACTGTGTTGTCTTAACAGTCTAGGTCAAATCTGAATCTCCCGTCAACGGTATCGTAGTAAGAAGTATACAGGGGTGGATCAGGTCTTCGCAAACTTTAAGGACTTGCTCAGTAGACGAAACTGATCAACAAGCCTTCCACAAGTGTTTTTTTTTTCATGAAACGAAAAAAATCGGCTTCGCCATGCAAAATTATAAAATGATTGGACAGTTTATATGGAGAGGCCGATTTTTTCTTACGTTTTCAAAAAAAAAACTTGTGGAAAGTTATTCAGTTTCGTCTACTGAGCAAACCCATAAAACTTGAGCAAACCTGTCGATTACACCTTGTATAATGAAACATTGTACTGCGAGAAAAGAGCGGAACAGGTAACTGAAGGAACACGAATAGGTTTTAGTCAGCAAAAGTCTACCACTCCTTCTCGCTCTCTCCAGAGTGGCAGGAGTTATTTGACAAAACCTGCGTGGAGCCTGAAGCAAATTCTACCAAGGTGCCACCGAAATCTTTATAAACGATAACAAATTAAAACTTCTACTTCTATAACTTGTTTTTCTAGCAGCCTGCGTGGCTCTTTTGTAGCGATGGGTCCATGGGTGGTTGCTTCCATTATCTTTATGTAAAATACAAAATTGGTTTGTTTGTCGCAGATATCCTGAAGTACAGGCACCTAACCTAACTCAGGAGTCAGGGTTTCACTTACGCACGCATCACGCTGCATGTTGCGTGTCTACGCACCTACGCGCGTACTTGCGAGAGTGCAGATCTGCATCATCGTGCGAGTTTTTGTAAATTCACTCTCTGACTCATTTCATGCACCCACGCGCGTGTTCGCATGTTTCTCCGCTAGTAGCCGCGTGATCTGCACGAACGCGCGTGGATGCATTTTTTGTGTGTTGGATTGTGTGTGTTTTCTATACAAACGGAGATACTTACAAGCAATGTTAAAACACGCATTCACGCGCTGCGCCGCGTGGTGCGTGTGATGATCGCCTAACGATTTAAAATAGTTTAGTTCTCGGTTACAAACTAATTTTGTACATTGAGAAAAAAAAATATACAAAGTAAACGCGAACTGCTGCCTCCTAAACTAGAGGAAGACCCTGTGTTTTGCAGGTAATATTTCTCCAGAGACAGTTAAATTATGAACTGACCACATTGCAAGTAATATAATATAAAACACAGTACAATACATTATATTTAAGTGCACATAAAATCATAAAAAAAATATTTAAATTAGTAAAAGCATTTAAATTATATTATTAGATTAAAAGAAGTCACTAAATTATTAAATTATATTAATGTATTAGTTGAAGTAGGTAATTAAATTATTAAATTCTATTGTTACATTGTAAATTCGGATTTATGTTCAGTATACATCACATTTTTGTAATAAAAACCACAAACGCCTTTAATGGCTATTGAATTCGAAGTAAATAAGATAGTAAGTGAATTAGTATGTTTAATATTTAAAGAACCAATAACCAAGGTTACCGACATAGCCGGAAGAATCGCCAAACTTAATTGGCAATGAGCAGGGCACATTGCACGCAGAACAGATGGTAGATGGAGAAGGATCTGAAGTGCGACCGCTTTACTAGAAAACGCAGCGTTCGAAGACCTCCCACAAGGTGGACCGATGACCTGATCAGCACAGGACCGGATGTTGTGGCGACGCTAGGGGAAGACCTATGACCGTCTTTCGGCTGAAATGATGATGATGATAACATTTAACGATATTAGTCAATCATCATCTTCCTGCCCTTGTCCCGTTTTATTTAGGGTCGGCGCAACACGCTTTTTTCTTCCATTCCGCCCTGTCACTCGTTATTTTATTTTGTATGTCCGCTGAAAATATATTTATTAATTTGACAGTTGTATACCTTCGGTGTGGTTACGATTTCTGTCGCCATGAGAACCAAGCCGCAGTAAAAGTTAGTTTAGTCTCATCATAATGGATCATGTATTCTCTCGTTAACACGTTTCGCCCATCACTCATTCATTTTAACTCATTAGTTTACCACGGCGCTAGTCAAAGGCGCGTGGTGCGTTGCAGGCATACGTCATAATCTGTCATTTGTAAAGTCTACTGTTTCCGTTATTAGTAATAAGGATTTATTAGTATGCCTTTCATCTATCTATTTATATAAAAGGAGACACTGACACATAGATCAACGCAAAGGCCGAAACTGGGATTAGGAGTGTGAAATTTTGCACAAAACTTTGTCCATACTCAGTAATAAATCGATTTCAATATTTTTTACAACATGTTATATGTTTTTCCCAAAAATATTTAAAAAAGGTCACAAGTTGGACACCACCGACAGTAAGTAAATAGGTGCGGGAGCAAAACCACCTCTCAGTCACTCGGATCGCCGGTGACCATGTATTTTTGCGGACAACCAGGTAACTTATCAAGCTATAACTTTGTGATGATTTCCATCTAATTAATTAAATTCAAATAAAAAAATTTAAAAAAAGTTGGCAAAACATTTCAACTTAAATCCGAATGAAAAACCAAATCAGATATTACCTAAAGTTCCTCAGCATCCAAAACTACCAGTAACATGTACGAAACATTTTTTTTGTTAGGGTCGGTCCACACACTCATTAAGGCACAGCCGGCTTTTGATCACCGCCCCAAATGTAGGGCACAGTAATTAAAATCGTCGGCGCCATTTTAATGGAGTTACTCGACCATTTCTTTCTTTTACACCTTAGATGTAGAAGTTGAAAGAAAGTTTTATATTATGAACTTTATATTCAATACAAGCTTTTAATGAAAATTATTTTTTCATAGCAAGCTTTTATACTTCGGTATACCTACATAATTAATACTCGTCAAGACGAATCATGCGAGCCCAAACTCGATGGGGTTGTGTCGTTTAACTACGAAGTTCCTATAGCCACCTTCCGGTTCCATCATAAGATCAGCTCCATGTCATAATAATTTTGCATTGTCATCTGATTTACACGTGTATGCAAAATTTCAGCTCAATCGGTAACCGGGAAGTGGATCAAATTTAATTTGCAAGATTTGATTACAGACAAACATCGGGACAGGTGAAACTAAATAAAAGCTTGTAATAAAAGCTTGTAACAAGGATTACAAAGACAACTCGATAGGACTTTTTTTTGGTGGGCAAAAATTATCCAATGACAACCCCCGCTCTTGGGTGGAGCGGGAGATAGTGTCAGACTCTTACTGACTAAAAACCCACCCCGTTTCTTCTAGCCTTCATACCGAGGCTCGAGCTTCCTTTCGGATAACCCTGGCCCCAGTAGGCTTCGACCCAGCTGGGCCCCTCCTGTTGCTGACAACTTGACAGGACTTGACTTTACGAATTCGTACACACAAGCGGTATGTTGCCAACGGCAGAGGTAACTACAGTCGTCGACCTAGAGTGACACTTGACACACACGACGGACGGGTGCCGGTGATCTTCAAAGTTTGAATGTCGACGGCCGTCGACACGTTAGTGGCTGCCGCTGAATGTGACGATAGTTTCATAGTTGCCGCCGACGCATCGACGGCTACCTCCGCCCCATGTCGTTACCTGTAATTACCATCGCTCGTGGGCTAAAGAGAATTGACACAAAACGGTTGTAACTTGGCCAGGGGGGCTTGGGCACGCCACGATTACGGCAGTAAGTCCCCTCTTTGTGGCGTGGCTTTGAAACGCGAAATCGGGCCTTTTGTGCTTATGTTAAAACCGCACTGGAGAAAGTTAGCAAAATATAAAAAATACAGGCAGACACGCCTTTTTTTCCTGATTCCGGCAATGTATACTTATAACTCAAATCTGGAAAAAATTTTAGGTGCGTCTTTTTTACTAATGGGGGCAGAATTGTTCACCTTGTTTATACAATTTGACGCCTTTAGAATTTTCTCTGGGGATATGTAAAGTCGCATGTCTACGCCGACAAACCAGAAACTATTGAGCTCTTAAAATCCAATATTCGACACATCATTACTGAAATGCCCAATTTACTGAGAAGAGCGCGAGCTGCGGCTGACGTAAGCCCGAAATTATATTGAAACATTAATGCCATTTAATCATCTCACCATTGAAGCCAATTTCATGCATATTTACTGATCATTTCATGCATATTGAGAGCAGGGAGATCACCCTCAGCATTGAGGAATACGACGCAAGGAGGAGGGATTGAGATCAGTGGTGTCTGAGTGGTAACGGCCCCGACTTACGGGTTCAAACCCAGCTAGGCGCATTACTTTGTGTAATTTATTTCATCACCACTGCTCTCAAAACGGTTAGGGAAAATATTGTGAGGAAATCAGGAAACCGGCATGTCCTAGAAAAAAAAAATCGAAGACATGTGACATCTACCAACCCGCACAGGACCCACGTGGTGGATTACAGCCCATTTCCTCTCCTAGAGAAGAGGCCTGAGTCCCAACAGTGGGAACATTATAAGGCCGACTATGCTATGCTATCACGCATATTATAAACATGCTTACTGTTCTTTTTTTTCAATTTAAATTTTTCTGACACTCAAAAAAAGACATCCTTTACAAGTAGGTTCTTTTTTTATCTGTTGGTCGTGTCCAGATCTTAGAAATTGATCACCGAAACGTGTTTTGGGTTTCGCATATACCTATGTCTAGTATGTCTAGTATACCTACTAAAATTGTTATTGTATAGTGTGTGTGTTTTTGTTAGTAAAAAAAGCCCGCACACACAAAATACACAGTCACAGTAATATCAGGAAATGTTATAGAGTGATAGTAAAAAAATAAATTTCTTGGAGGTTAAACACCTCGAACTGAAGAAATTTATTCCATGGGTTGTGAAAAAGTGCCCTTCTAATCACATTACATCGGTTTTAATACTTATAAATTGACAAGCTAGCTTAGATAAAAATTCAATTCATTTAATTCAAATATGAAGGCGTCAGCTATAAATTAGAGGTACAGTCGTTATCATTAAGGATGTCTAGGGTTCATGACGTAGAAATAAATTAACGATTTATAATAATAACGATCCAAGCCAATCTATTTAAGCTAGAACTATATTAGACCGACGCACACGTTTAACACGCCTAATTTGTACATAGAACGACGTCACGTGGCGTGTATCAAGTGTAGCTCTACAAGTCTAGTTTCCATATAATATGTATGGAGACCGACGTGACCAGATCGGCGTATGTAGCTCACATGTGCGCAGCGTAGTTCTACCTTTATTCATTAGACATATACCTACGATATACAAGTTGTAAGGGACAGCCCTCCGCAAACTTTAAGGGCTTGCTCAGTAGACGAAACTGAACAACCTTCCACAAGATTTTTTTCAGGAAACGAAAATAAAAATCAGCCTCACCATACAAAAATATAAACTTGTTTGGACGTTTCGGAGTTTGATTAGAGGGGCCGGTTTTTTTTCGTTTCCCGAAAAATAAATTCGTGGAAGGTTGTTCAATTTCGTCTACTGAGCAAGCCCTTAAAGTTTGCGGAGGGCTGTCCCTTACACCTCGTATTATATCGATCCCCAAGACACGTCTCAGAGCAGCGCACATAAGCCCACTAAACCTGGGTTACACCCGCTGGTTTCAGATTGTGAAACAACAGGCGCCTTAACATGACGTGTTAAATAAAATATCAAGTGTGCGAGCGAGAAAGAGGGAAGGAGCTATACACCCTGGCTAGCCCTTTAACAGTTCAGTTTTGGTCGTCAAATGGATCGCAATAAGAGCTCGTGGTAGGGCCCCTGG
Source organism: Mythimna lalbum (assembly GCA_949319445.1). Taxonomy (NCBI): domain Eukaryota; kingdom Metazoa; phylum Arthropoda; class Insecta; order Lepidoptera; family Noctuidae; genus Mythimna; species Mythimna lalbum. The sequence goes on along the minus strand of OX439357.1, from coordinate 12,817,884 downwards.
GCTCTTCAAGCACACTCATGATGCGTCGTAGAATGAGGTGACCAATAGGCTTCATAATTACATACTACTTTATAGGTACAAAATCAATATGACGAACATTAAATTTTATTAAAACACTAGCGACCCGCCCCGGCTTCGCTCGGGTGCAATATTATACATATAAATCCTCCTCTTGAATCACTCTATCTATTAAAAAACCGCATCAAAATCCGTTGCGTAGTTTTAAAGATTTAAGCGTACATAGGGATATAGGGACAAAAAAGGGACTTTGTTTTATACTATGTAGTGATTAAAATTAAAAACATGAAAAAAATCAGAGACGCCTTCGAATTTTTAATAGGAACTGTTCTTAACACTGGTCCTTTTCGATTTACGTACAACCGCTCTTAAGTGATTATGATGATAATAGGTACACATCTCTCTCTAGAAATTTAGGATATTATCTAGGCTTCTATAGAAATAAAAATATAAAGTGTAAAACTGAAATCCAGCAGACTTCGGAAAATCGGCTATTTTACGTAATCTTTGGCCCTCCATAATGTGCTCATATAATATAAATATATAAAGTACATCAATAGAAGCCTGCACAGCTCATTTAACGGAACTAGAACCTGGCCCCAGCTGGTCCCATCTGGGCCCCTGCTAACTTTTAAAGGTTTAAAAAGACACATATTTTTTTTAAACAAGTTTCGTGAAAAATTCGAGTAAATCACAATTTGCCATTAACCCTAGATAGATAACCATATTTCACTGTACACTAAAGATAACCATACGTCGACTCGACGTGCGAATGTTTGAGTGAGCATATATTGGATTATGTATATAATAGGTTTATAAATGTGACATAATGTATTACGTACTATAATTGTATTGTGAGTAAATGAAAAACATTAGAGTTTATTTATATTTTTAATAGAAAAAAAAATTAATTAACAGAACAAGGTACTTCTCACTTTACCAATCTTAAGCCTTTCGGAAATTCTCCGTCAGTCGTATAACTTATTATGTAAACTTTTCAAAATTAACTTTTTACAATCTCTATAATTTAAAAAACATGAGAAAATAACCATTTTTATTCATTTTAGCCTCAACGGCACTTAGATCAGGCGCTGGACTTGTGCTTTTCACAAATGGGATTTTTTACAGCCGTCACACTTTGTTTTTGTCATTTTTCTAATTTTTGATGGAAAAAAGGCATAATATTTTCTTTTCTTTGCCTAAAGGATACCTTTACGTTGTGTGGGAGGTTCTACTTGTATTTTTGGCAATAATATAAAAAAAAAATCTTTTATATTCGTCTGTTAACTAAGCATTTGCTACCTTGTCTCCATTCATGGGGTTATCAAGGTATTATCTATTGAGTTTCTTCATAAATTTCATCATGTCCGTATAATATTACGTCCTTACACATGAAATTAACGTTTTGTACGGGAGGAATATAAAGTTTTTTTTTTTGTAAAATATTTTTTTCAATTATTCAAAGTATGGACCGTTGTTATCTATGCACTTTTGCAATCTCATAGGTAGTTCATTGATCACTTTACTAAAAAAAAACATGGGGGCGAGTATCAATAAACTCTTTGAAGGCAAGTTGGACTGCCGCATCGGAGTTGAATTTTTGTCCTTGCAAGAAGTTGTCCAAATTCCGGAAAAAATGGTACTTTGTTGAAGCAAGGTCCGGGGAGTACGGTGGATGTCGCAGACATTGCAATGATAGACAAAATGCTAATTTCATATGTAAGGACATAATATTGGCCACTTGTTCTACCTTTAGTAGCTGTACAATGATTTACTATAAGAATTTGTCACTGTGGTATAATAGTACAACTCAGCATACTTGGCGAAGCAATTTCAGGAGTTTCAGGATCATTTTCAGACATATTTTCGATATCGAATGAGTATACCACTGGGGGAGCACTCACTTCAGTCTTCGGTATCACTTTGTACTTTATCTTCTAATAAATTGCTTTCAGTTTCAATGTCCGACCCCTGAATTTCTGCATCGCTCATTTCATGCAACAACAGACTGATTTCTGAACCATCTATATGATTTAGTGACATCATTATGTTATTAATAACATAAGTAGAAAACAAATAAAAAAGACGTATACTTATTCTCAAAAAATAAAATAACACATTTTCCCAATAGTCTAAAAACTGACACTAAAGATAACCATACGTCGCTTCGACGTACGGCAGATAAATATTGACGAAAGTATTAAACTTACCCGAATGTTAAGGGCGTGTCCTGCAAGCTTCGATAGCCGACTGAGTTGGCAGGAAAAGGCAATTTAGTGATACAAAAAACAAACGAGTTACAACATTTTTACAAAATCGAATACGTCGTTTCGACGTAGGTTATCTTTCTAGGGTTAAAGGTTTTAGGCATATAGCTCGCGCGTTTTCAGAAATAAGGCTCATTTCTTCACCGTAGAAAAAATAATTTACTAATGATACGCATAAAATAAATTGTCATAATTTACATTGGCATAACGAAATTCAGCATAACGATCATTACGCATAATATTATTAGGCATAAATGTTTAGCCATAATGCTTGTTGCTCTAACGATATCTCGTATGTCGAGTTCCGATAAGTACCTAGACTAGGAGCTATGAGGGAACAGATGAACATACTCACATACATACATACTAATCTAATCTAACCTAACCTTTGCATTATGCCAAAGTATTATTATGCATCAGTATTATTATGCGAAAACGTTATGCCAAACTATAGACCTTAAAATTTTATGCCAACGGGGTATTACCGAAAAAAATTCATCAACAATAACCCTCGCACCGTTGTCGCTTCGCGCCTGTCTGCGTGCGCCTTTACGACGTTCGCCTACGTGGCTTGCAAAACGTCGCCAGCCTCTTCACGCTGTCACTCCGGCTAATTGAAAGTCTGTGAAAAGGGGCGCCTGACTGACGTCATTAGGAGATGAAAGTTCAGTGTTCGCGTGACGAAGGACTAGTGACAACTTGATGCTTTGATTATACACCTGAAGTGACATTGTGACGGGCCGGCTTTGATAACGGCTGCCAAAGAATTGTTAGAGATAAGATTTTGTAAGCATGTGGTGATGCGCGATTGCGAGAGATTTCATTCGATTGTTTCGATTGAAAGAAAGAAATAAAACATTTTTTTTTTTTTTTGCCATACTTTTATATTCACACAATGTAGTAACAACATGTAGACACTAATGATTGTTTGGAGGTAGGCGAAACAGTGAGTAAGGTCCCACATACCTCCTTTGAAAAGGGAGGATCCTCCGACCAGACAGGGTGTTATAGTCTGGTGGGCGACTGCCCGATAGTTGATGTCGGGCTGTCGTATGTGTTCAAATCGCGCGGAGAACTTTGATTGCGCGATGCAAGATTTCGTATTTTCTTCGTAGTTTTTATGTGGCGTCATAGATGTTGCTACAATTGTATAAAAAAATAACAATTGCCTGACGCTAATTTTCAACTGAACCTTATTTCGAGTGTACGGTTGAAAATTATCCTATATTTACTTTTACGAATACATCTGGCTCTTGATTTGAAAGGTCTTGATAACTTCAACAACTGCAGAAGCTAATAGCTCAAATAAAATAATAGAATACTGACTTGTCATTACTCGTATCATCCATCAGGTCTTATCTTCACGGGATGCTCGTGTGTTAGACTCCAACCGATAACAACCTTCCACGCCGAGGCACTTCGCAATTGCCCTAGTTAACCTACTTGATACAATCTTAATTTGTTACAACGTGTACTGCAGACAGCTCCACTGGTCTCCTGATCGCTTACACGTCTCCTAAGTCCAGATGGCAGGTAGACCTTTTTGTTATTTTAGGTAAAAAATCACCTAATAACTGCTCCCGCTCTATCTTGCCAGACTTTTACTGACTAAAACCCACTCCTGTTCCTTCTTTTCCTTCGTTCCAGGATCCCGGGGTTCTCTTTCGTACCACCCAAGGCTCCAGTGGGCTTCGACCCTGGTGAGCCGGCTTTTTTTGTCGGTAATAATCATCCAAATGACATCCCCCACCCTTGGGCTGGATGACACAATAAAACTAACATTACGAAGAAATTGAAATCACAACTGTGACAATGACGTATCCTGTGCTTCTCGCATCCATCGGATTCCCACGACCCCCACAAGGTCATCAGTCCACCTTGTAGGAAGCCTTACAACGCTGCGTCCAAACATAAATCCTGAATATCCGGCTAAAACGTTCTGTTCCACGTCGTCATACCACCTACGATTGACGCGGCACAGGCGCAATAATTCCTCAACCGGATACACGGAAACCTAAATATGAGGCAATCTATCACGAAAACTCATAACACCATCTCGATTTCTCGACTGAAACACGAATAGATCACGTTTTAACAAATGGTCAAAGATTAAAAGATACAAGACAAGTGCCGAATTGGTCACGTAGCAAGAGTACCAAATGCTATGGGCCCCGCGCATCTGGGGCCCTGTTTGAACATACAAAAACAGGTCAAGATAACTCTTGTATCATACAATATCTAACTGATTCCGGAATATCCAAAAAGTCAATGAAAGCAAATGCAATGGGGCTATCGCTACCTAAAGGCCCTGCGCCCTGTGAGAAAAATAAGTTGGAAAAACGTTTATTTATTTTTATTTTATTAATTTGGGAAAATAAACAATGATACATTACCATTTTACAAGTAAATTATACAATTCAATAAGTGAGATAAATGCACAACCAACAACATTTTCCATATTATATAAAAGAGTGTGTAAAATTGAAATTCAATATATGGGAACTCTTCGGCCCATTCACGACCTTAGCGCGGCGAGCGGCAGCGGCGTGCGGGGCGGCGAGCGTTAAGAACAAATGTATGAAAATGTTTGAAGCACGCCACGAGTCGCCGCTCATAGCGAAAATGCGCGCGGTTTTGTCAGAGCGAATCGTTGCGCGGCTCGCGGTGCGGGGGGCGGCGAGATCAAAAGTACAAGCGAATGAGCGCGACGCCACGAAACAGAGCGGCGCGGATAGCGGTGTAGGTGTGACGGACTCGGCGGCGAACTCATTTTAAATTTCATAAAATATTTTATTTTAGACGATTTTGTGGCGGTAATGGATACCGAAGCGTTTATTACTGAAATTTTAAATCGACCCCCTATATGGATGTCAAAACATCCCCAACACAAATACAAAAACGTTATAAAAAGGTTGTGGGAAGAAATTTGTGAAGAAGTTCGTGCACTCCTTCTCTCATACTTGTTTTAAAAATATACTGCTTTCTAAACACAGAAGGGATAATTTTGATAACGCCATAATTTTGAGCACATCTCGACTACCTAAATACGCCCACCTCGGTCGGTGCCGCTAGCCGTTACTGAGGGTACGTGGCGTGTAAAACGCACCTCTTGCCGCCGCCGCGCCGCCTGCCGCGCCGCGCGCCGCTAAGACCGAAGTCGTGAACGGGCCGTTAGCACTTGCCATTACAGTAAAAAGTGTGATCAATATAAAATTGAACATTAAAATCATCTCATTAACATTAATTATCTACACGTATTATTCTGAAAGCAACAAAATATCATAACAAACTTAAATATTAACAAATTATTTATGCTAAACCTAACTACACAAGTACGCACAATATACACATTAAAGGCTATTTATTCCTTACTAAAATATGGCGTCATAAAGGCTCCTCCGCATCGCTGTCGACTGGAAGTGTGCCCAAAAGGCAGGCGGCATTAAACTTATATTAAAATTCAATTCAAATCAAACCAACGTTTCTTAAAACAATTTTTTTTTTATTTGCCAAAAATTTTGCGGGGCCCTTGGTAGGCTCCAGGCCCTGCGCTGGCTTAATCCGGCACTGTACAGGACTAATAATTCCTGGTAAGGTGACAATGTTATGGTGTAGACTGTAGGCCGTGCTGTGTATTTTGAGAGGCGATGTAGGCGATAGATTCCACGTCATCTGTCAATGTATCGGGGGATCGCTGCATTTCCTCATCGCTCAAGTGCCTAGTCGCCCGCGACACATAGCACGGGCGACTAAACACGGCATTATCACACTAATGTTATAGGCAAACTTTGAATATAGGTTTTTTTTTAGGAGCGAAATCATCTAATGAATTCTCCCGCACTTAGCGGGACGGGCATTTCTTAAATGTCTTTCATTTAAGTACTAAGGTTACGGTATCGAACTTCAACATTACAAAATTTATGGAAACGCCTACGTAATTTAACGATGGGAAAATGCCAACGTATTGTCACGATCTCACGATGGCATTTTCGTTAACGTTGTTCTTGTTCAACATATCATCCAGTACGCTAGCTTGGACGCCCGACACCGTTGTTGAAAATAACGATATTGACTACGGGTGACGTTACCGATACAACTATGCGCATCGATGGTGCAAAATAACATCAACGTCCGCCACTATTAAGTTGTGTAGCCTGTACCCCTAGTCAAGTTGATAATCTGCAATCGTTAACGCAAAAAAAACATCAAATGTACGGGAATGACGTCATCTCAACGCTCAGTCACGTGCTCAGAACAAAAAAATCGGGGGCATGGCCAACTCGAGGCGTTCGACACAAGCGAAACGGTTGTAACTTGGCTAGGAGATGTTGGTAATACAGTTAGAACTGAATGTGAAATACTATAGACTTGCTGACATAATCCCAAGCCTAGACTAACAGTTTGCAAGCAGATACTGAAATTACGATCCACCTATAACCGTTAATTACAAAGCTGTTAATTCGACAAGGTATTTAGTATTATTACTCGATCGTTAAACCAAAACCCTTCCCAGATCGAGATAAACCCATGTCTCAGGCTAACTTAACATTTGGCGTCAAATTGCTTACAGCTCCGATCGCTATCTGAGCGAATTATAAATGATAATGGTCAAAACGGACAGCCAAGGTCCCTGGGATCTCGGAATATGTTGGAAAGGAAATTGAACTTGCAAGCGCTTCAGATTTTTTTTATTAACCAGGGATTTTTAAGTCAAGAGTGAGGATACTTTCAGTCAGGCCACCGTAGACGCGGGCTTGCGGACGGCGAGCCATGGGTAGCTCGTTGTCCGACCGTCCGGTAACTGCCCGGACCGAGCCCAAGACGTACGGCGCACTGTTCCCACACGCCTCAAGGATTTGTCAGCAACAACAGGGGCCAAGCTGGGTCGTAGCCTACTGGGGCCAGGGTTGTCCGAAAGGGAGCTCGAGCCCCGGTATGAAGGCTAGAAGGAACCGGGTTTTTAGTCAGTAAGAGTCTGACACTATCTCCCGCTCCGCCCAAGAGCGGGGGTTGTCATTGGATGATTTTCCCAACCATAAACAAAAAAAAGGTGTCAGGTTTATTTTTACCCACCGAAAAAAAAACCTCTACCGGATCGACTCACGGCATTTACTCAACCGATGATTACAACGAAACAGATTGCAGTTTATTGGCTGTGCTAATGGAATTTTGTAGTCTGTACCGAATTGGTTATTTTTATACAGAATGCTCCCAGCGACCTCGCCCGCGTGATAGCAGAAAATGATCCTAAGGTAACATACTTCCGGGATAAAAAGTATCCTATATCCTATTCCAGGACATGTTCTATCTGTGTACCAAGTTTCAACAAAATCGGTTTTGCCATTTAGGCGTGAAGACGTAACAAACAAACTCACTTTCGCTTCTATAATATTAGTAAGGATGTAGAAAACAGGATTCCTGTTTGAGCTATATTTTTATTGGTCTATTTACCTTAGTTTTGGACAAATAATTGACTTAACTTTCAATAAAGACTTTTTTTAATAGATTTATTCTACTACTACTGTTTGACTGCGATCGATTGAATGGGATCGCAGTCATCAACGATTGCATCATCCATATTAATATTATAAATGGAAAAGTGTGTGTGTCTGTTTGTTCGCCTGTCTCATTTTTTTTGGAGATAGTTGAAGAGATGAAGAGTGACATAGGCTACTTTTTGTCTCTTTCTAATCCCCACTTCATAGGGGAATCGTGTTACCCCGAATTTAACGCGAGCGAAGCCGCGGGCAAAAGCTAGTTACTTATAACGATGCAATCGTTGAAGATGAGGCGCACTAGTTTATTAAAAGCCTATTCAGTTTACTGAAGAAACCTAAATTATAATCAGAAAGAAAGACTGCAGCAAGCAAATTGTTCCACGTTAATTTTTTATACCTATTTATTAATCGACATTGGTTCGTCAGTTGCGTTGGAGTGAAGGTTGCTAGGTCTTGAAACCAAAAAGCCTGACAAACGACCCTATTTAGCTGGATGTTTGGTAAAAACGGCCGAATTTTTTTTTAAAGTCTGACACGATTTTAATGACAATAAAATTCATACAAACTTTTAAAATTCTAATGAAAAAACAAAAAAGTAAATGATATAATTACTAGACAATTGCACGCCCGCTCTGCTTGTGCTAGCGAGACAAGGTAAGGCAGAACACAAATGACAATTCTAAACAAAATGGTCAAATTTATAAAGCCCAAAAGCCTAACAAAAGCCGGACGGGCCGGACTCCACCTAATTTGGCCGGACACGCAACTAAAAAGCCTGACTGTGTCCGGCTTTATCCGGACGCCTGGCAACGCTAGTTGGAGTTGATTTATGATTAAATTTCCCCAACAAATCGATATACCGATGATGATGAGTCGATGGGGACGAAAGGTTCTGGAATGGCGACCACGTACCAGATGACAAGGTGGACCGATGACCTAGTGAGGGTCGCGGGAAATCGATGGATGCGAGACGCACAGGACCGGTCATTATGGCGACACTTAGAGGAGGCCTATATCCAACCGTGGACGTCTTTCAGCTGAAATGATGATGATATTAATGAATACACAATATCTAACTTAAAAACAGTCCCAAAAATCTTAAAGAAATTATTTTTAATAAAAAAAAGAAATTACCAAACTTTTAAGTAAAAAAAACAACATTTCAATCCCTCTCGTTTCTCGCTTACGACACTTACCGCATTATTTCCCAAGAAAATAGATTCCCATTTGCATTATTATAATGAGACATTTACATTTTTCTTATATGTATCTTGGTAAACATAACAGGAAACTTATAAAGTGGCATCCATCGTACTAATGGCCAATTTATGTAAACGCCACTCCAGAGCCTGTCAACCGAAAATAAAGGGGACGCCTCGAAGATAAATTGAATAATACTTGGAAATCGCGGACTAGAAAAGTAAGTCATTATTTTATTTTTAATATGTTTTCAAAAAAAAATAGTTTTTCATAGCAAGCTTTTATAGCGCGGTATACACCGCTAAATTTTGATCGTTTTAATCCCGTGGAAGGTCGATACCGTCGATACATACATATCTATACTACCGGTACATGGAACACTATCGATTTGTAACGTTAAAATTGAAAAATAAAGTACCTTTTCTTTAAAAAGGTACTTTTGGCTGGGGCGTGAATGCTTTGCTAGTATTTTTTTTTTTACTTTGAATTTAAATATTTTGACATTTATTTTGTTTTTAATTTATAAATTTTATTTAAATATTGATATTTTAATGTTAATTTTAGGTTTATTTGTTGTGCACAAAACCATGGCCTGTACCATGGTCCGGTGCGAGAGATCATTGCCGCCGATCGGCCCCACTAGGGCATAGCGGTAAGTTAATTTTAAACGACTTGAAGGACCCATTGCGAAAGCCAGAGTTCCCTATTTCGCGTTATCTTGTCAATCAAACAGAGCAACAAGGACTCTACGTAGCATCTCAGTACGAGAGCGGTCTCTTGATTAAATAATGTCAACTCATTGAGGTTCACGTCACAAAATTTTGGCGAAAGGGAAAATTATTTTGTCTGTAATTGAGTTAACGTTATATTGTTAGTCTGTTTTTTAAGTCAACAAGATATGGAGCCTCAGGAGATAATTAACCATTATGGTGGTATAATGGATTTTTTTAGCTGAGAAATTATCCAATGACTTCTCCTGCTCTAGCGCGGAGTGGGATGCCGTGTCAGTCTTTTACTGACTAGACAAAAAGAGAGTACAAAAAATTAAGGTTCAAGCTAAACGGTTTATGGTATACATAAGCTCTTAACCGAAAGAACTGAAAGTCATAACAAAGTCCAGCGGTAATCTACGCCAATATTATAAAGAGGTAAAGTTTGTTTTTTGTTTGTAGGAGATAATCTCTGAAAGTACTGCCCCCCTAGCCAAGTTACAACCGTTTCGCTTGCGTCGAACGCTTAGAGTTGACCTTGCCGCCAATTCTTTTGTTCTGACCACGTGACTGAGCGTTGAGGCGACGTCATTCCCGTACATTTGAAGCTTTCTACTAGCGTTAACTATCGCAGATTAGCAACTTGGCTAGGGGTACTGGTCCGATAGCTAAAATTATTTCACCGATAGAATGCTACTTTATTACTTTTTTGCTCATGACATACCTTTATTATATATACGCGAGTGACGCCGTGCGCAAAAGTTAGTCTGTAAAAATAATAATAATACTCAGTGAACCATTTCACTGACCGTAGAATAAAGTAATATCTGCGAGTATATCTGCATTCTCTATATAAAAATGAATAACTGTCCGTTAGTCTCGCCAAAACTCTATAAAGGCTGGATCGATCGGATTCATTTTGATCTAGAAATGTTCAATAATATATATATAGTATATTAGATTAGATAGTACAGGGAAACGGTGAGAAAAAATGGAAAAAAATCATCATCATCATATCACTAAGGAGTTCTGAGTCCCAACAGTGGGAATATTAAAAGGCTGATGATGATGATGATGATCATCATATCAGCCGAAAGACATCTACTGCTGGACATAGGCAAGCAAGCCACAACGAACTGTCCTGTGCGTCACGCATCCATCAGATTACCTACTACTCGTACTTAAAAAAAGAAAAAAATACTTTAAAAAATGTCCGACTAGAGTGCGTTTCACTTAAGAAGTTCCTTTGGCGTAATGTTGGCTCCCCTGTGTGTCTACACAAAAAAGAAGGGAAAAAGGAAAGAGTTGCCTACTCTACCAAAATTTTTCCCTGAAATGCGAATCGAAATCGATTTTAACAGTAGTTGCAACAATTTTTGGAGAATTATGAGGGGAATGGGATTTTATTTAAAATAAGCAAGTCTAAAAGGAAGTTGTTAATAGAGGGGTACGTCATTGTGGCGTGACGTTTTCGGTATTTGAAAGAATTGCAGGACAATCGAAATGAAGCCCAGCGTCCTATACTTTATTCAAAAATAGTTTAAAAAAAAAACAATTGTTAAAAGTAACGAAGTATCAGTTAATCTCCCTAATATTAAGTAATTTAATTGCTAAAAATATTGCAACACTATTTTTCCTTATTGCCAACATTACGGCAAAGGAACTTCTTAAGTGAAACGCACTGTACAGTGTACAATGCCATCTCTAATTAATGATTCTGGCCATGCCAGTAGATCACCTTATCCTTTGACAGTTCAGCTTAAAGGTATCACAATATTCATAGACTATAAGGCGGTATGAAGTTCGCCAGGTCTACTAGTCGACAATAAAGGTACGAATTTTCCAAATAGACCTCTATTTTATTTACACCGGACGGACCTATTTTTCTTTATTCCGTGGGACGGACGGTTGATCGGGACCTTTTAATCCCCGGATATTGCTTCATCTTTTTTGACAATGTATTTTAAAAGTAAAAAGAACTCTACCCTCGAGTTTATTTATTTTAAACACACAAAATATGTCATTGTGTTTGGACCATAGCTGTCTCTAAGGTTCGTGCTTGAGAGAGGGAATATACATCTTCATGTCCTAGCCGCTAAAACAAATACGCCTCGGGCGTATAGGGTACAGGCCATGGTTCGGAGCGAGAAGGAGTGGCAGGCGGTCACCTCCTTCCGTGAAGCAGTAATGCTAGTAAAGGAGGCGGCCGTGCGGATTCCGATCCCGATTACCAACCGCCGATGGCGCGGAGCTTGCAGACGACGAGTAATGGGAAACTCGTCGTCCGGCCGTCCGGTAACCATTCGGATCAAGCTCAAGTTGTGGACGGCGCGTAGTGTTAACGCTCGCCCCACAGAAATATCGAGCGAGGAATTTCTGAAAGAGAAACCGTGATACTAGAACGCAGAGAGTAACTGAGCTGACTTTCTTTGTGTGTACCTGTGAACCAAATAAACGTATTTTCTTTCTTGAAGGACACTGGTGTGGTCGTAGTCCGTAAAAGTCTGACATCCAGCTCTACTCTAGAGCGGGCAAGTCATTTGCAAGATCATTTCCCACATTAAAAAGAAAGTTGATTTTTATATCGGCAAATGTTTTGTAATTACATTGCATAGAACAGGACTAAAGAGAAGACAAAGAAAGAAAGAAAAAAAAGATTTGGCACACTTACACAGATACACACAATATAGATGTAAACACATAAAATAAAAATAACTAACATTGTCTGGAATACCCACTGGAATCATTTACTATAAGTATAAATATAACGCCACAAAAAAACTCAGGCTCGAAAAGTTTAGTTGAATTTTTTATACACTGAAAAAATATTCGAATTTCAAAATTATCGATTATTTGCAATCTCTAATGTAAACACATAAAATAAAATAAAAATAACTGCCATTGTGTGGAATACCTACTGGAATCATTTCATCATTTCAGCCGGCAGACGTCCACTGTCGGACATTAGCCTCCCCCAAGTATCTTGGAATCATTTACAGTAAGTATAAATGTAACACCACAAAAAAAATAAGCCTCGAAAAGTTTTGTTGAATTTTTTATGCACAAAAACCAATCGGGCCGAAAACTTCGTAAACGACCGACAGTTGATTGGAAGACCAATGAAAACGGATGACGCGCGGAAATTGGAAATCTCTTGGCGTAATAGAAATTTCTCTGTTCAACTGCAGCATGCAGCTTTTTGGATCTCTGGTTGACGAGTACCTTTCATTTGGCTACTGCGGTTACCTGGATATTGGCTGTGCCTGTCCAACGAATACAACGTTGATTTTTTCAAATTTCTAGCCGCTTCGTCAATACTTTGTGCAGTATTTTTATATCGCGCGAAAACACGAGCGAAAGCCAGCTCGCTTGGGGTTTAAGTACTTTTTGTTTATTCAACAAATAGTTTGATTTATATAGAAGCTAATTTCCACAAGATGGCTGTGTATAAAAAATATCTAAAGAAAGAGGTATAATAATATGATAATCACGTAGAATAGAACGGTTGTATGAAAATGTACCTCGAAAAGAACGCTCTTAAGGTGGTGCATCACGACTCACACTTTCACTGTTTTTCATACAACCGCTCATAACTGATTATGACGTTATTACACACTTTTCATTAGATATTTTGGAAACACAGTATCTTCTGGATATTATCTAGGTTTCTAAGGAAACCAATTTTTAAATTTGTGTAAAACGAATCCAGTAAAAACCTTTGAAAATGTCCTATTTTGTATGAACTTTGACACTTCATAATTTGTCACTTCATCGTTTGAAAAAAAAGTAATCCTCTAGAGACCTTGCAAATTTTATTAAGATTCTAAATGATGACAACTTTTTCCAAAAACTTTTAAGGGTTTAAAAAAAACAGCTATTTCCTGGAGCAAGTTTTGAGAAATTTTCGAGTAAATCTTGGAATTACCGAATACTAACAGAGTGTCCAGGCGTTATCTCTCTTTTTTTGCGTAGCCTTTTCGTCAAACATCGCGTTGGATTGCATTAAATGAAGTAACAAGCTTTTAAACCATTTTCGATGTTTACGATAAGCGAGTGGAGAAGGACCCTCTTAATGCTAATTTTTCCTGTCTGTAATAGCGCATGGCCTCGCTTGTCTATATTTGTAAGATTTTTTTACTAAGTCTTCGTAAAATCAGAGATTGGGCAGAGTGCACATAAACCTTTTCCAAACCAACATAATTGATACGTTAAATGAGTACAAATATTGTATTTTTTTTTTGCTTGTAATGGTTGTATCGGTTCGATCACCCAGATTTAATTGGTTCACTTGATTTGGAACATTAATTTATCAGTTGTTGGCGAAAGTGGACCCTGTAATTACACACGCACGCTGTCCAGTCCCAAGCTAAGGAGAGCTTGATAGGGGTACTAGACAACTGATAAACATACTTATATATTTCTAAATACATACATATAATAGATAAATTACACCCAGACACAGAACAAATGATTATGCTCATCACACAAAGATTTGTCCTGGGTGGGAATCGAACCCACGACCTCCGGCATAGCAGTCAGGGTCACTAACCACTAGACCAACAGGCCAGTCGATGTAGTATATAATTAAGTATATTAAACAAGCTTTTGATGAAAATATTATTTTCATAGCTCAGTATACATATATAATAAATACTCGTCAAGACGAATCATACGAGCCCAAACTCGATGGGGTTGTGTCGTTTACTACCAAGTTCCTAACCCCCCCCCCCCACCTTTCGGTTCCATGTCATAATAATTTTGCATTGTCATCTGACTTATATTACACATGCATGCAAAATTTCATCTCCATCGGTAAACGGGAAATGGGTCAAATTTAATATGCAAGATTTGATGACAGACAAACATCGGGACAGGTGAAACTAAATAAAAGCTTGTAAAAGAAAAGAATAGCGTTCAGTATATATTATAACTAGCTTCTGCCCGCGACTTCGTCCGCGGAAAATTTCTTGTTTTAAAATAAGATTACACTCGATTAGACGCTGCGCACGTTCAGCGCTATATTCCTGAGCACTTTGTCTAGTGAGTCGCTGCGAGCGCTCAGCGCTAGTCTCCCTATCCCTTGTCTCAGAGACATGCTGCTTTAACTCAGATAGACGCTGCGCACGTTCAGCGCTAGATTCCCGAGCACGGGCCTGCGATGTTATGACATTTTGCCTACCCAGCCGCTGCGAGCGCTCAGCGCTAGTCTCCCTATCCCTTGTCTCAGAGACATGCTGCCTTAAATGAGATAAACGCTGCGCACGTTCAGCGCTAGATTCCCGAGCACGGGTCTGCGATGTTATGACATTTTGCCTACCAAGCCGCTGCGAGCGCTCAGCGCTAGTCTCCCTATCCCTTGTCTCAGAGACATGCTGCCTTAACTCAGATAGACGCTGCGCACGTTCAGCGCTAGATTCCCGAGCACGGGCTTGCGATGTTATGACATTTTGCCTACCCAGCCGCTGCGAGCGCTCAGCGCTAGTCTCCCTATCCCTTGTCTCAGAGACATGCTGCCTTAAATGAGATAGACGCTGCGCACGTTCAGCGCTAGATTCGCGAGCACGGGCCTGCGATGTTATGACATTTTGCCTACCAAGCCGCTGCGAGCGCTCAGCGCTAGTCTCCCTATCCCTTGTCTCAGAGACATGCTGCCTTAACTCAGATAGACGCTGCGCACGTTCAGCGCTAGATTCGCGAGCACGGGCCTGCGATGTTATGACATTTTGCCTACCAAGCCGCTGCGAGCGCTCAGCGCTAGTCTCCCTATCCCTTGCCTCAGAGACATGCTGCCTTAACTCAGATAGACGGTGCGCACGTTCAGCGCTAGTTTCTCTAGCACGGGCCCGCGACGTCCTCACATTTTGGCTAGCTAGGCGCTGTGAGCGCTCGCGAAATATATTCTCTATTTCTCGAGAGGCGCTGCTCATTTTCAGGGGCAGATTCTTCCGTACGGCGTACTCAAGCGGCTCTTGTCTGTGATGTCTGCCGGGACATTTGAGATTTCCTTTTAGGCATGCATGTGTGCTCTCAACAAACTGCGCACAGACTTGAAAACAATTATGAACAAAGGGAGAGCGACTCGAACACCGTTCGCCTTTACAAAACAAAACAATCGTAATATCGAATAACTCGTATCGATTATTACGATAGAACAAAGTACGAAACTACGAACATACAAAACAAACGTACAACGAAATTACGATATTTTCAATTATGAGGTATCTATCAACAACAACAACCATACGAATGAAACAACCGAAATCAATAAGCGACTGTCAGAAGAACTCCAACTAACGACAACGTGGGCATAATAATTCGAGATGATCAATAATCCATAGAAAGTCTTAACACCGCGATTCCGAAAAATTACGTAATTGCAGAGCGCCATCTATGGGCAAATAGGTAAAACGTCTGCACAATGTAAGTTATGCTAGGGGCATTTTGCGTTTTAGTAATTTTATATTATCTCCGAAACTGTATGACCAATTGATATACTGTAAATGGCAAATTTTATCTGTATGATGTTCTTGTGATACTGAAATAATTTATTGTCATAAGAATTAATATTTTGTTGCTCAAATAATCAACCAAACGTAAGTATGCCGAAAAAAAATATTTTTAATGCAATAAAAGAAGTATAAAAGATAAAATATAAAAGATAGAGATATGGTATCGCGGACTTTTTTGTAGAAATAATTAAGACGAACCAGGTAGCCATACATTGTTTTTAATTTTAAGCAACTGTTTAGGCAGCGCACGCAAATAATGCTGTTTTATGAGGAATTCTTTTCCGACTTGCTAGACAAAAGTTGTGATAGCTCGGTTAATATACATGCTATAGAAACAATTTATAGCCTATAGCACTCAGGAATAATGTAGCTTTCTGTCAGTTAAAAAAATTTTAGAATTGGATTATGAGTTCCAGATATTACCCCCTACATACAAACTTACAAACTTACAAATTTTACCTCTTTATAATATTAGTATAGATATAGATTTATTAAGATTTATGCTCAACAGCTTTGCTTCTAGTCGACGATAAGGTATGATTGATGGGTGTAAGAGCTATGGCAAGCGCAATCTGCTCCCAGGAAATTACGTTGTTACCGCAATTTAGAACTCCAAGCATCTACACTACTACCACATAAAACAATAAACAACAAGTCTGCAAGTTGATTACTTCTACACTCAAAATTGATCACCCAAGTCACTCTGTTTTTTTTTATTATTAGTGATAGGGTCGCGCTTGACCACTATCTCACCTGATGGTATACGATGATATGGCCGAAGATGAAGCACGCTTGTCTAGAAGTAAGCATGAGGGTCCGTTCACACAGACCGGCTCGGGAGCATCGGCGCACATTTTTCTTTTCACACAGACCGGAGCGCGCTCGGAGCGAGTCAGATGTGCTCGTAGCAGCCAGCAGGTCGGATGCGCTCTCAGCCGGTCGGATGCGCTCGCAGCCGGTTGAATGAGTTATTGGGCTATGAAAATGGCGATCGGCGTGGGGCAGTGCGCACGCAATCGGAGCCGACCGGCTGCGCGAGCGAGAAAGACCACGCAATCGGGAGCCGACCGGCTGCGCGAGCGAGAAAGAGCACGCAAACGGAGCCGATCGGCTGCGCGAGCGAGAAAAAACACAACAACAAAGAAAGGAAAAGTATTTCCTTTCTAACCTCACATCTACACATCTTTTCTGTGCCGAAATCTCCTATACTATACCTAGGGAATGCAAATCTCGCGAGATTGGGGCTCGAGCGAGATCTCGCGAGATTATGAATACAATATTGGCAGTTTTGTGTTTTTTTTTTGCTTATTTATCACAATATTTGAATAAATTAGGAAAAAAACGATAAAAAATATAAGTATTATAAGATAACCATAGGCGCGGGCTTGCGGACGGCGAGCAATGGGTGTCCGCCCGTCCGGTAACTGTCCGGACCGAGTCTAAGTCGTCGATGGCGTGACTGGGTCGAAGCCTACTGGGGCCAGGGTTAGTTCCGAAACGTAGCTCAGTCCCGGTATGAAAGGCACGAAGGCAGTAATAGTCTGACACTATCTCCCACTCCGCCCAAGGGCGGGACATATCAGTTGTATGATTTTTACCCACCAATAAAAAGTATTATAAGATAAACATTCATTTTCACGAATTTTTTCAATATATTTTCTTGCATTAAACATTGTTTAACTATAATATTTTAACGTCCATGTCAATCCGCGCTTCGAATAAGATGTTTTTATGCTCGAGTACAATCTCGTTAATCTCGCGAGATCTCGCTCGTTTTTCGTCCGAGATCAATCCCGCTAAAAAAGGCCGTAATCTCGCGAGATCGAGATTGCATTCCCTAACTATACCTATATGTTTACCGCTATGGTTTGTCATGTTGGGAAAGTCAATCGCATAAATTACACAAAATCTTTATAAGGGACATTAGCAATACGTAACCTTTCACATGATCACTTAAATCCGAAGATCTGACGGATCTATCGGATGTTTGAATACGCGGACGCAAACATTTCATTTCTATACAATATCCCGGATGCGGTTTCCCGGTTCTAATCTCAAGGGATAAAGTATATTTGCTTAAACCTGGATGGCGGAATCTAATCAAAATTGAATAGTGACCGGAATTACGGTTGTCACATTTTGTTGGATGTTAAATTATCTAGAAAGGTCACCGAGTGAATATCGCGGGGCTCGGATGTATTTATATTAAGAAATGCCCAGGCCGTCGTCAGTTGAAGGCAATTCCTGGCCACCGTAGGCGTGGGCTTGTGGACAGCGAGTAATGAATAGAAATGGGCCTAAAAATGTAAAAAGGTTTTTACAAAGACATATTTCGAAAAAGTATTGGAATTACATGCATACAATATTGCATACAATAAAATTGCGTAGCTCACCATCCAATAAGGAGTCCCACGGAAAAAATGGTACTATGTACGAGTACGTTGTCTGGTTTTGTACCTCCCTCTATCAAATGAAAAATAACAAGGCTGCTGGTGATGATGGAATTACGACCGAACACCTGAAAGGAGGTAGAAATTTTAAAAAGCTAAACTTAATAAGTTTTTGATTTTAGTTGCTGTCAATGTTTTCCTTAACCATTTTGAGAGCAGTGATGATGAAATAGTGATACACAAAGTAAAACGCCCGCCTGAATTTGAACCCGCGACGTACAACTCGTATGCCAGGGCTATAACTACTGCGTCAGTACTACTCTTCATTCGGGACCGTACCTACTTATATTATGTACATACTAGCTTCTGCCAGCGACTTCGCCCTCATGGACGTAGGTTTCTCCACATAAACTTAGGACCCCCTTTTTACTCCCTTAGGGATGGAGTTTCGTAAAATCCGTTCTTAGCGAAAGTCTATACCCTATAAGGAACCTTCCTGCCAAATTTTAAGTTTGTAGGTCTTACAGTTTCTGAGATTTGGTGACTAATCAGTAAATGATATTTATTTTGCAAATAGGTTTAAAAAAAAAACACTTTTACACGTCAATTTTGTTTTCAGTCAGTTTAAACTAGATGAAGCCGGCGGTGTTTCCTAGCTGACTACCCTGAAAACACCGAAACAAACTCAGTGAGTGGTATTTCGCTTTTATATTTCGATTTCTATATCCACATTTTGCTTTTCTATCTTTGAACCGAAGTTAATAAAACGTACAAAGTGAACCTACCTTCGCAAACGTTAAAGATGGAAGTGATTTCAAAGCAATACTCTGGAGAAATACATTTCTAGTACATACCTAAGGAGACCGCAGTCGGCAGACTTGAGGCGTTTGTGCACTCAATCGAAATCGATTCGAATTTGTAAAAGTGTACAAAAACGGATTCAAATATTTCCATACAAATATGAGTAAATTGTAAGAGCCTAAGAGATGTACTAAATATAGAACCGTTATAACTAAAAGATTACCACTTCTTTGTCATAGCGATGGTTCCAAACTATATGAATGTGGACCAGAATTCAGTTACTGTGATATTACATTTTGTTAAAAGTAAGTAGCAGTTTTCCTGACTTCCTTACCCTTTTACTCATAGTATAGCATAGTCGGGCTTATGATGTCCCCACTGTTGGGACTCAGGCCTCCTATATAGGAGAGGGAATGGGCCGTAATCTACCAAGCGGGCCCAGTGCCAGTTGGTGGATGTCACATTGATTTGATTTGAATTTTTTGGTTCTAGGACATGCCGGTATCCTCACAATGTTTTCGTTCACCGTTTTGAGAGCAGTGGTGATTAAATAAATTACACAAAGTAATGCGACTGGCTGGGTTTGAACCTGCGATCTACAACTCGTAAGTCGGTGCCGTTACCACTCGGCCACCACTGCTCTGAAAATAATCCACTTGAAAGCTTCTTTCTGTAATCAGTTATTGCTGACTACTATATAACAAAAAAAACATGCAAATATTTATAACAAAGTGGCCACACTACAGGCTTGAATGTACCTCAATAAAATTGTTATATTGCCTCGCCCTAGGTAAGGTAAAGCCCGTTTAAGATTTCCATCACAATCCTGTCTGTCCCTAGATTAATGCGTAGGGGCTTAGAAACGGGTCTTCCCGTACATTTTGCGGGTAGTTGACTGTACCTGAGATTACCTAACCTTGGTCACAGTACACTTATGTACAGAAGTCAATATACATACAAAGCGCGCTCGAGCAAAGCACACATAGACTCCGCTCATGGACACGTTATCTCAGTGCGAACGCGAGTGCACCCGCTTGAAACACGCATCTATGAACTTTTTATAAAGCCGGCAGCCCTCGCAGCCGCCGCGCCACGTATTCGGCGCATCTGTACCCTTCTAACCGAGTTGCTAATCTGCAATAGTTAACGCTAGTAGAAAGCTTCAAATGTATGGGAATAACGTCATCTCAACGCTCAGTGACGTGGTCAGAACAAAAGAATTGGGGCGTGGCCAACTCATGGCGTGGCCAACTCGTGGCGTTCAACGCACGACAAACAGTTGTAACTTGGCTAGGGTGGTTGGCATGGATTTCGCTACAGGACGGCAACCCTAGCGCGAACGCCGAGTGTAAGTATGAAAAGTGAAGTACATACATGAGATTGACTTCTGTACCTATCTATTTTGTGCCTTGGTCCTGAGAGTCGAATTGGGGTGCTTACATCCCATCTGTCAACAGGAAAATTGCGGGAATTTGTTGGGTTAAACTAGAAGAGGATCTGGGCGTAAATAATATAGATGGGTAGGTATCTACTGTTTTCGGGTAAGTAAAAGAAAGTATGTTTGGGTTAACCAGCAACCTTCTGTGACTGGACAGAGACAGTGGCAGGAACCATCACCGAACGCTGCTCCCTGAACAAACACTTCTTCATAATGAATATCACAGATGGCCCTCTGTGCATAGGATATCTGGAGTCAGAAGAAACGAAAAAAAGGAGAGAAAAAAAAGGAGTGCCGTTAGCGAGATAAGAACACGAACCTTGAGAGCACCGAATTGTTGGACGTTCTGAGCAAACTGAAGAGACTCATCTGTTTCTGGAATGAGGTAAGCCCACCTCCAACCACCAACACAACCAACCAGCCGGTTGGGGTAAGACCGCCAAGCATGACTCACGCATAAGGATTAAGTGCGAAAACCAGACCACAAACATAAGGCAAGATAAAGCCCTTTGCGTTACAGGACCACAGCATCTAATCTGTGGGACTTAAGAAAACAATTTACATAAACAAACAAAATGTAATTAATCCCAACATTAATGTTATCACTTCCCACAGTAACTATCGGATGTTACACAAAAGCCTTTTTAATGAGAAACCTGGCAAGTCTCCCTGGGGAAGAAAACTCGTTATTGTTATGACAGATATTTTACTTTGTGTTTGTTATACAAATAAATATATTATCTAAACATTGAGCCTCCAGGGAAGTTAGTTTATTTTCTTAATAGGCACGGTTTTATCTTTATTAGATTTACAATCGCGGACGAAAGCGGAGGGAACCGAGTTACGTTGTTATTAAGGTATGTGCTCTGTGTTATTGTATTTCAGTTATTATTTAGGTACTTATTTTACAAAGTGACTTTTATTCATTGATTTATTATAAGGAAAGTTACGTTACGCGCTAACATTGCAATCAAAAAACCTGGATTCTGTGCACAACTATACTTATTTGTACACAGAAACCAGGCTTGCACTGCCGCACTTGCCGCTGACTGATGCATTTTGCGCCCCTCGCCGTGTGTTCAGCTTTGAGGCCTCAAACGTCCTAGTTAGAATTACTGAACCAACGTTGAGCAATAGTGCTATTCCCGCACGTAGTTCAACATTTGATTTTTCTGACAACTCCTCCTCGCATGGCGACCCTGAAAGTAGACTGGACAGCGTTATAGTTGCCCGACCTAGAGCTAGTAAGAATCGCCATTTGGTTGGCTTCAGTCAGCTTCAAGTCACGTTGAGTCATAAGCCATGGGGAGCTCGTCATCTAAGGAAGAAGCAATTATCCTCCAGACGGCGGTGGGTGGTTCGAATGCCGCAACGGTTACTCAGGAGCTGCTAAGGTTATCTACTCGGTGCTGTCGTTCATCGCTTGGCGGTTGTCATCGCTGGCGTGGCTGTCCGATTGTACAGCGAATCAATCAGCAGAAGGTTCGGAAAGCTGTGTAGATGGCCTGACCGGGAGCGAACGGAGCGACGAGTGATATAATAGTGCTGCCAATGTGAACTTAAGTGTTGTGGCGAGTGCTTGTGATCATCGATCAGTTTAGAGACATAAGTTTTAAATAGTAGATACTTCGACGCCTGAGTGTATTTTGTGTTTTTGTATTATCTGTACATAATTAGGTTTAGTATAAAAGTATTTATAGTTAGATTTTAATTGTCGGTTTTAAATGAAAATGGATTTAACGACACTATTTATACAACTGAAATTGTTGAGTCTGATGTTAAATTAGGATAGAAAAGCTGTGTTCATTAGCATAATGTCACATACGAACTCTGCATGTATATATTATTAACATTATAATTATTGTACCTACTTTGTGTTGTTTTTGTATTATTTTTATGAACATAGTTAGATTTTAATATAAATAGTTTACTTAGTTAATATTTAAGTTTTTTTTACGAACGTAGATTAAATAAATAAATACATGAACTCTTGGAGAAATACGCATCGCGTAGTTTGCTTTTCTTACTCCTACATCGCATTGCATATAAAATATACAGAATAACAAAGATATATGTTATTCTATACAAGGCATAATTTTAAATTTATAAGACTAGCTGCTCATAACTTTTATAAATTTCAATTAGGATGAGATGCAAGGCCACTCCACAATTTTTTATTACAAGTCGTTTACAGTTCGAGCAGTGCGGCTGTGGAATGCTTTGCCCGTGTCAAGAAGACAAGCTCAAACACTCACATTTTAAAATTTAAGGTTAAGAATCACTACCTTTTCCTCCTTTACATCGTCATTAAGTACAGTAGGCGCTAACCCCAAATTACACAAGACAAATGCAGGAAGTGTATGATGATAAGGCAAGGCTGTAATTTATAATGGAGATAGGTACTAAGGGAGGGAGGTACTAATTCCACCCTGGTTGTAACCGCTGGCTGAAACTACATATTTCTCTATAAAACTATTTGTGCCACTACAATTAGGTACCTAACTTTTCTGCGTTTTTTTTAGGTGGGAAATCATCTAAAAGTCATCTCCCTTGGTCAGGAGGGCGTGTCAGACTTTTACTAAAACCCACTCCCGTTCCTTCATAGCCTTCGTTTCAGGGCCCCGGGGTTCACTTTCGTACCACCTCAATCCTGCCAGTATTACGACAGACGAAAAATAAAGAATAAACAGATTGTAGAAACTATATTTGTTTTCTTTTTATTTGAAATTGGAAGCAACGACATTCTAGGCCACGAAATGTCAGTAAGCATTCGTTTTCCGCGCCAAATTCTGATAAAATCAGCCCGTGACTCTCGGCATTACATTTTTAGAGCTACCGTAGGTGTTTACAGTACGCTATATCCACACAAAATAGAGGCCATCGAGTTGATATTAGTATCACGTCCTTATTCCTTAAACCTCACAGGATTATTCGCATCACGCTTTCGGATAGCTTTATCACAGTTATCATGTTGACGCAGCCTCCCTCTTCCCTTTATATTATTTTCCACAACCACGGCACGAAATTAAGTTAAATGGAAATCGGTTCATATTTAGAGCTTTGTAAATAGGCACTTAGGATTAATAATCCAGTCCTATTGAACAAAATATGCAGTAGGCGTGTGTAATTCTTTACTGAACCAACTCACTGTTCCGAAACATTTTATCAAAGATTGGAACATTAGTAATGTTCTAAATGCATAATTTGGAACAATTAGAACACTGAAACACTCTTTTACTTTAAACCAACAACAGTATTTTTAAAATCCAAATTAAAACGTCAATAATGTAATACAATTAACGATCTGAGCTAAAAACATCAAGCTTTTTAAATATTACTCTCAAATCAAAGTTCAATTAGAAAACTTTTAATGTGACGCAACCAAAGATTTTATTTGTATCTTGTGAGTCGATGTTTCAAATGTTTCGGATTATATCTTTTTTCATCACTGCTTACCTACCATCAGGTACGATCACAGCCACGCACTAATTTATTTCATTAAAACAAAAGGATAAATATCCAAACGCAGTTTGAGTTTCAAATATGACTTTAATTTTACTATGTAAATTACATGTTGATTATAGTATATATTTTCTACATAATTATAAACATTAATGTTTGCCTTCAGTCATGCGTAGCCAATGGCAGTATGACATAATGTTTCTACACACAAACGACACACTCAACACTTGGTTATTAGGTACGGATATCACAAGATTATATTTTAGTAGTCCCTCGCCACTGCTGCACACGGAACTACAATTTAATTTCCGGTGGGTTTTCCAGAAAAATCCCCAACCAAAAATAAACTGCCAAATCAGTTGAGCCGTTCTCAAGAGATGACATTTCATACCTACATGCGGTAAAATAGATAAATTTATTCGTACGTCGAAGCCATTTCGTTTAAAAAGCCTTATTATAAGTAAGCGCGTCAGATTGAAAGTAGGTAATGTGTTGCATAACATTATTTTGCCTCACGTTCAGTCAGATTTCAATTCGGCTGCAGTCGCAGCATTTTATGCGTGCTTGGTAACGTGGAGCCCAAATTCAAATCAGCGTATCGGCGATGCGCAGCTTTAAGTTTTAATTTCAATAATCGTCGCAAGTAGCGCTGCATAATAAAAAAAAATACATCGTTAGTGAGTCATCCAAAAAAGTAAATCAAGGATAGCAATAATAGATTATTTATCTAAAATAGAAGATCTATCACCTAGTCTATAAGTCTTTTTATTTATCAGGGTGATCGTGAAGAAAAGCGTTTATAATTTTACGTGATTTATTATAAACTGACGGATTTTGCAATTTCCCGATGCTATTCACATTAGGGCGATCTAAAATCACAATTTCTTTGTTTATGCGAAAAAAGTAGGTAATAATGAGTATTTAATATAATATACTTGTAATATGTTATGTCGAGGTATATCGCTTGTGTGTTAACAAATTAACGCTTAATGCAAATACATAGTCTCATTGTGCGCTACAGTTCAGTAGTTATGTAAAGTAGGTATGTATTATATCTACTACATTTTAAATATATTGTATCTTATATTATACATGACTTGAGTATAATATTCATAGTTTTATATTTACTCTCGCAAAATTTGTATTACATTATGTGCAATATAAAAAGAATAAATAAGTAATTTTGTAAATCTCTAGTCACACTGAGACGATATCACGCATTGACTGATATTGACAAGTTACTTTTTAGGGGGTGTTCAAAATGATTTAAATATTCGCGTGATTTCCTAATGTCTTTGGTCGCATACCGCATGAGATTCGCCAGTGTGTCCAGGTCTTAAATGCTGAATAAGGCTTAGTACATTACGTACATACTATATTGAGATCATTAAAATCGAATTTTTACATATAATATGTTATAGAACATTCAGGTGAACCTTCTGAAATCATTAACCAGTCTAACCACTCATGCAAATATTTGTTCTATGTATACCGCTAAATTTTAATCGTTTTAATCCCATGGAGGTTCGATCCAGTACATGGAACACTATCGATTTGTAACGATGAAATTAAAAAAGTGCCTTTTTTAAAAACTCGTATTAATTTACGCTTGTACGAAATTAAATTTCTTTACGAAAACGTCAACTGTGCGAGTCCAATGACCTGTAGGTAGTTAATACGCAACGCCGACTACTACCTCAAAATTTAGCGGTGTATAGTTTACTTCGTAAAACATTATATTACAGATGGCAGCACAGGCGTAAAGGACTTATCACATAATCGAATACGATTGTAAGAAAAATTGCTTATTACCTAAATAAATAGTTTGAAAACAAACAACGGAAAGAAGCACATTTATGAAGTCCCTCCGTCACATTTTATGCTTATAAATATAGCTAATAAATATAAATTTAGCTAATATACAAGGTGTAAGGGACAGCTCTCCGCAAACTTTAAGGGCTTGCTCAGTAGACGAAACTGAACAACTTACCATCCACAAACTTTTTTTTAGGAGTCGAAAAAAAAATTGGCCTCTCCATACAAATTGTCCAATTAAGTTTATAATTGTATGGTGAGGCTGATTTCTTATTTCGTTTCCTGTAAAAAAAATCTTGTGGAAGGTTGTTCAGTTTCGTCTACCGAGCAAGCCCTTAAAGTTTGCGGAGGGCTATCCCCTACACCTTGTATATAAAATATTATTATTATCATTATTAAATATAGATTAGCGAATATTGCTCTCTACATACTAGTTCGTATATACTACGTTTTTTTCAATTCCTTCAGTTCTTAGGTGAAAACATATCTCAAGAAATCATGGTATTTTCATTCCATTTCTAATTCTACCTAATCAATAGTATGCACTACTAACTATATACTTATTTTATAGATACGGTGTGTAAAGAATATCGGCAGTACGGTTACATTTTTAGAAACTGGATTTCATTACAGTCATTCTATTATGGATTACTTGTGATTATGGAGATGAGTGTCCCATATTAACATCCAACTTAGCACGTCATACCAAAAGTAAGAACTGAGCATGTATTGCATACTACTAATTTTATGCTTGCCTTTTCCCAAACAATTTTATGTTATTATATCTATACTTCATGTGCAATAACATTAGACATTTAAACAAACCTTTTTTACTGTCCGTTCAAGCGATTTTCACTTCTATTCCGTAGGCATAAGGATGGCATTAAAAGCAACAAAGTGGTTACAATACCAACTAACTGCAGCCGCCATTTATCATGCTACCAACGCAATAAAAGTCAAAATCGGTTGAACAAACAGTTAAAAAAGCTTTGTTCGACAGGAGATATGTTGCTATCCCTATGTTTTCATTAGTAGTAAGCAACTACACACAATACATATTTATAGTATTGCATATATATTTATAGTATTGCAAGTAAACAAAAATCACCAATGAGACTGTATTCTCAATTGAAAAACGCGGCAGATCAATTGTGTTTTAAGAATGTATTATGATCAAATGTATGTCTAGGTTGAATAATTATGTCAATATAATTTTTGTTATTAATTCTATGATCTACATATATAGTTTTTTTAATACTTATATTATACTAATAAATACCAAAATGCCATTCAGTAAAGTACGGCATTTATACATATATCTCATTATTATAATTTATTGAACACTTGAAAGCTAACATATTATAAAGTGTAAATGGAATAATACTGAAGTCAATTACATGTAAAATGTAATAGTAATAATGTCATTGACATCGACAGTAAGGACAGGGCCGAACGCGCATTTTTTTTTTTACAACTAATTTGTCTATAAACTTCGGGAGCAGTCGGCAATCTTCGGAAAAAGTCGTGTGCACTGGACAGTAAAAATCTCGTGTTTTTTTTTGGTGAATATGTATGTAAAATTGTAAACATTCGGACGACCCTCTCTCTACTATTTAAAACTATGAGTAAAGTGCAGTCTACGCATTAGGCACTGTAATAAAACAATACAGAACAAACCACACCTTTCCATTTTCAAGTAAATATAAAATGTCATGAGGCATTTATTATTCTACGCAAAATCTAATTATGAATTAGGAACTTAGGAGGCTGCTAAAGAAAAAATAACCTTATATCATAAAGGTTAAAATAAATAATACAATATCACAGAGAAGTTAAAAAAAGGCAAAAACAAAATGTTTTTCATCAGAGATAACTGGTGCAATCGTGCTAAGAACCATTACTACTACATAAAGGAATATAAACTTATCTTACACACAGTAAATTCCATGGCATTTATGCATGCATGTATGTATTTTCTTCGAAATATAGAAATCTCTGAACTTTCAACTAATACTTTTTCAATGTTTATATATCCTCCCGTCTGTTACTATATCTCCAGGAGATATCTGTCAAAAAACGCGTGTCTGGTAGAAGACTCGTTCGTCCGGGCGCACTGTGACAGTTCCGCGGAGTTGCGCAATAGTTGCCAAACGTATAAGAGGATAAAGACTTTTTTTGGCAATTTCTGGTTATAAATTACCCATAGAAGTATATTATAATATATACTATGGTCTTAATAAAAGAATAAGGAAAACCATACGGATTCGAGCTTTGAAAAAGTACATGCACGAGAGTAGAGCTCATGCACTTCAAAGGGCACTATCCAACTACCCTTTTATGTAAAATTAATTTTTAAACGAAATTTGAATTAGGAAACAAGGCGCTTCTAGTCTATGTTTGTCGTTTTCTACGATTTCCCATGCTAGAGTATTTACACCAAACAAAAATTTATAACATGTCAGATCTATTTTTTTTTAATTTACTTTCTTTCTTGTGTGTTTTGGTCAGAAGCATCATTTTTAGTAATGGTTGCAGACATTCCTAAATGGTTTTCTATTCTATGATCTACAGTCTACACTAACCTCACCTGAACACTAAATAAATAATAACATTGGTGTACACAATTCAATTCTGTCCCTTAAAAACATTCAACTTAAAATATTTCTCCTTACTTACAAAAAGCTATTGAACTGAAAATAATTGATCTAATCAAAACAATATCCATATAGCTGACCAACACTTAAAATGTTACAAGTTAAATCAAAACAAGATCTAGATAACAATAACAATGAAGCTGTAAATGACAATAACAATTAAATTGTCATTCACAACACTTTTTTTAAATCATTGCTTACCACGGTGGTGGAAGATGTGTTTTCTCTTCTTTTAAAATTTTTATATAAATTTAATTACTGTCTTTTTAAAAATTAACAATTTCAAAGTGATTTTTAGACTTTATATCTTCATAGTCACCAAACTGAAAACATAACAGCTTGCTGATATTTTCCAATCAATCAGTGCAAGCAACAGAAAGTAGTTTTTCTTTGACAGTACAGTCATAATACATGATTTGCGGTCAAGCAGATGTTATGAAATCATATCAACATTGACAGGTACCAAGCTAAAGAACAATCGCCACATCCGGTATCATAATAGTACAGTTATCGTTTAATTGCAGTGACGGGCACGGCTTGTATTTTCGCTCCAGTGTGTCTAAATCCACTTTCATGCCCTTCTTTTTAGCCGTTTCTACTACATAACTCTTCAGCTTCAGGTCACTGAAATCGATAAATAAAGTATGTTAGCAAAAGAGAAAATATGGGAGGAGACCAGTATATTTTTAAACCAGAAATTCAAAGACATGTAACATCTACTAAATGAGCTGTGACTTCAATACTGCCATGCTATTCTCTAAGAAAGCAGCGCTGGCCACAGCGACAAGTCAAGAACTCAGTATATTGAATTAACAACCCAATGTATAGGTACACTGGATTCTTCATCCATTGTACCTATTCGGATTTTGTTGTTGCGGCCAGCGCTGCACTCAAGACTGTTTTCTTAGAGAATAGCACTCCTGGACCTATTACTTTTTTTTTAGATCCATACTGGACCTGCCTTATAGATTAGCCCACTTCCTCTCTCAGGAAGAGACATCTGTCCCAGCAGTGGGAAGACCAGTCTTGTGATGCTTATGCATAATAAAAAATACGAGTTCTTGGCATGGACAACATATTAGATTATTATTATTATTTTGAAGATAATAGCTATGCATCTCCTGTAGTGTAGGGGATGTAGTCACTGCAACCTAAAAGATCTATTGTGACTTGCTACCTTAGAAGATATAGAATAAAGTTGTGAAATTGCAGCTGCTACAAGGAGTTTTATTAACAAAGTCTTTTTGAATGTGGAACATAATAGTGATTGATCACAGGACATGCTTAAAAGGACTTCCAATGACTGGCTTGAGGAAGATCTCAATTGAGCAGCCAGAGTGAGGATTATATGACTCATAGTAGTTTTCAACATATTATTTTCTTATTGTGTATTTTATTTCAATGATGATGTCATTCCAGAACATTCATGACAAACCCACTTGATAGATTTCAAAAATAATCTATGGTAATATTAAATTCAGTAGGTACTTATGGTCAATCCTTCACTAACCATCTTTCATATTGTTCAATAACCAGATCGTAAATTCGAGGTAGGTCTCATAATTCCATGAATTATGGAATTATTCCAGGAATTATGTTGTAGTACAATAAAGTATATTTACTACATTTACATAATATAGTAAGTATATGTTTAGATGACATTTTTTGCTTACCTGAATTTCATACAGATACAGCATAAGCAGCTGAGCATTGCCATGGTCAGTAATACACCTAATGTAGTAATCACCATATCCATCAAGCTACCATCGAGCATGTTTACCAAATAGTTTTTATGCGCAGTCTGAAAAAGTTAAAAAAAACTATTATTAGGTAAAATATGAAAGCACGAGTTCGATTCTGGATAAAATCTTAAATCTTTTCAGTAAACAAAAACAAATGAAAACGAGATAAATTAAAACGAAAGCTTTGATAAATATTGGATTAGCTCCCGCTATAGGTACTTACTATGTGGATACAGATCTCTAATAATTCATATTATAATATTGAAATATTTATTCGTCTGTTCCTTCGTTAGATTTCATACAGATTTTAGTAACAATCACAACAACAAATCCTACCACGCATTAAGCCATGCCAATACCAATAGCCAACTTAGAAAAACGAAAACACTAACAAGAAGCTGTCACTGTCAAAATCGAATGTCAACAATTACGTCAATAAGAACTCCACCAATGGCTGGCCATTATATTGCACACAGATCGCCTTAGTGTTTCGTTTAAAAACTTTGCGTAGCGGGAATTCCAAACTCGAGTTCTACTAATTTAATAGTTATTTAATTCTCTACGTACACAAAAGTACTAGTAAGAGAGTCAATCTTTGGGTGATGCAGAAACAAATCGTGGTAGGTACAATATTAGACAATATAACACACTTTATTTTATACAAATACTACTAACGAGTTATCAATTCGCCTAGCCTTTTACCAACTACGTTGCGTTGGGGTCTTAGGGTTGTTTTCCAGTCTAATCGGGTGCAACTGGATATTAATATTTGTCATGGAGCACCTACCTGTTCGACCTCAACAACCCAGTGATCGGGTAACACGACGCTCCTTGGAAAAACTGATATCGATTTCTTAGCTTTTGACTATAAGTAACAACGGTCAAGTCACCAAAGATTACCGGTACCAAAGGCTTAACGTACATTCTGAGGCACAAAGAAGTCGTGGTATTTTAAGATTCTCAGATCCCCAACCGACCTCGGCAAACGTTGTTTATCCTTTGAGTGAGATGGACTAATAATAATAATAATAATAATAATTCTTTATTATCAGGCAACTAAGGCCCATAGATAAATACACAAATAATCTTACAAAATGCCAGCATGGTTCGTTACTGTTGGTATTCTAGCTCTTCCGATTTCTAGCAATTAGAGTAAAGAAAATTGAAGTTGCTACCTTCAATTTTCTTTTCAATTCTTTTGTTTTGTCAAGGAGTACATACCATAACATAATCAGCCTTATAATGTTTCCACTGCTGGAACTCAAGCCTCCAAAAAGAAGAATGGACTTAGTCCACCATACAGTTGTATGATGACCTACAACTCTTAACTCGGGGCCGTTACCTATGGTCCATCACTGCCTGCAGCGGTATTCACGTTATAATTTATTATTATAATTTATGTGTCTTCAAGGCTAAAATGACTAGGTTCTTAATAAACTAGTACGCTTTACCATCAACGACGGCATCACTGCTTACTATCAGGTGAGATCGCAGTCAAACACCAGTTTATATCATAAATAAAAAAATAAAAATAGTTTCAGGGGTTACTGCCTAGAAACTTAAAAATTTTACCTCTTTATAATATTAAATTTACAAATTATTGGAATAAAGATGATCTGACTCGGATTTGGTCTTTACGCAAAAAATGATGGTCCTTATTTTTTCATGTAGTTTATTCTGTGGTAAGTATGCATGTTTAAGCATTAAATTAAAAATAATACACTTATGCAACAAAAACACCCGCTGGTTCTACAACGACACTACAACTTTCCGACGCCGCCGGCTGCGACGCACGCTTTTGAGCGATCTTCGTAGATTTATAGTCTCTTTTCAATTTCTTCGCCAGGGCCTTTACACGGTGTTTCAATATCCGATCCCTGGAATACAAACAAAATGAATTTCGTTGTCATCATCACCAATCGAGTATTTACATAGACTGAACTTTCAAGGCTCTATCTACGCCTGTCTCAAAACGTGGATGAGTACCAAAATATCTATTGAAAATGCCTTATGTGCCAAAATATCTATCGAAAATGACTTATGTGCCAAAAATAACTTATGCCCTAAGTTTTCATAAGCTGCGGTAGGTTACTCCAATGCCAGTTCTGTCGAAAACAGAGACAGTATCTCTGATGCTTGCCTATTAAATAGGTGCTAGATACCACAACAGTAAATGTGAAGTAGGCTACCGAAAGTTAAACCATGCTATAGCCATAGGTAAATATTGCATGATTAAAATTTACCTGTTCTAGTTTTAATGACATGTCTTCATAAATAACACTTACGTGTAGTTAATACGGCAACAGTATAGGCAAGCTGATATGACACAAACGCTTGCGCAGGCCATGAAGAAAATAACTGAGATCATGATCCCTTTAAATATTTTCTCTCCTTCAATGTAAATGGATTCTGAAAGCAGAGTAAGATCTTTCTAAATACCTGTAAAGGTTTAATTGTAGGGTCACATCAACACAGTTGTAGGTAAAAAAGCTTATTCTATCTATCATCCATTGCTGTCGTGCATGACTGTTCAGTTGTGTTGTGTGGTCCCGTGCAATCAAATACAACCTAAGACACCGCAAGGAATGCTGTAGGTAGATAACTGCAGGGTGATGGTGGCTGTCGAAATGTCGATGCAGCAGAAAGAGTTTTAAGCTAAGTATACCTAAAATAGACTAGCAGGACGGTTATAACACCGCACAAAAGCCTGCATGGTATTTTTAGAATTTGATGAAAAAAACAATTAAACTTATTATTTGCGCTCGGGACTGTAAGAGAAGCCAAAATCTCAAACTTGCAATCGGAGAAATTGTGCAAAGACGTTGTATTTTGCGAGAGTAGGTACTTATTATTTATATTCTTTAGAACTATAGAAACGTCGCCAGTGGCATAGATACTAAAGAAGCAGTGTTGGCAAACGGCACCAAATAGTCTCGAATCTAAAAAGTCATACACAGCAGGTATAAAAACACGCGGGTGATATACATTGCATGTTGAAACAAATCGTGATGCGATAAGAGCTTTTCGAGGAAGTGTATTGAAACAAAATATACGATGCAGTTTCGCTAATTTTTTCATCTTACTTGTTGTTTATTGAAATGCTTAAGGATTTAAAGAATAAACCTTTCAGTAAACAACACTTTATTCTCACCCACAATGCTTCTTATTTCTATTCCTGTATGGATAGAAATTCTTACCTTTCCAATAGGTGCGATAATTTTTCACCCTTCTAGCCTCTGCACCAGCATCCATGAAAATTTACCGAAAACATGCGTTAATTTTCGTTGCCTATTCAATATTGATTTTATAATAACCAGAAAAAACCACAAAGTTACGTCACTGAACACCATGCATTAATTTTGCTCAACTTATTCTGGTGAGGAGAAGAGTTTAGTTACGTGTGGAGGAATTGCATATTAGTAAGTTATATACATTCACACTAAGATGTGTTTTCTTCCTAACTTACTTGCCATTTCATCATCAGTTATAAATTCCATCTCTGTAAATTCAATGTGCTGTTTAATTTGGTCTCAATGAAATAATAAATTACACTTGTCAAAAGATCTTGTAGTCATAAAATAAACTTTTTTAATTTAATAAAAGTAATGTGTAATGTGAATTTATAAAAATTAAAACAATGTTGTAATGCTGTGTAATAATAAAAAAGGGGACTATATTTCTTGTCACCAAACTTTATATTTGTCATCAAGTTGTATTACCTAATAAATAGATCTATCGCCACGAAATATTTTCGTTCTCAGATAAACAAAAAGTGTTCCCCGTTATGAATTATCAAATTAATGTTAGTATATGTGTAAAATAAGAGATGGATTACCAATAAAACTGTAGTGCATTAGATTAATATAAACTTCGTTCTTATAATAATAGTTTTATTACCTAGTTAATAGCTTTGTGCTCAGAATGGTAGATCTGTCACCAAATAAATCGATTATCGATCCCTGACTGCAACCCCTTTTTATTTGTTATTTTGTCACCAATACAGTAGTTACATTTTATTTAGTTCGGTTATTAAAATAATAGTATTCCTTACCAATTTAAAACATCAATTTATAATTTTAATGAAAATATGTTCAAAGAGGCGGAGACAAATTGGCGCGCTTTTCGGCCTCAACTTATAGGCCAGAAAAAAAAAGGGGGCGCCCTTCAAAAGCCAACCCAGCGCTGATTATTCAGTGATTATTATTTTTAACAATAAATATTGATTATTTCGACTTTAATTAAGTGTTTTAATTACTATTCTGCTAGAAATTTTATTGAAATATATATATACTATATATACATATATATACATATACTACCTGTTGGGTTATGGTTCTGGAAATTGAGATCCTTGGGGGAGGCGTATATCCTGTTAAGTAGACTCTTTTGGTTGAATAATATATAGTTTATTGGTGATCTCTTTCAATTAGTTTGATTAAATGCTTATTAGGACAAACCTAATAAAATATATACAAAAACAATTATTTGGTACTAGACCTTATATCTCCATGATTTTAGGTGATATATTGTGGAATTGATTTTACATTGTTTGGTGATTACATTTTGGTGACAAATCTACTATTTTGCGGGCAAACCCTATTATTTAAGAAACACAAAACTAATTAAATTGGCGATAGCTTAAATGATACCCATAAAAAAATAATTGATAAGTATTTTAAAATCCTTTCGCTTTTTCTAGAAAAGCTCCAAACAAATAAAAACTAAGTTCAGTTACATAAAAATGAAGTCTCATAAATTACTTACTATTATTTTCGTAAAATACAATGACTCTCTTCATTGCTCTTTTGAAATTAATCAGACATCGATCGTTAACGGCGTCGTAGACATACATTCTGAAAACAATTGTTTGAAATGGATTAAATCAAACATTTAATATTTTTATTTTTTCATCCAGGAAAAAAAATAGATATAGACTGGTATATAATGCCTTAAGGCATTACGTCCGCCTTTGTATTCTTTTGTACATAAAGTATAAAATAAATAAATGAATATAGATAAAAATTAGGGAAAGCTTACTCTTCACAACCGCATTTCGACTCACAGGGCTGCTGAAGCTGGGGGAATAGAAGAATAATCATTAGTAATGGTAAGACTACAAGAAAAACAAAACAAAAGACAATAGGGGACTTTTTGGACTTCGAGAAGCACTTCACAAGGAGACTTCTTTGACATTGGCAATAAATTCAGTAAATACTGTGGTACTTTACTTACCGAATCTTTAGTAGGAGCATCAATCACCGCTTCAGCGACTGTTATAACAAAAAACCATAGTCTGTCATTAGTTAGAATTATTCGTAAGAAATAATCATCAGAATAATAATTTATTTATTATCATTCTAAATTGATATAATTAACTTCAGCCGTGACAAGAAGAAAGGTAACTTACACGTCATTGGATGCAAAATAAACACAACGAGCATCAGCAATTTGCAAAACATCTTTTCTGTAACAACTGTCTGTCCTTTCATCATATTCTTAACTTCCATTTAAGTATTTTACGAGTACCAATTATTTACGACACTATGTAAACGATCTGGCACAAGATTTACGAACTGTTTCTATAAATAGCCACTTAAAATACCACTGTGCAAAATTAAACTTACTAGTGTTGGTAAAATACTACTAAATATCACAAACAACGATGCTACGGACTGCTTGCACTTTTCAGTCGACCGATATTCGTCAGTTCTTCTTAGCAGCGTGGGTACCGAAATAGATGTTTGACCTCGCGCCATTCGGCTAATGGAGTTATTTATTCAATCTCGACTATGTAATCTTTCAGTGTTTAAAAGAAAATGTGAGTTAAACCAACTTTTGTTATTGCCCCATATTTCGAATAAAATCACAGGCTATTTATAAAGATTAGCTAGCTGGTTTAAGTTTACTATAAAATAATTAAAATTGTACTGGTCAAATATCAAGGGTTGGGACATTGTTGTCATCATGGATTAAATTCACCATTTATTGTAACTAGTTTTTTTGTGTAGTTTAGTTGTAGAATACTAATTTATCATAAATAACTCCGTATGCCTCGAATCAGTAAATCAAATCTCTGTTCGATAAATTAATGGCATCATCAATATTTTTATTCAAATTAATATTTATAATTAATAAAATAATAGTCAACAAATTGCATTAATTTAAATTTTCCCGGGAGGCATTTTGTATTGGTTTACTGTACTTAAATTCCCGCTGCATTAAAGATTGCTGCGCGTAGAGAAACGTTACTTTCCGTTCGGAAACTCATTTCGAAACTAGGGTTTGACTTTCCGAGTTTCAGAAAAACTAAGACAAAACAAAAGCATTAGATAATTCAAGAATTAAATGTTTAATGAAAATCAAAATTACTATAAAATCATTATACTTTATCATTTCTTTTCAAGTTGAATAGTAATTCAAGTCCATCAGCAGTAATGTGTGCAAGTTGCATGCAGTTAATGTCTCGAAAACTAAAATTATTGCGATCTCTGTCTTCCTTGAAATGTATCACAGATATATGTCACGTAAGAGCGAGATACCAATAGTTTTGTGACATATTTGTCGCGTTCGGTCGGTTCTTGATTGCAACGTTGCTCGCTCAACTCAACAAATTGAAATCAAAAAACCAGTTTATTTACCGACCACATCCACGACGCGCGCGTCAAGGGTTTCGTGCCTAAAAATACAGACGGTGTTTTCTCATAGAGATAAAAATTCCTAAATCTGTATGTGCAGTTAAGTGCAATTATTTTTTGTGTGTCTTTTTACTATAATAACAAGAGTCTAGGGTGTTTTAAATGATTTTCAAAAGTCCTCTATAAAGTACACACTGGGAGTGCTAAAAAGGTGTGTCGTGGTTCGAATTTTGAATCGTGAATAAACTTTTGTGCATTCACGTGAAAAATACAGGTGTTTTGTTTCGATGAGTTCGTGTGTGCAAAAGAGAGTTAGTACGAAAAAGGGTTTTGTTCAATCATAAATTAATTGTCAGTTGCATAGTTGAGTGATCTTCGTGTGATTTCTTCAACGAGACGAGTTCGCAAGGTAAACGTGAGTAAAAGTTACGCTATAATAACTGTTTCTAGCCTTAGATACTGGCTGTTCAGTGTATGGTTCAATTAACACGATGAAAAGTTCCCAGTAGTTGATTCCAGTAAGATTTTAATTGAAAATCATTGTTGTACCTTCCAATAGGAATGATAATAATATAGTGTGGGCTGAAATGTTTTGATTTAACATTCCTTTGTGCAGTAACGTTACTATGGAGCAAAAACCGGTTTGCTTACTTTAATTACACAATAATGTTTATGAATGCAACCAAACGTCGATTTCGCTAATATCCGAGTTTATGCAACTAATTTTAAGTCATGCATCCTGGGCTGACATGGCATACTTTTCTGATTCTATTCCTACCAGATAATCAAGTGAGTACAACTTAGTAGGTAAGGAAAAACCTGTAGAGTGACCTCAATTGACCTTTACTAAGCATCAACACTGAAATAAATAATAATAGTAACACACAAATAATTTGAATAAAAAAAAAAAATTAAAGATTTGATGATGAATTATTCATCATCAAAACTTTATTTTTATTTTTAATTGCATTGCTAAAAAAATTAAATGATAACAAAAAATGCTACCAACCTACCAAGAATTTGAAAAAGTAATTGGTGAGTTCACAAAACATTAATGTGATCAATTAACAACTTTTAAATAGACAAACAGGGCAAGAACCAACTCACTAGTCTAGAAATTATTTGATATTTTTTAAGATAAATTTGACTGCAATAGTTCATAATAATGCCTAAAAATTGCTAGTACCAATAAGTCCCTTAAAAAATCATAATTATAGCATAGTTACAGACATACAATAAAATTTTAACAAAGTCAATTCACATAAGAAATATATCCCCTTATCTGTGGCCTGAAGCCGCTTTGACTCTCTATAAAAATGTCCGCCTGTTGGAGAACCACTGCGGCTCTCCTAAATTTGTGCTTCATTATTTTTCATACATGATAATTACTAAAACATTAGTAGCTAATACTATACTAATCTATACATATTTTGACGATTCAAATGTTATAACTGGTAGCGAGCTATACGTTAGTTAGCTCGAAGTTTCGAAGATATCACCGTTTTAATCTAATCTATACATATTTTGACGATTCGAATGTTATAACTGGTAGCGAGCTATACGTTAGTTAGCTCGAAGTTTCGAAGATATCACCGTTTTAATCAGAGGCATCGAAAAACGTGCAAATAATTCGCGAATGCATAACATGTGTTGCTCTAATGCAATTATGGGGCCACACACAAACTGATATGCACAACTATATAAAAAAAAACAGTAATCAACTTAATTTATTTGTCACTTTGTCCTACAGATGTGTGTATCAAGACTCCACACGCACCGAACTAGTGCTCATCAGCCCTGATGTTGTCCGGAACATTCCATGAAGTTGGCTGACATGCAGCCATGGCCAGTGGCAAGGCTCTATATTCAATAGCGGTGGTCGCATTGGGCTTCATTTGCTTCGTAGTTGGCGCTATCGCAGTGGGCCTACCTACTTGGGGCAACTTTGCTAGCTGTAAGTATTTCTAACTAAAGGTTATATTTGAGCTTGATGTACAGTATGTCGGAAATATCTTGACTTCTTTGAAATTTGAACAATTGGTTAATTCATTTGAAGAATTATTTGGTGAATTTATATTGCATATTTTTTTAACTAAGCACTTAGTTTGGATCACATAAGTTCAGAGTGACCAATATATTGACAGTACTGTACATGATGCCAAAACATTGTGCAAATATTTTAAACTATTTAACATAAATAGGCACTGTCTTGACAGTAGTCAGCATTAGATGTAAGGGATTCCACGTATTTTGCGCATAGTTGCATTATTATGTAAAACTTCACATATGTATACTTAGTATCTACAAGAGGAATATCGTAGCATTTGCAACTTGGCATTCATCATTTGAAACACGCTTAAGTATCTTAGATTAGTCGGTAATTCTTGTTATTTACATATCACCTACATATTTTAGTGAGATATCATTTATCCTAGAAAATATAGAACATTTACTAAATTACTGCAAAAACTAAAACAAAGTTATGCATGGGTGAGTTAATAATACAGCTCTAGTATTTACCTAATTGATCAATTAATACTGATCATTTCACAGTCTAATAACACGTCATGCACACAGCTAGATGAATATGAAAAAAAAAACTGTCTGAAAGATAATGTTACTTGTGTTAATAAAGAATACTCAAAAATACAATGAAATAAATGAAATAGGCAAGCTTTGTTTTGTTTTAATTTAGGCTAATGTATCACTCTCAGGGTTAGATGTTGGTAGCAAATCTGTAGCGCTATTTAATTGTTCTAACATGTTGAACTTATTGACGATAATAGGCAAATGGGTTATTTAACCTTTCGATTACCATAATTAGAGACACATTAGATAGGCAATGACAGAGTGTATGCCAGTGTTCGCTTGTGTTTAATGAATTAAAATCAAATCTGTATAAGATAGTAAAAGTACTGGTATTTTCTTTTATGAGTCAAGACTGACTGTCAAATATCTCGCTAAAACAGAGTCGGTAAAACGGAAATGGATGCTGAATGAATGTGAAATAATTTTCAAGAGAGACTTAACCTACTGGGATTTGCTGAATACATTGTCATCAGCCAATCATATCACTTGGCTTTAATTTTGTTTCAGTAAATCTAAAGTAAACTAATTCAATAAACCCCAAGTGAACGCCAGCATTCGCGCTGTCATTGTCTTACTATTGTGCCTCTAATTGAGAGTATCTGAAGAGAGTAAGGCAACTATTAATAAAATTATTAGCCACGTATGTCCACCAGCACCACGGACTAAGTGAAGAACTGACATTCAGATGATAATATAGATTGAATTAAATTATTTTTTTACTTAGCAACAAAGTGCAGTTACAAGGAAACAAATTAGGTGATCACTTACTCGTAATTATGTCAATCTGTTGTGATTTCCTGTTATAGTTATTCTATTTCAAGAATGTGGGTTAGTCTGGGGTGCGTATAGGTTCATGTATATTTTTTCCTGCGTGTGTAAGCTTGGAGCGCTTGTTGTCATACAAAATAGCTTATGCAAATGGAAACAGTACACATGAATCAAAATAAAAAAGCACAATTGTTTTGTAAATAAGTAGATGTATTGCAGTACTAGGCAAACCAAATAAGCAAGACACTGCAGAAAATGGACGATCTGCTTAGTATTCCTATTATAATGCCTCGTTTACACGTGGGCCTAGCGTCGGCCAATAGCCATTAGGCGCGTTCACACAGAGCAAGCAGCCTCGCGAGACATTGCGCAAAGCAACTCGGTGTGTGGACTTGCCTCGGCCGAGGCAAGCGAGCGCGCTGCTGCAGGCAAGCGACCGAGTGGCCTAACCACCCAGTGTCGGCTTTTTGTTTTGCTCAAAGGTGCCTCAGTCGATAATACCGAGGCTGCCTCGCTCTCGGGATAAGTTTCCTCGCGCGGTAAATGCCTCGCTGCTCGCTCTGTGTAGACGCGCCTGTTGTATAAACGGGGTTTCCCCGAGGTCGAGGCTAGGCCCACTTGTAACCGGGGCATAATGCTTTTTGGTCTGTCTTGCACTTTAATGTCACTGTCACTATAGATATTGCTTGGCACCTAGATTTGTATAAACAAACTAATTCTTTCAGATGACTCTGACTTTCAACTCTCAGTCCCTGGGTACTATTGTAAGTATACAAACCATTTCTGGGTGATGGGTTGAATTTAAAGTTGATAATGGTGTAAAGTTGAAATAATTATCCTTAACCATGTTTTTTTTTCTTAAGACTTTTTTTTTACCCGTGTTCGTTTTCTTGCTTTTTGCTATCAGTTACTCTTTGGAAAAATTCCGCAGCGTACCAGGGTAGCTCGCGGAATACAAATTTTCTTTTTTTTTAAATAATTAATATCATTAACAACCAATCTCAGTTCAGCTGATCTTGTTGAATGACTTTATCAAGAAATAGCCATTCAATAGGTATACTTTGAATTTCGCAGGTACTTTTACCTTAATCGTAGTTTCAGATAGGCTGATTACACAAACTAACACTCTTTAAAATCTCTCGTTAACTTTGTCTGTCGGACCCATTAACATTATTTTTCTTATAATTTTTTTTTTAATGCAAAATGAAAAGTTTTAATGTATTTTATATACCTATTTAATAATTTTTAAATGACGCAATATTTATAAAACTAAAGTGGTTTTACAAAGTTTTATTAATTAAATGAAAAGCCTGGTTATCGGTAAAATTACTTGTAGCCGAAATATGACGTCATCGCTGTCTGTTTCTATTAAACCTGTCTCATTTCTGTATTAGTTAATCGTCTGACTATTTTTAACTATTAACAACAAAACTATATTTATACGAAACATGATCCTTAAAAAATAAATACTTGCCGATTAAAAGTTATTCTGCGTGTGTGTTGGAACGTATGTGCATTGCGTTTGGGAAAATGGTCACAATTCTATATCGCGTAGCTACTTGGGAACGCGGCGGTTCTATTCTTTGAAGTGACGGGTCTGTCAGAATCAGAATCATTTATTTGTTAAACATATATATAAATAAGTATACATATTTATATTCATTCATGTGAGGCGTGCAAAAAATCAATTGTGGGTTTATTCTATTAATTAATTATTATTTTAGAATTTGTTATCGTAATCTGACATCTAACATGCGGCATAGAATCATCCAAAAAAAAAAAAACCAATACCAATAAAAAATAAAAATACCAATTACCAAAACAAAACATGACATAAGAGCACCTCCTGCCCACCTGTATGGTAGGTTGAGGCAGGAAATGACACATGGCAGTGTGTCAACCAAGTTCGCAAAGCAAAAGGGTGACACGCCAGATAGTATGTTATATTACCGAATCAATTTCGGCCACCATTTGATCTAACCCCCATAACTTAAAAACTACGTGACTTCCACGCTTGCAGTTTTGTATAATATATAATAATACCCTTTTCTAATAATAAAATCTCAAAATTCACTCATGAAAGTTTCGATTACTTAGGAAGTGGTATATTGATGTGAAAGAAAAGTCTCGCATTCATCGGATTCATACATCAGTTCACTTTGTAGGAGGCCTTCTAACACTGCGTCTTCCGGAAACCGCCACCCCGGACATTTTGACCCCATCGACCATCTGTTCTGCGTGCAATGTGCCCTTGCCCTCTGCCACTTAAGTTACGCGATTCTTGGTTCTCCTGCGGGTTAATTCCTGATGCGATCACGCCAGGAAACTCCGAGTATAGCCGTTTCCATTGCCCTTTGGGTGACTTTAAGCCTTCTGATGAGACCCATTGTGAGCGATTACGTTTCAGAGCCATATGTCATCACTGGCAACACGCACTGGTAACTGACTTACGTCTTGATACATTGTTATGTTGAACGAAAAGATACCGCGCAGCTTCCCAAACGCTGCCCAGCCGAGTCAGATTCTATGTTTCTCGAAGTTACGCAACTGGAGCGTCTGTCTGTCCCGGGTAAACGTAATCGTCCTGAACTTCGAGTGTCGAGTCTCTGATCTTGATAGGAGTGGGTGCTACATGGACGTTTACGTCTCAGCCTCTCATT
The DNA here is from genome assembly GCA_949319445.1 of Mythimna lalbum. NCBI lineage: Eukaryota > Metazoa > Arthropoda > Insecta > Lepidoptera > Noctuidae > Mythimna > Mythimna lalbum. The sequence goes on along the minus strand of OX439357.1, from coordinate 12,774,728 downwards.
TGAGTTAGTGAGTAAAAACTTGCCAAATCGTACTATTGAGAACCAAGAACAAATTTTCTAGCACAGCAACTGAATAAGGTTTTACATGACAGAAGCATTCTTTTATTACGAAACCGTTATAAAGAACTCGGCATTCTTTCACATTTATGTTTTTGCTGGGATGCAATGTAGGTACATACTTCTGAGATATTTGTTATTGAAATTATATTCATAGTAAAGCTATTATTTATGTTAAACCCACCGGTTGGAAGAAAGCAATAATCAGAACCGTGTCTTATCTAGTAATAGTTTCATCAAGAAATAAATAACTGTGCACGTATAAAAACCGGATTGAAAGATAATAAAAGGTATCAGTTCGCTGCGTTAGATGCAGAATACGACACTCGCATAGACTTTTCTATACATTTTGCTCTCACACATACATAAAACAGCTTTAAATTCGTGTAGACAGCAGTTTCGTAATCTTTATGATCTGTAAGTTAGTATTTTGAAAAGGTGTATTCTTTCTGTCACACTGGTTTCGCGATAAGATCTCTATAGACATTTCTTAACACTACAACTGGCCATAAGAACTAGTCAGGCATGGCTAATAGAAATAATAAATTAATTGATTAATTTAAATACTAAATGAAATGATAAATACTCGAATTGACAATAACATATAACACTTAATTAAATGTTTTGACTATAAATTGCAACATAAAAAATAGTCAAGCTTTGGACCAGACAATCCTCACCTGGCTAATTATGCAAGACAGCGCTCAGACACTGTAGACCAAAAGTAAATGATTATACACGCCAAATCTGTAAGGACTGCGGTTCCAAAACTAGCTCCAAAATCTTCTCATTTTGAATTTAAATCAGGGACCGCATACCGAAAAAATATCGGTTATAACGGTTAACGGTATGACGTCATACCTTTTTATTTCAATACCTCAAAATAACGGTACCGTTATTTTTCACTACCGAAAAATTACGATACCGAAATTTTTCTCTACCGAAAAATAACGGTACCGTTATTTTTTACGCTACCTAAACTTTTAATATTAAGGTACCCGTTGAAATCCCCACTACCGCGCTCTTTTGTCGTACTGCGGCTGGCTGCCCGTTGCCAGTTTTCACTCGTTACGCCGATTGCGTGCGTTCGTCTTTTTACCCGACAACGGCAAAGCCAAAGGAGAGTTATGATTTTGACAGGCTTAAGGCGAGGTTATACTCATTTTATTTATTTATTTATTTAATCTTCATGGAACAAAAAGTACAAAGGCGGACTTAATGCATTTTGAACTTTTTTAAACCTCTGGAAATCCACAAATATGAATGGTTTAGATGATGGGATCCCTGAGGGATCAAAGGAACTCCTAAAATATTACAGGCAACTATATAGTTATTTTCATCAGGACTTACGCATTTACAGTCAAAAAGTGACTTTGATGAAGTGTTATGTTGAAAATGGTATCACCAAAGTGATCTGATGATGATGAAGCTGAAAGGTAGGCATTGGAACTCCGTAGCTAATCAATGTATCCTAGCCGTGTTTGGGCTTATTAGAATTGTCATGGCTATAAGGTACTATCAAACTGATGATGATGGAGCCGGAAGGTGGTGGGCGGACTCGGGAACTTCATAATAAAACAATGTAACCTAGCAGGGTTTGGGTAAATTGGAATTTTCAAACACCTACTTCCGAAATTAATGTTATTTTGATCGTTTTAGTGTATAATTTTTTTTAAATTCTCTTTTAGTAGTCGTAGTTATTTTGAAATACTTTATTTAGTAGCTATAGGTTAGTTACATTGTTAGTCTTATAGAAGTTAGTTTATTAGGCATTATAATTTGTTTAATTCATTATTTTAAATAAAAAATGGGTAATAAAAAAAATCATATGGGTAAAAAATTAAAACCTAAAGCTCGAACAATGTTATTCGAAAACTGGTATACGTACTATCATGTATTTTTTATTATTATTCTATTTCAGTTCATTATTTCAACAGTTCGGATTAACAAACGAATCAACAATTCGGTTTATAAAACGCTAGGCTAACATACGAGACCTTTGTAGCGGCACTTGGGGGAGGCCTATGTCAAACAGTGGACGTCTTTTGGCCGAAATGATGATGATAATGAGGCTAACTTTCCCCGCGTTAGGCAAACGCACGAGACCATTGTGGCGACACTTGGGGGAGGCCTATGTCAAACAGTGGACGTTTTTCGGCTGAAATGATGATGATAATGATGCTAACTTTCCCCGCACTAGGCTAACGCACGAGTCCATTCTGGCGACAATTGGGGGAGGCCTATGTCAAACAGTGGACGTCTTTTGGCTGAAATGATGATAATGAAGCTAACTTTCCCCACACTAGGCTAACGCACGAGTCCATTCTGGCGACACTTGGGGGAGGCCTATGTCAAACAGTGGACGTCTTTTGGCTGAAATGATGATACCTAATGAAGCTAACGTTCCCCGCACTAGGCTAACACACGAGTCCATTCTGGCGACACCTGGGGGAGGCCTTTGTCCAGTGGACGTCTTTTGGCTGAAATGATGATAATAAAGCTAACGTTCTCCGCACTAGGCTAACGCACGAGTTCATTCTGGCGACACTTGGGGGAGGCCTATGTCTAACAGTGGACGTCTTTTGGCTGAAATGATGATGATAACGAGGCTTACTTTTGCCGCGCTAGGCTAACGCACAAGATCATTGTGGCGACACTTGGAGGAGGCCTATGTCAAACAGTGGACGTCTTTTGGCTGAAATGATGATGATAATGAGTCTAACTTCCCCGCGCTAGGCTAACGCATGGGACTGTTGTGGCGACACTTGGGGGAGGCCTATGTCAAACAGTGGACGTCTTTTGGCTGAAATGATGATGATAATCAAGCTAACTTTCCGCGCGCTTTCTTTTTTTTTAAAATTCTTATAAGATTGACTAAGATCCCACCTGATGGTAAGCAGTGATGCAATCACTGATGGTGAGGTGAGGTGAAATAAACATAACCATATTAAATTTTCTTGTTTGAAATAAAGTTATATTTATTTAAAAATCCATTTCATTTACCTATCTTAGTGTTTAGTACTTACCTTACAATAATCAAATTCCGAATTCATACCTACATGCAGTACTACAACCCCGTCTAAACTTGTCTTATTTCGAACAATGTCATTCGTTGTATCAAGTCAGTCTTTTACCTACTGCAGAACGGCACGGCGGCAGTAATATAACGTGCGGCGCGACGCACTCTACGCCGATCGCTTGTCGCGAGAGCTGGCAACGTCGCACTCGCAGGTCATAGGTACTCTCACGAGAAATAATTCCGATACCGAAATTATTTCGGTTGAATAAAGGTTAAATAAAGGTATAACGGTACCTAAAAAAAATAGCGGTATCGTTATTTTATACCGGTAGCGTAACCGCAAATCTTAACCGGTTTCGGTGTACCTTTAAAAAAAGCGGTACCGGTATGTAATACCGGTAGCATAACCTTATACCTTAACCGAAAACGGTCCCTGATTTAAATCAGCTCGCTGAAATATTTGAAAAGCTTCGGCGCCCACGTCGCACCTTTTTGTTTAAAAATACCTAAAATACCAAATCTTGTCTCTGCTTTTTTTGTTTGTACAACCTTCATGGATTACTATGCAAACACGAAAACTAAGTTTGCGATAAATGGGTGTGTAGTTGTGTGTCTGTTTTATCTTGGGGCACACAACGGAAGTCGCAGGCCCAAGCTCAAGCGCACCGAAGTGGGCCAAACCGCGCTCCTACTTACACCTACTGTTACCTTTGATACCTTCGCCTTTCTAACGTACCTTAGTTATTTATAAGATAACATCAATGATTGCCCGTCATATCTAAAACTCTCTTATTCGCGGGAAAATTATACTTTAAACGTTGATTATTTTCGAAGAACTGTGGTAGTGACCGTTTAAAAATCCATCTCGAATTTCTACGGTTATTACACGTATTTCACTATAAAAAGTAAATTATAGAAATAAAAAGTATTTCTAGTCAAAATTGCTTTTCAGTTTCAGTTTTTCACTTTTACTTAGAGCACAATAAAATTAGAAACAGGAAATTAGGCGACAGTTATTTAGTTGTTAGCTTGTTATGCGAGGTTTTTTGTCAGTTCCGATAATCTGGCGTTAACTGTATCAAGAAATCAAGATATAGTTTAATTTTAAACTGCATGGAAAACAGCACTATTATCACTGTAATTAACTCGTAGGCTGTTCTCGATGTTTACTTGTGCCGGTATATTCAGTGCATTAAAAAATATGGCACGCCCGCCAAACGGGTTATTGACCTCCGAGACCTTTGTGACAAAACTTGTGGGAGATGTGCCAGCGGTCGCTGTTATGGAGCCGTTTTTTTTTTAATTTATACAGCCATCGTGCATTCAACCTCTTTCTAGAATATTAAAATTTGTATATCGTGAATGCTAAATGCTCAATCACTTTGTATTCGTCACGTACGTTGTAAGGCGGATTTAATTTTGAATTTCGATCAGGACTTCAAAAAAAAGTTCTTATGTAAAAACTAGATGGATTAAAATATTGTAATACTGTAGTCATAATGGTCCGAGCATTAGCAGCATGGAATATGACTATCTAGATATGGCTTTATTCTTGTGAGTAAACACTTACAATAAAAGCAAAAATGTAGGTATGTATTCTACTTTCAATGTAGGTGTACGTATTACCACAACCTCCTCTTTGAGTTCTTCAAACAAAACAAGTCTCACGTCCCCATCCCTGAGAAATACGACCTGTCACGGTCACATAAGTTTGGGTCTACAACGGACAATGACTACCAAAGTTATAAAACCAACAGAGAATATAATGAAAAAGAAAATCATTAACATTATACTATATAAGTAGCGCTCAGTTGTAATATCAGCGTAAAATTAAAGTTATCAACAGCCTTCTGTATAAAATCGTCATTACTTCGCTTTCCAGATGACAGACTATATTTCACTCCCACGTCTAATAACGGTATCATCTAAAATACAAAAATGATAATTTGTTCATTTAAAATCGATACATGTAGTCCAACATACTGTAGAAAACCGATGCAGCTTTTATACTACTAATTTACTAATATATATACGAGTAACTAGCCTTTTCCGTAGCATGTAGCACCCTGTCATATGCATCCGGTTAGACTAGAAGACTTTCAGTATTAGCATTTTACTTGAAGCCTGATTTACCTCTACAAGTACCTACCACAGCCTTGTAACCAGACAGCTTGATACTCTTTGGCTTGACTGATGTCAGATTATTTAGCTTTTGACTACCGTAACAACTGTCAGAGACATTATGACAACCTATGTCAGTTGCTCAACGTGCAACGAGCCTCGGAGGAGTGTTGTAGCTACTGTCTGCCAGAGTGGACCAACTTCAGCAAGCATAGCTGCTATCGTCAATAGTAAAGAATATCGTATAGATATTAACGAAAATAACGTTGTTTTTTATTGACTGTAAAATGGCAATTACACCTCAAGTCAAGGCCTTAACTCTAATTGCTAACCGCTGGATCGTGTGTCAACATGTGTTAGATTTCCCAGACATTGTAATAAATAATGTATACCTGACGAAATTGAAATTCATATTCAACGCAAACTGTACAATATGTAAAACCTGCTGAAATGCTAATGATAACAAAAATTGCTCTCCACAAACGTTTACTAAGTTTTACACTTATGGTAACTGCTGTGATACTACCAACAAACAATTAAAACATTCAAATCGGTGTGGCAATATGGAGGCAAAAATTTTGATTAGCCTCTTAGTAACCGGGTGAGGTTTAATCACCAAAAGTATATCAGAGCATAGTTCTCAAGCGCTCAATCTGATAACTCATCTACCTACACCAAACCAGATGCTCCAAATCTTCATTTAAGATTGATGTTATGTTGTGTAAGTTACAATAGTGTAACTGTTGTAGTTCTGCCAGTATCTACCCATCAATGGTCAGCATGACAGCGCCATTTTTTTTTACTGACAGGCAACGACCTCGGCTCAAACGCCAGCACGATACGAAGGTCCAAAGAAATAATATTTTTTCCTCCAAATGTTTTTGTTTAACGATTAGTCTCTTCAGTCTCTTCATCGTCCGTGGCATTGATGCTTAATGAAGTGTCAAGTCTGGTATTTATAACAGTTAATTCTGTAACCGTCTATTATGCATTTCTTTTACAAGCATTATCTGGTTTGTGATTAATTAAGATTTTGACGCCACATGACGACACCTTTATTAAAAAGAAATCTTTCAACATTATAAACCATTTAAATATGCAGTCTTTCAGACTACTACAAAAGAGCGTTTTTTATGTCGTGATGTTCAATAAATTGATATTTTGTTCCACTTTTCGCGTTTCATCCGAACAATATTGGATGGAACATTATCTTTAAACGATTTTGTTTGAAGCTATCAAAACTTTTGATTTCATTGGTCATTTAATAATGTTTCTAGGTGCATAGAAACACACTATTGCACCTTAATCTAGGCTATCGGTTTACCGGGACTGGACTGGATCGTAAAATTTATCGTTGCACTTTATGACTTATTGTTCCGTGGAGTTCTTTAGCGTTCACAGTTATATTCTGCTTCGCCGCTGTAAATTACAATCGCAGTCACGAATACCTTCAAACACTACTATGTTGATCCATGTCTTCGGATGGACAGGCTAACAGACAGATAATTATAGAATTATTTTTGTAACAGGTTTAGTATCATTACTTCATCAGTATACAACAATCTTTCATAATGTTAGTTTTTAGGCTCCAATAGCTTTCGCAATAGCATTTTTAGTAAAACTTCAATATTATTTACTGCAATTCGTTCCAATCCTTACTTCTTTACTAAGAACCGTTTGTTATCGATTGGCTTCTGCTAGTGTATGAATATAAAATTGAAGCTTCCATAGAGTATCATTGGATTGGATTCGCAGTTTGAATTTCTTCGACCCTCGTAAACGGCCAGTGACGAATCTGAAATGACAGATATCTTGCGTAGGCATATGCTTGAATCTACCAAGTTTTGCGAAATGTCTTGTTGCTAAGCAGGCATTTTCTGAATCTTGTTTCTTTTCTTCTATATTACGTTCAATTATCATAACTTTTAATTTCAATACGCAATGTACAGTCAAGTGCATTGTTGACCTGAACACTAGGTGAATGTCGGTCATCGTGTAATCAATTGACATGTGCCTTGTGACTCATACCATCATTAATGAAGTGCATTACGGCCCTCCTAATGATCTGATTTCGTCATATTCTTTCTATCTTTAAGCTTGGCTAAATTTGAAACGTGCCTTTACCATAACGGTAATTTCAAAACGGTCATATATTTTTACGTTATTCACTTTTTGCGCTCAAAATTGTGCTTAGAAAAAGTCGTGCTGTCTTGTCACATTCAAATCAACTGTTATTGTCACTTTATGAATTTGAGATCCTCGCTTCTAAATGGCTTCTACATCAAGTACAAGTGACAATAGTAAGAATATTGATTAACGATTAGTCGCAATAATATAGTTTTCTAGAAGCCACTGAGTACCTAACTACTTAATGATCTTTAATGCAGGTCTGATACCTGGTATTAGATACTCAACAATTAATTCATTAATGCGTCATTCGTAAAGCTGTTTGTCTATTGGGAAACAACGTTCATATTAAAAATTCAAAGACATAATAGTGAAATCGATAAAACGTTTTTCATTGCCACTTCTTTATGCGAGACTACTGGAGATAGTTTTTCCTGTTTGAAAAAGGATGAAAGAGCTTGCCAAGTCTCACTAGACAATTAGCAAGGTCTCATTCGCAACACACTATGAATTAAATTAGTATGCAGTCAGGAAATCGTGACGAGGCCCTCTGTACTCCTCTTAGCGTGTCGCCGACCTTCAAATTTGCAGGCCTTCAATGGGTTCTGCTCAACTAATAAGCTGATTGTCATACGAATCCTAAACATGGCTATTTCCCCCGCGAAACACGACCTTGTTTCATACTCTTTGATGCGTTCACTAATTGTATTATGTCCATTCATATTGAAACACCATGTAATATTACAAGGTCTTTTGGCATTAGTTCCACTTACTTCTTTCATAGTTACTGATAAGTTATGTCAAGAGATTTCATAAGATATATTGGCCAGCCAGTAGCTCGTTGGCTGTATTGAGGGCTGTGTTCTTAGTAAACTTGTTTGGTTTATTAAAGTAATGTTACGTCAAGATCTGTTTAAGGTATGTGTGTGTAGGTGGTTTTGAGGTCGTCAATGATTTGCGTTTGGATGCCAAGTCAATATTTTTTACATTACGTCACATGTGTATAAACATTTTTCAATATCTCCTTGACCTCCTTCATGAGTAGTCAATTACTAGGAATGTTGTTTTGTATTCTGCGTAGCAGCTTACAGTCGGTAGTAAGGCGCTGTAATGTATTTTGGTATCAATTCTCATTAGAGATACTCTCATCAAACAGTCGGTTATATTGACAGCTAACGTGGTGATTAAAATTTATATCGAAAGGAAATTGGAAAAGCCCGTAAATGATAGCATAATGTTGTTTATCAATGTAATTTCGCGGCTTTCCAGCAACGTTTCCCGAGTGCCGGTGGCTACTTTCATATATTTATCAAGTCTTACCACTTTACTCAAACATGTGATTAAATATCGGTGCCTATATACAAGGTTATTTGTAAAACACTAACAACCTCTTAGGTGCTAGTTAACAACATCGCAAACAACAACTTTTGTTCTATGACTTTTTAAAAGTCATTTTGGTTCATCAGATTTTCATACAAAAATAAAAATATTTAAATAGAACGTTCTAAATATTACCAAGTCTATGCGAAGCAAGCGCTAGTGCTGCGGGACGTTAGAACGAGTGACCGTGGCTCTAGAACGTAAAGGGCAGTTGCCCTCCAGTTGGGTTAACACCCACCTGTGTCCTTCAGGTTTTAATCAGTAACTGACACGCCCTCTCGTTCCAGAAGTCAGAGGATTTCGCACTTCAAAAAAAGGTTCATACTTAGATAAAATACACAACTTATTTATTGACTATGATGGGATGGTGACATATTGCGCAGAGTCGTGTGTCACGTTAATACTTACCATCCATAATGGATTGTTGAGTATGTCAATTAACAATGCACGGTGGTGGCGATAATGCTTTATGTAACCTATACGATGTATCTTACATAATATCATAAATCAGCATTACCAAACTCATTTCTGTTGCTTCTGTTGAAATCAGAGTTTTATCAGTGTCAACAATCGATCCTATAATATAAATTTTAATTGGATGGACCAAAGTGATAGCTATAATCGATGTTATTTATGTTTTATGTTACAAGCGTATAAGCATAAAGTTAGTTTTAATACGGCTCAATTTAGTCGTTTGTTTGTTTGTTGATTTATCAATTTACACTAGGGAAACAGAATTGCTCTAGGAAAAAAAACATATAAAAAAATTATTCCCAAACAAATCATTTTGTACACCCTGGCCAACTTTATCATTAGGAATTCAACATTATATTTATATTACGATAACATGACAACTCATAAACTGTAATTTTAGTCCATCTAATTAAAAATTTGAGAACCTGTAGATTCAAAAGTGACTGGTTCAATTGTTTTACTTCGAAGATCTCATTGATGTAATCGTTCTTTTCTTTACAGTAGACAATCCGAACTTCGACCAGGGCTACTTCGGACCATGGAGAGTCTGCAAGAAACTGCTCTACAACCGGGAGAAATGCGGCTCGGACGTCTCCAAGTTCCATCCGTCGAGTAAGTTACTTATTTACATATATTTAAGGATGGGTTCAGTTCATACGTGTGGTTTGAAAGCCGAAGATAGCATGTTCATTAACTAAGCTTTTTCTATTATTAGATTCATTCACGGTTTTGCTAGGGGGTACTTATGACTCTCCTAACAAGACCGGTTGCTCTTGGCAAGAATTGTATTACAATAATTAACATACTTATATTTAATTATACTATACCTATCGGTGAAGTGAAGACTTGATTGGATGGTTCGGATGGTCGATGGGGAAGAAAGGTTCTGAAGTGGCGACCACTTACCGGAAGACACAGTACAAAAGCCTCCCACAAGTTGAACCGATGACCTGGTGCGGGTCGTGGGAATCCGATGGATGCAAGGCGCAGGACCGGTCGTTATGGCGAAACTTGGCGAAGGCCTATGTCTTTTGGCTGAAATGATGAAGACTGATTCAAAGACGCGTAGAACAAAGTATCTTTTTTTGCGAGTTCTAGGTAGAGCCAGAGGGAGTATCACATTTCTACTGTCTAGAACACGCCTGTGTTCCTTGCCTTACATGCAAGGGTCACGGTGCCTACTAGGGGTTAGCTTCGAGAGAAAGCTCAGCCCCGGTATGAAGGCACGAAGGAACGGGGTGGGTTTTTAGTTAGTAAAAGTCTGACAGTATCGGGGTTTGTCATTGGATTATTTTCCCACCATAAAAAAGGGTCACGGTAACTCTAGCGAACAATCCCGCAGCTCTAGCAGGCATCGGCCCCGTGGGCCCCTGGGCCCCGTATACATATTTCAACATAGACTACCATTAAATTACACATCTAAATCCATTTCTTCGTTGTGATTGAGTAAGATACGTCTATCCAACCTTTTGCATTTATGACAAGTGGAAATATATCCATTTTACTCTTGAGCCATAAACCATTACATTAGGCTTCTGTGTATTATCCAATATTACGAGCACGGAGTCCCAAATGCTATTGCGTTATGGCTGGATAATTTAATATACACACAGGCTGGCTTACAATATATTGGCAAGCTTTCAGTGAGTAAATGTACTCAAGAATTTTATTATGGGACCTATTCCGAAATATATAACCTCCTTTTTAGAGTTCCATACCTAAAGGGTAAAAACGGTACTCTCTATTGCTATCCGTTCGTCTTTTTTTATTGTTGATAGGTTCGCGCTTGACCCTATCTCACCTGATGCTCTTTTCTGGTGGTTTGTTTATCACCTGACTGTATCTTCTGAACCATGATAGCTAGACAGTTTAAATGTTCACAGATGATGTTTTAAAGTATCAAAAACAAACAGTATAAAATATTAATATTTAAGTGGAACTCCCATACATCAAAAGTGATTTTTTTTGGTCTAATTTGCTCGTTATTAACAAGGGCAACAGGTAGGCTTAACATATACAGAATATTTCGTTGTATCACACTTTAAAAATAAATAATGAAATTAAAATAATATAACTATAATTACTGTAAATTAAAAACAAATAATAAAAATAAAATAAATGTTTCAGGGGGCTCCCGTACCACAAACGTGATTTTTTTGCCTTTAATTATAGGGTCTAATGTTGACTGATGAATTTGATATTGGTCCTAACACTCCTAACCTTTCGTGCGCGTTGATTAACCCTTCGTGCGCGAGTCCGACTCGAACTTGGCCGGTTTTATAAAAAATTAACTTAACAAAAATTATTACTTGATCTGGAGATTTTATACTTTTTTTTCAACACAAGTTTATATTTATGTATACTTTGAAGCTATTTCAAAGAGAGTATTTGTCGCTGTTTCGTGTGTCATGTTCCAGAGACATTAATTTTCACCACCAGTTAAGGTGGAATAGACTGACCTATTTTTAGAGGCAACGCCCTTAGTTTTCTTTGTTGACGTTTAATGCTTTTAGTAATTGTGTTAATTTTGATAGAAAATATGGTTTCATTGTAACAAAGGGTGGGTATTTAATTATAATTACATTAATATTTAGATTATATATTTATAATACATACGATTTAAGCCAACATTCGTTAACCTCCAATTTCTAAATAAGGAATTTGAAGTTGAGGCTTTAGATTATTTAAGTTGTTATTAGATATTTAAGTTTCACAGCTTAAATATAGAATTTACGTTTCACACGTATTTGGGGTTCCGTACCATAAGGGCAAAAACCGGACCCTATTACTAAGACTCTAGCACCGTCCGTTTATGTTATCACTAGGCTGTATCTCATAAACCATGGGTAGTTGAAATTTTTACCGATGATGTATTTCTATTTACGCTATAACAACAATACTAAAAAGAGAATAGAATAAATTGTGTAACAAATCGAATAATAATAATTTATTTGGAACACAACCATAAATCAGGTTTTAGTAACTAGAACAGGAACAGTTAATTTAACAAAACATAGCCTGCTGTCTCCCAAACTAGGCAAAAACCTATATCTCGGGAGACAGTATATTTTCAAATTATTCGTAATTTTATTTCATAGCCCATGTAAGACGACATTAAATGAAAAAAAAAAGAAAAAAGAATAGAACCCTTCGTGCACGAGTCCGACACGCAATTGGCTGGTTTTGAACTTTTTATCTTCGTGTTTTCTTTTAGATTCTTACTATATTACTTATTTAAAAGTACAACATAAATACCATACCATAGATATAGGTAATTTTTTTTAGTTATAATAATAATATAATAATAATTGCCATTTATTCTCTCTTCACAAAGTTGACTTACAGTTAATTTTGACAGGACAATGCCATATTCCGCCTTGTGAGAGACTGGTGCCTGTTATAGGTTTTCGGAAAGAAACCTGTGTCACCAGGCACCAGGCCCCTCCACAGCTAGAATTAACTATTACAGTGCAAGAGTCGAGATATAATAGTAATGAAAAACTACTAAGCTTAATACAAAAATAGAATTAGTAATAACAATAATAAAAAAAAAGAAAATAAAAAAGAAAAGTTATCTTGATAACAAATTAATATTGTACAGAAAGAAGCTCGTGAACTCGAAAGGTAACTTAATATTTTGCTCGAAGGGGGAATGTTCAAAAGGAAACAGGCTTCGTTGGAACGGAATGCTAGGGAAGGCTGCGTTGCTATTATGCCTCCTTTATTGATTATTTTCGAAAAACAGGACACGCTTCGATGGCTTTGTTCCATACTTTTTATGTATTTAGGTTACCTGCTATAGAAGGCGCTAGATAACCTTTTCCTAATATCTCTACGTGGGCACGTAGGTACCCGTAAAACCAACAATGAACTGCTTTTCATTACTAGATCATGCAAAGGATCACTATAAATGTCAATTCAGGACAGCTTTATGTTGTCTTTACTAGTTTTTACCCGCGGCTTCGCCCGCGTTTTTTAATATACTTTAATTCCTCTACCCTTTTCTTTCCTCTTTCTCCCCCTTTACTCACTTTTTTTTATTAGCGTGTCTGTCTCCGGGGTTCCAACTATCTCTGTACCAAAATTCATCAAAATCGGTTTTGCCATTTAGGCGTGAAGACGTAACAAACAAATAAACACACAAACTTACTTTCGCTTTTATAATATTAGTAAGGATTTCCGATTTTGAAATTAAGAATGTCAACATATGTAGGAGGGTCAATGACCGTTATTCCACGGTTATCTGGCGCCTACCTTAATGTTAAAAATAATTATGATAACATGACTCTTTACGTTGATTTCATTTGTCGAAGACTTTTTAGAAGTCTGCGTAATACCGACTTTTTTCTTTACGCACTGGGCAACTGTAGTTTTTCTACAACGGTAATAGATTGACAATTCTCTGGTACAACGTGATCGTTTTAAAAAAGGTGACCAACTGAAACTTTTTCTTAACGTGTCAATGAGAAAACTAGTTAAAATCCATAATTTGTTTTTATTTTTGAAACTATGTTGTCACAATAAAATAAATGCGGAATTATACTAAAATTATTCCTTATTAAATACGTACATAAATAAAAATTAGGGAAATAATTGAAACAAACGCTTAATGTGGAGTCCAAATTCTAATAATTCGGTAATGAAAGTACTAAAAACGTCCTACCAGAATATTTTAACTAGCTATTTTTGGTTTCAGCTCTGCATCTGTGGATCGTAGCGTGATGTTTATATATCTGTTTCGATAAATTGGTTATTGGTTATCGAACACTAAAAGATTTTTTTGTATTCGCACCAGTTCCTGAAATTAGCGCGTTACAAACAAAAATATTAGTAGAATGTCTATACTATGATGGACTAACTATCTCCCGCGGTTTCAACCTCATTATTTAGTTACTGCTCTGCTCCTCTTGGTCGTAGCGTGATATTATATAGCCTATAGCCAGCCTTTATAAATGGGCTATCTAATCACTACATAGTATAAAACAAAGTCGCTTTTTCTGTCCCTATATCCCTATGTACGCTTAAATCTTTAAAACTACGCAACGGATTTTGATTCGGTTTTTTTTAATAGATAGAGTGATTCAAGAGGAAGGTTTATATGTATAATAACATCCATTAAATAGTGGAGAAATACTGTTACCAGAGCGAAGCCGGGGCGGGTCGCTAGTATTAAAATAAAATAATTATTCAATTCGAACCAGTAGTTCGTCAGATTAACACTTTAAACGAAATAAACTTGATAAAATGCTTATAATTCATATTATAATTGAATTATTATTATTATAATTCAATTCATAGCTAATCATTTTGAACATAATATCAGGCACAGGTCATAGAATTCCATGCAAGTATAAAAAGAAAAGTTGTGAAAGATGTTTAATATAAAGCTGGGAAAGTACCTACACCTAACCATAGCCAACATAGATATAGAGTGGACGTGAAAGTCTCGATAAAATAGTTCCAACGACAATTACTTCACAAGAGACAGCCCGCTAGCAAAGATCGCAGATAGATAGGGAGTATCGTTTTCTTTATGTTTTCAGACCACTTAGGAAATTGGTTAGTTTACTAATTGAATTGATCTTTAGAACTTAATCGCTTCACTGTTTTTAGGGCTCCGTATCTCAGAAAAAAGTAGAACCCTTATAGGATCACTTTGTTGTCTGTCTATCAGTGCTACTTCCCGTTGGCCCAGAATCAGGCATGAAGCGAGGTCTCATAGCACAAGTATAGAAAAAATCGAAATAAAAATATCTGTAATTTGAATTTACGACACAAAAAAAAGCTTTTTGCGATTCGGAAAATCTTCGAAAGTCAATTCGGGAATTGAGCTATTTTCATAAGACTGTAAGTTCGTACGGAACCCTCAGTGCGCAAGTCCGACTCGCACTTGCTCGATCTTGTTTGTTTACTAGCAAGTAGTAAGAGTTTGACATCCTGTATTTTAACTTTATAAATATTAACATCGTTAGCTTCGGCTGGCGACTACGCCCGAGTAAACGTCAGAAATCATCCCATGGAAATGTACCTACACCTCTTTGATTTCCTCGAAAGTCCAATTAATTTCTATAAGTACCAAAATTAGTTCGCTATAAAACGTAACAAGTAAAGAGACGTACAGGATTACTCTCGCATGTTATATTTTTAGTTTGGATTAGTGACGAGCGTGAGTATGTGAGATACAATAGAATAACATGATACCGTTATAGATCGCGTAAAAAAATAAGTGGGTGTACGTGCATGGTATTTGAAATCGTCTAAAGTCAACCTAGCAGTGTCACATAATTTAGAAATTTAATTCAATGTGCAGTCAGTCAAAAGTAAGTACAATGCGTTCCAAATAAGAATAGGATCGATTGCCACGTTGTGACGTCACGTCATACTGTCAAATCGCAAATAATGCAAAAGGGCAAAATTGAAAACCTCTAGCAAAATTGAATAACTGGATTCTGATTAAACTTTTTTCGTTCACAGTTCGTAAATAATTTAAATTTTAAAAATTTCTTGAATTGCTTACTTTATTAATTCTTCGATTGACAGTATGACGTGACGTCAAAACACAGCAATCGATCCTATTCTTATTTGGAACGCCTTGTACTGTTAAGCAGAGCGAATACTAAGTGAAATTGTCTATTTATTCTAATGAATAGTTTAGCATAGCACAGTTTTGTAACATCTTATTTCCTGATCATTTTTGTCGGCTTCTTAATGTTGCATCATAAATAAATAAATGGTTATCCATTACACTTTATTTCTATTAAACATGCTCCAATTACGTTCGTTCTTAACATACAATAAACTGTTTCATATACTCTTAAGAGTCTCCTTTTTCATTCGCCTATATTCCTATTTTCGGTCTTTACTTCATCTAAAGCAGTCTTTCCCAAAGTGGGCGATAACGCCCCCTTGTGGGCGCTGCAGGTCTCAAGGGGGGCGGGAAGAGACCCAGAAAGAAAATGGAGGCGTTGTGTAGAGGGGGGGGGGTGATTTGTAATTTTATTTAGCTAGGAGGCCTCTTAAACAACGACTGCAAGAGCTCTCGACTCTCAACAACAACTTGTGAACATCAACTAATATGAATTAAAAGATTGCTCAAACTCGGTTCTATATTTCTCTCCGCGTAGTTCATATATCTGTCCTATTTTACTGTTACCGAACGTGGCGACTTGCGACTGTTCTTGAGTAAATTGGAACCTGATATCAACAAACTTATTAAACAGCATCAGATTCATCCTTCACATTAGTTTTTATATAAGGATTGATTATTTTAGTTATATTTTTAATTCATGAATCCCCAAGCGACCACCGGTGGCCGCGCATCTATTGTCTTACTATTGTGTCTCTAATTGACGGTATCTGAAGGGTTAATAAAAGATACTCTGTTTTAATACTATAAAGTTGCGTTTCAATAATCATTCTTATTGGCAGGTGGAGCCCGTAAGAGTTAACTTGAGACCTAAGCGCCGTTGTATGTTACCTACTGCGCTCAGGTTTCAAGTTGCGGGTTATAGTAAAAGTTTCGTTTAGAATTCTCCGTTAATATACATAATATACATATCTAGGTCACAATAATTAATTAATTTAATTTGAAGTTATAGTGGTTTTTAAATAGGTGAAAAAATGGGGGTGCTAAAAAAATATTTATTCTCAAAGTGGGCAGTAGACAAAATAAGTTTGGGAACCACTGATCTAAAGCAATCCAATGCGGTGTTTGACGAAGAGACAACGCGAGATAAGAGAGATAACGCCTGAAAACTCTGTTACTCATTGCATTCGGTAATTCCGTGATTTACTGGAATCTTTCACAAAAAATGTCCTGTTCCAGGAAATGTGCTTTTTTTAAAAAAAAAAATGTATTTTAGATAACTCGATTAAATTGGCAAGGCTTCTATTGTTATATTTTTTAATTCTGAGTATATTATGAAGTGTCAAAGTTCATGCAAAATAGCAAATTTTCAAAGGTCTTTTTTGGATTAGTTTTACACAAATTTCCAAATTATTTCAATAGAAGCCTAGATAATTTCCACAAAATACTGTGTTTCCAAAATATCTAATGAAAAATATGTAATAACGTCATAATCGCCTAAAAACGGTGAAATTGTATGTCGAATTGCATGCCCTTAATATTCCTTATAATGCTAGTATAATTATGCGTTTAATTAAGAAACCCACCATATTTGAGAGCGTTTACTAATTCAATTCCTAGATTTGTTTACAAAAACGTCAGAAATTCTGAATATCATACTGTGACATTAGGTAAACCGTAAAATACAATCATGACCTACTTTTTCATTGCCACTAAAGTTTTATGACAGTGGGTATATTCATATGTCACAAAATAATGAAACATTCGTGTTAAGGGAAAGCTCTATTAGCACCTACCGTTTAAATAAATAATGCCGTCCTAAGCTAACAAGCGATAGCGGTGAAGAAATAGACGTGGGAATTTGAGAAAATCACAGGAATTCCAGTATAGATAGTTTAGTCACAAAATAGATAGGTACAGAAGTCAATATCATGTATGTACTTCACTTTTTATACTTACACTGGGCTATCGCGCTAGGGTCAGCGCTTTGCGCCGAACTGTACGAGTGCGACTGGGCGATTGAGCCGAGATGTCGTGTCCGTGAGCGGTGTCTATGTGTGCGTTGCTCGAGCGCGCTTTGTAAGTTGATTGTCTTCTGTACCTATCTATTTTGTGGTTCAGTGTAGTGGCAAGTAGTGCTTTTTTTACTTATTCTGTTTTATTTCTGGCTAAAGGCCTCCATCTACTCCTTCAACCTTCTGCAAGCCTGTGCTCCCTTCTACCTATCGAAATCTTCCTTCGTACCATCTTTTGTCGACAAAAAACATCCCCTTAAGTAACAGGTCAGTTCGTCCGATAGCACCATCCGTCAGTTCTCTCAGTTCAACGAACACGAACGATGGTTTAACTAAACGTGTTAAGTAATTAACTGATAGTTAACTTTGTCTGTTACGTTGGTATGCATTCGTTTTACTCATTAACTACAGTGGAAGATTACCGGACTTTGATGGCTTTACAGGTGATATTAGTGTATTTAACACGTATTGTTTTCCTTACTCTGATGTAACGGTTTATATTTGGTGGTTGACAGGTATTTATTCAATGCACACAGTTTGATAAAACTGATGATTCGATCATTTTTAGCTGTCTATTTTTATTTAATACCTCATTACGTGAACAGGACAAATATTTACAAAAACAAGTGTACAATAGGCGGTCGTATCGCACAGGGCAATCTTTTACAAATTAACTTTAGATAGACTGAATGTACAAAAATCATAAATAATAATAAGACATTTTTTTATATTGTCCCTCCCTCTGCTGGGCAAAAGCCTCCCCTTTCACCTTCCAAACTTCTCTAGGGCGATCTCAGCCATGTTTGCCCCGTGAACATAATCAGATCGTCACACCATTTTCGCCCACCGTAGACGCGGGCTCGTGGACAGCGAGCCATGGGTAGCTCGCTGTCCGATCGTCCGGTAACTGTCCGGACCGAGCCAAGGCGTCGACGGCGCGCACTGTTCCCGCTCGCCTCAAGGAGTTGTCAGCAACAGGAGGGGCCCATCTGGGTCGAAGCGTACCGGGGTCGGGGTTATCCGAAAGGAAACTAGAGCCCCGGTATGAAGGCTAGAAGGAACGGCGCGGGGTTTTTAGTCAGTAAGAGTCTGACACTATCTCCCGCTCCACCCAAGAGCGGGTTTTATCGTTTTCGTCGAGAGAAAAAAAAACATTTTCCCCGCGGTCAACCTCGACGGCGCTTCGATCTCCTTCAGCCGTCCAGTGAGTGACAATCCTCGCCCATCTGTCTGGGTGCATTCGTGCAACGTGGCCTGCCCACTCCTGCTTCAGCCTGTCTGTTTTTTCCCGACATTTTCTATTTGAGTTATGGAGACGTTAACTCAACTTACATAATAGAAGCAATAAGAAATATGTAACGAAACATTATATGTAACACATAATATGATTTAAAAGAGTATCCATGGAGTTTCTTGCACGTTCTTCTCCATAGAGATCTACGCTTTGGAATGTACAATTTAGCTTCACTGTTCTTGGACTGACTGACATTTGACTATTCAAAAGTGCTTGCATTTGGTCTTTTTGAAATAAATGATTTTGAATTGTTTTTTTTATTTAATAATTCATGATTTATTAATACAAAATTAAGAGAGTATTTGAAAAGGTCTGTAGAATTTGAACACGGTTTGTTTCAATGGGTTATGCCCATGCCATAGGCTGTATGGTCGTTGGGTTATGCATTCCACAAAAGAGCTGCTTGCAGAAAATGAATTGGATGCCTACGAATATTTAGTTTAAAAGATAATATAAGAATGAATAGGTAACTTCTATTTAGGTGTGCTGCATTATCAACCACATCATCACTTACCATCGGAAAAGATAGTGATTAAACTCAAGCCCATCAATAATACGCGGGCTTGCGGACGACAAGCCATGGGTAGCTCGCTGTCCGACCGTTCGGCAACTGTCCGGACCGAGCCCAAGACGTCGACGGCGCGCACTGTTCCCGCGCGCCTCAAGGAGTTGTCAGCATCAGCAGAGGCCCAGCTGGGTCGAAGCCTACTGGGGCCAGGGTAATCCGAAAGGGAGCTCGAGTCCCTTGACGAGACTAACCTGCATGGTTCTCATGTGATTTGACCATTACAGTAAATGGACTTTGACCCTGAGTTCGTTTCGGTGTTTCTTCTCAGGGTAGTCAGCTAGGAAACAACGGCCTTATCTAGCTTAAAATGACGGAAAAAAAAATTAGACGTGTAAAAGTGTTTTTTAAACCTATTTGCAAAAATAAATATCATTTATCATTTACACGCTGGCAAAGCCGCTGGCAAAAGTTAGTGCATACTTAAACGAATAGTTTCAATTATGATAGCCTAAGTGGGACGTGTGATATACGCACAACATGATAATCTCGCACTCACATACATTGTGCTTGGGTTAATTACTTTCATGTCCCACGTGGAACAATACTTCATAAATCAATTCATAAGGAAAGTGTCTGGGCTAATTAAGTGACAGTTCTATGTAGCGGTAAAGAATAGACCTTTTCTAAACGCAAAGGGCGATATGGAGATAATGTCAAGCGAAAATCGCATTGTTTTTATTATTGATGGGCTTTTTTTATGGTGGGGAAAATCATTCAATGACTAACCCCGCTCTTGGGCAGAGCGGGAGATAGTGTCAGACTCTTACGGACTAAAAACCCACCCTGTTCCTTCTAGCCTTCATACCGGGACTCGTGCTCCCTTTAGAATCTTCGACCCAGCTGGTAGCTGGGCCCTGCTGTTGCTTGACAACTCCTTGAGGCGCGTGGGAACAGTGCGCGCCGTCGACGTCTTGGGCTCGGTCCGGACAGTTACCGGACGGTCAGACAGCGGCCTACCCATAGCTCGACATCCGCAAGCCCGCGTCTACGGTGGCCGGAAATCGGGATCGTAATCCCGGCGGCGGCGAGTGATTTTTCATCTGGTAACCCTACGCCTAGCAATAAAACCTATTACCAATATTTAAATGCAATTATTACAGTTGGCAAAGTTACTTAGGCAATCATAGCAACCTATTTGCCTAGTTACTACTACTACAAGTTGTGATAAGTAGCGACGTTTTCTTACATCTCCAGGAAGTTGTTAAATTGCTTTTAACTGCTTTTACTGGCAATAGAGAAATTCTCAGCTTTAAATCAAAGCTGTGTTTTAAGGAGTCCGCCTGATTTCCAGGACCAGTTATGAACTATTGAACCATTTATTAACTATCACCTATATTAACGCGTACCTATATAAAATGTAACTTATGTCACTCAGGAATAAAGCAGCTTTTTATCGGTGAAAAATTTTAGCAATCGGACCAGTACTTTCAGATATTAGGTACCTCCTACAAACAAAAAAAGAAATGGCCTAGTGCGAGTTGGAATCGCGCACGAAGCGTCCCGTATCGTCCTTAGGAAAATTCGGCAAAAAAATCACGTTTATTTTTAGTTTTTGTTGTTATGAACAACAGAACTAAATCATCTGTGAAAATTTCAACTGTCTAACTATCACTCTTCATGAGATACAGCCTGGTGACAGACGCACACACTGGACTCTTAGTAAAAGGGTCTCGTTTTTATCCTTTGGGCCCAAAAATGACAAAAATAATAAAGGACACGTGCGCCACACACGCCGATCTGGGCGCTTCGATCTCCCACATGAAAACTAGACTTGTAGAGCTACACTTCATCTACGCCACGCGACTTCATTCTACGTACAAATCAGGCGTGGTACACGGTCAAATGTAGTTCTAGCTTTATCTTGAAAATCCTGAACAGTTAAGAGTTAAAATAGTTGATGATAAATTGCTATAGGATCTAGTGAGAATACCGTACGCCTAACTGTGAATGTACGATGGTATAAATAAACTTCAGGATTGGACTCTTGGGAATTGCAAACGCTGCAGTTATGTTTATTTATGAACTTTATACTCACGTTTCTGTTACTCGTTGGTAAGTTCAGGGGCCCCACCACTACCTCCTAATGCGATCCATTTGACGTCCTAAACTGAACTGTTAAAAGGATAGAGCTATATTTTAGTATACCTACTGTGCGAAACCTGAATATACTCGTAGTTTGTTCAGAATCAGTAACTGAATGGATTCCAATAGTTTTTACACCATGTCATTTTTTTTTAATATATTTTAAAAGGTTGGACAAGTTGAACAACACTAAGTACCTACAACATAGATCACGGCAGGTCATAGCGGGCATGAGGAGCCAGCAAACAGCTGGGTGCAAGTGCAAAACCACTCCTCAGTCGCCTAGATGGCCCGGTGACTATGTATTTTTGCTGACATAACAAGCTTATAATTTTGTGATTTTTCATGATACAGTTATGAAATTTTGTACATAGTTTCTTTACATAAAAATACTAGAAACGTGTTTCGGGTTTCGCATATATACTGAAACTAATGCTGCATAGCATGTATAGCTCCATCCCACTTTCTCGCTCGGACGAAAAAAATGGATGGACACTGACATTGTAAACACGTCATGGTAAGGCCCCAGATAAGTTAGATACGTTACCAAACAGTTTAAAATTAGATATTGTCATCATCATACACCAAACAATTATAGTAGGTTCAAATGTTGTTTTCCTGTTAATAAACAAAATATCAAATCGTTTTACGCGTTCTACGTGCGCCTCAAAGGCATGTCAGCAAAATGGACAAAACCTACTAGGGCAGAGGGCTGCGGGATTGTTCGAGAGAATTTCCGTTGCCCTAGAACGAAAATTGCAGTCCTTTAAAAGCGAGAAGATCCGACAGTCTGGTGACTGTTTACTTTGTGTCCACGCAATGTTAAAACAATGTCATTGTGCAGTTGACGAGCGCTTGTGTAATGCTTTCATTGTTTCAAAGCATCCTTCGTTTAATATTCGAGGCAAATGCTGCGGAAAATCAGAAGCATGACTATCAATGCAGTTCTTACCTTGACCTGGTACTGACGTTCAGATGCAGGGAGATACGAAATAATGTTAAACCGGTTGCGGATACGAAAGTAGTTCGGATAGTTTCGGATAATTTCGGTTACAGATATTAGAATGTTGAAAGTAAAAATTATAAAAGCAATATAAAAATAGCAAAATCTGACTTATTTTTAGCCTAGAATATCATTTATTTTGCAGGGAAAATAAATAAAAACCTGTAATTTAGACTCCGCCTTTATCCGGAATGATTAAACGTGTCGGATAAAGGCGAAGTCTGAATGACAGGTCGGAATCGGTTTTGGTTATGGATATTTATTTTTTTATTTCGATTAACTGATACTGTCGATCACGGTTATGAAGTTCCATAACATCACTGCGAGGGAATGATTGATTTAATTGTATTTTCACTACATCGTATAAAACAAAGTCGCTTTTTCTGTCCCTATATCCCTATGCGCGCTTAAATCTTTAAAACTATGCAACGGATTTTAATGTGGTTTTTTTAATAGGTAGAGTGATTTAAGAGGAAGGTTTATATGTATAATAACATCCATTAAATAGTGGGGAAACACCCGAGCGAAGCCGGGGCGGGTCGCTAGTATTGTTATAAATAAAATACAGTTAAGGTAAGCTTACTCAAATGATTGATAAAACTGGACCGAAAACGAATCAATTAGTTTTAAAAATAAATTATTCGTATATGTTTTAATATGGAATTTTAGACTAGCAATTATTCCCCCGTATTACGTATAACTGTAATTTTTAGAAACCGAAATTTCGAGAAGATTGAATGGTTTACTAATACTATCAGATTGGTATTCAGTCTTCTTTTCATTACAAAACCAATAACAAAAAATTTGCTGATAAATCGAAGTGGTTTTCACAACTATTTCTGATCATTTTCACGAGTGATTCGAGAGCCGTCTCACCGCTTGACTCAAATAGGGGGGGACTGAATGAACGGCTAGTGCATACCAATCCTATTGTGTGGACAGTCGGTATACACAGGTGTTCATTGCACCGCTTTAGGATTCACTGCGGCCCGCTAGCCATATTCGTGGACCGAGATTACGTTCGTGGATGTACTCAATAACTGTGTTATTTAGGCACCTGTATACATATTTCGTAAAACTACGATACTAGCATACTGGATTAACTGTATTTTATTCAACAACTAGCTTTTGCCCGCGACTTCGCTCGCGTTAAATTCGGGGTAACACGGTTCCTCTGGCAAGTGGGGGGTTAGAAAGAGACAAAAAGTAGCCTATGTCACTCTCTATCTCTTAAACTATTTCCACTTAAAAAATCACATCAATTCGTCACTCCGTTTTGCCGTGAAAGACGGACAAACAGACAGTCAGACACACACTTTAACACCTGTATGGTCGGAGGATCCTCCCTTTTCAAAGGAGGTTTGCCTGACTTTACTCTCTGTTCCGCATACCTCCAAAAGCGCAAGGGAATCTATACAAGTGTTCGTTTTGATCACGGATATCTATGGATATCATTATTTATAGGCTCTTGCTGGTATGACCTCATTTGTTATTAAGCGACGACGGTAGTCGACGATGTAGCAAAATCAAGTGCAGAAAAGGGCGAGTCCACCATGCAGACTTATGTGTGATTGATACAATAATCTTTATTTCAAAAATCAAATCATCATCAAAATTTCAGCCGAAAGAAAACATTTGCAAAATTTGCTTCTTTAAAAAACTTGTTACAATTTCGTAACTCAATAAATGCATGCCATCTAGTTATGTCTCACAGAAATGAAAATGTAACGAAATGTAAATAACCTTGAAGGTTTAATTTCGCAAGAAACAGGATTCCTGTTTATCAGTTGGTAGGTATCTTGTTTCCAACTGCAAACAATCTCGGAATGGTTTTAAACATTCGGAACTAGACCACTGCAAGTGTGCGCAAAACATTACTAAGAACTAGTGTGAGTTTTTGAATCGACTTTAAAAAAGAGGTTCCTTCTGGATTTGTCAGATTTTTTTTTTCAAACACTCGATCGCCTCAACGTAAACTTTCGTCAAATCGTATAGAAAAAATAGGTTTTCCGTTAAGTGTATAAAGTGCCGCCTGTTGACAGTACCAACAGGCGGCACTTTATACACTTTTGGCACAAACTCGCACTAAGGGTACAGGGGAATACTCGCTTTCTCCGAAAAGGAATTTCGATTGAAATTTCGCGGGTTTCCTACCACGGTTCCTTTCGTTCCCAAAATTTCGCACGAACGAAAATTGTTTGACGTACCGAATCTCTAAATCTACTCTAATTAGTTATGAAAAAAAAAAATTATGACGGAGTATTGTTTGCAATTTTAACGTCAAATGAATATCGTTTGTTTACGAAAGTTTCGTTTCGGAGAAAGTGAGTAGACCCCCTGGATTCAATAGATCAAGAATTAAAAATAAGCTTTGCCCAGTGGTTTCACTATTGTGTGTGCATTTTCCGATATAAAAGTACCAGTGATAGTGTTCCTTATTATTTGCGAAACAGTTTTCGTATTCGGTTTAACCTGTCTGTTCTTTTAACATCTTCACTGTGATAATTTTGGTGGACTGTGAAATTATCTGCCATTTCTCCTAAAGCTAAGGGTGAACAGCTCTTTCATGAGGGTGGGTAATCATCAAATAACTTATGAGACGAATTGTCACACTTATTAACTAAACTCCACCCGTGTTCTATTAGTTGTTCTTTACGTTCCAAGGCGTGGCCTAACTTACTCTTTCAAATAATCCCGTGACCGTTGGCAGCTAACTCCACGATGAAATATATATATAATATTTCTTCAAAAAAATTGCAGAGGACTTCCAGAGATAATTTTGTACCAAAATATTAACAAACAAAAAGTTGTCATTTATTTATTCACTCGAATGTTAGCACAGTAACAGACAACGCTCAACTTTACAATATAAAAGCATCGATCACTAATAAAGAACTAGTTCATCAATCAGCGATGAAAAAAATATTCTCAACGAAACTACACCCACTCAACATTTGGGTGTAGTAGTAGTTTTGACTAAGGCGAACATTACACGGTAGGTTTTGCTGTCAGTCTTGCTACAGTCAAAGTTTTGATTGACGAAAAACCTACCGTCTAATGCGATGATTGACCGTTTTTTTAGCACTGACTGACGAAAACCATCATTCATGTTTGATGGAAATGTATGACCGTGTAATGGTCGCCTTAGTAACATTCACAAACGCTAGCGCATGCCTCAGTGATCGTTTAAAAACTGCAAAAATCACACTTCTAGGATGGAATTTCATATTTCTTTAGTTTAGTGATCGATGTAATTAATTATGCACTAATAAAGGAATATTGACTGCGAATGAAATCACCACATAGCAGTGACATAATTATTAATATTGATAATAAATAATGGCGTATAGTTTGCGGTTGACATACTTGTAATTAAATTCGGGAAATCCGACCTCAACCATGTTTTCCTTTTAGATATAAAAACTGGTCGAGTCATAGAAGGAAGGTCTAGTCTTTAGCCTTATACTTTGGTTGCAGTATATAAAATCCACAGTGAGTCATTGTAATCAGATGCAGTTCACGATTGCGTGTGTACTCAATCGGTATTCAACAGAGTCTTATATCGTAAAAGAATCTAGAAAACAATAATGAAACGATATTTGTTAGTGTTTATTCAACATCCTGATTGAAGTCTACTAGACCTGAATGCTCTGTCCTCTAGTCCATCGGGCCTCGTATAGGCTTGTAACGTTTTTGGCGAATCGACCCAAAAACACACAAGTTTTAATCCATCCAAAGATTGTCTGTAAGAGATTGCCGTGTACTTGTTTTTATAAATATTTATCCTGTGTATGAAGTATACAATAAAGTATGTAATAAATAAATATTACGTGCACAGCAGGGCAATTAACAGCGCTGGAACTGGTTTTCGATAGTTGTAGACAGATTGATGAAGCGCAATATTCGTGTAGTTTCCGGATACGGAACAGGACATAAACTACCGAAGTTACAAAAAAGTAGTCAAGCTCAAGTTAGACTGGGCAGGCCACCTTTATCGTATTTCGGAACTATTGTGAGCTATAACCATCATAAAGTGGGTCCCTGAAAACTTCCGACGACATCGCGGCGTACTCAGGCAAGGAGGTTATTAGTTGGGACTGGTCCATATTGGCTCACGGTTACGGTTGAGAGAAAGGGAAACCTTTTCTCTGCAATAGAACAATAAAGGCAGATTTTTTAAAAATAATATTGCCGTATACTACAACCAAGCATGATTAATGATTTAAGCAGTAATCCACCGCTTTTGAGGCTGAAATGTTGATGACGCTACTACCAATGTTACTATAACTACGTCTAATTGATGACGGTGTGGCTTTTGTAGAGCAATCTTTGTGAACAAAGTCTAGCTAGGCATCCTACTATCATTGCGGTGCATTGAAGCAAAGACGGTTAGTCTTCGCTTCAATACTGATATCTCTACGTAATAAATTTGATTAAAATATGCTGGTCTGTGGGCTTCGTCCAAACTTCACACAAAGGATATACAGAATATTCAAACAGTTACATTATTTGAAACTAGCTTTTGCCGGCGTACATAAAATATAGCCTATGCCACTCGGGAATAAAGCAGCTTTCTATCGGTGAAAAGATTTTAGCAATCGGACCAGTGCTTCCAGAGATTACCTTCTACAAACAAAAAAAAAACAAACTTTACCTCTTTATAATATTAGTGTAGATGTCAATCCGGAATAAAGTAACTTTCTGTCGGTGAAAAGATTTTAGCAATTGGACCAGTGCTTCCAGAGATTACCTCCTACAAACAAAAAGAAAAAAAAAACTTTACTTCTTTATACTATAAGTGTAGATGTCACTCCGGAATAAAGCAGTTTTCTATCGTTGAAAAGATTTTAGCAATCGGACCAGGGCTTCCAGAGATTACCTCCTACAAAAAAAAAAAAAACAAACTTTTACACCTCTTTATAAAGATCAACTCAACTTGTACCTATTAGTATCTGCCAAATCACTCGCACAATGTGCAGATTAACCATGTATTTTAACAGGAAAAAACAAGCTTGTAATATTATTCTTATTATAAATCAATACCTCCTTAATAAGTGGCATAATCACCTACGCTGCCAATTAATTGATGAGGTAAACGCAGCATAAAGTCATCTCTAACACAGAGGAATCAACATTCATTTTTGCGTGAACAGTGATCATACCAGATGAATATCGCTATCGTTATTCAATCCTGCTGTAGGCGGGCGCAGGTCTTCTACTCTGATTATGATCATCATAATCTTAAAACTTAAGAGGTACCTGATTAGTATTGATACGATATACGACCCAAATCAAGGCGCACGATAGAGGTTTTCCTTTAAACTCCAATGGCTTAAAGATACGTAAGTAGTAGATTTTTCACAGTTAGGAAGATGCTAAAAATTACCGACTTCACTAAAAAATTTAATTGAATTTGAGGAGTTCCCTCGATTTCGCCAGATCCCAACTTGGTGACTATGAGCCCATGTGGAAAGTATAGCCTTTCCAACAAATAAAAATAATTTTTCAAATCGGTTGGCAAGCGATAAAGTTATGCGCGAACAAACATTTAAAAAATACAAATATCCGAATTAAGAACTTCCTCCTTTCTTAGAAGTCGGTTAAAAACATTTAAGAATATATACAAATAATCCTACCTATGTCTACCGGCCGTCGAGGCTCCATAGAAAGAAGCATACTAATACGAGCCGTGTCCAAAAGTACCGCTATCCATATAGTAATATTATTATTGTATTTTAATTAGACATCAATTGCTCGTTTTGATTTACGTGTCGCTTATACATAGTTACTATTGTTATCTTTGTAGGTAGGTGCATGCAACAAATGCATCTCGTGTAACGAATAGTTTACATCTATAATAACAAGTTACAACCTTGCAGTGTCGTGAGGTTTGTCATTAAAGTAGGTACCTAATTTGTTTTATCACAATTATCACAGATGTTATAAGAAATGAACCAGCATTGTTTAGCTTGTTTTTTAGATTTTACTATAATCCAGCGTATTGTTTTTTAATTCATCAACATTATATTCAGAATCTGTTATTGACCTCTTGTTTCCCAGAAAATTTCGTCATTCGGCCCAAATTAATTCATGATGATGTCTTTATCAAACTTTATGTTAAATGATGAATCTGAATTAATTTTCTCTACCTATTAATCGAAAGACAAATACATGCATCGCAGACGACATATTGTCATGTTTGAACGGGCGTGACTCACAACTTATTCAAACGTGCAAAAATGTCGCCTGTCTCCAGGCAGCGCTGGCAGACTTTATTACAGCAATCTTTAAAAGAAATTTTCGATTCGACGCGTGCGCTTTTGCTAAAAGTCTGAATGAAACCAATCGGCATGGATGATTCCGTTTCGTAGACAGTGTTCCGCATATTCGTCGCACCTTATCCGCTCAAAGGTTGGAGAAAATAAACATTACTCCAAAAGCTTCAATTCGTTGAAGAATTTCACTTTCGAAATTTGACAATAGATGTGAACTGTTATTGCAGTGCTGTTTGAACCAGTATCAAAAGGAATTCACGGCTTTGAATGCTCTTAGACCATTTGTGATTTCTTCGTTATAGAAACTCTGATAAATAATACTTCATAAATAAAGATGGTATACAGCGATTAAGAAATTTATTTATTATCAATTTTCTTGAAAAAAAATGATTTTCTTGAAAAGAATTGAAACACCATGTACAGGATATCACATTTCTGTCATCATCACCCAAAGGCGTTTAAATATTCATATGCATGCAATGGTCACCAACTCGTTCTGTGGCTACCGTTAAGCTTGGTATAAAGCTTGGGCTCAACAGGGTCGAAGCTTACTAGGGCCATGGGTTGTGCGAAAGAGAACCCCGCGAGGCCCTGGTACGAAGGCCAAGAAGGAACAAGTGAGTTTAAGTTAGTAAAAGTTCAACACAAAGAGAGCGGCAGAAGTCATTGGATGATTTCGCACCTAAAAAAGAACCATGTTTAATATAATAAGCTTAAGTTGCTAGCAAGTAACACTTTTACACTTTTTTTTCTACTTGCGTCATTTACGTAATCATTAAACATTTTCGCTCCAAAACATTATCCGACATTTGCATATGATGAGGAACTAATGACGTCATCCTTAAATTTAAGATCCAAAGCCTCTTGTTGAGGGAGTTTAACATCAAGTTTACACAACCGGTCCCGGCACCAAACACTCTCCAAAAACAAGCTTATGACGTCATGCTAAAGAGCGACACTTGAGCAGGAATGCGCTTCTTGCCACACCTGTTATCATATTTTTAGTTATGATCCTTTTTGGGCTGACCAGTCCTCATTTAAATGGTTTTTCAGGAAATATTTTCCATTGTACTTCTTATTTATACTTTTGTCGTCAATTTAAACTAGATGAGGCCGGTGTTTCTTAGTTGACTACCCTGAGAAGAAACACTGGAACAAACACAGAGGTCAAAGTCTCTTTTTTTATAGTAAACATGTAATGGTCAGTCAAATCATAAGAGAACCATGCAGATTAGTGTCTCAGATGGTCTTTTCTCTTTTGGGGCAAGAACCACACAGATTTGAGCGGACCTGTCCCGTTGGTGCAAGCATTTGTCAGTTTTTTCGTGCAACCCAACTCAGGTTACTCAGGACTACTAAAGAGCGCAACGATTTGACGAACAATACCAAAGAAAGGACATTTGAATTGGCTAGGCATGAATTAAGGACGTAGGTAAGTATTAGATCATGGTAAGATCGAAGTTTTGCGCAGTTTTCTTCTAAATCTGTATAACGTCCTAATAAATTATGATTCGAGTTTGTCAAGTCCCAATTTTTTCACATTTTATTGCATTATAATTCATAAGAATGTTACCTAGATGCTTATGTAGTAATAATGTACAGTAAAGCGATGTCCCCAATGACATTGTTGACATAATTTTCCGTCATTGCATCTTGCAGTTTCTAGAAGACAATCATATTCACGAGTGGTTGCATTTTCAATGTCACGCCATTGTCTCATGGATGATAACCGCTTTTTATGTAACTATGGTTATGTACTTAAGTACTATTACTAGTTATGACTCAAATATAGTTGTACTTTAACTGGACTGAACTGGACTAACAGCTAATAGCAAAAAAACATAATTTGGGTAATTCTACTTTTTTTTTAATGTATCAGAAAGTAATTTCATCATAAATCGAATTTTTGAAATCTGTTCAATATTAATAAGTCGGGAACCTTTCAAATCTAGTGGAAGGAAACTGTCACGTAGCAGAAATAAAACTGTGAACTGTAATGTCACCGCCATTAGGTTACAAAAGGTTAGGTGTAAAAAAGAGATGCCTGATAAACCCACTCTTATCCCTAATATCTCTCGAACTCTTAAAAACCTACAAATGTGTGTATTCTTTGATTTTTGCATTGAATGACCAAAATCTTTTTGCACCAGCAAAAAGTAAAGTTCATGCATATTTTACTAGCTTGAATGTTGACTGCAATCTATGCGTAAGTTCTAAAGATTACGTCATCATCAATAGCAGGCGGACTATACATAGGAGGCCCCCATCACCTAGACTCATCTTATTGTACATATGTACATACTCGTTTAAAATACTCGTATTACGGCACATTGACGTATTCTGCCAGTGACGTTCATACATATTGAACAATCGCAAAACAGTCATCGTTCAGTCAGTATTTATGTATGTTCTATTAGCCATTGAAGATTTTCTCTAGAACACTATCTCACCTGGGGCCTTACCATGACGTGTTAAAATGTCAAGCGTGCGAGCGATGAAGAGTGATGGTGCTATACATCCTATATAGTCACATTCCTTTATCAGTTCAGTTTAGGTCGCAAGGGCTCGTGATATGGCCTCTGGTGGTATTAAGCGATGGTCGACGTTGGTGCATGCTTGCTTAGAAGTAACTTACATGCGGTGGGTGTGGTATGTGTGGTGACGCAACATTCTTCTTCTAGTATTTCGATGACTTAACGGGATGGGTAAAATTTGAAATTTGCAATTCCAACGCACACTTCTATTAATGTACGGTTACATATACAACCGACAGTAGCAATTCGGCGTTGATACTTAAGACTGTGGTTTTGACTCGATCAGTGCATCATATCATAGCCGATGATCCTTTTGGCACGTTTCTGTAAGTGCTTCAAGCTGGTATTTGGCAGATCCATCCTAGAGGTACTTAGATCTGATAGAGCATTATTTCATACACTATGAGTGTTTCTTTCGATATATGAGCCAACATTAAGAGCGGTTGTCACTTTCAACTTACACTACAGAATAAGCAATAGTACAAATCAAGAAGGTCGGTTATCGGCACGGTTTACGTCTTAGAGCTCGATAGATTTAGCAGCATTCTTCTTATTCCTACCCATATTACTTGGGGTCGGCGCAACACGTTTTTTTCCCTCCATTCTGTCTTGGGTTTAGCAACATTAAACCTGACCAAATTGCTGCTCAACCATAGACTCTCAGAGAGACTAAATCTGTGACCTACTGTAGTGTCTACAACGTCAGGAACAAACGATGTGAAACGAATTGTTTTGGATACACTGCTGTTCCATTGCATTTGTTGATATTATTTTGAACGTCCGGATGTCGCCCGTTGTTTGCAATTCATTAAGCGTTTCCTTTGAGGTGGTTCTGTTTTCAAGTCATGTTGTATCCGGGATACATTGATGCAATAGGTTCATCAAACTTGATTAGAGCATCTTGGGACTACCACACGTATTGGAAGGCCTTCAAACACACCGGTATACGTAGTGTTAGTGCTATTCTGTAAAAAATTAAGTTGGTTACTTTGAAGTGAGCTGTCATTAAGCGGGCTTTTTTGTTTTTTATGTGGGTATTCATGAAAAGTCTTCCCCTGTTTCACGTGGAGCGATAAGGAAAATCAGACTTTTATTGACCAAAACCTACACTGTACCCTATCGAGCAACCTGCAGCCCTAGCAGGCTCAATGATACTGCTAAGGTGACAGGTGGTGACAGTGCATTCAGTCTTCAAGCTCATTTCACGTTACACAAGTTTTCACGATAAGATGTTTACAGAATAGACCGATCGAATCCACTGCTGGACAAACACTTCCCTCAAATGTCGCCACAACGAACGGTCTTGTGCGTCTCGCATCCACCGCATTCCCGCGACTCTCACCAGGTCATCGGTCCACCTTGTGGGATACTTTCCAACGCTGCCATTCGGCCCCATCGACCATCCGTTCTACGAGCAATGGGGCGACATTATATTAATTGGCAATCTTTTTCGGGGTGGAAGTATTAATATTACATCTTCCTCATCATTAGGGAACCAGCATGCTTCTGTGTTTACGGCTAGTCTCCTGTGGGATTGGACGCCGTAACTGAAATTAGGTTTGGAATACAATTAAATGCACTTCACACCAACTGATCGATACTTTGCGAGACCAGAAAGCTGGCTAATTCTTCGCCCAAAGATAATTCTTTGGGTGAAGAACGAGCCAGCCCTCTGCATTCAGCACATTCAGTCTGCCAGGCTCCTGGGCACATTTTCAGATGACAGCCATTTGGAGGAGTACTTTGACGCGGGACGCCTGAGTGTATTTTGTGTCTTAGTAATTATTCTAAGTACATAGTTGGGTTTTAGTTCAAATACGAGTAGTTAAGTTAATATTTAAGTTTATTAAATGCATGTAATAAAGAAAACAAGTTAGAAGCACAATATTAGGACACGCCTTGAAACACGACTCATAATTTATTCAAAACAACACGAAATGAAACAAAATAAAGCTTATTACATAATATACATACTAATCTGTGAACTACAAAACATGGTTAAAAAGAACCCATTAGCTTTTAAAACTGACCTGAAACATGTCACTGTGTGAAGCCTTGAAGCTCGACCCAAATATGCAAAACATAGGCAACACATTATCGTACTAATTACATGAAAGCCTAAACTGTGGACTTCGGACAATTTTTCAAACCTTACATCGGTTACTTAAAAATAAATCACGAATTAAAAAATGAGAAATTGAATTGATTGAATTGTCCAGTATATTTTTTTTTTAGGTGGGAAATCAACTCATTTTACTTTGGGTGGAATGAGAGGAAGTTTTAGAATTTTACTGACTGTAAACCTGTGTTTTAGTGCTGTGGTAAATTCTTTCGAATAATCCAGCAAAGTTTTTAAGTAAATATTTGTAATGAGGAGGTGGAGTGGTCGGTTTTCCTGATATAGGTATGTGATCAGGAGCAATGAGGAAAATATCATAAGGTAAATTTTGACTATTTAGATTTAAAAATAGGGGAAGACCGTGGGAAGACCACTGCGAGATTATTTAAAAGAGGAACGCAAAGGACAACTAAAAGAACACAGGTGGATTTTACTCAGCAAAAATCTCACATTTCTTTCGCTATAACCAGAGTGGGAGGACTTATTTGAAAATATTTGCTTGAACAGTTTTATTGTACAGATGACAAATGTACATAGAAGTATAGATTGCTACATATGCAAAATTATGATCAGCTGGGCTTCTGTTTGGCCAACGAATCAACATTGTTATTCAAAGTGGCAATGTTGCACTTTTTCCATTATTAACGATATGGGTGATATGGATGATTCTTTTTATACGTATTTGCATTAGAAGTATAGATTGGTATAAGATCAAAATGGTGATCAACATAGAGGGGCTGGTCTTCTGTTTGGCCAACTAATTAACATTGCTATTAAACGGGCAATGTTGCACTTTTCCCATTAACAACAATATGAATTATTTATTTTTATAAATGTTTCTTTTTCTGTATTTATTTGAGTTATTTATTCGTTTATTATATTGTTGTTCTATTCTGTTTTAAATAAAATGAAACATAAACAATTTCAGAAACAATAGTGGAACTGCCTTCCATGCGCTCATTCATAAGCATCTGTACTTACTAGTTACAAACGAAGTACCTCACTACTTTGTGCCTTATCCAAATACTCCATAAATCCTCCGAAATTCAGATGAAATCGACACTCGCTGTTCAAAGTTTAAGAAGTCGTCAGTTTTGTGAAATATTATGAGTAAGAGGAAAGTTAGTGGTTGCGTGAGTCAACTCTGGCCTTTATGTCAGTTACTTGTCTAGTTTGGACGCGACCCTTAGTGCTAACGTGTGTGTGTGAAAACTTTTATTTGTATAATAGGACAGTATTTCATTAATTAGTTCAGTGTTTCATTTGATGGCCCTCACCCTTTTTGTGAGCAAAAGGTATTTATAAGTAGTGACTTAGTGAACGTCTATGTTATAAGGAGTGTTTTTATAAAGGGATGCGCTTTTGTGACTGTTAAATGCCGAAAATTTAATAGTCGTAAGAGGTTTTAGTAGTGTGATATTTTTGTATCGAGAAAAAAATTAAATGATAGTGCAGTGTATTTTCCATAAATGTTTTACTGTGTAAACAAACATACCATAAAAGTTTTTGTCTAAGTGAAAATCGCATGAAAATCCGTCCCGTAGTTTTCGTGTCTGCCACGAACAGACAGACGCGATGGAGGATTTGGTTTTATAACACGTAAGGATAATGATTTACTAAATTTGTCCCAGTATCAAACAAGCCAATAATAATGATTTTATTTTGAACCTTATATGGTCACACGGAAAAAATGTGAATTCTAAAGAAATTTTTCGTCATTTGTATTATTGTTTTTCTCTTTTCTTTGTAATATATATAATAAGTATTGCTATGCTAATGCATTTTAATTAGTCGTATAATGTTTGCTCTATTGGGACTCGGGCCTCCTATCTGGGAAAGGGTATGGGCAGTAAGCCACTACGACGGTTGAGTGCGGGTTGGTGTGTATCTCAAGTCCTCGAGTTTTTGATTCTAGGACATACCGGCTTCCTCACGTTGTTTTGAAAGCATGGTGATGCTATTGCATCATTCAAACTTCCCCTAACTTATTAGTTAGGGGAAGTTTGAAAGTGGCGCCAGTGATTGAAAAGTTAAAAGGAAACCGTTTGTCTTGGTATGGTCATGAAAAGAGGAGGGGCGAAACGCATGTTGCTAAAAGAGACGTGGGAAAGTGGATGGATGGAAAGAGAGAGGGAGGCCAAAGAATAGATGGATGGATTGTGTGAGAAGTGATATCAAAGAAAAGGGAGTTAGTGATAGCGTGACGGGTGACAGGACAGAATGGAAGAAAAAAACGGGTTGCGCCGACCCCAAATAAAACGGGACAAGGGCACGAAGATGATGGTGATGCAATAAATTACACAAAGTATTTATAACTAGCTTTTGCCCGCAGCTTCGCCGCGTACATAAAATATGTCACTCAGGAATAAAGCAGCTTTCTATGGATGTAAAAACTGCCACAAACGGACAAAAAAACTTTACCTCTGTAATATAAGTGTAGATGTATGTGTATTTTTAAATTATGTTTTAGTAATATCTATGTATGATCATCTTCTATCTTCTATATTATAAAAATGAGCCCCGTTTTCCGTTGTCACGACATGGCATGAAAACGGCTTGACCGATTTGGCAGATTTTTTTTTTGTTGTGATTGTTATTGTGAGGATAAGGTTCTTATGGAAAAAAAAAATTAGGGTAGTGTAGGGTAGGGTAGAGTAGGGTAGGGTAGAGTAGGGTAGGGTAGAGTAGGGTAGGGTAGAGTAGGGTAGGGTAGGGTAGAGTAGGGTAGAGTAGTAGGGTAGAATAGACTAGAGTAGGGTAGGGTAGAGTAGGGTAGGATAGAGTAGGGTAGGGTAGAGTAGGGTAGGGTAGAGTAGGGTAGGGTAGAGTAGGGTAGGGTAGAGTAGGGTAGGGTAGAGTTGGGTATAGTAGTGTGGAGTAGAGACGAGCGGGAGCAAAGCCGCGCGGGCAAAAGCTAGTTGTATAATAATTCTATTTAAAATCGTCCGTTATACGAGTACATTTGTTTTTATAGATGTTAGTCTTTGTACTAGTTATTATTGTTGTAGTTTTATTTAATTTTAATGTCCAAAAGGACCTTAACCACGTTGAAAGACAATGCTAAAATAAAAACATTTTCAGTTTTGTTTTCTGTGTACTTATGAACATTTATTATAATTTCCAGCGGCGGTGTACATAGCGGGCGTGGTAGCGTCGATTGGCGTGACGGTTCTCGGCGTGTTCTGCGTGCTGTCCGTGCTGCAGCTCGCCATGATATCCTCCAAGGAGCGCATCGTGTTCAAGTACACTCACCTCGTCATGATGAAGTTGGCGTTGGCACTCCTTGCCAGTAAGTATCAGTACATGTACACTTGTTTTGTTTAGGTGGGAAAATCATCCAATTACATCTGCCGCTCTTGGGTGGAACGCTAGGGTGGGTCATCACTAACTAAAAACTCGGTCCTGTTTCTTCGTTGCCTTTCATACTAGGGCCGAGTATTCTATAGGTTCGGTATGGACGGTCAGACGGCGAGCTACCCATTGCGTGGCCGGAAACCGGGATTAGGGTCCCGGCGGTTGGGTCCTGTTCACCCAAGTTTTTGTTATTATTTGATTGCAAACAAGCTGAAAAAGCTTCTTATATTGCTATATTGAGGAGTGTAAAAATCAAAAGATACCCCATCTTTCCAAATTAATTTTATAAATTGCTACCAGGACTTTTAAAACATAAGAAATGGTAAAAGTAAATAGTAAGGAATGATACGTTACGCGCTAACATTGCAATTAGAAAACCTGGGCTCTGTTCACAACTACACGTACGGGTGTAATGAGATTCCATATGGTTTGTTTTTGTATGACTTGTACATCGCATAAAAGCACATGAAGACATTTTGATAACTTTTATCCCACTAAACAAAAGAAGATGCCTGTTTATGTGACTGAGTGTAATTAAGCCACGGTGGATTGATTTCAGAGGTCCACGCGCTAGAGAAGAGTCTCTTATCTTCCGCTGTTTTGATTTAATATTTAAAGTTAAAATCGGAGATGTTACGGTGTATCGATTCCGATTTCGAAAGAATTTCTGGTTGATAAATTTCATCTCCGATACCAATTTCTGTTCCGATTATTGGACCATATATTAGAAATATGAACAAGAACAAGTAGATATTGTTAAGATTATTGTAATATGTGACATTTTTGACATGAGAATTCATGTATTATTTTTTACTTTTCAATTCTTATAAAATACTACGGAGGTATTAATAAGTAGAGGAATTAAACCTTCTTTAACATCCTCCCTTTTTGTAAAGTCTATGAAAAGGTAAATGCGTGTACAAAGATAAATTTACAACTTAATCCTATCCGGTCCAGGATTGATTGGATCGATGGCCTGCTTAGAGGCTTCGTAAGCAGATCAGCACTCTGTAGGTTTGCCCCTACATGCTTCACTTTCAGCTTCCCATCTGCAACGAGTTCTCGGACATAAAAATGTCTAACAGCAATATGTTTTGTCTTTCGGTACAGCTCAGGATTTTGTGCCAGCTTTACTGCAGCGTCATTATCTATCTTTAAGACCGGTATTTCGTTTAATGCAGTTATCCCGTTGAATAGTCTCTGCAGCCACACTACTTCACGAGCTGTCTCGCTAGCTGCGACTATTTCTGCTTCAGTCGTCGAGATCGCAACTGAGGACTGCTTTCTGCTAGCCCAAGTAATAGCTCCTCCTGCATAAAGGCATAGGATGCCACTTGTAGAACGCCCGTCCTTCGGGTCGCCTGCATGGTCAGAGTCACTGTATGCATCCAGTATTCCACTCATATATCCCGCTTTGTATGTTATTGCATACATTGAGGTGCCTTGCAGGTAGCGTAATATCCGCTTCACCTTAATAACATCCT
Organism: Mythimna lalbum; assembly: GCA_949319445.1. Classification (NCBI taxonomy): domain Eukaryota; kingdom Metazoa; phylum Arthropoda; class Insecta; order Lepidoptera; family Noctuidae; genus Mythimna; species Mythimna lalbum. The sequence goes on along the minus strand of OX439357.1, from coordinate 12,736,236 downwards.
CCTTTGAAGGGTTTTCTAAGCTTCGGGCTCCAACAGCATATGCTATGTCTGGACGCGTACCGACCATGAGGTAGGCAAGTGCTCCTACCGCTTGCCTGTAAGGGAATGCCTTCTCGTCTATGACTTCTTTATCATTTTTCCCTTATTTACCAACTCTTATCATTGGTGAAGTAATGTTTTGTGTTTTGCAGTTTGCCATGCCAAAACGTGGTAAGACCTTTTCAGTGTAATGCTTTTGACTTATGTTTATGGATCCATCGTCATTACGATGTAGCTGTAATCCCAAATAATAGTCTGCAGCCTTAGTCGTGGTCTTGAACGTTCGTTTGAGTTCAGACATGAACTTTTCAGCATCTTTTGCGTTCGTAGCAGCCACTAATCCATCATCTACTTAGAGCACTAGGATTATCTTGGCCTGCGCACGTTTTCGTTTAAATAGGCATGGATCCGTTTTACTCTGTTGAAAGCTTATGCTTCCCAGGTAGTTCACGATACATCTGTTCCAGCATCGCGGAGCTTGCTTTAGTCCGTACAGGCTTCGCTTCAGCTTACGTACTCGATTGGTTCCATCATGCATGCCCTCAGGGTGCTTCATATATATCCCTTCTTCAAGAGAGCTGTTGAGGAAGGCTGTGGAAACATCGAACTGTTGGAGCGTCAGGCCTTCGTTAGCTGCAACAGTTATGGCCGATCTGATCGTCGTCATTTTCGCCAGTGGGCTAAAAGTTTCGTCGTAATCGACACCTGGTTTTTGCGAAAACCCACGGGTGACAAGCGTCGCCTTATATTTATCGATGCTACCGTCAGCGTTGGTCTTTAACTTAAAAAACCACTTGCACGAAATAGCTTTTCGACCCTTGGGTAGATCGACAAGTGTCCATGTTTTATTCTCTTCTAGAGATTTCATCTCGCATTTCATTGCTTTTACCCAACACTCTTTATCCTGACTCTTTAGTACGTCGCTATAGGTACTCGGTTCGTACATATCTGACATATCGTCGACAGCGGACATAACGTAGTCGTCAAATTTTCCCGGTGGTGACAATGTCGATCTGTCTCTGAGAGTCATACCTCGATGGATGTCTATTTCTCTATCTGACACAGCCTCATCTTCAATAAGTTCTTTCATACGCTCTGGTAGTGTGTCATCGTCTACGTCATCTCGCTCATCTTGTGTTTCTGGAATATCAGGACTTCTGATACTTTTCTCCGTATCACCAAACGATTCGGGAGGTAAACACTCTTGAAAAGGCTCTGTGGTTTCAGTCAATTCCTCCATTACATCATGAATCGGTTGACTTTCTTCCTCCCTTACAACAAGATTTGGCAGTCTACGTAGAGTTATTTCTATTTCAGAAATTGATTTTACATGATCTGATCCAATTTTATCTTGTGTTTCAGTCCTGGTGATTGCGAACTCTTGGAATACGACATCTCTCGACCGTACTAATGTATGCTTATTTTCGTCTATCTTCAAAAGACGGTATCCATCATTACCATCATAGCCGATTAAAACACATTTTTCCGATTTTCTGTCAAGCTTCGTACGAAATACTACAGAGGTATTAATGATTAGAGGAATTAAACCTTCTTCAGATATCACAGAAAATGTTGTGGTTGTCGAGTTCACCGTGCAAAATTCTATAAAAAATTCTATTTACTTAAAACCAATAGGTTATATAAAATCTTTGCTTAAAACAACTTAATATTTTCAACATTTGACTTTGACACTTGGGGGAGGCCTATGTCCAACAGTGGACGTCTTTCGGCTAATATGATGATGATAATTATGATGTTTATCAGTTGTTTAGTACTCATAACGCAAGCTCTACTTTGTTTCAGACTATATTGATGACATTGTGTGCGAAATTTGTCGAATATTATTATTTTGTGGCTTATTCCATTAAAATTCCGAAAAAATCTAACAAATAACTGTATTAATAACAAAACAATGTAATATTTTCAGCATTGCTGTCAATAGTGGCAGCAAGTTTGTTCGCCGTTCAAGGCGATGACAGGGGTTTCTTCGTGACGAGGGGAGAAGCATTCTATGTTCAGGTATTACAATTATGTTCATCTAATTACGTACTTTTTAGTTTGATAAGGTACCGTTTAACGTGTAAAACCATTGGCCATCGGAAAAATTACCACCTAACCTTATGCGTGGAGCATTTTTTGGTGACGGAACATTATTTTGTTACATCGTTTTAGTATAATTATAATGAAGAATTAAATTATTTTCAATTTATGTAGTATAACAATAAATTATCTTCTTTATTTAATATATGCTACCGTAAAATGGTACATACTGTTAGATTATAGTACATCTCACTTTATTGTAAACCATCGAAAGATTGTGAACCGGAACATACTGATTACATTTAACGCATTATTTTTCGGTAGATTAAAATCTATAGAAGTGAAACTGATAAACAAGGAGAATTTCGTCTCTTTGTATCTCATACTTGAAACTTTGCACAAATAGTAACCTAAATAAATAATATAGGTTGCCTTTATTTATTTTCGGAACTACCCCCAAATTAATAAATTGTTCTATTTAGGGTTTGCGAAATATTGTATGGATGATTCTTATTTCTTTCGCTTTTATAATATTAGTAAGGATTTGTCAGTAGGCCAAGTCAATAATAAACACATCTCCGGTTTATGATTTGTTCAAAGTGAGCCATCCATAAATTTCCATAAACCACGTCACTCGAAATTCATTAAGAAAACGAAGAAAGAAAATATTTTATTTAGCACACATCGTTGACACAGTGTATAAACAAAATGTAGAAACTTAAGATTCCAAAAAAAGGAAACTAATATTGTTTGTCTCACGGTTGCGCCAAATAGGTTCATGATTGTTTTAACGTGTTCATCGACCTCCTTCCCACCCCTTTCCGTGTGACGTAATTTATGGATAGCCCCTAGTTAAGTCTACAAGGTGAGTTTGTTCAGACATCAGGGTGATATCCGAAACTGTGACAAAGTGTCATTCTATAAATAACTAGCAATTTGCCAGCGACACCGTTCGCGAGAAAGGTTTCATTAAAACTAATATGCTTTAAACATTATTTTGAGGGTAGTTTTGAAAAATGAATAATGACAGTTTTTAATCAATCAATCAAGATATTTATTTCTAGAATATGGTACACAAGGTAGTTGTTTCAGCATATCCTGCCATAACATGGGGGGCAAATATATTCACAGTTAGGGCCTATGCACACCACGTTTTTTAAACGCGCCGTCGCCGGCGCGTTTTTATCCTGCAGAGCAGTTTGTTGTCGTTTCTATCGATACAAACGCGCGGCACCGGCGCGTCTGTATCGATATACATGATCTTAGCACTGTATTTTGACGAGTTAATTCCGGTTTAAGAATTTCAAGAAGTTCTTGAAATGATGAATACGACATTCGATAACAATTTGCAATTTTTTTTTTCATGTCCTATTAATTTTCTAAACGTTGTTGTATAATGTCCACACAATCTTCTCTCGCTTGTAAATGGGTGTACCCAAAAACGTCGGTAATTTTTCTTCTTCTTTTTTTAAAAAATTAATAACAAAGCGCATGTAATCAATGCTATCTCAACCGACGCCATCTTGCTACTGTTCACGAGGTTCTGCTTAAAAACGCAAAATACCAGTGCGTTTGTATCGATACACACGCGCGTTTGCATCGCGTCTGTATCGCTACACACGCGCGTCTGTATTTATACAGGTGTGCAAAGGTCTACAGGCTGCGTCTGACTTGCGTGCGTATCGCGTCTGTATCGCTACAAACGCGCGTCGACGGCGCGTTTATAAAACGTGGTGTGCATAGGCCCTTAGTGTTGTCAATTACTACAACCTGCAGATTGCAGAAGTTTTAAATACACCGGCCTCATCTAGTTTAAACTGACGAAATAATATTTAAAAGTGTTTTTATAACCCAATTGCAAAATATATATCATTTATCATTTATTTATCTCATGTATCTGCGCAACTGGACAGTATGAGGAATTATTGAAACAGGTGCGATCTCGGTAAAATGCAGCTGAGAATTTTATTGTAGTTTTGTTTAACTCAGGGAAGTTTAACGATAAGGTTTTTTTTTTCGATGGGGAAAATCATCTTATGACAACCCCCGCTCTTAGGTGGAGCGAGAGATAGCGTCAGACTCTTACTGACTAAAAACCCCACCCCGTTCCTTCTAGCCTTCATACCGGGGCTCGAGTTTCCTTTCAGATAACCCTGGCCCCAGTATTGCCGAGAAGGTTGACTGGATGCATTTTCTTTACAATACTACGAAAACATTAGAATGTGTACATCCATATTCTAATGGTAAACTAATGAACTATTCATATGAAGACATGGAGTAAAAGACGTGAGGAGAAAGTATCTAAGCCAAAAAAAAAAATTATAAAAATCTGTTGTCTTCTTCTTCTCGTGTCGATTCGACTCAAATTTTGTCCGATCAATAGTTAGCCACCTGGACAGATCTGTAGTTGGCTTCGTTTAAGTCATGAACGGTGCAGGTAGTTGTGCATGCTGAGTAGGAAAGGAGGTGACACATATCCTGTGAAGGAGCTCCACACTGGCACTGTATTTGCAATGGGTCATGGAAACCCCATTTTGCCAATCTGTTGTGTATTTACAATTGTAACGTTAAATGCGCAAAACCTGAAAATAGTTTGATCAGAATAACGAGCAGAATCAATTAAACAACTTTTTAGTATAGTTAACATTTTTCAAAAAATTCTTGATTAAAAATGTTGCCCTGTCTATTTATTATTAGGTCAAGCCATAATGTGCGCAAACCTGCCCAAATAAGTAAAGAAACCCAAATGGTTGTAGTCCAATCAAATCCCTACTAATATTATAAATGCGAAAGTAACTCGTGTCTGTCTATCTGTCTGTCTGTTACGCTTTCACGCAAAAACTACTGAACGAATTTGTATCAAATTTGGTAGGTAGAAGAGACACTGGAATAACACATAGGCTACCTATGTTTCCACTGCTGAGCACGGGGCTCTGCCCGCGCGATATAAACTGTAATCCACGCGGGCGAAGCCGCGGGCGGAAAGCTAGTTTTCTCATATGCGGGATGATAAAAGTTCTTATTTCGATGCAGATACGAATTTTGAACAAACTAAAACTGCACATAAAATCTTAAAATGTTTTTTTTTTCTCTCACAGTATTAGGTCAAGTGAATTAAAAATCATTTGAGTTGTCTCAGGTTTTGCGCATTTAACGTTACAAGTTGTTCCTATATGTGTCTAAAAGTAGCAATTTATTGTTATTGCTTTAGAGTGTTTGTATTCTGTGTTACTTACATAATATTTTTCGTTTGCAGATTGTCAGTATAGTGATAAACTCCATCCTGTTTATAATGTCACTGTACGACGCGCTGTTCTCGCGGCGGGAGGGCGGCGACCCAACCAATCCGTTGGGCGAGCCTGAAGGCACCACCATCAACAACCCTGGCTTCAAAGAAGGAAGAGGTAAATAACATTGATTGCTTAAGTATACAACCTTATTTTTAGTATATGCGAAACCTGAAACACCTGTCTAGTATTTTACAAGCTTTTATTTAGCTTCACCTGTCCCTATGTTTGTCTGGCATCAAATCTTACAAGTTAGATTTGACCCACTTACCGGTTACCAATTGAGCTGAAATTTTGCATGCATGTGTAAATCAGATGACAATGCAAAATTATTGTCATAAATATGGCATATTATGGCAAAACGACTGGACCTAACTCCAGTTTATTTTCGTAAATAATTTTCGTCTTTACTGAAGCATAGGATATCTGATTAATCTCCTTGGATTTTTCATAATTCAGTTTTGAATTTTTGTTGTTAAAATCTTTACATAAACAAGTTTTTAATGAAAATCATTTTTTTATAGCAAGCTTTTATAGCGCAGTACCTATACTTGTATAATTAATACTCGTCAAGACGAATCATACGAGCCGCGAGCCCAAACTCGATGGGGTTGTGTCGTTTATCTACCAAGTTCCTACAGCCACCTTCCAGTTCCATCATAGGATCAGCTTCATGTCATAATAATTTTGCACTGTCATCTGATTTACACCTGCATGCAAAATTTCAGCTCAATCGGCAACCGGGAAGTTGGTCAAATTTAATTTACAAGATTTGATGACAGACAAACATCGGGACAGGTGAAACTAAATAAAAGCTTGTAAAAACTGAACTTAGCGATTGTCAGACGGAAGTGTCTTAGATAGTATTCTAAATTCGGTCCACTTGTCCACCCCATTTTAATTAAACAACCATATGTTTCAGGGATCTCAATGACAGACGCATCAGGAAAGCCGTACAGCACAAATGGCCACGGGAGCGTGGCCTCAATGAACACAACGGCAACCACACTCACTGGCTTATCAGACGCCAGCACGATCACCAGATCACCCCTCAGGTCTTCACTCAAGAAGCCACGACCTAAAGAAGGTGAACCTGGAGGCTTAGGCATACAGAATCCAGGGTATTCTGGACATTCACCTCCGCTAAACAGAAATGGAAGCCAGAAGAAAGTGCGCATACAAACACACAGTACTGAGGTGTGAATTGATCTTATTATTTTAGTTAAACTCTAAGTTATGCTGAAATGTGTATCATCATCATCATCAACATATCTGCCGAAAGACGTCCACTGTTGGACATAGGCCTCCCGACGTCGCCACAACGACCAGTCCTGTGCGTCACGCATCCATCGGATTCCCGTGACCCTGACCAGGTCATCTGTCCACCTTGTTGGAGGCCTTCTAACGCTACGTCTTCCGGTACGTGGTCGCCACTTCAGAACCTTTCGTACCCATCGACCATCTGTTCTGCGTGAAATTTGTATATTCAAAAGAATTTTGAACCGAAACCAATTAAAAGATAACCTGAATTGTAAGTTAGTAAGGGTGAACAAATATTTATCTGAGTGGAACGCGTCGAACGAATTAAAAGAAAACAATTTTAGAATTCTTTATATAAAATCCTACGAAACCCCGCACACTTAATTGCGTCGAAACGTCCGAATCTGGAAAGACTTCAGATATCCTAGACAAATCCTGATGCACCAAAGCGCTGCCTTTTTACCCACTATCTTTTTTTGCCCTTCGATGTATTTCACTTTCTTCATCTTCCATTAAAAAGCACCTACAATAAAAACCTCAAGATCCATCAATTCATATGTAATTTCAGTGTGACAGGAGATTTTCTCGGCGCGGTCGATTCTTTCGGTGTAGATATGTGTTCGAAGCCATTCTTGAATTCGTTCGACGTATTCGGCCCGGATAAGTGTGCGTTCACCTTAAGAGGTTATATGTATAGTCCATGGCAAAAATATGTATGTGTGCCACTTAAATGTTGCATAACCTGATAAGTTTCATAAGTGTCGCTTCACATGAGCTACATGCCACAGTCATAAACGCCGCCACGAGAAGCTAGAAGCAGACACAAGCCACTTGTGGGCAGTGGCTGCTATTTTTTTTTAACCCATGTGCGCAGTACTATGAATCGAATGGACTCTGACGAAGAAGGTTTAAATGTGACAATGTCGTGTGGTGGTGTTTTGTATCGGCGTTTAGTAGCCAGTTCGGGCTACAAGAAGCGAGAAGCGGCGTTTTGTGGCATGTGGCAGCCAACGGCGTCAACCGTGTGCGGCGAATCCATTTACAATATATTGAAATCTACAGTAAATATGCCGGTGGCGGCGTTTTTTAGTTGCGGTCGGTGGCCCGTGTGCGACCACCCTAAGAGACAATGCTCGAAATGTCAGCCGCACATCGTAGTTTCATAAGCAGTAGGTTCAAAATAACTGTTTTTTTTTGCGTTTGGTATCTGGAGATATATATTTTTTTAATGTATGGTTAAGTCAAGCAATAGATAATAAAATACTAATTGTTAATTTTCGGGAAATTGCGTTGCTTTTACCATTTGTTAACTAATGAGTACCTAACTATTAGACAAAAAGAACGACATAATATATTTAGTGTTATTCAACAATTAATAATAAAAATAACTGGCCTTTAGTAAATCAATTTATAGTAAGAGTATTGGTTAATTGTTTAAATTCGATCAAATATCAGAATACAATGTGTGTGAATATGCTTTAATGTGCAACTCATAATATCAATCAATATTCGAGGAGCAAATTGTTTTTCACTGTGTATAGGTACATATTTTATCCCTTGACTGAAATGAATTGAAAGAATATCTTGCTAAAGTAGGCGCCAAATAAACTTGGAATTACGGTCATTGACACCTACATTGTTTGTTTGACATTCTTAATTAAAAAAAACAGAAATAAAGACAAAAGCTGTCTTGAATCGATATTCATATAATGTCGGATATATCTATACAGAGATATTAGGAAAAGGTCAATGTACTTTATTCCAAGTTTATCTGGCGCCTTGTATAGTAAGCTGCCGTAACCAAGTCGCGGTCTATTTGCTGGTGAGTTCTCATATCAACTTGCTTATGTATCAGAAATAGGATAGCAGGTATCATAGAACTTGCTTCTTCGGTCAAAATTATTAGGAAAATGAAGTTTCGTGGTTTTCAATTGCAATTTACTAACTTATTGTATAGTATTTATTCCAAAATTAAAGTGGAGTATTATGAAAAAATTAAAATCTGTTAAAAAGTATTGTTATTATGTGAGCAGTAAGGGCGATTTTCATATTTCATGTCAGATTCAAAAACAGTTTTGACCAAAAGTGTAGGTGGTATATTTATTTAAACGGATTTAGTAATGGGGTTGTAGACGTAGGTTGACTTTTTAATAGTAACAAGACACTGATCGATTTTTAACACTATAGGGTAAACATAAGTAGGATTTTTTATGTAATGTGTACGTTAAAACATTAGGTACCTTTTTACTGTTTTATATTAGCATGTACATTTCCACAAGTGTGCATACAAAAATAGTTCTAAGTTAAATTAAACTTTCATTCAGAATCTTAAAAAATTGAATGACAAAGTTCAATTTTGATGAAGAAAAGTTTTATTTAGAACTTTTTCATTACAAATTAGCTACCCTGCTTGACTTGGATAATAAAACTGGACAATACCTCGTGATATCTCGTATAATTAACACCAAAACCTTTGAATACAAATTTTGAGATAATAATGTGAAAGCGGTCTTGGCCTTTAAGCTAGAATTACACTGTTAACACGCACACGTGTAACACGCCAGATTTGTACGTAGAACGACGTCGGGTGGCGTGTTACAAGTGTAGCTGTACTAGCCTAGTTTCCATATAAAATGTATGGAGACCGACGAGCCCAGATCGGCGTGTGGCACACGTGTTAGCAGTGTAGTTCTACCTTTACTCTTACCTCAAGAGCGGTAGCGATGGGTGACTACTGTCGATGCCCTCTGCCCGAGCTAGGGGACATAGGATGTCCCCTAGCAGAGGGCATCCTATTAGGAACTTAAGTCAGATAAGTCAATATGAAAAGCGCATAAACATGCATGGTTTCGAACAGTAACGCGATCTCACAGATTGACAAAGATGACTAATCATCAAGAAAAAATTAACATCGACCGCAGTCAAGCGCTAGTTCAATTAAAAAAAAACATTGTTGTGTAACTGTGGACAACGCTTTTGAAGTAAGTTTCACAAAAAAATAAACTATCTGAGATTCTGAATAAAAGTATAAAATAGAAGTCGATGCACTATCCACATATCACAAGTTGATATATCTACGTATTTTGTTTTATATTATAAGAATACTTTTATTATTTACAATTTATAAGACATTGCAATCATCTGTATATTTCGTTTGAACAAAGTTCTTAATTGAATATTTTATTGTGTATAAAGTGCATATGTGTACATATATCAGCACAAAGTGTTGTAAATTACTTTTTGATTTTTTGCATTATACAGCTTTGTTGTATATTGACATGCAATTTTAACATTTATGTATTAGAATTAAATTCCGATTTATCTATAAGGTTTAATTAAATATAAGTAAGTGTAAATATACGTGAAAACCCACCAGCCTTTTTGCGGATCATCACATTTTAGCAACCTTTGATTTGTCTCCTGTTTCGTATGAAAATTCGATCGTAAGATTCGTGCCTTACCTTTAGAATCCAAATTTGTGCCTTATGTCCTAAATGCCATTTATCTATTGAAAAAGATATAGGACGTATGATCCCTAAATTTAGTTATACCGTCCAAATGTCGAATTTATTTATATTTTTGAAGTTTTTCAATTAAAACGCTTTTTGTACTCTCAGCATGAAGTTCAACATTTGCTTGGTATCCTTCTTCTGTATTTCAGTTACTTTTACTGATTTCTTAGTTAAAATAATATTATTGTAGAGTATTACTTCCTACTCTGTCCGTCCAAATTCTGGTCTTAACTTTAGTTTCGACGTAACTACTTAATATTTAGTAACTTTCAGATAGATGCAAAGAGGATTAAATCAACTTTATTATTGTTACTTTTATATTGTTGAAGTAAATATAATATATTTTTATTTGTATTGTGCACGCGTAGGGACAGTCGTTAAACTGTATAGATAATTAATTAATGTCATTTTCTTAAATTAATGTTAGCACTTCAAAACTAAGATAAATTATATTTATATTATATTTTTTCTTTTTTTATATGAAACAGATTTTTGCTTTATATTTTTAATTATACGGTATTATACAATTCCGTCCAAAATATCCCATTATGTTAATGATCTGATATTTAGTTATACATATTATTCTTTAGTAATATTATTAAGCTGAATAAAAAAGCAATTGTTTTACAACCAGACTTGCTTGTTGTTATTTTAACAGACATCTGAATATCGACAGCAAAAACAATATTTTTTCTTGATTTTATACTAAAGTCAGTGGTTGACACCGAGTTGGAGAATCGAAATGAAATGGTCGTAACTTGGCTAAGGGTGCTGATGTGCGTTGGTCTAATACAGTCCCAGTACCCCTAGCCAAGTTGCTAATCTGCAACAGTTAACGCTAGCAGAAAGCATCAAATGTACGGGAATGACGTCATCTCAACGCTCAGTCACGTGGTTGAACAAAAGAATTCGACGAAAGCTTGCGTCGAAGCGTTCCACACAGGCGGATTTTTTAAAATTCCTGGCCAAAACCCCAATGTACGAAGTCGGTCATAATAGTCACGTGATGTTATTTTTTTGTATCTTAATGATTCCTTGCATCCAATGACAGCTCGCATAATATTTTAAACGAACGTTTTTATGACTACCCACTATTGCAAAGTATAGACTTCTAAACAAAAACTGAATGTTTTTAAATTTTTCATTCTTATCTTTCAAATTGCAGTTCCTATAATATTCAACTAATTGTTGACGACATATGACGACATTCTGAGAAGATGAACCTAAAAATAAAGAAGAAATAAAATAAAACATTTTTCGTGTTTCTTACTTCACATTGCTAATTGTCCAACGAAAAGCAAAGTAGCACATATTAGCAACTAAAATTAACACCGATAGCCAGCTAAGATGTATATCTTTATTATAATCTTTACAAGATAGTCTGATTCTAATGAATTTGCAACTTTAGAGCATACCAAAAGCAATCATTACGTAAAATTTATATTGCAAATTACTTTAATTATTTTTGTAAACAAACAAATTAAAAACAATAGTGAATTTAATTTGAATACTTAGATACATATCTCCAGCTTCACAATCCATGGTAAAAGTTACACTTAACACGTTCGAAATACGACAATATATTTTTTCAATAAACTCAATTTTAAGCAACATTCAGTTTTTGTTTAGAAGTCTATACTTTGCAATAGTGGGTAGTCATGAAAACGTTCGTTTAAAATATTATGCGAGCTGTCATTGGATGCAAGGCATCATTAAGATTCAAAAAATTACGTCACGTGATTATTATGACCGACTTCGTACATTGGGGTTTTGGCCAGGAATTTTAAAAAATCCGCCTGTGTGCGTTCGACGCAAGCGAAACGGTTATAACTTTGCTAGGGCCGCAGTTCCGGCTTCAATCGTGATTCGTGAAGTAACGTCAAATAATGAGACTATTCTAAAGTAGGTACTGCTACCAATGGGGAATCTCATTGTCAATGTTTCTCCCTAGATCGCATTGCACGATAGAGTACACGGAAATATTAAAGTGAACCTGTATTTAGACTAATGTGATATTATTCTGTTCTGTTGTACTATATTTCTGTTAGTTAAGAATATTATATCGATTGCGTAGGCTGGGACTCCACCAAAGCGGAGACGAGACGAGCGGAGAGGAGATATTTTTTAAACAACCAAAAGAATTATGTTATTGACACATCTCCTCTCCAATCAACTTCAGTGGAGATCGCTGTGCGGAGATGAGATGATTTACTTTTTAATAAGTTTTATATTATCTAAAACTTCCTCCGGAGACCATTCTGCAGGAACACCACGTACTAATCCCATCCTAGTAACTATAAAGGAAGGTATGAAAGCTTTAAAGTTGTGTTTTTCAAGACTGTTATGTGTAATAAAAGAATTCGCGTCCTCCTGGACGCGAATTCTTTTCTAGTTTTCTAACTAGAAAAAATAATGAAATCTTATTTCTTTTCTAGTTTCCTAACTAGAAAAGATAATGAAATCTTATTGCGTCCGATTTTTTTGACGCTACCATTCATAATATTTTGGAAGTCGTTGTGTTTTAAAAACTTCCCAAATGTGATTGGGTGCAAATGGTGCAATGTCGTACCATCATCTGGTGAAATTATTATTTTTTGTACATGTATTACAAAAGGCGCGCTGTCCGTTTTATCGTAGGTTTTTCTACCAATCTGAGTGGGAATAACCATGGAAGGAGCAGGAATATCATTAGGAATTACATTAGATACATTTTCAGAATGGATAGGTGCAGATTCCACAGCTTGAGCAGAGTGTGACTCCATACAACCACAACCCGAAGACTCGGAACCGCCGTGGCGTTTACGGGTACGGAGACGCTTATTACCTACAGTGCTTACAGACATGCATGCGACTTCTTTTTAAATTCCGAGCTGAAGACGATCCATCAGTGTCCATATACCCGATTCATTATTGGATTGAACTGTGACAAAAACGCCGGGTCGGGCGGATCTTTCATCCATAACGTTAAAAACTAAATAATTGAAGAAACTTACCACTACCGAAGAATGCACAAAACTAAATTTTAACTCTAACTACTACTACTAATACTAATCTTATATATAAATGTAAACTTTTTCTCGATGAATATTATAAAAATTTGTTTTGTTTAAATATTATAAAAACCAAAAAATGCGCGCCCGCCAAGTTGGAAGTTTCCCGCGCTTTTCGTCCGTACAAGATCTTGGGGCTGGTGGCCAAATCTATGATGTGGCTGCTATAATTACGATTTGTCGCTATTTAGGCAGAACAAAAATTCCCAAGAATCCCTGAATTTGTTTCAGCTATTATGAAATAATAATAATAATAATATTCCACAACTATCACACAACGCCGTCTAGTCCCAAGCTAAGATTGACAAATTCAGACCTCTACGATGCTTTTTCAGCGAGATATCAACGATAATAAATTTGTCAGCGTTTCGATGGCGCGGCCATGGTGTTTTTGCTTCAAAGCTTCTATATAATAAATATAAACCTAGGATATTTATCTATATTTTTACAAATTCAATCTGTTATTAACCTAAGTTTCAGGTCTCTGCAACGCTTAGTTTTAAAGATCTCCGTGGCCGCGCGGTTCTCCGCGTTTCAATGGCGCCGCCACATTCAAACCCTTATAACTTCTTAACTTTTACAAATTTTTACATAATCTTGGCGTAGTTTTTTTATTTGTTTATCGTCATGGCCGCGCGGTCGAAACGGACAGAAACCTTTGGGACAATATATGTTGTTGAAAACATTCAATTACATTGAACGAAGTGGTCTGCCTAAGGTTCTTCCATTATAAAGAATGTCCTCGAACCTGCCATGCTCAAAGAACTTTTAAAAGAAGTTGGTAATCAAAGTTACTCTATAATATTAGACTAGCTTCTGCCCGCGACTTCGTCCGCGGAAAATTTCTTGTTTTAAAATAAGATTACACTCGATTAGACGATGCGCACGTTCAGCGCTAGATTCCTGAGCACGGGCCTGTGATGTTATGGCATTTTGCCTAGCGAGCCGCTGCGAGCGCTCAGCGCTAGTCTCCCTATCCCTTGTCTCAGAGACATGCTGCCTTAAATGAGATAGAGGCTGCGCACGTTCAGCGCTAGATTCCCGAGCACGGGCCTGCGATGTTATGACATTTTGCCTACCAAGCCGCTGCGAGCGTTTAGCGCTAGTCTCCCTATCCCTTGTCTCAGAGACACGCTGCCTTATCTCAAATAGACGGTGCGCACGTTCAGCGCTAGTTCCTCGAGCACGGGCCCGCGATGTCCTCACATTTTGGCTAGCGAGGCGCTGTGAGCGCTCGGAGCTAGATTCTCTAGCGCGTGCTTGCGAAATATATTCTCTATTTCTCGAGAGGCGCTGCTCATTTTCAGGGGCAGATTCTTCCGTACGGCGTACTCGAGCGCCTCTTGTCTGTGATGTCTGCCGGGACAGTTGCGATTTCCTTTTAGACATGCTCTCAACAAACTACGCACAGACTTGAAAACAATTATGAACAAAAGGAGAGCGACTCGAACACCGTCCGCCTTTACAAAACAAAACAATCGTAATATCGAATAACTCGTATCGATTATTACGATAGAACGAAGTACGAAACTACGAACATACAAAAACGTACAACGAAATTACGATATTTTCGATTATGATTAAACAACCGAAACCAATAAGCAACTGACAGAAGAACTCCAACTAACGACAACGTGGGCGTAATAATTCGAGAGGGTCATCAATCCACAGAAAGTCTTAACACCGCGATTCAGAAAAATTACGTAATTGCAGAACGCCATCCATGGGCAAATAGGTGAAACGTTGGGCACGCCACAATTATGGCGGTAAGTCCCCTCTTTGAGGCGTGGCTGGAAAGGCCTCACGGCGTCCTTACCTTCCGCATGACACAGGTCCTCACCGAACATGGCAAGTTCGGGAGGTTCCTGCACCGAATTAAAGCGGAAGAGACGCCCGAGTGTCGCCACTGTGCGGAACGCCCGGAGGACACGGTGGAGCACACAGTCGAGGTGTGCCCTGCCTGGGCAGAGCATCGCCGTGCCCTCGTGGGGGCGATCGGCGGCGGACACCTCTCGCGGCGGTCTCTGGTTGAGGCCATGGTCCTTAGCGAGGAGGAATGGCAGGCGGTCGCCTCCTTCTGCGAAGCAGTAATGCTAGCAAAGGCGGAGGCAGACCGCATCAGGCAACGGCGCCCCCGCCGCCGCCGCCGGGATTCCGATCCCGATTTCCGGCCACCGTAGACGCGGGCTCGCGGACGGCGAGCCATGGGTAGCTTGCTGTCCGATCGTCCGGTAATGGACCGAGCCCAAGACGTCGACGGCGCGCACTGTTCCCGCGCGCCTCAAGAAGTTGTCAGCAACAGCAGAGGCCCAGCTGGGTCGAAGCCTACCGGGTCCAGGGTTATCCGAAAGGGAACTCGTGCCCTGGTTTGAAGGCTAGAAGGAACGGGGTGGGTTTTTAGTCAGTAAGAGTCTGACACTATCTCTCGCTCCACCCAAGGGCGGGGGTTGTCATAAGATGATTTTTGCCCACCATAAAAAAAAAATAGGTAAAACGTCTGCACAATGAAAGTTACGCTAGGGGCATTTTGCATTTTAGTGATTTTATATTATCTTCGAAACTGTATGACGAATTGCTATGCTGTAAATGGCAAATCTTATCTGTATAATGTTCTTGTGATACTGAAATAATTTATTGTCATAAGAATTAATATTTTGTTGCTCAAATAATCAACCAAACGTAAGTATGCCGAAAAAAAATATTTTTAATGCAATAAAAGAAGTATAAAAGATGAAATATAAAAGATAGAGATATGGTACCGCGGACTTTTTTGTAGAAATAATTAAGACGAACCAGGTAGCCATACATTGTTTTTAATTTTAAGCAACTGTTTAGGCAGCGCACGCAAATAATTCTATTTTATGAGGTATTTTTTTCCGACTTGCTAGACAAAAGTTGTGATAGCTCGGTTAATATACATGCTATAGAAACAATTTATAGCCTATAGCACTCAGGAATAATGTAGCTTTCAGCCAGTAAAAAAAAAAAATTTTAGAATTGGATTATTAGTTCCAGAGATTACCCCCTACATACAAACTTACAAACTTACAAACTTACAAATTTTACCTCTTTATAATATTAGTATAGATATTAGTATAGATGAATCTCCGATGTGACGAGTGACAGTAGAGAGCTGTGTTTTATTTTATTTCTAGCGATTTTTAATTTTTAGAATCCTTTAGGCTACTTATGCTGTGAAAAATGGCGACATCAGGCTTTGCGTTGTTGGCAACACTGCTGACAGTTGTTTAAACTTTTAGTTTTAAAGTTTTAGACTGATAAAGGTCGTCTGTGCGGGAATGTGACTAACATACTATGTAACTGAAGTTCATGAAAGCGCGGGAAACTTCCAACTTGGCGGGCGTGTATTTTTTGGTTTAAAACTCAAAACAAATTTTTATAATATTTATTGGGAAAAACTTTAAATATATATATAAGATTAGTAGTAGTAGTAGTAGTTTAGAGTTAATATTTAGTTTTGTGCATTCTTCGGTAGTGGTAAGTTTCTTCAATTATTTAGTTTTTAACGTTAAGGATGAAAGACCCGCCCGACCCGGGGGACTTTGTTCCCCCGGCCAGCGTTTTTGTCACAGTTCAATCCAATAATGAATCAGGTATGGACACTGATGGATCGTCTTCATCTCGGAATTTAAAAAGAAGTCGCATGCATGTCTGTAAGCACTGTAATAAGCGTCGTCGTATCCGAAAACACCACGATGGTTCCGAGTCTTCGGGTTGTGGTTGTATGGAGTTACACTCTGCTCAAGCTGTGGAATCTGCACCTATCCATTCTGAAAATGTGTCTAATGTATTGCCTAATGATATTCCTGCTCCTTCCATGGTTATTCCCACTCAGATTGGTAGAAAAACCTACGATAAAACGGACAGCGCGCCTTTTGTAATACATGTACAAAAAATAATAACTTCACCAGATGATGGTACGACATTGCACCCAATCACATTTGGGAAGTTTTTAAAACACAACAACTTCCAAAATATTATTAATGGTAGCGTCAAAAAAATTGGACGCAATAAGATTTCATTATCCTTTTCTAGTTTCCTGGATGCGAATTCTTTTATTACACATAATAGTCTAGAAAAACACAACTTTAAAGCTTTTATACCTACTTTTAACGTTACTAGGATGGGACTAGTACGTGGTGTTCCTGCGGAATGGTCTCCGGAGGAAGTTTTAGATAATATAACAGTACCAATTGGTTGCGGTCCAATTTTAAAAGTCAGACGTCTTAATTTTAAAACCATTGTTGATGGTTCAACTATTTGGAAACCATCTCAATCCATAGTTGTTACATTTGATGGGCAGGTCTTACCAAAAAGAATTTTTATGTGTTATAATGCTTTACCTGTAGAGTTATATATTTTCCCTACCATACAGTGCTTCAATTGTTGTAGGTTTGGTCACACTAGAATTCAGTGCAGGTCTAAACCTCGTTGCTATAAATGTGGTCAAGGCCATACTGGGGACAGTTGCGATAGAGAACAAGAAAGTACATCTTGCTGCCTTTGCTCTGGGGCCCATTTTGCTATTAATAAGTCTTGCCCAGAATTCTGTAGGCAAAAATTAATTAAAACATACATGGCACAAAGTTCTGTTTCATATGCTGAAGCTGCAAAAGTTTATCCTCCAGTAACAAAATCATATGCTGATGCACTTTTATCTTCTCCCTCCAAAAACTCTGCTAATATTCCTCCAGTCCCTTCACCTAATAATACACCTGTTCGAAGTAGCTATAAAAAGACTGTCTTTCTCAAACCTCATTCCCCTCCTAAATCTGTACAAAGTTATAATAAAGAGGCTCATAATACCATCATTAAAGATTGGAATATTCCCCAGCCATCAAATGGTTGTGTTATTTCTAACAATCATAATAATGACTTTAAAGACACAAATTTTTCTGTAAATGATTTTCTTTCCGCACTACATAATCTTCTCTCTCAGTTTAATTTCTCACCGTCCAACGCAGCCCCATCTTGCAATACATCTCAATCAATACATAATGGACAACACCAAAATAATCCAGTGGAACTGCCGCAGTCTCATTAACAAAAAAAGTGAAGTTATACATCTTCTAAACAAATATGATCCATTTGTCTTTGCCTTGGCAGAGACTTGGCTCAAACCAAGTAACATTTTTAAAATAAATGGTTATTTAACCATTCGAGAGGATAGATCTGATGGGTATGGTGGAGTAGCTATACTTATCAAGAATTCTATCCCATTTTCTAATATTAGGTTGCCTCATCACAGTGAGGATATTTCAATTGTAGCCATTAAACTTCAACATATATGCCTTGTTTCCATTTATGTTCCTCACCCTTCTGCTCCAGTTCTGCAAGAAATAAAAAACCTTTTTTCCTTTCTTCCAAAGCCACTTTTAATATTAGGTGATCTTAATTGCCATCACCAATCATGGGGTTGTTCAACTTCTACATATTATGGGGATGAATTACTAGATATAATAGATTTTCATAATTTATGCATCTTAAACACAGGAACTGCTACACGTCGCTGTGGTCCCAATCAGAACCAAAGTGCGATTGACCTATCTATCTGTTCACCAAGCTTAGCCTCTTCATTGACTTGGGATATTCTAACCTCCACATATGGTAGTGACCATTTCCCAATAGTTATATCTTATCCTCTTTCCAATGCAAAGGCACCAATAAGGAGATCAAACTTAAAACATAAACTACCTGATAGAAATAATAATGACTGGGACAAATTTAGAAACATTGTTGACAGTAAACTTTGCTCCTTGCCTGTTATTTCTGATGGTAATGAAAATAGTTGTGCTGAAGCTTTAGCACACATATTAATTGCAGCGGCGGATGAAGTTTTCCCTGTAAAAAATAACAACAGGAGCACAATTCCTTCGCCTCCATGGTGGGACTCTGAGTGCACAGAATTGATTAAAAAACGTAGAGAGGCTGAATTCAGTTATAACCGTGATATGTCGGATATTAATTTTGTAACCCTTACTAACTTAAATAAGGAAATTTCTAAAGTATTTAAGAAGAAAAAATTTGATTCCTGGCGTAACTTTTGCTCAACAATTTCACCGAATACTCACCCTACGATTGTCTGGCGCAATATTCGTAGATTTAGGTCCATTTATCATAATTCTTCTCCTATTCCTGACTCATTAGCAAGCGAATTTTTAGACAATTTGGCTCCTCCTTGGGTTCCTGAGGCTATTAACCTTAACCTGTCTCCCTTAACCAATAACCAAGTCACTTCAAGTTCAGACACACATACGACGCTAGATCTCCCATTCTCTCTCACTGAATTAAAGGGTGTTATTCATAGAACAAAGGATTCTGCCCCGGGTATTGATGGCATTCCGTATTCCTTTTTTGCTAATTTAAATGACAATGTCCTCAATTATTATTTAGATCTTATTAATTCTATTATGAAAACAGGAAACATCCCTGTTGAATGGAAACATCAAATGGTGTTGCCATTCCTTAAACCAAATAAAACTCCATCTGATGCTTCCTCGTACCGGCCCATAGTTTTGTCTTCAATTCTGATGAAACTAGCTGAACACCTAATAAAGAATCGACTAGAATGGTATGTTGAAAGTAAGGGTCTTTTGGCGGAATCACAATATGGCTTTAGAAAAGGTAAAAGCACCACTGACTGCTTAAGTATTTTTTCATCCGATATTCGGTTATCGTTTTCTAATAACCAATCCACCATTGCAGTCTTCCTAGATATTAATGCAGCTTATGATAATGTCGTATTATCAGTTTTACAAAATAAATTAAAAGCTTTAGGGGTTCCCTTGAATTTAACTAATTTCATTATTAACATCCTGACTGAACGCTCTGTTAACATGTTAATAGGAGATCGTGATGTCTCTCATCTTGTATGGAGAGGTCTGCCACAGGGTTCTGTACTTAGTCCCCTTCTGTACAATATTTACACTTTTGATTTGGACTCTTCTATAACTAACCATGTCAAGGTTCTTCAATACGCTGACGATTTATTATTATATTCTTCAAGTCAATCTATTGAACAAGCTAGCGATGTTATTAATTCTGCTTTGTGTACTTTAGAGTCATGGCTATATTTAAACGGTTTGGACTTGTCTGTGTCTAAAAGTGCGGCTGTTTTATTCACCAGGAAGAGAAATATTCCCTTAGTTAACCTATTCTACAAGGGAACACTTATTCCAGTTGAAGATAAATTCAAATATCTAGGTGTAATATTTGACTCAAAATTAAGCTGTGTTCCTCATTGTGACTATATTGTTAATAAATGTGAAAATCACTTAAACATGCTCAGATGTCTCTCAGGTGTGTGGTGGGGTGCACATCCCTTTTCATTAAAACTGATTTACAACGCAATCATTAGAAGCACTCTGGACTATGGATTGTTCGTTTTAGAACCTGGTAGTGTTATGGCTTTTAAAAAATTGGATCTGATCCAGTCAAAAGCATTGCGCATTATTTCGGGTGCCATGAAATCTAGTCCTATTAATGCACTGCAAATTGAATGCGGGGAAGCTCCTTTAAGCCTTAGAAGACAATTCCTGTCTGACAAATATTTATTCCGGATTCTTCAGTTCTCAAATCATCCTCTCATTCCAAAACTGGAATCTTTAATGTTACAAATTGAATCTTCAGCTTACTGGTCCCATAAACGTACTCCTTGTTTGGTTGAAAGCTATAAAAAATTCCTCTCGATTTCTTCGCCAATTCACCGTTCAAATAAATTACCCCTTTTTAATAATAGCTATGAGAGTTTACTGTTCATCCCCAATATTGAATTTAATTGTGTAAGTAAATCAGATCCCGATTGCCATTTATGTTTTAATATATTTCTGATTGAACATTCAGACTTCCACCATATTTTTACGGATGCTGCCAAGCATTCCCCGACGAGTTGTGTTGGTATTGGTACCTACCATACTCAATACAACATCATTCAAAAAATAAAACTGCCCCCGGAGACTTCCGTTTTTACGGGCGAATGTTTTGGAATTCTAAAAGCTTTAGAATATGCACGTATTTTTAAGCTCAAAAAATGTTTAATTTTTACCGATTCACAGAGTGCTCTTCTAGCCATAAATAAATCCCCTTTCGAACACAAAGTACAGTCCCCTATAATTTTTGCAATAAGAGAATTGGCGTTCAGAACCATTTCCGAGGGTAACACACTGCAATTTGTCTGGATTCCGGGCCATTCTGGAATCCATGGCAATGTTGTAGCTGATGCACTCGCTGGTGATGCGGTGCAATGTGGGGACTTAGTTCCTTATAAGAACTTTGGCTATGACCTTGAGACGTTGCCAAGGAATTTTCTTCGGGATACTTGGAAGGTAGCTTGGGATATCAGCAGCAAATCCAAGGGCCGATACTTTTCTTTTATTCAACCTGAGATTCCGGAAAAACCGTGGTTTGGCAAGGCAAAGTTTGGTAAGGTGGAGACCTCTATTTTAATAAGGTTGAGACTGGGCCATGTTTGCTCTCCAGTCCATCTTGCCAAACTACACATCATAGACGACCCCATTTGCTCATGTGGCACAGACCTTGGTGACTTAAACCACATATTTTTCTCCTGCCCTTTACTTGACCATTCCTCCTTTCTCTGTAACCTCTTGTCCCTTCGTATCCCTTTTCCTACCTCAATACTTTCTTTACTTTGTACAAATAGCTTTCCAGTATATAAATGTATAGTCTCATTCATCATCCTAAATAACATTAAACTGTAATTTTTGTCATTGTAATTTGCTCATTATCTACATGTTATTATCACCGTTAAAACTGATCCTATATATCTTTTTCTAAATTCCGCTCAATTTAATATTTTTATATTTTGGTTTCCCTAACTTTGATTTATAATAAGTACATATAATAACGAAATACAACCTGACGTGACATTGGCTGAATGCACAAACCGTGCGAAGCCAAAGAAGAAGAAAAAAAAAAAAAAAAGTTTTAGACTTGGTGCCTTGGTTGGTCAGTTGTCAGTTCACTTTACATTCTCTTTGGGTCAGTTCAGTTGGTCTATTTCTACTATCTTTATTGCTAATATTTCTATTGTATTTCTTCAAAAACCAAACTTGTTTACTTATCATTTTTTACGACGAATTTGACTGTGATAGTAATTTGTTAAAATATCGGGCCGTCTATAATGTTGGGACAGTCCATATTGGACTCTTATGCTGTGCGTCTTGTCAGCGTTTGCTTTAATATCAGTGAAAAACGAGGTGTAGGATAAAGTCTGTAAGGTTTTCGAGGATGAGAAATTGTCGATTGGTATCGCCCTTGTGTGAGGTTCCGTAATTGTAAAAAAATTCATTAGTGGTGTAAGAGGTTTTTTTCGAGGTTATTATTATTTTTGTTTTTGTGGGGCTTTGGCAATTTTACAGAAAGGTTTTTTCAGTAAAACTTACTTGCTCGACCTCTGTGCAGGAGAAGTCATTGGATGATTTCCAAGGTCCGTATTGGAAACATTTTCTTTTACATAATATGAAAATCATTCAAAAGTATGGGCAAACATTATATTGATTATATCTATA
This sequence comes from Mythimna lalbum, assembly GCA_949319445.1. Lineage (NCBI taxonomy): Eukaryota > Metazoa > Arthropoda > Insecta > Lepidoptera > Noctuidae > Mythimna > Mythimna lalbum. The sequence continues at coordinate 12,713,500 of OX439357.1, read as the reverse complement.
TATTTTATTGCATTTTAGACTTGGCTTTATAAAAAAAACTTGTGAAGTACTGCCGTAAGACGACCCACTCACCCCGTAATCAGTTTTACTTTAATCATGAAGAATGTTTGGAGTCCCTATAGTGTGCTGGTAGGTTCCAGTTTAATTTGTAAAGGTCTTAGAACTTTTTTTAACTTTATAGTTAATAACGTGAAGATCCTTTAGGCTTTTAACTGCCCAGCTCAGCCATGGCCGTGTGTAGTGCTAATGTTTCTATGGCATTGTGGCAGTTTCTTTTGATTGTTGTATGAATCTTGGTTCAGTGGTTTTTTTTTTCATTTCATAAAAATCTCAAAACAAAAAATTCGCTAAAAATCCTCAAAAAAAAGTTAAGATTGGGTATTTTCAGGACATAAAAACATGAATGACCTGTAAACAAACAATATATTTATGGGTAATCCAACCTCTGTGTATTTGAAGGTTGTTTTTTTGGTAGTATCTGGTATTCATACAGATGCAGTTGAGTTGTTCCTGTTCGTCCGTCGTCCACACTGCGGACGACTGGGAAAGATGAGTTCTTATTGTTCACAGTGTAGACGAACAGAACGCAACATTCCCAGTTATCCGCACCTCATTCATGTCTAGTTTAAGAGCCAGTGTAAAGAAATTTTAAATTAAATGTGCTACAGCATTATATGGCATAATTTTCATATTGTGAGTTGTAATCAAATTCTAGGAAAAAGAGACTTACATATTAATCAGTCTTTTACATTTAGGAACTAAAGAACAATCTCATAATGAGTCTTAGAAATGGTTTCATAATAATCTTCAAACTTATAATGTCGTTGTCGTCGTTAGATTTCAAATTGAAGTAAGTCCAAAATTATTTAACCCTTTGTAGCCCAAGATCATAAAAATTTAAATAACTTTGGTATAAGACAGAGTTAAACAAATAAAAAAACACGTATTTCTCAAAAATTAACCCTTAGAAGCCTGATTTTTCAAATTAAATCTAACACTTTCACGGACAGTCTCAGTTTAAATTGTGTTCTAGAATGACACAATAAATTGCCATACAAATATATTTGGCGTTTAATTACGTTGTGTTCTATGTTATTAGATGTTTATAAGACAATATGACACAACCGTGTTATCACGTCAACGTATCCGTACGTTCTGGCAAGACGTATAGCATAGATGACTAGTAGTAGCGTCACAACGTCATTATACGTTGAACGTGCAATAACGTTCTGTCACTTCCGGTGTTACTCTAATGTGTGATATGGTCACAACGTTTATCGACGTTTGACGTGTATATACGTTTTGTCATATCATAAATGGCCAAATAGAGTGGCCAAATCACAACGTTGTTATACGTCCAACGTGACTATACGTTTTGTCACATCGCATGGAATAATTATATAATGAGCGTGGCACAACGTAACTCAACGTCAGTTTAGTTATGCCACGTTATAAGGACTATTTAAAAAAAACACACTGGAGTTGTACGTAAATCAGAACTTTAATAGTTTGATAACCATAATCAGTCTTAGAAATCGTAAACTCTAATTATTCACCTAATCACAACCATCATATTGCTATAAAAATTGCCACAATCTTTATGTACGAGTATTTAACAAAAAACTTAATCAACTTTTAGTCTTCCTAACATAAACTTTCATAATAAGTAATTATATCAAAACAGAAATTGCAATTTCTGCATATAAAAAAAATCAAAAAATCAACAAAATAGATCTTAGTCTTAAGTTTAGGAACTTGTAATTTTTTTTTTTTTTTTTTTTTTACATATTTTAATTATTTAATCCATAAAATATTATAAAATAAACTTAAATAATTAAAAATAATATATACACTAAAGGCCTAACTAAATATGACGTCAAAAAACTCCTCCGCATCGCTGTCGACTGGAAGTGTGCCCAAAAGGCTGGCGGCATTGCCACGTTGTATGGCAATGCTTAATCTCTGACCGAGGTAGAAGCCAGCCCTTGGGTCACGCGAAGAGTCAACTAAGCGTTTAGATAAATCTTTAAACAGCATATGAGCACTCGGACCCCACGGCCCAAGAGTTTCAACCCCAAACGGCTCAAAAATATAACTGCCAACGAGGCTGTTATATTTCCGCCGCTTGAGGTTCTCCGCAGCCGCCGCGGCAGCACCAGCACAGCACGATGAGCTAGGAAGATGGGATGGCGCAAGAGTATCGACACAGGTAGCGTCCCACACTAAAGGCCTACCCATCTTCCAAGGAAATAAAGACATACCGTCTGGTCTCTTACCATCGTCGCGTGCCAGGCCATGAGGTTCCAAAACAGCCGGAACGCCGACGGTGACAAGGGCTCGTCGGATGATGTCGTTAAGGTTCGCGTGCCGCGCTATGCGTCCCGCACTTCGACTGCATGACAGGCCGTGGTGACCGAGGCTGTTGACAACTTCGCCACAGTGGCAGCGATGAGGAGAACAGCAAGGCGCACCTAGACGTAGGGCAACAGCTAAGCGGAAAGTGGTATCATCGAACAAGGTGCCAATATTCGACGACGGCAGTGCGTGAAGCCAAAGACCTGACTCCCAATTTCCCACAGCCAGCAGGCGCGCACGCTCCGCAGTAGTAGCAGATGTTAGGATTAGGTTTTCCTGAACTACTTTGCAGAGCGGCTCATCCCACCGTCTCTGGGAAGTTGGGTTGTTAGGTGGATTTGTATTCGGGCAAGCGAGTCTCCATGCATCCATAGCCTCGGTGAAACACGGCACTTCTAAAGGAATCAGTGTGGAAGTTAGAATGTTCCTGATTAATTTATCAGTGCCGTGGACCGAAGATATGAATGCCGGTAAACTAATACTGGTAATTTTGCGGACGCCGAGGCCTCCCATACGGATGGGAAGGGTAACTTGAGCCCAAGCTCGATCGTCCAAAGTCATGTTTAAAATTAAAGTAAGAGTATGCCGGATAATTTGGTCCATTTTTTCCAAAAGGTGAGGGTGCTTCCATAAGTGGGAAGCACGGAGGAAATAAATTAATTTAGGACCGAAACAACAATAACGAATTAGGGTAATAGCCGAATGCATATTAATTTCGAGCAATCTTTCTGAAACATCATTGAAATTTTGAATTTTTTCCTCCACAAAACCGGGAAAGGAATCCTCAAAGATTGGGGACCCAAGGAGACGAAGTGAACTTTTGTCGATAATTTTGATTGCAGGGGCTATTGCATTGAATTTCGAATAAGTCAGATTTTTGTCAGTACTTTCAGATAGGAATATTTCACATTTAGAAAAGTTGAGTTCTAAACCAATAGCAGAAAGTTGATTTTTTAAAAATTGTAGATCATTGAAAACGGTGTCTACTTCGCCTCCCAAGGTTCCATCATCGAGGTACCACACATTAAATTTGGAATTTAGTTTTCGAATGATTGGGTGTATAGCTAAGCTGAAGATCACTGGCCCGAGGGAGTCACCTTGTTGACAGCCAACAGCGGATTCCAAAACGTTGTCCCGAAACAGTAATTTCGGATCAGGGGGGTCGGGAAAAGAGAGGCCATCCGCTGGGGCAGGGTGTTTTCTCTCCAGATCTGCGAGAGTATCTGGAGAACACGGTGCCACCACGTCACTACTAAATAGGATCCTGGCTGCTCCGCTAATGTCACCTTCCCCCAGCTTTGTTTCTACCAGATGCGATATACCTTTAGAAGAGGTTATTTTCTGTGTCGGTAATGTTGAATCTAAATTGCAGGCCGAAACATTACAGTTGTCTTTGATTTGTGCAGTTAATGTCTTTTTTGTTGCCAAATTTTTTTGGACGTGTAAAACTCTGTAGGGGAAGGTGAGCAGATGTTCCCAAGCACTTTGCGAGTTCTCCCGTACGGCAAGGCGAACGCACCCTGCTAGGTGTTGAGCCACAAGAGCTCTAGCGCCGCGGGGAACTCGCTTTAAAACAGGGCAAGAATGTTTGAATTTTGAAAGAGTTTTCCAAAACGGATCTAACGATGAAGTAGTAGTAGGTGAGGGAGATGGTGTAATTACAGGGTCTGAACTGAGTGCATTTTGGGGTTTATGTGCCTTCCCAATATGCACACTCAGACCCCGCTTACCTTTAAAAAATCGTGCCTCGGTACACAGAGGGCACCTCTCCAGGATGTTTAAAGGTTGACTCGCACTGTTTATTTCCACTACACTGTTGTCACTAGGCATTGGATTAAATGTTTTACACTTAAGCCCTAACTTATTTACAATTAAAACAATTAAATACAAGGAAAATCAATAAAAATAAACACTGACTAAAAAAAATTTTTGAAATGACAAAAGAAAATGACAAAATATGTCAACTGAAGCGGCGCAGTCGCGTTGGCGGCCTGGGGCGCCGCGACACCGAAGATGGCATTTCGGTGGGCGGCGTCCGGCCAACCTTTGCCTGGTGATCTGGCGTCGCGCCTTCGGGGTTATATATATATAGGTATCTTCTTATATTGTATCAACAGAAGGATATCTTCTATCCTTCACTACGAGAGTAACTCTCACTCCTGTCGTATAGCCGCAACTTTTCCAAATAATATAAACTAGTGCTTGACGATCCCACTTGATGGTAAGCAGTCAAGCAATCGTAGAAGGTGAGACGCACTAGTTTATTAAATTATAATCTGACGGGAAGACCGCATCAATCAAATTCAATAATAATCAATTCTTCTCTTGATATTTATTAATATCGTATTTATGTATTCAATTTTATTTTGCATTTTATATTGAATAAATAATATTTAAAAATCCAATCCAATAATATTTAAGGTTGCTTGACATATCTACTAAACTGTCACGGTCAGTCACTATCACACGAATCGCCGGATTATTGGCACCTATTGTAGGACCGAACGGGCCAGCCATGTTGAAGTTGCTGTTAATAGTCGCCAGCCAGCCTTGCGGAATAGCGCCGTTTACTAAATAGCAAGCGCCTCTCGCATTATTTGCGCGTTCTCTTCGGAGGACTGATACATTATTAAAGCCTGCGGTATTCGATCCGAACGCTGCTGAGCCTCTAATCTGGCACTGCTTACGGCTCAGTTTCTGAATGTCAGGAGTTGGTTTAAAAGTCTTCGGTTTTAGACTTGTAATTAAATCAGTCTTATGCCAATTTTCAAAGCACAATGCACAAAGTGGTGGTTTTTCTTTGCAACCCTTACATCTTAAACCTGTTTCTTTTCGACGTTTATTCTTTGCACACATTTTGCATTTTAAGTAGTTTGAAGTCTTTTTAGAACCAGGAGGAAGCGGAATCTTTTCAGGCCAATGTCCACCGCTGCTATCATGAAGATATGGGGAGGAAGGTCCTGGATATGCTGTTCGGTCTACTGTTCTATTATCGTTCCTGGAATGCTTTACCAAAAGATCAGGTTTATGGGCAGGACTAATACCAATGAATTTTCTTATCAATTCCTCTCTAAAATTTAAAAATTCGTATTTCTTACTGTTATTCATTTTGTACTTTCTATATAAATAAAAACTGTTCCATACTGCTAAATCCAGTAAATGGAAAAATACTTTTTTGTACCACCTCAAACATTTTCGTGGAGACGAGTAATACGATACCATCTGATCAGCACGGTCGATGCCAGACATAAATTGGTTGTAAGAGACCACTTCTACCGGTTTTCGCTTTAATTGTCCTCGTCTATTGGCAATGTTAACCAATTTCGGATGATCCCTTGTAGTAATCATAGTTACAGTTCGCTTATCAACCCACTTTGAAACATAGACATTATTTTTCCGCACCCATACGTGTTCACCCTTCTTTAATTTTTTCTTCATGACCTCCTTTGGGTTTTCTTTTCGGTTTGTTCTGAGGGTTCCATTTGTGTGCGTCTTAAGGTCCAGTAATTTTTGTGATAAACCATATGAATTGTAATAGTTATCCATGAATAGTTCATGACCTTTCAGAATATATGGTTTCATTAGTTTTAACACAGTCTTTTCAGTTTTTTTACCCTTTTCAGTAGAGTCATCTTTACCAGTATACATTATTATATTTAAAACATAGCCATTAGCTTCCGTCAATTCATAGAACTTTATACCATATCTTGCTTTCTTTGATTTTATATATTGTCTAAACGATAAACGCCCTCTAAATAACAAAAGCGACTCGTCTAGTGATAACTCTTTTTCTGGTGAGTAACATGCCTGAAAATTCCGCGTAATAGCATCCATAAACTCAATTATTTTATCTTTGCCTTTAGCACTTAAAGGGGCTGTGTATAGACATCTTAACAGTTGCTCAAATCTACGGCCTGACATTGTAGATACAAATATAGGGTGATAGTATAAACTGTCCGATAATGTAAATAATTTTCGCTTTTCGGGTACGTTAATTTGACCACTTAGCAGGCATAATCCTAAGAATTTCAGCATCTCGTTACGATCTGTAGGCTTAAATGAATATGATCGACTGTATCTGGTTTTAGGTTTATTACTTTGACACATATTGGCGCCATATGCATTTGTGCAATCTACTAAATAATCCAGAATAATGGGTGGAAACAAGTGATTAAATACATCAAAAACGGTTGTGTTAACATCTAAGGTAAACTTCACCCCCACAGAATCAGTATCAAAATTAAAGTCTGGTATGGTTGTTATCGTTTGTACCCAATCTTCTTCATTAGTAGTTGTCTCAGGGGGATGAGATTGTCCTTCTGACCAGTTTTCTAACACGTTGGGTGATGTTGGTAGCTCACCTGACAACCTACGCTCTACTAGCACTTCCCCATGTTGGCTGTTTTCCGCCACGTCATGAGAAATCGGTATTGATATATCCAATGACCCATTTTGAGAGGAATCAAATAAAGGTGGTAGTTTATCAAGAGACCTAAATCCTCCCTCATGATCTAAATTTTCAGCAATGACATCAGAAATTAGTGACAATGTTGACAAAGTGTCATTCCTAGAAGCGTTAGTGGAAGCCGGTAGTAGGTTTTCTGGAGCAGTTTCAACAGACGTGGGTTGGAGCAGATTTGATGTATTCAATCCTATATTTTGGAGCAAGTTATGTGCAGCAGAGCATCCTGGTATTTCTTGAATGATCTCATCATGGCTTTCAGTTACGGTTGAAGCTTTAAATAGTTTTAATCGTTTGGCTAGGGGGAAAATTTGGTCGGAGGAACTCGAGTCATTCTCTATATCCGCCTCTTGAATACGAGATTGGGTAGTAGTTTGAGGTGATGGCGTGTCCATAGAACGTTGGGTACAGTCACTTTTAGTTGATGGTGCATCGCTATCATCATCACTAGAGTCAGAACTAAAATCGGTGTTAGGTTGTCTAGTTGAGATCCCAACAGATTTTGAATGAAGTTTAGCTGCGGGTTTTGACGATTTCTGGCGGTAAAAAATACGAGAGCTCTCACTACCTGATGTATCTCCTTGAGGGTCAAAATCTTTGTCAGATCCAAAGTCGCCATCACGATCCTGGAATGGGTCCGCCTCGGTAGAGTCATCAGAATCTTCAAAAATTTTCATTAGGCTTCTCTTGCGTTTATCCATCTAAAACAAACAAAATAAATCATAAAATACTATTTACATACAATATGGTTATAATAGAATTCATTTACAACTTAGTAATAATAAAATAATAACATTATATATGTACTTACGATGTTTATTTGTCAGCAAATATTACGATTCGCCGCTCCCGCGCAGATGGAACGCGCGCACTCTGCTCCCGTGACACAACCGCACTGAATGTAGAGACGCGGTGAGGCGCGGAGGGCGTATATACACGGTGTGCGTGTGTGTGTAGTATCGCGACGTATAGTCAAACGCACATTTTGGAAACGATTAAAAACAAAGTTCACGTGGCAGTAAAGTTTTGAGCTTTCGATATGTTGTGACACAAGGTACCATATAACGAATTTTTGTATTAAAATTGATCGGATATCAACGCCCTGCCGTATATAATATTCTGTTTTTGAACGTTATCATACGTTGTGCCGTATCTAAGTCTCAAGTCATGACGTACTATTACGTTGTGTCCGTGAAAGTGCTAAATAAATATTAGTGTATTCTCTGCAGGAGTTAGATAAAAGGAAAAAAAATAAAAAAAAAAAACTAGTATCAACTTTGATACTTCAGGCATTAGAGGCATAAATAAGTCTGAATAACAAATACTGTTGCTAGGTATGAAATAATGAGAAACATTTGTTATTTTTGTTGTCACATAAAGAAACTTTACATTTTACGCAAACCCATGAAGTAAGTTTTCTACAATTGTTATATTTACATTTATTCCTAGTATCTAAAAACATTTTCTCATGGCCGATTAGATCGTAACATTCGTCAGTAAAGGGCAGGACCTGTACACCTGCCCGTGGTTTTTTAGAAGGATCAGGGATTTCTTCTCGTCGACTGGTAGGTACTTGGTCTTCACCTTTTATTATCTGACCGAGTTTAATACCGACATAAAGTGTCGGCAAGCTCGGTCCTGAAGTCGGCTAACTTCATTATATCCTTCTGCGATTTCCTGCTCACTGTACTAACCTTTTTGTACAGCACCCGAGCATTTATCACTGTCATGTCCAAAAGATGATAGAACAGCCTTGTTGTCCACTTTCTTGACTTTATGCGAATGCGATAACGACCAATGAAGCTGTCCATCAGATCAACACCTCCCATGTGGGCATTATATTCCTTTAACTGCCGCACTCAGAGACGCCCATTAACGCTAATCTCTGATTTACTAATTTTGTCATTGAATAATAGTCTATATCTTTATGATGTTAAGTACCTTAGGTTTTGCTTTAATTGACATTAAAGTAAAATGACATCTCTGAGTGCGGCAGTATGACCCGAGGACATGCTACTTGGATATTCATTTTTAGATTTTTTTCGTAACGGGTTACAGTCTCTGCTGGTTCAGCACCAACATAGGTGGAAAGCAATAAAACTTGTAATAAACAAGTTTTATTGCTTTCCACCTATGTTGGACGAGTCTTTCCAGCTCGTTGCCGAAAATTCTATGCCTTCAAAAGAGGCAACGTTTTCATGATATGTGCCGCTGGGTGGTCTTCAGGATTTCCTTTTTCTCTGCCAACTTGCAGGATTTACCAAGCCTGTTTCTCTGTAAAGTGCCAAGACAATATATACCTTCATTGGTCAAGTAATGCAGCAGAGGAATATTGGTGTAAAAATTATCAAAATAAATGATATGGTTACCGTGGGTTTGATTCCCACCCAGGACAAATGTTTATGTGATGAGCATGATCATTTGTTCTGTGTCTGGGTGTAATTTATCTATAATATGTATGTATTTAGAAATATATATGTATGTTTATCAGTTATCTAGTACCCATAACACAAGCTCTGCTTAGCTTGGGACTAGACGGCGTTGTGTGATAGTTGTGGAATATTATTATTATTATTTATTATTATTATTATTACCGAATTTGATACTACTCCGAGGTCTGGTTCGCCAGATAGACCAAAAAAAAAGTAAAGAATACATAATATAAGAACACTTTATTTGTTTATTTAGAACTAAAATTAAAACTTTGTGCAACTACACAATTAAAATTAAACAATTAAAGGCAACTGTTCCAAAGCTTCACAATCTTCTTCTTCATAAGAATGTAATGATTCAACTGGCCTTGACAACACAGCGCTGAAATATTTTAACTCTGGTAGTTCATTCCATCGTTTACCATAATGAGTAGTGAGTAGATTTTTAACGTCTCCTAGTTTCGCGTCTTTAACTTTGACGTACAGAGGTACAGGGTCTGGGTTAATCTGACTAGCAGATTTTCCTTTCTTGCAAATGTTCTTAAAATCTCCTAGACGGTTGTGGTAACTTTCTTCGGCACGCACCACGACGTTTGTCTTTTGTTTGTTTTTTTTAATAAAAAATCTCTTACATTTTTTAATTGAGAAGTGCATTGCAGTTGTAGTCTTTAATATTTTTCCAGTTGCTTCTTTCCATTGCATAACTTGCACGTCAGTACCTAAATGGAGCACAGTAGCCTGTTCTTTAAAAAAGTTTTCATAACCATCTGGTCCAGGTATTGATTCCACTTTTTTAATTTTCTTTTCGATTTGTGCAAAGACTCTGTCTGGGGGCAAAAAAGAATGGCCTACGATAGGGAAAACAATCTCGATCATTTTAATCCTATCCGGAGCATGATCCATAAGGTACTTAGAGGCCATACCAAGTACAGAAGAATTTTTATTCTGCCCACTGCAGCCATCTGCGACTAAGCGTATCGAAGTCACTTTTTCATGTTTCTCGACAACAGTACACAGTCAGTGAAACACGGCACTGGCAATTTGACTGGCTTGTTGGTCTAGTGGTTAGTGACCCTGACTGCTATGCCGGAGGTCGTGGGTTCGATTCCCACCCAGGACAAATGTTTGTGTGATGAGCATAATCGTTTGTTCTGTGTCTGGGTGTAATTTATCTATAATATGTATTTATTTAGAGATATATAAGTATGTTTATCAGTTGTCTAGTACCCATAACACAAGCTCTGCTTAGCTTGGGACTAGACGGCGTTGTGTGATAGTTGTGTAATATAATATAATATATATATAATATAATATAATATATATGTGTAATAAAAATATATAATTTCGTTTGATGCTTTTGGCAATAAGTCCTCGGTCCAAGTGTATGCAAACACATTCTCGCTATTTAGTTGGGACTTTGAGTGACCAACAACGATAGTGAAGTTATAAATGTAGAGTTGACGCGAGTAATAAGTAATTTGATCTGGCACTTTCGGCATAGGTTGATTTTTTTGGCAGTCGAAACTAAGAATCAGCAAACTCATCATTTTCTTTTAATAAGTTGTAAAATGCTTTGGCTCTTAAACTGTGTACTCTTTTTTTTAATCACAAAATCCTTCTTTTTATTACTGTCTTTCTCATATTTGATCTGTTCTTGTAATTTCAGGCATGTAGAACAAACGTCAGTCCGTGGGCTTCCGAAACCAATATTAAATGTAGTACCGTAAAATGGGGTTACATTCAATTTTAAAATAAAACTGACTGTAACTTCTTCAGTTATTTATAAAAAATACAAAAAAAAAAAATAGTGTAATGGCGACTCATGGTTTTTTATTGATAAAATTATTTATTTAATTTTTACGCCCTGTAGGTTCCGAGAAAAAAAACATTAAGTGGCTTATCATCTTAATGCTTGATATGGGGTCGGTTTGATTGCCCCCGTTTTTTGTATGTAATAAGAAAGTAGCCCCTAACAGGAAATAAAAACAAAAATTAAAAAAATTGTTCACTCATTATTTTTTTAATTGAAACACTCCAAAGTTCACCGGGGTGTGTTTGATACCAGGGGTAACATTGAGAATTGATTTTAGAGCTATATTATGGTAAAAAAACACGTTTTGATTATAATCAAATATCATATTATGAAATAGACAAAATGTAGTGAATTAAACACAAAATCTTAGTAATAAAACAACAGATTCCTTACAAATAATCAGGCTTCTAACAAAACAACAGATTCCTTACTAATAATCAGCCTTCTGCTTTATTATTGCACTTTAGTGCTTACAAAAATTACTAGAAAAATCGTCAAAATCAACGTGTACTCCTAAAGTAGTAATAAACTTTAAAATTATATTTAACTACGATAAGTATCACGTACAGTCTTTTAATTTAAACATTGATATCAACATTTTACTTAATTTTAATACAAGAAAATAAGAAATTATAGCTTCTTTTACATTTATATTTTGTGGGAGTATGTATAAGTCACTTTCCTGTTTAGGTTTGGGAAGATAAGCTATGACATCAGACTGATCTATAATGGAGACATTATTCTCTACTGCATGAAATATAGTTTTATTTTTCTTGTGAGATTTGAATCCTAGAACAACGAGTTTGTCTCCGACATTTTCTTCAACCATGCAAACATACTGATAAGTTTTTTCCCTTTGGCTGAGTTGAATTTTGCCAAAATAAATTCACCAGTTTCTGGACCTTGCCTAACATTTTCCCTTTGTGTTCTTTGGTCATCTGCAACCGACTCGCAGTCTGTTGCATCATCGTCGTTATCTAGAACGCTTTGGCGCAAATATCGCTGGCTTATGCTATCTTCCAAAATAGTTTCGCCGATATCAGGTTCATTAACCCTAGATTCATAAACTATATTTTTGGCTACATAGTTCATAAACATACGTCTCTGATACACCTTACTTTTAATGTCACCTAATGTAATTATTATAGGAAATATTGCAAAAAAAAAACAATGATTAATTTGAATGAACTTTTATTAAGAATTAAAACATAAAAAACATTTAAAAAATATCAATCTGAGCATTCTAGGCACAAACTACCACGATGTTCCATACACATGTAACGTTTGCAGGACGTGCAGATAAATCTAGTCACACGTTTTTTTTTTATAACAGCAAAAGTTGCATAATTTTCTGGATTGATTTTCAGGGTTGACTAGTACAACTCTTCGAGTGGTTTATCACCTTTTCGGGGTATTTAACACCGCGTCTGTAAATGCACTTCTTCTTGCCCGGGTCATCCGATAAATTTGACTCGTCATAATTAGAGATGTTCGACGGTGGTACGTTTTCTATAACCTTTTCAAGATTATCAAAGTAGGCGTTGATCGAATCCCGGCCTGCTGCAGCCCTTGCTCTTTTTATATTGGTGGCAACTCTTTGACCATATCCATTATTGTGGCGTTTTAGGACACTCATCGCCCAATCAATGCCAGGAATGTTATTTGTGAATTTAGCCTCATATCTTCCATGCTGTTCTAAATATGATTTTGCAAACATTCGTAAGTCAAAACTGGTGAGTGGAAATCCCCAATTGGCACAAGTTGCGGCGGCTTTTAAAATTGCAACTTTTTCAACATATGTAAATACAGGTTGCTCTTCAGGAGTTGATCCATGCATTCCCTTATATCTATTGTATAAAGTACCGAATGGTATTTTATAATTTACCGACGCTGCGTTGATGCTCAAATCTCCATCCGTAACTTTTTGCAGAGCTTCTTCGAGGGTTTCATCCGTATAATTCCTGTAGTGGCGGGTACCCCGGCGTCTTCTTGTAGATTCGCACCATTTTACCTTTAAAAAGGATGACTTTGATAAGCAGTACTTTTAGTATGAATACACGCAAATTTTGTTTCTTGGGGTCACTTTGATAACTATCAATGTCGCCTCGTACCGTTAATCAATTTAACCCCAAGGAATAAAACTCAACACAGAAAACAAAATGGTCGTCATCAATCGAAGTTATCAGATTTATATTATTCTAAAGAAACCGTATAATTATGAAATATAAGTTCTGAAACTACAATAATAATACTTACCCTTGTACCACTGAAGTTCTCCAGCACACTATTTTGCTAGTTGTCGCACAATTAATTTTAAATCATTATTGTCATGGAATGTCACAGCTTAAACCGCAGCCATTTTTAAGAAATATGGCAAAACTGTCAATGTTGCCAACCCAAAATAAAAAAAAAAACATTCTGCAGTCCATAGACTCCGAGATTTTACTAAAAAATCAACGAAAAAAAGTAATCATCAAAGACACGCCGCTATTCAAATGTCACCCCATTTTACGGTATTAAAAATTCTTCGAAAGTAAAATGCTTTAACAGTCTGAAATTGTGCCTCTGCTTGCTCTTTATACATTTTTGTCAATGTTCAAATCAGATGAAAGATACTGTCTGCATTTGATACTTCCTCGACAGTAGTGGATCTCGAGTGGTTTAAAACGCTTAATGAATTTTTGTATGGTTTTTTTCTGACATATTTATGTTCTTTGTGATTGCCTCCCCGAGACTCACTAGCTGAAGCTCCACCACTTTTAAAATTACGAGCAATCACACCATTCACTTGTCCTTTTTTAATTCCTAAAATTTCAAGAAATGTTTTTCTGCACACGGGAATCAAGTTATTTCTTCTTCGACAATAATATACTATTTGCATTCCTTTCATTTTTCTTGTGCCTGTCTTAGGCCGATGGCGACTTACAGCAGACGCCTTAGAATGTTGCAAAATAAAGTTGTCTTGGTCAATTTTAGATGGTGATTTGTAAAATGCTGCATGAAATTTTACAATGTCAACTTTTTTTAGCGATGTGCATCTATATGATTTTGAGTAATGTTCACATGGGACTTTAATCTTTGGAGGAGCTTTTGGTGAATATCGAAAACAAAAATGATAAATGAAGCAAGCTATAATGCTTTATTAAACATTAAGGGGCAACGCAAATAGAAGACGGCGAGACGAAGGTACGGTACAGACACGGCGCAGATGCGGTGCAGGCGCGATATCTGCGCAAACAGACGCGGGGACGATACGGCAAGTTAAGTCATTATAGAGCGTGATATTGACGGGATAAGACATGTATTCCTCTTCAGACGAAGATGAAGATGCACTGGCTTTGCTACAGATTATTAATTTACAGCAAAGACCAAGAAGGTATTGGATACATCCAGTGTGGAGAAATGCAGAAGAGCACAGGTACTATAAAATAATGGAAACATTATATGAATATCCTGATCGTTTTCGCACAGTTTATAAAATGTCACTGGAATGTTACCATATCGTATTGTCAAAAGTAAGAGAAGGACTTCGGAAGCAAGTTACAAATTGGAGAAAACCAATCAGCCCTGAAGAAAGACTACTGATAACTTTAAGGTAAGTGAAACTATTTTTTACAGATCAAACTTTTATTGACAAATCAAAAGATAATATTCATTGAAAATGTTTTTGGTTTAGCATCTTTGCTACAATTAGTATTTATAAATTGCTCTCAGTGTTACAGCTAATTTGAGTATCTGTCAAGCTGTCATCATGTGCTGTCCTTATCTCACAATACAGAATCAGCGCATGCGGACAGGGGCAGGGTGGCACCTCAATCTGTTTGGATTGAGGTACCACTCAGAACTGGGAATATTATGGATGAGTTTTCATCAAAATTTCGTAGTACTCCAGAATTCTGGAGTACTACAAAATAATACAAAATTTTGATAAAATTTCATCCATAATTTTCCCAGTTCTGAGTGGCACCTCAATGCAAACAGTTAGATTGAGGTGCCACCTTTATATTCATTTAACTTTTGAAGTATTCTAATACAAAATCCAATATCCGTTCTACAAAATTTTCTAAACTACTACTAAATAACTCCATTAGCCACTTTACGATGCGAAAAGTGGCACCTCAATCTAAACACACAAATGTTACATACTTATTGCTATTTTATTTTTGTTACAGATACTACTCAGATGGCTGTTCGTTTACATCACTTTCTGGATATGTATTGAGAGGAGGCAGTACCGTCCGGCAAATTGTGCATGAAACCTCTAGCGTTTTGTGGGAATGCCTACAGCCGGAATATATGCCTGTACCTACACGACAAAAATGGGTAGAAGTTGCTGAACGGTTTTACACTCTCTGGAATTTACCGAATTGTGTTGGGAGTTTAGATGGAAAGCATATTAGAATTACAGCGCCCATCAACTCGGGTTCGACTTTCATAAATTATAAGGGATATTTCTCTATTGTATTGTTAGCAGTTGTAGATGCAGATGGTTTCTTTTTAACTATAGATGTTGGTGAATACGGCCGAAATAGTGATGGGCGAGTATTACAAGTTAGCTCTTTTGGACAAGCTATGGATCTAGGCGATCTCGATTTACCGAACCCTACACCTTTGCCTGGAGAAACACAGAATGTGCCCTTTTATTTTGTGGCAGATGAAGCTTTTCCACTAAAAAGAAATATTATGAGACCATATGGTCGAAATCAATTGACTAATGAGAGAAGAGCTTATAATAACAGGTTGTCAAGGGCACGTAAGTCAGTAGAATGTGCCTATGGTATGTTAGCGTCAAAGTTTGGTGGACTTTACACGCCTATTTGCTGCAAACCAGAATATGTTGATAATATTATAAAAGCAATGTGTGTGTTGCATAACGTAATTCGCACATGTGATGGTAAAAAATCAAATTCACGGTTTAGAAATAATTTGATAGGAGCAAACATTAACATGCGATTAATGGGAGAAAATCCCTACCATATCAGGGAATATCTTACAACATATCTAACACAACGATCTCCGATTCCGTTTCAGACTAGACATAATGTTTAAAATTTAAATAAAATACATACCTGTTGCACCGACTTTTATTGCTATTTCTTGCCATATTTTGTCTTGCACATTTCTGTTACTGTACCCTGTCTTAGTGTAGTCATAGATATTCGGGTATTGCTCAATTAACTCGCAAAACTCAATATTAAACTCAATATCGTCACGCATCCTGTATACGAAGCGACGTGCGTCTTGCGTTATCTTTTGTTCGTGACGAAGGCGGCAAGCGGACGGCGCAGGCACGCCGCTCCTCGCCCCCCGCCACGTCGCCAGCAGATGTAGGCGCAAGCGGCGTCTCGCATTATATACAGTATGAACAAAGATACGTAGCGATATATTTTAAACTGTTCAAATTTTCGTCCATATGGATATTTAAAGGCTGATTTACATTGATACAGTAGCTGGCGCCAGCTACTGTATCAATGTAAATCAGCCTTAATCCATGATTTTAATGAAAATCCGATGTAATTTAACTTATTATGATTTGATTTATGTATTTCGATGTTATTCGTATTTTAAAGTAGTTAAATAGCAAACATAGCGGTTACATATTGCAAACATAAGTACAGTCGACAGCACATCAAGCTATACAGTTTGACCTTGAGCACGCCTTTATTGCACTTGTAATAGTGGCGGCTTTCGTAGCGCAATGTTACACTTGATGTGCTCTCGACTGTACATAGGAATTATAATGATACAAAAGGAGGGAATTAGTATTCGAAAAAAAAACCGAAAGGAGGTGTATTAAATGTTATTTCCACTAAATAGCACCTTGTATAATAATACTCTGTGCCGTACCGTCCCCGCGTCTGTTTGCGCAGATATCGCGCCTGCACCGTATCTGCGCCGTGTCTGTACCGTACCTTCGTCTCGCCGTCTTCTATTTGCGTTGCCCCTTAGTAAAATTCACTACATTTTACACACCTATCGTATAAAAAGTATACACACACGCATGCATAGGCCCACACACCTCAGACTGTGCCTCAGACTTATACATACATAGGTGCACAACTCACTTTCATGTTATACATTTTATGAATCAAATTAAAAAAAGTGGTTGTCTGTAAAGTCGGTTTACGGACGATAATTTTACGTGATAACGTCCACTGTCACTGTCTCACTGTCCACTGGCCCACTGTCCCACTGTCAAAAACACCATCACACTCATAGCCTAATAACAATAGGGAAATTATGTATCGTGTCGTGTGTCATGGACAAACACAAACACGACCACAAAGACAACCAGACTCGATAATTTAAATACATTTTTAAAATTGTCCAGTAGTAAGTAGCTTAGGTTGTTAGTAATTTTATTTTAATACGTAGGAGCAATTTAGCCATCCATGATAATAATAACAAAAATTAGACTTGATCAAATGCGAACTTAATGCAAAATATTGTTTAGCACCAGTTAGGTTGTGGGCTGAGGCGAAAGGCTTTTTAAAAAGGAACAAGAGGTGTGTTCTGCTTGAAGAGCAGATTAAGACTGTCTTTGTCTTTATTTCATAAAATTTCTTATGAGCTAAATACAAGTAACAAAGACTTATTACTAATGTAATTGCTTCCTGTTATCGCAATACCAGGAAGCTAATGTGATAGCATGTATATCACCTTATTATAATGAAGGTTCTTGTGTAATATCCTAGTTACACCTATATAACTCCTTCCCCCTTAAGATGGAGGCGTGCCGAAGACTGCGACTGAAGCTGAAGTGTTTCAGGTTCTGTTTGTTGCAGGGCTGAAGTGTGCGCCGACCTGGGTATCCATCAAAGTTTGTAGACTACCACTCCGATTCCTGTTGCCAGAACTATGATGTATAATGTAATTGATGACCAGCTAGGTGTGCTTGAGATGACTACTGGGTCTATTATCGAGGGTTCGATTTCTTCAGATAGATGAATAGCTTTCTTCAAGTTATCTAGCTCTATGTCTTCTAGTTTTATTTTGATAGGTAGGACTTTAGGTGCTTGATGCGCGCGTGGAAGTGGTATTGTTTCCTTGATGTTGATGTAACGTTGATGCGTTGTTAATGTTCTATCCATAACTTGTACCTTGCAGTTGTTGTCTGTTCAGAAAAACCTCCTTTATTACGCTGGTATTGTATGTCGTTACCGCAGATCGTCTTCCTAACTTCTTCCTGTTTCATGATGACTATCCAGCTGTTGTCCTTGATTTGCTGGATGATGTTGTTCTCATAAGTTGCCGTTGCATAGGTGCAGTTGTGCGGTTCTTGATGCAGGATAAGTTGAGCTATGCAGTCAGTTGAGTGCAGCAGTGCGTTCCATTCTAAGTGTTTGCAGATGACTTCATCTTCTGCTATCCCGGTGCATAACTCGTGAGGATAGGCAAACTCGTTAATTCCCAAGATAATGAAATGATTCTTAGGGATAAGGATCGTGTTATTGTTATTAGGAATGGAATACAAGTGTAATAGGTTATAAGGTTTTTCTGCTACTATTGGTATATCTAATATGAAGTTAATCGATCCATTAGTACTTATATGCTTTTACAGAAATAGCTTTTTCCCATAATTGGTCGGTCGAATCACGAAACGGCGTATCTTTGTTTTGGTAAATTTTACAGCAGAGTCATTTTTATGAAATTGTCACGTTATGTACTGTCATAACTTTATGTCTTATGATTTAATGTGCTTGGAATGATATTTATGTAAATATGTAGCTAAGACTGATTATATATTTAACTATAGTTTCAGTGTACTGCAGTTATTTATAAGGATATAATATTTTTTTTGAAATAAGTTTCACTTACGACTTTTCGTGATATACCCCTAATATCAGTAATTTTACTTACGCCTAGGTAGGTATTGCTTTAAGTGAAATTGAAAACATCGATATGCATGAAAAATAACTTTATTTAAAGATATCTGGAAATAACTGAAAAGAATCACCAAATAATATTAATACCAGAACTTATTATATATTCTGTTTTCATTAATTGCTGTTCATTTTCTTTTTAATCGTGAGGAAGATTTTTAAAGTAAATTACGTGTTCTCGATTTCTTATTATCGGTGTATCTCCACTGCACATTTTCATCAGGTCTTTATATTTTTCTTTGGAAATTTTATTCAAAGATTGGTTTAATTGTTCGACGTTTGTCCTCAGCCATTGTGCGTTTCCTCGCTTAAGTGAAACTATTGCGTATTGTGTTTCCATGTGACTAGTTTTAAAAAACAATATAGTTGGGTTGTTTTGCACTACTCGGAATTCCATTACATCTGTCCACTTAAATGGCTCACCACTCTGGTCATCCTTTTTTAGCATTAGCAACTTTAATTTTGATGCAAGTTCTTTGAAATGTTTAAAATCATCATATTCAAGGAATTTAACCTCATATGGCTTTTTGCGTGCCAATCGAATGATGGGTTCCAATTGGCAGGGAACAAAGACTTGTCATGCTTGTTCCATTGCAAATGCTACCGCGCTATGGACAGAATCACCTTCGCTTTGGCCATGAAAGGAACAAAAATAACGCAAACTGATTTCTTCTATAGATCCACAGTTATTTATTAGATGTAAAAGCATTGCAGCCATCGTGGAGTTTTTATTCTGGCCTACACAGCCGTCGCTAAATAGGAATATTTCTTTTATCCCCTTTCTATCACAGTTTGATAAGAAATCATAGAGACAAGTAGATGATTGAAGTAGATTTCAGATGCACCTCTTTTACTGATCGTCTCATTCCATACATTGCACACACAATCTCTGGAGGCTATATCATAAATCGTGAAGTTATAATTTGCTAAACGTCTCTTATAAAAAATACTACTTTCTTTACTTTGCGGCAAATAAATGACTTGTTGTAAATCGAATGAAGCGCAACAAATTTTAGTATTTTCCATTGCTAGAACTTTATAGTCATTTTTTATTCGTCGTACTTCTTCTTTCTCCTTTATGTGTCTCATATCTATCTTTTAAGTTCTCTTTTATTTCGCTTGTACCTTCCCTGTACGTATTACACAAACTGCATTGGTCTTTTTTTGGACTATGAAAGGATAAATTCATGGTATTGAATACGTTTCTATAAAGTGTAATACTAACTTTTTGGTTATACTCCTTTAAAAACATTTCGTACATTGTCCTCAATGATAGATCATGGTGTAGATATTCTTTTTTACTATCTTTTCTACAATAATGTGATTCCACACGTGGAAATCTGTTAATATGTTCAGTAATTTCAGTTTCTTGAGCTGAAGTCGTGATATCTTTTTAATTTTATTACGTTTATTCACCATTTTTATGACTTAGGTATTTTTTTTTTCTCTCGACGGGGAAAATCATCATTGACGAAACCCGCTCTTGGGTGGAGCGGGAGACAGTGTCAGAGTCTTACTGACTAAAAACCCCGCGCCGTTCCTTCTAGCCTTCATACCGGGGCTCTAGTTTCCTTTCGGATAACCCCGACGCCGGTAGGCTTCGACCCAGATGGGCCCCTCCTGTTGCTGACAACTCCTTGAGGCGCGCGGGAACAGTGCGCGCCGTCGATGCCTTGGCTCGGTCCGGACAGTTACCGGACGATCGGACAGCGAGCTACTCATGGCTCGCCGTCCGCGAGCCCGCGTCATGACTTAGGTATCACTTGACACTTCGATTTTCACTTGGGTAGTCGGCGACAGCGGGCGCAATAAAGTTGTACACGAGTGCTCTGTATGACGCGCTGCGGACGACTGGCGGGGTACGGGAACGGTGACAATGACCGGCTCGCGCGCAAATTTATTGCATGCTTTTACAAATATTTCTTTTTAAAATTTTATAAACTCTATTAATTAAAAAAAAAACCATAATTCACTAATGTATTTATTAGTGAACGTGTGAACGAAATTCTATTAAAATTGATCTAATTACAGTCGAATAAAACTGATTTTTCTTATCATGAACAAGTATAAAAATGCTAATTTTAGGGAAACTTAGCGAATTTTTTGTATCGAGCCAAATTATCTCAATCGTGTTTTGACCCTCATAATTCACTAAGGCCACGGTCTCGGTCTTGTGCAGCGCTACCTTCAACCCTAGACGGCGGATCCTCCCTGCCACTAAGGATCCGCCAGCTGAGGCCAGACAGGCCGCCTCCCTGAAATCCCTCCCCCGGGCAATGAGGAGAGTGTCATCCGCGTAGCAGATGACACTCGTGCCCTGGAGGAGGGTCCCCCGCAGGAGCCAATCGAACCCGATGTTCCACAGGGGAGGCCCCAGTACCGACCCCTGCGGGACACCGGACTCTGCGCTGTATCTCCTGACCGAGCCCAACTTGTCCGCAAGGAGGACCTCGCGGTCCTCCAGGTAGCTGGCCAGGAGATCCCGCAAGTACTGGGGCACTCCGTGATACCGGAGTGCCTCCAATATAGCCGAATGGGGGATGGAGTTGAAGGCGTTGGCTATGTCGAATGACACCGCCAACACTCCGTCCCCCGCCTCCGTTGCCTCCTTCACCTGACCCTTGAGAAGGGTCAGCGCGTCGATGGTGGACCGGCCGTGTCGGAAACCGAACTGGGCGTCCGACAGGTCCGGCCCCACTCCCTGCAGATGGCTGTTAAGCCTGGCTGCGATGATCCCCTCGAACATCTTACCAGCCTCCTCGAGTAGAACGAGGGGCCGGTAAGCCGAGGGGGAGTCCGCCGGGCGTCCCTCTTTGCGGAGGAGGCAAAGTTTGCCCTCCTTCCAAAGTTTCGGGAACCTCCCAGCCGTAAAACACGCGCTGAAGAGGTCCCGAAACCTTTCCTCCATTTGCGTGGCGGCGATGGCCACCACGCGTGCGGGAACGCCGTCTGGCCCTGGGGCCGTCTTCTTCACGTTGAGGTGGAGTACGCCCGCGTAAAGCTCGCCAGCCGTCACCGGGGGAACCTTCTCCTCCGGTGATGCGGCCCCCTCTGGTGGGTCCATCGTTGGTGGGGTAAAGTTGGTCCTGCGTGGAAACAGGGACCGGACCACCCCATCCAACAACGCCGGCTCGAGGGTCTCCGTTAATGGGGGACCATGTGGGCGCAGTTTGCTGCGCGCCGCCTTGTATGACCATACGGATCCCTGTCGAGACCCTCCAGCATTTCGGCCCTCGCCGCGTCCTTGGCAGCGCCTATTGCCGACTTGAGGACCTTCCTCGCCTCCCGGAAAGAGGCGTAGAGGCGGTCCTCCTCGACCTGGTTTCGGGCGCTGCGTCGACGGCTCCGCATGTAGGCCCGCCTGGCCGCCACACTAGCGGCGCGGAGCCCCGCCAATTCCTCCGACCACCAATAGACGGCGCGTCGGGGAGGCGGACGGCGAGACCGAGGCATGCTGGCGTTGCACACCTCGGTCAGGGACTCCCGCAGCTGGGCTGCTGCAGCGTCCACGTCTGGAAGGCTGCCTCCTGGGCTGCCTCTCGGTCCAGGCGGGTCAGAGCCCACCGCGGGAAGGGAGATTGACCAGAGCGGACAGTCTCCCGCGGGCCCCGAGTGGAGATGTCGAACCGCACATAGCGGTGGTCCGACAAGGTCTCCACCATATTACGATGCGTGCGGCCAGCACGGGGGCGGCGAACGAAACGTCCACCACCGATCCTCCCCGTTGCCGCACGCACGTGTGGACCGCCCCCCTGTTGAGGAGGGACACACCGCACGAAGCCGCCCAAAACTCGACGGCACGTCCCCGGACGTTGCACGTGGCGGCTTGGTTGCCCCAAGCCGCCGACTTGGCATTCAAGTCGCCCAACACGACGACCTGTCGCGGCGCCGCCCTCCCGACGAATGCGCTGAGGACTCCGAGAAAGTTCTCGAAATCCTCGAGAGGGAGGTTAGGGGAGAAATAAACCCCCACAACAGCTATATCTCCCCACGCGGCGGCCACGTATCCCGGTCCCCTCTCTAAAAGCGAGAGGGGAGGGGAGTCCGAGGAAGACCGCGTCACCAACGCCACCAAGTCGTCCCGGTCGCCCAGCCAATGGCCAGGGACCGAGTAAGGCTCGGCAACCACCGCCACGTCCACCAACCACTCAGCCATGATCTGCATCAGCAGATCCTGAGCAGCCCTGCAGTGGTTGGTGTTCGCCTGAAGGATGCGATGTTCGACCGTAGCCATCAATCGGACATCGCACCCCCCTCCGCAGCCGCAGACGTCGACGTTCCCGCCTCAAGAACGGGAACGGCGGTAGTAGCGGCAGGCCGGATCGTGGCCTGCGCTTTTCCTTTCTTAGGGGGAGGATTACAATTCCTCCCCTTCATGACGTGACCCGCCGGGCGGCCAGTGGCAGCGCAAACTGCGCAGTGCGGCGTGGCGGCCTGGCAGGTGATGGCCTTGCGGCCCTCCTTGCCGCAGCGGTAACAACTGTCCGTCCTGTCTACCGTGGACGGACAGAGGGCCCGGGTGTGCCCAATGCCGAAGCACCTGTAGCACCGCAAGGGCTGCGCCACAAGTGCCCGGACTGCACCCGAGCTGAAGCCGACGGCAAGCCGTCCTTTATCAAGGACGGCTTTGGCAGCGGCGACTGGGCACTCAATGCGCATGGTGCCCATGCCGCCGCGACCGGGCCTAATGTCCCGGCCTTGCACCGCTGTGGCGTCGCAGCCCCCAATAGCTGCGACCGCCGCCACCACCTCCTCCTTGGAGACAGAGTCGTCAAGGTCATTTATTTCCAAGGCTGCCAGCTTGACAGGTCTGGCAACCTTGGCCACGTCCGCTATTGCCTCCTGCAATTTGGCCGCAAAAACATCAGCGTGGGCACTGCCGTCGGCCCCCGGGAACTCGAAAATTCGACCACGTGACTTTGCCGATCCCCATTTGGGTGGGATCGGTGTTGGCTCGCGCCCGTAACAAAACGGACGCGTAGGTCTCCCCCTGTTCCGCAGCCTCCGCGGTGAGCGTCACCACGACGGCTGCGGATTTATGAGGAGTTAACTTCCTCCTCGTGCCGGCGGGGGCCCCTTTGGCTGCTGGAGCTGGAGCAGCGGCAGCGACCTTGGGGGCCGACTTTTTCCCCCCTTTTCCTCTCCCCTTTCCCTTGCCAGTCGCCCGCTGCGACTGGCTGGGAGGGGCGGTGGCGGGGACGGCAGGGACTGTTGCCACTGCCTTTTTGGCCTTGCCCTTCCCCCTCCCAACCACCTCCGTCCACTGGTTGGATGGGGTGGTGGAAGGGAGGAGGGCATCCTCGGCGGAGGATGGCCCCGGCTCGCTGCGCCTCTTGTCCGCCGCAAGCGGCGGTCGCAGGCGCTTTTCCGGCAATAGCCGCAGCTTCTGGCGTGAGCGTTACCACGACGGCTGCAGTCTTTGGGGGACTGAGCTTCCCCTTCTTACTCCCTCCAGTCTGCGGCTGACTGGGGGTCGTGGTGGCGGGAGCGACAGGGGAGGCCAATGCCGCCTTTTTGCCCTTTCCCTGCCCCTTCCCTTTTCCGGCCACCGGCGGCTGGCCGGAAGGCGCGGCAGCAGGGAGTGGGATGGCGGGACGGCGGGTCTTTTTGCCCTTGCCCTTACCCTACTAACCCAACTACCTCGGTCCAACCCTCCTGGTTGCACGGAGTTGTGGAAGGGAGGAGGGCATCTTCCCCTTGCGACGACGGGCCCGGCTCCTCTCGCCTCTTGTCTGCCGCAAGTGGCGGTCTCAAACGGTTCTCCGGCAGGAGCCGATCCTCAATGCCTGCTAGGCATGCTCTGGTGAAGGCCCTCTCCTCCATTACGACCTTGCGGATTATATCCTCAAGATTGGAGGAGGGAACCTCTACCGCAGGCGACGGTGTGGCCTGATTTGGTCGGGCGGTCGCGTCGGCCAGCTTCTGGTGAAGCTGACTGACCCCCAACTGCAGGCGATCGACCCTCGCCTGCAGCTGCCGCGTTTCATCGGTGGCCTTTCTCTGCACCAATTCCGCGATGATGCCGCGCAAGCTGGCGGCTCTACTTTTAAGGGCCTTTTGAAAGGTCCCTTTTAAATTAGAGGACTTAGAGGAAACTTCAATTATTCCCTCTTCGTCCTCCTCCGCCATCTGCTCCAGCTCGGCCAAAGAGTGGTCCACGTATGAAACGCGGGACGCGCCGTATCCGGATCTGGTCCGGGCAACACGAGCTCGTTGCTCTTTGGCAGCAACCCGCTCCTCCAGCTCTTGTTGGAGCTGTTCCCGCCGGGCCAGGTCCAACTTGCGTTGTGCCTCAGCCAGGCCCACGACGTGGGTATCCGCAGGCTTTTTGGCCGAACCCGACGCCGAGGAACCCTCGGACCCCTCCTTTAAGAAAGCGCGCTTGCGCGACTCCGGCCGGGACTCACCCGCGTCCGAGAGGACTACTGAGCTTTGACACTCATTGTCGGAGTCCTCCGAAAGCGCCAAACCACCAAAGAAGTTAGCCGCAGACGGCGGGCGGCTCTCGTCAGACGCCGAGGCGTCCAGTTGGCCCTGAGAAGGGCCTTTTGATTGGCCCTGAGAAAGGCCTTTTGGTTGGCCCTGAGAAGGGCCGTTTTTGAGTTTTTGGAAGCGCCCAAAGGCGCCCCGCGGGGGCTTCTTAGGCATAGCCTCCGCCGATCGCAACAACACACTCACACGATATAACTTTGTTTGCAGCGATGCACAGTGCACTTTGGCCGAGCCCAGCCTGCCACTCCGTTACGGTGGTCAGGACTGGGTCGTTTCCAGGGGACACGACGTGGAAATCTAACCTAACCTGACCTAACCTAAGTTGTGTGCATATATCCATTGCGTGGTACATAGGGTTACCGTAACGCTTCGATTTTAATGCACTAGCACAAATGCTTGATCAAATTGTAAATGACTTTAGAAGTTTTTTTTTATTATTTTTATGAAAAACCCTATACATTTAATAACTAAATCAGCTGTTTTGTCTTTTGTAAGTAGGAAACAATAAACTGATATGCATTCCATGTCTGTTATGCGCACTGCTTAGGTTATAACAGATTAGGTTAGGTTAGGTTAAAATAAAAATGGTTTATAAAATCTAAACCCCATACTTTAGAGATATGTCGCATTGATAAAAACTACTCTATTTTACTAGACGCTTCGAATGACACTAGTTTCAAATCTGTTGGTACCCACCGACATATTTGAAACAGCTGTCAATTTTGGGGACAGCTTAACGCAATGCTTTTTGTCAAATATTTTTGCAGAATTGTACAGAGCTCGCAAAGCCGCTTTGAAAAATATATAACAGTAATATATAATGAGTATATTTAAGGACCAAAACCCTTGGGTTAGGTTAGGTTAGGTCAAACTATAATGCGTTATAAAACCTAAACCCCATACTTTAGAGATGTGTCGCCATGATAAAAAATACTTTATTTAACTAGACGCTTCGAATGACACCTGTCTCGGTGGGTGGGGACTGGGGACACTTTCACGCAATGCCCTTTATTGATATATTATAATAAAAAACATCATGTTGCCATTTGGCAACAATATGCATATACTACCTCAAATATACTTATATCACGTCAAACGCCATGGGGGTCACCGGTGACCTCAACGTATAGTCATATTCAAACTACTTTTTCTCGCCGCCGGCCATACTGACTGTTACTTTATTCGTACTCCGTGACCGGCACGGCGCTGTAGAACTATACTGCGCAGTGGGACAAACATACCTTGTAAGGAATTGAAAAAATTTAAAGATCGCGAAAAAAGTAACCAAAATAAAAATTCAGGATATATAATTCAAATCAGTCTTTATTATTTAAACGAAAATTAGCAGTCTTTATTTTTTAACGAAACACAAACTATACAATCAGTTTTACTCAAAAATAAAATAAATAAAATAAAGTTCTCATTAGTGACCATAATTACAAACAACCATTAGAAATATAAATAATTAGCCATAATATTTGACAAAACATGCTGTAAAAGATGAGATAAGAAACCTTTTATAGCATCAACATATTAGCGATGGACATAATTGAAACATTTTAGACAAAAGTGAGGTTTCCCCTTACATTGCACACAGTACGTACTCACTT
Organism: Mythimna lalbum; assembly: GCA_949319445.1. NCBI lineage: Eukaryota > Metazoa > Arthropoda > Insecta > Lepidoptera > Noctuidae > Mythimna > Mythimna lalbum. The sequence continues at coordinate 12,686,453 of OX439357.1, read as the reverse complement.
TCTTAACTTTATTCTTAGCTACTTCTCTGAAAGGTACTTGGATTTCATCCACACAAACATCTTCTTTAGGCGAATAATATTTCTGGAAAGTAGCATTGAGAGCATCGATTAAAGGTCTTATTTTGGCAATACGATCGTTTCTGTCGGCAGATAAATTGTCGTTAAAGTGTAGGTATTGTATAGTGGTTCCTACTCATAACGGTGGCTCGAAAAGTTTGTCCAAGTATTTTGTCTTTGCTCCAATAATAAGCTAATTTCGGCAGCTTTACTACGCTCATAAACAAGACCAGCCCAAGAAACTGTTTTATTTCTGTCTTGTTTGTTGGCTTCCATGAATGAGACCTTGATCCAGGCTTTGTTTGCCTGGCTGTGATGTTTTGACTTGCGAACAGATTTGTCTGCTCAGCAATCATTTCAAGAATTTCTTCAGGCACCAATAGATCATAATACTGGTCAGGGCCAGCTTCTTTCAGCAAATTAGAATATGGGGGTTTCATACCCTCAAACTCGGTGAAAGGAATCACTGATGGCTGTCGTCTTTTTGGCCTCGACCATTTTGAGGAAATACGGTCATTTTGTGATATATTGGCGGCAACAAAATTTTCAGCCGACTTACTGTCACTATCACTCGCGATAACCAAACGTCTTTTCTTTTTCGGTAATTGCATGGGTTCACTATCCGATTCTAGAAGAGAGTCATTGTTTATAGAAGCGTTCGAAAAAGAAATTTCTTACGCGTTGATTTGCTTCCATTCATCCTGCGTAAATTCGAAGTCCTCCATAGCTAAATCCATATCTAAAAGCTCGCACATTAACTATTAAATAAGAAAATGATGACCGCTAAGATAGTAGGAACGTAATTGAACTAGTAACACACGTTCTTTCACCGTAAGCGCGAGCGCACTACTGGTGTAGCGGGGGGCCGGCGGGGTGGGCGGCGCGGCGCCTGGTACCGGAAAATATATTTTCTGTATTTGTGCGCCATGGGGTGCACCGGTGACCTCAGCTATGTATTTGACTGTAACTATGTAACCCATGTACAGAATTGAATAAAACTTATTTTCTATACGTATCGTAAAATAATAAAAAAAATTACGACCAAAAGTATTTTTACGATTTTTTATTTTTTCTATCGGCGTTTTACGTGATACGTAGGGTAACCAATATAGGTATTGCCCGGTTAAGGGATTGATAGTCGTTTTTTCTTATTATTATGTTTATTAATAATAAAATCAAGTAAAATAGTTTTTTTATGTAGCTATAACATATTTTTTACGGGAAAATCAGTCATTTATTTCTATATCTTTGGAAATAAAATAATAAAAAATCAACAAAAACAAAACCTGTAAAATCACAGTACGGTAAACGGCCCAGTAACCGTGAAGTTCTGAACTTCCCTGACTTTGCATGCGCGCTAGGATAAAACTAGTAGACTTATAAAAATAAATTTTATATGACTAGTTAGATAATTTAATATACTTTAAGTATATTGTACTTCTATTAAATTAGTATAAATGTTAACTAACAATAAAACAAAAAAAATACAAAAAGGGCTAATTGTACCAGTACTCGGTAAAGTTGTACTAGTTACCGTTAAATTGTCCCGGAATCCGGTAATTTGAACAGCGAATTTGAACTCTATTGCTTTACGTTAAAGTTTACAAAAATAAAATATTTTCAAATATAAAGGAGTAGTGAAAATAATTAGGGTCTGTAATTAATAAGTAACTATGTTATACAAATTATAGGCTAACACTAGTAATATTTTAGATTTATTTTAAGAAACCTTTGGTAATAAAAATATCATTACCTCAAATTACATATTTAAATAAAATAGAAAAACAACCATAAGTTTTTATTTTAGCTTCAATATTAAACTCAATTAATCAGTCATATAATGAGTAATAAAATAGTCTTGCACTTCTTTAAACCACTCTCTTAAACTGCTTTCCTGAACTAAAGCACGGGTTTGCGTCAGATTTTGGGCCACTCGCTGGCCTACTTCAGGGTGCCGCTTTTTGGAGGCTTCGAACCAGTGACGACCTGGTCTGCCATTTTTAAAAGGGTTTTCTCGCTTCAATTTTTTAATATGTAAACTTACGCTATCCAACAACTGCGCCATAGCTACTGGAAATCCACTATCTGGCAAAAAAATAACCATCCTCTTAAATGATCTTTTATCTTTTGACAAAACTGTAGCAGGTCCTTTGGAACATCCAATAGGATAGCGGCCGCGTATTTTCTCGACCAACATTGACCGTGAAATATTGTACTGCCTGGCTGCAGCTGAAATTGAGGCACCTTTTCTAACTGCCTCCATGGCCTTTAATATGGTCTTCTTTTTGTCAGTCATGGATGGCTAGCTGAATGAAAACTAATACGTTATTTGCTAATTTCTGATTTCGAATCAATAAGTATAAAAAAGTAAAAATACAAACTTTCAAAACATATTTAGTAAAAATGTTGAGGTATTTTAATTATTTAAAAACAAACAGCTTTTTGTCCCTTTTCTCAATTTCAGCTGATGCCAACCAGTAACTAAAGCGCATATGTTGCATAGTGTTAAAAATTTGAGCAAAAATCCATTTATAAATGTAAGACCAGGTTGTCACAGATTTGAAGTAGGTAATCATAAAGCAACGCCCAGAAGTAGGCCAAAGATTAGCCCAAAATTAAACAAAATTTTCAGGAAAGCAGGAGTTCTTTATTATGGCACAACTCAAGAAAGCAAGCAGCTCGAAGCTTTTTACAACACCAGAAGTCCAACTTGGAAAGGTATAGATCTCTTGAAAAATTATTCAAGGTTTAGAGGCAGATAAATATGCAAAATAATTCACCTTTAGACAAATTCAATTGTAGCTCTATGACTTTGAGACAATTTTTAATACCTATCAAAGATTTTTTTATAACCTGGATAACTTTACAGGTCTGCTTTACGTCTTGCACCCAAATCTGAACTCACGTGAGTTCAGTGACTTAATGAATAAAAATTAAAGCCGTGCAAGAAACATGGGAAGTACACGCGTATGAAAATGTCAACGGGAGTTCCAACTAATGAGGCATATTTATCTAACTAATTTAGTCGAAGAAGACAAAACTTGTACTGAAAATGACACACAAAAGGCACCAGGTCAAGTGTCACCGTCGCTGTCAAAGCGACCGGCGACCATACTGAACGCCTGCCAGAGGGTCATGGCAATACGGATGGTCCGGGGCTACCGCACGATCTCCCGCGAAGCGGCGAGCCTTCTGGCTGGCCTACCACCGTGGGATCTGGAGTCCTTGCACACATGCACGACATGCGCGTAGAGATGCAACGCCGGGGTGCAAGTCCACTGCCGCAACATGTCAAGGCAGACAGAGCTCCGGCGGGATCTCATGGTGAAATGGCGTCAACGACTATCGCAACCCAGTGCTGGGCACGCCACGATTATGGCGGTAAGTCCCCTCTTTGAGGCGTGGCTGGAAAGACCTCACGGCGTCCTTACCTACCGCATGACGCAGGTACTCACCGGACATGGTACGTTCGGGAGGTACCTGTTTCAAATTAAGTCGGAAGAGACGCCCAGGTGTCGTCACTGTGCGCAACGGCCTGGGCGGAGCATCGCCGTGCCCTCGTGGGGGCGATCGGCGGCGGAGACCTCTCGCGCCAGGCCCTGGTCGAGGCCATGGTCCGGAGCGAGGAGGAATGGCAGGCAGTCGCCTCCTTCTGCGAAGCAGTAATGCTAGTAAAGGAGGAGGCCGACCGCATCAGGCTACGGCACCCTCGCTGCCGCCGCCGGGATTCCGATCCCGATTTCCGGCCACCGTAGACTATCTTAGACCATGGCGCCGTCCGCGAGCCATGGGTAGCTCGCTGTCCGATCGTCCGGTAATGGACCGAGCCCAAGACGTCGACGGCGCGTACTGTTCCCGCGCGCCTCAAGGAGTTGTAAGCAGCAGGAGGTGCCCAGCTGGGTCGAAGCCTACTGGGGACAGGGTTGTCCGAAAGGGAGCTCGTGCCCCGGTATGAAGGCTAGAAGGAGCGGGGTGGGGTTTTTAGTCAGTAAGAGTCTGACACTATCTCCCGCTCCACCCAAGGGCGCTTTTGTCATAAGATGATTTTCCCCATCGGAAAAAAAGGTCAAGTGTCACCATTTGTCAAGACGCAAACTGCAAAGCATAATAAAATTATACCTACTATTTAAGTAAATGAAATCGCCAAGAGCTTTTTCGCCCTTGCCTCAATTTCAGCTACTATCAAGCACGGTAAACCATGGTGAACGTTGCCTGACCGAATACGCGGTGGTTACAAGGAAACTAACAAACAGACAAACCTACAAACATACAGGTGAAGCTAATAAAAGCGTGTTAAAACTGGTTTTAGAGCAGAGCTGTAACGAAAACTGTACAAAAATTGGGAAATCATACAGAAAAACGCAAAAGCAACTAAATGCACGTGGTAACAAAACAAACAAGATGCCTAAAAACTACATTCTATTGAGTCAACGGAAAATCATACTTAACTCAAAGCAATAAGAACCGTGACGGATTTAAATGCAACTGTTGATGCATGTCCCAGTATCCGGCAGAAAATATTTAATATAAACTACAGTTTCAAAGGAAAATGAGACCTATTTCAAAGCAATAAGGATACAATAACGGGTTTCGGTGCAACGTATGTTACTGGGTTGATAGTGTACCAGTATCCGGTAAAAAACATACGAATTTACCGGGTACTAGGTCAAATAGGGGTTTGTGAGTACCAATAGATGTAACATGCAAAAATATTTACTTTTCGATGCGATTTACCTTAATTTATTGGTTAAATCGTTAAATAATACACACAATTTTGTATAAAAATTAACACTCTTACTTTAATTTTATCCGTCGAAGTATGGCTAAATGATCTCTGCGACGGGGTGGTCTCGTAGTTCACTGACTGAACTTTGGACTTATAGATAATTTCATTATAACGTATTTTTAAGTTTGCACAGTTTTGACGCCATTAAACTTTTTGATGAGTGTTGCCATTAAAATTGTATAAAATGATACCAAGAATAAATTGCCATTTGCAAACTTTAATTTAATTTTGGGAGAAAGCCGCAAAAAATAAAAAACTGACTAGTTAACGGGTACTGGGACACTAACGGGAATACGTACTTCTACCTTAATTGCCAAGCAGACATAGTAATTGTCATACATAATGAACAGTTATTGTCCATCTATCAGTTATTATTAATTAATGTCTTATTTTAATACAAATACTTAAAAGTTGAGATTTCTTCGAGCTTTTTGAACATTCAGGTATAATTCTTCGCAATCAGAATTCGTATCATCGTCAGAATTATTAATTTTATAACAAAAATGACATAAAAATAGCAACATATCAACATCATCAGGGGGGGCTTTGGGGTTCGTGTTCGAGCCCTACGAGCAGACCCTCAAAGGGAGGATTGGCCGGCTCGAGGCCTTGGCCGGTCTCCAGGACTCCTGCCCCGAACCGTCATCGGAAGGGCGGAGCACGCAGGCGGAAGGCGGGATGCTGACCTTGCTGCGGCAAGAGCTGGCTGCTGCCAGGGAGCAGCAGCAGGAGCAGCAGCAAAGGTTCCAAGAGCAGATCCGGCGCCAGCTTTCCGTCCTGGAGGGCATCGTGCTGCGTCCCCCGCTCGCGGCCTCCAACCAGAAGGGAGCGGTGACATATGCCGCTGCCGCCGCAGCCACTGCTGCTGCGCCGAGGGCAGGCCCATCGGGGCAAGTCGGGCGCAAGGCCACGGCGCCGGAAGCGGCGAGGCCGGCCCCGGTCAACAAGCGGCAGCAGCAGGGGAAGCCTGCCGCCCCCCCGAAGGGCAAGGTGGCGGCTGCCACCAAACCGGCGGAGCCTCCTGCCGCGGCGGCGACTAGGTCGCGCCTGCCGCCTCCTCCGCCCGAAGACTCCTCGGCTGGCGCCGAGTGGACGGTCGTCGGCGCCAAGGAGAAGGCGAGCAAGGCGGCTAGGGCGGCCAAAAAGCGCAAGAGGCGACAGGAGCGGAAGAAGCGGGCCATGGCTGCCAGACTCCGCGCCCCGACTTCCGCAGCTGTAGTGATCACACTATAGCCAGCTGCGGAAAAGAGGGGCGTCGACTATGATATAGTCATGGCCAAGGCGAAGCAGGCGGTGGTGGGCCACCTCGACGAGTTCGGAGCCTCCGGGGGCTTCCGAATAAGGCGGACCGCAACCGGAGCCCGAATCTTGGAGGTCCCTGGGGCAGACAGCGGCGAACTCGCCGACGCCCTGGCCGACAAGATCAGGGCGTCCCTGGACGTCGAGGAGGCCCGAGTGTCCAGACCCACCAAGAGCATAGACATGCGCATCATGGGTCTGGACGACTCCGTCAGGGTGGAGGAAGTGGTGGCCGCCATCGTCAGGGCGGGAGGGTGCACGACCGACCAGGTACGGGCGGGCACCATCCGCGCTGACAGCACGGGCATGCGAGCCGTCACGGTTAGCTGCCCCGTGTCGGTGGCCAAGGCCATCACGACCGAGGGCCGAAGGCTGCTGGTGGGCTGGGTTTCAGCCCAAGTCAAGATGTTGGAACCCAGACCTCTGCGGTGCTACCGATGTCACGTCGGGCACCACGTGGGCGCCTATTGCGCCTCAGAGGTGGATCGCAGTGACCGCTGCCACCAGTGCGGACAGCCCGGACACAAGGCCGTCGAATGCCGTGCATTGCCGCACTGCTACGCATGTGCGGCGGCCGGCAAGCCGGCCGACCACCGGGCTGGGGGTAGGTCCTGCGACCCTCCCACCAAGGCCAAGGGCAAGGTCAGGAGGGGCATCCACCCTGACGTCCTCACCGCCGCAGCCACTACCCTGGCTGCTGCCGCCATCGCCGCCGCTCCCGCCGCGGCAGGACCCTCGCAAAGGGCTCAGGAGGAGACGGTAATGGAATACCAATAACCACGCCATTACGTCTCCTCCAGGCGAACATCAACCACTGCGCCGCCGCTCAGGATCTGTTGCTCCAGAGCATGGCGCAGTGGTCGATCAATATCGCCGTCGTCGCCGAGCCGTACTTTGTCCAGCCCCGTGGAAACTGGGTTCAGGACTTGGACGGCTCGGTGACATTAATTTCGTCGGCCGCCGCCGGTACCCCGCCCCCCGAGTCCGTCACGAGGGGGCGGGGTTGCGTGGCAGCACGGTTCGGGGACATCGCCGTGGTAGGCGTCTACCTGCCCCCGAACAGATCTCTCGACGTGTTCCAACTCTCCCTGATGGAGCTAAATTCCGTCGTCGCTGGGTTCGGTTCCCTCCCCGTGGTCGTTTGCGGGGACTTCAACGCCTGGAACACGGCTTGGGGTTCTCGGCGCACGAACCAACGGGGTCGGATGGTGGAGGACTGGGCCTTGGAGCTGGGCCTGGTCGTCCTGAACCGGGGCTCTGTCCCCACGTTGGTGCGGATGCGGGGTACATCAGTGGTGGACATCTCGTTCGCCAGCCCCGCTCTGTCGCCGCGTGTCGTCGACTGGCGCGTTATGGAGGAGGTGGAGGCGTACTCCGACCACCGGTACATCCGGTTGGACGTCTCCGCCGAAACCTCGGCCGCGCCGGTCCGACAGAGCCCTTGTGGTCCGCGGTGGGCGCTTAAGCAGATGGACCGGGAGCTCCTCTTGGAAGCCGCGACGGTACAGGCCTGGGTGCAAGCACCGGACAGGCCTGTCGACATCGACGTCGAGGCGGAGTGGTTCCAGGAGGCCATGTCGCAAATCTGCGACGCGGCAATGCCCCGAGTCCCCCCAGGTCGTGCTAAGCGCCGTGTGTACTGGTGGTCGCCGGAGATCGGCGCACTGCGCAACGCGTGCAACCACGCGCGCCGCCGGTACGACAGACACTGCAGGCGCCGCAACCGCCAGCCGGATGCGGAGGTCAGAGAGGCGGAGCTGTATGAGGGGTACAGAGAGGCAAAGCGCACCCTCCGAACGGAGATAAGGCGGGCCAAACTCGAGGCCCGCAACGTGTGGCTGGGGTCTCTGAACGCGGATCCTTGGGGGCGCCCGTACAAACTGGTACGGGACAAGCTACGCCCCTGGGCTCCGCCGCTGACTCAGAGTCTCCGGCCCCAACTCGTGGAGGGTGTGGTAACCACTCTGTTCCCTGCGCGAGGGGAACACTCCCCCCCGCCCATGGCTCCGCCCCCGCCAGCAGTGTCTGACGCGGACCACAACAGCGACGACGACGACAACGCTCCAGAGGTGACCGAGGTAGAGGTGAGAGTGGCGGTGCGAAGGCTGAGTGCCAAAAACACCGCCCCAGGACCCGACGGCTTGCCAGGGAAAGCCTGGGTCCTGGCCATGGAGGCTCTCGGGCCTCGACTAAGAGGGCTCTTCAGCGCATGTATGGAAAGGGGCCAGTTTCCACTTCGCTGGAAGACGGGGAAACTGGTCCTCATCGCGAAGCCAGGGCGCCCTGCGGACTCTCCGTCCGCGTACCGGCCCATTGTGCTGCTCGACGAGGTGGGCAAGCTCTTTGAAAGAGTCATTGCAAACCGCCTCGTCGCGCGGCTAACACGGGTGGGGCCGGACTTGTCGGACGGACAGTTCGGCTTTCGTAGGGCGCGCTCTACGGTGGACGCCATCATGCGCGTGCGAGCCCTCACGACAGGGGTTGCGGTGTCCCGGGGCAGGAGCGTCGTGGCAGTGTCCTTGGACATTGCCAATGCGTTCAACTCCCTGCCCTGGAGTACGATCCGGAGGGCACTCCGGTACCACCGGGTGCCCGAATACCTCTGTCGAGTGGTCGAGGCTTACCTGTCGGACAGGTCCATTATCTACCCCGGTCACCAGGGAGACTGGAAACGTCGGGAGATGTCGTGCGGTGTTCCGCAGGGGTCGGTTCTAGGCCCACCCTTGTGGAACATCGGCTACGACTACGTGCTGCGCGGCGACCTCCCTGACGGGGTCAGCGTGGTCTGCTACGCAGACGACACGCTGGTTCTAGCGCAGGGAGAGTCGCACCAGGCGGCGGTCGCTCTAGCGACACGCGGGGTTGCGATAGTCGTTGGTAGGATCCAGGAGTTGGGACTCGAGGTGGCGCTGCACAAATCCGAGGCCATGTTTTTCCACGGCCCTCGGAATGCGCCACCATCAGACTCCCAACTTACGGTAGGAGGAGTTCGCATCGGCGTCGGGTCGACGATGAAGTACCTGGGACTCGTTCTCGACAGCCGATGGAATTTCGGAGAACACTTCCGACGTTTGGCTCCCAAACTCAACCGGGCCGGGGCTGCTCTCAAGCGGCTCCTGCCCAACCTTGGGGGTCCAGACGCCTCCTGCCGGAGGCTCTACGCGGGGATCGTTCGGTCCATGGCCCTCTACGGGGCGCCGGTGTGGGCGCCGTCGCTGGCAAAGCGACCGGCGTCCATACTGAACGCCTGCCAGAGGGTCATGGCAATACGGATGGTGCGGGGTTACCGCACGATCTCCCGCGAAGCGGCGAGCCTTCTGGCTGGCCTACCACCGTGGGATCTGGAGGCAACAGTCCTTGCACACATGCACGATAAGCGCGTGGAGATGCAACGCCGGGGTGAAAGTCCACTACCGCGACAGGTCGAGGTATGGCGGACAGAGCTCCGGCGGGATCTCACGGTGAAATGGCGTCAGCGACTATCGCAACCCAGTGCTGGGCACGCCACAATTATGGCGGTAAGTCCCCTCTTTGAGGCGTGGCTGGAAAGACCTCACGGCGTCCTTACCTTCCGCATGACGCAGGTCCTCACCGGACATGGCAAGTTCGGGAGGTTCCTGCATCGGATTCGAGCGGAAGAGACGCCCGGGTGCCGCCACTGTGCGGAACGCCCGGAGGACACGGTGGAGCCCACAGTTGGGGTGTGCCCTGCTTGGGCGGAGCAACGCCGTGCCCTCGTGGGGGTGATCGGCGGCGGAGACCTCTCGCGCCGGGCCTTGGTTCAGGCCATGGTCCGGAGCGAGGAGGAGTGGCAGGCGGTCGCCTCCTTCTGCGAAGCAGTAATGCTAGCAAAGGAGGAGGCAGACCGCATCAGGCAACGGCGCCCTCGCCGCCGCCGCCGAGATTCCGATCCCGATTTCCGGCCACCGTAGACGCGGGCTCGCGGACGGCGAGCCATGGGTAGCTCGCTGTCCGATCGTCCGGTAACTGTCCGGACCGAGCCAAGGCGTCGACGGCGCGCACTGTTCCCGCGCGCCTCAAGGAGTTGTCAGCAACAGGAGGGGCCCATCTGGGTCGAAGCCTACCGGGGTCGGGGTTATCCGAAAGGAAACTAGAGCCCCGGTATGAAGGCTAGAAGGAACGGCGCGGGGTTTTTAGTCAGTAAGACTCTGACACTGTCTCCCGCTCCACCCAAGAGCGGGTTTCGTCAATGATGATTTTCCCCGTCGACAGAAAAAAAAAAAAAAAAAATCAGGGATGTTACTTTTATGGTGCTCTGGAATACATCGTGAATGGAACGACTGGTGACAGCTACAGCATTCGATTTTTTTTTTTATAATAACGCGTTTGCACACTACACATATATCACTGGACTTCACCAAGACTTCCTTTAAAACAGTGATTCTTTTCGACTCTGGGATAACACTACCACTATCATGAACATCATTAACGATATCACCTTCAAGTTCTCTTCTTGTTGTTTGAGTTTTTAATTTACCTTTGTTTTGTAATTTATCACATTCTTCTTTATTTTTGTCATTTTTCTTCATTTCCCTCTCCATTTTTTTCTGTTCCTTTTCTTTCACTTGATTTTCCTTCTCTATTTGCTTTTTCTTTACTGCTAATTTGAATTTTTCTGATGCGATAGCAAACGGCTGTCGCTCTACTTTTCGTTTTCCTTTTCTTATTGGGGTTTTTGGATATACTAGATATTCTCCAAAAGAGGATTTTATTTTTACCAACTTTGGACTCTCAAGAATAGTAGCAGAGTCTGCATTAACGAGGTCTAACTGAAATTTTGAAAGATTTTGAGTTTCAGAGTCGTCAGCCAGAAAAAAGTTTTGGTCACAATTAGAAGTTCCAGGTAGACTATGTAAGTAATAGGGGATATGCTCAGTTTTGGATGTGCTAGGGATGGCGATTAATTCGGTTTGAGGGACTTCAACTGAGTGTTGTATAATTTGTTCTGCATCTAATATTTCAGCAGTTCGATTGTTACTATCTGGATTCAAAATAGTTGGAGGTTTATCTGTTTTTTCAACTAAATTGAGAGACTGGGAAGTCTTTGGTTGAGCCTCGTTTTCCAATGTTCCAACAGATGTAACAGCAGTTTGACCATTATTTTGAAATGCTCTCTAGAGGTTATAAATTATAGCCAGGTACCTATCAGTTGTATCAAATGTTTCATTTTCAAAATTCGTGCAAAGAGAGACTCCTGTTATGTTCCTAAATGTCTCGTATGTCATTGTGGCATTGTCGAGGATTCTCTTTGAAGACTCTGGCTGTATAACAGCATTGTTACCTAAACACTTCGAGTAATTTATAGAATCGGGATTAAAAGGGCAAAGACCACACGTTCTAAAACCATTTATCAATATATCCGGCCTCAGACTTGCTGTAACCACTTCGTAGAGTATAGGAGCAAAATTTAACTTTGTTATCCCCTTATTTTGATTTGATAGTTGCCATTTCTTTAAATACTTTCTCCAGCCCATTTTCAGAGGTCTAAATGCAGAGACGTCAGTTGGCTGGATTATTCTTGTAGCATTGGGGTATAAAGCTATCAACTCAATTTGCAGATGCGTACATAACTGGCTTAGATGGTAATTTAAATGTGTTTTGTGGCCATCAACATAAAGAATGACAGGGAACTCGACAGATTTGCTTACTAAGTAAGGGTGAAAAACATTTGCTATAAATTCATAAAATACTTCGGTGGTCATCCAACCATTATCTGATTTTCCAATACCCCATCCTTCTGGTATAGATTCGCATATTTTTTCAGGTAGTCTCTGGGATATACGATAAACGGGCAGCATACGTCACCTGCAGCTGAGAACGTGAATAATACCGTAATAGGCTCTTTCGCGTTAGAATGTTCGATGTTATAAACATTTTTAGAGCCTTTCTCTGCTATAACAAGTCCTGAACTTAGGCAAATTTGAAAATTTGTCTCGTCTGCATTGAAAACTCTACTTGGTTGACTGAGAATCTCAATGAAACCTTTTTCTTCAGCGTATGAACGTATTTCATCAAACCATCCCCTTATGTCTTTTTCGGAAATACATGAACTGGCTTTTGTGACTCCTTCCGAAGTTCTGATGCTTAACCTTGAGTGTCTCTTTAAAAAAGCCTTCCACCATCCAATGCCAGGTCTGTTATTGGTAAAAGGATTTGGTCTTGGGTTATCGATTAAGAATTTTTGTACGCTGTCCAACACATTGTCTTTGTTTTTCGGAAAACCTTTTCTAGCAGATGTAATTAACCAATCTTCAATAACCGATTCTTCACTTGAAGTCAAAATTGGCGATGGACCCAGACTGGTTTTATGGCCCGGGTTACGTTTGTAAAACCGAAGTGTTGACCTCGGGATACCGTATTTTTGAGAAATTTGGCGATCTGACAATTGCTGTTCATTATTTTGAATTTCAGCTATTGCCTTTTGAAGGTTTTCTTGAGAATATTTTAATTTTGGCACCTTTGGCATTCTGAAAGAAACAATTAGAAAAAAAAAGAAAATTAAAAAGTGCTAAATATACAACTATTGACCGGGCTATTATCAGTGGCAATAGCTAAATAATGATATGGCAATAACTAAACGTTTTAGAATTTTGGTACAGTAATTGCACACCCCCTTTTAAAACTTTACGAAAGAAATAACCGGTATAAAAAGTAGTTTGATAGGCACTTAAATATCTTTTTTATCGTATAACATTAATCACAAGATACTTTACACAGAAAAAGCTATCAAATAATGCAATTTTGAAACAACTATCCTTAAGAAAAATCATAGAAACTTACTTTTTTTTGACGAGCTGCACACCTGTTCCATAGAAATCGGTTATGACACTTAAAAAATAAAATGTTGCCAGTTATTGAAATTTAAAATACTACTATATAAATAGTAGTAACATCTATGGTTATTCAATTTATACCAGTCCCTTTAAAAATTACCAAAAAACGTAATGCTTCTTAATGTTGGCAATCACTATATGCTGGGCAATCACTATAGTGGTTTATGACGAATGGAATGCAGCAAAGCAATTTCTATCGTATGTATGGCAAAGAGCAACCTTGCATTTGGTGCATTCTGTGCGTGAGTAGCCTTTGCATCCTGGTAGTTTGCATCTATTTTTGTTGGCACATCTTTGTTCATTATGGCCAATTCCATCAGTCCTAATATCTTTAGGTGGGATGGCTTTCATAGGTCCACGATGTTTCTTTGCTTCTAGTTCTTTGTCGATACTACTTGAGGAGGGTCGTCCTCTTTTGTTTTCGGCACTTTTTTTATAATTACATAACGTCTCTGCCCACTCGGATCTGTACTCACCTAAACTAAGCTTTTGTGGATCCCTCTTTGGATATTGGCTTTTTTATATAAAACCCATGAGTTTATAATAGCCATATCAATCATATGATAAAATAAACGAATATACCATTTTCGACTTTTTATCCTAATCCTGACTTCCTAAAAAACTATCCATTAGGTCGACGCCTCCCATATGCGCGTTATAGTCTTTGATTATTTTCGGGCAGAGGATAGTGATCGTCTTCTTTTCTTTTTTGTCGTATCTGTTGACTGAACCCACTGGTTCAGCACCGACATACGTAGAAGCTAATGTAACGAGCTTGTTATCCTTCCAACAGGTAACTGAAATGTCATAGTCGGCCACTTGCTCTTCATACGACCCTCGAGGTACAGTCTTTCATGTATTCTTTTTGTGTAGGCAATTTACAGTTTTTATCGAGACGGTTTCTTTGGATCGTACCAAGAGCATATATGCCCTGACTGTCAAGGTAATGAAGCAAGGGAATCGAGGTGTAAAAATTGTCGAAGTAAATAATGTGGTACTTCACATCGCACTTCGTGGGACATGGCGGCACAATCGAATGACCGTGTTTCCTACATCGCCAAGATCTGGTTCGCCTGGCAGGTTGTCAAGGTCGTCCTTACCAGAATAAATTTCAAAGTTATATGCATATCTTGACAGAGAGCATATTAAGAACAGCTTGAACCCCCACTTATGCGGTTTATTCGGGAGGTATTGCTTCATGAAATGTGCTACTTTCGTATCACACATTTGTTCATCAAGTGACAACCTCTGCTCATATTCGGCAACTCTTGTAAATGTTTTATTGAGATGTTCTACTAGAGATCTTATTTTGTATAGACGATCGTGTTGAGGGTGACCAACAGGTTTGTGTTCTGCATTGTCATTGAAATGAATGACTGAGCGTATTTTTTCAAAACTGTTCAAATTCATTGTCTGCATTATATTGGGAAAACCATACTTTGACCAGTGAGATCTGACGCTGGTATAGTTATACACAGACATGAATATGATAATGCCAAGAAACTGGCGGATTTCTAACACATTTACAGGAGGACGGTTGCTAATTGTCTTTTGGGTAATATATAAATTCGTCTCATTTACTATTTTGGTAAGTATATCCTCATTTATAATTTGAGAAAAGAATTCAAGTGGTGTCTCTAGTTGTGCCACGTCTGAGGGAAGATCTGATTTACCTAAAAACGTAATACGATCGTCATTCCAATCCAGATGGCGTTTTTTCCATATGAGATCCCTACTTCGTGTTCTCCAAGCAGCAACACCGAAAATACCAGCAACCGGTTGACTAGACGAAGGTCCTGGTACAGGTTCCAATGAAGTCCCTTTATGATACTCTTCGGTAACTAGAGGAGGGTCATCTGAGATATTTTCATCTTCATGGTCGTCGACATCATAATTCTCCAGCTCATGCAATAATTCCCTTTCGCTCATATAGTAATCGACGTCGTTGTCATCGCCTATATCACTGCCGTCTTCAGAAATATAGCCGTCTTCTAAGGCTGCAAGCATATTTCCTCAATATCTTTGTCCCGCATTTTGCCAAGCAAGCTGGAAAATAATGCAAAATTACTCAAAACCCTCCACCATCAAATACTCAAAACCGGATGAAATCTTAAGCACTAAACGCATAATGTAGACTTTTGGCAACAGCAATTTAGCAGGATATCGCATCATTCCAAGTAAATACTAAAGAAAATATAGAATATATCGATAACTAACCTTTTTCTTAGTCAATAACAATTTTTCCAATCGAATAAGCACCAACAGCAAAACAAATAAAAAATCAATTGGTCACAAATCGTAATCTACTAACTTTTTCACCTCAGTTGACAATTATTCAAACAGTCAAAAAATTCGCGCCAAAACCGAGTTTTTTTTTATTTCATTCAATAGTCTGTGGTTTTATTATAGTTGTTACGTATCGTTCAGTAACACATAACTTTAACTCTTTGTAATAAAAAAGTAAAAAGGGTATGATTACAAATGGCAACAATATGCATGTAAGGGTTAATTTTATTCACCTCCATCGTTATTATATTCACGGTTTCCTTGGCAAACACGAACTTGATGGGACGACAATATCTGGTCGAAGCAGGCGAAAGGTTTTGCCACACAATGTTTTTAACGCTCTGTTTATTTATTGCATTCATTTGAATAGGCACCATCGATATACTGATAAACTTTCATCACTGCAATGTTCTTCAGAAATTTTTTGTTAATATTTATTTTGCTCCGCTCCATCACATCCCCATTTTACAATTATATCCAAACCTTTCAAGTCACTTATAGTCTTTAGTAGGCCAAGCACGAATATCAAACGATTTCGAATCGACTATGTATCGAGGCCTCGATTCGTAAACAGAGTCTGTCGATAGTGGGCAGTACGAAGCACATTCGAAGCACTATCGAACACTCGATTCGAATTCGAAGGTGACGCTGCTTATGTAAATAGGGACGCGCCATAGTGAGCAAAATGAACGATTGTTGAATGAACCGTGCGTTCGAAAATTAAATCAAGTTATTAATATTTTATTCACCTGTGATTAAACGTTTTATTATTTAAATAAAAACTGAACTTTATATAAAAAAGAGATCTAAAGTGTCTAATGTGTAATGATATAAGATATAACATAGTTTCGGAGATTTTATTAAAAAAAAATTACGAGTACCGAACGCACCCACTTGACATTTTGACAGCGTTGCCAGGGCCCTATCCAATAAAGCTGACAATTTTTCTGTTTAATAAAACTTACAGGCGACAAAATTGTCATGGTGGAAAATTCACAAATATGTCGGACTCTTTTTTTTCTTGACATTTTTCTGTTTTATAAAACTTTATATGCGACAGCTGAAAGGTGACAATTTGTCGTGAAAAACTTGTCAAATCTGCTTTATTAAACAGAAAATTGTCGTGACATGTTGAAATATTTGTAGAATTGTCCGACAATTCTGACAGGCGCGTTACCCTCTGTCGCGAAATCATATTTTGAATTTTGAAGGTGTAAAAAAGTGTATTGAAAAAGTTTATTACAAAAAAATGGTACTTACATCGAGCAGTGACAGTAGTGATGATGAATACTTGGAACAAAAACAAACGAGGAGGCAACGACGATCATTTAAAAGCAGAATCAATTTCTCCTTCTCAATTACAGATTTCTGCTTTAAAGAAAAATCTACCGTAGAATATTTAATTGATAAAATTGCTCATCGACTTCAACACGGTACAAGCAGAAACCAAGCACTTACACCCGATAAACAAATTTTATGCGCTTTGCATTGGATGGGTTGTGGTTCACAGTACCACGTTATTGGTGATGCACATGAGCTTAATAAAACAACCGTACATAATTGCATAAGAAGGGTATGTGGAGCCGTGATTACTGAATTACTCGGAGAAGAGGTTCGCTGGCCTGATAATTGTAACCGAATACCAACACTTTCATGAAGCATAATGAATATGAAATGCAAACCTAGAATATTTGGTATTGTGGATGGTTCGTTAATTCCTCTAGATGCGCCTTATCAAAACGAATCTGCGTTTGTAGACAGGAACGGAAACCATTCAATTAATATTATGGTGGTGTGCGGGCCAAACTTAGAAATTTTCTACGCATCTGCAAGATGGCCTGGCTCTGTTCACGATGCCAGAGTGATGAGATGCTCTTCTTTAGCACGGACATGAGAAAGTGGATGGAGACCATTCCCAAACGCAATAATCCTGGGAGACAGTGGATATGGTTTAAAAAAGTGGCTTATGACGCCTAATATACCAATACAAATACCAAGGACAGCATCACTGGAAAGATTCTTGCGTGCTTTTAAGTCAACGAGAAGATTGGTAGAAAATTCTTTGGGAATCATAAAAGAAAAATTCCCGTGTCTAAATCACCTTAGAGTTCAGCCAATAATTGCAAGCAATGTAATATTATCTTGCATTGTTATGCATAACATTGAAAACCGCTTAGGCTCAAATGCACCCTATTTAGAACAAGATATTAGCGGAAATGACAATGATACAGTTGTAGATAATAACAATGTGGACGAAGTATTTGTTGAGGAAGCGATTGCAGTTTTACAGTCATCAATACAACTATTTGAATGAATAATTTATTTAATCCTTTAAATAAATGCATGATCGATTATACTTAAAGATTTTCATTCATAGCACTTATTATAATATCGTTGACTTGTTCATTATCAGCACCCGACTCTGTTGTTCGAACAATTTGTTCAATTTGTTCAGTACAAACATCAATAACCCGAGCGTTTTGTAAATACAAAGGTAGTGTAAATTCTGATGGCTGTATGTTTAATTCTTTTTCAAGTTTGAGTAGCTTCAAATCTAGCTTGTATTTTTCTCTTTTTGCAATTTGAAGTTTTTCTTTAGCAATATCTACTTCTATTTCCATTTTTTGTTTCTTAAAATCAAATAAGTCATTTGATAAATCAACTGGGGGATGTGATTTTCTTCGTATTGGATTTTGAGGTTGAGGTGGTGTTTCTGCTTCTTCTGGTATTTGAAGTCCATCTATTGCTGGAGAATCCTTTCCTATGATTTTTAGTATCATTTCATCAGAATCGTCATATTTGCATTTTTTTCCTCCCCCAGAACCAGTCTGCAGACGATTATCTCTCTTTTCCTGAAAGATTTATCGTACCATTATATATAAAAACGACAAAAAAATCATGTCTGTTGTATGGGAGCCCCCTTAAATATTTATTTTATTCTGTTTTTTAGTATTTGTTGTTATAGCGGCAACAGAAATACATCATCTGTGAAAATTTCAACTGTTTAACTATCACGGTTCATGAGATAACGCCTGGTGACAGACGGACAGCGGAGTCTTAGTAATAGGGTCCCGTTTTACCCTTTGGGTACGGAACCCTAAAAATCGTTTCCACATACACAAAGCGAATATTTCATACATACCTACACAATATAATACATCATATCTAATTGATAACTTCTTTATTGGTTAACGGTCTAAATAAATTTAAAAAAAATACGGATTGATGAAGGATAAACTAGTCAAAATAAACTAAACCTTACCATGGTCCTTTTGCGCCAATTTTGCCATGTAGTGTCACGAAGGTATTTCCAGTCTTTATTGAAAATACCTAATGTTCTTAAGTTTGCGGCTATTTCCTTCCATTTATTTATTTTTACATCGGGGATCAGTTGGTCACTAAACTTCCCAAAAAGTATATTTTTACTTTCGTTAATAAGATTTTAATTTTATATATTAATTTTAACAGGTTCTCTGTCCGATGAATCAAATATGATTCACGTGACACTTTTTGTACCGACACTGACAAGTTCATGAATCATATATGAACAAAATTAGTACCAAGTTTAAAGGCTTATTTCTGTTGGACGTTGCGGGATTTATGCAATTTTTAGTATAGGGACGTAGGGAGTACATTGTCTTCTGTCGAAAAAATAAAAAAGTTAGGTAAATTATCTTTATTTATTTTTTATACGGATATGAATGTGCAAATAAATTTTACACAGTAAATTAGTATAAAGAAAAATAAAACAAACAATATTTATCTTAGCAAATTTATTGAAATTATACAAAAAGAATAGAAAAAAAAAAATGGTAAGGTGAGTATAAATTCGAATTTTATGCGTACTAATTATTTGCACGCCCTGGATTTGAGTGTGCATCATTAAAACATTGCAAACAGTAAGCCTTGCCGCATTTCAGACACTCCATGTTGACTTGCTTAGTTTTCAAAGGAGTTCCTTCTGCTTTATTTTTTGCATAGCAGCTAACACACCGACTACGAACAAGTTTTCCGTCCTTACGTGGTATTTGAGTTAGGCAATGTTGTCCAGAAGATTTTGGTGTTGGTGGTTGATGTTGCTGTTTTTTTTTTATGTACAACCTCACCCAACCAGTGACGAATTATTGCTTCCTGTATTTCTATAACCGTAATTGATGCATTATTAGCTTCATTATAATTAACTCTGGTCTTGACTATAGCTGCTTGAAAAAGAAGGTCGTGCGCAATTTTCTTGTACCATGTCATACTTTTTCTAAGAGGTGAATAATAACTACTCAGCTGATCAGCAACATCAATCCCTTTTTTAGCATAGTTGTAGTCAATAATCATATTCGGTTTTGAAGTCTCACCACGCCAGGAAGAAACATTTGACATTTCATCGCTGTGGCATGTTGATATCATCAAAACGTCGCGCTTGTCGTGCCACTTTAGAACAGTTACATACGCATCCAATTGCCTTGCAATAGTTTCGCCGCGACGAAGTTTTTTCGCTGTGACATCTTTGGGAAGGTTCTTTTTATTCTTTCGTAAAGTTCCGCACAAATCTGTCTTTTTATCCTTCAAATATTTTGCCAAAGATAACCCAGTATAATAATTATCTACTACTATCAATCTGCCTTCATTTAGAAGTGGTAGACAGAGCTTTACAACAATTGTTCCAGGTTTATCAAGACCTTCTATAGAAGTGCCAGATCCAGCATGTATTGCGTACGACCATGTGTAACTATTGGTGGAACACATTTTGTAGATTTTTATACCATACTTGTGTGTTTTGGCTGGATTGTATGTCTTTATTATTAGTAGTCTACCGTGGTGATTTATTTGAGATTCGTCAACAACAATTGTATCAGATGGTACATATATTTCACGAAATTTGGCAACCATTTTATCCACTAAAGGTTGAATGCGATATAAAACGTCGTCATTATCAGGTTGTGCATCTTTGAAATGCCAGCAACGCAATATATTTGTAAATCGATTGTAAGACATATTTATTTCGTGAATAAAAGGAGTATAATATAATGGGTCCATTTTCCAATAATGTTCTATCGATGGTTTCTTATCTAGTCCCATATACATTATGATGGCAAAAAACTTTTTCATGGTTTCCCTATCAACGTCGATCCATCGTGCCATTCTAGAGAATTGTTTTACCCGTACCTGCTTCAAAAGTACTGCATAGGAATTGGTTTTTTCTACCATGTAATCAATTAAATCGTCGAACAAGAAATACTCCATTATCTTTTCTATGGTTATCTTACCTTCTTCATTAGATACAGCCTCAACATTTTGTAAGCCAGACCTGCCTGTAAATGGTTCCCTTCCTATTGGTAATATATCTTCTACCCATATATGACTTCCACTGTCCTGATCATCATTCAGTTGATCACGGGCAACCGAGTGATTCTCCTGATCATCCTCTATTGCCGATCCATCTCCAGGTACCGCTGAAACAGGCCCAGACATGGAAACCTCTGCTTCAATATCACTAAGAGTTTCGCCTTGATTTTCAACCTCAGTATACTCCTCTCCCAACTCGTCAACTCCAAAAGATTCGTCGTCATCTATATCTTCATAATCAGGCTGATATAACTCATAGCTTCCATCACTAAAATCTCCGTCTTGATCAGATTCTTCTAAAATTCTGAGTATTTGCTGCTCCGTATATTTTTTCCTCGAACTTATTTTTATATAGGTTATACCGTTTTATAACACTTCGTAATAAAAACAACAATAAATTATAACCAAAAAGAGATAATTACACAGGTTTTGATACATTTCTGTCACATTGATTGACAAAAATGTGTCAAAACACTACAGATAATAAATCATTGCATCATATTTGACACCTGAACGTAGTACTGAAATATTGTTCCTATACGTCCAATGAATCATGAGTCGGACCATATAATATGATTCATGGGACTTAGGAATCTTAAAATCATCCACTACGCTCATGAATCATATGTGCATCACGTTTTTTTACGTCTAAAACACCTCTGACATGTTTCCAAAACACATTATATACCTTTTAAATAAGTAACAGAAGCAAAATTAAAAAAAGAGTGCTGACATTACGTCATGAAAAATCTTTGTTATATGGGACAGGGATGCTGTATATAGGATTATAACGTATTTTGCCAGTTTCCACAAAAAAGGCAGTGTATTTTATTTTCATTAAAAAAAAAATACCATTATTTACGTATTTTGCCAGTTTCCACAAAAAAAGGGCAATGTTACTTTTTCTGAAAAAATGTTACTTTTTATCTGTCTCGTGTAACTTTTGACTATAAGCCACTGGCAACACTGCATTTTGACATCCGACGCGTAAGGGCGCCAAGCCAAGGCTAAGCTTGTTTTTATGTTTTATTTTACTACACGTCACAGCAAAAGTATTTCTGTTTCTTTTCTTTTTTAAGTGAATAAATAATTATGAGAACTAGTCAGATGCAATATGAAATGATGGTTGAATTCATGGAAGCGTGAGTAAACAGTTTTAATAAGTTTGAGTGGCATAAACTTGAGTGTGAAGTATTTTAAGGTGCAATGCTATTTCTATTCCAGAAATGGAGATTTGTCTAAACCTTCAGGCGGCCCACGAGGTCGGAATTTCATACAAATGAAATGGAAGGAATTGACAAATAAATTAAATAGTGATGGCACAGGCGAATCTAGGTCTGAGGAGAAATGGCGCAAGGTATGTTAACTCAAGTTACTGCAACTATCAGAAAATCGCAAAGTTGCAGATAACTTTTTTTACTTTGCACCCGTCGACTTGTCCCGATTCACGGCGTCTCGAGAACTCTGGACTAAGGAGGTTTGTGTTGCAGCTCTGATAAGGTCTGTTCAACGCGTAGGCGAGCGACCACGTGACCGCTTCCCCAAATAAAAGCATCAAATCAATGTCAAATCTTGAAAAAAAGATTATTTATACATAAATCCCGTTATACACACATAAATATCACATTACACAGTAAATGTTTCTATGATATATAAACATTTACTGTGTAATATAGTTTCTGCTAATAAGAAAAAGGACTAGTCTAATCAACATTAATAAATGTTTTACAGATTGGAAAATTCCGGGCACAAGTAGCCAGCCAACAGTGGCTCCTCCTCTACCACCGAGTCCACCAGATGAAACCCCAGCTGTCCCATCAACTGAGGCTCATCCTCCATCTTCTCAAATATCAGCAGAAGAGACGTGGAAACCACCACCAAAAAAAGCCAAGAATTTAGAGTTAGGAAAAATGTTTTTAGAAGCGGATAGAAGGGCAAGGGAGTATGCTAGAGAGCGTGATAGGGCCAATGAAGAATTAGAGATAGAGCGGTTGCGGATTAGGACAGAGGAATTGAGAGTTAGAGAATTAGAGATGCAAGAAAGAGTGAGACAGAGAGATGAGCAATTGCGATTACAGGCTAAATGGTTGGAATTTATGAGAGAGGCTATGGAAGTTTTTGTAAGGATTATGAAAAAAAAGTCTTAGATTAAGGTTATTTTTTAATTAATATATCGATTTTTTTAACATTATTAAATTAAAAGTAAAGTTATGTGTGTAATCTATTAATTCTATCTACTAAAATATTCCTTATCGCCCTTCCCCTAATTAAGTCATCTCCTCCATTTTCCTGAAAAAGATGGTCAGAAAAAGATAAAGGCATGTTTTGGAGTTCTGCTGGTTCCGGTTCAGCTATGTTAAATTTTAGGGCTAAATTATGCAACGCACTGCACGCAGTAATGATTTTTGCACATTTCTCGGGTCCATAGTGGAGTGTGCAATCTTTGCATAAGCAACGCCATCGATTTTTTAATCGGCCAAAAGTATTTTCAATAGCCACCTTCGTCTTTCCATGCACTGCTGTGTACTTGTATGCTGGAGTCCCCTCAGCAGCATCCGGAATTGGTGTCATTAACCAGGGGCGTTGTGGATAGCCGGAATCACCTGTAAATATTCAAAACTTTAATTTCCAAATTGTTTTTATCATAGGTAAACTAGCTGGCCTAGCGAACTTTGTGTCCCCATATTTTTTACCCGATTTTTCAATTATTTTACTTTATTAAAAACCGTGTTCTGACTAAAACGAATACAACGAACAAAGAATTATCCAATTTAGTATTAGTATAGTCGTTTAAAAGTTATGCGTCTACATTGGAATTACATACATTCGACAAATCATTTTTATTTATTTATGTAGATGGATGAATTAACTTGATTGTTACTAACCTAATAACCATACATGTTCATTATTTCGAAGTAACTCCTGCATGTAGTTATTAGCTAGGCTATTTTCCCATATGAAAGCGTCGTGGGTGGCTCCTCCATATTTTGCATTCACATTTAAAATTCGGCAGTCACTATCACATATCTAAAATAAAGATAAAACCATTAGTAGGTATACACTGGTATACCGTAGTAAAGTGGTAGAATACACAATGCTATTATGTAATTAGTTGTGCACAGTCACATATCTAGTTACAAAAACTAAATGCTTACCATTCGTACATTTAGTGAATGAAAATGTTTTCTAAAATAAAATAAATGTTCAATTTCTTTACTGGGTTTAAAAATATAAAAATGGCATCCATCAATGTATCCTAAATTACTCCAGGGAAACCGTACTTCGCAAAAAAGCTGTAAGACAAAAATAAATATAGGTATGTTAATAAGCAATCATATGGTAGTATTAGAAATTAATGTTACATACATATACTATAACATTATGTTTTAAACATACTTCTAATAAAAAAAAAACTTAGATACATTTTCCCTAATAGATATTGCAATGTTCATACTAACTTGCTTTTTATTAGGTCTCTATCAGCTCGAGTACTTGGGAATCTTATAAAGGTGGCTAGGATTGCTGGAGTTACAAGAGCATCAGTGACTTCCTTCACACATTTGCTCACTGTTGTTTGGCCCAAATATTTAGCCATTCCCACTATTCGCTGATATGACCCAGTGGCATAAAAAGATAATGCACAAAGAACCTGTAACATAAAATATTTACTTATTTGATTTTTAGAATGTAACAATTTAAGTACTATTAGCTTTATAGATACCTATTTTGTGATATTAAGTACTTAATAAGTTGCAATTAGGTATCCACTTCCATTTCAATATTGAAATACAAGTAGAAGATATTGAATAGGTATAATTATGTAGCATCTAAGTAGGTACCTTAAGTTCTAGACTAATTCTAGAACTCGATGTTAATGATGTTTTTTTTTTGAAGTTGCTCACAGAGGAACATAAAAGCTTCTTTATTTAGGTGATATCTATTTTTAAATTCGGTTTCATTTATGTCTAGTGGGTTAGTTCTATTCCTAAGTTTTGCTCTGCGCGTAATTTCTCTATAATGATAAAAAAAAAACACATATTAAGTATGTGTTTTTTTTTGCGACTCAAATCTTTTTCAAACACAATAATTCTATAGGTACTTACGTACTCTTATAATTCTAGAGGTAAGTCAATTTGTTGTTGAGTTTTAGTGTATTATATCGAAGTATACAGATCCCTTATTATATTTTTTTGAAAGAACTATTTGTTAACTACAAGAAAAACGTTCTGTTGTTTGCGAATATTTGCGACACTCATATAACTCTTTTTATTTTCAGAATGTCTTCACAAATATCTCGTAGAAAATTTTTCGACGTTTGGTTTGCTAACGCCAAAGAAATTGTCTGCATGAAACAGCCGAAGTTTGTTTATAGGTATTTAGTTAAGTACCTAAAGTATACCGAGAGTATAATATACTAGCGCTTCATAATAATAATTATACGAGTAATAGGTAATAATTCTGTCAGTTCATTTTGTTGAATAAACCTACTTACGTGTCTTCACAATTTCCAAATATCTCCACTAACTCTTGCCAAGGTTGGTTCTTCATAATTTTATTTGAGTAATCCTCACACTGAAAATCCCATATTGCAGGTCTCTTCTCCACTTCATCAATAAATAGTTCAGTGTCGAAACGATCCAACGCCATGGTGGCGAACTCACGAGCTGTGACGTGCTAACCGCGCGGTATCCGCAACGCAACTG
The DNA here is from genome assembly GCA_949319445.1 of Mythimna lalbum. NCBI lineage: Eukaryota > Metazoa > Arthropoda > Insecta > Lepidoptera > Noctuidae > Mythimna > Mythimna lalbum. The sequence continues at coordinate 12,661,128 of OX439357.1, read as the reverse complement.
AGCGCGAAGTAAAGACCATAGATTATACAATTATACTGGTATAGATGCGCCACTTCGAGTTCAAAAATAGTATATTTAAAGTATCCTCCACCAATAGATGGCGCGGTTTTAATATTTTGGTTTTTGTAGATATCCGCCAGAGGGCGCTCATATGTATTAACTTCTGATTAGTTTATTCAGTGTTAATAAATCAGTAAATTATTAAAAAATACTTACTAGATCACTAGTAAGTACTTTTTAATAATTTACTGATTTATTAACACAATCCACGATATGACAGTATAAAAATAAAACGCCAATTTCATGTACTTGTAATTTTTATTTTATCAAATCTGAGTCATTTGCTAGCATAAAATGTGGTAGGCTACAGATGTACAATAATAATATCAAGTTCATACACAAAGAATCATGACCATCAACGGTACTGCTTTTTCTCATGCATCAAGATAAAAATTATATTACAATTATTTTCTTTATTTTTTAAGTGATTCTGCAATTAGAATGCCAATTTTGTATAGGGGTTTATTTTATAAACTTAATAAGTTTTGAAATTGTTTCGATAAAATGAATTACCTATTGCCGGCTATTCTTACGTTAAAGTGTTGCCATAATCAAAATAAGTAAATATATTGACAACTCCTAATCGATTTTCTTTGTATACGATTAAAAATTAATATAAATGTAAAGTCATTGGAAAGGTAAATCGCGGGGTTTTTATAAATAATAAAGCGAGATGATACTACTGTAGTGTGAAATAATTAGTATTTCACACACAGTAGTCGTATTATTTTGCTTTCAAAACTTTTTAAAGCAATTTCACTTTGTTGGCAAACGATACATATGAATGATTGCATAGATTTTTTTTAATTATCTTGCTTCTGTCTGATATAAATCGAACCTTTTTAATAAATTAATGATTATAGAACTAAATCAGTCGAAATAATTATGTGTCGAGTGTATTTATTCGAGTAATCAATTTTTATTTAAAATCTAAAGTGGCAACATTGGTGTTGGTGTCTCAAATTGAATTGTCATTGTCTTGTCAAAAAGTGCAATGTCAATTGCGCGTGGTGCATGCTACGTTTGTTCATTGCCATTTAAATATTACAGTTTTTTTTGTGTTGATCGAGTCCTACTCTCCACAGTAATTGTGATATTCATTGTAACTATTTGTTTATGTCTTGTTTTCAATCACTATCGCTAACTTTAATGTGAAATTGTGAATCTTACGCCAGGACGTTTTTACGCCGGGAAGTTTTCACTTTGTTTGAAGTTTGTGTGTGATTCGTATTTTGTTGTACTGTACTGTACTACTTAGTGACTACTAAAAATGTCGACCACTTCGCGTGAGGTACCAACAACAAGAACAATCGACCGGCGAAACCGGTGTATCAATTGTTTTTTTGCAATCCTAAGAAATCAACGCAGGTATGCTTTGGAACAAGCTACTCCTCAGATGATCAATGTGTTACAGTCATGGATAACTCCTACTCAGGTAAGCACATTCTATTGACGTTTTCATGCCTATCAGTCTATTTCTTGATTTCTCAGACAGTTTAAACCTATCCAGTCATTCTCTCGTTTTTATATTTTAATTTTTGCTTTTTATAAATCACATATTAAAATCTAGACAAATTATAGCATAAAATCAATGTCACAATGCTGAAATTGGAAGCACTCCGTGCTGTAAGCACAATATATAATTATGTTGTGCGGCCCATTCAGTTGGGCTTGAAGTTGGTGATTGTGACATTCCCTTGCTCATTCTATTATACTATATTCTAATGACCTTTTTTATATTTATATTTCTTTGATTGCAGCTGTCTCCAGGAAGTATAATTTGTTCCGAGTGTTTTGGACTGCTTCAAAATCGAGTTAATACAATGTCCGAAGGAAGTGCTATGCCTTTGCCTGCTCTTGGACATAGAAGAATCTGCTTTCCTTGTGGAAATTCTATTTTAAGAGCACCAAGAACATACCCTGTGCGACATGATCGACAAGAAAGAAACATTTTAATGAGACTGGTTCCACTGCACTTGGTAAATATTTATTAGTATCTTATTGAGAATATGGAGTGTTTAATACAGAATCTGTCTACTTGGGTAACAGAAAAAATATTTAAGCACCTTATTTTTTTTAGGTTTCCAGAATGGAACGTGTATGTGCTGCATGTTGGAGATCAGCTACAAGAGAAGTACAGAGGCAACAGCAGCATGATTCAAATCGTCCTATTGTAGCACATGCTGTGTCAAGTGATGATTTCAATATTCCTGAGCCACCTCCTCTTCCATCTTCAAGGCCAGTAACAGTTCAATTAGCGGCACCAAAAATCACATCATCTTTATATAGACGTGCTGCAAACACATCTGGCCACTGCATATTCGTTAATTGTTTTGAAAATGAACGTCTACTTGTACCATGTGCTATAAAAGATTTATTATTGTATCATTATAAATTCTATGTACCATCTGGTGCACGTGTTTGTCGTCACCACTTGGATCACGGTTCTTGGAATGAATTAACCTCCCAGTTGAGGGATTTTACTGGTAGTCAATTTGATAATATTATGACTATGATGCAGCGAGCAGCTAATAACAGATTTGATTTTTCAAATATTAGGATGATGCCTCCACATTTATGTCATTATTGGCTTGGATTCAATGCTGACCAGTTTTATGATTTACTTAACAGTATCCCAAATCTAGCAGAACAGGTACCAAATGCTTCTATAGCCTTATGCATATATTTAGTTAAGGTAAGAACTGGTGACAGCAATGAAAGGTTGGCTACTCTTTTTAATAAACCTCGAACCACTTTAGAACCGTGGATGTCAAAAGCAAGAAATTGTTTAATGAGTGATTTTGTCCCCTTTTAAGTGAAAGGGGACAAAATCACTCATTAAACAATTAATTAATCATAATAATTAATCATCTTACTGTACAAGATGTTGCTTCTCGAAATAAGATTATACCAGAAGGACTGTTTAGTAATCCTGATTTGCCACCAGATGTTAAACCTGCAATAGTTATATGTGATGCTACCTATGTTTTTGTGCAAAGTAGTTCAAATTATTTGTTTCAGAAACAAACCTACAGTTTACAAAAACTAGACAACCTAGTTAAACCATTTTTGATTGTGTGTTGCGATGGCCACATTGTGGAATGTCTTGGTCCATACAAAGCCACTCTTAATGATGCTACAATCACAAGTTTAAACTTAAATAATGAGGGATCTTGTATAAGATCATTTTTTAGAAGAGGTGATATTTTTCTTCTTGATAGAGGATTTCGAGATGTTATAAATGAACTCCAAGAACACGGTTTTGTCACCCACATGCCAGTGTCTCTCTTAGAAAATGAACACCAATTAACAACCCAGCAGGCAAATCGGTCTCGTCTAGTAACCATGTGTCGCTGGGTTGTAGAAATAGTCAATGGTAGGATAAAAAGAGACTATAGACTATTCCGTCATGTATTCAATAATAGAGCTGCTATGCACCTCAATGATGATTTTAGGATTTGTTGTGCCTTATTAAATAAGTTTCATGTTGCCATAGATGACCCACCGGAGGCTTTGGAATATGTTACAATAGCTAAAAGTAGACTTTTTCTAGTAAACCATCTGGCAACATATGTAGAGCAAGAAAATCTTAACAGAAGGAGAGCTAGCTTCCAAACAATTGATGGCAATCATCCTCATTTGGATAGATTCCCACAACTCACAATTACTGACCTTAAGCGGTTTGCTCTAGGTACATATCAATTAAAACAGGCCAGATCTTATTTTGGGGAACATGTTCGTCAGTCTGGAATATATTCAGTGGAAGTGAATTGTAACGCCAGATGTCGCTAGCCAACCCTTAAGCCGGCTGCCTAGCCCGCCACGCCTAGCCGCTACGTCACTTCCCCACTACGTGAGCCATGCCCTGCCAAAGTCCAAGCCTGGGGGGGGTGAAGTAGCCGCCAAGCCAGCCAGATATAAATATAAGCCGAGAGTGATGATTTGAGATACTCATTTTTGATAATAAATGTAAGGGGGAACTCTGCCCGAATAAAAGTATATATCTATTCCTGTTTATCATTTACCACTGTCTTTACACTCAGAAGTGGTATCGAAGAAAAACCTACGATGAAACGACGCTCTACTACGTATAATCGTCGACGGTCTCCTTGTCGGAAAGATTCTGCGTCAGTAAGCCAGATGTCTGAAGATTCAAACGAAGATGGTCGATGTACACCACCTGCAAGGAAAATATTGAAGACTCTCCTAGCACAAGAATTAGAAAAAGCATTTAACGATCTGGAACACGAAGCGCCTACCCTCATTCGTCGAAAAGAACACTAAAAGAAAGAGAAGACTAAGAAAATGAAGAAGGCACTGTTACCGCGTGGATAAAAAAAAACATTGAGCAACTAGGTCAAATCCACGTCTGGGGTGACAGACAAAACTCGGTCATTTCACCTTCAAGACAAGTTGAGAGGACAGGCAAGAAAATGGTATAATCGACTCGAACAGAACAGAACCAAGGAAGGAACAGGAGGAGGGAACAGTCCTGCTTCGCGCTGAAAGCTGCCAGGAACCAAGCATAAATAATCAGGTCAGTCAGCATATCAATATTTGCAAAATGCCATTAGCCAAATGTGTTGTACTATGTAGTGCCTCATGTGTTAATAATTACGCCATTGGTTGGGTAGATGTAGACAAAATTTGGGTGGGCCCGATAAGCGTTTCTGATCATAGGTAATCAATTAATCAGTTTATTATCTCGGTATAGTAATTGTTTTGCTAGCTGTACTAAGGAGTTGGGATGTAAGATTTAGCGCAAATGCGCATTAAATTATCCAATAACGAACTGGTACACCGTAGGCCTTATAGACTAGCACATCAACTCAAAATTAATGAGTTATTAGAAGCCGGCATTATAAAAGAATCTGAATCAGATTATCCTTCTTCCATTGTTTTGGTTAAGAATAGGAACGGAGAATTTAAAACTAAGTATGACCAAATCTTCGTTTTTACAAAATATAATTTCTTATTTAGGTTATGATATATCGTGTAATGGCATTCAACCTGGTGAATTTTAATGTCTCGATTTCCCGTTCCGAGTAACGTACACGAGGTGCGTCAGTTTATTGGTCTATGTAGTTATTTTAGGAAGTTCATTCATAACTTTGCAATAATAGCTCGCTCGCTTACCGAAATAACAAAAAAAAAAAACAAGATGTGGGTATGGGGCGAGTCACAAAAATCAAGTTTTGAGAATTTAAAAAATAAACTATGTGATAAGCCGGTGTTAGCGATATTCGTTCCTAGTTTGCCAACAGAAATTCACACGGATGCATGCAAGTTAGGTATTGCAGGTATTCTTTTACAAAAACAGATTGACGGTAGTTTGCGCCCTGTCTTGTATTTTAGTCGCGTTACCATTCGGGAAGAAAGTGTTTATCATAGTTATGAGCTCGAGTCTCTTGCAGTGGTGGAATCGTTGCGAAGGTTTCGTATATGTGATAGGTAAAAATGTCCGGACGCATTAAGTAGGAATCCAATAGATGCCGTTAATGTGTACCGTTTAGAAGTAAATGATTAGTTTAGTACAGTGCAAAGTCAAGATGAAAAGTCGAAACGTATTATTGATTTAATGCAAGGTGGGTGCACAGATAGTGATATAATGAATAATTATGTAATCGTTGATGGTAGGCTTTATCGTAAAACTCTTTACGGTACCCGATTAGTTGTGCCAAATTTCGCGCGATGGAAAATATTACAAATGCATCATGACGATATTGGCACTGTAAGATTGAAACGATGCTCTGAACTTGTCATGTTTACATTGTGCGTATGGTAAAGGACAATACGGTAGGAGTGAGGGCAAATTACATCCAATTCCAAAACCTACTGAACCAATGAAAATGGTACATATCGATCATTTGGGCCCTTTTAGCAAGCCAAAAATGTATCGGTACATGTTAGTATTGAGAGGTGCTTTCTCTAAATTCGTTATTTCTGTGCCAGTGCAGTTTAGACGTGATTAGGCTACTGATCGGATTAGAATAGCAAGCGAGAGAATGAAACCTAACTTTGATAAAAAGCGTAAGAATAGTACGATTTACAAAAAAGGTGATGACGTTCTTTGGCGCCAGGCGCCGACTACTAGCGGCAATAAGGTTAATTCTAAGTTAGATGATCTGTATTCGGGCCTATATGAGATCATTAAGGAGCTAGATAATGATCGATACAAACTGAGAAGTATAAAAGGTCTTAGAGGTTGCAAAAAGTTTACAGGCCGAGTATCTGCTGATTCCTTACGACCATATCGTAGCGTTGCTATGTTCGATAGCGCCAGTAGTGTGGATGAAGAATTAGAAACCGAAGATCTCGTGGATCTTCTTGTGTGCTAGATCAAAGTTTATTTCCCCATAATTTATCTTCATTCTTTAGCTGACTTGTAATCATAGTTTTGTGTTTCCATTGCGGGAGCAATTGTTACAGGATGGCCGAGTGTAACGCCAGATGTCGCTAGCCAACCCTTAAGCCGGCTGCCTAGCCCGCCACGCCTAGCCGCTACGTCACTTCCCCACTACGTGAGCCATGCCCTGCCAAAGTCCAAGCCTGGGGGGGGTGAAGTAGCCGCCAAGCCAGCCAGATATAAATATAAGCCGAGAGTGATGATTTGAGATACTCATTTTTGATAATAAATGTAAGGGGAAACTCTGCCCGAATAAAAGTATATATCTATTCCTGTTTATCATTTACCACTGTCTTTACAGAATACTGAAATTGATGAGGATATTCCTCTGATTTTAGGCCTAAATAATTATTTGTTAAGAGGTAGGATTAAATCCAGGCATGTGAACAGTCGTACATATTACACGTATTTATTAATAAGCAGAGATGATGCTGTAGCAAATACATTACAAGCCATAGTAGGTTATTGTTGCAACTGCCTTGTTGGTAAGCGAACTGTTGGCTGCTGTGCTCACATAATGACAGTGGTGTGGTTTTTGAGTTGGGCTCGATACAATGATATCACTGCTCCAGCATCTTATTTAGATGATTTTTTTAATGAAAATGATGAATGACGTCATTCGCTGTTTCTATATGTATAGGTACCTACCTACTTACTGTAAGGGTTAGATATACTATGATTGATTATATACCTACCTATATGTTTAAAGTGCTACCAATGTCACTGGAACAAATTAAAGATCTCTTTGAATTCTATTGTTTTTTTTACAGCTCTCCTTTTTTTGTATTTGTAACTGTTTTAACAGAAAATATAAAGGCAAGGTACTGATTTATTTAAGTCTCTATCCCATCAGATATGCTAATTAATCTGCTCTCCAAACTACGACCTATAAACTTACCTCTATACACGACGGATATTTCTATTTTGAGGTTAAGTTACGTTTTCTAAAAAATCTTGGAAATGCGGGTTTTGATTCCAAAATGGCAATCGTAGATGGTTATTTGGTTAATTTATAAACCATCTAAAACAACTTTGGAATTGACGCAACTCTGTACCGTGGTCCATATTGGCGTGGTCATTCTTCTTTGATTGATTCTAAAATTGGAAGCAAATCATCCCACAGTTGGAAATGAGGGGATTTTTTTTTATACAGCTTTTGTATATTTTTGAATCATCTTTGTAGGAATGACCATTAAAAGAATCGAATAATCGGTCGAAAATCAAAAGAAAATCTGCTGTTCCCTCACATTCTGCAGGTAGTATTCCATGTCCTGAAAAAGAAAACACATTAATTACATTATTATCTTACTATTATTGTAAATGTGAAAGTTTGTGAAGATGTTTGAATGTTTATTACTCAATCAATCAAAATCAACAAGAGCTGCTGAACGGATTTTGGAACTTTTGCATCAGAATGAGACATTCATAAGAATATGGTGGAGGTCATATGTATATGTATGTAGAAACATAACATCACACTAGCTACTATGGTATAAGGGCATTTTCATTTTAAATGGCGCAGGTTTTAAAAAACAGCCTTTTAAATTATTATTGTTTTAGGACACTTTGAATTTTGAATTATTGTAAAAAATATATTTATGTTATGATTAAATGTAATAATTAAGTGCAGAAATGTGTATTTTATTTTCTAAAATTATTTTTTTAAAGTAAGTCAGGCTAAAAATTTCTTTTTAGTAACAAAAATCAAATCGCGATAACAAATAAACTGCTGGAAATTAAATGAGAAAAACGCTCAGTATAAGTTTATGATATCAATTAATGAAATTAAATATTACTACTTAGTCAATAGATATTTATCTTTATTTAAAATTTCAACATTTTGGTCTGTATCGTAACATTTTGACCAAATGCAAGTTTTAATTTTCGTGTAACTTATTTGATCAGTCAAGAAATAATAAACTTGGAATATAGTGTTTATGTACTTTTTTTTCTTTATTTATAATATTTTAATAATAATATTCCACATAATATTTAAAAAAATAAAAATAAAAAACGACAAAAATATTTTGGGACTGTTACTAAAGGGACATGTGACGTGACGAAACAGAATTGTTAAGAATAGTGCTCACTGTAAGGTTTAAATAGTATAAAATGTTAGTTCTTCTATGAAATGTGTATGTAAATACATAGATCAAATTAAATAGAAATGCATATATTAAATATGTATTTTAATAAAACATTTTGTAAAAAACTTGAAAAAATTTATTTGGTACATCGAGTATCTTAATCATCGTTTATTAAATATGTAGTTCGTTCGCGTTAAGAATGCAGTGTTTCATCAGTGCAACTGCAAGATAAAAGTGTATTCACAGTTGTGTTAAATTCAGTCAAATTATATTTTAACCCTTCAGATACCGTCAATTAGAGACACAATAGTAAGACAATAGATGCGCGGCCACCGGTGGTCGCTTGGGGATTCATGAATTAAAAGAGAAAGTTTAATGAATTTATAAAAATACACTTAAAAGTTTAAAATTGCTTTGGGGGGCGGGGCTAGGTCGACGGACAATGATCACTCACTGCATTCTTAACGCAAATGTACTATAACAACTAATTAATTATTAACCAACAAACTAATAATCAACAACATAACAACCATGTTATCTTCATTATAATTTTTTTATAAAATTCACACTTGAACGAATAACTTAATCAGTATATAACTTCTAATTTATTTAAAAAAAAAAACAGTCCAAATTGCTTATCAGTTACAGTACGGCCGTTATAAGTTGGCGAATCTGAAGTTAGGCTCTGCGAATTTTGGCGCTTGAAGTATCGCACAAAAATAAAGTTTAAAAAAAAAAAAAATCAATTTGCAGTTGTTATTGCTGTTAAAAACTGTTATTGGCATTTTTTTTTTAACTTTATTTTTGTGCGATATTTCAAGCGTCAAAATTCGCAGAGCCTAACTTCAGACTCGACAACTTATAACGGCCGTACTGTAACTGATAAGCAATTTGGACTGTATTCTTTTGGCTCTCATTCGCGCTAATTGCTTTTTCTAACTTCTGCAGCCTTCTCTGGGTTGTTTTTTAATTTATCTCGATACCTCTTGGCTCTTTCAGCGGACGTTAACGCCATTTTTATCTAAAAATATTGAAATTAATTTCCGTTATTAATTTCCGAAGTAGGTATATTTATATATAAAGTGCCTAGTTGGTTGCAGCCATAATACTAAAACTGCTTAGTAATAACAATTAAATGCAACGAATCTTACGTCGAATGAGATAAAACACTCAAAAGAAATCAACTAATACAATAAAATTATTATGGAAACGAGTATTTATTACTTAGGTACAATAAAAGGGTAATGATCATATACAGTAAACAAGTTGCATGAATCACACCAGAAGAAAGAACTTTCTAACAACAATCTAATATCTTCTTTAGTCATAGGATTTACAAAATGTAATGGCAAATTATGAAAAATATTGACATTTCCACAGCCATGACAGCGTTCTGCTAATATAAAATGAGTTGACTGCCAGGGCCAGTTAAGATTGTCGATTAAACAAGTATAAAAATCTCTCCTTTCCAAAAATTTATCTATCTCAACGTATATCACCATTTTGAAAAGTGATATCACCACTGTAACCTGTAAAGTTAAAAAAAAAAATTGTTGATACATTATTTTCCTATTAACTTACCGCCCCACAACTTTGCCCGCATTAAATCAGGTTTTCCTAAAAAATATCGTAATAAAAACCTATCTAGGTGCTAAATTTCATCCAAATCCGAACATCCGTTTCTTCGGGATTGAGTTTCAAATATTTAAACTTACGAACCGTAATTTAAAATATAAGGAATATATTTAAAGAATCTAACCGTTGTCATCAATAAATAAATTTCGACAGTTTAATTCATGAGTTCTAAGCTTTACATGTCTGTTTCGTAACATTTTTTGTCCATCCTATAGTAACGGTTACTAACAGGACGTGACGAATGTCGATCATTTTGAAACGAAATTAAAATACTCAAACAATATTATCACAAACCAATAAAATCTTACTTTTATGCCTTCAGCAGTGTTTAAGTTATGTACAGTTAAAAAAGAAATAAAGACAAACTTTATATTTACGTAAAAAAACGTTACTAACCTCAATAGATTTTCTTTGACCAAACTTTTTGTGCCGCGAAACGTACCGCACTAGCTGGACACCTTGCGTGACTGACTACAAAATGGCGTTCCAAACTTTGACATTTGTACCCAGAGTTGCCATGAAAACCGAATTTGCACGATATTTGTGTATTTTAATAGTAAAAAGCATGTCACTAACCGGACAAGTCCGGTAGTCGCGAATTCGTAAGACAGGTTTTAAATAATTTATTAAATATTGTTTTTAATAACTGCCCTGAAATGCTCAGTTTAAATGATAAATTAACTATCTAACCATAAAATCAAACTGTCGCTACATGAGTTGACGTACAAAAAATATCAAAAAAATTAAATACAATAATGCAAACTGTCATTGGGACTTCATGATTTTACACCTTTTCGAAACATTATTAATTAAAATAAAATTGTAAAAGTTTTCTTTCAGGAACCAATAAAACAAATCCATATATATATATAAATATACCTTCAGTGCACATACGCTTTTTCTTAAAAAAATGTTTCCAATTTATGTTTTTATAATTTTTTTGTCATGGGACAACCGAAAAACCACCTGCGCCATTTAAAATGAAAATGCCCATAAATCAATACGATGTAACATACAATGTGGTGAATTCAAGTATGAGAATATTAAAATTAGAGTGAAAATAAAGAGCACTATGTAAATTAAAAGCTGTGTAGATCGCCACAAAAATGTGAGTAATATAATGTACCTACACTTACTTGCTGAAAATCGAATAGCAGACGATACTCGTTGACTGAAAACCTGTGCAGCTAGCTTCACTTTCATTTTTTTTATTTTTTCTTTAATTATGTGATTTTCCGTTAATTTATTCACTAATCTTATTACTAACATCAATGTCCAGAAACATTTTCAAGTGTTCCCACTTTGCCCATTTCTCTTGCCCATTTTGAACAAATTTTGCATTTTTTGTTAGTAAATTGTTTCTAACTCCCTTAAATAAAGTCCCGTATCAAATAAAGGGAACACTTTCTTCTCATTTACTTCAAAAAACCATCCTTCGTTGGCATATTTTTTTGCGTTTCTTCTTTTAGCTCTTTAATAGCTGCAACATTTGCTGGACACTGATCACAAACCGTGGCAACTACAGTAAGCCCTATGTTATTTACTTCTTTAATTAAGTTTATTATTAGGGCTTTTAATTTTTCTTTTTTGGTACCACTTTTGACAAATGTGAAAAAAATAGGTTGTTTCGTTTTGCTTTTCATACCCTTAATCATAAAAACAAGAGCATGATCAGCAATATTGCTCGTTTTTTGAATGCCATCATCTTCAAACCCAATTATTTCATTAGAAAACGTGTTATATATTAGACCAGGCGCTAATGACACTTCATCAAATAGTAAATTAACTAATTTTTTTTCTTCTGGCATGCGTGAAACAAGTTTTTTTAAATTTTCTAAATTTTCTTTGTTAATGCCTGGTCTAATTGTAAATGCACTCAATAGCTTTTGTAAACAACGTTTTGAAGGTAAAACAAACATTTTCTCTAAAAGCTTATATGCTTTTGGGCTTTGTTTCAATATAGATAAGGCCATGATTTTTTCATCCATAGTGTATCGCCTTCCTCTTGGTGTCTTTTTCCACTTTAGCTGTAGTTTTATAAAAGTTTGAGCTGTTGCAGGTAATTCTTCTATAGCACTTAAAAATGGACTGCGTTCTGCATTTCTGACGCAATTTGTTTAATTTTGTTGCCAATCTATTGACAGCATTGGATTCCTGCTTCAAACAGCGTTTCTTTGGGGCTGCTGAAAGAAAAAATAATCTATTTAATAAAATGCTTCACACTCACTGGCAATGCGCAGCCTAAACTAGGTCCTTTATATTCAGTGGTAAGCCGAATTATAAAATAAAATGTATAAAGAAGCAATATAAAGAATAATAGAAGTTAAATGTAGTTTACTGGGTCAAAATAATTATATGATATAGAATACTTAAAGATAATAATTATGGATATTAAAAATAACACTAAGGAATCGATTTTTTAGACATGAAATCATCTAATGACATCTCCCGCCCTTGAGCGGAGTAGAGGGTGTTAGACTTTTACTGACAGAAAATCCACTCCTGTTCCTTCTTTGCCTTCGTTCCAGGGCCCTGGGGTTCGCTTTCGCACAACCCATGAGGAAGCGGCAATGCCACGTTTCGTAAAGTTTACTAACCATTTGATAAGGCTTTTGACTCTGTCTACTTCTAACTGTAGAAAACTGGATGTTGATGGCTCCACCACTGGAAACTGCTCAGTTGATGGTGGAACAATTTGGTCAGTTTGCGGCAAAACTGCAAATCAAATACGTATTTTATTTAATATATTTTTTGTCACTTAAATAGAAAAAATAAGTGAAAAAGTAACGGTTTGATAGATGGTTATCTATCAAACCGTTACTTTTTCACTTATTTATAAAGCATGTAGCTTTTAACTTATTACAAAAAAAATAACCGATTTCACTGAATAATTTTTTTTTGTGAAGTTTTTTATTTCACACTTTTTAGTTTCGATACACCTATAGCCAGAGTACCTATTTCTCATGAAAATTCCTATTACTTAACCCTAACACTAGTCGATTTTTTTATTATAAAGTTCCCGTGTCTACCTTCCACCTTCTGGGTCCATCATCAGACAAGTTTGATAGTACCTTATAGCCAAAGTTAAGATAAGATAAGATATATTTATTTGCTGAAACATGTCTGACACACATACAATATTTAAAAAATGCATGCAGGATGATATAAAGTAATAAAATTTGGTTCAGACATGTTTGCCACATATTTATGGCGTGCAAATGTTTTGAATGTTTTAAAATAAATTAATTTTTTTACTAAGTACATAATTTGAAAAATAAATGAATGTCAAAATTAAACATTTCAAAAATAGTAAAGCGAAAACATTTAGGACTAGGAAATTAGCAATGAGTATAAATGTCAAAAAAGATGTGTCAAAAGAAAAATAATAATAATATAATCTAAGTTTGTGTATTAAATATAAATTGTCAAAGTATACACAGTTATGTCAAAAATCATAATTGAATCATTTATTTATTTGTATTGTCATAGTCACTTAACTATCATTGTGGTGTGGTTACGTTGGCCATTTCTGGTTCTAGTTTTCTTCATCAGTTCATTGCATATTACTTTTTATCTGTAAATGCTTAAGCTCTCGATGAAAATATCAAAATCACTATATGGTTGCCTATAATATTTGAGGAGTGCCCTCGATTCCTCATGGATCCCATCAACAAAAATGAATTTAGAAAAAAAGTGGGACCAATTTGAAAGAATATGCAATGGAGTTCTGATGTAAAAAAAAATACAACCGAAAAGATGACCTCCTTTTTTTTTGAAGTTGTTCACACACACACGTTCATCGCCATGGTGGGTCAAAATGACCGGCACTTGATCTAGCCATTTGGGCCATGGGGGGTCAAAATGACCGGCACGCCAGACCTACCTTTGCGAAGCCCGTTCGCGCCGCAGAATGCAAAAGCTGTGTATTCAACCATACAATGTGACCGGCGCGGCCCCAATGAACACCTGTAACTACTTGGTTTTTTGATTTTTTGATGGCATACCTGTTTTTAGGACTTAGAGAAAAAAGTTAATGAAAAAACATAGGATTTCGAATCATATATTTTTATTTCTGTTATAAGTTGCATTTATGCATAAAAATGAAAAGACAACAGAATATTATTAATTTTAGGCATGTTTTTATCAAAATTTAAGAAAAAAAGAAAGACAATAGAACAAAAAATATTAGGAACGTTTTTTATCAAACCACAATTACAAATCGTCATACGAACAACAATCAAACTAAAGATTAATTCAACTCTAAATGGATATTCAAACATTTTAGTGGCATTTGTCAAAACATTGACGACATAAATGGGGATTGCCGGGACAAATAGTGCAAAACCAAGAAACCTTCTTTGTTTTGTTCTTGGCCACATTTCTTCCATGCAACTCAACATTTGATTTGTAACAATCACGACAAAATTTTCTTGTTGATACTGCTGCACCTTCTTTTTTCTTAAGCTCGTGTTTTTGTCTTCTGGGTCGTGGTGTGGTCAATCCCGTATTTTCTTGACTACCCTCAATCAACTGCTTTGCCAACAGTCGCCTAAAATCGACGACAGATATCTTCTTCTTCGTTGTACTTTCATATAGTACTCTTGCATTTACTACAGCAGTATTGAGTAATAATTCGATACCGAGCTTCTTATACCACTTTAACGTCTTTCGCAATGGACTCGAATAAGCACTCATTTGGTCAGACAAGTCAACGGCTGCTTTGGCTTTATTATAATCAATCACAATTTTCGGTTTAATTGTTTCAACCCCTCTTTTGTTCTTTTTTTTTGTAAAACCAATTGAATGTTTGGTTGACAACAAACACACGTCCCTCTTATCCTTCCACTTCATAACCGTGACTCCGTTTTTGTTTTCTTTTGCCATAAACTCACCCGGTTTCAGATTTCCAGTCATGACGTCCTTTGGTAAGTTCTTCCTGTTTTTTCGTAGGGTCCCTACTAAATGAGTATCGTGTTGAACTAACTTCTCAGCTAGATCTAAGCTTGTATACCAATTATCTACGAACATGGTATGACCTTTTCCAAAGTAGTTACGTGCTAAATTCAAGACAACGTTGGTTGGAGTATTATCCTGTGAATCTAATGTCTTTCCTCCATATACCTCCACCTTTGTCGTATAGCCAGGAGTAGTACACAATTTAAATAGCTTGATGCCATATTTATGTCTTTTCGACTTATTATATTGACGGAAAATGATACGCCCACGAAATGGTATCATACTTTCATCGACGCATAAACATTCATCGGGAGTATAATGAATTGAAAATGTTTGGTTCAATATTTCAACCAATCTTCGTATTTTACCCAGCCGGTCATTTTTTGGAACTTCTTCGTTGTTGGAAAAGTGGAGCATTCTAAGCAAAACTTCGAAGCGGTTGCGACTCATAGTCTTTTTTGCAAAAGATTGACCCAACATTTCATCATTAGACCAATAGTCTACGATTTTTGGTAACTTCACTATACCCATCCAAATAATCACGCCTAAAAATCGTTTTATTTCTTCTTTGTCGGTTGGCGTCCAGAGCCGTAGTCTCGACTTATCTTTAATGCCACCTTTATCGATACTTTGTTGGGCAAATATATTCGTCTGATGTGCTATATTTTCAAATAACTGGTCAGTGACTAAGAGGGAATAGAAATCAACAGGTGTAGCATTGGCTAGTTGATTTCGAAGTGAGTAAGGTTTCAGTCCCGGTATTTCGGTAAAAGGAATTAAACGAGGCTGCTTACCACGTGGCTGGTACCACTCACATTCAGGTGTATGGCCGGATAAAGCTGGAGATAAGTCACGGTCATCTTCTTCACTGTCCGACAAAATAACTCGACGTTTTCTGGTACGTGGAATATTTATCACTTCATCACCCTCACTTATGACATGGTCAGTACTGCAATGTGACCTCTCTAAACTGTCAATTACATGTAATTGTTCTTGTGTAAACTCAAAGTCAAAAAAAGTGTCCATTTTAACAATAAAACTATTTTTTCTGCTAAACAAAATCTTAGCGTGCATTTGATGACCAAAACAAATGCGAACTAACGAAAACAATCCGTGATTGGCTTGAGTCATAGGGAGAGGTGAAAGGGGTGAAGGGAGGCGGGAACAACAACCGCACGCACGGTGTACTCCCGCGCTAGCATCCATTAGGCGCGCGGTACCCGTGCGTAGTAGACGTGTCTATAACGTTTGTAAGTACGCTGACCGGCATTGTGACCGGCAAGGCCTGAATGTAATAATTATTCCGTTTAGGCCGCGCCGGGTCGTAATGACCGGCACTTAAAAAAACCCTAAAATAAAGCCAAAATAAACAAATATCACTGTAAAACTTTTATATATGAACAAATAAACCTATAAATAATCATAAAAACCAATGACATTTTTTTATGATTTTGTAAAATAATAGTCGGCGATGAACGTGTTAAAAATTATAACTTGGCCTTTAAGATGGTAAATCAAAAGATTCAAAAGTGTAATGTTACATTTTATACTCTTTTTAGAAATAAAAGTTAACTTACCACTTAGTAAAGTTGTTGGTTCTGCTTCTAATTGCAATGTACCTGAAGTAATTGGTACTTCTGAAAACTGCTGAAGCTATATGTTTTGTACACTTCTTGGCAAGGCTGTAAATTAAATATTTGAATTCTGATAGTCTATCTAAAAAGTCAAACGACTTAAGTAATTTTTAGGGTAAAAAGAAATCTAATGTAGTCAACACTGGTTCAATAATCAAGGTTGATTAAGAGATCTTGATCATTATTTACTAACCAAAGAACCTTATAAAAAATATAAGTATTGTTTAATCATTATTAGGGGAGTTTAACGATAAAAGATGCAAAATATTTTTCTTTTAGTATATACCTATTTCAGTCTCCTTTATGATATTCTTATTAAAAAAGTAGGATACATTTGTAACGATAATAATATATATATTACACATAAGTAAGTATAAAGTAATAAAATAAATCTAGGATTGTAAGAGAAATTTGATTCTAAATATTGTATTCCACTTAATGATTCATCATCACTAGCCATACTACAATCAACATCTGTTATAAAACTATCATCATCTCAAGAAACAAGTGAATGACAACTAAAATTACCATTGCCAACAACAAATTTTTTAATTCCTTCAAAAATCCCCAAGTCGTTTGACTTGGGAATTTTTGTTTTTTTTTTTTATCTGGATAAGAATTTAATAAAGTATTAAATATTTTGATGCCTGTTCAAAATTCAAAATAGAATTTATAGAACTTACTTAAATTCAATGTAGGGATAGCATTTCCTGTTAATCGTCTGCTCGGTGACTTAAAAAAATCCTCAAAGTGTCGGTGGCAAATACAAATCGAATTATAAATGTAGCTATTCCCTCTCTCTTGAGTCGCATTGTCAAGTACGGACTTCCATTGTTCAAACTTCTCCGTATGAGGGTATTCCCATTTGGGGAATCGGTGAAGAGGTCCTGTAAATTAAAATTTGATTTTATAACTAACATGACTGTATACATGATGTGATGCAATCCATAAAAAATCATAGATAGATTGTAAGATCAAACTGTTTTACATAACTACTAGCTGCAATATGAAAAACAGCTGAACCCCATCCAGCTGGGTTATTAATGTTATACATTCAACAAAACCGCTATCCACATTTAAACATCATAAACAACAGCTTTTACCAGTAGGTAACTGTTATACATGACACCTGCTGGATTGGTATCATGAAAACACCAAAAAATATTTTTGAAGTGAATAAAATATAATATTAATTAATTTCAAGTGAAGTGAAGTGTGGTTTAGTTTCGAGATGGAAGGATTGTGTGAGAAGTGATATGAAAGAAAAGGGAATTAGTGATAGTGACTGGACAGAATGGAAGGAAAAATCGTGTTGTGCCAACCCCCACTAAAACGGAACAACGGGAGGAAGATGATGATTGATTAATTTCAAGTAGATTTGTTAATTTGTGGTGTTTTTTTCTTACTTTGCTGTTGTTTTATTGAATCACTTTTAAATGTCATACATTTGGGTTCACATTCAATAGAACTAAAAAGTCATAAATCTCATCTATAATTATATAATAATATAATATAATATATTCCACAACTATCACACAACGCCGTCTAGTCCCAAGCTAAGCAGAGCTTGTGTTATGGGTACTAGACAACTGATAAACATACTTATATATCTAAATACATACATATTATAGATAAATTCCACCCAGACACAGAACAAATGATTATGCTCATCACACAAACATTTGTCCTGGGTGGGAATCGAACCCACGACCTCAGGGTCACTAACCACTAGACCAACAGGCCAGTCAATAATAGTATTCTCAACAAAGACCCAACCATTTCCATTTTGGCAAAATCATCAGATGTTTGTTGTTGGGCCTTACTTTGGGCTTGTTATTTTAGATTTTACGAAATCTTCATCGATTGGGTATTCATTGATAATCGCTGCTTGAATTGTTGAGGTATAATAACTAAATATTTACTGTAATGTACCTACTTAGCTGAGGCTAAAATGAGCTGTTGTCAGAATGTTCAGAATTAAGTCTAGTATTAAATAGTGAGACAATTAGGATACATTTTAGTACATTTAATCCACTAATAGTTAATTTAATTGGGCGCACAATGTTAACTCTAATTATGTAATTCTCAGTTGATACTTTCGGTCTTCCTTAAAATGTACCTACATAAAATATATACATTAGTTACTAATTAATAATTTAGTTATAAATACACTTACCATCAATGACACATCCAAAAAAGCATTTTAATTGTGTTGTTTTCGGCATTTTCAAAACCAAGTCCGCAAAAATATAAACGAAGTCCGTGTGCTAAGCGCCAAGTTATCAGTTAAGCAATCAGTCCGGGGTCCAAGTAACAAGCCAGGTATGTCGTAACACGTAGAATATCAGAAAATCCGTAATAAAGCCAAGTCGTAATAAATAAAACAATAAACGCACAATGATTTCGAAGCAACACAATACCACAAAACGAGTTCATTCAAATTCGAACGAACTAGATTCCCCTAAACATATCACCGGGTTGCCGTAATGAAAAAAAAATACTGATAATGATGTTATTTATAATAATTATATCTAACCGACACAACTTATTTTCATTTTCTGTTCTTAGATGGATGTTTTAAAATATATTTTTATTAACATTATATTTAGACAAAAGTTTTTTTGTGTAGCTACTGCCCTCTATTATATTTTTTTGGTCAACTCAATTATTAACTCGGAACCCCCGCCACTTGGTGGCGTTAGTTTATATGATATTTTTTGAGCTTCGACAATGTAGGGAAGTTTCATCCGCCAGGTAAAGACTCCATAGTAACAGAAACGCGCGAGAGCAGCGCGATTCTATTTTCTGGCGGTTGGGTTGCCGTAACCGCGCGGCTTGATTAACCGCGCGGTTATTTATTTGTTTATTATTATTATTTAGTACAGCAAAATAGCCATTAACACTAAATTATGTTAAAACCTTTCACTCTGTCTTCTCACAGAATCGCAAACTTTCTAATAATATCGTCTTCCAAGCATCAGCAAACAAATCCAATCCAGGGTTGGTCTCCACGAGCGCGTTGAGCATCGTTAGCATACGCGGTATAGGGGAGGTGGATCTAGCTACAGTGCGACAGAATGGGACATTAAATAGTTTATGTTTTCTAGAGCGATTGTAATTTGGAACAAATAATTGACACAACTCCGCATGCAAATCGGACGCCTCAGTGTAACCATTAATAATTTTGTAAGCTGTTGTAATTTGGCCCACAGCCCGCCTAACCCTTAATGAGTTGCAATTTAAGCATCCTAAGATGAACTTAGTAGGATACATAAATGGATAATATCCAAATAATCGTTTATAAAGGTACCTTAGAAAAGCTTTTTGAACTTTCTCCAGCATGAGTGTACTTCATGAGGGTTCCATACACAAGCGCTGGTTTCCAGTTTGCACAGAACTAAGGCATTATACAGAAGTTTTATAACTGCTTGGTTTTTAAAATCTTGACAGTTGCGTAAAATAAATCCTAAACGTCTAAATGATTCTTTAGCCAGGCTTATTATGTGCGTATGGAAAGTTAGTTTGGTGTCAAATTGGACACCGAGGTCTTTTACAGTAGAGACTCTGGTTATAAGTTCATTGTTTATCCTGTAGTCGTACTGTATAGGACTCTTTTTGCGGCCAAAGCTCATTATTTGGCATTTGGAAATGTTAAATTCCATCTTGTTGGTGGTGGCCCATTCACACAGGGCATCTATATCATGCTGGAGATCTATACAGTCCGACTCAGAGCTAACATTCTTAAAAATCTTTAGGTCGTCAGCATAAAGTAAACATTTTGCATATTTTATTATTTGTGGCAGATCGTTAATCATAATCAAAAATAACAGGGGACCTAAAATGGAACCCTGACTTACGCCTGATCGTGTATGATAAGCGTGCGAGTTATATGAGCCAAGACGAACAAATTGCTGGCGGTCCCGAAGATAGTCAGAAATGAAGAGAAGAAGACTCGGTGAAAATCCTATGGCACTTAGCTTGCGTAGCAAGATGTCATTATTAATTCTATCAAAGGCCTTGCGGAAATCAAAATACAGCACATCCACTTGCTGTCCGCGGTCCATTTGAGTAGAAATAAAATCAACTAGAGTGAGCAAATTGGTGTCGACTGACTTTTTATTGCGAAAACCATGTTGCTCATTGCACATACAAATATCGACTTGCCTTTGAATTTTCTTATACAAAATATGTTCAAATACTTTAGCAGGGGTCGATAATATGGCAATAGGCCTGTAGTCCTCAACAGATGTTTTTACTACTGTCTTGGGTATAGGCGTAACCCTAGACAGCTTCCATTGTGTCGGGTATTTTCCAGTGCTTAATGACAGATTAAATATACATAAAGGTTTGGCTATGGATTCTTCAGATAGTTTAAGAACTTTAGCTGGAATGCTATCTGGCCCAACGGAACTACTAGGCTTCAACTTACTTATACCGCGTTCTACATCTTTAGGAAAAAATTGAACTAAGCTGACAGAATTACTGTTGGTATGTGTATTAAGAGCACATATTTGGGATATGTTTAAGTCAGGTGTTTCTGGTAAGAAGACACTCGCGAAGAAATCAGCAAAACCATTAGCCGCATCAATACCTGACAGTTTTTGACCCTGGTAGTTGATGGTGGGTTCAAAGCCTCCTTTGCACCGCAGAGTGGATATGTGTCTCCAAAACTGTCGCGGGTTGAATTTGATATTATTCTCAACACTATGTAAATGTGAGTTATAAGCGACATTGATACGATGTTTTAGGTTTGCTCTTAAGTCAGAGAATGCCTTGTAAGCTATAGGACATTTAGACGCTTTCCAAATATGATGTAGCTTGTGCTTATGTCGTAGATCTGTAATAATATCTCTAGTATACCAAACAGGATATCGTTTGCGACTAGCTCTATTTCGTAATTTCTTTGGTATACACTCATTAAAATATTTTTTTTTTTTTAATAATTAGTTTCATAAAAACAATTTGTGCTAGAAGTAATATCAGTTGACTCTAGAACGGTACTCCATGTTTCCTGATTAAGTAAAGCAGTAAGACGTTCATAATCGCATTTATTGAAATTCCAGTCCTTAGACCTATCACTGTTACAAGGTGGCATAGGACGAACATGTGGTTAAAGTGATATCAAGTGGTGGGTGGTAATTATCGGGAAGTACCATACCTTCTGTCTCGCTAACTGATACTTCAACGCTCTCGTGGACCAATACTACATCAAGCATACCTCCATGCAAATTCTTCACAGCGTTCCTCTCAGTCAGACCACAAAAAGACAAAAAGTAACAGAAATAGTTGTTAATATTAACCGAAGCACTATTCAAGTTTAAATCGCCACATATAAAAACACTTCCCTTTATAGTGTGTATAACACTTTCTACTTTACAAAACCACTGTCACTGTTATGTCTGAACGATTACTTATAGACCAGGGTCGATAATTTTTGAAACGAAATAAAATCATTGTAGTATGAAACCCACTGGAAAAGAAAGAGAATATAAGAAAAATTAAAGGAAAAATAAATTACGGGCGATCTGAGGTCGGGAAAAGGATGGGTGTGCGTTTCTAAGGGTAAAAACAGTTTATCTCGATTTCCGACAAAACTACAAGTTCTATATAAAAAAGTTAAATTGCAAAGTTGTAGATAATAAAAAGATTTACAACTTTTGTATTCACACTTTTTTCACATAACCTCAAAATGTATGTGAAAAATTCAAATAACTAAGTTTTTGGTTTTTTATTTTTATCCTTGACAAAATTATTCTTTTTCTACGAAATTAAATGGAAACTTACCTTTTTATGTTACAGACACACTGTATTTTTTTTTATTTAAAATGTTTGTTTTTTCACTTTCATTTTGACTTAATATCGAAAAAGAACCCTAATTTTCAGTCGAAAATTCTCACGTCAAAATATCTCCTTTTTTAATAATTTCGCTTTTTTTGTTCGTTAAAATCTCTAGTTTCTGATGGTGTAAAAAAAAGTATCATTATCATGGTAAAACTTCTCAGAAAAAGCCAAAAACTCGAATCGAAAAATTCTTTTTCATAATCATTACCTATATACAAAAAGTGTCAGCATAATTTTTTTTTTCGAGGTTTTATTGTTTCATTACTTAGAAATAAGCTAATAAATGGGTAAGTAGGTAACAAAATACGGGAAATGAATAGAAAACATTGCAAACAATAAGGTTTTGTGCAAATATTGCATTAGTGGCAGCTTGTGCTGTCTCTCCTGCCAATCTATGTCGCTCGTAGCAACCTGCACACCTTCGTCTTTGTAGTTTACCATCTTTCTTATCCAGCATTTGAAGAAAATGTTGTGCCAGTGATGGCGGGACATTTTGACATGATGATCCTGCAGTTACATTTTGCTGTGGAGTAGCTATAGCCGAAGCCGGTATGTGTGTTATGTTTACACCCACAAGTTTTTTCACAATATCTGTTTGTGCTTGTAGAAACATTTATTTTGAGGGTTCAGTTTTTTGTAGACATACTGCGCATTTATTACGGCTACCCCAAAAATCACATCAACAGCAATCTTCTTGTACCACGCAAGACTTTTACGAATTGGAGAATAATAACTGGCTAACTCATCAGAAAGATCAATGCCTTTTTTGCGGTCGTTGTATTCCAAAATCATATTAAACTTCAGGCGTGCATTTCTCCCAGTAGTCATTGTCTGTTCATCAGCGTGGCAAGTTGAGATCATAAGAACATCCGTTTTGTCCTTCCATTTTAGAACTGTTATATTATTCCGCTGAGCGGCGATTTGCTGTCCACTTCTGAGCTTCTTTTTTTTTACTAATAACGGCAAATGTTTGCGGTTTTTTCGCAAAGTGCCACAAAGATCAGTTTTGCGACTGAGCAAGTATTCAGCTAATGGTATACTTGTATACCAATTATCTGCTATAATCATTCTCCCTTGGTCCAAAAGCTCTTCACACAGCTCAACGACAACGCTTCCAGGTTTATCCAGATTAGAAATTTGGGGATCTTGGCCAGTATACACTTTGTATTTCCTACTCTTCCTACACTGTCCAAAAGAGTAGATTGGTGCCCTGTACCCCGTCATAAAACATCAGTTGCACAAAGACATTTTATCGTACTAGGTCCTCGCATCTATAACCAAGTATATAAAGAATTCAAAACTAGAAAACTAAGTGTAAGACAGTTTAAAAAAGTTATATTGCCTTGGCTTAAAAGTTTAGACTACGATGCCACAGAAAGTCTAATTAAGTTGTTATGAAGAGACATTCACATTCACACATTTTACACTACTCAATACACCCCAATAAACACACACATACTCACCTCTCCCACACAGCCACAATTACCTACTCAACACTCATCTTTCACACACACGCACTATCCTCACCACATACACAATCACTCACACGTTTGAGAACATACTGCACACCTACGTACTCGTAACATAACCCTCATGTAGAAATTAAGTTTAATTATTCAATAAAATGCATGATAATTTTAATTTAAGAATTTAATGTTTTATTTTATTTTTTTGTAAGATGCAAATTTGGATTATGATAATTTTAACTTATATTTTTAGTTATTATTTTAATTTTTAATATTGACTTGGATTTTATTTCTTACTGTTGACTATAATTTTAACTGGGACTTAAGTTTTAATATTGTTTTTAATTTTTGGTTTTAATTTTGATTTTGTTTTTAATTTGTCATTTTAATTTTGATTTTGATTTTTAATTTAACTTTAATTTAGATTATGATTTCAATCTCTATTTTAATTTTTTGACTTAATTTTGATTTTAATTAGATTTAATTTTGATTTTAATTTTAATTTTGATTCTGTTTTTAGTTTTATTGTTTATTTTTAATTTTATTTTTGTAATTTGTACCGCAAATTATATACTTAATTATAATCTAGTGATAAGGGGAAGACACTAGCTCCTGTAATACAGTGTACACTAGCGCAGGAGCTAGGGAATTCATAAAAATGCATGTACTATTTATGCCAATAAAGATTATTATTATTATTATTATTAAACATACCCATCATCAGTTGTGGCCTTGTAAATCTTAAGGCCGTACTTGTGGGTTTTGTTTGGGTTATACTGCCGAAACAGTATTCGCCCTTGAAAAGGGACCATCGACTCATCCACGACAACGACGTCTTTTGGCGTAACTAGTTTTCTGCAGTTTCTCATTACAATGTCTACAATTGGTTTGACCTTATACAAGCGATCATTTCTTTCCGCCGTATTGTCTACAAAATGCCAGCAAAGCAATATTGAAACAAAACGACTGTATGACATTTTTATCATGTGCATCAGTGGATGGTAATAAATAGGGTCTCGTTTCCAGTAACTTTCTAATGATGGAAATCTAATTATGCCAGTCACTAAGTAAATGCCCATAAATTTCTCTATATCTTCCCTGGTAACAGGTTTCCAGCGAGTCAAACGACCACCAGGATTAGCAGCAATAGATTGCTCAGCGTACAAGTTGGTCTGTTGTACCATCAAATCTAGGATTTCATAATCAACCAATAAGCGAAATATCGTAAAGACATCGGCATTTTCAGGAATTTGATCAATATGTAAAAAGCTTTCACTAGTAAAATCTTCACGATGCAATGGCTGGATGTCATAGTTCCAACCTTCATTCTCGTCATGTAGTTTTATGTCATAATCTGTAGTTGGTCTGTGGTTGGTTGGTCTTGAAACAGAAATTCTTGGAGCATAATTTCTCAGAGCTTGAACAGATGTGTTTATTGCATCTCTACTAACACTATCGCTAGAATCTGAATTCGATAGTGCGGGTACATCACTAGCCAGTGTGCTAGAAGTTTGTGATGGTACTTCAGTAGCAACAAGTGTACTAGAAATTGGTTGTAGTGGAGCTTCATCGTGTATACTATCGTCATCATTCATGTTTACCTGGTTATCCGGTGATCCGTTGGCTTCTAAAGATGAAATGTCAAACAAACTTGGAAAAAAATCGGGGTCCGCCACACTGTCGTCATCATACGAATTTTCTACACTCTCCGATGAATTAGACTGAATTTCTTCTTCATAATAACTTTCTTCCAATATTCTTCTCAGCTGCTCGTCGGTATACGCTTGTTTACGGCTCATTTTACACAAAAAAAGAAAAAGTCGCTACAAGAGAACTCAACGAGTAAATCGGTGAATGATTTGAACTTCACTATCTGAAATGTCAAAAACGTCATGTCAAATTTTACAAACTGTCAATGTCACTAGATATTTTTGTTGCTAAACGATAAAAAAACGTAATAAAAAGGAAAGTATGCGCAGACCACATAGGGTCTGTGGACTCACGAGGTAATTTTTACCGTCCTGGAAGCGCTACAAGTCCACAGACCATATGTGGTCTGTGTTAAAAAAACTATTTCAGTAGAGTATAAAAATTTTGTAACACATACATGCATACAATTTAATCACAAATAAACTGACTTTAAATAAAAACATAACTGGACTTATGGACCATTCCCACTTTGGAGCCTGGACAGTGAACCTGTTAAACTGGAAAAGCGGCTAGCCCCGCGGTTAGCCAGTCAGCAAAACACATTCGTTACTGAAAACAAAATAAACATTTAAAAAAAATCTAATAGTAAAAAGTCTAAAGGGCGAGGTGGCATAAGTTCCATTCAGATGCTGACGTACTCTTACCTTAATATAAGCTTAAAACTTATTGTAAATGGACATCATAGAATCAAGGTAAAGTTAAACAGTCTATTCCAGTGAAATTAACTTGTTGTTCGTGCACTAATGGATACGTTTAGGCATCGAAATAAGTTTTAAATACTTTTTAAGTCACGAAAAACCCAGTACATAGTATTTATTTGGAAAACAATAATAAATCCGCTGCGTCCGAGCAACTCTTTTATTCCTGCTAATTTGACGTAAAAACAATACTGCTAGCGGTCAAAAATCCCGTCAGAGTACGAAAAGAATGAACTTTATAAGAGGGACGTCACAAAACCGCTAAGAAAACAATCTTGTTTTAAGATTGTAATAAGGTTGTTTTGAAGGCGTCATGGTACGAAAAGCCTAAGTAAGATTAAAACAATACTGCTTTAAGGTCTTATGGTCGGCCCCCAGTTCCTATATGTATAAGCTATCATTGAAACATTAGGATGGATGATTATTTAAATATAAACAAAGATTCAAATAAAATGTTTAATTTCAGTATTAAATAGTTAAAATAACATTCTATTAATAGCAATAAAAATAACATTAATTACAATTAAAAAGATGCTGATTACACATGCCAAGCGTAGATCTCTATGGAGAAGAATTTGCAAGAAACTCCAAGGACATTTTCAATCCTGTAGACCTTATCTGCTATTTCATCCTTTAAAAGCTGTTGTAGGAGACTTTTCATTTCTGCCATTTCATTTTGTGACTGAAACAAGTAAGTTTTTTAGAAAAATGGAGAGGTATATAATTTAGAATATATAATTTAGAAGGGATCCCTTCTTTTTGCATAATATTCTTTGTCCTAATATATTTTGGCATAACGATTTTGCCATAATTTGTTTTGCCAAATCTTTAAGGCTAATTTGTTTTGGCATACATTTAATTCGCATAACGTTATTAGGCCTAATGACTATTAGCATACAATTAATATAACATAACATACAATTAATATAACATAACATACCACCACATAGGTATAGTTTCTGTAACAATTCAATAATATTGTTGGTTAAAAATTCAATATGTTGTGGTACAAAAGTTAGCGACAGAACCGAATCGCTGCAAAACCGATTCCACGTAGTCTTGTCTGCCCTACCCCTAGAGTGTAATTTAAAATCGCGTAGGCGCGTAGGGGCGAGGCGGCCCGCGGGCTGAGGAGCAGGCGGCTGCAAGCGAGCCGCCGCCGCTGAGGCTAGCCGGCGAAGCCGGCCAGCAAGCCGAAGCTGCGGTGGTGAGCGAAAGCCGTCTGCGACGATTAGCACGCGTGGGGCTGCCGGAGGCCCGCAGTGCCGGAGCCGTGACAGAAACCATGCCTGCTGCATGTTGCATGCTCGCTTGAAAGCTGCATGCTTGCTTGCATGCTGCATACCTGCTGCATGTTACATGCTCGCTGGAATGCTGCATGCTTGCTTGCATGCTTGCTTGAATGCTGCATGCTTGCTTGCATGCTACATGCTTGCTTGCATGCTGCATGCTTGCTTGCATGCTGCATGCTTGCTTGCTTGTATGCCTAGTGTATGCTCTTTTGCATGCTTTTTACTGTGAAAAAAGCCCACAAAATTGATCATAACAAATATATTATGGATGACCTGCTTCAGGAGATATAGTTTTTTCCAATCGTCGAAATAAATTGGTATATCCTAAAGTTATGCTTAGTAAATTTATGCTTTAGAATATTATGCTTAATAAATTTATGCTTTAGAAAGTTATGCTTAATCATTATTATGGTTAGAAAAAATAAGCGTAAATAAATTATGCGAAAATATAATTAGGCCAAACAAAAGTATGCCAAGTTATATTAGGTCTAAAAAATTTATGCAAATGGATAGGGAACCAATTTAGAAAGCATATCTTATATACTATTTACATTTATAAAACTCGTCTTCTTATATTGAACTGACTTCCTTCGGTATTTTTCTGCTTTATTATTTTCTTTTTTACCAAAATCATGTTTCGAAATCTATGGGTAGAACGACAATATCTTTAAAGTGTTTGATCCGCTGCTTCCCTGATTTGTCTAGGGAGCGGGTGTACTAATAAAAGAGAACAGTTCACACAGCGTGACATGTTTTACGTCTAGAATAAATCACCGTGGACAAAGAAACGTTCTAATCACTTGACAGCACACGTACAAAAGAAGTCGGATTGCTCTATTTAGGAGATAGACGTGGAGAAATCCTAAAACTTAACTCGACACGAATTTATTTGTTAGCAGAGAAAAGCAAGTGCACGCCTAAAAGTGGTCACATGATTTTTATAACAAACTGTGCACATCCGACGCACCTTGACAGAAGGTCCTTCTTTTTTCTGAAGCACATGTTTTTTTTTCTCATATTCCGTCCTGAAGGTGTTTCGGTTGTGGAAGATTTTGCTAAAAAACTTGAGTATTTTTTCTCTACATTATATATTTTTGTGTGTGACAGATCTAATAAGGTACTAAATCATTCACCATAGCGACGTTAAAAATCACATCAAATGCAATTTTTTTGTACCATTTTAAAGATTTTCTCAATGGTGTCTGGTAAGCTGCTATTTGATCAGCTAAATCCACTGCTCCTTTTGCCTTGTTATAATCTAAAACAATAGCCGGTTTCATTGTGGTTTTATTATGTTAGGTTACGGGAATAAAACGTGTTGTCGAAAGTACAAAAACATCTCGTTTTTCTTTAATTCCTTCATCCCGATTCAGCAACTTCTCCTAAGGCCGATTCACCATTGGACTGTTCGTCGACAGGATGATTCATTTATTTCCATTTCCCCAGCAGGGTTTTTCACCTATGGACATTTCGCCGACAGAACCTTTCATATGCGTCACTTTCGAGGACAGCCCTTTTCACCTACTAAGTGTTTCACCGACACGACGATAAACCTATAGCCCTTTTAACTACAGACCTTTCCATCTACGACGGAGAATTCGCCGTCAATCTTAAGACAAGCAATATTACAAAAAATTCACATATCTATCTATCTATAGCTTAATGTGTCTTAACTATCGGCCGAACCGAATTGTGAATTCTTAGATAGGTACTTACATAAATAAAAAAATCTATTAAAAACAATCTTTTCCTTGAAGTCGGGTAAAAAAATAGTAGTAAAATAATAGTTAATGTTAAATTC
The DNA here is from genome assembly GCA_949319445.1 of Mythimna lalbum. Taxonomy (NCBI): domain Eukaryota; kingdom Metazoa; phylum Arthropoda; class Insecta; order Lepidoptera; family Noctuidae; genus Mythimna; species Mythimna lalbum. The sequence goes on along the minus strand of OX439357.1, from coordinate 12,631,542 downwards.
GCTCTAAAACAAGGGAATTATAAACTATTAAAATAAACAACTCAAATAAAGGTTAGTTAAATATGGTTAAAAGTAAATGCTTACCTGAAATGTCAGGGGTAACCCTAATAGTGGTATTTTCGGCATCGCTTTCTTCACTATCTGACAGTATAACACATCGACATCGCTTATGCAGTGATGGTCGGGCTATCAGTTCGTCATCTTCTCCATAGGAAACAACCAATCTGGAACCGTGCACTAGCTTCTGACGTTTTATAAGTGCCCATGTAGGCCTACGTGAAATAAAATATTTTGACTTTGACATGAGAACTGAGCTGAAATCTATTGTTTAGAAAATTTATTTCTACATTTTCAAGTTCCGTTTAGTCTTCTTGGGTTAAATCAAAGTCTTCAAAGGAATCATCCATTATAACCACAGCAATTTTACGTAAATTCGCCAAAAAGAGAATAACAAAACATCGGAACACCAACAGTAAATAATAACACGTGCACGTGTTCTATCATCACTGTACACACTAAATGCGGCTAGCGGGAATAACTTAGAGCGGGCGTACACGGACTGCTCGAGCAGTTAACGGCTGACCGACGTACACGGACCGCTCGAGCGGTCGGCGTTGACTGCTTGAGCAGTCGGTTGTTGACTGCTCGAGCTGTCTCTACCAACCGCTCGAGCAGTTGAATTTCTACCGCAGTCTAGTCATGGATTCTGACGAGGAAGCTTTCTGCTTTTGCCGCTTCTGCTCAAGCGGAGATGACGGCGGCGACGTCAAAAGAGAAAATTTTGGGTTCATCCAATTTTGGAATTAAGAGAACAACATGGACAATTCCATCATTTGTTTATGGAACTTAGAAGTGATGAAGAAAAATTTTTCAACTATTTTAGGATGTCAGTGTCTTCGTTTGATGAAATGAATAATATACTAAGGTCTAAAATTAAACGTGAAGACACAATCATGAGGAGAAGTATCCAAGCAGAAGGAAGACTAGCAGTAACATTGAGGTTCGAAAAATAAATAACAATTATTTAAATTTTTATTCATTAAAAATATTGGAAAATAATTCATCAGACATTACTGAAGATGATGAAAGGTCTTCAAATTGAGAGTTTTGGTCATCAGCCGCTGATGTAGAGGGGCCAGTATTATAACCATATATTGTCCACGGTAATCATAAGGCGAATTCTGTGATGAATATCCCCCCTGCTCGCAGGATATATGTGATTTGTCATCCCTTTAAAGTATTTAATTACGTTAAGTATTTCTGTCTTAGCATCTAATTTATACTGCTCATTAATTTTTTTAAACTCTCATTAATTTTTTGTAAAAAAGGTGCATTGCAACGCATGCCGGGCACAACTAGTATATGTATTTGACTGGCCTGTTGGTCTAGTGGTTAGTGGCCCTGACTGCTAAGCCAGAGGTCGTGGGTTCGATTCCCACCCAGGACAAATGTTTATGTGATGAGCATGATCATTTGTTCTGTGTCTGGGTGTAATTTATCTATATATGTATGTATTTAGAGAAATATATAAGTATGTTTATCAGTTGTCTAGTACCCATAACACAAGCTCTGCTTAGCTTGGGACTAGACAGCGTTGTGTGATAGTTGTGGAATATTATAAAAAAAAAAAAAAAATGTATAATATCACTAGCTTTGCCCGCGCGGCTTCGCTCCCGCTCTTCCCTACTCTACCCTACCCTACTCTATCCTACTCTACCCTACTACTCTACCCTACCCTACCCCACCCTACTCTACCCTACTACTCTACCCTACTCTACCCTACCCTACTCTACCCTACCCTACACTACCCTAATTTTATTTTTTTTCCATAAGAACCTTATCCTTACAATAACAATTACAACAAAAAAAAAACAGCCAAATCGGTCAAGCCGTTTTCATGCCATGTCGTGACAACGGAAAACAGGGCTCATTTTTATAATATTGTTACGCCGATAAAATTACAACACGTCATATCTCCGACAAATTAAAGAGTAGCAACGAATAATTAAAACGCATTACTGTTCGAAAGCTCTAGAACCAAAGTACCTACCTAGCCTGGCAAGATCTGGAACATTCCGTCTTAAGTACTTGTTGTACCTACTATTTAGTAGGTATGTAATCTGTAGGTATCTGTAGGTGGATAAGGGAAATGGTACTTTCCGCCATTCACAATAGAGTCGAAACTCGCGTGAGTGACTCGCGAAGGACAAAGCAACAAATTTGATTTATGGCCCCGCGATGCGACTCTATTGTTCTGGAACTATCCTCAGACGTCAGTATCTAGAATTTTCTTTGCTCCGCGTATAAATACGAGCCCCCGAACGGAAATGAGTCAGTTCTGATTTCGACTGCGATCAAGAGCGATCTACCTAAGTGTGCGAAGTGATTTTATCTAACGACCGAAGCGATAGTATAACGGAACTCTAGTGCTAACTGTGATTTGGATTATTGTTGACTGGACTAATTATTTATTGTTTGTGGTAAATAAATTTTTTTATTGGTAAATCGGCATTTAGTTACCCACGTACGTAACAATATAGAAGATTATGTAAATATACCCATAAAAATGCTTGGGAAAAAAACAAACAAAAATATATTTTTTAAACAAACCTCTTAGTAACAATAAACCTATCACAAATCATTCTAATAACAACTCCTTTTTAATTAAATATTACTTTATGTTTTAAAATGAATAATATAGGATAAACCTTTTAAAAATTTGATCACATCTAAATTGTTTTTATTATTCAAATGTACCATCAACTTTTATTCTTCCGTGGTTTTATTATGCCCGCTGATAGTCTCTCAATTTCACATTTTGTATTTTTTTGTTCCTTTTTAATTTCATCTATAGTTTTAAATATATTCCATTTTTTTCTATTTAGCAATGTGTTCCACCTATTGTGCCAACTTTCGACATTTTTGTGTTGTTGGTGTGCCTGCTTCAATAGAATCTGATATTGACCATGTCTCTGGAGGGAACGTGGGTGGCACTTTTGTAATCAATAATTTTAATGTGCTCGTATTGATTAGAGTATTTTTGGTTTTGTAAACATTGCTGTCAATATAATAGTTTTTAAACCATTCTATTACTTGGTGCGCTTCTGGTGGTAAAACTTTTTCAACTATTTCTTTAAAAGCTGATGGAATTTCTACTGCAGGTAAAAATGCTAGTGCAGCCAAATGTCTCATTTTGAACGCAAAATCACAGTTTTCACCATACAACTTTGCCAATCCTGCTTGTTGTATGTGCTTCCATTTATTTATTTATTTAATCTTCATGCAACACAAAGTACATAGGCGGACTTAATGCCTTAGGCATTCTCTGCCAGTCAACCTAGGGTATCCATATACTTTGTCTTAAATAAAAATAGCAACATTTATTCCTGCTTTCTGGAAATGCACGTTTACAAGCATTAATTGCTGCTTTTTCAAAGTCAGTTATAATCGTTTTTGGATTTAGACGCAAATTAAATTTATTCAAAGTGTGCATTTTTATTATTTCTAACATAATGTAGTAGCAGTTCTACAATTTACGAGAAAGGAATGCGTAAACTAAAGGGAAAATCGTCTTCTTATCGCTGCTAACATTTCCATGAATAGTGTACATCTGGCATAACGGCAGCGGACAGCATTTGAAAGTTCCATCTTGAATCCAGAAATCACCTTTAAATAATAATCGTAGATTTTGCTCAGTTGCAAATATAATAACAGTTTCACCATTGTAATCGTAATGACCCACTAAAAACTGTTCCTTTTCAAAGGGAAATAATAATGGTTCCGAAAAACAAATTAATATCCAGCGATCTGTGGCCGACTATTATTCTAATTAACCGGCGTTATAATGAATTACCGACAAAAAACCCAAAACATAAACGAAAAAAAAATATCCAATTTAACAACAAATAAGAGCATGTTCAAATAACATTTTCTCCTAAAAAAAAAAAATGGATCTTCGAATAACAAAACTAAACTTCCGAATAGAATACTGAACCTCCGACAAAATTACTAAGTTACCGACAACAGAGATTTTGTCAAAATAATCATATTTTTACAACTTGCATGAACTGTTTTAATTTCTATTGTTGGTTATCAAATTTATTTTTTAACTCTCCATAATGATGAAAATACTTCAATATTACGGGATTTTTTTGCATAATATTATTTGTCCTAATATACTTGGACATAACGATTTTGGCATAATATGTTTTGCCATAATAATACTTTTTTTTGGCATACAGTTTATGTTGGCATAATCATCTTTTAGGCTAATTTGTTTTGGCGTAAATTTAATTCGCATTAGGCCTAATGACTATTAGCATAATAATGTTTAGGCATACAATGAATATAATATAACATAACACCACATAGCTATAGTTTCTGCAACAATTCAATAATATTGTTGGTTAAAAATTTAATATGTTGTGCTACAAAAGTTAGTGACAGAACCGAATCGCTGCAAAACCGACTTCACGTAGTCTTGTCTGCCCTATCCCTAGAAGGTAATATAAAATCGCGTAGGCGCGTAGGGGCAAGGCGGCCCGTGGGCTGAGGAGCAGGCGGCTGCGAGCGAAAGCCGTCTGCGACGATTACACGTGGGGCTACCGGAGGCCCGCAGCGCCGGAGCCGTGACAGAAACCATGCCTGCTGCATGTGGCATGCTCGCTTGAAAACTGCATGCTTGCATTCATGCTACATGTTGCATGCTTACTTGCATGCTGCAATATATATTTGCGTGGTAAGTAAAATTCATGATATATGATGCAAGTAAAAGTTTTATTACAAGTATTAGATTTTTTATAAGTTTCTGTATAACCACTCAGAATAATATTTTCAGTATAATGTTACAGTTATAATAGCACCACAGTCTATGAAATATGAAAGGTAATTTATGAATTAATAGTAGGTAAGTAAAGATAAAAATTACAAAGCATAGTTTTCAGTAGAACGTAATTTATGCTGAGAAAAGTATTACAGCAGTAAACAGTCATGTTTATTTTTCGAAGATTTCAGTATCTCATTCGGTCGTTTCGTCATTTTTATTCGGACAAAAGTAGTCGGAAAGTTAGTATTTTGGGCAGCAGATTTAATATTTTGAATAAGGCCAATTCTTCTTTTTTTGTCGGAGCTTTTATTACTACCCCTTTTCAAAGTTTTGGTAATTATCTGATATACTTATATCACTTAGTTTTTTATAAATACAAGTTTTATTTTTATTTCTCGTCCGATTTATCATTTTAGTCATTGCTTGCTTATTAGGCATACTTGGAGAACTTACATTTGGGACATCCTTCATACAACTTTGTATTATTTGTATAGGTGAATCCATACTGGAATGAGTTTTGTCTTTTATTTTAGCCTGGAATTTACGAACAACCAGTGTTTCGGGATTCGGCATGTGACAATGCTGCCTGATAGTTTTACTTACCAATTCATGTTTCCCGTCAGTACTTTTGGTTTTCACAAAAACGTAACAATTTTTTATTTTATTTTCGACACAACTCTAATAAAACACATCTCCACGAACTTTATTTTGGCAATACAAATATCCTTCAATCACTAATTGTAAGTTACCGGTTTTTGATTTTATAAATTCACATGAACTCATTATAAAAGAAACAATAAAGTGGTAATTATAAGCGTGCTGTGTTCGTGCTGAACTGTAATGCAAAAGTGTCCGTTACAATAACATTTCAACTAGTGAACTAAATATTTTATAAATACCTTCAAATCCGCATCTTAAAATAGTTAATGTTTTAGGATTAGGTAGGTACCATATTATACGTTACAATGTTGTAACGTCATTTATTTTGTATGAATTGTATAACTACAAGAAAAGCTTAAGTAATCGATTTCCAAAGTAAGTATCTGATTATCGGAGATAAATTGCGTAGCTGATGAGCCCTGTCGGCGAAGAGTCCTGTCAGCGAAGTGTCCTGTCGGCGAAGAGTCCCGTCGAAGTAAAATCTTGTCGGTGTTCAGTCTGTCGGCGTTTAGTCGTACACTCATCAACAACAATTGGTAAGATAGTGAGGGATGTTTGCAGAAATATATGGATACATATGAAGGATATGTGTATGGAACTACTAACTGAAGATAAATGTAAAGACATAATAAATAGTTTCAAAAAAACTTCTAAGTTTCCGAACTGCCTTGGCGCCGTTGATGGCAAATATATTAGAATAATACAACCCGCGCAAAGTGGATCGTCATATTATAACTATAAAAAATATTTTTCGATAATACTTCTAGCAGTACGTGATAGTAATTATATGTTCACTTTCGTGGATATAGGCTCGTATGGAAGGCACGCTGACTCGACTATTTTCGAAGAGAGTTGTCTATATACATGAAGCTACTCGCTCTACAGCAGTCATCACCTAAAATGGGCAACACATCGATAAGCCTGTTGCCAGGTAGGATAGGCTAGTATCAATGTAGGAGGTAGACTTCGGTAGGACTTTGCGGTTTGAGGGCGAAGTCCTGACAATGCTTGCCATGCCACCAGCTTTCGCTACGTCCCCTACGTAGCGAAAGCTAGTATAAAGTTGGTTTCTGCCTGACTTTCTTCATTGTTAGTTTTTTCTTTTTTTGCAAATAAAGGTTGAAGATAGATCTCACATTTGATTTTGGAATGTAAATAACTGACAACAAACCAAGAAATATATGCAACTACTTGACGGCGTAAATAATCAACTATCGTTGTATGCTCATACTGCTCATCAAATTCTAACAACAAATCATCAGGCATGAGTTTGTCATTTAATGACGTCTCAATCAAGTCGTTATGCAAAACTCGATAACGATCCGAAGTAATTTTAATATTGTTTACAGAGGATGACAAAATGAAAATATCCTCCATTTCCTCTTTAAGTTCTGCATTTATCAGGGTTTTTTTGTAAGCTGATTTAAACTGGCGTGATATTGGGTTATTAGTGGTGCTTCCATTTGCTCTTAACAACGCAAAAAATAGTTCAATTTGTCTAAAGTCAGAGATCTAAGGATCTCTTCTTTTCCTGGTTGAAAGCGTACTATGAATACGTGTTATAAGCCCTACAAACCCAGTTTTACGATTTGTGGTGCTAACGAACTTCCCTTCATCGGGGGCTACTATAAACACTATGTAATGTTTAGCAAATTCTAAATATTCACTTGTTTTTTAAATATTCTTTTCAAACACGGGCTTTTTGTATTCAAACTGACGCATATTCCGTGAGTTGAGAATGTCGAATTCATTGTTTACCAAACGGATAAAAGTTATTATAGCCGTCACATTTTTGAATTCGGCATTACTTTTTTCACAAATGTGGAGTGCATCATGTTTAGCAAATTCTAAATATTCACTTGTTTTTTAAATATTCTTTTCGAACAAGGGCTTTTTGTATTCAAACTGACGCATATTCCGTGAGTTGAGAATGTCGAATTCATTGTTTACCAAACGGATAAAAGTTATTGTAGCCGTCACATTTTTGAATTCGGCATTACTTTTTTCACAAATGTGGAGTGCATCATGTTTAGCAAATTCTAAATATTCACTTGTTTTTTAAATATTCTTTTCAAACAAGGGCTGTTTGTATTCAAACTGACGCATATTCCGTGAGTTGAAAATGTCGAATTCATTGTTTACCAAACGGATAAAAGTTATTGTACCCGCCACATTTTTGAATTCGGTATTACTTTTTCCACAAATGTGGAGTGCATCAGCTACGCTATTACTGAAAACTGACTGGGAAATTTTAATGAATTCTTTTCAAGTAACATCATTTTGATGCTCTAGATATTTAGAAATATTTTTTTATTTTAATATTTTCTTTCTATGTGCTTTTAGTAAATCTAAGTGTAGGCGGTGAGTGCGGGTGCGTGAAAATAAAAGTCACTGCTAGTACTCACGGTTTACTTGACCGGATACAACACATGTAACACATACGGAAGGAGTACATGAATTAGACAGCAACACACAATTGTCACAGCACAAAACAATATTTCACATGAAAAACGGTACAATTTTGCGTAACAAAAATAATTGCGAGTGTGATCGAAAACAATCAAAGGCTGAAAACTGAAGGTCGGCGTAGCCGCGTTGGTCACTGCGAGCGCGATGCTAAGATACACACCCATCGCTTTATGATTGTTTTCCAGCGCCGGTATGCTGTAGACGAAATTTGGTTGATTTTTAAGATTTGACATACCTCTCTCATAGTACTTGATATAAACTTGGACCCACGATCTCTCATTATTCGTATTTAATTTACGCAGCTGTGCTCTTGTCATTGCACTATCTGTTCATTCATTGATTTTAATTCTTCCGACGTAATTATTATTCGCGACAGTGCGTCTGCCACTGAGTTTGATTTTACTTTCAAATATTCAATTGTAAAGTTAAATTCTTCTAATTGCAGTCTGAATTTCAATAATCTACTAGATGGATCTCTCATTGAAAATAAATAAACTAGGGGTCGATGGTCAGTCTGTATCTTAAACCGTCTTCCGTATAAATAAGGTCGAAAATATTTAACACTTCATACTTTTGCTAAGAGTTCTTTTTCAATAGTAGTATAATTAATTTCGGCTTTATTCAAACCTCGACTTGCGTAAGCCACTGGCCGCCCATCTCCGTTACATAACACCGAACCGATTGCGATTCCTGATGCATCGGTTTGTAATAGGAATTCATTCTTTTCTGAAAAATTTGGATACTGGAGGACTGGTGGGCTTATCAAGGCTGATTTCAGCATTTGAAAAGAATGCTCGCATTCTTCGCCATTTTTGTAGCGTTAAAAAAAAAATCACTACTGATTACTGGATATTGTGAATATTGCCCTCAGATATGGCTAATTCTTTTTCTCTATCAATTGCTGCTTGCATGGCGTTAGCTGTTGTCAGCTCCCAGTTTTTGTACACTTCATTTTGTAATTTTATATATGTAGAAAACTGTGTGGTATGTTGATAGCAGAAAACAAGTCTTCAAACTGAGCATATCCGATGCCTGTAGCCACAATGCCAGTTGTAGCCGCTAAATTTAAGTTCAAAGACTTTTCATTAACATCATCCGAACAGATTGTCACGATTTCCCTACATAAATTGCATTGGATATTGAGTTTAGAGATGAGACCAAATCTTTTTTTACTAATTATTTCAAAATAACCCTCTTTGCAATCAAATAATTTATTGTGTCGCGAGAAAAAGTTCTCGAATTTGCCGTAAAAAATATTAATAATTTGTCTGCCTATCTTTCAACAGGTTCAATTAATATTTTAAGATATTATTACAGTACAAAAAAAATATTATTATTATTATATTATTATTTCATTTATTTAAAAAATAAAAAACATTAAAAATTAAAAAAAACAGTGTCCCACCGGTATCGGGAACAGGGTCCAAGCTACCGGCGGTCAGGGCTCCTGAGAGAGGAATCTCCTAACGATGCGCGCCGTGTCCAAGAGTACTGCTTTCTGGATCAGACCAATGAGATCAATTGAACAAAGTTAATTAGGTAGCTTGAGGTACATACTTAAGTAAAAAAGATATTAAAAAACAAAGTAAATTAATGACTCAAATTATCATAAAAAACATGATAGTCTCGATGCATATATTGCTTCAGACTCTGGAGATGGTTAAATTTAGTTCTATCTATCTTAATGGGGCTGTTATATAATCTTGCAGGAGCTCTAGGCTCTCTAGTGTTTAGTATTCTTTGTGGTAAAGCTTCCCATTCATCCGAATGGCGAAGTTTATATTGCACTTCACCATTGATGTAAAAAAGACCTTTAATATCATTGACAGTCGCATCTCCAGCCCTTCTGCCTGGTCTTATTGTAGAAAAATTTCCAGGTACTTCTTCATAATTTTTGAAGAAATTGTAGTCAAGGTAGTTGATAATGTAGGGCTGAGAAGGCCTACAGTCTCTCATCCTTGACACGTAATCGGTAGGAGAGAAAATTGGCGCTTTGAATTTTTTCTCTAATGTGGAATAGACACTGTCTACCTCCATCATCGTATGCCCTTTTTCTAGAATAATCTGCTCGATGGTGAACTCTCTTAGGGTCAATTTATACTAGCGCAGAGTCGAAGCGCATCGAAGCGTCTATCCAAAACTGAACATAACAGATTCAACCTTAACTCCACAGCGTAACACACACATTACTTCTGAGATTTTAGAAAGACGCGCGTATTCTTCTGAATTCGCGCGTCTGCGCGTGAACAACGCTGACTGGTGCGCGCGCATTCTCGCGTATCCTAGCGAACCTACGCGATATCAATGTCAACCATTTTACACAAGTTCAGCTACGATAGTCAACTGGAAAGTGATTCAATAGCACTACTGTTGATGCTCATTACTACACGTAAAAAAATTCGCGTATTCACCAGAATAAGTGCACGAATTCTGGTGAATACGCGCACATTCGTGTGGCTTCGCTTTAGTTGTAAAAATTTAACGCTTCGATGAGCTTCGACTCTGCGCTAGTATAAATTGACCCTTATAGCGCTTAAATTTACACTGCATAAAACCTTATTTTTATTTTGGTATGCACATCCATCAGAAATAAGGATAACTTTCTTTTTATTGTTGCAATATTGTTCGATAGTTTACAATGTAACTTGTAATATTATTTGCCGTTACTCCTCCTTCACCTTCATGCCAGACATATAAATACACGTCTTTAGTATTTTTTACATAAAATGTATAATTGTGAAGTGCTAGCTTCATTTTATAATACTGCTCTGATACCAGAAGCTTTAGACATAGAAGCACGCTTTGCATATCTATGGACACAACTATGACATCTTCGGACATTTCCTGGATTGCGTTTGCCTTTGCTGCGTATGCCTCTTCTTTTTTCCTAATGTGTATATATTTCTTCCAAAATGTTTCCCTGTCCCACGCACAAATCACATTGATCTTTGCGTGGTTTAAATATAGAGATATTATGAAGTTTCAATATCTCTTGAAATTTCTTTCTTTGCACAGGTTCTAGATTATTTTCTTGACACCAAGCCTTATACACGGAATGCATTAGACTAAACAAACACTCGGCTGCTATTGCTTCTACAATAATGGCTTTTTTTTTTCTCGACGGGGAAAATCATCTTTGACGAAACCCGCTCTTGGGTGGAGCGGGAGACAGTGTCAGACTCTTACTGACTAAAAACCCCGCGCCGTTCCTTCTAGCCTTCACACCGGGGCACGAGCTCCCTTTCGGACAACCCTGTCCCCAGTAGGCTTCGACCCAGCTGGGCCCCTCCTGCTGCTGACACCTCCTTGAGGCGCGCGGGAACAGTGCGCGCCGTCGACGTCTTAGACTCTGTCCATTACCGGACGATCGGAGAGCGAGTTACCCATAGCTCGCCGTCCGCGAGCCCGCGTCTACGGTGGCCGGAAATCGGGATCGGAATCCCGGCGACGGCGGCGAGGGCGCCGTTGCCTGATGCGGTCGGCCTCCTCCTTTGCAAGCATTACTGCTTCGCAGAAGGAGGCGACCGCCTGCCATTCCTCCTCGCTCCGGACCATGGCCTCGACCAGGGCCCGGCGCGAGAGGTCTCCGCCGCCAATCGCCCCCACGAGGGCACGGCGATGCTCCGCCCAGGCAGGGCACACCTCGACGGTGTGCTCCACCGTGTCCTCCGGGCGTTGCGCACAGTGGCGACACCCGGGCGTCTCTTCCGCCTGAATCCGAAGCAGGAACCTCCCGAACTTGCCATGTCCGGTGAGGACCTGCGTCATGCGGAAGGTAAGGACGCCGTGAGGTCTATCCAGCCACGCCTCAAAGAGGGGACTTACCGCCATAATCATGGCGTGCCCATCTACAATAATGGCTTGGGTATAATAATAATAATACCTTAGGTATAATTTCTAGCCATTTGTTAACAGATTCAGACTTCAATACTCGACTAGTAGACGGATGATTAGAATGAATTCTTCTATTATTAACTATGTTATTCTCTCCAGAATTTGTAACTTCAATATCAAAATTCGATTTTACCCATTGTTGAAGCACATCTTTTTTAGGTCCAATGTAGCTATAAACAACTGCTTGCATACACGTAGTTTAATACCATCAAGACCAGGTAAATAACAATCAAACCCGAAGTTCTTTTTAATGTCATCTGTAGAGGATTTTCTACGGCGAACTATTTTCCTTGGTTGGATAAGGCCGTTTATGTACGCTTTCTTAGCATCCCATGTAGGGAGTTACCAAAAATAATGAAATATATCTGCACGCATTTTGTCCGGTATTGCAGCTCAAGCAAAACTTCTTTCAGAAATGCTGGCCGCTCCATGTTCACAAGGTTTATCTCTCATTTTCCTATTCGGTTTCAGTACTTCTTGTTTTATGATTTTATCTTCATCTCATTCATGCCTAAAAGTCTCAATTTCTGATGCTTCTTTCTTTTTTCATTCTCGCTTAGCGTCACAACCTCATCTTGTTGAATACATATAAAATTTTCTTTTTCGAATATCGGTTCTAAACATCCAGTTTTCTCATTTAACTGTAACATTACATCAGAAGGAACTGGCGTGTTTGTAATGTTACTTTCGTTGTCATTATGTATTGCTAAGCACGAATCAGATGGAACACTAATATTACAAGTAGTGGTTATTAGAGTCTGAGTTGTACCTGTAGTTCCTGAAGTTAATTCCGTAGTCGTAGTACAAACTAGTTCGGTAAAAGTACTCATCTCGACGTCCACACACTCGTTTTCGTCAACAGCAGCTTGAACAATAATAGGTTGAGATGGGGGTAATGGAAATAATATTGAAGATTCTTCTTCTAGCTCCATCGCCAAATGCTGTATCGATTGCTGTTGATCGTCTACGCATAGGGACACAGGTTGTTTGCTTCTCCAAAATCTAGATATGTTCAGTCCCTATAAAGCAGCAAAACATAAAGCGTTAGTAAGCAATAGCAAATATTAGTCATACAGTCAAATATTCAATTAGCTTTAAGTCATTAATTAATTTAAGCTTTAATTTAAGTTTATAAAAAAACGTGCAACCAGTAGAACAGAACTACAATTTTAGCAAACAAAAACCAATTTAAACAACACAGAAATTATATAATGAATAAAAAAACGGTCAGTGCTTACTTGCGATATTTGTTAATCACTTAGTAATTTATTGTTGTAGAAATATCACGTACAGTTATTAAATAATTTACTTTGCACTTTGACGTGTGTGATCTATTGAACAGTTCAAACGACACTGGCGAACTGTTAGGCAATCATTATAGCTATGTGACGCGCGAAGACTGAATGGCAGGAATGAACGAGTCCGTACTTGTTTGGGAAATATCGCTATGTGCAGGCAAACACATATCAGGCGCAATTTGAAAGTGAGTTACTAAGTAGAACTTTTTCGCTATGTGATTAAAAGAACAATGATTTTAGACGCACATTAACGTCACATAGCTATTTTTTGCAGCTTTATTTCTATAAATTGTAGGCAAGTATCTGTTTTTGCATCTTATAAGCATTGAAACAAGGATCAAAATGGCATTAAAAACCGAAATTCGGAAGAAATTGGCAGAATCATCACAGCAGTGATTTATTATACTTATTTCTCATAATAATTTTGTTTATTTGTATGTATTTATATAAGTATTTATTTTTATAATTGTGTATTTATTTTTATTTTAATTTTCTTTTTTTGTTTGCTTTGAAGTTCGCACCTACCATGTTATGTTTCTGCACTACCCTAAGGTCGACTGGTAGATAATGCCTAAGGCATTAAGTCCGCCTTTGTACAGCTTATGTGCAATAAGCATTAATAAATAAATAATAAAAACGTAAAAATACACATAGCGATTTTTGCACGCGCAGCGACGAAAGGTTTCTTTGGTCAGACTCTTCTGGTAATTATTTCTAGTGTACCAATCGCGTAATTCCTTCTTCCAAGCAGCCTTTATTGGGCGAAAAGCTGCAACATCTGCTGGTTGTAGTATGCGAGTTGCATTTGGATAAAGTGCTATTAGATGTATTTTAAGACGGCGACATAGTTCTGATACTTCTATTGTTATATGTGTTTTGTGTCCGTCGACAAACAAAATTACAGGAAGTGGGATATTGTTTTCTAAAATTTGTTGGTGTAGACAGTTACAAATATAATCATAAAAAACCGCTGCAGTCATCCAACCTGAAGTGTCACTTCGCCATATTCCCCAACCAGATGGTACACTCAATGAGACTCTGTCACTCAATGAAGTATACGTTTGTAAGGATAGATGATCATTGGTCTAAAGACGTGTCCAGCAGCAGAAAACGTAAATAAAACTGTAATGTTTTCTTTGGAGGATCCTTTTTCAATCTGGTACACGTTTTTTCACCCTTTCTCAGCCAGTACTTTGCCTGTTTTCGGGCAAATGTTGAATCCAGTTTCATCTGCATTAAACACTCTTATGGGATCTTGAATGACGTCATTTAGCTTTTCATCGTCAATGTACTTCTGTATTTCCTGAAACCACTTTCTAAGATCTTGTTCAGAAACACATGCACTTGCATTGGTAACTCCATCTGATGTTCGAATTGCAATATTAGGGTGTCTTTTCAGAAAAGTTTTAAACCACACACTTTTATTGACTCGGAAGGGGTTGGGTCTCTGATTTTGTTGCAAAAAATTCTGGATGCACAATTGGATATCTTCTTTCTTTCTCGGGAAGCCACGTCTTGAAAGTTGTATGATAAAGTCACATAAGCTATTTTCCTCGGCTTCAGTTAGCACTGGATCTGGTCCAGACTTAAATTTTGTGTCAGGGTTTTGAATTTTAAATTGGAGGCTACTTCTAGGCACACCAAATTGTTTGGCCGCTTGTCGAATTGAACCCTCTTTATTCTCAATAAATTTAAGAGCTATATCTATAGTTTCTTTATCGTATTGTCGTTTTTTAGACATTTTAATAAAACTTCAAGGAACTGTAAAAAATACAACAAAATAGATTAGTAACTATGCCAGTTTCTGATTAGAGTTGACAAATTCTTCTAAAAAAAATTGTACAATATTACACCTTATAAACATCATAAATACGAGTTATTTTTAAAGAAATTTGAATAATAAGTAAAACATTAGTAACTGGCATACGTGGCCAGTAACTAAAAATACATAAAAAAAAAACTTCAGTAACTAGCCAACCTTTAAATAACGGCTTATTTAAGATTTTATTAGAATCAAACAAAAGGTTCATGTAACTCACCATTTAAACACTTAAAAATACGCAATTCTTTCACCCACACTAAATTAATATTATCACCCACAATATAGATTTTGTAAAAACTTAGCCATTAACATTTACGTAGTGAAGTAGCTTACATGTCGAGACACGTACGCCGCCGACTGTCAGTAAATGACCGATTGCTTTGGCGCTAGTATCCCTAGCGAAAAAAAAACTGAACTTCTATGATAGCTGAATGACAAGGCATTTGTTTGTTACGTTCATAGATGGCGCAAATAAAACAATATTCTTATTTCAAATAGATAAAGTGCCAAGTGGCTAGTTATTGAAAGTGGCCAGTTATACCTAGTTTTACCCTAACTTATACCTAATTCGCCTACTTAAACTAAACAAAACTTGATGCGTCGTCGCTCGTTGTTATGACCAAAATACTAGGCTCATAACTTGAAGGATCTTGATAACTTCAACACATTATTTTGCAACTTTAACATCAAAGTCGCCTTGGGGCATAATTAGGCTCCTCTTCACTCTTCTTTGCAGTAGCAGCTCTTTCAAAAATTGTGGTCTCCAAACACATGTCGTGGGCTGTTTAAAATGGCTTCTTGTAATTTTTTTATTTTGTCTGATATAGTACCGTCTTCCAATTTTCTGTATTTTATAGCAGATCGTATTGCAGTTCGTAATCTGGTCAGTCGCTCTCCCGTCTATAGTTTGCGTTCAGATAATGGAACAAACGTATCCTTCTGTAGTTGCAAATTCTTGCAATTATAATTTCTTAAGAGATGGTTAGTGCATTATATTTCTAAACGGGCATATCTGGATACGGCCTAATCTCTGAAATGTTTCTATAAGTACTAGCGTCTCCTTCAGCAATCAATGTGTTATATAGCAGACCTCTTTTTTCCACAGACTGCTTAACACATTCTACTAATATAGCCTGTTCCATAGAAGTCGACGAACTAGCCTTGGGCATTGTCGTTCACTTAATGAATCTAGTTCATTAAATCCCGTCGTGAAGTGAACTCGTTCCGCTAACTCGTTCCACAATTCATTTCGCTCCTTGACTTGGTAGGTTGGCCAGTCAATACTACTGATTCAGAGAGCGAAATGAACTGTGGAATAGACATGTTTTCGACAAAGTCCGGATTTGGAACTTGTTTAGCTATTCGTTCATAAACTGTAAACTATAACAATAAGATACGTCACCTATGAAATTCAGTTATAAAATAGATTCGAAATCCCTTCATACTTTGTTCAGACTTAGGACTGACACTTAAAGTGACTCATATGAATTAATATTAAATCTACTTTTCACTTTAAAAGGCGTATTTAAAAATCGACTCAATTTTCAATTTTTTTTTTGTGTTTTGGTTTCTTTTTTTTGTCTTCTCTAATCACATGTTTAATTTGAATTAATCATTAAACCTACTTTTAAAGGGTGTATTTAAAAATCGACTCTATTTACAATTTCTTTTTTTTTTTGTTTTCAGGTTTCTTTTTTTATATGTCTTCTCTAATCACATGTTTCCATGCAAACACAGCAATTGTGATACCTTTTCAGGCTTCAACAATGAACGACGTGCTCTTAAAATATCGCCAGCCTTTGAAAAGATTCTTTCGAATGGCACGGAGGTAGCGGGTATACATAATCTTTTTAACATATGTTGGTACAAATTCGGATAGACATTTCTGCGGTCGTACCACCATTTCAATGGATCTGATTTTTGAGGAAATTTTCGTTCAAATATCGGTCCACTTCAATACTGGCTTGAGCTGTAGAGTTTTGTGGTACTGTTTTCTTTATCGATTTCGGACCAAAGATCATCATTTACTTCGGTGATATTAACGGGGTGACAGGATTGGGAAACATTATCATCACTAGCAACAGTGACGCTGGCGATAGCAGTTGTTCTTCTTCTAATTTCACTCACCGCGTTTTCATATTTGGTAATAGAGTTAAATCCGATCTTTTTGAACCTGGGATCAAGAACCGTGGCTTCAGAGTGTAAAACTGAAGACTCGATATCACCAAATCTCTTACAAATTTCAACATGAAGTTTTTTAATTAGTTGTTGTACTGGTTCCAAATATGTTGAAATTACTGGAGGTGCATGATGTTTTGAAATGTGGTTTATAATAATTTTGCAGTAAACAATTACCTTAGATAAAGTAACTGCTTTCTCAGCAGAAATTTCTGTTGTTATGTCATTGAATGGCTTTAAAATTAAAAGTAAAGGCACTACGGGGAATACTATTTCTATAATTTTAATTTGCGTTGGTGCATGATGGACTAACCATTTCGAAAGCATAGCTATTAAGGTAGAATTTTTATTTTGTCCGGCGCATCCATCAGCCATAATCCGAAGTGACAGGCCTGTTGACATCGACGTCGAGGCGGAGTGGTTCCAGGAGGCCATGTCGCAGATCTGCGATGCGGCAATGCCCCATGTCCGTCCAGGATGTGCTAAGCGCCAGGTGTACTGGTGGTCGCCGGAGATCGCTGCACTGCGCAACGCGTGCAATCACGCGCGACGCCGGTACGCCAGACACTGCAGGCGCCGCATCCGCCCGCCGGTTGCGGAGGCCAGAGAGGCGGAGCTGTATGAAGGATACAGAGAGGCAAAACGCACCCTCCGAGCGCAGATAAAGCGGGCCAAACTCGAGGCCCGCAACGTGTGGCTGAGGTCTCTGAACGCGGACCCGTGGGGGAACCCGTACAAACTGGTACGGGAAAAACTCCGCCCCTGGGCTCCACCGCTGATTCAGAGTCTCCGGCCCCAGCTCGTGGAGGGTGTGGTAAGCACTCTGTTCCCTGCGCGAGGGGAACACTCCCCCCCGCCGATGGCTCCACCTCCGCCAGCGGTGTCTGACGCGGACCGCAATAGCGACGACGATGTTAATGCTCCAGAGGTGACCGAGGCAGAGATGAGAGTGGCGGTGCGAAGGCTGAGTGCCAAAAACACCGCCCCAGGACCCGATGGCTTGCCTGGGAAAGCCTGGGTCCTGGCCATGGAGGCTCTCGGGCCTCGACTAAGAGGGCTCTTTAGCGCATGCATGGAGAGGGGCCAGTTCCCACTTCGCTGGAAGACGGGGAAACTGGTCCTAATCGCGAAGCCAGGGCGTCCCGCGGACTCTCCGTCCGCGTACCGGCCCATTGTGCTGCTCGACGAGGTGGGCAAGCTCTTTGAAAGAGTAATTGCAAACCGCCTCGTCGCGCGCCTAACACGGGTAGGGCCGGACCTTTCGGACGGACAATTCGGCTTGCGCAGGGCGCGCTCTACGGTGGACGCCATCATGCGCGTACGAGCTCACACGACGGGGGACGCGGTGTCTCAGGGTAGGTGTGTCGTGGCAGTGTCCTTGGACATTGCCAACGCCTTCAACTCCCTGCCCTGGAGTACGATCCGGAGGGCACTCCGGTACCACCGGATGCCCGAATACCTCTGTCAAGTGGTTGAGGCTTACCTGTCGGAAAGGTACATTATCTACCCCGGTCAACAGGGAGACTGGAAACGTCGAGAGATGTCGTGCGGTGTTCCGCAGGGGTCGGTAATAGGGCCACCCTTGTGGAACATCGGGTACGACTACGTGCTGCGCGGCGACTTCCCTGACGGGGTCAGCGTGGTTTGCTACGCAGACGACACGCGGGGTTGCGATAGTCGTTGGTAGGATCCAGGAGTTGGGACTCGAGGTGGCGCTGCACAAATCCGAGGCTACATGCTTCCACGGTCCTCGGAACGCGCCACCATCGGGTTCCCAACTAACGGTGGGAGGAGTTCACATCGGCGTCGGATCGACGATGAAGTACCTGGGACTCGTCCTCGACAGCCGGTGGAATTTCGGAGAACACTTCCGACGATTGGCTCCCAAACTCAACCGGGCCGGGGCTGCTCTCAAGCGGCTCCTGCCCAACCTTGGGGGTCCAGACGCCTCCTGCCGGAGGCTCTACGCGGGGATAGTTCGGTCCATGGCCCTCTACGGGGCGCCGGTGTGGGCGCCGTCGCTGGCAAAGCGACCGGCGTCCATACTGAACGCCTGCCAGAGGGTCATGGCAATACGGATGGTGCGGGGTTACCGCACGATCTCCCGCGAAGCGGCGAGCCTTCTGGCTGGCCTACCACCGTGGGATCTGGAGGCAACAGTCCTTGCACACATACACGATAAGCGCGTGGAGATGCAACGCCGGGGTGAAAGTCCACTACCGCGACAGGTCGAGGTATGGCGGACAGAGCTCCGGCGGGATCTCACGGTGAAATGGCGTCAGCGACTATCGCAACCCAGTGCTGGGCACGCCACAATTATGGCGGTAAGTCCCCTCTTTGAGGCGTGGCTGGAAAGACCTCATGGCGTCCTTACCTTCCGCATGACGCAGGTCCTCACCGGACATGGCAAGTTCGGGAGGTTCCTGCATCGGATTCGAGCGGAGGAAACGCCCGGGTGCCGCCACTGTGCGGAACGCCCGGAGGACACGGTGGAGCACACAGTAGAGGTATGCCCTGCTTGGGCGGAGCAACGCCGTGCCCTCGTGGGGGCGATCGGCGGCGGAGACCTCTCGCGCCGAGCCTTGGTTGAGGCCATGATCCGGAGCGAGGAGAAGTGGCAGGCGGTCGCCTCCTTCTGCGAAGCAGTGATGCTAGAAAAGGAGGAGGCCGACCGCATCAGGCAAAGGCGCCCTCGCCGCCGCCGTCGGGATTCCGATCCCGATTTCCGGCCACCGTAGACGGGGGCTCGCGGACGGCGAGCCATGGGTAGCTCGCTGTCCGATCGTCCGGTAATGGACCGAGTCCAAGACGTCGACGGCGCGCACTGTTCCCGCGCGCCTCAAGGAGTTGTCAGCAGCAGGAGGGGCCCAGCTGGGCCGAAGCCTACTGGGGACAGGGTTGTCCGAAAGGGAGCTCGTGCCCCGGTATGAAGGCTAGAAGGAACGGGATGGGGTTTTTAGTCAGTAAGAGTCTGACACTATCTCCCGCTCCGCCCAAGAGCGGGTTTTGTCATAAGATGATTTTCCCCATCATATTTCAGAAATTATTACGGTAAGTATTAATGATGTCAATAAATCGATGCCATATTTCATCTCATCAGTACAATATATTCAATTTGGCGCAAGATTCATGACGTCATTATCACTGGCCAGTATACTGATGTATAATATACATGACGAAACCTTTCGTCTTTATCCGATCCCGAGCAATATGATGTTCCACGACGACGACGTCGTGTAATTCCAGATAGGATAAATTTATTTGAAAAATATGATGGAGGAGATTTTCGTGTGAGATAAAGGATTTCCAAAGAGGTTGCTTTACGCATTTGATACTCAATGTAGAACCTGAAACTCGAAGAAATAAAGCCATTGATGGCCTCACACAGTTATTAACCCTTAAACAGGCAACAATGAGTAATTTCAATAAGTAATATTTGTAAAATTTATTGATTTATTAATTTATAGGGTAAGAAATAAAATCATGTTTTTTATGTTTTTATTTATATTATATAAAAAAAACCCTGTGGTTCAAATTAGTACTTTGCCCTGAACCAATAACAAAATAACAATTCTTATTATGGAGATGTATGCGTGTATGTATGTTGTGTAGCGGGCGGCGAGGTAGGCAGCGGTGAATATGAAACAGCAAGCGAACAATCGAGAATATTTAATGCGAATAGATGATGTTACAGGTTGCAGGCGGTAAGAACGATACAGAGATTACAGTCGAAGTAGTGAAGCTAAGTTTTACAAGGAAGTAATGAAGTTATAGCTATTATCGAGCGACTAAATAAGCGCGGTGGCTAAAACAAGTGGTACGTGCGTGCGTTAGGACGGTTTGGGTGTACTGGCGCGGTGTCGCAGGCGCACTGCGTCTAACGGTAAATCCAGGCGACCTCCGCTCCCGCGTCCCGCGTTGTTCCCCGCTGTACAGGGCCGTACTCAAGGGTCCGGACTCGGGATTATGTAGACGCCACAGTACTCCCCTGCCGAGATCGTAACTACGATCGATAGTAGTCGGGAAATCTTACAGTCCTCCCGCTCTTGGTGTTCTTATTGCCGTCTGGGACTGGAACTGAAGGCGTAGTCGCTGTAGGTGTCATCCAAGTCGTGGTTGCTGGTGTCGGCGTTGGCGTTGTCACCCCCGTGAAGTTGTCGTCCGCTGTATACGCCGGTTTCAGCCTGTCTACAGTAACGGTTTGTAGTTTGTTCTGTACCATTATGTCGAATGATTTGGAACCTCGGCGCACGACTTTGTACGGGCCTGCGTATGGTGCTTGGAGTGGACGTCGGACGGGCTCTTGGCGTAGATAGACGTGCGTTGTAGTACACAAGTCTTTCGGTACATAGAAGGGTCGAGGTGAGTGCCACGAAGTCGGTGTTGGTGCCAGTTTACTCATGCGACTGCGTAGGCGATCAGCGAAGTCAGTGACGTCAACGTCCTCCTCTAATGCCGTGTTGAAAAATTGCCCAGGCAAGCGTAGCGGCTCACCATAGACAAGCTCCGCAGCTGATGATTGGATGTCGTCTTTCCACGCGCTGCGAATGCCCAGTAGCACCATGGGAAGAAATTCGGTCCACTGTGATGACGCATGGCAGGTGATGGCCGCCTTGAGTTGCCGATGTAGGCGCTCCACCAGCCCGTTGGCGGCTGGGTGGTAAGCAGTCGTTGTCAGGTGGTCGGCACCTATCAGTGCCGCGATGGACTTGAAGAGGCGCGACTCGAATTGGCGGCCGCGATCGGTGGTGATACGTGCAGGGCAGCCAAACCGTGCGACCCAGCCAGAGATGAAGGCTGACGCGCAGGTTTCGGCCGTGATGTCGGCGAGTGGGTATGCCTCAGGCCAACGTGTGAATCGGTCGACTATGGTGAGGACCTGTGGGAATCAGACAAAGGTAAGGGACCTATAATATCCATATGAATATGTTGAAAACGAGCTGTGGGTGTTTTGAACTCTGTAAACGGTGCGGTCGTGTGCTTTTGCACCGTTGGCATTGGTGACATTCCTTAGCCCATTGTCGACAGTCACGCCTTATACCCGGCCAAACAAATCTAGTGGTTACTAGTTTTACCGTAGTTTTAACACCGGGATGACTAAGGTTATGAAATAATTCAAATACTTTACGTCTAAAGGCACCAGTTACATAAGGTCGAGGATTGGATGTAGAAATGTCGCAGTATACTTGCGTTTTGGCGTCAGGTAGGCAAACCTTCTGCAGTTGAAGACTAGATCCTTCCACCAGTAGTGCTTGTAGCTCTGCGTCTGTGTCCTGGGCTCGGGCTAGGCGGTGATAATCTAGGGGCACGGCTATTTCTTCGATGCGGGAAAGAGTGTCGGCTACTACGTTGTCTTTACCTGCGACAAACCTAATGTCAGTTGAAAATTGTGAGATGAAATCCAAGTATCTGAACTGTCTTGGTGTACATTTGTCCTTTCGTGTGGTGAATGCAAAGGTAAGTGGTTTGTGATCGGTCAGTATGATGAATGGTCTTGCTTCTACCATGTAGCGGAAGTGGCGTATAGCGTCGTAAATCGCCAGTAGCTCGCGGTCATATGGACTGTACTTTCTCTGTGATTTACTGAGTTTTCTTGAGAAAAATGCCATGGGTTGCCAGTCGTTACCTTTCCGTTGCTGTAGGACTGCACCGATAGCTACATCTGACGCATCGGTTTGTATTGCCAGCTCAGCACTGGGATCAGGGTGCACCAGCAGAGTAGCCTTAGAAATACTTGACTTACAGTCTTTGAAGGCTTCCAGTTGTTCAGTCGTGAGTTCAATCGGCTTTGACCCTTTTGTTTGCCCGGCCAGCATGATATTTAGAGGTGCCTGCTTCGCTGCTGCGTCTGGAATAAACCTTCGATAAAAGTTTAAAGTTCCTAAGAATCTTCTGAGCACCCTTGTGTTTTTAGGTGTCGGAAAGTCAAGAATTGCCTGTGTTTTTGATATTAAAGGACTATGTATCACACAATACTGGTTCACTGAGATCAGAACTGCTTTCGCTAATACACCTTACAGCTTTCCGTTTTCTATTCTTATTTGTATCAGTTTTTTTATCTTTGGGTTTAACCATTTTTTTTTTCTTGTTTAACTTTATGCTCTTTCAAAGTCTTTTCGTCTTTCAAAGGTGCTGGAGAATAGGAGCAAGTCATCCAGATAGGCCAGCATGTTAACATGCTCTAGGGTAACAAGGAATCTATCGACAAGTCGCTGGATTAATGGTGTTATTCTTGACATTGTTGGGTACATTTCGCCTGACAAATCTTCTGTTATAAATAAGATTAATTTAAAAATTTGAACGCAGTCGTCAATTGCTTCCCAATCTGACCCGTCTAGATTTCTCGGAGCATTTGGCAACGATGAAAGGGCTGCTGACAGTGGCTGTTTCATTTGTGATAACCTTTCCATCATAATCACTGCAGAGTTCCATCTGGTGGGTACATCTTGCTTAAGCTTTAATTCCTGAAGTCCCATCTGATGCTGTATTTCCGTCAATTTATATGCTGCCAAATTACTTTGTTTTAAGTACGTGACTAGCGATCGGCATTTTGAAAGCAAAGTTTCCAGAGATGGATTTTCTTTGATGCTATCTTGAACCGACAAATTGACCGTGTGAGCGACACATGGATGATGATACTTATGAAGATGTTCGGTGATAACTTTTTTCATATTTGCAGCGTTATCAGTCACCACTGTAACTATCTTGTTGGTAATATTCCATTTTATTAAAATATTTAAAATAACTTGTGCGATATTAACAGCAGAATGATCAGTTTGCACTTCTTCGGTAGTAATTTGCAGTCACCGTTATATAGGCTCTGTTACTATCAGATGACCACATGTCTGTGGTTGCAGAAATGTAGTCACTTTTTTTAAATTGGTTTTTTAAACTGGCGCTTATTAATTGTGTATTAAATGAATCTGAGTTTTTAATTATATTTTTTTTAATTTCCTGAAAAAAGCAATCCCCGTTAATAAAAATTGCTGATATCGATAATTTTTTGGACAACCCAGTACATCACTAGTAATGTCATTAGGTTGGCAGTATGTACGCGGCCATAGTTCTGTAATTTTGTTAGGTTGGTATCGATCGATTTGGTCTGTTTCATACATCGGTTTTTTCTATGGGAGTCCCACCTCTTAAAGTTTACATGCTCTTTGTCAAAAGTGACCTCTTCAGGTAAACAAATCAAATGTTATAACTGCAAGAAAATCGAACATTACAAAAACCAGTGTACCGAGAAAACAAAAGAAGCGAGTGCCTTTAGTGTTGCTTTCCTGAATGGAGAATTCAGCACAGATGATTGGTACATAGACAGTGGCGCAAGTGTTCATATGACCGCGAAGCGCGAAAGTTTAACAGAAATCCGACAAGAACACGAAATAAAAGAAGTAGTTGTTGCAAATAAATCAACCATACCAGTGTACAGGTGATACACGGATCACGACGTGTGTGAATAAATCTC
Source organism: Mythimna lalbum (assembly GCA_949319445.1). Taxonomy (NCBI): domain Eukaryota; kingdom Metazoa; phylum Arthropoda; class Insecta; order Lepidoptera; family Noctuidae; genus Mythimna; species Mythimna lalbum. The sequence goes on along the minus strand of OX439357.1, from coordinate 12,606,928 downwards.
AGTTTGACATACCTGTTCTAAACATTTTTTACATTCCTAACCTCACTACAAATCTGTTATCAGTAAGCCAGTTGATAGCTAACGGAAACAAAGTATCGTTTTGTAAAAACGCTTGTTACATCCGTAATTAACAGAATTTACTAATAGGAGTTGCAAAAGTACAAAATGGAGTGTATAAATTGGAAACAAAGTCAGAGAAGGTGCTTGCAGCAGCAGCGGCGATTCACATCAAGATGCAAGGCGATGGCATAGAAGACTGGCGCATATCAACAGTAATGATCTTGAGAAAATGAAAAATGGAGCTGTAGAGGGAGTTACATTCACAGAGAAGGCAGACATAACCAAGTCTAACTGTGAAGTTTGTTGTGAGGCGAAACAGGTTCGTCTACCATTCTCATCTTTAAACAAAAAGAGTGAAGCATTATTAGAAATTGTTCATGCAGACTTATGTGGACCCATGGAGACAAAATCTTTAGGACATGCAAAGTATTTTTCATTACTCATACTCTGAAAGTAAGTCTGAAGTTGCCTGAGGAGCGGGCTGAAAAGTATCACACTTTTCATTCCTAGGGAGTTTTACTTTCAACTAACAGCTGTCAAATTATTAAAAAAAAAAAACTAGGTCTATCTTCTTGTATTCGTATTGAAAAGCACAGTGCTCGCACAGTACTCGGGGTTAAAGTTACTTATTTAGTCCCTCGAATTAGCGACTTCGCTGCGCTCGGCCGCCAACTCCTTCTCGGGACGAAATAAGTAACTTTCACCCTTAGTGTAGCAATGTTCTGCTCTTCGTGGATGATGCCAGCCGAATGACATTTGTGTATTTTTCAAAAGAGAAAAATCAAGTCCATATATTTTTCAAAGAGTTTCAGAATATGGTTGAAAACAAACTGGAAACAAAATCAAAAGCCTGCGAACAGATAACGGAGGCGAATTATGCTCACAACAGATGGAAAACTACTTGAAGTCCAAAGGTATTGTCCATTAAAAGACAAATCCCTACACCCCTGAACAAAACGGTGTTTGTGAGAGGTTCAATAGGACAGTGGTTGAAGGCGCAAGATGTTTGCTCTTTGAGGCTGAATTAAATAAAAGTTTTTGGGCTGAGGCAAGTCAATACAGCGGTTTACCTAAAAAATAGATCGCCGGCTTCAGGTCTGGGAGAGATAACACCATTTGAGATATGGATAGGGAGAAAGCCTGATCTCAGTCATGTGAGAGTATTCGGCAGTCCTGTAATGGTACATGTGCCCAAGATTAAGAGACAAAAGTGGGATAAAAAAGCTATAAAATCCATTTTAGTTGGCTATCCTGATAATACAAAAGGATATAGATTATAAAATCTGGAAACTAAAAGAATTACTACTAGCCGAGATGTGACTATAATGGAAAAGGATAAAAAAGTTTTTGATATGGCTAAGATTGTAGTACAGGAAGAAAATAAAGAGCAGGATCAATCATTAGAACAAAAAGAAACAGTTGAAATAAATGATTCTGTCTTGAATGACAACGATCCAACTTTCAGATGTGACTCGTCTAGTTCAAGTTCGACATCAGACAGTATGTGGAGAAGAAAGTGATTTGAGCACAGATGAAGCATCCATAACAAGCAAGCGTGTCAGAAAACCAGTTGAGAGGTATGGCATATCTAACCTCTGTGTTGCAGACGATTTGGGAGCTTGTGATGAAGACATCACTTATGAGGAGGCAACAACAGGTCCTGAAAGTGAAATGTGGAAACAGGCAATGAAAGAAGAATTACAAGCTTTTGAAGAAAACCAAGCCTGGGAAATAGTGCTTAAATTTATACATTTCTTTTCTTTGCCTTACAGCGAAAACCTCTCAGGGTTTATCTGTGTAATGGCGAGACGCTCATTCTATATTAAACAGTGATATTATGAATTTACAATTTTACCTGATTATACATTAATTAAAGTTTTGTGTAAAAATACGTTTAGATTTATACTTATAACTTTTCGAACTCGTTTTATAAAATGTTTGTAGGTCTTCTGGAAGTTTATTAAGAAAATAAGGTACTAAATATTCTGCAACCCTCATTGCAACTTTTGGTAGAATGTATTTATTTTTGGGCGTAATAGATCTCAAATAGTTCGGTTTTGTGTTTTCCGTTAGAAATTCAGGCTTATTGATTTCAGCAAGGGTGAAAAATTTTACTTTATTGAACACGTTCATAACATTACAGTATTTAAATATATCGTCGTCGCTGTTTTTAAATATATTTTTTATATGTTTAGGTACAATTACTTTTAATATTCTTAATTGCAACTCATAAATACCTGACAAGTATGTATGGTAAGTCCTCCCATAGCTGCTGAGCCCATAGTTGATCACCGAGTCTGCCAAGGCCATATATAACATTCTTAGCATTTTATAAGGCAACTTGTATTTTAAAATGCTAAGTTTTCCTATAATGGACCTCAACTTGTTGCAGATATATTCTTTGTGAGGACCCCAACAGAACCGGCTATCAACCATTAGACCGATGTACATGTGCTTATCGACTACTTCCAGTTGTGGGCAAGTGCAATTCTTTGGCGCGCTATGCAGGCAAGAATGTTCATGTGCGATAACCGTTGGCATAGTAGAACATTTATTGTGTGATAAATGCACGTGAACAATTTTTGTTTTAGATGCGTTTATTACTAATCCTATGTCATGCGCCCATTTACACAATTGATCGAAGTTATCTTGTAGGGATTTTTGAGCTTTACCGATGTTTTTATGAGCGACCAAAATACATGTGTCAAGTGCAAGTGGGTGATTAAAAGAACTGGTGGACTTTAAAGAAACATATTCTCCCGTGCTAAGACACTCTACCATAAGGTTGTTATTTGCTTTAAGTGTAAAATTAAAATTTAAAATAACCCATCTTGATGTAAGCACAGCTTTCTTAAATGGCTATCTAGAAGAAAATGTATAAGTCATAAGTCATTTATTCATTTGTTTAACATAGGTACAATAATAAAGGTGTTGCAATGTAATAAAGAGAGCGCTATGTGTGTGTGTGTGTGTTGTGTGTAAGTTCCACCTTATTTAGCATTCTAAGACATAAAGAGAAGGCAGAGTAAGAATGTCGATTTCTTTGAATTTATTTCTGAAGGACTCGCGAGGACCCACCCTATAAATAGCCCGGATAGCTCTCTTTTGCAATATGAAAATTGAGTCTATGCCATAAGACAATACTGTGGAAATAAGCATAGTAAACTAACCTAGCTGTGGCTACATCTGTCTATTGCCTTATTTTTCTAAATGCTTATAATAATAATAATAATTCTTTATTGTCAGGCAGCTTAATCTTCCCGAGAGAGTTCTAATATGAGCGCCCCACTGTAGTTTAGAATCGAAAGTTATACCTAAGAACACAGTGTCCGCAATAACATCAAGTTTTTAGCCATCAAGAATTAGACTGACGCCAACTTGAGGGACATTCGGTAATGAAAACTTTATACATTTAGTTTTATTCGCATTTAATAGGAGATTATTAGCTGCGAACCATATCGAAAGAACAGCCAGACTTTCGTTAACACGCAAGACATCCCCATCTTTTCTATCTACTTTAAAAATAAGTGAGGTGTCATCAGCAAATAGAATTATATCGGATAAATTAGCCATCATGTAAGGAAGGTCATTAATATAAACCAGAAAAAGGAAAGGGCCGAGAATTGAATCCTGAGGCACGCCCATCTTTACTAAAGATCCCGAGGACGTCGCCCCATTAATGGATACTTTTTGCTGCCTGTAAGATAAATAGGAAAAAACAAAATCAGCAGCTCGTCCACGAATTCCGTAATGATGTAATTTACAGCTCAGAGTATTATGGTCAACACAGTCTAATGCTTTAGAGAGGTCACAGAATATCTACCCATCCGAAGAACAATGTTACATTTGAAATTTACTAGGTTTTTAGGAGAGCCATTCAAAGTTCACCCCATACTTAAATGCTAATAACTTTTTTATTATTGAAATAAAGTGATGAAAATTCACATATACTTTAATTACTTGTTTAGACAACATTTTAATAGAAAATTATTGTATTTATGCTATTATTTTCTAAAATAAGGGGTATTATAATCACATGTTACTTTGTTCCACGTGAAGTCAATGTAACTAAGTTAACATAAAACAGTGTTTTAGGGAATTGGGTGTAGATTTTGTGATATATTTGTATATGGTTCACTTTTCTTTGGAGTTCCAGTAATGAGTGACATTCAAGATGTAACATTTGCAAAATTAAAACGAGGAATAATATCGACTTAACAGGTTCGCTGCCAATCACAGGATAGAAATTCATTCGAAAGGCCAAATATGTTTACAGTACTTAAACATCCAGCACGCACCTGTGCGTGCTGGATGTTTGAGTACTGTACTGTGCGTGCTGGGTGTAGATTTTGTGATATATTTGTATATGGTTCACTTTTCTTTGGAGTTCCAGTAATGTGTGACATTCAAGATGTAACATTTGCAAAATTAAAACGAGGAATAATATCGACTTAACAGGTTCGCTGCCAATCACAGGATAGAAATTCATTCGAAAGGCCAAATATGTTTACAGTACTTAAACATCCAGCACGCACCTGTGCGTGCTCGGCACTGGGAATGAAATTTCCATTACCAGTGCCGAACAACGCACGGGTGCGTTATCAGTTTATTGCAAGATTTTTGTTAATTACGAATAAAACACATTAATTTATTTACGAGTAGTTTTTATTAGTTACTACTTGCATATCGCTAATGAAATAAACTTCAAAATAAACATTAAAAAGTATGAATTGTAATGACACAAAATTATCAATCAACGAACATAGTTAGAAAATGGTTATTACAGGCCAAGTTCTGAGTGGTAATTGTCGAAACACAGCACACAAAGTCCAGGTTTGTCAGGACAGGTGTCACAATACCAAGGAGAGTCACTACGTTTCTTATTCTTGGTGCACTGTCGGCATGGCTTTCGCTTGAGTCGCCCATTCGAAGTAGTTTCAGTGGCTTTCTTTATTATATGAGTATTGACTGTCACTCGACTGCTTGGAGTATTTGAAAGTCTATTTTCTGATAAATCTTCTGGCAGCAGCGCATTTATGATATTTAATCGGTAATCATACAGAGACAATTTAGGTTGGCCTGAATATTTATTATAAAACTTCATTGAATTGATGAACAGTAGCTGGAATGTGTGGATGGCAACCTTCATATACCAACGCAAAGTTTTTCTTTCGCAAGGATAGTAAGCTAAAAGCTGGTCTTGCCTGTCTACTCCTGACATATATTCATTATACTTGGATATGGCTTCCGGCTTTTGAGTAACCTGGCCACGTTTATTTGTGACTGGAACCATTCTATCTTCATATTGGGTAGTAATATATGACACAACACGTTTGTCTTTCCACATGCCAACATGAACTCCTTCCCGAAACATTGAGCAATTTTCCCCCTTCCTAATTTTTTTATTCATTACTTCGCGAGGATTTTGTCTGTGATTGGTTCAAATGGACCTTGGTATGTTTGATCTACACTGCCATTGTGACTTAATTCATGAATCCCCAAGCGACCACCGGTGGCCGCGCATCTATTGTCTTACTATTGTGTCTCTAATTGACGGTATCTGAAGGGTTAAGGTGGTGCATCACGACTCACATTTTCACTGTTTTTCATACCACCGCTCATAACTGATTATGACGTTATTACACACTTTTCATTAGATATTTTGGAAACACAGTATCTTGTGGATATTATCTAGGTTTCTAAAGAAACCAATTTCTACATTTGTGTAAAACTAATCCAGTAAAAACCTCTGAAAATCTCCTATTTTGTATGAACTTTGACACTTCATAATTTGCCTAAAAATTAAAAAAGTCAAAAAAGTAATCCTCTAGAGACCTTGCAAATTTTATTAAAAGTCTAAATGATGACAACTTTTTCCAAAAACTTTTAAGGGTTTAAAAAAAAACAGCTATTTCCTGGAGCAAGTTTTGTGAAATTTTCGAGTAAATCTCGGAATTACCGAATACTAACAGAGTTTCCAGGCGTTATCTCTCTTTTTTTGGGTTCCCTTTTCGTCAAACATCGCGCTGGATTGCATTAAATGAAGTAACAAGCTTTTAAACCATTTTCGATGTTTACGATAAGCGAGTGGAGAAGGACTCTCTTAATGAGTTTTATTATGAAAAATATAAAAATTATTGTAACATAGTAACATTTGTTCTGTGTCTGGGTGTAATTTATCTATAATATGTATGTATTTAGAAATATATAAGTATGTGTATCAGTTGTCTAGTACCCATAACACAAGCTCTGCTTAGCTTGGGACTAGACGGCGTTGTGTGATAGTTGTGGAATATAATATATATATATAGACTATTTTAAAACTATTTCAGTGTAGGTAATAATTGACTGATAGGCATAATTTTACCTATTTAGGTACCTATACTTAATTATAAAAGTAGTTGGGTAATTAATAAAGTTACATAAAACTTTGTACTTTTATATCACAGTTAATTAACATTAATATTGACCAGTACTAATGGTAAGTACTGAAAATCAAATTTTTGGTAAGAATGTAATATGAAATTCTGAAAGAAATTAAATTCTCATATAAAAACTTTATATAAACTAAACAAAACTTAAAACAAACATAAACAATTTCAATACTTAATTTGAAAATAAAATTTCTAATAATCAGTCTTTTTACTCCAAGTGACAAATTAGAAACCAATAAAAAATTATAAGTAATTATGTCTTGAAATCAACAAAGAAACTCTAAAAAACAACATAATATTAAAAAAAGTTTAAAAGGAAAAATAATCAAAAAATTAAAATTAAAAGGGAAAATAATCGTGCCTACTAATTTTCTTCATCATCACTTGTGCTGGCATCACCGTTGGGCAATGTTTTGAAATAATCATGATATTCAACAGGTATAATATTTGTATTGCATAAACTAAGAAGATCTTTGTATTTATTCCGCGAAATAGGCAAAAGCTGATTATAGGCGTTTTTTATTTGCATATTTTGATTGCCTCTTGAGTTTGTAGTTGTATTACCGATAGTTATAGCATCATACATTTCAGCGCTTAAATCGTATTTATAGTATAGTTTGTTTGAATCATTTCAATCTACGTGTACTTCTTTGATATTGTTCCAATTAACTTTCTGACCACGACAATTTTTACTCCATAGTTTATCAATAACCCGACTTTTAAAATCGTAAAAATGCTCTTGAGTCATATTTTTTACTTCATACGGATGGATAATCATTATTTTTAGTCCATCTTACTAATAATTGCCACTCTTGAGGTGTATAGATTATTTTGGCACGCGAGGCATTTTCAATACATGCATGAACGCTATCACCTTCATTCCGCGTGTGATCTTTCTCCATAAAGCGATGTGTGATTGTCACTTTGTACTTGTTAGAAGCGTAAATGTAGGATGAGTACACGACACGGTTTCTATTTTGACCGGCGCAGTTGTCAGACCAACTCGCGAACTCCTTTTTGCACGTTACAATCAATAAAATCAATCAAACAACTGCTTACATCGTTTGCTCCACGCTTAGCTATCGTTTCGTCCCATATATAACACTTTCCATGTTTATTACCTATATCAAAAATTGTAAAATTTAAGCAGCTTCATTTTCTTTTGTAATAAAAAATACTAACTTCTCCTTGAGGACAAGTCAATACCTTTTCAAAATCGAACGACGCACAGACTATCTCACCATTAGAATTTTCGGCCCTCTCTTTATCTGCAGTTTTCATAGCTCTTGCAATCTTTTTTCTATCTTGATGTCATTTCCCGATCATATATCTGCCCATGGTCGAGGATTATTTCAAAGCTATTGTCTTCAAATTTCTTTGGTATTGATAAATCAAAATCGAAATTAATTGAAGCAACACATTTTGTAGTTATATAATACAAATGAGATATACTCATGTCATATATACTGTAAACTAATGAATTTAATAAAGCTCGCTTTTCAAGCGGTGTCTCTTCAAATATATCGCAAATCTTAGCAGGATCATGTTTATATGCATTAAACGCAGAGAGCACATCTGTAATTGGCATTAAGCCAGTAAGGATTAAGAAATTTTGCAATTTCCCGGGACTGGAATCAGCACCCCTGAAAAATCTTGATGTCCACTTCAGAAGGATTTTTCAAATTTTTAAATATGTGACATTGGTCACATTGATCTTTTTTAGGAACAAAAAATGCCAAGTTAAAGTAGTTATTGACAATATCACGGTATTGCCTTTCTATCCGTGCTTTGATTGAGTACTGCTCGTCGTTGAACCACTCCTTGTATAAAGTAAACATGTGGGCTATACTTAAACTACCGTCCAGATATAATTTATTACTTTTCTCTCTGAGATAATGGGATTCCACAGGTCGGAAAGACTTGACGTGGTCACAAACACTACGAATCATTTCATCGACAAGTACTATTTTGTGACTCTTGTGACGACCTCGTTGATCCTCTTCCACGACTGCAGTACCATCATACTTTGACCAAGCAGTTTGTAATACTTTGCCACTTATGCCAAGAGTATTTAAAAACATTGTCTTACAGACATCTATTTTCTCACTCACGTTATTATATCGAGTGCTTCTGCAACTGGCGAAGTACACATCAAATATTCTTGTATGTAATCAAATTCATTTTCTTACTTTTTTCTTTAATGTTGAAAATTTGCTGGATTGCATCAAACAAGCTATTCCACCTGGTCTTGCCAGGTCGGCTTAACGTGTGCCCCAACACATACTGTATTATTTCGGCACTTTTTGGTCGCCCTGCAGACATCCACAAAACATTACATTTTTTCATTATTGCAGCATGCATTTGGGACAGAGGCGTGTCTTGCTCAGTTATAACTTTGTTCGCATCCGTAGTTGCGCAAAGGCTTAAAGTATGGGCACAGTATCGTAAATGAGCAGGAAGGAAAAAAATGTGCTCAGGATCATCTAAATTCCATGATTCACCTTCTTCAACATCTGATTCGGAAGAAGCTTCTGTTGGCTGAGAGTCGGGCATAACTTCATTTTCAATGTTTATATTGGTAAATTTAACACCGAACATTTTGACAGCTTTTACGAAATTGCTGCCATTACCCGTCACCGATGCAACAATTTTATTCGTATTGAGGCCGAATTTACTGTTAATTTCTTGAATTATATCAGATAGCCTATCATAGCTGTGGACGCCTCTGAATCGAAATTAGCCGCGGAATATCGTAGATACACAGAGTGCAGAGTAATTTGATCTTTTACAGTCGAAATTAGTGAAATATTAATTTATGTTTAAATTTTGTTTTAGGTTCAGGGGGTACTTCTGGAGTGAGAATAGTGCTCGTAAATCACTCTTCGATAAGATGAAGAATGAAAACTTACGTAATTTAGAAGAAAAGCTATGTTTTTTAAAAGATCACCTTTTCACTCAAGACAACCTTACCGAAAGTCAATTAAATAAACTGAAACATAATTTTGCTCATTTCATATCAGAAATGAAGCAATGGCGGATTAACTCGCACAAAAAAAGAGGTTTTCCTAAAAATTGGCCCTAGTGAAATAACCTACTGAGTAACGATGCTTCTTATGTGACACCATAAATGTCGCTACAGTAGAAAATATTTTCAGTCAATTAACATGTGAAATTAATCAAAGCGTATGTATGGAGAATGTGAGCAATGTAAAGAACACAAATTGGAATGCGAGTTAAAGAATACAAGGACAGTAAAAAAGAGAATAAAACAGTAAAAATCGCTTCGTTTTTTGGGGGAAAGTTAGAAAAACTGGAAACGTAGTAACATTAATGCAGAGTACTGAAAACATAATACCTAATTTCAAAAAACATTATTACAACTGGAAACATCAACAAAACCAATACAAAAAAACACATAACAGAACTTAGAAAATGAAGCAAATAAACTACGAGTTTTTCAAAAAATGAAAATTTTCAAAAAATTACTGCAAACTTGCCGAAGAAGTGCAATCAATACACTTCGTTGTTTTGAATTGAAGCATTAATTTACCCTACATACAAGGATGATTTATTGGGCTGGATGATAACAATCTTTTACCACAATTTCTGATAATAACACACTTGATCCAGCAGTGTGTCCACACCTAATACCAGGAATAAAGTTAGCCAAACATAAAAAAAAACTTTGCTTAAGATTATACATTTCTACTCATGATGGTCCCTGCACGCAACATCGTCAAAAGAAATACATGTTTTTACATTCAAATTGGGTCTCGTTTACTGAAAGCGGACATGGAAAGTCAGTAGCAGACGGCAGAGGTGGCGCAGTGAAGAGGTCCTTAGACAAACAGGCTGCGTACGGCAAAGATAGCTCCAATGATGAGCAAGCTGTTGAGCTCTTATCAAAATCTATGAAATTGGTGAAATGTTATTCAGTCTTACCTTAGTAACTGCAAATTCGTAGTACTACATATTGGCTCTAACAGGTCTTCGCCCCGGATGGTGTCAGCAGGAGTGCCGCAAGGTTCGGTGCTTGGTCCTTACCTCTTCATCCTATTTGTAAATGACATGCCCGTACAAGAAAAGACCGAAGCGATACTTTTTACACGTCAACGTAGCATACCTAAAAGAACTTTAAAAATTGCTGGACCGTCTATTCCTTGGAGCGCTGCAGTTTGTTACCTGGGTATTACATTAGACAAAAAGCTCAACTGGAGTAAACACAGCTAAATTACGTGTCAAGGGTGCACAAGCACTAGGTTCCCTAAGTCCCATACTTAACTGCAAAAGTAGACTCAGTCCTAAAACAAAAGTAAGATTATACACTACATTAATTAGACCTTGCATCACCTATTCTTGCCCAGTATGGAGCAGTACTTGTCAATCCAATTATAACCTTTAACAACTTCTTCAAAATAAATTATTCAAAGTAGATGCATCATTTTGAGTTGCATTGTGTGGTCCAGAAATGCCTATTATATAACTTCACATGTAATGAATAAAAACGGTTTAAGAAGGTTTCTGTGCTTTCGGAGACTGTACGTGATTTTTTGAAACGTGAAATTAGTGCTCTTTTGGATATACATGTACGAACCATCACAAATTATAATAGTCTTAGCGAAACCTCCCTCTCCAGAACCTGGTTCAAGCGGCGCGCTATAAAAGACGGCGCGGCGACGGACCCTTATTTTTTCTTCGGTCATCGGTCGGCAACGGTTGAACATCGCTACCCTCACTTGTACTTTTATATTCGGTTGTGGTATTGTTATTTGTGGGTGTATACGGAGCCCAATCAACATCTGTCGGGACCCAAGCCAACCTCACCTGCACGTGGTACACCCTGCTGAAAAACAGACGAGGCTATGGCGACCCGCCAACCCGCACTGGACCAGCGTGGCGGGTTATGGTCCAAACCCCCCCCCAATGACTAGTAATATAAGGCACAGGCCCCAAGTGCCCGGCGACTCCACCGGTTGTGCTGACGTGGACGGGCGTAGGCGCAACCCTGGGGTCAGGGGTGCTAAAAATCTCCGGGCAAGAACGTCTAACCGTCGACGACTGGACCTGGCAACGTTTAACGTACGCAAACTCAGGTCCGACGAGAAGATCACCGAACTGGAGGAAGAGTTGAGCGGGTTACGATGGAGTATTGTGGGATTATCTGAAGTCCGAAGACAGGGGGAGGACACGATAATCCTCGAATCCGGTAACCTGCTCTATTTCCGGGAGGGTGACCAGCAGTCCCAAGGTGGTGTCGGGTTTATTGTCCACAGGTCCCTCGTGAACAATGTGGTGAGGATCGAGAGTGTGTCGGCCAGGGTGGCGTACCTTATACTCAGAATATCTTCAAGATATTCGCTGAAGGTCATACAGGTTTACGCCCCGACCTCGGCACACCCCGACGACGAAGTGGAGTCCATGTATGAGGATATATCCAGAGTCATGCATGGCTCTAAGACTCACTTCACCGTGGTCATGGGGGACTTTAATGCGAAACTTGGCAAACGAGACGGTGATGAGCTGCGAGTGGGGCAATTTGGATTTGGACATCGGAACCGCCGGGGACACCTACTGGCTAGTTTTATGGAGAAGGAGAGCCTCTACATGATGAACTCCTTCTTCAGAAAGCGTGAGCACAGGAAGTGGACGTGGCTAAGCCCTGATGGTGTAACTAAAAATGAGATTGACTTCATCATGTCGACGAAGAAGCAAATATTCAATGATGTCTCTGTGATCAATACGGTGAAAACCGGGAGTGATCACCGTATGGTAAGAGGCACATTGAATATTAATGTCAGGCTTGAAAGATCTCGACTGATGAAGTCTACGCTCCGTCCTGCACAGATCCAGATCCAAAACTCCGAGAGCTTTCAGCTCGAACTTCAAAATCGTTTCGAGTGCCTAGAAAGCTCCGTGGACAAATATAATGATGGGTTCGTGGAAGCTGTCCATACAGTCGGGTCGCAGTTCTTTAAGACTCGTACAAGTAAGACCAAAAGGCTTACAGATCAAACTCTCGAGCTCATGAAGAAGAGGCGTGAAATAACTTTGCAGTCTTCAGATGACGTGTGCACGTACCGGCGGCTCAATAAACGGATCTCGAAGTCTCTGAAACGCGACCTTCGCAGATTTAATACCGAGAGGATTAAAGACGCGATTGAGCGGAATAAGGGCTCCAAAGTATTTGCACGGGATCTGTCTATTGGGCAGAGCCAGCTCACGAAACTGAAGACCGATGATGGCAGAGTTATATCCGCCAAATCGGAGCTTCTGGGAGAGATCGAGGCTTTTTATGGACAGTTATACACGTCAGTCTCCAAACCCGATACAAATCTAGCAAACGACCCAAGAGCTAGATTGACTCGACACTACACTGAAGATATCCCGGATGTCAGCCTGTACGAGATAAGGATGGCTCTGAAGCAGTTGAAGAACAACAAGGCGTCGGGTGAGGACGGAATTACGGCTGTGCTCCTGAAGGCGGGTGGAAAACCGGTCCTAAAGGCCCTTCAGAAGTTATTCGATTCCGTCATACTCGAGGGAAAAACGCCGCAGGCATGGAGCAGAGGTGTGGTGGTACTTTTCTTCAAGAAGGGTGACAATACCCTGCTTGAGAATTACAGGCCCATCTCACTTCTGAGCCATGTCTACAAGCTATTTTCAAGGGTCATCACGAACCGTCTCGCGCGCAGGTTTGACGACTTCCAGCCTCCCGAACAAGCCGGATTTCGAAAAGGTTTCAGCACCGTAGACCACATTCATACGCTGCGGCAGGTTGTACAGAAGACCGAGGAGTATAACCTGCCTCTTTGCCTAGCGTTTGTGGACTACGAGAAAGCCTTTGATTCGATTGAGACTTGGGCGGTGCTGCAGTCTCTCCAACGGTGCCAAATTGACTATCGGTACATCGAGGTGCTGAAGTGTTTGTACGAAAACGCCACTATGTCAGTCCGACTACAGGACCAGATCTCGAAACCTATCATTTTGCAGCGGGGTGTGAGGCAGGGAGACGTTATTTCTCCGAAACTGTTCACCGCCGCAATGGAAGATGTCTTCAAGGTTCTGGACTGGAGTGGACTAGGCATTAATGTCAATGGCGAGTACATCACTCACCTTCGGTTTGCTGACGACATAGTAGTCATGGCTGAGACTATGGAGGAGCTCAGCACAATGCTCAATGACCTCAGTAGAGCTTCCGAAAGAGTGGGTCTTAAAATGAACATGGATAAAACCAAAATCATGATTAACAACCATGTAGCGCCTACTCCTATCAAGATCGGAGACTCTACACTCGAAGTTGTGGAAGATTACGTCTACCTCGGACAGACAGTCCAGTTAGGTAGGTCGAACTTCGAGAAAGAGGTCAACCGTCGAATCCAACTCGGCTGGGCGGCGTTCGGGAAGCTACGCGGTGTCTTCTCGTCCAATATACCACAGTGTCTCAAGACGAAAGTCTATGATCAGTGCGTGTTGCCAGTGATGACATATGGCTCCGAAACGTGGTCGCTCACAATGGGCCTCATCAGAAGGCTTAAAGTCACCCAAAGGGCAATGGAAAGGGCTATGCTCGGGGTTACCTTGCGTGATCGAATCAAAAATGAAGACATCCGCAGGAGAACTAAGGTTGCCGACATAGCGCAAAGAATTGCCAAACTTAAGTGGCAATGGGCAGGGCACATTGCTCGCAGAACAGATGGCCGTTGGGGCCGAAAGGTTCTGGAGTGGCGACCGCGTACCGGAAGACGCAACGTTGGAAGGCCTCCAACAAGGTGGTCTGATGACCTGGTGAAGGTTGCGGGAAGCCGATGGATGCGAGACGCGCAGGAGCGTTCGTTGTGGCGACGCTTGGGGGAGGCCTATGTCCAGCAGTGGACGTGTATCGGCTGAAATGATGATGATGATTGTTATTTTGGTTTTTTTTTTTTTTTTTTTTTTTTTATTTCGTATAAACTAGTGCTTGACTGCGATCCCACCTGATGGTAAGCAGTGATGCAATCTCTGATGGTGAGGCGCACTAGTTTATTAAAAGCCTATTCACTCTAGCCTTGAAGATACCCAAATTATAATCGGACGGGAAGACCACAGCAGGCAAATTGTTCCATTCCTTCGACGTACGCGGTATAAACGACGAGGCGAAACGCTTAGTCCGGACCGTAGAGGTTTCAACAACGTATGGGTGGATACTCATTGTACGTCGGGTTGTCCGATGGTAGAATTGAGATGGCGGAATCAAGTCATGCAATTCCTGCGCACACTCTCCAAAAAGCATCCTGTAAAACACCGAAAGGCTGGCTACCCTACGCCTGTGCTCAAGGCTTTGAAGGTTGGACTTAACCAAGTCTGGATCACCAATTAGCCTCTTTTGTTAATTATATGATTTGCAGTAATTAGAGTTTCGGATGTTATATGTAGTTTCAAATAATCAGTGTTGTGATTTCCGTTGTAGATTTTGGTTGCTAATTAAATAATTTTGGTATTGTACGTTATTTTAACTTGTACGTTATTTTTTAAAAAACTGTCCTCACTTCTGGCTGCTAAGATCAGAAGTGGGATAGACCACGTGCTTAGTGCTGTTTGTGCCATCTATTTTAAGTTAACTAAATGTCTGTTAGTGTTTGAATTTGACCAAATTACTGCAAGTTTTGTTGTTTGTTTGTTGTGCGTATCAGTGAGCGTTAAATTTTATTTCTGATTATTTAATTTCCTCGATATTCGACAAGTGTTGAAAAACTAGAAGATTCGCGTCGACGGCATTGTAATCGTTCTCGAACGTTGAGAAGTAGATCGCGTAATCATAGCCATGGCTCCGGAAGGAGCAATCACACTCCTTCACCGCTTAGATACCGTGAGCGTTCTCATGGTCGCGAACGTACTTCTTCGAGATCTCGTAATGTGTCCCGTAGTCCACGTAATGGTCATAGACGTCGTGATACCTCATATAGCCGCCGTGATTCTCCGCGTGATCAGGCCTTAGGTCAGATATTAGCTCGCTTAAATTCTATTGAGAGCCGTTTGCCGACTTCGACAACATGTCGCGCGTCAACGTCTGTTGAGGAGCATAACCCACGGGGGCAGGATACTTTCACTAGGCAGAAGTCGCGAACGCTTGACCGGGATAATGATGTGACAGATAAGCTCGTTGGCGCATTGTCTTGCTTAGTTCAAGAGAGATCGAAATAATGATCGATTAAATCGATAATAATAGGAATAAAACATCAAAATATATTGCAAGTAATACCTTAAATCGAAATCACAACATCGGAGAACTTGATGCACAACAAATTTGTACCTCAATGGCTGACATACGCGGTGTTGATACCACCAACTGAGATACGCAATGTAACTATTTTTCAAATAACGCGTTGGTATTGGTCAGTTATCGTGTTTTGATTGGTCGACACGATGCGCGCCACTCTGTTTTTACCGACTTCCCAAAAAGGAGGAGGTACTACGTTCGGCTGTTTGTATGTTTTTTTTTTTTTTTTTTTTGTATGTTTGTTCGTCGAATACTCCCCCAAATGTGGACGGATTTTCAAAATTCTTTTTTTGTTCGAAAGTAGATACTTCTGAGGTGGTCCCATTATCACCAAATTAGGATCTGATGATGGGATCTTGGAGAAATCGAGGGCAACCTTCAAATTTTATAGGCTCACTTATTGATTTTCGCATATTTTATGAAGTATCTTGTGTATTTGCGTATGGTCGTCACCATCTCAGGTAGCTGGGCTGATGATGGAAGGTACAACTCCTTAACAGTAAGAAGTTACTCGAACAGGCAAGGACTGTTTTAGTAAATTGTTTTGATGTTTGATAGGGCATTTGCCACATTTGGTCTCATGATCATCAAGTCATGACCTGATGCTGCAGTCAGGATAGTCTGCAGAGTACCTAAGTCCTCGACAACAAACAGCAGATATATCGAGTTTAGGCTCATTGAAAACGGCTCGATGTGTGGATAAACGTACTGCTAATAAAGAACACTGAAGTACATAGAGACCTGATGCTGAAGCCAGGAGCATCAGGAAAAGTACAAACCTTGAAATTACAGCACCGTAGTCGTGTTTGGGCTCATTTTAAACAGGACTAAATTTTAAGTTCATTGCAATGTTGACATAAATCTGGCCTGATGCTACAGCCGGGATTATCAGCATCTAGTCTAATGACTGATTGAAAGATTTACCTTTCGGCTTCATCATCAGATCAGTTCGATATATCCTTTCCCTCTCCAGCATCTAGTCTAATGACTGTTTGAAAGAAGAGGGGGAGAGGATATATCGAACTGAACTGATGTTGAAGCCGAAAGGTAAATTAATGTAATCTAACCGTGTTTGGGATTATTAGAACCGTTATGAGATGCGCTCTGACTATAAGGTATTTAAGTTTGACTGAGGGGTACTTTTTAGTGGTGGTACCATAACTAAAAAGTGTAAAATAAAAAAAAACTTTTTACAAAAAAAATATAACCGACTTCAATGATAAAAAACACTGAAAAGTATCAAATAACTTTAATTTTGGAAGTCGGTGTTAAATAACGAAGAGACTAAACTATTATAGAAACACCGACTTCCAAAATTAAAGTTATTTGATACTTTTCAGTGTTTTTTATCATTGAAGTCGGTTATATTTTTTTTGTAAAAAGTTTTTTATCCAATGACATTCAAATCTCAAAACACTCACAAAATGACTTACGCACTGTTAGATTTTCACTGACGATATAGTAAAAATAAGTAAAAATTATATAAGTACTTATTACCAATTATCTACTTATTGGCACAAGTCAAAGATTTATGGCACCTTAAATTGCACAATATATTAGCTTTTTTACAATTGCACTTATTTGATAAACACTGTCCCTTAGAATATTTTTTGCAGTTGCATTGCTTTATTCCTTGCCCGCCAAATGTAGAAGACATCGCAGATATTTTTCTTAATGGTAACTTAGTCTGTAAATAAAAACACATACTTAAAGCACATAAAAAATTGGAAGTTAAGTTATATATAAGTAGGAATAATAGTACAAATTGTACCTCAGGAAGAGTTTCATTCAAAATTTCTCCTGGGGTTGAAAGGACAGCGTTTCGAGGCAACCAGTCATTAATGACGCCTAACGAAGTGCCAACTTTGTAAAGTTCATTCTTTTTCTCTATTACTTTGCCGACAACATTCTTGCTATCTAGAGGCCCCCTATCTACTCTCGGTACTTCGACTAACACAGTAGCACCAACATCAATATTTTTGAACTTTTTAGAAGAATGTGCTGTCATTTTTTCTGCTGCTCTTTTTAAATTTAAGTGCGAGTCCTTCCTTTCCCTCAAAATGTTTATTTCGTTTGTGCACAATTTACATATTAACTGCGAACCATAACCTTCGTCATTGTTTTCTTTTGGTTCTCCACTGATAACGTGTGTGTTACGTTGACATTTAATACAAGTATTAGCCCCAGATGATTCATTGTTGCATATGTGACAAAGCAACGTATCTGATTCGACAATGTTTTGAGGAGTCTCGATTCCATTTGCAATGTTGTCAAGGTCTTGCCAAATATTGTTTGTGTTTGCGCCCGTGCTTTCACTGTCAACTACAAGTACTTTGACTTGCTCAGTTTCAGAAATATTTTCTGTCGTAATAATTGACTCTGTGGCAATATCAAGAGTTTTACAAAGGTTTTCTTTATCTGAAGTTATATTTCCATCGTCATTGACGGTCTTATGTTCGTTGTCATTTACAGATTCTAAGAACGTCTCTAAATCCTCTTCCATTTCAAATTGAGAAATTATATTCTTGGACAAATATGTAGAAGTTAGACCGCATCTTGAATCATCTCCAAACAGGGCTTTAAACGGTGTCCTTGCAATCGTAGAGGTCGTAAGTAACAACCTATTGACCATTGATTGGAATTATTATCCACCATCCAAGCACGAATCATATTTTTCACATCTTGGTTTGAACGTTCAACTCTTTCCTGGCTTTGGGGATATTTAGGTCTTCCATTAACAATTTTGCATGCTGGCCATAAGCTCACGTCCATTGTCGCTTTAGAGAATATTGGGACAACCAACTTCTAAAAATGCCTTTAAAATTTCAATAATAATAATACAATAATAATTTATTTGGAACACAACCATAAATCAGGTCTTAGTAACTAGAACAGGAACAATTAATTTAACAAAACATAGCCTGCTGTCTCCCAAACTAGGCAAAAACCTGTATCTTGGGAGACAGTATATTTACAGTTATTCGTTATTTGATTCATAGCCCATGTAAGACGACATTAAGTGAAAAAAAAAGTATTGCTCAAAATAAATGATAAACAAAACACATAAACAAACAGAAAAAAAAAATTTAAGACAAATTGAAAATCAATTGCTACTTCTTTCGCTTCTTAACTTTTGAGTGGCCGCAAAAAACAAAATTTGGTCAAATATTAAAGTAAGTAGGCGTTCTTAACGGGAAAGTATTTCTGATTTTTTCCCTTCTTTTCATTTGATTTCTAGGAGCCAGGATTGTAATAAAACTGATAATTTTGGTTGCTGATTTCTGTACTATAGGGTAAGGATGCCTATTATGAGATAGGCGCTTAATATGAGATAGCAAGGTATTAGTCAAACTATTCACGTCGCGCGATCATCACAGCAACACCGCTAAACGTCTGCCAGTGCGTGCCGGCCACCGGCGATCGAAAACAAAATATCTTTCGTCAAATGTTTACAAGGTAACATTTGACTTATGAAACAACTTTATTATTACGTTAAAAGCTCTTAATATATATTTGGTTTGTAACTTTTATGATCCATTTTAAGATGTAAATGCAATTTCATTATGTTTTCTTTTTGAAACAAAAAAAGGCATCCATTTTGTAAAATTGTTGCTTTCCTAATATGAGATATGCTGGGGTTCCTAAAATGAGATATCTCATATTGTGGTACTCAAAAAGAGCAATTATTATTGGTATTGGGTTGAACCCTATATTTTTTGTTTTAGATGCCTCCCATCAAAAGGAAGACCTGGGACCACAATGCCTTGTTACAGGCTGTGAATGCAGTTTGAAGAAACGGAATGGATTACTTAAGAGCTGCAAAACAATTTAGTGTTCCTAAGGGTACCCTTGAGCGCTATGTAAAAAAAGATGTCCGTGCAGAAGATCTTGTCCAGGTTCGTATGGGTAGACGACCAGCCTTACCTATAGATTTAGAAGCCGAGCTGGAAAGTTATTGCAAAGAAATGGATAGACGATTTTATGGCTTACGCCTACAGGATATCAAATACATGGCGTTTCAATTGGCTATTAAAAACAATCTAAGGCATCCTTTCAGTGTGACTAAAGCCTCTGCTGGTAAAAAATGATTACGTGGATTTTGGAGGAGACATCCTACATTATCAATTAGGACACCTGAAGCAGTTTCTGCCGCCAGAGTGAAAGGATTTAATCCGGTTGCAGTCGCCAACTTTTTTGATTTATATGAGCCTGAACTTGCTAAGATAAAATCCGTTACACACAGGATCTACAACGTCGATGAGACAGGAATAACAGTAGTTCAACATAAACGGTCCAAAGTAGTCAGTATGAAAGGCAAAAAACAGGTTGGTGCGTTGACATCCCTGGAAAGAGGAAAACTCATGACCATAGTGACTTGTATGAACGCTTGTGGTACCTACGTGCCTCCATTAATAGTTTTTCCATGGAAAAATATGGCACAAGAACTAATAGATGGTGCACCAGCAGGTTCAATTGGTGATTGTCATCCCTCAGGCTGGATCCAGACACATCTATTCACAAAGTGGTTTCAGCATTTTATCAACTTTACAAAGCCAAGTAAAGATGATCAAATTTTATTGGTTTTAGATGGCCACTACACACATACACGAAACATCGATGTGATAAACTTAGCTCGAGAGAACATCGTGATAATTGTTTGTTTGCCGCCACATTGCACACATAAAATGCAGCCAATGGAAGTAAGGTTAAAATTGGGGTTTCCAGATCAGATAAGATCTGGAAACCCGCAATTTTCACTCATTCATTATTTTTTCATTCATTCAATTTTTAAATTACTTAAATATTCACTTTCATATAATCGAATTAGATCCGAAAACCCAGTTTTCAAAAATTCAGATACCATTAGATACCCAATTTATAAAAATAAAATAAACTTTACTCATTCATTATTTTTTCATTCATTCAATTTTTAAATTACTTAAGTATTCACTTTTATATAATCGAATTAGATCCGAAAACCCAGTTTTCGAAAATTCAGATACCATTAGATAAAAAAAAACCATTGAACGCGACTAAAATATAAATATCTTTTCTCGGCTTTAATATATGATTTAAATAAAAAATAGTCAAAACAAAACCAGAAATATTATTCACTATTTAGACACTCAGATTAGATCCTAACATCCATGTATAATTCGTTAGTTGAATGCATGAATATTCTCCGTTGTCATCTTAAATCGGATTTCTGTAATACCCGTAGGTAGGTATTACAGAAATCCGATATCACTGCGTTCTTTCATCTCACGAAGCGATGTGAATTTTTCGACTATCAACGTTACTTTTACAGACTTTAAAGTGGCATGACGTTGCTTCGTGATGTAAAATAACTATTTGATGAGGGTGTGTATGTAAAGAATAAAATAAAAATGCTTTTTCATTTATTAAGGATTATGATATATTTACGGTATATTATTTGATACTTTAAAAGCAATTTCTTTAACCGATTTATAAATATCGTCCATAAATATGTTTTTAACTACATGCTGCACACACAATTCGGCATCACAATTACACAGCGAACTAATGGTATCGGGGTAATTTTCCACATCATAAACTTCGATCCTGATCACTTTAGCACCACGCGTTAGTTTTTTTACACAGGCGAATACAGCTGATGAACATCTCTTGAGCTGTTTGCTGCTGGGCCCCTCCAGATTCAGTTGTTTTTCGTTTTTCTGTCCTACTACAGTATTCATAGGAATGAAGTTGAAGAGGTCGTTTTCGGAGTCCTTAAAATAAAAAAAAGAATGTAATTATTCGTATTGAATTAGGTGTATCAAACATTCGTTTTCATATGAAAATTCTGATGTCAAGAACTTATTAAGTAGGTAAGTTTATTTGAGGCGCTACAATAATCAGATCAATTAAAACATTTTTTGAATGTAGTTAGAAAATTATGGAATATTTTAATTGTTAGATAAAATACTGTTAAAGAAAATATTAACATTTACCGACATTATTTTATTCAATTTATACTATAATCGATTTTAAACCTAAATACTTTCAAAGTCATACATTTTTGTTAGCTGTTGATATTCCGGACAAAAATGGTATGGTGAAATTGAAACCTCAAGACATCACGGCGCCAAACATCTTATTATTTACTATACATCTATATTGATAAAATAAACACTACTGTACGTTTGTTCACCGTAGTTTTTTCATACATTTTATTGAGTAGTATGTATCATTTGCATTGTAGGCTCTAATTACATTTAAGGAGACGGATTAAAATAGCAATATCAATTGTGTACTTCAGGTATCATTATTTAGGGTCGAGATTTGTAGATTTGGTTATGACTGCAAAGCATTTGACCCGTGAAGAAGTTCTGAGTAAGGATTTTAGGGTCGCGCGTGTATCACATATAAACCTCACGTGGATCCCGGCTATTTAAATAATGAACAGTGAATTAAGGACATCACTTCAGCTACCAGGAGCTCCAGATTAACATCAAGTACTTACCAAGAATCAACCTGCACTTCGCAACATGTAAGTAGTTCTTTAAAAAAATATACATTATCTTAGTTTTAGTATTAGCGCAGTAGTAGCAATGTATTATAAGTAGTTTGCAGCAACAGCTAAGCACCTGTGGGGTGCATAGGTATCGCCTATAAATATAATGATCATAATAAACACACTTCAGTTGGCATTCGAACCTCGTACGTTTCATTTCTCTCCTTACACACGAAACCCTACACTGTTAACCCCGACCGCGTCCGATTCGCCGTAACGTGGGCGACGTCTGATATCGCGCGTGCACGCCGCGCCGTGTTCTATAAAACGTTCGCAATTTTGCACGAGGTTCAAGAAAAATGAATACACAATTCGGACAGGTACCACAGCAGCCAACTCCACCACCGGTAGTACCGAAGACGGAAGAATCAACCTCCATCATTTCTTCACTATCAGTAGCGAGTAGAATTTTGGCCAGAAAACCCTCGGTTATGGCTCTTACAAGTTGAAGCCATATTAGCGCCTCAGAAAACATCCGACGCCAACAAATACTTCATGGTCGTTGCAAAACTTGGTAAAGAATCCAGCAAGTAGCGGACATAGTTGCGAGTCCCCCGGAAAACAACAAATTCGAAGCTCTCAGAGATCGGCTTATACAAATTTATGAAGAATCAGAAACGAGGCAAATTCAAAAACTGATTTCGGAAGTCGAACTAGGAGACCAGAAACCTAGTCAACTGCTACGAAGAATGAAAGAGCTAGCGAGAGGAAAAATAGAACCTGACACCCTAAAGATATTGTGGCAAGGACATCTTCCTGCACCTGTAAGAGCAGTCCTCACAGTTACGTCAGCAACCCGCGCAAGTCAGCGAAGTAGCCCGCAGCAACCAGGAAACATCAACTTTCGATGTCGCTACAATTATGGCAGAGATAGCGAAGATAAACCTGAAGATAGCGGAGATGGACAGAGGAAGAAGAAGATATAGGAGCAGAAGTGGATACAGGAACTCTTCGCAGTCACGTTCCCGGTCGAGGCCTAGAAGAACGCCAGAAAGTCCTGACTGGTTATGTTCGTATCACTTCAAGTTCAGGGGCAGAGCCAGGAAATGCGTCGCGCCCTGCAACTGAAAGACAAAAACGGCATCAACCAGCTCGGAAAACTAAGAAGACTACAACCAGTGGCGGGAAGTTGTGCAGTCAAGGCCCACCGCCTTATCGTGAGTGACCAAAAATCCCATATAAGACTTCTTATAGATTCTGGTGCATGCATTTCTGTGATACCTAAACATTTGGTTAAGAACAAAAATTAATTAGATTTTAATTGTAATTTTAAGCTATATGCCGCAAATGGGTCTGTAATAAAAACCTATGGTACTAAAACATTGACACTAGATTTAAAGTTGCGTAGACCCTTTTCATGGACATTTGTAGTGTGCAACGTTAAACAACCCATACTCGGTGTAGATTTTCTTAACCATCATAAGTTGATTGTTGATATCAGTGGACGTTGTTTATTAGATAAGGTAACTAATCTGGCAGTCAGAGGAACGATCGTAAACCATTATATAACAGCAATTTCGACCTTACATGTGATCATATCGACGATGAAGTGACAAGAACCTTTATCTACCAGAACATAATTTTGTTATTGTGTTAGTTCATTAGGTGATCTCGTCAGCAAATTGGATGCATACTTGCTTAATAGTTATTGTCAGTTATAGTCAACTCGTTAAAAAATAAGATATAAAATTAGCTGCTTTTGCCAGCTCACGCAAACGATTATTTAAAGTCTATTTACGTAAAAAAAATAAAATCCCAAAAATGTCACTTAGGAGTTCTTGTCACTTCATCGTCGATATATGAATGTCATTTAAAGAGACGTCAAAGCACTCTGTTTATCATTACATTGATACGACAGGTTCACCTATATTTTGTAAGCCTAGACCATTAGCTCCAGAGCGATATAGAATAGCTAAGGAAGAATTTAAAACTATGTTAGAGGCAGGTATATGCACACCGTCCAAATCGGCTTGGGCGAGTCCCAACACACTTAGTGCCAAAAAAAGATGGACAGGTCCGACCATGCGGAGACTACCGTGCACTTAATTCAGTTA
This sequence comes from Mythimna lalbum, assembly GCA_949319445.1. Classification (NCBI taxonomy): domain Eukaryota; kingdom Metazoa; phylum Arthropoda; class Insecta; order Lepidoptera; family Noctuidae; genus Mythimna; species Mythimna lalbum. The sequence goes on along the minus strand of OX439357.1, from coordinate 12,582,589 downwards.
CAAAACCGGATAGGTACCCAATACCGCGCGTACAAGACTACATATTTTTCCTATTATCATTATTCGTAATTGCAAGAAACCTGCTCTTCTATTTACGTTTTACAGTTTATCTAGCGCGTTACAGAATTATGGTTTAATAGAGCAATATATTTCAATATTATGTGAAGATAGATAGTCAAATAAAATAATTATTACTTGGAGTAATCCTACCTGACGTGTTAAAGTGGGATGTATGCTTGAATAATGATTTGATTGTATTAATATTTATTTGTTTCACTCCATTTCAGGTCGCACGAAAATGCCGAGACACTTTTTCCCTCCGACGTCGACGAGGAACCTCAGGTGCCAAAAAAGAAGCAGGACGGGCGAAAAAGGAAGCCCGCAACAACTCACATGCCGGAGCCGGTACGAGGGTCGTGGTCGTCACCATCGAGAGCAAGTCCGGTGCCAGGGCCGTCCACTTCCACGGCGCCTGCCATGCCGTCGTCGGCGCTGCCACCGTCCCGTCCATCAGCTTATGATCTGTTTGGAACCGACAGCGAGGACGACGAGAAAGAAGTCCCTACAGTTACTGGTAAAATACCATTAGCTTCACATATAACACGACATCTGGCAAACGGTCATTCACGCCAAACCTTCGATAACAAGCTGGAAACACACTATATTGATTTAAAGATATATCGGTGTTATGAAATAGAGAAAGTGCCGCCAATGAATAGGTGGCGCCAAGCAATTGTCACGGTTAAAAATCAAACGTTTGACAATACTGATGCTTGGCAACATTTGTCTAATTTAGGGCTGTCACAATTTTACTTGATTTTCAGCGTTTTCTCCGATTTTTGACGTGTGACGATGCTTTAGATATAGCCATAAAAAAAAAAAATGGCTAAGAAAGTTTGATAACTTATCTTGGGAGTGCTTTAAATAAATATTTCAATTTGTTTACCTACATCAGTAAAATCCTTGTCTCCGCAAAGGATGTTTTATAAAATGTTGCTTTTGGGTGTCTTTTGACGCCTTGGTACACCGAAGATATTAAAGTTTAATCATTTATAAAAATGTCTATGATACAATTGTATCTTCTACATTGGAATGCTAAAACCACTTTATTACAATTCATACAGTAATACACCAAAAATAATTCTGTAAAACCAAGATCTACTGACAATTTTCCAGACGAAACTATAATTTTTATCTAGGAAATTATAATCCAAATTCAAATAAAAAATATTAAACAACTAAGGTGGCATTTATATAATCTTGAAAAAAATAAATTGGCCTATTTAAAAGTTAAATAATATTTTTAAATAATTGTTGTATGCAATGCAAAAAATCAATATAAATCTTGTGACGCGCGGTGTTCAACTTTAATGTGTAATGATCGTAGGATCAATTACACAAATGCCAAGGCTTGCCAGCAAGGCATAAAGGTACAAGTTCCTTCCGCCCAGGACTACCGCGACCTTACCCGCTCCTTAAAGGAAAGAAACGTATGTTTTCATACATACTCTCTTCCCGAGGATACGCCGACCCGTGTGGTCATAAGGCGCATCCCCAAGGAAATTTCAACGGACGACGTCAAGTCGGATCTGTTAGCCCAGAATATCCCCGTGACAGCCGTCCACCGCCTGCACAAGTCCCGTGGCCGCGAGCAGTACGATATGGTACTGGTCGTTTGCGAGCCTACCGAAGGTCACCACCCGATCTTCAAGATCAAGTCCGTCTGTTCCCTGTCTGGCATCTCCATCGAGAAGCCATACAAACCCGCCATCGTAGGGCAATGTCACCGTTGCCAGTTATATGGCCACGCCCAGTCGAACTGCTTCGCCAAACCCAGGTGCGTCAAGTGCCTGGGCGAGCACGGAACAAGCGACTGTCTCCGTCCCAAGGATCGCACCCAGTGCACAGAGCCTCCCAGCTGTGTGCTGTGTGGACAGGCAGGGCACCCGGCTAACTACCGGGGTTGTCCCAAAGCCCCCCGCATTTCTCCCAAGATGGCAAAGCGGTTCGCCGCCCGCCAGAAAAGGGAAGCACCCTCCGCCCAGCTCCCCGTGCGCCTCGCTCCCCAGCGGGAATCCGAGTGGAACAAGCTGGACCACCAGAGAGCCTTCCCGGCTCTGGTGTCAGCCAATCCTCCTCCCCCAGCTCTGATGGCCAAGCCCATCCCAGCGCCTACCCCCGCCCCCGTGGCTCCTGCAGCCCCAGCAGCCCCAGCAGCCCCAGCAGCCCCAGCAGCCCCCAAAAAGGCCCCCAAAACGACCCCCCAGCCAGCTGGTGTGATCCCTCCGAGGACAAAGTCCATCGGCAAAATCATCACCGAGCACTACGTCATTTTCATGACGCAGGACGCTAGGGACCTCGCTGATAAGCTTCACGCCGCCGAAGCAACCGGCGTACTGACCCAGGCCAAGCGTCTGGAATTCTTCGACCAGCACGAGTCCGTGCTGCTCGAACTTGACAAAATGCCTGCTGTCGCTCCTTAATGGATAGACAAAAGAAAGTAGTCTGCACCTTTAAACCCCGTTCCCTAAAGTTAGGTTTCTTCAATGCAAACAGCATTACTTCCCAGCGTGATGAGATCGCCGCATTCCTCCGCGACCATCAGCTAGACATCTTCCTCGTACAGGAAACCCTCCTCAAGCCCCACTGTAAAGACCCTAGAATTGCGAACTATCGCATAGTCCGCAACGATAGGACCCGCTGTCACGGTGGTGGCACCCTCATATATTATAAAAAAGAGCTGTACTGCACTCCCATAACTCCCCCCCCGCCCTCATCTCATCTCGAATACTCGGCTTGTCGGCTGGGCATGACCGGTCATCAATCGATCACCGTCATCTCCGCCTACTGTCCCCCCTCGTCAGACAAGGTCGACGAACTCTCCGCCTTCTCCAGTGACCTCACTGCCCTCTTCAGCTTGAGCGACTCCGTCATCCTGGCGGGCGACCTCAATGCTAAACACCCCGCTTGGAATAGCACCCTGACCAACCCCCGAGGGAAGGTCCTATTCAACCTCGGTGCATCCCTCAACTTTGACGTCATCGGTCCGATGAGTCATACTCACTTTCCCCACAATCCCAACCATAGCCCCGATGTGCTCGATGTGGCGCTTCTAAAGAATGTAAACCTCCGTATGCAATCTATAGAAGCGTTACACGAGCTCAACTCTGACCACCGTCCCGTGGTCATGCACCTTGGCTCCCGCTCGGGTAACCTTGACCCCGGCCAGCCCCCCCCGTCCCAAATGATCACGGTCACTGACTGGAAGAAAGTAAGCGAACGGCTGAAATCGACCGAGTCACCCCATTTGGATTCCATCCCTGACCACATAGTCTCAGCCACTGAAACGGCGGAGGCGATCGACTCGCTCACAGAGCACGTACAATCTGTCCTGAACGATTGTTCAAGGGAGATCCCGGCGACAGAGGACTGTCGCTGGAAAATCCCGGACGATGTACGGGCTCTGATGACCGAGAAGAACGCTGCTATCCGCGCGTACAGCTCTTTTCCCTGCGTCGCTAACAAGGCTCACATGCGTAAATTACAGCGTGCTGTAAAGAAGCGCATGATTGAGCTGCGTTCTGCCCGCTGGGAAAAGACACTCAGTGAACTCGAGCCCACCCACCTCGCCTTCTGGCAACTTCAGAGGAAGCTTCGCTCCTCCGAAGAGTCCACCATGCCCCCGCTCACCCGCCCCGATGGAAGCGTCGCTTTTGACAATTCCGAAAAGGCGGAATGCCTAGCCGACAGTCTCGAAGCCCAATGCTCGCCTAGCACTCTCCTAGTAGACCAAGCTCACATTGATATTGTGGATGCTGAAGTCGAACGGAGAGGCTCCCTTCCTCCGGTCGAAGACCCCGACAATCCACTGGCCCCCGTCACCCCCGACGAGGTAGTGGAGATAGTCAAAAAGCTTCAGCCCAGAAAAGCCCCTGGAGCCGACGGCATCACGAACAGAGTATTCAAACTCTTCCCCCCCCAACTCATTGTGCTAATGACCGCCATCTTCAATGGCGCATTGAGCAACAACATGTTCCCCCAAGCATGGAAGCAGGCCACCGTCATAGGTATCCCCAAACCAGGCAAGCCCAAGTCTGACCCCACCAGCTACCGCCCCATCAGTCTCCTAAACGTTCTCGGCAAAATCTACGAGAGGCTTATTTATAAGCGGCTCAAAGACTACGCCGAAACAAAGGGTCTCATCCCCAACGAGCAATTCGGGTTCCGTACCGAACACTCGTGCATCCACCAAGTCAACCGCATCGTAGAGCACATAAGCGTTGGTTTCCAACGTAACGCGATGACGGGCGTCTTGTATTTCGACATAGCAAAGGCTTTCGACAAGGTCTGGCACAATGGCTTATTATATAAGCTTTACCAACTCGGCGTGCCTGACCGTCTCGTGCTCATCTTGCGAGACTTTCTGTCGAACCGTACCTTCCGCTATCGCATCGAAGGAACGCTGTCCTCCCCTCATCCGATCAGAGCAGGAGTCCCTCAGGGCTCCGTAGTTTCCCCTCTTGCCTTCACGCTGTTCACCAGCGACATTCCCCAAGATAAAAAGGCCCAGTTGGCCCTATTCGCTGACGACACGGCCATTTATTACACCGGTCATGACCCCAGGGCTATCGCTCGTAACCTTCAAAACTCCGCAAACCATTTGGGTGAATGGTTCCGGAAATGGAGGATCGAGGTTAACCCTGATAAGAGTCAGGCGGTTCTCTATCGGAGACCGCTTAAAACCGTCCTCCCCCCCCCTCCGATCACCATGTACGGCAAGCCGATCCCCTGGGCAAAGCGAGCCAAGTACCTCGGAGTGATCTTAGATCAGAACCTTTCCTTCGCCGAGCACATAAAGCAGGCTCGCTCGCGAGCTGCTTTCGCTCACGGTAGGCTTCACTGTATGATGACTGCCCGCAGCAAATTGTCACGCAAGTGCAAATTGCGCCTCTACACCGCAGTCATCCGCCCGATCTTGACGTACGCCGGTGCGATCTTCGCACATGCCAAGGCCCGTCACATCCACCGGATGCAGACCCTCCAAAATCGTATCCTCCGTAGGATCCTAGGAGCCCATTATTACATCCGAAATGAGAACATCCACTTGGATCTCAGAGTCCCCACCATACAGCAGTTCATGAAGCGCCTGTGCAAGCGCTTCTTTGACTCTGCTCTGAAGCATCGAAACCCCCTCATCGTACGGGCAGCCCGTTACGAACCCTCCCGCATCTCCAAGATTCGCCGACCAAGGCACACTCTCGTGACCCCAGACGACCCCATCACCCTGCTCCAAGAGAGCCGTAGGGAAACCAGTACAGTTCGAAGACACTACAAACCGACATCCTTCAGGCCTCGCCGCCGAGGTCCGCCGCGAAACTCACGTAATTGTCCTCCCCGACTTTTGCTCGAGCCAGCCCGCGCCGCTGAGCTGTAGCTTTAAATTCCCTTAATAATAATAAATATTATTTTTTGCTCGATCCAGCCCGTCCCTTTGCTGCCCTCCCCCAGTGACGCCCTAAGCCGAGGCTCGTACCCCACAGGGGGTGCCCTTAGCGTTGTCACTTAATTGTAAGTAGTTTTTAAGTAAGCCCTGGCTGGAGGCTTTGAATTTATTCAGGGCCGCCACAGGCAAGACCGGTTGAGCAGACGACAACCTCAGAGGTTGACCTGCGAGAGGCCACTCAAAAAAAAAAAAAAAAAAATGTTCAACTTTAGTCAGCGCCAAGCGCTTACCGAGGAAGGACATGTCACTCGCTGTTGCCGATTTGTGCGCTGCGTAATTTCGCCAGTTCGCGAAGAATATAGCGCGACACTTCTTAATACAAGTGAGTTTATATTTTATATATAAATCATGATGATATGAATGAGATGTAATAAGTATTAGACTATGATATTCTAATGCCTTGCTGGTTATAAAGAATATGTACATAAATTATATGGTTGTTTGTTTCCTTCTTTTTTTGAAATGTTTATTGAATGTAATCTCCAATTTAAATTCTATTAATTATTTTCAGACACAATTCATAATAATGGGAAAAAGAGACAAAAAAAAACATTTGGCGCAGTCAAAATTTAAAAAAAAACTTTTGGCCGATAATCTGAAACACGCAAGAGAAGCTTACCGGTAAGATTTGTGAAATACCTATTTACAACGCTACGTCACACTATTTTTTTTTGCGATTTGGGAAAAACTTTGAGACTCCATTTTCATAGGTACTAAAGTTCCTTTCTACGGTACCCTCAGGGCGCGAGTCCGACTCGAACTTGCCTACTTTTTTATTCTATTTCACCCAATAAACTTGTTCCTTATTTATAGGCAAAAAAGAGCTCAAATGCAACAAGAGCGAGTAAATTCGCCAAATGAAAATATTGATCCTAATTTAACGAAGGTAAATTTGTTTGGTTTGCGAACTATTGACACCATTTGCTTTATGCACTGCTTATATTGCTGGTATCACATATTATACAGATACATTTAACAGACTATTTTATATTTTACAGGAGAATGAAAGTACATTTGACCTAACGACGGGTTCCACAGAATTTTCTGACAGATATACACATAATATGGTAATTTATTTTTAATTTGTAGGTAAATTATGTTTTATCAATTAACATAAAAAAGTAGCTATACTCGTATACTTTCCTGCAGATCTATGAGCTAATTATTTTTAACATTATAATATAATTTGACTTCTTTGTTTTTTTGTAGGATAATGACAGCTCATTTAATTCAACAATAGATTATCAGACTCAATCGGATAATAGTTCAAATAATAAGGTGAGTATTTTTTGTCACTCGTAACAGGTAAAAATACAGAACATAGGTATTTTATTTTATGAAATATCTATATTCCTAGTTTTCATTGTTGCAGGATGATGAAGATATAATAATACATGGAAGACGAATTTTGATTTCAATTTTTTTATGAATCAATTACTTTTAATTAATAAACATGGCGAAAAATTTGGTTGCCGATTAAATAATTTAAAAATTGTAAATGAAAAACAAAACGGACTTATTTCAACAATGGATTTGAAATGTCGTACATTATGTGTGGGTCGTATTTTATATTAGAAACGTGTAATGATAAAGATCTAAATTTAAATGTAAACACAGGCGCAGTGTCAGGAGCATTAATGATTGAAATTGGTCTTTCCAATTTAAATGAGCTTACTGCATCTATGAAATTGCCAACCATGCCATTCCGCTTGATAGCTCTGTCCACGCAGATGTGACTGAAATGTGGCGTATTACTGCAGAACAGACTATGCAAGAAGCTGCTAAAAAAGAACGCGAAGCTGCAGCATCTCGAGGTGACATCAACGATGGAGGTATTGCCATGATACCAGTCGAAGCAGATGCATGCTGGAGTAAACGCTCGTATAAAACTAATTATTCGGCGTTATCTGGTGTGGCTGCAATAATTGGAGAGCACACTGGAAAAGTATTACATATCGGGGTGAAAAATAAATATTGCTTTGTATGTGCTCGCGCAAATAAAAAAGGATTAGAGTATTTGCGTCTAAATCATCAAAGCAGCTAAACAAAGTGTTGAGTATGTGTGCGTGTGCCTACGCACCTTTACGTATGGTTACAAATAAACGTCAGTGCGCTACTAGCAAGCCGTTGTTTCACTCGTGTGCTGCCCTCGTACTTATCATTGGCGACGAGTATTTAATTTACCCACGTAAATAAAAAGTAAAAATGGCCGGCACAGTTTTTGGCGTTTTGACGGTTTTTGACCATAATGTGCAGTCTTGGGAGACCTACAAGTGCCGCATTAAGCAGTGGTTTGTGGCAAACGACATCACGGGGACGTGCGATCCTACGGGAACAAAGCGACGAGCTATCTTGCTGAGCGCACTCGCAGATGGCACACATAAGCTGGCGGCGGATCTCGCATTGCCAAAGCAGCTGCAGGACGTACCCTTCGATGACGTGCTTAGGCTGTTGGACGAGCATTTCACTCCTAAGCGGTGTGGATTTGGGGAGCGGTGCAAGTTCTACGAAGCAACGCAACACGAAGGGGAGACATATGCAGAATGGGCAGCAAGGTTGCGCGGCCTGACAGCGCACTGCGGATTCTCCAACGGGAGAACGCGCGGAGCGCACGAGCAGCAGCGGGTGCCGCTGGGGTGCAGGCTGCGTCGCGCGAAGTGTTCAAGATCACGCAGGCGCCGGAACCGGCGACTCCACCGCAGCGGAAGGTGGCACCTAATTCAGGTGTCAAAGTGCAGTGTCAAGTGTGTGGCTATCATAATCATGACACATCGCAGTGTCGGTTCGCAAAGGCGAAATGTAGGAAATGTAATGCTACGGGGCATTTACGTAAAATGTGCACCAAAATAAATTTGTCGAAGTAAAAGCTGAGGATGAAAATGATGACGACGGTAAGTGTTTTAATATTCGGTCAGTTGAAGGGGAACCGATGACGGAAACGGTTACGGTTTCGGGGGTCGAATTAAAATTCGAGATAGATAGCGGTTCGGCCGTAACAGCAATTTCTGAAGGTACTTACAAAAAACATTTTAGCAATGTACCGTTGTCGGCGACTAGTAAACGGTTGTTATCATATACAGGCGATAAAATCCTTTGTGTGGGAATCGCGCAGTTACAAGTAACTTATGCGAACGCAACGCACTTGCTGTGTGTTTATGTCGTGAGGGATGGTGGTCCACCGATTCTAGGTCGCGATTTTATTTCAAAGTGTAAATTGGAATTGTTAATGTCAGTGCAGTATTGTAAACAATTCGATGAAAATGAATTGGTTCATACATTGCAATGTCTCTATCCTTTAGTGTTTTCGGATAAGTTAGGGTTATTTAATAAATTTAAAGTGAAATTGCAAGTGAAGGAAGACGCGAAACCAGTTTTTATAAGGGTCAGACCAATAGCTTTCGCATTGAAAGATAAGGTAGACAAAGAAATAGATCGTTTAATAGGGTTAGGGATTTTGAAACCCGTGGATCACTCGCGGTATGCGTCGCCAATCGTGCCCGTGTTGAAGCAAAATGTATCTATACGTATATGTGCTGATTTTTCTACCGGTGTAAACAAACAGTTGGTTATCGATCAGTATCCTTTGCCAACAGTAACAGAACTCTTTGTTGAGTTATATGGGTGTCAGCAATTTACTAAATTAGACTTGTCAAATGCTTACAATCAGTTCTTGTTGGACGATGAGTCACAGGAACTAACTTGCATAAACACACACGGGAATTTTTAACAAACGCGCCTTTGTTTTGGTATTGCGAGCGCACCGGCTGTGTTCCAGCGCGCGATGGAGGGCGTGCTGGGTGGCGTGTCCGGCACACTCTGCTTGCTCGACGATATTTTAATAACCGGTAAAACGAGATCGGAACACCTAGATAGATTACATCAGGTGCTACAAAAATTACAAGAGGCAGGGCTGACCTTACAACAAGATAAGTGTGTGTTTTTCAGTGATGAGGTTAATATCTAGGGTACGTGATAAATAAAGATGGGCTTCATAAATCACCGCAGAAAATTAAAGCCATGACGGAGGCACCGGTGCCAACTAATATTAATCAATTACAGTCATTTTTGGGGTTGGTTAATTATTATAGGAACTTTGTCCCAAACGCCTCTTCGATTTTATGTCCTCTGTATAAGTTGTTGAGAAAGGGTACCAAGTAGGGCATCCATTCCGGAATTCCGGAATTTCGCAACTCCTGAATTCCGATAGTTTTTCCGATATTTCAACTCCGGAATTGGGCTCAATTTATCGTATTTCGATATTCATATTTTTAATTTAAAAATGTGTTTAATTTTTCAACTCATCGTTTTACGCGCAATTGTTCCTGCGCGTGTATCATGTACTAACTAGACGAGTGACTAGACTGCCCTATGGTACCGCACCGGTACCGCCCCCGCGCATCCCCCTCCCCCCAGCGGCCAGTCAGTCGCACGATTAGTTGCCCAGAAGTGTTTGACGGGAGGAGAGCGCTGCGCGCCAGTGAGCACATTTACGAAAAGGCAATTTATGACAAAATGTATGTAGTTTTTAACATAATTGCGTTTAATTTGACAGGCCTGTTGGTCTAGTGGTTAGTGACCCTGACTGCTATGCCGGAGGTCGTGGGTTCGATTCCCACCCAGGACAAATGTTTGTGTGATGAGCATAATCATTTGTTCTGTGTCTGGGTGTAACTTTTCTATAATATGTATGTATTTAGAAATATATAAGTATGTTTATCAGTTGTCTAGTACCCATAACACAAGCTCTGCTTAGCTTGGGACTAGACGACGTTGTGTGATAGTTGTGAAAAAAAAAAAAAAAAAAAAAAAAAAAAAAATTTAAGTGTTATGTTTTCAGTGTGTATGTGTAATATATTATGTAGTAATAGTAACTACTGTCAACGTTTATTCTTGCGATTATTGCACCTAGATACATCAAGCTGGCCAGCGAACCATTTATTCATTCCCTACTATTTACAGTACTTACCTACACCGCGCTAATTGTAAGACTAGCTGGTTTAAAAGACGTGTTTATCTCTATTTTTCATGTTATGTCAGCAAATCTTCGAATATATCATGGTAAACTCGAGAGCTCCCTAGTCTCGTACGAAGTTATCGCGAGTTTTGTTTCACAGTGCAACTGATTATGCAAAAAGGAATTAATTGAGGCTGTTTGTCTATTCTGTACTGTACATAAGTACATATAAAATGAGTAGCAAATTAAGGCAATTTCCAACCTCTTGCATATGTACTGATAAGTAGGTAAGCATAGTAGACAGATACTTGCATAAATACGAGTATCTACAAGTATCTGTCTACTGTACAATTGCATAGAAATAACGTGCCTGATTTACATGTTTTTTTTTTCACTTTAAGGTCGTCGTCGGAAAAAAAGGAATGTCAGTACAAAGAATTCACCAATAAAAGGACAACGACCAATTTATGGACTCATTTTCTTCGTGCAAGTGACGGTCAATCTGCAAAATGCAAAATTTCCAAAAAGATCTTCAAAACAGTTGGTGGTGCTACTACTTACACACGCATATGAGAGCAAAACATGCAATAAACGTAGATTTGAAGGAAAGTGAAGACGACAACTCTACATCGGCGTTGAGCATGACTGATGTTACTCCAGGAACTTCAAACCAAAGACAACCGATACTGACTACAGAAACTAAGAAAAGGAAAATGATGACAGATTTCTTCAGTTCCAAGTCTAATGAAAAAATGGAAGTGATCATATCGCGAATGGCAGCACTGGACGGTTGTTCTTTCCGTTTTTTTGTTCAGAGTCAAGATCTCCAAAAGATGTTCAAAAAAAGTGGCCACGATCTACCTAAATCGCTGAGTACAATAGCAAAAATAATATTTACTCAAGCTGAAGAAGTCAAAGCAGACATAAAAAATAAAATACAGAAGTTAAAAACAGAAGGCCACAGATTCGCACTAACTTTGGACGAGTGGACATCCTTGCGAAACAAGAGATACATGAACATAAATTTGCACAGCAACGGTTTCGGTGGGTTCAATTTCAAGAATCTTGGCCTCGTCAAAATTACTGGATCAATGTCAGCTTTTGCAGCATATAATATGTTGCAAGACCATCTCGCTAAATTCGGCGTGTCTTTGGATGAGGACGTCGTTAGCCTGACAACCGACGGTGCGAGCGTGATGACGAAAATGGGGACATACTGCAACGGCTACCACCAAATATGTCTCGCCCACGGTATTCAGCTCGCGGTAATTGACACGTTATATAAAGATACCAACGAAGAAAGAGAACTCCTGCCGGTATCCATCAACGAGGCAATTGATTCAGATGAAGACAGCGAATCTGAAAGCGACGAGGACACAGATTCCGCACCGCCACCAACGAATGACAGTCGTTTAGAAATTGAAACTCTCACTGCTCGGGTTGAACCAAAAAGATACAAGGAACTTATAGAAAAAGTTCGGCGCCTTGTAAGGTCTGTAAGAAAGTCACCTCTAAAAGCTGATTTGTTACGACAATACGTCAATGCTGAACACGGTAAAGACATACAACTGCAGCTAGATTGTCGCACGCGCTGGTCAAGTATGTTGGACATGATCGGAGTATTTTTGAAAATAAAAGACTCAGTTCTGAAGGCACTAATAGATTGGAAATCTGAGGTTTCCTTTTCAGATGATGACATTCAAACACTGAACAACATTCATCATAGCTTGAATGTCATAAAACTGTCTGTTCTCACATTGTGCCGACGTGATGCGACTCTTTATACAGCTGACACGGCTTTGCGGTTCATGCTTAAAAAACTCGACGAACAGAATAATTTTTTAAGTGTTAGGCTGGCTACAAACTTGAGAAATCGTATCAAGCAAAGGCGACTACTACTTGCCGGTGTTTTCCACTATCTGCACATTTCTAACGACTTCTTTAGACAAGCAGATGATGAAACTTTTATAAAACCAAAAAGCGACGAAATTTGCGAGATTATTGTTACTCTGCTACGCAAGCTTAATTACAAGCCCTACACTACAACTACCACTGAGCATGCAGAAAATCAAGATGACTCTTCGTCTTCTGCTTCTGATGTTGACGTTGCAGTTGATGATTTAACACTACAAGAACAGCTTGATAAAGAGCTACATAAATGCCAGACAAAGCCCCGTAAATATACAACTAAACATTTTGACCTTTCTGGATTTGTCAAATTTGAAAAAGCAATGTATGATAATGGTGGAGAGCGAGGTGTATATCTGACACAAGCTTATAATTATTTAAATATCATACTTCCCACGAGTGTGGAGAGTGAACGGGTATTTTCAAGCGCTGGTTACTTTTGTAACCGAATACGAAGCTCTCTCTCTGACAAAATGTTAGATTCGTTAATTCTCTTGAGAACTCATTATCAAGAACAGCGTAGCACATAGAGTAGACCGCTTTTCTTGATAGTGAGTTCTCATATATTTAAGTGTTTCTTGTGATAATTATAATTATAATATTTGCTGTTGAGCCCTTAATTTGTTGATTTGTTTTAAAAAGTTTAATTAGACTTGTTTAATTTTATTGATTGTGATGTGAATTGTGAACTGATTATGTTGTCATATCAAGATTGTTGTTAAACATGATAAATCTGAGGAGAGACTTAAATGCTCATTTTAATATTTTGATTTTAACTACCTAGTAATGTCCAAACTACTCTAAAGCGTGATATTTCTTGTGTTAATTTAATTATGTTATTTTTCACTAATATTTTAAGGCTCTCAAATTGTAAATTTTTAAGTTTATAAAAAGTTTAGACTTTCCTAATTTTAATAATATTGTTAACTGGCTTACTAAAAGTTAACTGGCAATGTCGTATCAAGACTGAGTTAAAGACTAATGTTAAAAATGATTAAAAGTTACTCAAGGTATTTTTGTTTTTTTTTTTTAATTAATTCGGATTCAGTTCCGGAATTCCGGAGTTGAGAGCCCAATATCGTAAATTAACTCCGGAATTGAAAACCTTCCGATACTGGATGCCCTAGTACCAAGTGGTGTTGGACACGGGAACACGACGAAGCGTTTTCGACTATTAAAAAAAAGTTAGCTTCATATCAAGTATTAGCTCACTTCAACCCAAATGCAATGATAATTTTAACTGTTGATGCATCACCGTTAGGTCTTTCCGCAATATTATCACAATTGGAACCCGATAGGTCAGAGAGACCGATCTCCTATGCGTCGCAAACACTTAGTGCAGCTGAGAAAAGTTACTCGCAAATACAAAAGGAAGCGACCGCGATAATTTTCGGGGTAAGGCGGTTTCACCAATATTTATATGGCAGGGCGGTTCCGTTTATTCTCTGCACCGATCATAAACCGTTATTGTCAATTTTCGGACCGCATCGTTGTGTTCCAGAAGTTTCAGCGAACAGACTACAAAGATACGCATTATTTCTGAGCGGTTACAACTATAAGATCGAATATGTTCGTAGCGCTAATAACAGCGCCGATTTCTTATCTCGCGCCTGCCTACCTGAGGGGACAGGGACGGAAGGGGGCGTGCAGGGCATAGACGCGACGATGCCAGATCTCGATCAGGCCTCATACGTTAATTTCGTAGTGGAGGGCAGTCTGCCTGTAACCGTAAACTTATTACGCGAGGCGACTAACACAGATGTGACCTTGCGTGGAGTAGTACATTTTGTGTTGAATGGATGGCCGAGAAAAATAGATGATGATGCAATTAAGCCGTATCATGCGTGTAGGACGCAATTATCTTATGAAAAAGGGTGTGTTATGAGGGGGCCCAAAGTTGTAATTCCAGATAAGTTACGAGGAAAAATTTTAAAAGAACTGCACCAGTCTTATTTAGGTATTGTAAAAACAAAGGCGGAGGCGCGAGCGCGTGTGTGGTTCCCGAGGATAGACGCGGCGTTGGAGCGAATGATAGGAGCATGTGACGTGTGCATGCAGCTACGGTCATCACCGGCGCGGGCGCCGATTGCGCACTGGGAATATCCTTCAACGCCCTTTTACCGGCTACACATAGATTTTCTTGGACCTATAAACGGTAGCTCCTTTTTAGTGGTGGTAGATGCGTATACCAAGTGGGTCGAGGTTTATAATATGAGGTGCAATACGTCAACGGCAGCGATAATTGATAAATTATACGACTTCATGTCCAGATTTGGTATCCCGCATACAATGGTCAGCGACAATGGTACATCATTCACGTCACATGAGTTTGAGGCTTTTTGTAGGATGAACGGAATTTCTCAACTGACGTCACCAACATACCACGCGGCCAGCAACGGGCAGAAAAAAAAAAAAAAAAAAAAAAGCAACGGGCAGGCAGAAAGCTACGTAAAGATTGTGAAAAACGGTATCAAAACGAGCTTGCTTACTGGTGGTGGATCGCGTAATTCAAATAATTTACTTTTGAAATACTTGTTTGACTACAGAAATTCCGTTCACACAACCACCGGGGCTTCACCAGCCGAGCTGGTCTACGGTCGGAAGCTAAGAACGCGTCTAGATTTAATGAAACCCGAACCGCCGTCACCTTCATCCTCGGCTAAAGATAAAAAAGATAAAAAAATTGGCAAAGTAATATATTTAATCAAAGACGAAATTACTTCAAAAACGCAAAGAAAACATAAAAACCAAATTATGATGTATAAAGGCGATGATTACACAAACAAAACAGATGTAAATATTGACCTAGAGGACCTAAGTGGTGAACCAACTTCACAAACACAAGCACCGCAAGAAATTTTACAAACGGACCAGACAAGAGCGGATATGGCTGCAGATTCACCCCAAGGAACTCTTCCACAGCCAGTGTCACCAGACCAATCTGGGGGAGAGGAGGACGACTTTGAGGAGGCATTGCCCGGCTCACCTATAGAAGAAGCGTCATCGCAACAGCAGTCGGGTGAGCCAGCGGCCACACCACGGTCTAGACGCAATCGTCCGAACGTTAATTATAAAGTATTTTATTAGCATATATGTTCTTTTATTAGGTTAGAAGCTTACGGCCGAATACTGAAACGCCACTCAAATCTCAAACTCATCTAAATGCTACTTAAAGTTAAGCATCCCTTAAATTTAACTGCTATACACAAACGCCACTCAAGCAATTTGAAACCATGATTAGGCAAGCAGTCCTCAAATGTTTACATAATGGCAACATCCTGCTAGAAAAATTGTACTCCGCACGTTCTCAGTTACAAAATAATTTAGGTCACGTCTTGTATTCGTTTTACGCAGTCTTGTTTGAATGAATATTTTCTATATCTATAAATTATTTGAAATGTATCAGTATAATGTAATTATGGTTTGAATTACTATTGAAATCATATGTTTTTTTACGTAAAAATAAGATAAATATTTATTTAAGACGTCTTAAAAAAAGAAAATTATCTGGAGACGTTTGACGTAGATTGGAACGTTACACTTGACATTCTTACGCGCGATATTATAAACAGAACTTCAGTTGACCATTATTTTATTAACAAAATCCTAAGAATTGATACACGATGGAGGATAAGAAGAAACGTGGATCTAATTATACACCTGCTGAGAAAGATATGCTCTTGGAACTGATAAAAAAGTAAGTACTTACCCACATGAACAATGAAATACTTTATTCTTTACATATAGAGTAAATTAAGTATTTACCCGTAAGGACCAGTCTGGTGCATGAACTACTTTGCTATTATGCACACTTATAACATACAGAGCCAGGGCAACTGTTGTCTGTAACTTGTGATAATGAATGTGTAACCCACCACTTTATCATCTAAAAATCTCAACTTATAGATAGTTTATAAGTACAGTATAATTGCCAAAGAGCATTCATACTCCAGAAACTTACATTAAGAACGATTGTTAGAATCCCGCAACAAGAGTCTTGTAAAGATTATTTTAAACAGTTGGGTATATTGACGGTACCAAGTTTATATGTTTTAGTGCTACTCAGTCACTTTGCAAAATATATACACGAATATGAATCACAAGAAGAACGTGAACTTAGATTATTAATTTTTATTTATTGAATATTGATTATGTTATTGATTATTGACTATTATTTATTGATTTTTATATTATTAATTAGTTAGTGTTTATTGCTCTGGATTTACTTTGTGTTTACTGCTCTGGATTTACTTGGTGTTTATTTAATGTTGTAAATTAATTAATGTAAAACAAAATTCAAACACAATGCAAATTGTTATATGAATAAATAAATGAAATAAATGAAAATGAAATGAAACTCTCCATGTTAAAAATTGTTAATTTTATTTCAGATATCAAAATATTATTGAGAATAAAGAGACCAACGCTCACATGATACTAAAGAAGCGAGAGGCTTGGGACACAGTATGCCAGCAGTATAATGCTGTTGCTGTGAGTGGCTCCAGAACCTGGCAACAGCTCCGTCACCTCTATGAGAACCTCAAACAGAAGTCTAAAAAGAATGTAGCCAAAGCAAATGTAGGCTTGATTTTATAAGGTATCTATTTTATCATATAACATACCTAATTATTAATTAATTTTTATTATATTTTTTAAGAGGCTTCATTACTATGAGACCACAGACAGCATGAGAAATGTGAAAACGAAGGCATCATTAGATAAGGTTTGTTTAAATTAAATATTTTTAAAGAAGTAGGACCTTACTGAATATTTCCTCATAATATTTTTTTTTATTTTTATAGAAAGAAATTTATCGTACTGGTGGTGGAGCATACAAAAGTGTATTGACAGAACAAGATGCACAAATTCTAGCCATGGTTACTCCTCAAATTCAACCATTACCTAATCCCTATGATGATGCTGCAGCATATTTTGGTTTGTGTAATATATGCTTTAAAATCAAAGGAATTGGCATTATTGAAAGAAAAGAAACAAAATAATAATTATGTTCTTTTTTAATTTGTAGGAGATACAGAACCAGAAGTCACAACAGAATATAGTTATACAAAAAAACCTGATAGCGGAATTAAATCCTCTTCTGAAGTAGAAACAATCCACATCTTTGGTAAATGTAGTTTCTATTAAATTTTTCAATTTTTTTATTAATTGTATACTATAAGTACATATTTTATTTTAGATGACAAAGACATAACCATGGCAAACAAGAATATAGCAGAAAATAACAAACCTTGTACAATTACATCAATAAATATAGCAGGTAATATTTTTTGTTATTGTATAAGTTAAATATTAAATATGATATAATATTGAAACTAAGTATAATTTTATCTTAGAAGGCAGTTCATTTACTTGTAATTATTTTGATAGATGACCAACAACCTGCGACAATCATCATACCCCAAGAAAAAAGCATGCATCAAACATCATCCTCAGCTGGTAATTATCTAATTAATTGTTCTTTGCTAGTGGTATAAAGAGTTTCAATAATTTTGCACTAATTAAATTTTTCAGGACGATTGAAGATATTGAAACCTACACATACTTCAGTAAAACAGCTATATTTTCAGACAAAACTTAGAAATGCCAAATTAGAAACCAAACACCTCATGAACAAGAACAAAATGAAAATGAATCTGTACAAAATAAAAATGCAGTTTTGGAAATTGAGACTACAGAAACTAAATCTAAATCTAAATAAAACTTAATTAAGTGGAAAAATGTGTATTTATTAAATTGGTCCTTACTATGAAGTTTTGATTGGTCTCAAGCCCTATAGGTTGTTGTACCATGGATTCCTCCTCAACATAGGGTAAGGAAATATCCTCATCCAAAAGTTCATCCGATCGTGATAAGGCAATATTATGAAGCACTGCACATGCTACAATGACCGGTGGGATATTTTGTATTTTTAGGCCCATTCCATTTTGAAGGCAAGGAAATCTTCTTTTCAGTACACCAAAGAGCCTCTCCACAGGATTTCTGGTGCTTATTTGGGACCGATTGTAAGCTTCTTCAGCAGCTGTCCTTGTATTTAATAATGGGGTTAGTAAATAAGGACGACATGGATAACCACTGTCCCCAAGAATAATACCTGTCCCAAAGTCCCCACGCTCTAATTGGGCACACAGTGGTGAATCATTAAATATGGTACTGTCATGCACAGAACCTGGCCATCTAGCAATAACATTCCTAATGCGCAGTCTTGCATCACACACCATTTGCACGTTCAAAGAAAAATAGCCTTTTCTGTTCTGATAAATTTCAGATTGGGCCCCTCCTGAAAATAAATTATAGTTGTATTATGTGACAATAAAGCTAACTTTACTATGTATAGTACTGTTAATGGTAATGTTACACAGACTTACCTGCTGTGTAATATTAGCATTATTAATCAGACATAACATTTGGGGATATAATTAACAATGAAGTTGGCAAGCACATACCTGGAGAATTAATTTTGATATGAGTGCAGTCAACAGCTCCAACAACTCTTGGAAATCCTGCTATTGCGAAGAACTCATTGGCCACAACTGGATATTCTTCCTGTGTTGCATATTTATAAACCTTGACCTTAAGCCGGCTATTTTGGTCGTCACTCTATGCACTATTCTATGCACCGTTGGTTGTTCAACCTCAAAAATATCACCTATTACGCGTTGATAGCTGCCTGTTGCATAATAACGGAGAGCTATTAGAATTTGGTCCACTGGCTGTATGGCTCGGTTTCTTTTTGTCAACGGTTTAATGGTACTACCAAAAACAGAGTCCAAATATAAAACTGTTTCTTTCGAGAGGCGAAACCGTGAAACAAACTCCATGTCGTGGTACTTTTCAAAAGCGTTCAACTTTTCTTCATTTCGGCGGCTTACAGTTGGTCTTTCG
Source organism: Mythimna lalbum (assembly GCA_949319445.1). Classification (NCBI taxonomy): domain Eukaryota; kingdom Metazoa; phylum Arthropoda; class Insecta; order Lepidoptera; family Noctuidae; genus Mythimna; species Mythimna lalbum. The sequence goes on along the minus strand of OX439357.1, from coordinate 12,563,321 downwards.
TGATCCGAAAGCGAAGACAATGACGATAAAGACATTTTAACACTTTTGTGCACTAGGAATCCAAGTTTTAATAGATTTGTCTTGATTTGAGGGTCCTCGCGATCGCTCTTAAATCTAAGGGCTGCTCAAATCAGTTTGACAGTTCATTTGACAATTAAATAGCGTTGAGTAGCGTTCCTGTATACGACTTTTAAACTTAAGTGGTCTTTGAGGACAACTTAATTAATGGAGCACTTAAATTTAACAGATACTTAAAATTGACGTTTGAGAATACGAAAACAAAGTTTAAGAGCTGCTCAAACATTTAAGCAGCCCTTAAATATTTGAGTAGCGTTTCAGTATTCGGCCGTTAGTTGTTTGATTGTATGTCTGAGCTGGGGGGAGGAGTGTTGAGTATGTGTGCGTGTGCCTACGCACCTTTACGTATGGTTACAAATAAACGTCAGTGCGTTACTAGCAAGCAGTTGTTTCACTCGTGTGCTTTCACCAGTGCTCGTGTGCTTTCACCAGTGCTAAGAGAGGCACTTTAGTTACCACCTGTTGCATGGTTTCAGCCAGTGGAACTGCCTTACCACCAGCAATGGTGTTTCCGCGAAAGAACTTTAAGAGTCACATGCTTACAGGAGCACCCTCAGGCACCTTAGGTCTTGCCCAACCTACTGGCTGGATAACAGGAGAATTGTTTACAGATGTGATGAAGCATTTTGTCAAAATGACGTCTTCTACGAAAGACAATTCAACTCTTGTCATCCTGGACAACCATGAAAGCCATTTAGCTCCGGAAGTCTTAAACATTGCGAAGGAAAATGGAGTGCATCTTCTTACAATACCTCCGCACACAAGTCATAAGTTACAAGCGCTAGATGTTTCGGTATATGGCCCATTCCAAAAGTTCTATAACGCTGCCGCAGATTCATGGATGATTCGACACCCAGGACAGACTTTGAGCATTTATAATGTGGCGGAACTTATAGGACAGGTGTTTGAAAAAGCTATGACTCCAATTTATATTACTGGTTTTCGAAAGACCGGAATTTTTCCGTTTGATCGTGACGTTTTCACAAAAGATGATTTCCTTACAAGCGAAGTAACTAACAGGCCAATAACAGATGAAGAACCGGTAATGCAATCTAGGGATCTTACGACACCTTCTATCGAAAATCAAGAACCTTTAACCTCAAATGCTGCACTTCAATAAAATGACAATCCGCAGCCTTCTACCTCAAGAGCTGCTCTCCAAGAAGTTGGAAATCAGTTAAAAAGTCCTTTGGAATTCAGGAACTACCCTAGAGCTGGGCCAAGAAAGATAATAAGCAAAAGAAAAAAAGGTAAAAGCTTGATTTTGACAGACACGCCTCTCAAAAACGAAATAGAAGAACGTGCACAAGAAAGAGAGAAGAGAAAAAAAAACAAAGAAGAATGATAAAAAAGATAACAATATAAAGAGAATAAAGGCTGAGAAAGTGACCAAAGCATTATTTTCAAGTCCAATTGCTATTTCAGATGATGAAATATCTTCAAATCTGTCCAGTGATGAAGATAATGACCTACCAATGTCTATTTTCAAAACTGCAAAAGCTAAGGACTTTGTTGTGGTGAAATTTAGCAAGAAAAAGCAAGTAATTTATTTTGTTGGTCAAATATTGACAGATTTAGATGAAAACAATGAATATGATGATATTACATATTTTCGTCGGAGTGCGAAAATTGACAATCTATATATATAAAAATGACCCCCGTTTTCCGTTGTCACGACTTGGCATGAAAACGGCTTGACCGATTTGGCTGATTTTTTTTTTGTTGTGATTGTTATTGTGAGGAGAAGGTTCTTATGGAAAAAAAAAATTAGGGTATACACTACCCTAATTTTTTTTTTAGGGTAGAGTAGGGTAGAGTAGTAGGGTAGAGTAGGGTAGAGTAGGGTAGAGTAGGGTAGAGTTGGGTATAGTAGGGTGGAGTAGGGAAGAGCGGGAGCGAAGCCGCGCGGGCAAAGCTAGTAGCTTATATTTTCCACTAGAACCAGATTTAGCGACGGTGTCAATTCTGGATATAGAGCTAGTGTTGCCAAATCCAAGTTTGGCAGGTAACTAAGCGCCAAAGTAATATATATATACTTTCCCTGAACATATACTAAGCAAATATAAGCTTCATCATCATCATCATCATTTCAGCCGACAGACGTCCACTGTTGGACATAGGCCTCCCCCAAGTGTCGCCACAATGATCGATCCTGCGCGTCTCGCATCCATCGGTTTCCCGCAACCTTCACCAGGTCATCGGTCCACCTTGCAGGAGGCCTTCCGACGCTGCGTCTTCCAGTACGAGGTCGCCACTCCAGAACCTTTCGGCCCCAACGGCCATCTGTTCTGCGAGCAATGTGCCCTGCCCATTGCCATTTAAGTTTGGCGATTCTTCGGGCTATGTCGGCAACCTTGGTTCTCCTGCGGATATCTTCATTTCTGATTCGATCCCGCAAGGAAACTCCGAGCATAGCCCTTTCCATTGCCCTCTGGGTGACTTTGAGCCTTCTGATAAGGCCCATTGTGAGCGACCACGTTTCGGCACCAAATGTCATCACTGGCAACACGCACTGGTCATAGACTTTCGTCTTGAGACACTGTCTGACTCACTGGGGCACAGAGGAACAAGCGAAGTGTGGTGTAGTAATTAAAAAAAAATAGATTTAAGGTAAATTTTTGATCTCTTTTTTGTTGTCAATTGTTAGTTTAAGAATTGTTCTCATATGTTCAAAACAAATAATATAAAAAAATAAAGCAAATTCTGATTTATAAACAAAAATGACTTTTTCGTTCCATTGTACCCCAAATGTCCCTGGACGTAGTTATGCAAACTAGAACTAACCCACAACATATCAGTTTTGAGATAATTAGGTTTTTGTTTTAAAGGTGTGTAGAATTTTTTTTTTAAGTTTTATGAGATAAATAAGTTAACAACGTTAAAGGACTGTATTAACAAGAATATAGGAAAACTACATAAATCAATTTTATGACAGTTTAGTGTTTATTTATGATCAAAAACCTGATGGTTCCTTATAACAAAATTATTGTATTGTGGTTTGGTTCTTTGTTGATTTTTTTTTTAGGAAAAATAAATGTTAGTTAAATGGTTTATTCATATTTTTTTATTGCAACTTGAACATACAAACAATTTATACTACTTTTACACACATAAATGGTTAATAACTACACAATTATAGTAGTCAAAAATGACTATTATTCATCTAGTCTAGTCAAATTAGCAAAAAGATTGGACTTAATTCGTGTAGTTGTAATTTTTTGTGGAATCATTAGAAGACATGAATATAAGTCATCTCTGAGTTTGCACCATTCCTGTTGTGTACGGAACATCGTTTAATATTAGGTATTAACATTAAAGTCCACAAATTTTGAAATTTCATTAGTAACTAGTTGTGGTAAGTTTCGATATCTGTAGATACACCTTTGGTGTATAATTACTTTTCGCGAAAAAAGTGTGAGGTGTATGAAACACTAATAAATCATTATTTTTAATTTGCGGCTCAAGGGAAATTTTGCCTGTTGGTGCAAACTCATAATAAGCTTTTTAAAGCATCATAAACACCCAGTTATAATTGCACCCTTTTGCACCCCAGGGAAACCAGTATTTTAAAATATTTGTGAATTGTACTTCGGGGCAAATTAGTGTAGTCATGGATTTTTTTATATATAATGTATTCTAAATATTCTACATTTGCACTTAATAAAAATAAGAAATATATAACTGGAAGTTTATGTAGATTTAACGTGGATACATACTGCGCCACGTGACGTTCGCAGGGCGAACGCGGGGTCGAAGCAGCGGCGCGGCGGCGGGGCTCAGCAAGTTAGCGTGCAAATTGTATGCGCTTAGATTCGGACTGTTGATATTTTTTAAATTAACGGACTGTCGATATATCGATATTTTTAAATATATCAATATAATCTATATTCTTTTTCAGTGATAAATAATTTATTTCTTTGTGTCCAAAAATACACAATAGGTACTTGACGATTATTACAGAAAATGAAACAAAATTTGAGTGTTCAGAGCCAGGATATTCTTAATTATCTAACAAACTAAGCGACTTTTTTCTACGTTATACTTTTTTTTACGGTGGTCTAAAATCATCTTATGACAGCCTCCGCTCTTGGGTGGAGCGGGAGATAGTGTCAGACTCTTACTGACTAAAAACGGGTTGGCCGTTCCTTCTAGCCTCTTCATACCTGGGCTCGAGTTTCCTTTCGGATAACCCTGGTCTCAGTAGGCTTCGACCCAGCTGGGCCCCTCCTGTTGCTGACAACTCCTTGAGGCGCACGGGAACAGTGCGCGCCGTCGACGTCTTGGGCTCGAACCGGACAGTTGCCGGACGGTCGGACAGCGAGTGCGTTCTACTTCAGCGTCCATCATGTCGATGTGGGCTAAGTCTACTAATTGAGAGCTGAGCGAGCATTGGGATTCAAGGCTGTCGGCTACTCATTCCGCTTTTTCAGAGTCGTTGAAAGTGTTATTGGACACATTCTTAGTAAAAACAATTTATTAGTTTAGGATATTATTAAATTACTTACTAATTCTTTTTTTTATTATGGATAGGCTAGCGTTTGACCACTACCTCACCTGATGGAAAGCGAAGATGTGGCCGACAATGGAGCACGCTTGCCTAGAAGCAACCATTCACTCTTGGCTTAAATACCCCTAATTTGTAGGTATCAGGGAACACAGACTCCGGCAGAGAATTCCAATCCTTAGATGTATGCATGTGTTCCTAAAACGCTATGTACGTATTGGCGGGATGGCCACCATGCACCGGATTTAAGTAAATTGTGCAATTGCAATACACAATACAGTCTCCAAAATGTGAACGATAGAAAACCGACAGGCTAGCAACTCGACATCGATGCTCTTGATGAGGATGATGCCTTTGGAATTTTGACTTGACAAGTGTATCATTGCCTTGTGTGTGTTCTTGGATTGCTTCTCAATCGACTCTAGTGCATCAAGCTGGTATTTGGGAGACCCATTCCAAAGATGAGAGCAGTATTCCATACACTATCGAACTTGCGCTTGATAGAGATTGAGCAGCTGTTCCAGCGTGAAATACTGTCTCACCTTTGCTAAGATCCCCAATTTTTTGGCTGCCATGTGAGCTTTTGCCTCGATGTAGGAGCCGAAATTGAGAGTAGATGACAGCGTTACCCCAAGAAGATCAAAGTGGTCGGTAATCGACACGGTCGCACCCCGGATAGATGGAGCCGGGTAGAATTGGCTCCGAACTGAATTGGCCGGAACTTATTAGTCTAAATACGAGTATAAGGCTAAATTGTAATAAAAACTAGGGTTCATCCTTTGGATGTACTCGAGGACTAGGGTAAAAAAAGAGGCTTTGAAAGCGACACTCTTATCGGGGCGGGCAGGTAAGTACAGAGGACTTTTCAATAGAACGTGACCTTATAATTATGAAGTTGCCAGAAAGTGATATGGGTATGTATGACTGAGCGTCTTGTCCCAGCGAGCGGAACGCAGCACAGTCAAGCTTTATTCCTTCCTCTAGGGTTGGTCGTCTTGCTGTTAGCCCGCTAATATAACGAAGTCACTCAAGCCAATGAGGGCAGTGAGTCCGCTGGTGAGAGCGAATTGTCTGGCATATGAGGCGAGAAAGAGGATGGCGGGTAGTAGGCGGAGATGACAGTGATCGACTAAAGACCAGTCATGCCTACTCGACAAGCCAAGTATTCATGGAGAGATAGTGGTCCGGGTGGAGCTAGAATAATACAGTACAGTTCCTTTCTGTAGTAAAGGAGGATGCCACCACCGTGACAGTGAGTCCTATCATTGTGAGTTACGCGATAGTTGGCAATTTTAAGATCTTTGCGGTGGGATTTGAGGAATGTTTCCTGGATGATGTCTTGTTTTGTTGTTGTTGTAATTGTCTCCAGGAGGATATCTTGCTGATGGTCGAATAAAGTGACGATCTCATCACGGTGGTTGGTGATGCCATTAGCATTAAAATAGTTTTAGAAGGATAGGGATTTGATACAACAAATTCTCTGTTGTTTATTCCATTACGGGTAACACCAGGCAATTTGTCGAGTTCTCTCGTTCGACTCGTTCGCTTGAAATAATTCACGCCGCTTCCCATTGTTGAGTTGCCCAATGTATTTAGCGAAGTGTAGCTCGTAGACCAAGTTTCTGGCATTCTGCGTGATGAACATGACGTAGTTATCCAGGATGACCTGCCTAGCTGTTTCTGGATCTGTGGTATAGTCGTTACGTGCGAGTGCGTAACTACAAATGGTGCGTGGGGTTGTAACGTCGGGACAAATCGTGCACTGTGGACAGAGCTCCTGAAGAATCTCATGTCAATATAGGGACATCGACTGTCGCAACCTAGCCCTGAGTACGCTGGGTACCACAATCTCGGCAGAATGCACTTACTGTCACGGTTTTGTGAGGAGTCTGAAACCTGGCTACAGAGGCGTCGGGCGTTCACGTTTTCCACTTGACACAGGTCCTCGACGGTCATAATAGGTGTTTCGGGAGGTAACTGTTTCTAATTTATTACATGGATTGCTTCGATAATAGCATTATAAATCCCAATAAACAGACATCGACTTTCTGAGCGGCAGTAATTAAAAACGCGCGTGAAACCTCGGGTTTACCTAGTAGTTAATAAACCCTAGAGTTATTTTGTGTATTTTCGTACGGACATGAAATGCACGCGCGCAGTTCGCAGTGCGCCGCTCGCGAATGGCTTGCGAGCGGCGCATTCGCCAGATCTTCTGACGCACCGTTACAATGCCCCCTTCTTCCCATCCTGTCCATGTATTGCGTATCTTATCTTCTCTGTCGATCTGATTCTTGAAGCAGTGGAGATGGAGCCGATAGTAATTTTCATATATTTTATTGAGATTTTACTCCACATTTTTTTCTATAAAGTAAAATGTTTTATTTCTACATTACTTGATGCTATATATAGCTCCAAAAACAATCGAAATATAATTAATTTAAGTATTTGAAATAAATAAAGGACATGCTTGGAAGACACTGACACCTTTTTTTCTTTTTTTGTATTATAAAAAAAAAAACTTTAGGTTTCTTTACTAAAACTTACTAACAGAGCATTCACATCAGTGAGTACTCGTCAACACATCCCACAACGCGCATACGTGATGACGACGCTTATCTCTTCTTGTCAGTTTATTATTCCGTGTCGCGCGCTTGTCACTTCCATGGCGTAGTAGCTCTTTGACAATTACTACAATACTAGAAAAATGAATGTTCCCTATACAAATTCTAATTTTTTATAGGGTGCAAATATAACGGAAACCAAATGAATATGATTGTGATGATTTTCAAAACTACACTAATTTCCCCCGAAGTACAACAGCCAAAAATCGTGAAAAACTAATTTCCGTACGTCGCACTAGGGTGCAAAATCAATCATGTATTAGGTCAAAATGTATAAATCCTTTCCTCAGTTTACAAAACTACACTATTTTCCCTAAAGTCGCAATGACCAAAAATAACATTTTTATTTTTTTTATTTTTTATCTAACGCTACTTTGGTCCGATTAAAATAAATAAAATGTAATAATGTAGATTGAGGTGTAATATACCATATAAAAAATTACGCTGAGCACACCTTTATTCTCTGGTTAATTATAACCAATTAACAGTTTTCACCCCCTTCCGTAGGGGTGCAAAATGATTTTTATTTTTTATACACCATTTTTCATTCCTACAAAACCATCAGAAACGTTTTTGCCTCTCCAGAGAATTTAATCCAATCTTTATTAAAAAATGACCTAATTTGACTATACTAATCATCTTGTACATAAAGTTACTTAAGCAGCATCTTCATCTTCAACTTCTACTTCAAAATTAACAGTACCAGAAAACCCATCTATGTCATCTTGGACTGTTGAATTTCCGGTTAATCTATATATATAAAAATCAATGCCACTTTTCGTTGTTATTTTATAACTCAAGAACGGGCTCACCTATCCAAACCAAATTTTTAGGCTTTGTTTGGACTATTTAGTAGATGGTTTATGTGAAGTTTGGTAGGGTAGAGTAGGGTATAGTAGGGTAGAGTAGGGTAGAGTAGGGTAGAGTAGGGTAGAATAGAGTAGTGTAGAGTAGTGTAGAGTAATGTAGGGTAGAGCATCGTAGAGTAGAGTAGTGTAGGGTAGAGTAGGGTATAGTAGGGTAGAGTAGGGTAGAGTAGGGTAGAGTAGGGTAGAGTAGGGTAGAGTAGTGTAGAGTAGTGTAGTGTAGGGTAGACTAGGGTAGAGTAGGGTAGACTAGGGTAGAGTAGCGTATAGTAGGGTAGAGTAGGGTAGACTAGGGTAGAGTAGCGTATAGTAGGGTAGAGTAGGGAAGAGCGGGAGCGAAGCCGTGCGGGCAAAAGCTAGTTTTTTATAATATTCTTGAGCATCATCTGGAATAAGATGCAGCAAACTTTTTAGATCATTCAGCTTTGCTTCGGGAATAGGTTTCCCATTAGGCCAAAGCGGATCCATTACTTGTTTCGTTAATAGCCCCGTATTTCCTCGTAAATTTTTCTTTTTATTTACTTCTATATGTTCATCATCCAGGTTTGATCGCATAAAAATTGAAAACTTCATGCTCACTTAGGCGATTGATATCGGCATAAGGCAAAGCTGCAGAAGAAAGAAAAGTATTACCTACTGATTTAATTTTATAGAGTATTAAACAAGTAGTGCATTAAAAACTGCCAGTAACCGACTTCAATTCCTCCTCCATAACTCCAGAAGTAAGAGTGGTCATATTTATCTCAAAATACCAAAGATTTTATTACGATTGGTTGAATAGCTAAGGCGTGAAAGCGAAACAAATAAACTCACATTCGCATCCAAGCACAAGTAAGTATGTAGATACATATAAAAATTAAGATTTGAGGATTTAAAATAAAACTGGAAACAACATGCTGCTAAAATATGCTCGCATTTAGAAAAGCAAAAGCTTCATTCACCTAAACAAGCTCGTTCAAACTGTTTAGCTTGTTCTGCATAAATACCCAGGAATATAGTTTTTATTAAAAGACAGCTATAAGCTAAAAAAATAAAATATTAAAGCTCATCACCTCTGGATGATTTTAAATCTTACGTAAATAATAGCTATACTTTAGTCTAAGGTCTTTCATTAAAATAATGTTTTTTAAATACTTTTACATCGATTTCAAACTTGTGTAGTAGATCGTTTAAAGTTCCAGTTTCTGTTGTTTTGGTAGTTTTTTTAGTTGTAACCATTTTTTGCTGCTTTTTATCCATATATGAATGGTGATGGTCTACTCTTTCCCATTGACACCAATTAACCTCTTCGTGTAGTTTTTTTTATATTATATGCCAATTTTTGCGTCTTGCGTGCATCGCATTGATCATACATGCAAGAGTAAGATTTTATATCGCAAGCTAATGCTGACAAAACTTCTTTGACCTTATTTTGGTTAAGCACGCCATTTTGTTTTAGCGTCTTAAACTGTAATTCTATATTATCATGTTTTACACACAAACATGTATTTCTAGAGCTGAGTTGTGGAGAAATTACATAAAACGGCTTTTGTTTGTAAAAAGTTGTAAACTTATATTTACCACCTTCATTTTTATATGTTTGGTACTGATTTTGAATTGTGTACATTAAATATCTAATCTAATGCTTCTCTTTATTTTTGGTTTTGCATTCCTTTTTACCGGCAGTGCTACGACTTATATCATCTCATAGATAAAAGTTCTTGATTTCTTCAATGATAACATTACGTTCTTTAGGTTTTTTCTTCGTTCTTACTTGATTATTTGTTGTTGGATAGAGATCATGACAACAGTCTACATGAACCTGGGAATGTTTCCGTTCAACCAGAACGAAACCAAGATAATGCTGATGTACATGAAGCTTCAGGGGAACTGCACTCACCAAGTGCCCCAATTGTGGAACCACAACAGCAGCACCCTGAACCAACAATTATATTGCCAGACTACATGCGGGCAATTGAATCAGAGCGACGGTGCTTCATAGAAGGTTGCCAGAGAACTGAACGATATAGAGTTCCTCTAGCAACAAGAAAAATGTTATTTAATGAGCATAAATATTATGTGCCACAAAATAATCGACTTTGTGATATACATTTAGTCATTGAGGCATGGGATTTCCTCGATAGTATAAGGAGTAATTATTTACAAACATTTACTGCGAGGCATATCTAAGATATGTTGACATTAAAAGAGTCGCCTAAAGAAAGCTTTTTGAATTTTGGAAATATTGATAGTATGGAAGACCATGTTGTGCATACCTGGGTTGGGTTGACTAAAGTTCAGTTCCGGCAAATATTTGATGAGGTACCGCAATTGGTAGAAATTCGCAACTGTTCTTCAGTTTTAGCAGCCTATCTTATTAAATTAAGAAGTGGAGACTCAAATGAAAGATTTTTTTTTTTTTTTTTTTTTTCAAATGAAAGATTAGCAACATTATTTAAAACATCAAAGAAAACTCTAACCAAGTGGCTGTGTCAAGCCCGTGAGATACTAACAGAACATTTTGTGTCTACGCATTTAGGCTTAGAACACATCACTAGGGAACTAATAAAAGAAAGAAACTTAGCCATACCCAGTGCTTTATTTGAAGAGGATTCTAGGCCTATAGCTATATTTGATGGAACATATTGTTATATTGAAAAAAGTTCTAATTATTTATATAAAAAAAAAAAACATACAGTTTGCATACAGAAACCTAACCAAACCTTTTTTAAAGGTGTGCACAGATGGCCATATTATTGATGTTTTGGGGCCCTATCCACCCACCACGTCAGACTCGGATATAATGAGACATGAATTTTTAAGTGGAAACCCTCCGGGAATTTTTCCATGATGGTGATGTATTTGACTGGCCTGTTGGTCTAGTGGTTAGTGGCCCTGACTGCTATGCCGGAGGTCGTGGGTTCGATTCCCACCCAGGACAAATGTTTGTGTGATGAGCATGATCATTTGTTCTGTGTCTGGGTGTAATTTATCTATATATGTATGTATTTAGAAATATATAAGTATGTTTATCAGTTGTCTAGTACCCATAACACAAGCTCTGCTTAGCTTGGAACTAGACGGCGTTGTGTGATAGTTGTGGAATATTATTATATTATTATTATTATATTATTTATACTGGATAGGGGTTTCCGAGATTCATTACCATTACTAAACCAATGTGGTTATAGGACATTCGTGCCTGCTACCTTGGCGCAGGGTGAAACACAGCTGTCAACACTTGACGCGAACAAATCAAGAGCAGTCACCATTTGCCGTTGGGTCGTAGAGATTGTAAATGGCAGGTTTAAAAGAGATTTTAAATTATTTAGGCAGTGTTATTTTAATACAGCCTCAAGAAGTTTGATAATAGATTTTAAGGTGGCTGCTGCTCTCATAAATAGGTTTCAGCCTCCCATAACCGATAGAATAGATAGTGGGGCTATCATTAATCAGATTAATATAAATATGAATAGACATAACATATTAGGTGATTTTATTGTTGACAATCAATACAATAGACGTAGGGCTAATTTTGAAGCAATAACTGTTCAAAATGATAATTTAAATGATTTTCCCCAGTTATCATATGATGAATTAATTCTTGTATCCTTAGGTACTTATCAATTAAAGCAGGTACGGTCCTATTTTGGTGAATATATGCGGGGAAATGATGGATTCATAATACAAGTGTGCAGGGAGGTAAGCAGCAGCCTTCTTCGACAGCTGTCAGCTTCAAATATTTCTTGGCTATAGCGAGGTCGCATACAATCCCGCCATGTAAGTCGCAAAACATATTTCGTTTATATTTTAGTTGACAGCTGTTGAAGAGGACGAGATTCAATACTATCATATTATTGTAATTGTATTGTAGGTAAATAAAAGGACTGTAGGCTGCTGTGCCCATGTAATGTGCATTATATGGTATCTCAGTTGGGCAAGATACCAAGAAAATATCGTACCTCCTGCAGTTTTTAGATGATATTCTTATAATTATTGAAGATGAATAATACGTGTTTATACATATGTTGTTGATTTATTTTACTTCCTCTTTTCCCTTTTTTAGTTTTTAAAAAGTTGGTTGCTTCTAGGTTACAGGATATTATATGTAAAAACTTGTAGTACGACTGTAGCGACTGTCAAGGGCGCGGGAGAACTAATCGTGTCAGATATTTGAGACGTCACACGCTCCATGCATAAAGCCATTTGACAATCATTCAAAAGTATTTTGTAGCATAACATAGTGTGACTGTCTGTTACTTAATCCAAATTAATAACAAAATATTATATTTTACTTTAAACACCACGCACTTTATACAAAAACAAAGCAATAATATGTAATTGACAAGCGATACTGAGCCGTAAGGATCTCGCTTGAAGGCGCGAAGTTGACTCGGTAGGAGAGGACACTTCATTTTAGGGCCCGAGAGCCCGACACACGTCCTGCTAAATCATCTGACTCGGTATATCATAGAGCTATGTCCCGTTGTAATTCTTAGGAGTGTCAGTATTATAATACCGTATTAGATATAGATGGACTGAGTCCAGTTTAGGCTTGTCTAATATTAATTGTACACATCTGTGTGTGTGAGTTGGAGTACGAATGGATGGGCGTTGATTGTGATCTAGTAAGTAGGTGAGTGAATCCAAAAAACCTAATGAAATGAAAAGAGCCAGAAACAAGAAAATAAATAGTCAGGAAAGTCTGTAACTAAGTCAGATCTTTTTAGCAAAGGAGAAGTAATATAATGATGATATCTCACAATCTTCCGTGTACAGTTACCCAAAACACCAGTTATATAGATACTCAAAGTTTGTCTATTCTTTCTGTTAGCCACAATACGCATAACTTAACTTCTGCTTAGATATCATGAATTTGGTAAAAAAATATAGATTTGTTACAAATACAGTGGAACAATATAATATCCTGTCCGATCATACCTTGAGATCGGACAGGATATTATATTTATTATAGTTTATATTATACAGGGTTATTTGTAAAACACTAGCAACCTTTTAGGTGCTAGTTAAGAATGTTTTGTAAAAAATCATAGAACAAAAGTTGTTGTTTATGGAAGAAGGCCAATTGCCTTTACATCTCGCACACTGAATGATGCTGAAAAACACTACAGTCAGATAGATAAGGAAGCCTTGGCATTAATATTCGGTGTTTCAAAGTTTAATAAATATTTGTGGGGAAAGAAATTCACTCTAGTAATTGATTCAAAGCCTTATTAAGTGTGTCGGTACATATCAAATGAGCTTAAAGGAGCGGCCCCACCGCGGTGCATGCTGTGCACGGGCACGCGGCGCATTTTAGCTGCGTGTATTCATTTGTTTGACAACGTGGGTCTACGTTTCCACTGGAGTACCTACACGAAGACCCACGACTATGTTTAGCGTGGCACGGCGCACGGAGAGGCTACACACATGCCACTGCAATCTACGGACACGGGCTTCACTGCGGGAGGTGGGACGGGCGGGGAAGCAAGCGAGCGACGCCTGCGCCATTTTGTCAATTGCTAGGTTTCGTGGCGCACGCGTGCATTTGATGACCACGACAGGCGGCTTTATTTTTATTTAGTCAATAATATTTGGTTTAATTATGGAGTTATTTATTGAAAAAGTCAAGCTACACCCCTGTTTATGGAAAATGAGCGATATATCGTACAGAGAGATCGGTAAAAAGGATTTGGCTTGGGAAAAGATTGCGAGGGAATGTGAAATGGCGAATGGTGAGTAAATACTTGTTTACTTATTTTTTGTTACTAATTTAATATTATAAAAATATTACTTTTAAATCTACAAACTTAATATTTATTTATTACACACCTACTAGTAGACACAAATTTAATATTTGTTTAAATTGTGACACGGGCATTTTGCCAGCTCAAAACATGCGCATGATTAAAATAATTGCAAAATTCTTCCCTGATAAAAAAAACTGTCATTAGAACTTCTAAATCCCGAATGTGTTAAATCAAAAAGTTGGTTCTCAACTGGAGTTGCTGCTATATCTTCATTTGTCACAGAATTGTAGGTGAAACTATGTTCCATTAAATAATTATGTAGCAGACAAGTTGCCTTCACTATTTTTATGGCTGTATCTACTTTGCACTCCAAAGGTCGTTTGTAAACTCTCCAACGGACACTCAGAATTCCAAACGCATTTTCGACCACTCGTCTTGCTCGACAAAGACGATAATTATAAATTCTTTTATTTTGTGTAATATTGTTTTCTCTGGGAAATGGTCTCATCAAATTACATAATAAAGGGAATGCTTCATCCCCGATAAAGACATATGGAACCTCGATGCCACCTTCTACAGGTGCTTCATCAGGAGGAAGATTTAGATTACCAGCATATAACTTCTGACCAAAGTTGCTTTCTCGTAATATTCCCCCATCACTAAATTTGCCTTTTGATCCAATATCTATCATTATAATTTTTTTTTTACTATCAGTAACCGCTAAAAGCACTATAGAGTGATCTTTAAGATAGTTGAAATAATCTGATCCACAGTTTGGAGGTGCTTTTATTGTGACATGCTTGCCGTCAATAGCTCCAACACAATGAGGGAAGTCACATGAAGTTTTAAAATTTTCAGCAATATTTCTCCACTTATGTTCATCTTTAAGTTCTTCTAAATATATAGGCGCTAAACAATCCCATATAGCATCGGCAACTTCCTCGATTATCCTTGCTACAGAGGTTTTTCCTACTCGGTAACTGTAAGCTATGGTGTGGTATGAATCTCCTGTTGCCATATATCTGTAACATACAATTATTATGTTTTTTTTTGTTCTAGGTAAGTAAGCGAAATCTCATTGGAAGAAATTAAGAGATAGTCATAGAGAAGCTCTTCGAAGACGTAAGACTAACAGGACAGGCAGCACAAAATATGAAACCGTGGAAATATGAGAATTTAATGGAATTTTTACTGCCACACAGAGAAAATAACGAGACTTTTTAAAAAATTTCGGATCGTATACAAGGAAACGACACTGAAAACACTTCTGATACAATAATTACGGATACTGATGTTGTTGAATCACCTCCCTCACCGGCTGAAACATCTACAATTCAATCTGGGAAGAAGAACAGCAAGCAACTAGAAATGATAGAGATTCTTCAGCGCCGAGAGAAAAATCGCGAGCAAAGACGAACTGAAAGAGATGAAATAAGAAAGCATATTACTGATGCTAATCGACCACAAGATGCATTATCTCATTTATTTGAAAGCCTCTGTCAAAAGACACGTGATCTACCAAAGTATTTACAACTACGAGTCCAAAGAGAATTTTATGAAACAATTACTCGTGCTGAAGAAGAAGCATTGTCCTATGACTCAATGAATACTTACTACTGCTCCACGCCTTCCACTTCGTCTTCTTATGGTTATAGAAGTGCAACAAATTATCAAACCAGCCATTTGCTTGACGCCAGTCCCTTGCCTGAATGCAGCCCCCTGCCTGATGTGAGACCTGTGCTTGACGCCAGTCCCTTGCCTGATAGCAGCCCCCTGCCTGATGTGAGACCCGTGTCTGACGCCAACCCCTTGCCTCAACCTCAAGATACTTTTTCAGCTGTTTGAATCTCGAACCATTCAAAAATAATAAATAAACACACACACAACGTCACGCCTTTTTTTAATCCCCGAAGGGGTAGGCAGAGGTGCACATAGACACCCACTTTTCACCAGTTAAATAATAAAAATATATATATATTTTAATAATAAATAAATAACATACCTAATGGCGATGGCGAGTCTTTCAGCAGAACTTATAGATTCCCGATAATTAGTATTCCTTTTTTCAATTTTACTTTTAATCATGTCATGAATAATCTGGAAGTCTCGTCGTGATAGTCGATAGTAATTTTCAAATTCATCACTTAATGTCATAAATAATATTTTGTATTCTCCATGTTTATTTCTGAATTTAATATGATTTTCAATCCAGAACCGGTGTTTTCTTTTCTTTTGCAATTCACCCAAGATTAGATCATCAATCTCACTTTCGGATTCATCGTCAGAAGAACTGTCTAGCAAAGTCAGTACCAATGCCATTCTATGAGTACCTCGATACGATATATACGAGAAACACGAAACGCGTCCGTTCCACAACGTGTATGACTGAAAACTGCTCTGCGATAACCGAGCTGTACATAGTCGTGGGTCTTATTCGTGTACTCCAGTGGAAACGTAGACCCACGTTGACGGCGTTGAGCTATGTAACCGCCTATTCGAGCAAGCCACGCGTGTATCAATGACGTCAATTCATGCGTAGCCTCTCCGTGGGTTGCAGTGGACACAACCACATACATTTTCTTACAAAGCGAAGCTTAATACACGTGCGTAGCCTCTCCGTGCACCGCGGTGGGCCCGCGCCTTAAGTCCACGATAGACATTTTCAAACATTTTTGGTAATCCTGATTTAGGCGCCAAAATCAAAAATGGCAGTTTAACCCTTCAGATACCGTCAATTAGAGACACAATAGTAAGACAATAGATGCGCGGCCACCGGTGGTCGCTTGGGGATTCATGAATTAAATCAAATTGACCTAAGTCTACTATTTTATATACAAATAAGGTTCTAAATGTTCGGGATTTTTTCATAACTGCTTAAGTTACAATCGCAGTGTAGATCAAACATACCAAAGTCCATTTGAACCAATCACAGACAGCGCTGCACTGTGTCATGGCCGCCATTGTTGTTTTACTCTCGTGGTGTTTGTATCGTGCGCTTGGGTTTTTATTGAATAATGGAAGATAAAATAAGTGTTGTGAGTCCAGAATTAGCTAAAAAGAAGCCAAAGTTAAAGGGGAATGAAAAAGAGAAAAAAAAGCAGCAGGTGTACGTTCAGTATCCGTACATTGGACTCAGACCTAGTTAGTAATTATTGCAAATCGGGTAAAAGTAAGTTTGCTGTATAGTCACGAAGACAAGTGCGTTAGTAGTACGTTTGGCACCGAACTCTCGTAACATTTTAACATTTAATAACATTTGTAGAACATTTATTAGTTAAAAAGACTAATAAAGTAACTTAGTGAAGTGTTTTTTAAACATTATTCATAGAACATTAACATCCTTTCATTTATAACATTCAACATTATATGTGAAGGCTACTGCCCTTACAGCAGCTTTTGTAAGTCTACTGTTATAAATTCACTTTGTTTTGAGTAGGGTTATGATGAGGCGAGATTCATAACATGAGTTAACAGGGCCGGACTGCTAACGGTCGACCGCCACCCGTTTGAGACCCGTGGTCACTTCATGAGAAATTTTTAAATAATTTCTATACATATATTTCATAATAAACTGATACTTACATTTATCATAAAAGACTTGTTAGCAGTAACTAACAAAGTATTTTTTTATTATTCGTATTGCACTGCTATATGTAACATGCCTACTTGTAGGTACTTATTATGTTTGTACTTTACTGTGGTTTTCCTATTAACAAAATGTTATATGTACGGTCACTAGCAAAAGTCGATAAGAATTCTCACAACGTATTAGTTTGACGTTTACTTTGACTTACGACCTTCTATTTTCAAGTTATCGCCAACATTTGATTGTAATCCTCAATTTCATCAACTTAGCATAAGTCAAGATGGCCCAGTGGTATAGAGCACACAGATTGAAGCGCAAATCAGTGTGCCGCAAGTTCAAATCCCACGCAATTGTTGACTTTTTGTAAGTTCTTACCCGATTGGAAGTTATGGATTAGCATTACATATTATTATATTAAATTATTTTTTAACTTGTTCACACATTTCTTAGAGTTAGAAAGGTAGATCACAAAAAAACTAAATAAAGAATTAGATTTCTGTGAGGTAGACATGAGTTTTAACTTGACCGAAATGAACTGTCGTTTGGTTGTAGTTGTTGGTTAGTGACGTTTGGTTAACAATATTGTAATATTCGCAAAATGCAGGCTAATATTAGTATTGAAGTGAGGGCGACTATCATTGGGCTGCATAAAAGTGGTCTTAATAAAGCACAAATATCTGAAGAAACCGGACTGAATGTGAGTATAATAGCTATTAATGAATTGTAACTTTATTATAAATTAATCTTCTAATTAAAATGTATGCCATTTATGAATCCATCCATCGTATCTTTATGAGGTTTAGAAGAGAAATACATAAATCCTTGGGTTTATTGGGTTGGTTATTGGATTTATAAATACAGTTTTATTTTAATTCATGAATCCCCAAGCGACCACCGGTGGCCGCGCATCTATTGTCTTACTATTGTGTCTCTAATTGACGGTATCTGAAGGGTTAAAATTATATTCAATAATTATGATTATTAACATTTTATATAATGGAAATGAAGTCAAGTAGGTATAGCTGCCTAATATATATTTTTTTTTTGTTTTAGAAAAATACTGTAAGTCTTTGGATAAAAAGATATGAGGAAGAAGGTAGCCTTGCTAGTCGAAAGAGAAGTGGGAGACCGAAGCTTATTAGCGAGGCGCAGCGACGACATATGGTGGACATATACGAAACGAATGGTTTCGCACCAACGAGACATTTTGCGGAATTATATGACACCTCGATGGATACTGTTCGCCGTGCACTTCACGCTGAAGGCGTGCATCACAGAAAACCAGCTAAAAAGCCGTACTTGACAGAGAGGCACAAACAAGAACGATTACGTTTCGCACGTAATTATTTAGATTTTGACTGGAATACTGCGGTATTTTCAGATGAAAAAACATTTAAATCCAGTCAAAAGGGCAGGCTTCACTTATGGCGCAAGAATAACACTCGCTGGTGTGATAACAACGTCATTCCTAACACCGAATCAGGTCGAATCACAATTAATATGTGGGGATGGATGAGTGCAGCAGGACCAGGAGAACTGGCTTTCATTCCTCCACGCGCAAACAGTTCAACTTATGTGGAAGTGTTAGACTCAATTATGCTACCTACTGTGCGCAACATTTACCCAGCTGATGAGTTAGCAGAATTTCCGTTTGTCCAGGACAATTGTCCTATTCACCGAGCGAGTACTGTGCGTGAGTGGTTTCACAATCACCCGGAAGTAATTGTTATTCCATGGCCAGCGCGATCACCCGACTTCAACCCCATAGAAAATCTATGGGGTTTGATGGTGCAAAGGTGGGACTCGCGGAATGAGAGGTCTACTGAACAATTAAAAACCCATTGCATGGAGGTGTGGGAAAGTTTTAGAGGAAGCGAAATATGCAGTAATATTGTTGGGTCCATGCGCAAACGTCTACTTGACTGTATCGAAAATAATGGGGGTTATACAAAATATTAAGTTTTAGTAAAATTTGTAGGCCATTTTATTTTAACATATCTGTGATTATTCGTTAACAAACACTGTATTATATTGTGTTTACTTTCGTTTAAAATAGCTATATATTTTAACTTGTGCCATCGCCTTATCTTAAGAATGCAGTGAACTCGCTATCAATTTTGTTGACAATAATCATGATTCTATTTTGTTTTTTATTCTTCTACCCGCACTGTTCTAACATAATAGTTCAATTTATTTTTCTCATCTAATTGACGATTATGTTGTGAGAACTAAAGTTCTTTTAACAGAAATTGAGGTTTAGTTTCAATCTTCTTTTCGTCAAGAAAATGAACAATTAAGCTATGACCTCAAAACATTAATTGTGACATTACATAAAAATAAAATGTTTACAAAGTCTAAATCATATATCACTTTTCAATAAATAACTGGATATAAACAATTATATTTTATTTTATTAAAATTTTAATATCCTTTCATTGTTACGTTATTCATATTATGAATGGTCTAAGTGGGTATACTTCCAACAAACAATCTTACACGTAACATAGATAACGGTTACAAGATAACTTTTTTGTCTAGGTAACAATTCGACGTCACAATTCTCATAAATGTTTAATTTGTAAATAAAAAGAATAAACATTTTTATTAAACACGTCTTTTTATTTCCACCTTACAACATCGATAAGATGTAAACAACTAAATAATGTAAACAACGAATGTGATTCTTCTTGTAGTTAATAGATCATATTCGTAATTTGCAACAATTTAGTGCAAAAAATGCAATAGTATTTTTCATAGAAATATAAAAAACAACAATATTAATATAGATTGGGAATTTTCAAAGTAAGAAATAACCGCAACGGACCGACCATGATTTGAACTCAGGCTACGTTATTTCATAATTAGTTCATACGGCTACCAGCACATGACATATTTGCGCGAATTTTATCAATACAATGGTATGAACAAGTCGCCTCTGTGACTGTGTGATGCGTATTCAATGGCACAGACAAATAATAATGATGTTCTTAAGCTCAGTGCGACGACAGTTCCTTAGTGTGTGTTATCTGTTGAATGTGGATACTCATACACGCGCACACATACGCACGGAAGTATCGCGCTCGCTCGGTTCGTAGCAAAATAATCTTTAGCGTTCCTATGGACTTTTGCGGCCTTACTGTACATAAACATTCTGATATTGGTTTTTAATTCATAATTTTAGGTACTCTGCGAAAGGCTTGCCACAAAAACCAAAATGTCGTCACAACAAGAAGAGTGTTTATAAATGTGAGACGTTAACGTCGAATGACATATTTTATTTTCACAACAGATTTTACAGTCGCCCTGACAAAATTAGTCAAGATAATTTTATTTTTCAAAATTTACTGTTGAAACCTGTCAACAGGAAACGACCAAGAAATAACACTCGAAATGGGCGCACTCATTCTAAGCAATATTTTGTTACTAAGAACAAAACAAAAGAAAAAGTTCCTGTTTGCCTTGATACATTTTGTGGAATTTTAAGAATCAAACAAGGCCGCATTAAGGGCGTTTCTAATCGATTTGCAGCTACAAGGCAAACCCCGTCAGAAAACCGTGGAGGAAACCGAAAACACCATGCTTTTCGTTCTAAAAGAGAAGCTGTGCAAAAATTTATTATGAAATTTCAGCCTTTGGAAAGTCATTATTGCAGGGGCAAAATTAAGCGTAGGATATATCTGGATCCAAGCCTGAATATTTCCAAATTATACAAAATGTATGAAGATGAATCGATGCCGGGATTTTCAGTAACCAAAAGTTTTTTCAGGAAAGTATTTAATACATCTTTTAATATTGGGTTCGGCTCACCTCGCCAAAATGTTTCTTCGGACTGCTTACAATTGTTAGAAAAGATAAAGATAGAACAGAATGAATTTGAGAAACGAGAAACTGCGTACCCTGTATAGGATTCACAAAATAAGAGCAAAACTAGTTTTCCATTATACTTCACACTGCCAATAGGCTTGTGTCCATTAACAATAAATATAATTGATAATGGTTTAAAATGATAACTTATGTTATTGAGAAACTAACGAAACAATTTTAATTGTTAAAGGAGTTAAAGATTAATAATATTTGGACAAAATAAATTACCGTAAAATGTTCCTACTTTGCTCCTATGGTGTTAACTATGCTCCAATTCTCTCAAATGTTTATCGGTTAATATCTCCAAATCGGTGCAACATTTCAAATGTGAACGCATCCAAAACATTTGACTTTTAAGTGGCAGCACTAAGCTGGCAATTTTTTCATCCGCCATTTTTCTCTTATGTCAGGTGCAGCTGAAGTCCAGACGTTAAAAGTTTTATTATTTGTGTAACCGAAAAAGCCACTTTCATCTTGAAATCTGCATAGCGCATTAAGGTAATTATGTTTTTATGTTATTATGTATAATCAGGTAAACGAATATGTAAATATTTCATTGAATTGCTGATTTGGTCGTAATCTAACACATTTTTTTGGCGTGCTTATATTATCGTTGGTACGATTGGGTAACTTTGCGCCTGCAGCAAAGTAAACCTAAATATATGCCTTTCAAAAGTAAACGTAGTTTATTCATTGTAAGTGGTTATTAATACACTTTTTAAGTGAAGTTCCAAACGCCAATGTGTTACGAAAATGGATCAGAATGTTTGAAACAACGGGCTCAACAGTACCTACCAATTACGGCTCGTGATCGCCCAGTTTTTGCAAGATCAGCCGACATTGTGGAGCGTGTTCGTGTTTCAGTTCAGCGAAATCCGCAACGACTGTTGCGGATTTCGCTGAACTGAACACGTAAGAGAAGTCAGTCTTTGGACGTCAAAAGAACAACTTTGCGACGAATTTTAAAACTTGATCTGCATTTGAAGGCTATAAGATTCAGATAGTCCAAGAATTAAAACCCAATGATGCCAATAACCGATTTGATGCTCGAGCGGTTCAACAATTTCAACAACGTGATTTTTAGTGATGAGGCTAATTTTCACCTTAATGGCCATGTGAACAAGCAAAATTGTCGGTTCTGGGCCGAGACTAATCCCCGACGCTTGCATGAACGTCCACTCCACAGCCTAACCTAACCTAAGCTTGTCGTGTGGGCTGGGATAACGTCAACCGGTATTATTGGCCCATATTTTTTTGAGGACGAAAGAGGGCAAGCGATGACGGTTAGAGCTAACAATTATTGCAACACTAGCTTTTGCCCGCGCGACTTCGCTTCCGCTCTTCCCTACTATACCCGACTCTACCCTACCCTACTCTACCCCACTCTACCCTACTCTACCCTACCCTACCCTACACTACCCTAATTTTATTTTTTTTCCATAAGTACCTTATCGTCACAATAACAATCACAACAAAAAAAAACAGCCAAATCTGTCAAGCCGTTTTCATGCCATGCCGTGACAACGGAAAACGGGGCTCATTTTTATAATATAGAAGACTAGCTTTTGCCCGCGCGGCTTCGCTCCCGCTCTTCCCTACTCCACCCTACTATACCCAACTCTACCCTACTATACCCAACTCTACCCTACTCTGCCCTACTCTAACTTACTCTACCCTACTCTACCCTACTCTACCCTACTACTCTACCCTACTACTCTACCCTACCCTACCCTACTCTACCCTACACTAACCTAATTTTTTTTCCATAAGAACCTTCTCCTCACAATAACAATCACAACAAAAAAAAAAACAGCCAAATCGGTCAAGCCGTTTTCATGCTATGTCGTGACATCGGAAAACGGGGGTCATTTTTATAATATAGAAGAAGAGAAGATAGATGATAACAGACTTTTTGGTGCCAGCTGTGCAAGAACTTCAAGGCAATACCTCGAGGATGTGGTTTCAACAGGATGGGGCCACATGTCATACGGCTAGGGTATCCATAGAGCTGCTGAAAAATCTTTTTCCCGGAAAACTCATCTCGAAAAGGGGGGATACTGAATGGCCCCCACGTAGCCCGGATAGCCCTCTCTCCATGCGATTATTTTCTATGGGGCTACCTCAAATCGGTTGTTTACGAGAATAATCCGACCAATTTAGAGCAGCTGAAGAGGAATATTATTCAGGAAAGTAACAAAATACCGAGAACAACTTTTCAACGAGTTTTCCAAAATTTGCGACTTCGGTTCCAAGAGTGCCAAGCAGCCGAGGGAAGCCATTTGGACAACATTATTTTTAAGCCTTAAAAATTCCTATGCTTCTACTTTTTAACAATACAAATATATTTGTGTTATGTTTCGTATTTTTTTTTAATCGAATATTTAAACCGCCAACACCCTTATGGCCCACCCTGTATTAATTTCAGGTCTTCGCGAGCTTCATATGGAGACGACGCCATTAGTTATGTTCAACTTAAGCGTGACGGCAAATATTGTATTGTCAAGTGCAAAATATGCCCTGAACATAAAGTTCTTTCAAAATTATATGGATGCACACTGATTGTTGATGAAGAAGACGATACTGTAATCTCTGTAGAATGTCAAGACTGCGTAGCTTCACAGGGGGGATGTAAACACGCAATGACATTTCTCATGTGGGTTCATCGTAGAAGTGAAAAACCATCATGTACTTCAGTGGAATGTTATTGGAGAAAATCGAAACTGTCTAGCGTTGGTAGCAGCCTAAAATATATGACAGCAAAAGACTTGTCTAAGGGCAAGTCCATGTTACCAGTAAATTCTTCACTTTTAAAAAAGTTTTTGGAAGAAGGACTGAAAAGAAAAATTAACGATTGTGAAATTTTAAAAATCAACCGACTTATTGTCTAAGTGAAGAAGAGGCCCTCTCAATGCATCAACTTGTATTCAATTTTAAAGAAAAATGTGTTGATGCATTTTTAAAAAAAGTTCAAATATCACCTGCATTAATTAAGAAAGTGGAAGAAAAAACTAGAGAACAATCCAAGAACAGCCTTTGGTTTGAACTCAGGTATGGTCGAATTACAGCTTCAAAAGCGTTTGAAGTTAGTAGATGTAGAACAACTGATTGAACACTTTTAGCGGTCATATTAGGTGGTAAAATCCTAGATACTACTTCTATGAAACGTGGCCGTCTTCTAGAAGATAAGGTAAGAGAAACAGTGGAAAAAAAACTGAAGAAAAAGATAAATAAGTGTGGTCTGAGTTTAGTAACTTAAAATATACCATGATTGTTGGTTCCCCAGATGGAATATTTGAAGATGGCATAATTGAAATTAAATGTCCTGTAAATGCCAATCATATAAAAAATGTCACATTTAAAAATTATATAAAAAATGGGAAAGCTACACATAAATATTGTGCCCAAATGCAGCTACAAATGTACATATCAGACAAGAAAAATTGTTTATATTGTGTAGCAGACCCAGAATATAGTGAAAATTGAAAGGTAGAGATTTTAAGTGTTTCATTTGATATAGAGTATGTAGAAAATTTAATCAATAATAAACTACTTGACTTTTGGAAAATCAATGTATACCCATTGTTGTATCAAAGTGTAGAACTATGACATTATTTGAAATAAGAAACAATCTTGAAAGTTTTTCTGTTTTATTTTATTAAAGAATTTTGCAAATTAATTAATGCACATGCTATGATGATGATCTCTTCAAGAATTTTCACAAATTTGAAAATTCACGTAAACGCCTAATAACTCTCTCTATATGAATCCTCAAGCTGGAAATCTGTTTAGTTTGTTTCACTTCTGTTTTACTCATTTTCACTCCTTTTTCAACTCTCGGAGGTCTTACTAGTGCAATACCGTTCTACATGTTTAAAACCCCTATCTGCCATAACATACTTACCACTTTTTAAAGTCTTTATAAAATCGCATGTTTCAACTATACATATGTCAGTGATTCTTCCGCTTCGTTTACCTAAGAACTTGAATATCCGAATAAAACTTTGAATAACCACGATTCTTCGGATGAAAGCAGTTTAATATCTGTAGATTCGGCCTTAGAGGCACTGAACATTTTAGAATCGTCCGAAGATGAAACAGATAACAATGAAATTAATGTACCACTTACTCCAATATTGCAAAATGTTTTTCCATCTCAAAATGAACCAAATTACGATGCCATCCCTTCTATAAGTTCCTTTCCATCACTTGGTTTAGTGCAAACTGACCAACCGACCATTGTAACATGTTCCACTAGAAAACGTCAAATGGCCCAAAAAAAGAAAGTGGTTGCCAAAAAAGTTAAAACATCTAAGAAGTTTATTCTGAATTACAAGTGGAAGAAGGGATTATTTTGTCATCGAGCTGAAGTTGATGAAAATACGCCACTGATGCCGAGTGAAGACGAACAACAACCTCTTTCGTTATTTTATCGTTTTTTTTCACCGAATATACTAAAAGATATAGTAGATCAATCAAATCTGTACTCGGTTCAGTTAAAAGGAAGATCCATACAACTTACTCAAGAAGAGTTTCTAACTTTTTTTGCTATACAAATTTTAATGGGTGTTGTACATATGCCTAGCTACACTGATTATTGGAGTCGCAGGCTTAGATTTACAACTATGGCCGATCTCATGCCACTGAAGCGATACCAAACAATTAGACGTTACATACATTCTATAGACAATAATTCAGACGACGGTGATAGATACTTCAAAGTTCGGCCAGTAGTAGAAAAAATTAGGCAAAACTGCCTGCAGTTGTGCGAGGAACAAAATTTTAGCATAAATGAGATGATGATTCCCTATAAAGGGACCAAAGCGGGAAACAGAAGACAATATATTCAATATAAACCAAACAAGTGGGGTTTCAAAAACTTCGTTCGGGCTGGAGCTTCAGGCTTAATCTACGATTTTATTTTATATGGAGGAGAGGATACGTTTAGAAATTATACATTCACACAGGATGAGATTTTTATAGGTTTGGGAGGCCTAGTTGTTCTTGCTTTGTGTAAAACAATTCGCCAGAAACCTGCAAATGTATATTGTGACAACTTTTTCACTTCACCTGAGCTCGTAAACATGTTGCGAGAAAACTACGGAATATTTTGCACTGGTACTATAAGAGGAAACCGGCTAAGAGGCTGTGAAAGCGTACTTCCTTCTGATAAAGGGCTTATATAAAAACACGAGGCAGTTTCGCGCAACTAGTGTGTAACCAAAATAAACTGGCAGTGGTAAAGTGGTTAGACAATAAATGTGTGACCCTTATCAGTTCCTGTGTCAATGCTCACCTTGTGTATAAAATAAAACGTTATAGCAAAGAAAAAAAAGCAAGGGTCGATGTCGACTGCCCTAAGATAGTCAAGAACTATAATAAAAATATGGGCGGGGTCGACTTGGCTGATATGCTAATATTCCTTTATAAAATTCCTCTAAAAACACGAAGATGGTATCTTTCTATTTTTGCCCAGTTGATTGATATAAGCATCAATAATGCATGGCTTTTGTACCGACAAAATAAAAATAAGGAAAAGTCGTTGAAAGAGTTCAGGTTAGATATATTTGAAAGTCTTGTGAAAAAAGGAAAACCAGTGAAAGAACGGAATGTTATTACGGGAGATATAAAAGAAGATAGAAAAATTAAGAAACCTGTGGTAGCAAGACCGATTGAAGATATACGCTATGATCAAGTAGGTCATTTTCCCGATTCATGTAGCTATGGCAGATGCCGTTACTGTAAAGACGGTAAAACAAACGTTGTTTGTATTAAATGTAACCAAAGACTATGTTTTGTTGCAGGAAAAAGAAATTGTTTTTTGAATTTTCATCAAAAATAAACATAATTCATACATTTCCGTAAAATTACCAGTATCAGTTTACCAGCTTTTATATCTTCAGTTTACGGCACTGAAAAATTAATCAGGAATATCCTATCTTCCTCACTGATTGATTTTGATGTGCCGTGCTTCACCGAGGCTATAGACGCTTGGAGACTCGCTTGCCCGAATTCTAAACAGCCCGACAACCTTTCTTCCCAAAGACGGTGGGATGAGCCGCTTTGCAAAGTAGTACAAGAAAATCTGTTGGCAACATCAGTGACTACTGCAGAGCGTGCACGCCTGCTAGCTGTGGGTGAATGGGAATCGGGACTCTGGCTTCACGCACTACCGTCGTCGAACATAGGCACCTTGCTCGATGATACTACCTTCCGCCTCACTACTTCCCTACGTCTTGGCGCTCCTTGTTGTTCTCCTCATCGCTGCCACTGTGGCGAAGTTGTCAACAGCCTCGGTCACCACGGTCTGTCATGCAGCCGAAGTGCGGGACGCATAGCGCGGCACGCAAATATCGCGTAAATATCGGCGAGAACTGAACTCAATTCAGGAAGCAGCGTTTAAAAAATGTTTTGATGAATGGATTATTCGTTGGCGCAAGTGTATCGTTTCTAAAGGAGCATACTTTGAAGGTCATAAAATAAATTTGGATGAATAACAGATATTTTGTATATTATTGATCTTTTCCCGGTACTTTCTTGACAGAGTAGTACATATAAATATTGCTCCGTCAGTATAAAATTAAAGTGTGTCGCGTGTGATTTGGTAACCGACTTACATAAACAAAATGAACTAGTTAGATCTTTTAAACAATACATAAAGTTTTTCGGTACTTTTAATATGTCCGACCCCGGAGTGAGCCCGTTTGGCCGCAGCCAACTACTACGGCGTAGTCCTCCACCGACGCCTACTCAACCATTACCCCCTAACGACCCAAGTCCACCATCTCCCACGGAAAATGAATTGCCGATCATCAGCACGCAGGAGATGCAGAAGTGGAAAGAATCCATAGATTCAATCCTGCATGAAGTTTGCAATATGGTTGCGGACGGGAAAATGAACTCGGACCAGAAGCTTCGTATTTCCGGTCTTTGCCGTAAGGTGTCAAGTAATACGTCTCAGATGGCCATCTTTTACCAATCACTGAAGACAAAAACTATCCAGGCCTATACCACAATCCAGCACCTTCAGGCTCAGCAGAATGTTGTGGACTCTCTCCAGCAGTTCAGAGAGGTCGTCGAAACAAAATTGAAGCTACCAGAAGACGAATACGTCTTATGCCAACATGGTTAAGAAAGGTACCGACATCGTCCGTCCTACAAATTTGAGATCAGTCGCCATCTATCCCAGCGATAAAACTCAAACAAGTGACGACACCAAGTCTCTGGTCCAAAAGATCATCTCCCCAGAACAACTTAAGCTTCATGTTCGTGGCCTAAAAAAGGTGAAAAATGGGGGAGTTTTGATTAGCACTGAAGACAAAGGCGATATTGATAAACTTAAAAATTCGGTAAATCTAGTATCATCTGGCCTTAAAATAGAAGAACCTTCCAAACGCCGACCTAGGATTGTTGTCATTGGTGTCCCCGTCGCTCTTACTGAAAAGGAGGTATTTGAATGTATTTACGAGCAGAACCTATCAGACAAGTTGCCGAATATAACGCGCGAGTCCTTCCTAGAGTGCATCAAATTAAGCCATAAATCGGGCAAAAGAGACCTTCAAACTTGTAACTACATCATAGAACTTCCTGCTAGCATAAGAAAGGTTCTCATTAACCAAAGCCGAGTTTTCATCAATTGGACTTCATGCCCGGTGAGAGATTTCACCATAGTCACCAGGTGCTTCAATTGCCAGCAGTATGGACACGCAGCCAAGTTCTGCCGAGAAACCAGTCCCACCTGCAACCACTGTGGAGAGAGCGGACACTCATTCAAGGAATGCAGCAGCACCTCTTCTCCCCCTCTATGCGCAACGTGCAAACGCTTCAAGAGGAAATGTGACCATCCAACTGGTGATGTAAGTTGCCCGGCCCGCAAAAACGCAGAAATGAACTATATAAACTCAATTGACTATGAAGACGCCTGAGAGCGTCATCTAATAGTTTATTAATTTAGCATTTATTTATTTGGATTGATAAAATATTTAGAAGAAAAGAGACTACTATCTGATAGTCAATTAGGTTTTAGGGCAAAAAGATCAACTAGCCAAGCAGTCCACAATTTGACTAACTATATTACAACTAACCTTGATAATGGTATGCACACAATTGGGATCTTTCTAGACCTCGCCAAGGCCTTCGACACTATTTCTTGTTCTTTACTTTTGCACAAGCTTGAAACACTTGGGATAAGAGGTGAACAACTATTACTGTTTTCTGACTATCTCAGCGATCGTCACCAATGTGTAAAAATAGGCAATATTCCAGTACGGATCTTAAAAATAGCTGTTTTGGCATTCCACAAGGTAGTATATTGGGGCCCACATTATTTTTAATCTACATAAATGAGTTATGTAGCTTATCGCTCCAAAATGGTGTTATAATATCATATGCGGATGACACAGCTCTATTGTTTTCAGGTAAGTCAAAGGTTGAGGTGTATGAATATGCTCAAAATGGTTTTAATATTAACACTAAACGCTGATAAAACAAATCACATTTTATTTACTATGAGGAATGCTAACATACCGCTTAGTAACCTAAACATTCACGCACATATAAACTGCACGTATGCTGACACTGCATGCTCTTGCCCCACTTTAGCCAGAGCTGACTATTTAAAATATCTAAGTGTCACGATTGACTCAAATCTAAATTTCCGTAAACATATCGAACTCTTGTGTACGAAAGTGCGCAAATTAATATATTAAAAAAAAAAATTACGGAACATAGCCAATTACAAATTAATTAAACAGGTCTATTTGGCTTTGTGTCAATCCATCCTTACATATTGCATAACTTCTTGGGGCGGTGCGGCTAAAACAGTTTTACTCCCGTTAGAGCGTGCTCAAAGAGCTATTCTCAAGCTTGCAACCTTTCGTCCTTTTAGATTTCCTACGCATCAGCTGTACACAGCATGTAAAGTGCTTACAGTGCGGCAATTATTTATTTTAAACATAGTACTACACCAGCATACTTCACTTTCTTTTGAACCTTTACCATCCGACAAGAAAAGGAAGGACTTGGTTTGCATAAAGCCCCAGACCAGACATGCCTTTGCCTAGCGTTTTTACGTGTTTTTAGGACCTTTCCTATATAATAGGCTTAACAAAGAACTAAGCTTCTATAGTGTAAGGTATAAAAAATGTAGTAAGATGTTTTCAGAATATTTAGAGCTACTCAATTACACAGACACTGAACAACTTTTAGAAATTTTAGCATAATGTTCTCTAATCCCCTCGTTAATGTTTATTTTGTATATATTTATAGACATAGTTTTAAGGTATTATTGTACCATAAGCTTATGTTCTTAGTTATAAATAAAATGCATTTTTGTAATAGTTTTACTCTAATTTTAAATTTTACTGTCGCATTGAAACTGAAATGTAAAGTGATGGCCTGAAACACATAATAAAACAAATATTAAAGGTGCAAATCACGATTATTTGCACCTTTAATAATATTTTAGTTTTAGTATATTTTTAGGCACTGAACTGTATGTAAAACGTTATTACTGTTGGCTTTATGTTCATTTTTTGTAAACGTTATTTGAATAAATTATTATTATTATTATATTATTATTATTATATGTACTTCGAAATCCGAGACAATGATGAATGCTGTGAACATGAAATCGACGAAATATTAGATTTTGTTTGATAATTATTAATTTTCTAGCTGTCCGGCCGCGACTTCGTCCGCGTGTACTTCGGTTATCGCACTCTAAATGTGTTTTCCCATAGGAATAAGATGTTTTTCCGGGATAAAAAGTAGCCTATGTTCTTTTCCATATCAAAGGCTATATGCATGCCAAATTTCATACAAATCCGTTCAGCCGTTTTTGCGTGATTGAGTAACAAACATCCAAACATCTAAACATCCACACTTTCACATTTATAATATTAGTTAGGATAACCTTTCAACGTAGGTATGTCATTGTGCAAACGTAATTGGCTAAAGTCAAACATAAAAACCAAAATAAGGAACATCAATATTTTTAACAGAAACAATTTTTTGATGATTACTATTAAAGGTTTATGATTAATATGATAGTTTACATCATAACTATTAATTTTACATTTATGTGCCTATTATTACTGCTGAGCGTGCGCGGCTGCTGGCTGTGGGGGAATGGGAGTCGGGTTTATGGCTTCCGGCACTCCCGTCATCCACCATAGGAACTATGATGGATGACGTCTCGTTTCGGCTAGCTACCTGTCTACGCTTAGGCACACCTTGTGTTGCTCCACATCGGTGCCACTGTGGAGTAGCTGTCGACAGTCTCGGACACCATGGCCTGTCTTGTTGCAGGAGCGCAGGCCGCATACCACGACACGCTAGCATCAACGATATTATTCGTCGAGCTCTTGTCACCGCCGGCGTACCTGCCGTATTAGAACCAAATGGCTTGGTACGTGACGATGGGAAGAGACCAGATGGTATGACGTTGTTACCGTGGAAGGTGGGTAGGCCTCTGGTGTGGGACGCAACCTGTGTCGATACCCTTGCGCCATCCCATATTCCAAGTACGGCGGGCTGTGCTGGTACTGCTGCTTCTGCTGCTGAGACCCTTAAACGGCGCAAATACTGTAACCTTATTGGTAATTACAGTTTTGAGCCGTTTGAGGTCGAAACGCTTGGTTCATGGGGTCCGAGTGCGCGTCTCCTTTTCAAGGATATTTCACGCCGACTGATCGACACTTTACGTGACCAGAGGGCTGGCTCGTTCTTTGCCCAAAGAATTAGCATTGCCATTCAACGTGGCAATGCTGCCAGTCTTCTGGGCACATTTCCGGATGACAGCGATGTCGAGGAGTACTTTGGCGCCTGAGCGTGCTTTGTCTTTTTGTATTATATTTATGTACATAGTTGTATTTAAGTTTTTTTTTTATGTACATAATGTAATAAATTTTTATTAAGATGTATATATGTATGTTAATAAAGAATAATATGATAGTTGTTTTTTTTTCAGTTTCATGTGATAATCAGTTTACCTACCAATCCTTCTTTGGGTACTTAGTCATTCATTTTATCAAACTAAACCAAGTCCATTTCTTCTGTTTTTTCAGAATAAGCCAAGTACCATGGATTTGGCTTGTTTTGTTATGAGCAGATTATGTCCACTCAAAAATGCTTTTTTATGTCCCAGCTGATTAACTTACACAGGTGAAGTGTTAGACATGGATGGAGTATATATAGTAAGCAACAGTAAAAGAAGGACAAAGCTATCCTATACCGCTAGTAGTTAAAAAAAAAAAAAAAAAAAAAACAATAAAAAAACGGTTAAACAAGCTTTTTGGACTTGGCTGATTTTGAAATCTAGCGACTCATTGAGGATGCCGATTATCATTGAAGCTCTTTCCAAAGACTGTTTTATGGGCGATGGCTGGGTATCGAGCAATAAACAGCCTTTTCCAAATCACACAACTGATTTATTATAATGCAAGCTTTAGGTTTACACTTCACATAACGAGCCGTGAGACAGTCCCCGAGAATATGGCGTTGCACATCGCATGACTGCCGACAGAGGAATGAGCCCTGAGCCTCTGCGCTCGGCACTTTTATCTGCTCGGTTCGTGCAAACGTCAGACCGGATTCTGTCAAGTGACATGTGTCACTTGTCACTTAGCTCGTTCATTCGTTCTCAAGCTTCCGTACTTTTGACTTCTCCGACATTTATAATCATGCATCGTTAATTATACGGCTTCAGAGTACACCGATATGATTTTAATTTATGGGGAGTGTCACGGTAATGCCGCTTTAACTGTACGGACATACCGGGACAGGTGGAAACACGCGTATGTGTCCGACCCACGGGCGCACTATTGTACAAGCTGTCCAGAGGATACGGGAAAATCAATCCTTGATCCCGCACGTAGATGGTGCTCCTCCACGTGTAAATGTGATTTCAGACGAAAGAGTTATTAATTATTATGATCGCAATCCGACGTCCAGTCTGCGTAATGCAGGTCGACATTTTCGTGTAAATCACAAAACTATTAAAAAAGTTTTGAAACGTGACAAACGCAGACCCTATAAGTACAAGAAAGTAAAGAAAGAAAGAAAGAAAGAAAGAAAGAAAACCGTTTATTCGAACCTCACACATATTAAAAATATTAATTAAAAAATAGGTACAATAAACATAGAAGAATTTGTGCAAGGTCAGAAAGGCACCTAACTCAGCATATGCTGCGATATCTATAAAAATAAATTACAAGCATTGTTACCGAGAGATAAGCCAATAAGAGAAACTTTCTGTCGCTGGTTGGAAACCAAACATCTCGAGAATCCTGACTTCCTGTACTATGTGCTGTGGACTGACGAGAGTACATTCACAAGGAATGGTTTATGGAACCGACAGAACCTTCGGTACTGGAGCCGCGTGAATCCGCATCTAGTACGGGAGTCTTCGCACCAGTTCGTCGATTCTGTAAAATTCAGACAACAACTCGCATTTCACTTCGCTATTCACTCTCACTTCGCATAAGGTTCAAAACGACCTTGATTTAGCATTCTATAAGCATCACCTAGGCACTTGCGAAGTGAAGTGAGCTCCGAAGCGACCAATACTGTACTAGTGATTACCACACTCAACTAAATGTAAGTTGAGATTTATCGGTTTTTTATTTTACCAGTTTTTGACACAGAATTTTAGCTATTATGGATGTTTAAATTAAAATATCTTATTTAAAGGAATTTGAGGCAGCTAGTAAGTAAAAAAAACAGAAAACTCTAAGTTCGTGCCGTGAATATAATCTAGGCTTACCTTACGAAAAAAAAAATGACTGACAGATAATATCATTAGTAATCTGTGGACAATATTTATGCGTAGAAGTTTTATAGTGCGTTGCATTGTTTTGTTTATTTTTGGTCGTTCAGTGCCGATAATAATTGTAAAATAATCATGAAGTAAGTTTATATTTCTGTTTGTAAAAATAGTATTAAGAAGTGTTTATTTGGTTTCCTAATCCAACATTAATGTTTCAGTCCAAATGAGACGCGTTCCTCTCACCCATCGTCGGCACAGCTTGAAACTCTGGTAGAGTTTATGAAAAGAAACCTTGGCATGGCGAAGGGTTTCTTGAGAACTCTAAATGCCAGAGAGCGAAGTCGACGCCAGTGGGAGGAACTAGCCGTGCGTCTAAATAGTATAGGTGGCACTATCAAATCTTACAAACAGTGGACTAAGGTTAGCAGTGCTTTTTTTTCATGTTAGAACCACTTAACATAGAATCACTTAACATTCCTTAAAGCAAACCACTTAAAATGTGCTACGAATCTTGGTTTAAAGTGTGTTCCTTGATTTCATAAATATCTTATTTTAATTTTACTCAAGTATTGGTCTGACAAAAAAAGCGCCATAAAAAAAAAGTTGCAGCACGCTCTGCTGCTAGGCGTAGGACTGGTGGTGGGGTGGAGGATGAAGTGGAGCTATCAGAGCTTGAAGAAAGAGTTGTTGCTTTATGTGGTGGTGAAAGTTTTTCAATAGGAGATGCACATTTAGGCATGCAGCCATTTCCGGTAAGAAATTTAGAAATGCTATAGTTAAGTAAGAAGTACTGGGAAGAACTCTGCAAGATTTGCTGTCGTTTTTTATAGCACCAATTTTTTTTTTTGTAGATTTGGCCCATTCTAATGTGTAAATTTGAAATCATACCCTTTGTAATGTAAAGTGAATTTTTATTAGAATTTTTGGTAAATGTACCTACCTGTTTCAGGAAAATGATACTCCATCTCCATCACATGAAATGCAACAAGTACAAGATGCTGATACTGACAATGTTTGATATTTAAATTTAATTCATAATTGTATGGGATTAATTAATGATATACTCTTATCTAGCATTTATCTGTTTATATTTACTTATTATAAATTCATGTACCACAACAGAAACAGAGTCGGGCACCTACAGAGGAGTCACCTACTAATGTATTTTATGTAAGCTAAAGCTATATTGTATTAAATACTGTGTAGTACCTAGTCACATCAGATTTTTATATAGGTACATGTACCTACTATTATAAATCTGATGTGTCTAGATTATATTCCATTAGATCTAAATCTAGTACCTATAAATATTCAAATTCATTACTAATATAATTCAAATAGTAATTTATCTGTAGGGTACATTTTATCCCAATTTACTTTTCAGGATTCCAACCTGATTGACGATAGGCAAGAAACCACTCGTAATTACAGACCACCAGATCGTGCAATTTCAAGAAAACTGTTTGCTTCCTTATCCAACTCAACTGTTGGAACAAGCCAAAGCATTTTACAGGTATGTGTCTGAGTAGAGACAGATTTGAGTTGTCACAGCAAGTGTATCCTGTAACTATGATGATTCAAATCATGCCTTGAGAACAGATCTGCTACACTCTAGCTCAAGCTATAGGGCTTTAGTCGGGTAACCATGTTACATGTTTTTTTTTTTCATTTAAAATTTGTTTTTGAAATTTCAAGTGCTTTAATTAATATTATTTATTTTGTCACTAGCAACTTTCCTTGGAATTGTCATTATTTAATAATAATAATAGGAAGTAGGTTTCCTTTTTAAGATTGTTTCTGTTGTTTCAGAATAACCAGTTAGAACACACCCCTCCTGTACAATATCGGTACAAAATGCTTTGGAGCCTGTGATACTCAAATAATACGCCGTACTTCAGAGCAAGACAATTTTAATGATTTAAACCCAAGCCTTACATACCCTGCCAGGTAACGAAACCATAGCGCGATCTAATTCGATCCCAACGCCATCTATCGAGCTATCAGGTAGTTTTTTTTTAACAAAATATTGACTATGTTTGTGGGATAGCGTGGGAATCGAATTAGTCTTGTTTCTACTATTTTTTACACTGAACATTCCGCCCACCAAAAGGACTATGTTCCTTTTAGAACCGCCCACCATGAACAAACTCAGCAAACACAAGAACAATGGACTGTATGATAATTAAATACAAACAAATACTAAATAGTGGACGGCTTCATTACTTATGATTGCAATATGATTGACAGATAGGGTTCCGATCAAATCATGACAAGAACAACAAGTTTCAACTACTTGCCAAGGTATAGAATAACAACATACAAGTAAAACATTTTCATAACATTACTGAGTTCGCTTGAGCTCAATCAAAACTCAAAGTAATGTTTCGTAATACACAAAATATAACACAGTATTTAAAAACAATAGTGCAGCATAAAAAAACATACAAAAAAACAAAGTTAGCACAAAATGACTGCTTAGTGACTTATTCAGTAACAGGAAGAAAACAAAATTTTGAAATTGGACGTTTAATCGTAGTGCCCTTACAACGAACAGTGACAACGCGCGTCAAGCTATCTTTACCCGGATGCCGCTGTATTATTCTACCATATAACCATTTAGCCGGAGGTAAGTTATCTTCCCTTATTAATACTACATCGTCTATTTTATAATCAGGGTCGCGAACATTCCATTTGTGTCTTTGGAAGAACTGTGTTAAATATTCCTGTTTCCATCTACGCCAGAAGTGTTGCACCATACGTTGTACCAATTGCCATCTGCGTAAAGTACTAACTGTGGCATGCTCATAGTTATAGTCGGGTGCCACTACCAATGGATGACCCACTAAAAAATGTCCAGGAGTTAAAGGTACAGGATCCTCTGGATCGCTACTACCTTGAGACAAGGGCCTAGAATTTAGGCATGCCTCAATTTGAGAAAGGACTGTGGACAGCTCTTCAAACGTCAAAGTAGAGTCACCTACGACGCGCTTCAGGTGATGTTTTATACTTTTAACTCCTGCTTCCTACAATCCACCAAAATTTGGAGCGTGGGGAGGAATAAAGTGCCATTGGGTTTGA
The DNA here is from genome assembly GCA_949319445.1 of Mythimna lalbum. Taxonomy (NCBI): domain Eukaryota; kingdom Metazoa; phylum Arthropoda; class Insecta; order Lepidoptera; family Noctuidae; genus Mythimna; species Mythimna lalbum. The sequence goes on along the minus strand of OX439357.1, from coordinate 12,526,232 downwards.
GAGTTTGCCAGAGCAGCTGCAATGTCTTTAAACATTGAGCTCTCTTGGTTGAAAAGTATCTGTAACTCCTTGGCAGCGCCCATAAAATTGGTGCCATTATCGCTCCAGATATGACGACAATGACCACGCCTGGAAACGAACCGTTTAAACGCTGCCAAGAAACCTTCAGTTGTTAAGTCTGAAACGGCCTCAATGTGTACTGCGCGCGTGGCCATGCATACAAATAAGCAGATATATCCCTTATACGACTGCTGCCCACGACCCTGGAGTTAAGAAACGGCTTGCTTGGGGTCACTCTGCAAGCTGGAAGCTCTCCCATCAACTGTTGTTTTGTGGTCGCAGCATATCGAATACAGGGAACACAACGACGTATATTTTATTCAAAGACCCGCCTCACACACCACAGAATATATACAATAAACGACACCACCAATCAATTAATTATGACGTGAACGCCAAAGCCTATTTACTATATTTCGCCTAAGTAATTGCCCCAGAGCTAAATCGGCGTTAGATGGCAAATCCCTAGTTTGCCTCCTTTGAATATCAGCAATTGTTTGCAGCTCTTCTAGTCGCTCTTCTTCCGAAATTGTAAATGCCGGCAATCCAGCGCGATTGCACATGTTGTGCAAAACACAACATGCAATAACTATTTTTGCAACCATGTCTGGATGATAGTTGAGCGCTCTGTGTACTAACAGGCACCTAAATTGTCCTTTTAGGAGGCCAATTGTTCTCTCCACTGAATTGCGAGCAGTTGAATGACGGTCATTGTAACAAGCTTCTGGGGAATTATCTTCAGCACCACTAATTGGTGTCATAAGGTAGGCGCGCTGAGCATATCCTGAATCACCTGAAAAAAAAAATCAAATAACTATGTAGGTAGTTTTTAGACCTAGTAATTAGATTTATTTTCTGAAGTAGAGGCAGGGAGGGATTAACTAACCAAGCAAAACAACTTCTTCACCAGCATTGGTTAATGCCTCTAAGTGGGCTTTTATAACACCATAGTTAAAAATGAAGCTATTATGAGTAGCTCCACCATATGTTGGATCCACATTTAAAATATTTAGATCTGCATTTGTTATCTGAAAAAATAATAATTTAAAAGACTAATTAAACATCTAATGACAAATTGATTACAACATTGAAATCCATTTTACCAATTGTACATTTCTTGCATGGTAGCCTTTGCGGCAGTAGAAACGTTCTTCATTCTCTGCTGGTGTTTTCATTGCCACCAGAGTGCCATCAATACACCCAAGAGCTGCTGGAAAGCCAAACTTTTTGTAGAACCTGTAATTTACAGTAACCATGATCTACTGTCACAAAAAATTTAAAAATCAAAGGGTCACTTTAATTATAATATACCTACTAACCTTTCTTTTAACATTTGTCTTTCTTGTTTATTTTGAGGAAACCTTATATATTTTTTTACTATTTCCGGATTATTGAGAGCTTCCACAACTTCATTTATGCAACGTGATGCTGATGGTTGCGATAAATATGTCCTTATATTTTCCTTAATAATTTTCTGATAACTGCCATTAGCCAAGAATGACAAGGTGCATAATAACTGTGAAAAAAAATCAATAAAAAAATTGTTGTTGAATGTTTGTCCTATATATTTGTTTATGTGGTGTACAATAAAGAATATAATAAATAAATAAATAATAAATACCTACTTAATGTAGATCTAGTCAAAACAAAAAAGGGACCAATTCCGCCCCTAAGACAACCCACTGACCCAATTTGGTTCCAATTTTATGCATAACCTCCTAAGTCCTAGCATCCTTTAAACAGAACAATTTGTCCGACATGATGAAGTCCCGACATTTTTCTCAGTACACTTGTATGATGACCGCATGTTCTTTGTAACACACAAATTAGATTTTCGTTTAAAATACGGTGCCGAAACACACAAATGTCAATGTCAATGACAAAATTGACAGAAAAAAACAGTTACTATTGGATAAACCAATCAGAGAACAGATATTTCTTCTTTCGGGCAGTGTACAAGATTGAAAATGGAGCACCAACGTACAGCAGGTAAACAAAAACTTGTTTTTTCGTGTTAAATGTTTATAAAATGTGTTAACTTTTTATTTATTATTGAGATATGGTTATGGTCTATAGGTGAATGTTATAGTTTTATCAAAACTTAATCGTCTGGATTGAATAATTAGCCAAATATCAGTATGTTCGTTTTAAAGTACTTTCGGTTTTAGCTATATAGTTAGGCATATTCAATTTGTACGGGAAAAAGGATATTCGGCATTTATTTAGAGTAATACTATAAATGGAACTTTTGGATGTTTGGATGTTGTTACTCAATTACATCAAAATTACTAAACGGATTTTGATGAAACTTGGTAGTATCATAGCTTATGTTTCTGAATGCCACATAGGTTACTTTTTATCCCGGATTTCCTATAAAATTTCATAGATTAATTTTTTTTCCTATTTAGAATTGACTGATGAACAATTGGAAACAATTTTAAACGAATCTGAATTTGAAGATGAAGATTCGGATACAGCCGAACCCTTCCCAGAAGATTTAGACCACCTTTTCAGTACAACGTCAGAATCTGAAGCCGAACCAGAAGCCACACCGCAACCAGTACAGTTAGCAACTAGCCTGAGAAGAGTGCGTACTAGAGGTAAGTTTTAGGTCCGTAGGGGCCCAGTGGGGCCGAAGCGTACTGGGGCCATGGGCGATGCGAAAGAGATCCCCGGGGCCCTGGAACGAAGGCAAAGCAGGAACTGAAGTGGGTTTTTAGTCAGTAAAAGTCTGACACTATCTCTCGCTCAACCCAAAAGCGGGAGATGTCATTGGATGATTTTCCCACTCCCGAAAAAAAAACGGTAGGTTTTAGGTATTTTACTAATTTATATTTTTGGTATGAATATTTCGATGTCTTAAATATTTATTTTCATGCAGGTGGTTATCGTTCTCGAGGTAGAATACGTACTCGAGGCGGCAGGGCCCAAAGATTTCCAGTTACTCCAGAAAATGAAAACTCCGTCTCCCCCAAAGGAGACGGAGTTTTATTAAGTCAATGCCACATTTGCAAGAGCCTTCTTATCCATTTAATAATGTAAATTCCGATGATTTAATGAAATACCTTAACGAGTATATTGACGACAATTTGATCGATACCATTGTTCAAAAAACTAATCAGACTTCAGTTGAAAAAACTGGAAAAAGTATTCATTTAACTAGGGAAGAATGTTATATTTATTTTGGGATAACATTACTTATGGCGTGCTTACCACTGTCTCAAATCAGGATTTACTGGAACCAAAAATATGCTTTACCTGTGATTACACAAGCCATGACGCGAGACAGATATTTTTTGTTGAGAAATTCAATGAAAGTAGTTTTTGATAATGACATAACTATAGATATGAGGAAACAGGACAAGCTTTGGAAAGTTCGTCCTCTATTAGATAGAATTGTCCAAGGCTGCAAAGCACAAGGGAGGCAGCAGAAAATTTCGATAGATGAAATGATCATTCCATTTACTGGGGCCTGTCCAATATGACAGTATTGCCCTGGCAAGCCCCATCCGACTGGTATGAAAGCTTTTGTTTTGGCCAATCCAAATGGTCTTGTTTGCGATTTATTTATTTATCAAGGAAAAGAGACTTTTGCATATGATAACCAATTTCATTTAGGTGAAAACGTTGTACTTAAACTTACTGAATCTTTAGTGCCTGGTCATTTGATTTATTTTGATAGATATTTTACTACGGTTAGATTGGCAGACGAACTTGCTAAAAGGGGCTTAAAATGTACTGGAACTATAATGAAAAACCGCGTGCCAAAAGAAGTAATCAATAAAATAGACGATGATAAAACTTTAATGAGGAAAGGAAGAGGGAGTTGTGACGTACTAGTCCGAAATGATGGGGAGGTGGCATTCACTAAATGGATGGACAATAAATCTGTGTTACTGCTGTCCACTATTCATGCTGCTGAAAATTTTGATGACTGTAGAAAATACAACAGATCAACAAGACAATACTTATTTGTTTCACGTCCCGAAGTTATAAAAGAGTATAATAGTAATATGGGCGGAGTAGATTTAACCGACAGATTAATAGCAGTATGCCCAAGTAGAGCACGAACTCGTAAATGGACCGTAAGGTTCATATCCCATTGCTTGGACTTATCTATCACGAATTCATGGATTAAATTTAAACAAGAACAGATGGAAAAAGGTATCCGTAGACATAAAATAGTACAACTTAGAGAGTTCAAAAGACTGATAGCAGAAAGACTAATAGAAGAGAATCTCTACAGAGAGGATGATTTGCTGGATGATAGTGGTGAACCGAAGGAAAGAAGAAACGTAAAAGAAGAAACGTCCGCCAATAGTGCCTTTGCCTTCTAAATTGAGACGAAAGCATGGCATTAATTGTTTAATAAAAACAACTTGCTTTTGAGGCGTCGATCGAAGAAGAGTCAATCAATAATGAACAGGCTAATAGTTTCGTCTACGAATATATTACTGATTTTCCTCAAACATCAGAACAGAACGTTACCTCTCAAGTGCAAAATAAAAATTCTCAGAACACTAAAGCAATTTCGAACATATTAGAAATAACCAAAGCAATACGCGCGAACTAACATATTATTTTAGATCATATAAAAAGCATGGATGACAAAATATTGCGTAAGTTATCATTTTCAAGTGCACAGGTGGACACTATTGCAGAGCGTAATGTGATGGCTGGCAAAAAATTTGAAAATATGGCAAGATTATATCTAACAAGGAAGATTTACACAATTTTGAAAAATTGTTAGAAAATCCGAAGTTTCGATCAGATATTAAGATCACTTGGGTAGTTCGCTCTTGATCGCAGTCGAAATCAAAACTGACTGGCTTTCGGTCTGGGGGCTCGTATTTATATGCGGAGCAAAGAAAATTTTAGATACAGACGTCTCAAGATCATTTCTATCGCGAGGCACTTTCACGCGAATTACGATTTGCGGCGGCTAAAATGGCGGAACGTACCATTTCCCTTATCTACCTGCTAAACTACAGGTATATGAAGAAGATGCGATTTGCGACGAAGCACACACGACTTAGGTACCCGCAGTCCAACCTTGCCAACCAGCTCAGGGACGTCAGTAGCTCCATTCATGACGCTAAATAAGAAAGCGAGATCTGCAATTTTTCTTCGTTCCTGTAGGGGCAGAATATGAAACTTTCTACACCGACTCACATAATTAGGAAGAAATGTATTTGAGCGATATTGAGCGTATCTTAAAAATCTCTTCTGTATGCTTTCAAGGCGATTAGTATAGTATAGGTATGTTCATTTTATGGATATGTGGGCTATCGCGAAAAATTTAATAATGTGCATAGAAGCACTTTTGCATCTATATCCCCCATTTTAAACCTTTTCAAAGACATTAATAAAATACCTTATTTGTTTACATTTTTACAAGATAAAATTAAATAAGTACTTATAGAAGAACTTGTTTATCAGATAAAAAAAAAACTTGTAAGCGAAACTGATGCAAGAATGAAACGCACTTCAATAGATACGCAACAGGACTAGGCATTGCATGAGTTAAGAATACATGCATTCTTTTATTGCACCTACCACTACTTTTTCTCTGCATCACCCAAAGGTTGACTGGAAGAGAATGCCTAAGGCATTAAGCCCGCCTCTGTACTCATGTGCACAAAGTCTTAAATAAAATAAATTCAAAAAGAGAAGATTTTGATAGCAAAAGAAACTAATTTGTTACATTATGAAAAAACAATCCAAGATTTACAAATTCAAAAGGTTAAATTAGAAATTGAACTGTTAACTAAAGTTTATTTTGAAATTGCCTTGTTAATAACTGTACGAGCTACGTTGTACATTGAACCTTGTGCTAGTTTGTACGTCATACTCATGAATGCACATATTGCATTTAGCATTTAAGTCGAATTATTTTGTAATTATATGAAGTAGCAATAAATCTATCAAGGGAAACGTTCGTCTACTCATTTACATAACATAACATAACATAACACCCTTCAACAAGGTTACATACTTAACAGGAACGTAACGTAGAAGAGAAAGGTTATACAATATCAAGAACCAGGAGTGTGGAACAACAGTCTACACCTCAAAACAACAGTTCGTCATTTCATCGCAAAGCTTGGCAACATGACGTCATCAGCAAATGTGTACGAAAGTCAGCACGAACTTCATGAAAACATCAAGAAATTCGGCATCAATATCAAGAAGGATGGCTGGGACAGAAAGAACTTGGACTACTTCAAGAGGCGAATGCAAATGCTAAAAAACTTATGGAGTGAATTCCAATTAAACCACGATCGTCTTTCTACAGAGGTAAGTGGGAGTCATCCTTACTTCACAGGGGATTTATATGACATAACATTGAAGTGTTATAAAGAAGTCAAGGAGATAATTCGCCTGCAAAAGCAACAACTCTCGACGCACAAACGGTCCGCAGTGGGACCAGCTGTGCAACCAGCGCTCGAAAGTACCTCGGAACAAGATCAAGCAGGTACGTCGAGCAAGAAATTAAAAGAAGAACAGAACAGTGAGGAAAAGAAGATAGCAGCAATATAAATGGAAGCAACAACAGGGATCAATCGCCTCCTCAACAACAAAACCCTAACATGAGGGACATGGGCTCCAACAGCAAACTGGACGACTTGATGTGCAAACAATCGGCGAACTTCAAGGCCTTCATGAGAGCTGTAGCCAACACTCAAGTGGAATTCATCACAGAAAAATGGGAATTCCAGGATCCGTTACAAACGTTGCAAGCGCGTTGGTCTGCCATTGACAATCTTCATTGGGAAATCGAGTGCGAACTCTATGGAGACAAGAACAAAGTATATGAAGAGCGCTACACAAGATTCGAAAACCAATTTATCGATCTGAAGAAAGCAATAAACACGAAAATGTGGTCCGGAGCTTATCGAGAAAAAACAACACCTTTATTTATTTTATTTATTATTCGATAAACGATATTCTTTGTTATTGAAAAAACTAGAACAGAAAAAATTGCAGCCCTTACAATTTTTGAGAAAAGTTATCTACATAAGGCTTAAATTAGAATTTTAATTACATTTTTTTATTTTTTTGGTTAAGGATTACACGTAGTGTTTTAGTTAATGATTACAAGTGGAGTTTTTTTTTAACACTAAGTATTACAAGTAAAGAGTTTTTGTTATTTAAGTTAAGCATCACAAGTAAAGAGATTTTGTTTTTAATTTAGTACCTACGTTAATAAATAAAAATACACCTTTTGAACTACAATAGATCTCGACAAAATAACTTTACAAATTCAACAGTTTGGGATTCAACATTTTGCAAATTCAACATTGTGGTCCGGATGGAAAATTCCAGTTTTTACAAATTCAACATTTTCGGATTCAACATTAGGGTGGGTCAAAAAAAATTATTTTAAGTAATCGATTTCTAATATCGAATATATGTTGCAGTTAGGTATCGTTATGAACCTTTTAAAATATTATTGAATTATTTTAAGTGGAAGAGCCCGCGCAACGCCATTGAAGTTTTGAAAAAAAAAGTTCAAGTACCCACTTATACACCTTAAGTTACACGTTTGACGTTGGGTATAGATTAATCTTTTGATTAGTATCTATTGAAATACACGTTACTTTTGTTATATATACTTGCTGTTTATTAAAACAAGAGGTATTTTTGAGGTAAGTACATTAAGAGAATTCATGTATCAATGTGGCTAGTTTCTTGTGAAATCTCATGAAATTGTAATTTGCATAATTTTGGTTTTAGAACTTTAAAGTTAAATTTTTCCATCATGTCAAATAATAGACAGTCATTCAAGCGCCCTATATTTGGAACTATAGAAGATATAAAAGAAAACGTGTTACCAACATACCAGGATGTCATGAAATGTTACGAGTGGAATAGACTACAGGTGAAAATTAAAAATGGTAGTAACAAAGAGCCCGCGTTTTCTGAAATTGCAGAAATTGTAACCCAGAAAGTTGAAAGAGTATTGCAAAAGGCAAAAATCCCTGTAGTCTCGCATACAAGAGTCATTCAGCTCCTGAAAGCTTATCATTCCAAATGCAAAAATATTATCAAATCATTGAAAAGGTTGTCAACTGAGAAAAAATCTGAGTTCTTGCAGCAAAGCGAAGTTTTGTTCGATATTTGTTCATGCAAATGCAAGATAATAAGTCAGTGCAATTGTCCCAGAGAAGTTTAAGTTCCTAAAGAAGAACACGATTTTTTGATTGATCAACGTGGCGAGAGAAAAATGAGAATCGGCGGCATTGATCGCAATAGAACAAAAAGTTTACAAAAAAAGTTTGTTCGAAAGCAAGCTTCAACAAAAATCTATCTGAAGAGCGATAACAACCCATCCAAAACGCCAGAACAAGAATTAATGTTATCAACAAGTAGTTAATGATTCTGATACAAGTGTTTCATTTCCAGAAAACAAAAATATAGAAGAGCCCTTACCTTTAACCTCATGAACTATAGAAAATAAGAAATGCGTGAAAAGTTTACCGGTGTTGTCGCAAATATGTGACCGTTATGGAGTATCCGACAGAGCTGGTGCTGCAATTGCTTCTGCAGTTTTACACGATATTTCGTCAGATATCGTTATAGATAAATCAAAACTGCGACGAGAGAGAAGGAAAACACGCGATGCGCTTATGAAGAATCAAGCGCCTTTAAACTTGCCTTCTTTATATTTTGATGGGCGCAAAGATAAAACCCTGAAGATAGTCAAAAAGGGAACCAAAAGGTACAAGCAAGTAATTATTGAAGAACACGTTTCTGTAATTAAAGAACCGGACTCCATTTATGTAGGGTATGTGACACCATTACAAGGAACTGAAAAGACCATTGAGGTATCAATAAACGCTCTTCTTTCCGCCAAAAATATTAGTATTGTTGACCTGGCTATTGGATGCGATGGAACAGTGTCTAATACGGGTAAATTTAGTGGTGTCATAAGGCTATTTGAAAAAAGACTTCAGAGACCTTGGGGCCAACCATAAGACCTTAAAGCAGTATTGTTTTAATCTTACTTAGGCTTTTCGTACCATGACGCCTTCAAAACAACCTTATTACAATCTTAAAACAAGCTTGTTTTCTTAACGGTTTTGTGACGTCAATCTTAAAAAGTTCATTCTTTTCGTACTCTGACGGCATTTTTGACCGCTAGCGGTATTGTTTTTACGTCAAATTAGCTGGGGTAAAAAAGTTACTCGGACGCAGCGGATTTATTATTGTTTTCCAAATAAATACTATTTAAAGTGTTTTTCGTGACTTAAAAAGTATTTAAAACTTATTTTGATGCCTAAGGCCTCATTTACGGAGACGCGGGGCGTCGCGCGTTGCGTTAAGCGGCGCGGCCCGCACTGAATATAAATATATGGCGTTGAAGCGATTTTAGAAGCGTTTGTTTGAATTAGGGAGTTTTTTGCGGCCGAGCCCGCGGATGGCACCGACGCGTCACGCTCGGCGTTTATCGCGGCGGCGCACGCAGCGGCAATTCTCGATGAAGCGACAACAGTCGACACGTGCGCTCCCATCTCTCGCCAACATAAAATTAGTCGATTTGATCGAGGCGAGCGTGCGCCGCCGCGATGTCCGCCGCGTGCTTCGCTACACGCTAGAGGATTCGCCGCGGGCGCCGCGGCGGGCACCGCCACGCTTCCCGTCTCGCTTCTCTATGAACATGGTCGTATATTGCTATAAGTTTGTGTTTACGCGTGCGATGATGCGTGCCGCTTCACGCGCCGCCCCACCGTAAACAGAAAAAACGTCCGACGCGCCGCGAGACGCCACGCCACACGTGACGCGAGACGCCCCGCGTCTCCGTAAATGAGGCCTAAAGGTGTCCATTAGTGCACGAACAACAAGTTTAGTTCACTGGAATACACTGTTTAACTTTATCTTGATTCTATGATGTCCATTTACAATAAGTTTTTTAGCTTATTCGCTTCGAACACCAACCACTTGAAGGCAGATTACTCTAAATATAAGCACTTGAAAACTATTTTAATAATTTAAATTCGGTTCGTACTCAAGAATAGGGATGAAACGTATTTACGCTACCAGGTTTTCATACTAGGTATTTACTTCCAAGTACGTACACCAGGTGCCGACCCGAAATACTTCCAAGACTTTAAAGTATTTTATACGGCTACTGGGATTCGGTCCGATCGGGGCTAGACGCGCGCCCGCCCGAGTCCCTGATTCGTGAGTCATGACGTAACTTCGAACGTTGCGCGTCGGCTCGCTTCGGCCGCGTTTGGGTCTCGATTACTCTCGAACGATTATGCTCCTTATTTGTAAGGTTTTACGACACAATGTGGCATGAAAGTATTTTACTTTAATGGTTTGTCTTTGCAAGTATTTATTTGTATACGGGGTTGTGCCCCAAATTAAATTAAACGCTATTTCCTCTAGCGTGCCATGTGAACGATTGTTTTCTGTTGCCGGGAACATATTAACAGAGAGAAGATCCCGACTGAGAAGTCGCAAAGTAAAGCAACTCTTGTTTCTACAACAAAATAAAAATAATTAAAAAAATATATAAATCTTTTAACTACGCCTGCTAAGCCACACTACATTTTTAAACAAAATCATGACAAAATATCGTAAAAACTAAAACAATCGTAAAAATAATTCTCTTAGCAGCCAGTCTTAAGCCTGTGATTAAAGTAGGAAGGAAAGATTTCATTTTCATGTACAAAAGTATAAGAATGTCGTATGGTACGAACTAGAAATATACTGAAATACGCACTTGGGCTTAAAATACTTTCAAGTATTTTAATACCTGGATTTCGTCCCTGGTATTTTTACATACTCGTACTTGCAAACCCTGGTATTGATACTTGCAAGTATATCTCATCCCTACTCAAGAAATCAACACTGACAAGCACTGACAAGAATCTTGTTATGTAAACATACGTTCCGATTCACACTAGCGTGCAACTAAATTAAATGTTAACGTAGTCCCCCGTAGCTATTTTAAATTGTTTTCCTACTTTATTAATGTAAATTTTTGAAAATTATTACTTCCTTTTTATAAAAGTTACTTAGATCCTTTTAAAAATATATTTTAACAAGACATTTTTTGAGTTAAATGTGTTCTATTGGTTTACAATGAACTTGCGATACGGACAAACATCTGAAAGAGACAACGTTATACAGATCTATATAGCGCTTATCTTTTCTGTTTAGCAGGGAATAGACAAAATCTTTAAAATCGTTCGTTCTTTCCTAGCCCCTAGCAAGAACACAATCATACTGAGTGATTAAGTTCATGGTACGAAATGAAGTAATATTACTTTATTATGGAAACAAAACGTTCCTGCAATAAGATTGTTTTGTAAATCTTTATGGTCGGCCCCCTTTACAATGGATAATTTGCATGCTGCACTTAAATGAATTGCCTTTGAAGCCTTTGTGTGATTATATGGATGGTAAAACTTCTGGTCCATCTACGTACAATGGTCTTAATTTTGATGCTAAATGTTACATTGATCTAATAAACTGGCAAAACACCAACTTTGATCCACCTATCCTAAGAAATCAAACGAATGACGAACTTATTCAGAAAATAGAGAGAAAAGGTGACGAAAGTATGTTGTTTATTAGGCTGCCTTGCCATACACAAGCGGCAGAATGAAGTGTAAAGATAGTGATAGAAGCTGCAATGTCGGCATGTGATAAAAAAAACAAGGGACGGCATGATTCATGCAAAACTTGCTTCAAGGAAAGTTATGCCGAAATTTGATAGTAGGCGGGATTTTTTGTGTAAAAATAAATATTTTTTTTATAACCTTTTATGTGTATTTGTTTAAGTTTTTTGTTTTAAACGTTAATATATGTCTTTCACTAAATATTTGTTATGTTTCAATAGTATTTTAAATAATTTCTAATAAAGAACTATGCCATTTAGAAATACGTGTTTTTTTTTTAAATGTATAATTTTGAAACGCATGCGCGGGCTGAAGACGTATGTTTAAATATCCGTTTTTTAGGTAAAACTACTTTTTATACTACACTACAACATAATTTTACTATTAGAATTTGATTCATCAACTTTTTTTCTTTTCCATACTAGAGTGACCCACCCTATTCAACATGTTTCGAATTCAACATTGTAGTCCAGAAGATCAAATATCACTGATAAGAGAACGAGCAGCTCAACTTCTCGGAATCAAACGCCAGAAATGTAAAGGAGTTGTTTTTGGAGTCGGAGAAAAGGAAAGCAACTGCAAAGGCATGATAACAATTTCATGCAGCTCTGCCTTCAGCGACTTCACGTTCAAAAAATCAGTGTAGGTCAAGAATCTTCCGAACAAAACCTTTGCAAAACCTGCATGACCGCAAATACAGAACATCAACCTGACGGATCCGGAATTCAACAGCAGCCGACCAGTAGATCTGCTACTTGGAGCAGATGTTTACTCCCAGATCATGCTAGGAGGAATGATAAAGGACAATGATGCCACACGACCCATTGCACAATAACACATTTAGGCTGGCTACTATGCGGTCAGGTCAGAACAACAGGATTACATTACAACGTAGTAGTGAACAATCTGGAGGACATGATACAGTTTTGGGACTCCGAAGATATCAAAGACCAAGCGGAACTTTCAGCGGAAGACCAGGAATGCGTTGAGTACTACGCCAACATCACGCAGCAAAATGGAAAATACGAAGTGAGGCTTCCAATGAAACGCGACTGGTAAAGCAAGCTGGGCTCTTCCAAACAGATGGCCATTGCCCAATTCAAGACTTTAGAACGGAGATTGGGAAAACAGGAACATTTAGCAAAGGCGTATAAAGAATTTATAGCAGAATACATTGACTTAGGTCATATGCAACCATCAACATGTAACAAGACACTCGACTGCTACTTGCCGCACCACGGCATCGAGCGCGCTGAGTCAACAACAACCAAGTACAGAGTTGTGTTCAATGCTTCCGCAAAAACTACCACTGGCTGGAGTCTAAACGATCTCATGTACAAGGGTCCAAACCTTCAACAAGATTTACAAACAACATTATTACAGTGGAGACAATACAAGTATGCTTACACAGCTGACATCGAAAAGATGTACAGACAAATTTTAGTGGCCCATTGTGACCAAAGCCTACAACAGATTATCTGGCGAGAATCACCGGAACAACCTTTACTTTCATATAAACTCGCTACAGTTACTTATGACACCAAAGCAGCGCCCTTCCTGGCCATTATGACGCTAAGAAGGCTGGCGGTAGACGAGCGTTACAACTATATTATTGGTAGTGGAGGAGTCATTTTATGTCGATGATCTTTTTCACGGATCACACACCATTGAACAGGGACAGAAGCTTATTGCAGACCTAAAACAAAAGCTCAAGAGCGGATGTTTCAACCTAAGAAAATGGTCATCAACCGAACCGGCACTCTTGGAAAAAGCAACAACTTAACAGAACACTGAAAACACTGTCTTCAACTTCAGGACGGACGAAACTTCCAAAACATTGGGCCTATGCTGGAATTTAACCGATGATAAATTTACGTTTCAATATTCAATTTCAAGCGTCAGCAAAAACAAACAAAACGCAGCTGAAATGTCAAAATTGTTCGACCCACTGAGATGACTAACTCCGTTATCAACAAAACTGAAGTTACTATTAAAAAAACTCTGGGAAGTCAAATTACAATGGGACGACGAAGTTCCCGAAAACATAAACCAAGAATGGTATAACATACAAGCGAACATAAAAATGATAAACTTGTGTGAAGTACCAAGGTGGCTCAGATGTAACGGAAAACGAGCAATAGAACTACATGGCTTCAGTGATGCCTCCCTGGAAGCCTACGCCTGTGTCGTTTACGCACGAGGTCACACATCAAAAAACTTTACATTAGTCGCTGCAAAATCAAAAACAAAAAATGGCTTCATATAGAGACCCATAACAATGATAATTTGAAAAATTGAATTTAAAATGATGGAGGAATGTGAAAAAAACAGCGGAAAAGTGTTTTCTACATGAACAAAATTCCGTCAATATAAAAATAGAGCATGGTACTTTAGGTGCATCAACTATAAGAAACTGAAATGCAAAGGAAACATAACTGTAAAACAATCAAATTGATTTTGTGCATGATCTGTAGGTAGATCAGGACATATATATAATATGTATATATATAGATATATATATATAGATATATATATATATATATATATATATATATATATATGTGTATGTATAGGATATATATATATGTATGTAATGAAATGACATTTCATTAATTCAAATTTGCCGCGCTTCGCGCGTTGAAGTTGTCAATGGAGTTTATGTTCTGTGGAACGGGGTGACGTGTGATTGAATGGCAGATGATGTTTAGATTATTTTGCATATTTTATTGTTAAAAATTCTATTGTAAAGAGATAAAATAAAGGGATATAATTGAGGAGGCGATATTAGTAAACTTTAAATGTCGTTTCTTTGATTTTCAGGTAAGTTATAGGTGTAATGGTCATAGTTAAACGTTGTAATATAGTAAAGACGTATTAAATAAACAAATCTTTGATTTTCAGAGAAACAATTTGTGGTTTATTTGGAAAATCCTCAATAACATATCTTATAAAACGACATTTTCGTCAACTAGAAAAAGATGGACCGGTTACAATTTGAGTTCACGATGATAGCCTCAAATTATGGCAAATCTAATATATTGGCCATAACCTCAATAACTACAGAGGAAGGAAAATGTTATATTTTACCTGATGAACAGAAGCCAGTGATTCATCATACATATATTGTCAAAATGAACAGTTTCTCAAAAATAAAAAATAGCATAAAGAAAAGGCATTAATACAGAAAAACAGAATCAACTTTATTCCATATGTCGAAGCGTTGACGCATATCAGTCGGTCTGCATCAGCGCCACCTATCTTTCACTGGAGGAACTATGTAGTTAGATTGAACAGCTTACGTTTGGGAACGTCAAGTATTAACTTGGCGATGGTTAGCGTGGAGTAATAGCAACACTGAGCGAATAGTCGAGTCAAATGTCGATCCGGAGGTATAATCGATTATTCGACATTGACAGGTACTGACGTTGACAGGTAAATTGGCTAACCGGAATGGGGGTAGGTCCACGTGTCGGGTGACGGTTGATTTGAAGGACACTTTGAATCGGTCCGGCGGTCCGAGCAGACGTTGGTTACTCCATGCTAAACTTCCCGAGTTCCTAAATTCTTAATCAAGCCATATCTCAGGCATCCTTGATTATTTTGTACTGAGTGTGTGTTACGAGTAATTAAAAGTGTTATCAAAGGTTTTTGTGAGTGTTATTTCCGATGTCGCGACCCACTGATATCAACCCTCCGTTATCAGAATTGGGATTGGACCACGACGACCCACGTGTTCAAAATGAAAACGCTAGCGACGAAAAATGGATGCGTTTGTTGGAACAACAGAACCGCAATTTTCTGACGCTGATTCAAGCCATGAAAACACCTACTACGTCGTCACATGGCCTTCGTTTACCGGATTTCGATTCTGAGAAAGAAGATGTAGATGCACGTGCTTGGTTGACGACTGCAGAAATGTGCTTGACGGACCAAGACCAACATGGCGCCCTGCTTATGGTCGCTTTAAGAAAGTAAGAACCGGATTGAAGAGCTGACTTAAATGGTCTGATTAGGTTTTTTTCTGGGGTTGTTCCCTAATCCTGAGCAACAAATCTTGGACCATGGTACCGCTGTATCCCCAGAGAGCAAATTACAACGTACCACCCAGCTAGTGACCGGGAAAAGAGCGATGGTGCAAGTGCACTTTCCGATACGTGCTTCGCGTGTGTGTGTGTGCGTGCCTGAGGTGCAGTGTGTCGAGTGCGATACCAGATCAGAAAACGATTCACACAAAACGCTTGAAGTCGTTTCAAACGCTACCTGTCAAATGTTACATTGTGGAATAATTGGACGAAGCAAGCGACATGAAGGCGATGGTGGTGCCAAGGCATCACGTAGCGAGCAACTGGATGAAGTATGTGCTGTCAAAGGAACCAGGAACAAGGTCAGGTATTCACATTCCATTTTAATTCTGATGCTGAGTGTTATCTCTCTTTCACTTTAAAGTCTGTCATCACTATTTCACGGCAAACGTAAACACAGTTTTGTTACATTGAAGGGTCAGTTTAGCGTGTTCAGATTACTTGCGTAGTTTGATTGAGGTTTTATTCCATGCTTTGCCCAACATCTATTTGCGAAGTGATATTTTGGCCGTGAAATATTGTTGCAAGGATTCAGATTAATTAAATAGTATGATCGTGCGTGACACACTTCTCTTCTTTTTGTTAAATTGCTAAAATTCACAACATAAACAATTGTAATCACATCTACCCCTATTATATCCGGTAAATACCGTTTCGATCTGTTTGACAGTGATAACTCCTCCATAGATACCTAGTTTTTACGTTATTGACATTGACGTGTACCTATGACAGTATAGTATGCTATAAACGCGTGTTACAAAAAGTGAACTTATTCGTTTAATTGACTCATCTTAGCAAAAGACGACCATATCGGTCTAGCGCGAAAAAAAAAAAAAAAATTCGTGAGCGGGTAGATGAATTGTTGCGTGCAAATATTATTTTACCGAGTAATACGGTGTCTGTTAATTTAGCTCTTTCGGCTTAAAAACTCGACCGGTCAAAAATAATGTGCAAAGACTACTGTAAACTAAACAATAACGTGCCTTACTGGTATTCGTTGCCACTTATCTCGGACCAAATAACTCGTTTACATAGTGAAAATTAGTACAAAAATTAGATTGTATATAGGCTAGGGTTGGTGTTGGTTGTGTAGGTGTAGTGATAGCGTGACGAGGGACAGAACAGAATGATGATGGTGATGGTGATGGTGATGGTGATTTCAGTAGTGTTTCAGCGGTCAGTATAAACATTTGCCTATGCCAGTCGGTAACGAAACGTGATCTCTGTTTTTCAACGGGGGTTTTTGATAAATCGGTAAATACCTACGTCATAGTTTGAGTTGTCAATATTTTGATTATTTTGGAATCTATTAAGAACTTCGAGAGACTTAATGTAGTATTACAAACGTTGATTAAAGCCGGATTTTCATTAGATTTGAAAGAGTGGTTTTTTTTCATAATGCAAATCGAGTTGTTTAGGATATGAAATAACGTCAAGTGCTGAAGTTAGGAGATATAGAACTTCAGAAAGCAGATCGCGTACATTCGATTCTGCTCTCTACCCTACTTTCGATGCTGTTTATCATAGCTCAGTTGGGACAGTTAATAGGTCTAGTAGTTTACTTCGGGTGGTTTGAACCTAAATATTCTCGTGTATGCCGTTCTTCTAAAGATTTAACGTACGGTAAAGTTTCTTTTTTTGACAGCAGCGCCACGAAAACTGAATAAGAATTAATTTAATTTTTTATGTAAGAGTCGGTTAACCTTTAACGTTTCAAATTTTTCAATCGTGTCAATTAGAGGCGCAATAGAAAGACAGTGACACCGCAATAGAAAGAAAATGAAACTCAGGCGTTTCAGTGGGAACATAAAAAAAAAGGCTGATGATGACGATGAAGTTTACAGGATGATCAGATTATAGGAGATTTGATTTGTAGTCGTAGCTTAATAGAAACCGGTATCTAGCGGTCACAGTAGTCCGTAAGTACGCGGTATTCAATTCAAATTGCGATCAAATCTGGGACGTACTGTGGGAAACCATTAAGTCTTGAGAGACTTGGCCATCCTGTAGGGATGCGCAGGAGTGATTGAGGTTCTTAATGGTGACCGTTATGTTTCGAAGTACGCACATAACCGCCTGCGAAAAATAACTGACGTTGACATGCACGTAGGCGATGATGACGAGACTAGCTATGACGAAAATGATAACGCTGACAAGACTAGTTGAATACTAAGTAGTCAACTTGACATTTAGAGTACCTAGCATAGTAAGAGTTTTCTTATAATCTGTAACGTTATAGGAAAAATAAAGTAACATGTTGAACAAACCTACTTTAAGGATTATTTTGATTAAAGGCTCGAAATGATTATCTTGATGGTGTTGTTTGTAACCGGATGGAGGTTACATGTGGAGGTGACCGGATAGAGGTTGCCTGTTGTGTTAGTGACCGGATGGAGGTCGATTGGTTTGACGCTTATGGCCGGATGAAGGCTATAATGTGTGATGATGAAGACCGGATGGAGGTCGATTGGTTTGACGCTTATGGCCGGATGAAGGCTGTAATGTGTGATGATGAAGACCGGATGGAGGTCGATTGGTTTGACGCTTATGGCCGGATGAAGGCTATAATGTGTGAAGATGAAGACCGGATGGAGGTCGATTGGTTTGATGCTTATGGCCGGATGGAGGTCGATTAGTTTGATGCTTATAGCCGGATGGAGGTTATAAGTGTGATGATGAAGACCGGATGGAGGTCAGAGTATGAGCACTGCAATATTTTAATGAGTTTCCTATTATTTGAATGAGTTTGAGTGTTGTTCAACATGTCGGCTTTGAGAGATTGAGATTGTTGTGATTTTCTTCTGGACGTGATTGATGATTTTGATCAGAATACCTTTTATGCCCCACTCTCTTGGGCCAGGATTGGCCGAACGACTAGAATGAGTACTGTTCGAGGATTTTCTTTCATTCCAGGTACTCCACACGAGGACGTGTGATCATCAGGACGGCCGTGTCGAAGCGTTGACGCATATCAGTCGGTCTGCGTCAGCGCCACCTATCTTTCACTGGAGGAACTATGTAGTTAGATTGAACAGCTTACGTCAAGTATTAACTTGGGGATGGTTAGCGTGGAGTAATAGCAACACTGAGCGAATAGTCGAGTCAAATGTCGATCCGGAGGTATAATCGATTATTCGACATTGACAGGTACTGACGTTGACAGGTAAATTGGCTAACCGGAATGGGGGTAGGTCCACGTGTCGGGTGACGGTTGATTTGGAGGGCACTTTGAATCGGTCCGGCGGTCCGAGCAGACGTTGGTTACTCCACGCTAAACTTCCCGCGTTCCTAAATTCTTAATCAAGCCATATCTCAGGCATCCTTGATTATTTTGTACTGAGTGTGTGTTACGACTAATTAAAAGTGTTTTCAAAGGTTTTTGTGAGTGTTATTTCCGATGTCGCGACCCACTGATATCAACCCTCCGTTACATATAACAAAATTACAACCTGTCACAGCAGTAGATGAAGTAGAAGAAAACGAATATAAAGATAACTTGTAAGTGCATTGTGTAGATTATAGCCTATTGCTAGAAAATGGCCTGCACGCACTGCCCTGTGCTTTAATTATTTACAATTTCTGCTCTTAGGGGGGAAATGTAATGAAATGACATTTCATTAATTCAAATTTGCCGCGCTTCGCGCGTTGAAGTTGTCAATGGAATTTATGTTCTGTGAAACGGGGTGACGTGTGATTGAATGGCAGATGATGTTTAGATTATTTTGCATATTTTATTGTTAAAAAATCTATTGTAAAGAGATAAAATAAAGGGATATAATTGAGGAGGCGATATTAGTAAACTTTAAATGTCGTTTCTTTGATTTTCAGGTAAGTTATAGGTGTTATGGTCATAGTTAAACGTTGTAATATAGTAAAGACGTATTAAATAAACAAATCTTTGATTTTCAGAGAAACAATTTGTGTTTTTTTTTTTTTTATTATTGATAGGTTTGCGCTTGACCGCTATCTCACCTGATGGAAAGCGACGATGCGGTTGACGATGGAACGCGCTTACCTAGAAGAAACCTATTCACTCTCGACTTAAAGATTCCTGGATTGTAGCTATCAGGAAACACAGACTCCGGCAAGGAATTCCATTCCTTAGCTGCACGCACAATGAATGTGTTTCCAAAACGTTTTGTGCGTGTAGGCGGGATGTCTACCATGTACCGGTGGCGCATCGCCGTACGTCTGGTAGTCCGATGATGGAACGGGCTAGGCGGAATCAGGTTATGCAATTCCGACGGACACTCCCCGAAATGCAACCGGTAGAAAACCGACAGGCTAGCAACTCGGCGTCGATGCTCAAGACTTTGAAGCTTCGAATCGACGAGTGTATCATCGCCAATTATCCTTCTGGCTCGCCTCTCAATTGCCTCAAGTGCATCAAGCTGGTATCGGGCAGATCCGTCACAAAGATAAGAGCAATACTCCATAGACGATCGAACTTGCGCTTGATAAAGTTTGAGCAGCTGTTCCGGCTTGAAGTACTGTCTGACCTTTGCGAGGATTCCCAGCTTTTTTGCAGCCAGTTGAGCCTTTGCTTCGATGTAAGGCCCAAAGTTGAGTGTTGATGACAGCGTTACACCAAGAAGGTCAAGATGGTCGGTTATCGGCACGGTTACACCCCGGAAAGTTGGAGCGGGGCTGAATTGGCTCCTTTTAGCGGAAAATAGACACGCCTGGGTTTTTGCGGCATTGAACTTGACCAAATTGGCATCGCCCCAATCGGAGACTGCCTCCAAGGATAAGTTCAAGCGCTCAACCATAGACTCACGGAGAGACTGGATCTGTGGCCCACTAGCTCGTGCACTGGATATGTAACTCTCAGCAACAGTGCTGTCGTCTGCATACCCAAAGGTACCGGGCTTAAGCAAATCGTTTATGTGCAGCAAGAATAATGTTGCTGAGAGTACTGACCCCTGAGGGACCCCGGCATTAATGGCCATTTGACTAGACGAGCAGCCATCGATAACCACTCAGATGGACCGGTCACTCAGGAAGTCTGCGATCCAAGAACACAAGCCAGCGGGTAAACCGAAGGATGGAAGCTTACTAATAAGACTTTCGTGCCAAACCCTATCGAAAGCTATCAAGGGAGACGGCAAGTGCTTCCCCATGCTTCTCGATGGCCTCACTCCAGATGTGGATGGCATACGCTAGAAGATCTCCAGTTGACCGATTTCGGCGAAAGCCGTATTGACGGTCACTTAAGATATCATTAGCTTCTAGGTATGCCAGGAGCTTAGTGTTAATTACACGTTCCATAGTCTTACAGAGAATGGACGTTACTGAGATTGGTCGATAATTAGCTGGGTCAGCCCGACTCCCCTTCTTGGGCACGGGCTGTACGTTAGCTTGCTTCCATGCAGTCGGCACCTTTCCAGCCTTAAATGAGAGCCTAAACAGGCGTGTCAGGATCGGAGACAGTTCAGGCGCACACGTTTTCAGTACAATTGCCGGTATCCCGTCTGGACCACTAGCCTTGTTCACGTCTAGGTTACGCAGCACCCTACGGACGTCCTTTTGATGGATGCGAATATCCGACATAATCGTATCGCAACCGTCAGGATAAGCAGGGGGCCGCGCGTTACCAGGATCTAGACGCGAAGATTCCGCGAAGAGTGTGGCAAACAAATTTGCTTTCTCCTCAGCGGTATGTGCCAGCGACCCGTCGGGTTTCAGCAGTGGCGGTAGTGAGGGGCGGCAGAAGTTCGATTCAACCGACTTAGCCAGGGACCAAAACGCCTTACTACCCGCAGGGTACGAAGCTAGTTTGTTCCCGATGCGGCTAATGTGGTCGAACCGTGACCTCCGCATCACCTTCTTGCAAGACTTGGCAGCTTTGTTGAAGGCTCTCTTCTTCTGGCTCACGTCATGCGTTTTGTGCATACGAGCCTGGACCCATGCCTGATATGCCGCGTGTTTGAGCGCGTTAGCGCGGTCACACTCAGCACCAAACCAAGGGCGAGCTCGGCCAGACATGGTTACGTCGGAGAACGGAATGTAGTACTCCATCCCCCGCCGCAACACATCTGTTACAGCATCTGCGCACGACGATGGATCATCCAAAGAAAAGCAAGTAGGCTGCCAAGGATAACATGCGAAGAAAGATCGCATGCCATCCCAATCTGCTGACCTGTATCGCCAAACCCGCCTGGTGCCTCTAGGGCAGGGATCGGGCGGAGAGTAGACTGATACAGATTTCACCAGACAGTGGTCGGAACTACCTAACGGTGATGATATTGACACTGAATAGCGGTCTGGATCTGTTGTCAGCAGAAGGTCCAAGCAATTGGCCGTGTGCGAATCAACATCCGGCACCCTTGTAGCTCCCTGGACCAGCTGGGTAAGATTTAACGCTAGCGCAAGCTTTCGCGTCTCTCGACCAGCATGGTCTGTGCACTGGTATGGGAAGAGCCACTCCTGATGGTGGGCATTAAAATCCCCCAGTAACACCAATTGCGCAGAAGGGTACTTCTGCTGAGCCGCATCCGCCGCCTCACTAAGGTACTGTGTGAGCCCGGTGGTCTCCAGATCTCCACTGTGCGAACGGTAGACACAAGCATAGATAATTTTATCCATGCCTGTGTCCACCAGGGCCCAAAGCGTTGAGAACCTGGAATCCTCAAGATTGCGGAGACGCCGATAGCATATGTCGTCCCGTGCGTACAAACACACACCAGCGCGCGGTTTAAAATTGTGCTCCAGGGTAAACCCTGGGTAGGACAGGTACGACACATCTGACGGACTTCGTATCTGCGTCTCCGAAAGAAAAAAGAGAGATGGTTTTTCAGTCTCCAGGTGATGATGGACTGCTGCGAGATTGGAGTGCAGACCTCTAATGTTGCAGAGGTGCACTTTAAGTGAGAGGGAGTGCACGCGCTGTTTAACATGTCTCTATTTGGAAAATCCTCAATAACATATCTTATATGTATACTAGATAGAATGTGTATACTGTTACTCTTGTTCGAGTTTTAAGTACCACCACATAGGGTGCGGCAAATAAGTCGTTTGAATAGAAGTGTCAAATGGTTTAACTTATTTGCCGCGTACTATACCTACCTATTTTAACTGTCCAAAGCCAGGCCAGGGTTATCCGAAAAAAGCTCGAGCCCTGGTATGAAAAGGCTAGAAGGAACGGGGTGGGTTTTTAGTCAGTGAGAGTCTCACACTATCTCCCGCTCCACTCAAGAACGGGGGTTGTCATTGGATGATACTTGCCCACCGTAAAAAAAAAACTGTCTAAAGAAAAACAAGGTAATTAATGTTTTAAAATGACTAATTGTATATCTGTTTAATGTGCTGTTTTCTTTGTTTAATTTTCAGAACAATAATGTCATCACAAAAAAAGAGCATAATTGTGAAATGGACGTGTCAAATAACATTGTATTAAAGGAAAAAACGCTCTTAAAAAGAAGGTTGTGGAAACTAATTTACCCATACCTGAAATATATAAAAGGGCAAAAAAGGATATGAAAAAACAAGGCCAGACAGAAAGACCGAGGTTTGCTAATTTGAAAAGGGTACTTTATAACGTTAGGAATAAAGCAGTGGGTACGAAAAAAACAGTTTTTAAACATTTAAATGAAATGAAAATAGTAAACAAAAAACATTTATTTTGAAAGAAAAAGTGTATTGCCTAAAGACTTCTCCTCCGGACCATGGCCGCCACCGCCGGGATTCCGATCCCAATTTCCGGCCACTGGAGACGCGGGCTCGCGAACGGCGAACCATGGGTAGCTCGCTGTCCGACCGTCCGGTAACTGTCCGGACCGAACCCAAGACGTCGACGGCGCGCATTGTTCCCGCGCGCCTCAAGGACTAGCCTTTCGTATGTTTTGTGTTACGTAACACACGGGAAGATACGTTAAGCCTAGTTCACATTGTAAGATAGTTGACACATTATACCTACTGAGGACCTCGGTTGCACGTTCTTTTCCATAGAGATCTACGCTTTGAAACGTGCAATTTTGCTTCACTTTTCTCGGACTGACCATTTGACTATTCAAAAGTGCCTATTTAAAATAAATGATTTTGAATTTGAATTTGTTACTCAATGGTAGAGGGTTTGTTTTCGACACAAGAGAGGTCATTGAGGATAGCTACGCGTGACAATGTGAATGCTTTGTTTGATTTGTATTTTGAGTGTGAACGGAAATTTAATACGGGAACTTATAACCAATATCTGAGCAAAATTGATTGTTGATCTGTTTTGCTGTTTTTACGTGATTGAGTAACAAACATAGGTACATCTAAAGTTTCCCATTTACAATAAGTTAGATTTTCAATGATTGAACATAATGGCCTATTTTCGGTTTCGAGCTACCAGTCGTCATAAAAATAACTAGCGCATATTGCGTACATCCTACTAATATCAATAAACGCTAAAGTTAGTAAAGAATGTATGGATGTGTGTTAGTTACTCTTTCACACAAAAACTACTAAATGGATTTCGATGAAACTTGGTGCATGGGTAAATCAGATCCTGGTATAACACAAAATACTTTTTATCCCGGGACTAATTTCTACTTTCGCCAGGTGAAGCCGCTGGCTGCAGCTAGTATTTTAATTATGCATCTGAGTGGCGAAACAAGTAAAACGTTTGCATGATGGTGAATGTCACGCTTTATAACTGAATTGTATTTGCTAAGCTTTGCGGGTGGAGGGAATTTACTTTTTTTTTAGATGCCGATGACGCCAGCAGAAAGGCAGAAGTTATACAGGGTGTCCCGTAAATAATGGATCAAACGTAACGGGTAAGTAGCTTATCTGATTTCCAACAACTAATTTGAATAGTTAAAAAAAAACCGTTATGATAACCAAGATATTTTTTTTTTTTCGAATTTTACCATTTTCTCTACCAGAATTTAGTTTTTTTAATGCTGTCGCTGCAAATTATAACATTTTTTGGTATAATTTTTGTGTAACATTTCTGAATAGCTTACTAATGTTATAAGATACCATATTTTTTAGTAACATTTTATGTGCCTTAGAAAAAAAATATTGAATTGAAAAGATTTTTCTTTACGATGAAAAGACCAAATTTGAAAAAAATCTCCTGTAAAAAAATTGTATGACACCGACGACCACCATTATTTTAAAAACTTGTACATTTAATAAGGTTTGCAAATTGGTACAAAACTTACGTCTAGTCCTAGCTGTTACAAAGATATTACTATGAATGTGATGATGATAGAAAAGAAATTAAAATGATACTATCTAATTTTTCCTTCACATAATGGCTTATGCTTGAATGATTTTAATCTAGGCAGGTAGATATGCGGCCAGCATGATTCTGAGCCGATGACGTATTCTGTTCGAAATTAGGGACCGCTACCTGCGGCGGAGTTGCAAGGCACCTCCGCCGCACACCTAGTGTGAAAGGGATAGAGATAGCGCCACACACGCTTAGTGTGAAAGGGATAGAGATAGAGCCACACACACTTAGTGTGAAAGGGATAGAGATAGCGCCGCTTTTGTATTTTTGGTTGCTTGATTTTATTAGTTGAAAGTAGTCTCTCTTCGAGTGAATACTGTACGTCAGATACCTTTTGCTACCGCTCAGTACCTTAGTGTTTTCTTCTGTGAAATTGGACTTTTGCTGTGTATTTGGACTTTGCTTTACCTATCGATTTGGAACTCTTAGTGTATTGGAAAAACGACTTGGCCATCCTACGGATTTCGAAAACATTGATTGTGTGTGGTTGTACGTGTGTGCAGTAGCGCTGAAACCTTATTCACCGTAATGCCCCGTTACGAGTACACGCCACGGCAGTACGCCGAAATGCATTTCATCTATGGAGAAACAAGAGGTAATGCCAGAGCGGCTGCAAGATTATACCGTGAAAGATACCCGAACCTAGTTCGTTACCCCGACTATCGCGTATTCATTAGAGTACATAACGCGCTTCTTGAGGGAAGAATTCTTGGCACCGGAATCGGTGGTTCCAGTGAAGGACGACCGCAACAACTCAATGACGAAATAATTCTTCGAGAAATCGAGGAAGATCCGTCGATCTCAGTTCGCGTTTTAGCGCGACGCGTCGGTATTCCAAGAGCGACAGTGCATCGAGTGCTACAGAGGTACCGATTGCACCCATATCACGTGCAACGTGTTCAAACGCTGTCGTCACGTGATTACCAACAAAGAGTAGCATTTTGCCAAAGGATGCTTAGGATGATTCGGGCAGACCCACAGTTTTTTAACAAAATTTTATGGAGTGACGAGTCTTCATGCCGCCGAGATGGATATTTAAATTTACATAATTTGCACAGTTGGCAGCTGGTAAACCCACATTTGATGCGAGAGGACCGGAGCCAACATCAATTTAAAATAAATTTATGGGCGGGAATAATCAATGGGCAAATAATAGGGCCCTTTGAACTACCAGCAACTCTAAACGCCGAATACTATCTGTATTTTTTAAGGAATGAGTTGCCAACATTGCTAGAAAACATTCCAGAAGACGTGCGCCAAGCAATGTGGTTGCAAAATGATGGGTGCCCCGCTCACTATGCGACGGCAGTAAGGTCGCACCTTGACGAAAGTTATCCAAACAGATGGATCGGCCGATTAGGACCAATTTTGTGGCCTCCACGATCTCCGGATTTAAATCCCCTAGATTTTTTTACTGGGGATGTTTAAAAGACAGGGTCTACAAACAACCAATAGCGTCGGAAGGAGAGTTACGTCAGTGCATCCAATCTGCTGTATCAGAAATCAACCAAAGCCATTTCGTCCGTCGGATAAGAGCTTCCTTTATTAGGAGATGCAGACTTTGCATTCTCGTAGGGGGAAGACAGTTCGAACATTTGCTGTAAAAACAAAATAAACAATTTATTTAAACAAATTGTTTTTTTTTTTTCTTCTAATTCTTTTCATACGCTGATATCTCTAATTGAATCATTGCCTCTGAAATACTACGATAAAAAATTTAAAAGAAAAAAGTTTAATTGTGCACACTTTTTCATTTTTTATTTTGTTGATTCAGCACCTCTCTCAGATTCATAGCAATATCTTTGTAACGGTAAAGACTAGACGTAAATTTTATACCAATTTGCAAACCTTGTTAAATGTACAAGTTTTTAAAATAATGGTGGTCGAACGATGACACCAATGTCATACAATTTTTATACAGGAGATTTTTTTCAAATTTGGTCTTTTCATCGTAAAGAAAAATCTTTTAGATTAATTTTTTTTTTTCTAAGGCACTTAAAATGTTACTCAAAAATATGTTATCTTATAACATTAGTAAGCTATTCAGAAATGTTACATAAAAATTATACCAAAAAATGTTGTAATTTGCAGCGACAGCATTAAAAAAACTAAATTCTGGCAGAGAAAACGGTAAATTTCGAAAAAAAAAAATATTTTGGTTATCATAACGGTTATTTTTTAACTATTCAAATTAGTTGTTGGAAATCAGATAAGCTACCTACCCGTTCCGTTTGATCCATTATTTACGGGACACCCTGTATAGGGAAAGGCTTAAGAAAAGGGACCCTGAAAAATTTTTTGCACAGAAAAAATTGAATGCGGAAAGAACTAAAAGGAATAGACCAAAAATTGCAGATTTTGATAGTTCTCAGCAGCAATTAATAAGGCAACGATGGAAAGAAAAAAAAAGAAACAAAGAAAACATTCATTGCCAGAGACTACTAAAGAGATATCGCCATCAGCATCATCTGAACTAAAAAATCAACAACAAAGTGGAAATAAAGAAAATGAAACTGGTCAGAAGAAAGTAAAATTGGTAAAAACACGTCTGAAAATATTATCAGATATTAAAAATTCGGCAGAAAACCAAAAATATTTTGATTTAACTAAATATGGCCCATTTACAGTCACAAATATTGACAAAACATTTGATATTAGTTGTGCAAAAACAAGTTACTACGATAACCACAACACACAACAACCATCCACATCAGGCATCAAGGTTTCAGAAAATACAAAGAAAAAATTGTTTAAAAAGTGTAAACTTCAGCAAGATGTTGCATAGATGATGATGACTATTCAATATTGGACACGTATTTTTTCTTTTTTAGATTAAACAAAAAATAACAAAGATACAGCTCATCAAAACTACGTGTGACTTCACCCCGTGCGAAAAAATGTAGCACGACGTGACGTCACACGCAACTTCAATCTTTGTCATTTTTGGTTTAATTTACAAATAAAAAAATACGTGTCCCTTATTTTTGAATAATCCAAAAGACGGACTAATTACATTTTTTTAGGCATCTAGCCCATTAAATTACAAAATATTTTTTCTAAAAACTACAACACATCCAAAATTGAAATTTGTCGAAACAAAAAAGAAGGACTGGGATATTGTAAAATCACTCTCGATCATCAAAAAGATTGAATTAAACCGTGATATGCAACAACAGTCACAATATTACTTAAAAAACAGTTGTGATGAGGTTTATTTTAATTAAATTCTTTTGCCGCCTAACTGATCTCATATATACAGAGTGTTAATTTAAACGAGGGACTTATTGAAGGAGGGTATTCAGTATTCGATTCTCATCTCAAATATGTATAAAACTTATAACCTTAATATTTGTCGGAATTGTCCAATAAAATACATTACTCATGAACACTGCAATACTCACGCGGCAAGACACATGCGAAATCCTACCGATAAGGAAGCTTCCACGGTCACGCAAACACACGCGACAACACAAAAGAAAGGCCCCGCCCCTTTCTTTTGTGGTGTCGCGCGCGCGCCGATGCACCGATAGCACACACACACACTCGCGCCGCCCCGCGCGCCCGCGCGGCGCGCTGCTTCAGTCTATGCGAATGCACCGCTACATCCGCATGCGTAATCTTGCGCTTTCGTGTATCGTAAAAACAACCCCGCTTACTTCGCGATAAGAGTGTTCTTTCGTAAAAATGTCTTATCAATATTCCAATGAAGAGTATTGGGATATGGTTCGTACCTACATACTCGCTAATGACAGTGTGCGAGGAGCCATTAATTTGTACCGGGAGATGTTTCCCAACCGCCAAATTCCGTCATACAATCTGATGCTAGGTCTCAACCAACGATTGCGAACATACGGTCAGTTCACCGTACCAGTGCATGCCCAAGGACGAGGAAGGCAGCCATACCCCGTGCACCTACAAGAAGCGATTTTAGAATACTTCGAGCACCACCCTCAAGAAAGCACTCGAAATGCTGGAAGACGGTTCGGAGTATCGCATGTTACTGCGTGGAAGCTGCTGCATCAAGAAGGAATGCACCCGTATCATTTGAGATCCGTGCAAGAACTTGGGGTCAACGACCACGAACCACGGGTGAATTTTTGCCGCTGGTTTTTATCTAATTTAGATAAAAACATTTTATTTACCGATGAAGCTACGTTTACGCGAATGGGGATATTTAATGTCCATAATGAACATTGGTGGAGTAACGAGAATCCCTATGTTACGCGACAGGACGCTTATCAACACCGGTTTAGCGTAAATGTGTGGGCAGGTATTTTAAATAATTGTTTAATAGGCCCTTATTTTATTGACGGAAGACTTGACAGTGTATCATACCTTGACATTTTAAATAGTGTGGTGGATGAAATGTTGGACGAAGTGCCTCTCAGTGATTATCGAAGCGTGTTTTATCAACATGACGGAGCGCCCGCGCACTATCAGGTGCGCGTACGTGAGTTTTTGAACAATAATTTTGGTGACAGGTGGATAGGTCGTGGTGGGCCAGTGCCATGGCCTGCACGCTCTCCAGATCTCACTCCATTAGACTTTTATTTATGGGGTGAAGTAAAAAGAATTGTGTACGCTACGGAGTACTCAAACAGGGACGAGTTAAAAGTACGTATCACGAACGCTTTTAATAGTGTAAGGAGTGATCCCTTTGTTTTAAATCGCGTTAAGGACAATATGCGAAAACGTGCTGAACTATGCATAGCACGTGGAGGTGGTCATTTTGAACAATTGTTAAGATTAGTTTGAAAATGTGTAAATAGCCAATAAGTTAGTCTTTGTAAATATTAGACAGTCAAGTTAGTCGTTGTAAATAGTCAATCAAGTTAATCGTTGTAAATAGGTGTGATTCCATTTTTTAAATACGCCAAAAATACTAAGTGCATAATTCATTAACTTTGTCTGATAGTATTTATCGTTGTCTTAAATTATTGTAGATCACAATTCACATTTTTCATTTTTTTCATTTCATTTGCTTTGAAGATTTTTAATGTTGTTTAGTACTTAGATATTTTTGCCTGTCCTAAGCCAGATTTAAAGTATGAAGGGAAAATGGATTCAAACCAAAAGTCATTGACCCGCGCACATCGTCTCCTGATAACGTTATCGGTAGCGCAAGGGTGTACACACGTTGCGAGACTTTTGCGAAAATTTTGATATGGTTCTGTCTGTTATTTATCAGTGTTTTGTTTTTGCTCATATCTTTATTAGTATCATATAAGTATACACTATTGAGGGTTTGAATATGTCCCTCGTTTAAACTAACACTCTGTATATGATAAAATCCTTAAGTAATCTTTCCGTAGAATCTCGTACAGAGCATCACAGGTTTCAGAGATTATTTGGCTAAAAGCTTGCGGTTATATTATTGTAGAAAACTTCATACATTGGTAGGAACGTCCTATAGCTAGAAATCGCAGTGTAGCAGTTAATCTTTCATGAGGACTTATAGCTTCTCTCATTACAGTGTCTTGTTTCTTTATTAGTGGAGAAACTAAAGCCAGCAAATTTAAACATGCCTCTTCATTCATCCTTAAATAGTTATACCAATCTTGCGGAGCGAATTTCAACTCACATAACAAGTTGGTATTAGAAAATTGCTTCCTTTTCATGAGCCAGTCTTTACACCATAGACTCCGCTTCTTTTTTTTCTTTAAACACATAACCAGGCCTAATATAGCAAGTGCGTCATAATCTTCCATTGTTAACATGTATCTTGCGCGAGCTTCTGCGGAGAACTGGCCGATCAACATCGATATTGGAGGCGTGTGGGCACTAGGAACGTTCGATTTATCTGCAGTCTGAAATCGCTAAGATAAATCGTTACGTATGTATGAGGCTTTAGATATCTAAGTGTATTACGTGTTAGATTCGTGCAATTAGGTGTAAATAAGTGCAAAAATTTCAATCAAACTTTGACAGGTAGAGGGTAAATTTTTTACATTTGATTTGCTGCATATTGTTTGCGTTCGGGTAATTTCATGATTTTTACATTCCTAATACTTTTATTCAGCTAAATATTGTTGTGAATGACAATTGAAAAACGTAAACATAACCTTAATTTTAGTTGGTGACAGAACTTAACTTTCTAAAGTTTATTTTCTTTTTCACTAACTACTACTACCTATCTTTTAAACTTCTATTACAATCGACCTAGTCTATTCTATTTTCTTTTTAATTCCTTCATAATCATGACTATGACTCGTAGCGCTTATGCTCGTCAGGAGGAGTCCAAACTCGGTCTGTCTTTGAGCGAATTAAAGGCTTCGAGGGAGTGCTGTGACCAACTAAAAAAGGAAATAGATGACAATGAAAACGTCCTCTTCGAAGCCCATGAAAATAATAGAAAGTTAAAAAGTGAAATGGCTCAGTTATATATTCAATTCACTGAGGCCATAGAAGATCGGAATAGGCTCCAACTTGTTGAGGACGGGTTCAGCCAATGTAGCACAGAGTATGAACATGCTCTGAGTCCCAAACACATATTGCAACAACAGCTGCAAGAGGCTAAAACTGAAATTTTCAGCGAGTTGGTGCCTATTGCCCCATCAATGGTTTCGCAAATTATGCCCTCCTATACCATAGATTTGACTAGTGATGATGATTCTATATCATGTAAGAGAGTGAGGGTAGTTACTAGAAAAATAAACTGAAAAAATATATTAAAATCAACAAATATACTGTGAAAACCAAGAAAATGGAAATCCCAAAAATGTCAAACTAAATAGGGAAAGGTTGCAATTACTGAAACAATTAGACATTTATTCTTCAAACTGAGAAAAGAATAGGGAGCCCGGGGTTCAAAGTGCCGGGGGTAGGTTGTTCCGATCCAAATAGCTCTGCGACGAAAAGAGATAGCAATAAGTGTGAAGTGCGTCGCGAAACGTCATATGATCGCGCTATTGCGTCCGCCATTTTAGTGACGGTGTGTCGGCGTGTGAGAGTGGTAGCCGTTCCTCTGGCGAGGGGCTAGGTGTTCCGCGGAACAACGTGCCCCGTAATGAAATACGTAAATAATAAAATTAAAACTTTGTTTTAGGATGAGAAACTATAAAAACCGAACGGGGAAAGGTTTCGATTGAGCTTTTGCAGCGGGCAGCTGATGCTGTTATTAAAGACGGCCGTAAGCTTAAGACAGTAGCTCGGGAGTTAGAGATATGTCATATGACATTGTTTCGCTATGTCAAAAAGTTGAGAGCCGGTATAACACCAACTGTGGGTTACTTTTCTAGACAGGTATTAAACCAAGACCAGGAGAAGACATTGGCGGATTATTTGTTAAAATGTGCGTCAATTTACTTTGGTCTATTGCCAGGAGAAGTCAGGAAGTTAGCATATACTGTTGTTGTAACGTTTGTGAAGTGTTAAGTGACTTGCCAGTGGATTACAAGTAATGAAATGGTAAGTTTTTTTATAAGTATTTATTTTATTCTTTGTGTGAGTGATTTCGATTTTTTTTGTGATTTTGTGCGGGTGTTTATATTATATACTTGCTGTGCATGGCCAAGTTGCATATTCATACGCATTCGTTCACTATCGCAACCAATGCTAACCACCCTGTCGGACATCTCACCCACAAGGTGCGTAAGGTATCTGTATTACGATACTGTCATAAAAGTCAGATACTCGCCTCGCCACAAGCTACTGACGAGCTGCATGCCCGTAGACTGAGCGGCGCGGCATAAATATTGAGAGGCGCGGCTCAAAGATTGAGAGGCGCGGCTCGAAGGTTGA
Source organism: Mythimna lalbum (assembly GCA_949319445.1). Classification (NCBI taxonomy): domain Eukaryota; kingdom Metazoa; phylum Arthropoda; class Insecta; order Lepidoptera; family Noctuidae; genus Mythimna; species Mythimna lalbum. The sequence continues at coordinate 12,493,497 of OX439357.1, read as the reverse complement.
GCCGCGCGGCAGAATCGAGGAGCCGCGCGGCTCGATTATTGAGCGGTGCGGTTCGAATGTTGGGTTGTGCGGCTTGATTGTTGAGCAGCACGACTAACTCAGAGGCCATTCAATGATACGCCTGCGTCTACGGCTACTGTTGGTTATGGCTTCGACATGAACGCTGAATGGCTTGACGGTTTAGTAACGACCTCGTTGCTACATCACGCTTGGAGAGCTACTTGACGAAAGCAGAGAAACTCAACAGGATGAGGTGATTTTGGAGCGCGTCAAGCTCTTAGCGCAAGAGTCTTTGCTTAAGAGTTGGACACAGTGGGAGGTCATCAACGCCTCAAAAGAGGAGGTTTTCGGGGACAAACCTGAACCGAGTGTTTTAAACAAACTTATGTTCGCCCTTCCCACTGTAGGCTTAATTCGAGCCTTTGACCCAGAGGCGGATCATCTTTCGGAAAAGGGCTACTGGGAAATAAGGATGGACCCTCTTATACCAGAGCCTACCGAACCGATTAAAAAAGAGGGCATCGAGTGCCAAAAACTAGGTTCAGAAAACTGGAATAGAATCCGATACAAGGAGGTAGAGAAACGTCTACAGGCTGCTCCTGTCTTTAGCGCGTTAAAAGTAAACATAGACCTTGGAAGCCTAAAACATCAACCGTCCCCGTTCCTGGCTAAACAAGAAGGCATGCTCGGCACTATTAGCCATGGGTTGCTCCTACAGAGGAGAGCACTGCCTGATGGGCTGAATGTTGTTACAAAAAAATGTCCAGATGCTGCTGAGGAATTGCGTAAGCTGTTAGCGGATGACTCCCAGTTTAAGGTCTTGTCGGATGATTTACGGCAGTTTGTTTGTGCTCTGGGAAGGGCGGTGCGAAGGGCGTATAAATCGAAGAATGAAGCGTTAGGTGCTGCTTTACACAGCATCCCACCATCACCAACTCATTTTTTCGATGAAAAGCGGCTGGGAAAATTTTTAAGGGATAACGGTGGCCTAGCACAGATATTTCCAACCATAAACAACAGGTTTTCGGAGAGGAAAGGAAATAAAGAGACCTTTCGCAAACCATCCGTACCTTCTCATCCACCGAGAGGTAGAAAGCAATCCTGGCGCGCTCATCTTTTCGACGTCATCACACATCGCATCAACCCAGTCTGCGCGCGCCAGATGTCGGGAGGTTCAAGACCTTCTAATAAGCAACGGATCCGTCCTGTAACGGATCAAAAGTTACCTAAGCGCAGGAATTGACAATTTTCGCGGGGGGCAATTGGTGGAGTCTCTTTGGCTATGGGAAAACTAGGAGCTCCAACGAAGATCCTCAAAATAATCTCCGAGTACACAATACCGTTTGTAACCAAGCCACCATCCGTTCCCTTACACGAAAACCGAGAGAGGTTTACGACAAGAATCTCTATTTTCATTTTTGGTGTACAATCAAGAATTTATCTATCTGTAGCGACATCTTTGACGCCACATAAGAACTACGAAGAAAATACGAAATACTGCATCGCGCAATCAAAGTTCTCCGCGTGATTTGAACATATACGGCAGCCCGACATCCACTATCGGGCAGTAGCCCACCAGACTATAACTTCCTGTCTGGTCGGAGGATCCTCCCCTTTTCAATGGAGGTTTGCGGGACTTTACTCTCTGTTCCGCCTACCTCCAAACTGGTGAACCTCGACAAAGAACGTCAGCCCAGCCTTCGTGCAGCTACTACTTCGTGACGTCATCATCACTTCCTCAAGCTTTCGAGCAACGAGCCATACAGCCAGCACCCTCGGCTAAGGGTATCCTGACCAACAGTATGCCTACCTGGTCATACCTGGTCATCACCTCAGTCGCATCAGCGACCTTGGCTTAGCACTACAGACTGAGAGCAATGTAAAGTGCTCAAAATGCCGAGTGTTTTTGTGTATTGGCAAATGCTGGCGTGATTATCATACACAAGAAATCCTGTCTACATGAAACACTGCATGATGATATTATCACAGCATTATTTTTTACATTTTGAGCACTTCACGTTGCTCTCTGTCCGTTTGTGTAAAATATGACTCCATTACATCCATAGACATCCATACAGACTAACTAGTGTTTCCCATCACAGGCCATTCCTTCATGCCTCCTGATAGAGTTTTCGGGAATATTGAAAAACAAATCCGAAAACTTGGGGTAATCACATCGCCAGAAGAGTACATCGCTGTAATCAGTGAACACTCTACAGTCACGCAACTACGAGATATACCCGTGCTTGACTGGAAAAGTTTAATAAATAGTATTGTGAAAACACCGGCTCAAATCCAGTTCAAGATTTCTCAGTGTAAAAGATTTTTTCTTCGAAGATCCAAAAAACAAGGAAGTGTATTGGTCCGTGGTAAATTATATTACAATTCTGACGCGGGAAACCCCAAAAGTTTGTGTAAACCAAACAAAAAAGCTGAGGATATACGGCCAACAATAATTCCTAGCGGCATACAAGTGAATCCATTAAAGTTGCGAGATGTCAGAAACTTGCTTCAAAAACACTACGATGACTCTTGGAAAAATCTGGCACATTTAAGATATTTACACGCCGTATTGAATAATTTAGACGAAGATGAGCTGCGGCTATTAGAAGAAAGGGGAGTTGACGAGAATGATACTGTAGATCTATGTGAAGTTCAAGAAGAAAATAGTTTAAGAATATAAAATTTGCAGACGTCGTCCTGCCCAGTAATCAATCCTACACCTACACTATACCTACCCTGTACCTACCTTCCCTACCCTATGTATTATTCTGGGTCTTCAGCTACCTACATACCATATTTCATCGTAATCTGTTCAGTAGTTTTTGCGTGAAAGAGTAACAAACATCCATCCATCCACACACACTCACAAACTTTTGCCTTTATAATATTAGTAGGATTATTAAAATTCGGTATCAATTTTTAAGCAATCTACGTGATAATGACGAATGCATTTCATTTCATTTTGGATAGAAAATTCTTAGATAAAGTTAAAATGCACATCACTATTCCTGTGACGTCATCACCAAAGAATTGGTATCAAAAACAGCTATATCCATTACAATCATAATCTAAGACAGCTAAATCCTTTTGTTGGATTTTAAAATTAACACGTAAAAGTTTTAATTCGGATTGGTTGATGAGTGTGTGTTGTTCAGTGGTACCAACATTCCTGAAACTTTTTTTAAGACTTTTTTTACACGTGTTACTACAGTAAAAATAAAATAAGACGTTTTTTCTGCTTTATGAAAAAAATGCCTAGGTGGATATAGCTGCCTTTGATTCTATACCCCTCAGATAAACAAACCCAAATGTCAACAAAATAGAAGATTTAAGAGGGTCCTTCTCCACTCGCTTATCGTAAACATCGAAAATGGTTTAAAAGCTTGTTACTTCATTTAATGCAATCCAACGCGATGTTTGACGAAAAGGCAACGCAAAAAAAGAGAATGACGCCATTTTGTCAAAATTATGCGTACGGACATCGTTCACTCAGTAGCTGAGTTTTGTTTCGTCCCTCACCCCCGGATACAGTTCGCTCCTCGCTAGTGTGCGCCAGTCGCTCGTACGAGGAGGTTTGTTGCGCCGTGTACCATCAAGCGGGGTTTTGCTCATCGCGCGTGTATCGACGTAAGTACTTTTTACCTTATTGCTTTATTTTTTTTTTTCATCTTACCGACATTTTTACTGCAACTTTATGTAATATTATGGTTTAAAATTACTGACATAGGAAATCATTATTATGTATCTTTATTATAGATGGATCGGGATCGAAGAGGTGAACAGATTTTGGCATGGTTGGTGGAGGAAGATTTGGAAGACGTTGAGGACCCGTATTTTAGGGCCGATAATATTGAAAGCGATCGAGACAGTGAACACAGTCATCATTCCACTGATACCGAACAATCGTCATCGGAAGTAGAAGGTGAAGTTTCTTCAATTTTATTGGGCAATCAGCTGTGTTACGTGGGCAAAGATGGAAGTACAAAGTGGAACTATAATCCGACTCGTTCCAATGTGAGGACAAGAGCTCACAATATTGTCGAGAAACAACCTGGGGTAAAACCAGTGGCTAAAAATATTAACACTATAATGGAATGTTTTCTCCTTTTTGTGAGTGAAGAAATGCTGACTGATATAGTTGGTTTTACAAATATCCACATCAGGAAAATCAAGAACCAATTTTCAAGGGAGAGAGATGGCAAAGAGGTTGATATTGTAGAACTAAAAGCCTTTATTGGTATTATGTACATGGCTGGTATAAAAAAAATGAATCACTTGAATTTGAAAGAAATGTGGGACAAAGATGGCACAGCACCAGATATTTTTAGAGCTGCAATGAATCGCAATAGGTTCCTTTTTTTGATGAGAGCTATAAGGTTCGAGGATATAAACTCTCGCTCCGAAAGGGCAAAGTATGACAATATTGCTCCAATTCGTAAATTATTCGAATCTTTTGTCACAAAGTGTCGAGCCAATTACCAGGTTGGAGAAAACGTCACCATAGATGAAATGCTGGAGTCGTTCCGAGGACGATGTAAATTCCGCATGTACATAGCAAATAAACCAGCTAAATATGGTATAAAAGTATATGCTTTGTGTGATTCAAATAATTTTTATAAAAGTAATTTAAAAATTTACCCGGGAAAGCAACCGAATGGCCCACACAAATACGATAATACTGCATCTGCAGTTGTAAAACGTTTATCACAAGATATTCTGAATACAGGCAGAAATATTACGGCTGACAATTACTTTACATCCATTCTATTGGCCGATGAATTACTAGCTGCACGGACTACTATTGTAGGCACACTCAGAAAAAATAAGAGAGAAATTCCGCCATTTTTTCTTGACATCAAACAAAGACCAGAACCTAGTAGTATCTTTGGTTTTCATATGGGCAAGGTTCTGGTGTCTTACGTACCAAACAAAAAAAATGTTCTTATGATAAGTACACTTCACAACGATGATCGAATCGATCCAACTACTGGCGCTACTGCGAAACCCGAAATCATCACTTTCTATAATAAAACAAAAGGAGGTGTTGATGTTGTGGATCGACTGAAAGAAGAATACTCTGTAGCAAGAGTAGCATGTAGATGGCCACTGAGATTATTTTTCACGATTCTAAACATAGCTGGAATCAACAGTCAAATCATTTACAAAGAAAACACAGATATAATTATAATGCGCAGAGATTACTTGAAACAACTAGCTCTTCAACTAACACAACCACATATCCAAAGAAGAAGCAACTTGCAAAACATTTCATATCCTCTGCAGCAAGTGATAAAACGTTTTGTACCAGAATCTGAGTTACCAGGAGAAGCAAAACCAAATGGAATCTGCGCGGTTTGTCCAAGACGCAAAAACCGCAAAACTAAAAAGTGCTGCATTTACTGCCAAAAATTTTTATGTACTGAGCATAGTCATACATTATGTGATATATGTAAAGCTCGCGAATTTGATGAAGATTAATTATTTCTACTTATTTCAGTTTTTGTTTGAAAAAATTTTTTTTAGTATTTTTTTCTATAAGACTGTCTTAAAAGACTGGTAAATTAGTTTCTATGATTGTTAATTAAAAATTAAAAAGATTTATGTTTGAAACCTCTTAAAAATGCTCTACACGCGAGTGACCGTGTGATTTCGAGAGGCGCGAGTGCTGGCGGGATAATATCCACAAGATACTGCGTTTCCAAAATATCTAATGAAAAGTGTGTAATAACGTCATAATCAGTTATGAGCGGTTGTATGAAAAACAGTGAAAATGTGAGTCGTGATGCACCACCTTAAACCACATGAAGGCTTGAATCTTGAATGACACAAAAACAGCTGACCGGGACAGTGACCCTTAAAAACAAATGTGGCAAATCCTACCGATAACAGACAGAAGAGCAAAATAATTTTCCACAACTATCACACAACGCCGTCTAGTCCCAAGCTAAGCGGAGCATGTGTTATGAGTACTGGACAACTGATAAACATACTTAGATATTTCTAAATACATACATATTATAGATAAATTACACCCAGACACAACAAATGATTATGTCCATCACACAAAAATTTACCACATGGAGGCTTGAAACTTGAATGATACAAAAACAGCTGACCCGGGCGATGACCCTTAAAAACTATTGCATCCACGACAGGACACATCATTGATCACAGTATCACATCGACATCAATCGAATCTGACAAATTACGACACACTACCGATAACAGACTGAAGAGCAAAATGTTTACATACTACATACATATAGTTTAATACCTTCGACAACTAGTAAAGCATAGGTTACAAACAACAATGCCGCACAATTTAACACAAAGCAGTACTGAAAGACGAAGCCACAGTATTACACAAAATTGTGAAGCTTACTCTTAATATAAAGATATACAAGTCGGACAGACCGACAGAGCGTAAGAGATCTTTTTTATAACCTAAAAGCAAAAACGACGCAGGGACGACGAAGGACCACAGCTTACTTTTGTTCAAAGAGAAAGTAAGCACTACGTTTGTAACACTGCTTTTGGACTAATTTAATTAGACCAATGATCCTTTATCAATTTAATAAACTTTGCGTATTTAGAGTCTGGGACAAGAGAGTTCTTCTTTATTTATTTATTATTAATAATAGACTCCGAGTCCGACCGACTCCGTGTTCCGAATCCGTCACTCAAAACTCAAAAGCGATTAAATGGCGAATCCGACCAACGCGCAACGTCACAAATAGTACCCAATATTCCCTATATTTTGTGACTATTAAATTTGGTCGAATTCGCAATAGAATTGCTTTTGACGTAATTCGGAAATCAGGGAGAGAGTTTAGTGACCACAGATAAGGTAAGGACCACAGGGCACCGACTAGTAGTGAGCAAAGATTTTATATATCCTACTAGAGTAGACTAGATTGACTACGAAGAAATATTAGACTGTCTAAAGTGTTCTTTATTCTCATTAGCATTAAGTTCATGTGTGTTATTGACACGCAAAAGGGAAAAATGGCCTGGAGTAAGACACTGAGATAAATCCTCTCTGTCCCTTTCTCACATACTACCAGAAAAAAATAAGAAACAGATGGTAGTTTTTAGATTGTTCCAGTTATCGTTAATTAGTCCGTGTTCATGCATGTTGATAGGTTTATGCAACATAAAATGAATTGCAACTAAATATTTTATTTTAAATATTGCTTCTTGAAATTTTATACGCATTCTTCTTGTATTTAATGATGATTTCATTTAGATTTAGTAGCTATTCGTAGTAATTTTCAAATTATGAAAGGCAACATTTAGGAGGTTTCAATTTGACAGAATTTGACATCAATAAACAATATGGCTGATGCTTCATAAGACTAAAGTTGTATTTTTAATTGTTACAAGTTTTTATCTCAATGTTTAGTAAAGTATAAAGTGTGCAAGATGTTCAAAACGATGCTGTGTAAAGTTTCGCAATAGCGATGGGTATCCTGGTTGTGGAATTTCATTTTTTTTGGTAAGTTTTCTGTTTTGTTTACAAAATATTTATGTAGGGTGACAACAAACATCGTTTTGATTTTTTTTTTGACTGGGTGCAAAATTTTATAAAATTCGATTGTCTACTGTTCAAGTTTTATATTATTATAAGCAAATTTCTAAATATCTGAGAAGGCTCAATTTTTTTTTTTTTAATTAATCAAGCGCGTACCAATTTTACTAATTTTATCTTTTCTGTTTGATCGGGCGCCTTTGGCCGCTCGGCGATCTTCGGCTGCTCTCATGACACTACGGAAAGCGGCGAGCAGTGGCGGCCAGAGGTGCGGCATGCGGGACGTGTCTTCGGACCAATTCAGTATTAGTTATCTGTGACCACTTGTTAAAACGACGCGCGTGCGCTCCAAAATCTTCCCCACATCGATATAGTACATTCGAGAATTATATTCATTTTAAATCATAGTCTACTGTCTTTAACTTTAGTCCTTAGGTAGGTCCCTAATAAATGCCGCACGCAATGCTGCATGTATGTGGCTTAACCGTTAACTACTAGTAATATATTTTTTTTTGATTTTGATTTTGATTTTAATTTTAATTTTGATTTTAATTTTGATTTTGATTTTAATTTTGATTTTGATTTTGATTTTGATTTTAATTTTGATTTTGATTTTAATTATAATTTGGATTTTGTAATTTTAATTTAACTTTTTATTTTTTTATTATTTTATTTTTCTTTTTAACTTGCGTTTCCAAGCGACCTACAATCAACAACGGTTACGATGCATTTATCTATCACCTATCAACAATGTAAACAAGCGAAGTATCTATAAGCCTTGCATATACTATGTCAACTTTTGAAACTACCTACAGTTCTCGTAAGGTGACTGATGAACAATATTTAATGTATACCCGCTATATCTAACGATTGTAACGTCTTTCTTTGATTTGTTACATTGAATTAATTGATTATTTGTTAAATTGTTAGTGCCACTAGTCTAACGTGTGAACTAATATAAACCGCGGCCGATGAATACTGTTTCACCGTAATACAGTTTATACTAGTACGGGGAACAGGGTGAATCAGTTCTGTGTGAGCTAACAATATGATTTAGCTAGTGAAGCCGTTTGTGATTTCGAATTGTTGTCTTCAGTGTTGTTGGCTGTGTAAGTACGCAAATAAATGTCTTTTTTTTTTTTTTTTTTTTTTTTATATTATTTTTATGTTTTGTTGTAGATTTCCAAGAAACGAGAATCATCAGCAACAGTGGCTTTGAAGTTGTGACATTAAAATTTTTTTTTTTCAGCAACAGTTTTATTTGTGGTTGCCACATTAAGTCTGAAGATGTCAAGTTAAATCAACACTAAAACCTAATTCTATTCCATCTATATACCCTTTTGTAAGTTCATCCGTTTTAAAAAATGCATTCAGTAGTTTTTGAGTTGATTGCAAACAGATATAGACAAACGAACATAGTAGGAGACTTTTTTTGATGTGGTAAAATCTCCAATAACTTATCGTGCTCTAAGGTAGAGCGCCTTACGCTCCATCCTAGAGCGGGACAAGTTATTTGAGGTTTATACTAAATAAATCTACCCGTGTCCTTCAGTTGCCCTTTGTGTTCCAGGACCATGGTTTCCCTTTCGGAAATTCCCTGTGGCGCTAATGGGCATCGGCAATAATTAGTAGTAGTAGTTAGTATAAATAAATTTATAAGCCAGTCGAGGATCATTTATTTAATGTATTATTTATTGTTTATTTGTTAGTTAATACGTGCAATTTGACGTAATAAAAAATGTACAATTTTATGTCAGGCATCAGTCTATTTTTAATAAAGTAAAAATAAAAGAATAATATTAGTTTTATTATAAACTAACTAGTTTTTTCTTTCAGACAAACCTTATTCTGATAGGTGCAGCCGTTCAGAAGTGGTCTTCTTACGTAGGTACACACACATTAGGCATTTTTTTATCAGTATAGGTATTTCATACTCGCATAAGAGGATATTGCTATTATAATATATACGGACATTAGCTATTTCCTAGTCATTACAGAGAAAACTCTGTTCCCTTTTGGTAAGTGCATGTCTATTTTGATGTATCAAAAATATCTTTAACTAACTTTTGAGCAAAATTGTCCCGTAGTATGTAGCTAGTGTTTGCACACACGTGTAGAACGAGATGACAGGACTCTTTCTGACTTTCCTTTTCAGGTACGCTTTTGAGGTTGTCGTAGTCAATCTAGTACTAGGATGTATAAAATCTTTGGTAGTGAGAGACCAAGAAGCAGAGCCAAGAAGGGACAGCCCTGTCCACTAACCTCTAATATCTAGAAACCAAAGATTTTATCTATTGTTGGAGACGTAGGTACGTCCCGCCAACAAGGAAGATTTTTGCCATTTTTCCCGCTAGATGTCGCTATACCTATGATCCTTTAGGCTTTAAATCTGTGCAGCATTATTTATAGCTTTTTGGCATTCTATTAAATATAAATAATAAAAATGACGAACTGTGCCGTGCCGGAATGCAAAGAAAATAGTAATTGTTTATTCCCAAAAGATAAAATAGGAAAAGATTGTGGGCTAAAGCAATAAAACGGCCAGAATTGGTAAAATCCCAATCTACATATTTACGATTATATATATATTATGTGGGCATCATTTTACAGAAAATTATTTTAAAACTGTGAAATCGTCTACAGGTGAATGGGTATATTCTTATATTTGGTCGTTCAATTCTTTCTCAATGTCCTATGTAACATGATTGTTTTTATTGCAGGTTTCAATTTAGTGCTTATGAAAAATAATCATAGAAAGGCACAAAAAGTTTATTAAATTAGCTAATACACTCACTCTCCAAAATATTCTTGTATTTAGTGTTTATTTAATGGTGGCAATGGGGTATTGCTGTTTATATCTTTATAATAATCGTCTTTTGGTATGATCATAACTTCGGTTTATACTGGTTCTGGGGGACATAGGTAATTTATCGGTGAAATTAAAATACCTATCATACGCCTCTAACCTACAAAAACAGAAGATAGCTTAGATTTTGATTTACACAAACAATAATAAACAAGATAAAAGTTCATAGGGTCAAAAGTTTATTGTTAATCAGTAAAAACATTCACCAAGAAAATATAAAATACTGCAGTACTTTTTTTCTTTTATTTACTAATTTCTCTATAAGGTCTGCCTTTCTTCCACTACAGGTTGCAGCCCTCTTCTTTTATTCCTCTTTGAGCTGATTTAATTTCCAGGTAAAATACATCGTCAATACAAAATATTTCATACAATTTCATAAGAACCACTCCGAACCACAGAATGTAAATAGATCATACGCGTGGCGCCCTCTGAACACAAAATCTTCCCCATAGTACATAGATATAATTGTACTATTATTCTGACGGCTCAAAAGACTTAGTCTCCAAGTTAGGAACATTGTACAAAATACAAGTCTGTCTGTCTATAATCTTTGTCTGTGACTGATTGACTGACAGCTTTTGACATTTTGACTTTTATTTGTTGTGTTATTGGCAAAATTGTGGTGTCTCTACTCTCTTCCACAAAGGCCATTAATTAAGAGTTGAAGTTGATTATTTGACTTCTGTAATTGTGTATCTGTCTGTATCTGCGAAGAAATTCTTTTAGTTTGTACCATTTTGTACTTTCATTTTATGGAAAGATATTTTTTTTTACTGTTAATTCACGCTAATTGCTCTCCAATGTTTGATGATTTATTAACAGTTCGCACGTGTTATTGGTAAACTTGTGATGTCTCTTCCACAAAGGCCATTAATAATTATGAGTTGAAGTCATTGAATTATTTTTTGTACCTATATCAATGGTTGAAGTTTGACTATTTGACTTTATGATGGGGCTTTTTGAGTGAAGATCGACACTGTTTTCTTGTTTTTTTTTTTTTTTTTTTATAAAAATTACTCTGCGTCTGTTCAGCGCGTTACATTTGTGTCCTAATGGAACTCAAAGGAACTGTAGGGGTTAGGTAACACATACATTCACATGCTAATAGCACGTAAAGTAACCGCTAAGCGCGCGCTACTCACTCGTTGCCTGTACACCCAAGTGACAATAAACATCAGACTATACTGAGCATTTTTTATTTACATCCACATTACCAGACGGAAATAGAATTTTTGGGTGACTCGAGCAGTTGTCATAATCAGGATGTCTCCTAGTTCTTTTGGAATCCCAGCAACACTTCCAGGACTTTTTGCCTCTTTCAAACAATCTATTATTTTAGAAGCCATCGGTAACATTTGGAGGCTATTCATTAATGCTGATGTCAATTTATTATAATATTTATCTTCCATAACTAACATCAGCGCCTGACTCATAGGACCTATGCTTCTTATAACTCCAGTTCGTCTTTCCGGGGCAAATGTGATACTTTGCAAGAGCGCGACATGGTGATTGTTAAGTCCATACTGGGTAATGTTTTGCGACATTTCTCTGCTTCTATCTACTCTTCCAGTTGGTTATCCCGTAGCATCTCGCTTCACTGCTCTTTTTGCTACGTTTTCGCTAACCTTAAATCTAGTCACGTCAGTTGTTTGTTACGTCTTCACCCCTAAATGGCAAAACCGATTTTGATGAAACTTGGTACACGGATAGACCATGTCCTGGAATAGGACATAGGATACTTTTTACCCCGGAAGTATGTTCCCTTGGGATAATTTTCTGATACCACGCGGGCGAAGCCGCTGGGAACAGCTAGTAACGTTATAAGTTCTACAATAGGAGTAGATGCATAAATTATAACAATATGCCAGTGTAGCATAAATTCGTCCGCTGTATCAAGGTCTATCATACCTTCGCTAACTTCATTGTTAATCTTATCATGATTAGCCGTTCCCGTCAGAGTGGCTATGATTTCCACTATTTTTAATAGTTTCTCTATTTCGTTGATTTATCTGCTTGTTCTATTTCCATTGGAGTTGTTGTTGGGTCCCTCGAAGTGCTTGGGTTGGACATAATTGGTTATATTTTTCTTTAAGTCTTTAATTATCAAAATACTATCTGTTTCTGCTTGTTATAGTAACTTAAAAAATAAAAGATTCTAAAGGTATGTCTACAATAGGAAAATATACATTAGTATTTAACCGACTTTAAAAAAAGGAGGTTATCAATTCGACCCGTACATGTATGTTATTTAATTAATCAATAACTTATACAGGAGAAATAAAAGTTTTATCTTTTAAACTACCAAACCTCGGAAGTGCTGGCAAAAAACGAAGTAACAAAACCAAGCACTCGTTTTGAAGTCTGTTTAATTTTGAAAATATTTTTTTAAAATTCTTCAGTTTTATTATCAAAGCTTTATTTTATTCTGTAATAACGTAATAAGCTATACCTACATATAACCCTTAATCAAAAAAACCTAAAAACAGTGTTAAAATGCTTCATACTTAATTAAACTTTTGAACCTTTGGTATTTTATGGCACTTTTCCTTACAAATCAAATATCAAAATAAAAAGAAACTTAAACACATATTAATTAAAGTAAGTAACGTCAAATTGATCTCATAACAGATATTCGTTTTTTTTTTCATTTTTGATTAATTCTATACTTTTTACAATCGACTCCGAAGGGACAGCGTCTTGGTCCATTTTCTTCGTCACAACAAATTTCAGTGAAGGATTTTTTACTGTCTTTAAGAAATTAACAGTGTATTTATCTATAATATTTGTTGGTTTTATAATAAATACACATGTTATTTCAACTGTACTGTATTTTATTATAATTAACGTTTACACACAAGATATTTTAAGTTAGTCTAGTCTCCATCCTTTTTGTACCATAGAAGGCGAGTCTCTGGTATAGTGTTGTCATTACAATAATATAAATCTATTACATCTCCCTTCCTTTAAAAGAAAACTAGTTATTTAAACATAATCTTTTAAATAATTTGGTTTCTTTATTGATCTACCAGATCTGCTATAACAATTAGTATTGTCAGTAGTTTGCACAGTTTCTTGTTGAATATTCTCACCTGTATTATTATCATTATCAGTGACTAACATGTCATCATTATACATTCCTAAATTTTCATCTATATCTACCTCATTTTCTTTTTTAACAACCATTTTCTTATCATTTTTACTTTCAATCAAATGTTTTCTATTTCTATCTATAGTAGTTCCATTTTCAGTTAATAACTTATAAGAATTAGGCCTTTCACACCTATTTAGTACTTCAGCATATGTTAATGGCTTATTATTTCCTGTAGTTTTTTACTACTTACTGACCATTGTCTAAACCTTTTAGTTCCTTTACATTTTTATCATAATAGTATTTTTGTTTGTTAGAATTTTCATACAATTTATTCTGTAAATTTATATTCTTATCACAATTCTTATTTATTTTAGGAAGTAAACCTTGAATTTTTCTTCCCATTAACAGTTCTGCTGGAGTCTTAGAGTCTAAATTTAAAATAGGTGTAGCCCTGTATTCTAATAGCGCTAGATATTTATCTTTACCCTCATAATCAGCATCATCTTATTTATAAATGTTTGAGTGTACATAAATGAATAAACAAATAAATAAATAAATAAATCAGCTTTCTTGAATATATTTTTTATAGTCTGTATATTAGGGTGGTCCTTATTCTTAAGGAAAATATTTTTTTTCTTTAATTTCGGGGGGCACCACGTAATTTGGTTATATACCTTAAGAAAATATTACAGTAATTTTTTTGAATTTTTTTAATAACATTTAGAGGTCGCTACCAAGGTTTAAATTTTAAATAAAAAGCCAAAATTTGTTTTTCTCAGAATCCTTTATTTTTTTTAACCAGGTCTTAAAAATATTACACAATTTTTGTTGATGCTATGAAATAAAATAATCTGAATGATTTACTTTTAAGATGCAAGGGTTGACTTGTTAGTATTGGGATACTTTTTTCTATACTCTTTTACCAACAAAAGCAAATATTGCTTTTGTTCTTCATTTGTGGTAATTAATTTATAGTATTCTTCCATTAAAGCAACACCACGCTCAGCTATATCATTCACTACACGCAATGAATGAACAATATTTTTGGCAGCTATATAATCAGGGTCTTCGTTCCAGGTTTCAACGTCTTTATAAAAAAAATCTGATGAGATACCTAGGACCTGGAAGAATTTTAAAGAATTACTGCTCACAAAGTTTTCTATATTTTTTTCGTGGATGGTCGCCATGTCAAGGTTTATTCGTTTTAAGCAATCATGTGTGCCTTCAATTTTGAGTGCTTCTACCATTTTTTTCTTCTCTTGGACTGAAAGTTCGTCATCGAAAAATGCAAGCGAAACCAGCTCTTCCGACAAATACCACAAGTGATTTAAAATCTTTTTCAGCGCAATAGTAGCTAGATTTTTGTTAACACTTTCAAAAGCTTTAAGGTCTTTTAATAATTGTAAGTCGTTTCTTGGTGCTGACTGACTGGTAGAGGCTTGAAACCAATATTTGATATAAATCATCACCGTGAAAATACATATTTCTCTCACAGCCTTTTCGTCCTTTTTCGTTAGCTTTAACTGATGCTTAAATAAATAAATTTTTAAACAGTACAAGGCTCTTGCCATCCATCTAGCTCGATGTAGACCAGCAGGTCTCCGAAATGAAACGCCTTTTTCAGGAACACCTCCTAAGAATATGATTGTAAGATTTAACATTTCTTTGTAGTCATCTCGAGGTTGATGTACTTGAAGTTGCTTTTTGGCAAAAGAAATCCTGTCTGCGGCCACTTCTGCAAGAATATTTGCCTCAGCGTCATCTGTTATTGTTTTGAAGTCGCTTTGGTCAATAGAGTCCCAACTGTTCTTAAATCTTTTGAATAATTGTATATCAGGACCACTAGATGGGGCAAGCGATTGATCCACTACACCTGACAACATAATTTCCATTATGTGGTGACGACAAGCAAACCAAAGCATATTTTTATCCATTTTGCGCTCCAAGAGAACGCATACTCCACTTCTTAAGCCGGTATTTACAGCAGTAGTGTCAAAACACAAACATTTTACTTTATCGCTCAAATTCCATGAATTTATAGCGTCGTAGACAGCCGACGCACAAGCTTCGCTTGTTCCACGTTCTAATTTTGGGACGGCGAGTAATTGATCGACTCCATGTCCTGATACCAAAATTGGCAGCCGATCTACAGTTTTGTGTCCAGTAGTATAGCGCTTTTCAAAGTAGATGTCACGACCATAGTTGCTTTTCTGTCACTCAATTTAGAAACATCAAGACTGGAAGCTAATTGACTGTTAATAATATCTTTTCGAGCTCGTTTTTGAGGTGGTTGCATCTTCGTCAATTTTGATATAAATTCGGAGTCAGATGGAGTTTCTTCCCCACTTATTGTGGCAGACGATGACGAAATAAATGATAATGAAGACAATGAGCATTTTTCTGTTATAGACGAGATATCTTTGTTTTCACGCTCGCGCAATTTATCAAGCCGTTCTTTTTTCTCTTTTATTTTCTTACATTTGTTTAAACTTTTTCTGTCGACTGAACCAATCAAAAATTGGCGTCGATTTTGCCGCACTGCTAACAAAAACTGTTTATCTTCTTCTAAAGTCATAATATTTAAAGCATCACGATGAGCGATGTCAAATAAATCTTCTAACTTTTGTTGCCAGTTTTGTTCTTTTGTTTTCAATGCTTCTGAACGTTTTTTCTTGTTTTCTTTATTTTTTTTTAGATTCTGCCATTCTTTGAACAGCTTTTCAATTTTGCTGATGACATGTTTTTTTAATTGAATAGGTATGCCAGCTTTTTCCCACAAATTAATAACCCCACAAGCCGTCAAAGTCGCAGATTCACGAATACTTTTCTTTTCTTCATTTTTGTAGTAGAAAAAATATCGCAACACTTCGCCAATGGATGGTAAGGTTGATTGGCTTAATTCAGATAATAATTGACCGATAAGCCAAATCTCACTTTGATTTCTAGTAGTTATACTGAATCCGCTACTAGTAGACGCCATTGCAAATTGAAACACTTCACTGTAACTTTTACAAAAACAACACGTGCGCTCTTGTTGCTTAACAGAACTGAAGTGCGGGGCGATCGTAGTACAAATGAGGGGGTCGAGGAACGGAGAGGGGGGAGGGGGATTAGAAGGTATAGTCTATGCTAGTTTCACTCGCACGTAACATGTTATGTACCTAAATTTTAAATTAATGGAATCACCATTTAAGCTGTATTTGAACACTTTTTGTAAAAAATTGACAGCTGGTAGCGACCTCTAAATCTTAACAAAATCAAAAACAAAAAAACATTTATTTCGTATTTAGAGGTATATAATCAAATAAGAAAGTGCCCGGAGGATAATTCGAAAGTTGAAAAATAAGGACCACCCTACTGTATATACCTCTCAGCAAGGCCATTTGATTGTGCATGTAATGGGCTACTGGTTATATGTATAAAATTCCAATCTCTACAAAAATCTTTAAATTTGTAGCTGGAATAATTAGTTCCATTATCAGAAAACAACTTATCAGGTATTCCATGTCTACTAAACACAGATTTTAATGCCTCAATAGTACATTCTGGAGTTAAATTGTTGAGGTGTAGAACTTCCAAATATTTACTAAAGTAATCAACAACAATTAAGTAATTTTTATCCTTATAATGAAAAACATCCGTACCTAGCATAGACCATCATGGTTTATCAGGCATCTCTCTAATTGTCATGGGTTCTTTACAATTATTTTTCCTAAACCTATCACATGTACTACATGATAAAACTTTGTTTTCAATATCTTTTGACATATTAGGCCAATATAGACATTGTCTAGCTCTATTTTTACATTTTTCAATCCCTATGTGATTATAATGTATTCTATATAACATATCCTGCCTAAGACTATTTGGTACCACAATACAATTATTTTTAAAAATTAGCCCATCATACAAATACAATTCTTCTCTACATGTATAGTAAGACTTCAAATTATCTGGTATTTTATATACATTTTCTGGCCATCCATGCTGTATATACTGTTTTAACATTATTAATTCTTCATCCTAACATGTTTCCTCTTTGAATGTTTTATACTTATGATCTGAAATTGATAAATTGCATTTTACTAAGCACACCTGAGATTCATACAACTCTTCTATAATATTTTTATCATTCTTGTCATTTTTTACATCTCTGGATAGTTAATCAGCTACTAATAACATTTTACCGGGTACATACTTAACATTTAAATCATATTTTTGTATTTGCAGTCTCATTCTTTGAAGTCTTAATGGTATTTCATTTAGGGGCTTTTTGAATATTATTTCTAACGGTTTATGGTCACTCTCTATTTCTACAGTCATCCCATATGTATATTGATGAAAACGTACACATCCGAATACAATTGCTAACAACTCTTTTTCAATTTGTTCATAAGCTTTCTGTGTACTTGTTAAGGCTTTTGACGCATATGCTACTGGTAAATTATTTTGTAATAAAACTGCTCCAAGTGAATCTTTGGAGGAATCTGAGATTTTACATTTTTTATTTGGGTCATAACAGTTTCAAAACTGGTTTTGATATTAAAATATTTTTTAACTCTTTAAATGAATTGTCATGCTCAGATGACCACTGCCATTCTTTGCCTTTTTTAATTAATTCTCTTAATGGATTACATACATGTGACATAGCAGGTATAAATTTAGAAACATATGTTATCATACCTAATAATCTTTGTACCTCTTTTGCATTTTTTGGTTTTTCTAAATTCACTATTGACTCTACTTTTTTTGGATCTGGCTTTATGCCTGTACTACTTAACAAATGTCCTAGATAAGTTATTTCTGTGATTCCAAATTGACATTTATTTAAATTTAATTGTATTCCTTTTTGTTCAGCTGTGTCTAAAACCTTATCTAATATTTTATCATGTTCTGTCTGATCCTTAGCATGAATAACTATATCGTCAACAAAAACTTCACACCCATTAATATGTTCAAATATTTCACTATATTGCCTGTGAAACACTTCCGGTGCAGATGACAAACCATATGGTAGTCTTTTAAAACAATGTCTACCAAATGGTGTAGCAAATGTAGTTAATTTTGTACTGTCCTGAGATAATTTTATATGAAAAAATGCAGTAGATGCATCTAACTTAGAAAATATTTTAGCACCTGCCATTTTAGAGGAAACCTCCTCAAATGTTGGTAATTTAAAATGTTCCCTTTTTATACACTGATTGAGGCTACTGGGATCTAAACACACTCTTATATTACCATCAGGTTTTCTTACAATTACAATGTTACTGACAAAGTCAGTAGGTTCAGTAATTTTTTCTATAATATGTTTTTTTCCCATTTTTTCTAACTCTAACTTTAGTGGCTCATGTAACTTAATAGGTATACTACGTGGTTGTGGCTACTTCTTTGATCAGAATATACTTTGGCCGGTTTTTGACGAAAGCTAATAAACCTTTTGGCAAAGCAGTTATTTTGTTCTAACATCATTACTTGATTCATAATAAGGAAATTTATGTAAGAAGCACCATTGTAATGTTATTATTTTGGGAATAAATCAAGGTTTTTCAAAAATGCCTGTTGAGAATAATGACCATGTGTTGATGAAAATGCAAAATTATAGATTATACTTCGAATACAAATAAACATTCTTGTCTCACAATACCAATTACAACAATATTAATCGTGGCAAACATTTCAATCATTTTCTTCCTTTTATTTCAACGAATAATATATCTAAGGATTTTTTCCACTAATAAGATTATATAAATATACCATCTTTTTATAAATTGTTAACAAAAAACAAACAGTTATTGGGTAGTTTTTAAATGAGGTACCTACCTAAAAAAATGTTAATTAAAGCTTAGCCTTTCTTATTATTTATTCATAAACATATCTTTTCTATCAGTCATAATATTTTCGGTTACACACGCCCGCCTTCACATGAACCTACCCCGATCTGTCTTTCCCTAACAAACATTAATCACTTGTTTTTTTTTTTTTATAAAAATCATATTTTATGAAAAAAAAAAAAACACAACAAAACAACTAATCACTTGTGAATCTGCTACAGAAAATTGACAGATGGACCCCCATGGACAGGCTGATGTGTTGGCGTCTGCACAATTACAGCTAGTTTTACATAATTATTAATAAAAGGGAAACATAATTAATAGAAAAAAAATCAAAACATCTTTGATGTTGATGGTTTAGGATCTTTGAAAGGATCGATAACTGTGTTACCCTGTTTTATTGTTACATCAGAAAGGATGTTTATTTTTTTTGGATTATAACTGTGATGATTGGCCTTGGACATCGAAGCAACATAATCAGGATCAATATTTTCCACATATTCATGATTATTATTTGTGATACGACCTAAATCATACCCATGAATACATTTTTTATCAGCATTACAATCAAAGCAACTTAGTGTTCTTAAAACTGTTTGTGGGACTGTTACATCCCAAAGGACCTGATATACGGAAAGGGTGCCCTTAAATGGTTTCAAGTTAGTTGGAATCAAGCTTTCTTCTGTTATGATCTCACTTTCATCCACTTTTTTAATAGTAATATTTTCAACTGTGTTTGTTATCATGTCACAGAATTGATCATATGTGCCAATATCTTGACCATAAAGAACCATGCGGTCGGCAGTCCTTTTAAGGACTGCTCCCACGCCATCCGGAGCACCCTTTCCATGACCAGCTTCGGAATAGTTCCATGTTATTTTAACGATTTGAGGAAAATCCTTACGTATTTGACTTATTATAAAAAACATGTACTTGTTCCTGTATTGGGACGACGGAGAATCGGATAAGAAGTGTAACGTGTCTATAAAGGGATTTACTTTAAGAATGTGCTGTAATAAGGGCACCAAATGAGCCCAAATAGCTGGTGCATCATGACGCAAACAATCACTGATTGTGCATGCTGATATAGGAGTTACAAAGCCTGAACTAAAATTATGGGTATACATAACCGAAGTGTGTAGGGAAACTTGCTGGCGACTGCCCCCGAAATGGAACGACTGTACTTCAGCAGCAAATTTCAAGGAATAATTTTCCGAAAAATCTACATGAATACAAGCATCCTGAAGCGTAAGGTTCTGTTTAAGCGTTTTAATAGAATTATATTGTGAAACAATTTTAAAAACGTGATTATAAAAAGGTATCAAATCTGCTTCAAGTTTCTTTATAGCTGCTGAAATACTAATCGTATCTTTAAATTTTTGTGTTAGCTGTTGTTGTTTTTTGCTGCCGTTTTTAAGTTTAACTTCTTTTACTGATTTTTTCCATTCGTAAAAGGTAACATTGCCACGAGAAATGTTAAAATATTCGAGTTTGTTTAATGCGCAAATATTACAGGTTCTATTTAAACAAGCCGAACGCCTAGGGTCACAGCATAGCTTGGATAGTACCTCATCACTAGATTTTACATTTATTATGCCAGCTTTATGAAGAGCTTTTATCACTAAATCTATATTACAATGACGAGAACATAAACAGGTATCCCTATTTATCGGTTTTGGAAACACTGTCCAAAAAGGCCTCAATTTGCAAAAATAGGAGTAACTTATTCTTATGTTGCTCTCAGATCGAAATTTTAAATATAGTGTTTTTAAAGGTGCATTAAGATAACGTTTTTGCATCTTTATTTTGTTTTTCGTAACAAATTCTTTCTTACCGGCAGCGATACTGCTGTTTGCATCATCAGTGTAGAATTGTCTAACTTTTTCCACATACCATTTCTCTTCCGCTTCCATGACAACTTTAGTTTTTGACTTGTACCAAACTGGCGTACAATAATTGACGTCATTTGTTTGTTGCTTATTGAGAGTTTTATTCAATCTTTGTATAGTTTTCCTTTGGTTTTCAATTTTCTTTTTATATTTTTTAATAATGCTAATCAGTTGACTTTTCTTTTTACGTTCTTTGTTTCTAATTTTTCTTACCGCATCCTTCAGGGCTGAAGAATATTCATGTAAAGGATCTTCTTTCTGTTCTGTAACATCAACACTAGACTCTTCTGCTGCTATTGGTTCTATAGCTACAGCATCAAATGTAGGTTCCTTCTCTTTTTCTCCCTTTTTACGTAGTCTGTATCTAAAATAATGCATAATATATTACATTTAAATGCTTATGTATCTATATGTGTTTACTGATTATGTAATGTTATATGAATGTATGTTTTGTTTGATGTCA
Source organism: Mythimna lalbum (assembly GCA_949319445.1). NCBI lineage: Eukaryota > Metazoa > Arthropoda > Insecta > Lepidoptera > Noctuidae > Mythimna > Mythimna lalbum. The sequence continues at coordinate 12,471,826 of OX439357.1, read as the reverse complement.
AGAACATAATATAAGATATACAATGTATGTACCTACCTCTTAGAATTCTCCTTCCATTTTTTTCTTTGTTCGCCTTGGGCACGAGGAGTTAATTTGACAATTGGCTTCAGTTTACCTTCTTCTTTTCTTCTTTTATATTTGTTCCGCCTTTTTTCCTGTTCTATAGCCAAAAGCTCTGGATCATTTTTAATTTCTTGATATCTGCGCTTCTGACAGAATCTCTGTTTTGCTTTACGACTTTCTTCAGATTGCTTCTTCCTAGGCATGTCGATGTCTTATCTAAAAATAATAAAATTAATTTTAATCAAGCATAATAAAAATTTGTATAGAACAGCTGAAACAAGTAGGTACTCACAGCGAGTCATGTAAAAAATTCGTAAAATATGGTCACATTTTGGTATTTTACGTCTATATTTACGTACGAGATAGTAATACCTACCCAATAATTATACACTGCCAACTTGTCTTTAGGTAAAGAAGTGTTGATACTTAATTAAGAGTGATGTTTACAATAATATCAATATCCCGCGTCATTAATTCATGAATCCCCAAGCGACCACCGGTGGCCGCGCATCTATTGTCTTACTATTGTGTCTCTAATTGACGGTATCTGAAGGGTTAACCTAATAGGTTGTCATTGTTAAAAACACGGACGTCATTAATCTAACCCACCTGTCATTATACTTTACATACGTTTTCAGGATAATGATATTATCAATAATGACGATCACAAGAAAGCATGTCGTAACTTGTCGAAAATGAAACGATCTTGTTTAAAACACCTCAAGAGGGATTAAAACCCTTTAACGATATATAATGAAAGCAGAAATTATGATAAGCACAATAGTTAATTGCTACGATATGCTAAAAAAGGATAATGACTTTAAAAAAAAACTCATTTTGGAGAATCAAATTCAAACTTACCTTTTAGAGAAATCCGACACGTGCAGTCCGTTCAAAGTGTATATGCTCAACTGAGGGGCGCCGAGGGGTTGCCCGTAGGCACTGAACTGACTTTGTTTGAGTTTTCGGGACGTAGATAAATTGCAAACATATTTTGTTTTAATAATGACGATATTTTTGTAACAATTTTTAACAGGCTGATTTTTTAATTTGTTTATTAAGTGAAAACTTTAAAATTATGAGATAGAAGATATTAGATCTTTGAAGTCAACTTCGCATTTAAAAAAAATAATTTTATTTCTATTTGAATATTTTATGCACAGACACAGGAGTTAATGACGATTCGAGTACATTTTTGCATATAAATGTAATTAAAATAATTTCTATATTTGTTTTTTATCGATGGATAGTTGCACTAGTGGTAAAAGTATCGGAAATCATTCAGTTTTCTCCTATTGTAGTTTTATTAGTCAGGATACTACGGCCGGAATCGTTTTCTCCTCAACATTCGAGAATGTCCCTTGTGCTACTTTTCCTGTACTACCTTCTATTAATTTTATGTCATATTCAAAATTTTTCATCAAACCTAACTTATCATCATTAAATATGCTATCCTTATATTTTCTTATTAAATTGTTATATGAATTCTTTTCACTTATGTTATTTAAATATTTCCTTTCTATTATGCCCAAACTTTTAACTGTTTTATCACCTAGTACTGGACAGACACCCATTTGGTCAATAACTTGAAATTCAAGAGGAACGCTTTTGCCATTTACTAACTTACATATTAATTTAATTTTATCTGTACATTTTAATGGTGATCCATCATAATTAGATGAACTGACATTTGATTTGTCAATTTTATGCTTAAAATTTAACTTTTCAACCATTTTTAAAGGTAAATACATCACAGTCACTTCCAGTATCTATTCTAAAATCTACTAACCTGTTGTTTATTTCCAAACTTTCATATGGTGACCTGTCATTTACTCTGTTTATGTTGATTGATCCTAACACATATTCATTTTCTTCTTCATTCTTCTCTTCCTGTTTTATTACCTGAATGGACTGGCACATCTTTGCATAGTGACCATACCTCTTGCACTTTGCACACCGCTGCCCAAAAGCGGGACACTTGAAACCATGCTCATAACCACATCTAGTACACTTTTTCTTTTTGAATTTATCACTTCCATCTTGTAAGCTTCTACTTGGTCCCTGTTGGATATTTGGAGGTATGTGGAACAGAGAGTAAAGTCCCACAAACCTCCGTTGAAAAGGGAGGATCCTCCGACCAGACTGGGTGTTATAGTCTGGTGGGCGACTGCCCGATAGTTGATGTCGGGCTGTCGTATATGTTCAAATCGCGCGGAGAACTCTGATTGCGTGATGCAGGATTTCGTGTTTTCTTCGTAGTTCTTATGTGGCGTCATAGATGTCGCTACATCACTCCCCTCCGGAGATCGGAGATCGATGGTTCTTGATGCTTTTTGATGTGTGCCAGGCCAGCGGTAGGTTAGTTCCAGTGAGTCGGAACCGATGCCGCATAGTTCTCGGTGAGTCGGAACTGTCTGCGGTGATGCCCCAGTGAGTCGGGATAATGCCCCAGTGAGTCGGGGTGATGATGTCCCAGTGAGTCGGGATGATGCCCCAGTGAGTCGGGGTGGTGCTGTCCCAGTGAGTCGGGATGATGCCCCAGTGAGTCGGGGTGGTGCTGTCCCAGTGAGTCGGGATGATGCTGCAGGCTCCAGTGAGTCGGAGTAGTGCTGCTGGCTCCAGTGAGTCGGAGCGGTGCTTGTGCGACGTAGGGCTTGATTGCTGGCGTCGACCAGGAGAGGTTCTTCATGGCTCTTCATATGACTGGCCGAAGGCGCGGTGTGCCAAGGTCGCTGATGCGGCTGAGGTGGTGACCAGGTATGACCAGGTAGGCATACTGATGGTCAGGATACCCTTAGCCGTGGGTGCTGGCTGTATGGCTCGTTGTTTGAAAGCTTGAGGGAGTGATGATGACGTCACGAAGTAGTAGCTGCACGAAGGCTGCGCTGACGTTCTTTGTCGAGGGTCACCAGTTTGGAGGTATGTGGAACAGAGAGTAAAGTCCCACAAACCTCCGTTGAAAAGGGAGGATCCTCCGACCAGACTGGGTGTTATAGTCTGGTGGGCGACTGCCCGATAGTTGATGTCGGGCTGTCGTATATGTTCAAATCGCGCGGAGAACTCTGATTGCGTGATGCAGGATTTCGTGTTTTCTTCGTAGTTCTTATGTGGCGTCATAGATGTCGCTACAGATATGTCTTTGTTGTGATTGCTGCACTCTGTTAATTTCATTATTCTCTGTCAACTTTTTCATGTTTCTTGTAGCCATTTCTGTTGCCCTGCAACATTCTACACATTTTTGTAAATTCAATGTTGAATCTTTAAGTAATCTCTCTTTTAAACTCATGTTCTGTACACCTCGGATAATCTGATCCCTGATGAGACTGTCTTTTATAGTTCCAAAACCACATTCACTGGCTAAGGTTTTCAAGTTTGTAAGAAATTCATCAAAAGTTTCTAATTCCTTTTGATCTCTTTGAAAAAAAAGATGCCTAGACATTGTCTCATTTTTAATTGGAGTACAATAATCATCAAATTTTTGTAGAACTTGTTCCATTGTGCCGGTCTTTTCATCAAACTCAAATGTATTGTACAGTTCTATGGCCTCATCACCCATGACGTGTAAAAGTAATGCTATTTTTTCTTCTTCACTCATTTTCTTATTATTTCTTCCTGACGCTTTATAATAAAATATGAATATCTGTTTAAATTTTTTGAAATTTTCTTCCAAATTGCCCGACGCCCGACGCGTAATGGCGGAGGCTGCTTGAGATTATCCATTTTTATTTCTTCGTATGTACAGTGATTAAAATATACAAAAAATATACATTATGTACATAATTATTGCTATTCATATTTACATTATATTTACAGCCTGGTGAAAATTGGGTTTATTATTCATTCGGTGTTACTATTTATGAATAATATTTCAGACAATTTCTTCGATCTCAACCTAGTACGTCTCTCATTAAGGGTATATCCCGCTTTTGAAAAAATGCGCTCGCACGGCACTGAAGTGGCGACGACATTTAAGCGTTTTAACACATAGTTATATAGTAGTGGATATACCAGCCTTCGCTCGTGCCACCACTGCAAAGGATCCTTTTTTCTGTGAAGGATGATTTCTTGCAGGTATTTATCATATTCTACTATCCCTGCTGCTGTAGTGTTTTGTGGCATCAATCGGGCTATTTCCGAATCAAATTCATCCCAAACTGATTTTTTTGAACTAGATGAAGTTGGGGGCGGTATTGTTTCTGTAACTACGACGCCGGCCACGGCGGGTTGATTTGCGACAGCTGCTATTTTAGTTTTTAAATTATTTGCTGCCCGTCCATAATTTCTGGGATCACGAAAAGCTCTATTTTTGAACCGTGGATCCAAAATTGTTGCTTCTGCGTAAAGAGGGTTGTTTTCATAACTTCCGAAACGACGTTCCGATTCTCTATATAAAGTGTTCAGCAATAAATTTATTTCAGCTAGAGATGATGGTTCTTGCATAGATATTCTAATATTGTTTATAATAATCCGGCTTAGTGGTATTACTTTTGACAATGATACGGATTTTTCTGAGCTAATTTCTTCAGTCACTTCATAAAAAATCTCCAAGATTGGAACAGCTGATTCTATAATATTCCAGTCCTTTTGAGTGAGTGACAATTCACTACGTAAGAGCGCAACAGCGGCTACGACTGCATCTTTAATTTTCAAAATCCGGGACAACATAACATACGTCGAATTCCACCTGGTGCACACATCTTGTTTAAGTTTTAATTCAGGTAGTTGCATTTGTGTTTGAAATTCCTTTAATTTATGTTGAGCATGTGAACTTCTTTTAAAATATTCAACAACTGCTTTCACCTTTGTAACAGTTTCGGTTATTGCACTAAGCGCTTCCTTAACCAACAAATTTAACGTATGAGCATAACAACCAACTTGACGCCAGTTTCCCTGTCGTATATTAAAATTGCAGCAGTGATATGAAAAGCATTATCGCTAGCAATAGCGTTAATTTTGTTATCTATGCTCCATTCCAGGCTTATATTTTGTATATATTCACACAGATTGCTGCTTGTGTGTCTTTCTGTATATTCCATACAACCGATCAATACAGACTCAAGAGTGGTTGCCTGTTCAGTCTTCATAATAAAATGAGCAGTAATTGCAAAAAAACTTTCGTTATTTATTGAAGTCCATCCGTCAACAGTGAGGCAAACTGCCGCCGCGGTGGATAATTTAGTTTGCACTTTTGTTTTGGTTTTTTCGTACAGTTTACTGATTATATTTTCTGTTAAAGTTTTTCTTGTTGGCAAACTGTACCCAGGACACAACATATGCACGAATTTTTGAAATTCTTTACCTTCTACTATACGTAGAGGATGATACTCCTTCGCAATCATTTTTGCCAGTTGCTCGTCTAGCAATTCTGACCGACGTGGGGGCAAAGGTTTCATTACAGTCGCAAACTCATTAATTCTCGGTTGTGATCGAGCTACTGTAGATGTTGATGCCACCGGGGTTGGATGAGAATCCGAGACTACTGAACTGGGCAGTTCCTGACTTGTGGCCGCTGGGTCTGGTTGCTCTTGACCCTAAAGGAATAGCAATCTTTCCATAACTATGGACACAGTTGGGTGCTTCATTTTCATGTGTCTTCCTAAATTACCGACACTGCCGCCACTTATCGATAAAACATTCGAACAGTACGAACACTTAGTCTTTTTATTGCCAATTTCTGTGAAATGATTCCACAAGGCACTTCGTTTCCTTTTTTGTTCACTCATTTTGAAGTCTTGTATTTACAACTATAAACAAAAGTCTTTTCCTATACCTATCTATTTATTTACACTAAATATCTTAAATTCTTAAACTACTCAATTTACAGGAACTATAAAACAATTATCAATCACTAAATTATCTTAAAGAGAAAGAAATTATTAATTAGGTCACTAGTTCGCCGGTAAGTGTTACACGATTACGAACTATGAACTAAATAAGTGCATTTCAATTTTCAATATAAAATACGAGGATGGATTGAAAAGTTCGCGGCCTCAGCCAGAAAAAAAAATAAACTGTAAACAAAAGTAAATTTATTTTTCCACGTAATCTCCACTTAACATAATGCACTTCTTCCATCTGGTTTCCAACGCCTGTATGCCAGTCATAAAAAAAGTTTCTTCAAGGCCTTCAAAAAAGTCACCCACCGCAGCTTCGACCTTCTCATTTGATGAAAATTTTTGACCTCCAAGGTGTTTTTTTAGGTTTGGGAATAAATGAAAATCTGAAGGTGCCAAATCAGGGGAATAGGCGGGATGGGGCAGTAATTCAAAGCCACAATCACGAATTTGAGCCATAGATTCAACAGACGTGTGAACGCGTGCATTATCCTGATGGAACAACACTTTCTTGCTGAGTAATCCTGGCCTTTTCTCTTTGATTGTTTCACGCAAACGACGTAAAAGGGTGCAGTAATAAGCCGAGTTTATAGTTTCACCTTTTGCAAGGTAGTCCACCATGATGACACCCTTAGCATCCCAAAAAACTGACGCCATCACCTTGCCAGCTGACAAAATTGCTTTAGCTTTTTTTGGAGTCGGTTCATCAGGTTTTTTCCACTGCTTGGATTGCTGTTTTGACTCTGGGGTGTAGTGGTGTACCCAGGTTTCATCCATTGTCACAAATCTGGCCAAAAAATCTTGTCGATCAGCCTCAAACATTTCCAAACAGTCGCGAGAAATCGTGAGCCGTATTCGTTTTTGTTCAACTGAAAGCAATCTGGGTACCCACCGCGCAGAAACCTTAGAAAATCCAAGTTCATTGACTATGATGTTTTGTGTTCGTTCATACGAGATGCCAATAGTGTCTGCAATCTCCTTGATGGTCAATCTCCGATCTGCCAATATCAGATCACAGATTTTCCCGATGTTTTCTTCAGTCGTAGACGTCGTAGGCCGGCCGGAGCGAGGGTCATCTTCAATACTCTCTCGTCCGCGTTTATATTCTGCAACCCACTTTTTCACAGTCGTATACGACGGAGCAGATTCCCTCAATGTTGTTGACATATCTTCGTGAATCTCTTTTGGAGTTAGTTTTTTTTTAAACAGGTATTTGATGACCGCACGTTGCTCAATTTTCTCCATTCTTTAAAAACGCTGCACTTAGGCTCACAAAATTCAATCTAATTTAAAAACAGATAATGCTATTGCGATAGAATTTTACAATGTGACAACCAGAGAGTAAGCAAATCGAATGAGGTCAGTTACATAAAAATAGTTCAAGTATTTATGGGTTAGGCCGCGAACTTTTCAATCCACCCTCGTAATACCCAAAATTGCAAAATTGAAATTATAGTCTATTGACAAAATTCTGGAAAACTGTATCGTATTATTAAGTGCGTAATGTATATTATTGCTCGTTCGGCAAAGCGAGCGATGCATATCAACTGTCTCACATTATTACGTAAATAAAAACGAGACAGCCGATAGGCGATACTTCGCGCTCTCAACTCGGCACACGCTCGTGCACGATCGGTTCTTGTCCCGATTCATTTAGTTCCGCGAAACGAGCGATCGTCGTTAGTAGTTCCCGAGTCAAAATGAGCGGTGAATCGCGAAGCGAACTAGTGAACTAGAGATAGAGTCTGTACGGAACTGAACGAAAGATTTGTTACTGCTTTCATAATGAACTAGTTCATTATTGTCTTTCGTTCGCGAACTACCCAAGTCTAGTTGCAAATGGAATTCCGTAAAGAACGGACGCCTTATGTATGGTAAGCGTACCAGCTTTTATTTCATCAAGAGCTCTTTGTAATTTTTCTTCAGAGTATTTGGGTGGACCCTTTTTTAAAAAAACAACCTTCACCAATTAATTAAAAAATTGCTTTTAGTTTAATTCCCAACGCACAATATTATCACACTAATAAAAATAAATTCAAAAACTTACTTTTCTTTTCAAGATGAAAACCGATTGAAGGTTAGGTTAACAAAGTGTGTAACACGCGGTATCGGCGTCACTCAAATAATGACGTTTCATTCACTCACCGTCGATCAATTCACGGGAGCATGAATTGATCGATTGCAATTGCCCCACCTGACTAACTATTATAAACTACAAAAACTTGAAATGTCCTTTAGAACCCATACAGGGCATGTCCAAATCTAGTACTATGTATAGGTAATGCTTTCAAAATAGGCTTGTGCTTCAGCAGAACAAAATCTTTTTAACTCTATAAGATCCTTGTGCTTCTCTGCACTAATTGGCAAGCAATCTTGGTAGGAAAATACAGGCAATTCAAATTCATTGCTTCATTCTGGTTGATTCGCTCTCTGCTTATGCAATATGGTGACTTCTCGCATGAAACATTATAGTTGCTGCGATGAAGAATGAACCTTGCATGTTCTCGCACACTCATTATTTCTCTTTGGGCCTGGATTGAAAAAAAAATTGGCACTTTTTTATGTACCTACTAATTCTGAAAAACATCTGTAAATTTCCTTATAATTTCACCCTTACTAACTTCAATAACTACAAAAGGTTTTGCGATTTATTTTTAGCAGATCATACCATTGATATGGGACTTCCATATGAGTTTTTTAAATTGATCACTTCCATATTCTTGTCACATTCTAAATATGAATGTCCTCTGATGGGTATGTTATTTTAATGGAGTCAAAAATTGTCATTACGTGGACCACAAAATGAATGAACCTTGTCACAGTTAGTTCTTGTTTTGTCCTGCAGAGTTACAAAATATTTCTAAAGTGCTCACACGATGATCTAAATGGTTTAAAAAAAAAAGTGAAATAAAAATAAAACCACTTCATCTGAACCCTTGCGTCCACAAGTCTCAGGGTAAGTGAAAAAGAAACGAATGAAGTTTCACTTAGCACATGTATTTTAAATCAATACATTGACAACAGACGTTTATAATAAACATCATTGGTAATGATATTAGGTAGTGACAAATTTTTTTGGTAGTCCATAGCAATAGCCAGTAAAGACAAACGTTGTTTTTAATAACGAATTGTGTACAATGTATTTTCACTTAGGTATATCACTAGTAAACAAAGTAACTCACCTGTAAAGACAAAAAACAACATTTAAAGCCCTTATTTCAGGTATTGTTATTTCTTTTACAGGAAAATTATCTCCTTACTTTTAATTACGTAACATAACCTTCCGACATTAAATTGTCTAAAAAAAAATCACACACGTCACAATGACAGTGACATCTCTTTATAATATTTAGGACGTAGACAGAGAATAAAGGTAGACAAGTCCTCAGCGTATGCAGTATGAGATAGCGATAGTTCGATATAAGTACGTTACTACAGCTACGGACAATTAATATTGCCATACTTAGATTTTTACCCCATCGTTTGGGTAACCTGGTACTTTATTCTTTTGATTTTACAGTCTACTACGTACGAGTCATTCAATTAATTGTCATTAGACTTTCAGGGGGGCGGGGTTCCCGATCCCGATTTCCGGCCACCGTAGACGCGGGCTTGCGGACGGCGAACTGTGGGCAGCTCGCTGTTTGACCGTCCGGTAAGTATCCGCACCAAGCCCAAGATGTCTACGGCGCGCACTGTTCCCGCGCGCCTCAAGGAGTTGTCAGCACAAGATGAGACCCAGGTGGGTCGAAGCTTACTGGGGCCAGGGTTAATCTGAAAAGAACTCGAGCCCCGGTATGAAAGGCTTGAAGGAACGGGGTGGGTTTTTTAGTCAGTAAGAGTCTGACACACTTCCCGCTCCGCCCACGAGCGGGTCGTGTCATTTCAAGATGAATTTTCACGCCGCCAAAAAAAAAAGGGGACAGGGTATTTATAACTTTTTGATAATTATGTACTTGATAGCAAACAAAAACATCAGTTTCATGCATTTTTGTATGAAACAGCTGATTTTTATTTTGATATTTCAGGTTAGTCTCACAGCAAAACTTTATAATTAAGTGCTGTAATATTTTTAGTTAACAGTACAGTGGAAAATAAAAACAGGACCTGAGCGAAAACTGAATGCGGGCGGGGTGAAGGTAAGTGTGAAAACAAATGAGTTGTAATTGTTATTTTATTACAATTTATACTACGATATAAATTTATTTTCAGCTCAATAATATAGTCAGACAAATCATAATTAAAACATTTATTTACGCGCTTTATCACAGGCCCTGAAAGAATTCAGTTCGCGCGCGTATTATAGGCGTGATATAATTTTAGATGCAATAAAAAAACTGTGGATCAATTATAGTTTAATTAAAACCTTGAATGACAAAATACATAATAAAATATAAATATAGAAGATCTTATGAACGAGATCTAATTACTTGTTACAGAGGGTACTACTGACCTTTAAATAAAACTAATTTATTCTAAAAATTTCTGACCTTATCAGTTTTTCTGAAAGCTTTTTAGTTGCATAATGAATACGAACTTTGAAATATTTCAAACTTATAGCCTTCATTAAGAGCGAATAATGACAGTCAAGGAAAGTTTGGCTGTTAAAATGTGATATTTGAAAAAATAATGTTAAACCCAAACATCGTTTAAGACTTTCCTTCATGAGCACAAAAAGAATATTTTTTTTTATCAAGACTTCGATTTTTACGAAATATTATCTCACAAATTTCACAAATTTTTATAACATCTTTTGTGGGGTAACATAATCCACCTTTGTCTTTTTGTAACTGTAGACTGGCGTATTTAGTATCTGATATAATAGCAGACATACATTCCTCGCACTGAAGCTCTTTTTTCAGTTTACTTAAAACAAATCCAGCAATATATACTATTACATGTTTAGAAAATTCGGTTAATAGACATGGATCAGTTAAGTAATCGTGATCCTTCATTAAAACTTCTTCAAAATATTCTGAATTACTACTTTCGGCGACATTATCAATCATTCTATTTTTTTCTGACGTTTTGTTAATTGCTATTTCTGGTTTGGTCAATGTTAAAATATTTATATGTTGTAACGGAATACAATTTCCTGACGTAATGTGTTTCATTTCCCCATGAACTAACATTCTTTTAAATGCCGACTTTAATTGTCTAGCAGAAGGGTTGTTGTTAAACCCTCCTTTGGCTCTAATGGCACCAAAAAAAAATTCTCCAAGTGATCTTGACTTAGTTTGTAAGTGCTTAAAAACAGAAGGTTATTATTTATCACTTGAGTTTCGTACAAATAAATTACACTTTTAATACAAATTAGAAAGCCTAAAAATCCAGTTTTTCTATTTGATGAGAGAATGTTTCTGTCTCCTAATTTTAATTTGTTCAAATATAAAATCATTTCATCTAAAAATGGTTTGATGTGCGAAAAATTATTGACAGATAGTGGTTTTTTGTATGAATATGCTTTCAGATTCCTTGAATTCATTACGTCAAATAAATTATTATTTTTTTAAATAAAATCAACAGTACCAGCAGAGTTCTTAAATTCGTCAATATCGAGTTCTGTATTACAAAATTCAATAGCATTTGCAACGGATTCACTCACCTGTGCACCTGTAGGGACGTTTGTAACAATATTTATCCACCATTAAATCTATATGAGCTTCATAATCACGTACAGTGCCGACGTCGTATTTGTCCTTAGCAAAGACTGGTTTGTATTTCTCTATTAGTTTATCAATTTCTGTTTGTTGATTTTCATCTAAATGGTTTACTGAAATTTCAAATTCATCTATGTTTATATGTTCGTTAAAGTTTACTTCCCATTTGTTCGTATAATTAGTTTCTTGTTTCGGTACTTTAGTGTATGAAGAAACATCTTTTTTATTTTTGTCACCTAGTGCATCAGAAATATTGACATTTGTTAGATTTAAATTGTTATTTTTCACATTCTCTTTATTTAAGAACTTCCCTTCTTCTGAATTGTTACATTGTATTATATTTAAGTTTTCATTTTGCATTAATTTGAACTTCTTTATGCAATCTAAGCCTATTAAAAATTCATAATGAAAATTTTCATTTTCTATGACAAAAATATCCATAATTCTTTCCATATTAAATATTTTAATTTTTAGAGTTACCATACCTTTTGTTTTCTTCTCACCATTAATAGTTTTCAAATTTGCTGTTTGTGTAACACTTACATATTCTTTTTCTTGTATCTTCAATAATTTAGCATTAATTAATGACACATTTGAACCCGAGTCATAAATTCCAGAAACTTGTAATGGTACTTTTATTAATGGTTGTACTTCTAGTTTTTTGGATTCTCATTATTTAGTTCAATTTCCAATTCAGAGTTGTTAACACTTTTTACAACACTTTTTTTATTATTCCCCTTAAACCAACAATTTTCCTCCAGGTGGAAACGGTTTCCTTTTTTTTCTGCGACACAGATTTTGCACGGTTTTCTCTCTTAATTTTTTTTTTTGTTTTTGTGTCAGAGTGTGTGTAGGGATTTTTATCATATTTATTCTTTCCAACAAGATGTTCTAGTTTTCCTAACTCATTATACAGATCTTCGGTTTCTTGTAATGTCTCTCGGTCCATTTTATCAGTCAGATAATTCGGCAAACCTGCTGCTATAAGGTCTATAAGGGTTCCATTATCAATCGACTTCCTCACTTCAAGTAATAATTTTTCTTTTTTTTAATGCATAATCAAGTAGTGAACCCATTTGATACTTAAAAGCAAGGGCATATCTGATGAGAGACCATCCTTTGTTTCCGAATGTCTCACAGAAAATTTTCTCCTATTTGTTCCAATCTGATTCGACTGTAAACTTTATTAGCATACAGCTGTACCAATCCATACTAGAGTTTTCTAAAAAGTTTTTTAATATTTCAATCTTCTTTTTGTTTTCGTTAATAAAAAACGTTAATAATGGAAACGTTCACATTCCTTGTTGAAATCTTTAATCTATTGGTGAGCATTTGCATTTTTGCCATTAAATTTATCTATCATAAAATCTTTTGAGATTTTACCTAAATTTTGAGTTTCTGATTTAGTTTGTCTTTCATCAAGTAATTTTTCTAATAGTTTTTCCAATGTTTGATTTGAGCTACTAAGTAAAGTTTTATTATCATTGATGTTTTCCCTAATTTCTTCCAGGTAAAAATCATTAAACTGCAGGTTTTGTCCTTCATCGAAGTATATCTTAGATATCTCATCTGTTAAGGTTATCCATATTTTTCTTGTTTGGTGCCTTTTACTCAATGACTTTTTCACCTTGGTATAACTTGAAGTATTTATAATTACTTTATGTAAACTTGCAGGCTGGTATTCGTCTTAACGTCGTAAACTTGTCCAGTAGGTGTACCTATTGAGGTTATACAAATTGATGAGGCGTGTAAATAGCCTCATCTGAAAGCTGTGGGGGTTTTAAGACCTCCCGAAAATATGCGGGTGTATGTAGATTTAAAATTTATAAAAATCAAATCTCTGTTGAAGATCCTTCTGAAACCAATATCCTCTACATCTATTGCAACAAGAGAGCCCACGTACCTTGCGAATCCAGAGAGACGGGAAATCACCTCATTCCCGGGCTTGTCGTCGTTGCGTGTGATGCCGGCCGGCGAAATATCAGCCTTCATCCACCGGTGGACTGGTCAGAACTCGTGAAAAACACACTGCACTCGAAGTATATAATGTCTCACGGCAGCAGATGCACTTATTTCACGAAAATTGTCCGGTTTTCAACAGATATGGGATTTTTATTGCGGAGCGGGTGAACATACGTATTGAAGATGGCGCGGAGCGGGAAAGAAGAGAAGCGCCCTCTCTCGGTCGTTCGCAAGCATCTCAAGGAAACGTTCGATTCCGACCAATGGGCTCCTGCGGTAGTGAATATTTGGTTTGCGGAATTCAACAGAGACTCAATTGTCTTACCTTTAAACGAAATAATGTTTTTGGAATGCGGGAAAGTAACTAAGATATTATATAAATCCTTTTAAAAAATATATCGGTAATTATAAGAGGATTGACGCTTCACCATGCTCCCCCCCTTGGAAGGACGCAAGTGCTTTCAAAGGGAAAGGTGGAAATTATGAAGATTCACTGACCTAAATCATGATCAGAAAAGTCTAAACTTTATGACTGAATGCGGAAAATAAAATTATTTAATAAACTAATCCTAAACCTAGTATAGTTAAAAATGAAATTTTATTGCGTTGGGATAGGATATAGTTTTGTGACAGAGCGTTTAAAATTACCGAACTTTGTCCTCACCATAGCAACGCGAGCTACATTGTCGGTCCCTTTATAAACCTCAGTTATAACTCCTAATGGCCAACATAGAGGAGGCGAGTTGTCCTGTCCCACGAGTACGACAGTTCCAACTTCTACAGGCTTGTCCGGAGTTGCCCATTTTTGCCTAACTTGCAGCGTATGCAGGTACTCTAAGTGCCATTTCTTCCAGAAGGATTGCACCATACTATCTAACAACTGTTTACGTTGGGACAGATTTAAGCGCTGACCAGACAAACCGGCTGCCGGCAAGTACTGTAATGGAGTCGACATCAAAAAATGAGCGGGAGTGATAACTTCAGGATGCGGATCAGAAGACAACACACTCAGAGGGCGTGAGTTCATAATGCACTCTATTTGAATGAGTACAGTTTGGAACTCTTCATAAGTGAGAAGTTGATTTCCAATAACGCGATAAAGATGCGTTTTTAATGTTTTTATATTAGCTTCCCACATGGCGCCAAAATGTGGGGAGCGAGGTGGAATCATTTTCCACTTAATGCGGCGAGTTGATAACTCATTTATAAGAGAAGAATTGAGGTTTGACCTCATTAAGAAATTATAAAGTTCATCTAGTTGAGCTTTAGCCCCAACGAAATTAGTAGCGTTATCCGAATAAAGACAGGATACTGGCCCTCGACGCGAGATAAAACGTTTAAACGCGGCTAAAAAGGCGTCGGTAGTAAGTTCAGAGACTAATTCTACATGGACAGCCTTGGTTACCAAGCATACAAAGAGGCAGATGTAAGCCTTCTGAGCGTGTTGACCTCTGCGACGAGTGAGAGTTATGCGTATGGGACCAGCATAATCCACTCCAGTATGGACAAATGCCTTTGATTCCGACACACGGTATTCAGGGAGGTCCGCCATCATTGGAGTGGGATGCGTCGGATTAACTCTAAAGCATGTGTTGCATTGTCGCAACTTGGACCTAATGACAGTCCTGGCATCTAGTATCCAAAATCGCTGTCGTAAAATAGACATAAGTAGCCCTGGTCCAGTGTGACAATTCATCACATGGTAATGACGAATTATCAGATCCACGACAGGATCATGTTTGGGAAGTAAAAGGGGATGCTTAGCATCAAAAGGAAGGTATGACTTTGAAAGTCTTCCCCCAATGCGTAATATGCCCTCTTCATCTAGAAAGACAGACAGGCTTCTAAGTTTCTTTGGTAACAATTTACCACATTTGATGAGCTTAATGTCATCTGCGAAATGGACAGATTGCACAGCACGGATCATAACTCGTTCCGCCGCTGACAATCCCTGCGGAGACCGGGGTTCACAATGAACCTTCGGTCTAACGAATTTAAGTATATATGAAACGATGCGCAACAGCTTATCCCATGATGAGGTGCGTTGCGCAAGTTGACAAAGAAGAGGAAATTCTACTTGCGTGGTCACAGTTAAGACATTTGCCTTGTGCTCGGGGAGTTCCCCACAGTCGGTGGGACAGAACGGTTTGACAGGCCAATCTTCCGGAAGACAACGAAGCCAAGAAGGGCCGCTCCACCAAAGCTCATGTGACACCAACTGTGAAGGAAGTATGCCACGAGATAGGCAGTCGCTTGGATTCTCAACACCTGCTACATGGTAAAAATGTTGAGAGCCCAAGTTCTCCTGACATTGAGCTACTCTATTGCTGACGAAGACTGACCAGCGGTGTGGAGAAGAATGAATCCACGATAAAGCTATCGTAGAGTCTGAAAAGGCGTAAATCCCTGCAATAGGAACACGTGAAGAGTAAGTATCGCGAACAGTCTTCACCAACTTTGACATGAGCACAGCTGCGTACAGCTCCAGACGTGCGAGAGTTGTGACCTTGGTAGGTGAAACCTTTGACTTCGCACAAAGTAAACGAACTACGACGCCGGACGGACTCGTTGAGTGTATATAAATGACACAACCGTACCCACCCATACTGGCATCGGCGAATGCGACTATGCGAACACTACCGTCATCGGTAACACCCACATGACGTGGTATTCGTAAGGAATCCAGCAAAGGAAACTCTTGCATGAGAAGCGAAAAACTTTTGACGATTTCGTCAGGAGCGACATCATCCCATCCGATATTGCTCAGCCATAACTCTTTGATGAGCAACTTGGCATAAAAGATCACTGGAGCGACGAGACCGAGAACATCAAATAAGCGAGCAACTATCGAGAGTATATTTCTTTTAGTACATTTCTCGGCTACTTGAGTGGAAGTGAAGAAGAACTTATCCTGAGAAGGCTCCCATGAAAGACCTAGAACCCTGGACACATCATTGCCCTCGTGGAAATCGAGTGACTTACGATGTGAATCAGGTAGGCTGTTTAAAAGCGCGGGTGAATTACTACACCATTTTATAAGGTCAAAATCGCCCGACTTAAACATTTTTATGAGATCATGCGACAACTGTATAGCGTTCTCTTCGTTATTCACCGAATAGACCAGATCATCCATATACAAGCTGGTCTCTGCTACTTTAGCAGCTTCGGGATAATGCGGACTGTCCGAGGCCAGCTGTCGCACAGTGCGCATAGCTATGTAAGGACTCGACTTCAGTCCGAAAGGTAAGCGGTTAAAAGCGAATGTCAACACAGGATCGTTCTCACTGAATCGAAACAAAATGCGTAGGTACTTACGCTGCTCAACAGGTATGCAAATTCGTAAGTACATCTGCTTAATATCAGAATTTATAGCGATAGGAAATAATCTAAAATTGATTAAAAGAAGAAACAAATCTGTTTGTAAATTTGGACCACTATGGAGTACATCATTTAAAGATAAACCGGTATGAGTCCTAGCACTCGCATCCAATACAATGCGCGGCATCGGTTTGTCCGGTCGAACGACAGCGTGAT
The DNA here is from genome assembly GCA_949319445.1 of Mythimna lalbum. Lineage (NCBI taxonomy): Eukaryota > Metazoa > Arthropoda > Insecta > Lepidoptera > Noctuidae > Mythimna > Mythimna lalbum. The sequence continues at coordinate 12,454,773 of OX439357.1, read as the reverse complement.
GAGGGATGTAGTACCCGTCATCTGAAATGGCGGATTCGTCGACTTGACTTAAGTAACCATTATCTATGTACTCCCGAATCACTGCGTTATAATTCTCACGCAACGTCAGCGATTGGCGGAGTTTTCTCTCCAGCGCAACCAGTCGACGGTACGCGGCGGTGCGGGAATTACCTAACTCGGCGGGATTCTTATTGAAAGGTAACGCGACAGTATAACGTCCCGCATCGTCGCGTGACACGGTCGAGGAAAAAATATTCTCACATTCGGTCTCCTCGGGAGATAAAAAACGTTTATTTTCAACTTCTTCCAATTCCCAGAACTTTTGTAATAAATCATTAAGGGCGAGTGCTGTGAAAGAAGAGCTAGATAAATTCAAATTATCTTTACTATGCGGAAAATCACCCATAAGGACATATCCGAATGTGGTTAATAATGCGGGTGGCGCATGTGAACCTAAGTCTACCCTATTTCCCAAATAAATATACGGAAACAGTTGAGCGCCTAACACTAAGTCAATATCACCTGGAATATTCCAGCTTAAATCAGCGAGCGGAAGCGAGTGGAAGTCTACATGACAATCCCACTTAATATGGTGCGAAGGTAGCTGATCCGTAATGCACTCAACTACTAACGCGTGAATAGTATATTTCTGATGCGAGTATACGCGAGACTCGATATCTAAGTTTACATAACCTATTATCGGCCGCGAGACAGAACCAACTCCTTTGACAAAAGAATTACTCAAAGGAATTATTACTAAGTTGAGTTTTCGACAACAAGCTGTAGTTATTAAATTATTTTGTGAACCATTATCAATTAAACACCTGACTATTGTTTTATGGCCCGAACTATTATTATTAGCGCGCGCATAGACCTGAGCGGTTGATAACAGAATTGCCGACTTAGTCTTCGCATCTGCAGCTAATAACACGGCCGTGTTATGTGTCGGAAACGTTTGAGAAACATTATCCGAACAACACACGGTCACCGGTGCGGGAATATCGACCTTATAGCCATGAGAATAAGAGCGCGGCACAAGCGAAGACGCCGCGCGGGGCGGGGGATGAGCGAGAGGCGCAGCGGACGGTGTCACCGCCAGGCTAGCCGCGACGGCGACATTGCAATTCGTCGGTTTAACATCAGTTGTATGTGGTTGTTTATTATAGTTATTAAAATGTAATAAGGTATGATGGCGTTTTTTACACACGTTACAAACTGAGGTCGACCTACAATTACTCAAACCGTGCGAAGTGCTCAGACAATTTACGCAGCCATGCTTGGATCTAATAAACTCAAACCTAGTTCTAGGAGTCAACGCGGATTGAAACTTAGCGCAGTTATACAACTGAACATGAGCGCCATCATTACAATACGCGCAGCTCCTGACCGAAGTCGCGGTAGAAGCGGATAAGTTAGGGGACTCACTCACAACAAACGCTCTCGTCTGCGTGCGAGGGTCACGCGGTGCGGAACCATGAGGTTTGTTATAATTACATTTCGCGTTCGAATGAGATAAATTCGAGCGTGCCAATATCTTAGCCTGATCTTGAACAAAACTAATCAACAACTTAGTTGTAGGAATTTCAACATCACGAACGGAAAGTTCAAATGATTGACCAGTCTGTGAATCTATTTTTCTCATAGCACAATGTAAAAGAATAAAATCCGCCAGATCGGGAATCCCAAGCTGTTTCAAGGCAGAAATACTCGCACTAAATGTTTCAATGAAAGAATCGAGACCATTTGCGTTACATAAACAACTTTTTAAATCTAATATATTATTTAAATAGTGTATACCTAATGTGCGTTTATCCTGGTATTTATTAACTAAGCTGTCCCATAGAAAACAGTAGGTATCAGCCGTCGGCACAATACCGGCTGTAATCTTTAACGCGTTATGTGTAAGCCTACCTACTAAGTACTGCACGCGCTGCGAGTCAGTCAGCTGATCGTTGTTATGAATATTCGACTTAAATGACTCGTAGAAAACAGGCCAATTCTCGGGTTTCCCGTCGAAAGATGGCAGTGCGATAGGCGGCAACTTTATTTTGAGCGGTTCAAACAGCGTCTTCGAATTACAACTTTGTGATAACAGAGATTGACTACTACTGATTTTATTCCTAATACGCTTAACATGAATAAACAAATCTTCAAAGGATTCTAAACAAGCATAGTCGGGACTCGAACCAGGCTTCAGATTAATGTTTATGTGGTTAATTTGATCGACATAAGATTCAAATTTGACACGAATGTCGTCAATAGTTTCCGATTCAGTCATAAAACTCTCATTATTTCTCGAATCGAACGACGAAATATTTTTCGATAAATCATATAATCGATTAAGGCGTTTGAATAACAATCCTTTCTTTTCATGAAGGATCGTCAGTAAATCTTCCGGCCTTAATTGTTTATCAGTCATTTTGTTAAGTTAATATCTAGAACAATATTTAAAAATATGCGGTAAACTTATCAGGCGGTTTACAATAATAATGCACCTACCAACTATGTGGAGGTATCTGAATAAAAATGACTAATACGCACAAAGCCGAAGTGATGGGTAACTACCTCCTTATTGAACGTGCTACCAAAGTGAAATATTAAATTATGTATACCTACATAGAATGAACTTTACCAATTATTACGTAATACATTCAATTCTATGAAACAATATTGACAGATTTACCAAAACCTACGTAGAATCTATTGTCAATTATGTTTATGTTATTAGCGGAGCGGTTTGTAAGTAAGTAGGTCAGATTAGTTTACCAAAAGTTTACGTAAACATCTATAACCTATACCTATTATGCGGTATTGAATTTATGATTTTCACCAAATATTACGTGAAAATCTAACTAGGGAGCGGTTGCCTATGCGGCTCGAAAGGACCAAAATAATTATGATGAGGCGTGTAAATAGCCTCATCTGAAAGCTGTGGGGGTTTTAAGACCTCCCGAAAATATGCGGGTGTATGTAGATTTAAAATTTATAAAAATCAAATCTCTGTTGAAGATCCTTCTGAAACCAATATCCTCTACATCTATTGCAACAAGAGAGCCCACGTACCTTGCGAATCCAGAGAGACGGGAAATCACCTCATTCCCGGGCTTGTCGTCGTTGCGTGTGATGCCGGCCGGCGAAATATCAGCCTTCATCCACCGGTGGACTGGTCAGAACTCGTGAAAAACACACTGCACTCGAAGTATATAATGTCTCACGGCAGCAGATGCACTTATTTCACGAAAATTGTCCGGTTTTCAACAGATATGGGATTTTTATTGCGGAGCGGGTGAACATACGTATTGAAGATGGCGCGGAGCGGGAAAGAAGAGAAGCGCCCTCTCTCGGTCGTTCGCAAGCATCTCAAGGAAACGTTCGATTCCGACCAATGGGCTCCTGCGGTAGTGAATATTTGGTTTGCGGAATTCAACAGAGACTCAATTGTCTTACCTTTAAACGAAATAATGTTTTTGGAATGCGGGAAAGTAACTAAGATATTATATAAATCCTTTTAAAAAATATATCGGTAATTATAAGAGGATTGACGCTTCACCACAAATGATATTTGTTTTTCCAGCCCCTGAAGTTTTCACAGCAAAATCAAACCTCAACTTCTCCATAATGAGTTTAATATTTGCAGAAAATGTTGTTTTATAATATTATCACACTTTAAAAAGTGAAATAAAGACCAAACTGCGTTTTTCTGTAAAGACAAACGTTGTTTTTAATAACGAATTGTGTACAATGTATTTTCACTTAGTTATATCACTAGTAAACAAAGTAACTCACCTGTAAAGACAAAAAACAACATTTAAAGCCCTTATTTCAGGTATTGTTATTTCTTTTTCAGGAAAATTATCTCCTTACTTTTAATTACGTAACATAACCTTCCGACATTAAATAGTCTAAAAAAAAAAATCACACACGTCACAATGACAGTGACATCTCTTTATAATATTTAGGATAAGGCGGCAAATTCAAAACTGATAATTAAGCAAAGAGTATTAATTAAGAAAAGCGATACTATAATAATGTAGTGATTTTCTTTACATACTTAATAAAGTATATAGGTAATAAATAATAAATAAATAATACTTGTGGTTTATTCTACATGTAGTTCTTTAAAATAAACACAAGAATAAAAATATTGCATCTTCCCTATTCGGCGTCATCGTGTGCATCAGGATGTTGTGTGGTTCTGTTATGTGTGTATGTCTCTAAAGGTTCTTCGTCACTTGATGACCAATCATCTTCATTGACAAAAATACTGTCTACTTCTATATGTATGCTACTAATATTTTGATTGTCTATAAGTGTTGCAGCACTTGAATATAAAATGAAATGATCTTGTAAATTCCCAGTGCATGTAATGTTGACGATCCTAACAAATAAATGAATTCGGTGTGCTAGTTGACAAATTCAGTGTTACTGAGACTGATGAAGAATTTGATGAAGTTGTTGACGATTGGACACCTTCCGACTCAGTCTTCTAGATCATCTTCTGATTCATATCCATCAGGGATATTAACTAATTCAACAATTTTGTTAGTTTTTAGGGGACTGGCCTTTAGTGACCCCGACTGGTAAGCCGGAGGTCGTGGTTTCGATTCCCACCCAGGACAAATGTTTGTGTAATGAGCATGACAATTTATTCTGTGTCTGGGTGTAAGTTATCTGTATAATTATGTAAGTATTTAGAAATATTTTTGTATGTTTATCAGTTGTCTAGTATTCATAACACAAGCTCTGCTTAGCTTGAGAATAAACGGCGTTGTGTTATAGTTGTGGAATATTGTATTCTATTGTATCTGACGTTGAATTTTTCGCGGCGGCATTTAAAAGAAAAAATATATAATCGACCATAGGCAACTATTTTGCCGGGCAGAGACATGCCAAGTTTTCGATATTGTAAAAGGTATTATAAATGCATAATATAAGTTATAGTTTGCACCTTTTCCGGTTGGTCGTCCTTTGGGAACTTGGCCAACAGCGCACGTACCTTGACGATGAACAAGTCGGTATGTTTCTCTCCTTGAGTCAACGAAAACAGTTTTACATAAAGTCAGTGTGTCGCGGTCGCCGAAGGCATTCTTTATCCGTTATAGAGCCTCCGACCACGACGACGTTTCAGTGACTGAAACGAGCAAAACACCCTCCTGCTTACTTCCGCAATGTGGACTTTCCAAGACAGGTTATTATCTAGAATAACACCCAAGTTCTTAACTTTTTTAAGTAGGCTATATCGACATTATCGTACAAAACAGGTGGGAGAGACTGGTTATTCAAAAAATCAACGAAATATCTGCCACCAATAATGAGAGCTTGTGATTTCGTTGGATTGACTAAGAGTCCGAAACCCATTGATGGAATCAATAGCGTCGTTGAGCTCCTCTAACTTAGTGACGATAAAGGTACAATCTTCATTGTTCGACTTTGAGCGACACTCAAACCGTGTTCGTGGCATTTTCGATATGATAAGACACACGCTGCTCGATTTATACCGAAGAAACACAACACAGGGTTCGATATAAGTCCCAGATAGTCACTTGTAGTGTTCTTTGCAACACGCGACAAACTTTTCGCTACATAGGTGTTTTATGAATTGTGGTTTGAATGAATTGACTGAATTTATAATATTGACTGAATTTATAATATTATTATGAAAAAAAAAAATTCTTACTGTGTTTTTACTATGGTTTTTCTAGCCTGAAATAAATGCATTTATTATTATTATTATTTTCATCTGTTTATTAATCTCAGGACCCTGAGGTCCTGGGCCGAAGCCAACTCGCAGAGGCCCTTTTGGTTACTATAATGGAACGTGATACCAACCGACGATTATCCCTGTACTATTATTATTTCCTTTATTCGTTGTACAAACATATAAATTATATTTTTAAATATTTAAATAAAAACTAAAAAAACATTTAAAAATATAAAAAATAGTGTCCCACCGGTTTCGGGAACAGGGTCCAAGCTACCGGCGGTCAGGGCTCCAGAGAAAGGAACCTCCTGACTATACGAGCCGTGTCCAGGAGTACAGCTTTCTGAATCAAGCCCTTGATCCAGCCGCCTAACGAGAGCCTCCTAAGGTGTTGGTCGAGGCTCTTGGCTATTAAGCCATTGGCTGAAACGACTATCGGTACAATAATCGCTGAATCCACTTCCCACATGTCGACAACCTCGCGAGCCAAGTCAATATACTTGATTTGTTTATCTTTCTCGGCTTTCACGAGGTTCTCGTCATGTGGAACGGATATGTCAACAATCATTGCACGCCTCTCGCATCGGTCCACCACCACTATATCAGGCTTATTGGCTACAATAGTCCTGTCAGTGATGATGGACCGGTCCCAGTACAACGTGATATCGCCATTATCGAGAACTGGGTCGGGCACATACCTGTAGTATGGCACCTCCGATTCCACAAGAGAATACTTCAGAGCAAGTTGCTGATGGATAATCCTGGCTACAAGGTTATGTCTATGCAAGTATTCCCCGTTAGCAAGACGAGAACAACCAGAGATAATGTGGCGGATTGATTCACCCGGTCGGTGACATGCCCGACAAATGTCAACCGTGCCGTCCTTCACAATAAATCTCCGGTAGTTATTCGTCATGATAACTTCGTCCATAATTGCACAGACAAAACCTTCGGTTTCCCCAAAGAGGTCACCGACGCGCAGCCAGGCTACGGACGCCAGTTGGTCTACATCGGGCCCATGAAGGGCCCGGAAAAAGCGTCCGTGAAGTTCCTTACTCTGCCATACTTCCTTGCGTACGTTAGTGTCAAGCACTACAGGTTTGCGCCAGTTCTCGTTAGCCAAGGAGAGCGGGGTGAATCCCTTGTCCACTGCCACTACATCACGATGCATACCCACGTCGGCGGCTAGGAAGTATTCCCTAAGACTGCATACCTCGCGATTGTGCAGGGTCTTAGCGTTTAAAAAGCCTCGACCCCCACACTTCCGCGGGATATACAGTCTCATTACCGACGACCGAGGGTGATGCATTCGATATGCAGTCAGCAGTGTACGAACCCTCCTATCCAGGGCATCAAGTTCCGTTTGAGTCCATTTGAGTACACCGAAAGCGTACATCAATACCGGCATGACCCAACCGTTGAAGGCACGCACCTTGTTACCACCTGACAGAAGGCTATTAAGTACCTTCTTCAGGCGGCCAAAAAAGCGATCCTTCAACGATTGCTTCATGTCAGTGGCATTGATGCCTAACGCTTCCGACATACCCAAATACTTGTAGGTTTCGGTTGGGGAGAGGGATCTCAGGTTTATGGAATCCGAGAGTTGGGTACCCACGTATTCCACTATCTCCCCTCGCTTTATATGCATGACCGCACATTTGTCCACACCAAACTCCATCCTGATGGCACTACTGAAGGTTTCAGTTACCTTCAGTAGCTCCATCAGTTGCAGATTGTTGGGGGCAAAAAGCTTTAAGTCATCCATATAAAGGAGGTGAGATATAACCTGACCACCTCTCTTCAACCTATAGCCTAGGCCTGAATTCTCCAGCAGTGTGCTCAGAGGATTCAAGGCTAGGCAGAACCAAAGCGGACTCAAACTGTCACCCTGGAATATGCCTCGCTCAATCCTTATCGCTTCGTTGTTCCTCTGGGTATGTCGACATCCTGGATAGCGAAGGACCGTCCTCCATTGCCTCATACATGATATCAGGAAGGTGCGAAGAGTTGCATCAACTTTATACAACTCCAGCACCCTCATGAGCCATGTATGAGGAACTGAGTCATAGGCCTTCTTATAGTCTATCCAACATGTCGACAGATCCTTTCGGGAACGCCGAACCTGTTGGCTAATGGCCATATCAATGAGGAGTAGCTCCTTAGTACCGCGGGACCCATTCCTACATCCATTTTGAGAGACAGACATGATGGTGTTATTATCTACATGTTGGTTAATTTTTTCTCTCAAAATGGATGTAAGAACCTTGTAAACTGTCGGCAAACACGTTATCGGCCGATAGTTTTTGGGTTCCGCGGTGCTACCAGATTTGTGGAGCAGGTGGGTAACTCCTGTTGTAAAAAACTCGGGTAGCGAACCAGACTCTAAGGCGGTCTGATACTGAGATGCCAAACGAGCGTGCGACCTTTGAAGCCACTTTATCCAAAAGTTGTGCAGCCCATCCGGCCCTGGAGATTTCCAATTAGGCAACGGACGGACTGCACGGGCCACATCCTGAGGGCTGATTGTGATTGCCCCCATTTCTGGTATCGATTCGCACGCTCGTTCGACCTCTCGAGTCCAACCACCTTCAGTATGACTGACAGGCACCGACCAGATGTTGCGCCAAAACGAACACATGGCGTCATCATCTGGTAGGCGCGTGTCAGTCACACCTTGGTCCGGTTGCTCCCAAGCCCTGTATACCCACCTTTCATTACTCCGGAATGTGCTGTTCTGGATGTACCGCTCAACCCGCCGCTTATACCTTCGTATACGGTTTGCCCATGTATACACCTTCTGCTTCAGGAAGTCGATGCGCTCTGTGACACGTGACATATAGTCTCGGGGGCTTATGTCAGTCCCCGAAAATGCCCGTCTCACAAAGCGCATCACTCGTGGGCGAGTGTTGCCCTCCCTGAAGCAGATCAGCTTGCCGATGAGTGCTCTGGCCCCACCAATACGACGCTCGATCCTGCACTGCCAGGCCGGCACAGCTGATTTTGGTCGTGTAGCTACGTCACTGTTTGGAAATTTAACGTGAGCTACACGACATGCCGCTACAGCCGCGCAGTACATGATCGAGTGTGTATCGGTGAGATCTTCGCAGTTATCAAAATAGTTTGACAACTGCGAATCCAGAGCAGCCACCAGCGCCTTATTCTTATTATGCATGGGCAAACGCGGTAAACGCGGTCTAAGTTCAAGCGGCATATTGCGATACTCGTGAATAGCACACTCCAAAGCACTCCTCAATTCATTGTTATATTGGGTACTTACATGTGTAACCATGTCAGTGCTCTCCTCGTCAGCGTGGTTGGGGAGATGGTTGGACTGTGATACCAGTAAAGGTAACACCGTCTGCGACGAGGAGGCAATGGCATGGCTACCCATTTCCGTTCGGAGGCGATCAAGCACAGTATCGTCCAACATATGATTACGCTGGATGACCCGCACCTGATCCGACAGTCGTTGGGCCGAAACGTTGACGGCTGGCTCAAGCACCTGAAACAAAGAGAGCATCCGAACACGGTACGCGGTCAAGTTGTTTCCTCCCTCTGTAGCCCCATAGTATGAGCGCATGACGTTCTCGTTGATAGATCTCGTCCATCGCATGCGCTGCACACTTCCGCCGGGAGCTGGGACCCTATCAGAGGCCGGTGGGCCTCGAGGTCCTAAGCCGCTCGGCGGCCGGCGTCCTCCCCGTCGACGCGCAGGTGGTGGAGTCGTCGGCGGAGAGAAGTACTCGTCGCTGGAGCTCGACGCAACTGCCGCGGCCGATGTCACAGCACTCACGATGGGGCTGGGTTCCGGCGGCGGCGAGGCGGAGCTGAGCGACGAGGCCGGAGATGGTGGGCGTGCTCTTCGAGCTGCGGCTCTCGTCAACATTTTTCTCAATTTCCCATTTTCAGTATTGTAAACGGCATGTGACAGCAGTTGTCACTCACTTTTTTCTCGGTTTTATTAGCATAAAATTTGTATTTTGTCATGATCTATATTTTATGAGGATCTTTAGTTATTTTATTGTTGGCTATTGTATTTGGGGTTTGATAAATTATCATGTAAAATTTTAATTTGTTGAAAATGGTTTAGAGATTTTATTTGGCACTTGACTATTATTATTATTATTATCTTTATTCACTATATAAACATATAAATTATATTTTTAAATATTTAAATAAAAATAAAAAACATTTAAAAATACAAAAAAATAGTGTCCCACCGGTATCGGGAACAGGGTCCAAGCTACCGGCGGTCAGGGCTCCAGAGGAAGGAACCTCCTGACTATACGAGCCGTGTCTAGGAGTACCGCTTTCTGAATCAAGCCCTTGATCCAGCCGCCTAACGAGAGCCTCCTAAGGTGTTGGTCGAGGCTCTTGGCAATTAAGCTATTACTCGACACGACTATCGGTACAATGATCGCAGTGTCCACATCCCACATGTCGACAACCTCGCGAGCCAAGTCAATATACTTAATTTGTTTATCTTTCTCGGCTTTCACGAGGTTCTCGTCATGTGGAATGGAAACATCAACAATCACTGCACGCCTCTCACTTCGGTACACCACCACTATATCAGGCTTATTAGCTAAAATAGTCCTGTCAGTGATGATGGACCGGTCCCAGTACAAAGTGATATGGCCATTATCAAGAACTGGGTCGGGCTCATACCTGTAGTATGGCACTTCTGATTCTACAAGAGAGTACTTCAGAGCAAGTTGCTGATGTATAATCCTGGCTACTAGGTTGTGCCTATGCAAGTATTCTCCGTTATTATTATTATTATACCTACTCACGTTGGGCAGCCACTTATAGCGTTGGATAGGCTATTGGGATAGTCTGAAACGCTGCGTGCCTGGTTTGTAAGCCGTTTATTATATAAAATACAGTCACACATGAAACCACGTTAATGCTTAGTCGACAAGAATCACACAACTGATACAAAAGCGCTAGCGCGGGAAAACGTGGCACAGCGCAGCGCGTCTCGCAGAGCACTATTTGAATGTTCGCGCATCGGCGCGTACTATTGCCGCGCGACCTCTGTACGCGGCAGGGGAAACAATTGCTGGGGCTACCAATTACACAACTCTGTCATGTATCTATACCATAACGCTATACGAAATATTGTACTTATTCAATAAATCATATCAATAGCTAAAAAAAAATATAAAGTTACTCACATTTTGCACGATGTCACAAATCTGTCAAATATTTCTTTTGTCAATTTGCTTGACGACATCCAAATTGTTGTAACAATAATTATCCAAAGAGATAGCGTAGCTGTCTCATTGCCTCGCGCAAGTGTCGGACATCATGTATTTGAACAAAAATGATCCAACCTCATTAGCACCTTTATTACCAACACCTGCATTCGAGCAATAACATGTTACGTCCCTCTTTTCTTTGCCAAAATGGATTTTGGCAAAGAAAAGGTGAACATGAAGCTCATTTACAGAGAAAAGTTCAAGCGAGAGGACGTAGAGATGAAGCTAAGAAACTTGCTATAGATGATGTATGTAATTTATTTCGCCGAATATGATATGGAAGCTATTTGTCATATTCCTATCTTCCAAAAAAATCTTTTATAAACGAAGGCTGCCTGTGTATAACTGTACTTTACTGGAGTAAAGTACAGTTATACATACGAAGGCTGCCTGTGTATAACTGTACTTTACTGGAGTAAAGTACAGTTATACACAGGCAGCCTTCGTTTATAAAAGATTTTTTTGGAAGATAGGAATATGACAAATAGCTTCCATATCATATTCGGCGAAATAAATTACATACATCATCTATAGCAAGTTTCTTAGCTTCATCTCTACGTCCTCTCGCTTGAACTTTTCTCTGTAAATGAGCTTCATGTTCACCTTTTTTGGCTTCTTTATCTTCATCATTCATATTATCATTTGCAAAGCATTCCTCGCACATAACTTTCCGTGGCTATACATGTTAATTTTGAGCGGTTCCACCTCATTTTCTTTACACTTATCAACGTATAGTTCAAATTTCTTCGTGACATTAAGGTATTGGTCAAGGTACTCTTTTTTAGACATGGGTCAGATTAGGTAAAAACTATACCTGTTCCACCTAATCCTAGTATTTAAAAATACCTAACCCATTTACCTAATCCAAATATTTTGTTCAATATAGACGCTGGCCTGTTACAAATATTGTACCGATATTATGTAGCATTTATGTGGATTGGGTAAGAAATTCAAGTATAAGTATAAGTCACTTTCCTGTTTAGGTTTGGAAAGATAAGCTATGACATCAGACTGATCTATAATGGAGACATCATTCTCTACTGCATGAAATATAGTTTTATTTTTCTTGTGAGATTTGAATCCTAGAACAACGAGTTTGTCTCCGACTTTTTCTTCAACCATGCAAACATACTGATAAGTTTTTTTTCCTTTGGCTGAGTTGAATTTTGCCAAAATAAATTCACCAGTTTCTGGACCTTGCCTAACATTTTCCCTTTGTGTTCTTTGGTCATCTGCAACCGACTCGCAGTCTGTTGCATCATCGTCGTTATCTAGAACGCTTTCGCGCAAATATCGCTGGCTTATGCTATCTTCCAAAATAATTTCGCCGATATCAGGTTCATTAATGGGTGTAAATGTCAAAGGTTCAGCCTCGGCAGTGGATGTCGAAGGTCCAGGCTCATCGATAGTTGAAATGCTCTTTCCTGGCTCAACGGCTAGTCGTTTTTTTTTACGTGTTGGTTCAGAATCTTTGCCAAAACGTTGTTCTTTCAAAAAATCAGTCAATGAATCCCTCACAGCCGCAGTTACGTCTGCTTCGTTTTGAGACGCAGGGATTTTGTTTAAAACTTTTGCTCTATTCAAAGGATAAATTCCCGTTGCATTGAAACCACTGATCAAATTTCTTCTAATAGCAGATGTGAACTCTTCATTGGCGTCACCAGGAGTTCGAACTTTGTCCATTTCTGTTAAGTTTTCTCTCAGAAGTCGTGGGAAAACGTCCTTTGGTACAGCTGAAGCTTTGGGGTTACTAAGCTTCCATTGTTCGAGGGTCTTTCTCCAAGCGGCTTTCATAGGCCGAAAAAAACTAACATCCAAAGGTTGACATATATGCGTAGAGTTTGGCACAAGACATACAAAACTAATGTTATGTGATTGGCATGTTTCTAATACGTCAGAATCTAAATGTGACGACAAATTGTCTCCAATTAACACTTTTTGGCCTTCGAGCCTATTAGCGTGAGGTAAGAAACAAGTCATAAACCAGTCTCTAAAGGTTGAAGCGTCTATCCACCCGCTTGCAGTCCTATTATATCTGCTGCTACGACTGCAACATGGTTGCTAACAGCAAGGATATCCAGCTATGCCTCTTTCTTTCCACGTATCGTATAAGTGCATGCTCTTGTAGATTACATATGGGGGCAGTAAAGTCCCATCGGCAGATCCACAAATCATAATACTAGTACAACTCTTCGAGTGGTTCATCACCTTTTCGGGGTGTTTAACACCGCGTCTGTAAATGCACTTCTTCTTGCCCGGGTCATCCGATAAATTTGACTCGTCATAATTAAAGATGTTCGACGGTGGTACGTTATCTATAACCTTTTCAAGATTATCAAAGTAGGCGTTGATCGAATCCCGGCCTACTGCAGCCCTTGCTCTTTTTATATTGGTGGCAACTCTTTGACCATATCCATTATTGTGGCGTTTTAGGACACTCATCGCCCAATCAATGCCAGGAATGTTATTTGTGAATTTAGCCTCATATCTTCCATGCTGTTCTAAATATGATTTTACAAACATTCGTAAGTCAAAACTGGTGAGTGGAAATCCCCAATCGGCACAAGTTGCGGCGGCTTTTAAAATTGCAACTTCCTAAACATATGTAAATACAGGTTGCCCTCCAGAAGTTGATCCATGCATTCCCTTATATCTATTGTATAAAGTACCGAATGGTATTTTATAATTTACCGACGCTGCGTTGATGCTCAAATCTCCATCCGTAACTTTTTGCAGAGCTTCTTCGAGGGTTTCATCCGTATAGTTCCTGTAGTGGCGGGTGGGTACCCGGCGTCTTCTTTGGATGACTTTGATAAGCAGTACTTTTAGTATGAATACACGCAAATTTTGTTTCTTGGGGTCACTTTGATAACTATCAATGTCGCCTCGTACCGTTAATCAATTAAAACCCAAGGAATTATAACAAAAAGAAAAAAAGGAAAAACTCAACACAGAAAACAAAATGGTCGTCATCAATCGAAGTTATCAGATTTATATTATTCTAAAGACACCGTATAATTATGAAATATAAGTTCTGAAACTGCAATAATAATACTTACCCTTGTACCACTGAAGTTCTCCAGCACACTATTTTGCTAGTTGTCGCACTATTAATTTTAAATCATTATTGTCATGGAATGTCACAGCTTAAACCGCAGCCATTTTTAAGAAATATGGCAAAACTGTCAATGTTGCCAACCCAAAATAAAAAAAAAATCTGCAGTCCATAGACTCCGAGATTTTACTAAAAAATCAACGAAAAAAAGTAATCATCAAAGACAACCCGCTATTCAAATGTTACCCTATTTTACGGCAAATGTACCTAATTATGCGATAAATTTTTTGGGAAGTGAAAATTTGTCAAATTCCTTTCGGTCAAACAAGGAAGACCCCTACTTAACCACCTCATTGTTTATAGAATTGATTAGAATGAGATTTCTTAACCAATTATTTACGAATTATTCCGATTTTACTGCTCACACGTAACCGCTTGTTCAATCATTTTTACCGCCCATTTAATTATTTTCCTGCTCAATTATTTATTCACTGATCCAATTCATTATTTTTATATTACTCATTTTTGTTTACTTTACTGCTTATTTTTAACTGCTGAACTAGTTATTAAACGTGCCATTTATAATTTTTAACTTACCAAAACCGCTATTTACAACTGACTCTTTAAATCAGTACCATTTAGAATCAACCCTGCTGCAGAAAAAATACGTTCACAAGGGACACTTGTAGCAAGGACGTAATACGATACGTACGATGATTTTTATTTTATTATCTACATTGTGCTCACACAATAGAAGCAACAAGAAATATGTAACCAAACATTATATGTAACACATTATATGATTTAAAAGAGTGTCCATGGAGTTTCTTGCACGTTCTTCTCCATAGAGATCTACGCTTTGGAACGTGCAATTTAGCTTCACTTTTCTTGGACTGACCGACATTTGACTATTCAAAAGTGCCTGCAAATGGTCTATTTGAAATAAATGCTTTGATTTTGATGTTTAGCCTTGTGAGTGCTAGGAGGTATAAATAAGGACATGCTTTTTGGTGATCTTTCCACCATTGCAGCACGTCAGTTTTCTTATCAAACATGATAATTTTATCTTCTAGGTATCTTTGTAAATCTACAATAGCCCGAGAATGCGCCGTTCCTCTAGGCTGAATTACGTATTTGAAGGTATGCGGAACACAGAGTAAAGTCCCACAAACCTCCGTGGAAAAGGGAGGATCCTCCGACCAGACAGGATGTTATAGTCTGGTGGGCGACTGCCCGATAGTTGTAGTCGGGCTGTCGTATATGTTCAAATCGCGCTGAGAACTTTGATTGCGCGATGCAGGATTTCGTATTTTCTTCGCAGTTCTTATGTGGCGTCATAGATGTCGCTACACGTGCATCGTCTCTTGGTAGTGCTTCCAGACTGAAGATGTTGATGTTGAAGGCCGTGTAAGTTGAACAGCACTGCTTGTAACATTTTGTTGCGATACATCATTAACATCCAATTCTTGAATCAAAGATGTTACTAAGTTTATCGCTGTTCTTTTTGCTTCGTCAGCGGTAGAGGAGTCCTCAAAATAAGGTTTGAACCGAGGATCCAGGAATATGCACAATGAAAAAGTGCGACTTCGGTCCAAATTCTGAAACCGCCTACCGATCTCTCTTAGCAAGTCCTGTCGAAAAGAGTCGACTAGGGGTAAACGCACATTCTCCATATTTGCAAGTGCCGTTTTTAGTCCCCTTGTAATGGGAATAACGACACTACCACATACGAATTTAGTCTACGTAGTATTCACGTCTTGTAGAGGTCTTTTTTCAATTTTTCCAGCTTGCTCCTGGTACCTTTTTAACTTCTCCCAAGACTGAGTTGACCGTTTAAAAAAACTAACAATGTTTCTAGACCTTGTTAAGAGATCACTCAACTCTGCAGAAGACCCTAAAGCGGAAGTAACGGCCAAACTTAACGTATGCGCATAGCATCCTAAATGCTTCCATCCCAACTCCAAAAGCGCCTTTTTAATATTGGCGCAATTATCGGACACAGCCAATACTACTTTCTCTGTTATTTTCCATTCATCAGTTACTCTCTTGATCTCTGTAGAAAGTTTTTGAGCTGTATATGATCCAGTTAAGGGCACATGATAAATTCATCTGCATCTATGTAGTGGGCTGTAATGGCCAAGTAAGCATAAGCCCGCGAAGTCCAAACACCGCAGGTGATGTAAATTGATCGGACTTTCTCAGCCACCTCTAGCAACATTTCGTTGCGAAGACTTTCGTATCTACTTGGCAGCAAATTATTTGAAAAATATTTTCGTGATGGCATTACATAAAAAGGACATGCAAATTTAATAAGAAGCTTGAAACCGCGGTTCTCAACAATGCGAAAGGGCTGGAAATCCATAATGAACATGTTCATTATGTGGTTATCGATGTCCGACTTACACTTACTTGCATTTTTTTTTTATAATATAGAACGCCATGGTGCGGTTTTTTAATTCGACCTGAGAATGTAACACTACAATACCGTGCTTGCCATAGTTGTGCTTGTTGAGGTTGAAGCAGTGGTACTTACAGGAACCGTCGTCTGTTCTCGTATATTGATTTCTCCTCGCGGCACCGATAAAATCACTAACGGATGTTTCCTTTTCAGGTGTTTATTCAGATTTGAGACGGTGCTTTTAAAAGAAAGTTTTGCATTGCATATTTTACACTTGGCGGCAGTGGCGAAGCGTGAAATATTGAGAGAGGTAAGCCGGAGCAAAAAAAAAAATGCTTGCCTAGCCTACTCCGAGCGCGGGCACGCAGTCTTGAGTCCTTACCGAAAATCTGTGATTGGCATCCTGGCTTCAGTCTTGTATAGGCAGATGTATCTTCAGTCCACTTTTACTATACGTGTAAGCACTGAGATATTGAAACAGTGTCTTGCAAGTAGGGTTGCCAGGTCTTGGAACTGAAAAGCCGGACAATCTATCCTATTTAGCCGGACGTTTGGTCAAAAAGGCCGACATTTTTTTTAAGTCTAATAAAATTCATGAAATCTTTTTAAATTCTAATGAAAAAACCATAAGATTAAGTGATATTATTGTTATACTATTACATGTCCACTTTGCTTGTGCTAGCGATACAAGGTAAGGCAAAACTCTAATGACAATTCTAAACAAAATGGTCTTTAAAAAGCCTAACAAAAGCCAAAAATGCTCAAATTTGGCCCGACCCTACCGGACCGCCTGACTATGTCCGGCTTTATCCGGACGCCTGGCAACGCTACTTGCAAGCATAATAGAAGTGGCTTTGATAAAAGCCGTTTGTGGTGAAATGATGATATGATGTAAATTAAAAAAGCCGGGAAGATTCATGAAAAAACCATAAGATTAAGTGATATTATTGTTATACTATTACATGTCCACTTTGCTTGTGCTAGCGATACAAGGTAAGGCAAAACTCTAATGACAATTCTAAACAAAATGGTCTTTAAAAAGCCTAACAAAAGCCAAAAATGCTCAAATTTGGCCCGACCCTACCGGACCGCCTGACTATGTCCGGCTTTATCCGGACGCCTGGCAACGCTACTTGCAAGCATAATAGAAGTGGCTTTGATAAAAGCCGTTTGTGGTGAAATGATGATATGATGTAAATTAAAAAAGCCGGGAAGATTCTTAATTTTTAGTAAAGAACGTTTTTCTATAGAAATAATTGCTAGGTCAGATAATCGTTCTTGTTTTTGAATTACGCATGTTGATATTTATTGTAAAGGGATATATGAAAATGTTTAAAAAAACCAGCTCTGAGAAGAACTTTTGCGTAGGTGTAGTTTTAAGAACAAAATCTATAAAAAATCGCACGAAAATTATCAGACTTCGCGCACGACCTTACTCATAGATCTAAACTCACCTCCCGCACGCGCACCCCCGAGCCCCGCCTTGGTGACGCTTGGGCCGTCCAGCATAAATCGTAATATTTTAATTTCGCCATAACTTCAAAACCAAACGTCCAATTTTAATCATTCAAAGACCAAATATTATCTACATAAACTGTACTTAGTGATGAAATAATTTATTTTGATAAGGGTCAATAGCATGAGTAAAATAAATGCGTTCAAATGTAATCCAAAAAAAAATCAAGATGATTAGATAAAAAAATGGTTGTTGTGCCTCACTCGACATAGATAGGTATACTGTTTCGCTGACTTTTTTGTAGATATTTATAAGATCTACAATTAATTAGAACATTTTACGGTTCTATCTTTAATAGTTCAGGCAGCGTACGCAAAATAAGTAATGTTTCTGGTTGATTTTTTACACCTTGTGTCCGAAAAACCCAAATATCTTACGGAACCCTATTTTTTTTCAAAATAAAATTTAGCCTATGTTACTCGTGGATAATGTAGCTTTCGAGTGGTGAAAGAATTTTTAAAAACAGTCTAGTAGTTTTTAAGCCGATTCAATAAAACTCTATCAAATAACTCGAAAAAAAACCGGCTTGCCGGAGCGCTTTAGAGCGCGCAGGTTCATCGACCTTTGTGTGACGTCATGACGTATTCTTGTATAGAAATTTAAACGCTAAAAAGCCGATTGCGCCTGCGGCTTATTTTAAAGCAACATGTTGTTGAAAAGCAAATTTTGTTGATTTAATGTCCATAGTGTATACTTAGTGTAGGCGTTTTGTAATGTTTCTTTGTAGTTTTATAATTACTGATTGTGCCATTTCTCAATTACGATAGAGAGTGGTTGTGTTCTAAATTTCTGAAGGGAAGCCGGTGGGAATCGAGTTGTATGGAACCTTCGTCACTGCTTGGCGGTGTCGTTTCCGATATTGACGTTTTATGGAAATAAAATTATTTCTTAAAACGAAACTGGGAAAACGTATACTTTTAACTCTATTACAAAGAATTGCAATGCCTAGTGATGTTGTTGTTCTTTCAGAATGTTGGCTGTCCTGCAACCCCGTTATTCCCATTCTGGATGGATATACTTCCCATAAGTCATCAAAAACTTTCAATCAGAATGACGGAGTGGTCGTATATGTAAATAATTCATTGGCAAATGTGATGGTTAAAGAACCGGTCGTATCCGAAGCAAACTGTCTGTTAGTAACGATTGGATCTGATGTGGCCATAATTGCTGTCTACAGACCCTATGCATTTAAGGATCTCTCAAAATTCATACAATCTTTGGACAGTGTTCTATGTGAAGTTGAATCTTATAGAAACATTGTAATTGTGGGAGATATAAATATTGATATTTCCAACAATAATAAAGATTCATACTCGCTGGAATATTTGGACTTACTATCTCACCATGGACTTCTCCCGGGACACACGTTGCCTACTCACGGATCGACTTGTCTTGACCATGCCAATTTAAAAACAACTTTCGCTAGCACAGTCTTGGTGCTTGAGTCTACTGTCACAGATCACTTCGCAGTTATACTTTCTTTATCGCTCAATGGAATCAAAACAGTAAACTCTAACCAAAGCACGAAAATAAACTATGATGAGCTTGCCAATGACATCTGCAACATTAATTTTGACCCTGTCTATTCAACGGGGGACCCTAATTTGGCTACTGAATATCTAATTGAACCGATTCGCCTGGCTTTATCTAAGAACACTAAAACTATCTCTATCTCACGTAGACGCAGGCCGATTAAGCCCTGGATAACTCAGGGATTACTGAAATGTATGCGCCACAGAGACAATCTATATAAGAAGTTAAAAAAAGATCCATCAAACGAAGTCCTCGTGGTGTCCTACAGAAGGTATCGCAGTTTCTGTACAAACCTACTACGAAAAGCAAAAAGAGACTATGAGAGACTGGAATTTGAAAAAGCAGGTAGAAATTCTAAGCAGCTTTGGCGAGTAATTAAGAATGTCACAAACTTAGGTCAACTAAAGTCTTCAGCCCATGATCTTTTGGCGGAAAATAACGATAAGCAAAGCGCTTTAGATGAAATCAACTACTATTTTGCAAATGTAGGGAAACACCTAGCTGATAAAATACATAGAGACCCACAGTCTGTATTGCTGCCCACCCCCCAGAAAGAATCGTTTGTACTGCTTAAGACAAATGAGCTGGAAGTGGAACGCTTAATCGTTTCACTAAAGAATGATTGTGCGGTCGGCTGGGATGGTATTTCTTCTAGTCTTTTAAAACGACATAAAAATGTTATTATACCTCCGCTGACATATGTTTGTAACCTGTGCCTTGAAACTGGTGTCTTCCCTGACTTGTTTAAAAAGGCACTTCTTCACCCTATTTTTAAATCTGGAGATCGTGACCGTGTCGAAAATTATAGACCCATATCTGTACTGCCTGCAATGTCCAAGATACTGGAAAGAATAATAAATTTAAGGCTGGTTGCATATTTGGAGGACCGCAAACTATTGTCAATCAACCAATTTGGCTTTCGAAAGAATCTGTCTACTGCCGATGCTGTTCATAAACTGGTTAATCACATAGCTCAAAAACTGGATAAGGGTAAGAAATGCGTTGCATTGTTCCTGGATCTCGCAAAGGCATTCGACACGGTCTCGATTCCCATCTTAATATCTAAGCTTGAGTGTCTAGGTATACGAGGTGCCCAACTTTCACTGTTTCAGAGCTATCTTACAGGCAGAACACAATGTGTTAAAATTGGACCCTGTTTTAGCTCTGACTTAAGCATTGCTTTTGGTGTGCCACAGGGCAGTATTCTCGGTCCCAGCCTATTTCTAATCTACATGAATGACCTGTGTAGCCTCAGCCTGGAGGGTGGTTCAATATTTTCGTATGCGGACGATACAGCACTAGTATTTGCATCGGATAGTTGGGTGGACACATATCGCCTTGCACAGAAGGGTTTTAACATGGTTAGTAAATGGCTTAGTGGCAACTTGCTCACACTGAATATTGCGAAAACGAAGATGTTGGATTTTTCTATCCGATATACCAATGTTCCAGAAGCAAGTTCACTTTATGTTGCTGCCCAGTTGAATCAATCTAATACTATTAGCGACGGAAATGGCACTCATGACCACAACATCTGCAAGGTTGAACGAGTTCCATCGGTTAAGTATCTTGGGATTATAATTGACTGCAACCTTACTTTTAGGGATTACATAATACATCTGTCGAACAGAGTGCGTAAGTTGATTTATATTTTTAAACAACTGCGCCAATCGGCGGATGCTGCTATAATGAAAATGACATATCAAGCCTTGTGCCAATCGGTTCTGGTCTATTGTATCTCTTCCTGGGGTGGTGCAGCGAAATCTCACTGCATCCAGATAGAACGCGCACAGAGAGCCGTCCTTAAGGTGTGCTGTTTCAAGCCAAGACTTTATCCCACCATTAAGCTCTATGAATATTGCCAGGTTCTAACAGTTAGGCAATTATTTGTATTGGCCACTGCTATCAAACAACACGCTATTACTAACTATTCGCAGGAAAAAAATCGCCGCAACCATCTGGTAGCTAAAGCTGTTCCACTCAAAACATATTTTAGTCACAAATTCTTTATTTTCCTTGGTCCACATCTATACAATAAATTACACCGTATTCTTTCCTTGCACTCATTAAACAAACATAATTTTAAGCTCACTCTACAAGCTTGGCTTCAAAGCCAAACATATGCTGCCACTGAAGCTCTCTTGGACGTATTAGTCTAATCACACAAATTCCAAAACATCTTTTCTGTCACACATACATATTCACCATAACACTCTCTCACACACACACATACACCATAACCTCCCCATACATACCTACGCATATATAATATTTCACCATAACACTCTCATACACACACATACACTAAAAACTCTCCATGCGTATATACTTTTATTACTTATTCGCTATTTTAATTTTATATTCCTACTGTCTTTAGTCATTTACTTCTTGTGGTTTTTAAACTCACAAAAAATTTGTAATCTGTCTTACTTGCTGTATTAATATGTAAGCTACTAATTATGTAATTTGTAACAGGTGGGGACCTGGTGACCTGTATTACAGGTGTTACTACCTTCCACAGGCACCAGCGATCCACAACCAAAAATTGCCAGCAATGGTTTTTAGTATAAAATTATATGTATTTTTTGGCTTGTGGTGAGAAAATAAACGTTATTATTATTATTTTCATTTCTTTATTTATCACAGGACCCTGAGGTCCTGGGCCTTTGGGAGGCATACAAGGAGCCGAAGCCAACTCGCAGAGGCCCTTTAGGTTATTCTAATGAATCTTGATACCAACCGACGATTATCCCTGTACGCGCTATACTAGTGCACCCAAGGACAATCCCCGGTTTGAAAAACTATTGCGATTTAATATGGAAAACTAAATAATAGGGCTATGGTTTTTGGAGTCTTAAGTGGACTGATAACATGGAACTATGTTAAGACTATGGCCCCTGCCTGAACAATGTCATTAATATCCAT
Organism: Mythimna lalbum; assembly: GCA_949319445.1. NCBI lineage: Eukaryota > Metazoa > Arthropoda > Insecta > Lepidoptera > Noctuidae > Mythimna > Mythimna lalbum. Next base: position 12,432,384 of record OX439357.1, on the reverse strand, counting down.
CGATAAAAGGCAGGGGGTGACTTGCACACTCAATAAATGGGCCCCCAAAAACGGTCGCTAGCACGAAGTGACGTAGCAACAAGAGGGCAACATATCCTGAGGCGCTTGAGGAGTGGAGAGGCATACCACGGCTATCAGGACAATCCCGGAAGTACGGTCAAGATCCCTACCAGCACCTTACTGGATTATGCATCCTTCTCCCGAGCATGTTTGCTCTTGCGAATCTCCACTCAAGCCAGCCAATAAAGGCAAGAGAGAGGTGGGAGCTCTGTTCCTCGTCAGTGTTCACTACGGCCGGCCAATAAAGGCAAGCCGGAGATGAAGAACAGGAATTCTCCCGGGAGATCGGGTCCGTGGGGTCGCTAATATCCAACAGTTCGCCACAAAACTGCCCTGCGGATTGTATCTCTCTTAGTCTGGCCCCTCACCCTAGGTATGTTACGGTAAAGGAAATTCTACCGATACAGACCTAGGGCATGTTGGAGCACACAAGCCCCACCACGACGTCAACGTAGAGATACGACGATGGGGTTATTATTATTATTATTATTATTATTATTATTATTATACGTGTGTTAAATGAATGTCACCATTGTAGCGCCACGTTGTATAATATTTTTTACTAAATTTTTCACACTTGAGTTTTGTCGCTTATTTACTTGCAACTTTGGAAAAATTTGATGCAGTTAGAAGTTAACTTCTGAGCTTTGTAGTACATTGTAGACTTTTCTATTTGTCTTCGATCTACTTCTGAACTGGGCAAACTTTAAACAGTCTTCTTTGATGTGATTGTACTCCAGACTTGTCATGTCTGGCTTTTCACAATTTTCACCATAATCTTTATCTTTGGTTTTTAAAAATAGTTTTCTACATTTTCTGTTACAATATATCAATGTTCTTTGTCTTTGTTTTGAGCGCTTCTCCTCTAATTTTAGCGACTTCTCTCTAATATCGCTGTGTGTAAAATGGTAAGTGGGCGCTTTGTGTTAAATGATACCACGGCAGCGTTGCATCTTGCTTCATAGCCCCGACGTAATGAAAAGTTTATGCGTTTCCCACCAAAAAATTTAGCAATTATACTGTTGAAAGTCTACTCTATTGCTGTTACTATTGTGCATAAGACTTCGAGCCTTAGCTGCCACAGTGTTAAGCACAAATTTAATTATATGCCATATAGCATACATCTTCAAAATTAAAGTTAAGTGTTCACTGTTGTTTTGGCTAGTACAATAATAGGGTTGGCAGTTTTCGTGATTTCCGAATGCATGGTTGTATGAATTCATGATGTCTGTGAATAGATTATTTACTTTTATGTCAAAGGTAGCGTTTTTTGGAAATATATTATGTTCAGTTATGGATGATCAAATGACTTTACGGACAGCTAGGCTTCTTTGAGTAGTAATTTTTTTTCTTAAATTTCAAGGATATTTGGTTTCTAGAGCTATATTCTTTAGCTTTTTACACGTGTTTCTGAAAATGTGATTTTTGCATTCTGCTTTTTCAGGTAGCTCTTAAATGTAATTATATTATTTTGACTTTTTTGAAAATCTGTTCCATTCAATATTAATAATTATAATTACTCTATTTGACACTATTTTTATTTTAAATTTGTAATGATGAGGACCAGAAGATTTTTTTTTAATTCATCATAATATAATATTTCACAACTATCACACAACGCTGTCTAGTCCCAAGCTAAGCAGAGCTTGTGTTATGAGTACTCGTAACACAACTTGTCTAGTACTAGACAACTGATAAACACACTTATATATTTCTAAATACATACATATATAGTTAACTTAGCTCCAGTGGAAAGGTGTTACCAGAAGAATAAGTTCTACGTTCGCTTTGTGTGCTAAAATAGAGATCACAAACTGGCAGATTTTCATGAATTCTGTAATGTCACCATTCACTTCCCTACTTTTGAGAAAATTGCACCACTGTGTAGTAAAGTTTTCAGAAAAAAAAAATGTTATCTGAACTTCTACAATATTCTTTTAGAACTTCGTATTCGTCAAACAGTTTCACGTCGTCAACACTGATATTCAGCTAGAGAAAAATTATACAGTTGAAGCTAAATCAGAACTTAAGAAACTTTTCATTTTTTTTTTGTAAAATCATCCACCGGAAGGAAGAGAATTCTTCGATATTTTTCATCCATTTTTCCAAATAAGATGTTAAATCCACATACAGGCCCATAATCTGTTTTAAAATTATCGGTACTTATTCTGTTGTTTTCCAAAGTGTTCAGTAGTCGAATAACTATCAATGATTTAAAATTTTCATCTTTACGAGATTTGAGTGCGTTTAAAGTTGTGTTTAATATACAGTTAATTTCTACAATAGTAACACCTTCTTTCTCAATAGCTTGAATTTTGGATTGAAACAGAGGCATTAATGAGTGAATATGTCATAAATAATTTTTGAGAATGGCCACACCTGTGTTGATTTTGATTTTCGAATCCTCCGATTCTTTTGCAATCCTTGAATTGATAAACTGGACGGAGTAAAAATGCTTCAAAACTCCATATCCAGGCTCGATAGGACCATGTTGTGAATTGATCCAGGTATTATTTTAGGGAAAATCGACGAAAAAATAAGCTTGCTTCAACGAAGGTAAAAGTGGATATTTTTAAATAAAAAAGCGGGTAAAACCATGTAGAAAATACAAAAGTAAATTATCGCTGCAAAATCGCAGGTCGAGCATCTGCTGCTACACGCCGTTGACTTGGCGTTCTTGCGGAAATAGACACTGATGCCAATACTCGTTTCTAGTCCGTCTGTAATATTTTCACTTACGAAGTACAACTTGTATCTTGGGTCTAAAACCATAGCGCCTGTGTACGTTCGACTCTGTTCCAAGTTAGAAATGAATGCCTGTTTCTGAGAGCAAATCCTGTCGACACATTCCAACTTCATCCGGAAAAATGGCAAAATTATTTTCTTCCCGATATGGCGGACTAATGATCTCGTTGAGAGCATTAGTTAAACCAATTGTTAAAAGGATGACGGAGCTTCCACTAACATATTTTTGACCGCTCATCTCTCTCGTTACTTCTTCACACGCTTGTAAGACAACAATCAACGACTGGCAAATGTCCCATTCAGGACACGTTAGAGTCATAAAATTGCCTGTGTCTAAATTGCTGAGTGCACATTTGATTTCATCTTTTAGTTCGACCAATCTTTCTAGCATATAAAATGTAGAGTTCCACCCTGTAGCGACATCTTGGATTGGCCTCTTCACTACCTTATTAGTCTGCACTTGGTAATTTGTTCCACGCCAAATGACTTATTATGTACGTATGAATGGGATAACACGTTTTGGACTGCCAGGCTAATTATATGCCAAAATGCTTCCATTTGAATTGTTATAGTGTATTTTTTTTATTAGTCCCATTGTCAGAAAATTCAAGGACTTTATCTAAAATGTTCCATTCGCTGGCCACATTTCTTGGTTCTTCAGTTAAATGGCGTCCCGTGTGGCTGTTTTCTAAAACTTTATATTCCAGTAGAACAGACTGAAACAAAAAAATGTTATCAATATAATGACCCGTAACTGCTAGGTGCGAGTCATTATTACCTGACTTGACAGTCGTTAGGCATACATTTTTACCGCTTTTGTAATTTGTACTTGTTTTTATTTCTTGGTACATTCTCGGCAATAAATTATTGGTGAAATACTTTCGCGATGTTATTGCGTAACTTTGAAAAGCAAGCTTAATTAATTTGCAAAAACCCTTGTCCTCTACTATTGAAAATTTTTTAAGTCCAATACGAACAAATTCATTAAACGGACGTCAATAAGTTTTTTTTTTAAATCGTCAAACGGTTCCGTCAACTACTGCTGATTTACATACTTGGAAGTACCATCGGTGCAAGAAGGGGTCATTGCCGCAAAGAAAAGAAATAACATCTGAAAGCATGCGAAGCCATGTATGCCCCATAATGTTTTTGATAAAAATGCATACGAAGCCACATATGGCATCAAAGCAAAGCTCAAAAATTACGAAAAATGCCGAAACGATAAATATTTTACTTTAAAGAAAAAACATTGTATTTTGAAATTCTTAGGATTTTTACTTACTGTTTTATTGCTATTTTTCTATTTATAAAATGAGCACCAATTATATAATTACACTCAAACGGATAGACACGCTGTAGGGTAGGGTGGTATAAGATTGCGCAGTTTTCGATCAATTGGTCATCAAATAAAAAATATTAATCATAGCTGAGATCAATTATTTATTTATTAAACCTTAATAATATGGCAACAAATTATTATACGACTGGTAACAAAAAACATATAATCTTCTAAGTAATTAAACCAAAATAACAAATCGGGAATTGCGCAATTTTGCACACCCTAGTTTGTAAATTTGCGCATTGAGATCGATAAGATTGCGCAACTATATTATTTGCACATATCACAAATAAAATCGCCTAACCTTGCAAGTATTGCACGCGATCCAGTCTTCTACGATTGGCTCCTTGTATACTTCGTTGCAACCACCACACCTCCAAATCTTCTTTTTATTATTAGTCTTTGGTATAGTTGCTGTTTTCTTCTTCTTTGGCTTTGGTTCAGATTTAGACCTACTATTCTGTTCATTTTCTTTGTCTAGCTGTGTTTTATATGGTGAACTGCTAATCACTTCTGATTTTTTGTGCTTCCGATTAGAACTCCTTTTTTGTGTAGATTTTGGAAATGGAATTAGCTCAGCCAACGGTGCTGAACTTATTTGAATACTAGACCTCGCATTCACAACAGATGAGTGTATCCCACATTACACAGGCGAATAACACGGGATGCTAAAATCTTCTCTTGTTCAGGGTCTAGAAGTGGTTTCCGGGCCAAAGTAGATTTTGTCTCCTTTTTCTCTTGTAAATAACGCCTTAGAGTACGTCTTGGCACATTATAATGCTTTGCAGCCGTATTTACTGCATCTTACCGCTTTTGACTGCAGTTAAAGCTTGTTTCATTGATGCTTTTGACCAATTACCTCGAATCCCTAAGCTTTATAGCGTGCCATGGTCTAAAACAAAAAAAAAAAAAATCAAAACGTTTATAATTTTGTACCGGAAATATGGCCTATTTGCAGTCATCAATTTTTTACGTTTTCATATTCACGAATGAACAACACACTATTACTATGATAATTAGACAAAGAAATATCAAATTACAATCGTCACACAACATCGTAATGTGATTTACAAAGATTCTTATTTAAAAAATAACATAATACAGGACAATACTTACCAAATGTTTTTATAACCTCAACAGCGTGTTTCACTTTAATTGACACTGGGCGACTAGTGGGCGCGCGGGAAGGGTGACAGGTACGCCGTTCGGATACACGCGACACTTTAAAATATTTCGTATTTGAAATAATGGCATGTGGCCATATTTTCCGGCTGGCCATATTCGACCCAGGTACTTACATCACTTTCTGCCGCACTGTTTTGAGCATGTCTAGAATGTTTTACAGCATTTGCTAACAATAAACAATAAATCAAAACTGGCACTCGTCATGGGTACCTTGTATTCATATGCGGAAACCAAAAAAACACGATTTCGAATCTTAAACCAAATTATAAATCAGATAACTAAGATGAAATAAACAAGAGTCACTAATTCAAACAAATTATACATTCTTCAGCAGAAAAAGGATCGTAAGCACATAGTTAGCAATCATTGCACCAAAAATATGAAGTTTACAAAAAAGTTCTAGTCATGGCTAGCATTAAATGCGTCGGTCTTTGTGCATTATTCGTATGTAGCTCCTCTCGACATCCATAGCAATATTCAGTTCTGACAAAGTGAGTTCCAGGCCAGGCCATTTAATATGATTGTAGTAACACTGTACAAAATCATATCTTGCTAGAATTTTATTAATATCGTAATAAATAATCATGCTGTAGCTCTAAAGGTGCAAAAAATATTATGCTATCAAACCTTATATTAAATCGTTACCACATTAGATGCTTAAAATTTGGATAGGATTGCTTAAGAATTGAGAAAGAAATTATGATGGAAGTAATTTCTTGTACTGACGAAATTAATACCTACATTATTTTTTAGCTTTCTAGACATGGATCGCATATAAAATCAGGATATATTTGCTGACCAATACATTCGCTGCAGTATATTTTTTTGCAAACCATACATGTCCCTTTTTGTCCATAGATGGTCGTAAGTAGAGTTCGTTACTATAACAATGAATACTCGTCACTATCGTATTGTTACGTTACTCGTTACTACTGATACCGCATATCATATGAGCAACGAATCAAGTTGTACGCGTATAGTGAGATGCAAAAACAACAAGTCGGTGTCGAAAATTATTTTTTGACAATAAAATTTAAAACATGATAACTATAAATCAGCATAGAAATTGTTTTGCTTAGAATAAATTCAAACATAAAAAATGATAAAAACATGATTTTTTTTTTTCACACCTTTCTTCTTGAGACTCTGAAATTAAACTGACTGAAGTTGTGGAATAAAAAAAATTTAATAAATGTTTTTGAATTCACCACGCATGACGCACGACCAGCTAACGTTTCAATACGCATCAACGGAACTTGCGTGAACTGAAACAGTGTAGGTACCCATAATACGCAAAATGCGAGTAACGAAATGATTTCATGAGAAACGTTTCGTTACACGTTATTAGATGGCGCACCCGTTACTCAGAACCGAATACATACGGTTTCCTACAGCTCTAGTCTAAGACATTTCTGACATTGGACACCCTTTATTGTTTGAATTTTGCAACGTTGAGTGCTTGGAACGATATTGTCGACGGAATTATGATGAATTTCAGTTAAGACCTTTTTTGATTTTGGAAAGAACCTCCTCTCTTCTAATATCTTTGGTTCATTTGTGGAAATACTCTCATGGTAAATATTCTTCCAATTGTTGTACGCTAATTATTGGAAGCTTCATCGTATCAATTATTTCAACAGTATCAATTATTTCATTGATAGATAACGAGCAGTAAGATACAATTTCTACTGTCGTTTGATCGTCTTTAATACGAGAATCTACAGGTTGATCAAAGGGTAGATTCATCACAGCTGAAGACAATAAAAACGAATCAACTGGATTTATACTATACTTGCCATCAAGAGTTATTCTAGGATATCACATAATAAGGTATTGGAGAAAAACACACAAACTGTCCTCTTTGTTCTCCACAAAAGCAGCTTACATCTCTATATGCTATTTTGAATTTGTCATTTTTATCTGTTAGGGGAGAGGGGTACAAAATGGTATACTAGTTAGAAAATCAGTCATAAAATCTTTATTTATTAATAATATTCAACACTTTAGTAACTGTGTATTCTTTGGTTCATTACCTATTAGGATTATAGAGATCAATCAACTTAATACAAAAACAAAAGAATAATTCAACTTTTTTATCTTGAAAAAAACCGTTTTGTCCGCCCTAGTCGGGTAAAATGACACACGTGATGTGGACAAAATGGCATACCATTTTTTTAATGAAAATCTGTCGATTAGAGACAGAGTTCACACGTAAAACGCTTTGTATTTTTCGGAACATCTGCACATGATGCATGAGCCCATCTTTTATAGCTCAAGCACATTAACCAGACCTCCTTTGGCTTGGACCTGGAGTAGAGGTCATTGCAATAAATGCAAGGACAATCTTCATCATCATCTCCGACTTCAGTGAAAGCTTGTAAGGAAGAGAAATCATTTGTCGGAACTAAAATCCAAAGCTTTCGTAACCTTTCTCGTGTTTTTCTTTGAAACAGGTGGAGGAGCTGATTTTGCTTTTGCCTCTTCTATATTTGGCGTTGAAGTTAATACCAATATTGTTGGTTTCTTGCGTGGTTTTCTTTTGCCTTGTCCAGCCACATATGTTCCTATCGGCACTGGAGACAGCACGCTGACTGGAACATTGATATTCATGTCTTGGAGTATAAATTTAGATGATGTGGGTGTCGTAGGTATTGCAGTAGCTGTGTCTCTAGATTGGGCTACTGAGAGTGGAAGTGGGTTGTCTGCGGCTGATGTGCTTGCAATTATCAGTGATGTCGAACTGCCTGCTTCTACCTGAGATGGACCTGATGACGGTATGCATAGGTTTTCTGCTGTCGTTGAATCTTCTTCGGGCTCTACCCGATCTTGTTGAATGGGGATGTTAGTCGTCTCAGCAGGCTCAAACAAATAATCTGGAAATATGTTTGGATCAACAGGCCAGAGACCTGTTTTTTGAAACCCAGTGACGGCAGTTTGAATCGTTGCTGCTTTGCCATAAGCTTTGTTGAGAATTGCACCTATTTGAAAATGAGTAACAACTCTGCCTGGATGGTTCTTTAACCAAGTGCTCACTTCTTGATTAAAATATGTCTTCAGTGGCCCATAGAAAGATACGTCTAATGGTTGCATGAGGTGCGTGCAGTGAGGTGGCAAGCATACCATAATGATTCCATGCTCTTTTGCGAATTTTAAGCTTTCAATACCTTTATGACTTATATGTCCATCAACTACCAAAAGCACTTTATCATCAAGACTCGCTTTTACATGCAACTGAAAGTGCACCAACTATTTATAAAACACAGCTGTTGTCATCCAACCTGATTCCTGGGCAATACGCAAAGTACCGGTTGGAGCTTCGTCTATCAACTCCGTTTCATGATTTTTCTAGGATAAATTAAACACGGCGGGACAAAATGACCATTTGCACTCATGCAACAAACAACTGTCACATGAGACCCTTTTTCAGCACTAGTCAAAGCCCCGACCTGCTTACGCCCAGTAGTAGCAAAGACCTTTTGGGGTCTCTGGACTGTTGATAAAGCCGACTCATCGACATTGTAGAGCCTATGAGGAGAAATGTTGTTGCTCTGAATAATGTCTTGGTAAGTGTTGAAAAATTAGTGCTACTTGCGGTTTGTTAAAGGCTTGGGCTCTTGCAGCTGAAGTCGCTTCAGGTTTCCTCAAGGATATGTCTGTGTGTCTGAGTCGAAATCCAGCCAACCATTTTTTGCCTGCCATCTTTTTTTCATTGTTGAAGTTATGAGGAATATTATTAACGTCTGCAAACTGGTAGGCCAATTCCAAAACTTCATTCCTTGTGAATCCAAACAATCTCGTTTCTAGTAATTTAATATGTTCTACCAGTTCTCGTTCCATTTCATATGTGAAGACACTCCTGTACCTACCTTTGGTTGGTTGTGTGGTGTGTGATTGGTACTCACTGGGTAGGTGGCGAGTAAATAAAAGTCTGTGATGTTCCTCCAGGTATATTTTCACACACACAGCACAACAACACGGTTCACAATAGAAGGCGCAATAGCCAAGCACGAATAGGTACGATGGCGACGAGTTTACCGAAATTCGATACGGAAAATGTCCTCGGGGTGATATCGACACCTTAGCGCGGGTATATTGTAAACAATAATAATTAAGAGTCGCGAGCGCACGTAACTCTCGCGGGCAGCGTAGATCGTGCGTGCGTGGTGTGTGGACTGGGGTTGCGTGTTCAAATCACGTCGGGGTCACCAGTTTGGAGGTAAGCGGAACAGAGAGTAAAGCCCCACTTACCTCCGTTGAAAAGGGAGGATCCTCCGACCAGACAGGATGTTATAGTCTGGTGGGCGACTGCCCGATAGTTGATGTCGGGCTGTCGTATATGTTCAAATTGCGCGGAGAACTCTGATTGCGCGATGCAGGATTTCGTGTTTTCTTCGTAGTTCTTATGTGGCGTCATAGATGTCGCTACATCCCCATACCTAAAACAATAAGGCGAGTACGTGATTAAATCCGCTCTGATCATGCTTACATAACGTTACAGTTAAAAAATACTACATAAGTTGGTAGGTACCTTTAGTAGTTGGAGCTAAGAATTTCTTTTGTTTCAGTGCATGTCTTCTAAGAGTCGACTGTGGGACATTAAATACTTTAGAAGCCAATAGCCAGCCCATTTCATTATTCTTCACAGCTTCAATAGCCTTTTCCATGGAGGTTTTATCCCATCCCTGTCGGTCTGTTTTTCTAGAATAGTTACGAGGCATGATTGTTAATAATCTGAAAAAAGAAAAAAGGGTGGGTCAAATGCGTATGCTGTTTTACCCGAACAAGGCGTATGCCATTTTGTCCACTTCATAACCTTCAACATAAGAAAACAATAACTAAAAAAATAACTAGAATTATGAGATTTCAAATCATTTTCGAAGTTATTTAGTAAAATTACAATAAATTAATGCTAAATTCAAACAAATTAACGTAAACTTTTACGAGAAACAAAATCCGCCTGAGTAAAACTCGTGACAGCAAAAACTAAACAAACATGTGTCCGCACCACACGGCCCAACGGACGCGACTGGCGTCACCACAGGGTGCGACCTGTTACTAAGCGATCCTCTACACGCCATTTTGAGAACTATTATGTCTGTGGTTTTGGAGAAAAAGAGGTGTTCCATTTTACCCACCTATTTCATTTTGTAGAGAACTGGTAGTTTAGCTGGCAATATTTTTAATATGTTGTCAACATCGCTTTTTAAGAGCGTTCACTCCAAATTACGCAAAAACCATGATTTTCATACCCGTTTATATCCATGAATGATTTATTGTATAAACATGTGGTTTACCAATAACATTAGGAAATATTCTTGTCTAAATAGTTAGATATGATTTTATTTAAAATAAACTCTTCTGTCGTGATAATTAGAAACACAATAGTAAGACAATGGGTGCGCGAACGCCGGCGTTCGCTTGGGGTTTAATGAATTAATAGCATGCTTCTGTACTATGTTCACATGTGTTGGCGGCACGACTTTTGCTTATGATGAGGCGTGTAAATAGCCTCACCTAATTATGAGGAGGGAGTTTTAAGACTACCCATTATGGCGGTGGAGGCAAATTTAAATTTCACAAAAATTAAATCCGTGTTGATGATTCGTTATGAGACCAATACCCACTACATCTATTTGCAGCAAAGAAAGCCCACGTACCTTGCGAATCCAGGGACCTCACTTAGAACCAGAAGATGGAAGAAGCCTCGTTCACGGGCGCGTGGTTGTTGTGTGGGCTGTCGGCCGGCGAGCTATCTTGATTATCCACTAGGGATGTAACGGAGGTAGTTTTATCGGAACCGAAATCGGAGTCGGAGTTTTTAAATTTGATTTATCGGAATCGGAATCGGAGTCGGAATCGGAGTCGGAGGCAGGGTCAGAAGTGGTGGCATGAGAAAGAATTTTTATTTACGTAAAAATAAAACATTCTTTAATCTTTTTTTTTTAATTATAAAATAAAACACAAACAATGAAAAAAAATTAGCATATTATTTCCAAATAAACAAGAACACACATTATATTAAATCTATGAACCTGTTCATAACAGTCGACACAGGCCGCCGTCGCCGCTATGTTATGCTTCGACCTCCGATTAAAACCTCCGATTTAAAAGTGTCGGAGCCGAAGTCGGAACCGAAGGTGTAATAATAATCGGAAGTTCCGACTTAACGGAACCGGAGTCGAAGCTCCGTAACATCCCTGTTATCCACCGGTGGACTGATCAGGGCCTCAAGTCTGCTATTACAATAGTGTCAGAATGGTCTATCATTGACTTCATAATTGTTGATTTTGACAAGTTTTGGTAATCTACTAATATAATGGCGTCATAATGACATTCCAATGGTCAACCACTGACACTTCATTGAAAGAAGTGGCATAAAATGGTAATCTTGTTCATAATGACAAATGAATATCTGACGTATGCGGTAATTTGCAAAACTTTTGACAGTTGTTTTGATCAGTGACCTACCATTAGAACGTTATTGTGCAGTTATTGGTTTTAATAAGCTCGATATAGTCATTCTACCACCACTCTATAACGAGTCCATTGACCGATCAATGATCGATCATTATGATTTAGTAGATTACGAAATTTTTGCAAAATGACAATGGGATCGTGTTGGAATGACGAATTTATAAAAATAGCAGACTCGGGCCCCAGAACTCGTGAAAAACACCACTGCACTATAAGTTCACAATGTCTCACGGCCACAGATGCACTTATTCCATGAGAATTGTCAGGTTTTCAACAGATATGGGATTTTTATCGCGGTGTCCATTCGACGTATTGCGAATGGCGCGGAAAAGCGGAGTGTGTAGGACGCCCTCTATGGTCGCTCGCAAGCATCTCAAGGAAACGCTCGATGGTCTAACCAGTGGGCTCTGCGGTAGTAAATATTGACGTGCGAATCATCAATAGAGACTCAATTGTCTTATTTTTTAAACTAAATAATGTTTTTAAAATGCGGGAAAAGTAACTAAGCTATTATATTTATTCCTTAAATAATATATCTGTATTTTATAAAAGGCATTGATGCTTCACCAGCTTATTTGGGGGCCGACCATGAAGATTTACAAAACCGTCTTATTGCAGGAACGTTTTGTTTCCATAATAAAGACACCTTGTATACCATCCCCCACCATTGATCACCCTCCCATATTAAAGCCTCCTCTCACACCATCCACAATCCAAGAGCAACCTACCACACCTCGACGTCCTGCAAGAACACCTACAGGCCGCTCCCCGCTACATCGGCGTAGGAGGCGCGAGCCGCCGATGTCTCAGGAAGCTGCAAGACGTGCCCTTGACCACATATCGCACTGACGCGGTGGAGAGGGGTGTGGAGATATTAGCCGAATTAAGAAATATATTCACACGAATTGTAAGTTAAGCCCGAAATTATTAAACAATTACTTATGTTTTACCATTTATTCAATTGAAAAAAATGCTATTTGATACTCATTAATTTCTAATTTTATTTTTACTTAAATGTATTGGTTGGTAATAAATACGAATTTTTCTTTTATAGAGTCAAGTTTCAGTTGGGTTAAAAAAAAGAAAATGTGGCCAAGTGAGAGCAGGCTGGTGTAGAAAAGATAAGAGAAGATTAAAATTTCAAAGCTACCAAACATTAAGCCACTAAGGTTCAAAAGATACAGCTCTGTGATAGACAGGCAGATGGCAGAATCTAAGTAAAATCCCTTGGCACTCTTTGGGTATAGAGAGATTTACAAAAATACATTTTTTAAATCAATAAAGTTTATTACAATTATTTATTTATGTAATGATGACATTTAAATATTTACCTATTATTTACACATTATATACTAATTTATGGGGTAAAAAGTTGAGTAAACATCTTGCAGTAAAAAGGTACATTTATTTTAAATTATTCGATTTAGAACACAATATTTAATTGAGTCTGTTTGAGTTAGTAGGTATACTAAAAAACTATGTTTGTAACAAATTATTAATAGACTAGAATGATATGATGATTTAAAAATAAAATTAATACACAAAAAAACAACAAACACTGATAATAAAATTTAGGTCAACATTCAAAATAATGATCCTACCTACGTTTATTGAACATCACATGTCTAATGCGACGTCCTGCGTGAGCGATCTAGGGGCCGACCATAAAGATTTACAAAACAATATTATTGCAGGAACGTTTTGTTTCCATAATAAAGTAATATTACTTCATTTTGTACCATGAACTAAATCGCTCAGTATGATTATATTCCTGCTAGAAGGCTGGGAAAGAATGAATGATTTTAAAGATTTGTCTATTCCCTGCTAAAAAAAAAGAAACGACGCACTATACTGATCTGTATAGCGTTGTCTCTTTCACGTTTATCGTCCGACTACATATTGAAGTCCACCGTGAACTAATAAAATACATTTAACTAAAAATATGCCTTGCTAAAATATATTTTCAAAAGAATCTAAGTAACTTCCATAAAAAAGAAGTAATAACTTTCAAGATTTTACTTTTATAAAGTAGAAAACAATTTAATTAGCTGCGACTACGTTGACATTTAGATGTAAGTTAATGTGAATCGGACCATTTTGAATTCGGAACGGTTTGTTGACATAACAAAAGTCATAATAATAACAAGTGAAGTTGTTGTATTGGGTGCGAGCTGAGCGAACCAATTTTATAAATATTAATAAAATAGTTTTCAAGTGCTTAGTATTCGGTCTTCAAGTGGTTTGTGTTCGAAGCTTATTTTAAGTTTGAAACTTATTGTACTTGGACGTCTTGGAATCAAGGTAAAGTTAATTCAGTGAAATAACTTTAAAACAAAGAAATATTCTGTCAAAATTTCTTTAAATTATAATATACTTAATATTTTTGAGTCTTAATATTAATAGTTTTGAGGATGATATTGTCAAACAGTTGTGTGTGATTAGTTTTTGTTGATAATTTTGCAGCCGAAGAACTCATCGGGTTTCCTCTCACCAATTGGATTTGCTGTGGGAATTTTTAAACGCCAATAGAGACATAGCTTGTGCCTTTAATCGTTCATTGCAAGCTAAGGAATATTCAAAAAGGAAATGGCGAGAAATCGCCGATATTTTAAATGCTCAAGGTGATGGTACTCATAAGGATTGGACGGGCTGGTGCAAGGTACTTAACAAACTTATTATTTTTATTTTGTCACGTTAAAAAAATATTAAGCTATAAATATGTTTCAGTATTGGACTGATTATAAGGCCAAAATTAAAAAAAGAGTTGGCGCATTGCGAGCATCTCATGTGCAAACTGGAGGAGGGCCTTCCACAATCAACCCCCTCAGTGAGCAAGAAACTAGATTTCTTGAAATTCTAGGAGGAGATTATGGCCAAGGTATACCAGGTGTTTGGGTGGAACCAGTAAGAAACAGACAATTATAAATACATAATCAATTAATTATCATTTATATTATTATGACTTCACTTTTATTTTATCTCATTATACAGGCCGCTCCCCGCGTCATCAGCGTAGGAGGCGCGAGCCGCCGATGTCTCAGGAAGCTGCAAGACGTGCCCTTGTCCACACATCGCAGATGTATGCTGAGGCCGCTGTGAGGACAGCTGACGCCACTGTGAGAACAGCTGACGCGGTGGAGAGGGGTGTGGAGATATTAGCCGAATTAAGAAATATATTCACAAGAATGAATTGAAAGGTAGGCCCGAAATTATTAAACAATTACTTATCTTGTTGAATGCTATATGATACTCATTAATTTCCAATTTTATTTTTACTTAAATGTATTGGTTGGTAATTAATACGAATTTTTCTTTTATTGGGTCAAGTTTCAGTTGGGTTAAAAAAAAGATAATGTGGCCAAGTGAGAGCAGGCTAGTGTACAAAAGATTCCGTGCCACTGCTTGTTTTATTTATCTAAGGGGACTCCCTTAAATTTTTATTGTTGATTACACTTTCTGTAAATATTTCAAAGCTACCAAACACTAAACAAAAGAAAAAATACAGCGAAAAAGATACAGCGCTGTGATAGGCAGGCAGATGGCAGAATCTAAGTAAAATCCCTTGGCAGTCTTTGAGAACGAAATTTACAAAAGTACATTTTTAAAATCAATAAAGTTTATTACAATTATTTATTCATGTAATGGTGACATTTAAATATTTACACATTATATAGTAATTTATGGGGTAAAAAGTTGAGTAAGTAAAAAGGTACATTTAGTTTAAATTATTCGATTTAGAACACATTTGGTGGTTGGTTGTAGGTATACTAAAAACTATGTTTGTAACGAAATATTAACAGACTAAAATAAATGCTGATGCTGAAATATAACGATGATTTAAAAATAAAATTAATACACAAAACAAAAAACACTGATAATTTTAGGTCAACATTCAAAATTATCCTACCTATGTTTATTGAACATCACATGTCTAAAATTTTTTTTTTTTGCGTTTCAGACGCGGCGCCTTGCCCACAACCGCTGCACAAGAGCATTGCGAGTAGCAATACCCTGCTGAAGAGCAATGTTGCTTCTGCGTGTGTGTGGCTGCTCACTCAATTGATCTTGCGGCTGTAATTGGGCTTCTCGAATCAAATCTTCGTTACTTAACTGTAGCACAGGTATCATAGCCTTATTGCAAATGTTGTGTAATATAACACAAGCATTTACAATAAGGCCAGCCACTTTCGGTGAGTAATGCAAAACTCTGTGCACAAGTAAGCAACGAAAACGTGCTTTGAGTAGCCCTATAGTGCGCTCTATGATATTCCTGGCACGAACATGTATGTTTGTGTAGTGTGCTTCTGGTGACTCAAGTGCTGCATCCAGTATTGGCGTCATCATGCTCTTTCTTAAAGGGTATCCAGAATCTACTAAAATAAAAAAAAAGAAGATTTATTATTGTTGTCGAAGTGTATTGAAGTTTATTGTTGTTGTTATTTTATGTGACATGATTAAATTATTTTATTTTATTTTAATTTTTTATCAAGCCTGCCTTACATACCATCATATATTGTACATGAAAGAGTAAATAAATAAATGAAATTATTAATACATACCAAGAAACCAAGTTTCTTCTCTATTACTAAGATTTTGTAAGCGTGCACACAATGGATGTGTAGACCATATGTAAGAGTCATGGGTTGCACCAGGATTACTCGCATCTACACTCAATATTTGCATGTTTGCATCACAAATCTGAAAGAAATGGTAACAAATTAATATAAAAAGGTTATTAATTCATGAATCCCCAAGCGACCACCGGTGGCCGCGCATCTATTGTCTTACTATTGTGTCTCTAATTGACGGTATCTGAAGGGTTAAAAGAAAAATGTGAAAAATTATTAAGTAAACAAGTACTTAAAGAAATAAGTTGGTATAATATGTAGGTATATTTTTTAAATTTATATTCTAGCTTTACTTTTGTTGCACACTGTTGACTGCAACACTGGTCAGCACTGCTTAACTTAGCACTTACCTACTGGATGACTTACCAATTGAACATTCACTGAATGGTATTGTTTGCGACAAAAATATCGATCAGGATGTTGTTCTGGCTGTACTATAGCAACATGGGTACAATCTATACATCCCAAAACCCCAGGAATATGAAATTTATTGTTAAATCTGTAGAATAAAAGAACAATTTTAAACAAGGGTATAATTTGTAAAATCAAAAATAGACCCCATCAACAAAGTGCAGAGTATTGTAGCTGATACCTAATTTTTTTATATATTATTATAATGATGAACTACTGAACACTATATTAAAAGACTACTATAAGAAAGTTATATTGCAAAGTATGCATAGGTACTTACTCCATTTTAATTTTGTTGCGTTCTTGGTCAGTTACTGGGAATTGAATATATTTTTCCCTTAGCTCCTTATTTAGACAGGCTGTAACCTGTGCGATGACTGAAGAAACAGTCTGCTGAGCCACAGAATGTCCTTGAATACTGCCTGTAGTATGTTGGTATGATCCAGTCGCATAGAAGGAAAATGTAATCAACACCTTCAAAAACGTAACATAGTTTAGTTTTAGTATGCATAGCCTGCATGAAAGTATTACAATGCCACAACAGTTTTATTAATATTCATGTAAATATAAACGAGTATTGCTTTCGTCTCTACAGACAAGTCTGTATATTTTTTAAGACTGGGCATATGTGGCCTTAATTCATCACACAGTTCGTGAACTTGCTCCTTCGTGAGTCTATACCGCTTTATAAACTCTTTATCATCCAAATTGAAGGGGTCACTTTGTTCACGTTGTTCCAAACGACGCCGCTTTCTTGTTGTTCGTGCACTATTGGATTGAGTTTTATCTGCTTTCAGAAACTCAAAAATTTCATGTATGTTTGCCATCTTAAATACAATAATAAAATAATAACCTGCGATGTACTAAAATCACTAGCTTAAACAATTAGTGGACACGTTTAGGCATCGAAAAAAGTTTTTTACACCACCTGCTCGATAATGTCGTTTTATACGTCATACAAACCTCACTTAAGGGCCCCTTATTCCGAAAGTTTAGGCATTTTACGCACCGAGACGGCTTGCGTCCGCGTTGCACAGGAGCCGTCGCGATATGAACTCTGGTGGCCTATGGCGGCGGGCGAGCACGCCACAGTATAGATAAATAAATCAGTAGTTCAAATATAATTGGCGTGCTGGTAATAATAGTTTGTTTGCAACAAAAACGTATAGCTTGATGTGCTGTCCACTGCACTATTGACTGTAAACACTAATACTCTTAGGTATATTGTTATATATGGCGGTCTTTGAGGCGTGGCTGGAAAGGCCTCACGGCATCCTTACCTTCCGCATGACACAGGTCCTCACCGGACATGGCAAGTTCGGGAGGTTCCTGCACCGAATTAAAGCGGAAGAGAAGCCCGGGTGTCACCACTGTGCGGAACGCCCGGAGGACACGGTGGAGCACACAGTTGGGGTGTGCCCTGCTTGGGCGGAGCAACGCCGTGCCCTCGTGGGGGCGATCGGCGGCGGAGACTTCTCGCGCCGGGCCTTGGTTCAGGCCATGGTCCGGAGCGAGGAGGAGTGGCAGGCGGTCGCCTCCTTCTGCGAAGCAGTAATGCTTGCAAAGGAGGAGGCCGACCGCATCAGGCAACGGCGCCCTCGCCGCCGTCGCCGGGATTCCGATCCCGATTTCCGGCCACCGTAGACGCGGGCTCGCGGACGGCGAGCCATCGGTAGCTCGCTGTCCGATCGTCCGGTAATGGACCGAGTCCAAGACGTCAACGGCGCGCACTGTTCCCGCGCGCCTCAAGGAGTTGTCAGCACTAACTGTCCATGACTTGACAAAAAATCATCTAATTGTGTTGTCTTCTATACAGCGTAACAGAAGAGGTATATTCATATGGAAGAGTGAGCTACAGACTATAAAATCCACCATCGTAATCTCAAAAAAAAAAATCAACTGCCCCATACAAAATTCCAATACTTACTCGACTCAATATACACTTCTATATAAATGTGTACTATTTTTAGTTTACATATCACAAAAATCTAAATATCGAGTACATGTAGGCGTATTTACGTCAGAAGGTTCATCACCTTCACTTTTCCTTCCTATATCGGTTGATAACTCAATCTCTTCAACAAATGGTTCCATATTTTCTTTACTCTTTTTTTTGTTTATTAGTGCCTCTTCAACGTATGAAGGATTTCTTATTGTCATACCTCGAGGATAGCGGGGGTCTACTAATTCTGGCAACAAACAATCTATATAAAATGATGTAAGCTTTTCTTTCATTTTCTCTTTCCAGAAGGCATCATCTCTATCGATGTATTCTGTTTTTAGTGGAGAGTTTTTATTTGACCAAACTGCAAATAAGCACTTTAATCTTTTCGTAACGTGTAGTTGCCCCTGCACTTGGTAGTACCAATGATGGTTTTTATGGACCCTTTTTTGTTATCTTCCAAAACGTTACTTTCCTTTTTTTATGGCTTCTTCTAACCCCAACTTGTATGCCGTTATTGGGCATTTGATTTCTACGATTGTTTCGTCGCCATATAAACCATCAGGAGTGGCTCCTAAAAATGGCAATTCTTCGTCTATAAATAAACCACAAGGTTCAATTTTTATATTTAGTTGGCTTTCTAATTGCTCGATGGCAATTTTTTCATTTTCCTTGCCATGTTTTATTGAGATAGTGGCCAATATTTGTTTTGTACAACAAGTCTCGAACTAAATTATGGCAACTTGTATCATTTCGCCGCGTAACCACTTTTCCGAAGTTCGAAGCGGTCAATAATGACCTACGCAACTCTAGCCACTCGCTGCATTCGCTTTGTAAAATGGTTGCTCGTTCAATTATATTTCTTTGTTCAACAGTTTTTTTTTAATTTACTAAAAAAAAATTTTTGATCTTATTAAAAACATCTATTGGTCAAGACTGCACTAAACCAGAAATGTAGGTAGGTGTGTGCACAAATGAAAGAAGTACTCACAGTGGAATGAAGAAGAGAGTTTATTTCCACTTAGACGAATCACACACAGAAGAGTTCACAGACAGAAGGGTAAGAGTCAGACAGATAAGATAGTACACAAGCAGAGAAAAAGCAATAGCGGAAAGCACATACAGACATAAAAAAACGCGGCGAAAGCTAGGCGGTATATTATAAAAGGGTAGCTAGCACGCACGAAAGAAGCTGTGGGCTCACCAGTGTTGCCACACTGAATTTGTTCAAGTCCCTAGATTGTCGTGAAAAAGTCCCTGGTTTTGCAGTTAATTTAATCACAAAAAAGTAGCTTAATGTCGCTAAATGAAACCACAAAGTAGCTTAGATGAACTTACAAAAAATATCTAAAACTCTAAAATAACATCAAACAATGCTGAGGAAAACTCTTCCTCTGGTTCATTTACTTCAGTTACAATAGTTTGAGATGTAGAAGGTTGATCCAATTCCATCGATTGCATATTAGGTTGTCGAAATGAATATTTAGCATCTTTTCGGATTTGTGCTATTACTTCATTTGGTAATTCGTAAGTAAAGCAGTTACTATTACGAATTTTAAGTTGGCTTCGTAAAAACATTATACTGTTTAAGGTCGATACTGACATTCTATTTCTTAACGTAGATTTTACGATATTCATCGTGCTGAATATTCTCTCAACTTCGGCATTGGAATGAGGCATCGTCAGCACAGACGTAGCTAGATCACACAACTCCTCAAATGTGTTTGTTCCCGAAGCATCTTTATATTTTTTTACTTCTGCCCAGAATTTAACCACATCAGTGGTGTTTTCCCACCTGATAAAATTAATATTCTGCCATTGTTGCAGAATTTTGTCGATTTGGTTAATTCAGCCAGTGAACTATTGTCTTTACCTTGGCGCAGCGTACTTTCAACACTCAAGAGTGTCATTTTCTCCAGTATCAAGTAATTTGATAATATGCGAAATGCAGAAATTTGCATTTTGCGGGTCAGTGTCCGGTTCTATACTCATGAAATTGGGAATGCGGCTGTGGTAGGTGTGGCTTTGCTATAGGCAAACATATTGCCACCCCCCATAAAAGTAAGTAGGGATGTCTGGGGGGGTGTAATTGATCAGAAATGTTTTGTAGGGGACCTGTAACTCCGTAAACACCTGCCCGTTAAAGGGTTATTGGCATTTTTAAAGAGGAAATCGGAAGGACACCGTTAAAAAAATTCATAAGTATTTACAGCAAAAAATATGGAAACTTTTTTGAACGAAGCTCCTGATCACAGATTCCTTGCCACAAAAGTAAGTATCTACCTACCTACTAAAATAGCTTTCTTAGGCATCTTACCTATAACTCTTTTCTGTGAGTTTTTTTTCTGTTAAAGGTCACCCTGATTTTTAGTGTGAATGGTGCTTGTCGTGGAATTGAACTCGTTAGTGTGAAAACAGAAGACATCGAGAAACACTCAAATGCAATGTTATTGGTAAATTTACAAGACAAAAACGAAACGTGATCGGTCTTTCATTTCAGTTCAGTTCGTGGAGAGTACGTAAAAATAGTGGAAAAATATCAAGCTTTGCGCCCCCCCAACATGCTCTCAACAGATTTTTCATTAATTTTATTAATGGCAAATGCACAAGGCAGGTAATTGGAAAAAACAAAATCGCAGCCATGCCAAAAGAAATTGCAAAATTCTTACTTTGTTGGCTGACTCGGGTGCAAATATAACCCAGATTAAACAGCATGGTGGCTGGAAATCAGATGCAGTAGCTGAGGGTTATATAGAAAACTCCATACAAAACAAAGACAAAATAAGCTGCTGCATTGGAAATGGCATCAACCTTCAATCTTCCACCAATTATGTGGATCCCTGGACGCCTATGCAGCCTCAACCATCGACCTCCAGTTATATCCCTTTGAGCCCCACCTTTACGTTTCAAAATGATTCGCAAACAATAAACTCGACGTCTACTTCAATAAACGTACCAAACAAAAATATTACTTTGACCTTCCATAGCTGGACCAATGTGTCAAATGTGAATATTACCATGTAAATAATAATAATATGCTAATACATAATATTACTACATTATTTTGTTTCCGTATATGGTCTCTTAATTATCTCACAGTAGGTGTAAAAAGTAGAGTATACAACACGGGGATAAAGCTGTCTTGTCTTGGGCGGCTTGAATTCCTCACTTAACTCAGGTTTCTTTACTAACTCCCTCGCGATGCTCGGGAGTTAATTATATTATTCCTTCACTGACGTTCGGGATTACAATCAACAACCTTCGTGTCGTTCGGAACTCAACATGCCGCCCGCGACTTAAAGACACTGCTTTATCCCCTAGTCACATAAACTACTATTACTTACTTTTTATGTCACAAAAACACTTTAAATAGTGTTTACTTGGAAAACAATAATAAATCCGCTGCGTCCGAGCAACTTTTTTATTCCTGCTAATTTGACGTAAATAAAATACTGCTAGCAGTCAAAAATCCCGTCAGAGTACGAAATGAATGAACTTTTTAAGAGTGACGTCACAAAACCGCTAAGAAAACAATCTTGTTTTAAGATTGTAATAAGATTGTTTTGAAGGCATCATAATACGAAAAGCCTAAGTAAGATTAAAACAATACTGCTTTAAGGACTTATGGTTGGCCCCCTGGTCGGTAATTTAGCCCTTGGGTGGTTGGAATGGAATGACACCCTGCCAAAAACGAAGCAGCAACTCAAAAAAGTCACTCACCTTCAACGTTGAACCACGTGGCCTGGCTGGCCGGAAAAATAACTTCCTCCGAGCTTTCTTGAGGTTGGATGCTAATATGACGGTGGCTTGATGGATGTCTGTCTGTATGAGGATGAGGGTCTTATCGGCTCAGCTCAATGCTGGTGCAAAGATTTCGCGGCGATACTTAGAATAATTAAGCGAGGGGGGGCAGCGATATCGGTCCGTGCGCGCGCGATCACGGTCAAGATGGCACTGGTTTTTTTGTCGCTTATTCACAGAAATTTTCGAGAGTGGGACAGCCGAATAGAATTGCCAGGTTGAAGCGAGACAACGATATTCGGCCTGTGACCCCGCTGAGCGCCGGAACGCAATGACAATGGCGTCACCAACAGTCTTTTTATCACTTATAATTATATAAATTAGCTTTAAAAAAACAAAAAATCAACAAGTTTAAAATGTTATCAAAAAGTTAGGTATACAACGTGTAACTTTAAATGCGCAAAACCTGAAAATAGTTTGATCAGAATAACGACCAGAATCAATTAAACCACTTTTAATATAGGTTAAATTTTTAATAAAATATTCATTAAAAATGTCACCATGTCTATTTACGAATAAGTCAAGCTATCACGTGCGCAAACCCGCCGAAATAGGTAAACAAACATAAATGGTTGTGGTCCAATCAAATTTTCTCATACACGGGATAATAAAAGTTCTTATTTCAATGCAGATATTAATTTTAAACAAACTAAAACTGCACATTTACCTTAATTATTTAAAAAAAATCGATCCTAAGCAATTAACTGTTTGTTTCCACCTCATTCAATTTACTTTTTATTCGTCCTTTTAGAGAAGGTAATGATTTTTTTCTCGCTGTTTCATGTCAATTAAATTAAAAATCATTTGGGATGTCTGAGGTTTTGCACATTTCACGTTACACGTTGTATAAGAAAAAACTACAATTCTTTGATCATCACGTTATTTGGGAACGAGTAGCATTCGTAGTTGTATTTTGGTTTGGGAAGGTAAGAAATAATGTCACTTAGTTCAATGATTAATACATACATACATCTTTGGGAAATTCCTTAAAAATAGTTTTGGGTTTTTTGGGATATGAACAATTAGTTTAGTGTCAATGATATCTTCAATACAAAATACATAATGATATGTCTTTTTCCCCTTCTCTGATCCAATTTTTGCTAAAATATATTTTCCTATTGTGGAAATCTGTGTGAAATCGCTTAAAGTATTTCTAGCATGATTCAGCGCTATATTTTCAGTATCTGAATCATAATGGAATAACCATTATGATTCAGATACTGAAAATATAGCGCTCATGATTGTTGTCCTCTTGACCAGTTTGATAGCTTGTGGATTGCTCGCTGGTAATAAGAACAGGACTTCGCATCGATTGTTGCATAGACGTTCCTGTTTGTACAGGACAATCATTTCAATTCAATGTGTTTTCAAGCTCAACAACATTAACTTCTTGATTTGATGTTTCATCTACTGTCGAGATATTTTTACCGGATTCAATTTAAATTCTCTTCCTTGGAGGCTGTGATTCCATCCCACATCTTTGTTCTCTTAAAAATTCTGTTAGAGAATCTCGGACGACTGTTTCCATTTCAGGAGAAAGTGACTCGGGTGGCAATTTGTTTAAAACCCTATTTCTATCAAGAGGAGCGATACCAGTAGCCTTAAAACTGCTCACCAAATTTCTTTTTACAACTGACAGCTCCATACAAGCGTCTTTATCATTTGTTGGTGGTTTTTGATCCATATTCAATAATGCGTCGGTGCGCTTGCCAAATCTGATATGTGTGCATTTGAAGACCTTTTCAGGACAACAAACATACCGTTTTCTTTCGTAATTTATTATCTTCCGAAAATATAAAAATACTACAAAATGTGGCAAAAAATATCTAATTTAGTCTAAGCCAATAAAAAAGTTATTACATTCGTGTATGGGAGCTCAATAATTTTTTTTGTTGTGTTTCATGCACATGCCAAGTTTTGTTTGCTGGCTCAAATAATGATATGAGTATAAGTAGCACATGTAAAGTAATTTTTGAGATTTGTATTTTTAAATTTATCTTCTAACCAATATTCTTTCAAAAGATGTATTTGGACTAATAACTTCTCGAACTTTTTTGGCTTCCTTGCGTTTTCCACTAGCTCGCAAGCTCATTTGTCCTGCGCATGTTAATTCTTCAGTAGAATAACTATGACGAAGTTCTGTAGTTTTCCTGCGTTTTGACTGGTCACTACATTCATCAAAAGATTTCGCCGGCCGTCCTCCTGCAGGCTTCTGATATAATCTGAACTGAGAAACATTGTCCTATCAAGTTTTTTCAGCTTCAAAAACCCTGTTTTTGTGTCTACCACATATATCCCACTTACATGTAAAAGACTTCTTAAAATTTCGCAATGCTAATTTCATTTTACTTTTCATAGAATCCGGACAGTTAGTATGATGGCTAAGGCAGGTTTCTAGGTCCATGAACTTCTTTTCCACAGATTTAAAGCTACTTTGGAATATAATCCAAACCACCATCACCCACCACACCATAACCATCAAAGATTGCATCATTTCTTACCATCAGGTGGAATTGCAATCAAGCACTAGTTTATATCAATAAAAAAAAATAAAAAATATCGCAATAGTTTTCATTTTTTAACGTGAAGTATGATGATGATGAACTTTCTTCTGAAATTTATGAAATAAAGTTGTCTATAAAAGTAGGTTCGACAGACGTGATATATAGCTGTTTTCTTCAAAATATATCTTACTTATTTAAATTAATTGGTAGATTCTAAGAAAAGTGATCAGATGATGAAAAAATCAAAGAGGATTATTTTGAAAGACTGATGAATGAGGAAAATCATCGAAATGGAGAAAGTTATTGAAAGGCGACTGAGAAAAGAGAGTGAAATTTCGCAGAGCCAATTCAGTTTTATTTTATTTTATATTCGGGTCGGGGTACAACGGATGCCATTTTTGCTACACGCCAGCTATGCGAGAAATACAGAAGTGCGCATAAAAACTTGCACATGATATTCGTCACGGAACAGTAAAAACAGTTTTTACTGTTCCGTGGTACTCGTTGACCTCGAAAAGACGCATACGACCGGGTACCTCGTGAAGTTTTGTGATGGGCCCGTAAGGAGAAAAGTATGCCTGGGAAGTATTTGCAGTTCATCCGAGCGATGTACAGTCGATGTAATACCCAAGCCCGGTCTACAGTTGGCACCACTGACAGCTTCAATGTGGCTATCGGCTAACATTCAGGAAGAGGCTCCCTGGTGTGTGCTATTTGTCGATGACATTGGCCTAGAGGTCCAGAACAGATTGGAGGTGTGGCGGCACAGACTGGAATGTTGGCCTGAAATTAAGTAGAACCAAAACTGAGTATTTGTTCTGCGATTTCGACGGTCTCTCCAATCCAGTGCCTTTACTTCTCGCCGGAACGCCCATAACGATCTGTTCCGACTTTCGGTACCTCGGGTCGCTCGTCCAAGAGGATGGTGAGCTAGACCGGGGCGTAACACATCCACACACCACTTGTGACTCACGGATGCCCCTCAAGTTAATGGGTAAAATCTACAAGTCCGTGATAACGCCTGTCATACTGTATGGATCAGAATGTTGGGCTGTGAAAAAGACGGATGAAAAAAGATTGCACGTAGCAGAAATGAGAATGTTTAGATGGATGAGTGGTGTGACGAGAATGGATAAAGTGAGAAATGAGAACATTAAGGTAAGTTTGAAAGTAACGCCAGTAACTGAAAAGTTGAAAGGGAATCGTTTTTCTTTGTATGGTCATGTGAAAATCAGGGACGAAACGCATGTTACTAAAAAAGTTATGAGTTTACATGTGGATGGATGGAGGGTGAGAAGGAGGCCAATGAAAAGATGGATGTGGATTGTGTGAGAAGTGATATGAAAGAAAATCGTTAACTTTTTTTTTGTCTTTATGACCTCTCTCATTTGGGTCCCAAATAACTGGATCTCATTGCAGTGTTTCGAAGAACAAGAGACTTTGTTCTTGTGTCCACTGTATTAAATCACTCATCGTATTCGTTCTAAAGTAGTTTTAACAAAGTGTTAAAAAGTGGTTCGTTATAGCAAAGTGTTCTGTGAATTATGGAACGATGAATGCAACATGCGCTGTTGACGTCTCGATGCAAACTGAAGTTAGCCCAGTAGTGTGGTAAGACGCTTCGTGTTCGCAACTTCGGGACACTTCGAGTCTTTTGACTCGGGCGCAAAAACCGACAACGACTGGAAGTCGCCCGATGCGAGGCGAAGTTGCACGAAGCGAAGCGAAGTGCCCATCGTATTCGCTCAACTTCGACCAACTTCGCGAGTAGTGTAGATCAGGCCCAATGCAATTCGCGCGGACATGCACACGCCCCCTTGCCACTTCTCCTGTTATTTATATTTCCATGGATAGCACTATACAAGCAAGCGCTTTCTCGCTCGCTCTATGTCGCTGCCTTGCGTTCACGCAGCGCAGGCAATTCGACCTGAACTGTGTATGTTTTTAATGAAGTCCAAGTTGCAAGAACTGGGGTTGGAAGCTCTCCGTCATCCGCCCTACTCACCAGACCTTGCGCCTACAGACTACTACTTTTTCCAGAATTTGGATAACTTCTTGGCGGGAAAAAAATCAATAGCCGAGAGGCAGTACAAGATGCCTTTGAAGAATTTGTTGCCTCCCGTCCAGCTGATTTCTTTAAGAAGGGCATCAATAAACTGCCACTGCGTTGGCAAAGATGCATTGATTGCATGGGTGTTTACTTATACTAATACAAATAAAAAATACATGAAAATTCGTTTAAATTTTTTCATACAAAACGGCAATTTCATAGGTAAAGGCCTAATATATAGCAATGACCAAAGACAAGTCCCAGTACTGTCTCCTTAACGACCTAAAACCATGCAAGGTCATTAACCCAGGAACATCCATATGTGACATTGAAAACGTGTACTCCACCGACGCGAAGTTAACCTGTGAAAGTGAACTATTAGCAAAAGTGATTAGTGTGAAACCAATACAGTGCGAAACAAAAATCGTAATAGGAAGAACCCTAGATATTTGGAAACTTTTAGCAAATAATAAGTGGATATATGTTCAATCCGAACCTAATAAAATCTCTATAGATTGTGTAAACTCTAAACTATATGAAACAAAGATATTAGATACAGGTATACTTACTATTCCTAACGGTTGTATTGGTTATTGTAAAACTACTACATTACTACCGAAATATAACGTTTTGAATATCACTTCACCTATTAATCATGTTCCAGACCTTAGTCTTATCAATGACACTTGTTGTAATTTAGTTAAGCTAAATACTATCATAGATAATGTGTCTCCTATTCACTTACGTAATATAGACTTAGATGAATTTAATCTATACTTATAATAAATCTGTAGAGAGGTCAATTCTGTACATGAAATATATTTCCAAAATAACTATCAGGGGGTGATTAGTGATCGATACTGATGCCAAAAATGCAAACAGTAAAATTTTTGTCTGTCTGTCTGTCTGTCTGTCTGTCTGTCTGTCTGTCTGTATGTTCTTTATGGAAACAAAAACTACTCGATGGATTTTAACGAAACTTTGTACAATCATTCTTCATACTCCTGGGCAGGTTACAGTATACTTTTCATCACGCTACGATCAATAGGAGCAGAGCAGTGAAGGGAAATGTTGGGAAAACGGGAGAAATTACTCCATTTTTTAAGCTTCCGTCGCGTTTGCAGCCTTAATGGTTAAAGCTACACAGAAAACATGTATAACGGAAATGTTCTCCTCAAAATTATATAAAAAATGTCCCACGACAGCATACGTCTATCTTTTATGGTTAACTCACAATAACACGTGTAACTCCCGATAGCTTAGCATTTCTGAGCTTTCTGTTTATTTTTGTCTACTCTTACGTTTATAACACTGAATGTCGCTGGCATAAGCAACAGGATCCGCGTACGAAGTCGCTGGCAGAAGCTAGTTCTAAAAATAAAATAGTGATGGACCATCTCCTTAAAAACATAAAAACTATCAATTAGAAACACCACACATAGTTAAATATGGGACACATTACTCTATCTTAACTACATAGAGAACGAAGCTAATTCCCAAGTTTTGATGAATGCGATTTCACGGATACAACCCCATTTCACCCTCGGCGGGAGTAGCATAATTTGAAATTTTGATTTAAAGCCCTGTTTGGTTAATTGCTGTTAATACTATCGCGCTGGTTCGGTTATGGTGACCGAAGTGGTCGTAACCCTTTTGTGATTAATATTGTATTATAGTTTCTTTTTCTATTCTTGTATTTTTACTGTATTTAATTATTAAGAGATCCCTAAAATCTGGCGGCAACAGAACCCTTCAATTAGAACTAAAACCCATTGACATGACTGACAGACCGGAAGAAGTCCAATTAGAAGCAACTACCCCTGACGCTCCACTTAGAACTAGATTCTAACGGAAGACTTGTCACAACCCCAAGTCTCCTCTTAAAGGGGGAGGTGTTATATCCAAAATATGTACGCCCTGATGCTGGCCTGACAACTCTACTTGCAGGTCAGCATATTTGGCCCTTCTTTTTTGGCAGTCTGTCTCGAAATTCTCTACAGAGCGGTTGCCTAAAGATTTTAGTGAAAATAAGTTGTGTAACGTTTTAATGGAGTAAATCCTTAAACTTAATTAAATAGTCTTTTTTTTAAAAAGCCTTTTTGGGTAAACCGTATAACAGAACGGTAGATCGAGAGATTCTCTGCGTAGTGCGCGAAAATGATGACGCCGAGTGGCTGAATGAAACCGATGTTGATCTTTAACAAAGCACTGTGCCAACAACTGACTTGCAAGATGCTTATCCAGTTATTGGTGTTGAAGAAAGTCTAGCTAATCCGTGGTCCGAAAATATTGTACATTAAATAATGTTCATGAACAACTTACAAAAAACTTTTTCGCATTTCTTTCATTATTTTTATGTCAGTCAAAAACAAACTGCAACCTTTCTGTCTACGTCTAAACGTTTATTATAGTAGTCTTTAATTTTCTATAATAAAATTAGATGATACTTATACCAGTATTTTTTTATAAATAAAAAAATGAAATGATGATTATGTCAAAGGAAAAATATTTCTAGTAAATATATATATTAAAAATAATTTTACCAGTTTACCGTAATATGGGTATGGTAGGTGTAAACAATATACGACGATCTAACTGAGGAAACAAAAATTAAAACCTTTTGCGCCGACCCTAAGTACTACAGGATGGGACAAGGCCATTTGACATAAGTTTTCACCTATTTGTTTTGACACCAAAAAAAATTAATCGTCTAAGGTTGCCCTTAGACTTACTATACGAAAAGACGGAGCATTGCGTGTAGCCCAGCTTAAGCAGCCCCACGGTTGAAAAAGGTTGTCCTGTATGCGCGGGGAGCCGCCGGCACCCAGGGCGACTGCGCCACAGCTGACATTATCGTGACTGTGACAGTGACATTATTTTTTTTGGTGATCTTTTTTTGTGTTTTTTAAGTAGGTATTTTCTAACAGTTTTATATTGTATAGTCATATTTAAATCCGTGCAGTGTACATATAGTTTTAAGTGACTTTTTGATTGGTTTAAAAAAAAAACAAGTTTTTAAATGATTTTAGTTGTAAGTACCTACTGCATTTAATACAAATATTTTAATGCCAAATGCTTGTGACGACAGTAGTGATGCCGTACGAGGAGCCAGTCAACCTGCCACATCGCTAGATGTCTTAGTAAGATGTCCTCATTGTCCCCAAGCACGCTTTTTCAAGGGTGAGCGAGGCTTGAAGGTACATTTGGGCAAGAAACATAAACCCGTCAATGTACCTGCGCGCAGGAATTGCATGACTTGATTCCGCCATCTCAATTCTACCATCGGACAACCCGACGTACAATGAGTATCCACCCGTACGTTGTTGAAACCTCTACGGTCCGGACTAAGCGTTTCGCCTCGTCGTTTATACCGCGTACGTCGAAGGAATGGAACAATTTGCCTGCTGTGGTCTTCCCGTCCGATTATAATTTGGGTATCTTCAAGGCTAGAGTGAATAGGCTTTTAATAAACTAGTGCGCCTCACCATCAGAGATTGCATCACTGCTTACCATCAGGTGGGATCGCAGTCAAGCACTAGTTTATACGAATTAAAAAAAAAAAAAAAAAAACCTTCAACATGCCCAATAATACCCTCTGTTTTAACACCTGATTCTTCTCCCCAACCTTTATGGAAAACACTGTCAAAATTTAAAACTACTACTCCTGTTTTAAAAAGAGTTCCTCGTGGTGCGAGACCATCAGTAGCTTCAAATTTAGCACGATGTGTCCGCCTCGCTGTCCGAGAGAACTCATTGAGTGCTTGGGAACAACTGCTCACCTTCCCGTTTAGGATTCTACATGTGCAAAAAAATTTGGCAACAAAAAAAACTTTAACAGCTCAAATCAAAGATAACTGTGATATTTCGGCCCAAAGTTTCGAACCTAAATTAACATCACACCTCCCTCAAAGAGGTTTATTGCATCATGTTGAGTCCAAACTGGGCGAGGGTGATATCCGAGGCGCTTCTAGGATTATCTTTAGCAGCGATGTGGTTGCGCCGTACTCTCCAGAGACACTTATGGCTCTGGAAAGTAAACACCCCGCCCCGGCAGATGATCTCACCTTCCCCGATCCTCCCAATCCAGAAACCAACTCCCTTCAAATTTCAGCTCAACAAGTGTGTGCGGCCGTGTGCTCCTTCCGGAGTGGATCCGCTGGCGGCCTCGACGGCCTGACACCACAACACTTAAAAGATCTAATGTGCGCGGGCGCCGGGGAAGCTGGTGAGTCCCTCCTAAAGGAGCTAACGGCCCTCATCAATCTCATGCTCTGCGGCAATGTGAACGGTCTCCTGTACGGGGCAAACCTATGTGCTTTGCGCAAAAAGGATGGCGGCATTCGTCCCATTGCCGTAGGGTCCACCTACCGACGTATCGCAGCCAAAATTTGCTGTGCATTCTACAGCGAAGCACTCGCCAGCAAATTTCAGCCCCTACAGCTTGGTTTCGGATCCAAAGGGGGCTGTGAGGCTGCGGTACATGCCCTTTCTACCTACCTCAACAGTAATGAAGGTGAGGTCATTCTTAAGGTTGACATTAAGAATGCTTTTAATTCCGTGAATAGGGACACCTTGTTGACAGAAGCTCAAAAAGAAATACCCAAAATTTACAGTTTCCTTTATCAATGTTACAGGCACCCCTCAAAATTACTTTATAAAGAAAACCTTTTGGAATCAGCTGTCGGCTGTCAACAGGGTGACCCTCTTGGGCAAGTCATTTTCAGTTTGGCAATAAATCCAATCATTCGGCAGCTAAATTCGAAATTCAATATCTGGTATTTGGATGACGGAACCATAGGAGGTGATGTAGACACGGTCTTCAAAGATTTTACTTTTTTGAAAAACAAATTTAATTCTATTGGATTACAACTAAATCTTTCGAAATGCGAAATTTACCTCCCCCAAACGACTGACAGACAGACGACTTTAGCAAAATTTAACTCAATAGCACCAAATATCCAAATCACCGATAGAAATTCTTTTCACCTCCTGGGTTCCCCAATTTTCGATGAATCTTTTCCAACATTTATTGAACAAAAGATACAAAATTTTAATGACGTCTCGGAAAGACTTTTCAAAATAAACATGCATTCGGCTTTCACACTCATTCGATACTGTTGTTTTGGGCCAAAATTTACGTATAGTCTTCGCGCTTCCCATCTTTGGAAACATCCACAACTTTTGGAAAAAGTCGATCAAATTATTAGGAACACTTTATCTTCAATCCTTAATGTGGCCTTGGACGAC
The DNA here is from genome assembly GCA_949319445.1 of Mythimna lalbum. NCBI lineage: Eukaryota > Metazoa > Arthropoda > Insecta > Lepidoptera > Noctuidae > Mythimna > Mythimna lalbum. Next base: position 12,399,998 of record OX439357.1, on the reverse strand, counting down.
CGAGCATGGCAGCAAGCCACGCTTCCCATCCGGCTAGGTGGCCTTGGAGTCCGCAAAATTTCTAGTATAAGTTTACCAGCTTTCCTCTCCTCGGTGCACAGTACTGAAACATTAACCAGGAATATTTTATCTTCCACACTGGTTGATGTTGAGGTACCGTGCTTGTCTGATGCGTTGAACGCTTGGAAAATGGCTTGTCCCAACACGGATTTGCCCGACAACCTGTCCTCTCAGAGACGGTGGGATGTGCCGCTCTGCAGTATTGTACGGAATAACCTATTGAATACGTCATCAAGTACTGCTGAGCGTGCGCGTCTGCTGGCTGTGGGGGAATGGGAGTCGGGTTTATGGCTTCAGGCACTCCCGTCATCCACCATAGGTACTATGATGGATGACGCCTCGTTTCAGCTAGCTACCTGTCTACGCTTAGGCGCACCTTGTGTTGCTCCACATCGGTGCCACTGTGGAGAAGCTGTCGACAGTCTCGGACACCATGGCCTGTCTTGTTGCAGGAGCGCAGGCCGCATACCACGACACGCTAGCATCAACGATATTATTCGTCGAGCTCTTGTCACCGCCGGCGTACCTGCCGTATTAGAACCAAATGGCTTGGTACGTGACGATGGGAAGAGACCAGATGGTATGACGTTGGTACCGTGGAAGGTGGGTAGGCCTCTGGTGTGGGACGCAACCTGTGTCGATACCCTTGCGCCATCCCATATTCCAAGTACGGCGGGCTGTGCTGGTGCTGCTGCTTCTGCTGCTGAGACCCTTAAACGGCGCAAATACTGTAACCTTATTGGTAATTACAGTTTTGAGCCGTTTGGGGTCGAAACGCTTGGTTCATGGGGTCCGAGTGCGCGTCTCCTTTTCAAGGATATTTCACGCCGACTGATCGACACTTTACGTGACCAGAGGGCTGGTTCGTTCTTTGCCCAAAGAATTAGCATTGCCATTCAACGTGGCAATGCTGCCAGTCTTCTGGGCACATTTCCGGATGACAGCGATGTGGAGGAGTACTTTGACGCCTGAGCGTGCTTTGTCTTTTTGTATCATATTTATGTACATAGTTAGGTTTTAGTTTAAATAGTTTATTTAGTATTTAAGTTTTTTTTAATAAAAAAATAGATTCTTTGCAGGTACGAAAAAATACACGTGATATAGGGGGGAGGGGTAGTCTTAAACCTCACCACGTATCACCAAGGGGGAGGGGGGGTCAAAAAATGCCAAAAAAAAAACATCACGTGTTTAATGGATGGCCCCAAAGATAATATTTCAATTCTTAACTTCCTAGGGAGTATTCTTATAGGCGCTAGCAACTGTACCTTATTCATTTATTGATAAACGAGGGTAGATTCTGTTTTTCAATTTTCAATCATTTGTTATTACTTTGTCGTTATTATTCTATGTTATCATTGGTAGTTAGTTACTGTTTATAACTGGCGTGTTCTGATAGTTTAATATTATAAATACAAACTAATGTAGTTTTTTCTTCATAATGAAAAGGGGAAGAAAATTTGTTGTGTCCTTGGAGGAACAAAAGAAAGGTTTTTACTATACAAAAATGTTTTCTGTGATCCTAATAATCTTCCACCAGCAAGTGATCCCGTGTTTACAGAAATTAAATGTATGTTGTCGAGCCCTATTACCGAAAAAGGACTTTTACTCTCTCTGAAGAAGAATTTCAATTACTTTTTCGATACAATGGAAAATCTAGAAAGTAGGAGCGGTACAGCACAAAATATAGAATGCTCACCGAGTAAGTCAATTAGGTTTGATTTTATGATTGATTTGTATCAATGGAACAAAATTCAACCATTAAAAAAACAATTAATATTATAGTTACTCAAAACGCAAGGGCTGTTATTAAACAGAAGTATCGTTTAAATCATTCAAAAGCCCGTGTTTATGTATTTTCCACCGTTACTCTGTTAAACATACAGATAGAATTACTTACAAACGTTTATGCAAACAATGCAAATCATCGACAACTGTGGTGATTTCCTAGCCTGTTGATAAAATAGCTCGATGTGTGTGTTCTGTAACAAATATTGATGCATCTTTTACTCATATTCCTCAGAATAAAATAAAATTATCACCAGCCCAGCGCATTGAAATGTCCGCTGAACTAAAACACGAATCTGCAATCACATATCGTAACAAATTAAATAATGAAACCTGATAACTCTGAACCACCCCATATGTCAACAGTTGGCTGCAAATTAAACACGAGGAGAAACAGAGTTTACATAACGATACAAATCCAGTGCTATCTTTGTGCATAATGATTCGTGTCACGCCATACAAAGATATAATTGGCATATCTCTCTGTACCCTTTTTACATATATTACTGGACAAACATCCAGAAAGGAAAAAAATGAAAAAATCTGACAGATTAGTTCTCAGTGTTGATGCTACTGGTAGCATCTTCAAGGAATTAGATCCAAATAACAAGATGTTAGTAACTAAACATTTATTTTTATATGTGTTAATGATGAAAACTCAGGAAAACGATAGCTCGGTCCCAGTCTCTCACATGATATCCGAAAGCCAGACAATGGATACAATACTTCAATGGCTACAGGCGTGGAGCAAATGTAATCCCGTTCCTGATGAAATTAACTTAGACGATTCCTCTGCAATTGGAGCAGCAGTAAAGGCTTTCACTAAATGAGATTCTACTGCTAAATATGTTGAAGATTCCTTTAGACTATTAGAGGAAGGTCAAGAAGCTAATGATATGTGCTACATTCGAATTGACACAAGTAATTTCATAAAAATCTTATTTCGTTTATCATGTTTTCATTGAACTTAAAAACTCGACTCGACACGTCGATTATTTATTGCCGTGGATACAGTTTGTACTTGTTGAAAAGATAAAACTCGGGGCGAGGCGACGCCATCATGGAGTTCCAAGGTGCTGCTTGCGCTCCTGGGGTACCGGTATATAACACTGGAATTACAGTAGTGAAACTTACTGGGGATGAAAATTGGTTGCTGTGGAAATTCCAAACCAAGATTTTGCTAAATAGTCTCGGTCTGTTAGGGGTCGTTGACGGGTCGGTGAAGAAAAATGATGCCGGCTTAAAACCAAATGAATAGGAGCAACAAGATGCGAAAGCACAAACACATATAGTGTCGAGAGTTACAGAAAACGTCGTGCAACATTTAATAACAATTCGCTCGGCGGCAGAAATGTGGAACAAATTATCAAGCATATACGAACTTAAAAGCTCAACGAGTGTTCACCTGATGCAAGAAAGGTTCATGAAATATAAATACGAAGCTGGTGGTATAGCCAAGTTGTTTAGTACAGTAGAACAAATGGCAAATCAATTAAAACAGCTAGGTGAGTCTATTTCTGACAAGATGGTCATTACAAAAATTTTAATGACACTACCACAATGACTTGCAAGCAAGGTTACTCATCCAGGAAGAACGCATGAAAGAAATGGAGGAACCCGTTGCATTATCTGTAGCAAATCTTAAGTGTTATAAATGTGGTAAAATTGGCCACAAAAAGGGTAACTGTAGAAGTAACAATACATGTACTTACTATAAAAAGGCTGGACATACTATAGAACAGTGTTACTTTAAGAAGAACAAAGAAAAAGTAAATAGTTTCAAAGAAAATAATTGGAAAGAAAATAATAAACACAATAATTCAAGGGGAAAAGGAAATAGCATAAAGGATACCAAAGGAAATGCTTACATATCCAGCGCTTTTATCGGACATAACTCCAGCACAGATGAATGGATAGTGGACAGTGGTGCAAGTGACCACATGACCCATAATCAATCTCTTTTTTCCAGCTGTTCAGGTATCAATGCGGATAGATATGTCATAGTTGGAGATGGAAGGAAATTAAAAGTTGAAGGTATTGGACAAATACTTCGAGTCTTCTCTAAATAGAGTACTATATGTTCCCGAACTTAAGGTAAATTTATTTTCTAGCTATAGAAAATGGTTACATGTTTAACATTACAGGTAAAAAATGTGAATCAACAACATGATCAAATTTAAATTATTAATTTCCGAAAAGTGTTAACATGTAACTTGATTTGATTTTTATGAAATCTCATAGATGGCGCTGCTACAAAATTGTCTTTATACTACTAACATTCATGAAACTATGTTTCTTTGCCCAATTTACTTAAATGGCGTAGTTTTTATAGTGTAAAGCTAGATATTAGCATGGCTTACTCAAAAACAACATTTAAATAAGCGTCGTTAGATTACACGCTGTCACTGAATGCGTAAGATAAATATAGATTCACAGCTCCTCCCCTGTAGGTGATAGCGTGACAATATGTAGCCTATACGTTGACCCGACCTCTTAGTAATATTCATGCAAAATTTGAAGTAAATCCATGCAGCACTTTTTGAGTTTATCCTGGACATACATACAGACAAAAATTCTAAAAACTATATTTTTGGCTTCGGTACCGGTTGTAGATCACGCCCCAAGTATTCTTTTAAAAAAATATTCAATGTACAGTTTTGATTTTCTTACGATTTTATTATATGTATAGATAATGTAGTGTGTTCAGTTGGTAAATGTGTAGATAAGTTCTATGTGATGCAATTTATTTTTGACTCTCCTTGCAATGTAAATGTAACCACTCAGGTTAAGACAAATGTCTTTATATAATAATAATATAATGTCAATATAATGTCTTTATATAAATAAGTTTGTAATAACATCTTATGATAAATATTATCTTCCCTGATCAGTTACTCTCTCCCCTGGCAGTTATCTTGACAGGAGAAATACAGCAGGGAAGAGACGCGGTTTTAGAGTAGGGTAGAGCAGGGTAGAGTAGGGTAGAGTAGGGTAGAGGAGGGTAGAGGAGGGTAGAGTAGGGTAGAGGAGGGTAGAGTAGGGTAGAGTTGGGTATAGCAGGGTGGAGTAGGGAAGAGCGGAAGCGAAGCCGCGCGGGCAAAAGCTTATTTGATTAAAATCCACTGGCAATTAGTGAGATTCGTTATAACATTGCAAGCAAAATAGTTTTTTGCATGGAATGCACTCGGTTGTAACTTGTGAAGTCTTTTTCCTTGCATCAGTGGCTGTGAATCCTGATTCTTTCAGCTTTTTGTAGCAACTGGCACAACGTTTTTGCCAAATTTTTCCATTAGCTTTCTTGGGTATTTTCGTTAACTTGTGACTTGTAGGACGCAAAGAACTCGCAGAGCTGGAACTTGAAAAGTTCTCATTTTCCACCATTAGTAATTTCTTTATGATGATTTGATGACCATCCAGAACCTTCAATTTTGACTGTGGGTGTAACTCATTATAAATCAGAATGGCATTCACTACACTTATTGAAACAAGGTCCACAGCAATTTTCTTATACCAAACAGAGGTTTTCCTCGCCGGCGAATTGACAACATAAGCACATCCCGTTTATCATGCCATTTTAGGGTGGTCGCAAAGTTGTTCTGCTATACAGAAATTTGGCCTTTTTCTAAACGTTGCTGAACCACTTCTCGGGGCAGTTCTCGACGATTTTTGCGTATTGTTCCACACAAATCAGTACCTTGTTCTTTTAGGTACCTTGCTAAAGGTATGCTAGTATAGTAATTGTCCGTTATCATGATTCTTCCTTCTTTAAGTAAATCTGTACACAAACTAACAACAACTGACCCCGGTTTATTTAATACAGCTATTTGGTTGTCTTGACCAGAATAAACACGGTAACTCCAGGTGTAACCACTGTCAGTACATAATTTGTAAATTTTTATGCCGTACTTATGTGATTTCTGCGGTTTGTAAGTACGAAAAGAAATTCTTCCCCTAAAACCAACCATCGACTCGTCGACTACTATACATTCTCCGGGGGTAAATATTTTTCGCCAGTTTTTTGTTAGTTTGTCGATGAGTGGCTGTATTTTATATAAACGGTCGCTTTCATTACGTGGTGCTTCGTTATTTACAAAGTGCCAGCATTTTAGTATCAACGCGAATTTATTGTAGGACATATTTATCTCGTGAAGAAGTGGATGATAGTATAACTTGTCCTTTTTCCAGTAGTTTTCGAGCATTGGAAAATTTATGACTCCTGTCAGTAAATAAACACCTAAGAACTTTCTCATTTCATCTCCTGTTATTGGTTTCCATCTCCTTCGACTTTCGAACGACTATTGGGGCTCAAATCATTCACTGCGGTTTGTAAAGCGTATCTATTGGTTTCGACTACCATAAATTCAATTATGTCTTCGTCGAAAATTTTGGTGAAAATCATCCATAAGTCAGATTGATCAGAAAATAAGCGTTCCTGGCGTTTGCCCTCATTATAACCAGTAAAAACTTGCCTGGCAAATTCCTTATTTCACTCTGCCATTCAGTGCCAAGCTGTGGGATAGGTGGAGCAGAAAAAATGGAATCAGCAGGAGACATATGCAAATGATCAGCAGGAGACGTATGCAAAGCATCAGCAGGCAAACCAGAACTACCAGCATTTAATTCATCCGGCTGAGAAAAAGATCTAGCAGGGTGAAATTTAAGCTCGTCATTATCAGAAGCAGAAGCGGTTATGTTTCCCGATAGTGCAATGGCGGCGTTTACATTCTGTGTATTAGTAATATCAATAAATTGTTGAATACTAATCAGATCCTCTTCCACCGAAAGCATAGGGATATCTTGTGCATTATATACGTATGTACCTGATTGTAAATCGTCTTCATCGTGCGAGTTCAAATCTTCTAGTTGGCGCGTCTTCACCATCACTATCTTCCAAAATACGTCGCATTTGTTCATCAGATAGATGTTTTAGAGGCATTTTCACTTCAAAACAATAACAACAACCAACGAAAAGATTCTTAAGGTGGTGCATCACGACTCACATTTTCACTGTTTTTTATACAACCGCTCATAACTGATTATGACGTTATTACACACTTTTCATTCGATATTTTGGAAACACAGTATCTTGTGGATATTATCTAGGTTTCAAGGATTAAAGAAACCAATTTCTAAATTTGTGTAAAACTAATCCAGTAAAAACCTCTGAAAATGTCCTATTTTGTATGAACTTTGACACTTCATAATTTGCCTAAAAATTAAAAAAGTCAAAAAAGTAAGTCTCTAACTTTGCAAATTTTATTAAGATTCTAAATGATGACAACTTTTTCCAAAAACTTTTAAGAGTTTAAAAAAAAACAGCTATTTCCTGGAGCAAGTTCTGTGAAATTTTCGAGTAAATCTCGGAATTACCGAATACTAACAGAGTTTCCAGGCGTTATCTCTCTTTTTTTGCGTTGCCTTTTCGTCAAACATCGCGTTGGATTGCATTTAATGAAGTAACAAGCTTTTAAACCATTTTCGATGTTTACGATAAGCGAGTGGAGAAGGACCCTCTTAAGTGTTAGCGGTGAAAATGACAGTTATGATACATATATGACAATAAAATTTTGAATGACATTGACAATGATTTGAAAGAAAAACAATAATAAGTTCATAAAAATGTGGGTAATTCTCATCAAATTTCGAAATTTGATTCCCGAGCCATTAGTGCCGAGTGATATGCATTAACTACATAAGTTTTTTTTTTATTTGAATGTACGCTGTCTATACCGCTATTGTTTAAAAAGAAAACGTCTTTCCTCTAAATAAAAAAAAGATATGGCTCCTTTGTTACCGTGCAAATCATTCTCTCACCTTGTCCCTTAGTTCAAAAATATTACTAAAATGCCTTTTTATCTGAAATATATCAATATTCTTAATAATAAAATTATGCAAATATATTAGATAGATGTTTGTTATTGTCTATAAAAGCTTCCATCTTACAACAACGAATTTATAAAAACAATAATTCGATTTTAAATATGTCCCGCCAAATAAAATCATTCCCTCATCCTATTACGAATATTCGATTTCTGAACGTGTCAAACGATATTTAGGAACGCAACCTTAAGTTCTTAGTGCCTGGCAACACTCTCAAATGATTCAAGATGGCGATTTCTTCTTAACCGCAGGTGAGTTCGTGTAAAAAAATATTTTGTGAAAAATTGTTAAAAGTTAAATTTATGACGATCATTACCTCACGTTATATGAATGTATTAAGCATTTTAATATCTATCATTAAAATTTGTTGGTTTTATGCGTTTTTGGGAGTAAAATATATATTCGAAATGTAACAAGCAAATTGAGGTTATGTGTCGGTTTTTTTGTAGCTAAAGTTAAAATTTGTCATTCCCTCACAGTCATTCCCCCACTGCATTTAGGAGTGAGGGAATGACGGCCGTGTGAGGGAATGATTTATCCAGTATTTTGCGGTTTTTTTTAGATTTTTTATTTATTTCTTGCAACTTGTATTTCACGGGATTTAATTTAAAACAGGTGCATGTATGTGGAAGCAAAGGACAATGGAAAGGGCTCCCTTGGAGTTCTTTGCGTGATCGAATCAGGAATGAGGATATCCGTAGAGGAACCGACATAGCACGAAGAATTGCCAAACTTAAGCGGCAGTGGGCAGGGCACATTGCTCGCAGAACGGATGGCCGTTGGGGTCCTAAGGTTCTGGAATGGCAACCTCGTACCGGAAGACGTAGCGTTGGAAGGCCTCCTACAAGGTGGGCCGATGACCTAGTTAGGGTTGCGGGAATCCGATGGTTGCGAGACGCACAGGACCGTTCTTTGTGGCGGCACTTGGGGGAGGCCTATGTCCAACAGTGGACGTGTTTCGCTTGAAATAATGATGATGAAAAAAAGCATTAATTCACATTAAAAAATGGATGGATTGTGTGAGAAAAGACATGAAAGAAAATGGAGTTTGCGCCGACCCCAAATAAAACAGGACAAGGGCAGGAAGACAATGATGATTCACATTGAAAATTAAAAACTGTATATTTCTTCATTATGTACCCTTTTACCGCGAATTTATCAGCCACTCAGCTAAATTGGATTCAAAATTAGGATATTAATGATACGAATAAATTGGCGCAACAAACCAGGATTCCAAAATAGTATGGTTAAATATGATGTTTGAAACTACCAGCTAATTATTATACTCATATTCTGCTAAATAAATGATTATTATTATTATTATTAGTATAATACTCTATTAAAACTTGACACACAAAAATAATTTTCATACTTGTTTAAAACAAGAACCAAATTACTTGAATTTAAGTGCGGTTCATATACTTCACCGTAATGTTGGGTTAAATTTTTTGACAATTGAGTTATATTTTTATTTTTTTTTCCCTGAGTAATTATGAACAGGTTTATCCTCCGGTGTTAGTTTATCGTTGGATTTTGGGACATGTTGTATACAGTTACCGGTTCTCTATTCATACACTTACATACCTAATATTTACACAAATTAATTACACATGGCTCCTTGTAAATGTATCAAGTTTGGTCTACTGAATGCAGGCTCTCTATGCACAAATCAAGATGAATTTTTGATAGCCATGAAAAAACATTCTGTAGACATAACGGCCATTAATGAGACGTGGTTACGTATAGGCGAACAGGACTGAGCTCCTAGTTTACCTGGGTACAAACTAAGGCACATACCGCAACCAGTGTCTATATGTGGAGGATGTGGCAGAGGAATTGCTTTTTACATCAAAGATGGAATAACCGTGAGAGTAAAAGCTCATCTGGAGCAGCTTTGGTTCGGTTTAACTATAAATAAAAAAAAGCTTCTCATAGGTACCGCATATCGTCCGCCTTGGCAGGATTAAACGGTATTTCTCGACGCTACAACTGCTAGTATTAGTGCCTTGGCCCCATATGATAATCTGGTTTTGTTAGGTGATATGAATGTCAATCTGTTAGGTGCAAACAGCTCAAAAGCTAAACAGCTGATAGCTTTTGTGGACTACTCAAACCTGGTTCAGCTTGTTCAAACCGCTACACAATTCGTAGGTGATAGCTTTCGTTGTTCGCTTATTAACATCATATGCACTGATGCCTCAACACAGAATGTTTGGCGGATCACATCAGTGAGCTCAACTATCACTCATTCATCACGTGCAAGGCAGTTTTCAAAAAGCCTGAAACTAAACCTAGTTTGGTAGAGTACCGTTGTTGTTCTGACATCTTGCAAGATCAGTTCAATGTTGATCTGAATAGGATCCCATGGACAACAATGGGGGATATGAGTGATGTTGACACTATGGTGCATACTTTTAATTCATACATTATCTGGCTATTTGATCTTCACACTCCTCTTAAGCGAGGGATCATCAGGAAACTGCCTACACCATGGGTAACTGACAACATAATATGTCTGATGTTTAAATTGAGACATGAAGCTAGAGCCAGATATCATATGACTAAAGAACTGAACCACAGGCACCACACCTATCTGGATCTTAAGCATGAAGCGGCTACCGCGTTAATGAGAGAGAAAACAGCATATTTTGCCAAAAACATCAACAAACAAAGAAAGGATCCCAATCTGCTTTTGAATAATCTTAAATCAGATGTGCTTCCAGATCACAGCCAAAAACTAATAATATAACCTGGATAATATCAATACAGACATAGACGGAGTTTTCACTCGCTACAGTCAGACAGGATGCAGTGCTGGAGATAATTAAGAGTCTAGGTTCAAATGTCCAGGGTGTTGATGGTATCAGTCTGGAGATGTCATCTCTCTTTGCCAACCACCTTGCTAGCCATCACTGCCATCATCATCAGATCTATAGAAACGCACACCTTCCCTGGACTTTGGAGACCTGCAATGGTGCGCCCTATCCCGAAAACCAATGACCCAGCGAACATGAAGGATCTTAGGCCAATTAGAAATAAGGCAGAGGTACTGCAACGGCTCTGGCTGATGTTGTAGGCATTATCTTGGAGGCACGTGATCAGGGGAGAGATCAATCCTGGTCCTGTTGGAGTTGCCATGGACGCAATTAATACCAATCTGCTGCTATCTGAATTAGCGTTGAATGTCAGGAATTAATGTGTCAAAAGTCAACACATTCATTCTGTTTATGTCCCACGTAGGAGTCATGTGACTCTATACATAAATCAACTGAAGATCTGAAAAATGGCTGCAAGGCGTAGGCTGCATTTGGCTAGTTTGCTATTTGGCATTGTAACAACCTAGAAGCCACGCTATCTAATTGAAAAACTTACTTGGCGACAAACACACTACAATTTATTACGGTCTTCGTTCTGTGGTCGGTCCACTGTCAGCAAGAAACTGCGGCCTTTAGGGGTTCCTTCAAGTATGCTGCGATGAAGGTCTGGAATGACATTTCTCCACCAGTGTGAGGCCTGAAATCATTAAATTCCTTTAGAAATTCATTCCATTCTTGCTAGCACAACTTTCACAACAATAAACTTTTTGTCACCTTATGGGTCATGGCCTGCATTACTTTGGGTGACATTCAATGTTTTATCCCTTATAAATCTGTTGATAGATGAATTTTATTGTCTATGAATTACTGGCAGCTTGAAGTTTATGGTACTTAAAAAGATGTTCTTTCTTAGTTTGAATTTAAATTGTGAAGGCAAAAGGCTTGTAGGAAAATTATATATAATAATAATAATAATAAATATCTTGACTTGGCTCGCGAGGTTGTCGACATGTGGGAAGTGGATAGAGCAATCATTGTGCGGATAGTCGTGACGGCCAATGGTTTAATAGCCAAGAGCCTCGACCAACATCTGAGGAGGCTCTCGTTAGGCAGTCGGATCAAGGGCTTGATCCTGAAAACAGTACTCCTGGACACGGCGCGTATTGTCCGGAGGTTCCTTTCTCAAGAGTCCTGACCACCGGTAGCTTGGACCCTGTTCCCAATGCTACTATTATTTATATTTTTAAATGTTTTTTTTTTGTAGGAATTTGTTAAACAAATATTTAAAAATGTATTATAATATGTATATAAAATAAATAAAGAGAATAATATTAATATTCCACAACTATCACACAACGCCGCCTAGTCCCAAGCTAAGCAGAGCTTGTGTTATGGGTACTAGACAACTACAATACAATATGATAGTTTGGTTTTGAAAATTCTTAAGCAAGGATGTAATTTTCATAGTAGTGTTATGTTATAAAAATATTATGAAGAAGTATTAAAAGAGCAAGATTAAAATTTAAGTATATGGTTTTACTGGATCCCAAATATAAGAATAAACGTGTTGGGCGTGGTTTTATATCAATAAGAAAATCCACCCCTAAGACGACCCACTGACCCTATTTTTTATACAATTTTTTGTTTAGCCTATTATAAGAAACTACAAACAAAATAAACATTAATTCATGAATCCCCAAGCGACCACCGGTGGCCGCGCATCTATTGTCTTACTATTGTGTCTCTAATTGACGGTATCTGAAGGGTTAATATTATACTTCTCAAAATAATCTTCATACAGTTTTTACAATAAATCACATACCTATAATATAATGTATATTATTTTATTTATTACAATAACATGGACTTGGCAATATTGACGACAAACTAATATCTATTTATACATTCTTCCAGTTTGCTTCCTAGCAATCTGTAGCTGGAATTTTTTAACAATGTGAATGTGAGTGAACAAATTAATCTACCTTACCTGTCCCCGTGTTCGCTTCTCTTGAGTTCGTCTAATTTTTATCTCGTTACAAATGCTAAAAACATTGCGTCAAACAAGAACCAACGCACTTTACAACAATTATTTGAATTGACAAGAAAATTTTGTTGTCGTCACGCATGCGGTCATATCCTATTTTATGACGCTACGCCAACGCTTATAATTTGCCTAACCGACGACCAAAGAGTATGTTAACTGCCAACGACGGCATCACGGTCGCATCCAATCACGTATTAGCGTCTTTTTTTTTTGACCATGGATACAGAGTCCTTCAGTCGCGTCTATGCCACAGTGTTGCCAACTGCGTAGAATTTGATGTTGCCATTTTTCACGGCATGAGAAGCCTAAAGTAGTCTGTAAAAAGCAGCTCTCTGTTGTCACATCGGGGGATTCATCTAGTATTATAGAGAAACTTTGATATTCAACTTCTTCTAAAAATTTATTGAGCATGGCAGGTTCGAGGACATACTTTATAATGGTAGAACTTTCTATGTAATTGAATTTTTTCAAGTACATTTCCTATCCTAAAAAAAATTATAATACTTTGCCAGATGATCCAATACTTCAGATAAAACTATGAGCAACAATACTATAAGCAAACATTTTTGTATCACTTTCAATAGGGTAGTCCTAGATCAAAATAACTACATTTTATAGATTATAAAAAATATTGGACACGTATTTTTTCTTTTCTCGATTGAACAAAAAATAACAAAGATATTGTAGCTCATTAAAGTTACGTGTGACATCACCTTGTACAAAAACATCAGCACAGCGACATTACACGTAACTTTAATGGGCTATATCTCTGTCAATTTGGCTTAATTTACAAATAAAAATATACGTATCCCTTATTTTTGAATAATCTAAATAATGGACTAATTATTTTTTTTACGGTAACTAGCCTATTTCTTTTGTTTTAGGTTTTTTAACCAAATTCAGGGGTTTCCTGGGAACTAGTCTACCATAAACACTTACACACATACACAGACCTTATGGTGGCTGTGATTTTTACTAAAAAGTTATTATATATATAATATTTTTATTACTAATAAGAATTTTAAATAGCTGGACTCTGAAGTAGCCTAAAAGACGCCTAGTCGCTAATCGCCAATTCTTGTTCTCAGTAGCCTAAATAACGACAAATCGCCTACGTTGGCCACACTGCTATGCCATAGTCTATGCAAATTGCCACAGACTACAAAAACGAGTTCCACAAAATGTGCTACGGGTAAAGATTTTATATATATCCTACTAGACTAGATTATATTGATAGACAAAGCAATATTACAATCTCCAAAGTGTTGTTTATTCTCATTAGCATTAAGTTCATGTGTGTTATTGACACATAAAAGTAAAAAATTGTTAAGAGCAAGACAATAATATAAATCCTCTGTGTCTCTTTCTCACTTACTACCAGAAAAACATAAAAAATAGATAGCAGTTTTTAAATGGTTCAAGTAATCGTTCAATAGTCCATGTTCATACATTTTGATAGGTGTGCAACATAAAATCAATTGCAACTAAAAAAATTATTTTAAAATTATGCATCTTGAAATTTTATACGCATTCTCCTTCTACATAATGATGATTTCATTAAGATATAGTAGTTATTCGTTCTTAGGAGACTTCAATTTGATATCAATAAACAATATGATCGATGATACATAGGGTTAAAGTTATGTTTCTATTTGTTACAAGTTTTTAAAACAATATTTAGTTAAGTTTATAGTGTGCAACATAGTTAAACGTTGCTGTGCAAAGTTTCGTAATAGTGATGGATATCCTGATTGGGCAAAGACACTTCTAATGATTTATATCCTCTAAGTGATTGTGTAATTTCATGTTTTAGGTAAGTTTTCTGTTTGGCTTAAATTATTTATGAAGGGTGACAACAAACATCGTTTTGAATTTCGTACGGGAATCAAAACATATTAATTACCTGTAAAAATACATAGATAAGGGGTCATCATAAACGACTGAGAAGACGGACTGGTAGATGCAATTAAAAAAAAAAACTGTGGTCTTCTGTTTAAGATTTATATTATTAAAAGGAAAGCTATTATATTACTAAATGTCTGAGGAGGCTCAATATTTTTTATTAATAAATCAATTACCAATATTATATTCCCCGTTGATCAGGCGCCTTCGGCCGCTCGGCAATCTTCGGCTGCTCTCGTGACACAACAGAAAGCTTCAAGAGGTGCGACATGCGAGACACGTGTCTTCGGACCACTTCAGTAAATAGTTATCTGTGCCCACTTCGTTACCGTTCTCTGAAAACGACGCGCGTGCATTCCAAACGCTTCCCAACATCGATTTCATTCATGAATCCCCAAGCGACACCCGGTGGCCGCGCATCTATTGTCTTACTATTGTGTCTCTAATTGACGGTATCTGAAGGGTTTGTATATTCGAGAATAATATTCATTTTAATTACTGTCTTTTAAGTTTAGTCCTTAGTCCTCCACTCTGGGAAATGGAATGGGCCGTAAACCACTAATTGTGGATTATGGGGATTAGTGCGATGTAAAATATTTTCGAATTCTTAGTAAAAATGTTATTCTCCTGATTAGCCGTCTGGGATATAATATAATATAATATATAATATAATATTCCACAACTATCACACAACGCCGTCTAGCCCCAAACTAAGCAGAGCTTGTGTTATGGGTACTAGACAACTGATAAACATACTTATCCATTTCTAAATACATACATATCATGTATAAATTACACCCAGACGCGGAACAAATGATCATGCTCATCACATAAACATTTGTCCTGGGTGGGAATCGAACCCACGACCTCCGGCATAGCAGTTAGGACCACTAACCACTAGACCAACGGGCCAGTCGAATGAATGAATATCACGACAATATTAATTAGTAGGTGGTAATTCAAGCATTTTATATTAATCGATGCAACTATATGACATCAATATAGGTTGTATACAGAAATCAGCTTCTTCCTAATCATTACGGAGAAAACTCACAGTACCCTTTTGGTAAGCATATTGGGAACAGTTGGTAAATAATATATTAATTAATTGTTTTTGAACTTGCATCCTTTAATTTTTTATTGTACACTATAACAACTTATAAAATATGTGAAATATGTGTAGTGTTGCATGTCTATTTAATGTATCAAAAATATCTTTAACTACTTTAGAGCAAAATTGTCCCGTAGTATGTAGGTACCTAGTGTATGAACACACTAGTAGAACGAGATAACAGGACTCTTTGTAACTTTCCTTTTCGGGTACGCTTTTGAGGTTATCATAATCAATCTAGTACTAGGATATATAAAACCTTTGGCTACGGGTGCATCGTGGCGTTGCTGTTATTTACAGTGCGTTTCACTCAAAAGAAATTCCTTTGCCGTAATGTTGGCAATACGGCAAAAACAATGTTGAAATATTTTTAGCAATTAAATTACTTAATATTAGGGAGATTAATTCATGAATCCCCAAGCGACCACCGGTGGCCGCGCATCTATTGTCTTACTATTGTGTCTAATTGACGGTATCTGAAGCGTTAACTGATACTTCGTTACTTTTAACAATCGCATTTTTTTTAAAGCTATTTTTGAATAAAGTATAGGTCGCTGGACTCCATTTCGATTGTCGTGCAATTCTTTCAAATACCAAAAACGCCACGTCACAATATCATACCTATCTTAACAACTTCCTTTTAGATCTACTTTTTTTAAATAAAATCCCATTCCTCTCATAATTCTCCAAAAGTGTTGCAACTACCGTTAAAATCGATTTCGTTTCACGTTTCGGGGAACAATTTTGGTAGAGTAGGGAACTCTTTTCTTTTTTGTGTAGACAGACAGGGGAGCTAACATTACGCCAAAGGAACTTCTTAAGTGAAACGCACTGTAGTTAAAAAGTAACGTAATAATCTGTGACTACTAGCGTAATAGTCTTGACATGTACCTATGATGAAAGAGTTATAATCAGTATGTTGTACAAAAGAAATAAATATCATTAATTCTATTCTCAACTTCATGTTTTTTAAGTGCCGTACGCACCATTCTTTTTGACGTACGTCCCGCTGTACGTCCTGCGGCTGGATGTAGCATACGCACCATTGTGCACGCATTCAGCATGTTGGACGTCATAGATTATACAATATATGTAATCGAATGATTATTCTGAGAGAACGTGTTTAAATTAAATGAATTTTAATAAAAACTTTGTACTTCTCGGTTGTATCATCTTTTCATTCCAAAATATTACTAATAAATCTTAGATTCGTATTTTTAGTACTAATTTCTGTTGTTGTTTGTTATTTTTTTTTTATATAATTTTCAAAGGTTTTATCCAAATTACAAAATATTGTTCTATGTAAATAATTAGTTTTTTTTTTTTTAGCGACTTCTAGAGACTTTTCAAGCTTACATTAGCGACTTTTTGTCATGTAGAGTTGGCAACACTCTGTCGTCGAAAATGTCATAATTAATTTTTATTGTTAATCTATATTATTATACTCTTTGTTTTTAATGCTCACACCTCAACTCAAGCTGCTAAAACTTTGTTCAAATGTGTTAGAAAACTTATTTCTGAATACTTCGAAAGCATAAAAAAACTATTTAAGTACTATGAAAGACTTAGAAAATGCAGAAGAAAATATGCGATGTAAGTAACTGTTAAAATAGATACTGTAGGATCGATTCAATAAAACCAATTGTAAATAAATAAAACGAATATTAATGACGTTAACTGTTAACCAACCAAACACAACATGACAACAACAATAACGTACAACAACACAACAACATGATTAGACAAAATAAATGTTATCTTCATCCTGCATTAAAACATATTCGTCAGGATTTTCATTTATTTGCAAAAGTTCCACTACTTTTACAATGGAATTTTCAGGGACGATATCTTTAACAACAATGCGCTTAGGTTTTACAAACTTCTTGTCATTGTTTTTGCCAGTTGTTTTGTAAAAAGCTATTGTGTAATGTCGTGTATTAAAATCTTTATTTTCGATCACTCCAATGTAGTATTTCCACGATTTTCTTACATAGTATCTTGTTAGGACTGTCTCCTACATTAAACTGTTCCTTATAATTCTTCCATCTTATAATCCTTATAATTCATATAATTCTTCATTAGTGTTCTTGTTAGCCTTTTTTTGGGAAATTTCCTCTAAATTATCAATATTTTGTAATGAATCTGTAGCGACATCTATGACGCCACATAAGAACTACGAAGAAAAACACGAAATTCTGCATCGCGCAATCAGAGTTCTCCGCGCGATTTGAACATATACGACAGCCCGACATCAACTATCGGGCAGTCGCCCACCAGACCATAACACCCGGTCTGGTCGGAGGATCCTCCCTTTTCAATGGAGGTTTGTGGGACTTTACTCTCTGTTCCGCATACCCCCAAACTGGTGACCCTCGACAAAGAACGTCAGCGCAACCTTCGTGCAGCTACTACTTCGTGACGTCATCATCACTTCCTCAAGCTTTCGAGCAACGAGCCATACAGCCAGCACCCCCGGCTAAGGGTATCCTGACCACCAATATGCCTACCTGGGCATACCTGGTCATCACCTCAGCCGCATCAGCGACCTTGGCTTAGCACACCGCACCTTCGGCCAGTCATATGAAGAGCCATGAAGAACCTCTCCTGGTCGACGCCAACAATCAAGCCCTACGTCGCACAAGCACCGCTCCGACTCACTGGAGCCAGCAGCATTACTCCGACTCACTGGAGCCTGCAGCATTATCCCGACTCACTGGGATAGCAACACCCCGACTCACTGGGGCATCACCGCAGACAGTTCCGACTCACCGAGAACTATGCGGCATCGGTTCCGACTCACTGGAACCAACCTACCGCTGGCCTGGCACACATCAAGAAGCATCAAGAACCATCGATCTCCGATCTCCGGAGGGGAGTGATGTAGCGACATCTATGACGCCACATAAGAACTACGAAGAAAAACACGAAATTCTGCATCGCGCAATCAGAGTTCTCCGCGCGATTTGAACATATACGACAGCCCGACATCAACTATCGGGCAGTCGCCCACCAGACCATAACACCCGGTCTGGTCGGAGGATCCTCCCTTTTCAATGGAGGTTTGTGGGACTTTACTCTCTGTTCCGCATACCCCCAAAAATCGTTTATCTCACCTAAGCCTTCATTTAAGTTTTCCTTTTCGTTACTAGCTTCTTGTAGCTGCACTTCTATTGTATTATACGTAGGTTGCGAAATTTGAGGTTCAAAAACGTATTTCGTTAAATCGTCATTTATCACATCGCTGGACACATCACATATGTCTGAATCGTCGTGTTCGATCATGACTACGTCAGTGTCTGTTGTTGTAGAACTGTTTAAAACTTTACTGCTTTTTTAAATTATTTTGGCTTCTTTGACGGATTGCTTCGAACACAAACAAGACCTTTTGCATTTCATTTTTTTTATCAGAAAAGTTAGTTTCCTCTTCTCCCTCCTCGCTACTACTTAAAGTGCCGCATACATTTATGTTTGTAATAACATCTTTTGGGGGCTCATTACGATTTTTTTCAGATTTATAAGATGATGATTTTATTTTGCAATTTTTATTTATTTCAAACAAATTAATGGGAACATTTTTTATACCGTAAAATGCTGCGTTTTTTTTGGACAATCTGATATCTGACAGAATAGTTATCTTTGTACCACTTTTGTCTTGGTTTGATATTTTCGACGTTGGTGATACATCTATGTTACTTTCGTAAATACTATTTTCTTTGTTGAATCTTGAATCCGATAAAAGTGTGACTGGTGAGGGATTTTCAGAACGGGTAACTTGTTTTGTTTTATTTTTTGTC
Source organism: Mythimna lalbum (assembly GCA_949319445.1). Classification (NCBI taxonomy): domain Eukaryota; kingdom Metazoa; phylum Arthropoda; class Insecta; order Lepidoptera; family Noctuidae; genus Mythimna; species Mythimna lalbum. The sequence continues at coordinate 12,380,606 of OX439357.1, read as the reverse complement.
AGATTTTTTTGGCTCTAATACTCCTTCCTCAGAAACTGATTTTCCTGCAGTTACTTGCAATTTATAGTTCCTTCCACCTTTCATTGGCTTGCTTTCTCGAGCGGCTTTAAGGTATTCCAGGAGAGTCTGGTCAATTCAATTCAATTTTTTTAATTGTATGGCTCCATCGACGATCGTCCGATGATTTTGCCAATGTCAAGGTATGAGGAGGAAATGGTCGGTACTTTGTCACGAATACTGTTATCTATTGATCAGTTTTTGTAGCGATGGCATCCATAGAACATCATGCTAGAAAGGGACAAAACATTTTTGGTTAGTACACATATAAAACACAACAAAATAAAAATTAAAACATGAAATAGGTAACATACATAATATATAAATAAAAAGTACTAGCTACAACAGGATTTTATTAATATTAATGAATTTATAAAGGATTTTTACTACAGGGGTATGGGCTAAAGATAAAAGGAAAGGTATATTAACTGGGCGGGGAATATCAGGAGGGAGTAAGTCATAAAGGGGAGTTGTTAAACGAGGGCAGGAGAAAAATAAGTGTTCCAAGGTACCCTCTTCTAGGCCACATTCACACAAAGAACTGTCTCTCACATGTATTTTGGCTAAAAAAACAGGAGTGCATACAAATCCGAGTCGGAGTCGAATTATAACTGAGGTAGCTACTTTGTTTGAAAATTTTTGTTTGCTGAACCAACATTTAGAGGGGATGGATGGTTGCAGTTATTTATCATTTCGGGTTTAGCAAGGCAGCGTAAATCACGAGGGTAACAAGATGGATGAGTCTCGATTCCATTCCGAATTGCAGACTTAGCGATCGAATCTGCATTCTCGTTGCCAACGATTCCAGAATGGCTCGGGATCCAAGCCAATACCACCTCTATGTTTGAGCAATTCAACCTGTGGAGGATTTCTTTAATTTTTAACGTTAGAGAAAAATTGTTACGCGAGCGGAAAGGTGATTTTATTAAGTCCTGTAGGCAGCTAAGAGAGTCCGTGAGGATCAAGGATTTGTTGAGACTGTGAGACTCTATATAGGAGACTGCTTCCAGAAGAGCTATTGCTTCTCCCGTATAAATGGAGTCTAAAGCGGGACTGCGAAAATTTAGGATGATTTTGTATTTCGGGATCCATACAGCAGAACCGACCTCACTATCATCTGACAGCTTAGAGGCATCTGTGTATAATGTCAGCCAATCTCGCCACTCCTCTAATAAAATCCTGTTAAGTTTTTCGTTGGCAGCGGGGTCATGTTTAGAGATTCCCAAGTTAAAAATGATTTTAGGTTGGAAGAGCAAAGAATCAAAACCTACTTCAAATAAGGGGTTCAAGTTTGACTGGACTAAGGGGGTCTGCATATTGTTAAATTTACGGAGGCTGTTAATAAGGAGAGGAGGGTGTTTATGGGACCAATAGCGGGAGTTCGGTATTAAATCTACAAGAGTACGTACGAGAGGAAGGAGAGGATGGGATTTGTTCTCAATAATTTTATAAAAAAATCTGTCGCAGAGGAATTGTCTACGGAGGTGAAGTGGAGGCTCCAAACATTCTACCTGGAGGGCGTTAGTGGGAGAGCATTTCATAGCACCCGTGACAATGCGTAAGCATTTGAACTGGATCTTTTCCAGTTTAGCAAGGGCGATTCTGTTGCATGGTTCCAGAAGAAAACTCCCATAATCAAAATGGCTGCGAACTATGGCATTATATAAAATTTTTTGGGAAGTTGGATGAGCTCCCCAGCGAACTCCAGAGAGGGCGCGTAAGACGTTAACACCCTTTTCGCATTTTTTTGAAATGTGGTCTAAATGGTAGACGCCAGATAGTTTTGGGTCAAGTATAAGGCCAAGAAATTTAACTTTATCCTGAATTTGTATGGGTTCATTTTCAACATGCAGATTGATAGGGGGAATGTTGCGTTTACGGGTAAAGGCCACTGCATTACATTTAGAGACTGACAGACTCAATCCATGATCAGTTAGCCACTGGTTTAAGTAATGAAGGGCAGAATTTAAACGAGATGAGGAGTCTGAAAATGAAGCTGAACTACAGTACAGAACGATGTCGTCGGCGTATTGTAAAATTTTGCAGAAGCAACTCACTGTAGACTCCAAATCGAAAGTGTAAATGTTAAAAAGGATAGGGCTTAAGACCGACCCTTGGGGAAGGCCCTTCCACACTAAGCGGGGAGAGGAGAGGGAGTTTTGATGACGGACAGAAATAGAGCGGGACATAAGGAGATTACAAATGATGTTGACCATCCTCACAGGGATACTCAGCTGAAGCAATTTTTGCCTGAGTATAGGAAGTTGGACATTATCATAGGCTGAAGCTATATCAAGAAAAACACCAAGAACGCTATCATTATTGGAGAAAGCAATACGGACGTCGGATAGAAAAACACTTAGGCTATCCAAAGTGCCCATACCTCTTCTAAAACCAAATTGAGAGCTGGGTATAAGACCTTTCGATTCCAAGATCCATTCAATTTTAGCTAGGACAGAAGAGAGCGCAATAGGACGATACGAGGAAGAATCTGTTGGGTCTTTACCAGGTTTTAGGATTGGGATAACGATTTGTGATTTCCAGGAGTCTGGAACTTGACCAGTTGCAAAGAAAGAGTTAATTAGGTTGAGAAAGAGAAGTTTACAATTGGAAGAGGATTTAGAGATGAAGGAGTAGGGGATGCCATCAGCACCCGGAGCAGAGTCCTTAAGATGATGTAAGGCACATATTAGTTCTGAGAGGGAAAATAAGTCATCAAATCTATCTGAGGTAGTAGGAGAAGGAGGATCTATAGTGGGAAGGCATTCAAAACTAGGAACAAAAGGGGGGGCTAATTTTGTAATAAAGTCTTCCAGCCAAGAAGAAGGGTCATTGGAGGAAATATCGAGAGACTTGCTGTCACAAGATTGGCGGTAGATTTTTATTTTCTTCCATACCAGAGAGACAGGAGTACGTGGAGAGAGTGATTCGCAAAACTTGAGCCAGCCACATCTTTTTTTTTTTTGCTAATAGTCTACAGGTGCTAGCAGAAGTCTTTTTAAAATTTAAATAATCAGACATGTCTAGACTAGAGGAGAAAGCGTTTTCTGCTTCTTTTCGTTTACGAATACTCTCAGTGCACTCAGCATCCCACCAAGGTGGAGAAGGAATCAGGTCTCGAGCAGAGTTCTTTAAGGGGATTGAGGAATCGGCCGCTCTCAACAGACAATCGACAAAATCGTTGTAGAGGGCAAGGGAGTTGGAGGGGTTAACTTGGGGAAAGTTTTGGAGTTCTGAGTCCAATTGGGACGAGAACTTGGACCAGTCAGCTTGGGGTAAGCGATATCTTTGAAGTGGTTGAATAGGAGAAGAGTGTGGATGGGAACTTGGAAAAGATATTAGAATGGGGAAATGGTCACTCCCATAAGAGTTAGGGAGCACAGACCAGGAGAGTGAGGACACTAAAGAAGGGGAAGAGAGAGTAAGGTCAGGAACACTAATATTTTGGGTAGGGGATACCCTACGGGTAGCAGATCCATCATTAAGGACACAGAGATTGCAATGGTCTAAAAGATCTAACAGAAAGCTAGAGGACGGGTCATTACAATGGGAACCCCAGAGGGTGTTTCGGCAATTAAAATCACCCATCACAATCAGGGGAGGCGGAATGGAAGAAAGGATAGAATTGTTCAGATGATACATATGTTATGTTCGTGGATCTGACGGCCACTATGTGAAGCCCAGGATCATGAACAGGAAGAGGAATTTGGGAAAAAGTGATAGATCTGCTAACCAATAGGGCGCAACCCGCCCACCCGTCATCTCTGTCATCCCGAAGGCATGCAAAACCAGGAACCCTGAAAGGAGATCCAGGCCTAAGCCAGGTCTCCGACACGGCAAAGACGACGGGCTTATGACAGTTAACAAGATAAATTATGTCGTGTTTTTTCCTGCGAATAGATCTACAGTTCCACTGAAGAATTTTTTCTATTTTGGTGAGTCCAAGATTCGAGGAGCTGTTCTACTAATATTACGACATTGTCCGGTATTGCATCACTAAATTTTGATAACATGTTTATGAGGGAGCAAGCCAAAAGTTCTATTAGGTTATCATTAGGAGTGGGAAGAGGAGTTGTATCAGTGTAAGGGGGGTTCAGAGCACAGCCATTAGGCTGACTAGATTTAGGAGAACCAACCAGTGACCTATGGGTTTGCAAGTCATATGACTTGCCCAGCTCTGGTCTAGGCTTGGGGGAACGATACACTGTCTTTGTGTACGATGTCTTAACAGGAGATGAATATGGAGAGGAAGTAGGAGGTTCAGAGGGAGTTTGGAATGGTTTGAATAGGGAGGGACGTGCCGTAACATTGGAGTATAATGTTTTGGGACGGGGAAACCTTATCGCTGCCTCACGATATCCTAGACTTTCTTCAGACATAACCATTTTAATAGATTTCTGTCGAGAATGTTCTGGGCATCTATCATCAGTAGCTTTGTGGTTTCCGCCATCACACAAGAGGCAAGAAACCTGTGAGTCTGGGATATTGCAAGTATCTCCAGGGTGTGGTAAAGTGCAGCGATAACAGCGAGGCTTAGACCTACACTGAGTGCTGATGTGACCAAATCTTATGCAGTTCCTGCATTGGATTGTGGGAAGATGATACACAGACACAGGAAGGGACGCATTGTAGCAAAATACCTTTTCTGGAAGTATCTGCCCAGAGAATGTAAGCACAACGGTAGTAGAAGGAGACCAAGTAACGGAGTCCTCCTTTCTATTTTTAAAATTAAGCCTCCTAGCTTTAATAACTTCTCCACAGTTGTGAGGGGTTTCTATGCCAAGCACTAATTCCTCGAGGGTCCAGTCAGTTGGAATATCTTTAACAACTCCCATGCGAGTGACTTGGAAACGGGGGATGACAGCTGTAAAATTGTTGTCCCGTAAAATAGAGTTGTTAACGAAACTATTGGCGTCGTTACGGGTTTTAAAATCCACAGACATTCTGTTACGTCCCATAGACTTGACACTGCCTTGTACTACCCCTTCAAACCCTTTTTTGTGAATAAATTGGGCAAACTGGGTCTGATTCCACTTTGGAGACAAATACCTTGAAAGGTGCTTTGTCGCTTTCGCTATAAAGCATTTTGGAGTCGCTCTCAAAACCTGGTTTCGTGAAAACAGATTGAATAGAGTCCGACGGTGGCTTATTTCTTTTGGCGTCGACAAAGATCTCAGGGCCACCGGGGCGCTTTCTCGGTTCTGATCTAACGCGACAGTCCTTAGTGTCTTGAGAGCACTCAACATCCATATTTGGAGGAGACCCTCCACCCCCATCAGGGGGTTCTTCGGCACTCATTTCCGAAGGAAATGAGTGCCAAAAAAGTTACTAACACGGAAAATACTAACCTTATAACTAGTTTACCACACCAGACAACACAAAACAATAAACACAACACCAAAAACAGATAAAATAAGATGTAACGTTAAGAAACACGTGTCTAATCTCACCCAGACGATGGCAAAATCCCAATTGAGAGTCTGGTCAAATGACTGCTTCATCTGTTCGCTTGCTTCGGGAATTTTTTGAATGACATTAGAGGCATTTAATGGGTAAATGCCTGCAGCTTCAAATCCGCTTTTTAAATTCTGATTGTCACTTATTCCTAATGTTTCCATGAGTTCTTTTAGAAGTTGTGGAAAATGGCATTTATTTATGGTTGTAGCATTTTGGTTTGACAACTTATACTGTAGCATGATTTTTCGCCACTGTCTTTTCATCGGACCAAAAAATGCTAAATCTAGCGGCTGAGTTAAATGAGTGGCATTTCGTGGCAGGAACACAAATCTTATATTGTTTTCGCGACATAGCTTTATAATCTGAACGCTTAGATGTGACGATAAGTTATCGCCTATAACTACTTTTGGTCCATCTAAAGCAGTCGCCCAGGGCATAATAACCTTCTCAAACCAGTCTTCAAAGCATGTCATATCAAACCAACCTGATTTTGTTCTATTGTATAGACAGCCTGGTGGACCATCTTTACACCAACGGCTCCATAGGTGCTCAGATTTATAGACCACGTAAGGCGGCAAACATTTTCCGTCAGCTGTGCCGGCAAACATAATTGAGACGGAGCTTTTGCTGGAGTTAAGTACAACTTCAGGATGCTTTGTTCCTTTTTTGAAAATTGCTTTGCTGCAGCCGGGGTCATCGCTCAGATTGGTTTCATCATAGTTCAGCAAATGTGACGGTGGTACATTGTGAAGTGAGCTTTCGAGATTTTTAAAATATTCATTTATCCTAGCAACGGTTTTCGACGCGCGACTTCTTTTTATATTTTGCGTAGTACGTTTTGTCATATTATGACGCGCTATAAAATTACGGGCCCAACGTTCTTCGGGCGTCTCAACGTCTTCCAAATAACGAAACAGAACAAGTCGTAAATCTAATAAAGTCAGTGGAGAGCCAAACTCAGCCGCGATATTTATCGTGTTAGCAATTATTTTTTTGTCGTCTTCACTTAGTCTTGTAGGACGCCCAAATGATTTTTCATGACATTTGTTGACTTTATTTAAAATAGTACGCCTGGGAATCCCAAATTGTTTTTCTGCCTCATATGATGACAATCTCTTTGATTTTACGAGATCAACGGCAATGTCTAGCATTTCGGTAGAGTAATTCACGTAATGCCGACGATTATTTTTGTTTTGAAAACTGGTGTTTTTCTTGTTTTGAGACATCTTCTGCCTCTGTAAAAATCAGAGTCACGTTTTAGACTTCTTAGGTACTTAGGTTCTAGAATATAGGTACCTACATTAATTTATACCTACATTAATGATTTTTCATGACATTTGTTGACTTTATTTAAAATAGTACGCCTGGGAATCCCAAATTGTTTTTCTGCCTCATATGATGACAATCTCTTTGATTTTACGAGATCAACGGCAAAGTCTAGCATTTCGGTAGAGTAATTCACGACGATTATTTTTGTTTTGAAAACTGGTGTTTTTCTTGTTTTGAGACATCTTCTGCCTCTGTAAAAATCAGAGTCACGTTTTAGACTTCTTAGGTACTTAGGTTCTAGAATATAGGTACCTACATTAATTTATACCTACATTAATTACCAATGTGAAACTTTGTCTAAAACAATGTAAAAATATTGTAGGTAGGTACTATTTTAGTTTCAAAATTAAAAGTGACAACCCTACCCCTAGGCTAAGTTTTGTCGATTATTCATAAAAAGCGACTCACGATTGTTCTTCTTGATTTTACCACTAAAACTCGCTTTACAAGTGCAAAACATGGATAAAAACACAGAGGACTATTTTTCATTTAATATGGTCCGTAAAACCCGTAAAAATACTTTAAAATACTCACACAATAAAATTTTGAAGTGCAGCAAAAAGTCGCCGGCCACCATTTAAAAAATTCTGACGTTCACTGACATTTGACATCTTTCTTGTAAGAACCAAAAGTATGTGTTGCCACGCGTAAATAATCGTATCATAGACGAGATCCTGTAGCTAGAATAGTTTAGCACTCTGATTATCACAAATCAACTTAATTGTATATTGTCTACCAGTGATCTCAAACAATAAGTTTCTTAATTAAGTGGCTTCTCTGGATGCCTCTGATAAGGCAACATACTCTGCCTCAGTACTGGATAAGGAGACAGTTTTCTGTTTTCTGCTTTGCCATGAGATAACAGAACCATTCATAACAAAACAAAACCCAGTATATGATTTTCTGTCTAGACTATCGCTGGCCCAATCTGCATCAACAAAACGAGTTAGTTCTACACCTGTCTTATAATATGTGAGACAATAATTCTTTGTTTTCTTTAAATATTTAAGTACACGTTTTGCATAATTAAAATGAGTTTCATCTTAACAATTATTGAACTGACTGAGATAGCTAAGACAATATGACAAGTCAGGCCTTGTTAAAACAGCTAAATACATAAGGCTTCCTATCAGTTTTTGGTAAGGAATGTTTACAGCACAAATTTAGCCTTTTCAATGTTCAATTTGCTTTCTATAGGAGTATCTATAGTTCTACAATTTGACATCTCAAACTTGACAACAATTGTTCTATATATTCCTGTTGATCAATTGCTATAGTATTACATTATTTGTTCACATTAATTCGCATACCTAAGTAGCGTCTAACTGGACCTAAATCCTTTAATTTAAATTCAGAACTTAAAACAGCTTTCAAATTTTCAGTTTCTACAGCACAATTTGAAAAAATTAAAAAATCATCATCATATATAGTTACAATAATCTTTACATTTCCAGAAATCTTTGCAAACAAATATGGTTCAAATTCACTTATCTTAAAAACATATTTAAGTAAACAATCCTTAACCTTTTCATACCAAACCAAAGAAGATTGTTTTAATCCATAAATTGCTCTTTTTAGTTTTAAAATCTTTCCACTGTCTTTATTTGCAAAACCTCCGGAAATCTCATTTAAATATTTTCCTATAAATGTCCATTCAAAAAAGCTGTTGTCACATCTAGGTGGGTAATATCCATTTCCCACTGTACCCCTAAAGCAAATAACAATCTCAATGTAGAATGTTTTACAACAGGAGAAAAAGTGTCCATGTAATCTATACCACGTTTTTGAGTAAAACCTTTAGCAACGAGTCTAGCACGATACTGCACTTTGTCATTCACATCTAGTTTTTTATTTAGTACCCACCTGCACTGCACTATTGAGCCTTCACTTGGTATATCTACAATTTCCCATGCATTATTCTCCTCAAATGATTGACGCTCTTCTTGCATAGCACATCTCCACTGATCTGTCTCAGGGCCGTTCAGTGCTTCTGAAAAGTCTATGTCTTCAATTTCTTGATTAGAACTGGGAACACAAATATTGCTATATCCAAAACGTTCAGGTGGTTTCCTCATCCTCTTACTCTGCTCTGGAAGCTCTAGAACTGGTTGTATCTCACCGCTAGATATATCTGAGTCTGTATTTGAAGTTGTTAGAGTGTCATAATTTTTTGTGCTATGTGGATCAGTATATACAGATGTATCTGAATCTGAATCATGGAGAGATTCACTTACTGAAAACTCCCCTACTGAATCTCTGCATTTGTTGCAGGCAGTTCATGTGCTTCAACTTCTACATCATCCTGTATCCAACTTGCTGCTTGTTCTGTGTCACTTTCTGTTAGTTTTGTTTTGTCTTCCAACACAATGACATCTTTCTTCGCAGTTATTGTATTCTTCTTGGGATCATATACACGATATCCTTTTACTGTTTCTTAAAATCCAACTAGAATATGCATTTGAGCCTTTTTATCCCATTTTTGTCTTCTTTCTTTTGGTATGTGAACCATCACTGGGCTACCAAAGACACGTATGTGGCTTAAGTCTGGTTTTTTATTATGCCATGCTTCATAGGGTGGTTTATTTCCCAAACTTGAAGTTGATGACCGGTTCTTTAAGTATACTGCTGTATTCGATGCTTCTGCCCAAAACTTCTTTTCCAGCTTCATATCGAATAACAAGCATTGTGCTTTTTCTACAACCGTTTTGTTAGCCCGTTCACAAACACCATTTTGCTCGGGTGTGTATGCACTTGTGGTCTGGTGGATGATCCCTTCCTTAACCGACTCATTGTTACCATCATTTTCATGCATACTTTAGCCAGGCCCCAAACATTGGACGATGACGCGCCAGGCGCGTCATGGGCCTACATACAGGATGACGTACTTAGAGCGTCATTGGCACCCTATGATGTTTTATGCGTATTTCGCCGTTATCTTGCGTCGATCTGCTGAGATGAAAAGTTCTGTGAGTGCTTCAATTCTTATTCTTTGGTGTTCAAAGGAAATATGGCCTCCCAAGGTAGGATTTATTTATTTTAGTAAAGTTTTTTTATGTATTTTAGTAGTTACCAAAGGTTTGCTATCCCTGACTTATAAAATATGTATTCTAAATTAATGGCCAAGGGTATTGTCAACTTCAATGTTTAATTTAGGATAAAAAGTGGTAGTTCTCTTTATCTCAATTTTTTTTTGTCTGTTTTTAAGCAAGTTCGATATGACGCGCCAGGTGCGTCAAGGGCCTCCTGTGATATTTGCTTATGACGCGCCTGGGGCGTCATTGGCCATGAATCGGTAAGTAAGTAATTTTCCATTAAACTATTACAAAACTCACCACCATTATCTGTGCGAAGTATCTTAATTTTCTTATTCTGCTGATTTTCAGCCATTGCTTGGAATGTTTTGAATGTGCTGAATACTTCAGTTTTTTTTTAAAGAAAATAAATAAATGTCATAGGGCTGTAGTCATCAATGAATAGGACAAAATATCTGGAACCAGCTATGGATTTTGTTTACATCGGCGTGTATTAACTGTAGTGTCTCTGTACTCCTTTGTCCGACATGTGTAAAAGGTAACCTCATCTGTTTTCCTTCACAACAGGTTACACATTTTGCCTTTGTTATGTCACTGGACTCTGGATAAAACATTCCATTGACTAAGCCATTCTTCATTTTGTTTAGATCACTGCTATTTAAATGTGCTAACCTCCTGTGCCAAAGCTCTGCACTTGCTACTAGAGGTGCTGCTAGCATACAATCTGCTACTCTGATGTTTAGCTTGTACACCCCATTTGTTGACATTGCTGTGGCCACCAGTCCATTTTTAGCGTTGCGTATGTAACATTGTTTTTCTTCGAAAACAACCTTGTTTCCATTTTTTTATTAATTCGCTTACTGACAACAGGTTCGTTGTTAAGCTTGGTACGCATAGCACACTTTTTACCACAATCTCGTAATTACAATCAGTCGATAATAGTACGTCACCGGAACACAAAACTGGCACTTTCATATTGTTCGCGACGGTAATCTCTGATAAACAAGGAGTGTTTGCGTTTCTTTCGTTTTAATCCATTCCTTACTAGCCGTCATGTGTGCACTTGCGCCATTGTCTACGTACCATTCATTTTTACTATATTCTCCGTTCGAGAATACCACACTAAATGCATTTGATTGCTTAGTTTTCTGCGTTAATAATGGACATTGGTTTCTGTAATGACCCACTTGTTTGCATTTATAACACGTCACAGTTTTGTCACCTGTCAGTGTCACTGTAGGTTTTGACTTTACTGATAATTTCGCGCCATTTCTAAACTGCGCTTTCTTTGCAGCGAATGCAGCGCCACTGAAATACGTATCGTTTTTCGAAACCTCCATATCAATTAACTTTGATTTAATTGAATCCGTGGTTATCTTCATCCCGGAATGATCGATAGCCATAATCATGGGTGAAAAATTTCCGGCAATCCTGCTAGCAATAATGAACCGACCCATTCTTCGGTAATAGTAAAACCTGTGCCTTTCAATCTCTGCGCCGTTTCGACCACTTGCGTGACGTATGAAGTCATGGTTTCGCAGTTTTCTTGTCGTAACGAGATAAAATGTCGTAATAGGGTAATTTTCCTCGCAAATCCAGAGTAATCGAACATAGTTCGTAGCTTAACCCACAATTCCAAAGACGTTTTCGTTTCCCTAATATGCACGTACAATCCGGGGTCGATGGTCAGAACTAGCTTTGCATTGGCTTTTGCATCTTCTGACGATTTTGCCTCAAAACTCGCTCCGGGCTCCGATCTGATGTAGTTCGCTAGATTATCAAGCACTAATAGATTTTCTACCGCGTAACTTCACTCATCAAAATTTTCACGCCCTTTAAGCTTGGGAATACTTTGAATATAGTTCACTGCCATTATTCCACGAAAAGTCAACCACTTTCAACTGTGTTATACTGAGTTTAAACTGTATAATAACTGAAAGAACTGGATATTTGCCCATAACCTAATAAAACACGTTGTCTTTTCGTATTCGACTGACGCTTTATTTCAACGTAGGAACGTACAAATTACAGATAGGGGGCGCCACTTGTATCTAAACCATAAATATTTTAAGTTTTTGTTACCATAGATTAACACTAATCTCAGCTTTTCTTTAGCAGCAACACTCAGAACAGCTCTTATTGTGCTACTCCTATAGCAACAGGACTAAAAGTTTAATGAAAGTCTACATCTTTTTTCTGAGAATATACTTTTATAACCAGTCGAGCCTTATATTTTTCAACAGACCCATCAGGATTAGTCTTTGTTTTGAATATCCATTTACATGGACTGGCTTTCTGACCTTTTGGTAATTCGACTAGTAGTAATTGGTGGTGGTTTATTAGAGTCCTCATTACAGTGGACCCCTGGTAGTCCGACAAACATTTTTCAGGGCAGTGTCGAACTTTCGAATTTGTCGGATTATAGAGTACTGCCTAAGCCCGTGTGGAGTGTGCGGCCGAGTAATGAACGCGGGGGACGCGCCGACACATCTTCACGGGCTCGTGGCCACAAAATAAACAGATAGGTACGAGTACAGAAGGTCCACTCACGGAACAAGTACACGGATTTGTTTTACCTAGCCACTCAGACCGGTCGGTGGAACGACAAGCTTAGTGTTAATATGAAAAAAAAAAAAAAAATTTAGACCACAGTTTAGGCTAAGATTTAAATGATAATGACGGTACGAGTATTACAAGTTAGCAAGTGAATGTTTTCTCCAATAAGAAAAAACTGAGGTGTCAATGGACACCCGGATGGAACGAAGTTCCTTTCGATTAATTAGTGAAGGAATTGTAATAAAATTTTATTAAACTAAAAAAATAATACAAAAAAAAGAAACAATTTCCATCTGTAGGAATGTTTACATAAAAAAAGTGTCGTTACAAATTTTCGTGAGAATTATTTCCGTCTAGCCCCCTTTCACAACGCGCGATAAGGAATTCCTCTATCTACACATTGTTGCAATCACCGACGCGTATGCAGTTCCTGATAACACGGAATGCTGTGCGGATTCGCATTTCCATCTCCACCCGCGAGTGGCTTTCTTTTTTATAAACGTGTTGTTTGACCCAACCCCAAAAAAAGAAGTCTAACCCCAACCCCAAAAAAGAAGTGGCGTTAAGTCAGGTGACCGTGGTGGCCACGACTCGGGACCGTACCTCCCGATCCAGCGGCTATCAAACAACTCGTTTAACCACGACCACACTTCTGTTGAAACGTGAGGGTGTGCTCCGTCGTGTTGAAACCACACATTTCGGAGCTTGGCTAGCGGCAATCTGTCGAGGTAGCGCGCGACGGTGCCGTTAAGGAGAGCCAGATACCTCACACAGTTTAGAGCCCCTGGGATGAAGACGTCTTATTATTTGGTTTCCCTTTATCCCAGCCCACACATTCAGTGAACACCGTATTTGATGTGTTAACGGCCGAGTAGCACGTGGGTTATGGCCTCTTTCTGCCCAGTGCGCGTAAAAAATAGGCTTTCGTCTGACTATATGACGTTTTCGATGAAGTGGGTGTCCTCTGCGCATCGCTGCAGTACCCACTGGCAATAAGTCAGCTGGACCAAGCAGACCTTGCACTTTTTGAATTGAGTACGGATGCTGCTTGTCTTTCTTTAAAATTTTAAATACTGCGACGTGACTCATGTTTAACAGGCGACCGTCTATACGCACCAACCGCGGGATTCTTGTGTTATTGCGAGTGCCCTCGCAATAACACAAGAATCCCGCGGTTGATGTGCATTGGGGTACCTCTCAGCATACATCCTCAGAGCACGTGCACAATCATAATTACACTCAGACATATACACTCATACATGAGTACCATGTTCACATACTCACACACACTAAACACAAAACTAAACACATACACAAACAAACAAAACGCACACTAACGCGTAACTGATAACGCGGCATTTTTTACACAAGAATGACGTAAAATTGCAATGGAAAAATAATGCACGTCCGGTCAGCGCGTTTACTTCCGATTAAGTGAACATAAGGGGGCAAGGGACGGGGCCGCGGCACTTCAAAAGATCGCCGCATTTAATAATAAATAATAATTTGCCACGTTGCCGTCCTTCAAGTACAGAGTATTTATTTACATAACAATTTAGGGCGTTCTTCAAAAAAGATGTACACGACGATGCGACGAACCGGAACAAATTTTTATGTTATAGAAATTTTATCGTTAATTCTTATCTCATTCGATAAAATATACTTTAAACAAGTAAAAATTTAAAAAATAAATCAGTATAATGCAAAACAACGTGATAATCTTTATTTTTACGGAAGAGTTCACAAAAACGTGCTCCGGTTCGTCACAAAGGAAAAATGTAAATAAAATGAAAAACATGAGTTAATATGATAATTAGTTTTTATTATTTACTTAACCTTCAAGTCTTTGAAACAAAACACCTAAACATAGATAAATCACTATAATCATCGCTTAACAATCATTCTACATTCGAGATCGTCACAGACGGAACTTTTGACCATTAAAACATTACATTTCTACCTACTACTTAAAATGAAATTAAACGAGATTACAAAAAATATAAAAAGCAAATTCAAGGTCAACTACAACTACAAAAATATTATTAATTACCTAAATATTTCTTAAATAATATTGGTTTATTGTCTCGGTAAAAATATGGGACAGTGATAATCTGGAATTCTAAGTGACTAACTGGAAAACATTAAGCTACTTAAAATATACTACTACTACTACTACTACTTGAAATATTACTCTGTGTAAACTTTTACACAGAGTAATATTTGGTCGAACATTTTTATTTTAACAGTCTTCAAATTTACAATCTAAAGTAAAAACAGGTTATTACTAGAACCTGTTTTAACTTAATCTTGAGGAAGGTACACAGTTTACATATTTTGAACATAACTTTTTAAATTTTGGTAATACTCGTATTTACTCATTTTAAATAAGTAATACCTATTTCCATTCCAAATAGCAATTACCCTTACGACCAAGCAATCAAAATGAAATTGATGCAAAGAAAATTATTTACTTTTTAAATGTACTCCTGAGTTATATTATTATTATAAGAAAAAAAGAAAGAAACAATTCATTATTGTCGCGTCGTCACGCGAATGTAAATAAAATAATTGTAAATAACAGAAACGACATGGCAATATCAACTAGATTGAACCAATAATTGATCATCACAACGAGAAATCGATCTACTCTATGATGAAGATAGAAGGTTTGTCTATGGTAAGTTCACTCCTGAACGAAACGCTTTAAAGTCTGCCATTTTGATTGGCGTCCCCGCGAAGTACGGAGCGGTTATAACAGAGCTAAGTATCTAAGTAGAAATCTGAGTAGAAATGCTAAGATTTATGTAGAAGTAAATCTAAGTAGCTATAGTTGCTAATGTAAAGTAACGTTGCATAGCGTTAGAGTAATTAGCTGGTGCTTGTAGATATGACGCTATAATGCTAGAGTATGCGCCGAGCCGGCTACGTGGCCACGGGGGTGAGCACGTGGCGGCGACGCGAGATTAGCTTATACCTGGAGTATGCATGTGCTTACTCATTCCCTAGATCATATCACCTAATGATGGTTCTCTAGAGAGGTGCATTACGGGTGATGGCAGTCACGGGGTAATGCACCTATACTAGATCAGTAGGGGCGAAGATTTTCCCGCCATACTGATATACGAGTGGGCTAACTGGAGCATGCATGTGCTTACTCATTCCCTAGATCATATAACCTAATGATGGTTCCCTAGAGAGGTGCATTACGGGTGATAGCAGTCACGGGGTAATGCACCTACACTAGATCAGTGGGGGCGAAGATTTTCCCGCCATACTGATATACGAGTGGGCTAACGTACTTGCCATAAAGAAAGAGGCGGAAGAGTGCAAGGGTCGGCTGAGAGAAGGTCTGACCTGAGCAACCGTCTAGAGCTAGAGAGGCAGAAGAGTGTGAGGGTCGACCAAGAGGGTCTGGACCTGAGCGACTGCCTAGAGTTGGGAATGTATGACCTGATCATACATGACGCATGAGTATAGTATTAATGCTTTGTTATGTTTACAGCTTAGAAGAGGTAGCATAGTCATGGGCTAGAGATGTCGCCCTGACATTACTTCCTCCCCGCCCGTGGTACAGAAGTAGTTAGTATCAACGGGCATTAACACCCACAGATGGTGAACGGCAGCGGCTAGCGGCTTGGCAGGAAGGCGAGGCAGAACAGGTGCAAGAGCTGTGGAAGGAAGTGGAATACGGACGAGGGCAATAAAGCGAGGTACGATACTCAAAGTATATATTACCATGATGATCATAATAATATTCGTACGCCTGCTTATGTAAGCGAGCCCAAGGCACAACTATATTACATACCCCATATGACTTACATATTAGAGCAAGGGCGTCACGACATGGTGGAGATGCTGGGATATGAATACATCGGAGAGCTCGATGTACATACATACACATCTATACGACTTAGTAATTTTGAATATTGCTGGAGTGATGAGAACACTTATGCATACCTAATTACCACAGCAACGTGACCTAGAGAATTAGTATGAGAATAAGTTTTCTATACTACAAGAACTGTAAGATGCCCGTCCATATTTCACCTTCTTGTGCATTCACCTATTTATATGTATGAAACTTGCCTTTAGAGTGTTGGCTCCCTAAGTAAAAGGGAAACTTTAACAATTATTTGTCTAAACTATTATGATTGCAAGCTCAAGATAGCAGCTTGCACGGAGAATGTTGAAATAGTACATAAAAGGCCTAATCTAAAAAAAAAAATACAATTAAACAGATATTTATGTTATTTTTTCATTACTATCTAATTGAAGCTGAAATGATTAGTATGAAAATCATGGGTAAATAAATTTCAATAGATATCTGAAAAATCTTCAAGTTTACTTTTAAAAACCGATAAGAGATGGCGTTGGGGTGCAATACGACCGAGTGATTTCATGTGTGCTATGATTTACTAAATGTATGATTATTTATTGTGTGATTATTAAGTCATAAAATCATAATTTGTAATGATGAAAATATAAGTTATAGATATAATATTGATTACGTAATAATATTCGAGATTTTAGTATTTTCATTACTTTAATGTTAAATTGGTTATATTTCTCAACAAACGTACGGCTATTACCTACCTTAACAATAATTGCTTTAAACTTCAGACGAAGTCAAAATGCTTATGAAATTAAATTATTGTTTTATAGGCGTCTGTAAAAAGAAACGTAACTGTCAAGTGTCAGCAATCATCTCGAATGTCATCCGACTGGACCTGTCGCCGGTAAACAAACTTTGAACCAAACAGAAACTTTGAAACTATACTAATATGGCTAGAATTTACAGCCAACAACTATATGAGTGTTGATTATACTATTCAGGTGAGTTGTGACGGCTTGATTCTCTTGAAATGTTAAGGTAATACGTTCAATGTGAATTACTTGAACTGTTTGTTGACAAACCGGTAAAGATGTCTGTAAAGTTTAAAGGAACTAAACAATAGTGTAACGTAACAAATCGCAGTGAAGTACATACATAGTTGTGTCTGTTAACTCTATGTAAAGAACTAAAGAAAGTGAAATGTAACAAATCGCAGTGAAGTACGTTCATAGTAGTCAAATTACTTATGGTACCTATTTTAATCGATGGTTTTTGTTTTGTTTTTTTTGGTTGACGTAGGAGATCTACGAAACAATACCAATCAACGAGTTTGGAAACCCATAGACATCCACGTCAAGAAGGGTAAAGATTCCCTCTGAGTGTTTACATAAAGTTCGGACAACAGAATATTTCTCGTACCTACGTGAATCAGGTAACATTCACGCTCTTTTTTACAGCTTTCTAATGGCTTTCTAATGGTCACTTGAAAGATAATTGTGCTATGTCACTGACAACCATGTAATAGTGAGATAAATACGAGAGGCATTTACTTGTTTATTGACACATATGAAATCATTTCACTATATTAATTTACGGTACGTTGTAAGGATATTCTAATAAATAATACAACTATGATTAGCAAATAAGTAACGATTGTTATCCTCGATTGGATTATTAGTGAATAACTATAAATAATTAAATGTGTATAACGAAGTCTCCCATTATTACAATGAAGTGTATGATTTAGTTGAAATACTATCGAATTGTATTCTTCTTTCAGCATAATATCATACATTCATTAATAATAGAAGAGCTAAAAGCTACAGCCATGGAAACTATTTTACTTAATCGCTTATCAATGATAATCAGCGAAATTAAAAGGAACTCTGACCTATCCACGACCCTTTCAGTAAGTGATATGGAAGAAAGACAGCGAGCAGAGGTTGTTGCGGCCACACTTACCAAATTACTAAACAGATTCAATGAAGATTTAAATAATTATTTTCGTCTGATAGAACATCCTTCCGCGGACGAAGTAAGCTTCATGTCACAAATCCAGCTCGAAGCTGAACAGAACCTTATTCAACTCGAAGTGAAGTTACGATCACAAGATAAGAGTCACTCCAGTACAAGTAGTGAAATAGTAAGCAGCAATCTACCCAAACTCCATTTACCTGAGTTTGAAGGTGACATCCTGCAGTGGCACCAATTCTGGGATCAATTTCGCTCCAATATAGATAGCCGCAACATCGCAGATGTCGATAAGTTGCTATATTTACAGGCTTCAGTGAAAGGAAAGGCAAAGGAAGCGATCGAAGGATTCGACATTACTGGAAAAAACTATCAGATTGCAGTTAAAACTCTACAGGAAAGGTATGGAAGCTCCGTCCACCTGATCGATGCCCATTATGCTGCGCTGTCCAAGGTGAAACCTGCTGAGAAGACAGTGAGCTCCTGTAGAACCACTCTCAACAATATAGAAAGACATCTACGAGTATTAGAGTCGCTTAAAGAGGATGTTAATCACAGTCATCTCCGATACTTGATCTTTGAGAAATTACCAGAAGATTTGATATACGAATTAAAACTAAAAACAACTAGCAACTCGATCAAGGAGATACGAAGACATCTCGAATTGATAATAACAGCAAAGGAAGATGCTAGCAGAATCGCAAATGAGGGAAAACCTAAAAACGAGTACACCGTCGAATCACTACATATAACACAAGAAGATAAGAAATCAGGTGAAGCTAGTACAACCAAAAAGCATCAAGTGAATGAAACTAAATATAGACTCAAAACTAGAAATACCCAGCACCAGGCCGATAGATATAGCTCATTTCGTAAGAGGGGACACAGTAAGCGTGAAGATCACAAGAAAATAATCGAAAGGGTTACAAGAGGTCCACAGAAGAAAAGAAGAAAAGTAGCGTGCATCTTCTGTGGGGAGGATCATTATAATGACCAATGTTCAAAGATTAAAGATATCAAAGAAAGAATGCAGAAACTAAAAAACCGATGTTTTGGATGCCTCAGAGAGGGACACAGCGTTAGAGTTTGTAAAAATAAGAGAAAATGTTTTTACTGCAGCAGAAATAACCACAACAGGGCTTTGTGCCCCACAAAATTTTCGACACCAGCAACAAAAACAGAAGTAACTATGACGACGGTGGGATCGAGAGGATCCACAGCGTTACAAACAGCTATAGTCTGTGTCAAGAAAATAGGAAGCAGCAATGAAGGCAAATTCAGAATTTTATTAGACTCAGGTTCACAGCGATCTTATATCACCAAGAGTGCAGCTAGCATGCTAGATTTAGAGACAGAACAAAAGGACAACCTTACAGTATTTACATTTGGATCAAAGGCACCTCACGAATTCGTCAGCTCCGTAGTCAAGTTCGGATTAAAGACCAGACGTGAAGGAACGAAAGAAATCTATGCAAACGTCGTACCAACAATAACTAAAGGAGTCCCATACCCCAAGGAAGAGTTAAGTCAATGGAAGAATAAAGAACTTCTTGCAGATGATGGATCACTCCAAGACCAAGTAGATATCTTGATTGGCAATGATTACTACTTCTCGCTCATGACGACTGAAAGAAAACAACTGAACGACAATTTATACTTAGTAAAGTCTATATTCGGTTGGATACTATCTGGGAAATTAGAAACTAAACCCACAGAGACACTATCAGTACTCACTTACTTTCAAAGTTCAATGGAAACAAAATTAGAACCACCGGACTTACCTATTGACCAAGGTAATATCTCATTCCTATGGGAACTTGAATCCATCGGAATTAACGACTCTACGAAAACCAGTAGAGATGAAGAAGCTGTCGATAATTTCAATAAAACGACTAGTATCATCGAAGGTCGATATACTGTTGCCTGGCCCTGGAACGAATATCCTCCAGCTTTACAATCTAATTATGGCCTAGCCTACGGAAGACTGGTCAGTTTATTAAAGCGCTTAGATAAAGAAACCCTTAAGACGTATAATGAGACACTCCAGGATCAAATAAAGAAAGGTATCATAGAAATAATACAAGCACCCACGATTCCTGAAGATCACCCAATACATTACTTACCACATCATTGTGTAGCTCAGAAAGGAAAACCCATTAGGATCGTGTACGATGCCTCAGCGAAGAGCGGCGAAAGCAAAAGCCTTAATCAATGCCTGTACTGTGGACCGTTAATGTTGGAGGACTTGACAGGCCTACTGATTAGATTTCGGCATCACAGAATCGCGATATCTGCTGATGTAGAAAAGGCATTTCTACAGATTGCACTACACAAGGCAGACAGAGATGTAGCACGATTTTTATTGATTAAAGATATCACAAAACCACCCACTAAAAATAACTTACAATGCATGAGATTTTGTAGAGTACCCTTTGGCATAATATCAAGCCCATTCATCCTAAACGCCACTATTAGACATCACCTAAACAGATCGCCACTACAAATAATTAAAGAAATAGCAGATGACATATATGTTGACAACCTCATAACAGGAACTTCAACAATAGAAGAAGCAACAGAATTGTATCAAGCCACCAAAGACACCTTCCAACAAATCTCAATGAATATAAGAGATTGGTGTTCCAATTCAAAGGAATTTATGAAACAGGTACCGGATACGAATAAAGTTAGTAATGCTAAAATCTTAGGACTAAAGTGGAATCTAGATCAAGACACACTGGAACTCAAGTTTGACGTCAACACAGAAGCAAACAATAAACGAGGGGCATTAAAGGTTGTTGCATCGATTTACGACCCTTGCGGATTTGCCACACCATACATACTACCAGCAAAGTTATTCCTACAAGATCTGTGGAAACAGAAATTCAAATGGGATGAGATATTTTCAAAACAATTACATGACAAATGGAATGAGATAAGGGAAGAGCTAAAAGAAATACACAAGATATTCATACCGAGATGTTATGTAGCAGACACAGGAAAATACCAACTACATTGCTTCACTGATGCTTCCTTGAAAGCATACGCAGCAGCAGTGTACATAGTGAATGGAGAGCACATACATTTCATCATAGGAAAATCCAGATTAGTACCAATAAAGGATCAAGAAAATCTTAAGATACCACGCTTAGAATTACTGGGAGTACTCATAGGAAGCAGACTCATTAAATTTGTGAATAAGCAACTCAAGATGAAAATACCTAGACAAACATTGTGGACAGACAGTAAAATCGTAATAGAATGGCATAAATCAAACAAACTCTTACCTCCATTTGTATCCAGACGTATCGAAGAAATAAAGAAAAATAAAGAATTAAGCATAAGGTATGTTCCATCTGAATTAAACCCCGCCGACGTAGCAACCAGACCTTCCACACTGAATAAAGACAGAGAGATATGGCAGAAAGGACCAGATTTCCTACTGACAGAGCCGAAGTGGTGGCCCGCAGACCGCGGCGAAGAGACACTATCTTTTCCAACCTGTGGGGAGGGTCCGACGAGCGGAGAGAGTGCAGAACTCTTCAATAGACGTGAAGTGAAATCCATCCCTAAGCTAAAAGAAATAGATAACAAGGACATACCAAGTGACAGGATCGAACAGATCAAGAGATTACAAAAAGAAAGCTTTCCATTAGAGGACCAGGATATAGAAACAGACTTAAGCCGCAATCTAAGACTGTTCAAAGACATCGATGGGATATTAAGATGCGAAGGACGCATGAAGAATGCTAACTGGTCATTCGATAAACGATACCCAATACTCATACCCAGAGAATGCGACTTTACCAACGATATTATAAAGAGAACACACGAAGAGAATTACCACGTCGGCGCTAACCATACGTTAAGCCTGATAAGACAAAACTATTGGATTCCACAAGGAAAAGCCCAAGTGCTAAAAATCATAAAGAAGTGCCCGAGGTGCGTCAAACACGGAGGAGGACCATTTAAGTTACCACCAACCCCAGCCTTGCCAGCAGAGAGAGTAAATTATAGTGCACCGTTCACTTTCACGGGAATAGATTACATGGGCCCACTCTTAGTGAGCGGGAAGGATCCCAACAAGAGATGGATTTGCCTCTTCACATGCCTGGCAGTGAGAGCAATTCATTTAGAAGTGGTCAAAGACCTCTCTGCCGAAGAAGGACTACTTGCTTTGCGAAGGTTCATAGCAACAAGAGGGGTACCGACTCTTGTTACCTCCGATAACGCCCTCTACTTTAAACTGATATCTGAAATAGTATCAAAAGAATATTGTGTAAAAGAAAAGATTCGTTGGAAATTTATTCCACAACTAGCACCTTGGTTCGGAGGATTCTACGAAAGACTCGTAGGAATAGTCAAGAATTGTATGAAGAGAACACTACAGAAACATCTACTAAACGATTCACAGCTAGCGACATCAATCAAAGAAATAGAAGCAGTAATAAACACACGCCCACTTACCAGCGTAGATCCAGAATTAGAGCAGATCCTGAAACCGGCAGACTTCCTTACCTTGGGGAAATGTATAACGATGGAAACATCAAATTCAAACGAAGAAATAATAGGAACAGTAACTAAAACCGAACTAGTGAAAGGATGGAGGAAGGCCATAATAATGACAGAAAAATTCAAAGAAATGTTTACAAACCGATACCTACCTAGCCTAAGGGAAAGATATCGGCACTCTCATAAAGAACCGAGAAGTACAGTTAAGGCAGAACCTAAAATTGGTCAAATTGTACAGATTAAAGGAGAAACAAAGAATCGCGAAGGATGGAAAGTAGGAAGGATATCATCCCTACTTAGAGGAGCAGATGGTCTGTGTAGAGTAGCTAAAATCAAAATAGGAGACAAAGAATTTACTCGATCCATAGCTCACATCTATCCCCTTGAGATGGATGATAATGACATAACTGAATACAAGGCTAATAACACATGTGACAGTGCAAATAAAGCACTAGAAATAGTATGGGAAGAAAACCCACTATTGGAAAGATGTCCGGATGAGACTCCAATAGAAACCCCAACCGAAATCATAAATCACGACAGTATTAACGAAAGAGAAGAAGGGTCAGAAGATGTTCAAATGAACGATAGGTCAGAGAAGCAATCCGACAGCAACACTCCAGTTGAGATACCTAACTCCAAAGAGGAGACAAAACTGAGAAGAAGCGCGGCCACTAGAGCTTTAGAAAAAATAAGAGAGTGGACGCGCAACCTCCTAACAATACTTTAGCCAGGCTTTCGGGCCGGGAGTGTCGCGTCGTCACGCGAATGTAAATAAAATAATTGTAAATAACAGAAACGACATGGCAATATCAACTAGATTGAACCAATAATTGATCATCACAACGAGAAATCGATCTACTCTATGATGAAGATAGAAGGTTTGTCTATGGTAAGTTCACTCCTGAACGAAACGCTTTAAAGTCTGCCATTTTGATTGGCGTCCCCGCGAAGTACGGAGCGGTTATAACAGAGCTAAGTATCTAAGTAGAAATCTGAGTAGAAATGCTAAGATTTATGTAGAAGTAAATCTAAGTAGCTATAGTTGCTAATGTAAAGTAACGTTGCATAGCGTTAGAGTAATTAGCTGGTGCTTGTAGATATGACGCTATAATGCTAGAGTATGCGCCGAGCCGGCTACGTGGCCACGGGGGTGAGCACGTGGCGGCGACGCGAGATTAGCTTATACCTGGAGTATGCATGTGCTTACTCATTCCCTAGATCATATCACCTAATGATGGTTCTCTAGAGAGGTGCATTACGGGTGATGGCAGTCACGGGGTAATGCACCTATACTAGATCAGTAGGGGCGAAGATTTTCCCGCCATACTGATATACGAGTGGGCTAACTGGAGCATGCATGTGCTTACTCATTCCCTAGATCATATAACCTAATGATGGTTCCCTAGAGAGGTGCATTACGGGTGATAGCAGTCACGGGGTAATGCACCTACACTAGATCAGTGGGGGCGAAGATTTTCCCGCCATACTGATATACGAGTGGGCTAACGTACTTGCCATAAAGAAAGAGGCGGAAGAGTGCAAGGGTCGGCTGAGAGAAGGTCTGACCTGAGCAACCGTCTAGAGCTAGAGAGGCAGAAGAGTGTGAGGGTCGACCAAGAGGGTCTGGACCTGAGCGACTGCCTAGAGTTGGGAATGTATGACCTGATCATACATGACGCATGAGTATAGTATTAATGCTTTGTTATGTTTACAGCTTAGAAGAGGTAGCATAGTCATGGGCTAGAGATGTCGCCCTGACATTACTTCCTCCCCGCCCGTGGTACAGAAGTAGTTAGTATCAACGGGCATTAACACCCACAGATGGTGAACGGCAGCGGCTAGCGGCTTGGCAGGAAGGCGAGGCAGAACAGGTGCAAGAGCTGTGGAAGGAAGTGGAATACGGACGAGGGCAATAAAGCGAGGTACGATACTCAAAGTATATATTACCATGATGATCATAATAATATTCGTACGCCTGCTTATGTAAGCGAGCCCAAGGCACAACTATATTACATACCCCATATGACTTACATATTAGAGCAAGGGCGTCACGACAATTATTGAAATTAGGTTTTGTTCAATACTATTTGGAATGTAGTTAGTTACGTATCGCTTAAGGTTCTAATCAGTCTTCGAAACATCTGTCGCAAATATAATCAATAGCTGGTTGGTTGCAGCATGATCTGCATACCCAGTTTTTACAAGCAATACACTTTGTCATGTCTGTGATCACATAGAGTTTACGCAGTTTACATATATGGCATGTAAAGTTTCTATTGATTATAGTTTTTAGTGACGTATTCCTGTATTTTTCTTCTTTTATTGGTAAAAGTACTTTTAACTTTTTCTTTGACGGACCTTTATCTGATGCCAATGTATTATTCTTTCTTTTATTCTTATTTTCATTCTCTTTTTCTTCTGTCAAACAGCCTACGGCGTCGTATTTTGTCAAGCAGTCTACGGAATCTAAAATTAAATCAAACCCCGGTTGAGGGTATTTTATGACACTGTCACAAACCTCTAAATACAGAACATCATCCACTTTCAAGTTAAGATCCATAAAGGAATCAGTCTGATTATCATTCTGGCTGGGTGAAGCAGTAAGGTCAACAATGTTAAAGTTACTCTGGTCGGTTTTACTGCAGGGCGCAATATCAGTTACGGTGGCGATTCCTCCACCACTTTCATCGCGAGGTACATTTTTGAGATCAACGATCGAGACTGTTTGAACGTCAGGGTTACTCTGATCGTTTTCAGCAATAAACGCTACGTTTTCATTGATATCCAAAAATATTTGATCATCATGACCACCCTGGTCAGTTTTATCGCAAAGAACATTGTCGTTTATAAAGTTAGAACAGTTGTAACACCACGGCTTTTATTGCAAGGCGCCAGATCAAGTCCGACAACAAAGACAGTTCGACTCCGGTCAGTATCGAATGAATGAATTTCGGGATTCAGACAAGTGCAAAGCCCACGTTTATCGCCACAGAAGGAGCTTAATTGCCGATGCATAATTTGACCGACATCGACAGATATGATCTGGTGGAGTTTCATGGTCTGCGGGACAGCTTTGAGATCTCTTGGAATGATTTTGTTCATATTTTCGATATCACTATCAGAGACTGTTGATACGCATCATCTGCGTTTGTCACATCATCCCCATAAGCCACACGTCTATCTAACTGTCTTTTTTTACTGCACCCCATTTGATTATATGTGTGCATTTTATGTTGCAACGAATAATTTTTTTTACCTATCTATCTACTTATAGAACAAAAAAACTTCAGCGCAAAGCTTCCGGGTAAACTATGTTGAAAGTTGACCCGTCCGGCATATGAACATAAAGATTTCTAGAACTGCTAACCCGGGAAAGAGCGACGTACAACTACCCATGCCAGAAACAACTGAGACCGAGATCTACTCCAGCAACACAAAAAGTCTGCCCTTGAGCCTTATTAATTGTCATTGCATAACACACTGATACTGGGAATTGCGTTCTTTTCAATTGGAATGGAAAATTATTTGGTATTATGGGAATTCTGGGAATAAAGACGGTTTCTCCTGCACCGCAACCTGTTAAAATTTAAGCCTCGATTATATTATGTTGCAACTGGGTTACTTTTAGCCGAGTTCCATTGCAAAGTTGCGGTGGCCTTAAATTTCGGAGCAGAATAATCGGAATGCCAATTTTTAAACACATTTCATGAGAAGGAAATCCAAAAAGGAAACAAATATTTAAAGAATTAAAAATTCTATCGAGTAATTAGTGGCTTCTTGTTCATCGACCATTCTATTTATTGAACTATAAACTTTGCATTCCCCCTGTATATTCGACAGTATTTTGTTATTAATCTCAGATGCCTGGTCATTGCAAGGAGTTGAAATGGATCTTTTGCATAGCCAAGTATTGTTCCTATTTAATATAATTATTACGTCACCGTAAACCGACGATATAAGATGTGCTTGGGATTGCACTATACAACATAACCCAGGCGTCAGAATAAGTTTTCCTTGGTGTAGTTGTGGACCTTCACCAATCTTTAATAATTTATCAGAAAATTGTCGATCATCCGGGTTATCTCCAGTTCTCACTCAAATGTTTATAGTCAAATTTACCGATTGTATATCACGCCACAAATAAAAGCTTTTTAGGCAAGCCCTAACCTCAACAGCTCGGGTTCCCCGTGGTATTACCGGTAAGGTTTGTCGGAAATCACCACAAAATAAAACCGTGATATCTACCGCCCATCGGTCGATCATTTTGTCCTATTTTCCTTAAAATTCTGAGTACCGCTTCTACTCCTTTTCGGTGAGCCATCGTACATTCATCCCATATGATTAAATTACACTCACGTAATACCTTAGCTTTGTCACTATTTCTTAAAATACTACAGGTTGGACTTTCTGTGCGATCTAAATCAATTGGTATTTTAAACATAGTGTGAGCAGTTTTACTTCCTGGTAGCAATGTTGCAGCTATTCCTGATGAAGCCACGGCGAGAGCAATTTTACGCTGATTTCGAACATAAGCTAATATTCATTTTGTCAAAAATGTTTTCACAGTTCCTCCTGGTGCATCTAAAAACCATATTGTTCCCAAATTATTCTGAACACTCTCGCACACGCGATTATAGACTGAACGTTGTTCTGCAGTCATCATTGGGACACCGTTTTCTAATGTTGCCAGCAGTTCCATTGAGTTGTAACCAATCTCTGCGGAATATTCCCTATTGGTAACCTCTCCGACTGAGGTTGGTGTTGGCAAACCATATTCACAGAGTGATTTATGGCAAGAACACGGAAATTATCATTAGTTGCGCCTTCATCATTGTGAGATATAATTCCGAAGAAAGTCTTCTGCAAATTTTTCTTTATATTTTTCCCATAATTGTACAGCATCTGACAAATTACAAAATGTGGGTAATGTTACAAATAAATGGCGTAACCGTCGTTTATTATTACTAACACAGAGGGTTCTGCTAAAGCGTCATCCCAATGCTGACCATTTTCAAGCAAACGACGCGCTTGGCAAGTTGCATGATAAGTTGGATAAACAACATCGTTTACTTTTCTCAAATCTATAAATGATGTTGGTCCTCGCACTGTATGTAATAATAATCGCAAATAGAAACACTGACAGATGAACGGTATACACTCTACCAAGAACATGTTCTTTGAAAATGCCTGACTCGCCATCTACAGGCCTGCCACCGCGTCTACGATTAAAGACACCTCGTTGCTTATCGTATGTAGGTATAATACGATGGAACTTCCTCATACAAAAGAGATTTTGCAAAATCATCAGTTTGGCAAAGTCGAAAGAAAGCTAATAAAGTTGTTTGTCTAGGGTTCTCTAATCGTTCTGTAACATTTTCGGCGTTGAAATATTTACGTTGACCGCCTTCAAGATGAACATCCAGATGAGTCACAGGTGGATATCTTTCGTGAATGTTGAAACTTAAGATCCACCACACAACTTCTGAAGAACTGATATATCTGCCTGACTGAAATCTAGTAATTTCATCGTGTTCATTTCTCAACGCAAATGTAGCTTGGTCACTGCCCTTGTTAATATACTTACAAATATATTTCATTGACTCCACACTATTACTCATTTCAACATTTATGTGAGCTTGAAATGCTCTAGACAACACAGACGAATACGGAACGACCCACCTATTATCTAAAGTAACCTGTTGTCCAGACACTCGCTTTCCAACAGTAAAACCACCATTGTCTCTTGAACGGCACGACGATATAATGGGTATCCATCATGTTCTGTTACAGATTCATCCACTAATGCTTTTGGATATCTTTGAGTGCAACAACCGTCTTGCATGCAAGGAGCATTCCTGTTAAATGAACCACATGGACCATGTATCATATGAGTTTTAACAATGTCGTATAACACGGGATCTGCAATCGGATCTGGAATTTCAGCACTGATTGAACTGTCTACATCATTAGGTCGAACTTTATCTTTTAACCAAATCAGGATATGTGCGTGAGGTAAGCCGCGTTTTTGCCACTCAACACTATACATATAACACAATACATCTCCAAAAATGTTAACAAAAAGCATCTTGAGTACGTTCGTGCATGTAGCGTGGACCACCAGTAAAAGAAGAGGGTAAAATAACTAAACGGCCCATACTCACCGTATCATTACCTTGCTGCATGGCGTCGCGAAGGTGCACGTATTCTTCAGCGCGTAAAAATAAATGATTTAAACAAATAAATGCAATTTACGGTTGTTATTGCTGTTAAAAACTGTTATTGGCATTTATTTTTGTATGAGTTTTCAAGCGCTAAAATTCGCAAAGCCTAACTTCAGACTTGCCAAGATCCGACGGCCGTACTGTATGCAACTATTTCCGAAGGGGGACGTGGATGTGGTTTTTTCTTGGTTAGATACCTACTTTTTGGGACAAAATCAGTCGAAATAAATAATCTTCACCACGGGTCAAGTAATATACTTTGTCTTGATCTCTTTTCTTTAAGTAACGACTCAGGAATTTTGTCAGTATCTTTTTTTTTTAGGTTCAACAAAAGTGAGATGCTGCTGTCGTCTCGTGGTTTTCAAGAAGTTGATACAGTACAAATGTGTGAAAAAATAACCAAACATGAATGTTTGGTTATTTTTCCTATGAACCCAACATAATATTTCCATTTGTTTCTTATGAAATATCTGACAAGTAAAGCACCGTATCATTTAAGTCATAACTTTTCTTTACAACGGGACACTTTTCTGGAATTTCACATGCTATTTCTTATTCTCCATTCCTGGTAGCTGTAATTTATAGATTGGTTTTTCTTTAGAATATTCTGCAATCTGCTCATTTATGTCTTCCTCATCTGTTGCAAAATAACTCATCCCTCTCATTTTCGTTTTTCTTGTCTACTTGATTTTCTTTACCTTCGCTTTTTTTTACCAACACTTTTGCCTTTTTTAGAACATACATAATTTGTAGTTTTGTCAGCGAGTGCCTTTTCAATAGTTATATTTTTATCGTTTTCCATATTTATAACACACTTCCTCAGTGGCGAAGCGTGATATATTGAGAGAGGTAAGCCGGAGCAAAAAAAAATGCATACCTACTCCGAGCGCGGTCACGCGGTCTTGAGTCCTTACCGAAAATCTGTGATTGGCATCCTGGCTTCAGTCTTGTATAGGCAGAAGTATCATCAGTCCACTTTTACTATACGTGTAAGCACTGAGATATTGAAACAGTGTCTTGCAAGCATAATAGAAGTGGCTTTGATAAAAGCCGTTTGTGGTGAAATGATGATATGATGTAAAATACAAAACTTAATCGACTAAGTACTAATATTACTACTTATACTCTAAAGTTATTCGTCTATTCTTTCTTACAAAGTGCGCTAAGACATTGTCATAAAAGCCAGGAAGATTCTTAATTTTTAGTAAAGAACGTTTTTCTATAGAAAGAATGGCTAGGTCAGATAATCGTTCTTGTTTTTGAGCATTACGCATATTGATATTTATTGTAAAGGGATATATGAAAATTTAAAAAAAAAACAGCTCTGAGAAGAACTTTTGCGTAGGTGTAGTTTTAAGAACGAAATCTAAAAAAAATCGCACGAAAATTATACGACTTCGCGTACGACCTTACTCATAGATCCAAACTCCCCTCCCGCACGCGCACCCCCGGGCCCCGCCTTAGTGACGCTTGGGCCGTGCAGCATAAATCGTAATATTTTAATTTCGCCATAACTTCAAAACCAAACGTCCAATTTTAATAATTCAAAGACCAAATATTATCTACATAAACTGTACTTAGTGATGAAATAATTTATTTTGATAAGGGTCAATAGCATGAGTAAAATAAATGCGTTCAAAGGTAATCCAAAAAAAATTCAAGATGATTAGATAAAAAAATGGTTGTTGTGCCTCACTCGACATAGATAGACTGTTTCGCTGACTTTTTTGTAGATATTTATAAGATCTACAATTAATTATAACATTGTATGGTTCTATCGTTTATAGTTTAGGCAGCGTACGCAAAATAAGTAACTTTTCTGGTTGATTTTTTACACCTTGTGTCCGAAAAACCTAAATATCTTACGTAACCCTATTTTTTTCCAAAATAAGATTTAGCCTATGTTACTCCTGGATAATGTAGCTTTCGAATGGTGAAAGAATTTTTAAAAACAGTCTAGTAGTTTTTAAGCCTATTTAATATAACTATCAAGTAACTCGAAAAAAAACCGGCTTGCCGGAGCGCTTGTAAGCGCGAAGGTTTTTTGACCTTTATGTGACGTCATGACGTATAAATTGTAAAGCTTTGTAACCCGATCGCACCGGCGGCTTATGTTATAACAACATGTTGTTGAAAAGTAAATTTTGTTGATTTAATGCCCATAGTGTACTTAGTGTAGGCGTTTTGTAATGTTTCTTTGTAGTTTTATAATTACTGATTGTGCCATTTCTCAATTACGGTAGAGAGTGGTTGTGTTCTAAACTTCTGAAGGGAAGCCGGTGGGAATCGAGTTGTATGGAACCTTCGTCACTGCACTTCCTATCTTTTCTTGATTTCTGTGAACTTGTCGCCTCTTGATAGAAATTAAAATTATCTTCGCAGTCGTTCACCAAGTCTTCAAAATCGACACAATCAATAATATCAGAATCGCTATGATTGCTGATGATATCGGATATACTTGTGGTATCAGAGGAAGGTTCCCGTTTACGTTTTCATGTATCATTCGCTTTACTGGTTTTAGTCGCAATTTTCTTACTTTTCGTTTCTTTCACTTCTAAAATTTTCTTTCCTAAGGCTGCAGTTATCACCTTTTATTTTCCTCAGCAATATTTTTTCAAATGAGACTGATCGATCGTGTTGTGATGGGTTTTGAAGTGGTACTTGCGATGGTTTCTTTATGACTATGTTAGATATTATACATTCAGTCAAAAAAGTATCGGGAATGGATGATTTGTTTATGGTTCCAAATTCAAATTTTTGTTTTTTTTTTTTGTAGTTGTTAGATTGGCACAACTGTTTTCCATTTTAGCGCGGAGTTTGAGTTGCATCTGTTATTTATATTAAATACAGTGCTGGTTTTAGTAATATCATATATAGTGTGTATTGCGAATTTCATAATGGACAAAAAAATCGAACAAAGAGTTTGTCTTAAATTTTGCATCGCCAATGGAATTTCGTGTTCGGAGTCACTGAAAATGTTACAGAAGGCTTACGGTGAATCGACTTTATCAAAAACTCGTGCTTATGAGTGGTTCAAAGCGTTCAAAAGCGGTCGAGATGTGATGGAAGATTTGCCTCGCTCTGGTAGGCCGTCAACGTCTGCAACTGAAGTTAACATCGCAAAAGTGAAGGAAATAGTGACTGAAAATCCCCATTCAACTCTGAGAGAGATAGCCGCCGAACTTTCTGTATCTCACGAGTCGATCCGTACCATTTTAACTAATCATTTGGGTATGAAACATGTTGCTGCTCGGCTAGTCCCAAAAGATCTGAATTTTCTCCAAAAACTCAATCGCATGAAAATCGCTGAGGACATGCTAGAACGAGTCAGTTCGGACCCAACATTCATGAAACGCATTGTTACTGGTGACGAGACGTGGGTTTACAACAGTCAACAAGCTTCGGAGTGGCGCCTTCCAACTGATCCGAAACCGAAAAAACCACGCCAAAGTCGATCAAAAGTCAAAGTCATGTTGACTGTTTTCTTTGACTATCGCGGTGTTGTGCACTCTGAATTCTTACCGGAAGGTCTAACGGTAAATAAAGAATATTATTTGAGCGTTATGCGGCGTTTAAGAGAGCAAATTCGACGAAACAGGCCAGATTTGTAGAAAGAAAATTCTTGGATTTTGCACCACGACAATGCGCCTTCGCACAAGGCTATCATTGTGAACGAATTTTTGACCAAACACTCAACAAATACCATCCAGCAACCACCGTATTCACCAGATATGGCTCCTGCTGACTTTTCTTTTTCCTAAACTCAAATTACCACTTCGTGGCACCCGTTTTCAATCGATAGAAGACATCCAGCAAGCACCGTATTCACCAGATATGGCTCCTGCTGACTTTTCTTTTTCCTAAACTCAAATTACCACTTCGTGGCACCCGTTTTCAATCGATAGAAGACATAAAGGAGAATTCGCGGCGAGAACTGAACTCAATTCAGGAAGCAGCGTTTAAAAAATGTTTTGATGAATGGATTATTCGTTGGCGCAAGTGTATCGTTTCTAAAGGAGCATACTTTGAAGGTGATAAAATAAATTTGGATGAATAACAGACATTTTGTGTATTATTGATCTTTTCCCGGTACTTTCTTGATAGAGTAGGATGAGGGCATCATACTACTCTGTCAAGAAAGTGCCATAAAATGAAATGTGCTAAATGTAACGTCCATTTGTGTTCAAAAAAGTATAAAGACTGCTACACAGTATTCCACAGCTCTGTCAATATCTAATATGTTTGTCTATATGTACCAATGCATACTGTATCGAAAACGATACTTGTAGGTTTTTTGAAAATAAAAAATATTAAATTATTATTATATATAAATATTATTCTTTATTTTTCCGATCATCTAGACCACTTTTTTTCGAAAATACGTTATTATGCATTTAAGGGTCAAGCATGATTTGAAAACCAAGGAAGAGGTGTACCAGTTAATGCATGAACATTCTGGCTATCGATGCATATTCACTGATGCTTCTAAGAACAGTACAAATGTCGCAATGGCTATTTACATACCTTTTAATAAGACTGGTTATGTATGGTGTAAGGTTGCCTGATGTTTTGACTATATTTTCTGCTGAGGCGATGGCTATCTCAGCTGCTTTGGATTTCATAAGTGTAGAGAACTCTGGCATCATTTCTTGGCTTATTGTAACGGACAGCATGAGTGTTCTTATGGCATTAGATAACAACAAACTGGATGCTTCTACAAACTACATCATATATCGCATCAAAGAAAAGTATTTCACACTTTAATCAAGAGACTTTGATATCAAATTTTTGTGGACCCCTCCGCACATAGGAGTCAGTGGCAATGAAAACGCAGACACTCTAGCGAGAGCAATTGTTGTCATAGGAAATACAGAAATTAAAAGTGTTGCCATACCTTGTTCAGATTTATTACCTAAGATCAAGGAAGATAATATTCGACGTTGGCTTGAAGATTGGCAGGAGACTCTGTATTCACTTTATGCTACATTTTTCTTTAATAGGTTTTGTTCTAAAATATATTACATTTCTTGTAATTTTCCATTTTTACATGTACTAATATACTTTTTTATGTATTAACCCTTTATAAGGCACAGGTAATATTTTTCCCACCAACTTTTTCCAATATTTTTGGCTTAGATTGTAAAGGTACGGTTTTTATTCGTATGGCAATATTTCAATTGACTTTGAATTCAATATTTTTATCTATGGTGATGACAGGTCGCCATACTTTTTTTTCTTCGGTTGACGTTCTCAATGTGAAAAACTGGTGAATTTTTGTACAACAAGATAAATCTTTATAAATCTTCATTTTCTGCGATTCAAAAACGGTAAGATGTTATTATTTCTAAAGAAAAATGTTTATTCAATTAAAATTTAGGCATATTTTCAACTTGGGAATTTGCATAATTTGATTATATGGGTTGGTTGTGGTGGGAAAAATATTCCCTTTGCCTTGGCACATGTAAATGTTATTTTTTTGTTTCTTGTAGATTTGTTCGAAAATGAGTAGAAAGATACTACAAGATTTGGATATAATCAACGAATTAAATGAGCTTTATGGTTTACCCGACGATCCCGAAGTGTCAGATGATAATTTAGAATCTGATGAAGAGACTATCCAAATAAGTACCGCAAAACTTCAAAGGATCTTAGAAAACTTTGATGAGCCTAACGATGGACCTTTACCACCTACACCCGATCCACCTAACAGCCCAGCATCCCTTGAAATTCAACCCTCTGTTGAATGTCAACCTAAACCATCAGTCGAAAGTGATCGCCCTAGACGAGTAGCAAGAGCCCTTGATTTACCTAGTTTCTCTAGTACGCAGCAGACTTCAAGGACAAGACCAGAATTACCAGTAGATAATACTCATCCAAATAGCCCAGCATCCTTTGAATTTCAACCTTCTATTCAAAATAATCGCCCTACACGAGTAACAAGATCCCAAGATTTACCCAGTTCTACTAGTACGCAGCAGACTACTTCAAGATCAGCATCTCCAGTAGATAATACCCATTCAGATTCAGAAACTGACGATTCAGATGGCGAAGAGGAAACATGGAAAAAGACTAAGTGGACCACCTTTCGACCGGACCCTAGCGTTTACGATGAAATTCCATTGCAGCCCGAAAATATGTTTAGCAGCCGTATTAGACCTGTGACTTTGTTTGAAAAATATTTTACTGATGAGGTATATGATTTGATAATATATCAAACAAACTTATATGCTGAACAGAAGAATGATGCAAATTGGACAAAATTAGATAAAAAGGAACTGAAGGCTTTCTTGGCTATTTTTATAATAATGGGGTACAACATCCTGCCTTCGATGGACCTTTACTGGTCTACAGACCCTGGATTCCGAGTAGACGAAATCGCAGGCATTATGACTATAAAACGTTTCAAGAAAATATTGCAACATTTACATCTAAACGATAACACCCAACATCCCGAAAGGTCAAGTGAGAACTATGACAAACTTTACAAAGTTCGCCCGTTATTGGATCTTATAAATCACGCTTGTCAAAAGAATGCCAAAGATTCCTCATCTCAAAGTATTGATGAATCTATGATTTTGTTCAAAGGGCGGTCTTCGATGAAGCAGTATATGCCCCTCAAGCCCATCAAAAGGGGTTACAAAGTATGGTGCCGATGCGATAGTAATACTGGCTACTTATACGAATTTTACATCTACACTGGAAAATTAGAAGTGGGTACAGAAGAAGGATTAGGATTCAAAGTTGTGAAGATGTTGACAGAGAAACTGATAGATAAAGCATTGGAGGAATTTCATGTCATTGTGACATTTGATAATTTCTTTTGTGACTACAGTATAATGCAATATCTTTATGAGAATGGCATCTTTGCTACAGGAACCGTACGAAGGCACAGAAAAGACCTGCCCAAACTTGTAAAAACTAACCCGAAGCTTCAAAAAGGGCAGTACAAATGGAGAGTCAAGGGCAATGTATCTTGCCTGATTTGGAAAGATACTAAAGATGTCCTTCTGATGAGTAATGCATTCCATCCCAAGTCTGGCAAAACGACTATTTTACGGACTCAAAAAGATGGCACCAAGACAGCAATTGACTGCCCTTTAGCCATAAAGGAGTACACGAAAAGAATGGGAGGGGTAGATCGCTTCGACCAGCTAAAAGGTACCTACTCAGTTGGCAGACGGAGTAAGAGATGGTGGGTCCGCATTTTCTACTTTCTTTTAGATACAAGTATAACTAATGCATACTTGTTGTATTGCCAAAACAGAAATGTGACAAAACTCTCCACTCTTGAATTCCGAGTATCTGTTGCTAGAGGACTGGTCAGTGGATTCTCGAACAGAAAACGACGTTCTGGTCTGGTAAATTACGTCTCCAGAAAGAAATCTTGTTTATCGGAGAACCGTCAAAAGTCCTTACACGTTATTGCCGAAGAAATTCGCTACACCAACGTTGGGGACCATATGCCGGTGGAATTGCCGAGCTACAAGCGCTGCAGAATGTGCAGCACTAAAGAAAAGGACAAACGTTCCAAAATAATGTGCTCAAAGTGTGGAGTTGCCCTTTGCATATTACCATGCTTTACTGCGTTTCACAAGGAATAAGTAATACAACATCAATCCGCTTCAATCAGACTTGGTGCCTATGACACCTATCACCTATCACCTACGTATCACGGGCAGAGGGAAGTGACTTCCCACCATGTTTTTTTTTTTTAATTTCATTTTTTTTTTCATTTTCTGAAAAAGCATAATAAAACTAATGTAAAACCATAATTACTTTTATTTTTCCGCCCCTAGATGCTTATGCCTTATAAAGGGTAGGGCCACTCAGATCTGTTGCAAAATAATATGAAAGTGTTAAAAATACAACTCTTAAAAAAAGAAAACTTCCTGACATTAGTAGCAGTTGTGCCTGTGGATCAGAATCAACATTTAAAAAATTTAAGCAGTCTACTCTTACAGATGTTACAAGTGGTTCAAGATCTGTTAATTTAATTCGACATGATTACGAAATCAATAACAAATAAATTACCCAGCAAAACACTTGATAAAAGCAACTTCAAACATACATCGCTGAGCCTGCCTATAACATATCTTTTAGGAAATTTAACATATATTTTACATAGTTTCTAGGAAATAGATATACCTTTTGGGAGCTGATGTCTATGCGGAAATAGTTTTAGAGGGGCTCATCAAGACAAAAACGTCGTCGGTTATAGCTCAAAAAACACAGCTAGGATGGGTAGTGTGTGGCAATCACAAAATCTTCAACTGTCATGTCATTGTCACCATTTTTCAAGTTTGCCCAGTTCTGGGAACAGGAGTCTCTACAAGACAGCAAGGACGACGTCAACTCTAACAGCAAGTGCGAATCACTATATACAGTGTATGAACTACACTGTACGCACTAACAACACGCCTGCGTGATGGGAGATACCAGGTTCGTCTTCCTTTTAAGGAAAACTTTTCAGAACAATTAGGATCATCTAAATCGCAGGCCATTGCTCAATTTCAACAACTTAAGCGACAAACACGGAGTTCATAAGGGAATACGAAGAAATAGGACAGGCCAGGTACTGTCCTTGCTTCATGTGTGCTTCATGTACCACAAAGTTAAGAGTCGTTTTCAATGCGTCAGCAAAGACGCGTACAAAGCAACGATCTAATGGAAGCATGTCCCAATCTACAAAAGGACATTCTTAGCATCTTGCTGGAGACAGTACAAGTACGTATTAACATCCAATATTGATAAAATGTCCAGTTTTATAGCAATGCATCTAGAACATCAACCACTTCAAAAAAACGTGGGATTCCACGTCAAGTGCTAAGAGAGTACGAACGGTGCACGGTCACCTATGGAACGAATGCCGCTCCGTTCTTAGCGCTACGAACACTTCAACAGCTAGAGATGGACGAAGGTTTAAGCACCCGGAAGCAAAGCACATTCTGCTTAATATTTTTTTTGTTGACGACGCATTATTTGGGAAAAAGACGAAAAGAAGACACATACTACACGCAAGTTTCTTACACAAACAACATAGGGTAATTCAGGGTGATATGGCCAGTCGTTTAGAATTAGAAATGCGGAATTAGAATTTACAGAACGCATTAGCTTGCTCTAAAGCAATCTCAAGGGTGAAAGATTTACTTTCAACAATTGATAAACAAGCTGAAGACGCCCATGACTCGTGGAGCGGTCATTATAGACTGGTCAATGTCCTGTTTTTTTCATTGACTCAATGAAAAAAACAGTTTGTCAATGGTCCAAAGTGAAAGCGAATCTACAAGCATGCCTTTTGAATTAAATTCTTTTTAAAAAAGTCTTTTAGTAGACTTAAAAGAAGATCCTTTGGAACCGTGTTCTTGGATGTTCTTATCCCATGCTTAAAAAGATCGCTATTAAGCATCTAACTTGCGCAGCAACTTCTACATC
This sequence comes from Mythimna lalbum, assembly GCA_949319445.1. Taxonomy (NCBI): domain Eukaryota; kingdom Metazoa; phylum Arthropoda; class Insecta; order Lepidoptera; family Noctuidae; genus Mythimna; species Mythimna lalbum. The sequence goes on along the minus strand of OX439357.1, from coordinate 12,342,204 downwards.
GTCCGAGAGACTATTTTCGAAAGCTGGTCAGATTCGGTCAAACCGGCTGAAAGGAAAATTGCTCTCAAAGTTGCTTATATTGCAGAGCATTGATAAAAAACTATGGGACTTTTAGTAACTTTTTTTAGGCCCATTCACCATTGATTGTTCCACTTTATTCAAACGTTCTTTAATTGTAGTATTATTTCATTAAGCCTGATTTAAAAAATATGATGTCTATTATTTCTTACATTATTTTTGGCATATAACTTACAGTTGACCATGGTTTCCGATCGATATTATAAAATATAGATATTTTGTGCTCGATAATATCAAATTATCGATATTGAGCTGTCGATATCAACATCGATTTTATTATCGATATTTTATTAATATCGCTCATCCCTAAGAACAATATTATTTTAAACTTTTTATTACACTGAACATAACATTACTTAGTAGTTCGGTTTGTAAAGTTATCTGAGCTACTTGCCCCGATACTACTCAATTACTCGAAAGCTCCACCTATGTTAACAGCCAGTCAATTGGATGGTATTAAAGATCTTATAAATATTTTAAAACCTATGGAAGCTGTGTGTGAGTTTCCTGTCTTTTGAAAACATACAGTACAATGAAGACGGAAACAGATGTCGGTGCTGCAACCAAAAATTTAATATTGGAAGAATTAAAAAAGAGATTTGATACAGTGGAACAAGTACATGTGTTAGCTATCACCACACTACTGGATCCAAGATTCAAGAAAATTCATTTTTCTGACAGAATAGCATGCTCCAGAGCTATTGATAAAATTAATAGCATGATTGTAGCTTCAAAAAAACAATTGGAGAATAAATTAAGTAATGAAGATTCAGAGAATAATTTGGAATGCCAGCTGAAGGAAGCAGAAGAATCTAACATTTGGGAATTCCATAACATATTAGTAAAAAATCAGCTACAATTATTTCAAGCAGAAACTGAAGGACAAGGTTTACAAGACGAATTGAAACATTATTTAACACAGCCTGCCGTCGACTTTAAAACGACGGTTCCTATTACATATTAAAACGACGGCTCCTATTACATATTGGTATCACCAAAGAAATTCGTTGTACAGCTCAATAACGCCGATTGCCAACAAATACTTTTGCATAGTTGGAACATCTGTTCCATGTGAAAGGCTTTTTTCTGTTGCGGGAAATATTGCTACTGACGAAAGGAGTCGTTTACATTCTGAGCGATTAGATAACTTAATTTTTTTAAAGTCACTCGACTTAAAATACTGGGAAATATAATTTCTTGTTAAATTTGTATTTAAATTTAATAAAATTTTATAAACTTATAATTTGATTAATTTATCAACCGACTAGAAATTTAAACTGCCACATTACTTAGGTCGACAATTACCACCAGGTAATTGTCGACCTAAGTACGTTAGGTACGTACACCTAACGTACTTAGGTCGACAATGTTTTGATTTTTTGCGTCAGTTGTATCTCATAATGCATAATTACGTATACTTGAAACGTCGTACCTACATTATATTGGAGGCATACCATACTTATCGTATACGTTTACTTATCGAAATCCTACCACACCCAAATATTTAGAAGTATTTTAATACCTGGTATTTGTACCAGGTATTTAGTGATACCCATACCTTAAAGGCCGGGTATGGAGGATGGCAGGTATATCTCATCTCTAACACGGACTCGATTACACATCTCTAAATCTTACACGATCGTTGCTTTCGGAAATATTCGGGATTGTTCGGGCTAGTTCGTGTTACTCTGGACGTAGGTTAGTAAATGATTTAAAATATGAAACAGTGGCTTAACTGTTTACTTACCAGTGGAAGGACACGCCATTTATGATTATAAGTGACATATTAGGTTGATGATAAGTGACCTATTTTTACATGTAATTACTGTACAACTCGTCATTTTAGTTTTTTATGCATCAATAGCACACTGTACGCAATTGCAAAGTGACTGAATGAATCGTACAGCCACCGTTCAATAAGTAGGGGCATTTGGTAAAACTGGCTTCCAGCGTGCCACGCCCTCATGGCATATCCCTCAATATCCGTGCGCTCGACGTTCGTAAGAGATCACACGTGACTCAGTTTGTTATGCCGAAAAAAATGAAAAAAGCAAGTATTTTATTGGTTTTATGTTAAACATAACTCAATTTTTTTTAGAATATGTTTCTTCCTACGCTGTGAATGTGATTTTATAATCGATATTATATTAATTTTACTTTTATCTTGTAGTTTGATGTTTTGTTGTCAAAATCGTTAAACATTAATATAATACGTCTATGGGAAAAATCAAATATAAGGTTCGCATTTTTGCCACCTAATTCCACACACATTTCGCAGCCCTTGGATGTCCCCCACCAACCGTGTTCCCACGTTGTCGTCGTGGTGGGGCTTGCGTGTCTCAATGACCTTGAGGGCTATGCCGGTAGAGCTACTCATGCCGGAAGGCCTCAAGCGAGAGACCAGACCAAGAGGAACACATGGCGGAGTCCAGTCGGACCGCCCGGAGGGTGCGCTGTCCAGGAGCGCTGGCACCAACAGCTGTCGGCGCCTTCTCGACAGCGAGCTCGGTTCGCCTCGGGTACGTGTCTGTTTATCAGACACGACCACGATGGCGAACGTGTATTGGGGACCCCACCCCATTGCCAAAAAGGCAAAGCTGAGTACAGCAAAATTATGGCCGCGCATCTCCAAGAAATACTACCCCAGGAGGGTACCGCCTGCCCCGCAGGCGGAGAATCCCTCCCCGAGCAGAGCTCGGGCTGCCCCTCGTATTCTGGGGGGGGCAAAGATCGCGCCAGGTCCGTAAAGGACCTGTTATTACCGTCCGTCATGGACGCAAGGAGCCAGGGTGGCTCACTAGCCGGCAGCGCGGAGTCCCTGGGACCAGTTCCCAGCACGTCCGCGACGCCGGTGGAGGCCGGCCGTACTTTCGGCCTCAGAGAGGTGAGTGAAGACGCGGCGTCGGACTCTGATGCCGCGTCTTCACACAACTCTGACGTGATGGAGGTGGAAGAATCCACCTCCACCAAAAGGAAGGCGGAGTTTTTGCGCTCCGGATCCGACGACGAGGCGGCACCTGCCCGGAAGGTCTCGACCTCGGGGCGGGGTACCGCCCGAAAGACGGGCAAAGGGAGAGGGCTCCCCGCTGAGAGCGCCAGCGAGGGACGCCAGGCCAGCCTCACGCCGCCGGAGATCCCTACCGAGCTGCCGGAGGGAATGGAGGTTGCCATGGCCAAATTTAAGGAGGTCGTGGCAGCCGCCATCATGAGCGTAGCCAACAAGCGGGAGAGAGTGGCCAAGAAGCGCTCCATCGAGTTGGCCAATGCCACTATTGGGGGGGCTTTGGGGTTCGTGTTCGAGCCCTACGAGCAGACCCTCAAAGGGAGGATTGGCCGGCTCGAGGCCTTGGCCGGTCTCCAGGACTCCTGCCCCGAACCGTCATCGGAAGGGCGGAGCACGCAGGCGGAAGGCGGGATGCTGACCTTGCTGCGGCAAGAGCTGGCTGCTGCCAGGGAGCAGCAGCAGGAGCAGCAGCAAAGGTTCCAAGAGCAGATCCGGCGCCAGCTTTCCGTCCTGGAGGGCATCGTGCTGCGTCCCCCGCTCGCGGCCTCCAACCAGAAGGGAGCGGTGACATATGCCGCTGCCGCCGCAGCCACTGCTGCTGCGCCGAGGGCAGGCCCATCGGGGCAAGTCGGGCGTAAGGCCACGGCGCCGGAAGCGGCGAGGCCGGCCCCGGTCAACAAGCGGCAGCAGCAGGGGAAGCCTGCCGCCCCCCCGAAGGGCAAGGTGGCGGCTGCCACCAAACCGGCGGGGCCTCCTGCCGCGGCGGCGACTAGGTCGCGCCTGCCGCCTCCTCCGCCCGAAGACTCCTCGGCTGGCGCCGAGTGGACGGTCGTCGGCGCCAAGGAGAAGGCGAGCAAGGCGGCTAGGGCGGCCAAAAAGCGCAAGAGGCGACAGGAGCGGAAGAAGCGGGCCATGGCTGCCAGACTCCGCGCCCCGACTTCCGCAGCTGTAGTGATCACACTACAGCCAGCTGCGGAAAAGAGGGGCGTCGACTATGATATAGTCATGGCCAAGGCGAAGCAGGCGGTGGTGGGCCACCTCGACGAGTTCGGAGCCTCCGGGGGCTTCCGAATAAGGCGGACCGCAACCGGAGCCCGAATTTTGGAGGTCCCTGGGGCAGACAGCGGCGAACTCGCCGACGCCCTGGCCGACAAGATCAGGGCGTCCCTGGACGTCGAGGAGGCCCGAGTGTCCAGACCCACCAAGAGCATAGACATGCGCATCATGGGTCTGGACGACTCCGTCAGGGTGGAGGAAGTGGTGGCCGCCATCGTCAGGGCGGGAGGGTGCACGACCGACCAGGTTCGGGCGGGCACCATCCGCGCTGACAGCACGGGCATGCGAGCCGTCACGGTTAGCTGCCCCGTGTCGGTGGCCAAGGCCATCACGACCGAGGGCCGAAGGCTGCTGGTGGGCTGGGTTTCAGCCCAAGTCAAGATGTTGGAACCCAGACCTCTGCGGTGCTACCGATGTCACGTCGGGCACCACGTGGGCGCCTATTGCGCCGCAGAGGTGGATCGCAGTGACCGCTGCCACCAGTGCGGACAGCCCGGACACAAGGCCGTCGAATGCCGTGCATTGCCGCACTGCTACGCATGTGCGGCGGCCGGCAAGCCGGCCGACCACCGGGCTGGGGGTAGGTCCTGCGACCCTCCCACCAAGGCCAAGGGCAAGGTCAGGAGGGGCATCCACCCTGACGTCCTCACCGCCGCAGCCACTACCCTGGCTGCTGCCGCCATCGCCGCCGCTCCCGCCGCGGCAGGACCCTCGCAAAGGGCTCAGGAGGAGACGGTAATGGAATACCAATAACCACGCCATTACGTCTCCTCCAGGCGAACATCAACCACTGCGCCGCCGCTCAGGATCTGTTGCTCCAGAGCATGGCGCAGTGGTCGATCAATATCGCCGTCGTCGCCGAGCCGTACTTTGTCCAACCCCGTGGAAACTGGGTTCAGGACTTGGACGGCTCGGTGACATTAATTTCGTCGGCCGCCGCCGGTACCCCGCCCCCCGAGTCCGTCACGAGGGGGCGGGGTTGCGTGGCAGCACGGTTCGGGGACATCGCCGTGGTAGGCGTCTACCTGCCCCCGAACAGATCTCTCGACGTGTTCCAACTCTCCCTGATGGAGCTAAATTCCGTCGTCGCTGGGTTCGGTTCCCTCCCCGTGGTCGTTTGCGGGGACTTCAACGCCTGGAACACGGCTTGGGGTTCTCGGCGCACGAACCAACGGGGTCGGATGGTGGAGGACTGGGCCTTGGAGCTGGGCCTGGTCGTCCTGAACCGGGGCTCTGTCCCCACGTTGGTGCGGATGCGGGGTACATCAGTGGTGGACATCTCGTTCGCCAGCCCCGCTCTGTCGCCGCGTGTCGTCGACTGGCGCGTTATGGAGGAGGTGGAGACGTACTCCGACCACCGGTACATCCGGTTGGACGTCTCCGCCGAAACCTCGGCCGCGCCGGTCCGACAGAGCCCTTGTGGTCCGCGGTGGGCGCTTAAGCAGATGGACCGGGAGCTCCTCTTGGAAGCCGCGACGGTACAGGCCTGGGTGCAAGCACCGGACAGGCCTGTCGACATCGACGTCGAGGCGGAGTGGTTCCAGGAGGCCATGTCGCAAATCTGCGACGCGGCAATGCCCCGAGTCCCCCCAGGTCGTGCTAAGCGCCGTGTGTACTGGTGGTCGCCGGAGATCGGCGCACTGCGCAACGCGTGCAACCACGCGCGCCGCCGGTACGACAGACACTGCAGGCGCCGCAACCGCCAGCCGGATGCGGAGGTCAGAGAGGCGGAGCTGTATGAGGGGTACAGAGAGGCAAAGCGCACCCTCCGAACGGAGATAAGGCGGGCCAAACTCGAGGCCCGCAACGTGTGGCTGGGGTCTCTGAACGCGGATCCTTGGGGGCGCCCGTACAAACTGGTACGGGACAAGCTACGCCCCTGGGCTCCGCCGCTGACTCAGAGTCTCCGGCCCCAACTCGTGGAGGGTGTGGTAACCACTCTGTTCCCTGCGCGAGGGGAACACTCCCCCCCGCCCATGGCTCCGCCCCCGCCAGCAGTGTCTGACGCGGACCACAACAGCGACGACGACGACAACGCTCCAGAGGTGACCGAGGTAGAGGTGAGAGTGGCGGTGCGAAGGCTGAGTGCCAAAAACACCGCCCCAGGACCCGACGGCTTGCCAGGGAAAGCCTGGGTCCTGGCCATGGAGGCTCTCGGGCCTCGACTAAGAGGGCTCTTCAGCGCATGTATGGAAAGGGGCCAGTTTCCACTTCGCTGGAAGACGGGGAAACTGGTCCTCATCGCGAAGCCAGGGCGCCCTGCGGACTCTCCGTCCGCGTACCGGCCCATTGTGCTGCTCGACGAGGTGGGCAAGCTCTTTGAAAGAGTCATTGCAAACCGCCTCGTCGCGCGGCTAACACGGGTGGGGCCGGACTTGTCGGACGGACAGTTCGGCTTTCGTAGGGCGCGCTCTACGGTGGACGCCATCATGCGCGTGCGAGCCCTCACGACAGGGGTTGCGGTGTCCCGGGGCAGGAGCGTCGTGGCAGTGTCCTTGGACATTGCCAATGCGTTCAACTCCCTGCCCTGGAGTACGATCCGGAGGGCACTCCGGTACCACCGGGTGCCCGAATACCTCTGTCGAGTGGTCGAGGCTTACCTGTCGGACAGGTTCATTATCTACCCCGGTCACCAGGGAGACTGGAAACGTCGAGAGATGTCGTGCGGTGTTCCGCAGGGGTCGGTTCTAGGCCCACCCTTGTGGAACATCGGCTACGACTACGTGCTGCGCGGCGACCTCCCTGACGGGGTCAGCGTGGTCTGCTACGCAGACGACACGCTGGTTCTAGCGCAGGGAGAGTCGCACCAGGCGGCGGTCGCTCTAGCGACACGCGGGGTTGCGATAGTCGTTGGTAGGATCCAGGAGTTGGGACTCGAGGTGGCGCTGCACAAATCCGAGGCCATGTTTTTCCACGGCCCTCGGAATGCGCCACCATCAGACTCCCAACTTACGGTAGGAGGAGTTCGCATCGGCGTCGGGTCGACGATGAAGTACCTGGGACTCGTTCTCGACAGCCGATGGAATTTCGGAGAACACTTCCGACGTTTGGCTCCCAAACTCAACCGGGCCGGGGCTGCTCTCAAGCGGCTCCTGCCCAACCTTGGGGGTCCAGACGCCTCCTGCCGGAGGCTCTACGCGGGGATCGTTCGGTCCATGGCCCTCTACGGGGCGCCGGTGTGGGCGCCGTCGCTGGCAAAGCGACCGGCGTCCATACTGAACGCCTGCCAGAGGGTCCCGCGAAGCGGCGAGCCTTCTGGCTGGCCTACCACCGTGGGATCTGGAGGCAACAGTCCTTGCACACATGCACGATAAGCGCGTGGAGATGCAACGCCGGGGTGAAAGTCCACTACCGCGACAGGTCGAGGTATGGCGGACAGAGCTCCGGCGGGATCTCACGGTGAAATGGCGTCAGCGACTATCGCAACCCAGTGCTGGGCACGCCACAATTATGGCGGTAAGTCCCCTCTTTGAGGCGTGGCTGGAAAGACCTCACGGCGTCCTTACCTTCCGCATGACGCAGGTCCTCACCGGACATGGCAAGTTCGGGAGGTTCCTGCATCGGATTCGAGCGGAAGAGACGCCCGGGTGCCGCCACTGTGCGGAACGCCCGGAGGACACGGTGGAGCACACAGTTGAGGTGTGCCCTGCTTGGGCGGAGCAACGCCGTGCCCTCGTGGGGGTGATCGGCGGCGGAGACCTCTCGCGCCGGGCCTTGGTTCAGGCCATGGTCCGGAGCGAGGAGTGGCAGGCGGTCGCCTCCTTCTGCGAAGCAGTAATGCTAGCAAAGGAGGAGGCAGACCGCATCAGGCAACGGCGCCCTCGCCGCCGCCGCCGGGATTCCGATCCCGATTTCCGGCCACCGTAGACGCGGGCTCGCGGACGGCGAGCCATGGGTAGCTCGCTGTCCGATCGTCCGGTAACTGTCCGGACCGAGCCAAGGCGTCGACGGCGCGCACTGTTCCCGCGCGCCTCAAGGAGTTGTCAGCAACAGGAGGGGCCCATCTGGGTCGAAGCCTACCGGGGTCGGGGTTATCCGAAAGGAAACTAGAGCCCCGGTATGAAGGCTAGAAGGAACGGCGCGGGGTTTTTAGTCAGTAAGACTCTGACACTGTCTCCCGCTCCACCCAAGAGCGGGTTTCGTCAATGATGATTTTCCCCGTCGACAGAAAAAAAAAAAAAAAAAAGCCCTTGGATGTCGCATTTTTCGGCCCGCTGAAAAAGCAATGGCGCAAAATTTTAACCACCTATAAACATGAGAATCCGTCAGAAATGCAACTTAATAAATCTCATTTTCTAGTGTTGCTTAAATCTTTAATACAGGCAATAGGGATAATCAGTAAAGAAAATATTACCTCTGGATTTAGGCCTACCGGGATAGTACCTTTTAACCCTCATAAAATATTAAGGAAACTTCCTGACTACGAACAAGAAAGCAAATATAGCGTTCCAACGCGCTTTTAGAAGGAATATAAAAAAGTCAACATTGCACCCGGTGCTTCGGTTTCTTCCGAAGAAATAGAATTGTTGATTTCGAATAAAAAAAGTAACACTAAAAAACTTTCAAATAAGATTATAAATATAATACTCAAGGAAAAGCGTGAGTTTAAACCGGAAACACCACCTGAAAATGAAATGACTACTGCATTTTTACCTTCACTAGGACCTGAAACAGAAATTTATCATCTTTGGTTTGCGTCTGAAAATGAAACTGTCGCTACATTCACACCAGAACCTGAATCTACTGTTAAGTCAGATGGAAAAAAAATTACAATATTATCTGAAATCAAGTATAGTCGCGCGTAATCGCGCTTTCTATTTGGATAAAAGTAATCTTAAATTGCACAATAATAAATAATAATCAATAGATAAAACTCACAATATAACACTTAATCCGTGTAATAATAAAAAACTTGAAATTGGCACAGAACCATCTATTGATTATAATAATCCAGTACCATCCACCTCTGCAGAAATGTTTCAGATGCTTTTAGCTTGTAATAGAAAAAGAAAATTAGTTCAAGAAACCGATGAAAGCAATGATGATTTATTATTCTTTAAGAGATTCTACAGATGAAGGGCCGTTCTTTTCTGAATCAGAATCAAGTGATGTGGAAAAAGCAAAAAAATAATAATCCTTAATGCATCAAATTGGCAATTTTTGCTCTTAGTTAAATTTCGAGGACTAAAAATAAATAAGTTTTATGTAGGCAAACTTTTAGAACTGAAAGTACCAGAATGCTTGTCGAATTTATGAGGATGGGAGATCTTTTTTACTGGCCAGACGTGAATGACATTATTTTTATACTAGACACAGATGTGTTGTCGAAAATGGAAATTCAAATTTGACAACATTGATTTTTCTAAGTACAATGTCCAAAGAATAACTAGGTACCGACATGGCACAACAAAGATTTTCAAAAGAGCTTTCCATTGTTATTTTTAAATATTTTATATTGTGAGGTAATTCAAATTTCCTTTATGAATAATTTATTATGTCGTTGATTTGTTATAGGTAGTTATATATGTATACTAAAACCTTCCTCGAGAATCACGCTATTGTTTACTGTTTTTTTATTGTATATACTGTTCCGGGATAAAAAGTACCCAGTGTGGTGCCCAGGATATTAAAGAATAATTATACCAAGTTTCATCGTGATCGAACCGGTAGTTTTTGCGTGATGCCTGAACAAACAGACAAAACTTTTTTTAATCACAATTTTGGGTTCGGTGCCGGTGTAGTAACACACCCTGCCATTTATTTTTTTGATATTTTCAATGTACAGAATTTTCACTTCTACAGATTTATTATAAGTATAGATTTATTAAAAATAAAGTAATTTAAAGAAGCAATTAAAACACTGCAGTTTGCCCATAATTAAAGGAAAAAAAAACATCTCCTTACAACAATTTACGGATAATTAAAACAGCCACTAAATTTACATATCTGACAAATCCCGCCAAAAAACCCACCTTAACCAGGCCCGAGAGAACTACACAACTTACATAACTTTCAACTATTGATTCGAAAAAAGAAAAATGGAAAATGACTTGGAAAATTAAAGAAAAAACTTGGAATTTTTTTCTTGTTAGATTAATAATTGACTCAAAATGCAGGGGGTACTTGCCTGAGATAAGGCGGGGTATTATAAATATATGATGTACTGTTATGAAAGTCGTTTTATTTTGAGGACTATTTTACTTTCAAATATATAAAAAAAGTAATGTAAGTGTTTTTGATAATTTCATCTATCAACATTGTTGTTCTGAGGTTTGGTGAAAATGTATCATGCAGGGGTACACAAAGGGTCACCTTACATATTTGGCACATGTACTTCGAACGGGTATCCTTCTGTCTTGTTCAAGTTCTAAACCTTTATTTACGTAGGTATATTGATTTCAACGTAGTTCACCTGTTTTGGCATAGATGTCGTATATTTAATTAGTACTTAATTGGAGGCCTAGATGGCGTTGTGCAAATACGTCATCATGGTGAATCGCGGTGTTAAGATTCTCCGAGTGTTCATGAGCCTCTGCGGTATGTTCGATCTTTGTAGTTCAAATAGTGCAATAAAGATATTAGAGTTGTAAAAGTAACGAAATAAATCGTACCCGTATGTATTCGTTACTATGACAATGAATACTCGTTAGTGTTACTTTCGTATCGTTACGTTACTCGTTAGTTCGTTACTACTGATACCGCATGTCATATGATTAACGAATCAAGTCGTATGCATACAGTACAATGTAAAAACAACAAGTCAGTGTCAAAGATTATTTATCTTCTATCTATATATCTATATATATATAAAAATGACCCCCGTTTTCCGTTGTCACGACTTGGCATGAAAACGGCTTGACCGATTTGGCTGATTTTTTTTTTGTTGTGATTGTTATTGTGAGGAGAAGGTTCTTATGGAAAAAAAAAAATTAGGGTAGAGTAGGGTATAGTAGGGTGGAGTAGGGAAGAGCGGAAGCGAAGCCGCGCGGGCAAAGCTAGTTGACAATAAAATTTAAACAACATTTTAACGATAAATCAGCATAGAAATTGTTTTGCTTTGAAATTGTTTAGATTTGAAAAATAAAACCAAACAATTTTAAACAAAATTTAAATAACACCCACCTTTTCTTCTTAGACTTATATTACCTTATATAAGCCCTTATTTATATAAACTTAGAACAAATCGTTCTTTGTAACTAATGTTTTTGAAGTCACCGCGCACGCATAAAACATGCGACCAGCTAACGTTTCAATACGCATCAACGGAACTTGCATGAACTGAAACAGTGTCGGTACCCATAATACGAAACATGCGAGGAACGAAATGGTTTCCTGAGTAACGTTTCGTTACTCGGTACTAGATGGAGCACCCGTTACTCAGTAACGAATACATACGGTTCATTACAGCTCTAAAAGATATACAGTGTTAGAGATGGGTCTAAAATTAATAAGCTGCTAAATTAACAACACCTGTTAAATAAGTTCTGAGATAGCTGTTAAATTTAGCAGTCACAACAAAATAATATCTGGTATCAGCCTTGAGCCTTCGTCTGTGATTGGCTGTTTGTTTTGATAATATGGCGTCCGAAACGAGGGCACGCCGAGGATTTGCTCCCCGTGGATATATTTGTCTCGCTTTGTCCCACTACTGCAGGCCGCAGGCAGACGCGACGGCAACAAAACAACAAAGAAAAGGACACACGACACACGGTCGTGTTCCTGTTCCGTTTCCGTCTCTATTGAATTGTTTTCAACATAGCGATTGTAAAATGCGTTATTTAATTAAATGATAATTATAGTTGCAGTTGCACAGATTTTTATTTAGCGTCTTTTTTAACATAAGCTTTTTCCACTTGACAGTTATCGAACACAACCGAATTCAAATATCCGACGCATCGACTTTTATATCTACATATACTGCCGTCATAACTAAGAATGCAGTAATCGCAAAATGGCGGTTACGAGATAAACGCAAAAAACATATTTCATATCATCTGAGCAAGATATTCGTATTTTATTGGTCATAATATATATCTAAAAATTCGGAAAAAAATCAAGCTTTTACAAGATAATTTTCCTTTATTTAATTTACTAATATATGCAATTATATATTTAGTATCAGATCGTTTCCGAGTCACAGGATACTAAAACTAAATGCAGCACTTGCGCGTATTACTGCATTATGTCGTAGCACAAGTCGATTACTGCATTATTTTTTAGTAATTATTGCCATTATTATATGCTCGAAACTAAGTTGAAGTGTACTGTGTCTTCTCAAGGACTTATATAGGTGCATTTTAAGGTTAAGGTTTTTTTAGTCTCTTAGCTACGACCTAAGTTTTTACATCGTGGAATGCAAATAAAGTATTGAGTAAACTATACGGATGTTTAAAACCTACTTCATGTTCTTAAATATACAGCATTAGGGTGAAATTAAAAAAAACATGTTTTTGCAAATTCAGTTTTAATAAGAAAATAATTATCACGACATTATTAACTAAAAATAACAAAATTCAGCCAGACTGTTAATCAACATTAATTAAGCATCATCTAGGAACCATTTAGCGCTTTCTTAATTTCTAAATTAAATCAGACTCTTTCAATGTAATTCTAATATTCAGTCTTTGTTTTCATTGGCATGACTTAGTAGCAAAAACTAGTTAACTATTTACTTATCACATTCCAATAAGGCAGATCATTATATGCAGGTATGTTCTTAATATAAAAACCTTAAACAACATTATTTAAACGTTGAAAACATTATTTAAATACTATAGCTAGTATAAACAAACAAAATCTAAGATTATAAACTTAAAAAAACATCCAAAGAAAAAATCCTATAAAAAAAATATATATATATTCATTCTGCAGACTCTCTATTTGCAATGAGATCTACAGAGGCATCGTTTACAGGCAGATTTTGCCAAAACAGCAGTCTGTTTTCAGGTATTATGTTAGCTAGTTTTTTTAGTATACCAGTCTTTCTCTCCAATGTTATTCCTCGCGGCTTTTGATTTCTTACTGGCTCAGGTACAGCAGATTGTTTTATTAATTGACTTTTCAGAAAATCTATTTCCAACGTATTTCCATCATGACTTGTCTTAGCAAGTAGTGTCATACGATTTCTTTGTACTTCTACACAAACAATATCTTTTAAATAGGTTCTTTCTTCACACTTTTTTAATTTATACTGAGATGAGTGATCTTTGTATTGAAAAAAATCGGAAACTTCCATGGGCTTTACATTAACTTTACCTGAATTTGCTAACTGTACGCAATCAATAAAATCGGAAAAATCATACACTTTTTTTGCTTTTTGAAGCTGATTTTCAACCTGATGATGAAAATTGTCTGCAGACATAAACGTGTGTCCCGGTTCGAAATATTTAATAATAATTTTTGTTGCGCTGATTAAATGGCTATTAATAATTTGTACCAGAAATGTAAAAAATGCCCAATTTTTATTTTGACTGGTGCAATTGTCGGTCCAAACAACAATTTCATTGCCATCACGTTTACTTTCAAAAAAAGCTCTGTATGTACTAATTATGTCCTCTTGTTTTCTGCCAGATACTGCTTCATGCCATACCGCTGCAAAAGGTTTTTCCTTACTGGAGCCCAAAGGAACAAAGCTCTCGTTAAATGCAATTATTCTCGGGCAGAACATAACAACTTTGAACATGTCTAACCTTGGTAGCATAATTACTTTTTGTAAATCAGCTGAGTAGTAACATTTTGAGGATTCTGGTCCTTTTAAAGATTCCGTTACATCGTGTTGGTAATGAATTCGTGCTTTTTCGTATTTTTCACGATGGTTACGATATGATGTACAATCGGTACAGTCCTCTGTATCTTTGCATGACATTTGATGCAGTCTATAACTCTCACATTGCTCACACTCTTCATTACCTAACTGTGCAAAAGATATGTTCATATCTTTCTTTAAGAATTTCCTGTAGAGATCATAAGAAACTATAAAGTTTGGATTCTTTTCAATAAAATCAGTATGCATCATGGTTGCGTTTAAATCACTAGGTAGATATCTTCTATTAGGAGCATGTGCTCGTCTGTAATGTGCAATGGCCGGTCTAAAACTTTCAATATGCTCTTTGAGCTTTTCTCTGTCCAATTTTTTCGAAATATCATGCTTCCCACGTCGATCTTTTTGAGCACTTGGAAGTTTTTTTAAAATGTCAAGCACACGCCTATCGTTATTTTTATGGTATCTGTAGCGTTAAAAAAAAGAAAATCACCACTTGTACACGTATAATTTTGCATTTAAAAAAAAAAACAACATAGAAAAAATTATAAAAGGAAATAAAAAAATTCGGCGACTCTATATATATAAAAATAGGGTTTAAGTAAGGTGGCGAGATGGATATATATAAAAAAAAAAAAAAATTATAATTTGGAAGTTGTGCCTATAGGTACGGGATTGCAATCACGGGACCTCAGACGCGGACTCGTAAGCTATCAAAGAAATCGGTTCATTCCGCAACCTTTTTACACGAATTGCTGTGATTATACATATAAAACAGATGGCGTAAAAACAACTACTCAAATATTACTTGCTACTACTGCTATAGAATAAGGAAAAATAGGGATTATGAAAACTTCACGTGGAGTGACGTCACGATGTCCACCGGGGTTTTCTCTAGTATCGTCATGCGCTAGTTGGGGCACGCATTTATGAATTGCAGTGGGCTGTACTGTCCACTTCTGTGAATTTCTATCTCTATATCCAGAATGCTCCAAGAATACTCCGAGAATACTCGAAGAACCGATTGAGAAATAATCTATCGTGAGAAGAAAAGGAAAATTATCACTATGAGACACGAAACTGAACCTTCAAAGCAGCCAAAACTTAAAATATTTAAAATACATACCGGTTCTTTATATTGACTATCACTTATCGGTTTTTTATTTACTACCGAGTTTCACCAAACATTTAGCAGTTAGATCATTACTTATAATCACATTTCCTTTTTAATTCGTGTTCATCAAGCACTTTTTCTCAGAAAATTTCGTCACCGAATGACAAATAAAATTTTTCCTTGTCAAACCTCCAAATTTTCCTATTCTAAGTTCAAATCAAAAAAAAAATAATATTAGAAAAAGGTAAACTAACGCGAACGAAAAAGTTTTTATTTAGCTAAACGAATTAAGCAACATGATAATGCTGCAATACCCCCTTTCTAAGAAAAAAAGGACGAAAGTACGAGTGAGAAAAAATAAATAAACTGGAACAGACAAAGACAACAGCAGGAATCATTTCTAAATCATACGATATCGAAGTGCAATAGATACTGAATAAACACGGAGGCCTCCACATCTAAACGTTATCCACGCTAACTCACGACATCTCAATTACGAAAATGGAGAATATGAAAGAAAATAACGAACTCATAAATCAAAATGTATATTGTCCAATTTGAGTCAAACACTAACCTACCACATCCTAACAACTATGAAGAACAATTAGGGAACTATATATCTAAGTAAAGCTAGCCTAACTTAACATAAGACTAAACTATTACCTAGCAACAACAAGAAAAAAAATCCGGGGATTATACATCTAATTAAAGCTAGCCTAACTTAACATAAGACTAAACTATTACCTAACAACATTAAGAAATTTACGTCAACACGTAAAGTCCAACCTTAGTTAAAGAAACGAAAAAAATTGGACAAAAAAAAACAAACAACTAAGTTTGAAATAGTTAACTTAAGTCAATTAAGTCAAAGAAAAAATTCAAATTGATTGTTGGATGACAAATCATTTGTGTTAAACAAAAGAAATAAACAACCTAATTACGCAGGCAACCTAAGAAAGCAGGTTGACATAACATAAAAATAAATAAATGTCATTATTAACGGATAATTTAAAAAGTTTTTAACTTAATTAAAAAACTTATGCAAAGAAATATGCCATAAACCAAAGAGGAAAAAGTTTTAGAAAGCAAGTGTTAATGATAAAATGGAATAAAGAGAATTTAATCCAATTTATTTTAAGATATCTTTGATATGATATTGTCCGGAGTGTACTGAACCACAATCCTGTAGCAAATAGGTGGTCCTAGAAATTACTCTTATCACGCGGCACTTAATAAAACGTGGAGCAAGCTTCCCAGAAAAAAAATCATTTCCAGAAGACTTGGAAAAGTTCCTTCTCCATACAGTATCGCCAACATTCAGAGTGATAGCTGATCGATTAGAATTATATGCGCGAGAGTTACGGAGGAAAGCTAAAGAAAGATTATCAGCAACCTTTGCATAAACTTCGTTGAGAGAAGATAGGTTTGAAGCATGTCGAGCCCGACTGTCTGCCAAATTAGAGCTTCGAGTCTGACTATATACACGACCGCTATCCATAAGGACCTCTCTACCAAACATAAGAAAGTTAGGCGTAAAGCCAGTAGCTAGATTAACACAAGAATTGAGGTAAAGCTTAACTTTAGGTAACATTTTAGCCCAACTTCTTTGGTTCTCACCAACCAAAATACCTAAACACGTAATAACACTTTGGTTGTATCGCTCAACCGTATTTGCTTGGGGTGTATAATATGGCGTAAAAGTAGGTGATTGAATATGGAAAGATCTGAGAAAATTAAGGAATTGATTACTACGAAAAACTGTAGCGTTGTCGCAAAGAATAGTACGCGGAACCCCAAAATTAAAGAAAATCTCAGACTCTAACGCTTTTATAACAGAAAGAGCGTCAATCTTTTTCAGAGAAACTAGCCATACATACTTAGAAAATACATCAACCATAGAAAGGATATATTTATAACCATAATAAGCACAGGGCAATGGACCAATTATATCGATAGAAATCATCTGTAAGGGCAAGGAAACCTCTTTAGGGTAGCACATCTGACCGCGAGGTTGCGTGTTCGAAATTTTATAGGCTTTACAAACCTCGCATTGACTTAACGTCGAAGTGACGTCACGGAACATATTTGGCCAGTAGAACAACTCCCTAAGTTTTAGATACGTTTTAGTAACACCGGGATGTATCGAAGGAAAACTATTGTGAATTTCCCAAATAGCGTCTGGAACCTTTTCAGCTGGTAACACCACATGCCATGGTTCAGAAGATAAAGGATTAGAAACAGGCATGCGTCTCATAAGGATACCATTGTTTATAGCGTATGCTGGGAACATTTGTGGCGTGTCTCGAGCACCTATATATACCTTCTTATACCAACGGTCATTAGTTTGTTCAGGACCCTGGTCAAACGACACAGGATTAGCATGGATCCTGGATAAAACATCGGGGACTTTATGTTGCAAACCTTTACGATGCACACGAACCTCATTAACAGAAGAAACTTGAGGGGGAGAGTGCTGAACAGAAGGGATAAACATATTACCGTCAATATTTTTATCAAAAGCCTGACTCAAAATAGACGTCAAATCGAATTTATTCCAAAATTCGATACCTAAAATAACAGAAGACGACATCGAACTTGCCACTAAAAACTGATGAATAAAAGTTTTACCGTTAAATTTAACTGGAAGATATACAGAACCAAGAATATCAATCGGTGAATTATTAGCCGATAAAACACGGGGACAAGCTTTTTTTGATGTCAAAGAAATACCAAGTTGCTGAATAAAATTATCGCTTATAAGTGACATCTGAGCACCAGAGTCAAGTAATGCTTTAACGACTCTACCGCATAATAATACTTCTATAAACGGTCGGTTATCAAATGAATCTGAAGTAAACACTGGGGATACTGTACGGGAAGAAGCGTATCGCCAGTGGTTTTTACATTTTTTTGGATTACATTTCGGACATTCTCTTGTAATAAATCCAGGAGTACGACACTTAAAACAAATTACGCCTGAGATCTCTGGACAAGAGCGGTAAGAATGACCAACTTTATTACATTTTAAACAAAGCTTAGACTGACTACAACTAGGACAAATCCGAGGCTTACCAGTTTTTGGTCGTTGCGAAGTTTTTTTCGGCCTGGGTTTTGACGAGTTAAAAGCCTGAGAAGTCGACTGGTCGGCAACACAATTGAGACTGGCTACCGCCTTTGGAGGTTCTAGAAAGGACTCAAAATGAGTAACGACTTCGATTAAATTATTGATGTCATGAAATCTCTGGATAGATAAGCAAGGAGTGTATTTTGGCAACATATTGTGAGTAATGATTTGCAACAATTCCGGTTCTTCAATGGGCTTATACAGTTTTGCATTTAAATAAGACACTTCGATAATAAATTCTCTAATCAATTGTTCCGGTCTCTGCTTAAGGTTACGGATCTCCTGGCTGGTCTTAAATTCATAATCTGTCGTACCAAACGTATTAAAAAAGGCTTCTTTGATCTCAAAGAAGGAAAGACCCGGGCGACGGATCGATCTAAAATATTGAAGTGCGACACCTGACAAGACTTCATGGAATCGCTTGACTAAATATCCCTCAGACAAATTGTCGGCCTCCCTGCATTCTTCTATACTCGTGAAAAATTCCCGAACGCAGGTCTTTCCATCGAAACTAATCTTCCACTTAGTAAGAGAGAACTGCCTGGTAAATTGTAGGCATTCATCAGATCTTACTGGTGAAGGAACGACACTTTGTGAAAAAGCGCGAGAAGCTCTTGGCGGAATAGGAGGAGGTTGTGGTCGCGAAATGATGGGACTATCACGACATGGTGTCTCACCAATAGGGAACCCCTCTTCTGACATGATGTAACTAATATAGACCTAATAACGAATGAAAGAACAGACTAAAGTCAATTAAATCCTAGCGAAAAAATAGGCACGGCATGAACAACTGGACAAAAATAATCCAGCAACCAGCAGTCAGCAAACGCCAAGCTAGAAAGCAAAAATATCGGCTAAATAACCGTTCATACTAAGCTTACCTTGAAAACCGAAGCCTATACATTCACACGTCACCATATATACCCTACGGGTTCTAACTACCGCTAGCTAAGGATATGGAATAAAAATCAGGAAACCTATCGTTATATTTGCTGCGATAAGTGGATAAAATAAAAGGCAGTTATGTGTTATAGTTCACAAAATTATTTTTCATTAAAAATCATTACATTTCATGAAAAAATAATATGTCATGGAAAAAAACAGCTTCAAACATCTGTACTGGTGGTATAAATCCTATAATACCCTTCTTGAATGGAAGAATCCACGTCCTGAAACCAATAAGCTTAAGAATCATTAGCTCCCAGAGGGAGTGACCATTCTCAATAAGGCAAAAAAAAATCTTTATGTAGAATCGTTTAAATTTTAAATGTTATTAAGTAAAAACACTTACTTCATGTTAGCCGGAGAGCCATTTTTGTTGCGTTAAAAAAAAGAAAAATCACCACTTGTACACGTATAATTTTGCATTTAAAAAAACCAACATAGAAAAATTATAAAAGGAAATAAAAAATCGGCGACTTTATATATATAAAAATAGGGTTTAAGTAAGGTGGCGAGATGGATATATAAAAAAATATAAAATTTATAATTTGGAAGTTGTGCCTATAGGTACGGGATTGCAATCACGGGACCTCAGACGCGGACTCGTAAGCTATCAAAGAAATCGGTTCATTCCGCAACCTTTTTACACGAATTGCTGTGATTATACATATAAAACAGATGGCGTAAAAAAAACTACTCAAATATTACTTGCTACTACTGCTATAGAATAAGGAAAAATAGGGATTATGAAAACTTCACGTGGAGTGACGTCACGATGTCCACCGGGGTTTTCTCTAGTATCGTCATGCGCTAGTTGGGGCACGCATTTATGAATTGCAGTGGGCTGTACTGTCCACTTCTGTGAATTTCTATCTCTATATCCAGAATGCTCCAAGAATACTCCGAGAATACTCGAAGAACCGATTGACAAATAATCTATCGTGAGAAGAAAAGGAAAATTATCACTATGAGACACGAAACTGAACCTTCAAAGCAGCCAAAACTTAAAATATTTAAAATACATACCGGTTCTTTGTATTGACTATCACTTATCGGTTTTTTATTTACTACCGAGTTTCACCAAACATTTAGCAGTTAGATCATTACTTATAATCACATTTCCTTTTTAATTCGTGTTCATCAAGCACTTTTTCTCAGAAAATTTCGTCGCCGAATGACAAATAAAATTTTTCCTTGTCAAACCTCCAAATTTTCCTATTCTAAGTTCAAATCAAAAAAAAATAATATTAGAAAAAGGTAAACTAACGCGAACGTGTTACGCAAGCATAGCCGAGGCAAATCACTATAGTATGCATTGCCTTGAATCCACACAATAACATATTGCACAAACGCCCAGGAGCTGACGCAGCACACGTGCCTCGTGTCGAACGATGCCGACACCGTTTCTGGGAGCCGCCGCCAATTTCGACATGCATGAGAACTGCACTTTTTGGTCAATCGTTGACTCGATAATACATATTTAGTTATTAGCTAGATTTAAATTATAATTGTAATTTTTCCATTATTAATTAAACTTTATTAAATAAAATCGGTTTTTTTTGCATCCTCTGCTGCCACCGAACTTAATTGGCGCAGCCGGTAGGATACTCAGAGCATATTAGGTACGTGACGCGTCAAGATTTCCCCTAAAATCGGACCGAAGTCCCGCGTGACTTACCGATTCTCGAGTATCCTGAACCTACATACATCGTGAGGCGCCAGCGGAGGTGAATCCAGACATCGATTCGGCAAAGAAGACCATGTTGTAAGTACTTTGAATCTTTCAAGTCCTTACTGTCCTATTTTTAACCTTGATCCTTACCTATCGTTTGCTACAACTATTTTCTTTGCAATTATTCTAGTAATATTTTATTGGGGGTGTATGATTTACTTTTAGCATTTTTACATAATTAGTTTCAAGATTTTTCACCCAAGAGTGTCGCGTAATCCTAGCTTAGGCAGTAGTAGGCTAAATAGGCTTACTGCTATAGACGAGTATAGACAGTTAGGTGAATCAGTTTTATCGGATACGAATATGTCTCACGACAAGGTGGGCGAAATTTTTAACTCGCTCCGGATTCTGCCTGAATTCGATGGCAACCCTAACGTGTTGACGCGTTTTGTAAATCTCTGTGACCAACTAGTACTCGCATATTTCAAAACTGAACCGGGTAATGAGTTAACCAATTTAGCACTCATAAATGGCATTTTAAACAAGGTTACAGGTTCTGCAGCTCGATTAATAAATAGTAACGGTATTCCCGAGAATTGGATTGGTATTCGAAGCGCGCTAATTAATAATTTCGCTGATCATCGCGACGAGACCGCTTTATATAACGACTTGTCTCTACAGACTCAGGGGTCCTCTACCCCACAGGAATTCTATGAGCGCTGCCAGAATTTATTTAGCACAATCATGACTTACGTCACATTACATGAAACCGTGTCTACTACAGTTACAGCGAAGCGAGACCTTTATAAAAAATTGACCCTACAATGTTACTTACGCGGTTTAAAAGATCCTTTAGGCTCTAGGGTTCGTTGCATGCGTCCCGAGACGATGGAAAAAGCACTCGAGTTTGTTCAGGAGGAGCTTAATACACTTTATATGCAGCAGCGCATCGAAAGCGGGTCCAGTAAAAAAGATAGTAACCAGCAGCCTTCCAAGCCTAACTCTAACCTACCTTTAAACCAGTTCATGCAGCAACTCCCTACAATGGGCATGCCTGGTCCCTCAAAACCACAGATGTATAATAGCGCGCCTGGTTTCCCACGTCCCCAGCATTTCTTTCCTCAACCTAATCAAGGTTGGTGGCAAAATATGCCTCAATTACAGTTTCCTCGTGGCCCCACTCGGACTCAACAGATGTTCCGAGCACCACCTCCAAATCATAATGCTCAGGGCAACGTTTTTAGACTTCCGAATAGTGCACCCGCGCAACAAAGCACTAATTATAATAGTACGCCTCGTCCCATGAGTGGCGTCAGCCACTTTGTGCCTAGACCGTTACCTTCCACAGGACACGACTGGCGTACAGCCGGCAATCCGCCACCTACCAATTATTTTAAAACGCGTGAAGTTAACAACTATGATTGTGTCTATGATCCCTATTATGATTTAGTTTGTGCAGCCTATAACCAAGACTATGACGCTTACCATGAATACCTAAACTTTTATTTTAACTATGGGCAATACGAAACCCCAGTTGTAGAGGAAATTAAACCAAATGATGAAACCGGAAACGAAAACCGTAAACAGGACGAAAATTTTCCCCAAACCTCGGGATCAGAAAAGCCAAAATAGACGTAAATTTTAACATACAGAGACAACTTGGTTACATTCAAATCCATAACCCGCCCTTAAAATTTCTCATAGACACTGGAGCGAACCAGTCGTTTATATCACCGCAAGCAGTTGAAAAATATTTTTCTAATGTGCCTCTCAACTACAGTCCGTTTGAAGTGACTAATGTGCGTACCGTTTATAAAAATAATTATTCGATAACTTTGCCTAGTTTCCCCGAATTTAAAGAAGGGGGAAATATCACTTTATTTATACTAGACTTCCATAATTATTTTGATGGGTTAATCGGTTTTGATTTATTGGATTCATGGGGCACTAACATTGACTTAAGAAACAAAAAATTAGTCACTAGAAACACGGAAATACCCATTACTATGTATGACTCCCGCAATGCTAATATCTATGAAGAAATCATACCAGCTCAGACGTCTAAATTAGTAAAGTTACCTATAAATTCTCACGACGGCGATGTATTTGTTCCCGATCAGATAATTAGTAACTGTTTAATTTCTGACTGTTTTACCACTGTAAAAAATAATAGAGGTTGGGTACAAATTTCAAATAATTCACCTAATGACGTAATTTTCTCTATGGACCGTCCCGTTACTGCTGAACTATTTAATGTACAGAGCGAACATGCAGATCAATTAAGTAACCGTACGGAGGAAGTTTTGTCGCGCCTTCGGACCGATCACTTAAATCCAGAAGAACTGGCAAATCTAAGAACCTTGTGTGCCCGGTACTCCGACGTTTTTTATCTCGAAGGAGAACCTCTTACGTTTACTAATAAAATAAAACATAGGATTAGGACGACAGACGAAATCCCCGTTCATGTTAAAAGTTACAGATACCCGTACATTCACAAACAAGAAGTTAAAGATCAAATTAATAAGATGCTCGAGCAGAATATAATCAGGCCTTCGGACTCTGCGTGGAGCTCTCCCATTTGGGTGGTCCCCAAAAAGGCTGATGCTTCTGGTAAGACCAAGTGGCGTCTTGTGATAGACTTTCGTAAAGTAAACGAAAAAACTATCGACGACAGGTACCCTATACCGAATATTTCTGACATATTAGACAAATTAGGTAAATGCCAATATTTTAGTACACTCGATCTTGCCAGCGGATTTTATCAAGTTGAGTTAGATCCTGCTGACATACACAAAACTGCTTTCAACGTAGAAAATGGCCACTACGAATTCCTGAGGATGCCGATGGGATTAAAAAATTCCCCGGCAACATTTCAGCGCGTAATGGACAATATTCTGAGAGATCTCCAGGATATCTGTATGGTTTATTTGGATGACGTCATCCTGTTCAGTACATCCTTGCAAGAGCATATTACTAATTTAGAAAAGGTTTTTAAAAGATTACGAGAATCCAACTTCAAGATACAAATGGACAAGTCCGAGTTCTTGAAGATGGAAACAGAATTTTTAGGACATGTCGTCTGTAAAGATGGGGTTAAACCAAATCCGGATAAAATTAGCGTTATAAAAGACTACCCATTACCCAAAAGTACCACGGAAATAAAGCGTTTTCTCGGATTACTGGGATACTATAGGAAATTTATACCGGATTTTGCACGTATAACCAAACCCATGACCCAATGCTTAAAAAAGGGGTCTAAAATAGTTTGTGATCAGAATTACGTAAGCTGTTTCGAGCATTGTAAGACCTTATTGACAAATGACCCGATTTTACAATACCCAGATTTTACCAAAGAATTTTTATTGACCACTGATGCTTCTAACGTTGCATTGGGAGCCGTATTATCTCAGGGTCCAATAGGTTCCGATAAACCCATTGCATACGCTTCTAGAACTTTGAATTCAAGTGAACTTAATTACAGCACGATAGAGAAGGAATTGCTTGCTATCGTATGGGCTTGTAAATACTTTCGACCATATCTATTTGGCAGGAAATTTAAAATTATTACCGATCACAAGCCTCTGCAGTGGGTCATGAGCCTCAAAGAACCTAATTCCAGGCTTACAAGATGGCGTTTAAAGTTATCAGAATACGATTTTTCGGTAGTTTATAAGCAGGGCAAATTTAATACCAATGCGGACGCCCTATCTCGCTTAGAGATTTACAACGAAGATATAAGCTCAATAGTTGCAAACCCATCCGAAAATAATCAATCAGCTGATGACTCTAGGACAATTACAGCCTCAGAAGCCGCGAATGACTCCAACACCTTGACAGTCCACACTGACCGCGAAAACCCTATTCTGGAAGTACCAATAACAGATTTACCACTCAACAAATTTACTAAACAGTTAGTACTCACTATTGTAGGCGACGTCAAGGGGAGGCCAACAGTCACAAAACCCTTTGAAACGCACACGCGCACTGCCGTTCAACTGTCGGAATCCAATCTTGAGGAAGACGTCATCAACGCTATTAAAGAATATGTTCATCCCAAAATCAAAACAGGCCTGCTAATAAATCCTCCATTAGCAATGTATACAGTTATCCCAATCATTCAAAAGACATTCAAAAATTCAGCTATGAACCTTTCACTCGCGAAAATCGAACTCGAAAATGTAAGAGAATATCTAAGGCAACAAGAAATAATTAACAAATATCACGACGGTAAGACAAATCATAGAGGCATAAATGAATGCTACCTGGCCCTGACTCACAAGTATTTCTGGCCTAAAATGAAAGAGCACATTACTAAATTTATTAATGAATGTTCAGTTTGCGGCCAGGCTAAGTATGACCGACACCCTTTAAAACAACAGTACCGTCTTGTCCCTCCACCAAGCAAACCTTTTGAAATCATTCATTTAGACTTGTTAACTATTCAGAGCGAGAAATTCCTCACTATCGTTGACGCTTTCTCAAAGTATGCTCAAGCATATTACCTGAGAGATGGGACAGCAGTAAGTGTGGTGCAAGCGTTATTAAAATTCTGTACCCATCATGGAGTACCGTATACGGTAGTGACAGACAACGGACCAGAGTTTACAAACCAGCTGTTTGCCGAATTCACAAGACTACATAAAATCCAGCACCATAAAATAGCACCTCACACTCCCAATGAAAACGGGATTGTCGAGCGATTCCATTCAACAATCTTGGAACACCTACGTATCTTAAAAGTGGAACAAAAAAATGAACTCGTTTTAAACCTAATAAATTATGCCCTTTTGGCTTACAATAGCTCCATACACAGTTTAACAAAATGTAAACCAATCGACGTTATTACAGGACACTTCGACCCACGTGACCCACTGGACATAGATTTGACCACCCATTTGTTACAACAGTATACAGTAGAACATAAGAACAAAATGACTAATGCCTATAATTTAATTCACGAGTCTAGCTTGACCCAACGCAAAGATTTAATAGATGCTCGTAATAGGTCTAGAGAAACGGAAAACCAGTACTCACCCGAACAACAAATATTTGTGAAAAACCCCCTCGCATCTCGACAGAAGGTAGCACCCCGCTATACACAAGACACTGTCATGACTGACTTACCAATACATATATACACGCGCAAAAAGCGTGGACCAGTTGCTAAATCCAGGTTAAAGAGAGTGCCTAAAAGCGCCCAATTGTTGCAGGACTCTCCTAGTACTTCATCTGCTCCTGCGTTCGGCTCTAACACAGGAGATAAAACTTGAAAATCTCGACGATGGACCAGGTGTATTACCCTTTAAACTAGGTCCCTGCAGTATAATATCTCATTACCATTCCTTTCTACAACACG
This sequence comes from Mythimna lalbum, assembly GCA_949319445.1. Classification (NCBI taxonomy): domain Eukaryota; kingdom Metazoa; phylum Arthropoda; class Insecta; order Lepidoptera; family Noctuidae; genus Mythimna; species Mythimna lalbum. Next base: position 12,316,098 of record OX439357.1, on the reverse strand, counting down.
TTAACCTTCAGGAATTACAAGATAAGGTTAATGTCGTTCATAATCAATTAAAAGAAATAAGTCCCGATCTTAACAATAAAAGCCTTTCTTTATTCCAGCCTCATATAGAATACTTAGAGGATCAGCTTCAAAGCGTCCTTGAGCAATTGCAATCATTTGAAACTACTCGTTCTAAAAGAGGTCTCGTAGATGGTCTCGGTTCTGTCGTCAAAAGCATAACCGGTAACCTTGATTATACAGACGCAATACATTTTAATAATGCGATAAAATCTCTTCAAGACAATGAAAATAAATTATTAACGGAATTTAACAATCACGTGAGTCTAACCAAAACTTGGATAACTCAGCACTCTAAAATAATAGATAACATGGTAGATAACCAAAGTAGATTAACAGCTTTAGTTAGAAACATGAGTCAGAGTCTAGAGAAGGGAAATCATGAATTAATTCACTACGCTCACCTAGGACAAACCATCTTAATAGTTAGTGATAACGTTGACAGGTTGTCGCGAGAAATATCAAAGTTACAGAACGTACTAGCGTTTATACGGACGTCTACAGCACACCATGACGTCATTAGTTTAAACACCATTAGATCCATAATAAGTAAATTAACTATGCTATATGGTAGTAGTAAGGTATTAGACATAGGAGCTCGAGAATATTATGACGTCATACAGTTAGGGTCATATTATGTAGGTAATGAAATAGTAATAGTCTACAAATTCCCGATCATCCTGCCCCAGACATATGATCTATACAAAATATCCATGGTTCCTAACAAGAACCATGAGGTTCTTGTCCCTCACTTCCAATTCCTTGCGATCCATTCGAAAGATTTCAAGTACATAGAGGCTGAATGCCCGAAGTCCACTAAAGGGTATCTATGTGAAGAGATACACAACGTACAAAGCCGAACGTCGCCGGACTGTATTGGAACCCTCATCACACAGCAGCAGAGACTTCCCGAATGCAAACCAGTCGCAATATCTCTTCAAAAACCAGCCTACGAGAAACTCGATGACCGCCATTACACCATCAATTTCCCGACTCTAACGAAAGTACGCCTGTCCTGTGAACAAGATCTCCACAAGTTACTGCAAGGAAGTTACCTCGCCATACTTCCTCACAACTGCTTCATTCAGACAACAGAGTTCACCATCTCAAACTCCAATGACCGATTGAAAGGTCAAGCCTTGAAGATAATAGATGTCCCTAAAGAAGATGTACCTAGCACAGCAGCATACCCGTTATTCAAACTCAACTCTATAAACTTGGATGATCTACACGCAACCAATAAGGAGATTTCACTGCAGTCGCCGGTACACTTCGACACACAGTCAAATAGCAGCCTCTATCATACAACTATACCGCTGTATGCGTTATTGCTGAGTGCATGTGCACTAATCGCCTACTTCATTTATCGGCGTTATCATCTGAAACAGACCAAGCTTAAGAAAGAATCTCCCAACGACAAGGAAGTTCAGCAGCACAGCATCTATGCCGTTCCAGAAACTCAAAGGGACAAGGATCATCTCCCAGCGCAATTTACGACCAAGGTCTTCAATAGTCGCTGTTCTACGGGGGGAGGTGTTACGCAAGCATAGCCGAGGCAAATCACTATAGTATGCATTGCCTTGAATCCACACAATAACATATTGCACAAACGCCCAGGAGCTGACGCAGCACACGTGCCTCGTGTCGAACGATGCCGACACCGTTTCTGGGAGCCGCCGCCAATTTCGACATGCATGAGAACTGCACTTTTTGGTCAATCGTTGACTCGATAATACATATTTAGTTATTAGCTAGATTTAAATTATAATTGTAATTTTTCCATTATTAATTAAACTTTATTAAATAAAATCGGTTTTTTTTGCATCCTCTGCTGCCACCGAACTTAATTAACGAAAGTTTTTATTTAGCTAAACGAATTAAGCAACATGATAATGCTGCATATCCCAGAGTCGTCAGAAAGAATGTCTTACAAACTTCCTTCTTCTTACTGTCGATTTGAAAAGAATATACATAAGTGGTCTTTCGCATCTGCTGGCTATTCTTAACACGTCTATAAACTTCTTTTTCTGTAACCAGAGACTTGACAAACAAACCTTGAGCTTCATAACTAAACTCCCAAAATAAATTATTTAAACGTTTGCGTTCTAATTCCGTAAAATTTAACATGCATTTTTTAGTACACGTTTCGTTACATCCAGGTTTCACCGCCATTTTCTCCAATTTTATTTTTTTCTTCTCTTCTAACCGTGTTTCTACAGATCTCTCAAATTTACGCCTGATTCTTGGTTTGCCAGATTTTGTTTTTCCGTTCGTAGGATCAGCGTGTTCGACATCAATTTCTGGCTCTATATATCCAACATTCTGCAAACTGGATTCAGTTTCAACTGTATCGTGGTTCAAGTTATTATATTGGGGCTCTTGATTTAACGAATCCTTTGAATTAGATGCGATAGCAATCATGTTGTAGTTTAAATTATCTTCCGTTTGCTGTGTATTTTCCATTGATGCTAAGCTGTTCACGGATTCATCTAATCCTAATGTTATATCTGTGAATGTTAAATCCATCAAAGAACTTGGGAACGTTTCATCACATAACAAAGAAAATGACTCTGTTTCGTTGACCGGAAAAACTTCAACATTTGAAGCAGACGGTAATTCCGTGACTTGAACATTTGAAGCAGAAGGTATTTCCGTGACTTGAACATTTGAAGCAGAAGGTAGTTCCGTGACTTCAACATTTGAAGCAGAACGTAGTTCCGCGACTTGAACATTTGAAGCAGAAGGCAGTTCCGTGACTTTAACATTTGAAGCAGAAGGTGGTTCAGCGACTTCATTCGATTTTCCCAGCACCATGTCTAACATGCTTCGACTGCGGAAGTTTTTGGTACTCATTGTCAAAACAATGATCTGAAATATAAGACATCTATTAGATACTAATTAAGCAAGAACTAGCATAAAACTACTAAAGATACCTACACTACTCACTGTCGAAATCGGTACTAAGTTAGTGTATTGCTTAGGAAGTTTCGTTTATTGATCGAAAAATAACAAAATTAAAACATCCGCACTTCGTAACACTGATTTACAGATACAGATTGATTTATTAAATACTGCATATGGATTAAGTAAGAGTTGATAGGAATAATTTTAAGGAAGAATTATGAAGAAGGCATTAAAAAAAGAAATAGATAGGTACCGAAGTCAAATTCGTTTATGTAGGTACTTCACTTTTCATACCCTAACCTACGCACGGCGCCATGCGCTCGCGCTAGTGTTGTTGAATCCGCAAGTACACCTACCCACCCGCATTGCAAAAATCTTATTCTCCAATATTAACAAACTATTACAAAACAAAATGTTTACAGAATAAAACATACTTAAATCAAATTGTAGGTACATTTGACAATTTGTTCTTTAAATGCAAGACCCTTAATAACTTTAAAACAGATTGATCTATTTACATAACTTCTTTTGCCCTATCGTTTTTATATCTAAACCAATCAAATAACACTAACACCAACACAATGTATACGTAAACAAAAAATCATGTTTTCAACTTACGTAATATTTGGCGGCGCAAAAGAACTAATAGTGTCTTAGAGAAGTCGGTTGAAAACGATAATTCACAACCATCCACTAAATACCTAGTTAGAATTTGGTTTTTGAGGCTCAATTTTCCATTACAAAGTTCAGATAAACCAATATCTTGGGACGTGAATTTAGATAGTACCTTCGAGTATTAGATTGACTTCTGTATCTACCTATAACTTTCCTGGTACCTTTTAATATCAAACTAATATGAATGTCATTAAATTGCTGTAAACTACTCGGTCGAAGTTAGAGTACACTATCATAATTAGGTATACTCACCCAAACTTCGTTGCGTCAAAAAAACAACAAGAGGCGCACCGGAGTCCCGCTCGTGGCACACGTATTACTCCACCGAATGACGTCGCCGAACTGATTTACTAAGACAAAACGCGGCAATGGATCGCACTGCTACGTCTTCGCAAGCCTTTACTACACTTAAATACAGTAATGTGGAGTACTGCGTTTTAATTTAGCAATTTGTCTACTGAATTTAAAACAAAATAATAAAGTAGTGGATATTACTGCATTCTGTTTTAGGGTATTCTTGCAAGTACTGCATTCTTTCTTAGGCCATGTCTAATACTGCATTTTATCGTATCATTGAAGCAGTTTTTATGCAAGTACGGCGAAAATCATTACATAAAAAACATACTTCGAGTGAATTTTCTTATGAAAATATTTTTTTTTCATGTACATGAACCTCTTGGGATGCCATTTCTGGAAAAAAGTGAAAATCTCAAAAATGTCGATTACTGCATTCTTTGTTATCAGGGCAGTATACATAAGCCTAAATATAACCATGAATCTCTCAATAAACTGTATAATATTAATTAACAGCTAGTTGCAAAATTATTGAACAGCATATATTATATTTTAATTAATCATCACATTATCATGCGACGCACCGGAAGCTGACAAGCGGAAAGTAAGTAATTTTATAATTAAACATTACGATATTAAATTTATAAACCAAAATAACTAGAACATTCTTCTTAAAATTAAACAATAGTAAATAAAATAACATGAAAATTATTGATGACGTACAACGTCATCAATAATTTTTACACCGAGTTGGTGTGAGCAGCACCGGAAGTGGATTTATTTAGCAACTACTTACACGATTTATTTAGCAACTACTACTAATTTTAGTGACCAATCACAGTTAGAATGTTAACGTCGAGCGAGTTCATTTAATTAACTGCTAAATGATAACTGCTAAATTTGGAAATAGTCTATTATAATATTTCATCATCATCATCATTTCAGCCGATACACGTCCACTGCTGGACATAGGCCTCCCCCAAGCGTCGCCACAACGAACGCTCCTGCGCGTCTCGCATCCATCGGCTTCCCGCAACCTTCACCAGGTCATCAGACCACCTTGTTGGAGGCCTTCCAACGCTGCTATAATATTTAACTAGTGTTAAATAAAGATTGATTTTCGTTACGAAGGTTTACGCGAGTTTGTTATCTAAGTAGTAGGTAGTTAGTGTTGTGACTGTTGTGTGAGTGAAAATTCCAATTGTTTGACTGTTTGTGTAGTGTTGTTTGCGTTTGAAACAGAATACTTACAAATTGAAAGAAAACAACTAACATGGATATACAACGCCAAAAAAAAAAGTGAAGTATGGAACTTTTTTACGGATAGCGATACCGTAAAAAAAATTGGTACGTGTAATTTGTGTAAAAAAACTATTTCATACAAGAGCTCAGTTTCAAATTTAAAATCCCACATGAAGTTTAAGCATCCTACTATTAATATCCAACAAAGTGCTTGTACATTATCTGAGTCTGTGTTCCGTTAGTTCTCAACAGACTGTTCCTATTGCTGAAAATGCCCCCAGTAGGTAGTTCAAGTTCTTCGAGTAGGTACTAATGATGAGTTTTTGCCACCACCAGCAAAGCAGAGAAAAATTCAATCAAGCGTATCAACTTTTGCCGTAAAAAAAATGACGTTAAAAGAGAAACAACGACTCAATTATTATTTAATGCAGCTTTTCATACTTGACTTTCAACCATTTTCAATCGTAGAAGACGTCGGCTTTATCCAATACTCAAATGCTTTAAATTCGTCTTACACGCTTCCATCTCGAAAATATCTATCACTACACTTTTACCTACAATGTACGAACAGTGTAGAACAGAGGTGCAAGAAGTAATAAATAAAGAAGTCGAAACAATCTGCATTACGACTGACAATTGGACTTCGGCGAGAAATGATAGTTTTATGGCTGTTACTGGGTCCAAATTCTACATGCTCGAAAGGATCGTAGAAATTCAAGATGCCGTCAAGTCATCCATTGCCATTTTGGGTGTTACAAGCTTACCAAATTTAATGCCGGAAGAATGGTTACTTTGCAACGAAACTTATAAAGCCCTGAAATGTTTTGAAGAAGCATCAAATTATCTGAGTGGTGAAAAGTATTTGACGGCCAGTCAACTATTAATAATCATAAAAGGCATAAAGAGAGTTCTCAGCGATATTTTAACCTCTGATTCTTCCGGTTATCACTATCTGCCAATAACATATGATTTTGTTCGAGCTTTGTTAGATTTAACTCATAGTCGTTTCGAAAATTTTGTTCGAGCTTTGTTAGATTTAACTCATAGTCGTTTCGAAAATATAGAAAATAGTAACACGATTAGGGTAGCTACTTTTTTGGATCCCCGCTTTAAGTTACAGCCCTTTACATCTTCAAAGCAAGCAACTTTGAGGGAGAACATGATCAAACTTGTCGCTCAAGAAATAAATCGAGAATGAAATGAAAATACCGCGAATTATTTAACCGTCACCAATTTCCCATGGAGCTGTGAACCTTATTTTATTTAATATAAAATACTCACGCTAACAAGTATGTACATTATGGAAGTAAGCAAGTTTGTTAGAAAAAATGCGTCGTTTATCCGTCGTTGTTGGAAAAAGCAGCGAGACACGTTGAAAAGCGGGCTTACATTATTTGAGAAATTTATTGCAAAATTAGATAAATTGACATTAAATTCCAAGAGCACAGCGGAATTATATTTGCAAATACCGTCACCTTGCACTATTTTTCAAAGTTTTAATGATATTCAAGGTGAAATTGGACAATTACAAGGCAAAATACAAATCGATAGTACCAACGGATTGATTGCTGTACCGAACAAGTTTTGTACAATTACGCAATCGATAGATGAGTTGGTGGAATGTATTTTTCCGAATATTCTTCAGAATTACAGAAATCATGATTGGTTGAGAGAACGCGCCATTTTAGCACAGAAGAATATTCTTATCAATGCCATTAATTTTCAAATAAAAGCGAAACTGCCAGGTGTAGTCACGACATATAAATTAATTGACAGTGTTATGAATCAAGATTAGGCAGTGAATTATCTAATTAAATTTTTAAATTCATTTGAACCGTTTGGTATGCCACCGCATTGCCAGAATCTGAAAATTGGTTCTTTGATTATATTATTGCGAAATATTAATCCACTAAAACTGTATAACGGCACCAGATTGGCAGTGAAAAATTTGTTGCCAAATTTGATTGAAGCTACGATCTTAACTGGTAAATCAAAAGAAGTTTGTTTGACACCGCGTATCCCTATGATACCAACTGATATGCCATTTGAATTGAAACGATTACAATATCCTGTGCATTTATCATTTGCGATGTCCATCAACAAGGCCTAAGAGCGTACGAACTTCACGTTTGTGGTGTCAATTTGGAGGAATCATGTTTTGACATGGCCATTTTTATGTCGCCTGTTCTAGAGCCCCCAGCCGTTTGTTTATTTATGCTCAAAATGAAAAAACCAACAATATTGCCAGTTATTTGTACCTACAACACATTTTAGCGGTACCTACAACACATTTTAGCGACTAAAATAGTTACAAAATCCGTTCCTTATCTCCGTGGCAGTAGCTGGTGAACGGCGTGGTATATGTCGTACATTACGAATTGCACATGTTCTTTCAATTTCACTCCGCCATGAGCCGGGTTGTACAAGTACATTGTTGTTGTCATATTGGTCGATAGTACCGGGAGGTGTATAAATATGTGAAGAATTTCTGCTTCGTCTCAAATAATTGTGTAATAAAATACAAGTTAATGTAATGACACTAGCTTTCTCTGGCTGTAGTTGAATAGGTTTTTTGAAGATACGGAACTTTGTCACCATTATACCAAACGTATTTTCTACAACAACCCGTGCTCTAGATAATTTCTGGTTAAAGATACGTTCTTTAGTGCCTACGTTGTGATTACCAGGAAATGGTTTCATGATATGTTCTGAAAGGGCAAAAGCCCCATCTGCCAAGAAGATGTAGGGTACGTCAACATTTGAATCAGGTAGAGGATGCGGTACTGGTAAATTTAATCGGTTTGTGCAAATTCTTTTCCACAAAATGCTATTTGTAAATACTCCACCGTCGCTAATTCTGCCTTGACATCCAATATCAGCAAAAATAAATTTGTATTGGCTGTCTACTGCTGCTAGCAAAACTATACTGAATGTTCGTTTATAATTATAATATTCAGACCCTGAGTTAATTGGACTTTCCAAAACAATACGTTTCCCGTCTATTGACCCCACTGCTCGGGGAAATTTGGGTGCAAATCCTTTTTCGATTTCCAACCATTCATTTGAGCACGACGGAATCTGAAACAAAAAATAATAAATTTTCATTTATTTTCAGGAAGCGGAACCAGCAAACGTCGATCAATATGAAGAAGGAAATGTCGATCGATATGAAGAAGGAAATGGATCCAGAGAAGGTGAATTAAGTGGGGGACAAGAAAGAAAAAATCAGCATGCTGCTGACAATCTGAATGGAAACAATGACAGCAATGCCACACAAACAATTCGGCGGCGCCGAAATCCCCCCGAACTTCTAGACGCGGGAAAAGTTGTCAAAGAAGCTCTGGATACTTTCGCATCCACATTGAAAAGAACCGATGCTGCACGACAACCTAATAAAGAAGTTGACGATTGTGATTTATATGCTCAACTCCTGTCAAAAAAAATGAGGAAAATGTCTGAAGAAAGAAGACTTAAACTGATGCTTGACATTGACAGCATGGTTTTACGCTATCAGTACGGATACGAATCAGAAACACAGTTTTCTCCAATGCGATCAACACCCTCCCCATCATATTTTCCAAACAGCCCCTACCAATTTCAGCGACTTGGTACTTCAGCCTCAAGTTATTCCGATTCAGCAGTACACTATACTCCGAAGACCATAAAAATCATTAATTCAAAGAATACACCTAGCACTGAATCCTCAAATCAATCCATGCCAGCATCTTATAATTATTTTCCAAATAGAGCCCTTGATGTGGGACCAAATATTGTGATACATTCTAATGAACAAATTTACCCACCCGTGGTTCAATTGCCAGATCCAGATGAATATCAAGAGGTCAATGAACCGAACATTATTGAAAAAGCGTTCAACATCAGTTAAATATTACATTTTTGTATTGAAATAATAAACCCAACATGCATGCGGCACGTCATGCGTGAGACTTTTTGCTCAAAAATTTATGATAAAAAATGTTATTAAAAAAAAAAATCTTGGAATAAGTAATTAAAGGAGGCTATAAAAAGTTGATTTACTTACCCTAATATGTATAAGTTAACTATTATAAATTAGTATGGTAAGGTCTTGATTTATTTTGTTTGGATATTGAAATAAATAGCTAAAATAATTAATTTATATTAATTTTATTTCTTACCTTAACTTCATCTTTTAGTGCTTCGTTCAGGGCGTTACATACTTCTGGTATGATATTTGAAATCAGTTGAGGAGATATTTTAAATAGGAAATGTAGACTTTGGAAGTCGTCGCCTGTAGCCAAATGTCTCAGTGTTAGAGCTAGACGTATCCGAGCTGGAATAGCTTCTCGTAATTGGGTATCTTGTTTTGAAATCTTGTTTGAAATCTGGCTTAGTAAATATTCAAAATCAGTTAAAGACATCCGAGTAAACTTATGAAATTCCCCAGAAGGTTCAGCCACTAACTCATTCAGCTGTTTTTCCATAGTAATCCTGTGACAAATAAATAAAGAGATGAGATTGAGGATGATTACTAATTTACATAAGAAACTGATGAATGTAAACTAACCTTGATCGATTACGATGAATCCTTGTCATCCACCACCTTCGTTTTCTCCATCGATTCTTAATTTGCGTTTCATTTTTAATATGTACAAAATTATAGTACGCTAACGCGCAGATTGTTAGGGACGCAGCAACAGCTACTTCGGCGTCCATTCTATTCAACGTTGCGAACGTAACTGTTTACATTCCGCGAACGATTGCGAGTGTAGAGTCATAGTTAAATTCGCGGCAAGTTAGCGCCGCGAAATCGCGCCGTGATCCGCGGGCTAACCCTCTGGCCACAGCTAACCGCGGCGCGAATTGCGGCGCGGTGTGAGGCGCGGCAAGCGGTGAGCGGCGAAAACAAATGGTCGAAAACCTATGAAGTGTGCCACAGCTACCGGCGTAGCGAATTGCGGTGCGACTTGCGGCGCGGTGAGAGACGCGCGGGGCGCGGCGGCTCGGGCGGCGCGTTGTGCGAGTGAAACAAATGCACTAGCGAGTATCGAGGTGGCCACAGCTCAGAGCGGCGCGCGCGGCGGCATCGGTGGACAGATTCGGTCATCGCGCGACCGAAACAAATAATTTTGTTTTTAACGCGCGTTCTTACGGCCTGGCCACAGCTTCAGGCGGTGCGGCGCACGGCGCGACTTGCGGTGGTATGTCACAGCTCGACTAGTTGCGACCGCGGCGGCGTTAGCGGTGGACGTATTTAGAGAACGGCCGAACTATTAAAATGGCCCTATCAATTCAAACATTATTTCAATAATCTGTAGACTATAGCTAAAGTACCTACATACCTAATACCTAATTCTCATACATGAATACACAAATAACTCGTAGGTATCAATCAATGAAACCGTAAATATCTACGAAATTAAATTCATTGTGTTAAAATGCCATACTTATCTAATTAAATTGCCTACTTGTAAAAAATAGGTAACAAATACTTACCACTATTACCAGGAAATTTATGATTTATTTCTTCCCACTTTTTCTTAATTATGTGCCTATACTTATGATGTGGATGTTTAGACATCCATATTGCTGGTCTACACAGTATTTCAGCAATGAATTCTTCTGTATCCATTTTCAATTATAAGAACGCGCGTTAAAAACAAAATTATTTGTTTCGGTCGCGCGATGACCGAATCCGTCCACCGATGCCGCCGCGCGCGCCGCTCTGAGCTGTGGCCACCTCGATACTCGCTAGTGCATTTGTTTCACTCGCACAACGCGCCGCCCGAGCCGCCGCGCCCCGCGCGTCTCTCACCGCGCCGCAAGTCGCACCGCAATTCGCTACGCCGGTAGCTGTGGCACACTTCATAGGTTTTCGACCATTTGTTTTCGCCGCTCACCGCTTGCCGCGCCTCACACCGCGCCGCAATTCGCGCCGCGGTTAGCTGTGGCCAGAGGGTTATAATTGAAAATGGATACAGAAGAATTCATTGCTGAAATACTGTGTAGACCAGCAATATGGATGTCTAAACATCCACATCATAAGTATAGGCACATAATAAAAAAAATGTGGGAAGAAATAAATCATAAATTTCCTGGTAATAGTAGTAAGTATTTATTACCTATTTTTTACAAGTAGGCAATTTAATTAGATAAGTATGGCATTTTAACACAATGAATTTAATTTCGTAGATATTTACGGTTTCATTGATTGATACCTACGAGTTATTTGTGTATTCATGTATGAGAATTAGGTATTAGGTATGTAGGTACTTTAGCTATAGTCAACAGATTATTGAAATAATGTTTGAATTGATAGGGCCATTTTAATAGTTCGGCCGTTCTCTAACCCTCTGGCCACAGCTAACCGCGGCGCGAATTGCGGCGCGGTGTGAGGCGCGGCAAGCGGTGAGCGGCGAAAACAAATGGTCGAAAACCTATGAAGTGTGCCACAGCTACCGGCGTAGCGAATTGCGGTGCGACTTGCGGCGCGGTGAGAGACGCGCGGGGCGCGGCGGCTCGGGCGGCGCGTTGTGCGAGTGAAACAAATGCACTAGCGAGTATCGAGGTGGCCACAGCTCAGAGCGGCGCGCGCGGCGGCATCGGTGGACGGATTCGGTCATCGCGCGACCGAAACAAATAATTTTGTTTTTAACGCGCGTTCTTATAATTGAAAATGGATACAGAAGAATTCATTGCTGAAATACTGTGTAGACCAGCAATATGGATGTCTAAACATCCACATCATAAGTATAGGCACATAATTAAAAAAATGTGGGAAGAAATAAATCATATTACCTATTTTTTACAAGTAGGCAATTTAATTATATAAGTATGGCATTTTAACACAATGAATTTAATTTCGTAGATATTTACGGTTTCATTGATTGATACCTACGAGTTATTTGTGTATTCATGTATGAGAATTAGGTATTAGGTATGTAGGTACTTTAGCTATAGTCTACAGATTATTGAAATAATGTTTGAATTGATAGGGTCATTTTAATAGTTCGGCCGTTCTCTAAATACGTCCACCGCTGACGCCGCCGCGGTCGCAACTAGTCGAGCTGTGACATACCACCGCAAGTCGCGCCGCCCGCCGCGCCTCCCGCCGCGCCGTGCGCCGCACCGCCTGAAGCTGTGGCCAGGCCGTAAATACGTCCACCGCTGACGCCGCCGCGGTCGCAACTAGTCGAGCTGTGACTAGGGTTTGGGAATTCTCGACAATTTCAACGTCCCGGGACACGAGACAGGCTACGATCAAAGTCCCGGGACTTCCCGGGACTTCGAGACTTTTTTTAATTATAAAATTTGAACTTTGATTTCTGGTGAAACGTATTAATAAAAAGGGATTTTTTTTTAAATCAACATTAATTATCGGTTAAATCAACATTTATTAAACATAAAATATAATCACAATAGTTTTAACTTTAATATGTCAAATAATTGGTATGTTTATTCCTATAATCACAGATTAACTTTTAATTTAAAACAATTATTAAATATTATTATAATAAAAGAAACTTAGTAACAATCATACTAACTTTAATATCATGTCATAATCATATTAATCATAATTTGGTAATTTTTATAATCACAGATTTGTTTCCTTATCTGTAAAACAGACTTTTGAATCAGTCTTTCAAATTATTAATCAGTTAAAAAAATAAAATTACTTTGATTTTATAAAATAGGCTTTTAAAAAAATCAGAGCATTAACAGCTTTGTCCGACAATCTGCTTCTGATTTTTGTAATAACGCCACCGGACAAGGAAAACACTCTCTCATTTTCAACAGAAGTCGGTTTAATTGAGTTTAAGGCTTTATAAAGTAGTTCTAAATTTTCTGTACGTTTTCCGGTTGCTTCGAACAACTGAAACTCCTTTTTCAATGTTGCTCTTGTTGTTGTTTTTTGAACCTCGGGTACATTTTCTTTGATTTTTTTTATTGCTTGTTCCATTTGATTTACAAACGACTCATCCGGCTCGTTGTGTACTTGAGAGCTACTAGTACTAGGTTCAGCGCTTATTATTTCCATATCTGGTGTCGGGATGTGAGGTATATTTTCAAAAAGCCTGCAATACAGTTCTTCCGCAAAGCCAATTAGGGCAGTTTTACTTAAATTTGAAGTAAAAAAGTCCGTGTTTTGAGACTGTGAGGTGTGATGACCAGTGTGTAAATATTTTAATAAACAGATAACTCGTTGTGGTCTTCTCTCTTCTAGACGAGCTTTTAAAGTTTCTAAGAACCGACTCGATAAATCATCATTTGTCGTTGTCGATTGAATTTTTTTCAGTAATACATCAATTATTGCTTCAGCTGTTAGTAACGTAGCGTTTTGTCTCCCTAAGGCTTCTACAGCTATCTTGACTGGCTGCAACAAATCAACAATCGACTGCAAAAGAAGAAGATTGTCTTCATTCCACTTGTCTAACATGTTTAAATCAATCAAAGCTTTCTTCACGCAATTTTTGAGCTTCAGAAACCGTTCTGCCATCACAATGATGGAATTCCACCTTGTTTTGACATCCAGTAGTAAACTGAGTTCTTTCCCAAATTCAGCTTTCACATAATTCTGTAATTGGCTATTTTTCAGTGGACTCTTTCTAAATAATTTCACTAAGGACCTTGTTTCGTCGAGCACTCGTTTAATTTCATCAATGGGTTGTAATCGGAAGTTTGTGTCGTAGCTGGCATTGTCGTCCGCTTCGTCATCAGAAGAGTTTTTGTTCTCCATTATTTCATCGTCACTATCATCGGTATCTTCGGAGCTCGAAACTGCGGATGTAGCCTGTCTCTTTTTATAAAATGTATCTACAACTCCTAGATGGATTGCGTGGTTCAAGCATAGGATCATCTCGCTGGGGCTTTCCCTGCCAAACTTTTTCATTACATTTGGGCCATCGCTGGTGGTGGCTACAATATGTTTTTCAAAATCCAATTGAAATCTTTTTAATGTATCTTCAACCATTTTTTTGGTCTCTTCAGCACCGCATTTACCTGGTATATAGATTAATCCCAAATTGAAAACTTCTCCGTCCTCAACATACAAACACAAATTAAAGTACCTTCGGTTTCGGACGCTGGTCCACTCGTCTACTGAAAGGCTGAAACGTGTACCAGAAGCGACCAAGTTTTTAAATTTCTGAATCATTTCTGCTTTTTTTTCTTCATAATAATTTAATATAATTTTCATAATTTCAGTTTCGTTTTTAGGCATTTTATAACCTCGCTGGGTAATACTCTCACGAATAAATTTACTCTTTGTGATTGCTCTTATAGTAAGGCCATCCTCTGCCGCCAAACGAGAAATTATTTCAGACAAAGACTTTCTAGCAACGTATCGTGTAATTTCAGACTGATTTTCACGTTTAATTTTTTTTGATTCCGGTTCGCAAGATGTCCCAGGTTGTACAACTGATTTTGATTCATCCGGTGGCGGTTGATTCACAGAAATATTGTGGACTCTTTGGAGGTGTCTGTCAAGGCCCGTAGTATTCGACCCTTTGCATGAAATTTGTTTTGGACATAACGAACACTGTGCTGTTGATTCATTTATCTTTTTAAAATGTTTCCATACTTTTGCTGTACGCTCCATATTAAAAGATCTATTTTTGTTTAAAGTATCTGTAAAAATAATAATAATCGAAAATTAATTTCATAAGTTTATACACTGAGTGAGTACTTATCACTTTATTATGTATTTTATAAAAAAACCATAACAGACATAACTTAAACATAATTAATACATGATAACAGCTATGAAGATTATTTGTCAAGTCACTATCATGAAACCTATGTAAACGTCTTACCTACTTAATTTACCATTGAAGTAAACAAAATCAAGAACTTACATGAGATCGATGGCCGTCGTTGAATTTTTATAATCGCTACTGCAACAAAAGCACCCCACCACACTCAATGAAATTTGCGACTGAGCTTGTGTCAGGCAGGATAAACAAAATGGCGGCGCGGCAAACTCAGTATGTAGACCAAGTAATTATTCATTACAGTAACAGATGGCGCTAGCTAGGCTCATGCAATGCTTTGAAAATAAAAATTAATACAATACATACGACTATCGTGTCTCGTCTCGAGTCTCGACCCAAAAGTCCCGGGACACGAGACAACGAAATTTACAAAAAGTCTCGGGACTTCGAGACACGAGACGTCCCGGGACCCAAACCCTAGCTGTGACATACCACCACCACCGCAAGTCGCGCCGCCCGCCGCGCCTCCCGCCGCGCCGTGCGCCGCACCGCCTGAAGCTGTGGCCAGGCCGTTAAGTGTAGAGCGCGCATGAGAAGTGCGCGGGAAAAAGAACGAACGCGGGTGAGGGCGGGTTTGCGCGGGGCGAAAGAGAACTTTGCGTGAGCGCGACTGACTGGCTCGCTCGCACAGTTCGCGGCGAGACACGTTGACTACCACGCGTGTTACAAGAAGTTAGTGATTTTTGGCAAAATGCTGCAATATAAATGTTATAAATCAGGACGAGGAAGTAAGATGTTGGAGCAATTGAATAAGGAGAATAATAATATTGTAGAGGAAGTTTCTACGGAAAATGTAAGTACCTACTTATCTTTCTACTTACTTTGGATTTACCATTGTTTATCAATGTACCTACCTACATTATACGAGATTCTCGTTTTACCGAACAGATTGAAGGAAAAAAAGGAAGGTAGGTAGATAATAACTAACCACTATTTATACCTAGGACTTTTTTTCTTGCGGCCTACTATATAACTTACTTTCACGCCTGTTCAGCTCCTTATTTAGCCATAATTTCTATCTACTTATCTACATGCATGATTTATTACTTAGATTTTAACCTACCAACCCATAACAAAGCTAACGAAACGAACTAAAACATGTAAACATTGTTTCATGTGAGGGAAAACGACCGAGGTAATAATACCTACTTCCCATCGAATGTAGGTTAGAAAAGGACAGTGTTTATCTTATATCTTTGGTGGTGGTTTTGTTATATCTAGGTCAGAGGCGGCTCGTTCTAAAGAGCGCTGGTGCAGTGCACTCCCAAAAAAATGAAAAAATAAAATAAAAATAAATTTTATTTATTTAAGACTATACACACTTTCTGCTATGCCTATACATACACTCTTCATAGCAGTTTACTAGGAACTTATTACCTACGAAGTACAAAATTCATTTAATTATCTCTACTAACATAATGTTTGGAGTCAAGTAGTTACGTACGAGTGCGTGGAGCGCCAGCGATTGCGCACCGCGTTTAGTACAATATCTAACGCTCTATTCAATGAGTGCGAAAGAGAAGTATCTAAACAGAGCGGCGCGTGAAACAGAAGATTTTGTATGAGAAATTAGGCGATCCTGGAGCGCCGCTCCTGCGTTACGGCGCGTACACATAGAACATCCGTTTTACAGGATCCTTTTTAACTGATCCGTCGCTACTGGAGGTAATATTCACACAGCATTTACAGGACCGATTTTAACAGATCCGACGCTACTGGAGGTAATATTCACACAGCATTTACAGGACCGATTTTAACAGATCCGACGCTACTGGACTTTCGTTCTTCAGTGTATCGCCTACTTTCTACGAGAATGGACGTTGTCGTGTTGTATTGGTACTATCGTCGTCTGCGGCGGAGGAAGCCCCGGCGTTATTGGATACATCCACTATTAAGGCAAAGATTTTGTCGTGGTGCTGTTGTGCGTCAGCTGAAAGAAGACGAATCTAAATTTTTTACTTATTTCCGAATGACGACGTCTACTTTTGATGACCTTCTTAAACGATTAGAAAAGGATTTAAAAAAGAAAGACACAAACTGGAGGAAAAGCTTGTGCCCTGAAGTAAAACTAGCGATATTTTTAAGGTAAGAACTTTAATTTTTGTTATTATCAATTAAAATTTAAAATGACAAAAAGGTTTACAAAAATGAAGATTTATTTCAAAACATAGACAGATCTGGCAAGTCTGACTCCTGGCTGAATGTAGATTCTACTGATGGCGAACCTTCTACTGATGGTGTAGAGTCAAGATGATGTGGCCTACTAAAATAACCTTGGGTGTGGTAGTGAGGAGTGCTAGAACTTTGTGAATATGGAGGCCACTCGTAGTTTGACTGACCATATCTTCTACTTTTAATATTTTGTAAAAGGTTTATCACTCCAGACTGAAATTCTAAAATTTGATCGCCATTAAGTGAAGCCAGTTGCGGCAAAATACCTTTGAAGAACGATAAATTGGGATCTTCAAACTCATTTTTACTTTTTTTTAACTGATCATTCATTTATTCAATCATTTTGGCGTCTACTTCATTCACATTTCTTTTGATTGCCTTGCGTTGCGGCGGGGCTAAATTTTGTCTTTCCTTTTGTCTGTCACTACCACTTTGTTCCGTAATCTGATCAGGTTCATCTTCGTTGTCTTTATTACTTTCTACTGTTTCCGTGATGTTGTCATTAGCAGGGACGTTCTCGTGTGTATCACCTGGGGTGACAACTTTTTTCAAAAATAACATTTGATTGTGATATTTGTAAGGCTTGGTATTTGAGGCAGCAGCTCCAGATTTCTTCAATTTCTTTTTCTCACTCAATGTTCGTATCCAGGCATCTCTAGTCGAATTCCATTTTTTTATAACATATTTTCCTGAAGCAAGTAAATAATAATATAAGATGGTTGTCAATAGCTTAGTAAGTGAAAGGCGAATAAGAAGGTAGAATAGACTTGTCAGTAATTAATTACCATATTGGTCAGTGGATAAGTCAAATTGACAGTGCAAGAACTAATCGGTCAGTAAATAATGGGAAGCAAAAAAGTATTACTAATGTTTAAATCAATTTATTTTAATTAGGTAATTTTATAATTTAGTTCAGTTCAGTTTAATTTTATTTTATTTATGTACTATATATATAAGTATGAGTTTTGATTTACGACTTTGCTAAAAACTCTCATAAAAATTTCGACTTTCCATACAAAATTTGTTGGTCACTATAATATTTTATAGTTTTATAATAAAACAAGACTTATTCATCAAGCCATCTTTAATAGTCTGACCATAGAGAAGTACCTCTACGAAACATAGACATATACATAATCAGTAATAGACAAAATTAACTAAAACTAAACCCTTACAGTCACTAACGTTACTTTGTATGGGAAGTCAATATATGTGTAATAATATAGTAATTGATTAATTTATTTTTTTTAGGTATGCAGCGTCTGGGTGTACATTTCAAGAACTTTATTACGTCTTTCGTGTCGGTGTGTCAACTATAAGCAACATTATTAAGGAAGTTACACGATGCATATGGAACAACTTGAATGACGAGTTTATGCGACTTCCTACAACAGTGAGTGAATGGGAGCATATATCAAATGGATTCGACACAAAAGCAAATTTTCCCCACTGTTTAGGAGCAGTGGACGGTAAACACATCAGACTTCGAAAACCAGCAAAAAGTGGCTCAATGTACCTAAATTACAAAAGACTTTTTTTCCATCATATTATTAGCGATCGTAGACTCTGACTATCGTTTTCTATATGTTAGTATTGGGTCGTATGGAAAAGAATGCGATTCATCAATATTCAAGGAGTCGACATTTTGGAAAATGATGCTAGATGGCAGTTTACAAATACCAGAACCTTGCCCATTAATAACAGGCTCAGAAACGAGAGTTCCCTACGTCATAATCGGCGATGAAGGTTTCGGTTTACACGAAAATTTAATGAGGCCATTTAGCGGGACGCATTTAGACGTAAATAAGCGAATATATAACTATCGTTTGACCAGAGCTAGACGATACGTTGAATGTGCATTTGGTATTCTTGCTAATAAGTGGAGAGTATTCCACCGGCCTCTAGACGTCAACAAAACAACAGCTATATGTATAGTTAAGGCATGTACCGTTCTACACAACTTTGTAAGGGAAAAAGAGGGCTTAAAGGATGGCAACACATCCGAATCTGAAGCATTTCATTTCAATAGCCTACCTGATGATGAAACGCTACGAGGTGGTCGAACTGCAAATTCAGTTCGAACGGAATTCGAAAACTATTTCGTGTCCGAATCTGGGTCAGTTTCTTGGCAGAATGAAGCTATTTAAAATAAAAAACAATGTCTCCATTACAATATAAAATAAATACTTACCAAATTCTTGTCTTTCTTTTTGTTCCATAGCTTCAAAATCCTCCTTTAGAATACCGCATATTTCGCGCCAAGCTGCGGTTTTTGCAATTTTATCTTTATAAATCTCCAGTGTTTTGTCCCAAAGAACTGGTCTACTTTCAACACAATTTATCAAAACTTCTTGCTCAACATATTTTTCAAACGCCTTGCTTGCCATGATTATGATAGCACTGGACACGTGCACTACTCTAGGAATGAAACCGGCAAATGGCGGCTGTGTGTAGCACATCGCACCCCGCGCACCCCCGTGCAAAGCCTCGTGCGGTTTCAATCCGATAAAACGGATTAGTATAGTATTACTGGATCCGAAATACTGAGTGAACTGGCTCATACAACTACATACGCTAATAACATATACGTTTAAACGGACCTGTAAAACGGATTGCTGCTTATTTTGAATACCGCATATTTCGCGCCAAGCTGCGGTTTTTGCAATTTTATCTTTATAAATCTCCAGTGTTTTGTCCCAAAGAACTGGTCTACTTTCAACACAATTTATCAAAACTTCTTGCTCAACATATTTTTCAAACGCCTTGCTTGCCATGATTATGATAGCACTGGACACGTGCACTACTCTAGGAATGAAACCGGCAAATGGCGGCTGTGTGTAGCACATCGCACCCCGCGCACCCCCGTGCAAAGCCTCGTGCGGTTTCAATCCGATAAAACGGATTAGTATAGTATTACTGGATCCGAAATACTGAGTGAACTGGCTCATACAACTACATACGCTAATAACATATACGTTTAAACGGACCTGTAAAATGGATTGCTGCTTATTTTGTCGGATCAGTATTTTTTACTGGATCCGGAATACTGTATTCTGTATGAACTCGCTCATACAACTACATACGCTAATAACATATACGTTTAAACGGACCTGTAAAACGGATGTTCTATGTGTACGCGCCCTTACGTTGCCGCTTCGTTTTCGTGACTGAGTGCAATACCTATGCGCTGTTGCCGATCTTATGTAAACATGTTGACACGCGCGCCGGTTATTTTACGATAATTTCGCAGTTTTTCCTATAAATATATTAAAAATTAGTTAGTGTGTGACAATTGTGTTAAATATGGAACGATACAGTGTACATTTTATTAAAAATTGTGAAAAGACTCACGAAATGCGTCTCGAACTGAAAACTAAAGGGCCGCCTCGGCCAGAGATTGTACTTAATCAGAAATGTAGTACGAAAACTAAAAGTTTTACGCGTGTTTTTAAATCTGAACAATATTTTAAAACTCCTTGGTTGTGTGGATGTGAGGATAGCAATAAGTTATTTTGTTTCCCGTGTCTAGTGTTTGGGGGTGTCGCCGGCGGTGGTGGTGATGGTGCGTGGACGGAAACGGGTGTTGATGATTTAGCGCATCTTTCAATAAAAGTGAAAAAACATTCGCAATCTCGATTCCATATGTTATGTGAAGTGCAATTGGCATCTATCGGCCGACAAGATATTCGTAAGGCGCTCGATTCCGCGTATCGGAAATCTATCAAAGAGTTCAATGAACGAGTTGATGAAAAACAATACATTTTACGTCGTTTAATAGATTGCGTGGTATTTTGTGGTGCATTTCAAGTTGCCTTACGAGGACATGATGAATCTTCGACATCCTTGAATCCTGGCATTTATAGAGGTTTGGTTGATTTTGTGTCGGAGATCGATTTGGCTATGAAACAGCACTTAACCAGCAGCTCGGTTTTTAAAGGTACGTCTAAAACAATTCAGAATGATATTCTAGACGCTATTTATGAAGTTTGCAGATCTGAAATACAGATACAAATAAAAAATGCAGAGTTTGTTGCAATTCAAGCAGACGAATCAACTAATTGCTCTACTATTCAGCAGCTTGTATTGATTATTCGATATATACATGAAGGTAAAATATATGAAAGATTTTTGAAGTTTATACAGCCTAAAGGCTATACAGCAGAAATAATAGCGGCTGAAATCATGAAAGAGCTTGATTCTTTCAATATAGATAAAAATAAGCTAATTGGTCAGAGTTACGACGGAGGTGCCGTCATGAGTGGAAGTACCAACGGTGTCCAAAAGATTATTAGAAATATATATCCGTATGCTTATTATGTACATTGTTACGCGCATCAACTAAATTTAATTTTAGAAAAATGTGCATCGATAAACAACACAGTACGAAGTTTCTTTTGTAATTTGCATGCATTTCCATCTTTTTTCACGCGTTCACCTAAACGATCTGAAATTTTAAAAGAAATAGTGCATAAAGGAATACCTGCTGCTCCCCAGACAAGGTGGAATTATAATACACGTACAGTAAAAACCATAAATGATAATTTAGAACCACTGAAAGAATGTATGCAAGCAATAATGGACAGGCATAACACTGACCCCAATACTTATAATCAAGCTCAAACTCTCCTGTCATATTTAAATAATGATAATTTTTTGTATTGGCTAACATTTTTTGCGACGCTTATGCCTCACTGTGAAATGCTGTTTAAATTTTTACAATCTCGATCACTTGACTCGATTAAAATAATGCATGAAGTCAGTAAATTTGAAAAAATCGTAAACCAGTTACGCGATTCTATTCCACCACCTTCGCCGAAGAAAAAACGTCGACCCGATAACGTAAATCATTCAGTTATGCGAAAAGAAGTATGTGACGTATTGAGAGTGCAGATTAAAGAAAGATTTACTCATACAGACCATTTAATGGCGTCGAAATTGTTCTACACAGATCGATTTGCGGACTACAATAAAAGCTTTCCGGAGGATGATTTTAAAAAAGTGGTAACTACATACCATTTCTTGGAGAAAACTAAATTAAAAAATGAGTTATTAGTCATTTATAGCAGAGAAGATTTTCACAATGCTGACGGCGCCATTGCATTACTTCAATATTTTATGGAGTATTCATTAGATTCAGTATTTTCTGAAAGCATGAAGCTTTTAAATATTGTATGCACTATTCCTATGACCTCAGTAGAAAGCGAGCGCTGTTTTTCGACGTTAAATAAAGTTAAAACGTTTACGCGCAATACTATGGCGCAAGACCGTCTCAATGCATTGTGCATGATAAGTATAGAAAAACGCTTAATTAATTCCATTTCTGATTTTCACAAGAAAGTGATAGAAATCTTCGCTCATCAAAAAGACCGGCGAATGGATTTTTTATACAAATAAAATAAATGTAAGTTCTAGATTTTCGTTTTTATTTTTAGTGAAAACCCGTAAAAAATATCACGACCCGCCTCTGATCTAGGTATTTTTGTTGATAGAATTTACTACCTCCAGCAAAAGCACGTCGTGATGCAGAAGACCGCGAAGCACAATCACGGAAGGTTTCAAGTGATGACTCATCGTTGAATGTAAGATTTTTATTTATGTGTTGGTCTCAATATATGCATGTAATTATTTTTTAATTATATCGCTTCTTCGGAGATCGATGTAACGTGAGTGCATGCAATTTATACTTACCTTTTGCATAATATACCCATAGCTATCGCCCGTCTTTCAGGGAAGGTTGGCGGAGATTAGGAATCTCAGTTCATCCCTTTCGCTGCTATTTTTTTTTAATTATTATTTTATCTAGCCCATACTGTCCCACTGCTGGACAAAGGTCTCCCTCCCGTCCTTCCAATGTTCCCGGTTTTGAGTTCCTTCTTTTTTTGTTTCGCTTATCTATCTATATATATAAAAATGACCCCCGTTTTCCGTTGTCATGACTTGGCATGAAAACGGCTTGACCGATTTGGCTGATTTTTTTTTTGTTGTGATTGTTATTGTGAGAAGGTTCTTATGGAAAAAAAAATTAGGGTAGAGTAGGGTAGAGTAGGGTAGAGTAGGGTAGAGTAGGGTAGGGTAGAGTAGGGTAGGGTAGGGTAGAGTAGGGTAGGGTAGAGTAGGGTAGGGTAGGGTAGGGTAGGGTAGAGTAGGGTCGAGTAGTAGGGTAGAGTAGGGTAGAGTAGGGTGGAGTAGGGAAGAGCGGGAGCGAAGCCGCGCGGGCAAAGCTAGTATTTTATAAAATGTAAATTATGTACTTACCTCTGGCGTTTTGTTTCAGCATACAAGTGACATTATCGAAAATACGCCATCTCCACGGCCAATTGCCCGCAACATAGGTCGACCAATAAGTAAAACGGTACTATCGTCTGACGAAAGCGACAGCAAAGTCGTTGAAAATAATAATATCTTCAAAGTGCTGTCCGATGTAAGAACCTTCTTATATGCCGTTACATAACTAATTATGATTTAAAATTGATTAATAGAACTAAGTGGAACGTCATGTATCTTTTCTCTTCCAGATAGACAATATTTCTCAAAATATCAGCTCACCACATAAAAATGACAACGATGTAGTTGTGTCCCTTGAAGATGACTTGTATTTATCAGTAAGTTCCTTCATATAAATGATTGTTTTAGTGGTAAATTTTACTATACTATGTCTGTTGATTGGTCAGTAGCTATTTACATACCGTATTAGATACCTTACCTAGTTTTCATACTTGTAGGATGATTCGGTTGCTGATCCTAACTGGAAGGATCCTAAAGACTTAGCTGCAGAAAATATAGAAATCGATAGTGACACTGAAACAGTTCAATCTGAACTTGTCCCGCCTAAAAAAATTAAGACGGCAAGGTGGCACAAGAGAAGAACAGACTAGGTACCTACTATGGCCGAAATGCGCAAAAAAGAAATCGTTCACAAAGTTTACCTCACAAAAACTACAAAAAACAGACGCAGCCTCCCAAAGCACCTAAATCCGGAGAGTGCAAATGTAAATTAAAATGCTTATTAAATTTTCCTGAAGAAGATCGAAAGGAAATCTGTAAGTCTTACTGGGCACTATCGGATTACTGTCGACAGAAAGATTTTATACTAATGAATGTCATGGTACAGGCGCCACAGATACGTTTCGTAAATGCAACCAGAAAGAGGACTGTATCTCGTTATTATTACTTTAATAAGGACGGACGTAAGGTTATTATTACTTTAAGGAGGACTCTTTGTATATCGAATGGTCCCATTAATAAGGCATTTTCAGAAGTAGGAACATCAGGCTCTTTTATAGGTCAGGACAGACGTGGAAAGCATGAACCAGTCAATAAAACAAAAGAAATAGATGTAGAATTCGTCAAAGAACACATCGAAGCTTTCCCTAAGATGGATTATTGCAGGAAAACATCATCTAAAATGTATTTAGATAGCAATCTTTCCATCTCCAAAATGTATGAACTGTACCAAGAAAAATGTAAAAATGCATCTAGAACGCCTGTTTCCATCAATGTGTATCGCAACATTTTTTGTACTCAGTACAATTTAGATTTTCATAAACCCAAGAAGGACCAATGTTGGACCAACTACGTCAATGTCCAATTCTGATATTATGACAAATTGTATAAGTAATACCAACATACAAAACGTAATTTCCCGTATAGTATTACAGAATCAACCTATGACTAAATATCTGAAAAGAAAACTTACAACAAACGAAAAAAAAAGTTAGATGATCTGTTGATGCTGCTATTTATTTATGATTATCAGCCTTTTTCAATCGTCGAAGATAGAGGATTTAAGGCTTTTGTTGACAAATTGAATCCCTCGTACATCTTACCGAACAGGAAAGTACTCTCAAACAATTATCTACCTGCACTTTACGAGACATGTTTAACAGAAACTAAAGAGAAACTTGAGCGTGAAACACTTAGTGTTTGTTTAACTTCAGATATTTGGACTTCTAGCAACAACGATGCGTATTTAGGACTCACAGCCCACTATATTGATGAGGTGTTTACTTTGAAGTCAGTCTTATTAGAATACTCACCTCTGAGTGGTTCACATACGGTCGAAAATATCAAAGAAAATGTACTACGTATTCTTCAAAATTGGAAACTGAAAGACAAAGTTCTAATCGTTGTCACAGACAACATGTAACATGAAATGTGCTCTCGCTGCTGTAAGTCGAAAAAAAGGGGCTATAGGCATTTCGGATGTTATGCCCATTCAATAAATCTAATAGTGAGAAGTTGTTCCACTGAAAGCACTGCAAACGAAACAATATCAGGAGTAATCACGAAAGTGAAAAGTATGTAGCACATTACAAACGAAGTGTAAAAGCCACTGAAAAGTTACTAATATACCAAAAACAAAATAATATTGCAATCCCAAGAAAGGTAATTCAGGATGTATCTACTAGGTGGAATTCTACTTTAAAGATGTCACAACGCTTTGTGGATTTGGAAGAAGCTATTAAAGCTACAATGGCTTTGACTGACAAAGAATGGGATACCTTGTCAGCCGAAGAAACGTATATGTCGCGAGTTATGCACTGTACTCAAGCCTTTTGAACAGATAACTGAAGCGATGAGCGTGGAAAAATACGTATCCGGAAGTCAAATACCTACTCATTTTAACTAGAGGTCTGATTTCTGCACTGAATAAAATGCTTCAGATTACTGAAGACCCAATGGAGGAAGATTTTCTTCACGAAATAACTAAAAACCTAATAAGTTCTTTGAGATCGTTTATCGGCTACGCCCTCTCACGTGAGTCTGAGACTTTCACCGAAAGGGAGTCGCACTTAAGTTCGGAAAGAATTCTGACCGCGACTTTGCGCTCCCAAGAAAGCAGAGAGGACCGCGAAGCGCGTTTATCGGCTGACCGAGAGCGTCACGCCCTCTCCTCAGGGCCAGACATTATTCCTTGCGGAGGTGGACCTAAGTATTGGTTTCTTTTCCCATGGTCAAATATGCTACGTATACGTCTTTCACGCGTAAACAACTCCAATCATCTTTATGTGTACCTACGCTCCAGATGGTTCCACAGCTAATGTTGTTTATAAAGAAGCACTATAATAAATAAATTATATTTGTATCGGTATCCTACAACAACGCTTCGCAATAAAAAATACATTGTTAAGTTTCGACGTCCACGCGGACGAAGTCGCGGGTACAGCTAGTATTTAATCAAATTCATCATTAAATAAATTGTTTACGTTAAGTAATATTATTGGCAAATACTCACAATTTAAACAGCATTTATTAGCTTTTCGTTCTTTATCACACACATAACACTTAACTGTCGAAAAAAAGAAATTACCTTTATTTAATGAGGTTTTAGACTCATCGTGAATTCGTGACCTCGAAAAGGAAGTTCCTGTAGCGCTAAGAAACACACAACATCAACTAATCTTTGAAAAACAGCGCGATTGTGTTCTACACGCATATTGTACTTAGGAATTTCGTCACTTAACTGTCGAGAAATAGAAGTTTCTATTCGCGTTTTACCAAAACTGGCAGAACGAAATAACTGAATTCAAGTGCTTTTGAGAATTCTGATGTATTTTCATGGCACCAGCGAAATTATTTAAGTCATTATAACCTGAAGTATTCCAAGTATTCTTATCGTTTGAGAAAAATATGCAACACCAACAGAATAATTATTTATTTAAATGCGAGCAACCTACAATCCACAGTAAACTGAGCGATGAAACTGCCTACTATGTGATTTAGTTTTTTCAAATCAGGGGTAGGTTTAGGTGAAGTTACGAGATCATATTTATCTTTAAAACTCAAATGTTTTACCTGGCTAAGTATTTTTTCCACACATTTTAATCCGTCACAAGGAACAATTGCATGTGTTTCCGAATTCATTTCAAAGATACTTTAACTTTAATCACTTCAAAACCAAGTAAGTTACAGCAATAACTAATTATAACACTTTAAATGACAGAAAACTAAAAAAAAACAATCATCATAATCCGATAACCACTCAAAGCAAATTTGAACTGATTATAGTACGCGCGTCATAGAAGGCGCCTCGCTAATACTCGCAATATGCGTAAAATTTCATTGACAAAATTTCCGAAGCCTGGCATTTTTACCTTAAAACTGTTCGACGAGTGTTTTCACACATTATAATATTTACTCACACAAACTCACATTTTTTGTGTTTTTATAGGGAAAAGTGAAATGGAAGAGCAAGCCCCGTAAATGCCTTTTGAGTTAGAGCGAGATCGGAGATCTGTACAGAATGGCAACGTTGCATCACCCGTGCGTTTCGAATTGCGTCAAAAGTGATCATACCGCGAACCCGACCAACGCGCAACGTCACAATTATTATTCAATTATCCGTATATGTTGTGACTACTTAATTTAGTCGGATTCTTGATTCACTTTTATCTCGATTTGGAACGCTGGGTAAGTTGCATAGTTGTATTAGCGTATCGTAACTAATGAATGTATTTTCAATTACGCGCGAAGTTTAAAGTTTAGATTTTATTTTAAATAATTATTTTATTAAGTTCAATGACTTAGATGTTAGGTGTCATGAAATTTTACCGCAAGCCGGGCTTTTTTGCTTGTATTGCTCGCACGTCCCTGCGTAACAAATAGAAGATATTTTTTCAGAGATGAAGACCGTAAAAGAAAAAAGACTTTTAACAAAAATGGTTAAATGGTTACTGAAAAGATAGTTGATAAATATAAGTTATGGCGAATGAAAAACACAGGTGTGATAAGCTATAAAAGAATAAAAAAGGCAAACATAGGTCATCGTAAGAAAGAAGAAAGAAAATTTCTGATAAATGTGTAAGAGCAGTTGTAATATATATAATTATATATATAATTATAAAATTATATAATTTCTATGAAGATGATTCTAATAGTAGGCTAGGCGCTGGAAAGAAGGAATTTATAACAAGAAAATCAGAACGAAAACAAAAGCGATACATGCTTGACTCATTATTAGGGTTGTAAGAAAAATTCATACTAGAGATTAGAAATTTTACACTAATCCAAAAAGGTTGATACCTTTTTGGATTGTTATGCCCAAAGTTGATAAACGGGATACTTGTTTGTGTATAAACCACGCAAACATAGACTTAAAAGTATCTGCTTTATTCAATGCAAAATTTTTAAATTATAACAGCAATCTTGTATACCATGTTTTTCGCAAATAAAATATTATTATTATTATTATCAGAAATTGCTTCAGGAACTATGTTGTGACCGCTATAATGAGAAATGTTTGTCGAGAGACTGTCAAAAGTGTTTTAATAATAATCCTTTTTATAAAGAATTGAATAACATAAGACGTATCAGTTATAAGAAATGGATATCAGAAAAGGCCGACTTCATAGACCCAAAATCCAAAAAGACTCGTCGAGTAGCCAAATACGTTAAGAAATCCTTCGATGTGAAACCGCGCGATCTCATTATAGAATTGCAAGATGAGCTAGAGACATTTCTTCGTCACGAAAGAAATATTGTACATCAGTTCAGTGCAATAAAAAAACTTAAAAGTTGCTGACTGAAGAAGATGCTCTCATTCACATGGATTTTTCTGAGAATTACTTAACTAAATATTCTCAAGAAATTCAAGCTTTTCACTTTGGTGGTTCACGCACTCAAATTAGTTTGCACACGGTTGTAGTATACTTGAAAGACACAAGAAAATCTTACTGCACAATTTCTACGAATGTTTCTCATTTTCCAGCTGCTATTTGGGCTCACCTTAATCCAATTTTTAATGCTTTGCCACCTCAAATTAAACACCTGCATTTTTTGAGTGATGGACCAGTTACTCAGTACAGAAATAAAACCATGTTTTACATTATGGCCACGAAAATATCAAAGAGATTTCCATATGTGCAAAATTTAACTTGGAACTATACGGAAAGTGGCCATGGTAAAGGCGCTCCAGACGGCGTTGGAGCTACCTGCAAGACTGCAGATGCCCTGGTCGCTACTGGAGGTGATGTCGAAAATCTGGAAAAATTTGTAGAAGCCATTGAAAAGAGATGTCCTGCAATTAGTTTGAGCATTATACCAGATGAAGCAATTGAAGAAATGAGCACTGAAATCGATCGAGAAGTAACCAAAATGAAAACTTTCGTTGGCACCCTCAAAGTCCATCAAGTCACTGTAAAATTCTTTAATCCAACAGGAATAAAATCAAATTCTACTGAAATAGTGATGTAAACTTTAAGCTGTTTTTGCGACAATGATTATTGTGTGCTCTTTAATATCGGAAAAATAATTTATGAAGACAAGCCAAAACTTAATGTAGAAGATGTGTACACTGATTCAGATTCTGACAATGAGGCTGGACCTAGTTCTGCTGTAGTACAACCATTCAAAACTGGAGATTATATTGTTGTGAAATTGCTTGGCAAAACAAATATGGAATATAGATATGTGACCATAATTCACAAGATTGATGAAGAAGATGGCGAAATCCGGGTCACATTCCTAAAGCTCTGTGATAATAAATGCCAATTATTTAGATACAATGCTGATGATGTGTCAGACATTACAATGGACCAAGTGGTACAGAAGCTGTCTAATCCAAACATAGTTTTAAAAGGCAATAGACTATTTTATAAGTTTGATTTACCGTTTTCGAGAAAAAATAAGACTAAGTACAATTTTTATTATTTTGCTATATTTTAGAAATTACTAAATATTTTTGAGACTGATTCTGTAGTGTAAGTTTAATTCAAAGTACTGAAATTATTTTCAAATATGTGATTTAATAAAGTAAATATTAAGATTACAGTGCTAAGTACAATGTTACAGAAAGATAGTTGATTCTTTATTTCTCAGTTATTTAATTCTTAAGCTCCAAAGTTTATGATACTAATAAAACGTTTAATTTCATTACTAAAATTGTATATTTTATTTAAGTTCACAGTCCCTTGGCTTTGGCAAGAGTCCCCTGTCTATTTGTTTACAGAGAAACGCCCATATAGACCATTTCGTTACGGTCCACGCGATTTTAAAGACGTTCGTCGCACTCGTCAAAATGTTCGAAGAACTACGATTGAAGAAAAGAAGAACAAACAAAGCAAAACCTCATAGGAACACACTCACGAAGAACACACGTGAATTTAAAATGTGTGAAGTATGCAACAAGGATGGGCATCTTATAAAGAGGTATCCCATACTGCGAGAAAGCTTAGCTTGACTATGCTCATTGATTTTAATTTACAGAATGCTAGAAGCGAGAACAGATTCTTTTCACACACACCCCATACGTCAATTAAAGTAATCAGCACTTTATGGTCTCCAATTTTAGAATCAAGTTTTATGGTACCACCTTCACTAGTAGCATCTATTTTTAACCATCTGCAGTTGTTACCGTGTGTTCTGACTCTGTTTAGAACAGATCTCTTCGAAATGTAACATGACTTGTTGCTCCACTGTCCAGATACCAGTTATCTTTGTCAGGGTATAAACATTTGTCTTGTTCTACTATCATTAAGTCTGTTACATTTTTGGTAAGTCTATGTAGGTAGGCGGTGAGTGCAGGTGCTCGGAAATAAAAATCTCTGCTGGTTAGCTATTACTCACAGTTTACTTGCACTAGGTCCATACACGTTACACAACACAGAAGGAGTACATAAGACAGCAAGGAGACACACAATATCACGTTCGGTACGGTATCGGGTCTATTATATCCGATGCTCATCTTTTCACTGGTGCGGGGGAAAAATTACTGTGCTAACCGCTGGTGCGAGACAGATATATTTGGTCTCCCTATGAATATGAATGAGACGGTTAGTGTTTTAGAATTGCCTCTTTAAATAAACAGTAAAGATATCAAAAAATTGCCGACTAGAGCAAAATTTTTTACGTCTAGTGCGTTTATCGGATCTAAACGACCCGATACCCGATGACCCTATAGCCGCACTAAATTACATGTTAGTAGAGCTAGTGAGGTCCTTCTGGTTTGATGAAGTCGAGAGTGTTTTAATGAAAACCTTACTGTATTTTTTTTTCATTTGTATTAAATAGTTCTCAAAAATAACAGTACATTTTATCGATATAGATGTTTTTTTTAGTCATGCACAACACTAAAAATATGTCGACACTAGATAACTAGTGCGTATATGGGGTCGGAAAGATCCGACAGACAATACCTTTTTTTTGAGGAGTGGCTGGAAAGACAACACGGTGACCTTCCGCTTGACACAGATCGTCACCGGACATGGTCAATTCGGAAGGTTTCTGCACCAGATTCGTGCGGAAGAGACACCCGGGTGTCACCATTGTGTGGACCACCAGGTCACTGTGGAGTATACGGTAGAGGTGTGTCTTACCTGGTCAGAGCAACGCCGCGTCCTCTTGGGAGCACTCGGCGGAAGCAATCTTTCGCACCGAGCCTGGCCATGGTCCGGAGCGAGGAGGAGTGGCAGGCGACTGCACCCGCGAGGCAACGGCCTTTGCGTCCGAGCCATCTTTAGCATCGGAATTCCGATCCCGATTTCCGGCCACCATAGGCTTGCGGACGACGAACAATGGGTAGCTCGCTGTTCAACCGTAAATTAACCTTCCCGCTAGAGAACAAGCCGTCGACGCGACGGCGCGTTTTGTTACACGCGGCGCTGGTAGTTGTGGTGGGCAATCTGGGCAGGCGCTGTCGAATGTCTCGCCACAGCTCCCGTCTGCCTGCTAGGGGGTGGAAGTGAACGTCTCGTGTTTAAATTATGGGATTCATTTTTAAATTGTCTTGGCGGGCCAGGTATTGGGGCTCCAGTTTTCATTTCCACGCCTGTCTTGTGAATAGCTTGGCAGCTTTTAAGACATCACTCAGCTGACTGCTAAAGACGTAGCTGTCTATTGGTGTTGTATAAAGGTGATCTTTTATCTTTTTTTTATAGAAGAGCAAATAAAACTTCTGCAAATCATCGACTCAGTATGTTGTAAGTCACAGGCAAGTTTACCAGCATCGGTTAGTGATTTAACAAGTTTTATATTTGTACTGTCTGTCGCCAGGACCTATGACAGAACCTCACCCAAACAAGGCAGTAATCAAGGCACTTTGTTTATGTTTATTTTCAATTGCTTTATATTTCTTGGACAGAACCTCTGTTAAAGCTGCCTTGACTTCTTGATTCTGCTAAGAAACATTAATATTCTTGCAATTTTCTGGAATGTTCTGTTTTGTAAAAATATTATTTTTTAAGATCCTTAGAAAGGCCATTTGTCACTGTATATTCCCACCGTACAGCTATACTTGGATTCAGGGCTGGACCGAATCTTTTGTCTCTTAAAGGAGGTCCTAATATCTTCCAAGATATTATGTGGAAGACTACCCTCTGTTTCTTTGTTTACAACAACTTCTTGGACATCCGTAGAGGCTGTGTTCAAGTGCGACATTTACAGAGGGGTGCTACAGGGTAGATTTTCATTTTATGATTTATTTTGACAAATTTTATTTTCCTTCAAAAATTGAAAATAAGCTACTAAATTACGATCTTCTTTAAAAAACAAAAGTTATTGTTTATGTAAATTGTGATTTTAATTCCCCATTCACGAGAAAAATCGATAAATAGAAATATTATGATGAAGTGAATGATAATGTGTAGCAGTAAATGACACAATACGTTGAACTCAATGATAATGTGTTGAAGCTAATGATGCAAATAAAACATACTAAGTATAAACAGCTTTTATTGATGATGAATAACAAGATAAACATAAAAAATATGAATCGCAAAAAAAAAGATTTCAGAACAAAGAAATATAAACAGTCTCTATAAAAAAATCAGTCTCAGACTTTAAAATTGCCCCAAGTATAAATCACTTCGATGTTTATTAACAAACTAAACTAACGAATGAATTTCTAATTACTTAAAACAATCTGTGATCATTTAAACAAGAATCCTGTTAAGAATAATGTAATCAATCAGTCTACTAAAAACTTTGATCATTGAAACAAAAAGCCTCTCCGCAATAATTTAGTTAAAAAATTATCGGTCTTTATTACACTATTATTTAAATATTTTTCCTTTTTTAACTTAAAGTTTAATAAAACAACCTGCGTTGATTTTAACAAAAAATAAAATAAATCAAATTTAATAAAATCAGTCTTTACATTAGTAAATGTTTTCGATTAAAATGATTTATAGACATTTTGACATGATTTATGTAAAAGGTCGGTTCATTTAATGCAAGTTCAATTCATTTTGATTTTTGTAAGTTATATCTTCTAATACGACAATTTTCTTGTTGCTCTTATTTCTTTTAGGTGCAGTTTCGGCTAACGTCACTACATTTTCTGAACTATAATCATCATTTTTGACATTTTGTAAAATTTCGTAAAATCCTAGGTGTTTGCCGTGTACGCAACGCTCATCAATATTGCAAAAGAAACAACTTACTTTTCTAAGAGTAATTTTTGTGGAGAACAAATCCCAAAGTACCTGGTGCACAGAAAGGGTGCCTCTAAATGGCTTAAGATTCTTCGGAATTAAAATTTCTTTTTCTTTAATAGCATTTTCCGTTACATTTATAATAATCATGTTTTCTACGTTCTCTATTATTACTTTATAAAATGTTTCGAAATCACTAATATCTCGTCCGTAATTTATTATTTTATCTGCAGTTCTTTTTAAAACGGCTCCTACACTATCAGGGGCACCCTTTCCATGGCCCGCCTCTGTATAATTCCAAGTAATTCTGGAAACATATTTAAAATCAGTTCGAATCTGTGATATTACATAAAACATGTATTTGTTTCGATACTGTGACACGGGTGAGTCTGACAAGAAATGTAGCGTCGTGATTAAGGGATTGCTTTCCATAGCTTGTTTTATCAATGGAATTAAATGTGCTCAAATAGCTGCCACATCGTGACGAACACATTTACAGATAGTGCATAGTTGCATACCGATATTGGTCGGACTGCTCCTAAAGAAAAATCATGATTGTAAATTACTGAGGTATGCAAAGAAACTTGTTGTCTGCTTCCTCCAAAATGAAATGACTGGGCTTCTTCAGCATATTTAAGGGAGTAATTTTCGGAGAAATCTACGTGAATAATGGCTTCTGATACTGTTAAATTTTCTTTTAAATGTTTTATTGTTTTATATTGAGCTTCAATGTTATGGATATGTAAGAGAAAAGGTTTTACAACAGATTCTAATTCTTTGATAGCCTCTAATGGATTTGTTGTCATTCGATCTTTAACTGTTAGTACTCTTTTCTGTTTAAGCCCCTTTTTTGTTACTACCTCTTTGTTTGCATTTCTCCACTTATAATTAGTCAAATTAGAGTCATTCGAAAACTCTTTGTAGTTAATATTTTTTATTTTTACAAGAAGGACACTCTCTTAGTAAACACTTTTCTTTCCTTCATTTCTGGGTTCACAACATAAATCTGAGACTTAGTCATGTGAGTTTTTTTCTCCTATAATATTCGCATTACTTAAAGCTTTAATTAATAACTCTATATTGGTGTGTTGAGTACACAAACATGTTTCTCTTGCTGTAGGTTTGGGATAAAGTACCCAAAATGGTCGGTGTTTTGTAAAAAACGAGTAACTTACTTTAATAACATTTGTTTCAGCTATAAATTTTTTGTGTAAAACTTTCAATGGGGCTGTAAGATATCTTTTTTGCTTACGCATTTTGTTTCTAGTGATCAATTCTTTCTTACCAGCACAGAGAGTACTAACAGCGTCATCATTGAAAAAAATTTCAATTGATTCTATCACTTGTTTTCGAAGTAAGCGAAATTTCGTATCTTTTCTAGACCGCAAATTTGAAATAGCATTATGACGAGTATTTATACGTTTCTTCTGTTGAGCTAAGTTTTGACCTTACCTTCAGTCTTATTACCAGATACGTGACTCTCGTTGAACATTGCTTTCAGTCTTAATATTTTCAATATTTTCATTCTTTGGTTCTTATTAATTTTCTGTAGATTTTTTATAATGGTTGTCAATCGTGTTCTTTTCTTCAATTCCTGATATCGTACCATCCTTTTTGCTTTTTCTATGTCTTCTTTTGTGAATAAGCCAATAAGATCGTCTGTGGGATGGGTGATATTTTCAGAAATTCCATCAGCTTCAACATGAATTACACTTGGAATTCCTGAAGATACCTGTTTTTTCTTACGCTGTCTAATTATATTTCTTCGAATTTTCCTTCCATTGTTTACGCAATTTTCTCTGTTCACGTGGAATTTTCTCTTTGATGGAAATTTGTTTCTTTTCTTCTTTCCGTTTTCTGTACTTAGCACGCTGTTTTTCTTTGTCTAAGGCATATAGTTCGGGGTCGTTTTTTATTTCTAAATACTTGCGTCTTTTGCACAGCCTTTGAAGGGCCAAACGCTCTGCTTTAGTTTTAGCCATAGTGTTACCTGTATAATATAAATAAATTATAAACAAATTAATAAGTTTTAAAACGTAAAATAATCTATGTATTATTTAAAATTGTTCCGTTACTGGGTAACTGGCTGATTGACTGACTCACAGACAACGCACAGCCGAAACTACTGGTCGTAGAGAGCAGAATTTAGGCATGCGTGTTCGTTGAGGGGTGTGTAGTAGGGTGGTCCTTATTTTTCAACTTTCGAATTATCCTCCGGGCACTTTCTTATTTGATTATATACCTCTAAATACGAAATAAATGTTTTTTTGTTTTTGATTTTGTTAAGATTTAGAGGTCGCTACCAGCTGTCAATTTTTTACAAAAAGTGTTCAAATACAGCTTAAATGGTGATTCCATTAATTTAAAATTTAGGTACATAACATGTTACGTGCGAGTGAAACTAGCATAGACTATACCTTCTAATCCCCCTCCCCCCTCTCCGTTCCTCGACCCCCTCATTTGTACTACGATCGCCCCGCACTTCAGTTCTGTTAAGCAACAAGAGCACACGTGTTGTTTTTGTAAAAGTTACAGTGAAGTGTTTCAATTTGCAATGGCGTCTACTAGTAGCGGATTCAGTATAACTACTAGAAATCAAAGTGAGATTTGGCTTATCGGTCAATTATTATCTGAATTAAGCCAATCAACCTTACCATCCATTGGCGAAGTGTTGCGATATTTTTTCTACTACAAAAATGAAGAAAAGAAAAGTATTCGTGAATCTGCGACTTTGACGGCTTGTGGGGTTATTAATTTGTGGGAAAAAGCTGGCATACCTATTCAATTAAAAAAACATGTCATCAGCAAAATTGAAAAGCTGTTCAAAGAATGGCAGAATCTAAAAAAAAATAAAGAAAACAAGAAAAAACGTTCAGAAGCATTGAAAACAAAAGAACAAAACTGGCAACAAAAGTTAGAAGATTTATTTGACATCGCTCATCGTGATGCTTTAAATATTATGACTTTAGAAGAAGATAAACAGTTTTTGTTAGCAGTGCGGCAAAATCGACGCCAATTTTTGATTGGTTCAGTCGACAGAAAAAGTTTAAACAAATGTAAGAAAATAAAAGAGAAAAAAGAACGGCTTGATAAATTGCGCGAGCGTGAAAACAAAGATATCTCGTCTATAACAGAAAAATGCTCATTGTCTTCATTATCATTTATTTCGTCATCGTCTGCCACAATAAGTGGGGAAGAAACTCCATCTGACTCCGAATTTATATCAAAATTGACGAAGATGCAACCACCTCAAAAACGAGCTCGAAAAGATATTATTAACAGTCAATTAGCTTCCAGTCTTGATGTTTCTAAATTGAGTGACAGAAAAGCAACTATGGTCGTGACATCTACTTTGAAAAGCGCAGGCTGTGATCCATCAGAATTTAATGTCAATAGATCTTCTATTCGTCGGCAGCGTGTCAAAAATCGCAAAGCTGTTGCAGAGTCGCTCAAAAGCGAGTTTAAACCTAGTTCGTCTTTAACAATTCATTGGGACGGTAAACTTATAGAAGATATTACTGGACACAAAACTGTAGATCGGCTGCCAATTTTGGTATCAGGACATGGAGTCGATCAATTACTCGCCGTCCCAAAATTAGAACGTGGAACAAGCGAAGCTTGTGCGTCGGCTGTCTACGACGCTATAAATTCATGGAATTTGAGCGATAAAGTAAAATGTTTGTGTTTTGACACTACTGCTGTAAATACCGGCTTAAGAAGTGGAGTATGCGTTCTCTTGGAGCGCAAAATGGATAAAAATATGCTTTGGTTTGCTTGTCGTCACCACATAATGGAAATGATGTTGTCAGGTGTAGTGGATCAATCGCTTGCCCCATCTAGTGGTCCTGATATACAATTATTCAAAAGATTTAAGAACAGTTGGGACTCTATTGACCAAAGCGACTTCAAAACAATAACAGATGACGCTGAGGCAAATATTCTTGCAGAAGTGGCCGCAGACAGGATTTCTTTTGCCAAAAAGCAACTTCAAGTACATCAACCTCGAGATGACTACAAAGAAATGTTAAATCTTACAATCATATTCTTAGGAGGTGTTCCTGAAAAAGGCGTTTCATTTCGGAGACCTGCTGGTCTACATCGAGCTAGATGGATGGCAAGAGCCTTGTACTGTTTAAAAATTTATTTATTTAAGCATCAGTTAAAGCTAACGAAAAAGGACGAAAAGGCTGTGAGAGAAATATGTATTTTCACGGTGATGATTTATATCAAATATTGGTTTCAAGCCTCTACCAGTCAGTCAGCACCAAGAAACGACTTACAATTATTAAAAGACCTTAAAGCTTTTGAAAGTGTTAACAAAAATCTAGCTACTATTGCGCTGAAAAAGATTTTAAATCACTTGTGGTATTTGTCGGAAGAGCTGGTTTCGCTTGCATTTTTCGATGACGAACTTTCAGTCCAAGAGAAGAAAAAAATGGTAGAAGCACTCAAAATTGAAGGCACACATGATTGCTTAAAACGAATAAACCTTGACATGGCGACCATCCACGAAAAAAATATAGAAAACTTTGTGAGCAGTAATTCTTTAAAATTCTTCCAGGTCCTAGGTATCTCATCAGATTTTTTTTATAAAGACGTTGAAACCTGGAACGAAGACCCTGATTATATAGCTGCCAAAAATATTGTTCATTCATTGCGTGTAGTGAATGATATAGCTGAGCGTGGTGTTGCTTTAATGGAAGAATACAATAAATTAATTACCACAAATGAAGAACAAAAGCAATATTTGCTTTTGTTGGTAAAAGAGTATAGAAAAAAGTATCCCAATACTAACAAGTCAACCCTTGCATCTTAAAAGTAAATCATTCAGATTATTTTATTTCATAGCATCAACAAAAATTGTGTAATATTTTTAAGACCTGGTTAAAAAAAATAAAGGATTCTGAGAAAAACAAATTTTGGCTTTTTATTTAAAATTTAAACCTTGGTAGCGACCTCTAAATGTTATTAAAAAAATTCAAAAAAATTACTGTAATATTTTCTTAAGGTATATAACCAAATTACGTGGTGCCCCCCGAAATTAAAGAAAAAAAATATTTTCCTTAAGAATAAGGACCACCCTAGTGTGTAGGGAAGCACTAAGAAAGGGTTTCCCGAAATTCCCACGGGATCGGGAAAAAACCGGAATTAAAAAAAAATGCTTTGGCAAAGCCGCTGGCAGAAGCTAGTTGTACGGTCCACGTACATTGACCTTATTTTTGCATGACAACGCGAATCAATACGTTCGCTTGTCACCACAAATATTACTACTTAAACTTAGTGTGCAATTTACCAACACGCGGAACATACGTGCATGTAGGAATCATCAATCTTTACGGTGTACTTTACTACTTATAAATAAACTTTGATTTTTACTATGTGAAGTGTTTTACATGTTGGTCACACTCGCTACCTAACACACAACCAAACACACAAACAATTATAGTGTACAGTTCAGCAACTAATCTGTCCCGTACATTAAATGGTCCTTCGAGCCGGATCTACTACTAAACTTAAGGTACGTACCAACTATACTTACATACCCAAAGTCAAACTTACCACTTTTCCATTGTAAACCAACTACTTACTTACAATGGACCTACTTACCAAACAAGTTGGTATCTTTGAAGATATCAAAACTTTATGTACCAACTACAAAAAGGACAGCATAACTAGGAAAAACGTTGATTACCTGGAAAAACGTTTGAGGAACTTAGAAGAATTATGGGGAGCCTTCGATGAGCAGCATAAAATACTGTTAGAGACAACTGAACATAAAAACATCGGATACTTCAACAATGACGTTTACACGAAAACAAAGAACATGTACGAGTCAACTAAACGGCATATTATGGATCTATTGTCTTTTCAAAAGAGACAGCAGCAAAAGGACTTAGACTTCGATCTAACGGGGTTAATGGATGAAGAAACCGAGGATGACGTTAAGAAGCTCATCACTCAGCAAGAACGCAACTTTAAAGCTTTAACTAAAGCTATGTCAAAGGTAAACATTGACTTTATAACTGAGAAGTGGGAGTTCGAAGAACATCTAGCAACCTTGAAATCAAAGTGGCAATCCATCGACAAGATACACTGGGAACTTGAAGATGAGCTGAAGGTCTCTGATCTGAAAGAAGATTACAACGAAAAGTACGAAGCCATTGAACAAAAATATGACAACTTAAAAAGAGAATTAAACAGTAAGATTTGGTCCAATATTCATTATCAACAATCTACCCCTAAAATAGAAATCCCGGAATTTACTGGCAAATATGTTCATTGGATTACTTTCAAGGACATTTTCCTTGAAACCATACACCACAACCCGAGTATCCCCAAAGCGCAGAAGATGCAACACCTGAAGACGAAACTAAAAGGTGAAGCAGAACGCCTCGTTCAGCATCTGTCAATCAGTGCTGACAACTATGACTCCTGTTGGGAGATACTATCTCACCGGTACGATAATCGCCGACTTCAGTTCACCTCGTTTATGAGCACTATGCAGCACTTACCAACGATCCAGCAACCCAACGCCAACAACCTCAAAAGGATGCACGACGTGATAACTGAGTGCCTTAATGGCCTCGGCAACATGGGTGTTGAAGTGAGCAGTTGGGGACCGATAATTGTTTACATGATGTCGCAAAAATTGGATCCTACTACTCTCAATGAATATACGAAGGAAACGCAAAACAATAAGGAATTGCCAGACCTGGAAGAATTTCTTAGTTTCCTTGAACTCAACTTCCTCGCTCACGAAACAGCAAAAAGCTGTTTAAAGGACTCGAGTGAAACCAAAACTTCTCAGAGACCAAACAATAAGAGCTGGAACCATAACTTCAAGTACAAAAGTAACTTTAAGAAGTCAGAAGATCAAACGAAAGTGGGACACTCCAAGATATTTCACGCGTCATTTGGAAAATGCCCTCTGTGCAATAACGAGCACGTGCTGATGCAATGCGATAAGTTTATTAACATGGATGTTTCGCAACGAAACAAAACAGTGTCGAAACTAAAACTTTGCAAAAACTGTCTATACAGCCATGGCAACAACAATTGCAACTCAAGAAAAACATGCCGTGAATGTAACTCAAAACATCATACACTACTACATACAAAAAACCCTTCTGACCCTGAACCGACTGCAGAGAAGAAGTATGACTCAATCAAAAACTCACGACCGTCAACATCAACTCAGCCTGCAGTTCACCATTTGATTGGCGACAGCACTGAAATCTTATTGACTACGGTCGTAGTTAAAGTTAAATCAGCTGACGGCACTTACGTAACACTACGGGGTCTCCTCGATCAGGGGTCTCAGATAAACTTAATAACAGAGAATGCCGCTCAACTGTTGCGCTTACCTCGAAAGAAACTTGACGCAGCTGTAACCGGAATAGGTTCTACGTCACGAACTTGCAGGGGACTCCTGCATCTCAACTGTCAATCGATACATTCTAGCTATAAATTCAACGTACAAGCATTGATCTTACAAAACTTAACAAACAAGTTGCCCAGTAGTACTTTCCAAAGTGCTGGCTGGACACATCTTCGAAACTTAAAGTTGGCCGATCCTAACTACAATGTGTCAAGCTCAATAGATCTTCTCCTGGGAGCTGATGTCTACGCAGACATCATCCTAGATGGAGTTCTAAAAGGTGACCAACACTCGCCTATCGCTCAACAAACTCATTTAGGTTGGATCTTGTGTGGAAAACTCAAGACTTTCAACTGTCACCTAACGTTATTCGATACTACAGATCTATCGAAATATTGGGAGAGTGAAGACATTGCTCCAGGGACGGAAGATATGCAGAGAGACGATCAATGCGAACTTTACTACCAAGAAACAACCAAAAGAGGCACAGATGGAAAATACATAGTAAAAATGCCTATGACTCAAAACTACCAAAAAGATCTTGGAAATTCCAAGTCATCTGCTATTGCGCAATTTTTACAACAAGAAAAACGATTAGGTAAAAACGAACAACTTTCAATCATGTATAAAAACTTTATCCGCGAATACTTAGAACTACAACACATGAAACGTGCAGGTCAAATCACATCAAACCAACAAGAATGTTATTTACCTCACCACGGTGTCCTAAGGGACCAATCAACAACCACTAAGCTAAGGGTTGTTTTCAACGCGTCACAAAAAACTTCCAGCGGCAAAAGTTTGAACAGTCTCATGGAAAAAGGTCCGAACCTACAAAAGGATATTCAAGCCCTTATCCTAAAATGGCGAACCTATAAATACGCAATAACTGCGGACATAGAGAAAATGTACAGATGCATATGGATATCTGAGGACCAACAGCAACTTCAAAAAATCATATGGAGAAATTCCCCTGATGAACAGCTACAAGAATATGCTCTTCGGACTGTGACATATGGCACAAAATGCGCGCCATGGTTAGCCATGCGAACTTTACAACAATTGGCTACGGACGACGGTCATTTATACCCTGAAGCAGCAAAAATACTACTAAAAGAGTTCTATGTTGATGACTTAATTAGCGGCCACAACTCTCTCGAAACTGCTAAACAATTACAAAACGACTTGATACAACTACTACAGCGAGGAGGCATGAACCTAAGGAAATGGTCTAGCAATTGTACCGAATTACTACAACATCTCCGGGAAGACCAAATATCTAAAACCAACTTTGACTTTAAGCAAGAAGATTGCATGAAAACACTTGGCCTTGGCTGGAACCCAACGTCGGACACATTTACGTTTAACTGGAACCTGAAACAAGAATCTCAAAAAGGACTGACTAAACGAACCCTACTATCACAGATATCACAACTGTATGACCCACTTGGCTGGTTCTCACCGGTCACTATACGAGCCAAGCTAATTTTTCAAAGCGTCTGGATACAGAACTTAACTTGGGATGAACCTTTACCTATTAGCATACAAGAAGAGTGGCTGAAACTGAAAGATCAACTGGAAGAAATGAAAACTGTAACAATAAATCGTTGGATTGGAACTATCCAAAACAAAATAGAACTACTCGCATTTTGCGACGCAAGCGAGAAAGCATACTCGTGCGTCATCTATACACGGGCGTTGAACGAAACCGGAAAACCTACACTGAGTCTGCTTGCGGCAAAGACTAGGGTTGCTCCACTAGCACAAAAGCTTACACTTCCAAGACTTGAACTTAGCGGGGCACTACTTCTGGCACAGCTCGTAACCAAAATTAACGAGTCACTAACAGGTTACACCATAACTGTACAGGCCTGGAGCGATTCAAAAGTGGTGCTGGCTTGGCTTCAAGGAGCGACATCCAAATGGGAAAAGTATGTAGAAAACCGAGTCGTCAAGATCAAGCAAGTGGTACCAGCAGCCCATTGGTTCTACATAGAATCAAAGAACAACCCTGCAGATTGCGCAACTAGGGGGTTATATCCAAAACAATTAAGAAACTTTGAGTTATGGTGGACGGGACCCGAAACACTGAGAACGTTCACAAGCAAACCTGAAGAACAATATAGTTGTCTACTTACAACAACGGTGGAAGAAAAAAGTATCGCGCCAACCCTAAGCCAACCAGAAAATATAATAATCAACTTATTAAACAATTGCAGCAAATTAAACTGGGTGACGCGCATTGTCGCTTGGATTATGCGATTCAAGACAAATTCACTTAGTAACACTAAACAAATGAAGAAATTTGATGCCGATCAACAATTACAACACAATGACCTGACGGCCAACGAACTTAATTATGCAATGAATATAATAATAAAGAACGTTCAACGATTAGAATATAATAAAGAATATGATCTATTACAAAAAAATCAACATGTTCCCACAAAAAGTAACATTTGCAAATTATGGCCTTACCTAGACAAAGAGGGCATCTTGCGTGTCGGTGGACGCCTGAACAAAACTAACTTACCTCAGGGAATGAAAAACCCCGCTATTCTACCAAGAAAGCACAGACTCACACAACTTCTGATCAACCAAGCTCACTTCTCGACTTTACATGGTGGAGCCAGGTTGACGCTAGCCTTCATCCGTCAACATTACTGGATAATAGGAGGCAACAGGGCAGTAAAAACTCAGCTGCGACAATGTATACGGTGCCATCGATTCAAAGCTACGGAAAACTACCAGCTCATGGCTGATCTTCCACCACAGCGTGTGACACCGTCCCGCCCTTTTACTCACACAGGCGTGGATTTCACGGGTCACGTAGATGTCAAATTAAATAAAGGAAGAGGGGTTAAAACATCTAAAGGATACATCTCAATCTTTGTTTGTTTGGCGACAAAGGCGGTCCATATCGAATTAGTTTCAGACTTGAGTACTGAAACCTTCATAGGCGCTTTCCAGAGGATGTGCTCAAGACGTGGTACACCAAGTCACGTTTATTCGGACTGCGGCACAAACTTCATCGGAGCCTCTAAAAAATTGAATAACGAGTACGAAATGTTCAAAAAGGAACTGCCCTCTGAATTTTTTAACGAAATAGGCAAAATGAAAGTAGAGTGGCATTTTAACGCTCCTGCGTGGCCAACCGCGGGAGGACTATGGGAGGCGGCGGTGCGCTCTATGAAACACCATTTGCGTCGAGTTCTAGGGGAACAGAAACTTACTTACGAAGAATTTACAACCTTACTAACAAAAATAGAAGCGTGCATGAATTCCAGACCATTATGCCCCCTCACAGAGGACCCAGATGAGTTCTACAACTATCTGACTCCGGGACATTTTCTTACTGGTAGTCCAACTATGACACTTCCACTATCCAGCTATGAAGATGATCGCAACTTAGATCTACGCAAAAGGTGGCAGTTAACTGAAAACATGTTTCATCAGTTCTGGAAGCACTGGTCTTCAGA
This sequence comes from Mythimna lalbum, assembly GCA_949319445.1. Taxonomy (NCBI): domain Eukaryota; kingdom Metazoa; phylum Arthropoda; class Insecta; order Lepidoptera; family Noctuidae; genus Mythimna; species Mythimna lalbum. The sequence goes on along the minus strand of OX439357.1, from coordinate 12,271,781 downwards.
TTATTTAACATCACTACAGGCTCGCAGTAAATGGCAGAAACCTGCACCTAACATCAAAACAGATGACGTAGTTTTGATAAAGGAAAACAATATCCCACCAGGAAAATGGGCCCTGGGACGCGTAACTGAAGTGCATCCTGGGAGCGACGGACGCGTCCGAGTCGCAACGATAAAAACGCAAGGTGGCACATTGAAGCGACCAATTACGAAATTGTCACTGTTGCCGATTGAATCTACACTAAGCAAATAAATATAAATCACTAACGCCTACACACTCACTTGCTTACCGAAATTACTACAAACTGCACTGGAAACTCGCAAAGTACTACCATGTCAACCACGCTGCTATTCATCTACTTGATGGCTAGAATTCACGGGTCGGTTATTCCTCAAGAAACATCAAGTGTACAAATAACCACATTAGGAACCAAGCGCCCCATATACTACGACACCATCGGAAAAGTACAGCTGATCCACGACGAATGGAGATTACTGATGTACTACAACCTGTCTACCTACTGGAGTGGAGTTCAAAGATTCGAAAACTACCTACGAGATATATCGGACCTCTGCAATAAGTTGGAACCAAGATTCTGTCAAACCACCATACATCAACTTTCGCACGAAATGGACCTTCTGCACTACTTCAACGACATACTAATGGCACCACATAAACACTTGCCAGGTCGCAGCAAATGAGGTTTGATCGATGGAGTAGGATACTTGGCAAACAGCCTCTTCGGAATTCTGGACCAGAAATTTGCAGACCAATACCATGAGGATATTCAGAACGTGCAGAAAAATGAAAATTACATCCTGCAACTCGTAAAAAACCAGACTTCAATAGTCGAAATCGAAAATGACATATTGAAGAAAAATGAAGAGAACCTCGATCAGCAGTTCACACTTATCAACAACTTTATGAATGAAACTGACTTGAGGTTAGCAAAAATAGAATCAGGAATTGAGATAGCCATGGCTACGAGCTTTTTCACCTCGACTTCGCTCACTGCCCACTTATTGTTGAAAAATTTAAAAAACATACAAGAAACTTTTTTCAACACATTCCTGGATGTATACAAAGGACGGATGGATATTCATCTTCTAACTCCGGTCAAATTAATTGAACAGTTAACAATGATATCAGGAAGCCTACCGAAAACTTTATCATTACCAGTGGACAATATCCAAGATGAAATAAAAGATATGTACAAACTAATCTACGTGAAAGCACGCGTAACCGACAGCTACTTTCTGTACGAGCTTCACATCCCACTGGCAAGCGACGAGGATTTTGTTGTATACCGAATCATCCCACTGCCCGTGAAAAATCCACAGAAGGAAGACGAAACCACAATAATTCCTGTGTTATCCAAGTACATCGGAGCTAATCTGGAGAAGAATACATACATCAGATTACACGAGAAAGAATTAAATAACTGCATCCAGAGGCGACCGGAAAATCTCGTCTGCATTACGAACTTACCTGTATTTAGTTTACAAAACTCCAATGCGCCGTGTGAAGCAAAACTACTAGGTCAACATTCAACCTTGCCATGCTTTACGGAACAAACGAAATGTGAAACTACCTGGATTGAATTACATAACACAAACACATGGCTAGTGACGTGCTGCAACTCATGCACAATACGTACTGTGTGTAGCGATGACGTCAGATCACACGTCATCAACTCGTCATCTATCGTGTCGCTAAAACAAGGATGTCTTCTACAAACAAAGGAGCTGAAAATACACTCGCACAACAACTACGACAGCAAAGCGAGATTAGATTACGACATCCAGGTCCCAACCCTGGACAACACAATAAATAGCATCATAAACACCCACACGACACCTCTGTTGCAAGTCAAACACAATGATGGCATAGCTGTCGTCGAAGAACGGCTGCGAAACTTGAAAAGTATGGAACAACTTCCGGCAACATTGACGACACACGATATACATCAGTACGTCATTTCTTACGTACTACTCACTGTCATTGGAGCTGCAATAATTGCATGGGTGGCGAAAAGGCGCGGCTTTTGTACGAAGAAAACCAACAAACAACAAACAGATGATCTAAATCGTGTCTCTCAACATAGTATCACAGACATGGAAATGCAGTCCAGGAAACCTGCGGCTGGGAAGAACTGGCCGTTCAGGTCACGTTCGGTAGTAGAGCGCCCGCCTTCAAAGAAGTCAAGAGATGACATCAAACAAACGAATAGCGACAAACAGTCAGTGGCATTGGATTCCACCCACGACATTGAATTTCACTTTTGAGAATTTATTTGTGTGTACTTTTATGTTATTATTTTTACATTTTTACTTTTTACTTATGTCTACTTTGTGTTATTATACTTAATGTTATATGATTTTAAATCTTATATTTTCTCTAATTTCTTGCTTTGTACTGTTGATTCTTACATGGTCATATTCTCTTCATCCTTTGCTTGGGTTAGGAGTATGTACGGTCCACGTACATTGACCTTATTTTTGCATGACAACGCGAATCAATACGTTCGCTTGTCACCACAAATATTACTACTTAAACTTAGTGTGCAATTTACCAACACGCGGAACATACGTGCATGTAGGAATCATCAATCTTTACGGTGTACTTTACTACTTATAAATAAACTTTGATTTTTACTATGTGAAGTGTTTTACATGTTGGTCACACTCGCTACCTAACACACAACCAAACACACAAACAATTATAGTGTACAGTTCAGCAACTAATCTGTCCCGTACACTAGTACTTAATAACTTTTTAGTCAGTAATCCACAATTAAATTATTACTGGAGTCGCGATAGTAGGTTCGATAATGTTATCGATTTATTCATAATAAATTTGCAAGACTCTGATTCAAGTTCCGGTGGCGAAGTGGAAGATGAAGATGATGACAAAATCGAAGATGAAGTTGAAACAGAATCTATGTCAGAATAACTTTCGTTAGAATATATGATTGTTTGTAAATGTTCAATAAAACAAGTACTGCTTTGAATTATAAGTTCAGTTCTTATTTATCACCTGCATATTTTTAATAAAATAGGAGTATATTTGGGTTACATTTTAATCAACTAAGTAAGTATAATATATTACAGATAGATAGCCTCCGACCATCGTCCCGCCCCAAGTCTTGCTTTAGAAATGCAAACTGATATCGTAAGATCTGTCCGACATGTATCGATCTCATGTGAACTCATGCACTTTTTTCTTCGCCTCCCACCTCGCCGCGCATACCTCAGGGAGTGCACAGCACTAATGGCCACACTATAACAGTATTGCTAATATCATTTATCATAAATTTGTATTTCCGAATTACCCCAAGAAGAGATTGTGGTTCTCAACATTTTAGTCTGATTATGTAAGTTTTTGGGTTTATTCCGTATTGCCGTAGAAGTGAGCTGATACTTGGCAATTCTGTGCTGCAATTTTGTGATCTCTTTGTGCGGAATAGTTTAATAAAGTCAACCAACACCAACCAAAAATAAAACCAACTACTAAAAAAATGGATAGAGATATAAAAATAAAATAAAATGGAGAAAAAGACTGTAGATTATTAAAAATGTGCACATTACCAAAGTGTTTGCTTTCAGCAGGGATTAATGCTTTTATGAACTTATGTCAATCAAGATGAGCTAAAACTGTAGGTAGGTAGGTACTTAAATCAAAAGAGCATAGATAGAGATTTTTATAAAAAAATATCTTTTATTCGGTGCTTTTTGCAAAATAAAATAAAGTTTTTTCTTAAACATATTATTGTCATCACATAAATCAGCATAAATCAGTCATCCTTAAAAATGTTAGATCAAAGTAGGAACCCAACCATTTTCATTTTCTTTTTGGTATAATTTAAGTACAGTACTAACCTTAACAAATATCAAATCACAGTGAGAACATAATTTTTTTGGCATAAATTTATGACTTATTTCAGCAATACCGTCTACCTCTAAGAATACAGCAATGCGAGCAGCGCAGTAAGATCGTGAAATTCAAATTTTTATAGAATATTATACTTAATTAAAATCATGAATACAACCCTCCTGAGTTCATTTAACCCCCTTGAATGACTTTTTCATCAGTCATTCAAGGGGTAAAACGAAGTAAGAGGATTGTATTGATGATTTTAATCATTATAAATCAGTAAAGCCATATTTCTCACGGTTGCGAATCATATTTTACCTGAAACTTCCTTGCAAAAAAAAGTAAGGAAATTTGAATTTCGCGTTTTAGCATTTTGCTTCCACCTTAAATTATTTTTTTATAGCAAGTAAATTGCTAATGTCTTACAATATCTTACGAGTACATTGTAAAAACATTATACCTAAATAATATTAATGAAATCACTGTTACGTAATTAGTTAAAATAAATCTTATCGTCGTTATTACATAAGTAATATTTTTTATCGTTTCTTTTTAAATCTATCTTCTTCACTATTAATGAGTTTGGAACTTCATCAATATCTTTTTTTTTTGGTCGTTATAAAGGTAAGGCGTTGCTGTGGTCTTATGGTTTAAAAAAAAATAATATTGTAGTATAGTATATTTTCTTCATTTTTTATTATTTTTTCAACGAACCCCACATAATACTTCCATTTTTGTCTTATCAAATATCTGACGAGTACTGAATCATTTACTTGGTAATTTTCCTTCATAGCAAAGTTCTCTTCTTGAGTTTCGTATACTATTTCTTTACTTTCCTTTTTTAGTAGCAGTTCTCCACCTCTGTCTTTTTCTTTAAAGTCTTCACGAGTTGTCATATTTTTTTCTTTAGTTTTTGTCTTGGAGGAACTGTTGAGGTGCTTTTTTGATGATAACATTCGAGATTATTTTTATTTTTGACAAATTTTGAGTTGGTGTTTGATTTTAATTCTGTAAACATATAGGTATTTGGGATGGTTGTTTCGCCACAAAACTCAACGTCTGGATATCAGATTTTGATATCTGAGACAGCAAGGTAATATCATCAGTGTTTGACGATTTCTGTAAACAAATAGGTAGTGGTGTTGGCTGTTTGGCCACAAAACTCAAAGTTTGCATACCGGGCTTGACAATATGGGTTCAGCTACTTCAGTGTTCAGAGTTCTCCTACCAAGCAAACATGAACAGTAATGTCACGTTATGTTTTTGAATGGCGTTTTTACCCTGCAGTGCGGTGTTGTACAAAACATACGTATGGTTATGCTGTTCTTGTTCTGTGCCGTGAATTAGCCAAGCACCGTATTACCACGTCATTACTATTTTCATATGCCAACTGAAAAACGTATCAAATCTTCAAGTGACAATTGATATATAATCAAATATAATGATTGTCTGCGTCCCGGGGCGTTCAAATGATGCTCAAGAATATAATCTGCCAATTAATTAAGTTTATGAAAATTTTGATTTATTATTTGTATGAAGCCATTTTTATACGGGCTGTCCTCGTAAGGCTCTTGGTAGCAATTAATCAAAGCAGCTGCAATTTTAGTATCTTCTATCGAATACGTGTGGCAAGGTACTATTAATAAAACTATGACAAAACATTTTGTAATCTCTCCGACCGTTAACAACCTATCTACGCATCGTTACATGTCTTGACTTGTTGGCATCTTCTGTTGGGAGCGTTTCATATCGTCTTTTAATCTTTTTACCTTCCACCTTCCGGCGCCATTATCCGATCAGTTCGATAGTAGTTTATAGCCAAATTTCACCTCGTGATGATACTAATAAGCCCGAACACAGTTAGGAAACATTGTTAATTACGAAGTTCCGGTGGCCTACCTTCCGGATTCATCATCATCATCAGATTCTTTCGATGATTCCATTTTCAACATAACTATTTAGAACTATTTATTTATTTGTATTGTAAAATGGAAACGAGAATTGTGTAAAACGGGACCCTATTACAGTCCGCTTTTCATCCGTCTGCCTGTTTGTCACCAGGCTGTATCTCATGAACCTTAATAGTCAGAAAGTTATTTTTTTACAAATTATGTATTTTTGTTGCCGCTGTATCAACAATTATAAAAAACTTGACAGGCCTATTGGTCTTGTGATTAGTGTCCCTGACAGCTATGCCGGAGGTCGTGAGTTCGATTCCCACCCTGGTTTATGTGATGAGCATGATCTTTTTTTTTTTATTATTGATAGGTTTGAGCTTGACCGCTATCTCGCCTGATGGAAAGCGACGATGCGGTCGACGATGGAACGCGCTTACCTAGAAGAAACCTATTCACTCTCGACAAGATTCCTGGGTTGTAGCTATCAGGAAACACAGACTCCGGCAAGGAATTCCATTCCTTAGCTGCACGCACAATGAATGTGTTTCCAAAACGTTTTGCGCGTGCAGGCGGGATGTCCACCATGTACCGATGGCGCATCGCCGTACGTCTGGTAGTCCGATGATGGAACGGGCAAGGAGGAATCAGGTTATGCAATTCCGACGCACACTCCCCGAAATGCAACCGGTAGAAAACCGACTGGCTAGCAACTCGGCGTCGATGCTCAAGACTTTGAAGCTTCGAATCAACGAGTGTATCATCGCCAATTATCCTTCTGGCTCGCCTCTCAATTGCCTCAAGTGCATGAAGCTGGTATCGGGCAGATCCGTCCCAAAGATGAGAGCAATACTCCATACACAATCGAACTTGCGCTTGATAAAGTTTGAGCAGCTGTTCCGGCTTGAAGTACTGTCTGACCTTTGCGAGGATTCCCAGCTTTTTTGCAGCCAGTTGAGCCTTTGCTTCGATATAAGGCCCAAAGTTGAGTGTTGATGACAGCGTTACACCAAGAAGGTCAAGATGGTCGGTTATCGGCACGGTTACACCCCGGAAGGTTGGAGCGGGGCAGAATTGGCTCCTTTTAGCGGAAAATAGACACGCCTGGGTTTTCGCGGCATTGAACTTGGCCAAATTGGCATCGCCCCAATCGGAGACTGCCTCCAAGGATAAGTTCAAGCGCTCAACCATAGACTCACGGAGAGACTGGATCTGTGACCCACTAGCTCGTGCACTGGATATGTAACTCTCAGCAATAGTGCTGTCGTCTGCATACCCAAAGGTACCGGGCTTAAGCAAATCGTTTATGTGCAGCAAGAATAATGTTGCTGAGAGTACTGACCCCTGAGGGACCCCGGCATTAATGGCCATTTGACTAGACGAGCAGCTATCGATAACCACTCGGATGGACCGGTCACTCAGGAAGTCTGCGATCCAAGAACACAAGCCAGCGGGTAAACCGAAGGATGGAAGCTTACTAATAAGACTTTCGTGCCAAACCCTATCGAAAGCCTTCGAGATATCAAGGCAGACGGCAAGTGCTTCCCCATGCTTCTCGATGGCCTCACTCCAGATGTGGATGGCATACGCTAGAAGATCTCCAGTTGACCGATTTCGGCGAAAGCCGTATTGACGGTCACTTAAGATATCATTAGCTTCTAGGTATGCCAGGAGCTTAGTGTGTTCATCATCATTTGTTCTGTGTTCATCATCATTTGATCATGATCATTTGTTCTGTGTCTGGGTGTAATTTATCTATATTATGTATGTATTAAGAAATATATACATACGAGTATGTACTTATGTTTACCAGTTGTCTAGTACCCATAACACAAGCTCTGCTAAGCTTGGGACTAGACGGCGTTGTGTGGTAGTTGTGGAATATTTTTTTTTTCTCATAACCTTATTAACTTCGTCATCTATTCAAGTGTCATTTGTTCTACTACTACATTTCCTCTGCGCAAAATCACATATTTAGTGAAAGCAGCTTTCATCACACTGCTTTTCAGAATATTTCTTATCTTCTAAACTCTAATCTAATAAATATCCTATCAGCCTTCTTTTTACTTTCCCTTTAATAGGGAAGTACTACAGTATTCCCAAATTAATAATGCGCATGCAGATCTAATCAGAGACTCGAATCATTGAAATTGTAAGAGCCCTAAACAATGCACTTGCATTTTGAACCTTGTTCGAAAGAAATAGGAGTCAATATCATGTGTATACAATCCAAAAACAATTCGAGCGGTCGGCGGCGGTCGCCGGTCAGGTCAGTCACAGGTCCATCAGTCGTCTTTATGTATTGGTGTATACACACGTGGTGACTGCACGTGTTCTCTTTGTGTGGAATTATATAGAGCTGCTATTAAACACCCTTCTTGATTTTGTTTTCAAAGTTTCAACTTAAATTATTTTATTCAAATTTAAATATTTTATTTTGTAAAATAGGTAAATATAGTAACATTTTTTACGGGTTTTAATGTTAAAAAATTAAAAATACCTACGTTAAATACATATTATGTACTAGAAAAAACATTTTGAAAATCAGATTTAGGCTTATATAAGTTTAATAAAAAAATACACATGCATAAATAAACAAATAGATATAGGAATAAATAAAAATATGCCTAACTCTGCCCACACCATTTTCTTTCAGACGAATTCTTCCAGAATGGATAAATTTAAACGTGAAAAGCCGCCTAAGTCACACGCACAAATAGCACGGCACAGCAAATAGTATTTAATGTGTACCTTTATTTCTTAAATGAAGCCAATGTTTTCAAAAGAGATCATGATGGTTATTTAAAAAAAAACAGGACCGTGTTACAGAAGCTACAGGAATTTCACGACGAACTTTAAATAATATTTTAACCAAAAAAAAAACGGAATCAATCAATTAAATTTTCCACACCGAAAAAAGGAAAACCTAAAAGTAGATTTCGGCTGGAACTTGATGATTTCGACTACTGTGTTATTCGTAATATGATATACAATTTTCGGTTGATGCTCAAAGAACTCCCAACTGTAAATAAATTAAGTAAAAAGTTGGTCGAAGCTTTAAATTTCAAGGCTGTGCAGAGATTTTAAAGGTAATCTTGAAAGAAATGGAGTTTAGGTTTCTGAAAACTGATAATAACAGACGGTTACTAACGGAAAAGCATGATATACGTTTAAAAAAGATAAAATATCTCAGATAAATACAACAGCTGAGGAATTCTGGTAGAAACATAAGTTTTTATGGACGAGTCATATTTCATTCGTTATATTATATTATATATATACAACGTGTAACAAAAAGGGGGTATTACATACCAAGTGCACGGCCTCTTGATAAGATAACTAACGATACTAAAAGGGTTTTCTAACCTTATGTTTACATGGTAGGAAGTTGTGAATTATTCCATACATATGATACCAGAAACCGAACATTTCAAACTGAAACCAATACATCACTAGCAAAAAGTCAGATTTTGTAAATTTTTTGTAAATAGGTTTTAAAAAAACACTTTTACACGTCAATTTTGTTTTCAGTCAGTTTTAACGAGATGAGGCCGGTGTTTCCTAGCTGACTACCCTGAGAAGAAACACCGAAACAAACTCAGGGGTCAAAGTCTCTTTTAAAGTCCATACAGTTAACATGTACTGGTCAAATCATATGAGAACCATGCAGACCAGTGTCTCAGATGGCCTTTTGAGGAAAGAACCACACAGATTTGAGTGGACCTGTCCAGTCAGTGCAAGCATTTGTCAGTATTCGTGTAGCTCAAACTTAGGACTACCAAGGAGCTCAACGACTTGACGAACAATACCAAAGATAGGACATTTGGGTAGGCCGCGTCAAATACTCAAAACTGCCAGACATCATATAAAAATACAGAAAAGAAAAAAGTAATCCACATAGTTCCCACATTCACAATAATAAAATACTAGTATTTACAAAATGTAACACTCGACATATATAAAATAAAATAAAAAATATTATTATCAATATTTATCAAATCATTAAAATATTATCAAATTAAAATAAAATAAAGAACCTTCTAAGTTCTAAGTCTAATTGTAAAATAAAGTTTTAAACAAGAATCATCAAATGTCAAAATGTAAATAAAAATAATCATTATAATTTATATAGTAGTAATCAGAAAATACTTATATAACAACTAATATAGACAGTACTGGAGCAGATCAATCCCAAGCTGTTTTGTCTTCAAGATACTCTTTTACAGTATAAAAAGCCTTCTGACAAAGTTTCCGCTTTACAAATGATTTAAACTTATTCAGGCTAAGTTCTTGAATGTGACTGGGAAGTTTATTATAAAAGTGTATACATTGGCATCTAAATGAGCCTCCTATTTTTTTGAGCCTGGTTGCAGGAACTACAAATTTGTGTTTGTTCCTAGTATTTACACTATGGATATCACTATATTTTTTAAACTTGTTTTTGTTTTTATGAACATACAAAATATTGTCATAGATATACTGAGAAGGTACAGTCAAAATATTAATATTTTTAAATTTATCTCTGAGCGAGTATCTGGGACTCAATTTATAAATTGCATGAATAGCCCTTTTCTGCAAAACAAAAATTGACTGGATATCGGCGGCATTTCCCCACAATAAAATGCCGTATGACATAACACTATGAAAATAGCTGAAATAAACTAAACGGGCTGTTTCTAAGTCAGTTAAATTTCGATTTTTTCTAACAGCATATGCTGCAGAGCTAAGTTTTTTAGATAATTTATCAATATGTGGGCCCCACTGAAGCTTAGAATCTAGAGTTATGCCCAAAAACACTGTAGTGTCTTCAGGTCTCAACTCTTTACCCTTTATTTGTACACTAGTTTCCACTTGTCTAACATGTGGCATCGTAAATTTAATACATTTCGTTTTTTTTTCATTAAGGAGAAGGTTATTGACATTAAACCAGTGTACTATTTTAGAAAGAGCTATATTTATATCGTCAGTATCTGATTGCTGACGTTTGAGCTTAAACAAAAGGGAAGTATCGTCTGCAAACAACACTATATCATGGTTATCCTTTATCAGGTAAGGTAAATCATTTATATAAATTAGAAATAAAAATGGTCCAAGAATTGAGCCCTGGGGGACACCCATTGTTACTATAGACCCGGGTGATCTTTTCCCATTCACGTCAACTCTCTGAATCCTATCACTTAGATAAGAAGAAAGAAGATCCAAAGAGGAGTTCCGAATTCCGTAATAGCGGAGCTTCCTGACTAAAGTTTCATGGAGAACACAATCGAACGCCTTGGACAAATCACAAAAAATGCCCAGAGCATCGCATTTGTCTTCCCATGCATTATAGACATGTCCCAAAAGTTCAACGCCGGCGTCGGCTGTTGAACGACCCCTTGTAAAACCGAATTGCTTAGTATGTAACAATTTATGTCTATTAAAAAATCTTTGTAATTGTTCTAAAATAAGTTTCTCAAATATTTTACTAAAAGTGGGTAGCACTGAAATGGGTCTATAATTAGTAGGGTCAGTTGTACTACCCGTTTTAAACAATGGTATTATTTTACTATACTTCATTAAGTCAGGAAACTCACCACAATCAATACAACTGTTAAAAATAAGTGCTAGACTAGGAGCTACTATGTTGATAATCGATTTTACAACATCCACAGAATTTCCCCATAAATCTGTAGTCTTTTTTACATTTAAAGTGTTAAAGGTTTTAATTATATCTAAATAAGTCACATGTTCGAAATTAAAATTGAAGTCGCAAACTTTCACATTTTCTTTAAGCAGAGACTCTGCAGCAGAGGGTGATGAGTTAAGAGATTTTGTAGTTAATATGGGGATCTCCGAAAAGAAGTTTTCAAAAGCCGCGGCAACCTGAGTGTCCGATTTAATCACATTGTCATCAATTACAAGGCTTAAGTCACTACAAGGTCTTGTGGACCTTCCAGTCTCATTATTTATAATATTCCAAGTCGTTTTAATGATATTATTACTATTTTTAATTTTAGAACTCAAATAACGCGACTTTGCAACAGAGCATACTTTTTTAAATAATTTGGAATAATTTCTAACATATAAACTAAATTCATCAGTGTTAACATAAATCTTTTCATCATACAACTCATAAAGCCGAGTTCTACTTTTATGAATACCAATGGTAGCCCATTCACTAAAAGATACGTTACTATTGACGGAAATGGTCTTAGGTATAAAGGTGGAATCAAAATGCTCACAGTAGCCATTAAAAAAATTTTCATATTGATGATTGATATCATCTAAAGTTGACAACGTTGGTAAATTATCAATGAGTTTAGTTTTAAAAGTTTCTAAACGACTCACAGTTTTAGGGTTAACAGTGATATTCTTTTTAGCTACTTTGGTCTTTGGGTTTTCAAAAGTAATTAATTGCCCGCAATGATCAGAATCAAGTAAATTTATTATCTGTTTGTGTCTAGGGATAACATCTGTATAAATATTATCAATGCAAGTGGCGCTAGTAGGGGTTATTCTCGTGGGCTCCAAAAACAAATTAATAAGATTGTAGGACTGAAATAAACTTATAATTTTACTACATGTAGCTGAGTTTTCTAATAAATTAATATTAAAATCACCACAGGCGATTATGTATTTGTTTGATTTAGAAATCTTATGAAACACTTCATCCATGACCTTTTCAAAGCAGTCATACAATCCAGAAGGGGGTTTGTACACACTTAATATAACAAACTGCTCCAACTCAATACAGGCTATTTCAATTGACCGCTCGACAGATAGACTCACAATATCTTTCCGTTCTTTATATTTTAGGTGGTTATTTACTAAGATCAATGAGCCACCACGAATGGCATCAATTCTGCTAAACGAACTACCAACCTGGTGATTGCTAAAATTGAACATGTACTGGTGGCTTTTAAGCCAATGTTCTGTTATACAAAAAATATCAATATTATTACAATTAAGGAAAAGTTCTACTTCTAAATCTTTATTTATTAATCCTTGAATATTTTGATGCACCAGGTTGATACTATGTATTGATTTCAAAACTTGACTGGAATGATTCTTGTTTATTACATTTGTGCTAGAGATTGCCTCTGTTGTCTTATTTACTAATTTAAATTAATATTAAGGTTTTGATGCCAAGTTATTGGCAGAATCAATAGTCAAGCCATCGCATTGCTCAATAGAAGCAATTTGTTTAGCTAAGTTCTTGGCTGTAATAAAAAAATAATATGATAGCGACACAGCTATCTGTCTCCTATAAAACTTAGAAAGATAGTAATTATCTGTACGATATCTATCTTTTGTCAAATAAAAGTTAGTACCAACATAATTGTTGGTGTCAATTAAATGAAACAATGTATTATTTAATGTCACATTGTACAATGTTGTATTAATCTTATGTCTAATCAGATTTTCTTCCTGTGACAAACTATTACTATAAGGGAATGTGAACATCAAAATTTTTCTTACATTAATGTTACTCAATGTGCTATAATACTGTAGTAATTCTCCTTTGTTCACACTACCCCTATTCCCAACAAAAATTAAAAGTATGGTGTCTTGATGAAATTTACATTTAATTATTTTTTTCATTATATCAAATAACGAACAACCAGGCATGCAGTTATTTATTATGGAGTGTCCTGGATATTCGTTTGTCAAAAAGTGGCCTAAACCTTTTCCAATCTCATCACAAAAAATTACTATGTCTTTATTTATAATTTGTTGTGATAAACAATTAGCAATTTCAACTGGCAAACCGACACTAGACTGGGGTAAGGTGGTATCACATATTGTCAATGAATGGTCCGGTGCAGATGTAATAGTTTGACAATGCTCACAGGTGTTTTTTTGAGAGCTGACCAGTTCATTCACTGCCAATACATATTCCCTCATTTGGTTTTCTGAGGCTGTATATTTAATTGTCATAGAACTTAGTTTATCCTGTAAGCGGCTTAGTTCACATTGCAAGTCTTCAGTGTCAGTTTGGTGTTTCCTAGTACTTTTTTCTAGATTTAAAGAATACATATCTAATTGTTTTAGAAGGTGTAACCTTTCCCTATTTAATTTTACATTTTTTTATAAAGAACTTTTGTTTCTTGACCATTTTCTTGGTTTTAACTATGTATTTATTGATTTTGATATACTTTTTTAGTTTATTTTTACCACTAACTACCCTCACAGTTTTACTTGATTTAGACTCATCATCACTAGTCAAATCTATAGTAAAAGAGGGGGCAATTTGTGAAACCATTGATGGAGCAATAGGCACCAACTCGCTGAACAGACTTTGATTCAACGAGGCAGTGATGTTAAGATTATTCGTGCAATTTATAAATTGAGTCCCAGATACTCGCTCAGAGATAAATTTAAAAATATTAATATTTTGACTGTACCTTCTCAGTATATCTATGACAATATTTTGTATGTTCATAAAAACAAAAACATGTTTAAAAAATATAGTGATATCCATAGTGTAAATACTAGGAACAAACACAAATTTGTAGTTCCTGCAACCAGGCTCAAAAAAATAGGAGGCTCATTTCGATGCCAATGTATACACTTTTATAATAAACTTCCCAGTCACATTCAAGAACTTAGCCTGAATAAGTTTAAATCATTTGTAAAGCGGAAACTTTGTCAGAAGGCTTTTTATACTGTAAAAGAGTATCTTGAAGACAAAACAGCTTGGGATTGATCTGCTCCAGTACTGTCTATATTAGTTGTTATATAAGTATTTTCTGATTACTACTATATATATTATAATGATTATTTTTATTTACATTTTGACATTTGATGATTCTTGTTTAAAACTTTATTTTACAATTAGACTTAGAACTTAGAAGGTTCTTTATTTTATTTTAATTTGATAATATTTTAATGATTTGATAAATATTGATAATAATATTTTTTATTTTATTTTATATATGTCGAGTGTTACATTTTGTAAATACTAGTATTTTATTATTGTGAATGTGGGAACTATGTGGATTACTTTTTTCTTTTCTGTATTTTTATATGATGTCTGGCAGTTTTGAGTATTTGACGCGGCCTACCCAAATGTCCTATCTTTGGTATTGTTCGTCAAGTCGTTGAGCTCCTTGGTAGTCCTAAGTTTGAGCTACACGAGTACTGACAAATGCTTGCACTGACTGGACAGGTCCACTCAAATCTGTGTGGTTCTTTCCTCAAAAGGCCATCTGAGACACTGGTCTGCATGGTTCTCATATGATTTGACCATTACATGTTTACTGTATGGACTTTAAAAGAGACTTTGACCCCTGAGTTTGTTTCGGTGTTTCTTCTCAGGGTAGTCAGCTAGGAAACACCGGCCTCATCTCGTTAAAACTGACTGAAAACAAAATTGACGTGTAAAAGTGTTTTTTTAAAACCTATTTACAAAATAAAGATCATTTATCATTTATCATTTATCATTTAGTGGACTCTAATTCTGATATTTGAGTTTTTGCCTCTTGCAGCTGTTGTTGCAATAAATATTTGTGACTCAGAGCATGTTCATACTCTGCACTACATTGGCTGAACCCATCCACAACAAGTTGGAGCCTATCCCGGTCTTCTATGGCCTCAGTGAATTGAATATATAACTGAGCCATTTCATTTTTTAACTTTCTATTATTCTCATGAGCTTCAAAGAGGACCTTTTCACTGTCATCTATCTCCTTATTCAGCTGGTCACAGTACTCTTTTGACGCCTTTAATTCGCTCAAAGCCAGACTGAGTTTGGACTCCTCTTGACGAGCATAGGCGCTACGAGTGGTAGGCATGATTAGAAGAAATTGAATAGAAAGTAGAAAAAACTAGAAAAGTTGTGTTAGAAGTTTAAAAAATAGTAAGATAGAAGAAAATAAACTTTAGAAGACTAAGTTCTGTCACCAACTAAGTAAGGTTATGTTTACGTTTAGATTGAACCACAATATGCTGTCGAATGAAAAAAAAAAAAAAAAAATATTGTAAGTATAATTATAGATTATAGATCGCAAACCATCTAATGGCAAGTTAAATGTAGTATTTTACCTGATATCAAGATGACAATGCAAAAATCACTCTTACCGGTAACCTCTAACTGTCACAAAGCTAGATCGTAATTTCGTAATTATTTACACTTTATTGCACGATTTTTACACGAAATACACTTAAATACACTAATTACTTGATGAGTAATTGGAAATAGGCTTTAAAAAACATAGAAATTTAACCCTTCAGATACCGTCAATTAGAGACACAATAGTAAGACAATAGATGCGCGGCCACCGGGTGTCGCTTGGGGATTCATGAATTAATAATTAAAATTAAAATTACAGGGACTAATTTAAATCAGCTGTTAGCTGTAGTGTTGCCACAGGAGAAAAAAAAAAAAAAAAAGTGTCATAGAACTGTTCATAACTAAAAACAAACCTCTTACTCCTGGTATTTCTTCAAACAGTGGATAAAGGGTTCCGCATGTTTATTTTTCCTAACATTTTTTTTAAGAAAATAGTTTTAAGAAGAAATAAGTTTTTCCTACAAAAACTAAGATTATGTTTGTGAACAACAAACTAAGCCAAAAACTAGAGCAAGTGCGTGCGTTGGACATCGAATAACCTGCCGGCCGCGTAGGGTTCGCGTTCGTTAGCGCGCAGCGCATTCTATTTTTCGTGCGACTCACGCCGCTTTTAGAGGAGACTAAGTAGATAAGGGTATTCGTAAGGATATGGAATAATTAGGTACCTATCTGGTATCTACGTGAAACAATAAGAAATATCTACATATTTTTTTATTGTTTTACGTAGATAGGATAGTAACAAATACTTAGTTTACGAAAATTTTAAACTAAGTACCTACGTAAAATCTAAACGAACGTTGTACTCGGCGTTAGACGCTGCGAAAAAGGATTTCATATCTGTTAAAATGAACCCAAATATCATCTCTTAGCAACTTATGTACCTCCTGGTACAAATAAACTCCCAGTGGGTTCCGTTCTTGAATTTAATTTAATTAGAGGACTTCAATAAGTTGTCACTTTTTGTAGGGTCGAGATGAATTTTCTTACGTACCTAATTCTTTTTATATCAGTTGCTATACATAGGGTATGTACTTAGTTGACAAGAAATTAATAATTTAGATGAAGTGTGCGAAACTGCGAAATGCGCTACGAAAAAGGGATTTCATATCTGTTAAAATGAACCCAAAATATCATCTCTAAGCAACTTATGTGCCTCCTGGTACATTTATAAACTCCCAGTGGGTTCCATTCTTGAATTTAATTAAATTAGAGGACTTCAGTTGTCACTTTTTGCAGGGTCGAGATGATTTGAATCAATTGATTTTACTAAGCTATTTAAATCTCGATTAAAATCAAATGGTTTTTTTCCTGCAACCTTCAGTAGGTCACCAGTCCACCTTGTTGGAGGCCTTCCAACACTGCGTCTTCCCTTACGCGTTCATTGAGTTGTGCGTCTCGCATCCATCGGTTTCCTGCAACCTCACTAGGTCATCAGTAAACCTTGTTGGAGGCCTTCCAACGCTGCGTCTTCCCTTACGCAATCATTGTGTTGCGCGTCTCGCATTCATCGGTTTCCTGCAACCTCACTAGGTCATCAGTCCACCTTGTTGGAGGCCTTCCAACGCTGCGTACTCTTACGAATTCATTGTGTTTCGCGTCTCGCATCCATCGGTTTCCTGCAATCTTACTAGGTCATCAGTCCACCTTGTTGGAGGCCTTCCAACGCTGCGTCTTTCCTTACACATTCATTGTGTTGTGCGTCTCGCATCCATCAGTTTCCTGCAACCTTCACTAGGTCATCAGTCCACCTTGTTGGAGGCCTTCCAACGCTGCGTCTTCCCTTACGCATTCATTGTTGTGCGTCTCGCATCCATCGGTTTCCT
Source organism: Mythimna lalbum (assembly GCA_949319445.1). Taxonomy (NCBI): domain Eukaryota; kingdom Metazoa; phylum Arthropoda; class Insecta; order Lepidoptera; family Noctuidae; genus Mythimna; species Mythimna lalbum. The sequence continues at coordinate 12,254,141 of OX439357.1, read as the reverse complement.
GCAACCTTCATTAGGTCATCAGTCCACCTTGTTGGAGGCCTTCCAACGCTGCGTCTTCCGGTACGCATTCCCCACACCAGAACCTTTCGGCCCCAACGGCCATCTGTTCTGCGAGCAATGTGCCCTGCCTGCCCATTGCCACTGAAGTCTTAATTTATCTTTTCAAAATAAATAAAAAACATGCAAAAGTACTAGGAGTCCATAAAAAACAACAATTGTTATCGTTGAATTAAACAGTGGTTGCGCAACCACAGATCCCTAATTTAATTTCCTTTCGGAAGCTCAAAAGAACGAAGACGATAAGTGGATAAAACATTGTATCCCAGTCGCACGCGCCGCCTGCGCGTATTGTGTGAGAGAGATGACAATATTTCGATCGTCTGTTCGGTTACTCTCTTTGGCGGTATTGGCGGCATCTTTGAACACGCCGAAAGGTGAAATTAGGTAAATAAATAGAGTAAAATTTTGCATTAGTTGACGACCAATAATCGTACATTGCAGTCGCATATCCGTTCCGGTGCTTGAAGTTTTATTGTGGTTTTGTGTGTGACAATCGTGTGTGATGGCGTTAAGTAACAGTGAATATTTTGAGATGATGTTGTGTGTCGGAAATAAGAACGGTAATGTGCGAGCTGCTCGCGAACTTTATCGCCGCCGATTTATCGTGGGTAGGCCAGAAGCTGAGCGTCGACATTTACCCTCGGCGGCGTGTTTCCATCGGATGGTACATCGTCTGCACCAAACTGGTTCTTTCCACGCTCCAGGTTTAGGGGTCGCCCGAACACGATCGATCCAGAATTTGAGGAAGCCGTATTTGAACATTTTGAGAATAATCCACGTACTAGCACTAGGCGAGCTGCATTAGCGTTGGGTGCCTCTAACCATATGCAAGTATGGCGAGTGTTGCACAATGACGGTCAGCACCCATACCACTACCGTCGCACCCAAGAGCTGACACCTGCAGATTTTTTGCCTCGCGTTACCTTCTGCGAGTGGTACTGCAGACAGGTAGCAGCTTCGCCAGATTTTGGTTCAAGAGTGCTGTGGACGGATGAAGCGTCATTCACGAGAGCGGGGATAAGCAACATCCACAATGACCATGTTTGGTCTCACGCCAACCCTCATGCGTCGACGGAGTCGTCTTTTCAACACCAATGGCGACTAAATGTGTGGGCTGGTATCGTCGGCGATGATGTCGTAGGACCAATTTTTTTGCCAAATGCATTAAACGGTCAAAATTATTTAAATTTTTTGAGAAACGATTTGGACGATGCGCTTACAGAAAGTCTATCAATATTAGGTTACGCCAATCTCGTGATGGACCATAATATCATTTTCCAACAAGACGGTGCACCGGCACACTACGCACGTGATGTTCGGGAGCATTTAGATTTGCGCTTTCGTCAGTGGATCGGGCGCGGTAGCAGACACGTGGCTTGGCCTCCGCGATCCCCAGACCTAACTCCATTAGATTTCTTTTTGTGGGGGTACATAAAAAACATTGTGTACGCAATGCCGTGTGATTCAGTGGAGGAAATGAGAGAGCGAATAGAAGCCGCTTTCAGGACAGTAACACCAGACATGCTGACCAATGTTCAGGTGTCCATGCACAAGCGAGCGGCCTTGTGTGTACAGTACCACGGACATCACATCGAACCACATCTTTAAAAATGTAAGTTAAATTATTCTTTTTCATTTTAACCCTTCAGATACCGTCAATTAGAGACACAATAGTAAGACAATAGATGCGCGGCCACCGGTGGTCGCTTGGGGATTCATGAATTAATATTTATTTTGATGATTGCTCGGACTATGTTAAAATATTTTTTTTGAGGTATAATTTAAGTAGGCAAGTACTAGGTGAACAGAGCGCCTCGCCTCAATCACGCGCGCGCGCGCGCGCCGCGCGTGTCAACATTAGGTAGACAGGTACTAGGCGATCAGATTTACAGAAGAAATGTTTCGTAATATTAGCAAGTGATGTGAATGTTATTGACCCTCGTAGTGTCGTGACACGTTTGTTATGATTTGAATTCATAAATCATACGATACCAAGGATACCAAGAATTTGGTATCAATTTTTTGAGTAATTTATTTTGAGCTGAAACTTTGTGTAGAGATTCTATACCACCAGTAATCTTCAGGGCTTCTTGATGTATATACCCTTTTTGTTACACGTTGTATAAGAAAATGCACTTAACAACTTTATATACATATCGTCTTTCGACGCTCGGGGAATACGACGGTTGCCGAACATTGACGAAGATTTCTATGCGCATTATCACTTTGGGAGACTTGTAAAAGCTTCTCCTTTATATTCCATTGTTATTATCATTTTGTGCTGTCTACTTTTATTGTTACTAAAGCATTCACAGGAACTCAATTTCGTGGTCACCAGTGCTTGAACAAACCAGATTTATATATTTTTTTTGTTTTATGGAAAATATACCATCAATTTGAAAAACCACATATCTATTAAACATCCGGAAGAATATTTACTTGTCACTAATGTAAATAAAGAAAAAGTTAATCAACCAAGTATGTCTAAAAGTAAAATAATTATATGTGTAAGATTAGTAACAATTCATGGACGACCATTAATTTGCGATGCTACAAGATTCTGCATTTCAAAAAAACATTAATATTGCAGTCCCATCCAATTCTAAAACAAAAGGGATAAATTTAAATGTTATTAAAGGAATGATGCCTCAAAATGCATACCAAATAAAAAGAAAAAATGGTCAGAAAAAAGGCCTGATACAGAAGGCAGTACTCCTCGATACGGCTCGCATTGTGAGGAGGATCCTGTCTCTGGAGCCCTAACCACCGGTAGCTTGGACCCTGCTCCCGAAACCGGCGGATAACTATGTTTTATATTTATAATGTTTTTCTTTTTTTTAACATGATTTTGTTAAAAAAAAAATGTATTACCATACGTATAATAAATGAATAAAGGAAATGCTAATGATAAATATGTATTAGGATAAGTTTGCAATTGGATTCGGCCATCTTACGTTGACAGGTTTTTTTTGGGTACCAACTTGCAATATATGAGAAACGGTCAGATTATAATTAGAAATCAAGCTGTATTAGAAGTGTTGGAAAGACAAATCGCCGAACATCTAAGGAAAAGCATTTGGGAGTTTTAAATGAGTTTATGATGAGTTTATGAATGTACCCTGCCTACTGTCAACAAACAACAAGCTTTTAATCTTTTAAAATATTTTTTTGATAGCAAGCTGTTTATAGCTCGGTAACACATGCTCGGCTAATTATACAACTATAGATATAAAATATAGTATAATTAATACTCGTCAAGACGAATCATACGATAGGAGTTGTGTCGTTTAACTACGAAGTTCCTATAGCCACCTTCCGGTTCCATCATCAGATCAGCTCCGTGTCATAATCATTTTGCATTGAATTGCAATCGGTAACCGGAAAGTAGGTGTAATTAATTTACAAGATTTAATTACAGACCGATGTTTGTCGGACAGGTGAAACTAAATAAAAGCTTGTAAAATAAAATGTATGTAAGTACCAATTTTTTTTAACGACGGGAGACCACTAAGAGGGGGTGCTATTATTCTTATAAAAAACGAAATTGAATTAAAATTATACAGGAAACACAAAAAATAAGTTAAATGTGTGTTTGAATGTTGTGGCTTAGAGCTGATTAAATACGGGATATTATTAATATGTGTAGCGCGAATATCTTCCATAGTCTGTCCCGTGTTTCGCGTGGCCGGCCTACACGCCTTTAGATATAGGACGTGCGCGCGCGACTGCGTCGCGCGGCGCCCTACCCGTACCTATTCTGCTCTGAATGTATCTAGACAAATGTGTAATCGTGATCATCTCATATTTCAATAAACTTTGTACAACCCCTGACAAATTGCGCCCAACTCGTGGCTCGTGCTCGAAAATATACCTACGCGATCGCGAACGTAACCCACGCTCTGTTGTGTTATAGTGTACCTACCTACTGCACCGTTGCTGTAACGGTCGTGATCGTGACTCGTGAGGACGCTGAGAACACGCGGACAGACAGCCAACGAGGACTCCAGTAGTGACGAAGAACGCGGGGACCCGCACGCCGCGGGGGCCGCCGCGATACGAACATGATCACGATGTCAGAAGACCAATCCTGGCCAGCGTGATGAGAGGACCGACTCAACCTCCAGCCGTCCACGTAGGAGTGCACGCGGTGCACACTGCACAGAAAAACTTCACCCGGAGCACGGCTCGGTTCGATGAAGCCGCCCGCAACGCCGACGTCGTGGCAGCTTTCATCGAGAGCGTGCTCATATACAAGGAGTGCGCCGACATGTCTAATGAACACGCGTTACGTGGCATGCCGATGTTGCTGACCGGAGAGGCCGCCGTGTGGTGGCGAGGAGTGCGACCTACCGTGCAGACCTGGGACGACGCGTTACGCCGGCTGCGCCTTTTGCATCGTAAAATCCGTAAACGTGTCTTGCGTGATAGTGTAAGTAGCGTCGATTGTCTACTTGAGAGAGCTAGGTATGTGGAGGAGACGCTAGGCGAGGCGAATCAATCCCATACATTGTCTAATAATAATACCGCGAACACGAACTTACGTGACAACAACAACCTTTCAATTGCGACCGGTAAAAGTATTAAACCGCCAACGGTGACGGTGAAAAATTTTAACCCGCAAACGGCTTTGTCCGACTCTAGTTCGAACATAGACGGCAGTAGTGCGACTCCTAAACGTGTTATACAACGCTGCGCACGCTGTAAAAGTGTAAACGTTTCGGACACACGATTGACGCACTGTTGCTAGGTTACTGTTCACTTTTAGAGCTGTGAAAGCTGGAGTTGCTTGAAATATTTTTTGTACTTCAACATAACGGATGTTTTGCCAACCTTCAGAACAAAACCTCTGGCAGTCAATGCCTTGTTTTACCAAGATTTCGTCAGCTTTCATTATTTTTGCTGCCGTCTCTTTAGTTCCTGGTGTGAAATCTTGCAGTGCCTCTTCCTCAACATCCATCCCATCGCTTCTCAGTGGTTCGACGATTATTGGAGGTGCATTCCAACTGTCCTCTGCCGCAGGTTCATCGTCACTGTCATTTGAGTGGAGACTTGGGGACCATGGGCCCCGAAAAGACTCCACAGAGTTGACCTGATTCTCACGATTCAGCATCAGTCTGACATTATCGTTGGTAGCCTGTGCTAATGTGCAGAGCTTTTCTAGAATCATGTTTTGTTGCGCCATAAAGTCGCTCATCCTCGGCTTTTTATCAATTGTGGGCGTATCTGGACTATGGCTTCTTTTGGAGGCTCGTGAGCTGTCAGAGATCGATACGGATTCTGTATTGTGCCCTTCTCTTAATATGAGGTCAGCTTCTTGTCTCGAGACGAGTTCGACTTTTATTTTATTTATTGTCTCAGAAAATTCATCAGCTTGAACTGGGTGTACTTTAGCCATTATTGATAGAGGGGCATAAATTAATACGCGACTTAATGGCCAAGTCAATAAGGTCCGTTTTATCTTTTTGTACCGTCGCTCACTCAGCGTGTGTTCCGGGCTATAAGCCTTTGCGAGTTTTACGGTCGGGATTGAGAATCGAAGTCTGCATTCGGTGTCCGAAGAGATTGATTCCCCGAACAGGTCTTTATAGGTCGTTATGTTGATGACCCAAGCCCTCCAGTTGTCTGGGTACACCTTATCCAGGAGGTTAATTATATTTTTAAAGAATTTCTCTTCCTTTGTTGGGGTTGTCCACTCCGTGAGGGTGCCCAGTGTGGTTTGCTCCATCTGAAACCGTATTGCGGCGTGTGAGCTTAGGTTATTATATTCTGCTATTGAAATGCACGCAGCTGACAATTGCTTTGAGGCCTCGTTGATAGACCTCTAAATTAAAGCGGACATGTCATCTGTCGGGAGACAGGCGACCGCGACGTCGTGTGCTCAGCCAGCTGTCGGCTGTGCACAGCCGACGTGTCATCTGCTGGAGGACAGACGACGCCGTGTGCTTAGCCTACTGTCGGCTGCGCACAGCCGACAGTCTACTACAGAAATAAGTGTGGTAATCTAAGGGCTTTCCTTAGTAGCACAGGTTTACAGTTAGATAACAGGGCTTTCCTGTCAAATACAACGGAACATCATAATTATGCACACAATAGAAGTTCTATTGTTTAGTGTCCCGTTCCGTATTATGATGATTCTGAAATACATTTAGAAATGAGGTAAAACTTACCTTTTAAAAAATATAGTAGATCGGTTTTTTAACTTTTAAAGTTACAATGATTCATCATTTCTACTTTATGCAGATGACATGAAGATTTTCAAACGCATTAAATAATGTCGGAGACTGCTACTTCTTGCAACAGGACCTCGAAAGACTAGAAAGTTATTGCCGGTTGAATAATCTGGAACTCAATGTATCTAAATGTTATACAATTACATTTACTCTAAAGAAAGACCAGCTGAAACAATTAGATTACATACGAAATTTGGGTGTAATACATGATTCGAAATTTACCTATGAGAAGCACGTAGATCACATAGTAAATAAAGCTAACAAAGCCATGGGGTTTTTGAAAAGATCTTGTACTGTTCCTTCGTCCGTAGCTCACTCGAATACTGTTCGCAGGTTTGGAATCCTATGTATGACACCTATATCTCAAGATTGGAATCTGTCCAGAGAAACTTTACGCGTTACCTACAGTATAAGTGTAAAACCCGCGATCATAATTACGAGTCGAGATGCAAAAGGTACCATTTACTACCACTCGGGGAGAGAAGAAGAATATCAGATATCTCTTTCCTCGTTAAGCTAGTCCAAGATTAATTTACGCGCCCCTACTAGATCTGCTAGAATACCCTTTCTTCTTCTTAACGTTCCCCACTGCTACACAAATTACAGACAAAATTCGTTCTTTATAAGATGCGCAAAGTCCTACAATAATTTGGTTGACTTTTCTGAACTTGACTTATTTACTTCTAAGCCACGTGTATTCAGTCGAATACTTACCAAACTTTGGTTCGATAACTGTTTTTAGTTTTGTCCTGCATTGTATGTCCACCTATTGTTGTGATTGTGTCGTATTTTTAAAGTGCATACCAACATTTTTTTTTCTCTCTCAGGCATGCTCTTCATAGATAATTAAATTTTGTGAAAACATGTCATTGGTTAATAGTTGCATAATTTGTTGTTTTGTTAGTTGTTAATATACTGTTTGTTTTCCTACTATAATAAAATAAAAATAAAATAAAATAAAATATTGTGTTCTCCATGACGTTACTAGGTATGGTCACTGCATTTATTACAAATATGTTGTTTTTGTTAACAGATATCACAATCTGATCGTGTATGTCATGCCTGTTGGTTGCGATTTAAAAGACAAGCTCATTCCATTCAGCAACAGGATGAGAGAAGAGGTTTAGGTGAAGTAATTGAACAAGAAGTGGAACAGTCCATGTTCCAGAAATACAACCTCCTCTGCTCCATGCAAGTACAGATGAGGGGCATGAAAGGGAATCATCTGTAAAAACAGATCCAGCTCCAGCTCCAGAGGTTCATTCGCCTCAAACCCAACTAGTGAGATATCAACAATCAAGTAATATTACATTTCATAATTATAAACGTGCTCCCAATTCAGCATCTCATTGTGCATTTTATGAGTATGATAATGAAAATCTGCATACTGTGTCAGATGCACTGCGGGCCACCATTTTGTCCAACTACAATTTTGAATTTCCCAAACTGGCTAGGGTATGTACAGAACATTTACATGGAAACAGTTGGGATTCCCTTTATGCCAGTGAAAACAGCATGAGCGACTTCACTGTCGAACAAGTTGAGCACGTTTTTTCCTTTGTTCAAAAACACAAACATTTTCTCGATTTTTCAACCATGGAATCAGTTCAAGAAATTGATGACTATTTATTTGGATTTTGGATGGGCTTAACAAAAGCGAAATTCCTTAATTTATTGGAAGACCTTCCCCGACTGTTAGAAAAACACAGGGGTATATTAGGTCTCGCTGCTGTATTAATAAAGATGCGGACAGGTGATTCTGACTTAAGAATATCAACATTATTAGAAGTTCCTCGCACTACGCTAGAGAGGTTAATTTAGAAAATTACAAAATACCTATTTCTTTTAGTAAGTCATCATATGTGCCCCCGCGGTCAGAAACTGTCATTGAGTGTCCTGTTTCCAATCTCTCCGAGATTACTAATCTAAAAGAGGTTTGATCTTAGATCATGATATTCGTGACGTTGTTTTCTTAGCCAACTGCATAGTGAGCTTAAAATCTAATAATAGCGTTAATGTCTCTATTCTAAACACCACGGAATATGAGGTCCCAATTGACAACTACGAAGTCAAGTTAACTCCACTTGACCAACTGCCTTCTAAATTAGATAACATTTTTAAGGAATTTATTCACCAACTATTCTCAAAAACTGACCGGCATAAAAGAGTTCTTGAACAAACTAGGTGTTCTCATTTAAATCCGCAAGAACATAAGACTTTGATGAACTGTATTTCCAAATATACGGATGTATTTCATCTTGATAGCGAAACTCATACAGACGTAATTAAACATTCAATTAATACTGGGGATGCACCCCCAATTCACGTCAAATCGTATCAATACAATTCAGTTTATTTGCAGTAGGTGTTGGTACAATTTCGGCCTTAGTATAAATGTAATTACAGATCCATAACACTTAGTCATCACATCGTGAGGAAACCGGCATGTCCTAGAACCAAAAATTCGAAGACATGTGACATCCACCAACACGCACTGGGCCTGCGTGGTGGATTACGGCCCATTCCCTCTCCTAGAGAGGAGGCCTGAGTCCCAGCAGTGGGAACATTAAAAAGGCTGATGATGATGATGATGATGAACACTTAGTCATAAAATTTGACATGCAAACATTTGGTAGAATAGACGTTATTTTTAAGTTTTAGTTGAACCCGGTCATCTGAGCGACTAAGTTGCTGTTTTAAATTTGTGTTTTGTGAAAGTTTATTGTTAGGTTATTCAATTATTGTGATATCGTACTGTTACTTCAATAACTAAAGGTGATTTAATTCCAATAAAAATGCCATTAACACCATCACAGGTTGCACAAGCTGTAGCATTGATCGAACAAGGGCTGACACAGCGAGAAGTTGCTGTTATACTGAATGTACCACAATCATCGATGCAGTATGCGCTGAAACGATACCAGAAGACAGGCCGCTACTCCCGCAGACCAGGCAGCGGAGGCGTCAGATGCACATCAGCCCGGGGTGACCGCTTTATTGTCCTGGAAATTTTGAGAAACCGCTACCTAACCGCTGTTGAGATACGCCAGCGACTCCAGTTCACAAGAGGTGTCAATGTTAGTGAACGTACAGTGAGAAGACGAATGGAGGAAGTGAATTTAAATGCTCGTAGACCAGCACGCGGCCCAGAACTTCTCAGAAGTCACCGAGTAGCTCGACTCCGATTCGCACGAGAACACGTCAACTGGACCCATGAGCAGTGGGCTCGAGTACTGTTCACAGATGAGTGTCGAATCGCTTTACGAGCTCCAGATGGTCGGGAGCGAGTGTGGAGAAGAAGAGGAGAGCGGTTTGTACCCATTACCACCACACAAACTGTTAGTTTTCATGGAGGCTCTATAATGGTTTGGGGAAGAATAAGTTCCGATGCACGTACGGAGTTAGTTATCGTCGAAAACCGACAAACGGCAACACGATACATCGAGGAGATTCTTCAGGAACACGTGTTACCATATTCAGGGTTTATTGGGTTTGACGAATTCCTCCTAATGCACGATAACGCGCGCCCACACGTTGCACATTGCGTGGAGGAATACCTTACAGAGGTTGGTATTGAAAAATTGCAGTGGCCAGCTCGTAGTCCAGACTTAAATCCAATAGAGCTGGGACATGCTTAAAAGAAAAATAAAGTCCTCCTCCAACCCGCCTGAAACTCTGAACCAGCTTCGAATTGCAGCACTGACCGTTTGGGAAAGCATACCACAAGTTGAGATCAGAAACATCATCCAAAGTATGCGAGAACGAATGCAAGCTGTTATCGGGACTAGGGGACGAAACACCCGATATTAAAATGCAAACACAACAAAGACTTTTTGGTTATTTTTTATTTTGTGTCATTTTTAAATTGACACTGTTAAAACCAATATTTTTGTGAAACTGCTTATTTTTTAAAAGATTACTGCTGGTGCATCAATTTTTCAATAACTGAGTTACAAAACCATAAAAAAATCCTAATTTAGTGCATAAACCCATATTATAGTGAAAATTAAATATTTAAATAGAAATTATCGGCAAGTTATTGGTGGCCAAGTTTCCGTGCCGGTGAGTGTATCAATAATTTGGTCATCAATGGGCATATGGTGATATAAGTGGGGTAAATGATAGATGATAATCTAGCCAATCGACAGTTTCAGGGTTATCCATTATTTACACCACACCCTGTATATATAGAGTAGCTATGTCTAGGCATGTTCGAGATGTTCCTGCTGATTGTTATCAACATGCTATTAAAATTAAAGAAGCTAAAATTAATGTCATTTAAAAACTTATTTGATTTGTACCACAAGAAAAAAGAAAATTTTCTGAAACTTTGATTATGGTACAGGCTAAATTAAATAAAAGTCAAATTGTTGAGGAATTGGATGACGAAATAGAGTAACTAGCCTAGTTATTTTTAAAGGCTATAGGTTGGGTTATAGGTTTTTTTTAGGCATTTTTGATTAATAAATATTGATAAAGAAGCCAATTTTGTTTTGTTGAATTCCTTAGTCCTTAAAAAAAGGGAAAGATAACCTTAAGTCCTGTTGATTTATGATAAGTCTAAAATTATTTTTTGTTGATTAACGTTATTATAAATGCTTTTTATGTTTTGTTTTATAAACTAAATTAAAGAGTGTATTACTATAATTGAATGGAATTTTAATTTCAACATGTCCTGTGGTTTGTTTTTGTGACAGTCTATCACTTACTCCAAATAAATAACAAAATATTATATTTAACTTTATAAACTACGGCACTTTAAACCCGTAGCGCCGGACGAAGGGGCAAAAATTGCCTTTTTAATGTGAAAGGAACAATTACAAAAAACATTTCGAAGAAATCATCATCATCATCATCATTTCAGCCGATACACGTCCACTGCTGGACATAGGCCTCCCCCAAGCGAAGAAATATTTTAGCACAATTGTAAAGAAAGGTCCAAAAGAGCCCTTACATGTGCAAGCCAGATAAGTCGTGAGAATGGCGACCCAAACCTCCTTAGAAACAATTAGGAGACTACAAAAACTAAGCCATAAAAGATTAGGTTGGCTTGACATGTGCACGAGAGACAAAGCGCGGGGGAAAAGAAGGGACGCGGCGGTTGACTCAGGACTTCGGAAGAATGGGACCTAGCGTCAGGGCCCGGTAGAAGACACGTTCAGGAACTAGCTTAGCTTATTATCATAGAGCGATTACGTTGTAATTCTTAAGGTAACATTCTTACGAATGGTACATTACACAGAAATGCTCCAGAAAATGTTGTAGTGACTACAACATTTAAAATGTAGTGTAAAGTGTAACAACAGACGGAGGCAGGAACATGAGTGGACAAAATAAGGGTTTGGTAGGTAGAATTAAAACGAAACTGGCAGAGATAGGATGTGACATGCCATTATTTTTTCACTGCATTATCCACCAAGAAGCATTATGTTCCAAAGTCGTATCATGGAAAGAAAAAATGGACATCGTGGTATCTACTTGTAAACTACATCAGAAAAAATGGATTGACTCATCGTCAATTCCAGCAGTTTCTGACAGATACGGAAGCAGATCATCGAGATGTAGTTTATTATTCTGAGGTGAGATGGTTAAGTAGAGGTGCAGTGCTGAAAAGATTTTTTGATCTCAGAAAAGAAATCAACACTTTTATGAATGAAAAAGGCAAACCTATTCCACAGCTAACAGATGCTCAATGGTTAATAGACCTTGGATTTTTGACAGATATAACTCGTGAATTAAATATCTGAATATAAGGCTTCAAGGTAAAAACAAATTAATCTCTGATATGCACACAGATGTAAAGGCATTCCAAATGAAAAACAAACTCTTCATAAAACATATTGATGAACAAAAGTTAGATCATTTTCCGAATTGTAAAAAGGCTGTCGAGGAAGCTGGAATTAATTTCCACTGGAAAAGTGATAAAATGAGGGATATTTTGATACAACTGCAAACTCAATTCAGTGACAGATTTGGTGATTTTGAGAAAGTTTCAAGCAAATTGAAGATTTTTGCAAACCCTTATTCGTGTGATATTGAGGATGTACCGAGTCATTTACAAATGAACGTGATTGATCTCCAATCTAATGATGTTCTCAAAAGCTCTTTCTATGAAATCAATGATCTTGTTAAATTTTATGGTAGCTTGTCATCTGATTTTGACGAGTTGAAAAAGTTTGCTAAACAGTTCATTACAATTTTTAGTAGCACTTATTTATGCGAACAAACATTTTCAATTGTAAATTATAGAAAAATAAATATGCTTCTCGTCTCAGCGTCTCACAGATGAGCATTTGAGAGCTATTCTACGAATTGCCACGACAAATATGACTGCTAAGATACAAGAAATAGCCTCTCAAACGCAACCTCAGACATCGCACTAAAATTTGTGTAAAATGGGTTTCCTATTTAGGTAGGTTAACTTGTAGTTTGCATTTCTTTATATTTCTATTGTTTTTATCTGATGTAAGTTTTACGTGTACGAATTAAATTCCGTATTTTTTAACAATATTCAATGGCATTTTTGACAAAGAATAGGTCACCGGGTTTGCCTTGGAAGTTACAAGGGTACCGGACGAAAGCTGAAGTACTCGCGAAACCGGAGAACGTCGCCACGTGGCACCGCAAGTGGGACAACATCGGTAGAGCTAGAGGAAATGTCCATTTGCCCGACCCCGCTCTCTTTTTGAGAGCACAGATCGCACGACAAGGTAAGGAGAAGATCAGAGCAGTATGGGTATTTTTATATTTTCAATGGAATATTACCAATTATTATGTGAAGGTTTGTTGGGCTTCTTGGGTTAACGCGAGTATAATGACTGCGGCCCGCCTATAGTTTATTTTGTCACCTTGTGGCCCTTGCTTGCCAAAAGGTTGCCGACCGCTACACAATGTAGTCTATACTCACCTTTAGGAGTGCCAGTATCGTGATACGGTAGTACATATATATTGACTGAGTCGAGTTTAGGCTTAGCTAATATTTATAGTACAGATCTGTGTGTGTGAGTCAAATTACGAATGGATGGGTGTTTATTGTGATCTAGTAAGTAGTGTGTAAGTACGCGAGTGAATCTCAGTGGCTGTGTTGAAGACTGAATATTTAGCGAGTCACGTAATTTGGACTCATCTCTGGAAAACTTCGCAGCTAGACGTAGCTCGGAGGCATAGGTTATGGTCCTCACTTGTGGGTAGAGTAAGGAAGTGAGAAGTGTCGATTATGAACCTCTTCGGCGTCTAGCAAGGCAACTGTGCCATGGATGACAGTTGGCTTGTTGCGCTGTATTTTGAATAGAAATCGTATGCAAAAGAGACTTAGGCTTGACCCACACAACGAGGTACTAAAAATCACATACAAAAGGTATCGTAATTATTGTTGTACTATGATTCGAAAACAAAAACGTAAACATGACAGTGATCAACTTTCTAAAGCATACAGAAATCCTAAAAAAACATGGGCTATTATTAATAACATCACACAACGTAAACCTAAAAAAACTAATAATTCGCAACTACTAGAGATGCTTTCTACCCCACAAGACTCTATTGACAAGGTTAATGACTATTTCTGCAACATAGGTAAACTTCTTGCTGAAGACATCAGAGCTTCAAAGTCCACAGCAGGAAATAGTATCAATTCTGAGTCTGACTCAATCTCGGAAGACAGTCCTTTGGCCACATCTTTTGTTCTTCTCGACACAGACCCTGATGAAGTTCGTGCTACTCTAATGAGTTTGAAATCGGATAGCGCTCCCGGCTGGGATAAAATACAAGTCAACTTTCTCAAGTTAGCGCATGAACAGATTGTACCTATCATTACCCATTTAATTAATCTGTGCTTTGGGCAGGGACTTTTCCCGGACGCTCTGAAAGTAGCCCTTATAACGCCTGTGTACAAGTCTGGGAATGAGTCTGACCCGTCTAATTACAGACCAATTTCGGTACTTCCGTCCATTTCGAAAATCCTAGAGAAACTTATTAACTCACGCCTAATTAAATTCCTGTCTAAATATAAAATACTGTCGCCTTCTCAGTTTGGGTTTAGACAGGGAAAGTCTACTGAAGATGCAGTTCTGTCACTGACTTCTGCTTTGGTGGACGGTGTAGATAGTCGAGCAAAGTGTCTGGCTGTCTTCCTTGACCTGAAAAAAGCGTTTGACACAGTTTCGGTGCCTCTACTTTTACAAAGGCTCGAACGCATTGGCATAAGAGGACACACTCTTGAACTTTTTAAATCTTATCTCAAAAATCGCAAACAAAGGGTTAAAATTACATTGTATACCAGTTCTGAATCAACCGTCACTTTTGGCGTCCCCCAGGGCAGTGTCCTTGGGCCAACCTTATTCCTTATCTATATTAATAGCCTCTGCAACATGAAGATTGATGGTGGGCTCATTTTCTCTTACGCTGATGATACTGCCATTGTCTTCACTGCTAGGACTTGGAACGATGTTTATAGGTTGGCTGAGAATGGCCTCGCGAAGATAACAGCCTGGCTAAACAATAGTCTCCTTACACTGAATGCCTCCAAATCCAATTACATATGTTTTACTAAATATAATAACTCACAGCCTTCTCAAGATTTCCAAATAAAAGTCCATAACTGTCCCAACATTCCAAACCCCGGGTGCTCTTGCTCAAAAATTGACAGGGTACAGCATACAAAATATCTAGGTGTTATGATCGATCAGCGCCTGTCCTGGCACATGCACACCGAACTTATTATGAAAAGAGTTAGGAAGCTAATTTGGACTTTTAAGACATTGAGACATGTGGCTTCCAAGCAACTTCTGAAGCAAGTATACATATCACTGGCCCAATCTATCCTCATATACTGCCTATCTTGCTGGGGAGGTACAACAAAACTCAAATTTTTGGAACTTGAGAGGGCGCAGAGAACCCTACTTAAGGTCATGTTTTTTAAACCCTACAGATATCCCACCCACAGCCTCTACCTATTATCTGATGTTTTGTCTGTAAGAAAACTTTATTTGCTTCAACTCGTACTAAAAAAGCACAAATCCCTCCCGTATGACCTATCTAAGCCAAAAACCAGAAGGAGCTACTTAATTGCTCCAACTGTCAAGGTTAGATCGGCCTTCGCAAAAAGACAATACTCAAAACAATCATCTGCTCTATACAATTTGCTGAATAAAGAGTTACAAATATATCCCATGAAGTTCCGGGACTGTAAAAAGGTTGTAACCGATTGGCTTAAAACTAAAACCTACGACGATATTGAGTCCATAATATCTACTTTGCAATAACCAAAGTAGTTACATTGTGGAAGATATGCGCATCGTTGGTGAAAGAAGAGTTGCATAGCTTCTTTCGACCCCAGGACATTGTCGTAGGGCTTACCGATAACCGACAACCTACATTTGAGCTTCGTTACTAACTGTTAAGTTACTAAGCATACAAATAAATAAACAGGCAAGATATAAATTAACATAAATAAACTTAGCTTTGCTCACTATAACTCACACACCACACAACCTCACTGGTCATATCCACAATTCACACACACTCACTTGCACACACATACATGATACACATTCCACACCTACACGCGCGATCAGGGCATGTTCTGTATAACTCTCATTCATTTGCTGAGCTGTCTGTATAATTTTAACCGACTACAAAAAGAATGAGATTATTATTATTAAGTTACCTTTTTATTTTATTTTATTTATATTTTTTTAGTCTTGCATGTCTACTCTTCAATTGCATAGAAATGACAAGTGGAAGTGCGGAGTCATCTAATACAAGCATTTCATTGCTTAAAAGGTGATTTCCAATAATTTGTATCAAAATGCCCAGTGTAATTGAAATAAACATTTTAATTTTAATTTAATTTTAACTGTAAATAGTTCTGCGACCGACTGACGATGCGTCACGCTTGTTTAAGTTTTGTATTGACTTAGTGATGTCTGAGTAGATCGTTATAAGGAGTCAATTGTTAAAGGAAATGTGTCTTATCCAATAGCAGAGGCCTCACAAGCGAAGCAGTAATGCTTGTAAAGGCTACGGCGCCGTCGCCGGGATTCCGATCCCGATTTGCGGCCACCGTAGACGCGGACTCGCGGACGGCGAGCCATGGGTAGCTCGTTGTCCGATCGTCCGGTAATTAACAGAGTCCAAGACGTCGACGGCGCGCATTATTCCTGCGCGCCTCAAGGAGTTGTCAGCAGCAGGAGGGGCCCCTCCAGCTGGGTCGAAGCCTACTGGGGACAGGGTTGTCTGAAAGGGAGCTCGTGCCCCGGTATGAAGGCTAGAAGGAACGGGATGGGGTTTTTAGTCAGTAAGAGTCTGACACTATCTCCCGCTCCGCCCAAGAGCGGGTTTTGTCATAAGATGATTTTCCCCATAAAAATAAAGGTATTTTATGGATCAATTGTATACTATCGATGCACATAGTCTAGGGTGCAAACTGTTAACATAATTATTAGAATGTCTGTGGTATATTAGTCTTTGTGGAGTATAGAGAATTAAAAAAGTTTTTTTTTATATAGTCTATGATAGAGAATATAAGTTGGCTGCTGTACTAAGAAGTTCTTTTTCTTGTGTGAAATAATCAAAACCAATATAAAATAAAATCAGTATTTATTCCTGTGTCCGCAAACATAAAAAAACCTCAACAGGTTATGTATGGGCCCAGATTCAATAAAAACCCAGATCCATTAAAAACCCGGTGGACACAGGAAAAACAGTGCTAAAATAAAAACAAGAAAAGGAGTGGGTGTCGCCGTGATCCTTAAAACTAAATACAAGAAAAAATCAGTATTAAACAAATTAAATAACAAAAAAAGGAAAGGGAGGAGATAAAAATTGAATAGTTGAAAGATGGAGAAAGTTTTCTCCTATGGAAATTTGAATTTAATATATATGTCAAGGCGGCAAAACTGTGATGTATTATCAAAACTTACACAGGAAGACAGGAAAAAATCTGAAGAATTCATTACTAGAGATGCCAAGGTTCAAAAAAAAATAATAAAATCTATAAATAGAAAGCTGAAAAGTCATATTTTAGGATGTCAAAATACCCAGGAAATGTATGGAAAACTTTGTAAAATCTTTGAAGGACAAGAAGAAAGAAATTAGTCATCATTGTTACAAAAGTTCTTTAATTACAAACAGGATAATAAGTCACTTACTCAAATGATTACTGATATAGAAAATCTACAGTTTCGCTTAAACCAAATGGGAGAAAAAATAAATGAAGAAAAATGGTGATGTCAAAAATTCTAACCTGATTACCAAGTAAATTAAACTATTTCATCACTGGTTGGGAATCTACATCAGAAGATAAAAAGACATTAATTAATTTAACTAATCGCTTGTTAAGTGAGGAAAATAGATTTGAAAACAAGAAAGAAATTCCAAGCTGGCGTTCCAAGCTGTGAAAAAAAGGTATTATTATTTGTTTATTTATCGCAGGACCCTGGGGTCCTGGACCTTTGGGAGTCGTACAAGGGGCCGAAGCCAACTCGCAACTGATACCATAATTTGAAAAAAAGTTATAGAGTTTTAACTTGAAAAGGAGCTGAATTAGAAAAAATACCTTATTAAATTTAAGTACATTATCGATATTACAAAATATTTCGGACCTAATTATAAGTAATATTTAACAGGGTAATTTTTATATTATAATAATCTCAAATTATAATGTTACAGTGTCTGTTTTTGTCAGCGGTAGAAACAGAACCTTCAACAAATATAAAACTAGTAAGCTTTCTATTTTACAGTTATATCGCCTTTTTTTTGTAGGACCCATCTTCTTCTAATATGGCGGTTGATATTCAAAATCAAATTATTGAACCTAAACCTTCGTGCTCGAAGAAGACACTGAGTGATGATGATGAGCGAACCACCGTTTTACAAAATTTTTCAGACATGGAATCGATATTTGACACTTCACGCAAAATCAAGTTACGGCATACATAGGGTAAAACGGGCTGTTTTCCGCAACTCCACGACTAAAGCGCGTATTTTGCGTATAAAACGGCGTACATTACGTCGCAAGTTAATACTAGAACGCAAACATAAAGCTATCATTAATTCATTAAGATAACAGAATATTCGTCTGAAAAAGCAGAGTATCTCCTTCAAATGTGAAAAAACAAATACTGATCAATGAAGATGTACATAAAATGCTAGAAGGAAATTTATTTGGCTCAAATTTATACACCCCAAAGACAAAAAAATTAAAGGTCGAGGCAAACGGCCTGCCAAGTACCTACTCCCCAGAATTTTGAAAATTTTGTTTGACCATGCACTTTTCGTCACCACGTGCTTATAGTTTTGTCAGAAGAAAATTTGAGACACGCCTCCCACATCCTAAAACTTTGACTAAATTGTACTGCAATATTGATGGTTCTCCAGGACTAACTGAAGATGCCTTTATCTGTGCACTGATTGCAGATGAAATGGCTGTCCGACAACAAGTGTTGGATTAATAAAACTCCCCTCGTCAACAACAACAGCCCCTCGTCCATAAGGACGAGGGGCTTGTTAACATTGGTTCTGGTCCCGATGAAAATATAAACAGAATGGCTTCCGAGGCATACGTTTTTATACTCGTTTCACTTAATGAGCCCTGGAAATTACCAGTTGCGTATTTCCTTATGCATGGTCTATCAGGCGTTCAAAAAGTAATATAAAAAAGTTCACTTATATTTTGTAAAGAGAACTTCAAACTTAGTGAATTTTAAGTGACACCTAAAGCACGCTTTTTAATCATGATGAATAATCTATTTGATATAAAAGGTGTCTCAGATTTTTTTCGTTTTTGAATTGACCAATACGCGCCAACCGCATGCTACAGGGAGAGGGGAGTGGTCTCAAACGCTTGGCCGGCTTGTTTAGTAGCCATGAATCGTTTCACGGGACCGCAGCGCGCGTTTTGCGTGCGAGCGTTATATAAAAACTACAATTCCTACACTATTGTTCTACGTCTCTACAAGACACATTTTAATTTAACAAGCTTAAAACATGTGCCAAGTGCCAATTTAATTAAGTACTGGGAGTGCAAGTTTGAAGAGACTGGGAATACAATGCCGGACTAATTGTCTGGGCGCAAAAGTACATCAAGAACAAGCATGAACGTCGACCGCGTTCGCAAGTCTGTTATGGACGACCCACGGGAGTCGTTGAGATTGCGCGCAGCTTCTCATAATTTGAACAAATCTATGGCTCATCGCATTATTTCGAAAGACTTACATTTTCACCCCTATAAAATTGTTATTGTTCAAGAAATGAAGCCCGATGATCCTGATAAACGAGTCGAATTCTGCAGGACAGTGAAAAACCGTTTCAGGAGTTTCAATAACATCTGGTTCTCCAACGAATCGAATTGTCACATCAACGGTCACGTGAATAAACAAAATTGCAGATACTGGGCCTCCGAGAATCCGCTAGAACTGCATCAGAAGCCCTTGCACTCGCCAAAAGTGCTTGTTTGGGCTGCCAAATCCAGTCAAGGAATTATCGGTCTTTATTTTTTGAGGATGACCGAGGTCGAACTCAGACCGTTAATTCCAATCGATATTGCCACATAATCCGGAGTTTTTTGGCTACAGAAATGAGAAACCAGTATGACTACAACCGCAACACCTTTTTCCAGAAAGATAGAGCCTTAGTTGCAAATGTAGTAGTTACAAATGACTCATTAGCTGCTCTTCATGATTTATTCCCTGGAAGAGAAGACATCAACTGGCCACCGAGGTGCCCTGTTTTAACGCTTGCTGTTTTTTCTTATGGGGCTACCTAAGAAGTAAAGTTTACAATCCATTGCCACCCAACCTGAATATTTTGAAGCAAAGAATCACTAAAAAAATTTAGCACTAGGTTAAATGAATGTGAACAAATGAATGGGGCGCATTTGCAAACGGTTGTTTTTCATAAATAAACTTCAAAAACTACTTTTTAATTTAACAATAAATAAAACGAGCTTTAATTGATATTGTTGTCTTTAAAGAATCTAAAAACGAAAAACACTCTGAGACACCCTTTATTACCCCATTTTAACAAAAGGTTTATGCCGTAATGGCTGACCAAGCAGATGAGAAGATTGCGCCACGAGCCGATAATGCTACGACGCACCCCAACGACGGAAGAAGGAAACCAAACATCCCACGTCCGAAAAACAGGGTATCCAAGACGATCCCCAAACCTACAGATAAATCAACTACAGACTCGCACACCCATGGATATGGTTTGAAAAGAGAGGTGAATGAAGAAAGTGCTGCGCATGTTCTAACGAAACTTAAAGTAGCGAAAAATTGTTTGTTAAAAATGTCAGTTGATATTAAGTTACGAGATTCTAATCACACGCTTTTATTTGTGAAATCACCGAGATAAACTGGATTTTTAGGATATTCCTCATCAAAGATACTAGATTTAATACTATATTAAATACTGACCGTGCAATCAAATACCTGCCTTTACATAAGATAATCCATTTAGAACATTTTTTTGGTAACATAAGATGTCATGGTGGGTCTAACAATAATCCCAGTGTAAAGTGTTCGAGAGCAAAAAGCTCTCGACTTACGCTCAAATTAAAAATAGTGGAAGCGGTAAATGCGCCGCTCTTTACCAAATATCTATTTCGTAATGCACATCTGCAGAGGAGCGCATTAATGTGACCACGAGACACGTGTACCAAAACACCATGGATAATAATGAGGATATTTCAGAGTTTAGAGAGAAAGTGATTGAATACAGTGCTGGTTACATCGACCATGCTTTGCTAAAAGTATTAAAATGTCAAACATCAATTGGAGCTTTTATTGGTCAGGCGAACTCAAACAGTGTGCAATACCGAAAAGACATTTTAAAAAACAAGTTACTTTATGCATCCACCATTGTAATGGAAATTTGCCGCTGTCGCGAAATTTCTATAAGAAAAACTATTTAAAAAAATGGGCACAAAATACCGACTACTTTATTACGTTAGTTCTTAAAACTTTTATATTGAAATAGATACCAAATAATAGAGTTAACAAAATGCGTCATAAACAAAATATGTTGAGGCACCTTGTAATTTTTTTCGAAAAATAATCAATACCCCTAAATCGTTTTTTTAGTAAATAAATTCATTTTAAAAACCAGTAACGTCAAAAATTAAAAATTGTAACTCTAATTGATTTACAATATCGACGAATAACTACCGGAGATTTATTGTGAAGGACGGCACAGTTGACACATGAGGCTTGTCACCATCCGGGAGATTCAATTCGTCACATTGTTTCTGGTTGTTCTCGTCTAGGTTACGGAGTTTTTGCATACTTATAACTTTAAGTAAGTAGTGCCTATAACTTTGTAGCCAGCTATGTATCTATCTATCAGCAACATACTCTGAAATATTCTCTTGTACTATTCAGTTCTAGATTCCAGCACTACAGAGATCATGTGCCCGACCCAGTTCTCGATAATGGTTATATCACCTTGTACTGGCATAGACCCATCATCAGTGACAAGACTATTTGTAGCCAATAAGCCTGATGTAGTGGTGAACCGATACGAGAGGCGTGCAATGATAGTTGATATATTCGTTCCTCATGACAAGAGCCACGTGAAAACCGAGATAGATAAGCAGATCAAGTATCTTGACAAGACTCGCAAGCTTATTGACATGTAAGATGTGGACTCAGCGAACATCATACCGAACATGTCGACATAATATACTAAAATCGACCGTATATTCCATTAGAATTTAGACGTATCGCTTTCGATAGCATCCATAATTTGAGTCATCCAGGCGTACGCGCAACTCGTAAATTAGTATCCAGTAAATTCTTTTGGCCAAATATGAACATTAACATGAATAAATGGTCTAAATCATGACTAAATTGTCAAAAAGCTAAAGTCAAGCGGCACACTATTTCGAATTTAGATTAGTTTTCGAACGCGAATCGGTTTGAACATGTTATATCTGTGAAGGCACTACACACCTAGATACGTCATCACCATACATTCGGTTACTGGATTGCGCAACCCAACTTGATGCATCCAATAAAACTAAGCTGCAGATCCGGCGCGGGGCCTTTCGTCACATACATCGGACGTTAGGACAACCTCTTAGTACCTACTCACCTAATATTAAGAATTAATTGTAATTACTTTATTAAATTCATTTAGTAGAAATTTTGGACTCCTCCGCTGCCCATCATATAATTGGCGCAGTCGGTAGGATTGTCGAGTCAGTGCGTGCAAATCAAAGACTATAATTCCACGATCGAGCTGGACATTTGGACATTTGTGCGTGCTGTTCACGTTTCAACGTGCGTCGTCGACAATCCAGAAGAACCAGAAGCAGCCGTTGGAGATCCTGTAGACTGTATCCAGACATCGATACTACGAGAGCCGCCGATATGTACTTTATGTGAGTTGCACAAATTCCTTACAGTCGGTCGCTATTTCCCGCCTACAAAATTTTTCACCCACGATCATCGCGATCTACTAGGGGTATCGAACCCCTGGGCAATCGGTTGTCCTCTCGCATCGCGCTGAGGGACGCTACCCGAAATTTAGAGTTAGATAGCTTAGAAATAATCATGGAAAATCAAGACGATATGATTAATAAAATTGTTAAAACATTAAGACTTGTACCGGAATTTGACGGTAATAGTAATACTCTAATAAGATTTTTATCACTATGTGACCAGCTTGTTGCAAGCTATGTTAATCCAGCACCTGGTCATGAACTAACCAACTTAGCATTATTAAATGGTATATTAAATAAAATCACCGGGAACGCCGCTAGAACACTAGTAACAAATGGTGTTCCCCGGGATTGGAACGGTATTAGGAATACGTTAATTCATAATTTTTCAGACCATAGAGATGAGTCTGCGTTATACAATGATCTATCATTACTATCTCAAGGATCAGATACGCCTCAAGTATTCTATGAGCGCGTGTTAAACCTTTTAAGCACCATCATGACATACCAGTGACGAAGGTTCCATACAACTCGATTCCCACCGGCTTCCCTTCAGAAGTTTAGAACACAACCACTCTCTATCGTAATTGAGAAATGGCACAATCAGTAATTATAAAACTACAAAGAAACATTACAAAACGCCTACACTAAGTATACACTATGGACATTAAATCAACAAAATTTGCTTTTCAACAACATGTTGCTTTAAAATAAGCCGCAGGCGCAATCGGCTTTTTAGCGTTTAAATTTCTATACAAGAATACGTCATGACGTCACACAAAGGTCGATGAACCTGCGCGCTCTAAAGCGCTCCGGCAAGCCGGTTTTTTTTCGAGTTATTTGATAGAGTTTTATTGAATCGGCTTAAAAACTACTAGACTGTTTTTAAAAATTCTTTCACCACTCGAAAGCTACATTATCCACGAGTAACATAGGCTAAATTTTATTTTGGAAAAAAATAGGGTTCCGTAAGATATTTGGGTTTTTCGTACACAAGGTGTAAAAAATCAACCAGAAACATTACTTATTTTGCGTACGCTGCCTGAACTATTAAAGATAGAACCGTAAAATGTTCTAATTAATTGTAGATCTTATAAATATCTACAAAAAAGTCAGCGAAACAGTATACCTATCTATGTCGAGTGAGGCACAACAACCATTTTTTTATCTAATCATCTTGATTTTTTTTTTGGATTACATTTGAACGCATTTATTTTACTCATGCTATTGACCCTTATCAAAATAAATTATTTCATCACTAAGTACAGTTTATGTAGATAATATTTGGTCTTTGAATGATTAAAATTGGACGTTTGGTTTTGAAGTTATGGCGAAATTAAAATATTACGATTTATGCTGGACGGCCCAAGCGTCACCAAGGCGGGGCTCGGGGGTGCGCGTGCGGGAGGTGAGTTTAGATCTATGAGTAAGGTCGTGCGCGAAGTCTGATAATTTTCGTGCGATTTTTTTTAGATTTTGTTCTTAAAACTACACCTACGCAAAAGTTCTTCTCAGAGCTGGTTTTTTTAAACATTTTCATATATCCCTTTACAATAAATATCAACATGCGTAATTCAAAAACAAGAACGATTATCTGACCTAGCAATTATTTCTATAGAAAAACGTTCTTTACTAAAAATTAAGAATCTTCCCGGCTTTTATGTCTTAGCGCACTTTGTAAGAAAGAATAGACGAATAGCTTTAGAGTATAAGTAGTATTATTAGTACTTAGTCGATTAAGTTTTGTTTAATTTACATCATATCATCATTTCACCACAAACGGCTTTTATCAAAGCCACTTCTATTATGCTTGCAAGTAGCGTTGCCAGGCGTCCGGATAAAGCCGGACATAGTCAGGCGGTCCGGTAGGGTCGGGCGTGTCCGGCCAAATTTGAGCATTTTTGGCTTTTGTTAGGCTTTTTAAAGACCATTTTGTTTAGAATTGTCATTAGAGTTTTGCCTTACCTTGTATCGCTAGCACAAGCAAAGTGGACATGTAATAGTATAACAATAATATCACTTAATCTTATGGTTTTTTCATTAGAATTTAAAAAGATTTCATGAATTTTATTAGACTTAAAAAAAATGTCGGCCTTTTTGACCAAACGTCCGGCTAAATAGGATAGATTGTCCGGCTTTTCAGTTCCAAGACCTGGCAACCCTACTTGCAAGACACTGTTTCAATATCTCAGTGCTTACACGTATAGTAAAAGTGGACTGAAGATACATCTGCCTATACAAGACTGAAGCCAGGATGCCAATCACAGATTTTCGGTAAGGACTCAAGACTGCGTGCCCGCGCTCGGAGTAGGCTAGGCAAGCATTTTTTTTTTTGCTCCGGCTTACCTCTCTCAATATTTCACGCTTCGCCACTGTGACATACGTAGAAATACACGATGCTGTCGCTACCACAGTCGAAGCAAAAAGAACTTTGTATAAAAAACTAGCTTTGCAGACGTATCTACGAGGCTTAGCGGAACCTCTAGGATCTAGGATTCGATGCATGAGGCCTCCTTCCCTGGAGAAAGCATTAGAGTATGCCCAAGAGGAGATGAACGTTGTTTACCTCCAACAAAAAATTATACCTTCAAGTAAAAGGTTACTTCCAATATTCCC
This sequence comes from Mythimna lalbum, assembly GCA_949319445.1. NCBI lineage: Eukaryota > Metazoa > Arthropoda > Insecta > Lepidoptera > Noctuidae > Mythimna > Mythimna lalbum. Next base: position 12,228,794 of record OX439357.1, on the reverse strand, counting down.
AAATGCGCTAGCTCAGTGTCCTCAGATGAATAGAAATTTAATGCCTCGAAATTTTGATCCAAATCGCTTTATTCCACAGCAGCCTAGAGCATTTTATCAGGGATCCTCTAGAACCCAACAAATGTTCAAAGCTTTACTGCGATCCAATATGTCCACCGGTTTTAGAGTCAACCCTAGACCCTCAACGTCTCAGCAGGCACCGAACAACCAGCCTCGACCAATGAGCGGTGTTAGTCACCCCGTTGCACGTGTTCTACCACCGACCAATATGCATGATTGGCGTAGTTACGGTAATCCACCCCCTAATAATTACTTTAGAACACGAGAAGCGAACGTGAACGAATTTTTTGTACAAGAACCCGACTTTGACTATTATATCCCGGAGGACTTTTACTACTGTGACTATGACTATGCCCCAGACTGTGTCTCAACTTGTGACCCGACTACTGACTTGACACTGACACAAGACGTCTCCGTAGGTGAACCCGTACCCACAGCTCCATCTGAAAATCCAAGGTCGTCAAATTTTCCAAAGGAAGTCCCGAAAACTTCCCCCGAATAGAAATCAATATACAGGGGAAAAGACAATTGCCTTTTTTAAAATTAAATGTTAGGCCCGACTTTCCACCTTTAAAATTTTTAATTGATACGGGAGCTAACCAGTCGTTCATAAGTCCTGAAACTGTGGCAAAGTACTATCCCGACTATGAACTTGACTATGAACCGTTTATAGTCGCTAATGTGCATGCATCCACCATGAATTATTACTCAATTTCAATACCCTGTTTCGAAGAATTTAAAGACAATAATCCAATCAAATTAAACATATACAGATTCCACGATTACTTTGACGGACTAATAGGGTGCGATCTTCTTGAGCGGTTCTTAGCGAAAATTGACTTAAGTTCTCGCGTACTTAAAACTGAATTTTCTAGCAACCCTATTCATATGTATACCTCCCAAAGTGTAAATTTGTATGAGAACATTATTCCGGCACAAACTTCTAAAATATTAAATTTGCCTATTAATATTGGCCAAGGAGATATACATATAGATCAGCAAGTTATACAAAGTTGTAACATAACTGAATGTGTAACTACAGCAAAAAATAATCGAGCTTTTTTGGAAATATCTAACCCTACGAATAATGATTTAATTCTATCTTTGTCAGAACCAATCATCGCACATGTATTTAGCGAACAAACTGTACCTGCAGTGACATCGGATACATACAATAACAATACTCGTCGAGCCGAGCAGGTGTTATCGCGATTGCGCATAGATCATTTAAATCCAGAGGAGACAATCAATTTAACTACCCTCTGCAGAGAATACTCAGACGTATTCTATATTGAAGATGAACCTTTAACGTTCACAAACCAAATTAAGCATAGCATTAACACCACAGACGAATTACCTGTCTATAGTAAAAACTTATAGGTATCCATATATTCATAAGGATGAGGTACAATCTCAAATCAGTAAAATGTTAGATCAAGGGATAATTAGGCCCTCTACCTCCGCATGGAGCGCACCTATATGGGTAGTACCAAAGAAGAGTGACGCGTCTGGCAAAACTAAGTGGCGCATAGTCATTGACTTCCGTAAGCTGAACGAGAAGACAATTGATGATAAATATCCCATCCCAAATGTCACCGATATATTAGACAAGCTAGGGAAGTGTCAATACTATCCTACCCTTGATTTAACTAATGGGTTTTACCAGGTAGAATTAGACCCTAAAGATATTCATAAAACGGCATTCAATGTAGAGCATGGACATTATGAATTCCTGCGAATGCCCATGGGCTTGAAAAATTCGCCAGCCACCTTTCAGAGAGTAATGGATAATGTACTTCAAGGTCTTCTGAATAAAATTTGTGTTGTCTATTTAGATGATATCCTAGTGTTTGGTACTTTGCAGGAAATCATAGATAACTTAGGTAAAGTATTTCAGCGTCTTAGGGAATCCAATTTTAAGATCCAGATGGATAAGTCTGAGTTCTTAAAACGTGAAACACCATATTTAGGGCATGTTATAACCCCTGAAGGTGTCAGGCCAAATCCCGACAAAATTTCGGCAATTGTGAATTATCCTATCCCAAAAACTCCGAAAAAAATTAAATCTTTTCTAGGCCTTATCGGTTATTACCGTAGATTTATTCCAGATTTCGCTCGTGTTACAAAATTTCTTACCATATGTTTCAGACATATGGTAAGAAATTTTGTAAAAGGGAGCTAAAATTAATATTACACCTGATTATATTAAACATTTTGAACACTGTAAGACTCTTCTGACTAATGACCCGGTACTACAGTATCCAGACTTCTCAAAGGAATTCATTCTCACTACTGATGCATCCAAATTCGCACTGGGCGCTGTACTATCCCAAGGTCCAATAGGAGCTGATAGGCCCATAGCTTATGCATCTAGGACACTAAACGATAGCGAAAAAAATTATTCAACGATCGAAAAAGAACTCCTTGCGATCGTCTGGGCAACAAAGTACTTTAGGCCATATTTATTTGGGCGCAAATTTAAAGTAGTCACCGACCATAAACCATTGCAATGGCTAATGAATTTGAAAGAGCCTAACTCGCGTCTAACTAGGTGGAGGCTGAAATTATCCGAATTCGAATTTAATGTAATTTATAAAAAGAGTAAATGTAATACGAACGCCGACGCTTTGTCGCGTATCGAAATTCATAATGATGAAACTATCTCAATGATAGTTAATACGTCACAAGCACCACGACGTCACCATAGCACGTCATCAACGATTTCAGCACCTGAAGCAATGTCATTGGATAATTCTTCAGTGGTCCAAGATAACCATAGTTCTTCAACTCTTACAGCACCTGAAATTCTAGACATATCGGACGGGGAGACCGCTCACACTAGCGTAGAAAGCCCAATTCTCGAAATTCCCATTAGTGAAAACCCCTTAAATAAATATCGTAGACAAATTATAATTAATATAGTTAGTGACTCACCTACATCTAAGTCTATAATTAAAAAACCTTTTGATACTTACCTGCAAGTTATGACCAATGTACGAGAAACCCATTTTGATAGAGACATTGTAGACCTAATAAAAAAAACGCGTAGATCCCAAATTCCGCACAGCTATCTTAGTCCAACCAATAGAGAAAATGCTTGAAATAGTCCCTGTAATTCAAAGAAGTTTTAAAAGTTCATCTATGAAGTTGATTCTAGTTAAATACCAAATTACTAATATATCCGAATATTTGAATCAACAGGATGCTATTCGCAAGTATCATGAGGGAAAGACAAATCATCGTGGCATAAATGAGACCTACCTAGCCTTATCACGTCCATTTTTCTGGCCTAAAATGAAAACTGACATAACTAAGTACATTAATGAATGCAAGATATGTAACTGTGCAAAATACGACCGTAACCCAATTCGCCAAGAGTTTAGAATCGTTCCACCGCCTAGCAAGCCCTTTGAAACTGCACATGTCGATATTTTAACCATCGAACAAGAAAAATATTTTACTATAATTGATTCTTTTAGTAAATATGCTCAGGCTTACCGTATGGTAGACTGTACAGCCCCTAATATAATAAAATCACTTTTAATTTTTAGTACACATCACGGTTACCCAATGAGATTAATAACTGACCAGGGAACCGAATTCACAAATCAAGTAGTTAGTGAATTTTTACGATTACACAAAGTACAATATCATACCACTGCTGCTCATACCCCGAACGAAAATGGGATGATAGAGCGCTTCCATAGCACACTTCTTGAACATTTACGCATATTAAAGCTGAAACACACAAATGAATGTGCTTTCACTTTAGTCCCTTACGCCCTTTTAGCATATAATAGTTCCATTCATAGCCTGACCAAATGTAGGCCGTTTGACCTGATCACTGGACATTTCGACCCACGGGACCCCACGGATTTAAATCTGTCGGAAAGATTACTACAACAGTACATGCAAGATCACCGTAGTAGAATGGAAACGGTATATAGCCTTGTCCATGAATCATCGCTTGCTGAACGCGAGGCATTGGTGACGCAACGTAACAGCGATAGGGAACCGGAAATGGAGTACTCAGAAAACCAGGAGATATACATACGGAACCCTACTGCATCCCGGCAAAAACTTGCCCCTCGATTTACTCAAGACAAGGTTATTGCTAACTTACCTATTCATATTTACACTTCAAGGAAACGAGGACCGGTAGCTAAAAGTAGACTGAAACGACCTAAAAAGAATAAAGACCCTCAATTGTTACAGGTACCTAGCACTGACGATAATGAGCCTGGGCCGAGCTCAAGAGATCCAACTTGACAGCTTAGACGACGGACCGGGACTTTTACCTTATAATCTAGGAGACACGAAAATCGTATCCCATCATCATACGTTCTTACAGGACATTAACTTAATTCAGATAGAACGACAGATATATGACTTACAACGACAATTACGTGACACTACGGACAAATTAAGTAATAATAGTTTGCTCATATTCAGTGCACAAATTAAGTACTTACATATTAAATTAAATAAAATCCTTTTACAATTAGAAACGCTGCAACCTAGTAGAGTCAAACGTGGCTTGATAAACCCATTGGGCACTTTGATAAAATCAATTTCGGGAAATTTGGATCATGATGATGCTATAAGGTTCGAAAATGCTATGAAAATTCTAAAACGAAATGATAAACTCATTTCCAACAAAACAACAAACTCACGTACTGAATAATTTGACAATAAATCAGCTCAAGTTAGACAAAGCCCTTTCGTACGTCATCAATATGACTATGTCAGAGAGCGATCGTACTTTAAGATATGCTCACCTTGCGCAACTCTTCGTTATACTTAGCGATAACGTACAAGAGTTATCCGGTGAAATAAGTAGGCTAGAAAATATATTAGCTTTTAGTCGCACAGTATCCTTGCACCATTCTATTCTATCTGTTAGGGAATTAAGAACTATGATAAGCAAATTACAGCATTTATATAGCACCGATCAGGTCATAGACTTAGAGATTAGATATTACTATGACATAATTAGTTTAGGTTCATATTATGTCGATAAGAAAATCGTGGTTGTCCTTCAGTTCCCTATCACTCTTCCCACTACTTTTGAACTATTTAAACTTTGTCCAGTTCTTAATAAAAACTTTGACGTCATCCTGCCTTCCTATCCATATGTAGCGATCAATTCAAAGGAATATGTGTCCATGGAGGCTGAATGCCCGAAGGTAAATAACTGGCATATCTGCGAGCAAAAAACAAGTCACCAAATTCGCTCCGGTCAGGATTGCATAGAAAAACTGATACATTTCCAGGAGATAGATGAAACGTGTCAAATCACGCCTATCTCTCTGGCCAAGGAAGCCCTGCTGGAGCTAGACAGCAAGCACTACATAGTTTCGTTCCCGAAGCCCACCAAGGTTCAACTTTACTGCGGCCCTGAAAAACATCAAATTCTGGAAGGAAGTTTTCTGGCTACAATTCCGAAGTCTTGCAAAATGAAAACCCCCAAATTTACATTGGCCAACATCGATGACAAAGTCAACGGAATTTCAATTGAAATCTCAACGCTCCCACGGATGACTAATGATTCTCGGAAGATTCAACCAAATTACCACCTGACTTCAATGGATCTCAGTACATTGCACAAGATACAGAAACAAATTACGCCTGTCGAAATCGATACTGCGGATTCCTCGAGTCTCTACCACACAACAATACCATTGTACGTGATTGTACTTGCATTGTTAAGTGCAGGTGCACTTTTTACCATCTACTTTGTTCGTCGTCATCAAACAAAACTCATTAAAATTGAATCGAATAAGGAAGCCATCGAGTTGTTGCAGCGGAACAAGAAAGCCGCAACTTTTGCCGTAGAAATTGGCAAATAGTTGCTCATCTAAGAGGGGAGGTGTTATATCTGTGAGTGCCTCCTAGATACGTCATCACCATACATTCGGTTACTGGATTGCGCAACCCAACTTGATGCATCCAATAAAACTAAGCTGCAGATCCGGCGCGGGGCCTTTCGTCACATACATCGGTCGTTAGGACAACCTCTTAGTACCTACTCACCTAATATTAAGAATTAATTGTAATTACTTTATTAAATTCATTTAGTAGAAATTTTGGGTTTTTTTTGGACTCCTCCGCTGCCCATCATATAATTAACATATTAATATTGACACAATTGGCCCTCTGCCAGTTACACAAGAGGGATACAGGTACTGTTTGACAATAATTGATATGTATACACGCTGGTCAGAGGCGACATAAACGGTGAAACAGTCGCTAAAATGTTGTACACGGACTGGATCTGTCGTTATGGTACACCTGTAAGATTGACGAGCGACCAAGGTCGCCAATTTTGCTCAACAATTTTTGAAGTTACTAGGTATTAACAGAATACGGACTACAGTTTACCATCCTCAGGCCAATGAAACGATTAAACGATTTACCGGGTGCTCAAAGTTGCCCTGATGGCACGCTTGATCACTAAATCATGGGATGACGAGCTACCCACCGTTTTGTTAGGCCTCAGAGCCACTAGCCGCAGTGATGCTGGAGTTTCAGCGGCACAACTAACGATCGGACGTACACTGCGTTTACCCGGAGATTTCTATGACGCTACGGAAGTAGGTTTATCAGAACATCATAAACCTTGTAGAACGAATAAGGGAAAATATACAATCGTTAAAGCCAGGCCAAACCCAGTGCCAGGACCGCATAGCTATATTCAGTTATATTTTGTGCACCCAAATTTATCTAAAGTGAATATGTTTTTGTCAGAGATGATACTGTATGTTCACCTTTAAAACTACCGTACAATGGCCTGTATCAAGTTTTAAAGCGAGGACCAAAAGCTTACGTTTTATCCAATTACTTATGCGGTAAGAAAAATAACATTTCTATTACCCGGATAAAAAATCGGAAAATGTTAGCGACAGTACACAAATAGGGAATGCAATACGGACTTATCCGTAATCCGAAATTTCTGGATATCTGCCCATTTTTACTCGACTTGTAAATCAAATGGATGCACTGATCGATGGGCTCAGCAGCCAGCGTATAGGTTGCCATGTGGATGGTGTATGTGTAAACAATTTGAGCTATGCGGATGATAAGGTGCTGCTGAGTGCGTCTGTCTGTGGATTGAGGAAATTTCTGAGTACCTGTGAGGAGTATGCCTCAAGCCACGGGCTGAAGTATAATGCAGTCAAAAGTTTCATCTGAAGACGAGGAAGAGTCAGTTATAGAAGGCGAATTTCTAATGAATAAATTTTTGTTACTTTACACACGTTGCTTGTACATGATATTATTACGTGCCTGTACACCCAAGTGACAATAAACATCAGTATAGTCCAGTGACCATCTTTTATTTACATCCACCACATTACTTAAATGCTCTATATTGCTACTTTATGTGGGTAGGTTTTGAATTTTATACATAATTTATATTGAGTTGAAACATTACATTGTATTATAATATTATTGTTTCAGCACGGGGCGAATTAAAACAGCGTAAATGAAAATTGGAGATCATACAAAAGAAGAAATGTTGCAGGCTATCATGTTTGTTAAAAATTGACAATCAATTCGTAAAGAAGCAAAAGAATGTGAACTACCCTACCTAACTGTACTGAGATACGTAGAAAAATTTAAGTCCGACGAAACCACAAATTTAGTACCCAATTATGAAGTAAATGCTGTTTTTACAAGTAACTAATAAATAGAATTAAAAGAATACGTTATAGATTGTGCGCTAAAATTATATGTGCTTACTGCTAAAGATACACGGAGACTAGCTTCCCAATGGGCATTTATGAATAAAATAAAACTTCCTTCTTCATGGGAAGAGAAACATTGCCGGAAAGGAGTGGTTAAGGTCGTTAAAAAAAACACGGATTTAAGTCTCAAGAAACCTGAACCGTGCAGCTTGGCACGAGCCTCGGCATTCAACAAATATAATGTTCAAACATTTTTTAAATCTTAAAAGAAGCCATGCAACGGTCTCCTAACTGCGGTAACGGAACACATGTCTAAAAGGATGTAACCTCAACCACGACAGTACAACACGCGACGCTTCTATCTGAATGAGCGGCTCTCTAAAATTAACAAAAATCTTTTTTACCGGGTGCGTGAGGCTGGCAGTTATCTCGGGTGGCGATATACTTGGACGAAGTCTGGTCGTATCCTTGCCAAGCAGGGAGACGGGAAGCCTACCTACAAGAGTGGATCAAGTCAATCAATTGAAGAAGAATTTCAGCCATCGCTGCAGTCAGTAACACCAGGGCATGTGGAGAGTGAATCAGGTCAGTCAGTTGAAGGAGAATTTCAGCCATCTCTGCAGTCAGTAACACCAGGGCCATCATCGACTTTGCCAGTCCCACATGTGCCTATGAATGTCATGGAGTTACTGGAATTTGGCCGGGCGTCAGACACTCAGGCTCGTTGCTTTTTTCCTAGCTGCCATCAACTTGAGAGATTGAGTGTTCCAATATCAATTAGAAGAAGATTATTTTCCGAGTATAATTATTATGTGCCAGAAAACTGTCGAATTTGCTCTCACCATTTGAGGAGCAATGACTGGTCTGAATTGATGTGGGATTCTGGAGTGGCGCCTTCCAACTGATCCGAAACCGAAAAAAACCACGCCAAAGTCGATCAAAAGTCAAAGTCATGTTGACTGTTTTCTTTGACTATCGCGGTGTTGTGCACTCTGAATTCTTACCGGAAGGTCTAACGGTAAATAAAGAATATTATTTGAGCGTTATGCGGCGTTTAAGAGAGCAAATTCGACGAAAAAGGCCAGATTTGTGGAAAGAAAATTCTTGGATTTTGCACCACGCTAATGCGCCTTCGCACAAGGCTATCATTGTGAACGAATTTTTGACCAAACACTCAACAAATACCATCCAGCAACCACCATATTCACCAGATATGGCTTCTGCTGACTTTTTTCTTTTTCCTAAACTCAAATTACCACTTCGTGGCACCCGTTTTCAATCGATAAAAGACATAAAGGGGAATTCGCGGCGAGAACTGAACTCAATTCAGGAAGCAGCGTTTAAAAAATGTTTTGATGAATGGATTATTCGTTGGCGCAAGTGTATCGTTTCTAAAGGAGCATACTTTGAAGGTGATTAAATAAATTTGGATGAATAACAGACATTTTGTGTATTATTGATCTTTTCCCGGTACTTTCTTGACAGAGTAGTAAAGTACCAGATTACCCAAACGATGGGGTAAAAATCTAAGTATGGCAATATTAATTGTCCGTAGCTGTAGTAACGTACTTATGTCGAACTATCGCTATCTCATACTGCATACGCTGAGGACTTGTCTACCTCTTTTCTCTGTCTACGGTTGCTACCAACTTAAGAATATAAAACTCATATGTCAATATTCCGTCAACTTTGCAAATGGCGCACGAGTGTTGTTTACGAGCGAGCGAAACTAGAATCAGTAGGTTTTTGTTTTTTTTTTCTTATTATGAAATTAGATCCCTGATACACAAATCAGGGATCTACTGAGATAGAATAATTACTGTGTATATTACATATTTTCATAATAATCAGTTGTGAGTTGAAAGACTTACCTAAGCTGTTTAAATTCTGTATTATTTTTTCTAACTGAACTACCATTGAGGAGACATGGTACATTCAGTTCGAGGAGACTTGATCCGGGGATCAAGTCTCCTAAACTCGGTTTGCTTACCAGATTACATTATAACAACTGAATAGATTCTTTTAGTAGTATTTTAAATAACTGTTGCTTTTAGGAAGTAGGGCCCTTACAAGTATTTGACGCGTTTGTATATTATTTGCAGATTTAAAATGCCGCGTGTATATAAAACCAAAGAAGGCAGTAAAAAGCGGGAACATATCAACAAAGATTCTTTAAAATTAGCAGTCCATGATGTAATATACAATAATAAGTCGCTACGGGGTACGGCTAAGTCTTACAAACTGTCCGTAATGACTCTCAAAAGATATTTTGAAAAAAAAAAGACAGGCTATTGATACAGGCAGTTCTTCTCCAAAATATGAGACTAATTATAAACAGGCGCAATATTTTTCTAAAGAAGAAGAATTAGATTTATCTAATTATTTGGAAACAGCTAGTAAACTGCATCATGGGCTTACACCCAAAGCCGCAAGAGAATTGGCTTTCCAATTCGCCGAAAAGAATAATAAAAGTGTGCCACAAACATGGCACCAAAACAAAATCGCGTCATACGCTTGGCTTCATGGTTTTATGAGACGTCACAAGAACTTGTCGCTTTGAGTGCCAGAAGCTACAAGCCTTGCTCGTGCTACTAGCTTTAATAGACATGATGTGTCCTCAATGTATAGGAGAGTTGATACTACCTGTCAGGAGACTTGATCCCCCCCGGATCAAGTTAAGGATGATAATACAGAAGATTCTTCATCGGATGATGAAACTCCTTTGTGTAATTACAGTTCAGGTAATTTTCTTCGTGTCTTGCCTGTTCCTAATAATCTGAAGGGAAAAACGGGTTTAGGTGGACAGGTGAAAAACCAACAAGGTCTAGAATCCCACGGAGAAATATTTTGTTTCATCTTCCTGGACATAAAGCTGCAGCTCGTCAAATAACAACAGAGCAAGAAGCATGGAGTATTTTTTTTCTGATAAAATACTTGAAGAAATTGTTAGGAATACAAATGCTGAAATTGGTAGACAGCGAGAAAAATATAAACGAGACAGACCTATACAGAATACGGAGGATGAAAACGCGGATGCATCGAGTTCCACAAAAATACGACCTTCTTTTGCTAAGGATCCAAGTGTGTTGGAAATCAAGGCTTTATTTGGGCTTTACTACTTAGCGGGGGTTTTCAACATGAATCATGTCACCGCCAAGGAATTATTTGACAAGAACTCAGGTGTTGGCTATTTTCGTGCCACCATGAGCCAAGCTAGATTTGAGTTTCTGACAAACTGTCTGCGTTTTGACGACCGGTCTACTAGAGAAGAACGACAGCAAAATGATAGATTAGCACCAATTAGAAACATTTTTGATCACATTGTCAAAGTTTCGAGTGAAGTACAGGGTGGCCCATAAGTCCTTTAAAATGTAAATTTGGCGCTGGCGGGGCAAAAACAGTACGTTCGGTTTCTGGGAAGTCAGTCGCCATGGAGCGTTTCACCGGTGCGGACGGTGCTTTATGTGTGCGCGAGTTTTATCGGAACAATTTTTCGGCAACCATTGCGCGGCGTAAATTTCGAGAACATCACAATCTACACAACTTTCATGACACTCCAACTGTTCAAACGATCAACAACTGGGTTGCAAAGTTTGAAGAGACTGGTTCGACGTTAGATAAAAAGCGGTCGGGCCGACCAAGGACATCTAGGACGGAAGAAAACATCGACATAGTGTTACAGTCTGTTCGTGAAAATCCTACCCAGTCTACTCGTAAGCGTTCGAGAATATTAAACGTATCTAGAACATCGTTACAGCGGATTTTAAAGAACGATTTACGTCTGCACCCCTACAAAATTCAGTTGGTACAGGAATTAAAAGACACTGACGCCATCCAGAGACTAAATTACGCGAATGAAATGTTTAGCCACTTTTCTTCGTTCAATAACGTGTTATTCTCTGATGAAGCTCACTTCCACATTAATGAGCATATAAGTAAACAAAATTGCCGTTACTGGAGCCCCGAAAATCCAAAACGTAAACATCAGAAGCCATTACACAGCCCTAAAGTGACGGTATGGGCCGCTATGTCAGCTCGTGGCATCATAGGCCCTTATTTTTTTGAAGACGGCAGAGGTCGCGCGATTACAGTTAATTCAGAGCGATATGTAGCAATGATCGAGGAGTTTTTACACCAGCGTTGCAGAATTTTCCAGGCTACAATACGCGGACCTGGTTTCAACAGGATGGCGCGACGGCCCATACCTCTAACACCGCTATGCCCGTCATTTGTGAACTTTTCCCCAACAAAGTGTTCTCTCGAAGAGGAGACATTTCCTGGCCACCACGTAGTTCGGATCTAACCCCGATGGACTTTTTCTTATGGGGTTATCTGAAATCTAAAGTGTATGACACAAACCCGCGGTCAATTGAAGCTCTAAAAGAAAATATTCAAAGAGAAATGGCTAACATCACAGAACTGACTTGCCGCCCAGTCGTCGATAATTTTAGACGTCGCTTACAGGAGTGCCGTGATCGTAACGGGTTACATTTGGATGATGTTATTTTCAAAAAATAATTCCCATTTTATAAAGGTTAATACGAAATAAAAAGGTATTTCTTATTGTAATTAGTTTTTTATTTATTAATTATTTACATGTACTTATGGGCCACCCTGTATTTAGCCCTTCAGATTGCTGTACGTTAGACGAAATGTTGTTGGGCTTTAGAGGTAGATGTATCTTCAAAATGTACATTCCGAGTAAACCAGACAAATATGGTATAAAAATTTTAATGATTTGTGACTCTAAAACTGCTTATATGATAGATGCTTTTGTATATTTGGGCAAAGGCTCGTGCCCTACTAGTGTACCAGCTGCTCACTTCTTTCTTCATTTGCCCCTTCAATTAAAATCCTGCGTCAACTAATTCTCAGTATAGATCGTCCGCACACCACACAAACACTAGGATATGTCCACAATCGGATAGTGTTGACGACACCTTCGCCCTCATCGGATAACGCATGCCTTCTTATTTGGGACAACCGAATGTTGCAATTAATGCATTGCAAACTCGACATGTTAACAGGGCACGTATAAACACACAGCACAGTTAATAAAGCGTCCTTTCGCGAAACTATAATCAAGATATAGAGTACGGAGGAGCAGGTGCTCAACTCAACGTAAAAATAGCCAGATTACTCACTAAATTGCTCAGATGCAGTCAGAAACCACAATCCAAACAACAGCAAAGAACTGAACTGAAACTTCAAAGCAATTGTCAATAATGACAGACAAAAAAGCAGCTGTCAATAAATAATTGCCATATGACTAAAAAAGACATTAAATGTCGAAACGTTTCTTCCATTAAATAATTAATTATTATGCAACAATTATGCATGCTTATGTATAATACGTAAGTGATTAATTATTTTTCTTGTTATTCCCAATACTAAATGATTATTTATCATACCGATATTTGTGTTATTTTACAATGGCAACTTCTGAAAACATAACTGCGTTAAGTTAGGATTTTATTACGTTTAATTATTCAAATCTTTTTATTGATATTTCTTAATAATCCGGAGCTCTAAAAATATAACAATTAAGTATATGAAAATAAATGGCTTAGTTGCCTTAATAAGTGGTATAAATTGTATTACAAAACAACAAAAAAAGTTTGCGGTACGAGATCTGCCATTCGCCTTTGACAACATGAAGAAAACCGCACGCAAGGTTACCCTAACCTTTAATAGTATACTTAACACTTTAGTGACGGATTAGAAGACTACTTGATGCCCATAGCAATCCACGCCCGTGGGGGGTAGGGGGGCCATCCATATGTCAACTAGAATCGGTCTTTAAACCTTTACCTTTACATTTTTCATTTTTAGGACGCCCCAGTCAAGAAAGGCAATCCAGAATTAAAACAGGAGGTGGTCCGCCTGCACCTCCTGTTCAACAAGACACAGAATGGTTTCGTACGGTAATGCCCGTATCAATGTATGGGCTATCGAGTGTTGTTGATGATGACTTCATTAAGACTAAATCCGTGGCCACAAATCAAATTTTGAATGGTTCTCAAGAAGTAAGTGTTTAACCTTTGCATGTATGCATTTTTTTTTCATTTTTACTGTCTAGATAAACATCATAAGAAACTAATTTAATTTATGATGTTTGTTCCTGCAGGTCATCGATTTGTCTATAAATATTGGAGCAAGTGATGTCCAAGCCGATGAACAAGAAAATATAAATCCAAGTGAAAATGTAAGATCAGCTAATTTCTTTTTATAAAAGAATGTTTTTATAATATTACCAAATATACTCAATGTATAATTTTATTTACAGATAATGTGCACTGTTTCGGACACGATATTGGACAATGTATTTGACTCCAAATCACCAGCTTCGTTACTCAGGACACCAGTTTCAAAACCACTTCGTAAGTAAATGTAAAAAATGCTGAAAGGTGATCTATCATTGTAGGTATTATCCTATTACAGGAGAAGTAAGTTAATCTAATTTTGTTTCAGGCATTCGTAAAAGGATGCATAGTAATAGTTGCCATGACTTAAAGTCTGAAATACTTAAAAACATTAGAGAAAGAGAAGAACATATTTATAAACTTAAATTGAAGCATATGGAGGAAAAGAGGAAAAGGAGATTTATGAATTAAATAAAAAAAAAACTTTGTCTAGAGATAAGTTTACTAGAAAATAAATCATGATATAGGTAACAAGTAATGGCTTTTAACACCAACTGTTCACAATCAATTTATTGTGCAAAGAAATTAATGTCTTAAATTTTAGTTCCATTTTTTGTAACTAGATGGCACTGTTAGTTCAGACCCACTTTCTACATTGCGGTGTTAAGATTTTCCGTCAATAGGTAATCTATAGCTGTGAACAAAAATATTTTTTTTGAGTTTGAAATCGAGTATTGAGATCACGCCACGATCCGATACAAATATACCACTATCAAGGTATCCGGTGTTTCATTTATCCGAGATCCGCTTAGTAGTGTCCACCAACTAATCAATTTGCATGCAATTAATCAATTTGCCCATCACCAATAGCACACCAACACTGCATAAATTAAGTGAAGCTGTGAAAAATAATAATTGTTATTAATAATTGTCAATTCTAGATATTTATTCTATTCCTTTCAAAGTTTTGAAGAATATGTACTCTTTAAATTAATTTTACTACAATAAGTTAACATTTTTTTTAAAAGAAAATAATTAAGAGTTAGAAGTTTCAATAATAATAATAGTACCTGCTAAAGTAATTATTAACACGTTGCGGGACGCACTGAATTAGCAGTAGATTTTTTGAAGTTGAAAAATGACAGTACGAGCATTGCCGTACAATTTTAAACTCTTCTAAAGTTAGGTACGGGCATTACAGCGAAATTTCGTATAGAGGAACAAGGAAAACCGTTTTTACTGTCGTATCACATCAATCCCTCATACGTATAGAAGCATTAGAACGCACAAAGTCACACATTGAAAATATATGTGTTAGTGCGTTTTCTATGAAGTCCTCGCACGCACACTACGGTTATGCCCATAATCGGTCTACACAGATTCTATGCGACGGCTCGAGTAGTGTCACGCCACGTGCGGTTGAATAAAGTTGTGTTCGTCGACTTTCGCGCCATTTTTTGTTCACCATATTTATGGACTAACGTGAGTATTTTGACTGATATTTCTATTTACAATAGTTTGTTATACACTTAGGCTAGCAAACAAGGTTATGTAGACAGATAAATCTATTTCAAAGGCGCGTCTTCGGATGTGTAAGTGAATGATTTGTTATGTTTTAGATAGATTCAAATAAAGATTCGAACCGCATTAGTCGTCTTCTGGAAGAAGTTTCAACGCCGGAATCCAACGACAATAATGAAGACCCGTACCACGACGATGAAATTGGCTTCAATGGTCAGTGCAGTGCAATGCGCGGTCAAGTACGGACGTGTTTGCGCTGCTCGATACGAATTTTATATTCGCGTGTTGCGCGGCAGCAGCCGTTGCCCGTTTTTCGTCGCTATGAGTCAACCACTCATAGCCAACGAGCTGTTGGCATTCATCAAACATGCCATCGACTACATGGACGAGGTCAGCATCCTGCAGATCTGCAAGTCCAGTTTCAACGAGGAGGAGATAAGCAGTGCCAAGCTGCTGCTGTTCCAAGTGCTGGGCAAAGTTGACCAGATGCAGTCCCGACGGAGGGATCGCGGCCAGAGAAGTGTGCAGGATATCATCACACTGATGAAGAGCACCGACCCGGACGACGTGCCCGCTTTCGTGGCGAAGGAGTTGCATAAGCTGCCCCCCGTCACGTTCGACCACGTCGATGTCACCAGGTTGCTGAAGGACATAACATCCCTGAAAGCAAGCTTGGCCGATGTACAATCCAAGCTGGAGGTATCGAATACCACCGTGGGTTCACTACGTGCCGAAGTAGAGTTGTTGCGCAACGCTGTTTCGGAAAGTAGGGCGCCTAACAACTCCAGCGTGAATATTCGTCGCGGAGCACGAAATGCATCCATGGGCAGTTTTGAGTCGGCGAGTTGCAGTGCGTCACCCGCTGCCGATAATGCTTGCGTTGCATCTTGTTCCGCCGCTGCCGTCGCTGTATCGTAACCGGTCGAAGTGGTGACGCGTGTAGGTACGTCGACCCCTAAACGTGCCTATTCCGCTATCGTTGCCGCAAACAAACCTGCTGTGTCGCAAACAACGCGACAAGCAGGTAAAACTAGAGGGGGCAAGCAGAGCGATGAGGATGGCTTCACAAAGGTAGAGAAGAAGAAGAGGAAGAAGCCTACATGTCAGAACCAGTGCAGTACCGCGCTGGCAGGACCAAACATGCTGCTGCGTCCAGCAATACCCACGACGCAGCTGTGTGTATACGCGACGTTTCGAGGCTACATCACACCACGAAGGTTGAGGAGATCGTGGAGTATGTACGAGTCAAGACGAACTGGACTTTGAGAGTTGAGAGTTTTGGCCGAAGGGTGTCGTGTATCGACGATTTCGTGGAAGGATACCGACCTCGCAGCGAAACACGACGCCGTCACTTCGTGTGCAATAGTTTATAGTTTAATAATAATTAGTTATAGTGTCTTTTTTATGTATTAGTTTATTATTTTGTAAGATTATTTGTGTATTTATCTATGGGCCTTAGTTGCCTGATAATAAAGAATTATTATTATTATTATTTTTATTATTAATGGAATCTCAGCGCGCCACCGCCGCCGTTATCATTCGTCGTCTAGTAGCGATAACAATGCGCCGGTAAGTCCATCCCTGCAGTATCCAGCCCTTCAGTCAGAACAGCTCGTTGCCCAAGGAGCCAGTGATTTATTGCAGCCTACTGACATGGACCTCTCCTTTCAGTCTCCAGAGATGGAACAGCCTGGTGTACAACCTGCTGCACAATCTGCCAATGACAATTTTCACGATATGAATATTTTCGTTCCGTCTCCGGAGGCTACCGATTCAGAGCAGCTCCAAAATAATGAAGAGTGGTCGCAAACGACTATACCAATCGCTGATTTCCACTCTGAGGAGTCCTCATCGGGACCAAGATTTGATGTAAATAGCATTCAAACGCCACTAGATATGTTCAAATTGGTTTTTCCGGAAAGCCTAATTGATTACATAGTTAAATGTACTAATAAATATGGTGAAAAACTAACTGGTCAAGGTGGGCCACGCACTGGAAACAGACGTCGATTCAAACATTTTAAGATCACTTGTTATTTCCACTGCCGAAATTGATAAAACGCACACTGCGGAGAATATAGCAAGCGCCCTACGCCATGTTTTCAATGAATGGCAAATAGAATAAAAAATTGTTACTGATCGGTCAGACTGCTGCTTGCTGAGTTTGGATAGTCAGATGCACAATAAAACATTTCTAATGATCCTGGCCCCAGTTGTTACCTTTACCACGAAGATAACCTGTCAAGTATAATACAGTTAAGTGATCTAGAGCCAACAGCTTCTACATCTAATACTCTCAAACCTAGCCACCATGACCTCGATGTCGAAATGTCGCGTGTGCTGGAGTCAAATTACCTTCAGTCTACTGATTATGACATAAACTTGATTAATTGTATTTCAAATTTGCCGTGCTTTCGCTCGTACAGCCTTGTCAGATCTTAATTTTCTGTTTGTTTTTTAATTTTAAATTACTTTGATCTCAACACAAAATAATGTGTCTCTAAATAACACTAGTCTTTGATTATGAAATATTTTTAAAAGTATACTGTCTTTCATCATGTTATCTAAAGAGATAATTGGGGCCGCGCCGGCCACTTGTAATTATTTTATTTTACGTTACACGCATGGCCGTCAGCGAGCAAAAGGTGTTTAAGTTCACCTTAGTTGTGCCGGTCATTTAAGCCCCCCATGGCCCCAACGCTTCTACCAAGTGCCGGTCATTTTGACCCTCCATGGCAGCCAACGTGGTAACCAGTTCCAAACATTTTTCATGATGACGAGGACCTGATGCTAGAACTGGGAAGCAGCTGATGGAACCTTGGGATGCTTACTAGTAAACTCGTCGTGTTTGGGCTCAATAGATTCGTCTTAACCAGTTTTGAATATTTTTCATGATGGACTTGATGCTAGAAGTGGGAGGTAGCTGATGGAACCCTGGAATTCCTACTAGTATGCAGAGATATTCACTCTATCTTTTGACTGTCTGTGTTAAAATTGAGAAAATTATCTGAGAAAAGAATAAGACGGCTAGAAATTATAATAGAACCTTAGGTAGACGTATATTAGTATTATGGCGTCTAATGCCACGATTCATCGCTTAGTAACTATATTAGATTGGAAAAGTACAACAAAAGACAATCTAAAAAGCACTGAAACATTACACTTCCAAACAAGCAAAACTAAGCGTATAATTTTAGAAAAAATACACCGCAATAAAATTGTAGTTCGTGGTGAAATTTCGTACCGAAATGACATATGCAACTCACTTCCTATAACAAAACGTGGAAAAACTATTGCTGGAATCTTACCTCGTCGAACAGATGGAAGATTTAATGTTAAATTGAAAAGTTGAACGATGTGGCCAAATTACAAAAAAAACATAGTAGCTTGGAGAGACAACAAAATTGTCACTCTAGCTTCCAATTTTGCAGGAAAACACCCAATATCTGTTGTAAGAAGTTGGGACAAGTCTAAAATACAGTTAAGTGATCTAGAGCCAACAGCTTCTACATCTAATACTCTCAAACCTAGCCACCATGACCTCGATGTCGAAATGTCGCGTGTGCTGGAGTCAAATTACCTTCAGTCTACTGATTATGACATAAACTTGATTAATTGTATTTCAAATTTGCCGTGCTTTCGCTCGTACAGCCTTGTCAGATCTTAATTTTCTGTTTGTTTTTTAATTTTAAATTACTTTGATCTCAACACAAAATAATGTGTCTCTAAATAACACTAGTCTTTGATTATGAAATATTTTTAAAAGTATACTGTCTTTCATCATGTTATCTAAAGAGATAATTGGGGCCGCGCCGGCCACTTGTAATTATTTTATTTTACGTTACACGCATGGCCGTCAGCGAGCAAAAGGTGTTTAAGTTCACCTTAGTTGTGCCGGTCATTTAAGCCCCCCATGGCCCCAACGCTTCTACCAAGTGCCGGTCATTTTGACCCTCCATGGCAGCCAACGTGGTAACCAGTTCCAAACATTTTTCATGATGACGAGGACCTGATGCTAGAACTGGGAAGCAGCTGATGGAACCTTGGGATGCTTACTAGTAAACTCGTCGTGTTTGGGCTCAATAGATTCGTCTTAACCAGTTTTGAATATTTTTCATGATGGACTTGATGCTAGAAGTGGGAGGTAGCTGATGGAACCCTGGAATTCCTACTAGTATGCAGAGATATTCACTCTATCTTTTGACTGTCTGTGTTAAAATTGAGAAAATTATCTGAGAAAAGAATAAGACGGCTAGAAATTATAATAGAACCTTAGGTAGACGTATATTAGTATTATGGCGTCTAATGCCACGATTCATCGCTTAGTAACTATATTAGATTGGAAAAGTACAACAAAAGACAATCTAAAAAGCACTGAAACATTACACTTCCAAACAAGCAAAACTAAGCGTATAATTTTAGAAAAAATACACCGCAATAAAATTGTAGTTCGTGGTGAAATTTCGTACCGAAATGACATATGCAACTCACTTCCTATAACAAAACGTGGAAAAACTATTGCTGGAATCTTACCTCGTCGAACAGATGGAAGATTTAATGTTAAATTGAAAAGTTGAACGATGTGGCCAAATTACAAAAAAAACATAGTAGCTTGGAGAGACAACAAAATTGTCACTCTAGCTTCCAATTTTGCAGGAAAACACCCAATATCTGTTGTAAGAAGGTGGGACAAGTCTAAAAAGCAATACATTTCTGTTGAACGTCCTTTTGTCGTAGGAGAATATAACCGACATATGGGCGGTGTAGTTCTATTAGATTGTGTGATGGGCCACTATAAGATCAAACTCCGTAGTAAGCGGTGGTAACTACGTATTTTTTATCATTTCCTAGACATGGCTATGTGTAATTCATGGCTTTTATACCGACGAATAAATGCAGCAAAAGGTAGTACCAGTAAAATTCTCAGCTCTGCTGAATTCCGATTAGCTATAGCAGAGACTTTATGCAAATATATGACGATTAACCGAACAAAGCACAAAAGTGATATTGAATATCTTATCAAAGATAAAAAAGAAGAAGGGTCCAACTCAACATGTTCCTCCAAAAGATGTGAGGTTGGACCAATATAGGCACTGGCCGAATTAGGTGGATAAGAGAATGAGGTGCAAATTTCCAGCCCTGTGCAGAGTATACCCAAACAGTTTGCGAAAAATGTGGGGTTAGCTTATGCTATAATAAACAAAACAACTGTTTTAAAAATTTCCATCTATCCTAACTTTCTTGAACATTTTGAAGCAATGTTGTATTTCTGCAACATATATGTACTTTCGAAGATGTAATAATAATAATATAATAATAATAATAATATTCCACAACTATCACACAACGCTGTCTAGTCCCAAGCTAAGCAGAGCTTGTGTTATGGGTACTAGACAACTGATAAACATACTTATAAATTTCTAAATACATACATATATAGATAAATTACACCCAGACACAGAACAAATGATCATGCTCATCACATAAACATTTGTCCTGGGTGGGAATCGAACCCACGACCTTTGGCTTAGCAGTCAGGGCCACTAACCACTAGACCAACAGGCCAGTCGATGTTACAGAATAACCAAAGAAAATGAAAAACAAAAACGGAAAATAGCAATATTGAAAAAGAAAGTAGATTGTCTAAGAAAAACAGTTTATAGATACAAATTGTTATTGACATGTCAGCAAAATTATAAGGATGAAAATGAAGAAAATTTTGAACCTTCATTACCAACAACGCCAACTTTTCCAATATCTAAAACTGAGTCCTTTATTCAGCAGTTAAAAGATGTACCTTCGCCAGAAAAAGATAAAGTAAGAACAGTTATTCTTGAAAAGAACATATTGAGCGAATGTTTGACAAACTCATACAAAAACGCTAAAAGTAATGCTGAAAGACATATTTTAAAAAATATTTTCAACAATGCTCTTGTTCACAAACATAAAATGAAAACTAGATTGGGTTTTTTTTTATGGTGGGCAAAAATCATCTTATGACAACCCCCGCCCTTGGGTGGAGCGGGAGATAGTGTCACACTCTTACTGACTAAAAACCCACCCCGTTCCTTCTAGCCTTCAAACCAGGGCACGAGTTCCCTTTCGGATAACCCTGGCCCCAGTAGGCTTCGACCCAGCTGGGCCTCTGCTGTTGCTGACAACTTGAGGCGCGCGGGAACAGTGCGCGCCGACGACGTCTTACGGTAACCATTTTTTAGTAAAGGATAAAAAAATGGTTATGGTGGGTTTATCCCTAAGAGATAGACATATACCATCGCGGACTTTTTTGTTGAACTTTTTAAGGTGGGCAATACTGTAGTACATTATTTTGGTCTATCTCGTAGGGTAAAGCCAGCGTTTGCAATATAAGCGCAAAAAAAACGTGCTTATTTACGACATCACATTAGAAACCTCTAAATTTATCAGTGTTTCTCTACTATATTATACATATAAACCTTCCTTAAGAATTACCCTATCTATTAAAAAAACCCGCATCAAAATCCGTTGCGTAGTTTTAAAGATTTATACTATGTAGTGATATACAAGGTGTATCTACAAAACCTTTCAGGAGGCAATTATGTTAGAGAATAAAAGACTTTCTGTATGTAACTAACTGTTTTCTTTATTTTATTTTCAGGCGAATCTGTCCCTCATGAGTCGAAGAACCGTGGCGGAGATACACAACCTGACACTTCAAACATTGAAGCCACTTTTGTTGCATCAGGTAGCTATACATACATATTAAATACATATAAAATATTTCTGGTACTATGCTCATAATTTTTTTTTCATATAGGAAAAAAATATAATAATTACTTGAATTACATTAAAATGGCAGATGCATTTCTAAAAGCGGAAGCACAATTGCTCCAATATTTTGAGTTTGGCCTATTAGAAGCACCTTTGTAAACATATTTTTTAGTTCTAGAAGGTTCTCTGAGGAATGCTCGAATGTAGTTATTGCAAACAAATATTAATTAGAATAACTACAATTTAGATTAATTAATTAATTAATCTAAATTGTAGTTATTCTAAATATATTTGTTAACTAGAATAGAAATATATAAATGAACGTAAAATCTATGTTACAGGTTTACGGCATCATGGTGTTACAGGGGCTACTGTGATAAAGGAGCATAATTATTGTATGCTGAGCAATCCCAATCAGACACCGTTTGTTGAAGGTATTTATTATTATATTTGGTTTGTTTCCAGTAGTTCTACTAAACAGTTCTACAGTAGAACTAGTGGATTTGTCACGCGATCATGACCGTGGTGTGCTGGGCACATTTTGGTTTGTCATCTATACATGACTAAGGTGGCCAAAAGGTTAAATAAAATTTGGCACAGAGATAGTCTATCCATACTATAGGCTCAAAATGGGACAAAGGACAGTTTTTATCCCAGAAATCCCATGGGAACGACGCAGTTAAAACGCGGGGACAGCCAATTTTCACAAAAATATCTTTTAATCAAGTTGGACATTCAATATAAAAGTAAATTAATAATCATTGGTGACAATTTTTAGGGTCCCGTACCCAGAGGGTAAAAATGGGACCCTATTTCAAGACTTTGCTGTCCGTCTGTCTATCTGTCTGTCTGTAAAAATAAAATTAAGTAGATATTTAACGGGGGCCCCCATACAACAAACGTGATTTTTTTGCCGATAATGGTACGGAACCCTCCGTGCGCAAGTCTGACTCGCATTTAGCCGGTTTTTTTTTCAAATTATTTCAATTAAATTTTTGGTTTTTAAATAAATTTCAAATCTAGAAAGGACATTTTTATCATTAATTTCTTTACTATTTCAGGTGGTTCCAAAAGAACTGCAGTTTACAAATGCATGCAGATGAAACCATTGCAGACGAAGATTAAATATTTACGTAGTGAAATATCCCGTTTACGAAAAAAAAAGCAAATCCTTTGCAGAACGATTGGCGAATGCAAACAAATTATCGAAAGACCTTACATTGCAACGTATTACCCAACAGGTGACAAAACCAGCACAACTGTTTATACGAATGCAACTTCAAACAAAAAAGAAGCTTAAGGGTAGACGTTTTTCAATTGACGAAAAAATCTTGTCTTTGGCCCTCTTCAAAAAGAGCCCGAAGTGTTACAGATTATTGTCAAGTTTTTTCACACTACCATCTGCAAAGGCAATGAAACGCCTACTTAGTGAAATTAAGGTGTCTCCAGGCATCAATCCCTTAATATTTGAACGAATAAAATGTACTGTTCAACATAAAGTTACTTCAGACCGCTTGTGCAGCCTTATTTTTGATGAGAATTACACCGCAGGTTAATTATAATTGTCATAAAGACCAATTGGAAGGTTTTGCAATGAACAAAGAGAACAAATTTTCAGATCATGTCCTTGTTTTTATGGTTAAGGGCATTAAACGTAAAGCCGCGTACGCACGTACGAACAAATTTGTTGCGTTACATGATACGCAACAACTTGGTTCGCACGTGCGTACCACTATCGAACATCGAACACTCTGTTCGTCAAACATGTTCGCGGCGATCCTTGTAGTGTGTTCTGTATGGACGGTGTTCGAAGAGCTTTAATAAATGTTACGCAACAAAACTGTTCGTATACCTAGATCAGGGCGGGGTGCGGGCGGGCGGCAGAGGTCCTACCCGTACCTCAGTTCTCGACGAGTAGCCGTCAAGGTTATTCGCGTGCTATGTTTATTATTAAAAACATCCCTAAGTTTCCCAGTCATGGCCGACGAAGAAAATTTTCAGTGGAACGTGGAGAACACAATTTTGTTTATAGATTGTTATAAACAAAAGCCAATATTATGGGATCCGACTGATATAAATTATTATAAAAATGACTTGAAAAATGATGCCTGGTCAGAAATAGCAAAATGTTTGAACACAAATGTGGAAAGTTGCAAACATAAAATGACCTCACTTCTCAGCGCTTTTAGAAGGGAGAAAAATAAAACCAAGAAAGGCAAAGGTACTGGAAAAGGTAATTTTTTTTTGTACTTATTAGTTATCACATAAGTAGGTAGTTATATTATAATGTTACTATTAGTAGTAGGTTATTAATACACTCATTTTTGATTTTTCTTTTTTAAAGGAGCATCTGAAGTTTATAAAAGTAAATGGTATGCTTATGAAGCAATGTCTTTTTTGATGGATCGTGATAAACCACGAAATCGGCGAGATTCTGCGCAATGCACACAGTTCGATTTTGTAAGTAAAATTAACAGTATTTGTTTTGCCACTGAAGTTTGCCTTCTTTCATAAAGTAATCGGAGAGTTCATGTCTTATTTCTTTGGGTGTTGTAATATTTCTTGTTGCCATAGGGCGAAGTGGCAACCAGGAACGAGTATACTCTTCGGTCTCGTTCGGACGTAATGTATGATACAATTCAGATTTTTCTCTCAAAAAATTATGCAAATGTGCAATGGCCATCAAAACTATTTGCGCTTTGTGTGGCTGCAACAGCATTGGTTTCTTCAAAACTCTAAAAACAGATGCCATAATACCAAATGTATGTTCGACAGTAATACGAGCCCGGCTTAAACGATAGTTGTAAATTTTTTTTTTGTGAGCCCCTGGTATGTGTACCAACGTATGGCGTCATTAAATTTTCTTTTAATGGAAAGGCTTTGTCACCTGCAAATAAATATGGCAAATTGACTCTTCTGCATGGCAATGGTATCGGTGAAGGTAAATTCAAAGTACCTTCTTCCATCATAGAGTTTATTTTGCAGTCTCTGAATACTCCTGCATCTGATATTCTCCCTTGACATCCCACATCAACAAATATAAATCTTTTACTTGCATCTACGACGGCCATTAATACAATACTGTACGTTCCTTTATAGTTATAGAAATCAGATCCAGAATTAATAGGCGATTCCAATACAACATGTTTCCCATCCAGTGATCCAACACAATGAGGAAAATTCAATGATTGTTCAAATTCTTCCGATATTTTCAGCCACTCGCTTTGGGTTGATGGTATCTGGAAAAAATCATACTTATTACATTTTTACAGGAAAACGAGGAATCGCAACAATTGGAGAAGAACTGCAAAGACGCGCAGCCTTCCTCTCCCGTGCCTGTGGCTCAACTGGCTGGCGAGCGAAATGCGGGGCGAGGGGAGTAAAACCACAGAGTAAAATATACTGATATTTTGTACTTACTAATTTTGCCGCTGGTAATGATCAATTTTGCATGACAAAAGTTTGTTTTTTTCTTTTCAAATTAATTATACAGTTTAAGTTTGTAAAAAACATTCTACAGATTCTTTGTAATGTATGTAATAATATTTATGCACTTAGTGATTGATTGTAGCAACGCAGCATTAGAATTGAAACACCTATTCGGCAATACTCACGATGGGACACTGAAGGTAGATGATTTTTAGCATATTTTTGTAAAATATTTATTAAACCCATTGGAAATAGCAATTCACGTTACCGTATGGCTATAGTTTAATATTAGTATAATATTAAACTATAGCCATACATATTTCGTTCTGATAGAAAGCACACACTCAAAAAGATTTTTATTTTTTTTATGACTACAAATAGCGAATTTGCACGAACTCGTAGAAGTACCCTTAAGAATTCTTAAACGAGAAACTTATAATGGGAATAAATCATCAAAAGAATCATTAGTATCAGTATCACTGTTAATATTTTGAATAGTTGAAACACTATCCTCGTCGGAACGTTGTTGGGGTGAATAATTTGAACTACCAACTCGTGTCGAAACTTTAGTCTGTACTTCACTTATTCGATTTTGTTCTTCAGTAGCGTGTGAATCGGTTACGTTATCGGTTACGTTCCTTGAGTTATATCCATAACTACGACCATAATTATTATTATAATATTCGTAATATCCACTGTCCGCTTTACGAAATAAATCAAAAATTTCGTACTGAAGCATATTTTGGGTATTTTTTGAGTATTTTTCTAACTTCGATGCGATAAATTTGCAAAAATGTTGTACTTCAGGGTCACCACTTCGCTCCTCCATATTTTTTTCGATAATAACCAAGTAGCATCAGTTAAGGACAAAATGACAAAAATAGATGACGCAATTGATAGACAATTAAAGCAATTCCATATTAGGAAAACACCCGGAGATATTTACAGAATAGATGATAGATCCAAAGGCAAAACTATAATCAAAGATGTCTGGATACCTATCAATAACACAAGAGACCAAATAATTCAATTCCTAAAAGAGCACACAATTCCGGATAGAGTTTTTCATTGTTATTTTCATCACGAAGAATATTACCCAATATTTTGTGAAGTCTACAAAACAATATTTAGCAATCGTGGACCAAAATTAATAAGATGCATTAATAGAGTCACCGTAATAGAAAATATTTCCGAACAAACAGATTTAATAAGGAAATATCATGAAGGTAAAACCATACATAGAGGTATTCAGGAAACCTATAAACACATACATAGAAATTACCACTGGCCAAACATGTTATCTTCAATACAAAAAGTCATTAACAAGTGTGACAGCTGCTTAAAAAGTAAATATGAACGTAACCCTTTAAAATTACCATTATCACTAACAGACATACCACATAAACCAATGGAACACATGTTCATGGACCTGTACAGCAGTGGAGGCATAACTTTCCTAACAATAATAGACAACTTCACAAAATACGCACAAGCCATACCACTTACAGCTTCAACTAGCATACACATTGCTGAAGCATTACTTAGTATATTCTCAGTTATAGGTGTACCTAAGAAAATTACCACAGATTCCGATACAAAATTCGATAACGAAGTAATAACGGAAATCTGTAAAATGCACAATATACATATTCACTTCACAACACCGTACAACCCCAATTCAAACTCTCCAATAGAAAGGCTGGCTCAACAACACTAGCTGAAATCGTTAGAATACAAAGATTAACAGACAAAGACGATCCAGCGAACCTCATGAAATACGCCATAATAGCGTACAGCAATACTATTCACTCTTCAACAGGATTTACACCTTTTCAATTGCTCTACGGGCATACAGATAGTAGAAACCCACTTGAATTGCATTGCCCTAAGGAATTTTACCAAGAATACGTTGTTAAACATAAACAAATAATGGAAAACACTCAAAAATTGATTAATAATAAGCTAACAAACGAAAAACAACAAGTAATAGACAGGTTTAATAAGAATAAAGAAACAGCACAATTTAAAATAGGCGATATTGTTTATAAACAAGTAGCGAAAACGGCTAGGAGCAATAAACTAGAACCTAAATATCAAGGCCCTTACACAATTGTTCGTATACATCCTGAACAGATAGCTGAAATAGTAGGCAAACACGTGAACGCAAAAACAATCAGAGTTCACTTTCGCTTACTAAGGCGTCCTGAAAATGTTTCAGGAACGCCATCGCCATCTTCGCAGTGGTCCGGCTCGCCGCTGCCACAGCAGTCATACAGCCAATAGACAACCACAATGGGATCTTAGTGCTAACAGAAGCCAAAGCCCAATATCAAATAGACACCTATCACTTAGCGGTAATCTACAATACAACGAAATTAAGGGAACTCTTTTTAGATATTTGCAGTAATTACTATACAATTAAACTAAAACAAAATAGTTCAATAGACACAACGGCCCTTACTAAACAAATAGACTACCGTATAGATACGATAGAAAGTAAGCAACTCTATTTAGGGTTAGAAACCATAGGTTTTAGATTAAGTTATAGATATAAACGTGGCCTTATAGATGGCCTAGGCAGCGTAGTAAAAGCCATCACAGGTAACTTAGACCAGAATGACGCTATAACATTCGATAACGAAATTAAATCAATTCAATCATCACTTAATGGTGATAGAGTTAATCAAAAGAAAACAATTAGTATTATGCGAGAATTCATGAAGGAATATGAAAACAATCTGAGAAATATTAAGAATAACCAATTAGAAATATATAGAGCGATAGATAGATACTCAACTCAGCAAACAGAGTTCGAAACTAACTACTTAACAACTAGCATCTTTAATAGCATCGAGAATTCGCTTCAACAACTTTACGATAGATTGGACACGCTAGAAAACGCATTAACATTTTCCAACTTAGAAAAAATGCATCCTAGCATAATCGACCCTTCTTATCTATTAGAAGAATTAAATAATATTCAAAATGAAATCAGCGGAAACCTAGCTTTCGCCCCAAACATTAACAACATTAAATTATGGGAAAAAGCTATTTCAGTAACAGCATATAATACTAATGAATCGATTAACTTCATATTAAATATACCAATAGTAGCAGAAAAACCTTATAACCTATTTGTATTCCATTCCTAATAACAATAACACGATCCTTATCCCTAAGAATCCTTTCATTATCTTGGGAAATAACGAGTTTGCCTATCCTCACGAGTTATGCACCGGGATAGCAGAAGATGAAGTCATCTGCAAACACTTAGAATGGAACGCACTGCTGCACTCAACTGACTGCATAGCTCAACTTATCCAGCATCAAGAACCGCACAACTGCACCTATGCAACGGCAACTTATGAGAACAACATCATCCAGCAAATCAAGGACAACAGCTGGATAGTCATCATGAAACAGGAAGAAGTTAGGAAGACGATCTGCGGTAACGACATACAATACCAGCGTCATAAAGGAGGTTTTTCTGAACAGACAACAACTGCAAGGTACAAGTTATGGATAGAACATTACCAACGCATCAACGTTACATCAACATCAAGGAAACAATACCACTTCCACGCGCGCATCAAGCACCTAAAGTCCTACCTATCAAAATAAAACTAGAAGACATAGAGCTAGATAACTTGAAGAAAGCAATCCATCTATCTGAAGAAATAGAACCCTCGATAATAGACCCAGTAGTCATCTCAAGCACTCCTAGCTGGTCATCAATAACATTATACATCATAGTTCTGGCAACAGGAATCGGAGTGGCAGTCTACAAACTTTGGTGGATACCCAGGTCGGCGCATACCTCAGCCCTGCAACAACCAGAACCTGAAACACTTCAGCTTCAGTCGCAGTCTTCGGCACGCCTCCATCTTAAGGGGGGAGGAGTTATATAGTTGTAACTAGGATATTACACAATAACCTTCACTATAATAAGGTGATATACATGTTATCACATTAGCTTCCTGGTATTGCGATAACAGGAAGCAATTACATTAGTAATAAGTCTTTGTTACTTGTATTTAACTCATAAGAAATTGTACTAAATAAAGACAGTCTTAATCTGCTCTTCAAGCGGAACACACCTCTTGTTCCCTTTTAAAAAGCCTTTCGCCTCAGCCCACAACCTAACTCACGATGATCCTCCGCGACGCGATGATACGGAAAACCGAGCACAAAATTTTACTTTTTACATTAATAAATCATCAACGTGGCCTGCTACGTCCCCGCGAATTGATGAACCACTGCAACCTGCTACGTCCCCGCGGCTTCATACAGCGAAAGGTTAACAACCCCAGAGAATTGAATCGCAGTGGCGTATAGTGAAACGGTGTTTTTACAAAGAAAATTACAATAACAGGATAAACATTAATAATACAATTTATGAATATCAGAGGACTTTATAAACTCATCGCTCTCTATTATGGAACAAGAAGACGACACTGCACTGGCATCTCGTATACTGCAGTTTTAATAAACAGTAAAAAATTTACTCAAGACTGGGGCGACCTATCCGACAAGGAGCCTATAAGAATAAATAATTGACTGCCTGTCTTGTCTTCGCGAGTATCTTTATTCTGGCAATGGTCGTCAAGTACAGGAAATTCTCAGTCAGTCAGTGCGCCGAACCTGGTAAGCGAGGCGTCGTCGTACCTATTTACGTAAACCGCCATTACCGGAATTTTAAATTTACATATTTTCTGGCATTCCGATTCTTACCCAATTGCACCTAATTTATTGCCCAACTGATAATAATCAAAACACATACCCTGATGCTTTTTGTAATTTTCAGATAGTTGTGACGAAAAAAGTAAGAGTTGCAAGCCCTGGCTCTGTGCCTGCTACTCGCAAAACCATCAGCCAGCCAGTCTGACTCACAGACAGCACATCGTCTTCCAGCCACTCCTCACTCGAGGACGCAACACCACCGCCCAGAGCCACAGCAAATAGAGAACAGAAAGACGTGGCCTTGGCATACGACGAAGAATAGCTTTTCGGGGCTTCCGTTGCTTACCGCGACCTATTGAGTCACCCGCTGAGTTCTCACGTGGCAATGAGGAAGCGTAACCTGCTGATTCTCGACGTCGCTATGATCAACCGAAAACTGCTACGTCCCCGCGACACGATGATCCTCCGCGACGCGATGATACGGAAAACCGAGCACAAAATTTTACCTTTTACATTAATTCATCAACGCGGCCTTCTACGTCCCCGCGACACGATGATCCTCCGCGACGCGATGATACGGAAAACCGAGCACAAAATTTTAACTTTTATATCAATTCATCAACGCGGCTTGCTACGTCCGTCCCCGCGACACGATGATCCTCCGCGACGCGATGATACGGAAAACCGAACACAAAATTTTACTTTTTACATTAATTCATCAACGCGGCCTGCTACGTCCCCGCGAAATGATGATCCACTGCAACCTACTACATCCCCGCGGCTTCATACAGCGAAAGGTTAACCCCAGAGAATTGAATCGCAGTGGCGTATAGTGAAACGGTGTTTTTACAAAGAAAATTACAATAACAGGATAAACATTAATAATACAATTTATGAATATCAGAGGACTTTATAAACTCATCGCTCTCTATTATGGAACAAGAAGACGACACTGCACTGGCATCTCGTATACTGCAGTTTTAATAAACAGTAAAAATTTACTCAAGACTGGGGCGACCTATTCGACAAGGAGCCTATAAGAATAAATAATTGACTGCCTGTCTTGTCTTCGCGAATATCTTTATTCTGGCAATGGTCGTCAAGTACAGGAAATTCTCAGTCAGTCAGTGCGCCGAACCTGGTAAGCGAGGCGTCGTCGTACCTATTTACGTAAACCGCCATTACCGGAATTTTAAATTTACACTAATTTATTGCTCAACTGATAATGATCAAAACACATACCCTGATGCTTTTTGTAATTTTCAGATAGTTGTGACGAAAAAAGTAAGAGTTGCAAGCCCTGGCTCTGTGCCTGCTACTCGCAAAACCATCAGCCAGCCAGTCTGACTCACAGACAGCACATCGTCTTCCAGCCAATCCTCACTCGAGGACGCAACACCACCGCCCAGAGCCACAGCAAATAGAGAACAGAAAGACGTGGCCTTGGCATACGACGAGGAATAGCTTTTCGGGGCTTCCGTTGCTTACCGCGACATATTGAGTCACCCGCTGAGTTCTCACGTGGCAATGAGGAAGCGTAACCTGCTGATTCTCACGTCGCTATGATCAACCGAAAACTGCTACGTCCCCGCGACACGATGATCCTCCGCGACGCGATGATACGGAAAACCGAGCACAAAATTTTACCTTTTACATTAATTCATCAACGCGGCCTGCTACGTCCCCGCGACACGATGATCCTCCGCGACGCGATGATACGGAAAACCGAGCACAAAATTTCAATATTTATATCAATTCATCAACGCGGCCTGCTACGTCCCCGCGACACGATGATCCTCCGCGACGCGATGATACGGAAAACCGAGCACAAAATTTTAACTTTTATATCAATTCATCAACGCGGCCTGCTACGTCCCCGCGACACGATGTTCCACTGCAACCTGCTACATCCCCGCGGCTTCATACAGCGAAAGGTTAACCCCAGAGAATTGAATCGCAGTGGCGTATAGTGAAACGGTGTTTTTACAAAGAAAATTACAATAACAGGATAAACATTAATAATACAATTTATGAATATCAGAGGACTTTATTGTTACGCCGTTAAATTTCAACACGTCATATCTCCGACAAAATAAAGAGTGGCAACGAATAATTAAAACGCATTGCTGTTCGAAAGCTCTAGAACCAAAGTACCTACCTAGCCTGGCAAGATCTGGAACATTCCTGCATAAGTACTCCTTGTACCTACTATTTAGTAGGTATGTAATCTGTAGGTATCTGTAGGTGGATAAGGGAAATGATACTTTCCGCCATTAACAATAGAGTCGAAATTCGCGTGAGTGACTCGCGAAGGACAAAGCAATAAAATTGATTTATGGCCTCGCGACGCGACTCTATTGTTCTGGATTTATCCTGAGACGTCAGTATCTAGAATTTTCTTTGCTCCGCGTATAAATACGAGCCCCCGAACGGAAGTGAGTCAGTTCTTATTTCGATTGCGATCAAGAGCGATCTACCTAAGTGTGCGAAATGATTTTATCTAACGACCGAGGCGATAGTATAACGGAACTGTAGTACCAACTGTGATTTGGATTATTGTTGACTGGACTAATTACTTATTGTTTGTGGTAAATAAAGTTCTTTATTGGTAAATCGGCATTTAGTTACCCACGTACCTAACAACTGGTGTCAGAAGTGAGATGCCATTACCACAGAAGGACGACGAACAGCGACCACGAACAAGGAGGCAAGCAGAGATGGATGCTGCGCGTCATCGTATGGAAGAGGAAGATCAGGCTGGTATGGGAGCAACGGCAGCTGCTGAGGCGCCAGCAGGACCATCCTCGGAATTGAACCTCGCTGCGGTGTTGGCCGCTATGCAAGCTAGTATGGAAGCCGCCCGCCGCGACCAGGAAGCTGCTCGCCGCGAACAAGAGGCTAACCAGCGTAAGCTCCAAGACCTAATCGTGGCTAACCAAGAAGAAGCTCGCCGCGAACAAGAAGCCGCACGCCGCGAACAGGAAGAAGCTCGCCGAGATCAAGAGGCTAAGCAGAACTTGATCCTCGATAAAATCGACCACGGCCTCGTCACGTTGGGCGAGAAGGTAAAGAATCTCACCTTAGAGGTCAAGGAGGTTTCCGCCCGAGCTGATAGCCTCGAAACAAGAATTGATGGCCATGAAGATCGACTGCTGGACATCAATAAAAAAATTCTCAAGCTCTAAGCACGCGAACCCGTTGCTGTTGGCTCACCATCGCACACCCCTTGTGCATCGGCCGCAATATTTGATGTGCCGCGTTTTGATGGCACGTCTTCCTGGACGGCATTTAAGTACCAATTTGAGATATTGGTTGAAACAAACCGCTGGGATGATAAGCAGTCTTTTGCGGCATTAACTTTGGCTCTACGAGGGGACGCTCTGCTGGTCCTAGAGAACCTTCCTCCGAACAGCAGGACATTGGAGCGTCTCATGGAGGGATTAGACACTCGCTATGGAGACAACAAGCACCTCGAGCACGTTTTCCGCGCGCAGCTTCGTGAGAGAACGCAGAGGTCGAACGAGAGTCTCCAGCAGTGGAGAGTCGAGGTTGAACGGCTGGTTCGGCGTGCATACATGTCGATGACACCAGAGACGGTGGAAGTAAATCTGGCGCAAGCATTTATCGAGGGCCTACGGGATACTGAAGTCAGGGCTACGGTGCGACTCGGACACCACCAAACTCTAAAGAGCGCGATGGCTCACGCTTTGGAAGTGGAAGCCGTACGAAAAGATTCTTGTACGCACAGAGTTCGGGAAATGGTGGTCTCGCCTACAACACAGCCACGTCACAGGGAAGTGGTGGCTTCTTCTTCGACAAAGTCCCGCTATATTCCGACGTGCTACGGGTGTGGGGAAAAAGGGCACATTCGTACCGATTGCCCCAAGAGGAAGAGGGGAAGTGTGGACTCCGGAACTCAAGTTAACGAGGTGTCGTTAAACTAAAAGTCGCCAGGGCCGCGGGGCGGGTGCTGGCTGGTCAAGTGAAGGCCCCAACCATCACCATCAATCAAGTTCACGACGGAAATAGTTTGATCATCGAAGGGACGCTGAATCATAGTGCTTGCAATTTTACCGTTGACACCGGAGCGTCGCAAACAATTGTAAGACCTGAGTTGCTGAAACGAACCATCTCGTGGCAAAGAAAGTCTCCATCCTGCCAACTTCAGACAGCAACCGGCCAGCCAGTCGCCGTCCTAGGTGATACAGAAATCGAGTTAAAAATTGGTGATCAAGTGTATACGCACCCTGTGTTAATTGCAAATATTACGGACAATTGCATACTAGGTCTCGACTTCTTGCGGAATAACAGATGTATTTTAGATATCGATAGGGGAGTATTGAAGTTCCCAGATAAAGAAGTCTTCCTGCGAGGAAATAATTCATGCAACCTGTATTGTTTAAAGAATGTTACACTGGCTCCGAGAACAGAAACCTTAATCGAAGTAAAATTAGGCCACGATACGGAAAACCGAGCACAAAATTTTACTTTTTTCCTTATTTAATCAACGCGGCCTGCTACGTCCCCGCGAAACGATGATCCACTGCAATCTGCTACATCCCCGCGGCTTCATACAGCGAAAGGTTAACCCCAGAGAATTGAATCGCAGTGGCGTATAGTAAAACGGTGTTTTTTCAAAGAAAATTACAATAACAGGATAAACATTAATAATACAATTTATGAATATCAGGGGACTTTATAAACTCATCGCTCTCTATTATGGAACAAGAAGACGACACTGCACTGGCATCTCGTATACTGCAGTTTTAATAAACAGTAAAAAATTTACTCAAGGCTGGGGCGAGCTATTCGACAAGGAGCCTAAAAGAATAAATAATTGACTGCCTGTCTTGTCTTCGCGAGTATCTTTATTCTGGCAATGGTCGTCAAGTACAGGAAATTCTCAGTCAGTCAGTGCGCCGAACCTGGTAAGCGAGGCGTCGTCGTACCTATTTACGTAAACCGCCATTACCGGAATTTTAAATTTACATATTTTCTGGCATTCCGATTCTTACCCAATTGCACCTAATTTATTGCCCAACTGATAATGATCAAAACACATACCCTGATGCTTTTTGTAATTTTCAGATAGTTGTGACGAAAAAAGTAAGAGTTGCAAGCCCTGGCTCTGTGCCTGCTACTCGCAAAACCATCAGCCAGCCAGTCTGACCCACAGACAGCACATCGTCTTCCAGCCAATCCTCACTCGAGGACGCAACACCACCGCCCAGAGCCACAGCAAATAGAGAACAGAAAGACGTGGCCTTGGCATACGACGAGGAATAGCTTTTCGGGGCTTCCGTTGCTTACCGCGACATATTGAGTCACCCGCTGAGTTCTCACGTGGCAATGAGGAAGCGTAACCTGCTGATTCTCACGTCGCTATGATCAACCGAAAACTGCTACGTCCCCGCGACACGATGATCCTCCGCGACGCGATGATACGGAAAACCGAGCACAAAATTTTACCTTTTACATTAATTCATCAACGCGGCCTGCTACGTCCCCGCGACACGATGATCCTCCGCGACGCGATGATACGGAAAACCGAGCACAAAATTTCAATATTTATATCAATTCATCAACGCGGCCTGCTACGTCCCCGCGACACGATGATCCTCCGCGACGCGATGATACGGAAAACCGAGCACAAAATTTTAACTTTTATATCAATTCATCAACGCGGCCTGCTACGTCCCCGCGACACGATGTTCCACTGCAACCTGCTACATCCCCGCGGCTTCATACAGCGAAAGGTTAACCCCAGAGAATTGAATCGCAGTGGCGTATAGTGAAACGGTGTTTTTACAAAGAAAATTACAATAACAGGATAAACATTAATAATACAATTTATGAATATCAGAGGACTTTATTGTTACGCCGTTAAATTTCAACACGTCATATCTCCGACAAAATAAAGAGTGGCAACGAATAATTAAAACGCATTGCTGTTCGAAAGCTCTAGAACCAAAGTACCTACCTAGCCTGGCAAGATCTGGAACATTCCTGCATAAGTACTCCTTGTACCTACTATTTAGTAGGTATGTAATCTGTAGGTATCTGTAGGTGGATAAGGGAAATGATACTTTCCGCCATTAACAATAGAGTCGAAATTCGCGTGAGTGACTCGCGAAGGACAAAGCAATAAAATTGATTTATGGCCTCGCGACGCGACTCTATTGTTCTGGATTTATCCTGAGACGTCAGTATCTAGAATTTTCTTTGCTCCGCGTATAAATACGAGCCCCCGAACGGAAGTGAGTCAGTTCTTATTTCGATTGCGATCAAGAGCGATCTACCTAAGTGTGCGAAATGATTTTATCTAACGACCGAGGCGATAGTATAACGGAACTGTAGTACCAACTGTGATTTGGATTATTGTTGACTGGACTAATTACTTATTGTTTGTGGTAAATAAAGTTCTTTATTGGTAAATCGGCATTTAGTTACCCACGTACCTAACAACTGGTGTCAGAAGTGAGATGCCATTACCACAGAAGGACGACGAACAGCGACCACGAACAAGGAGGCAAGCAGAGATGGATGCTGCGCGTCATCGTATGGAAGAGGAAGATCAGGCTGGTATGGGAGCAACGGCAGCTGCTGAGGCGCCAGCAGGACCATCCTCGGAATTGAACCTCGCTGCGGTGTTGGCCGCTATGCAAGCTAGTATGGAAGCCGCCCGCCGCGACCAGGAAGCTGCTCGCCGCGAACAAGAGGCTAACCAGCGTAAGCTCCAAGACCTAATCGTGGCTAACCAAGAAGAAGCTCGCCGCGAACAAGAAGCCGCACGCCGCGAACAGGAAGAAGCTCGCCGAGATCAAGAGGCTAAGCAGAACTTGATCCTCGATAAAATCGACCACGGCCTCGTCACGTTGGGCGAGAAGGTAAAGAATCTCACCTTAGAGGTCAAGGAGGTTTCCGCCCGAGCTGATAGCCTCGAAACAAGAATTGATGGCCATGAAGATCGACTGCTGGACATCAATAAAAAAATTCTCAAGCTCTAAGCACGCGAACCCGTTGCTGTTGGCTCACCATCGCACACCCCTTGTGCATCGGCCGCAATATTTGATGTGCCGCGTTTTGATGGCACGTCTTCCTGGACGGCATTTAAGTACCAATTTGAGATATTGGTTGAAACAAACCGCTGGGATGATAAGCAGTCTTTTGCGGCATTAACTTTGGCTCTACGAGGGGACGCTCTGCTGGTCCTAGAGAACCTTCCTCCGAACAGCAGGACATTGGAGCGTCTCATGGAGGGATTAGACACTCGCTATGGAGACAACAAGCACCTCGAGCACGTTTTCCGCGCGCAGCTTCGTGAGAGAACGCAGAGGTCGAACGAGAGTCTCCAGCAGTGGAGAGTCGAGGTTGAACGGCTGGTTCGGCGTGCATACATGTCGATGACACCAGAGACGGTGGAAGTAAATCTGGCGCAAGCATTTATCGAGGGCCTACGGGATACTGAAGTCAGGGCTACGGTGCGACTCGGACACCACCAAACTCTAAAGAGCGCGATGGCTCACGCTTTGGAAGTGGAAGCCGTACGAAAAGATTCTTGTACGCACAGAGTTCGGGAAATGGTGGTCTCGCCTACAACACAGCCACGTCACAGGGAAGTGGTGGCTTCTTCTTCGACAAAGTCCCGCTATATTCCGACGTGCTACGGGTGTGGGGAAAAAGGGCACATTCGTACCGATTGCCCCAAGAGGAAGAGGGGAAGTGTGGACTCCGGAACTCAAGTTAACGAGGTGTCGTTAAACTAAAAGTCGCCAGGGCCGCGGGGCGGGTGCTGGCTGGTCAAGTGAAGGCCCCAACCATCACCATCAATCAAGTTCACGACGGAAATAGTTTGATCATCGAAGGGACGCTGAATCATAGTGCTTGCAATTTTACCGTTGACACCGGAGCGTCGCAAACAATTGTAAGACCTGAGTTGCTGAAACGAACCATCTCGTGGCAAAGAAAGTCTCCATCCTGCCAACTTCAGACAGCAACCGGCCAGCCAGTCGCCGTCCTAGGTGATACAGAAATCGAGTTAAAAATTGGTGATCAAGTGTATACGCACCCTGTGTTAATTGCAAATATTACGGACAATTGCATACTAGGTCTCGACTTCTTGCGGAATAACAGATGTATTTTAGATATCGATAGGGGAGTATTGAAGTTCCCAGATAAAGAAGTCTTCCTGCGAGGAAATAATTCATGCAACCTGTATTGTTTAAAGAATGTTACACTGGCTCCGAGAACAGAAACCTTAATCGAAGTAAAATTAGGCCACGATACGGAAAACCGAGCACAAAATTTTACTTTTTTCCTTATTTAATCAACGCGGCCTGCTACGTCCCCGCGAAACGATGATCCACTGCAATCTGCTACATCCCCGCGGCTTCATACAGCGAAAGGTTAACCCCAGAGAATTGAATCGCAGTGGCGTATAGTAAAACGGTGTTTTTTCAAAGAAAATTACAATAACAGGATAAACATTAATAATACAATTTATGAATATCAGGGGACTTTATAAACTCATCGCTCTCTATTATGGAACAAGAAGACGACACTGCACTGGCATCTCGTATACTGCAGTTTTAATAAACAGTAAAAAATTTACTCAAGGCTGGGGCGAGCTATTCGACAAGGAGCCTAAAAGAATAAATAATTGACTGCCTGTCTTGTCTTCGCGAGTATCTTTATTCTGGCAATGGTCGTCAAGTACAGGAAATTCTCAGTCAGTCAGTGCGCCGAACCTGGTAAGCGAGGCGTCGTCGTACCTATTTACGTAAACCGCCATTACCGGAATTTTAAATTTACATATTTTCTGGCATTCCGATTCTTACCCAATTGCACCTAATTTATTGCCCAACTGATAATGATCAAAACACATACCCTGATGCTTTTTGTAATTTTCAGATAGTTGTGACGAAAAAAGTAAGAGTTGCAAGTAGAGATGAGAGGTATATACTGGTAGAGGTATATATACCAAGTATGTGCTTCCCAGTACACAGACCGGGTACGGACCAAAATACTGGGTAAATACCTTGAAGGTATGACGTCAGACGCATAGTACGATACGAACCGCTACCACAAGGTAGCGCCCAGTTTGTGCGGTATCGGTAGTTCGGTACGCCGAAGCCACCCGAAACTACCCGACAGCTTACGAAGGGACCCGAAACGTCATTCGTGCTTTATGAACATTCGGATGATTTAATTTAGTTAGAAAAAATGGGTACCTACTTATTTTTATGTGCTTAAGGAACATAATTGCATAATTACATTTTTTGTCACGACGTGAAAGAGTTCCTTAGTTTGTTTATGTTAGGGAATATCGAGTGTAGGTACTGTAGGTACGTACCTAGGTCGACAATGTTTTGATTTTTTGCGTCAGTTGGATCTCATAATGCATAATTACGTATACTTGAAACGTCGTACCTACATTATAATGGATGCATACCATACTTATCGCATACGTTTACTTATCGAAATCCTACCACACCCAAATACTTAGAAGTATTTTAATACCTGGTATTTGTACCAGGTATTTAGTGATACCCATACCTTAAAGGCCGGGTATGGAGAATGGCAGGTATATCTCATCTCTAGTTGCAAGCCCTGGCTCTGTGCCTGCTACTCGCAAAACCATCAGCCAGCCAGTCTGACCCACAGACAGCACATCGTCTTCCAGCCAATCCTCACTCGAGGACGCAACACCACCGCCCAGAGCCACAGCAAATAGAGAACAGAAAGACGTGGCCTTGGCATACGACGAGGAATAGCTTTTCGGGGCTTCCGTTGCTTACCGCGACCTATTGAGTCACCCGCTGAGTTTTCACGTGGCAATGAGGAAGCGTAACCTGCTGATTCTCGACGTCGCTATGATCAACCGAAAACTGCTACGTCCCCGCGACACGATGATCCTCCGCGACGCGATGATACGGAAAACCGACCACAAAATTTTACCTTTTACATTAATTCATCAACGCGGCCTGCTACGTCCCCGCGACACGATGATCCTCCGCGACGCGATGATACGGAAAACCGAGCACAAAATTTTAACTTTTATATTAATTCATCAACGCGGCTTGCTACATCCCCGCGACACGAGTTATATAGGTGTAACTAGAATATTACACAATAACCTTCATTATAATCAGGTGATATACATGCTATCACATTAGCTTCCTGGTATTGCGATAACAGGAAGCAATTACATTAGTAATAAGTCTTTGTTACTTGTATTTAACTCATAAGAAATTGTATGAAATAAAGACAGTCTTAATCTGCTCTTCAAGCGGAACACACCTAACTGGCGCAGTCGGTACGTCGCGTTCTATCGGTTCCAGAGCGAAGTAACTTCCGTAAACCTTGAATCCGTGGCGTGAACAAAGAACCTTCGTGGGCAACTAGCAGAAGCGGCAGGCAGCAGAAAACCAGCTTGAAGACGAAGACTCACCTAACATCGAACAGCCTTCAATAGGCAATGCTCGTGGGGCAATGCTGTTTATTCCCGAGACCCCTTTCTCTTATTCCTGGCGCATTTACTATAAACAACTTTTTGTGGTGTATTTAGTGTCGAGGTATTTCGTATTTTGTTTGTAAAATACACTTTATCGCTTGTTTCTCAAACAATAGTTACGATCAAACTCACATAGATAAAAATGGCTAGTGACAAGAAAGTACTAGATGAGAAACCTATCACTGAAGAGAAGTCGATTCCCGCCGACTACTCAACGTTCTCAAAACTATTACCCTGCTATGATGGGAATAGGAGAACACTAGCCTTCTACATAGAAGGTGTGGAAAATGCATTAAGCTTAATAACTAATAAGGACGACGAATGCATAGCGTGTCTTATCAGAAATAAACTGACAGGTAAAGCTGTCGAAGCTCTCTCGGAGAACCCAGGCACCAGATCCTGGGGAGACATTAAAGCAGTCCTCCAGAAAAAATTTGGTGAATTTCGAACAGAAATTCAATTAGTCCAAGATTTAATGGATATAAAAAAAGAAAACAATACTATTAACGTATTCGGAGATAAAATCAGGTTACTTATGAGTACTCTTATCTCAACCAACTCAAGTAGGCGCGATTATTATGAGCAAATGGTTCTCGAAACCTTCCTAGACAAATTAAACCCCATCACGGCTATCTTAACCCTTCAGATACCGTCAATTAGAGACACAATAGTAAGACAATAGATGCGCGGCCACCGGGTGTCGCTTGGGGATTCATGAATTAATTAGATTAAAATACGTGCAAAACCTTGACCAAGCTATTACGGTAGCCAAACAAGAAGTTAAGCTTAGGGCTTGACGTACGGATCAAAAAACAAACACATTTAAATCAAACTAGCCGAATAAACCGGGCTCTTTCCAAAAGAAATTCCCAAATAAACCTAACAATAATGAACAACCTAAAAAACCAGTTCATTTCCAAAACAAAGTGGACGATAACGATGAAAACGACGCCACCCCGGAACAGGAAACTGACGAAATATCCGAGGAAATAGAAGAAGAAAATTTTCTAGTCGACCTAGAAAATTTAATGACAACGTAGTTTTCATAAACAACATACAAAACTACAATCGTCTTCCTTACATTTACATCAGCGAACTAGGCGGCAGATTTTTATTAGATACAGGTGCGTCACAATCACTTATAAATCCAAAAATTTTACAGGACCGGAAAAATATAGAGATAAAAATAAAAAATGTAACACATTTTATAAAAACAGCTCACGCAACCAAAGCAAGCAAGTAGCCTACATAAAATTTCCAAAAAAATTATTCAATAAGGGAATTACACATAATTTTTTACTATTTAACTTCGACTCAGACTTCATGGGACTATTAGGTTTAGACTTATTAGTACCACTAAAATGTAAAATAGACATAAAAAACATGGTACTTTGCAAAGATAATGCAATCATACCAATTAGAGACGACATAAAATCACATAGCAAAATAGGACCAAAATGCGAACAAGTAGTTAATTTACTATGTAACTACAGAGAAGGTGAATACTTTTCGGAAAAAATTAAAACAAAAAATGGATTAACCTTCCCAGCAGCTTTAGTCACAGTTAAAGATAGAAACGCTCTAATGACAGTAGTAAATAGATCAGACAAAACAATTATTTTAAAAAACAATTGCCATTTAAACTTGCAAAAATTAAAATTAAAAAATAATACAGAACATCACTCAATTTATAACATTAAAGAATCATGTAAAAACATAGATAAGCTGCAAAAACTAAACTTAGAGAGGCTACGAACAAATCACATGAACGCGGAGGAAAATCGAGAAATAAAGAAACTCTGTTATAATTAGAGATATTTTTCACTGTGAAATAATCCCGCTAACATTTACACATGAAATCAAACACCAGCTTAGATTAACAGATAATAAACCTATTTTTGTTCGTAACTATAGACAAGCACCAAAACAAAAGGAAGAAATTTAAAAACAAATAAACCAACTCCTGGAAAATAATATTATACAGGAAAGCAACTCTCCTTGGTCATGCCCAGTACACATAGTTCCAAAGAAGGTTGACGCTTCAGGGGAACAAAAATATAGGTTAGTTATAGATTATAGAAAACTAAATGATAAGACGATAGAAGATAAGTATCCTCTGCCTAACATAGATGATATCTTAAATAAATTAGGACGAGCCCAATATTTTACAACAATTGATTTAGCCTCAGGCTACCATCAAGTAGAGATGCATCCAGATGACGTTGAAAAGACTGCATTTAGCATAGATCGAGGACACTACGAGTTTCTCAGAATGCCCTTTGGTTTAAAAAATGCACCAAGTACTTTCCAGAGATTGATGGATTCCGTATTACGAGGTCTAGATAACGTACTAACAAACCTAGATGACGTAATCATATATTCCACATCTTTACAGGAACATTTGGATAAATGCAAACAAGTTTTTGACAGATTCAGAGCACACAATCTAAAAATTCAACTTAATAAATCAGAATTCCTGCAGAAACAAGTTAAGTTTTTAGG
The DNA here is from genome assembly GCA_949319445.1 of Mythimna lalbum. Taxonomy (NCBI): domain Eukaryota; kingdom Metazoa; phylum Arthropoda; class Insecta; order Lepidoptera; family Noctuidae; genus Mythimna; species Mythimna lalbum. The sequence continues at coordinate 12,185,511 of OX439357.1, read as the reverse complement.
ACACACCTTAACAGACAAAGGCCTTAAGCCAAATGAAGACAAAATCGCAGCAGTAAAAAAATTCCCCCTTCCAAAAACACAGAAAGAAATAAAGTCCTTTTAGGATTAGTATTATATTATAGAAAATTTATTCAAGACTTCGCGAAACTAACCAAACCTTTAACTAAGTGTTTAAAAAAAGGCAGTAAAATATCAACAACACCCGAGTATACACAATGATTCGAAAAATGCAAAGAAGTACTCATTAATGCACCAATATTACAATATCCAGACTTTGAGAAACCTTTCATTCTAACTACAGACACTTCAGACGTAGCAATAGGCGCAGTTCTTTCTCAAGGGCAATTAGGTTCAGATAAACCAATAGCATACGCCTCACGTACACTATCAGACACAGAGCAACGATATTCTACAATAGAAAAGGAACTATTAGGCATTGTATGGGCTATCAAATACTTTCGTCCCTACTTATACGGCAAGAAATTTACGATCTACACAGATCACTGTCCGCTTACTTGGATCATGTCCATAAAGGACCCCAATTCCAAACTCACACGCTGGCGCCTAAGATTAGCAGAATATAACTACGATGTGCAATATAAAAAAGGCAAGGCTAACACAAACGCAGATGCACTCTCAAGAGTTCAAATAGTACACCATAACGAAGTTAGTAATAACACAAACACAGAAAATCCTCAACCTAGCACATCATCAGACAATATAGATCTATCAAACATTGATATTAGGACATTATTAGGCATGCCCATTACCCCTGATCACACAAATCAATCACAGGAGAACAAAGAGCAAAAAGCACCAACAATTCAAGATGTAGACAATAACCAAGTAGCATCAGTTAAGGACAAAATGACAAAAATAGATGACGCAATTGATAGACAATTAAAGCAATTCCATATTAGGAAAACACCCGGAGATATTTACAGAATAGATGATAGATCCAAAGGCAAAACTATAATCAAAGATGTCTGGATACCTATCAATAACACAAGAGACCAAATAATTCAATTCCTAAAAGAGCACACCATTCCGGATAGAGTTTTTCATTGTTATTTTCATCACGAAGAATATTACCCAATATTTTGTGAAGTCTACAAAACAATATTTAGCAATCGTGGACCAAAATTAATTAGATGCATTAATAGAGTCACCGTAATACAAAATATTTCCGAACAAACAGATTTAATAAGGAAATATCATGAAGGTAAAACCATACATAGAGGTATTCAGGAAACCTATAAACACATACATAGAAATTACCACTGGCCAAACATGTTATCTTCAATACAAAAATTCATTAACAAGTGTGACAGCTGCTTAAAAAGTAAATATGAACGTAACCCTTTAAAATTACCATTATCACTAACAGACACACCACATAAACCAATGGAACACATGTTCATGGACCTGTACAGCAGTGGAGGCATAACTTTCCTAACAATAATAGAGAACTTCACAAAATACGCACAAGCCATACCACTTACAGCTTCAACTAGCATACACATTGCTGAAGCATTACTTAGTGTATTATCAGTTATAGGTGTACCTAAGAAAATTACCACAGATTCCGATACAAAATTCGATAACGAAGTAATAACGGAAATCTGGTAAAATGCACAATATTCACTTCACAACACCGTACAACCCCAATTCAAACTCTCCTGCCTGCTCGCAGCCTGCTACGTCCCCGTGACACGATGATCCTCCGCGACGCGATGATACGGAAAACCGAGCACAAAATTTTACTTTTTACATTAATTCATCAACGCGGCCTGCTACGTCCCCGCGACACGATGACCCTCCGCGACGCGATGATACGGAAAACCGAGCACAAAATTTTACTTTTTACATTAATTCATCAACGCGGCCTGCTACGTCCCCACGAAACTGATCCACTGCAACCTGCTACGTCCCCGCGGCTTCATACAGCTAAAGGTTAACCCCAGAGAATTAAATCGCAGTGGCGTATAGTGAAACGGTGTTTTTACCAAGAAAATTACAATAACAGGATAAACATTAATAATACAATTTATGAATATCAGAGGACTTTATAAACTCATCGCTCTCTATTATGGAACAAGAAGACGACACTGCACTGGCATCTCGTATACTGCAGTTTTAATAAACAGTAAAAAATTTACTCCAGACAAGGGCGACCTATTCGACAAGGAGCCTATAAGAATAAATAATTGACTGCCTGTCTTGTCTTCGCGAGTATCTTTATTCTGGCAATGGTCGTCAAGTACAGGAAATTCTCAGTCAGTCAGTGCGCCGAACCTGGTAAGCGAGGCGTCGTCGTACCTATTTACGTAAACCGCCATTACCGGAATTTTAAATTTACACTAATTTATTGCTTAACTGATAATGATCAAAACACATACCCTGATGCTTTTTGTAATTTTCAGATAGTTGTGACGAAAAAAGTAAGAGTTGCAAGCCCTGGCTCTGTGCCTGCTACTCGCAAAACCATCAGCCAGCCAGTCTGACTCACAGACAGCACATCGTCTTCCAGCCAATCCTCACTCGAGGACGCAACACCACCGCCCAGAGCCACAGCAAATAGAGAACAGAAAGACGTGGCCTTGACATACGACGAGGAATAGCTTTTCGGGGCTTCCGTTGCTTACTGCGACCTATTGAGTCACCCGCTGAGTTCTCAAGTGGCAATGAGGAAGCGTAACCTGCTGATTCTCGACGTCGCTATGATCAACCGAAAACTGCTACGTCCCCGCGACAAGATGATCCTCCGCGACGCGATGATACGGAAAACCGAGCACAAAATTTTACCTTTTACATTAATTCGTCAACGCGGCCTGCTACGTCCCCGCGACGCGATGATACGGAAAACCGAGCACAAAATTTTAATTTTTATATCAATTCATCAACGCGGCCTGCTACGTCCCCGCGACACGATGATCCTCCGCGACGCGATGATACGGAAAACCGAGCACAAAATTTTACTTTTTACATTAATTCATTAACGCGGCCTGCTACGTCCCCGCGAAACGATGATCCACTGCAATCTGCTACATCCCCGCGGCTTCATACAGCGAAAGGTTAACCCCAGAGAATTGAATCGCAGTGGCGTATAGTAAAACGGTGTTTTTACAAAGAAAATTACAATAACAGGATAAACATTAATAATACAATTTATGGATATCAGGGGACTTTATAAACTCATCGCTCTCTATTATGGAACAAGAAGACGACACTGCACTGGCATCTCGTATACTGCAGTTTTAATTAACAGTAAAAAATTTACTCAAGACTGGGGCGACCTATTCGACAAGGAGCCTATAAGAATAAATAATTGACTGCCTGTCTTGTCTTCGCGAGTATCTTTATTCTGGCAATGGTCGTCAAGTACAGGAAATTCTCAGTCAGTCAGTGCGCCGAACCTGGTAAGCGAGGCGTCGTCGTACCTATTTACGTAAACCGCCATTACCGGAATTTTAAATTTACACTAATTTATTGCTTAACTGATAATGATCAAAACACATACCCTGATGCTTTTTGTAATTTTCAGATAGTTGTGACGAAAAAAGTAAGAGTTGCAAGCCCTGGCCCTGTGCCTGCTAACTCGCAAAACCATCAGCGAGCCAGTCTGACTCACAGACCACCGCCCAGAGCCGCAGCAAATAGAGAACAGAAAAACGTGGCCTTGGCATACGACGAGGAATAGCTTTTCCGGGCTTCCGTTGCTTACCGCGACCTATTGAGTCACCCGCTGAGTTCTCACGTGGCAATGAAGAAACGTAACCTGCTGATTCCCGACGTCGCTATGATCAACCGCGAACTGCTACGTCCCCGCGACACGATGATCCACCGCGACCTGCTGTCCCTGCGACGAGATGATTCACCGCGACCTGCTACGTCCTCGCGATGCGATAATGCACCGCGATCTACACCTGCTAAAAAGAGGGTTATACCAAACCAGTTCGTCAATTAGCAGTGCCTGAAATTAACGGTCAGTACACTGAAGCGGATACTATGGCGGCAGCGCTGGATAGAGAACTGGATATGAAGAGGGTATACCAAACCAGTTCGTCAATTAGCAGTGCCTGAAATTAACGGTCAGTACACTTATGTGGATACTATGGCGGCAGCGCTGGATAGAGAACTAGATATGAAGAGGGTATACCAAACCAGTTCATCAGTTAGCAGCAAGGAGTCAATAAAACAAATGGATGATCATTTATGCAGTTACTGGATGGATAATTTCCAACATTAAGACTTTCTTTATAAAACCACAATTTATTAGAAGTATGAGGCTCAGATATGTCGTTTGGAATATAAGCATTAGAATATGAAGAAATCGAAATTAGAAGAAAACAGTCACGCCAGGAAAAAGCTGAAATCGCTACTACTGACTGAAATTTTTTTGCACGCTCGCATGTCTTAGCACCTAATTATTATTGTAATTTTTTTGCAACAGTGCAATTTAACAAATATGGATTGAATTATGTGATTTTAGGCCTATAAAATCAGCTCACAAGTTAGATTCGGCACAAATCCTCTCTGGATCGAATCAACCACGAATCGATAATCCCGAATTCAAAGTCATCAAGCTACTATCTATTCATCAACTATGAAATTGTTAATGTTTATTTAAATAATTATATATTCAAGTATTAAATACTTCAGTAATTAATTAGTTAGCACGTTCAACTCAGTAGCTACAGATGATGTGTGTCGTGGGTTCGATTCCTGCACGAATAAAATATTTGCTAATTATTAGTCATTTATTAAAATAATAATTATCGTTCCGTGCAGTAGGTGAGCAAATATAATTTCTGTGCTAAATACATGTATAATAGTTGTGTTGAGATGATGTAGGTGTTTGTGGATGTAATATTTGTGTATTTGTCATGCATTCATAATAATATTATAATAATTATAACACTAGAATAAATCACGTAATAATAATATTATTATAAGTGAGCTAGCGAATAAAATTGTTTTACCTAGTCTAGCTTTCTATCTTTAAATTAATTAGTCTTACAACGATTTTGAAACTGGTTGATTGCATTGCTTTAATCATTTTATTTTTTTGTTCCCAGGTCAAACCTACTCGCCAATGACCTCTCCCTGTCTAGTGACTCTGAAGTAGAAGTAAAGGCGAAAGAAAAGTCGACGGAAAGAAAAACGAAGCGGGGAAGATCTAGCAAGTCGAATGAAGGCTCAGTGGAAAGAAGTCGAAACCCACAATCTCTCCGGTTACATCACCAAGCCGAATTACTGCCGCTAAATTATTTGGTGAAAACAGCGACAGTGAATAAAATGTCACCCGAATACAAAAGTCCGCAAAAACCGGTAATATACCGCCTCTTTATTCTTATTTTACGAGAAGATTAGCTAAGGGTTACTCTCGACAGATAATGTCGAGAGTAACCCTTAGCTAATCTTAGCCACGGTAATAGTATCATACAGTATTGTAACTCAGCCGTATCTTTGAAATAAATACCTACAGCCGCGCGGTACGTAAACATGCGATAGGGCTGCCCGCCATTCTAATAACATTTGCCTACTTTGTGTTTCCATTTAGTTTTGTGAATATACTTACTTTTTTAACCAAACAAAATACTTTGTGGATTGAATAGGAAGTGTTCAATAAAAATGCGTGTTGTTTTTTGATTGGTAGATTTAAATAAAATGCTTATAAACCACTATTATTAATAACTAGCTTTTGCCCGCGCGGCTTCGCTCCCGCTCTTCCCTACTCCACCCTACTATACCCAACTCTACCCTACCCTACTCTACACTACACTACCCTACTCTACCCTACTCTACCCCACTCTACCCTACTCTACCCCACTCTACCCTACTCTACCCCACTCTACCCTACTCTACCGTACTCTACCCTAATCTACCCTACTCTACTCTACCCTACACTACCCTAAACTAACAATAATCGCGCGATAGTTGTTAAAAAAAACCCGTCGTGTCCGCTCGTCACTGCGGCACAGTTGCGACGGCCGCGACTGTCACCATGCCGAGCCCATGCTACGACCGAGGCGCGTAGGTATAGCTCGCGTTTCGTCCGTTTGTATGAAGTTGGAATACTGTATGATATTATTACCGTGCCTTAGCTAATCTAGCGAGACGAAAGAAGGGAAGTACTACGTGGACGTGAAAATATACTACACGGACGAAATTAAAAAATAGCACCAATAGATGGCGCACTGCTATTACTACCATAAAACTAAATAAGGCCGGGTTCCCACTACGCCGGACCGGCAGATCTGCCGAAAACCGGACACCGGACAGAGTGTTCACATTACATCGGATCCCGGAAGAAATTCAGACAGTCCTCAGTTGAATTTGGACCTGCGCGCACAATGGACGACGAAATTGTTGTGTTGTGGTGGTATCTTAATAGAAGGCAAAATAAAAGAAAACATTGGGTACACCCTATTTTACGGGAAAGATTTTCACTTGGAACATTTGAAACATTAATGGGTGAACTTAGAAGAGACGAATCAGAATTCTTCAATTATTTTCGAATGACAGCAACCACTTTTGACGATTTACTGGGATGACTAGACATAAGAGTACGAGATACAAGTTTCAGAGAATGTATTTGCCCAGAACAAAGATTAGCCATATGTCTAAGGTAAGATTATTTTATGCACTAGATTGCGTAATAATAGTTTTGACGTAGGTACCTACTTAAGATTGTATGAATGAATGAATGTTTGCTATGTATGTTTGTTTCATGAATGTGAATATATATAATGTGTGTGTGTGGGAGGGTGTATGTATTTGATAATCATTATGAATTAAAAATGCAAACAATTATTTAAGTATTTATTTGTACTCAAACTTAAATCCCTTCAAAATCTAAGTAATCTGAGTCTTGGGAATGTATGGAACGATTACTAGATGCTGATGGCGAAGCTGGCATCGGATTCGATGTCTGAGATGAAGTTGATGGTATAGATGTTGTTGCCTGTTGATTGCTACTATTATATTGCGTAGAGTATCCAGGGTAGTGTTGATCTTGCGTAGGTATTGGCTGTTGATTGACGCTATTATGTGTGTAGTATCCAGAATACTGATCTGGTCCGGTTATCTGATTATATGAATCACGCCAATGTCCGTAATTTGGTCTCTCATAATTCCTACTTTTAATTTTTTGCAACATTGTCATGACGCTAGCTTGAAATTCTAAAGTCTCTTCGATAGTTAAAGTGTTCAAGATTGGTATAATGCCTTTGAAGAAAGATAGATGATGGTTTTCCTTTTCTGGGTTTATTCTGGAGTCCAAAAACTTTACCATCCTGTCATTTACCTCTTTATTATCAATTTTTTTTTTATCTTTAATTAAAGGTGAACGAAAATCTGATTCCATGCCTACTTCAGTCTCGGTTCTTGCTTTTTTTGAAACTGACTCATGTGGTGGTCGAGGTTCGGAGACTTTTTTCAAAAACATTAATTGCTCGTGATATAAATAATTTCGTGTCTTTTTGGTCGAAGATCCAGATTTAGACTCATCTTTTTGTTTCTTTACTGTCTTAAGCCACGAATCTCGTATATTATTCCATTTAGTTGAAACCTGTTTTCCTGAAATCAATAAAAAAATATCATAAAACAATACAATTTGTTTCTTGGTGACGTATAAAGTAATAATGTATTAACAAAAAATACTTTTTTTTTTCAGATATTTAGCTTCAGGATGTTCATTCAAAGAAATACATTACTCATACAGAGTAGGCGTTTCGACAATAAGTAAACTAATAAAAGAAATGACCCACGTCATTTGGGAAAACCTAAAGACAGATTTCCTTAAGCTGCCTGATACTGAGAGAGAATGGGAGGACATCGCTTCAGGATTCGAAAGAAAAGCCAACTTTCCTCACTGTCTTGGAGCAGTAGATGGCAAACATATCAGAATTTTGAAACCAGCCAAGAGTGGTTCTATGTTCTTTAATTACAAGGAGTATTATTCTTTTGTATTAATGGCAGTTGTCGATTCAGAGTACCGATTTATTTTTATTAGTGTGGGCTCATTTGGCAAGGAATGCGATTCTAGTATATTAAAGGATAGTACATTTTGGCAAAAGATCAATGATGGTACTTTAAATGTACCAAAGCCTAGACCGCTTCATGAAAACTTGCACGAAGAATTACCGTTTATACTTGTTGGCGATGAAGGCTTTGCTTTAACACCTAATCTCCTACGTCCATATGGAGGTACACATTTGAATACTGATAAAAAGATTTTTAACTATAGACTAAGTCGTAAGCTTGTGCAGTCTTACATAATTTTGTAAGAGAAAAAGATGGTATAAATTTTGAAAGTTACCAAAATATAGAACATAGACAAGAACAAGAAACTACACCCATGAATCGAAATGTGTCGAGTCGAGGTGGCCCTAATGCCAACGCTATACGGACATTATTTACTAATTATTTTGTTTCAGATATTGGTTCCGTTCCGTGGCAGGCAGCAGCTATAAAATAAAATTTATCAATGCATTTACATTTTATCAATAAAACATTAAAAACTCACCGTACTGTTTTCTTTCTTTTTCATCCAGTTCATCGAAGTTTGGTTTCAGTATTAAACATACTTCACGCCATGCTGCTAACTTTAAGTTTTTGTCTTTATAAACGTCTTCGGTCTTATCCCACAGAACAGGTCTCTCTTGGACAAGCGTAATTAAAGTTTCTGCTTGAATATCCATGCTAAACGTCTACTTTTACCAGAACATGCGAGCCGAATGACGTGAGTGGAACACGGGCGGGGCGAGGGGAGCACGAGCGGGGCGAGCGGGGGACAGATACCGGCACAAACTCGTTCACATTACTCCGGGCCCGGTCGTTCTACCGGCAATTCGTAGTGACAAAACGTTCGGTAGAAATGCCGGGCTCGGCAAAAATGCCGGACCCGGGATAATGTGAATAGCTTCATATAAATTGTACAGCCACTAGCTCTTCCGGCAGATTTACCGGCGCGGCAGATCTGCCGGTCCGGCGTAGTGGGAACCCGGCCTTAGATGAAAATAAGGAGTCTTGGCAACATATAAAAGAATTCGTGAAAACAACTCATAAAGATTTCAAAAATTGTGCAGTCACTCATATAGGATCCTACGATAATTAAGCGGTTTATTTTAAATAACACAATAATTGTAACCATATTTATAATAATAATTGTACCCTCTATGTTCATATTTTGTACTACCTGTGTAAACATGTATATTCATGACTATTCTTATTAATAAATATTTATAAATAACTAGCATTGCCGCTCTTCCCTACTCCACCCTACTATACCCTACTCTACCCTACTACTCTACCCTACTCTACCCTACTCTACCCTACACTACCCTAATTTTTTTTCCATAAGAACCTTCTCCTCACAATAACAATCAGAACAAAAAAAAAACAGCCAAATCGGTCAAGCCGTTTTCATGCCAAGTCGTGACAACGGAAAACGGGGGTCATTTTTATATATATAGATATCATCATTGTATCTACCTATTTATTTATTTTTTTACAGTTACACCTCAGCAACAATTTATCAAGATCTAGAAAGTCAATAAACTGTGAGAAATGTAACATTTTAATACCAGAAAATCAGAATTCTTATCATATGAAAAACACACAAAGCAAATTGTTTATTAGATACGAAATTCAGAAATATCCATTCGTCGGTCGAATAACGAAAGGGCGTATCCAAAAAAAATTTAGATTTTGAGATCCATCGACATTTATAGGTCAAGTTTTAGTATGTCACGAAAACGTGTAACCAAAACTGCAATGGAACCGCAATTATAAACCGTTGCGAAAAGTCCTATCTACTTTTCCTTTTAATTCAAAAATTCACGAAGGGACATATCGCTAGTTACGCCTGTTCATGCATAATATGTTTTTGCACGAATAGGCGTAACTCAATTTGGCGCGAGTGATACCAAGACCTGTCAAAACTCGTTTCTGTCATTCGTCACTGTGTAAATTCTAAGCTGCAGTGTTTGTTTACGGGAGTTTAAAATAATTAATTTACCGTGTTAAAAGTGAATTTGTGCGGGGTTAAAAAGTTAATAGCCAGTGTTTTTTATACAAGTCACAAGGTAAAGTATTTTTTTTATATATATTATGCTGCATTTACATAAAACAGACAATTTAATTCATGAATCCCCAAGCGACCACCGGTGGCCGCGCACACGGAGTTAGTATAGAAGAGGAGATGTTGTAATAAGATTTCCCTAAGAAAAAAAGCGTGACATTTTGCGGGGTGAGGGGGTGTTAGACTCCGCCCATTTTTTTATTTGCCATCTGCCGGTCAGTAGCCAAACTACTTGGTCGTTCTGTTGATTTTATTTTGTGGTTACGTAACTATCTCACACTAGATGTCATTAAGTGCAGGATGCAACAGGGTCGAACTCAGAATTACCAGGGATTTCTGTTTTTTAAATTAATTGTGCAAACCATGCGATACGTATATTTTTCATTGAAATAGTGATACTATTATTAGATGAATGACGAATGAAGATCATTCGAAAATCATCAAAATCCTTTTAATTGTAACTTTTTTTTTTATTCCATTTTTATTGGGTTTTACTTTTTTAAAGGCTTATTTTGATAGAAAGAATTAACAAGAAAAAAAAAACATGTGTTTACGTCCGTTACCATTCAATAATAGTAGATTATGTGACTAGGGGTAAAGCAGTCTCTTTAAGTCGCGGGCGGCATGTTGAATTCCGAACGAAACGAAGGTTGCTATTTTAATCCAGAACGTCAGTGAAGGTTTTATATAATTAGCTCCCGAGCATTGAGTGGAAGATTATAAAAAAACCAGAGTGAAGTGAGGAATTCAAGCCGCCCAAGACAAAGACAGCTTTATCCCTGTGTTGCATACTCTACTTTTTACACCAAATGTGAGGTAATTAAAAACAATTTGATCGACCAAATCATATATTAGAGAAATATAAGTATTATATTTACAAGTTCTGTAGCCTGGGGATATTCGGTAAAATAATTGGCTTCTAATTACTGCCCTGTATTTTTGCTATTTGACGATAGATGGCGACTTGTTTACAAAATTATATAATTACTACAAAAATAATATTATGGCGATTAAAGGACCTTTAGGAATGAATGTTGATCAAATTTCAGTACGTATGATTATTAAAATATATTAATACTGAGCTCTACGTACCTAAATATATTTAGTTCCCACGACATAAAGTGTCGCCATCTAATGTCGAGTAGAATTATACTTGGAAATGCTGACGTTAAGATTTTTCTAGAAGTATTTTAATAAATTATGCATATAAAATAACTTACAAATGAAATGTGATGGCATCCATAGCATCAGAACGTCTATCCGAGTAATTTTTACAAGATAAAATACAACACTTAATTTTTTTGGTTTTCTATCGCGAATATGATGCCAAATAAGTGGGTTTACGAAGTTGTGCTCAGGACGAACGCCAACAATACACTGATTTAAGCCACGCCCACCGTGATGACGTCAGGACTCAGTTGACTCAGTTTACTCGGTTTGTATAAATAAATAACATATTTTGTAACAATAAATTATTATTATTTTTACAGTTACCTTCCTCATTCTTTGCTGCTTTTCGGAAGGCGAAATTCGTAAACAATGGACGTATTGGTGAAATGGAAGGATGGAACTCAAAATGTTGTCAATATACGAGAATTATTTCCTGTTCGAAAAGGTCAAAAGATTACGGTTGGTACAAAGATAAAAATGTTATATGAACGAAAATGGTGGTATGGTACAGTAACTGATATAGAAGCATTAGAATCCTCTTCATCTGAAGATGAACCACTTTCATTTCATGCCTCTGAACACCGCATGGAGGATGTAAAATATTGCTGTGAGTACGTTAATTGTCATAATCCTATTTTGAGCACCTATACTAAATGTGCTTCTTTCCTGGGCACTGGACATTACGAACATGAAGCTCCTTGTTCTAATCATTTGGCTAGTAAGACATCATTACTAGAAAATGAGCACAACCGCTATGAAACAACTTTGAATGGTGTGGAATATAATCCTTTTGACACATATATTGATGAGATGTGTATAGCTGTGCATAGGCATGAATACCAGAAATGCTGTCAGTTTTCAATGTGCTTAGAGGAGGTGTTTAGTGCCTGCCATCGTTGTTCGTGCCTACTTTGCTATGACCATTTTGTCAACGATTTCTCTACATGTGAAAATCATCTAACCTCTGAAGCTGCCATAACATATCCTGCTTTACTTGAAAATAACCTAAATGATGTAGACCAGACATGTGAATTTGCCGACTGCACTAACCCTATTTTGACTACCTGCTTTGAATGTGCCTGTTTCTTGTGCGATGTTCATTTTGATTCGCTGCTTGAAGTGCAATCTTGTGCTGATCATGCTATAAGAAGTGCAAACCCGATGAATTACTCGTTGTCTGATTTCAATATTCATGGTATGGAAAATGTTTCCTACGATTCTGATGCAACCATAACGTTATCTGATTCACGCAATCCATCGCCCAGTATTTTAGGACAAGTACAACAACAAGCCGATTCAGCCCCCGAAAATTATGTAGTAGATGGAGCCTCCAGAGAAACTGAAATGTAACAATCACAAAGAAACACAATTACAAGGACAAGGAAAAGGAAAACAAATACAAGGAAGCCAAGTCTTTGCTACATACAGGTAAAGAACACATTTCGCCATATACCAAAAAAGTTGTACCTGGAAAGAAGGTTGGTTCTTTGTGCAATCTAGAGAACTGCGCAAAGCAAGGCTTGTATTGCTACCGTTTTGATGAAAACGAAAGGGAAAATATATTTAAGGATATTTATTCGTTAGGTGATCTAGCTTTGCACAGAGAATACATCACTCGATTTGCTGAAAGAAAGCCGGTAGCACGGAAAACTACTGCCACAGAATCTCGGCGTAAATTTTCTCATTGCTTTTACTTGCCACTAAATGGACAGAAAGAAAGTTTGTAAAAAAATAATTCTGAAATTTTAGGTATTTCAGAAAAGACTTTTCGCACGGCTATGCAAAAATTACAACCCAGTGGTGTAATAGAAAAGGACAAACGAGGTGGAAGGCAAGAAGTCTATCATGAAAAGGACACTCTGATGCGAGCACGTATTACTGAACATATTAACAGATTTCCACGTGTGGAATCACATTATTGTAGAAAAGATAGTAAAAAAGAATATCTACACCATGATCTATCATTGAGGAAAATGTACGAAATGTTTTTAAAGGAGTATAACCAAAAAGTTAGTATTACACTTTATAGAAACGTATTCAATACCATGAATTTATCCTTTCATAGTCCAAAAAAAGACCAATGCAGTTTGTGTAATACGTACAGGGAAGGTACAAGCGAAATAAAAGAGAACTTAAAAGATAGATATGAGACACATAAAGGAGAAAGAAGAAGTACGACGAATAAAAAATGACTATAAAGTTCTAGCAATGGAAAATACTAAAATTTGTTGCGCTTCATTCGATTTACAACAAGTCATTTATTTGCCGCAAAGTAAAGAAAGTAGTATTTTTTATAAGAGACGTTTAGCAAATTATAACTTCACGATTTATGATATAGCCTCCAGAGATTGTGTGTGCAATGTATGGAATGAGACGATCAGTAAAAGGTGTGCATCTGAAATATTTACTTGTCTCTATGATTTCTTATCAAACTGTGATAGAAAGGGGATAAAAGAAATATTCCTATTTAGCGACGGCTGTGTAGGCCAGAATAAAAACTCCACGATGGCTGCAATGCTTTTACATCTAATAAATAACTGTGGATCTATAGAAGAAATCAGTTTGCGTTATTTTTGTTCCTTTCATGGCCAAAGCGAAGGTGATTCTGTCCATAGCGCGGTAGCATTTGCAATGGAACAAGCAGGACAAGTCTTTGTTCCCTGCCAATTGGAACCCATCATTCGATTGGCACGCAAAAAGCCATATGAGGTTAAATTCCTTGAATATGATGATTTTAAACATTTCAAAGAACTTGCATCAAAATTAAAGTTGCTAATGCTAAAAAAGGATGACCAGAGTGGTGAGCCATTTAAGTGGACAGATGTAATGGAATTCCGAGTAGTGCGAAACAACCCAACTATATTGTTTTTTAAAACTAGTCACATGGAAACACAATACAGATCTATATCACTTAAGCGAGGAAACGCACAATAGCTGAGGACAAACGTCGAACAATTAAACCAATCTTTGAATAAAATTTCCAAAGAAAAATATGAAGACCTGATGAAAATGTGCAGTGGAGATACACCGATAATAAGAAATCGAGAACATGTTATTTACTATAAAAATCTTCCTCACGATTAAAAAGAAAATGAACAGCAATTAATGAAAACAGAATATATAATAAGTTCTGGTATTAATATTATTTGGTGATTCTTTTCAGTTATTTCCAGGTATCTTTAAATAACGTTATTTTTCATGCATATCGATGTTTTCAATTTCACTTAAAGCATTACCTACCTAGGCGTAAGTAAAATTACTGATATTAGGGGTACATCACGAAAAGGCGTAAGTGAAACTTATTTCAAAAAAATAATTATATCCTTATAAATAACTACAGTACACTGAAACTATAGTTAGGTAAATATATAATCAGTCTTAGCTACATATTTACATAAATATCATTCCAAGCACATTAAATCATAAGACATAAAGTTATGACAGTACATAACGTGACAATTTCATAAAAATGGCTCTGCTGTAAAATTTACCAAAACAAAGATACGCCGTTTCGTGATTCGACCGACGATATGATAATATTGTGAACTGTATTTGAATACCATTTAAATTGCTTGTGTCTTTCCTCTTTTATAATATTTATGTAAGAATATAATTTGCACTGTTGTAATAATGAATTATGACTAATATGACTTGTAATTGAATTTTTATGTATTTATAAGAATATTTTAATAAAGTATCGAGACTAATATGACTAATTGTGTTTTAACTTCTGATTTGTATTTTATTATTGTATGCCTCAACGGCGGGACATAGCTGAACTTATTTTAACTATTTAAGACCTGTATTTATGATGAAGATGTTATCATGAGCTGATTTAGAAAATCAGGGATATTTCCATTCAATTCTGACGTCATTCCAAGAGAAATTTTTTCTAACGTCGATTTAGAGCGTTGGGAGAGGCACCTTGCAGGGGAGCTTGCGAGAGATAATGAGGCTAGTCCTGATCCTCTTCGTTCAAACTTTAATAACACATCACCATCGATTTTAAATCTACCAGCTTCAGAGGAGGACGTTATTCCCACAACACCTCATTCTTTAATTGTCAATTATCAGTCTTTAGAGAATTCCGTACGACCAATTCCTCAATCAAATGAGATGCAAGTCTTTACAGCCGCTCCAACAATATCATTTGAACAGATGATTTTTTCAACTATACAGCAAAAACATCTGCCTGTAAGAAAAGAAACGTAAAGTTGCCTCTGTCGCTGAAGTTGTCACGTCTGCTAAAAATGCTTGAAGTGTTAAAGGAAAAAGAAAAGTTAATCGCAAACAAAAAAACTAAAATAAACAAGAAAATATAAAATTAAGAAAAAGACGGAAGACTCAGAAAGTGACACTACAAATGTAGATTCAGATCACGAAGTGCACTATGCAAATTCTGACGAAAGTGAATGGGTAAAAGAGGAAACTGAAGTTCTAGAGTCGGACAATGAAGCTGCAATAACAGAAATGAACAAAGAAAATAAGGCAGATGAGGAGATTGGACTATCAATATTAAATAATTTACCGAAACACTGGTCTTCTCAAAACTCTTGTAAAACATTTCACAGGAAACATGTTAACACATGGCCGCGAGTACGCGACCCGATCCGCGCATGTCAGGCTGGCGCACCTGCACGCCACGTCGCCGTAATTTTTGTTTTCTTCTAGTTCAAACGTTCGAGGCATGGACGCTCGATTTTAATAAATATGTCACTATTAAGAAATATTTATCTATATACCAATCCATGTAATCATTCGAGAGCGCTCATCAACATAATATCTTGATATCCAACAAAAATGTGTGATAAACATATTTGTATATAATATATTTTTATTATGTATTTAATTTTAATATAGGGTATATATAGTTATATAAGTATTTATTAGTTTAATTTAAGATTTCACCAACTCTTCTTCACTTATTTCTGCACACTATTGTCTACATCTCTTTTAATCTTTCCTTTCGCAGGTCTGCTGGAAGAAATTTCTTTATGAAATAAGCAGTACCTTTGTACAAAGTTTTATAATTATGTTATTTTCTTCTGTATGTTGTGTGTACATAAATTATAAAATAAATAAATAAAAATAAAAATTATCTCTGAATGACGGACACCTTAAGGCTACAGTCAACTAGCAGGCCTTTTTTTAGTTCATATTATTGCATAGTAAAAATAGAAGTCAATAAAAAACCGTGGTACACTGACTTTTTTTGTCCTCGAGTACATCCAAAAGATGAACCCTAGTTTTTATTACAATCTAGCCTCTTGACACTCTTGATGTAGAATTAGAAAGAACAACAATTTTTTACAAATATTCAAAAAATGGAGAGCAAAATACTTTTTGGACCAAAATATCTTTACAAGAGTAGGTAACCTTACCTACTGACACTCGGACCCAACCAACAACTTGGACCAATTTCAGAATGAATCCATACAATAAAAATTACATGTAAAAAATCTTTTTAATAAAAAAAGATTATGGATACTTTTTTGAAAAATGCAAAATCTAAATTTAAATGGTGAATCTTTGGTTTAACCTTTCGAATACCAAAATTAGAGACAATAGAAAGACAATGAGAGAGTGAATGCCTGCTTTCGCTTGGGGTTTAACCAATGAATTAGTCATGATGCAAGACCTCTTTATATACACTAAAGTTTTCTATTAAACTTCATTCTTTAAGAAAAATTGACAACGGTAATTAGGACCTCTGGACTTGTTTCCCAAATACAAGATAGTAACATTAGCAACAAACTTGATAAAAAAAGACCAAATAAAGCCTTACCCTATAAATCCCCACCCCCACCCTCACCCCATGAATTTTAAGTTTCTCATGTAATTTTTATTTTTGGTGTAGAATAAAGAATCTATCGATCTATCTATGAATCCCATATTCTGCCCTAAAATAGCAGCCAATTTAAAATGTGATTAACATTTTAAATTGGCTGCTATTTTAGGAGAGTCTATTTAAACGGAATCGAAGAACGGAACTTTCTAATTGCGCAGTGCGATGAAAATGAAAATCAGGCCAAAGCCAAACCAGGCTGTCAGATCCAGAGTATAAAATGCCCTGTCTGAAGTTCCTGCTGCCGCATAAGTCTGCACTACTGAGTACTACATCATTCTAGCCAACCAAGAATAGAATATCACAGAACACAATTATCCTAGCGGCACAACACTTTGGAAACTGGTATTGATTGACGAGTAAAATCAATAATTAATTATTTTGTATTTGTTTTGTTTGAAGCTTCGTTCACAATTTCACAGTAATGATCACAGATTACGGAAATACTGATAAGGATAAGTGCTAACGTACCTAATAATACACAAGGTTTAGGATATTTATAGCAAAAACTCTAATCTAATCTCGCAATCTGCTCGCCTCAAATCGAAATCGATCGCGAATCAGCACAAAATAATCAGCCTAGCCGTCGCGCGTCGGCGTCGTCCACAGTGTTGCCAACTCTAAATATCAAAAAGTCGCTAATGTAAGCTTGAAAAGTCGCTAAAAGTGTCTAAATAAAAAATAATAATTTACATACACAATATTTTGTAATCTGTATAAAACCTTTAAAAATTTAAAATAAATAAACAAGTGAAAAGTCAAGAAATTAGTACTAAAAACAATTTTTTTTTGCCTCTAAATGAAAAAATAATTATTTCAGAAATAGAAAATCAAAAACTTAATGGTGTAAAAGTTTCTAGATTAATCATCAGAAAATCAGAACTATCGGTAATAATCTGAAAATCTGGAATGAGGCTGGGATTTATATTTCACAAATGAATATGATTTACTGGTTACTCTAGAAGTTATGATTTATTGATTGCTATTTTATATTTATTAATAAAAATTATGATTTCTTGATTACTCTAGAAGTCGTCAGAATAGTCGCTAGACACATAATTTAAGCCGCTGTAGAAAACGAAATGTCGCTAGATCTAGTGACAAAGTCGATAAATTGGCAACACTGGTCGTCCATACTTCCATAGAGAGAGTACACTGATTTCTCTAATAAGCTTGTTGAAAATATCGATATATCAATACTTACCGATTTAAATATTTTGTTCCGATGAATCGATATTTCAATAGGAAATCCGATTCTTCTTTTCTCGAATCGATGGTTTTCCATTCCCTCAAAGCTTTTTTGCTCAGCAGGTTAAAGCCTTTATAAATAGGAAGGAACGAAAAAAAACTATACATTGATAATGTTTTTTCACTCTCGATGAAATTTTACTGGTTTGCCTGAAATAATAAATTGGTCTTCAAATTATTAGAACATTGTCATTTAATATAATAAATTAAGACTCTCCTATTTTAAAATAATGTACGTCCAATATGATCATCATTATCATCAGCCTTTTTAATGTTTCAACTGCTGGAACTCAGGCTTCTTCTCTAGGAAAGGGAACATTTTGTATAAAAACTACTATAATTGAGCTAGACTGAACTTAATAAATAAACTCTAAAACCGAAAATTTCGAAAAGTTTGACCGATATATCGATATTTTTTTTCACTGCCTACATCCCTAATGGACTGAGCAACAGCACAGACAGGTATAGTATTTTTTGTTAATGTTTTTGACTTGGATACTAAGTTTTTTAAGCAGTCTTCGTATGAATAGTTAGGTTTACCATTAGAATATTGGCCAACGAAAGATGATTAGATGACACAACAAAAAGGAGGCCGAATTAAATAAATCTGAAGGTGTTCACCCTGACTGTACCACGGTAATAGTATTAATACCGTGACTGTACGCTGCTTAAACATAGTTTATACTCTTGATTATAAATTATTCCTGAAAATCGTATGCATGTTTGTTTAACAACTAGCTTTTACCTGCGCGGCTTCGCTCCCGCTCTTGCCTACTCCACCCTACTATACCCTACTCTACCGTACTCTACCCTACCCTACTCTATCCTACTCTACTCTACCCTACACTACCCTAATTTTATTTTTTTTTCCATAAGAACCTTATCCTCACAATAACAATCACAACAAAAAAAAAACAGCCAAATCGGTCAAGCCGTTTTCATGCCATGTCGTGACAACGGAAAACGGGGCTCATTTTTATAATATAGAAGAAGACTAGCTTTTGCCCGCGCGGCTTCGCTCCCGCTCGTCTCTACTCCACACTACTATACCCAACTATACCCTACTCTACCCTACTTTACTCTACTCTACCCTACACTACACTAATTTTTTTTTTTCAATAAGAACCTTATCCTCACAATAACAATCACAACAAAAAAAAATCAGCCAAATCGGTCAAGCCGTTTTCATGCCATGTCGTGACAACGAAAAACGGGTTTCATTTTTATAATATAGAAGAAGAGAAGATACTATAGAAGATAGATAGAAGATGAAAGATTAATGAATAGAAAAATATTATTTTTTTATTCATTAATCTTTAATCTTCTATCTATCTACTTTGCTGCATTAAGCTCACTAACATAATATTATTATCTTAGTAAGCTTATTTATGAAATAAAGCGTTTCTTACCTTTAAATATAAATAAAACAAATTGCGAGTAATATTTCAGCGAAATTTTTCTACTCGTTTATTATTATTTTTATTTGTTTGTGTTAGAGTTTACGCTCGAGGAACTTTTTTTTATTATCTATGAATGATACTATTGGTTGCCAATTGGGTACAATAATTTAATTAATAGGTACTTTTAAAGTCGTTTAAATGTCCACCGTGGCTTTGCTGTACAAAGCTTATCTGAAATATCAAATTTTCCATGACTCTGATGCGTAATTTTTTCCTAAATGGAGACACTTGGGGGAGGCTTATGTCCAACAGTGCGCACAGGTCATCATGGCAACACTTGGGGGAAGCCGTATCCATTGACCGAGTAGATCAGATAGTAATATTTTTTGTATTTCGCCCAATATAATTAATTTTTCAATTTCAATAAAACTTTTTTTTTTCGATTTTTTATAAAATTAACCGAAACATTCGAAAGATTCCTTTATTTGTCCCAAAAGGTTTTTTCCGCACAATTTCAATGCAACATGTGAAGAAAAACGGAAAAAAAAACTATTTGTTTTTTTTTTCATGGAAAAAACAAATTTTCAATTATAGCGCGGCAACCCTAGAGCGTTATTTCTGTGCCGTCCGCTAGAGCGCATTCAGGGATTGACGTAACGAGTTCTGACACATTCGAGCGGCTACGGCGCGCGCTAAGATAAAAATCGTTGCATCTCTTTTAGTCTTAACTTCTTGAGTCTGTGAATAAAACCTAGATACGAGTGTGAGTCTTAATTCGTTCCCCACCGACGCTATACAATGCTAAGGGCCTGCGCTTACTTGAGACAAGACGTCTTAGACAAAACCATTACATATAATATCTACGACTAGAGATGGGCGGTCAGTAAAAACTCGTCTGGAATTTACCGGGTAATTACTCAATTTGGGTATAAACAGAGTTTTGACCCGATAAATACCCAATTTGGGTATAAACAGGGCTTGAACCGATAAATACCCACAAGCATAGGTTTACCTTTAACACTTTGACATGCTGTGATATTCCAATGGTCTTTTAATTAAAACTATAATCAAAGTAATATAAACCGCCAAATTTAATACATAAAAATATGGACATGCAATTTTTGTTTAAAGGATTGAGAAAGAATGATGTGGATGAAGTCATCTACAACTCGCTGAAGCCTCAGATGACTTCGTGAGATTTTAAATCCAGCATGTCTTGAATGTGACTTGCCGTGAATGTATTTATAGATTTATTTGGAGGACCAATTAATAAATGTAGTGTTTCTACTGGCTGATTTACATGATTATCACAAATCCGGTTATTGTGAGGCACATAATAACAGTGCTTGTTTAAAAGATTTATCCTCAAAGCAGTGGGAATTCTGTTTCGTTCTTTCCGTTTGCAACCCATTACAAAACATTTACTTTCAGTTTGAATAGGTCTCAGATAATCAGGCAATACTATTGAGTCTTGGCTTGTCACATCTGCTCGTTCATCAGTTTCCACAATTGAAGTATTCAAGTCAGATACTGGTATTTCTGATGTAGGACTTTCTAGTATTGAATGGAGTAAATTAGATGTGTTGATTACTGAAGTATCCATGCCAGATACAGATGTTGATGACTGTGAGGCAACATGACGAGCAGCTCGGCCTGCCCTCACCCAGCAAGAATGGCATACTGCACTTTGCGCTTCAACCTAAAAATAGAGAGAGACTCAGATACAATTGAACAGAAATTGATACATTCTGCTACCCTGGCAAAACTGAGTACATTATTTAATTTTTCTTTTGTATTAAAAAAACAGACACTTTTTCTTCAAATTGATAGTAAACTCCAGTAGGTGGCTACGCTAACAGCATTATCAGTGGTACTTAAGGCACTTCAACATATCGCACATGTTCTGAAAAAAGGCACAGAAGTCACATAGAGTATACAATGGGTCTATAAAACCTCATTTTACCTAGTTGAGTTGGCAGCAGCCTACCTGGGTACAGACAGACAGCTTTATATACCTAAAGAATACTCACAGTCCGGGGTGAAATCCATTTCGATACAACATTCAGAATTTTTGTGTCTCGTTCAGTATTTGATTCAAGACGGTGGGATTGTACTCGCCTCAGTGAACGTCCACAACAGCTACAAACAAGAATATGCCCTCGAAGAGCAGGAATATCTTCTATGGACTCATGTGACAGAAACAAATCAACTGCTAAATCCCAGCAAGATTTACAGAGATGATGGTTGGGGTTCACCTTAAATTCAAATATAGGTTAGAATATATTTTTTAATTAGGTAGGTAATAAGAGTATGTATAAGTACCCACTTACCGGAAAAAAAAATCTGAGCAAGTAGGTACCCACATAGTTTATTTTGGAATTGAACTTACTGTTCGCGGAGCAAGCCTTGCACGTACAACAGATAAGATATTTTCTTCGTTTAAAGGATGTCTACCAGATGCATTGCAACGAGATGTGGCAATACCACAATGAATACAGTTATCCATACTGATTTATAATATCGCAGACCTTAAAACAAACCGAGAAGTTAGCGTAACAGTTACAGAGTCGGCGTTTGAGCCAAGCTCGTCCGTCAGAGTAAATTTCGCAGGTTCCAGAAAAATCCGTAAACTAAATCAAATATAAATATCGCAACAAAAACTACGGATTGACGGATTCATCACAGATTATACAGTGTAAACTGTAAACACAATGTAAACTTTCAGTCAGAGAGTATCGCACGAGTGGAACAACCCGAGCAAGGTAGGTTATTTAAAAATCTGAAATCGATTATCTATCTAGAGTTAAATAATCGATTTTCCAGTACGCTTTTGAACAGTACATCGATTCAGTGATTCAAAGAACTGCAAAGAACTAGCGAAAAAGTTCCTAAACTGACTGCAATATCTTAATTTTTGAAATATTTTTCTGATGTCGGGTGCAAAAACCTGAATTTGACTTCCGGGTCGGGCAAAGTGTTATGGGTTTTTTCAACTTGAAGTCCCAGTAATAGAATAGAGTCTATATTTGTGCCCGGTGTTTGGCAATAGGCCTATGCTATGCGCTATTGATGGACTCACCTCTGATTACATGGGTGGGACGAGACGTATAACATTAGGTACTGGTGACCAGTCAAGTGGGAGTACTACATATTTTTGCGTAATCCTTCGTGGAAATATTGAATAGAAATATCATCAATTATGTTCGTCATACATTTATTTGATAATGTCGCGAATTCGCTATAATTCGAAATTCATTCTTTCGATGTTCGATAAAACCGAAAATCGATTTTAGTGTCTTCGATTTGAATCGACTTCAACTTCAACTCTTAATTAATGGCCTTTGTGGAAGAGACACCACAATTTTGCCAATAACACGTGCGAACTGTTAATAAACCATCAAACATTGGAGAGTATTCAGCGTGAATTAACAGTAAAAAAAAATATTTTTCTCTAAAATGGTTTGAATCGAATCAGAAATCGATATTTTTTCAATGAAATATGTCAACTTGACGTACTTTATCATCTGACACAATGTCTTTTTACAATATTTCCATCAAAGATTTTATATATCCTACTAGAGTAGTATAAAATCTTTGATTTCCATAAGTTAGTTCGAAACGTTCCATACACAAGAAAAAAATAGAGTTGTACATAAATGCGTCATAATGCATTTCTCTCAGTTTCGCAAATTAGTATATTATTTAATTATAATAATCTAAGCAATGTAACAAAATTGTGCTGATTTTGATATTATATTAAAAAAAAAGTCTTATTTTCTTATTTATTATTTATTACACCAGCAATGGTAGTGTACCTGACGTTTTACTCTTAAGATCTTGCATACCAGTATTCTTAGAAATAAATGGATTATTATTATTATTAAACAGGGTGTGGCGTAATCAATGGATAACCCTGAAACTGTCGACTGGCCAGATTATCATCTATCATTTACTAGACCGGGCGCTAGAGGTAAGTGAGTATGCATAATGTGAGTACCGAATTTTGCCAACGGATTTAAGTGAAGAAAAGGTCAAAGAATAATAATGTGAATCTTGCCGGTCGATTTTTTGGTCCATATTTTTTTTACCCCCTCTTCTCTTATTCGTAAAGGGAATGTATTGAGTACATGATATGAAATCATTTTTAATGATTATTTTTGTAATAATTTATAGTTTTTTTGTAGAATAGAATAGAATAAACTTTATTGTACACCAAAAAGTAACACAGCTTATACATAATGGTAAGAGTCAGGATTGATTCTTAAATAATAAAAAAAAAAAACAAAAATGAAAGTAATAATTTTTTTTATTAATAAAAAATTGAAAGTTACATGAAAAACCAGCGAATCTAAGCATAAATGTATTTAAAGTAGGTAAAAAATTAGTCATTTTTATTTTTACATTTGTTATTGGTGCATTTACATAATGAAATACAAAACAATTTCGATTTTTTTATTACAAGACATTGCGCGACAATCCGCAGTACATGGTGGAATTAATGACTCTGGTTAAGACGGCGTCGTCATTTGTCGTGGAAGTAAGTCACTGTTGTGTTTTTCGTAACCAAATGAACAATAATCAATGGGTGGTAACTAAACTATTGTGTTTGATGAGCATTTTTCCATATAAATGTTTGTACAGAAGCCCTTAATAAATGCAAATGCAAAGCATCTGAAGTGCTTATAACTTTCATCAAATTGAAATTGAAACCTATAGTTTGCGATATCAGTATAAATCTGAGTTCATCAGCAGATATTTTTTTCTTCGAAAATACATATGTGTTAACTGTTTGAATTGCTCATTATTTAGGTCTGTTTTCCAAAGGCATGAGAGCTGTTTGTACAAAATCTTCAGACGCTGCTTTTAACCATTGCATTTTACTACCAAATCTACTCTGAATCAGCTTCGAAATGGTTTGATTGTAATTCAAGTACCTCACAAATTGAAGACCCTTGCAACTTGAAACATTAGTTGCATCATCGAATCCTCCACAAATATACTTATAAGCAGCGTCTGAAGATTTTGTACAAACAGCTCTCATGCCTTTGGGAAACCTAGACCTAAATAATGAATGCAATTCAAACAGTTAGAAACAGTTTGCACATATGTATTTTCGAAGAAAAAAATATCTGCTGATGAACTCAGATTTATACTGATATCGCAAACTATAGGTTTCAATTTGATGAAAGTGATATGCACTTCAGATGCTTTGCATTTGCATTTATTAAGGGCTACTTTACAAACATTTATATGGAAAAATGCTCATCAAACACAATTACCACCCATTGATTATTGTTCATTTGGTTACGAAAAACACAACGGTGACTTACTTCTACGACGAATGACGAAGCCGTCTTTACCAGAGTCATTAATTCCAAGATGTAAATGTACTACGGATTGTCGCACAATGTCTTGTAATTCTAAAAAATCGAAATTGTTTTGTATTTCATTATGTAAATGCACCAATAACAAATGTAAAAATAAAAATGACTAATTTTTTACCTACTTTAAATACATTTATGCTTGGATTCGCTGGTTTTTCATGTAACTTTCAATTTTTTATTAATAAAAAAAATTTATTACTTTCATTTTTGATTTTTTTTTAAATTTAAGAATCAATCCTGACTTTTTTTACCATTACAAAAAACTATAAATTATTACAAAAATAATCATTAAAATGATTTCATATCATGTACTCAATACATTCCCTTTATGAATAAGAGAAGAGGGGGTAAAAAAAATATGAACCAAAAAATCAACCGGCAAGATTCACATTATTATTCTTTGACCTTTTTTCACTTAAATCCGTTGGCGAAATTCGGTACTCACATTATGCATACTCACTTACCTCTAGCGCCTGGACTATACCCCACTTATAATACCATATGCCCATGGATGTCCAATTTATCGATATTTTTGATATTTTATATAAAAATCTCATACAAAATCAGCTGCCATTTCTTCAATTGGTGACTTTCTCTCGTTCTGTTTTTTTATTCACTCCTGAATGTTTGTATTATCTGACCAGTATCAAGTTTTTTATTACAATCTAAGATAACATGACAAAAAATATTTAATTTCAAATTTTAACATTTCTTTTTAAGGAATAATAATTTTTGGGCCCCTTTATCGCAAAATAAATGTACTACACTGCGGTGGCCCATTATTTAAAAAATATGCCTATTTAATGCAAATAGTAGAATGGTATAATAATAACCAATATCTTAATAAAATATAAATTTTATTCAGATGTTAAAATATAAAGTTATTTATATACTTAATTATAAACTTGTAATCTATATAAGTACGTAGGTACTTATATAGATTACAAGTTTATAATTAAGAGTACGTCGAGAATACGTCGAGGTACCAGTAACCTTGTATGTAGATACAAGGTTACTGGTACCTCGACGTATTCCTTGCAGGACCTGATAGATAAGATCAAATGTTCTACCGATATTCAATAGTTTTTCAGTTAGTAGAATATTAAGATTTTTTATGCAAAATCTCAGATTAATCATTTGAAGCCAATTTGAATGCTATTTACGGCGCGGCAGAGGTACTGAAAAAATTATTATCATAGGTACCTAATTGATGCCGTAGCAGTTCTTTCTTAATTCATGAATCCCCAAGCGACACCCGGTGGCCGCGCATCTATTGTCTTACTATTGTGTCTCTAATTGACGGTATCTGAAGGGTTAATACTTGCATTCCAAAAATGACTAAAACTTTTGGAAAATTTATTATTCAAAGATTATTTTTTTTTTGTAACTTTTGCTACATTTTGTACTTTTTTTTAACCGACTTCGAAAAGGAGGAGGTTCTATGTTCGGCTAAATGTGTGTTTTTTTTTTGTATGTATGTTCACCGATATTTCGGTCAATTGTGGACCGATATTGAAAATTTTTTTTTGATTGAAAGGTTATGCTTCCAAGTTGGTTCCATAGAAATATTGTTGTGATCTGATCATGAACTTCGAAGATATGGAACAGAGCTCCTCATAGCAGAATTGTCGTAAAAAGTAAAATTGCTTTGTTTATACGTGTAGTCGATGACTGACTAAAAGAAAAGGGGGAGGGGAAAGGGGGAGGGGGTAAATTCATGTAATATAACCGTATTTAGGATTATAAGAATCGTTATGAGATGCACTCTGGCTATAAGGTAATTTATGTTTAGCTGAAGGGTAGGTACTTTGTAGTGGTGCTACCATAACTAAAAAGTGAAAAATAAAAAAGTTTTTACAAAAAAAATTAAACCGACTTCAAAAAGTACAAAATAACTTTAATTTCGGAAGTCGGTGTTAAATAACGAAGAGACAAGATTAGGTATCTATTATAGAAATACCGACTTCCGAAATTAAAGTTATTTTGTACTTTTTGAAGTCGGTTTATTTTTTTTTTGCTAGTAACATACAAAATGTTGCCTAGTGCAAAAAAAAATACTACACTTGATATAGAAATTAGGTACTAGTATTACAAAAATATCCTTGTCTTATCAGGTATTCAGAAGGTATGACGGTATATTTTTGCCTGTGTGACTTGAAAGAAAATGATTTTAAGGGGAGCAGGTAAAATTGTGAGACGGTCGTCAGGGTTAGTTATTTTCAACTCTACGTCATACAAGGCTATGTTTTGTTAACTAACTGTTATCGCGTATCTTGGTTCTGTGCTGTGCGTTCATAAGTACTGACTATAGCTGGACATTCTAATCCTGAATATGCTGAAATAGTGTATGGTCACAGTATTAAATGGTTAAGCACAAGGTTGGTAAGTAGGGTAAGTAAGCAGCCTAGGGTAGGTATGTAGCGTAGGGTAGATAAGCTGCGTAGGGCAGGTAGCGTAAGGTAGGTAGGGTAGAGTAGGCTTAAGTAGGATAGAGTAGGGTAGGGTAGATAAGCTGCGTAGGGCAGGTAGCGTAAGGTAGGTAGGGTAGAGTAGGCTTAAGTAGGGTAGAGTAGGGTAGGGTAGATAAGCTGCGTAGGGCAGGTAGCGTAAGGTAGGTAGGGTAGAGTAGGCTTAAGTAGGGTAGAGTAGGGTAGGGTAGATAAGCTGCGTAGGGCAGGTAGCGTAAGGTAGGTAGGGTAGAGTAGGCTTAAGTAGGGTAGGGTAGGGTAGATAAGCTGCGTAGGGCAGGTAGCGTAAGGTAGGTAGGGTAGAGTAGGGTAGGGTAGAGTCGAATAATCAGTTGACGGGAGCGTAACCGCGGGCAAAAACTAATATATGATACATGTAATTATGGTTTAAAAATAATACAAATAAATAATTTCATTGTCATTAAGGTTCACATTTATTAATAATTAACCATTATTTTGTGCTTATTACTGGCCATGAGATCGTTGGTGCAATCATTGAGTTTTGAAGCCAACATACACTCATCTTGATGGTGAATACTTATCTCAATACAACGATCTAAATTCTTCTCCAATTTCTTCATGAGTTTAGTATCTTTGGCGTAAAATTTGCTGACAAGAGATATTAAGTTATCTAAAAAAAAAAATAACGATATTAAATCAAAACTTAAATAAAAATTAGAGCCAAGTACTTATTAATTTTCTACTCTTTAGTGTGTCGCTCAAGCGTACCGTCGAAGACACTTCCGCCTGACCACCACTAAGTTCATTTTTGCTTGCACTTTGCTCTCGAAACGAAAATTTCAAAGGGCTTGGTTTGAGGCCGCAGGATCCAAGCTAATTTTTTTTAAGTGATCAGGCAGAAATTACCGCTATGGTACCTACCTACATTCGAATTATGGTGAATCGCAGTACAGTTTTGTCTTAATTCATAATTCAATAACTTCAAAATGCAGCGGCTATTGTTTTTTTTTTATACAGGGTTATTTGTAAAACACTAACAACCTGGCAGGACTGTATTACTAACATCATAAACATCCACTCTTGTTCTATGACTTTTTACAAAACATAATACATTTACTACTAAAAACAATCCTTCTATATTTTCTTGCTCTATTCGGCGGGGGTGTTTGACGCGACGCTAGCGCATCAAGCACCCCCGCCTTTTGCATTATTGAAACTAAAAAGATCCATATTTATAAAATCCGTAATTCCGTACCTATGACGTAGGTACTATTTTTGAGATTGTTGATCTTAACAACTATAAAAATGAGTGAAGTAGGTATCTACACAATAACAAGTTAACAACAACTTAAAACTTATTAGCGAGCTATTTTTTGTGCTAACCGAACTTGCCAAACCGTAGGCTTCGAAATGATAATGTAACCAAAGGCTTTGATTATACATATAATGTCACTGTAGGTACCTAATAGTAGTATTAGATACCTACTTAATATTTAAATTTTTTATTTTTTATTGTTGATAGGTTTGCGCTTGACCGAATGAATGAATGAATTTGTTACCTTTATTAACTTTTCCATGTACAATGACACCGTTGCGTTTCAAAACACACGCAATAAGGCATTCTCCATGGACCGGCGATTCCATTTTTGGAGATAGACGCTTCAGAGGTCTTTTGTCACTAGACTGCACTTCCTTCAGGCACTCCGACATGTTCTTCTTGAACTGTTCTACATGAGCAGCTACTTCTTTAGGGAAAGGCTTGTAAGACCAATCGGGCTCTTGATCTTCCTCGATTTTGTTAGAAATCACTTTAAGAAAAGAATTAAAGGTATCAAGAATTTAAGGTATATTACTGTTATTTTAACCACCCTTAACAACCGATCAAAGGTTTGCGGGATTTTACACTGACAGGGTGAAAAGTCGCATACTTCCAAATTTCTTTGACATACAGTTCGATTATACTTGTGTAGCGATGTGAGGTAAATAAATATAATATGTATACTTACATAACCTAACGAAACTACATCCGTAGACTCAGTTGAAAATCAGCGTCAAATAACTACTACGTAGTGGTCTGGCATTATGCTGAACTGAACCTGTTTGGCACAGCCTGCAGTTGTGAGATACAGAATATGTTGTTTTTTTTTTTTAATTTAAGTTTGTATTGTACTTGTTTATTTATTGTGTATATCTGTGATAAAGTTTAGCATCTAAACAAACGTGTTTTCTGTCTTTCTTTCCCAGTAACAATAGGCCTGTGTGGCTCGTGAATCATCATAGCCACGCATAGCTAGCTGTGAAAGACTTTCGGGTGAAAAAAATATTTGATAATATTATATTAGTCATATAACAATTGTATGCTTACCCTTTTGTCCGCGAGTTCGCTTCTCCAATTTCAAGTTTCGCGTTATTATCGTATCCTTATCAATCTTTTTAGATTTATCATGGACAGCGTCTATTCCCATCATGCGATTCTTCTCAGGGAAATCTACTTCGACTTTTTTATTTATTTCACAAGTAGTTAAATAAATTATGGAGAAAAGCAACAGTATTTGGCGAAACATTTTGGCTTCACGTTGCTAAATGGAACACCATTTAACAAATATAGGGACACAAATAACTCGTCAAACTAAAAAATCTAATGGATTGTTATTGAGTTTGCGATAAATTTTATTGTAGTTAGTTAATTAGTCGTTTCGTTACCAGTTACTTTTAAAAACTTAGAACAATATTGCTATTTCAGCAACAGAAGTTTTCGAAAATTCTTCGATCTAGCTTTTTTATACTTTTAAATCAAGAGATTTTAGTGGGGCTAAATATGTTTTCGTGACAAATTGCGCATAAAGGGATTGGCCAAGATATGGCCGAAAATTTACAAAAACCGCGGACAAGATAATGTGGGTAAGCCGAGGAGACTCTCCAGGTCGGCCACTTATTTATAAGTGGCCGACTTGGAGAGTGGCTTTAGCCTTATAACTTTTGAACCAGTGACCGACTAATTCTGATATTTGGTGATAAATTAGACAAAAATTTCTTGTGTTACCAAAACTTAAAATCTGTGATGGTGGCCAAGCTAGCGTCGAGCATACAAAACTAGCTACTTTCTATATTTGTCACTTGCTTAATGCAAAAAAAACTGCAAAGTTGAAGAAAATAAAAATATTATAAAATAGTATGTTTTATCCACTAGCAGTTAGTGGATAACTGGTAGCTGGCTTGGCCTACACGAAAGTTAAATTGATGAAATTTTCATAAAATGTATGTCCACAAATGAACAAGGTCCCAACCACCTACACCAGTCCGCTCTAATAGGTTATACAAATAAATAAAATTCTATCTCCACTGATGTACATATATTTTTCAACTAAAAGTAGTAAACATATACATAAATTTGATTCTTGATTACATTATAATTTATAAAATAATAATTACACCTATTATTTACAAGCATAGAAATTATCGTAACAAATGTACAACACGATATACATTATTCTTAGGTTGCTACAACATATTTTTGAACTTTTCATTTAAAAGACATAATAGATAACGAAGGGATTGAAAGCCTCTCTTTACTTTTTCTTTCGCCATTGGCTGGATAAGTCCCATACAGTGGAATCACAACGGCAGGCGTATGTCGTCAACGCATGCATATGCATGCATTTTCTCATGTTACGTGGCATCTGACATGATTGCAGAGTTATCTATGGGACCAGGTAGTAAGTCTGAGATAGTATACAATGTCGAGAAGACAATACGACTGCTAATGAAAATACTGGTAATATATCATATAGTGTCTAATGTATAAAATTCTGGAGTCAGTGAACTCGCCCGATTTTTATGTTTTTTTTTTTGTATTTATTTGGTAAGTATTATGTTACACATATTGAAATGTCTTTTAAAACAGCTATTTGTTTACATCGAGATCGTCGCAGGTTGTATAACCTATAACTTAAAGTCTTATCTAAACAAATAATACTCTCAATGCCAATTATAACTAATAAACTAAATATTATTATTTAAGTAATGTTTGATGGTATATAACTTTAAGTAACAGCTGTGAAAAATCGAATTTTGAGTATGAACCAGAATTGCTATAAGGGTAAGGGAATGGCCAAAAAAAGGATGGATAAACTGAAGATGTGTGATATTCCTGGTCCCAGTGACTACTAAGATAAAGACTAACAGAGAAATATGGAAAAAGACAATTAACAACGAATGGTACAAAACTGACATCTATGTCATCAGACCCAGTGACCCGCTGTAGGATTGTTCAATAGAATAAGAGCCGGATACATTGCGATGCGGCGCCGCAACGCATCGGTGGCCCGGCTCTTGCCATGGCCCTGGTATGCAAAGAGCAACTAAAGGAACACATAACACGTTAATGCGATCGACACGTTTATGACGTTCGCCGCTCTGATTGGTCAGCACCAATCTCTTAACCAAACAGAGAGCCAAAAGCGCATTTAGCACACAAGTGGGTTTTAGTCAGTAGAAAAACATAACCCTCTTTCTGGCGCAGTTGAATAATAACGACTCAAGTCTTGCTTACTCAGAACAAAGGCAATTTCTTGATGATGTCCCACCCAAAAAAGGCCCAGTGATCAGGCCGAAATATAATATTTTTTGTACGAAATAATGAACAAATATCCAAACATACTTCCATATTAATAATAATAGTAGGATAGGTAGGAAGGATTGGCATCGAGAGACGCTTAACAACTAACTTAAAATGCAATGTAAACCTGTATTAGACATTATTAATTATAGACTGAACTCATCAGAATATTGTTTCATAGTCTAAATGAGCTTTACTCATAAATATGGACCACCTTTTACGGGACAAACATACAAATAATATATTTCATACATTATTTTCCATTCACGGGTAACATCAACCCTGTATCCATGATAGGGTTAGGCAAAGGTGACAAAGGGGAGACCACATGATTGTAATCCAACGTCCCAACCTAGATGTCCTTGCTAGTTGTAATCCATAACCATTAACGCCCTTGGTTGGGAGGCGCGTTTGTTGGGAAAATCATCGAACGAACACAAACTTAGGTCAGTTTAGTTGGAACGCTATTTAGCAACCGTGTGGCCAACCCATAAAAGGCTATGTCCACACTAACTGGCGCCATTGTTCCACCCTATTAATTTTAAGCTTCTATTGTATTTTTAGGTAAAGAGTATATCTATCTATCTAGCTTAGAGAGCTTAAGAGAAACTAATGTTCTACAATATTCGCAACCGACTACGCTTGGCGCCTTTGCGGGTTGACTGACCAGGTGTATATAAATATATATAAATGTTAAAAACTACATTTTATTTAGTCCGTATTTTAGATTTAAAAAAAAAAATTGGACACGTATTTTTTCTTTTTTCGAATAACCAAAAAATAACAAAGATATAGCCCATTAAAGTTACGCGTGACGTCAACCCGTGCGAAAAAATGCAGCAAGGCGTGACGTTACACGTAACTTTAATGGGCTATATCTTTGTTATTTTTGGTTTAATTTACAAAAAAAAAAAAATATAAAAAATATATTTTTGAATAATCAAAAAGACGGACTAATTACATTTTTTACGGCCACTAAGCCTATAGTAGGTAAACCCATAATTCGTCAACTAAGTACTTCTCGTCAGATAAGTACTGCATAAGTTCAAAGGATCGGTAATGATTGTGGTGTTATCGTAAAAGCTGTCCATATTCATGAATACTTTAAGCTCCTGTAAGGACACTAATGAATTCAATTCGAATCAATTCTACCTGTATATTTACAAATGTGTTATTTTTAGCCTCGGATATATTAAGGGACATAATGTCCCTCAACATGACGCGCAACGCTAGAAAATTGAGTATTAACATTTCCTGCGATTGAGTGCGTTATGTGAATGCGCAACAACATTTTGTTTTAGCTGGTCTATGCACAGAACTTTTTAGTCCACACTTATATTATAAAGAGGGATTTATTTTGTATTTTTGTGTGTATGTTTGTAATCTTCAAAAATCAAAAATTCTTTCACCATTGGAAAGCTACATTCACCCTGAGGGTATAACCTAACATAGGCTATATTTATTGCCCGTGCGAAGCCGGGATGGGCCATTAGTTTTTAATAAATATTTTCTGTTTTCGAGCATATGGCAACCAAGGGCTGCAGTTGAAATCAACATCAGGTGGTGGCTAAGTGTTACCATTTGGCATTATGCTCAGCTGAGACCTTGTTGGCATTACTCAATGTACCATTTGTTTATTTTTAAGGTGTTTTTGATTTTGTTATGCTAATAAACCCAAGTTTCTTTCTTTTATTATGTGAATGCGCTGTAAAATTTGGGAGCAAGATGCGGCTCACTGGTAGCGTCCCGTAGATTGAGCGTTACAAGTCATGTTGGGGAATATTTTGCCCCTAATTTATCCGAGGCTTATGCCTCAGCAACTTATACTAATACAACAAAGAACGGAATCTATGTAGTTATACTATTTTAGAAAGGGCGCTGTATTTGGTAACTAACTTTTTAATCAAAACTTTCATTTGGGTACTTAATAAATAAAATTCTGCAAAATTACATATTAATATAAACAATACTTTTGAGAATTAAGTTCAAGAATAAAACACTTTTCTACAGTTTTTCAGTTAGCTGGTGTCACTATATCTGTAACAAAAACGAACATTTAAAATTGATTGGTTTTGATAGAAAATTAATAGGTAAAGTTACTACGCCTAAGAAGACGATGTCAGTCAATTTTAAAATTAAACATTATAAGAGAGGGCCCTTCCCAACCCGTCTATCATTAACCTAAGTATGGTATAAAAGCTTGTTGGTTCGTCAAACGCAATGGTTGATAAAGAGGCAACACGAAAAAAAGAAATAACACTTGCCCCCCAAGCCAAGTTACGACTGTTTCGTTTCGATTCTCTTGCGTCGAAAGTCTCGAGTAGGCCACGACTCCCTATCCTTTGTTTTGACGTCATCTCAACGCTCAGTCACGTGGTCAGTGGCGCGGCGCGTGCAGCGCGGCCAGGGCGGCGCGCGCGCACACGCAGCGCGTGCAGCCCCACAGTGGTGCGTATATAGACAGTGAGGTGACTAACCCTGTGTGTCGGGAGTGTTGGGAGTGCAGGCGGCACACAGTGGCGCGACGCGCGGCGCGTGCAGCGCGGCCAGGGCGGCGCGCGCGCACACGCAGCGCGTGCAGCCCCACAGTGGTGCGTATATAGACAGTGAGGTGACTAACCCTGTGTGTCGGGAGTGTTGGGAGTGCAGGCGGCACACAGTGGCGCGACGCGCGGCGCGTGCAGCGCGGCCAGGGCGGCGCGCGCGCACACGCAGCGCGTGCAGCCCCACAGTGGTGCGTATATAGACAGTGAGGTGACTAACCCTGTGTGTCGGGAGTGTTGGGAGTGCAGGCGGCACACAGTGGCGCGACGCGCGGCGCGTGCAGCGCGGCCAGGGCGGCGC
Source organism: Mythimna lalbum (assembly GCA_949319445.1). Taxonomy (NCBI): domain Eukaryota; kingdom Metazoa; phylum Arthropoda; class Insecta; order Lepidoptera; family Noctuidae; genus Mythimna; species Mythimna lalbum. Next base: position 12,150,486 of record OX439357.1, on the reverse strand, counting down.
GCGCGCACACGCAGCGCGTGCAGCCCCACAGTGGTGCGTATATAGACAGTGAGGTGACTAACCCTGTGTGTCGGGAGTGTTGGGAGTGCAGGCGGCACACAGTGGCGCGACGCGCGGCGCGTGCAGCGCGGCCAGGGCGGCGCGCGCGCACACGCAGCGCGTGCAGCCCCACAGTGGTGCGTATATAGACAGTGAGGTGACTAACCCTGTGTGTCGGGAGTGTTGGGAGTGCAGGCGGCACACAGTGGCGCGACGCGCGGCGCGTGCAGCGCGGCCAGGGCGGCGCGCGCGCACACGCAGCGCGTGCAGCCCCACAGTGGTGCGTATATAGACAGTGAGGTGACTAACCCTGTGTGTCGGGAGTGTTGGGAGTGCAGGCGGCACACAGTGGCGCGACGCGCGGCGCGTGCAGCGCGGCCAGGGCGGCGCGCGCGCACACGCAGCGCGTGCAGCCCCACAGTGGTGCGTATATAGACAGTGAGGTGACTAACCCTGTGTGTCGGGAGTGTTGGGAGTGCAGGCGGCACACAGTGGCGCGACGCGCGGCGCGTGCAGCGCGGCCAGGGCGGCGCGCGCGCACACGCAGCGCGTGCAGCCCCACAGTGGTGCGTATATAGACAGTGAGGTGACTAACCCTGTGTGTCGGGAGTGTTGGGAGTGCAGGCGGCACACAGTGGCGCGACGCGCGGCGCGTGCAGCGCGGCCAGGGCGGCGCGCGCGCACACGCAGCGCGTGCAGCCCCACAGTGGTGCGTATATAGACAGTGAGGTGACTAACCCTGTGTGTCGGGAGTGTTGGGAGTGCAGGCGGCACACAGTGGCGCGACGCGCGGCGCGTGCAGCGCGGCCAGGGCGGCGCGCGCGCACACGCAGCGCGTGCAGCCCCACAGTGGTGCGTATATAGACAGTGAGGTGACTAACCCTGTGTGTCGGGAGTGTTGGGAGTGCAGGCGGCACACAGTGGCGCGACGCGCGGCGCGTGCAGCGCGGCCAGGGCGGCGCGCGCGCACACGCAGCGCGTGCAGCCCCACAGTGGTGCGTATATAGACAGTGAGGTGACTAACCCTGTGTGTCGGGAGTGTTGGGAGTGCAGGCGGCACACAGTGGCGCGACGCGCGGCGCGTGCAGCGCGGCCAGGGCGGCGCGCGCGCACACGCAGCGCGTGCAGCCCCACAGTGGTGCGTATATAGACAGTGAGGTGACTAACCCTGTGTGTCGGGAGTGTTGGGAGTGCAGGCGGCACACAGTGGCGCGACGCGCGGCGCGTGCAGCGCGGCCAGGGCGGCGCGCGCGCACACGCAGCGCGTGCAGCCCCACAGTGGTGCGTATATAGACAGTGAGGTGACTAACCCTGTGTGTCGGGAGTGTTGGGAGTGCAGGCGGCACACAGTGGCGCGACGCGCGGCGCGTGCAGCGCGGCCAGGGCGGCGCGCGCGCACACGCAGCGCGTGCAGCCCCACAGTGGTGCGTATATAGACAGTGAGGTGACTAACCCTGTGTGTCGGGAGTGTTGGGAGTGCAGGCGGCACACAGTGGCGCGACGCGCGGCGCGTGCAGCGCGGCCAGGGCGGCGCGCGCGCACACGCAGCGCGTGCAGCCCCACAGTGGTGCGTATATAGACAGTGAGGTGACTAACCCTGTGTGTCGGGAGTGTTGGGAGTGCAGGCGGCACACAGTGGCGCGACGCGCGGCGCGTGCAGCGCGGCCAGGGCGGCGCGCGCGCACACGCAGCGCGTGCAGCCCCACAGTGGTGCGTATATAGACAGTGAGGTGACTAACCCTGTGTGTCGGGAGTGTTGGGAGTGCAGGCGGCACACAGTGGCGCGACGCGCGGCGCGTGCAGCGCGGCCAGGGCGGCGCGCGCGCACACGCAGCGCGTGCACACGCAGCGTCCGCAGCCCCAGCAGTGGTGCTATATACACAAATAAGTCCAGTTTTTATGTAAAATACGTAACACCTAACATCAAATCATAGAACACAACAATCGGTGCTCAATCAATCAGTGCTCAATGAGAAATGAGATTTATTCATAAGAAACGATACCCTATCTATGATATCCAATAAGCAACGTTGCAGTTCTGAGCGAAATCTAAACGGTTCCGATGACGGAATTAGATTGCGCATTTCCAGTGCACACTCCCCGAAATGTAAACGATAGAAAACCGACTGGCTAGCAACTCGGCGGCGATACTCAAGGCATTAGAGCTTCGAATCTTCAAGCGCATCTAAGCCGATGATTCTCTTAGCTCGCCTCTCAATCGAATCCAGCGCATCAAGCTGGTATTTGGCAGACCCATCCGATAAGAACAGTACTCCATACCAGCAGATTGAGCAGCTGTTCCGGTGTGAAGTACTGTCTCGCCCCCAATTTTTTGGCAACCAATTGAGCCTTTGCCTCGATGTATGAGCCGAAATTGAGAGTGGACGACAACGTAACCTCAAGGTTATCGGCACCGTCACACTTCGGAAAGATGGGAGCTGGGTGGAATTGGCTCCGTTTAGCAAAAAAAAGACACGCCTGGGTTTTAGTTGCATTGAATTTCTCATCAACAGTGCTGTCGTGTGCATACCCAAAGGTGGTTTGAGTAGGTATTTTATGTGCAGCAAAAATAGTGTTGCGGAGAGTACCGATCCCTGAAGGAGCCCGGCTTTACTATCCATTTGACCGGACGAGCAGCCATCAATAACCACTCGAATGGATTGATCCCTCCAGAAGTCTACGATCCAGTTACACAGACAAGTGCCTACACCAAAGGAAGGAAGTTTAGCAATAAGGCTATCGTGCCAGACCTTATCGAAAGCCTTCGAGATATCAAGGGAGATAGCAAGCGCTTCTCCATGCTTCTCGGTGGCCTCGCTCCAGATCTGAATGGCATACGCTAAAAGGTCCCCAGTACACGGATTTTGGCGAAAACCGTATTGTCTATCACTGAGGATGTCGTTAGCTTGTAGGTACGCCAGAAGCTTCCTGGAAGCACCTAGCTTTTCTATTATCTCTATTTTCTCTATAAAAAAACATTATAATAGTGTGAGTATTTGTGAGATGAGTAAGTACACATTCGGAAGTTTGTTCTAATATTATGCTTGGCTTTGGAAAAAGTATGAATGAAATGAATTGGCTCTGTGTAAGTTTAAGAAAATAATGAGTACTATGATATGCGCAGTGAAGTTATGCAAATCGCGAATTAAGGTAAATGATAGTAACTTCAAATACGTTCTGTTTTGATCTACGTGCATGTAATTAATTTGATAGTTTTTATTTTAGTTTTCAGTCATTTAAAGTTTTGTGATTATTTGCTGAACTTATTTGGTTTTGAAGTGATTAAAGTTTATTATCTTTAAAAATAATTTGGAATGAATGAACGCTTTATTATTTTTTCATCTATTTATGGTAATGAAGCGAGGAACGAAGAGCAATGGCTGGTTACATTGCGAGTACTTGCTAAATATTATCAACATCGTAAATAATTTGTAGTTACACTTCCCCAGATGGTGCACAAATGATTGTGCACCTAACTTGTAGTGGAGCCAGGAGTGGTCAGCTTGAATATTGTGACCGTAGCGATTGTAGCGGCCCGAACAAGTAAAAGTGGCCACATAAACTGTCTATATATGGCTCTTATATATTGTTTTATTCGGAATAAACCATAAATAAAATATAGGTCAAGATTCCTTGGCTTGCCCCTTAAGCTCGCAATACATGTTTGCCGAGCATTGCCGAGTAAGACCAACCTAGAGGTTGGTAACGATATCCTAAGTAACAGACAATACGGTTTTCGCCAAAATCGGTCTACTAGGGGCGTTTCTAGCGTATGCCATTCTCATCTGGAGCGAGGCCATCGAGAAGCATGGGGAAACGCTTGCCATCTCCCTTGATATCTCGAAGGCTTTCGATAGGGTCTGGCACAATAGCCTTATTGCTTCCTTCCTTTGTCTACCCACTGATCTGTGTGATTGGATCTTCAGGGATCGGTACACTCCGCAACACTATTTTTGCTGCACATAAAAGACCTACTCAAACCACCTTTGGGTATGCACACGACAGCACTGTTGATGAGAAATTCAATGCAACTAAAACCCAGGCGTGTCTTTTTTTCTGCTAAAGGGAGCCAATTCCACCCAGCTCCCATCTTTCCGAAGTGTGACGGTGCCGATAACCGACCACCTTGAGTTTCTTGAGGTTACGTTGTCATCTACTTTCAATTTTGGCTCATACATCGAGGCAAAGGCTCAACTGGCTGCCAAAAAATTGAGGATCTTGGCAAGGGCGAGACAGTACTTCACGCCGGAACAGCTGCTCAATATTTATCAAGCCCAAGTTCGATCGTGTATGGTATTGAGTACTGTTCTTGAGTGAAGACCAACCTCTAGACAGTATATTTGCCTTGTCTTGCTATCGCTCGGTGTCGCTCGCCTTGTTGGTTGAGTAAAGACATGCGCCAACGTGTATAGACCTCATTTGGCGCAGCTTGTCACAACTCGCAGGCGCTCACGATCACTTGCCTCACTTTGGAGCGGTGTCGGTTTTTCTGCACAAATCAAAGGCGCCCGCCCAACATGTGGGCGTATTCTCAAAACTCATCATGTTGGCCATTTGCATTGGTTTCCTTCAAGCTTGCCAAACGTGTAGAGAGAAGCGCTTGCCTTGTGACGCCTATATTTGCCTAGGCTCGCGTTGGTCTAAGCTCTGCCAACATGTATTGCAGACTTTACAAAGCATCTGGCACGTCGCCGGTGGAGTGAGAGAGAGTGTCAGATTTATATTGACCAAAACCCAACTATGTTCTTTCAAATTGCCGTTTTGAGTTCCACGGCAAAGTTAAATCTTTCGAACAATCCTGCAACCCTTTAAGGTTGACAGTCGTACCATCTGTTATTTGTAAGGACGTAGTTTTTTTATTATTATTGATAGGCTCGCGTTTGGCCACTATCTCCCCTGCTGGTAAGCGATGATGTGGCTAACGTTGGGGCATGATTGTTTAGAAGTAACCTAATCACTTTGACTTAAAGACTCCTGGGTTGTGGCTAACGGGAAACACAGACTACGGCAGGGCAATTCCACTCCTTAGCTGTACGCATAATGAATGTGTACCCAAACTCTTTGTACGTATGGGTAGAACGTACCTTTCTGCTGAAATGGTCGAGAGGCGTGGAACAGCTGCACTCGGTGACGTTCTTGATGCTCTTCCAGTCAAGCGCGACGGTGTTCACCTCTTTCTCCAACAACGCGTAGCTTGCCGGTATCGAGTCACTCGCCCTCTGTGAACGAGAGAAAAATCAACTTTGTTTGTTTGAAATAAGGTCTAAAATAAATCAATGTAATTCGTGCCTCAGCTGTAAAAAGTTTTTTTTTTTCGATTTTTATAAATATTGACCAGAATCACCAGTACCACCAAAAGGTATGGATTGCAATGGAATTTTAACTCAGTCTCTACAACATAGAATTCGTTTTAAAAAGATATATTATAACCCAAAGGTTGACTGGTAGAGAATGCCTTGTTGCATTAAGTCCGCCTATGTACCACTACTGTACATGAAGTTTAGAAGAAATAAATAAATTATATGTATTATCTAGAAATCTGAATATAGACTAACATTCCGTGTTGGGCACAAGAGACCTAACGCCCAATGAACCCAAGGCACGTCTTCGGGGAATAAATATATCTACACTATCTGTTCCCAGCGGCATCGCCCGCGTGATAGCAGAAAATTATCCCAAGGGAACATATTTCCGGGATAAAAAGTATGTCCTATGTCCTATTTCAGGACATGGTCTGTCAGTGTACCAAGTTTCATCAAAATCGGCTTTGCCATTTAGGCGTAAAGACGTAACAAACAAACAAACAAACAAGCTCACTTTCGCTTTTATAATATTAAGTAAGGATATTTGTTATGCTAATAAATTTCGGCTGTACGGTAACTCCATAAAACAGTTCATACCTCAGTGATGAGAGGAATCTTGTTGGGTTTGAGAGGAGCCCCCGTCTCCTTGAGAGGATGGTCGTGGTTCGCGCACTCCAGCTCGGTGAGAGTGCCGCCAGACTCATACAGTAACCTGGAAACATTTAAACCCGACTTCATTAAAGAAATCATCCTATTATTTAACTAGGTATTGCAAGCGGTTTTGCCAGCGGTTCCAACATTGGATTTTATCGCGATGAAAGGTCAACTTATATTAGAAATATACGTGTCTCAGACATCGGCGCACAACCTTGTACCATGGATCCAGTCAGTCAGTGAATCTGGACCCCACCTCGCCGTGGTGGAAAAATAAACATCTAACTAATGCACCTTAATGACACTTTTAATTAAAAAGTATTTAACTCACTTTTTTCATTAAAAACACAACGTGAATAAAACTAGAAAGATGCTCAGCTGCCCAATTGATGAAAACGAATTTTTTATTTTTTATTAATAATCTTTTGCCAAGCGTTGCTCAACTGTACCATCATCATCATTTCAGCCAAAAGACGTCTACTGCTGGCTTCCCCAAGTGTCGCCACAACGACCTATCGAAGATCAGGGTTTTAGTCAACTTACTTGTTATCAATCTGTAGCGCTTCAGTCTTTGTCTCAATCTCCACGGAGTTCACGTTTCCATTCTGGTAGTTAACCACGGTGGTGTCTTTGCTCTTGTCCGCCCTTTTGCCGGATAGTAGATTCTTGAACGTAGTTATTCTCTGTAATATTATGATACAATAAATATTGTATTTATTAAATGGAATAACAATATACAGGGTGTGACTGACAAGTAAATTGTTCGCAAATTTCGTGAATAGACTACACCTTTTTTCACCTGATGCCATTTTTGACCAAGACCTGACCATAGTTATTTAATCTCGTCAATGATCTGTTACAGATATTATCGTAGGTTAATAGATGACCTCGCAAGTGAACTCTGACGCAGCAGCTCAGCAGCACTATAGAGTTTTATTCCCATCAGGTCTGTGAGGGGCCAGAGTGTGCTCCAGCGCGGAGCTGTGCTCGACGGCGGCAGGCAGCAGGTCTGTGAGGGGCCAGAGTGAACTGTACGTACCCTGGTGAGGTAATTGATGTGGTGCTCTAGCGCGGAGCTGTGCTCGACGGCGGCAGGCAGCAGGTCTGTGAGGGGCCAGAGTGAACTGTACGTACCCTGGTGAGGTAATTGATGTGGTGCTCTAGCGCGGAGCTGTGCTCGACGGCGGCAGGCAGCAGGTCTGTGAGGGGCCAGAGTGAACTGTACGTACCCTGCTGAGGTAATTGATGTGGTGCTCTAGCGCGGAGCTGTGCTCGACGGCGGCAGGCAGCAGGTCTGTGAGGGGCCAGAGTGAACTGTACGTACCCTGGTGAGGTAGTTGATGTGGTGCTCCAGCGCGGAGCTGTGCTCGACGGCGGCAGGCAGCAGGTCTGCCAGTGCCTCACGAGGGTGCACGCCGTTCTCGTGGCGACAGTACATGCCACGCCAGAACCTGCAAGCATTATCGTTGAGACACAAGAAGCCCAGATCCAGTAATGGAAGCGCCACTAAGAGTAAGGTAGCCGCAAGATAAACGTGGAATAACGGTCATTGACCCTTCTACATTTGTTGACATTCTTAATTACAAAAACGGAAATAAAGACATAAAGCTGTCTTGAATCGACATGTATCGTGAACCTTTACATCATCTAGTAATGAAAAACAATTCAGTTTGTTTTCGCGTACCTAGATAAAGGTCAACGTACTTTATTCCACGGTTAACTGGAGCCTTCTATAATTCAGTGTTTTTTGCGAATTCTGAAATTCTGAAGAATTTGAATATTGTAGCGTGGAAAATTATATACATACATTCGTGGCATCAGCAAGAAAACTTCCGCATCGTCTATCCGAAGCCTAAAGGGCTCGGTTTGTTTTGTTAAAATCTGGTTAAACACGCATGCTGTCTTTGAATATTATACGCCTGACCACGAAAAAGGAGTATGGACCGCAGTGAACGGCGTTTTGTAATTCTTGCGTACTTCGTTGAAAATAGTTTGTACTTTATATTCATGAGCTAAAGCGATAACTTACCGGATACTCTGTGCTCCCAAGTCCGGTTTCAATACATCAGGGTGTGACTTGGGATTGTATAGCGGGTTCTTATACTCGTTCAAGTGACTCGCCATGTAGCCCCACAGCGAAAATGTACGCTCTGATAACCTGAAAAATGGTAATTTTTTTAATGATACACCAAATCTGATGTGATGTGTAGTTTATGTTAGGCGCTATGAAGACACAACTTATGAAAAACTGAGCTGCGGGCTACCACGGAGTCCACATTAATTTCCATGGGAAAAAGCAGTTTTAGGGTTCTATACCCAAACGATAAAAACGAGACCATATTGATTAGACTCTCTTCATCTGTCTGTCACCAGACTATTTCATGAACTGTGATAGACAGTCGAAAATGTCACTCATAATGTATTTATGCTGTCGCTATAACAACAAGGCCGGTTATTTTAATATATATAACCCTCTCCATTACGCTTTATTCATACAATTGCTTTATATTTTGCTACGGACAGTACAGAACCCATCGTGCGCGAGTCCGACTCGCTCTTGCCTGGATTTTATTTATATTATATGTGTAAACCTTTCTGTTACACTTTGTTCCCACAATCTCTATATTATATTGTTACCTTAAGTCCCGCCTATCTTTCTCGCAGTTGCCGATGAAGGTGCCGTACTGACAGGCGTGTGCATGGTCGTGTAGCGTTAGCAGAAACCGCTCATTGAACTGGAACGCCTGGAATTAACATTCATCATCATCTTCCTGCCCTTGTCCCGTGTTATTTAGAATCGGAGCAACACGTTTTTTTTCTTTGATTCTATCCTGTCACCCGTCATGCAATCACTGACTGTCTTTTCTTTCATATAACATTAATAAATAATAATAAATATCATTTATTTCTCTCAAAAAAGGAAAATTTTAACAGAAGTTTATTTTCAAACTTTGCCTAAGACTAACTAAAAAAAAGATCGCAGATTTGAGACCGGTATGACAGGTCTCAAGGCTCACATCCTTAAACATAATCGCATTTTGCGGCAAATAACATTGTATGAATCACGATATGTAACACTCGTGAAGTAATTACTAAAAATCTTCCACTTCTTCGATGGCAACACATTTTTTTTAAATTAAATTTCTTGCCTGGCCCAGTATGCCATCTGCTGACGATGTCATTAGGTCCCTACGTGAACAGGTAACAGCGCACGTGACGTAGGATAGAAGGTAGGAGACTGAAGAAGTGACGCCGCACAAATACTGTAGATTGGAACCGTCCGAGAACCCCCGTGGAGTTTGTCTTTGCTGCGCCCAACTTCGGTGTTACTAATGTTGTATATTGTACCCATGTAGGCCTATAAGAAATAAGATGAGTATGAAACCTCAGGCCTCTGGCGCAGCAGCTGCCAGGTGCAGTCCAGCAGCTGCGTGAAGACGGGCGAGCGCTCGCGGCCGTCGCACGCGATGTGTCCGCAGCGCGCCGTGAACTTGTGCCCGAACGACAGCCAGTCCTTCTCTATCAGGGCCTGTAACAAACAATAATAATAAATCAACTTGCCTATGACTACGGCCTGTTCACGACTTCGGCACAAAATAGATAGGTACAGAAGTCAATCTACATACAAAGCGCGCTCGAGCAACGTACACATAGACGCCGCTCATGGACACAATATCTCGGAGCGCCTCGGCCCGCTCGTCCAACAGTTCCGGCTCAAACGCTCATTAGCGTGCGTCCACCGAGCGTAGGTATAAAAAAGTGAAGTACATACATGAGATTGTCTTCTGTACCTATCTATTTTGTGACTTCGCTCTTAGCAACGAGCGACGCGGCATCGGTAGACGAGCGCGCGCCATAAAGAGCGGCGTCTCGTGGCGTGCTTTAAACATTTTGATGTTTTTGTTTTTTATTAACCTTCCATGGAGCGTCTGTCTATCTGACCTCCAAGAACATGGAAACGGGATAGTAATTGACAAGACTGACGTCTGATTTTCTGGCTTCAGAATATCTGTAACTAGCTTTTACCCGAAGCTTCGCCCGCGTACATAAAATATAGCCTATGTCACTCAGGAATAAAGCAGTTTTCTATCGGTTAAAATATTTTAGCAATCGGATCAGTATTTTCAGAGATTCTTCACCCCACAAAAAAAAAAACTTTACCTCTTTATTTTAGTGTAGATAACTACTGTTTAATATCTATACATGAAAGCCAGCATCAACGGCATTAACTTATGGTTATAGTTTTTCGAAACAGGGAGGACGGGTCTCAGTACCTATGAAACGAATGCAAACCCATCCACGGATGAACTTCGGCCAGCGTCGCTTTATCTTGCAGACCCGCGCGACTACCACTGTTATCAAATGAAGCGCATCACTTAAGAACGACCGGATCGATTTAAACATTATTTAACCCATAGTACGTGAACGCAATCTAAGCGGGACACAATGGCTTTTTAATTGTGTCTAATAAATTGTATGTATAAGCTGTGTTACTTTTCGGTGTACAATAAAGTTTATTCTATTCTATTTCATCATCATCTTCATATCAGCCGAAAGACGTCCACTGTTGTACATAGGCCTCCCCCAAGCGTCGCCACAACGACCGGTCCTGTGCGTCACGCATCCATCGAATTCCCGCGACCCTGACCAGGTCATCGGTCCATCGGTCTCTAATTACGAAAGGTTAAAGTGCAAAATAATCCGAGTTTTCTAAGGGAAAAAATAGCATTGGCCATAAATACGGGAATAGGTAAAAGGTGCATGGCTCGTTTCGCATCCTCGGAATTTACTGGCCCGAAAAAATGTCCAACGTCGAGCTGTTGGAAAAAATGGCACGAGAGCCCGATCGACCACCAGATCAAGCGTCGCAAGTGGAGATGGATTGGCCACACGCTCCGAAGGAATGCCGATCATATACCCAAGCAAGCGTTGGACTGGAATCCGCAAGGAAAAAGAAAGCGTGGCCGTCCCAGTCAAACCTGGCGTCGCACCGTGTTGGCAGAGGCGGTGGGCAACGGAATGTCGTGGAGCGAGGTGAAGCGTGAAGCTCAGGACCGTTCGCGATGGAAGATTACTATGGACGCCCTCTGCCCCATGTAGGGGACATGGGACATTAAGTCAAGTAAGTCAAGCATGGCTCGTTTGGTTAACATCATGAATACCTGGTATCCGTTGATGGTGCGGTAGTGTGGCTCGAGGCACAGCGCCGCCAGCGAGCACACCTGAGCGGTGCGGTCCCACCCGTCGCTGCAGTGCACACACACACTTACACCGCTCTCTATAGCCGAAGCGATCCACCATGATGTGTCTAAAATTGATCTGAAAAAAAAACATCATTAATTGATTTACAACTTTTTTTTAATATTTTTTTTTGTATCACGTGAGAAGTGGTGGCCGAGTGGTAACGGCCCCGAATAACAAGTTGTAGATAGCGGGTTCAAATCCAGCCAGGCTCATTACTTTGTGTAATTTATTTCATCACCACTGCTCTCAAAACGGTGAAAGAATACATCGTGAGGAAATCGCCATGTCCTACTACCAACAATTTGAAGACATGAAATTCACCAACACGCATTGGGCGCGCATGGTGGATTACGGCCCATTCCCTCTCCTAGAGAGGAGTCCTGAGTCCCAGCAGTAGGAAAAGGGACATTAAAAGGCTGATTATGCTTTTGCTATATATGTTGATACATAAACCCTTTTAATTTGATACTCAATCCATTGATGTGTATAAAAATATATTGTTCCGCCATCTTTGTGAAGCGCGAGAAACTTACTTTCATGCGAGCGAAGCTGCTGATGCTAGAATACTTATAAATACATAATTTATAAGTATTCTATTTCTATTATATTATTATTATAAACACATTTTGTTAGTTCTAATTTTTTGATTATACAACAAGTTTTTAATAGAAAATAAATCCTTCCTAATATTATAAAAGCGAGTGAGTTTGTTTGTTACGTCTTTACGCCTAAATGGCAAAACCGATTTTGATGAAACTTGGTACACGGATAGACCACGTCCTGGAATAGGACTTTTTATCCCGGAAGTATGATCCCTTGGGATAATTTTCTGCTATCATGCGGGCGAAGCCGCTGGGAGCAGCTAGTCAAAAACAAAATGGGGAGGGCACCTACTCTTTTTTGTTTTAAGTGTAAAGACATTACCGCACCCTTAAGTGGAGCGGGAGAGTGTCAGACTTTTACTGAATAAAAACCCACTTCTAATCCTTCGCTGCCTTCTTCCTTTCAGAAGCAGACCCTTGGCTGACAACTTGTTGAGACACGCGTGGAACAATACGCGCCGTCGACGTGTTGAGCTCAGTCCAAGACGTCGACGGCGCCGGAGACGTCCAAAAAAAAGTACTTTAATCTTACTTGATGTGTTTGAGCCAGCCGGAAGACTCCAATCCACTGAGGAAGGAAGACATGGTCGGAGTGTTTTGTTCGCAAGCTGGAACAATCAAATTCGATACTTTAACAGAGTATAATATGCATGGGTTTTTCTTACTATCTTAAATACTAAGTAAATAATTATCAGGTCTAGTAAACCAAAGTTAATTAATTTTAAAAATTTATTCATCATCGGCAGAGCTGGAAATTCAATATTTGTTTTTAGCTGTTTTATTATTTTCTATTAATATAAATGTACCTCTCTCGGTCACGTTTTCACGCTTAAACTAATGTACAGATTTTAGAAGTAAGACTAAAGCCCAAGGAAGAACATAGGCTATCATGCATCACGTTTAAACTACTCATTGAAATAATTTTAGAAGTTAGGAAGAAGACTATGTTTTATCTGATTACAACTTCGTGTCCGCATTAACCGACATTCAATTGGACGAAGCTAAGGTTGCTAAGTTAATCCCGAACGCAATGAGCGATTTATTAACTCTCGAGCACTGTTTATCGAGAAAGGTTTATCCCCGTGTTGGATAGTTACTCTACTTTTTACACCTTCTGTGAGATAATTAAAAGATATATACTGAAATAAATTTAGAATATAAATATTATTTTCAAGTTGATGTTATCTATCACTCGACATGTTTTGAGTTTTGAAACAAACATTTACTTCTTTGAATTATAGTTTAATTTTCGATGACGCTCCATATCTTTCACCTACACCTACACCTTATTCTTTTTTTTGGGTTCGAGGCCAGTTTGATTTTTGAATAAACTCGTTTTATGCATGTATATTTTGATTCACTTAAAAAGTTTTTTATTAATTCAAATGCTTTTGATGTTCCAAATTCTTCCTTCTTCCTGCCCTTGTCCCATCTTATTTGGGGTCGGCGCAACACGTTTAAAAAAAAACAAATTCGAAATTCTAATCACATTATTCCCTAAGGAACACCCAAGTGTACTGCCCATACTATTTTAGATTGCTTTAGGTGAGGGTTGTATGAAATATAAATAAAAGGGCATTATCGAGCAGGTGGTGTAAAACCAACACTTACTTTCAACTAGTTTCTGAAGACTCTTCCTCATAACGTGTATATTACCGATGCCCATGAACTGGAACTTGATGTTCTCGTAGAAGGCTTCGTTCTCGTAACCTTTCCCAGCCGCGCGGTTCACCATGGCATTGATCTGATGGACACAAGTATATTACAGTAATGGTATGTTCCCGCACTATAACGCTGCCGGCCCACGTCAGACTTTTTGTAGGACAGTTACGATTAACTGTCCTACAAAAACTCAAAAAGCCCGATGGTCGATTTTGTATATTTGTAACATTGTTCTGTATTTCTGACCAACTTTTTGTAAGACGTATGCGTTGCACTATTGCTATCAGTGTGTTCTATTTTTCTCCTACAATAAATCGGCCACCGATTATCGGACGTGGGCGAGCAGTCTTATTCTGTGGTTACAGAAAGCGATTTATATATTTACCCTAGGCCTGGTATCCACCACATACATGTATCCGCAGTTTGGGTTCGCTCGCCTGATCAGGTCCAGCATTTGTTCGTCTTCCATGCATCTGAAATCACATTATGTTCAAACGATAAAACATGATCAAAACCTAAATTTCAGATTTCTTTTGATCGAACTATAGGTGCACACAATTCGTTACAGTTATGAATGTATGAAATAATGGGACAGTGAAATTTCCTTATGGAATAACCACTGATCGATAATAATTGAATGAACAACGATCCAAGATAATTCCGGTTAGTATGTTGTGTGACTGCAGCGCGTTATAGCGAATATATAAGTTAACTCACCTGACAGAAAAGCCGCTGAGTGTCTGACTGCAGCGCGCTATAGTCGCTTTGTTGTTAACGAGGTACACGCAGCTTTATGTAAGTAAGTCAGTTTATATATGAGTTAACTCACCTTCCAGAAAAGCCGCTGAGTGCCTGACTGCAGCGTGCTATAGTCGCTTTATTGTGATGAAGGTACACCCAGCTTTATGTAAATAAGTCAGTCCATGTATGAGTTAACTCACCTGGCAGAAAAGCCGCTGAGTGGCTGGCTGCAGCGCGATATAGCCACATTATTGTGATGGAGGTACATGCAGCTTTTTGTAAGTCAGTCCATATATGAGTTAACTCACCTGGCAGAAAAGCCGCTGAGTGGCTGGCCGAAGCGCGCCATAATCACTTTATTGTGATGGAGGTATAAGCACCGTTTTGAAAGTAAGTCAGTCCGTGTATAAGTTAACTCACCTTGCAGAAAAGCCGCTGAGTGACTGGCTGCAGCGCGCTATAGCCAAATTATTGTGATGAAGGTACATGCAGCGTTTTGTAAGTAAGGCAGTCCGTGTATGAGTTAACTCACCTGGCAGAAAAGCCGCTGAGTGGCTGGCTGCAGCGCGCTATAGCCGCTTTATTGTGATAGAGGTACAAGCAGCATTTTGTAAGTAAGTCAGTCCATATATGAATTAACTCACCTGGTAGAAAAGCCACTGGGTGGCTGGCTGCAGCGCGCTATAGCCAAATTATTGTGATGAAGGTACACGTAGCGTTTTGTAAGTAAGTCAGTCCGTGTATGAGTTAACTCACCTGGCAGAAAAGCCGCTGAGTGGCTGGCTGCAGCGCGCTATAGCCGCTTTATTGTGATGGAGGTACGCGAGCACCGGCAGTCGTCCCCGCGATCTGAAGCTGGCGCTGCCCAGGAGGACAGCGGTGGACGCGCGCGCAGGCACGTACACCTCGCTAGGATATGTGTCGCAGAGCTGGGGAAGAAACAATGAGCTTTATTGCCTGTACACTAACACATTAAAACTATTGGATTTTCTAAAAACAAACCGGCAAGAAGAGTTCGTAATGTTAATTTATTTGCTGTTATAGCGGGAACTTACACTCTGTGACAATTTCAACTGTCTGCCTATTATGGTTCATGAGACGGTACAGTTGAGTTGTATGTGTGGGAAGCTAGTGTGTCTTTTCCATAACCCTTCAGATACCGTCAATTAGAGACACAATAGTAAGACAATTGATGCGCGACCACCGGTGGTCGCTTGGGGATTCATGAATTAAGCCCCGGCCCTTGGCTCTGGCACTGAACCCTATCCAAGCTTGAAGCATGCAATAGCCCACTCGAATGATAAAAAGAAAAAAAAATGAAAGATGACGATAATGTCTTTATTGCAATGCCTAAAATAAATTAATTGAAAGTATTAAAAATAAAAAATAAGATAAAAAATCTAACATAATTGATATAATTGCTTAACTACACCATTAGGTAATTATAGTATCTACTACAAGCCAACAACATGTACACCATTAGACCATTACACTACGAGAAGTCAACGACATGTTATTATTATCTCACCTCATAATCCTTGTTTGCAGTGCAGAGAACCCACTGGTCGTTGGGCACGTTCATCCTCTGGTACTCGGTCTGAATATCGAAGAAGTTCCAGCCAGCCGACTTGGGGAGGTCGTCGGGTGTCGATTTGTAGAAGAAGCAATACAGCTCGTCTATGTGTACTGGAACATGTTTATTAACGTTTATTAAGGTGGATGTTTCGTGGTTAATGGTGAAACCACAGAACAGAAAATATAGGTAGAAGTGCCATTATTATTATTATTATTATATCTAGCCCATATTGTCCCACTGCTGGGCAAAGGCCTCCCTCCACTCCTTCCAATGTTCCCGGTTTTGAGCCACTTCTTTCCAATTCCCAAGGAAGACATCCAAGTCGTCCCGCCATCTCCTTCTTCGTCTGCCGCGACGCCGACATTACTTTGCCAGGCGCATTACTTTGTGTAATTTATTTCATCACCACTGCTCTCAAAACGGTGAAAGAAAACATCGTGAGGAAACCGGCATGTCCTAGAACCAAAAAATTCGAAGACATGGACCCGAGTGGTGGATTACGGGCCATTCCCTCTCCTAGAGAGCCTGGCCTGAGTCCCAGCAGTGGGAACATTATAAAGGCTGATGATGATGATGATGACTATATTTAAAAGAGATGTTATCATCTTTCACAAACCTGGTTGGCTAAGCCTGAGGAGTGTCTGGTGCATTTCGTGGCAGTCTCTCTCCCGAGGGATCACGAAGAAAACCGATTGGAAAGTCTTCGTCCGCACTAGAAGCGGGGAGCCGGTGGTCGTGATCGGCAGCCGTTCCACCGTCGATATGTGCATCAGGAGTATCTGGCGAAGGGTTTACAGATGGATAAACAAAGCGTTACTGAAAATAGTGAACATCTTGATGGGTATTTGTTATCAGTATGGTATAAATGCCTCCATCCGATCTAGGCTGAGCGAGAGGGAGTGTCAGACTAAAACCCACATAATTATGGTCCTTTAGTTTACCTTTACCTTTGCGTTCTAGGGCCGCGATAACGTTTTCGAACAATCCCGAAGCCCTGACAGACATCTGGTTTCCGTGAAATGACTGAATCCTTACTAATATTATAAAAGCGAAAGTGAGTTTGTTTGTTTATTGGTTTGTTTGTTACGTCTTCACGCCTAAATGGCAAAATCGATTTTGATAAAACTTGGTACGTGGATAAACCATGTCCTGGAATAGGACATAGGATACTTTTTATCCCGGAAGTATGTTCCCTTGGGATAATTGTCTGCTATCACGCGGGCAAAGCCGCTGGGAGCAGCTAGTAGAAAATAAAAATCTATCAGACTTGATAAACAGGTTAAAACTTAAGCATAACTGTATTGGTCTTAAGCCATATAATCTTGTTGCTATAAGATCGGTCACGAAAATCATTATTTTAGAGGACCAAGATTGAATCTTTAAAGTGCTCTTAAGTTACCACCCTTCAGTTGTACGTGTCTCCAATTAAGTGTAGAGCCTAGCATTATTCATTAGCGTTATGAAGGTTTCATCTGTTCAAAGACAACTGAGGTCGCTTTAGAAACCATCAGCCGATTATTTTACAACCAATTTAAAGCAATGACAGTATGAAGGGTAAAGGCAGGATTAAAAGCTTTGAGAACATAATGGAAAAATTTTGAAGTTTCGGGTTTAAGTCGATGTTTTGGGTCATCGATATATACAGGGTTATCTGTAAAACACTAGCAACCTTGCAGGACTGTATTACTAACATCATAAACAACAACTTTTGTTCTACGACTTTTTACAAAACATAATTCATTTACCAAAAACAAACCTTCAAAATTTCGTTGTTCTATCTAACATATTTCAACTCTGTATCTACCTACGCCTCCTGCACACTGTTCTCGTAGTAATAGTATGCAGGCTTCCGAAACATTATCATCACAGCAACCTACCTAGCAAGCATTCGCACCATTTTCGTGTACTCATCACACCAGAAGATTGATACGCGAGCATAGACTTCGTAACATTTAGATCGTTCAATTTAAATATTTTTATTTTTGTATGAAAATCTGATGAACTAAAATATAATATTCTTTTAAAAATCATAGAACAAAAGTTGCTGTTTATGATGTTAGTAACATAGAGGTTGCTAGTATTTTACAAATAACCCTGTATATTATGTACTACGCACATATAAGTCAATGTCTCGTGTTTGTTGCCTCAACAAACGTTATCGCATCGCTTTAATAATTTAATTTTCTAACAGTATACCGCAGATTACCACATGTATATTTTATGTTCTTACAGTCTATCCTAATGGGCCTACCACACGCACAAACTTCACCACCATTTTGCCCACGCAGGCCGGTTTGTACACAGAACTAGAGATGGGCGGTGGGTAAAAACCCATCGGGTATTTACCGGGTAAATACCCAATTTGGGTATAAACAGGGTTTTTACCCGGTAAATACCCAAAACCATGGGTATAAACCTTTAACACTTTTTGGGACGATTTATTAAATAAAGTTTAGTTGAATTTTAGATCGTTTACATGTTTTGAACACCTCCATGTTATAAATTCGGTTCTTTTCGTATATTTTTACGTTTCAACGCCTGATTATTATTTTTAGAGCCATAATTCACAAAATTTTGAAAAAGGAACTGAAGTTCCATGCTTTTAAAATTCAAATTGTTCAAGAATTGAAAGAAAGTGACTTTCTTAGTCGCATTTTTTTTTTGTGAAACCATGTTGAAGCGTTTTCACACGGTGAATTCCATTTTTTGGAGTGACGAGGCTCATTTCCATTTAAACGGGCACGTTAACAAGCAAAATTGCCGTTACTGGTCCCCAAGAACCCGTAACCCTCGACTGAAACACCAAAAACCATTGCACTGCCCCAGGGTAACTGTTTGGTGCGCTTTATCCACGAATGGGATAATTGGACCTTTTTTCTTTGAAAATGCCCGGGGCCAGGCGACAAATGTCAATAGTGAGAATTATGGACGCATGATAACGGAGTTTTTTTGCCGAACCTGCGAGCTCATCCATCGTTCTCATCACACACGTGGTTTCAACAGGATGGTGCAACCGCACATACGGCCAGAGCTTCGATGAATTTGCTTCGTGAAGTTTTCCCTCACAAACTGATTAGTCGCTTTGGAGACATCCCGTGGCCACCGAGATCGCCCGACTTGACCCCAATGGATTACTTTTTATGGGGATACCTCAAAGAGAGAGTATACACTAACAATCCGCAAAATATTGCGGATTTAAAAGAAAACATTCGTCGAGAAATCGGCGCAATTGAACCGAGCTTACTACAGCGTGTGGCGCGGAATATTAGGCTCCGTTTTGAACATTGCGTGCAACTCAATGGAAGACATCTGGATGATGTTATCTTTATAAAATAAAATCCGTACTTTTACACTATTTACCTTTACTTTTACCTAAACGATATGTCAAATAGTTATTTTTTTATTAATTTTTGAAAATATAAATCTGCCGCCAGACACCCTGTATTACATAAATTTACCTTCCGGCTTTATTACTAGATCAGTTCGATACATCCCCTCCCCCTTTTCTTTCAATCAGTCATCGACGTACAAAGTTTATACGTACGACACGTATAAACAAAGCAATTTTACTTGTTACTACAATTCTGCTACGATTCTATGAGGAGTTCTGTTCCATATCTTCGAAGTTCATGATCAGATCATAACAATATTTCTATGGGAACAATTTGGAAGCATAACCTTTGAATCAAAAAAAAATATTTCAAAATCGGTCCACAATTGACCGAAATATCGGTGAACATACATACAAAAAAAAAAACATACATTCAGCCGAACATAGAACCTCCTCCTTTTCGAAGTCGGTTAAAAATAACCGACATCACTAAAAAAATGAAGTGAAAGTGAATATGAGGAGTTCCCTCGATTTCGCCAAGATTCCATCATCAGATCTTAACTTGGTGACTATGGGACCATTTGGGAAGTATACCCTTTTCAACAAAGACATATTTTTTCAAATCGATTGGCAAGCAACGAAGTTATGCGCGAACATTAAAAAAAAATACAAACATGACATCCGAATTGAGAACCTCCTCCTTTTTTAGAACTCGATTAAAAAAAGTAGGTGCAATGTACATAACTACATACCCATGTCTCCTTTCTCATCTCATGGTCCACGAATATGAGGTGTGTAGTAGCGAAGTATAAGGTCCCCTTGGACGGGTTCCGTAGATTGTACTTGTCCAGTAGCTGCACATTTTCCAACTGCAACAATGAAATAAAAAAAAAAGCTTATCATATTGTTAATAAAATTCCACTATTATTAGTAGGTTTGCAATGTATTTGAGTGTCACTGTCCGATTTTTTACCAATTTTGTAGCGTGGCTAATTATTATTTAAGTAGTTTTGTGTTGCTTTTAAATTATTGTCTTTTTTTAATATATTATAGCCAAAAACTTATTTCTCCGTCCAGTTAACAGGTTGCCTTTTTAATTAAACAACCCCATTTAATTAACCGCCCGAATGATATTCAGCGATTCAATCAAACAATTGTCGAAAATCTTGGAATGCGTCCGTGCTGGTCGGCGACCAGACGAGAGAGCTCGAATTATGGGGAGGCTCAGGCGTCCCTGCAGTCTCCAGATTAGTACCCCAATGATACTGTCCAATCAGTGCATGCCTGAAGGTTACAGCGTGGAACTCCTTCCTTCACTCTTAACAGCTTGGTAAATAAATGACTTCCACCAGAGACGACCGTCTAGTAATGAATAAGTCGCCGTCGGATAAGGACCAGGCCCAAGTCGACGGAGCGTCGTGTTCCACCACGCGCTCCTCAAAGAGATGTCAATAAAAATAAAGGGGACAACTAGGACCGATGCTTGATAGGATTATAAGATGGTTCAAAAGAGTTACCAGGACCTTGGAACGCAAATAGCAACTAAAGGAACAGATAGGAAGTCCGACACTACTTCTGGCTCTACCCAGAACGGAATGAGTCATAAAATAAGCAAATGACTTGAATCGATAGCTTATAATTACTTGCCTAGCCCAGACATTTGTGAAGGCAAGTCGTAAAATTAATTTTGATTTGCGTTCAGCCGGCAACGTGCTGATGACAGTCGTAAGTAAGAAAAGCCGCACTGCGGCCTGTTGTTTCTGTCAGCCACTGTCAGCAGGGTTTAAAGGAACCTAACATACTCGTAACAATGATGATTAAATCTCTGAACCTAACCTGTCCACGTCGGCGTGCCCTATTTATTCATTTAGTATATTATTTATTGTATTACACATAATCACATATATTTGGTTTTATCACACATGGTTACATTGTTCACCCTAATTGTATTTGTATGAATGGTTATTCTGCCGGTGTATTAGATGCATCGGATAATCGGATCATACTATACGCGCCATTCAAGCCACTAGCTTAACGTACTGTTTAGATATCATGCTAATAAAACGTTTTCTGCCTGCGGTACATACATTTTGTTTCATATACTTAGGCTTTACTAAAACGACAGAGACAAGTGCTTGCAATTTTTTTTTGTCAATTTAGTAGTTATCATAATATTTTTTGCCATACATTTAATTTAATCAACCTATAACGTAACTCGCGACTCCATTTATCATGAAAAATAAGGTGTTTGAGTTACGCAGACGACCTAGAAGGATTCCCCTTAACAAGAACAATTCAAGCAATGTATTTTATAGCAGTGTTACACTAGAAATTAATCGTCTACGTTTACAAGTTGTAACCATAAAAAACGTATAAATTTTATTAGACACTTGTTCAAGTCGTAAGGGCAAAGTGAGTGAGACGAGCCACCCTTTTATTTATTTATTACTTAAAGTTCCCAACAAGAACCCTTCTCGAGTTTTTGAAGAAAATAAAACGTCTATAAATTCTTTGTTACATCACAGTATAGGACAGTAAAGTGGTGAACCTTTAGATGAAATAAAAAGCCCTTTTTATATCTACTATTTTTAATGTTTCTGCGAAAAGCGTCTCATACAGCGAGCAATTTACATCGACTCACAAAAAGATACCACGGATTCATTACTTTTTATTACCTAAACACATATACATATTATATTCTAAGGTAACTGGACTAGAAACAGTTTTCTGAGTACTAAATAAACAGTAGGTTGTCAGCAACTTGTTCCGGGCAGCTGTAGAACTTTTTCACCGTAATTAAATGTAAACGGCTCGCTGTGTTTATTTCACATACCCAACCTTTTGGTCGAAAATAACTGAAGGGATCTGAATATTTGTCGAACAATTTTTAACTGTACCGTTGCTTTCAACTCGTACGGAATACAAACAATCTTTTACATATGTGTACCTAGGTACATAATATGTATAATTACCTATTGAAATCAGCCAGCGTGTTAGTTAATTAATATGTTATGACAGATACATGTTATAATTATTGATTAATGTCATGCGTTAAGCAGCCTGTCTGAAACCGAATGTAGAACGTATAACTAAATAACTAGTTCACATTTACTGCACCCCTAAGTTGATAATCTGCAATCGTTAGCGCTAGACGAAAACTAATCATATGTATGAGAGTAAACGTTAAGTCACGTGGTCAAAAAAAAAACAAATAGAAAATTCGTAGCCAAGTTCACATCGTTCAAAATGGTAGAATATCGTTTCTACGATGTTCAACGCTACCTCCTTTGTTATACAAACGCTACCTTGTAGAACCAGCGGCCGACTCAGGCGCGTCAACATTAGAGCTGTAATGAACCGTATGTATTCGTTACGAAACGTTACTCAGGAAACCATTTCGTTACTCGCATGTTTCGTATTATGGGTACTGACACTGTTTCAGTTCATGCAAGTTCCGTTGATGCGTATTGAAACGTTAGCTGGTCGCATGTTTTATGCGTGCGCGGTGACTTCAAAAACATTCGTTACAAAGAACGATTTGTTCTAAGTTTATATAAATAAGGGCTTATATAAGGTAATATAAGTCTAAGAAGAAAAGGTTGGTGTTTTTAAATTTTGTTTAAAATTGTTTTGTTTCATTTTTTAGGTTTGATTGTATTCAAAGCAAAACAATTTCTATGCTGATTTATCGTTAAAATGTTGTTTAAATTTTATTGTCAATAAATAATCTTTGACACCGACTTGTTGTTTTTACATCGTACTGTATGCGTACGACTTGATTCGTGACTCATATGACATGCGGTATCAGTAAAGTAACGAGTAACGTAACGATACGAAAGTAACGAGTATTCAATGTCATAGTAACGAATACATACGGGTACGATTTATTTCGTTACTTTTACAACTCTAGTCAACATGGCTACGAACTTATAGTTTTCTACCATTGCTGACACCGAGGCGTTACCGATTGGAGAACGGAATTCGAAACAAAAAGGTTGTAACTTGGTTAGGGAGGGCAGCAAGCGTTGACAGAACGCAAAGATCACATGTTCGCGCGGTCATCACTTTTTTTTACGAATATAGGTACAATTGTTTTTTTTTTTTTTTATACTTTATGCACGTAAAAAAGTGTCGAGGTAGGCAGACTTCATTTCCTATGCAACCGCTTACATGATTATGACGTCTTTACACATCTTTCTCTGGTTATTTTGGAAACACACAAACATACTTACAGTATGCACCAAAGCGTATAGCAAGCCAACAATCTACATACAAAAAAAAAAAAATACAAACATTGATATGTTATATTGTTGATGCTCATCTATACAATATATAAAAATCAATGCCACTTTTTGTTATTTTATAACTCAAGAACGGGCTCACCTATTCAAACCAAATTTTTAGGCTTTGTTCGGACTATTTAGTAGATGGTTTATGTGAAGTTTGGTAGGGTATAGTACGGTAGAGTAGGGTAGAGTAGTGTAGAGTAGTGTAGGGTAGAGTAGTGTAGAGTAGTGTAGGGTAGTGTAGGGTAGAGTAGGGAAGAGCGGGAGCAAAGCCGTGCGGGCAAAAGCTAGTTGTTATATAAAAATGTGTCGAATTTCGGTTTCTGAGCAATCAGGGCGTATATCTTGTAGATACATTATTCAACCGTATCACAAGCGAGAATACGAGACGCACGCCGTCAAAAAAAAAATAGTTTAATATTAACTCAGCAACAAAAAATAAATGTATTCGCATGGGGACATTGTTTTTAATATCGTAAACAAAGAATTGACCCAAAAAAAAATATTTCGTTGAATATTTTATGAATTATAGTCAAATATGATGTTCGGCAAGCTCGAGGGGTTAAGTGAAGGCGCCGCAACCGCCAGCCGGATGCGGAGGTCAGAGAGGCGGAGCTGTATGAGGGGTACAGAGAGGCAAAGCGCACCCTCCGAACGGAGATAAAGCGGGCCAAACTCGAGGCCCGCAACGTGTGGCTGGGGTCTCTGAACGCGGATCCGTGGGGGCGCCCGTACAAATTGGTACGGGACAAGCTACGCCCCTGGGCTCCGCCGCTGACTCAGAGTCTCCGGCCCCAACTCGTGGAGGGTGTGGTAACCACTCTGTTCCCTGCGCGAGGGGAACACTCCCCCCCGCCCATGGCTCCGCCCCCGCCAGCAGTGTCTGACGCGGACCACAACAGCGACGACGACGATAACGCTCCAGAGGTGACCGAGGTAGAGGTGAGAGTGGCGGTGCGAAGGCTTAGTGCCAAGAACACCGCACCAGGACCCGACGGCTTGCCAGGGAAAGCCTGGGTCCTGGCCATGGAAGCTCTCGGGCCTCGACTAAGAGGGCTCTTCAGCGCATGTATGGAGAGGGGCCAGTTTCAACTTCGCTGGAAGAGGGGGAAACTGGTCCTCATCGCGAAGCCAGGGCGCCCTGCGGACTCTCCGTCCGCGTACCGGCCTATTGTGCTGCTCGACGAGGTGGGCAAGCTCTTTGAAAGAGTCATTGCAAACCGCCTCGTCGCGCGGCTAACACGGGTGGGGCCGGACTTGTCGGACGGACAGTTCGGCTTTCGCAGGGCGCGCTCTACGGTGGACGCCATCATGCGCGTGCGAGCCCTCACGACAGGGGTTGCGGTGTCCCGGGGCAGGAGTGTCGTGGCAGTGTCCTTGGACATTGCCAACGCGTTCAACTCCCTGCCCTGGAGTACGATCCGGAGGGCACTCCGGTACCACCGGGTGCCCGAATACCTCTGTCGAGTGGTCGAGGCTTACCTGTCGGACAGGTCCATTATCTACCCCGGTCACCAGGGAGAGTGGAAACGTCGAGAGATGTCGTGCGGTGTTCCGCAGGGGTCGGTTCTAGGCCCACCCTTGTGGAACATCGGCTACGACTACGTGCTGCGCGGCGACCTCCCTGACGGGGTCAGCGTGGTCTGCTACGCAGACGACACGCTGGTTCTAGCGCAGGGAGAGTCGCACCAGGCGGCGGTCGCTCTAGCGACACGCGGGGTTGCGATAGTCGTTGGTAGGATCCAGGAGTTGGGACTCGAGGTGGCGCTGCACAAATCTGAGGCCATGTTTTTCCACGGCCCTCGGAATGCGCCACCATCAGACTCCCAACTTACGGTAGGAGGAGTTCGCATCGGCGTCGGGTCGACGATGAAGTACCTGGGACTCGTTCTCGACAGCCGATGGAATTTCGGAGAACACTTCCGACGTTTGGCTCCCAAACTCAACCGGGCCGGGGCTGCTCTCAAGCGGCTCCTGCCCAACCTTGGGGGTCCAGACGCCTCCTGCCGGAGGCTCTACGCGGGGATCGTTCGGTCCATGGCCCTCTACGGGGCGCCGGTGTGGGCGCCGTCGCTGGCAAAGCGACCGGCGTCCATACTGAACGCCTGCCAGAGGGTCATGGCAATACGGATGGTGCGGGGTTACCGCACGATCTCCCGCGAAGCGGCGAGCCTTCTGGCTGGCCTACCACCGTGGGATCTGGAGGCAACAGTCCTTGCACACATGCACGATAAGCGCGTGGAGATGCAACGCCGGGGTGAAAGTCCACTACCGCGACAGGTCGAGGTATGGCGGAATGAGCTCCGGCGGGATCTCACGGTAAAATGGCGTCAGCGACTATCGCAACCCAGTGCTGGGCACGCCACAATTATGGCGGTAAGTCCCCTCTTTGAGGCGTGGCTGGAAAGACCTCACGGCGTCCTTACTTTCCGCATGACGCAGGTCCTCACCGGACATGGCAAGTTCGGGAGGTTCCTGCATCGGATTCGAGCGGAAGAGACGCCCGGGTGCCGCCACTGTGCGGAACGCCCGGAGGACACGGTGGAGCACACAGTAGAGGTGTGCCCTGCTTGGGCGGAGCAACGCCGTGCCCTCGTGGGGGCGATCGGCGGCGGAGACCTCTCGCGCCGGGCCTTGGTTCAGGCCATGGTCCGGAGCGAGGAGGAGTGGCAGGCGGTCGCCTCCTTCTGCGAAGCAGTAATGCTAGCAAAGGAGGAGGCAGACCGCATCAGGCAACGGCGCCCCCGCCGCCGCCGCCGGGATTCCGATCCCGATTTCCAGCCACCGTAGACGCGGGCTCGCGGACGGCGAGCCATGGGTAGCTCGCTGTCCGATCGTCCGGTAACTGTCCGGACCGAGCCAAGGCGTCGACGGCGCGCACTGTTCCCGCGCGCCTCAAGGAGTTGTCAGCAACAGGAGGGGCCCATCTGGGTCGAAGCCTACCGGGGTCGGGGTTATCCGAAAGGAAACTAGAGCCCCGGTATGAAGGCTAGAAGGAACGGCGCGGGGTTTTTAGTCAGTAAGACTCTGACACTGTCTCCCGCTCCACCCAAGAGCGGGTTTCGTCAATGATGATTTTCCCCGTCGACAGAAAAAAAAAAGGGGTTAAGTGACAAAAACATTTCGAAATTGAATTAGGCTGACTGGTTTCTTGATATGGAAATATCTGAATGAGGTACTTGTACAGAAAATTGGCTTGAACATGCAAGCTACGAAATAAGCAATAACAATTTTACAAGAAATTTCCAATTTGAAAGTTACAAAATTTGATTAAGAAATATACTTAACAGTTAAGAGGGCACTTCACAAGTTCAGACAATACAAAGGTAGGTAATATCGGAGTTTGTTACTGTATACAACTTTCGTCATAAAGAAGTTGGTGAGACTATAACAATGTATGTCCGCAAATGCTAAAAACAAGAGTCAGCAAGGACGACATTAAATTAATTAAAATCATTAAGGGTCAACTCACACCAAAAGAGCGTCGAAGTGCAGCGAAGCGGAGCGCAGTTTCAGTGTCATATGAATTTTAACTTTACTTTCATTACAATAATACTTATTACTGCATGAGAAACTCGAACAAGTCGCGGGGATGGAATTCCAGCGGCGCCGCGGGCATCCGCGCGACTCGTTCGAGTTTCTCATGCGATAATAAGTATTATAGTAATGAAAATAAAGTTAAAATTCATATGACACTGAAAATGCGCTGCGCTTCGTCGCTCTTTTGGTGTGAGTTGAACCTTACTATCGTTCGCAGGTTTACCCGCGACTTTGGTTACTGCTCCGGTCCTGTACTGTGTAGCGCGCGTTCAGCTAAAACAAACTCTTCAGTTTAATAATGGCAGCAGAGTATAGAAGGTACATCAGCAGTACAGAATCATATGCATAGCTCAACATCATACTATACAATAATCACATACCAAACGTAAGGGACAACTGAAGGAATACCAGTGGGTTTTAGTTCCCGTCCGATTATAATTTGGGTATCTTCAAGGCTAGAGTGAATAGGCTTTTAATAAACTAGTGCGCCTCACCATCAGAGATTGCATCACTGCTTACCATCAGGTGGGATCGCAGTCAAGCACTAGTTTATACGAATTAAAAAAAAAAAAAAAAAAAAAAAAAAAGTTTGACTGTCTCTCTCACTCCATCCAGAGCAGGAGGAGTTATTTGACAGTTTCCAATTCTAACCTCAAACTGCGCTGGTGCGGGTGTACAGTTGTACACGGGATCTGCCTATTCCTTTGGGAAATAACGACGTTGTGTTATGCTTTTCAGACTTGATTTGGAATTTCTACACAAAGTTGCAATAACCTTGAAATGTTACTAGCATTTTGGCTTTTAACAAGGAGCCAAGCCGCATATTCTGAAAGTTTCTAACTTTTCAAGGCCCTAAAGTTTCTACATAACTTGTAAGTATAAGGTAACAGAATAATGGCTCAGACTTACATTAAATGAGTTTAATTAAAACGTTTAAATTAAGACAGCTAAAATATTAGGACGTTTCCATTACACGAGCCTAAATTAAAACTTTACACTCCGAACATTTTAATGGGCTCGTCTTGACGTTTTTAAATTCGTGAAGAATGATGCTTGCTTTACGAATTTACAGCATGACGCCATTTTGTTCGGGTGTTGGTACCTACCTACACGATTTAGGAAAGTATCTAACAATTCTCAATTATTCCCTCATTATAACAATGAATATCATTCTAACGCTGCCCGCCCACGTTAGACTTTTTGTAGGACAGATAATCGGGCCGATTTTGTATATTTGTTACATTGTTCTGTATTTCTGACTAACTTTTTGTAGGACGTGTGCGTTGCACTATTGCTATCAGTGTGTTTTATTTTTCTCCTACAAAAATCGGTCACCGATTATCGGACGTGCCCGAGTAGCCTAAGTGCTTCGAATGATATTCATTGTTATAATGAGGGAATAATTGAGAATTGTTTCGATAAATTTTAAATATTTTATAATGAGGGAATAATTGAGAATTGTTTCGATACATTTTAAATATTTTCAACGTAAAACACGAATAAACCGAAATGAACATGTTTCTACCAAGCAATGCTACCATGATGTTTCAATCTACACTAATATTCTATAGACAGATAGTGATATCTGTAAGTACAGATCCGATAGCTAAAAAAAATTTCACCGATAGAAAACTGCTTTATTCCTGTGACACCTAGACTATATTTGTGTACGCTGTCGAAGCTGCGGGCTCAAGCTAGTGTTGTATAATAATTAGGGGTGCGTTGTCGTGATTTACGCTACAAAACATATGAGAACCGGTCTCATAAGTTTTGTAGCGTTAATTCAATGGTTAAAATCTAATTATTTTGGATACCTACTCAGACAAACCTGATTAACTATTTGGAGACTAGCGTTGAATCGAGTTTACTTAGAATACATCTTGAAACAGACACCGAGACATATAAGACCAAATAAAATGTAATTCGTTTTTTAAGTGTACTTAGCAGTAGACTGGAATAGATGAAACTATTCCAGTATAGTACCTGCTATATATCAACATAATTATATACTTAACTAGCGACCCGCTCCGACTTCGCTCGGGTGCAATATTATACATATAAACCTTCCTCTTGAATCACTCTATCTATTAAAAAAAACCGCATCAAAATCCGTTGCGTAGTTTTAAAGATTTAAGCGTACATAGGGATATAGGGACAGAAAAAGCGACTTTGTTGTGATACTATGTAGTGGGGAGTTGTCGTGATAATTCACGACAAGATCGGTAGACTAAGTTAAACGATTAGAGAGGCTTGAATATTTTTGAATGCTTGATATTTTTGTAAAGAAAATTATCAGTTTTTAAGCGCGAAACAACGTGTAACTGTCCAAATCCAACCCCAAAACAAAAAAAGAGCTTGAATTTAAAACAGAAGCCAGCCCGGTAGCCGCCATTTGCATTTGGAAGATAAAAACCGACCCGGCGACCACGGCATGAGAATAGCTTAATGCGTACGTGCCTTTAATTTATTGTAATTCCGACAGAAATATCATATGAACATACTTCTGTGCTATAGTCTGTCTAAAAAGTCAAACGACTTGGGTATTTATTAGGATAAAATGAAATCAGACGTAGCCAACACTGGTTCAATAATATAATCAAGCTCGATTAAGAGATCCTGGATCATTGTTTACTAATAGAAGAACATTATGAAAGTATCGAATATAACTTTTTTTTTATGATTTAATAGTGTTAGGCGACTTTTTAACAATAAAAAATGCTAAAGCTTTCCTTTAGAATATACCTATTTCAGTCTTTTTAATGATATTCTTAATACAAAATTAGGATACATTTGCAAAAATAGAATAGTGTCATAAGTAAGTTTAATGCATCGATATCGCTAATTCTTATTTTGTTGTTTGTTACTGTAAGGAGGCTTTTATGGAAAAAAAAACATGAAAATTAGGGTAGTGTAGGGTAGAGTAGGGTACAGTAGGGTTAATATAAATCTGGAACCGTAAGAAAAATCAGATTCTAAATAATCTACTCCGCTTATTGATTCATCATCATTAACAATAATTTGATCAACATCTGTTGTAGAGCTATAATCATCTTAAGAAATAAGTGAATGACAACTAAAATTCGCGTTGCAAACAACAGAATTTTTTATTTTCTTCAAAAATTTGCAAGTTGTTTGACTTTTTAGACAGACTATACTTCTAAAGAACGGTCACACTTCGATCTCAATCGCAATCAGTCAATAGATTAAGACTTTTTCCACGACGTTTTCTAAGAACTGAACCTTTTTTTCTCATTAGATAAAAAATATCTGAAAAGGTATTGAAAAATCGGCCCTAAGTATAATACTTACGATCATTAAAATAAGACAGAGCTCTTGAAAATTGCCTTTTACCTTTATAGCACTTAAGTATCTTTCAAGATATTTTTTTATAATAGGTATACTTAGTTTATTTTTTATAACATGAATGAAAGACGTAAGAAGACTGTAGACCAGACTTAAAAGATTCATTTTTTATTTTCGATCCATATCTTTTTCGTGTACTTACTGGTTGACTGGTCTACTCAGCCCTCTCATACCTACATACTAATACAATATTTTCGCCCTAACTGTAATGTAATTCTCAGCTTTTATTTAGGTACTAGCTTTTGCCCGCGGCTTCGCTCCCACTCTACCCTACTCTACTCTCCCCTACACTAATAAAAATGAAAATTAGGGTAGTGTAGGGTAGACTAGAGACTCTACCCTACACTACCCTTTTCTCCATAAGAACCTTAATCTCCTCGCAATAACAAACACAACAAAAAAAAAATTAGCGAAATCGGTTCAGCTGTTCTCGAGATTTGCACATAGCAACACATTTAGCGATTCATTTTTATATTATTGACTGTAGGTATGTTTTATACATCTTAACCTTCCTCACCATAATTCTATCATTGAGAGGTTTTAGAGTTTATCGCGACCAGACAGACAGACGCGGAGAAAAACGTGACAATGGACAGACATTGACTGGCCTGTTGGTCTAGTGGTTAGTGGCCCTGACTGCTAAGCCAGAGGTCGTGGGTTCGATTCCCACCCAGGACAAATGTTTATGTGATGAGCATGATCATTTGTTCTGTGTCTGGGTGTAATTTATCTATATATGTATGTATTTAGAAATATATAAGTATGTTTATCAGTTGTCTAGTACCCATAACACAAGCTCTGCTTAGCTTGGGACTAGACAGCGTTGTGTGATAGTTGTGGAATATTATTATTATTATATTATTATAATATATTAGGAAATGGAAGGTTCCTGTAACTCACGGGTGCGCCGAAGCCGAGGATAAAAGCTAATAATAACTGAATTCACTGATTTCAATGAAGCCTTGCCTTAGAGAACGCTGTGAACAATTTCCTTTGTGAATCCTTTGAGGATGCTCACTCCGACAAGGTTCTATTCGTTCAAAGGGATAATCATGTCGTGAAGAATGTGGGTGAATTCTTTGCGATAGATCCCTTCGATGTCATTTATCTATTATGGATGTTGAAAACGAGGTGATTTCTAAATACGAAAGTTAATGGCACATTAGATACTAGATTAGAGAAGATATTGGTAAGAATGCTTTTTGAATTATCCCGCATTTGCACGAAATCATCACCGAGGCTTCATTACGAGTACCTATATCATTATGTCTTAAAACATAATGGTTGATTTCAAATCCTCCATTCTGTGACGTTTAATCAGGCTATACCTATGCCTTTTTTGTCTGTCAACGTTCTAATGAGCAACAATATCGTTTTACGAGAGCCGACTCAAGAAAAATAACAGTCCCCGAATCCTACAAAGCAACTTTATTGCCTAAATTTAAAGATACAGCCGACTCGAATTTACCTCAGTGTACAAAGTATTATATATAACGGTATCATTACAGCTTTGAAACCAGGCACCGAGAGTAATTAGAAAATGTAAAACATGGTAACTATTAATGAGTTGTGGCAGAGTTAGCGTTTGAAACTTTGTAAAGGTATTCAAGAACTTTCGACTTCTCAACGTGCATTGTTCCAGCGAATTGTTGTACTGAAATAGACTAGCAGAGTTATTCTGTAAACACTTACATAGGAGAAATGAACACGAAGTGAATTGTCAATGAAGGTAAAATATGAGTTCACTCCACCTAAATTTTGACGGTGAGGTGTTCATAGAATAGACCAGCAGTTATACAGTGGGGTGGCTACATTCATTGACAATCTTACATAATTAGCTCATTACTGAAAATATTTTTTGTAATCCATATCGCACATATAGGTACGAGTACAAGTGGCGAATATTAATTAACAAAGAGAAACAAATATGGACCCTGTTGGAGACATCAAAATTTAAAATAAATGGGAGAATACTTTCACGGTGTTAAAGTACACATGAAGATGAAAATAAATACTATAGGACCAAAATAGACAACGAAAAAAAAGCCGATGATATTTCTGTCTGAGCCCAAACATTCGCATAAAAGGATTTATGTAAAGGAAGAGCAAGGTAGGTAATTTGAATTAATGTTCGCCCGCTTGCATAAAACACTCTTATCATTGAAATGAATGTTCTGCTTTTGTGAATACAAAATTTGGGTGAGGAAATAAATAATGCTTCACTGCTTCAAGTGTTGGGCTTAGAAAAAATCAAAATAAAATAAACCATTCGGTAACGGAAAACCGTGAGTCATGTTAAAGCAAATGAATGAAACACTTTGATAAATATTGAAGACATCTTCAAATCACGACCGATTTACGCAAAAAAGTACTATATCCGAAACCAGAACGAATGGATTGACTTGACTACCACAAATAAATCAAAGAAATCGCTAGTATTAACAGAATCACTTTCTTCCTACGCGCCATCTTTCCGAAGCTCATTCGATCAAACCGTTCTCAAGTTTTCAATACAATAAATCAATATTGGTATAAAATTACGAGGTGCAAGTCTGACTTCAAAGGCTATTCGAGGCAGCCATCTTTGAAAAAAAAAAACGAAACTAATACAGAGTGCTTGATTAGTAAAGTTCGCTGTTTGCGATACCGTTGTTTTCTATAATAAGTGGGTTTAAGTAAAAAGGTAGTTCATTATGTCATAATTAAAGTAATGAATTAAAAAAACTTAATCCATGCAAAGTGAAGAGAAAAAGGGTTATTTGCGACTTTACTGCTCATAATTACCGACTTCCCAAAAAGGAGGAGGTACTATGTTCGGCTGTTTTTAGAATCGAACTTCAAGTTTAAGCAACTGTCCAGTTAATACGTACACAACGCACTTCACA
Organism: Mythimna lalbum; assembly: GCA_949319445.1. Lineage (NCBI taxonomy): Eukaryota > Metazoa > Arthropoda > Insecta > Lepidoptera > Noctuidae > Mythimna > Mythimna lalbum. Next base: position 12,117,260 of record OX439357.1, on the reverse strand, counting down.
AGTTTGCTTATAGTCAACGACTGATTGCAAATGAACATAAAAAAGAAAAAAAAGTTTAAACAACTCTTACTGAGATCGGTTTGTGGATGGGTGACCATTTATTGCATAGTGAGACTCCTTCGTGCCTCGGAAAACACGTTAATCCGTTGGTGTCGACTGTCAATGAAGACCTTAAATTTTTACGCCTTAATAGGCAGAAAATTTGACACCAGTCTTGCGAAAGTAGTGGTTAGTTACCCAGTCACTGGGGTGTGGAGGTCAGACAAGCTGTCACTCCACGTAAAATACTGGTACTCAGGTGCTTCCGCACCATTAACTACAGGACACACATAGACACACACAAATAAACACAGATTCATGGGCTTCAGTTTTGGATTCATTCAGATCGTCGACGAGAAACCTCCTTGCGAGTGCATGTTGAATTGGAAAGTTTTATAAGCCAAACCCTAATTAAAAGTACTGAAAAATTTTAAAACGAGCTTTGAGCTTCCCACAAACTAATTTAATAAATCTGAAAGTATATTTTGTCCGTTTGTTTCGTTTTCACACCTAAGGCCGCAGAACCAATTTTATCGAATTTTGGTACAGAAGATTTTTGGGCTTTAGAGAAGTACAAAGGATGCGTTTATTCCAGTAGTACATGCCCTTAGAATAATTTACGACTTAAAAGCAGGCGAAGCTGCTTGCAGAAGTTAGTTTATAATAATAAATCACGACGAAAAACCTAGACAGACAAGAAAAACATCAGTCTAATCAGTCTACCCGTGTCTTCTAAAGTAACAGTTTTCCGAACACCAATTTATCAGGCATGGCGTCGGTGGTGAGTTCCTTAATGAATTTTCAGTCTCGACTCTTAGCTGTTTCGTATTTGCGGTCATTAAATTCATATGGCGTTGGCAGTCCCAATTTATGTTAGCACGCAGGTTTGCAAGGCAGTTAAAATAACTGTTTTTAGGCTTATTGTTAAGTGTTTTACAGGTGCAGCCTGTGTGGATCAACTATATGATTATAATCAGACTTTCTTCGCCCTGTCCTGAAGGCGTTGCACCGTTTTGGCAGTGCATTAGGTATGTTCGTCGATGTTGTTTGCACCATAGTCAGACAGAAATCTGCTTTTTCTCTGTAGAGTGCGGCTTACCCGTCTTCCTTTAGTTAACCTTACCCTTCTGTCGCTCTGTACTGTGGCCTGAGCCAGGGCTAGACATCAGAGGTCACAGCCGCCGATCCTCAAAAACACGGCGATGCTCCACCCAACCGGGTTAGAACTTCCAAAATCTACCGTGTGCTTCGGACGTATTCTATTTCTCTGAATGCTACTCGTATATTAACTTGACCATTCTATCTGAATATTGTATCGCAAGGGCTAATGAGGTTAGAGAATTATTCATACTAAACCTTTGCAGTGTTTAATATTCCAGCTTATACTTTTGGGAGATTTGGGATGTAACAGTCATAAATTATGGACGAGATGTTGTATAATTCTGTTAGAAATAAAGGATATTTATTAGTTTGGATCATGCTTTTAGGCGAAAAAATTATATCTGGTATATTTTCAGAGCTTTTGACTTAGTTGATGTAATCGTAGAAATATGGGTAAATTTTTCTACATCCGTTTTAATAAGATAAGATTGGTAAAGCTAGAAAAAATATACATAGCCAAGATTTTTAATATTATTCTGTACATTTACTAACTAACTACATAGTCTATAATTTGTCGATTCTTGGAATGAACAATTCTACAAATAATTGATTCTATGAACGCTCGATTCTAAAATTGAATTATTCTATAAATTACCAGTTCTACAATTGATTGATTCTTCAAGTGACTGATTTTTTGTATTGAAAAGTCATTCCTAAACTAAACCAAATTCTTCTGTTCTGGGTAAAGCGAGAGAGAATGTTAGACTTTTACTGACTAAAACCAACACGTGTTCCATTACGAGTAATTGCCCCATGCGTCCCGAAGCTACTAGAGCAATAGAGCTTTCTAATTCCTGTTTACATGAAAATACATATTCGTATAAAGAGATACCGTTTGTTTTTTTGTTTGTAGGAGGTAATCTCTGAAAGTTCAGATCTAGTTGCTGAATTTTTTTCACTGATAGAAAGTTGCTTTATTTTTGAGTGACATAGGCTATATTTTATGTACACGGACGATGCTGCGGGCAAAAGCTATTATAGCTTATAAGACGGATTATAACCCGGCTAATGTAGTCCACCTGAAGGTTTAACAGTTGCTATGGTTACCCTCATCCATGTTAATGAGACGCCAAAATACACAGCATAATCACCTTAACTTCGATCATACACCTACATATTCAGAAAATTGTACCATAAACCCAAATACTCAACATGTCTACTTGTCTATTAACATGGACAAGTTATGACAAGTCCGGCCTTGTTATTACAATAAAATCGATACGTTAGTGTTCGCTAATAATTTCTTATTGAAGATATATAAGGTCAAGGCATACATTAATGGGGGGTTTTGATTGACGTTATTAGAAAGACAATATTTTGTGCGAGTAATAGAATTTGGCTCCGAAATGATATTGACAAAACTGTGGGTGTTTTATTATCGTGCGGATTTCATCACGCATGCTGAATTGCTCCGCATTCAGAAAGTTTTACAATGCAAAAAAACGCATCCCGCGTGCGTATTCCACGCATTATAATATCAGGGGGAGAGGGGGGGATTACACGTGCTGAGCAATCCTGTAATCATGCGGTTTTCATCACGCAGGTAAAAACCGCACGATATTAAAAACATCCTTATATTTTAATGAAATTTAAGAGGTATTTAATTAAGTCCCTCGACAGAGTGTTATGTGCCGTAAAACTCCGTTAAAAAGGGAGGACCGTCCGATCAGATTGGTGTGTTGTATCTGGTCTGGGCAACTGCCCGATAGTTGATTTCGGACGATTATTAGGTTCTAACGGCATGGAGCACTCTGACGCTGCGATGCAGGATTTTAATTTTTTAGTTCACATAGATGTCGATTTAGGATTAAGAAAAGTAAAAATTTTTTTGTATGTATTGTGTTTTTCGATTCAATTTTTCTCATATTGAAATGTCTTCGCTAACTTTCACGCTCAGAAAGATAGACAATGATTTAAAAATCAACCTGAAGTTGTAGCAACAGATTTTGATAATTTATTACCTTCAATAGGTCTTGGTTGAATCCAATAAATTCCAATAACGGCTGACATTTTCCGGGTTCGTGTAACGTAGCTACTGTATAAAACTTTCAAGGCTAAGCAGTAATCGTAGATAATAATAAATCAAGGAAATCTTTTCTTTGTTAAATGTTTAATGTGCCATTGACCATTTTTATAACTTTCAAGTTCTCAATGCATAGTAATAAATCCTCATAATAATATAAATGTTAATGTTAATGACTTGGATGTTTGAATGTTTTGTTAATCAATCAAGTTTCTACGACTGAACGGACTTGACGAAATTTGGCACAAAGGTAAACATTTTCCTGAAAGAGAACTTTCTGTCCCAGAAGCACGTTCCTGTCGGATAATTTTCGACTATTAAGCGGCCATTGGCAAAAGTTAATCACAGTAATATCATAAAGACTAAAGTTACAACACAAGAAGTACAAGAAACACGTTTTACTCAATTTAACACAGTTTCCTGGGATTGTAGGCAGTTTCGTAAGGAAAAAATAAATCACATGATACTTACCTGCGAGAGATTGGGTGTGATTCGGTTCGACCCCTAAATAGATGGAATTAATAAACCGTAATATAAGGTTGCTAGGTCTTGAAACCAAAAAGCCGGACAGACGACCCTATTTAGCTGGATGTTTGGTAAAAACGGCCAACATTTTTTTTTAAGTCTAACAAGACTTTAATGACAATAAAATTCATACAACTTTTTAAAATTCTAATGAAAAAAACAAAAAAATAAGTGATATAACCCTTCAGATACCGTCAATTAGAGACACTATAGTAAGACAATAGATGCGCGGCCACCGGTGGTCGCTTGGGGATTCATGAATTAATTGCTAGACAATTGCACGTCCGCTCTGCTTGTGCTAGCGAGACAAGGTAAGGCAGAACACAAATGACAATTCAATGACAATTCTAAACAAAATGGTCAAATTTATAAAGCCCAAAAGCCTAACAAAAGCCGGACGGTCCACCTAATTTGGCCGGACACGCAATTAAAAAGCCTGTCTGTGTCCGGCTTTATCCGGACGCCTGGCAATGCTACCCTAATAGGAAGCGCAACATTTTTAAACATAATCTCTCCACAATTATTTATTACTGAAACGGAAATAAAAGTTAATGTCAATTGAGTGATCGAAACTAGACCTATTCAAAAAGTTGTTTCTCAACGGAATCTCAACGTGAAATCCTTCATGTCTAAACAAAGTAGATCCCACTGGACTTGGTTGATATATCGCCTCAGTTCCGGTCAGTCTCAGCAGAGGTATAACTCTCTCAAAACTTCAATACAGGAGAGAACGAAAAGAAAAAGATATTTTCACACTATTTTCCCAGTGAGGAATAACATTTATAAGAATAATACTACACATTCAATTTAGTATTCTCTAAGCATCACTTCAAGTCTCGAAAAATGATTCAATGTTGAAAGATATAGGCGATTGAATATCGCGTATATTAAATCCAATTTCAAGAATAATAACATTAATCCTAGCCAATCTCAACAGAGACTAGCCAAGTTCTACGTAGGAGATATTATAGTGCACCATCGTATGGGCAAACGTGGTCTTAGGGTTTTATCATACTAGCGGTTTTCGAGCGTCCTCAAAGCGGAGCGGATGCGCAACGAATACGTTACGGGCGCACAACGAACACGCCGCTCATACGCACCGACTTTGTTGCAAACGCGCAACAAGATCTCCAAAGTAAGCCAACAGCAATGTCTTCTCATCGGAATCCATTTTGTTACTGAGTGTATTTCACGTCGGTTAACTTTCTTCAAACACGCGTTGAAAACGTTGCGAATTTGTCATGGGACCGCGACGTCTTTGGAGCCGCGGCGTGTTCGCATTTGTTTCGCGGCCGCCCCGCCCCGCAGCCGCTCGCAAGCCGCTAGTGTGATAAAGCTGCGACTCTCTCTCATCTCTGGAGGTAAAATCACTCATAAATCAAAAGTCACAAAGAACAAAACAACAAAGAACAAAAAATTCCTATTTTTACGGCTACCGACATCATGCAATCAAATTAAAGTCATGACCAAACCTAAATCTGACCTCGCAGTCGAAATCACTGCTAACAGGCATGAACATTAATTCATGAATCCCCAAGCGACCACCGGTGGCCGCGCATCTATTGTCTTACTATTGTGTCTCTAATTGACGGTATCTGAAGGGTTAAAAAGTAACAACTCTGGCTCAGCGCTATATCCTACGAGTGCAGTTACTGCTCGTAAATGTCAGATGGGATGTGACCCGCCAGTAAAATATAGAAGACGAACCATAGGTAGTGAAATTGATCCCATAAAAAGAAATAAAATGTCTTGGTTTTGGAATAGCCATGATTTATGGGGTTGCCCTTTTCTGTATCATAATATTGTATGCTTTTGCTTGTACATTTACAAATGATCAGCGGTCAACGTTGCTTTATATGACTCCGATTGTTTATCTTCTGAACTTTTCTTAATAAGGAGTAGTTAGTTTTTTTTACCATCCAAATGTCTACAACCATCGATCACTAGCAACATGTAACCGGAATAAGTAACCCTGTAAAGAGATTAGAAAAGATAGAAGATTGCTGGATAAAAAACCTATTAGATTCAATAGTCGATTCTGAACATACTACTTTCAGGATATGCGTTTATTGTGTTAGATACATCTTATAGGAACTGTTTACAAAACCTAATACAAAAACCCTTTTGAACGATCTGTGATAAAAACAAAATAATCTGATATGCCTCTTGTACCACCCTCACACTGCAGGAATTAGATGCTTAAGCCAAACGACTTAATCGTTCAAGTTGATATACACAGGGCGAATAAAGTTAATTAGTCATCGTCACGAAAAGAAGAAGCATATTGAATAATTATCCGTTGGTAGGTTGATGTAGTGACTGCTGCCTACATGGGACAAATACTCGTATGGCCTTCAGATAGTAGGAGTGTCTTGTGTAAGCGAGTTTACATATGTATGCTGAAAACCGTAAAAGATTCATTTCTAGCAAGGCTAAATTTATTCAAAAAGAAGTAACTGGAGAAACACCGGTGGGGTTTAGTCAGTAAAAGGAAACTCACTCTCTCACCCAAAACGGAGGAGTTATTCGATGTATATCTCAAAGTTGGCATCGAACCTTTAATTTAGACGTGTCAACCGTTATGTCACTTGAGAACGCAGAATCAACCTCGCGTTAACCGCGTCGAATGTATCCGCAAACACGTTTCTATGCGGATTGCGGAGACAAACCACAACAGACAAACAAAGGTAACACAAGCTTATTTAGGAGCTATTAATTAGACTGAGAGGAAAATTGCTGGAAAGGCTTTATTTAGAGTACAAGAGCGATAGGTAGTATGACACATCACACATCAAGATTAAAGGTACCTATCATCATCATCATCATTTCAGCCGATATGCGTCCACTGTTGGACATAGACCTCCAACAAGCGTCGCCACAACGAACGTTCCTGTGCGTCTCGCATCCATCGGTTTCCCGCAACCTTTACCAGGTCATCGGTCCACCTTGTAGGAAGCCTTCCAACGCTGCGTCTTCCGGTACGCAGTCGTCATTCCAGAACCTTTCGGCCCCAACGGCCATCTGTTCTGCGAGCAATGTCCCCTGCCCATTGCCACTTAAGCTTGGCAATTCTTCGTGCTATGTCCCGAGCCTAGTTCTCTTGCGGATATCTTCAATAGGTACCTATATCACACTAATATTACAAAGGCGAAAGTTACTTTCGATATTTTTTGCGTAAAAAATCGCATAAACCTTGAGAAAGAAGTATGCCATATTTACAGCCGGGTCCGGCATAAAACTTCCAGTACGTTTATTCGGTCTAGCCTAGATTCATTTCCAAGTCCTATATTCATAGCATGACGTCGTCGTGCCTACAATCTCTAAAAGGAATCAATTTGCCAAAGACCGGATTAAACCTCATGACAATATTGTGTAGTTATGTATATTAAACGGTGATGAATAGTTAATATCAATAATTATTATTTATATTGTCCCTAACTACCTAATTTAAGACAATAGTAACACATGGTTTAATTTATTCGCGTTGCCAACCTATTAATATTTTAAATATGAAAGTTTAAATTTAAATGTTTGTTTAGCAATCACGGCTGAATATGAAAATTTAAATATCCTAACCCGAAATTGATAAATAAATATCAATCTCGGGATAGGACAAACTTTAGAACATCGGGTGGACTGCGGCGTGGATTAGAATTTAGAATACCTTTTTATCCCCACAGTATCGACTTTCATGAAGGCGAAGATGCTTCCAAAATTTGTTTGATAATAATGGTTATCTAAACAGACTGCCTTATCAAAGTTCTGTTTTTGTTTATCAAAATTGGATAGCTAAACAGGCTATCCAATTTGCGTAATTAGTATAATGAAAATTTTCGATTTACAGTATGCGGTTTAAAATGATGTCTAAATAATATAATAGTGTTCGATTGGTCACTTCAATATGTAAAAGGATATTAAATAAAAAAAAATTGTATTTGTATTAGTGTTATTATGTACGATACGAATATATGTAAAAAAATACATTTCATCTTATTTTTCGATAAGAGTTTTATTCTTGAAACCCGTCGATTTGTTTGTGAGGGATTTGTGCAGAAACGGCTTATAGCTTATATTGCTAGTAGCCTTCGACATTGTCGTCTGGCAAACAACAGTAAGCTATAAAGCCTTCAACACAAAGAACGTGAGCTATACAGTCACATATTATTACCTACACAATATTTTGTAACAGGAACTCAACGAACAGCTAAGCAGTAAAACCTGTCGGAGTTTGTGTCCAGTTAGCTACAGCCAGGGAGATCGGAATGGTCCAACGAGTGTTTTCGTGTCGTATATACCACGGCCGTGTATGACTGGGTACTCTATCTCGTTTAGCTCTTCAATCCCCACAGGCGACAAAAGAGCTAACGAGACGGAGTATTTGGTCGTGGATGTGCGACCCTGGCGGAATAAACACGACAGTGTTTGCCGGATATATCCGACGTAGACGATTAAAAGATTAAGTCAAGAGTGACTAAATAGGTTACTTCTAGGCAATCGTCTTCCATCTTAGACCTCATCTTCGCTTACCATCCAGATAGAATAGAATAGAATAGAATAAACTTTATTGTACACCAAAAAGTAACACAGCTTATACATAAAATTAAATTTATGGGTACAATGGCGGTCTTATCGCTGAAAGCGATATCTTCCAGACAACCTTAGGATGGACAAGAACTTAAAATAATACAGGGGGTAGTCTGTGGTGTACTGCTAACAAATTAACTACATATAAAAACAATACATAAATATATATATGCATTATAATATAATATGTTACACAATTTCATTAAAATAGGGAAGAATAAAAGAGTAAAGTAGGGTTGGTGGAAGAAATTAAATTACTTAGAATCAAGATAGGTAAATAATGTTACAAAGAAAGGAAATGGTTTTTAACTAAATTTTTAAAAGAAACTAGTGACTGGGCTAAAATAGTGTTCAAACGTGAGGCAGTCTCAAAATAATTTAGTTTATATAGTTTCAGATGGTAGAACCCAAGCCCACCCCTAGCAAAGGAGGAAGCCGAACGGATCAGGCAACGGCTCACGCCTCAGCCGCCGCCGGGATTCCGATCCTAATTTTCCGGCCATCGCAGGCGCGGACTTGCGGACGGCGAGCAATGGCTAGCTCGCTGTCCGACCGTCCGCTAACTGTCTGGATCGAGCCCAAGTTGTCGACGGCACGCACTGTTCCCGCGCGCTACAAGGAGTTGTCAGCAACCGCAGGGGCCCATCAGGGTCGAAGCCTACTTGAGCCATAGATCTATTTCCGAAAGGGAGACTCGGTCCAGATATGAAAGGCAAAGAAGGTACGGGATGGGTTTTTTAGTCAGTAAGAGTCTGACACTATATGCCGCTCCGCCCAAGGGCGGGGGATGTCATCTGGATGATTTTCATCCACCGAAAAAAAAACATCCTAAGCCCACCCCAAACTAGATTTTCCACATATTGCATCAAACACTGAACTGCGCTTCAGTTAATTAATATTTGAAACGCAACACTCTCAAACAAACACCTACTACTTACCTTATAACAGCTCTAGGAAAGAAAAACAGAAAACAACCTCGCTAGTAGAAAAAACCAACAAAACAACTTCGTTTAATGGAAGAGGATCGTTCCAGTTATCCATCAAGCTTACCGTGCAATAAAAAACGCAGCACGGTGGCCATTAAATTTATCTCAGGCGACAGTAACACTTCAGGACCGGCTGCACTGTACAGATTTGTTAATGAAATTTACATAAATTACTAACTTCCAGCTATGATGTTATAAGGTAAGTAGAAGATCGGTACTAGGAGTTTTGATTCAGATACACTGCGCGATTTTGCGGACGGCGAGCAATGGGTGCCTCGCCATCCGACCGTCCAGTAAAAAGCGGACCGAGCCCAAGTCGTCAACGGCGCATATTGTTCCAAGCGCCTCAAGGAGATGTCAGCAACCGTAACGGTCCAGCAGGTAAGCCTACTGGGGCCATGGATGATGCGAAAGAGATCCCCCCGGGCCCTAGAACGAGGGCCAACCAGAGCGGGTTTTTAGTCAGTAAAAGTCTGACACAACCTCCCGCTCCGCCCAAGAGACTCAGATACACTAGGGGACAAAATGTACCCCAACATGATACGCAACGCTGTCAATTTGTCCAACAACATGTACCGTGTCACGTGAATGCGTTGTATATGGAGGACAAGTTGCGGGACACAGGACAACGTTGCGGTGACTGTCAATTGAGTGTCGCTCGTTATATTGGGGGAGATTTTGTCTTCTATTGAATGTAAAGCTTTAAGATCAAAAAGAATTAGATTACTTGAATATAACTGCTATCCCGTGTTAGGGCCTATGCACACCACGTTTTTTAAACGCGCTGTCGACGTGCGTTTGTAGCGATACAGACGCGATACGCACGCAAGTCAGACGCAGCCTGTAGACCTTTGCATACCTGTATAAATACAGACGCGCGTGTGTAGCGATACAGACGCGATGCAAACGCGCGTGTGTATCGATACAAACGCGCTGGCATTTTGCGTTTTTAAGCAGAACCTCGTCAACAGTTCATTTTTTTTTCCAAAGACGTGCGGTGCACCAAATCGCTCGATTGCTACTAGCGTAGATTCACACTTCCTTTTCCCTCGTTGCGGGGGAAACCCCGTCCGTAGAGAAGGCGCGCGCGCTAAACGCGCCGGTGCCGCGCGTTTGTATCGATACAAACAACAACAAACTGCTCTGCAGGATAAAAACGCGCCGGCGACGTGCGTTTTGGGAACGCGCGTCGACGGCGCGTTTAAAAAACGTGGTGTGCATGGGCCCTTAGAAAGAGTCATCGCAACCCTGGCACGCAAAAACCAACCAAACCAATCACGAAAGAACACGGGTAAGATTTAGTTGGTAATATTCGGTCACTCCCCCTGGCTCGCAACCAGTGAGGCAAAAGTTAATATTTTGATTTCCAACCTCAAAAAACACTTATAGTGAGAAAATTACATGTTTTCCTGTCATGAGGCAGAATCTACAGAACGCTACCACCAGCAGCGATCCTTACATACTCTTTTAGCTTCGTTTATGTTCATAGTTTCAAATATCTACTTAATCATACTCTATTTATATTGTATAATCGGCGTGCGTCCGATTATACAATAAGTCTGTGTATGTTATTCTAGGGCATCCATTCCAAACTTTTCCACCAATAACTGGATAAAAATATACATTGCAAGTTTCACGTTCATTTCTAAACAGTTTTTAACGCTGTTAAAATTCTGTCGTATCAATATCAATCAGTCTGTCCTAAAGTATCCAAATTACGTTGAAAACTGAAACGGTCCACGGTCGCGCTCTCTTCAAGCTGTCAGTCCATTTTCACGTAACAAAACCCGGCCATCAGTTACTGGCTGTTGACGCTTTAAGGAACTTCACGTATGAACATAAGCCTGATTAATGTTACGGCTTATAACTTATATAACAAACAACATCAAATTTATCCGTTTTTGTGATTACTTTAAATTAAAAAGATAATAAAGAAAAAAATATTTACGATAAATTAGCTATTTCCGAACGTCATATGTCACTAAAACATGTAATTTGTATACATGTTATTTGTATACATGTAATTTGTATAATAACAATGTCCTTTCTTGTTTCAAGATAAAATGAACAACCGTAAACTTTTTTGACTTTTTATGAATCCTAAAGAAAATACTCAGAAAAGGCACGAAGGAGTTAGATTTAAACGAGCACTGGGGAGTTGAAAATAAAAACAAACATTACAAAGCCCTCTCTTGAGTCTGAACATGTTTTAGCTCGAAGATCGAGCTACATAGAACGGCGTTTTTACAACATCCTAGCCTTTATGACGCATAACAACTGAGCCTAATACGTGGAAAAAATGTTACCAACCACGTCTAAGGTAAAGCTCTAAAACGTTGATTTTAAAACTAAAAATAAATAAATGAAATTCCATTGTCTGGAATGCTAAACTTTATAGCTGAATAATGTAAGACTACGGGGTTAGCCTCGCCAATAATAAGTTATACAAAAAATTATATTGGTACAATTGTAGAAAATTTGGCGTAATAGTCGACATTTTTAATGGATTAAAAACACAACATTAAAAAATTTTAATGCAAGAACTTGAGAAATTGTTTTTGGACTATTTGATACAGTCGAACTTGCTTTTCTAACTAATAATAGTAATAATCACTATAGTTTTTATTAAATTTTAGTCTTATTTTTTCTTTTTCTTGTCTGTAATTCTAGCAGTCGATTTGCCAGTCCCTTTGCCAGCCGATTTATTAGTTTCTTCTAAAATCCGATGAAACGGATATGTCTTCTGATCGGCAAGAGCCAATAACTGTGAACGTCGATGATTCAAAACATCTAAAGTCTTATTTAAGCAAACTTCTAAAGAATCAGCTGCCTTCACTAACGCAGTGCAAGTTTTCATCGCTTCGATTGCAGCATATTGGCCACCTTCATTAAATAATTTTATGTGAGTAATGAAACGTATATTTGAGATTCTGGCCTCATGAATACGGTGCTCCAACAATCTCTTATATTCGCCAATTGCCACATCAAGAGATTCTTCAAACAGTTGACGATGCTTAACAAGACGGGGAGCGTAACTTTTCATTTTCATCTTTTTCACTTCAGGGTCTAACGGATCCTGGCTTACGATATTATCTATGTTAACTTTCATACGGTCAATCTCATCACAAAAAGGATACAATATAGGGGCATCTAAAGCTGCAAATTCAGATGCTTCTTCGGGTAAACGATCAACAAGCCCATTAATTGCAGTAATGTGCGATTCTAGTCTTTGGTCATGATACCGTATCTCTGCAAGGCGTGCGTCCCGAGCAGCTTTGACACGCTCTAAGCGTATGGTGTGTGATATCATTTTTAAAGAATAACGCATATGTAAGGCTCCGCTACGTTCTTCGACCCATAGTTGAGCACGATGTCTTAATTCTTCAGGAAGTATGGCAACGTTGCTATTAAATGATTCAAGAAAACCGTTTCTCCAGTTCATTAAAGCTATTTCATGGAGCTTTGTTTGAAGAATGGCACGGGGTAGTGGTAGATTGACTGATGATCCCTGGCTATAATGACTATACTGACTTTGAGTTTTCTGTGCTGCTTCCGATGCTGGCAGACTTGTTGTGCTACCCGACACATGTATGGGAGCTCTAGGATATTTCTCAAGAAAAACATTAAATTCTGCAAGTAAAGTATTTGCCATGGCTGTAGGAAGATTCATAAATTCCTCTAAACGTCCTAGTTCAGCCTCACAATGTTGTAAATACATTTCTCCAGTTTTATCTAACAAAACCAAAATGTTATCAAACAGTTGTTGTAGTTTATCGGCATCAGGGGAACACCGCAACTGTTCTAATGCAATATTAAAAGGAACTTCATTTGCTAATTCGATTAGATCATGATTAGTAAGCAAATCTTCTACAGCTGCTATTGTTAATTTTTGAGTGAGAGCTGAACGTAAAATATGCGAGTCCCATAGATGGCCGGCATAATTAAGTATTGAGCAGGTTTCCCGAAGGCATTCTCCCAATGAGCAAATGCTTTCTTGGATTGTTAAGACATCAGTGCCAGTCATTTCAAATAAATTGTCAGGATTTTTGATCAGGCTATTAGTCAAACGTTGAATTTGAAGTTCAAGTAATCGATTTAAATCTAAAACATCCATGTTTGAAATTTCATTAGGTGTGTGTAAATCTTGATTACTATTGAGATTTTTTTCTAACTCGGTTAGCTTACTAGAAAAGCCAGAAAAAATGTTAAGAACAGCGTTGCGATAAGCTTCAACTATAGTCGAAATGATTGCCTCCAGTTCTCCCTCATGGTCTAAAATATTATCAGAAGTATCATTGAGGGGGTTTTGACTGTGGGAACGCTGTCTTGAAACTTTCTGGTCTTTACACCATAGAAGAGCACTACGTCCTCTAATCGCCATTCCAACACCAAGGCACAACTGATTAAGTGATGACCGCGCATGCTTGAGGCCTTCATCAGATAGATTACGTAAATCTGCTTCCAGTTCCGTGTATGCTTTAGAATTACTTAGGAGCTGTTGGTTGATGTCGTAAATTCGTTCATCGAATTCATGCATTAAATCCTTCGGAGTTCTGTGTCCAACTGCAACGAGCCGCTGAAATTGACCACGTAGAAGAATTCTCAACTTGTCTGCCCTTTCCGTTTCTAGACGCAACGCATTTCGTTTGAAATCCGATGTTTGCTCTAGTCGTTCAGCTATAAATTTACGAACATTATTTAGAGCTTCATTGCGAGCTTTCACTACTAGAGGAGCTTTTCCGTCGTCGCAATTGTCCACTATGCAATCGATGTTACGTTGATTTTCTTGCACATGTGTTACAAGGTTTTCTGCTAGTGCACGTACTCTTTTGTTTATGTCTTCGTTGACTGCAGCTGCACCTTTGGTGATGTCATCAAGTACAGCTTTGTGGTCTTGTTCCCTTTGTTTGAGGTAGTTGGCAAGGATAGGTCCGCTATGGCGCGGCGTCCAGTCGTCAGGTAACGTGGCAACAGCATCGTGATCGTCGGGGCACCCGGCACGCACCACGCGTTTCGTCGGCCTATTGGCCCGAGAGCATGTACTCAAACACAGATTACGACTTGTTTTACTCCTACTTCGGGAAATTATGTTACTGGAACTCATTATCATAGGCGTGATTATGATAAAATATATTTTCGTAAAGTAAATAACAGAACGTCATGTGGTGGGTTAAATGTCATTGATAGCAACAGTGTGTCAACTTACCTTAATTTCTTTTTAAATAAATAAAAATTACTCTCATTAATAACGAGGTCGAAACACAGTACGTTTATGAACTTTTTTGTAAGGGTCGCCATCACAAGCCACCAGCCACAACCACAAAACGCCACCACTGGTATATTTTCTAGATTTCATACATTTTATTTGGACACAGTTGACGCCGGAAGCCGCGACACGCTATAAAACGCCGCAGCTTGCTTCCTGTAGCCCGCACTGGCCACTAACGCCGCTACAAAATGCCGTCACACGCCTCTCGCGCATTTAAACCTTCTTCGTCAGAGTCTATTATACTACTGCGCACATGGGTTTAAAAAGTAGCAGCCACTGACCACAAGTGGCTTATGACCGATTTAAGCTCCTCCGAGGCGGCTTTGGTGGCTGTGGCATGTGGCCTATGTGCGGCGACACTAAGCTCGAAAATACCAGAGACAGAACTGAATGGGTCTGAACTTTTCTGGAATTGCCGGGTTGATGGTAACAGGCTCGTCATATGGCATGGATGATGATACTTCAATACGCCTAACCCTTCAAGGCATGATGTGATAATCTAGCATCATAACAGCAACGATTGGTAAATTAAGAACTTCGTTATTGAACTGCGTCACTGCGGGGTGCCAGCTGAAAATCAGTGCTGGGTGTTTGACGCCCAGCAATTGCTGAGTTGGTGACCCTTTCGGTTCAGGCACATTCAATGCAACTGTATTGTATTTCTGTACTCTTTTTTTATTTTTCTTGTTATTTTTATATTTTTTTATGTTGTGGTATATTGTTTAGCTTGCTCCGAATAAATGCTATTCTATTCTAACTGAATATACACTGGCCTGCAAAAATAACGGCTCACATAGAAAAACTGCGGTAACGGCAAACTTATGTTATAGATAGTTTGTATAAATAAAAATGTTATAAGCAGATTAGTCGTCACCATCATCATCATTTCAGCCGAAAAACGTCCACTGTTGGACATAGGCCTCGACCATGCGTCGCCACAACGCCCGATCATGTACGTCTCTATTGCTTATTATTTCACACTAAGCTTATTGGTGACTGCCGGCCGCTGCCATTTCGGCATGAATCGACCCTAAAATATCTATTAACTGACAATCATGTTTTTACTAACCGTTGTATAAGAGAATACATATTTTCCTTAACAACACTGGAAACAACAGAAAAACAAATACAGATGTTGCCATTGTTCTGTGGTGAAAATGAGAAATAAGTAATAGAAACTGTTTTTTTTTTATGTGGTCTGTTAGACATTGCCAGTTTCATTTCGTGAAATGAAGTCGGTTCTTTATAAATATTCTAATAAGATCTTCGAGTCTATGGAGGGCATCCCTAAATATAATACAGGAATTTATTCAATAGGTAGCTCCAGTATTAAACATTTTATTTGACTGCCTCTTTGTCGTAGTGATCGCGAAATTGCTGAGTTGGAGGCCATGCCAGGTGGGGTAAACTGTTATTGGGTTTACTTTTACTTTCAGGTGGGAAATTATCTAATAACTTCTCCCGTTCTGGGTGGAGCGAGGAAGCGGATTAGGCTTTTTTTTCGATTGATATAAACTAGTGCTTGACTGCGATCGCACCTGATGGTAAGCAGTGATGCAATCTGTGATGGTGAGACGCACTAGTTTATGAGCCTATTCACTCAATTATAATGGGACGGGAAGACCACAGCAGGCAGATTGTTCCAGTCCTTCGACGTACGCGGTATAAACGACAAGGCGCAACGCTTAGTTCGGACCGTAGTGGTTTCAACAACGTACCCGTCGTACGTCGGGTTTTATCGACAGTAAAAAACCTGTACGTTCGGGTTTTAACATTTGGATTTTTTAGTTGAAGTTCAGAGTCTGATTTGACGCCTGCTTGGCCTTAAGTTCGCTGCCTATGTCCCATAATATATATTTGTGACATAAACACAACTAGATATAATGTGAATATATTTTTGGTACACTCCGCCTAACCCTTTAGTGAATGCGGGCTTGATTGACAAAACATTTGTTTTATTTGTTTGTTGTTGGCCCATGTAGGCCTATGTGAAATAAAAACTTTTGACTTTGAGTTTTGACTTTGTTAAGAATGTTAATATCTGACGTCAGACGTGCGTCGATTTGGGAGCGTCGGTCCCCATACATTTTACCGAATGTCTACAAGTTCGCAAACCAAATGACATTATAGATTAAGACAATGCATCATTATAAAAAAAAAGTCAATAAAAAATCAATAAAACAATTTACGGTGAGTCTGCGTATCGTATCGAAACAATGGTAAATAAAATACAGAGCAGATTATTCTCCCGAGCGTTCCACTTAATATCAATCAGCGCCTATCAGTAACAAACCTTCCCCTATCTTGAGATCGGTTGCAAAAGGAAAAACGTAATCCCGCTGGCATTGAGTTGGATCTCGTTTTTATCTAGCTCTCGGAATTTCTTAATAAGGCTCCACTTTTCTTTTTACTTCCAAGTTTATGAGAGAAGCAATTGGAAAATTTGCGTGCAGTTTTAATGCAAAAAGAAATGTTTTAGGGTTCCGTACCTCAAAAGGAAAAAAACGGAACCCTTATAGGATCACTTTGTTGTCCGTCTGTCTGTCTGTTTGTCTGTCAAGACCCCTTATCTCGGAAACGCGTTGAGGTATCGGCTCAGGTCAGCGGAAGCTGTAATTAAATCAAACTTGTCTATATATATAAAAATGACCCCCGTTTTCCGTTGTCACGACTTGGCATGAAAACGGCTTGACCGATTTGGCTGATTTTTTTTTTGTTGTGATTGTTATTGTGAGGAGAAGGTTCTTATGGAAAACAAATTAGGGTAGAGTAGGGTAGAGTAGGTTAGGGTAGGGTAGAGTAGGGTAGAGTAGGGTAGAGTAGGGTAGAGTTGGGTATAGTAAGGTGGAGTAGGGAAGAGCGGGAGCGAAGCCGCGCGGGCAAAGCTAGTAAGTAAATAAAAGTTTATGTGGCAAAAAACGTACATTTCGACACTCTCGAGAAAATCAAAATTGATAGGGTTACTTCCCGTTGACCCAGAATCCTGAAATTTTGCATAAATCAAGGATTTATGGTACAAGTAAATTAGTAAATTTTTATTGTTATTTTGTCATGAAATGATGATAACGAATTAGTGATCCTATTTACTATAAGATTTCCTCCAATAAAAAATAATTTATATGACGCAGGAAATACAATACAACTGCATCAATACAAAATAGTAAAAAAAACGAGTACATAAATACAATACAATAAATGTTATCTTTCTAATATTAGTTTATTAAAGGAAGTTAAATTATTACCCAGTCAAGTCAAAGTGGTAGCGATATTTCAGGTACTTCGTAACTAAAATATCGCTGGCGCTGGTGATGAAAGTTACTTCGAGGATAAGTCATTTATGTTACCTGTAAATATTTCTAACTGAGTGCTTCAATTCTGCGAATAAGATAAGATAGCTGAAAACATCAACGTTCGTTAGAGTGGTTAAGGCCGTGGCTAGACGTAAAGCACGGTCACTGCCGCCGGCGGAATTAATCGGGCGAAAAAAATAATGATGTACTAGTTTTTTTTTAAATATTGTGTTTATTTTTTTTTACAAAGACATTTACTGTTAGTCAAGTCATCTATTGATTAAGCATTTGTCAGTACAAATGCTTGGTCACAATGTCAGCAAGAATAAAAACCCGTCAGCAAGATCAGCAAAGGAGGGGCTTTTAATTTTTTATACAAAAACATTTACTGTAGTCATCTATTGACCTAGGATTTGTCAGGACAAATGCTTAGTCATAATGTCAGCAAGAGTTGCTGACAGCAATGACAGCAAGATCAGCAAAGGACGGGCTTTTATTTTTAGGTGGGATAATCATCCAATGGCATCTCCCGTCTTTAGCAGAGCACGAGGCTACGTTACGCTAGTTGTAGGGATTGCTTCGCTCGCGTACTTAAAATATAACCTATGTCACTCAGAATTAAAGCAGCTTTCTATCGGTGAAAAATTTTAGCAATCGGACCAGTACTTTCAGAGATTACCTAAACAAACTGCCTCTTTATAATATTAGTGCAGATTTAAAAAAAGTTCTGCATTAAGGTTTGATTTCATTAAGTAAGTACTGTTATTTATTGTACCGACGTTCGGTGACAAATAATACAGATTTGGAGGGTATGCGGAACAGAGAGTAAAGTCCCACATACCTCCGTTGAAAAGGGAGGATCCTCCGGCCAGACAGGATGTTATGGTCTGGTGGGCGACTGCCCAATAGTTGATGTCGGGCTGTCGTGTATGTTCAAATCGCGCGGAGAACTCTGATTGCGCGATGCAGGATTTCGTGTTTTCTTCGTAGTTCTTAAGTGGCATCATAGATGTCGCTACATCACTCCCCTCCGGAGATCGGAGATCGATGGTTCTTGATGCTTCTTGATGTGTGCCAGGCCAGCGGTAGGTTGGTTCCATGAGTCGGAACCGATACCGCATAGTTCTCGGTGAGTCGGAACTGTCTGCGGTGATGCCCCAGTGAGTCGGGGTGTTGCTATCCCAGTGAGTCGGGATAATGCCCCAGTGAGTCGGGGTGATGATGTCCCAGTGAGTCGGGATGATGCCCCAGTGAGTCGGGGTGGTGCCGTCCCAGTGAGTCGTGACGATGCTGCAGGCTCCAGTGAGTCGCAGTAGTGCTGCTGGCTCCAGTGAGTCGGAGCGGTGCTTGTGCGACGTAGGGCTTGATTGCTGGCGTCGACCAGGAGAGGTTCTTCATGGCTCTTCATATGACTGGCCGAAGGTGCGGTGTGCCAAGGTCGCTGATGCGGCTGAGGTGGTGACCAGGTATGACCAGGTAGGCATACTGATGGTCAGGATACCCTTAGCCGAGGTTGCTGGCTGTATGGCTCGTTGCTCGAAAGCTTGAGGAAGTGATGATGACGTCACGAAGTAGTAGCTGCACGAAGGCTGCGCTGACGTTCTTTGTCGAGGGTCACCAGTTTGGAGGTA
Organism: Mythimna lalbum; assembly: GCA_949319445.1. Classification (NCBI taxonomy): domain Eukaryota; kingdom Metazoa; phylum Arthropoda; class Insecta; order Lepidoptera; family Noctuidae; genus Mythimna; species Mythimna lalbum. The sequence continues at coordinate 12,097,752 of OX439357.1, read as the reverse complement.
TGTGGAACAGAGAGTAAAGTCCCACATACCTCCGTTGAAAAGGGAGGATCCTCCGGCCAGACAGGATGTTATGGTCTGGTGGGCGACTGCCCAATAGTTGATGTCGGGCTGTCGTGTATGTTCAAATCGCGCGGAGAACTCTGATTGCGCGATGCAGGATTTCGTGTTTTCTTCGTAGTTCTTAAGTGGCATCATAGATGTCGCTACACAGATGCTATTTCAAAGCAATGAAGCAAGAGCAAGTTTTCCGAGCAATGGTAAACTAAAAAGATTTACCGGGAAGTTTTGGGTGTCGGCATAGTCATCGCCTCAAGAGATCTAATCGTTATCACTATTGGTGTACTTTCTTCTATACTTGTCAAATGTGTTTAATGTAACACCTACTTGAATATAGGAAAACAGATAAGGTTAAGTACTATTAACACGCAGATCACGTAGGGTTATTATTATAGGGGAAGTTCCGATGTTTAAATGATGATAAATAGCCAATAGCCTAACTTTACTGTATATTAATAGTAGTTTATGATAAGAAAGGTAGGTACTATACCCACTAAACAATACAAAGGTTAGTATAATATTATTGCACATTAAGTATCTGCACCACCCTAAGGTCTTCTGGTGGATAATGCCTAAGGAATTAAATCCGTCTTTGTACAGTGTTATTTACTTGTGCATAAACTTTCAATAAATAAATAACAAGTTTTAAATGAAAATATTTTTTTCATAGCCAGCTTTTATAGCACTTTTATAATTAATACTCGTCAAGACGAATCATACGAGCCCAAACTCGATGGGGTCGTGTCGTTTAACTACCAAGCTTCTATAGCCAGCTTTCGGCTTCATTATATTCATTCAGCTCCATGCCATAATAATTTTGCATTGTCATCTGATCTACACATGCATGCAAAATTTCAGCTCAATCGGTAACCGGCAAGTGGGTCAAATTTAATTTACAAGAGTTGATGACAGACAAACATCGGGACAGGTGAAACTAAATAAAAGCTTGTAAGAATAAACAATATGATTGTGAGTCTACAAACAGAAGCGCAGGCGAATTTTATACAAGTATCGCACGAATTATGTGCGGTTTATACACTACTTTATATAATCTCATCAAAACACATTGATAAATATCGTAGATAAGGCGCCAAAATCTAGTTCATTCCTCATGGGGTCACAGAGTAAAACGGGGTAATGTGCGCATAGCCGCATAAGCGCGTAGTCGACAATGCGATAAGTAGAACCAAATTAAAAAATTAAAATAAAATATTTATAGTATTTTACCTTGATCTGTAGACCGTAACTTCATAGGATCGTACCCTTAGAGAGTAGTCGTTTAGTTTATAATTTAGTTTTCGGTTTTATAAATCCTGGCTTGAAGCTTTAATTTATGAAGACCGCCACAAGTCCGGTTAAGCTGGCGATTATCTCTCACAAGTTGATTTGCAAGATACCACTTATTATTTTAATGTATTTTACTTTACATCGAGTTCGCTACCACAGACAATGTAAAAAATATTGTGCATATTACCTAGGTATTTGTTAATTTTAGATTAGACCATAAGCCGAAATAAAATGTTAACAAACAGGCAAAGCCGTTGGCAAAAGCAAGATATGAACTAGATATGGACTACGCCGCTGCAATGTAAAAAGGACAAGTGTTGAAATTGGTTTCAAGGTTGCTTTTTGTTTTCTTTTCTAAATTGCATAAGTATCTTTTTCCAATTTCCAGCATCCAATCTTGAGACGTTGTTTTCCTAATATTACGATACATTGTAGTGGTGTATCTTAGGGACTTAGGGTACAATACACGTAAAGTTTGGAGCGTTAATGGAAAAAGAAACCATTGTAATAAGAGCTCACGAAAAGTCCGCGATGCGGTGAACTAACTTCTAGTCTAGTGTTACACATTGCGAAATATGAAATGTTATCTATCAGACATAATATCGTATGTCGTTTTTAACTTTATCGCTATTGCAAACCTTATCAATCACCTACAGAGTAAATTAAAACTAAAGAACAAACATGCTTGGATGTTGTACACCAACTAAAAAACTCTTAACAACTCTTCTACTCCACTCTTTCAACTTAGATAGAACTGTCTAAGACGTCTTGTCTCAAATGAGCGCAGGCCCTAAAAAAGTTAAGGTCCTACAGATTTTCTAATTTTTTTGGGTCCAGTACTATTCAAGGGAATTAAGGAACCCTAATTATTTCGATAGTCCTCTCAGGTCTGTTTATTAACCTCCTTTCTCGCAAGAATGCTTTTCTGCAGGAGGTTTCAAGTTAAAATTGTCTGCTGGAGTCTGTGTTCCCTCCCCTATAGCTACAACCTGGGGAACTGTAATTCAAGAATGTTAGTTCTAGGGAAGTGAAACGTGCTCCATTGTCGACCACATCATTGTTTATCAACAGATGAAACAGTATATTTTTTAAGCCAAAGCCAAGCAAAACCAAGAGACTTACTTAGACTATACTTTACTTTTTTTTTTAAACCAATTAAAGACAAAATCCAATATCTTTTAATAGCACAAGCAAAGTGGAAAATACGAAAAACATTTGTTTTGTGATTACAATCTTATATTTCTAAGTCGGAAAATGCTCCAGGACGTATCGATGTTTGGCAGAATATTTATTCAACTACAAACTTAAGTTTGTTTTAACCCTAATCTACACCATTCGTCAGAAAATAATAACGTTGATACGAAACCTATCATGTGCAAATCCGACAAGCATTTGTCCGCCCCTTTTATCAATGGGCCTAAATCTGTAGGCGTAGTAGGGGTGAAGTTTTAATAGTTTAATTTAATGTTACATTTATTTTAGCACAAAAATGTTTGGACGCTGAACGATCTTCTTTCAACAGTCCTGTGTAATAAGGACTGAATCTCGAAGCCTCTTGCCAACAATCTGACACCAATCTGTGTCTAGTGCTTCTACTAAGAATTCCCAAAACGAAAACTCTAAAACACTTAGGGGAAACCAGATCTGGGATTTGAGGGCCTTGGATTTAGGAACCTGGCAAATCCTATTTTAGTGCTAATATTTGACAGGTTTTCTTTTTATGGGATAAGTAGAGGTTGAAAAATACTCAACATCAAATACTTATTTTAGAGTTCAAGCAAGGCTTCACCATGATTAAGAACATTTCAAAACGACGGTTTTATTCTATGTAAGTATATGTATATACTACATGGTTACAAAATTGGAATGGTATAAAGAAGAGCGGGGTAAGCTCGACACATGCCAAGTAAAATTAAAAAAGGGACAGTCCTTTAAGCCGAATTCTATTAATAGGTTTGAATTTGCTAAAATGTGGTTCTCAAATGGAATTGATCATGTTTGCTTAAACCGTACCGTAATTAATAAGAAAAGATACATATTACGTAATATTGAACATATATGTTCGTCTAATAAAATAATACTCAAATAAGGACATTTTCGTAGGCAGGTTTGTGGTTAGCCCCAGGCATTTGTTTGAAATGTCCTCAACCAAATCCGAATCCCTTCGGGTCCAAAGGTCGACCACTTTTCGCTCTAAGTAACAAGGCTAAAAAGTGGTCAACTGGGAACTTTCCCAGGTATACATGCCTACATATTTAAGGTTCTGAAAATACTAAGGCGTGAGTGTCGAAATTACAGTTTTACTGTCCTCTTGCTCAGTGTACGTTAGTCACCGGCCAAGTGGGGAATCATAATACGCCTCCTTAGTTTTGCCATCTATTTTGTCCTTGCCCTAAAATTACATGACATTTCACTTGTATTCTCCTAAGTGATAAGCCGATGTGTATTTAACCTTTTTATATAGCACCGACTTTTGGCCCATAATGTTAAAGTTCTATGAGGTAAGAGGCACGCCAATTACCATCGACTGCACCCATATCTAGACACCAAGCCTAATTAAGGCAAGACGTGCTTTTTTGGTCCTTGAATTTACCTTATTCTTTAATTTGTACTTAGGTATTTATATTAAAGTTTCATGTATCAATAACGGTAGCTTCTGCTCTCAGTTTCGTCCGGGTGAATAATGTTTTATCATACCAAGGAAAAAAACTACTGAAATAACCTCCAACCGCGTGCCAAGATTCCTATGAATTCAATTCATCATTTCTTTATTAATGCTTTCAATTGTTCTTATTTTGTTTAAACTAACTTCTATTTTCAATATTTTAATTTAAAAAAAAAATAAAGCCGTTTTTTTGTGCATGTCGTGTTAACCTGTAATTAATTGTTACACTTGTAAATGTTACTCTAGTCATTAAATCAGAAATGTGTGTAGTGTAAACAGTTGTTGGTTAACCTGAATAAATAAATAAAAATAAATAAATAATATCATCAACGATTGCATTTTTGCTTACCATCAGGTAGGATCGCAGTCAAGCACTAGTTTATATGAGAAAAAAAAAGATTGCATTCAGCCAGAAAGGCGTGAAAAAAACGCTTGACATTATCTCACTTGATGGTAAGCGATGATGTGGTCGACGTTGGAGCACCTTACCTGAGTAGGTATAACCTTTCGTTCTTGCTTTCGCCTTACTTTCACATTTCATTGTCTTGAGTCTTCAAATACGTAATATCTACGTTATCTTTAGAATTACACTTAAAAATAATGGCTACTAATCGTTTTCTTGTTAATCTGACAAGAAAAGCCGTTACATTTAATTTTAAACGAAACGTTCCTATTATCTATACTTATAATAAATCTGTAGAAAGGTCAATTCTGTACATGAAATATATTTCCAAAATAACTACCAGGGGGTGATTAGTGATCGATACTGATGCCAAAAATGCAAACAGTAAAATTATTGTCTGTCTGTCTGTCTGTCTGTCTGTATGTTCTTTATGGAAACAAAAAGTACTCGATGGATTTTAACGAAACTTGGTACAATCATTCTTCATACTCCTGGGCAGGTTATAGTATACTTTTCGTCACGCTAGGATCAATAGGAGCAGAGCAGTGAAGGGAAATGTTGGGGAAACGGGAGAAATTACTCCATTTTTTAGGCTTCCGTCGCTTTTGCAGCCTTAATAGTTAAAGCTACACAGAAATCATGTACAACGGAAATGTTTTCCTTCAAATTATATAAAAAATATCCCACGACAGCATATGTCTATCTTTTATGGTTGATTCACAATAACACGTGTAACTCCCGATAGCTTAGCAGTTCGGAGCTTTCTGTTAATTTTTGCCTACTCTTACGTTTATAACACTCTCACTCATCCCTAATTAAAAAAAGTTAACATTATTATCTATTCAATAAAAAAAGAATCATAGAAATCGGTATAGAAACAAATAGGTTATTTCATTCTATTAGACGTAGTTTAGGTACCTACTTATACTTATAATAAATCTGTAGAAGTGAAAATTCTGTACATTTAAAATATAAAAAAATAAACGGCCGGGGGTGTTACTAGACCGAAACCGAACCCAAAAATGTGTTTTTTTTTTGTCTGTCTTTTTGTTCAGGCATCACGCAAAAACTACTGGTCCGATTACGATGAAACTCGGTATAATTATTCTTTAATATCCTGGGCACCACACTGGGTACTTTTTATCCCGGAAAAGTATATACAATAAAAACAAACTTAATTTTGCGGTTCGATCCCTAGACCCGATTACTGTACCAACCGCAAATAATAAGTTGGTCGTAGGTTACGTCACCCGCTGTGGAGTTCACTAAGGGGCGCTAAGATACTATAATATTTGGGTAAATAATAAGTATGTAGTTTCCGTTTTCTAAACGTTAAATGACGTTGGCGTCGAGTTAGATCACGCTATGGGAACACTTTTTGGGAATAAAGAAAGGAGCGCGTTTTCCTATAACCCATTTATTAATTACATCGAACACGGAGACATTGACCGTTGTCGCTGGCATAAGCAACAGGATCCGCGTACGAAGTCGCTGGCAGAAGCTAGTTTGAAATAATTTAGAAAGTACGATACCGATTAATATTCTATTACCCTCTTCTTAATACGACAAGGGAAATTAAGGGCCATTTTTTTCCAATTAGAACCGCTCGTTCACCAGTACCTATAAATACTGGTATAAGTGAATTAATAAACACCATTGAGAATTGTAATGAATTGTTGTGCGTATTGTTATGTTGTGTGTTGTTGTGTGTGTGTTGTGTTGTTGTATTGTTGTTGTGTGTTGTATGAAGTCCAAAATCCGCAATAGTGTACTATTCAATAAAAACGGAATGCCTATAACAAAAAGGGTAATTAAAATATTGTTATCTGCAAAAACAATTCATATTTCCTTTCCATCTGATAGCTCATGGCACAACAAAATGATAAAAAAGTAGAAACGAAAATTACAAAAAAAGAGGTACAAATACCTGAAATACCTACTCCAAAACAATAACACGGTCCTGTAAACGAATCATAAACTGTTTACAATCTCTTTTATCCTTGTGTACTTTGTTGAAAATTCGCAGTATTAGCTAAACAAGGTCTAAATTCTCGAGAACTTATTATTATAGGTACTTAGGTATTCAATTCTGAGTACGTATTCCAAATAACGGTCTGTATCGTTATTAACGTTACAATAAAGCTCTTTTATTTAATTAAATTATGAACGCACTGTTTATTCTGTAATTTTACATAATTTCCCTGCTCTTATGAACGGCGCATTTTGGCGCCCAACGTGAACTTAATTTTTTTTTTTTATTTGAGTACAAATGTTTCACAAATATACTTTTCTTTTGCAAATAAGAGCAATAATATTTTATATTAATTAAACATACAAAGACTACATTTATATGAAACCCCCTTTTTTCTCTTCACCAAAAAAAATCAAAACCGACTTACATTGACGACAAACCTGTGCATTTCCAACACTTATTAGGTTCCATTTCTATATGTGTAGTGTAGAGTAGCATTTTACGGCCATGCATATTACATAAGGCCATAAACTTCCCACAACGTACTCGTGTTCCAGTAACTGCTTACCTGTAACAAAATAACGAGGGGTGAAATTGATATTGCAAGTTCATTACTGAGGGTAGTTCGCTATTTCCGAAGTAAGTTGTTGCGAACTAAGTGTCGTGTGACTTCTGTCTGACATGATTTAATTTAGTAATGCATGGAACAATTGTTTCTTGGAACTGCTTACGTCTTTGAATTATAAATAGAAGAACTTAAGTTGTAAATTCTTATTCATGTTATAAATATTAGCGATACAGCGAAAAATAACTAACATGACCTTTCGGTAACATTTACAGAACAATATATAAACTCAGATCACTCAAAATATAAGATTTAGTTATAAATGGATATTATATTCTCGAAATCTGCTTGTAGCAAAAATATCGAAGCGAATTCTTAATAAATTGCCACCCTGACCTGACCTACCTACATAATCTAGAAATCTCTAAACATTATCGAATATTGGCACGATTCGCAAACCAATTTGGTGGACAGGCAAAACCAAGGCACGGATGAGGACTTAATCAATTCTTACTGACTTAATAATCTCAAGGATTTCTTTACAAGACTATATTACGATTTATTAGGATCGTATAAAAAAAGCTTGCTTGATTGGTATTCATGTCTGGTTTGTCTCTCTGACTCGGCTTTACATAGCGGCTTGTTTTTCATTGTGCATATTGCATTGTAAAATGGATTGTTCTTCAAGTAATTTAATAAATTACCTTAGAGTTTCTGTTTTACATGACGAAGATATGCGATAACTTTGTTTGAACGTCCATTCAGAATCAGGTATCTGTACTTAAGGACATTTTCACTGTTTTTCATACAACCGCTCATAACTGATTATGACGTTATTACACACTTTTCATTAGATATTTTGGAAACACAGTATCTTGTGGATATTATCTAGGTTTCTAAAGAAACCAATTTCAAAATTTGTGTAAAACTAATCCAGTAAAAACCTCTGAAAATGTCCTATTTTGTATGAACTTTGACACTTCATAATTTGCCTAAAAATTAAAAAAGTCAAAAAAGTAATCCTGATGACAACTTTTTCCAAAAACTTTTAAGGGTTTAAAAAAAAAACATCTATTTCCTGGAGCAAGTTTTGTGAAATTTTCGAGTAAATCTCGGAATTACCGAACACTAACAGAGTTTCCAGGCGTTATCTCTCTTTTTTTGCGTTGCCTTTTCGTCAAACCTCGCGTTGGATTGCATTAAATGAAGTAACAAGCTTTTAAACCATTTTCAATGTTTATGATAAGCGAGTGGCGAAGGACCCTCTTAATTTAATATTCCAGCAAGGTATTACGTCGAGGATCCGCCGTCGCGGCGCAAGCAACAGCCGGCCAAGCTGAACGCTTCCCAGAAAGTCATGCTAATCCTGATGGCGCGGTGGCATGGTTTCCCAGGAAACGGCGACCCAGTCCCAGACCCAGGCAGCCTTGCTGGCCTACCGCCTTGGAATGTGGAGGTAACAGTCCTTGCACGCATCACGATGTCACGGTGTCCTTAGCAGAAATATTGAAACGAATTCTTAATAATATTGCTACCCTGACCTACTTACATAAACTAGAAATCTTAGAAACTTTTGCATGACGTAAGTCCTTACCGGACATGGTAAGTTCGAGAGGTTCCAGCACCGGATTCAGGCGAAAGAAACGCCTGTGGGTCATCATTGTATGGCCCATCCGTTGTATGGATTTGTATGGCTCCACACGGTGGAGCATACGTAGACATTACTAGAAGGATATATAATTATTTATTTAAGTACCCAATTCTCTGTGGTGGGTACAAAAGCAGAATTAAACAAACAAGGCATTCTCTACCAGGCGACCACTCAGTCTTAATCACTCCTTTACATAGAAGTAAGTAAAAAAAAACTTAACTGCCCGTTCAGAACTAATTTACCGGGACCATTTTTATTGCTTCAATTAATGGGCTATAAACCTCCGTTTCCCTTTATAGTAGTCACAAACTGCGCCAACAATTACTCGATTATATTATCGAATAAGGCTGGGTAAGTTAAAAGAGCGGTCCAACCGCATCGAAATTGTTCGACTGAATTTTCATAACTTTAGAATATGTCTTAGTAGTCTGTCTAAAAAGTCAAACGACTTGGAAATTTTTAACAAATTAAAAACTCTGTTATATATTACATACTACTGAATCTCCCAATCTTCTTATAATCAAACAGAATCTTATAATACTTATTATAAGATTCTGTTAGTAAACAATGATCATCTCTTTGCAACCTTGATTGTTCAACCAATAAAATGAAATTATTAAATTCTTGAAATCTGATATAGTTAGATTTCAAGAATTTGATTATTTCATTCGATTACCCAAGTCGTTTGACTTTTTAGACAGACTCTATCATCATTACTTCAGCCGAAAGAGATCCACACCTGTACGACCTCCTTCAATGTTGCCACAATGACCGGTGTTATGGTCTCTCATCCGCCGGATTCACGCGACTCTCATCAGGACATCGGTCCACCTTGTGAGGCTTCCAACGCTACGTCTTCCAAGATGTCATCGCCACTCCAGAACCCTTTGGCACATCGACCATTTGTTCAGCGAGTAAAATGCCCTGACGACTGCCAATTAAGTTTGACGATTAAATTAACTAGTGTAGCCGCTTGCAAAACGGTATCTCCAATACGAAGATCGATAGAAGAGATCTCTGGTCTCAATTTGTGAGCCATATATTGAAGCAAAGGCTGGCTGCCGACGAGAGACTATGTCTGAACGTTACAAATTTTGTTAGCCGTAAACGCAAAAAAACCCAAACATACAGACTTTCAAGTAAACAATAAAGTAGAATGTTGGATTTTAGCATCTTCTGAAAATTACGAAAAAAGGTCCTTATTTTCATTTCCATTATTTCAAGAACACGCGTCGTAGATCGGAAGGTTGTTTACAACGTGTTTATTATATCGAAATATTATATTTTATAAGATCTATAAATACAAAATCTTCAGATCTTTAATATTCTTTTGACAAATAGGACAGCCATAAAAGGCGTTGAAAAGAATCAGAATTTATCAAAGCTTTGAGAGGGAGCTTTTTAATATTATGAAAACCTTTGTGAATGGTTATACTTTTTCCACCGCAGTCTAGTGCTTTCTTTGAGTAGATATTTGTTTACAAATCTGTCATTTGAATACATGTTTATTAAATATGATTCCAGGCATGAGCAATGTTTAGAAAAGAGGATTTTAAGATTCAAAAAAACATATGGAAACGAAAAGAGTCAAAGTTTGAACTATTTTAAGATGAAGCTTCAATTTAGTATCCTTAACAAATATATCGGTAGCTAAAATCAATGAGCCGGGCTAATTTTACTTCATTCATCTTGGCAGCAAAATCGACTTTACATTGACACAAGATTCAAACTTTCTTTTCCATTGATAAAAAAATCTTTAATCAGTTTTTAGGAAAAAACCTCAATTCTATTCTTATAAAAAGCCCTTGAAATATACCGTAACACAAAGGAGCTACATCTTTTAAAGGACGACAATTTGGTGGAAGCCTCACAATTTCTGAATCCGCTCCTGGAATAGCGTTTAACATCTTATTGTCAGGATTCACAGTATTGGTTCCTTTGTGCCCTTTTCGGCAAGAAAGGTTTAATCGAAACGAACGTTTGGAGGACAAATCTTGTAATATTAAGTGATTTGTTCAATTATACGCAATTTCAATAGCATTGTACTAAACAAGTGTTGGTTAAAAGCGAACAGAAAATTGGCATTAATATGGTGTGATTGGTTAGAATTAGAAGTTTATACAGTTTCAGAACTAGCAAGTGAAACAGAATAGTTTTAGTTTCAAACTCAAACATCAAAGATCGTTGTTACTCACATTGAAAACTTTTATTACATAACTGCTTCTAAGTCTTCACCGAGCTGTTCGTTACCATTATTAGTTAGAATCACAAAACATGGAATTTTAGCCCGGCAGCGGCAAGAGCCGCCATTACTGGGTAAATGTTAGGTAATGTTCTTTGCGTAGGCATAATGTTCTTTGAGAACGTGTATAATTAAAATGTGGAAAGTATCTTTGATATTACATTTCAAACAAATTTAAATGTAGCAAGAGGTTATTCGTGTGTCTGTAAAGGGGTTAACCGGACAACTGTAACTTTTTTTTTTCTGTCGACGGGGAAAATCATCATTGACGAAACCCGTTGTCTTACTGACTATTAACCCCGCGCCGTTCCTTCTAGCCTTCATACCGGGGCTCTAGTTTCCTTTCGGATAACCCCGACCCCGGTAGGCTTCGACCCAGATGGGCCCCTCCTGTTGCTGACAACTCCTTGAGGCGCGCGGGAACAGTGCGCGCCGTCAACGCCTTGGCTCGGTCCGGACAGTTACCAGACGATCGGACAGCGAGCTACCCATGGCTCGCCGTCCGCGAGCTCGGGACAACTGTAACTGCCGTTCGCCGTCAACAATATTATATTCGCGAGATTGTTCGTAACAGTTACAATGAACACAGTGTGAGCTTTAGGCAATAAAATAATGACACTTGCTCACCTAAAGCGAGAAAAGTATGCTGGCCTAAGCTTGGTCTTTAGCCACAAGCCCACGCCTGCGGTGGCCGCGAATGGCTCGTTTATCTACGTTGACTAGGTTGTGAGGAAGTCCTCTTCCTCATACGTTCCGCCACCTGCTTCTTTCGCTTTACTGCTCTGCAGAAAATGTCTGCTTCTCATTTTCTCTCGCTCCGTACTATAGCCTGAACCAAGGCTGAGCAGAACAGGTCGCTGCCGCCGTTCGCCTTCTCGCGGAGGACACGGTGGTGTTCTGCCCGAGCGGAGCAAACTTCTACCGTACGCTCCACCAGGTCCCCAGGGAGTTCTTAATTTTTATGGGCAGTTCTTTTCTTTTCAGATCCACGATATCCTGTATAGCATGTTTGGAACCCGTTTGCTCCGTAACTCGTCATTCAGGGTTTGTTAGTAGCCCAGCGTCAGATAGAAGCAGACACACACGCTACGCATGTTTGTTTGTTTCTGTTAAATGTTTGTATCATTTTTATGTTACTCTATTTGTATAAACCGTATGACCTCTCTCTAAATTGTTATTTTTTTTTTCTTTTAAATAAAAAAATAAATTATTTTCGTTCTACATCGCAGTCTTCTTCACCTTGTTGATAACATTTCCTAGAACCGTTGATACGATTACATTTATTTTGCTCGGGTTTTCCAGTTTCAGATAAGACGTAACTTTTTTTATTGTTTTTACAGTTTTATTTAAACCGGATTTGTGTAAAATGTGTTCCAATTTCAAAATAATTTTGAACAAATTTCATCATGTTGTTCTTACGATTACTCTATACTGGACAGTCAAAGGTTTTTCTTGTTGAACCTTATCCAAAGTTAGTGAAGTTGATTCTTAAGGAATGTTTTAAACCTAAAAGAAACTTCAGGTGAAGCGAACTTGATCCAGTCAGAACCGTCTTATTGTACCTTCACAATGCAGTCAGATCAACTTTTGGTTGTGGCTTTGTTGTTCGGCCTTCAGCGTTTGGCAATGTTCCCAATTCACTTCAAAAGCTTGTGACGTAACAGGCACCTTTATTTACCGCTGCTTTTGGTAATGCAGTAAATCTTATTGAAATTATTTTTTTAATTTTTAGTGGCGACAAAGTTCTAAAAGAAGACTGACAAGGGTGGATAAAATTTAGAATAGCCTCATCTTTATGAACAACACTTAATGTTTTTCCGGAGCAATGCGCCTAAGATAGCGTTTTCACAATCATTTTCCTGTGCTTGTCCCATATAACTTGGAATCGGCACAACATTTTTCATCTTCCATTCTCTCCTTTTTTTCCTGTGTCGTCTTCACAAAGTCAACCAGTAACAGTAGCACTGGCTAATTTTTCATACTCAAAGTAAACATCAAAAATCAATGAATCTATACATATACAGATAGATATAGCTATTCATAACGCTTCAATTGACAACCGTTTAAGTACTCGAGTAGCTCAGATTCATTACCTAAATGAATGTTCAATATAGTCTGCCATGTATCCGATCTACCCATGCAAACGTATTTGTTCCTCTTCGAATGTTTGAGCTTCGCCAACATTGGACACAGGGAGTCCTTGTGTTGGAATTTGAATAAAAGCTCTGTTCATGCGTCATACTGTATTGACAAACAAACCACACCTCTTTTGAGAACCTTATCATTATTGCCATATCGATCCTGTATGTATAAAAAAAATATCTATTGCAATTTATATTTTCTTGGAAAAATATTTTAAAATTAAAAATTATAGTTATTTTGATTACATTTATAAATAATAACACGATACGAATTTTGCCTCCACACAAACCAAGATTCACTTAGACCAACCATTCGATACGAAAAACTACAATTGATTTATTATTTTGAAATAGTAGATTTTAAGTTTTTAATGTTTTCTAATAAATTGGGCAAGACATAGTAGAGGTTAAGTTAGATTAAACCGGTTGCTAGTTCAAACTACGAAAAATATAGCCCTTGATACATGTATTCTTGGAGTTGGCTCTTATGGCACCCGAGGGTAGCAATAGGATAGCCTATTCGTAAGGAAACACCATATTGCCATTAATGTAAAGATACTTTTACGACTTGCCTGGGATCATACGAAAGTGATACATTACGAGTTTTTATAGCCCGAGCGCCCAAATTAACTTGTGGAAGAAAATTGTAGGAAAAAAGGACCAAATTATTATTCAGTTCGCAGGGCATGGCGTTATCTTAATTGTGTTCTGTTTTTATCGTGTTTCCACCGCAGAACCTTTTACTAATGAAATGATATAGGAACGATTTAGTTTAATTTAGCGGAATAAAGTCAACAAACACGCGTTGTTAGTTTATGTTATTCTTATAATTTGATGTCTTTTTTTCGTACTACTGCAGATAACATCTATATTCTTAAAATAAAGATGTTGTAAGCTGTAGTAAATGAAGAAGAAGCTAGTTCTCTTGCTAACATGTTCAGTTGAACTCTATTTCTACCACAATTAAATCTAACGCTTTACACTCCAACAAAAAGCAGCTGGAATCCTCTTTTTCCTTTATAGCAAAACTACAAAGGCTCACCTTTACTCTAAAAATAAACTAATCTTGAAAGAAGCTTTAAAGCTTTGATCTCAGGTTTGTGAACACACAATACATAAAGAAACATACCAATCAGTTACTACAGGAGAAAATACAACATATTTTTCTTGTGAAAACAACTCCCAATTTGAACTCATGTTTTCCTAGTATTCTGGACGAAGTGGATGAAAAGAGAGCACCAATCGATGCACGAGTGTACTTCGGAAATGAAAGAGTCTGTACCTCACATGAATGCATAGCATGCATTTCAATATTGGACTCCTATACACATGTACACGAAAGAACTAAAGGCAGATAGCTACTCGTGTAACGAAGTGTAATTAATATTGAGTGTAATGACATGCCAAATATTATGACAGGTTTCGAATTCCGCATAATATATTGATGCTACACAATTCACAATACCAGAAATAATGGTAATATTTCATTATTAATATTTCATTATACAAATAGCAGTGGTCTGTGGAAAGTGGTACAGGATATTTTTGTAAACATAATTGAAAATGAATTACAAGGTATTTCTGGAGAGTGAAGTCTTAACAATATTACTTCAAGATAGGATGCAGACCCTGAAACACAAAGGGCAACTAAAGGAATATTGGTGGGTTGTGGCCAGTAAGAGTCTAGCACTTACTCTCACTACATCTAGAGCGAGAAGAATCATTTGATGAGTTCCCACAAAAAAGGAAACGATAGGAAATATCCTGCCTTCTGTGCCCCAAAACATGCAGCTCAAATAGCCTCTAGTGCTGAAACCGGCGATACCTGGGAAGTGACAACATTTTGGAATAAAATCATCCATGTCACTATCATGCTAGTGATTACGTAAGAAATTAAAACATATATTACAGTTATTGATAATTTACACAAAGGTTTTCAAGTACAAATCTGTAATAACTCTATTTCTAAGGAAGTCAATTCTATTAAAGAAGGGATTACCGTTAAAGACTTCTAAATCCAATTACTCTTTGTAACAGCTTGCGGTTTGAATGAAAGGCTTTTGTTAGACTCTATAGAGCTATATGTTGCAGGAGACACGTACATGTTCCAATTAAATCATGAAATTTTAGCTTTCAACTCTCTCGGCTTTGATGCACAGTAGATTCGGGGGTCATTTTACATTGGTTTGGTTTTACCTGGTCCACAACGATCGGTAAATGTTTGGTAGAGTAATATTGAGACATATGAGTGTATCTTTTATTTAAATGTGTATGTGTATATGTTCAATTATGACACGAGGGCCTTTATTGCTGAACATTATACAACGGAGCTTGTAGTTTTTTTTTATTATTATGGATATGCTCGCGTTTGACCACTATCTCAACTGATGATAAGCGATAATATCGGCAATGGGGCACGCTCCCCTAGAAATAACCTATTAACTTTTGAGTTAAAGACTCCAAGGTTGTAGCTATCAGGAAACAAACGAAAACGCTGAACAAAACAAATATGAAAGTACCTACATATTTGTTTATTCAGCAATAGCACAGAGTGACAATCGTTTTTCCTAGTCCGAATGTTTCTGTACTTACCTAGAGTTTTTATGTTTTTTCCTACACGATTTTAACACAGAAAAATAAAACAGTCTTGTGAAAATCGGTAAATGTTTGGTAGAGTAATATTGAGACATATGAGTGTATCTTTTATTTAAATGTGTATGTGTATATGTTCAATTATGACACGAGGGCCTTTATTGCTGAACATTATACAACGGAGCTTGTAGTTTTTTTTTATTATTATGGATATGCTCGCGTTTGACCACTATCTCAACTGATGATAAGCGATAATATCGGCAATGGGGCACGCTCCCCTAGAAATAACCTATTAACTTTTGAGCTATCAGGAAACAAACGAAAACGCTGAAC
This sequence comes from Mythimna lalbum, assembly GCA_949319445.1. Classification (NCBI taxonomy): domain Eukaryota; kingdom Metazoa; phylum Arthropoda; class Insecta; order Lepidoptera; family Noctuidae; genus Mythimna; species Mythimna lalbum. The sequence continues at coordinate 12,081,844 of OX439357.1, read as the reverse complement.
AAAACAAATATGAAAGTACCTACATATTTGTTTATTCAGCAATAGCACAGAGTGACAATCGTTTTTCCTAGTCCGAATGTTTCTGTACTTACCTAGAGTTTTTATGTTTTTTCCTACACGATTTTAACACAGAAAAATAAAACAGTCTTGTGAAAATCTAATGTTTTTAAAACAAGGTAAATTAACATAACCCGCATCATGACAAACACAACATAAAAAATCTAGCCAAGTCAGCACATAAGTCCCAGTGAAACAGCAAATAAAGAACACATTAGCCGATTGAAAAAAGATTTATGTCGTCATTCAAAATGGAGGTCAAAAGGTTTATATACTATACAAGATTTAAAACAAGTCTAGATTTCCGCAGGTAGCTATCTTCTTCTTCTTTTCGTGTCGACGCTCTCAAACAATACTTATTACTGACCAATATTTGGCAACCTGTATGGCTCTATTGTTAGCTTTGTCTTACTGCAAATCAAAATATCAAACTACCTCGGAATTAACAATAAAAATAATTACACAAATTTACAATTATTTTTTTTTGATCCCTTATCTTTGTAGACGAGTGCCCAAAAAAGGAGAGTTCTACTTTCTACTTATGGGTAATTGAATTTTTGTAGTATGAGAATTTTTTTTTTTTTTTACCTACCTGCAACTTTAACTTGGATTCGTTAACGTTAAATTGTCGGATGTACGTGTTCGTGTATTTTTATTATTTTGTGAAGCGGTTTTATTTTTGATAAAAAGTCACACGGCGTCATGCGTGTGTAAATTAAATTCGGACTGTTTTTGTTACGTTTGGATACCCTATTAATTTTAAGTTCCTACTGTAACTTAATTTATGATGTACAATAAAGAGCATATCGATCTATTTATACCATAATTGACTCAGTGTCATATAAACGGTCCAGATCAGTATTGTCGGATGCACATAATCACCCAATCTACATTACATAATACACTGTGTGTTGCCAAAATTGTCCCGAAATTACGCATAAAACTACCACGGGCTACTAGCAACAACCAGAAACTGGGACACGAATGCGACAGATGCAAAGCCAAATGGGTCGACAACGCAGAGTAATGAGTAAATGGACTACCAAGGAAAGAAAACTGCTAAAGAGAGCAAAGTCGCACTTGCCCATCTTCTTGCCGTTTTCGCATGTTGTTTGGGTTCGGCAGAAGCTATTTATTTCATTTTGCGCTGTCAAGCGCTACTTTATCCCTCTATACGTCTATTTCTTTTATAATATTCTTTACACAAATGACCCATCTTTTTCTGGCCTGCCTTTGTCTTTGCATTTGGCCACATTTATCTTTTCTCCTCACATGGCCTTCCCAAAAATAAAGATACTTAGTAATATGGCAGAGTCAATTGATTGATTATTATTATTATTTGAAGAAGTATAATAAACCCCGATTTCTAAACTGAGATTTCAAAGTTAAGCACGTTAAGCAGTCGATTCTGGTTGCCATTTGTTAAACAATCTAAAAACAGTGGACCTTGCCAAAGATATCGTGTTGCCCAATTACTTTGTTGTGTTGTTAGATAGAAAATCGCTTCATGTAAAATACGGATACTCAGCTGTATCAAGTTAGAGCCGACCCCATACTTAGGAAAAGGCTAGGCAGATTGATTAAAGTTTTCGGAAGAACTTGTCTAACTCCATCTGAACACAATTGGACCAAAGTAGTTTGGTATTAGTATAAGCTCTCCATGTGTCGTCCTGCGAAGGGCCTCGGTGGCAGTAAAGATATTCGGCAAATGTAAGCGTGTTCTTCAGGCACAGCTCCGTATTACCGGCTTTGTTATAACGAGGGTGTTTGTCCAGAACCTCGAGACTGAACGTTTACAAACAGGATTAATTTGATGGCAGTAAATATGTCAAAAGCTGTTATGCGGAACGGTTAGATTTATTAACAGATATAGACATAATTATTAGCGTGATAGGCAACTTCCTAAAAGTATGACGACTTCATTTAGGATTGGCATTATGGTTTAATAGAATGTTGAACCTGGAGAACTAAGTTGGAATATAAAAATTTAAAATGGCGTCTAAGTCCTTTACTATTTGGCAAGGATCTCAAAAATGACTGGTAAAGTACGGTGAAATGCGGGGATATTCAATTTTATAGTCTGAAATTATCTTTACGTCTTAAATATGATCGACCGTTTAAGTAGAAAAAAAGTCTGACAATCTGACAAAAACTCGTTACGGCTTTGTGATTGAAGCAGTGGAATTACAAAAGATTAAACGATTTTCTGAAGTGCCAGTCAGCTTGGTTTTCTTTGCAATTCACTGTTAGCAACGTCACGATAAAACCTTGGCTTGATTTAAGAAATTACTCAAAGAAAGTAAATTTCAACTTAGTGTTCGGAGCCTAATTGCCAGCAATACAATAAAATACCCTCGAACGATAAACAAGAGAACGTAAATAATTTCGTCAAATATTTATAAGTATTGAGCTTTAAGCACCAACCAAAATTGCTGACCCACAACTTCATATCGAACGGTATTCAGGGTGAGTTCAAGTTAAGCTGTATTTGACTTCCATTTCTTTTCCTGTATTGGAATGCGAGTAATAAAATTGAGAAAGGATTTACAAGAGCTTACGAAGGGAATAAGATGTGAACGCTACGCTCTGAAGCTAGGAGTAATAACAGCTGTACCGAACAGATTACTAAGTTCTGTATTCCAAATGTAAATACATATTTACCGAGGTATATCAGTTACTGTAAGTCCTCATACATGAAGGATTATCTCTTCGTACAACTTGTGAGGTGCTTTGAAAGGTTCAGATTCAGGGAAGCCGTGTTTAGATATTCTGGGGATGTTAGTACGGCACTTTATGTTCAGCAATGGTGATTTTGGAATGGACAAATCCTTTGTCAAAGACGCTGTTTGCACACTATTGTACAAATTAAAGTTCTGTTAACTCCAGACGGCTGGGGAGTTATCTGCGCCACTTTTTCTCAGAAGTAATGCTAGCAAATGATTTCTTTTAAGGTGGGGAAGTCACCCAATGACTTCTCCTGCTTTAGGGCGGAGCGAGAGGACTGTGTTAGACTTTTACTGACTAAACTCTCATCTATGTTCTTCCTTTTCCATGTGTTCCAGAACCCCGAAGTTTCGTTTCGGACTACACATGGCCCCAGTAGGCTGCCTCTGCATCTACAGTTTGCTGACATCGCTTTGAGGCGCGCGTGGAACACTATGCGCCGTCGGGGACTCGAGTTCGATCCGGATGGTTACAGGAAGATCGGACGGCGAGTTACCCATTGCTCGTAGTCCTCAAACCCACGCCTGCGGTAGATGTTAGTAAGTGATGTGTTGACGTTTTGAGAAGCAGTTAGGTTTAATCAAAATTGATGTTTTATAGTGTTGTCTCTCAACCTTTTTTGAGCCATAGACCTAGATAATGAATTTATTTTAAGGTGACGAAGTTTTAACGTCGTTATGGTTTCTAACTAAGAAAATCCCTCATTATATTCATCCAAAAGCAGGTTCCGGTTCATTAAGAAAATAATTATGGCAAGTAATTGAAGGTAATTATGATAATATTATGGAAGAAAATTAAATTTATGTAACGCCGAATTTTTCGAGTAATGAAAACTTAACGAACTGCTACGAAATGATATTTTAACAACGTTTGACCCAAATAACGGATAGTAATTAAATATGAGGCCGTAATAAATACTTTTATACGGATTCACAAAATATTGACAAAGTCCGATTGCTAAAATTCTTTCGCCAATAGAAAGCTGCTTTATTCCTGAGTGACATAGGCTATATTTTATGTACAGCCGACTGCAAAATTGTCTGGGTACCTTAGTGCCTATTTTCCCTTGCATGTTAGAGTTAAAGTTTTCTAAAATGTAACTAGATGGCGCTGGTATTTTCTCAGCTAAATGGCGACCTAACCTCACAAACCATAAACTCGACATTTAGTTTGACAATAGACACATGCGTCATCATTGTCGTCAACATCTGAGTATGAGGGTAGATTGATAAAAAAAATATAAAACATCTGTGACACAAGCTTAGCTAATTTCGTGATTCTTATCAACTGATTGTAAACGGGCCATAATATTGCGTCTAACATTACAAGTAACGGTTAATTTTAATGCGGCTTTCAAGAATACATTTGGTCCAATGGTAACATCAGCGACTTGATACGCGAGTGTAGCTGGTTCAAATCTCATAAATAAGTTTTTTACTTTTTGTTTTACATCATCTTTTGTGTTTTAGTTAGGTTTACTTTTCTTTAACAAACTAAGTCGGGAAATGTCTTTTTAGATGGACAGTTTGTTTAGAAATGAAAGAAAGTATTTCAAGCAAATAAAATGTATATTATTTCACTATAAATAATATATTAACTTAAGATATATAAAGTAAGTAAATGGTCATAGTCCAAAATTAAAATACATTTTTTAATATCTTAATCAAACCAACACATTATAAACATTTTGAAAAGGACATAATAATGGTATAAAAAACGACTTATTAAGTAATTTTATTTCTTTTGCAGTAAAACTGAAAGTCTATTATTTAGTATTTTTTAATAAAGTGACTACTGATAGTTTATTTTGATAAGCAAGTTAATATGGCTTAGTGGTCTAAGTAAAGACTTTGACGCAGTAAGGCAGGAGATTAAATCACAAATCTTGTATATTTTTATGCTTTCCATTTAAAAAAAAAATCAGTGCGTTATTTTATGTAATAATCAACTAACTAAATATTTTTCAAACATATTTGGAATAATTTCGCCTGACTTGTAATAAGTGGGTAGTAAAGACAAATAAGCATATTCATCATAAAACTGGTATTCAAATGTTACTTAGGTTAAGGGTGGAAAAATAAAAACGTTCTAATAACGCAAAAACCAGTTGTCACTCATTTGCAGTGATGTCATGCAAACAATTTTTAGCCCGTAGCATTTGCTACTCTTCCTACGTGGCTAATCCGCCACTGGCACTATTGAAATAAATAAACTGTTTTTGTCATGTTCCAAACTGTATTACAAATAATTTTACCCTATCATTAGCAGTTTAATATCTCACTTCTTTTCTGTGTTTTACCTTTATATAGTTATTTAAATTACGTCTATAAGACGAATAAATTTTTGTATGTAAAATTGTAAATATTATTAGTTGTTTTTCATATATGTTGTTATTTATTTTTTAATTAATTATTTTTTTAATTTAATATAAATAATTTGATTTCAAAAAACATACTTAAACATTCTAAACACAAACCTACTAAAAGTAGCATGATGGATTTGAACTTACGACCACGTCATTATAAGTCTACTGTTAAGACAAATAGACCATTTTGACATATGAAATGAAGTTGAAATTAACAACTGCATTACGAGACAAGACCGTATTTATAAACTTAACGTTAATTCACGAATCCCCAAGCGACCACCGGTGGCCGCGCATCTATTGTCTTACTATTGTGTCTCTAATTGACGGTATCTGAAGGGTTAAAATATAAAGCTCCGAATTGAATACCACTTATCTTCTGCTGATTGCAGATTCAAATTCGTCTAACTTTTGGGATGCTTTGTTTTACCTTCTGTTGCCAGATGGGTTAGATTTTTGGTTCCTCTGTGCTTAGGCTTTTTGTAAGTTATGAATAACAAACAAAAGAAATCGGTAGGAATTGTATCGAAGCTAACTAGTGGATATTTAATTGTAATATATTATGACTGGCCTGTTGGTGATGAAGCACTAGGGTTAGTGGCCCTGACTGCTATGACGGAGGTCGTGGGTTCGATTCCCACCCAGGACAAATGTTTGTATGTTGAGCATGATCATATGCTGTGCCTGAGTGTAATTTATCTATAATGTGTATGTATTTAGAAATATCTAGGTATGTTTATAAGTTGTCTAGGACTCATAACAGAAGCTTTGCTTAGCTTGGGACTAGACGGCATTGTGGAATATTATTATTAATATTCAAATCGGTAATTACTCAGCAAAAGGAAAAAAGAGCAGGTAAACAGGCTCATCAAACAAAAAGGCAATAAAAAAAATAGAGGTTTATTTCTTACAGTTTACTATTCAACAGTCAGATTATTAATCAACGAATAAGATTATAATATTACTTGTAATTTCTTATTAAGGTCATAGCTTAAATATTCATTTCCAAAATTGGAAAGAGGATTGAAGCTTATGTAACCTTAAAAAAGTAAACAAGAGGCAGAATAATAAAAAAAAAACTACAAAATTGCACAACAACATATCAAATGTTTAGTAGGTAACATAAAAAAAAAACAAAATTATGTTACGTTTTAAACTTGAAGTGTTCATAACTTTTATAAATTATTTCAAATACAGGTATTAAGTAAAACCACACTTAACGAAGTCTTCAGTTAATATGAAATATTAATTAAATATGATTATTTATCAATCAATAGCTCGTGTAACCACCATTTTGGTCAATAACAGCTTGCATTCGGGAACGCATTGAATTAATCAAATTTTTACACAAATCTGAACCACGAATACTCTCCCATATTTGTAAACAATGAGCCTCTAACGCATCTGGAGTACGCTCGTTTTCATTATTCCACCGTTGAACAATAACACCCCATAAATTTTCAATTGGATTTAAATCCGGTGATCTAGCAGGCCAAGGAATAGCGCAAATGTCATTATGCTGATGAAACCATGCCTGCACACTGTGCGAACGGTGTATTGGACAATTATCCTGCACAAATGTTATCTGTGGCAATTCTTCGCTTGGATACACAGTTCAAACTGTAGGTAACATTGTCTCCTCCAACACTTCTATATAATTTGCACTATTTGCTCGACTTGGTATTCTTACAAGTTCTCCCGGATCGGCTGCACTCATCCATCCCCACATGTTCACCGTTATATGGCCAGATTGCCTATTGGGCACTACGTGACCACTTGTGTATCGCGTATTATCTCGACGCCACAAACATAATCGACCGTGTTCACTGGACTTAAAAGTTTTTTCATCAGTAAAGATGACATTACTCCAATCAAAGTTTAAGTGATCCATAGCAAACTGCAATCTTAATCTTTTATGGTTTTCCGTAAGCAAGGGTTTCACAGCATGCCTCCGATAATGCAGCCCTTCACTATGAAGAGCACGACGGACAGTGTCAACACTTGTTTCAAATAAACCAGCATAGTGGTTCGTCGGCAAAAATCCATTTTCTTCGTACTCCCTTACCATGGTTTGACGCTGCAACATATTTATCAGCTTTGGTCTACCAGTTCTTTGACGGTGTTTCAAAGAACCCTCTTCTTCAAATCGTCGTACCCATAGAACAACTGTTTTTCTCTGCAACAATAAAACAGAAGTATATAATATTATACCTAATAATGATTACTATATAGGAGTTATTTTGTTATATAAAAGTAGAAATAAGATTACTTACGTTTACACCGGTCTCTCTGGCTATTTCTGACAAGTTTTTACCTTGATTATGCAAAGCAATTATTTGAGCTCTTGTCACTAAATCTATATTACAATGCATACTCATTTTGCTGAATTCACCTGATTAAAAATAAAATATGTAGAACGAAAAGAGCTCGAACGAGGTAATCGAAATGAACTTAGCGAACAATCAATAAAGCTTAGTCACAATTCTTTGATCTAAGTATTATTAAACTACCTACTAATATTTTTTTATAAATCCATATTCAACCTACCTTCTCAAGTTTTGAAACTGGCGCATAGATAATCAGATATTTATAAATTGATATTCAATTTTAATATCTGCTTCTCTTTATAAAAAAGTATAAATTATTTCAATGTTTAAAAAATCAAAATGAAACCATAAAAAAACATTTGAAGCATAGCAACGCCACCTAGTAGCAGTATAATGTAATGTTGTCGATAACAACATTTCAATCTGATTTTACGCTAGATGGCGTCATTTCTCGCTTCACACGATTTTTTTTCGGTACTATCCAACCACTTTTGCAGCCGCCTACGCAGGCGAAGCTGCGGGCAAAAGCTAGTAATCTATGATGATGATGATGATGATGAATCTATACTAATATTACAAAGAGGTAAAGTTTTTTTTTGTTTTGTTTGTTTGTAGTTGTTGTTTAATAGGAATCTCTGAAAGTATTGGTCCGATTGCTAAAAATTTTTTACCGATAGAAAGCTGCTTTATTCCTGAGTGACATAGGCTATATTTTAATTACACGGGCGAAGCCGCTGGCAAAAGCTAGTATATTATAAATAAACTCCAGATAACTGACAACAACTTCATTAGAATGTTTTCCTGCATTCTAATTAAAACGGAAGACTTTTTCGTTTTCATTATATCAAGATGTCAAAGGACAACTAACAGGAATGAACAGACACAGCCCTTTAAAATGGCGATGCAGATAAAATGCTTGACAAGGAGGAAAAGGATATGAAAACTCAGAGGAATTCAGTCAAAGCAACGCCATTTATTTATATTTCTATTCATATTTTGAAACAAAAGAGGTTTAATTTATAATTTCATGTTCAGAAATGAAACAACTTTAACATATTTTATATTTTCCACGTTTTTTTACGTTTCACAGCGGTTGAAGCGCTTGTCAACGCTCGTGACGGTCTAGAATAAATATGGCAGCGCTTTTTCGAAATACCGTGATAGTGTTTTATCAAAAATGTAATATGACGTTTAAAAATGTTACCATTGTGGGCATGACGCTTTAATTTAGTATAATGGTTGGATTATGGTATTATTTGATCATCCTTACATTTTATAAAACTTCGTCCCCTACTGCGCCTATGTACCTACCTGTTGGCGACATAGAAATCTTACAGAAGCTCCTTTCATTAGAAAGGAGCTGTATTTTCGCAAACCATAAATATCAATTATATTACTATATATAATGCTATTGGCAATAAACGTGAAAACTGCTGAACATTCGGTAGTTTTTAACTACAGAATGTTCAGCAGTTTTCACAAATAGACAATGATTTATGAAGAGGTTAAAATGTGTATGTATCACAACCATCTTATAGCTGAGACAAGTCGAGAATTTCAAAGATTTGTAACAGCCGAGCGAAGTTAAGGCGGGTCGTAAGCCAAATAAAAAAATATTGACTGGCCTGTTGGTTTAGTACTTTAATGGTTAGTGGCTATGGGTTCGATTCCTACCCAAGACAAATGTTTGTGTAATGAGAACGATCATTTTGTTCTGTATCTGAGTATAATTTCTCTATAATATGCAAGTATTTTTTGGAAATATACAAGGTTACTTGTAAAACACTGGCAATCTCTCAGAACTAAGTTATTAACATCTTAAACAACAAAAGTTGTCATAAACAACAACTTTTGTACACATGCTTACCTACACAGGTATAAGTAAGTTTATCAGTTGTCTAGTACTCATAGCACAAGCTCTGCTAGTTCTTGACTAGATATAAGGTTGTTTGAGAGTTGTAGAATATTATCATTACAAGCTTTTATTTAGTTTCACCTGTCCCGATGTTTGTCTGTCATCAAATCTTGCAAATTAAATTTAACCCACTTCCCGTTTACCGATTGAGCTGAAATTTTGCATGCACGTGTAAATCAGATGACAATGCAAAATTATTATGACATGGAGCAGATCTGATGACGGAACCGGAAGGTGGCTAAAGGAACTTGGTAGTCAAACGTCACAACCACATCGAGTTTGGGCTCGTATGATTCGTCTTGACGAGTATTAATTATGTAGGTTTTATACCGTGCTACAAATACAAAGGCTTGCTATGAAAAAAAATATTTTCGTTAAAAACTTGTTTTTAAATATAAATCAACGAAATGCTGCGTAGTTTCAAAACTAAACAAAGGAGCGAAAGGTATAACAATTAAAGGTCACGAAGGCAAAGTAAACCCGTTATTGTGAAAATGTAACATTCCTAATCAGGTCTAGAATTACCTTTGTCCTTATTGATTAATCCAGTCTCAGGTTGGATTGTCTGTTAAGATAATCGTGAACGTGATAATGTCAACACCAAATATCCTATTGTAGGCGTTGAAATACGAAATCAAAGGTAGGGTTACCGTGGCCCTGGAACGCAAAGGGCAAATAAAGGCGAGTTTTAGTGGTTAGTGGTTTTAGTCAGTAATAGTGTGTCACACCTAGGCATTTTCATTCCATCCTAAAGCGGGAGAAGTTATTTGATGTTTCCATGCATCAAAAAAGCCATTTTTTTGTTTCAATGCAGTTACTGGAAAACCCGTTCTTATTTCACCGCTTTTAGGCACGCAATAGACTGTTTTCCGCACTTGTGCAGAAAAGTGCGCGTGCTGTCCCCGCCACAATTGTATTACATTTATCGTATCGGGCAGGGCGCGCGTCGATCTACACGAGTCGCCGGTCAACCACGTTTATTCATTTCTTCGAAAGTGTACCTACTTATTGAAAAAAGTCAGTTTGATACACGTGCTTTGTCACGGAAGCCCTTGGCACCATAACACTCGCTTACGGCCCGTGCGGATTCCACCTCGGACGCAAGAATATACATTCTGCACTTGTATCAAAATGTACTATTTCCACATTGTAGTGTTTGTTTAATTGTCTCGGGTGCACGTGCAGTGACAGTTGACAGTCGCACGCCGTCGATTGGCAGAGATGCACGTGTTGACCTTAGTTACTGCCTGCCTGCTGGTAACGTAACGAGCAAAGTATACAAACACTACACACAAGAATATCATTAATTAGATGTTCTATGATTATTATTAACTAGCTTCTGCCAGCGGCTTCCCCCGCAGAAGTAGGTTTCTCCATACAAAGTTTGAAACCCCATTTCAATCCTTTAAGGAGTGAATTTTGGAAAACCTTCTCTTAGTACTCGCTTACGTCATAAAAATAAAACCTTGTGCCAAATTTCAAGCTCCTAGTCCTAGTAATTTTAACTGCACGTTGATTAAGAAAAAACCGACAAAATTCCACCACTGGGTGTAGGGTTGCCTACTATACTGTTAAAAACAGTATTATACTGTTTTCAGCACTAAAATGCATAACACTATACACGTAAGTTTTAGACTTAGACGCTCACACATTTTTTTTTAATTTTAATTTTAGTTATTATTGTGGTGAGGAGAATGAAGTATTTAAAAAAGACAACTGTAAATTAATAAGTTGTGTAAGAAACTCAAAAAAATATGTAAAATACTGTAAATTAACAAAAAAATATAGTTTAATATTCTTCTTAGATAAAAAAATACTTTATATCTTGTAAAAAAAGTTGGCAACCCTAACTGGTCCAGAATCATGTACTGGATCCATGGTATTCGTTTGTGCGTCGATGTCAAAGACATCCTGTATATAGATAGATGATTAACCTTTGGAATTTAATCGTGGGCGAAAAAAAAATATAATTAGTATAATTTTAACATAAGACCATTGTATCGTATTCTGATACAAGATCTAGAAGCCACAAGACAAAACAACACAACTCTTCAAAATAAAACCCACAAATGACATCACGTCAATTCGGGTATTCATTAAAGAAATCAACAAGTCTAAGAATAAATAAACTATAATAAATGTTAAAAGCACTCTATAGCGGCCAAGGGAATAAATAAAATCACTGACACGTGAATCAATATAAATAAATGGGAAGGAAGTGACCAAGCTAAGTAGAGTTAAAGTGACGTAAACGTGCAACAAGGAAATATAGTTATTACGGTTCCGTACCCGAAAGGTCTCAACGGGATCACATTTCCAAGCCTCCGCTGTCCTTCCGTCCGTCTGTCAGCGGGTTATCCTACTAATATTATAAACAGATATCAGCCACATCATCGCTTAAAATAAGGTGAGATAGTGGTCAAACGCGAGCCTATATAATAAAAAAAAAACACGGAAGTTTATATGTATGAGTGTATGGATGTTTGTTACCCTTTCACGCAAAAACTACTTAACCCTTCAGATACCGTCAATTAGAGACACAATAGTAAGACAATAGATGCGCGGCCACCGGTGGTCGCTTGGGGATTCATGAATTAATAGATTTCGATGAAACTTGGTGCACAGGTAGACCATATCATGGAATAGCACATAGGATACTTTTTATTGCGGGAGAGTGTTCCTTGGGATAACAATAACGTGGGCGAAGGCGCTGGCAGCAGTTAGTAGGTATCTCATAATCTGTAAAAGACAGAGAATTGACATTTTCACATAATGTGTAATTCTATTGCCGCTAGAATATAATTAAAAAAAAAGATAAAAATTATAGGGGGTTTCCATACAAGAAACATTATTTTATCGGCGATTTTTAATATTGCAGTATGGAACTCTGCGAGTCTGAGTGAAGGTACCGAAATTTACATTTCAGCTTGCGTTAGATTAAATATTCTGATCGAGTACTAAACATCTGTATAATGGCTTCAGGAGCAGATTTACGAGTGAATCCGCAGTATCCCCACAAGAGGACAAAAAACTTCCTCTTTTTCAATCTCGGGAAAGAAATAAAGAAGAATCTACTATCTTAATTCATACACTGCATAATTTTTCAGGTGTTTCCCAAAAAATCTTTCTATTTATGACCGTTATACCTGACTCTGAAACCTTCCAACTTATGTCTCGAGATCTCCCCAAAAAAATTTACATGTAAAATTCTAAACCTTAATAAAAAAAAATGTTTTTACTTAAGACCATCTTACGACTTGACACCATCCAACCCATGTGCCCCAACCTGGTTCATTAGAAAGGTAATACGAAAATAGTTTCGTCCCATTAAAACAATGCATTAAAAATGATTTTTTTCAGCAAATAAAGGTGTTTATTTGTTGTGTAAGTGTGTGCACAGGCCATGTATCCGCTAGTTCTTTACACAAAGAATTTGACTCATAAACCTATGTACTTTTTTACATATAAGGAGTTACGTGATGTTTCTGTTCTAAAATGAGCATTTTCGCTGTGTGTCGTAAATAACAGACAAAGGTTCGCTGTAGCCTTCAGATAAGTAATGAGGGTTCCAAATGTTGGAATTTATTATTCAGAACGGTCTGAAATAAGTTTCAAGACCGATTAACGTTGTGTTTGAAAAGGATTTAATTATCACATTTCTGCTTGTAGCACAACATTGTTATGTATATTGTCCCATGAGTAGATACAGGGATAAATTTTTAAAATCTTCTAATAATAAGATTCTTAAACGTAAACTCTCAAAATTGCCTTTTAGGCCTAAGCTACACATGACGGAAGTTATATCGCGGAAAAACCACGACAAAACGCTAATACAAGTTATTGCAATAAATTACAAATAGGGGCACATTACGCAGCGATCGGCCCCTCCGCGTAGTGTGCCCGTTATGCCGCAACACGTATTGAAGTTCCGTCGCCGATCTTCCGCGACCGGATTTCCGTCAAGTGTGGCAAAGGCCTTAGAATTTATTCAGTTCGAAGTCCATTAGTCCATAAGTTAGCAGTAACTTTCAGGGTACTTACAGTAATTAGCAAATCCTTATGTATTGTAAAACTAATTAAGTCTCCCTCCACGTTTGTATGCCAGTTTAAATGCGATTAACTCAAAAACTACTAAACGGATTTTCATGCGGTTTTCATCAATGCAATATACATAGTGACTCCTAAGAAGTATTAGGTTTACGTTTTAGGGCATAATACCTGTATATCACAGTAGAGAACATCAAATATTTCTAACACCCGTGCAAAGCTGGGTCGGATCGCTAGTTAATCGTGAAGCTAGCTTTAAGCAAAACAATAAAGTTTAGAAAGAAATAAATTCAAATTGCCTAAACAAAACTTGCTATTGAACAAAACGAAACTCTTCAACAGTTTCGAAGAAACTTGGTACAATTTTCTTTCAGTAACAAAACAACGATGAGTTACTTCAATCAATAATTAAATTGAGACGTACTTTCCTCTCAAAACTTTATATTACCATTATCCTCTCTCAACCAGTTTATTCAGCATAATTTCATCATCGACTATTTCACACAAAGACCTAACAGCCACTAAACGTCTAATAACAGGCGACGCATGTCTGTCAACACATATGACTTTTAGATCTGATGTAAGCCGCCACAGAATAATTTTCAAATAGTCCCGACCAATCAGAACGCAGTACCCTGCTCCCCCGTACCAACCAGAATACAGCACCCTGCTCCCCGTACCTCGGCTAGTAGACAGAATTGTTTTTGTGTGCCAGTTCAAGCATGAGGTGTCTAGTGGCTGTAAGGTCGTTGATTTCACAAAAGCTATCCATGTTTTCTTTAAAAATATAAAATAATAATTATATTAATTAAAAACTATATCAAAAGGCTCAATTACTTCACTACTTTAGACACGTTTAACAATTACTGAGCAGTCTTTATAATCTATATATGAACAGACTGACTGTCGAAAAAGTTTAAGATATTCATAAGAATGAGCCGTTGTCTTCAGTCGCGTGAAATAATACCCTAGTGTTCTAATAGTCGTAAAAAGGTAAAAATGTTTGCAGAAATTCCATAAATTGGGTTAAGTGCATCCACATAGAGTCCAAGACAATTCTAAGACAGAAAATCACATTTATACGTATGAGACCTTGGAGACACGTCCGTCGTTTGCCACGACCCGACACTTGTACCGACAAAACTTACATAAAATATTCTTTCCTTCCAAGGATAACGACATAACCTCGGCCTTATTGGACAATTTCCTGAATATTTCCAAACGATGTCTCGCCCATAATTCCTGCACCTTTTATAAAACGGGAACTCGTCTCGGCTTCGTCTCGTGACTTGTACATGAGCTTGACTGTGTTAGGTATGTTAAACAGATTTCCTGTCTACTGGTCTGAATAAACACGTCAGATAATACATAGTAATAATTTTTCCAATTGAACACACATTGGTTGTCAGTGTCAGGGTTTATATTTTTAAATATATCTGCGATAAAAATTTGTTGCTGAACTACCTGATACCACAAAATATAAAAACTGAACTTTGGAGAGTGTGCGGAAAATAATTACAAGACTTGATTCCGCCATCACCTATATACCATCGAACAATCTGACATCGAAGGATTGGAGCAATTTGCCTGTTGCGGTCTTCCCATCCGACTATAATTTAGGTGTCTTCAAGGCTAGACCGAATAGCCTCTTAATAAACTACAATGCGCCATCATCAACGATGGCATCACTGCTTACCATCAAGTGTGATCACAGTCAAGCACTGGTTTGTATAATTAAAAAAAAAACTACATGTAAGCAAAGTCACCATCACAGCTAGTATTAGATACACATAATACTTAGTTAATGAGAGGTTTCGGTCGGGATAGTTAATTACGATTAGTGCCAAAGTAACCCATTAACGGCGGATTATAAGAATGCGATGCGACCGCTAAAAGCATTCACTGTTCGAAATCCCACTCGATATCGATTCATGCCACCCCAGGCTAAAACCTCCCACCGCTGAACGTTTTACACTTTATTTTATTTACTTTTAGTTGGAGTGAACTAAAAAGGAATAGAGGGCCCGCAGAACAGAGGATTAATGCACTAAAGTGGCAACACGTGACCCAAGTAATCCACGAAGAAGATGGCATTTGTCGTAACTAGGATATATATTTTAGAAATTAGCAATTAATGGTGCAGAATTGTAACCAACCAAAATATACAAGGACGCCTGAGCCTAAAAGGCAAGACAAATCGTGTTCATTTTCATTTAGATACTACTATAAAAATGCATGTCTCGACTGGTGATGTAATATTTCACTCACCCGAATTACATAGCATTATAAGTATCAGACAGTGCACAAATTGTTAATTAATAATACAAATTATGCTGTGCAAAGCAGCAAAACCTTCGATCAAGAAAGCATTTGGTATGCATACGTAAAATATCGGCAGATTGAGTTAAGCCACGAAACTCTATGAATATTTCAGACATGCACCGGTATAGTTGATTGGTGAATTCGTGGTGCAATGCAATTCGATACATGGCTTCGCTGTGGTGGCTCTGTGCATAAGGTCCATATTTCTTCGTCCACAACCCACGAAATATTCGCCTTGTTTTTACTAAAAATCGTAATCCGCTCCGCAGTTGTATTTAGAATTGCAAAGCGAATATTGCTCTTTGAACAACATGGAAGTTTAGAGTTCATGAATTAGAGATGCTAAAAGTACATTTGTTCCAGTTTTAATAAAAAGCTTAAAGAGGAAAAGCGAATACTTTATCTTCTTCTATCTTTATAATGTTTAAGGTTTCACACATGTATACGTAACTGACTCGAACTTTTGCTGCCCGAAAAAGTATGTTGCACAATTTTCAGCTTACAGCACACATACGAAAGATAAATCGATCGTTCTCGAAAGTCCTTAATCTGATATTCTTGAACAGGTCGCGACCTAACCAGTTATGCCAGGTACTAGGTTAATGGCATTTCAAAAGGTGAACTTTTTAAACTAACTCCGACATCCTGAGCCAAAGATAATCTGAGTTTCGTGGGAAACATTTTATTTTGGGAATGGATAAAAGCGGATTGTACTCAGATAAAGGGGTTTAAACTTTAACCCGTCGTCGGTTTACGAAGTTGTATCCATGTTTAACCAGTTCAGTAAAGTAGGACACGGGACAATTAAAACAAACTGAACAGTGGAGTTTGATTGTCTGATTCTAGACCGAAACTTTGAGGTTTATCTTGGAATTAATAAAAATAATGACAAAGCTTTGATTAGGTTTTGCAGATTTTTTTTTAAAACATCTTATACTATGTATAAGATTTTTTTTTGATATTTTTAAGAGCTAATCTCTAAAAGCACTGAACCGTCATGTTTCATTGGCTACTTTTGGGAAAATCCACACCTGTGGCCACAAGAGCAAAAATACGCGAAAAAATATTAGTTGAGTACCTATAGTTAGGCTGCTTATGAGTATGTGTGTTTGCAGTAAGTGCCATTGGCCCGAATTGCAAAACGAAATACTAGGTACTCGTTTCATTATTGGTGTGTATGTAACCTATAATGATAGAAATACTATTTCGTTTCTGTTCGAGGATCCCAATTTATCCGCTTCATTTTATTTTTCTTGCGTGTAGAAAAGATGTGTCTGTACCACGATCATTTCTTTTATAAAGAGAGCTGCTTATTGAACTCTTTAGTTCGCGTCGGAACAAACCTAGCAATTGTTCGTTTTCTGCAGCACGTTGTATTATATTGTATCGTATTCGAGTTTCTCTCTTAGTGAAAGCTCTGGCTTAAGCAGCTTACGGTTTGCTTGCTTACGTTTTCTGTGTACCTATGTGTTCAGTTGTGTATGCGGTTCTTGTTGGAAAAGATACAAATATTACGACCAAAAGGAAGGCAAAGGCTCAACAAAACTTACACAGTAGTTTTTGAGTTTATTCATTACAAACATACACACACAAATACAAATTGTCTCTCTTTAGAATATACACTTAGCAGAGATCTGGACGGTTCCCATCGAACCTGAACGCCATACAGTCAAAGTGGCAAAATTAGGAAGGTAATTTTGCCACTACACTACACAAGAATTTTCGTGGGTAGGTCACCCACGAAAATTCTTGATACTCGTACATACTAAACTTCTTCAGAAAAACTAGACAACATGACCTTTTAACATCTACAAATGGAGCCACATTTAAACTTAACTACAGCTAAACTCAATTACTGGGGTCTATTTACAATATCATAACGTAAAGCTAACTAAAATTACGCAAATTGAAAACCAAAATTAAATAAACCGGCGAACTAGTTTCAGCAATAATATTCTATAGCCCGAAGCCAAATTGTAGCGATGTTATTCCATAACCTCTAACCACGAAGCAAGTACAAAGAGGAGATGTTGTAATAAGATTTCCCTAAGTAAAAAAGCGTGACATTTTGCGGGGTGAGGGGTGTTAGACTCCGCCCATTTTTTTATTTGCCATCTGCCGGTCAATAGCAAAACTACTTGCTCGTTCTGTTGATTTTATTTTGTAGTTACGTAACTATCTCACACTAGATGTCATTAAGTGCAGGATGCAACAGGGTCGCACTCAGAATTACCAGGGATATTTGTTTTTTAAATTAATTGTGTAAGTGTAAACCATCCGATACGTATATTTTTCATTGAAATAGTTATACTATTATTTGATGAATGACGAATGAAGATCATTCGAAATTCATCAAAAACCTTTTTATTGTAACATTTTTTTTTAAATTCTATTTTTATTAGGTTTTACTTTTTTAAAGGCTTATTTTTATAGAAAGAATGATCAAGATTGATTAAAAAGCTAGTTTAAAAAAATACTTTAAATTCCGAAACCATTCAATAATAGTAAATTATGTGACTAGGGGATAAAGCAGTGTCTTAAAGTCGCGGGCGGCATGTTGAATTCCGAACGAAACGAAGGTTGTTGATTTTAATCCCGAACGTTAGTGAGGGATTTATATAATTAACTCCCGAGCATTGAGAGGGAGATTATAAAGAAACCAGAGTGAAGTGAGGAATTCAAGCCGCCCAAGACAAAGACAGCGTTATCCCCGTGTTGCATACTCTACTTTTTACACCAAATGTGAGGTAATTAAAAAACAATTTGGTCGACCAAATCATATATTAAAGAAATATAAGTATTATACTCGTATATAAAAGTTCATAAGCCGTGGGACATTCGATAAAATAATTGGCTTCTAAATACTGCCCTGTATTTTTGCTATTTGACGATAGATGGCGACCTGTTTACAAAATTATATAAAAACTACAAAAATAATATTTTGGCGATTAAAGGACCTTTAGGAATGAATGTTGATCAAATTTCAGTACGTATAATTATTAAAATATATTAATACTGAGCTCTACGTGCCTAAATATATTTAGTTCCCATGACACAAAGTGTCGCCATCTAATGTCGAGTAGAATTATATTTGGAAATGCTGATTTTAAGAGATTGTTCTAGAAGTATTTTAATAAATTATGCCTAAAATTACTTACAAATGAAATGTGATGGCATCCATAGCATCAGAACGTCTATCCAAGTAGTTTTTACAAGATAAAATATAACATTTAATTTTTATGTTTTTCTATCGCGAATATGATGCCAAATAAGTAGGTTTACGAAGTTGTGCACAGGACGAACGCCAACAATACACTGATTTAAGCCACGCCCACCGTGATGACGTCAGGCACAGAACAGAAAATATAGGTAGAAATGCCCCTAACGTGGCTAAGCACGGGAACCAGTGTCGCCAAACTCACACATTTGCGTATCAAATTGTACATTACACACATAAAAAACAGTAATATGATTGGCTACGAAGCTACGAATTACAAACTTAACTTTTACAATTCATATTCTTATTGCTTTCATAAATTAGGTCTTATTACAACGTAAGAAAGTTGTTATTATTTGACATGACACGAACAATAAAGAAGTTTTAACCAATTTACAACGAGTTCGCCTACTCAACGCTAGATGGCGCTGTAACCAATTTATTCTATTCAGAACGCTAGTGCCTTTGAAATAGATGCCATATTCACCTGCACTAGTATATAATATGTAATAGGCGAATTTAGTCTACTGTTGACACACGGGCGATATCTAAGAGGCACTTCCTCTAGTTTTCTTTATTCCGTGACGTCAGGACTCAGTTGAGAGTCACAGTGCACAGTTGTTTAGGCCACCTCCTCTTCTATACTTACTCCGTGCCTCTAACGTCTAACATGAAATGTCAACGTCTCTTGTATCGCAGTGAACTCTATTATTTAATTCGGAGAAGTCTGATCTTCAGTATACTGCTAAAGTTGTAATATCAGCGATATGTGAGCGAAGTTTGCTTAATATCTCTTGTACTACAAAATTTAGTTTTGATCAGAACGGGTTTGTAGTGCGGCTAATTCGATTTGGAGTCTGAACATATATATGAATTGAGATACATGTTTATTTAAGTACATGAATTAATTTGTAAGTGTAAGATAAATATATTATCAAGATAAAAATTTAGATACAATAGCATCAAGAGCAGAAACCGGATCCTCAGACCGAAAATTTGACCAACTAAATATGGAATCATATAAAATCGACGAAATCCCACGTACAAATCCTGCCGGCGATATTAAGTCCCACGGTAAATACCCTGGGCGGATTACTCGTTCGTTTACAGATTTCAACCTCAATGAATTTAACACCCAACTGCCTTTTTTAACTCGGAGCACATTTTAGCCTATATCTTGTTTGACAGTTACTCAAAGAGGTTCCAATAATGTCCAAAACTTTCTGACTAACATAGATAGACAGAATATCTGAGTTGGAATTTTCGATAAAATCGTGACTATTCAACTATACAATACAGGCTTTGCAAATCATGGAAGACTGTCGAAGTTAGGAATCTACTTTAACCAACTTTTGCTGTTAAAATGGACTTCGAACGCTTCGATGTTGAATCAAAAACTTCTTGTAACACGCAAAGTCCTTAACAAGCGCTTTTGAACAGTGAGGCACTACAAGGACCATCGTCATCGGAAAAATCTATGAAAAAGGAGAAAGTTGTCAGACTCGTCCGGCTATTATAATATGATTTACTTAGTTTGGAAGATAAACTAAACTTTTCTATTTGGAGATAGTATAAAAGAGATTTACATTTATTTATTATTATTTAGTACAGCAAAATAGCCATTAACAATAAATTATGTTAAAACCTTTCACTCTGTCTTCTCAAAGAATCGCAAACTTTCTAATAATATCGTCTTCCAAGCATCAGCAAACAAATCCAATCTAGGGTTGGTCTCCACGAGCGCGTTGAGCATCGTTAGCATACGCGGTATAGGGAGATAAGATGAGATGTATAAAATCCACGTTATTAAAATTAAGAATCTCGAATGTAGGTATTCAGATGAAGGACTTGACCTTAATCATGATGTTAAACTGGAGGAGGATGTGATTTGTAAGTTAACCTAGATAATAACAAAGGAAAAGAATAAACGACTTCGAACAATCTCCAAAACCGATTAAGAAAATATAAAAGCCGTTGTTTTTGTTGTCTCTCAATAACCCAGAAATAGCAAAGAAGAAAAGGGTTCTAGAAAATGTACGAAAAATAAAAGGTTATTAAAAGCAATCTGATCCTTAATCGATAGAAGGATCGTTGGCAGGGCACATCGGTCACTTAAAGGACATAACTAAGGGTATATAGGAATATTAGCCCTCTCCAAACTGTCAGTAATGAAATTACAGAACATTCCAGACTAAAATATTATTGTTTAATATTCTGATAGCCTTTGTCTACAACTTTGCGTGGTCTAAATGATTTAAAGCACTGTTTTTATAACAAAAGTTCTCTTAACAGCTTATTTAAATATACATTCAACCTTTAAGTCTCTGATTCATGAAGTCCATGCGGCTGTCACGTAATTTCATGCATGTTTGAGGGATTTGTAATTCGTGCCACTCGTGTACTACCCCTACTATAATTACACGAGACGCATAAAAAACCTATAATCTGACGGTTTTCATGGGAAGATGTAGCTAAAACCATCGATAAGTGTAAAAATTTTAACGTTCCTAACAAAATTATCTCAGCAAACTGCGATAAAAAAATTGCACTAATCAACAAAATATTAACAGGAACCTTAAAACCTAACTTTATGACTCACCCATTTCTCACGCTAAAATTTTGAGATTATAGAAATTTAATATACATTTTTCTGCATGTAGGTACCAACTTAATTTACCAGTTTCGAAGATTTTCTGTATCGTACAAAGTTTTTTTTTTTTGTGATGTAACAACAAAGAACAAAACAAATTAAAAAATAAATGAACGAGTGATTGAATGAAAGACCAAAGTTATGATAACTCTTTTATTGCTCGCATCTATTTCTGTTTTGTAGACCAAATAAAGTGTAAACAGAGACCGACTTTGCTTCCTGCCGTTCGTTTTCGGTACGGTTTTTTTTATATAAAAAACGATCAATCTTAAAAGCACACTTGTATTACAAAACGTAGCAAAAACTACATTTTAAATAGTGTTGTTACTCTCAATGATCATATAACCCAGACACTTGCCGGACCTACGAAGTTATCTAGGTGCTTGCCAACGTCTCAGTACCATATTATGAGAACAGTGTGGGTAAAGGCACTTAGAGTTTTCATATCATCATACAGGAGCAATAAAATACTTCTCTACCCAGGGTAGAGAAGCCATCGACATTCACTTTGATCAAAATATATGCGAGTAATATATTTCATTCGATACGTGCCTCGATAATATATGAACTCTTACTAACAAGTATGTTTCGTTCACTAGTTCGTGTTGCGACATACCTAGGTTACAGTCAGATTTTATTCTTTTTTATTTTTGACATTACGAGCATGGCAGTTGAGAGTTTGTCTTGCTCACTCAAATGTCTCGCTGTTGGTGGCACGTGGTATTGGGTCATTCCAATTCCCTTGAAAATGGTTGAGCTGAGTGGGGCTGATGCACGCGTCATGGTCGTGAACAGGTGCCGTCAGTTGAGACTGGTCATCTCTTAGCTGCCAGTGGCTTAATTCAGTTTTTATCTTTTAATTATTTTTTTAATTTTTATTTTATTATCTACATTGTACTCTCATAATAGAAGCAACAAGAAATAATGTAACCAAACATTATATGCAACACATAATATGATTTGAAAAGAGTGTCCATGGAGTTTATTGTACGTTCTTCTCCATAGAGATCTACGCTTTGAAACGTGCATAGCTTCACTTTTCTTGGGCTGACCGACATTTAATTATACAAAAGTGCCTACATTTGATCTATTTGAAATAAATGATTTTGAATTTGACCATTAATATTATAATATACCATCTTCCCCTCGCAAATACTCGGCAAAACAGGATCTAGCGAGCTTTAAGTGGTATGTGCCCAAACTGATTAGAATGACGGCTTCTTCTGTCAATTGTAGAAATGGTGGGATGTACTTGACTACTTCATTCAGCGATATAAGATATGAGATAGAATAACGCCTTACTGCAGGTCAAATCAGTAAGTGAACATGTTTCAGCCCTTTTTCCATATAACTTAATAGACACGTTTTCTTCTTCCATTCTGTCTTGTCAACTGTCTTATCCTTCATATTATTCTTCACAAATTAGATTCATTTTTCCTTTCGCCTCTCTCTTCCCACCCTTCCTTAAACATTTTTTTTACCCTTTTAGTTGGTCAGGTATTCTTTTCAACCCTCTTCTTCATATCATACACTCTATAGTTATACAAACGCTTGCCTTCCAACTTTTCTATCTCTGGCACCACTCTCAAACTTCCTGGAATGTCTTAAGTCAGCAGCCACGTGTAAATCTTTTTTAAACCCTAGCCTTTTCCTTCACCGACATTCAAGTTTACCGTTAACTAAAATGACTGCTGTTAGCTTAGCTATCTCCTTCAGATTCAGAGATCATTTCGACAACTTTATGATTTCTCAGACTTTTACGATGTATCATCCATCGTTTACCGATAACTTTTATGAAATATCAAAAGAGAATTTACTGAGGGCGAAAATAAACTAAGTACAATAGGTACTTCAATATTTATAGACTCTTTGATAGACACATTTTCATTACGCTAATGGATGAGACTGATTCGATTATGTGGTAGCAGATATTATTTATTAATATTTCCGAGCATTGAAACATCAAAGTGAAATGTTTGTTTGAATATCTGATTTACATATTAATCCAATTACTGTTCTACTGGAAAGAGACTCTTCCCAGTTTCCTGTAGTTTCTCGTTTCCGAAGCCACCTTTGTATTTTTTGTGTGTGTACAAATATACATGGACGTTCTGCACCCTAGGGCGGGGTCTTTTGGACTGACTGACTAAAATTTGGAGTACCTCAGCTTCCTCTTCCCAGGAAACTACCTCTATACCTACAATATTAAATCTACCTTATTAATTCCTATGTTATAATTTAACTTGACATTTTAAATGTATAAAAAGGCTCTCATAAACACTTAGATTTCTTACATTGTGACATTTAAAAACCTGAACCATTTAGAAATAAAACCTCCATTAATAACAGAAAAAAGTCTAAAGAGGTCACAGAAATTGTACACCATAAGCAGAAGACTAATGGGTGTTCCATTATTCTTGAGAAGCTCATAATTATTTTACCTCTCGTTTTACAAAGAAATGTAGTCAGTGTACGTAGTAAAGAAAAATCGGTGTGTCATTCACAAGGGAGTGGCGAGACGTCAAACAAACGCTCTCAAAGCAAAAACGTACGTGCCCGTGAATCTAAACGATATGGACCTTTATAAGCTCAAAATAAATATTATCCTAAGCAAATTGCGAACCGTTTAAAGAAAGCGTAACGATTTGACGATCTTTCGATATAAATAGAGATGTTCTGAATTCAGTTTTTTTTAACGGTCGTACTTACTTAGTCGATGAATTACATTATTGACTAAACATTTTCCATAGCACGAGCAGGGACTCAGAAAATAGTTTGATGTTTATGACGCCTAAAATATTCCATTTTCGATTTCAGTGAATAAATCGACTAAATGATTATTGTTGTTTGTCACGCAGGTGGTTACAGTGATTAAAGTCTTTATTGATTCTCTAAATATGTACAAAGCTTCTTTGATTTTCCCCATTCAAAACTTTATTATGGCAAAGTAATAACTAAGCAATTTCAAAATAGCGCCTTAACAACTCGGAAACTTCGAAATTTTATTCAACTGTCAAACAGAACTGTCAAGATGTCTATTTTAATCAATCTGCAACAGAATTATTATTAAGTCCAAGTAAATAAAATAAATGTATCCTAAACAGTCCTACGCTTCAATCGCGTAATAAGAGTCGAAAATAAGTGAAACGTAGAACCTGACACAAAATATCCCATGAATATCAATATTTTGCTGGTTCAATACGCTTTGCTAGCAAACGGGCGGACCTTGGACCTAATAGGTTTGTTCTAAGTCAATTTATTACACCACCGGGTTCAATTAAGGGTCGATTGTTGATGGGTAAGACAATTACTTCGCTATGGAATAATATACCTGTTGCGTTGGTACAATTTTGAAAGATCGAATTTGTAGGAAATATAGTGAACTTTGTATGACATTTTCAAAATGAACAAGAGGTGTTTGTTTCACAATGAAGCTTGACAAAGAAATTTTTCAGAAATGGAATTCAATTTTGTACAACTACTCCTTAATCTGTACAGTCTAAAAGTACATAAACTAAGCTGGAGACAAGTAAGTACAAAATTTTACTCCTTAAGAATTTACACAACGTGAATATTAAACATTTCAGGCATAAACTTGTCGTTCTTCAAGACGTTCCATTTTAAGGCGAGAACTGGCGCAATTTCACAATTTTCAACCCCGCGTGTGTAGAATTACGTAAGGACTGTTCAGCTCACATCTATTTTCACGACACCGATGCAGAGAAAACGATTGGAACGTGATTAGAATTTTTTTCGATTAAACGCATTTATATCGCTGCAAATGTACAAGGTTTTTACACTTTTAGTAAAACTCTCATTATCAAAAAAGAAAAAAAATGAACTTGCTGAGTGACCTTCCAACTGACACATCACTCAGTTTAGGAGTCTTATTAGATAAACTACTTTCCATAGTCAATCTGCCATCGCCAATCTGCCATCGCCAATCCGTGGCTAGGCTTAGGACAAAGCCCTTTAAGCCATTATCTTATCCCCAACCGTTTGTTAAAGCGATTTGAAGGTGACTGTCATTAAGGAGTGGACGTCTTCGCAGATTAAGACGATGTTAAGGAAGGCAGTTTAAAAAAAATTACATTAAAAAAATTTAGTAAATTTCGGAAGATGGTTTTTTTGGTTTTATTTCTTCGTCGTTAAACACTTTTTAGTCGTAATACCCCAATAGTTAAATATATAAAACCAGTGTGCCAGTTTATAGTACAGTCTACAGTAACCTGCAGAATATAGCCATTATTAGTCAGAGAGCATCTCATATTTTCAATAATCCGAAGCAACACTACATTATATAATTACGGAGTTCTAGTGCCTTTCTTTTAGCTTCAGATCAAATCGCTAGCAACTTATAGAGAGCGTGCACCTTACGACAAATCTAATAAACCATACATTGTTGTATTAAGAAGTCCCGATGTCCACCTCTCGGCTTCACCACCACACGGTTTCTCCTTAGTGGCTTAACTATCTTAATGGAAATGTTTTTGTGGGTTTGTGAAGTTCCGTTGACCATCTGTGGTCTTCTGCATCAGTTCTACTTAATATTTCAGAAGATTTAGATGTTTAGAAATTTTCATGAATCCCATCATCAACACCCGATTTTTATAAGAGGGACCAATCTGAAAGATATATAAGTATCCTTCCGGGTTTCAAATTTATACCAAATATCAAGGACAAGGAAAAGGTCCATCCTGATAAACAGGCAATAAAAATAAAAATTCCAAATCGGTTAATAAAAGTGAACAAGACATAGAAAATAAGAAAAATAGACTTTCTCAATGCAGACGCGGAACGCTTTTGAATTCGTTTAAAAAGTTAAAGAAAAGACTCAACGGTGGTGAATTTATCGCAATATTTAAGGAACTTTTTACCTTGTTAAAGCATAGGAATCTTCATAAAGTTTTCGTTCATAAGCAGTGGAAACTTGAAATGAGTTTCAACTGGCCCCAGGTTTTTTGTGAATATTCAAATTTAGCTGCCTGCGGTTTCACCCGCATTTCTAGAGGTTCAAAAAGTTCAAAATTAGTACAAACTCACCATACATTCAAAGATTAATTTCATTTTTTTGTTCTTTGCTAAATAGCGTCACATTCTACACAAACGGCAATGATGTAATCGATTGTATCACCAATTCGCGAAAACAATAAAGTCCGAATCGATATTTTCAATTTTAGCTAAGTGGTACTTCTGAAACAATGAAACAAATATTAAACACGTGATATCAAAAGCTCACTAAATTCCATGACTCAATATATGTATAAAATTAAGCGAAAACCATTGTAGTTAGAAAACATACTTTTGGAACATTTTGTAAGAAACATGAGGACCTACACCAATTTGGAAATCGCCCTGCTACTCCCGACGCCCAGGAGGATATCCTTCGGTGGCAGCTGGAGCTGTTCTGTCACGGTTGCGGCCATCTCCTAGGCTCACATTACTGCTCTGGACGGGCACACAACGGAGGTCCGAGCAAGCGAGGTAGACTTCCACCGTATGGTCTGCCGTCTTAGTGCCATTTGCATAATGGTCACTTGAAGTCAGAAGGGAAAAAAAACCATTTGGTAACAATGAGCTAAGTCCTTCTTGAAAAACTGATGCTCCAGAGCTGCATAACGAACTTTCTCAATTTTAGCCCAGCTTGCTGTCCCAACGAATCGCACCGTTACGTGAAATCCATCTCCTGTCCGTCGTTCTCTCTCTTTACTCAATCTCTCTTGAACGCCAATCTTCAATGTGATCTGTTAGCGGACGAGAAGAAGGTAATCTATCAGAACTCTTAGATCTGGTGTTCTTTATAATGATAATATTAAACAAGGAAATTGTCAGTAAGCGCAGGCATAACTCAAGTGTGACGCCTAGTAGTTCCCTGGGACCGATCGAGACAGCTCACGACGTCACCTCTTCGGCGGAGACCTCTCGCGCCGGGCCTTGGTTCAGGCCATGGTCCGGAGTGAGGAGGAGTGGCAGGCGGTCGCCTCCTTCTGCGAAGCAGTAATGCTAGCAAAGGAGGAGGCAGACCGCATCAGGCAACGGCGCCCCCGCCGCCGCCGCCGGGATTCCGATCCCGATTTCCGGCCACCGTAGACGCGGGCTCGCGGACGGCGAGCCATGGGTAGCTCGCTGTCCGATCGTCCGGTAACTGTCCGGACCGAGCCAAGGCGTCGACGGCGCGCACTGTTCCCGCGCGCCTCAAGGAGTTGTCAGCAACAGGAGGGGCCCATCTGGGTCGAAGCCTACCGGGGTCGGGGTTATCCGAAAGGAAACTAGAGCCCCGGTATGAAGGCTAGAAGGAACGGCGCGGGGTTTTTAGTCAGTAAGACTCTGACACTGTCTCCCGCTCCACCCAAAAGCGGGTTTCGTCAATGATGATTTTCCCTGTCGAGAGAAAAAAAAAAAAAAAACGACGTCACCTCTTGAGCTGAGCTTTAAGCTGAGCTGAACCTCATCTATGATTTCTCTGTTCCTGTTAACTTTGTGTAATTGTCACGTAGCCGTTTAGTTTATCTTATTACTTTGAATCAGGTAGGTCAATATATAAAATAACATGAAATGGAAAAAGTAATTAGAAGATAAATAAAAACCCGTCCTTAATAATGAATACCAGAGGAACTAAATCAGCATGTTTACGCAACATTACAAAACAAAATATCTGATATCACAGCTTAATTAAGAACAATATTACGCCATATTGTTTTCGTTAATCCGTTTTCTCTATCTAATTGAAGTTCATTGTTCTATTATCGGAGCACTCCAATAACTAGTACCATTAATACTTTACAAGTATGTAGATACCTAGATGTTGTAAGTGTCCAGGTATAGAGTAAAACGGGTCAAGTATCGACACTCTTTCCACGAGGTACGCCTGTAATTAGATGAAGTATCTATTCAAGCAACAGGTTGGCTACGAAGTGGAGTCATGTAGGTTAAATTCTGCTACAGAAAAAATAGCAGACTTAGTAAATTTTTCTTTTATTTTGTTCGTTAATGAAAAAAAAACAAACGGTTCATGATATGATATTTACAAAATGTCGTGTAACCAGACCATAATATCCAAAACAACCGGATTACGAGAATTTAAGTAAGTCTGTTGAGGTTAGGGCAGTTAGTCACCAGAAAACCAAACCAGTCACGTAGCATGAAAGTGATTGGAGTCAAAATGAAAATACGAGGCAAAAGTCAGAAGCAGGGATGTTATGGAATTCTGTAACCGTAAGTGCCCGTCCCCACCACGGCGCGGCGTTGTCACCGTGCAACGGCACCGCACGGCGCCTTGCCGTCACACGGTGCCGTGAACGTTGCGCCGTGCACAATTTAATTTTCATTCATTAGTCTTATCCTAGCCAGAGCACTGGACGTGACTCTACTAACGAAACAAAGAAATCTGTATTGATATTTTTCACCATTTTGTTTTACACACATGCGGGCAGTGGGCGTCACTGCGTATTATCGACTACGAAATTAAGAAAACGCGCGCGGTCACAAATGATAACCTAAACTTGAAATAAAAGTCAAATCTTGCTATCTGTATTTTACATTTATAATTTTTAAAACTCTAATTCCCGTAACCGAAACTAGCGGATAACATAAAATAATTTTGTTCCTATACCCGTATCCGTATCTACAAGTGTTTTTAATATCGTGCGGATTTCATCACGACATTTGCGGAACGAAAAGGACGTTTGCGGGGTTTACGCATGCGGATTTGTATGTCCTTTTCATATAAGTACTTATTGTAATGCGGGGAATACACACGAGAGACGTGTGCGATGAAGGGAAATCCCGCATGCATGACGACATCTGCATGATATTAAAAACACCGTAACTTTCATAAAATATAAAATAGCAAACTCAAAAATCAAAAAGCAAGCATTTATCAAGAAGACAGGCGATTAACCCATAAACCAATACAAAGCTCGCCAAATAATATTATTTGGCGAGCTTTGTTTGTCGTTGTTTGTGTTTTTGAGCGAAATATTCCAAGAGAAACAGGACTTAATGAATCGTGAAAACCAATAACGAGACGTCAACTCGCTCAGCTGTGAAGTAAGGAACCAAAGATAAGGCGACGTGACGTGTAAGGGAGACCATATTAATGGTACCAGAAGGTTTACCCAATAATAATCCAATATAAACAGGATGCTACATGTTATGAATGAATTGGACAATTTACCGGAGACCGAAATATCGTGAAAGACATCAACATTAATTTTAGTATTAAATTGCGAAAACCGAAACACGTGTCTAGATCCTAGACACGTGTTTCGGGTTTCGCGTATTTTTGTGTCAAGAATCTATGTACAAAATTTCATAACTATCGTGGAAAATTACCAAGTTTAAAAGATTTAATAGCTTGTTATGTTGCCTGGTTGTCCGCACAAATACATAGTTATCGGGCCATCCTAGCGACTGAGGGGTTATTTTGCTGTGCGCCAACTCCCAATGCCCGCTATGACCTGATTTCTTTTTTTCACTTTAGCTTTGTTTATTTATATGTATGTATCTGAGTATGTATTTACTATTGCATTTGTTTTCTCATTTATTAAGTTGCAACTGCCATGTTATGTTTCTGCACCACCCTAAGGTCGACTGGCAGATAATGCCTAAGGCATTAAGTCCGCCTTTGTACAACTCTGTGCATAAAGATTTAAATAAATAAATAAATAACCTGCCGTGATCTGTGTTGTGCTTGGTCTCGGTGGTATCCAACTTATGACCTTTTTTAAATATTTTTGGCATAAAATATAACATGGTGTATAAATTCTTGGAATCGATTCAATTACTGATTCTGGACAAACTATTTTCAGGTTTTGCATTAAGTATACTAAACACAATGTTGTAACCGCAGAACATAATATAATACTCCACAACTATCCCACAACGCCGTCTAGTCCCTAGCTAAGCAGACATGGCAAATTGCTGTCTTTTACACTGGATAACGCGTTATTGGTTACTCAAATGTTATTGTTTACAAGCGAAATCCAACTATGAAATCTTCCCTAAACTTTTCTTACTCCGTTTTACGTTAATTTTTAAACAGCTCCATAGATGTAATTTACTTTTTTCTGTTAAATGTATTGATGTCGCGTCTAGTTTATCGAAGCGTGCGTAAGAGTAACGTTGAAAAACAAATTAACACAAACTTTATTATTTACTGAGGTTACTATTGGTGTCTAGATCCAAATACATTGACCAAAAGATTTTGCATACTCCTTTACAGCTCCTTAAAGATTGAATTTCCTAAAACTCTTAGTGCTTGTTTAAATCACAAACTTGTGTAAAATTTCACTCCCTATTCCCAGTAGTTTCGGCTGTACGTTAATATGTTAGTCAGTCAATTTCTCTTTCTATTGATATACACGGTAGATTCAACAATCTCTTCATAGCCAACCTTCTGAAACTGTCTGTCACTGGTCAAAGCCACTAAAAAGGTTTCGGCCTATCTAATCTTACTTAAGCGCGGTCCTCAAAGTGAATGGGTCAAGTCACATACGCGACTTAAGTCTTACCATTTCATGTCCTTTTATACCTCGTATTTAGGTTTACTACAAAGAGATTTAGAGGATTTGTGGTTTTTTTATTGTCTTTGGTCGTAAGTAGATTCAATTTCCCGTTTCAATTAAAATAAATTGTCCTGATGTGGTCGGATTAAGCATGTTTAAGGGTGCGTGTGAAAACATGAATTCGTTGCTATTTATTTGAAATAGATCCAAAGTTTCAACCAAGGGTGATATAATAACAGTTCAGTAAATTGAACAGACCTTAGCTTGAATCTTACAAAGCTCCGCTTCAAGAAAGTATTTCATCCAATTCGTGTATAACATAACATCTATTCAGAATAAGTTATAGTCCATAAAGGAAACGTATTATCGTTGTTAGTAGGTTACGAGTGCTTAGGACAGCTCAGTCGGTCACGGCTGGAGGACCATCAATCTTCGCTATACGTGCCTGCGGGCGTTCCTACCACTACCCAATGTTCAATTCCCACCCCTCACGGCATTACATTTATCCAATTTATACGCAATACCAGCTATACTTCAAAGTTTTTGCTCACTAACTTACAGTAAGGACGACCGGGACTGGTTTTAAATTGCTTCATTCTTAGAAAGCTCTTGTTTTTGTGTCTGCTTTTAGCTACGGAAATAACTAGGTGGAATTTTTAGACCGTACATAATTTTCATCTTTCCTTTTTGATATTTTAGTGCAATATTCTTGTCATGATTTGGGACATGAACGATGGAGTCTGTTTATAGCATAAGCTGTTAAAATTAACAGCGCCTGGTACCTTGGCCCAGTTACAAACTACATGCATCAGAAAGCTTAATAGCTTAGCTTCCTATCGGAATTCCCAGCACGGATCTGGCACATTGCCCGATTGAAAACGAATCCCTCCTTTCTTATTGGCATCGTTAATGTAGTTTTAATTAAAGAAAGTTTACTACGTCTTCGATTTATGTTAATTAGTCCTATTGGTACTATACCGAGCACTACAAAAGGCCTCGAAATAAATCACTGCACTTCAGTAACCGCAGAGTTTCTAAGGACCCAACATTTTTCTACAAATATACCTCTTTAAAAAGACTGCTCGCCCAGCTTCATATGATTTATTGCCGTTTGGGGTACGTTTTTACTTCCTTCATAAACCTAAATCGCGTGGAATGGAGTCTCCTTCGGGCGGTAACATAACTCGTGTAACCAAACACTGGCCTTCGATGCTGGGTAACGGAAGTGTGCACTTCTGTGAACGACGGGGTTCGTTTTCTTAATTTTCCCGGAAAACTGCGCTAAAGCTGTCCAAACGTTGAAGCTTAATAGTTAATTGTCAAAAAATATACCATTACTAATGTTATTATTTGGAAAGGGGGGCAACATTCTGCATTTTGTTCCGAAATGGATATTCCAGCTATCTTCCTGTGATTCTGAAAACAGACACTTGAAAACGATATGGTATTTTTTGTTGTTGTTTAATAAAGCAATTGTAGAATGATTGCCTAAGCTTCTTATTTATTTTAGCTTTCATTTGGAGGAAAAGAACATTCGGACCATAATGACGAACATAATTTAGATAGCGGACTCGACGAATTATGTTAGAAAGATAATGAGTTTGTGATTAAGACCAGCAAGCAACAATAGGGACTATCTCTGATAAGAAGGTTGCATAACAAAAGCTAAAGGATAAAGATACCTTTATCCTTTCGCTTCGCGGGTATTAAAAAGGCCATTGAGGGGCCAAGAGGACAGCAGGATCATTTTTAAATGACATTATCGTGATGCCAATGTTTTTTAGTTTACTTGAAGATTCTGGAAGAACTTTTCAACAACGGACAGCGACTTTAGAATCAACAGACATAAATTTTATCGTAGCCTCACCTTTTCGGTCACAGCCAGACCAGCATACTCCTCAGAAGCCAGGCAGTCGCCTTTCAGCCAACTTGCAAGGCGGCCTAGCTCACCCAGCATATTTGATGGAGTCAAAGAACTGAGCGCCATTATTTTTGCACTGACTGAACTTCGCGACTTTATATCATTTGAGAATGTTTCTAAACAAAATTTTCTTTAAATCGCTTTAGTACGTAAAAGTTCGCTTTATTTAGATGACCAAAGTTACCAAAACCTTTTTGTCAATATCATTTTATTTTATTACTTCACAAAATGTTTCCGTGAGAAAAAAAACTTTTAATTCCAATCCAAGTAAAGGAATAAGCAAGCCATTTCCATTGGTATCAACGCGTGCGAGAAAAATAAAAGTTTTCCAATTACGTTTATTTTGCGAAACTTTCGTTACAAAACTTTGTTTGTGTACAAATTCCCTCCTTTTACCGAAAAGGCGTCTACTCTCAGTGGCGACGCGAATTCAACTGACAATAATCGGGAATCACAGTTATTTATCGTAACGTTTTCGCATTTTCAGACTTGTGGCGTGTGATCCAAACGATCTTACGCTTTATTGTGTCCTAGTAGGGTGTAGTTTAAAATGCCAAAGGGCAAGTTTCAGATTTTCGGAGCATGCGCGGGAGATAAGAGACGGCAGTAGGACATTTGAGGGGGTTGGAAAGGGATGACGCGATTTCCGCAATATATTTTCCATTTCCGAATTTGAAACACGTGTGTTTTTTATTACTGACTATTATGTCGCTTTAGAGTGCAAATAATTATTTAGGGGGGTAACCACCCTCTCCCCCCTTCCCCTAGGTGTCAGTTACGCACAAGGACATCAACCGCATACATTAAAATAGTGATATTGATAAGCTTTTCCTATCTGAGTACAATTTTAATTATTGTTCTGGTATTTTTGAATTGTATTTACTACAATTCATACTAATATCAGCTCTATGGTCATTAAATTATCGAAAGTGTGAATGTGAAGTTATTTTGCCGTAGCAAAGTCTCTACAATATTGAAAAAAGGGTTGAAGATTAAGATTTGGTCAGTTATTTAGTTTTTGAGCCCAGTTACGAAATAGAAAAAAAATTTTTTTTTTTTAATTGCTGCACCATAGTGTATAAAGGCACTATTATCCATTGCAATATTATGTTCAAATACCTATTTTCTTCACTATTAATATTACATGGACTAATATAGTGGATTATGCCCCATTGTCTCATAAAAAGAAGGAGCTAGTAGCCCAGCTGTGGCAACATTAAAACCTTAATTCATTAAACCCTAAGCAAACACTTTTCACTCTCTCATTGTCTTTATATTGTCTCCTAATTATGGTATTTAAAAGGTTATAATATGTTTGTGCATAAAAACAACTGTTAATATAACATACATACAGAACTCTATTCATAAGGACAAGATAGAGCTTCACTAAGATAGTAAACTAAGCTATTGCGATTCAGTTTTAGTATGTTTTCTGTACTTAGTCCTATGTGGATGATTGTGCATGGGCTATGGCAGCTAATGCCTTTGATAGGCTTATTCCAACCAGCCCACCTCTCACCAAAATTATCACTATTGAACATATAAGCATTGTGTGAAACTGCTAATGTAGGGAGCACATATGGGTACCAGTATTGATCAAGAGTTACCGAGACCTTGAGATGTAAAGGAACAACTGAAAAAAGGCAACTGAAAGAACACAGGTGGGTTTTAGACGGTATGTAAGTGACAATATTTTGATATAAATGTTTTTGGTTTGCTTAAAGGTTATGGAAGGAATTCGTAACAGCGGTAATCTTGATGACGTTTAGATTTTCAAACTCAAAGAGAAAAAACTCTCTCTCTCACATAGAACAGACTCTCTTCTATGTGAAAGAGGAATTTTGACCTACAAAGGGAGGACACTACAGACTGAAACATATAGGATTTAGATTGCACCACACTGAAAATTTTTTTAGTAGGTTATTACCTGTTGGATATAAATTATAAATCCAGTTTGAATAACACAATGTTGTGGGATGTGTCCACATGACTAATACGCATTTTCATATAGGATAACGTTCCATTACTATAGTTTTACAATGAATAAGATAAGAACACAGATAATTTTATCGAAATTCACAATGGCTATTGTTTTTAATAGAAATGTTCAATTTTTAAGTTATTATTTAGAAAGGGCTGAATTTCAGCAGCAATGTAATCTGTCGCAGAGTAATTAGTGTTTAAACTATTCTATTTAAAGTAATCTTTTGCTACAAGTGGGCCGAGTGTAGAAAACGCCTTAGAATCTACATGGACCATCAATGTTATCTCATTTCGTGGTGCTGTGATAACAAGTAATATCCCTACCAATTATTTGACTAAAATCTAAACTTACCTTAGGTGTATCCATAGTAGCAGCTCACGTTAATCGATAAAATAACCAATTCACATCAACTCGACATATGTTTTGGAAACATGAATTTCTAAATACGAAAGTCCACGAACACAAAAACGCGTATTTGCTGTAAACGAATGATATAACAGCACTTTTTAGTCTTAATTCAACAAGTAGAAATCAACACAAACAGAAAAAATCAAACCAAAAGTTTGATTTCTTGCTTTGACGTTTATTTTCTGTAGACGTCGTATTTACAATATTTTCAAAGAAAGTTATATCTATAACATAAATATAGCCTTCTCTCTTACACTTTTGTTTCTGTAATAGTCTATCACCTTTAGTTTTTTTACATAGGCTTAAGATTCAAAGAATGAGTAAACATTTTGGTTCCATTCAATTTCACGTCATCTAAATTCAAAAAATATTTTTAGTCGATTCTTCCTATAAGCAGATTAGAGTGCATTTTAGAATAGGAAATATTATGTTATAACTGAGATACTTCAAAAAAAACCCCTGAGCTATTAAAGAAACTGCAGGCCTAACCCAGTTACGACCATTTCGTTTTGACTCATTTTCGTCGATCACCTTGATTCGGCCACGCCTCTTATTCCTTTATTCTGACCTCGTCAGTGATTGTTGACATGACGTCAGAATAAAGGAATCGAAGCGATCGACGAAAGAGAATCGAAACGAAATGGTAGTTACTTGACTAGGTAGGGAGGCTATATAACATGGACAACGTTATAAAAGTACTGAAAACGATGATTCTGACGTTTATGGAACCCATTTACATATAAAAAGATTGTGTTGATATTCAAAGTAAAATGGTACACTTAAAATAAAATTTAATGAAAACTTCCCTTCACACTTTACAGGCTGGACTGTGATAAATAAAATATTACGTAAACATTAACAACACACTGCAACAATTAAATATGTAGGTGATAACTGTTGACGCGCCAATTGCGATGATATCTCAATTCAAGGCTTGTGGGTCGCAGGGCACAAATAAACGATTACGATTTTACGTGATTACACGAGTGAGTATGAGTATGGTACGTAGTCCGTCAACTGTCGAGTTATCGAGTATCTACGAGTATGCATGCGTCAGACTCGGTCAGACGTCACGTCATACGCCTAAATACTCAAGACGCGTTTATGTAGTGCGTACGAAATAGATCTTTGCGCGTCCAGCCTATTCCAAAAACCTGTTCCAGTATTATACGTTTCATCTCTAGCTCTACACTAGGCAGCGCAGCTCTACACCAGGCCATCTGATTTATGCATTCTAATACACGCAATAAGACTCTGGATTCGACTAAAACGTATTAATTAATTGACACAATGCGTATGAGCGCATCACCAGCAACTGTCTGACAGACAGTCAGATTTAGTGACGTCCGTAAATCGTTCGCGTATTTGTTTGCAAATTGCGTTTTTTTCCGATAAAATACTTAATAAATTCATATTGGTGCAGAAAACATCAAAATACATCTAATAAATAGAATTATGACGTCAACGATGCCAAATGATAGAAACGAGGAGCGCCGCCGAAGGGTAAGTGAAGCAATATTGTAAAACATAATATATTATTTGTATCGAACGACATTTGCGAAAGTATGAATCATTGTTTTTACGATTATTTAGAAAGAGTATGCAAAAAATACTGTATTCGGATCGTAAACAAGACTTGTAACCGGTTTTCGTTCGCAATAAAGCCATAATTATTGGTCTATTTAGCATTATTAGAACGTAGGTATTGATTTACGTCGCAGAGAATTTTCCAGACTGCACCAAGGGATTTCAGGAAAAGGGGTTCAGACAAAGAGGTGTAGTAAAGTAGGAGAACTTTTATGTCGTGTTTGAATATGGTAGATACATGCTTTTGCACATCTAATTGGATTTGTCAACTAATTTAATAAGTCTACACTTCATGGTGAATCACCGAATTTTATCATTAGATAGATAGGTTTATCTGAAGTTACTGAATTGGATGTAATATAAATACCAAAACTACAATTTTAATTAGATAGGTATGACTATTAAATTATTATGCAATAGTTGTTGTATTAAAAACCTGTTATCAAAAATAGCAGATCAAATAAGTTTGTGACCAGTTTTCAATGTTGCTCCAATATTTACATAAATTGTAACAAAGAAATCATAATAAATATACTTGAAAAAAAAGCTTCTGATGTTTTGTCTGGTTCCATACTAAATTGGTAAAGAAAGATCAATGGAGTCATTGTCTGTATTAAAACGCTGGAGGTTTTTATAAATTATAATTTATAACTATTTCAAATTTCAAGTCAATATCTGTGTGAGTTGTTAATAATTATTATTTAACAGTTTTAAATAATTATTTAGGTAGTAAAATCAGGTATAAGTTGGAAATCAGGAACATCATAATGCAAAGCATTATCAGGTCAACTCTTCAGATACCGTCAATTAGAGACTCAAATTTCACGCTGATAGCTGATTCAATTGTTAGTTTATAAATATATTGCCAAATGAAATGTAATGCATACAGTACTAAGTTTTCTTGGAAATAAATTATTATTAATAGTAAGACAATGACAGTGCGAACACATTCGCAAAACACGGCATTCGCTTGGGGTTTAATTTATGAACCCCCAAGCGAATACTGGTGTTCGCACTTCTATTGTCTTACTATTGTGTCTCTAATTGACGGTATTTGAAGACTTAATGAATTAACATATGCACAACAGCCTAACCCGGGACATGGTCTAAGGAACTACACTTTTTCCTTGTAGCCAATGTTAGTAAGTCTCTAAGTTTTTATATAGTAAATATTATGAAATATACAATTACACCAACCTCATTAATCACTGTCTATTGGTGACAGGAAAATCAGTTGTAGTTTTTGAGTTTACCACTAATATGGCAGAAATATGGAACAAATAGTGGCCTGTCCCGGCTTTGCATGGGCAACAAATATAACCTATGTTACTCAGGGTAAAAGAAGCTTTCCAAAAAAAAAAACCAAAAAAACTTATTCTTTATTGTACTTAACCCTTCAGATACCGTCAATTAGAAACACAATAGTAAGACAATAGATGCGCGGCCACCGGTGGTCGCTTGGGGATTCATGAATTAAGCAATTAATACATACAGTTTGTAAAAGTACAGTTGATGTACATTGGCGAGCTTAACCCACAACTGGGTTTTCTTACAGCAAACCACACAAAGGAGCTTTCCATTGGTAAAAGTAATTTTAAAACCAGCACAGTAGTTTTTAAGTTTATTAATTACAAACATATGCACAAAAATACTCCCTCTTTATAATATTAATTAGCTTTTTCCCACAGCATTGCCCATGTACATAAATTATAGCCTATGCCACTCAGGAATAAAATAGCTTTCTATCGGTAAAAAAATTTTTGTTATCAGGTCAGTCCTCCCAGAGATTTTTAACTTTTACTATCACATAAACAAAGAAAAAAAAATTTACTTGTTTATTTAACCCTTCAGATACCGTCAATTAGAGACACAATAGTAAGACAATAGATGCGCGGCCACCGGGTGTCGCTTGGGGATTCATGAATTAATATATTAGATTAGATAAAACAATGCATATTCTTTTGTTCAACGTAATACTTTAACATGCAGATAAAACAATAAGAGATACTTTAAATATTAATTTGTGTCATCATCATATCAGCCAAAAGACGTCCACTGTTGGACATAAGCATCCCCAAGCATCGCTACAACGACCGGTCCTGTGTGTCATGCATCCATCGCATTCCCGCAACCCTGACCAGGTCATCGGTCCATCTTGTTGTAGGCCTTCCAACGCTGCATCTTCTGGCTTCAAATATTTGTGTACAAGAATATAATTCCATCACAATTTTCATATTTAATTGAAGTCTGCCAGAGACTGTGTTTCCTGATAGCTATGAACTAGGGGTCTTTAAGTCAATAGTGAATAGTTTACTTCTAGGCAAGCATGCTTCATCGTCGGCCATATCATCACTTACACAGCAGGTGACATAGTAGTCAAATGCAAGCCTATGCATAATAAAAAAAAAGAAAGTTACAGACGTACTATCAAAATAAACTTTCAACTACAATATCTGTCTATAATGACACCAAACTAACAGGGTCCAGATATTAAAAAAATTTGACTAATATTAATTATGTGGAATTATTATTTATCTCAATGCTGTCACATGGTCAGTACAAAAGAATCGGGGGTGTGCCCACCTCGAGGCGTTCGACACAAACAAAACGGTTGTAACCTGGCTAGGGGGTATGTTCTGTTTATTCACATAATATGAGTTGGCAGTCATCTGCATATTTCGTTTTTATGATGTTATTTGGCAGTCTAATTTCTAAATCGAGAATTCCAGGTACTTTTTTTAGCCTTCTTTCAAAATCCTTTACATTTTGTTAACAAATTTTTTATTATTATTTTATTTTTAAGTGCCTCTGGCAAAGGCCTTCTCCAACACTTTCCAATCCTCTATCTTCTGCACCAGTCTAGCTCTTCAGATACCGTCAGTTAGAGACACAATAGTAAGACAATGACAGCACGAACGCCGGCGTTCGTTTGAATATAGCTTTATCCAGCTGCTTTGACCAAGTCATGTTCTTATTTTATCTATTCTAAATACTAAGTCACTACTTAATAACAATCTTTAATGCAGTTTGAAATTTTGCACAAGATTCTTACATGGCAAAGTTGACCACTAAGGAAGGATTTTTTATATCGATCCTCTTAAGGGGATTAAACCAGGGATGACAGTCTGTATGGCACTAAAAGGAAAGACCAAGAACATGGCTTATTCATGATAATTTATTGTTTTCCAATTTATAGATATCTCAACTTCCTGCAGGTCTCTAGAAACTTATTAGCCTTTTTGGATTATCGACAGAGCATAACACAACTGTTAGGTAGGCAGAGGAGCTCTAAGTGTACCTGTTCCAGTCAGTGAACGCATTCACTAGTGTTTGTCTTAGAACAAAAGGTGAACAACGAAATAATCTTCGTATTAATTTGTTTCAGGTACTCTTAGGTCCCCTGCCCGCGGGGTTCCTCCGAGCTGATGGAGCAACGGACACTGTTGACGCTGATTACCAAGCTGCCCTAGCTCTGCAACAGCAGTTATGTGGCGCTACAGTAAGTTTTTCTATACTTTTATTTATTTCTTCGAAAAAATATAAATCTTCTGATCGGTTTTATGTCTCGGATCTTTGGAAGCGTCGAAGCTAACTTTCACAGGTCCATGTAGGACACGCTCATAAAGTGTTACACATGACACTAATCAAAAATTACGAAGTATCTTCTTATGAGTCGGTACACTCTTGCCAGAGTGGTCGTGGTCATCAATGTGAATCACGATGAGTGATCATCTTTGTAATGCGGCGCCATTCATCGCGGACTGCAGCTTTCCGAGTACATTCATAAACCGAGCACTTAGTTGCGGCCTTGATCTGGTCTGTCCATCTCATTGGAGATCTACCACGTGGCCTGGTGCCCTCAACTTTGCCCTGCACTACGAG
Source organism: Mythimna lalbum (assembly GCA_949319445.1). Classification (NCBI taxonomy): domain Eukaryota; kingdom Metazoa; phylum Arthropoda; class Insecta; order Lepidoptera; family Noctuidae; genus Mythimna; species Mythimna lalbum. The sequence goes on along the minus strand of OX439357.1, from coordinate 12,040,932 downwards.
ACTAGAGTAGTACGAAGTATGCATTATGCCAATGAACCCAAGAACATCCCTGGATCGGGGTGAGAGTATTGCAAAATATGCAGCGCCGTAACTAACCTTTTATACGCCCGCTGCAAGCTTCTATAACCTCGCCCCTGAAAAAGTAGAATACAATAAAAAAGGATTAGATATCAAAATTTTGCGCCCTTCTGGGGACTGCGCGCTATGCCTGGTCATCGCTGGCACCGCCCTAGTTATGGCACTAAAACATGGAAACAAAAGAAATGTCGTTATGGGTTTAGGTGGCTACAGTGATATTATGGTCCCACTGCAGAGCAATTTTCTCGCTTCAGTTTGAATTTTTTTACTGGTCTATGACAATACCGGACCAATTATAACCGACTTCAAAGAGGAGGTTCTGGTTTATATGATAAAAATAAAAGATGTGCTCATGATCTTGTAAAATATCACGTATAATATCACTTATAGATGTTGTTATTTGCAGGTGCCAGCGGTAGGCCCACCTTTGACAGCAAGGCTCAGCATCACCATAGCACAAGCTAAGCTTTCCAAAAATTATGGTAAGTTGCTGATTCTTATGTAACATTCATATGCATGTTTTGAACAAAATATAGACTAATAATATGGTAATATAAGTAACGTTATTTTACATTTATATGCATGTTTTGAACAAAAAATTAGACATAATTATGCCAGCTTACGTAAGAATGCGAATATTTAAAAACTAGCATACTGATGTTAGTAATATTCTAATTTTCCAGTTATGCAAACTTTTTATCACGTTTCTATTGCCTGAAGTACTCGCGTAACAGTTTATAGAATTACTAGAAATAAGTATATATGAATAATAAATACATACCTCCTTTGTGTCGAGGTCGTAAGCGCTACTGCTAGGCAGGAATGATACATGGGAAATAAAACCTGCTGGGTTCAAAGGTCGGCCAAAGTGTTGATTGATTTTTATATCTAGCAGTTTTCAGTAGACGTGTTGTTTTACTTGGGAAACCATCAAATAACTTCTCCAGCTCTTAATGGAACGGGAAGAAGTATCAGAATTTTTCTGACATAAACACTGTGTTCCATCAGTTGCCCTTGTTACGAGGATCGCGGTAGCTTCTTAGACTAGAGAATCTGGATTTATGCTCTGTTCACAGTATAGATGAAAGAGGTTAGAAAGGAAATACTTTCCGATTTGTACTACGAGTGTCGCCGCATGTCTCCCAACCTTTAACTCCGCTACAGGCAAGAAACCAATACGAACGCGTATTATGCAACTAACAGACCACGCACACTTAGATCGCAAGTTTGCTGTTGGTAGTTGAACTATGAGCATTGCCCTACGTTGTGGCACGCTTGCCTCGCCCACAAGGCCATTCTAACCTCGTTAAAACATTCAACCATTATTACACGGGATTTAAATGTCCTAGAAAATGTTACCAGTATTTCCAGTGTATTTCCAATAGTTTCACTTCAACACCCTTAATACACCTTCAATACTTTGGGGAATTGTTTCTTCACTGTGTGTCTGTGTGCCAAAGATACATGTTTTCTATCTTCCTTTTTTTTGACTCTTTTCTTTCAAGAATTGCAACAGTTGGAAATATTGAGGCAGGATTGTCCCAATAATAAATCCAGACCAAATGTGACTTGAGCTTGCAAAGTGAGAGATTCGTAGAATAAATATTGTGATACTTGTAACACCATTTTTACAAAGAAAAAACTTGCATACACTTTAGCTGCAAATTTTTATTTATACGCAGAATATTGAGATATTTGCTATGTCATTTTAAAATTACAGACTTCTTGTAATATTTTTTGTGATCTTTCAAATCTACATAATACAGTAGTATAGGAACTTAAACCCGTTATTTCTCCTCCAGGTCTGACCCGTATGGACCCATACGTACGTCTGCGCGTTGGCCACTGCATATATGAGACCCATACGGACCCCAGTGGCGGTAGGACACCGAGGTGGAATAAGGTGATCCATTGGTAAGATTTTTTTTCTTTATTTTTTAGGAACTTTAATCTCAATGAGCATGTCGGCCCCATCGTAACCTAAACTAAATTTACAAAAACAACATAACTTAATAATCAACAAAATTGTTTTACCAAGTTTGAGCTACCGACACATTGCCATGTCAAATGTAATCTTAGCAGCATCACTTCTAAGATTTAAAAAAAAAACCTTTATTAATTTTATTGATGTTTTGCAATTTTGTCAGTAGCTCCCTTCCGGTTTGTATGCGTATAAATATAAATTATACCACTTATTTAGTATTATTTTTAGTGTTAGTCATACTGCGTGGCGCGTCATTATGTCCACTTTGCCCAGCATTGTGGCTGGCATTAAAAATAAAGCTAAATAAGTGGTATAATTAATATTTATACGTTCTTACCCCAACCCACCTCGCATATTTAGCTCGGATTTATTTCTAGTCTGCTGCCGCCTGGCGTGAACTCCGTCTATCTGGAGATCTTCGACGAATGTTCGTTCACAATGGACGAGCTGATCGCCTGGGCACACATCACCATACCGCCCTCGGTTCTTCAGGTAAGCATTTATTAGCTTTGCAGCTCGACTCGTGGACTCCATTACCGCACGGAATAAACAATGTTGTGGATTGTATTGTTAAATAAATTAATTTACTCGGTAACCCTTTTTCGCTTTTATCTCTACCGTTTTTAGGCACACAATTTACCGTTTTTCGCACTAAGGCGGATAAGTGTGTACACGCCCCCCCCCCCCCACCCGCCGTAAAATATTACATTTATCATATCAGGCTATACGCGGTGCTATGCCCACGAGTCGGGTGTCAAACCCCGTTTATTTATGTCTATTGAATCTATTGAAAAACGTCGTTTGATTCACTTGGAAAATTTTCACTGCAGTCCTCGGCTCACTTTACCCACTTGTATCAAAATGTACAAATATCTAAACCTGATCAGAACTTACCGAGATTACCTGCAAATAAAACACTTTTTTCATCTTCTATTAGCTTAATTCAATAAACCCCGAGCGAACGCCGGCGTTCGCGCACCCATTGTCTTTCTGTGTCTAATTATTATGATTGGAGAGTTAATTACATTTTTTTCTACTATCCATCAGTGTCCCACTGCTGGGCAAAGGCCTCCTCAAGTCTTTTCAAAATTTCTTCTCTTACGCCGTCTCTAACCAATCCTGGTTGTAGGCGTTCAAATCATCCCGCCACCTCTTTTTAGGCCGGCCTCGACGGCTCTTTCCTTCAGAAGGCACCCACTGTGTGGCGACGCTTGCCCAGCGGTCCCTGTGCATGCGGCTGACATGACCCGCCCAGTCCCATTTGAGCCTGGCTAAAATTTACATATATTAAGTTATATATCAAGACTGTGTTCAAGGAGTCTTCAAGTTATAGATGGTCATATATAATTTCTTTTCAGGGCGAGACATACGATAACTGGTTCTCACTAAACGGCAAGCAAGGCGATGGCAAGGAAGGAGCCATCAATCTAGTTCTCAGTTACTCCGTGAGTATCATTTCATCATTAACAGCCTTTTTTTAATGTTTCCACTGCTATGACTCAAGCCTCCTCTCTAGCAGAGGGAATTGGCCATAATCCATCACGCGGGCCCAGTGCGGGTTGGTGAATGTCATGTCTTCGAATTTTTGGTTCTAGGACATGCCGGTTTCCTCACGATGTTTTCCTTCACCGTTTTGAGAGCATTGGTCATGAAATAAATTATAAAAAGTAATGCGCTGACGCGCGAAGTGTACGGCCGCTGACTCGTCAGCGCTGACCAATGCACACTTTGATAGTTAAAATTTTATTCTAAAACGTTTCCTAGAAATTCATTTGTTTGCGGGCGTCACCGCCGACGGTCAGCGCTACTCTAAAACCATTCTAATTATTTCTGAAAACTGGCAGTTTGCCTAACACTTTTTTTTTTCTAGCTATTACTGTCCCACTGCTGGGCAAAGACCTTCCCAAGTCCTGCCACATATTCTTCTGCCTTAAAATTAATTTAGTCTCATAACTAAATTATGTTGTAGGTGGGTACCGCAGCCATGGCAACCTTCCCGCCGATGATGGTGGTGCCCAGCACGGGCGTGGGCTACGCCGCCCTGCCCATGTACGCGCAGCCGCAGCCGCTGCCGCACCCGCAGCAGATGCAACAGTTGCCGCAGCATGTGCCTCCGCCGCCGATCACTGCTGAGCAGCTGCAGCAGGTCAGTGACTAAATTTATTATACCTTTTTTTATAGCAAATCCCATGCATATATAATTTTGCAAAATAAAGTTGTTAATTAAATGTCACGGAACAGTAAGCGTATCGAACCGACATACTATCGAACTAATAAATTACCTAACTAATAAGCAGTGACGGATTAAGACTACTTGATGCCCTAAGCAATCCACGCCTGTGGGCCCCTTTATCCGCATGTAAACTAGAATCGGTCTTTAAACCTTTACCGCCTAAAAACATTAGTTTTTTGTAAAATAATATGATGAGATATAACGTACCTTAGAAGTGAAGTATTTGCGACAACAATAAAAACCAAAGCATAAGTTATTTATTTATTGAAATGCGCCTTGTGGCCTTTCCGGGCATTGAATTCACGCAAGATAGTATTAACGTCTAACGTTTTTAACATATCGGACTTATGTATAATATCGATTTGCCCTAAGGACGGATTTTTTTTTGTGCTTCTCGTGGAGCCCCCCCCCCCTCCCAGACGTGATGCCCTAGGCAATTGCTTAATTTGATTAAGGGTTAATCCGTCACTGCTAATAAGCAATCGCTGTAGGGATTTTCGCACAAATATTACAACGCACCAATAAAGCATCGATGAATTACACTGCAACTGAATTATCGACACACCGTGTTCGATTTTATAAAAATCGAACCATCAAGTTACGAAATCAAGTGGCCGTGTTCAAAAAGAAATCAAGTAGTAGTACCCGGTATTAATGAGCAATTCATTGGTCAAGAAGCTGCTAAGGACCAGTCGGATTGACTCCTACTCCTGTGAGGTACGCGCAGAACGAGATAGAGAGGGACAGACTGTAGGCCTCAGAGTGGGACACCGCAGCTCTGTTGGTTAACAAAGTCTTTCTTTATGCCTCTTTAGTCTGCTTTTTACTTCGATCTCGTCTGATGGTCAATGTTACGGTACGATGGTCTAACAGTCGAAAGGGGAAGGTCGATAGAATTCGGTAAGTACACTCTTTGAGGCGTGACTGGAAAAACCTTACGGCGTCCTTACCTTCCGCGTGACGCAGGTGCTCACCGGGCATCGCACGTTCGGGAGGTACCTCTGTCGGATTCAAGCGGAAGAGACGCCCGGGTGTCGCCACTGCGCGTAACGCCCGGAGGACACAGTGGAGCACACAGTCGAGGTGTGCTTTGCTTGGGCGGAGCATCGCCGTGCCCTCGTGGGGGCGTTCGGCGGCGGAGACTTTTTAATGTTTAACATACAGTATTAATGAATAAAGCCTCTATTCCTTTCTCAGATCCAAGAGATGTTCCCGAGCATGGACAAGGAAGTCATCAAGTCTGTGCTGGAAGCGAACGGCGGCAACAAGGACGCGACCATCAACTCACTGCTGCAAATGTCTGAATAATACAATCATTGTCCGTAAACAGCAGAATCATCATGACTTGTAAAGTATACATTCGATACAATTGACTTTAGGCCACTGCTAGATATAAATCACCATCAGAAAATAAAGTTTAAAAAAAAAATATTCGTCAGAAATTGTATACAAAGTATAAGGGACAGCACTCCGCAAACTTTAAGGGCTTGCTCAGTAGACGAAACTGAACAACCTTACACAAAATTTTTTTTTTCAGGAAACGAAAAAAAAAAATCGGCCTCGCCATACAAATTATCCAATCAAGTTTATCATTTTGTATGGTCTGGCTAACCATACAAAATGATAAACTTTCCTTACATCTCGTATAATACAGGATTTTGGGTCACATAGTTATTGTTGTTATGTATTTATAATAACTAAGCGTTCAGACAGTAAGCCAAACACATACCCAGCACATAGAAACAAATTATAAATTGAAATAGAACGCTATATGTCAATATTTTTTTTATATTTTTAAATACTAATTAAATCATCAGAAAATCTATGTTGTAAAAAAAATTGAATAAATAAACCACTGTACAGGTTACATGTTATCACATCATACATTAATTACAGATTATAAAGTAAGTAATAAATATTGTCTATATTCAGGAACTCTGATCGCAGCCTAGAACGTAATTTTCATTAATAAGACTCAATAAAAACTGTCATTTTTAAACTTCTCAATGTTCATCTTTATAAGTAGGTACGTCAGGCCACTCGATTTGGCCTCAAATATAAAAAAATATACAATTATATTATGTGAAAAAAAAATACAAGTATTCTAAAAGCTCTCGGCCTTACTATGTATCTGTAAGTGCTTTGATACTAAAGTATTTTTATATTATGTATTTTTAAATCTGAAAAATCCTAAAAATACATCTGTTTATTCTTCTTTTTTATTATTTTAAGTAGAAAAATACACAACTTTCATCACTTATTCAAGTGACTTTATATTTTTTTTCTCATTTGCTCAAAATTGCCCATATTAATTGTAATTTTATTTGGTTATTATTTTAAGTTACAGAATTGTTATTCCAATATTTAAGTGTGTAGTAATTAGATGAATTATTATTGTGATTTTAATGTTATTTTAGAATTTATATCAAGTTATACTTTATGCGTAAGTAAATTACACTTGGCACGGTAAATGCTAGTAAGAATATATGAATACCCACACTTACAATGTCATAGCTGAATGTTTACATTTATATGAATGTCCTACGATCTTGTTTTAATTACTTCATACATATACATAAGTCGTATTTTTGCGAAATATATTGATGTTTAGTTGATAATACCCGATACAGTTTCAGTCACGATATTTTCTTACTAATTTGAATATTATCAGTACTGAAACTGTGTCGAGTTTTCTGCACAGTAGTGTAAATTCAAGCTCGACCATTTTCACAATCACTCCAATATATTTTATCAAATCGCAGTCCACTGGACAAAGGCATATATTATAAGTACTCAAGTAATATATTCAAGTAAATGTGAAATTATGACACTCATAAATATAAATAAAAATATATAAGAGGAAATCTATAATATTATGAATATAGTGCTACAAGGATCTTTTTGCGTTTGGCCAGTATCGAAAGAAACAACCATCACAGACATATAGACCTGGATTGAGCATTACCGTCACAAAGGTATCTGGTTAGCAGAAAGAAATGAGGGCCTTAACCTCTTGCGGCCAATACATCCTGTCCTTAGGTCGTAGTGACAAACGTGACAGTAAAAAGCCCCATACACGTTACGATTTGTCTGCACGATCCGTCTAATCATTTACTATACCAGCTCTATCGATTCGTCGTTACGATCGGTCTGAAGCGACGGATCGTACCGTGTATGAGGCCTTTAACAGCCTGTGAAGTAACCAATCAAAGAAAAAGGCAACAATTTTCTTTGTGATCCTTTGTCTCCTTCCTCTTTTAAGATCGTTTTCTCTTGACAGCCATCTGGCTACCAGACCTGGCAGACCTGGTCTAAGCATCTGCTTAGACCAGGTCTTCTATGTTCACCATTTTGTTTTTAAATACAAATTCCCGCTAAAAGTTATACAATGCTTGCAGTTTTTGGCAAAATTTGATATATCTTATCGATTTTATAATCTTTTTGTCATTTAATATATTTTTTATCTCACAAAATAGATGAATTATTAAAAAAACAGTCCATAAAGTTTATTATTTAGATTTGATTCATTATTGTTATTAATTTTAGATGACGATCATTTGTATAAATTTTGTTTTTTTAATGTTTAAAAAATATCTAGTTCTTGAAATATAAGTAGTCGAGATTCACATACCAATGCCTTAAAAATAATGGTGTTCACCTTTTTGCAAAATCAGCGAATTTTGAGTCTACTCCCGTTTGCGCAAAAACATCCTTGAAGCGTTAACTACGGCCTCGACCACGCGAAAGCTTTTACAATTTTGTGCCAAATTATTTGCCATCTTCTACATTACTTGAATATAATTAAAAATATATCATTGTTGTATTTATTTGTAATTATACAATGTATAAATGTAATAAATTATTAACTACTTAGCTGTTTTTTTTATTTTTTATTTCTGCCACCCTAGCGTGAGATATCGGAGGATGATTTCCCACGTTATAAAAAGATCACTATGCCCCAAAACCTGCCCCCCTCGCCAAGTTACAAGCGTTTCGCTTACGTCGAACGCTTCGAGTTGACCTTGCCGCCAATTCTTTTGTTCTGACCACGTGAATGAGCGTTAAGACGACGTCATTCCCGTACATTTGAAGCTTTCTACTAGCGTTAACTATTGCAGATTAGCAACCTGGCTAGGGGCACTGAAGTCTAAGCAACCTTGCTGCTACCGTCTATGCCTTTGAAGTGCCGAGTAACAACAAGTAGCGACGCCAATGGTGTACGCACACGGGTCATGTTTTAAAAAAAAACCAGTTCATATATTACAATCATTTATTTTTAAACATTTCTTTATGTCCTTTCTTCTTCTTCAAACCACTGACTTTGGCATCATTCTTGACTTTAACATTTTCGGCTTTCCGTTTAATCTTAGTTATCTTTCCTATAACATCTTTGAATCGTTCATCTTTCTTCATTAGCGTTTTGTTGACTTTCTTCAAGCTGTCTTTGATGGAGGCATCAACGTCTTGTGGTTCATTTTGAAGACGGTCCTCGCTTTGGGAAGGATTTTGAGTCTGGATCTGTGACTGTACTTCTTTGATTCTAGCTAGTTTCGCTTTTTTTGCTGCTTTTATCCGTTTTCGGCGCATTTCTTCTAGCCTACAAGATAAAATAAATGTTATGTATAAAACTGTTTACAACGGCTGGATTAGGATGAGAAATAAGTTGCTAATCAATGGTTAAAACACTAGTTTCTGCCAAGGGCAGAAAGTTTTCCATCGTCGGCCACATCATCGCTTACCATCAGGTGAGATAGTGGTCAAACGTGAGCCTATACATTATACCTATTATTCAAAAAAAATTTAAGCTAGGTACTGGTAGAAACTGGTTTCAATGGGGTCTTACCCTTCTTCCATCATATCCGGATCCACTCCAGCCTGTATCCATCGCTTGATACGGTAGTTCTTCTTCCTCTGCTCAAACTCCTCGTTGTCCAACTGAGCTTCCTGCTCACGACGCGTAACGCTGACAGTCGTAAAGATTTTTACTGCTTCATCATCTAAGAAAATTTTAATAAGTTTAGTAATTACGAAATATTTTCATTTAATAATCAGGAATATTTGTAAAACACTAACAACTTTGCAGGACTGTATTACTAACATCATAAACAACAACTTTTGTTCTATGATCTTTTATAAAACATAATCCATTTACCAAAAACAAACCTTTAAGATTTCGTTGTCCTATCCAACACATTTCAACTCTGTATCTTGCTATACCTACGTCTGTATGACGTGATGCAAGCTCACCAAGCACCCCTGTCGCCCAATCCTCGCTCCCCTCCGCTATTGTAGTATCGCTTGCTTCGCATAGACTTTGTAATTTTTAGTAGGTACTTTCAATTTAAATTTTTGCATGAAAATCTGATGAACTAATTTTTAACTCATAGAACAAAAGTTGTTTATGATGTCAGTAACATACTCCTGAGTGAGAGGTTGCCAATGGTTTTACAAATAACCCCACATGTTTCCTGTGCCATCTTAAAGAGGAAACAATTTTTTTTTTAGCTAGTTCAGTACCCAAATAGAACTTACCATCTATCTTGTACTCAGTAAGTTTGGTATTGATAGCCTCTTCAATCTCGCCGAGTCGCAGTATATCGTAGGGCGTGATCAGGGATATTGCCATACCGGTCCGTCCTGCTCTGGCGGTGCGGCCAACTCTGTGGTACGACAATGTTTGACTTAATAACGTTTATCTTAATAATATATTTTCAATGCACTTGCTCATAAAGTGACTCTTATTGCACTGCACTTAGGTACCTATATAATGGCACTTCTTACCAAACTGTGAAATTTTGATTACCATTACGCATTAGTGCTATAATGTGGTTAAAACCTTATTGTTCAACCTCTCCACCGCCTTCATTTTATTACATATCGTATCGGGACGGACCGGCGCCTTTCACGATTTCCCCCACGAGGAAAAAAAATTGGCGCCCGTATGAAAACAGATTTTTACCGCCACCAAAGTTTACTAGTTTTACAGTTATTTTATTCACAACTGTATTGAAAAACGTCGTATGATACACGTGAGTAATTAATGATTACCGTTCTCGGCTTTCTTAAGACCCTCGCCATGGCTCGGGTCTAAATACCGCCTCGACTGTAATCACTAACATTACACACTTATATCATAGTGTACTATTATCGTACAACAGAAACGGTGATATGACTTATCTTAAAAGAGAGCCTATGCTTATAGATATTATATGCCCTTAGATTGAAGAAAAGTACACAGTTGTGCAAGAGGGGCACCACTATATGAGAACGTTTTATTTTCTTGATTATTGATTAGGTAGGTACCTAGAAACTAAGTCAAACGCATAAAGTCTGTTTTTAGATACTACTAGGTGACCCGGCGAACTTCGTACCGCGAACGGTCAGCGAATGAATTACTTCATTTATTGCCTGTTCGGAAGTATCTTTCGATATAGTCAACCGATTGCGATGAAACAAAGCATAAAGTAATATATCATGTTTCACATAATTTTAATGTATAAAAGTTATCTGCGTCGATTTCGTACATTTTACATTCTACAGAACTCTTATATGTATAGACTTAGTAGTAGTAATCATACTTCTAAATAACCTTATTAAAATTGGTTGAAGACACTAAACGCTGGGATATTTGCTTGATGGAGTAATAATTAATCTAATAGAATAGAATAGAATAGAATAAACTTTATTGTACACCAAAAAGTAACACAGCTTATACATAAAATTAAATTTATGGGTACAATGGCGGTCTTATCGCTGAAAGCGATATCTTCCAGACAACCTTAGGATGGACAAGAACTTAAAATAATACAAGGGGTAGTCTGTGGTGTACTGCTAACAAATGAACTCCATATAAAACACAATATATAACTATAAATATATATATATATATATAATGTATCATAAAATAATAAAATAATAATATAGGTAAGTATAACATCTCACCTATGAATATACTCCTTGGGTTCCAAAGGTAGCTTATGATTGACCACTAGATCCACAGTAGGTATATCCAAACCCCTGGCTGCGACGTTAGTGGCTACCAGGGTACATTTGAGGTTACTGCGGAACTGCGTGAGAGCGGCCACCCGTTCCCTTTGTCTCATGAAGCCGTGGAGGCATACGTTGTCCATGGATATAGCGTTTAACATCATTGACAGGACCTGGCATTCTCTGGGGGATAGAAATAACGAAATAAGTTTAAGAACTGTGTTTATGAAATCATGTCATTATTAAAGTCTTTAACTAACGGAAAAGAGGGGTGTTATAAGTTTGAAGTGTCTGTGTGTCTGTGCGTGGCATCGTAGCGCCTAAGCGAATGGCCCGATTTTGATGCGGTTTTTTTAATAAAACAACTTACTTCTTAGTATCCGTGAACACGATGATGTGACTGCTGGGCTTTATCTCGCGGTACTTGCGTAGCGTCTGGACGAGGTACACGTCTCTGGCGTATGCAGGACACACCACGTAGCGCTGGTCCAGTGTGGTCACCGTCAGCTGGCTGTCTGTCTCCGTCCACGTTAACAGTTTCTGGAGAAGTTGGAAGGATTTTTAATCTGTTGTGTTTTATTAGGTAATCTATTTAAAAAATGCCAAAAAAAAATTAAAGAGGGGAGAGAGCTTTGATTTTTTTTTGGTATGTGTATGTTACATTTTAACTGAAAAACTACTGGATCGATTTCCAAATTTCTTTCATCAGTAGAAAGCTACTTTGTCAATGAGTAACATAGGCTTATATTTTTTACTTTTACGCGGGCGAAGCCGCTGGCAAAAGCTAGTACCATATATATGTATAGTTATAGGTCGTTATACACTATTATGAGTAAAATGCAAATGATGATGTAAAAATCCTCACTGAAAAAGGCGTGTGCAAAAAAAAGTTCAATATCAAAGGTTTTTTTTGTGTCGCATGAAGATTTAAGTGTCCCTGCACACGAGTCACAAGAAAAGCTAGAAGCAGCCACAAAAAAAACTAGGTCAAAAAAGCTAGAAGCGACCTCAAAAAAAAAGCTAAAAGCAGCCACAAAAAAAACTAGGTCAAAAAAGCTAGAAGCGACCTCAAAAAAAAAGCTAAAAGCGGCCACAAAAAAACTGAAGCGCCTGACAAATTGTGGCCGGAGAAGCTAGAAGCGGCTTCTAGCTTTTTTTTGTGGCAGCACCGCCACAAAAAGGACACAAAATTTCGAAAAATTAGTTTACATCCATATTTGTCATAAACGGTAAGTGATATCACAAAAATAAAAAATATATTGAAATAAATCATTTGCAGTTTGCATTCCAGGGCCACGGTAATTCTTTCAAACATTGCAGACCTTACAAGAGTCCCCTGCCCTTCAGACTGAAATATCCTATATTATGTAAAACAATTTTCTGAAGTGGAAACTTACATCTTTGTTAAGTGGAAGCAGTTTGGATTCCTTGACATCTTCCGTGATTGTGGCAGAGAATAATAAGTTCTGTCTCTGAGCTGGTAATGCATGGAATATTGTCTCCAGGTCATCTTGAAATGATTCACTAAACAGCCTGGAAATAATTATGGTTGTAAATATGTTGGATTGGCCACAATGAAGTTATTGTAGTGGCGTTAACTAGAAATACAAAAGGTAAACATTTTTGCTTTTGATGTAGTTTCTAGAGGCCTTTACTCATAAAGATGCTTCAAAAACTGGTTTGCTCTTTTGCATTACTATTTAAAAATTCTTTAATTATAGTGTGTGTCCATATTCCAAAATTCTTTATTCTTACAAATTTAAGCTGGCTGAGCATTTTAATTCCCCACTGCCATAGGCTGTAAGGTTCCTGTGGGGCAAGTCAAAAGTAAAGAAAAAGCTAGAAGGAAAGGAGCTAAATAGTTAGAAAATGATGATGATGACAATGATGTTTAGGGCAATAAGTTCTCTTAGTTTACATTAGAATTGTATTTTGATACTACCATTTTAATTGACAGCCTTTTGATTTTACCATTTAATTTGATATATTTATTTTGGTATTATCTTTTAATTGGTAATTTTGGTGTTACAGTTTTAATTCATCACCTTGATTGTCAGGATATCTAACCCCGAATAGTAAACAGGGCAAGAGATTGACTGATCATTTTAATTGATAAAGATAATTTATCATAAACATATAATTTAAAAAAATTATCTGATCTATAAATATAACAATGTTACCCAAGATATGATTCTATTTTAGGAGGCAGTAGTGGTCAAATATTACTGTGTTAGTTCTTTAATTCCTACTGTGTCATATTTTTAAATGTATAATTGAAATAAAACATTCTTAATACTATTATTTTACCTGTCAGCCTCATCCAACACTAAATACTTGACTTTCTTCAGGCTAAAAGTGTCACATCCAGTGATATGGTCCGCCAGACGTCCCGGCATGGCTACAACAATGTGGGGTCGCTTGGCAAGCTTCAAAGATTCTTCCAATTGATCTGATCCTCCAGTCACAATGCATACTCGTAGCTTGAGTGGTTGGCCTAGGATGCTGAACTGGTCCGCTATCTGAAAAGAATTTACATTAATTGTTGATACATTTAAGCAAAACAATGTTTTGAATTAATTCATGAATCCCCAAGCGACCACCGGTGGCCGCGCATCTATTGTCTTACTATTGTGTCTCTAATTGACGGTATCTGAAGGGTTAACCTTTTAAATACTGTAATTAGAGGCCCAATAGAAATACAATGAAAGAGATACAATGGGGTTTAATGAATTAATATTGGCAAAATCTATAAAAACCATGAGACTTTTTTGCATGGAACCTTTTGTTTTTCTAAAATAAAACTAGACTAATTAGTCCTTATACTGCTTATATAAATATCTGCTGTCAAAATTGATCAAGCATACCGGAGATAGGCCAGAACAAAGAGAGTCAATTGTAATATGTATTTTTTTCATGTATTGTATACTTTTTCATATAATTATTACATGAATTTAGTTTGACGTTACAGTTGGAATCAACAATTTCATTTATTTTTATGAATATGTATGGAAACAAAATAGCTGTAATAGAAAAATATTAAATGAAAACTTTGTTGATTAATATATAAAAGAGTTTTACCTGATAAGCCAATTCATGTGTCGGAGTCAAGACCAAAGCAAAGATCCCATAGGGGTCTTCAGCCAAATGCTGCAGTATGGGCAGTGCAAATGCGAACGTTTTGCCAGATCCCGTTTTAGCTGCTCCAATACAGTCATCTCCAGCTAATATTCGGGATATACAAGCTTTTTGGATTGGTGTTGGACTTCTAATATCTGAAATAAATAATACAAAACTAGTCAACTAAAGAATGAAGGGAGTCCTTTGCTAGTGGCCAGTGGAACAATATAGGCTAGCTATAATAATCATAATAAATAATAATAATCAATTAAAGATAAAGATTATACAGCGGTTAAACTTTTGATACCTTGTTGAAAACAATAGTTAATACATAAATATTCACTATGTGAATGAATGGACAAGAAATATATATGCAGTGAGATGACAGTGTAAAAGTTATGTTAAACTAGTACAGGGACACCACAAAGAAAAGAAATCATTAGTATTGGATGAAGAAGAAATGTAGAGAGTTAAGGATATAAGTATAGTTAAGATTTTGCGTCTTTAAATCTAGATTTTCTACTGTGTCAATACATAAAACATACCAAGACTAAATAACTGCTTGATAAGCCAGGTTTTAACGCCAAGTTCTGCAAACTCTTTTCCATCATTTTCATTCATTTTAGATACTTCGTTCTTGTATTTTCTTAAAGACAGTTATTTATTTGTTTTTAACTTTGTAAATGACCACCCACCATCATCTGATCACAGCACAGATTCACAGATGACAATGACAACAAAGCCACGTGTTTTTGACATTGTCGTTTGACGAATCGTACAGAAATCTTCAGAAGTTTAAAATTAGATTAACGAAATTTTATTGGCCAACTTTATTGAGTTAAATGAAGAAGGATTCTAAAAGTATATACAAAAAAAAATCTTTGTACGATAGATAAACTCAACGTATTATAAAGTATTATACCTATATATGTATGTTCATTTTTATTGTGAGGATTATTTCTATCGAAGGGACTTTTGTTGGTAGTGGTGAAGGTTTAACACGTGTTCCTTTATCAGTGCTACGAATTTTTCGATTTTAGTGAACATTCTTGTGTGAAACTTGATCGAGATTGCTCCTTGTGTGTGCGTCCTTGGTTTAAGGTTTGGTTTTTGTTTGTGATTGTCCTTTTTATATACCTACCGTAATAATGAACTCTAAAAAGCCCCCTGACCCTGACCCCCCTGATGAATTGTTTGATCTTTCTCCTAGTGTGCTCACCGTAACCCTCCCTCATGTCCCTGAAGTACCTTCGCAAGACCCTGTTATGAATACGGAGACTACTAGCCGTAAACGAGTTGCTGGTTCACCCCCTGCGACTTCAAACATACCGACTAAAATACCCAAAAATGTAACTGGCAGACAAATATACAACAAAACAGACAATCCACCCTACATCATTCATGTTTCTCTCAAAGATCAAGAGACTTTGGGCACTGTGCTGCAACCAATTAAGTTTGGTATGTTTTTGACCAAAAATAACGTCAATAATGTACGTCTGGATGGAATCAAACGGATAGGCAGAAATCGTGTGTCGGTTGAATTTAAATCACACCAAGATGCTAACAGCTTCCTCAACAACGCAATTCTGGGCAAAAACAACTACATTGCGACTATCCCACAATTTAATATTACAAGAATGGGCATAGTCAGGGATATTCCGGTAGAGTGGTCGGAGGATGATGTTATCGAAAACATTCAGGTCCCGGAGGGCTGCGGCCCTATAATTAAAGCCAGAAGGATGAGCCGTAAGGTGAAGTCTTCTGGAATTACGGAGTGGAAGCCTACCCAAACTGTAGTGCTAACATTTGATGGACAGGTCTTACCTAAGCGTGTTATCAGCTTTTACTCGTCACTGCCAATTGAGAGATATACATACCCTACCATCCTATGCTATCACTGCTGTCGTTTTGGGCATACCCGCACTTTATGCAGATCAAAACCAAGGTGCTATAAGTGTGGTGGCAATCATCCAGGGGATGGATGTCAAACTACCCAGGAATCAAGCTTCTGTGTTTCGTGTACTGGTAACCATTTTGCAAATGACAGTGCTTGTCCTGAATTGGGACGACAGAAGAGCATCAAAGCTCTGATGTCAGAAAAATCGATTTCATATGCGGAGGCAAGTCGGGTATTCCCTCCTGTTTCGAGATCATATGCTGAAGTTTCTAAGTCTTCCCCCCGTATCAAACATAGTGTAAACCTTCCTCAATCTCCATCCTCGAGTCCCCTACCTGTAACCCAGAAATCTTACAGTAAAACGGTATTTTTGAAACCCAAAGCCCACATTCCTCTTTCACCTGGCTACAATAAGCAAGTTCACCAGGAACTTACCCAAAATTACTCCTTCTCCCCCTCTAGAAACGGTTGCGCCCTGCCAATGGAAGTTGCGGAGCCATTGAATTATAGGAGAGAGGATAACTCTACGAACATTTTAAACTTTATTACCAATATGCTTATGTCCGTATTAGCTAGTCCAACCCGACCAATACCTGACCACGTTGCCTCTAAATTGACCTCAATATTAAATTATATTCACGATGTTCCATCCCCTGACATTCCTTCAGTGGAACGTGAGGAGTATTACTCCTAGAAAGTCTGACCTCACCTTCTTGATTAATAAATTTAAACCATCGGTTTGCAGCATTGCTGAGACATGGCTCTTACCTGATAGCAATTTCAGGTTGCCGTGCTTTGGCAGTGTTCGTAATGATAGAACTGATGGATATGGGGGATGTGCTTTGCTCATCAATAGCAAAGTATCATACTCCCAGATTCCTCTAACCTTTGTAGGTGACAACATTAATGTTGTCGCTGTTAAGGCTGAGGATATAAACATTTTTTCTTTTTATGTTGCACACCCAAAATCTGAATATCTTCCAGTAATTAAAAATTTGTTATATAGTGTTAGCGGCCCAATACTGGTCATGGGTGATTTTAATTGTCACCATTATCGTTGGGGATCAGACACTTGTGATAGTTTTGGCATAGGCTTACTGGATATATTGGATGATCTAGACCTCTGTCTCATCAACGATGGCAGTGCTACACGTAGGTCAACGCCTGGACAGAGCAATAGTTGCGTTGATTTGACATTTTGTTCATCCAATATATCTAGTCTTCTCATTTGGCGTCGCTTGGATATGACCCATGGAAGTGATCACTATCCCATCATAATCGAGTTCCCTTCCAAAAATATCCCTATTAAAGTCTCTCCCCCTCTTTTAAAACACCAACTTAATTCAGCAGACTGGGACTTATATTCCAAAATTGTCGACTTAAGAATATCCTCCCTTCCGAAAGTTGATAGTCTAAATGCCCAGGAATGCTTTTCATCCTTCTCGTCCACTATCTCCTCCACAGCAGATGATTGCTTCCTGCCCAAAAAAACCCCGTCTGGTAGACTTCCTCCTCCACCATGGTGGGATAGGGAATGCACAAACATGATCAAGGCCAGGAACGAGGCTGAAAAGACAGTTAACTGTGATATGAACCTGGATAACCTCATCGCCTTCAAGCGAATATTGGCTAAGTCCAGGAAACTCTTTAAAAAAAAGAAGCGTGAAGGTTGGACAAAATACTGTAGTTCGCTGAGTCCGTCCACACCCGTTTCGACAGTCTGGCGGAAGGTGAAGCACTTTAGAAGCAGTTTAACACCTGTTGCTTCTAACAACATCTCAGAGGAACTGGGGTACCAGTTCTTCTCAAAAATCGCCCCAGCCTATGTTCCAAGCGCGAAGGAGTGCAGTGTTGACATTGAAGATGTAGACGACACTGCTAACCCGATGAACATGCCATTTAGTTTGGAAGAACTAAAATCGGTTCTATCCCATGTCAGAGACTCCGCTCCGGGAGTGGATGGATTCACCTACTCCTTTATTTCTAAAGCTGGTCCAAAAACTCACCAATATTATCTGGACTTGGCTAACTTCTGCTTCATCTCCGGCTATGTTCCCAAAGAATGGAAGGTTCAAGTTGTCATCCCGATATTAAAACCAGGCAAAGATCCTAACGATCATTGCTCATACAGGCCTATTGCTTTATCGTCCATACTTGTAAAACTTCTAGAACACTTGGTTAAAAATCGATTAGAGTGGCTGGTGGAGAATGGGGGGCTGCTCCCGGCGACTCAGTTCGGCTTTAGGAAAGGTCTGGGCACAGCTGATAGTGTAGGTATCCTCACGTCAGCGGTCCGACTGGCCCTTAGCAGGAATGAGTCTGTGGTCGTAGTCTTCCTGGACATATCAGCTGCCTATGATTCGGTACTCCTCCCTAACCTCAGGCAAAAGCTGCACGAGCTGAGAATCCCGGCTAGGATTCGTCGTATCATCGGTAGCATCTTCACCAACCGCACCATTCAATTGAGAATCCCTGGGGCTGACTCTGATCAAAGAACGGTCTGGAGAGGATTACCTCAAGGATCTGTTCTTAGTCCCCCACTGTATAATATCTATACAGCTAACCTATCCTCATCTCTCAATTTTGACTGTAAAATCCTTCAGTATGCTGACGATATTGCTTTAATGATCTCTGGCGACTGCATTCAGGATGCCGCCCTCTCAATGAACGTCTCTCTGTCCTCACTGAATCAATGGCTACTTGATCACGGTTTGTCTTTAAGTGCGCCAAAGAGTACAGCTGTCATCTTTACCCGCAAACGTTCTGTACCCCCAGTAGATATTAATATTGATGGACAAATCATTCCTGTCAAGGATAAGGCTAGATTTCTGGGGGTGACTTTAGACTCAAGACTGTCTGGGGTTGACCACATAAACAACACGGTCAAAAAATGTGAACGCTCAATTTCGGTCCTTAAGGCTCTGGCCGGAGTATGGTGGGGCGCTCACCCCTGTACCCTCAAACTGGTATATAATGCATTGACGAGAAGCGCAATGGATTACTGCAGTTTCCTCATTGAGCCCTGCAACAAAGAAGCGCTGAAAAAATTAAACAGCATACAGGCCAAATGCCTGAGAATTGTCATTGGAGCTATGAAGTCCTCTCCCATAAATGCACTTCAAGTTGAATGTGCAGAACCGCCTCTACAACACAGAAGACAGTATTTGGCAGACCGCTTTCTATCTAAAGTTTTCTCCCTTTCATCCCATCCTTTACTCCCAATTTTAGAGCAAATCAACCTCTCCTATAATAACTCTCCTTATTGGAACAATAAAACAGTTCCTTTATTGATGAATAGGTACAGAGAACTTAAACGGCTCTCCGCGCCTATCTGTCAATATCCAACTCTCCCGCTCTTCTCCTCCGCATATGAGGCGATTTACTTTGAACCAAAAGTCGTTTTGGGACTGGGTATATCAAAGAATTCCCAAAATACAAGAGCTGACTTTGAGTTAGCTGTTAAGCGTTACTGGGAAGGATGGAATTTGTTTTTCACTGATGCCTCAAAATTTTCTGAAACCGGAGGTACTGGTGTCGCAGTATATTTTAGAAACTCAAGAATCGCTCTACTTTTTCAATGCCCACCAGAATCTTCAGTTTTTACAGGAGAGTGTATTGGGATTCTTGAAGCAATACACTATATAAAATCCCATCAAATAACAAGATCAGTAATTTTTTCAGATTCCCTTAGTAGTATTCAGGCCTTAAAACAAAATCAATTTCATAGTAAAATTCATAGTAAAATCATTGTAGATATTAAGAACTTGTTATTTGAATGTTCCCAAAGCGGTTTGGACATCGAGATAGCCTGGATCCCCGGCCACTCGGGTATTGTTGGCAATGAGTGCGCTGATTCGTTAGCAAAGTATGCCACATCGAATCCGGCTGATCGAAAGCACTACGTGGTTCATAACTACGATTTGCGGAATGGTGCCAGACCCAAGTTATTTAACTCGTGGGCTGAAACATGGAAGACGACCTCCAAAACCAAGGGCATCTACTATGCAGCTATACAGCCCGAAATCCAACGCAGGCCTTGGTTCTTCAAATGCCCCAAATTGTCGAAGAGGACTGTTTCATCACTTTGTAGACTAAGACTTGGTCATTGTTGTAGCCCAGTGTTCTTATGTAAGATCCATGTCCGGGATAATTCCCTTTGCGAGTGTGGTCTTGCGGAGGGTACTTTAGACCATATTTTCTTCTGCTGCTCTTTAAACAACAAATCTTTCGATCTCTATTCCAAAATTTCCAAATGTAATATTCCCCTCCCAACCAACTTTCATTCCCTTCTTTCCCACTTCTCTCCTAAATTAATTAATATTTTGGCGACATTTCTAAACGAAAATGATTTAAAATTTTAATTGGTGTGTAACGTGATGTAATTAATTTGTATATAGTAGTTTATATGTTGTACATATGTAAGTTTGTAAATTAGATTATATGTCTACTAACACTTGTATTTGTCTTTCCAGCCTACTAACATATCTACCACGAAGTACAGTTCGACGGTTGCCCCCAAGGAGTCGTCTCAACGTGACACTGGCAGAATAGTCGCTACCGGCTCAATTGCCATTAAAAAAAAAAAAAAAAAAAAAAAAAAAAAAAAAAATTTCTATCGAACACAGTGTCGCTTCAGAATGCTACAATTTCTGAACGAGAGTTTCAATATCACTGTTATTCTAATCAATTTGACTGATTTGGACAGTTCAATGTTACCACCCAAAACTGAAGAAATTATTATTTTTTGTGCCGTCCGCACTTCTCCACGAGTGTCTACGGCACGTCAAACACAGTTATTTTTTCTCGTCAAATCAAATCACGCAGCGAGTGCGTGTTTGTTGCTAAATTAAAATAAGTTATAGTTTGTGTAGTGATACGTCGGTTGTGTCTACTAGTTTCTCCAAGTGTTACTCGGATACTGTAATCAGTTTTTTTGTCGTTCTCAGTGCTCGTGCTTAGTCTAAACCGGTAAGTGGAGTGAATTTACTGATTAATTAGTGTAACTGTTCGTCTTTTCTATGTGTATATCCTAGAATGTGAACTTTAGAACTTGCCGGCGTGATTAGAAATTACAGTTACCTAGTAGGGCACCGATACTTCACATGTAGGAGGTACATTTAATTTAAAAAATCGTAAAAATTAATTTATTTTTGTGTCATGCTTAGCGATAACGGGTAGGGCAAACACTTCGATTTACGAAACAAAGTGTTAGATTATTAATTTTAAATATTATGAGTATGTAGTTATTAGACAATAGAATATTGTAAATGTATAATTTTGATACTTAATCCCAAATATCTGACAGAAATATACCTAAAAAATAGTATAAAAAAGTACTCATTAGAACACTCATAAATAACGCGTCCTATGTTGCGGAACTAGAAAATAACTCTCTATTTAGATAGCCGCTATCTGGATACATGATCTATAATAGAGTGTATTAGTGATGATAACCTTGAAACATTCACTGGATAGTTACATGTTTGGCATCTCTATTTGTCTACAATGTTGCTACTAGTTGGCTTCTTTCTAAATTCCACTGTTTAAATTAATTATACTATCCAATCATAAATATCTATAATTATCACAATAGTTAACATAGGTTAAATTTTTACCTGTAGGTCTGTTTAAAATATTATTTTTTTTTCCCATTTCTCTTGTTTTTTAAATAATTAATATATTCTATTAATTCATGAATCCCCAAGCGACCACCGGTGGCCGCGCATCTATTGTCTTACTATTGTGTCTCTAATTGACGGTATCTGAAGGGTTAAAATACACTAAGCAATAAAAACAAGAGCAGCTCTTATAAATATTTATCTTGGTGACTATTGTGTGGTGTACAAAAAATAAAATAAATACACAAATAATTTTTACAATAAAATTACTCTACTTCTTGACTGATCAGTATATTGTAAACAAGAATGCCTATTTAACTGTCTTCAAGTTTGCGCCAGAGATCAAAAGTCAATGTGTCATATAGACCCACCGAACAATTACTATTGTCGAAGTGTATAAAACCATTAGAAATTACAATAGGAATAAAATGCTCACCTATTTTATTTAATTAAGTGACTGTGCTCATACACTGGATGTCTTCTTTTATATTATTATTTTCCCACTTTTGTATCGCTTATGTGAAGTTTGGAAGTTTGAAGCACAAAAGGTATCCTATCTGTCTAGTCCCTGAAATCCACACTTCATCTGTGTCAGAAATTTCATGTAAATCTGTTTAGACCATGAGTTTGTGTGATTACAAATCAAAGAAGGTCCTGTTATTACTTAAAAATAGAAGATGGTATGTTAGTGTGAGATTATTAATTATAAGAGTTGCGAGACTGTGCGATTATTAATCGAAGAAGGTGAGCGAGTGTGAGATTATTATTTGAGGAGGTGCGTGAATGGGATTATTAATTGAAGAAGGTGTGTGGGTGCAGGATAATTAATTAAAGCAGGTGCGTGAGTGGGATTATTAATTGAAGAAGTGCACGAGTGTGGGATTATTATTTGAGAAGGTGCGCGAGTGTGGGATTATTAATTTAAAGCAGGTGCATGAGGTGAATTATTAATTGAAGAAGGTGCGCGAGTGGGCTTATTCATTGAAGAAGGTGCGCGAGTGTTGGTTTAGTATTTCAGAAGGTGCGTGAGTGCAGGATTATTAATTTAAGCAGGTGCATGAGGTGAATTATTAATTGAATAAGATGCGCGAGTGTGGGATTATTATTTGTGCGTGAGTGCAGGATTACTAATTAAAGCAGATGTGTGAGTGGGATTATTAATTGAAGAAGGTGCGCGAGTGTGGGATTATTAATTGAAGAATGTGCGTATGAAATTACAGCTTGCAGTTAAAATCTCTTGTCCCACGTGCCGAATTGCGATATTTTCGATATTAGCGCTCCAACAGTCGTTTCAAATCACCGTAAACACATTGGTACATCAGGTAGTAAATCAGGTGATTTGTTGACGCGCTTACAGCTCATATAACGCAATTCAGAACGCGGGGTCAAGCTTGAGTCTAATCAATTTTATTGACTGATGTTAAATAAATCTCAAAACTTAGGTAATTCTTATCGTATTGAACTTTAATTCATGAATCCCCAAGCGACACCCGGTGGCCGCGCATCTATTGTCTTACTATTGTGTCTCTAATTGACGGTATCTGAAGGGTTAATCATGGACTTTGGAAGATAGTTTAGTTTGTAGGTAGATGTTATTACTAAAATGATAAATATAAATGTGAAAATGCGAGGCTTTATTATCATTGAACAAAGGCTCAATAATAAATAAAAACCTTCTAAGCTGTAGTCATCCAGTATATTATTTGTAAATCTCCCGTTTACAACTTAAATAAATTCCATAGTTTTTCAGGTTCTAAGGACTAAAAGAATATTCTGATTACTTTATTTTTAATTCACTTTCGTCTCCAAATTTTTTCGCGTATAATATTGCGTCCACACGCTTCCTACAGACTTGGTATAGACTTTCGAAGACTTCTATAAAATTTTGTCGGTGCAGTCCAGCCAGTGTATAACTAAATAAAACTGTACTGTGTGTACTCACCCCCTCACCCCTTTATGGATGGAATTCTCTATAACCTTCGCTAATGTACTCGATATACCTCTACGCAATCGTGCTCCATTGTCTACCACATCGTTGCTTTCCATCAGGCGAGATAGTGGTCAAGCGCGAGCCTATAAACAAAGATACTGATAGATGGATAAATGATGAGATATATACACGTAGATCGTAAATGCCAGAAAGACAATTTTGCACAAAATTGAACTAAGCTACTGAACGACACTGCTGCCGGCAGCGCGTGTAGGCCGTGTACCATTCGATCTAGTAGCCCGTAGCCCCGGAGAGTGTATCGAACTCGCGACCCTGATCTCAAAATGGCGTAGACGTTACGTATCACCAATAAGGCATTAATTGGACAATTGTAGGCACACCAAAATGATTGTTACATCAAATTCAGGCAGCAAAGTAATCCTGAGATTCTTATAAATTGTGGCTTTTATTTCGCAGCATACAACCTACAATTTAGTAGGAATGAAATTAATATGGTAGTGACAAAATCTATGAGTTGGTGATGGTCAGATCTGTATTTAATAGTTCCTGACTGTACTGCTAATGGTCAATCTTTCTGACGGATATATTTGTTGTAAAAGAGTATAGAGTCTACCTTCGGCATTCACTCTCACGTGCATGACGTGCATAGCATTGTGTTTGACGAATATTTTAATTTGTTTCTTTTGGTTTTGGTCGCTTTTAATGTACTACATATTCAATAAATGTTCTAAGTCGAATCTGTATTGGCAATTTAGTATTGAATAGTTACTTATTCTTGCGTGTAAGTAATGCCAATTGTTATTGCGATTATGGGACCTTCTGGAAAAAAATCCATTAGAAGCATCATAAACGGCCGATTATTCAAAATTTATATAAACGACAGTCATTGTAGATATTTTCAGTCAAATAGATACATATCTAGTAGACATACATCTTTTAAGAGCAGTTTAAGTATATTTCGCTATAAAAAAAACAACAGCGTTTTTGCTACATCGTGATCGTGAAACTATACCTAAAGGTATGATTGTATGATGACCTCTCTTTCTCATGTTTACTAGGTTCTTGACTGAAAAGGTTTTTCTTTTTTGCAGGTAAAATGAGTGCCTTAAAAAATGCAGTGTCGTTAGCAGTGAACCAAGGCAAAGTTGGATTGAGGAGTAATGGAAAATTCGTAAGTACTTATATACTATTGCATAGAAATCCATACAAAGAAATTGCTTTACAAAACAATCGTGAGACACACTGAACATAATTATGCAAATGCATCGTCTTGATTTTGTAATCTACGTTGCCACTGAACCGTAACCAAACATGGCCCAAATATACATCCCTGAGGCAACCCTAATGTCTGAATATTAAAAACACGGACCCGAGCTGTCTTTTTAAATATGGAAAAAACATTGTGTTATTAATGCTGACAAGTCGAAAGCGTAACTCAAGTAGAACCCAAATTCACAAAGGAGTTAATCTAATATTGATGTAAATATCAACAACTATATTCAAGATCTAACCTTTGTTATCGGATTAAAGGCTAAAGTATAAAAAATTACAAAGAATGCATGCGCGATTTGAGTGATAAAAGAGCAAATGGTTCCTGTGCGTTGGACTTTGAACCATGTGTATACGTTCGGAAACAAACGTTGTAGATTCAGGGCTAAAAATAAGTACAGGTTTGCATATTTATATACAATTTCTCCTGTAGAACAACGATGGACGGCTTGTAACGCAGACCGTAGTAACTGCGTGTGTGTAACACTAAATACCTAGATAAGGTATTTAGTGTTACATAAATTTATATTGTAACCATAAAATTTACACGTACAAAGTACTTTCGGAGAACCCTGTAATGAGTGAGAGACCTCCGATGTGGTAATCATGTATTTGGACTTTTGTTAATGTTTCGTTCTATTTGATCACCGGATCTACGTTATTTTTATTTTTTTTAATCTCATATAAGTAAACTGTCTAGACTGCGATCCCACCTGATGGTAAGCAGTGATGCAATCGTTGATGGTGAGGCGCACTAGTTTATTAAGAGCCTATTTACTAGCCTTGTTTTTTATAGATAAGCTGCAAACGCATCCCATAGCGATACGTCGCATGAATAGGTAAAGTTCCTTTTGTAATGTGCACTTGGCAACTACTGCGACGCGATGACGTCATCGTCACGTGGCTGTGCTATGTGCTAGCGCACCATAGTGCGTTTTAATGCGTTTCACGACGTGTTTTGTGGATTAAAGGTTAGCAGGTGATCGATGGTTAATAGGGGTTGAATTATGTACATAGGAGATGCTTTACAATCAACAACGTCATCTCCAATTCAAAATATATTTGGAACTACGTATATTTCAAACGTGAAGTAAATTTTTTAATACATTGCATGCCGACATGGCGCCACTTTGATAATTCCATAGATTTGTGCCCGGAAAAGTGAATCATTTGTATTTACTTTGTTCATTAGAATCTACTAAGTATTGTTTTTCCTTTGAACTTGGGTCGAACGAGAGCTTTTTTTTTTTCCAACAAGAAAGCTGCCGAAAGATTGCATGGAATTGGTCTAATTGTGTCTGTGAGCCGCGATATCATGTTGTCACTTATTTTCTCCTGTCACAATATTGTGTACCAGGCTATCAGGAGTAAACAGGAACTGTTTTGTTTAAAGTAAACAATACTGTTGCCAAATAGTCTCGTTACGGCTAGTAATATTGAACCTAGCGTAGGTACTAAAAATAGCTTGTTTGTAAGTGCCTTTGTTTTATTAGGTGCGTGGGCTGCCGTAATTGGGTAGGGTGGTGCTAGTTTTCTAGATGCGATGTATTATCCTGCATATGTTTTGTCATTCAAAACTGTTTTGATTGATCAGAATATTTAAGGTTTGACCTCCTCTAGTTAGAATTTGAGAAGTAGTCTTTCCTGACAAATGCGTTTGTTTTTCAAATAATTGTATCTCCTTATTCAACCTCGGGAACTTATGTAGTTTTGAGTTCAAATTTGAACAGGAAATGTTCAAAGTTGAACAGGACTGAAAGGCTAACATGGTCCTTCCGTCTGTTAGAGAAAATTCGTTTTAAAACCGAAATGCTATGACAAAAGCAGGTTCTTTAATATTTATTATAAAGCCATCGTTTGAAGACCACAGCGTCGACGATGACCCAATATTTATTTAATAGCAACAATCACCTTAATTCGAAAGTCTCTAGAAATAAGGAAATATTATCCCGAACGAATAAATTCAAAACAATCAGCATTTGTTCTGTGTACAGTAGTGTCGTGGAAACTGCCGATATTACTGAAGTTATCATCATTTGTATTGAACGAGCCAATCAGTCGGCACGCGCTGCTCAGATGATGCTCCATTGTTGCTTGTAAATCATTGTAGATTGAGAACTAATATGGAAGCTCGGAACCTCGATTCATACAAGGTTCTAGAAATGTACTAGACTGCGATTGTCTAGCGAATTATTTCAGAGGCCAGAATAAAAAATAACAATGTTTTTTAATATCTTTTATTTTAGGGACTTTTGTTCACAGTAAGACCATGCCAACCCCATCGTAACTTAAAATAATAATGTAGTTCTTTTAAAACTATCTCCTTATAGAAGTTTCATAGTCGTAATTTTAACGCACGGGTAGACTAAGTTATACGCGTTATAATTTTTAAGTAAGAAGAGTGATTGTGATTAACAGGAGGATATAAGCTGGCTATGGTGTTTTTATTCGTCATATCCTATGCAGAAGAAAGTACAAAATTCACGCGAACAAAGTTGCGGGAAAGTCTTCTTCCTCTTCCTGCCCTTATCCCGTTTTATTTGGGGTCGGCGCAGCACGTTTTTTTCTTCCATTCTGTCCTGTCACTCGTCACGCTATCATCAACTCCCTTTTCTGTCATATCACTTCTCACACAATCCATCCATCTTTTCTTTGGCCTCCCTCTCCCCCTCCATCCATCCACATTTAAACTCATAACTTTTTTAGCAATATTTGGGAAAGTGCTAGTAATATATTATGGTCATACAAAGAGTTGTATCGTAATCAGATGTTCGTCAAAATCTGATTTAAGGTCTTTTTTGCATAGCATTGACAGCAGGACGAGAATATGCATCTTCTAGATGAGAGATAAGAATTGTACGAATCTGACAGCTGTCACCCGCATCATGCTACAGCACTTGTAGTGTAGGTATCGTGTGAGGAGACTGACAACAAATGGCACGTGGGTAACACGCTTTGAAAAGATGATGCGGTCAATTGTCGGTCGATTCCCGTCGGTAATGAATGATTTATGTGATTAATGCTAGCGATAAGACATGATAAAGGGTTTTTTTTATAAGTATTCAGTTGGTAACAGAAATAAAAAATATTTTATCTTTGTGATCTACGAACTATAGAGATAATTTCAATTCATTGCTACGTCACCTACTCCATTCTTAGAGCATTGTAAGTTTTTTCTTCTAATAATGTGGGGAAATCATCCAATGATTTCTTTCGCTCTAGGGTGGGGAGGGCGTGTCAGGTTTTACTGACAAACTACGTTCAATTTATGAATAAAACATGTTTTATTCGATAGCTGACCTCGATGAAAAAATGGAATCGGACGTTTTTGAAGCGTCTGTGAAATTACTTTTCAATGGAAAATAAATATAGGATCATTAAACTCCACTCGTGTTCTAACAAGTTTAAATGACATATAAAACTATCGAGACGTTGAAATATAAAATAAGCTGTTCCATTCGAGTGCATTGAGAAAGTATGATCGTCAGAATACACTCCCGCGCAACGCAAGACTCGTAAGAATTTGTGCGGATACTGGGATTATATTCGAAAGATGAAAGGAATGCATAGAGCCTGACGAGATATGCAGCTCTATCAATACTCCAGAAAAAATCTTTGAAATAAAAATCGGTCGGCTTAACCTTTTCACAATTATGTAGGGCTCAGCTTCCAATCTAACCAGATGCAGCTGATTACCAGAATTTTACTTGCAGCGACAGCCGACCTGAACCCTACAATTATGCTAAGGAACATAGCAAAAACAACAAACATATTCTCTTTGAGATATAGATACCACTATATTCTTTCGCAAGACTGGTTTTCGGGATTTATTGACTAACCGTAATCATCATCCCATGAGTTCTCCTGCTAACTAAAACCACACTTGCCACCACACCACACGCCCTTTGCGTTCTAGAACCAGAGTTACTTTTCCAGAAATTCTAAATAAATAACCAAAAGGTTAATATTTTTTAAATAATTTTGTTAAAAAATACTTGTCAAGACAGAATACAAACCATTCCATGATTAAAATATCATATGAAAGATAACTATCACTAATCTGATAATTATGATATCGCTAAACGTAAAGCGATAGCTCTCTGTCTGAAAGTATAGATAATTATGTGATATAAAAATCACAACGATAATATTGACGTAAGAGATCCTAAACTAAAAGATAGAGTAACAAATTTTGTAAAAAGAAAATATAAAACCAAAACAGTTGGATAAAAGTAAGATTTAAACCTAAACCCGAGTGGACCAGATCTCAGACTCACCTTTAGTAAGCAAGGAAGCTGAAGGGATGCTGTGTGTGTGTGTGTGGCAGCTGTCGGATTCATACAGTGTAGTTACTTAAATTTCCTTTTCTCTCAGCTTAAGGATGCATATTTTTATCCTGCTGTCATCCCAACCATGCTAAGTATAAAAGACCTTAAAGTGACAGAGTGACCTAGTAGTGAAATTATGTGAACAATGTCCGTTATGAAAACGGTTATGAGAAATTAGGTTACAGTTCTTTGTTTTAATTTATTGGTAGGGTCACTTTCTTGATCAACTATCTCACCTGAAAATTCTTCAGAGTCATTGACATTATCGATTATAACGACTGTCGAAATGTCAACATTTTTGGAATTTGGAATTCATGATGTGACATTTTAGTAGTGCCTGTCGACAATCATTACTTATTGATCACATCGTGTAATTCGTGTAGGAGGTTTTGGTCCAAATATTCTAAAACTTCCAACGCATCTAGACATGCTTCAGGGGCCTTACCATGTTTTATTAAAAATGTCAATCTGCGAGCGATAAAGAGGGATAAAGCTATAAGTACACCCTATAAAGCTCCATCCCTTTAACAGTTCAGTTGAGTTCGTAAAATGGATCACGTTATGAACCCATAGTAGAGTTTCAGGTATTTCTATTCATAATGACATCAAGATAGAACAATAATTGACTGGAAGAGAATGCCTTGTTGCATTAAGTCCGCCTATGTACCACTACTGTACATGAAGTTTAAATAAATAATTCTTATTTGCTGACTATTTCTTCATGAACGAAGTATAGTAGAACGAAGTTACAAAACGCGGTTAACTCTTCAGAATTTGGACCGAAGCCACTAAACATGGGTTAATTTTGCATTTCTAAGCAGAACTTCACATTGTAAAATATTATTTCTCGGCCCAATCCGACCATTGCACCTTATAAGTGGTTGAAGCAGTATTTGTAGGAGCAAAAAGTTCTGTACTTATAAATCTTGTTTAACAACACGGAAACGATATATTCGTTCATAAACAATAACCGATTTAAATTACTTTGTTTACAAGTTCTTCTATTGCATATATCAAGTGCAACTATTTCTGCTGCACCCACTACGCAGTTACGCACAGTTGCTTCCAATTTGTACAAAATACATATCGACGTTTTTAAGATTTTGGTACTATTGCCGTGATGTTAATAATATCTAAATACAACTATTTCGTCATTTTTAACTAAACATTTTTACTTTAAATCACTCTCCTGTAAAGTTTCCTCAATGTTCCTTGGTAATAATTGCCTTGTCATCTTAAAACATTAATCTAGTGTTCGTCTGCCATACACCAAAAGTATCGGAAAAGAAGTTTCTGTACTACTAGGTGATATTGGTAAACCTTTATAAAATGTCTTCTGAGAGACTTAACCACAAAATTATATTTTTTTTCACTTAGTGCTGCTTGCTGAGCACGAAATGCATTTAAACTAAACAAAATTTAAGTCAACGTTTCTATCTTTAAATGATTAACAAAATGAAGAATTATGATTTATATTCGTTTAGCTCTAAACGCATTTAATTAACGGTGTAAGTGGGCCTGGCCTTGGCGTCATTACTGTTTACCGGTTTTTACTATAAGACTGCCGATGTTATTACACGCGCAATTGCGCATAATACATTTCGTATTTGTCTTTTGAATTTATAATGCACCTTTTTCTAATCAATTTTACTACATTATTTTGGGAATCTCCGAACTTGAATGCCTCGATGCTTTCTTAGTTTTTACCATAGTGGTAACAGTGTTAAATCGGTCCTTCTAAAGTTGCTATGGTTCCGAATAGTTGGTGGGTTTGTCCCATTAATAAAGACCAATTATCATCAGATGAGTCACTAGTTTGCATTTCCATACAACGAAAGTAAAGTAAAAAGAGCAATTTTTCTTCCAAACTGTCGCTGTACGGTCGAAATATCTTGACCGCTCCGAACTTCGCACTATTGGCTGCGCAGTAATTCTTTTTAGGAATCATAATATGATGAATGTATATTGCGTATTTTTTCGAGTAAGTACCTATGCCCATAGTTCGGAACGTCAACGTCCGATTGGCTAACATAATAATTATATTGATCTTTACACTCACAGATGATAACTGAACTTTAGCTCCATCAGCACCTGTTCGCAGCACATGATAAGCTATTATTAGAATCAATTACATAATTTCCAGTATACTTACCGCCTAACTTTTTATACTTCGTCTCGCTCTTGTCCGAGTCGTTGACTCGACTGGCATTGAACTTGAACTCGATAGTTTTGCACTATTGCCTGTTACGTGAACAATTTACCTTCACTCGTACCTACATAATATTATTGGCAACCAACTTTTTCCAAAGGCTTCGATCCTTTTTTGGTGTTATATGTATTTTTCGATGAAAATTAACATATGATATTCATTGATATTTTCACTGTCTGTTAAATATTTAGAAATTTGAGGCTTTCAGAGATTATGTCATGCAAATAAATTACATTGACACCGTTTTAACTTAAATTTATTGAATTTTAACGTAAATTTATTGTCATTTATTTAATTTTAACATCAATTTATTGAATTGATTTGAATAATTAAAAACGCCTCTTTGGGTGAAGGCCTCCTCCAGTGTGTAGTGTTAGCCATAACCAATGATCTTTCGATTTTCACCCTTACAGACTCAGACTATGCAATTTCAAATCACGTTTCTCAAACATACTCACCTTATAATACCCTTTTATGTGTGTAGTAAATACACTATTTGTGAATGTATTATTTTAATGGGAGCTAAACGGCATCACAAGGATTCCTCACTATTCCACAATGAAGGCATATCTCCGGATATGTGATGCTTTTAACCATGTCTGGGTCTTTAAATGTTGAATGCTACTTGATCACTGACTGCCAAGATACTTATATATATTTTCTACATTTACGGAAGCGAAGCCGTTACCATCAGACTGTTCGTCGTGTCACCTTTCGGGGAAGGCCACTGTTATCGTAAACGTGTCTAAATGTAATACTGATAACATTATTTTTGGCATAATACTTACACGTGTCCATTATCTGTGAGTCACATCTAGTAAATAATGCGATTACAAATATCCATTCATGACTTTTTTATAATATTTAATTCTATTTTCCTTAAAAGTTGAGACATTAATTAATTCATGATACGTCTTCATTTTACGGTTTATGTGGACGTGTCTAATGCCTATTAATCAATCTGTTACTTGTCTATACAAAACAAACTCTTTGTTTTCAATTTATTATTAGGCCGGACGCACACATTCGGTTTCCGGATAAGGTTTTCCGATCAGGAATTGAGATTTGGGATTCCGTGAGAGACACACGGAGAAAATATCGAAACGGAATTCAGGTTTGTTTCCGTTCTGAAAAAGTAAGAACTTGAAATAAGAGCATTTAGGTTTCCGAATCTGAATTCCTGATCGGGAAACCTAATCGGGAAACCGAATGTGTGCGTCCGGCCTTATTGTAATTTTATTGATATTGACTTTTAGAGTATGAGTTTCTCGTTTAGATTTTGTTAGGTAATTGTAGAGCAGTTTCAACGTATTATAAAGAATATCTGATAGTTATTCCTACTAATTAAAATCACGGGGTGCTCTTTGACAGATCCTTCTCCGGATCAGTAATCGAGCAAAGGAGGTGGTGGATAGCGTGCAGGAAAAGTCATCTTCACGCCCCAGCCGATGCAACATACGCCCCGGGCATCGGTAAGATGCCTGGGGCGATGCGTTGCCTGGACGTCACAGTCGTAGACTCTCGGCCACTGTAGGTGCGGGCTTACGGACATCGAGCAATAAGTAGCTCGTAGTCCGATAAGGACCAAACCCTGGTAACAGCACGTTTTGTGCCATGCGCGCTGTCGACCCGGGCTAAGTTATTTGCGACTTTTTGTGACCCTACTCGTAGAACACTAAAGGCAGTTTTAGTCAGTAAAAGCCTGACACTCCTGCTCTTATCTTATTTCTGATGAAAGTATCTTTCTTTCCAGGCTTCAATCCGCCCGCTGCTATCCTGCGCCCCAGTCGCGATGGTGGCTCTGGACCGCAATGCCCACACACAAGACCTCACCAAAAATATCCAGTACATCAGCAATGATAAGATCAAGCTGAAAGCAGATCCCGTTACCATGAAGTAAGTAAATGAGGCCTTCCTTACACTATCAATGGGGCATGCATGTATGGTCTGCTGGGGCTATGGGATTATTCGAAAGATTTACCGTAGGTCTGGAACGCAAAAAATTACTAAGGGACTTAGATGGATTCTGACGCTTCCTTTCATTCCCCCCTCCACCCCGAGCAAAAGCTTTTTTTAATGATTAATTATCGTACAAGATAATAATCATTCTTTGGTTAGGATATGCAATGTTCAGCTGCAAGTTCAGCTCTCTACGGCAGATAACTCCGCTTCCACCTCTTAAAAGACTGGTATTCTGTTGCATTCATGTTAGACTGACAGCTGACAGCGCCATAGCCGGGATTGTGTAGGCAGATGTTGTTGAAAAACATCAGGTAGTACGTTTGGCGATCGACAACGCACCTGGTAACACAAAAACTATTCAGGGGCCTTACCATGACGTGGTATAAAGTCAGGCGTGCGAGTGAGAAAGAGGGATGGATCTATCTATACAACCTTATTTTTAGAATATGCGAAACCTGAAACACATGTCTAGATTTTTGTGTTTTGAAACTATTTACAAAACTTCAAAACTGTATTGTAAAAATTCACAAACTTTTAAGCCATATGGTACCTGGTTAGCGACATAAATACATGGTCACCGGGCCGCCGGGCACAGTGCGGGTTGGTCAATGTCCCTCAGATTAACGATGTGTGCCTTTAAAAATGTTGACAGATTTTGTTATGAAACTAAATGTGCTCTAGTCTCGCAATGCAGCCAACATGACACGTGATGTTGTATTTCAAACGTTACGCAATCCTATTGGTGCACTTTTGATATAATTACACTCTATTTGTTTCGCGCCGAGACTTGGGAGCCAATCGGGGGGCTGTGTCGATTTGACACATAAACGCGTGCTCTGTTGCTATGATGTGTCGTATGATCGAATGCTTGACGTGATTCTGGCTAAAAAAACAATTGAACATCGGTACTTACGATGACGGATGTGATGCAGGAATGTGAGGCGACTTGCAACGATACAAAGTCTTTTATCTTTAATACTACCCAGTGGCGAGGTGTGGTTGGGCTCTCTATAGGACGTAGTACGCTCGGCACACATGATGACAAGTGACAACACCATGATGTTTATTAGATGATTTGTG
Source organism: Mythimna lalbum (assembly GCA_949319445.1). NCBI lineage: Eukaryota > Metazoa > Arthropoda > Insecta > Lepidoptera > Noctuidae > Mythimna > Mythimna lalbum. Next base: position 12,006,219 of record OX439357.1, on the reverse strand, counting down.
GAAGTCGCAGTCGCTACTAGAGTTGGAAAATCATTTAACCCTTCAGATACCGTCAATTAGAGACACAATAGTAAGACAATAGATGCGCGGCCACCGGGTGTCGCTTGGGGATTCATGAATTAACCTAAGTCGATAGAGGAGTTATCAACCGAATAAAAAACCGCTTTATGGGTTAAATTAAACCTTACTTGTATTCAGCTACTTCCAGTTAGCCTGCAAGCTGACCTTAATCATAATTGGGTACTTGCCTCACTGACTGTATTTAATACTGAGCAATATTTTATTCGTAACAACAAATAACACTAAATAAATCCTTTTGGTTATGAAAGGAAGCAGTAATTAGAATTTCAAATATCCGTATGAGGAACAGAAGACGGGCGGTGGCGTGGTGGGAAGATCTCTCTATCTTTATTCTTATTATTTAATATACATTATATAATTATCATTAATCGTTTATTGATATCTTTTCTATGTGCGTAATCTATTGTCGGTGACGTTACATTGTAGTTTGTGCATCTCTTTTCTGATATTTGAGAGCTTCCCCTTCCACCAGATTTGAAAGGATTTTAACTTACTTCATTTTTAATGGATTCGAAAAGGTCTGCACGTCGAGCGCATCGTCGCTTTTCATCAGGTGAGATAGCGGTCAGGCGCAAACCTATCGACAATAAAAAAAGAAATAAAAAAGAATAACTGTTCTATAGGTGCTGGCTGGGTATTCCACAAAGCTGTTATAAATTGAACAGATATAAAAATAAGAATGACATTAATCTGTCGTTTTGAGTGACGATGTCGTCGATTCAAGACCTAACTGGGTGGCAATTTCAAACAGAATAGGTCTTGGGCTATTGAGGCAATTTGGTAATTCACCAGCTGGAAGTTCTAATGACGAGCGCACGCGATATTGACATTTGGGAACAACAGGACGTTGCTATTTGTGGAGACTTGCAGGCTAATGACACCATGCAATATAGGGACCAAAAAAGCTGTAAACGTGTTACAAAGGGCAGTTCCCATCTCAAATGATATAGAATGACGTTTCAAGTCATCTGTTGTTTGCTTTGTGCACAAAGCAGGATATAGCTCTGATAAACGCTAGTAATTATGCGCATTCATGCAAGTTACAAATATTGCAATACATATTAAAACATTTTGGTGAATGGAATCCGCTGTGTAAGGGCAGGGCAACACAAATACGATGGGGAAGACTCCTGTATAAAACATTTTTTTTGAGGTGGGAAATCATAAAATGAATTTTCCCGCCCTCTAGGGTGGAGATGGAGAGAGTATCTGATTTTTATTGAGTGAATCCCACGAATAGTTCCTCATTGCTCTTTGCGTTCCAGGGTCACGGTAACTCCATCAAACCAGTCCCCAGCGCTAGGGGGCATCGCCCTACTCAACCCCTTCAATTTTGCTGACATCTCTTTGAGGAGACCCTTGTATAGCTGTCAACGTATTTTGGAAAGTAAGTTGAGTTTATTTAATGTTTTTCTCCTTGTCACCAGGCTGGACAAACGGGTCGACAAGCCCATCTGCGTGATGATCAATTGGCTCCTGGCTAGACAGAAGCACGTTATGAAATACGCCACGTTGTACCTGGAACAGGGCTTCGACGTGGTCTCCGTGTCCTGCACACCTTGGCAACTGATGTGGCCACTTAAAGGAACCCAGGTTGGTGACTGCTTTTAAATTAAACTTTCAAGCCATTGCGATTAGGATGTTTTTGAAATACCATTCTTTGTGTTCATGTTCTATAGCAATTTATAAGACTGATCTAAACGAGTAAAAAAAAAAACAGTTTTAGTCGAGATTGTGATAGTTGAGTGCAATTGGGTTTTTGCTTCCCAATGTCTCTGTTCTATGTCTTTTTTAATGAATATTCTAAAAATACTTTAGGTTTATCAATCTCAATACAATAAAAATATTGAGAAATACTAAAAAAAAAAACAAATTAACTTACACTAACTTGTAGTTTGATATTACTGAGGTACAAAATGACAGACAGCTACTAAAATCACTAAACTTTTTTTGCCCATTTCTACGAATTGAACAAAAAATTCACAATTGACATCAAACCGTCGTCAGTTGTTTTTATATTTCAGTATAATAGCACTCAATTGCTATTTAAACAACAATATATTATCTTAAAATCATAAGCATATTTTTTTATGTTGTTACTAACTGCTGCCATGCTGAATCTATTCAGTACTCGTGTATTTCGGCATTAGAGCAACGTTTCAGCTATCGTATATTTTTTTAAATACTGTAAAATCGTGCGGAAATTCTAACAGTAATGTATGTTCTGGTGTGTCATCATAATCAACCTTTTTAATGTTCCCACTGCTGGGACTCAGGCCTCCTCTCTAGGCGAGGAAATAGGCCGTAGTCCACCACGCGTCTTCGAATTATTGGTTCTAGGACATGCTGGTTTCCTCACGATGTTTTTCTTCACCGTTTTGAGAGCAGTGGTAATTAAATAAATAACACAAAGTAATGCGCCTGGGTTTGAATCCGCGACTTACAACTCGTAAGTCGGAGCCATTACCACTCGGCCACCACTGCTCTCACTGTTCTGGTGTGTAATAGATCTAAAAATTCAAAGATATATATTACTAATAAATGACATCGATTAGTACTCTCTGGGCCCGCATTAGAACACACGTTGTATCTCTCACAGATAAGAGCCATATATCATAGCCGTATACTTGAATTCATAATTCAAGGTAATTTCTATCCATTGCCATCAACATCACTTAAAATATTGTAGGTTTAAACCATATTTATAGGGGTTCGAACCCAATCAGGCGCATTATTTTGTGTAATTTATTTTATCACCACTGTTCTAATTTTCAAATAATCTCATTATTGTGTTCTAATTCTCATTATTTCTAATTTTCAAATTGTACACTGGACCCCACCCTCTATCATCTCTCTCTATCGCTCTAAAGGTTTGCTGGAAGAAAACTCATCCTTGAGTTAAGCTCGCCTATGTACATGAACTTTGTTATCCACCTATTTTATAAGTTTTTATAGTGTACAATAAAGAATTAAAGAAGAAACCGGCACGTCCTAGAAACAAAAATACGATGACATGTGACATTCACCAAGCCACACTGGGCCAGCGCGGTGGATTATGACCTATCCCCTCTCCTAGAGATGGGGCTTAAGTCGCAGCAGTGGAAACAAGTTAAAAAGTTGATTATGCTTATGCCATCAAGTATCGACTTCATCTAAATTTTGAGCTGAATACCGTTTTTATTTAAACACCCTAAAAATCAGAGATGTGACGTATCTTAGATAAAAGTATCTGAAATACAGATACAAGATACAAAATACGTATTTGCATCTTGAATTTCAAATACTTTTTTATTTTGTATCTTATATTTAGCAGTTTAGTTTTTTTTGTATATTTTCCTGTTATCTTAGTATTTTGAAGATACTTTGTTCCCTAAGATACTTTTACTAAAATAAACTTCGCAGTTTTTGTTTCCGAACGAAACGGAACGCACGCGTTATTTTAAAATTTTGTCGACATTGTCGGGGTCCAAAATGACAGATGGCGACACTATCGTCCTAAAATTGTCATCGTCTAAGATGTCCCATCCCCAACCGCGCGGGCCAAAACCTTAAAAAAAAAGATGTCATACATCACTACTAAAATATAACACGTGTTTGCCTAGCTCTGCCCCTGTGGAGCGACTCTTCTCCTTTGGGGGCATGATCATGAGGCCTCATCGAAGGAAGATGAGCGACAGTATGTTTGAGGAATTAGTTTTACTCAAATCTCAACTAAAACATAATGATTAAGTCTTAATTTTAATGCCTTATTCAAAAAAAAAAGTCTCAATTTTAATACCTTATTAAAATTGAGACTTAATCATTATGTTTTATCCATATTTTGTCTAAATTGTTTTCTCGAATAAATAAACTTACGTTCAATTAATTGTTGTTTCCTTACAAAAGTATTTTATCTTTAAAAAGTATTTTAAAGATAGGTATTTTGTATCTTGTATTTCAAATACCTTTTTAGAAAACTACTTTTATCTGTATCTCAAATACTTTTCTGTAAAGTATCTTACATCTTGTATTTCAGATACTTTGTATAGGGTATCTTATACATCACTGCTAAAAATATGGGTTGCATTAAAATTTGATCTTTGTCTTGTATGCCTTAGAGTTGGATGTTCCGAAATTTGGTGATCATTTCGTATTCTACATTCGAATTCTTTACTAAATTCTATTTTCCTTACAGCTGGTGGCCAATGACCTGATAAAGTTCATGGCTACGAATGAGAACGAGCATCCCCTGGTGGTTCACGGCTTCTCGGTGGGAGGCTACATGTGGGGGGAGGTCTGCGCCCATGTCATGAAGAATAAGGACCAGTGAGTTTGTACAAATTATTTAATAACACATACTCTATTCGCAATAACATTAGATATTTCAACAAACCTTTTTCACTATCTGTTCAACCAATTTGGACCTCTATTCCATAAGCATAAAGATGGTAGTCAAAGCAAAAAAAAAGTTTGTATTGTGGTTACTTTTTTGTGTAAGGGTGATTTTAATATCGTGCAATTTCGTTCACGCATGCGGGATTGCTCCGTACACGTACCCTCGCAAATGTCCATTTCAAACAAGTATGTACTAACTGTACTAACTGCTCTCAGCGGCTTCGCCCGCGTGAAAGCAGAAATTTATCCCAAGAGAACATACTTCCGGGATAAAAAGTATCCTATGTCCTATTCCAGGACATGGTCCATCCGTGTACCAAGTTTTATCAAAATCTGTTTTGCCATTTAGGCGTGAAGACGAGACGTAACAAACAAACAAACAAACTCACTTTCGCTTTTATAATATTAGTAAGGATTTATCCTGGGTGGAACCCACGAGCTCCAGTGTTGCAGTCAGGACCATTAACCACTAGACGAACTGACCTGTCTTTGTTTCTATGTTTCATATGCTTACGAATGTAAATGTCTTCATCTAATCTTCAGGTACCAGCCCGTAATGGACCGAGTGGTGGCCCAGGTGTGGGACTCAGCGGCCGACATCAGCGAGATCACTATCGGCGTCCCAGCGGCCGTGTTCCCCAAGAACCAGATCATGCAGAAGACTCTTCGAGCGTATATGGAGTAAGTGACACTTTCATTGGACTCTGCTGCAGATCCGAGCATAGCCCTTTTCATTAACCTTTGAGTGACTTTAACCCCATTATGAGCGACTAAGTTTCAGCGGTATTTGTCAACTATGGCAACACTTAAATTCACATGCACATGACACCTCGACGGGAAATTGAATTATACAAATGTTTTCTCCGTATGGGAATCCAATCTGCGTAACACAACGCAGCAGCTAAATCTCTCAGCCATGTCGCCATTCGTACTGTCAATATATCAAATCAAAACCGCCCAAGTGCGAGACGGAATTGCGCATGAAAGGTTGCGTACCTAAATCACGTTTTTGTAAGAGAGTCACTTAAAAAAATATTCTCCTATAGCACCAACAGAAATAAGGCGTCTGTGAAAATTTCAACTGTCTAGCTATCGCGGTTCATGAGATACAGCCTGGTGACAGACAGGCGGACAGCAAAGTCTTAGCAATAGGGTCCCATTGTTATGCTTTGGATACGGAACCCTAAAAACGACGTTATAATTTTAAAACAATCACTGATTCAGTAAGCGCATGTTATTCGCACGTGATGATGATAAAACTTGTATAACTTGATAAAAAAAGCATTCCGTATAATGCTACTTATTTGACCTACAAACGACACCAATATTAATGATTATTTTATATGCAATTTAAATCATATGATTATAGTGTCATATTTAATATGATAAATTGATGATATTAAAGATGAACGCAAAACTGTTGTTACTAGGGTCAATAAGCGAAATGGTGATACACATTACTTTATTTACTACACAAATACATACCTATTTTAACTTCGTAAGACCACCGTCCAGTAAATGTCCGGACCGAGCCTAAGACGTTGACGGCGCGCACTGTTCCCGCGCGCCTCAAGGAGTTGTCAGCAACAGGAGGGGCCCAGCTGGGTCAAAGCCTACTGGGGCCAGGGTTATCCGAAAGGAAACTGGAGCCCCGGTATGAAGGCTAGAAGGAACGGGGTGGGTTTTTAGTCAGTAAGAGTCTGACACTATCTCCCGCTCCAACCAAGAGCGGGGGGATAAGATGATTTTTGCCCACCGACAAAAAAAAAGACCCAACCTAAATTTAGGTCGATATACTTGACGGCCTAATGTACTAAAAATAGTCCGGCCCCGATGGGTTGATGACGCTCGTCAAAAATTCAATCCCTATTTATTCCAACTTCAAGGAGTGAAAAAGGTGACAAAATATTGTATTCAACGTGTAACGTTAAATGCGCAAAACCAAATGATTTTTAATTTAATTGACCTAAAACAGTGAGAAAAAAATCATTTAAAAAAATGTTTAAGGTTTTATAAGCAGTTTTAGTTTGTTTAAAATTAATATCTGCATATAAATAAGAACTTTATTATCCCGTGTATGAGAAAATTGGATTGGACTACAACCATTTGTGTTTGTTTACCTATTTCGGCGGGTTTGCGCACGTGATAGCTTGACTTATTCATAAATAGACAGGGCAACATTTTTAATAAATATTTTTTTCAAAAATGTAACCTATATTAAAAAGTGGTTTAATTGATTCTGTTCGTTATTCTGATCAAACTATTTTCAGGTTTTGCGCATTTAACGTTACACGTTGTATAAAACCATTTTGCTTATGGTCATTTTTTACTTTTCCACTGGATCAGCTTCTAAAGGTATACTGCGTACTCTTGTGCCGACGATCTGGGACGCGTTTGACTCCCTACATTTTTAGAAACTAAACTTGTAGAGCTACACTAGATCCATGCCACGAGACGTCATTTTACGTACAAATCAGCGTTACACGTGTGTGTTAGTCTAGCGTAGTTCTAGCTTTATTGATGGTATCTTGTCATCTGCCGGTTTTTTGGAGTCATGTTGTGCGACATACAATCTATAAACTTTCCATTAATATAAAAAATAATTACGATTTTTTTTTTCTTTTTTTTGTTTCTCTCGACGGGGAAAATCATCATTGACGAAACCCGCTCTTGGGTGGAGCGGGAGACATTGTCAGAGTCTTACTGACTAAAAACCCCGCGCCGTTCCTTCTAGCCTTCATACCGGGGCTCTAGTTTCCTTTCGGATAACCCCGACCCCGGTAGGCTTCGACCCAGATGGGCCCCTCCTGTTGCTGACAACTCCTTGAGGCGCGCGGGAACAGTGCGCGCCGTCGACGCCTTGGCTCGGTCCGGACAGTTACCGGACGATCGGACAGCGAGCTACCCATGGCTCGCCGTCCGCGAGCCCACGACTGATCATTTGTTGACTAAGTATAATGTAGCACTCTGTATTTGACTTGTAAGAATCCCTTACCAATAAACTATTATGACTAATTACGTCTAATCGTCAATTTTAGGTGTACTTACGAAGTTAACGATATTTCAACTCAAGGCCACAAGTATATAAAACTACGCCTTTGACCGCTACGAGTGAATTACCGCATAAAACCTTGGGAGAACAATTTTACAATAATTGTTGGCACGCCGATACATAATGTATCGAGAAATTACTATAGGTATTATTACTAATTGATTCGGTAAATGTTGTCCTGTCATATGTATTAATAACTAGCTTTTTCTCGCGACTTCGCCTGCGAACATAAAACGCCTATGTCACTCAGAATTAAGACCTAGACCATGAGCTTTAAAGTAAGAATGTTTTAATCTTAATTCAGTGTGAAAAATGTTGTTATATTAATATGGATCTTCCCGGGATTTTTAATGAAAAGTCCCGTGTGTTGTTATCAATCCCAGACAGTTAGAAGTTGTTTTATTTATAACGAAGTAATTAATTAAAATACAATGTAATTTCTATACTTTGTAGATAAGAAATATCTAGCTTTCTAGATACGTAAATAAAAGATAAAATAATAAGCGAAGCACTACTTTAAACTTGTATGATTTACTGATAAGGTTCAAGGCCAGACGGTCATAAATAATGCTTAAAAGATAAATGGTAAATCTCAGTAATTAAGTCGAGTCAAAATATCGTTAAAAGTCCAAAGTGCCGGAGTTCACCTTTCCATTGTAATCGTTTGTCACCTTTGGAATGAGGCAATCACGTGGCTTCGATATGTTTACTAGGTCACAACTGTTTGTTTGTGAAAACTACTTATGACTGCAAGAATTGGTCAGAAGTTTTTGGCTTATTAAAGCGCTGCGCAAACGGAGACACTTTTTGTTCCAGTTACCGACACCGAACACTTTTTGGTCGTCATGAGTGTGTTAAGTGTTAAGGGAGTGGATGATTTCATACTGATTCTTTAGAAATCAAATATTCACCGGTAGCTTGTATCTGACATAAGACACAAAAGTGTCCACGTTTGCGCCATGAAAAAAACTATTTTAAAATTTACCTTTACGTGTGTATGAACGACAGCAGAAGTGTCGGTCGGCAACACGCTCTTTCTTTTTTAGGCACTAGGGCGTGCCAAAGAATACACACATACACTCGAAAAACATAATTTTCTTTCTGCCGCAGTCGGATAAAAATACAGATATGACCATCCTCAAAGTCGTTCAATAGTTAGACTACAACCAATATCTTTTCATCATTACAGGTACCACATGAAGACCTTCCACGAGGTAGCCACGTCCCACTACATCAGATCCTCGCAGCTGTTCCACACAAACCTGTGCCGCGCACCGGCTCTGTTTCTCCTGTCGCGCAGTGATCCCGTGGGCGCCGAGAGAAGCAACCGCAGCGTGCATGATAGCTGGGTGGAGATGGGGATCAAGGTACTTACTAACTTTAGACAGAGACAGAACAGATGCTGCGTCTTTGTCTGGTACTGTAAATCTACCGGCAGTGCCAATTAGAATGCGGTATTCCACAAAAATCCGAGATAAGAGCAGTTGTGGCCGAGTGGTAACAGCCGTAGACTTCCGCGGTTTCCGGAGACTATCCAGGCTCGCGTTTGACCACTATCTCACCTGATGTTAAGCGATGATGTGGACGACGATGGAACACGCTTGCCTAGAAGCAATCTATTCACTCTTGAGTTAAAGACCCCTAGGTGATAGCTATCAGGAAACACAGACTGCTGTACGCATAATGAATGCGTAGGAAGTTAAAAAATTAATTTGTTTTGCCGCTGTATAACATTACATTATCTTCTATTCCAGTGCACCTGGAAGTGCTGGGACCGCTCGCCGCACGTACAGCACTACACGAAGCATACCAAGGAATACGTCGCCGCGCTGTATGCGCACCTCGACGCCTACGGCCTGGTGTCGCAGCCCGACAAGATGAGGATGAGGTTATAAGTGTAAGCTCTTATGTCTTAGTAGTTAAGGGTCAGTTTTACTTGATTGTAGTATGTACGTCGGTAACACATAGCGTCTTTTTGCAGCGGTACTAAGACAAAATTGTAAGAGACGCCTTAATAGAAAGAATAAGTAAAGTGCTTTTGGACACATTATTCCTACATAATTTGATAGTTTAGGGTATAATTAAATTACTCATTAGTCTATTTTAAGGTTGGATTGTAATAAGAATAGGGTTCATGCTGGCGATGAACTCTGGGACAGAGGAAAAATACATAAGCACTCCACAATATTCCCAACCACTGTGACTTCTGAGAGCCAGAAGTATCTGTAGCCACGACCAGAAAAGCGATGAGCCCTAAAGAAATGATTCAACAGGTTTCGGATCCCGAAAATAAATTAATAAAAAAAATATGGAGAAATAGAATAAGAGATGTAAACCTCTCCTTATCAAGCTGGAGACGGAACAGAGCTAGGCCAATAGGCAGTAAGGGATGTTTGTACAATTACCGACGCTTACCAACCACCTCGACGTTACTCGCCTTACCGCTTGCTAGAATCCAAAACAATTTATTTACAAATCTCTGTCGCTGCGAATTCGCCGTGTGTAACCGATCTCAAGGTTCATATACAAATGGTGCAAATTTTGTAGCTTAACGTTCCAAACGAGTTCATATTTACCATTTTTTTGACAGAACCTGAAAATGACCCATAGGTAATTTAGAACTTTGTATTTTGACATTTGAACGGATCTAATTGGTTGAATCAGATATGAACTACAATTTATTTACGAATGTTGTGAGAACCGTACATAAATGAGTGTTGTTTTAGAATATACAATATGTGGCTATAAAATGAGTGAAAATTGAGGTAATTTTATTATTTCCGAACGATATTACTTTATATTTTAAAATAAAGGGTGCTCCGTGCTTTGGTCGCATGCGGGCAGCTATCATAATAGGTATGTTAGGACAATTTATTATTAAAATAAAATTGTGCTAGTTTTCACGCAACCTTATTTGTTCAAAGCGAATTTACCCAGCGACTATAACTGCTGTTGTAGCCTGGTAAAATTAGGACAAATTTCATCGTTTGAACTAAACGCGATCTAAACTGAGTTCTAGCTCCTCAAGAGTGGTGTTTATTTCTATACTATTATGTAAATAATAATAATTTATTACACCAAAGAATTTGTCTGTTCTCATAATTATGATGTTATTACATTACATAAAAATTGTGCCTAAATCAACATTTACTGCCGAACTAGGCTTGGATCCTGTATTTTGTATACTAAGCTCACACTAACCTACTTGAACTCAGTACGTGCTGATCGCGTTTAGTAACTTAAAGAATATTGGAAAAATATTAAAAACCGTCGCTAATTACAACACAAGAACATTATTGACCAAATCTTATGATTCGCGAATAAAGCTCATCGGAGCTAACTTTTAAATATAATGCTAGAGATTATGTTGTAACCAACTCATGCAACATCATGCTCAGCTATTTTAAGCTAAAATTAAAGCGATATTGCTCATATTTTGGCCTAAAATTAATTCTTAGCCAATGCAATAACAACATTGATTTGTTGACATTTTATTTGTTGAATGTAGACCTAATGGGTTGTCGTACTTTTATTGTGTTGCTGGCAACACTCCACAATGCTGCTAGTGGTTTATTGATGGATTTGTTCAAAAACGGTTTTCGAATCGACGAATCGTTGAAATGATGTCTTGTCTCGTTTCGTCATTTAATTTCAAATATGAGAATAAAAAGGATAAAACTATCACGAAATCTAACATTAAAAAACTTGACTCTATTGTTAAGTATTTCTTTTGTTACTTTTACTCGACTCGACTTCGACTTCCGAGGTGCGTTTACATTCAAATTTTATAGTTTAGTTCGGGTATTACTAGTAGCATACATTCATACTTAGTTTTAACTAGTTATGTTTTCACTCTACTGTCGCACTCGACTAACCACTCGACCAATGTAAACTTAAATTAATTCATGAATCCCCAAGCGACCACCGGTGGCCGCGCATCTATTGTCTTACTATTGTGTCTCTAATTGACGGTATCTGAAGGGTTAATCAACAACAATTCCTTTATTTTAAATACTTATTTATCAGTTTCAAAATGAATTTAAAACACCAAAACTATTGTCAATTACATTTTTACACATATAAGTACTAAGTAGTGAATCACGTCTAAAGTATTAAAGTAAAGAATTTATATCATGTCTAGTTTTTAAGATTTTTTACATTATAGTTTTAGTATAAGAGAATATGCACTGTAGTTTTAATATTTAGGAAATACACTTTTATAAAAACCTTTTCGTAGTATTTTTTTTAATTTAAGATACCTGATAAAAAAAAACTGGAAGTGCGAGTTGGAGTTGCGTAATGAAGGTTCTGTATAAAAATAAATACATAGTTCAATTTCCAAATCGCAAAAACATTTTTTTTTCTAGATTCTAGATCAACGGGAAGTACCATAAAGGTTTTGATTTCTTAGCGAGTGTTAAAATATGCGCCTAGACGGAGCATAAACGGCCTCATATTTTTTATATTTTTTTTCTGCTTAGGATAGCAGACTTGAGGGGTTCCATTTTTGTCCATTTAAATACGAAATTCTAAAAAAATACTGTGATTAATAATAATATATGAAACTGTCACAACTGAAATCTAAATATGTCTGTGTTTATAAACTACCGCAGTCGAAGTTCTGCATTATTTTGTTATACCATGTATTATAAAAAAAAAACTTTAAAACTAGAGTTGTCTGTGGACAGTCTTTCAATAAAATATTTTTCTTTTGATTTTATAATTGGAATTACGATATTAGAGTAGACAAAAAAAAGAACACAAATGATTGTCACTTAGAAAAATGAGTAAATGACTTTTTCAATGCAGTGCAATTTAGTGCAGTGCAATAAGAGTCATCTTATGAACAAGTCATAAAGTGACTCTTATTGCACTGCACTTGGGTATATAATGGCACTTGTTACCAAACTGTGACATTTTGATTACCATTACGCACTAGTGCTATAATGTGGTTTAAACCTTATTGTTAAACCTCCCCCCCGCCTTAATTTTATGACATTTATCATATCAGGATGGGTACAGGTCGTCGCCCACGAGGAAAAAAAAATGGGCGCCCTTATGAAAACAGATTTTTACCGCCACAAAAGTTTACTAGTTTTGCAGTTATTTTATTCACAAGTGTATTTAAAAACGTCGTATGATACACGTGAGTAATTAAAGATTACCGTTCTCGGCTTTCTTAAGACCCTCGCCATGGTTCGGGTCTAAATACCGCCTCGACTGTAATCACTAAAATTACACACTTATATCATAATGTACTAATTGTACCTGCTGTTATATGTACCTGCAGGATATCTTCCAGCCCACAAAAGAAACCAAAATTCTAGCGATTGACCCGGTTTTCCGTGTCGGTAAAACATAGAAATTAATAAATATTCTAGCGTTATGTTTCTCATAAATCTTATTTTTTCTAACTATTTATTATAGACTAGCTTCTGCCAGCGACTTCGTACGCGGATCCTGTTGCTTATGCCAGCGACAACGGGGTCGTCAAAATCAAATATCTGAAACGTCTGATGTCGAATTCTAAGAGCCCGGGGACTGGAAAACAACGTGATGCGCGAGACGATTCGAGACGTTCCAGATCTCTCCCTTCCACTTACGCGCGTGACAGTGCACACACCTTAGACATGGAACAAATGTCTCCGTATTCGATGTAATTAATAAATGGGTATAACTTTGGTGTTTCTATACCGATTTCTATGATTCTTTTTTTATTGAATAGATAATAATGTTAACTTTTTTTAATTAGGAATAAATGAGAGTGTTATAAACGTAAGAGTAGACAAAAATAAACAGAAAGCTCCGAACTGCTAAGCTATCGGGAGTTACACGTGTTATTGTGAGTCAACCATAAAAGATAGACATATGCTGCCGTGGGATATTTTTTATATAATTTTAAAGAGAACATTTCCGTTATACATGATTTCTGTGTAGCTTTAACCATTAAGGCTGCAAACGCGACGGAAGCTTAAAAAATGGAGTAATTTCTCCCGTTTCCCCAACATTTCCCTTCACTGCTCTGCTCCTATTGATCGTAGCGTGATGAAAAGTATACTATAACCTGCCCAGGAGTATGAAGAATGATTGTACCAAGTTTCGTTAAAATCCATCGAGTAGTTTTTTTTTTCTATAAAGAACATACAGACAGACAGACAGACAGACAGACAAACAAAAATTTTACTGTTTGCATTTTTGGCATCACTATCGATCACTAATCACCCCCTGATAGTTATTTTGGAAATATATTTCATGTACAGAATTGACCTCTCTACAGATTTATTATAAGTATAGACTAGCTTTTACCCGCGGCTACATCCGCGTACACAAAATATAGCCTATGTCACTCAGAAATAAGCAGCTTTCTATCGGTGAAATAATTTCAGCAATCAGACCAATACTTTCTGATTACCTCCTACAAACGAAAAAAACAAACTTTACCTCTTTATAATATTAGTGTAGATAATTGAATTATTACTAAAGTCCGGTGAAATTTAGTGGTCAAGCGCGATGTGAGCCTATCAATAATGAATAAATATTCTGAACCACAATTCTTGAGTTCAGACAGGCAGATGTTTCTAAAGAGGAACTAACCTAATTAGAGTTAATAAGGCGAGTCACGCTACACGACATTCAATACCTATTATTACGATGATATGAACAATGACATTGGATGTTTTCCCACCATAGAAAAAAGATCGTGCTTCTTCTTTCTTCTCTTCTTCTTAGCTCTTGTACGTGTCAGACTTTTCCTGATTAAAACCCACTCCTATGTTCCTTGTTTACCTTCGTTCCAAGGCCTCGGGGTTCACTTTCACATAGCCCATGGACCAGTAGGCTTCGACCCAGCTGGGACCCTACGGTTTTGCTGACATTTCCCTGAGGCGCGCGTGGAATATAACGCGCCGTCGATGACTCGAGCTCGGCCCGGACGGTCACCGGTCGACCGGACGGTGAGCTACCTATTTCCGTCCGCAAGCCCACACCTATGGTGGCTGGAAATCGGGGTCTAGATCCCAGCCGCTGGGTAGATCCCAGCCGCTGGGGCGTGAGGACCGTTGCTACCGAAGGAGGCGGCCGCATATTTCTGCTTCTCAGAAGGCGGCGATCGAAATGGGCATTAATAAAATGTCAGAAGCAAACCAGCTGGATTCAGATCTGCATGATCTATGCAAAAGGTAGGCGACCTCTACTCACCTCTTCGAGGGACTGCATAGATTAACACCTATAAATTATACTCTATAGACACATATTTATAGACATTAGTGTCCTCACACATAGGCCACAAAAAAAAGCTAGAAGCGGCCACAAAAAAAGCTGAAGCACACGACAGCTTGTAGCCGGAGAAGCTTGAAGCGGCTTCTAGCTTTTTTTGTGGCAACACCGCCGCACATGAGTCACAAGAAAAAGCTTGAAACGGCTTTTTTTTGTGACCCGTGTGCGGGGACACTTAGACGATTCGAATAATATAAACCGGCTCATTATTTATCTCATTATAGTAATATTAATTTTCTTTATTTTTAGTATTCCACAGTATCCCACTCCTGGGCGTCGGCAGTCACAGGACGATTCCCGACCGCTTCTTTCGCACGACGGGCATTTTGTGGCTGGCCGCTCGCCCGCCAAGTAAGGACCGAGCCCGAGTCGTCGACAGCGCGTTGTATGCCACGCGCGTCAGAAAGAGAAATCTGCAAAGCAGGAGGGCCGATGCCCGCCAGGACTGTCCTGAAACGCAAAGAGCAACTGAAAGACAGGTGAACCACCTCCACCACCAGGTGGTCCACCTGTCTGTAAAAGTCTGATATTCACTCCATCTTAGAGTGGGCATTGGAAGATTGCCCACCTCAAACAGCCCACACATATAGTGTTCTATAACAGCTAGGCAAAGACCTCCCCTTCTTCCAAAGCTCTTTGTCTTGGGCGGTCTATGGCTAAATTTGCTCTACGAACATGATCAGATCGTCACCACGATCGACCAACTTTGTGCACCGTAGGTTAAGACAAGTAAAATGCACATGTAAAAAAGTTCTTTTTTCAAAGTCATCATCAAGACTCCCTTTACGATGACCTGATCCAAGCATTTAGCACTGCACTCAAAGCACTGGACTCGTCCTTCGCTTTCTATTTCTTACCTATTCTTAAAGGACACAATCTGACCTAAGTACGTGTACTCATCGACATATCGTAACTCTTGCCCGTCGACCCTACGTTTCGTACTGTTTGTTTTGACCTGGATCTTGGATTTATTAAAAGTCCAACCTCAAGACTTGCCGTGCCCAGATCTTGAAATTTTGAAGATGATGGGAGAATAATACAATGACATCAGTAAAGCCGAAATGTCTTAGATGGTGGCCACCAGCATTTATGTCTCGTGAGTGACTGGTCAGTTAGTAGGCAAGTTGTTAAAAATTTCCTGCAATGCAGTTGTGAACAGTTTAGGTGACAGTGGATCGCCTTGTTCGACTCCTCTTGTTATGATGAAATTTGGACCAGAAATATTTGAAGAGCTAGTGCGATAAATGGTGTCAACTGTCAGTCAATGGGGTCAATATATGTCTGCATAACGTTTTGAGACTCTTAAGCATCAATGGCTGCGTAATGGTCTATACTGTCGAATGCCTTGGCATAATCCACAAAGCCTAAATAAAGTGGTTTGTCAAATTCAGTGTATTTTGTATAGTATGGAGAAGATCGGTTGTGAATTCAACTAACATACATTAAAAATAAATTGAATAGCTCCCGCTAGTAAACACTAACTAACATAGACAATGATTATTCTCCAAACCAATTGACCTTTTAAACTGGCCTGATTAGTGCATTACCAACAAAACTACACAATCACAATTTCTACTCATCCTATTAAATTAAAAGCTTGAACGGTCTTTTTAATATTACACATACAGCATTAGTTTTAGTATAGTTTTGCAAAACCTGAAACACGTGTCTAGTATTTTTTGAAAAATCTCAAAGTTATGAACTTATTTTGTTACCTGGATGTCCGCACAAATATATGGTCACAGGGCCTTCCGAACGACTGAGGGGTGGTTTTGCTCTCGCACCCAGTAGTGTGCTGGCGCCAAATACCCGCTATGAACTGCCGGGACCAGTATTGTACTTACCTACTTATTTTGATTCTGAACAATCTATATTCAGGTTTTGCTACTAAAAATAATGTTGTATAAATAAAACATACAATTGCCCAGCCAGCCCTCCACTTACCGAGCAATGTCATTACAAGTACATCTTTCACAACAACGTTACTGGGGGCAATTTTAGACATATTTTACGCTTCCTCAATAAGTATCCTTGAGCTGATTTTGGCGGCGCCGCGTCAGTTTAGCCGCGACGTGCGTCCGAGACGCGTGTCTGCATACCAAAGGTTGTTGACACACTTTCCGGTCATCGGTTTGCATAAATAAGTGACATTTAATACTATTTTAGAATTTACGAATGTTTTTCTGTGAAATTTTGAATGTGGAATTGTTTTTAATTTTGCTGGATTAAAGGTATGTGGGTGTCTATATATTTTGTGATGACAATACTTACAAAATTATGCATGCATATTATTGTAGTGAGGTTCAGGCGGTGCAAAGGTTGGAGAAAGTAAAAATTAGTAAATATATACAGTAGTTTGTCTGTAGCTGTTTTGTTTCCTCTCTTTAAACGGTATATTTAATAAAACCACAGTTCTGTCTGCTTCGCTTTTTCGCTTTTTTCTTCAATAACGAGGAATGTTTGTGTAATTTGAACTCACGCAAAGCCGAGGTGGATTGCTAGTTTAATTACAATTTTTTTTGCCGGTAAAACAATAACAGTTTGTTTAATGTCGATGTAAACATTTGATAACAGCTTATCATTTTTGTTATCAGTAATCTGATAGATACTCGCATATCTCCGTCTCTTTTTGAATGAGGTCACAGCACGGTCACTGGCGCTATCCACCAGTTAATTAAAAAATGGATGTACGTTTGTATGAAATTTTTCGTCAGATTATAATTTATGCGAGACTTGACCAGAGGTGATATACTCGTAGTTACTTACCTACATACCTAATTCATTTAATATTAACTTCTCCATTTATTATTTTTAATGGGGGTTCCCATTATTTTATACCCGACTAGAATTGCATAAACATTTTGATATACATAAATAGAGTAAAAATACATATATTTTCATTCGAAATGTATGTAGAAACTTCATAATCCATACATTTTCCTACTGTTATCGATGTTTGAACGAAATGAACCCCAGTTTCATAGCCGATACAAATGCTACTGAAGTAATTACTCGCAATTACTGTTTAATTTATTGACCTATATTCGATAGCATTGTAGTTACAATCAGTTCTTTGAAACTGAAAATAATATAAGTAAGTACTATGCGTTCCAAATGAGAATAGGAAAGCCAAAAAAAGCTTATTTGCGTTTAAATGGTTTTGTTTTTGTTTAACTGAGCCGTATTAACCCTTCAGATACCGTCAATTAGAGACACAATAGTAAGACAATAGATGCGCGGCCACCGGTGGTCGCTTGGGGATTCATGAATTAAGAAATAGATAAAAAAGTTATTTATTTTTAAACTAAACTTTTCAAACATTATTTGACAGATCGAGTTCATTGGCTTTCCTATTCTCATTTGGAACGCATAGTACGTAGGTTTCAAGCGTCAACAGCAATAAATAAAATACTTGATGAAAATTAAGATAATTATGGACCCCCACCCTTAGGGGCTGAATTTGTCTTTCTCGGTGCTCGTCGTATAAATGGTAGCTTTGTGCAAAATTTCACGCTCCTAGTCCCAGTAGTTTCGAATGTGCCTTGATATGTCAGTCAGTCAGTTTCTCCTTTTTTTATAGAGATCATACCATAATCATTTCTCACTTTACCCATTCTCGTCGGTCTACAACCATCTCAACATTCTGATCTCCGCTACATGCAATCTTTTTTCGTCCGTCCTTTTCACAGCCCTACATTCTGTCCCACGAAATTGTAGATTCCCTTGAAAACCTTCAACTTACCCAATTAGGTACTAATGATTTTATTACTTTGTTTTTGTTTGTCTCTTGTAGTTACCGGATCGCTATGGAGGCGTTTCGGTTGCGGACTGCGGTTTGTTTCGCCGCCAAACACGGAAGAAGCTTATTTTGTTGTAATGAAGTAAGTAAACTGAATGAACTCCGAATTTTACTCAAATATTTTTAGTATTAAGCCGGGTTCGCCGCGCAAATTTTCTAATAAAACATGTTATTAAAACATGTTACCATTCCTCTCGGCGAACAAAAACTGTTAGCAAACAATGTTTTTCTGTTAGCAAACACGAAAACACGGCGCTGTGGCCCCGGCGTTACACTAATCCGCTATATACAGGTTTGTGTTTCTTTGGGTAAGAAATAATCAAATGTCATTTGAGGAAGTGTCAGATTTGTACTGACTAAAACTCGCCTATGTTCCTTCAATTGCCCTTTGCGTACCAGGGCCGCGATAACTCATTCAACAATCTCGCAACTCGAGTCTCAATTACCTCCATGCTAATCCAATTATTTAATGGAAGCATTTACATAATTATGTAATGGTGGAGCTAAACTATAATATGGATGGATCTGGGCCTTGTTCTGCCCTCCACGATAACATGCCCAAGTCAAGTACTATTTTATTTTATTTTTAAATAAATTGGAATACAAATAACATCTCGAATTAGCTCGACGACAGTTTGGACCTACTGTGCTATAGGTATATAACCAAATAAAAGCAGGAATAATCTTGTCCCCATACTTATGCTACAAAATCGTACGTTCGTCAAAAATCTCCCTTTTTAATAGTGGATCGATTCACCTTCCCCTTCGAAAGGAACCCTCCGATGCGTTCCGATATAAACATAGGGTAGTTCTTCGCTAATTAAATCAGTAAAGTAAGTGGAACGTGAGCGTGCGATCCTGAGATAGGTTCTCAGACTGACCCAAATAGTTTCCCCGGTTGAAATTAATCGGATATCTGAGTCGTAACCTAGTTTACCGCGTTTTGAAGAATATTTTAATCTGCAATGGCGTAACTACAAGGTGCAAAGGTGGCTAGGCTCCCGAGAGTTAGGAGGGCCCGCCCCCACATAACATTGGTAGTTTCGGCAAACCGCACAAAGTTTTCATTCAAGCCATTGGGCTCGAGAGAATAATTTATTTTATATTTTTCCGTTTGAAGTATCTGTTATTTGTTTATTGTGCAAACCTACCACAGTATTGTCTTTTTTAACCCAAAGGTTGACTGGTAGAGAATGCCTTGTTGCATTAAGTCCGCCTATGTACCACTACTGTACATGAAGTTTAAATAAATAAATATTTTGATAATATTTATGGCGAGACCAAAGAGATCTATTTTTAATGGCAGATCTTAGAATTGATTACTACGATATGGCTAACTAAAACTGGCCAGATTGTTTCTACATAAATAATATGGCCAAACGAGGATTGAAATATCATCAAATGATAACGTTTAAACGATTTGGCCAATTTTAGTTGGCCTATCATGAAGGTATCAATTTCTATGATCTGGTCACGACATATCCAACACTAAAAGATTTTTTCCCATTTACCGAGGTAGGTTATACATATAACATCACACTACGACTCACAACAGAGGAGCAATACCCTCACACATGGATTAAACCACGAGGGATAGCTAGTTTGATCATATCCCTTTTTTATGTACAAAATGTTGTTTGATTATCATCCCATACCTTTTGCAGGCAACTTCCCGTCCGCTGCTGTCATGTGTCCCCATCGTGATGGCAGGGGTGAACCGCGCGGCGCACACACAGAATATCTACCAGAACATGGTGTATATCAGCAATGACAAAGTCAAACTAAAAGCAGATCCTCATACTATGAAGTAAGTTCGTTAAGGTAAACATTAAAAAATAAATATAAAGCAAATATTAACTATCGTAATTTATTTGGCCATTGGTCAAGATAATTGTAGCGACATCTATGGCGCCACATAAGAACTAAGAAGAAAATACGAAATCCCGCATCGCGCAAGCAAAGTTCTCCGCGTGATTTGAACAATTAGAACAATTGGTCGAACAAAGCATTCGGCCGAAATACAACAATTAATTATCATTGTCTGTATTTCCTGATAGCTTAGCCTGACAACTTAAATAGGGGCTCTTTAAGTCATGAGTGAATAGGTTGCTTTTAGGCAAGCGTGCTCCATCGCCGGTCCCATCATCGCTTTCCATCAGGTGTGTGTCAAACGCGAGCCTATCAATAAAAACAATTAAAAAAAAAACATTGGTTGACTAATTAATTACCTACCATAAGATTTTAATGTTATGGCGGGTAATTTGTAATTAGTAGGTAATCTCGCCCTTTCTAGTCAAATAGCTTATTAAATGAAAGTAGAAATTCAAACCAAAAGAACATACTCCCAGTATAAAAAGTAGGAGTTACGACCTATTTCAGGACGGTCTACCCGTGTGTCAAATTTCATTCAAATTTGTTCAGCCGTTTCAGCGTGAGAAAGTAACATTCTAACAAATACGCAAATAATACGTAGGTAGATCATAATTATTAAGTATGATTTTAGAGTAATTTGAAAAAATAACTTTTATTATCCCGTGTATGAGAAATTTTGATTGCACTGCAACCAAAATTTCTGTGTTTGTTTACCTATTTGGGCGGGTTTGCGCACGTGATGGCTTGACCTATTCATAAATAGGGCGACATTTTTAATGAAGATTTTTTATTTAATGTAACCTATATTAAAAAGTGGTTTAATTGATTCTGCTCCTTATTCTGATCAAACTATTTTCAGGTTTTGCGCATTTAACGCTCCACGTTGTATAATTCTTATAAAAAAGATATAAAATCTATTTTCTTTTTCAGATTGAACCAAAATATAGACAAGCCGTTATGTATAATAATGAACTGGATGCTGGCCAAGCCCCACCACGTGGACAAGTACGCTAAACTGTACTTAGAGCATGGATTTGACGTGGTCTCCGTGTCCTGTTCACCCTGGCAGCTCATGTGGCCGGTGAAGGGATCACAGGTATGTTTCTATTCAAGCGAACCGAAAGCGCTTTTCCTATATTGGAATTGGCTTCCAGTCTTCTTCTTCTTGGTCTTTTCACTCTTGCTAGAGTAGTTGTGGTTATCACGTATGTAGCTCGCCGGAAGCCGTCAAGGTACATCACACAACTTCCCGCCACTTTTGCCTGCTGGCGGTCATCCGGGCGCACTCGTACAATGGGCCGTCAACAGCCGTTTTAATCTGATCAGTCTATCATATCGGTGATCTGCCACACGCCTTGTACCGTCCACCTTTCCTTGTATAACAAGGTGTTCGATGGAGCCACCTATCCTCCGCACCGGGCCAGCGTACACAAGTGTTCCTTGACGCCCAAAACCTCAAGAATGGAAGCGTTTGTTCGGAACTCGATCCAAGGCTTCCAGTCTAACCTCTTGCAAAATAATATCTAAATATGCAGCTAAACTGGCTAGTCAGCCGGCTTTTTGTTTTTAAAACCTGGAAACTCCAAGAATTCTCAAGTCAAGAGTGAAGAAGAGAAATTCTAGGCATGCCTGCTCCGACATCGACCGCATCATCGCTTGCCATTTCGTTACGACATAATTACAGCATTAAGTTCCCTATTTCTGGAAAGATATCACGGCGTCCTCACCTTCCGCATGACTCAGGTCCTCACTGGAAATGGTAAGTTGGGGAGGTTTCTGCGCCGGATTCTTACGGAAATGTTAAATACCAGTATTTTATAAATATCCAAAAGGAACATACTCCCGGGTTAAAAAGTATCCTTTGTACTTTTCCAGGACATGGTCTATGCAACCAAGTTTTATCGAAATCCATTCATCTCATTAGTTTTTCCGTGACAAACATACATGCAAAGTTTCGCGTTTCTAAATTAGTTTGATGTTATTCTATCTCGCATTCTTTGCTCTTCTTTCAGGTGATCGCAGAAAGACTGCTAAGGTTCATGGAGGTGAACAGTCAGAACCCATTGGTGCTGCACGGGTTCTCCGTCGGCGCGTATGTGTGGGCCGAGCTGCTAGTACACGCAGTGAATAATAAGAACAAGTAAGTTTAAGTACAGACAGCTGCATCACTTGCTCATTAAAAAACCTTAAAAAAGTGGTGTAACCAGTTGATGAGGCTGTCCGTACTTACCTGTTCATCATCAGCTTATCGGTACCACAGGACATAGGCACAAAATAGATAAGTACAGAAGACAATCTACATACAAAGCGCGCTCGAGCAACGCACACATAGACACTGCTCACGGACACGATATCTCGGCTCAATCGCTGGTCGCACTATAAAAAGTGAAGGCAATTTTGATCTTCGGGTACTTTCGTTCAGTTGCTAGTTGTTACCAGTTTCTTTTTTTAGGAAATCCTTCGTCTGGAGAGAGTATGTTCATGTTGGTCTCTTACTGACTTAAACTCCACGGCTCCTACTAAAATGAGGAAAGGCCCAGTAGGCTACACTACACACTCAACTGACTGCGAAGATTAATGATAAATTGTGACATGTTTCTATCTACATGTCATGATAGTCAGACGCCTCCACGAGCTTTTAAAACGATCCATTTTAAGAGCTAAACTGAACCGTTAGAGATGGCTCTATATCATCATCATCAATTTAGCCGAAAGGCCTCCCCCAAGTGACGCCACAATGAACGGTCCTGTGCGTCTCACATTCATCGGATTCCTGCAACCCTTACCAGGGCATCGGTCCACCCTAGATATAGAATATATTAATAGCTGTAACTCGGCTCTATATAGAGTATATTAATAACTGTAACCCACTTTCTCTCTACCGCTCCCATGCCTAACATTTTAACACGGTAAGTACCTACCCTGAGAGGCAGATCGACTAAATGAAAATGGCTGCCTCTTTCACCAGATACCTGCCAGTATTAGACCGCGTCGCGTCACAAGTGTGGGATTCCGGTGCAGACATCCACGAGATCCCCGTCGGCTTCCCCAGCGCCGTGTTCCCTAGGAACAAATTTCTACAGGAGCTGTTTAGAAGTTATATTAAGTAAGTAATTAAGCCACTCTTTCTAGGATACCGTACACGTAGGGTGAAATCAGAACCCTACAAAGTTTGCTTCCGTCTGTCTGTCACAGGATGGTACGCTCCGCTGGGAAATGTAATCGATGTGTACGTTAAATCTTTATCTCTGATTTGTACGGAACTCTTCGTTTGCGAGTCAGACTCGGACCTTAGAGTGATTTTTTCGTCAATTTTGGGATCTATTATTACGCTTTTATTTAGTTTCAACTGTCCCGATGTTTGTCTGTCATCAAATCTTATAAATTAAATTTGACCCACTTCCCGGTTACCGATTAAGCAGAAATTGTGCATGCATGTGTAAATCAGATGACAATGCAATATTATTGTGACATGGAGCTGATCTGATGATGAAACCGGAAGGTGGCTATAGGAACTTGGTAGTTAAAAGTCACAACCCCATCGTGTTTAGGCTCGTATGATTCGTCTTGACGAGTATTAATCATATAAGTATACCGAGCTATAAAAGCTTACCACGAAAAAATGATTTTCATTAAAAGCTTGTTTCTAGTCTTAGGAGCAGCAGTAACCATATTATATAATAATTATGTATATACAGATAGAATGTGAGTCGTTCGACATGAAAAAAAGAACAAACTGTTCCCTGCATCGAAACCGTGGTGACTTCACAATCGGCCTACAATAAGCTAGCAGTTGACATACCTACAGTTCTATTTATTTGGATCCAAGCCTGACATGATGTAATATGATTTCTCCCTTCCCCAGAACCCATATGAAAGTCTTCCACAACGTAGCAACGAAACACTATATGAGAGCAACGGAAGTGTTCCATGAAACGCCCTGCAGAGCCCCAGGGCTATTCCTGGTATCCAAGACTGACCTGGTGGGCGCTGAGAAGAGGAGCAGAAGCGTTCATGACTCCTGGGTTAGGAGTGGGATCAAGGTGCGTATTGATATTAATTGTCTTTCAGAATCCTCTTCTCGCAGTTGTGTGATAATCGAAAATGACCCCACCGAAATGTCCTCCTCCTTAGTCATTCACCCTTGACAGAGTGTGTTTGACAATGTTGCATTTTCGTTGGCGAGTGAGGCTCCCGCGATGCGGCTCTAGTTACTTGTCACGGTGCCTCGAGAATTTTGAACTATGGAGGTTTGTGTTCCAGCTCTGATAAGGTCTGTTCAACGCGTAGGTGAGCGCCCACGTGACCGCATCCCCTCAGCTTGTTCCTGGACAACGAGTCGTTCCATGGAGTGTTCGTTGCGAACAACGTTATCGAAATATTTAAGGATTCGTACTTCGCACTTTCGACGATAACCTCTGTTTGAAATGTACTATAACTAGAGAGGAGACCTGAGTCTAAGCCACAGAAAAGATGAAAGAGGTTAGAAAGGAAATCTACTTCACTACAGGCAATAAAGCAATACGAACGCGCGTTACGCAACTAACAGACCACGCACACTTAGATTGCAAGTTTGCTATAGGTAGTTGAACTATAAGCATTGCCCTACTTTGTGACAGGCCTGCTCCGCCCACAAGGCTATTCTAACCTCCTTCATCTGTTCTGTGGTCCAAGCAGTGGTATTTCTTATGCTTTATAACTTTAAAATTTGTGTTTTCTTGTACTTATTACATGTTTTATATCCACAGTGTAACTTCAAATGCTGGGATAAGTCACCCCACGTGCTCCACTACATTAAACACCCCGAGGAATACAAAGAAGTTCTTTACTCTCACCTGAACGAATGCGGACTACTCAAGAAGTTATAGTGAACTAATAGGTGAAGGAACTACATTACTACATATAGTTTGCGACTTAAAAGTATTTCGTATTTTCGATGTAAGAATGAAGTGCTGAAGTGTGACTGTTGTTCGGAATCGGGGTTTTTAAATAGACTTTAAGGCTACTAAAAGTAAATAGATACGTACAGAAGTCAATCTACATACAAAGCGCGCTCGAGCAACGCACACAGACCGCTCACGAATACGATATCTCCGAGCGCCTCACTCGTCGAACAGTTCCGGCTCAAACGCTCCTTAGTGTGCGTCCACCAAGCGTAAGTATAAAAAAGAGAAGTATCTCCGTTTGCGCTGCGCAAACGGAGACACTTTTTGTTCCAGCTACCGACACCGAACACTTTTTGATCGTCATGAGTGTGTGTTAAGTGGAAGCAACTGGACACAAAAAAATAAAAAACTTTTTACAAAAAAAATTAAACCGACTTCAAAAAGGACAAAATAACTTTAATTTTGGAAGTCGGTGTTTCTATAATAGATACCTAATCTTGTCTCTTCGTTATTTAACACCGACTTCCAAAATTAAAGTCATTTTGTACTTTTTGAAGTCGGTTTAATTTTTTTTGTAAAAAGTTTTTTATTTTTCACTTTTTAGTTATGGTAGCACCACTAAAAAGTACCTACTCTTCAGCTAAACATAAATTACCTTATAGCCAGAGTGCATCTCATAACGATTCTTATTATCCCAAATACGGTTATATTACATGAATTTACCCCCTCCCCCTTTCCCCTCCCCCTTTTCTTTCAGTCAGTCATCGACTACATGTATAAACAAAGCAATTTTGCTTGTTACGGCAATTCTGCTATGATTCTATGAGGAGTTCTGTTCCATATCTTCGAAGTTCATGTTCAGATCATAACAATATTTCTATGGGACCAACTTGGAAGCATAACCTTTTAATAAAAAAAAAAAAAATCAAAATCGGTCCACAATTGACCGAAATATCGGTGAACATACATACAAAAAAAAAAAAAAACATACATAGAACCTCCTCCTTTTCGAAGTCGGTTAAAAATGTTTACGAATGCGCAGTGAGTGGATGATTTCATACTGCTGCTATAGAAATCAAATTTTCATCGGTAGTTTGTATCTGACACAAAACACACGTTTGCGCACTGCCTAAATCTGAAATAGTTTTTGACTGGTTCATCAACAAACTAAATTTGTGATTATTTTGTAAAGTCGTCGGATAACTTCTCCCGCTCCGTGTAGAGTGCGAGTGTTTGTCAGACCTGTATTCACTAAAACTCACCCGTGATCCTTCAGTTGCTCTTTCCAGTTCCGTGGTAACTCTCGAACAATTCCGCAATGGATTGATTCCATTCCTTCTTTATTTTTGCATCAACTTTGTCTTGTCTTGACGACTTCATAAAAACAAAATATTTTCTCATATAGTCGTATTTTTTTTTATCATCGTTGTAGTTCCTATGGGGATAGTCACAATTTATTTAAATAAACTTCCTACTTAAGACGAATTAATCATGCATTTATTGGATGCATTTAAAGTTATGGGCGTCCATAATATAAGTAGGATCTAGTAATATAATATGTCAATGAGTAGGATACTTATATAAAATCTTTACCTTAATGTAAGAGACCAATGACATAAGTATTTCATTC
This sequence comes from Mythimna lalbum, assembly GCA_949319445.1. NCBI lineage: Eukaryota > Metazoa > Arthropoda > Insecta > Lepidoptera > Noctuidae > Mythimna > Mythimna lalbum. The sequence continues at coordinate 11,979,250 of OX439357.1, read as the reverse complement.
AGTAAATAGGCATAAGATGGCGTGAGTATTTATGTTTTCAAAATTTTATCAATACAAAATAAACTTGTCTAAAGATAAATTCTATTTTGAATTTCACAGCACATATTAAAACTTATATTTATTTGGATATGGGCCTTAACGTTGTACTAAGTACATAAATTGTTTATTTATTATTATTCAAGTCATAAATATTACATAAGATTTAAGTGTTTTATTTAAAACTTAAGGCAAAAGATTCTGTAACACATAATAATTAGATTAAGAAAAACTTTTGTTATTCTATCTAATGGTATTTTTGTATGTTATTTTGTAAGGTTTTTGTGTACAAACTAAATAAAAAAGTACTTAAATCTGGTTGTTTTATTAACAGTAATTTTGTTATTTCTTCCAGTTTTTAAATAAAAGCGACCGTTCGAGTTTTCATCACAAAGTTTAATGCCGAAAAATGAATCCAACAGGTCAACAATATTTGTATTTCTTCAGGCTACTAGTGTTAGTAAATCAGGTCTTATATAATAGTATATACGTTGGCCTAAGGCCTGTCATAATCAGTGGCATGTAGGTAAAGCTTAAACAGGCCCACCTGGCCAAGAGGACCTACCAGGCGGCGGGAGTCGCAGGGTGAGTTCAAGCCACCGTAGGCACGGGCTCGTCAGCCCGTCAAGTAAGGACCAGGCCCAAGTGATGGCGCGCAACGCATTAAGTTCCTGTTAGAACGTCTGAAAGAGTGACCGTGGCCTTGGAAAGTCGCAAAGGGTAACAAATTTTTTTTTTTTCATTTATTTATCACATAAAGAAAATAGGTAATACAGAATTTTTTAACTTAAATAGCAACTAAAAACCATTAAGGTTTAAACTTGTGCTATCATGAATCTAACTCAAAATCGAAACAAAATTACATTTTTTATATGTATACGTTAATGTCGATAACAATTTAACTCTTCTATTGAGTAAAAACATTTTTATGTAATAGGTAGGTTTTAGTCAGTAAAAGTCTGACAGACCCTCTCGTTCCACCCTAGACTGGTAGAAGTCATTAGATCATAATCATGTGTGGATAAGTAATAATTACTACTCTTCCCAAAAAAAAGTAGCCTAAATCCCGATTGGTTTTACCAACTAACCGATTATGAATTTAATCTAATCGTACTTGGCAACACGAGGCCCGATCGATTTGTTTGTAGGCACATGGATATGTAATATGTATTATTTAATAAATTAACATTTTATTTTGTCCTATTATAAATTGACTCTTCACTTGGTAATAATTAACTGTGTGTGTGTGTGTGTGTTTACATAATTATTAATGATAATAATCATTACCAAGTGAAAAGTTTGCAGAGGTCAGACATTATAGGCCGAATACGATCTATGAGAACAGCCAGAATAGTATCATAATAGTTTCATAATTGTATCCGAACGATTATTTTTGCTTCTGTGGTATCAAAACTGCCAATGTCAATTTGTCTTGTCAAGTGTCAAGTCAATAAAAAACTCAAAAGTTCAAAACTGTCAATTTTGCGCTGCGCAGCGGCGCATGTGATAGAAAATAATTGAAATATTAGGGATTTAAAAGTATTTATTTTCTAAACAATTCAATTATTATTTCATACGAAACGTTTATTTCCAAGGTTTAGTAAATTGTGGAACTATAAACATCAACAACTTGATAAGGTTATGTTTTGGTGTAACACGTGAAGTTTTCACCGATTATTCCTCAGATTTTATTCTTTCCTTTGTGGGAATCTGCACGTAAACACTGCTAAAAGATGGGTAAAATTGACGATGAGTTTTACTCAGGCGTTAACGATGCTAAAGCTAACAAAGAGGCGGCTGAACGTAATGGCAGGATAATCGTAAGGAACATATCTTTCAAAGCAACAAAGGAGGCTTTGAAGGAGCACTTCGCTAAGTATGGAACGGTGCAGGAAGTCAACTTGTTGAAGAAACCTGATGGCAGGCTGGTCGGATGTGCTTTTGTGCATTTTGCTGATGTCAGTAGTGCAGAGAAAGCCATTGCAGCTACAAACAAGAAGCCTTTTCTAGGTAAGACCAACATTGAATAATTTTATGTGTTTTATAGTCAACAAGCTAAACTTTTGGGTCATAGAAGCATAAAAATGTGACTAAATGCCATATTTTTTTTTTGTAATTTAGGTAAGACTGGCCGTAACCTCAGTCTATGTGTAAAATATTGTATAATATTGCTGTGCTATTTTTCTATTCTTTAAAATAAATCTGATCTAGCTTAGTAAGTCAGCTTGTACTGGTTTGGTCACCTCTGACTTGCAGTCTACTACTCTACCTAAAGAAAATGCCAAATTCTATTAGTATAGTCAAATTAGGTCATTTTTTAATAAAGATTGGATTAAATTCTCTGGAGAGGAAAAAACGTTTCTGATGGTTTTGTAGGAATGAAAAATGGTGTATAAAAAATAAAAATCATTTTGCACCCCTACGGAAGGGGGTGAAAACTGTTAATTGGTTATAATTAACCAGAGAATACAGTTGGGCTCAGCGTAATTTTTTATATGGTATATTACACCTCAATCTACATTATTACATTTTATTTATTTTAATCGGACCAAAGCAGCGTTAGAAAAAAAATAAAAACAATAAAAATGTTATTTTTGGTCATTGCGGCTTTAGGGAAAATAGTGTAGTTTTGTAAACTGAGGAAAGGATTTATACATTTTGACCTAATACATGATTGATTTTGCACCCTAGTGCGACGTACGGAAATTAGTTTTTCACGATTTTGGGCTGTTGTACTTCGGGGGAAATTAGTGTAGTTTTGAAAATCATCACAATCATATTCATTTGGTTTCCTTTATATTTGCACCCTATAAAAAATTAGAATTTTTATAGGGAACATTTATTTTTCTAGTATTGTAGTAATTGTCAAAGAGCTACTACGCCATGGAAGTGACAAGCGCGCGACCACGAAGCAAGTACAAAGAGGAGATGTTGTAATAAGATTTCCCTAAGTAAAAAAGCGTGACATTTTGCGGGGTGAGGGGTGTTAGACTCCGCCCATTTTTTTATTTGCCATCTGCCGGTCAATAGCAAAACTACTTGCTCGTTCTGTTGATTTTATTTTGTAGTTACGTAACTATCTCACACTAGATGTCATTAAGTGCAGGATGCAACAGGGTCGCACTCAGAATTACCAGGGATATTTGTTTTTTAAATTAATTGTGTAAGTGTAAACCATCCGATACGTATATTTTTCATTGAAATAGTTATACTATTATTTGATGAATGACGAATGAAGATCATTCGAAATTCATCAAAAACCTTTTTATTGTAACATTTTTTTAAATTCTATTTTTATTAGGTTTTACTTTTTTAAAGGCTTATTTTTATAGAAAGAATGATCAAGATTGATTAAAAAGCTAGTTTAAAAAAATACTTTAAATTCCGAAACCATTCAATAATAGTAAATTATGTGACTAGGGGATAAAGCAGTGTCTTAAAGTCGCGGGCGGCATGTTGAATTCCGAACGAAACGAAGGTTGCTGATTTTAATCCCGAACGTTAGTGAGGGATTAATGTAATTAACTCCCGAGCATTGAGAGGGAGATTATAAAGAAACCAGAGTGAAGTGAGGAATTCAAGCCGCCCAAGACAAAGACAGCGTTATCCCCGTGTTGCATACTCTACTTTTTACACCAAATGTGAGGTAATTAAAAAACAATTTGGTCGACCAAATCATATATTAAAGAAATATAAGTATTATACTCGTATTTACAAGTTCATAAGCCGTGGGACATTCGGTAAAATAATTGGCTTCTAAATACTGCCCTGTATTTTTGCTATTTGACGATAGATGGCGACCTGTTTACAAAATTATATAAAAACTACAAAAATAATATTTTGGCGATTAAAGGACCTTTAGGGATGAATGTTGATCAAATTTCAGTACGTATAATTATTAAAATATATTAATACTGAGCTCTACGTGCCTAAATATATTTAGTTCCCATGACACAAAGTGTCGCCATCTAATGTCGAGTAGAATTATATTTGGAAATGCTGACTTTAAGAGATTGTTCTAGAAGTATTTTAATAAATTATGCCTAAAATTACTTACAAATGAAATGTGATGGCATCCATAGCATCAGAACGTCTATCCAAGTAGTTTTTACAAGATAAAATATAACATTTAATTTTTATGTTTTTCTATCGCGAATATAATGCCAAATAAGTAGGTTTACGAAGTTGTGCACAGGACGAACGCCAACAATACACTGATTTAAGCCACGCCCACCGTGATGACGTCAGGACTCAGTTGAGAGTCACAGTGCACAGTTGTTTAGGCCACCTCCTCTTCTATACTTACTCCGTGCGCGCGACACGGAATAATAAACTGACAAGAAGAGATAAGCGTCGTCATCACGTATGCGCGTTGTGGGATGTGTTGACGAGTACTCACTGATGTGAATGCTCTGTTAGTAAGTTTTAGTAAAGAAACCTAAAGTTTTTTTTTATAATACAAAAAAAGAAAAAAAAGGTGTCAGTGTCTTCCAAGCGTGTACTTTATTTATTTCAAATAGGTACTGAAATTAATTATATTTCGATTGTCTTTGGAGCTATGTGGGAGCTATAGACCGTATGACTGTGCTGATTATTCTACGTCATCAAGTAAGGTAGATATAAAACATTTTACTTTATAGAAAAAAATGTGGAGTAAAATCTCAATAAAATATATGAAAATTACTATCGGCTCCATCTCCACTGCTTCAAGAGTCAGATCGACAGAGAAGATAAGATACGCAATACATGGACAGGATGGGAAGAAGGGGGCATTCTAACGGTGCGTCAGAAGATCTGGCGAATGGCTTGCGAGCGGCGCACTGCGAACTGCGCGCGTGCATTTCATGTTCGTACGAAAATACACAAAATAAATCTAGGGTTTATTAACTACTAGGTAAACCCGAGGTTTCGTTCGTTTTTAATTACTGCCGCTCAGAAAGTCGATGTCTGTTTATTGGGATTTATAATGCTATCAGTGATATGATAATGGTATGACTATTTATAATACTATCGAAGCAATCCATGTATTTACGAAAAAGTATCTGTTTTTTTATGAAAGAACACCTTATGACTTTTACCACTCTAGGGTGGAGCAAGAAGGTGTGTCAGACTTGTGTGGACCAGGACCACAGGTTTCCTTTTCAGGAATACCCCGCGGCCCTAACGGGCATCGGCCTTGCTAGGCCCCTACTGTTTTGCAGACATCCCTTTGAGGCATGCGTCCGAAATCTTCACGCGCATTTGATGACTCTGGCTTGGTCCTTAAGTGACTAGCGGACGGTGTGATACCCATAGTTCGTTGTCCGCGACACTGTGCTACTGTGGCCAGAAATTATCCAACGACTCTTAAATTCCGGGGCGTCTCCTGGCAGCTGCTAAAGTGTAATGTCCGGTTGCAGCCATCTTCTACGCCAGTATTACTGCTTCCAGGCTGAGGTGACCGCATCCCATTTTCTCTTGCCCCGGACCATGGCCTGAACCAGGGCACGGCGTGCGAGATCGCCGCCGCCGAATGCTTCCACAATGACACGACGGTGTTCCACCCAAGCTCGGCACACAGTCCGCACAATGGTTACATTAATGGTTCATGGCTGCATGGATACCTGGGCGTTTCTTCTTGCCAAATTAGAAACAGTTACCTCCCGAAACACCTATGACCGTCGAGGGCCTGTGTAAAGTGGAAAACGTGAACGCCCGACGCCTCTGTAGCCAGGTTTCAGACTCCTCATAAAACCGTGACAGTAAGTGCATTCTGCCGAGATTGTGGTACCCAGCGTACTCAGGGCTAGGTTGCGACAGTCGCTGTCCCTATATTGACATGAGATTCTTCAGGAGCTCTGTCCACAGTGCACGATTTGTCCCGACGTTACAACCCCACGCACCATTTGTAGTTACGCACTCGCACGTAACGACTATACCACAGATCCAGAAACAGCTAGCAGGTCATCCTGGATAACTACGTCATGTTCATCACGCAGAATGCCAGAAACTTGGTCTACGAGCTACACTTCGCTAAATACACTGGGCAACTCAACAATGGGAAGCGCAGTGAATTATTTCAAGCGTACGAGTCGGTCACGCTAGAACTCGACAAATTGCCTTGTGTTACCCGTAATGGAATAAACAACAGAGAATTTGTTGTATCAAATCCCGATCCTTCTAAAACTATTTTAATGCTAATGGCATCACCAACCACCGTGATGAGATCGTCACTTTCCTCGACCATCAGCAAGATATCCTCCTGGAGACAATTACAACAACAACAAAACAAGACATCATCCAGGAAACATTCCTCAAATCCCACCGCAAAGATCTTAAAATTGCCAACTATCGCGTAACTCACAGTGATAGGACTCACTGTCACGGTGGTGGCATCCTCCTTTACTACAGAAAGGAACTGTACTGTATTATTCTAGCTCCACCCGCACCACTATCTCTCCATGAATACTTGGCTTGTCGAGTAGGCATGACTGGTCTTCAGTCGATCACTGTCATCTCCGCCTACTACCCGCCATCCTCTTTCTCGCCTCATATGCCAGACAATTCGCTCTCACCAGCGTACTCACTGCCCTCATTGGCTTGAGTAACTCCATTATATTAGCGGGCTAACAGCAAGACAACCAACCCTAGAGGAAGGAATAAAGCTTGACTGTGCTGCGTTCCCCTCGCTGGAACAAGACGCTGAGTCATACATACCCATATCACTTTCTGGCAACTTCATAATTATAAGGTTACGTACTATTGAAAAGTCCTCTGTACTTACCTCCCCGCCCCGATAAGAGTGTCGCTTTCAAAGCCTCTTTTTTACCCTAGTCCTCGAGTACATCCAAAGGATGAACTCTAGTTTTTATTACAATTTAGTTTAATACTCGTATTTAGACTAATAAGTTCCGGCCAATTCAGTTCGGAGCCAATTCTACTCGGCTTCATCTATCCGGGGTGTGACCGTGTCGATTACCGACCACTTTGATCTTCTTGGGGTAACGCTGTCATCTACTCTCAATTTCGGCTCCTACATCGAGGCAAAAGCTCAAATGGCAGCCAAAAAATTGGGGATCTTAGCAAAGGTGAGACAGTATTTCACGCTGGAACAGCTGCTCGATCTCTATCAAGCGCAAGTTCGATAGTGTATGGAATACCGCTCTCATCTTTGGAATGGGTCTCCCAAATACCAGCTTGATGCACTAGAGTCGATTGAGAAGCAATCCAAGAACACACACAAGGCAATGATACACTTATCAAGTCAAAATTCCAAAGGCATCATCGTCATCAAGAGCATCGATGTCGAGTTGCTATCCTGTCGGTTTTCTATCGTTTACATTTTGGAGACTGTATTGTGTATTGCAATTGCACAATTTACTTAAATCCGCCAAGTCGGCGCGGGCGTTGCGCTACTGGTACATGGTGGCCATCCCACCCATACGTACAAAGCGTTTTAGGAACACATGCGTACATCTAAGGATTGGAATTCTCTGCCGGAGTCTGTGTTCCCTGATACCTACAAATTAGGGGTCTTTAAGCCAAGAGTGAATGGTTGCTTCTAGGCAAGCGTGCTCCATTGTCGGCCACATCTTCGCTTTCCATCAGGTAAGGTAGTGGTCAAACGCTAGCCTATCCATAATAAAAAAAAAAGAATTAGTAAGTAATTTAATAATATCCTAAACTAATAAATTGTCTTTACTAAGAATGTGTCCAATAACACTTTCAACGACTCTGAAAAAGCGGAATGAGTAGCCGACAGCCTTGAATCCCAATGTTCGCCCAGCTCTCAACTAGTAGACTTAGCCCACATCGACATGATGGACGCTGAAGTAGAACGTACTCGCTGTCCGACCGTCCGGCAACTGTCCGGACCGAGCCCAAGACGTCGACGGCACGCACTGTTCCCGCGCGCCTCAAGGAGTTGTCAGCAACAGGAGGGGCCCTGCTGGGTCGAAGCCTACTGGGGCCAGGGTTATCCGAAATAAAACTCGAGCACCGGTATGAGGAGGCTAGAAGGAACGGCCAATCCGTTTTTAGTCAGTAAGAGTCTGACACTACCTCCCGCTCCACCCAAGAGCGGAGGCTGTCATAAGATGATTTTAGCCCACCGTAAAAAAAAAGTATAACGTAGAAAATAGTCGCTTAGTTTGTTAGATAATATCCTGGCTCTGAACACTCAAATTTTGTTTCATTTTCTGTAATAATCGTCAAGTACCTATTGAGTATTTTTTGGACACAAAGAAATAAATTATTTATCACTGAAAAAGAATATAGATTATATTGATATATTTAAAAATATCGATATATCGACAGTCCGTTAATTTAAAAAATATCAACAGTCCGAATCTAAGCGCATACAATTTGCACGCTAACTTGCTGAGCCCCGCCTCCGCCCGCGCCGCTGCTTCGACCCCGCGTTCGCCCTGCGAACGTCACGTGGCGCAGTATTGTATCCACGTTAAATTTACATAAACTTCCAGTTATATATTTCTTATTTTTATTAAGTGCAAATGTAGAATATTTAGAATACATCATATATAAAAAAATCCATGACTACACTAATTTGCCCCGAAGTACAATTTACAAATATTTTAAAATACTGGTTTCCCTGGGGTGCAAAAGGGTGCAATTATAACTGGGTGTTTATGATGCTTTAAAAAGCTTATTATGAGTTTGCACCAACAGGCAAAATTTCCCTTGAGCCGCAAATTAAAAATAATGATTTATTAGTGTTTCATACACCTCACACTTTTTTCGCGAAAAGTAATTATACACCAAAGGTGTATCTACAGATATCTAAACTTACCACAACTAGTTACTAATGAAATTTCAAAATTTTGGGACTTTAATGTTAATACCTAATATTAAACGATGTTCCGTACACAACAGGAATGGTGCAAACTCAGAGATGACTTATATTCATGTTTTCTAATGATTCCACAAAAAATTACAACTACACGAATTAAGTCCAATCTTTTTGCTAATTTGACTAGACTATATATTCAGTATGTATTATCTTCTTCCAGAGCGCCCCATTCAAGTGGCTTTTGCAGTATCAAAGAAAGCTTATGTGCAGAATTTAGAAAACAAAAATGCAAGGCAAAGGTTTGATAGTGTCAACTCCGAAGATGACCAGAAACCTTTCAAGAGTAAGTTATTTTAATATTCTTTATTGTTACGAAATCATTGGCAGAAGATATTTTGCATTTACTTAAAATAAGCAAAAAGTTCTAATATTTTTTCCACTTGTTAAAAAGAGAGATCTCTTTTAATATAGCTACAAGACTAATAAATAATTGGTATAAATAGTAACTACATAGTGCTCATCTTTATAAAGATATAGCACTGATGGCATAACATTACTTTTATGGCCTGACTGTCAAGTTTTATAGGTTGTGGATTGAAACTCAGCCAGGTGCATTAATTTGTTTATTTTTTTTCATCAGCTTTTAAAACAGTGAAGGAAAACATTGTGAATAAATCAGCATGTCCAAGAACTAAAACTTAGAAAACATATTATGACATCACCTCTTGCTTCTGCACTGCTCCTTAGTAGTAGATTTTTGCCCACTCCCTCTTCTAAAGACAAGACTCAGCAGTAGGAACATTATAAGGTTGCTATACTGCATCTATACTGGTCAGGATGACGCACAGGACTGGTCGTTGTGGCGACACTTGGGGGAGGCCTATGTCGAGCAGTGGACATCTTGATGATGATGATTATATTGAATAGTATAGCAGCCATATGATGTTCCCAAGATGCAGATCTTGGAAGTAATAATCTATAATTCTATATGACCCCTTTATTTTACAGAAGAGAAACCAGAAAGCACAGAAAAGCAGACGGAAGAAAAGCAAAAAAAAGAACGAGTAAATCGCAATGCTCGTCTTATTGTACGTAATGTGTCATTCAAAGCCACGGAGGAAACATTGAAAGAGCATTTTGCGTCTTATGGTGATATATTAGAAGTGAAGTTACTAAAGAAGCCGGATGGAAAACTCGTGGGATGTGCATTTGTGCATTTTAAAAATGTACCAATGGCTAAAAAGGCTTTGCTAAACACTAATATGAAGCCTTTCTTGGGTAAGTGTATGAGGATATTGTTACTATTGTATTCACTGAAGACCCTTAGGGCTATATTTCAAAATATTCCTAAGCTACCAAACTAGACACCATACAGCAGTGACGAAGGTTCCATATAACTCGATTCCCACCGGCTTCCCTTCAGAAGTTTAGAACACAACCACTCTCTACCGTAATTGAGAAATGGCTCAATCAGTAATTATAAAACTACAAAGCTAACATTACAAAACGCCTACACTAAGTACACTATGGACATTAAATCAACACACGCACAACATGTAGCACTATAAGGTAAGCCGCAGGCGCAATCGGCTTTTTAGCGTTTAAATTTCTATACAAGAATACGTCATGACGTCACATAACCTGCCCGCGATTATAGCGCTCCGGCAAGCCGGTTTTTTTTCGAGTTATTTGATAGAGTTTTATTGAATAGGCTTAAAAACTACTAGACTGTTTTTAAAAATTCTTTCACCACTCGAAAGCTACATTATCCACGAGTAACATAGGCTAAATTTTATTTTGGAAAAAAATAGGGTTCCGTAACATATTTGGGTTTTTCGGACACAAGGTGTAAAAAATCAACCAGAAACGTTACTTATTTTGCGTACGCTGCCTAAACTCTTAAAGATAGAACCGTAAAATGTTCTAATTAATTGTAGATCTTATAAATATCTACAAAAAAGTCCGCGTAACAGTATACCTATCTATGTCGAGTGAGGCACAACAACCATTTTTTTATCTAATAATCTTGATTTTTTTTTGGACTACATTTAAACGCATTTATTTTACTCATGCTATTAACCCTTATCAAAATAAATTATTTCATCACTAAGTACAGTTTATGTAGATAATATTTGGTATTTGAATGATTAAAATTGGACGTTTGGTTTTGAAGTTATGGCGAAATTAAAATATTACGATTTATGCTGCACGACCCAAGCGTCACCAAGGCGGGGCCCGGGAGTGCGCGTGCGGGAGGAGTTTATCTATGAGAAAGGTCGTGCGCGAAGTCTAATAATTTTCGTGCGATTTTTTTTAGACTTCGTTCATAAAACTATACCTACGCAAAAGTTCTTCTCAGAGCTGGTTTTTTTTAAATATTTTAATATATGCCTTTACAATAAATATCAACATGCGCAATGCTCAAAAACAAGAACGATTATCTGATCTAGCCATTCTTTCTATAGAAAAACCTTCTTTACTAAAAATTAAGAATCTTCCCGGCTTTAATGATAATGTCTTAGCGCACTTTGTAAGAAAGAATAGACGAATAGCTTTAGAGTATAAGTAGTATTATTAGTACTTAGTCGATTAAGTTTTGTTTAATTTACATCATATCATCATTTCACCACAAACGGCTTTTATCAAAGCCACTTCTATTATGCTTGTAAGTAGCGTTGCCAGGCGTCCGGATAAAGCCGGACATAGTCAGGCTTTTAAGTGGCGTGTCGGGCCAAATTTGAGCATTTTTGGCTTTTGTTAGGCTTTTTAAAGACCATTTTGTTTAGAATTGTCATTAGAGTTTTGCCTTACCTTGTATCGCTGCTTGTGCTACAAGCAGAGTGGATATGGAATAGTGTAGCAATAATATCACTTAATCTTATGGTATTTTCATTAGAATTTAAAAAGATTTCATGAATTTTATTAGCCTAAAAAAAAATGTCGGCCTTTTTGACCAAACATCCGGCTAAATAGGATAGATTTTCCGGCTTTTCAGTTCCAGGACCTGGCAACCCTACTTGCAAGACACTGTTTCAATATCTCAGTGCTTACACGTATAGTAAAAGTGGACTGAAGATACATCTGCCAATACAAGACTAAAGCCAGGATGCCAATCACAGATTTTCGGTAAGGACTCAAGACTGCGTGCCCGCGCTCGGAGTAGGCAAGCATTTTTTTTGCTCCGGCTTACCTCTCTCAATATTTCACGCTTCGCCACTGCCATACAGTCTCCGGAGTTGCCACACGTCTGAGGTGGTTGTGCCACCAAATTGGTTGCCTAACCAAACGGACCCCAGGTGATTAACTCTCTACAGAGCTGTATATATTTTGTTGGTAGCGGCGACTGGTTGCACCGCCATAGTGTCTTGGTGAAATATAGCCCTTACAAGAGTGGCAAGATGAAAGGTTGCCTTGTAGTGATTATTATGATTGGTCTAATTACAAGATATCAAGTTTTTGCTTCCAGGTCGTCCAATATCAGTAGATTGGGCAGTAGCCAAGAACAAATACATGCAACACGTTGTCAGCCAGCAGTTGGAGATGGAAGAGAATATAAAGAAAGAGGAATCGGACAGCGATGACGATGATAAGCCTCCGCTGAATCTGACCAGCGATGATGTTAAGGACGAGGTTAAGAGTGAGAGTAAGTTACATTATCAATTCCAAAGAAAGAAAAACAAAGTTTCAAAGCTTGTGAATTTTTTTTATGTATTTTGCTGGATTTTATCGGATTTCGGTTGATTTGCAATGACGGTCTGACTAGCTTAATTCGATAAATTGTGACGTGGCGTACATTTTCGCACGAGTGTAGGAGCCAGTATGTTTAAAAAGATATTACAATTGAAATATAACAAAATAGCACTGGAATCTTGTTCATCATTTAAAAGTACTTTCTTTCTTCCCAGGTGATTCAGACGCAGAATCTGATGAAGAAGAAGGCAGTGATTCAGATAGTGATGATGATGACGATGATAAGAAAGTTGATCTTAAGAATGAATCAGACGATGATGATGAAGAGGAGGACAGCGACCAAGAGGGTGATGAGGAAGAAGACGAAGACGATGATGATGAAGGAGATGATGATGAACCAGAGGTAGATGTGAAACCAGATTTCCAACGGTGAGTTTATTGATTTTAGAGAGTATTCTTGCGGGATAGTATTAAAAAAAACTGGGAAAGTGTGAGCCGAACTCGCGCACGCAGGGTTCCGTACTGTCCGTAGAAAAAACGGCAAAAAAATCGCGTTTGTTGTATGGGTCCCTTAAATATTATTTTATTTGGTTTATAGTATTTGTTGTTATAGCGGCAACAGAAGTACATAATTTGTGAAAATTTCAACTGTCTAGCTATCGTGGTTCTTAAGATACAGCCTGGTAACAGACAGACGGACAGACAGCGACGTCTTAGTAATAGGGTCCCGTTTTTACCCTTGCAGCTGAATACTAGCAATCCTTACTAATATTATAAAAGCGAAAGTGAGTTTGTTTGTTACGTCTTCACGCCTAAATGGCAAAACCGATTTTGATGAAACTTGGTACACGGATAGACCATGACCTGGAAGAGAGGACATAGGATACTTTTTATCCCAGAAGTATGTTCCCTTGGAATAATTTTCTGCTATCGCGCGAGCGAAGCCGCTGGGAGCAGCTAGTTTAGAATAAATTGAAATAAAAAATATTTTCCAGGGTAAAACTGAACGACGCAGAAGACGGTTGCACAGTGTTCATCCGCAACATCCCGTTCAGCGTGGACAACGATCAGCTGCGCGAGTTTGCGGAGCGCGTGGGACCCGTGCGGTACGCGCTCGTGTGCGTCGACCACCTCACCGAGCACTCCAAGGGCTCCGGCTTCGTCAAATTTGTGGTGAGTCACATAGGATTAGAAAGAAAGGCAAAGAAAGAAAAAACGTTTATTTTTACCTCACACATACATTTTAACTTAACCCTTCAGATACCGTCAATTAGAGACACAATAGTAAGACAATAGATGCGCGGCCACCGGTGGTCGCTTGGGGATTCATGAATTAAAACAGTTGAGTTAGGATACATAGAAAAGAAAATAAACCAAAAAGACAACTTTAAAATCTGTGTAAGGTCAAAAAAGGCTCCTAACTCAGCATATGCTGCGATATCTATTGAGATAGATAACGCAGCGCTAGTATTCTGTTAGGGGTTAACTATACCCTATTCGCGTTAAGAATAGACATTTATAGAAACCTTTTTTACTGTCTGTTCAATCGATTTTAACTTCTATTTCTTAGGCATAAGGATGGCATTAAAAGCAAAAAAGTTGTTACAATACCAACTATTTACTGCAGCCGCCATTTGTCATGCCACTAACGTAATAAAAGTCAAAGTCGGTTGAACATACAGTAATAAAAGGTTTTCATAAATTTCTATTGTTATTTTGAACAGAGTATAGTGTGATAGCATGAAGAAATGAGATACCGTCAGGTATAGTTAACCGTCAGGTATAGTGAGCGCACTTTCTGAAATAGGGTTACATTGTAAAACTTTATTTAGTACTCAATAACCTGATTCTTAGGAATCGAAAATTTCTATAATCCCTCATTATCATAATTTCTGCCGAACGACGTCAACTAGGCCTCCCTCAAGTGTCACAACAACAAACGGTTCTGTGCTTCTCGTATCCCCACCAGGTCACCGGTCCACCCTGTGGGACCTTCCAACGCTGCGTCTTCCGGTGCGCGTTCGCCATCCCGAAACCTTTCGGCCGTTTCTTTTCGGCTGTAGAGACTACAGCCGAAATTCTACAAAATTTGTCTTCCATATATTTACACACCCCAAGCGAGAACCGTAGAATTGAAAACAAATGTAAAAAAAACTCGCCCATTTGCTTATGCCACGCTCAAATTTTCAGATTATTTAAATATACACTTTTCTGCATGTACTTAACTTATCTCGTCTTAATCTCGAGTTTTACCAACGCACACCAGTATATTATGGATCCATGTGAGGTGCAAAGTGCAAGGTTCCTCTCCATATGTTTTTCTGACGCGCTCGAGTTTTTGCGCAAAATCCCCATCTCGCCACCCTTACTATTTGAAATACACAATTATGATAATATTTTGACTAAGGGAAGGTTCATATCTGACGTAAAATACGCCGAGCGTATTCAGTCGCGTCTATTCGGTCGAATGTGTCAGTTCATATCAAACGGAAAATGCGACATGCCACATGTCAGTTTCTGCATTTAGCATCTATAGAGCGGTTGTGTCGTGTGATACGGCCTGTACAAAAACGATCTCTGCTAATGTTACGCCTAGACTGAATGCATCAATCAAAATACAAGTAGCCACGCGCTACTTTGCCGCTCTTACGTCGACCGACAATGCGTTGACGGAAACGTAATAGACGCTGTACGCTCGACGCACTAACGTATCATCGGTTGAGTGTGAACGGTCAAGTGTTTTTCTATATATTTGTCTGTTCTGGCGTAACGCGACCGATAATACGCGACGCATGTTCTGTCAGATATGAACCTTCCCTAATAGAAGACTTCATCTTTCATAGAAAATATTTATTTCGGATAGATAAGAAAATAACTTTGCTCTTAAATCCTCCAACAAATCCCATTCATTACAGGACAAGGAACACGCAGACACCTTTCTCTCCTTGCCGGCAGACCAGCTCAAGTTGGAAGGCCAGACACTGCAGGTGAAGCCGGCGCTCAAGAGAGAGAACCTACAGAAAGGGAACACCAAGGAAGCTAAGGATAATAGGAACTTGTACCTGGTTAAGGAAGGAGGTATGATGTGCTGACTTGTGCTTGTGTATTTATTTTTTATTTTTGATAGGCTAGCGTTTGGCCACTATCACAACTGATGGAAAGCGATGATGTGGTCAACAATGGAACATGCTTGCCTAAAAGTAACCTATTCACTCTTGACAAACTTTCAGGAAAGAAAGATTCTGTCAAGTATTTCCACTACTTAGCTGTATGTAAAATAAATGTGTTCCCAAAACGTTTTGTATGTATGGGCGAGATATACACAAGACTTCGCTCAAGATACGGGTTACAGGATGGTTCGCAAGAGCTGAGTGGTAGGCAAAGGGCAAAAGAAGGAAAACAGGCGGAGTTTAGTCAGTACAAGTGTGACACTCCCTCCCTCTCACTCCTCCAAGAACGGAAAGAGTTATTAGACGATTATCCACTTTAAAAAAAAGGGTCAAGTCACACTTTTTTTAAGGTGTGAAAATCATCTAAATGACATCTCCCGCCCTTGGGCAGAGCGGGAAAGCGTGTCAGACTTTTACTGACTAAAAACCCACTCCTGTTACCAGAGTCGTAGCTAGGTGACCAAAGGCATTGTTTAGGCCTTATCAACTTATTTTAAAAATTCATCGCTGCTTTATCTTTTATATAAATCCTAAGTTATAAGAAGAGTTATCATTAACATGCACACACAATGATATGGAGACATGGCCGTTGGTAATATGATCGGCAACGATATCTTTCACAGCTTAGTTACCGAATTTTCATGAGTAGGCTTTTCAATCAATACTGCAATGGTCACATTATCTGATTCACTATCAACAGAAACATTTTTCATAATTCAATAAGCGGTTTGTTAATAAGGTTTTGGGGCCTACAGTAGCTCGAGGGCCCCGGAGCACTGCCCCGCCTAGCCCCTTAGTAGCTACGCCACTGCATGTTCCTTCTTTGCCATTGTTCCAGTGCCCCGGGGGTCTCTTTCGCATCACCCATGGCCCCAGTAGGCTTCGACCCTGCTGGGCTCCTATGGTTACTGACAATTCCTTGAGGCGCGCGTGGAACACAACGCGCGGTCGACAACTTGGACTCGGTCCGAACTGTTCAACAAACACTGACGGTCAACTCACACTGACTATACATTCACTACGAAAGGCTTCTCTAATGAAGAAATTATGTTCGCAGTGGTAGTAGCGGGCACGAAGGCAGCGGTCGGCGTGTCAGCGTCCGACATGGCCAAGCGACTGGCGCTGGAGCGCAGCAAGACGCAGATGCTGAAGAATCTTAACAGGTATGTTATGTGGCAGTTGAAAGTATTCACGTGTGAGTTGCATGCACGTTATCATTTGGGATCCTGTGAGATAATCGAGTTAAACACGATCTAAGGTAATCTTGTCATTTTCTCATTTAGGTTGTTCACTAATTTTTTATTGTATTGAATTAAAAAGTATAATAACTTTGTCTCAAATAGCAAATAGCAAAAAAAAATCACATTGTTAGAAATTTTTCAAATCTAGTGGAAGTGGCAATTATTTAGTAACCGAATAAGAAAAACTAATAACGCGTGGATGCCCATATGTACCATAAAAGACACGTCCGCCTGACCACCGCTAAGGTCATTTTTGCTTGCAATGGAAACGAAAACTGCAAAGGGTTTGATTTGGCGTCGCGCCGCAGGCTTCAAGCGATAATTTTTTAAGTGAATGGGCAAAAATGACCGCGATGGTACATAAATGTAACGTCATCACCATTAGGTAACGTGTTTATAAATGAGATGCGAGATATTGTCATCACGTCTCCACTCCTCCACGTACCAATACTTGAACATTGCTTCATTTAATAATTAATTTTGATGCCGTTTTCAGAAAAATATTTTTTATTAGTGGTATTTTTTGGTCAGCATTAAATATTGTTCAAAAATAAACAGGGTAATACCCAAAATATATAATTTATGTTTTTTTCATAACTGTGTCATAAAAAATCACAAAATTATAAGCTTGTTATGTCAGCAAAAATACATAGGCCATCCAGGCGACTGAGTGGTTGTTTTGTATTTGTACCCTGTTGTTTGCTGGCGCCTAATGCCCGTTATGACCTGTCGTGACCTATGTTGTACTTGTGGTGTCAAAATCGTGATCTTTTTAAATATTTTTGGGAAAAAATATAATATGGTGCAAAAACTATTGGAATTATTGGAATCCATTCAGTTACTGATTTTGAACAAACTATATTCAGGTTTCGCATAAACTAAAAATAAAGTTATTTGGTCATTTCTATTAATGTTTTGGTCCAGCATTGAGCTACTACGGTGAGAACATTTCCTGACGGTGCAGTGTGTTTTTGTAGATTCGTATCCCGATACCGGCTGGTGGTGTCGAACCTGCCCGCGCACGTGGACGACGCGGCGCTGCGGCGCGTGTGCGTGAGCGCCGCGGACAGGCGCGCCACCGTCACCGAGTGCCGCGTCATGCGGGACCTGCGCACTCCCACGGGCAATGACGGGAAGCATCCGTAAGTCTATGTATTTAATCTGAACAATTAAATAAAATATTTTTCACACCACCTGCTCGAAAATGTCAAATTATATGTCAAGCAACCTTAACCTAAAGTGAGTCATTAGTAGCCGGGGGCACAGCCGGTCAATAATGTTTTAATTATGACCCGCTGGTCAATAATGTCACTATTATTTTCTCACAGTAGGTGTAAAAAGTAGAGTATCCTCCTCTGGGCTAAAGGTGCCTTTGCCTTGGGCTAGCTTGAATCCCTCGCTGCATTCAGGATTCTTGTATTAACTCCCTCGCTTTGCTCGTGAGTTAAATCCCGAATCCTTCATTGCGCTCGAGATTCAATATGACGCCCGTGACATAAGACACAACTTTAGCCCCTCGGCGCATAATCTACTATTTCATTACTCATACTCTGAAAGTAGGGCTGAAGTTGCCTGAGGAGCGGGCTGAAAAGTATCACACTTTTCGTCCCTAGGGAGTTTTACTTTCAACTGACAGCTGTCAAATTATTTAAAAAAAAAACTAGGTCTATCTTCTTGTTTTCGTAATGAAAAGCACTGTGCTTACCTCGGGGTTAAAGTTACTTATTTAGTCCCTCGAATTAGACGAAATAAGTAACTTTCACCCCTAGTGTAACAATGTACTTATTACAAAAATAAACAGAAGTAAATACCTGAAGGCAACAACGATAAATTACGTCAGTACATACAGTCGTCATCGGTAAGGTCTTCTGGTAAAGGGTTCATGGCGTTGAATTAAAATAACAATTCACAATTTTTATTTCACAGTGGATATAATTTGATAATTTCAGACTTAGGTGTTTCGCAATTTGAGAGAACCAGTAAATTTATTAGGAACATCCGAACTACTCGACGGATTTCCCCCAGACCAGCCATCCCTAAATGTCGCACCTCCAAACGATTCCGCTCATGTGACGTCGATAACATCACAGCGATTCATCCCGCTCCGGTACTAAGGAATCAACTGAGTGTCTTACTGTCGCTAAATTATCATAAACTATGTTCATATTGACCGCGACAAGCAAATATTTACTTCACAGATCAAATTATTCTCCCTTAGACTTATCATCATCATTATTACAACCAAGAGACATCGATAACTCAACATAAAGACCTCCCCATGCATCGCCATTTCGCCCGATCCTGTTCGACTCGCATCCGACACACGACATATTAAAATAATTGTCATTGTTGCAGATCAAAAGGCTACGGTTTCGTCATGTTTACGAGACATGAAGATGCGTTGGCTTGTCTACGGAAACTGAACAACAATCCCGATATATTTGACAAAAATAATGTAAGTAAAAAGTTTTCGCTCCAACTAAAGTTAAGCTTAAATTGTGAAGTTTGAAAATTGATCGACTAGTAGGACAAAACTATATTATTATACCATTGAATAGAATTGCTAATAAGGATACAATTTTAGGAAGTAATTTACCCTGTACTGTGTTGTGTTTACACACACATTCAGTAAATATTGTGGTGTGTGGAGATGTGAATGGCTTTTGGTTTAATTTAACTTATTATATTGTTAGAAGCCTTTAAATTATTTTATTATATAAAATTATATTCATACTAGCTTTTGCCCGCGGCTTCACCCGCGTACATTATCTCAGGATAAAAAGTATCCTATGTCTTATTCTGGGATATGGTCTACTCGTGTACCAAGTTTCATCGAGATCCGTTCAGTAGTTTTGGCGTGAAAGAGTAACAAACATCCATACATACAAACTTTCGCATTTATAATATTAGTAGGATTTTTCTTCATTGACATCTATCTTATTCAATTCGAAATCTCCTATCTAAACGTTTTTATTAGTATAAACCTTAAAAGACTATTCACTTGTGACCTTCATAGTCGTCACAATATCTTAATTTTAATTATATCTATTCCACAGAGGCCCATCGTTTCATTCTCAATAGAAGACAGAACAGCGTTGAATGCAAGGAAGAAAAGATTAGAGAAATCCATAGCCAACAACCCTATAGCTAACCAAAATGGTGGAGACAACTCCAACAAAGACAAGAAAAACAGGAAACGGAAACCGGAAACAGCACCAGATGAAAGTTATGCTAAGAGAAGAAAATTCGGTCAACTAAATAAATTTAATAAGAATAGTAATCAAGAAGAAGATTCCAATAATTATAATAAGAATGATGCCGGCAACAGATTTAATAAAAATAATCAAGGTCAAGGCAGTTTCAACAAAAATAGATTTAATAATGATAACCAAGGTCAAGGACAAAACAGATTTAACAGAAACCAAGGCGGACCTAATAACAAATTCAATAAGAACCAAGGACCCCGCAGAAACGAACCTGGTCAGTTCGTAAGAAAACCAAGAGAATTTGAGTATGGAGAATACACAGGGTTAACAGCGAAAGAAGGTGTTCAGCATAAGATGAGGAGCAACCACAAACTTAAAACACAGGCAGAAATCCATAGACAAACTGTCAAAACAGAGAAAAAGCAGAGTTATCGAGCCCAGAGGCTGAAAATGGCGGCTAAAGAAAGGATAAAGTTGCCAAAACAAAAAATCAATAAGAACCCAAATAAAAAGAGGAATAAAAACCATAACCGATCTAAGTTTGATCGCTTATTGTAAAGCTATCTAATTTCGATCGATTACAAATATAGTTGAAGCTAGTTAGTTTTATTCTTCTGTCAATATTTACTGTAAATATTGTTTTACTACGTTGACACTTTTTTTTATCGAAAATTCAATTTTATCAAAAAAAAACATCGTGAGGAAACCTGCATGTCCTAGAACCAAAAAATTCAATTCGTCTTTGGAATAATCGACGTTCACGAGGACGACGTCGCGATATAACTATTTTAAAATAAATATTTTGATTTGATTTGTTAAAATATTTTGGCGTCTCTCTGCCTAGACCATAAGGTAACTTGAATATTGTTAAATGATTACATTGTTGTAAATAATTTTAAAGGTGTTATATTTTTCCTCTTTTATAACTCATTTGTTATTGGTTAGTTTTACTAACGTGTTAATTTTCGAAGTAATTAAACATTTCAAATGCACTAACAAGATCATCAATATCCTCTTATCCTTACATCGATCGGTATATATTAAACTTGAACACGTCAAAACAAAGAGTAACAACGAATAATTAAAACGCATTGCTGTTCGAAAGCTCTAGAACAAAAGTACCTACCTTGCCTGGCAAGATTTGGAACAATCCTTCATAAGTAGGTACCTACTACTATCATTATTTAGTAGGTATGTAGGTAGATAAGAGAAATGGTACCTTAGGACTCTAACAATAGAGTCTAAATTCGCATGAAAGTGACTTCCGTATATGGCAAAATAAAAATGATTTATGGCCCCGCGACGCGACTATTGTTCTGGATTTATCTTGAGACGTCGGTATCTAGAATTTTCCTTGCCCCGCATATAAATACGAGCCCCCCGACCGGAAGCGAGTCAGTTCTGATTTCGACTGCGAACAAGAGCGATCTACCTAGTGTGCGAAGTGATTTTATCTAACGACCCAAGCGATACTGTAACGGTACTCTAGTGTTAATTGTGATTTGGATTATTGTTGACTGGACTAATTACTTATTGTTTGTGGTGAATAAAGTTCTTTATTGGTAAATCGGCATTTGGTTACCCACGTACGTAACAATATACGAGACTTGTACAAGCATCTCTCATCTTTGGGGAGACCTTTTTGCGAGTTCTAATGAACATTTCTTAACATTGAATGATAGTCAGCGTGACTTGATTCTTGAGGTAGGGAATCCTTACAGAACTCCTTCAGCTGCGAGTAGAGCATCAGGGAATGTAAGGCTAAGAACTCACGAAGCGGTTTTCACTCGCATCAACCGCGGTCGAGGTACAGCTGTTTAATTTCAAAACTTAAGAGCCCTGAGTTTTGTGCATTACCGCACAAAACTCGAGGTTGCGATTATCGGATGCAAACTTAGCGGGTGATTATCACAAGATGAGCGGTTAAATTATCAGTAAGTTAAGCTCCAGAACACAATGGACACACCAGAAACGCACTGTTGCGTTAAACTTATCTTCCTCACAGAAGAATTAAAAAAGGAAGCTTCAAAAGTTCTGCGTGCACTAATGTCGGATTTCTGTACCTACCCCTCGCTAGCCACAGCGCGCTTCAACCGACAGCATAGTATGAAGGCGCGCCGTGTTGCAACCCGCCGTAGCTACAGGAGCTCGCGGCCCGTGCTACTAGTTACCCGCCAGTGCAGTGGGAGCCCCAATAACTGCGCACAGAAATGTGCTTTAATTTTTTACAATTGTTAGGCCGAAAGCAGCGTTATCTACGCGGGCGCCCGTGCGGTCCTATACAAAACTGCGCCGCGCCACGCGCCCATTTTGCAGCGCAATATCACATTAGAGTTCTCCATCGACACGACTACATGCACACCGTTAAAGTAGAACTGACGGGGCATGCCGCACACGACACACACGCGACGATAGCACGCGCGGCCCTCTTGACGCGGCGTTGGCCCTTGCATCTGGATTCTATAGAAGCTGGGGGGCCTGCAACCGTGGTGGACGAGAGTGAAAAGGGATTCGTGAATTCTCATTCTCACAACTACTGACTTAAACCCATATGTGTTGCTTCAGTTGATTGCGTGACAGAGCCGACTTGCCGCGGGCGCATACCCAAGTTGTATACTGGAAAGCATTTTCTTGATTTCTCTATCTCTACATATGCATCATCTTCTTCTTTTAACGAGATAGCCCATTAATTTTTTAAGGTTTACGGCGAGAGGTTGTGTCAGACTTTTACTGACAAAAACCTCACGCCTGTTCCTTCTTTGTCTTGGTTTCAGGACCCCGGGGTTCTCTTTCGCACAACCCATGGCTTTTTTTTTTGTCGACGGGGAAAATCATCTTTGACAAAACCCGCTCTTGGGTGGAGCGAAAACTTGGGTGGAGCGGAACAGTGCGCGACGTCGACTTCTTGGACTCGGTCCATTACCGGACGATCGGACAGCGAGCTACCCATGGCTCGCCGTCCGCGAGCCCGCGTCTTCGGTGGCCGGAAATCGGGATCGGAATCCCGGCGACGGCGGCGAGGGCGCCGTTGCCTGATGCGGTCGGCCTCCTCCTTTGCAAGCATTACTGCTTCGCAGAAGGAGGCGTCCGCCTGCCTTTCCTCCTCGCTCCGGACCATCCGCCGATCGCCCCCACGAGGGCACGGCGATGCTCCGCCCAGGCAGGGCACACCTCGACGGTGTGCTCCACCGTGTCCGCCGGGCGTTGCACACAGTGGCGACACCCGGGCGTCTCTTCCGCTTGAATCCGATGCAGGAACCTCTCGAACTTGCCATGTCCGGTGAGGACCTGCGCCATGCGGAAGGTAAGGACGCCGTGAGGTCTTTCCAGCCACGCCTCAAAGAGGGGACTTACCGCCATAATCGGCGTGCCCAGCACTGGGTTGCGATAGCCGTTGACGCCATTTCACCATGAGATCCCTCCGGAGCTCTGTCCGCCATGCCTTGACATGTTGCGGCAGTGGACTTTCACCCTGGCGTTGCATCTCCACGCGCATGTCGTGCATGTGTGCAAGGACTGTTGCCTCCAGATCCCACGGTGGTAGGCCAGCCAGAAAGAACGCCGCTTCGCGGGAGATCGTGCGGTAACCCCGCACCATCCGTATTGCCAAGACCCTCTGGCAGGCGTTCAGTATGGACGCCGGTCGCTTTGCCAGCGATGGCGCCCACACTGGCGCCCCGTAGAGGGCCATGGACCGAACGATCCCCGCGTACAGCCTCCGGCAGGAGGCGTCTGGACCCCCAAGGTTGGGCAGAAGCCGCTTGAGAGCAGCCCCAGCCCGGAGAAGCTTAGGAGCCAGACGTCGGAAATGTTCTACGAAATTCCACTGGCTGTCGAGAACGAGTCCCAGATACTTCATCGTCAACCCGACGCCGATGCGAACTCCTCCTACCGTAAGTTGGGAGTCCGATGGTGGCGCGTTCCGAGGGCCGTGGAAGCACATTGCCTCGGATTTATGCAGCACCACCTCGAGTCCCAACTCCTGGATCCTACCAACGGCTATCGCAACCCCGCACAACTCATGGCTTAAGTAGGCTTCAACATTGCTGGTACTCTACGGTTTTGCTGACATTTCCTTGAAGCGCACGTGGAATACTACTTTCCGTCTACGACGGGCTCGGTCCGGACCGCGAGCTACCCATAGCTTGCCGTCTGCGAGCCCACGTTTACGATGACTGGACATCGAGGTCGGGATATCGGCGTCTGGAGTGTGAAGAAGTCCGTTCTCTCGCGCGTGCGACCACCTCCTTCGCTACCATTCTTCGCAGAAGGAGGCGTTCGTCTGCCATTCCTCATCGCTCCTCCGGACCATAGCTTGCACCAGGGTCTGACGCGAGAGGTCGTTGCCACTGATCACCCCCAGGAGGACATGGCGATGCTCCGCCCAAGCACCGAGATAGCGTCAGTATAAATGATTTCGCATATTGTCCTGCTGTGCAAACATTTCAGATAAAAATGTTCACCTATTTTACATCACAAACATGAACTCAAAAAATTCTTTAAAATCGTGTGTTTTAGGCTGCCATCAGACGGACTGCATCGCAGCAACCGCACGCAGTCCACATATATTCAACTGCATGCAGTTTGATCTGACTTTGCGCGGTTGGCGTCACGCATCTAGCCCAGGAGCTTAGTGTATGATATAATAAAGTTGACGATGTCATGAGAGCTCTGACTGTAAGCGGTTAGCAATGGACACCGTGCGTCGACACTACACTACTGTAGCCGACCACGTAAAGTTGAAGGCACGACTCACGACTGCGTGCAGTTAAATATATCTATCACGCGCGGTCGCTGCGATGCAGTCCGTCTGATATCAGTCTTACTGCTGCTGACCTTTATTTTGTCGTTGTATCCAAACACGTTTTTTTTTTTAATAAAAACCGATATTTTCCGAAATTATTGTTTAAAATGTTTTTTATTATTTTGGTTACTATTATCCCAAGTAATTGGCTTTTTCAGCTAGAAAATTGTAAGTTATTAATAAAAATTAGTCTTATCTTTTTCCATTTAATTTCTTATTAAAATGTAACAAAGTAGTCAATAGTACAGCTTTAAAAAAAAAAACAAATCAGCTGTGCATCTGTCAAGGTGACAAAATACTTCAAAACAATTCTCATAACCTCATCGTTGTAAACATTTGTTTTAATTGTTTCTATAAAGAATGAATTCCCGACACATATTTAAAATGTGTAATAAACTGTTGTTACAACAGACCATAAGCAGGGGTTATGGTTATAAAGTGGTTAAACGTCCAGACCCAAAAACATTGAAAATGCCTGCGCCGGGTACAGCCCCAAGCTTAATGGAAATAATTAAAGAAAAAATAAAACTTAATGGTCCCCTAACGGTGGCTGAATACATGCATATTGTTGTTTCAAACCCAACGGAAGGATATTATATGAAAAAGGAAGTAATTGGAGAAGGGGGTGATTTTATTACGTCGCCTGAAATAAGTCAACTGTTTGGTGAGATTTTGGGGATTTGGTTTTACGCTGAGACTCAAAAGATGGGCTCTGGGAAGCCTCTGCAGATTGTCGAACTTGGCCCTGGCAAGGCAACATTATTATTAGACATTTTGAGGGTAAGGTTAATCAATTTTTATAATAAGTACTAGCTTTTGCCCGCACGGCTTCGCTCCCGCTTTTCCCTACTCTACAGTACTCTACCCTACTCTACAGTACTCTACCCTACTCTACCCTACACTACCCTACACTACTCTACACTACTCTACACTACTCTACTCTACGCTCCTCTACACTACTCTACCCTACTATACCCTACTATACTCTACCAAACTTCACATAAACCATCTACTAAATAGTCCGAATAAAGCCTAAAAATTTGGTTTGGATAGGTGAGCCCGTTCTTGAGTTATAAAATAACAACGAAAAGTGGCATTGATTTTTATATATATAGATTGTTAGATCTTCAATGGGGCTCAACTCTAAATTGTTTCTTTGAAATAAATGCTTGACTTTTACTTAAGTCATTTACCATTCAAACTTGTTTAATGGAATTATCACATTCATTTATGACTCATGTTGGTATGCACCTATATCCGGTTAAATCAGGAGGCTGATCCCAACAGTTACAAAAAGGTTTAGCAGACTCTGATGTGCAAAAACCTATTGATGCTGCAGTCAATAATATTGTTATTTGGTTTCCAGGTTCTCAATAGTCTAGGCTACAAAGCCCCAGACTTAAGCCTACACCTAGTGGAAATATCTTCAACAATGCAATCAGTGCAGGCTAACAGACTGTGTATATCACATAGAGAAGTAGGGCTCGAGCTGCCACATAACTACGAAGTAAGTTTAACTGAACATTTTTTTTTAAATTCTAATATATGTTCATTTATTCTGGTTACTATGCCATTACAAAAAAAAAAAAAACTAAAAGTACAACAAATAAATACTGTTTCAACTATTTTAAAGTAGTTTTGTCAATCATATACTTTGTTAGCTTTTTCCTATATCTTCGACTCACATAAAATCATACATTTTTTGTGACAGCGTAATGTTCTATACATTAGAATTTCAATCAGTATAAGCAATAAAACCCTACATCTCCTTTGAAAAATCCTTTTATCTCCTATAAACAATTATTCACCTTTACTACCTCTATGTAATATTTATGTGTTTTAAATTCCAGGGTGAAACAGTTAGTGGTATCAAGGTATACTGGTACAATGATCTGAAGAAAGTACCCAACAACTTCTCCTGGTACATTGCACATGAGTTCTTTGATGTACTGCCTATACATAAGTTTGAAGTAAGTTGCACTCACTTCTGACTTGCTTCAAATCGAAAAGTATACAAAAATCCTAGATTTTATTGTTGTCCAAAAGTTAAATAATTGCTGAATTAGTCCCTTCAAATGAAACATAGTTATTTGGGTTTTAATTTTATGACAGGTTAATTAGTTAGAAAATGCTACATTGCTGGCCCCAGGATACTTTTTCTATGTTTTCTCTTTAAAGCATCAGTCTATATTATAAATAATCCAATGCGATTTTAAGTTAAAAGTAGATAAGCTTCTTCTATGCAAACATGCCATGCACCATCTATCCATATAATACATAGTGGTCGCATGTCAGCTTATCTTTAATAATAAAAAACTTATTAATATTAATCCGACCCCTGTACAACAAATGTTTGCAATTAACTGATTCGATTTCACATGGGTGTTGTAAACTGAAGTTTAAAACTCAACTTCCAGAAAACAGAAAAAGGCTGGCGAGAACTCCTAATAGACTTAGACGGACAAGACAAACTGTACTACAGAATAACCGCAGAAGAGACCACTTCAAGCAGGTCCCTCATTAGACCACCGTTGGACTCCGGCGACAGAACGGAGCTTGAGATCAGTGCCCGAGGGCTGGGTATTGCGAGGCAGCTGGCCACAAGGGTGGACCAGTACGGGGGTATAGCTCTTATTGCTGACTATGGACATGAAGGAGAAAAGGGTGATACTTTTAGGGTAAGGTTTAGATATTTAAACCGATTTCTAAAAAGGAGGTTATGCATTTTGTGTTTTTTAAAGACTGTTATTTAAAAGATTGATACTGGAAAATCAAACAAAAACATATTATAAGTTATTAAAAATAATTTTATATTATTCGAGAATTATTACAAAATTCGTGCAGATGAACGGAATCATTAATTTTATAATTGCCCTAAAAAAATAAAAAATTGTTTCAGGCTTTCCACAAGCACAAGGTTGTGAATCCTCTAGAAAACCCTGGCCAGTGTGATCTGACAGCTGATGTTGACTTCTCACAACTAAGGATTGCTGCGTCGAAGACTCCATCTAATGACAACTACGCTTTGGTCATGGGCCCTGTCAAACAGAGAGAATTTTTAGAGAGATGTCAAGCTGAAGCTAGACTTAAGGTGAGAGAGAAAATAATCTGATTGGAAATCATTAATCATTTATTTGTACCTATTATTTATAGGGTACTATAATCTTACTCGTAATTTTGTATTCAAAAAGAAGCACAGATATGTGACAAAATTAAAAGAAGATGGGCGGATTTGAATGAAAATTGGGGCATTGACGAATTTTTTTAAAATCCTTGGAGTTTATTGAAAAAAAATTAGATGTTTACACAGGAGAAGCCTTTGGCAGAAGCACAAAATATATAGGTACAGAAGTCAATCTACATACAAAGCGCGTTCGAGCAAAGCACACATAGACACAGCTCACGCACACGATATCTCGGTAGCGTCTCGGCCTACTCGTCGAACAGTTCTGGCTCAAACACTCATTAGTGTGCGTCCACCGAGCGTACAGTACGCGTCAAATAACTTTGCCGCTCTGAAGTTAGGCTTTCCTTACAACGGCGCAGGTACTATCGAGTGGTATAGGTGCGAGCGGAACACAAGCTGGTATCGGACGTATACGAGCGACTGAGATAGAAACGTAACACTGAGGTTCGCGCATGCGCAGTGCTGTCTTTTTCGTAAAATTGACTAATGCGCAGTGAATGTAGCCAACTTCAGAGCGGCAAAGTTATTTGACGCGTACTGTAGGTATAAAAAGTGAAGTACATACATGAGATTGTCTTCTGTGCCTATCTATTTTGTGGCAGAAGCTTGCGTAAAAACCTGTCCAACTTTATTTTATCCTACAGATAAGAAATATCTGAAGATCTTATTGACGTTCTTAACTATAGTAAAAAACTATTTGATTCTTTCCAGGTACTCATGGATAACGCAAAATCAGATGACGACCGAGAAAAAATAAAAAAGTCCTACGAAATGCTCGTTGATCCCGTGAAGATGGGAGAAAGGTTCAAGTTCATGGCTTTTTATCCATCAACTATGGCTGAAATGTTAAATAAATATCCTCCTTTAGGTTTTTCAACTTTAGTTACTCCAAAGTCTTAGGAAACTAGCATTTTATTTTAATTTTATTGCAATGAATTTAGTAGTAGAGTAGTAAAGTTCTGCAAAGATTTTATATTGATTAAATGATTTAAGTATTTGTTTATGAAGTTTTTTTTTTTAATTTGGTCCTTAAAATAAGCACGACCTAAGACGACCCACTGACCAGACATCGTATCTAGTCCTCATAAATTCATGAGTTAGAGGTGCATAGCGTTTTGAGGGGCTGAAAAGCGAGTTACTACAGGCCTGTGGGTCTGGATAATTTAGACCAAAGCCCAAGACATGTCGTTTTCAATACTATCTAGAGGCAGACTCATAGCAATACTAAATATGTGACAGGTCAGTCACGAGAATCAAATTATTTATACCCCACGCCATGTGGTGAATATAGCATTTATTTACGTTATCTAATAATTTAGTAGTAAAAAGTACTATTATGTAAGTAAAAACAATAAACGATCTAAAAAAAAACTATTGCTTTTTTTAGATCGTTTATTGTTGGAAAACGTTTCAGCATTTACAAAAACCGATAAGCTAACGTTAAACGTATCGATTAATACCGGTTGTTGTTGTATTAACGTCACTAGTGCAGTCGGATCTCCTCGCTCGAGCATCCGTCGATTGATTCGCAGATTTTTATTTTTATTGTTTAGAAAAAGGCTCAACCACAATTTCTAATCAACAAAATCTAATTAATATAATATATTCACTGTGTAGTGATTATTTTGGTGCAAAACATTCGATAGTTTTCAATATTATTTCGTCAGTTCACTGGTGTGTGTATTCATCGGACTGTGATGAAATGTCAAAAATTTTCGTGGATTGGTGCCAATGGTCATGAAATTTTTCTGTCGTGAAAATTTTGTGATGAAAGTGCATTTATGAACTGTTGATATTGTTGAATTTGTTAATGTGCGCTTCACAGCGGTACCTTGGTTGTGACAGTTGCATGATTTAACATATTTCGAGAAAGTGAAGGTATGTAAAATGATTCGTTTCTTTTGTTGTGGCTAAACGTAATCAAATGTACAGCATCGTGAGATTGGTTATTTTTTCTAATCATGCGAGACCGAAGCAATAATTTTTTATTTCGGTGTGATCCATCTCTGGTTTCACAAAGCTGCGCATTTCCCATTGTTCTGTGCGAACAAATGTAAATATTTACGAAAATATTGCAGACAATGGACTGTATTGTTAAATTGAGATGTATTTAATGAAATATTTAATTACGAACTCGCCTGAACTTATTAACTCAGAATATACAATCGTTTTTCTGATTTTGTATATTGTATTAAATTAGTTCCTACAAAGAAAGAATTTGAAGCCTAATAATAAAAAAATTGTTCCATAATAAAATGAACTACCATAAAAAAATTAATTATTGTCAAAACTATTCAACCACCCAACCACAGGTATGATGTCTTCAAACAAATAGCAATAATAACTGCCTGTACTTTTAATTTTAAAGATTCCCAGTTTTTTAACTACTCGCAACTAAATTAAATAAATTCATTCATGTAAATAAATTCAATTATGCTTTGTCATGTTGTCCAGACGCTTAATATGAATAAATATCGTTAATAGTTAATACTTTGGATTGTCAAATAATTATTTTTCTATATTTATCTAGCCCATTGATATTGTGTCACCTGGGAAAAGCTTATGTCCAGCAGAGAATATGTTTTGGCAGAAATTTAATAATAATAGAGAAAATTTTATTCTAATATATATAATATTTTACCAATTTTTACTTAGACAAAATTAAAATAAACAAATTAAACAGTGATATTTTTAGCTGTTTATTTATTAGCCAAATATGACTTCAGACCTAAATTGTATTTTGACCTTTCAATTGCGGTGATTAGACACAATAGTAAGACAATAGGTGCGCAAATGCAGTCATTAGATACATAAAATATTATTTATAAATAAAATGTATGAATCAAACTTATTTTAGGATATGTACAGCTTGTCTAGTGTGAAAAATAAATAAACATCTATTGATTGATTATGTTGTTATGCCAATTAGTTCATTATTTGCATTCGTGAACAATTAATTTTCAATAGTAGTAATATAGAGTTAGTTTTTGAAAAAATTATATGTATTAACGGGAAAAGAATGCCTGGAAGAAGTTGGGGGAGGCCTTTGCCCAGCAGTGGGACAGCACAGGCTAATATATAAAAAAAAAAAAATATGTATTAACATCATGTGCAATTGCAGTCATAACCATAGCATGGACTAATTTCGCTTGTCCCTATTAACAATGTCGGATATGTTTTTTGCCATTTTCTTTTTATTTCACGAATCACTCTCAAAAAGTCCCTTTTTTTAATAGCAGCAAAAAGAAAAAATAAATTACGTGTAGTTTTTAAAATGGGCCACGTTAACATTGTCAGATGTGGCCCATTTGCCAGTTAACAATGACGTATGTCAAACTTTGACTCGCTCTCGTGTAAAGTTGCCAATTTTCACATCCGACATTGTTAATAGGTATAAGCGATTTAAACGTGGGTGATGGCGCATCAGTGAGGCCTTTCATAAATTCGAAATAGAGACGGCAGTGTTAATTCATTAAACCCCAAGCAAATGGCATTCACTCTCTCATTGTCTTTCGATTGTGTCTCTAATTACGGTATCCTATAGGTTAAACCACATTGTCGCTTACCATATTAAGTGAAATTAGTGGTCAAACACAATCCTATAAATTATTAAAAAACTCTCTCGATCTTAATTCATTAAACCTCCAGCAAATACCGTTGTTTGGTCTTTCTATCTTGCCTCTTAATATGGTATTCAAAAAGGTTATACCCCTTTGGGTGTAAGGCTGCGGGTGAGGGCCTACTTCTCCCACACCTAGCTACGCTAGTGATTGCAATGATATAAAATCAATTACAATCCAATGATAAACAGATGATTTTCCTTTTAGATATGACACATGTATAGTATTGATTTTTGTCAGTAGTGTATTGATAT
Source organism: Mythimna lalbum (assembly GCA_949319445.1). NCBI lineage: Eukaryota > Metazoa > Arthropoda > Insecta > Lepidoptera > Noctuidae > Mythimna > Mythimna lalbum. The sequence goes on along the minus strand of OX439357.1, from coordinate 11,947,254 downwards.
TTACGTATGTAGACTGGTGCCTTTTTCCGCAGTAATTAAAGAAAGCCAGTTCAGCTTTAATACTCAAATACCTCTCTGGTACCAACAATATCTAACATTCATGCGTATTTCTCTGTCTCCATGCTTAATCTGAACATACATACATACAATGGTGCTTTTTACGAACTACTAGAGACTTGTCCGTGTTCACACGGATGCAAATTATAGTGATACATAAACCTTCCTTATTTATTACTCTTCGTTGTTCTTTGTAAACTGCATCAAAATCCATTGCTTGCTTCAGGTGTGAGCGGATATACAGGCCCAGAAAGAGTTTTTTTCTTTTATTCAAGTATTTTGTGGCTTCAGTGTACTCTGGGTGACTATGCCAGCCTCATGGGATCAATCTAATTGTAGCATAATGGGTATCCTGCAGGCTGCGAAATCAGACTATAAGTCACCCATAACTCTATCCCCTACTCACATCTTCAAATATAGTTCTTATTATAGAGTTTATTTTATTCTTAATTCATGAATCCCCAAGCGACACCCGGTGGCCGCGCATCTATTGTCTTACTATTGTGTCTCTAATTGACGGTATCTAAAGGGTTAAAGAAATGTGGAAACCAATCCCAATATCACTAAAGCGTTATTTACAGCAGCGGAAAACTGAGCTAGCAAATTATAGTATGTGCCATAGAAATGATAAAAGATGGATATGAGGAAAACTAATTCATATACAAATAGCTTGGTATTTGTTTATGATTTAATTTCCTTTACCTTTTTGAAATTTTTTATTCAAGTTAATTTGAAACTATGGCTACTCACTCTATTATCAACTTTACATATCTTCCTAATGAGTGACCTAACTCAAGAACTGCAAATTATGCACAACAAAGTTGAAAGTCTTTAAACCTCTTCTTTCTGTCCTTCTCATTTTAAGTGTTGATATCTCATAATTGGTGGAATTTGTATTTAAAAGGCTCCAAGAGAAATTTAATAATCAGTGGGATTTTCGATTGTGGCCCAGTTTTCTTATCTAAAAATTTAAAAAACCTTTTTTTAATTGAATTTGAGGAATTCCCTCGATTTTGCCAAAATTCCATCATCAGGTACCAACTTCGACCAATTATGACTATGGAACCATTTGGGAAGTATCCTTTCCAACAAAAAAAGAATTTTTGAAATCGGTTGGCAAGCAACGAAGTTATGCGCTAACAAAAAAAAAAAAATGCAAACGTCTGAATTGAGGACCTTCTCCTTTTTTAGAAGTCGGTTAAAAATGATCAAATTCAAATATTATTTTTTTAATAAACACAAGCACAAGTAATATATAGTGGAATTTCAAGTTACTATTTTTTATCTTGAACGTTGAGATTATCTCTAAATGGTCAGGATGTGATGTCATGAAGTGATGAATAACACTGCAGATGTATAATAACAATAAAGTTGTTAATTAGCAAAATCATTCTTATTCTAACTTAAAAATTATCTCATTACATGATAATATTACTCATAAAATGATTTTTCTTTTCCGAGAGCTGAAATAGCTTTAGTGGTTATCGTTGTTACATGATACTTTATTATACTTAACTTTTACTTTTCTTTCACATTATACTGTTCTAATGTTATGTAATTTGAGTCCAACAAAGATTTTAAACTCAAAGTGAAAGACTATTAAATGACAATTTGAATAAGGCCTTGAAACTAGACTTTACACTCGTATTACATTTGAATTTGACACTTAATGAAATGGTAATTAGGTTATATTTTAAATTATTGATGGGTTGAACATGTGGTGGTATTGAACTTGCATCTATGACTTTGGGTTGTGCTTGAAAAGAGCAATGCCCTGACTGTACCTTGTGACCTAATAATGATGTTTATCAGAGACAAATATATTGTAAGTATCAAGTTTATTTTATGCATAATAAGTTCGTAGGTCTAGTTATGTATAATGATGAGTTAATACAGATGTGTTTACTATTTTATGAATAACTAGCTGGTGTCATTGACTTGGAAATAAGAAAATTATCCCAAGGAAACACTTCCAGGGTAAAAAGCAACCTATATTTAATACTAGCTTTTGCCCGCGCGGCTTCGCTCCCGCTCTTACATACTCTACCCTACTCTACTCTACTCTACCCTACTCTACCGTATCCTATGTCCGTCACCTGGCTCTAAGCTGCCTACCCACCAATTTTCAGCCATTTCTGTACAGCCATTCTTGAGTTATAAGTGTTGTAACAAACACGACTTTCTTTTATATATATAGATACTAGCTTTTGCCCGCGCGGCTTCGCTCTCGCTCTTCCCTACTCTACCCTACTCTACCCTACTCTACTCTACTCTACCCTACTCAACCCTACTCTACCGTATCCTATGTCCGTCACCTGGCTCTAAGCTACCTACCCACCAATTTTCAGCCATTTCTGTACAGCCATTCTTGAGTTATAAGTGTTGTAACAAACACGACTTTCTTTTATATAGATATAGTTCTTCTGTATGTGTTATTGTAACGTAACTCTTCCATAACGTCTTAGAATTGGAATGAATTCCTGGATGGCTTGAGAATACAAAATTTGAATCCGGTAGGTGGCACTGCAAGCGGTGTCATAATTTTGTTTTCTAAAGGAAAGTAGCTTTACTGGTGAGCCAAACTTCATCTAAACCTGTGCAGCTGTTTGAACATGAATACATTCAAATTTTCAGTTTTAAGGAATTTGTGTGTTTATGGGTGATTCATCAACAATCTTGCTCAATGTTTACAATGCACCAACGGTGATGACTATTAAGTTATCTCTTCTATCGATATGTACAGTAAGTGAGATAAAAAAACTGGAATATTTGGTTTCATAGAGGATTTTGTTAATTCCTACTTTATATTATGTATAGGTCATCTTTAATGCATTTAAAAAAAGTTCAGAGGCTTATATGTCAAACCCATACATCCAAAATGGAATATTGTTTGTTACTAGCAATGTATAATCTTGTATAATGTGTCAGACTTTAACTGACTAAGGGCTTCCATAAAACTGCGATACGATAGAACGCCGAATAGCTCCGATGCGATTTCATGCAGCAAAGCATCGGGTGTATAAAATGCGTCGCAGTTTGTAATTTAGACTGGCCCATAGTAAGCAGTGAGTTGACAAGGTCGGTATTTCATTGAAAAATAAAAATAATGTACATCTTCATTTTTTACGATACAACACGCTTTTATAGATAAAACAATCATAAAATTATGTAAAAAGAGACTGAAGCCTGTACATTTCCCTTTTGATTGTTCTACGTATACAATCCCAGTATTTCTTTGTATAAAACAAACAGATGGTGGAACAGAATACCAAATTATGTATGCTTTGGTTACGTTAAATTATTGGATCTTCTTTTCCCTTGTGGTTCTGTGAACGACCAACTCGTTTCTAAGTAATATTTGATTCGTCGACTGCGCACTGTTCCCGCGCGTCTAAACAAGCTGTCAGCAACAGTAGGGGCCCAGCCGGGTCGAAGCCTACTGGGGCCAGGGTTATCCGAAAGTAAAGCTCGGTCCCGGTACGAAAGGCGCGAAGCAACGGGGTGGGCTTTTAGTCAGTAAGAGTCTGACACTATCTGCCGCTCCGCCCAAGGTTTGTCATTGGCTGATTTTACCCACCATAAAAAAGTAATATTTGATGCTCTTGCATGAGCATCGTTAAGTCGCTAGGAAGCTGATCGATCAAGGTGTAAGTAGTAGGTAGAATCTGTGAGCAAACTGCAACTTTCATCATCAAAATAAAGCCGAAAAATGTCAACTGCTGTACAGGCTTTCAAGCGACCATCACATCGACCGATTTTGTGGTTGTATCATCTATATCTATCGGATTCTTGCGTCTATCACCAGGACACCAGCTCCCCTAGCCAAGTTACAACCGTTTCTCTTGCATCGAACGCCTTGTGTTGGCCAAGCCCCCAATTCTTTTGGTCCGAACTACATGACTTAGCGTTGAAATGACGTCAATCCCGTACATTTGAAGTTTTCAACTAGCGTTAACGATTGCAGATCATCAACTTGGCTAGGGGTACAGGTCATCGGTCTAGGGAGGTCATCTAATGCTTCGTTTTCCGTTACGTGGTTATCTCTCCCTAACATTTCGGCCGAACACTTGCAACTTATAGAGGACTGTACGAGGTAATCGCGACTTTTATAATGCTCAAAACTATGATCTATTGTAGTAAACAGTATCAGAAAAATATATAATGTTATTCCTCAGGATAAATACGAGATAGATAGTGTGTTCAAAACATAATACAGCTCTCTGCCGCAAAAAAACATACTTATTGATAAAAAACCGGACTAATAAACATGTGATTATTCTCATTGTTTGTCAGATTATTTTACAAGCAACGTACCGATAAGGCCTTTTAATTTTCTAATTAAGCTGTACATTTTTTGTAAATCGCTAAAATGTTCATATTTTACAAATATTGTGTCTTTGAGACTTGAGCATCGCTTTCTTTTGTATACAGTTAGACAGGGCCAGATCTACCTAAGGGCTGCTTGGACTGCAGCCCGGGGCCCCAGACCCCGCTAAAAACAATAGGCGATAGTTTGAATTAAAAAAAAAACATAGGACTACAATAAGGTTGGCAATAATGGCAACCCTGAGATCAATAAACCCACAGAACAGAAAATATAGGTAGAAGTGCCCCTAACGTGGCTAAGCACGGGAACCAGTGTCGTATCAAATTGTACATTACACACATAAAAAACAGTAATATGATTGGCTACGAAGCTACGAATTACAAACTTAACTTTAACAAATCATATTCTTATTGCTTTCATAAATTAGGTCTTATTACAACGTAAGAAAGTTTTTATTATTTGACATGACACGAACAATAAAGAAGTTTTAACCAATTTACAACGAGTTCGGCTACTCAACGCTAGATGGCGATCTAACCAATTTATTCTATTCAGAACGCTAGTGCCTTTGAAATAGATGCCATATTCACCTGCACATGTAATAGGCGAATCTCGTCTGCTGTTGACACACGCGCGATATCTAAGAGGCACTTCCTCTACTTTTCTTTATTCCGTGAATAAACCAATGGCTATTAGTTGAGTACTTAGATAGGCCTCTAAGTAGTTTCAGCATCGCGCTTTAGGTCCTGTAAAATACTTCGGGCTACGTCGTCAGCATACTGTGCTCTTCAATCCGATTTCGAAAAGCGGTGATTATACTGATATCTCCTTACAACCTTAGCTAGAAGATCACATTCAGCTTCTGAAGCTATCGCCATAATTCAATATGGATTTATGCTAAAGCATCAAATCATACCTCGTGGGATTTTCATGGAAATTGACGCGGTTGAAATCTGATATGCTCCGGTATATTACTTAAATAGGTTATCCAAATTCGTTTAGTTGCGGTAGGGATATGCAAATAAGTTTATCATAGAGTTGATGACGTATCTATCATGCTGTGCCATTTATAATCGTTTCTTGTTGAATTACGTTATGATGGTACGTGTGATGCAAATGGAGTATCTACACGTTATATGGATACGATGGCATAAAACCGTTAATTCATGAATCCCCAAGCGACACCCGGTGGCCGCGCATCTATTGTCTTACTATTGTGTTTCTAATTGACGGTATCTGAAGGGTTAAAAATGTGAACCAGGCTAAAGCCGAAAGAAAGACAATAAATATAATAATTTAGGAAATGGTTGATGATAAATGTATGGTCCTGGATTGTCCAAGTTTCGCTTAGCACCTTCAACGTCCTGACCATTGAATATCTTTAGTCGCTGCTAGAGCTGGTTTATTTCTGAGGGACATAGGCGAAGCCGCGAGCAAAAGCTAGTATTTTATATTTGAAAATAAATCTCGACAGTCTAATTAATAATTAAAACTCATAAACGACATTTTTGATAACCTGGCCAGTGACCTGACCTTTGTTCGCCGAATAAGCAAATGGCGGCAGCAGCGTAAAGGACCCGCTCCATGCATGAGTGCTCAAAATGTATGTGTAAGGCGAACATTACTCGGTAGGTTTTGCTGTCAGTTTTGCCACAGTCAAAACCTTGTTTGACGAAAAACCTACCGCCTAATGCGTTGCATGACGGTTTTTAGTATTGATTGACGAAACCAATCATTCAATCATTGATGGAATTGATTGACGCTTGCATGACCGTATAATGTTCGCCTAAAAGTCCCATTGATTTGAAACGTTCTCAAATCAGAACTTCTGCCCTCAGTTTTTTGCGACACCAACATAGATTGCGTAAAATTCCAGCAAGACAAACGTGCCTTTCCACAAATTTTCCCATTTAATGATCTGGTTTAAGAAAAATGGCGTTGCGCACCTTGATTGGCCTGCCCAGTCTCCGGACTTAAACCAAAGGTTTCTCAAAGCGAAAGGTCAGGCTATAGATATAAGAAAGGATTTTATATTTCTATGGGTCAGGCGCTTGGAGTAGGAGACGTAAAGTGCCGTCTGCTTGAAGAATAAAATTCTAATAAAATTAAAACGTAGGATGGTTTTTTTTTACGGTGGGCAAAAATTATCCAATGACAACCCCCGCTCTAGGGTGGAGCGGGAGATAGTGTCCTGACTCTTACTGACTCCCCCCCCCCACTCCGTTCCTTCTAGCCTCTTCATACCGGGGCTCGAGCTTCCTTTCGGATAACCCTGACCCCAGTAGGCTTCGACCCAGATGGGCCCCTCCTGTTGCAGACAGCTCCTTGAGACGCGGGGGAACAGTGCGTGACGAAACGGAGGATGGTTGATCGAAATATTTATTTTATAATAATATGTAAAACTTCAGAAAAAATCAATTTATTTCTATGTAATAGTCCTCAAATATTGAGAAATGCCATATAGTATGGGATCCCTAGTACATTTTTTCCACTTGTTGACTCTAAAAAATTTACTACTAACAGGTTCTTTTTTTGTTAAATCTCAAAATAATTATCTAAATGATTCGAAAACGTATTTGTCCTACAAAGAAAATGGTTTGATAAAAGAGTCCCCCTCTTCCAACATGTATCGAAAACGAGGTCAAAAAAATTTATTACTAACAAGCTGATTTTTTTTTGTTACTTAGTTTATATTCATATAATTCAACAGTCATATTGTCCTACAAATTGCGCGGTACGTTATCCCAGTCCTACGCTTAGAAGTTGTTAAAACCACGAGACCATTTTTCTTATTACCTACTAACTGTAGGACAACAATATTACATAATAGGTTAGTGTGTTCTCTGCCCAAATAAAACAATGTCCTACAAAATAACAGGTATGTATCACTAGTCCGACAAGAATTGTAATTTTTTCGTTTTCCTATTTATAACATAAAATACAGTATAAAGTCTTTTTTTTTAATTAAATAATTTATTTTTTTAGTATACAAAAGAAGTGTAAAAGATAAAACTTTTTACAAAAAAAGAATACACTGAAAAGTACAAAATAACTTTTCGGAAGTCGGTGTTTCTGTAATAGTTTTGCCTCTTCGTTATTTAACACTGACAGGAGACAGCTCTATGGCGTTATAGATACTTTCTTCAAAAAAATAGTAATTTAGTCACTAATATTTGTTGTAGTTATTAAAACCCTTCAAGTTTTGAGCCTAATATTTTTTTCATAGCAACGAGTGACGACGCAACAAGTTTTGTTTAGTTTAAGAAGGGTAATTAGATATAAGTTATATTGTCAGTCATTCTCTTGCAAGCACCACCAACTTGATCACGTAATTATACTCAGTGCGAAGTAATCTCGTTTTTCCTTATTTATTTTACACAAATTCCGGTCAGTCCCGTACAATATTTCAGCCAAGTCTATTAAACGGTCTATTATTTGTTGTAAATTATGTACATGGCTAAAAAAAAAACAGTTATTTGTTCCAAATTTAGAACTAGTACAATATCAATCATACAACTTTACATTAAACTCGACATATATTTTCACTGTTTTTACACAACCGTTCCGCAATTATATTTTCATTACATATTTTTGAAACACAATATCTTGTGGATATCTAAGCATCTACAGAAATCAAAACATAAATTCATGCAAAACTAATCCAGTATAAACCCCTGAAAATCTGCTATTTTGCATTAACTTTGACACTTCATAATTTACTCAAAAATTTAAATAGTCAAAAAATTATAACAATGGAAGCCTTGCAAATTTTATCAGCATTCTAAATGATACAATTTATTTAAAAAAACTAAGTAATAAGGGTTTAAAAAAACTCGTATATTTTGGAACAACTTTGTAAAAAAAATCAAGTAAATCACGGAATTACCAAATGCTACAGAGTATTCTGGCGTTATCTCTCTTTTTTCACGTTGCCTTGTTTTCTAACATAGCGTATAATTACGTTAGATGAAGTAACAAGCTTTTAAACCATGCTTAATGTTGACGATAGGCGAATGGAAAAGAAGCCGCTTAATGTAAAGGAACCCGTTGTTGCCCATCCTTACTTTAATATTATAAAAGCGCAAGTGAGTTTGTCTGTTTGTTACGTCTTTACGCCTAAATGGCGATTGATGAATTTTGGTACAGAGATAGTTTCGCCTAAATGGCGATTGATGAATTTTGGTACAGAGATAGTTTGGGACTCTGAAGACGGGCATAGACTAATTTTTACGGAAAAATTACAATTCTTTTCGGACTAGTGATACATACCTGTTTTTTTGTAGGAAATCGTTTCCTTTGGGCAAAGAACATACTAACCTATTATGTAATATTTGAAATATGAGAAAAATGGTCTCGAGGTTTTAACAACTTTTGAGCGTAGGACCGGGATAACGTATCGCGCAATTTGTAGGACGATATAACTGTTGAATTATATGAATATAAACTAAGTACCAAAAAAAAAAATCAGCTGGTTAGTACTAATTTTTTTTGACCTCGTTTACGATACATGTTGGAAGAGGGGGACTCTTTTATCAAACCATTTTCTTTGTAGGACAAATACATTTTTGAATCATTTAGATAATTATCTTGAGATTTAACAAAAAAAAACCTGTTAGTAATATTTTTTTTGTATCATCAAATCGACATATTCCATCCTTGGTATCTCTGTTAGCTACCACAATCAAGAGTTTATTATAGCAAATTGTTGGGCGTCTTATCGAAACGAAGCTATTCACGAAGTTACGGCTTGATAGTAATTATTTTTATATCAAGGTTCTGTACTACAACTTTTGAGCGTAGGACTGGGATAACGTACCGCGCAATTTGTAGGACAATATGACTGTTGAATTATATGAATATAAACTAAGTAACAAAAAAAAAATCAGCTTGTTAGTAATAATTTTTTTTTGACCTCGTTTTCGATACATGTTGGAAGAGGGGGACTCTTTTATCAAACCATTTTCTTTGTAGGACAAATACGTTTTCGAATCATTTAGATAATTATCTTGAGATTTAACAAAAAAAGAACCTGTTAGTAATACATTTTTTAGAGTCAACATCTCATACAAATTGTATCCTTGGTATCTCTGTTAGCTACCACAATCGAGAGTTTTGTATAGGAAATTGTTGGGCGTCATTAAAAATTAAGCTACTCACGGAAAATTAGCTTGATAGTAATCAAGTGGAAAAAATGTTCTAGGGAACCCGTACTAATAGGCTGACTTTGGTCAAGCGTTGTCGTTTGGTCCAAATAAATAAATTTCTATAAATAACATACTAGAGCTACATTTTTAGTGTTAGTACATATTGTAGGTCATTGACTCGTGAGTTTTATCATGTAAATCTGACACAAATTACTATGTAAGTATCATACAAAGCAATTTCTAAAGTGCGATGTCCGTATGAGGTCATACACACAGCACAACTCATGAATTTCCTAATTACTTGTTTGTAATAGCAACCTTTTGGAAAAGGTGACGTTATTTTGGACTGTAAAAAAATGTTAATAGTGCTGTTTTTGCCCCCTGGTTTTAAAGTGCAACGACATTTGGTCGACAACCTTTTTTCTGGTGGCAAATCATATGTCTCCTCTTGCTCTGAGTGGAGCGAAACGGTGAGCAGACTTTTACTGACTAAAACCTAGCTGTGACTACGGTGATTTCTTCAGACAATCCCGCAGCTTAGCCGTCCGCAAGACATCCAGTGCTAGATATGTCTACGCCAAGCGTGGATGCGCGTCATGGACTGCTGTCTTGCTTCACTGATCGTCGAATATCGACTGAATTTAACAGAAACAGCTGAATTGATAAATTCTGTTGTGTAGTATAATTTAATTGAAACTAGGTGTTTGCCGATCCTTTTTAAATATTCATATTGTTAGTCATACTTTACGCAAATACTTCTTTCATTCTTGTTTCCGAAGATGCGTAGGTGCACTCGTTGGCCTGATTCAATTCAATTCAAAATATTATTGAACGGCGATCGTAGCGTGGCGGTGGCGGAAGAACCATAATACTGTTCACACATACATACACACATTACACATTGTACATTCGATTCAAACTCACGGGTTTCGCCTGTCTTTTAATCCCAAAACGCCTTAAGTTAAAAGGTATTTTGAACCTATTGTTCTACCTACGGTGTTTGGCTGATATTTCGAGCGTTTGCTCTTATAAATCTAAACGGGATCATACGACATTTGAGAAGTCCAATCTCCTTGATCATCTGATTTACCTACCAACTAGTTTTTACGGTTACTGATATCCATTAGACGGTTATTTTTATAGTAGTACTAGCAGTACACCCAAGGCTTTACCCGCGTGAAGTTTCGCTTGTTTCTAAAATAAACCTACTCTACCTTACAGTACCCTACTCTACCTTATACTACCCTCATTTTCATAAGAACCTCTTCAAAATAACAAACACAACAAAAAAAGAATTAGCGAAATCGGTTCAGCAGTTCTCGAGATTTGCGCTTAGCAACACATTTAGCGATTCATTTTTATATTACATATTTAGAAATCCTACACTGACGTAGTAGTACAGAATAAACCCTCACCAAATTAATATCAAATAACGTAGCCAGTTTAAAATCACGACAGGGATTTAGTACTAAAATTGCGAAATCAATTTTCTTATTTTTAAATCGAGGTCGCTTTTCAGTACCTTCCCATTCCACCCTTTGCCGCAATCGATAGCAGGTGGGTTGGTAAAATACTAATTAAACATTTCAGGGCATCTAGAGCTTACCCTCCCTTCATGTCATGGCCCATTTAAGGTTAAAGCTATCTATCCTATCTCGGAGGGTTGTATTGGAGATTTTAATGATAATAATTCCTTAAATAAATATGTATCACACCTAGCACCTACAAATCATATTTTAATAAACACAAAACTTGACTCGTGAAGTCGTGACGTGCAAAATGCAAAAAAACTTGAAAAAAACTACTTTTGAGCACCACCGGGTTTTTTTTATTACTCTTTGTATCCCCCTTAAACCAATGTCATCAATGCTATACCTCTGTAGATTAATCAACCTCAAGGTTCCTTTGAGATTTTTAGCAGATCTTTCCAACCACGCCACGTGCACTTGGACAATTCGCTGTCCACCATCTGTGCCATCTTCTAAGAATACATTGTCAGTTTTGTTTACCATTTTGAATACCGGCTGGTTCTAGCTAGTCCAATCAATATTGGTCTCCAATCAACATTGGGTCCAATCAATAATCTCGCTGTCCGATCGTCCGGTAATGGACCGAGTCCAAGACGTCGGCGGCGCGTACTATTCCCGCGCGCCTCAAGGAGTTGTCAGCAGCAGGAGGGGCCCAGCTGGGTCGAAGCCTACTGGGGACAGGGTTGTCCGAAAGGAAGCTCGTGTCCCGGTATGAAGGCTAGAAGGAACGGTATGGGGTTTTTAGTCAGTAAGAGTCTGACACTATCTCCCGCTCCACCCAAGACCGGGTTTTATCATAAGATGACTTTCCCCATCGCAAAAAAGGGTCCAATCAACAATGGGTTCAATTAACAATGGGTTCAATCAACATCGGGTCCAATCAAAAGTGGATCCAATTCACATTGGGTCCAATCAATATTGGGCCAATGACAGTATCGGTCATACTTAGGTACTTTCTTGTTCTCAGGGTGTCGGCGATTGGTGATCACTGGACATGAGCTCCCCGCCCCCCGTGCAGTTGGAGGTGGAGGTTGGCGATGAATCTATGGAGGACGATGCGGCCGACATGATTCCAGCTGACAGGTAAATTAATGAATAGACTTTCTATGTCCGGGACTAAACCACCCGCTTACGTTTTTCCAAGAAATCCGCCAGCAGTTCTTAGCACGTCTACAATGTTACGAAACTATCCCGTTCTGGGTAAAGGTCTGTTCTGATGTATGACTCTCCGATTTTCCGGGAACTCATCATCAACAGCAGATGAAACGCAATTTCCGGCGCACGGAGTTGCTAACCTTCCTGAAACAGAAAAATTACGAGATCCGATGCAAAAGTCTGAATAACATCGCTATTTTGAATTAAAAAGTTTAGAATGATGATATTTAGCTTACATGGATAAGCGTCTATATAAACAAAGACTGTTTATAAGTTTTTGAAGTGAAGTTCAATGGCTGTTAATTAGGTGTTCGCAAATTTATTTCTAATTTGCTATATGTGTGTAGTTTTGTATCTTAAGTGTCTACTCAAGAGGTCAAGGTGTGGAATTAGAGATGTGCCGTGCCGTTGCCGGCAATATTAATAATACATTAGCCCCCTGCCTTTTTATCGATGGAAATTAAAAACATTGCTCAGGCAGAGGCCATAGTCTTAACATAGTTCCTGGTAACCAGTCCACTTAAAACACCAAAAACCATAGCTTTGTTGCAATAGTTTCCCTTCAACCGGCGGTTGTCTTTGAATAAACTAGCATAGCACATACAGAGATAATCACCGATTGGTACCACGTTCCATTAATAGCTTCGTTTCGGCTCCTCGTACGCCTTCCGAAGGTCCAGGACCTGAGATAAATAAATATATATATAAAAAAAAAAAAAATTGAAATCACTTAAGTACAAACATTAATATCGCCCTGGCTCTTGTACTAGGATATCCATATTGCCACCAATATTCCCACTTTTCGGCAATATTGCCGGCAACGGCACATCTATATGTGGAATCATAGAAACAGGCGCGATCTCGGTATAATGAAACTGAGAATTTTATTCTACTATTGCGCACTATTGGGCGAAGCTTACCGCAAAGTCTAACTAGATACATTTGCTGCTAAATACCCCAAAAACATTAGAACGTTTGACATCCGCATGCTAATGGAACACAAATATCGGGAACAATTAATTACTTTCTAACTTTAAACTGGCTAAATGCACAATTTGTGCAAAGCCCAAAACGAAAAGAAAAAAAAAGCGTTTTCCAAGTGACGTTGTGGCGTCACCAGGTACCTACTTCATTTTCCGCATCCAATGTTGACCTTGGCTTACTGACTGATTTTATAAGACTTCAACTTCCTTTATCCAGTACATATTGGTGAGTTTTAGTACTATGTTGACTGGTTTACACTGTCATCTCATACCTATTCAAAATCTTTTTACTTCACTAAGGAAGGTATACTATGAGACTAGCTTCTGAAATTTTATAAGCCACCTTTTTCTCCATACGATACGACCATTTGCAACCATTCTATAACTTTTGACGTTATTTTATTTCACATAGCACGTGGCGCCCATGTGCTATGTGTATAACGTCAAAATATTTTGAATTGAATTTAGATGGCAGTCTCTTATCATTTTTGAAAAGTGCTAATTCTCAGCCTAATTTTCTACCAAATTTCAAATTACATCGTAATTTAAACAAATATGATATCCGCTAATAACGATGTTTAATTCAGGCATCCACATAATTAAACCGTGTTTTAATTAACAGTACAAACAACGGTACTTCTATGACTAGACAATCGTATATTTAAATTCTGATATAAATAAGCAATACCAAATACTATTAATTCAAAAGTTAAAGACGGTTTATGATACTGAATTTAGAATTGATTGGTATATGTATGGAAAAAAGAAAAGTTATGCTGACCGCAAATAAATTGATGTAATCTAAGGCCGAGAGCCCGAGTCTAAGACGTCGACGGCGCGCACTGTTCCCGCGCGCCTCAAGGAGTTGTCAGCAGCAGGAGGGGCCCAGCTGGGTCGAAGCCTACTGGTTGTCCGAAAGGGAGCTCGTGCCCCGGTATGAAGGCTAGAAGGAACGGCGCGGGGTTTTTAGTCAGTAAGAGTCTGACACTGTCTCCCGCTGCACCCAAGAGCGGGTTTCGTCAAAGATGATTTTCCCCGTCGACAAAAAAAAAAAAAAAAAAGGCTGAGAGAAGATGCCTGTCAGTGATGTCGTGAAGGAGCCCCTTCATAGGATATGTGTCATCTCCTTTCCTGCCCAGCATGCACAACTACCTGCTTCCTAAATAACTTAAACGAAGCTAACGACAGAGCTGTCCAGGTGGCTAAATATTGGTCGGACAAAATTTGAGTCGAATCGATACGAGAAGAAGAAGAAGTGATGTAGTGGTGTCTTTTCGAGAAACATTTAGCACGGAATAAACCGCACGTCTTTTGTTTGAAAATAAACTCATTCATGCAAGACAATGGCAAGTTTGAGTTTCGTGCGGAACAAATGCTGTCTGACTTCCGCAAGTCTGCTGAAACCTAGACATTACGTTGCATCTAATTGTGTGCCAATTCTTTCGACGCAATTGGTATGCATTGGGTGGGAATAGATTCCGAATACAATATGATTAGGATGTCATTGAAATGTGTGGGAAAAAGAGATTCGTGACTATGCATGTGTGTCGTGTGCGGCGGTCCCCGTAGCGGAAATCGGATTAATACCTGCGCATTGACGCTAGTTCAACTTTAACGGACAACTTTAATGTATTATTACGTAGCAAAACTGGTGCGGATACCCGCGACGCCGACGCGTGCATTTTTGTACCGCGCGGGCGCCCGCTTAACGTGGCGTCGGCCCTAATTTATGGTGAAAAAGATATTACTGTACCAAATAATGAAATTGACCATATATCTCATAGCAACAAGCTAGGCTTAGATAGTAAACCCTTCAGATACCGTCAATTAGAGACACAATAGTAAAACAATAGATGCGCGGCCACCGGTGGTCGCTTGGGGATTCATGAATTAAGTATAATTTAAGGGAAAAAAGTAAGACTCTTCAATTTCCGAAATAAAAAAGCACTAAAAACACAATCATTTAATTAAACCAGGTCCTCTGGCAGACTATCAAAGCATCTAAATGGGTCGCGGATAAAGCCGTGCCTACAGTTCAAACACCCCTGTATCAACAAATACGCTACGCATTGACGGAGACGTCCGATTCCACAAATATGCGGCATAGTTTTGATTTGTGGGTGCAAGTAGTGACGAATGTAACGCGATGAAATATTTTTTGATTGCAGGCGCGAACGCGTTGATTTATTGATGTTAATGATTTGAGTGGATTTTCCTATTGCAATTTGGAAGGTATAAATGATTATAAAACTAAAGTAAAAACATCAATTTATGAAGTAACTAAACTTGTAGAGATTTGGATAAAGATTGTAATTATCAGGAAATGCATGAATGTAATGGATGCTTGCTGTATGGATTTAAAAGAAACTTTAAAGCTAGAAATACAGTGCGCACACGTGTGCCACACTCGCCCATCAGGCGCGTCGGTCACCATACATGTTATATAGAAACTAGACTTGTAGAGCTACAATTGATCCACGCCACGCGACGCCATATGACGTCGTTCTACGTCGTACAAATCAGGCGTGTTACACGTATGTGTCGATGCTTTACTCACGTTACAAAGAAAACACTGGCCTTATTTAGTTTAAATTGACGTGTAAAAGTATTTTTACAATCAGTTTACAAAATATAAATCATTAAATCTTTTTATTGTAAAGAGCAGTGATGTAACGAATATTCGCATTCGCGCGAATATTCGCATGTTTTGACATACACATTCGAATTCACAAGAAACATGCGAATATTTGGCAATCTTTCTTGCCAAACAAAAAGATACTCGTATTTAGATATTGATTGAACTGATATAGAAGGATAATGTAACAGATGTGAAGAATGTTAAATTTCAAAGAATATTCGCGAACAAAATTCGTGAATATTATTCGCCTTATATTATTCGCGAATATTGATCGCGAATATTCGTTAAAATTTAACATTGTCCACATCAGTTGTATTATCATTGTAATTGTCAATACTTTAAAATACCTTTTT
Organism: Mythimna lalbum; assembly: GCA_949319445.1. NCBI lineage: Eukaryota > Metazoa > Arthropoda > Insecta > Lepidoptera > Noctuidae > Mythimna > Mythimna lalbum. Next base: position 11,931,068 of record OX439357.1, on the reverse strand, counting down.
GTTTGTCAAGAAAAGTTGCCAAATATTCGCGTTTTACTTGTGAATTCTGCGAATATTCGCGAATGCGGATATTCGTTACATCACTAGTAAAGAGTGATCTCTGAAAATACTAGTCCAATTTCAATCATTATTTCAACTGCTATACCGCTTAACCTTTTAAAAAGCTTACGGGAGTAAAACAGCAGAGTCACGGGAGTTATGCTAGTATCTAAATAAGTCATTAATAAGAAATGCAACAATAAGTATTGCTATGACGATGTTAAAATAACGAATGCATCATTTACGCTATTAAGATAACAGCAACAGGTGCAATATTAAATGCGTTTCGGATATTAAATTAACATTAATATCAATACTAAATGAAATGGAAAAGACCATCTATTTTTAACAACGTTATACGTATGTGTTTACGATAGAAAATGATAGAAATAACCGAAAGAAGTACGATATAGAAATAATATTCTTAATTGTTCATTCAGAATTTTTGAATATTAAATATTAATGATGAAAAGAGTTATGAGTATTTTAAAGGTCATTGGGCAACTAAGTATGGAACATATACCCACGGCCTACAGAAAAAAAAATAGGTAGTATGTTTAGATAAACGTCTCTAGTTTACGAATATATATGTCGCATTAACGCAGACAAGGGGAAAAAACCATAAATCTAAAAAATAAAAATACAATAATAAGGTTAATTATAACAAGGCTTCGTACATTTTTATTGGTTTCTTGATAGTAAACATGATTTAAAAAATAAAATAAGTAAAATAAAACAAGTATAGAAGAGTTTTTAAGTTTTATTCGACATGATCAATGTCTACAGGAATAATTGTATCGTCTAAAAACGCCACAGGCGCATCAATTTGATTTTGATGTCGGGCCTAAGACAAAAAATATACTATGCTGGCTATATGCGCGCAGCATCCAATAGTGCGGCGACCGTGGATCTTAGATTTTCTTTCCATATTATCAACTAAATCCAAAATTCAAAATCCAAATGCAAACTAATAATCCAATAAACACGAAAAAGTAATCGATAAAAACAATAAAAGCTTAAGAAAACACACAGATCGCTCCGGCGGGATCTCATGGTGAAATGGCGTCAACGGCTATCGCAACCCAGTGCTAGGCACGCCACGATTATGGCGGTAAGTCCCCTCTTTGAGGCGTGGCTGGAAAGACCTCACGGCGTCCTTACCTTCCGCATGACGCAGGTCCTCACCGGACATGGCAAGTTCGGGACGTTCCTGCATCAGATTCAAGCGGAAGAGACGCCCGGGTGTCGCCACTGTGCGCAACGCCCGGAGGACACGGTGGAGCACACCGTAGAGGTGTGCCCAGCCTGGGCGGAGCATCGCCGTGCCCTCGTGGGGGCGATCGGCGGCGGAGACCTCTCGCGCCGGGCCCTGGTCGAGGCCATGGTCCGGAGCGAGGAGGAATGGCAGGCGGTCGCCACCTTCTGCGAAGCAGTAATGCTAGCAAAAGAAGGCCGACCGCATCAGGCAACGGCGCCCTCGCCGCCGTCGACGGGATTCCGATCCCGATTTCCGGCCACCGTAGACGCGGGTTCGCGGACGGCGAGCCATGGGTAGCTCGCTGTCCGATCGTCCGGTAATGGACCGAGTCCAAGACGTCGACGGCGCGCACTGTTCCCGCGCGCCTCAAGGAGTTGTCAGCAACAGGAGGGGCCCAGCTGGGTCGAAGCCTACTGGGGACAGGGTTGTCCGAAAGGGAGCTCGCGCCCCGGTATGAAGGCTAGAAGGAACGGCGCGGGGTTTTTAGTCAGTAAGAGTCTGACACTGTCTCCCGCTCCACCCAAGAGCGGGTTTCGTCAAAGATGATTTACCCTGTCGACAAAAAAAAAAAAAATACAGATCGCAACAACAAATGACGAACGACTGCGACTTGGCCGCGTCGTGCGACGCGAGTGGACGCGAGCGCAACGTCGAAACCGGTTTCTACTCTTTTGACGTGACGTGCGAGTGAGACGACATATGCATGCCACTAATCGCGCACTCTTATAGCGCGCAAACGTTTATTTTGTTTATTTATTTAACAGAATGCTTCACTGGAATTGTTTTATCAATACATTTATTACCTATTTTTTATTTATCTTTAACATTTTATTCCCATGGTTTAAAAAAAAAATAACTATCTAAATTTTAATGTAGGTTAATACTTAACAATTTAAAACTAATTTGGTTTTTGTAGGAAAACTATCGTTAACTGGGTCAGATTTCGCCCAATGACCTTTGTGGATGGAATGGAAGAGGTCAAAAAAAAGATAGATCGAATGTGTGAGGAGTGATATGAAAGAACAGGTAGTTAGTGATAGTTTGACGGCTGCCAGGATAAAATTTAAGAAAAGAAAAAAGACTTGTAGCGCCAATCCCAAATAACTTGGAAATAAGGCAGCAAGGGCATGGACAGTAAAATCAATTAAGACTAAGTTCATATCCTAAGTCAGGACAAACCGCTCAACTCAAATTGATCACTCAAAAAACATGATATAAATGGCTAGGCATACACAATAAAGATTTCATATAAAAGTAATTTCCCGATTCTGTCAAGATGACTTGCAAAAAGGGTGAGCAATAAATACTCGCTACGCAGATGACATCATTGAGCAGTGAAAGGGGAAGTGCTGTCGTGTCTACCTTGGCACGCCTTTCAGGGAATTCGCGTCATTGTCGTGCACAGTAAATATAGGTACAATATTCTGCCCTCCACTTCATTCATACCGTATTGAGCTTTGTTTTTTAAGGAAAAACGTAGTTATAAACTTAAGAAATGTTTGAGAAATCGTTTTAAAAGCAAGCGATTAGTTAAAACATAGCATATGTTTTAACTAATCTGAATCGATTAAAAGGTCGTGTCGTATGTAAGTACTAGGCAGAGCAGTGATGGTCCAGTGGTAACGGCCCTGACTTATGAGTAGCTTGTTGTGGGTTCGAAGTTTCAAACGCAGCCAGGCGCATTAATTCGTGTAATATTTTATTTCATCAACACTGCTCTCAAAACGGTGAAAAAAATCATTATTAACAGAACTAAAATCCCTTTCCGAAACTCCCCCTAGCGAGCCTTCAGGCCATATCATTTTATACGAGATCTATCGTCTCTGTTACCTATCTGCGCTATAAAATTTCATTGAGAACCAAACATTTGTTTTGCCATCATTTCATTTGCAAAGCATTTCTTTACGTAATCTTACCTTGAATATTTATATAATCGACCGCGATAATATTGATTTCTCGAGGACGTTGTAACAGAAACAGTGAATGATAAAGATTTAACATGATTCTGATAAGATATTCAGACTTTCCGACGTTTCCTACTTGTGATAAATTCAGCCTTCGTTGGTATTTATTTTGTTTACGTTTTTTTTTACATGATGATTTTTTTTAGTCTTCCGTCATTGTCCGGTAACAGATACTGTGATTTTTGGTTGTTACATTTTTTGTGCAAATTTTGTTAATTTCTTCCAGTGGCATTGTGTTTTAGTTTTGGCTATGGATTTGAATGAATATGGTGCAAGTGATGAAAATACAGCAGTTAAATCTAGTTCGGGACTTTGGGTTCATAAGATATCGCGTTTAGTCTCTCTTTGTTACAATAAAAGAAACGACGCTGCTTTGATGAACTGGGATGACAGGTATTCGATTAATTTTAATTTTATTTACTGACATTTTCTTTCCTTTTCCTACTTCCTCGTTCATATCAAGATTAAAAGGACAGAAGACCTTCATAGATATTAAAATTCATTAAGCTCGACAGGATGGTATTCCTATTTTGTTTTTTTCGCGTCTCAACATTTTTGTTATGTACTCAGTTGGAGCTTTAAAACGCGGAAGAATAAGTTTGCTTACCTGAGTAATTAAAATCAGCCGTTGCCAAATATGCATATATGGCAAGCAGACAATAAATTGAATGTCACAAATTAATTATTGTTAATAAAACTGTTGGAAATGAAGCCCCGGTATCACTATAACTTTATTTGTGACTAGCTTTTGCCCGCGGCTTCACCCTTGTACATAAAATATAGCCTATGTCACTCAGGAAAAAACAGCATTCTATCATTAAAAAAAATTTTAGCAATCGGACTAGTACTTCCAGAGATAACCCTCCTACAAAAAAAAAAGCAAATTTTATCTGTTTTCTATTATTCGTGTTGACTATGGTGAAGGATCACGGTTTTTTTTTTATTATTTTAGTACGGTCTGTAACAAGGCCTCAACATTGTCAGGAAATGGCTAGCTAGATTACCTAAGTCCTGCTACTATATTGATTGTAGTTGTTGTATGAGAGATAATAATGACAAGGCTGCGGAATCGTTCGAATGAGTTACCGTGGCTTTGGAACGCAAAAGACTTGTCATCAGAAAGAACACAGGTCAGGGTTAGCAGATTATTGAATCCTATTTTGGAGAAGTCCCACTGAAAGAAAAGAGTGGTCATGTGGCATAATATCAGCCAGTTCGCAACGCTCACAGCCCAGATCATCTCATTGTGTCTTTCTCAAAGAAATTAAGAGACTTTTTGATACACTACAATCCTATTCATTCGACATTCATTCAAATTATCAGTATGTTCTCTTCATCAAACCTCAAATATATTATGAGTGCAGCCAAAGCATGGAACTCTTTGCCTCTGTGTTCCCTATGACCATTCAAAGCAAGAGTGTACACTGTGCTGACTTGTTCTGGGCTGGCTCGCTCTATCATCGGAAATCAATCATTTATCATCAGGCATGATCGAGATCAAGATCAGAGACTCATTCTCTCCAATTCACTACTTTCACAATACCCAGTAACCCGGAAACTAGTGGACTGATTAAAAAAAAATCTTTCATCAGGAGGATACTACTTTATCACTGAGTGATATAGACTTTAGGGCCAACGGTGCACGTTAAGCGGGAGCTCGCGCGTGTGTCGTGTACGGTAGTCCCCGTTGTGGAAATCGGATTATTACTTGCGTAGTGTCGCTAGTTCAACTTTAACGATGTGCATATAGTCGTGCCGATGGAGAACTTTAATGTGTTATTACATGTGAGCGGGATGCGGCTGCCTGCTTTTTGTATGGAACCGCGAGGACGGGCGCCCGCGTAACGCAACGTTCGGCCTTATATTTATACTTTCACGCGGACAGAAGCTTGTGTCAAATATTTTGACAATGCCGTGAGTATCCACCTAGAAAAGCATCTCGATACTCTGTGGTCAATAGCTACTAATCAATCTGCACTTTTTTGTGACACTTCCAAGTTTTCACATGACCTCGAGAACTCGTACGATAAATTATGTTAATATGAATAAAAATATATTATGTTACTTATCTGATTTTAAAACTGGCTAGGTTATACACGTGCTGAGTAAAGTTGCAACTTGATGCCTAAAAGGCCAGCTTGCAGAATTAATTATGTTGGTTTCCTGATTCACAATGATTTCATTATTGAATAGCTTCTGCCAGCGGCTTCGCCCACGTGAAAGTAGGGTTTTAAAAACACTTACACTTAATTTTTTTCGTCAATTTAAACTAGAAGAGGCCGGTGTTTCCTAGCTAAATACCCTGAGAAGAAACACCGAAACAAACTCAGGGGCCAAAGTCTCTTTTAAACTCCATGCAGTAAATATATATGTAATGGTCAAATCGTATGGGAATGATGGTGGGAAACAGACGCTGGCAGTGAGTTCCACACTTTAGCTGTGTGCGTAATAAATGAGGAGTTGTAAAGTCATCGTAGTAAAGTACTACATCTTTTGCAATAAGAGCGTAATAGGTATCAATTTATCGTTACGTGTTACTGTTAATTGTTACGATAGCGGATGATTACGATGAAATTCAGGGTTTCCACATATTAGTAGCGCGGTTTCTAACATTCATTTATTAACTAATTTCTGCCAACCATGTATCAAACTGTCCCAAGGCAACGTATTCCCGGGATATAAACTATTCATGTCCTACTCCAGGGCATAATCTTCCCACGTGACAAATTTCATCCAAACTCGTTCAGCCGTTTGAGTGTGAAGGAGTAACAAACACACTCATCATTACACATACATATATCAAAATATTATCTTACGCATTTATACCATTAGTGTGATGCTTTCAATGCTTTGTGCAGATAATAATGTACCTAAGTGCCGGGCCATGCGATGCGTTGCGACGCCGCGCGCCGCACTGCAACGCATCGTGTGGCCCGACACTTAGGTATTGCACGTGTGCTTGAATGCCACTGATTTATTATTATTTATTAATTTTGGCATGGCATATATTATAAGCAGGTATTCTGGACAAATACGACCTTTTTTTTTTTTGTCGACGGGTAAATCATCTTTGACGAAACCCGCTCTTACTGACTAAAAACCCCGCGCCGTTCCTTCTAGCCTTCATACCGGGGCACGAGCTCCGGCGCTCGGGAACAGTGCGTGCCGTCGACGTCTTGGACTTTGGACTCGGTCCATTACCGGACGATCGGACAGCGAGCTACCCATGGCTCGCCGTCCGCGAGCCCGCGTCTACGGTGGCCGGAAATCGGGATCGGAATCCTGGCGACGGCGGCTACGTAATTAAGAATGTACTCATAAATAAAATATTATAATAGAAACTTTTTGTTTCTTGGGGCATCAGTGCTTTGCGGTTTATAACTTTGTATTTTGAAACAGTTGCGGTTATTTTTCCCTATTCTTATGTAAATGTTACAGGAAAACCAGATACTTTGAAAAATAATAAAGTTTCGTAAATTCATTTTTTTATTGTTTGCTTGACGTTCGCTGTTGAATGTTACATAACGTGAACATAGAATATATGTATTATTATTTCAAAATATTTAGATCTTCATTTTACATAACCCGTAAACTTTTTTTGTGTGAAAAATCATAAACTTTTCTGGTGGACCGAAAGAGTTGCTAAATTATCATAAAATTGGTTAGTTAGAAGTGAATGCTGCAGAACATCCCGAAAAATTCAAATTGGCGTACGTTTTTCAACAATTTTAATTTCAGTATCGAATAGTAAGGTAAAAAAATTATACAGGGTGTCTTTGACATCGACGCACAAACGAATACCACGGATCCAGTACATGATTCTGGACCTTTTGGATTTAAATTAAGAAAAAATCGACGAAAAATTATACTACTGGGAGGTCTAGAATCATGTACCTACTGTATCCATGGTATTTGTTTGTGACAGTGTTAAAACTATTGACATAATTCTCTAACTTAGAGACAACGAAAAGCACATTTATTTGTTTTATTAAGTTCAAAAAACATTTGATTTTTTTTTATTTCAAAGGATACTTTGGAAACGTTCACTTTATACGAGTATGTATAAAATATTCAGGATGAATAAGCGAAAACCCTTCCGAGTCGAGAACTAGGAATATCAGCCCATATTTTTATCAATACACCTAATATTAGATAAGAAATTATAATAATATATTGTTTCTGAAATAACATTAAAGATGAAGCATTATTTATTAAGTGTAGTTTAGCTTTATGTTTTAGTTAAGCTTAGCTTTATGCTGAGTTTTCGGCCGTGTTGTTGTTTCGCGTATGTCACTCATATCTTCCTTATCTATTGATTATGATTGTTAGCTAGTTTTAAGATTGCGTCATTTCGCGTAAATACACTGTTTTTCTTCTTCTTTCGTATAAAATGTAAATGTATGGAGACCGACGCGTCCAGATCGACGTACGTGGACCACGAATGCGCAGTTCTAGCATTAAACATCCCAAATGACAAAATTAAGTTACAATCATAATTTAACTTATTTGTACTTAAGTAATCTTTTTTAAAGAAATTGGTTAACCTAATTGTAGGCAAATAATAAGAGTTCCGCCGCTCTACATTAGTAGCGCATCGGTTTTGATATCTACACAAGCACACACAGACAGTGACGCAATCATGACTTATCAAGGTTGGTTTCTTAGATATTCATTTTTTCCTAAAATAATTCTTGACTGTTTTAGGATAAAAAAGTGACCAAAAAAACAGCTGAATTCGCTTTAATAGTCCATTATAAACAGACATCGTTTTTATATCTTACTTACATGTTGTATCAGTCTTTTTCAATATTTTTGAGTATGCGACCCCCTTTTTTATATGTATAGACAAATAGTGGCAACTCTATAGGACCGTAACATTGCGGTGAGCGGACGGGTCACGGGTGCATTGTGCTCTTGTGACAACTTTTTGAAATTAGTCTAGTCGAATATGTTTCAAATCGCACACAATTTGCTTGTCAAAATAAAGCAAAGATCAGAAAAGTATCGAAGCTGGCTCAGCTTTATTACTGAACTTTTTTGTAGTATAGTGTCAGTAACCCTCACTTTTCACTTTTACTTGACTCGCGAACCCCTAAGAAGCAAGTCTTTGTGACCCACCTGGGGGTCGCGACCCACAGATTTGCAAACACTGTTGTATATCGAATGCCATTCTCTTCATTACAAGTGCTACTGCAGTTCTGTAAAACATTAGGCTCGTAGATAACAAGCCGAGTATCGATTGACTAGTTATGAGTATGACGTCACATACTATTTTAATTTTAATTTATGCTGTTAATATTGAACCTCGTTGCATTGATTGACCCACATCTATGCACTTATCTCTCGACATGTGTTCACAGATGATACAGTAGACTTTGCACAGATATTATATAATTTTTGTTTGGAATTTAATCAGCAGGATGATAAAATGTTACACACGTAATCTATAGTTCTATGCTTATATTTATAAAGAGGAAAGATTTGTATTTTTGTTTGTAATGAATAAAGGTCAAAAACTACTGGATCGATTTGGAAAATACTTTCCCCCAATAGAATGCTACTTTACCACAGAGTGACGTAGACTATATATTTTCTAATTTCACGCAGGCGGAACCGCTGGCAGAATATTAGATATATCGTTTCTCAAATATTGTAAATATGAAAAACAAAATTGGCGAATTTAAGTTTCCGGGGAAGACCTGAATAAAACTTGGAGACCAGGGCAGGAAAATATGACTCGAATGTTGCAAATGATGACGATAATAAAAATGGTTAGCAAAGCTAAATGTTGTATGTGTAAATGTGCAGGACGATATCGTCTAGGAAGAGGTTTTTTTTTTAATTGATATAAACTAGGGCAAGCACTAGTCCTATGATGATTATGATGACCTACTAAGGAAGGAAAAGGACTGGATAACGAAAATGATGAGAATTCTTAACCCTTCAGATACCGTCAATTAGAGACACAATAGTAAAACAATAGATGCGCGGCCACTGGTGGTCGCTTGGGGATTCAAGAATTAATATTAGTTAGTTAATTAGCCTATTTATGTCCCACTGCTGGGCGAAGGCCTCCCTCTCCCTTTTCCACACACGTCTGTCTTCGGCCATTGCGGGCTAGCCCTTGTGTTAGTTATCCTCCTCTCCACCTTCGCCTCGGTCTGCCACGTTGTCGCCTTGCGCTTAACCCTAGATAGATAACCATATTTCACTGTACACTAAAGATAACCATACGTCGACTCGACGTGCGAATGTTTGAGTGAGCATATATTGGATTATGTATATAATAGGTTTATAAATGTGATATTATGTATTACGTACAATAATTGTATTGTGAGTAAATGAAAAACATTAGAGTTTATTTATATTTTTAATAGAAAAAATAATTAATTAACAGAACAAGGTACTTCTTACTTTACCAATCTTAAGCCGTTCGGAAATTCTCCGTCAGTCGTATAACTTATTATGTAAACATTTCAAAATTAACTTTTTACAATCTCTATAATATAAAAAACATGAGAAAATAACCAATTTTATTCATTTTAGCCTCAACGGCACTTAGATCAGGCGCTGGACTTGTGCTTTTCACAAATGGGATTTTTTGCAGCCGTCACACTTTGTTTTTGTCATTTTTTAAATTTTTGATGGAAAAAAGGCATAATATTTTCTTTTCTTTGCCTAAGGGATACCATTACGTTGTGTGGGAGGTACAATTTGTCTTTTTAGCAATAATATAAAAAAAAATCTTTTATATTCGTCTGTTAACTATGCATTTGCTACCTTGTCTGCATTCATGGGGTTATCAAGGTATTATCTACTGAGTTTCTTCATAAATTTCATCATGTCCGTATAATATTAGGTCCTTAAACATGAAATTAACGTTTTGTACGGGAGGAATATAAAGTTTTTTTTTTTGTATAATATTTTTTTAATTATTCAAAGTATGGACCGTTGTTATCTATGCACTTTTGCCATCTCATAGGTAGTTCATTGTGATCAATGACTAACTTTACTAAAAAAAACATGGGGGCGAGTATCAATAAACTCTTTGAAGTCAAATTGGACTGCCGCATCGGAGTTGAATTTTTGTCCTTGTAAGAAGTTGTCCAAATTCCGGAAAAAATGATACTTTGTTGAAGCAAGGTCCGGGGAGTACGGTGGATGTCGTAGGCATTGCAATTGTAGACAAAATACTAATTTCATATGTAAGGACATAATATTGGCCACTTGTTCTACCTTTAGTAGCTGTACAATGATTTACTCTAAGAATTTGCCACTGTGGCATAATAGTGCAACTCAGCATACTTGACGAAGCAATTTCAGGAGTTTCAGGATCATTTTCAGACATATTTTCAATATCGAATGGGTATACCACTGGGGGAGCACTCACTTCAGCCTTCGGTATCACTTTGTACTTTATCTTCTAATAAATTACCTTCAGTTTCAATGTCTGACCTCTGAATCTCTTCATCGCTCATTTCATGCAACAACAGACTGATTTCTGAACCATCTATATGATTTTGTGACATCATTATGTTATTAATAACATAAGTAAAAAACTAATAAAAAAGACGTATACTTATTCTCAAAAAATAAAGTAACACATTTTCCCAATAGTCTAAAAACTGACACTAAAGATAACCTCGACAAATACGTCGCTTCGACGTACGGCAGATAAATATTGACGAAAGTATTAAACTTACCCCAGTGTTAAGGGTGTGTCCTGCAAGCTTCGATAGCCGAGTGAGTTGGCAGGAAAGGGCAATTTAGTGATACAAAAAACAAACGAGTTATACCATTTTTACGAAATCGAATACGTCGTTTCGACGTAGGTTATCTTTCTAGGGTTAATATTATTTCAGGATATTCTCTACCTGTTTTGGAATGAAATCGACACTGTTGATATCTGTCAATGTCTATATTGTTTTAATTATAAATTTACAGTCGTTTGTCTTCTTTTTATATGATATCATTATATGATCAGAATCACAGAACATCATGGCTTAGTACTTAATTAGTAGCTATTAAAGAAACAATAAAATCTATTTGTGCAAACGCTTGAGTATTGTACGTCCATCAAGACATGATCAGTTCACGTGAATACATTTTTTAGTAACATTATTCGATATCGAGGCAGAGAACCCACTTGTCTCAATTAGATTGCCAGAGTTAACTGTATGAATCAGATTAGTTTGATTGCTCGTTGATGAGTGGAGTGGCTCTCATTGTATTATCTTTCGAGGATTGTTGTGTTTCATCATGATTTCAGCCGAAAGACTTGTGAGCGCTCGCGCTGGAGGATTTCTTCAATTTTAAAACCAAAAAATAATACCTCTTGTATTTGTTTGAAGAAAGAAATAGTTTCCATTCCGAACGAATAAAAACCATTTAAAAAATAGTCAGCTCAGTCAAACATAATCAGAATAAAAAATATAAGTTCAAACAAATACCAGCAGTAATAATTGTTGATATTAAAATGGAATAAATCCGCTGGAGCGCTTGCGAATTTTATCACTCTCTCCCGGCTAAGTACCTATTTGGCCGCATGAATTCATGCAGACGCCATCACCATCTGGGATCTCGTCATCTGTGGACTCGTCGCATTTTGCGTGTGGACAACTGGACACTGCATTGTGGCGCATCTGTAGTTCAGGCGTCAAACTGAGATTCGCCTCACATAAGCGTTAATTTTGGCTTATGTACTTTATTTTCTTTATGCAGGTAAGAACTTAATGTTCGTCCTAAACTCAATCACTATCTAAATATGCTTGCACTGTTTGAGCTTTCACATCAAATGTGCCAGTTATAAATATATTGATAGTATTTATTAAACCATGTAAATATAATTTGAAAAACCTGCCTACCGCGCCGCTCCATTTTGAACCCATAATCTCATTTCCGCAGTAATTAAAAGCGACCTCCGCTGAATAAGGAACGCTGCCGCTGCTTTGTATGTAACCAGCCTTCGCATTTATTAGATTCCCCATCGACTTGCCTACATATTATATGTATGTCTGATTATATCGGTCTTCGGGCGGAATAAGGGTTTTCTGAACTAACATACACTAGTGACGTCATTATGTACCTGTCAAAACGCTGTTTTTGACATTTGTTAAATTGACATCAACTTCATGTGTTACGTAACCAAAATAAAAAATCGAGAGCCTTACCATGACGTGTAAAATGTCAAGCCTGCGAGCGAGAAAGGTTGTATCAATTTTCCACGGGGAAAAATTCTAATTCGCTTCGCTTAAAATCGATGTTGAAGAACTGACGTAACATTTAAAGTTTTTTTTTTTACAAGTGCGGTTTAGTCTCCGGATTTTTATTTTTTTGAGGTAACTTGGCGTACATAATAAAAATATGATAAATAATAATAATATCATACTACTTACACATATACGGGTCATCAACGTACCTATATTGTGCAGGAAAATCATTTGATTAAACTAGAGCGGGGCTGAACTCAAAATGCCTATTGTGGAGTTTCTATGGCATCTGCTTTTTACATAGTCTTTCTGTAGAATGCTACGTTTATATTTATTATGACAACACATAGGTTGACTATGTTTGTACAATCTTTCTATATATATAAAAACGAAATACCACTCACTGATTAATCACGAAATCTCAGTAACTATAGCACTTACAAACTTAAAATTTGGCAGATAGGTTCCTAAGACCTGATTTTAAAAATCTCCACCCTTTTAAGGGGATGAAAAAATCTTCAACAAGATTGTTTTCCGGAAACAAAAAAAGTAATTGGCCTCTTCAAACAAACTGTACAATCAAGATTATAATTTTGTATGGCGAGGCCGATTTTTGTTTTTCGATTCCTGAAAAAAATCTTATAGAATATAGTTCAGTTACGTCTACTGAGCAAGCCCTTAAAGTTTGCGGAGACTGTCCCTTACACCCTGTATATCGGATCATTACTTACCTGCATGCCCTTAGAAACATTATAATTGTTGTCTCAAATGATCAAAAACGAAGAAAATTAATTATTAAGTCGTAGGTTATCCTAGAACTCAATGTTTAACATTTCACAGATTTTCTGTGTCTTTTATTTAAATCTTGAAAAATCATGTCATCATTTTATGTCAAAATTCAACATTAGCCAGTATTTACGTCGGACAAATATACAAAGTTTGCTCTCATGCATTTTCGCATTAGTTTCAAAGTTGCGAAATGTTTAATAATACTCACTTTGCTTGTATCGATAACGTATCTACGGCAATTACACGGTTTAGGCTTTAATGGCACAGGTTATCGGCAATTCCTATTCGCCGATAGCGAGTTTATGGGGTATACAAAATTTGGGCTGCGGAAATGTTTGAAGGCGTTACCGTGGCTTTAGAACGCAAAAAGCAACTGAAGGAACACGCAGGTTTCAGTTAGTAAAAGTCTGACGCATCTCCCCGCTCCACCCAGAGCAGCAGAAAGTGTTTGATTTCCCAGCTCAAAAAAAAAAAATGGCGTAGAGAAAATATTATGTTACGAAATCAATTACGAGCCTTTATGAAAACACGTTTTTAGATTTATTTTCTTTAGTGACTACCTGACTCGGCGAAGTTCGTACCACATAGTCAATGAATGCAGTTTATCTTTCGATATAGTCAGCCGATTGCGATAAAACAAAGCCTAAGTAATATATCAAGTAACATACAATTTTAATGTATGAAAGTTATCTACATCGATTTCGTACATTTTACGTGATGCGCGCACAACTAAAAACTTCTACAGATTTATTATATGTATAGATAATGACAACATGGGACTTAATACCGGTATAAACATTTCTGGTCTATACCGTGGTCTATCCGTGTTTCAAAAGTTCATCCAAACCCGTTCTGCCGTGGAGGCATTTTGTCGCACTGTAGCTCATTCCACCTCTCCTATACCGCGTATGCTAACGATCTGGATTAGATTTGTTTGCTGATGAATGGAAGATAATATTATTAGAACATTTGCGGTTCTGTGAGAAGACTGAGTGAAAGGATTAACGTATTTTTGTATTAATGGCTATATTACTGTACTAAATAAATGAATAACAATAATAGTTGAAGTATAATTTTAACAAGGTCGGCTGAATCACTTTCATTTCAGTAGCTTAAAAACTATAACGATTATTTAGTTACTTTCTGAATGTTTCTAGCCATCAAGATGGTCTGGCAAAAATGCCTACTGCGCATTAATCTTTCATTGCAGTTTTCTTTGAATGGCTTACGTTTTTCTGGAAGTCGACCTCACTGAAAGAGTCCTGGAAACCTCTTTTATGGAGTACGTTGCGTCATTGCTGTCGTTTGTTGGGAAGTGTTTATTTTGGTATGGTTATTCTTAAAATCGTGTTAATTAGTAGTACTTCACGCAATTTGCGTCGCCATGGATTATGTGACAGTGAACCCCAAGGCCCTGGAACGAAGGCAAAGAAGAAATAGGAGTGGGTTTTAGTCAGTAAAAGTCTGGCACACTTCCGCTCCGTCCAAGAGCGAGAGAAGTCATTGGATAATTTCCCTCGTAGAGATTTAGAAACCTCTTGTGGAATACGTTGCCGTCGTTTGAAACACTTTCAGTGTTTAATTAGGTCTGAAAAATCCTAAAAGCATTCTTATTTGAAATACTCTATGCAAGTTGCGTCGCCATGGATTATGTGAAAGTGAACCTCAAGGCCCTGGAACGAAGGCAAAGAAAGAACAGGAGTGGATTTTAGTCAGTAAAAGTCTGACACGCCCTCGCGCCCCAACCAAGAGTGTGAGAAGTCTTTGTATAATTTACCACGTAAAGATTTGGAAGCCTCTTGTGGAATACGTTGCGTCATTGCCGTAGTTTGTAGGAAAATGTTTATTTTTGTCTGGCAAATCTTAAAAGCGTGTTAATAAATACTCCATGCAAGTTGCGTCACCTTGCTATTCACGCGCACAAATATGGCATTTCGCACTTGTAAACGTCACGATTAGTGAGTCAGAGGGTTATCTTAGTGCGTAGCATCCGCATAACACATCAGAGCAGTGGTGTCCGAGTGGTAACGGCCCCGACTTACGAGAAGTAGGTCGCGGGTTCAAACCCAGCCAGACGCATTAGTTTGTGTAATTTATTTCATCCCCACTGCTCTCAAAACGGTCCAGGAAAATATCGTGAGGAAACCGGCATGTCCTAGAACCAAAAATTCGAAGACATGTAACATCCACCAACCCGCACTGGGCCTGCGTGGTGCATTACGGCCCACTCCCGCTCCTAAAGAGGAGGCCTGAGTCCCAACAGTGGGAACATTATAAGGCCAACTATGCTATGCTACGTGGCATAACATAACTTCTATAACGAACCTTCTGTCTTCTAACCAATGCAGGCTGTATGCCGCAGATGAGAGCATTCATCATTATCATCATCATCATCATCATTTCAGCCGTAAGACGTCCACTGTTGGACATAGGAGTCCTCCAAGTGTCACCACAACGAACGGGTCTGTGGGTATCGTATCTATCGAAGAGGGTCGCGAGAACCCTTCTAGGCCAGCGGGCGTTAATACGTCATAAAACAGCGGATAAAGTTAGGTTGTGCTTGTGAGATAGGATGATTCAAAAAAGATCCAGGTGGACTTGCGCGCTTCACCCAGTATAATTTTTTTTTGTGGTGAGAAATCATCAAATGGCTTTATTTGCTCTAGGGTGAAGCGAAAACCCACCTATGTTCTTTCATATTTGTCCTGTGCGTTCTGAGGCCACGGTCTTTCCAACATTTCCGCAACTTAATGCTTATAAGCTGGCGATGATAGTTAACATTTTCAAACAGACTTATTCGTAGGATATTACATTAATACCTGCATGGAATTGTGAAAGTGTCTGACAAGTTATGTAGAAGTTGATTGTCTTCGTATGGAAGAATTGAAGAGATGGGCCGTCATAATCCACCACGTGGGCCCAATATGTTGTTATTTCTACCGGTTGAGTTTCGGAGTGTGCATCGGAAATGCATAGCCTAATTCCGCACCAAACTTTTTTGGGAACACATTAATTGTGCGTACAGCTAAGGAGTGGAATTCCCTGCCGGAGTCTGTGTTTCCTGATAGCTACAACCTCGGGGGATCTTTGAGTCAAGAGTGAATGGGTTACTCCTAGGAAAGCCTGGTCCATCTTCGACCCAATCTTCACTTTCCATTAGGTGAGATAGTGGTCAAGCTCAAGCCTATCATCGATTTGGTGTATGTCACACAAAATAAAGTGTCTGTCTGGTTTCGATCCCACGACCTTGGACTCGAAAGTTGAACCCATGTTGAACCGTTACCAATGATTCACCAGTGCCCATTTGTCTTTCTTGTAATAGAATACATTTTCTCCATCAATTAAAACTAACATAACCATTCTAAAAACCAATTCCAAATCAAAATAATAGAGACCAGAATAGCCAAACAGTTTGCAACATTCCACACGTTTCAGTTTGAACTGCAACCTTCGCTGAATGAGTTCAGTGTCAGCCCCAAGGTCTTAGGGAACAGGTAGTGATGCTGAAGTGGATGTTGGCACCGTGCCAGCAACCACTATCTCACCCACCTATGCAAATATGAACGTTATGTGTTAGGAAATAAAGTTGGAAGTAGATTGATGAAGGTGCTGACCGAGTTTTTCTGGTTAATGATCTAGTCTAGATCCAAGCAATAGATGATTTGTTGGTTCGCTTGACACGAGGTTGTCTGAGGTATATTTTCTGTAACGAAATGTGTGACGTATTATAATTGAGGCATGTTTTTTTTTTAGGTCAATGAAATTCAGCTTTGAGAGGCTTGTTTTGAACTGATGCAAGTTTCCATTGGCCTCTGGAGTGATCCCTAAAAAGATTTTTAAGATGACGAAATATTCTGACAATTCGAGTTATTAAAAAAAAAAAAACATTGTGCAATAGAATAAATAATGACGTATTGAAGTAGTTATCTGAAACGGCAAACATTCTACCGTCACTAAAAAAAAGAACCGGCCAAGCGAAACAATAAATTCACGTTTGTTATATGGGAACCCCTCCTAAATATATATTTTATTCTGTTTTTATTTAGTATTTGTTGTTATAGAGGCAACAAAATACATCTTCTGTGAAAATCTCAATTATCTAGCTATCACGGTTCATGAGTTTACAGTCTGGTAACAGATAGGCGGACGGACAGCGGTGTCTTATGCCTTGATCATACGGGCGAGACAGTGTTCTCGGCCGAATACTCGGTACGTATAAACAAAGCGCCGAGTGCTCGGCCGAGCGCTTATTTCTACAACTCGCTTACATCATTGTCTCGCCCTTTTACTCGTTACGTGTGATCAAGGGTCCCATTTTAACGTTTGGATACGGAACCCAAAAGAAATCGTTGTGCAATAGAGTAAACAATTGTTCTATAGTAAATATCTGCAATAGCCAACACATTCTGCCGTAAATAAAAAAAAAACACGCATAGACCGCATGTTCGACGAGCAGAGTGAAATACTTCAGTGTATTTTAGACCAGCCGTAAGAAAATCACGAATTCAGTTTTCGCAGCGTGAATCTGCGTGATTATGTTGGCGAGCCAAAGTTTATGATGCGTAGGTTATTGACTTCTTGAGATAAATCTGTAGTTTTGTAGGTTTATTGAATTTGTAAGTTTTTACGATGATATGCTAAAACCACACTTTGAGTGTGATATCAAATATTGGAATTTGTATGTTTGTCACTTCTTCACGTTCGAACGGCTGAGCGGAATTCGATGAAACTTGGTACACGGGTAGAACATGTCCTGGCATAGTGCTTAAGGTTCTTTTTATTCCGGGAATACGTTCCCTTTGGATAATTTTCTCCTATCAGTGAAATATAAAAGCGAAAGTTCGTTGATATGTTTAGTTATATTGTATGTTACTCCATCACACTGAAACGGCTGAACGGATTTTAAGAAAATTTGGCATACATGTACACCATAATCCTGGAATACCATCAGGAGCGATCGCAGTTAAGCACTAGTTTATATCAATTTATAAAAAAATAGCCTATAGGAGACTTTACTCCCGAGGAGTATGATTCGTTGGGATAATGGGCTAGTTGCCTAAAAAAATGTAATTAGTCCGTCTTTTAGATTATTCAAAAATAAGGGACACGTATTTTTTTATTTGTAAATTAAACCAAAAATGACAAAGACATAGCCCATTAAAGTTACGTGTAACCACGGAGTAATTATAGAAGAGGAGGTGGCCTAAACAACTGTGCACTGTGACTCTCAACTGAGTCCTGACGTCATCACGGTGGGCGTGGCTTAAATCAGTGTATTGTTGGCGTTCGTCCTGTGCACAACTTCGTAAACCTACTTATTTGGCATTATATTCGCGATAGAAAAACATAAAAATTAAATGTTATATTTTATCTTGTAAAAACTACTTGGATAGACGTTCTGATGCTATGGATGCCATCACATTTCATTTGTAAGTAATTTTAGGCATAATTTATTAAAATACTTCTAGAACAATCTCTTAAAGTCAGCATTTCCAAATATAATTCTACTCGACATTAGATGGCGACACTTTGTGTCATGGGAACTAAATATATTTAGGCACGTAGAGCTCAGTATTAATATATTTTAATAATTATACGTACTGAAATTTGATCAACATTCATTCCTAAAGGTCCTTTAATCGCCAAAATATTATTTTTGTAGTTTTTATATAATTTTGTAAACAGGTCGCCATCTATCGTCAAATAGCAAAAATACAGGGCAGTATTTAGAAGCCAATATTTTACCGAATGTCCCACGGCTTATGAACTTGTAAATACGAGTATAATACTTATATTTCTCTAACATATGATTTGGTCGACCAAATTGTTTTTTAATTACCTCACATTTGGTGTAAAAAGTAGAGTATGCAACACGGGGATAACGCTGTCTTTGTCTTGGGCGGCTTGAATTCCTCACTTCACTCTGGTTTCTTTATAATCTCCCTCTCAATGCTCGGGAGTTAATTATATAAATCCCTCACTAACGTTCGGGATTAAAATCAGCAACCTTCGTTTCGTTCGGAATTCAACATGCCGCCCGCGACTTTAAGACACTGCTTTATCCCCTAGTCACATAATTTACTATTATTGAATGGTTTCGGAATTTAAAGTATTTTTTTAAACTAGCTTTTTAATCAATCTTGATCATTCTTTCTATAAAAATAAGCCTTTAAAAAAGTAAAACCTAATAAAAATAGAATTTAAAAAAATGTTACAATAAAAAGGTTTTTGATGAATTTCGAATGATCTTCATTCGTCATTAATCAAATAATAGTATAACTATTTCAATGAAAAATATACGTATCGGATGGTTTACACTTACACAATTAATTTAAAAAACAAATATCCCTGGTAATTCCGAGTGCGACCCTGTTGCATCCTGCACTTAATGACATCTAGTGTGAGATAGTTACGTAACTACAAAATAAAATCAACAGAACGAGCAAGTAGTTTTGCTATTGACCGGCAGATGGCAAATAAAAAAATGGGCGGAGTCTAACACCCCTCACCCCGCAAAATGTCACGCTTTTTTACTTAGGGAAATCTTATTACAACATCTCCTCTTTGTACTTGCTTCGTGCGTGTAACGTCACGCCGTGCTACATTTTTTCGCACGGGGTGACGTCACACGTAACTTTAATGAGCTGTATCTTTGTTATTTTTTGTTTAATCTAAAAAAGAAAAAATATGTGTCCAATATTTTTTTATAATCTAAAACACGGACTAAATAAAATGTAGTTATTTTGACCCAGGAAACTACCCTATTGTGTCACGCAGCCGCGGGTGAAGCCGCAGGCAGAAGTTAGTAAATAAATACATGCCTATATTCACAGCAGTGAGGTCAGAACGCAGAACAACAATAATATTTTCAAGTATAACTTGAAAATATTATTGTTGACAGTCTGAAGTATTTAGCGAGGCAAAGACTTTGCCTCTCAGAAAAACATTCGACTGTTATTTCTTTACATTTTGGCTGTACTACGAATTTTTTACTCGAATCACAAAGCTATATTCCTACCTCAGAAAAGTTGAAAGAGGTTAGAATGGCCTTGTGGACAGGGTAGGCGTGCCTCAAAATATGATCATGCTCATAATTGACACAGCCAATAGCAAAGTTGCGATCTAAGTGTGCGTGGTCTGTTGCGTAATGCGCGTTCGTATTGATTTATTGCCGGTAGTGGAGTTAAAGGGTGGGATTACAAGTGGTGCCTTTCTAAGCATTTTCATCTTTTTTGTGATTCCTACTAATAAAATTAAAAAACATTAAAATAAAAAAAGTTTCTTTAAATGTCTTATTTATTAATTTAAACTTCATGTACAGTAAGTAGTGGTACATAGGCGAATTTAATGCAACAAAGCATTATCTCAATCTTAACGTGAATTATACGATAATGAAGGTCAGAAAAAGTGCCTATTCTAAAAATGCTTATCGTAAATAGTCCATTTCACTTGTTCAAAAGTGTTTTGAAGTAAATTGGTCCAATGAATTCTGAAATAATCATCGCGTATTTACAACAAAATTTCTATGTATATCCTAAGATCTAGATACGAGGAATTCGCCCATGGCCTATTACTTATATTCAACCTCCAGTCCGTGTCAGTCTGTTTATTCGTTGCTTTCTCAAAAACTAGGCTGTGTAAAAAAGTTTTTATATACTCGACTATAAATCCATTTGTCCCCTTTCTATATTAATATGCCTCCCGGTTTCGTTCTCTTAGCGTTTCGTATTTTTATCCGACTGCGAAAGAATGGGGGTAATGTGTTTGCTTTAGGCTTATTATAAGTTACCTCGCATGACGTCCCGGTGAGTAAATTCATGTGAACTAGATAATATATTTTAGTGGTGCCACCTGCATTATATATGTGTGGTCTAAAGATGATAATTATAGCATATCTAGACGTTTCCCATGTGTCATAGGCAATGGCTTCATAGACAAGATAGAACCCTGATTTTGATTTGAAAACAATATGCATATTTATTTATTAAAACTTCATACAACACAAAGGTAAAAATGCAGACTTAATGCCTTAGACATTCTCTACAAGTTAACCAAGTGTGGTGAAGAGAATACATGGCAGGTGCGTAAAAAAGAAAAAGGAGAGAAGGAGCCTACTCCTAGGAGGCAGGAGGCAGGAGCAGGTTATAGCTAGACTTTGGGAGAGAATCCTAATTCTCTCCCAGAGTCTAGCTATAACCTGGCAATGTTTAATTCTATAAAAGATCTTCTCGACAAGCGTTTCATCGTCGACCACATCGTTGCTTACCATCACGTAAGATGGTAGTCAAACCCAATTATAATTTTAAAAAGAAATCATGATACTTAAAAATAATATAGAAAGTACCTAAATAGCGTCTAGTAAGGTTCAGATCGAAATTTCTACAAACATACATGGGTACGTCATCTGCGTTATTATTAGATAGTGTGGGTATGTTAGTATGTGTCGAAACATCTAGGAAACTACACGCAGTTTCCATGATTTTAACTCCAATATATTTTTGAGTCCATTGCACTCATACTTAATGGTGTGGCCGCACACGGGCTACTCACCACAGCCACAGCCACAATCGCCACCACCAGAAGCTAGAAGAAGCTATAAAGACAGCTGAAGCGCGCGACAGCCACAGCTGTTGCTTTTTTTAAACTCATATAGTATCATAATGGACTCTGACGAAGAAGGTTTTAAATAATAATAATAATAAATGCAGGAGTGGCTGTGCCAGGTGTGACAGCGTGTGTAGTGGAGTGGCTGATGCGCGCCACAAAAATCGAGCAGCGGCGATTTGTAGCGTTTGTCGGCCACCGGCATCAACCGTGTGTGGCGAATGCATACTTATATAAAATCAATGAAAACTATAGGAAATATGTGCCGACGTTTTGTGGTTGTGGGCAGTGGGCCGTGTGTAGCGACCCAAAATGATGCAGACAGCAGACGGAATTTAAAATATGCTATATCTAGGTTTATAGCTTTAAATTTAGACCTGGTTTTGTCTCATCGGATTTATAGATCTGGTAGGAATTTAGAATGTGAAGTAATGAGATAGTTTAGATGCTAGCTTCTGCCAGCGGCTTCACTCTCTTCATAATCATCATCATCATTTCTACCAAAAGACGTACACTGCTGGACATAAGCCTTCGTCAAGTGTCGTTATAACGATCGATCATATACATCTCGCATCCATCGGATTCCCGTGACTTTCACCAGATCATCGGTCCAACTTGTGGGAGGTCATGAACGCTGCATCTTCCGGTACGTGGTCGCTAGTCTAGAACCTTTCGTCTCCATTTAAGTTTAGCGATTCTTTGGGCTATGTCAGTAACTTGTTTTCCTGCAGCTGTCTTCATTTCTGATGCTGAATTTCACCCGCTTGATAGAAGAAAATTATTCAAACTTACTACCAGAATAAAAAGTAATCTAATCGTCTTTAAAATTTCATCCAAATCCCTTCAGCCGCTAAACATATATCCACAACCACACGCATACAAGCTTTCGCTTTTATAGCGTTAGTGTGATGATAAGTCAGTCCAGCTCATGCGTACCAAAATAACAGCGTGTTTCATACTGGACAAATTTATCCTATAAACGACGCAGTTTCGAAACTTCTACTCTTAAGCCCTAATGGTACATTCTATGGTATACTTTGATTGTCATCACAATCTTTTGCGTCTAAATAAGTTATGGAAGGGGTCCATAATTTATTAAGGCACTGCGTAAATGGAGACACTTTTTGTTCCAGTTACCGACACCGAACATTTTTGATTGTCATGAGTATGTGTTAAGTAGAAGCAACCGGACACAAAAAATGTTTACGTATGCGCAGGGAGTGGATGATTTCATACTGGTTCTATAGAAATCAAATATTCACCGGTAGCTTGTATCTGACACAAGATATAACGTTTGTGTCCTGCCTTAGGGTCGTGTCACTCGTGTAAACATTTCGTTCAACAACAGAACAATGACGTAATTGAATGACCTTTGGCCATATTTCAGGAGAAGCTTTTTAAGGTTTGAAGATACCTTATGAATATTACTAGCTTCTGCCAGCTTCTTCGCCCACGTTAACGTCGGTTTCTCCATACAAACTTTGGACCTCCGTTTCATGCCCTTAGCGGGTGAATTTCGGAAAATCTTCGCTTAGTGATCGCCTACTCTTTAAAAGGAAACCTTGTGAAAAATTTCATGTTCATAGTTTCAGTAGTCTCGGCTGTTTTAATGGAAACTTAAATAAACTGAAGAATTTGTTTAAATTACGACTTTACAGCAATTATGTTATTGATACACGATATTTATTTACGTAGGTAAATCTGCTTAACCCTTCAGATACCGTCAATTAGAGACACAATAGTAAGACAATAGATGCGCGGCCACCGGTGGTCGCTTGGGGATTCATGAATTAAACATGTCAAGAGTGAGAGAAAAAAAACTTGATTAGATCGGTGTTTCTTGACTAGCCTCGAGAAAAAACACCGAAAATTTTTTTTTGTGTTTGCTCATAGATCACAGTCTCGTTTGAACTCCAGGCATCGGCCCCGACTTATGAGTTTTAGGACGCGGGTTCAAACCCAGCCAGGTGCATTACTTTGTGTAATTTATTTCATCACCACTGCTCTCAAAACGGTGAAGGAAAACATCGTGAGGAAACCGGCATGTCCTAGAACCAAAAAATTCAAAGACATGTGACATCCATCAACCCCCACCGAACCAGCGTAATGGATTACGGCCTATCCTCTTTCCTGAAGAGGTGGCCTGAATCCCAAGAGTGGGAACATTATAACGCCGACTATGCTATGCGCTTGACCCTCACCTGATGGTAAGCGAGGGAGCAGGCTAGAAGTAGGTGAAGACCCCAGGCCAGTTTAAAGGCTGATGTATGATCGCCAGTTTCATTTATGATCGGTCATTAGACCTGTACTATGGCAACGACCTAGTACATAGTTCGTTGAAGTTAATTGTAAAGAAACTGTACTTAATCATGTAACTGGCCTCATTAGCATCTCTCAAATACTGATTAACATATGTAATTAAAAATATCTAGGAATAACAATGGAAGGTGACTGACTGAAATATTTGAAGTAACGGTAAAAAAGTGTTCACTGTAAATCCCCTTGCGGTGGGTTACAGTTTATTTTACTTATAAAACATACTTTACTTTCTACATTTCTATTTAAGTGGTTAAACATTTCAGCCGTGTCTGTGGGGAGGCCTATAGCTATGTCGGATTTCCAATAGTGGACGTCTTTCCACACACACACAAAATACAAGTTGTATTATAGTTTATTTTACTTATAAAACATACTTTACTTTCTACATTTCTATTTAAGTGGTTAAACATTTCAGCCGTGTCTGTGGGGAGGCCTATAGCTATGTCGGATTTCCAATAGTGGACGTCTTTCCACACACACACAAAATACAAGTTGTATTATATTTATTACACTATACCTACATTTTCTGTTCTGTGGGCCTCCCCATAACGACCAGTCCTGTGTGTCTCGCAAAAATGATGTAGTATATTCTTCAGATTGAAGTGAGAATTCGATTTTCGAGTCCCAAGGTTAGGTAAAACAATTTTTGAAAAGACTTGAATTTATTTAGGTACGAAAGCTAATTCTATGCCCTGAAAATATCGGCCCTTGTGTTACAAATGAATTATGATTTCCCCTGTTTTAAAACTTTCGTATTCAGCAGCATAGCAACAATAATATCCCATTGAACGACGTACTCAATAATTACCTCGCGAATTCTATCGGCCAATAATGAGAATGCATCGCAGACTTTGGCAGGATGACTCATGTGAAGAAGCCACTAACTCACAGGTCATGAGGACAAACAACTTTGAACTTAATCAACAAACAAATAAATATCATATTGCGCATTTACATTAATTGTATTGTTTTTATTTGTTCTTGATCTTTATTCTTGTTTAGGTTTTTTATATATAGAATCGGTTTGCGTGGTGGCGGGTTGCCAGCTTTTTTAGACAGTACTCTGTTTACTACCGTAGCGAAAGGTTGCCGTGTTTTTTGTTGATGTAAAACTTTAGTTTTTCTTTTATCCGGTTGCTTTACAATAAAAAAAATTGAGATCAATGCCGAAAGTTTGGAAGACGGAAAAAAATGCAGTGCTTGCGTATGTTTTTGTGATATGAAATTGACGCTTTAGTATTGTTAAATAGACCTAGTAATTATAACCTTTATTTCTGTGTAAAGTGTTCCCCGAAATTATGCCAGTGACAAAACTCTGACTTGTCAAATACCAGAAAATAAAACCAAAATCATTGAACCATATGAAAATGTTGAATTAACAAAAGTGCCTTAGTGACAAAGTGACAATGTGTGACAGGTTCACATTGCCGGGGCGAGCTGATGCTGTGGTGGAGCAATGGAGGTCCAAGATGGAAGAAGGTGCCCTGGCACCAGCGCATTTCCTCGACCACTGGAGGGTCACAGTTCCCAGGATATACTCGCCGCAACCTAACAGGACTTGTCTAGGTGAGTGTGCAAATCTTACTTCTATATCATTATGTTTGAGGTCATTTAAAAATTCAGGGGTATCACTGATGCGTTGTTTACATTGATCTTACAAACTAATATAACTCATAGACTTGTATTACAACGGCATCCCTGTACCCTTCAATGTAGAAGATAGCAATAAATAAATTTATATAAATTACTTGACGGTATACTTTTGTTTTTTAAGTTCCTATACTATTAGTATGTGCGGATTGGTATCGTTAGTTCCCTGAACACGTCAAGCTTTATAGTGGATAGCCACATCGCTCCATCGGTATCGATCGAAAACGATGGATGAATTCTATCTTATTCAATAATATACATTAAAGTCTGGAGAGGTCTAACCTCATAAAAATAGTATAATCGTTAAGTGATTCAATTAATTCATGAATCCCCAAGCGACACCCGGTGGCCGCGCATCTATTGTCTTATTATATTATATTGTGTCTCTAATTGACGGTATCTGAAGGGTTAAGCTTAGGACCGGCGCACTAAAGAAGACTATTCTAATATGTATGTACAATGTAAATATACATAGACTCGGTCTACCTAATGTGAGCGCGGTACCCTGTGCAGAACTTAGATAAATCGTAGGAGTGTCGCTAGTACCCGGCCCTGGAACTAGGAGGACTTATAACCTCAGATCCATTAGGCGACAAAATGTGTTTTAACATGACACACGACGCTGAAATGCAACGTTGCTCAGTGTCCCGCAACTTGCCTCCTAACATTTTACATCGAAATCTCGTTTGTGCGACATGTAGGGGGACATTTGTTTTAAAATAAGAATTCATCAACATCATCATATAGCCAGCTACCAAACTAGACACCATACAGACACTAGAGTCGCCACACGTCCGAGCTAGTCGCGCCACCAAATTGGTTGCGCTACCAAACGGACGCCAGTTGAGTAACTCTCTATAGAGCTGTATACATTTTGTTGATAGCGGCGACTGGTCGCGCCGCCATGGTGTCTCGGTGAAATATTAAGGTACATTTGACACGTGAGCCACTAAGCCGGTTTGGGCGCGTCGGTCTCCATACATTTTATATGGCAACTAGACTTGTAGAGCTACATTAGATCACAATCACAACGCCACACGACGCGACTCTACGTACAAATCAGGCGTGGCCCACAAGTGGATTGGTCTAATGTAGTACCCACTCTAGCTTAATGTATCTCAGGCTTGAATTCCCTCCATGTTTAAAATAACGTAGCCATGTACTGGACTGGAGTTTATTTATTTTATATAGGTATTATGAGGTCTCGGAGAGAGGTCTCGGATCCGACCCTCGAGCTCATGAAGGAGAGGCGTGAGATGATTCTGCAGTCGTCAGACGATGCGTGCAGATACCGGCAACTAAATAGACGGATATCAAAGTCTCTGAAACGCGACCTTCGTCGCTTTAATACCGAAAGGATTAAGGAGGCGATTGAGCGGAACGAGGGCTCTAAAGTTTTTGCACGAGATCTGTCTATTGGACAAAGCCAGCTAACAAAACTGAAGACCGACGATGGCAGAGTCATTTCCGCCAAATCGGAGCTTCTGGGAGAGATCGAGACCTTTTATGGGCAGTTATACACATCTATCACTAAACCCGCTGCAAATCTAGCAAATGATCCAAGAGCTAGATTGACTCGACACTACACCGAAGATATCCCGGACGTCAGCCTGTACGAGATTGGGATGGCTCTGAAGCAGCTGAAAAACAACAAGGCGTCGGGTGAGGACGGAATTACAGCCGAACTCCTGAAGGCGGGTGGAAAACCGGTCCTTAAGGCCCTTCAGAAGCTATTCAATTCCGTCATCCTCGAGGGAAAAACGCCACAGGCATGGAGCAGAGGTGTGGTGGTACTCTTCTTTAAGAAGGGCGACAATGCCCTGCTTAAGAATTACAGACCCATCTCACTTCTGAGCCATGTCTATAAGCTGTTTTCCAGAGTCATCACGAACCGTCTTTCACGCAGGTTCGACGACTTCCAACCTCCCGAACAAGCCGGATTCCGAAAAGGCTTTAGTACCGTAGACCACATACATACGCTGCGGCAGATTATACAGAAGACTGAGGAGTATAATCAGCCTCTCTGCTTAGCGTTTGTGGACTACGAGAAAGCCTTTGATTCGATCGAGACCTGGGCTGTACTGCAGTCTCTCCAACGGTGCCAGATTGACTATCGGTACATCGAAGTGCTGAAGTGTTTATACAAAAACGCCACCATGTCAGTCCGACTCCAAGACCAAACATCGAAACCTATCCTTTTGCAGCGAGGTGTGAGGCAGGGAGACGTTATTTCTCCTAAACTCTTCACGGCTGCAATGGAGGATGTCTTCAAGGTTCTGGAATGGAGAGGACTAGGCATTAATATCAATGGCGAGTACATCACTCACCTTCGGTTTGCCGACGACATAGTAGTCATGGCTGAGACAACGGAAGAACTCAGTACAATGCTCGGTGACCTCAGTAGAGCTTCCGAAAGAGTGGGTCTTAAAATGAACATGGACAAAACCAAAGTTATGGTTAACATCCATGTAGCACCCACTCCTATTAAGATCGGAGACTCTACACTCGAAGTTGTGGACGATTACGTTTACCTGGGACAGACGGTCCAGTTGGGTAGGTCTAACTTCGAGAAAGAGGTCAATCGTCGAATCCGACTCGGCTGGGCAGCGTTTGGGAAGTTGCGCGGTGTCTTCTCGTCTAATATACCACAGTGTCTCAAGACGAAAGTCTATGACCAGTGCGTGTTGCCAGTGATGACTTATGGCTCCGAAACGTGGTCGCTTACAATGGGCCTTATAAGAAGACTCAAAGTCACCCAAAGGGCGATGGAAAGGGCTATGCTCGGAGTTTCCCTGCGTGATCGCATCAGAAATGAAGATATCCGCAGGAGAACCAAGGTTGCCGACGTGGCTCGAAGAGTCGCCAAACTTAAGTGGCAATGGGCAGGGCACATTGCACGCAGAACAGATGGTCGATGGGGACGAAAGGTTCTGGAGTGGCGACCACGTACCGGAAGACGCAGCGTTGGAAGGCCTCCAACAAGGTGGACCGACGACCTGGTCAGGGTCGCGGGAATCCGATGGATGCGTGACGCACAGCACCGGTCGTTGTGGCGACGCTTGGGGGAGGCCTATGTCCAGCAGTGGACGTCTTTCGGCTGATATGATGAGGTATTATCACGGAATAAAGAAAACTAGAGGAAGTGCCTCTTAAATATGGCGTGTGTGTCAACAGTAGGCGAAATTCGCCTATTACATATTATATACTAGTGCAGGTGAATATGGCATCTATTTCAAAGGCACTAGCGTTCTGAATAGAATAAATTGGTTACAGCGCCATCTAGCGTTGAGTAGCCGAACTCGTTGTAAATTGGTTAAAACTTCTTTATTGTTCGTGTCATGTCAAATAATAACAACTTTCTTACGTTGTAATAGGACCTAATTTATGAAAGCAATAAGAATATGATTTGTAAAAGTTAAGTTTGTAATTCGTAGCTTCGTAGCCAATCATATTACTGTTTTTTATGTGTGTAATGTACAATTTGATACGCAAATGTGTGAGTTTGGCGACACTGGTTCCCGTGCTTAGCCACGTTAGGGGCACTTCTACCTATATTTTCTGTTCTGTGGGTATTATGAAGTGCTGAATATAGGTATTATGAAGTGCTGAATATTTCTGTGGTTATGATTTGCATAATGCTCTTTATCAGATTTTATGTTGATAATGTTTGTTGAGGATTACTCAAGGTAATCTCTTGTCGAATCTCGTGTCAAATGATTTGATTTCGTGTTATTAGTGTGTTCAACAAATCGCAGTCGATAAAATATGTTTTGACAGAGGATTAACTTCGAAATCTGGGTTAGGGGCACAAATGATTTAAAGAATGAGTCTCCTTAGTACTTATCGCCAAAATCTCAGCAACATCATTATTTTGTCATTCATATCTTATCGGGATGAACATCCTAAGGCTGCTTTGAATTGATGTTCAGCTGATACTCAAAGGCCCGTAAATTTTCCTTTCGAAAACCGTAATTAGATAAATAATTGTTGAACAATTGAAAGTTCGCTTAGGGTTTAATGAATAAAAAGTTAATTAGTATCTACCTAGCTGGAACCAGTGACTTCGTCTGTGTACTGACAGATTCTTAAAACAGCAGATGCCATCAGGTCAAGAAGTTTTTTTTTGTGTGTGGAACCCTATTTTTTTTTCCCAAAAAAAAAGCCTTTTTATATCATCAGCTCTCTACAGTGAAAGTGCCCTATAAATTAGTCCAGCCGTTTCGGAGATTAGCTAGAACAAACAGACAGACGAATTATATAAATTATATTTTCGTTATAGGTATCGGTACTTTCATATGCATTTAGTATAAAAAACTATTTTGATATTACAAACAGACTATACAATTTTATTGATATGCATAGATGTGTAGATATTTCCCCACGACTTTTCACAAAGCGCTGGGTCGTCAGTTTTCCAGAGGTTTGGACGCTTTGTTTACTGAATCCGAAGCTGTCGACTCATGTAAACATGCTCGTAGAAAGCAACGGACGAACACTGAAAACTATAAAACATTGTGAAAAGAGGAACACCGAAAGTAAATTTACCTTCAAGCGTAAAATTTGAAACTTCTACTTGAAGTTCTCTCAACCTTTTGATCTTCATCATAATTGCTGATTATAATGATTCAATATTTATCATATTTTTTAATTTTTAATTTTAACATATACATGTATTTTATTATTATAAGCTACTTAATTCAACGATACTTCATTTTATTTGTAACAAGCTTTTGCCCGCGAGGCTTCGCTCCCGCTCTTCCCTACTCCACCCTACCCTACCCAACTCTACCCTACTCTACTCTACCCTACTCTACCCTAATTATTTTTTTCCATAAGAACCTTATCCTCACAATAACAATCACAACAAATAAAAATCAGCCAAATCGGTCAAGCCGTTTTCATGCTATGTCGTGACAACGGAAAACGGGTTTCATTTTTATATATTACTAGCTTTGCCCGCGCGGCTTCGCTCCCGCTCTTCCCTACTCCACCCTACTATACCCAACTCTACCCTACTCTACCCTACTCTACCCTACTCTACCCTACTCTACCCTACTCTACCCTACTCTACCCTACTCTACCCTACTCTACCCTACTCTACCCTACTCTACCCTACTCTACCCTACTCTACCCTACTCTACCCTACTCTACCCTACTCTACCCTACTCTACCCTACTCTACCCTACTCTACCCTACTCTACCCTACTCTACCCTACTCTACCCTACACTACCCTAATTTTTTTTTCCATAAGAACCTTCTCCTCACAATAACATTCACAACAAAAAAAAAATCAGCCAAATCGGTCAAGCCGTTTTCATGCCAAGTCGTGACAACGGAAAACGGGGGTCATTTTTATATATATAGATATAGACTAGCTTTTGCCGGCGCGGCTTCGCTCCCGCTCTTCCCTACTCCACCCTACTATACCCAACTCTACCCTACTCTACACTACTCTACCCTACCTCCTACCTCTACCCTACCCTACTCTACCTTACTCTACCCTACTCTACCCTACTCTACCCTACTCTACCCTACTCTACCCTACTCTACCCTACTCTATCCTACTCTATCCTAATCTACCCTACTCTACCCTACCTACTCTACCCTACCTACTCTACCCTACCTACTCTACCCTACTCTACCCTACTCTACCCTACACTTCCCTAATTTTTTTTTTCCATAAGAACCTTATCCTCACAATAACAACCACAACAAAAAAAAAATCATCCAAATTTCCGTTTTCATGCTATGTCGTGACAACGGAAAACGGGTTTCATTTTTATATATATAGATAAAGATAAACTGAGTATTAGTTATATATAAGTTATTAAGTAGTTCTTGAGATGAGCGCTTTCAAACAAACTCTTTAGCTTTATAATCACACTATACGAAGGCGGAAGTTTGTGAGTGTGTGTATATTTGTTACTTCTTCACGCATGAATGGCTGGACTGCCAGCCTTTCATGTGTGATGAGCTCGAATTTCGTGAGCGTGAATTTGGCACAAGGGTAGACCATGTCCTGGAATAGCGTGTAGGATACTCTATATCCCGGAAGTATGTTCCCTTGGGATAATTTTCTAATTTTCCGCAGGCGAAGCCGGTGGCAGAAGCTAGGAATTGCTAGAATTAGTATAGAGACAATCGAAATTACAACAATCTAAGTCTGCTATTAAAATACGAGTAGTGTCGGAATGGTCTATCAATGATTTCATAGTTGTTGATTTTGACAAGTTTGCTTATCTACACTTATTATAAAGAAGTCAAGTTTGCTTTTTTGTATGTAGGAGGTAATCACTGGTCCGATTGCAAAAATTTTTTCACCAGCGGAAAGCCGCTTTATTTCTGAGTGACATAGGCTATATTTTATGTATGCGGGCGAAGCCGCGGGCAAAAGCTGGTCTACTAATATAATGACTTTCCAATGGTCACCCACTGACACTCCATTGAATGACGAATTTATAAAAATAGCAGACTTGGTCCCCAGTTGATCAATGGATCGACTATGAGACTAGAATGAAATGCTTTTAGCTTATTTTGGTGCACCTGCCATGGCACCACTCATCCTCTCTCTCCACCACCATAAGATCGGCCTTTTTACGGTTGTGATGCATAAAGTTTAAAAAAAAAAAGTTAATCATGCCGTTAATAAACAAGCAAAAACCACGTACCACTACATTTTATGAATATCTAAGGGGCCTCTGAGAGCTGACTTTGACTCCTCTTACGCCTTCCAAAAGTCTAGGATCCCAGGGAGTACAGATAAAGAAAATGCAAATTACTAGGTAATACCGGCTGGGAATGTAAAATTAAAACTTATATAAAACCTAAATATCTTGTATGTTTTATAAAATAAACTACTGCGCTGCCGGTGGTGGGGTCATTTACCGCAAAGAATAAATATTTGTATGGCCTACTACTACACGTTTAGTTTGCTCCTCATAATCCACGTCTGGGTGTTAGTGTATGTGAGATTAGTTTAAACTTTAGAGGTAAGCGGAACAGAGAATAAAGTCCCGCAAATCTCCATTGAAAAGGGGGGATCCTCCGACCAGACAGGGTGTTATGGTCTGGTTGGCAACTGCCCGATAGTTGATGTCGGGCTGTCGTACATGTACAAATCGCGCGGAGAACTTTGATTGCACGATGCAGGATTTCGTATTTTTCTTCGTAGTTCTTACGTGGCGTCATAGATGTCGCTACAAAACCAAACCATGGTAGAAGGCCAATACGGTTGGCAAAACGTATTCAGATACGGTAGTAGTCACACCTCACACGCTAGAAAGTCAAACCTTCAGACTATCCAAGGAGTATCGTGTTGCCCAGTAACTGCGTTGTGGCGGAGCAACTACCTGTCACAATTACTCCATGTAAAACAAGCCGATCCTAAGCTAGTTGGGAAAAGATTAGGGAGCTAAAGATGATAACGAGAGTAAGTAAAACGTTATCTACTATAGTTTCTGCTACTTTGCATACTTCATATCATATACATATGGTATACTAATTTGTATTTGTTCGTAATTGTTATTCGTTACCCACGTTTTCTATTTCCTTACCCTAATGTCAGGATCACTGATGGATGTTTGGAGGTATGCGGAACAGAGAGTAAAGTCCCACAAACCTCCATTGAAAAGGGAGGATCCTCCGACCAGACAGGATGTTATAGTCTGATGGGCTACTGCCCAATAGTTGATGTCGGGCTGTCGTATATGTTCAAATCGCGCGGAGAACTTTGATTGCGCGATGCAGGATTTCGTATTTTCTTCGTAGTTCTTATGTGGCGTCATAGATGTCGGAATAGATGTAATCTTAAAATTAAATTCTTCACTTTGGTCGGTCTGTTTTGCCAATAGGTTTCCGAGTTGGTAGCAATAAGATTGCCTTCTATTGTTTTCATTGTTGTGATGAAAAATAAGCTAAATTTATTGTTTTATTACGACCAAAGTAATAAGCTTACATAAAATTTTAATGAAACCTCTTCAAACAAAATAGGTACCGTACCTGCCATGATAGCATGATTGAAAGCCTTTTTTAAAGGATTTGTTTATGGAAGGGCCTTCAGCTGCAAAACGTTTTTCTTTCAACGAGATTTATATTTTTGAAAAGATTCAGAATTAAAGATCGAGATGGAGGTGGACATACAATAATGTGGTTTTCTCCTAAATACTTTGTGAGCGTGGTGCCCCTGTTCAGAACATGAGTCACATGTTGAAGTACCCCAAGAGCCCATACTCCTGCGCTGTGGAGGACTTGAGTACCAAGCACACACCAGCCGAAGTTCCTTCAGAAAGAAGGTTTGCTAACTTGCAATCAAACCATCAATAATGTACCATGAAACCAAAATGGAGATGAAGATAATTGATGGTTTAATGGGTTCCATGATCATGTGAATAATGGAACCATCATTAGAACTAGTGCATAACAAACTAAAGAGAGCACTTGAGGGAAAATATGTAACCTTATTACTTTGGGTCGTAATAATATTATTTCATCGTACATTTTGATCACTGCGACTGCGATCCCACCTGATGGTAAGCAGTGATGCAATCGTTGATGGTGTGGCGCACTAGTTTATACAATACAAACTACAACATACACAAAACTGCTCTGCTTACATAATATGGTCGGCAAAATGTGTGATTATGACTGTAGAAAACTCAGCTTACCTTCAGCAGTTTCTACCTCTTCATACCCTATTTCTGAAATCATCAATACCTTCTACCGCTCTGGGTGCTGCGTAGAGCAGATGGTCGATGGGGTCGAAAGCTTCTGGAGTGGTATGTTTTCCAGCAAACCATGATATGAATGATAGTGAGAGAGATCACAATTCACAATAGAGAGTAGGATCTAGCGCGTTCATTGGCGTACCAAGGCTCAGGGCCACAGGAACCCTTTTAAACAATCTAACCTAACCTAACCCCATTTATACCCCGTACATGATTTATGAGTTTAATCGCTTCACCTTTCAACGTATATTCATGTAAGCACAGCTACTACCTTTCCCTTGCATGACGTAAATGTCAAAGGGTGATCCACAATCGTTAGCTACCTATAGACGTATTCGTTGCATGTTGCACGTATGCAACTTCCGCCTCTGATGTGTGAATTTTTAATGGCTTTTTGATCGACATACTGTTGCCATGCATTAAGTTTACACCAATATACTTACTGATTTGAAGTAAAAAGGCTAAAAAAATTATATGGAATTGCATTTATTAAAATTTTAAGCGGAATATGTACTGCCAGCAAGCTTATTGCCCAGAATCATGCACGTTATCTGAGACCCTACGACGACGTGAACTGAACTGTTAAAGGGAAGTAGCTTCATATGATGTATAGCTCGATCTGTCTCGCTCGCAGGCTTGACATTTTAACACGTCATAGTAAGCCTTCCGGCACACGGCCCTCAAAAACAGCCGCTTCAAGCTTCTTTTTGAGGCGGCCTTTTTTTGTGGCTCGTGTGCGGCGGTGCCGCCACAAAAAAACGCTTGAAGCCGTTGCAAGCTTCTCCGGCCACAAGCTGTCTTGCTTGTCTTTCAGCTGTATTTTTGTGGTCGCTTCTAGCGTTTTTTTGTGGCGGCGTTTTTTTGAGACCCGTGTGCTATCCCCGCACACGGGTTTCTAACCGACCGCACTGCGCGGTCGTTATGGTTCTGGGTGGTAAGTGGTTTTGAGGGCGTGTAAGGGAGTATTAGACACAATATCAGGTTTTATCAAGGTATCTCCGATCGGAGGGTTTGAAGACATTAACTCCTTCTGCTAAGGATCAACAAGGCATGCCTATTTCCACATAATTCAACAAAATTAGCTAATTAATGGTACTCACACTCACAAAGTAGGTTTTGTGTGTAGTTACTTATTAGTTGTTTAGCAAATTATATTTTCCTGCTCGATTAGACTCTTTATAAGCCAA
This sequence comes from Mythimna lalbum, assembly GCA_949319445.1. Taxonomy (NCBI): domain Eukaryota; kingdom Metazoa; phylum Arthropoda; class Insecta; order Lepidoptera; family Noctuidae; genus Mythimna; species Mythimna lalbum. Next base: position 11,895,325 of record OX439357.1, on the reverse strand, counting down.
AAAGACATACTTAGGTACCTAGGGAGAACTTGTTTACCTTGTTTTCCAAAAGAGTTCACGAGTTATTGACCTAGTACCGGAAATTATTTATTTTTTTGTTTCAATAAAGAAGAACGTTGCCCCATGCTTGGGAATCTTGCTTCTTTATCGTGGGTGCATTCAAATATGTATGTTGCTTATACAATTAATGAAGGTATCGTCTAAAATATTTATTACGAGGCAAGTAGTACTGAAAAAGCCTAAATATTTGATTTTAAGATTTCAATTAATTATTGTATAACAGTATGGCTTTTTTTTTCGGTGGGCGGTCAAGATATTTCAGCCATAACAGTATGGCTAAAATATCTTGATCGCTCCGAACTTCGCACAATTGGCTGCGCAGTCATTCTTTTTAAGAACCATGGCGAATGGTGTTACATTTCGTATTTTTTCGATTATCCGCCTAACTTCAAAGATGCCAACATAAGTTGACCGTACTGTACTCAACTGTTTGTATTATATTAAATTTATTAGTTTATGTATTGTACCTATATATGTAAATAGTAAACCACGAACTACCTGCGCATCTTTTTTTCTCTTTCTCTGTCAAATCCATCCAAAGGTTGTCTGTAAAAAATCACTTTGACACTCTATTAATTTTAAATTCCTTCTGTAATTTTTATTTTTGGTGTACAATAAAGAATATATCTATCTAACTCAACGCGATTCTTACAATATTTACTGTGTGTCATCACTATCTTGACGTTTCAATTTATTTTGGCGTCGTCATCTCACTGGCTGTATGTTTGTTAAAAGTTGCGTCGTGATTTAAATCGTTACCCGTCACTTCACTCAATCAAATCATTTATCTCAATTAAATCATTTATAAGCACTTTTGAATTGTTAAGAACTCGGTCAGATAGAAAGATGAAGCTGATTGTGTATTCCAAAGCATAGATCTCTATAGCGAAGAACGTCCAAGAAACGACATGAGCACACTTGTAAATTACATAAATTCTACCCTATCTATTTTCTGTTATGTGAGAATAATGAAATGAAACAATCCTACTAATATTATAAATGCGAAAGTTTGTATGTATGGATGTTTGTTACTCTTTCACGCAAAAACTACTGAACGGATCTCAATGAAACTTGGTACACGAGTAGACCATATTCCAGAATAACACATAGGATACTTTTTATCCTGGGATTATGTACGCGGGTGAAGCCGCGGGCAAAAGCTAGTAAAATATAAATAAGTTGATGGCAATAAGGGTCCAAACACAAAACTGCAAAAATCTACGAGCTCGCACTATACATCGTAAGAACGTGCGAGTTCGATCACATCGCACATTGCCGCACGAAATTGCATCTCAGCAATTTCTTCGATTCGGCGTCGTATCGCATCGCAGTTTTTTGTGGGAGCCCTACACAACTGACGGCGCCGATTTACGGACTTGATGCCTGTATGTATCAGCGTACTGCTCAAACATTTCAATGGGAACTGAATGATCCAAATGCTTCACCATCAGGAAGACATTTGAGTGAACATTGCTTACTGGTGATAAAGTACATTGGCTAATCCAGGGTTCTTCTTCAGGGGGTCTCGTCCCTGAGTGCTCCTGAAGTCAGTATTTTGGCGTCTATCGTAGAATTTCGTAACGGTAACGCAATCAGAATATCGCGAGTGAGCGTTAAACCATACTGGGGTGGCCAGGGCCCCCTCATATACACCTATGACAAAACCCCGTGCCCTTTGAGTTCCAGGGCCACTGTAACTCTTTCGAACAATCTCGCATCTCAAGCAGCTCAAACCATAACCAAAGGTTTTATCTGGATGATGTTTCGGATGTTCCAATTTGTGTTGAAATTCCTTCATCATCAGCAGTACGAAATTGTTGATTAAAAGAAGATAAAAGTTTTATAAAATATAAAAATAAGATCGAACCCGTGACCAACCATTGCGCCTACTGTGCCGGCAAAATAAAGATTATAACGGAGAACACAGACACTTTTTTTAACGGTAAATCAAAAAACAATAATCATAAACCAGTAAATCATAAAGAATTATACTATCAATTCAAAAAAACAAATATGCTAGCAAAAGAAAACATATCACAATGTTGTAATAAATTTTCAGTTCATTGAATTCAGTTCACTTCACACCTACATAACGACGAAACTATCGCCTTTGCACGACTAGTGTACCAAATAAACAATTGTATAAACATTTCTGCGTTTTTACAAAACTTCGGTTTTATTGGGTTAATGCGTCCGCATCCGTATAAATATAAAACGTTTGTTTGTAACTCGTAAAGAATGTGTTTATAAAGTAGAGAGTAGAATAGATAATAAATATAATGATTGCTTGTCTTTAGAGGTCAACGCACTAAGCGATGATAAATGGATAAGAAAATCCTCTAGAGATGTTGAATCACATACATACATCTTAACATTTTTACTGGGTAGTCCAGGTACCCTTAGTGTTTAGTCTAACAGAGCTGAGTTACCCACCCATCAAATTGAAAGAAAATGCTCCTTTTAAAATAGCTGGTTGCAAGACATCGAACGCCAATGCAATTTCCTCCCATGTAAATTACGATTAGGACATAAAATTTGAAAATCCAATCTCTCAACCTAGCAACTAAAGTACTTCGATGACGGTATTTCAATGAAGGTACTTCAATGAGGCACAGTGCGATGGCGGCAATGCCTCATACAAGTCAAATTATAATTCTGTTGATGTGGCTCAATTTCTGTAAAATAAAACGCATTCAATATAAAATTATCGATACTACGAAGAAGTTCAGTTGCTTGTCCTAATTTTGTAAAATGTTAAAATTTCAAATGACTGCTTTGCCATAGCCCTTCTTAGAATTTAAATTGGGCTTGGCTTCCAGTCAAGTCGGATTCAGCCAAGACTTAAGCGCTCACACAACAAATAAAAAAACCTCTTCATAATCCCTTTCTTTCCATTCCAGACTGGTCCTTCGACGAAGACCTAGCAGCCAAGCTTCTAATTCAGCCTCTGGAGCAGTTCGTGTGGGGCAACAGCGATGGTTCCCAACCCCCACTACCACGGCGGTCCACGCTCTGTGGCCGCGTGTTCAAGCAGGGTGATCCAGCGTACAGTTGTCGCGAGTGTGGTCAGTACTATTTGATGATTTCTTAACGTAGATTTAAAAAAAAGTCTTACGTTTAGGCCTGAGGTGCGAGAGGGATTACTGACCTCCTACATCAAGCCACACCTTCTTAATTGGTAGTCCTATTGACAAGCGAAAATTGTTCGAGTAACAAAAACATTTTTTTCCCAACAACGCAGAAACTGTCAAAACATAAGGCGTGCTGCCTTAAATCGACTAAAACCAATGTTTTAATACCCTCTTCAGAACCACCCAAATCTTCCACGACTCCAGCATAAGACATTCGTGTTACTTGATTTTCATCAGGCATGGACAACACTTGCGTACTCTGCGTGGAATGCTTCAAAGTATCAGCCCATCGGCATCACAAGTACAAGATGGGCCAGTCCAGCGGGGGCGGCTGCTGCGACTGCGGCGACACGGAGGCGTGGAAGAGAGACCCCTTCTGTGAGCTGCACGCGGTAAGGAAATACTCATCGACCATTCAGCTTCTAGACAATTAGACGCCTTACCTATGTTAGGTTTTTCAATTTATTTTATTGACCTAGCCTAGGTAAAAGAAAGCGTATTTTCTCATGTAGGGGCATTCCAAGAGGGGCATGCCTGACGGTCAATTGCTACTCGTATCGCCCCTAGTCGAGCGAGCTGTACTATCTGTCTTTGTAAATTGTTGTCTCTCTAAAGAAAATCTAACCAATCCGGCGCGGAGTGCTAAGATTTTCGAGCTCACTTCGCTCTTGCACCCATAATAATCAATTAGTTTTCATGGTCAGATTTATATTTTACTGTGTCTTAAAAGTAAGAAAAACGAAATTTTCAACTGTCATATTATATTTGGAAATAAATTAGAAACCTACTATACATATATAATTTATTTACAGGCAGACGACAACCAATCGGAGGCCACTATCCAGCCAGATGTCATAGAACGAATGAAAATCGTAGCATCAGTCTGCCTCACTTACTGCCTGAGGCTACTCACACATGACCACGCCCCCGGTCTACCCAACGATCTGAGGTAAGTTTATTGAGGTATATTATTGCATGCATTGACATCACAGGAAAGATGAAAGAGGTTAGGATAGCTTTGTGGGTGGGGCAGGCGTGCCTCAAAATATGATTAAGCTCATAATTGACACAACCAATAGCAAAGTTGCGATCTAAGTGTGCGTGGTCTGTTAAGGTGAGTATAAACTACAACATTTACTTGTAACAGAACAACGAGCCGCTCTATGATATGTTCTAGTGTATCATCCTTTTACGAACTAAACGTCGAGCACGCTTGCCTCTGTGTTACAAACCAACGAGCATATTGGTGTAACATTTCGTCAAGCCACGAGTGTCGGCGATGCGCAGTTGCGGGGTGACATTTATAAAAAAAATGAACGGAAAATAAAACAAAATGTTGGTAAACACTCGCTGTGAGCATTTACCAACATGTTGTTGTATTTTGCGTAACATAACGCCGAGCATTCGTAAGAACGTTACATTACACAGAAATGCTCCAGAAAATGTTGTAGTCTATACTCACCTTTAGTTGCGTAATACGCGTTCCTATTGGTTTATTGCCTGTAGTGGAGTTAAAGGGTGGGAGACAAGCGGCGACACTCGTTGTAGTACAAATCGGAAAGTATTTCCTTTCTAACCTCTCATCTTTTCTGTGATTGAGTTACTACTAAATGGACATGAGGTCCGCGCTCTAGTGCTCGAAACTAATAAGTTCCAAAACGAAATAGGTAGATCGGTCGCTCCATTGCGTGTCGCGTGAAAAAACGAGCAAAAATGCCTTATTGTCGATACGAGCAGTGGTGGCCAAGTGGTAATGGCCCCGACTTACGAACTGTAGATTCCAACCCAGCATTACTTTGTGTAATTTATTAAATCACCACTGCTCTCAAAACGGTGAAGAAAAACATCTTGAGGAAACCGGCGTATCCTAGGACTAAAAATTCGAAGACATGTGACATTCACCAACCCTATTCCCTCTCCTAGAGACAAACATTCGACTCGAGTCAAGTCTCCTGACTCGAGTCGAATGTTTCGCGAATTTTGCTCAAGACTCATTTCGCGAATTTTGCTCTAGACTCGTTTTGCGAATTTTGCTCTAGACTTATTGTCCATTTAGTAATAATATGTATAGTTTTATTATTATTATTTATTGCATAATTTATTTTTTTGTCAGTTTTTTTATTTAGACGTACTATGACAATTTATGTTTTATGTTTTTTCTTTTACCCGTTTGTTATTTATTTCACCTGTCTGTTAAACTTTAACTAAAAACTTATCACACTGTGTTATCTAAAAAACGCATGACCCTCGCTTTTACAGCTTATGTCTTCAAACAGCTTGACTATTCGAAGCAGTTTTTTCTCACAACAGTAGAACCAAAATGTTATAATAAGAAAAATAGTACGATAACTCCTTCCAGGCTCAAAGACGCGGAGAGGGATCTGCTGCAGATCCTCGACCAGCCCGACTGCTACTGCACGGTTCTTTATAACGATGAGACGCATACTTTTGATCAGGTATGTTGTATAGAAATCTGTGTACAGGGTTATTTGTAAAACACTGGCTGGTTTTTGATAAATTTGTTATGTTTTGTAAAAAGTCATAGAAGAAAAGTAGTGGTTTCTGATGTTAGTAATAAAGTCCTGCGAGGTTTTTAGTGTTTTACAAATAACCCTGTTTATGTTTTACCTAAAAAAAATGTTTATGTGCGTAAGTCCGTTATGTTGGGTACAAACTGCTGTAACGTAACATGCAATGTGACACGCAATGAAAGAAGTTGCTGTTCACATTGTTGCAATGTATCATACAATGTAACAGAATTCCCAGTGTTGACGCCTTGCGCGTGGGAACAGAACATTTCAAGTGAGTGCGCGCACGAACCGTGCACACTACTCGCAAGAACTGTGCACACTACTCGCAAGAACCGTGCACACTACGCGTGCGAAAAGAACATTTCAACTATGTAAGGAGGTACATGTGAGGTGAGTGCGCGCACGAACCGTGCACACTACTCGCAAGAACCGTGCACACTACGCGTGCGAAAAGAACATTACAACTATGTGAGGAGGTACATGTGAGGTGAGTGCGCCCACGAACCGTGCACACTACTCGCAAGAACCGTGCACACTACGCGTGCGAAAAGAACATTACAACTATGTGAGGAGGTACATGTGAGGTGAGTGCGCTTGCTACTCGCAAGAACCGTGCACACTACGTGTGCGAAAAGAACATTACAACTATGTGAGGAAGTACATGTGAGGTGAGTGCGCGCACGAACCGTGCACGCTACGCGTGCGAAAAGAACATTACAACTATGTGAGGAAGTACATGTGAGGTGAGTGCGCGCACGAACCGTGCACGCTACTCGCAAGAACCGTGCACACTACGCGTGCGAAAAGAACATTACAACTATGTGAGGAGGTACATGTGAGGTGAGTGCGCGCACGAACCGTGCACACTACGTGTGCGAAAAGAACATTACAACTATGTGAGGAAGTACATGTGAGGTGAGTGCGCGCACGAACCGTGCACGCTACTCGCAAGAACCGTGCACACTACGCGTGCGAAAAGAACATTACAACTATGTGAGGAGGTACATGCGAGGTGAGTGCGCGCACGAACCGTGCACACTACTCGCACGTACCGTGCACACTACGCGTGCGAAAAGAACATTTCAACTATGTGAGGAGATACATGCGAGGTGAATGCGCGCTCTTGGGCGGAGCGGGATATAGTGTCAGACTTTTTCTTACTAAAAACCGTTACAGCAGTCTGTACCCAGCTTTAGAGTGCAGATTTTTAATTTAAATATAAAAAAAAACAATAAAGTAATAACATTATTTCTTCATTCAGGTCATAACAACGTTAGTAAGAGTAACAAAATGCAACCAGCGCGATTCCTTGGAACTTGTGAGCCTGATCGACCGCGAGGGAAGAGCGCTCGTCAAATGCAACTCGTTCCAAGTCTGCGATAAACTCAAGACTGATATTGAGATGTAAGTCTATCCGTGTGTGTTATTTATTAGTCTTTAGACTAAAATTCGGACGAGCATCGATCAAACCTTGCCTGTTATAATGAACAGTCAGAATGATCTTGTCTATGCACTGTATGGATCAGAATGTTGGGCTGTCAAAAAGAATGATGAAAAAAGATTACATATAGTGGAGATGAGAATGTTGATTGTAGTCGTAGTATGCAAGTCTAAAAAGTTGCATATCGCCTCAGGTCATCTCGGCGGAGTTTCGCTAGCTAATTTAATTTGACACTATCAAATTTCCAATGATTCAAATAGCAGACGAGGGTTGATAAATGTGAGACCGAATAATTTAGCTGCTGTTAAATAATCGCTTCTAGGATGTAAGATATTTTTGGACTTTCTCATATAAGGCACTTCTCTGATTTATTGGTACAAAAAAGAAACCAAAACTTAAAAAAAAAACTGTAATAAAGAAGATAAAAAAAATTACAGTTGTAATATAGCAGTGGTTAATTCGAGTTAGCCCCTAACTCGATTAGTAATCGATATAGCTAAATGCGAGTATTCAAGGTCCACTTGTACAAGAAATCACTAAATCAAACTTCAATTTTCGGTCGATCTATTTTTGTGAATCGTTTGAAGATGATGCAGACCCTATCGTTGAATGCAATTAGGCTGAAAAAGTATCGTAGGCAGTCAAGCCTAGCAGGTCACTTTACCAGTCGCAAACTGAAACATACGTTGTAAAAGGTTCTTAACCGGCCGCACTGGGCGCTTATAGGAGACTTGTAAAGGCGCTAAGCGCGTAGTGCGGCTAGGTTATTTTAGAACTGTCTTTTCACTTCGCTACTGGCTAGATGACTCGCTAGGCTGTCAGTTTGTTTACAGCATAAGGCCCTTCGCCTACGACGACTTTTTGTAGCGAGGCAGTCGCGCGTTTCGTAAGCGCGCGTTAGTAGCATTTGCAAACGCGCTACAGCAACGCGACTGTATCGATGCGAACGCGCTACAGTATCGCTATCGCTACAAAAGTCGCCGTTGGCGAGGGCCTTAGTGATTTGTGATGCATGTGGACCTCAGTGAGCACACCCAAAGGTACTTATTTTATTGTATATTTTATCGATTGGTTTCGAATAGCACTATCTGAGAAAGTTTTTGAAATGATCCAAAACTTTATAAGGTACAGTCAATCGCGTCAGTGGTAACAATTGCATGTACTATTACGAGGTAATAATTTGAAATTATAATTTTAATTTATTGATTGGCTCGCTTTTAACCTCTATCTCTTTTGATGCTAAGCGATTATGTGATCGACGATGGAGTGCTTGCCTGGAAGTGGCAATATCACTCTTGACTTGATTACCTTCAGGTTAAAGTTATCGCTACCACTGATTTGAGAGACTTGATGTAGAATTTCTTTTATAAAGCCCTGGATAAAGAAAATATATATAAAGAACAATGATTCTTAATTTTTTGTAAACCCCAAAATTAAATTTAAATGTTTAATTAGTCTGTCATGATCTTTTATGTACTTTTACATACAATATAATTAATTCTTTGATTTGGTTTTGGATCATCTCAGCAAAAATAATATTGTTTTGTTTTGTAGATAAATTTGTTGAAAAAATGCTTTTCACTGACAGTTATTTCATACATTTGCGGGAATATTTTAACGTTATATTAATTTCATTCGCTATTTCTTTTTAACATTTTTATCATCCATGTGCGGGGAGCGGTGCGGGTTTCCGCTTACCGCCCGTGCAATAACTGTAGCTACTTGTGTGTACGATCTATGGCGTGTTGCCTTGTTGTTGACCCGCGCCGCTTCCCACGCCCTCGTGCCTACTATGAACACTCAAATCACAAAATAGATAGGTACAGAAGTCAATCTCATGTATGTACTTCACTTTTTATACCTACGCTAGGCGATCGCTCTACGGTCAGCGTGTTGCGCCGAACTGTACGAGTGCGACCGGGCGATTGAGCCGAGATATCGTATCCGTGAGCGGTGTCTATGTGTGCGTTGGTCGAGCGCGCTTTGTGTGTAGATTGTCTTCTGTACCTATCTATTTTGTGCTCAAATGAAGTTATGTTTGAAATTTCCGCGTCTCACCCGCCCCGCACCCGCTCTTTCATTCTGGATGAACACTAAGAGTTAAGACGTGTTATTGTGATATATATTTTGTGTAATGTAAATTATTCCCATATCCCACTCCTGCTGCCCTTATAACACTCGCATAGTACTTACGTGAAAGCGCGGTAAGGTAGTCAAGTTAAATGCCATACAAGAGAGCTCTATATTATTTTTGTTACATTAAATAAACAAGTATTGTAAACCAAGCTGGTTTCCAATTCTGAAAGGGAAACTCGTGGTTCTAGAACGTAGAGGAACTGAAAGAACATAGGTGAGGCATAAGTCAGTAAAAGTCTGACACCCCGATTCGCCCCAAAGCGAAAGAAATCATTAGTTGTTTTGATACGCTCGCGTTTGACCACTATCTCACCAGATAGTAAGCGATGATATACGTGACTATGGAGCATGTTTGCCTAGAAGTAACCTATTCACTCTTGACTTAAAGACCCCTAGGTTGTAGCTATCAGATAAAACAGACTCTGCCATGGAGAATAATTCGAAAATATATATTTCCCGAAATGATTGGGCTAGGCGGATGATAGATAGATAGACATATCCTTTACTGTAACACCAATAATAAAATTACAATTGGAACTTAAAATTAATAGGGGGTCACAATGGGCCCTCTTATCGTTAAAAGCGATTTTTTACAGACAACCTTTGGATGGATTTTGCATTATCATTTATATGTGTTAGAAAACCCAGTTAATCTAAGTGGGTTAAGCTCGCCTATGTACATCATTTAGTAAGAGTCTGACACTATCTCCCGCTCCACCCAAGAGCGGAGGTTGTCATAAAATGATTTTTGCCCACCGAAAAAAAAAAATGTCTTATTTTTACTTTATGTTTAAAATTATGTGTACAATAAAGAATGGATTAGTCAGAGAAGGAAAAAAAGATACTCAAGTTCGTAGGATGATGATCAATATCATGTTTGTCGTATACCCGCGCTTCCCCGTACGTGCTTAACAATCTATCGCTGTCTCGCTTACTCGTACCGGTGTGGGGTGATGTGAACGTATGTGCTCAGCTGTACGGCGATGTTCGAAAGGTTCACGTCGCGCCACGGCCCGAGCCTCAAGGTGCTGGTCATGCACGCGCACGTCATCGCCCACCAGACCTTCGCGATGAAGCTGCTGCATTGGTGAGTTTGATTTTAATTATTTATTTGTAACTAGCGACCCGCCCCGGCTTCGCTCGGGTGTTTCTCCACTATTTAATGTATGTTATTATGCATATATACCTTCCTCTTGAATCACTCTATCTATTAAAAAAAACCGCATCAAAATCCGTTGCGTAGTTTTAAAGATTTAAACGCACATAGGGATATAGGGACAGAAAAAGCGACTATGTTTTATACTATGTAGTGATAAATACTTCTACAAGGTGGACCGATGACCTGGTGAAGGTTGCGTTAAACCGATGGATGCGAGACGCACAGGATCGCTCATTGTGGCGACACTTGGGGGAGGCCTATATCCAACAGTAGACGCATATCGGCTGAAGTCATGATGGTGATGATGATGATGATAAAATACTTGAAAGAAAAAAAATATAAATGACATTGATTGTTAACACAACGTAAATTGCGTTAGAAGATGGCCATGTGTATAAGAAAAACAAAAACTTAAAAAAAATATAATTAAATTTCGGGCTGGTTTGGTGCATATATATAACAATATATATCTTTCTCCGTCAGCTTTTTTGAAAACTAGGTTCGATACCTGTTGTTGGAATTGTTATACTGGTTGAAGCGAGCCTACTAAACGAGTCTTAATCATACACATGCCTGTAACTGGCATGAAAGTATGCTAATAGCTTGTATACCAGCGTACCATAACTAGTTCTGATTGGTGGACGTCACCTTTAGGAACTAAATACACAATCATAGCATGCCATAGTGAGATCTACCTACCAGAACTGCTCCCTAGCCAAGCTACAACCGTTTCGCTTGCTTCGAACGCTTCGACACGCCCCCAATTCTTTGGTTCTGACCACGTGACTGAGCGTTGAGATGACGTAATTCCCATACATTTGAAGCTTTCTACTAGCGTTAACGATTGTAGATTAGCAACTTGGCTAGGGGTTATGGCACACTGGTATACATGCTACTTGCATACTCTTGTGCCAGCTAGAGGCTTGCTCCTTTTCTGCTGTCATTTAAAAAGAGTTACTGGTTCATTTATGAAAAATATTCAATGCTCAATTATGGGCCTATTTTACATTCGTCAGAAAATTAGAAGAACAAATGTTGCTGGTTCTTCTTCTTTTTTATTCAATAGTAAACTCGTCAAACTGTTTAGGCCTATTAGTTGTTTACATTAATATCTGCATCGGTGGCACTCATCAAATTCTCAAAAAAATTCATAATTTCAATATTTATTCCTTGAATTCTACGTGAAACTAACATAAACCCCACAGGCTCCAAAACTTCGTAAGCCAAGAGCCCAATCTCCGTTTAGCCGTCAGTCAAGTGGCTCTGGGTGAAGACGTCTGGGGGGCGTGCAACTCGGTGGGAGGCGGAGGGGGCGTCGCGTGTGGGGTCATGCAGAACGACTCGCGCATGTGGAAGGCGGCGCGCACGGCCTGGCACAGGCTGCTCATAGCCACCACACTCATGGACTACACTACTAAGAGAACCATGGCTATCCTGTTTACTAAGAATTATGGTGAGTAAATGTTTTTTTTTTTTGAAAAAAAAACAGCAAATGAAAAATTGTAGTGGTGAACTCGTAATTCCTAGCCTATCAAGAAAACCCAGTCTTCTAACAAGCCAGGTGAGGGAAGCGAACCCTGGCTCTAACTAAATAAGCGAACATAATCCAATCACAAGTCGAGCTAGCGGAAATAGATACATCCTAGGCAGCAGGCTCGCATCGCTCACTCTAATCTCGGTTGAAATAAGCCACACATTTTGACAACCATCACATAATCAAATAACATACCAAAAAAAACTTTTATATGATTTTACTATTGGTACATTTTGTTCGCACTACCATTTCTTGAAACTGTGACGCAGGGTTTAACTGCGCGTACTTAATAGTTTATTTTCATAATTAATGACCTGTTATAAATAAGATGTTTTTACACAAACACGGCAATCACTTACAGCTATGGTATACAAGGCGCCAGATAAACGTAGAATAAAGTTCATTGACCTTTTCCTAATTGCATGCTGCGTATGAACCCGAAAAACAAACGAATCTGTTTTTAATTACTAAAAAATGTGAAGGACCACGATAGATGTCGATTCAACTCAACTTTGTTTTTATTTTCGTTTTTGAATTAAGAATGGTAACGAATATAGGAGGGTTAATGTCAGTTATTCCGCGTCTATGTGGCGCCTACCATAGTTATTGTGTTTTGACAATGACCTGTATAAATAAACAACATTATTTTAGGTGGTAACTTCCTACACTCACTCCTACAGGAGTTACAACTTTTCCTTCATGATGGTCTCCGTTGTTCCAGGTTCGATCCTCAAAGACTTCATCCGCGACGACCACGACCACTCGTTCTCCATATCGTCGCTGTCGGTCCAGCTGTACACGACGCCGACTCTGGCGCATCATCTGATCGCCAAGCACGACGCTCTGTTCGTCGTCATGAACACATTCCTCAGCGAGTGTAATAGGCGGTGCAATAATGTGAGTATACATCCATGTGTTTCAGCTTCATTATTTGTAAAACACTGGCAACCTCGCAGGACTATGTTACTAACGTCATAAACAACATTGATTGCATCACTGCAGATGATTGCAGTCAAGCACTAGTTTATAACAATTAAAAAAAAAGAGTAATTAGTACGCCAAATATTTTGTGTATGAATTGGCTTCTTATACAATGTGTAACGCGTAAAACCTGCCCAAAACCTGTTAAATGCGCAAAACCTCAGACAACCCAAATGATTTTTAATTTAAAAGACCTAATTTTGTAAAAAAAAAAATCATTTAAAAAATATTTTTATTGTTTTAAGAACTTTAATTATCCCGTGTATGAGAAAATTTGATTGGACTACAACCATTTATTTCGGCGGGTTTTCGCACGTGATGGCTGGACCTATTCATAAATAGACAGGGAGGAATTTTTAATGAAGATTTTTTTGAAAAAGGTAACCTATATTAAAAAGTGTTATAATTGATTCTGCTCGTTATTGTGATCAAACTACTTTGAGGTTTTGTGCATTTAACGTTACACGTTGTAAACTTGAATTTGATTAAAGAGTCTTCATATGACAGAATAAAATGTGTTTAACAATTATATTACCTAATCAATCTTTATTTTCCACAGGGCCGTCTTGAATTCGACCGATCTCATGTCCCGATGGCGTTCAAACGCGCTCAATTCATCCTCTACGACGTGAAGTATCTCCTGAGCTCTGTACCGACCACTTTTGACGATGACCTACGCAAGGGTTTCATGCACGGCATCTCTCTGATGCTGAACCTGTTAGTCATGATGCAGGGGATGGATTCTGTGGTCAGACAGGTAAGAACATCTAACTCAGTACTAGCCACCTTCTATGTTGACCTTCGCAAAGGCTTCTTGCTCTGCATTTTTCTGATGCTGAACCTGTTCGTCATGATGCGTCGGATTGATTTTGTGGTCAGACAGATAACTCGTTTGTCTGTTTACAGTGGCATACAAGCCCCTAGGCTTGCCCTCAAAAATGTCAAGCAATGATCTGAATTATTCAGGCATGAAAATTATTAAGGCTGCTTTGTAATTTTAACTTCACCTTGATGAAGTTTTCACTTCGGTAATGTGGTATTTTACGATATTACAAAATTGCATTTAGCATAACGCACAGGATCGATCATTGTGGCGACACTTGGGGGAGGCCTATGTCCAACAGTGAACGTCTGTCAGGATGTGCAAAGTGATGATGATAAAGGTAAAAAAATTAGTTTGATATAAACGCCACATATTACTACATTTATCTTGTATCTTTCATACTACTGTTCACACACGTAAGTCGCTGCGTTAAGCTGGTTCCATTAAATTTGATATCGCTTCAAAAGTCTATGTTGCTTACTAATAAGATTTTGACTTGGACCTCTTTCTGCGCCCCTTTCCGCCAGGTCGGTCAACACATGGAATACGAACCAGAATGGGAGTCAGCGTTCAACCTGCACGTGAAGCTGGCGCATAGCATCACGCTGTCGCTGGAGTGGTGCGCGGCCGAGAAGTCGCTCGCCACCGCCGTGTACCGCATGGCGCTGAGGAAGCATCTCGACACCTACACCCCGCCCGCTCGCGTCGTCAGGGGTCAGTACTTCTGCAGGGCTTTTGTTGATGATTTTGTCTTCTAGAAGATTTTGTTTCAAATTGATTATGGTTTTAATAGTTTCCAAAATATCTGTAAAAAATACTGTAGTAAGTCGAGTAACGTACGTCGAAATAATTTTTGTTAAAAATAAAAATTACCATTATTCAAAAAAACTAACAAATATTAATAAAATTAACTCTACACTAACCGTTTAACGAATTAACCATCGATTAGAAAAGAAGATCTTCAAAAATCTACAGCTAACACTATATCCTCCCACAGAGCTCGGCAACCAGATCGCGTCTGTCATCCCGTACGACGTTTCAACGGAGCCGGTGTCCATCCACCGTCCGCTGTCGCGCTACATCGCCGGGCTGCACCTGCTGCTGCACCAGCACGGCCTGTCCTACCACAGCCGCGAGTTCGACCGCCAGGACCGAGCCAAGCCCTCGCCCTCCGAGCTCATAGGTAACTTAGTGTACGACGTAACGACGGAGCCGGTGTCCATCCACCGTCCGCTGTCGCGCTACATCGCCGGGCTGCACCTGCTGCTGCACCAGCACGGCCTGTCCTACCACAGCCGCGAGTTCGACCGCCAGGACCGAGCCAAGCCCTCGCCCTCCGAGCTCATAGGTAACTTAGTGTACGACGTAACGACGGAGCCGGTGTCCATCCACCGTCCGCTGTCGCGCTACATCGCCGGGCTGCACCTGCTGCTGCACCAGCACGGCCTGTCCTACCACAGCCGCGAGTTCGACCGCCAGGACCGAGCCAAGCCCTCGCCCTCCGAGCTCATAGGTAACTTAGTGTACGACGTAACGACGGAGCCGGTGTCCATCCACCGTCCGCTGTCGCGCTACATCGCCGGGCTGCACCTGCTGCTGCACCAGCACGGCCTGTCCTACCACAGCCGCGAGTTCGACCGCCAGGACCGAGCCAAGCCCTCGCCCTCCGAGCTCATAGGTAACTTAGTGTACGACGTAACGACGGAGCCGGTGTCCATCCACCGTCCGCTGTCGCGCTACATCGCCGGGCTGCACCTGCTGCTGCACCAGCACGGCCTGTCCTACCACAGCCGCGAGTTCGACCGCCAGGACCGAGCCAAGCCCTCGCCCTCCGAGCTCATAGGTAACTTAGTGTACGACGTAACGACGGAGCCGGTGTCCATCCACCGTCCGCTGTCGCGCTACATCGCCGGGCTGCACCTGCTGCTGCACCAGCACGGCCTGTCCTACCACAGCCGCGAGTTCGACCGCCAGGACCGAGCCAAGCCCTCGCCCTCCGAGCTCATAGGTAACTTAGTGTACGACGTAACGACGGAGCCGGTGTCCATCCACCGTCCGCTGTCGCGCTACATCGCCGGGCTGCACCTGCTGCTGCACCAGCACGGGGCCTCTGTAGCGCGGGGGCCCCGTGCTGCGTGCCCCTGGTGTCGGTAGCATATCAAAGATATTCATGACAACGTTGATTTCAGTGCCATCTAGCAAGAACAAGTTCACATTTAGGCCCGTATATTAAAACTGCCAAGCAACTACATATTCAGAACTGCATGCATGCAGATGATGCAGTTTATATCGACCGAATTGCAAATTTGCAGTTGGCGTGCTGATTAAAGGAGTGACCAGCTGATTGCAAACTAGCATTCCAACCAAGACCTTGGTGTGTGTGTTTGGTTTGTGTTGCGGCTACATGTATGTAATCCACGCGCTAACACGTTCGGTGGTTGGGAAAACCGCGCCTTCCAACCAAGGGCGTTGCAGGTCATGGATTACAACTGCCGTCTTCACGGATTGAAACGTTGGTTTGCTACCTGGTCACACCTTCTTTAAAACCCAAGGGAACGCCGGCGTATGCTCTCTCATTGTCTTTCTATTTTGTCTCTAATTACGTTATTCGAAAGTTTAATTGCAGCCCGTCTATTAAGAACCACAACGAACAAGGATGGGCAGTGAATAATTTTTCTTCTTCTTTTATCTACAGAGCCTGTCCTTCAAACCATGGCTATGATAGGCCAGGTCCACTCCGGTATGTGGCGCCGCAACGGGTTCGCTCTTATCAACCAGCTGTACTTCTACCAGAATGTCAAGTGTCGCACCGAGATGTTGGACCGCGATGTCGTAATGCTGCAGGTAATACTATATTGTATACCAAACAACGGGGAGCAGTGGTGGCCGAGTGGTAATGGCCCCGACTTACGAGTTGTAGGTCGCAGGTTCGAACCCAGCCAGGCACATTACTTTGTGTAATTTATTACATCACCACTGCTCTCAAAACGGTGAAGTAAAACATAGTGAGGAAACCGGCATGTCCTAGAACCAAAAAGTCGAAGACATGTGACATCCACCAACACGCACTGAGCCCGCGTGGCGGATTACGGCCCATTCCCTCTCCTAGAGAGGAGGCCTGAGTCCCATCAGTGGGAACATTAATAAGGCTGATGATGATGATGATAACAAACATGGAAAGAAGAATTGAAGTTAATTGGAAAGATTGTGGGAAAGCCTTGGCCCAACAGTGGGACGATATGGGCTAGTGAGGTTTTTTATTCGGTGTATAAAATCATCCAGATGACATCCCCGCCGTTGGTCGGAGCGGGAGATACCGTTAATAATTGTGTACATAACAATTTTTATTTTATAATTTGTCTATCCGAAATTGTAGATAGAAAGAGTTTTTCAAATCCGTTTAAAATTAAGTTTTAAATCTGATGGGAGGGGAAACTGTGAAGTAGCATAAACAGGATGGTATAAACTACATTGTGACGTCATTACGTTACAGTTGCTTTTCGTGGTCGCTTTTTCGCTCATCAGAGCTGGAACACAAACCTCCATAGTCCAGGGTTCTCGAAACGCCGTAAACCGTGACCAATGGAGACGCTTCGCGCGAGCCATACTCGAAAAGGCAACATTGTCAACCACAACCCTTCTGTCAAAAGTGAAAGGAGGAGGAGGAGGAGGAGGTCGCTTCAAATTCATTGGACACATAGTACAATGTGCTCCAACTCTCGTCTCACGTCTGTCCTCTCCTACAAAAACATTCCATTTTGCCAACTAACAACATATTGTACACCCCAACAGATCGGCGCCTCCCTGATCGAGAGCAACGAGTTCATCATCCACGTTCTGAACAAATTCAACCTGCTCGATTGGGCGGCTCCGGACTTTGAACAGCGCGCCATCGAGGACGACACCCTCAGGCACACCATTAGCATGCTGGAGGAGTTTCTGGGACTGCTCATTACAAGTAAGTTAGTTTACCTAGCTTTTTTGGAATTGAAAATTTGAATGGGCTATCAGTCAAATTTAAATACATTATCATGAGATGAGGTTTATCAAGTAAAGTGGGTTATGGTGATAAGAATGGAAGAATTGAAGGTTGTTCCATTGACAGGGTGCAGGAAGCCCGTAATCTTGGGAGTGGTATTTGATGAGCCTTGTGTTTTGAAATTCATTACGGAAACTGTACTGTACTATTTACATTAGTGTGGATATGCGTATTATGCGCTGTGAGTCACTAGTTATATCAAAGCTGAACTACATTGTCACATTGTGTATGGGGCGTGAATTTTCAGTAGAAGTGTTAAGTTAATTCAGCAAGTCAGTTCAGAATGCAAATGTAAAATTCTGTTTTAATGTTCCTCCCTGATGTCGCATAACTCCATTTCTAAATAAGAGTAATTTGATCATCATCATCATCATCTTCCTGCCCTTGTCCCGTTTTATTTGGGGTCGGCGCAACACGTTTTTTTCTTCCATTCTGTCCTGTCACTCGTCACGCTATTACTAACTCCCTTTTTTTTCATATCACTTCTCACACAATCCATCCATCTTTTCTTTGGACGATGGACGGCGGGGGAGAGGGAGGCTCTCCCCCGCCGTCCATCCACATGTAAACTCATAACTTTTTTAGCAACATGCGTTTCGTCCCTCCTTTTCACATGACCATACCAAGACAAACGGTTTCCTTTCAACTTTTCAGTCACTGGCGCCACTTTCAAACTTCCCCTAATATACTCATTTCTCACTTTATCCATTCTTGTCACACCACACATCCATCTTAACATTCTCATCTCTGCTGATAATTTGATGATAACAAAATTAAAACTAGAGCATCCGCCTACCCTTTGTTGACCTTGCAACATAAAAACGGCAGCATTCCTTGGTAGTTTCAAGTTTGCTGCTTCTCGTTGCTGGAACAATCTGCCACCGCGTCTTCGCGCTACGAAAACAGTTGGTGCATTTAATGAAAAGCAATACTGGTTGCGCAACCAAAAGGAAACATGTGATGGTTTCCTTTTGGTTGCGCAACCAGTAGAACCAGAACCAGTAGAACTTTCCCTTGGTCTGCACGCAGTTTTAAGTTAAATGTACTAAGCAGCAATTTTTAGCAGCATTACGCTTTCGACCAGTGCAACTTATTATTTTATTATTAAGTTCAAGTAAAGTGCGTAAAATTTAAGTGGAATCAATTTCTTGACTGTTATTTATTTTGTTCCAGTCTACGGCTCCCGTTGCGTGCCCGGCGTCGGTGAAGTGACAAACGATGACCGCACTATGAAGGAAATCATACAAATGCTCTGCGTCAAGCCTATGCCGCACTCGGAACTTAACAGGTCAGTTTATTTAGACCTATACACAATGCCTACTACAAAAGGAACATGGTGGGTTTCTCAAATCAAAGTCTGACGCTCCCTCTCGCTTCACCCAGAACGGGAGGAGTTATTTAAAAAATATCGACGTAAAATATACCAATCAATACACGGTAGTATACATAATAGTACACGGTATAAACAACGAAACGAAACGCTTAGTCCGGACCGTAGAAGTACATACAAGATGTAAGGGACAGCCCTCCGCAAACTTTTAGGGCTTGCTCAGTAGACGAAACTGAACAACCTATCATAAGATTTTTTCGAGGGCTGTCCCTTACACCTTGTGCTAGTAACCCAAAAGTTAAGAACCACCTCTTTATTTCTTCCAGATGCCTACCAGAAGACCAGCTCCACGAAACAGGGCTAGAAGCCGTCATCGACGATGTAGCTGACTTCATCAAGCCCTCGGGTGGGAACAACCGCGGAGTGTACAAGCTGAAGCCGCAATTCTACGACGAGTACGACACGTTCTTCTACCACTACACCAGGGAGGAACTGTCCAGGAGTGAGGAGGAACAGAGGAACCGCAGGAAGGCTGCTGGTGAGTTACATACCATGCACAGCAGTATAGGTTTTCCACAAGCATTGTTGTTGCATCGGTTGGTGAGTTACTTTCGGTCATCTCCTTCCGAAAACTTTTTGATCAAACCATACATTTTGTAGGACAAATACTTTTTCGAATAATTTAGATAATTAACTTGAGATTTAACCAAACAAAATCCCGTTAGTAATAAACTTTTGAGAAACATCAAATCGACATATCTATCCTATGTTTCGTATAGGAAATTATTGGGCGTCTCATCAAAATGAAGCTACTCACGGAATAATTAGCTTGATAGTAATCAAGTGCAAAAATGGACCAGGGATCCCGGACTAAATGGTTGTAGTCTTCGATGTTAAACAAGAACCCTTACAAAATATTTCTGGGTAACGGTTGAACTGACTATTTAAAAAGAACTTGAGTTAAGTGTGACGGATACAAAATTCATCCCAAACGTAATATATATAGAAACTATCTTAATCCTTCTCACGCCTTATTACTGACGTACTCATTTTTTTATCACTCATGTTATATTTAACTCTATCTTCTCAATTCCAGGTCTGCCTGAATGCTGCCCACCTCCAAATCTCCCGAAGCTGACGCCTCCTTTCCGTCTGCTGGCGAACCTGCTGCAAAGTGACTCAGTTCACCATGTGCTAAAGACTGTGCTGGAGAGAGCTCTGGACCTCAGGGCCAGGTCGTTCTCGGAGACGCAAGTGCATAAGGTGAGCGTGGAACTGGAGTGGCCCACAGTTCAGTGGCATCGCCGTATCGACTAGTATATATAGAATTATTTGTAAAACACTAACAACAGGACTGTATTATTAACAGCATAAACAACAACGTTTGTTCTATGACTTTTTACAAAACAGAATACATTTACCAAAAACAAACCTACAAGATTTCGTTTTTTTTATTTAACACATTTTCAACTCTGTATTTTGCTGTATCTGCTTACGGCTCCCGCGCTCTGTTCTCGTAACACAACATTGTCATTACACCTAGCAAGCATTCGCACCATTTCCGTATACTCGGCTTTAGTATATTGATACGCTATTACGTAAAGATAAGTACGTCTGCTCTACCGAAATTCGCTACAAGAACACGTATAACGCCACGCAAGTGCCGCAAGGCGTCCGACCGACTAGTCTGGGCCGCCCGTAAATAGGTCAAGTTCATGTTCAAATATTCTCTGCTAATGTACTATCGCTTGATTCGCATAGACTTCGTAATATTTAGAACGTTAAATAGTTTTTATTTTTGAATAAAATCTGATGAACTATGATAAATTTTTAAAAGTCATAAATCAAAAGTTATTGTTTATGACGTTCTTAACATAGTCCTAAGAGGTTGCTATCAATTTACAAATAACCCTGTAAATCCAACTTTCAGACAGTCTTTCAAAGGAGCGAAGTAGGAGGGATTGCTGGTTACTGCTGGTGGATACTGATTGATAAGTGTGCATTATAGTAGGGAATCTTATATACTTAACCTTTTAATATTTATGGCACTGACGATCAGTTTTGATTTTGACAACCTTAAGTATAATATCTGTACCATCATCGTTCCAGGCTTTGCACTTGATGGGCTACGCTCTCCGCGACGAAGAGAGCGGTCACTACGAGTTCCTGCAGTTCTCGGAGAGCGCGGCGCGTTCTGGCATCTTGGCGCTGCTGCAGAAACTGGTCAACAGTCCTAGAGTAGACGCACACAGGCACCTGGCCAGATGGGTGCTCAACAAAATGAAGTGAGTATATACAAAAGGGAGAAAATTGCGTTTATGAGCATTATAAAAACGAAAACAGCTTAAAATTAAATAAAATGTACACTGAATGATGCCACAACACACAAACTTATAATATAAAGATAAAAAAAAAAACACTAAAATCATTTCTATTTTGTTTCTTAGGACTCTACTTGGCCAAAATGACGAGATCGGCGACGGTGACAACATGGAGACTGATCAGGAAGAGAAGCCTGCATCTGATGAGGCTGCAGGTTCGTTGGAAATTAACTATTTAACTTTACAAAGTATCTACGAAAACGAAGCCAACATATTTATAACTTTTTTAAACCTTACGTTATATAACGCGGTCACCCACCGCTAATGTGTCTACTCCCGACAAACTCAATAACGTATAATACATCTTTATTATATTAGAAATAAATTGCTCATTTCAATTATTCGTAAGATCCGTGCAAAGCTGGATTGGCTCTCGTTTATTTAAGTCAGTAAGAAATAAAGCAGTTTTTAAAGAGTAGGAATCAAATAAATCTCTTTTTTTTGACGTCGTTTTCATGTATACCGCGTACATAGAAGTATTGGAACAATTTGCCTGCTGCGGTCTTCCCGAGAGTAGTAGAGTGAATAGGCTTTTAACAAACTAGTGCGCCTCACGATCAACGATTGCATCACTCCTTACCTTCAGGCGGGATCAAGCACTAGTTAATAATTATTAAAAAAAGAGGAAATAAAAAAAAAGTCACCCTTGAGTGGGACATAATGACATCTCCCACTCAAGGGTGGAGGGACAGTTCGTGGCACTGACTAAACCCACTTCTGTCCATCCAGTAGGTATTGACGTTCTAAGGCCACATGCACTCTTGCAAACGTTCCCTCAGCCATCAAAACTAGTACCCCTAGCCAAGATGCTAATCTGCAATAGTTAACGCTAGTAGAAAGCTTAAAATGTACGGGAATGACGTCGTCTCAACGCGCAGTCACGTGGTCAAAACAAAAGAAATGGCGGCAAGATCAACTCGAAGCTTTCGACGCAAGCGAAACGGTTGTAACTTGACTAGGGGGGCCGTACTTAGGTATTTGCTTTGATTCCTAGAAGCGGAAAAGTCTCGTCGCGCCAAGCTCGCGGCAGAACGGCGCGCCAAGCTGATGGCGCAGATGAAGACGCAGATGAACAACTTTATATCCAACAACGCCACGCTCTTCGAGGAGACCACTACTGAGGTAACGTACCACTACCATTATCATTTTAGTTTTTACGTCCATTGGACTATGTGTAGGACGAAATACAAAAAGAAAAAGAAATACATGCCCCAGTCAGGACGTTCCTGACTTCACTTGCAAAACTAAGGCACGCACTTAAAATCTGGTGCTTATTTGAACCGGTTAGTTTATAAGAATGACGGCGATGTAAACTATACAATGCAAGCTTAACTTGCGCATGTGTGCATGGTTGCATGGTTTAGTCTATAGCAAAAATGGCAAGAAAATGTTTCAAACAATACTCAGTAGGAGTACTGTTTTGGAGAAACTAATGTTTTTTTTTTATCAATCAATAACATAAATTAAAAAAGTGCAGGCATTTTGCCGATAGTCGTAACGGTTTTAGCTGCATTTTTAGCCTAACAGCCTGTCCAGATATGGCGTTGTACCCGCGAAACCATTCGCGCATCTCAATTCCTCTAGCGTCCAGATACCGCGTTTTACGCGCGTTGCTTCGCTGGGAGGGATCCAGTCAGCTACAAACATGGACTCGGAAACAGCGGTTGTGTTGTGGCTTGCATATCGACGATGGTAACATCGTAAACGATGAAAACGTCGACGATTTAATGTGCACCCAATTCTACGTTATCTAAATTGTCTATTGGAAAAGTCCGATGATTCCTGTTATCTTGCTCCATTTCAAATTAAATACGTTCACTCGCGCGTAGTCCTGGACGGAGCAATGGCGGCCGAGTATCTGGACACGTGCGGCGCTCGAAGAGAGTCCCGCTCATTTACGCGCAAACGTGAAACGCGCGTAGGCATCTGGACGGGTTATATGCAGCTCCTAGTATCTCGGGTACGCGCGAGAGTCAACGCCCGAATGGATTCGCGCGTAAAACGCCTTATCCGGACAGGCTGTTATAGTTGCAAGTGCTACTACAGAGCGTGGGGTCCTAAGTTCGATTCCCGGGTCTGTCAAAAAGTGGTATTTGGTTTTTCTATTAAGAATTACCGTTATGTAGTCCTGTGTGTCTTCAAGATTCTGGACTGAGCATTAATGTCAATGGCGAGTACATCACTCAACTTCGGTTAGCCGGCTGCACTTACCTCTACTGTTGGCAACTTGTCACTCGTGTGTGTGAGCTCTAAAAGTTTTGATATTTACATGGGCTTACAATACAATACTCTAGGAAAGATTGATAAGTGTGATATCTACCTGGATCTCTTTGCTTCTTGACTATAAAAAATGCAAAAATGTATTAAATACAAAATTGTTGTATGGTATACCTCATACCATACAACAATTTTGTATTTAATACTACACAAGATTATTGGCAGTGTGGTAGCAGTAACAGTGGTAGCTAAGTGGTAACGGCCCCGACTTTCAAACCCAGCTAGGCGCATTACTTTTTGTAATTTATTTCATCACCACTGCTTTCAAAACGATAAAGGAAAACATCGTGAGGAAACCGGCATGCATGTCTTTGAACTAAATTTTTTTTAACACAATTTATTTCGGACTAGCGGCGGGTCCCGGCTTCGCATGGGCAATAAATATAGCCTGTTACTCAGGATGAATGTAGCTTTCCAATGGCGAAAGAATTTTTAAAATCGGCACAGTAGTTTTTGAGTTTATTCATTACAAACACACAAAAATAAAAATTTTCTCTTTATAATTAGTGTACAAAACGTAACATTAAAATTAAAAAAAAAAAACTAATGTTAAAAGAAGAATACAGTTTTTTACACTTTCTTCGCCTGAAAAGATAGATCGTTTATTTCGACCGCCACTTGCAACGACTCCGTGGCGCAACGGTAGCGCGTCTGACTCCAGATCAGAAGGTTGCGTGTTCAAATCACGTCGGGGTCACAAGTCTCTTTTTGGATATTGGTTCATTTGGTTTTTCATTTGCTTTGTATTTTCATACTCCACTACTGTTTAGTTTTTTCCAGTTTTATCTTCTGATGCTGGAAACTGCAAATGAATGTAACATATTAACAACTGTATTACTGACAGATTGCTTTGTTAATAAAAGTCTGGGGTTTATTTATTTATTTAATCTTCATGTACATAGGCGGATTTAATGCCTTAGGCATTCTTTGCCTGTCAACCTAAAATTTTCTTCCGATAACAAGAGTAAAAAGTATAGATAATAGAGTTAAAATACACATACATACATATTTAATATAATAATGGGGTTCTTTCTCTGCAGTGTCGAGTGTCATTTCATTATTCTCCTTGCCGTTATCAGTCTAATAAATAAAATTCTCGTGTTTGTTATCGAACTGTTTCGAAACGGCTTTACGGATTTTTATGTTTTTTTTTTTGTTTTGTGTATATTTGGTAGGCCTAAGAATAGGTCGTAGATTATTTTTTATCCTCAAACCTCCACACCCGATTTTTTTAATTATTTATATTGCAAAACAATGTTTGACGAGTCGGCTAGCAATATTTATAATGATAAACGGACGAATTCCAAGTTTATTTCAGAACAACTAGTTTACTCTACTTGTTGGTCTGAGGGTTTAATAAACTAATTTATCTACTTTATCGCATTTTAATTTCATACTTTATGAATACATGTTATAAATACGAAAGTGTATTAGAAACTGGACGTGGAACACCGTGGGTTCTAAGAGCAGTCTGACACTCTTTTCCGCTGCACCCACAGCGAAAGAAATCATTAGGAAGATTAATATAAATATTTTTTGCCTGGATTACTAAAATATTTAATTTTATAGAACCAGTATGAAATCATCCACTCCCTGCGCATACGTAAACATTTTTTGTGTCCAGTTGCTTCCACTTAACAAATACTCATGACAAGTAAAAAGAATTCGGAGCCAATAACTAGAATAATAAGTGTCTATGTTTGCGCAGCGCCTAGGACCACATTTGTCTTTTTAAACAACCGCCAAACGACGCTGACGGTGTGGTTCGCGCAGTCGTAGAGCGATGGATAGCTGTTCTACGTGTCGCAGGTCCGATTCCCGCATAGAATAAATATTTGTATGGCGGTTATGACACTGCCACGCACCACGCAGCGTAGCGCGTGAAAACACACCTACGCACGTCCTTGCGGGAGTGCAGATCTGCATCATCGTGCGGGTTTTTTACGCACTCACGAGCGTAGGTGCATTTTGTAAATTCACGCAGGCACGCCACTCATTTCATACAAAATCTCGCACGGTACTACTAGACTCAGTGTGGCATACCATGCGTGTCGCTTCGCACTCACACGCGTGAGTGCGTGTCGTGTTTCTCCGCATGTAGGTGCGTGATCTGCATGAACGCGCGTGGATGCAGTTTCGGTGTGTTGTACTGTACGTGTTTTCTATACAAACGAAGATACTTACAAACACGGATTAAAGAAAAGTAGAGGAAGTGCCTCTTAAATATCGCGCGTGTGTCAACAGCAGGCGAAATTCGCCTATTACATATTATATACTAGTGCAGGTGAATATGGCATCTATTTCAAAGGCACTAGCGTTCTGAATAGAATAAATTGGTTACAGCGCCATCTAGCGTTGAGTAGCCGAACTCGTTGTAAATTGGTTAAAACTTCTTTATTGTTCGTGTCATGTCAAATAATAACAACTTTCTTACGTTGTAATAAGACCTAATTTATGAAACCAATAAGAATATGATTTGTAAAAGTTAAGTTTGTAATTCGTAGCTTCGTAGCCAATCATATTACTGTTTTTTATGTGTGTAATGTACAATTTGATACGCAAATGTGTGAGTTTGGCGACACTGGTCCCCGTGCTTAGCCACGTTAGGGGCACTTCTACCTATATTTTCTGTTCTGTGCTTACAAATAACGTTAAGACACGCATTCACGCGCTACGCTGCGGGGTGCGTGGCAGTGTGATAACCGCTTTACAGACAGTTGTTCCGAGTCTGGGAAAAGATGAAAGATGATCAAGATGAAAGATGATCAAGATGAAAGATGTCTAAGTTTACATATTTGTGAAGGCTCCATACAGGAGCATTTCACATTTCTAGTGTGTACAACTTCTATATAATATCTTATCTATTACAACAGGTAACTGCAGAAGAAGAAGAGTTGCGACCGCTGTACTGCGGGGCGGCGTTAGGTGTGTGGGGCGGAGGAGTGCCGGAGCCTCCTCGCGTGTGCATCATGTGCCAGGAAGAGGTATGTTGATGATGACGCATTAACATTTTTTTTTTTTTTATTCTTTATTAAATTAAAGAGGGTTTAATCTATTCAGATTATGCCACCCTCATCGTTACAAATCACTTCACTCGGCATGCTAAAAATTTATATATTATTAAGAGATCAAGATGCCCCCCGGCGTTTTATCCCAATTATTACGAGTTTGTACATCATCCTGGCCGCGTCCGAAGTAGGAGCAGCCAAAACGATGTTACAACCACCAGTCTCGCAAATATCACTAAAGGTCGACAGAAGATCTCGTCTTTCCGCTTCGTTCCGGACACACTCCATCATGATGTGGTATACATCCTCAATTGAATTGCATTCTGTACAATTTGGTGTTTCTACTTTACCCATCAAACATGCAAATTTGTTTAAAGGGATATGTCCGGAGCGAAGCCGAAGGGCTGTCACAGCCGTTTGTCTACCCATATTGGCATTGTCTAACCACGTATTTTTAAAAACGTTTGGCTGTATAGTAGCATACCATATGCCCTTACTACGACTTCTTTCATTAAAATATTCTTGCCACCTATCATAGGACCTTTGTTTTACTTCAAAATAACGTTCTGTATGGTACGGTAAACAAGAATATGTTTCTCCGTCTGTTATTGCTTCTTTAGCTAGCTTGTCGACTATCTCATTACCTACAATGCCAATATGAGAGGGCACCCATTGTAATACAACACTTTTGTTCTTAGCTTTAAGTTTACAGATCTGGTCTAGTATAGCATATGCAATAGGGATCCCACGTTTGGGCTTAGTACATCGACTTAATACCTGTAACGCGCTGCGACAGTCACTTATTATTAAGAACTTGGAACATGCAATTGAATCAATATAAGACAAAGCCTCCAAAATAGCTATTAATTCAGCGTGCATTATTGAAATCACACAATCAACTTTAAATTTAAACGATGAATTTACAAACAAATCATAAAATGCAACACCTATTTCATTATTACAAATTGATGCATCAGTATAAATTGTATATAGGCCAGTATATTTTATTTGTAAATATGTCTCACAAATAGCTTTTAATTGACACGCATTATAATCTTTTTTGGCTTGGTCGACACCCTCAATTGTTGAGATTATGTTGCTATCTAGATCCACGTTGCTGACCCAAGTGGGTAAACTAAACATATCTACGTTCTCACTACAGTGGATGCGACCGTGCTTAAGTGAGTCATGAATTGTGACCAAAACCGGTCTTTGTTTATTCCTCCAGTAGCGATGCGAACAAACTAACGCCGACAGACGCTCGAGTTCATCAACTGTGACATTATTTTTAAAAGACTTGCATTTTAACCAAAACTTACTCCCCAATAAAAGACGCATTAACATTATTATTATCACATTGTCAACGTCAGATAATTACTGCTGCATAACTAAAATAGGTCTTTTAATGCAGCCCTAAGGCCATAGCATAATGCGTTAGTTTATTTTTACGATTTTAAATTTCATGTTTCGCTTATGTCGGCATTCACGGATCCATCGGATTTACGGAAGTTGACTACGAAAAAAAGATGGTTATTATATGGGTTAGGTATTATAACTCTGAACCCTGGGTTCCTGGACCTTTGGAAGGTGTACGAGGAGTCAAAAACAACTCGCAGAGGCCCTTTTAACGCTTTTTATGGAACGGGGCATCAACCGGCGATTATCCCTGTACGCGCTATGCTAGTGCATCCAAGGACAGCCTCCGTTTGATGGGAAACTATTACAACATGTGGAAAACAAAACAATAAGGCTATGGTTTTAGGATTCTTAAATGGACTGGTTACTAGGAATTATGTTAAGACCATGGCCCCTGCCTGAACAATGTTTTTAATTTCTATCGATAAAATATCAATTATTATTATTAAATGTACTCTGAAGGAGATTCTCACTGTATTCGGCATCCAGAGTTGACATATACATAAACTGTCCTTGTTTATTTATTTTCTTAGTAATGACAAATGCATCAAAATTCGTTGCGTGGCTTAAGATGAGTCAGCATATAAACAGACAGATGCTGAAAGTGAATTTGTTTTATCTATATTGATATTATAATGAGAACAGTTTTTTGTTTTTGTTTGTAATGAATAAACTAGAAAACTACGCTTTTGTCCAGGCTCGCGTTGACATCAAAACCGAGCCCCTAGTCCTAGTGGCGTTCGTGCAGCAGTCGAGCGTGCTGAACCGGCTGCGGCGCGGCGGCTGCGGCCGCATCCCGGAGCAGTGGCGCGCCAGCTGGCTGCCGGCCGGCCTGGGCCTGCAGCCGCACGTGTCCAGCTGCGGACACGCGCTGCACGCCGCCTGCTGGAGGAACTACGTCGACAACGTGCAGGACAAGGAGAACAGGAGGTCACGCCACGCAGCTTATTCACTTTATTAGAAAATAAATCATCATCATCATCATATCAGCCGAAAGACGTCCACTGCTGGACATAGGCCTCCCCCAAGCGTCGCCACAACGACCGGTCCTGTGCAAAAAATATATAAATGAAGTCAAGCCATGTAATATTTTGCGTTATAATATTGTTTTATTTTTGTAACACGTAAACAGTACCCAGATGTAGCCAGAAACAATTTTGGAAAGTTTTAAACAAGAATTTGTTTAAAACTGATAAACTAACTTATTTGAGAAAGTCCTATAAAAAACAAAGAATTCTACTATTTTTGGTTTTTCATTTTTTAAATATTGCATGCAATAACGATATAAGAAAGCATCTTGCCTAGGATATTTTATCCTTTGAACCTAGACAAAATTTTGATTACAAAAATTCTATAACAAATCTCTCTTCCCACAGACCCTACCGCGGCCGCCAACCAGCTGCCTTCGACGTCGAAAAGAAAGAATATCTCTGTCCACTCTGCGAACGTCTCTGCAACACGGCCCTCCCCCTCCTGCCCGCGCCCTCCATGCCCGTCGGCACCCCACCCCCCCTCACTGAAGAAACTTATAATGAATCTGTCAACCTGATTCTCAAACTTAAACACCAAGTGAGCTCTGAAGCTTTGCACATATGCACGGAGTTCTGCGAAGAGATGCACTGCCAAGCCCGGGCCAGGAGTGTGGGGGCAATGTCCTCTGATATGGAAGATGGCGAGTCAGCTGATGAGACGGAGGTGTACGTGTCTACTCATGCGGAGAACTTACTGAAGCCAGATTTCCTGGTGCACTTCGAAGGAGATATTCCGCCGTACAATGATATGACTAAGGCGTTAATTGAGGATTTCGCTAATGTGAGTATGATTTGACTTCAATAGTACCACGTATAGACTCATCATCTTCCTGCCCTTGTCCCGTTTTATTTGGGGTCGGCGCAACACGTTTTTTTCTTCCATTCTGTCCTGTCACCCGTCATGCTATCACTAACTCCCTTTTCTTTCATATCACTTCTCACACAATCCATCCGTCTTTTCTTTGGCCTCCCTCTCCCCCTCCATCCATCCACAGTACTACGTATAGACTAAGGTCTAAAATTAAAAATAAAATGTTGTTTTAAATTAATAGTTTATTATGTTTATATTCCAAAAATAATGTATGATGATTAATTTGATGAACTTTGCTATAAATTGTCCTGTTTCACAATTTTCAAATAGGTCCTACCTGACAATCAAATTGATTTTTGTTTTTTTTATTTATCAGGAAATCGTAAACGTTTGTAATTCGCTCTTTTTAAGCCGACATCGGAACCGAACAAATACATTCGATTATGTAATGTTTTAATTTCTTTCCACAGATTCTCCCAATCTCTGAATACGGAGGCATGGTATCAAGTGCCGCTCTCTACCGTTCTACCTCATACACAATTTTCAGCACAAACGCCGTATTAAAAGCAGAGAAACGGCCATTATTAGGAGACCTCCCTGCCAGACACAGAGACACCTTACAAGCGCTGATCCGACTAGCAGCTTCGCTACCAGCCGTGTGGTCTTCACCTAAACACCTGTCACACCACGCTTTAAGTACCTTGAATACTTTAGAAAGTACCTCCCCATTGACTCACGAACCATTTGGAACTCTCGTCTCTTTAGTACTCACTGCTCCTGCACTATTCTGCAAAGTCGCAAATCCCGCCAGACCGACGAATCTAGCCAAACAGATCACTCTACAATGCTTTAGAGCTACCCTAGCTAGAGCGCTACTGGTCACAGATGTCACCAAATGTAAGAGCCAGCCAATGGAAGGACAGGAAGACTTCAAAAACCCAGACTTAGAAAACTTACTACCATTCATGAAGGAGCTCCGCAAAGGAGTCTTAGAGGACAATTTGAACCCGGTTGAAGTTTGGCAGAAGATCAAGAAACAATGCCACACTTTCCTCCGTTGTTGCTGTTTGTTCTATCACTTCTTGAGTGACATAAGTGCCCCATCCGAACTGGCAGTTGTCAAAGGAGACACGTGGGAGAGCATGTGTGGTTACTTAGATATGCCGACGACATACAAAGAACTGGTCGATACTCCTTCAGCTAAGAAGAAGATTTCTGAATGGGTTGGACTATCGACTGAATGGTTCACTGGTGAAATACCCCCACATGTGGTGACCGAGCCCAAAGAGCCGCCAAGATTGATCAAATTGCCTGATGATTTCTCGGAACTAATGAATTTGGTGTCGGAATTCTCGTGTCCTAACTCGGAAAGGGAGGACAGTAAG
Organism: Mythimna lalbum; assembly: GCA_949319445.1. Taxonomy (NCBI): domain Eukaryota; kingdom Metazoa; phylum Arthropoda; class Insecta; order Lepidoptera; family Noctuidae; genus Mythimna; species Mythimna lalbum. Next base: position 11,863,851 of record OX439357.1, on the reverse strand, counting down.
AAGCCTACCATGTGTCTGGTGTGCGGACAGATTCTGTGCTCGCAGAGTTATTGCTGTCAAGCTGATATACCAAAGGTGAGTTTAACATTTTATTTTGCCGAAGGACTACATATTGTATTATCTGTTTCACGATTATCTCAAAAACGAATGCTAATCGCAAGATTAATTAAGATTAAAAACTTATTTAGATTGTATTCATTTGCTTATCTTGGATTAGCGAATTGACCTCAGTTTCGATGTCACCACTCGAAACATCATAGAAATTAATTTTCACATTGATAACTTTGCAACGGTGAATCTAATGATGACAATATTTGGTCTTGTCTTTGTAATCACCAAATCATGTGAGAACCGTATTTGATTTCTGAGGTAGTTTCATGAGGACAACACCACACAGATTTGAGTAGACCACAGTGCAACTGTCGGCAGTTCTCATATAGCGCAACAACTCGAACCTAAAGAGCTCAACGATTCGCCCAACAATACTACAGACATTTGGGCCGGCCGCATTAAAAACCTATCCAAGTAACAGACAATCATGAAATGTATATCATGATTGTAAAATAAGTATCTACATAGTCTTCACATTCATTACTCAAGTTACAAGATGAGATCCATGCAGATTAGTGGCTGAGATGGTCTTTTGAGGAAAGAACCACGCAGATTTAAGCGGACCTGTCCAGTTACTACGAGAAACAAATTCTTGTACTAACTGGACAGGTCAGTAACCGTGTAAGACTATTTAGGAGTGCGACTCGATGAATAAGCTTGTTTTAGGCCTACTGTCCACTGACGCTTATTTTCATAGACGCGTATCCGTCATTACATGCTTGGTGTAAGCCTGCCTTAAGCTAACACCAAGGATAAAATGATGAAGCTACGCGTGCGTGTATAGTAGGCCTTACTCAACTTTTATTTGTTTGTTCTTTTCGTCAGACGGGTCGCGGCAGTGAAGTCCAACGCGTGGGCGCTGTAGTGGCCCACTGCGTGTCGTGCGGCGGAGGCGCCGGCGTGTTCATGCGGGTGCGGGACTGTGAGCTGCTGTTACTAGCTGCTCCCGCCCGCGGAGCCAAGTTGCCGGCGCCTTACCTCGACACTTATGGAGAGACTGATCAGGTAAGTCATCATTTGCTTAGCATATCCCAGTCCCAGCTGATCTGGATACAATTGAATATTTTACATGGAGTGAATGCCTTCTCTCGATGATCTAACTTTCACGACTATGTTATTAGTTATTGAGCCGACAGCTTGGTAAGACAGGTGGTTAGATTCTCGAACTGTCGACTTCCTGTAATGACTGTCAAAGATCTACAAACCAACTACTTCACCTACTTTGTATTACTAACTAGCTTTTGCCCGCGCGGCTTCGCTCCCGCTCTTCCCTACTCCACCCTACTATACCCAACTCTACCCTACCCTACTCTATCCTACTCTACCCTACTCTACCCTACTACTCTACCCTACTCTACCCTACTCTACCCTACTACTCTACCCTACTCTATCCTACTCTACCCTACTCTACCCTACTCTATCCTACTCTACCCTACTCTACCCTACTCTACCCTACTCTACCCTACTCTATCCTACTCTACCCTACTCTACCCTACTACTCTACCCTACTCTACCCTACTACTCTACCCTACTCTACCCTACTCTACCCTACTACTCTACCCTACTCTATCCTACTCTACCCTACTCTACCCTAATTTTTTTTTTTTGCATAAGAACCTTTTCCTCACAATAACAATCGCAACAAAAAAGAAATCAGCCAAATCGGTCAAGCCGTTTTCATGCTATGTCGTGACAACGAAAAACGGGTTTCATTTTTACAATATAGAAGATGAAAATACTTCACTTGTGCGCTATAGTACCTGATGCACTTATGTCTAGTTTCCACTATTTTGCCATGGTCAAAATTCGGTTGCAAAGGCTGCAGTGCCCGATAAGACCCGAAATTGAAGTGTTTGTTTGTGTGTGCAGGGCCTCCGGCGCGGCAACCCGCTGCACCTGTGCGCGGCGCGCTACGCGGCGCTGCGCATGCAGTGGCTGTCGCACGGCCTGCACGAGCGCATCGCGCGCGCACTCGACACCAACGTGCTCGTCACCACCACGTGGCAGAACTTGTGATACCACCACACGCACACCTGCGCTACACGACCGAACTTACTTAGCTCAACTACTCGCGACCACGTTGAGCTGGACTGACCATCACGTGACTTAACTGTCATATAGAAGCTTCGTTCCTCGGAATAGCTCAACGACTCGAAGTTAGATTGCGGCTATTCATTACTTGGAAAATAATATAAATATGAATTTGCACTAATCGGTAGAACTGGCAACTATTATTGGGTTTCGAATGTTAAGGAAGATACAAGATCGAAAATCGTACAAAATATGCATGAGCAATAAATGCTGGCTGGTTGACTTAAAATTAGACTGTAATAAAATATTGGGTACAGCCGTCAAAATGCCGCTGGTCGGAAAATTAAATTAGGCTGTAATGCAAAATAAATGATCACAGATATTAACTTACGTTCAACTTAAGTTCTGAATCCAACCTAATTCAACGTGAAACTTACAAGTGATCTAATTCATGAATCCCCAAGCGACCACCGGTGGCCGCGCATCTATTGTCTTACTATTGTGTCTGTAATTGACGGTATCTGAAGGGTTAATTAAAAACAGTATAGAGGGAAAGTCTTACCGAAAGTATAACATAGTCAACCTATATTCACGAGATATGTCATATAAAAAGCCCTGCTTGCCCGGTAAATTGCTCTTTTGGCCGCAGATGGGCTGTTTTGCCTGAACATGGCCCGTTCTGCCCGATACTGGGCTAGTGGTACCAACAGTGTAATCAAATAGTGTTAATTTGGCACAAAGACAATCTATGTAGTTGTAATCACTGTGATTTTCTTTAAATATTACGCGTTTTGAAATACTAACAAATGATTTTTGATGATTATAGATCTAACATAGATTTAAAAATTGAGTTTATTTATTACCCTTTATTCATTATCAAAAAAATCTTGAACCTAAAAAATTTAAATTAAATGTATCATTTGATGACTTAAATCTGTACTTGCTAAATATATCTTGGACAAAAGTTAACGTTTAAAGATAAAAATTGCTTTTTAGAAATCGTAAAATCAGTTATAAATGATCTGTAAATGAATAAAAGGGTTCCAAAAATGTATGTTTCTAAAATAAATGTGTACACGATTTTGAATGGTATTTGAATTAAGAATACGTCCCGATCCATAGAGTTAGTAACACTTCTGGTTTCTGAAGACCTAATCGATGTTTGTCTTCAAATGTAGTAACAATGGTATAAAAAAAAAGTCGCCCATGTTCTGAGTGGGGTGAAAAGGAGTGTCAAACTTTTATTACTTGTGTACCTTCAGCTACCCTTTGCGTTCCAAAGCCACAGTAACTCGATAACACCTGAAGGATTTGTGTTGACAATACCGTTAGGCGGAATGCTGCGTTATGCGGCCGCCCGTGCGATCCCGACACGACTACATGCATACCGTTAAAGTCGTACTAGTGACACTGCGCAGATAATAATCAGGTTCCCGCCGCACACGATACACGGGTGACGTCACGCGACGGGTGCACGCGCGTGCTGCCGTTTAACGCAACGTTGGGCTTTAAGATATTTCGCGGAAAATAAAACTGATTAGTAATTAGAAACCAGAGGGTAACCACTTCCCGTATAAGATTATTAGATTATACATTTGCACATTAACGTTTGTAGTTCTAATGAAACTGTTTTGAAACATATTCTAAAATATGCAATACTAATTAATAATTGTCAACTTTAGATTACAGAGTCATAAAATAAGCTATTTTGATAAGTTGAAGCAATTATTAAAAACTGGTATTTACTTGCGATTTTTCCCGCGTCAGAAAAACGTGCTATCGGGATAAAAAGTATCTTATATCTTATTTAATCCAGGCTATGATCTACCCATTTGAAAATAATTCAGCTGTTGAGGCTATGTAACTACTAAACTGGAAAAAAGGAAAGAAAATCGAAAACAAATTAGGATAATTATTATGCAACACATCGGCACAAAGATTTTAAAATTCAATAAGCAATAAAATAACTCCGTGGGCCTTACAATCTGTAACCTGATACCAGTAAACAAAGAACGAAATAAATATTTTTTAATAAATCTTTATATAATACATTTCTTCTGTACATGTGTTTGTCACCTAATTCCTGCTAACTGGCTTGACCGATCTAGATGTTATGTGTGTGTACAGTTAGCTTGGTCCCTGGATCGTTTGAAAATACAAATGAAACCCGATAGGTGGCGCTGCAATCGAGTAATTTTTTCTGACGGTAAACCAGTTTTCGATATGAATAACGTCTGTCAGGACCGCTAGTTATATAATTATATATGTAATATTTTACACGCGATTCGTAATATTTATTTAGCAGAAAAGGCAATCGATTTGTAATTAGATTTAGTATTTTTGAAGATTGCACAGCACTGAAATAATGGTTTTAAATACGTATTTGCACTATTGAGGTATTAGTTGCCACAGGGAAAATTTTATCAGGAAACCGTACCTCTTTTGTTTATTACGTAAAGATAATACAAAAGTAACCATCTTATATGCGGAGTTTCAACTTGTATATAAGTGCTTATTTACTACTGACGTTTACAAAAGTCCGCCGTAGCCTGAATCGTAGAATAAAGCTAGAATTATACTGCGCTCACGTTTGTCACACACGCCGATCTAGGCGCGTCGGTCTCCATACATTTTATATGAATACTAGACTTGTAGAACTACACTTGATCCACGCCACGCGACGTCCTTCTACGTACAAATTAGGCGTGTTACACATGTGCGTCGGTCTAATGTAGTTCTAGCTTTATTTTAATACGCCACGTAGGTCACGCTTTCGGACACGCTAGTGTTTAACGAATGTGTCGGTCACCGTTGTCCGACGTAGCTCGAATGGAACATTTTCTTGCGGTCACTATTGTCCGACATGGCTAACATATTAATATACAGACCAACACATTGAAGCCAAAAGAGGATGAAGAATCGTGACTGGTGGCGTGTAGATTCAGCCTACCTTTGTGAAAAAAGGCGCGAGTTTATAAATGTTCTGTATATTTTACTAGACTGTAGCTTAGACCGTGCAACACATATGCCTATACTTACCAACGCTATTTAGCACCTAAACGGATACGTATATATTTAAAAACGCTGTGGCATTCAAAACACTCGGCTCAACGCTGAGAATCGAAACTTTATCTGAAATCGCAAACAGAAAGAATATTTCATATCCGTTCAAATCTGGTGGAAGGGAAAACTGTCAAGTAATAACTGTCAAATAACAGTACTGAAATGTGACGTCACCGCCAATAGGTTACGTGTTGACAAAAGAGATCGCAAAATATTCCCACCACGGCAGCCTTCTTTATACCAATATTTGAAATGCTAATTGCTGCTTCATTACTGGTCTGTTGGTCTAGTGGTCAGTGACCCTGACTGCTATGCCGGAAGTCGTGGGTTCGATTCCCACCCAGGACAAACGTTTGTCTAATGAGCATGATCATTTGTTCTGTGTCTGGGTGTAATTTATCTATAAATGTATGTATTTAGAAATATATAAGTATGTTTATCAGTTGTCTAGTACTCATAACATAAGCTCTGCTTAGCTTAGGACTAGGCGGCGTTGTGTGATAGTTGTGGAATATTATTATTATTAACTAATTTTGATGTTGTTTGCAGAAAAATATTTTTTTGTGTTATTTACTGTTTTTGAATGTATGTGTCGGTGTTAGTGAAAACGGGATCGGTCCACTACGCATTAACAGTCTATTATGCAATAATAATACCACTGTTACTACTAGACTAGAATGCCAGTGGGATTTGTCTTGTGAAGTCTGTTCGTAGCCGGGACCACGTGGCAATACTACTTAAATATGCACCTAACTCTTTACTCTCACTATAAAGGCCGAAATATACATGCCAGTAACTGGCACAAAAGTATGCAAGTAGCATGCGTGCCTAAGTACTCGTTCACGTTGACTCGCGGGCGCGGTTGCGGGCAAGCTAGCGAGTGGCGCGCGTGGCGAGCTCGCGACTATATTAAACCCATGAAATGTTTCTGTGTGTTCACGTTGAACTAGCGGTGGAGCGCGCGTTCCACCCGCATCGTCAGTAAGTTCAAATGGCATAAACTTGTCGCCAGGCGTTTGCGCGTCACACCCGCGCAAACGCCTGGCGGCCAATATGGACATGAACTCGCCATATCTTCGCGACCGCACCCGCCACCGCGCCCGCGCTTTTCAACGTGAACAAGTACATAGTGACCTCCACCAATCAGAACTTGTGATTCCCTGACATACAAGCTATTTTGCATACTTTTGAACTAGCTAGTTTATATTTCGGGCTTAACATTATGATAACTTAGTTCCTAAATACATTTAAATAATATTTACACGCAGTTTTACAAAGCAAAATTTGTCGACACTTAAGGGCTTAATATGACGTGTTAAAGCCATTGTTAGAAAGAGACTGAGCTATACAGAACGCATGGCATCTCTTTTCTGGAACAGAATAATGGCATTGACACGCTCGTGAAATTTTTACCTTTTAGAATTCTTATGTAAATTTTAGTGCAATCGTTAAAATAATCGTGTGTCCGTGTTTTCTCTTACTTTTAGATAGGTTTAAATAATAAATTTAATGCTCTTTCTAGATAGTATTTTTCTTAATGACTACTTTAAAGAGATTCCTAACACTACATTTCATAGATATGTTGCAGCTTTAGTTTTTGAGCACTTTTCAACAACTGTCGGTGAACAGAAATATAGCTAACAATTTTTTTTAGATTTCTGGATATCTATTCAATGTTTTTAGAAGAATTAGACTATTTAAAAAAGATTTAGTGATGAAAGATATAGCAATGTGCGAGTTATGACAGTTTTGAGATGAATGCATGTAGACACTAATTAACTGCTCGGTTTTTCATTTTATTTTCAAGTTCGCATCGAGTCCATATATTTACGTACCTACCTATCAATTTTGATTCAAATGGAAAGTCAAAAGTGTTGCGACTAATCCTGGTTTTTCTATGTAATAATAGTATTAACAATTTTCAAATATTAAACTTGACTTTGCTGTGAATAAAACAGACGCTTTGCAGTTTGTATATATATTTATGTGATATATTAAATCTATGTTTAGTCGCCCGTAGGTCAGAATTGGAGGGAGTTTATAGAAGATTTGAATTATTGTAGGTTCGATGTTATGTTGATAACTCCGCCTATGGGTTGTCTAATTGGAAATTCTCACATATGGCTTGTATTGTTTAAATATTGCAGTGCAAGTATGTTTTTTTTTTAAATCTTATTGATGTATTGTGTATTGGTTTGTAACATGCCTCTTGATTCTAAAATTAATAAATAACTTGAAACATTATCTCTTATTAGGTGTAGCTAGAAAATGTAAAATCCAGTCATACATAGGTCTAAATATATGTCATGTGAGATGCATTTTGTCAAAAGATTTTATAAGTAGATATGTTAAGCGATTTAACAGATTAAAAATACCACAAAATTTTGTTACAAACCAACTTGGAAAATATTCGTTGCCAATCATGAGAGATGTGCCGTTGCCGGCAATATTGCCGTGAAATGCGTATATTGGTGGGAATATTGCCGTGAAATGGAAATATTGGTGGAAATATTGCCATGAAGTGGGAATAATGCCCGATGTATGAATATTGGTAGCAATATTGCCGTTGCCGGCAATATGGGAACATATTGCCGGCGACAGCACATCTCTCATGACACATCATGTCGGTTACGCGTTTTTATTATAAATATGGCAAAGATTTCCCGTCCGCTTATAATTTGGGTGTCTTCAAGGCTAGAGTGAATAGGCTCTTAATAAACTAGTGCGCCACACCCTCAGGGATTGCATCACTGCTTACCATCAAGTGGGATCGCAGTCAAGCACTAGTTTATATGAAAAAAAAAACTTATAATAAAAATGTGAATCACTTGGCAACGGATGTGATAGTCTATACCATAGACTATGGTACCAGCTAGTAAAAAAGATAAAAAAGGATTTGCGTTTTCTTTCTTTATTCTCTTTTGTCGCTGGTGTATGTCCAGTCTATTTGTGATGTCATTCGTAATCCGTTATATCTAGTATTACAAGTGTTTCGGCTAGTTCCCTTATGTATGGGACTCCGATTGTGGTTGTACCTTACGGCGAAAGCTATGTTCTCTTATTAATTAAATTAATAATATAATTGAGATGAAATTATGAATTTGTTTTATTTAAGATTTTAACAAACAGAAATCACACATACTAAGGTAGGGGCTAAATAAGTATGCCCTATGCCCTAATATGTACGTAGTCCTTTTTACCCATAAACCTCTAATTTTTTCTTGTTTTTTTTTTTAAATTTTTTCCTTTCCTGCCCAGTGCCCAGCATGTAGGTAGCTACCGTGTGGCTGACATTGACATGGTCACCATCAGGGAAATTAAATTGGCTAACCCAAAAAAAAAACGCAAAATATCAAAATTTGTCGGTCACTGGTTCAAAAGTCACAGGGGTTTGATGACAGACATGGAGAGAATTTTTAGGGCTCTCAAAAAACTGGGGCACCTAGCGAAGATCTGTTTTCTTCCATATTATTTGTCGAGAGTAGTGGCCAATTATCTGAATTTATGGTCACCAGTTCAAAAGTTACTAATGTTTCTATGTAGCTATCTCGGAGACAATTTCCCACCACACTTATATCTCAAAATCTAGGGCATCAAGCCAAGATCTGTTTGCTCTCAAATTTAGCCGCTAATTAATTCATGAATCCCCAAGCGACCACCGCTGGCCGCGCATCTATTGTCTTACTATTGTGTCTCTAATTGACGGTATCTCAAGGGTTAATAATTGACATTTATACTTGACACTTTATTTTTTTAGTAAATATGTGAGTATATTAGACGTAGGTTTCTTCATAGACATAATTATTGTGGATTACACAAATATGTCTAACTGTACTTACTTCTGTAAAAAGCAGAATTCGTAAAATCTATAATTAGGAAAATGAGGCATTCGGAAAATTAAGAATTGTCAAAATTAAGAATTTTCATAAATAAGAGTTCGTCCGATTAATAATTTGCTAAAATTGACGCGTGGAAAATTAAGAAAAAGGAAATTATCGCCGACATCACCCCCTCCCCCCCACCACACGATTATTCTACGACGGACTCCTAATTAATCCAGCCTCGTTATTTCTGATTCCCTTGACGTATGACCGTAAAGCCAAAGTACCAACTCAAGGGATCATACATAATAAGATCTGCACCTCTAGAGTGGCTTCTCTTGAGACGGCTGTATCACAGGCTACAAGTTATATCATTCTACAGTTGTTTTACCAAAGGTTCGATATCATACAACGTTCAACGTTAAATGCGCAAAACCTCAGACACCCCAAATGATTTTGAGTTCAATTGATCTAATATGTGTGAAAAAAAAAAACATGAAAAAAAATAATTAACGTCTTTATGTATATTTTTAGTTTGTTTAAAATTCATATCTGCATTGAAATAAGAACTTTAATTAGCCCGTGTATGATAAAATTTAATTGGACTACAACTCACGCGCACGTGATGGCTTGACCTATTCGTAAATAGACAGGTCGAAGTTTTTAATGCAGATTTTTTGAAAAATTTACCTAACCTATATTAAAAAGTGGTTTAATTGATTCTGCTCGTCATTCTGATCAAACTAATTTCAGGTTTTGTGCATTTAACGTTACACGTTGTAGTGATAACAATGACAATATACTTAAATTGAATTGTATGGGACCTAACATTTTTGGTTTTGTTTAAATACTTCTGCAAACGTTTGTAAATAATAAAAACAAATGAAAACTATAACAAAAACAAAAAAGGATAGCTTTGACCCCGACGTGATTTGAACACGCAACCTTCTGATCTGGAGTCAGACGCGCTACCGTTGCGCCACGGAGTCGTTGTGACGTACTCTCAAATTACCAGTCGGTTTACACAAGTAAGGTAGACAGACACCTCTATAAAAAGAATGACATTGAGAATTGTTGCGAATATCGTAGCAGCATTTCACTAATACTTGTGCTAATACATTTGAAACATGTTCCCATGTTTTATGTATATAATGTTAAAGTTACAATAATGTCATTTATTAGTTAGATGTCGCAGTCAACTATACATAGCTAAATTCTCCATACATTTATCAGCCTAGCTTGATATTAAACGATGACGTTCAACTAGCGGCCAGAACGATATTCTCCTGATGCGGCTTTTATTATATTTTTAGTAGCCTTTACTGTCCCACTGCTGGGCAAAGGCCTCCCCCAGGTGTCTTCTAAACATTCTTCTCCCGCACCGTCTCAAACCAATCCTCGCGCTGTGCGTCCAGATCATATCGCCACCTCATTTAACATTTTTACAAGTTTTTATTTAACTTGCAATGTTTATACCTATGTATCTACCTATGTAGGTTACTATTGCAAGTAGATATAGTATTATACGTAGGTAGGTAGGTATGTACGCTTAGGGATACCACAAAGTATACAAGGTTATTTGTAAAACACTAGCAACCTCTCAGAACTATGTTATTAATTCATGAATCCCCAAGCGACACCCGGTGGCCGCGCATCTATTGTCTTACTATTGTGTCTCTAATTGACGGTATCTGAAGGGTTAAGAACATCATAAACAACAACTTTTGTTCTATGACTTTTAAAAATTTATCATATTTTAGTTCATCAGATTTTCATACAAAAAAATAAAAATATTTCAATTGAACGTTCCAAATGTTACGAAGTCTATATGAAGCAAGCGATAGTACAATAACGGAGGGTAGCTGAAAATTAACTTGATCTATTTACGGGCGACCCTCACTAGTCGGGCAGTAGCCCTGATGCGCGCACGGGCTGGCGTCGCGTCATACGTGTTCTTGTAGGGAATTCGGCAGTGTGGACGTAATTATCTTTACATGATGGTGTATCAATATTTTAATATCGTGTACACGGAAATGGTGCGAACGCTTCCTAGGTGTAATGACAATGTTTCGGAATCCTGCTTATTATTGTTACGAGAACAGTGCCTGGGAGCCGTAAGTAGATATAGTAAAATACAGAGTTGAAATGTGTTTATTTATTTTATTCATGCACAAAAGAGTACAAAGGCGGACTTAATGGCGGTCTTCTTGTGTTAGATGGAACAACAAAATCTTGAATGATTGTTTTTGGTATGTCTATGTATTATGGTTTGTAAAAAGTCATAGAACAAATGTTGTTGTTTATGATGTTAGTCAAACAGTCCTGCAAGGTAGTTAGGGTTACAAATTACCCTGTAAAGGTACAGTCATAGATATCCAGTAGTCAATCTAAATACAAAGCGTGCTCGAGCAACGCATACAAAGACATCGCTCAGGACACGATATCTCGGAGCGCCTCGACCCATTTGTCGAACAGTTCCGGACTTCCGGCTCAAACGCTCGTTAGTGTACGTCTATTGAGCGTAGGTAAATATAAAAAGTGAAGTACACTCATGAGATTGTCTTCTGTACCTATCTATTTTGTGGGGATACTCTTACAAATGGATTTTGAATCAGTTATCTACCCCTAACCGATTAGGTACTAAAACTGCAATTAGGTACATAGGTATAGACTGGCCTATGTAACTTAGATGACAATACGTTAATATGCTACCATGGAGCTAGTCTGATGATGATGTAGTCATGTTATGAGCCATAGGTAATAGGTACTGAGCGCAAAAAAATAATGGGATCTTACTTAGTCGTGTTTAGGATCTTTGGAATGATCTAGTTGTGTACCTAACTTTTAGATTATTCTCTATAGTAGTTCAAAGTTCAACTGACTTAAAAGACTTTTTTAATTGCCTTTAGAAACAGAGGTAGTTCTCCGTCAATTATGAAACGATGAGAAACTCTTTCTTTTACTTTATATGATACTAGCTTTTACCCGCGGCTTCGCCCGCGTTTCTCTCTCCCCCTTTTCTCACTTTTTTTTTTAATTAGCCTATTTCCGTCTCAAGGGTCCAAACAATCTCTCAAAAATCGGTCATCAAAATCGGTTTTGCTATTTAGGCGTGAAGACGTAACAAACAAATAAACAAACTCACTTTCGCTTTTATAATATTAGTAGATAAGGATTTTCCCAGATTGGTCCCATTTTTATCAAAATCAAGAGTCTGGATGATGGGATTCATGAGGAATAGAGGGAACTCTCCAAATATATATATACTCGTACGTACACTGGTATAATTTTGGTATTTTCACCGAGAATTCATCTACCCTTTATTCAGAAAGTATCAGTTGATAAAATTAACCTGCTGAAGTAGACCACAGCTGGTATTTTTGTGAACAGCTAGTCATAAATAAAACGCCAAAATAACAACGTAAAACGATTTATTTAATATCTCATGATTTCACGTATTCTTACGAATACTTATAGGGCTATTCTTATATAAAAATAAATTAAGTATTACACAATTTCATCATTTTCGCACAATATATTTAAATTCATTGGTATCAATTAAGTGTAATTTTTGCATATTCTCACATTTTCAACAGGTCTACTACTGTTATTAAATAAGGCCTGATATACATTGTTTATTTACTATTCCACAGCACATACTAAAATTCGACCATACTTAATTAGTTTGATTGAATATAAAGATAAAAATATTGAATATTTATTTTATAGACGACAAAATATTGAAGAATAAAATACTGTTATATAATATAAATTTTATTATTTACTAGAAGTTGACTTATTTTATCGTCCACTTATAATTTAGAATTACGTTATTGCAATATTACCATCATTGGCACAAGATTATCTTTAAACAGGCAATACTTTGGCAGGCAGTTCTTACAAAAAGTGGGTGGAACGCCTTAGAAGTTAGTAAAATGTTCTTGAAATTGTGATGATGATGGCGATTACGAGCTGCCATAAAACTTGCTAGGACTATATAAATGAAGTTTGTAGTTTATAGAATCTAAATACAACTCTTCGTTGATGATCGCAGTAATAAATAAGAATCAATATTATAATATACATACAAGGTGGAACGTTAAATGCGCAAAACCTGAAATTAGTTTGATCAGAATAACGAGCAGAATCAATTAAAACACTTTTTAATCCATATAGGCTACATTTAAAAAAAAAAAAATGTAACCTATATGCATTAAAAAATCTTCGTTAAAAACTTCGACCTGTCTATTTATGAATAGGTCAAGCTATCACGTGCGCAAATCCGCTGAAATAGGTAAACAAACACAAATAGTGGTAAACCAATCAAATTTTCTCATACACAGGATAATAAAAGTTCCTATTTTAATGCAGATATGAATTTTAATCAAACTAAAACTGCTCATAAAACCTTTAATTTTTGTGTTGGTAGGTGTCTGAGGTTTTGCGCATTTAACGTTACACGTTGTATATTAAATAGATTATTTAAAAAAAAAAAACAGCTGTCCAGTACACTTATGACTCAACTTGACACAATATTTTTATTATTGTGGTTTAAAATGGAATGATTAAAGCATGTGCAAATAAGCAAACAAAATTATTAAAATTAATACAACCTTAATGATTTATTAATAATATCATTTTACAATAGATGGCAGCACTGGCGCTAGTCTCTTGTAACGAAATAATAAATTGTTCATTTTTAGCTCAAAACCTAGAGAAGTTGGTTTCAGTTTTAAATGAAAATGCATGCCCAATTCCCTTTTTTACTTACACTAAGCATAATCTAAATAAACGTTTAAATATTATTGCAATTACAGATTTTGAACTCTCGTTGAGTAGAGCGTTGATTACACAGCATGACAGCAGCGAGCTTTTATTTAGGCATTCTTTAGACGTGTTAATAAAACGAGCATTAAATCATTGATTATTACCGTAAACCAAAAACCATTTTCAACCCTATCTATGTCATCATTTAAAATAGTAACTTAACTTTGTATTATGTGATTAGACTATCAAAAAGGAACATGTGTTTAACTTTACTTAACATGAATTATAATCGATTACTCGTAGTCGGAAAACGTACGTCACTGATTATGTGCGTTTTCTAGCCTTTTTCTAAGTATGTTTAAGTCTCCTTTCACCGTTTCCTAAGGACGATCCTTCCGCCGCGTAAAAGGTAGAAAGTAAGGACGCCGTGGCGCCTCTTTGATCATTCTTCAAAGAGAGCAAAGACGAAAAATATAAGTTTCCTCTTTGCTCTGTCGCTGCGATTGTAGCGTACCTAGAACTGGGCTTGCGACTCGCGTTCTCTCCAAACCGCTATGACATCCATGAGCCCCTCAAGACAAGTAATATAAATAAAAGACTCGTTATGACATTTGAGAAAGACCTAGAATGTAACTTGGAACGAAACAAAAGGAAACAATAAAATAATAATTAGTGGTCCGGTGTAGTATTAGCTATTTTAGCAGTTGCTACACTACACCGGACAAGTCGCTAGGTATTCAAAATACAAAAATGTCAAAAAGAACCTTTCATTTTGTGGCAACTTTAAAAAAGCGTTTTTTTTTAGATCGGTGTAGCCGACCATTTTATGACGTATTCTTACTGCGTTGACTAATCCAATAAATTAAGACAATAGCAAAAGAGTGATACTGCTGATGAGGACGAAAATACTTCAATAAAAAGTTTAAAAAAAATAACATGACTAAAGTTTCTCCTAATATTATTTTACGAAGACAATGCTATAATGTCCAACGTTTAATAAGCTACAACATGGCAGGCAAAGCTTAGCTGTACATACATAATTTGCTTATTTCTCTGTCGATTTTGTCGGACCTAAGGTAGACGCCAGATAAACGTGGAATAACGATCATTGACCCTCCTACATTTGTTGACATTTTTAATTTAAAAAATGGAAATCCTTACTTAATATTATAAAAGCGAAAGTGAGTTTGTTTGTTTATTTGTTACGCCTTCACGCAACATAGCAAAACCGATTTTGATGTACACGGATAGACCATGTACTGGAATTCAATAACTACTTTTGACGTTCGGTAAGGAAAATCTTATACATTTAGTTTTTTTTGCCATTAAGAACTAGATTATTAGCAGCGAACCAGTTTTGGACCTGCAGTAAGTCGTTATTTGGAATAGGACATAGGATACTTTTCATCCCGGAAGTATGTTCCCTAGGATAATTTTCTTCTATCATGCGGGCGAAGCCGCTGGGAGCAGCTAGTAAAAACATGAAGCCAAGTACGTAGTAAGTCTTGAATCGACATTTATCGTGACCATTTACATGATCTAGTAATGAAAAGTAGTTCAATGTTTGTTTTTCAGGAAACTACGCAGAGATATTAGGAACAGGTCAATGTACTTTATTCCACGGTTATCTGGCGCCTTCTATAGACCAAGATACTCTGAAAGAACTGATCTCAAATAGCCCTTGGCAGAGAGAAATGGAAGGTTTGTACGGAGTAATATTATAAATGCGAAAGTAATTCTCTCTGTATATTACCTCTAAACGTTGTAACTAATTTGGATTAAACTTTGCTTACGAGTAGATGTCCTGGAATATGAAAGGACAAAATTTACTAGCTTCTCATGTGATAGAAATATCACATGAGAAGGTAGTAATTTTATAATGGTGAAAGTTACTTCGTCTGTCTTTTTGTTTGCTGCCATTTCACGTACGAAACGCTAAACCGATTTTCATGCAATACATATACAGGGTGCATTTTCAAGTGAGCGTGGATTTCGGGTTCGATTTTGATGAAAAATAAAACTGAATCTTTAGAATTTTGAATCACTTTGGTACAGACTGCAGTAACGTAACATGCAATGTAACTCGCAATTAAATAATTTGCCGTCCACATTGGCAAAATGCATCATGCAATGATGCAATGTAACAGAATTCCCATAGTGTGGTCGCCTTGCGCGCGCGATAAGACCATTTCAACCATGTGAGGAGGTACATGCGAGGTGAGCGGGCGCGCCCAGTCCACACGCATGAAATGCTCCTTTCATGATACCTTGCATGTTAAGTTAGAGTGGTCTGTACCTGGCTACCATAATTATACAGTATCACTTTTCATAAAAGTCGAGCCTGAGATTCCTTATGAGTATTTTTCACTATTTCACATAGTATAACCTAGCACTTGGAGAAGAGCTTATATATGCTGATTAATATCGACATACCACGCCGGCAAATCCGTGGGCAGAAACTAGTAACAATAATTATCTGTCATGGTAAGTTTGGTTGTGGATCTTAGACGGAATTGATTTGTATCGCGTACATTGCGCGGTGGCTGTAAGGATGTACAGTCTAGCTACATAGGCAGCTGTCATTGGAACTCGTAGATCGCTTTTGTCGCTGAAGATTCACTACACCTGGGCCGTGCTCTCCCTGGAAATGGAATATTGCTTGGGTTAGTTACAAATCATAAAGTACCTACTTATACTGGTTTTTTTTTTGGTAACGAAAATATTATAAGTTAGATTAAGAATCACAAGTATTTACAAAGCATAAACATTTTGAAATTCAAGTCTCAATATCATCTCAGTCTTAATAGAGTCAATGTTTTTTCAAAAGGTCGATTGCGATTGAAAATATGAACGTGAATGACAATGAAAATGTATTAACAATTGATCCAATCATTTAAAGTACTTTAACGATCAATTTTGGATGGTAAGCGATGTGGTCGACGGTGGAGCACGCTTGCCTAGAAGTAATCTATCCACCGTTGACTTAAAGACCCCTAAAGCTAGAAAGCTATCAGGAGACGGATTACGGCAGGGAATTCCACTCCTTGGCAGTACACACAATAAACCTCTTTCCAAAACGCATTTGACTAAGTAAATCTTACCTCTTAGAACAATAACGTCTTACCTCTACACTGACCACCCTTAGAGGCTGCTTGGAGTACAACTTGTGCGCCAGCGTCATGAATATAGACTCCACGTTGTCGCACTCCGAGTCCAGTAACGCGGACGTTTCAAATAGCTGGAAAACCAAGATAAGTGATAGAATTAGTACGTATATGTGTAACAGTAAAAAAAGCGTATACATGTTTTTTCCAGCTCACACAATGGATATGTCGTGGCCACATCGTAAAATTGATCACTTCGTGATATGGCCAACTAAAACTGGCCACATCGTTTAAATATTAACATTTAATGATATGTCAGTCCACGTTTGGCCATATCATTGATGAAGAATTTCTACGACAGTAAAAAACCTAAAAATAGGTCAAACTAGGATTAATATAATCATCAAACTTTAACGTTTAATGTGACCTTTGATGTGACCAGTCTTAGTAGGCCATATCATGAAATGATCAATTTCCAAGATCTGGTCACGACAGATACACCAGTGTCATGTAGAAAAAAAGAAAACGCTGAAGATGAAAGTGCCAGGTCAGGCCGCGAAATTCAAATTTTCTTAAGTTTTATGTCTTTCAACTCTAATGAATGGCCATTTTGTGAAACAGTCAATCAATAGGCCCAGCTGAACTGAAAGAGACGTATTAATTGATGATTTTGACGATAATAATTCCGTAAAAAATACGTGTTACGTCTGCCAATTATATTTTAATCATCATACAACATGACAATGATCAACAGAATACAACACTTAAAAAAAAAACTCGGATTACCTTGGAACATAGTCCTTATATTATATCTTAGATAGTATCATTGTGTATCCTATGGGAAAGGAACCATTTTTGTGAAATTGGAATCATTAAAGTTGCCTCCCTTCATGTGGGATCGGCACTATTCCTGAGAGATAGGTAGGTACGGACGGCGAAATATTTATCTTATGGAACAGCAACAAAACTGTGTGAAATTACTAGTTTATTGATCTAATGGGTTTATACCTACTACATCTGAACAATAATCACAAGATGATTCATTACTATGTATGAGTGTTCCAGTACAGCTGTGACGACTTTGATAAGGCCACTGATAAAGAAGATAAACATATTGCAAAATGAAATATTTTCAATAACGACAATAATGAATATGTATTCATTATACAGGTCTAAAATATTTTTGCATTTGTTTTTATTAGTTAGCACAACATCCAACAAAATCTTAAAATATTTTCTCTTTCTTACACTACAAAATATATATCTTCAGCATGTTGTATTATGTAGAAACGTAGAATATACAATCTATAATATAACGGGAATAATATGTTTCTTTCATGAATTTCGATATTTGAGAGTATCTAAATCAATTTTTTTTTGCGACATAAACGGCCGTATCTTTTTTATTCGTGTTAACGAAAAGAAAAGAAAAAACCAGACAAAAAAAAAACAAACTTCAAAGTAAAAAAAAACAAACTTTTAAGTTATTAGAAGTTTGATTTTTTTCACAGCTTGAAGGGACCGCAGACATAGAGTATATGGTTTTAAGTTCAACTCGATACCTCCACGCGTTCTCGAGATAAAGGGTCTTGACAGACAGACAGGCAGATAGACAGACGGACGGACGGACAACAAAGTGATTTTTTCCTTTTTCGGAACCCTAAAAAAATTAAAAAAAAACCTACCTCTCTTTATTATATTAGTGTGGACAACTGTTACCCGCGGCTTCGCTCGCGCGGAGCGTAAGTACATTACTTTCCCTTTATGGGGCAAATTTATTAGTTGTTATAACTTACAGGCATCCCATACTTATCAGCTAGCCTCTGCGCGTATGTCGTGGCTAGCCGGGACTCCGGCGTCCCGCAGTCACACTTGTTGCCGACCAGCACTCTCGGAGCCCTCATCAGACCATGGGACTCCACCTCTTGCATCCAACTGGCTATTGACTGGAATAAATTAAGTTTCATATTCATCATCAGGCTTTTTAATGTTCCCACTGCTGGGAATCAGGCCTCCTCTCTAGGAGAGGGAATGGGCCGTAATTCACCACGCGGGCACGGGCCCAGTGCGGGTTGGTGAATGTCACATTTTTTCGAATTTTTTGGTTCAGGACATGCCGATTTCCGCACGATGTTTTTCTTCACCGTTTTGAGAGCAGTGGTGATGAAATAAATTACACAAAGTAATGCGCCTGGCTGGATTTGAACTCGCGACCTACGACTCGTAAGTCGGCCACTCGGCCACCACTGCTTCACATACAGTTTCATATTATTCAGTCATAGTTTTCGCTTACATTATTTTTTTTTTCTCTCGACGTGGAAAATCATCATTGACGAAACCCGCTCTTGGGTGGAGCGGGAGACAGTGTCAGAGTCTTACTGACTAAAAACCCCGCGCCGTTCCTTCTAGCCTTCATACCGGGGCTCTAGTTTCCTTTCGGATAACCCCGACGCCCGGTAGGCTTCGACCCAGATGGGCCCCTCCTGTTGCTGACAACTCCTTGAGGCGCGCGGGAACAGTGCGCGCCGTCGACGCCTTGGCTCGGTCCGGACAGTTACCGGACGATCAGACAGCGAGCTACCCATGGCTCGCCGTCCGCGAGCCCGCGTCTACGGTGGCCGGAAATCGGGATCGGAATCCCGGCGGCGGCGGCGGGGGCGCTGTTGCCTGATGCGTTCTGCCTCCTCCTTTGCTAGCATTACTGCTTCGCAGAAGGAGGCGACCACCTGCCACTCCTCCTCGCTCCGGACCATGGCCTGAACCAAGGCCCGGCGCGAGAGGTCTCCGCCGCCGATCGCCCCCACGAGGACACGGCGTTGCTCCGCCCAAGCAGGGCACACCTCAACTGTGTGCTCCACCGTGTCCTCCGGGCGTTCCGCACAGTGGCGGCACCCGGGCGTCTCTTCCGCTCGAATCCGATGCAGGAACCTCCCGAACTTGCCATGTCCGGTGAGGACCTGCGTCATGCGGAAGGTAAGGACCCCGTGAGGTCTTTCCAGCCACGCCTCAAAGAGGGGACTTACCGCCATAATTGTGGCGTGCCCACGCTTACATTATTTTCTAATTTGGTTTTGATATTACTTAAATGTTTGGTAAAATAAGGTCTTACTTGGTTAGAGAAATTTGTAAAATGCCGCCGTAAGGAAGTTTAATTTTTTATCACGGAACTCAGGTCACCCAGTCAAAAAACCTTCATGATTTCGTTGTTCTATCTAACACATTTCAACTCTGTATTTTGCTATATCTACCTATATCTGTATGACGCGATGCAAGGGCATCAAGGACCACCGCCGCCCGATCCCCGCTCCTTATTGTACTATCGCTTGCTTCGCATAGACTTCGTAATGTTTAGAACGTTCAATTTAAATGTTTTAATGTTTGTATGAAAATCTGATGAACTAAAATACATTTTTAAAAGTCATAGTACAAAAGTTGTTGTTTATATGTTAATAACATATTCCTGCAAGGTTGCTAGTATTTTACAAATAACCCTGTTTATATTCTAATCACGCAGAGAACTAATACCGCGATGCAGGATTCAAAATTGTAGTCCTTATGTTGATGACAGAATAGATATATAGATAAACTCTTTATTGTACACCAAAAGTTACTTGTGAAACTTAAAATTAATAGGGTGTCACAATAGGCGGTCTTATCGTTAAAAGTGATTTTTACAGACAACCTTTGTATGGATTTGACAGAGAAGGAGAAAGAGATACGCAGGCAGAGAAGGAGAAATAGGCAACTCCACACACAAAAAATAACTTAGTCACTGTATGTAAAATAATTTCTCACATGAAACGTCTCGGGTTTGGTGACATCGTAAACAATTACAACTGCATGCACGTTCCTGTAGTAATGCTGGACCATAGACTTGCGGAACCGCTCCTGACCTGCAGTGTCCCATAACTGAAGCTGGAATCAAGATAACAATTAATTATTTCATTTTATTTTCATGCCTTTGAAGTAATATTATCTAGGGTGGAGCGGGAGATGGTGTCAGACTCTTACTGACTAATAACCCACCCTGTTCCTTCTAGCCTTCAAACCAAGGCTCGAGCTTCCATTAGGATAACCCTGGCCCCAGAAGGCTTCGACCCAGCTGGGCCCCTCCTGTTGCTGACAACTCCTTGAGGCTCACGGGAACAGAGCGCGCCGTCTACGTCTTGGGCTCGGTCCGGACAGTTACCGGTTACAAATGATACAATGACAAAATGATAGAAATAGACCAATATTAATAACAAAGATTTGGTAATAAAAGTCTAAATACCTACCTATTTATGATAAAACTAAACAAAGTGAGACAAGCCATATTGCAATATTTTTCATTGATTGGACTTCATTGGCAGCAACTGTGATCTTCAGAATACTAATAAACTAGTAGATACGTGTTTTATAAAAGTTGATATATGTTATTATTTCAATTTAAGACAAAGATCATCAGGTATAATTAAGCATTTGGATTTACAGAATTAAGCATCCAGATGTGAGGCATTTGCTACTTGTAAAAAAGGTGTGTAGTCTAGACACCGACCTACCCCTGTCTCAAGGTCAGTAATAAAGCTGCTATCATAAACTTAACATTATATTGTACGAAATAAGGGTAATTATGCAAAAAAGTGTCCATTCTAATAAGTTAATGTATCGTAAAGTTTCAGCAATTACCTTTATATCTTCGCCGCCAATTTTTATATTCCTTTCTCTGAAATCAACACCGATTGTGGCTTCAGATTTATCTAAAAACTGGCCTTCGCAAAAGCGATAAGTTAGACACGTTTTGCCAACGCCTGAATCACCTAACACTATTATTTTAAACACTTTTTTCTGTTTCAATCCAGGTATTTGATTATTTGGGGCATCCGACATTGTTTTGAGGGTGGTAAACGGAAATTTACGATAAAAAGGTTAATAATCTCATGTAATAATCAAATATCAATAATATTTTGATACATTGACTACATTGTTTGCGTTATCAGTGACAAGAATGCGAGCAAATTAAATAGTTCTTTATCTGCTGTCACTATAATATAAGTTTGCATGTGTAGAACAGAGAAAAATGGAGATGTCTCTTTTCTTTTTTATTCAGCAAGATTATACACATAATTTTTAGTACACAGATAAAAAATATGGAAGATAATTTGTTCAAATGTTGCCAACTTTTAATTCAAAAGTCTTAATAGTAGTTTTTTTTACGAGAGGTTAAATTGTTTGAGTAGAGAAATAAAAATCCTTGAGGCAACAAGCGGTACCGACAGACGTTGTCCTGTACTCTTGTCCGAAAGCTGGCTTTTCGTCAGGAAAAAATTGAGAACCCGATTGCAACGCCACTAGTCATGTCCAAATATATTTTAAAACCGTGCAGGGACCTACTCAAATATACAGACAAAGTTTCATGCATATCGGTCACGCCATTGGGGAGGAGATAGATGACAAACATACGTCTATATGATTAATCATTTATTTAAAAATATCGAAAGTAAGTTGTTCGCGGTAGTATTCCGATAACCATATTCTTTCACCTAGATAAAATCTTACACCATCACTGAGTGTACGGAAAAAGACGCGGTTCTTTTAAGAAAATCATGGGAACGAAGACATGGGAAAAGCTAATTGATTTATAAAAATCATCAGCAATTCTATTAGTTTGAGCATTCCAGTCGCTTAATTTATCGCGAATAAAACATTAACTTGGGTTTTTTATTTTGCATCAAAAACACAGTAGGTACACTTTTTTCAACTGCTTGGCATAGTCCTTTTTCCGATCAGGCCAGTATTAACCATATAAATATAATGTACTCGAATACGCATTTAGTAGGCACTATTTACAACTCTGTCGAGAGATTTCTCTTGCAAGTTTTAAGTGAAACTTCTCGATAGTCACAGAATCACAGCTAAAGACGGCATTACCAAATCTATATGTATAAATAAAATGGGTTTTTGTCATCAACCGCAATGTGTATTCCTAGTAATTAATGGCATATGACAATATTCACTATGATAGTATGATTAAAGAAAACGCTTAGCACTAGTTTAGACATAGATATTATAATACAAGAAGAAAAGATATTTCCTTTGAACAATTAATAGTGTTAAACAAGAAAGTTATGGAGTAGGACAAAAGCTTGCGTTTGCCTAAAGACAACACGGTAGACTGTAACGGGAGGTGCTAACGATTAATCAATAGCAAACCATCAGTCATTTAATTATGAACTTTAAATGTAATCGACAATTTAAATAACACCCCTCTTTTTTATCGGGGATTAAAAAAAACCGATTGGAATACTACTTAGTAGTAATTGAAATTTTAACATGGCAATTTTTGACAGTAGATTTATTATTCTTAGTAGTTTTTTTAGAAATGTCGGACGGACGAGCGACGGGTCGCGGCTGTAGTGACGTTTAGTTACAGAATTTATTCTAAATTATACTATTTAGGGCGTTTATTTGTTACATTTACAATTAGTTTTAAAGTGGATGACCTTATCCGAAATAAAGTTTCGTTGAATACCGGTATCTTTATATGGATTAGCTCATAACCTCTCCGTCTGGACAATCTATAATCTTTCGCGTAATTGCAGCTAAAAATTCTGTAGCTCGCGATAAATGAAAGTGTTGTTTACATTCCGTGAAGTGTATGGTGTGCGAATTCTACGCGTTGTGTGTACGGAACTATCGGTGATCGGCAAAGTGCGGTGAAAATGTGCAATCGACTAGCTTTGTGTATAAAATGTGTTTAAATTCGTGTAATCGAATTACGAAGTGTATTTGTTGTATTTGTGCTGGAATGTTGCCGTAGGAGTGCAATGTCCAGGCTCGTCGACTACTTCGTTATTGTGGGCTTCGACCACGAGAAAGAGAGTAAGTAAAAATATTTCTTTTATGTACCTCCACACTTGATTATTCTCGTCACGTACTATCAATGCGGACTTATGTGGCGCGAAAAAATTAACAGGTATAAAAGCAACAGGCTGAATACATAATGACCTCTTAGGTACTTGTTAAATAATAAATTAAGTCATGATCAAAGTTATGAAAGATTTTGATTAAAGTTGCAACAGTTTGACAATAGTTTTGTGTAACAATAAAGTGTTGTGTTATGCAATATTTTAATTCTTATCAGAATCTTCTTGTACTCATCATAATTAACTAATTGTTGATCACAACAATTATTTAATTACAACTATGATTTAGAAATTCTAATGAAACATAATTGTTGTTATGCAAATGCATCTTGTAATAAATCATCTTGGCACAATTCTTTAATTATATATACATAATATATATTCAGTATTTATTAATATTTTTGAAAAAAAACCTGGCCATGTTGGATACATTGCCAGGTTTTTTTTTGAGATTTTATTATTTTTCTTAGCGTATTGATGGCAAAACTAGTTAAATTCCTTGCCCAGCCAGAATTTTATTATTCCAAAACATTAAACCTTGTAGGAATGTCTCCTGTGTGTAATGTGGGTGTACTATGCGTTCCAAATGAGAATAGGAAAGCTAATGAACTCGATCTGTCAAATTTTGATTGAAAAGTATAGTTTTCAAAAAAAAGCTTATTTGCATTTAAATGGTTTTTTTTTGTTTAACTGAGCCTTATTAAGAAATAGATAAAAAAGTTATTTATAGCTATTTTTTTTTTTGAAAACTATACTTTTCAATCAAAATTTGACAGATCGAGTTCATTGGCTTTCCTATTCTCATTTGGAATGCACAGTATTAACAAATATTAAAGTAAAATCAAAGTAAAATGAAGTATTTTAGTAAAGTAAGCAGTATTTTACTAATTTTACTGGCAGTCATCAGATCAGAATTGAACTTGTTGCACTATTAAATCTCTCATTTTCAATCTTAATTTGTCTGTCATTGTTTTTCTATTGTGTCTCTAATTAACGGTATTCAAAAGGTTAAGTTCTCTTCCACTAAACATTGATTCTTCTTATTTGGTGTTTCTAAATACAATATTTTCTGGCCTAAGAATATATTAAGTATATATACTTTTCTAATATAAATATTATACTAAATGGAAATTAATAACAAACTTACATAGTCCACCTTTTAAAATTTATTTTTAAACAACAGTGGTTTAGTTGGTGCTGTGGTTAGGCAAATGGTGGCTGTACTGCTTGTCCTGGGTTCAATTCCTGTATAGAACAAATATTCATAAATTATGTGAGCTTTACACGTTTGTTTATCGAGCCACTACACAGAAGTGGTTCCTGTTGAGGAAAAATATTAATAAAGAAAAACAGTGGTTAAGGCTGAAAGTGTTCTTAATTCATGAATCCCCAAGCGACACCCGGTGGCCGCGCATCTATTGTCTTACTATTGTGTCTCTAATTGACGGTATCTGAAGGGTTAAATTCATTCAGGAAATGAACTTTAGAATGACCATGTAGTTCTCTAATACTTACATTTATAATAATTATAAATACTTAATGTTATTGTACCTACTATAACTTAACATTGAATAAAGACTACCCACCGCTCCGCCTGATAATGGACCCCTATTCAATAATTAAGTTTACTTATTATACTATACAGTGAGTCACGCAGTTCATTGACAGTATTACATTATTATACTTATCTCACTCCTGGTCAGTTTTATATTGTACTAGCTTTAATTAAATTGGAACCTACTAGTGGGATACTCAATTTCATCAGGAAAGGTATAGGTTTTAGATCTAACAACCGACTATGATCCATGAAAGCAGAGCGGTAATAATCTTTTGTTACTGTCCGTTCATAAATTCTAGTACGCAAAATACGCACCTTAGTCGTGGAGTTGTGGATAATAGTATGTTTTACCTATTACCTATTACTGTTTGTTCAATCAATTTTGACTTTTATTACGTTGGTGGCATGACAAATGGTGGTTGCAGTAAATATTTGGTATTGTAACAAATTTTTTGCTCTTAATGTCTACGAAACAGATATTCAAATCTTGAACAGACAGTGAAAAAGGTTTCTTTAAATATTTTATCTTAACACAAATAGGATATAGCTATGTTTAGTCAGATTTTAGAATAAAAATTTTCATAATCTGACGAGCCATAAGTTTTCTGACCATACCTAGATATATGTTCAATAGCTTGTGCCAAAAATAGCCATCTTATTAAAATCGAAACCTAGCCTTGATATTGCTAGCAGTTGTCACTAGATTAATCGTCTAATACCTAACGATATACAAAACACAGTTACTTAATATTATAGCCTTGAAATATTAACAGTCTAACAAAAGCTCAAATCCATTTATAGTATTGAGGACATTCCAGGGAGAACATAATTATGCCGGCGTTAGAGTGGGACACGATGGGGCGACAAATTCAGGGGGGCGCCAAGGTCTGGAGTTGGAGTCTCCTGCCTCCCCTGGTGCAAACCCTCAAAACTGTGCTCTACGCTCTGTGCATATGCATATTCTTTATTGAGATTTTTTTAGGTGGATTTTTTGAGGATTTGTGGTCGAGGAGCGACTCGTAACGATATCGTTAGAGCGTAGAGCACGGCAAAAAAATAATGCAAGAAAATATTGTGGCGGCCAGGTGGAAGTATCGCACCCATCGTAAGCGCAATGTGCTGTGCTCTACGCTCTGTGCATATGCATATTTTTTATTGATATTTTTTTTAGATGGATATTTTGAGGGTTTGTGGTCGAGGAGCGACTCGTAACGATATCGTTAGAGTATTTCCGCACGGGGTGTCAGTGGCCCTTACGCCGACACTGGACTTATCCTCACTTATCCTATTATGCTTTGGCTGCTGGGTCACTGGCGATGGATAGACAGACTGGGTGAATATTATTGTACATGTGACAGCTTCTATAAAACTTGCGGCGATCTCTCGCGTTCGACACTAGTCCAGGGTATGATGCGGGGCAAGGAGAAATGGAAAGCACTCTCCTCCTTCTGTGTAGCAGTAATGCGAGCGAAGGAGGCAGCCGGTAGGTTGAGGAGTAAACAATCCTCACGTCCCAGCTAACGAAGCGGGTTTGTAGACGGCGAGTAAAGGGTAGCTCGCCGTCCGATGAGGACAGGGTCGTGTTTCACGCTCGTCTCAAAGAGATGTCAGCAAAATGGAGGTCCGCAATAGTCAGTGCCTGCTAAGACTGCAGGATTGTTCAAAAGAGTTGCCGTGGCCCTGGATCGTAAAAGGCTGAAGGAACACTAGTGATATTTAGTCGGTAAAAGTCTTACACTCTCGCTCCATCCAGAGCCATTTGATGATGTCATACCAATCAAGTGCGAGTCGAACTGGCGCACGAATTGTTCCGCCCGTACCGTCCGTAAGAAAAAACGTGTTGTTGTATGGGAGCCCCATCATCATCATCATCATATCAGCCGAAAGACGTCCACTGCTGGACATAGGCCCCAAGCGTTGCCACAACGAAAAGTCCTGTGCGTCACGCATGGGAGCCCCACTTTAATATATTTATTTTATTTTGTTTTTAGTATTTGTTTTTATAGTGGCAACAGAAATATTGTCATTTCATCAGGTTCATTCATTAAATCATGCCATGATACAGCCTGGTGACAGACAGACGGATAGCAGCAGAGTCTAAGCAATAGAGTCTCGTTTTTACTCTTTGTGGTAACCCTAAAAATATTTGCTGAAAGGTAGGCTAAAAAGTACAAGAAACCGAGTTACGACCCAGCCTCCCTAGCCAAGTTAAAACCGTTTCGCTTGCGTGGAACGCCTTGAGTTGGTCACGCCCCTAATTCTTTTGTTCTGACCACGTGACTTAGAGTTGAGATGATTTCGGTACATTTGAAATTTTCTACTAGCGTTAACGATTGCAGATTATCAACTTATCTAGGGGTACAGTAGTGACAACCTACTTAACAACTAGACTAACATAAGTACATATTTTCAGTATTGAAAAATTTATTAATTAAGAAACGAATGTTCCAAGAATTTCTGTATACCAATGAACAATGTCTTACAATATTACTTTGAATACAATTCTTGAGCGTGCGTCTGAATTGATACCTAATTCATTCGGCCTTGGCCACGTTAAATGGTTAGAACTGATCTTATTGTATTGATTTCTTTATTGGCCTATGACGCGGCTCGTTAGATTTTGGGAGCACATAAACATTGGAAAAGTTTAATCGCCTATTTTAAATAGTTTTGTATTCTTCTGACGAATTTCAAATTTGAACAAGGTCGTATTAACCATCCTTAAATATTACAGAACTTAGCGCTTTACCATACTAGCGGATAGCGAGAGTCCACAAAGCGGAGCAGGTTCGCAACAAATTTGTTGCAGACTCGCAATGAGATCCGGCAACGAGATGCGGGTCTGCGGCGGCTTCGAAGTAACGAAGTCAACAGCAGTGTCTCCTCGTCGCGATCCATTTAGTTATCCAGTCTAAGTTGCTACAAATACGCCTTGAAAACGTTGTGAATTTGCCACACGTCCGCGACGTCTTTTATTCAATTAGAGACACAATGCTCAGACAATAGACGCGCGAACGCCGACGTTCGCTTGGGGATTCATGAATCAAACTCGAAATTTACTCGCTAGTGTTAGTAGTTCGCTTAGTGGACGCCTTTGAGCTTTTCAAACACGCACGCTGTTTCGTGTGCACATCTGCCTGCGCGGGCAAAACTGGTGAACCTTGTGCGTGTGGTGGGCCCAATAGGTTACAGTTATCTCATTCTCGCACTTCTATTATAGGTAAGTACCTATTAACAGGAGGATGATCGGTCACATAATAATGAAATCATCATGGACTATTTATTGTAATATCCTCATACATTTTCCTCCAGTAGCAGTTATAAAAAATAAAATAACAAATTGGTACGCGCCCGCATATTTCACTTTTGAACAGTTAATGTAAATTTTTAACGTTGTGGTACATTTTTATTGGTTTAACCACACAATGGTAGAGCCAGATTTAAGTTTCAAAGGTATTGAAGGAATCACAGAGCGAAGATCGCCACAACGGGAGTTACTAGATGTTAAATATCACTAATATTTTAATTCATGAATCCCCAAGCGACCACCGGTGGCCGCGCATCTATTGTCTTACTATTGTGTCTCTAATTGACGGTATCTGAAGGGTTAAAGGCAAAAATTGGTACATGTGTGTGTATATGTTTGTTACTTGTTCACGCTCGAACTGCTGAACGGATTTGGATGAAAGTTGGTACACGGGTACTTAGATCATATCATGGAGTACGTTCCTTTGGGAATTTTTTTAAAGTTCACGCGGACGTAGCTGCTTGATAAAATCCGTAGCCACTCAAGTGCGTTTAGCACAAGCTTCGGGTTTTTGGACTAAAATCCACCTGTATTCCGTAATTTGCACTTTGCGTAACAGAGCCACGGTTACTCTTTCAAACGATCCCGTAGCTCGGGTTTCGGCTGTCTTAGTCATATTCAGAATTGTCACGGGTCGTCAATTAAAACAAAACAGCCACAGACTAACAAACCAATTGTCGGCATGGTTGACGTCGTGGTTTAGCCATTGGTTGCTACGCTGCATGGCGCGGGTTTTTTTCCTGCATGGAACAATTTTTTGTATGGCCTACGGATAATTGTTTCGGGTTTAGGTGTCTTGTGTATGTAAGTACATGTTTCTGAACACACCCACGAAGTATTTTCTAGTGTATATTATAGAATAACGTTCTTTTTTAGAATAATGTTTTTATTTTTCGACAATGTCGATGCCCTGGCAGTTGCTACGAGGCGATGGCTCTATAGGCGAAAGCCAAGTAATGAAAATTTCAAGCCGTTTCAGCAGCTCCTATGTTTGAGTTTTGAATACCTGTGAAACGTTGTGTCCTTGATGCCTTTCATGATATGAAACTCGTTGAATGGTATATTTTACAACGTGCTTAATTTTTTATTCATAGCTCGGTTATTCTGTGTGATGAAAAGGTACTTTTACCCTACAGTATGGCTAATAACAATTTGATATGAAATTCACGTAACATACCCTTTTACTGTGGTTTACAGAGTGGAAAACAAAGTTAAACAGAAACAGCTATACCTACTCTATGTATAGCGCACTGTTCCCGCGCGCCTCAAGGAGTTGTCAGCAACAGCAGGGCCCAGCTGGGTCGAAGCCTACTGGGGCCAGGGTTATCCGAAAGGGAGGTCGGGTGGGTTTTTAGCCAGTAAGAGTCCGAAACTATCTCCCGCTCCGCCCGAAAGCGGGGGTTGTCATTGGATGATTTTTGCCCACCATAACAGTTTTTGTGGCCTATCCCACAGAAAACGTGTATTTTTTTTGTAAATAAAAGTACGTAGTTTATGACAACAGCCAAGCTTTTTACTCAAATAATACCACTTTATAAGAAATAATAGCTAGCTTTAGACATATGTACAATGTAGAGCAATTTGGCACATGTGGAGATGGGTACGTAGAAGCTAAAACTGCGCGGGCAGGATACCCGCTTGTGTTTTACTGCTTACTCCGTGTTTTATGACGCACCACCCTGCTGTATTATTCTACTTACTCCGTATAAATTGTCCGTTGTAATGTTTTAAAGCGAACACAAAATAATGTACAAAGATAAGATATATATATTCTTAACCATTTTTGTTTTATTTTTTGTAAATGCGATGTTTCCGATGCGGTGTTTCAACTATTTTGTTAGAAGCACTTCAGAAAATGGCTGAAGATTGAGAGGCAGCCTCTTTCTGATTCCGTGAAACAACCATCACAATAGCATAGCATAGCATAGTCGGCCTTATAATGTTCCCACTGCGGGCCCAGTGCGGGTTGGTTCAACCATCACAATAATATACTAAAATGAATAACACGAGTATACTCAAAATAAACCTACGTCCAGTATATTCTATGCAGGAAGCCCTGTTACAACGGATTTGTGATGGTACTAAGATTAGCTATACCAACTGACATTGGTGGACAATGCTCAGCTGTCGAAGAACAATGCATCACTTTCATTAAACCATTTTTATAGCTGTCACTTGAGTCCATCTAATTAATAATCATGGTGCACCTAATGGTGCGTCCAGATCTGGCGAATGCGAGCCGTTCGCGAGCCGCTTGCAAACCGCGCGTGCATTTCATGTTCATGTTGTGCTTCGTACGAACGACCCGTGCGCCCTGTTCGCAAGCGACTCGCGAGTGGCGCATTCGCCAGGTCTGGACACACCATAATCTTGACCACTGCCACGATATATGAGCTGGTGTCCTACTTTATTAAACCTAAGACATCTGCAATAGTGAAGAAATCATCACAAATCCGTCTACAGAAATAAATAGTTAGCTCGACTCATACAAGAACTAGCTGCTATATTATATTCCAAACATACATTGTACGTGCCTACACACCTAGTTATTTACAGGCACGTGCCCGTTGCCGAATCATGGCCGCTGAGGGCTTCCGAAATAGTACACTAATGAACTTCGACCGTCAGTAATTGATGTGATTGACCTATTTAACTTGCCGCTGCGCCCCGAAACATGTAATTATGTTTACGGTGTATCGAACGCCCCTATTAAGTAGATGGCCGTCTAATCTAGTTTATATTTTGGGCTTCACGAAGGTAAAGCCGCTACTTGACGTGCTAGCACCGCCTTTGGACCGTTAGCCTAAAAATCAAGAGTGTAGACGTTTCTTCTGGGCTCCCACGGTTCATCGTAGAACTCATTTGACTCCTTCGAACCTCGGGAAACATGTTAAACCGTTAGTCTTGCCATTCGTCAGTGTCATTCGTCCTGTTTGTGGTCTGATGAATATTCAAAAGCTCGGGTTATGAGGAAGCCAAAAGTTTGACAACCAGTCTTATTTCAGGTGTTGTGTTAGCCAGAAATTGGATTGTGGTGGCATTAACGGTTGCTCCATGTAAAACTCTGATTTTCAGCTTCATTCGGCAATGGTTGGCTGATAGCTGACACCCCAACTTGTGAGTAGGCCAAGGATGATGTGACGCATTGAAGAAGAAGAATGATGATTTTGGGTGGATTGAATAAATGTGCGCAGTTCAATAATGTTTTCCCTCTCATTGGCATTTAAAACTTAGATTTCTGAAATCGGTGTAAAATAACGAAAATATAATTCTAGGAACGCAAAGTATCCTTTCGAACAAATACAGATTTTTTTAAGACAGTTAATTCATACTCTCCTTTATATTATAAACTTCAAAATCACTCTGTCTGTTACGCTTTCACTATTATACTACAGAAAAGATTTTGATGAAATTAAGAACGGAGCAATCTTCAAGTCCAGAGATAGACATAGGCTATCTGTCTTCGACTTTGCGTCCGCAATAATCACCGTTCACGCAAACGGATCTTATTTGCAAAACGCAAATCATTGATGTGGCTCAAAAGGCTGCCCAACTTAAATGGGACTGGACAGGACATGTCTACCGCATGTCTAACGAGCTGTGGGCCCGTAAAACGCAGAATTGGAGCCCGGACACAGCAATGCGGGACTGAGGCAAATCACTAAGGAGATGGCGAGATGACCTGGATGGCTTCCTTAAGAATTAGAAGGAGAAAGCGAGGAACCCTGATCGTCGGAAGGAGTCGAGGGAGGCCTTTGCCCAGCCGTGGGACAATGTGGGCTAACTATAATAATAATAATTTGCAAAAGATATTTAGCAGATCAGCAAGGTTATAAGCCACCGTTCGTATCTTTTCATAAGCGAGACTCGGTCATTACACCCCGATATTACATTGTTTATTCAGGGCAGTGGACTTGAATCGAGTTTGTAACCCAATTAAAACAAAATGGTGAGTTAGGAACGGGGGGCAGCCCTAAGTTCATTATAAAATTATTAACATGTAAATGAGAGGAACGAGCGGCCATTTCGGGGCTTCCTGTAGGAAATTTATTAAGGCGAACGAACCGTGGATGTTATAATGTTAAAATTGAAATCACGATTCCTGCTTATTTTTTGTTGGCGTATGGTTTGCGCTGGGTACGTATTATAGTAGTCGAATTTTGGCAACTTTTGTGTCCAACTATAGGCTGGGATAAATACAGAAGTTAATATAAAGTAGCGTTGAAAAAACCTTTGAAAAACTCACTTACATACAGGACGAATAAACTTATTTCTCAACTCTGTTAAAAATACGGTCGTTTTAAGGTCGACCATTTGGGGGCATTAGTTATTATTAACTAGCTTTTGTCAGCGGCATCACGCGTGTGGTAGCAGAAATTTATTCTAAAGGAACATACTTTGTATCCTAGGACCTATTCCAAGACATTGTCTACCAGTGAGCCAAATATTTTCCAAATCCTTTCAGCCGTTTGTCCGTGATGGGAGTAATAAACATACAAACAAACCTTCGCCATAATATTGATAATATTTAATACTAACTGCATACTCCAGGGATAAAAAGTATCCTATGTGCTATTCCAGGACATGGTCTACCCATGTACCAAGTTTCATCGAAACCCATTCAGTAGTTTTGACATGGAAGAGTAACAAACATCCACATCCATATAAGTCTACAAATTATCGCGTTTATAATATTAGTAGGATTAGTGCAAGCGATAGTTAGCGAGCGTGTTAAGCACAGGTGTTCATAATTACGCAGCCCAATCATGTGTGTGTAAGGTCGTAAGTGAACCACGTTCTAAAACCGATCACAAAAAGTCCGGTCCTTGTCGTGTCCAACCTATGTAGTCTATTGAATTATGAGCTTTATTTAAAAGGTAACCTACTAGAGGTTATGATATTTTCTTTTTTGGTTGCCCATGGAAGTATACTGTCGTAGTCTTTGAAATTATTACAAGAGACGAAGAAAGCGGTTACAGGCATATTTATCTTATTTTTTAAGCTATTGCATAGCTTCTATCGCGGGCCTTGAGCGTGGAGACCGAATCCAGAAATTCCGTAACGAAAAAAACCTAACACGGGGGTACTAAATGGTTGTCATGGCAACTTGTCAACTTCAATCACAAGTAATGATCACCTAATAAAGAATTAACAATTAATATTCAAATAAAATAAATATATAATTATAATTGCATAAGTTGATAAAAAATGCTATACAATAGCTTTACCGCGGCAGTCTCCGAGTGCCACACGTTTTTTTTTTGAGATGAGAAATCATCAAATAACTCCTTCTGTTCTGGG
The DNA here is from genome assembly GCA_949319445.1 of Mythimna lalbum. Lineage (NCBI taxonomy): Eukaryota > Metazoa > Arthropoda > Insecta > Lepidoptera > Noctuidae > Mythimna > Mythimna lalbum. The sequence continues at coordinate 11,829,886 of OX439357.1, read as the reverse complement.
TGGAGCAAGAGGACGGAGCTACGTATAGTAATCCGAAATACCGCTCACCGAAAGGACGGTTTTCCGATAACACTACTCCGACGGTTAGTTGAACGAAAAAATAATTGGCCGATGAAACGTTTCGCCGAAAATATTATTTATCGACGGTTGGTAGTCCGAATGAATCCTTCGCCGATGTAACGGTTCACCGAAAACACTCTTCAACGACGATTGGTTAAACGAACGAATCTTTGATAAGATTCGTTCGTTTGTGATTTATTCGTTAAATAATATTTTCGGCGAAACGTTTCATAGGCCAATTATTTTTTCGTATTAGTTTGAAAGTGGCGCCAGTGACTGAAAAGTTGAAAGGAAATCGTTTGTCTTGGTATGGTCATGTAAAGAGGAGAGATGAAACGCATGTTGTTAAAAGAGTTATGAATTTACATGTGGATGGATGGAGAGGGAGAGGGAGGCCAAAGAAAAGATGGATGGATTGTGTGAGAAGTGATATGAATGAAAAAGGAGTTAGTGATAGCGTGACGAGTGACAGGACAGAATGGAAGAAAAAAACATGTTGCGCCGACCCCAAATAAAACGGGATAAGGGCAGGAAGATGATGATGATAACCGTCGGAGTAGAGTGATATCGGAAAACCGTCCTTTCGGTGAGCGGTATTTCGGAATACCATACGTAGCTCAAGAGGACGTGTCAAACTTTTACTGACTAAAACTACCCTGTGTTTCTTTAAGTTACCTTTTACTTCGCCTTAACAATTTCCGCAGCATCTCTGAAGGTGCGGATACGATTTCGAAAAAATCGCAAATTGGAAACTATTATATCTCTGAGTATCAAAGGCTACTTTTATCCCGACAAAATCAATTCCTTAGGTACAAGTCATTAGGGAAGAACTCGTGAAGCAAGCCTATCTTATAAAAAGAGAAACTGACTGACTAACATATCAATTCACAGCTGAAACTACTAGAACTAAGAGCGTAAAATTTGAACAAGGCTTCCTATTATGACATAGGTGAGCATAAAGAGATGAATTTCTAAAATTCTCCTCGTATTAAGTATGCAATGGGAGGCCAAAGTTTTTTTTTTTTTTTATATTCTTAAATATGCAATCAATTTCACTACTTTTAGCAGGTGTGTTGGTGGGATGAGCGTGACTCCAGTGAGTCAACTACTCAATCGGTTGAAAGAAAGAAAACTATTTTATTTGGCATACACACTCGTAGATACACACAATTGCTTGGGTTGCTAATTCCTCTTTTGCAATTGGACTATGTAATGTTTTTCCTTTTTAATCTTTTCGAGTAACTTCCTGTTTTAAGAGCAGCAGCCAGTACATTGGGGTCCAGTCTATCCGGGTATTTTTGGGTTCAAAGTGCTGTGGAGGAGCCTACTTCCACCCGGGCGAAGCCGCTGGCAGAAGCTAGTTTTAATTTATGCTGGTAAACACTAAACAGGAACCTATTTATGTAACTTTGTCCTTCACCTTTTGTGTCTAAATGCAATTTCCTCGTAGCTATAAATGTACAAAGCAGACGTATGGACCACCCACGAAAGTTTATTGTCATTGGTTTCGTTTGGCTAGATTGTATCGCGAACTAAAATTATTTTTATAGATTTTCGATAACAGTGCTATTAGTGGCGCCAGAAGTTTGTGATATTTACGAACGATTGCGCATAGACGTCTTTGCATCTCCCAACGCTTCACCCTTATGAAAATCAAGTGTTTCACTAGATACGTCCACATCCCCTACATTAGTTGGTCCATAATAACATTAATAACTGACGTTTGGTTTTTCTTACCTATCGCTGTTCTGTTCTGTTCCGCGATTTATTTTGTAACAGGATTAAACACAGTTAAATTGTTTCTCCAGGTGTCGTTAAGTTTCATTGCGTCAGTGCTTTTTTTTTAGTGACCGCTACTAAAGAAACAAAAAAAATGTCTCTAAAGCAGTAGTTCACATAAACATCCTCGTGAAGCCGATCAGCGGCGACGACCTCTTGCGTTCGACCCTGGTTCATAGTTCCGAGCGTTGCGGGCTTGCGGATGGCGAGCAATAGGTAGCTTACTGTCCAACCACGAGAAAAGCCCAGCGGGGGTCATCTGTGCATTGTGTTCCGCGTGCGCTTCCAAGAACTGTCAGCAAAATTGGTTTGCGGGATTGTTCGAAAGAATTACTGCGGCCCTGGAACGCGAAAGACATCTGAAGGAACAGTCTATAAAAGCTTGACACTCCCTCAAGAGAACCTTAAGCAACCTAGAGCGAGTTAACATTTGATGTAAAAAAAAGCTCCATTAAACATAATTCAGAAATAGACATGCGTAAGATACTTGGAAACGTGAAACATTTCAAACTGGAGCACTATGACAACAATTAGCTTTAAGCAGTGGGTTGTAATGTAAATAAAGATTGTGTCTATTGGTGAAAACCGCATGACAATCCGTTTTTTTTTTTAGTTTAACGCACACACACAAATAGACGTGACTAGGGGACAAGGAGTCTGTTTTCAAAGGCCATTAATTAAGAGTTGAAGTTGGAGACTGTTTTATAAAATGTAAGGACACGTGGTTTTAGTAGAAACGCAATCAACCTAAGAGATGCTTCAAATTCTCCACAGCTCGTTATCATCAACAACTGTGAAGCTATAAATTAAATCTTAGTCGCGGTTGTTTGATACGATGTGGTGGATTGTTTGACCTTACCCTAGACTTTGAACGAAAGAATTTTGTGTGTTATTGTGTAGAAAAGTGATCTGTAATCGGTGAGTTATACGAAGAAATATTTCTCACGTCTTACTTCTTAGGTCTTGCCTCGAGAATTAAGAAGTTTGTGTTATCCTTATCATTCTCGCATTTCACCCCTATCTTACCTGATACTGATAGTAAGCGATGATATGGTCAACGATGGAGTACGCTTGTCCAGAAGTAATCAATTTACTCTTAACTTAAAGATCCCCAAGATTTGGGTGTCAGGAAACCGTGACTACTGAATTTCTCCGTCTTGTAATGTTCCATATAACTTGCCAACGATCACAGTAACAGTTATGTTGTGGTAACATATAAGGCAGAAAAGTGGGTCCTGGTTACACTGCCTAGACTGCACTAGATGCCAATTTATGTATCACTACTCGTAGAGTTCATTTCAAAATGTCCCAAATATGTAGATTCGATTTCTTCGGTACCTACTCTTTCTATGATTCAACTGTATTGTTGCTTAGCCCGCATGAGTCAGCAAAGGGATTGGAAAATAGACCATATTATGGCTTCTATATACCGTCCACGTTGCGCGAACACAACACTGAGTGTGCATGAATGTGTAAATTAATTGATTGCCTAACGATTTTGGCACAGTTGTCACATAGAACAATGAACTGCATGCATCCAGACCAAGACGTATTGAGACATCAATACAACTCAAACATTTAATTGGGTATTAACGACAGTCTTAGATTTGGAACCGAAATACCACTGCAAGTCTAGCCAGCAAAATAAAATAACGCAGTAAAAAAAACAACTTAAAATAAACCTATCGTCTGCCAAATGCCTCTAACAAAAGAATTTCATTCATTTACTCGAAGCACTTACCACAATTTTACGACCGGCGCTGAAAGTAATTGATGAAGTATACAGTACTGAAACTATGTGCGCAGTTACTGGTAAGGAATTCCATTTTCATGCTGTTTTAGCTATGAATCAGCTTATTATTTGCTATGTTCCTCTTGACTCAGCTCTGCTCAGGAGGGAATGGGAACTTGGGTGTTTTATGACAGTTCTAGAATAAATTATGATGCCATGTTCACGTGCCTAAACCAACCTGTTCGTTTGAAGATTCTTGGTTATAAGATTGGCCCATTTTCGGTTAGCAGATGGGCTAGAAAATTATAGAGAGCAAAAGGATTAACGCAAACGCAAAATAATAATAGGCTATTAAAACGAATCATTTGTTAGCAATAGATTTAAATACATTAAAAAAAAATTGCCACAATACCACGAAACTTCCTTATTGTGATGCACAATATTTTACAAAATAAAATGGTAGACACTATGGCGCATGTGAGCGAAATCAAAACACATTTAAATACAGCAAGGACGCCCAAATTATTATCACCAAACGAATTTGCGAACACAAAAATCAGTGTAGAGACACCAGTCCGCAACCTTTACCATTAAAATACCACAACAAGTTCAACAATAGTGCATTTTTTGCCCATTTCCTAGTTGCTATCTGACATCAGTATTACGTCACCGCTCGCACGACTGCTCGTGTGAGTCATGCCACAAAATGATGAGCAGTAAAACAACTGTAGATTTACTACAGATTCAGCAGCAAAACTCGGTCCACAGACGAAAATTGTATTGTTTGTTGCCCGAATGCAGTGATGTCGAAGTTACACATGGTGCCGTTCTAAATTTTTTCCAGTTGTTTGTATCTTTTATCCTCATCGTCATTGTTTTAATGTCTTACGACAAAGCTTCTAGATGTAGTCCCAGTGTACTTAAAATTAAGACTCGCGAACAATTTTGACTGCACAGGCTGTGTTGTAGCATGAAAATTCTGTCCTGATAGCAAAGTTTAGGACACTACTCGTCTGTTTCCGCTATACTTTCCAGACGGCCAACAAAAAAACTTTTCCGCCATTTCGGAAAGAACTTTGCAGTCCGCCATTGTTCTTGAGATAGGTTTGATAATGCACTCATATAATTATCATAATAACCTGCTGAACTTCTTGCAGTATGGACCGTGTGACTAATATGAAATCGACATTGTATATTATTGCAGTTTCAATGCCAATTATTTAATTTAGTGATTAATTTTGTATTTGATGTAAGATCACTTTCATTTTTATTCAATTCTTTGTTGCCTGTTACATGAAGGGAATCCTCGATATGTCATTTTTACGGTTTTCCTGGTTCAGAATGTTATTTTTAGTTACTTCATTTTAGTTTTGTTACTTCCTCACGACTGAACGAGTTTCGATGAAAGTCGGTACACGTGTAGGCTATGTCCTGGAATATCTCATAGGATACTTATTATTAGAGAGCAATGGTGGCCGAGTGGTAACGGCCCCGACTTACGAGTTGTAGGGCGAGGGTTCAAACCCAGCCAGGCGCATTACTTTGTGTAATTTATTTCATCATCACTGCTCTCAAAACGGTGAAGGAAAACATCGTGAGGAAACCGGTATGTCCTAGAAAAAAAATTCGAAGACATTCGCCACTTGGGATTACGACCACTTTGGAGTGCTCACTTGGGACAATTTTATACTTTTATGCAGGCGAAATCGCTGGCAACAGTATAATAGACTGTCTAGAATATTTCCATTCATATTCTACTGTGTTTTAATCAGCATAGTTTTCTCTATTGCTCGCACACAGATTCTTTTGTTTCATTTAATGTAGTGAGTTTTATTGTTATATGCTATTAACACGATCCCAATTTATGGCTGGACATAGGCCTCTCCAATTTCTTGTGGTCAATATGTATGTGACTAAAGAACCAGCTAAGATATTGCTTTTTTTGCCGTTGTTTATTACGGTTTTTAGGGGACTTTTATCTGTTAGAATAGATTGATCTCGATATACGTGGGTCTGGTCAGTTGTGGAATGAGTTGTGCTCATCTTTTTTAAGTATTACTGCTGCTTATACTTTAGCAGTGAATACTACTGCTTGGTAAAAATATCATAGGATTAATTGCAGCTGAAAGGAGGAGGGGCATATGTCCAGCAGTGGGTTGCTGGACATATGCCTCCACCAAATGTCTCTATGTCGACCGATCCCGTGCTTCTCGCCTCCAGCGGCATCTCTAGTCCCTTACCAGGTCATCGGTCCAGGCACAGCTTAAGAAGCCTCCCACAACGTTCTCCTACTAATTAACACTGTTAAAATGTTACCCAATTTCTGTGGTTCTGGTTGTTTTCCGTTTTATTTGCCTACAAATGTTTTCCTGAAACTACATATGTGGTTGCTTCCTTAAGCCATTACACAATGTTTAGCATTGTTAGAATAAGCGTTAATTGATGTAATCAAGTGAGGATTTGCATACGATTGTGAAGGCCGAGTGAAACACTGATAACTGTTAATTGTATATTCGTTTTGTCATTTATATGCTTTGAAGGTTTATAATGGGTTGGTTTTTGCGCCAGCTTTTGCCAGTTCGTCTGTGTCTAAGCTAATATGTTTCACGGTGACATGCTACCGAGATAAAAGTATCTCATGCATGTCCTACTCCAATCAATGCTTTACCTCGGTTCAGCTAGGCGCTGTTCGAGTCGGAATTTGGCGCAACCTTTTGGGGATCCAAGCTATCTGAGTTTGAAACCACAACCAATTCGGAAAATAAGTTTATCTACATTATTATATAACTTATATTACAAAAATTATAATAAGGAGGTAGATTGGTTTTTTATGTTTTTTGTTTGTAGGAGGTAATATCTGAAAGTAATAGTACGATTGCTAAAATTTTTTCACCGATAGATAGCTGCTTTAGTGAAATAGGCTATATTTTATGTACACTGGCGAAGCCGCTGGCAAAAGCTAGTCTATAATAGAAAAGGAGAAACTGACATATTAATGTACAGCTGTAACTACTGGGACTAGTAGCGTGAAATTTTGCATGAGCACTAAGAGAGGATTTTCCGAACCAACCCCCTAAAAGGATGAACCCTCTAAACGGTGGTCCAAAGTCATGGAGACACCTAATTTCGGGCGAAGCCTGGCAAAAACTAGTTCAAAGTATCATACTTATCATAATCAAATCAATTTCTCCTACGTCCTGCAACTGCGTAGTAAAGAGATGGTGCACAACACCTTAACACGCAGAACCGGCTGCGCGGCCTCCATGCATAAGGCGACCAGTTAGCCTTCCAGTTATGCAACGTTGAAACGTGATACATTCAGTATCTACAGTTATACGAGTCTAAGCAGTTCTATGCTTTCACGAATAGGTACACTTGCTATTAAATCGTTAACTTTTATTGCTTAATAATCCTCTTTGCGATTTGAATGTGAAATGAACCTCCATTTCCTTCGTGCTTTGCAAGTTAAGATTCTATGGTACTGCTACGAAGTTATGTTATAAGTAGTTATGTATCCTGTACGGTTATAATTTAGGTGTCTCCAAGTTTAGAATGAATAGACTCCTAATAAACTAGTGCGCCTCACCATCGACGATTGCACCACTGCTTACCGTCAGGTACGATCGCAGTCTATCACTAGTTTATATTATTACCCTTATCTTCTAATTACAGAAAAATTAATAGCTGTTCGTTAGTTTCGCAAAAATTAGAGAACGACTCGACCGATTTGACTAATTTTGGTCTTAAAATATTCAAGTTAAAATAATGGTGAAAAAAAAAATCGCGAAAAATATCCGCGTTGTCTAATTAAAATGTCATTTTAAAATTAATTTTGTTGGTTCTGAGTATACCAGTATTGGTGTTAATCGATTTATTAGGCGGCACGAAGTTCACCGGGTCAGCTAGTTTAAAATAAAAACAATAATATAAACAAGGTATGGGTTAATTTATAAGACTTAGAAAGAAGTGATAACAAGCACCATTAAGTTTTCATCGCTTTAGGCAAATGCAAACGACATTTCTCCCACAAAACAGAGATAACTTAAACCTTTTTACGCCGAATCGTCTTTCTTTTCGGTAAACTCGTGTGTTATCAGCTCATGAAGCGTTTTCATCGCTTTAGCCAGCACAGTTTTTATCCTAAGCCTTTGTACAAGTGAGCAGAATGCTCATTGGAGCGTTTATGATAAAAAAAACATCGTTATTCGTAATCCGAGCGTGAGCGCGAAGTGTGGAATGACACTAAAGTAGCAATGATGAGACGGAACGGATGGCCGTTGGTTTATAAATTGATTACAGAACGGTTCGACGATTTGTTAGAGTTTATTGATTGTTTGAAACTTTGAGCTGGTTATAATAATAAATAATATTCCACAACTATCACACAACGCCGTTTAGTCCCAAGCTAAGCAGTTCTTGTGTTATGAGTACTAGACTAGTGATAAACATGGGCACGCCACGATTATGGCGGTAAGTCCCCTCTTTGAGGCGTGGCTGGAAAGACCTCACGGCGTCCTTACCTACCGCATGACGCAGGTCCTCACCGGACATGGCACGTTCGGGAGGTACCTGTTTCAGATCAAGTCGGAAGAGACGCCCGGGTGTCGCACTGTGCGCAACGCCCGGAGGATACGGTGGAGCACACAGTCGAGGTGTGCCCTGGCTGGGCGGAGCATCGCCGTGCTCTCGTGGGGGTGATCGGCGGCGGAGACCTCTCGCGCCGGGCCCTGGTCGAGGCCATGGTCCGGAGCGAGGAGGAATGGCAGGCGGTCGCCTCCTTCTGTGAAGCAGTAATGCTAGTAAAGTAGGGGGCCGATCGCATCAGGCTACGGCGCCCTCGCCGCCGCCGGGATTCCGATCCCGATTTCCGGCCACCGAAGACGCGGGCTAGCGAGCCATGGATAGCTCGCTGTCCGTTCGTCCGGTAATGGACCGAGTCCAAGACGTCGACGGCGCGTACTGTTTCCGCGCGCCTCAAGGAGTTGTCAGCAGCGGGAGGGCCCAGCTGGGTCGAAGCCTACTGGGGACAGGGTTGTCCGAAAGGGAGCTCGTGCCCCGGTATGAAGGCTAGAAGGAACGGCGCGGGGTTTTTAGTCAGTAAGAGTCTGACACTATCTCCCGCTCCACCCAAGAGCGGGTTTTGTCATAAGATAATTTTCCCCATCGAAAAAAAAAGTGATAAACATAATTATAATATATTTTTAAATACATACATATTATAGATAAATTACACCCTGACACAGAACAATTAATCATGTTCATCATACAAACGTTTGTCCTGGGTGGGAATCGAAGACCAAAAAGCCAGTCACATAAGTAATTTAATTAAAGAAACAGAAAATACTCATACCTACCTACAATTTTTTTTTAAACGGTATTAAGAAGACATACTGCGCGGATCTCTATTATATTGGAATACTCCTTGAGCTAGAAACCAATTCCTATAAAAGATAATTAAGTTGTATCGAACCCTAATATATAAGAATTAGGGCAAGAGGTTGATGCTGTTTCAGATACGTTGTCGGGCAAAGTAATTTGTGATAGAGCGTTAAATTAAAGCAATACTAGTGACTCGCCCCAGCTTCTGATGAGTGATACAAATCTATAGTGGTTTTACGCTAGAGGAGCCGAGTACGAGCGAACCTTGAACCGAGCTCAAATTCTTGTAGTGTCGCTCGTGCTCAACTCCACTAGTCTGTCCACACTACACAAATTAGAGCTCGACTCGTGCTCGACTCCTCTAAAGTCGTTCCACACTACAAGAAATTATTGAGCTCGACTCGTGCCCCACTCGTGCCCGGTTCCTATAAAGTCGTTCCACATTACTCGAATTTGTGCTCAACTCGTGCTCCTCTCGTGCTCGGCCTCTCTAGCGTAGACCCACCTTATAAAATTCTCAGCTTTTCTCTACCTGTAATCTAATAACCGTATTCTAAATGCATTAAAAAAGAAAAAGTTTTCTTATCAGTCACTCTGTGTATTGACGAAAACTGCAAGAAAATCCGTTCAGCAGCCTTTGAGTTTATCATGGACACTTGGACAGATAAAAAAATGAACGGATGTAAAGTTATAAAACCTTAAATAGTAATACTCGTAACAGCAAACTGTTAGTTTGACTTTATTACAGTTTAATGTGGCACACACACCTGCGACGACGCCTTGAACTTTTGGCTCGGCACCAGCTGAACTTTGCGACCGCAACTTTTACTGCGTTAGGCTCTCCGAGTGCCTAGTGTGATGATTGCTCGGCCGAGACAGTGATGTTGTCGGCGCTGTGTTTACACGTACCGAGTACTCGGCCGAGAGCACTGTCTCGCCCTTTTACTCGGTACGTGTGATCAAGGCATAAGTTTGTTTTACGTCAACGCGATCCACACGTTTATGATGTTCGGCGCTCCGATTGGTCCGCTCCAAGCGCTTAACCAATCAGAGATCCAAACGTGGCAAACGTTTCGATCGTGTTAACGTAAAAACAACTGGCACTTGGTGTACTGATTCGTTAAGAGTTTGCAGCGGACCAATCAGAGCGCCAAACGTTATAAACGTGCCAACCGCGTTAACGTAAAACAAATTCGCACTAGGCACTATGAACTGGGGCTCATAAGTTAACTTGCGGTTCAAATGCCAGGCGATTGTAAGCTATTCTGATGTAAATTATTGTGCTAGTTTGTATTTTGTACGATAAAACAGTTGACTTGTAAATGCTGTTTACATACAAGATACAACCTATACTATGCGTAAACTTTAACCAGTAAATAAACAAATGCTATCGTTTGTTCATGGTACCTAATTGATTGTGAATTAATGTGTTTTATTCTGTTTCCTTTATGATGCATACTAGACCTGCTGGACTGTTCGAAAGAATTGCCACAGTCGTGGAATGCAAAGGGCACTGAAGGACATAGGTTGGTTTTAATCAGTAAAAATCTGACACGCCCTTTCATTCCACCCAAGAGTGGGGGAAGTCATTTGATGATTTACAAACTCAATAAAAAGGAAGTTACCTAATTGTTTTTACTGTTGCCGAAGCAATAGCCTCATTGACCATAGGGCATTAAGTCCGCCTCTGTACTTTTGTGTGCATAAAGAATTATTCTTCGTTCAGTTTGACCGCCCCTGGTAAAGTTTACCTTAGTTCTCAAACGTAAAGATGTCCACTGCTGGATGAACGGGTCCCTCAAGTATCGCCACATTTATCGCTCCTGCGCTTCTCGCATCCAGACGGACAGAATCATGTCCCTACATTCCAACGAGAGTAAGAGAAGAGAGAGTACTTACAACTTGAGTCGGATTTGAAAAACATTGATTGGGACAGTTATTATAACTCGAATAATGTTGATGACATCGCTGAGTTTCTCGTCAATACACTGCGGGAGGTAATCGCTAATAATACAAATAAATCTAAAGTGCCAAAAAAAAGAAACCACTCAAGCCTTGGATCACAGTCGGCATTGTTAAATGCATTCGAAAACGGGACAAAATGAACCAAGCTCTTAAGAAATCACCAAATGACGACCATCTCCGTAATCAGTACATTAGTTACAGAAATATCTGCCACAAATTGACAGCCTCATTAAAGCGATCTTACTATGAAACAGAACTAAACAATAACAAAAAAAACTTGAGGAAGACATGGAACTTAATTAAGGATATGTGTAACATCAAGAAAAAACCGGATCGATCAAGCGAGCTACTCCGGACGCATTCTAACCCCCAAAACTCTCTTAATGAAGTGAATAGATATTTTACTTCAATTGGAAAAGACCTGGCAGACTCGATTCTGAGTAAAGTAAATAAGGACGAAAGCACTCTAGCTTCACAAGCCCTAAAATCGAAAGGTTTCCTTCATTCGATGGCTTTTGCTCCGACAGACGAATGCGAAGTAGTCCAGTTGATATCTAGCCTCAAAGTTAGCAGTGCACCTGGTTTAGATAACATACCGGTTAACATTATAAAAAAATTTAAACTCAACCTCGCATCCCCCATAACGCATCTCTGTAACATGAGTTTATTAAACGGTGCTTTTCCAGCTCCGTTTAAAAAAGCAGTCGTTATACCCATCTTCAAGGCTGGTGATAAAAACCTTGTGAGCAATTATCGACCCATCTCTCTACTTAGTACACTCTCCAAAATTTTAGAAAAAATTGCAAACAAAAGACTTGTAAAGTACTTGGAGTCAAATAACATTTTGTCTCCTAACCAATTCGGTTTTAGAGCTAATCGATCCACCAATGACGCAATTCTAAAACTGACTGAAAATATAACTAAGTATACAGACAAAGGAGAGAAATGTGTTGGTGTTTTCCTAGATCTCCAGAAGGCATTTGATACAGTTTCAATTCCTATTCTAATAAGCAGATTAGATAATATCGGAATCAGAGGAGTGCCCCAGGAATGGCTATTAAGTTACTTGTCGGGAAGAACTCAATGTGTTCGGCTCGATAACCTGACTAGTTGTGATGCTTCCTGTACTTACGGAGTTCCACAAGGAAGTACTATCGCCCCTACACTATTCCTGGTGTACATTAATGATCTCTGTGATGTTAAAATCAACAAAGCCGACGTTTTGATGTTTGCTGATGACACAGTGCTTTTGTTTCATGACAAGTCGTGGTCTAACCTGGAACATGTTTGTGAGGTTGGTCTCTCCCAGGTTACTGCTTGGCTTGAGGATAGTCTGCTTTCTCTCAACACATCGAAAACTAAATACTTGTGTTTCAGTAAGACGGTAGCAGGCAGCCCAAAAAAATTTAAAGTCACTATCCACTCATACCCCTGCAATAGGAATAGTACTTATCTTCCCTCTTGTACGTGTCCTGAGCTAGTTAGAGTAAGCGAGATAAAATATCTAGGAGTAACTGTCGACGAACATCTGAAATGGTCTCAACATATCTCAGAAACCGCCAAAAGAGTACGCAGGCTGATTCATATTTTTAAAACCCTGCGACATGTTGCCGGTCCCAAACTTCTTATCCAAACCTATAAGGCCCTGTGCCACTGTCTCTTGGGTTACGCTATTTGCGCTTGGGGTGGCGCCGGTAAGACTCATATGATTGAGATAGAGCGTGCGCAACGCACCGTGCTGAAGGTTCTACTCCTTCTGAGATTCCGGACGCCCACCTCAATTGTTTACGAAAAGGCTAATGTCTTAAGTGTCCGGAAGATCTTCGTATACGAATGTCTGCGCAAATACCACCGATGCACTGTCCCAAGTTTACCAACCACGTCTAGGCGGATTGACAGGTGCCCAGTTGAAAGGACTAAGAGCGCTTTTGCTATCAAACACTATAACTACATTGCCGCAAGACTATACAATAAAATCGGTCAGGATAAGGGGATGAAATATCTTAAACATCTAAACAATTACCAATTTAAGATAACAGTAATGCAGTGGCTGAACAGTTTTAACTTTGAGGAAACAGAAGGCCTAATCGGATCAGTTACTTAATGCACACTTACAATCACTTCACAACCACTCACAAACACCACACACACACCCACTCATCCCCCACTCACACCTCACACTCCGGGGTGAGTGGACCACTCTTGACATGTTTTAAATAATTTTATGAAATTAGTATCAAGTTTTTTTTTTTTTTTTGTATAATTGCGATTATTATGATTTTCTTTTTGCATGCTTACTATTTTATTATTTTTCCTGTTTGTCTATCACGCATCTTTTTTTTTTTTAATCACCATGTATTTTGAGAGGACTGGCTCTTGTGATACAGGATATCCTAGTACAAGAGCCAGAGCACCACTGATGTTTGTATCTACCATGTGTGTTAAATAAATTATTATTATTATTATTATTATTATTACTTGAGTTGTGTTGAAGCACTTTGTACCAGGCATCCTTACTAATATTAATATAAAAGGGAAAGTGAGTTTGTTTGTTTATTTGTTACGTCTTCACGCCTAAATGGCAAAACCGATTTTGATGAATTTTGGTACAGAGATAGTTGGGACCCTGGAGACGGCAATTTTTTTTTTGTGAGAAATTAAGGCGGAGAAAGAGTAAAGTATATTAATAAACGCGGGCGAAGCCGCTGGTAAAAGCTAGTAATACATATTTTCTTCATCAATGAACGAAGACTCCGTTGAGATCGAGTACCAAAAGGCCTATATTTATCAAAGAACTCTGAAGGAAAATATGACACCTTCCTCAAGCATCGCCACAATGACTCGTCCTTTATTCCTGATCCATTCATTCGTTTAAAAACTAAAGGAAAATATCCAAAAATTATTCGATCTTGAACTACTGTAAATTCCAAAACAGCAAAATCAATAAACATTACATAAAATGACATCACAGTTCGCAGTTATGGCGGGTGACGGCGAATGACAATGACGTAATGCAATAAAACAACGCCCGCCTTTAATTCCGTCTAGACGCGTGCATTTTAATTCAGCTTGTAAGGTTTTAACAGTAATAAATTCTTTATGTAATTGTTCAAACGGTAAACTTGTTACTTATTATGATTTCAACTAAGCAAACAATCTCAACTAAGGCTAAGGCTAAGTTATCTGGGGCCAGGGTTAGTTCCGAAAGGTAGCCCAGCCCCGGTATGAAGGCACGAAGGAACGGGGTGGGTTTTTAGTCAGTAAAAGTCTGACACTATCTCCCGCTCCGCCCAAGAAGGGGTTGTCAAAAAAAAAAAACCCAATGCTCTTTAATTCATGAATCCCCAAGCGACCACCGGTGGCCGCGCATCTATTGTCTTACTATTGTGTCTCTAATTGACGGTATCTGAAGGGTTAAAAATTACCAGCCATTAAAAAATATAACTAGTAAAAAAACCAAGGCTTGCACCTTAGTTCTTCTACCGTAAAAAGTTGTGAGATCTATTTAACCCTTCAGATACCGTCAATTAGAGACACAATAGTAAGACAATAGATGCGCGGCCACCGGTGGTCGCTTGGGGATTCATGAATTAATACCAAGTCGGTTAGTTTATTGAGTCCGTACTTAAGGTACCTTGATGACCTAGATTTTTGGCAATCGGACTAAACAGTCTAATTTATTATATTATGTAGATATTACTTGTGATAATACATGCGATTGGCTCATGGTTTCAGGCTTCTAGTTTTATACACAACGAAGTTATAGGGGATCGAAAATGACCTGAATTGTTTCGAGAAGAAAATGTTATTGCCGTGCCAATATTTTTCTAGCCTTGGTGGGGGCACTACCGTGCCACCTAATAAAGTTACAACTATTAATAGACCAGATAATTATCGCTAGTTATTTTCACTTTCACAAAATAACACGTAAAATGTTTTCTGATCAGATTTTACTTTTATTTAATTCATGTACCGATCTATGTGGCGACGCGCGACGCTTGAGGGAATCCTACGTTCGGCTGTGGATATCTTTCGGCTAAAATAAAATTCATACATTCTCAAACTCATATTATGTTTATGTTAGCACTTTCCATTATATAACTACGTAACAGCCAGCCACATAAAAGGTTCAAACTAAGCAAAAGCCACAATAGAGGGCGTCAGTAATATGGTTAAATAATTTGAAAACCGCCTGCCAAATACGTGACGAACATTAAAAATGGTGTCCTCGAGTCTCCGAACTCGTAATGAATACGAAATGAACTCTGTCGTACATTTTTTTCGTCCGAATTTCAGTTATTTGCGAATGTTTGATCAATGCCTCCAATTGAGGTTATACCAACAAGTGTACCAGTAAATATTCAAGGGTTTCTTAGATCAAAAACGTGTTATTTTTTTCAGAGCTCTTAAAAGGGATGAGTTCCCAAAAAAAGGTCTCGAAAAACTAAATTACAGTTTTCAGGGGACTACTTAAGTTCGTTGGCCTATAAATAATATTACATACCTTGCGTTGCATTTGACAGCTTCTATTTTTTATGCAAATTGGAAGCACCGGCATCGGTCCGAAAAGCCTGAAATAAAGCATATTTTATTCATAAATTCCGAATAACCCGCTGAATACCACTTAAATATTACCAACGGGAAATATTTTCGTGCTGAAACGACTGCGGGATTGAAAAGCTATTCGTTACTCGGTTGAGTGGAAAGCAGTCACGTTCGATGAGGTGTTATATGGATTCCGGAACTTTCAGGAAATGTGGAATAGTTTTGTGTACAATGTCGGACTGGACCTTTGTTGAAGTTAGTACCTTATTTTCCTTTGTAAGCCGACTTTTCATCTGTGATTATTTTTAGGTTGGTTCATATGTTTTTAGTGCTTTCGATAAGAAAATTTTATGAAGGTTATCGATATTCGCCATTAGTCGAAATGATTTAAGTAGTATGTTGTGGCTATAAGGGATCTGAATTTTGAATGATCCAAAATTATTATTTTGTTAATTCATGAATCCTCAAGCGACCACCGGTGGCCGCGCATCTATTGTCTTACTATTGTGTCTCTAATTGACGGTATCTGAAGGGTTAACGATCATTGTTAGTTTTTGCGTTCTGTTTCTAAATAAGGTTCAGTAGTGTTTATGCACACATCAGCATATAGAATCGCCAGTCTTTTTCCAATTTCTGAAAGCACTTCGCTAGCAAAATTGCCACTGGCTAGACACAAACAACAAAGTAACTCAATCTCCAGATTTCCGGGAAGGCTTGTGTAATTAGAATTGATGGTGTCATCTGCCTGCGTCCTTGACCCAGATGAGATGGCTCGACAGCTTCTATATTTAGTCCACGCATAATAGGAGACATAAAAAAACAACGGTCCCTAGGTCGCACTTGTGAGCCGAAGCTTTTTTAGGATTACTGTTGACCGTTAGAATCTTGGGATTTGATATTGGAATATGGAATAAAAAATATCTTATTCGTCTAGCTACATAGATCAGCTCATTCATGTCTCTCGAGGGTCTGAAATCTGGATGAATTTAAGGCTGGTTTTGGGGGGCTTCAAATAGGGCATAACGAACCTGGTCAATTTGGAACCAAAAAGTATTAAGAGACGCAATAGATGATACTTTGAAAATCCTTAGCGTAGTAAGGACCTCGAGTTGACTAATGTTGGTTCATCGCAGCATAAGATTATAATCTGGCTGGTTGTAGACTCAAGGATAACGGCCGATGTAGGTACCTACATATTTTTGACTTAGTACAGTTGGTGAACTTGATAAACTGGTAACCGTGACAGGCTGCCAGACTTGTCAGTCCGCTACAATAGTAGAACTTTCTCCAAGGAGGCTTTACGACTTGAACAGCATATTAAGCGGCTGGCGTTAAGTTTACGTTTCGCAGATGAGGATGGAAGAAATGTGTGAAAGTTGGCAATTGGCATAAACTAGTAACTAGTATTCTGCTACTGGAAATTTTGCGTTCAAATGTATTATTAAATTTTAAACGCAGTTTTTGCCTTACTGGTGTTTTATGACTTTAAGGCGACTTTTTACTCGACTGTTGTCTAATAATGCCTAATTAATACTTTCGAACAGGATTTCATTTTATTTATTTCTGATCGGAATTGTCAGTGAGGATGACGGAGTTTTGCTTGGAGAAATGAATTTTGTAACTTTGTTTGGAGGTCAATAATTACGGTTACAAAGATCCTGTTTTATTACTCCGGTATTTTCGATGTCTTTTTTTCTTAGTTCTTTTTTAATTTTGATTGTTTTTTGGATTTCAATTTAACTTGTTACAAGGGTAGACCATGTACTGGAATACCACCAAGATACTTGTTATTCCGGGGTTATATTCCCTTGGGATGTTTTGTTCACAAACACGCAGGCGAAGCCACTGACAACAGCTAGTAAACTACATCATATCATTGCCTATAATGATTTTCTTTATCATCATACTCTTGCTGATATCCCAATTTATCGGTAATGTTTCTTCTTCCATACCTACTTCTCTAGTTGTTGCCATCACTAGTCGCCTCTTACGGCTTCAATTCATAATATTGAAACTAACACAATACTCGTACATATACATCATTATCATTAAAAACAAACCTAGTTTCTCCAAAAGTGACTTCATTCTACCACATTCTACTCTACTATGGTATGCATATATTGGCATTTGTTTTAGAAATTCTAACTAGTATTGTAAGTATGACCGTTCCACATTCATTGTCCCGACAACACAATCGGTGTTGATCTGCTGAACGCACGACAACAGCTAGTGTTGGGCATGGGGTTAATTTTTTTAAACCAGAACTATCGATAATGCAAAATGGTGTCGAAAGAAGGTTTCATGTGTGTTTGCCAGCCATTTATTACATTTGCAGCAGATCCTCACCTTATACCTTCCGATTATAACTTTGCTTTTTACAGTACATAAATGAATATTTTTTCTTTTCAAATCCGGCAGTTACCGGTAACCCTGATGAAATATAAAATATTGTTCCATTATTTCCCTAACTTTTACTCCACATCCGAGCACTTTTAAATTTATGATCGTTCGTGTACTTAACTATCAAATCGTTTATTTCCCTAGAATGTAGGTGTGGTACAATATGATGTTATCAAAATATAGTGAGCCAGGTACATTCTGCCTGAGTTTTGGCATGCAATACATCTTGCATCCAGATGTCATATGAATGAGATTGAGTAAAATATGGAAATTAATAATAATAAAAAAATATTAAAATACTAATGTAAAGCACTAAATTAGATATCAAAAATAAAAATGTCAATAATAATATACTGTTCATATAGGGTCATTCATATCGATAAATAACACTGGCTCGCTCATCACTAAAACACGCTCGGCCTCATACTACACAACAACACAATATGTGTGGCGAACCGTTATTTTGCATAAATATAACAGCGATTACATTGTTCTTAGGGCTAAGAACCGGAACCCCCTTTCTTCGAAACGCACGATACAAAAGTAATTTTGAGTAATAATTGCAAACCTTTTCTATTTGTACAATGTACAATGTTCACGTATGTTGATTATGCGACGTTAGATGTTACAACACTTCTATTGCGTCATTGTATTGCAATATAGTCAAAAGAGCATAGATTATTTTCACACTGTTGCACCTACACGGGTGCCGCTTATTTAATATAGGATTATTTGGTCTATAATTTATCAACAGCACTTGCTCAAATTTAAACAACGAAAACGATTATAATATCTAACAACATTACATCATTTTCTTTTAATAAACACTAGCTCGCAGCTTTGCCCGCATACATAAAATATAGCCTGTGTCACTTAGGAATAAAGCAGCTTTCCATCTCTGAAAAAAATGTAGCTATCGAACCAGTACGTCCAGCCATTACCTCTTTATTATATTAGTGTAGATAGATAGTGCTATAACAATATTTATAAGTAACACTACAAGGTGATTGGACGATGGGTGCAAAGCTTTGAGGCGAATATAGTACAGATAATTTAGAACCCCTTCAGGGATGGTTGTCTTAGACGAAGTCTTACCATTTTTTTTTAACCTATTTTTTAAGTTGTATTTCGGAAATTCCCAAAATTTCATGTAAACTGCTTATTTATGGCCAAATTGAATGATAAATGAATTCATTTTTATTTTACTTTAACAGAGTAATGTGTAAGAAATTCAGCTGAACATGTTTTAGGTAACTGTGTCCTTAGACATTTTTTTTACAGACATTTAAAGTTCAGAAAAAGATTAAAGTTTTTATCAATGCTTTTTCAAAACCTTATTAAAAAAAAAACTTGGGGCGCTTTTTTTATTCAAAACATTTTGGAAATATGCCTGATAATCGTTCTTTCTTTTGAGGTATCATTTACGTGGATATCTTACAAATTATTGAAGTTAGGACTTACAAACCAATTTGAGGGAGAAATTTTAAATTTTAGGCAGACTAATTAAAACAAACATTTGGATCAAAATTATTTATTTTTCATGTTCAAAATGACGGCTGTGATACCTAATACAAGCTCAACTCCGTCTTCTAACTTCTGCAGTTGTTATTTTCAACATCATCGTCTGTTTCATTATTTCAAACGCTGAATTTATTCTCTGTATCAATTCTTCCCTAGTATTTATTTCTTCATGTGTGTACACCAGTTCCTTGGCCCGGCTCCACACCAATAATTCTAACGGGGTCAGATCTGGTGAGCGAGCCGGCCAAGGGATGGGTCCATCCCTACCCATCCAGCTTTCAGGAAAGTAATTATTAAGGGGTTCCCTTACATTTAACGTTAACTGCGCTGAACAGCCGTCTGCCTGTAAAATTACTGTTCGGTCTCTTTCGAAGATAGTGACATCTGATTCCTCAATCAGCAGTGGTAAATCAATTTGCAGAAATTGTAAATCATTTTCGCCATTCAAAGGATTCGGTAAAAAGTGTGGCCCAATCAACGTTCAGCCAATTATTCCAGCCCATACGTTGACAGAGAATTTTCTCTGAAACAACTTCTGCTTCTTAAAATGTGGATTGTCTTTGTCGGCCCATTTATGGATGTTGTGAAAGTTTGTAGTACCCTCCCTTGAAAATTTGCTTTTATCCGTCCACAAGATTGATTTCAGGAACCATGCATGTTCGATGTCACTGTTGGTGACGAAACGGCAAAACTGAGTTGTTCTTTGGAGATCTTGCTCTTCTAGACCTTGCACACTCCTGCCATGAAACGGATACTTATCATTTTGGTGCATTGTATGCCACACCTGCTCTGGCGGATCCTACTACCAGTAGGATCCGCGAAATGCTGCCAAACTGTCTTTTTCGATGGCAGTTTTGTGTCTGCCTGGGTTGACTCCAGGTTCCACACGGTGTATCCCATCATTTTGCTGTAAAAACTGAAAACGCCGTCGCACCGCGCATAGTGGCTCCTGCATGTGCAAAAAATTCTTAGGATTGAACTATGTTACCATTTCGAACGCATAAAGTATTGTTTTATACAAAAATTCCGTTTTTGGTAGATTGCATAAAATTTAAAATTTCTCCCTCAAATTGGTTTGTAAGTCCTAACTTCAATAATTTGTAAGACTTAAATGATATCTCAAAAGAAAGAACGATTATCAGGCATATTTCCAAAATGGTTTGAATAAAAAAGCACCCTAAGTTTATTTTAAAAAAAAGTTTTGAAAAAGTATTGATAAAAACTTTAATTTTTTTCTGAATTTTAAATGTTTGTAAAGAAAATTTCTAATGACACAGTTGCCTAAAACATGTTTTGCTGAATTGCTTACACATTACTTTATTAAAATAAAATAAAAATGAAATCATCTATCATTCCATTTGGCCATAAATAAGCAGTTTACATGAAATTTTGAGAATTTCCGAAATAAAATTTAAAAATTAAGTTAAAAAAAATTGGTAAGACTTCGTCTAAGACGACCATGGCTGAAGGGGTTCTAAATTGTCTATACTGTATTCGCCTCAAAGCTTTGCACCCATCTGCCAATCACCTTGTATATTTTCATTATATGATCAATAATTATCATTTACAAGTAACCTTTGTTCTAACCGTTCCTTGAACGAAGAGTAACCGATAGCGAACTCAGGAACTTAGATTACATCAAACGAAGACCTCGTCATTTCCTTCATGTTAGGTTCTAAAGATCGAAACGTGTGTTATACACTAATAAACCCGTAAGCCTTTGATCTAACCGTTAAACGAAGAGTAATCGATAGCGAACTCAGGAACTTAAGTACATCGAACGAAGGAATCGTCATTTCCTTCATGTTAGGTTCTAAAGATCAAAACGTGTGCTATTATGCTATACACTAATTATTTCGTACGTGGGCCGCCTGGTGGGTTATTACAACCCAGAACCAGTCACAGAGAGACTCCTGTGTCCTAGCTCTGGGAACATTACAAGACTGTTTAATGTATTTATGTTTCTGTTTCACATTCAAAGTCTGTCAATAACGAAAAGACAGACGATTGATACATACGAGTATATTATAAATCTATAGAAGTTATTTGTTGTGCGGCAATACGTAAAATGCATGAAATCGATGTACGAGTAGATATAACTTTTATACATTAAAATTGTGTGTAACTTGATATATTACTTAGGCTTTGTTTCATCGCAATTGATTGACTATCGAAAGATATACCATATTTATTAATTGTTAAGCGATACCGAGTTCGCCAGATCAGCTAGTACATATAAGTATAATAATGTTATTATAGCTAAGCTTATCTAAATATGTATTGTTTCAGGGGGCGGTCTGAACAGCGGCGTAGTCCTTCAACGATTTCCTGAGATCAATTGGGAAGACACACCCTTTCACGACGGTATAGGATGGGTATGTACAAACATCACACTACCATTGCAAATAGAATATTGTCATTTATTTGGATGATTTGTTCCTTGAAAGGGTTTAGTGCTTTAAGAATGGATTATCGAATCTTTCTGTGTTACCAAGGGGTATTGTTATCGTAAGGGCTGTAGAGGTCAGATAAACAGTCACGTCATGTCAAGTACAGGTACACATTTGGCCACATCAGCTTAGACTGGAAGTCTTCAAAGCAGTTAGGAAAAGTTCTAGATGATCACTGACAATGATGCACTCGTCGAGTCATAGCTTCGACGTAGTAGTAGCTGCTAGCCTGTCCCTTTTCTGCCGGTTGCTTAGCGGGGAGTGTGCTTTGGAATTGCTTAACTTAATTCCGCCAAGCTCATTCCATCATCGGACCACCAGTCGTACGGCGATACGCCACCGGTACAAGATGGACATCTCACTATACGAATAAAATGTGAATTTTAATGAGTAAAGAGATGATATAATAATAATAATAAAGGTATAAGTAGAGAGAGGCAGATTATGATGAACGAACCTTTATTTGAAAGTCAAAAGGGAGTTGAAGTGGGAACGCAAACGAAAACGTCGATGACAGAATTACCCCTTTCCTATTCTTTGCAATAATGAATGCCTCGGCCCCTCACTCCGGAGTGAAGTTTTATTTCCATTATAAAACCAGAATTCAATTAAATCGAACAATCGAATTACCAATTAAGTAATTGCCATCAGTGAATGCGTCGTAAAACTCGGAAAAACTGTGAAAACAATTAACGCACGAAGATATTACCGACATCGTGATATCATAGACAAAACACTTGTCGGCTAATGTCTGTATAACACTTTGATTATATCACGATTCACGCTATTGTTTGTCAGCGCTTGTCAACACTGAATTAATTAATTATACAACAAGTTGTGTTGTTGTTGTATAAAGGGGTGCCAGTTTATGTAACTACAAATGGGACACCCTGTTACATACCCGAAGGACGTGTAGGGCGTATATTCGTTTAACCATACAACACTTCGCTAGGTATATTTCCAAGTTATCGGTGTCTTCTTAAAAGGACCTTCCCCGACCTGTTTATCGTCAACCTGAGTGCCTAGTGTGAATTTATTTTACGTTAACGCAATCGACACGTTTGTGGCGTTCGGCGCTCCGATTGGCCCGCTCCAAGCTCTTTACCAATCAGAGAGCCAAACGCGGCAAACGTTTCGATCATGTTAACGTAAATACAATTCCCACTCAGTGCACTGGACATGGTTTATAAAAAAGCCTGTTGGTTTATCCAACGCAGTCCAAAGCAATATTTAAGAAAGCGGCAACGCGAAAAAAAAGAGATCACCTGAACGCTCTGTTGGCATTCGGAAATTTTGTCAAAATTTATTCCAATACGTGTTTTTTTTTAAAGTTAGTCTTGAAAATGGTTTCAAAATTCATATTCTCGATTAAATAGATCCTCCGTGAATAGATCTATAAATAGATCTTACGTTTTTTTTTTCTTAAAATTTTTAGTGGAGTAGTTCACGTAATATAGCAGATTTTCAGAGGTCTTTACTGGATTAGTTTTGTTAATCGCCGTGATAAATAAATTTATGATTTGATTTCAATAGAAACCTCGATAATATCACAAGAAATGTGTTTCTAAAATATCTTGAGAAAGATAGAGTAATAACGTCGTAATCGCATAACAGCCGTTCGTTGTATGGAAAATAATGAAAGTTTATCTCAGGTTGGCCGTTCTTAAATATTTCTTAACATTATATGGCAAGACAGCCAAGAAAAACTTTGATGTGATGCACACAAAATTGAGGCTTGAGATCGTTTATTCTCATAAGAATACATGAATTCACTTACATGAGAAATTATAAAACTAAACATAAATCAATTTTGTTGGACGCATTACAAAACTAGACATCGAATATAACATGTTTTGAGGGTAAATTATAAAATATGCAAAGAGTTTAGAAAATTAATATAGGTATTAGGGGTATATTTCACCGAGATACCATGGCGGCGCAACCAGTTGCCGGTACCAACAAAACGTATAACAGCTCTATAGAGAGTTTCTCATCTAGTGTCTGTTTGGTTACGCAACCAATTTGGTGGCGCGACCAGCTCGGGCGTGTGGCGACTCTGGTGTACGTATGGTGTCTAGTTTGGTAGCTCAGGGTTATATTTCACCGGGACATCATCGCGGTGCAACTGGTCGCGCTGCCATGGAGTCCCGGTGAAATATATTATGTATAGCTCTTAGTGGTAGAGTGCTCATGAGTCAAAGATGAATGAATCCAGCCACGTGGATTACAAAACCGTTCATAGATATCGTCTCTGTTAATAGATACCTATTATAAAATAAGTAACAAGTAATATCTCACGAATCACGATTATTTTCAGCGCACATGTCTTGTCAACAACACACAACGTCATGAATTATTAAACACGTGTCTGGTTTCATTTTTAGATAGTTGTCTAGATTTTTCACATATCCATTACAATCTGAGCGTCTTCAAGGCTAGAGTGAATAGGCTCTTAATAAACTAGTGCGCCTCACCATCAACGATTGCATCACCGCTTACCATCAGGTGGGATTGCAGTCAAGTACTAGTTTATATCAGATAAAAAAAAAAAAAAAAAAAAAAATCCAGCTGCTAACTGAGCGTGTCTACGACGGTCTGAGAAAGAATCGTCTGGCTAAAATGGTGGTAGCATTTTCGTGGACTGAAAATTCTTGGTCTTTTATATACCAGCGGTGTATTTGAGTACGTAGGTTTAAGTTGTATTTTAATTAATCGGTAATAATCTTCTTCTTAGTCGGGCACTTGTCAGAGCAGTCGTGGCTGTTAATGATCAGCATGCGAGCCGCTGTCGTTTGTCTCCAGGCTGCGGCACGTCGAGCGATGTCTCTCCATTTCTGGCGTATATAACTAAAATTACAATTTCATTCAATTGACTCAATTTATCGAGTCCATATCAACAACCTGCGGGGTTACCATGACGTTCAAAGTAAGATTGTTTTAATCTTGTTACAGTGTGGGTAAGAGATGGCGCTAGACAACCTGTATAGCTCTGTCTCTTATCCACACTGAAACAAGATTACAACAATCTTACTTTAAACGTCATGGTCTAGGTCTTGGTCTGTTTGCCCAGCTTTGGCAAAGGCCTCCTCCATGTTTTTCCATTTAGGTACGATTCAGCGCTGTCCTCGTCTACTTTCTTCCTGCAGTTGCCTTAATTTCGTCTTCCCACCAACGACTTCCTCATTACCTGTTTCTATTTCTGGGATACCAGAACACAATATTTTTGTTCCATTTTTCTATGCCTCTTATGACGTGACCTGTCCATTTCCATTTTAATATCTTTAACCTGATAGTGACATCGTCTAATTTTGCTCGTTTCCTGATTAATGTGTTTTTATTTTATTTTATTTGTTTTTCTTAAGCTAAGCACTCTAATTTGTAATTGGATATTAAACCGATAATCGTTCTTGTCACCATCTTGGCTTAAGCCAAATTATCTTTCTCACAATCATTGGTGTTATAATTAATACTCACAATATCTCTCTAATTTACGATCATCATAAAACACCTATACTCTAGCTATCTGGTAATATAAAATCATAAGTTCTGCGTTGTTTTTCCTAAATAAAGAAGCAGGAAAGAATCTATCACTGTCTGCACCACCACTCGCCATATTTAAATCTTGTACGGTATCTTGATTTGAAGGAAATGGAGGCTGAAATATAAACAGTACTCATTGGCCGGTTTATCGTGTTTCCACGGGAAATTAAAAAGGCCGTATATGGTCGAGCCTTTTTTATGAAGGTTTCCATATTTTATTTAATACTTTGCTTTAGCTAGCGGTTTCGTCCGCATGTATGCCAGGACTTTTTTCTAAAGGAACGTATTACTGCGATCAAATTTATCCTTTGTCTTTATCCAGGATTCTTCTGTCGAACTCATCTAACCGTTCTTCTTTTCGATTCGATGGTAAACTCGTCCAACTGTTTGGGCCCAGTAGGTGGCTACATTAATAGCAGCATCATTGCCATTTATCAAATCCTCCAAAGTGAAGGTGTGGGCACTTGGGCATTTTAACGTGTGGCTCATGTTTTAGACAGGAGCACCGCACCGGGACATGATCGACGTCTAATCATCCAAAGATACAGACTTTCATCATCGTCATCATATCAGCCGAAAGACGTCTACTGTTGGACATAGACCTCTCCCAAGCATCGCCACAACGACCGGTCCTGTGCGTCACGCAGAGACAGACTTTCACATAAGTCAAATTAAAAAGGTTCCAAGTCACGTTGGCTTAGTTATTAAATCTTCTAGCTGAACTAATCGTTGTTACACTTGTATTTATATTAACACTTCACACGTTATCATCACGTTATAATAAGTTATAGTCAAGGTCGTTTTCTATAATGCATTTCAAAAGCGAATACTTGAGATTAGCGTTTGTAGAAACAATAGGGTTTCCTTGTTACATCAGAATGAGTAGTCAGGGCCCTTTGGGAACGAAACAATAATAGAAAATGTAATACAGGGCAATTTTAAAATTCCTCAGTACCTACCTCTTCTGATTAGTTTGCGGGATTCGAGACGAATTTTCGATAATTTGCCGCTTCAGTCCGCCGCCCGTAATGGACTCCAGGAAATACCTACAGTGCTTGGCATAGTGTGACAGGCAGGGGTACAAAAATCAAACAATTGTTCATTGTGCATAATTTACTTAAACATTAATAAATAAGCCTTATAATGTTCCCACTGCTGGAACTCAGGCTTCCTCTCTAGGAGAGGGAATGAGCCGTAAGAAATCCACCATGCGGACTCTGTGCGGATTGGTGGATGTCACATGTCTTCTTGGTTCTAGTACGATGTTTTCTTTCGCCGTTTTGAGAGCAGTGGTGATGAAATAAATTGCACAAAGTAATGCGCCTGGCTGGGTTTGAATCTGTTTCTACTGGGCTACCACTGTTTCTATTAGGCTTCCAGTGCTCTCACTACTTAAAGAAAAAGTCCACTTATAAAGCTAACTTCACAATCCATTTCCACAAATAGCAAACTACCCTCAACTAAGACGAATGTAAGTGGAAGAGTAACGTTATTCTCTGAAAGGCTCAAAGAAACTGTTACTAGGCACTCTCAATTGTTAGAGCTTTTGCACAGAAATACCCTTTTCCCCAATAACGCTTTTATTGAGGACGCTGTAGTAGTAAAAGACGCGAAAAGTGGGAATTTTAGAAAGGCTCAATAGAAATAGTGAAAGGTTTTTACTTCAGTTGTAGAAAGATTTATTGAGGAAAAACAAATTTCTGTCCTTCGGAGAAATCAGGTTTTTGGAAATAGAAAAGTTTTGGACTTAGATGGTCTGAATTTTGTAAATAAAACAAGAATCGTTTTGAAGCCATTTTCAATAGGTAAATAAATTCTATGTCTGGCTAGAAGGAAGGAAAAACCAAATACAAGATAGATAAACTCTGTATAAGACCATAGCATTGAAATCGGCGTGCTGCCTACTAACAGAGAAATTGTAAGAGGATGACAATCAATTCAGATATCGGCAAGAGAATTATGAAATTCTTTGCCTGACCTGCCTCGTCCATTGTGTTACCTAACCATGCGTCAATATCGCGCATTCAGCGACATTACATTCCTAGAAACGATTTAAATCGCCATACCGTTAACCCATTTATTAAACAACGGCCATCGGAACCGATTACAATGGAGAATCGTCTGCATACTCAAGATCAATTCGTAGAATCAAGCTAAAACTACACTGCGCATACGTGTGCTACACACGCCGATCTGGACGCGTCGGTATCCATACATTTTATATGGAAACTAGATTTGTAGAGCTACACTCGATCCACGCCACGCGACGTCGTTCTACGTACAAATCAGGCGTGTTATACGTGTCTGTCGGTCTAAGTTCAGCTTTATCATCATCATCATCATATGCTGAGCCTTTTACTAATTATATTATGTCTGGGTCGCCTTCCAGTTTACTACTCTACCAGTTTTCTGCCGAAAGACGTCCATTGCTGGTCATAGGCTTTCCAAAATTGTCGCGATAATGACGGGTCCTGTTCGTCTCGCATCCTCCACTGCGACCTTACCAGGTTTTCGGCCTCATAGAACGTCTGTTCTGCGAGCAATATACCTTGGATAGCAACCTATACATAGAGATACTGTTGCAGCAATAATTCCGGTTCAACAAATGTCGTGGAAGAACCAAAGTTCACTCAAGTAATTGAAGCTAAGCATCTCTCTTCGATTGTTTGTTGAGCCTAAACTAAATAAAGACCTTTCAAACCGTACGGTTTGAAAGGACTTTTTGTTCGTTACACTTTGTAATAAAGCGAGGGGGACAAAATTAATCAGTCTGACCGATTAATCGATACGCAATATTTTGAAATTGGCATAATCAGCCTTTTTGAGACTCAGGCCTTCTCTCTAGGGGAGGGAATTGATCGTAATCCACCACGTGGGCTCAGTGCGGGTTGGTGGATGTCACATGTCTTCGAATTTTTGGTTCTAGGACATACCGGTTTCCTCACGGTATTTTCCTTCATCGTTTCTGAGAGAAGTGGTGATGAAATAAAATACACAAAGTAATGCGCCTGGTGGAACTCGCGATCTACAAATCGTAAGTCGGGGCCTTAACCACTCGGCCACCTATGGTATGGTCTCAATTTTGAGATTATTCTGACTTATTTGTAGAAGTATTTTTGTTGTATCCGTTTGAGCAATAGAGTAGTAAATTTGAGGAATTGCTTCACCAGATCATTAACCATAATTTCTATCCCGCAGTTCTGTCAGCCACAAGGATGGTCTCTGTCAACGGAACGCACGGAGCCTCGGTTCTACGTGTCCGTCCTCACGGACGTGGACGCCAACCGCCATTACTGCGCCTGTCTCTGCTTCAACGAGACTGTCGCCATCACGCCCACCAAACCTGCAGACGAGGTATGTTACTTATGTATTTTCACACTTTTTATTATGATTATCTTTATTGTACTTTTGAGTACAATATTGTGAGCACAATTCTTTTTTTCGGTTCTTTTTCATAGGAAACGAACAATTTGGAACCGTGCACTAGCTTCCGACGTTTTATAATTGCCCATGTACTCGTAGGCTTATGTGAAATAAAAACATTTGAATTTTGAACATTTCTTTTTTAATTTTATGTTAAGAATAACTTTAAAACAGACATAAAACGTACACAGAATAGTTTGGAAATATTTCCATTACATTGATTAGAATTCCCTACGGAAAACTGTGTTCCTTGATAGCTGGGGATTTTAAAGTCATGTGAAGATAGGATTACGTCGTTGCTCACCATCAACTGAGTTGTGGTCAAACGCGATAGTAAAAAATAGTTGTACAAACAATTAAAAGTTTTAGGTTTAACATCTTAATAAAAACACCTATGACTGATACTTAGATAGGCGTTATTATAGAGAATTAAATGTGAAAGGAACAGTAAATGCAAAAAAGTTGTAGGTGCCAAAAACATAGATGCATTAGTGGTAGATAAAAATCTATGACCTAGCTCAGACAGCGTTCGAACAGCGTTAAAATGACGATTGACTAATATAATGGCAAGATCTATTCAAATGATAGGTGCTTACACGTTTTTAATACAAAGATTTATTTACGCTAAGAAGAAATGCTATGCTATGTATATAAGGTTCTTCTAAGCTGAGGTGTTTCTAAGGGCGAATATAAGATACTTCTACACACTTCGCCCAAGTACGTCTAAGGACTAAGGAGTTCCCTTTCCCTAATTGGCAATGACCCAATCTGAGCCCACATTCAATGTGATATCTCATACTGACCGGGTGACATTGGTCCACGCCAACGCTAGGCGTTTCCGTTTTGATACTGTGGTCGATACAACTACAGGAAGTATGACGGCTCAGCACATGTAAAACACATGTTAAATCTAGATAATAGTGACTATGGTTTAAAAAAAAACTGATAAATATAACCCGGTAAATAGATGTTTTGATGGTATGACACTACCTATCGCTCCACAAAAAAGGGTATTTTTCCCTATTAGAATCAGTGTAGGCTATAAAATCTAACCTGAATGCTAAGCTTATATTCTTAGAACAAATAAATCCATAACAAGCTCACGACCGGACTCAGCTATGCGAGAGCTATTCCGAAACTTTTACTAAGGTACTAAGGTATTCCGACTACATAGCTTACAGAACAGATACGGATATAGTAAGGTAATCACTATTTCTCTTACTCTCACTTTTAGCTATTTATCGGAAAGCAATAATAGTGTAATAACAGCTAATAAATCTGCCAATAAGGCATTTGGATTCGAATAGTGTCTAAAGCGGTTGTAGGCTGAAAACACAAAAACTAACTACGTCTTCAAAAACTTGTGAACCAAGTCCTTGGACACGTCAAAGAGAGGAAATCATAAAATAAAGAAGAATATTGTCAAAGAACAGGTCTGACTTAAAATAATTTGCAAGATATTAAAGACATTACATGGTTCCTAGGAACATTATCGACTATTAATTATTATACTAAATGTACTCACATTAATTAACAAGTCCTTACTTGATCCCGGATCCGCCATTCCGAGACAATGATCTTATGTGATGTGACTATGAAAAAGGGTTAAATAATCCCTTGATGCCAAGCGTCGACCCTTCATATTCTCGAAATATTGGGGCTGTGCTAATATGCAAATGATATCTTAATACAAGACGGGTTATCAGTTCAAATAAAGCACGTGCGTTTCAAGAGATGTCCTCTTGAAAAAGGTGTGGTGGTGTATCACCGCATGTGTGTTCGGAATATCAATTCCGCATATTTTCTGGATATTGCTTTACTATTTGACGAGAATTGCCACAAACTAGCCATCCAGGCAGCAGGCAGCTTCGATAGACTGTATGCAGAAAGCATGAATCCGTAAGATCCGATATTGCGGTTCATCTTGTGAATAAGCCAATTAGATTGATAGATTCGTTTGCTTAAACTGCACCAAAACAATTTGAGCTACAAACATTCAAATGCAATACATTCGACGTTAGACCCTGCTTATTTGGGTACAATTTTCTTCAGTCCTGTCGACCGTCACACCATCTCTGTCTCCTTTTTCATTCATATAATTCTTTTCACACAATCCATGCATGATTACTTTGATTTATGTACTCTCTAGTTCACATGCCTTCTCCCTCCTCTTCAAGTAAAATACCTAATAACTTTTTTCGAGGCTTATTCTTGAAATGTTTACACGTACGTGATTGACGAGTGCATTCGGACTACGGCATTGCTTTCTTTGAATGTGGTCTCAGTTTATTTTTATGGTCTGTTTCCGGCGTTTGTTGCATTCTGTTTGAAGCTATAATTTATACAGTGACAGCTTTAGTGTTTGTGGTACGGGTAATTACTGCTTAATGTAGTGTACTAGTGGACTTATAGCAGATAGGTTTTTAAAGACCCTAACAGTATTGATCCAATTTCGTTTTGCCTTATGTAATACAGAAGCTAAGTTTGCAAACATGATGAAGATTAACAATCTGAAAAGTATAAAAGAACAGTTAAAAGTTGGTGCTTTTTCGATCTTAATTTAGCAGTAGACTACACAGGATATGTGTCACCTCTTTCATGTCTCTACCAAGAATACAACGAAGCCAAAGATAAAACTGCCCATTAATTACACAGACGATATGAAAAAAGAACTTTCTATATACCGTTTTCTATCGTAGTATAGAAAAGAAACTGTCTATGAGGAGGATATTTTTTTTTATTGTTATAAACTAGTGCTTGACTGCGAACCCACCTGATAGTAAGCAGTGATGCTATCTCTGATGGTTAGGCGCACTAGTTTATTAAAACCCTATTCACTCTAGCCTTGAAGATACCCAAATTATATTCGTACTGACTACCATTTTTTGTAGGTACTTAACAGGATACAATTTTTTTTTTCAATTAGTCTACTGTCTTGACTTATTAACTGCAGGACAAATCATTCCCCCAAAACCAAGGTATCTTCTTCCTGGAATCCTGAGTTACTTCAGACCAGCCACTACAATTTGACGTAGCTCAAAAGGTAGAGGCACGATTTGGATCCAGGTCGCTACGCCATCTTTTCCTGAGTGAGCCTCAGCAGTGCCACTTATCCTCAAGCACACACCCTTCATATTACCTATAATAGATATTATTAGCATATCCTTATCCATCTGTGGTATAAATCTATGATAATATAAATCCCGGCTTTGCAAAGGGACCTTCATACATAATCCACACTACTATTAGGTATAAATGTGAAAGGAACTCTCTGCCTGTCCGATACACTTTCGCGGTTATACTACCGAATCGTTTTTGAAGAAAGATACGGAGTAAGCTTGACCCCAGGGAAGAACATAAGCTACTTTTTGTCTGACTTCAACTTCGTCTTTGTGGCCGCAATAAGCATCATTTACACGGACGAAGTCGCGGGCAAAGCTAGCATTGAATATGTTCCATACACAAGCGTCGCGGTCGCTTACATAACGCCTGTATCAACGGTATATGATTTCCTTTGACGCGTTGCGGTTAACCGAACACTGCCTTTAAGGACAGTGTTGGTACTGCTCTTTGTACTGGCAAGCATTTTGTTAGAAATATGATCGTAGCTTGCAGATAAAGTCTACCTTTTTATCAATCTACATGATTATATCCTGTTGAACTAGGTTTCGCAGGTGAACATCTTTTTGTTTTCGTATTTGTTATAAGCTGATGCCCGAAATTTTGTCAGCGTCGGACTCGTAAAATAACACAATGCTATTTGGTCACAATTTAAAGGTTTTGTCAGAAAAGTTTTCGTAGAAACCTAATCATTTGTTTAAATGAAAGCTTCCATTAATCATAATAAATTACGTCTTACAATATAAGCTATGTCTACCAATGAAAGCCCTGTCAATATCGGAACAAATATTACAGTTTTGATAGACAATTCAATTTCATTTAAATAATTCTCCCATCTTTATCCTAAAATATTTAGTTCCGGGGAAACATGTCTGCTTCTTACATACATATTTCTGCATTATTATGTATGTCATAATATTGCGCACTTTTCCTGGACGTGGCTCAGAAGATTTTTCCAGAAAATCTAAATCTTGCCTTGCTCTTAATTGGTTTTAAAGCCGATTAGGAAGAAATTTATAAATAGTATTGAGTTTATAATACTATTTATAATTTCTTCCTAATCGGCTTTAAAACCAATTCAGTTCAGACAGCATTAACGAAGTTATATTGAGCAATGATTTAAACGTCCTTAAAAGCAATAATTTAGAACGCATAATACAAACTATGATAGCTCTAACCTCAATAAGTATTAGTTCAAGTAAATGGACAGGTGTATTAAGATTGTTTCAATTCTGTGCAGTGGGTTGGGCTACTTCGTTTGTGTCTGACAGTACTTACCGGTTTGAAATGTTCAGAGCCATTAAGTTTAAATCATAATGTCATACTAAGCTTATTGAAATAGTCGAAGCAGGTGTAGGACTGTCCTGCTTGATTATAAGTTAAGGTGACTTGGCTCCTCTACTAAGAGAGAGGAAGACAGCATTGGATTAAATTG
Organism: Mythimna lalbum; assembly: GCA_949319445.1. Taxonomy (NCBI): domain Eukaryota; kingdom Metazoa; phylum Arthropoda; class Insecta; order Lepidoptera; family Noctuidae; genus Mythimna; species Mythimna lalbum. The sequence continues at coordinate 11,796,537 of OX439357.1, read as the reverse complement.
GAACTTTAAAAAGGAAACGATCTACTTTCTACTCAAATTGATATTATATTAGAATCCAAGTTAATGCTAGAAACTAGAAATCTTTCACGTCGAAGTAAAAACTGGAATACCATTTTGTAACTAATTCCGAATTTGTAAGTCCCTACGCGTACTTTTCCCGAGATAAGTAAAATTAGAATTGCGACTCAGCTAAAATGACTCTCCGCAAGTACGCTTTTCGGGTTTTAATATTCCACTAACTAAGCTGAATATTCTTACAAAACGTAATTTTTCATTCGGAACGTAATCATCTAAAGTAACGACTTACGCAATCTCAAAAAATCGTCATACAAAACAACCATCTGCCAATAATCTTGCTTATGATGATAACGACCCTAATTGCCTTTCCGATTCATGTTTTGCAATATCGACCTTGAGTTTCTTGATTTAAAGACTTAAATTAGAGAAGTAGCCACTAATGACGGCTGAGGAACCCATTCTCGTCACGGCAGGCAATCTGTTGGCAAATGGGTCCTGGTGATGAGTAATCTTTTGTGTATAAGAAGTGCCTGTCTTATGTTTTAATACTATGATCTTTTTTGGCGATTTTTCGACTGTTTTCATTAGCTTTTGCTTCACTGTTATAGGTACAAATTCTGAATTTCCATGTTAGTCTAAAATACAGTGTTTAAAGAAAGCAATTTATTTACCTTGTAAAGATTTTTAACCACACAATCATAATCCCTCATCGTTCCATGGGTCTCGACAGTACAAAGACTCATGTTACTGCTCGGAAGCCGTAACGTAACGCATCGGCAACATTGTCAAGGTTGATAGATAACCCAAATACTATACGACTACCTATGTCAGGCGAAATTGAATATTTTACTAAACTTTGCGCAGACACGAAGCGTATACTTCCAGAAGAAATATTGCATTGAAATATTTTGGAAAATGAACAGACAAGAAAAGAAAGACAATTCATAAGATGACTTACGTACCGTTTTGACCCGGTTCACGTTTTTCCTTATGAAAATATTGCGATGTTATGGAGTCATAAAACACTAAGGACACTAAAATGTGAGAAGTCTGCGTACACTTTTTTGGATGGTGTATTTGAAGTAGTGTGTTAGTCGTACTAGTATGATTCAGTCATGCAGAATGAAGATTAATAGTTTTTGTTTGAAGAAACGTTTGAAGGTTTGCAACCACGGTTTTGGGACTTCGGCAAAGCTAAAATTTATAATTTATTTTTAAACTATATAAACCTAATGCATCGATTTTAATAAAGGATAAGTTACATTGTGTTGATTTACTCGTAGAAATGGTTTTAAGCCTAGGAAACTTCCACGTAATAGGACATTTAATATAGCGGATGATGAACGGCATTTTCCATTTTTTTTTTCCTTGATGGTATATTATTTCTCTTACGTACTTCTTGAATAATCAATGTCTTTGAAATGTCACAATGTCGTGACTGAGTGCCATTTCTTGCTGATGAAAATGCCCCCTTTTTCGTTTGAACGGCGCGAGTGTTTCAAGCCATTAGTGTGGGCAGAATGCGTTCGCTCATGAATGTTTATTATTGGACTTTAAAATGATCAAGTGCTGTTGCTAAGTGGCAATTCATTTAGTGAGATAATCGATTGTAAATGAAACACAATTTGTTGTTTAGTTAGTGGTTAGTGTAGTTGCTTCATTTTTGGAGTACCTCAAGGACGTATTATGTGTCCTGTCAAGTTAAGGCATAGCTATCACAATTTAGCAAGCCTAGAATAATCTTTTCTTTATCTTCGGTTGTGTATCATTAGTATCGAACAATAGGTACTCCTGGCTTACAGTCGAGAGACCAAACCTTTAAATTAAAGCTCATGTCGCATTCATTACAGTGTGACTTTGTGTATGATGTGTCATTATTTTGTAATCTTGATGTATTTTAGGAGGGACGTCTTAAAATCATCATACCTACCTAATTTCGAAGTGGGAGAAAGACGGAGCTATACAGGACGAATGGCATTTTCCATTTTCCACAACGGAATTATGATGATTTTAAGATGTCATAGTAGGAGTTACCAATCATGTACAACGGGTATAATGGAACATGGACTCAAACAATGCGTACCGTCTCACTCAAATTTTATTTTAAACTTGCTTCTGTCAGCGGCTTCGCCCGCGTGAAAGTAGGTTTGTCCATACAAACTTTGGACCCCCGTTTTACCCTCTTAGGCGTGGAGTTTCGTAAATTCTGTTTCTAGCGGATGTGTACACCCTATAAGAAACCTACCTGCCCAATTTTAAGTTTATTATAGTTTCTGAGATTTCGTGATAAATCTGTGAGTGGTATTTCACATTTATGTATATAATATATAATAGATAGATTCATAAATTTACAGGATACCCATTTGTGAACATGGCACGGGCTTAAATCATGTTAAGGATGATAAACACACTTTAATATTATCCTTTTATATAACTGAAAGAGCGGGATAAAAACTTCCTTATCCTACTGCGATACTAACACGCTGAAACGTCCCGCACTAGGCACTTAGGCGTGTTACTTCGCAAGGTGTAAAGCCAAGATAAACTTGCTCTGCCATCAAAACTTTGGTCGCCTCAATTCAAGCGGTGGACTCCGCAATTTATTCAAAGAGAACTCAGTTTAAAGTCGCTACGAGAAGGATGAAAGAAGCAGAGTTTTATCGGTAAATACTTGATATTCATCATTTACTGAGTGATTTATTGGGTAGTTTTTTTGTTATTGGAAAGTACCAAGTAGAGTGAGACATAAGTTATAAAAATCAAGAGAGATCATACCTACTGCAGGCGGTTTTTAAGAGGTGGGTAATCTTCAATAAACCCCTAATAAACCCCTCTGGATGGAGTGAGATGGAGTGTTGAGACTTTTATTGACAACTAGCTGTTGCCCGCGACTTCACCCGCTTTCTATAGGTAAAAAAAAATTAGTTTACCTCCTACAAACAAAAAAACAGTGTAAAAACCGATCTACATTGCTTCAGGGAGCATTTGCGTTCTAAGGCCACGGTAACGCTCTCCTATTTCGTTATGAAAACAAAAACCATTGTCTGCTTGTTTCCAGAGTCCAAATAAGGATCATTGTCTTATTTATTACCTATCAGGAAATCCATCAACCCATCTCATGATCAATTTACGACTAAACATTTACCCAGTAGCCAGTCAGTCATTCATCTACTTGCCCGTATCAGGAATATATTTAACAGCCATCAGCCACGTTCTCTTCCCCGGTTCCCGGTACCAGACCGCCCCTGATCATAAAAATGACCTATAAATAATACGACGCTGCGGAAACCATTCGGTTATTAATAACTTGGGAAATTATTGGACCATGAAGTATTTAAACTGGTTGGGACTTTAAAGTGTGTTTATTTTATTTTTGTGGTGAAATTGGAAGAGATGTTTTTGGATAAAGGCGAAGTTGATGAGATATTGCAATTTTGATTGAGATGCAATGAAATTGGATTTATTAGACGCTTCGTAAAATATTAAAGTCTTATATCCAAAGTTATAAACAGAATATTATTGCTCTTTGCCAACACAGTTGTTTATCCTACCCAACACTTTACTTCTTTCACAAAAAAACGTTACAGATATTTTACTATCATGAGAATTACTATAAAAAAGCATATTGTCATGTATTTTTCATAGATATTCATAAATTTTTGACTTTACTTCACCTCGCTATTTCAGACTTAGATCTCAAAGAAAATTACTAACAGAAGGTTAACTCCATCGTAGCGTAGAGTTTATATCAGATTTCTGATTTAAGCATTTGAAGTTGAGTATTTCCCAAACTCTAAGCTTAAAATATGTCAAAATTTTTTTTTTTTTTTTTTTTTTTTAATTTTTTTTTTTTAATTTTTTTTTTTTTTTTTTTTTGGGTGGGATTAGGTTTTGAGACGTTCTCAACTAAAAACTCTCAATTCAGAAATCCGCCCATAATGCAGCGAATATTAATCTCTGCCTGAGCTTACAGAATTGACACATTTATGTGCTTCACTACTAAAAAGACGATTGATAAATACGGAACAGGTGAAGAAAAGCAGCGTGTGATGACTTTGACCCCATTTCTCCGAACTAGATACTGTATCTACAATTTGCTATAGACCTCACAGCAAACACTTTGCATATTAGTTCCCCTGCTAAGGTTGGCGTTGATGAGTGCCTTTGAAAAATTTGAGTTTGAGAGATTGTGGACTGACACGAGAGTCAGGCTGACTAAACCATTTAGGTTTAGTCAGCCTGACTCTGCGTTATCGAGTGCTCGCTGGCCGGGATGTGCTGGGTATTTAGATTCGCTCGGGGAGCTGTACAGGTTGCATAGTCGGCCTTATAATGTTCCCACTGCTGGGACTCAGACCTCTCTAGGAGAGGGAATGGGCCTTAAACCACCACTCGGGCCCAGTGCGGGTTGGTGAATGTCACATGTCTTTTGATTTTTTTGTTCTAGGACATGCCGGTTTCCTCACGATGTTTCCCTTCACCGTTACTTACCTAGTAATGTACAGAAAAAAATTAGTTTCAGAACATCGACACGAAAAGACGTCCCTTGTTGGATCTATTCCACCTTCTCTACCTTATAACATCAGACCACTTGAGCTTCAGTTTCTTATTACCGGTCACGCACGCATGCATGCAGGGGACGTTGAAGTACATTTTTTACCTTCTACCTCGAAAGGGCGGAAGGGAATAATCAAGGTGGGCAGGTGCGTGTGCTATTTGTTAGGGGAAACTTGTAACTTTTGTATACGACGTGTTTCATATTGTTTGTTAGAAAAAGTTTTAGAATTGGTTTTGTTAGATTGCACGTGTTTAAGTGTTTATTTTGAGTGTTAGTGTCTGTTCGTTGGTATTTTTTTTGCCTGTGTTTTTATTTTTGTACAATGTTTTATGCTAAACAACAAATAATCCCTACTAATATTATAAATGCGAAAGTAACTCTGTCTGTCTGTCTTTTACGCTTTCTCGCAAAAACTACTGAATGGATTTAGATCAAATTTGGTAGGTAGGTAGAAGAGACACTGGAATAACACATAGGCTACCTATAATTCCACTGTTGAGCACGGGTCTCTGCCCGCGCGATATAAACAGTAGTCCACGCGGGCGAAGCCGCGGGCGGAAAGTTAGTATACTTATAATAATAATAATTTTCCACAACTATCACACAACGTCGTCTAGTCTCAAGCTAAGCAGAGCTTGTGTTATGAGTACTAGACAACTGATAATCATACTTATATATTTCTAAATACATACATATTATAGATAAATTACACCCAGACACAGAACAAATGATTGTGCTCATCACCCAAACATTTGTCCTGGGTGAGAATCGAACCCACGACCTCCGGCATAGCAGTCAGGGACACTTAACCACTTAACAGGACTGTCGTAAATAGCTAACACTAAAAGGAAATCTTTTTCTAAAAACAGCAATCAGCATTATTACTAATGCTATGAGGAAGAGAGAGCGTGATACTCGTAACATAATGGCGGTGACTTTATATGTTCATCGAATGGTTCATCCTTATTCTATTACTTCACACCAGACTCGAAACCACCCTAACACCAGATTGCAAAGTTTCTAACTTGATTTGATTTGATTTTTCTAATTGGGATTTTGCATGTCCCAATCTGATGTCGCCTTCATTGCAATATATCCTATCTTTTATAATGATGAAGCATTTTCCAAGGATTTCTCTGTTTATTTGTCCTACCTGTCTCTCTTTAAGTGTTGTTTCAATATTAGTACATTTTAAAGCATATGGTCTAAAAACTTCAATTAAATACGGTTTTGCACTTTTATCCTTATCTAAACCTTCCTTGTAATTAGGAATTCCAGTAAACTAACAAAAACATAGACCCATCCAGCTCGTAAAACGTAACGTTAGCAAATTGTAATGACAGTAGTATTTACGAGAGAGATTGTGCACTTCCTTGCTATAAAGTTTATGAGGCTTGTGATTACTATGGATGTTAACGATAATAGCAGGAAAGGGTAATATACTATAAAAGAGAAAGAAACGAGGAAAAGTTAAGGAAATAAACCAGACAAGATAAGCGAAGCTTGATAAGAAATCGTTAACCATAAAGTTGAGATGCTTTATCTTCGAACTGAATTTTGCTTTTTTAACTAACTTCCACATTTGTCGGATTTTGTTAAAGCAATCGGAAAAATAATTCCCAACCTAGATTCTAAGCGACGACACAGCAGGCGTAGAAAAAGGTGGCGGTATGAGCTGGACTCTTTTTCAAAAGGCTGGCTCAAAACCCTTGAAAACTGAAAAAAGGAAAGCAAGGCTTCTTTCTACTGTAGGACAAATACAATACAGGCTCGTAAGAAGAATAATAAACAACTTCGAAAGTTTTCATATTCTTTTAATTAAGCTAGCTACATGGCTCCAGCAATATGAGAACAAATCAAGCAATCTTTGAGATCATGATCTGTGAGATATTTATTATGACAAAGATGAAGGCCTATAAAACATACACATAGACAACATCAAACTATCAGAGTTATTTGCACTGATAAATCAATATCCCAATCCCAGTCCATCCCAAAACGTGGAGCCATAACAGATACGTGACTTGGTGTATTGAATATAGCCTTATGTATAGTATTAGATGTTTAGACAACCACGGACGTAGAGTAAAGTATTGTGGGTATATTTTGTATTTTCTGCGCCTGGGATGTTTAATTTTAGATTGCATAGCAGGTCAAATATCTTATCTTCCCAGGGCGAAATAAAAGCTTCTACGATACTGTTGATTTATTCATCCATCAAAATGTTATTTTCGTCAAATATTTACAATATAGTAGCCCGTATTTATGTTGATTTATTTTTCTGCTTTTATGGAATTGGCTGATGTCCAAGTGGTACAAAATCTTAAGTGATCTGTTTGAGTGATGTGCCGAGTTGCCGACAAACTGTTGTGAGTTTCAACATCGTTATTCGCAATGCACTATTTGAAAATGTCTGATTTATTTACATTGGAAGTATTTCAGAATCACGTAATTTTACTGACTTTATTTTGTAACTGAAGCAACCAATACATCGTTTTCCAATACCTACTTATCATAAAGATGTACTGTGATGTCATAATAGTAGCGTTGTAGTGGTTAGAGCAGTAGGATCAGTCTGAACAATAAAGTGCTCCTTGAGCTCTTGAAGTAAAATCATGCAAAGAAAATACACAGCTGGTTGATGATTTTTTTCTTCAAGTCATCAATCCTAGTAACAACCTTCACGTGTGGCGAAACTAAAATAAATATGACATAAGTACGTGCAAAAACAAAAAATTCGGACACATGTGACATCAAGCAACCCACACTGGAAGCTATAGGTTGATTATACTATTGCATTTTGGTCAGTCAGCCTTCCTACAAGTAACATTAGTGTCACCGGCTATTTCCTGGTAAGGCTCCGGGATTATTTGAACGAGTTGCTGCGACCCTGGAACGAAAAGGACAACGGAAGGTACTTTCTTACCATGTCTTTTATCTAAAAAAATATCTAAAATGTTTATCTAAAAAGGTTTACAATTAACTAGGGGTATTTAGGTAGGTTTTAGTTGGTAAAAGTCTAACACGTCTACTCACTCCACCTAGACCGGGAGGGGTTATTTGATAATTTTTCAATTCCATAAAAATCTATTTACCGACTTGGTATTACACGGTTGTCACAACTTTTTACGATATAGAAGAACTTGCAGCTTTGCTTTTTTTTACAGGTTTGGTTTTTGATGGCAGTGTTACTGAGTATTTATCAAGGCATCTCCTACTTTCCCATTCATTTTCATATGTGAAGATCTTCTAAGCCTTGTTTTTTTTTTTCAAGTTATGTTGTTGATGGCAAATTGTTACTAAGTATTTGTCAAGGCATCCTACTTTTCCCATTCATTTCCATATGTTCCACATCTGAACTTTCTGCAAGACAAAGCTCTCGTATCTTGTTCAAAACACCAGACTTGGCCAGTGTGGCCTTCTGCAACTGCTTGTCGTACGACAATAGTCTGCACATGCAAGGGCCGGAGATACGCGTCGCTCCCCACTGAATCAGACGGCAATTTACATCATGTTCGATGTAAATATACGGCTAGACCGGCGAATTGTGGATGAAGATAGGCAGTAAGGTATTGCTTTTGTTTATTTGTTAATTCAAATTGCCGGTTTGATTGTAGAATCTTATTATATTATAGTTAGCCTATACTGTCCCACTGCTGGGCAAAGGCCTCCCTCCACTCCTTCCAACGATCACGGCTCCTCGCCTTCTCACTCCAATTCTTAAGGAAGCCATCCAGATGTAGAATCTTAGGATGTTTTATAATATGGTGCGGTTTTGATCACGCATGCGGGATTGCGTAATCCCCGCAAGGGTCCATTTCATACAAGGTTTTATTGTAATGGAATGTGCTCGCGGAACGCTTTTTTGAATTTTGGAATTTTCTGCATACGGAGAAATCTCGAAAGTTGGATGAAATCCGTACGACAACCGCCTACAATATTTGTGTGTTTAGAAGAAATGTTATACAGCTTTTAATCCCTGATCAAACGATGAAGTATTAGTTTTTTTTATTTGTAAAAACCGGGCAATTCCAAATCGGACTCGCGCACGAAGGGTTCCACAAAAACATCACGTTGTTGTATGGAGGAAACCCCCTTAAATAATTATTTTATTCTATTGTTTTAGTATTTGTTGTTATAACGGCAGTAGAAATACATCATCTGTGAAAATTACAACTATCTATCACGGTTCATGAGATACAGCCTAGTGACAGACCATAGAAATATCTATGTGACAGACGGAAGAACAGCGCTGTCTCAGTAATAGCGGTTCCTTTGGGTACGAAACTAAAAACCCATCAAACGGTGTGCATATTGCATTCTGGTTCAAAGTAACATTTGAAATATTGCAGCCACCCTTTCCTAAGACATAAGTTGTCATGATAATTATTACACGGGTATGTTTTTCATCTCCACTTTTCGCGCCCCTTGCCTCGCCTATTGTTGTGCAAAGGGCTCTAGTGTTCGTGTCAGATGTGATGAAGGGTCCTCGTACTTAATGGATGACTTGGGAAATATTATGGTCCGAGTTACGAAGCTTAGGCTTAGCGTACTATCGATTTAAATGGTTTTGTATACGTAGAAATAAAAGAATGTCTTAAGAAGGAGTTCTGAAGAGTTAAAGTGTTGACGATAAAAATAGAAGGAGATTGAAGACTGCAATTAAAACTAAGTGTCTAATGACCTCTACTTATGTATGTTTTCTGGGAAATTATTAATTAACTCTACCTGGTCTGGGTGGAGCGAGAGGCAGTTTCAGACTTTTACTGACAAAAACCCACCAGTTTTCCTTCAGTTGCCCGTTGCGTTCCAGGGACCCCATGTGTGGTTTATTTCATCCTTATATTATTCAAAGGTTCTAAATTATATTAAATGTAAGGTCACCGTAAAATTGTAAATACCGTTAGATTATAATCTATCTTGCGATATTGTTAACTATTGAATGATTGTAAACCGTAACATACTGTTTATAATTGAACTCATTATTTTTTGGTAGATTATAATAAATTTTACGACAGTTTACAATCTCACGAGATAGATTATAATCTAACGATATTAACAATTTTACGGCGACAAATACATAATTATGTGAGCAAGCCGCTGTGTTGTATTCTTCTAAGCGAATACTAGTAGCAGACGTTAAATTCTACAGTGTAACTGAAGGTCTCGTTTAGCGACCTTCCACTAATTTGTCAGGTAAATAAAAAGCAAGATCATTGAACTGTTAGGTAACAGTAAATACCGCGCAGTTGACATTGACACCTAAAAGAGAATTTTTACTCAAACTTGTTTAGGGCTCATTGCCAAGGTCGGCTGAGCTTCAGTCATCGGAAGGTTAGGTAAGCATAGCATAGCATAATCAGCCTTATAATGTTCCCACTGCTGGGACTCAAGCCTCCTCTTTAGGAGAGGGAACGGGCGGTAATTCACCACGCGGGTCCAGTGCGGGTTAGTGGATGTCACACGTCTTCAAATGTTTGGTTCTAGGACATGCATGTTTCCTCACGATGTTTTCCTTCACCGTTTTGAGAGCAGTGGTGATGAAATAAATTACACAAACTAATGCACCTGGCTGGGTTTAAACCCGCGACCTACAACTCGTAAGTTGAGGCCAGCCACCACTGCTTCTATTATTAGGTACTTATAGGTAACTAGCTGCTCTCAGCGGCTTCGCTCGCGTAATAGAAGAAAATTATCCCAAGGGAACATACTTCCGGGATAAAAAGTATCCTATGTCCTATTCCAGGACATGGTCTATCCGTGTACCAAGTTTCATCAAAACCGATCAAACTCACTTTCGCTTTTATAATATTAGTAAGGATTGTACCCATAAATAAATAAATGTAAATACGACGTTAAATCACTAGTGCACTGCACACTATACTATACACTTGTTCAAATAAATCGATATAAATATCTGCAAACATCCTGGGTTGTGTAATTCGATCACAAACAATTTCTTTGTCGTCCGCATCCGGTGTTCGCTCGTAGACATGCCCGCACATGTGTTTCGTTTGTAGGTGGCGGGTAGATAGCGTTAAACTCATCGGCGCATCTGTGCTACCTTCGGAGGAATAAAGACGTATGTGGTTCATACGAGTTTATGCCGAATTCTTATATGACTACTCCACTTCAATATCTTCGATCAACCAATAATCGTTTATTACAAGTCCCACAGATCGCTCTGGGTTTATCCAGTCCTCTTTCTTTGTCCAGACGATCTCCCTTTGGAATGCGTTCCCGTTGAACATCACGACGGCGTCCAGTCGGTTCACATTTAAGTTTGTGTAATCATCACAACGTTGATTTCTTGGATTCGTTTCTCATAATATCATTTTAATTTGTATGTATCTAAGTATATATTTAGTTTTGTATTCTCTCTCTCTCTCTCTCTCTCTCTCTCTATTTGTTTACCAGTAGGACGTGTTAGGTTTCTGCACCACCCTAAGATAGACTAGTAGAAAATGGCTAAGGCATTAAGTTTGCCTTTGTACAGTGTTTATGCGCATAAAGTTAAAAAAAAAAACAAACATTTTAATACATCGAATAGAGTACTTCGAAGGACTGTTTCAACAATTTGCCTGCTTCGGTTTCCCCGTCCAATTATAATTTAGCTATCTTCAAAGCTACTAGTGCATAGGCTCGTAAATTAGTGCACTTTACCATAAACGATTGAATCACTGCTTCACCTTCAGGTGGGGTCGCAGTCAAGCACCAGTTTATATCATTAAAAAAATACGATTAAAATATACAATCTTTTTTCTCTTAGATTTTTCTACTACGCACCTGTCGTGCTATATCATCTCAACCCACCGTTGATTTATTAATAAGGAATGCCTAATTAAGTCCGTTTTTGTTCCTTTAAAGTTGAATGAACAAAAATGATAAATTAAACTACTAATGTAAATGATTTGTTAACGATTGGGGATATTTGTTGATGTTCGTAGTTACACTGTCACGGGACATACAAATCAGTAACTAGATACATTATCAAGACGCGTGCAATTGCTGGACATGAACCCCTAAAACATAAACCTCCCCCTTTTACTATAAATTATTAATCAGGAAATTACTGTTCCGCACACAATTTACTCGCTATAATTAATTAATCATAACAACACTTACGACTTTATTCCGCTGAGGGTGCGACAAGTGTGCGTAGTTCGGATGAGTTCAACGACCTTGCGCCTAAGACGGAATTGTTCGACAAAATGTGTGGAGCGCGTAATATCTGTAACGTGATGGATGCGGTATCTAGGTCGCATGTTTTTGTGGTCCATTGTGTGAGAAATCGCAGACTTGGCAATGGTTATGTGAATGTGTTTCTTTATTATGATTTAGTAGACACTAGACGACTGTTTAGAGACTTACGCAAGGGGTTAAATGAAATAGCTTATGCTGAATAGTTTGCCGCTTTCTTTTGCCTGTGATAGAATGAATGTATTGTTGAAAAATAGTTTCGATACCTACCGTCGAACGTGGGAAAAATGATCAAAACTTTGGTTAGGTTTTTCACATTCACATTGGTACATATTTTTGTTGGCCTGAAATTGAGTAGAACCAAAACGGAGTACTTGTTCTGCGATTTCGGCGGTCTCTCCACTCCAGTGCCTTTAGCTCTTGCCGGAACGCCCATACCGATCTGTTCCGACTTTCGGTACCTCGGGTCGCTTGTCCAAGGGGATGGTGAGGTAGACCGGGACGTAACACATCGGATCAACGCAGGATGGATGAAATGGCGACAGGTCACAGGAACAACTTGTGACCCACGGATGCCCCTCAAGTTGAAGGGTAAAATCTACAAGTCAGTGATAAGGCCTGTTGTACTGTATGGATCAGAATGTTGGGCAGTGAAAAAGACGGATGAAAAAAGATTGCATGTAGCGGAGATGAGAATGTTAAGATGGATGTGTGGTGTGACAAGAATGGACAAAGTGAGAAATGAGTATATTAGGGGAAGTTTGAAAGTGGCGCCGGTAACTGAAAAGTTGAAAGGGAATCGTTTGTCTTGGTATGGTCATGTAAAAAGAAGAGATGAAACGCGTGTTGCTAAAAGAGTTATGAATTTACATGTGGATGGATGGAGAGGGAGAGGGAGGCCAAAGAAAAGATGGATGGATTGTGTGAAAAGTGATATGAATGAAAAGGGAGTTAGTGATAGCGTGACGAGTGACAGGACAGAGTGGAAGAAAAAAACGTGTTGCGCCGACCCCAAATAAAACGGGATAAGGGCAGGAAGATGATGACATTGGTACATATTTTTATTATTGATTTCTCACAAAGCATCGGTTTTTATTACATTTAATTTATGAATAAACAGGAGTACTTAAATGCTGGGAAATATTTTTAATAAACGCGAAGATACCCTTAAATTTTTTGTTCCTATTCACCCCTGCGTTCCTATTCACCCCATTGAATGTAAGTACTCATTTCGTGATATTAGTTTGGTATTCATGTCCAGTTTTGCACACTACAAGATCGACTCTTGTTACTGTCATTGTCGTTGCCTTGAAGTAAACAGTTATGTAGACGCCATTAAATTTCTACTTAGTATGTGCATTATGTGTCGTTGCAGCACTCCATAATAGTTACTCATGGGAAGTTACGGGAAGCCTACCATTAGCGTAACCTATGAATCGACGTCTTTATGAACATAGCGATTACTTTTTACACTTATATTACAATAAAACAGTAACAATGCGTTCTCCATTTATTACTGCATGTAATATGTAATAGCTCCCAGGTTTTATCCATAGATTTAATTGAAGTGATCTTGGTGAGGCCGTCCTTGTGCCACGGCTGTAGGAAATCGTAGTAAGTATGGATGGAACGATTTATTCTGCTTTAAATGTTCTTGTGACTATTGCAACTTATCTGTGTGAAAGAATTTGGTGTACTTTTTTATGGCTAGTGTTGAAATGGCTTGTCCGGTGTTTCGAAAACACTAGTTCGTGTGACGGTTCCGCTAAAGGATTATAATTTAAGTTCGCTATTGAATATTGTTGGCGCATCTAAAACAATTTTTTTGATCTAGTAATACGTAAATCCGCACTCGTGTACGATTGGACAGGAAATCAGGACCATTAATTACCTCATACATACATAACCGTATTATAATTTTTTTCCCCAAGATAATTTATCAATTTTAGTGTTGGTTTTTTAAACATAAGTTAATTAACATTAAACAGTCTAGTTACAGTTTCGAAGGAGTTTTAGTGTACCATTTTGTCGAGTCCCTTCACTAGCACCATCTTTTTGCCTTATTTGGGATCGGCTCAGAATGTTCAACCACACATGCCAACCACATTGTCAAGGCGGTAGAAGTAAATAAATAAGTTTATACGTATTTTTGGTCAATTAATGAACTGAACTGATTTTGATAAGACTAAATTAACTTTGCCCTTGCTCTAAGATAATTTTTTTAACTATTTAAATACCTTTATTCCGCCAGGGTCTATTCATGACCAAAACCCAATCTCGTCATCTCTTTTGTCACTTATGGGGATTGAAGTACTAAACGAGATGGAGTTTGCGACTCCATCTACATTCACATACGACTCTGGCGAATAGGCCGCGAAAACTCGTTGGACCAATCCGACGTGGGTGGTTAAGGGTTAATTCACGGGCGGTAAGCATGGTCTTGGCTCATCATCATCATATGCTATGTCGGCAACCTTAGTTCTGTTGGTGATCTGATGAAATATTAACCAGACGAAAAGCGGTGTTCATCAAACCACTTTGATTCTACCCAGAGGTGTGCATATTTGCTTACTATGATGGATGGCTGTTTGAAAAGCATCGATCCGATAAAGCTGCTTCGAATATATTTACTGACAGATTAAAACAATTTGCCTGTAACATCAGCCAGTACTATTTTTTGCATGATGGTGTTGAAATGTATGAATTGCATTTTTTTTGCTAGTTCGTGTGTCTACAAAACATTGCCAGACTATTTTTAATCAACTCGACTGTATGACAGCAGCTATGTTATGACTGTCTCTGTCTATCCTAGAAGGAAGTAGTGTTTTTCGAGAGTAATATGTTTCTCTATTTCTTCGGCTCGCTTTATAACCAAAACGACTGAATGGGTTTTGAAAAATGAAGTATCATTAGATTTTTAGGGTTCCGTACCTCAAAAGGAAAAAAACGGAACCCTTATAAGAACTTTGTTGTCCGTCTTTCAGTCTGTAAACACTCTTTATCTCAAATTAAAACTAAAAAATAATACTCAGTTCTGCTGTCCCTTGAAGCTGTGAAAAAATCAAACTTCTGAGTTAACGAAAAAAAGTATCGGCTGTTTATGTCGCAAAAAAAACGTATATTTCGACACTCTTAAGAAAATCAAAATTCATAGGGTACATCCCGTTGACTTAGTTAGATGCAATGCGACAATTCTAGTATACTCGTAGGTAGTTATTTCTTTTGCTAGATCATTCGAAGAGCAGTGGTGGCCGAGTGGTAATTACCAGTTGTAGGTCGCGCGTTCGAACCCAGCCAGATGCATTACTTTGAGTAATTTATTTCATCCCCACTGCTCTCAAAACGGTAAAGAAAAACATCGTGAGGAAACCGACATGTCCTATAACCAAAAATTCGAAGACATGTGACATTCACCAACCCGCGTGGTGGATTAGGGCGCATTCCCTCTCCTAGAGAGGAGGCCTGAGACCCAACAGTGGGATCATTTAAATGGCTGATGATACTAGATCATTCTAAACACTGCTCTAAGAACATACCTGTTAACAAAAGTCTGTATCAATCAATTAATGTTGACGAGTTACTTTATAATATATCCAAATGAAAAATTTGAGGAACATAAAGTCGTAAGTACTACTGTACTACGTACGCCATTTAATTAAACGGTCGCTGGTTATTTGTATGTCAGTCACAAGCACAATGGTTTGGTATTAAAATAATTGGGTCGACGGTTGCCCCCGATGCGACCGAGTCTAGACTAGACGTAAAAATGTCCATTAATAATAATAATAATAATAACCATTTATTTCAGGCATCGAAGGCCCATAGAAAAAATACATAAAATAATCTTATAAAATAATAAACTAATAAATATCATAACAACAAAACTTGAACTATTTATAATTTAACACATCGGCGTCGTGTTCCGCTGCGTGGTGTCGCGTAGCCGTCCTCGGAAACGTCGATACACGACACCTTTCGGCCAAAAGTCCTCTCTCAAAAAGGTCTCCAGATGGTGGGTTGGAACTCGTATCACGATCGACTTGAAGTTGGTGTCGTGGCGCGAATCCAGCCTTTCGACCCTCAGAGTCCAGTTGCTTTTTATCTTCATATACTCTACGACTTCCTCAACCTTCGTAGAGCAATGTAGACGTGAAATATACCATTATACCATTGTTCTATATGTACTAACTGAGTATTTACGGTCTTGTGAATTTGGTGGCGAGATTGCGACGTTGTAGTTACGACAATACTGTTACACATAAACCTAAAAATGCTAATTTAAGACTCAAATATCTTGGATCCTGTACTAGGAGTAATTTATTTATTTATTTATTTAAATCTTTATGCACAGAGTTGTACAAAGGCGGACTTAATGCTAACTGCTATTTTTTAGGAGTGAGTGCACATTAAAACGGTGAAGGAAATGATCGTGAGGAAACTGGCTTGTCCTAGAACCCAAAAATTCGAAGACTTGTGACAACCACCAATCCGCACCGGGCCCGCGTGGTAGATTATGGCCCGTTTTCTCTCTTAGAGAGGAGGCCTGAGTCCTAGCAGTTGGAACTTTATAAGGCTGATTATGATATGCTATACCTTCTGGTTCTCTCGTTTCGTCACAAACATCATCCACCGCTTTCTTTCAGGTGATATTGGGGTCAAGAGCTGGCTCATCACAAACTAAAAAAGAACCTAGTAATTAAAATAATTGCTGACCAAGTTGCAGTCAAAACGATTTTTTTAAATTTATTATATTTACCTACATAAAATTGTTCTGTGTCTGGGTGTAATTTATCTATAATATGTATGTATTTAAAAATATATACGTATGTTTATCATTGTCTAGTACCCATAAGACAATCTTAGCCTAGTTTGGGACTAGATAGCGTTGTGTGATAGTTGTGGAATATTATATTATTATACTAGCTTTTGCCGCGGCTTCACCCGCGTACAAAATCCCAGGATAAAAAGTATCCTATGTGTTATTCTGGGATATGGTCTACTCGTGTACCAAGTTTCATCGAGATCCGTTCAGTAGTTTTTGCGTGAAAGAGTAACAAACATCCAAACATACAAACTTTCGCATTTATATATTAGTAGGATTATATTATACTAGCGACACGCCCCGGCATCGCTCGGGTGTTTCTCCACTATTTAATAGATGTTATTATACATATAAAAATTGAATCACTCTATTTATTAAAAAAAACCGCATCAAAATCCGTTGCGTAGGTTTAAAGATTTAAGCCTACATAGGGATATAGGGACAGAAAAAGCGACTTTGTTTTATACTATGTAGTATACAGGGTGTAAAAAGACCGATCACATACCCGTTAACTACACATTCTGTACATATAACTAAGTCATTTTGGCCAAAAAATATTGCTGGGAAACAAACTTTTTTTTCAACCTTTAAAAAAATGACGCTTTTCCTAGCGCGCAATGTAAAGCGTCCAACTGATTGTGCCGGTGTGTGTGTAGTACGTATACGATAGGCGAGGCGCGGCGCCCGGGCGTCGCGCGCGCTTTGAATGGTGTAGGTATTACGTTAAAGGTTTGCTACACGGTTGCAAACTAGCGTTCCAACTTGGTTCTAACCAAGGTGGCCATGGTTCATGCTGCGGCTGCAAGGATGGTAAACCACACGCCAACAGGTTCGGTGGTTGGAAAAACGCGCCACGGATTGCAACTAGCAAGGTCACCTTGGTAGTGACATGGCATTTGGCATTACAACCATGGAGCCCTTTAGTAGGCTCTTGGTAATTAAAAATTTCTGTGTTGTGTTCAATTACTTACGTTTACACGAAATAAGTAGGTACAGTTTTTAAATAGCTTGAGTACTAACCTACACTGTCCGTCGCTTCAGCTGTCATCCAACACAGGTGGCCTCTCGACACTGACGAGCTCCGGTTCGAACTGCCGACCTCCCACGCGGAGACAGATGCGCGCCCTAGCCCGCGTGTTTTCATGAACCCGTTCTAGGATTCCTTTTTGAGCTGACCGCTGCTTAAGTTCTTCAAACACATCAAAAATTTTCTGTCGCATTTCAGCAGCGGTCTCGCATGGGCGGTCAAACACCCTATTTTTGACGTAACCTCACAAAAAGAAATCCAGAGAGGTTAAATTAGGCGAGCGAGCTGGTCATGCGTGAGGCCCAAATCGTCCGATCCAGTTGTCTCCGAACAGCATAGTCAGTTGCTCACGAACTGGTCTCACGACATGAGGCGGCGCACCGTCGTGCTGGTACCACAACCCAAGCCTCTGAGCTAGTCGCATCTCTTTTAAAGTGTCGGTTAGGTACCCAGTAATAAAATGGAGGTAGGCAGGCCCGTCCATTCTCGGTGGCAAGAAAACTGGGCCTAGGATCTGGTTTCCCACAATGCATTTGATTTGGATTGACGAAGCACCAATAATGGGTATTTCGGCGGTTCCACATTCCATTATTTGTGAAAGTACTCTCGTCGGTAAAAATAATTTTATGGTCAAAGTTTCGGTCCTGGCTCAACAGCCACCTGCAGTAATCCATGCGACGCATCGCGTCGCCTGGCACGAGCGCTTGCACACGATGGATTTTGTAATGCCGTTGCCTATCCCTCCTCAACACTTTATGCACAGTTGAATGGGAAACCGTGTGCCGAGCGTGATGACCATGCCGCCTCCATGACACTTCACACACAAACACGCAACACACTCACAATATCGAAACTAAGCCTATCACTCTAACACTTTCACTAATATCAGTCAGACTATCACACAAAACAACACAAACCTAATAACAGTAATTCGTAACAAAAAAAACACGAGTGCATTCGATGACGCAAGAAATTGAACTAATTCGCAATAAATAAAAATAAAATTCCTATAAATTGTTTGCGGGGATAGGGAGGAGGTCGGACCGCGGGCGGCTCTTTTGATGTCACAGGTGCGCACCGCCACGGTGGGCGGTAACTTTCTTTGAGCACAAGCCGCTCGCATGCTACTGGCTGCTGGCGCCAGCGCCAGCATGGTGTAATAACAAAATATCGCTCTAGTTATAAATAATTACCTAAATTGTATTTGCGTAAATCTGTTTACGTAAATTACTATTTAAAAAAAATGTTATCAATGAACACAGAAAAATGAAATTCTGACTAAATTCTGATTAGTATTTTGTAAAATACGTAGCTAGTAGGTAGTTGTAAAGGCCGCAGTCGGTAAGTATCTTAGTTCAGACTGCTGCAATTGTGCAGCTTCGATTTATTTTGATGTTGGGAAACCATCAAAATTACCTCGCACTCTGATGGGGCGAGAGGAAATTTTAGACTTTTATTGACTGAAACCCAATGTTGTTCCTTCAGTTGCCTTTGCGTTTCAAGGTCGCGATAACTATTTCGAACGTTCTCGCGACCCTTTCAGGCATCGTTTCTTTCGGGACCCATCAGTTTTGCTGACAGCTTCCACATCGCGCCGTCCACCAGGGTTTGGTAGTTATTGAACGGAGAGCTACCCATTGCTCTCCGTCTGCAAGCCTGCGTCTAAGGTGGCTGGTTTCACTTTGTGACTCCCGATCGAAGAAACGCGCCGCGTGCTCGTTCCATGTTTTGAAATGTAATTTAGTCGGTACCTACCTACTAAACATTTTTATAAAGTGAGGTAGGTAGGCACTTACGAGATTTATTTACAATCATACTTAACAGGACGGCTTTTTATTGCTTAGGCGTTACAGCCTTATGCATTAGAAGCCATCCTTACTAGAAATCATCCTCAAAAATGCCTACAATGTTCGTTAAAACGACACAAGTACCTAGTGAGGTTTATTACGTTGTTATTTTAAATGTAGGTAGGGCTTGAACCTAGGTAGAAGTTTAAACCTAGGATTTCAAGTTTAGTTTTTAGATAAGTGACCCCTCGCGCTCTGTGTGAAATGAAAGGGAGTGTCAGACTTTTACCGATCTTTAGTCAGTAAAAGTCTGAAGCTCCCTCTCTCTCTCTCCGATCGTTGTTCCTTCAGTTGCCGTTTGACGCGGCCATGGTATACCATCATAATAGCAGCGGAGTTTCCCCTCGGGGGCGTTGCACCTTCACATGTGAGGACTGTCGCCTCCAAAATCCTACGATGACAGGCCGCATTTGGCTCGCCTCGCAGGATGCCGTGCAGTATCCCTGTATCATGAGGATGGCTATAACCCTTTGAGTCATCTTCAATCCGTGCGACCGAGTCTACACCGGGGCTCCGTTAACGTACAGGGACTGCACAAACCCCGCGTAGAGCCTCCGGAAGGAGACGTCTGGACCTGCCAGATTGGGGAAGATCTGCTTCAGCGCAGTCGCGTTTAGGTAGTAGGCTACCTACCCAATTTCAAAATTAAAACAATTTCAAAATTCAATAATCAAAGTTTTTGTTGAAAACGTAAAATCGCGCGCGTCGATCAGCTGAGCCCGTATTGCATTGGTCGTTGAACTCGGAACCTCGCGCGGTAGTGTGCGTGCGTAGTATTTTGTGTTCATTGCATTTTTGTAACTTCAAATGATTAATTTCTTATGAAAAATTAATAATTTTGATAATGTTTGTTCAGAAGAAAGTTTTCTAATGATGTTTAGAATACGATTTTGAAAAAAAATTGGTTTTTTTATTTCAACTTTGACCTTGAATATCTCCGAAACTATTGAATTCCCAGGAAAGTTGTAGAAGAAAAAACTGTCCCAGTGATGGGTAGAATACGTAGTTTTCGTTTACGTTAAGGGTCTTTTTACACCCGATATATTAATTAATTTGGCAAAACGTATTTTTTTATTTATTAAGTATTGATTAGATTGGCCGTTATGTTAATTATTAAATCAATAACGTGTCAGCCAATCAAAGTTACTTTTAAATCCACCCACATCGAACACTACAAGCACTCATCAATTATCGCCCTGACAAGTGTGTTTACATATTATTAACGTAAGCTTTGGTAGCAGGATGCGCCACCGTCTAGCACTGGCTGATTTACGACCTCCCTAGCAATCAATTTTCATCCATAAGAATAGGTCCTAGAGTACAAAATACAAAAAGATAATTTAATTTAAACGGTCAAGTGCAATAAGGACATAAGTGCAAAACTTTCAAAGTTCGAATTTGTGCAGACCGCAGAAGTTTTAGTAAACCTGTCAATAGAAAGTAAACCATTGGATGTTAGAAATAAAGTTGAAGATGGATTGTAGATGCATGGAGTACAGTTGGTGTTCCCACATTTGAGGTAAGGAAACACGATACGGGATTGGTTTTGTGATTAAAATGTGTTTGGATTGGACGTTTCGATATCTCTTTCGATCGTGATTTCGTTTGCGTAACGTACTGATGTACGTTTACGTTTGCGGGATTGACTGATGTTTACTTGGTACACATTTTTCTTTTCCATTTCCTTAGATGAATGAACATATTTTTTTTTGTGAGGCTGAACATCGAGTAATTGTACCTATTCTCCACAAACTCCACAGAGCGGTTTGCACTGCAAATCCAGAAATAGTATTAACAACAAAATTAATCTTTGTCGAAAATGCTAAAGAAACAAACAGGATGTGCTAATTAGTGGTTAGGTATAGGATTTCTGCTTGTTAGCATTTACAATAAAAAGCCAGTAAAAGGAACCAGCCTTATGCTTTTTTACTTGAACCTTCGTTGATTTAAATAAATCTTAGAATTCATTGTCCTGCATACTGATGGATAGTGTAAAAAAAAAATAACTTACATTAGTTCTATTTTTTTTTCACCTAATTAAATCCAACTTAACCCAATGGGCAACCTAAACACACTGTGCTGTGACTGTGGAGTCTCGAACACTTAAAAGAGCAAACAATATAACGACAAAAATAATAACAAAGAATAACAAAATATCAGAAGAAAATGAATGAATTAATGATTCTTCTAAAATTATGACAATCCAATGTAATGATTTTATTTATTTTAGAATTTAATTTAATCTAGTTTTAGGACATTTATATTATCAATCTGTTCGACACAATTTACATTGTTTTATGAATAAAGATACTACTACTACTACTACTACATACTACAATAAAAAAAATAAGCCGAACAAGATTATGATGTAGTCAGAAAACCTCCATATTGAAGAAGACGACGACAAATTATGAAAGAAATTTTCAAAAGAATTTAAAAATTAAATAAATATAAAATTGAGAGTGTAATTTTTGGTATAATTGTGAAAAAATTTTTTGTTCCTCTTCCTCAAGCAGAGGAGCAAAATATTTTTAATATCCCTGTTGATGGAGATTCAATTTCTTCGTATAATGCTTCGCAAAATTGACAAAGAAAAGCTTCAACGTCATAAACTCATAACACAACAATTTTATTATTAGAAGATATAAAGATGACATAATAATATCCGTGCGATTCTATCAAAAATTTCTATTCAATGTCGATGATAGAATAGAATAATACTTTATTGTTCTCCAAAACAGTTACAAAATTTAAATCTATGGGTACAATAGCGATCTCGATATCTACAACTTTGGAATCTTTATGATGAATAGAAAAAAAAAAATGTTCCAGACATATAATAATATACGAAAGGGACGGTAGTTGTGGTGCTTATTTATGGTACATCTACATACTCGTACATAATTGATAACGGAACTGCGATAACATTTAATTCAGATGCCTAAAATAATCGTGAGAGAAACGCAAAGATACGTTTAGAATCAAATAAAATAAACCATAAATTCATAATAAAAAATGACACATTATAATGTACTAAATAACCTCTTTGCTAGCAGTTTCATAATCAACAAAACGAGAAAGACAAAGATCTAATAAATTAAAAGCAGATCCCGAAATGCGTAAGTAGGTACGGCGAAAATTACGAACAGAAATACTCAACAGTATTAACGAAAACTTGGCAAAGATTCTAAGTCCAAAAGTCTAAAATATTACACCATGTATAAGGCTTAACTCCGCAAAATGTGTTCGACTACTTCCGGATTCACTCGGGGATTACTTTAATCTTTTACGTAATATATCTAGAGCTCTTAGCACAAAATAGATAGGTACAGAAGATAATCTCACGTATGTACTTCAATTTTTATACCTACGCTTGGTGGACGCAAACTGAATGATCGTTTGAGTCGGAATTGTTCGACGAGCGGACCGAGGCGCTCCGAGATATCGTGTCCGTGAGCGGTTTCTATGTGTGCGTTGCTCGAGCGCGCTTTGTATGTAGGTAGATTGACTTCTGTACCTATATATTTTGTGCTCTTAGTATCGGCAATATCAGTAGTAAGCTTGTGTCGGTTTTAAGTTGGTTTAAGCGTATGAGTGAGTTCTAGTCGCAAATGCGTACTATTCAGAAATTTCCAGTTGTTAAAATTGTTGTTATAAGATGTTTTAGTAAGTAGTATTTGCTTATTACTACTGGTCTGCTAAGCATTTGCGTATCAAACCAGTGCTTGTGGCAGCCAGTGGCTCTGTAACGTGGTCACTCACATGTGCCTCATCATAAAACTTAAAGTCGTTCGAATCAGAAATGACGATGTCCGCTAGAAAACCAAGATTACAGACAGCTCAAAAAAATGACAAACTTAATGCTCACAAAACAGATTATCGATGGGGTCAAAAGTTTCTGCAGCAGCATGTTGGCGACCGCGTAACGTCGAAATATGGAAGACACAGCTCTGGAAAGCTTTCCACAATCTGGGTGGATCGATGACCTGGTGAGGGTCGTAGCAATGCGATGGCTGCGAGAGCGAGACCCATATGACCGGTAGTTGTGGCAAAACTGGCAGGGACGCTGATGTCCAACAGTGGACGTCTTTCGGCTGAAATGATGATGAAGATAAAATGCGCAACCAAACTTGCTTGATACTTGAATCTGTCTAATTAGACAGTTTACTAGCTTTAACAAACTTGTAAATTGAAAATCCGTCAAATAAATTTGATGTGAAACTAAAAATCATTATTTCTTTCGATAGCAATAAACAACACAGGATATAAATTGTCAATATAAATACATAATGTACAAAATTTGGCACAGTTACACTAACCCACGTCCGGTTTATTTACGCAGTGATCGAATTAATGCAATTCATTAGGCAATCAATATCGTATCTATTTGTTCATTAGCGTAATGTTAATATGTATTGGAGATTTATTCTATTATACATATGTATAGACTAGCTGGTGCTCCCGATTTTGTCAACGATAGACTCGTAAAACAAGACACTACCTACCATAATATATTTGGTTACAATTTCAAGAAGTTTTTATTTTCATAACAGAACCCAATTATTTTTTATAACAAAACAACCCTAAGTTACTCTGGCTTACATTCTAAGATTTATAACTTCTACTAGGGAAAGACAGTCTCGTAAAGATCCAGCCGTTTCAGAGATTAGCTGGAATAAACAGAAAGACCGACTAAAGTGCAATTTTTTTAAGGCGTTTTGTAAAACCTTTAAAAAAAATGCACTTTTGTCGGTCTAATATGCTTTCATATGCATTTAGTAAAAAAAAAATGTTTTTATATTACAAAACACACTTCAATTTTATTAGTATGTATAGAAAATTGGTGACTTGTTGTAGAAATGTTAAAGCAAGAAAGAGTAAAAAAATCTGGTGGGGACCTGTTAAAATATTTGCCAGACTGATATTAGAAGGACCGAAAACCGAAAAAGACACTCCAAAGCTCAGGATTCGGTAAATGCAGTAATTTAGATCCCTTTGCCGGCTGAACCAGACAACCTAGATGCGAAAGGCGGAAGAAGGAAGCCTATGTGCAGCAATCTACTGCAATAAATTGAGCTGATTGATTGATTGGAGCGAACTGGCCAATTGGCTTCTCAAAGGAGAATCAGCTGCCTGTTTATCAATAGAGAAAGTAATCACGATGGTGAATTGATGATATAACACTGAGGCAGGACGCAAACGTGTGTCTTGTGTGAGATACAAGCTACTGATGATGAATATTTGATTTCTATAGAACCAGTATGAAATTATCCACTCCCTGCGCATACGTAAACATTTTTTGTGTCCAGTTTCTTCCATTTAACACATACGCATGACGATCAAAAAATGTTCGGTGCCGGTAATTGAAAACTTTTGTGCTAAAGTCTACATTTGCAAAGCCTTACAACTTAGTGTGAGCAATCTTGTTTACGACTTAACAAATATTTTTTTTAAGAACAAAGGTATCCAATCAAAACAAAAGACTTCGCTCATTTATAGCTTTATCTGTCTCTCTCTCTCTCTTTCTCTGAAAATTTGATGTCTACAACACACCATATTTACTACAAACATCCGCCATCTTCAAAGTAAAGAAAACTTTAAATTGCAAATCCTCGGACTTAGGACACACCGACACACGGTTTCCTCATTTCACATAAACACTGCTGTTCCCGACACGCAATCCGGGTCAAAACGCAAAGGAAGACAAAGCCATATAAAACAAAGCGACGCGAATGCTCCTTGCCAAGTATACACACATAATAAAAACGAAGCAACGACTTTTGAACTCTTGGGAATCTTGAAAATTGTTTGCTATTAACTTGAAAATGATTCTTGCTTTGTAGCAGTAGTTGGTCATAAGAAGATACTAGATAAAGTTACCAAATAGGCACTCGAATAGTCATGCCTGATATTTTGGCACTGATCAGATATTTGTAATGATTTTTTTCTATTTAACAAAAATATAATGATATGAAAAAGCTAATGATAGAGAAGATTGGATGAATGGAGGGGAGGTCTTTGCCCTGCAGTAGGACACAAAAATAATTTTGACGGTTATTTGTAAAAGTGTGGAAGGGGCTTAACATGAACTCTTGAAAATTTTGACAATTAGTTGCTATTAACTTGAAAATTACTCTTGCTATAAAGCAGTAGTTAGTTGGTCAACAGATGCCTGATAAGATGGCACTGATGAGATATTTAACATGATTTTTCTCACTCGCCAGAGGCCTCAATTGCTTTATTGAAAGAAAACGTGCCAGGCTGTCCGGTTGAATTTCAATTCAAACATATAAACCCCATGACAGTCATAAAGGCTTTCCGGCAAATAAAAATAAAATTAACCGAGGACCTATGGGGAATGTCTGTTAAAGTTTGTACATCTATAATCGAGACCGTAGCACCATACTTGGCTTTAATTTTTAATTTGTGTGTGGACCAAGGAGTCTTTCCAGATGTAATGAAATTCAGTAAAGTTATACCTCTTTTTAAATCTGGCGACCATAATGACACCAATAATTATAGACCTGTATCCGTGTTGCCGGTTTTCAGTAAGGTCTTTGAAAAAGTTATGCTCAATCAAATGCTTATTCATTTTAACAGTAATAAAATCTTACACGAACAGCAGTATGGTTTCACCAAAGGACGTTGTACGACTGATGCTGGTGTCTCCTTATTAAAACACATATTTGCAGCGTGGGAGGAAGCCCAAGATGCTATTGGAATCTTCTGTGACCTCTCAAAGGCTTTTGATTGTGTTAATCATGAAACC
Organism: Mythimna lalbum; assembly: GCA_949319445.1. Taxonomy (NCBI): domain Eukaryota; kingdom Metazoa; phylum Arthropoda; class Insecta; order Lepidoptera; family Noctuidae; genus Mythimna; species Mythimna lalbum. Next base: position 11,770,296 of record OX439357.1, on the reverse strand, counting down.
TTGCTTTTAAAGCTAGAACATTACGGATTAGGTAAACTTGCACTAAGCCTAGTGAAATCTTATTTAAATGACAGGCAACAGCAAGTTCAGATAAATGGTGTAAATTCACGGGGCTTAAAAATAAAAATGGGGGTACCACAGGGCTCTATATTGGGTCCGTTCCTCTTTCTGGTGTACATAAATGATCTACCGCATTTATTGAAAAAACAACCACATATAGTATTGTTTGCTGACGATACATCTTTAATATTTAAAATCAATAGACGTTCCACACGTATTGATGACGTAAACAACGCTCTACAGCAAGTCCAAAACTGGTTTACTGTTAATAATTTAGTACTAAATGGAAAAAAAACGAAGTGCATAAGATTTGCGTTGCCGAATGTTAAAAGTAATGACTTGGAAATAATATTGAACAAGGAGAAACTAGAAATCGTCGAAAACACGGTTTTCCTGGGAATCACGCTCGACTCGAGGCTACAATGGGGCCCTCATTTAACATCTCTGGCAGGACGGCTTAGTTCAGCAGCATATGCTGTCAGAAAAATCCGTCAATTTACTGATGTACATACCGCGAGGCTGGTCTATTTTAGTTACTTTCATAGTATCATGTCTTACGGTATTTTGCTATGGGGACGGGCTGCAGACATTGAGTCTATTTTTATTCTGCAGAAAAGAGCTATCAGAGCCATATACAATCTTCGCAGGCGCGATTCTCTTAGGGAATTATTTAAAGATATAAACATCATGACGGTACCTTGTCAATACATTTATGAAAATATAGTGTATGTCCGGAAAAATATTCATCTTTTTACTAAAATAAGTGATAGGCACAATTTTAATACTAGAAATAAGGACAAGTTAGATCAACCTCGATTCAGGTTAGCTAAAGTAGCTAGTTCTTTTATGGGGTACTGTGTAAAATTTTATAATAAAATTCCACTAGAAATTCTCCAATTAAACGAGTCAAAATTTAAAACCTGCATTAAACGCACACTATGTAGACAAGCATATTATAAATTGGAAGATTATCTCCTTGATAAAAATGCTTGGCTAAATGCCGGTCCTGCTCCACAGCCACATACTTTTGTAGCTACAAATTAGTCTTTATATATATATTCGAAGAGATGCTGCTGCCCTTTTCGTATTGTTGTTTTCAGTATTTTATTTTTATTTGATTAGTTTATTTCAATAGGACTTAGGATTCTTTACATGTTATATCTAAAAATAATAGCATTGTATAATGTAGAAGCACTTTTTTTCCAAATTTGTGAATGTGAAGTACCATGGAGCATTTTTGTTAGGTTACAACTTTTTATTATTTTATTTTTTTGACATTGCGAGCATGGCAGTTGAGAGTTTGACATGCTCACTCAAATGTCTCGCTGTTGGTGGCGCGTGTTATTGGGTCATTCGGTTCCCTTCAAAATGCTTGAGCTGAGTGGGGCTGATGCACGCGTCATGCTCGTGAACGGGTGCCGTCAGATGAGACTGGTCATCTCTTAGCTGCCAGTGGCTTAATTCAGTTTTTATCTTTTAATATATTTTTTATTTTTTTCTACATTGTGCTCACATAATAGAAGCAACAAGAAATATGTAACCAAACACTATATGTAACACATATGATTTAAAAGAGTGTCCATGGAGTTTCTTGCACGTTCTTCTCCATAGAGATCTACTCTTTGGAACGTGCAATTTAGCTTCACTTGTTTGTTTGACTGACCGACATTTTGACAATTCAAAAGTGCCTGTAATTGGTCTATTTGAAATAAACGTTTTTGATTTGATTTGATTTGATTTGATTTCTTAAGTAGCTAAGGACAGAGAAGAGTGGATGAATGGAAGAGAGGTCTTTGCCCTGCAGTAGGACACAACAAGCTCATAATAATAATTTTGATGGTTATTTGTAAAAGTGTGTTAACATGAATAGGTCCTGAATTTTTTTATCAACCAGGTTTTTTTCGCTGAAACTTTTGAAGAAGAATAAAAAAAATGAACATACCTAATTGAAACAACAATGGAATCAGAAATCAGATTAAGAGGGTTCTTTTTCACTCGCCTATCGTAAACATCGAAAATGGACCAAAAGCTTGGTACTTCATCTAATGCAATCCAACGCGATGTTTGACGAAAAGGCAACACAAAAAAAGAGAGATAACGTCTTAAAACTCTGTTAGTATTCGGTAATTCCGAGATTTAGTCGAATATTTCACAAAACTTGCTCCAGGAAATAGCTGTTTTTTTAAAACCGTTAAAAGTTTTTGAAAAACGTGGTCGTCATTTAGAATGTTAATAAAATTTGCAAGGCTTCTATAGTTTTACTTTTTAAATTTTTAGGCAAATTATGAAGTGTCAAAGTTCATACAAAATAGGAGATTTTCAGAGGTTTTTACTGGATTAGTTTTACACAAATTTAGAAATTGATTTCTGTAGAAGCCTAGATAATATCCACAAGATACGGTGTTTCCAAAATATCTAATGAAAAATGTGTAATAACGTCATAATCAGTTATGGGCGGTTGTATAAAAAACCGTGAAAATGTGAGTCATGATGCACACACACCTTAAGGGACTGATGTGGGAAATTTTAATTAAGAGATTTAAAAAGTAAAGAAGATAAGTTTGGAAAGCATATGGGTGAAAGCATTATGAACATACCAGTAACATTAAATAATAATACAAGTGATACATGAAAACGAAACGGAAAATCTTTCTTGACTGTGTGTTCTTATTTATTCGCTCTCTCTTCCTTAAAATTTAAGATCGTTAACGCTACCAAATAGCTACAATTCGATTCCGATGCAATATTCATATTTGACGATATGCCGTGCCAATTTCCGTCGTCGTGGAAAACTCAATTTTCCACCTGTCTTATTCGATCTCCTTTGAATGTTCGCTTCTGGTAAACCTAGGTTTACGTTTAAAGGATACAGTTATGATTTTGGTGCTTTAGGAGATCGTAACTCCTGACGTGATGAAGAAGAATTAAGAAAATCTTGAGGATTTTGACGCCTAATATGAGCAAAATGAATACCTAAGAAATTATAATGATGTGGAGTGACTACTGAGAAACGTCTAATAAAGAAGTATGCAAGAAAAAAAATTGTTGCACCGACACCAAATAAATTGAGATCTATAAAGATACCTTCGTTGCTGTCAAAGTCGACCGCTGTGAAAACAGTGCGAGGAATTGACGATTTGATCATGTTCGAAGGATAAACTTGACTGGAGATCTCCCAAGACCGACGTTTGGAAGAAAACGGTGGTCTTTGTTTGTTTGGTATGGGAAAAAATTTAGGCCAACAAAAAAAAAAACAAGATAATCCAACGACGATTTGTAATAACGATCAAGTTCGATAGCATAATCTCGTAACACGAAAATGGGGGGTGGGTGTAGGAGGGTAAATAACCTACGTACTCGTACAGTGCTACAAAATATTACAAAAAAATTAATGGAAATCGGTCAAACCGTTTCAGAGGAGTTCCTTTATATAAGAAATACTTTGCCACGAGAATTTATATATTAGATCCTATCATATTACTAAGCAAACAGAACATTAAATACCAATCTGTTTATTCATATCTGATTACCGTTATTCTATTCAGGCGTAATTTACAGTAGGCTCGTATTTGTCGACAGCATGTGTTCAAATAACTCCACAGTCATACATCATGTGCGGACTAGCCTTATTTACGTAATATTTGTTATGGATTTGTATGTTGATTTGATGTTTTACACAGTGCATACATAAATCATGCTTGCTGAATTTGATCGTAAACTAGCCAAAAACGGTTTGGTTTTAGAATTTGTTGTATAACTTTGATTCTATGTTTGCAATGGATTGGATGATTTTAATCTTCTTCTTCTGCTTATTTCGTGACAATCTGACTCGAATTTGGTCCGGCCAATATTTGGCCACCTGTACAGCTCTGTCGTTGGCCTCGCATATGTCGTGGAAGGTGCAAGTAGTTGTGCAAGTTGAATAATTTTGGATAATTGTAATCAAGGGTTGGGAATAATCACGTTTTGTTTTTCTTACCACCTATTTCGAAAACAATACTTTGATTGAATTTTACGAGTGCCATAAACTGAGTCTTGCGTACTCGAAGATATATAAAATCCTATAGTGAACAGCAAAATGTTTCCAAGTATGGAACTATACCAAACTTTTAACATTTTCAATTGTGCTTTGTGCACATTAAATTACTTACGCAACTGTCTGGAAAAGATGTTCTGTATAGCATTATTACACCTAATTTTTAAGTTTGATTACGGTTTGATTATCCCTAGTTAGAAATAAAGACCATCATTCATCACGCCATCTTTTAAAGCTTTGTCAAGTTAGGCGTGATTTTAGTTGCCTATAAGGTTTCATACAGTATTCAAGCTTTTGTTGCGTAATATGCGGTTACTTTGTCTTGCTTGAATGTTTTAACCTCATTGTTTTGTTGATCATAATCACCCTTTAGTAGTCTGCTACTGGACGTTTGCATTATGCATTTCTGTTCGCACATAATTTGACTTCATTCACGGTTACTTGTTACTAACTTCTACCACCATATAAAGTCATCGATCGTCACTTCACATAGAGCTAAGTGATGTGACGATTGCGTATTTCATTTCGGGATCTCTTCTCAACAACACGTCTCGACGGTCATCGGCTTTACAGCTATATCTTCAACCATTGGCATTCCAGCTTTGTTTATGAGCTATGTCAAACTTTATTTGTTTATCACCTTCTTTTTACATCTTTGAAAAAGGTTTATAATCATCAGTAGCCCTAGCACGAATATTTGTAGGTTTCGTATCGGAAACGTATCGAGTTGTCGATACGTTTACGATACGAAACCAAAGTCGGAAGCACAAAGCTCTTTTGTTAGGTATCGAGACCTCGATACGATTACGTTAGTGACGTCATGCTAATGTAAGTAAGGATGTACAAAATAGAACGAATGATCTTAAAATTGATTGAACGTTTCGTTCAAAAACTATATACGTATTTAGTTCATAGTGATTTCAAGGTCTTTAAAACTTTAAAACTATTCAAATGTTGATATAATACGATTAAAATGCAGTAAAAGTTAATATGCAGTTAAAATAAATGGTATAACTATTTAATTTATTATTAAAACTTTGTGTTTAGTTAGACTGTGTTCCTAAACGAACGACGCGTAACACTTGACATTTTTTGACGCGACTCATTCAAGGTCAACTTTGTTTTGAAGTGAACTTGTATTTCTTAACATCTAAAAGCTTTAAAACTTAACTCTCGCAGCAATAAAACGTTTCCAAAATGAGAACCAGCCACACGCAATACACCCTCATGGTAGAATTTATGGAAAAGTAAGTAAATTTCATTCAAGATTTTATTGTAAACATATCTGTTATTGTTTGTGTTTCAATGGGATATTTCGATTCTTTTTTTGTTAAGAATAAAAAAAAACTATAGTTTATTTGTATACTAGACTCATTCAAAAATAGTGGCCTATAAGCTTCTTAATTTATAAACAAATTTGTATTAAATTGAAATAAACTTTGATGAGAGTAGGTACTTAATATTTATTGATAATTATGTAGGTCTATAATTGGAAGGCAACACATTATTAGAATCGATATTGGAATACACAGTCCTTTTAATGTTAAAATTATTACAGGCATGGAGACTTGTCCAAACCCAGCGGGGGCCCTCGTGGTAGACATTATGTGCAGCAAAAATGGAAGGAGTTGACGGATATGCTCAATAGTGATGGCACGGTGGACTCTCGAACAGAGGAAAAGTGACGAAAGGTATGTCTATTAAATCTTCAGACACGTTTCAGGAAATAGGCTTCCACTTCACACAAATAGAAATGACATGCATGCATTTTATGTTGGTGCTGGGCATCCTTCTCTTTTTATTGGTGTGGTGTTTGCTTATGTTTAAGGTTTGGAGTGATTTCAAAAATAATGTGAAGAAAAAGTGGGCCAAAATAAATAGGGCAGCTCAGGGTACAGGCGGTGGGCCAGCGCTTCAATTAACATTAACAGACCTAGAAAACAGGGTCATGAATATAATTGGGGTGCAGGCTGCTACGGGAATGCCCATACAAGGAGCTGGATTCGTACAGGTGTGATAATGTATTTTGCTTGGTGTCATTTTATTTATTATATTTTTTTAAAGTTTATTTTAACAGTAATCAGTATATTTTCAGAGAAATATAATGAAGAACTTAGTAATCATTTTAAAATTATCTGAATATTTAATTCCTTAGTAGGACAGAATATGGTCAATAGTTTCCTTTGTCTACAACTAACCTACTTACTAATAATCCCTGAAGTTAAAAAAAGGGTCACCACTGAAGCGCTTTTTTGTTAGTATTGTGACGCTTAAAATTCTTTAGTGGATGGTGTTTGAGTTCATTTCATGCTTTTTATTTTTAGCCTATTATTGATAATGTTGGCACATAATGTTTTTCAATTATGATTCTTGTTTAATATAGAATGTCTCCGAAGTTTACTGTTATCTAAAAAACTTCTCTATAATGCTTATTCTTGAGCAGTTTTATGGTAAGAAAAAAAAACCATATAAAAACAGTAGACACGGCTTTAAATCACAAATTGTAAGTAAGCACTAATGCTAAATAATTTTTTTAATTAATACAGGTTGTTGCTGGGGTGGAAGATAACTTGCCAGGTGTTCATTTACAAGTACCAACCACAGAAACTGTAGATGTCGACGAGATTCAAATAGCATGTACACCAATTCTTGAAGGTTGGTATATTTTTAATTTATCTTTCATTTACTTTAGGTACACAGTACGTGTTATAGTTAGTATTTAAGTTTCTTTAGTTTGAAATAAAAATATATACTTAAAAATTTATGTAACCATATTTTTTTTAGATACGTGGAATACTCCAGGAACGAGTAGCCAACCTACAGTCGTTCCACCTCCTCCTCCCGCGCAGCCACAAACACCTACAGCAGCTCCAATGGACTCCAATTGGAAACCGCCGAAAAAAAAGAAAAAATACGAAGACCCGATTTTAAAAATATTTAAAGAGTGTGAGGGGACTGCTAGGGAGTATGAAAGAGAGCGTGATCGAATATCAGAAGAATTGGAAAGGGAGAGGATTAGAGAGCGTGACATAGAGCTGCATTTACAAGCTCAATGGTTGCAATTTATGAGAGAAGCTTTACAAGTATTGGTTAAATATTTGGGGAAAAGAAAGGAATAGTGTCAGTCAGTTTTTGTTTTATTTATTGAGGTTTATTAACGGACTACTTACACTATTCACTTCTTTTTCTTAAAAATAAAATTAAAATTGTATATATGTTAGAATAAAATTTATTTTGCTCAAACTATATATATTCAAGAAAGTTTTATGTAAAAAGTACATAATAATGTTTTAATTCAAATCTTTTAATTACAGTTTTTATTCTCTAATGCTACCTATATTAAAAAGTTCTCATTCATTCTGTGTGAAGTCTATTAATCCTATCTACTAACATGTCTCTTAGTGCTCTACCGCGAATCAAGTCATCCTTAGAACCATGTTCACGAAAAGCTTCTTCTGTAGAAGAAAATGTTGATACATCTAATCCTGAAGAATCTATCACATCTTCTTCAGGATCAGGCAACATAAAATCTAATGCTAGGTTGTGTAAAACGCTACATGCCATTATAATAGTTGCACATCTCTCAGGGGTATAGAGTAATGTGCGATCCTTACAAAGGCATCTCCACCTATTTTTCAGTCTCCCAAAAGTATTTTCGATTGTAACTCTAGCTTTCCCATGGATGGTAGTATATTTTGCCCCTGGAGTACCTTCAGCAGCATCCGTGATTGGTGTCATCAACCAAGGCCTCTGTGGATATCCAGAATCACCTGCAAATATTTTTAGACGTGTTAATAAATCTTTTTCAAAAGTATTACTTTTTTAATTTTAAAGTAAAAAAGTACTTAAATATTAATAAAAATCTCAGGCAGCACTGGAACTTGCTTGCTGTCCTAGGTAGGTATTATGTTTTTTTAAAATTCGATAATAAATTCTTAACCTAAAAACCACACTTGTTCATTATTTTGGTTTAATTCCTGGATATACCTATTGGCGTGACTATTTTCCCAAATAAAAGCGTCATGGGTAGCACCTCCATACTTTGCATTAACATTTAAAATTCGGCATTCACTGTCACATAATCTAGAATGTAAAATTGAAGAAGAATGTACCTATAACTACATAACATATTAAATGTAATTTAATTAATTGTAAGTCCATGGGTAGGGAGGGTATAGGTACTGGTATAGAGTAAGGTATGATGTTAACATTATTAGTAGAAAAAAGTACAGCAATATCTCACCATTTGCACGTTCAATGAGTAGAAATGCTTTCTGCAGTAAAATAAATGTTCTGTCTCTTTTAGGAGTGAACATATGAAAATGAGACCCATCTATGCATCCTATTACTCCAGGGATGCCAAATTTTGTATAAAATCTGTAAATAATAAAGGTTTGTTATTAAATTTATCTATTATTTATCTACATTTCAACACTGATTCTAACTGGAATCCTCCTTTCACTGTTTAATATTCTGTCCACTAAATTAGTTTTTATTGGACAACTTAGGTAGGTAATATAATTTAATTATTACTTACTTGTTTTTTACAATATTTCGCTGCTCTCGTGTTGCTGGTAATTTTATAAAAGTATTTAATATTAAGGGGGTCACAAGGGCATCAGTGACCTGCCTTACATATTTACTTACTGTAGTTTGCCCTAAGAATTTGGCCATTCCTACTATTCTTTGGTAGGAGCCTGTCGCATAAAATGATAACGCACACAGCACCTACAAATACAAATAATAAATTATTAATTTTACTGTAATGTATAAACCAAATACAAAGGTTAAAGGTTAACCATTATAAGTATAGTACTTACATAAAAATATTTTTGTTATTTATTTTATTGCACTTAAGTAATTAAATAGGTATTTAGGTACTTACAACACTTACTTTATGTTCCAGGCTGATCCTTTGACTGGCCTGTTGGTCTATTGGTTAGTGGCCCTGACTGCTAAGCCAGAGGTCGTGGGTTCGATTCCCACCCAGGACAAATGTTTATGTGATGAGCATGATCATTTGTTCTGTGTCTGGGTGTAATTTATCTATATATGTATGTATTTAGAAATATATAAGTATGTTTATCAGTTGTCTAGTACCCATAACACAAGCTCTGCTTAGCTTGGGACTAGACAGCGTTGTGTGATAGTTGTGGAATATTATTATTATTATTATTTTACTTGATCTTAGACTGGATTATTTTTTAATTCGCGACATAAATATAAAAATGCTTCCTTGCTTAGACGAAATCTTTCTCTTGGTACATTTCTACTTCTAACAATCAATCGCGCCGCAAGATAATAGTACAATGTACTACGTCGAGGGGTATTTCTTGTTAATCTAAGCATTTTTCAACAAAATGTATCAACACAATCACTTAAAATAATATTTTGTGCTTCCACTAAACTCCGACGAAAGTTTTCTCACTGTCAAATTTATAGTGAATAAACTTTCGAGAAACTCGCAAGCCAGCCTTCGACAATGACGATACTATACGTCATTTTTTGCCTTCGTGCTAGCTATCTCCATACAAATGGCTCAACTTACGTTACGAATTCGATACGAAACCACTTGTCATAGGTTCATGCTCCCAAAATTAGTTCAAATTACGCACACCAGAGGCGCTGTTCATGTTTCCATATAAAATGCTCACGTTAACGATACGAATACTTTTTCGCAAGTTGTTCGTGCTAGGGCTACAGGTCTCCATTTGATTCCCACCGTTCACACATACAGCACGACCTCCTTCAACTAATATTCTCACATCAAAGTCATCATTATTACTTTTGCATTGCTTCCGTGTCGTCGCCGCCGGAAACGTCTCTCGAGTCTCAGTGGTACACAGGCACACAACTGCAATACAAACTGACCTCACATTGCACGTCTTATCCACACAATGATAGGTCAGCTTATTTTGGAAATGCGTATCAGCTGAGTCTCGGCGGTTCACACAGCTCAAGTATAACCAGATCCTTTTTAGTTCAGGCTTTCAGTACAAAGATAGGTCGGGTTATATTGGAAATGTATTGCTGGGTGTCGTCATGCGTTTGTATTCCAAGTTATGTATGAGGCTAATCTATCGCGCATGTAATTAGTGGATGAATACGTCTTGATTGCGTGTGAGGATTAGTCTTGTCGATTGTCAACAGTCAGAGGATTATCTGTTGATATATTCTAATATATTACATACATATTCGCCTTGTTTGTATAAAGGGGCTTAGATTGCTTGCCATATACATATCATTTGATCCTAAAGATAGCTGACACTGTTAAAGTAATCTTCATCTAAAACCCTAATGCGTGTAGATTTATCTTCAGTTTAGTAAGGGTTCACAAATCTTTCCACACACAAGACTCTATTGTTAAATAGCTGTAGTTTAGGTAGCCATACACGCTAGGGTATACCTGACAGGTTTGCCTGCACAGCTATACGTGCCAGGTAAGCTTGTGTGGAAACCTGCACAGTTGTGCAACTTACACGCTCCGGTTTACTTGTATAACTCATCTGTACAGGCAAATCTGTCAGATAAACCCTAGCTTGTATGGCTACCTCAATCAGGTCAGTACACTGGTATACCCAGTTTATTTTCTTTATCAAATCGCTGTTCTATTTCCGGCATTGCTCGCATAGTTCGTATTTCGCGTTTCATTTATTTTTAGCTCAACAACATGCCTTCCACAGAACTGCCATTGCTCCGTAGCTAAGTAACAAGAAAACCAATAATGGGTATGATTCCTCAAATACTTATAGCGTAACTTCTGCGAATCGTCTTAACAAGAAGCCCGTGCAAGACTCAAGAACACAATACCTCTGTTCAATTGCATTGTTGGTAGTTAGACCATAGAATAGTACAGAAGGTTCAATTCACGCAGACGCTAGCACTTGCACTCGTGCAACCGTATGTACTTGAATTCGCCGTTCATACGGGTGCCGGTTGGGTGTGTACTTTGAGCTTAATCCCCCCCCCCCCCTACCCCCGGTTTGTGTACTCGTGTCTAATTGCCGCCCCATCGGGCGGTTGAGGTGGTTGAGAGTAAAGAAACAAGAAACCTAAGATATAAGGAGTGTAATATTAACAAATAGCTAATTACAAGCTTCCACGTATAGATAAAAAAAAAAACAATAAAAAGAAAGAAATACAGTCAAATACAGGACAAATAGTTAAATTAATTTAACAAGGTGGACCAATGACATGGTGAGGGCCGCGGGAATCCGATGGATGAGAGACACACAGGACCGGTAAGTACAGCGGGGCGGTACAGGCCTATGTTCAACAGTGGACTTCTTTCGGCTTAAATGATGATGATGATGATGAAATAAATCAACTATCATTGAAATATGTCTGTGCCATATGCCGGTCGCCACACTGATATAGAACAAGCATTAATAAATTTATTTATTTAAATCTTTATGCACAGAGTTGTACAAAGGCGGACTTAATGCCCTGAGTACTTGTCTAATCTCTGTTGAGGCTACTTACTGTGGCCCAAACTCAGTCGGAAGGATTACTCTATCGCTTGTTGTATCCACCCGACCTTCTGTACCATTCTCTGCCAGTGGTTCGTATCGTCGTCGCCAAGAGCGATAAGCGATGAGGGTCGAGGCATCGATTGTGCTCAAGTGTTATCGATAGGCTCTGCGACCTTCGGTTGTGAGGACATATTTTGCATAGCAATTAAGATATTGAGATAGGAGGGTACCTTGCCAAGTAACATACTTGGAGGCAGTCTTTTTGTGATGTTTACGGTCTTTTAGTTTTAATTCATAAAAGTCATAGTCTTTTTGCACAAAGACGACCTGTTTGTATGGCTCTGCATATTGTAGTAAAGTATTTTCTTTTTCAAAACTTCAACAACCAACATTTTTAACCCTTACGTTTTTGAAACCTTTACGGTCTGGATTAATCGTTTCGCCTCGTCATTTATACCGCGTACATCAAAGGACTGGAAAAATTTATCTGCTGCGGTTTTCCCATCCGGTTATAATTTGGGTGTCTTGATGGCTAGAATGGACTCTTAAAAAATCACTGCTTACCATCAGGTGGGATGGCAGTCAAGCACTAGTTTATATCAATTATACAAGGGCACTCATAAAACGTCAGAAGCTAATGCACGATTCCGAACCGGCAAGAAACTCCATGGTTATTCTTTTTTTTTTTTAAAGTTGTTATTACAATATTAATTTAAAAAAAAAACATTATTAAGTATTCTGTTCATTATTATTATTTAAGAAAAAATACACTACAATTTAATAACAGTATTTTCGAAATCATTTAAAACTCTTGAAGTGTATTCTAAAATGTTGTTTACTAGCAGGCCGCAGCTATCTTATTACCAAATGAGATTCCGTCTACGACCCCACCCTACTATGATGTCAGGGAGGCGTCGTAGGGCGCTATCAAAAACGCTCATTTTACAGCCCAATATCACGTTATTTTTGCCATAAAACTGGATGAGACGGCTATCACACAATTTATGCTCGATTTATCACTGACTTGATTGTCAAGACCGTTAATATGAGAGTGTCTTCATGAGGCTTCGTTTTTCAATTATTTTTTATGATAACGGCATCTGATCCAAATTGACCTACTTCTCCATTAGTATAATAATAATAAGCATATTCAGCCTTTTTAATGTTCCCACTGCTGGGACTCAGGCCTCCTCTCTAGGATAGGGAATGGGCCGTAATCCACCACGCGGGCTCAGTGCGGGTTGGTGAATGTCACATGTCTTCGAATTTTTGGTTCTAGGACATGCCGGTTTCCTCACAATGTTTTCCTTTTTGAGAGTAGTGGTGATGAAATAAATTACATAAAGTAATGCGCCTGGCTGGGTTTGAACCCGCGATTTACAACTAGTAAGTCGGTGTCGTTACCACTTGGCCACAACTGCTCACTACTTCTCCTTTACATTCAACAATCTTAATTGTATTTTTCCCTTGTTCTCAGGACGAAGAATCTTTAGAATCGACGCGGCCGGTACCAAACATCACCCACCACAGCATCATGTATGCTCCCAAGTGTCTCGTCATCGTGTCGAGACAGGACTACATCGATACCTTCAGGGTAAGTACTGTGAGGGCTGTAGCTTTGGCTCGAGGTATAGGTTCCTGGAAACTGGTATTTATGAAGTTGAAACTCTGGGCACAGTATTTCTAAACTTTATATTTACAGCTGTCCTGATACAATATCTATCAAAAAATATTCTTAAACTATTCTAACATTCCCTTTAAAGTGTGTCTAATCAGTCTGCTATAAAATAACATTTCTCATGCTATCTTCTTCGATAAGTATTGTTAAGTCTGTGCCATGATGCTTGTCTTTAATTTGATACATGTTAAGACAGGCTTATTTAAAGCAGCCAGAAAATCTATCAGCTATATATATTAGCTATACCTAGTCAAAAAGTCAAATTGTTATGGGATTGAAAGATTCTACTAAAATGTCTCGATCCAAAAATGTTGGCATTGCGACAATTGTCTTGAGATGGAGCTCCTTGCATGAAGTTCCTCAGAATCGCAATTTGATTTAATGTACATTCAGTCAAAAAAGTATCGGGAATGGATGATTTGTTTATGGTTCCAAATTCAAATTTTTGTTTTTTTGTAGTTGTTAGATTGGCACAACTGTTTTCCATTTTGGCGCGGAGTTTGAGTTGCATCTGTTATTTATATTAAATACAGTGCTGGTTTTAGTAATATCATATATAGTGTGTATCGCGAATTTCATAATGGACAAAAATATCGAACAAAGAGTTTGTCTTAAATTTTGCATCGCCGATGGAATTTCGTGTTCGGAGTCATTGAAAATGTTACAGAAGGCTTACGGTGAATCGACTTTATCAAAAACTCGTGCTTATGAGTGGTTCAAAGCGTTCAAAAGCGGTCGAGATGTGATGGAAGATTTGCCTCGCTCTGGTAGGCCGTCAACGTCTGCAACTGAAGTTAACATCGCAAAAGTGAAGGAAATAGTGACTGAAAATCCCCATTCAACTCTGAGAGAGATAGCCGCCGAACTTTCTGTATCTCACGAGTCGATCCGTACCATTTTAACTAATCATTTGGGTATGAAACATGTTGCTGCTCGGCTAGTCCCAAAAGATCTGATTTTTTTCCAAAAACTCAATCGCATGAAAGTAGCTGAGGACATGCTAGAACGATTCAGTTCGGAACCAACATTCATGAAACGCATTGTTACTGGTGACGAGACGTGGGTTTACGAGTTTGACATGCAAACTAGTCAACAAGCTTCGGAGTGGCGCCTTCCAACTGATCCGAAACCGAAAAAACCACGCCAAAGTCAATCAAAAGTCACATGTTGACTGTTTTCTTTGACTATTGCGGTGTTGTGCACTCTGAATTCTTACCGGAAGGTCTAACGGTAAATAAAGAATATTATTTGAGCGTTATGCGGCGTTTAAGAGAGCAAATTCGACGAAAAAGGCCAGATTTGTGGAAAGAAAATTCTTGGATTTTGCACCACGACAATGCGCCTTCGCACAAGGCTATCATTGTGAACGAATTTTTGACCAAACACTCAACAAATACCATCCAGCAACCACCATATTCACCAGATATGGCTCCTGCTGACTTTTTCTTTTTCCTAAACTCAAATTACCACTTTGTGGCACCCGTTTTCAATCGATAGAAGACATAAAGGAGAATTCGCGGCGAGAACTGAACTCAATTCAGGAAGCAGCGTTTAAAAAATGTTTTGATGAATGGATTATTCGTTGGCGCAAGTGTATCGTTTCTAAAGGAGCATACTTTGAAGGTGATAAAATAAATTTGGATGAATAACAGACATTTTGTGTATTATTGATCTTTTCCCGGTACTTTCTTGACAGAGTAGTATGTCGTATGAGGAAGTAAAGTAAGCAAGGTTCTTAACAGCTGGACTGCATTTGAATAGTATCCATGTATAATAAATCCAGTTCTAATACAGCTTGTCTATTTACCGCCTAATGCTCGTCTAATAGCAAAGACGCGTTTTCTAATGCAACGTTGTCCGTTAATTTTCATGCTAACGGGAAGCTAAAATCTTCTGTTTACCTTTTCCAGAACTGCCTGGGCATAATCTACACAGTATGGGTGGAGAACTTAGGCGTGCCTCTAGAGACGTTGGTCGGTAACCTGGTGGGCGGCGTGCTGGTACCGGGCGCGGGCGGGCCGCAGGTGCGCTTCAGCATCGGCGCAGGCGACCGCCAGGCGCTGCAGCCGCCTGCCGCGCCGCCCATGCCCGTGACGCACACCGCCGTCTATATGCTGCTGAGGCTGTTGGGTAAGTGTTATTTTGGGGACGCTTCTTCTGTAGCTGGGCAATTACAATGAGCTCTTATCTTTCGCACACATACTGTCAGTGTACTGCTACTGCTCGTGGGATCTCAAGACGCTGGGCGCAGTGGCGTGCCAGGTGCCTTTAGAGGAGGCAAGCCAAGGAATCTTGACTCATCTACCTACCCACACCTAATATCCCGAAAAAATTTGCGGTATAATGCTGATTTTAATAGGTACATTTTTTTTTACTGATAGTTATGATTTAAATATATATTGGTACTTAAAAAACGAAAACGAGCCACTTATTGATATTTTTGGCAACTAGCTCACAACATTCTAGTTGACTTCAGAAAAATCCACTAGATGGCGCATAAAAGATTGTATTAATCCGTCCGTAGTATTTAATAAAATTCATCATTAAATAAAATTGTTTACGATATGTAATATTATTGGAAAATACTCACAATTTAAACAGCTAGCTTTTAGTTCTTCTTTATCACACACATAACACTTAACTTTCGAAAAAGAGAATCAAGTTTCTATTTTCGGTTTACCAAAACAGAATCAATGAAATAACATTCAACAGCTATTGAGAATTCTG
Source organism: Mythimna lalbum (assembly GCA_949319445.1). Lineage (NCBI taxonomy): Eukaryota > Metazoa > Arthropoda > Insecta > Lepidoptera > Noctuidae > Mythimna > Mythimna lalbum. Next base: position 11,754,323 of record OX439357.1, on the reverse strand, counting down.
ATGCATTTTCATGGCACCAGCGAAGTTATTTGAGTCATACCTGATGTATTCCAAGCATTGTTATCGTTTGAGAAAAAATAACTGCCTATTATGTGATTTACTTTTCAGAGAAATATTCTAATTAGTAAAGTTACAAGATATTATTATATTTATTTCCAAAACTCAAACTACCTAAACAATATCGATTCCGCACATAATACGCTACACACAACCAAGTTAAATGACAGAAAACAAAAAAATAACAATCAAAACAATTACGTGTTGTTAACCGATCACAGCAAATTTAAACTAATTTGTAATTCGTACTTTAAGCGTCATAGAGGGCGCCCCCATGCGTAAAAATGGAGGTCTCTCGTAATATTCATTCATTACTTTTCCAAAGCCCAGCTTTATTTTAATACAAAAATGTTCGATGAATCTCTCATATTTTACCCACACAGACACAAAATTTGATGTTTTTATAGCAAAAAGAGAGACAGAAAAGCAAGCCTCATATGAAGCATTTGTGTTAGAAAGAGACAGGAATACATTAGTCTTCATCTCTTTCTTTTGTTAAGTGTTAGAGTGAGATCGGAGAGATTGCGGTCAGATTGGCAACCTCGCTTATGGTATCGTATCTTATTAATGAACTTTTGAATTTCGCTCTAAGTGGCAACTGTGCGTAACAGCGTAGGCGCGCGAAGTTTAAAGTTTAGACTTTTGTTTTATTTAATTGATTAGCCGTGATCTATGATTTAGGTGTGTGGTAGTGGTAGGTCAAGCCGGGCTTTTTGGCTTGTATTGCTCGCACGTCCCTGGCTGGGCGGCATGACATTCGGGGATGTTCATGACTCCGTTGTGGAGCAACAGGAGCAAGCTTTCAGTCCTGATGTTTAATTACATGTGGCGATATAAATCACCGTGATGAGATAAGAAACTTAAAATCCACCATATTGATCAGATTACAGTGGTAAGTTAAATGTCCGAAAGGATGTCTTTGAAAATTAGAAGAGTCCTTTAAACGAGTATCAAAATAATTCTGTTCTGTGAATAATTTATGTATCACATTGAACAATGTGTTTTAGAAAAAAACATTTTGGATAAAAAAAAATTAACGATAAGCATTCCCATACTAATCATAAAACTTCTTCATTGCAGGTATCCACAACTCGGTTACCCTCTGGTGTGCAGTGATGAGCGAACACAAAGTCTTACTGGTCTCCCTGGCAGCAGCCCGATTAGCGGCCGCTTGCAGAGCGCTAGCAGCCCTCATGTTCCCCTTCAGATATGCCCACGTATACATCCCGTTACTACCGGCCGGGTTAGCAGAGGTTTTGGCTACTCCGACGCCTTTCCTGATTGGAGTGCATTCCAGTTTGAAAGAAGAGGTTTCGGAACTGGTAAATCCTGGACTTATTAGATTATTTTGCACTGTCTTCTGAACCCAAAATTTTAGCGTGATAAAGACTTGGGCAAAAATTTTCAGTATATCAGTAATAGGTTTTGTCTAAGCCTAAGCGGAGAGGTCTAGGTCCTGGTTTTCAAAGTCGTGAGCAGAGCGCTAGCAGCTCTCACATATAGCAGCTCTCACATATACCTGGTTAAGTGACAGGATGATATATGTGGGGAACAGCCCACATATATCATCCTGTCACTTAACCATCTATGTAGAAGTTCTGGCTGCACCAAAGCCTTTCCTGACCGGTGTGTATTCCGATTTGAAGGAGGCGGTTTTGGAACTGATGACTTTAGTTTATCGTAAAAATGTTGGTTGGTTGTACAGTCATGATATAGTTTCTGGAATCTTCAATGCCTATCCTGGAGTAGATTTAGTATCAATATATGTTTATAAAGATATTAGCTGGAATCAAATCAAAAGATTATTCGTTAGAACTGATTGATTTTTAAGAGGCAAAATGGAGTATGTTAGAGCACGATATAACTTGGGGATGTTCTGATCGTGGTTCTGATTGTGGTCTTCATATCCTTATAGTTTTTACTGGATTGGTTTACAATGATAAAAACTTCTCAATTTCCAGCAGCCAAGCTGAGACTGCCACTATGATCACTATTTACTAACTTACAATTTTCTGTAATTTCCAGTTGGACGTAATAGTAGCAGACCTAGACGTCGGTTCCCTGCATATACCTGCCGGAGTGAACATCCCCCGTCCTGAAGGCAAACTCCTCTCGTCTCTCCAAGAAGCCCTGGCGCTGGTCATGCAGCCAGAGCTTCGGTCTGCAGACTCGGCCTTTGCCCCACCGCCGCCGGCGTCATCGCCGCCTCATATGCTAGATAAAGAGATCAGGGCTGTTTTTATGAGGACCTTAGCGAAACTTTTACAGGGATATAGGTATGTGGTTTGGACGAATATACTAAAGAGTTATAGACTATTATCATTATGTTACGTAGTGTTCAGGTTATATCTGCTAATGAACCGAACATCTGCCATTAATGGACTGAATCTTATTCCTTGAGTTAATAAACTTGAAACTTGGCATAATTATATCTGGCAAATCTAAGAAGTACCATTTGACAGTTTTACATGTAGTACATTTTAATTTGTTTATTAAAAATGGTATATGTTGTGATAGAATAAAAATACGAGTAGCATCAAAATTCAATGGTATTACGGAAAAGGTAATAGAAATATTGTTAGTTATGCCTATACAAAGCTATTTTTATAGAAAAGCGAGAAACGTCAAACGGTACTTTTTAGATTTGTGGTGATATAGTCGTTTTTAGTTTCTCAAACTACCCTCAAAAGCTAGTTTACGGATGTTAAAGTTTTTGTGAAAAAATATCATCGCAGACAAAGTCGGTAGCGAAGTGCTAGCGACTTCACAGCAAAGGGTACTAAATTAATGAGTAGAAGTTGTCTTATTACTCGTGTTATTAATACATATCGCCAGCTAATCAAATCTCCTTTCATTTCAGACACTGCCTCACAATAATCAGGATCCACCCTTCACCAGTTCTGACCTTCCACAAGATGGGTTTCCTAGGAGCCCGCGGTCTCTCTCAGTGCCAGTTTGCAGTGAGGCTATTAGACTCCATGTTCTTTAACGGACTAGTCGCCGAAAGGGGCCCACCTTGGAGAGCGACTGATATATGGGACGAGCTTGTGCAGTAAGTCATTATTAGATGATGGAATAGATGAGTAAAATATACACTTTAAGATAATAGTGACCAGGTTTGCAAGAGAGGCAAGAGTACCCCATCATCGATGGAGCTTTGCCTACCATCTGGTGAGATTGCGGTCAAACGCGAGCCAGTTGATAAAATTAAAAACAAATGTGTCATGTATTTATATTTTATCACTTTTCGATCTCGACCTCGGACTCGCAAACTTCTAGTCAGCTCGAGGTTTAGGTGTTACCCTGGATAAGACTTGCGATCGAATGTGTGTGCGATTGAATGAACCGCCATCCATACCATTATTATGATATTCATATAGATTTCCAATACTCGTAGTAACCTACCTAAGACAATTCCTTAAAAAAAATGAAATGATATCTTTAAATTTCAGAAACCTTCCGGAACAAAATCGACTAGAGTCTCTGAACCCAGAACTGGAGTTACAGCATTTACAAGACTTGGCGATGCAGTTACATCTCAACGAAAATCCTAATCCACAAGTAAGATTTTTACGAGTAGATACGAACCCAGTATGAATACGCCTTTACTTTGTGGTTGTACTGATGAGTCACTATTTCCTTAACGTGAGTAGACTATTGTACATAAAACAAATTGAAGTAAAAAAAACATTATTATAAAATACAGGTATTTTGATAAAAAATCATTTTGCTAGAATAAAGAATTTCGTCGTTTATTTAGATGTAGGTTAATTTTTGTTATCCTGTACGCTGTTTCATTTTCATGTTTGTGTTCCAGGCATTCCAACAACGCATCTTACGGCCGCCAGAGGGCGCGTCATCTCGTATCCACCAGCCTCCCCTCCCGCCATTAGATGCGGCGCGAGTACGAGAAGTTATGAGGGAAGTGGCACAGAGAAGTGCTAGCAATCCTAAGTACGTATCATATGTGTTACATTCCAACAATGCATCTTACGGCCGCCAGAGGATGCGTCTTCGCGTATCCACCAGCCTCCCCTACCGACACTAAATGCGGCGCGAGCACGAGATGTCATGAGGAAAGTTGCAAAGAGAAGAGCTTGCAATTATAAATACGTAACATTACTGTTACATTTTAACAACGCATCTTACAGCCGCCAGAGGGCGCATCATCTCGTATATCGGCCTCCAAACCATTCCTCCACATCCATAACCGTAATTCGCATGCTTTATCATACAAATCTAACCCAAAAAGCCGTTATGAAAATTTACTAGTCTTGTCTATATTGTTTAAATTGCTAATTGTCCCAAACGAAAAAAAAGGTATTTTATTTTAGACTTTTGTGCTCACTGTTCGTTTGACATTTCATTTTTTTAAAAGAATTTTACAAACGTAAGAAGTGTTAGCTCTAAGATGTTTTTTTTAATGGGATGGAGCTATATAGGGTGTATAGCTCCGTCCCTCCTTTTCGCTCGCACGACTGATATTTTAACACGTCATGGTAAGGGCTCTGATGCGATATTAGAAAGGTTAACAACGTACTGATATTTCCAGGTTGACAGCACTTCGCTCACCGCAAGCTCGCATAGTTCCTCCGGCCGCTCCGCCCACAGGCGCTGCGGACTACGGGCATCTGTTACTCACCAACTCGGCCAGGAGATTAGAGGTATTGCAAGGGTATTACGTGTTAAGGTGAAAGCTTTGGACCCGAGCCGGGACATGTTCTCACTAGATGGCAATAAACTCTTTTACTTGTTTTATGATTGTTGGTGTTTTCCCAACGACTCTGCATCGCTAACGTTGCGCAGACGCGATGTTAACGTTGCGTTCAGTGGATGTAACGCTTGCCATAAGAAAATCATGACGTTGACGTGCGTCGGAGAAGCACCGCTCGTAAAACGCTAGTGGGATAGCGGCTAATAAAAAACGGTTTTGTACATAGGTGCTACGGTCGTGCATAGCCGCGATATTCGAGTGCCGCTACGCGGACGCGCGCAAGTCGCTGCCGGGCGTGGTGCGCGCGCTGCGGGCGGCGGGCGCGCGCGCCGCGCTGGTGCGGGACCTGGCGGCGCGCCTGCCCAGCAACAAGCACCTGCTGCACCACCACCAGTTCGAGCTGGTCGTCAGGTAACTACTCTTCAATACTACGCGGACGCGCGCAAGTCGCTGCCGGGCGTGGTGCGCGCGCTGCGGGCGGCGGGCGCGCGCGCCGCGCTGGTGCGGGACCTGGCGGCGCGCCTGCCCAGCAACAAGCACCTGCTGCACCACCACCAGTTCGAGCTGGTCGTCAGGTAACTACTCTTCAATACTACGCGGACGCGCGCAAGTCGCTGCCGGGCGTGGTGCGCGCGCTGCGGGCGGCGGGCGCGCGCGCCGCGCTGGTGCGGGACCTGGCGGCGCGCCTGCCCAGCAACAAGCACCTGCTGCACCACCACCAGTTCGAGCTGGTCGTCAGGTAACTACTCTTCAATACTACGCGGACGCGCGCAAGTCGCTGCCGGGCGTGGTGCGCGCGCTGCGGGCGGCGGGCGCGCGCGCCGCGCTGGTGCGGGACCTGGCGGCGCGCCTGCCCAGCAACAAGCACCTGCTGCACCACCACCAGTTCGAGCTGGTCGTCAGGTAACTACTCTTCAATACTACGCGGACGCGCGCAAGTCGCTGCCGGGCGTGGTGCGCGCGCTGCGGGCGGCGGGCGCGCGCGCCGCGCTGGTGCGGGACCTGGCGGCGCGCCTGCCCAGCAACAAGCACCTGCTGCACCACCACCAGTTCGAGCTGGTCGTCAGGTAACTACTCTTCAATACTACGCGGACGCGCGCAAGTCGCTGCCGGGCGTGGTGCGCGCGCTGCGGGCGGCGGGCGCGCGCGCCGCGCTGGTGCGGGACCTGGCGGCGCGCCTGCCCAGCAACAAGCACCTGCTGCACCACCACCAGTTCGAGCTGGTCGTCAGGTAACTACTCTTCAATACTACGCGGACGCGCGCAAGTCGCTGCCGGGCGTGGTGCGCGCGCTGCGGGCGGCGGGCGCGCGCGCCGCGCTGGTGCGGGACCTGGCGGCGCGCCTGCCCAGCAACAAGCACCTGCTGCACCACCACCAGTTCGAGCTGGTCGTCAGGTAACTACTCTTCAATACTACGCGGACGCGCGCAAGTCGCTGCCGGGCGTGGTGCGCGCGCTGCGGGCGGCGGGCGCGCGCGCCGCGCTGGTGCGGGACCTGGCGGCGCGCCTGCCCAGCAACAAGCACCTGCTGCACCACCACCAGTTCGAGCTGGTCGTCAGGTAACTACTCTTCAATACTACGCGGACGCGCGCAAGTCGCTGCCGGGCGTGGTGCGCGCGCTGCGGGCGGCGGGCGCGCGCGCCGCGCTGGTGCGGGACCTGGCGGCGCGCCTGCCCAGCAACAAGCACCTGCTGCACCACCACCAGTTCGAGCTGGTCGTCAGGTAACTACTCTTCAATACTACGCGGACGCGCGCAAGTCGCTGCCGGGCGTGGTGCGCGCGCTGCGGGCGGCGGGCGCGCGCGCCGCGCTGGTGCGGGACCTGGCGGCGCGCCTGCCCAGCAACAAGCACCTGCTGCACCACCACCAGTTCGAGCTGGTCGTCAGGTAACTACTCTTCAATACTACGCGGACGCGCGCAAGTCGCTGCCGGGCGTGGTGCGCGCGCTGCGGGCGGCGGGCGCGCGCGCCGCGCTGGTGCGGGACCTGGCGGCGCGCCTGCCCAGCAACAAGCACCTGCTGCACCACCACCAGTTCGAGCTGGTCGTCAGGTAACTACTCTTCAATACTACGCGGACGCGCGCAAGTCGCTGCCGGGCGTGGTGCGCGCGCTGCGGGCGGCGGGCGCGCGCGCCGCGCTGGTGCGGGACCTGGCGGCGCGCCTGCCCAGCAACAAGCACCTGCTGCACCACCACCAGTTCGAGCTGGTCGTCAGGTAACTACTCTTCAATACTACGCGGACGCGCGCAAGTCGCTGCCGGGCGTGGTGCGCGCGCTGCGGGCGGCGGGCGCGCGCGCCGCGCTGGTGCGGGACCTGGCGGCGCGCCTGCCCAGCAACAAGCACCTGCTGCACCACCACCAGTTCGAGCTGGTCGTCAGGTAACTACTCTTCAATACTACGCGGACGCGCGCAAGTCGCTGCCGGGCGTGGTGCGCGCGCTGCGGGCGGCGGGCGCGCGCGCCGCGCTGGTGCGGGACCTGGCGGCGCGCCTGCCCAGCAACAAGCACCTGCTGCACCACCACCAGTTCGAGCTGGTCGTCAGGTAACTACTCTTCAATACTACGCGGACGCGCGCAAGTCGCTGCCGGGCGTGGTGCGCGCGCTGCGGGCGGCGGGCGCGCGCGCCGCGCTGGTGCGGGACCTGGCGGCGCGCCTGCCCAGCAACAAGCACCTGCTGCACCACCACCAGTTCGAGCTGGTCGTCAGGTAACTACTCTTCAATACTACGCGGACGCGCGCAAGTCGCTGCCGGGCGTGGTGCGCGCGCTGCGGGCGGCGGGCGCGCGCGCCGCGCTGGTGCGGGACCTGGCGGCGCGCCTGCCCAGCAACAAGCACCTGCTGCACCACCACCAGTTCGAGCTGGTCGTCAGGTAACTACTCTTCAATACTACGCGGACGCGCGCAAGTCGCTGCCGGGCGTGGTGCGCGCGCTGCGGGCGGCGGGCGCGCGCGCCGCGCTGGTGCGGGACCTGGCGGCGCGCCTGCCCAGCAACAAGCACCTGCTGCACCACCACCAGTTCGAGCTGGTCGTCAGGTAACTACTCTTCAATACTACGCGGACGCGCGCAAGTCGCTGCCGGGCGTGGTGCGCGCGCTGCGGGCGGCGGGCGCGCGCGCCGCGCTGGTGCGGGACCTGGCGGCGCGCCTGCCCAGCAACAAGCACCTGCTGCACCACCACCAGTTCGAGCTGGTCGTCAGGTAACTACTCTTCAATACTACGCGGACGCGCGCAAGTCGCTGCCGGGCGTGGTGCGCGCGCTGCGGGCGGCGGGCGCGCGCGCCGCGCTGGTGCGGGACCTGGCGGCGCGCCTGCCCAGCAACAAGCACCTGCTGCACCACCACCAGTTCGAGCTGGTCGTCAGGTAACTACTCTTCAATACTACGCGGACGCGCGCAAGTCGCTGCCGGGCGTGGTGCGCGCGCTGCGGGCGGCGGGCGCGCGCGCCGCGCTGGTGCGGGACCTGGCGGCGCGCCTGCCCAGCAACAAGCACCTGCTGCACCACCACCAGTTCGAGCTGGTCGTCAGGTAACTACTCTTCAATACTACGCGGACGCGCGCAAGTCGCTGCCGGGCGTGGTGCGCGCGCTGCGGGCGGCGGGCGCGCGCGCCGCGCTGGTGCGGGACCTGGCGGCGCGCCTGCCCAGCAACAAGCACCTGCTGCACCACCACCAGTTCGAGCTGGTCGTCAGGTAACTACTCTTCAATACTACGCGGACGCGCGCAAGTCGCTGCCGGGCGTGGTGCGCGCGCTGCGGGCGGCGGGCGCGCGCGCCGCGCTGGTGCGGGACCTGGCGGCGCGCCTGCCCAGCAACAAGCACCTGCTGCACCACCACCAGTTCGAGCTGGTCGTCAGGTAACTACTCTTCAATACTACGCGGACGCGCGCAAGTCGCTGCCGGGCGTGGTGCGCGCGCTGCGGGCGGCGGGCGCGCGCGCCGCGCTGGTGCGGGACCTGGCGGCGCGCCTGCCCAGCAACAAGCACCTGCTGCACCACCACCAGTTCGAGCTGGTCGTCAGGTAACTACTCTTCAATACTACGCGGACGCGCGCAAGTCGCTGCCGGGCGTGGTGCGCGCGCTGCGGGCGGCGGGCGCGCGCGCCGCGCTGGTGCGGGACCTGGCGGCGCGCCTGCCCAGCAACAAGCACCTGCTGCACCACCACCAGTTCGAGCTGGTCGTCAGGTAACTACTCTTCAATACTACGCGGACGCGCGCAAGTCGCTGCCGGGCGTGGTGCGCGCGCTGCGGGCGGCGGGCGCGCGCGCCGCGCTGGTGCGGGACCTGGCGGCGCGCCTGCCCAGCAACAAGCACCTGCTGCACCACCACCAGTTCGAGCTGGTCGTCAGGTAACTACTCTTCAATACTACGCGGACGCGCGCAAGTCGCTGCCGGGCGTGGTGCGCGCGCTGCGGGCGGCGGGCGCGCGCGCCGCGCTGGTGCGGGACCTGGCGGCGCGCCTGCCCAGCAACAAGCACCTGCTGCACCACCACCAGTTCGAGCTGGTCGTCAGGTAACTACTCTTCAATACTACGCGGACGCGCGCAAGTCGCTGCCGGGCGTGGTGCGCGCGCTGCGGGCGGCGGGCGCGCGCGCCGCGCTGGTGCGGGACCTGGCGGCGCGCCTGCCCAGCAACAAGCACCTGCTGCACCACCACCAGTTCGAGCTGGTCGTCAGGTAACTACTCTTCAATACTACGCGGACGCGCGCAAGTCGCTGCCGGGCGTGGTGCGCGCGCTGCGGGCGGCGGGCGCGCGCGCCGCGCTGGTGCGGGACCTGGCGGCGCGCCTGCCCAGCAACAAGCACCTGCTGCACCACCACCAGTTCGAGCTGGTCGTCAGGTAACTACTCTTCAATACTACGCGGACGCGCGCAAGTCGCTGCCGGGCGTGGTGCGCGCGCTGCGGGCGGCGGGCGCGCGCGCCGCGCTGGTGCGGGACCTGGCGGCGCGCCTGCCCAGCAACAAGCACCTGCTGCACCACCACCAGTTCGAGCTGGTCGTCAGGTAACTACTCTTCAATACTACGCGGACGCGCGCAAGTCGCTGCCGGGCGTGGTGCGCGCGCTGCGGGCGGCGGGCGCGCGCGCCGCGCTGGTGCGGGACCTGGCGGCGCGCCTGCCCAGCAACAAGCACCTGCTGCACCACCACCAGTTCGAGCTGGTCGTCAGGTAACTACTCTTCAATACTACGCGGACGCGCGCAAGTCGCTGCCGGGCGTGGTGCGCGCGCTGCGGGCGGCGGGCGCGCGCGCCGCGCTGGTGCGGGACCTGGCGGCGCGCCTGCCCAGCAACAAGCACCTGCTGCACCACCACCAGTTCGAGCTGGTCGTCAGGTAACTACTCTTCAATACTACGCGGACGCGCGCAAGTCGCTGCCGGGCGTGGTGCGCGCGCTGCGGGCGGCGGGCGCGCGCGCCGCGCTGGTGCGGGACCTGGCGGCGCGCCTGCCCAGCAACAAGCACCTGCTGCACCACCACCAGTTCGAGCTGGTCGTCAGGTAACTACTCTTCAATACTACGCGGACGCGCGCAAGTCGCTGCCGGGCGTGGTGCGCGCGCTGCGGGCGGCGGGCGCGCGCGCCGCGCTGGTGCGGGACCTGGCGGCGCGCCTGCCCAGCAACAAGCACCTGCTGCACCACCACCAGTTCGAGCTGGTCGTCAGGTAACTACTCTTCAATACTACGCGGACGCGCGCAAGTCGCTGCCGGGCGTGGTGCGCGCGCTGCGGGCGGCGGGCGCGCGCGCCGCGCTGGTGCGGGACCTGGCGGCGCGCCTGCCCAGCAACAAGCACCTGCTGCACCACCACCAGTTCGAGCTGGTCGTCAGGTAACTACTCTTCAATACTACGCGGACGCGCGCAAGTCGCTGCCGGGCGTGGTGCGCGCGCTGCGGGCGGCGGGCGCGCGCGCCGCGCTGGTGCGGGACCTGGCGGCGCGCCTGCCCAGCAACAAGCACCTGCTGCACCACCACCAGTTCGAGCTGGTCGTCAGGTAACTACTCTTCAATACTACGCGGACGCGCGCAAGTCGCTGCCGGGCGTGGTGCGCGCGCTGCGGGCGGCGGGCGCGCGCGCCGCGCTGGTGCGGGACCTGGCGGCGCGCCTGCCCAGCAACAAGCACCTGCTGCACCACCACCAGTTCGAGCTGGTCGTCAGGTAACTACTCTTCAATACTACGCGGACGCGCGCAAGTCGCTGCCGGGCGTGGTGCGCGCGCTGCGGGCGGCGGGCGCGCGCGCCGCGCTGGTGCGGGACCTGGCGGCGCGCCTGCCCAGCAACAAGCACCTGCTGCACCACCACCAGTTCGAGCTGGTCGTCAGGTAACTACTCTTCAATACTACGCGGACGCGCGCAAGTCGCTGCCGGGCGTGGTGCGCGCGCTGCGGGCGGCGGGCGCGCGCGCCGCGCTGGTGCGGGACCTGGCGGCGCGCCTGCCCAGCAACAAGCACCTGCTGCACCACCACCAGTTCGAGCTGGTCGTCAGGTAACTACTCTTCAATACTACGCGGACGCGCGCAAGTCGCTGCCGGGCGTGGTGCGCGCGCTGCGGGCGGCGGGCGCGCGCGCCGCGCTGGTGCGGGACCTGGCGGCGCGCCTGCCCAGCAACAAGCACCTGCTGCACCACCACCAGTTCGAGCTGGTCGTCAGGTAACTACTCTTCAATACTACGCGGACGCGCGCAAGTCGCTGCCGGGCGTGGTGCGCGCGCTGCGGGCGGCGGGCGCGCGCGCCGCGCTGGTGCGGGACCTGGCGGCGCGCCTGCCCAGCAACAAGCACCTGCTGCACCACCACCAGTTCGAGCTGGTCGTCAGGTAACTACTCTTCAATACTAGCTTATCTATAGTCGACACTACCTTATTTTTTTTCTCCCACAGGTTAATTATAAATTGATTACGATGATGCCAAAAATACGATATGACTTTAAAAAAAAAAACAAAAATCTCCATAAATACGTCAAATATAGAACATTTGTTCAACCAAAATTTTTAAACTTGCCCCTTCGGGCCGCTGGTAAAAGAACATTACCAGCGGCATTATTAGCTGCGACCGTTTTATGTATATATTATATTATTCAATTAATATTTTGAATCACGTTACTTATCTTATCTGCAAAGTTACGTACTACATTACGTTACGTTACATTTCACTTAAAAAGTTCCTAGTGCTCCTGCCGTAACGTTGGCAATACGGAAAAACAATGTTGCAATATTTTTAGCAATTAAATTACTTAATATTAGGGAGATTAACAGATACTTCGTTACTTTAAACAATTGCCTTTTTTTTCTTTTTCTTTTTTAAACTATTTTTGAAAGACGCTGGGCTCCTTTCCGATTGTCCAGCAATTCTTTCAAATACCGAAAACGCCACGCTACAATGTCTAACAACCTCCTTTTAGACCTGCTTTTTTTAAAATAAAATCCCACATAATTCTACAAAAAGTGTTGCAACTACCGTTAAAATCGATTTCGTTTCGCATTTCGGGGAACAATTTTGATACGTAGCTTGGGTAACTCTTTCCTTTTTCCTTTCTTTTTTGTGTAGACAGACAAGGGAGCCAACATTACGCCGAAGGAACTTCTTAAATGAAACGCACTGTAGTATATTCGCGTTAGGAAAATACTGACTATCCAAGTATTGTTAAGTTGGTAAAAGTGCGATAAAAAAGTGCCATATACATATTATCATATAAAAAATTGGCCAAATGCGAGTCGGAATGTCGCACGAAAGGTTCCGTACCGTCCGTAAAAAATCAAAAAAAAAAAAAAAATGTTTTGATTTATTTTATTCTGTTTTTTAGTATTTGTTGTTATTGTGGCAACATAAATACATCATCTGTGAAAACATATTACAGTTCATGAGATACGGCCTGGTGGCAGTCAGACGGTCAGCGGTGTAATAGCAATAGGGTCATACGTAATATTTCTTTAATAATCTTCATCTTCATCATCGTTGCCGTCGTCTTCGTCTTGGCGAGTCCTCTCAAATCTACAATGTGTTCTTCCGCAGGCGACTCTCTTGTTCCTGTACGTTATGTAAACATACGTTTGAAAGTCACCGTAAAGACTCGTGGATATTATATCCCGGTAGTCTATCACGAAGTCCTCAATTGTGTACTCCCCCTGATAAAGAAAATTAACAATATTGAAGTGGCAATGTGGTAAATGAATGATGTGGTGTGGCAGGAATTGCATGACTTGATTCCGCCATCTCATTTCTACCATAGGATAAACCACAGAACAAAAAATATAGGTAGAAGTGCCCCTAACGTGGCTAAGCACGGGAACCAGTGTCGCCAAACTCACACATTTGCGTATCAAATTGTACATTACACACATAAAAAACAGTAATATGATTGGCTACGAAGCTACGAATTATAATCTTAACTTTTACAAATCATATTCTTATTGCTTTCATAAATTAGGTCTTATTACAACGTAAGAAAGTTGTTATTATTTGACATGACACAAACAATAAAGAAGTTTTTCGTCTAAAAACCAATTTACAACGAGTTCGGCTACTCAAAGCTAGATGGCGCTGTAACCAATTTATTCTATTCAGAACGCTAGTGGCTTTGAAATAGAAGCCATATTCACCTGCACATGTAATCTGCGAATCTCGCTTGATGTTGACACTTCCCCTACTTTTCTTTATTCCGTGGGACAAACCGACATATGGCGAGTATCCACCCCTACGTTGTTGAAACTTCTACGGTCCTGACTAAGCGTTTCGCTTCGTCATTTATACCGCGTACATCGAGGGACTAGAACAATTTGCCTGTTGCGGTCTTTCCGTCCGATTACAATTTAAGCGTCTTCAAGGCTAGAGTGAATAGGTTCTTAATAAATTATTGCGCCTCACCATCAACGATTGCATCTCTGCTTACCGTCAGGTGGGATCGCAGTCAAGTACTAGTTTATAACAGAAAAAAAAATAAGGGTAGGAATAATTTAGTTGTCTTCAAGGCTTGAGTGCGAGTAGTAAGAGTCTATTCTTAATAAACTAGTGTACCTAACCATCAAAGGTTACATCACTGTTTACCATCAGGTGGGATCGCAGTCCAGCACTGGTTTATATTATAAAAAAAATATATACATATATAACATGCTACGAAATAGCTCTTCAATGGGCATTTATGTTTCTGCTATCGAGAACATCCCCTCTATTCTAGCTACCTTTATATGCAGATATTGGCTGCATGGTAACAATTATTGGGTTTAGTAAAGAGCAAGTGAAGGAGCACAGGTGCGTTTTAGTCAATGTCAAAAAGTCTGACTTTCCCTTTCGCTCCATCCAGAGCGAAGCCTACTAGGGCCAAGGGTTTGCTTCTGAATGGAAAACTCGACCCTGATATGAAAGGCAGCGAAAGAACAGGAGTAGGTTTTTAGTCAGTAAAAGTCTGAGACACCCTCACGCTCCGCCCAAAGCGGGAGATGTCATTGGATGATTTACCAACCTAAAAAAGAAATGCAGCGTTCTATACCTGTTTTATTGGGCAGTCTGGAGGATCAATGCCTGCTTTCTCGAACAACATTTCTATGTTACGCCCAGCAAAATTTTTGCCGAAGGTACATAAGTTTCCATTCGTTATTTGTTGAATCAATCTGAAACCGCCGTCGACTTCCTTGTATAGGACAAGTTGTACCTGGAAATAATTGAAACCTTTTTCGCTTTACTTAGAAAAGAATAGAATAGAATTTATTAGATACAGGCAATACAATATACAACAACACAAAATAATAAAAAAGAGTACAGAAATACAATATAGTTGCGCTAAGCGTGCCTGAACCGAAAGGGTCGTCAACTTCATATTGAAAATATGTAACCAGGGATTATATGTAACAAATAATATGATTTAAAAGAGTGTCCATGGAATTTCTTGCACGTTCTACTCCATAGAGATCTACGCTTTGGAACGTGCAATTTAGCTTCACTTTTCTTAGACTGACCGACATTTGAAACGACTATTCAAAAGTGCCTGCAAATGGTCTATTTGAAATAAATATTTTGATTTTGATTAGTTATTTGATGTGTGCTAAATTGTTATCTTGATACTAGCTGACCAAATGTCGCTCAGGAATAAAGCAGCTTTCTAAATCGGTCGGTCGGTCGGCTAAATTGGTGAAAAAATTTTAGCAATCGAACCAGTACTTTCAGAGGTTACCTCCTATAAACAAAAAAGCAAACTGAACCTCTTTAGTCTGTACTAATATTATAAAGAGGTAAAATTTGTAAGTTTGTAAGTTTGTATGTAGGGGGTAATCTCTGGAACTCATAATCCAATTCTAAAAATTTTTTTACTGGCAGAAAGCTACATTATTCCTGAGTGCTATATGCTATAAATTGTTTCTATAGCATGTATATTAACCGAGCTATCACAACTATTGTCTAGCAAATCGGATAAAAATACCTCATAAAACAGAATTATTTGCGTGCGCTGCCTAAACAGTTGCTTAAAATTAAAAACTATGTATGGCTACCTGGTTCGTCCTTATTATTTCTACAAAAAAGTCCGCGATACCATATCTCTATCTTTTATATTTTATCTTTTATACTTCTTTTATTGCATTAAAAATATTTTTTTTCGGCATACTTACGTTTGGTTGATTATTTGAGCAACAAAATATTAATTCTTATGACAATAAATTATTTCAGTATCACAAGAACATCATACAGATAAGATTTGCCATTTACAGTATATCAATTGGTCATACAGTTTCGGAGATAATATAAAATTACTAAAACGCAAAATGCATAACTTTCATTGTGCAGACGTTTTACCTATTTGCCCATAGATGGCGTTCTGCAATTACGTAATTTTTCGGAATCGCGGTGTTAAGACTTTCTGTGGATTTAATATTTTTTTTTAATAATTCGAGAGGATCATCAATCCTCTCGAATCATTATGCCCACGTTGTCGTTAGTTGGAGTTCTTCTGTCAGTCGCTTATTGATTTCGGTTGTTTCGTTCGTATGGTTGTTGTTGTTGATAGATACCTCATAATTGAAAATATCGTAATTTCGTTGTACGTTTGTTTTGTATGTTCGTAGTTTCGTACTTCGTTCTATCGTAATAATCGATACGAGTTATTCGATATTACAATTGTTTTGTTTTGTAAAGGCGGACGGTGTTCGAGTCGCTCTCCCTTTGTTCATAATTGTTTTCAAGTCTGTGCGCAGTTTGTTGAGAGCACACATGCATGCCTAAAAGGAAATCTCAAATGTCCCGGCAGACATCACAGACAAGAGCCGCTCGAGTACGCCGTACGGAAGAATCTGCCCCTGAAAATGAGCAGAGCCTCTCGAGAAATAGAGAATATATTTCGCGAGCGCTCACAGCGCCTAGCTAGCCAAAATGTGAGGACGTCGCAGGCCCGTGCTCGGGAATCTAGCGCTGAACGTGCGCAGCGTCTATCTGAGTTAAAGCAGCATGTCTCTGAGACAAGGGATAGGAAGACTAGGGCTGAGCGCTCGCAGCGGCTTGGTAGGCAAAATGTCATAACATCGCAGGCCCGTGCTCGGGAATCTAGCGCTGAACGTGCGCAGCGTCTAATCGAGTGTAATCTTATTTTAAAACAAGAAATTTTCCGCGGACGACGTCGCGGGCAAAAGCTAGTATTAGATATTAGTGTAGATGGAGTATATACGTTCTGAGTATAAAGTTTACATAGCTACTTACGCCGAAAGTATCATTGATTTCTGTGGTTGTTATAATATGCGCGTTGAAAGCGTCGTGGGTTCGGTTGATCTTCCTGCGGTTAATCTGGACACGGTGCGGGTACTGTTCCGGTTTCTCACACTCCTCGATATGCTTCACTTGCCATTGTCCTTTACCCTGTACGATTAAAGGTGAACCTTTCAAATTGCGGAATATTCTTTGTATAATATCGACGGTTGAAAGCCAAAATGATCTAAGCGACATTGAGTGAATTTTACAAGAGTGATTTAAAGTTAAAATTTTTAGAGTTCACTTTTGTAAAGTTTGCTCAATGTCGCTTAGAACATTTTTCCTTTCAACCATCGATATGTAAGTCTCTTAAGTGGGTAATTGAAGTACAAACCTATACGGCGGTTTTAAAGAAAAAAAAAACCTTTTGCAATGATACCGACAAGCTTTACAGACGAGCCATAAGACCGCGGTTTTACTAGCTTGTCGATCAGGGCCTTTATTTTCTATACATAAATTATGGTATGCTATCGTTTTCTATCTATATCAGTATAATGATTTTTTTTATACATACTAGCGGCCCTAACAGACGCTGTCTTGCTAAAAAAATAAGAACCAAATCTACCGGGTCCAAATGTATTTTTAAACCATCTAGAGACCCACTCAAATATACACCCAAAACTACAACCAAATCGGTCAAGTCGTTTAGGAGTAAGGAGGTGACAAACACGTAGCTTTCATCTTAATAAAAATGCAGATAAATATTAAAATAAAACATACGATAAACCAATCATTTCCAAAACCATTAACCAACAAACTAGTACTGCAAAGTACAGTTACAAATAGAATCACAATCCACATAACTGTTTTGCCGACTATACCGTCGAAGCTCGTTTGTCCACTGTTAAATATAACCTCTTTACGTGTCAAGTGATCATATTGATTGTATCTATAAGTGTATATCGACAGGAGTAGCTCGTTACATACGTGTTTTAAAATCAATTAAGATGCCTGATAGCCATTCTACGATCAGAGGAGATAAATGGTTAATTGAGGCGACTCACATTGTGCAACCACTTCTATGTCGGACAGTAGTAAAATTAAAAACTTTCTGTTAACAAAAAAAAAAATTGGACCAGCCATGTTGGAAAGATTTGGGCTGGGCAGACCACAGTCATGGGCACATTGCTCGTAGAATGGACGATCGGTGGGGCCGAAAGGTTCTAGAGTGGCTACCGCGCATCGGAAAACCACAAGGTGGCCTCCTACAAGGTGGACTGACGATCTGGTGAGAGTCACGGGAATGCGGTGGATGGGAGTCGCACAGGATCGGTAGTTGTGGCGACAATTGGGGGCCTACGTCCAACAGTGGACGTCTTTCGGCTGAAATGATGATTAGGCCACAATCGCGGCGGTAATTCCTATCTTTGAAGAGTGTCTAGAGAGAAGCCACGGCATCCTCCAGACGGACATGGGTGTTTTGAAAGGTTCCTGTTTCGGATTCAATGGAAAGAATCGCGGCAATCGCCCGGAGGATTCGGTAAAAGTCAACCCCGCTTGGGCGGAGCACCGCCATGTCTTCGTGGAGGTGATCGATGGCAGCAACCTCTCGCGACCGGCCATGGTCCAGAGCGAAAACGTCCGAACCCGTTATGGATATGACATTCTCATGCTCCAATCGCTGCCGCAGGAAATGCTCCGGCTACCGTAACCGTGGACGTGTGTGCCATGCTTTCGTACTTTCCTGCAGCTCTAGCAGGCATCGTTCCTATTAGGCCTCTTCAGTTGTACTGACATCTCTTTGAAGTGCGCGTGAAATTTAACGCGCCGTCTACTCTGGCTTAGTTCTTACCAGACGGCTGGACAATGAATTACGAGTACCCGATGTTCATCGTCCGCAAGCCGGCGCTAGCGCCCAGCGTTGGAATAGTCCTGCGATTCCCGCGATGGCTGGGACGTGAAAATCATCACGGATTAGATGAGGCGTCTTCGTCCAAAATCATTAAATAAACTAGTGCAAGTTACAAATAACAGCAAACTCCACATTGCTGTTTTGAAAAACCTGTAATGAAACTGGGACCCTTATCGCTGCATGTACCTAATATAGATTCCATGACATGTCAAAGAACCATTTTGATTGTATCTACAAGAATATATTGAAAGGACGTTACATGTTTGATTTTTTTTAAATGTTCTGATAGTTAACTATTCATTGTTCATAAGACCACCAATAATCAATTTATCACCAAACAAACGTTATGATGAAAAATTGATTATTGAGGTAAATTATGAAATGGCCTTGTTACAGAGAAGTAATGCGTACTGCATAGTAACCATGTTGATTCTGTGTAGATGAGCGATTGATGTAGATGGCCAATGGCAGTCTTCTTCTTTCTGCCCTTATCCCACATTATTTGGAGTTTCCGCAACACGTTTTTTTTCTTCCATTCTGTGTTGTGACCCGTAAAACTATCACTAACTGCCTTTTCTTTCATATCACTCCACACACAATCCATCCATATTTTCTTTGGCCTCCCTCTCCTTCTCCATCCATCTACATGTATACTCAGAACTTTTTTGCTAACATGCGTTTCATCCCTCCTCTTTACATGACCATACCAAGACAAACGATTGCCTTTCAACTTTTCAGACACTGTCACCACTTTCAAACTTCCTCTAATATAGTAATTTCTCACTTTATCCGTTCTCGACACACCGCACATCCATCTCGACATTCTCATCTCCGCTACATGCAATCATTTTTTATCCATCTTTTTCACAGCCCAACATTCTGATCCATACAGATGTCGGGTCTAATCACGGACTTGTAAATTTTAGATTACCAATGCCAGTAAAAAATAGTTAAATTGTATTTTTAATCAAAATAACCATTATAATAATTATTTTGGTAATATTTAGGTTTAGGGGAACCTGGGATAACATTATGTGATGTTACCGAAGCTAACAGGATACACAACAGAACATTTTTTTTTTAAATTATAATAAATGATAAATGAGCATCCAACTATGCCCATTATCTCTCATACCACAAATAATCATGGTTTTCACAGGCTCTGTTTCTGACCACCCAGGAATCAGGAACTGAACATTCTGCTGCCTGTACAGTACTGTCACTTTCCTGAAGTATTCTCACTACTGGGTCTGTATAGGAGTCGGCAGTACCACAAAACAGATAGGTACAGAAGTCAATCTCATGTATGTACTTCACTTTTTATATCTACACTAGGCGATTTCAAACTCGTCAGCGCAGCATTGCTCCGAACTGTATATCAAAGCGACCAGGCGATTGAGCCGAGATGTCGTGTCCGTGAGCGGTGTCTATGTGTGCGTTGCTCGAGCGCGCTTTGTATGTAGATTGTCTTCTGTGCCTATTTATTTTGTGGTAATACGCATGTACTGTTTTACTAGTGCTGGCCTGGTTTTACTGGCTCATTGCATTTTCACAAGGCCAGGGAAAATTATAAAGCCCCCATCACGATAATCGCGATAGACTCAAAATCTACTCTAAGGATTTGGATGCAATTTTAACTAAAATATAGGCTGATTCATGAGAAAGATTTAGGTGATATTTTTCTAGAGAAAAGCAATTTCAAAGTTTTCTAGAACCTGTGCTAAGCTAGGGCGAGTCAGGCTAGGCCATTAAAGTGTTACATAAGCGCTACCGGGTTTTTTTTTATGGTGGGCAAAAAGCATCCAATGACAACCCCCGCTCTTGGGTGGAGTGGGATATAGTGTCAGACTCTTACTGACTAAAAAACCCACCCCGTTACTTCTAGTCTTCATACCGGGGCTCGAGCTGCCTTTCGAATAACTCTGGCCCCAGTAGGCTTCGCCCCAGCTGGGCCCCTGCTGTTACTGACAAATCCTTGAAGCGCGCAAGACCAAAGCTTTCAAGAGACCAAGGTCGATTTTCCAAAATCACACAATAGTGAGCAGACACACATCACAAAGCAGCGAACATCTAATGTTACTGAAGACTTAGTCATGGACTGAGTGTTGTTAATTGGAATTAATACGCCAAATCTTAAAAAGTTGTTTGTTTAGTTCCTCTATTTCAAGCCGATTCCTTATTTTTAGACTTAACTTTTATTCTTTAATTCATGAATCCCCAAGCGACACCCGGTGGCCGCGCATCTATTGTCTTACTATTGTGTCTCTAATTGACGGTATCTGAAGGGTTAAATTAAATAACGAAACCAGAACACATTGAAAAATGCATGTAGATACCGAGTGGGATGGTGAGAGATTTGCTTAGTTTTGCTGACGAGCGGGGAGGGGGGGAGTTATATGCAAAAAAATCTGCTTACGTGATACTTGAACGGCTTCACTATAAAATATACACCTTCGAAATTGATTGTCAGACTGACATTCCACTCGTGACATTTTTTTTTTAAGGTGGGTAATCGTTAAATTTCACCAGTTCTATTGTATCAGACTTTTACTGACTTAAATCACACCTTCGTGCCTACTTTGCCATTGCATTTCAGTACTAGATTTTTTCTTGCCCCAGACCATATTATAAACAATGAAAATTTGAAATAAGTTTGGCCATAAAAAAAAAAACATTTTAATCTACTTAAAATATATATTATCATAAAAACTGTTTGGTTCTGAAACACTTTATTGTCTAAAGAGTTCCATCAAATAAATGGTTGCTGACTCTTTAGAAGTAATCATCATCGTCGTCGTCTTCATCGTCTTTCACTTTGTCGAACTGCACGAGCCAGCGTGTGCAGGCGACTCTCTCCTCTGAGTACGTTATATACACGTGGACGTCGAAGGTTCCGTACATACCAGTCTCAGCTAACTCACGGTAGTCTAATACGTAGTCTTCAATTAGAAAATCACCCTGTAAAGTTTAAAATTATTTTAGCATTTAATATGTAATTATCAAAGATCGGAATAGTTAGGGCTATTTAGGTTCATTGACCGCAGACATGTTATTACGTTAATATAATTGAATTTCATTATTTTTATCAATATATATTAAAAAAAAATGTAAGCTCATGATATGCGACATTGTAAATTTTACGTCAACAGCAGAATCAAGTTTATCTATTTATTATACTATCCTTAATCCCGTCCTTCTTATATTTACCCGTCAGAAAGGAAGTGTAATTTTTCATTAGTCCCGAAGGCAAGAATAGTATTTTTTTTAATAATTTTACTACTTTAAAACCAAATCCCAGGACTCGGGGAATATTCATATTTTAACCTATTGCAAGTACATAAAACAGCCCTACCTATTCCGTTTTCTGGTAATTATATCTACTTAATCATAGGATATATAAAAAAATCTATCTGCTTTAGGATTAAGCGAGAATTTAGGATAGTATAATAAATAAGCATAGTATAATCAGCCTCATAATTATAAGTTCCCAATGCTGGGATGTGTGTAAGTTTTTTTTTTCATTTCCTGAAAAAAAATCTTGTGGAAGGTTGTTCAGTTTCGTCTACTGAGCAAACCCTTAAAGTTTGTGGAGGGCTGTCCCTTACACCTTGTATACAATACTTCTTATATAAACATTTGAATTTCATTACCGCTGGAATGGGGCAGTCTGGAGGATCAACTTTTGCTTTTGTGAGAAGTTGTGGAAAATTATCGCCAGTATATTTCTTGACCATGTCACAGAAACTCTTGTCGGTAAGTCTTTGATAAAATTTAAAGCCGCCGTCTACTTCTTTGTCTGCCAATATTTCTATCTGAAAATATGAATAAAATATCTTGTCATTCGTAGAGAAAGAAATAAAAAAATCGATAAATGTCTACAGATAAGTGTTCGGGGTGTCTAGTGCATGTAATTTTACATGTTTGTGAATAGAAATTACGTAACGCAGTTATTCCTAGCGTGGGGCAAAGTTAAAAAAAGGACTCAACAAAATGACATTAAATCAGCGACAGCCATTTTCCAAATGTTTAATATTGACCATGCAGTAATACAATATGACTAACTAGCTTTTACCCGCAGCTTCGCCCGCATTTATTAATATACTTTACTCATTCTCCCCCTTTTCTCACTTAAAAAAAAAATAGCCTATGTCCGTCTCCAGGGTCCCAACCATCTCAAATTCGGTTTTGCCATTTAGGCGTGATGACGTAACAAACAAACTCACTTTCACTTTTATAATAATACTAGCTTTTACCCGCAGCTTCGCCCGCGTTTTTTAGTATACTTTATTCTTTCTCCCCCTTTTCTCACTTTTTTTCAAAACAAATTAGCCTATGTCCGTCTCCAGGGTCCCAACTATCGATCGTTATCGCTAATAAGGTAAGGTAGTCTTAAACTTACGCCGTAAGTAACGTCGATATCGTTTATTAAATTCGCATGAAAGGTAAAGGCATCATGTGTCCGGTTCATCTTCCTACGGGACACATCGAATGGCATCGCATACTGTTCTGGATCGTCGCACTGCATGTTGTTTAAAACGAGCCATCTTCCTTTGCCCTGGAAAATAAAAAGCCATCAAATTCCCTGCCTCTGTGTTTCCTAATAGCTACAATTTAGGGGTCTTTAAGTCAAGAGTGAATAGGTTACTTCTAGGCAAGCGTGTTCCATCGTCGACCACATCGTCGCTTACCATCAGGTGAGATGGTGGTCAAACGCAAGCCTATCAATAAAAAAAAACCAAAGCTTGCAACTCAGTTCTACTACTGTAAAAAGTAGTGAGATCCACATCGGTTTTTAATCGGTTATTCAGTGAATAAATTAACCGACTTGTTATTACATGAATCTCCACAACTTTTTAAGGTAGAAGAATTGAGTTGTAAGCCTTGTTTTTTTTTACAAATTATGTTTTTGATGGTATCTCATTTCTTTTTGTAGATTCTTTTATATTATAAATATCCAGGAGCACTGATACATTCACTGTAAATTATACTAATCCTATACATATATTTATACTCGTATGGGATTGCAAAGTTATTTATGCATGATACACCAAATGGTGTATCTAGATAACTGTACCGAAATTGCAAAATATTTAAGTTTTCCATTGATTTAGACACCAAACACTAATTATATTCTAAATTTGAAACTTATATGTTTGCTAGAAGTGCCTTAGACTTTTGTTGATTGGTCAGTCAGTGAATGACAAAATTAAGAAACTTTTATCAGTTATAACTCTTAAAGTGCTGGTTCAATTGAATGAAATTTTAAATATATCGTGTTTATACAATGCCTGCTTGGTTACTGAAAATCAGGTTTCTACGCAACGAAGTTATAGGGGGTCGAAAGTAGCCTGAACTGTTTCGAGAAAATAATTTTACGGGCGTGCCACTTTTATTGCTTGCCTTGGTGTGGACAGTGTCGTGCCCCCTAGTTACTAGCTTCTGTTAGCGGCTTCACCTGCGTGAATGTAGTTTCTCCTTACATTAGAAAAGGTCTTGTTATTATTTAAGTAAAGCCTCAATAAATAATATTCATAAACAACAAAGTTATTAGCTGTTGTATAGCTCCCAAAATATCACTCAATTTATGGAAATATTGTACAGGCTATTGATTTATGAATGAATAAAAGACGATAATAGAAAATCACTGCGCGTAGTTATTCTAGTAGCAATTTTTTAGAATGATTGATTGTATTATACATTTACCAATTATGACAAATTATCGTGGATAATTTTGAGATTTCGTTTTTTTTTACTTTTGTATACAAAAATATGTTCAGTAACGGCTACGAATAGAGCCCCATTTTTATGTACTAATTAAAAAATAGGGGTATATACAGGGTTATTTGTAAAACATTACCAACCTTGCAGGACTGTATTACTATATGATGTTAGTAATACAGTCCTGCAAGGTTGGTAATGTTTTACAAATAACCCTGTATATACCCCTATTTTTTAATTAGTACATAAAAATGGGGCTCTATTCGTAGCCGTTACTGAACATATTTTTGTATACAAAAGTAAAAAAAAACGAAATCTCAAAATTATCCACGATAATTTGTCATAATTGGTAAATGTATAAACAAGACGTAATAAACAAGAATATTCGACATCTACCGGGATTTCGTGATATCCCTAGGGAATTCGCGAAATCCTTGATATCGTCATTTCCCTGCGACATATACATAAATAATACATAGTTACCACAATCTCATGATTTCCAAAACCCTTCACCAATGAACTGGTACAGCTTACTAAAAGCAATACAGTCCACATTGCTCTTTTGAAAAACCTACAATGAAACGCTACTTGTTTTTGCAGCATTTAATATACTCGTTAGTACTATAGATACCGTGACATGTCAAGAGACCATTTTGATTGTATCTACAAGAATGTATAGAAAGAACATTAGGTACATGTTTGATGTTTTTTAGATGTTTTGATAGTTTCCTGTTCATTGTTCTTCAGACCATGTTTGTTTGATCATAAATTGATTATTGAGGAAATTATTAAGGCTCTTATTTCTATTTAGAGCCAAAAACATTGAATTTCTGAAACCTACCCATCGGTAACCGGCTGGGTTAATAAAGAAAAAAATATATAATTACAAGCTTTTATTTAGTTTCACCTGTCCCGATGTTTGTATGTCATCAAATCTCCTACCGATTGAGCTGAAATTTTGCATGCATATATAAATCAGATAAAAATGCAAAATTATTATGACAAGGAGCTGATCTGATGACGGCACCAGAAGGTGGCTATAGGAACTTGGTAGTTAAACGACACAACCCCATCGAGTTTGGGCTCATATGATTCGTCTTCACAAGTATTTTAATTATATAGGTATACTGAGCTATAAGCGCTTGCTATGAAAAAATGATTTTCATTAAAAGCTTTTTTTATTTATTACAGATTCATTATATAACATTATCGCCCTATGATTTTTTCCTATAACTAATACTTTGGCCAAAATATTTTTTTAATAACATGATATTTTTAGGTTTCCCTTACTCCTTTCAAACGGCTTTGATCTTTAGAAATATTTTTACACAAAAAAAAACAATTGATAGTTAAATGTTTTTCAAAATATACGTAGCGTAAATCAATCAGTATTTTACAAAGAAAATTATTTTAAAGGTCAGCGGGGCTTTACATATACGGGCGCAGGCGGCAGTATGAGTATGTGTGCATTTAACTCCGCCCAGATGTTCAAGGGACTATACAACTTAAATGGCTTTGTTATAGAGTTATCATGATTGCTTGTGCAAATGAGCAATCGCACTATAAAAAAAAACTATAAATAATAAGCCAATAAAAAGTTGCCTCATTATAAAAGGGAGGAGGCGCGCGTGGAACTTTACGCGTCTTCAATGACTCGAGCGCGGTCCGGACGGTTACCGGACGGCCGGACGGCGAGCTGCCGTCCGCAAGCCCGCGCCTACGGTGGAACCTTTTAACCCTTTTCTTTGTTTTTCTAACATAACCAAAACCATGACTAACAAACACCCATGAGTAAATATCCTTTTTTTTTGTAAACTCAAATGGGAAAAAGTTTTGTTATCAATTAAAATCGGTTCAAAAATCGTATCTATTTATTATGGCAAAGAAGTACATCAAAATGCACATCGTTTTTTTTATAATATTAGTATAGAGATAATATTAGATAGATACCTCACGTTCAGTCATATTTCAATTTGACTAAAATAAAGGATGCCGCATTGTATGCGCACTTTGCGTTCGTTAGAGCGGCTTAGAAACATCGCCCACATATAAACGGGCGCATCGTCGATACACCGCGCTGCTTTGAAACTTTAAATTTCAACTTTTTTTTTTTGTTATATTAATAATAAATGATTTATTGTCAGACATCTTTGCCCATAGATATATACCTTACAGACTAAAATATATATAGAGTATGTTATAACACGCAGCAGCGTGTGGTTATTTATATTTATATGGTGTGGTTGTTTCTAGAAAAAGTTATTCAATAAGATTGGCTAATGGCTAGCTGATGTATTCTGTTGAAAAGACAAAACTAATAAAACACAATGATTTGTTGGAATGTTTAATTTTTAAACTTGCTGTCACATAATTTTCAGTGAACCATAGAACCTGCGGTAAACGGTTTTTTTTCTATTCCTAAGTGTCAACATGACTATTATTAAATGTAAAGTCAACCTATAGGTCCCATGATAGCATCATCGTCATCGTTTCGTTGGTCGAAGTTGAGAATAACCTTCGAACAGCCAACTTTCTTATTCTTATAGGTAGCGAACGCGTATGCCTGGAATGTGCCGTATATAGCATGTTTTGCAAGCTCCCTGTAGTTCATCACGAAGTTCCGGATTTCTATTAGACCCTGTTATCAAAATAACAATTGTGAAATCAAATTAATTAATATTCCATAATATATTCCACAACTGAGTACTGGACAACTAATAAACATAATTATATATTTCTAAATACAAAATACATACATCTATATATATAAAAATCAATGCCACTTTTCGTTGTTATTTTATAACTCACGAACGGGCCCACCTATCCAAACCAAATTTTTAGGCTTTGTTCGGACTATTTAATAGATGGTTTATGTGAAGTTTGGTAGGGTAGAGTAGGGTATAATAGTAGGATAGAGTAGGGTAGAGTAGTGTAGAGTAGAGTAATGTAGAGTAGTGTAGGGTAGAGTAGGGTAGAGTACGGTAGAGTAGGGTATAATAGGGTAGAGTAGGGTAGAGTAGGATAGGGTATAGTAGGGTGGAGTAGGGAAGAGCGGGGGCGAAGCCACGCGGGCAAAAGCTAGTATTATAGATAAATTACACCCAGACACTAACAAATGATAGTGCTCATCACACAAACATTTGTCCTGGGTGGGAATAGAAACCACGACTTCCGGCACAGAAGTCAGGGCCACTAACCACTAGACCAACAGGCCAGTCAAATCAAATTGAAAATGTTCACAAGTTTACGTTTTCCTAAAAACAAACGTTTTGTGAATAAAAAACAATAAATGTAGCTCAAAAGGGCAGGAGGGGAGAATAGATTAGTAAATAGAGTAAGGTATACTACGCGGCAAATAAGTTGGAACAAAATGGTCGTCGTTGCTATGGTTACGCGCCACCCCCCACCTCCTCTCGCGCCGGGCCTTGGTTCAGGCCATGGTCCGGAGCGAGGAGGACTGGCAGTTGGTCGCCTCCTTCTGCGAAACAGTAATGCTAGCAAAGGAGGAGGCAGACCGCATCAGGCAACGGCGCCCCCGCCGCCGCCGCCGGGATTCCGATCCCGATTTCCGGCCACCGTAGACGCGGGCTCGCGGACGGCGAGCCATGGGTAGCTCGCTGTCCGATCGTCCGGTAACTGTCCGGACTGAGCCAAGGCGTCGACGGCGCGCACTGTTCCCGCGCGCCTCAAGGAGTTGTCAGCAACAGGAGGGGCCCATCTGGGTCGAAGCCTACCGGGGTCGGGGTTATCCGAAAGGAAACTAGAGCCCCGGTATGAAGGCTAGAAGGAACGGCGCGGGGTTTTTAGTCAGTAAGACTCTGACACTGTCTCCCGCTCCACCCAAGAGCGGGTTTCGTCAATGATGATTTTCCCCCCACAAAAAAAAATCCCCCCACTTCGATTAAGACCCGAAAATCTTACTGCGTATTCAAGGTCGATCGACATTTGGTTCAACTTATAACCCGCGTATCGCAATAGAACTCACCGGACCATAAGGACAGTCAGGAGGATCAATATTACCCAGTCTGTAAGCTCTCTTTAGGTTCGCTTCAGCATGTTTCATGATGAACGAGCACGCGCAACTGTCCGATAATGACTGAAAGTACTTGAAGCCTCCATCAACTTCTTGATACACGTCCACTAAGATCTGCAATAAAGGATTTCCAAAAATAGTAATTAGTTGAAGTTTCATACGACAGTTTTAATTCCCAATTATTTGCAGTAAGATAGTCCTTCACAGTGTAAACAGCCTTTTGGCTTATTTTAAAGTTTTTTTTTGTTATTGATAGCCTTGGTTTTTTCCACCATCTCACCTGATGGTAAGCGATGATGTGGTCGACGATGGAACACACTTGCCTAGATGTAACCTATTCACTCTCGACTTAAAGACCCCTAAGTTGCTTTTGCTTTACAATTGGCTAGTTGCCGAAAAAAAAAATTTGTCCGTCTTTTAAATTATTCAAAGATAAGGGACACGTATTGTTTTTATTTGTAAACCAAAAATGACAAAGATATAGCCCATTAAAGTTACGTGTAACGTCACGCCGTGCTGCATTTTTTCGCACGGGCTGACGTCACACGTAACTTTATTGGGCTATATCTTTGTTGTTATTTTTTGTTTAATCTAAAAAAGAAAAAAAATACGTGTCCAATATTTTTATAATATAAAATACAGACTAAATAAAATTTAGTTATTTTGACCCTGGAAACTACCCTATTGTTAATTTGAATTTATTAAGGCTTAGTGGCCCCGCACACGGGCTACAAAAAAAGCTAGAAGCGGCCACAAAAATAAAAAGCTGAAGCGCGCGACAGCTTGGAGAAGCTAGAAGCGGGCACTGTTGCACATGGTCCACAAAAAAGGCCGCCACAAAAAGAAGCTAGAAGCGTCTTTTTTTTTGTGGCCCGTGTGCGGGGACACTATTTGTATATGACTAGGAATTTATTATAGAACTGTATTATGTTACCGGCAATCTGTATAATACGGTCTTCTATACAATCCATATGCAATGTTAAGAACACCTGAACCGTTTAGGTTAATGTATGAAACAATAATATTTCAAACATTAACCTAAACGTTTTTTATACTTCTTCTTTTTGAATCGATGGTTTTCTTTTTCTCAAAGTTTTTGGGCCAGTATGTTGCCACGTTTATAGCGGCTTCAGTGGCATTTTAGGTCCTCCGTAGCGCAGGTGTAGGAACACTTTGGGCACTCTAATAGTGGGCCATCGTATTACCATCATCTACACTAATATAATAAAGAGGTAAAGTTTGTTTTTTTGTTTGTAGGAGATAATCTCTGGAAGTATGGTCCGATTGCTAAAATTATATCATCGATAGAAAGTTGTTTTATTCCTGAGTGACATAGGCTAAATTTTATTTGTGTGGGCGATGCCGAGGGCAAAAGCTAGTATTTTCTATAACGAATATATGTATAGATGAGCAAATTCCAACTTACGCCGTACGAAGAATTAAACTCTCTGTCGAGATTTAAGATAATGTCATAACTGTCATGACTGCGGTTTAACTTCTTGCGGTTGATATCATATTTAAGCTTGAAATTCTCTGGGTTCTCACAGTGCCCTATGTGCAAAACCAGCCATTCTCCTGGCCCCTGAAAAACAAGTAAGAAGTAACTTAAAACCCTACCCCGACTATGGATCATCATCATCATCATTTCAGCCGAAAGACGTCCACTGCTGGACATACCCCTTGCGCAAGTATCCCAATAACGACCGGTCCTATGCGTCTCGTTTCCATCGAATTCTAAACAGGTTCTCGATCCACCTTGTGGGAGGCCTTTTAACGCTACGTCTTCCGGTACGTGGTTCTGAAGTGGCGACCCACCGAATCTTTCGGTGCAACCTTTCGTCTCCATCGACCATCTGTTCTAGCCGTGCCCACTGCCGCTTAAGTTATGACTATGGATAACAATACAGTTTGTATTAAAAAACAGAGAACACATTATTGTTGAGCTGGAACCTTATGATAACATGACACACTGGAAAACCAGAGCACATTGTATAGCAAGAAAACTTACAAGCATAAGACCACGCCAACTAATCGCGAACGGTACACACAAACAAGCGATCGAAAACAGGAAAAATTTCAGCATTTTTACTGCTTGAACAATACAAGAAGGAGTGAATTTGCATGGCTTTAAATACATTCATACAATAATGTCCCATGACATGTCCAATGGACATTTTGATCATATCTCTAAGTAAATGAATAACATTTGTAAACATTAGAATTTGATTATATGTTTTTATTATTTATGCACGCTATCGAAAATTGAGTTACAGAAATATGTTTTCAGGCGTAAAATGGTTTTAGTTGTGTCGAACCGACGGCTGACTAAACAGCTTCATATTTGTACCTCTAAAACAAGTTTTAAGTAACCTTGTATAGGGCTTTATTCGACTTTGTTGGATCGTTTTCCAGTTTAACCGAATGCAGCCTCTGATATGCTGCCTAGCCGACCTCCACAACTGGTCACAGTGTAACATAGTACCTCTCGGTGAGACTGGTTGATGAGATGGTTGAGATGTCTACCACAAACGAAGCCTCAGTAATTAACAGGGAAGACGTGCAAGAATTAACAGAGAAGGGTTGCCCTAGAACGGTGTACAGATACTTTATTGGTGATTCTTCACAATGGTCAACTGCGCACAATTTTATTTTTATTTTTAACAATTAACGATTTTTACATATTGCATTCAAAATGTACTTGCTCTTATACAAACCAAGTGTACTATTGTCTATGTTACTCAGGGTGAATGTAACTTGCCAACGGTAAAAGAATTTTTGAAATCGGCACAGTAGTTTTTGAGGTTCATTACAAACATACACACAAAAATACAAATTTTCAATCTTTATAATATTAGTGTAGATAGATTCGTATATAACATAACTAACCCCTATGATTTTTTCGTATAACTAATACTTTGGCCAAAATTATTTTTTTAACAACATGATATTTTTAGGCTTTCCTTACTCCTTTCAAACGGCTTTGATCTTTAGGAATATATTTACACAAAAAAATAGATGATTAAATGGTTTTTCAAAATATACATAAGTAGCTTAAGTAAATCAGTATTTTACAAAGAAAATTACATTAAAGGTCAGCGGGGCTCTACATATACGTGCGCGCAGGCGGCAGTACGAGTATGTATGCATTTAACTCCGCCCAGATGTTCAAGGGACTATTCAACTTAAATAGCTTTGTTATAGAGTTATCAATGCTGATTCTGATTTTTAGAGGATGCATCATTTCTGGTTAAAGTGAATTGAGCATCATAATATTTTTGTAGGCAACCAATTTGGTGGCCTTCCAGTGGCATCAATGCATTGCTTTTTTAATTATGTTTCGGGAAACTGAAAACATAAAATAACGTTTTAGTTATCATTTTTACCTAAGCTAGTCCTAAACCTCACCATGTAAAAGGTGTGCCCCGCTTGAGCAGAGCATCGCTGTGTCTTTGTGGGCGCGATCGATGGCGGCAATCTATCGCGTCGGGCCTGTGGTAGGCAGTCACCTCCGCGTGCGAGCCGTAATCCTTGGAAAGGAGGAGGCCAACCGCATGAAACAACGGTGCTCACGCCCCAGCCGTCCGCGCCGTCGGGATTTCAATCCCTATTTCCAACCACCAAAGGCGCGGGCTTGCGGACGGCGAACAACGGGTATCTCGCTGTCCGATCATCCGGTATCCGTTCGAACCGACCCCAAGTTCCTGTGTGCCTCAAGGAGTTGTCAGCCCATTATTATAGCGCATTCGAATCTTTAGAAGAATTTAAGAAGGAAGTGTTTGTATAAATTGTTTGTGTGCAGTAAAGAATAAAGACGTGAAAATATCAAAATCAGAAAAAGTCAGAAAATAACTCGAAGATAGGTACTGCCGTAACGTAACATACGATATCCGAAACCAAAAAATAGTTCACCGACTATTAACTTACTATTTAACCAACTTACTTTATGACAGTTGCTTACGTATTTTTCTACTACTCTGTAAAATATTTACATTATTTCACTTCGGATATCGAACTAATCGATATTATGGTCGATAGTCTACATTGGGTATCAATTAAGCGTATCCCTGACTAGGGAAACGATACAGCAGCCGGTATTATAAAATACGCTGCAGTGATAAAGTATCGTTATGTTATTTTTACATTGCTTGTCCAATTACTGAGCGTTAAAATTTGGTAGTTTGTTAAAATGCAATGTATTAACTGTAAGAGTCATACAGTCGCTTTGATATTTGGAAACAAAAATAACGTAGTAGCGGCAAGGGATATTATAAGATTTGTTGTTTTTTTACTGATTTTAAAGATAAATATAGCATTAAACTTGTATTTACATATGGTAAGAGATTACCTGATGAGCCAAGCTAGTCTTATCATTTCTATTCTTGCATGAAACCACTTAAAAAACACGGCATTTTAAATTTGTTTACGATCGCGTATCGCGAGTCTCACAAGTTCATAACTGTCAGTCATTTTTGCTGAAAATGCACATCTAATGTAATTCGCGCGGACATGCACACGCTCTCTTGCTACATCTCCTGTTATTTATATTTCTATGGTCCGGACGGTTACCGGACGGCCGGACGGCGAGCTGCCGTTCGCAAGCCCACGCCTACGGTGGAACCCTTTAACACCTACCACCTATTTTTCTAATATAACCACAACCAGGAGTCACAGACACCCACGAGTAAATTATCCTTTTTTTTTGGAAGCCAAATGGGAAAAGGTTTTGTCACAAATTAAAATTAGTTCAAAAATGTCTATTTTTTTTATTAAAACTTCGTGCAACATAAAAGTACAAAGGCGGACTTAATGCCTTAGGCATTCTCTACCAGTCAGTACCTAGGGTGGTAAAGAGAAAAACGTGACAGGTGCATAATTTTTTTAAAATTAAAATAAAAGTTTATTAAGAAAAAGAAAGGACTCAAAAAACAAAACCAAAATAAACATACATATATAATTATGTACATAAAGAAAGAAAGAAAGAAAGAAAAATAATTTATTTACATACATAATATTATACATCTATTTATTATGGCAAAGAAAGTACATACATCAAAATGTACATTGTTTTTTTATAATATTTGTATAGAGATGAGTCTTGCTTAAGGTGGTGCATCATGACCCACATTTTCACTGTTTTTCATACAACCGCTCATAACTGATTATGACGTTATTATACATTTTTCATTAGATATTTTGGAAACAAAGTATCTTGTGGATATTATCTAGGTTTCTAAAGAAACCAATTTCTAAATTTGTGTAAAACTAATCCAGTAAAAACCTCTGAAAATGTCCTATTTTGTATGAACTTTGACACTTCATAATTTGCCTAAAAATTAAAAAGTCAAAAAAGTAATCCTCTAGAGACCTTGCAAATTTTATTAAGATTCTAAAATGACGACAACGTTTTTCAAAAACTTTTAAGGGTTTAAAAAAAACAGCTATTTCCTGGAGCAAGTTTTGTGAAATTTTCGAGTAAATCTCGGAATTACCGAATACTAACAGAGTTTCCAGGCGTTATCTCTCTTTTTTTGCGTTGCCTTTTCGTCAAACATCGCGTTGGATTGTATTAAATGAAGTAACAAGCTTTTAAACCATTTTCGAGGTTTACGATAAGCGAGTGGAGAAGGACCCTCTTAAGCCACAGTACCTTGAGTCTTGAGATGATAGAATCAACCAACTAATACGGTTAAAAGTCGTATAACACATTTCAAGTAGGCTCGCCGTATAGAAAAACGTCGCTGTAACTCTGCCCCCGTTAGTAAAAAATACGCATCTAACATTTTTCCAGAGTTGAGTTTTATACATTGCTGGAATCAGGACATAATGATAAAAAAATTATCTTCTATACTTATAATAAATCTGTAGGGAGGTCAATTCTGTACATGAAATATATTTCCAAAATAACTATCAGGGGCTGATTAGTGATCGATACCGATGCCAAAAATGCAAACAGTAAAATTTTTGTCTGTCTGTCTGTCTGTATGTTCTTTATAGAAACAAAAACTACTCGATGGATTTTAACGAAACTTGGTACAATCATTCTTCATACTTCTTGGCAGGTTATAGTATACTTTTCATCACGCTACAATCAATAGGAGCAGAGCAGTGAAGGGAAATGTTGGGGAAACGGGAGAAATTACTCCATTTTTTAAGCTTCCGTCGCATTTGCAGCCTTAATGGTTAAAGCTACACAGAAATCATGTATGACGGAAATGTTCTCCTTAAAATTATATAAAAAATATCCCACGACAGCATATGTCTATCTTTTATGGTTGACTCACAATAACACGTGTAACTCCCGATAGCTTAGCAGTTCGGAGCTTTCTGTTTATTTTTGTCTACTCTTACGTTTATAACACTCTCACTCATCCCTAATTAAAAAAAGTTAATATTATTATCTATTCAATAAAAAAAGAATCATAGAAATCGGTGTAGAAACACCAAAGTTATACATGAAATACGCTAATAAGCCTTCGCGCGTGAATACTGAATCATGCTATAAGGATTATTTTTGTGTAACGGTCGCCGCGCTCGACGCGGCTCGCGGCGGCAATATTTGGCTGTTGATGCGAATAGACGTTCAGAGTTTTCGACCTTATTGACAGACAATAATTGATTTTAACAAACCGTGCTTATCAGAGCGACTTTTAGTCGACTCTTACGTTTAATAATTTATTTTTAGATTTCTTTGGTTGTTATTTTATAAAATAGGTATTTTGGTAGTGTTTAAATATTTCTTAGCTTAATTATAAATTAAACTTTTTTTTAAATTTATTTAGCTGTAGTTTTAAATAGGTAAGTACCTAGGTATCAAATAGGTTATTTCATTCTATTAGACGTAGTTTAGGTACCTACTTATACTTATAATAAATCTGTAGAAGTGAAAATTCTGTACATTGAAAATATAAAAAAATAAACGGCGGGTGTTACTAGACCGACACCTAAGCCAAAAATGTGATTAAAAATTTTTGGCGGTCTGTCTGTTTGTTCAGGCATCACGCAAAAACTACTGGTCCGATTACGATAAAACTTGGTATAATTATTCTTTAACCCTAGAAAGATAACCTACGTCGAAACGACGTATTCGATTTTGTAAAAATGTTGTAACTCGTTTGTTTTTTGTATCACCAAATTGCCCTTTCCTGCCAACTCAGTCGGCTATCGTAGCTTGCAGGACACACCCTTAACACTCGGGTAAGTTTAATACTTTCGTCAATATTTATATGCCGTACGTCGAAGCGACGTATGGTTATCTTTAGTGTCAGTTTTTAGACTATTGGGAAAATGTGTTACTTTATTTTTTGAGAATAAGTATACGTCTTTTTTATTTGTTTTTTACTTATGTTATTAATAACATAATGATGTCACTAAATCATATAGATATTTCAGAAATCAGTCTGTTGTTGCATGAAATGAGCGATGAAGAGATTTAGGGGTCGGACATTGAAACTGAAGGCAATTTATTAGAAGATAAAGTACAAAGTGATACCAAAGACTGAAGTGAGTGCTCCCCCAGTCCCACTACCCATTCGATATTGAAAATATGTCTGAAAATGATCCTGAAACTCCTGAAATTGCTTCGCCAAGTATGCTGAGTTGTACTATTATGCCACAGTAACAAATTCTTAGAGTAAATCATTGTACAGCTACTAAAGGTAGAACAAGTGGCCAATATTATGTCCTTACATATGAAATTAGCATTTTGTCTACAATTGCAATGTCTGCGACCTCCACCGTACTCCTCTACCTTGCTTGAACAAAGTACCATTTTTTCCGGAATTTGGACAACTTCTTACAAGGACAAAAATTCAACTCCGATGCGGCAGTCCAATTTGCCTTCAAAGAGTTTATTGATACTTGCCCCCATGTTTTTTTTAGCAAAGTGATCAATGAACTACCTATGAGATGGCAAAAGTGCATAGATAACAACGGTCCATACTTTGAATAATTGAAAAAATATTTTACAAAAAAAAAAAAAAACTTTATATTCCTCCCGTACAAAACGTTAATTTCACGTGTAAGGACCTAATATTATACGGACATGATAAAATTTATGAAGAAACTCAGTAAATAATACCTTGATAACCCCATGAATGGAGACAAGGTAGCAAATGCTTAGTTAACAGACGAATATAAAAGATTTTTTTTTTATATTATTGCCAAAAATACAAGCAGAACCTCCCAAACAAAGTAAAGGTATCCCTTAGGCAAAGAAAAAATAATAGTTTGGAGGTATGCGGAACAGAGAGTAAAGTCCCACAAACCTCCGTTGAAAAGGGAGGATCCTCCGTCCAGACCGGGTGTTATAGTCTGGTGGGCGACTGCCCGATAGTTGATGTCGGGCTGTCGTATATGTTCAAATTGCGCGGAGAACTCTGATTGCGCGATGCAGGATTTCGTGTTTTCTTCGTAGTTCTTATGTGGCGTCATAGATGTCGCTACATCACTCCCCTCCGGAGATCGGAGATCGATGGTTCTTGATGCTTCTTGATGTGTGACAGGCCAGCGGTAGGTTGGTTCCAGTGAGTCGGAACCGATGCCGCATAGTTCTCGGTGAGTCGGAACTGTCTGCGGTGATGCCCCAGTGAGTCGGGGTGTTGCTATCCCAGTGAGTCGGGATAATGCCCCAGTGAGTCGGGGTGATGATGTCCCAGTGAGTCGGGATGATGCCCCAGTGAGTCGGGGTGGTGCTGTCCCAGTGAGTCGGGATGATGCCCCAGTGAGTCGGGGTGGTGCTGTCCCAGTGAGTCGGGATGATGCCCCAGTGAGTCGGGGTGGTGCTGTCCCAGTGAGTCGGGATGATGCCCCAGTGAGTCGGGGTGGTGCTGTCCCAGTGAGTCGGGACGATGCTGCAGTCTCCAGTGAGTCAGAGTAGTGCTGCTGGCTCCAGTGAGTCGGAGCGGTGCTTGTGCGACGTAGGGCTTGATTGCTGGCGTCGACCAGGTGAGGTTCTTCATGGCTCTTCATATGACTGGCCGAAGGTGCGGTGTGCCAAGGTCGCTGGTGCGGCTGAGGTGGTGACCAGGTATGACCAGGTAGACATACTGGTGGTCAGGATACCCTTAGCCGAGGGTGCTGGCTGTTTGGCTCGTTGCTCGAAAGCTTGAGGAAGTGATGATGACGTCACGAAGTAGTGGCTGCACGAAGGCTGCGCTGACGTTCTTTGTCGAGGGTCACCAGTTTGGAGGTATGCGGAACAGAGAGTAAAGTCCCACAAACCTCCGTTGAAAAGGGAGGATCCTCCGTCCAGACCGGGTGTTATAGTCTGGTGGGCGACTGCCCGATAGTTGATGTCGGGCTGTCGTATATGTTCAAATTGCGCGGAGAACTCTGATTGCGCGATGCAGGATTTCGTGTTTTCTTCGTAGTTCTTATGTGGCGTCATAGATGTCGCTACAATAGTATGCTTTTTTCCATAAAAAATTAGAAACAATGACAAAAACAAAGTGTGACGGCTGCAAAAAATCCCATTTGTGAAAAGCACAAGTCCAGCGCCTGACCTAAGTGCCGTTGAGGCTAAAATGAATAAAAATGGTTATTTTCTCATGTTTTTTATATTATAGAGATTGTAAAAAGTTAATTTTGAAAAGTTTACATAATAAGTTATACGACTGACGGAGAATTTCCGAAAGGCTTAAGATTTGTAAAGTAAGAAGTACCTTGTTCTGTTAATTATTTTTTTTTTCTATGAAAAATATAAATAAACTCTAATGTTTTTCATTTACTCACAGTAAAATTATAGTACGTAATACATTATATCACATTTATAAACCTATTATATACATAATTCAATATATGCTCACTCAAACATTCGCACGTCGAGTCGACGTATGGTTATCTTTAGTGTACAGTGAAATATGGTTATCTATCTAGGGTTAATATCCTAGGCACCACACTGGGTACTTTTTATCCCGGAAAAGTATATACAATAAAAACAAACTTAATTTTGCGGTTCGATCCCTAGACCTGATTACTGTACCAACCGCAAATAATAAGTTGGTCGTAGGTTACGTCACCCGCTGTGGAGTTCACTAAGGGGCGCTGCATATGGCTAAGATACTATAATATTTGGGTAAATAATATGTAGTTTCCGTTTTCTAAACGTTTCGTAAATGACGTTGGCGTCGAGTTAGATCACGCTATGGGAACACTTTTTGGGAATAAAGAAAGGAGCGCGTTTTCCTATAACCCATTTATTAATTACATCGAACACGAAGACATTGGCACTATGTCTAAGGTGTGTGCACACTGTCACGCGCGTAAGTGGATGGGAGAGATCTGGAACGTCTCGAATCGTCTCACGCATCACGTTGTTTTGACCCCGTTGTCGCTGGCATAATCAACAGGATCCGCGTACGAAGTCGCTGGCAGAAGCTAGTAAAGAATAAAAAAAAAAAAAGAATTTTTCTATCTATCTATAATGGCGCATCTACCTGTATTTTTAATATTTTTCTTTCTTTCTTTTTTTTTTGTTTTCTTTTTTTTTTAACTGTAATGTAATGTGGCTACCTCAAGTTCAGTCAGATTTCAATTTGGCTAAAATAAAGCACGCCGCATTGTATGCGCACTTTGCGTTCGTTAGAGCGGCTTAGAAACATCGCCCACATATAAACGGGCGCATCGTCGATACACCGCGCTGCTTTGAAACTTTTAGTTCCATAATTTTTTTTAGTTATATCACTCAGTAACGTGTGGTTGTTTCTAGAAAAAGTTATTCAATAAGGTTAGCTGATGGCTAGCTGATGTATTCTGTTGAAAAGACAAAACTAATAAAACACAATGATTTGTTGAAATGTTTAATTTTTAAACTTGCTGTCACATAATTTTAAGTGACCCATAGATCCTACGGTAAACTTTTTTTTTTCTATTCTTACGCTGTATACAGAAAGAAAGCTGGAAACTTATAAGCGCTTACCGGCGCTTCACAGCTCTGGTCCGTTCTACACAAAGGAAGCAGGTTGAAGCAGTTGTTTATTAATTTTAAATGGCAGCGCCAAGCGCTTACCAGCGCGTGTTGAAGCTTGTCGGAACTTGTCGGCACCGTTCAGTGCTCATCGGCGCGCGTTCATATATTTTCCTGCGCGGGTTACCAGCGCTGTCAAGCGCCGGTAAGCGCTTATAAGTTTCCAGCTATCTTTCTGTAAACAGCCCTAAGTGTCAACATGACTATTATTAAATGTAAAGTCAACCTATACGTCCCGCGATAAAACCATCGTCATCGTTTCGTTGGTCGAAGTTGAGAATAATCTTCACGCAGCCAAATTTCTTATTCTTATAGGTAGCGAACGCGTATGCCTGGAATGTGCCGTATATAGCATGTTTTGCAAGCTCCCTGTAGTTCATCACGAAGTTCCGGATTTCTATTGGACCCTGTTATCAAAATAACAATTATGAAATCAAATTAATTAATATTCCATAATATATTCCACAACTATCACACAACGCCGTCTAGTCCCAAGCTGAGCTTGTGTTATGAGTACTGGATAACTAATAAATATAATTATATATTTCTAAATACAAAATACATACATATTATAGATAAATTACACCCAGACACTAACAAATGATAGTGCTCATCACACAAACATTTGTCCTGGGTGGGAATAGAAACCACGACTTCCGGCACAGAAGTCAGGGCCCCTAACCACTAGACCAACAGGCCAGTCAAATCAAATTGAAAATATATATATATATATATTATTACATTGAATGTTCACAAGTTTACGTTTTCCTAAAAACAAACGTTTTGTGAATAAAAAACAATAAATGTAGCTCAAAAGGGCAGGAGGGGAGAATAGATTAGTAAATAGAGTAAGGTATACTACGCGGCAAATAAGTTGGAACAAAATTGTCGTCGTTGCTATGGTTACGCGCCACCCCCCACCTCCTCTCGCGCCAGGCCTTGGTTCAGGCCATGGTCCGGAGCGAGGAGGA
Source organism: Mythimna lalbum (assembly GCA_949319445.1). Lineage (NCBI taxonomy): Eukaryota > Metazoa > Arthropoda > Insecta > Lepidoptera > Noctuidae > Mythimna > Mythimna lalbum. Next base: position 11,714,296 of record OX439357.1, on the reverse strand, counting down.
GTGGTAGGCGGTCGCCTCCTTCTGCGAAGCAGTAATGCTAGCAAAGGAGGAGGCCGACCGCATCAGGCAACGGCGCCCTCGCCGCCGCCGCCGGGATTCCAATCCCGATTTCCAGCCACCGTAGCAGCGGGCTCGTGGACGGCGAGCCATGGGTAGCTTGCTGTCCGATCGTCCGGTAACTGTCCGGACCGAGCCAAGACGTCGACGGCGCGCACTGTTTCTGCGGGCCTCGAGGAGTTGTCAGCAACAGGAGGGGCCCAGCTGGGTCGAAGCTTACCGGGGCCGGGGTGATCCGAAAGGAAACTTGAGCCCCGGTGTGAAGGTTAGAAGGAACGGCGTGGGGTTTTTAGTCAGTAAGAGTCTGACACTATCTCCCGCTCCACCCAAGAGCGGGTTTTGTCATAAGATGATTTTCCCCCCACAAAAAAAAAACCCCCAATTCGATTAAGACCCGAAAATCTGACTGCGTATTCAAGGTCGATCGACATTTGGTTCAACTTATAACCCGCGTATCGCAATAGAACTCACCGGACCATAAGGGCAGTCAGGAGGATCAATATTAGCCAGTCTGTAAGCTCTCTTTAGGTTTGCTTCAGCATGTTTCATGACGAACGAGCACGCGCAACTGTCCGATAATGACTGAAAGTACTTAAAGCCTCCATCAACTTCTTGATAAACGTCTACTAAGATCTGTAATAATGATTTCCAAAAATAGTAAGTAATTAGTTAGAGTTTCATAAGACAGTTTTAATTCCCAATTATTTGCAGTAGGATAGTCCTACACAGTGTAAACAGCCTTTTGGCTTATTACACTGGCTTGGTTTTCTCCACCATCTCACCTGATGGTAAGCTATTATGTGGTCGACGATGGAACACACTTGCCTAGAAGTAACCTATTCACTCTCGACTTAAAGACCCCTAAGTTGCTTTTGCTTTACAATAGGCTAGTTGCCGAAAAAAAAATTAGTCCGTCTTTTAAATTATTCAAAGATAAGGGACACGTATTTTTTTATTTGTAAACCAAAAATGACAAAGATATAGCCCTTTAAAGTTACGTGTAACGTCACGCCGTGCTGCATTTTTTCGCACGGGCTGACGTCACACGTAACTTTATTGGGCTATATCTTTGTTGTTTTTTTTTGTATAATCTAAAAAAGAAAAAAAAATACGTGTCCAATATTTTTATAAAATAAAATACAGACTAAATACAATAAAAATGTAGTTATTTTGACCCTGGAAACTACCCTATTGTTGATTTGAATTTATTAAGGCTTAGTGGCCCCGCACACGGGCCACAAAAAAGCTAGAAACGGCCACAAAAAAACTCTTGAAGCGGCCACAAAAATAAAAAGCTGAAGCGCGCGACAGCTTGGAGAAGCTAGAAGCGGTTTCCGGTTTTTTTTTGTGACGGCACTGTTGCACATGGTCCACAAAAAAGGCCGCCACAAAAAGAAGCTAGAAGCGTCTTTTTTTGTGGCCTGTGTGCGGGGACACTAGTTGTATATGACTAGGAATTTATTATAGAACTGTATTATGTTACCGGCAATCTGTATAATACGGTCTTCTATACAATCCATATGCAATGTTAAGAACACCTGAACCGTTTAGGTTAATGTACGAGTATGAAACAATAATATTTCATACATTAACCTAAACGTTTTTTATACTTCTTCTTTTTAAATCGATGGTTTTCTTTTTTCTCAAAGTTTTTGGGCCCAGTATGTTGCCACGTTTATAGAGGCTTCAGTGGCGTTTTAGGTCCTCCGTAGCGCAGGTGTAGGAACACTTTGGGCACTCTAATAGTGGGCCATCGTATTACCATCATCTACACTAATATAATAAAAAGGTAAAGTTTGTTTTTTTGTTTGTAGGAGATAATCTCTGGAAGTATGGTCCGATTGCTAAAATTATATTATCGATAAAAAGTTGTTTTATTCCTGAGTGACATAGGCTATATTTTAATTTCGTGGCAAAAGCTAGTATTTTCTACAACGAATATACTACTCTGTCAAGAAAGTACCGGGAAAAGATCAATAATACACAAAATGTCTGTTATTCATCCAAATTTATTTTATCACCTTCAAAGTATGCTCCTTTAGAAACGATACACTTGCGCCAACGAATAATCCATTCATCAAAACATTTTTTAAACGCTGCTTCCTGAATTGAGTTCAGTTCTCGCCGCGAATTCTCCTTTATGTCTTCTATCGATTGAAAACGGGTGCCACGAAGTGGTAATTTGAGTTTAGGAAAAAGAAAAAAGTCAGCAGGAGCCATATCTGGTGAATATGGTGGTTGCTGGATGGTATTTGTTGAGTGTTTGGTCAAAAATTCGTTCACAATGATAGCCTTGTGCGAAGGCGCATTGTCGTGGTGCAAAATCCAAGAATTTTCTTTCCACAAATCAGGCCTTTTTCGTCGAATTTGCTCTCTTAAACGCCGCATAACGCTCAAATAATATTCTTTATTTACCGTTAGACCTTCCGGTAAGAATTCAGAGTGCACAACACCGCGATAGTCAAAGAAAACAGTCAACATGACTTTGACTTTTGATCGACTTTGGCGTGGTTTTTTTGGTTTCGGATCAGTTGGAAGGCGCCACTCCGAAGCTTGTTGACTAGTTTGCATGTCAAACTCGTAAACCCACGTCTCGTCACCAGTAACAATGCGTTTCATGAATGTTGGGTCCGAACTGACTCGTTCTAGCATGTCCTCAGCGACTTTCATGCGATTGAGTTTTTGGAGAAAATTCAGATCTTTTGGGACTAGCCGAGCAGCAACATGTTTCATACCCAAATGATTAGGTAAAATGGTACGGATCGACTCGTGAGATACAGAAAGTTCGGCGGCTATCTCTCTCAGAGTTGAATGGGGATTTTCAGTCACTATTTCCTTCACTTTTGCGATGTTAACTTCAGTTGCAGACGTTGACGGCCTACCAGAGCGAGGCAAATCTTCCATCACATCTCGACCGCTTTTGAACGCTTTGAACCACTCATAAGCACGAGTTTTTGATAAAGTCGATTCACCGTAAGCCTTCTGTAACATTTTCAGTGACTCCGAACACGAAATTCCATTGGCGATGCAAAATTTAAGACAAACTCTTTGTTCGATATTTTTGTCCATTATGAAATTTGCAATAGGTACACACTATATATGATATTCCTAAAACCAGCACTGTATTTAATATAAATAACAGATGCAACTCAAACTCCGCGCCAAAATGGAAAACAGTTGTGCCAATCTAACAACTACAAAAAAACAAAAAATTGAATTTGGAACATACAAATCATGCATTCCCTATACTTTTTTTACGATACTTTTTTGACTGAATGTATGTATAGATGAATAAATTCCAACTTACGCCGTACGAAGAATTAAACTCTCTGTCGAGATCTAAGATAACGTCATAACTTTCATGACTGCGGTTTAACTTCTTGCGGTTGATATCATATTTAAGCTCGAAATTCTCTGGGTTCTCACAGTGCCCAATGTGCAAAACCAGCCATTCTCCTGGCCCCTGAAAAACAAAAAAGAAGTAACTTAAAACTCTACCCCGACTATGGATCATCATCACCATCATTTCAGCCGAAAGACGTCCACTGCTGGACATACCCCTTGCGCAAGTATCCCAATAACGACCGGTCCTATGCATCTCGTTTCCATCGAATTCTAAACAGGTTCTCGTCCACCTTGTGGGAGGCCTTTTAACGCTACTTCTTCCGTTACGTGGTTCTGAAGTGGCGACCCACCGAATCTTTCGGTGCAACCTTTCGTCTCCATCGACCATCTGTTCTAGCCGAGCCCACTGCCGCTTAAGTTATGACTATGGATAACAATACAGTTTGTATTAAAAAACGGAGAACACATTATTGTTGAGCTGGAACCTTATGATAACATGACACACTGGAAAACCAGAGCACATTGTATAGCAAGAAAACTTACAAGCATAAGACCACGCCAACTAATCGCGAACGGTACACACAAACAAGCGATCGAAAACAGGAAAAATTTCAGCATTTTACTGCTTGAACAATACAAGAAGGAGTGAATTTGCATGGCTTTAAATACATTCATACAATAATGTCCCATGACATGTCCAATGGACATTTTGATTATATCTCTAAGCAAATGAATAACATTTGTAAACATTAGAACTTAATTGTAGGTTTTTATTATTTATGCACGCTATCGAAAATTGAGTTATAGAAATATGTTCTCAGGCATTAAATGGTTTTAGTTGTGTCGAACCGACGGCTGACTAAACAGCTTCATATTTGTACCTCTAAAACAAGTTTTAAGTAACCTTGTATAGGGCTTTATTCGTCTTTGTTGTATGTATCGTTTTCCAGTCTAACCGAATGCAGCCTCTAATATGCTGCCAAGCAGACCTCTACAACTGGTCACAGTGTAACATACTCGTAGTACCTCTCGGTGAGACTGGTTGATGGGATGGTTGAGATGTCTACCACAAACGAAGTCTCAGTAATTAACAGGGTAGACGTGCAAGAAACAACAGAGAAGGGTTGCCCTAGAACGGTGTACAGAAACTTTATTGGTGATTCTTCATAATGGTCAGCTGCGCACAATTTCTTATTTATTTATTACATACAGAAAGATTTTACGTTTATACCTACTAGTGCAGAATACAACACTTGATATCTAGAGTTACGTTGTTACCAATGTAGGCTAAACGTGTATGTTAAATGAAGGAAAAGGAAGGAAAGGTTTCTGCCAACCCTCATGGGAGAAAAGCGTGACATTATGTATGTACGAGTTTTTAAAAGTACTTAATACTCACTCAAAGATATCTTCAACATAGATCAAGAATATTATTGGACATGCTGGTTTTTATATAATACTTTTAATAGGATAAACAGGATAATTTTTGGATTCATCCATGCAACCCGAACAAGTTTTTTTTAACTTATTGAGCAATCAAATAAACTAACTTAAGGTGGTGCATCACGACTCACATTTTCACTGTTTTTCATACAACCGCTCATAACTGATTATGACGTTATTACACACTTTTCATTAGACATTTTGGAAACACAGTATCTAGTGGCTATTATCTAGGTTTCCAAAGAAACCAATTTCTAAATTTGTGTAAAACTAATCCAGTAAAACCCTCTGAAAATGTCCTATTTTGTATGAACTTTGACACTTCATAATTTGCCTAAAAATTAAAAAAGTCAAAAAAGTAATCCTCTAGACACCTTGCAAATTTTATTTAAATTCTAAATGATGACAACTTTTTCCAAAAACTTTTAAGGGTTTAAAAAAAACAGCTATTTCCTGGAGCAAGTTTTGTGAAATTTTCGAGTAAATCTCGGAATTACCGAATACTAACAGAGTTTCCAGGCGTTATCTCTCTTTTTTTGCGTTGCCTTTTCGTCAAACATCGCGTTGGATTGCATTAAATTAAGTAACAAGCTTTTAAACCACTTTCGATGTTTACGATAAGCGAGTGGAGAAGGACCCTCTTAAGAGGCTCCTTTTCCACTCGTCCATCGTCATCATCGAGTATGGTTTAAAAACTTGTTCCTTCATCTAACGATTGCGTTAGATGAAGTAAAGGTTGCGCGAGGTTTGACGAAAAGCAACGCAAAAAAAAGACATAACGCCTGAAAACTATAGTAGTATTCGGTAATTCCGTGATTTACTCGAATATTGTACAAAACTTGTTCCAGGAAAAATTCGTTTTTTTTTAATTCCTTAAAAATTTGCCAGGCTTCTTTCTATAGTTTTACTTTTTTGGCGTTTTTAAATATTTTTAGTAAATTATGAAGTGTCAAAGTTCATACAAAATAGGAGATTTTCAGAGGTTTTTACTGGATTAGTGTTACACTAGAAATTGATTTCAATATAAGCCTAGATAATATCCACAAGATACTGTGTTTCAAAAATATCTTTTGAAAAATGTGTAATAATGTCATAATCAGGTAAGAGCGGTTGTATGAAAAACAGTGAAAATGTGTGTCGAGTGCATCCCCTTAAGCAGTCAACATTATACACAAAATCAAACATATTCCTTACTTTAATAACAAAACTCGTTAAAACTTCAAGCAAATATTTATTTCTTTTCCCTATTCATCACAATCGTCATCATCGTCTTCCTGTTGTTCTTTGAACTCCAAATTTAGCTCAATGCATCCGACCTCCTCGGTACCCTTCGTCATGTAACACATGGCACAGTACTCGCCGCGTGGTCCATCGGTGGGTAGCTCGCTGTAGTCGAATATGTAGCCGTTTACTTCGTATTCTCCCTGGGGACCAGATATAAAGATATTAGTGTCGAATCCTTTTTTAGGGTGCCGTATTTAAAAATCGGAACCCTTAGGCTCAACTCAGTGGAGCGCAGTTTCAGTGTCATATGAATTTTAACTTTATTTTCATTGCTCTAATACTTATTATCGCATGAGAAACTCGAACGAGTCGCGCGGATGCCCGCAGCGCCGCGGGAATTCCGGCGAATTCCATAAACGGGGCCGACAAGGCTCCGTTTAAAGAGGGGTCGCTGCCTTTCGCCGCTCTTTTGGTGTGAGTTGACCCTTATAGGATTACTTTGTTGTCCGTCCGTCCGTCCGTCTGTCTGTCAGGACTTTTTTATCTCGAGAACGCGTGAAGGTATCGAGTTGAAATTAAAACCATATACTTAGGTCTGCGGTCCCTTCAACCTATGAAAAAATCAAACTTCTAAGTTTGCGAATAAAAAAGATGCGGCCGTTTATGTCGCAAAAATACGTATATTTTGATACTCTCAAAGATCTAAAAATCTGAAATTTGGCACAAATCAAGGTCTTATAGCACAGGTATAGGAATAAATTTGAAAACAGTAAACTTGTTGTAACATAAGTCACAAAAAAAAAAAATTGCAATTCGGAAGAATTTTCGAGACTCCATTCGAAAATTGTAGTTTGCACGAAAACCTCAGTGCCCGAGTCTGACTCGCACTTGCCCCATTTTTTTAAATTTGATTTTTCATGGATTAACTTGACTGAGGCAATGTCGACAAGGTCGCTGACATAGCCCGAAGAATCGCCAAACTTAAGTGGAAGTGGGCAGTGCACTTGGCTCGTAGAACAGATGGTTGATGGGGCTAGAAGACGAAGCGTCAATAGGCCTCCCACAAGGTGGACTGATGACAGTGAGACTCGCGGGAATGGATGCACAGAACCGTTCGTTGTAGTACACAACACTTTATTTATTGTTTGCTGGGGGAGACCTATATCCAACAGGATCTCTTTCGTCTGAATGATGAATGTGCAGAGTGAAAGCGCGATGGATGACCTGGGCGAATGAAGGCGCGACGGTATTCACAATTAGGTGGCCACGGGGCTTTAGAGATGAAACATATTACTGGAACAGTTTTTGGAATAGGTCTGACTTATTCCGTCCGCACTACATAAACCCGTATCGAGTATTTAGACGTGAGGCGTCTGCACGTAAATACTTGATGGACTACCTAGTCGATAAATATAGGTTTAAGAAATATGTAGGAAATACTATTCAACTAAGGAAGACAATAAAGAATAGAAAAAAAAAATATAAACAAAAAAAAATAATCAATGTTTCTTGTAAATATGTACCTAGATCTAGAATTAGAAATTAAATTTGTAAATAAAACGAATTGAAACTTCTAAATACGCAAGCTTGTCTTCGATATAAGTTTTTATATTTTATTATTATAAAAACTATCAGTTTGGGACTGATTTGACTTATAGTTTTTGTGTAATAAAATATAAAAAACTGAAAATACTCCATTACTTGATCGTCCTGATATTACTTATACGCACGAAGACTCGCGGAAACGTCAAAACACTCGAGGACGCCTAAACACTCGTTATGTACGAAGACTCGCTAGTTAAGGAAACATCAGAAACAATCGAGATGCCTAAATACTCGTGGATCTAGTTTTTGGAATAAGTATTTCGGCGGACGTGTACTTCTAAGACTCAGTACGCATTCTACCTAGTATATCTCACCTCTACGGTGCGTTGCGTGTTGCAACGGACAGTAAAGTTGATGATGCGTCCTGTGTGGGCAATTCAACGCGATTGCGGTTGCGAAGCGATCCAATGCGGTTCACTCGAATTCTACGCGACACGGTGGCTTGTTCCTACGTGCGTAGTCACCACTTTAGCCGCCATTTATATAAAACTAGTCATCGTACCGCAAGAGTTCGCGCAATAATATTAAACTGACTGTAAGCGACCGCTTTGCTTCTCTCATCGCCGCAACGCACCTACTTATGGTTGGTCACGTAGGTCACCGTAATAGAGAATCAGACACGTTGGAGACTTTGTTTTATAAAATATCTAAGGAATGATTATTACCACCGATAACGGAAATTCCGGCGGGTCGAACCCAGCCATTTCCAAGACTGCCTTGACGTTGTTCGCGGCGTATTTGTAGACAAAGTTGACGAAGCAGTCGTCCGACAACACCTGGTACTGCTTGCATCCTCCGTCGACGTACTTGCATATGTCTACGCGTATCTGAAAAACATGGTCAAAGATATTAGTATTCTTTATTTTTCCCTCAAAACATAATTTTAAGGATTATAAGGAACTTACTGGGCACGCCACAATTATGGCGGTAAGTCCCCTCTTTGAGGCGTATATGGAAAGACCTCACGGCGTCCTTACCTTCCGAATGACGCAGGTCCTCGCCGGACATGGCACGTTCAGGAGGTTCCTGCACCGGATTCAAGCGGAAGAGACGCCCGGGTGTCGCCACTGTGCGGAACGCCCGGAGGACACGGTGGAGCACACAGTCGAGGTGTGCCCTGTTTGGACGGAACATCGCCGTGCCCTCGTGGGGGCGATTGGCGGCCAGGTTCAGGCCATGGTCCGGAGCGGGGAGGAGTGGCAGAGGCCGACCGCATCTGGCAACGGCGCTCTCACCGGCGCCGCCGGGATTCCGATCCCGATTTCCGGCCACCGTAGACGCGGGCTTGCGGACGGCGAGCCATGGGTAGCTCGCTGTCCTACCGTCCAGTAACTGTCCGGACCGAGCCCAAGACGTCGACGGCGCGCACTGTTCCCGCGCGCCTCAAGGAGTTGTCAGCAGCAGCAGGGGCCCAGTTAGGGCGCTCGAGCCCCGGTATGAAGGCTATAAAGAACGGGGTGGATTTTTAGTCAGTAAGAGTCTGACACTATCTCCCGCTCCGCCTAAGAGCGGAGGTTCTCATTGGATGATTTTTGACTATCAAAAAATAAATAAATAAGGAACTTTCGCTTTCGGTCAGACACTAGTCAAAACTTACTCCACAATCTTCATTAAAGGTTTCTTCCAAAATGAACTTTGCGTTGAAGCCATCATGCGTTCTATTGATTTTTTTCTGATTTATTTCGAATTTAAACTTGTGTAGATTCGTCTCGCATTTCTTTATGTATTTCACTTCCCATACGCCTGGGCCCTGAAATTAAAAATATGGCTGCAAGTTACGGTTTCCAGCACGCCACAGTCATGACTACAATGAAAGATTTAAGAGGAGGAAAGACTAAGCTAGGTAACCTAACCTTTTACCACTACGGTTATGAAAGGGTCGGCTTCCAGATAAACTCTTCAGGTACCGTCAATTAGAGACACAATGGAAAGACAATGACAGCGCGAACGCCCGTTTTCGCTTGTTGGGGTTTAATGAAACCGAACTGAACCTGAATAGGTTATAGTAATTGAAAATACAATATTTTACAAGCTTTTTATTAACTTGCAATGTTTTGTACATTTGCTAATTGTGTAGCACTAAGAGTATCTATGGGCAGGGCACATTGCTCACAGAACAGATAGTCGATGCGGACGAAAGGTTCTGGAAGCCACGTATCAGAAGACGCAGCCCTCCCACAAGGTGGACCGATGACCTGGTGAAGGTTGCGGGAATCCGATGAATGCGGTACGCACAGGATCGTTAATTGCGGGGGGGGGGGGCTATGTCCAACAGTGGACCTCTATCGGCTGATGATGTGATGCTAAAAATAATTATGTTCTTTAAATCTTACAATGTCACCACTACCGAACACCCCTGGAACGGAACAGCACAGCACCCCAATAAGAGCCAACAACTTCAACATAGCCCTGTTTATGCTCGACATTTACGAACACTATGCTTTTCAGCCAATCGATCACCATTTATAATATGTTTCTCATAAAAATATGCCATGATCAGTGGCCATAATGATCATATCTAATGGCGTGATGAGCTTCAACATCAATCGTGATACGCATCATTATTTACGTTTTTTCAATCTTTACGACTCAATTATCTCGTAGTTATGCTAATAATATAATGATAAGGATGCTATTTTGATATAAATATCTATATTATTATTGTATTTGTATAATAGCGGAAGAGAATTTTTGTTTGTCTACGCACGCTAATCTCTAGAACTACCAGTCGTAGTCGACAGCGTGTAGAGTTCCACGCGTGCCTTTTTTGTTATTATTGATGGCTAGCGTTTGACCGCTATCTCACCTGATGGTAAGCGATGATGTGGTTGACGATAGAGCACGCTTGCCTAGAAGTAACCTATTCACTCTTGACTTAAAAACCCCTAAGTAAATAGCCTCAAAGAGATGTCAGCAAACTGTAGGGGTCCAGCAGAGCCGAAGCCTGCTAGGGTCATTGGAAGGGTTTTGAAAAGGATACTCATAGTCCTGGAACGTTAAAGGCAACTTAAGGTAAATAGGTGTGGTTTTAGTCAGTAAAAGTCTGGTCTCGTTCCACCTTGGGGCTATATTTGACCGAGACACCATGGCGGCGCGACCAATCGCCGCTACTAACAAAATGTATAAGGCTCTATAGAGATTTACTCACCTGGAGTCCGTTTACGTTTAATTATTAAGTGGCGCGATCAACTTGGTTGTGTGGCGACTCTGGTGTCCCTATTGTGTTCCATTTGGTAGCTTGGGCTATATTTCACTGGGACACCATAGCGGCGCTACCAGTTTCGCCGCCTTGGTGTAGCCCTTAGAGCGGAAGAACTCGATAGTTGATTTCCCATCTTAAATGAAGCAACTAGAGATGGGTTTCTACCCGGTAAATACTGGGTAAATGCAGGGTGTTACCCAGGATGTTTTAAGTCTTTTCTTACATTTTTAACAATAAAAAAAAAAGTTTATCAGATATGTTGTATGCATCAAATGTGTTGGCAAAGCATACTTTTCTACTAACAAATCATGTAAAAATTGCACGTCTGTAGTTTTTAGTCCATTAAACCCCAAGCGAACTAAAGTCACTGTTACAAAGTTACCAATTCGCGCTATGGCTTACTCAAGCGCGCTTTGTATGTAGACTAACTTCTGTACTAATACTCTGTTGCTGCATGTACTTATTGGTATTCTGTAATTACATTCGGTTTCATTAAACCCCAAACGAACGGCGGCGTTCGCGCTGTCATTGTCTTACTATTGTGTCTTTAATGGACGGAGACTGGCGGTCCACAAGGTCCGGTCCCACCCGTGCCAGCCGCGCGACAAGGCGGTCTGCAATCACTCTTTCAAAGAGCTTGCCCATCTCGAGCAGCATGATAGGCCGGTATGCAGACAGAGAGTCTACAGGCCGCCCCGGTTTCTAAATGAGGACCAATTTCCCTGTCTTCCAAACGCAATGGGAACTTGTACCTCTCCAAGCATACGCTAAAGAGCGTTCTAGTCGAGCCCCGATAACCTCTGAAACCAGGCCTACGCTTTCCCAGGTAAACCAGTGTCTGGGGCGGTATTTTTGGCGTTCAATACCGCCAGTCTCAGATCTACCTCGGTCGTAGGCATTGCTGTCGTGGTCCCTGCAGGCACTACAAGTGGCGAAGCGGAGATTTTACTTTGCTAGGTTCGTTACTAGGTGGACAAGGGCTCCTTGCGTACTAACAAAGACAGAAGTCCATGGAGAATTCCAAACCAAAATCGTTTGTACTGGGTTTCATCGCGTTAATAATATGTCTTGGATGACATAGATGGCGCTAGTATAGTAGTTCGATTGAAAAACATACATCTCTCGTTAAAGAATATTATCTTGCGTTTTGCTAGTTACAATATTACTTAATTTTAACACAAATTCTCCTACGACATTACAAACCTTATAAAGCAAAGCACGTAATAACTAGGATTTGAACTCGGTAGCATAAAATTTACCGATATCATAAGCCACTGGACCATTGCGTCATTACGCAATTAGTTGAAATTATCCTACTCTTTATTATATTGAAGTTGTTTAGAGACTTTAACCCGTATCATAAATCTCAAAAGAATTGAGGGTAGTTTAATATTGGCTGTATAAAAATTAAATCTTTTTGTTCAGTCATAACGTTCTTTACTATCTTTGAGTGAGTTCGGTTACGATTGCGTTTAACAAGTTTTTAATATTTATTTTTATCATGAGTTCCCGTTCAAATATTGATATGGCTACGAGGGCCCAAATAATAACATTGCATAATCAAGGCTTAAATTATTCTGAAATTTCGAGAGAAACTGGCTTAAACGTAAGTAATGTTTTAAAATCACTGTCCGTTATTTATTTTATTATCCCTGGTTATCGATACACGAAATATCGAATATATATATATTTTTTTTTTTCCTTACAGGTGAAGACTGTCACTTGGGGGTTCGTTGGAATACCGTAGTAGATCTGGCAGAAGACGCCATATTGACTCAGACCAGCGTCAACTTATGGTGCAAGGTTATGAGGACACCAACAAGATATTACGCAGAGTTGTTTGATACATCTTTGCGGACGGTGTGTATCGTACTCTTCACAGTGAAGGTCTGCATTATCGTCGACATGCTATTAAACCATTGCTTACCGAAGCTAATAAAAGAGCACGATTGGAGTTCGCAATGAAATACAGAAATTTCGACTGGAGCAACGTCATCTTCAGTGATGAAAAGCTTTCAAGTCTAGCCAGCACGGGCGAGTTATGTTGTGGCGTAGGAATAATACGCGTTATGATAGTGATCACGTTGTGCCTAACTGTGAATCCGGTCGTGTAACAGTGAACATGTGGGGATGGATAAGTGCTGCAGGACCAGGAGAATTTACTGTAATACCCAGTCGTGCAAACAGTGTAAACTACATAGATGTGCTGAATCACGTCATGTTACCCACCGTGCGGAATGTTTTTCCTGTAGAAGACGTGCCAGTGATAACGTTCGTGCAGGACATTTGTCCTATACACCGTTCCATAATTGTGCAAGAGTGCTTTAGCCAGCAATCGGACATACGGATTATTCCTTGGCCTGCGAGATCGCCAGATTTAAACCCTATTGAAAATTTATGGGGCGTTATGGGTCAAAGGTGGGACAATAGGAATGAAAGGACTAAGGAAGCACTGAGTACTCACTGCATGCAGGTATGGGATTCTATACGGGGTCAAAATTTATGTGAAAAATGTATAAACTCCATGGGTTCGCGCTTGCAAGTTGTCAGCGATCAAAATGGCGGACACACGAGTTATTAAAAAAAGAATATAAAGTGTTGACTATTGGATTGAGTATTAACAAAGACCGGGGTAGCTATAATTTATTTGATAAATTACAGTATTCAAACTTAGCGTAAGTGGGATACATTTTTTTTCTACTTTATAACAACAAAATGTTATTACACTAATGATTTTAATTTCTTATAAAATATAAGAAACTAAAATAAAAACAATATAAATATAGATTCCTTTCCAATATAATAAATTATTTATTTATTAATATAAACAACTCGGTCCCAAAATGACAGCTATAACCCGGTCTTACAATTGTTATTTTGATTTGAGGTTAAGCTTCAATTTCTTCCTCGTTTTGGAACGAATACTTAAGCAATGAACCTTAGTCATAACATAATGCACAAATCAATCATTATAGTCAATACCACTAACTATAATTATATAAAACGTAATATTTTTTTTATAATTTATGAGTAAGTAAAATATTAACAGAACTAAAGTTGCATTATAGTGAAAGGTATTATAACATTATGTAAATAAAACTAAATAGTAGAAGAATAGCACAACATTGTTTTGATTTAAAATACTTATAATTTCTATTAAACAGTTTTGCTTTGTTAATGTCTTCCATTTTGTAATGTAGTTATTCAGTTATAAATTTTACTTGTATTTCTCATAAAGAGTGAATTAAATAATTGTCGATTGGGTGTAAAGCTGTTAGGTTAGGTTATACATAGTATAAGAAAGAAAGAAAGAAACAAATTGTGTTTTTCTTTGAGAATTAAAGGTCTGAAACTATAATATCACTACAATAGTTTTATTTCTTATCCTTTCGAGAATTAAACTTCGTAAATCTTAATCTGTAAGAAAAATATGTCTAGATTTTCTTACATATTTTTTTTACTAATAATACTAATACTTACCACCAATTATGAAAGTAATTTTTATATATATAAAATTTATATACAGGGTTATTTGTAAAACACTAACAACCTTGCAGGACTGTATTAGTAACATCATAAACAACAACTTTTGTTCTATGACCTTTTTCAAAACATAATACATTTACCAAAAACAACCCTTAAATATTTCCTTGTTCTATTCGGCGGGGGTGCTTGACGCGACGCTAGGGCATCAAACACCTCTGCCTACCAAACCTCCTCCACTCCGCTATTGTATTATCGCTTGCTTCGCATAAAATTCGTAATATTTAGAACATTATTTAATTATTTTTATTTTTGTATGAAAATCTGATAAATAAAAATATGATAAATTTTAAAAGTTATAGAACAAAAGTTGTTGTTTATGATGTTAGTAACATAGTCCTGAGAGGTTGCTGGTGTTTTATAAATATCCCTGTATAATAGTCAATATTTACTTGTATAATATGCCTTTATTCATTTATACATCTTATACCTCATATTTTTATACTATTTATATAAAAAATAAAATAAAAAAGGTTTAAAATTATAAAAAATAGAATATAAATTATATTAAACTTAAAAAAAGTCGACAGAAAATGGGATTCGAACCGGTGCCCAGTGGAACGAGCTGTGTTATTCTGCCATGCATATCCACCTGAGCTACCGATCTAACTATAACGGAACGCGAAAATGAGAGCTACTTTGTGAATGTAAGGATTCTTTATTATATATGATCTACGCCATCTGTAGTCAAATTAACTAAGATACCAATTGACTTATTTGGTTTGGTTTAGATGGCGCTGTATTAAGTACTCGGAAAGAAGAAAATAAAATAATTTATGTTTATTTGAATATAAATATATTATTATTTCAAAGTAATTATTTTAGGTATTATAAAGCCTATTATGTGCCTCTGCATAATAAGGTTTTTAAGTTTTGCAGTGTTAATTTCATTTTTTAACAGCGCCATCTAGTCGTCTCATGAAAAGTAATGCAAAACCTCACAGCCAAAAATCGACCTTAAGATACCCATGGACTATTGTCTATGATAGTACCTATGAAAATCGTCTTCACGGCTATGGCCTAAAGGTCATTATTATCTGTGTGCTTTTTATATCTGATGTTTTTTAGTTCTCTTTAAGGTGTCTCTAATTACTAGCTTACTAAGATAGTCCGAGGTTTTGGTTAATGTGTTGTGTTCAACTTAAAATATTATGGATTTTTCGTTTTGGAGTACACGCTGGCACGCCTCCGTTTAGTTTTAAAAAACTTTGAATAATATTTGATAATGTAGACTAATACATTGTGGAGTATCATCAGCATCATCATTTCATCTGAAAGACGTCCACTGTTGGACATAGGCCTCACCGAAGCGCCACAACGACCGATCCGTATACCATGTAGTATAGATTAGGAATTTAATAAATGAAACAAACTATTATTTTCAAGCCTTGAATATTTTTTTTAATTGTATATTCATTAACGTGTATTATAATAATAAATCTTTATTTTTGTACTACAATTCAAACCGATTTGTACACAATTACAATTATTTCCTATGTTGTTTATAATCTATATATATAAAAATGACCCCCGTTTTCCGTTGTCACGACTTGGCATGAAAACGGCTTGACCGATTTGGCTGATTTTTTTTTGTTGTGATTGTTATTGTGAGGAGAAGGTTCTTATGGAAAAAAAATTAGGGTAGTGTAGGGTAGAGTAGGGTAGAGTAGGGTAGAGTAGGGTAGAGTAGGGTAGAGTAGGGTAGAGTAGGGTAGAGTAGGGTAGAGTAGGGTAGGGTAGGGTAGAGTAGTAGGGTAGAGTAGGGTAGGGTAGGGTACAGTAGGGTAGAGTAGGGTAAAGTAGGGTAGAGTAGGGTAGAGTTGGGTATAGTAATGTGGAGTAGAGACGAGCGGGAGCGAAGCCGCGCGGGCAAAAGCTAGTAGTAAATATAAATTCAAACTGCTGCCTCTTAATCACGTAGACCTACGTTTTTTTACCTACACTGAACAGAAAGGTATAAGAATTAGAAATCAAATAATTTTTTACACTTAATAAACTTTAATAACATGGAATAATGTTTTTCAATAACATTTAATCTATTTAAATATATCTTATTTCATTCTATGTTCTTAAATTCCATGTGAAACTCCATGCAGCCGACTTCTTCATCTCCATCCAGAACAATAACCGTGATATTGTACTCTCCAAACATGCTGACACCGGGCTCATGGCTATAAACGTAATGTTCCATGTCGTATTCACCCTGTATAAAAGAATAAAAGACTTATGAATGTTATTTGCATGTAGGAGTTGTCCTATAACTGAGGCCCTACAACGAGCTCTGAAGAGGATGCAATTCGACATTAAAACGGAATTAATCGCAAGTCCAAACTTAGTAGTTAGTACTAAGAAACCACTTTCCCTAACCTCTAAACGATTTCTATGAAATAACTTAATATCACTATTTTTTAAACAACCGCTCTTACGCGATTATGACGTTATCACACATTTTTCATTAGATATTTTGGAAACACAGTATCTTGTGGATATTATCTAGGCTTCTATAGAAATGAATTTATAAACTCGTTAGACATGCGGCAGATATGTCCTGCCCAGTCCCATTGGTTGGCAACTTGGGCAGCCTTTTGAAACACATCAATGATTTGCGTTTTGGAGCGCAGTGAAAACATTCCGAACATGAAACGTTAATTTTTTTTTTGTTGACAACTATCACACAGAGAGACTAAGCAGAGCTGGTGTTATGGGGACAACTAATAAACATACATATTTATATTTCTAAATACATTCATATTATAAATAATTATTATATAATTTAACACATAGTACGCTGCGCTCCATTGCACGCTGGCAAACCTTGAGTTTGGACTTTTGAATGTTAGTCAAAGACCAAGTCGGTGCACCATCGTCCAACTATCCTCCAAATGCGATAACCGTTGAGCCGTGAATGAAGATCAAACATAATAAAAAAAAATGCTGATTTTTCTTGCCTTCGGTATGGGCATCGTCGGTGAATCCAAGTTGTGAATAGACTTCATGCATTCGTCGACGCTCTCCTTTGCGTAGGTTTCCAAGAATTCGATCAAACTCTCATCTTTCATAGTTTGGGACTGCGCGCAGTTGCCATCTTCGATCTTGCATATTTCTAAGCGGAGCTGATCAAACAAGAAATAAAAGAAGTATATATCTATCGATCTACTTTTTTTTAAAGGTGGGATATCATTAAATAACTTGTCTCTCTCTGGGTGGAACGAAAGGAAGTGTCACACACCCATAACACACTAGGTGTTCTTTCAGTTGCCCTTTGCATTCCAAAGCTCACAGCAATAAATATGGCAGCGTTGGAAGGCCTCCCACAAGGTAGACCGACGACCTGGTGAGAGTCACGGGAATGTGGTGGATGCGAGATGCACAGGATCGGTCGTTGTGGCGAACTATGTCCAACAGTGGACGTCTATTGGCTGAAATGATGATGATAATGTGATGGCAAACACTGCTTATGCTTTTTCAATTCTTGTGTGTGTTTCGGTGCCTTCTCTAATTTTCATTCGACATAGCATCATCTTGCTAATGCAATGCGTTTACAACCTTTTTATTATAACTGTTATTTATTCATTTGATATTTTTTAGTATAGTCGTTGACCTGTGAAAGTTAGTAAGTTGATAATCCTCACGCAATTTTTCATTGCCCAAAACTATGTCTTTAGTTCAAAATACGTAATTCATACGGTTACATACTCCATAATCCTGGGTGAAGTCTTCACCCAAAACGAAATGTCCTTTATATAAGTCATGGGTATCGTTGACCTTCTTCACCAGAGTGATGTCGAACTTGAAGATGTGGCTATCCTTCTCACATTTGTTGATGGCCAATGATTCCCAGACGCCAATGCCCTGCAAAAAGTAACGATGTACACGTTTGTCTATACTTAAATGTTCTTAACCCTTCAGATACCGTCAATTAGAGACACAATAGTAAGACAATAGATGCGCGGCCACCGGTGGTCGCTTGGGGGTTCATGAATTAAACCCCCTTATGTAGACACTAGCTTTTGCCCGTGGTTTCGCCTGCGTACATAAAATATTGCCTATGATATTCAGGAATAAAACAGCTTTCTATCGGTGAAAAAATTGCAATTATAAAATAAAAATACAATCAATCGGACCAGTACTTCCAGAAATTACCTCCTACAAACAAAAAAAACTAATCTTACATCTTTATAATATTAGTGTAGTCATAGAATTTTTCAATTTTTAATGCATCGAATTTTTGAGAATGGAGGTATGTCTTTTTTTAACCCTTCAGATACCGTCAATTAGAGACACAATAGTAAGACAATAGATGCGCGGCCACCGGTGGTCGCTTGGGGATTCATGAATTAAACAAATAAAACTTACAAAAAATTCCGCGTCTACCATCGAAACAATTACACACAGAGCGCTAAATATTACCAACGTTCCTGCCATATCACTGGTTTGTAGTAAGTACAAACATCAGGAGCCTGTAAACCAAATATATAATACGATATGACATGTCATCAGGTCATAATCATAGCTATCTGATGGCGTGATATGCAACATTGTCGCTGTACAGAACCAATTAAGTCCTTTTTTCTTTTATATTTTGTTCGTTATCTTCAAAAAAAAATAGTCTTTTGTAGGCGAGTTGCGATGCTTCATATGCAAAGATATCCTTGTTATCATCAAATCCAACAAGTGGTGAAATCAGAAAGCCAATTTATTGTAATAAAAAATTATTTAAATTCAAGTCACAAAATAGTAGTAGTCACTTTTTTTTCATCAATCGGTAGGTAATGATAAAAAAAAAATAGTCAATATGTATAAGAAAAATCAGCACTCCTAGAAAACTCAAAGAACTACAATGAGAGTACATTATAATAATTGTGGTGTATTTATTGGCTGTGAGGGTAGTCTCACTACAATGTGGCGTAATATATTTGACACGAGGCAGTACTGCAGTAGCCATCCGGCGGTTGACTGGAGTGGTTGTGTAGTGCGAATATATGTGTGTCACACTGTGGGTGAGCCGTAAATCCTTCCTAAGCGTAATACGCAAGCTTACCAATAATAATAATATGTACTATTCCACAACTTTCACACAACGCCATCTAGTCCCAAACTAAGCATAGCTTATTAGCTTCTGATATGAGTATTAGACAACTGATAATCATACTTACACTAATTATTATAAAAGTGAAGTTCGTATACAACGTTACACGTTTCGTTAAATGCGCAAAACCTCAGATACCCTAAATGATTTTTAATTCAATGGACCTAATACTGTAAGAAAAAAAAACAATTTAAAAAAAATACAGGTTTTATGAGCAGAGGTATTTTAGTTTGTTTAAAATTCATATCTCCATTGAAATAAGAACTTTTATTATCCCGTGTATGAGAAAATTTGATTGGATTAGAACTATTTGTGTTTGTTTACCTATTTCAGCAGGTTTGCGCACGTGATGGCTTGACCTATTCATAAATAGACAGGTCGAAGTTTTTAATGGAAATTTTTTTGAAAAATTTAACCTATATTAAAAAGTGGTTTAATTGGTTCTGTTCGTTATTCTGATCAAATTAATTTCAGGTTTTGCGCATTTAAAGTTACACCTTGTATATGTGTTTGTTACTTCTTCACACTCGAACGGCGGAACGGATTTGAATGAAATTTGGTACCATTATAGCTTATATCCTTACTTAACACATTGTAAAATGTATATTGGGAGAAGTACTAATTCCACTCCAGCGAAGCCGTTAGTGGAAGCTAGTCTTAGCCTTTCAATCGTGGTAATTAGAAACACAATAGAAAGACAATGGTTGCGCGAACGCATTCTTATTTAGTTGAAATCTGTCAAAAACATTTTCTCCTTTCCATGGTCTAAGGTTTAACGCTGCTTGCCCACGTCAGACTTTTTGTAGTACAGATAATCGGGCCGATTTTGTATATTTGAAACATTGTTCTGTATTTCTGACCGACTTTTTGTAGGACGTGTGGGTTGCACTATTGATATCAGTGTGTTCTATTTTTCTCCTAAAAAAAATCGGTCACCGATTAACGGACGTGGGCGAGCAGCCTTATTATTGTAAGGTCTTTTTGACAGATTTAGACTAACTGTACACAGAAAGTGCTTTATTTTCATAATCCTAAGGACCTCCTCCTTGCGTCGTTTATTCTCAATGCTGAGGGTCGTCCACCTCGACGAATCATTTTCTTGTGGACTATATTTCGCCATGTTGTCCTGTCTTCGGCGATGTGAATGGCGTCGCAGACTGTGGTCTCCAGTGTAGCACGGATTTGGTCTGGCCAACGTAATGGACTCCTGCCCCTGGGTCTTTTCCCATCAATTTTTCCCGTCAAAAGCAACTTTTCCAAGTTATCACCTCTCTTTCTGGCAATATGGCCAAAGAAATCAAAGATTCTTCTTTGGCATACGGTGGTGAGTCTCATGGGTGACCTGAGTTCGGCTAATATGGAATCGTTGGCCCGATGAATCCTAAGGTATAAAAACATTATTGTGGTGAACATATTTTGTCTTGCATGTCCTTGTAAGTACCTTCCGCATAAAAAGTTTATCATGCAACCTTTGTGTAGTTATGTTATATCTCAACAAACAATCGAATCAAAGTATATTTTATGAGCTTATTATATTTATAATGATGTCGGGATTCTGTGTTTATTTTACTCGCGACTTGGTCTAATTAATTTGTTTTTTTTTTCTTGCATTATCATAAAATATATCGTGTTACACACAGTAACGGAAGCATTTTACAAGTGGTATGTTTGTAATCGGATCAGGGGTATTACCATGACGTCAAGTCTTTAAGTCTTTAAGCTAAGAGTAAATAAGTTGCTTCTAAACAAGCGTGCTCCGTCGTCGGCCACATCATGGCTTTCCATCAGGTGAGATAGTGGTCAAACGCGAACTTATACATAATAATAAAAAAAAAACGTGTTAGGTCGTGCGAGTGAGAAAGATGGATGGAGCACCCTATATAGTTCCATTTCTGTGTGTTGTGATCCTGTGTGTGTATTGTGTTTTTTATTCCTGTAACATTTCAGTTAGATTTATTTCGAGAGATCATCGCTAACAAACAAACAATTTTACTTCATTATATTATTACTTCAGAACGCAGTACTTACCTTTAAAAAAAAACGTAATACAGTTTTTGATTTCGACTCTTTTGCAGCTTAATGATACCTCCGATCATTTAATCTTCTGTGACAGTCTACATTTGTCTCTACAGTGGCATAAGGTACAGATAGATAAATGCTTTATTGTACACCATAAAAAAATACAGTAGGAACTTAAAATAAATACGATGTCACTATCGCTAAAACCGATTTTCTACAGATGTCCAGTTTTAAATTTCAACTACTTATTCTCTAACCCTCCTTTTCCGTTGTTGCAGATTAATGAACTGCGCGCTTCAGTCGGCGACTGCGCTGGACGAGCACACGATAGCAGCCGCCATGCTGCCGCTGGCCACAGCCTACTGCAGGAAGCTCTGCACCGGAGTCATACAATACGCGTACATGTGCATACAGGTACAATATACTTTAGAAATAGTTTCTCGCCTGGGCTTCAAGTCTGCTGCATTTACTTCATAATTGTTAATTTTGACAAGTTTTTGTAATCTATAATATAAAAATGAATCGCAAAATTCGCTCATTCTTTTTTTGTTGTGATTGTTATTGTGAGGAAAAGGTTCTTATGGAAAAAAATAAAATTAGAGTAGTGTATGGTAGAGTACGGTAGAGTAGGGTAGAGTAGGGTAGGGTGAAATAGGGAAGAGCGGGAGCGAAGCCGCGCGGCCAAAAGCTAGTCTACTAATATAATGGCGTCATAATGATTTTCCAATGGTCAACCACTGACACTTCATTGAAAGAAGTGGCTTAAAATGATAATCTCGTACATCGTAATGAATATCTGACATATGCGGTAATTTGCAAAACTTTTGACAGTTGTTTTGATGAAGTGACCTACCATTAGAACGTTATTGTGCAGTTGTTGGTTTTAATAAGCTCGATATTGTCATTCTACCACCACTCTATTACGAGACCATTGACTGATCAATGATCGATCATTATGATTTAGCAGATTACGAACTTTTAGCAAAATGACAATGGTTTCGTGTTTGAATGACGAATGTATAAAAATAGCAGACTTGGGCCCCCGGGTAGACGCACGTAAACGCAAAGCTCCGGATCTGAGTTCAAAGAAAAGAGCCTTCAACCATGAACTGCACTGCTTAGAAACTAGTTTATCTTGACTAATTCGATGACCTCTTTTTAGGAACATCCAGTGTGGACAAGTCAGCAGTTTTGGGAGGCTGCCTTCTACCAAGATGTGCAGAGAGACATCAAAGCTTTGTACCTTCCCAACCAACCCACACATCATCAGAGAGTGCCCAGCCCGAGGTAAGAACGTTTCAACATTAGAGGAATTGATAAGACCTCTTTCTGGCACAAAAGAATACCTTCGAAGGCCCCCCTCGCTTGAGAGACTGCCCTACTTCCTGGTCATATTGAAATTGTTCTACATCGAATATATTGTAGTTCTTTCTTGATTGTAGTCAAGTGCCAACAGCATCACAATTACTTTTTTTTTAAATTAATAAACAACACTAGCATAATTCGCCATTTAGTTTAATTGCATAACCGACAATAAATACCGAGGGTCACAATTGCTTTAGGACTACATGGCGATACGTCGAAACATGGTTTTGAGTTATAATTAATTATATGTACTCTTTTTTGGAGTATGATCTTCATTTTAAGGCAAAGCAGAACTCTATGACGCTACTGACAGAAACTCCGCTACTTCTTTTAAACTCTTGCACATATACCTATTTATTTTCTTTCTACTATTCGGCCTATATTGAGCAACGACGCGAGCATGTAACGACTTGATAAGCTAGTGTATAGCTAGTAATGTACGTTTGTTTCAGAGATGACGAGGAGTACATATCGCTGTTAAAAGCACAGGAACCGAGCGCGTTGGAGATCGCCGCCGAACAGATGAGGCTATGGCCCAGTTTACCTCCAGGTAAAATATTGATAGTTTGATTGAAGTTCAATTATTTTTCGATTTTGTCTACGCACAACTCGATCCACTTTATCTATACTAATATTAGTTTATATGAATGTGACTCTGTCTGTCCGTTACGTTTTCATGGGTAAACTACTGAATAAATTTTGATAAAATTGGTTACAGAGTAAGTTTTAACTCCAAAGAAGGACATAGGCTAATTTCTATCTGGCTTCGAATTAGACTTTCTTAATAACCGACATTCACGTGAAAGAGGTCGCGGGCTAGTATTTTTAACCGACTTCCGAAAAAGGAGGTGGTTCTCAATTCGGATGTTTGTATTTTTTTTATGTTTGTTCGCTCATAACTTCATTGCTTGCCGACCGATTTGAAAAAATATTTTTTTTGGAAAGGTCCCATAGTCACCAAGTTGGAATCTGATGGTGGATTCTTGGCGCAATCGAGGGAACTCCTCAAATTCAATTAAATTTTTTAGTGAAGTCAGTTTTTTTTTTTTTCTAAAAATGCTTTTTTCCACAACTTTTTCTTGTAGTCATATGTATTTGTAACTTAACATAATAAGAGAATGATACCTTGGATTCCCTGTATTACTTTCTATGAAATCATTGCGACAAAAAGTTTTTTTTAATCTACTGCTTTATAATCATCTCGTAGGTATATTATATGTTACAAATATTTGTTGACCATGAAACAAAAGAAAAAAAAAATAATGTGTCGTTTTCTTGTTTATTATATCCTGATATTTATCTCTAACAGAAAAACAACGCGAGCTAATAGCAAGCGAAGAATCCACACTATACAGCCAAGCCATACACTACGCCAACCGGATGGTTTACCTGCTGCTGCCGCTAGAGGGAGCCGGCCGCCGCGCTGACGTCAGAGGCGATGACGCCGACAGAGCTAGCAACAGTATTACGAATAGGTAAAATACAGTAATCTCCCTTCTTATTATTTCTTCTTATTCTTCTCGTAACCCTTTCCATCCCAGGGCCACGATAACTCTTTTGAACATTCCCGCAGCCCTGGCAGGCACGGCCCTACCGAGTACTCATGATAAGGCGTAATAACAACATCTTTCTTTCTGTGCAGTGTCGCCGAATCAGACAGTGTAGACGCCGAGTCAGGTTTTGAAGAAGCAGACCCTGGAGAAGCTGGCAACAACGTCATCAAAATGGTGTCCAGATTTGTAGATAAAGTAAGTCACAAGAATTATGAAATTAAATGAAAGGAATTTTTCAGATTTACATTTGAATAAAATATACTTTCGCGTTTAAAACCCTATTGATAACAATAAATAGTAGATAATATGACTAGAGGATACAGCAGTGTGTTTAAGTCGCGGGCGGCATGTTGAATTTCGAACGTAACGTTGGTTGCTGAGCTTTAATCCCGAACGCCAGCGAGGGATTTATATCATTAACTCCCAATAACGCGGGAGTTTTGATATAAAAACTTGAGTGAAAGCTTTATCCCCGTGTTGGATACTCTACTTTTTACACAATGACAGAATGACTTGCTTTAGGTGATGGTTGTATAACATATAAAAGAGCATTATCGAGCACATGGTGTAAAAATACATTATGGTTCACGTTCATACAACAAAACAATGAATTACATGAAAGATTTTGACTTTCCATAAAGTTATACTGTAGTTTTCTGCTATAGAGGGTAACTTAAATGTGCCAATTGACTTTTTTACGTATTTTTTTTTTATTATTGATAGGCTCGCGTTTGACCACCATCTCACCTGATGGTAAGCGATGATATGGTCGACGATGGAGCACGATTGCCTAGAAGTAACCTTTTCACTCTTGACTTAAAGACCCCCAAGTTGTTGCTATCAGGAAACACAGACTCCGGCAGGGAACGTTAGATTTACGTTCAAAGGACAGTTTAATGTTTTGTATAAGAATTTCGTATTGTGTAAGTACTTTAAAAACTAAGTTTTAAATTCAGTTTTGTCATATAACCTATACTATTGTCCAGGTGTGTACCGAAGGTGGTGTGACAGCTGACCACGTGCGCTGCCTACACCAGATGATCCCGGGAGTCGTGCACATGCACCTCGAGACCTTGGACGCTGTAGCGCGCGAGAGCAGACGCTTACCACCCGTGCAGAAGGTAAGACATGACTCTATCATACCTTACTATCATCTATCTAGCTTTCACTCTTTTACTCAAACTTTTTTGGAGTCGGCTTGCAGTCTTACAGGATACAGCTGAATATCAGGTGTGCTAGACAAAGTGAAATTCTATCGGCACTAGTGGCTATTTCGGTGGCACATAACAATCCCATACATTTTGGACTTCTCAATAATCGTGTTTGCTAATAGAATGTCACTATGTCCTAAAGGCCCTGTATTATATTATACAGATAGCAAAGCTATCTGATTTCCGATACATAAAGGTCTTGTAAAGCAATCAAAGATGGTAGTGGAACTACAGTGAGTTTCACTTAAGAAGTTACTTCGGCGTAATGTTGGCTCCCCTGTCTGTCAACACAAAAAGAAGGGAAAAAAGGAAAAAGTTGCCTACTCTACCAAATTTTTTCCTGAAATGCGAAACGAAATCGATTTTAACGGTAGTTGCAACACTTTTTAGAGAATTATGAGGGGAATAGGATTTTATTTAAAAACAGCAGGTCTAAAAGGAAGTTGTTAATAGAGATGTACGATATTGTGGCGTGGCGTTTTCAGTATTTGACAGAATTTCAGGACAATCGGAATGGAGCCCAGCGTCCTATACTTAATTCAAAAATAGTTAAAAAAAAAAAACAAAAGAGGCAATTGTTAAAAGTAACGAAGTATTAGTTAATCTCCCTAATATTAAGTAATTTAATTGCTAAAAACATTGCAACACTGTTTTTCCGTATTACCAACATTACAGCAAAGGAACTTCTTAAGTGAAACGCTCTGTAAGGTGCTTTTTGTATTCACTTCACAGTTTACGTGCACATATTTTCACTTTACTAATAATGTTGACACTATAGTTTGTGCCAAATAAGGTGGCCAGTGGTCATTACCCTTTCATATGGGAATCCGAATGAACGAAATATGTTTCGATTTCTATCAGCGAGTAATGTTGAAATCACCGATTCGGGATTTTTTATCAATTATACTTTAGTTTTTTGGTGGGATTTTTTTCAAGTGAAGTTTAGGTGCGGTTTTATTTATTTGCAAATCGATTCCTAGTGCATAAAGTGATCTGCGCAACTGGACGATATGTGAAAACATGAAAACAGGTGTGATCTCGGTAAAATGGAGCTGAGAATTTTATTATAGTATTGACTACCTCAGTGAAACTTGCTGAGAAGGCTGACTAAAAACATTTGCTGCTAAATATGTACCGCAAAGGCATTAGAATTTGTTACATCCACATACTAAAGATTAACAAAGTGAAAACATTCTGTATCAAAAACTAGAAAAATATACAAAATTAATAACTAGCCGTGCAAAGACAAAAGAAAGAAAAAAATCCAATTTTAAAGTAACGACTGCACTAGAATCGATTTTAATATCTATAGGCAGGCCTATGATTCATATACCCATCTTATTTGACACAACTATACATTACCTTTCTTAATTCTAGCGCCTCTCCGGCATTTTTCGAAAGTCTTTCATAAAAACACGCAAGCATTAGTTTGCTTGCCCCCGACGACGCGACGAGACGAGACCTACACAAGACAACAAACGAATATGGAATTTATTGAGTACTAACTAAGGTACATATTTCTGTGAAACATATGGGGTGGTTTAGGTTTTATGTGTATATATGTAGCTTTCATTTGTCTCGTCCTGTCGCGTCGAGTATGTCACTAATATAAGTGCATGCCTTTAATACTAAAAGATTTTTTGAGATTTTATATTGGGTAAAAGAGAACACATTTTGAAAATGTGTTACTACGGACAAACAGAAGTTATCAAAATTCATTTAAGGCTTCAGAAAACGGTAGTGCATATGTTTCTGTCTCATGAAATAGGTAAGTCAAGTAATCTATAATATAAAAATGAATCGCAAAATGTGTTGGTAAGCGCATAACTCAACAATGCCTGAACCGATTTCGCTAATTCTTTTTTTGTTGTGATTGTTATTGTGAGGAAAAGGTTCTTATGGAAAAAAAAAATAGGGTAGTGTAGGGTAGAGTAGTGTAGAGTTGGGTATAGTAGGGAAGAGCGGGAGCGAAGCCGCGCGGGCAAAAGCTAGTAAGATTTATAATCATAACATCAGGCCTATATTAAGGGCTACCCAGTGCCGTAATTAGCCTTTTATACGCTCGGTGCAAGCTTCTATAACTGCAAAGAAAGAAAGAAAAAATATAATACAAACAAAAAGGACAGTTATATAATTTCCCCCCCCCCCCATGAGTAGATACTGCTGGCACTGCCCTAGTTAAGACACCGGGGATACCTATAATTTTAAGATAATTTTCGTTACAGAAACTGGGTGTTAATGTCATCCGATTGTGACTCGTTCTTTGTATGCTATATTATAATTTACTAGCTGCTCCCAGCGGCTTCGCCCGCGTGATAGCAGAAAATTATCCCAAGGGAACACACTTCTGGGATAAAAAGCATCCTATGTCCTATTCCAGGACATGGTCTATCCATGTACCAAGTTTCAGCAAAATCGGTTTTGCCATTTAGGCGTGAAGTCGTAACAAACAAACAAACAAACTCACTTTCGCTTTTATAATATTAGTAAGGACTAGCTTTTACCCGCGGCTTCGCCCGCGTTTATTAATATACTTTAGTCTTTCTCCGCCTTTTCTCACATTTAAAAAAAACTTATGTCCGTCTCCAGGGTCCCAACTATCTCTGTACCAAAATTCATCAAAATCGGTTTTGCCATTTAGGCGTGAACACAAACAAACTCACTTTCGCTTTTATAATATTAGTAAGGATTTTTAATAAAAATAGATTTTTCGCATAAAACAAACTTTGCTTTGCCAGATTGCGCCAGGCATAATTAAAATATGAGTAAATATCCATGCATGTCTCACAACGAAAAATGGGTCGTCTCTGGGTAAAAAACCAACCTCTAATTCAGCTGTATTGTTCTAGCCTCGCATAGTAGCGCCCGCCTTAGTGCCCGGGGAGACGGTGTCGGTGCCAGCCCTCCGCGCCTACCTCGTCAGCGACGGTCGCAACACGCCGCTGTTGCCGGCAGAGGGCGCCTTGTTCCTCACTAACTACAGACTGGTGTTCAAGGGCACGCCTACTGATCCCTATGGTATGTATTACTAGCTTTTGCCCGCGGCTTCACCCGCGTACATAATCCCAGGATAAAAAGTGATGGATGTGTTATTCTGGGATATGGTCTACTCGTGTACCAAGTTTCATCGAGATCTGTTCAGTAGTTTTTGCGTGAAAGAGTAACAAACATCCATACATCCATCCATACATACAAACTTTCGCATTTACAATATTAGTAGGATTGTAGCGTATGAACTGACTCAAAAATGTTATTATTTATTAAGTGGCAATGGGCAGGGCACATTGCACGCAGAACAGATGGTCGATGGGGACGAAAGGTTCTGGAGTAGCGACCACGTATCGGAAGACGCGGCGTTTGAAGGCTTCCAACTAGGTGGACCGACGACCTGGTCAGGGTCGCGGGAATCCGATGGATGCGTGACGCACAGGACCGGTCGTTGTGGTGACACTTGGGGGAGGCCTATGTCCAGCAGTGGATGTCTTTCAGCTGATATGATGATGATGATATTATTATTTATGTATATTTTATTTTCTTTCAACAGC
This sequence comes from Mythimna lalbum, assembly GCA_949319445.1. Lineage (NCBI taxonomy): Eukaryota > Metazoa > Arthropoda > Insecta > Lepidoptera > Noctuidae > Mythimna > Mythimna lalbum. Next base: position 11,685,095 of record OX439357.1, on the reverse strand, counting down.
TTGCGAACAAACAGTGGTCCGATCATTCCCGCTGTGCTCCCTCACGCGAGAAAAACAAGTCCGGACACACTACCTGCCACACTTGGAACAATCCTTACAAGAAGGACTACAATTAAGATCTGCCACCTTCCAGCTCATTAAGGTAAATATACGTAAATACAACATCGTCATCAACATACACACACACACAACATATATACATTACCGACAGAGCCCTATGAATCGCCAAACTTAAATCGAAGTGGGCAGGGCACATTGCTCACAGAAGACATTTGAATATCGATCAATCAATCATCAATGATCGAGAAAATCTATCTACCTCTTTTTCCTATTGACGATGACGTCACATTTTAGTTTGTGCATCCTTTTTCTGTTACATGAAAATTCGCCTTCCACTAGATTTGAAAGGTTTCTTAACCCTTCAGATACCGTCAATTAGAGACACAATAGTAAGACAATAGATGCGCGGCCACCGGTGGTCGCTTGGGGATTCATGAATTAATAACGTAATTTTGAATAGATTTGATTTTTTTTGTGTTTTTAGTTAAAATAATTTTGTGATACAAATCTATACTAATATTATAAAGAGAAGAAGATTTGTATTTTTGTTTGTAATTAAAAACTCAATAACTACTGGACTGATTTTAAACATTCTTACACCAGTACTTAATTTTTTTTTGAGAAACAGGCTATTGATTTTACTTTCACGTGGACAAAAACGTTGGCAGAAGCTAAAGTAGGTGCCAGATAAAAGTGGAATAACGGTCATTGACCTTCCTATATTTGTTGAAATTATCGATTTCAAAAACGGAAATAAAGACATAAAGCTGTCTTGAATCGACATGTATCTTTTACATAATCTAGTAATGAAAAGCAGTTCATTGTTTGTTTTTCGGGTACCTACGCAGAGATATAAGGAAAAGGTACTTTATTCCACAGTTATCTGGCGCCTTCTATAGTAAAAAAATGAGTAAAGTATCGAATTTCGAATTTCATTAAATTTTTGATATTGTAGGTGGCGTTAGATGAAGAAGTAAGCAGCGAAGCAGTGGAAGCGTTCCGCAAGCAAGTGGCGCGACTGCGGCACCCGGAACATGTGCTGCTGCACTTCGCGCTGGCGCCGCGCTCGCAGCCGCCGCCCAAGCACAGCCAGCCCAAGCATCACACGCTCAAGTACGTACAAACTTAAAAGACTTCGCCATTTAATATTGTTATGCTGCCTGTTTTTTGGGCTTGTTTCAGGCGTAGTGGAGAAGTACTTCGATCCTGAAATGTTTTTGATTTCGTTTAAACACGTAGATAAGTTGTAGTAAATACTCAGACTAGACAATACCACTTACATAAGAAACCCAAGCTTCCGAGTTTCGAAAATTGAATAAGAAACCTCTTTAGCCTACATGGCCACTTATAAAACGTCAGATTTGTGTGCTACGTTTCCAATCGATTGTTTCCTATGGAGAAGTATCAGAAAGAAACTCCATGGTTACTCTTTTAAAAAACAATATTGTTTTACAACCACATTCCAATATCAATAATAGTTTAAAGGAGAAGCAATGCATTCAAGATCAATATCAAACAAGCTGTCATCTTCCCAACAGGGGCTTCGCAAAGAAAACGCTACTCAAGACAGCTCGGCGCGCGGGACTCAAACCAAAGCCTTCAAAACGTCAGAAGTATGTGCTCCCGTCAGCGGACGCGCGCTCTCTGACGTCACCGCCACTTATGTCTTCCTTGTCTGCTGATACGCTATCCTGTGAGTCTTATTATTCCGTATATTTAATGTACATTTTTTTTAAACAAATATGTATCAACTTGTATCATCACAGAGGGCATATTACAATGAACAAGAAGTTCAGCATAATAATGCCTTTAGGATGTTGTTGGGGCTTCCCCTTTACTGCAATGTATCAAGAATGTTTGCCAAAGTATATACTGATGGCTTCAATACCACCCATTGGGAATAGCGCTACGTTTATGATGTGCGGAGTGCGTGGGAACTCTACGGTATAAGAAATTCTGTCTACGCTATTATGGTAGTATTTGTAGTATTGTCTTGACAAAAGCGATTTCTTTTAAGTCGTCTCCATAAATCGCTTTAATTTTTAACCGACTTCTAAAAAAGGAAGAGATTCTCAATTCGGATGTCTGTATTTTTTTTTGTTTGTTCGCGTTTCACTTGTCACTCACTCGCCAACCGATTTTAGAAATTCTTTTTTGTTGGAAAGTTTTTTGTTTCTAAATACATAATATAAATAAATACATACATAGTCACCAAGTTGGTATCTGATGATGAAATCTTGGTGAAATCGAGGGAACTCCTCAAATTTAATTTAATTATTTAGTGAAGTCGGTTATTTTTTTTTTTTATAAAAAGGTTTTAAGCTGTATTAAAAAAGTAAAACACTCCACTTAAAATGTTCAAAGTTGTTTATTTATCTATAAATGTATTCGTTAGTGGAGGAGCTGGAGCTGGGCGGCAGCGAGAGCACGGAGAGCCCGGCAGCGCGCACGCTGGAGCGCGTGCGCGAGCGCGTGTACGCGCGCGACTGGGCGCGCCTGGGGCTCGCGCAGCCGCCCTTCCGCCTCGCGCACGCCAACGCCGTCTACACGCTGTGTAGGAGGTAAACCATTTCAATATTACTAGGAATTTACTATATTATTTATATTCAATTAACTACATTGGTTTAATAATAGAAGAGGATAATTTTTTTCGCTTTTTATTACTGTTAGTCACGTTTGATCATTACCTGATGGTAAGCGATAATGTGGTCGACAATGGAGCACGCTTGTTTAGAAATAACCACCCTACTTTTGATTTAAACCATTTCGGCATATATAATACGAAACATAGCCTATAAATCTTCTACAAAATTAAAATTCTAACTAATTTGAAAGCTATATATTTGAAATAGTTGTTCCTTTCAAGCTTGTGGTTCCTGATAGCTATAACTTAAGGGCCTTAAGGTCAAGGGTGAATATATTGCTTCATCAAGTGAGATAGTGGTCAAACGTGAGCCTATCCATTATAAAATAACCTATGAAGTAAATTAACGATGCTATGTTTGTCTGTCCAGTTACCCAGCAGTAATCCCAGTGCCCGAGAGCTTCGGCGACGACTCCCTACGCAGAATATCACGGTGTTACCGACAAGGACGGTTACCAGTTATTACTTGGAGACATCCACGGACGCACGCCTTATTAGCCAGGTACTGATTTGATTAAAGTTAACAAACATGCGTTTATTATGTTTTGAAGCAGAGATGAAGTGCCGCAAAAATCACCAGAATATAAGATTTTTGTTTGGTTGGAGTTCAAAGAGTTTCGGGGCTCGAGACTCTAGTTTATTCAATTAAACGACGGAGTTCTCTATTATAGAATGTTTTATTTTTACCAAAATAACTGTATTTTGTAATTATTCTGTATTCTATCTGTTAGTCTATTCGCGTTAACCCTAGATAGATAACCATATTTCACTGTACACTAAAGATAACCATACGTCGACTCGACGTGCGAATGTTTGAGTGAGCATATATTGGATTATGTATATAATAGGTTTATAAATGTGATATAATGTATTACGTACTATAATTGTATTGTGAGTAAATGAAAAACATTAGAGTTTATTTATATTTTTAATAGAAAAAAATAATAATTAACAGAACAAGGTACTTCTTACTTTACCAATCTTAAGCCTTTCGGAAATTCTCCGTCAGTCGTATAACTTATTATGTAAACTTTTCAAAATTAACTTTTTACAATCTCTATAATATAAAAAACATGAGAAAATAACCATTTTTATTCATTTTAGCCTCAACGGCACTTAGATCAGGCGCTGGACTTGTGCTTTTCACAAATGGGATTTTTGCAGTCGTCACACTTTGTTTTTGTCATTTTTCTAATTTTTGATGGAAAAAAAGCATAATATTTTCTTTTCTTTACCTAAGGGATACCTTTACGTTGTGTGGGAGGTTCTGTTTGTATTTTTGGCAATAATATAAAACAAAATCTTTTATATTCGTCTGTTAACTAAGCATTTGCTCCCTTGTCTCCATTCATGAGGTTATCAAGGTATTATCTACTGAGTTTCTTCATAAATTCCATCATGTCCGTATAATATTAGGTCCTTACACATGAAATTAACGTTTTGTACGGGAGGAATATAAAGTTTTTTTTTTTTTTTTGTAAAATATTTTTTCAATTATTCAAAGTATGGACCGTTGTTATCCATGCACTTCTGCCATCTCATAGGTAGTTCATTGATCACTTTACTAAAAAAAAAAACATGGGGGCGAGTATCAATAAACTCTTTGAAGGCAAATTGGACTGCCGCATCGGAGTTGAATTTTTGTCCTTGTAAGAAGTTGTCCAAATTTCGGAAAAAATTGTACTTTGTTGAAGCAAGGTCCGAGAAGTACGGTGGATGTCACAGACATTGCAATTGTAGACAAAATGCTAATTTCATATGTAAGGACATAATATTGGCCACTTGTTCTACCTTTAGTAGCTGTACAATGATTTACTCTAAGAATTGGTCGCTGTGGCATAATAGTACAACTCAGCATACTTGGCAATGCAATTTCAGGAGTTTCAGAATCATTTTCAGACATATTTTCAATATCAAATGGGTATTCCACTGGGGAAGCACTCACTTCAGTCTTCGGTATCACTTTGTACTTTATCTTCTAATAAATTGCCTTCAGTTTGAATGTCCGACCCCTGAATCTCTTCATCGCTTATTTAATGCAATAACAGACTGATTTCTGAACCATCTATATGATTTAGTGACATCATTATGTTATTAATAACATAAGTAAAAAACAAATAAAAAAAACGTATACTTATTCTCAAAAAATAAAGTAACACATTTTCCCAATAGTCTAAAAACTGACACTAAAGATAACCATACGTCGCTTCGACGTACGGCAGATAAATATTGACGAAAGTATTAAACTTAGCCGAGTGTTAAGGGTGTGTCCTGCAAGATTCGATAGCCGACTGAGTTGGCAGGAAAGGGCAATTTAGTGATACAAAAAACAAACGAGTTACAACATTTTTACAAAATCGAATACGTCGTTTCGACGTAGGTTATCTTTCTAGGGTTAAGAAAATAGTGACTCATCACTGCAAAGTAAAGGCGTATTCATACTGGGGTAAAAATTTAACCATTAAAATTAAAACAAACTTTGTATTACACAGAATTTCAAAATACAATTTTAAATTACAAATTTAAGGTTTAATCATATAATCGTCTTTTGAATTTTCACTTTTAATCTCATGAATACTCGAGGTATCCATTCTTAAAATGGATCGCGTCCGTACTATCTAAAGGGCTGTCTTTAAGTAGTTACCGTGAACACGGCTTCCTAATTTATTATAATCTAATTGGTTAAGGTGTTTGACAACGCTGAGTGACAACGATGAGTCACTATTTTCTTAACACAAATGACAAATGTCTAAAGAGCTTTTTTAACTAGTCAATGTGAACATGGCTTTCTAATTTACTATGATCTATTTGGTTAGGGTACGTGCCTATGCTGAGTGACAACGATGAGTCACTATTTCTTAACGATAATACACTAAAGATTACTAAACTAACGATCAGTTCAAAATTAAATTTCTATCACCATAGAAGCGACAGTAAGGCAAATGAACTGCATCTCTGTGGTCATTCACTTCTCCAAAAATTAGTTATTACTCAATATTACAATGTTCACAGGTCAGCCGCTCCTCATCACAAAGGTGTGATGGGAATGCTGAAGGCAAGTCACCAAACTCCTGGAAACACACAGAGTGGCACGGAAACCACTTCCAGTTTAGAACAGGTATGTTGTAACTTTTTAACCATTATCGAACTTATATATCAAATTTTTAATCTGATTATATCGCACCCTTAGTATTATAGTGACCTATTCCAAAAATGTAAATTTTTGGGAAACATTAACCCTTCAGATACCGTCAATTAGAGACACAATAGTAAGACAATAGATGCGCGGCCACCGGTGGTCGCTTGGGGATTCATGAATTGAATAAAGTTTTATACGCGTAAGTTTTTTTTGTAAATGAAATTTCATACCACTTATACAAATAATAGTTGAATTTGTTTCTTAACTTAGTTGTCTACATGTATTATGAGAAAATAAATTAATGGATTTTGATCAAATATTCATGATACGCTTACCATATCGGTAAGCGACTAATAAGTATATTTTGGAATGACTAAAATGGGTTTTAGAATATTCTATTTATATATATTTCTTATGTGTTATATCGGCACAGGCAGGATCCAAATATCACCTTTCTATTTATCACAGGAACGTTATCTAGCAACATTAGTAGCCTGCACGCCAGCATCTCGCGGTGACCTAGAAGACTCCAGTTTGAGTCTGGACTCGTTACTGCTCTGTTGTGAAGACCAACAGGCTACCCACACACCTCTGTTGACCAAAGCGGCCGGGACACTCGGGTGAGTACATTCACGTTGATACTACGACAATGTGCTATTGATTCACTCAATGGTAACTACTAAAACGTTTGACATTGGTGTATTTAGTCCACTCACGAATTTAAAATGGATATTAGTAAAATCACTACATAGTATAAAACAAAGCCGCCTTTTCAGTCCCTATATCCCTATGTACGCTTAAATCTTTAAAACTACGCAACGGATTTTGGTGCGGTTTTTTTTAATAGATAGAGTGATTTAAGAGGGTCCTTCTCCACTCGCCTATCGTAAACATCGAAAATGGTTTAAAAGCTTGTTACTTCATTTAATGCAATCCAACGCGATGTTTGACGAGAAGGCAACGCAAAAAAAGAGAGATAACGCCTGGAAACTCTGTTAGTATTCGGTAATTCCGAGATTTACTCGAAAATTTCACAAAAATTGCTCTAGGAAATAGCTGTTTTTTTTAAACCCTTAAAAGTTTTTGGTAAAAGTTGTCTTCATTTAGAATCTTAATAAAATTTGCAAGGTCTCTAGAGGATTACTTTTTTGACTTTTTATTTTTTAGGCAAATTATGAAGTGTCAAAGTTCATACAAAATAGGACATTTTCAGAGGTTTTTACTGGATTAGTTTTACACAAATTTAGAATTTGGTTTCTTTATAAACCTAGATAATATCCACAAGATACTGTGTTTCCAAAATATCTAATGAAAAATGTGTAATAACGTCATAATCAGTTATGAGCGGTTGTATGAAAAACAGTGAAAATGTGAGTCATGATGCACCACCTTAAGAGGAAGGTTTATATGTATAATATTGCACCCGAGCGAAGCCGGGGCGGGTCGCTAGTAATATTATAATATCCATTTTGCAGACTGCAATAATAGAATGTTCATTTAAATGATAATATTTATAAAATTAGGAAACATAATACTTTTAACTTTGGCCTTTCATAAAGAAGTGACTTTTGTGCATGCGTCCAATCGCAGAAATTAATTTTTTGCAAGTGTCTTGCTACATATTAGAGCAGCAGTTCCTGTACAAATAATTCGTGGCCGCTTCCTATAAAAATATTACTCAGCCATAGCTGTCTACTCTCACTGCTATACTACTGTCTACAATCAATCTCTTCAGATGCCGTCAATTAGGAACACAATAGTAAGACAATGACAGCGCGAACGCCAGCGTTCGCTTGGAATTTAATGAAGTAATCAAACATTCAATAACACAATGACTACATTTACAATATTTACCACAACATACAAACATAAGAAAAACAAACTCTTTCACGAGTTCACTTCACGATTTTTTCGCAGTCGGTCAGCGAGACTTTGGTATTGCTATGTTGGTCTGAAGGTTCAGTACCATTTTCGTGTAGTTTGTAAGACAAATAACATGACACTTACGTATCAGCGTGTTGGGTCGCAACAGCGGCGGCAAGGGCGGATCCTCCGGCACAGTGCGACACTTCGGGCGCTGGGGCTCGCTCAAGGATCGGCGCCAACCTTCGCACCTGGACCTGTACGCGCCGCGCCAGAGGCTGTCCACGGCTGATGCAGACTCGGGTAACTACACTCAGCGAGAATTTTCAGGCGCTTGGGCGCGCTTAAGGAATGGTGTCACCAGCTGGACCTGGACCATTTCCATGGTGAAGTTTCCATAGGCACCTGTCGTGCCCAAATCGAGACACTAATAAGGCAGCCCATAATTTCTTTAATTAATGTTTGCTCAAAATTACACAGAATGGTCCCTCTGTTCACACAGATACCATTCTGGGAAACAAGTATAGCCACTGCGAGTGTGTTTAATTAGTTTGATCCTGTACTTACACCATGAGTTGCAGGTAAAGGTCACAGCTAAAACCCCCATTCTAGCTCTGGTACACTCTCTGGCATACTCCAAAGACTTCGGAAACTTTGTAGTGTACCAAATAGCACAATATATCAACATTACGATCGCCTATATCCCACAGTTTGCGGCGAAACAGCAGCAGGTCGTCGTGCCTCCCTCTACGTGGTCTGCGAGAAGGGCGGTGCGGCTTGCAACTGTGCTGGTGCGGAGTTAGTTCCGGCTGAATACCCCGACGCTCGTGCCACTAAACACGCCTTCAAGAAGCTCATGAGAGCCGCCGTGCCTTCGGCCCCACCGGCCGCTGACCATCCTGGATTTCTCAGGTACAGTGTAGCTTTGAATCAAGGAGAGTAAGAGCCGGTTTCATTTTTACTAGAGAAGGGTGCAAGCTAGTGTTGGCAAAATACCTCGACGCGAAGACAACAAAACACACTTTCGAAAAGCCCAAGAGAGTGGCTGGCAGCAGAAGATCCTGGCTTCCATGGGTAGAGATTGATGTAGGCTTTAAATCAATGCGTGTAAAGGCTAGTTGCCTTCCAGCTAGAGTAGTATTAGTACTAAACTGACAGCGTACCCCAGCTCAAACTCAACTACACACAACACACAAAAACACACAAGAACAACGACACAACACAACTTAAAGAAGCTCATTAGCTTCGGCACCATCGGCAGCGTATCATCCTGGCTTTCTCGACTAGGAAAATTCGGCGACAGTAATCCTCAACACGTCTCGTATATTGCGGAATACTGTCGCCTAAAGAGAGCTTCCAGATGAGTAAGTTGTGGTGGATAGTGGTTCTTCTCTCCTCTTGGCTATTACGCCAATAGGTGTTCAGAGAACGGAGTCCAAATTTAACATGGCTTTAACTCGACTTAAAATGTACTTGACTAAAAAATAATGCTTCGTTTATTAGATATTAACGCTTATTTTCAAATTCACTGAATGGAAGTAGCATTCTACTGGTAAAAGAATTTATAACCTTTCAATCGTGGTAATTAGAGACACAATAGAAATACAATGGGTGCGCGAACGCCGGCGCTCGCTTGGGGTTTAATTAATTAAAAATGATTCTGTAGGTTTTGAATATAAATTTTACTCATTACAAATCTGGCCTCTATATAATATTAGTACAGATTCCAATCCAAATGTGGCATAGCAAAAAATTACGTTAATTATATTCTCTTGTCTTACCTTCAGGTTAATAGAAGAATCGGGTTGGCTGTGGCAACTCCGGCAGTTGTTCCAACTGTCTGGTGCGGTGGTAGACCTGCTGGACCTGCAGGGATCGTCTGTGCTGCTGTCTTTAGAAGACGGGTGGGATGCTACGGCACAGGTAATTATATAAATCGTTTAGTTGTCTCTACTGTCTGGTGGTGTGATGATGGATCTACTGGGCCTATAGGGATCTTTAATTGCATTACAAACATTTAAGATAAAAAAGGTCTTGATAGTTATGTCAGTATTTTAATAAAAGTAAGGCCAATATGATACAAGAGACGACATTTTTGTAAACATGATCATTTTGCGTGTGGTAATTATTCAAATCATTGACATCACTAGTTTCAGTTTTCGTGACGCACTAAAAACCCGATGATTTTATTTTTACCGACTTCCCAAAAAGGAGGAGGTACTACGTTCGGCTGTTTGTATGTTTTTTTTTTTTTTTTTTTTTTTTGTATGTTTGTTCGTCGAATACTCCCCCAAATGTGGACGGATTTTCAAAATTCTTTTTTTGTTCGAAAGTAGATAGTTCTGAGGTGGTCCCATTATCACCAAATTAGGATCTGATGATGGGATCTTGGAGAAATTGAGGGCAACCTTCAAATTTTATAAGCTCACTTATTGATTTTCGCATATTTTATGAAGTATCTTGTGTATTTGCGTATGGTCGTCACCATCTCAGGTAGCTGGGCTGATGATGGAAGGTACAACTCCTTAACAGTAAGAAGTTACTCGAACAGGCAAGGACTGTTTTAGTAAATTGTTTTGATGTTTGATAGGGCATTTGCCACATTTGGTCTCATGATCATCAAGTCATGACCTGATGCTGCAGTCAGGATAGTCTGCAGAGTACCTAAGTCCTCGACAACAAACAGCAGATATATCGAGTTTAGGCTCATTGAAAACGGCTCGATGTGTGGATAAACGTACTGCTAATAAAGAACACCGAAGTACATAGAGACCTGATGCTGAAGCCAGGAGCATCAGGAAAAGTACAAACCTTGAAATTACAGCACCGTAGTCGTGTTTGGGCTCATTTTAAACAGGACTAAATTTTAAGTTCATTGCAATGTTGACATAAATCTGGCCTGATGCTGCAGCCGGGATTATCAGCATCTAGTCTAATGACTGATTGAAAGAAGAGGATATATCGAACTGGATCTAACCGTGTTTGGGATTATTAGAACCGTTATGAGATGCGCTCTGACTATAAGGTATTTAAGTTTGACTGAGGGGTACTTTTTAGTGGTGGTACCATAACTAAAAAGTGTAAAATAAAAAAAACTTTTTACAAAAAAAATATAACCGACTTCAATGATAAAAAACACTGAAAAGTATCAAATAACTTTAATTTTGGAAGTCGGTGTTAAATAACGAAGAGACTAAACTATTATAGAAACACCGACTTCCAAAATTAAAGTTATTTGATACTTTTCAGTGTTTTTTATCATTGAAGTCGGTTATATTTTTTTTGTAAAAAGTTTTTTCTAAACTACAGCCTTCAAGTTATAAAAACATCACACGAACACAAAAAAGGTCACTGTCTAATATATCCATCTCCTTTCATCGTTCCAGATATCATCACTTGCCCAGATCTGCCTGGAACCTTACTACCGAACACTAGAAGGCTTCCGTATCCTGGTGGAGAAGGAGTGGCTGGCCCTGGGCCACAAGTTCCAGCAGCGCTCCAACATAGGTGCCACGCCGCAACAGGGCTTTACACCCACCTTCCTCATGTTCCTGGATGCTGTGCATCAGGTAGACCTTCAAATTCAGGGATTTTCAGTTAGGTATAGGACGCAACGTATTATTCGGCGCTAAAAATGAGTCGAATGTCGAATGAGTTTTACTAACGCGGTGTTCTACGTAGGCGCGACGCGAACGCGAACGGGCAGCGATGCGGTGGGAACGGACAATAATTGATAATATATTACGGTGGCCTATGTGATTAACCACATGTGGGTGCGGTGCGCTTGACGAGCGAAGCGACGAGGTCGCAATCAGCTACGTTTCATATTTTCGCGAGTACTCTTAGTAGCAGCATTCTGAAGCGGCGATTGTGCGCACGTAGGACAAAACGGTCGCGTCGCTTTGAATTCTTGTAAATGAGTATCGGATCGCTTGCAATCGCAATCCAATTGATTCTACCAATCTCCTTAGGGCGCCACGTTAGCTTATTTTTCGACGACTATGAAAGAAGAAAGAAAGAAAGAAAATTGCGTTTATTTGCTTTACAAAAATAGGTACACCTTAAAATTTAACAAATGGTACATTGAGTAATGCCAAAAAGGCCTCAGCTCAGCATAATGCCAAGTAGTAACACAAGGCCACCACTTGACGCTGATTTTCAGCTGCAGCCCTAGGGTGCCATATGTTTAAAAAGAAAACACAACATTTATTAAAAACTAAAAAAAGGTACTGTGCATACACTAGCTAAGAAAACCTTGCGATTACATGATTAAAATAAAAACAAAATTAATAAGATTTATGTGCCCATTTAAAACAAAAATACAATAAAACAACAAAAAAGTATATAAAATAAAATATTCGTAAAAAAATAAAATAAAATAAAAACAAAATAGCAATGCCAAAATCGGGACAGATATATTTGTTCAAATTATAAAATATAATTATAAAATTCAAATGGCTGAAATGTCAGCTCTAACATCTTGGAAGACAATTTGATGCTTCAATAAAAAAAGCTTTAATATTAATTTGAAAGCTGAGCAACTTCTACTGAGTTTACTATGTAATGAGTACTTCTATGGTAATTAGTCCTTAGAAACTCACCGGGAAACGATGGAGCTTATTTAACCCCGTACTAAACGTGGCCGAGGCAAGCCTTCAATCACAGATATGTATGATGAGGGCCGTCGTTTTTTGTTATTTTAGCATGCTACCTAAATTTTAATGTTATGAAATCGCTAACCAATATTTTGTATTATTTCAGCTCCAGAAACAATTTCCTCTAGCGTTCGAGTTCAACGAGTACTACCTGCGCTTCGTAGCCTATCACAGCGTTTCGTGTCGATTCCGGACGTTCCTATTGGACAACGAGGCGCAGAGGGCGGAGCTGGGGATCACTGCTGCTGATGACAAGCGCGCCGATACTAACAGAATGGTCAGTATATACGGTTGACCCGCGAGAGACCATCCAAAAAAAAAACAATTGTACATAAATACACCGTGTGTCGATAGTATAGATAATTGAGATGGTTTTTGTTATCTGGTGGGCAGGTGTACCTGTACGGCGCGGGCGGCGAGGCGGGCGCGGCGTCGGAGGAGGAGGCGGCGGCGGCCGGCGGCGCGGCGGCGCGCGCGCCCGCGCTCGGCCACTCGCTGTTCGACTACATCGACCGACACCACCAGAAGTCGCCCGTCTTCTACAACTTCCTCTACACGCCCGACTTGGACAACCCCGTCAGTACTCACACTTACTTTATTTCATCACTTTACTTTCTTTGTTTTTAGCAGAAACCAGAACGATTTTTAAAAATTAAATGTAAGCATCATTGTCATGATCTGGAGATACAAAGCCAAAGCGAAACTCCGCTACCGTGACAAGTCGCGGCGTGGTGGACAGAGTTCCGGCAAGATGGCAATAGCGACTGTCGCAACCCAGTATTGGGAACGCCATAATCATGGCAGTAAGTCTCCTTTTCGGGGGAGCTGAAAAGACATTACGACATCATCACCTTCCGCATGACGCAATTCTCACCGATCACAAGTTCTGCAAGTTTCTGCACTAAATTCATGCGGAAAAAAGACCCGGGTGTTGCCATTGTGTGGACCGCCCGGAGGACACGATAGAAGTGTGCCTCGCCTCACTTGGACGGAACACCACAGTGTCCTCATTGGGCAATCGGCGACACCGTTCTCTCGCTCCGGATCACGGTACGGGCCATAGTTCAGAACGAAATGGAATAGCAAGTAGTCGCCTCCTGCGTTATGCAGTAATACTAACGAAAAATGTGACTGCACGCGTAAGGGAATGGACGACCTAAGACCCCGACCCCCAATATAAGCGTGGGGTTTCGGATGACGAGCAATAGGTTGCTTACCGCCCAGTCGAAATAGAGCGAAAATATGTTCTAAAACATAATGTTATTCTTCTAGGTTCTCCGTCCAGTATCCACAATCAGCGCGCTAGAAGTATGGCAGTACTACACGAGCGAAGAGCTGTCTCACGGAGCGCCCTATGACCTGGAGGTGTTGGCGCCATCTGAACCCGAGACTAGACATCCACAGCGAAGAGTCGTCACTGCTGGGTAAGATGGATAGAATATACTTTATTGTACAACAAACTAATTAAATATTTCTTTAAAAAAATATATTCATGGAATATTTGACCATTTTCTTTTTATTTTAGAAATGATAAACAGAAAGAGGTTACAAAAACTAAATTGTGACGTCATCGCTATTAACTTACACACTTTCTAAAGAGTTGGCGAAGTTACTTCTAGAAAAGCGTACTCCATCGTCACTTTCCATCAGGCGAGATAGGTCAAACGTGAACCTATCAAAAATAAAAAAAGGTTCCCACCACGCGCCCACTATTCCTCATATCAATATTTGAAATCTTCAATTAGTACTTATTTTATTTAATAACGAATTTTGCTAAAAACATCTTTGTAGAAAAAAATAAAATATAATTGTTGCATTAAGAAAATAGTGACTCATCGTCGTCACTCAGCTTAGCCCCATCCCGTGTAGTACAGGCGCCATTAGAAGTTGAGTATTTTTGCTCACAAATAACCTTATATTTGTTACAGTTACGACAGCATAGCCCGAAGTATGCCAGATTCATTCACTGGTCTGCTGGAGAGGATCCGGCAGTTGGAGTTGGAACTAGGGCATCTGCCGCAGAAATGGCGCGTGCGATGGGATCAACTGGAATTGCCCAACACCTTGGAACTGCAGGTAGGAATACTTTGTCATGGCTACGACAGCATAGGAGGATCACGTGACTCAGTTAATAAAAGCCTCCTGAGAAGTTATAGTTTTCGTAGGTTGGGAAATTGTTGGAAAGAACCACCGTGTTTTTATTTTGTCAATGTTATTTACAGTAGCACGTAACTTAGCAAAGATCGTTAGATGTGCAGAATTTATTTTTTAGGTATGTTTGGTTATCAAACACTCAATTAAGTTCCACGCACTCGGTTGGTTGATCAGTCGACCCTTGTCCTTAGCGACGTATCCACATTTTGTTTTTTCTCGACAACACATGCATGCGCTAAAGTGATAAAGTCCTAGTGATAAAGTATAGGGACCGGTATCGGATTCTGTGTAGGAACCGCAACCGGTATCGGATTCTGTGTAGGAACCGGAACCGGTATCGGATTCAGTGTAGGAACCGGTTAAGGAACCACTATCGGTACCGTTGTGAGTACCATTATTGGAATCGGTATCGGTACCAGTTTTGGAACCGGTATCGTGTATCAGTACGGTTATACCTCGGAAAGTTGGAGCAGGGCAGAATTCCTTATTGTGGTAAAAAGACACGCCTGGATTTTATTTTATTTTGCACATTTTAGGAACGCTTACAGACTAATAACTACATAATGACAATAGTAGGTAATTAAATTGCTAATACAAGCTTCCACTTGTAGGCATTTTAGCAGCATTTAACTTGAGCAAATTGGCATAGACTCATTCAGAGACCGGCTGCAGGGACAATTTCAAACGCTCAACCATAGCCACTTGGACAGACTAGATTTGTGACCCACTAGCTCGCGAGCTGAATACGTAGCTCCCAACACCACTACTATCACCATCGGAACCAGAACCGGAATCGGGATCGAAATTGTAACTGGTATCGAAACCGGTGTAGGAATCGTTAGTGGGACCGGTATTAAAATCGGTACCGGAATCGCTATTGGAACTGGTATCGGAACATGTATCGTATTCGCTTTTGGAACCGGTATCAGAACTGGTATCGGATCTGGTAATGGTAACAGTACAAATTCTGGTACTGGGACCGGTCCGATACCGGTACCCCGTATCAGGTCTGACGCCGGTTCTGGTATAGGTACCCATACCGGTTCAGACACCGGTATCGGTACTGGTGTCAGTATTGGTATCTTTACCAGTACCTTTACCGGCTTTGGTTCCGGTATCTGTACCGGCATCGTTACCGGTATCAGATCCGGTAACGATGCCGGAATCATTATCGGATTCTGTATCAATCAATATCAAAACCGGTTAAGGAACCACTATCGCTACCGTTATCGAACCTGTATTGGAACCGGTAACACATCCGGTACCGGTATCGGAACCGGTAACACATCCGGTAGCGGTATCGGAACCGGTATCAGATTTGATAACATTACCGGTATCTGTACCGGGTCTGGATCCAGTACCTATACCGTTGCTGGTATCGGTCTGATACCGATACCAATACAGATACCTGTACCTATGCCAATTCCTTTGCCGGTTTTTGTACCGGTAATGATACCAATAGCCAGAATCCGGTATCGGAACTGGTATCGGTAACCACGGAATAAAGAAAACTAGAGGAAGTGCCTCTTAAATATGGCGCGTGTGTCAACAGTAGGCGAAATTCGCCTATTACACATTATATACTAGTGCAGGTAAATATGGCATCTATTTCAAAGGCACTAGCGTTCTGAATAGAATAAATTGGTTACAGCGCCATCTAGCGTTGAGTAGCCGAACTCGTTGTAAATTGGTTAAAACTTCTTTATTGTTCGTGTCATGTCAAAAAATAACAACTTTCTTACGTTGTAATAGGACCTAATTTATGAAAGCAATAAGAATATGATTTGTAAAAGTTAAGTTTGTAATTCGTAGCTTCGTAGCCAATCATATTACTGTTTTTTATGTGTGTAATGTACAATTTGATACGCAAATGTGTGAGTTTGGCGACACTGGTTCCCGTGCTTAGCCACGTTAGGGGCACTTCTACCTATATTTTCTGTTCTGTGTCGGTAACGCTATCGGTAACGGCGTCGTAACCAGTACCAGTAAAGGATTGGGACCAGTATCGGAATCGTTACCGGTATCGGATTCTATATAGGAACCGGTTTAGGAGCCACTATCGGAACCAGTATTGGAACTAGTAACACAAGTCGTATCGGAACTGCAACACATTTTTGAATATTTTTCTTTTTTAAATGTGATTTGGACATAATTTTCATGCTTTCTAGTTTAAATAACAACTCTTTAACATGTTGTTATCGTTGACAGCGCAACTCATCCATGTCATCCGGGGTAGTCCGTCTCGCCACACTAGCATGGCACAAGCGCGGCACACTAGAAGTGCTGGTGCGAGGTCGCCTGGCCGCCGCGCCCCCGCCCCCCGCGCCCGCGCACCGCTGGGCACCCGCGCCTGCTGCCGCACCCGCCCGCTGTGATCACTGTCAGGACTTGTTGTGGGGACCACTTAAGGTAAGGGGTAGTCCGTCTCGCCACACTAGCATGGCACAAGCGCGGCACACTAGAAGTGCTGGTGCGAGGTCGCCTGGCCGCCGCGCCCCCGCCCCCCGCGCCCGCGCACCGCTGGGCACCCGCGCCTGCTGCCGCACCCGCCCGCTGTGATCACTGTCAGGACTTGTTGTGGGGACCACTTAAGGTAAGGGGTAGTCCGTCTCGCCACACTAGCATGGCACAAGCGCGGCACACTAGAAGTGCTGGTGCGAGGTCGCCTGGCCGCCGCGCCCCCGCCCCCCGCGCCCGCGCACCGCTGGGCACCCGCGCCTGCTGCCGCACCCGCCCGCTGTGATCACTGTCAGGACTTGTTGTGGGGACCACTTAAGGTAAGGGGTAGTCCGTCTCGCCACACTAGCATGGCACAAGCGCGGCACACTAGAAGTGCTGGTGCGAGGTCGCCTGGCCGCCGCGCCCCCGCCCCCCGCGCCCGCGCACCGCTGGGCACCCGCGCCTGCTGCCGCACCCGCCCGCTGTGATCACTGTCAGGACTTGTTGTGGGGACCACTTAAGGTAAGGGGTAGTCCGTCTCGCCACACTAGCATGGCACAAGCGCGGCACACTAGAAGTGCTGGTGCGAGGTCGCCTGGCCGCCGCGCCCCCGCCCCCCGCGCCCGCGCACCGCTGGGCACCCGCGCCTGCTGCCGCACCCGCCCGCTGTGATCACTGTCAGGACTTGTTGTGGGGACCACTTAAGGTAAGGGGTAGTCCGTCTCGCCACACTAGCATGGCACAAGCGCGGCACACTAGAAGTGCTGGTGCGAGGTCGCCTGGCCGCCGCGCCCCCGCCCCCCGCGCCCGCGCACCGCTGGGCACCCGCGCCTGCTGCCGCACCCGCCCGCTGTGATCACTGTCAGGACTTGTTGTGGGGACCACTTAAGGTAAGGGGTAGTCCGTCTCGCCACACTAGCATGGCACAAGCGCGGCACACTAGAAGTGCTGGTGCGAGGTCGCCTGGCCGCCGCGCCCCCGCCCCCCGCGCCCGCGCACCGCTGGGCACCCGCGCCTGCTGCCGCACCCGCCCGCTGTGATCACTGTCAGGACTTGTTGTGGGGACCACTTAAGGTAAGGGGTAGTCCGTCTCGCCACACTAGCATGGCACAAGCGCGGCACACTAGAAGTGCTGGTGCGAGGTCGCCTGGCCGCCGCGCCCCCGCCCCCCGCGCCCGCGCACCGCTGGGCACCCGCGCCTGCTGCCGCACCCGCCCGCTGTGATCACTGTCAGGACTTGTTGTGGGGACCACTTAAGGTAAGGGGTAGTCCGTCTCGCCACACTAGCATGGCACAAGCGCGGCACACTAGAAGTGCTGGTGCGAGGTCGCCTGGCCGCCGCGCCCCCGCCCCCCGCGCCCGCGCACCGCTGGGCACCCGCGCCTGCTGCCGCACCCGCCCGCTGTGATCACTGTCAGGACTTGTTGTGGGGACCACTTAAGGTAAGGGGTAGTCCGTCTCGCCACACTAGCATGGCACAAGCGCGGCACACTAGAAGTGCTGGTGCGAGGTCGCCTGGCCGCCGCGCCCCCGCCCCCCGCGCCCGCGCACCGCTGGGCACCCGCGCCTGCTGCCGCACCCGCCCGCTGTGATCACTGTCAGGACTTGTTGTGGGGACCACTTAAGGTAAGGGGTAGTCCGTCTCGCCACACTAGCATGGCACAAGCGCGGCACACTAGAAGTGCTGGTGCGAGGTCGCCTGGCCGCCGCGCCCCCGCCCCCCGCGCCCGCGCACCGCTGGGCACCCGCGCCTGCTGCCGCACCCGCCCGCTGTGATCACTGTCAGGACTTGTTGTGGGGACCACTTAAGGTAAGGGGTAGTCCGTCTCGCCACACTAGCATGGCACAAGCGCGGCACACTAGAAGTGCTGGTGCGAGGTCGCCTGGCCGCCGCGCCCCCGCCCCCCGCGCCCGCGCACCGCTGGGCACCCGCGCCTGCTGCCGCACCCGCCCGCTGTGATCACTGTCAGGACTTGTTGTGGGGACCACTTAAGGTAAGGGGTAGTCCGTCTCGCCACACTAGCATGGCACAAGCGCGGCACACTAGAAGTGCTGGTGCGAGGTCGCCTGGCCGCCGCGCCCCCGCCCCCCGCGCCCGCGCACCGCTGGGCACCCGCGCCTGCTGCCGCACCCGCCCGCTGTGATCACTGTCAGGACTTGTTGTGGGGACCACTTAAGGTAAGGGGTAGTCCGTCTCGCCACACTAGCATGGCACAAGCGCGGCACACTAGAAGTGCTGGTGCGAGGTCGCCTGGCCGCCGCGCCCCCGCCCCCCGCGCCCGCGCACCGCTGGGCACCCGCGCCTGCTGCCGCACCCGCCCGCTGTGATCACTGTCAGGACTTGTTGTGGGGACCACTTAAGGTAAGGGGTAGTCCGTCTCGCCACACTAGCATGGCACAAGCGCGGCACACTAGAAGTGCTGGTGCGAGGTCGCCTGGCCGCCGCGCCCCCGCCCCCCGCGCCCGCGCACCGCTGGGCACCCGCGCCTGCTGCCGCACCCGCCCGCTGTGATCACTGTCAGGACTTGTTGTGGGGACCACTTAAGGTAAGGGGTAGTCCGTCTCGCCACACTAGCATGGCACAAGCGCGGCACACTAGAAGTGCTGGTGCGAGGTCGCCTGGCCGCCGCGCCCCCGCCCCCCGCGCCCGCGCACCGCTGGGCACCCGCGCCTGCTGCCGCACCCGCCCGCTGTGATCACTGTCAGGACTTGTTGTGGGGACCACTTAAGGTAAGGGGTAGTCCGTCTCGCCACACTAGCATGGCACAAGCGCGGCACACTAGAAGTGCTGGTGCGAGGTCGCCTGGCCGCCGCGCCCCCGCCCCCCGCGCCCGCGCACCGCTGGGCACCCGCGCCTGCTGCCGCACCCGCCCGCTGTGATCACTGTCAGGACTTGTTGTGGGGACCACTTAAGGTAAGGGGTAGTCCGTCTCGCCACACTAGCATGGCACAAGCGCGCACATAACGGACCAGTTGACCTAGAACACAACATAAGCTCATGTATAATTCCAGATGGGCGTGCGTTGCGTGGACTGCGGCGCGTCGTGCCACGAGCGCTGCGCGGAGGCGTGGGCGCCGCCCTGCACCAAGTACAAGGCGCCGCCGCCGCCCGACACTGACGCGCTGTGTCCGCCGCTGTCGGCAGGTACGACACGTGCTCCATATACACTCCTTACATACATTCCAGAGCGGGGCTACTAAACTGCTACCGCAATATTTAACGGGAGAAATGGCAGAAAAGTAGGGTTCCGTTCAGGGTCGATCATTTTTTAAGCGTATGGTGAACAGAGTGTAAAGTCCCGTAAACCCTGTTGAAATGGGAAGTTCTGGTCACAGCAATTACCCAATAGTTAATTTCGGCCTGTTGTATGAATTCTAATCGCGCGGAGAACTCTAATAGCACGTCGTAAGATTTTGAATATTATTTCAAAACCCTGAAGATTCTAATCGTAACAAGCTGCTGTAACTCTAGTGAATAAAAAAAGCAGGCAAAAAAAAATTTCAAACATTGACAATTAGATGTAAAATTGGAGCAGAACTATTTATTTGATTACAATCATACTTTATAATTTATCGTATTGATCCCTCACATAATTCCCCGCACATTGGCTCAGAAATAATAATATTCTACAATTATCACACAACGTCGTCTAGTCTCAAGCTAAGCAGAGCTTGTGCTATGAGTACTAGACAGTGTAGCGACAGCTATGGCGCCTCATAAAAACTACGAAGAAAATACGAAATCCTGCATCGCGCAATCAAAGTTCTCCGCGCGATTGGAACGTATACGACAGCCCGACAGCAACTATCGGGCAGTCGCCCACCAGACTATAACACCTGTCTGGTCGGAGGATCCTCCCTTTTCAATGGATGTTTGCGGGACTTTACACTCTGTCCCGCATACCTCCAAAACACCAATGATAATGAATGATCCATATTAACACTTGTCCATTTTCTAGGAGTAGCAACATTACAGTCTTCATCGCAACAGTACTACGAACAGTTCTCGTCGAACGTGGCTGAGAACAGAACGCACGAGGGACATTTGTACAAGCGAGGAGCGCTGCTCAAGGGGTGGAAACAACGGTAAGTAGTATTATAGAGATAAGATTTGTATTTTACAATTACAAGCTTTATTTAATTACTACTTAACCCTTCAGATACCGTCAATTAGAGACACAATAGTAAGACAATAGATGCGCGGCCACCGGTGGTCGCTTGGGGATTCATGAATTAAATAAAAGCTTGCGTTTGCGTTGTATGGAACTGTGTTTGTTCAGGTGGAACATTGCAACTCAATTTTGAAGCAGATATCTTCAACCGATTGAACTGAATTTTTTTATTCTGTATGGTTTAGTTTGGATGACAGTGCATAGTCAGCAGTGTGTCGTCATTCTAAATCCAATATGGTGGACTACCCAAGAAGGTGGACTAGTTTTTTTAATGCACTCCTACAATATGGGTACCAAATGAAAGGACTTGTTGAGAATAAGAATGCAAGTTAAAAAAAGAAATAACTTGACTATATGTTACAAAGTATGCAAAGTTCGCCGGCTTAGCTAGTATAGAATAATATATACGAATAATGACAATTAGTGGCTATTTTATTGGCTAGAATTTTGATGATAACTGTCAGGAATCAAGACTCAAACTGCAATCGGCAGAAAGTGATTGTTTCATTACATTGTTACAGTTGGTTCGTATTGGACTCCATCAAGCATCAGCTGCGGTACTATGATGCAATGGAAGACTCGCACTGCAAAGGGTTTATTGGTGAGCAATCTTTCACATTACTATGCGATTCAATTAGGAATAAGATCGACTTACTGTCATTTTATGACGTCATTGCTGTCAAATCGAACATTATTTTTACGAAAGGAGCTTCATCAGAATCTAGTTCCTCGATTCCTTTCTCGACTTCGATTCGAGTAGAAAAGAAAAAGGAAACAAAACAGAGAGAGCAACAATAAGACAGAAAACTATATTTTTCAACTAATTATGACTTAAATAATACGTTTAGATTAAGCAGTAAGTGCAATAACGTTTTTATTTCACTTTTATTTAACCAAGATTCGGTCAAACAAAAAAAAAGTTATTAATACGCAAATAAGTTTGCTTTGCAAACCGTACTTTGATAGAGATTATTGACATTCTTATTTGAATCGCATTTTATTATGTTTGCTTCGGTAATATATGTTGACATGCTGTCTAGTCAAAAAAGTAATAAAATGATTCCTGCCTTTCTTTACTTCCTTTAAATCGTTAGAGTTGTTTTTAATTGTCTTTTAGATCTGGCAGAGGTGATCACAGTGACACAGGCGTCACCAGCACCCGGTCCGCCTAAGAAATGTGACGATAGATCCTTCTTTGACGTAAGTAATGTAAAATAAAACGAAATACACTAAAATTACTTTTTTTTTAATTAGTCTAAAAGTATTTTTTTTTCTTGTGTATCTCAATTCACAACAACAATTTCCTTCCACAGTTACGCACAAGCCGGCGCACATACAACTTCTGCGCGAGCGACGCAAATGCTGCGCAAGAGTGGATCGAAAAACTACAGGCGTGTCTGCAGTGAACACACACATTGAAACCTGCAGACAACACCATTCTTCGACGACTGTCGACAAGACGATGATCGACCAACTGATGTATATCTGACTAGATATATCACCAGTAAAACGAATAGAGACGTGACTTATATCGATAGTTTTCACGACAAATCGATAATGAAAAAGTCGATTATTCCCTCAATTTCCATCAGTCTATGACATGATGGATTGGATATATAAATGTTATAACAAGCATTGCAATTTATATAGTAAAGATAAGGCTGAGCACGCGGTTTTTGACACCAAAAATTGGCCAGAAGTGAATTCAACGCACGGTCGATTAAATTAGAGAGTGGTCGTGAGCGCATCCCATTAAAAAGGCCTTATCTTTACTATATAATTTTATGATTACAAGACTATTATTTTTGTTTTTCTATATTTAAATTATTATTATTAGATAGAAATGTATTTGGGCCCGCTGGCCGATACGTCGCCACGCCAATGTTGGGCAGTGCACACGCTTGTGTATATGAGCATAGTTTAATATATCTCGGTTATATGAAGTTTGTACTCGCGCTGTGGCCGTGGGAGGCGGTTGGCTTGAAATATTTAAACTGATTGTGTAGGGGCTATGATCTCGATGCGGAGGAGAACATGGACAAACGGGATTGTTTTTGTGAAAGACTATAGTGAATACACTCGATAGACATTATTTAGACACAATATTAAACTTTTTTTTATAATCATCTTGAATCCATACTTATATTATAAATGGAAAAGTGTGTGTGTCTGTTTGTCCGCCTTTCACGGCAAAACGGAGTGTCGAATTGACGTGATTTTTTAAGTGGAGATAGTTGAAGAGATGGACAGTGACATAGGCTACTTTTTGTCTCTTTCTAACCCCCACTTCCCAGGGGAACCGTGTTACCACGAATTTAACGCGAGCGAAGCCGCGGGCAAAAGCTAGTAATAAATATAATAGCTTAATAGGTATATATATAAATTGAAGATAATATGTACAAACAGGTAGAAAAAAAAACTCGTCCACATCGATGTCAATGGGAAAAGTGTGTCGCGTTGAATGGCAATACTGATTCGTCGCCCCTGTTCACGTGAACAGTTGACCAACTGATCGCTGATATCACGAATAACTCAATGGGTGCTCGGACCCCATGGCCCTACTATATTAAATAATTACGAGTTTTGAAGTAAATTTGGGTTTGCTTTCTCATTGGCTAATAAAATATACAAGAATATTTTGTATTTACGACTTAAAATATTAACACATCATCTTTAATTATGTAATCCCGGGAGTGTCCACTTCATCATTTTCTGATTTTAAATCAAGTTGAGTTTCCGTGGAATTTAAACTTTTTCACGTTAAATATTGAGTTTGAATTCAAACCTTGATACTTATTTAGTTAAAATCTATGAATTCCAAATATTTTTTTAAAATACTAAAACATCTCCGAGGTATTTGCGTTTCACAAAAACGATCCCAAAAAAATAAAAATAGTTATGTCAAAGTATTTATAATTAATATTAATAAATAATAATGAATTAGTGTCGTACGTATGTTTCTCGTTTGTAAATAATGTGTCGCTGACTGTTGTGTAAAGGGTTCGGTTCCCGTTCGTGTATCGTTATGTTGTTAGTTCGCGTTAGATGTTATTTGTATTGTTTTTTTACGGCGAGGGGGTCAGCGTTGGGGTGTGGCGTTTAAAAGAGCTTATCTAGCTAGATCTATCTGCATAGAAAAACATCGCCAAGTAATGGTTAAAAATGGTTTGACAGGCGTTTATTTTTTTGCTTGTTAACCCTTCAGATACCGTCAATTAGAGACACAATAGTAAGACAATAGATGCGCGGCCACCGGTGGTCGTTTGGGGATTCATGAATTAATGTAAATTATACCAGCTGATCTCATCACTTGCATTTACTTGCTTTTGTGACGTGTCGTTACTTGCATTCTAAAAATCGGATGTAATAAGGAATGTGCATGAATCAAAATTGTCAACTAACGAGCTAATCAGTTTATATTGAAACATAGAATACTGATTGTGAAGACTATATCAAAGTTGATAGAAAAGCAAGATATAACAATTTTAAACTAATATATCCGTCATTTTTGCCAAGACGTCGTTTCCTATGGCGACCGTACGGGTATTATGACCTTTGACGTCAAAGACCATGTCGGATTCTCTATCTTACCCAGCAAGTTTGATTTGAAGCTTTGTAAGTTGTTGCTGATGAAATTTCTTTTTGTTTACCAGAGTTAAAAAGTATTTAAATTAGAAAAAAATACATGTATGATTAATTTTGAAGTATTCCAGCCGTATTTTCAAATTCTTCCTAAATTAATCATATTAAAAATAAAACATGTAGATACAAGCTAACCATAAACGCTACGTTTCAACGCTCCAACACTACCCTCGTACATATTATTAAAATATATAATAATATAATACCGACGTACATTATAGAGACAAGTAGAACGCTATACTTAGTTCTAAAATAATACTATTCCTTGTAATGAGATATTATTAAAATGTTCACGTTCAGGAATCTCGTTCCGTCGCCCACAACTTCAAAATCAAAAAATCAAAATCAAAATCAAAATCATTTTATTCACATTTAAATAGAGTAATTACAATTGATGGTTTGTCATGTTATATTATAATATTCTTAAATTCTATTTAGCCTGTGGCATGGCATGTGAACTTTATTTTATACATTTATATATTATTGAAATAGAATCATCATCAGTCATAATATCGCTAAAAAATTTATCATGTCCAATGTCAATTATATTAATAATAATACCTGGTGAAATTCATTCTAATACCCATAAAGACCAAATTACAATGTCACACTTTTACATACAAAAAATATATAAATATTATTCCTGTAACCATTCATTAATCGAATAAACCATTTTGTTTAGAAGTTGCTCTTTAAGAACTTTCTTAAACTTTGGTAGAGGAAGATCTTGGATGGTTGTTTGTAATTTATTATAAATCTTAACACACATAGCTGAACAATTTTTATTAAACATCGCAGTCTTTGGCACAACTTGTTACATACTCATTTTTGTATGATTTGTAAATAAGTACACGTTTTATTTTGTTCCACATATCAGAGGTCTTGGCGCATATTTATATACTCACTCGATCTCGTTAACGTTCACGGTAATTTGTGTTGAAATTAAATCAAGAATCAAAGCATTTATATCAAATTAACCATTTACAGACACTTTTTTTTGTCGATGAGGAAAATCATCTTATGACAAAACCCGCTCTTGAGTGCAGCGGGAGATAGTGTCAGACTATTACTGGCTAAAAACCCCGCGCCGTTCCTCCTTGCCTTCATACCGGGGCTCTAGTTTCCTTTCGGATAACCCCGACCCCGGTAGGCTTCGACCCAGCTGTCCTGTTGCTGACAACTCCTTGAGGCGCGCAGGAACAGTGTGCGCCGTCGACGTCTTGGCTCGGTCCGGACAGTTACCGGACGATCGGACAGCGAGCTACTCATGGCTCGCTGTCCACGAGCCCAGCATTTACAGACACTTGAATTATAAAAAGGTCAGTCTATCAGAAAAAGATGTTACTCGTAATTGCACATTCCAAAGCATAGGTGTTCACGGAGAAGAGTATGAAAGAAACTCCATGGACACTTTTTTCAATCATCTTATGTACTACAAATATCTCGGTTACATGTTTCTTGTCGCTACTATTATCAGAGAACTATGTAAATAAAGTTAAAAAATATCTATAGAAATTAAAAGATAAGAATCGCCTGATGATAATACAGTGAAACACAATTATCCCATACTAGCATCCTGCCCTGCTTTTACTCGGGTAGTAGAGCATATTATAACTCTGTTTTTTCTGTCAAAGGGTCGCATTAGCTCGTAGCATCGATTGCGATATCTCAAAAGTGACTAGGCTGCGTTTTCAGTGGAAGCTCCCGTCTATTATTCATATTTCAACCAATTTACTCAAAACCTAATTATTCATTTAATTATATACCTAAGGGTCAGTTCACACCGAGACGCGTCGCTCCGCTAAGAGCGACGCAAAATATAATTTTATCCTTGCTAATATTTTAAAAGCGAAAGTGAGTTCGTTTGTTTGTTTGTTACGTCTTCACGCCTAAATGGCAAACCCGATTTTTATGAAACTTGGTACACGGATAGACTATATCCTGGAATAGGACATAGGATACATTTTATCCCGAAGTATGTTCTCTTGGGATAATTTTCTGCTATCACGCGGGCGTAGCCGCTAGTTTACTATAAAATTTCCTAAACAAATGCTGACGTGATCGCGATCGAGTTAGTATAGAAACTGTTGCTAAAGCCTCAGGCGGATTCATGCCCTATATATGTACATATACACCTAGCTCATGTAAATATTAAACGTTATATTTTTTCGGTAATTGCATTTAGTAGCACGTCAGTGGGCTATGAATGTTGTATGCGCAAGTGTTGCTCTTGTTCGATTGTTTTTGCATCGATGTAGAGGCCCGAGATACGACTACACTACTACCTACTCTACTACCTCCTTATTTATAATCATGAAGTAAATTTTCAAGCAGTATAATTTTGTAATGGGTGGATTTTCATCAAATAACTACTCTCTCTCTGGGCCAAACGGGAAGGAGTACCAGACTTTTACTGACTAACTAAAACTTAATCATGTTTCTCCAATTGCCGGGGTAACTCCTTCGATAAATCCCGCAAACTTATATACTTAATATTCGGTATACCAATTCATATTTCGAAATTTAAGTTCTGCATAGTAACGCATAATAAAAGTTTTTAATCAGCGTTAACGTAAGGGGGTCAAGTAAAAATGTGGTTGCGGTCGTTCAAAGACACTATTGATTACCTCAAATTATTCGCTTTTTTATCGATCGATGAACTTAATCCAACCATACATTGTTATTGGATCGATCTTTATTGTCGATATTATCTATTGACATCGATTTAACATTAACTAGTTGTACTTATAGGGCTTAAAAGTTTTGGAAAGTAAAAGAAAAAGTATGGATGGAAAAATTTCCGACATCTTTTGAAGTCGGTCAATAACAGATGTAAACCGATTTCGCTTTGTATCGATGCTTAAACTGAGGACCAGCGTTCATATAGCGCTCAGAGATTATTTGTGCCAAAAATGCACAAAGTGCACGGATACCTTGCTCACGTGTGTCGTATCGTTAATATTATGTCGCGGTACCGATGTAATGGCTCCAATGACAGGCTGGCTTGCACAGAGCGACAACAAGGACGTTGCTACGCATCGAAACGAGATGCGAGATACGCGTACTTAGACTTGATTTACCAGTTTCGACAACAATAATCTGTAAATGAAAACTTAACGTATGTGGAACTGTAAGCGTTTTATAACGATATTCATCATATTTTGGTGGTAAAGCAATTACAAGGGAAAACATAAGATTACCTGTGTACTTGTCTCTCTATCTAAGAGTGAGGCCAAAGGAACGTGATTTCGCGGGTTGTGTATTTTAAGCTCGGTAATTTGCAATGTTTTGGTTTCAAATTAAAGTATAATTTGCACCAAGACAATGGTTTTCAATTTATAGTAAATTATACGACTTATTTAGCGCAACTCAAATTTTGCTCCATCAAGTACTGTAAATGCAACAGACACGGTCTAGTCGCTTTGTGCAAGTTAGCCTGCTGAGCTACGATAGCAATATAGTTTGCCTTATACTTTGCATACGAAGTGGCTTCTGTGTGCTTCGGACAACGGGCGACTGTTCAGTGGTTCTTATTTCAAACATAATATAGAATAGTTCGTATATGAAATCTTATACGCGTTGACGGCCAATCCGAAAGTCTTATTTAGGCCACGCCGCCTTTTTGTAGCGATATGCTGTAACACGTTCATAGCGATACAGTGGCTATGCTGTAGCGCGTTAGTAGCGCGTTGGCATTTTTTCTATAGCGCTTGCAAATGCGAATAACGCGGCGCGGCCCTTAAAATTACAATACTGAAGAACCCACTCCACAGTCTGCCCTGAAACAGTACCTAATGTAGTGTTTAGCCTGGCTTTGACAGATGTAACCTCGATGTGAAGCCAGCCTATTGCTGTACGTTCCGAGCGTGCAATACCTGTTAATGGATGTGTTTAGCAACAAAATGTACGCAATTTTAGACCTTATGTTATAAAACTGACTGAAATTATTATGTTTGCAATGTTATTGCTGATTTTGTCACAGGAACACATAATTTGACTGTTATTGTGTAAGAGTTATGTTGACTTGTTACGTTATGATCACAATGTACGGCGGTAGGCTGAATGATAACCTGTGACAGTGCACTTGCGTTCCATCAAATAAAGAGATTTTTAAAATTGTCGCTTGGTTATTTATTGCGTAACAACCTGCTACAACATCTTCGTCCTGAAATCTAGAGTGAAGATACTTCTCAGCAAGTGTCGACCGCATCAATGCTTTTCTTCAGATGAGATAGTGGTAAAGAGCGAGCCTATCATGTAGTATCATTATTTCATCTTCTAGCTCTTATCTTCCTAAAGATTGCAATTAAGAAGCTATTCTGCACTAAGTGGAAGGGCGGAAGAGTAGAAAACCTTCTCGCGTGTTTTTTAAGATTTTAGGACTCGTTTTGTCTTTGGTACGACGTATCTAGTCTATGTTTCGACGTATCGCGTAGTGTAATAAGGGTTAGATTAGACTGTCTTTCTATGAATGTAAACTAGTTCGAGGCTGAATATCGCACGCGTTATTCAGCGCAGTGTAATAGGCCATTTAATAAGATCGATTCTTTGACCACGCACTAAATATTTGTAACACTAATAAGTCATTTATGAATGTACCTAATATAGACAAAAAATAATAGGTAAGTTATATTTGACTACTATGTTGTCGGCGAACCGAAGGTGAGTGATGTACTCGCCATTGACATTGATGCCTAGTCCACTCCAGTTCAGAACCTTGAAGACATCCTCCTTGCGGCCGTGACCCCGCTGCAGGAGGATAGGTTTCGAGGTTTGGTCCTGAAGTCAGACTGACATAGTGGCGTTTTTGTACAAACACTTCAGTAGTAGTAGTCATGTCTGAGACTACGGAAGAGCTCAGCATAATGTTCAATGACCTCGGAAGAGCTTCCGAAAGAGTGGGTCTTAAAATGAACATAGACAAAACTAAAGTCATGGTAAACAACCATGTAGCACCAACTCCTATCAAGATCGGAGAATCTATACTCGAGCATGGCCTGACAGGGTTGTTTCTGTATTTATGATGTTCTGTGCGTCTGTTTGGGCGGAATAAACGTGTTTTCTTTCTTTCTTTCTTCTTTCTTTCAAGTTGCAGACGATTACGTCTACCTCGGACAGACAATCCAGTTGGGTAGAGCTAATTTCGAGAAGGAGGTCAACCGTCGAATCCAACTCGGCTGGGCGACGTTCGGGAAGCTGCGCTGTATCTTCTCGTCCAATATACCACAGTGTCTCAAGACGAAAGTCTATGACCAGTGCGTGTTGTCAGTGATGACATATGGTGCCGAAACGTGAGCGCTCACAATGGGTCTCATCAGAAGGCTTAAAGTCACCCAAAGGGCAATGGAAAGGGCTATGCTCGGAGTCTCCTTGCGTGATCGAATCAGAAATGAAGATATCCGCAGGAGAACCAAGGTTGCCGACATAGCACGAAGAATCGCCAAACTTAAGTGGCAATGGGCAGGGCACATTGCTCGCAGAACAGATGGCCGTTGGGGCCGAAAAGTTTTGGAGTGACGACTGCGTACTGGAAGACGCAACGTCGGAAGGCCTCCTACAGGGTGGACCGTTGACCTGGTGAGGGCTGCGGGAATCCGATGGATGCGTCTGTCGGCTGAAATAATGATGATGAAGTTATATTTTATGTAATGCTTATGGTAAGCTCTCCATCCTGACCTATGGTGCACAGACTTGGTCTTTGACTAACATCCAAAGGTCCAAACTTTAGGTTTGCCAACGTGCTAAGGAGGAGCGCTGCATAGAAGGTGTTAAAATAACAGATCGCGTTCGAAACACTATATTGCGCTCCAAAACGCACATCATTGACATGGTTCAGAAGGCTGCCCAGTTTAAGTGGGGCTGAAAGAAGGGACAAACATGTTTGTCGCATGCCGATCGACGATAAGCAAGTAAAGCAAAGTTGGTGCCTGAAATCGCTCGACGGAGTCGCGGCAGAAAAATAAAGAGATGGCGGGACGCTTTGGTCGTCTTCCTCAGGAATCGGCATGAAGTGGCTGAAAGTCGGGAATAATGGAGGGAGGCCTTTGCCCAGCAGTAGCAAATTATAGGCTAACTAGCTTATGCTTAACACGAATAATGGATTATCAAATGATGACAAAAATAAAGCTTTTTCGTGAGGTTTCGTTATAGCGTAGTATAACTTGAGGGAAAAAAAAATACAAAAACAACTGTTGTGTCAAACACCCTTTACTTGCAATTGTTTTATGACCGTCATAAAACTCCAAAATTTTCAAACGCACAGAAGCGTCGTGTCTTACTTGGACAAAGTGTTGAACACCGCACTAATGCGGTCAGCCGCACTGGGTAAACTTTCTTCAACCGCGCATAAGCGTTCATCTATACTAATATTATAAAGAGGTAAAATTTGTAAGTTTGTAAGTTTGTAAGTTTGTAAGTTTGTAAGTTTGTATGTAGGGGGTAATCTCTGGAACTAATAATCCAATTCTAAAAATTTTTTTACTGGCAGGAAGCTACATTATTCCTGAGTGCTATCTATACTAATATTATAAAGAGGTAAAATTTGTAAGTTTGTAAGTTTGTAAGTTTGTAAGTTTGTAAGTTTGTAAGTTTGTAAGTTTGTATGTAGGGGGTAATCTCTGGAACTCATAATCCAATTGTAAAAATTTTTTAACTGGCAGAAAGCTACATTATTCCTGAGTGCTATAGGCTATAAATTGTTTCTATAGCATGTATATTAACCGAGCTATCACAACTTTTGTCTAGCAAGTCGGAAAAAAATACCTCATAAAACCGAATTATTTGCGTGCGCTGCCTAAACAGTTGCTTAAAATTAAAAACAATGTATGGCTACCTGGTTCGTCTTAATTATTTCTACAAAAAAGTCCGCGATACCATATCTCTATCTTTTATATTTTGTCTTTTATACTTCTTTTATTGCATTAAAAATATTTTTTTTCGGCATACTTACGTTTGGTTGATTATTTGAGCAACAAAATATTAATTCTTATGACAATAAATTATTTCAGTATCACAAGAACATCATATAGATAAGATTTGCCATTTACAGCATATCAATTGGTCATACAGTTTCGGAGATAATTTAAAATTACTAAAACGCAAAATGCATACTAAATAGCATAACTTTCATTGTGCAGCCGTTTTACCTATTTTTTTTATTTTTTTTTTATACTGGGCAAAAATCATCTTATGACAACCCCCGCCCTTGGGTGGAGCGGGAGATAGTGTCAGACTCTTACTGATTAAAAACCCACCCCGTTCCTTCTAGCCTTCAAACCAGGGCACGAGTTCCCTTTCGGATAACCCTGGACCCGGTAGGCTTTGACCCAGCTGGGCTACTGCTGTTGCTGACAACTTCTTGAGGCGCGCGGGAACAGTGCGCGCCGTCGACGTCTTGGGCTCGGTCCATTACCGGACGATCGGACAGCAAGCTACCCATGGCTCGCCGTCCGCGAGCCCGCGTCTACGGTGGCCGGAAATCGGGATCGGAATCCCAGCGGCGGCGGCGGGGGCGCCGTTGCCTGATGCGGTCTGCCTCCTCCTTTGCTAGCATTACTGCTTCGCAGAAGGAGGCGACCGCCTGCCATTCCTCCTCGCTAAAGACTATGGCCTCAACCAGAGCCCGGCGCGAGAGGTCTCCGCCGCCGATCGCCCCCACGAGGGCACGGCGATGCTCTGCCCAGGCAGGGCACACCTCGACTGTGTGCTCCACCACACGGTGGGGTTCCGGGTGTTCCGCACAGTGGTGACACCCGGGCTTCTCTTCCGCTTTAATTCGGTGCAGGAACCTCCCGAACTTGCCATGTCCGGTGAGGACCTGTGTCATGCGGAAGGTAAGGATGCCGTGAGGCCTTTCCAGCCACGCCTCAAAGAGGGGACTTACCGCCATAATTGCGGCGTGCCCAACGTTTTACCTATTTGCCTATAGATGGCGTTCTGCAATTACGTAATTTTTCTGAATCGTGGTGTTAACCCTTCAGATACCGTCAATTAGAGACACAATAGTAAGACAATAGATGCGCGGCCACCGGGTGTCGCTTGGGGATTCATGAATTAAGTGGTAATCGCGGTGGTAATCCACAGAAAGTGGACTGATGACCCTCTCGAATTATTATGCCCACGTTGTCGTTAGTTGGAGTTCTTCTGTCAGTTGCTTATTGGTTTCGGTTGTTTCGTTCGTATGGTTGTTGTTATTGATAGATACCTCATAATCGAAAATATCGTAATTTCGTTGTACGTTTGTTTTGTATGTTCATAGTTTCGTACTTCGTTTTATCGTAATAATCGATACGAGTTATTCGATATTACGATTGTTTTGTTTTGTAAAGGCGGACGGTGTTCGAGTCGCTCTCCCTTTGTTCATAATTGTTTTCAAGACTGTGCGTAGTTTGTTGAGAGCATGTCTAAAAGGAAATCTCAACTGTCCCGGCAGACATCACAGACAAGAGCCGCTCGAGTACGCCGTACGGAAGAATCTGAAAATGAGCAGCGCCTCTCGAGAAATAGAGAATATATTTCGCAAGCACGCGCTAGAGAATCTAGCTCTGAGCGCTCACAGCGCCTCGCTAGCCAAAATGTGAGGACGTCGCGGGCCCGTGCTCGAGAAACTAGCGCTGAACGTGCGCACCGTCTATCTGAGTTAAGGCAGCATGTCTCTGAGACAAGGGATAGGGAGACTAGCGCTGAGCACTCGCAGCGGCTTGGTAGGCAAAATGTCATAACATCGCAGGCCTTGCTTGGGAATCTAGCGCTGTTCGTGCGCAGCGTCTATCTCATTTAAGGTAGCATGTCTCTGAGACAAGGGATAGGGAGACTAGCGCTGAGCGCTCGCAGCGGCTTGGTAGGCAAAATGTCATAACATCGCAGGCCCGTGCTCGGGAATCTAGCGCTGAACGTGCGCAGCGTCTATCTCATTTAAGGCAGCATGTCTCTGAAACAAGGGATAGGGAGACTAGCGCTGAGCGCTCGCAGCGGCTCGCTAGGCAAAATGCCATAACATCACAGGCCCGTGCTCAGGAATCTAGCGCTGAACGTGCGCATCGTCTAATCGAGTGTAATCTTATTTTAAAATAAGAAATTTTCCGCGGACGAAGTCGCGGGCAGAAGCTAGTAGATTATATTATTGCGTTATTTGATGTTTTATTATTGTTTTATATTTGTTTTCTGGGTTAATTTTGATATTATTGTTTTATGTTTTGTTGTTTTGTCTTTTGTATGTCTTTTGTATTTAAACAAAGACAGAAGTCTTTGTTTAAATAGTGTAATTGGCTTCGGCCGTTCTATTTAAATTAAACAAATAAATAAATATTTATTGAACGCGCATGATCGTTTGCCGCACGGGGTAGTGAACTATTTATTTAGCATTTGCATACAATTTTCTGAAAATTCAGCAGGCAATGCGTTAAGGAAATGTCAAAATGTGATTTTCAGACACGGATTGTCTCAAATGCCATTACATCTCCACCACGAACAACAGTGATACCGTTATAAACGTGGCCATTTACATACTGGACCCATGCTGTATAAAGGTCACCATCAATTCCAAAAGAAGAGTATCTAGATTATATATTCTACATTTAATTACATTTCTTTAAAGAGTTTTTTTTTTACCCGACTGCAAGAAGTAATTGTATGTAATATTCTTTTTTTAGGTGGTGCATCACGACTCACATTTTCACTGTTTTTCATACAACCGCTCATAGCTGATTATGACGATATTACACACTTTTCATTAGATATTTTGGAAACACAGTATCTTGTGGATATTATCTAGGTTTCTAAAGAAACCAATTTCTAAATAGGAAATAATTTCTAAATAGGAATAAATAGGAAGTCATCAAATTCAACCATCCCAGACCCGCTCCCAAGCTGCGCGTGATTGCATTTCAAGTTCACAACATTCCTGCGCCGCCCGCACGCTGTTCTCTAATGGCGCTTTCATTAAATGTAGACACACCCAAAGATTCTAGGCTCCAAACTAAAATAATTCGTCCAACAGCCCCAGTGATACATATGCACAACTTATTTTTTCTGCCCAGAAACTCGATACAACCTTTGAATCGAATATTTGGACACCCCTATAACGAGAATTCTGATTGCATTCTAGATATTACCTTGTAAGGATTATCATACCTGTGCGTTCCCATAAAATTATAAAGGAACGGGTCCTGATACCGCCCATGTCTTAAGGTCGTTAGGAAGACGTTTTTTTTTTGCGGCCTGTTAAATATGTAAACTAATTATCACAGAACAAATTGAATCGGAAGGCGATTTTACCTAAAAGCAGATTGTGGTCCATTTCGTCAAAGCTACGTTTTTGGTTGTTTGGATAATGTATGTGTGCGTGGTGTAGGTACTCACTGGGTAAAAGTCCTTGCTGAATCTCCAGGTGTAATCTCCTCACACACAGCACAACAACACTATAATATTGAAGGCGCAAATAAGCCGAGCACAAGCCGAATAGTATACAGTAATAGCGCATTATACAGTCTTTGCAAGCACAGCAGAAAGTTAGCGCAAGGTAGACTTTGTTCACAATTATTTTACCCGCGCGAGCGCGCGTTAGACTGGTGAGAAACGAATATAACAACGTGGCGGTAGAAGGAAATCTGTCGCCGGCGCGTCATGTGGCGTCATCGAGTGCGCGTGTCCAATGCGTCGCGTCAATCTGTATTTTGTGTTTAGTGTTAGTATGTGTTTGTGAACTTGGCAAAATATATTTATATTTTTCAGTTTTCAATGTATAAATAGACATTATAGATGTATAGTCAGTCTAAAAAGTCAAACGACTTGGGAATTTTGTATAATATTTGATCATTTAAAATACTTATATTCGATACTTTTTATTAGTTTCTTCTATTTGTAAACAATGATCAAGATCTTTTAATCAATTTTGATTATTGAACCAGTGTTGATTACAATCTGATCTCATTTCACCCTAATAATTATCCAAGTCGTTTGACTTATTAGACAGACTATATATTTATTGTTTAAGGATATAGTGTATACTGTCTGATATATGTGAGTCACCCACACATTTACTATAATCACCAACAACTAATAATGTAAATATACGACGAGCGAGTTGTATTTCTAACTCAGTGTGCAAAGGACACTCGAAAAGTTTTGTCAAGGCAGACAGTACGAGATATATGTATTAATATATTTATGAGAGCACATTCAAATAAAACACTTCAATACCATATGTAACAATTTTATTTTACCAATATTCATAATATATTAACATATGTGGTCCAAAACCACCCTCTTTGATAATTATATAATACAAAGAATTTCTCACAAATGGTCGCCGAACCTATAACAATGAAAACAAAACAGCTACGGACTAACACGACCGCTCACAAGTCAAGTGATGAAACTCAGGCTCTAACGTAATGACTCCCACTATAATTAATTACACAATACAACAATATTTAAAACGAGGTATAAAAGGGAAAAAGAAAAGATTAAACATTTCTCGTAATATATTAATAATCGTTATTGTTTATTTAACCTAAACGTCGGGGGGCGCCAGCGGGGTTTGGTCTTCGTGTAAATGGAAGTTAGAAAAAGCCACGGGGCTACATCATTAGGCCTTCGGTCAGTCCTGGCTGAGCGCCCGTCCCCTTATAACTTACATACATTTATTAATGCATTTTACATTATATACAATGGGAAATAAATACTCTAAAAGCACGACAAGATATATAATAATCGTGTATGTACATAAACACAACTAGGTGCGGTGGCGACACTGTCCAGTACCATTATATCACAAAAATATAAATCCCATTGCCGCCTAAAGGTATAATTTGTTACCTAATTATTTATATTGGCGTACACTTTTTGGCTTAGCTAAATTCCTCATCGATATTTAGAGATGTACCGGCTATATCGTTCAACTTATCGATTTGGGACCTTTATTATTGAAAGGTTGATTGCTTTTATACATTTTATATACAGCCGATGGTCTGAGTCGACTATGTGTTTACAAGTCGACTAGCCAGTCAATTTTACCACTAATTAGATTGTCGATACACCTCTGACGTGCGTCCACACGGACGTGGGGTCTGCTGTACTCCAGTACACATGATCTACTCTTGAGAAGCACTTCTCTCACATCAGTAGAATGTGTCTCTGACAGTGGATGCACAAAGTCACTACAAGTTAGAAATAAACAATTTTTGGTTTCCGTATTGTACCTACAAAGAGTTCCATCCAAAAATATCCAAACACCGTCTCACATACTTAAGCAAAACCCTTAAAAGTTGTTTCAATTTGAAATTTCTTTTTACAGAAATATTTCAAAAATGTAAGTCGAAAATTGTTCAGTTAGAAAATCGTCTTTAAATACATCAAAAACTGCTCGATCCATGTGAATGGCGTTCGATGTCGAGTGAAGTGATAATATAATCATAAGACGTTTTAAAGCTACTGCCTGAGTGACGGTGTGAAATTAACATAATCTACAGCTACTCCTTGTACAGGGACTAATTAGATTAGTTAGGGAAACTACGCAGTATCGATATCGGATAATGATACGACAATAAAAGATTTCTCAAACCAATATGGAGTTAGAAGTTTTTTGTATAGTTTCCATCGTCTGCTAATCTAATCAGCCGCTGTAGAAGTAAACACATATGTTACATCTGAATGTACTTAGAACCTGTTACTATTATAATGACTACATCGTGACTCTCGAATATAAAACAAACTAATTTTATAATCTGTCACGCGTTCACATAATGTGCTCGTAACATTTACATATCATTTGATTTCTCTCGGCCTTAGAAATGAATGAATAACACTAACTTATTTTTACAATTTTCAAATATAAACTGTACTTAAAACTGCTTAGCTGAGGGTAGATTAAATTTTCAGGTCTATACATTTTATATACATCGATAATTATGTATACTTTTTTTTCAATACTGGTATAATACATATTTTTTAATACAAAACAAAGTGTTGACCCAACTCAGTGATTTGAGTAACACGAATAGGTTTCTATAGCGGCAGCGTTACATACAGCGGGAAGAACATTGCAGCTAAATATATCAGTCGTCTATTTAACAATATTAAATTCTGCTAAGGCCAAAGTTTGCTGGTTAAGCATAAAGTGCAATTTGTTCCTAAGAAGTTAAGAATACCTATTAGAACAAGTTAGCTCATTCAATCACCTCTAGGCCAGGTGCCCACGGTCACACTTAGAGATTAGTTTAAACCAAATAACTGGATTTAAACGCAGTCGATTACCTATCTATACAACCTGATTTTTATCACCATACAAAGTTTTTTTGAGGCATAAATTAAACGATACTTTATGCCACAGACACGATTTATTCAATGAACTTATAGAAAACAAAATTACGATTCGTATGAAGAAATCTATACTAATGTTATAAAGCTGAAGATTTTGTTTGATCGCGCCAATCTCAGGAACTAATAAAATTAATTTTAAAAAATATTTCTGTGTGTGGATGTTGTGCCCAATTTTAGAGGAAGATTACGATAGGTCACATAAAATCACGCTACGAACCACAGTAGCGGAGCAGTAATCAAAGACCCAGGTGAAACCGCGCGAAAAGCTAGTAATATATATGCATACTCTGAACAACAGATTTTATTTTCTATTTTTTGCTTATCTTGCGTTTTATTAATACTAGGAAAAAAAATTGGATGGTGACTAAAAAACCATGTATTAAAGATAAGTTTAAACTCAGTTATCTGACCCATCTCTAATCACACGTGGCTCGGTGGTGGGCGATGTGTGGGCGGGCAGTGCGGGCTAGTGGCCCACGGGCTCCACATAGTTGGCCGGGTACAGCCCTACGCGCCCATCCTTCCGTCCCTTGCACCACCCTTGTTCGTCTTCATCTTCTAATTTTTCGAATAGGTCCCCTGAAAACAGAATAAAATTAATTATTATACATTTGCATAATTATATAGGTCATCCCCACGTCAGCAGTAACATGTGAACTACAAATCCCGGTCTGACTGCTATGGTACATAAGCGTCAAATTGTTACCATGAACACGTGGTACACTGTACAGTTGGACAAGCTATTTGGTTAGGAGTGTGTTCTAGTCGATTCAATCACAAGATACTCATATGTGAAGGTGGATACAAACTTTGCGAGGCAAGCGCCACGAACGGCACACAGCGAATGCCTCTGCTTGAACTGTGCCTGTTGAAAACTTGAAAACAACCAACATAAACTCGGGTTGAGCCATGGCGTGCGAAGCAAATGCTTCATTTGTCTCTCTTCATGTTTGTGGCGAGGCATGTGCTTGCGAAGCATTGGCTGTGCGCCGTGCGTGGCGCATGCCTTGCAAAGTCGATATCCGCTTTAAGTCTATAATAAAATGGTAACGAAAACATACTGTTTGCTGGCAAAAACCTGATTCATAAACATAACTAGCGATATGGATTCTGGGGAATACACGCGTGATGTAACGTAATAAAAATTATTACAGTGTAGTGGACTGTCTACCAAATAGCTTGTTGGAATGTACACGGAGTAGGATATAAAATGGAGTGCTAAGGTGCAGCGGTGTACAAGTAATGCATGTATTGTTACCGCTACAGTCGTTACAGTCGCCGGGCGGGGCGACGTCGGCGATAGGTTCGTTGCCTCTGCGCTCCTCGCTAACTGAGCGTTTGGGTCTAAGAACAAATATGCGTATTAGCACTCCATTCCATTGCTACTTTGTGCGTAAAGGCAAACAGTGCTGCCTGGAAGGCTACGTATGTATGAGTTTGATATGGTGTTACTTGTTAAACTAGACATGGCATAATGATCACAATTGAATATGATGATGATTTTTTTTAAACCTTAATAAAAAACACAAACACAGTTCAAATCAAATTAAATAGTTTATTGCTTTTGAATTTGAAGCCCGGACTACTGTCACTGTATTACAGAAGTCAGTGTCTTCTTCCATTAGCGTCACTTAATTAGTGACATAATGATCACTTGATGATGATTTCTTTAAACCTAAATAACAACACAAACACAGTTTCAATCGTCTTATTGATTAAAAGCTCGACAGTTGAGCAGAACAAGCCTGGATTCGATCGCAAGTAACATTGAGTCACTAAGTTTAACTTTTTCCGAATTCGCTTCAACTTTCGGCCTTACTATTGGAAAAAAAGCGAAAAATCTTCATAACTGAAAACTGGAGCAAACCCAGAACAAATTGGCTTCAACCCGAAAAGTATGTTTAAGCCTTTGAACTGTTTTGAAGTTGAATAAGAACAATATAGGTACATTCCACCAAATATTAAGTAAGCCGACTTCCGATGATACGAGAAAATTGTTCGACTTTATGGCCCTGATCTATTGATCTCGTTTATTAGGTAATTATTGTCTTAGGGTACGATGAGACTGACATACGTTGTGCGTTATGAGAGTCCCTAAATATTAAAAAAAAGCAAGCCTTTGAACGTCACAGTCTTGATATATGTAACAAATCAATTTAGAGCCCGCGGCGCCACAGCCCCATATATGAGACATTTAACCTATTAACCGCCTACGTCGGATATATCCGACAAACATTCTAGCGTTTATTCCACTATGGTCGCATATTCACGACCAAATACTCCATCTCTTCAGCTTTTCTGTCATCTATGGGGATTAAACAGCTAACCGAGATAGAATACCCAGTCGCAAACACACTGCCTTAGCAAATAGGACGCGAAAACACTCATCGGACTAATCCAACGCGGGCGGTTAAAGGGTTAAATAAGCGTAAACACGGATCGTTCGTATAGAACAAAGCTGCCTAAATGAGAGTGTACTATACACCACTGCCTACAAATACTGGCGTATTCTTCGTTCGTTTGACTAGGCGTCATATTGGTGTAGTTTTCTCAATTCTCCGAGATAGAAGTAGATTTGTTCAAACGAAGAATCCTAGAAAAATAATTATGCCACCAATTCTAAAAATCTTTTAAATGGGTTGTGTCCAAGTAGTAGTAGAACACCGACTCCTGAGAGAAAGGAATTCTTATTTAGGAGTCAGGGTGTCAACTTTTGTGCGCCATTATTTATTACTTAACTGATACTTAGCATGTAGTAAGGATTTGCGTCAATAAAGTATTATTATGACTAGTTTTTGCCCGCGGCTTCGCTCGCGTTAAATTCCCCATTTTAGGGAAGTGGAGGGTTAGAAAGAAACAAAAAGTAGCCTATGTCACTCTCCATCCCTTCAACTATTTCCACTTTAAAAATCACGTCAATTCGTCGCTCCGTTTTACCGTGAAAGACAGACAAACAGACACACACACTTTCCCATTTATAATATTAAGTATCGAGTAAGTAAGCTATCGAACTAATACAAATTTATTTACATACTATCTTCAACTCTAGGTTAAGCCGAGAACTTTTCAACCAGCCCTCGTAAGCCAATTTTCCTCACCTTGTCTGAAACTAAGCTCATCACTCTCCGCGCCGGTATAGTCGTAGAGCGCCCTGACCGGCACGCCGGGCTCGCCCGTGTCCGTCAGCGCGCCGGCCGACTCTTCGTCCCACTCGTCCTCGTCGAAGGGGTTCTCCTGGCCGCCCTTGATGCTGTCCTTGGCTGGAGATGTCTTGTTCGATTTGGGGGCTGAAGCTGTTCCGTTGCTGGAATTGGAGTTAGGATTCTGTGTTAAACTTTTGCTTTGAAGTTTGGACATTTGAACTAAAGAAGTTTGATCGTGTCGGTGTTCAAACCACTCTTCGTAAGACACTATATTTTGTGTCTTACGAAGAGGACACGAAAGCAAGGATTTTAAAAACCAGTCTGATTCAGTATCATCCTACTTAGTCTTGTTCAGATTACGTTGATTTTCAGTCCAAATTGAGGCAGCAGAAACAAATTTGCCACTTGGGATTACTACATACCTAA
This sequence comes from Mythimna lalbum, assembly GCA_949319445.1. Lineage (NCBI taxonomy): Eukaryota > Metazoa > Arthropoda > Insecta > Lepidoptera > Noctuidae > Mythimna > Mythimna lalbum. The sequence goes on along the minus strand of OX439357.1, from coordinate 11,643,438 downwards.
TCAAAGTTTTAGTATAAGGAAAATTACACTATCGAATATCAATTTTTAATTTACCGACCGTACCAATCTCCTGTTTGGCTGATTTTATCTACTTAGTATGCTAACTCTACAAGGCCATAATCTGGCATAATATCAAAGAATACTTATCAAACCGTAAGGCGCCTTTCTGAATTTTGTATTAAGTAACTGAAACTCTACATGAAGGCCATATTTAGACAAGTTTTCAGGCGAATTTAGAGAGAGAATTACTCAACTTCCAATGCTTAATTAAAAAATTGGGGGTAGTCCGCCTGTGTTCTTTTTATTGCATGAAGATGTTCTCAATGGACATAAAATGCTCACATAAATCTATTATCTATATTAACGCAAAAATCTCTAGCCTAGCTGAAATTATTTCTACATAATATGGTATCTAACCCTACAAGAACAATCTTACGCAATCTATAAGAATATCAAATTATATCAAGGGTTGATGAAAATTACCATTTCAAAATACGTGTGAAAAATACTCAATAATTATGAAAAAAAAAAAAACTTCTAAATTTCTAACCCTACAACACCATAAAAAAACTAACTGATCAAGAATCGGGCTGCCCATCTCCGTGATGGTGAATCTAGAACTGTTGGAAGGTTCGGGCCTCATGGCCAGGCGCACCAGCTGCGTGAAGGAATCCTCGTGGAGGGCGGGTTGGCAGACGGAGTTGCATGCATATATCTCTATTCGCTCGATACTAGGAGGACAAGGGAGGGATGAGGAAGTTAGTTGTGCTGAGGGTCCAGTAGTGCTAACGGAGAATAGAAGCATATCGAAGCGTCAAATTTTTTTTTTTTTTTTACTTGCAAGTTTATTTTGTCTCAGAAGCAATATGAGCATTACGCAGTTGAGATAAGGATGAATTGTCTATATTAACTTTTAAATTAACGCTTCGATTCTATACAGAGGTGTAGAGTAGGCTAATTTAGTTGTGGGCGAAGGTACATCAGCGATGCCGTCTCGTTTTCGAACTCATGAAAGTATTTCTTTAATAAATTCGAAAACGAGTCTTGCGACAGCCGCAGACAGGCCGATTTTTTTTTCGTTTCCTAAAAAAATCTTGTGGAAGGTTGTTCACTTTTGTCTACTGAGCAAGCCCTTAAAGTTTGTGTAGGGCTGTCCCTTACACCCTGTATATATAAAAAGAGAAAATGACATATCAACGCACAGCCGAAAGTACTGTAAAATTTCGCACGATTCACTCCTTAAACTAGCAGAAGCTAGTCTGTGTAAATAACGAATCAAACTACACTCACGTAACAGCAATAGGCGCACTAATGCTCTTCTTATCAATAGTGTTGTTGGCGGCCGCGGTGTTGTTGATGACAGTTGTGGGCGGCTGCGGAGCGGCCTCCGTGTGGTTGGCAGCCTTGCTCGTCTTGTTGTTCGTGTTGTTGATTGGTGGCAGCTCCTGTAGTTTTTGTTATGTTGGTATTTAAATTTGGAACGTTTTGATTTTTTTTTTATGGAGTGAAAGGATCAAATTGCATTATAAAAAAGGTATAATAAATAACGAATTAAATTAAAACATAACCGATCTTTGCAGACTGGCTGGGTATATTTTAGTGAATTTGGTCCTTTCATTGTATATATAAAAATACATATTTAATTTCAGGGATTATTGTTGAACAATATATTTTAAAACATTTACTTAGATATTCTTTTAAAATAAATATAAAATGTAACTACAATAATTTCATATAGGTAGGTTAAATTGTTAATTCATGCCAATATGCATAAACTGTAGAGTGAAGCGAACATCCATCATGCAACATCGATAAACAAAAATAAAATAAATACATAAAAATTAAAGCTAAAACTAAAAATAGATTAAATGAGAATGACCTCATCCCAGAATCAAACTACTTTTAAACCCGCCAGGCTAATAACTAATATGAAGCAATTACGAGACACCAAATTACCAATCCGGCTTTCACTCATTCTCATTTAAATCGTATGGACCATAGATTGTACCAAGAAGGTACAAAATATGTTCAGTCTGGCAACACTGAGGTGTGACGCGGCTGGCGCGTGCGTGTGACGTCATTTTACGTACGACGGCGATGGTGGTTTACGTACGTGACGGCTAAAGCTAGGCATTGTTTAGGATTTTACGGATTGGCAACATTAAACTAAAAATATACATTTACAAAAGCACGTTTGAACTGTGTAAATTATATCCTCCTTTGTCTTACGTAACATCTTCCACTTGATTTTATCAGCAGTTTTTCAATAATTTCTCCAACAGAAATTTTATTACATACATACCTGACTGAGGCTTTATTACCGAGCATCTCTCTAACACTCAGTCATCACCACCATCTAGCAGTGAGCCTCGCCACTTTCTTGGTTGGACTATAAAATACTAGTTCAAAGTATCAAGAATCCGTTGGGTGCGCGAAGAACAGACTTGGTCCTTGTGGCTATGCAAGGGACCCACATGTGACCGTTGTCTGGTAGTGGAAGTCTTTTGGCTGAACTATGTCTCAAGAATAAGATACGAAGAGTCACCATCGCAGTCGTTCGTAACCTACAATGCCGTCCAAAAATTAGTTAAAGTTTAGGCATTTTAACTTTAATGGTACATAGTATTATGATTTAAAATCCTATGAACTTCGTAAATTGACTGACCTGTTGGTCTAGTGGTTAGTGGCCCTGACTGCTATGCCGGAGGTCGTGGGTTCGATTCCCACCCAGGACAAATGTTTGTGTGATGAGCATAATCATTTGTTCTGTGTCTGGGTATAATTTATCTATAATATGTATGTATTTAGAAATATATAAGTATGTTTATCAGTTGTCTAGTACCCATAACACAAGCTCTGCTTAGCTTGGGACTAGACGGCGTTGTGGGATAGTTGTGGAATAAAAAAAAAAAAAAAAAAAAAAAAAAAAAAAAAAAAAAAAAACAGTGATATGATTGGCTTGATTGGCTAAATACTATCCTATTGTCAATAATTATAGGAGGGGTTTTTTTATTAGTCTTTTTATCTGTGTTTAGATGTCAGATGGATTTCAACTAGTATTTGGAGGGCACTGTATGTCAAAAGTATGGTGCAACGTACATCCTCGCTGACGGGCCGCTGGTTCAGCAGCGTGATGGGCCCGGTGGGCAGGCTCTCCTTGGACTTGCCCTTCGCGATGTCCCGGAACTCTTCGGTGTACTCCTGTCCACCGACACACACGTCACAAGCGGTCACGGCGCTCGTAACCAGACGTTGGGAAAACATCATCTAAATCTTTTTTAGTCAGAAGCATTATTGCTTCTGATTTTTTTACGTATACTGTGAGAGTTCTTAGTAAAATAGTATGTTTTGGTTGTTAAGAGGATTAAAAATGGTACTACGAGATAGTAAAACAGTTAAACTACTGTATCACTATAAAAATGATCAATAAAAAAGATTAGATTATTAACTACAAAAAGGTACAACTCAAATAAGGATGTGATTTTTTTCCTTATTTTCTTGAAAATTTTACTGTGCTTTCATAAAATTAAATAGATCAAATAAATAAATAGGTTTAAACATTTGTATCTTTAAACTCTTCTTTTATCTTTTTTTTAATAAATTTTATTATTTTCCCAACGTCTCGTTACGCAAATGCAAACTCAAAGTGAAAAAAAAGGAATTAACAAAATTAGGTAAACATAAACACGTCCATACAAGCCGGTGTTCGTTAGAAAGTAATACAAGCTAATGCTAATGCGCTAGTGGGGGTACAAAAAAGGGGGGAAATAAAGTACATGCAATAAGAAAATAAGAAATAATCTAGGAACATTGTCGATCATTCGAGGCTTCGAGCTTTATCCGACATTTTTGGATATACTATACAATTTTTAGGTAGTTTTAGGCTTAGACATATCAAACGTCGTTCTTGACATAGTGAATTTTATTTATTGAATCATTGCAAAAAAAAATGAAAAAAAATAAAATAAAATAAAATAAAAAAAAAATTATTATTAATATTTAAATGATTATTATTGATTATTGATTGATTATTGCAATTTTATTTGGATAAGTCCATTATTTTCGTTCACAATTTTATTAATTATAGGGCTTGCCGATTTTGAGTTTTTTTTTTTATTTACCTGATAATTGCGAAATAACAAAATGGCGGATACTTCCCATACCGCTTTCAGCAGCTATAACATTTTTCTGTGATATTGCGACTTGCGTGCTTTTCTAAAACAGTTTAATTTTCATTTTGCTACCCATACTTCAGTGTGGATGAGTGCTTATTTATGAGAGTGCTTGCATTTACAAACCGGATCCGGAAGTCAGAAACTTAATTTGGAGTCAAATCCAGTGTTGGGACGGTTTAATTTGAAACTTAAACAGGGTTCCGGAATTCCGACGTTACCGTTCGAAACCGTCACATTGATTATCGAATTACACTGACTCTAAATCGAGAAATTCGTTTAGCAGGTGACAAATTTTCGACACTAAATTGAATTTCTTCGCATTAGAATTTTGTAAACTTAAGAGTGATACCATCATATACTTATGGTATATTGAAGTGTCACTCAACTTAATTGCAGTGCTTTGTATGTCCGGTCAGCCGCCTAACCATTCTCAGTCACCCACAGCTGACCGACCAAGTGTAAATGCCCCATGAATGGTGCTGTGATCATCTATGAGCAAAATTGTTCTTTAATAACATAAAATCACGGTGTATATTCGTGTGACACCATCAAACCCTTCGGTGCTTTGCAAAATCATTTCATGATGAAATTCGATTACGTTTAATCGATTCTCAGTATCGAGTGCTAGTTTTATGATTGGCGATTTACAGTGCATTTTGTGGGATATGTAATAATTGAAATTTCTTACATAAATTGTTTGACGGTGAGATGCAATTTACTTACCTTTTTTTATAAAATTAGAATATAAAATTTTTTTTGGCAATTCGTTTTTTACAGTTACGTAAAACAATCACTCAACATTTTTTAACTTAAAAAATATTAACTCTTAAAAAGAATAAACAAGTTTATGAAGTATTTTATAAGTTATTTGTAGGTTTCTGTTCATCCTATCGACCAATCCATTTCCACCCACAAAATCCACTGTCTACCATCAGACCATAAAACCGTGCTAAAATTCTGTAATCGCGAACAACATGATTGTGATCGATACTTTGACTATTTCTAGTACAAAAGTCGGATTTTTACGCCCATAACTAAATTCATTTCCTCCTCTCGACTCAACCTCTCTACATCAATTTATTTTTTAATAGCGTTGCCCCTCACTAGGAATTGCTCCTGATTGGTTGCGTTTATAAACATGTAAACTTACATACACAAGACACCCAGACCCGCAAAAACTATCTGAGGCTCAAACCAATATTTTCTTTCGTGTTGGAATCGAACCCACGACACGCAGCGCCGCAGCCAATCGTTCAACCACCGAAATTGACAGCCAGAGTAGTTTATTTTCCACTAGTTTTCCGCCCGCGGCTTCGCCCACGTGGACTACAGTTTATATCGCGCGGGCAGGGTCCCGTGCTCAGCAGTGGAATTATAGATAGCCTATGTGTTATTCCAGTGTCTCTTCTACCTACCAGTTACTTTCGCATTTATAATATTAGTAGGGATTATCATGACGATGAGTCGAGCTGAGAGGAGGAAACTTGATCTTTCTGAAGGGTTTTTAGTAGTCAAAGTATAAACCCCAGTTTACTGTTCGCCATCGAACCCACACCGTGGTCGTACCATCAGCGGGTTGCTATAGAACCGGCTGCTTCCATAGCACTGGCTACTGGTCATCGAGGGCGCCACACGGCTCGAAGCTTTCTCATCCACACCGAAGCAGAAGGTCGGCAGCGCTAGGCGGAGCCGGCGGACCGCCTGCGCCCAGGGCGCGGTGGTCGGTCGCGGGAGGGGGCGTCGCGCGGTCGCCATCACGCGGGCGACCATCGCTGAAGCTTCCGCCAAGTATTTGTTTTGTATCGGGTCCGTTTCCGGAGTATCAACCTTGTGTTAATCGTTGCGTTTGATTATCTTGAGTACACGTTATATTATAAAGAGATGGTGAAATTGTTTGTTTATATGTTATGTTGTTTAGAAGTACTGATCCGATTGATGGAATCTACTCTATCGTTGAGAGTACTTTTGGAAAAGGTAACGGTAGCAACGCCGCGAGAAAATCTAGATTTTTCTAAGTATTTATAAGTCTTCGATATTTTATACCTAATTCAGGCTCAAATATTCTTTATGATTATACTTATTATGGTTTCAAATGTCATGAAAGCATTATTTAAAATAAATAATTACCTAAAAATATTTGAGAGTGTAGTTTCAAACCATGACCTTATTAATTACTTTATAGCAATACAACAGAACCTACGTAATTAAATATTATAAATGAATTCTTTCCGTCTAACTAGTGTGACTAACAATAATTTCATTACGATTGCTACAAATTAATCAAAACTATTACAATTTATGCAATTGCTATGCACTTGACCCGAAACAATAAAAATACTTTTCATTCGCTTATTCTAGGTCGATTATACATTTTAAAATATTGCATATACAAAGGAAATCCGTTCGAATTATTCGTTTAAAAGTATATATTATTGTAAGGTTGGTATGCGAGGTAACGGTGTTGAAATGGTCTTATCTCGATTAAATATTGCTATTTGTTTGTTTGGTATTAGGGGGCTTTGTGATAAGGGGATCGTTTGAAGGTCTAACTACAAGCGCGGTGGCAGCACACCTTGGGGCCAAATATTGGTGGGATTAAGGACCAATGTTTGTCATTTATTTATTTAATACTTTATGTAGAAATGTACAGAGGCGATTTAATGCCTTAGGCCATTTTCTCCGTCAGTAAAAAAGACACATCTAACGTTTTTTCTAGATTTGAATTATATAGATACATTGCCGGAATCAGGAAAACAAGGCGCATCTGCCTGTATTTTTTATATTTTGCCATCTTTCTCCAACTTTCTCCGAGCAGTGGTGGCCGAGTGGTAATGGCCCCGACTTACGAGTTGTAGGTCGCGGGTTCGAACCCAGCCAGGCGCATTACTTTATGTAATTTATTTCATCACTGCTCTCAAAACGGTGAAGGAAAACATCGTGAGGAAACCGGCATGTCTTAGAACCAAAAATTCGATGACATGTGACACTCACCAACCCGCACTGGATTATGGCCCATTCCCTCTCCTAGAGAGGAGGCCTGAGTCCCAGCAGTGGGAACATTAAAAGGCTGATGATGAACTTTCTCCATAGCGGTTTTAACACAAGGAAAAAAGGCCCGATTTCCCGTTTCATTAAAAAATTTTTTTATCCGTTTTCGTTTTTGTTAGATACGTCTTTTTAACTATCAGGGGCAGTGTTAGGTGATGCAGAGAAAAAGTAGTGGTTGGTGAAATAAAAGACAGTTCATCATGTCATTGGCAGTTAGGGTCTATAACCCTCTTTTTGACCAAGTGATCTTATAAAGTTGGGAAATATATTAAGACAAACATTGGATCAAATATCTGGGTTGTAAGTCCAAAATATTTTCGCAGTGTGCTACCACCAAAGATTTATTACAGTTTCTAAAGAAGATATCTAAATATTATTAGAAACAACTAAATACTGTAATTTGTATAAATAATAGGGAAAATTTAGATTAAATAGACATTTATAAAGACATGCTTAATTATTCGTACTGATAACGCCTATTAAAACTTGTAAATACAGATTTTTATTAAACCATGGACACTATCTTTTGTTTTTTTTTTATGAGCAGAGTATATGCTTAAATTATAAACAAAGATATACGAATTATATACGAGATGTTTGATGGGGTATTTAAGACGGATATTTGCATTTCAATACATATTGGAAATATACATAATGCCAGTTGCAAAATAAAAAAAAATATTTGGAAACGTGGGATACAGATACATCTCTGATTTCCCCATTAGGAATTTACAAAATTCACATGGTTTAACAAAATCCGTACCTAAAGACTGAATGCAACACCTAAAAAGCATTCAAGTTAATTAGATGCAAAGAGTACTCTCACTAACCGCATAGAATCATAGAAAGTAATGCATTGCGTTGTAAGTGGGACGGGTTTGTATGCAGGCTAGTGTGTGAGCAGCAATGTATGCGAGGTTACCTCGAATTGTGGCCAGGCCATCGCCATGTTCACGCCGTGGTTGTTCGCCCACCATTTGAGGTCCTTTTGACTGTCAGCGTTGTTTATCGTATGGTGGAATTCTTCGTATATTTGGGGTAATCTGAAAAATGGTAGGTAAATATGTTATTAGTGCGCCTCACCGTCAACGATTGCGTCACTGCTTACCATCAAGCGGGATCGCAGTCAAGCACTGGGTTATATCAATTTAAAAGAAAAAAATCAATGCTGGGTAGAGACGGCTCGGAAAATAACCTAATCAATTTTTAAGGCCCAAAGATTGAGAGCCATATATCGAAAAAATTTTTGATAAAACAATATTAAATAGTTTTATAGTAGAAAAGTCTGTGCAAGCAAAATTGTAACTCTTTGTTCCTTTAATCTGATAAACTGATGGGACGGCAAACCGACACAACTCCAGGCGCAGGACATCAGGCTTACAAGCCTTCTGAGGCAAGGGGGGTTTCACACCATTGTCTCCCAAACTCGAAGCTGCTATTGACAAATTCGTATTGGAAAAAGTATTTAATAAAACTTTGTCCGACTTGGGAATCAAATGCAGGAACTCCATGCTCAGCAGCCACAAGTGCGACCGCGAGACCGTTGTTTTGGATATGTAGGGGTTAAGAGAAAAATTGCAGGAATGTACAAAAGAGTTACCCTTCGCGTTTCAGACCGTGACCCTGGAACGCATAGGGTAACTAAAGGAACACAAGTGGGTTCGTTGCAACATCTACCCTGCACTCTACTCTGCATTATTTATGTGGCTACAGAGTTCTCCACGCGATTAGGACATATAAACCAGCCTGAAATGAACTATCAGGCAGTTGCTTGGACCAGACACAACACCCATCTGGTCTGAGGATCCCCCCTTTTCAATGGAGGTTTGCGGGATTTTACGCCTTATTCCGCATACTTCTAAAGGTTTTACTCTGTAAAAACTGATGCGCTTTCTCCATCCAGAGTGGAAAAAGTTGTTTGATGATTGCCCAACTATAAAAATGGGATTAACGAGGAAATAAAAACCGACATAAAACTACTCACGAAGGTTCTTGACTGATATTGAGGCACTTGTGGAAGCTAAACAGCACGTCTTTGAAGAACTTGAGCCTCTGAGCTTCCATCTGTTGGCACCGCTCGAAGACGCCCGTCATGTCTTCAATGTACCGAGGGTTGTAGGCCGTGATCTCTGCTAGTGCTGACTGATACTTCTCTCTGCTCTTGGAAACTTCTTCGCGACATTTGGCTACCCGTTCTGCCATTTTCTTAACCTGTAAAAGGAGAAATCGATTGGTTTGATGTTTGTAGTTAGTCGTGAAAAGGGTCTTCTAGCGACTAATTTGGAGTTGATGAATGAAATGATGTAATAGGGTAGTTTCCAGGGTCAAAATGACTACATTTTATTTAGTCCGTATTTTAGATTATAAAAAAATATTGACCACGTAATTTTTCTTTTTTCGATTAAACTTAAAATACCAAAGATATAGCCCATTAAAGTTAAGTGTGACGTCACCCCGTGCGAAAAAATGCAGCACGGCGTGACGTTACACGTAACTTTAATGGGCTATATCTTTGTCATTTTTGGTTTAATTTATAAATAAAAAAATACGTGAACCTTATTTTTGAATAATCTAAAAGTTGGATTAATTTCATTTTTTTTTTTCAACTAGCCTATTGTTTAAAACTTAGTCCAGTCTGTTTTATGCTGTGACTACATTATCACGCGAATATTTTTACGTTGTCACGATAAAAATATCGTATTCGGGTATACACTTGTTACTGTCTGTATGAGCGGTTAATCGCATTTCTATGTGGCTGTGAAGTGTCGATAAGCATTCGCCAGAATACTTCGCGATTCGGCGAACTATTCGGCCACATTCATCGCGATAACACAAATATTCGCAGCATTTGTAAAATCGGTGATCAACTCACGAAGGAATTTGGCCATTTCAATATTTCATTTTTACATTTTTGTACAAATATTGCTGTTAGAACTTTTTTATTGACATCTCCGAAATTTGTTTTGAGAGACTAACAAACAATTACATGAACTGGGTAAATAGGGCGGTCTCTTAATTCTATACACAGAAAAGCCTACCCTCCCTTCCATTCTTAATTACTAACTATACATACAAACACAAACATGCGTGCAGTAGCTTAAACATTTAACACAAGGGTGCTACGGGGATGATGGTAGTGGCCACCCCTTTGCCACCAGCGAAAGGTGGCAAGAGGGGGGGAGAGGTGCAAATTGCCACGTCCGCCGGCGACGCGCCGAGAAATAACCGCATAAATATAACACTCTGTAGATGTGGTGACTAGCTTTTTAAAAGTAAAGTTTGGTAGGGATGTGGTGACTAGCTTTTTAAAAGTAAAGTTTGGTTGGGATGTGGTGACTAGCTTTTTAAAAGTAAAGTTTGGTTGGGATGTGACTAGCTGTGTGGTGTTGTCGTAGTGCTGAGCATCGTCGGGCAAACTAAAGGTAGAACTACACTGCTCACACATGTTACCACACACCAACATTTTATATGGAAACTAGACATGTAGAACTACACATGATTCATGCCACACGACGTTGTTCTACGTACAAATCAGTCGTGTTACACGTGTGCGTCGGTCTAATATGTGTTCTAATATGTGGTCTAATATAGTTCTAGCGTACATTTCGATTTTGTTTAGAGGCAGTATTGGGTTCATGGCGTTACTGAGATAAGCATGCATGATCTCCCTAAGCTTTACTCAACTAGCTTGAGGTCGGCTTCCAGTCTAACCGGATCTGACTGAATACCCGTGTTTTACTTGGAGCCTGCCACCTTCATAACCCGGTGACTGTCAAAGATCTACGAATGACAACCAGGACCAACGGCTTTACATACTTTCCGAGGCACGGGGTGACAATAAGTCAGTAATGTCCTAGATAACCATAGAAAAGTACATTTTCGGGCTTCACATAGGCTTTCAAGATTATTACAATTCAAAGCTACTAAATGTTATTATGCCAGTTCTAGAATCAAAGAGCATCGTCAGCTTTATAATGCTTGCTAATTTAGCTTTGATGGCTAGTTGGTTCCAAAAAGTAACTCAGAAATAAATTTTATAATTAGTAAACTTTTTTTATTTCCTTTGGATTTGGACATGTACCCCTTCAAAACTTGCATATCAAATGATATTCTACCAGAAACACGGCAACGACAACCCTTACGCGCGAGGGTTACCACTAATTGGATAACTTCGTTACTGAGCGACAGCGCTGTGAAACCAACTAATTTAACTCATAATCATAATACAAACTTTACGTGTGCCTCCACGTAACGAATATTATGAAATTTAAAATGTGACAAGTATATGTAAAAGTAAAATAATGTAAAGGTACGCAATGTGTAGACGTAGAGTATTTAAAAAAAAAAAACTTGATTTAAGGGTCAAAGAAAAGAAAGAAAAGAAAGACAGGAACGTTCGTTGTGGCGACGCTTGGGGGAGGCCTATGTCCAACAGTGGACGTGTATCGGCTGAAATGATGATGATGAAGGGTCAAAGTCTCAATATTCAGCTTCTTACAAAATTCAAATGATAATATACTACACCCTCAAATACATTAGAGATACTATAACGTTGCCCTACTGTGACACGCAATTTGACACTTATATTTTACATGATAAAATAATATTTATTTTGCAAAATGGTTTAAAAAAACACTTTTAGACGTCACTTTTTTTTGTCAGTGATTTTTCTGACAGATACACAAGCGACGACTAAACTTACTAACTTACTACGCACACAATAAACTAGCTCAATATTAAATTACCTTTGGATGTACAAAAAGTGACATTACCCTAATATTTTCAAAATGCGGATCTGCTGCCTGCGTAACACATTTAGGCAGCAATGTCAATCTACATTTCTGACATTTCGACAATCGCAATCGCTAGCAGAATGTCAGTTTGTCTGGAGACAGAGAGATGATAGGTAACCCTAGTGCGATGGATACCACTAGGTAATTGGATAAAGCCGAGGCGCCGAGATAGCGTAGGAACGAGCTAATTTACTCATAATAATTACTCGAGCACTTTAACTTTACCTTCATCACGGAATGCGATTACCACCAGGATTGGCGTTATTCCTGTCTACTACAAAGCTTATCTTACGCTTAATATTCTGATGTAACTAACCTTGATTAAGGTTTTTTTTTAAATAGCATGGGCAGATGACAGCAGAAACAAAATATGCATCTTTAAAAGAAGGTTGTTTGAATCTGACAGCTGTCATCCGCATCATCCTATAGTGCAGCAATAAAGTCGTTAAAAAATAAAAGTCTCGTTTTGACATTTGATGTTTTTTAATACTAATAACGTATACTGATATAATTCACTGAAGTGTAAAACAAAACTAATGATTTGGCAGCATGGTCTCTGATCTGAGCCGATTCCGTAAAGGGAACGAAAAAGATTTTTTACGATAGGTAACCGTCTATATTATTTATGTAACCATTATGTAATTACATTTAACTTTAATTAATTATATTTTATTGTTTCTTTCAGTTTCTTTCAAAATTACATTCTAGGGTCTTTCTCAAATGTCAAAAGGGGTCTTTTATTTTTTAACAAGTCTAGCAATATAGTAACCTATTAGTATAAAAAAAAACAAATGACGGGAACAGAATTTAGTACGATGCATCATTCCGCCAAACCTTTTCCCTACTCAGGTTGGCTGCTATAAATCAGCCAACAGTGTAATAAATAAATCTATAAGTACACATGTTGTAGATCGAGCTCTTAGATATTTTTCCAAAGGGCCGTGGGATTGTTTGAAAGAGTTATCTCGGCCCTGGAACGCGAAGAGCAAATGAAGGAACACAGGTTTTTTTTCGAAGGGTAAATATCATCCAAATGACTACTTCCGCCCTTGGGCGGAGCGGGAGATAGTGTCAGACTCTTACTGACTAAAAAACCCACCCTGTTCTTTCGTTGCCTTTCATAACGGGGCCGAGCCTTTATTTCGGAACTAGACCCTTGGCTTCAATATGCTTCGACCCTACTGGGACTCTACAGTTGATGACAACTCCTTAAGGCACGCGAGTACAGTGGGCTCCATCGACGACTTGGGCTCGGTCCGGACGGTTATAATTACCGGACGGTCGGACAGGTGGGTTTTAGTTACTAAAAGTCTGACACTTTCTCTCGCTGAACAAATACATAAGAGGCCTTATAATGTCCCTACTGCTGAGACTCAGGCCTCCTCTCCAGGAGAGAGTATGGGCCGTAATGCGCCACGCCGCGCGAGCCCAGTGAGAGAGTTATTAGATGAATTTTCACCTAATTGTAGATAGCTTTTCAGTGACTATTATTTTCTCTTTTACTGACTAAAACTACTGGACTAACCAATACCACCAGTTTTGATAACTACAAAATAACGTAGGTTCAGCAAAAATAAAAAAAAATGTTTGCTCGTGACCTAAAAACAATAACAATTACAAAATAAACACCTTTTACAAATAAAGGTTGTCCCTGACTAGCATTGTAAGCGAATATCATTATCTTTCACGCGTAGCGCACACAGCGTAATGCTCAATTTAATGTTACAAGTACATACTAGCGGTAATTAATTACTAATTAGGTAGCTTAACCTTACCTGTAAGACGCGCTGCTTGCGATAAAAAATAAATAAAGAAAAGCATTAAAAACAAAGAAATCAATGTAACAAAACAAAAACGTAATCCTTATTAGGGGGCACGACAGCGCCTGCACCAAGGCAAGCAAATAAGTGGCACGTGAATGGCTGTACCATTCTTTTCTCAAACAAGTTCACCATTTTCGACCTGTAACTTCGTTGTGTATAAAATTAAAAGCCTGAATTCGGATTAAACAATCTAATTTAATGTAATAAGATTGCCAAGTCAATATATTTATTTAAAACATAAAAGATTTGTAATATTGATATGGTTACTATTAGATGTTGAAAAAGGTCCCTGAAGTAGGGACTGACTAAATTAACTGTCTTGGTAACTTTTAACGGTAGAAGAATTGAGTAGCGAGCCTTAGTTCTTTTACAAGTTGTGTTTTTAATGACATATGATGTAAAGATAATATCGGATATCCTGTGCTCCTATATAGATATTTATAGGCAGAAGAGTTGTTTTTGGCGGAATTTCTTCAAGTGAAGTTCAGTGTCTGTTTTAATTATTTGCAAATTGATTTCAAGCGGATATTGTGATGTAAAATTGTTGTAGTTTTGTATCCCAAGTGTCTGCGCAATTGGACAATATGTGGAATCATTGATACAGGCGCGATCTTGGTAAAATGAAGTTGAGAATTTTATTGTAGCGTTGACTACCTCAGCGAAGTTTGCCGAGAGGGTTGACTTGATATACATATGCTATCAAATACATCCATGTTCTAATAGTTAACAGATTAACTATCTAAGACATGGTTTACAAGACTTAGTATCCAAGCCAAAAACACTAACGAAACATAAAATTATACGCAGAAATTGGTACTTTGCCAAAAGGCAAAACTTTGGACAAACCAGTATATAATATTGAATATTATTAGTCCCGATAGGTTGTTTACGTTTTTTTATAAGTACCTATTCAATGTTTTTCAAGGGGTGCTCTGTAAATGAAGCTATGTCAATTTATAACTCGTTATTTTTAAGCACACAAGGCGACATCACGGCAGACCAAGGCGAAGGTGGAGAGATGAACTTGATAAATACCAGAGGGACTGGCCCGCAATGGCTGAAGACAGACGTGTGTGGAAAAGGGAGAGGGAGGCCTTCGCCTAGTAGTGGGACATAAATGGGTTAACTAACTATTTTTAAGACTAGGTAAGTAATTGAAAAGTTTATATTTTCCTTTGGGATCCCAGTCATTCAGGTTATATTGTATCAATCGACTACTTATTTGACTATCTAGTTGCGAGACTCCCCGAGGGTCCAGGGTCCAGTAATGTCAAACAGGCCAATTCACAATCTCAAATGTTAGGTACAAGTTACAACTTATAGTTACAATATTTGAGTTTGAATGACAAATACGTTATCAAAATTGAGCCAAGAAGGACGTATTCTCAAAGTAAGACAAGATTGTAAAACAAATAAAAAGCATAAACGTCAGGCCATAGCCACCGTACCTCCGCACAAGTACCGACGTCGAAAGTGAATTATGTGGCGAAAAACCGAGTTTATTTTGATGGATCACTGTAAATATGAGGTATGAAAGAGAAAAACAAGATTGTAAGGCAGATAAAAAGCGTAAATTTTAGCAAGTCGAGTGTCTCAGGTACACACCGCGACTTCACACGAGTGCCGACCATCGGAAGTCGACTAGACGTCGGCATTGGGCTTCAAGGGCTATCCATCTATCGCTGGCTCAGCTAGATGTAGGGTTGGCGAGGGGAGGAATATCAATTTTGTTAGAAAAAGTTATTGTGTTAGCTAGTCCTTGATGCGAGATAAAGCAAGTATTGCTGAAGTTAAATTCAGGGGTGCGTTATGATACCCTCCACGAGTGGCGATATTACGCAATCTCTGGGTAATCAGGCTGATCTATCCTATAACCACGCGCTGGATGGAAAAGATTATTACTTTGACTACTTCTCTTGTCCTACCGGTATAAAAGAAGATAAACAAGAGAGCAGTTTTATTTTCGCAACAATTGACAATATTATATTATCATTATTGCATTAAAAGCTCCAACCAAATTCAGGCTTGCGGACCGGTCATAAATAAATATTTAGGTAGGTAGGTACCATCCAACGTACAATAACGGTCCATGTTTCCGTTGAATTCTACGCTTTGGAACGTGCAAATAGCTTTTTTCTATCTTTTTTCTGAGTTAATCTATAAGTACTTATATTATAAAGGGGTAAAATTTGTTTTTGTTTTTGTTTGTAGGTTTGTAGGAGGTAATCTTTGGAAGTACTGGTCCGATTGGTAATTTTTTTTACCGATAGAAAGCTGCTTTATTTCTGAGTGACATTAATAGGTTATATTTTATATACGCGGGCGAAGCAGCGGGCAAAAGCTAATAAATAATTTAAACGGACGTTAAAAAGATAACATGCAAAAGGTAGACTAAAAAGGGTTGGTTTGCTTGCTATAGGTACCTATTGTATTCATCAGCAAATAAATGATATGATCTCATCGAAATTCGCTTTCTAATCAGCATGTCCCTAACACCTTACGGCCATAGTAGGTATTCAAAGCGTGAGGGTGCGACTCAATGATGCGACTAAACTGTCGCCCGGCTGTGCCTGCATCCTCATTAGATTACACAACCGCCGCCGGGCGGCTAAGCCGACCCGTGACGCTCAATAATTGGACTTCGGAACACGGTTATGTGGAGAGAAATCTGATTTTTGAAAATGAAAATTTTGAAAACCATTGCTTTAGTTTATTTAGTAGGTTATTGTTTGGAATCAATTTGATTTGCTATTTATTGCAGTCATTAGCAAATACATGATATATTTTTTCCAAAATTTGCTTTCTAATCAGCACGTCCCTAACACCTTACAGTCACAGTAGGTATTCAAAGCGTGAGGGTGCGACGCAATGATGCGACTAAACTGTCGCCCGGCTGTGCCTGCATCCTCATTAGATTACACAACCGCCGCCGCCGGGAGGTTAAGCCGACCCGTGACGCTCAATAATTGGACTACGGAATACGGTTATGTGGCGAGAAAACTAATTTTTTAAATTGGAAATTTTGTGTAAATTTGCTCTAGTTACTAAAGCGATTTTTTACAAAACAGTACACACTTACTAAATTGTTTGTTATCAATATTAACATCATCATTATCATTTCAGCCTAAAGACGACTACTGTTGGTCTTCCTCAAGTGTCGCTATAACCACCGGTGATAGCAGAATAATGTATTAATTTTGAACGTTGTGGAACCGTTTTTCTTAAGACAGTGTCCGTTTGTACACGGTAGTCTATGCACAAACGGGCCTGCGCGGGAAAAACTGTGGTGAAGTTTGTGCCTGTGGTTGGCGCATTATTTACACGAACTCGGCTATCAACTATCCAACAATCTGCTTAACCCGGTCCCAATTATGTCGTATCTACCTTCTAAGCTAACCAGATGCAGCTGAATAACACTATTTTATATGGAGCATATTTGACCTGTACAGCCCAGTAACTGAATAACACAATGTCATTATAAACCACCTTTACTTAATCTTGGATGTAATAACTGTACACATACAATCATAGTATTACACCATGCTACTCTTTATATTCACACCCTTAAAAATTCGTCTTAAGAGATGGCATCGGGTACCCTATTGGGTCCATAACCGATGCTGAGGCCACGGGGAATTTCTGAAAGTCAAACCGTGATCCTAGAACGCACAGGGCAAAAGGACACAGGTGGCGTTTTAGTCAATAAAAGTCTGACACGCCCTTCCGATCCACATTAGAGCAGGAGAAGTTATTGGATGACTTCACAACTCAAACAAAAACCCTCTACCTCATTCACCCAAGACAACACAAAATCACAAACACGTGCCAAATTCTAACACCAGTCCTATGTCCCGATCGTCTGGTAACTGTCCGGACCGAGCCAAGGCGTCGACGGCGCGCACTGTTCCCGCGCGCCTCAAGGAGTTGTCAGCAACAGGAGGGGCCCATCTGGGTCAAAGCCTACCGGGGTCGGGGTTATCCGAAAGGAAACTAGAGCCCCGGTATGAAGGCTAGAAGGAACGGCGCGGGGTTTTTAGTCAGTAAGACTCTGACACTGTCTCCCGCTCCACTCAAGAGCGGGTTTCGTCAATGATGATTTTCCCCGTCGACAGAAAAAAAAAAAAAAAGTCCTATGTCCCACCACTTAAATTGCCACACTAAATATTCCACTAACAACCATGAGCCTAACAAATAGCTCCCTTAAGGAATCCACGAGCGCTTCTAAAAGGCTCCATGCCATAGCTCCATACGTATCTGGACGGTCGCCATGACAGTTAATTTCCTGGCTTCGATTTGTAGGTCAGTGGCTGTCAATAGTTGTTATTGTATGTGACAATTCCACTGTGTGACGTTAGAAATTCGCTGAGGCATATGTCGATGAATTTTAGCAGGTCGAATTTTATTTTTTGGAACTGCAGAAGTTATCTTTACGAGCCTATTGCATGATATCCCTGTGTTAATCTTTCTGTTTATTCGTCCTATCTATATCAATATCTGGTAAAGTAGGAGTCAAACCCATCATGCCACTCCTTCTGGGGGTGATTAAGTAGATTATCATGATTTGAAGACATCTGAAATAATTATTAACACCAAAAATTTATTTAGCGTAATATATCAAGAAAAAAGTTGTTGAGCTCTCGAGTTTTTTGGTCTAAATCAAAAGATATACAAATCTATTCAACCTTTTTTTCTCTTTTGAAAGAAATTGGGGTTTAAATTAAATTTACCTACACTTTAATAAACGAATGTACTTTTCCGGGAAGTCGGTCCATCAAAATCCAATTTACTGGGTAACTTTTTCCGGAATACGTCAGGATAATCGCCGCAAAATCGTTTCGTTGGTGACAGTTTTATCGATAAAGGGTTCCTTATAATTCTTAGCAAGGGTACCTTTATACCTGCAACCACCAGGTAAATAAAAATACGGAGGAATACGTAATATCTCTAGAGGTTTACGAAACCAAATAGTGTATTCAGATTATTTTATTGAACTGAACGCGTACGTTGGTAAATTGTGATTGCACGAGAGCTTGAAAAATTTATAGAAAATATTTAGGAACGTCAAATACAAACTAGGGCACGTTGCTGGAATAAATAAATAGCCCTATTTTGGTTCTAGGTTAGATCGGATGTGCAGTCGCTCTGCAAAATTCTGGTACTTTGCAGAATTAGGTTAGACTGGAATCTGACTTAGGGTCGACTTCATAGTAGGGAAAAGGCTAGGCAGTTGTGCAGCTTAAAATCGTTGTTAGATCTCAGCTTTGGATGGATGCGGTTTGAAGAAGAAAGAGAAAAATTCTTCAAGCAAACGTACCAAATTGTTGCAGACAAGTAAATTAAAAATCATCACGTCAACACCAAAAAAAGCCAAAACAACATCGATAGACTCATCACACAATCAAATGCTATCAATTTAAACACAATCAAAGCAAAATTTAAAACAAATAAAAAACCGAAGCTTGTGGATGCTCTTCGTAATAGGATTAACAGTAATTGATGCAATTAAATGGCCATCGAACGGTGGAAAGAATTACGAGCGACGAGGGGAGCTTGGGGCGAATTGAGTGGCTAGCGGGGTCAGGCACGGCAGTTTTGTCAAAGTGGAATTTATAGATACTGAAATAGGTGTTTCTAATTCGAACGCCATAGTATATTTTGATTTTTTGATAGACATTGAAAAAGAAAAGAATTGAGTGGCTAATGAGCTGTGGAGCAGGTAGAGTAGTTTAGGCAAGTGAAATTTATATTTATATTAGTGGAAATGCAAGTGGAATTTATATTAGTGGATACTGGAATAGGCGTTTGAACTAGTGTCGCAGTTTGATTTAGATTTATAATAGATATTGAAAGAGAAAAAATATCTACCCAGTAAATAAAAACGATCATAGGGTTTAGATGATATTAGATTTGGTTAAATTATGGTCCAGGATAATAAAGATACAAGCCAGTCAAATTTTTCCTTCAGCCTAATACTTAAACCGATATAAAACAACGCATTGAATGAACCTAGATGCGTCTCCTCGTCTTGCTTTTGCCATAACTAAAATAAACACAGCGATGACATCTATTTCACTCAATATCACAAAGCCATCTTCGACTTCCTGCAATGATCTATCCAAATATTGATTCCGATACCTCCTTGTATTTACGAAGGCGTAGGCACAAACAGTGCGCCCGGCATATTGAAGTGCGGTCCTAGGCAAACAGATTGTGACTCCGCAAATGTGTTGACTATTTATTTTCCGGTGCCTTCAGCACCTTGGCTGATTGCTTAAGGTGTGGAAGGAAAATATATTGATTTAATCGAAAGGAGTTTAATTCGAGTGATTGTTGAGGAAGTGATATGTTTTACATTTGAGAAGAAGCAGACTGGCAGGAGGGAATATATCCTTTTGGATGACATCTTCTGTGTCTACAAGAATCTTCGGTAGTCTATAAAACTGAAGGTAGCGCTAATACCATTATTTATGCCAAAAAGTGATGTAATGTTATTTCCAATTTAGCTCGCCTATTTGATTGATTCGTCATTCGATTAAGAGGCTAGGGCCTTTTAATAAAACAGCGGTTAACCGATTCCTTATAGCGACAAAACTATAGTAGTCGGCAAGTTCACGGTTACTATCTTAGATATAGATTAAATTGTCAGAACAAACAGTCCTTCGCACAAATCCTGAGGCATTTTATCACACCAGATAACACGTTATTATTATATATTAATAGCTGTGCACACATATACACTCTATAAAGAGGAACCAGGGATGTAACAGAAGTATTTATATCAGAACCGAATACTGGCATCGGAGTTTTTAAAATTGTTTTGTCGGAATCAGAATCGATATCGGAGGTAGAGGCAGAAGCGCCAAATGAAACACTACTAAAAATAATATAAAACCCGGAGAAGTATAAATTAAAAACAAATTCACAATAATCCAAATACCTATGAAATAAAACAACAAGTGTAAGGAGTAATCGACCGAAAACGGGGGCCGCTTTAAAATTTATCGGAATTAAAGGTGCAAAATCAATTGGAAGTTCCGAGCTCTTTCGCAATCGGAATAAAACCTTCTTAACATCTTCATCATCTCATCAAATGATTCAATTTCAGTTTGTTGTCCAGTTAGGAACTGTTACAATAACTATGGTAGCGGAACTTGTTATTAGGTATTTTTATATCGACTACTGTGTTTTATGATAATTTTCAATTGCTATCGAACCTAAACTTATGTTACTACTAGCGACCTGCCCCCAGCTCAAAACGGGTGTTCTGTTTCTGTTAAATTCTTGGCATTTTTCTAGTATAATACATGTAAACCTTTCGCACTTTACATCAATACACAGAAAGATTCATTTTCTGTGTATTGATGTAAAGTTGTAAACCATATAAAAAGATTTAGTAGTTTCTGAGTTTATTGTGAGCTTACCCTAAGTTTGTTTCGGTGTTTTTTCTCTGGGCAGTTAAGGAACAACATCTAGTTTAAACTGACGAAAAAAATTATGTGCAAAACTATTTTTTTTTTTTTGCAAAATAAATATCATATCAGACAGGCATATGCGATGGGGGACTTTGTTTTATTAGGTACATGTAAGGTTAGATATTTCGGTTAATTATATTATTTTCTCAGACAAATCAGCAACTATTAAAATCTCAGAACAAGCTTGTACAGTAAGCAACGTAGCATACAAAACACATTTTCTGTTTGTTAATTTTGAACAGAGCAATATTGAAAATTCGCCGAAAGCCGACCTGGATATGTCCATCATTTAACAGAAAACCGCAGTTTCAGTTCCGCGAATAATAAAAATGGATGCAGACAATTAACACGGGATGGAAAAGTGTTTTTTGCTGCTTTTGTTTGGAAAAATATATTAAAAAAAAGACGTGTGGCACTCGGATTTTTTATCAACTTATTTGTGATTGAAGTTGACAAGTTGCCATGACAACCATTTAGTGGGGGTTGTTAGGTTTTTATCGTTACGGAATTTCTGGATTCGGTCTCCACGCTCAAGGCCCGCGATAGAAGCTATGCAATAGCTTAAAAATATTTGGAGAACAATGAACCTTTTACCTGTATTGCTTATCAAGGTTTTAGGATACAGCCTATACCTAGTCTGTGATGTGTTATGAGAACCATGAACTTTTAATAGGTTCCTTGATCCGAAGGTCCAAAACTTGTTACAAGTACATAATCTAACTTCAAAGGAAGCCATGTTGTTTTCACTCAAATCTTTCCAATATTCCCTAAACAGAATTACAAGACTTTCCAAGTTCCACTTAAAAGTTTTCTGGACAAAAATCTTCTGACGTCAAGCTACTTATTCCTTGTACGATGTCTCACAATCTCAGTTACTAATCAAATAAAAAACAATACGGAAATATATTATACAATTTTTTCACCTATTATCCCGATTCTTTTGACAGGGTTATTTTTCAATGCCCAGCCAAAATCGTAGTTGATTATCTGGTAAACAATTGACTTCTAGTCATCTACACTGTAATTTAGATGATAACTTTGCTAAATAACTTTCTTTCCTATTTGTAAAAATACACATTCCAAAACAGCATAGTACTGTGTTCACTACTGATATGACCTCCCTGTATCAGTGATATAACGCCATCTATGTCGCCACATCACTTCCAAAATAACCCTGTATACCAGAGAATAATTCACATTTTCCACAAACGGCGATATTAACATAATATTTCGTCAAACCGCATGGCGGCTTAGAGGAAAGAAAGTAGCGATAAAACTATGTTATTGGCACGAAACTATGCCGCCATGCCATGGGAAGCACGGCGGTGAAACTGTCGCGACTGTGGTACTATTAAATGTTTGAGCTGCAATGATTTATGGGGTTTTGGTTCCATTAATATTATGGATTTTAAAATTGATACTCTTGATAGACTGTCAGTCTTCAAACTGTCAGTCTGCAAAGGAACAGCTCAAAATCTGTTTTTTCTTCCTATTCTGCATATTACTACTATCATTAAGTTTCTTCAAGAATCAAAGTACGAGTATTTTATCGTTTGTAAAAAAAGCGCAATATCTTTCTTCGGCATTGTGATATTTTCTTACACAAAAATCTTACTTTCCATACCAGAAATCTTGAAGATCAAAATTCTAACTATATTTAACGTTAAATACGTACGAGTTAATAGGTACGACCCCTGTACAATTAATGCACATAACTTGCGTGTTTTACAATTAACTTAAAATCCGTTATACAGTCAAAAACAATGACTTTTTGCACCAAAATTAACAGTAGTGTCCCTGAAACTTTCTTTGAATATTAAAATTCTTAGTTTGATGTATAGAATGTGTAGATTACATCAGATCTGTGTCGTGTTTCATTCCACCCTGTATATTTGTGCTAAGTGGGTTTACGTTAAAAGTGCGTTAAGGTTCGTACTCACGACCTCTCGCTCCTCAGTCTGCGCTTTAAACGCTTGCAGCAGTTCTATTGCTTTCTTTGAGTAGGTATCTGGCTGCAAAGAAACAGCATAGGCAGCAAATGCAGTTGTAGATTCTGTATACCTTCACCCTAAGGGTTATATTTCACCGGGACACCATGGCAATGCACCGCCATGTTGTCCCGGTAAAATATAGACCTAAGCTACCAAACTAGAAACCATACAGACAACAGAGTATCCACACGTCCGAGCTGGTCGCGCCACCAAATTGGTTGCGAAACCAAACCGACATCAGGTGAGCAACTCTCTATAGAGCTGTATACATTTCGTTGGTAGCGGCGAATAGTCGCGCCGCCATGGTGTCTCGGTGAAATATAGCCCTTAGACCACAAAAGAGACCGTCTCTAATTTCGTGAAAGTGGATAAAAAAAAGTGTTTAAAAACCTCCTTGGAGTCATGCAGTGCTTCAAACAAACATGAGATGATTATCTATCGATTGCCGTATGGTAGTGGCTGATAGAAAGTCATTTATGATCAGGTGTTTTGGTCCAAAGGTTTGTGCAATTCGTTTAGCAAAAATTCAAGAATATCGTGGCTATTCTACATAGTATTCACATCACATTATTTATATCATTGTCATTTACGTAGCCTTATTGCAAATATATTTATTTTACTTTCAATATTTATGTATGTACCAATATTTTATTCGGAGCGACTGCTTATCTGACCACTACAGCCCAGTAACATGGAGGTAGAGGTCAGATACGACTACATTTAGTACTACTATTCCCCTTTGGTAAGATTTTTAAATTTTTTTGAGCTGCAACAGACCAAAGTACCCTGACTAAATAAAGACAATACCTTGACTAACTTGGTATATCAGTGCTTCATAACCTTCATTTCTATCCCCGCCCTCAACGCGACTGGAGCCCTAAATGAACTAAGGATGCAAAAATACAGTGAAATAGGCTTGGCATGCCACGTGGGTGAAGAGAGGAATTGCAACATATAGTTAACACACATATAGTAAGCAAGCTTTTTAATTGCAAAATAAAAGCAACCTGAAAAAAGAAAGAGATGATGAATAAATCGATGGACACCTTCGGATCCATCCGAAAATTTCCGAATCAGCATCTTTACGGGTCGTCCAGATTCAATGTTCTGTCTAAACCCAGTAAAAGATTTCTCGGCTTTTGAGCTGCCCTGAGCCTTGTAAATATGGGTCTACGATAGAGAAGCCGAGCTCAAGCAGGACCACGAACTGAACTCAAATTCGTGTAGACGTGTGGACAGACTCTAAAGGAGCCGACCATGAGCGAAACTATACGAATGCAAACTCGGGTCGTGCTTCACACGTTCTCGGTTCCTCTACCTAAGACCCACGTTAATGTTTTATAGCATGCACGTTTATTGAATTTGACGATCATCAAAAGGCTCAGAATCCAGAAAGCTGGCCCAGAACTGCGGCAGATCTGAGGTAAGAAGTCCATTGTCATCTCTTTCCTCCACAAGCTCAGCTTGTAACTGTATGTATATTATCTGTATGAAGGCAGATGCGACCAATTCATGCAGTATTGGTATAGATAAGCCCACAACACTGTACACGGCCTCGCTACCAACGTACCTCGTGTCCTCGTTTGGAGTTCTCTCCCTGCAAGGGAAAATATCGTCAAAATATAGTCATACACATTCACGTTTATTCGCATTTCATTGGTAGTAAATAAATAAGTCCTTCACTGGCTTTGAGTTAGCCTGTTATTATTTGGGAGGCAAAAAAAAAACGATGTTTTTTTCTAGATCAGAGAATTTATAGGAGCATGCATTTGATCAAAAGGTTTCTGATTGAATCTTATGTTTTCGTATTAATAATTAGGATCCGCTGATTGACTTATTCTAATTCAACGTGGTTTTAAGGCATTTCGATAAACTTCTAGAAACCAAAGGTTTCATCGAAGGTAAGATTGTTCCTAAAGACAAATGTTTTTATTACTCGTAGAAAGTTTTCTTTTTCGTCAATTGCCGTTATGGTGACTTATTATCTCTTTCGCGACAAAGATAAACGAATATCTAGTTCAAGATGGACAAATTAAGACTATAGACTCCATTCTATACAAAGAAAATAATATATGTGAGCAATCAAGACTACTAACCCCTATCAAACGGTCTCACGATAGCGGTCCATTTCCATTTCAATCGGTCACCCACGGTTGTTACACAAGAGACGTAATGCGACTAGCGGCCCAGTGCAGGTGGCTTAGACATGTGGGCCGATGTTTTAGTAGCTTAATTATGATAAGTTGAATTTGCGAATTAGATTAACTTAAGTATTGTGAAGGTTGCTGCGGGAACGTTTCAAGTTACCGTGACCATAGAACGAAAGGGCAAATGGAAGAATATACATGGGTTTTAGTTTAATGACTGACACGCCCTCTCACTCCTCTTTAGAGCGCGAGATTTCATTTAATGGTGAAACTTCAAAAAATAGTGAAGAAGTAACCTTCACAACACTTTTTTTTTTGTTTGAAAAAGCTCAGTCATTGGCACAAAAATGGTTTTGAAAAGAAAACGTCGTATAATACATGTAAGTATTGATGATTATCGTCCTCGGCTCTCTTGATACCCTCGCCTTTGGCTCGGGTCTAATCACCGCTAGCACCTCACTAGCGTAACACCGCCGTTCATCACAGTTGTTCCAAAATGGCTTCTCATCAGCATCCCCAAACATGGTATTTTATGATCGTGAGTTTCCTATTTACTGGATATTATTACAGTTGTTCAGTAAATATGCGAAGCATCTTTAGATGAGTGAATTTTGAGACGGGACACATCGGGGATGGGTCAGCGTACCGAGAGAGACGATAGTGTCAGACTCTTACTGAGGTTTAAGTAAGCTGGTATAAAGTGTATCGTATTTGGTGCACTGGTGGCTGAGAGGTTAATCTAAACTAATATTATAAGGAGGAAAGATTTGAATTTTTGTTTGTTTGTTAGATTTAATTTAAAAACTACTGGACAGATATTAAAAATTCTTTCAGCATTAGAAAGCTACATTTTCACTGAGTAACATAGGCATGTGTTTTCTATTTCTACGCGGACGAAGCCGCTGGTAAAAGCTATTGTCAAAACACAATAGAATGAAAGCGAGTAAATATTACAGCAATATTTTCGTTTCTGGTTATTTGAAAACTCGATTATGTTTTATTCAAATAGAATTCAAGTCGACTGTTTTATAGCTTTGTTTACCATACACATATTGAAGAGAATCGTGAATAAACGACTCTGCTGAAAATTATACAAAAATGGGATTTATATCAAGAAGAATTTTCAGTGTGTCAACTTTTTTTCGTAAACATTACGTCGACGTGGTCCAAATTACTTGCCTTTGCTGAAGGTTGTACTAATATTAGCTAGTGATATTGAAAGTGTGCTTGTTTAGGAGATAGCCTAATTCTACGGAGATAAAGTTTAACATTGTGCGTTGAATGGAATATCATGCGTAATTTGGAGGAAGGTAAAAAAGTCAAAAGTCCACATCTTTTTCCATCCAGACGTAACTCTAGCGGCCGAACGGCGAGCTAAAGGTAGCTCGCCGTCTTATTCTTTGTATACAACATAAAAGGAACCTTTTTGCAAAATTTCAGTGTTCTAGGTCCAAGGATCTGTGGTGGACGTTGATGAGTCAATGAGATTTAGGATAGTTGTATCAGCCTTTTACGAGTATATATATATATATATATATATATGTATATACTGAAGATATAACCAGGTACTTAAACTAGAGAATTTGACAAAACCTTCCTATCTATTCGCGTGTTAAATTATTGCTACAAAGATAATCAACACTTTCCAAGCCTCTTCAAGCAAGGTAGTTTCCACGTTCACTACGACTGATAACCCTTATCAGTGTCACGATATTATTTGCTCACAGCACATAGTAAGACATGAGAACACTTACTCGTACAACTGGAGCGTGTTACGTAAATAGGAAAATTAGGTTCGAGTAGTGTAACTTGTGGAATGATGATTTGCGCCGTTTGGTTCAGGGGTTTAGAACATTTTTGTTAGTCTTCTAATAAATTTTATTCTACCAACCCACACTGGACCCGCGTGGTTGATAAAGATTGATGAATTTCCGTTCCTTCTCCCCGAGAGGGGTCCTCCAGGACTTTAAGCGACTACGAGCTAAGCAGCCCCGCTAGCCAAGTTACAACCGTTTCGCTCGCGTCGAACGCTTCGAGTTGACCTTGCCGCCAATTCTTTTGTTCTGACCACGTGACTGAGCGTTGAGACGACGTCATTCCCGTACATTTGAAGCTTTCTACTAGCGTTAACTATTGCAGAGTAGGCCCTAGCGCGTAGTTGCTTAAAGTCGATTGCATCACTGCTTACCATCAGGTGGGATCGCAGTCAAGCACTAGTTTACATCGATAAAAAAAATCTTAAGCCGAGATCTGTACCCCAGAGGGTGTCCTCGTCCTGTGGGATCCTTCAGCTTGGGTCGTTGTGGGCAGGACAGCAAGGGACGAGCTGGATTAAACGTTAATTTATTAGGGACGGATTTAAAACTATAGGCTCAGCGGTGCGGGCTGAGACGTGTAAGAAAATGGATTGGAAAGGAACGGGATGGAGTTTTTACTGGGACGTCACAATAGGTTCTGTCGGTGCGTGAGCCTGGTAGTAATTAATGAAAAAAGGGATATATTGATAGTCTGACGAGTGACAGGACAGAATGAAAGAAAAAAACGTGTTGCGCCGACCCCAAGTAATATAAGACAAGAGTAGGAAGAAGGAGTGAGCCCAATAGTAAATGTCGTATGCTCGCGTGATGTGGAAATCTTTACTCCAAGACCACACGCGACAACAGAAATAATAAAACAATAACCACTTAGTTAAATAAATTGCCTGTTAGCAATGACATGACAATTGATCGTAAATCTAACATAAGGCATAGTACACATCTCTCCGCGCGATTAAACGCGGGAATCAACATGTCAATACACTCGCGTCACGATCTGCGCGTACGCATGTTTAGAACAGGTGTCGCAAACCTTTGGAAAGCATGTGGCAATAATAAACACTATTTAAATATGTTGCGGAATTCGTATATTGTGTTTCTATGGTTGCCCTTTAAAACATCGCTGAGGTAAAAGCGAAATGACATTTAGGTAAAACAAAAAACTGACCTCAAAAGGTGACCATTGTGTAAGTTATAGCCAAAATGCTGTTACGGTGTCGATTTTACCTTCAGGGCAAGTTGACAGTGATAATTATCAGTTCTATTTTGTTACTAGCTTCTGCCAACAGCTTTGTTAGCTTTTTTTATTGTCAGTTTCACCATACAAAATTTGTACCTCTGTTTCATTCCTTTGCCTTTCGTATTCTTTGTATACATCATAAAAAGATCGTCTGTGCAAAATTTCAGCATTCTAGGTCCAAGGGTTTAGGGTGGGCGTTGATGAGTCAGAGAGTGAGTGAAGACTTAGGGCAGTTGCCCCGCACGCGTAACCCCCGCAAATGTCTATTTCATACAAGTATTCATTGCAATGCGTAGTATACGTAAGCAGGACACATTTTTTTTTGTATTGTGAAATTTTCTGTAAGCGGAACAATTCCGCAAACGTGATGAAAGCCGCACGATATTAAAAACAACCTTAGCTTTAGTTAATATAAAACATTTGATAAGAGTACCTTGAATATTTCAGCAGTATGTTTAATAAACGTTTGGCATTACACTTTATTTTTTTAATACTCAGCAGATGCTAAAACTGTTGACAACCCCTGTGATACGCGTCTGTAATTGGAGCACGCGAGCCAATGATTAGTTTTTTAGCTAGTCGTCTGTTTTGCATTGGAATCCAACGTGATTATAGTGGTTTGTCCATACAAATAGTTGGGTGAAACACTTTCTGATTATAGTTTATGAAAGATGATATTCGGGATTGGAAAGCTTGGTGCAGTCTCTTGCGTTTTTTTTTCCATATTATAAACTAATTATGTGAACGTTGAGGTGAAGCGCGTTTAAACAGCGATATTTTAATTTTTACAAGCTTTTATTTAGTTTCTCCGGTCCCGATGTTTGTCTGTCATCAAATCTTGTAAATTAAATTTGACGCACTTCCCAGTTATCGATTGAGCTGAAATTTTGCATGCGTGTGTAGATCAGATGACAATGCAAAATTATTATGACAAGGAGCTGATCTGATGATGGAACCCGAAGGTGGCTTTAGGAACTTGGTAGTTAAACGACACAACCCTGTCGAGTTTGGGCTCGTAAGATTCGTCTTGACCAGTATTTATTATATAGGTATACCGAGCTATAAAAGCTTACTATGAAAAACAATTTTTATTAAAAGCTTGTTTCGTTAACACATACGTTGGAGTTTTCACAGCTTCAAGGGTTCGCACTTCACAGACCTGAGTATATAGTTTTAATTTCAACTCGATATCTCCCAAGATAAAGCATTGGATTTCATAATGTATTATTATATGTGCAAACAGGCTTTTCAGCACAAAATCTGTAACACTTTTTTAGATTTTCTGCAAAGCGTGCACAAATGGCACCAACTATAAACAATGCTGCATTGCTGACAGTTTAAATTTTTCAGTGCAAGTAAAAATTGCTAATAGAGTCGCATAATTGTCATGCAAGTACAGCTTTATTTAGATTATTTTAAACAAAGTAAAACAATTTTATTTCCGTGCTTTTCCGAGTGTGCATTTTTAATTGTTTATAGCGGGTGGTCAAAGAGGTTCACGGTCCGTCGCTTTGCAAAGCACAGAGAGAATTGCCCAACTATAAACACATTGCGTTTGTTCATTGTTTCAAATGGAATACTAGTGGCTACTTAGGGCTATATCTCACCGGGACCAAATGCACCGTCATGGTGTCGTGGTGTGTTGGTGAAATATAGCCCTAAGCTACTAAACTAGACATAATACAGACACCAGAGTCGCCACACGTCCGCGCTGCCAAATTAGTTGCGCAACCAAACGGATACCAGGTGAGTAACTCTCTATAGAGCTGAGTAAGTAGTACCAAGATTTTGACAAGCCCGCCGTAAGAATGAATTAACTGAATAGGTAAATAATATTGTAGCGACATCTATGGCGCCACATAAGAATTACAAAAATACGAAATCCTGCATCGCGCAGTCAAAGTTCTCCGCGCGATTTGAATATATACGACAGCCTGAAATCAACTATCAGGCAGTTGCCCACCAGACATAACATGCTGTCTGGTCGGAGGATGCTCCCTTTCTAACGTAGGTTTGCGGGACTTTACTCTCTGTTCTGCATACTTATAAAATACTATTCCTTATTAAAGAATAACTCAAAACCGATTTTAGTTTCTAAATTGTAATTACTCAAAACCGTAAAGCAAAAAGCCGTCTATTATTAAAAACCGTTAAACTTCTACATTGTATATTTGCTACAGAACAAATGCTCCAGCTCAGTACCATCCAATGCACGTATTACTAACAATTCCCCATTGATATTGCCCTTACTCGTAACTGTAAGAGCGATTTTCTTAGTTCCATTGGTACAATTGACTTGCGGCTGACTGTACCAGGATAATTAATGGGTTACTGTTCGTGACAAGTTCGAATAATAACCGGTAATTGTGCTATGACCTGACAGCTTTGCTGGTTTTCTCTAATAGATTCAGGGAAGTGGCTCAACGTTATATTTGGTAAAGTTTTGAAAATGGATTTACCAAATATTTTCTGTTTTCCATTGTTTTCCTGAAGGAATTAAGGCATTAAGGCCGCCTTTGTACGTGTATGTTGCTTAAAATTTAATTAATTATGTTATGAAAGACATCACTGCAGCATTTTTAGCCTCGTGTTACCATTTGGCATTATGTTGAGCTGAGGCCTTTTTGCCATTTGTTTAATTTTAAGGTGTTTCCGTTTTTGTAATGCTAATAAACGCAATTTTATTTATTTCTTTCAAAAGACGTCTATTGCTGGATATTTGGATATTAGCCTATTCAAGACTCCATAAAATTTTCGTTTCTGCACTACCCGCATCTAACAGATTCCTTCAAACTTAGCTAGATCGTCGTCCATCTGGTAGGTACCATAGTGCAGCCGCGGGAATCGTCGAAAGAGTTAGTTACTGAGACCGTGGAATGCAAAAGGCAACTGGAACACAGGTGATGTTTAAGTCAGTAAAAGTCTGACACGTCTTCTCGCTCCACTCGAGTTACGAGTATTTGATGATTTCCCACCCCAATAAATAAATAATCATAAGGTGGATAGTGCAGCTAAAGCTTCTGGTCCATAAGTGAAATATTTGATGAGCCTCTATAAGTTTCTCTAGCGTATCACTATAGGAGGCATCACTACAGCACATCTCAAAACATTACGAACCACACGAGGACAGATGAATCATCAGCCACACGAATGATACGGGTACCTTTCAATAATAGTGTTGACCTCAGTTCAATTAGCCAAGTAAATGAGAAACAACAACATCTCAGCAATAATGGCGACGCAATACTAACTTGTATTGTGTGTCATGGCTTCGTAGACGGACACGCTAAGATGATACAAAGTGGACAATACAGAAAACTAAAGATAGGGTTTTTCCATGACCGAGAAATTGTGTGATATCCTTCCAAAATTTCTCCCTACACATACATAAATTGGCTTGATCGTTTTCCATTGTGCCTATAGCTAAGGAGTAAAATTCCTTGCAGGAGTCTGTATTGCATTTCCAGATAAACCTGGGAATCTTTAAGTCAAGAGTGAATAGAGACTACTGTGCAAGCGCGTTCAATCGACGACCACATCGTCAGAGATTTCCATCAGATGAGAACTATCTGTGGTGGATGATTTGTACATTATCAACAAAAAAAAAATCGAGCTTATTTGACCAAGGCACTGGATCAAGCAGGTGTGGAGAAAGAAAAAGAAACGATGCTTGTATTGTGAGGCTTCAAAGGTGATAATTGAAATGAATTGAGACAGAGAAGAGAAAATTGAGATAGATAAGTGTCTCAAAAAAATTGCAGTATAATTGGATAAGTATCTCAAAAAAATTGCAGTATAATTGGATATACTGCAGTTTTGAGGCTCCCTTTGCCGAATGAAAATAGATCTAATGAGAACGTAGATCTGTAGTTTGTGAATTCTATAGCTCGATTTTATGGTTATACTATAAATGACGAATTCCTTCATGATGTAAGTAGGTATAAACGTTTACCTTTTTTGTGTTACAAATAACTAGTTAAACATAACAAAAATGTTTATTTTTTTCGTCATGGAAATTCTAACTATCCTGTTTTATATTGTACGAGTATAAGTAATTACAATGCCAGTAATGGCAATATTATAAAAACCTCGTAATTAGCTGTTTACTTAGAATCTGAGTTCATCATAATAACAATCATTATACGTATCTTCTCGTTCGAAAAACCACAGTATTATTATTATTTATAAAAAGTTATTACGCACGCAATTACAAAGAACCAGTGTAGGGAGCGGATATGTATTTCTTGCTCGTATATCAAACACTTTTCTTGACCGTACATTCATTTATACAACATTTTTGAGATGGGAAGTCATCGAATAATTTCTTACGCTCTGGGTGGAGCGTAATAGCGTATCAGACTTTTATAGACTAAAACCTACATGTTGTCCTTCAGACCCTCTTCGCGTTCCAGTGTCATGGTAAATCTTTCCACCAATGTCATAGCCTTATCAGGCATCGGCAAAACACTTCAATGGTCACTACAAAAATGGCTGACACTAACTAAAAAAACATAGTGACTAAAAAACAGGCTGAGAAATACCGATTTAAATTCTTTGATAACTCTGAAAATATATAGAAAAAATAGAACAAGTTAGGTTAATATATTTTTTGAAGTATCAAAACTTTGAACTTGTAAACACGGAGTTATTCCACCTACATTTAACAGTAGAACTTAAGTAAAACAGAAATTGAATAAATTATCAATAGCTCATGAAATATTCAAAGACGCCGGTGGCAGGTTGGCAGCCCTACACATAATTATCAGATGACACGGCGTTTGATTCATTACTATGTCAGGGCTGGGATGATATCGTGCTCAGGTGAATCAGAGACATTTTGTAGTGTATAATTTAATCAGTGCTAGATAGTAAGGCAGTGGTTCTACTAGTACCTCATAACTTGTTGGGAAGGTTTATGTTAAGACAGCTCGAGTATTGAAATCGTATGACATATGATATTTCCAGTGGTAAATTCCCATTTGCTTAGAAAAATCACCCAAAGCAGTGTTATTCATATACTATTGGAAAAAAATTTAAGACTGCCCAACAAAAGCAAGCAAGAGGATGATCAAGAAGAGGCAAGGGGTTCACAGCTGATAAAGTCTGTGTATTATTCAGCAATAAAGATAGCATTGATGGCAATGATAATATTAAAACTCTTAGTCAAGCTTTCAATTACACTGACTTCAATATGAATCTTATCACACCTCTATTTTTTTAAATACTAAAGGTTAGAGATGCATTATGTAGGCAAAGATACGAAAGAAAGAAAAGGAAGGGGGGATAATGGAAGAAAAGAACGCGTATCGTCAAACCCAACCTAAAAGAAACAAGAACAGGAAGATGACATATCTACTAAGTATTAATTCAATAAAATCCTACAATTTTACAAAACATATCCTAAACAAAACAGCCTTGTATTCTTCTAGTTCGACTACATGTAAGCCCGCATAGTGAACACGGTCTTAAATTCTCACGTACACTCGTGCGAGAATCTGGTTCGACGATTCAAAGCGGTGCTTGAACCGATGCACAAGCATTAGAGTATTTCTGGTATTTAGTATAATATTAGGTATAACTTTCGTAAGAGCTGAACTTATATCAATAGAAGCTCTAAGTTCTCGAAGGCTAAATTTCGACGAAAATGTTGTAAACGTTTAAGAGGTTAACACTAATTTAGTGTAAGTGGACTCAACAAATGGAAAAGATGTGCAGAGTTATGATCATTTTTGTGTGACCGTATTTACACTAGAAAAAGATTTACGTATTATGCCAATTTTGAAGCAAAATAAAGTAACAAGGAGAAAAAACTTCAGATCTTCGTCTAATTGGTGTAAATATTAATATCGTCGAGTAAATACTTTTAGTCAACATATTAACAAAACCAAAAAAAAAATTACACAGTAATTATACTAATTTATAAAGTAATTGAATTCATATGAAAGAAATCAGAGTTTAACAAAGAGTAGCAAACCTACACGAGTAGAAAAGTATTTTGAAAGCACACTTTAAATTAATTAGTCTTCAATTTTCAGTAAACAACTCTGTTCTCGACGTTTTTAATATTAGGTGAAGGAATGATGAAGTGCCAATTAATAATTTTAACCTAAATTGCTTTTGTGTAGTTCCTCGAAATTATGTTTTGAAGGAACGGAGAAAATTGAAAATAAATCACTATTTCCTATTATAATGACATGTTAAATTAACAAGTTAATCGACAATTTAGATTCATTTATTGTTTGTCACGGGAGTTTGTCAGAATGTAAGTAATATCTGTCAGAAAAAACCAGTTATAATATTATATTATCATCTATCAGGCAGAATTTATCATCAAGTTTCCTACTTTTCAGGAAAAATAATTAGTTTTGGTATCGATATGTATTAATTATAACCAAAGCTGATGGTTTCCTACCTAAAAAAACACGTGATACAGAACTGATTCCTCAGAGGAAGAAAAAGTAAGCGCAAGTTCCGAACACAAAATAAAACATGCATCATTCCCGCCTAAAATTACTGTCATAGATACAAGACAATGCGGTGCAGTATCTATTACGTTGAAAGATCAGTTAAATAAAAGCAGCAACAGCAGTCAGAACAGTTACATATAGAAAGAAACATAACGCTTTTTGCCTAAAAAATAAGAGAACCAAAAAGGTCTGATAGCGGCCATATATCGTGCAAATGGTAGACTATAAGTGCAAAGCTGTATATCGGTAACGGTACAGATATATATAGGGAAATAAAACCTAATAGCGTGTAGCGTAATCGAAGGCTTGTAATGCTTATTCAATATCGAGAACGAAGATATGTATTGGAATTCAAGAGACCTAGTGCTCAGCATAGAATGCTTAGTAGAATGGTATGTTGGATATATCGGTTCATTCGCTTGGAAGGAACCCGTTTCGAAGGTATAGCGTATATCTACCTACTCTTGAAATATTTAGACTGGAGGAAAAGTAAGTATCATGAAAATATTCTTTAGAGATAATTTATATCTCAAGTAGAGCAGAGTTGATAGATTGATCACGTTGAATGATTGGAAAGATTTGAATGTAATTAATCTTTTTGAAATATTTGTGTCAGGTCTGTTTTACAAAAATGATTTATAGTAGTGTAATCGTAACCCGTCACAGACCGAATGACCCAATGTATTAATTTAAATATTATATTTCATTTATCAATTTGTAAATACAGGCAAAACTGGTATGTTTCTAGATTTATGATGTAAACACTATTTCAATTTGGAAACGAATTATGAAATCTCAAAGAAACAAATTTAAATTAGCAATGGAAACAGTTGGCGCTCTCAATTATGAGTTTGAACTGATTTATTTAAATTACAAATTGTTAGAAACCCTAACGTCTAAATGATTAATAAAATGCCTTTTCATTAACCCAAATAAGAAAGTTTCAGTCACGACTGAACCAAAAATAACAAGGTCCAACTTGGCAATGTGCAGAAGACGATAACGAGAAACCATTCGAACTAGGAATGCATTGCAACACAGCAGGCACTGGAAGTTGAATTATTAAAATCTGCTTCCAGTAATTTACTTATTTAAATAAAAAAATAATTATTTTTTATCCGAGAACCAAGCTATCTATCGAATATAAAGATGATGGAGGCGTAGTTGAAATTTTATAAAATCTCAGCTCAACAGCAAATGACGTCACAGACGATTCCCCCATCTCTAACTAGAGTACCGACCAGCTGGTGGGCGAGTGACGTTAGCACTCATCCAAGACTCTGCAAGTGTTTTATTTCGGGAGATAACCACTAACCAGACGCCGAGCATTATTTATTTACATAGAGCTTCGATAAAAAATATATGAACATGCGTGAAAGTGAAGTTTTGAAAGAAGGAACGAATTTGTGGAATGAAAATGGAGAGATATGGTTAAAGATAAACGATGAGAACATTGCAGATTTAGAAACAGTAACGAGAGTCTAGACTGATAAAATTGGAAAGCTAAATCTGGCAACAGATGAAAGCGTCGGGTTCTGAGTCTAGCAGTAGATAGGAAAGGCTAAGTCATTCTGGAGTCTATGAATGTGACGTGACGATTCAATCGGCAAAGGATTTCGATTACTCGAGCAAAATTTGTTCATCTTAAGATGACTTTCTAGAGTATTTCTCAGGCTTATGTATAAGAAATGCTGTTAGTTTTATCTATTTATGAGCAACATTGCACAAGCAATCCGTCTTTCTGTAGCATAAAATTTTAAATTCCATCGGTATCAATTTTCCGATTTGATGGAGCCAGCTCACGTAAAGCTCGAGATTTTTGTTCCGCTCTGAGATTGCCAGGAAATTATTAAATATTTTTATATAATTTTCCGGAAAAAGGTATACTTTAACTTTTATAATGATAAGAGTGTGTGAAGGCGTTATCTTTATGATTAGATTGTTAGTTGTATTATTCTGCGAAGAATTACATCATCATCGGTAATTTTGGAATGAGTAACAGTGGATGAGTAGCTTCGGCCCACGTTTATAAGAGAAAGAAGTAAATTATATTTGTTGGTCATTGACAGCTTGCAATTTTAGTTGGTTGTTCATATTCCCAACGTCTTGTACAGGTTTAGTTTGGGCTGTAGAGTTTTCAATGATAAGATTCACAGGCACGGAGATCATTTAAATAAATATATTTGTCACTGAGTGTTATCTGCTATTCTCAAGTTAAGCATCTATAAAATCATCAAATTAATATGCATATTCATTTGATAACTTTGATTGCCTCTAAACAAATAACTACTGAAAACGTTGACCTAAATAATTCAAACACTTCCAGAGAACTAAAACAATGTCAAATGATTGAAACCATGCCACACAACAGATTAAAAATTCATCGAAGAACAAAGCTGAAGGAATCAATATTGTTTGTTCAATGTAAATAAATAATTTGAATTACACCGTTCGATGTTCGGACATCGGGCCAATGGAAACGCTGGTCAAAGACCCTAGCCGGTCAATACGGATACTAAGTTTATTCTGTCGGTAGAGCTAGGTAATTTTAACTTTTATAAATGACTGGAAGTTTAAATATAAAGAATAAACAAGTCTATGATTTATAGTAGTTTTTAGTTGTAGATGGTGAGATATGAAAGTACGTGCGATATTTACTACCCTTTTCATTTAATCATTCTACTC
Organism: Mythimna lalbum; assembly: GCA_949319445.1. Lineage (NCBI taxonomy): Eukaryota > Metazoa > Arthropoda > Insecta > Lepidoptera > Noctuidae > Mythimna > Mythimna lalbum. Next base: position 11,605,783 of record OX439357.1, on the reverse strand, counting down.
CATCGTCTATAAATTTTCACCATTTCAGTCTAGAAGTGGGTAGATAGAATATACATTATTGTACACCAAAATTGTTATTTATTTATTGATTACTCGTATATCTATACTTAACTCCTGAAGTTTGTTTCGCTAAACGCGATAATATCGGCAACTACTTCTGGTTCTTTTAGTTGCATGGTCCATTTATCAGGGTAGGCACAAGCAATTTAACATCACGCTACGACGATAAGGAGCGGAGCAGTTACCAAAGATGCGGGTGAAATTACAGAGAACAGCTAGTTTATTGATAGCGCGGAAAATGAATATGTAAGGATCGTAGTTTACTCTCATGGAAATAGGAAGTGGAAGTGTATGAAAGACACCGGGCAGTCTTCTGCTAAGTGAATTAGAGATACAAATTTCCCCCTATGCTTTAATATTGTTGTGGACTTACGAGTTGTAGGTTGTGGGTTCAAACCCAGCCAGGAGCATAACTTTGTGTAATTTATTTCATTACCACTGCTCTCAAAACGGTGAAGGAAAACATCGTGAGGAAACCGGCATGTCCTAGAACCAAAAATTCGAAGACATATGACATTCACCAATCCGCATTGGGCCCGCGGGGTGGATTACGGCAAATTCCCTTTCCTAGAAAGGAGGCCTGAGTCCCAACAGTGGCAGCATTATAAGGCTGACTATGCTATGCTATGCTTTAATATTATTTGCCCAACATCCCAAATCGGGATTATAGCCGTAGTTTTCTTGTCCAATCGTTTTATGAATATCAAATAAATTATTTCATATTAAGACAATTTTATTTCTTTTAACGTCAATCTTAATTAACCAATATCTAGAGCACGTCTATTTAATATTCGAAGCTTCTACAAAACTCTTTACGGTAGCCAGTTAACTCTATATATCATAAAGCCCTGAAGGTTTACCGACATCTAATATTAACTGAGAAACACGCCTTGCAGGGATAGTTCGTGTTCAAAGTTTTGTGTGAACGAGGCCAGTGGTCAAAGAACTTTGTTGGCCTGCAATCGATCGAGACGACCACACAGACAGACTGAACTAAGTAACTTCGTCCTATTTACATACAGCCTTCTTGGTAAAATAAGTGACCATTTTGTAGACCACAATTGTAAAGAAACAACTGTCGTTAAATCATTGAAATGATTTTTTGTGACCTAAAAATCTATTTGTGTTCTTATATCAAACTGAACTAACTAAATTGCCATTTTATACTGAAGATACTGTTTTTTAATGGGAATTCATCAACCCTTTCCGATCTGGGTGAAGCGAGGAGAATCTTTACCTACTAAAACCAACCTGTGTTCCTTTAAATGCCTTTTTGCGTTTAGCGCCATGGTAACTCTTTCGAACAATCAGACTGTTGATACTGAAGGTACCTTATAGCAAATCTTTTAACGTATCAATATGTAGAAATTCATTTATGCTATAGCGAGTGTCATAGTCAACAGTGTTATTCACACTCATAGAAGATCAGATTAATCTTTTGCTAGCTGTAATCTTCTTTATCTCTTCGTTGCCTCTTCCTGTTATCTAGTAGTATACATGCGACTCGCCGCAGTTTCGTACGGACTTCTTCTTTGAAATTCTTGTCTTTTCTCGATTATATTATGAATGTATTAGACACCTCAACATTTCTCATGAATTAATCTGTCTATTAGTGAATGCATGAAAATCCGTTCTGTAGCTCTTGAGTTTTCCACATTCATACAGACAGATAGACACGGTGGGGACTATGTTTTTATTATATGCAAGGATTTAGCTGGCTAGAAGGCGTGAATTCCATCATTGTGGAATGTTTAGATTAGTGAATAGTCTTATAACAATATAAGTCTTATTCAATGTGTATAATAAAATCTATTGTGTCCATTGATAATAAAATGCTCATTCTTTTATTCATTCCAAGTTATTTTGCTACTGTTAATGTCAACCAAAGCGTATTTATTCTGTACCTACAACTTCGGTTGTACCTTCGCGGTCTAAAGCTACATAACGTTGCGGCTGTGGTCAGGTTCCACACATTTTGCGGCCCGAAATTACACTACGTGAGGTCCAGAATTATTATGCGGTGGATCAACAGGTTACAGCGCCAACGGTGTATAAGGACGAGAGGGATTTTTCCACGTTTTATGAGGTATAAAAAAACTAAAAACAGAATTATTATTTCGAGTTTATATAAAAAGAATTTCTGTGGTTAGTTAACTGACAGTCGGTAGACATCTGTCAGTTAAATGTTGTGTTGATAACAACTCGTAACAAATAAAAATCAAATACTGTTCGTTTGTACGTACGATTTTTTTTCCCTATTTTCTTCCTTACTTTTGTTTTAACTTAAAAATGTTTAGTTATTATTTGGTGTCGCATCTGATTATCCTTCTCTCAGCATTCAGGGAAGGATAATCAGATGCGACATCAAATAATAACTAAATTTTTTTTCAGGGAAAGATAATCAGATGCGACACCAAATAATAACTAAAATTTTTTCAGGGAAGCTTAATCAGATGCGACACCAAATAATAACTAACATTTTTTAGGTTAGGTTATTTTTTCTTTTTTAAGTGACAGTAGTTGAAAAATAAGCCTGTATAATAAACTAGGAATGTAAGATACTTTGAAAACTAAATGTGATGGATATCTACATCTACACTTACAATTTACATAAAAGGTAAAGTTTGTTTTTTATGTTTTTTTTTTTTTGTTTGTAGAAGGTAATCTCTGGAAGTACTGGTTCGATTGTTAAAATGTTTTCATCGATAGAAAGCTGCTTTATTCCTGAGTGACATAGGCTATATTTTTTGACGATGATCCTTTAACCTATGTAGGTATGTCATTAGTTAAACGTTTACCAAAATCGTGACACATGGTGTCATTTAAAATCTTTTATTTGGTTTCATAAAAGATTTTAAATGACACCATGTCATTTAAACTATTTTCTACAAAAAAATTAGTAAAATTTTTTACATATTGCTCCATTACTCAAAGCACAAAGCAGACTATATTTACGAGTCATGCAATTTTAATGTAGCACAAAATAAAACACAAAACCCATGGGACTATTCAGGCACGAACAGTACTAAACTATTTCGGGGAATTCTAGTTATTCTCGTTAAAATACGGACATGAATGCAAACTAGAGCTGGTAACACTGTCGTGTTTATCGTCTGGCAGTGGAGGTAGTAGCGTAGCTAGGCGGGGCGAAGTGGGCCCTCGCTCACGACAACGCATCCAAAGGGGCTTCGCACAAGTGAGGGCTCTTTAAGAACGAGGGATTATTTTTATAATTGACTAGCTTTTGCCTGTAGCTTCGTCCGCGTAGGTACATAAAATATGGCCTATGTCACTCAGGAATAAAGTAGCTTTCTATTGGTGAAAAAATTTTCATAATCAGACCAGTACTTTCAAAGATCCTCCTACAAAAAAAATGTAGATGGGCTTGCGTTTGACCACTATTTCACCTGATGGTAAGCGACGATGTGGTCGAACACTGGGTTGCGATCGTCGCTGTGTCGTTTTCGAATTTATGAAAGAAAAAGGCCTCGCACAAGTGCTTTTGCCCATGTCTAAATTAGTCGACGCTACGCCTCTGATGGAGGTTCATTCAATTAAAGGAAGCTACATGTTTACGGTGCACGACGGTGTAATCACTGTTATGTACGGCAAAGGGCGACAGTAACGGCCAATCTAAGTTTATGGTGATACAGAGGACTTAGCTACGGCTATGAGCAACTAGGTTTTACTCGCGACTCCGCTCGTGTACCCTATGGTATTCTCGAGATACAGATGAGGTCTTACTCAGACACAAAAAAAAAAACAAAGATATACGAGTAAACTAATAATACTATCTTTTTAAGTATCGCTTATCGCTGTCCATCAGGTGAGATAGCGGTCAAGCGCGAACCTGTCAACAATAAGAAAAAAGTAAGTGTGTTGAAAACACTACCTAACACACAATTGACTGGCCTGTTGATCTAGTGGTTAGTGGCCCTGACTGCTATGCCGGAGGTCGTGGGTTCGATTCCTACCCAGGACAAATGTTTGTGTGTTGAGCACTATCATTTGTTCTGTGCAAAGAGATTAAATAGATACAATAGAGCGGCCATCAGAAGAAATGTCTTAGAAAAACTGTCATCCTATGCTTCAGTGAAGACGAAAAATATTTACGAAAATAAACTGGAGTTAGGTCCAGTCGTTTTGCTATAATACGATTTACAATGGTGCAATGCGCAACTCGGCATATTTCTCCAAAAAATATTTTCTTTTGGTGCGTATAGCGGACACAAACGCGACTTGACAGGTACAGTTGACAGCGACTTGTTACTACTTTAGTAACAAGTCTTGGATTAGAATTTTGTTAGTTATGTCATATCTATTGGTAGTACATGTTTAATGTCTTTGGTTCTGTGTCTGGGTGTAATTTATCTATGATATGTATGTATTTAGAAATTGATAAGTATGTTTATCAGTTGTCTAGGACTCATAACACAAGCTCTGCTTAGCTTGGGACTAGACGGCGTTGTGTAAATTAATTTATAGAGGACTAGCTATTGCCCGCACGCCTTCGCCCCGCTCTTCCCTACTCTACTCTACTCTACCCTACTCTACCCTACTCTACCCTACTATATCCTACTATACCCTACTCTACCCTACCAAACTTTACATAAACCAACTACTGAATAGTCCGAACCAAGCCTAAAAATTTGGTTTGGATAGGTGAGCCCGTTCTTGAGTTATAAAATAACAACGAAAAGTGGCATTGATTTTTATATATATAGATTCGTAAATCAAACACAAACAATTAGTACAAACTCATTTAAAAACTGTCAAGGACAACTTCTAAAGCCAACACTTTGCCAATTTGTACCGCGGACTTCAAGCAGCCGACTTCAAACTCAATAAAGTCGGAAAGTTTCTATTTAGACTTTTTAATGCGTTTCAGAGTTGTCGTCGCCTTAATTGCTTTCAAGTTTACGCTGTTGTAATTGGCTGGGGTCTTGTTAGTAGGTGTCAGACAAAAGTGGGGGTTAAAAGGGGGGTGAGTGATAACGAACTTTCAGTGTTATTACATATCCCTGAACTGTTTAACAGCTAACTAGAAAAATCTAATAAATGTAAAAAAAAAAATTCGTTTATCGAAACTGCTTAACCGATTTAAATGTTTTTTTTTTTTTGTGTACATTTGGTAGGTCTGAGAATAGGTCCGTGAGCAATTTTTTACCCTGCTACCCTCATTCCCATTTTTTAAATAATATTTATATGTCAGAACGTTTGCCAAGTTAGCTAGTTTAGTTAAGACTTTTCTTAATGGTTGTATTGTTATACTTTTTTTTTTGACGTCGAAAATTATCGAATGACTTTTCCCGCTCTTGGTTTAGCGAAGAGTGTTACATTTTTCCCGACAAAAACCTAACTGTGTTCCTTCACTTCAGTATCCGATTAGCATTTGTAATATAGCAGTATATGCTGAGCACAGATTTGAAAAAAAGATAACTTTTTTTTTTCATACTAATTTTACTGTATGTGTGAGGTGCGCCGTTTGTTCTTCCTTTTCCTTTTTTCATTTTATCTAAACTACTTAACCTGATTAGGTAGATCTTCTGATTAGAGGCCCTACCACGAGCTTTTAATGCCATCCATTTGACGACCTAAACTGAACTGTTAAAGGGATGTAGTTACATAACAACATAGCTATCGATTCGTCGCATTAAGATAAATCTGCAAGTAAATCTGGTTATTAGCTATGACGCTTATATACCACGAAGGCTTTAGCAAAAGGTAAATAATCTAAAGATGTGTTCAGATATAATTTCTAACTATTAATAATATTTCTAACATAATAATACAAAAATTCAGGTTTTTGCAATAAGGGTACGATATAATTATGGTAAGGCTGCAGTTGAATACTATAAATCGTTATGAATACGAGTGATTCCTCGACTATTTTGCAAAAGCAACAGAGTAGGACCATGTGTTCTAGAACAAACAATGCTTATTGCCAATCAATGTTGAACTACCTACGCTTGCTGGATATGGCAATGTTACTGATATGAATACCTTAACAATGACCTGGTAGGCTGTTGTTATGTAAGTGATGAAAAAGGAAATGTTTGCGTTTTAGAAAAAACTTATTTCTGTTGGAGTACGATTGTCCAAAAGAAAGTTATTCTCGTTCGACTTAAGGCACCCGAATCGCGTCTAATAAAGATTTTTATCCTCTAATTTAATATCTTGTAGAGATTTCAGAGAGATGGCCTAACTTTTGATGGTAGCCTGACCATCCGGTTTAAACCTGGTTGATAAACGAAAACGCTCGAACTGTGAGCCGAACACTGTGGGTTCATAAACATCAGTGCGCTGAGTGCGAGTTGTTTTTACATTAACACGATCGAAACGTTTGCCACGTTTGGCTCTCTGATTGGTAAAGAGCTAGGAGCGGGCCAATCGGAGCGCCGAACGTCACAAACGTGACGATTGCGTAAACGTAAAATAAACTCAACCTATGCACTCAGGTTCAAAATATTCAGTTGAAAACCAGCGTCAGGCAGCTGCTACGTAGTGGCCTGGTATCATGCTGAACTGGACCTATTTGGCGCAGCCATGACGCATACAATGTAGATGTAGATATTCTAGTTTAAGTTTGTTTGTTTACTAAAATTATAAGTGTTATCTCATTGTGTGTACCTGTGTGCCAATTAAACATGTTTTCTTTCTTCTTTTTTTTTACCCTGCCTTTTTGAGTTTGGTGTAAGGAGATAGGGGCTCGAGGGGCTAACGAGAAGTATCCCAATAATCTTTTTCTATTTTTACTCTATTTCATTATGACAATTCGGGCACTTCCAGTCACTTAATTCACAAGTTTCTGTTATTAACAAACTCAATGGTTTCTTGCACATAATTAAAACAGCTATGTAAAGCATTGTGTCGCGTTAATGTATTCACTAAAGTTATTACTCTATTAAAGTTATAGTTTAGTAGAAGACGTATAATTTTAACGAGTTCCGTTGATATTTCGTTGGACTCTTGTACGTACGGAAATGTCATAATATCCAGGATCCATTCTCCAGTTGCAAACTTGACAAAGGAAATACTTTATAGCTAGCTTGAAGTTCACTTTTGATTTGTAAAGAATTTTTGACATTGTGAAAAATTTTCATGGACTAGCTAACAACTTTTCTGCGAAATTGTACCGCTTGTATATTATATTTCGCATGAAATATTTCGTCGTTTCTTATATTTGTACTAACAAGAAGTGAAAACCGCTAATGTATAATTTTATACCGGTTAGTCGAACTTTACATTATGCTAACTTAACTATATTCTGATTTTGAATTACCTGAACTAAACTGACAGCAGTGAACAATGCCCATCTGTCACTGGGGCTAGGGTTATCCGAAAGGGAATTCGAGCCCCGGTATGAAGGCACGAAGGAACGGGGTGGGTTTTTAGTCAGTAAGAGTCTGACACTATCTCCCACTCCGCCCAAAAGCGGGGGTTGTCATTAGATGATTTTCCTCACCATAAAAAAAAAACTGTCAAGGTACAATGCGTCACTGTCATGAGTGTCATTAAACCATTGTTAGCTGTCACTTTTGTCCATTTAATTAAAATTACGAGATAAGCTATTTTGATTTAAATTTTTTTTCATGTTCAAATCCTTACATATTATAAAACAAAGCCCCGATCGCGTCAATCTGTATGTTTAGGAAACTCAATAACTACTGAACGAAATTTGATGCGGATTTCATCAATACCAGAGTATTTCATACGGAAGATCCACGTGCATATTATAATAGAGAAAAGTCTACTCCATCCATCTACATGTATACTCATAACTGTTTTAGTAACATGCGTTTCATCCCTCATCTTCACATGACCACACCAAGACAGTCAGTAAGAGTCTGACACTATCTCCTGCTCCACCCAAGAGCGGGTTTTGTCATACGATGATTTACCCCATCGCAAAAAAAAAAAACACCAAGACAAACGATTCCTGTCAACTTTTCAGCCATTGGCGCCACTTTCAAACTTCCTCTAATATACTGACTACTGAATCAAAACCTACCATACCATACCTATCTGCACCAGAACCTACCATGAACCTTATAAGGTCAGAGCAATTTACTAAGATCTTAATCATTTTGTATCTGTACCAGTGGGTATCGGTTGTAAAAAGGTAATATTAGCTCAGTAGATACAATACTTTTAACAGCTCTAAGACAAACACACAATAACTCTGAAGTTTCTTCAACAAACATCACTCAAATCAAACTATCCAAACTTCCTTGCTATAACTCCATCCTCCAGTGCGACCTGATTCCAGTGTATATTGTTAGAAATCGTACAGACTAGGTGATTAGACTGACATTCCGAAGCCGAAAGCCGATGATTCACGAATATCCGCCGAATCGTACGCGGAACCGTCGAGACAAATGGGAAGAGATCACGTCATACTTTCGTAAAGGAAATTCAGTTTGGAATGACAAATATTGATAATATAATCTTTACCTACCGTTCTTGATTACTGAAATTTTTGTGCTGTGTACTTATCACATCTCAAGTTTTTTTTATTGAGCTAAGACGTCATCAAATAACTCCTCCCATTCCGAGTGGTGCGACAGGGAGTGTCAGACTTTTACTAACTAAATCCACCTGTGTTGCTTCAGTTGCCCTTTGCTTGCGAACAATTCCGCAGCCCACAACTTCACCACACCATCCTGCTATGATCGTCTCGGGCAAATAAATATGCCCATTAGGCTGTTCCGTCACCGATCACTCAAGGCAACCCTTTACGTTTCAGGGGCGCGGTAACCCTTTCAACACTCCCGGACCCCTGGCAGAAGGCTCCGTCACCGCATAATATCGCAGATTCAGATGAAAGCACTCCAAATTCCACGTGAAGTGAAGGAAGCGAAGAAACCCCGTTTCCACAATGGCGATTGGCCGAGGTTGGGCCCACGTGTAAACTGGGCACAAAGGTTCCTAGGTACCGGTAATCATTGCTCGTTGGTATTTTAGGCTTGACACTCAAGGGGAATGATTTATATTTAAGCATTAGACGAGTTCTTCAATCGAATTTATGGCCATTATTAATGGATTTGCTATTCGGTCTAATGTTTGCATCTAAATAAAGTCGATGAATGAGCACACCCAATAGGGGTGTGCTAGTGTGTCACCGCACTAGCATTTTTGACAATCGGCCGCAAAAAGTATTTTTCTGAATTTTCAAGTTGTAATTAAATGTTTGCAAGATAGAACCATATAAACATAATCAGCTTTTTTAATGTTACCACTGCTAGTTCGGGCCTCCACTCTAGGAGAGAGAATGAGCCACGCGGGCCCAGTGCGGAATGATGAATGTCACATGTGTTCGATATTTTGGGTCTAGGACATGTCGGTTTCCTCACGATGTTATTGTGATAGAACTACATTTATCTTTAAAATATGTATAACGTCAAGAAATGTCATAGTTATTGCTGTTAGAGCATTCGACAAACTTATTAAAAGCGTCAGAAAACCGAGTAAGGTTTCGAGTATGTAAAGATACTGCTGATTTTTGGTTGGCAAAAATCATCCAATGACAACCACCTCTCTTGGGTGGAGCGGGCGATAGTGTAAGATTCTTACTGACTAAAAACCCACCCCGTTCCTTCTAGCCTTCATACCGGGGCTCGAGCGCCCTTTCGGATGACCCTGGCCCCAGTAGGCTTCGACCCAGCTGGGCCTCTCCTGTTGCTGACAACTCCTTGAGATTCGAATAGGATGGATCTTTGAGTTATTCATCCTGCATAGCTACAGTGAAGTCCTAATTATATGTATCGAAGCGCTATCGTATATACGAATACGAACGTGTTCTGATAAGTCAATCAAGTGATAAGAGAAAACTTGTACGTATGAACAATGAGCAAATATTTTGTTAAATTTATCTCGAAATATATTCGCAGATATTGTGTGTTTTGACAGTTTTTTCCTACTTTGCGGTACGATAATACTTTACAGAAGCGCCGAGCCAATTCACGATATCTTGGATGAAATCAAATTTTAATCGAATCTGAGAGGCGGTGAAAATATGGCGGTCGGTAAATTTAAAACTTTTCCCAAATAAATTGACGTTTAATATAATGTTGAGACTGGTTGGCTAATACCTACATATGTACATCAAACAATACTATTACACGATGTTTTTTTTTATTATTATTGATAGGTTCGCGTTTGACCACCATCTCACCTGATGGTAAGCGGTTGTGGCCGACGATGGAACACGCTCGCCTAGAAGTAGCCTATTAACTATTGTTTATCACGTAATTCAACTTATTTATTTCAGTACCTAAATAACGGTATGTTTCAATAATTTAGATACAGGATTGGAATCGCTAACGTTTTCAGAACAATAGATTGTATGTATATTCCTGAAACTTGTATCATATTGTATTTTACTAACAACACCGCTGTTTCTACTATGGAAATATCGGCAAACCTCATAACGAAAGAATCCCACGTGTATTGAACTAAAGTCGGTTCCACACAACCGCCGCAAATTCGCTCCGAACATATTGTTGCAAATACGCGTAAGAGATCACGTAGCCGACAAACCTTTGGTTTTCCGGACATTGTTGTTGTGCAAATACCGCGAATCGGCAGTGTGCCATTCCAATCTTTCCATTACCAGACATTCTGATCCCGTGGGAAATCATCTAATGACTTCTTCCACTTTAGAGTCGAGCAGGATGTCAGTCAGACTTTTACTGACTAAAATCGATGTCCTTACGACTGGGGACTCAGTATCCCGGGGCAGGGTCGTCTTGGCGATGTCTTTAGACGTCTCCAACGCCTTCAATACCCTGTCCTCGAATTGTGTTGGGGAGGCACTCCGGTATCCCGCTGACAGGTGGGCACGATACCTCAACAATCTTTCTATATTTATAGAAAAATATCAGTTATCCCAAGGATAATTTCTATGAAAAATTATTGACGTATCGTTGTCGCAATATCGTGTTGATCTTTTGTATTGAAACCATAAGGCTAGGTGGAGCCAAGATATTTATGATGTGATTGGTAATGGAAATGACAAGGCCTAAGCTTGACGTACGTCAAGCTGGAGATGGTGAACACAGCACGAACTTCACTCGACGTTCACGCTTGTTCGCAAGCGTTCGCAGACCGCGTGGAACCGCCTTAACATAAACGTTTTATCTTAGCGAGTTTATTGATGAAATATCTTTTATATAGAACCGTGTTTACGTTTTAGATGCTGGAGATTCTTAGAAATTATTACAGAATAGAGCTTGTTTTTTAAGATATTTTGGTAACATCTCTTTTAAATAAATCTGCTTCTTTTAACACGGATTATAACTTTTAAAACACGCAATTAATCTTATAAATGAAGTAGATTTGAAGTTTTAGTAAATTCTATTCAATACAAAGCAGCTAACTGAAACTGTACAAACTCCTAACGCCATAAATTTACTGGACAGTTGTTTTTTAAATCATTTTCTGTTTTGATTCCTTAGTAAAATGTGTATTACTACTAGTATATTAACCCCGAACAAATTACCAATGAACCAAAATGACATAGTTTATAATAAGTTCCAGAGTTTTGTAATTGAGTAAATCATACAATAAGTTCATTGTCATAGTTTTTTCCTACTTAGTGTACTTTTCTATCTCCTACTTCGCTATCACCAAAACCCAAGGTTCCACTGACCTGATCCGGACTAAGTGAGCTGTCTCCGCTGGCATTCCTCTCCTGGTTCTGTGCTGTTCTTTCCTGTTTGCAGGCTGTGTGGTACTCCAGTCGGGTGCGTTCTACCTTCTGCAGTAGCTTGGCCCAGGGTTTCTGCGCCTTCTTGAAAGCCTCGTCCATTTCTTTGCGTTCTTTTAGCTGGATCATTGACTGTGGACAAGAGAAAATAAATGTTAGAATATTTTTTAAAGATGATAAGTACACCATGGGACGGACTGGAAACGGTCTTAAAAAACAGACGAATACAAACAGTGGATTGATAAAAGTTTATTTTATGAGGTGGGAAATCATACAATAATTTCTACTGTAGGGCGGAGCAAAAGAGCGTATCGCACTTTTAATGACTAAAACCACATCCTTGTCCTACAGTTTCCCTTTGTGTTCTAGGACCACAGGAATGCTTTTCAAAAATTCCCTGTGGACCCCGTCACCATCGGCTCTGCTGAGCCTATGGTTTTTTGCCGACATCGCTACAAGGCGCGCGTAAAACACTACGTTACGTTGACGACTCGGACTAGGTCTTTACCGGACAAGCGGATGGCGAAATACCCAATGCTCGTCGCCCGCAAACCCGCGCTTACAGTGGCATTGCGACTCCCGACTCCCGGGGCGACCGCTGGGACGTGAGGATATCCGTTCCCTTACGTTTGAGTTGAGTTTCTTTTTTTTATTATTGAAATAAATTAGTGCTCGAATGCGATCCCGCTTATAGTAAGCAGTGCCAGCCTGAAGTTAGAATAACTATTTGATCCAGGCGTTAAATAATTACTTAAACGCGAAAGATAAAAGACAAAACCGTGTAATGTGTGTGCATTTTGGCACATTGCAGCATTGGACAAAAAGGTTCAAGAATGAACTTAGTTCTAAAGCTTCGGTAGATTTCAATTCTGATTACAACTCTACTACTTTTAGATTACCAAAATTATCTGCCATGTTTAAGCGTCGATAACAACAGCCTTTGATAATGGCCGCGTTAATTTCAAACCAATCAGCGTAGTGTAATTAATTTTGCTCAAAACGGGTATTTACGACCTAGTTTCCACAAAGCACTTCATCTCAATAACAAACATATCAGATAACAAAGGCTCCATACTATATGCTAGTGCTATGAGAATATCCCTGAACAAATATTATACTTTAGTTTTAGTATATGCGAAACCTGAAACACGTGTCTCTATTTTTCTGTAAAGAATCTATGTACAAAATTTCATAACTGTATCATGTAAAATCACTAAGTTATAAGCTTGTTATGTCAGCCAAAATACATAGTCACCGGACCATCCAGGCGAGTTGTTATGCACTTGAACCCAGCTGTTTACTGCTTCTAATGCCCGTTATGAGCTGCCGTGACTTGTGTAGTACTTGGTGTCGGTGGTGTCCAACTTGTGCCTTTTCAAATATTTTTGGGCAAAAATATAACATGATGTAAAAACTACTGGAATCCATTCAGTTACTGATTCTGAACAAACTATATTCAGGTTTCGCTTAAACTAAAAATAATGTTGCATAATAAAAACATCGTGATAGGGTGCGTTTAACTTAGTTTTCCATTTTTCAAACAGGATAAGAGCTACAAAGAAAAATCTACATTATATTGTAAAGGCAAGTATATAATATTGTATGTTTTCCTGAACACGGCTTTCCGCGAACGGGTTTCTGTAAAAGCCTGACCCACCTTTCGGGTCGTGGGATTTGTAAAAACATTTTATAATCTACACAGAGTAGGGTGCGAGTATTTGGTTTTACGAAAGGATTAAATATTTAAACATGAGTACGACCTAGGAGTAGCATTAGAACTTTTAATTCATGAATCCCCAAGCGACACCCGGTGGCCGCGCATCTATTGTCTTACTATTGTGTCTCTAATTGACGGTATCTGAAGGGTTAAAGCTCTAACGACCTATTTGTTCTGGTATCTCAGCATTTAGTAAATTTGTTTAAGTTTTTAGTTGTGCGCGTATCACGTAAAATGTACGAAATCGATGTAGATCACTTTTATACGTTCAAATTGTGCAGAATTTGATATATTACTTAGGCTTTGTTTCATCGCAATCGGTTGACTATATCGAAAGATATACGTCATTGATTGTCAGGCGGTACGAAGTTCCGGTCAGCTAATCAAATAATAAATTGCTGAAACGAGTACAGAGAAATACTCATGATCCAGTATGAACATGATTGGTGTTGTATCATTATTACAAATTGGTAAAGTATTCATACTTTCCCAACATACCTCCACAATGAATTGCAATACCATTAATGATCTGAAAAAAGACATACGCAACCTAGAATTTTAAATAAAGCAAGACCTAGAACATGCATCGAATTGCACACAGGTATAAGTCACCAGCCAGGAAGCAGTCGACACATGTCACGATGCAGACGACACTTGTCATGCTGCTGGTGACACGCTACGTGAATCAAGTAGATACGAGTAACTTTCTACACCCTTACTTGAAATTACAAATGCGAAAAAAACTGACTGTTACCTACTGTTACCTCTTCACGTCTATACAAGGGTATTACTATTCAAGATTCTTTGAATGATCAAATTGGCCAAAATTTTAATAACACTTTCAGCTCTGTTACATATCAGTGCTGGGCACGCTACAATTATGGCGGTAAGTCCCCTCTTTGAGGCGTGGCTGGAAAGACCTCACGGCGTCCTTACCTTCCGCATGACGCAGGTCCTCACCGGACATGGCAAGTTCGGGAGGTTCCTGCATCGGATTCGAGCGGAAGAGACGCCCGGGTGCCGCCACTGTGCGGAACGCCCGGAGGACACGGTGGAGCACACAGTTGAGGTGTGCCCTGCTTGGGCGGAGCAACGCCGTGTCCTCGTGGGGGTGATCGGCGGCGGAGACCTCTCGCGCCGGGCCTTGGTTCAGGCCATGGTCCGGAGCGAGGAGGAGTGGCAGGCGGTCGCCTCCTTCTGCGAAGCAGTAATGCTAGCAAAGGAGGAGGCAGACCGCATCAGGCAACGGCGCCCCCACCGCCGCCGCCGGGATTCCGATCCCGATTTCCGGCCACCGTAGACGCGGGCTCGCGGACGGCGAGCCATGGGTAGCTCGCTGTCCGATCGTCCGGTAACTGTCCGGACCGAGCCAAGGCGTCGACGGCGCGCACTGTTCCCGCGCGCCTCAAGGAGTTGTCAGCAACAGGAGGGGCCCATCGGGGTCGAAGCCTACCGGGGTCGGGGTTATCCGAAAGGAAACTAGAGCCCCGGTATGAAGGCTAGAAGGAACGGCGCGAGGTTTTTAGTCAGTAAGGCTCTGACACTGTCTCCCGCTCCACCCAAGAGCGGGTTTCGTCAATGATGATTTTCCCCGTCGACAGAAAAAAAAAAGCTCTGTTACATATGTTCGTATGAAAATAGGTATCAAAATTAACTATACAAAGACATAATATACAGACATAATTTGATTTAAATAAAAACATGATTTCATAGTAAGTAATGACGATAAAAGTCAAATTAAATGGCCATACGAATCAGTAGAAGAATTTTGAAGAAATATCCAAAACTTGACAAGAGCAGTGGTGGGCGAGTGGTAATGGCTCCGACTTACGAGTTGTAGGTCGCGGATTCAAACCCAGCCAGGCGCATTACTTTGCGTTTAATTTATTTCATTATCACTGCTTTCAAAACGGTGAAGGAAAACATCACATTCACCAACCCGCACAGGTGGATTACGGCCCTCTCCTAGAGAGGAGGCCTGAGTCTCTGCAGTGGGAACATTAAAAAGGCTGATGACGATGATGACCCATAACTTAGCACACAGCACAATTAGACCATGTCCTGGATTAAGACAAAGTTTGGGCAGGCATAGATAGGACGTGTTTACATAATTGAATGACAAGGTTTTAGCTGATAAAGTCTATATAGGATATTGGAGATCAATGCGCTGGTATATGAACTTGTGTTGAAGGTAGCTGAATTGGCTTTGAGTTGATAATAGGGAGCGGGATGAATGGCAGAACAGCCTAAGCCAAGCAGATGTCATGAGTGAAGCTAAGAAGAGGTTTTAGTTCAGTTCCAAGATCATGTACCTAGTGCGTTTATACTAGAGAAGGACTGCAGATGATGATGATTTTGTCTATCTGCATTTGATTTCCATCAAAATCATCAACATCATTTTAATTTATTTTTTTGTTTTCTTTTTGTGGGCTTGGTTTTTTGATTTGGCCATCTTTATAAGATGGCCAAATCAAAAAAATGCATGTTAAGAAGATTTTTCATGCTGTTCTTTGTTTTCTATCAGGCTAATCTTGCTCCAAAGGGCTTCTATCTAATCAATTTGTGCCATTGACATAAAATTAGAATAAGTTGGTTCATATAGATAACACTAGAAACCTGGTTTCTTATCGGTCAACTAGTGATTATCATTGAATTAAATAAAAAATCAATGAGCTACATAATTTTTGTAACGATAGATTTTCGGCCCCTACGTCCAACTGTTCTGCGATCAATGAGCCTTGCGCTTTGCCATAAGTTTGGCGATTCTTCTCCTGCGGATATCCTCATTCCTGATTCGATCAAGCAAGGAAACTCCGAACAAAGCCCTTTCCATTGCCTATTGAGTCACTTTAAGCCTTTTAAGGACAAAGCACGAAGAATCGCGAAACTTAAGTGGCAATGGGCAGGGCACATTGCTCGCAGAACAGATGGCCGTTGGGGCCAAAAGGTTCTGGAGTGGCGACCGTCTACCGGAAGACGCAGCGTTCGAAGGCCTCCTACAAAGTCGACCGATGATCTGGTAATGGTTGCGGGAATTCGATGGACGCGAGACGCACAGGGCGGTTCATTATGGCGACAGTTGAGGAAGGCATATGTCCAACAGTGGACGTCTTTCCGCTGTGAAATGATGATATAGACCTTAGGAATCACAATTTAATGAGCGTTTTGATGTGTTTATTTCATTATATTAGAAACTTTCTCTTACAGAGAAAAATAAATAGCACCTTTCAAGAGCAGTTTGTAAACTAACTACCTGATGCATAAAACGATCCTTCATTTATTTTTCTCGTGTTAGCGACATTTAAAAAATAGCTAAAAAAACAGATTTCATGTAAAAGCAGAAGGCTGTGAAATAAACGTTTGGTAAGCGTTTATTTCGCCATGATGAGAAACTTTGGCGTGTAGGTAAAGTTTTAAATGGTTGCCGAGCCGTGTAGAGTGCTTTGGAGCATCAGGTACATACATAGTTGATGAGTTGGTGAAATATGTCTTGGTAGAAAAGTGTACCTATTTCTTTTTGCTGAAAGTTGGGGTAGTTTTAGGATGTTATGGTCCCAAGAGGTTCAGGGTTTTTTGGAGTTCTGAAACAACAAAGCGCTTGTGAACACACTTCTAATGACGCTGTTATAAACTTTAACTGTCTTTTTATTGCCGTTGTCTCAATGTTTTTGTGGTAATATGTTTGGATTAGTTAAATAATACAACTACAAGTCCGGTACCTGGAGTGACATTATCCCTAAGTGATAAAACTCCTTATAATTAATAAAGAATAAAAAAAAGAAAAAAAAAAAAAGGGCGGTACCTATAGTTGTGTGTGTTAAGCCCTAAAAACATTTAAAAAAATCCCAGCTCAACCAATACTGAAGTCCTAACAAACCAGTAATTTAAAGAATTTACTCAAAGGTATATAACCAGATGCCCAGGCAAATATAGTTCGCAAAAAAAAAATCGCTCGTACTTATAATAATTTGAAACAAAAATACTAAAATCCGGATTAAAAAATACTTAACGACCTATTCCTACGACCTACCAAATACCAATAATATAATAATATAAATCCACTAATATAATTAAAGAGGTAAAGTTAGTTTTTTTTTGCAAGAGGTAATCTCTGAAAGAACTGGTCCGATTGTTAAAATTTTTTCACAGATTGAAAGCTGCTTTATTCCTGAGTAACATAAGCTATATTTTATGTACCTACGCCGCCAGAAAAGCCGCGGGCAAAAACTAGTACAAAATAAATTTACTTAACTTCGGTTGAGCCGTTTCGGAGGACTGCGACCACAAACACAGTGACACGAGATACTTATCTAGGTCTGTATTAGATAAACCTATTAAATACGACCAACTCTATTACCTACATAGACGATAGATGATGATCGCATGATGTTATGCCTGATGACAACCACGATTGCATCGTCACGCGCTTGGGCATGCGCATCTGTGAGTGCATGCGGATGAATTACTGGCATTGTGCAGTTTATTATGTTGAAAGGTTAGTCTTAAGTATAGGAGATAAGTTCGAGGCACGTAGATATTAGTAATATAAGGTGTCATCATTTCAGCCGATAGACGTCCACTGCTAGACATAGGCGTCCCCCATGTGTTGCCACAATGAACGATCTTGTGCGTCCGGCATCCATCGGATTCCCGCAACCTTCACCAGGTCATCGGTCCACCTCGTAGGAGGCCTTCCATTGGACAGGTCGACAGCGAGCTACCTATTGCTTGTCGTTTGCAAACTCACGCCTACGGTGGCCGGGGATAGATTCTCGACGCCCTGGGCGCCTCCTGTCATAGCCGCTGGGGCGATATATATTTGGGTACACTTTGTTGTGGCGATTCTTATAGGAAGTATCAGTCCTAGCAACTTGGCTTTTCAGATAAGTTTGGTTACGATGATAAAGATAAGCGCTACTTTACAGCAAGCTTACGCTAAGCTTAAGCGAAACTATCTTCTTCTGTCGAACATGTTTAAAAATCTCTCCTACAAGTATTTAGTGTAAGTGTGAAAAGTCAACAAAAATGCCTAAGTCCAAAATAAGTAAAAAACATTGAGTTTTAAAAGAGTAACACTGTCATCGACGTCATTAGTATATAAATAAACCGCGAAACATCCGTTTCATTACAGTTTTCGAACGCTTTTTCCCTACATACACGAGTATATCCTTAAATGCTCCCAAAATAAATTTAAAACACTACGCTTTTTCTTTCTCTGGCAACTGTCGAATCGTCATTTTATTTTTTCGCGAAAGAAACCCTTCGTTCCTGTCACAATTAAAACATTACAAGAGGTACAAGGATAATAATTGATACGGCAATGCACAATGCTAGCAAAGGAGAAGGCAGACCGCATCACGCAACGGCGCCCTCGCCGCCGCCGCCGGGATCCCGATCCCGATTTCTGGCCACCGTAGACGCGGGCTCGCGGACGGCGAGCCATGAGTAGCCCGCAGTCCGATCGTCCGGTAATGGACCGAGCCCAAGACGTCGACGGCGCACACTGTTCCCGCGCGCCTCAAGGAGTTGTCAGCAACAGCAGAGGCCCAGCTGGGTCGAAGCCTACCGGGGCCAGGGTTATCCGAAAGGAAACTCGTGCCTTGGTTTGAAGGCTAGAAGGAACGGAGTGGGTTTTTAGTCAGTAAGAGTCTGACACTATCTCCCGCTCCACCCAAGGGCGTAAAAATACGGCAATGCACAATTACTGGACAAATGACTATTTACGTATTTTTTGTGATGGGCATTCGAAGACATATGACATTCACCAACCCGCATTGGGCCCGCATGGTGGATTACGGCCCATTCCCTCTCCTAGAGAGGAAACCTGAGTCCCAGTAGTGGGAATATTAAAAAGGCTGATGACGTTGTGATGGGAAAACATTGAATAACCCCTCTCGCTCTGGGTGGAGCGAGCCTTTCAATTGCCTTTTGTGTTCCAGGGCTGCAGTACTATGATTACTGGTAGAAAAATAAGGTGTTGTAATCTGCAGCTCAGCTCAGAAGTTTAATTAACCTGTCCTGTCCCTGTCCTGTGACCTGTTCGTCAGTACAGTCATTAGTTTGATCAAATCCCCTCGATTAAAACAGCTATCAATTGGAGGCAGCAGTTGTATTTGACAGCAAATGTATCGATTCAGCCTCCTCGGCAAGTTTCGCCGAGGTGATCAATTCATTACTACAATAAATCAAAATTATAAATTCTCAGCTCAATTTTACAGAGATCGCGCCTGTTTCGACAGGCGAATTGTCTCCACTGAACAGTAATAAAGACATACGAGATACAAAACTACACAATTTTTACATTAATCTGGCAGAAATAATTAAATAATATTTTTTTTTACCTCTACTGAGCTTCAATCGAAAAAATCCTGGCCAAAAACTCGAGATAAATAAAGTTATGAGAGAAAAAAAAAACAATTTATGTAGATACAAGACAGGAGTGAAGTCGCGGAAATTAGGCCTACTGTACGTGGACGCATTTCTTCATGGACACGTAATCGCCGTTATACGCTTGGTATACGCCTCCTCAACCCCCTTAGCCAAGTTACAACCGTTTCGAATGCGTCGAACGCTTCGAGTTGAGCTTGCCGCCAATTCTTTTGTTCACGTGACTGAGCGTTGAGATGACGTCATTCCCATACTTTTGACTAGCGTTAACTATTGCAGATTAGCAACTTGGCTAGGGTTACAGTTTACATATAAAACTATGAAACTCTGTCGATGAAGCGGCAATGACGACCACTTTACCGCATAGCGATGCTCGCCCACGTCAGACTTTTTGTAGGACAGATAATCGGGCCGATTTTGTATATTTGTGTCATTGTTCTGTATTTCTGACCGACTTTTTGTAGGACGTGTACGTTGCACTATTGCTACCAGTGTATACTATTTTTCTCCTACAAAAAATCGGTCACCGAATATCGGACGTGGGCGAGGAGCTTAATGACGAATACGCGTCTATGAAGCTACGCGTCCGTGGGCAATAGGCGTTAGTTGTGACTAGACCAAACGCTCAGTCCAATGTAAACGCTTGTTACTGCACAAGTGCCTAGTTTAGCATAATAAGTCACTATGAATAGTATACATTGGACACGAATCATCTCCATTGTGTGACAGCCTTGTAACCAATGATGGTCGTCATCGGTAAGGTGGGCACGTGTTTATGCTTTTCATTATTGTCAGTAAAATTGCACTATATTTGTGAAGAGTTTATTTACAGACAAGCTATGTATGGGATTTCGGCAAAATTAACTTCCAGATATTTTCTGTTCGGCGTTCTGGTTATTTCTCGGTTTTGTCTTGCCTAGAAATTCCACTAATAAATAATAACGAAGCCCTTTGGTAAAGTTCTTGTAACTATTACTTAATCTCCATAGTTACGGACTCAACAAGGGAATTAGAAAGTTTTAGACGAGCTTCCTTGAAACTTCTATGCACAAATTTTGTTAGTTACTGAAACCAAACTATAAAGGACGAAGTCTAGTTTCGATCGAAACTTGTCCCAAAAGGAGAATGGGCATCGTACTATGAGAATTTGCCCTAAAGCTTTATTATAGCCATAAACTATTCACCAATGGAAAGAGCTGTTTTAAGTAAAAGGTTTTCTTTATAGTGTCTTCAGAGTTAATGATCTGATCTAAGTGAAAACAGAAGTTAAAGCTAAAATATACATTAATTGGAAAAGCTTTCCAAGAACTATCTATTCTTCTAACTTGAATAAATAACTAATTAGACACTGACTTAACGATTTTCTTAAACGGTATCGAGAAGACTAACTTTTTAAACTGGATCGTTATGGGTTTATAACGTGATGATTAAAAGAGAAGGTAGTAACCAAACTTAAGTATTTGAATAAATACAATAAATAGAATCGATGATTCATATTTAGTCCTCTGTAGCTTCTTCCGTATCTACAATACAGACAAGACATCTGAATATAAAATATTCGCGTAAAAAGAAAAAAAATATCAAATGAAAAATATAGTCATTCTCCTTTTTGAAATTTTTTACAATATCATCTTTAGCTTGAAGACTACATATTCTAGTTGCTCAATTACGTATCAAAATTTCTATCACAAACCAAAGGATTCATCCATTTCCATCATTTTTATCAGTCAATTTATTCTAGTCTAGAACAATTACTCACTTCGCTGCACTATCAGTAATAATACCTAATGGGTAATAACCGGGATTGCACTAACATCAATCAAGTTACAACATACGACCGGTATTCGCGATTATATCCGGATACGATTACGATACTGCAAAGCTGTTAATTTTTATTAAACTGACGGGCCTTTTTTAAACAGAAATGATTACTTAAACGTATACAGACTTTACTATGAAACAATTGTTGAGTTGTGGAAAAGTTTTGACACAGGGCTTAAGCCGAGGAAGACACGAACAAGTCGTCTGTAGTTTTGAGTGTATGATTTTTTTTTAATTGTTGATAGTTTCGCGCTTGACCGCTATCTCCTCTGATGAAAAGCGACGATGCGGTCCTCGATAGAGCGCGCTTACCTATTCACTTTTGACTTAAAGATCCCCAGATCCCCTGTAATCAGGAAACACAGACTCCAGCAGGGAAATCCACTTTTTAGCTGTACGTAAAATTAATGGAACTCCTGTGATTCCTGTTAGCTACTACCTGGGATTCTGTAAGTCAAGAGTGAATAGGTTACTTCTAGACAAGCGTGCTCCACAGTCGTCCACATCGCTTACCACCAGATGAAATAGTGGTCTAGCGCAAGGTTAAAAAATAAAGAACGTGTATCTATAATTGGTGAAGATCATCTAAATCAGTTTGAATTCATTTGTGCCCTGTCCCGTTTAGGACAAAGGTAAATTTTAATTTGATTTTTTTTTTTTTGGAAAACTGTGCAAAACTCAATGTTGCTTTCAAAAATTGCAAATATTTCAGTATAGTTAGATTTGAATACACAAGTTAAACTGTCTATCGATTCTTATCAGTATCATATTGGCACAATGCGATATCAATCATCTGTTATCAGAGATAATGTCATTCCAACTTAGGTATTACAGTACAGACCTACATTTGCGGCATGATACGTAATAATATGAGAGATTGGGTTTTAAGAACGTTTAAGGGCATAAAATATAGGTGAACTCAACAAAATATTCCGAACTTGAAGATAGCTATCTTCCAGAATTAAACAGACATCATCTAATCTGGATAAGGCTCGTTAAAACTTGGACTGATCCATCAGGCGACCTCGGGTTCAAGAGCTCATTCATCCATCACATGATCACACAAATATAAAAAAAACCTTGTTTCTCTAGAAATGATTTCAATCTCAAAGGACCAAAAATTAATTTTTACAACTGGAATACGCCGTGACGTTCTGAGGAAGGAAACCTATATTAAAACATTAACAATGGGAACTTGTGAATCACAGAGTAACATTTAGGTACAGGCATTTCGGAACTGGAAATTATCATAATTTCAAGAGTCCCAGACAATAGGGAGCAACGGAAATCCTGGAGCTACATTTTTGAAGTCGACAAACCGAAAATAATTTACCTCTTCTTTGAACAGATTTAACAAGAATACACATGATAGACTCGGTTTTGACTAGCTCAATAGTCTATTGATCGTAATGCTGAGCATAAGGTCCAGACTTTTATAAATCCACGGATGGAGCAAAAACTTAGGTATTGTATTTTTTTTTATCTACAATACAAAAGCTAACCAGCAAGAGATTAAATCTAGAACCCTAGAACCAAAAATTTGAATACATGTGACATTGACAAATCCGCATAGGGCCTGTGTGGTAGATTACGGCCCATTGCCTATCCATGAGAGGTGGTCTGATTCCCACCACCAGTGGGAACATTACCTACAAGTCAACCTATATATTATGCATAATTATGCTCCAATACGAATGGGTTGAGTCCCGGTTGATGTCTTTATCCTGCAATCTGTCAATTCGACACTGAACGGGAAATTAAGTAGTCAATTTGATCGTACCTACAGGGAACAATATCCATTAATATGCCCATAAAATTATTTATTATGGGCATATTAATGGATCTTTCTTGTTCTGTCGATGATATAAGATCCTGTCGTTTTGAGAGTTTGTCCACCAAATTATTTGCCAGGCAGTTAAGATGCTTACGCTTTTTGTTATGTAGATTTTACAATATAATAATATTATTATGGTGTTAAAGTGTATTATTATAGTAAAGAGGTAAATTTTGTTGTGTCGTTTTTATGTTATTTTGTTTTTAGGAGGTAATCTCTGAAAGTACTGGTCCGATTGCTAAAATTTTTTTCACCAATGGGAAGTAGCTGTTATATTCCTGAGTGCCATCATCAGAGCTGCTACGTGCAAAAGCTGGTCGTAATATACAATAATAGACTGGCGAATATGAGCTTAGAATAGATACACTTTTGTCTAATATAGGCATGATGTTATGTGGTTCTATTTAGTTCATATCAGCATAGTAACCCATCAGATGAGCTTTACTTTCTATCAACAAGATAATTGGGTGCGTCATTCTTATTTGAGACACGCTTAGCGTTGTTTGAGAGTTCTCGTTTCCGCATATTTGCCTAGTTAGCGCATATTACGCGCATATTCCGCGCAAACGTCCGCTGTTTGCGCACGGCTTACTGAAGTTTGCGCTAAGTAATGAGCACACCTTTATGGTTATCGTGCCCATGAATAATTATTATTGTGGAAGGCCACATGGCTAATAGAAATTCGGGTAACCGGTCTTCTTTAGAAGCATATGCTGTATGAAGCAAGAGCAATTTTCCCGAGACTTCGTTGGCATGAATTTTGTTCTTTCTCCTACATAGGATAAAGCGAGTCAAAAAAACCACAACTTTGATGTAGACTCGTCAACAGCACCAAATCCTCATCCATTCTGACATTGCTGACTATTTGTCTGAGTAAACCCTTAGAAGTCATCCATAACGCACTTCTATCTAAAATCATCCCCTCAAAATTAATACACAGGCATTTATATTCGGCTGCAAGATTATTTTAAAGAGTTACCGCGTCCTTGGAACGCAAAGATCAAATGAAGGAACACAGGTGGGTTTCAGTTAGTGAATTCACATTCGCTTTCGCTCCACCCAAAGTGAGAGGAGTTATTTGATGATTTTCTATCACAAAAACAATGGATTCCCATTTGTGCTAGAATCTGATATTGAATTGTGACAGAACTGTCCACAGTTGCCACAGAAATGAAAACCCTTAGGTAGTAACAGTGTCGGAAATGTATTTTGGGAGCATTTAAGAATATTATAGTTAAGGAAGAACGAAATCTATACGTTGTAGCTCGGTATACCTATATAAATAATACTCGTCAAGACGAATCATACGAGCCCAAACTCGATGGGGTTGTGTCGTTTAACTACCAAGTTCCTATAGCCACCTTCCGGTTCCATCATCGGAACAACTGATTTACACATGCATGCAAAATTTCAGCTTAATCGGTAACCGGGAAGTGGGTCAAATTTAATTTGCAAGATTTGACTACAGACAAACATCGGGACAGGTGAAACTAAATAAAAGCTTGTAAAAAAAGAAATGGGCCTTTGTAATATACAGGTAACGGACATCCGTCTATTTCATATTCCATTCTCAAGAGCGAAGGTGAGGCGGAGGCCAACAAAGGTCACTGGCGTTATTTTCACTCTTTCTCCGACACCTGGCTCGCTGCCAACCGCACTAACTACGAAGAGGCGACGCGATAAATAATTTACAAAGACACGGGAACTACCGATTTTGTGGTTGTAACATTTATTTCAGTGTTTGACGGTTATCGTAAGTTCGATGTAACAGGATTTTTTTTTGTTGATTCCTTAGGATATCTGTGTTATGAGTTTACAAGAGAGTTCTGGGAGTTATGAGTTTACGTGTGGATGGATGGACAGGGAGAAGAAGGTCAAAGAGAAGTAATATGAAAGACATGGAGTTAATGATAGAGTGACAGGACAGAATGAAACGAGACAAGGGCAGGAAGATGATGCTGCTGATGACACTTAGGATATCTAGCTGGATAACTGGAGTCCCTGGTCCCTATTGGACGGTGAACTACCCATTGCTTGCCGTCTGCAAACCCCAATGAGCACTTTTCACTGTTTTGCTAAATACCCCGTGCTTGGTAGACGGCATTTACCTATAACAATCTTCTTCTTTAAAAAAAAGTAACTAAAGGAACACTATGGGTTTTAGTCAGGTTGACACTCCCTGTGGACTCCCAGAGCAGAAGAAGTTATTTAACGATCTCCTAC
The DNA here is from genome assembly GCA_949319445.1 of Mythimna lalbum. Classification (NCBI taxonomy): domain Eukaryota; kingdom Metazoa; phylum Arthropoda; class Insecta; order Lepidoptera; family Noctuidae; genus Mythimna; species Mythimna lalbum. The sequence goes on along the minus strand of OX439357.1, from coordinate 11,580,034 downwards.
GTAAAAAAAGATAATTTTGGAACAAACTAAATATTTATCTTTTCTGATAGTTTTCCCATTCGAATGACTTCACGATAACGACCCAAATAGTATTTTTTCCTTTGTTTTGACGCAGACCACAGAATAGGTACCATAGAAATAGTTAATTTTTCCTAGTCTATGGCACTAAGTCATAGGGTGTTCTTTCTTTTTACCGACAATCGCATTACCATTATTTTTCGCATCGAAATTATATAGATATGTATCAAAAATATCAATTTAAGGATGGAAGGACTTACATGTTTAGTCTAGTAACTTGTTTACATCAAAGACTACTAAACAAATCATTGAGCATCCATTTTGAAAACCACGTTTCAATATACTTTTCTCGCGGTCAACGTCCTAGCACAATTTTATACATGCATCCTATGTACCTACCATCACGTTTGCATCGTCTGAACACGTCTCTTGCACTTACTCTAAATATTCAACAGTCCACATCGATTTTATTCCGTACTAGCTGCTGCCCGCGACGTCGTCTGCGTGAAGGCTCTATAGCACTAAAAATACCTAAGATACCAGTGTCGCTATAGCATTATAATTACACAGCTTTTAAAATAGCATTAAAATATAAGTTTTTTTTTGCAAGTGAAGAGAGTTATATGGGAATTCTGCTGCGTTCAGTCATAAGATGTGACTGAAGGAAATAGAGAAAATAATGCAGGAATACATTCCAGAGCACAAAAGAGTAAAAATACCTACAAAGGTATAATACTTTACAACACTTCCCTATAAACTGCGTTGGTAGTTATGCTGCCAGGAGCCAAAATGTAAAGAGAGTCAGGACTGGTGACGCGGAAGCAAGCAACGTACAGTTGCCCGTGTGAGAAGCAACTCGTCCTGAGGTCGACACCCGCTGCCCTCAGTGTATGCCCCTGTGACTTATTGATGGTCATCACGAAGCAAATACTCACGGGTAACTGTACACGCTTGAATCGGAACGCGAAGTTATGAGGTATGAGGGGAATGCGTGGTATAAATACTGCCTCGCCGACGCCACAACCCAAAAGAATTTCCGCTTCAATGGTGTGTCTGTGGAGCGTGATAACTTTAAGGCGAATCCCGTTACACAACTTCGGAGGAGATAGGTTCCGAAGAAGCATAATCGGAACACCGACCTTCAGCTTGATGGTATGCGCTGGAAGTCCACTCGCTGACAGGGAGTTCAGAAATCCACGGGATAATGTGTTTTTTTTTTTGTCGACGGGGAAAATCATCTTATGACAAAACCCGCTCTTGGGTGGAGCGGGAGATAGTGTCAGACTCTTACTGACTAAAAACCCCGCGCCGTTCCTTCTAGCCTTCATACCGGGCTCTAGTTTCCTTTCGGATAACCCCGAACCCGGTAGGCACGGGATAATATGTGGCGTCATCTTGCACGACGACAGTGTTTACCGAAGTGTAGACTACTTCATTCCCCTCAATTTCCAAGAGAATGCTTTCGTTAATTGGTGCAGCATTTTTGGGCGTCAAAATGGCCCGCTCACACATCCAAGAATTCTGCTGGTGCTGTATACGACTGATGTCCCCGTACACACAGCGAATGAGTTCTTCTAAGCTGGATTCCACTCTACCGAGAGACTCTGGAAGAATCACCTTTACACCTCTGTCTTCTGGTAGAGTGCCTTCGCCAAGACTTAGAAGGACATCGGACAATTCTCGAGCACGTACATTGCCACCGAGCCGAGCTCTCATATTAATGGTCAAACGCAGCGTACGAACTCATGACCACAACGAAGATCTGATTTTTCCCAATGATTTCAAGGACGGTGTTGTAAATTTGTTTTTGCTCTGAAGAAGCGATATGGTAATTTCGTATGGTGGTCACGGTAGTCATTTCGCCCGGATCGTAATTGGTCTCGGCGTTATACTCCCGATTTCCACGGTCTTGATGCGGTGATGATTGGGGAACTGGTAACCCATAATTAATCAGTGGATTGCCGCCGATAGAAATGACCACATCTTGAAGTGAACTGAGACAGGTGTTCAGCACGCGTTCATCAATTACTTTGACTTCATCTCCAGTAGCACGCTTCAAAGCTCGTAGAAAATCTTCAGACAGATGATGGCGATACTTCTCCCACAAAGCTACCGGGTTCGCGACTCCACAAAACACCAAGATGACGGCAAACAGATGACGCATGCGGCTGGAACTGTCACTGACGCTCGCCGCGAGGGTGTCATCGCAATTTTTGTCACGGTCGGGAAGGTGACGTGCTACGCAGGCTGCGCAGTAAGTGGGATACTCCACGCCATCAAATGTCTTCAGAAAAGCGACATATGTTGGCCATCGGACAGTGTGAAGTAACAACCGCAGAAAATAGCATTCGCCATTATTCGGAGGCACGGTATAAACCCTACCCAATGCGGTGTCCTTGAATATTCCCGGAAAACCTTCCACAGCACCTCCTCGTTGATGTAGGTTAAATACACCCCTTTGCTTGTCGTAAGTGTAATATGAAGGCACCTCGTCATACGTAAGGGATCTCGCAAACTGGTCGACTTTACAGAGCCTGAAAAATTTTAACAGAGTTGGTTGGCGCGGATTTTCCAAGCGTTTAGCAACGTTTTCGGGATCAAAATATATGCGCTGGCCGTTTCTTCTCTAGGTGGACGTCTACATGCATGACGGTAGGATGCCTGTCATGTATAGAGAACGCCAGTATCCGCCAAACCACTTCAGACGTGCTGATGTAGCGACCAGACTTTGGTCACCTCGTCTTTATCAGAGCTCTGTAAAGCAAACGTCGCTTGATCGCTCCTTTTGTTGGAAAAGGAAACATTTTGATATGGTGAAAAATTATTATGACTTTACACTATTTTAACATAAAATAAATGTCTCTGAGTGAGTAAAGTTTATAATTAGGCATACGACATGAAAATATATTAATTACCAAGCAATAATCACATAGATAAATAGGTACCGAACAAAAGTATTAACAGTCAATGTTTATTTTGTACTAACTACATGAAATTGATGATCATCAATGAACATAAGTATAAATCTCTCTCTTTTGTAATACTTAACACAGCATTTTTATTAAATTGTCTTCTTCAACTCTGCTCAAGTTTTTGAGGGTTTTGTTGGAACTTGAATTTGTCAAAACGAAATATGCGATACAACTTTTATGAAGAAAATGTACATTGCCATCTATGAATTTTAAGAATAACTACCTACAAATCTCGCAACATGATCAAATTTAAATTATTAATTTCCAAAAAGTGTCATGTAACTTGATTTGATTTTTATGAAATCTCATAGATGGCGCTGTTTTAAAATTGTCTTTATACTACTAACATTTATAAAAATAACTGTTTCTCTGCCCAAGTTACTTAAATGGCGTAGTTTTTATAGTGTAAAGCTAGATAATAGTATGGCTTACTCAAAAACAACATTTAAATATGCGTCGTTAGATTGCACGCTGTCACAGAATGCGTAAGAAAAATAAAGATTCACAGCTCCTCCCCCGTAGGTGATAGCGTGATAATATGTAGCCTATATGTTGACCCGACCTCTTAGTAATATTCATGCAAAATTTGAAGTAAATCTGTGCAGTACTTTTTGAGATTAGCCCGGACATACATACAGACAAACAGACAAACAGACAAACAGACAAAAATTCTAAAAACTATATTTTTGACTTCGATATCGATTGTAGATCACGCTCCAAGTATTCTTTTAAAAAAATATTCAATGTACAGTTTTGACTTTCCTACGATTTTATTATATGTATAGATACGTATAGAAATAGCAATGAAAGTGTATTTTGTAAATGGCTACACAATTTTCTATTTAATTCATTAACATTTATATAGCACGTTCTTGTTTTGTTTTCGTTAGGCTTTGGAATGTAGATTGTTAGTTAATTCTGTACATTCTAGACTAGTTTAATATTATAATGATTCATGTGTAGACAATGCAGTTGTTTATATCTCTATGGGGTTTTGATAGTAGAAGATTTATAAGTTCCGTAAATCGATATTGCATCTGTGCATTTGTGAAAGGGCATCAGTAATATTTGTGAAATAAATTGTTTCTTTGAAGGTTATTTGTAAAACACTGCACTTGCAGGACTGTATTACTAACATCATAAACAACTACTTTTGTTCTATGATTTTTTGCCAAAACAAACCTTCAAGATTACGTTGTTCTATCTAACACAATTTCAACTCTGTAATTCGCTATACCTACCTATGTCTTTATGACGCGACGCAAGCGCGCATCATGCACCCCCACCGCCCGATCCCGCTCTCCTCCGCTATTGTACTATCGCTTGCTTCGCACAGACTTCGTAATATTTAGAACGTTCAATTTAAGTATTTTTATTTTTGTTTAAAAATGTGATGAACTAAAAAATGGTAATTTTTTAAAACTCGTAGAACAAAAGTTGTTTTAGATCTTAGTAACATAATCCTGAGAGGTTGCCAGTGTTTTACAAATAACCCGGTATAAGTTGTATAACTTTTTTGGTGTACAATAAAATTTATTTTATTCTATTCAGTCGTCAAATATGACTTAGCGTCCTCACACAGGGGCTTCAAAAAAACGCCGCACCGCCACAAAACAAAACGCCAGAAGCGGCCACGGCGACAGTTAGAGGACCAACAAAACAATTGTACTCTTAAAAAATCAACAAGAGTAACAACTACTTTAACTAATTTAACGAGTAAATCCTAGTGTAATGTCACAGCAATTTTCTAATCTGATACAAGGCGTTTCTATTAACAAAACAGTGGGTGTTCTCATTGCAACTGATTTACGACTGCTCTATTGAACTAAATCGCAGCGAATAACTACAATTGTCTGTGGTGTACGAAATTATTTATTTGTTGATCTATGTATTGTTTGTGGTTTTTGTTTTTGGTGTGATTGACCGCGATAAAAATAGGTGAATATACTGTTTTATATCGGCCAGAGTTTGTTCGTCACTGAAGGTAGAAACAAGCAGGCGCATAGGCGGGGCGCGACAATGTTTTTCTTGAAATTATTCTATACTAGCTTTTGCCAGCGGCTTCGCCCGCGTAGATAAAATATAGCCTATGTCACTCAGGAATAAAGCAGCTTTCTATCGGTGAAAAAATTTTAACAATCGGACCAGTACTTCCAGAGATTACCCCCTACATACAAACTTACAAACTTACAAATTTTACCTCTTTATAATATTAGTACCTATAGATGTAAAGCAATTAGAGACCCATTTCTAGAATGACTTAATTTTTTACTGCCAGTGGCTTTACATACGTCACATTTATTGTGCGTACAGCCAAGGAGTGGAATTCCCTGCCAGAGTGTTTCCTGATAGCTACAACTTAGGGGTTTTTCAAAGTCAAGAGTGAATAGGTTATTTCTAGGCAAGCGTGTTCCATCGTCGACCACATCGTCGCTTACCATTAGGCGAGATGGTGGTCAAACGCAAGCCTATCAATAATAAAATTAAAAAAAACGTGAATTAAAAATATCTAAAGGAAACCCTCTAACCAATACCTAGAACCTAACCATATAATACACAAGCAGAAGAGCCCCATAATCTGAAGGTAACTGGAAAAATGCCCTTTTGTGTAAGACATATCCCTTTTTCCCCTACAGCTATCCTAAAGAAACTGTCTTCAACATGAACTTAACAATTCGTCACACATTACAAAAATCCGTCTGCCGCCTCCGGCAGCACCCTGTCACGAACGAAAACGAAACTTCTAAGCCGGGTACAGACTGCTGTAACGTAACATGCAATGTAACACGCTATGAAAGAATTAACCATCCACATTGTGTCGCAATGTAACAGAATTCCTATAGTGTTGACGCCTTCCACGCGTTAACAGAGCATTTCAACTCAGGAAACGGATGCGAATAGGTACCATCAAAGACACTTCCGCTAGACCACCGCTAAGTTTATTTTTGCTAACTTGAAACGAAAACTTCTAAAGGTTTCTTCAGCGTCGCGCCGCAGTATTCAAACGAATTTTTTTTAAGTGATCATCAGGCAGATATGACCGCGATGGTACATGCTCGGTATGTGCGCGCGTTGCGGCTACACTTAAGAAATGCTCCTTTCATGTTACCATGCATGTTACATTACAGCAGTGTGCACCCGGCTCTACGTGAAAAAGCAAGTAAGAACGCTATATAACATAAATATTACAATACACCCTAAATATTGCGTTTACTGAGCTCAAAGAAAACAAACGAAATGCGATTTCACATTGCGGTGGAAAACAGATTTCATCTAAATGAATATGGAAAGGTGAAATTGTTTGTTTAGACGTTCGTTACACGTAAGAAAAGGTTTCATGGCGCGATCTCCAAAGTTAAGCAATGTTTACTGAGTACAGTCTGTGGATGGGTGACCATCTTTAAATACCGAGATTCCTCCATACCTCGGCTAACTTCTTAAGCCATTGGTCTTGGCTGTCATTTGTAGATTCTTGACAATTGTTACGTAGTTAGAAGTTAGGAAACCTGTCGACAGTTTTGCTAAGAGACGTCAGGCAATTATTGGATTGTGGAAGTCATATAAGCAGTCGCTCCATGTAAAATACTGGTATTCAGCTGTATCCAGTTGGATTGGAAGCCGACCTTAGCAAAGTTAGGCACAATTGTTGATATTAAAACGTATTTAACCTCTTGAAATCTCGTTACGATTACGAAAACTTACTTAATTGAAGAGTGAGATATTTTTGGCTGAAAATATTCAGTGTTACGTGGAAAAGGTATGAAATCGCTAGAAAAAGCTCGAAAGATCGGGTCAGACCCGCGCACCGAGGGTTTCGTACAAACCCTACCTATAGGATTTTGTAAATAGTTCGATTTCCTACTGAAGATTTTTCCAATGTACCTACTGACCAGTACCAGACCAGACGTTTACCAGAGTACCTACTGAAGATTTTTCCAAATTGCAAAATCGTTATTATTTTGTGACATAACTACCGGTTTTTAGAACTTTTTCCTTTAATATGCTATAAAATCTTGCTAAATTACTTCTAAGGTCGAAGAGTACTGTCCTATACGCTTTTATTGTCAAAACATGCACCTTAGGAGCATAAATAGCCTTAGCTATTGAGTTGACTTAGAAACTGGTGATCCAGATTTGGTTAAGTCCAACCTTCAAAGCCTTGAGCACAGGCGTAGGGTAGCCAGCCTTTCGGTGTTTTACAGGATGCTTTTTGGAGAGTGTGCGCAGGAACTGCATGACTTGATTCCGCCATCTCAATTCTACCATCGGACAACCCGACGTACAATGAGTATCCACCCATACGTTGTTGAAACCTCTACGGTCCGGACTAAATGTTTCGCCTCGTCGTTTATACCGCGTACGTCGAAGGAATGGAACAATTTGCCTGCTGTGGTCTTCCCGTCCGATTATAATTTGGGTATCTTCAAGGCTAGAGTGAATAGGCTTTTAATAAACTAGTGCGCCTCACCATCAGAGATTGCATCACTGCTTACCATCAGGTGGGATCGCAGTCAAGCACTAGTTTATACGAATTAAAAAAAAAAACTTGGTTATTTCACTGCTCCAACGACAATTTTTTCACGCGTTCCTGATATCTGAATCTTGAGTTTGACAGACGGACAATAACGTGATCCTATAAGGGTTTTATTTTTGCCGACTGAAGTAAGGAACCCTAATTAAATTTCTTGTCTATAAATTAAACGAAATCGCAGTAGGTATCTGTTTACTTCTAAACAACGTAACGAATTTTGATACGGTTTTCACTAACAGAAAGAGCGATGAACGAGGTTCGGTATACAATTTGCACCCGTGGCGCGTAGCTAATGTACTACTATGATATTGCATTACTCTGTTTAAAGAAAACATAAACGGAACGAAATTGCACAAAGCGATTCATGAAATACAAATATTGTCTACAGTTTATTTTGTCTTTGCTTGCAACAGTCTCATAAAAATGTAATGCATTTTTATGACAGAATAACAAGACTGCAGAACCCGCGACGCGACGGTCATCATCTTCATGCCCCTGTTCCATTTTATTTGGAGCCGTTTTTTTTTTAAAAAGCTTTTATTTAGTTTCACCTGCCCTTATGTTTGTGTGTCTTTAATCAAATCTTGCTAATTAAAGAGCCAAACCACACGATGCATCGTGTGATTTGGCTCAAAATCTAATTCTCGGTTACCGATGGAGCAGTTTTGCATGCATGTGTAAATTAGATGACAATGCAAATTTATTATGACATGGAGCTGATCTGATGATGGAACTGAAATTTGGATATGGAACTCGGTAATAAGCACAATAAGATAACCTATCGTGTTTGAACTATTTGGAATGGTCTTGATGTGTATTAATATATGTATACTGCGTTATAGAAGCTTGTTTGAAAAAATGATTTTAATTGAAAACTTGTTTCTTCATTCTTTCCTGTCAACCATCACGATATAACCGACTCCTTTTTCTATCATTTTACTCCTCACACAATCCATATATATGTTCCTTGATCTTCTACTCCTGCTTCATCTATCCACGTGCATAATAATCACTTTTAGTAACATGATCTTGCGTTTCATCCCTCCTCTCCATATGACCATACCAAGACAATCGATTACCTCTCAATTTCGCTCTCCGCGAAGTTATAGGTCATAATTCAACATCATCTCGGCTGAGACATCGTGATCAACATAGGAAAAGAACCATATTATAAGAAACATCACATCTCACTAGTATTTAAACCATTTATTTCACAGACAAATGTTATATGAGCTAAAGGGAGAAATTATCCCTTGAAGAGTTATTATGGTACACTAAAGATATTTTCTTTTTACCAAAATCAAATGATAAAATTTAATTTCGAATTTTAGTAATTCATTCATGAATCCCCAAGCGACCACCGGTGGCCGCGCATCTATTGTCTTACTATTGTGTCTCTAATTGACGGTATCTGAAGGGTTATTTCGCAATGTTCAATATAATTTATAGAGATAAGTTCAACATGTCATTTCGTTGCCTGGCCTTTTTAGAAATTAAACACAAATGTCTAGGTTATTTCTGAAGAGTATAATTTATCTGACAATAAAAAAATACTGTACAACATCAACCCACTTGCAAGTCAAGTTTCGAATTAATTTATAAAGCTCAATTAACAAAACAATTGATTTACCTACCTGCCCACTAATTGCAATTATGGAATCAATGATGAACGTTCATTACAAAATGTTCCAAACCTTGCGGGTTTTATAACTGACGCCTCTAAGTTATTAGTTGCTTTATTAATAAAAGTGTGCTAACAAGTTTTTTAAATTTTAAGTACGGTTTTGTTGCGAAAGTCACGATAATTTATTTCGTTCTTTGTCATTTGCTCAAAGACGACAATGGGTGACGATTATGTGGTCTAAAGTTGATTTAGTTACTGGGTTAAATTAATTAACATTTTGTCAATAATGTTCGACAGAATCATAAACAGAAGGCAAGCCTATGGCCGTTTGTCCACCACCGCCGTCACCGGGACGTCACCGAGAACGAGATGACGGCGCCGATTTAGCGACACATACATTTTTATGGCCATGTGTCCACCGCACGCCCATCACCCGAGCGCATCTTAAACTTAAACTCGGCCCGAAATAATCTCGTTCTCGGTGACGTCCTGGTGACGGCGGCGGCGGTGGACAGACGGCCAAATTGAGCTTGAGCTGTTTTTGTCTACTAGTCATTACTGATAAGACAAACATAATGGCTACGCAACAAGTGTCTATAATTTGATCTAGTAGGCAAGAAACGTCTACAATATGGTCACGGTGCGCCACAAGCGTTCGTAAATGATCACGGTGCGCAAGAAGCGTCCGTAATATGATCACGGTGCGCAAGAAGCGTTCGTAATATGATCACGGTGCGCAAGAAGCGTCCGTAATATGATCACGGTGAGCCAAATGCACCCGTAATATGATCACGGTGCGCAAGAAGCGTCCGTAATATGATCACGGTGCGCAAAATGCACCCGTAATATGATCACGGTGCGCAAGAAGCGTCCGTAATGATCACGGTGCGCCAAATGCACCCGTAATATGATCACGGTGCGCCAAATGCACCCGTAACATGATCACGGTGCGCAAGAAGCGTCCGTAATGATCACGGTGCGCCAAATGCACCCGTAATATGATCACGGTGCGCAAGAAGTGCAACGTAATATGATCACGGTGCGCAAAAAGCGTCCGTAATATGATCACGGTGCGCAAGAAGCGTCCGTAATATGATCATGAAAACGCAAAATGTGTTTGTTATTTGATCACGCAGCTATTTCTTGCTTTAATTAGTGATGATAAAATTAATGATAGCGTATAAGGTTTAAGAAATTACAATACAGATTAGAACAATATTTTCATTTTCCCTGAAAAATCATTGTTACACCCGAGAGGCTGACACCTTTTAGTTTCTAACTAATATTAATAAATTTTATGTAAATTGTCAGCTGGATTTAATTTATTACACGTCTAACCATCTGCTGTGTTATACAACTTAACTTAGACAGTAAACCACAGACCTTTTACGAGAAATAATTCGCTACAGACTTGTGACATTTGCGGAGCGTACAAATTAAATTGGAATTTAATAAAGAATGACGGCGGGACAAGGTTATTGCGGGTGGAACATTGTTTTCATTGTGAGTGAAATAATTACCAAGCGAGTTAATTGAATAAGCTGTTATAGTATGATTTAATTAAATCTATTAATAAGGTCAATGTTTATCGAAATCAACTTGATTATATCTGTATCTATGGCTAATCTATCTATATATCGCCGTCCCAAGCGAATAATATCGTAACTAAAAACACCAAATTTTACAGGAAAAATAAAAAACCGTTTTTTGATTATAATTTAACAGGTTTACATAGCGAAATCGTTGAATAAATTTGTAATTACAGTTTACTGGGAATGGGAAATTTTCGAGGAGTCAGTATTAATCTAATGTGATGATATTCGTCATACAAAAAAGTTTTTATTTAGAGGCGAATAGTACAGATAAATTCATTACAAAATGTCTAACTCGAAAAGTAATTCACGTGAAAAAAATTCAAAATTCAAAAAAGCACGATTCACGTGAAAAAAATTCACAGGGTGTAATCGCACCTCTAGAACAATAATTCTTCATAAAAGAACTTCTATCGCAATAGTCGATTACGATATTATTCGCTGGGGACAGCGATATATAAAAATCAATGCCACTTTTCGTTGTTATTTTATAACTCAAGAACGGGCTCACCTATCTAAACCAAATTTTTAGGCTTTATTCGGACTATTTAGTAGATGGTTTATGTGAAGTTTGATAGGGTAGATTAGGGTATAGTAGGGAAGAGCGTGGAGTGGAGCGAAGCCGTGCGGGCAAAAGCTAGTATATAGATAAAAATGGCATGATCATCGTTTTTGGAAACTAAGCAACTAGTTGACTACTACTACTAAGAACGTACAATTCTGATTTACTCAGATAGCCAGGCAGCTCTTAACGCCTTGAACTCGAATACAATAAATTCGAAACTGGTAAAAGACTGCGTTAACAAACTAAATGACCTGGGGCAAAGGAATAAAGTTATTCTGAGATGGGTACCGGGTCATTCTGGAATTACTGGCAATGAAAAAGCCGACGAACTTGCAAGGACTGGGGCTCAGGGTCATCAGATAGGACCAGAACCTTTCTGTGGTATCTCAAAGAACCAGGCCATGCAGACCCTTAAGGGCAACCTATTTGGCGATTCAAAAAAGCACTGGTTGTTACAACCAGGACTGCTACACGCCAAATCTCTAATAGAAGGCTACTCACAAAAACGAACTGCCGAGCTTCTTGAGCTTAGCAGGACGAACATTTGTGCGATAGCCCGCGCCTTAACCGGGCACTGCAAATTAAACAGGCACCAATTTCACATGAAACTGAGTGACACTGATGTTTGCAGGTACTGTAATCAGGAGAGGGAGACGCCTAAGCACCTGTTGTGTGAATGTGGGCCCCTTATCCACAAACGGAGTATCCATCTGGGTCGACACATTATTCGCCCGGAGGAGATTAAAACTCTCAAAGCTAGGAGTATTCTAGACTTCCTGGAAGCCTCCCGGCTAAAAGAGTTACTCTAACAAGGTGGCGAGTCACAATAGATCTTTTAGGTCGCAGTGACTACATCTCCTACACTATGGGAGATGCATAGCCCCTTTTCTTCAAAAATAATAAGAACGTACAACTCAAGCTAAAACTACATTAGACCGACGCCACACGTCTAACACGCCTGATTTGTACGTAGAACGACGTCGCTTGGCGAGGATCTAGTGTACCTCTACAAGTCTAGTTTCCATATAAAATACTAGCTTTTACCCGCGGCTTCGCCCACGTTTATTAATATACTCTACTCTTTCTCCGCTTTATCTCACTTTAAAAAAAATTAGCCTATGTCCGTCTCCAGGGTCCCAACTATCTCTGTACCAAAATTCATCAAAATCGGTTTTGCCATTTAGGCGTGAAAACGTAAAAAACAAACAAACTAACTTTCGCTTTTATAATATTAGTAAGGAACTAACGCGCTCAGATCTTTACTCTTTGCGACTCTTTCGAACAATCCGCAGCAAGTGGTTCCCTACCTGTAGAGATGTGAAATTTAGAACAATTTCTATGAAAACGTGTTGTGGTATTCTGCTCCTGATAGTTAAAAAGACGTATCTAACAAATACGAAAACGGGAAATCGGGCCTTTTTTCCTTGTGTTAAAACCGCACTGGAGAAAGTTAGCAAAATATGAAGTCCTAATTCCGGCAATGTATATAATTCAACTCTAGAAAAAATGTTAGATACGTCTTTTTTACTAACGGGGGCAGTATTGCCGTTGCCGTACTTTGTCTGGGGGAACCGTTATTTATTAGCTTCTTGCGACTCATAGGACCACACGATCAATTATATTGAACGAAGGCAGGTCAACGGTCAAACATAGTATCCACAGCCTAACGATCAGCTCAATTAAATCATCTAGCTTATAATGTTGACAACAAAATCGTTGGTCCAATCGTCTGGAGGTCCATAATTGAGATACTGTATCTGTCTACTTCTACATCTTATTTAATAACATATATTCAACACAGCCGAGCCCACAGATAAATTATAGGTTAGTAACTTTATGCTTAAGTTTGATCCGTGCAACTTTCGGGCTTTTGAATGACGGTAACGGTTATACGATTATAGTAATATTCCATAACTTTCACACAACGTTATCTATAGTCCCAAACTAAGCGAAGCTTTTGCTATGTGTATTGGACAACTGATAAACAAACTGATGCATTTCTAGATACATACATTATAGATCAATTACACCCAGACACAGAACAAATATTATGTATGTATTTAGAAATATATAAGTATGTTGATCATTTGTCTAGTACCCATAACACAAGCTCTGCTTAGCTTGGGACTAAACGGCGTTGTGTGATAGTTGTGGAATATTATTATTATTAATTCATTTCGACCGTTTTGCCCAGAGCGATGCGAAGGACCAAATCCACTATATTAGTGTAACATGATCTCCCGAGGCCTCAAGATAAATAGAGATATCAGATATACTAATTGAATATAATATGAAGCTATTAGCAGTTAATCGGCTATTTCATACGCATTTGAACTCGCTTATGGTCAGGTCAGGTCTGATAAGAAACAGGTTTTTGAGGAAAAACGTTTCAATGCTAAGCTATGCAAAGTAAGGTTCCGTGGACAAAAAGTATAAAAAACAAAAAAAAAAATTACTAGCTTCTGTCAGCGGCTTCGCCCGCGTCAAAGTAGGTTTTTCCATACAAACTTTGGACCCCCGTTTCATCCCCTTAGGGGTGGAGTTCCGTAAAATGCGGATTTCTGTACCGTATAAGGAACCTACTGGCCAATTTTTAAGTTTGTAGGTGTTAGAGCCTGTGCACACCACGTTTTTTAAACGCGCCGTTGACGCGGGTATGTAGCGATACAGACGCGATACGCGCGCAAGTTGGCGCAGCCTGTAGACCTTTAGAAGGATATAAGCGCGCCGTCTATGCAAATTTCTAAAACGCGCGTCAAGGTTGCGTTTAAAAAACGCGGTGTGCACAAGGCCCAGGCCCTTATAGTTTCTGAGATTTCGTGATTAATCAGTGAGTGAGTGTATTTCGCTTTTATAATATAGATAATAGATATAAACTAGTGCTTCACTGCAATCCCACTTGATGGTAAGCAGTGATACAATCGTGCACTAGTTTATTAAGAGCTTATTCACTCTAGACTTGAAGACACCTAAATTATAATCGAGTAGACCACGCCGGAAATGGGAAAATCTACTATGTATTGTATTGATCTCCGTAAATTATAAAATAAATGTGTCAAAGTTGTTTGTTACGAAACGTAATAGTGAACCAATTTTCAGAGAATTTATTACAGGACTTGTAGCAAAAAGTTTTAATAGCTTAGGTGCGGGTGCTCGAAAGAAGGAAAAGCTGCAAGATTAAGACGAGTTTTCTAAGGTTATTTTTTAATTTTTCTTGAAAATATAGCTTGTATTCACTGAAGGACTAGACTGGATTTGTATACTGTATAGATCATCATTTCGCAAATTATGTTAAGTTTTATGATAAGCTGGATTTTTTTAAAGAATTAAAGGGTAACTGAAGGAACGTATATTTTGTACTAAACAACAAATTGCAATACAAATACATAATATATAATATAAAAAAAAAATTGTTTCTTTTTTGGAAACCGCATCAATATTGATTTTATAATGAAGTAGCAATTAGCCTTTCAAATATTTATTTGAAGAAAAGTGGGCAGTTCATGGAAATATCACTTTCTCTTTTCTACGGGCGTAACCGCCATCACGGTGACGTCACGTTGTAGTTTGCGCAACCGTTTTTCTGTTATTGACAGTTTTCCCTTCCACCCGATTTGAAAGGTTTGACTTCCTTTAATATTGAAGCAAATTTAAAAAGTTTTTTCTATTTGCGATTTTGGATTAAGTTACTTTTCGATACATATAATTAAAAAAAAATACGTCATGCAGACAACCTAGACAACTGTGTCAGACACAGTGTGTCTTGTCTATTGCAAGAAAGTTCTGCCCGGTCCACATTGATTTTGTTTTTTTTTTTTTGTAATTAATTGTAATTCTATTCGGACAGAATAAACATGTTTGCTTTCTTTTTTAGGGTTCCGAACCTCAAATAGAAAAAACGAAACCCTTATTAGGATCACTTGTTGTCCGTCCGACTGTCTGTCTATTCTGACTTAACGAAAAAATAGTTAAGGCCGTTTATGTCAAAATTTGGCATGAAGCAAAGTCTGGCAGCAAGCATAAGTAGGTATAGGAAAAAATCTGAAAACTGTAAATTTATAGATACGTCACAAAAAATAAATCGATCCGGGAAAATCTTCGTAACTCAATTCGGGAATTGATCTGTTTCAGAGGTAAGATTGTACGGAACCCTCAGTGCGCGAGTCCGACTCGCATCTGCCCGGTTTTATTATCTTTATCTAGGTTACCAATATTGCCCCTTGCTGAACAAAAGTCCTGCATCCGGACTGCTGCTTAGAAATAACATATAACTACTGAACTCTAATTACTATAATTTGTAAAACCAACGACATGTAACATGGCCTATCTATTCTATAAATATGATTATAAAACAGGTTTTCAAAGAGTTATTCATATATTCGGAACACCTGCTGTAATGTGTGTTTTGCGTATATAAATATGTTGTGACCATGGCGTTCTGAGATTTTAAATAAAAATTAAATGTGTCATCGTCGGATTCCAGTTTGAAATTAAAATGGTACAAACAATATGTACTTTGTCCAATGTATAGGAATAAAATTGTACCTTTATTGGTAAGATCATTCATTGTTTTTATTGTGACGTCACTACAATTTACAGTTTTCAGATTTTTCCTATATTTGTGCAATTAGACCTTGCTTCATGCCAAATTTCAGGATGCTAGGAAAACGGGAAGTACCTACGTTTTCTGCGACATAAACGGCCGTATACTTTTTTCTGTAAACAGAAGTTTGATTTTTTCACTGTTTCATTGGCCCGCAGACTTGAGTATATGGTTTTAATTTGTGCGCAATATCTCTACGTGTTCCCGAGATAAAGGTTCTTAGCAGTCAGACAGACAGACAAAGTGATCCTATAAGGGTTCAGTTCTTTCCTTTTGAGGTACCCTAAAAGGAGAAAAAATAACCACGTGCTCGAGTAAGACGTATTCTTGAATTCTAACCTTACTAATCTTACTATGTATCTAACTTCAGCAAGTCTATTTAACTTAGCCAAGTAATATGTTTGTAGTGTGAAGTTTGCAATAGTTCTAAGGGTACAAATGTTCTAATTCCTGACCTCTCGCACCCAAGACTTGAAGCCTCAAAGCTGTAATTGTTAAGACCTTTTGACTAATTAGCTTATAGGAAACATGTATTTACATGGAAATGTGAGACAGGCACATACGACTTAATTTGTCTCGTTGATTAATTGATAATTATACTAGCAATGGAATACTCATGTATTATGCATCTCATTTGGTGTTGGGTTCCTAGTACCTACGAGCATTTAAGTAATACGGAAATATGTATATTTCAACTACCATACATATTTAAATGTCTCTCTCATGGAAGTCGCGTAAATATTTATTACATATATGTATAATTTATAGTGGCTAGATAATCCAGTCATTACACATACCAATGTTATTTGGCTGTACCGTAAACGAATTGGACCCTTATTTTGATACTGTCTAGGGCGATAGTGGCTTGTAAGTGAGGCCGCTATTTTTCGTTTATCGATCGTCGATAACGTTATTTTTATTAATGTTATTTAAAGTGCTCAGATTTAGGGTAGTTGGAGTTTTATTAATTACTTAATTAAGTTATTTTTAATTATTATTTAGACAATCAAGTAAAATTTTTATCTTGGTGAAAATTTCGTACTAGAACATTTAAATAAGATTTTTTTTTGTTTACATAAACTCGCGTTGACTACGATCTCATCTGATGGTAAGCAGTAATGCAATCGTTGATGGTGGAACGCACTCGTATTAAGTAGGTAGTATTCCTAATTAATTGACGGAGAAAAATGTACTGGCCCAAGCTATTTCAAAGAATTATATAAAGTTTAACATTTTCATCTAATCTTTATGTATTGTAATAACGACCCAACCAGTCTAAATCTTTGCATTTCTCTGCTATAATATGAATCAGTCTAGCTATTGTGAACCGTATACCTCAAAAACTACAGAACGGATTTTCCTTTCTGTAGTTTTTGAATTAATGGCGAACAGACAGACAGACAGATTGATGGGGAGCTTTGTTTTATAATGCGTAAGGACCGTCTTAAAATCTCGCGAAACGATAATGTAACATGTCTTCGGAAAATATACTTAAAGTATCGTTGTCGGATTGTCGCAACATGCTTGACCGTGCCTTCACACACATTGCTATTTATTTATCAATTGCTTGCTATAATTACAGTATGTACGAAAGCGTGTAGCAAGCCAATAAAACAACATTTTACAAACTAAAAATTATATACAAATATTTTTCTCCATATCGTCATGCAGCGCCAAAATGCAGCTGAACATTGATTTAATGAACTAATAAAAAAAAATTAAGGGTCTGTCCAAATACAGAAACATTGCCATCCAATTCTTTGCTCCAATCTAGACTTCGAAAATTGATTTATGTTTTCAAAAACTTACGCCATGTAGCCGACATTTCAATCCTAAAAAAAGTTTATAAGGCACTTTGTGAATCGCTATTAACTTATTGCATTTCAAGTTGGGGTGGAGCCTCCAAAACCGTACTACTTCCTCTTGAAATAGCACAACGGGCAATTTTAAAGGTAAGCTCTTTCCGACCCATTGATTACCCTACACATCTATTGTATCAATCTTGGAACTTACCCACAGTTCGTCAACTTTACATATTAACTGCGATTCTCAAACAACACTCTCTTACCCCCTTAGACAGGAATAATCTTCTTAAAAGACGTCGTAATGCTGTGGCTCCTAGATCTCGGCAATTTAAACATTCTTTTACTCATAGGTTTTTTTGTTTCAGCGGTCCTTTCCTCTACAACAAACTTAATACAACTCTAAATATTTACGCACTAAATAAACAGGAATGCAAAACTAAATTATTAGACTTTTTACTCACATGTGATTACCAAACTACTGAAGACCTTCTTAAAACATTGACATAAAATTACACCACAAACACACAAAACACATGCACACAACTCACAATATCGATTGCAAATTAAGATTTTTTTTTTTTTTTTGTTAAGTGATAAATTAATTAAACTTAACACGCAAATGCTGTTATATTGTCTAACTTCTTTTCTGGGAAGAGAACTGCGTCCTGAAATACAGGCTCGGCCTAGCTCAGGCGCAGTTGCGCATTTATATTAATTATGCATTTGTTACTAAGTTGAATTCATTGCTCAAGTATTGTACAATTTTTATGGATAAATAAAATTATTATTATTATTATTATTATTATTATTATTAATTAAAAAGTCAAAAAACTCTAAAATAATACAGCGTTATGTATTCTAGTTTGGTTCGCATAGTTGTACATTTTTACTACTTATATAAAAAGGAAGGCCCTACGTGCTTGCTAGAATTGTTTAATGAGTAGGTGTACGACCATTTTTATAGTCTTTAGTGGTGGGTGATTGTCACAGAACAAAGAAACGCCTTGGTTGCCACTATTAGAGAAGCATAGAGATTTATTTTTAATGAATGGCCTCTCGAAGGCCAACCTCTCGGTCGGTCTCGGTCTCCATACCTTTCATATGGAAACTAGACTTGTAGAAGCTACACTTAATACACGCCACGCGACTTGGTTCTACGTATTAATTCAGCGTGTTACACGTATGCGTCGGTCTAATGTAGTTCTAGCTTGATAATTTAGGGATGAATTGAGAAGTACAGCACAGGCTAACTCGAGCAAGGGACGGAGCGGGCGTTGACAAGAACGTTACGGCGGGCCTTGGTGGCGACAATGGAACAGCGGTCTCTGAAGCGGTTTGCGAAGGGTGCCAGTTTCCCTGGAGCTCTTCTGGAGTAGAATAATAGGATCATCGAAACTGTAAAACCTATATCAACTGTAATATGAGTGTTACCATTTTGCTCATAGGCATTGACGGAACGTGACAAATTCGAATACGGGCAATGAGAGCCGACATTTATACTCGTCCGCCTTACCCACACATTATGAGTAATGACGTGTTTGAGGGATTCCGTTCTCTGTAGAGATGGCAGTTTTACTTATACATATGTAGGTGCAACTAAAAGGACCACTAACGGTAGGACGCGGACGACAGGACCAATTTCAGTTATCGTTGCGATCTTGATAGTAAACCATTGTGCGTATTCGGTCTGAGTAGCGATCACATATGCCCCTTTTTATTTGTGTCGAGGCTAGTTTTCTAAACAGGGACATTTTCTAACATCTTCCTAATGACGGTCAAGATTGAAGATAATCTAGCACTTGCCGTGTATGGCTGAAACTGTTTTGATGCAAGATTTTTTCTATTTGGTCACACCTGTTCTGCTGATGATTTCTCATTAACACTACAAGTTCATAAAGACTCCCGTAGAGAGTCGTGACGCGAAAATACGTTTTTATTGAAATTATTGTGTCAGTTTAGTAATTTAACAATCACTTCTATTCAAGCGGATTGACGTATTGTTGTTACTTTATCGTGCATCAGCAGAATTTGTGAGTTTCTATGTAGGAAAAAATCTCCGAAACTACTGAACCGATTCTGAAAACTTTTTCACTAATGTAACTGCACTATCCTCGAGTGCTATAGGCTATTAATTATTTTCGTATCATGAGTTAAGCGGGCGAAGTCGCTGGCAGAAGGCAGTCCATAATAAACAGAAATCCTAAGATAATTATAAATCTACTCCAGAATATTGAATCAAACAAAGGATCATGAACACTCGAACTTAATTCAGAAGTTCCTAATTTAGTAACAAATGTAACGAACAGAGGGGAACACCACATTGCTGTAATGTTCAAATTAATATGAGCTCGTTAGCTACCTCTGAGAACAGAGTAATTAATGGTGAACATAATGAGAACAGCATCTTACATTTACATATTACGAATTACAATAGAAGATTCGTTTTGTTTGTAGGAATTATTTATGAAGGTTAGTGTCATGTGTAAACGAAGACAGTCTAACAATATGATGGCTGGATTCCCAGAGTAATTGACTGATTAAGTTATTTTTTTTCGGTGGGTAAATCATTTAATGACATCCTCCGCTCTTGGGCGGTGTGGGAGATAGTGTCAGACTTTTACTGACTAAAAACCCACTCCTGTTCCTTCGTTGCTTTTTCTACCGGGGCTGAGCTATCTTTCGAAAGGTAGGACTGATTAAGTTTCAGAGTATTTAGATCAAACGTTTTTTTATATATTTTTCCCCTTCTTAGTCCTTAGGCATTAAAATCAATCATCTAATTGATAGTTATAAAAGAACGGAAACTTAACAGACCGGAACAAAATTAAAATTTCACAAGCGTCCATGAAAATGGAAGTAAAATCCGGAAAGCACTTAAAACAGGCTCGTGGGATCATAACAAGTGCTATAGAGATGTCGATGAAGCACCGGTCGCCGAGCTCGCCTTGAATAATCTATCCATTATCGATATTAGGCCCCAGGTGAATGACGACGACGGAATTCAAGACGCGACGGCTGAAGCGATTAAAACTGAGAATGATTAATACTGAACTTAATGACATACTTGGTTCTACTTTACCTTAGGGAAATACAAGTACTATAGAATAGAACACATTGAACACAATAGACTTTATTGTATACCAAAACATAACACAACTTATAAATAAACACACAGTTAACGATAATGATAGTCAAAATTTTAAAAAATCCTATAGAATCGCAGAGAGAAACAAGATGAGAATGGTGTAACATCGTGAGTATTGGTTGAAGAAAAGCGAGGACTTCGCTTAACAGAAGATGAAGTGGGGCTGTGGATGATGAAGATAGAGATAGTTGAAAGAAAAATCAAATCATATTCAAAGAGAGTTTTAATACATTTCGAATACCGCCAATTAGAGACACAATAGAAAGACAATGACAGCGCGAACGCGCTTAGAAGATTTTTCTTAAACGTATCCCAACAATGAGCCAGCTTATCTCAACATCAGATGCGCATCTTAATCAGCACTTAAACACCCATCAAGCGACTTGTTTACCGGGTCGGGGGCGGTAAGGCAATAAAGCAATTTTACACATTATATCTCGCACCACGCAAACGCAGACGTAAGGCGACAAGTAGCAATGGTTGATGCTTAGCAAACAATAGACGACCGTGACCGTCTTCGGGTAAAGGTTAGGTCATGTTGAGGAAAATTGAATATAAATAGTCATAAATATTAGTATGTAGTTAATGAGCTCAAACTTATAACAGATACAGAAACAGATAAACAGAAACTTGATTTTAACTGAAAGAAAACGAATCTGAGAAAAATCTTTCGCAAATGATCTCAAAATAGTTAGTGTTTTATCAAATATCCTCCGTATTGTCGCTAGTTCGTTGGTAAACATCCATGACATATCGAGTTTCCTCTATACTTCAAGACCCCGTAGCCATTTGAACATCTTTGAAGCCAGAATGTTTACAATTGTACACCAGTCTTGTCAAGGGGTAAGGTACCAAATAATTTCTAGGTTGTGGAAGTCAGATAAGACCATGTAGAGCTGAAAGCTGATTCTAACATAGTTGGGAAGAGGCTAAGTAGGATTAGGTCAATCGCAGAAAACACAAGCATAATAATGAAAAGGAGATGAATCGAATTCGATCCACTTAATCACGTTCCCTAGCTTACGGGAGAGACGGGATTGGATAAGGGCTAGCATCAATCATCTAGGATAGGGCACTAATAACTAATCTACATTCATGAATTCTGCCATCAAGCGTGGTGGCTATGGTAATATCTGTACCGTGATTGTTCATTACGACCTCTCATGGACGCCCATCGTTGGAAACATCGTTTGTGTGTAAGATGGTTTAGGAAAAGCAATGTAGGTTGAAGCCTATCAATATTTGCGTTTATTAGATTTTTAATAACTGCCATGGGTCTCACCTGGCAGGCATTTGAAGCGTAAACATAATTGCGAGATTACGGTTGCGAGATTGTTGGAAATGTAAATGGTAACTGAAAGAACACAGACGGATTTTTAGTCAGTAAAAGTCTGTCGGAAGTGACAGAAGACTCGCTTCACACAGAGCGAAATGAGTTATTTGATGATTTCTCAGTTCAAAAAAAGTGTCTTCATATTTGGCATAGATGAAGTTTGATATGTTTTGAATAAGTAAGAATTTTTTTAAGAATAAAATTTGTGTCTACAACCTGGAGACCAGTACTATATTTTAATTTTTTCAAGAATTAAATTATGGAAAAATGTTCACTTCTACAAATAACAGCAAACACAAACACTTTTCTTAGAAAATGAAGGGTACGTTTTCTTGGAAAACGATTTATTACTACAGCTATTTCCACAAATAATAACTATGTTCACACCTCGACTTATAAGTTAGAACAGCCTTTCAACATTAATATTCAGTTTCATCCTTGGCACCCATTGACTCCAAGTTTATAGCTGCAAATACTTATGTTAATATATTGCACTTTGTTTCAAGTCCTATTGTAGTTAACATATGTATCTATTTGCATGGAAACCATTGTTGGTCGCTCAGATATTTTTAGTTTAATTTATGGCTTGAAATATTTATGATTCGGTAGCAGTAGGTAGTTCTTGTCTTGGATGTTTTTGGACCGTTTGGCCTTGAAACGTAAAGATCAACTGAAGGACACTGGTGACACGGCTGGTGTTGAATAGCAGCGCTGTGGCTCTGTCTTACACGAGCCCCAGCATTATGCTGAGCAGCCGTTTTGCGCGGATGTGACGCATATCCTATTTACCTGCTAGTTTTAGGTCGTCATTGTTATTTGTTTCATTTATTTTTTTAATATATGCGCCATGTTTGACGCAAATAAACTCTTTTTCTATCTTTCTTTTCTTTCAGGTGGGTTTTAGTCACTAAGACGAAACGCCATCTCCCAAAGTTGATTAAGCTATACTTATTAGACAAGCCTTGAAGCCTTATGTTTTTTGAGGTGGGAAATCATGAAATAGCCCTTTTCACTCAGGGATGAGCGAGAGATAGTGTCAGATCTTTTACTGACTAAAACCTGCTTGTTCATTCAGTTGTCATTTGCATTACAGGGGCCACGGTAAATTTTTCGATCAATCCCGTAACTTTGGCAGATATCGGCTTTAGTGGGCGAAAAACCAGCCATATCACGCTAGAATAATCCGGAGATACTCCCAATGAACGGCGTCTGTTCTATCTTCCAAAGTAATACGCAACCTATCCAAAAGGCAACACGAAAGCCCTCCCAACACCCACACAATTTCCTATAAACAACTATCCAAACGATTACATCAAGCACATTACATAAACGCACGTTTCCGTCCGTCCGTCTGTCACGGACAAACGCGAGCTGACTATACATCGGCACTTGTTTAATTCATGAATCGCCATCTTTGGGCAAGCAGCGCGTGCGTTAGGTTAGCGAAATACATGTAATCAGTGTTATTTTTATTTAGTTAAGTAAAGGGTTGTGCAAGTCCATTGTAGATTGGATTTAAGTACGAGATATTGTTTTTGATAGATAGGTTAAAATAGAAAAACGGGAAAATATCTTACGCTAATCGTAAGTAAAATAGGACAAATGCAGAAAGATGATGATAAGTTAGGCCCAAATATATTGAATAAGATTTACGGCAAAAAAATTGACATTCATAATTTATATGGCTGTAAGAAAGATGGCAATGCAAATGATGATAGCGAAGATTCTAATGTTAATCTAATCAAAGTTGACGTTGACTTGGCAGTTGCTGTGTTAAATGGCAAACTAAAATCTTGTTAGATGGCAGGATCCATCGTCTAGAACATGATCATCATCAACCTTTTCAATGTTCCAACTGCTGGGACTAAGGCCTCCTCTCTAGGAGAGGGAATGGGCCGTAATCCACCACGCGGGCCCAGTGCGGGTTGGTGAATGTCAAATGTCTTCGAATTTTCAGTTCTAGGAAATGCCGCTTTCCCCACGATGTTCTTCGTCTAGAATATGTTCGTCAATTTAGCAGAAATCGACAGAACAACAAAGTCAATCCGCTAAGCCTTTTCCTAAATGGTTTGGCGTCGGCTTCCAGTCAAATATTTTACAAGGAGCAATTGTATATTTGACCTGCAAATAAATGGGTAACACGATACACGTTGGCAATACTGTTTCAGATTTTTTGACTCACGAATATCTCTGATAACAAACAAAGATCCATAAATGACACAAAGAACCAACGGCCTAAGAAATGTTAAAATTGAGGATAAGCCATCTCATTAAATTGAAATAATCACCCATCCACAGATTGACCTTGGAGATCACTCTGGCGGTTGTTATGACTAAGCCATGAGGTCCTCAAATCGACAGAACCATATTAGGAACATATTGCCGGTCTAAACGCAGCATACACACAATCGTGACCACACGACAAGTGCACGGATGACAGCACAGTATCAATTGACATAATGGCTTGACGATTGTGTCGACGCTAACAAGGGAAGATAACAATACGCCGCAGATACAGTCGCTAGTTTGTCTTTGAATTGATAAAGTTGCAAGACAGTATCGGTAAAACTGAGCGTAAACAAAAACATCTTGATGCTTGCGATACTATTTATCGCAAGCATCAAGATGTTTGTGCATTGAGTGACAGTTGAAGGATTGTTGCTGTTAGTGAAACAGATGCTGCATCTAGCGTCGAAATCAACTTATATCATCAGAATTACAAAAGCTTAGGGAGAAGTCTGTTATTACCCTCAATCATCCCAAGCAGGCGTAGAAGATATTCATGAGACCTTTTAAGCGTTATGATAAACAAAGACCCACATAAGTGTAACCAAACAACAATCGCATTCATTATTTTTTGCAGATTAGTCAAGACTGCTATGCAGTTACATCTGCAACTATTCTTTTGCAAAAAGGTGCCTAGTTATACAGATCCAAACAGTGGAATAGCATTGTTCACTAGCCCGGCACCTCCTAGTCATGGAAAGCACGTCAAGCCATGGTTCGACTGTCATTTGTAGATCTTCACTACGGACAGTCCGAAGCCAGAAACTGTATCACCAGTCTTACCAAGGGGTATCATGTCATGCAGTTACTGAGTTGTGGATGGACGACAGATAGGTAGTCGATCCATATAGGATACTGGTATTGAGCTGTATCCAGTTAGAATAGAAGCCAATATAGATGGCAATAGGCTAGGCAGATTGACTACTTCATCACTTCTGAGTACGCATGTGACTCGTTTCTCTCAATTCAATAACAACTTGAGCAGAATGATAAGTAGCTAATACATGCTACTTTTATAAGACTTAGCATTACTTAGAATTCTGTGGTACGAGTAGGAGATAATGTTATTCGGTTTCTTCTAGCGAATGCTTGTAGAAATAGCTAAACTAGATTATAAGGTAGGATTGCTGACGTGATATGACTGAGGATAGAGTTAGGATTTATCAAATTGGGATGCATGTTTTAATCGTAATTTACTTTCCAATATACGAGATAATTACTATATGATACAAAACCACGAAATAGTTTACATAATAATTACGAATTTAAACAAACATTTTATATCTGCTAATAATGATAATCATTTCGAAGGACTGAAGTAAGGTGTAAAAGATGATATTTTTGAAGAAGAAGACAGTGAATTAAATCGTAACCTGTGAGAATGGAAAAGAAAAACATGTATGTAAACTCTAAGTATCTAAATAAGAAAATCCATTAATAGTCATACGAATTTTCTATAAGAAGCTATTAACCCAATGGAGATGAAAACAACACATTAACTCCGATTAACAATTTAAACCCAGGTCTTAACTTAGAAAAGCGTTTTCATCTAGATTAGTATTCTAAATTCGCGAATGCATACATGTATATTTTAGAGAGTTACCGCATTGTTTTTCTAACTTGTTATACATATTGATGAGGAAATCCTTTAGGAAAAATTTAATGCTATCTTCGTTAAGTCAGAGAGGTAAATAAAGGGTCTTTTAAGAATTCATGACGATGCTTCAGATGGAAAGCGAGGTATTATTTATGAATTCAGAGGTCTTTAGGTGGCTTTTCATTTCTTTTGTTGTTTTTATCCATTTCATGTTAAAGATGTTTATGGGTCTTCAGAAGGCAGTTATGTCTCTGTATATATTTCTAGTAGGACTTATCTATACTTATTTTATCAAAAGAGAAAATGTTTTGTTTGCGTGTAAAAAGTATTTTCTGAAAATACTTGATCGGATTACGAAAAACGCGTTCGTTATAACTTCTTTTAACCTTGTAGAAAATACGGTTTCTGTGGAATAGGACAAGGATGCCAAGTTGGTTTTAAGTTAGTAAGATGATGACGACTATTCTATACTTCGATATTAAAATGCGACACATCTGAAAATAGCATTTGATGAAATACAAATATATACACCTTCAACATAACCTGGACATGACGTAGAAGCTTTGCTTACTAATTTATTACAGTACAAATATTGTCCTAAAATATACCCGGTACAACCAACTGGGACCTATATAAAGTTTTTATCTGCTTGGAACACCGCCAGAATTTCATCAGCTATAGTTACTCATAACCTATGGCCCTGGAGCCTATTTGGCATGAAATTTGTCGCCAAGCTTGGTCCATATTTGACACACAAAGGAACATTATCGGTCCATATTGAACAGAAGTAGGTAGCTGCTATAAAATCAATCACGTCGGTTTTGGAACTGTCTTGTTATAGGGCAGTGATTGAGACAGATGCAGATTGGGTTTACCATGGTTCCTAATGATGCCAAGGCTTCGGAAATGTTCGGAAGAGATCCGTCTGAAGAGATCTGTACTGGAACGCAAAGGGGAAAGGAAGGAACACAGTCCCTCTCATTCCACCCAGAGGAAATTTACAAAAAAAGGGTTTCTAACGACTGCATTAGGTACCTTAGATTTGGACTTGATATGTGTTCCTTTATGGACTATTAGTTACGTGTTCCATTGGACTTTGTCGGAATATAAGTAAGAAAACCATTCGGGACTGGACACAGTTTCAAAGTGCAGCTTAACGTAGCAAATGATACTTGATCATGGAAAACTTTGTACGAATGATCTTTCGAGCCATTAAACACACTGTAACACCTAACCCAATACACTTGCCAAATCCTTCACGATAGATACGAGTAATCACAAGATGAAGTTTGTCTAGCGTTCTGTTTTATCAATCGTAGAAGCGAATTTATTGTTGCAGAACTTAGTATCTGCAAACTTGGACCAAGATAGGTTGAAGTCATGTGTATAAGAAAGTTACCTTTATTCTTGTAAGAATGTCCAGTTTGGCTTTGGGTTTTATCTTCCATCTTTAAGGATCATAAGTTAAAAGATTGGTAAATAGTCATTCTTTTGGCAATCCACATTAGAGCCTTTGTGGTCGATTATGATTACAATACACTAAAGGCTGATTTTGAATATGATAAAGAATCTCCTTCAATGCGATTTATGTTTCCGTTAAATTCCGCCTCCATCATTTCTCCGTTAAATTTCTTTGTTCGACCAGTATGTGGCTACTTAAATTTTTAGTGTACTAACCTTATGATAGGTGTCTTTCTGCCAGTTCTTGATTTGGGCCATGACGTCATTGACGAGTCGGTCACGTACGCTGAGGTGTAGGTCTGAGAGGCGTTCTGCCTCCACCATGCCGCCTTTCCACGCGGCTTCCATTGTGCCATATTCTGGGCCTGGGAAGGAAAAATAGAGGTTAGTAATAATCGTTTATTAGCTTTAATATGATTTTGGAAAAGAGGTACTTTTAGGGGCACTAAAATCCAGATATCGCACAAGACAGAGATGTTTGGAAGTACAAAAACCTTAAAACTACTAAAACCTACTTCAAAACAATCGAAGAAAGTTCTATTTCTAATTTTACGAGTATTGTCAACGTTATCATCATCATTCTGTTGTCCTAATCCCAATTCTTTCGGGATCATTTCATCATATAAGTCAGTAGTCACCCCCTCCTAGTCTATTTCGCTTTCACATAGACCATTCATCATTTCTTTTTATTGTCAACGTAAAGTTACTCAATTGTTAAAAAAAAGAAACAAACAAGATGTCAATCAGTCTGTTAATGGTCGTCAAAGTATTGACCAATGCAGCGGTCGGTGACCTCGAAAGCTGGTTATGTCAGATCGCAAACTCTTGATATTCAACTAGTTTGTGCCAACGGCTTCGTCCCAATGAAAGGAGAAAATATTCCCAAGGGAACAAACTACCTCCGTGACGTCTCTTTTATTATCAACATCATTATTTTAGCCGAAAGGCGTCCATTGGCCGCTGTAAAAACAATCTGGCCAAATGGGATATCCTCGACCGATCTCTAGCACAGTGCCAGTGCGGAGCCTCTCCACAGGACATGCACCACCTACTTTGCTGCCCATCCCGCATAACACCCTGCAGTTTTCAGGATCTATACGATGCCTACAATAGAGCCGTACAGGTTGCCAAATATTGGTCAGAAAAAGTATTGTTTGAGAGCATCGATACGAAAAGAAGAAGAAGAATGGATAATTAGAGGTATACCTTTTATACCAAATAACGCCAATAACAAGATGAACCTATTACCAGTATCGGGGGTACAAATCCAGAATACGAATAAAATGTACATGGTAAGTGATGTGTGTGTACAAAAAAACCTGTCCTTATGTATGCCGCGCGCCCATTTAAATTCGTCTACACGAAAGTGATAGCCCGATAACCCAAGTTACTTAACCTGTCTATATTTTTTCTGCGAATCGTTGTCGGCACCAATTCGCTCGATCTCATAATAACTTTCATTGCGCTTGCTGTAATGCTGTAGGTCGTAGTGGAACCGGTTGGGCGTTGTGGTCGACAAAGTGCTACACTGATGGTTACAGACGGTGTTCGTATATTGAAATTAGACGAGAGTAATGGGGATAAAGGTGATGAGAAAATGTGAAGATGTCATGATTGTCGCGGAGATGAGGTATTGCTACATGAAACTGAATTAATGCACACATCCCAATTAGAAAATTAAGTTACAATCATATCACTGAAATTTTACTTAAATGCACCTAGGTAGTGTTTCTTTTTAAATTGTTATCCTAATTGTAGGCAATTTATATGGGAATCGGCGTACACTAGAATTTATTAAAATAGATATTTTTTATCCTGAAATAATAATAATAATATTCCACAACTATCACACAACGCCGTCTAGTCCCAAGCTAAGCAGAGCTTGTGTTATGGGTACTAGACAACTGATAAACATACTTATATATTTCTAAATACATACATATTATAGATAAATTACACCCAGACACAGAACAAATGATTATGCTCATCACACAAACATTTGTCCTGGGTGGGAATCGAACCTACGACCTCCGGCATAGCAGTCAGGGTCACTAACCACTAGACCAACAGGTCAGTCCAGTTCAGAAATAATTCTAATGTATTTGGATAAAATTAAAGGATAAATAATTTGAGGATAAATTCTGCCGATTCTGCACATACCTACCTACTACTTTCAATAAAATCAGATCGTGTTTATTATGTTACATGAATCATAATGTATATTTGCAGTGGCAAAGAAGCCGGCGACTTAACTGATGGTTAGTGGTCAACTGGTCACTGGACATCAGTAATACTTACCAGGGGCCCTTATGTATGTTATCTACCTTTTAAAATCTCATTGAAAAGACTTCAGGAGGAGGACTTTAAACCAAAAAAAGTGAATTTATGGATGTCAGGAAAAAATAAGCTATCATTTAAGGTTACAAGATAATTAATTTTACCTCTTTTAGCATTCATTTTTATTGGGATTTTTCTTCGAACGTAATAAAATTAACATAACAAGAATACTGCTATCGCCATCATTTCCTTACAGGTTGTAATAAGTTGTAATACTTAAATGAGAAACGAGCAGTAATAAAAGCGACATAATCAGCTACGTATAACAAGCCAGCCTCATCGGTCTTAAGGCGGCCATTTTCGCAAGTGAATTTCATAACAACAAGAGTTACACACCATGACGTAAGGGTGCACCAACCCGATGACCGTTAACCTACCATTCTAATTCAAAACGACCACTCGCGACACTTTCGATTTTTAAATCGGCCAATGAGGTATGTAAAACACGCCTTCGGCGAGTTTCGGGCCGATTCGAGTTCGTGATTCGAATACAAGTTAACTGAATCTTTCGATCCTTGATATTCGATTAACTTTCCTTTTCATTAAGAATGTTTTTATTCACGACACATTTTGTTGCTCAACAGCGAGAAAATTCGTTATCGACGATCAAGTTATTCTTGCTGCGTTCGTGATCCTCGAATGTAAAAGTGATTGCTGAAGAAATTTATTGAGTTACTTTCAGAATCCATAAAACTATTATATTAAATCTTTTTTCTCGGCAAGACATAATAAAGTATACCTAAAATGTAGTTGGGTTTTATTGTACTCGTATTCTAAATTATATATTTATAAAATATTGAAATTCACTACATTACAAGATTTATTACTATTTTACGGAGCATATAATTATTAGTAATGCAACAGTTATAAATAATGATTTGGTAGTGTTAGATTAGAATGTATATTTTTAATTGTAGATAATCATAATCCTTAAACCATAGAGCAAAGATCAATCGATAATGCAATGATAACAAAAAAGATGTTACAATAAAAAGGAGATAAATCAGTTGTTTGTACGTTTGTAAAGGTTAATTCTCTGTAAGCACCTACTGATAGAATTACAAAAATTTGTTCACTGCTTGAATACAATACTGTATGTAATATATTATAATTATCTTGTACGCATGTTTGTCACCTAACTCCTAAACAGCTTGACCGATTTAGATGATATTTTGTGTGTATATTTAAATGAGTCCCTGGTTTATTTGAAAATACAACAGAAAGATAGGTGGCGCTACAATCAAGTTTTAATTTCTTTTTTTCTGACGTTAGCTTTAGGGCAGGGCAACGACTGTTTATTAT
This sequence comes from Mythimna lalbum, assembly GCA_949319445.1. NCBI lineage: Eukaryota > Metazoa > Arthropoda > Insecta > Lepidoptera > Noctuidae > Mythimna > Mythimna lalbum. Next base: position 11,548,863 of record OX439357.1, on the reverse strand, counting down.
GCTAGTTTATTATGATAATAATGTATGATATAATGCAATTGTATATGTTGCTGTGCCCGTAACAAGGTTTATGTTTGAGACGGTATACTTTTGTACATCCAACAACATGTATGCATGCAATAAATAAATAAATACAAACCATATTTTATATTATATATAGATATTTTTTCCAAAAATAAATCGTACGTTTATCGATATTTTACTAGCATAGATAATATAATAAAAGATTGTGCAAGTACACACATAGTGATTTCAACAATAATATCTTTAGTGAATTCAGAACAAGGCCTTGTGCATTTTTGTAATAAAATGAATATCGATAGCCGAATCGAATTTTGTTATGAGACTTATAAAAGATGCATAATATGGGGTCAAGGACGCGGTGATTTTAGAAACCAAAAGTATTATGAAAATATATTAGAGGCTAGCTGACCCGACAGAGGTCATTCTGTCAAAAACTATTGGACTATGGATTGACAGTTACCCCTAATATTGACAGCTATAAACAGAATTTAACAAGCTTTTAATGAAAATGTTTTTTTATAGCAATCTTTTATAGCAATCTTTTATAGCAATCTTTTATAGCAATCTTTTATAGCAATCTTTTATAGCTCGGTATACCTAAATAAGTAATTAATACACTCAAGACGAATCATATGAACCCAAACTCAATGGTGTTGTATCGTTTAACTGCCAAGTTCCTATAGCCACCTTCCAATTCCATCATCAGATCAGCTCCAAGTCAAAATAATTTTGCATTGTCATCTGATTTATACATGCATGCAAAATGTCAGCTCAATTGGTAACCGAGAAGTGGACCAAATTGAATTTGCAAGATTTTATTACAGACAAACATCGGGACAGGTGAAACTAAATAAAAGCTTGTAATAAAGGGTTATTAAAATCCATAGCAGTTTGAAGTCTGGTCGCGGATTTTTCGAAATCTGTTAAAATATTTGCCAGTCGATTATTACGTTAAACACCGAAAACTAATCCATATTCATATGATTATAAATTCATCAGAACCAGGTAGATACTTGAATTCTAATCTGTTTTTAAATAGCCTATATTAATGTGGCCACATACATAAACAATAACTAATATTATAAAGACGAATGATTTTTATTTTTGTATTTTTATTTGTAATTTATAAAAAAAAAAAAACAATATATCTACTGGTCACTGGCCAGATGTAATGAAAAAAAAAATGTAATTAGGTAAAGTATTTTATTTTTTTGGGAGTAAAATGTAATCTAAAAAACTAGCACTTAAACTTTACGCTAGAACTACATTAGACCGACGCACACGTGTAACACGCCTGATTTACGTTGAACGACGTCGCATGGCGTGGAACAAGTGTAGATTTAAAAGTCAAGTTTCCCTAGAAATGTATGGCGATGCAGCCAGATCGGTGTGTGTGACATACCTCGCTGTCCCCAGCGAATAATATCGTAATCGACTATTGCGATAGAAGTGCTTTTATGAGAAATTATTGTTCTAGAGGTGCGATTACACCCTGTGAATTTTTTTCACGTGAATCGTGCTATTACTTTTCGAGTTAGACATTTTGTAATGAATTTACCTGTAGTATTCACCTCTTAATAAAAACTTTTTGGTATGACGAATATCATCGCAATAGATTAATACTGACTCCTCACAAATTTCCCATTCCCAGTAAATAGTAATTACAAATTTAATCAACGATCTCGCTATGTAAACCTGTTAAGAAGTTATAATCAAAAAACGGTTTTTTTTATTTTTCCTGTAAAATTTGGTGTTTTTAGTTACGATATTATTCGCTGGGGAAGGCGACCTGTGTAGTTCTACCTTAAAGGTTCCTTGGCAGGATCGCCAAAGGTAATGTGACTGTGTATGTTTTTGAACTTTACTGGTCAGAAGGAGAAAACAGCTGACATAAGTTAGCCATCATATAAACAACTATCGTTGCACAAAACTCACTATCGACACACGACATACTAATATTTGTTGGACAAAGCACACCCGTATAATGTGTCAGTGACGTCACGTCCAGAACAAACGATAATTTCCCAACCGAAGTGGTACAGTAAATAGTTGGTACTCCAAACTATTGTACGTGCTTCTCTGCGTTTTGCAGTTCCCTATTGCACATTTATATTTGTTTACTGTAGGTTATGTTACCCAGTGAAAGCGTATGGTGATAGCAGTGTGTTTCCTGATAGCTACAACCCGAGAATCTTTAAGTCGAGAGTGAATAGGTTTCTTCTAGGTAAGCGCGTTCCATCTTCGCTTTCCATCAGATGAGATAGCGGTCAAGCTCAAACCTATCAACAATAAAAAAAGCAATAATCAACATCATCTCGCCTTTTCCCAGCACTTTTTTTTAGGTGGGAAATCATACAGTGACATCTTCTGGCCTTGGGTGGAAGAGGCGTGGGTTAAGGCTGGAGGGCGTGTCACATTTTAACTGTCTGAAACCCACTCCTGTTCTTTCTTTGCTTTCGTTTCAAAGGTTCTCTTCCGCACTACCTATGAAGCCTTTTTCCAACACTAGCTTTGCCAATCGGATGCGGCTTAATAGCCGTGGTTTTCATGGAGCGACTACCTATCAGACCTAACCTAGTTACTAAACAACACAATACTGCTTGGATAGACTGATAGCTAGACTTTCTGGCGTCTAACTACCTGTAAGGACTGTCAAAGATCTACGAATGATAACCCGGATTATGATAGGCATGAGTGTACTATGGGGTTGACGCATCCATGTGCATAAAAACCCCGAATTCGATAAAAAAAAAAGAAAAAAGAAACCCGGATTAACGGCTTAATACGTGCATTCAGAGGCACGGAGCGTGAAACTATATTCGGGTTTCGTATTATACTAAAAATGTTGAATATGCTTAAAATGCATATTATGCATATAGTACGGAAAAGACGGGAATTTCAAAGAACACATACACATATAACATAGGTAAATAAATTTACCAAGGTAGCCATGCCACACCAGCCATGGAACCCTGATCTTGACGATGATGATGAAGGTGATGGAGTAAGAAATCATTGCACATTACAATGTACATTTTGTACATTAGTAGCAAACACAAAACTAGGTATTGAAAGTGAGTCGCTTACATACAAGCTACGCCGTCGTGTTTTATGCTAATTTACGAGACTTGTTCGAATGATGCAATTTCTAAGTATGCAGTTTGCATCCTCTTGAAGTAAATCCTCATTCTTAAAGGAGCATTAAGAAACCAGAAGTTAGAACTGGGTGTTGATTGGTTGAAGCCCACCACTGGGCTGCGATGATTTAAAACGAGATGTATGGGGCCCTAATTGCGTAACTCATTAAATCGTATATTTTTACACGACTGGGCGACTCAAAGGAGGGTAATGTGTTTATCAGCCCGCGTATGTATGTTTGATCCCTTGCGGCACTCGGGAGACAAACGCCGGAGCCGAATTTGATCATTGACTTGCTTATTTACGAGTTAGCTGGTTTTACAAAATTGAGAACATGTATTTATTATTGTACTTATTTATTATCTGTTTGTCTTCTATTAGGTTGCGTCTAGCACTTTCTAAGCCTATGTTTTAATAATTTTGAAAATCATCTTTAGATTTTGATTTCATTTCGAGTAAGTGATTAAGTGATTCGTATTGGACTATATCTCTAGGAATGTAATTCTAGCTTTCGTATCTAATGCTATCGGTCAAGAAATTTATAATAGAGGTGGAATTATTACATACAAATCACAGTATATAGTATATACCATATTTTGATGTAAAATGCCCCAAACCAAAGCCATGCGGTCTAATGATTTAAAATACTTGTAAGGTATTGGTTAATCAGGAAAATCGTAAAAAAAATCGTTAAAGTCAACTTTTAAGGTTGTTTTCACTTAGAAATTGGACCACCTCTTTTCTTTAGGGATTAATGACAAACCACTTTCTTGGCGCTACGCGGCTGAATATTTAATTTCCAATTTGAGGCGACACAGCGGGTGAAGACGCCTTAAAAATAAGGATTTAAAAGGTTTAAAGCTGTTTGGATATTACGTTTGGCGTTTTTTATGCAGGAATACATCTAATATAGGTAGGTACCATCGCGGTAATTTCTGCTTAATCATTTAAAAAAAAATAGCTTGAATCCTTTTTTTTTTTTTTTGCGGCGCAGCGCCAAATCAAACCCTTTGAAGTTTTCGTTTCGAGTGCAAGCAAAAATGAAGTTTGCGGTGGTCAGGCAGAAGTGACTTTGATGTTATCAAGTTAGAAGAATCCATACTTAATACTATAAAAAAAGCTGAAACTGTTTGTCTGTTTGTTACCATTTTACGTTAATTAATGTTACCAGTAAACAGATTTGGAATAATTTCCGAGTTTCAGGCGAGTGAAGCCGCTAGCAGAATGTGTTATAATTATTGTTGATTGTTATATAATTAATCTATAACTGTGGTGGGAATCAGATAGATGCGAGTCGCACAGGACCGCTCACTGTGGCGACACTTGGGGTGGAATATACCCAACAGTGGACATCTTTCGGCCGAAATGATGATGAATGTAATCTGTATATTGTATGAATGGTAAGAATCCCTTACCAATAAACTACTATGACTATAGGTACAACTCGTTCTATACCAGATACCAGTTAAGCAATACTTATGAAAGCATAAAATACCAGCAGCTGGACACGAGCCTCAATAGAGTCGACGTGAACATTCATAATACATTCATGTCGTAAGACATGGCCGATCTTTTGATTAATCAATGAAGAAATATTATGAATAAGTTTCCGGTTTTAATATAAAGCGTGTCGGTGGTTTAACTGGTAGGGTTCCGTATGACGCCCGGGTTGTGAGATTGTTCGAAAGAGTTACTGCGGCACTGGAACACAAACTGCAACTGTCACATCTTATTGTCCTTGTCCTGTTTTATTTGGGGTCGGCGCAACACGATTTTTTCTTCCATTCTGTCCTGTCTAGAGATGTGCCGTTGCCGGCAATATTGCCGTGAAGTGGGAATATTGGTGGGAATATTGCCGGGAATATTCCCCGATGTATGAATATTGGTGGCAATATTGCCAGAAATATTCCCAGTTTGCCGGCAACGGCACATCTCTAGTCCTGTCACTCGTCACGCTATCACTAACTCCTTTTACTTTCATATCACTTCTCACACAATCCATCCATCTTTTCTTTGGCCTCCCTCTCCCCACACACACACCTCACATGTAAACTCTTGTCTTTTTAAGAAACATGCGTTTCGTCTCTCCTATTCACATGACCACACCAAGACAAACGATTCCTTTTCAACTTTTCAGTCACTGGCGCCACTTTCAAACTTCCCCTAATATACTTAATTCTCACTTTACCCATTCTCGTCACACCACACATCTTAACATTCTTATCTCCGCTACACGAATATTTTTCTAACAATAGTCCAAAATCATATTTTGTTCTATATCCTATTTCCTGGTAAGCCGTAAAAGCAGGAAATGTACTGCACAGGAGGAAAAAGTTGGATATCACATAAACCAGAAATATTATTACCGTAATTTTCTTATTAACAATATTTACACGGAACCCTTCTCAAAACCAGTATTGCAGAACTCATTTGTAGGGGCGATATTAAATTCTATTCATACGAAGACAGCATTTAAACAGATGCTTAGCATGAAGCATCAGAACTATTGAATCGATGCGGTTCTCATGGAGAGAGAACCGATTCTCACGCTATTGTTCGATCAGTTGTCACTGCATTACTTGATTGTGTGTGTCAGTTGGATTTGTGTGTGGAATGTCAGACAGAAGTAGGAGTTGACTTGAAGTTACTTTGTTGTGGGTTGAAGCCCACTGGGGCCAGGGTTATTTTCGAAAGAGGAGCTCAGCCCCGGTATGAAGGCATGAAAGAACGGGGTGGGTTTTTAGTCAGTAAGAGTCTGACACTATCTCCCGCTCCGCCCAAGAGCGGGGTTTGTAATTGGCTGATTTTTCCACCATAAATAAAAAGTTACTTTGATGTCATCAAAACATGTAGAAAGTAGCTGATGGTCGTTTTGAGAACACATTCATTATGCGTTAAATTTTTTTTTTGTACATCGCTTTTTGTCACTTCTGTTTTATAAATTGTTTTAGAGCTAAGAAATGGAATTCCCTGCCGGAGTCTGAGTTTCCTAATAGCTATAACTAACGTAGGGGTGATTAAGTCAAGAGTGAATAGATTGCTTCCAGGCAAGCGTGTTTCATCGTCGGCCACATCATCGCCAATATATGGCCATATCACGAGAGTTCAATAATACCTTTCATAATTGAAAAAAAATCCATGGAGATTCTTGCACTTGCAGTCCATAGATATCTACGCTTTGGAATGTGCAATGCAATTAGTCTCATTTTTTCTGGCTGACTTCTTAACATTTCAAAAGTGTCTGTAAATGGTTTATCTATACCGATGAAAAATTCCATCACTAGGGGTCCAGAATCATGTACTGGATCCGTGGTATTCGTTTGTGCGTCGATTTCAAAGACAGCCTTTTTTTGTTGGGCAAAAACCATCCAATGACAACCCCCGCTCTTGGGTGGAGCGGGAGATAGTGTCAGACTTTTAAAACCCATCCCGTTCCTTCTAGCCTTCATACCGGGGCTCGAGCTCCCTTTCGGATAACCCTGGCCCCAGTAGGCTTCGACCCAGCTGATCAAAATCAGCCTGTATATTAAATCTGTAGAAGTGTTTTAGTTGGGCGAGCATCACGTAAAATGTACAAAATCGAAGTAGATAACTTTTATACATTAAAATTGTGTGTAACTTGATATACGAGTATTACTGGCTCTGTTTCATCGACGCGATTTTACGTACAAATCAGGCGTGTAACACGTGTGGATCTGTCTAGTGTAGTTCTAGCTCAAGTCTTACATACTCAGCAAACCATTTGAATACTACAATCTAAAAAGGCCTAATTACTGCCACAATGCAACCTCGTCTTCAGTCCAACAACCATTGTATAAAAGTGCATACAATAATTTTCTCGTTACTCAATCCAATTAGGCTAATTGTGCACGAGTTGAGAACAGGCTGAGAGCATCAAGATTTTAAGTGCCGTTCTTATAGTACTTATCGATCCAGACTACAGGCTCAGAGTACCATGGTAGTCACTGCTGAGTATAGTATGATTGGGCTGTAAAATTTCCACTGCTGGGACACACTCACATTCGCGGGGAATTGCTCTGATAGCCAAAATACAGGCCTTGCCTAGTTTGGCTACAGATGCTACTATATTGTTTATGAATCTACTTACCGCACCACATACATTTGTAAAAATTGGATGTAATTTTTTTTGGCAAATAAACATTATTATTATATTACTAGCTTTTGCCCGCGCGGCTTCGCTCCCGCTCTTCCCTACTCCACCCTACTATACCCAAGTCTACCCTACTCTACCCTACCCTATTCTACCCTACTCTACCCTACACTACTCTACCCTACTCTATCCTACTCTACCCTACTCTACACTACTCTACCCTACTCTACCCTACTCTACCCTACTCTACCCTACTCTACCCTACTCTACCCTACTCTACCCTACTCTACCCTACTCTACCCTACTCTATCCTAATAATTTTTTTTTCCATAAGAACCTTATCCTCACAACAACAATCACAACAACGGAAAACGGGTTTCATTTTTATATATATAGATTATTACACACACACACACACACTTGAATAAGGGCCGAGTATTGGTTGTCATTCCGAATCTCGATTAAATGTGCAAGGCTTCTATAGATGTATTTTTTTTATATACGAGTGGATTATGGAGGGCCACAGTTCACGAAAAACACGGAGCAGCTTTTCAGAGGTCTTTACTGGATTAATTTTACACATACTTATGTTTTAATTTCTATAGAAGCCTTCTTCTTCTTCTTTTCGTGTCGATGCTCTCGAACTACACTTTTTCTGACAAATATTTGGCAACCTGTACGGCTCTATTGTTGGCTTCGTATAGATCCTGAAAACTGCAGGTGGTAATGCAAGATGGGCAGCATAGCAGGTGGCGCATGTCATATAGAAGCCTAGATAATATCCAAAAGATATCTGTGTATCCAAGTATCCAAAACATCTGGAGAAAGATGTGTAATAACATCATAATCACGTAAAAGCGGTTGTATAAAAATCTACCTAGAGTTGCCCGCTGTTAAGCCTAAGTAAGACATTAAGTTCGCCTCTGTACTTTAATACGCATATAGCATTAAAATAAGTATGGCATTAGGTTTATTATAATCTTTACGAGTTCTTAGAGTTGATTGTGTCTCATGCTGATTTATTGAATTTTTTTTTTCGGTGGGAAAATCATCCAATGACTTCCCCCGCTCTTGGGCGGAGCGGAATATAGTGTCACTTTTACTGACTAAAAAGCCACCCCGTTCCTTCGTGCCTTCATACCGGGACTGGGCTGTCTTCGGGAGCTAACCCTGGCCCCAGTAGGCTTTCGACCGAGCTGGGTCCCTACTCGATTTATTGGGTTGACTAATTGAGTTTTAAAAGCGTAATTAAAACTCAATTACGACACGGATAGCTTAAAAATAACCGAACAGTTAAGCATATAAAACGCACTCCAAATTAAACGAACAACCCAAAACATTTTTAGTACAATTTACAAAAAGGGTACCCAAATAAAGCCAACCCAACATAATGAATACAGACATGAATGAACCTCATTGTGACCGATAAGACCAGAACGTTACACAATCAATCTTTGATGGTACCCGAATGAATGGGTCGTCAGGACTGAACCTATTGTGTTTTCATTCGGTCTTCGAAATAACAGTGCTATTATCAGAAGCCACTTTTGTTGGAAATGAAAATATTATTATGACAGTGTCCTTTATTTAAAACTAGCTTTCCGCCCTCGGCTTCGCCCGCGTGGACTACAGTTTATATCGCTCGGGCAGAGACCCGTGCTCAGCAGTGGAATTATAGGTAGCCTATGTGTTATTCCAGTGTCTCTTCTACCTACCTACCATATTTGATCTAAATCTGTTCAATAGTTTTTGCGTGAAAGCGTAACAGACAGACAGACAGAGTTACTTTCGCATTTATAATATTAGTAGGTATGAGCAACCTGTCCTAGCTTCGCATGGGTGTTACAAATAATAATTTTTCACAGCTTTTCTCTATATATATGCATAAATTATGTAGGTATAATTTATAGGTATTTTTAAGTATAAAAATACATAAATACAAATCGCCCTCATGGATCACTCTGTATATTGGTAAAAGCCACAAGAAAATGCGTTCAGTCTTTATTGAGTTTATCGCGATCAGACAGACTAACAGACGTTTTATATTATGATGATTGACTAGCTTTTTCCTGCGACTCCGTAGATTTCCGAGATAAAAATCAGCCATTCAATCATCGATTCATTCATCATTCATCATCTATTTCTATAACAAAAATGTAATTTTGTAAACTGATCATTTTTCACGAAGATTACCTCCTTTATATAAACCAATGATTTTGCCTCTTCATAATATTAGTTGAAATAATTCCGTTAATAGAGATATCTACTTGATAGAATTGAGTCAGAAGAAAAACACGAGTCTTTTTAAGAGTAATGAATTTAGCAGAGTAACAAGCTTTTAATGAAAATCATTTTTTCATAGCAAGCTTATATAGCTCGGTATACCTATATAATTAATACTCGTTAAGACGAATCACACGAGCCCAAACTCGATGGGGTTGTGTCGTTTAACTACCAAGTTCCTATAGCCACCTTCCGGTTCCAGCATCGGATCAGCTCCATTTCATAATTGCATTGTCATCGGATTTACACGTGCATGCAAAATCAGGTCAATCGGTAACCGGGAAGTGGGTCAAATTTAATTTGCAAGATTTTATGACACACATCGGGACAGGTGAAACTAAATAAAAGCTTGTAAAAATAGATGCGAACTGTAAGCTATTCTAGGTCAGACAAAACAATAAATGCACTAGTATTGTTGAATGAATCAACGAACTCCATTAACGACTCTAAAAATAAATCATTTCGGAGTTGCCTTGTGGCCTCTGGTCATTATTTATTTAACTTCTGAAACCGGATTAAACATGCTAGGTATCTTACTTCACAAGAAAAGTTTCTACGACGAATGTGTGTTAACAACTGATGTCTGACGTGAAAATGATCTACTAGGATAAGCCTTTTGGGAACACATTCATTATGCGTACAGCTAAAGAGTGGAATTCCCTGCAGGAGTCTGTGTTTCCTGATAGCTATAACCTAGGGGTCTTTAAGTCAAGAGTGAATAGGTTACTTCTAGGCAAACGTGTTCCATCGTCGGCCACATCATCGCTTACCATCACGTGAGATGGTGGTCAAGCGCGAGCCTATAAATAAATCTACACTAATACTCGTATTACAAAGAAGTAAAGTTTGCTTTTTTGTTTTTATGTTTTTTGTTTATAGAAGCTAATCTCTGGTAGTACTGGACCGATTGCTAAAATTTTCACCGATAGGAAGCTGCTTCTTTCCTGAGTGGCATAGGCTATTTTATGTACACGGGCAAAGCCGCGGGCAAAAGCTAGTATAGTAATAATTAAAAAAAAACACGCATGAAACTTACCTTTCTCAATGAGGTCATTCCATTTCTTCGCCCATCCTCTCAAACTTTTCGCGTACGTCTTCTCAATGTCTGCTCTCTCCTGCACGAGGGCTTGGAGTTCTCCGCAGAGCCTGTGTCCATCGTCAACTCGTCGTGTGGTCCGCTTATAGTTACCAGGCTCCCAGAATGAGTCGGAGGCGACTGAGAGCAGCGCCTGCTCGTCGCTGTGGTGGGACATGGCGGTGCGACACTCACACACCGCCCCTCTGGAACAAAGAAAGTATATTTAGCATTTTTATTTATACTAGAGTATAATCTGTTAAGATCTCTGTCAGATTAATGGGTTTGATAAAAAATATAATATGTTTATAATAGATTCATGAACAACATTATTTAATACATTTGTCTAATAAAAATATTTAGCAATTTCGCAACTTTTCCCTACTCCTTCGAAACGACTTGGATCTTCAGAAACATTTTTGCACATAAAAGTTGGTGGTTATATATTCTTCAAAGTTATGCACTTTGAAGAATATATAACCACCAATTTTCTATAATAACTGTAAATCAATCAGTATTTCGCAAAAAAATGGATTAATAGATTAGCGCTAGGGCTCTTTCCGGGCGCGGTTGGCCGCAATTAAATGCACAGATACTCGCACTGCCGGCAAGTACAAGTGTTGTGTCCATTTATCTATGGGCTTTAGTTGCCTGATAATAAAGAATTATTATTATTATATATTATTATAATACGGCCAGATGTTTAACCTTTCGAATACCGTAATAAGAGACACAATAGAAAGACAATAAGAGAGCGAACGCCTCGCCGGCGTTTGCTTAGGGTTTAATGAATCAAGGGAAAATAAGTAATCAAACGTGCGTCAAATTTCCAATAGGTACGTTAGTTAATGCTAAAATGCAGAGGCCTGAACCTTGAACTATTTAAATGAAGCATTTCCTCAAAGGGAGAGGGGAGCTCTGAATGATAACATTGAAACCCTATCACGTGAAAGTCATGGCCAATGCTAGTAAAACGACCGGTAACAGGTATTTTTATCACAGTATTGTTATTTATCTATGAATAAAACTGAAGTGTTTGTTTGTAAAAACCAAATGCATTTTTTTAGTAATAAAATTTGATAGCGATAACAAGAATTCGATTTATAAATTTTTTGTAGTCTGTTCCGCTAATCTTCAAAAGGGCTAGACCGATTTTGACGGGACTGTCAAATTCAATGTCGTCAGTGAAAGTCAAGTAACAGTCTAGCTGTTCTGATTTTCCTTTTTCCTTTACTATCTAATATTATAATCAGATCACACTCAGTAAGTAGAACTAATAAAACTGTTTACCAGAAAGAAGCAAGTTAGGTAACCAATGAATATTATACTAGTAGATACTTGTATCAACAATAATGAATACATCAAGTGATCCAATCTCATCAAGACGGAGTAAATTGGGCATCCGTCTACATTAAGGACGTCAGAAAGTTCCCGGGAGAAATCCATCTCTGTCAGACGTCAAGGTGGGTACAATTTGGGGAAATATCAGAGAAAAACGATACACTAACGATGTTCCTTCGGGGAATATTTTATTGTAATCAGTATTGTGATTGTGACAGCAGAATGCTATAAATATGTCTACATGTCTACGGATATTTTTTAAACAGTTTCTGTAGTCTTGAAACTCAAAGGGCAATTGAAAGATACAGGTGGGTTTTAGTCAGAAAAAGTCTGATATAGAGAGAGAAGTTATTGGGTCCCCCCTGTGGGAAAGGCCTCCCCTTTCACTTTCAAAATCTCTTTGTCTAGAGCGATCTCTGGACAAGATTGCTCCGCGAACATGATCAACACCCCCAGCCAAGTTACAACCGTTCGCTTGCATCGAACGCTTCGAATTGACTTTGCTGCCAATTCTTTTGTTCTAACCACGTGAATGAGCGTTGAGAGCGCGTCATTCCCGTACATTTGAAGCTTTCTACTAGCGTTAACTATTGCAGATAAGCAACTTGGCTAGGGGTCCAGATCGTCACACTACCTTTGCCGCGGTCGAGGGCGTTAGTCACTTACAGGACAACAACTAAAGTCCAAATTCAAGATTTGTCAAGGAGCGCAGCATAGGTGTTAAGAAAATAGATCGCGTTCAGAAACACCATTATCTAATGGTGTTTCATGATTCATCAATCAATGACGAAGACTAATCATCATCTGATTAGTTACCAAAAATAAAATCACCCCATTTGTAGCCATACATATAATCTTTAGCACAATCCATGCATCACTTCATTTCTCTGGTCTTCCTCTATTCATACTTTCATATCCAAAATACGACCTTTCCAACACACAAGGCCGTAAAGCAAAAAGTGTCTTTTTCAGAAGAAGCGTTTTTGTAATTATTAATATTAAGTAATTTGTGACAATCTTTTTAACCTTTGTATTTGCATTATGTAAGCAATATAATCAGATTAAGATTACAGTACCAGACGCGGATGAAATCTTTATATTTCCTACTAATATTATAAATGCGAAAGTAACTCTGTCTGTCTGTCTGTTACGCTTTCACGCAAAAACTACTGAACGGATTTAGATCAAATTTGGTAGGTAGGTAGAAGAGACACTGGAATAACACATAGGCTACCTATAATTCCACTGCTGAGCACGGGTCTCTGCCCGCGCGATATAAACTGTAGTCCACGCGGGCGAAGCCGCGGGCGGAAAGCTAGTATAATTTATAAATGAATAGCTGTTCGTTAGTCTCACTAAATACCGAGAAGGGCTAGACCGATTTGGCTAATTTTGGTAAAAAAATATGTGATAATACAGGGAACGTTTAAACGGTGATGAAAAAAAATCACGAAACAAAAAAATCTGAATACAACGGTATCTCTTATTAAAATTATATAATTTTAAAATGAATTATATTGGTTCTGGTAATGTTAGATGGCGTTATTTTTGGACAGTTTAGCTAAAAGGTCTCAACACTCATTGACTACGTATTAGGCGGTACGAAGTTCGCCAGGTCAGCTAGTAAGAAATAATAATACTATTTATTTTACATTTCAATAACACAAGATAAATTACGACTTAATGTGTAAGAACTTAGAACTATCGAATTCCTAGCACATAAGACTACCATATCACCACACTATTATTCACATAATAAACCAGAAGCGACATATGAATAACATTTTAACCTAGAAGAAACAAAGTCGTGACGAACCCATTATACACGGTACCCATTACGTAAGAACGTCAACCGTTTGTACAAAATGCCGCTGACCTTGACCTCACAGCGCTTCCTATGCTTGTTACCATACGATCTCACTGAGAACGTTATGCTTGGGATGCCAGAAAGGGGGATGAATGAGGCTTTTATGGCACATACTGATGTAGAACAATGTGCCCATAGAATGTTTTTATTGATAGACTGCAATCATGTTTGATAGACTGGCAGTGGACAGATTTTTAGAGGTATACGGAACAGTGGTGTAAAGTCCCGCATACCTCCGTTGAAAAGAAAGTAATCCTCCGACCAGACAAGTGTTGATTGGTCCGGGCAACTCTCCGATATGTGATTTCGAGCTGTTGTCCTCCTCCTTAGCCGTTCACTCTTGACAGAGTGGTCGTGGTTGACGATATTGCATTTTCGTTGGCGAGTAAGGCTTCCGCGATGCGTCCCCACTTGTCACGGTTTACGACGTCTCAAGAACTCTGAACTATGGAGGTTTGTGTTGCAGCTCTGATGAGAGGTATTGGGATTGTAGAGACAATTCTTGCTATAAAAAACATCAATTACAATCAAATGGCTCATTGAAAATTAATGACCCACAGACCCCATATTTAAAATACAAGTGTGTAATCTTATGGCACTTGATTACGTCAGCTTAGCATTGTATTTAAATATTGCCTCATCACATAAGAATCTACATTTAAATTTAAAATATGTATAATCTTAAGCATGTGTGAAACGGTATTTATAGTATGTAAACGAGTATTGGTATATAAAAAAATGTTTTGCGCCACACTTGAATAATATGGTTAATTTAAAATCAAGGCACGGTGTGGTAAGTTAATCCGTTTGTTTCTTGGATTACAAGACATTATCTACGTGATGTTTTGTTTTTTTTTTTTATTGCCTATCTATAATAATATTGTAAAGAGAAAAAAAATTGGATTTTTGTTTATAATGAAAAAACTACAATTACAAAAAAAAATCATTCACCAGCAGAATACAGTTTTATCACTGAGTGACATAGCCTATATATTTTCTATTATCACGCGGGCGAGTCTAGTATTTTTATGATTTAAATTCTATTATTAATTCTATTTCATGTTTAACCTTTTTTTTAAGATTTTTTAATGTTGTGATAGTCTGTAAATGTTACAGCACTAGAATAGTTTCAAAAATATTCAAGTGTTTGTAATGTTTATGATCCCTATATTTCAATCATTAAACTAGCTTGTGCCCACAGCTTTGTCCGGGTGAACGTAGAAAATTATACAAACTGAACATACTTCCGAGTAAAAAAAATATTCTGTGTGTATTGTAGGTCATGGGCAAATGGAAAAATATTCGCCTTTATAATATTAGTTTGATAAATAAATATCATCTTATATAAACTTCTTCACCATGGCTCTTTTATTCTACACATTGGTAATCACTAACTATTCTTTATAACTGTTTTTGAGTTCAGCCATTTTGCACCATATCCCGTCTTCGTAGTAAACCATAAGAAGTCAGTTGTGTTGCTGTTCAAATTCTTTGAACCGAACAATGTTTCATTGAAATACCGACAAAGCATCGCGTGGAAAACCACGGAGCGATAAAAAAGATCTTTGTAGCTTGTTTTGCCTATGGAACGGTGTAAGACAGGGTCAGCAGACTTTCGGAATTTGTATAAATGCATTAAGAGCAATGAAAGGTTCTATAGTAGCGACCAGCGTTGGAAGGCCTCCCACAAGGTGGACCGATGACCTGGTGAGAGTCCCGGGAATGCAGTGGATGCGATATGCACAGCACCGTTTTTTGTGGCGACACTTGGGCGAGGCTTACGTCCAACAGTGACACATCCTTCGGCTGAAACGATGATGATGATGACTAAGATCAAGAATTAACAGCGAAATTCTGAAGTTTTTTTCACTCATCCTTTAGTTTCTCTAGACCTATGCGTTGACCCATCCAGATTAGATGCATAATGCTTCGCTCGGCGGCAGCGATGTCTCGCGCTGGGTCTTGGTACAGAGGCCATGGTCCGGAGTGAGGAGGAATGGTAGGCGGTTGCCTCCTTTTGCGAAGCAATAATGCTAGCAAAGGAGGCGGCCGACACGCGCGAGGCAATGGCCCTCGCGTCCCAGCCGGGATTCCGATCTCGATATTCTGCCACCGTAGGCGCGAGCTTGCGGACCGTCTGGTAACAGTCCGAACAGTGCCTCAGTCGTTGACGGCGCGTATCAACCAGAGCAGAAGTTGTTTACCACCATATTGAACACGACAGGTTGGTAGTAGTAGTTACTACAAAGAATTTCGTTATCACGTACTACGTTCTTAATCAGCATGCCATCACCAAGCCACAGTGATGACCTAATCCTCATAATCTATGCACATACTATATAAAGATGGATGTTTGTCCATACGTCCAAGGTGAGCCATGAAGCGTGGAGATTAAATGATAATAAATCTTAGCACAATGCTAATTAGTTCTTGCGTCTTAGATAAGCAAGGTGTGTATAATTTTGGTAATGAAAAGGAGAATATTGTATTACTGCTACAAGCCAGTAGGCGAGGCAAAATGAATGACCTATAAGTACGCAGTCAGTGTTACTGGAAGCTTGGAAAACCTGGTTTCCAGAAGCTTCAAAGAAAACTCTTTGCTCTGTCTGGGCGAGAATGAGTGTCAGATTTTTACTAACTAAAATATAACTGTATTCCATCCAAATCGTAAGAAGTTATGGGACCAGCAGGGTCGGTGCCAGCTAAAGTCAAGAAATGAATATTCGTGGTCCTAGAAGGCAAACGGCATCTGAAGGATGATAGGTGTGGTTTGAGCGATTCCTCATCTTAAAAAAGCCTGTATTCCATCAGTTGCTCTTTGGGTTCCAGAGACACGATAACTCTTTCGACTAATCCCAAAACCATAGATAAACTGTCCATAAGAACATACACAGAAGATACAACAGTGTTACCTTACCACCTGAACTGCCTGTTATAGCATCCAGGCGAATATTAGCGGCATGTATGTACCTAGTTCCAAACCTGCTACATCAAAGGAAGAAGCACTCAGCCATTCACGCACTAACCACACATCCTTTTAAGCAAAGCCGATCCAAAACAATAGTCCGGAAACTAGACAAAAGGTTGTAAAAAAGATAAAATCTATGCACAATCTTTATTAGCT
Source organism: Mythimna lalbum (assembly GCA_949319445.1). Taxonomy (NCBI): domain Eukaryota; kingdom Metazoa; phylum Arthropoda; class Insecta; order Lepidoptera; family Noctuidae; genus Mythimna; species Mythimna lalbum. Next base: position 11,531,900 of record OX439357.1, on the reverse strand, counting down.
TGACTGACCTTTAAGAAAAACGGCCTTAGAGGTAGCTAGAAGTGACAGAAATATGATAATTATCATAAACATGCGTACTAACATAATTAGCGATGCGACATATGTATAATGATAGCGTCTAAATGACGTGACGCGACTGCATTTTTGTTGAGATGACTTTATTCGGTAAATGTCAGGTACAAGGTTGTATGGTTGTGTTGACATTTGGTTCTCAGTTGGTGTTAGATTTAGAATTCATGCTTCATCAAATATTTGTATTGTAGTAAACGTCAAAGCATTTGACTATATAATAAAAGGAGAAACTGACTGACTGACATATCAATGCACAGCTGAAATTACTGGGACTAGGAAAGTGAAATTTTGCATAAGATTTCCTTTAGTTAAGTATTTTAACCCTTCAGATACCGTCAATTAGAAACACAATAGTAAGACAATAGATGCGCGGCCACCGGGTGTCGCTTGGGGATTCATGAATTAAGTAAGAATTTTTTTTAAAATTCTTCTCCTAAGGGCATGAAACGGGGCCCAAAGTTTATATGGAGAAGCCTACTTTCACGCGGGCGAAGCTATTGTGTGTTCATTTAGGCCATAGCCTTTTCCAACATCATTGGGGTCAGCTTCCAGTCTGGCTGGCTGCTGTTGAATACCATTACCTATTTTACATGGAGCAACCTCTCTAACCTTCTACAACCTATTTTATAGAAACTACTACTACTTCTACTAGTTACTATTTTGGTGTACAATAAAGTTTATTCTATTCTATTCTATTCTACTTGATAACAGCATCCCGAAGTATAGCTACCTGTCTTCGAGTGCTTTGAGATTGTTAGAAATAGTTACCGTGACCCTCCCAAATGACAACTGAAGTAACACAGATGGCCATACACACTAATGTGGCTATACCTGACAGGTTTGCCTGCACAGTTATACCTGTCAGATAAGCTTGTATGGAACCGCTCCGGTTTACCTGTATAACTCAACTGTACAGGCAGACCTGTCAGGTGTATGTATACCCAAGCGTGTATCGTGGGCATTATTCAGTAAAACTCTGATACTCTCTCTCCCTCCATCTACTTAGATAATAGCACCATTCCCTATAACAAGTTCCCCTAGCTAACCGCCATATCTATCTATTCTCAACATAATAATACTTCTCAAGGCCGCTCGTGGACTTGTCTATGTGAGCTAACATTCCATAGACGGGCTTTCATTTTGTTTATAAAAATAATGAAGTGAGGCATTTTTATAACCACCATTAAGATTCCTTTTTATATTATTACTATCATGAGAAAAATACATCCATTGAGTCATGATGTGATTAAAGATGAAATAGCATTCAATGAATACCATCTAGTCACGCATTTCCGATGAATTACAACTTTACGTAAGTAGCCTTTAAATAATTGTGATGAATCTTAGAAAATTAATTACTATAAATGTATAAACAGGATGTATGTCCGAAAGGGAGCTCGTGCCCCGGTAAGAAGGCTAGAAGGAACGGCGCGGGGTTTTTAGTCAGTAAGAGTCTGACACTGTCTCCCGCTCCACCCAAGAGCGGGTTTCGTCAAAGATGATTTTCCCCGTCGACAAAAAAAAAATGTATCTTTAGATAAAAATGAAGAACAGTAACAACTATCAGTTCCATCAAAAAACAAGACATACATACCTGAAAAAATTTAAAACACAGTCCATTTTCACTATATTTTAACCAATTTTCACTAACGAACCACACTTTTTTCCACAAAATACACAATTCGATGTAGGTATTAGTTTTATCCTGTTTTCTTACCGAACATATTGTAGAACATGATGCACTTTCCCCCTACACCGTGTGTTCCTCACTCGAGTCATAGCGACATGCGCACGAGTCGCAAACTCGCCAGACACCGTTCGGAATAGTTCGGTTCACTTCGGATTCTCCGCGACGGTAAACAAACCAACACTGCGCGCTGATTGGTCAGAATGTTTTTCAATGGTTTTTGTATCAGGTGATGTTATAATTGAGTTTTTACAATGGATCTGTCGAATATTTTTATACGTAATTGGGATTCAAGACGATGTTTATTTTTAAGTTTGTTATTATATTAAGTTTTGAGGAATGTCAATAAGGTTATGTAAAGAGGCCTTGCAAATTATTTTAAGCATAGCTTGTCTTGTCTTTTGTTTATCATATTATTAGCTTATTAGCCTTTGTATGTCAACAGTAGTGTGACAAATGATTTGTTAGTCAACTTGAGTATTTTTTTTTCTTTTAGAAGTACTCCTCAGGGTTTCTTCACATTTAATGCACTGCGCTAAAGTGTGTAAGTATCTGACAGCGTCCAATTTCCCTACCACCTATGACTCATCAGCCTTCAAGCAGGAGTGTACATTCATCTTCAGCACTTGCTTGTTCCTTTGTAAACTCCATCCATCACTTTTCATCAAGAATTTAAAAAAAAACACCCTTTCTATTTGTTGATTCAAACCCCCCTTCACAGGAAGGGGAACTAATTTAATGTGCTTTTAAATAGAACAGTACCATACCACTTAAGATATAGGTATAATTTAGCAATTAGCAAAAATCCAGGTTTATTACCTGACTTCAAAACGGATACGAGATGATCACGGACATATGATTACCGTTGTATTATATGTATAATTAGATACCGATTCTTGAACACAAAGGCAAAAAGCTAGATTTCTTGTTTGCTTTTTTTGTAACGAGCAAAAACTATATGAATGAATATCGCTGGGTCTTTGGAAGATTTTAATCGGAGGATCAAATTAACTACATTTAGACAAGTGTATGAAGTTAAGTCAAAAATAAAAAAGTTTATTTATTTTTATCTTCACGTTTCGTTAGATTTATTAATTACTAGCTTATGCCCGCAGCTTCGCCTGCGTAGGTACATAAAATATAGCCTATGTCACTCAGGAATAAAGCAGCTTTCTATCGGTAAAAAAAAATTTGCAATCGGACCGTTACTTTCAGAGATTATTCCCCACAAACAATAAAAAAAAATCCTCTTTATAATAATTGTGTAGACTAGTTTCTATGTTGATAGAAGCTGATGCTGCGGGTATAGCAACAGGGTTTTGACAGCTTGAAAGTAGATAATAATCCCAAGGAAACACTCCTGGGATAAAATGTATGCTACGTAAAATTACCTATGATACTTTTTATCCCAGAACATGGTCTACCTTTGTGTCAAATTTCACTCAAATCCATGAAGCCGTTTAAGCGTTAGGAATAAAAAACAAACATACATACAACTTTTGCCTTAATTTTTTGTATGATATATTTTTTACGTTGGTGTTTCGCTAACAAGATCTGTTTTTTGACAAGTACTTACCTAGTTCTTTTCTTAACGATTAACCCAGATAGTAGTAGGGTCCTCATATGATCGATCTCACCATGATAAGGTTTTGAACTATGAAAAAGACTGACCAAAGAGGTTTATCTCAGAGTAGTAAGATATGAAACACCAGTTACTTCGGTGTATCTTCAATATAATGTAGGTCTTTACGGATGAGAACGAATAAGACTTCCGTTTAAAGTTTAAACTTATCTACAGAAGAAAAAAAATCTCAATACCAAAAGATCTACCTATGTATACAGGGTGATTTCTTTCCTAACTAGTACAAGGGCGGAAATGAAACTTTTATAAACCTTTACAATTTCTGTACTCGAAGGTTGATATTTATTGACTTGTTTAGATTGTGTATTTCACACTGGTACAGCATAAAGTGTTGCAATAAGTCACAAGAAACGCATTAGTAATAATGTTTACTCAGCAAAACTTTAGCTTTGTCATCGATTTATTTGGAAATATAATTTGTGTCGGTTTTGACTTTGAACTTGAGTCGAGAATTCTAGGTTTGATTAATCTATTAGTGTTGTTATTCTGATGAAATTATCGAATAATCGTTTGCTAACGTCAGTGACGGTTGGTCATTATTACCGGTTTTGTTTTTAATAATATTATTATATCTATCTGTATATAAGGCAAAATCTTGACTTATCAACATCCAGTCCAAGCTCTTGGGCCTAGAACGCTGATATATACAAATGCTGCCTTTTGCTTGTGCTGCTTTTTTTGTATACAAAGAACAAGAAAGGATTTTCTGAATTTCACCCCCCCTAAGGGGTAGAAACGGAGCTCTAATGTATGGAGAAACCTACTTCCACGCGGGTGAAGCCACGGGCAGAAGCTACTGAACTGGAAACCAAAACAGGATCTTGTTATTTCCATGTCAGCAGTTATTACATCAAACACGAGTTTTGAAAGGAAAAAACATTTGTTCTATATTCCTCTCTCGTCAAGATTTTTGTAAAGAAATTAAAACATTTAATCTAAAACACAAATGTGTTGAAGAATCAGATTTATGATAAGCACAACACTGAAAAGGTTACTTCTAGGACACAAGCGTGCTTCATCGTAGACATCATGGCTTACCATCGCGATGATGACGTACTTGACCTCTATCTCATACGATGATGATAATGATAGCGGCCAAGCACGAGAATATCAATAAAGAAAAATCAATACTAAAACAGCAGATAGCACGGAATTCGTCAATAACAATCAAACAACACAAAAGGAATACTTGGCTAGTTAGAGAAAACGAAGTGAAAAACACAGTTTGGCACGGATCCAACAGTTTCTCGTCTCATAGTAAACACTCCTATAAACAAACAAACAACGTCACAGACACTATCATAAACACAGACACGATAAAACCCGAGACACTCGATTTTCCGACGAACTGACTACGAATGGAGCCTTTACGCTTAAGAACAACGAAACAAACCAATCAGATCAGTCGTTAAAAGAGTTTTCAGAGGAAAATGAACTTTAAAACAATACAGATTAGAGAGAAGTAACTGTTTTTCGGATGAAAAACAAATTGTAAGAGAAACGACCTTGTGAAGTTGGAACTGATTCATTGAAAGTGTTAACATATTCTTGTTTCTTAGTTCACACAGCCGCCATTGTGTTAATTGTGAGGTAAAGAGAATCGCCAAAAACAATCGAGGTATTATGTCTAAGATGTGTATGGATGACTGCTACTTATTATTTAAATGACTTATTTGTGTACACACGGAAATTAGACAACTTTAAGATAACAGATATAACAGCTGCACTACCGTATGTCGTAACTGTTTATTTGAAAACAGATGTTGGAGAATTTTTATGGAGTTACAACGAGATCTCGGTTAACATTTTTGGGAAGTTACAGTTTTGGCTACTGTAAAGAAAATTTACATACATTCTGCCTGAGACCGTTCCTGCGGTCAGGGTAAACGAAATGAACTGTTAATTCATACTTTCCTAATACCACAGTAATGGTATCAGTAGTTATCTCAATACTGGTAGATGTATCAACTTCTTCTACGATATTTTAACTGTTAGAATTTTATGCTTCTCATATTTTTTTGTCTTGTGGTGGTCCTCATCAAATAACTCCTCTCGTTATGGGTGGAGCGAGAGAGTGTCAGACTTTTACTGACTAAAACCCACCAATATTCCTTTAGTTACTCTTTGGATTTCGGGCCGTATTCGGTAATTCTTGTGAGCCCCGTAGCCTTGAATGTATTTATCCTCAGGATAAAATCTACAGCAGTTGCAACGAACACTAGTAAGTATTATTGAAAAGTTACTGCAAAACTTTCTCCACCAATGGCATAAAAGAACCAGGTCTTTGCAAGTTTAAAACAATTTTCCAGAGCGCCAAGTTTATGACTTCCAGCATCGTTATCCTTAGCGGGGTCTACAGTATATTATTTTTATTGAGTCCCTTTTCAATTACTTTATCGTTCAATTCTGAGCTGTATTAAATTGACTTCAGCTGTTTTTGTTCGTCCTTTTGGGATAATTTGATTTTCACTGAATGAGAAGGGCTAGTACTACTCATTTCGTCAACGTTATTTTTGTTAACGCAAAATCTATTATTGATATCGCTGAAATTACTTCTAAAATCTATCATTGATATCGCTGAAATGACTTCTAAAACCTATCATTGATATCGCTAAAATGACTTCTAAAATCTATCATTAAAATCGCTAAAATGACTTCTAAAATCTATCATTGATATCGCTGAAATGATTTCTAAAATCTATCATTGAAATCACTGAAATGACTTCTAAAATTAATCATTGATATCGCTGAAATGACTTCTAATATATATCATTGATATCGCTGAAATGACTTCCAAAACCGATCATTGATATCGCTGAAATGACTTCTAAAATCTATTATTAATATCACTGAAATTACTTCTGAAAAATATAATTGGTATCGCTGAAAGGACTTCTAAAATCTATCATTGATATCGATGAAATGACTTCTAAAATAGACCATTGATATCGTTGAAATCACTTTGATAATCGGTCAAATCAGCTCTATTCATGTAACTCGGCTATCCGATACCCTTGATGGAGACAGTATTGACATAACCTTCATAATAATCATCTTCATTTTTTATGGAGCGATTACGACCAAAGGACCATAATCGCTTTTCTCATACAAAAAACGTTTCCTTACAACATTCTGTACGATTGCTTTACAAACCAAGATGATACTCATATAACTTTTTGTTCGGAAACAAATCCTATACTCGTACGACGCATGTTACTGAGCGGATTCCATTACTTCACATGAACGTTTGTCCAGCTGCATTCTACGATTTTAACCCATAAAGTCGCCTTTCAAGTGTTAGAAACCATTTCCCATGAGTCTTACCACTCTATGTTTTATTTCTTTCGCACTTACGAAGAGTGGTAAGGACGCAAGATTTAATGCAGTTAAGTGCTTTAAAACACTGTGGTTCTGTAGGATATAGTTTTCTGTTTTACTTCTTTGGAAAGTTTTATTTCAAGAATTTTCCCTATACAATAAATATTCTTTATTAAACTAGCGGTTTGTGTCAGTTTCAATAACAAGATAATAAATACTGACTAATTAATTAATTACCTATTTTTCTTCGTATTAAGTTTTTAGTTAGACGAGATGCGTCAATATGTAGTCAACAAAAAAGAATTAAGACTGACGTTATTGTTATTTACTGTAGTAATGTAATAATACTAGGTCTCGTTGTTTTTATTTATGATTCACGGTCTATTTGATCATTTGCTTTTGTAATTACTTCTACACAAATTTTATTCTGAACGAATCAGATTTAACACTCTTTGTGGTGCAATTATATTTTTTTTAATAAACTACAGTTTATTATTAACTCTCACGGAACCCCAGAGACGTGTAATTTGTTGGTCGAAGATGTAATATAATGTAGGTTTATCTGCGAGAACTTGCAGTTTATATCAGCCGCTCGTAATAGGAATGCCATGTGCAAATGGAAGTGGGATGAACAGATCAAGAAATATGTAGCCACATCTATCAGAGAAGCTTATTTTATTTTCTGATGAAAGATTGAAAAATCATCTAGAATTCAATGCTAGTGGAGATTCGTAACGCCTGATTCTATTTGGTATTTATTCAGTATCAGACATGACAAGACTTGAATAAGTTTGCGAAAATTATTTTAACGTTTTATGGAATAGATACTGAAAAGTGAATAAGTTTGCGAAAATTATTTTAGCGATTTATGGAATAGATACTGAAAACTCAATTATTCGGGCGAATTAAAGGAATAAGTTAGCAGATAAAGAAGCTGTCCACATTATAAGTTTCATGGCAATTAACAAGAGAAGTAGGTACCGTACAAGCGAACATAACATTGTTTTAGTACGAGAAAAAAAAATTACAGTGGAATATAAGACTTTTTTTAATTAACCTAAACTTTCCAACTATAACCAAGAAATTCTCCCAAATTCTCCCCGGTATTTTCAAGCATATTAGGCATCTAGGTCATCCCCACCTCTTCCCAGGCAGTATTGTACGGTTATAAAAGATAATAATAATAAATGGTCCACAAGCCTCAAAACACAAGACAATGAATTCTCGAAACGTGGGTGTTATTACTTATGCGTATAATACACATAATAATATCAGATTCGGCACCTGCCCTGAAAACACTCCATGAAATACGGACATTACTGCGTCATTCAGGTCACCAACATTTCAAGAATTCCACGAATCACGAAGCTCAATTTCAAACAAGCAATGCCAAGGATGACTCTAACGATGATATCACTGCAGTATCTTACGTCACCAATGGAAATGAAGAAGGAAAAACTGTTTTAGAAAAGATGCAATTACGAGCAGCAATAAGCGAGACATTAGAATTAATGGATGATTTTTAAGTGCTGCATGTATGTCATTAGAAGCTCATATTTCTAAAGAAGGTAATAATGAAAGCATTGAAATGAAAGCGAGAGTGAATAGAATTGTTGACGTAAGAGCAATTGGCGAACTGTTATGTGAACAACAACACGAGTCTGAGCTGTGTAGATGCATTAATTTAGGTGAAATATCTGGAATTATTGCGATATGTGCCAAAATGTGTAATGACGTAAATGCAGCTGCCAATGTTATGATAAACGAGACAAGTAAAGGATTCATTAAACGAGTAATTCTCGACATCAACTGGTGTAATTCCGATAAAGATCATAACTTTGGACATTTCTTATTTGACGATAACGTTGTACCTACCTGCCTAATTAAAATCATGTTTGTAAAAGGAACTTACTATATATCAGTAGTAGAATTCCCTTAACACACTACTATCCTTATATTCCTAACTCAACATATCACGCTCTACCACGTCTTCCCCTGACACATTCCAAATCATCATTAAATCCTCGCACTACTAACAATAAATTCCAAACGCCACAACACCCAGAAGGGGTTGGGACAGTGAATAAATAATGTCAAATTCACTCCGCAATATATTAGACTGCTTGACGACAGTTCAACACCAGACTGTGGGGAAGGGGGGTTAAAAGGGAGACGAGAACTGTGTCCGTATGAGATAAGACACGTCAGACTCAGGACCAAGTCTGTAACAGATGAGGAGTTGATTGTGTTTCTGAACACGTCTGGCTGCGTTTGAAGTTTTTATTGAAGGAGCCGTGTGCGGGAGTGCCCTATGGGATTTCACATCGGTAAAATGTATATTTTCAATACTCATTTACGAAGGATACTCAAATAGGAAGTGAATATACTGACTTGCGTTACAAGAGGCAACTCTAGAGAGTAGGGTACTCTACACTCTAATATTTGATTTGGAAGGCACAGCACCATAACAATAACTTAAAACCAAAGATATAGTCAATTATAACTAATTGTCAAGTAACAATGATCAAGTCAAATGGGTAAAGTAACTAAAGATTCAGTGTTTGCCAAAAGAAGTACCAACAGATGAGGTCGAAAAACCAAAATATCTTTCTATTTTGGGAAAACCAACTGCGGCTAAAAGATAAGGCTCCGAGGAAACTTGTCACCTTTTCGTGAGTGATGGAGTTAGCGCTTCATGGGGAAGTTTCTCCAAATTGGATTAAGAGAGCTTTTTGTTCGCTTACTTGTGCGGTTACTATCGTAAGGGAAAAGGTGGACTTATGATGGGACATACAAAGGTTTTCTCCTAAATGCGTTGGCGGTATAGAGATTACTGTAGTATAATTAATTATTTATTTGAAGTAATGAAAGTCCATTCAAAGAGATTGCCTAACCTGTAACTAGTGCTAAATCTACCTTATTTGGATACAATCAGACCGAATACTGACCAAATTAGTAGCTTAAACCCAAACAAGAGTAAGAACTAAGTTTATTAATTCATTAAATCCCAAGCGAACGCGTTCGCGCACCCATTGTCTTTCTATTGTATCTCTAATTAACTCGATTGAAAGGTTAATTTGTATAAGTTACACCAATAGCACTATATTATAGGAATTAGAAGAAAATTTTAGTACTGGTGTGTATGCCTATTATAGGTTTACACAGCTTACGGATTGAAACAACAGTAAACTAAAATATACGAAGTGGAAAATTTTAAAATATAAACAATATTTGTTGACTATATCTCCAAGATGGAAAACTGTTTTACTTTTTGAAAGAGATACCATTTAAATCGATATGTGAAGTTTTTCAAAAACGGTCGCACGTTTTGCATTTACGGATCAAGGGAGCGCTGTAAGTTAAAATGTTTCTAAATATAGAAACACAGTTGACAAAGCTGTTTCCCGTAACCAACAAAGTAAACGCTGATTGTAAATTTGATAAGACACAATGGAGTGTAGCGGCACTGCAGCTAACTTTAGACAAGTATGAGTTGGTATATGACTATAGAGTTGCACTTATTGCAAAGCAGAAAGCATGGAAAAAATTTTACAGTGCATTAGTTTTCTTACTTCTACTCGTAGGAATATAGTTAAGTGACATCGACGCCAAGGCAGACCTTGTCTTTGAAAAGTTCTTTACTCGAAATTACGCTTTGAAGAAGTTAAATAGGAAGTACTAAGTTAGAAAGAGTTTGTTTGAGAAAATACTGCAGAGGGTAAATACATAACACTAATATTATAAAGGAACACGTTTGTATATGTTTATTTCATCTTCAAGCTCAATCGGCTGATCGGATTTAGACACGGATAACTAGTGAGAAGATGAATATCAAATTTTGATAGTCTTTTGAAGAAATTCCAAAAGTGTTTTTACAAAGATTTCTTTAAAGAGAAGTCGCCCAAATTACTCGTAAGTATGACACAAACCGTTATTGAAAAATAACTAAATCTACCCTACCAAATCTGTTAAAGCTGTATAGGATGTATAGATTCATCCTTCTTTCTCGCTCGCACGCCTAACATTTCAACACGTCATGGTAAGGCCCCTAAAGTCTAATATATAAGAAACATCCAAAGCCCCCATATTTCCATTAAGATCCTTTCAGACGAAATCGACGTTTCGATTAATAAACCCAAGGTTAGGATCAGCAGTAAAACTAGAGATCGGAACGGTCACGCTGAAGTGGGTCCACTAATACGATTTTCCCTACGGAAAATACACAACGGAACTTAGCACACTCCCACGCACATTTATTGGCGATTAGGAAACGTGTGTATATAGGAGTCGGAAATAAAATGTTTGTTTATGTGATCGTTCGTATCTTCATTAGGAGGAGAAATCTATTCAGTGTGGTTTATGTTGCTTCCGTGATATTCAAATGGTGGAATAAATGTAAACTTGAAGTGATAAAAGTGACGAAGCCAGTCTTCTGCAGCTACTGCTCCCTCAGCAGTAAGTATCACTGTGACCAGTTTTCTTGCCTGCCTAAACACCTCAGTAGACTCTAAACCAGATTCTGAAAAAATGGCAATGACTGAACGGTTAGGGAATAGAATATTGACCTTGCACACATTTATTTGGAAATGAGATTAAATTAATCAGCCTCTAGCTAAATATGGAGGCCCTCTTTTAGTGGAAAATTATCAAAATAAAATGTATATTTTATAAACACAAATTACACTTCCAATATCGTAGTTTATTTGACAAACAAACGCTGGCAAAAATAAATTAATTTGTGATCTGTGGGCGATCTGGAGTCTAAACTAGGCCTGAGCCTGTAATTTAGAACTCTATATTCCCCCATCATTATAACTTCAATAATTTGTCCAAGCTATGTGTAGGTATTAGAGCGTGGAACACAGCGCGCCATCGATTCAGGCTTGGTCCTTATCAGACTGCGAACTACCCATTGTTTGCCGTCCAAATATGGAGCCTTAGCACACAACATTGAACTTGGTGTATTTTTGAATGATCATTAAGTTGATTCTACTACGATTATACAAACAAAAAAACAAACAATCATCTAACTACCACAGAACAGTTAAATACATGCTTGCTAACAATTTGCTCTTCAACCAAGCTCGTTAGCAAGTCTAGTCATTTTTGCGTGATTCGACAGAACGGTTTCTTTAGTCTCCAGTCAAGCATTAAACTGAATTGCTTGATTAACTATGATCTTATTTAGTCCTGTTACTAATTTTGATTTATTTTGTTACATTGTGACGTGATTCGTCAGTTCTTTATTTTATTCTTTCAAGTTGTTTTTCTTTTTAATTCACCATCTTCTGGTAACGGATAGTGGTGAAATATCATTCTACCCAGGTTAGCCATTGTAAAAACAATCAGGCCAAATGGAGCTTTCTCAACCTATTTCTAACACAGTGCCAATGTGGAGTCGCTGCACAGGACATACGTCACCTGTTATGCTGCCCATTCTGCACAACCATCTGTACTTTTCAGAATTTATACGAGGCCGATAACAGAGCTGTGCAGGTTGACAAATACTGGTCAGAAAAAAAAAATGTTTGAGTACATTGACACGAAAAGAAAAAGACTCAACCAAAACTCACATTTTGTGGTCCTTCTATCCAGATAAGTACCGAGTCCTTCGAGTCGGATACCATACGGTATCACAACTTTTTTTCTTTAACGGTATAGCACCCGTGAAAGTGGATACAGCCACAAGTCAATTAGGGTAAGCGCACAGAATTACTGTAAGCGTTAATCCTGTTAATAATGGCACACACAGTAACAGAATGACCTATTTATGAGATAGTACCTGGCCTTGAAGCGTAATACCGAAGGCTTATGCACGGCGTAGGATAAGACTGATTGTGAAAAATTGAGTTTTTTAATAGGCATGGCAAAAACACAAACAAGTTTATCAATAAACATACATACCTACTATCTTCATTGGTAACTAGCTTATGCCCGCGGCTTTGCCCGCATACATAAAATATCACTAAAGAATAAATATGCTATCTATCAGTGAAAAAAATTTCGCAATCGGACAAGTCCAAACAAAAAAATATATAAAATCAAAAAACAAAATTTACCTATGCCTATGTCCAGTAGTGGACGACTGTCGACTGAAATAATGAAGACAAATAACTCTTTGTTATACATTTATAAAATGCCTGGATTGAACTGGAAAATCAATATAAGTCAATATGATTATCAACATCAACATCTTCCTGCCTTGTCCCGTATTATTTGGGGTGGGACAATCACGTATTTTTCTTCCATTCTGTCCTGTCACTCGCCACATTATCACTAACTCAATAGCCAATAATATTGATAGACTAGAATTCGGCCCATGTGAAAGTAGATAATCACACCTACAACACTATTTACAACTATGGTTTATGACAAAGGAAAAGTTTTCGATGAACTCTGACACCCTAAATAAGATTTAACTTAGCGTCGTCGGCCATCATTTGAACATTACATAACATACTTAAGTCATAAGACGAGCACAGTATATTTAATTTTTAATATTAATAAAATATTTACATGTTCGACTCGTGGGCCAAATATGAAAACAAAATCCACACGTGCAGGAGTTACAAACTTACAATTATCTCCTCCTTGCGTCGTTTATCCTCAATGCTGAGGGTCGTGACCTCGACGAATAATCTTCTTATGAACTATATTTCGCCATGTTGTCCTGTCTTCGGCGATGTGGGTGGCGTCGCAGACTGTGGTCTCCAGTGTAGCACGGATTTGGTCTGAACAACGTAATGGACTCCTGCCCCTGGGTCTAGGATTTACACTAGTATAATTAGGAGGTAAACTTTGTTTTTCTATTTTTTTGTTTACGGAGGTAATCTCTGGAGGTACTGGTCTGAAGGCAAAAATGTTTTCACCAATAGAAAGCTGCTTTATTCCTGTGTGACATAGGCTATATTTTATGTACGCGGGCGAAGCTGCGAGCAAAAGCTAGTATTGTATATTCACAAAAACATAAATACAAACATCCACCTTTACAAAAATATGTGATAACAGTGTTCAAAATTAATTAGTGGCTTTCAACCGGTTGCAAAAAGCTACACCAGCAAGGACCTTTCAAATGTGTGTCAAAAGTGTAATTAAAACATAATGTATTCAGTAATCAGCACATTAATCACTATAGTCTTATTGATCAACACCTACATCTTAGCTCACATTCGATTAGCAATCAACACATAGTGCAGTGATATCATGGGGTAAACAAACGACATCGTAAATCTTGTGTGTGAGTTTGTATTCAGAACGTTAACGATTTATGCTAATAAAGGTGTGGTTATCTTCATCATATTAATTGTAGTGTTATAATTAAACTAGCAATAGCCAGCGGATTCGACCGCATGATAGTAAAAAATTATCCCAAGGGTATACATACATATTTCACCCGGGATAAAAAGAATCCTATCAACACCTACATCTTGGCTTAATTTCGATTAGTAATCACCACATAGTGTAGTGTGATACCTTGGGGTAAACAAACGACATGATCGTAAATCTTGTGTGTGAGTTTGCATTCAGGACGTTAACGATTTATGCTAATAAAGGCTTGTTGTGGTTCTTCATCATAGTGTTATAATTAAACTAACTGCAGCCAGCAGTTTTGCCCGCGTGATTGTATAAAAATATCCCAAGGAATTCCCTTTCGTATTTAATATGGCAGGGACTGTGCCTGTGTCAAGATGGTTTATCGAAAACTAACTAGTATTGACGTACTGAAATAATGAACTGAAGTTTAGCAATTTAATATTACATAACTAGTTTCTGTCAGCGGTAACGCCGGCATGAGAGTAGAAAATATAAATAATTTAAGTCACTCAATGATAATCTAGTATTCTACTGCTGAAAGAATTTTTAAAGTCGGTCCATGAGTCTGAACATTACTACGAGTATAATATAAAAACACAAATATTTCCTGTTTAGTACAGATGAATGAAGATAATAAATAATAACATAATTTTACATTGACTTTTTAATTAACAGCATGATAATAAATACTTGCTAACAAGTAAATGCAATAAAAACTCAAGTACCTACTACTTAAACCCACACTTGGCATAAAAATAGCAACGCCTAAAACAAAAATCTACAATTTGGCAACTTAATACTTCAGACAAGCCCGTTGCCAAATGACTGACTACGACAACACTGAAATACAGTCACATCTGGTTCTTTTAGAAAGCTGAATCAACTTAAGAATTGAGAACACCTATGTTCACCCATGACCTATGCATCGTGATAGCCTGGGGGTTAAAGGGCTTGAGTTTCTTAAGAATGAGGATGAAACATTGAAGCAATGTGTGTAAATATTAGGTAGAATTACCTATATACTTTCCAAGTCCATGCTGGGCGATGAATTTTAGTACCAATGCAAGAATAGCAAGCTTAGAATCAATACTTTTCAGTGTGAGAAGAGGCCATTTACCCTGCACTAGGACATTCACAGACCGGTATCATACCCAACACTTACACCACAATTATCCTGTAAACCTGTTAACCGCAGAATTATAACCTAACCACAAAAACAGTGAGGTAGAACAGCACGTCTTCGTCCTTCGAGCCGGATACACAGAGCACAAGACCAAGGGATCTGTATCGCAGCAACAAATTGCGGTATCCCAGACCATTTCATTAATGCACTGAAGTTGTACTCGGACTATTATACAACCTCAAGACCCGTCATAGATGAGATAACATAGATTAGAACCAGACATGATGTTGGTCACGGCAATATTATGCCTAAGAAATGTCTATATCTGCAATAAGTGGATGCTAATTGAGTGGCGGCTAAATTATCAACGTATCGTGTCTGATAAATTAAGATTGAATTATAAAGATTACATGTGCGAACACGTTATAATTTTCTACTAGGACGACAACATCATTGGATGGAAGCAATGCAATTAACACTTATTATAACGGTACAATAGAAATAAACATGATATAATTTAAATGCAGAATTATTTATTTAATTTCTTGAAGGGAAGCAGGTCGAATCTTCGCTTAAATGGGTTTAGATTTATTTCAATCTAAGCCGACTTATTTGTTCCAATCATCTTTGGGTCTGTGGTAATTATAACAACCTACTAGACTATACAATTTTTCTCTCACATCCGCATAATCCGGAAAATGCAGCGTTAGAAGGCCTCCCATAAGCTGGACCGATGATCTCTTGAGAGTGTAAGAATACTTTGGATCGGCCATTGTGGCCACGCTTGGGGGAAGCCTATGTCCATTAGTGGACGTCTTACGACAGAAATGATGATCCACATAATCAAAAAAAACTCTCATTACCCTGGTACCTATATCCACTTCCCACTTTCATAACTACTGACATGTCTCTGGCTCATAATCTATGTCCACACCGGAATGCGGCCGGACCTGCCTCAAGAAAGGGACACAAACAACCGATTTGTCTTAACCTTTCTACTAACCACTTTGCTATAGCATATCCATCTGTGCATATCTTAATATCTCCGATCTCTCTAAAGGGACTTTAATATATTCGCTATTAAAATGAGATATTCGCCATACCTATTAAACACTAGCTTAGAGAATCGACTTCGTACGCTAATTTAGCGAACACGTTTGCAGTTATAAACGCTATGCATCAATTTTCCAGCGCTTGAGCGAGATCTTTAAAGGTAGATTAATATAGTTGCTCTTGCCATACTCAACAGGCTTATTAGGAGCGCCAAATCCGTCATAATATTCCTATATAACCGCTGTTAGTCATAGTGTACAAAATATCTAGAAAAAGCTCTAGATGTTTTGGAAACGCAGATAGTATCTTGGGGTTATTATATTATCTAGATTGCTATTGAAATCAAAACATTTTGTGTAAAACTAAAAAAGTAAGACCTTTGAAAATCTGCTATTTTGCGTAAACTTTGGTCCTTCTTGAAGTAATCATAAATCAATAAGCGATTAGTGTTGCAAGTTGGTCCTAGTGCCTCATTCATTATTATTATCTTGCTCTTAAGATTACTAATTATTATAAAGAGACGATTTGTAGTGAATAAACTCAAAAAGTACAGGAATAATTAAAAAAAAAACTTTTTAATGTAGAATGCTAGTCAATTACTGTGTAATAGACTAATGGGTGAATTTCAACAAACGCCATTTTTTTTTATAATATCGGTGAACTTTTTCTTTTTTGTATATTTTTCAGGGTTTATGTAATCTTTAGGATATTAAATATCCCACAATGTAATATCATCAACGTACCTAAAGATTACATAAAACCCGAAAAATATACAAAACATAAATAAATGAAAAAGTTCACCGATATGATAAAAAGAATGGCGTTTGTTGAAATTCACCCTAATACTTTCACGAGTTTCACGTGAGCGAAGTTGCTGGCAGAAGCTAGTACCAATTATATGGAGTCCACGCAACACGTTTTATTCCATCCAGGAGTGAACCTCCTTTTGGAACCATTATGCCACTCCTGCTGGCAGATTTTTCTTGATTAAGCCAAACATAATTTGCCCTGTCCCATCTGGCCACCGATAATCTATGGCCACACAAGAATGTGGTTCGGACCTGCCTCAAGGAAGAGATACGTAACGACCGATTTACGGCGATACGCCACCTAGTGCAGTTTAATTTATTTATTATGATACCGCCCGCCTTCCTACGGTTGCTTTGTATGGTTATAAACCAGTGGGATTTATATCGTGTTTTTGTGGAAAGCGAAGGAAAAACAGATACGTGGCATTTTTGATGAAGCAGAACATACTTTTTTATTGTATTATTTTTTTCCGGTGAATTTGAATATTAGAACTCGGCAATTAGCTATTATATTAGTTTGGAGGATACTTCTAATGAGAAATATAACTCCATCAGAATTATTCTTTCAACGCATCTGCTCATAGACGGAAGGTCTGATTTCACGATATATCTTGGAAAAAAAAACCGGTGGGAAAATCTGCTGATGACATCCCCTGCTCTAGGGCGGGGCGGGAAATAGTGTCAGACTGTTACTTACATTTATATTGTGGGTAAAGAATTGGCACTTTTGGTGCAGTGGTTGAGTGATAGATGTGCTGCGCGCGCGAGTTCGATTCCCGGCCTACAGATAGGTGTTACGGTCTGAGTGTCTTGTGTATGTATGTGAGTTTACATGTTTATGATCGCACCGACGATACAGGAGTAATTCCTAGTGCAGGGCAACGTTTTTAAAGAAAAAAGTAATTACGCGTGGTGGTAAAACCATGCATATTTTATATTCATAAAAGTTTATTTTACTGTCCCCTATGCAAACCATAAATATAGTAATATCCAACTAGAGATCATGATAGGAAAGTTGGTTATAAAACATGAAAACTACATTAAGCATTTAAATATGTGCATTTTGCAATTAATTGAATAGAAATTAAAGCTTAGGAACATAATTTTACTCCTAATTATAAGTTTCCTGAAAAGAGGAAGTACAGAAGGACCATTCTACACGAAAAAGAAGAAAAAAGTTCATTTTAAAGCTAGAACAACATTAGACCGACGCACACGTGTATCACGCCTGATATGTACTTACCATGGCGGTCATTTCTGCCTGATCACTTAAAAATATTTCGCTTGAAATATTTCTTGCGACGCGGAGCAAAACCAAACTCTTTGAAGTTTTCGTTTCGAGTGCGAGCAAAAATAAACTTAGCGATGGTCAGGCAGAAGTGTCTTTGATGGTTCGTAGAACGAGATTGCGTAGCGTTTATCAAGTGTAGCTCCACAAGTCTAGTTTCCATAAAATGTATGGAGACGCGCCCAGATCGGCGTGTGTGGCACACGTGTGCGCAGTGTAGATCTAGATTAAATAATAATAATATTCCACAACTATCACACAACGCCGTCTAGTCCCAAGCTAGGCAGAGCTTGTGTTATGGGTACTAGACAACTGATAAACCTACTTGTATATATTTCTAAATACATACATAATATAGATAAATAACACCCAGACAAATGTCACACTCAATCTGACAGTTTGCAAGTCAATGTAAAAACTTCAACTATTACGGTACCCACAGTAGGTAATTTATCAGGAATGTTTACCACATGCGATGCCCAGTTTTTGCCAATAAACTAATTGTGCCTAGCAGTTACTGCCGAAAAACAAATCTGTATCTTTTAATGGGAAAAAGATTACCACACGAGGGATCTTAATTGCATGTTTTGATTCCGCCATCTCTTTTCTACTGTCACACATCACGACGGACTGCGAGTATCCAACCTTACGTTGCTACAATCACTACGGTCCGAACTAAGCGTTTCGCCTTGTCGTTTATATGGTGTACATCGAAGGACTAGAACTATTTGCCTGCTGCGGTAGTCCCGTCCGATATAATTAAGGTGTCTTCCAGGCTAAAGCGAATAGGCTTTTGATAAGTGTCCGCCTAGTGCGCCTCACCTCACCATCAACGATTGCATCTCTACTTACCATGAGGTAAGATCGTACTCAAGCACCAGTTTATATCAATTAAAAAAAAAACGCTAGGAAACTACAACGCGGCAGGCCCACAAAAATATGGCGTGATGGTCGTATCTGGGCTAGGCCTGCTGGACTCTTTTTCAAAAGACAGGTTCTCAGCAGTGGAACAGTATATGAGAACAATAATAAAATGCATATTATATCGTGCAAATACCCCTTGGACGCGTTGTTTAAAAGTTGAACTTCTGCCTACATTATGTAGTTACGTGTCTAATTAAACGTGGCGAAGCCTTAATAGTCTTCGTATAATTAAAACATACACTTTCTATCAATATCTATATAGTTAACACGTTTCTTACTACGAGACTGTTTTAATCTCCGTTCGATTTATTTACAGGTCAGTTTACATTGAATGAAAACTATAAATGGCCGACATTGTTTTTTTTAAATAAAGGCTCTTCTAATCTTTTCAGAATGTAAAAATAGTATCCCACCAAAAACATTCCATGTGAAATGTTGCCAAGACGACCACATAAGGTTTTCCCTGTGAAAAAGATATTAGATCTCATGTAGAGCCAAGCTTCTGAATCTACACGGCCTAACTCTACAGACCCTAACTTCACAAATTCTACATATCAGTAAAAAAGTATGGCTTGGCTTAATTTTCTGATATCACGCGGGCGAAGCCGCGGTTAAAAGCTAGTAATAATATAAATCAGATAACTGAGACCCATCTTATAAACAAGTAAAACTAATGACTTTGTCCGCTGTACTAATTTCCTCATTAGTGGACAATCGAGTCCATTAGCTATGGCATTCAGGACGCTGTGGCGACTTCCACGCAGCCTATTAATGAGAGAAGGGGTTATTTTTGGGCCAGATCACACATAGCTGCGAAGCCATCCGTGCGCGATTCAGCAAACATGAAAATACAATGGTATAACAATAATCATCAATAATCAGCTCTAAAAATATAACAAAAGTCGGACAGGCCGGATACCCCCTAATTTGGACATCCTGTTTATCCAGTCGCCTAGCAACGCTACACGTACCGTTTAAAGATAGCCACGTGCTGATCTTTTATACCCCTGTATCTTCCACCCACACACCGCCTTCATAAGCAAGGTACCCCGCACCTGACCTTCCTACTACAAAGAACCATAGATTACGTTGAACTATGAGTCTATGACGGATGCTCACCACATGTCTGGCACGCTCCATCGCACCCGACAGGTGGGGCAGTGAGGCTACCTGCTACCGTCATCAAACGATTACTATTCATTATTGTAACAAGCAGTTTAAAGGTTTTTGATGTTCGCACCTGGTTCTAACATCTGTAGGTGTTTTATTTAGATCGCTTGGAGTTGTAATTTGCTAAAGGATATCGTTTAAATACGCCGACTCCAAATAATACGGGATAAGGGCAGGAAGAGGAAGATGATATCGTTTAAATAAGTACAAAAGGATCGCTATCTATTGCAAAAGACGAAAGCATTTGGAGCTATATACTCTTCGTATCCCTTTGGAGAATTCAGGCGTAATCATCCATTCAATGTCCATTCATAATGGAGTGGGATATTATTCTACGCTTTAAAAAGGGTTGAACGCTGAGATGACGGCAAGAGTATTATGGAAAGGAACGAAGAAGGGCTGAGGAATGATAAATAAATAATGATGCCCCAATAGAAGCAGTTTTAGAAAGTAAATACACGGCACACCTCAATTTTTATTCACTCGACATTTCTATAGCACACAAATCCCAATACCAATAATCACACAGCATCGCAATAAGTGCATTCAAAACATAGTTTGTAACATAACCACTGGTTCTCGGTTAAGATGTAGTGGCTGCCGGTTATTAAACTACCTCACTGTAATCAGTGAGAACGGCCTGCAATTAACAGTGGATGGCTATAGAAGATATGTGGTTAAAATATTTCGATAGAACAGCTTTCGTTTCCAGTCGATGTGCTACTAAAGGAAAATGAGTCGTATCGTAACTTTGTGAGTCTTCCGGTCACTGCAAGGAATCCAGATTCCTTCGGTCATTTTAGTTTATTATAATATTCTTCCAATAATTTGAGATAAATCTACTTTCAAAGACATGTATAAGCATAAACATAATCAACCTAATACTGCCGATATTCAGGTCTCCTTTATATGAGAGGGAATAGCCCGAAATCCACTACACGGGCCCAGTGCAGATTGGTGATAAGACATGCCTCGCATGCCCAAAAAGGTCTCCTTACGATGTTTTCATTTACCGTTTTGAGAGTAGTAGTGATAAATTATAAATTTGATAAACTAGTGCTTGACTGCAATCACACCTGATGATACTCGTAAGTAGTAATACAATCGATGGTAGTGAGGCGGAGTAATGGTGCTAGTAGTAGCTAGTCGTTGTAAGTCACAGGTTTAAACCCAGCCAGGGTTTGAACTTGCTACGTTACCACTGGACCACCACCGCTCTCAAAGACATGTTTAATTTGCAAATAAAATACTATCATATCAAACACAGGCACTAACAACTTCGTGATAACTTATAAAGAAATTCTTAACCTTTCATTATAAAGTCTCTCAATTCTAAGAATATCTGTTAATTAAGAATCATATTGATTGACAACAATCCGTGTCATCAAATCAATAATTCCTCGAACTTCTACAGTTCTAAAAAGTAAAACCAAATAAATTACATCAAAACGCTCTTTTCTAACCATTAGCTGGCCGACGTAACAGCGGCGACTGAACGTAATTTGTCAAACCATTAGTTCCGTACGTAACCGGTAGATGTCCCGTGTCACCTGTCAACACACTGTTGTGAGAGGCTACGCGCATTATGCGCGTGCGCTCCCGGCTGCTACGCTCATTCTATGTGTATTGACAATTTGACTGCGGTATACGTTATGAGAGGTAACTGTGCGTGAAGTTATCTTCAAGGTGACTTTTAATTCAATAAATTATCAGGAAGTGTAAGTACTCAGGAATACAAAAGAATTTTTACGGTGGTATAAATGGAAAAAACGTGCCATTCAGCACATATTTTTTGCGGGTTTGGACGGAATTTATGAAAAAGTTGGTTTTTCTTTTCGGGATTTCTGAGTTGGGCTAATAATGAAAGTTTGAATAACATGCACAATTTCACCTCCAGAAGGATTCCCTAGGAGTTAAAGGAATCCATATAACGTTATCAAAGATTAAGCTAAGTATTTGTAATAAATAAGTGAATTCAAAATATTATTGCTACCAGATTCGTGGGCTAGCTTACCAAAGAGCATTGCTTGGTAGTAAAAATGTTTGTCAGAGTGTTCGTTGTCTTGCCATCCAGTCACACACAATACATAATTTGCGCCATGTGCTGTGCACATGCTGAAATAACGTTAGTACCGACCCCAATATCACGAACAAAATTCTATAATAGACCAATTAAACGAACAACTAGTATAAAGGAATATTATCGCGTGTTATTGAAAAGTTATGGCAAAAAAGAAGCAAGACCACTAAGATCATAGGGAATTTTGTCATTCATGTTGACCCGATCCCAGATTAATTGGGACTTGTACACACTTATTATTTTTTGGTGCGAAGTGATAAAATGAAACTTCTACGGTTCGGACTAAACGTTTCGCTTCGTCGTTTATATCGCATACATCGAAAGACTGGGCTACTTACTAGGGAGCGAAATTGCTTAGACCATGTAATTATAAAAATGGACAATACATGTCACTCGGCCTTTGTGGGTATCTTAAAGACGTCTATTACAGACCACGCTACGGTATTAACTAGTATAACCACCAGACAACCAGTTATAAGTAAAAAATCTGATAAACATAAAAGTGTTACAAACTTTGACAATGCCTACACTAGTTTAATAAGTACCGACATGACATTTTTTAACTCGTATAAAGACCCTGATCTTATAGCTAACAAATTTATAGATGTTATTAATGAGGCTCTCCTATCAAATACTATAATTAAATCAGTACCTAACAGATTAAGGTTACTTAAACCCTGGATGACTACCGGCGCACGTCGCTGTATAAATCTCCGGAACAAAATGCAATTGCGAACCATATCAGACCCTTATAATATTATTTTAAAAATCACATATAGACGTTTTCGTAATTACTGCACAAATCTAATAAAAAAATTAAAACGAAAATACCAAAGAGAGCAAATAGATTCTTCTATAAACAATCCGAAAAAACTCTGGTCAAAAATTAATGATATTACACAGTTTAAACCCCCCAAGTCATCTAGTATATCTCTCCTCAATATGACACCACATCCTTTAAATTCACTGAACCGCGTTAACCAGTTTTTTGTGACAATTGGCAAGATTTTGGCTGATGAGATAATAAAAAAAGGCACTCTTCCAAGCCACACTTCTTCACGCCGCTCTGCTTCGTCCTTTGTTTTACTTGCTACTGATCCTTTGGAGGTGGACGGCATACTCATGGGTCTTGACTCTGAGAGCTCGCCTGGCTGGGATGGCATACCGACAAGATTTCTAAAAATCTCTAGAGATGTCACTGTCCCACTTTTATCTCAATTAGTTAACCTGTGTTTTAAAACGGGAAAGTTCCCTGCTGCTTTTAAGCGTTCCATAGTCACGCCTGTGCATAAGGGGGGGGACACGAACGATGTCAACAACTACCGTCCGATATCTGTCATATCATGCATGGCAAAAATCTGTGAGAAAATATTAAACAATAGGCTTATCAGTTACTTGGACAAATATAAGTTATTATCTAAATCACAATTTGGTTTTAGAAGGGGTTTTTCTACTCAAGACGCTGTTAAAGCGTTAACTAGTGATATCGTTGCCAATGTTGATAAGGGGTTAAAATGCCTAGTAGTTTTCCTGGACCTAAAAAAAGCTTTTGACACCGTCTCTGTCCCAATCCTTCTGCGCAGGCTTGAATCGATTGGTATAAGGGGCATGGAGCTTTCTCTCTTTAAAAGTTATTTATCTGATCGAACACAACAGGTTAAACTTGGTAAATCACATTTTAGTGATGAAGAAAGGGTTGAATTCGGGGTGCCACAGGGAAGTGTGCTTGGTCCGACGCTGTTCCTGATTTATATAAATGAGTTGTGTAATATTGGGTGCAGTTGCGGACGAATATTCTCATATGCTGATGATACTGCAGTAGTATTTGCCGGTGAGTCTTGGACTGCCGTGCAGAAAACTGCTGAATGTGGTCTGAAGGAAATAGCCGGTTGGCTAAACGCAAGTCTTTTATCCCTTAACGTCAGTAAAACAAATTTCATATGCTTTACTCCCAATCAGAGGTCACAGCCAGGTCCAGAATTTGGTGTCGTGATCCATGAGTGTGTTAATCCACCCTTTCAGTGTAACTGTAATCGCATCAGTCAAGTTAAATCAATTAAATATTTAGGAATAATAATTGACCAGCGACTGTCTTGGCATGCCCACATTGAAAATACAATGACCAGGATTAGAAAACTAATATGGATCTTCAAAACTTTGCGTCATGTAGTTCCGCCCCAGTTGCTTAACCAAATATATGTCGCACTCGCACAATCGGTTACAACCTATTGTATACCAGTTTGGGGTGGAGCCACGAAAACCAAATTCTTGGATCTTGAAAGAGCTCAGAGATCTCTTTTAAAAGTTATGTATTTTAAGCCCTTTAGATATTCCACAGACACTCTTTATAAGATCTGTAACCTGCTCTCGGTCAGAAAATTATATATATTAAATACAATTTTAACCCTACATAAATCACTGACATATGATGCTACAAAGTTAGACAGAAGACGTAAAGATATCGTGGCCCACTCACCGAAGGTCAGAACTATGTTTGCCAGACGGCAATATAACATACAGTCAACTTACATATATAATAAATTGAACCATAAATTAAATATTTACCCCATGTTGCTATATGAATGTAAAAAAGTATTGACTGACTGGTTAAAAACCTTATCATACGATGAAACAGAACTCATTCTAGCCCGAATCTGTTAGCGAAAGTCTCACAATCACCATCCACACTCACAAACACATACACACACCCCCACACACACACACTCATACATTCGCATGCTCAAATTTGTTCCTAATTTTTATTTTTTATTTTAAATTACCTTACCGATGTTTAATTGTTTGTCACAACATTGTAATTTTAGAAACTAAGGGAAGGGCGAGGCAATCCCATCACAAGTATTCTTTAACTTAACGGGGATGCCTCAATTTTTGTGTTGCATGACAATGTAATAAGAAACAATAAAACATTTATTATTATTATTATTATTATTACTGGGACAATTTGCTTGCTGCGGTCTTCCCGTGTAATTATAATTTAGGTGTCTTCACGGCTGGAGTGAATAGGCTCTTAATAAACTAGTGCGCCTCACCAGGTGGGATTGCAGTCAAGCACTGGTATATATATATTTTTTTAAATGACTCGTTTTGGATGAAGCGTAGAATGTCAGACTTTTACCCATCTATGTTCCTCTAAGTGAGGTCCTAAATTCCAGAAAACCACGGTTCTGGACACTCTTTCGAACAATTCTGCAGGTAGAGACGTGTACATATTATCATGCTCATGCTCTCCAAATGACTAGAAGATACTAATACGGCAACTGAAAACTCGATTTATAAGCTTAAGGAATGTCATACAAATCCCTCAAATACGTGCAAAAAACAGGTGGTGAATAAATCGGCCAATCTCATGAATAAACAAACAATGAAACACGCACGCTGGTAATTAATATACGAGTATTTTTCATGAATGCAATGACAATAATTTATACGATGAATTTTACCCATTCATTCGTGATTGTAGACCGTACATAATGTGTTCGTGTGTGGTCATTGATCATTGACATTGGGAATTAAACTGCTTATTAACATTATTGATACCTTGTATCCCCCTTGAATGAAACTACACAGAGTAACAATCAAGTATGAAAGTCTGTTTCAGCAAATTTTTTGCACTGCGTTATGTCTATCAACTTCAAAAGGACGGCTTAGATTTGGAACAGCAATGTGCTGCGGAATCAATGGTGAAGTTTTCCGAACAAGTAACCCAATTTTACAGACCAGACTACAGTGTTTCTATCCTGTGTAGAACCTAGATGAAGTTGGCAGAGAAGCAAGGGGATCGGCACGACATATGAAAAGCTAATGGCTTGCAATAAGCCAAATGTAGATGATGATGAATCAAACCACACAGTGAGAAAGAAATAATCTATTATTACTCCAACGGCAAAGCCAAAGGCGATAGAGAAAGGGAGAGAGAGAGTAATACAAAAGGGATAGCCAATTAGATAACGCTTTGCTCGACTACGGTATTGATCGAAAGATTTATCGCATTCCTCCAACGCAAAGACAGGAAGGAAAACAGAACAGTCATAATCAGCAAGTCTGACACTCATACTCCACCTAGAACGAGAGACGTTATGTGATGATTTCCCATCAAAAATAGGCTTTACAGCCGCTCCGCTTATGAACTCACACCACACTTACTTCTAACAAGGGCCACACAACCAATGACATAAAAGAATTACCTTCAGCCTCTAATGAGATTATACACCTTTCTCCCTCGGCTTCGGCCCACAAGTCATGGTTAGCACTGTTTGGCTCGGCTTTCATATTTGCGGTAAAACTGGTAATGGTATGTACTCGAAGTTGCGTTTCATGGTTTACTACTTAAACGTGCGTCGTGACAAAGTTGAGGCAAGCGTTTCACCGGCTGTGAGGAATTCGGAAGAAAGGTGGGCACCTGTTCGGTATGTGGCAGCAACGGTAATCAAGCTTCAATTTTAAAATTAGCGGCTCCATCGAAGATCGACCAATAATTTTATAGTAGAATAGTAGATACTTGGACGTTAATAATAATGTGTGAGCTAAAGCAACTATCTCAGAGTTCACTAATAATGATGATAATATTTCAACTTCCGAAAAAGTTAAGGAACAAGATACTTAAACTTAAAATGAAGACGCTGTTAACAAGATACCGATTGAATCCAAGATTAATAAGTATTGGATGAACAATAGTCATTATAACTTTATCGGAACAATATCGTATTGTTTGCAACAAATAGGAGTAAGCCAATTAGGTCAATGTTGCTGTGCTTAGAAATTTTATCTAAACCAGTGTTATCTGCGTAGCTGTTGCGTCTAAATCTGTCGCACAGTCGCGAAATACGAGTGTTTTTGGGCTCAAATTTCGCGACACACGTGATAAGGGGTTATCTAACACAACAGACACACTCTCCTACCGTTGTTTTGTGGTTTTAGTGAAGAATAATTTGAATATTTGCGAGATTATCTTTGTTCTAAATTCACGCATGTGAGGCAGTTTTAGATGTCAGCAAAAATATTACACTCAGCAGGGCTAATGTCCGCAAGGGCTGCGCGAATTTTTTAAAGAGTTACCGAGGCCCTGGAATGCGCAGCTGAAGGACACAGGAAGAAGTTTATATCAGTAAAAATCTGACACGCTCTCTCGCAACACCCTAGAACGGAAGAAGTCATTAATGAAATATATAAATCATAAATCACCCAACCCGAGAGGATGGAGGCGAATTTTCTAGTTTGATTTTTGGTGTTCGGGTTTAAATTACCAGTGCTTCACGCACAAGAGTCCAGAAAGATAGACGATATGATAGATATTCGATCAGAGATATCAATTTTTAAAATTCCCAAATGTATGGATATGAAATATTCTACGAAAATGTCCAAAGGTTTTTATTTTAAACTACCAATACATGATTGCTTGATAGCCGTTGTTGCTGATAGAACACAAAGTAGACCCTCAGGCCCAATGTCATTCCACAAAACTAAAGCCATCATACAATGACCGCTACTAAAATTATTCAATGCAACTTCTATTTGTCATACTGCAAAGGTTGGTACAATAAAGGTATTGTGTCTTGTCACGGGCCATCAGGTTTCCAAGGGCAAGTTCGAGCCCAATATCCGTTTTCACGGGTTTATTTTGTAGTGTGCACAAGGTCGAACGGAACTGGAACCGTCATGGCTGCGTCATCGATACGCATTGTATTTGAATTAAGTTCATCAATATTATGTTGTTTAGAGGTATGCGGAACAGGGTGTAAAGGCACACCTACCTCCTTTGAAAATGGAGGATCCTCTGACCAGACAGGTGTTGCGTTTGATTTGGGTAACTGCCCGATAGTTGATTTCGAGCTGTTGACTGTTGTATATATATATACATACTAGCTTTGCCCGCGCGGCTTCGCTCCCGCTCTTCCCTACTCCACCCTACTATACCCAACTCTACCCTACTCTACCCTACACTACCCTATTTTTTTTTTCCATAAGAACCTTCTCCTCACAATAACAATCACAACAAAAAAAAAAACAGCCAAATCGGTCAAGCCGTTTTCATGCCAAGTCGTGACAACGGAAAACGGGGGTAATTTTTATGTATATAGATTAGTTCTAAGTAGCTTTTGCCCGCAGCTTCGCCCGCGTACATAAAATATAGCCTATGTCACTCAGGAATAAAGCAGCTTTCTATCGGTGAAAAACATTTTTGCAATCGGACTTTTTTCAGAGATTACTTCCTACAAACAAAAAACATACTTTACCTTTTTATAATATTAGTGTAGATCACGCGGAGAACTCTAATACCGCGATGCAGAATTTGAAATTTTTGTTCTAATGTATGTATCTTCATAGATGTTGCCACATTTAGGACCCTTTTCAGCTAAATATTGTGATCACTTTGATACGCAAAGAAGAAAATCAAAAGAAACCAATGTTAAAACAGACTGTGATCTAGCATCGGATTACGATAAACCAAATTTATTTATTAATAATGATGATGACCAACAGTTAAATCAAAATCATTCTTCGAAAGGTGATATCGCAAACGGCTTTGCAAAATGAAATGATAGAACCTCTAATCTGATCACAGAATCTATTATAAAAACGAAAGCTATCAATTTCCCATGATAACAAGAATTTCTAAATCTGAGCTAATCAATTTCATAACGTACATTAACTGCAGCTAACCATAAAGTATAGAGACATGGACTTTCACTTATGGTTCCATAATATTTTATGGCACAACCATGTGAATACCGTTATTGAAACAGGTACACATATCCGTCAGTCATTGGTGCTCGTAAATGGGGATCCATGGCTTTGTGCAGGTAATTACAATTAGTATTGGCTACTGTTTTACGTGTGTTTTGACGCTGTTTATACTGATACATTGTAGTTTTATGTCTTCAACGTCTCTCGTCTCACACGACTTGAGAATTGCTCGTGCGTGGTAAAATTACTAGCTAGTCAGTTAGGTGGTATCGGGGCTAGCATTAGCTATATTGAAAAAGTTACATGTTTTCCTTGACGTCCTTTTCTTCTATTAGAATCAAATATAATCAGCCTTTTAATGTCCCCACTGCGCGGGACTCGGGCCGCCTCAGGCGAATTGGTGGATGTCACATATCTTCGAATTTTTGGTTCTAGAATCTGCCGGTTTCCTTGCTATATTTTCTTTCACCATATTGAGAGCAGTGGTGATTAAATAAATTGAGTAGCCCTGGCGGTGTTTGTACCCCCGACCTACAATTTATTAGTCAGAGCCGTTACCACTGGGCTGTCACAGATCCCTTTTTCTTCTATTATGTATCTCTATCTAACGTCATGTAAGTGTTTCCTTATGTTCATATTGTTTTGACAGAATAACGTGTCCATTTCACCATGTTTATTCGCACTTAAAACCCCTCTGGTCTATTGATATAGTAGCATCAGTTCTGACTGACTGACTTCTTGACAATTCAATAGTGCCTGTAAATGGTTAATTTGAAATAAAAGCTTTGATTATTTATTGATGATTGCCCTTCTAAAAAAAATGCTTCAGCACAATTTTACACCAAGGAAAACTATATGCTTACTGCGAAGCCACAAAAGCCATCTCCGGAAGCAAGTCTTTGAAAACTAATCAAAGACTCCTAAATTGGAAACTTGATGCGTAAATTTCATTCATAAAATATGTAAGAAAAGTGAATGTTAAATCGTTATTCACTAATGAAACTGCTATAATCGGTGTAGTATCTATCACCCTCAATACATGAATCAAAATAGCTGATTCGTTCCGTTTAGCCGCAAGATGAAATTAAATGCAAATGAGAATGGATATCAAGAATGAAAATTAAGCACAAATGTTTAATAATAAAACGGAAAACCATTATGTAGATATGAAAGTTATTGTGGAGTGCCCTTTCCAATGTTAAGATCGGGTAGATGTGACTATGCGTTAGACGTTTGCTGGCAGAAACGATGGCCGATGGGGCCGAAAGGTTCTGAAGTGGGGACCGCGTAGAAGGCCTCTCATAAGGTGGACTGATGACCTGATGAGAGCCGCGGGAATCCAATGAATGCAAGACGCACAACAGGACCGTTCATTGTGGCGATATTTGGGAGTGGTGTTAAGATGTCCAACAGTGAACGTTTTTTGACTAAAAATTAATGAAGGTACTTCAAGGATCAGATATTCTGGAATGGACGGACCTCTTGCAAAAGCCAAGATCGTCTACAACTTGTCATCAGCCAAGACCACAGATATAGGTAGACTTTTCCGCAAGGTTTCTTTAGGCAAACTCATGAGGGCCTATTAAATCTCTTGTCACTCAATAACCTCATGCAGGCTGAAGCAAATTTTCTTCAAGGACAGTTTCTTCTTAATTTAAATAAAACTGCCACCAGAATTCATGACCACAACCTGAATGACACAGTACAGGCATTTCTTTCTAAATACAACTAAGCAATTCCCTATAGCAATGTAACCGCAGTGCTACGACGTCATAACGGTACAGGGGCACGGTCGGGTCGCATCGGCGCACGCGCATCGGAACCGGCGCGCGCAAGACATTCGCGAGTTCCGCTCGACTGGTGTACTACCTGTGTAGGATTTAATTATGTCATCTGTGCAAGTGGTGTTATATCGTTCGTCACACAGCGGTTTTTTGTGGTGACAAAAGGGACTGTCGACCGCACGTCTGAGTAAAACTTTAACCATGAGTTGGTTTTTCTATAAAATAGGACTAAACTTGTGTTGCTACTAGTAGGTATATGCTGTCGACTGTACCTGTTACAAGCTAGAGAATTTCAGGCTTTGCTTGACTTGAAAATATGAATTAACTATTCGTCAAAGTTAAAACCGTGTATGAGAGTTTCGTTAGAGACCAACAGAGACACCAGAGGGTTCAGCCAAGTTGATATCTATCGTTGACGAGAATGACATCATCTCAACGTTAAGTCATGTGGTCAGAACAAAGGAATCGGAGGCGTTACCGACTGTTGAAAGAAATTCGAAACGAAACGGTCGTATCTTGGGTAGGCCTGCTGGACAGGTGAAATTAAATAAAAACCTGTTAAAAAGGAAGAGGTAGGAGATGACCTAGAGGTCAACCGAATGTGTTGGTTCGAGGTTGTTCGAGAAAAGATCACCTAAATGAAGTTAGGAAATAGTACATTTTGATACAAATGCAGAAGTTTGTCATCGTGACCGAAGTGGAATTCGCAGGAGCCGTAGGCGAGTGTGTTATGGAGCCGAAAGCTGCAATGACAAATTTGCACGTGTTTCAAACGACGTTTTTCAATACACTCACTGAAATGAATAAACGAGGGTTGAACGGCGACTCGTGGGGGACGACACGCGCCCATCCTGATACAATAAATGTAATAAAATTATGGCGGGGGACAGCACGCGCACCTTTTTGCACTAGTGCAGGAAATAGCTTATTGCGTGTTTTAGCGGGTTTTCTAGTGAATGTATTGAAAAGTATATTCCAAACAAAAAATAAACGCGTCGCCTTACCCCATCAAAAAATTACACATTCCTCAAAAGATAACATCGATATAATCAGAACAGGTTCAAATAGTAAACCATATGAATAAACAATACGCGTGATAGTGATTATACAATACGAGTTATTAAGACAATCGTCGATTAGTCACCGCCTCCGGTGGCGGTGTTTACATCGGAATCCGCTCCAGTCGTGAAGATGAAGACGGTGATCGGTGATTCATTTTGTTTTATATACACGTGTTGGCTGAATGTCACTATGTAAAGTGTAGCACGTGTTTTTTGTCGCGGTTAATTTAAACAAGTGCTTCCCAACCTGTGGTCCGAAAAAACTAAATTATGGTCCGCGAAAGGTTTCCCATTTCAAAATAATCAACCGGATTGTCGCGCGAATCAAAGGCATGACAATAAACCTGTAAACCCAACAGGGCCCATGCCTGCGAATATTTTTAAGTTGTCCCGTACTCCTAAAAGCAAAGGACAACTTAAAGATATTTATAACAGGTGTGCTTTTAATCAGTTAAAGTAAGACAAGCGCGCTCCACCCTAGAGCAGGAGACGTCATTGGATAATTTACCACCTCAAAAAAAAAACTGTGTTCCGCAACATTAATTAA
Organism: Mythimna lalbum; assembly: GCA_949319445.1. NCBI lineage: Eukaryota > Metazoa > Arthropoda > Insecta > Lepidoptera > Noctuidae > Mythimna > Mythimna lalbum. Next base: position 11,499,323 of record OX439357.1, on the reverse strand, counting down.
AATTGTTATTTCTGTTTGCTCGCTCCACCCACAACGGGAGAACTTATTTATTATATTTGTTTTATAATATTAAAATGGTGGACCGATGACGTGGTAACGGTTGTGGGAATCCGATGGATGCGTGACGCACAGGACACTTGGGGGCAAGCCTATGTCCAACAGTGGACGTGTTTCGGCTGAAATGATGATGATGAATATTAGAATCTGCCACCGATTATTAAGTAAACAGTTGATGACTACGTCTACCAGAACGATCAACGTTTTCTTACCTAATGGACCGACTTCAACACGATTACGACGAACGATTTCAACATTATAAATAAAATGGTCTTGTTTCACCACTAACAGGCATATTTACTACAAAGTACATCGTTATAAAATCAGCATTAGTGTCTATTATAATACTTTAGATAAATCACATTATTGCACACTATAAAATTTCTTTACGATTATGATATGGCCATAATATAACCAATATTGGCGCTGATACGACATAAAGTGGTATAGCTATGATGAAAAATCATCCAATAATTCCTCCCGCTCTGGGAGGAGCGAAGACGGAGTGTCAGATATTTACTGACCCACCTGAGCTTCTTTAGTTGCCCTTTGCGTTCCAGGGCCACGGCAAACATTTTCGGACTACGCGCACCCCTCACTCATCAATCAAAATAAATATAAAGTTGATCCGTTTTACAATTGACGATTTTCTGCTTTTAGCTACGATGAAAAATCATCCAATAATTCCTCCCGCTTTGGGCAGAGCGAGACGGAGTGTCAGATTGTTACTGACACACCCGTACTTCTTTAGTTGTCCTTTTGCGTTCCAGGTAAACATTTGCGTACAATGCGCACCCCTTTCTCATCAATAAATAAATAAAAAGTTCATAGGTTTTACAATGGACGATTGTCTGCTTATTAAAGTAACCCACCACAGCCTTCATGTTATTAATATTTTTACATAAAATATTGCTGTCAGTACCCATGCAGCCATAAAAATGCAAGCACCACCATAACTGCTTCAGTATTTAAAACTATTGCAAAAGTCATGCACGCAATCAACCCAAATCGGGACAGGTTATCGATGTAAACTGTGTTTTAATTATATCTCATTTAATATTAATGCATTTCATTTATATTGTTGCAAATATGATGGCCATGAAAACGTTGATTGTCTACCGATAAAATAAAAGCGCCATAACTTTAATGTGAATAGTTGCCAAAAAATGGCGTAACGTTATTAAGATAAAATGGTAAAATAAAATTAATCAATAACTTTTTTCGTAAAATCCGTTTAGGCGTTGTAACAACGCCCCACCTCCGCACATATAAAAAACTGTCATATATGACAGCTTTTTATATGTGATGTATATAATACATTACGTATATTCTGTTCCTAGGATTTAAATTTCACTATTGACGAATGAATCACCATATCAAGCAACACTGCAAGTATATCAGGTAATCAGGTCACATTCCCTGAATAATTTTCATTAAAAACAAAGAATTTTAATACAATGATTTTTGTTCGGAAATATAATCACAAAATTATTCAGTAAAATAAAACCTTAATCATGGACTAAGTACCGGAAATAACGAAATGAAGAGCATGGACAAAAAATAATATTTCTGTAAACAGAAAGATGAAACAAAAACCTTTGTGATTGTTTATTTTATTTTGTTTCTATGTTTCTAGCACAGGGGGACCGTCATAGAACAGATGAGAGAGGTTAGAATGGCCTTGTGGGCGGGGCAGGCGTACCACAAAGTAGGGCAATGCTCATAGTTCCACTACCAATAGCAAACTTGCGATCTAAGTGTGCGTGGTCTGTTATTTGCTGCGCGTTCGTATTAATTTATTGCCTGTAGTGGAGTTAAAGGGTGTGAGACAAGCGGCGACATTTATAGTACAATAAATCGGAAAGTATTTCCTTTCTCACCTCTTTCATCTTTTCCGTGGGGACCGTATTATGATGATGACATTAGGGGCCTTACCATGACCTCTTAAAATGTCAAGCGTGCGAACGAGAAAGAGCGATGGAGCTAGATATCCTAGCTCGTCGTGAAATGGGTCGTATTAATTCATGAATCCCCAAGCGACCACCGGTGGCCGCGCATCTATTGTCTTACTATTGTGTCTCTAATTGACGGTATCTGAAGGGTTAAGAGCTAGGTAGGGACTCAGGATGCCGTTGCTGAAAAACTGCTATTCGTCCTATTTAACTAAGTCTTCTAGACGAAGACTGAGTTAAACGGAACGTTAGAACCATCATGGCTTTACAACGTCATAGTACAGCCCTAGTCGTGTAGTCACTTATTGCTGTGGGTGTCGCCGAAACATGATTTTATGTGAAGACTGAAACTTCTGTATAATATCTAGGTACTCAGTTAAAACCGCCAGCGAATATTAAAAAAATGTAGTTATTTTTTACGACGCAATAACAGTATTGATTATCGTGGTTACGAGCGTTCTTCACAACTGATTGTACAAAACAGCACCATTTCACTTCAGCTAAACATGCTAAAATCACCATTGTGAAATAAAATGTTGTTAGGCTGTGTTCACATTGGTGGAGTTTGAAGGTCGAGTACTTGACTAGGATACAATTAAACGCCGTTTTTTTATCTGTTATTATAGATAGGCTTGCGTTCGGCCACTATCTCACCTGATGGTAAACGATGATGTGGAAGACTTCGAAATGTTATCGATAGGAAACCGATAGGCTAGCAATTCGACGTCGCATCGTTGCTCAAGACTTTCGACGTTTTGATTTTAGTGCCACACAGCCATTACCTTTGGTTCAACTAGAATCTCAATCTAGATGAAAACATGTTTTGCTATATTATCTACTAATATTATAAGATAGGTACTGACTGAACTAATTAACAAAAAAGAATATGAACTACGTACTCAACATCCAACAACAACAACATCCTCATTACCATGTTTCGGGCAAATAAAATACTTTTGACTTTTTTTTGACTTTTTTTTACGAAGCTAGGTGCGTTAGCTACGGTAAAAGATGTCGTTGTCAACAAAAAAAACCACAGTGTATCGAACAATAATATTAGAGTTGTATTACAATTTTGGAGAAGAGTACAGTAAATTCTAACTATCTAACCAACGCAACGGTAAGTATTTAGCACGTGGGGACTTACCTAAATCTTTTGACCCATAACCTAAAACATGAAAATTAAATTAAATTCATTATGTCTAAATCCTGAGACAGAAAAGCTTAATACTGATCGGGGAAGAACTCTACTACGTAAAATTTAAACTCTAAACTCTCCCAATATAATCGCAGCCTAAAGTCGGACATAAAAATATGATTAATATATTATAGCTTCGATATTAGAAGCGCCATCTTTGTGGGGCAAAGAGTAAGAATATATTTGATAGCAAAGTGTGAATGAAAGAAAATAATAGTGAAAGTTGTGAGAAAAAATGATTAATTCGAAATTAGATTTTATTCGCGTGACGAAAGCGATTTGATATGAGAAAAAATGTGTAGGAAGTTCTAATGACGTTGTCGGAGTTATTTAAAGAGCGAGCTGGGGAATATTGAAAGGTTAGCTAATTGGCTAATTTATAAACTCAAAGTTTCAAAACCTACTTATTGTCTTTTATTGCCTTATGTTACATAGCCAAAATTAATTTTAAAACTATCTATGCGCAAGAATCAGTTACTTGCATTGCTTACTTGCATGTCAAAGACTACGCCTAAGCGCAGCATAAAACCCTAAAAAGATCGAAGCTAGTTTTTAGTAGACAAACTCGTATATTTTGACAGTTTTAACACTGAGAACTTGCACATATTAACATAACTGAATATACGATATATTAGTAAAAAAAATTCATAAGTCTCATTTTTGCAACAGGACCCGTTTGAGAAGAAAATGTAAGTAACATTGTACGAAAAATTCTCACAAAATTGTCCCCTAGGTTTATGAAATACATAGGGTTCTGATCAATCCAAAAGCTTGTAATTGTCTCACACGGTATTAGTAACAAAATAAATCTTATATAATAAAACCAATTAATCGACCCAAAACACGACACGCAGAACAAAACGCCCTTTAAAATTTACACGCTAGTAACTTGCCCCACACTTGTCCATTGTGGCGTGCCAGTAGAAATCTACACATCATTATCTAATAACAAGTACCTCCGTGCTGGTGGCAATGAAACCATTACTCATTGTCTGTTCCAATCGATGAAAGATATATAGCAAGAAAGATAGGCCTGTAACTCTATGGAGTAATTTATCTGCGTGTTCGTGAATAATTAAGGTGATTTTTAAGGCAAGCTGTGTTTTTCTAATCAAAGTAGTTACATGGTTGACTGACAGACGACCTGTGCGATGATAGTCACTTGTAGTCTGGAAGATATTTTGTTTAGTTTTATCCGATATAAACTAGTGCTTGACTGCGATTTCACCTGATGGTAAGCAGTGATGCAATCGTTGATGGTGAGGCGCACTAGTCTATTAAGAGCCTATTCACTTTAGCCTTGAAGACACCCAAATTATAATCGGACGGGAAGACCGCACAAGGCAAATTGTTCCAGTCCTTCGATGTACGCGGTATAAATGACGAGGCGAAACGCTAAGTTCGGACCGTAGGAGTTTCAACCACGTAAGGGTGGATACTCGCCGTATTTAAGCATGAAGTTTATTATTTCTAGTTGTTTTGAGTTAGAGCTTGAAAGTAGGTTTCTCTGTACAAACTTTGTAACCCCGTTTTATTCACTTAGGGAGAGAATTTTAGAAAATCCTCTTAGTTCCGTCTACGTCATAAAAGGAAACCTTGTGCAAAATTTCGTACTCCTAAGCCCTGAAGGTTCGCTTGTGATTTGATATGTCAGTCAGTCAGTGGATAAACATATAGAAGTCAGCCAAGATTAACAGTGGACGCAGCAACAGTTTAATATGTATGAGTGAATAATGATTTTAAAACAAATATTAACCGCATAATACACGTAGAAATTGCAATAAAATTAACACCAAAACGAACGCTGCGTCATGTTCGAGTGCCAATAGTTTATTTAATGTTCTAAACAACAGTAAAACATAAAATAACTAATAAACTCACAATAGTTCATTACAACACATTTCTTCGACACCCAAGAGTGAAACATGAAACTTTACAGCTTTCTCAAGAGATGAACTGAACATAATTTTACGGTTTGCCTTAGTTCCTTATTGAGCTTTAGATTTGTTATGAAATGTCGGGTATTTGTAGAAAATGTAAACAGAAGGCGGCTTTGAGTAATGATATGTCAACTAAATTTCAAAATATTTCATCGCAGTATTGCACGCGATTAGAACATAATATAGAATAGTCCGAGCTCTACTTCTTTTAATTAAAATGATTTTTTTTTCTTAATATTTTGTATGTCAACTGACAAAACAGCGCACTACCTCATTTTTAAGATCGTGTGTATAATTTAATTATCACCTATGTTTACGAATAAATGATTCTGATTCTTTTGTCGAGCAATTGCCTCAGAACTTGTTGTTTCAGAACTTTCAGAGATTACCTCCTATAAACAAAAAAAAATTACGTCTTTATTATATTAATGTCGATGTTGATTTAGCCGTCACTTGAGTGTCCTCTTTCATAGGCAATTGATCTTTCACACTTTGATAGTATAGATTATACTATCTGTTTTCTATGGTAGAAGATACTATTTTAGTAACAATGTAATTTTCTCAAAGTTGTGTTCGCGCGACCAAACACGATACGATCTAACAAGCCATTATGAATACACTGCGCCTTCGCTCTTCATACAAAAATTATCATATCCACACATCTTTCTACAACTTTACATAACAAAACAAAAAAGCAGGCGGTTCCGTGCGCGATACTAGTTTATTGGCAAAACATATTGATGACAGAAGGTGCAATCCATTCCGTTATGACCAAAACTTTCTCGGAACGGGAAACTAGAAATAGTTAAGGGATTATTTTTAACTGTGCATCAATCAAAAAATCTTATTCTCCATTAAAAATAATTGTACAACAAATATTAAAAACTTTTTAAAATTATCAAGGGTATTGTGCCAATTCTCTTAAAAATTGTAAAAAAGTGTCTTTTCCTGCCAGACTCCGACAGACTGGGTTAGAAGGGGATGGCGGGGTCTAGTGAGCGAGCAAAGCAAGCGATCACCACCCCGACCCCGACGTCCCCTTCGTAGTTATTTTTTAAAATCACCTATATTTTAGTGTATAATTAGTATTTTTGGTGGCATATTTTATAGTGGAAAACAATAATCAATCGAAAGATAATTAAATAATACCCAATAATTAATAACGCTATCGCTAAGTACAATAGGTTACTTTTTACGGGTTGCGGGGTTGTTTGAAACAGTTATCGCGTAAGGAACACTGATGGCAAATTAAAGATCTAAAATACACGGTAAATATTATTAGCACACTAAAATTAGCAGCGGAAAAAGACCTAAATAGTTTATCACCATATGGCCTTTTCATCTCACCTCTATCACGACAGCTTACTACACGTATGCGCGTGAGTAGCGCACGCTCACGTAACGTTATGCACGCGTAACAGCGCGCCAATGCGGGCGTCATTAATAAACTCGCGATCGACGACAATTAAACAAGAAAATTGCGCAATCCTCTCGCGTCTGTGGCTCGATTGATACGCGATTTTAATTGAGACTGGAATATTGGGTCACTTGTTGAGTCTGCAGTGGAATGTTTAGTCATCGGGTTGTGAACTTGGTGACTCGTTACAATAAAGGTGACCTAATGACTGACAGAGATGATTGAATTTTGTGTGGCAATATTGATGAAACAGAAGTCTTGAGGTCAATTTTAAACAATGAGACCAAAATAATTGTCTGTCCCGTGACAAAAGTTATGACTGCTACCTCATCCTCATTACATGGCTCAGACCATCAATTAGATGATAAAGAATTTAAATCTTCCCTCGTCTGTGGTTCGATTGACACGAGATTTTAATGGAGGCTTGAATATTGGGTCACTTGTTGATGTGGAGTGGAATGTTTAGTCATCGGGTTGTGAACTTGGTTACTAGTTACAATAAAGGTGACCTAATGACTGACAGAGATGATTGAATTCTGTGTGCCAATATTGATGAAACAGAAGTCTTGAAGTCAATTTTAAACAATGAGATCAAAGTCGTTGTTTGACCTGTGAAGTTATAAATGCTAGTTCCTCGTCACCAAATGGTTCAGACCATCGAATAGACGAGGCTATAAAGAATTTGAGAAAACAAAATTATATACTGTATTAATATGGATCTCATTGATCTGTATTAACAAGTAACCAGCAAGATAAATCATCATCTTCCAGCCCCGTTTTATCCCGTTTTATTTGGGGTCGGCGCAACACGGTTTTTTTTCTTGCACTCTGTCCTGTCACCTGTTACGCTATCACTAACTCCTTTTTCTTTCATATCACTTCTCACACAATCCTTCCATCTTTTCTTTAACTAGGAAGATAAATGACACGCATTAAAAGACTGGCCATCTTCATGGTCCACACTAACCATTTTTCAATAGCTATCGTTATACAAATAATCCCTGTTTACACAATAAAGACCAAGAAAGATCACACAGAAACCCCAAACTTTCTCCAGTTAAGCAGTTTACAAAATATACACAAAACTATTAATATAATGGCTTAAGTAGTTTAAGAGCGCAGTAAATCCCTAACATTTCAGCTGTTTTGTAAACAAGGAAGTTCGGTTTGTTCTCTAAATAGGTAAACATGATTGTTTTGGATGTATTTCATAAATACAGTTTGTATCCATGCGTCTGTTATAAACAGAGGAAGTTGTGTAATGAGCTATGATGCATTACATCCGTGGTGATCTTTGTAGAAGCTCTTCTGTGCTTGCATCCATCGTGATGGTTCTAGAAACTGTGGTTTATTTATGGTGATCCTTAAAAAGGATACAAATATAATAGACCTGGTTTCTGATATAACAAAGTATTTAGTTCATTTGAATACTTTGTTTATCTTCGCGTCACTGTAGGGTGCCGACTGAAAACAAGCGCTTTTTTTTTTCTTTTTTTTTTCTGTCAACGAAGCGCTGAGTGTCTGACACCCAGCAAATGCTGAGGTGGCCATCCTTTCGGTGCCGGCAGGCTCGGTGCATTCTGGACTTTGTCTTTTTTAGCTATTTACCGTTCTACGTCCCGTACCGAATGAAAGTATGTCTATTCTATTCTTCTTAATTGAGAAGTCGCCTACATTCGTACACATTGCACTCGAAGTTTTTCCGAACTTCGGAGAACTTGTCGCGCTTTTGCATTAGTTTTTCGACTGAGAAAACGGTGGATGTTAACATTTCATTATTTCAAACATAAATGTGTAGTAAACCTTGCTGATTGCGAAGAACATTTTGCCTTCTATATAAACTCATCAATTAACTATAGATATAAATGGATAAGGACAGAAACAAAGTAATCAATCGATAAAACTGCCTGTAAACCAACAGCTTAGCTCAGCGATAAGCTAGTTCGGCTTGCACAGCTCCGGTAATTTATATTTGTAAGCAGATGGTTTGTACATAAGCGAAACTAACTGGCAACATCCAGAATAGCCCATTCATTGCATACATAACTAATCACAGTCCCAGAATGATACATAAACACTTATTAACCCTCAAAAGCGACGCGGCCACGCACGACCGCGGATCGTGCAAGAATCGTACGCGGGCGCCGATCCAACTTATACCAGGTAATAGCCACAGAACACAGAAGCACCTCAACGGGCATTTCTAGAGACACCGTTATCAAACTCGTTCAGATAAAACCTGTAAATGTGTTACCGTTTACTCCTGCTAATTAACATTTACTTTACATGTTTAATTGGCCTCTCTAAAATTTACCAGTGTTCATCACGTGCTATATTTTATACTAAGCAACTTAAAACACAAAGACAAAATCTTTTTCTAAATATATTTGCATTGGTTATTAAATGAAGCCACAATTTGCATTTCAAGTGTTATAAGTAAAGAGTGCAAGCGTAGTAGGAACGTCTTGCTGTTTTGTTATACAGTACCATTATTCTTCAGAGTAGTATTTGTAGTTATTTATTTTAGTGCTGCTGCGAATACGACTTTTTGTTATTTTTTGTTTCTTTACCAGCCTCATCCAGGTTCTACCCAAGAATGTTGTCTACACATATCACCGTTGGATGACCATCACTTTTTTTCTAGTACTTGGACACCAATCGGTTACACCTATCAAACCTTGCCAGAAATTGACAGCTATTGTCATTTCTGTTTAGTGGCAATAACAGTCAAAACTTCACGATTATTCGTCTCTGCTTGCGGCCTGTGTGACGTTCCGTACTCTATGGTAGACTACTATGATCCTCGCATACTAATTGTCACAACAACCATATAAACACGAGGTGTATTACCTACCATTATGGGATGCGTGTGGCATATTTGTCGTGATGATCGATCGTTTGATGACTTGATCACGCGTATCTTTTTTATTTTAAGAGTTAGTTGAGTCGATCATATAATAGCTGTGTTAATTTGGAGTCTTACTTAGTAACTTTATTCTGTACTAACTTCTACCAGTGACTTCATGCGCGTTAAAGTCGAAAATTATAACTAGGAGTAAAAAGTATTGTACCTATGTCCCATTCAAGAAAATGGAATTCGCAAAAAAATGTAAGAAGAGGCTAATAATCAACGACTCGAAGTTATGGTGTAAAAGACGTGCTTATTGTGACCATCATGCAATACTAGACATAGGGCTGCTATTTTTTTTTATTTACTTATTTATTTGTTGACATATTAAATACTGAATATTAGACATGCATTCAAATTTTATGACACAGTACTAAGACAAGCCATGTAAGGGCATTGTAAATCTTAGACAATCTTAGAATATTATATCAATTCTAATTATATAATTCATTACATTTTACTTCTAGCAGAAATTCATAAAATGATTCAAAAACATACTCATTAATTAATCATTATTTATCAGAAACGTACTTCGCATGCTGCAGAATTGTTCAAAATGACCCTGGAACGGAAAGGTGAACTGAAGGTACACGGAGGGGTTTAATCAGCGAAAGTCTAACACTCCCTCCCTCTCTTTCTACCCCAGAACATGGACAGTTATTTGATGATTTCCCACCCCCAAAAAAAGCTCCATAATCCATGCGGAATGGACTCTTTGAAGATCCGCCAACCAAGCACCATTGTCATGCTATCTCAATATGAATCACCATATTAAGATAAGTAGGCGCCGTATTACAGCTTAACTTATCTGAATTGGAATCCTTATTAAGATAACCGAGGCTCTGACTCAAACGTCTGTTTAAGATTTTGAAATTCTGTGGCGGAGACAGTTAGTAGCCTCGTCTTCGTTTTAATGATCTTGGTTTATGAAAGATTTGGCATAAGGATAAAAGAGTACATCAGAGCTGATAGCTCTTGTTCATATCCCTATTTATTTTTTGTTACGGCTTGATACAAGTATGTTCTTTTTCTGTAGGTTGTAATATGTGTTTCCTGATTCTTACAACTTGGGGATCTTCAAGTTAAGAATTAGTTTAAGCAGGTTACTTCTAGGTAAGCTCGCTCTATCGTTGAACACATCTTCGCTTTCTATCAGGTTAAACGCGAGTCTATCAACAATAAAAACCGTAACTTCCCTTCTAGTTACTATTTCATACAATCCATTATTCCAGTCTTTCCCTCTCTTATAGTATTATCATACAAGGAAAGTTTTAAATATACTTACAAGTTTTAAATGTGGTGTTGGTAGCGGCGAGTGGTTGCGCCGCCATGGTGTCTCGGTCAAATATAGCTCTAACTCATATCAAGAGGCGAATGAAGATCAATACACGCATATGTACCTAGTTAATTTATTTCTATCTGTCCATAAAGACAAATTCATTCATTGCTTTCATCACAGTACATTGCTCAATATAAGCGCGTGCCCATCCGCTGAATGCATCAGCCGTCCAACCGCGACGGACAGACAGACGCCAAAATTGTTGATACATCGGCGCAAGCGAAGCCGGGTGCAATGACCGTGGATCATTGTATGATTGGGGTGCCATCAATTGGCGGGCAACGTGCGACGGGTTCAATTATGGTGACAGACGCCTAATTCGTCATTGTTTCTAAGTTTAGATTAGATGGCCTTGTTTGGATTAGCTTTTCGTATGGTTTAATTAAAACCATGTGTCAGATAGATGAAGATGTAATCCAGAGAGAAGAACTCTATCGAAAAGGATGTGTATAAACGCTATGAAAACTTTAAAATATTAGTACTCTAAAGTCCAGTAGATAATTTTGTAGTCTGTCTGAGTGTGTAATGTTTTATGTCTATCTGCAAAAGGAGAACCTCAATCAGTGGCTTGGAGAGTATGTGGGGGACAGTCAGTTCTTGGAGTGTATGTGGGGGACTGTGGTTTGTGGTCGCACGTCTTCAAAACGACTCGATCGATTTAATGACTTTTATTTTGTATATTTGGTAGATATTTTTCATCCTCCTACACCAACTCCTTTTTATCGCGATTAAAATATTTTTGTTTCAATTTATTTATATATTATTATTTATTAAAGCACGCACATGTTTGCCGAGTCAACTAGTAAATAAATTTATTGAGTCTGTGGTTCTTAGACCACAAGTTCGATTTATTTAATTATTTCGCAGCGCTACAATAAACCACAAGCATAGATTACAAGATAATTATACCACTCATGAATAATTATCCCATGTGATCGTAAGGTAGAAGAGCTGGTCTTTTAGACCTTTAGACTCTCATCTTTAGAGCACCGCTATAACAATGTTACAAGACAATTACAGTTGATTTGAAATCACTTACTTCCTCTTCATATACGATTATGTAGGAAATTAGTGTGTTACATATCCTGTCATGAGAATAACTTTATATTAGGCACGAGTGCCGTAACTTCTACACATAGTTGGTACACTCGCATTTTCTCTATAGGTACAAATTCAGCCTCTGAGCTGCTACTGAGACTTTTTGTTAAATAAATAAAAACAGTACCTAACAGGTTTCTTGACCTGGTTCCAGATCTCGGGATCTTGGATTCAGCAGTAGCCCAGGGTAGTGGGATTGTTCAAAAGAGTCACCGCGGCCTTAGAACGCAAAGGGTAACCGTAAGAATACAGGTGGGTTTTAGTTAGTAAAAGTCTGACACTCCCTCTCACTCCACCCAGAGCGGGAGAAATTATTGATGTTTTCTTATAAAAATAAGACTCAGAAGTAGCGCTCGCTACTACTAGATCAACAAGGAAGTAAAAGTAAGTTATATCAATAAATCATACCGATCCATTCAGTCTATCTTCAAAGTACTACTCATAATATACACTTAATTCATGAATCCCCAAGCGACCACCGGTAGCCGCGCATCTATTGTCTTACTATTGTGTCTCTAATTGACGGTATCTGAAGGGTTAATACCTCCTCAGCCTTGTAACGTTCCCACAGCTGGGAATCAATCAGCTAGCAATACCACGCATGCCTAGTGCAGGATCAAGATATTTAAGCCAGACCTATATCGAGCCATAATAAAAGTAAATAAGCGTTCCACAAAAAGCAATTTTACTTTCATAAAGTACTAAAACTACTAATACTTGCAAAATATCCTCAAAACGACTTAATTGGTCGTTACCAAATTAAGTACTAGGTATAACGTACCTGCTAAGTACCTATAAAACGAATCCGCCATTACATAAAAACTAACAATTCCGAAAGATAATGCCATTTATGCGGGTAGTCACAAAGTTAATACTACCACTCTTTGAAAAGACTTACATTTATAGTATACATGCGAAAGTCTAGACGTTTAAGGAGTGTCCAGACAGTGGCACACTAGTGTTCTAACCAAGGTCACCTTTGTTTGTGTTGCGGCTACATGGATGTAAACCACGAGCCAACACGTTCGGTGGATGAGAAATCGCGCCTCCCAACCAAAGGCGTTGAATAGAATAGAATAGAATAAACTTTATTGTACACCAAAATAGTAGCAATGACATAGAAACTTTAATTGAAGCTCATGGATTATAAATACTTCCGCCTTTTACAGTCTGAAGCACACATGTGTTCATTCAGGCGCTCGTAGCTTTCTAGGGTATGTTTCCGTGCTAACTCTTTCGAAGAATCCTGACGAAATCTTTGGATTGAATCGAAGTTTCTAGATCTTAACAAAGAATAATGTTTCTCTCAGGAGTATGTTCCAAAGAAAAATGTATGGACTGTGTGGGGAGTGATATGAAAGAAAAGGGAGTAGGTGATAGCGTGTGGGTGACAGGAAAAAATGGAAGACAAAAGACGTGTTGCGCCGACTCCAAATTACATGGGACAAGGGCAGGAAGAAGATGAAGATAACAAAGATCATGAGTACGTTTCTTTAAGATAATAAAACACTCTGAGGCTGACGAAGCCGCGAAGACAAGCTAGTAAGGACGATACTACCCACTAGTATGTCACCAAGGTCAAGTTCAAGGTTACGACATTCAATCCAATCTCATGCATAATGCAGCACAGCCTACACCACATGCTGACATAATTGGTTTTCTCATTCTTTATATATCTGTATACTGTTTACATATAGATACCTTTGTAGCATAATCAGGCTTATAATGTTTTACTGTTGGAGTCTCTGGTAGAGGGAATGGACCGTAATCCACCACGCTGGCCTAGTGCGGATTGGCGGATGTTACGTCTTCGAATTTTTGGTTCTTCACCGTTTTGAAAGCAGTGATGACGAAAAAAATTACACAAAGTAATGCGCCTACTTGGGTTTAAACCCGTGGCCTACAACTCGTAAATCGGCGGGGCCGTTTCCACTGGGCCACCATTGCTCTATATTATTATTTGTACTAAAAGTAGAGATATCTTACTGACCTATTTCAAAAAGGAGGTGCTCAATTATACACAAATACAGAAATTGCACCTGACAGGGTACACACCACATGGTCACTATTGTCCTAAATTTAATATTGTACTGTATTTAATAGATACCTGAAAAATCAATGGCAAAACTTACATGTTAGTAAACCGAGCAGCGTGGCGACGCTTTTTTTGCTTTCAAAGACTTAGTGAAGTCTCATCGATGCACTTCACTTTTTGCACTAGCTCTGTGAACAAAGAAAACTTCGGTTAGTCTTTATGATATAAAAGCTAGAGTTTATAAATAAAAAAACACAAGATATCTATGCCATTTTGAAAAGACACATGTTAACTAATAATTTTCTATAAAATAATAAAATCGTACTTGTTTATGCAACAACACGACTAAAGGTGTTCAGGAATACAAGTCAATTTTTAATAATTTTATTTAAAAAATATTATTCCATTTGTACACACGCACACGTCCGTACGCTAGCTATGATTTATCGCAACTGATTTGAATGGACGGGTCTGTCAGCGGACGTGGCAATATTCGTGAACTACCTACAAGTTTTTCCGTATCCTTCCTAGTTTAATCGAAAGGATCTACTTCTACAAGTTGTTACAAAACAATTACATTATGGCTATCAATAAGCAATAAAACGTTATATCCTTTGTTTTCTTTCCTTATGGCTTCCTTCTATAATTGCCAAGACAAGACACCTGTAGGTACACGATATCCCAGAAACCTGTGATACATAATTAATCATCTATATATATAAAAATCAATGCCACTTTTCGTTGTTATATTATAACTCAAGAACGGGCTCACCTATCCAAACCAAATTTTTAGGCTTAGTTCGGACTATTTAGTAGATGGTTTATGTGAAGTTTGGTAGGGTATAGTAGGGTAGAGTAGGGTATAGTAGGGTATAGTAAGGTAGAGTAGTGTAGGGTAGAGTAGGGTAGAGTAGTGTAGGATAGAATAGGGTATAGTAGGGTAGAGTAGTGTAGAGTAGAGTAGTGTAGAGTAGTGTAGAGTAGAGTAGTGTAGAGTAGTGTAGTGTAGAGTAGTGTAGAGTAGTGTAGGGTAGAGTAGGGTAGAGTAGGGTAGAGTAGGGTAGAGTAGGGTAGAGTAGGGTAGGGTAGAGTCGGGTAGAGTAGTGTAGAGTAGAGTAGTGTAGAGTAGTGTAGGGTAGAAGTAGGGTAGACTAGGGTAGAGTAGGGTAGAGTAGGATAGAGTAGGGTAGAGTAGCGTATAGTAGGGTAGAGTAAGGAAGAGCGGGAGCGAAGCCCAGCGGGCAAAAGCTAGTAATCTATAATATTAAAAAAAAAATTTAAACATAGCTACTGATATTAAATTACGAGTAATAAGAAGGGTAACTTGTTTATGGATGTTTTGTTCAATTTCTTTACTGGGTCGACTCTATCTTTCGATCATAAATAGCAGTTTTAAGTCAACCAACTAAGCCTATTATAAGCCACAGATCTCTCCTTAGAGACCAATTGTCGGCTAAACTTTAAAAATCTTCACTAAAAATGAACAAAGAATTTCCTAAATTCTCACGAAGGGCAATTTTCGCGCTGCTTTCCCAGAAAAAATACACCTCAAGAAATTCAAGCATTGTGCGCAAGAACTAAAGATTCCTTTGTCCTTGTGGTATGAAATGGGGGAAGGGGGAGAAATTTTTAATAATCCTACTGGCCTACATAACTTTTAACAAAAGGGGATAAACAAAGTTTGACAAGGATTATATTTTTAAGCTGATGAGGAGATTGATGAGGTGGATACAGGTAACTTCTACACAACATAGGCCCTACTAGGAGCTCTTAACGCTCTTGTTCTGCGAGCAATGACCCATTGCCACTTAAGTTTGGCAATACTTCGGGCTATGTCAGCAACCTTGGTTCTACTGCGAACATCTTCATTCCTGATGCGATCACGCAAGGAAACTCCGACCATTTGGGTGGCTTTAAACCTTCTGATGAGGACCATTAAAACGTAGCTTTAATTGATTACTGAATGCCGTTAATTAAGGCTTGTCAGTCACGTGTCAACTCGTCGACTCCATTGGATCAATAGTCGCGCTGTGTACCCTCAAACCCCAATTCGTTTGAAGGCAAATCCGAAATATTTGCCTGGCCTTTGCAAAGTTTAATAGGGAATACAAGAAAATAAATAATTGTTGTATACCCAGTTTAACAAATGAGATATGAATTTAAAAATTACAAATCTACTAATTAATCTTACTATTTACTACTAATAAAGCTAATTTTATTATTAATTTATATAATTTTCTCTCCGTCCGGCCTTAATCTAGATCATGTTACGGAGCAAGAGGGCGATGGGAGAGGGAGGGAGATTGGAACAAGTTACCTCCTTCTATAAAGCTGTAAACAATAAGAGCTACCTCTTATTGTCACATTACAGGCACGAGCTTGCGAACGATGAGCAAAGAGTAGCTCGCCGTCCAATAAGGAACCAGGCTCTGGTCAATGGCCCAGTGTCTTCCACGTGCTCCTATTCAAATAATTTACTTAATAAATTAAGTCGCGCTGTCCATCACACGGGAACAATTTAAAAGCATTTAAGACAGTAATGGCAGCCGACTAAGTTTCAGTTAATTTGGGGCGCTTCTGTATTTAAAAGTAATCGCTGTTTTTGTTGCCAGTGTTGTATCTAACAATTATTTTACACTTAGTTTGATAAGTAATTTTTATTTATTTTTGTTATATTACACTTTTATCGTTAACTGCAACTCAGCAATCTGTTTTTCTGAACAATAATCTAATACTTTGTCAGGTTTCCCTCGTCAAATTGTCTTTAGCTGAGTTTTACATCCAGTGATGATAGTCTCATCATTTGTCTGCGAATCTTAACTCAAGATCCGTTATACTATTTCACTTAAGGCGGCAGCCAATAAGTTTATATGTTGGTACGATTGGCATTTTATTCTTTGCTAGACTCGCGTTTGACCACAACTTGATGGTAAGCGAAGATGTGTTCGACGATGGAGCAAACTTGCCTGGAAGTAAGCTTTTCTTTCGGGCTTGAAAGGCCCCTAGGTTGTAGCTTGTGGAAACCAACTGCGGCAAGGACTTCCACTCCTTAGCTGTACACAAGATGAAAGTGTCCCCAAAACTTTTTGTACGTACGGGTGGCCTTTTGATAGTATCGCTATTGTCGTTAGAATGTCACAATGTCTCTATAGACGCTTGTCTATATGATAGGCCTAACCGCACTATTATATAATTATGTATGTATTTGTTTGTTACTTATTCACGCTCAAATGGATAGAACGGACGGAATGGATAAAATTTGGTTAACGGGTATACCATATCCTATAATAAGAATTTTTTCCTGGGAGTATGTTCCCATAAGTTAATCTACACTAATATTATAAAGAGGTAACGTTTGTTTTTTCGTTTGTGGAAATCTGGAAGTACTGGTCCGATTGCTAAATTTTTTTCACCAATAGAAGGCTGCTTTATTCCTGAATGACATGAGCTATATTTTAAGTAGGCGGGTAAAGGCGCAGGCAAAAGCTAGTTTTTTTTATATTCACGTGAAACAGCTGGCAGAATCGATTTCCATCAAAAGTTAAGCATTAAAGAATCTTGAAAAGTCCCTTCTACAAGTCACACAAGTTTTATCTATCGCTGCAGCTGCAAATTTCAAGCTCCAACATAAGTTCAATTTAACACACAAAGTGACCTTTATTCTACACGATACACATACATCTGGGGGCCCACAGCTCATCTCGCAAACAGGGCAAATCTTGACAATGGCCGTCCTTGGCCAACCCTCGACTCGGCACCCATTCATGACGTACTTCATAAACCACTCTGAATAAAAAGTAGCTTTAAAACAAGAAGATTAGAGTCTAATTTTGAGTGTTGTTTGCGGTGGTTAGTATGTTTTAGTAGTAACTAGGTGAGAGTTTTAATGATTAGGGGAAGCGGAATGGGCTCTTCGTTTGGAGAATTCCCGCGGTCATGAATATCATATTTGCATGTATAACCTGTTTGATAAATGGACGAGAAGGGAGGCTAAATGCTTTGAACTCAGGTGTGCCTTTTACATTTATGAAGAGATTTACAGATGTAGAAAATACTTGGATATTATATTATGTTCTAATGCCATTGTGAAAAAGGCCTGACTAACTGGTTTGAGTTTCCGTTTATACCATAATATAAAAGCATTGTAGTGGTTCTCATGAAAGAATATCTATACCTAATATCAAACAAGCGTGTCTTCGACATAGTCTTTAACCCTATAATATGCTTTTTTGGTTAGGACACGCTTTATAAGGAGAAACTGACTGACTGACATGACATATTAACGCACAGCCCAAACTAGTTGGAATAAGACCTTGAAATTTTAGAGAAGGATTTTGTGACATAGGCACCAAGGAAAGGTTTTTGGAAATTCAACATATAAAAGAGGTGAAAATTGTTTTTCTTGGGTCAATATACTTGAAACTTAGCACGAATAGTATCTTAGTAAATAATAAAGGTTATAATTATTTATTTATTCATATTATAAACAAAAGGATAACAAGTTTATGATGCGAGTACATTGAGCCAATTACAATTTGTCTTACAAATCGAAAAAATAAAATTGCTCCTGTCCGAAGTAAGAGCTAGCTTTTTCATATTAATAGTAGATTCTATTAATATTTTGTGCTATATTTGGTTCCAGTAGGTATAAGAGATATAAATCTCAGACATATCAGAGATCTACACGTTGACTGATATCACGATTATGGTCAATAATCATAAATTCTTCAGTTTTGCCTTCAACTTTAGATAATCGTAAGCTTTCAAATAGGCATTATGATATAAAAGTCCATAAAAGCATTCATATAGATAAAGCGCAAGTTAAAGATTTTAGGATAAAGCCAAATAGAATTAAGGAGGTCACTAAGAAAGGCTTTTTGGCAAGAATTTGTTTTGGAAATAAAATAAATAAAAATCTAGCTTATTATAACTTACTACTCAGTAAGTCGCGTCGTCCTGTTTGTTAGCAAACGGATCAGGCCGCGACGAGGCCGATTCGACTAAGTCTGCGTCGACCGCAATCCTCTAAATTGTATTAGCGCAAGCGACCGCGCCGTTGCCATGCTGCTACAGAGGAACGGGTTTAGCAGTCCTCGAAGGGTGATGTGTAATCGTACGTGAACAGACCAGGGGCTAACTTGGATGAAAAAAATGACAAAGCATATCTTGGCGGAGATAAAAGCGACTGAATAATCAAAGATGATCGCCATTTTGGTTCACAAATCATGAACTAAGGGTAAGGGGTTTTTAATACCATGCGGATTTGACCGAGAACAGCGGTGGCAGAGTGGTAACGGCCCCGTCTTACGAGTTGTATGTCGCTTGTTCGAACCCTGTCAGGCGCATTACTTTGTGTAATTTATTTCATCACCACTGCTCTCAAAACGGTGAAGGAAAACATCGTGAGGAAACCGGCATGTCCTAGAACCAAAAATTCGAAGACATGTGACATTCGCCAACCCGTACTGGGCCGGCGTGATGGATTACGGCCCATTCCCTCAGCTAGAGAGGAGGCCTGAGTCCCAGCAGTGGGAACATTAAAAAGACTGGTGATGATGATGATGATAGTTTTAATCACGCATGCGGGGTTGTCCCGCACGCGTGACCCCGCAAATATCCATTTCACACAAATATCTATTATTAATTACAGTATTCGAAAGGTTGAAGTGATAGTATGATCCCAGAAGGCTCTATATTCTGCAGTTTTATCTTTAGACTTCTTATATTTTATTTATTTTTGTCAAAACGTGGAGATTGGAGCGAGTTGGTTACATGTAAGTGTTACTTACATAGTTTGATTTTGAGAATTTCTTGCAGTTTCTCAATAACTGTTTTTTCCTTAATAAATAAAATAAATTATCCAGAAACCCATAGAGACCTAGGTTTCACTTACAACGCTAACATACATTGCTGACGGATTGGTCATCAGTAAAAGCATGGAATAACAAACCACACAGATTGTAGGACAATCCTGACCATCTTAGACAGTTACAACACCAACAGATCAGGCTGAGCTATCTGTCCTTAGACTAGAAAATTCACCAACTGAGAAGTAATAAAACGAAACTTATCTTAAGCTAGGTCAAGACATTACAGGCTAAGCCATCCCTGATGGGCTGCGGGATTACTCCACATTCATTACGGCCCTGGATTGCAAATGACGACTGAAGAAACAGGTGGAAATTAGTGAGTAAAAGCTTGACAAGTCTTCTCGTTGCTCTACCTAGAGTGAGAAAAGTTATTGATGAGTAGTTACTGCTTAAGGCTTCGCCCGAATATGGGGAGGACATTGTTCCAAGGTATCCCTTGGAACAATGTCGAAATGTATGTTTCTATCGAAACAGAAAAGTCCATGTGCTATTCTAGGACATGGTCTACTCATTGAGCCGTTCGGGCGCGCACTCACAAATGTTCCATCATTATCATCATTTCAGCCGATATACATAGTCAGACATAGGCCTCCCCAAAGCACAAAGTTCACCTTTATAATATTAGTAATTTCCCTCCTCAAACCTCAAAATAAAAGTCATCCATTAACGATGATTTTTAGTCAGCTACATTACACTTTTAGAGCCCAAAACACTGAGCTTCAACTCTCAGTATGAATAAGTAATGTCCCCCCACACCGCCTTTCCATGATGCCCTTTCAAATTTTCAAGCAAAGTGATGCCATGCTTAGATCCCATAAATTTTAATAAAGAATCCACTACATAAAAGGCACTTTTCCGCTCGTTAAATACTGATGGCATACCTAAATCAAAGCATGAATCTGATTAATATGGGCACCTAACTGTTGCCGTTGCGTGATGTGAAGCGATCAATGGAGAAGTTTCCTTCCTGTGGTACTATGCTAATTGGTAGTGCTAATGAATCGGTGGAAAAACCAGGTTTAGTCACCAAAGTAAACAAAACGTTTTTGCTCAAAGAGCATATGATTGAGATTTGTTTAATTATTCACCAGCGGCTTGCCTGCGTCAATCCTGTGTCCTATTCCAAGACATGGTCTGCCCTTGCACCAAATCCGTTCAACTGTATGAGCGTGAAAGTGTAACAAAGTATTTCTTTATAATTTTACTGTGATAATAAAGATAGACTTGTTTTCTGTCCCTAAAATTATTGTCTGTCCATGCAGAATGTGGCGACTCTTCAGGCATGCCTAAGTCCAGCAGTCTTTCATCTAAATTGTTGATGATGATGGACGGTGAAAAACAGATAAGCAAGAAAAAGCAAAATGTGTTATTATCTTTCAGCCGCAAGACATCAACTGTTGGACATATGTATGGCACAACAACCAATCATGTGCGTCTCGCATCTATCAGATTCCCAAAAACTTTGGTCCATCTTGTGGGAGGCCTTCTAAAGCTGCGTTTTCCGGTACGGGGTCGCCACTCCACAAGCTTTAGGCCCCGTCGATCATTTGTTTTGCGAACTATGTACCCTGCCGATTCCCACTAGTTTGGCGATTCTTTGGGCTATGTGTATGTAAGCAACTTTGGTTCTACTGTGAATATATTCATTCTTGAGGCGATCACGCAAGAAAACTCTAGGCTTAGTCCTTTCCATTGCCGTTTATTACAAAAAGGCAGAACCTAAGAAAACTCGTCTATAAAAAGTTCAAGATAATAATTATGCAAAAGTGATGATCATGATTATTGTAGCTCAATTGAACTCTATCAGAACCACTTCCAGACTAGTAACAATTTGCATAGAACTACAACATGATGAGTGGCATACAGCGGATGGAGACGTCGTTCATCATCATAGTGACTTAGTAAGTCGCCAATTGCGTAATTTATCTGTCTCAAGCTATAATCTGCTGCGGAATATGGGTTATTGGGACAGGAAACTGGAGAGCCAGGATATACTGTTAAGGAATGAGAAGGTATTGAGCTTAGACAATATTGTTATGATGCAGCGTTAGAGATGATGAGAATTTTTACACCCATTTAGTCGCTACATATCGAATTCTGTTATTCTTGGAACCGATCCCAACCAACACAATTAGGTTAAGAGCGGTCAACTCGAGATACATTTTCATACAACCGCTTTTACGTGATTATGATGTAATTACACATCTTTCTCCAGATATCCTCTTTCTGGAACAAGTTTTGTTAAATATTAGAGTAAATGACGGATTACCGAAAGCTAACCGAGTTTGTTTCTTTATTTTTTCGCGTTGCTTCTCCATCAAACATGGCGATGGATTGCGTTAGGTGAAGCAACAAGCTTTTAAACCATGCTTGATGTTGGCGACAGGCGAGTAGAAAAGAGTCCCCAGGAGGCATCCAGATTGATTAGGTTATGGAGATTCAAGACCATATCTGAAGGCTTAGACATTACCTGTCACGTCACTTGTCATATGACTTCTCCGCAAGTATTGTCATTACTATACATTTTGTACTTAGTATTTGGCGATAACGCTACCAGAAGTTATTTGCCTGTTATTTTCATAATGGAAAACCAACCTTTCAAATTGAATGGTAAGTCACAAGACTTTAGGGCCTATTACACTGGGCTGAATAACGCGTGCGATATTCAGTCTCGTTTTTTTTTTCATGCATAGAAAGACAGTCTAACCCCTATTACACCACGCGATACGTCGAACCATAGACTAGATAAGTCGAACCATAGACAAAACGAGTCTGAATAACGCGTAATGTAGCCCTTTTTTTAATGGTGTAAACCGGTGATTGTTTGCGATCCCACCGGAAGTTCGATTAAAGGTATTTTAGTTGCTTAAGCTTTAGTAAACTTTTGTCATTGATACTAGCAGTATAAATGTAGAAAGTCACGTTTCATTTTATTTCGGTAAGTCTAACGTTCCGTGAGTGCGTCCGTGGTATCACAGCGGGCCCTATTCGAATACCAGCGCTGCGTTATTTATTGTTTTTGAATATCGCAGCATGCTGTGTCAGGCACCTTTTTGGACTCACGGAGACTATTTTAGATTTTTTTTTTCAATCTTCTTCTCGTGTCACGACTCAATCATTCGACTCAGATTTTGTCCGACCAATACTTAGCCACCTGGACAGCTCTGTCGTTGGCCTCGTTCAAATCATTTAGGGAGCAGGTAGTTGTGCATGCTGGGCAGGAAAGGAGATGACACATATCCTGTGAAGGAGCTCCACACTGGCACTGTATTTGTAACTAGCTTCTGCCCGCGACTTCGTCCGCGGAAAATTTCTTGTTTTAAAATAAGATTACACTCGATTAGACGATGCGCACGTTCAGCGCTAGATTCCTGAGCACGGGCCTGTGATGTTATGGCATTTTGCCTAGCGAGCCGCTGCGAGCGTTCAGCGCTAGTCTCCCTATCCCTTGTCTCAGAGACATGCTGCCTTAAATGAGATAGACGCTGCGCACGTTCAGCGCTAGATTCCCGAGCACGGGCCCGCGATGTTATGACATTTTGCCTACCAAGCCGCCGCGAGCGTTTAGCGCTAGTCTCCCTATCCCTTGTCTCAGAGACATGCTGCCTTAACTCAGATAGACGGTGCGCACGTTCAGCGCTAGTTCCTCGAGCACGGGCCCGCGATGTCCTCACATTTTGGCTAGCGAGGCGCTGTGAGCGCTCGGAGCTAGATTCTCTAGCGCGTGCTTGCGAAATATATTCTCTATTTCTCGAGAGGCGCTGCTCATTTTCAGGGGCAGATTCTTCCGTACGGCGTACTCGAGCGGCTCTTGTCTGTGATATCTGCCGGGACAGTTGAGATTTCCTTTTAGACATGCTCTCAACAAACTACGCACAGACTTGAAAACAATTATGAACAAAAGGAGAGCGACTCGAACACCGTCCGCCTTTACAAAACAAAACAATCGTAATATCGAATAACTCGTATCGATTATGACGATAGAACGAAGTACGAAACTACGAACATACAAAAACGTACAACGAAATTACGATATTTTCGATTATGAGGTATCTATCAACAACAACAACCATACGAACGAAACAACCGAAACCAATAAGCAACTGACAGAAGAACTCCAACTAACGACAACGTGGGCATAATAATTCGAGAGGGTCATCAATCCGCAGAAAGTCTTAACACCGCGATTCAGAAAAATTACGTAATTGCAGAACGCCATGTATGAGCAAATAGGTGAAACGTTGGGCACGCCACAATTATGGCGGTAAGTCCCCTCTTTGAGGCGTGGCTGGAAAGGCCTCACGGCGTCCTTACCTTCCGCATGACACGGGTCCTCACCGAACATGGCAAGTTCGGGAGGTTCCTGCACCGAATTAAAGCGGAAGAGACGCCCGAGTGTCGCCACTGTGCGGAACGCCCGGAGGACACGGTGGAGCACACAGTCGAGGTGTGCCCTTCCTGGGCAGAGCATCGCCGTGCCCTCGTGGGGGCGATCGGCGGCGGACACCTCTCGCGGCGGGCTCTGGTTGAGGCCATGGTCCTTAGCGAGGAGGAATGGCAGGCGGTCGCCTCCTTCTGCGAAGCAGTAATGCTAGCAAAGGCGGAGGCAGACCGCATCAGGCAACGGCGCCCCCGCCGCCGCCGCCGGGATTCCGATCCCGATTTCCGGCCACCGTAGACGCGGGCTCGCGGACGGCGAGCCATGAGTAGCTTGCTGTCCGATCGTCCGGTAATGGACCGAGCCCAAGACGTCGACGGCGCGCACTGTTCCCGCGCGCCTCCAGAAGTTGTCAGCAACAGCAGAGGCCCAGCTGGGTCGAAGCCTACCGGGTCCAGGGTTATCCGAAAGGGAACTCGTGCCCTGGTTTGAAGGCTAGAAGGAACGGGGTGGGTTTTTAGTCAGTAAGAGTCTGACACTATCTCTCGTTCCACCCAAGGGCGGGGGTTGTCACAAGATGATTTTTGCCCACCATAAAAAAAAAAAAGGTAAAACGTCTGCACAATGAAAGTTACGCTAGGGGCATTTTGCGTTTTAGTAATTTTATATTATCTTCGAAACTGTATGACCAATTGCTATGCTGTAAATGGCAAATTTTATCTGTATAATGTTCTTGTGATACTGAAATAATTTATTGTCATAAGAATTAATATTTTGTTGCTCAAATAATCAACCAAACGTAAGTATGCCGAAAAAAAATATTTTTAATGCAATAAAAGAAGTATAAAAGATGAAATATAAAAGATAGAGATATGGTATCGCGGACTTTTTTGTATAAATAATTAAGACGAACCAGGTAGCCATACATTGTTTTTAATTTTAAGCAACTGTTTAGGCAGCGCACGCAAATAATTCTATTTTATGAGGTATTTTTTTCCGACTTGCTAGACAAAAGTTGTGATAGCTCGGTTAATATACATGCTATAGAAACAATTTATAGCCTATAGCACTCAGGAATAATGTAGCTTTCTGCCAGTAAAAAAAATTTTAGAATTGGATTATTAGTTCCAGAGATTACCCCCTACATACAAACTTTCAAACTTACAAACTTACAAATTTTACCTCTTTATAATATTAGTATAGATAACAAGTTTTCAATGAAAATACTTTTTCATAGCAAGCTTTTAAAGCGCAGTATAGGTATATACTCATCAAGATCATTCCAAAAACCTCAAACACGATAGGAGTTCCTATGGCCACCTTTCAGTTCCATCACCAGACCACGTGCATGTTATAATAATTTTGCACTGTCATCAGATTTACACATGAATGCAAAATTTGAGCTCGATCGGTAACCGGAAAGGGGTTCAATTTGCAAGATTTGATTACAGACAAACAAACATCGGGACAGGTGAAACTAAATAAAAGCTTGTAAAAATAATAATATACTCAGTGTACCAGACAGAGGGGTTACTGTAACTAGAATTGTAAATTCGACAGGATTCATGCATGTTCTTTGGAACTCAGGGACCACCAGCGTCAAATAAGACGAAGTGTTCTCGGATAAGTCGTTACAAAACACGAACAGCAGATTTCGACAAAACCACTAATTCAAATAAAACTGGTGAAAAGTGTTTGGTATCTAATATTTGCTCAGATTGCTAAACACAGATAAAAATTAAAATAATGAAAGGAGGCCTTTTCCTGCAGCCTTTATCGGGACAGGTGAAAATTATCCTAAGAAAGGACAAAGTACAAACTAAAACATACGCTGCCGTGTAGATATCTAGAGCGGGTTGATCATAAAAATCCTTACTAATATTATAAAAGCGAAAGTGAGTTTGTTTGTTTGTTACGTCTTCACGCCTAAATGGCAAAACCGATTTTGAAGGAACTTGGTACCCGGATAGACCATGTCCTGGAATAGGAGAAAGTATGTTCCCTTGGGATAATTTTCTGCTATCACGCGGGCGAAGCCGCTGGGAGCAGCTAGTCTCTTATAATGAAGGGACAGGCACAATTTTTACTGAAAATCACACACAGAACAATTCTATTGTACCATTCTGTATACCTACAGAATCTTTAACCGACTTCCAAAAACGAGTGGGTACTCAAGTCGAATGGTTTTTTTTATTCTTCCTTTTTATTTTGTGTTTGTTGTATTGTGTCTGTGTCAAATAAATGTTTTCTATTCTATTCACACAGCTTTAACCGGACTTCAAAAAGGGATCTTCTAAATAACGTTTGCCTTGAAATAGCAAGACTTTCCTTTCGTAACGAGGGCCAAGAAGACTTAAGAGGGAAGATAAGGGTAAACCTTTATTGATCACAGATCACTTGGTCTTTGGAAAACAAAACTGAAAGGATTACTACTAAATTAAATCTATCAAGAAAATCTAACAAAACATTCTGTGTATGTGACAGATTCTTTCCAAAAATATCAGACAACGAATCGAATGAATAAAAATCTGCGACAAAATTGCGAAGACGGTAACGAAGTGTACATTTATATCCTGAAATCAAATTCTTGGCGTCTAACGTCAAAACCAATTTTCTGAAAAGGAAATAAAAACGTATTTTTATTTTGTTTCAGAGAAGATCTCGCAGATCTGATCGGAATTTTGATGTTCAGAGTTTCAGACGCTTGCAATCATCGATAATATATATGTACTACGCACTAAATTACGCGTGCCGAACACCCAATTCAGTAGACTCAGGTGTAATGTGGTCCGTACACCTTGAACTGAACTGAACACTATGTGGAACGAAACTCGTAAGTGCCACGAAATTAATGGCGCTTAAGACATTTTGACATTGTATATTTTAATAGTTTTGTTAGACGAATGCCAACGTAGCCGCTGCAGCGAACTTTTGTTTTAAGTTTTCAGTATTTTGACAAATAGTTTCTATGAAAGTGCTTGTCTATCATTAGAATATAAGTCGATATTTGCCATTGACAACATCATGCAAAGTTCGTGTTCACTAAACCAGTTGTAGGTAAAAACCCGGTTTTTGTGGGAGGGAACATCAGCATGTTTTAGTCTATGATTATAAAATGGAAAAGCTTTTTATAAAATAATATAATTTCTAACATACTATTACGATATTTAAAGCTATTACATTGCTTGAATAATCAATTATTTTACTTTCATGACTACTGAATTATTATCTAAGTCCCAAATTCACTTTGATTTGAATTTTTATGCGCCATTCTCACACTGCATTAATGTCAACATTGCACTAATGACATCAATATCAAGTTGTATATAATTAAATACAACTGAGCTGACTGAAGCGAGCCATGGGTAGCTCGCTGTCCGACCGTCTGGTAACTGTCCGGACCGATCTCAGACGTCGACGGCGCGCACTGTTCCCACGCACCTCAAGGAGTTGTCAGCAGCAGGAGGGGCCCAGCTGGGTCGAAGCCTACTTGGGCCAGAGTTATCCAAAAGAAACTCGAGCCCCGGTATGAAGGTTAGAAGGAACGGGGTGGGTTTTTAGTCAGTTTAGAGTCTGACACTATCACCCGCTCTACCTAAGAGCGAGGGTTTTCATAAGATGATTTTTGCCCACCGAAAAAAAAAATGCTGTTGAAGTGTGTTTGGAACGCGTAATCTTGTACGTAGAAAGTACATACATATAATATATCGATGATGCTTACAAAGAATCCAGAAACAAAGCATTTCAAATAAACAATTTACTTACACCTTTGAATTGTCAAGAACGCACATTCCAAAGAATAGATTTCTATAGAGAAGAATGCAAATAACATGTACCTAGGTAGTTGTTTTAAAATCAAATTCCTTTATTTGTCTTATTGTTCTTTGAAGGTTTAGTATTCTGCTCTTTTCATCTACCATACCACCAGCTTTGTTTTACGGATAACGTGGAATGTTCATTGCGTTATTGTCTTTTCTATGCACATAAATTTAATTATATATAATGTATCACTGATCATTAATTATATATATTATTATGTAATATTTAAGCTCTTATGTATTCTCTTATTGTGCTATTGTTTGTTTTTCATAAATAAATAAAAAAATACCCGCAGCAGTTTTTTTTTAACCAACTTCAAAAAGGTACGTTATACAATCCTGTGCGTCCCACATCATCGGATTCCCGCAACCTTTACCAGGTCATCGGTCCACCTTGTATGAGGCCTTCCAACGTCTGTATATCTGCGGTATCGAGCACATGATAATGCATTATTATTATGTGCCCGGAACTGTGTGCTTTTTCCGAACCTCTCTATAGGTGAGTCTACTCGAGCTCAAATTCGTGCAATGAGGACCGACTTTAGAGGAATCGAACACGAGCGACACTACACGAATTTGAGCTCGGCTCGTGCTCGGCTCCTCCAGGAGTCTTGCGTACGGCGAGCACACCGTCCGACCGTCCGGTAATCGCCCAGACCAAGCTCAAGACGTCGACGGCGCATATTTTTCCACGCGCGCCTCAAGGAGTAATTGTCGGCAAACCGAACAGTGGGCCAAGAAGGGCCGAAGCCTACTGGGGCCAAGGATCTGTTTCTGAAAGGAAGGTTCGGCCCCGGTACGAAAGGCACCGAGGGAACAGGAGTGGGTTTAGTCGGTAAAAGTCTGACACAGCTCCGCCCAAGAGCGGGGATGTCATTGGATGAATCCTACTAATACTATAAATGCGAAAGTTTGTATGTATGGATGGATGTAATGGATGTTTGTTACTCTTTCACGCAAAAACTAATGAACGGATCTCGATGAAACTTGGTACACGAGTAAACCATATCCCAGAATAACACATAGGATACTTTTTATCCTCGAATTATGTACGCAGGTGAAGCCGCGGGCAAAAGCTAGTATCCCATAAAAAAGACCCACCTTTTGCATAACACAAATACTACAGTAGTCATTTAACCATCACTTGCATTTTCATTCCACATTCAGGGATTGCAAAAATATTTTTGGCTCGCTGCCAAAAATCTGCGGTATGTCACACGATTTGCAGAATTTCGACATCACCGGGGCCACGAAAACTTTTACCGTACCACAAAAAGGTTCATTAAAATGTACTTTAAAGTCGTTTCTTTCTAAGCGTATTAAGTCTAAAATTCCTATGTTGACATTCCAAGGTAAGCCGATATTTTAAGTTCTTGAATTAGATTACATAAAGCTGGGAATTAAAAGAAGATTATCTTTGTGTCTTTGTCCTGTGTTCCACATTTCGCACACCTCGAAACACGTCGCAAGCTTTCATAGGTGATTCTCCTCCAAAGACATTAACCATATACTACCAATAGACAGGACATAGCGAACAAGTCGCTGTCATCTGTACCTGTCAAGGCGCGTTTGTGTCCGCTATACGCTCCAAAAAAAATATTTTTGGAGAAATATGCCGAGTTACGTATTGCACCATTGTAAATCGTATTATGGCAAAACGACTGGCCCTAACTCCAGTTTATTTTCGTAAATATTTTACGTCTTCACTGAAGCATAGGATGACAGTTTTTCTAAGACATTTCTTCTGATGGCCGGTCTATTGTATCTATTTAATCTCTTTGTTCTCCTCAGAGCACACTTTGACTTTACTCGCGTAACAAAAATCTAGCCCTGGACATAAATTAGCATCCAGAGCTGAATTATGAGTATTTCTTGATTAATTTTGGGCCATATTGAGTATTCATTATTTAAATTAAGTGCCCAATGCCTTGACATAAATCTTAAGCCAGGAACACACGATGCACACTTCAAGCCACTCCACAAGCTCTCAAGTTGTCTTGCCTTCGAACACACTTGGGGCTTGTTGAAAATCTGTTCCTAACTTTAGCGTATGAAGCGAGTGATGGGATTTTGTCAAAGCCCTTGTAGCAAATATTATGTAGCTTATTGGATAATAGATTTATAGCTGTGTACGTGTGTTTCCAATCTTTGAAATTCTTGGTTTTTCTCTAGTATAATCGGCATTATTTAACACCTAAACCTTCCTCATGAATCACTCTGTCTATTGGTGAAAACAGCACGACAATCCATTCAGTACTTTTTAAGTTTATTGCATTCATAGAGACTGACAGATACAGGTTTTTTTTTTAATATGTAAAGAAATGCCTAATATGCTTGGACTTGAACCCATCGGTTTACAAAAGCACATATTATTATTATATTCTTTGTAGTTCATACCGGCACGTACGAGATGCATGCTTATAATATTTGAGTTAAAACATTAAACATTGACTCGGAAGGTCAATATTTTCCTTCAGCTTTCGAACATGGGTGAAATAACTTGGTTTATTTGATGACGTGGTAAAAGTTATCGGTGATTGTAGAAACATATTTGAGATTAAAGCTTTATTTCATTAGAGGAATTCCCCAGCGAGTCTGTGTTTCCTGATAGCTATAACTTTAAGAACTATAAGCCAAAAGTAAATTGTTAACTTGTAAACCATTTACCACCAGTCAAGATAGTGATCAAATTAAAATATTTTTTTGTTCACGTATGCACTTATAAAACGTTAGAAGCTAGTGCACGGTACAAGTTGCTCCTATCCTATGAAGAAAAACCGACAAGAAACTCCGATTATTTTACTAAAGAAAATTATAGTAATTTTTACAATAATTTCTTATTAAAATATTGATACTGTAGCGACATCTATGACGCCACATAAGAACTACGAAGAAAACACGAAATCCTGCATCGCGCAACCAGAGTTCTCCGCGCGATTTGAACATATACGACAGCCCGACATCAACTATCGGGCAGTCGCCCACCAGACTATAACATCCGGTCTGGTTGGAGGATCCTCCCTTTTCAACGGAGGTATGTGGGGCTTTACTCTCTGTTCCGCCTACCCCCAAACTGGTGACCCTCGACAAAGAACGTCAGCGCAGCCTTCGTGCAGCCACTACTTCGTGACGTCATCATCACTTCCTCAAGCTTTCGAGCAACGAGCCAAACAGCCAGCACCCTCGGCTAAGGGTATCCTGACCACCAGTATGTCTACCTGGTCATACCTGGTCACCACCTCAGCCGCACCAGCGACCTTGGCACACCGCACCTTCGGCCAGTCATATGAAGAGCCATGAAGAACCTCACCTGGTCGACGCCAGCAATCAAGCCCTACGTCGCACAAGCACCGCTCCGACTCACTGGAGCCAGCAGCACTACTCCGACTCACTGGAGACTGCAGCATCGTCCCGACTCACTGGGACAGCACCACCCCAACTCACTGGGGCATCATCCCGACTCACTGGGACAGCACCACCCCGACTCACCGGGGCATCATCCCGACTCACTGGGACAGCACCACCCCGACTCACTGGGGCATCATCCCGACTCACTGGGACAGCACCACCCCGACTCACTGGGGCATCATCCCGACTCACTGGGACATCATCACCCCGACTCACTGGGGCATTATCTCGACTCACTGGGATAGCAACACCCCGACTCACTGGGGCATCACCGCAGACAGTTCCGACTCACCGAGAACTATGCGGCATCGGTTCCGACTCACTGGAACCAACCTACCGCTGGCCTGGCACACATCAAGAAGCATCAAGAACCATCGATCTCCGATCTCCGGAGGGGAGTGATGTAGCGACATCTATGACGCCACATAAGAACTACGAAGAAAACACGAAATCCTGCATCGCGCAACCAGAGTTCTCCGCGCGATTTGAACATATACGACAGCCCGACATCAACTATCGGGCAGTCGCCCACCAGATCATAACACCCGGTCTGGTCGGAGGATCCTCCCTTTTCAACGGAGGTTTGCGGGACTTTACACTCTGTCCCACTTACCTCCAAAATACTATGAAAAAACAGTGCAGAACAGACAACAAATAATGATTTCAAAAAAAAACATGCATCGATAAGAAAATAACAATAGTACAACCTGCGGAATTTCCAGTGTTCTCAAAAGGTAATAAAAAAAGTCTTACTTTCCCAGTCTACCCCTTTCTTTTCCTTTTTATTTTCGAAATAATTAAATTCATCCCAAATAAAAATTATCGGATAACCCAAATTATCCCTTTCACACATAATATCTTCATTCCTCTCCGACCAAAGCATGACCCGAAAAGCTACAACTCAATCCAAACCGTCACCAATTATTCAATTCACTTTACTAAATCTTTCCTGTACCAAGGCAGCGGTAACGGAAAGCGAAACGCAACTAAAATAACATGTTTCAAGACTCGTAACCATTAAAATACCGTCCGGCCCACGCATTCAGAGCCTACCACACTTCAACCACACCATAACCGTCTTTGTTACTGGGAAAAATAGTTCAAATTCGTTTGGAACCCCTCGGAACAGGTCCGCAATGGTTGTCTATAACAGATATGCCAATAACTGGTATGAATTTTATTGATAAAGGAAGAAGTTTTACGTTTTATTGATGTTTTGATGATATTGAAGGCCTTGAGTTTCCTAAAGTTGAGGTAAACGATTCTTGTAGGATGGGCTGTCCGTTATCTTTTTCCTTTTATCTTTCCTGTCCATCCTAAGCTTGTCTCTATGAGATCGCGAGATTGATAAACCCAGTGATTTAACATACTTCATCTTGTGAAATCTCATCTCTCAAGAGTATTTACCATTGTAGCGATATCAATATTGCCAATTCAAGTGTTCAGCGACTATCTGAAATCAACTTTCGGGTAGCTGCCAGGACCAGGCACGACACCTGGCTGGTCCTGGTTTGCTGGACACCCTGTACCACATATCTTTTAAGCAAAAAGCAACCTCTCATCTAATGATGCTTCACACTTACTCAGTTGGGCGCCTTATCTTTTTTTGGAAAGAGCTTGACTGGATGGAATGAAGCCCATCGAATGATGGCTGTTCTGGTTTACGTACAATGGTCCATCAGGAACAGAGTGCGAAAACCAAACTCCAACAGATAGACCGATATTTCGCACTATTCAAAGTTTGGACTTTTATCTACTCAGAGCTTGGCCTAAATTTTTTTAACCTCTGTTCTTTCAAAAGCAATCTTGTTCCTATTCTATTCCCCTTTTCTAGAAAACTACGGTAGAAAAAGCTGTAAACATAAAATGAGTTGACAAAGCCGTTACGGCAATATAAAGTATATTTTCTGCTCTTTCCACGCTAATGGTTGTGAGAGCAACCACCATAACTGCCAAGTGGAATAACATTACTTCCAGTCTGAAATTGTCTTGGACGCTGACTTGCGAACTTAGGCGATGCCGTGGTAACGGTAGGGGTAAAAATCAGGCTGAGAAAGCTATGAAAGTGTGTATCATGCAGTCATTTCATAACTGTAACTGTGTACCAGAAGACGCCGCGTTAGAAGGCCTACTGCAAGGTGGACTGATAGCCTGAACTTTATTCCTCTATTTCTAACAACCGTCACGCTTTTACCTACTCCTTAAGGTAGCCATATACGCTAGGGTATACCTGACAGGTTTGCCTGCACAGTTATACCTGTCAGGTAAGCTTGTATGGGAACTTGCACAGTTGTGCAACTTACACGCTCCGTTTTACCTGTAAAACTTAACTGTACAGACAAACCAGTCAGGTGTACCTTTATTAATATGGATGTTAAATCCATCATTATATATCTCCATCCATCAACAATTACCTATAACCCTTTAGTAACATGCGTTTCATCCCATCATACCTCCTCTGCCTCTCTCTAATTTATAACTTAAAAACTATTAACCATAACGAAAAAATCACAGCTAAACGTTTCCATTGCCCTTCTGCAAAGCAAGCATTAAAATGCGAGCATGCAGTTTCACAATTGTTTTAAAAATACAGCAATTAGCATTGTTCGCGATAACGTAACAGACAGGTACGCGTAATTAGGTTAGTGCATCGATAAATTTTTATCTACGCACTGTTTCACTTGCTTTTATACAAGTGTAGATAAGGTACCGGTTTTGATGCTACTCATAAGTGTTTAATTAGGTTTGTAATTGGTTGGTAGGACTAGTACTTTATTCAACGTAACATTTGTATCCTCCAGTACTAGGTAAAAGAGTCACACATATTAATTGACAGGGTTTGCTAGGGCCGAAGGCTGTCAGGACTGCGGAATCAATTGAAAAAGTCGACGCTACCGTGGAACGCAAATGTTAACTGAAGGAATTCGAATAGTCAGAATACAGAAGTAATTCAAAAAAGAAAGGTGTCACACACATTTTGCCAGTTATGTTTAAGTTCATTATGTCTACTCTATAAACACATTACAGATAAAACGATGCAATAACACTGCCTGCTCCAGGAATTTAATCCAGTTACTCCGTAGAAGAGCTAACGAAATAGTAATTTAAGAACGAAAAAAGACTACAATCACATGTGCTGACGAAACTAGATTGTGGAGAATTGTTGAATAACGAATGAAGATAATAAAACTAAAATTCTGAACATTCAGGCCATTTACACGCGAGGAAGCACTAACACCGTCTTACCTAATAATAAAAATGTGGAACAAAAACTTCAAAAGAAAACTTTGCTACACATATTCTGAGCTAAATTAAAATAAGTGGGCTTCCACCACAAATCGGACTGCTCCAATTTTGCCAACTTCACGCACAAACCAAGGCGCGGCCGCGGTTTTGAATACCACTACCATAGAAACAATCACGCACTCTCTGCTATTAAGTCGATACAACGCAATCTATTTAATTAAAACTGAAGTTCCGAAAGTTTATTACTATGTAAATCATGGACTAAAGGGTACCCAAAAGTTTTAATAGTTTAAAAGGTCCAGTTTAGTTTCCATCCTGTTTGTATTTGCATTTGAATTTATAATCAAAGGATAAGAAGCAATTATCAAAACCAGACAAATTCTTTTTGGACATCTTAATTAATCGCTTTCCGCACCGTTCGTAAAGGGAACGGAATTTAATAATCCAGGAAACGAAACGTTGAATAAAACACCAAATATCCGAACACAAGGTCTATTGCAGAAACTGGCGGACGGACGGCAAACCGCATGCGGTACAATTTCTAAGCGCTTCCGGAAATAACCTGGGTGCCTGGTTGCAACATGGTGGGCGGTCGAGCGTGCTTCCACTATCATTAGTTATTTGACGGCCGGAGAATCACTGCAGTTTCGAAATTAAACAATTTCACCAAGGTCTGCATGTAACACACCGGAACAATGACCGATGAAGAAGTGTTTGCATGACGTTACCTAATACGACAATGGCGTGCGCAGTTTTGACAGCCACAGGATGATGTGCACGATATAATAGATGAGTTGGCCTAGTTCTATCGAGAGTGGTTATGATAATCATGAGAATGCACGCCTGACAAACTGCCAGTTGTGTAGAGGACATGGAACAAATGAGCCCTGAACATTTTCGTGACCGAGAACACACTAGTCCAATTCGCTATGTCAAAAAACTTGTCTAATATCTATGGCCTCTTCTGAAAAATTTTTGGACTGTAAGGAATTCGGCAATAACTAGAATCCTGTTTCCATTCCAATAAACAATTTCGGAAGCGAAAAACATCTAAAAAGAATCGCATTAAAAATTCCATCATATATAAAAACGATGATTGCGTACCCAATCAAAGGGCAAAAGAATTAATTGTATGTAATTGGACATTATTGGGCTTCTGGAATACCCCAAAAGCAATCAACCACAACCAGTTATGAAATTAGTGATGCAAAATGAGTCAGAGGCGAAGCTTTTTATCATGACTTAGCGTCTGCCTATAGAGCGCTCATAATACCAATTTGAGACAACTAAGTAATTAGTTAGTCTATTCTGGGCTCGAATAGTTGGGCAGAGTCGTTGACACATGCCCCGGTTTATGATTAACTACTGCTATGAAATAATTCCTTGAGCTTGAACGTTCAAGCCTTATTAATAAACCATCTCAAATGATCATCTTTACTTCAAGGTGAGATCGAAAATACTCCTAGATGTTTTGGTAAAATAGTTTTGGCACGAAAATTTAATTTTAAAAGAGGTGGCTCTAAAAATATTACGTTGCAATTGGGTCAGCCTTTTCATTCGGACGATATTCTATTGTCTTGCCAGCAAAGTTGTTGGACTTATACAATTTTTCATTTACTGCACAGTGAGGATTGGTTAACCTTTTTTTTCTTACTTTGTAGAAACATCGTTTCAAATAGATTTTATATTCTATTCCGAGACTGTCTTTGATAACTTGTTGAATCGTTTTCTTATTATTTATTTCAAGTGCTTTTTCTACTCTTTCAGGATTGCATTTGTGTAATGGAGTTACATAGTTAATGAAATACTAAAAATCTTCATTGAATGGCAGTGTTTCTACGGAGGATTATCTTCAATCCATTCTTTAAAATGTCCCAATGGTAGGAAACTAAACAGCGTGGCAGAATGAACCGACAAACGTTTTTGTCGATCGATATTATTCACTTAAGCAAAGTTCATCGTTCTTGAATCAAGGCCATATCGCATAAGCAAAAGCCGTAAGGACGTCCCCAACTATTTGGAGCGTTGACCTCTAACAGCATTGTCATTTGGTCTTATAGGTGTGCCCAAATATGCCGTTTAGCCCCCGGCAGAAACTATTACGCCCGCCACGTATTTTCCCTTTGGATTTGTCAAAGTATTATAAGGGTACACCGTGGAAACTTGCGTTTCCCAAAGGGAGTTCTGATGGTTGATCCCTATGTAAAATACAGCGCCATAAAATTGTAGATAAAAAATATGGTTTTGAGTATTTCTTGAACGTTGGGAAAATGCGAAATGGGTTGAGTTGGTTAGAAACATGAATACAAACACCTCGAGTCATGTTACAACGTTTTGATATATTAACACTTCGTTTTACAGCTCATATTTCAAATAGACGTGACTACTACATAGTTTCGGTAATTGAAGCGACATAAAATAACAAATAATTACATTTTAATACTACCAGTAAAACTTGAAGATAAAGATATTGTAGTGGTGTAAAAACTATGTCAGATATGCCCCAGTTGTCCTTGCGTGAGTAATTTAATGGTACTTAGTGACAGTGAGTAATAAAATCGCTACTGCAACTAAACTTGTGTTGCTCAATAATGCATTGAATGCTTTGTAAGCAAAAAGTAATATTGTCATTTTGCATTACGGGTTTACGAGTCCAAGGAGGTTTTTCGTGGCACTGTGGTTACTTTACCGCAGTGACTAATATGGACTAAAATGCGGTATGGATCGTAATCTTCTGCTATTGCCATTTTAGATTGCGGGTTTGTTGAACCATTATAGACGTTTTAACAAGCTTCTACGTTTATTATGTAACGCAAATACTTTTAGTAGAGGACTGGTTTTAAATAGGAATGCGAAGAAAACTCGGCAGGTCGCTGAACGTAACCTGAGTATGGCGCTGGCGGATAGAGGAAATTATCGAACGCTTCCTAATCAACTTTGTATCTTTCAACAAGGCGGATCCTCTCAGAATAAACGTAGCTAGTTTGTGAGTTATTTTGAGACTGATGTAGATAATTATTTGTTTGTCTTTTTAAACTTTACCTACCTACTTCTTTACTGCGGAGTTTAATGTGAAGATTTTTATCCCATTCTACTCTACTAAATCCCAACTAGCTATCCCGGCGAACTTCGTGCCGCCTAACATTCAATGAATGCAGTACATATCTTTCGATATAGTCAACCGATTGCAATGAAACAAAGGCTTAGTAATAACACAATTTTAATAATAAAAGTTATCTACATACGTCAATTTCGTACATTTTACGTGAAGCGTGCACAACTAAAAACTTCTACAGATTTTAGGTTGTACGCATTAGTTTTAAAATACATACAGATATAAATGGCGACAACTAAATGGTATAGATCACAGAACTTCGTCCTATCCTGATCTCATACCATTATTTTACCCCGCTGAACTGGAATTTCAATAACCTCTGCAATATTAAGAGCGTACAAATTTAAATCGCCAATTATATCATTACAACAGCCTCAATATTTTTGTTCACATTGTAAGCTAAAATCGGCTACGTAAACGCTAGTAGGAACCGGTTGGGTGACAGGCAGAACGGCCTTGTCGAGCGTCCGATCAGGCCGATTCGGCCGTTATCCCATTCCCGAATTCCATTGGACTATTGATGCCTTTAATCGGGGCCGAGGCGGATTACCGACTTAGCTGTAGTGTTCGACGATCTGATATATATATACCCGAGTTTTTGCGCGAATTTCGGGAGTTGTTTTATGTCTTCATTACGCTGACAGATTTGCTGTTCTTTGATTGTTTTTTTTGCTGTTAGGATGCATCTGTATCCTTCTGTGGGATGTTTCGAAAAAGTTTCCGATGGCCTGGATCGCAAGGGCATCTGAAGGAACAAAGGTTTTTTTTTCGCGGTGGGAAAATCATCTAATGCTCTTGGGCGGAGCGGGAGATAGTGTCAGATTTTTACTAACCAAAAACTCACTCCTGTTCCTTCTTGTCTTTCGTACCGGGACCGAGGTTCCCTTTCGGATAACCCTGGCCCCAGTAGGCTTCGACCCGGCTAGGCCCCTGCTACTGCTGACAACTCCTTGAGGCGCGCGGGAACAGTGCGCGCCGTCGACGACTTGAGCTTGGTCCGGACAGTTACCAGACGGTTGGACAGCGAGCTACTCATTGCTCGCCGTCCCCAAGCCCGCGAGGAACAAAGGTTTGTTCGTCTGACTCTGTCATTTAAAGATTTATCACATAAAAAAAGGTGCAGTTGCTTGATTTATTTACGCCTAATCAGCGACGCGATTCAACGGATAAAGAAAGGTTTGATACCAGATTTCTAGGTGTAAAACCTATAGCTTTATTTCTATCAGGCAAGACAGCCTCTTCTATAGTATTGGTAGCACTTGATTTTAATAATATTCAACAAGTTGAAGACGCAACAAAAGTAACGGCAGTTTTCTTTGGAGAAAATACAGTACTATCAGTTTTTGTGAAAAATTCTTCAGTTTTTGCCGTTCCCGATGCTTTGGTATTAAAATAGATTTGAAAAATCAACGGTTTTGCAAACGTAAATAGTCGTATACAATAGAATTCACTCGGTTATCCAAGTCTTAGATAAATCGTGTTAAACTCTAGGCCTCTAAGATTATATCTTAGCGCTAAGATTTTAGGCGTTTAATCCGAGAATCTTGAGTGTTAAGTCCGTTTCATTACTTGTTCATAATCTTGAGTCGGATTATCGTTAGACATAGACCTAAGTTTTGGAGATTTCCGTAAGGACCCAGTAGTACCGACGCCCGCTAAGGCCATAGGGAATTTCTGAAAGGGAAGTCTGGAACGAAATGGGCAACTAACCAAAAAAAAAACTATTATGTAATAATATAAAATTTGTGTATTCGTTTTTAAGTGTTTGTGTGTACATAAATGAATAAATAAATAATATAATAAATTGTAAATTGATTATTTGGTAGATAATATCTAGCTTTATGATTAAGGAAACAAACCTAACAAACGAAAATAATATTTCCGTCGTCCTCGGTTTTGTCGCTGTGTCTTTTTCCATTAAGACTTGAGTCAAGTGTTTCTTCATCTCTGTTCCTCTTTCACGCTCTAACGGCTGATTGGATTCTCTTTAAATGCTTTAAGTTCCACAGTGTGACTTATGTGTATTAATTACAAGTGATTAGCATTCAATAGGTTAATGAAATTGGAAACACGGGTAGACCATGTATTGGCACAGCGAATAGGGGTAGTACTGTTTTAATGATTTGTTAACAGGTCTTGATCATCACGATACAGTCGTCCACTAATTGACTTGGACATAGGTTTTTTTTAGTAGCAAGCCATGTAACTCGATCCGCGGTTATAATCATCGAACTAATATCAGATATCTCGCAAAGATCATCACGTCACCTAAATTAATCAGATCATGAGCATTATTTCCATATGATCTATATGAAAAGATCTTTTTATTTAGTTCAATATTAGATACACAGTGGTGGCCGAGTGGTAATGGCTCCGACTTACGAATTATAGGTCGTGGGCTCAAACCCAGCCAGGCGCATTACATTGTGGTAATTTATTTCATCACCACTGCTCTCAAAACGGTGAAGGAAAACATCGTGAGAAAACCCGCATGTCCTAGAACCAAAAATTCGAAGACATGTGACATCCACTAACCCGCACTGAGCCCGCGTGGTGGCTTACGGCCCAATCCCTCTCCTAGAGAGGAGGCCTGAGTCCCAACAGTGGGAACATATAAGGCCCACTATGCTATGCTAACAATATTTGATACAGCAAAGGGTTGAGTACCACTATATCTATAGTATACATACGTCTACTTTAGTTTGCAGACAGGTTCTAAAACAAACAAGTGATGCTCAATTTGACGCGCCCGTTATCTTGGTTCGGCCCAAATGGTACTGTTTTAATTACTATTTGATATTACTCACATGTGGAGCGACTGGTATTTAAGTACTCGTCGTTTTTTGTTACCACTCCAGCTGCGGACGTGTTCGCGTGATTATTAGTGCAAACTAAATTAAAGTTTTGTTCCGAAAATATGATTATAATCTCGCTTAATTTGTTTGAGTTGTAAATTATGTTTAACTACTTCTCTTCTGCTTTGAGTATCAACTTTAAGATACTTTTTTTTTAGTGGTGGGAAAGTCATCTAATAGCTCTTGGGCGGAGCGGGAGATAGTGTCACACTTTTAATTACTGACTAAAAACCCACTCCTGTTCGTTTGTTGCATGCCGTACCGGGGCTGGAGCTTTTTTTCGTATTAACACTGGCCCCAGTAGGCTTCGACCCAGCTAGCCTACACTTGGAATTCAGATCCGCATATTTCGTGAATCATTGGAAAAAAATATGTTTTTGATACCTATTATAATAATATCATAAAATAAATGAATCGTAAAATAATTAAAAACATCAAAAATATTTAAAGGACAACTTATTTATTGGATGTTTAAACGAATTTTATTAGTCGTAAAAAATAACACAGCTACTTTAGAACAAAATAATTGTCTTTTATGCAAACCAGCTTTATTCTGGAGAATTCTTTTTTTAATATTCTGAAGAGACCATAAATAATGATGAGTCCTCAGCCTAAAAACAAAGTAGGTTTATGAAAAAAAAAGTATAACATGATTTGTAAGATTATGATGGTAAACATGGCGTCTTGCCAAATAGGTGACCGCTTCGTTCAGTCGGCTGATACGAAAAGCTAAAATTACCTCTGTGTTAATGTCTTTAACAATCCATTCAGGAAATGAGATAAGTACATCGAAAATAGATAATTAGGCCACTACTTGATATTGCGAGATTCTTGGGATGGTTGATGTACCTACAATAGAAAGGGGAATAATTCTACTTAACTAACAATAAAAAAAGTAGTATTACTTATAACAGTATTCAGTCTTTACATTGTTTACATTTTATTTATAAATTCCACAATCAATGCAATGGACAGGATGGCTGGTAATTCCCCACGGACCTAACAGTAATTATTCTTTGTTGCATATCTATAACATGGCTCACATACTGAGTTCTCTATCAACAGTCCACAATACCACAGTATCTAAGTGATCACTACCAACTCCATTGAAGATATCACTGAATAGTCCAATTTGCCTGTATGTAGGTATGCGTGATTATAACTCAAGTCTCACACTATAAAATTCCTCGGAAAAACACTGTGCAACCACTTTGACCACATTATTTTTCTAGCAAATACATAATCAAGTAATATGTCAACATAAGCCATAACATACAGCAATAATGTTGCAACCAATGCTAGAGTCACAACCATTAAATAAGAAACAAATATGCTATTGGCAATTAGCGAGCGCTGGCCTTGTACAGAGGTGGCATATGTCAGTGATGTCATGAAATAAATACTGTGCTTAGGTGCTAAACTAGTTTGTGATACTAGTATTTCAAAATATTATTGACATCAAAATGTAAATCAAAAAAGATGGGCAGACCACTAAGATGTATGTACCACAATGTCTGGGAAGGGCCTCAAGGAGTTGTCAGCAACTGTAGAGGCTCAGCAGGGTCGAAGCCTACTGGGGCCAAAGGTCTAAACCGGGTGGGTTTTTTAGTCAGTAAGAGTCTCGACACTATCTCCCGCACCACCCAAGGACATCATTTCATTTTTAGGATGTCATTTGGACAAGTCTGGGAAGGGTAGTAAAATAATTCTTTAATCCCCTGTAGACCTGCAAGGGCTGGGCAAACATTTGAAACAGTTACCATAATCATAGAACGCAAAGCCCAAATGATGGAACATAGGTAGGGCTTGGTCAGTAAAAGTTTGGACACACTCATGATGCACCCTAGAAAATAGAACTATCAAAAACTCTTTATAGAATAATGATGTGATTTCTTGACAATAAATTGTTTTGAAGTACTTACAGAATATTTTTAAACTTTTGCTACTTACTGTACTATGGTATAAGATCAACGCCACGTTTTTACTTTATTAATATTTATTTAAAAGTATGATACTTAATATAATTATTTTGATTACCTGTCGGGTATCTATTAATGTGATAATATAGTTGCTAGATACATATAACAGAAAACCAGATTACAAAAGTGAATTTATAGGTTTCACATGAAATGTGTATTTTTGATTAAATTGCTATCTGCTTTGGAATTAACCTAGGAACCTAGTGTTTTAAAATTGAGCATTTTTATCACTTTCAATGTTATTTTACCCTTTCAATTGAGGTAATTAGATACACAATAGCAAGACAATTGGAGCACAAACCTGCATTCGCTTGGGGTTTAATGAATTAATATTAAATAGTAGGGAATTCAGTCTGCTAGGATTGTGGCACTCTACATGAGATTAATTAGACAGATTTTGCCAGAACTGGAACGAGGAAGTGCAGGCCTGCTACAAATGAAAGGAATAGACTGTGGTGTCTGTCGAGGGGTGGATCAGAAACAGCTTACAAAAAAAAAACCTATTACGTTGAATTGGATTGCTTATAATTTTAATCAAATTTTTGAGAAATTGACATCTCAAATTGCAATATTATGATGTGATTGAAGTATCTTAACAACTTCATTCATTTATGACATTATTACTTATATTCCTGTTTTTTTTTTTTACTGTGGGAAAATTTTTCATAAGGAAACATTATCACATTAGGTCAAGAACATAGAAAAAAATGTGAATGGCCATCAGATAAAGTGTCAATGACAAAATTAAAATTGTTTACATTGAGTGGGAAATAAGTTGTGAATGAGGAAACTTAGAAACTTTAGCATAGTGTGTTATGTTGGGTCACTTATGTAAGTCATAGTATGTTTATACAATCACTGAAATAATCCAATAATAGTAAAAAAAAGTTTGAT
Source organism: Mythimna lalbum (assembly GCA_949319445.1). Taxonomy (NCBI): domain Eukaryota; kingdom Metazoa; phylum Arthropoda; class Insecta; order Lepidoptera; family Noctuidae; genus Mythimna; species Mythimna lalbum. Next base: position 11,455,816 of record OX439357.1, on the reverse strand, counting down.
GTGAACTCAAATATTCAAAAATAGTTTTATAACACAAGTTTTTAATATAGAAAACAACACCTTTCCATCAAGTTTGTGGTGCAGAACTAAGTGGAATGTGTTGCATGAAATGTCTAATGGGTACGTAAATACCTCTCACTGCGATTTCTCAATTTATATCAAACTTTTCAGTGGGAAATAGAGCATGAAGCATGTTCAATTCAGAGTTTGTTACGTTCAAACAAGTTTTGATGTATACTTGTCGGTTTGTGTACTTATGACATGTTTTATGGTGTGTACTCATGGCTTTGCAGTACCGTGAAGAAAGGAATCTTATCAGAATCTTTGCAATCTACTATAATCTTCCGTTATCTCGGCCGGGCGCGCGGCTGTCGCATATCACGCGTACCAGCTTTCGTGGCATTAAAAAACCGTCACATAAGACTTAAAGTAGACATGTAACAAGTTCATCAAGTAAAGCGACTTACCTTTAGTCCACAACAATTAAATAAACAGCAAACCGTAATCCAATATTTTATTATCCAGTGATCCTGTTACAGCGAGGGCACAACAAACATTCTTTACTGAACAACACTTACAATTTTGTCACTAATAAACACACAATATCACACAAAATGTTAATAGAATATATAATATTCACATAAAAACACCGAATTATGAGAAACTAGATTAATTTCAACACTAAAATTCGGCAACGGTCGTTAGCATCCCGTTCAAGTTGAAACATCGGCCATCACTAAAAATGTTGCCACAATATGAAAGTCACGTTATTCCCACTTCTTGACTCACGTGTATTTTTGTTACCACTCCGAAATATTAAATAACCCCAGAAAAAATACCAAAGCAAAAAATGCAGTAACCAATATAAAATGTCTATTGAAAATAAAGGCTGGTAAAAATACCAGTCCGTCGGATACTGAACTAACAACTATCAAAAATAATGCCACTGGTTTAAGTAATCTGTCGTTTTCAAATTCTAGCATAGGTACTGGAATATTTTTTAACGATATGTTATTAAAAGAACACACTAAAGTACTCAAAAACTTTCTCCTTTAACGAAACTTGAAAACATGCGCAACCTGTATTTTATTTTAATATTGAAAAATATATTGATTACCAAATACAATTGTAATAACAATATTTACAGCTATATTTTTTAAGCTGACACAGGTGCTATTATTTAACGCGGCTATTTGGCTGGAATGTAAAGTATTTTTTTTTTTACAATAATTGGGAATAATTTAATAGCGTAAATTACAACTTTCTAAAAAATCAGAATTGCGACGGAAAATTATTCCAATATGGTCTATTAAGAGGCTTCTTTTCTACTCGCCTATCGTCAACATTGAGTATGGGTGCTTTAAAAGCTTGTTACTTCATCTAACGCAATACAACGTGATATTTGACGAAATGTGTAATAACGTCATAATCGGGTAAGAGCGGTTGTATGAAAAACAGTGAAAATGTGTGTCGAGAAGTCGAGATGCATCTCCTTAAGTCCAAAATACCATCACTATATAATGAAGTTTAACGTATATTGTTTCCTGTTAAAAACTTACATTGAATGTGGGTGACTTTTACAGAGCTGGTAACACTGTTTTTGATTAATCAAATTTTACGTTCGGATACACGCATCAAAGTTAAAGCGGTGAATTTAAAAGTTAACCTAACGCAGAAAAAAATCTAGTAAGAATCTTTGTTCGTTTTTAAGTTGGATTCAAAATAGGCAGTAAGTTTTCCTCTTGAAGCCAATAAGAACATGTCTGTAGCTATAGCCACATGATTATCGTCAATATTATCCAGATTTGTTAAATTAGAAGATTTTTTGTGGCAGTGATGAAAAGAATAACAGGGGGTGGCTTAACGTAGGGAAACAGCTAGGTGAAAAGTAGTGTTGTTGAACAAGTAGTAGTACTTTTTGTCATTCAAAATAGATCCTCTATAGCTGTATAGAATAATATAAGCACTGAGCTTCCAGAACAACCTAACGGACGCTTACTAAAACGGTCTAGATACGTACGGGGCCGGGGAGTCCCCGAAAAAAATTGAACTAACCTGACTGGGTCTAGATTGCGCAGTGCTGCCACAACGCACTTTAATCTGCGTTGAGCGCATGAAGTATTTAATATCTATTTGTGTAGGTAGGGTAGGTAGGTAATGGGTAAAACGGGCTGTTATCCGCAACTCCACGACTAAGGCGCGTATTTTGCGTACATTTGTGTCTAAATCGCACCGAAATAAAGAGAGGGACTCAATATTCTCTTTTAAAACCGTTTTTTGTTATTAAGTTTTATTTAAATAACAATACAACGTAAAAAGTTTTCTTTATTGTATGCTAAACTTTTCCGTGCAAGAAATGATTGTTTACTTACTGTGTGCGTTGAGTCCGAAGTTGTCGAAACGTGTTGAAGCAAGTTAACCAATATTTAGCTGATTACGCAGAATCATTGGACAAAAATAAAACAACCAGCTATAGAATATTGAATTTAATTTTAACAATTCCTTCGTAACTAAATAAATCGCAACAACGTTATGGTACATTTTAATAGTCGGATTGCACAAATCTAACGAAGAAACAGCATACCTTGGACAGAGTACCAGTACCAATACCAATCAACACGTTACAAAAAACATAGAAAATATAATCGATTATGAATGACATTTAGTGACTTCAAAACACGACAGAATAATAAAAAAATACCGACACCATTTATGATTTCAAATGCAATTTTAATACTAATTTTTCGGTAACTAAATGTCACTTGAATCGTATACAAGGCTTTCAAGATCTTTTGGCGCTAAAACTAACATTGACGTTTTCTGGTGCTGGACTGTCAGGTAACATTTATAAAATTATCTGTGGAAATTGTATTAAAAAAAAGTACATTGTTTAGATAAGTAGGTTTTGTTCCCGCCAAAAGATCCTAGTTAAAATACAGACAGACGAACATAGGACAATTTTTTTCTTAAAAATTACATCGATTAAATAGATGAGAGTATAAAAAGGCAGCAACGACCATAAAGCAGATATATTTATGTACCTAATTATTACAGGCACGAGTTTTTTTATCCTAACACTGAGTAAAAGAGATAAATGTAAGATATATAGAGCTCTAGAGACCCCAAATTGTAATACATTGCATTTTAACAAGTGATATAAAAGCCGCCTATAATTATGGTGTTAACATTTTAGCATAAGTACTGCTTTTATTTCTGATACTCTTCTAATAAAGAATTTTGTATGTGAATACGTCTCTTTAAAAATCTCCCTATTTAAAAATACATTAAACGTTTGTCATTACTACTGACGACATTGGCATAGACAATATTCAGTGGAACCTACGATGAAAAAACGTTTACTTAAAAATCCGGCAATATAGCGAACAACTTACGTTAGCACTTCATCTGTTTAATACTCCATGTCTGAAAAACGCTGCATCAAAATATAAATTCCAACAGTTATTTACTAAATTATTACCACCATAAACGGCATTACCATACAAGACACAAACGCAACATGAATTTAGTAGACATTGAACTGCGAATTGATTTCAACTGGCTAACAATCTATAGGACTTGGTAAATACCTAAATACTATCAAAAGTTTACTTTTTAAAAACTTCTCACTTAACTTTTGAAAGATTTTTTATATAAGACAGGTATTTCATATATATTTTAAGGCATGTTTAAAGGGATTTAAAGACTGAGACAGTATGTCAGCAAGAATACTTTAAAGATGGTTAAGTATAGAACTTTTCTCAAAAACTTGAGACGAAATTGTTCCCATTTGAAAGCATATTTAAATCCCTTTAAAACTCCTTAAAACAACTTATCCAAATGGAATCCTCACAATGAAATCCTATCAATAAACAGTAAAAAGATCTGAAAAAATAGCTACATTACATCACTTCATAAAATTATGTACAATACATTAAAATTACTTACACAAATAAAACAAACATTCCATAAAAAAAAATATATAAATCTTTTTATGTACAACCTCTTTGAAAATGACAATATACAAATATAAACAAAGTTCTTTGGACTATGGTTTGATAGATATGTAAGATCTTTGAATATGGAACGTCTTTTTGAATATCGAACGAAAAACATGGAAGACGCACCGGTTTTGTGATTTTTTTATAGTCAAAGAACTTAGTCTATAGTTATTTATTTAATACAGTCTGCGCTTTTGGCACCAAAATAATATTGAATGATTACATTACAAATATTCTTTATAATACGATAATGTACATCAAAAGCCTCTTAGTGCTTGTTAAATATTATAATAATACATAAGCAGCTCTATTGCTTCAATTACTCTCTCATAGCCTTTTTTAGAATTTTCTGTGATGTGATCACAAATAATAGATACTTATATTTCTAATAAGTATCTGTGGATATATAGCTACATCTCGACTAAGGGCTGTTTCTGAATTAATATTTTGGAGATAAGAATGTATCATAGTCAGGTTTTCAAGCAGATTGACATTGACAAGTCCTCACCTTCAAATGTTTAATTCAGCAAATTAGTCTTTTCAATCCTTGTTTGGTTTCTGTTTTGTGTTTTTCGCTTTAATTTTATCAATGTAACATCAAATTGTCTTTTGCATTGCATTAAAGGGGCTGTATGGTGAAGTATTAATATCATTATAACTCTGTTACGGAAAAGAGATGGTGCTATCGTTCACGTCTCTTTCACAATGTATTTGTGTTATTTGCTTTAAAATGTCAAAATAACAGCACTTTGATATGCCATTTAAAAATGAATATTTCTTCTTAGTACTATGCACTTTTGCGAATAAAAAATAGTAATTAAATATTCACATTACACATTAATTTTTATACTGAGGTAATATTTCAGAATTTTATCTTTACGTTAACATTCAACATTTTCAAATTCTTACTTTCCTATTTAAAGGGAATTTATTTTATTTTGGATTGGGGCTCACATGATTATTAAATATATAAGTACTTCAATATATATTTCGATATAATTTAAATACATCAACGGGTTGCTCTCAAGAATCAACTTTAACTATGTGTATTTTAAGTTGATTTTTAAGTGATTATTTGTTTTAAAAATGCCCTAACAGTATGGGTTGCTAAGGAATTGGTTTATTTTTTTGGAAATTATTTTTTCCTGATCTGCGTGTGGGTCAGACTTTTACGGACTAAAACCTACCTGTATTCTTTCAGTTACCCTTTGGGCTCTAAGGTCACGGTAATGGTTTCGATTAATCCCGAAACCCGACTTGTGGTTTGATTGACCCCTGGTATTGAAGATGTCCATAGGCGGGTCAGTTATACCGTCTGCATATTTCTATAAAAGCTAATTCCATGTAAAACAAATATTGGAAAAGCCTAGTCTACAAAATCTAAGTAAAAATATAAGTGAAAAGCAGCCGAATATCCTTACATTTATTAAACGTTCCACAATATGTGTGTACAATATACATTAAGTATATAGTCGCAGCGTTGGTCGTTGTGGCGACGCTTGGGGGAGGCCTATGGCCAGCAGTCTTACGACGGAAGTTTTTTTTTTGTATTATTTGTTTGAATAAGAAATTTTGTCTAAAACGCAAATAAAATAGTATAATATGGGGGGGGGGGGTGTAATTTATCTATATTATGTATGTATTTAGAAATATATAAGTCTAGTCTCATTACGGTATTCGAAAGGTTAAGGATTGCAAATCCGATAGAAGGGAAAACGAAACTATCAAGCGACACTAAAAGAATGCACACACTGACATGTGACGTCAACATCATCAGTTCACGTGTGTATAAGGCCTGCCCCACATTAGGCGCGCGCGTTCCTCGGGCGTGTGAACGACGCGGGCGCCGCGTGCACGACGCGAGGGCGCGGCAGAAGGGGCAAGAACGCGACTCGAGCGCCGCGTGCACTCTCCACATACGCCGTAGGGCAGCAAAACGCGACGCTCACGCGGCTCGCTCGCGGCGCCCGCGCTACTTACATGCCCGAGGAACGTGCGCGTCTAATGTGGGGCCGGCCTAACAGAGATAACCATAGCGAGATATTCTCATCTCGTACACACTCTTCCACATACTATTTGAAATGCTAATTGCTGCTACATTTATTAACCAATAAAATTTGAATCCGTACTTCTTGTTAGTGTTATTTAAGTACGAAATATTGTACAAAACACAGGATGAACCCAATTTGTAAATCTAGATTCAATCAAACAAAATATAAGTAATTTTGACGGCATTGTCTGATCTAATAATACTTATGATTTTTGATATGCCAGAAAGATTAGTAGCAAAACAAAATACCTAGAATTTACTAACTTTGTATCTGTTAAATCATTTATTTATTTAAACTTTATGGTACAGTTAAGTAGTGGTACATAGGCGGACTTAATGCTACAAGACATTCCCTTCCAGTCAACCTTTGGGTTAAAAAGACAACACTGTTACCACAGTGTTGTCTTAGCGTGCACAGTAATTATATATCATCTCTACATAAACTCGCTTTCTGTGTCTGTATTTTTATCAGCTACCTCCCAAACTATGCAACAGTTTTTGATGCGGTTTTCATTAATAATAAAAGCAATAGACGTGGAAGGTTTTTGTGTATTTGCTCCAGGACAGAGCCAGGGCGGGTTACTAGTAATGGTATAAATGCTGTTGTAAGTACTTAAAAACTTCATAATAGTAAGACAAATATCAAAAAGAGAATGTCATAATAAAAATTCTTTCCTCAAAGTCTTACTTTGCCTCATATTTCACAAATTACAATCTCATGTTTTACCCTTTCTGCTTGCCTCAGTTTGACCAGACGAGTATGTACATGTCCTATTCGCCAGGGTCGTGTATTTGCGACTGGGTACTCTATCTCATTTAACTCTGCAATCGCCATAGGTGATATCAGAGCTGACGGGATGGATTATTTGGTCGTGAATGTGCGACCTTGGTGGAATAAACGCGAGAGTGTTTATCGGATATATCTGACGTAGTATAAGGAGATAAAAACTACGGCCCCAACTGTGGCCATTCTCTCACTAGATGGCGCTGAACTCAACATTTTTAGTTTTTGTTTGTAGTTTCATTGTCTTCCTAACCTTTGCCTAACTAGCTCGGGGTCGGCTTCTACTTTTAGTGGATGCGACTGTGTTTTAAATGGAGCGACTGCCTCTTAGGCTTTCAGAATTCAGTTACTGGGCAACACAATAGGCTTTGGATAGTCTGACAGGTAGTGGGACTACAAGTATCATCTGTCAAAGATCTACGAATGACAACCATTTTGTTTTTAGTGTATGAGAGCATTATTAAGGAAATGTTTTGCTTAAATCACATCGTCGTTTACCATCAGGTGAGATGGTGGTCAAACGCAAACCTATCAAAAATAATAATTAAAAAAAAAAATCGGACATTGCGTTTAATTGAATTTAATCAAATGAATGCCTTAAAACTCATAAATTCTTACTGATCATATTTCTAACTATACTGCGTTCCAATTTATCGCAGCCGTGAGATACATTGTGGATTTTATTTAAATTTATATGTGCTTGTCTCTTCATTGTGTGTGTATGTGTGTGTTTTCTTTCTGTCTTTCTTTAACCCCTCGAGCGCCGGTTGTACATACCTCTGTACAACTTGAATGACCTTGAAAAACGCTTAATTGTCGTTTGGTACACAAGTTTGTACGAATTTTTTTTATCTGAAAAACTGTGGTTCATCTTTGTTTTTCCTAGAAAAATCCAGAAAAAAACTTTTTTGGTGATTTATGATAGCCACGCGTGGATCTTTAGTTTTACCTTAAATATAACTTTTAATATGGCCAAATAATCTAAAAAATACTTTTTATACCATACAATATAAAGATTTAGCCTACTTCGGCGTACTTTCTCACTTCAACACATAACCAAGGTGTCCAAAGATCTATCTGTTGGACTAGCTTATTACATAATTGGTAACATACACAAGGAATTGTGATGGTTGTATCTATAATGTATACAGAACTTTAGCTTTTTACCCGTCAAAGTCATGACCAAGAAAAATGTGTCCCGCACGCCATGATGACGGCTCCATGACAGACTTAAACGCTAATAAATCTTATAGGAAAGTATTTGTTTTTCTTATTTGTATTGTTAAAGGATGAAATCGCCGAGGCGCCTGTTGGTTCTACAACAAAACATAAACGCACTTAAGGTAATAGGTTTAAGGCCTATTTTTGTTTGTATAATTTTTCTAACCTATCATTAAGCGATACGTTACACGTCGCGTTATTGTAAATTAGCAAATAACACGAGACTATGCTTAGATTCAGCTAAGTCACACATCTATGATTTCAAGCTTTATCATAAACTTTGATTATTATTTGAGTTCCTGCCAAAAGTAGGTAAACCACTTATCTTTTTTCGCCTAATCTTCCTGTCAACCAAGTCTTAACTAGTTGGTACATTTACAAGAGAGTCTTACTAAGATTATCTTCAACATAGTCCTTTGCTCTTGATAGATATACACGGATACGGCGCCATAAAATCTTCCTGTCGACCAAGTCTTAACTAGTTGGTACAAAAGAGTCTTAACAAAACTTGTCTTCAACATAGTCCTTTGCTCTTGATAGATATACACGGATATGGCGCTGTAAAATCTTCCTGTCAACCAAGTCTTAACTAGTTGGTGCATTTACAAGGAAGTTTTAATAAGATTATCTTCAACATAGTCCCTCCGACCAAAGTTCACTAGCGCTGCATATACATAAAAATACAGGTTCTTTTCCTTTTGACTTTACTTGGTAAATATACATTATATACAATGTTCTATAGTCATATTTGTATCATTCTTGCGACCATATTTTCTTACTAGGTTGGTATCTTCATCTGACTTTACGTAGTTCGTATGTTGTAGCCAACTAGCCTTATTTGTCATTCAGTTAATAGCCTGTTTTATGCTATTTAACTAGCCGTTTAAATAATATTCAGCCATCCAATCAAACAGCTAGACAAATGATTTGAATTGTTAACGTTTAATTACTTGCCTTTTTCATATATTTGAGAGAGGTTGTGGCAAGTCTTAAAAAAAACATAATTTGCGTCCAACCTGAATTGTGCTGACTGCGATTGTAAGTAAAATAAGCCGTGAGAGCGCCGAGAAGGCTGCTACTTCTGTCTTCAAGGTTCAAAAGAACCTACCAAGAAGGAGATGACGGGGGCTTGATTCGCTCGTTTTGCTCGCTAACTCTTGCTGTGTCTAACCTGTCCGAGTCAGCCTGGCGAATTAGGCTAGTTGGCTCAGACACATACCTATACAGGCTGTGGACTACGTCACAAAATTCACTTTTCTGACTTAGTACATATAGAGGGTGTGTAAAGAACATCTTTCAATTTTAGTCTTTACTCGATACATATACAGTCATATCATAGTTCCGACCTTATATCGTTAGTTTAAGTACACATACAGGGTGTTATTCTACGTCTGCTGGTCCCCGCAGCACGCTGTACAGTCGAGGCAGCCCTGCGGAGGACCGCCTCGCGACCGCTATCTCTTGCCGCGACAACCACCTGATATCTGCTCCTGGAAAACATGCAAAAGACGTAAAATGTTGAGCTTGCCTAAAGAATAAAATATAATAGAAGCCAGATAACCGGGTATTTTAACTAATTTTTATTATTAATATGCAATATGCATGTATCTCATGCATAAGATTGCGGATTTGAAATCAAGCAAGTATCAATGTGTATTTTCAATTAATATGTACTTTTTAGGGTAAGATGGATGGATTGTGTGAGAAGTGATATGAAAGAAAAGGGAGTTAGTGATAGCATGACGAGTGACAGGACAGAATGGAAGGAAAAAATGTGTTGCGCCGACCCCAAATAAAACGGGACAAGGGCAGGAAGATGATGATGATGTACTTTTTAGGGTTACGTAACCAAAAGGGACCCTATTTCTAAAACTCCGGTGTACGTCTGTCTGACAGTTGAAATTTTCACAGGTGATGTATTTCTGTTGCCGTTACTACAAAAAATACTAAAAACAGAATAAAATAAATATTTAAGTGGGGCTCCCATACAACAAACGTAATATATTTGCCGTTTTTTTTGCTACGGACGGTACAGATTCCTTCGTGCGCGAGTCCGTCTCGCACTTAGCCAGTTTTTGTTTTAGTATCTCGGAGTCTTAATCTGTCTTTGTCTGTAAAGTCTGTAATAAGGTCCTGATTTACCCCTTGGGTACGGTACCCTAAAAAGGGGGTACTTTGCTGTGTGATTTTGATTTAAAAGTGTCCATGGAGTTTCTTGCACATTCTTCTCCATAGAGATCTACGCTTTGGAACGTGCAATCTAGCTTCACTTTTCTTGGACTGACCGACATTTGACTAATCAAAAATGCCTGCAAATGGTCTATGTCGGCGCATCACTACGAAGGGCACAGGAAGGAGCGCGCGGGACGCGGGGAACAAGCTACGCGACTCACGCGCCGCGCGCCGCCATCACTCGCACATTATATAATTTTATACAGTCCACTCTTTTATTTAATGTCCCGTAAAGGCCTATTCAGTCTATTTGAAATATTTTGTGTTCTGTGTGTGTGTGTAACGAACCTGTAACATGCGCATAGCTTCTAATAACTCTTGCTTGTCCGCCAACAAACTGGCGGCTTCCTGTTGTGCTGCGTGCACGCATTGTCGTAACATTGATGCTTCTTCCACTTTCCTGTAACGTTATATTACAAATACGTAAGATTAACATTTAAAAAAATCACGCATTTTATAAGCACATTAAATTCATTATCATCATCAGCCCTTTTAATGTTCCCACTGCTGGGACTCAGGTTTCCTCTCTAGGAGAGGAAATGAGCTGTAATCGACCCGCGAGCCCAATGCGGGTTGGTGGATGCCACATGTCTTCGAATTTTTGGTTGTAGGACATGCCGGTTTCCTAACGATGCTTGCCTTCACGTTTTGAGAACAGCGGTAATGAATAAGCCGCAAAATCTACACTACTCGTATAATTATAATACTAATATTATAAAAGTGAAAGTGAGTTTGTTTATTTGTTTGTTACGTCTTCACGGCTGAATGGCAAACCCGATTTTGATGAAACTTGGTGCACTGATAGTCTATGTCCTGGAATAGGACATAGGATACTTTTTATGCCGGATTTATATTCCCTTGGGATAATTTTCTGCTATCATGCGGGCGAAGCCGCTGGTAGCAGCTAGTTAATATAATAAAGAGGTTTCGTTTAATTGTTTGTAGGAGGTAATCTCTGGAAGTACTGGTCCGATTGCTAAAATTTTTTCACCTATAGAAAGCTGCTTTACTGCTGAGTGACATAGGCTATATCTTATGAACGCGGACGAAGCTGTGGGTAAAAGCTAGTATACAAAAAAAAAAAATTAAATAACTCACGCTCTCAACTCCCGATTATCCTCCGCAATCCTTGCCAGCGTGACTAACCGTTTCCTCAACTCTTCATTTTCTCTATTCAGCCTATCGATCTTGTCTCTCGCCTCATCCAACTCTGGTTGTGGCTGTGGCGTGGCTGGGGAAGCTACCGTCGAAGGGGTGGAGATAGGGGGCCCTAAGCGAACAACCCCCGCTAAGTCCCGTGTCAAACGTAACGTGGTCAAGTCTATGTCTAAGGGCTGTGGGGGAGGGGATGAAATTGAGCGGGTCGGACGGTCTTCTATTAAGTGGAGTTTTACGTTTTCTATTAGGACCTGAAATTAGAAACATTGACATGATAGTTTAAAGTTTAGATTAGGAACGAAGTTTGTTGTTTTAATTATCGAGGAGCAAGAGTGTCAAACGTGTGACTAAAACTCGACCTTGTTTCTTCAGTTGGCCTTTCCTTTCTAGGGCAGCGGTGATTATTTAAAAAAATTACACTTTAGTCATTTTTTACTCAGAAATATAGTACTTAGATCAATATCATTTCAGAAAATGTTTTTTTTTTTTTGTTGAGAAACTGTATTCATATAATAAAAATCAAGAGTCTAATCCGCATTTCTAGTAGTTTCTTTAAAAGTTTTACGCAAAATTACGCCACTACATTTAAAATATTGGCTTTTCCGCCAACTGTTTAATACTCGTAGTGTCGAAAGACCACCAAATTGGCTCTTGATCAAATTCGATAAATTTAAAAATATATATCTTACTTCAAGCGGCATAGGCGGCACGACCACTTCATCTTCAATCAGTTCAGCGAGTGCTAAAGCGGTGCTCATATTGAGAGCTATTCTTAAATCACGGATACGAGCCTCCAGCAGTTCTTCGAAAGGTGCTAGCCCCTGAGGGAACAAAGGGAAGATTTTGTACAACCAAATATAAATTAAAGCTGGCATCAAGAGGTTTTTAAACCAATACCTTGTCCTAAAAGTCACTTGAAATTACAGTAAGTTTTTTTTTATTTTTATTCCACAACTATCACACAACGCTGTCTAATCCCAAGCTAAGCAGAGCTTGTGTTATGGGAACTAGACAACTGATAAACATACTTCTATATGTTTAAATACATACATATTATAGATAAATTACACCGACACAGAACAAATGATCATGCTCATCACATAAACCTTTGTCCTGGGTGGGAATCGAACCCACGACCTCCGGCTTAACAGTCAGGGCCACTAACCACTAGACCAACAGGCCAGTTTTTTTTTGTAGTAATTATTTCTATGTCGCGAGCGACACTTGGCGCCCCCTAAAACCCAGCGCCCGTGTACACCGCACATCCTGCACTATAGGTAAAGCCGTCCCTGGTAGTCATAATAACTGTAGTAAATATTTGTGTGTTTACTTAGTGTAAAAACGAATGAATTTGTGTGGACAAGTGTTTATCTTTTGTGAACGATCACAGACGAGACACAGAACAAATTTCTGTGTCTGAGTGTAATTTATCTATAATATGTATAAAGAAATATATTAAGTATGTTTTATCAGTTGTCTAGTACTCATAGCACAAGCTCGTAGTTTGGAACTAGACAGCGTTGTGATAGTTGTAGAATATTTATTTATTTACATACCGTAGTATCAGGTTCCCTCGGCATCTGCGTCCTGACAAGCCTTGCTGCGACCAGAGGCGCATCTCTCGGCACCAACTCATCACCCTCCGCGATCGGCGGCTCAGTCCACGCGCGCGCCCGCATCGAGAACTTGTTCTGTGTTCAGAGGGACACGTTACGGGAGGAAGGGAGGGTGACGACAACAGGTTTTGAGGGGGAAAGGCAGATACTGCTGAACGCTTGCTTTGAATTATGGAACTTTGACTTGTGAGAATCAAAAATGGAATCGAACTGTCAAATTTTTTTTTTAAATTATCTTTTTATAAACCCGTTACTGCGTCTCCTAATGCCGGTTATATCAGGCAAGAGACAGCAGTAAGCTGTTATTGAATTCAGAATCGGAGATAATTATGTATTTTGGAACAACAAACCCAATGACCTAAAAGACAGAGCTCAAATTCTATTGCAATAATGCTTTTTGGCTATTTAAAAAAAATAAAACTTGGAATACACAATATTAAAGTTAGTTGTTCAGTTGATGGATGTTTTGAAAAGTATCTAAAATAATGAATTCAACTATAAGAATTAAATGTCATTGTTAGAAGTATTTTGTCTATGGTTAGAAGTCACGTTCAAAAGTATCGGCAGACAATCGGATATTATTAAAATAGTCAGAAGAAGCGGATACCACGTCACAAACGGTTACAACACTAAGTGTGGATGGTGATGAAAGGATTGTGCGGGACATGCTACATATAGACAACACACAATGATAAAAGTTTAGCACCACTTCATAATTACTTTAGTTAAACAAGGGTAGAAATTATGACCGAGAAAAAATCATAAGAAGGTAGGAATTGCTATTTTTTATCCGTTAAGTTTTTAGTAGTATTTTTTTTTGCAAAAAGTGGTGCTAATCTTTTTATTCAACCATTTAAGTTTCATGCAAAAGCTTAGAAGAGAAAAGTTAGTATGTCGTTTTTTGTATATGACATTGTTTTATTTTTGGAAATATGTACATTGAGAGATATACTAGGATACATTTAATAAGAACCACATAGAAATGGACTGTTTTTTTTTTTGTAGAAAACTTTATTTACTCTTTTTTAGGTCGGTATAACTTTCGAAATCGTGATTTATGATAAAAGCTGCTGGTCCAAGCGTGGCGATATTCTCGCTAAATGTCGCTAAACTCAATGTCTTTTTTTATTTTTAATCTAGTTTTATTAAGGTGGTAATTCATCAAAACTCACACTTATACTCCTTCAGTTGCCCTTTGCGTCTCAGGACTACTGGTAACCTTTTTAGAGCCATGGCCCCAGTAGGGTTCGACCCTGCTGGGCGCCTAAGGTTTTGCTGATATCCCTTTGAGGCGCGCGTGGAACAATACGCGCCGTTAATGACTGGGATTTGCTTCGGACGACAGCGAGCTACTTATTTATAGTCGTCCTCAAGCCCACTTCTACGTTGGCTGATAATCAGTAGTTGGGGCGTGAGCAATATTTATTTTATGGGAGCATTGTTAAGTCAAGAAAATGGTATTTGCTAGAATCAGACTACATCAGATTAGTTTTAGATTAATCGGGCTATATGAGTTGTATATTGAGCTGTACTTACTACAAATTGATCTTAAAAACAAATTATTATTTTTTTAGTTCAGCGCCATCTAGCGACAATATGGTCGGACTTATAGCTTTCAACATAGTAAATATTTTAGATAAATGTTACCATGCTAAACGGGTCACATTGGATAAAGGCAGTAATCTCTTCAACCGTTGGAAGCCCAAGGTTGGGACAACATGGCGTGGAGTAACAAAATGGGCTGCAAAATGCATCCTACCTGTGCCCTCAGTTGGTGCTGGCGAAGCTAAAATGGCGGACATGTAACAGATAGCAATGAAGCATTTGTAAAGATGTTTCTGGTCAAAAGATATCGTACAAGAAATGTGCTTGTGTTTGGATTGAAAATCAGGTCAAAAAAAGGTAGTATATAATGTCAAATGATTGAAGATTGATGGACTGAAGATTTAATTGATTGATTTTAACTCTGTTTCTGAGCCATTCACGGGACGAATTTCACATAGAATTTATTCGTAAGATTTAAGTTAGCAACCAAACTCAAGCACATTAAAAAATAACAAAAAAGAGAGACAGAAACATCTTTCGTCTCACTCACTCATTCACAGACAAACCCCCTTGGCTACGACACATAACCTCTACATCTATGGGCACTCAACATAATGATACCACTACATCGTGTCAAATTGTCTATAGATCAGATCTATAGATCGCATGTTAAATACCTTGAGACGGTTCTTTCGTTTCACGATAGCCGAGCGGGCGGGAATTGCCATAGAGGAAAAAACACACATAGACACATATAGTTAGAGATAAAATGGATGCATTCCAGTTTGAGGACGGGTTTTGAAGCGAGCGATGGTCGGGCGGCTGTTGGGCCACAGTTGTGCAACTGTTAGGCAACAGTTGAGTTATTGTTTGGCAGCAGTTGAGCTACTGTTTAGCAATAGTTGAGCTACTGTTAGGTAACAGTTGAGCTACTGTTTAGCAACAGTTGAGCTGCTGTTTGGCAACAACAGCAAATTAACTAAGTTATTGAGAAAACTGACCCCTTTCTAAAAAAGGTAGCAAAATCACTTAATAAATGATTGTAAATTATATTCTGTAAGCAACATAATTATTATTTTATGTTATCGAGTGTTAAAGTGGGCAACAAAAAAGTCGCTCCACTATCGCTCGCTCCTAAACCCGAAGCCTTATCAACATAGTTTAGTATTACAGCGATACACCTTACTGGGTACGAAATACAATGATTGTGATGATACGGTCATGCACATAATCTGATGAGGCAGCGTCATGGAAACTACGAGAATAATATGAGTCGACGTATACGCTTACCCACCTGTTTAATTCTTCAATTAAGTGTTAGAGATATATATTGAAAGGCTAGACGATTGTATCCAGTAGGTTCTATTGGGCATTTCATTTTTGATGATTTGAGAAAGCTGAAACGATCACGCACCTGCGATTTCGATACCAGCAGTTGTTCATGAGACTTTAATACATCATACTAAGATAGCAGCCACCTACTCGTGCTCATATGCAGTAAAAACAGAATGAGGCTCTACATGATTAATAATATTATACCAATTTCATCTTTTGGGTATAGTAGTGTTGACCAAATAATATATTCATGATATATTTATCAAAATGAGTTGCCAGAATTTTAATCATATCAAAAAATTGTCACCTTGATTTTGGATTATTACGTAAAGCTAATGCAATAAATAAGCAACTGTCTTAGTTACGAAGTTTTAACTTGTATACATATACGAGTACTTATTTACTACTAGCGGTTACAAAGCTCCTAGGCCTAAATTATTAAAATTATTTCAATAGCGTAACGCTGGTCACACTGTCGAAAACGCTCATGTTTTTGATCGCATGAGTCGAAGTAAAGGATTTAGTGTCGGTCACCGTCATTCGACGTAGCCTAAATGTCGGTCACCATTGTCCGACATGACAACTAACGCGTTATTAGACTATTCCTGAGACTATAATATCAAAAAGCGTATACAGTGACAAAAAATAATGCAACATTTAACAAACCCATGACACTGCCTCTACCTAGGAAGTCTATCATTAGATTTAAGGTCAGAAAATAAATAATAAATGCGGACTCTTAAATATCGACGCATGCTATTAAATATTATTGTAAGTAACTTCGCCTTAAGTTACTGAAATAATGTGTTCTGTGAGACTTGTTTTATCCTTGAAATATTTAAATGATTTGTAGGTATTTAATAAAAGAAAATATTGAAGAAAGGTTTAGAAAAATATATTGGATAGTGTTAGTATATAAGTTTGTTTTTCTCATTACAGTAAGAATATTGAATACTGTCAAACATAGGTGTAGAAAACATATAAAACCAGTGAATGTGTATGATGTTTGGAAATCAAAAAAATGTACTAAAGATATCGAGTAATTTAATAAATTCTATCGAGTATCTTATCTGTGTTTTGATGTGTGTCCACCGACATTTTTAGTACAATTTATTAAATATGCACACAGAGTTCTAAGTTTGTAACTGTTTATATTTGACTGATAATGTACAGCAAGTCAAAAATAAGAATTCGATTGCAGTTATACATCTGTTTAGGTAAGTGTTGACTTTTTTTTAGATCATATTTGAATTTAATTGAGTAATTATGAAATTATTTTTGCCGTCAACACTACAGTCAACTTCAAACAGTTCCAACACAAACACCAGCTCCTCCCCAACCCCCCTTTTCAACAGCAAACTCACCTGGAACTCATCCCAAGGTATAGCGTTACATTCATCGCTCTTCAGGTCGTCAGCGGCGAGTCGTAGAGCTGAGCCTCCACCACCGCTCTGGTGTACTATGTGGATGTTGTTGACGCGCCAAGTGCTCGTCGAGATCTTCAGAAGAAATTATGATTACATAAAAAAAATAAGTGGCTTGATCTGCTTGTGCTATGTAGATGTTGTCTCATGTTGCTCGACGAGATCTTTGAGAGTACTCAAATGGTAGACGTTACGAAAGTAGTGACTCATCGTGAGCGTTCGAGCCTAAACATTGAAGAAGTGAGGATTTTTAAACATTATATCGCCGAGTCATAGATACATGGCTCTACTTATAGAAAAAAAAAAAACTTTTGCCTCACGTAGGTCTTTCCATTGTCGACACAATTTACTTGATAACGTTGATGCATATTGCTACGATGCGATTTCGTGCAGCTAAGCATCGGTTCAGATGACCATACAATGTGCGATGAGAAATAATTTGCAATCCTTGCAATGCATTGAAGTATCGCAATTTTTTGTATGGGCTGTTGTATTATATGACATTGTTGCCTAGCGAACACGGAATAAAGAAAACTAGAGGAAGTGCCTCTTAGATATCGCCCGTGTGTCAACAGTAGACTAAATTCGCCTATTACATATTATATACTAGTGCAGGTGAATATGGCATCTATTTCAAAGGCGCTAGCGTTCTGAATAGAATAAATTGGTTACAGCGCCATCTAGCGTTGAGTAGGCGAACTCGTTGTAAATTGGTTAAAACTTCTTTATTGTTCGTGTCATGTCAAATAATAACAACTTTCTTACGTTGTAATAAGACCTAATTTATGAAAGCAATAAGAATATGAATTGTAAAAGTTAAGTTTGTAATTCGTAGCTTCGTAGCCAATCATATTACTGTTTTTTATGTGTGTAATGTACAATTTGATACGCAAATGTGTGAGTTTGGCGACACTGGTTCCCGTGCTTAGCCACGTTAGGGGCATTTCTACCTATATTTTCTGTTCTGTGCTAGCGAAAATATGTACGTGTATCATTAAAAGGAAGTAATTTCTAAGTGCTAAGTGTACATACAACATCTCTTCTCCTACAGGAACTGGTGACGGAGTGGTCGCTTGGTGATGAAGATCGCTCCACGACTTCAGCTGCTACTTCTACGCCACTCACGCCGCTAGATGCACGACCATGTTCGAACTCTCTGTGAATGGTAGAATAATGTGAATTCTACGAAAAAAGAGGTTGGTAGGTAGCTCCTATACTAGGTTGAATTGAATTGAAAGTTCACAGATGGGTTTCGATATCTGATGATCACACTTATAAAGGCGAAAGTTTGCATGTATCAGGGATAATAATGGAGCTCCATAACCAAACTATCGGATATCCGTAACTGAAACGCAGTAGAGGCCGCGTCGCTTCTCGTGTCGTCACGTGTCGCGCTGTCTATAGATGTCATTAAAAATATTTTCTATCATAGGGACAGCCTAGCATACCTGAATGCCATATCAGCGTCGTCTGGCGACTCGGCAGCTAGTCCGACAACAACATATCTATCACTGTCAGAGCTCGCAGTAGAGGCCGCGTCGCTTCTCGTGTCGTCACGAGTTAGTGCGCTGTCTATAGATGTCACTAAAGAGTTGAAGCCTCGACGCATTGATGTGAAACCTGGATTTAGAAAATGATGAATAAAATATCTTGGCCATAATATTATTAGTTTAGTTTTGCATCAGCTGCAGGAATACTTGGAGCGACTATTT
This sequence comes from Mythimna lalbum, assembly GCA_949319445.1. Lineage (NCBI taxonomy): Eukaryota > Metazoa > Arthropoda > Insecta > Lepidoptera > Noctuidae > Mythimna > Mythimna lalbum. The sequence goes on along the minus strand of OX439357.1, from coordinate 11,436,741 downwards.
AACAATTTCTACAAACCTCCAAAACTCATTCCCGGGCTTGGCGGAGGCGGTTCCTCGATGACGATAGGCTGGTAGACCTCCACGGACGTGGTAGCTAACACGCCGCTGTCACGGTCCAGCATCGACGGCGCCATTGTAGCTTCGGAACCTACTGGGATTTGCGCACGTTAGTTTTCAGTGTTTTTAGACAAAGTTGGAGGAAGCGTGGTTAGAGTGGTAGTATTTGATTGCAGAATTAACGAAAACAAATAAACACAGAAAATTAACGATCTTGATTATTTATTTATAGAGGAGTTGCGAAGTTCATATCGAAGCCAGATAAAAAATAGCTGATGTCCTTCCTTAGGGTTCAAGCTTATGTCGTACCAAATTTCTTCTAAATCAGTTCTGTAATTTAATCGAATTATTTTTTCATTTATAATATATTAGTATGGATTATCTCATTCTATGGCACTATGCCGTTATATATATGTTTATATTTCATATAACACAAAATAGATTCTGTTATCATCATCAATAATAGCACTATGGTAAGTACACGACGGAGCAAAACTTTATAATTTAATTGCTTTTATAGAAACAAACTTATGCGATAGCTACATTACGAAAAAAAAGAGTGTAAGAATGTTGTATGTTAAAAAAAATATACTTTTACAAAAAAGAGCAGAAAAGTGTCTGTAGGAAAAAGAAGTAAAAGAAAGTGCTGGCACACAACTGCTTTTGAGCAAGCATGGGTATGGCAAATTCAACAGTGATTTTTGTGACTGTGGACTAGCTTGCTTGGCTCATATAAAATAAGTCAATAATAAAGTGATAGAGACGGGCCCAAGTGTGGTCATTTTCTCACTAGATGGCGCTGAGCTAAACTTTTTTTTTTTATTTGGGAGCATTATTGAGTTAGGCAATGGCATTTCCTTAAATCGGACATTCCACTTTATCAAACTTAGTCAAATTTTTTGCTTCAAAATTCACCTAATTCGCCAATAACTCCTAAATTAACATATACTTAAGCACTATATTTATAGTCGGTTAGTTTAGGTATTTTTTATTTACATAATATTAATTTATGATAAAATTCGTATCACATTATTTGTTATCGAATTCCTTCGAAACGGCCTTGGCCGATTTTCATGATTTTTTTGTTGTATATTTGGTAGGTCTGAGAATAGGTAATAGGTTAGTTTTTTACCCCCCTATCCCCATCTCCCATTTTTTTATTTATATGGTTGAGTTCAGCGCCATCTAGTGAGAACAGGGCCACGCTCAAGTCCATAACTGTCACTTTAAAGGTTTTTTTTTTTTCTAATTTTAATATACTGTGTTAGTTATTTTAAGTGCTGGTTACACACAAAACATAGAAAATGCAAAACCAATGGTTATTTGATGCATATTGATCTGTAAACCCAAAACTTACTGCAGTTTTCTTCAAGCGGCGTTGACGCGCCTAGCGTAGAGACCGTTTGGTGCTCTGCCACCGAAAGACGTGGAAATAAATACATGGAGAAATAAGAGAGAACATAATTTAAAGAATAAATAACAGAATAAGTAGAGAAGATAAAAAGGCGAGAGGGAAATGATATGTGTATGTGTTTAATATTAAATCTAATTTTTATTGTTATCTGTAGTCGTTCACGTTGAGGTCGAAATTCGTAAGGTACATATATCTCTACGTACCATCGAAGACACTTCCGCCTGATCACTACTAAGTTCATTTTTGCTTGCACTCGAAACGAAAACTTGGGTTTGGTTTGTCTCCGCGCCGCAGGATTTAAGCGATTTTTTAAAGTGATTAGATAAAAATGACCGCGATAGTACGTTTAACTAGCGATAATTTAAACTATACCAACAAAGTCTCAAACCATTTGGCAAACAAAATTTGTTTGTTTGTTATTTTTTGTGCCTAGTTAGGCAGCACGTAGTGAATCGAAATTTTGTAATGAACACCCTTATATTTTACATTATATGTAACCAATAAATACACTGGACTTTGACATACATCTATGTAACAAAAAACTACTTTTGTCTTTGACTTACAATGCATAGTTCCGCCTTTGTACTTTTATGTTGCATGAAGTTTTAATAAATAAATAGTTTATGACTTGCTTAGGTTATATTGTATTTATAATATTGTTTGTGGCGACGTGATCTTCGTCAGAAGAGTCAGAAGCCGTGTAGTGAATGTCTATTTCGTATATTGGTTACTTTCATTTAAAATGTCCAATCTTTATTTATTTTATATAGTCCACACTTTACCTACGGCAAGATAAAGGCTCCCTTAAATCGTTCTGCGTCTCGCTTTTGTTTTGCTACGTAATATGGCATTCAAGTTCTCCGTCGACACGACTACATGCACACCGTTAAAGTTGAGCTAGTGACACTGCGCAGTTAATAACCTGGTTTCCGCTACGGGAACCACCGTATAGTATATGATACACGCGCGATGTCACGCGACAGTGGCACGCGCGGGCACGCGCTTAACGCAACGTTGGCCCTTAGAGGCGATTTCTTTTTCTCGGGACAGCTAGTGGTAGACGTCTAGCTCGTCTCGCCTACTTCGGCGGTATCGTCTACCTTTAGGCACTAACTTTGTGAAGACTTTATGTTTATTTGAAGCAGCCTATTTTTTTTAATATTATGTATTTTGATTATCTATATAATTTAGTATTATTCAATCCGACTCTACTCTAATATGTCTATTCAAACTATAAGCAAGCCCCACTCACCCATCTTTAAGTCCTGTAAACTGGACGAGTCCAGCGGCACGCTGTCCAGGTCCCTGGAAGACTCCTGCCCGGGGCAGTTAGAGGGAAGCACGAACGTTAACTCCACTGCCGGCACCACTATGCCTATCACTATTGTCCTGGAGATAAATAATTGAATTAAACCAACTATTTATTTACCTATAAAAAAAAACTTGGAAATAGTCGCGAATAGTTACGCGACAAAATGCCGCGATTTAAGGTTAGTTTAATAAGTTGTCAAATTGCTCTAATCAGTTTTAGAAGACCGGGGCCCACTTACATGTATGATCATAGCTTACCATCAGATAAGATAGTGGTCAAACGCGAGCCTATCTATACTAATAATAAAGAAAAGCTGGAGACCAGCAAGCTAGTACTTCATTGATCTTACCCATCTTCATTATCAGGCTGCCTTTCCGCATCGTGCGCGAGCCAGGCGGTCATCTCCGAGATCCTCTCTAGTTGCCTCATGAGGAACAGCATCTGGTAGTGGTTCAGCTGAAGTCCTGCTAGTCCACTGGTGCGGGCGACTATCCAGATGCGGGAGAAGTTTTCGTCGAAACATAGCTGTGGAGACATAAGGGGTTTGTGTAGGTCTATGACCTGATTCGAATTTCCACACTAGTGAAAAATAGCAGTAACTGATGATACTTGCAAACAAAAAAAAAATCCTCTCTCTCTACTTAGTTTAACGGAAAGTCAAAGTGGAGATACATTAATAAACGAGCAAGCACAAATAGTTTAGCATACAAGGTGTAAGGGACAGCCCTCCGCAAACTTTAAGGGCTTGGTCAGTAGACGAAACTGAACAACCTTCCACATTTTTTTTTTTCAGGAAACGAATAAAAAATCGGCTTCGCCATACACATTGTCCAATCAAGTTTATCATTTTGTATGGTGAGGCTGATTTTTTTTTTCGTTTCCTGAAAAAAAGTTGTTCAGTTTCGTCTACTGAGCAAGCCCTTAAAGTTTGCGGAGAGCTGTCCCTTACACCTTGTATATATTTACCAATAATGATAACGAAATTTTTTTTTTAATTTTACTTCAAAGCTTGTATTTATTTATTGTTATTTGTAAGTTTACCCTAAAGCTGACAAAGCATCATCTTGAAATACTCAGCATTATTAAGAACTTTTAGAATGGAACTACCTTGATAAATACCATAGGTAGTCTTATTCTAAAAGACTTGCTTTCAAATGGATCGACCAAATGGTCAACACAGTCCTACAGGCTTACCCAAGCTGTAAGAGGTGTAGCATCCAATAAAGGTGCAGGTTTATTGTTGGTAGCTCTAGCGCCACAAAAGTCGGCCCACAGTGGCTCTACTCTCGCGCACCACACTGATCGGTTTTCGCGCCATAACATTTCTGGACTGATTGCGGTGCCACGGTCTATGTCGTCCAAATCTGTGAATCAAAACATTACATTGTCAACTTAGTGGGTTTAAACAGTTTGTTAAGTCAACGGCAGGGTCCAGTCTCCACAAATGATATATCAATACTTTACCTGAAACTTGATCTTAAGCGTCAAGATATACCTAAATGTTGCAGGATAGCCCGCGAAATAATTTTTTTTGCAGGTTAAAAAAAATTTACGTACAATAGTACATTGTTACACTAGGGGTGAAAGTTACTTATTTCGTCCCGAGAAGGAGTTCGAGGGACTAAATAAGTAACTTTAACCCCGAGGTAAGCACTGTGCTTTTTATTACGAATACAAGAAGATAGACCTAGTTTTTTTTTTTAATAATTTATCAGCTGTTACTTGAAAGTAAAACTCCCTAGGGATAAAAAGTGTGATACTTTTCAGCCCGCTCCTCAGGCAAGTTCAGACCTACTTTCAGAGTATGAGTAATGAAAAAGAGTTTTTTAAACCTGTTTGCAAAAATAAATATCATTTATCATCATCATCATCATCATCATCATCATTTATCGGTATTAAATTGTTGCCATGCAGTGGTACAGTTTTTTTTTTTTTTTTTTTTTTTTTTTTTTTTTCTTTCGACGGGGAAAATCATCATTGACGAAACCCGCTCTTGGGTGGAGCGGGAGACAGTGTCAGAGTCTTACTGACTAAAAACCCCGCGCCGTTCCTTCTTGCCTCATACCGGGGCTCTAGTTTCCTTTCGAATAACCCCGACCCCGGTAGGCTTCGACCCAGATGGGCCCCTACTGTTGCTGACAACTCCTTGAGGCGCGCGGGAACAGTGCGCGCCGTCGACGCCTTGGCTCGGTCCGGACAGTTACCGGACTATCGGAAGCGAGCTACCCATGGCTCGCTGTCCGCGAGCCCGCGTCTACGGTGGCTGGAAATCGGGATCGGAATCCCGGCGGCGGCGGCGGGGGCGCCGTTGCCTGATGCGGTCTGCCTCCTCCTTTGCTAGCATTACTGCTTCGCAGAAGGAGGCGACCGCCTGCCACTCCTCCTCGCTCCGGACCATGGCCTGAACCAAGGCCCGGCGCGAGAGGTCTCCGCCGCCGATCGCCCCCACGAGGGCACGGCGTTGCTCCGCCCAAGCAGGGCACACCTCAACTGTGTGCTCCACCGTGTCCTCCGGGCGTTCCGCACAGTGACGGCACCCGGGCGTCTCTTCCGCTCGAATCCGATGCAGGAACCTCCCGAACTTGCCATGTCCGGTGAGGACCTGCGTCATACGGAAGGTAAGGACGCCGTGAGGTCTTTCCAGCCACGCCTCAAAGAGGGGACTTACCGCCATAATTGTGGCGTGCCCAGCACTGGGTTGCGATAGTCGCTGACGCCATTTCACCGTGAGATCCCGCCGGAGCTCGGTCCGCCATACCTCGACCTGTCGCGGTAGTGGACTTTCACCCCGGCGTTGCATCTCCACGCGCTTATCGTGCATGTGTGCAAGGACTGTTGCCTCCAGATCCCACGGTGGTAGGCCAGCCAGAAGGCTCGCCACTTCGCGGGAGATCGTGCGGTAACCCCGCACCATCCGTATTGCCATGACCCTCTGGCAGGCGTTCAGTATGGACGCCGGTCGCTTTGCCAGCGACGGTGCCCACACCGGCGCCCCGTAGAGGGCCATGGACCGAACGATCCCCGCGTAGAGCCTCCGGCAGGAGGCGTCTGGACCCCCAAGGTTGGGCAGGAGCCGCTTGAGAGCAGCCCCGGCCCGGTTGAGTTTGGGAGCCAAACGTCGGAAGTGTTCTCCGAAATTCCATCGGCTGTCGAGAACGAGTCCCAGGTACTTCATCGTCGACCCGACGCCGATGCGAACTCCTCCTACCGTAAGTTGGGACTCTGATGGATGCAGTGGTACAGTTGGCTGGCATTATAATACTCACTGTCAGCGTGCAATATGAACTGGTCATGTATAGGGTCCATGTCATCGTGCGCGCACGGGAACTGTCCTGAGGGCGGGGCGGCGCGCCGCAGCGCCGCGAGGATGGCGGCCAGGTCGGCGCGCGTGCCGGCCGAGTCTGCAACAAGCGCGGCCTGTAGCCTCAACGTATTTACACAACTCATTGATTACGATGAAGAAGGAAATTAAGGCATCAGAATAGCCTAAAGGTACACGTGAACACTGGGTCACCGTGGACCAACTCGCTCTGTGGCCGTCCGCGGTGGTTTATGGCCCATTCTCTCTCCTAGAAACGAGGCCCGAGCCCTTATAGCCTCAAAATGTTACAAATATCATGAAGCGTATTATGCTTTTATATAAATGAAGTCACATAATTATATTTAAAGCAGTATGGAGACGAGATCAAATTGTCTACTTGAACCTACGAGTAGAAAAATAATTTTTAGGTTACCAATCAACCGCTCTTGTAACATCATAATCATCATTATTTCAGCCAAGACGCTACTATTGGGCATAGGCCTTCTCCCCCAATTGTCGCCACAACGACCAGTTTCCCGCGACCCTGACTAGTCCATTCATCCACCTTGTGTGAGGTTTCTAATACGGGGTTTACATGGGTGACTAAAGCCGCACGATTTTTACCGCGCGGCGTAAATCGACCGCCTAAACGGCAATGCGGCTATGTCACAAGTCACTAAAGCCACTAGCCCCAAAGTCAGGTATCATCCGACTTTAGCCGCGCGGCAAAAATCGTGCGGCTTTAGTCACCTGCGTAAACCCCACATAAAGCTGTATCGTCCGGCACACAGGAACATATAACGTAACATTGCCAAAACGCGCAGTGGATTTTCAACTCTCATCGTTAGGAATTCAATTGTGTATTTTTTACGCACTGTTGAAGTCTTCTCGCCTGACCGTTTGCGGCAGAACGTTTTATTGTTGGCACTGAATTGAGGTGGGCTTTCTGATGGTTAGTGGATAACTGCCGTCTATTGAAATTTACAAGAGGCATCATACCATCGGCAAAGAAGGTGCATTATCCAAAGCGATATGATTTATTTTGTAATCGGAAAGAAGTTCATAGCATTGCAGTGTAGAAATCATAAAGCAAAAATATACAATAACTAACTGGCTCTGGGAGATTCTCTGACGTTGGTAAGCGTAGCCCTGGCGGTACAAATCTGCAGTTCTTTGGGACGGTCGCGCTGCTGGGACACGTGTTCCGAACCCGCTTCTAACACGACCTGTGAACAAGAGATATCTTTTAAGATATTTTTTTTTTTTTTAGATAGAATGATACTGATGACAAATGATGATCAGACGGCACGGTTGGCGAAGTTGTCGAGTGATTATTTGGTTCGGGCACGCTCAGCAACTATATTGTATTTCTATACTCTTTTTTATTATTTTGTGTTGTTGCCTATTGTATTGCCTACGTCGAATAACTGCAATGCTATTATATGCTGCACTGTATGTTGCAGGTTTGAATCCCGCACAGAAGTTTGTCTCTTTTAATGTCCATACGGTAATCATGGAATTGTCAAATCATATGCGAAACAAGCAGATTAATGTCTGAGGTCGTTTGAGAAAAATTGAGAAAAGAACCACACAGATCTGAGAGCTTAGCCAAGTTGATAATGTGCAATCATTAACACTAGTAGAGAGCTTCAAATTAATGGAAATGACGTCATCTCAACGCTGTCACGTGGTCAGAACAAAGGAATCGGAGGCGTGGCCGACTCGAGGCGATCGACGAAAGAGAATCGAAATAAAACGTCTTAACTTGGCTAGGCCTGCTGAATGGAATATCTACGCCATGCATGCTTCCTATATTGTAGGCTATTCTCACTTTTTTCTGGTTATTGCTATCGTTGTATGGTTATGGCTGACGTTTTTACCTTGGGCATGATGGCTTCCATCCTCACATCCATGTAGGCAGGCGGCGCGTCCTCGATGGTCTGGTCTCGCGGCACCACGTGCGGCAGGAAGGCGCCCAGCCACACCACGCTGTTCACGTCCACCGACACTAGCACTGGTGACAGCTGCACGTACATTTTTGGGGCTGGTACTGTGGATAAAAAGAATCGGTGTTCAGCTCAATCATCGAGCAATAATGAACCTGTCAGCGTAATAGGATAGTTGCCGTAAAAAAAATAATTAGCTCTTTTAGATTATTCAAAAATAAGGGATACGTATTTTTTTTTATTTAATTAAACCAAAAATGACAAACATATAGTCCATTAAAGTTAAGTGTAACGTCACACGTAACTTTAATGGGCTATATCTTTGTTATTTTTTGTTTAATAGAAAAAATAAAAAAATTACGTGTCCAATATTTTTTTATAATCTAAAATACGGACTACCCTATTGCGACACCGCACTGTATGTGGCTTTATTATTTTATGTTTTACCTAAGTAAATACAGTTAGTACGCATTCAGATAGCATATCGGGCGCGACTCAATCTCATCTCATTCACCTCATTAGTTTTAATAGTTTTTCCATTTGTATTAGTTTAAATATCTACTAGATTAAAAAGATATAATATATTATATCTTATAATCTTGGTATATTTTAACCTCATCCCAAACAACCGGTATGAGAGACGACTTTGGATTATTCTGTTTTTTGATACGAAGTTGCCAGCTCTATGAGCGAGTTTATGGCTGCGATATTATCGTTTTGCTACTGCAGCAGGCGAAGCACCTTGCGTGACCGGGAGCCTGACGACACTTAACCACTTACCAGGGAAGCACACGTCGCCAGGATAGTAGAAGAATGTCAGTTCAGCGTGCAGCAGTCCAGCGTCACCCGGCAGGGTAGCCTTCTCTGCGCTCACGAGCGGACGAGGCACCTCGCGCGTCCGGGAGCCTGTTGACACCTAAAACATACAAAAATTGTTCATATTATTATCAACTCTTTGATTCATCTGCATATGTTTCCATAAGCTGACGAAAATAGCTGTATAAATTCAGAAAATAGTATATTTTGATGTATTGTGTAAAGAAAGTTTTTCATTGTCACCGGAACGCTTTCGCCCGAGCCGTAAGCGAGGGCGTTATCGAGCCGAGGGCTGCAGTGACAAACCGCGTGTATCAAACGACGTTTTTCAATACACTTATGAAACGGGGTTGACGCTAGACTTCTAGGAGTTGAAATTTTTATTCTGACGAAAAGTCAACTGTCGGAGAGGACAACGTCTGTCGGGACCGCTAGTGTATCTATAAGTTATCTTTACCTTATAAACAGTGAAGTCGTCTATTCTAAGTACTAGGCACGTAGTCATTAGCTTGCCGAGCTGCTGTAGGATGCGTGTCCTAGTCGGCGATGCTGCAAACACAAATTACAAGCTATAAAAAAATACGAAAATCGAAAACAAAAAATGATTTTTAGCAAAACGAAAAGCGATTGCAAAAAAGGGATACATTTGAATGTATTGTAGTGTATTTGCGAGCAGGTGGAGAGGGAGAGGGAGGCCAAAGAAAAGATGGATAGATTGTGTGAAGAGTAATATGAAAGAAAAGGAAGCTAGTGATAGCATGACGAGTGACAGGATAGAATGGAAGAAGAAAACGTGTTGCGCCGACCCCAAATAACACGGGATAAGGGTAGGAAGATAATGATGTAATATATTTGCGAGGGCCACAGTAACTTTTTGGAGCAATCTGCAGAACACGTACCTTGTGAGGTAGTAGTAGTGTTAGTGGACGGAGCATTGGAAGCACTTTGTTGTGTGGCCGCCTGCTTGTGCTTGATACCATTCGATACCGGCTCTTCAGGCTTCTCGGGTTGACTCGTCTAGAAAAGCAAGTTTATTAACTTCACAGATCTGGACGCACCATTATATTTAATGGTGCGTTCAGATCTGACGGATGCGCCGCTCGCTAGCCGTTTGCGAACTACGTGCGTGCGTTTCATGTTCGTAAGAAGCGCGCGCGGCGCAGGGGCCCGAGTACAAACGAGCCGTGCGCGAAATGTACGCGCGCCTTGTCAAGCGGCTCGCGAGCGGCGCATTCGCCAGGTCTGGATACACCACAATAGAAACTGTACAATATGATTTTTTTTCGTATTTATTTGCTAAATTAAATACTTTTAAGCTTTTGTAATCAAATATGAACAAAAAATAATTGAAACCTTTTCATAAAAAAACTTATTTCAACTTTTTTTTTTATAGTCCTACTTATTTTGAGTTAGGGAGCTCGGAGCAGATACTTATGCCTACAGAATAAAAGTCAAAATCGATTGAACGTACAGTAAAAAAGTTTTGCTAAAATGTGTCATCTTATTTCAAATGGTATTAGGCACTCTGATCATGATACCTAGAACCTGATAACGTATGATACAAGTTTGACTTCTAACATACCTTCATACTCGGTGTAAGTGGCCTTGGGTCTAAGTTCTCGAGTAGTGTGGTACAAAATGATGACAGAGCTTGTGCCAGCCACTGACTGTGCGGCGTTGCTGCTTCTCTGTAAAATATAATATACAGAGTGCATGGGAATATGAAGCGCGAGTTACAAGTGTGACAAATAAAGTATACAAATAAAATACTGGCAAGCTCTCAGGACTGTGTTACTAACATCATACACAAAAACTTTGGTTACATGACTTTTAAATTTGTTCATCAGATTTTCATACAATTATATTTAAATTGAACATTACGTTCTAAATATTACGAAGTCTATGCGAAGCAAGCGATAGTACAATAGCGGTGGGGAACGGGATCGGGCGGCGGAGGTGCTTGATGCGCTTGCGTCACGTCATACAGACGTAGGTAGGTATATCAAAATTAAATGTGTTAGATAGAACAACGGAATCTTTAAGGTTTGTTTTTGGTAAATGTATTGTATTGTAAAAAGTCTTAGAACGAAAGTTATTGTTTATGATGATAGTAATACAGATCTAGAAATTTGTTAGTGTTTTACAAATAATCCTATAAAAGATTATTTTAACCATGCATGTTGATGACTTGGTGAAAATCGAAGGAATCTACTGAATGTGAAAAACACAGATCCGATCTACTTCGGTTCTTGGGGAAAAGTCCAATGTCCAGCAGTGTGATTTTCCCCGTCGACAGAAAAAAAAAAAAAAAAAAAGCAGTGGACGTCTTTTAGCTGAATGAGGATGTTGAAGATAGTATGACTAACCTGTATCCTCTCCAATGTCTTCTATCATCAGACGCCTTGTGGTAAGGGAACAGGTCTGCTTGCATGCTAACCAGCGTCACTTGGAGAGCACCACCGTTCGCGAGAGAAGGCTTTTCTGATCTGCCCACTAAGGAAGAGAAGACGAAGAAAATTTACTTTAAAGAAATACGTGAAAATACAAGATAATTAAAGTAAACATAATATAGATATATGTCATCATTGTAATATCACGTCGTCACGGCATAGTTGCGCCTACATCACTTGGTAATAGGGTAGTTTCCAGGGTCAAAATAACTGCATTTTATTTAGTCCGTGTTTTAGATTATAAAAAAATATCGGACACGTATTTTTTTTTTCAGATTAAACCAAAAATAACAAAGATACAGCTCATTAAAGTTACGTGTGACGTCACCCCGTGCGAAAAAATGTAGCACGGCGTGACGTTACACGTAACTTTAATGGGCTATATCTTTGTCATTTTTGGTTTAATTTACAAATAAAAAAATACGTGTCCCTTATTTTTGAATAATCTAAAAGACGGACTAATAACATTTTTTTAGGCAACTAGCCTATTACCGTAAAGAATTATATACAGCGTTTTGTTTATGTGATATCTTGCAACACTTCCCATTTTGCATCCTTTTCCTGCGCAACGTCGCGAGAAAGAGAACGCAGATAGACTGATCATGAAAAAAAAAATGATTATTGATGAACTTATCCGCTAAAGAGACTACAAACGCAAACGCTTTGTGCTTGAGAACTGTGCAGTGTTCAGTAAGTGCGTTGTCACTGGAGTAGGAGACGCGAAAACCAGAGAGCGGCGGCCGGCTGACACGAGTTCATAAGGTTAGTGCAGATCCCTTCCTCTTACGAGCTGTTTTCTCTGTTTCCTAATCCTAAACGGCGCCAATAAGATCCATCATATAAAGCAAGGTAAAGGTCAAGTACCTACATATCTGACGAACTATAACCCGCAAAATACAGTCCACACCCAATCCATAGTAGTATGTGCGCATCTACTGCGCTCGGGTCTCAAACTTATCGTGCACAGGTATTAGCTATACTTACATCCTGGGTCATCACACAGATGCAGATCTATTCTGGGCGCGAGCAGATGGTACGAGGTTTCCCTGACGTCGTGCTTAGCGAACATTCGCGCTAGAATATCCCGCTCGCCTGTCGCTGATCTGCTGGAGATTTGTTCTAGAGGTTCTTCGATCTGTAATGACGAAGAAAATGGTTGATAAGCAGGTCGCTTCTGGGTTTAGAGTTTATAATAATATAAATGACGAAAAAATAACCTTTTCCTAATTTAAATAATAAAAAGCAAGTGTGGGGGGGAGGGGGGGAGGAATGGGACTCTATGTATGACTGTCGCCAAATGTACCCTTAAGGTAAATGCTACAAGCCCAACCGCTAGATGGCGATGAACTGAAAATGTTTAGTTAATAGCCGTTATCTGATGGCTTGTGGTTTCACCACTTCATATTAAGTTGTAAACCCTTTTGTAAGGTCGTCGCCACTACTTTTGGATAGCTGTAACTCCTTTTTTGGATGGGAAATCATCAATTAGCTCTTTCTGCTCTGGGTAGATCAAAAGAGAGTGTCAAACTATTACTGACTAAAATCCACCAGTGTTTCGTCTGTTGCCATACTTTGCGTATTAGGACTAGAGATGTGCCGTTGCCGGCAATATTGCTGTGAAATGGGAATATTGGTGGGAATATTACCGGGAATATTGCCCGATGTATGAATATTGGTGGCAATATTGCCAGCAATATTCCCAGATTGCCGGCAACGGCACATCTATAATTAGGACCACGGCAACTCTTTCGGACAATCTCGCTGCCCAAGCTGTAACTCCCTGGTTTCGTGTTAGAGAGATACATAGCCGAGATATATAATGTTACATTACTCCAGTTCCCATATCTCTCAAACCAAGGTACAGTAATCATTTATTACAGCTTAAATAGTTTTGGTAGTCTTACCTTCCGCAGTGCCTTGATCCTGGTGGCAGCAGCAGTGGCCTTCTGCACAGGCTTAGCCAGCGCTATGGCACAGGCGAGCATGGCGCGCATCTGTCCGTCTGTCAGAGCCCAGGCTAGCGGTTCTGGACATATCGCGAGACGAGATCCTATTACTGCGCAGTCTGGAAAAGGGGAATAGTAGATTATTCACCAAAGGGGTAAAGCAATGTCTTATGTTACGAGTATATTGAAACCCGAGTGTCACGAAGGATTTTGGGGGTTTTAACCGAGCGTAGCGAGGGACGTGCCTTTTGTTTGTGTTTTATTTTTCTTTTATATGTGTTTCCTCGTAAGAGGCCAGTTCGATCTACAAAAATGTTCTTTTTTTTAAACTTCCGTGTTAAAATTTATCATACTAATTTTTATTTAACTTTCCAAATTGGTTTGTATGATATCTAATTAGACATTTGCGAGCAGGTATTGTGAAAACTTAAATAGGCATTCTAATACAAATCTTATGCACAACAAAACAATGTAGAATATTGCATGTACCTGACAATCTCTTCTTGATAACAATTCGACAGTGTGTGTTCCCCAATAAGAGTCGCAAAGGTGGAAGATTGGCGTTGGCAGCCCCGTGGGCTCTGGCTTCTATGCGGGCGCTTTGCCATTCTAACTCCTGTCGGAAGGAAATAAGGTTCATTATTGTGTGTTATGTAGATAATGAAGATTATTAAAAGAGAAAAGGTTTTGTACCCTGCAAAACGTTAAGCGCATTTAATGATTTTGTAAATTGAACCTTGATTCAACCACATTAAGGTTGTATTTACCTTAAAAATAAGCAGTTGTCCCGTGTCAGGCGATTTGATTCTAGTCAGTCTTAGGTCTCCCTTGCGACCGTCAGGCGTTCGGGACTCCACTGTCACTCTTGAGATCTATAAGAAAAATAAACATTAGAGATTGTTGAGCATAATTTCTCCTTAACAAGCTTTAGAGCTTTAAATCATTTATTTACAACTTTTCTGTCTTTAAGTTTAAATGTTGAGTTGTGGTGAGGCATTCATATTTACTTAAACCGATTAAATAGTACACTCGTTTCTAAATGATCTGATTGGTCAAGGGGCGTGGCTTAGCTGAGTGACAACGATGACGTCACTATTGTCTTAACGTGAACAAGCTATTGTGTGATTGATATCTATACTCATAATGTCTGTAAAGTAAAGTAACACACAGATTTTATGTTCATAGCCCATAGGCGAGCTTAACTCTAAAGTTGAGTTGTCTTCCAGCAAACCATCATCTATTTTGAATAGTAAGACTGCAGGATGAAAATATGCATTTTTAGGATGAGAGAAAAGGTTAGGTTAGGTTACATTGTATGAATCCGACAGCTGGCTCTCGCACTATCCTACAGCAATTGTAGCGTAGATTCTTTAATTTAAAATTTATCAAATTTGTCCTTTTATATTGTCCCGAATGTAACAGTTTTGTATAATTTTATGTATGTGAGCCTTACCTGAACACTGCTGGTGAATGCTTCACAATTAAAATCTATTTGCACGTGGTTCACAGCCACTGAGATTCCATCTATCACCTGTAACAAGAAATTGTTATTAACATGTGTGTATTCGGTCCACTTTGTGGGAGAGGCATTCCAATGCATGAGTAGAATAAGGAAAAATACATTTTAATTCATGAATCCCCAAGCGACCACCGGTGGCCGCGCATCTATTGTCTTACTATTGTGTCTCTAATTGACGGTATCTGAAGGGTTAAATCCTTACTAATATTATAAAAGCGAAAGTAAGTTTGTTTGTTTGTTACGTCTTCACGCCAAAATCGCAAAACCGGTTTTGATGAATTTAAAAAAAAAAAGTGAGAAAAGGGGGAGAAAAGAGTAAAGTAACGTGAATAAACTAGTGCGCTTCACCATCAACAGTTGTATCACTGTTTACATCAAGTGGGATCGCAGTCAAGCACTAGTTAATATATTATTAAAAAAAGATAATTTACCTTGTGTATATAGCTGTACTTCCCCGGCGCTGGGATCGCTCCTGCTGCACCCGGGTTCATCACTCGCGGCTCCTGGCATACTTCTAGAGCTATGTGCACCTCGTCCAAGTTCTAAAGACAAAGAATGTTGTTAGTTAATGATGAGAAAATGGGCCCTTAGTAGGTTTGGTTGTTGTCGGCGCATCACTACGAAGGGCACAGGAAGGAGCGCGCAGGACACGGGGAACAAGCTTCGCGACTCACGCGCCGCGCGCCGGCCATCACTCGGCTCACAGACGCGGCTCGGTACAGCCACTTCCCCCGATCATTGTGACGTCGTAATATACCATTTATATATACAGTCCACACTTTTATTTAATGTCCCGTAAAGGCCTATTCAGTGGTCTTTCGAGCCGGATCCCGGGGAGTATGTCAGCGCATCACTACGAAGGGCACAGGAAGGAGCGCACGGACGGCGCGTGAGTCGCGAAGCTTGTTTCCCGCGTCCCGCGCGCTCCTTCCTGTGCCCTTCGTAGTGATGCGTCGACAGTTGTTAAGATCGCGATCGATAGAAAGTGAGGAAAAAGGTAAGTATTGAGAATGATGACTCTCACGTCGACATTGGAATCTTCTCACACAAGAAAAATTCATGTTGGCGATCGCTGTGCTGGCGAGGCTTAGCGGTGATGGCATTGGAATGCTCGGTGACGTCACGTGATCGGCATGGAAGTTCAAGTGCTCGGGCTGCGGTACCCCGAGCCCCGACAAAAAAACATCCGTTAACCTCTTGACTTAGGCATGGGAACTGAAGCAAGACCCAGTGCTTCCATCAAATATTAAGATGTTATTGGTTCAATGTTAAACTAATCTTTGTGTAGGACAGTCATTGCAATTCGGATTAATATACTCTTGTTCATGACCCAAGTCGTTTCACTATACAGTTAAAGTATTAGCTTATACTAAAAAAAGTAAAAATAACAAACTATACCTACTCAAGTTATTATTTTAATTTTTGTTAATTATTGTTTTCATTTAATCTTCGTTCTTGCATCGTCAGTGGTAATTTTCTTAACTAAGATGAATTTTTTGTGTTCCCCGGCTGAACAGATATGATTGAATCATAGGTAATATTTTGCTGATGCCGATACGTTCCGTGCATGGCATGTGACGGTGTAGGCTGACGAAACCGTTTGGGCATAGTTTCCTACGTTCATGGTCTGTTTAGGGGTAGTGGGCAAAATCTTTTAAACAAGGCATCTCCCGCCGCTCATATTTTATAGTAGTATATCTGGAGTACACGTAATCAAAGCATTTCGTTCTAAAGTCAATGACTGGTCTGTTAGTCTAGTGGCTAGTGACCCTGACTGTTACGCTGGGTTCGATTCCTAGGACAAATGTTTGTGGGATAACCATGATCATTTGTTCCGAGTCTGGGTGTAATTTATCTATAATATTTATGTATATTTATCAGTTGTCTAGTGCTCATAACACAAGCTCTGCTTAGCTTGGTAAGTACTAGACAGCGTTGTGTAATAGTTGTGGTGTTTTTTTAAATTATATTAATGAAGACGCCGAGGCCGGCCTAGAAAGAGGTGGCGGGATGATTTGGACGCCTACCACGAGGACTGGTTAGAGACAGCGCAGGAGAAGAAACTTTGGAAGGACTTGGCCTCCCCGGCCTTTGCCCAGCAGTGGGACTGTAATAGCTAACAAAAACAAAATAAATTAATAAAGAACCTTTAAAATGAACGTCACAAAAAAAGTCGTATTACCAAAGATCGTGTTGTTATTATTCGAAAGTTATCATATTAGTGAAACACAATCATTCACTCACTCAACAGTTAGAGGTCAACCACTAATTTAAGAACACATTCAGTTCGTTATAAACAAAAATATGAGGGTTTCCTATACTACATCTAATGGAAGAGTACATTGGCATAGTTTTTTGTGATATAAACATAGCAAAAAGTATGTGTTATTTATATCTTTTCTGAGAATCTGCGTGGAATCAGCCGGTGATGCAGACACTTCTATAATCATAGCTTACAGCTTAGCCTACCGCATTGAAATAGTCTTTGCGAGTGGCTAGTTTGCGAGAGAGTATGTAAGTGGCGCTCTCCGAACATTTAGATATTAAAAGTTAGGGTGTATTTTTTTTCCACAACTATCACACAACGTCATCTAGTCCCAAGCTAAACAGAGCTTGTGTTATGGGTACTAGACAACTGATAAACATACTTATATATTTCTATTTTTTATACATAGATAAATCACGCCCAGACACAGAACAAATGACCATGCTCATCACACAGACATTTGTCCTGGGTGGGAATCGAATCTACGACCTCTGGCATAACAGTCAGGGTCACTAACCACTAGACCAACAGGCCAGTCCATTATCGTGCGGATTTCATCACACATGCGGGTTTGCTCCGCATCCAGAAAATGTCATAAAGCCAAACAATGGCAAAAAAGTCGCGTTTGTTTTAATATTAAATATTTATTACTAGCTTTGCCCGCGCGGCTTCGCTCCCGCTCTTCCCTACTCCACCCTACTATACCCAACTCTACCCTACTCTATCCTACTCTACCCTACTCTACCCCACTCTACCCTACTCTACCCTACTCTACCCTACTCTACCCTACTCTACCCTACTCTACCCTACACTACCCTAATTTTTTTTTCCATAAGAACCTTCTCCTCATAATAACAATCACGACAAAAAAAAATCAGCCAAATCGGTCAAGCCGTTTTCATGCCAAGTCGTGACAACGGAAAACGGGGTTCATTTTTATATATATAGATATTCTGTTTTTAATATTTTGTTCTTAAAAACTGTGTACTTAGCTTGATAACTAAACAGTTCTTTCACAGATGATGTATTTCTGTATCGTGTTCACCAGGCGTGCGAACAGTGCGCGCCGTATGAGATACACTCATACGGCGCGCACTGTTCGCGCGCGTCTCAATGTCAGCAACAGCAGGGGCCCAGCCGGGTCGAAGCCTACTGGGGCCAGGGTAATCCGAAAGGGAGCTCGAGCCCCGGTATGAAGGCTAGAAGGAACGGGGTGGGTTTTTTAATCAGTAAGAGTCTGACACTATCTCCTACTCCGCCCAAGAGCGAGGCTTGTCATTGGATGATTTTCCCAACGTAAAAAGAAAAAAAAAGGCTGTAAGTGTCTCATAAATGATTGATTGGTTTATGTGATACAGCCTGGTGACAGACGGAAAGCGGAATGATAGCAATAGGGTCCCGTTTTAACCATTTGGGTACGGTATCCTAAAAACTATCGTTAAATTGACATTTTCCTCTATCCATGATAATGCAGGTTTATACGTTGTTTTTGTAAAAAGTTAATTAGGTAGTTAGGTACTATTGTTACCTATTTTGTGCTATTGTCTTTAAACAATACCAAATGAGATATTATCTTTGATTACTTAAATGGCGCTAATTCCTTTCGGTAGGTATTTACAATAGATAAGCATGAAATACACGTGTATTCATAGCTACCACAAAATAGATAGGTACAGAAGACAATCTCATGTATGTACTTCGCTTTTTATACCTACGCTCGGTGGACGCACACTAATGAGAGTTTGAGCCGGAACTGTTTGACGAGCGGGCCGAGGCGCTCCGAGATATCGTGTCCGTGAGGGGTGTCTATGTGTGCGTTGCTCGAGCGCGCCTTGTACAACAAAAATCAATCTACATATTGACTTCTGTACCTATATATTTTGTGTAGCTACGTTCTATTCATAATTGATTAGATATTATTAGTGTCTATCATAAAAACATATTTAATCTTTGTTGGCTAACAGGAAAACTAGAAGGCAATATACAAAGGTCATTTATATTTGCCATCATCCAATTGCTTTGGGATAGTTGCAACCTTGCAACACTGATACTGTAAAAAAAGCTGAGAATCCTCGCAAATGTCAGACAGTAATTCATGCCGGAACAGCCGCTCAAACTTTATGAAGCTCAAGTTCAATCGTTTATGGAGTACTGCTCTCATCGTTGAGACGGATCTCCCCGATACCAGCCTGATGCACTTGAGACAATTGAAAGGCGAGCCAGGAGGATCATTGGCAATGATGCACTCGCCGAGTTGAGGCTTCAAAGTCTTGAGCATCGATGCCGAGTTGCTAGCCTGCCGGTTCTCTACCGGTTGCTTGTCGAGGAGTATGTGACGTCCGTCGGAATTGCATAGCCTAACTCCGCCTAGCTCGTTCTAGAAATGATATGGCAAACTGTTCAATTAGTTTTGAGTTAATTTTAACCTCCAATGTGCTGACGACGCACATACGGCATTTGATACGTTTTAATCATCATAATATCAGTTGAAAGACGTCCACTGTTGGACATAGGCCACCGTTGGTACATTTAAGGTGGAAAAAAAAAGTCCTTGGTTTTTTGGTAGGTTAGGAACCATAAGAACCTACTCAACCTTCCACCAAGTCTTTGTTTTGTGACAATAACTGTGGCGTGAAACTGTTACTCAGCAAAAGAGTTTTTATACATAAGTTTTTATTTATTTATTTATGTACACACAAACACTTAAAATGGAAAAGAACAAATAATGATAAAAGAGTACAAAGCGCCTGCTTATTTCTAACGAAACACACAAATTATACTTTTATAGTAAAAAAAATATTACTGGTACCGATTCCACTTGATTTTATTTTTCACATAATGAATGAAATGTACTGCGTGTTGTGTTGCATGCTCAAGACATGGTCACCCTATTTTATGAATGACTTAAGCACTGACTAGTATTTCATAAATGTAGTATTAGATGCATAATTAAAATACAGATCCTTGTTTCTATGGTTCAGTGCTAGTATAAATCCAATTAGTATGTGGGTTTTTCCGACACGTAACACTCACATAGCGCAAGGCATAACAAGTTTCGATTTCTTAGAAACCATTTTCTAGATTTTGATATAGGTAGTTGGACACATGATTTTCTCATTGTTGGACAAATACACTTAGGAGGAAAAGAGACTCATTTCCTACCGGTAAATAAAACACGGAAGTAGCGACAGCGTGACGGCGCCGCGTACAAAGTTCAAATCAAGCCTGAGATTGATGCTTGAATGTACTTGTATTATTTATATCTATATTTTACTGCTTTATATGTATTATTTTATATGACTAAAGCAGCTACTGCCATATGCCAGCGGGTTCGCCCGTGTGAAAGTAGGTTTCTCTATTCAAACTTTGGACCCCCGTTTCATCCCCTTAAGGGGTGAATTTTGAGAAATTCTTTCTTATTACACATTAAAGGAACCTTCGAGCAAAATTTCAGCATTCTGGGTCCAAGGGTTTGGACTGAGTCTTGATGAGTTAGCACTTCGCCTTTTAATTATACAGATGTAGTTGTTAGGTATCCTAGTTCGTTGATTTTAAATTATTGTAAAACGAAAAAATTTGAAGTATAAAGCGAAGTTGGTACATTTTTTTTATATTAGATGGGCTCGCATTTGACCACTATTTCACCTGATGGTAAGTAATGATGTGGTCGACGATGCAGCACACGTTTGCCAAGAAGTAACCTAATTACACTGGACTTATAGACCCTTATGTTGAACAGACCTCTCGCTAAAACCATGGCAAAAGTGTTATAGTAAAATGAAGTACAAGTATTTTCGTATGTCAAAACAATGAGAATAGAACAATAAATATATCTGGCTACCAAAACAGATGTCATATAAAAGGAAAAATACATCTTAAACATTTCCCAAGAGAATACCTAAGTAAAACTACTTTCAGAGAGAGAGACCCTTTCGTATATAGCTACAGTAACTTACAATAAGACCACCTACTATTTGAAGAATACGTATAAACACGTTATGTCAAGGCAAACTCCCAGGGGGAAGACTTAGGCTGAGGTGTGTAGTATAAAGGACGACTCACACTGGACGTACGGTCTAGTGTAAGTCGTCCTTTATACACTCTGGATCGAAACGGGCAACTAAAGACATGTGAGTTTTAGTCAGTAAAAGTCAATAGTTAAACAAGCTTGTAGTTAAAATAATAACAGCTGCACGGGTTGGGTCGGGTGCATTTTAGGTACGAGCCGAGATGGCTGGTACCACGTTTCATGAAAAGTGTCTAAGGGGCTTCTGCGAGTTGGTTTCGACGCATCGTATTTCTTCCAAAGGTATAAACTACCGAGTACCGAAAACTAAACTAGATATAAAAAAGTCGTGAGAAATATAAATTAAAAAAAAAAAGAAGTAACACAAAAGAATAAATAGCAGCTGTGTTGTCATAATTATAGCGGATGTACCATAATTTCATTCTGATAGAGGTACAGATATTGTAGTGATAGGTACTGAATAGCACATTTTAGGTACATTTTTTATCGGTAATTATAATTTATCATCATCATCATCAGCCATTATAATGTTCCCACTGCTGGGACTCAGGCCTCCTCTCTAACAGAGGGAATGGGCCGTAATCCACCACGCGGGCCCAGTACGGGTTGGTGAATGTCAAATGTCTTCGAATTTTGGTTCTAGGACATGCCGGTTTCCTCACGATGTTTTCCTTCACCGTTTTGAGAGCAGTGGTAATGATATAAATTACACAAAGTAATGCGCCCGGCATGGTTTGAACCCGCGACCTATAACTCGTAAGTCGGAGCCATTACCTACCATTACCATTACAATTACTATAATTTAATTTACTGAGAGTCAAAATGACGGGTGCACCAGTCATTTTGACTCTTGACAATTTCAGACAGGCTTTGAAAAATAGCTTTATCTACACTTAGAATAGGTAGCAGCTGCAGGATATAAGCAAATAAAAACGTAATGATTGGTCGTAAGATCAAGGTTACGTTGTTCAGCCAAGCGAAGCGACTTAACTGCATTATTCATTGTTTATTCGGGTTCAGTGTCTGTAAAAATTGTTCATGTTTCTGATAATGTAGTAGAAGTAATAGATATGTTGATTCTGTTGAGAATGTATAAGTTATTGAGACAAGAGTCAATAGAAAGGGTTTTGTGATGCGCGATATGCTTCAGAATTGGGGACAAAAATATTATTTATTCTTGCTGAATTCTGTATAATGTAAAGAAAGCTACCAATTTACTGATTGTTTAGAACTGTTTAGCACACAAAGGATTTATATTGTTAAACATAACATACATAATCAGCCTTTTAAATGTTCCCACTGTTGGGACTCCGGCCTCCTCTCTAGGTGAGGGAATGAATGATATAATCCACCACGCGGGCCCAGTACGGGTTGGTAAATGTCACATGTCTTCGAATTTTTGGTTCTAGGATGTGCCGGTTTCTTCACATAGGTAAGTGGTTACATATTACAGGATGAAAAAAATTAGCCAGCGACAACAAAATACTAACTACAGAAAAGATGAAAGATGTTAGAAAGGAAATACTTTCCAATTTGTACTCCAACGAGTGTCGCCGCTTGTCTCCTACAGCCTACCTCCTTTAACTGCACTACAGGCAATAAACCAATACGAACGCGCATTACGCAACTAACAGACCACGCACACTTAGATCGCAAGTTTGCTATTGGTAGTTGAACTATGAGCATTGCTCTACTTTGTAGCACGCCTGCCCCCCCACAAGATCATTGTAACCTCTGTCATCTGTTCTGTGATTATAAGTACAGAACCTTACTATAGAATATATTTCTGCGAATAGCTACCAAGAACAACATTATCATGCAACATAGCGTTCATCCGTAGTTACGTTTAGGCTGTATTGTTTTAATAACGAGCTGGCATTGACACGTACTGCTAACAAGTTTATGTTATACTAGCTTTTAACCGCGACTTCGTCCGCAAGAAGCCTACTAATACTACAAATATTATAAACGCTAAAGTTTGTATGGGTATGTTTGTTACTCTTTCCTGCAAAAAAGTACTGAATGGAATTTGATAAAACTTGGTACACGGGTATACCATGTCCTGGAATAGAACATAGGATGCTTTTTATCCCGGAAGTATGTTCCCTGGCCTTGGGATAATTTGGTACTATGACGCAGGCGAAGCCGCTGGCTTCGCCTTTAAACGGTATTTTGAGGGTAGTTTTAAAAACAAATCATGACAGTCTTTATTCATTTTCATCGTCTCCCTAGCCTTTTCCTTAGAGCTTAGGGTGACTTCGAGTCTAACCGTATGCGGCAGAATATTTTTGTTTTACATGGAGCGACTGCTTATCAGACCTCCACAACTCAGTAACTGGGCAACACAATACTCCTTGGATAGAATGAAGGTCAGAATTTCTGGCTTCTGTAACGAATGACAAAGATCTACGAATGCCAACCGGGACCAATGGCTTCCAAACTCATTGGAACACCGAATACAGGTGCAACCACAGAAAAGATGAAAGAGGTTGGAAAGGAAATACTTTCCGATTTATACTACAACGAGTGTCGCCGCTTGTCTCCCACCCTTTAACTTTACCACAGGCAATAAACCAATACGAACGCGCATTCCGCAACTAGCAGACCACGCACACTTGGATCGCAAGTTTGCTATTGGTAGTTGAACTATGAACATTGCCCTACTTTGTGGCACGCCTGCCCCGCCCACAAGGCAATTCTAACCTCTTTCATCTTTTCTGTGTGAATACCAGTATTTTACACGGTATCAACTTTCTTAATGAAATTCTCTCCAGTTTTAAATTACGTGGCATGGGAATCTCCCGCCTGCGTATGTTCACCTTAATCTCTAAATAGTATTCGCAAAGCGGCTTCCTACGTAGTTAAAAGTTCACTGAAGTGAACTAGGTTAACAGAATTACTGGGAACTCGAGACTGATGCGCAATTAGAACGGATTAGTCACCTTAGTACCTTTCTCGGTACCAAGATACTTGAGAGTTACTGGAGGATTTAATTAGATACTTATTAATAATGCACTGAAATAACTCTGCAAAACTATACAACGTTTTTTTTTATATCCTTCTAGCTTTTTCCCGCGCGGCTTCGCTCCCGCTCTTCCCTACTCTATGCTGCTATACCCAACTCTACCCTACCCTACTCTGCCCTACTCTACTTTACCTTACACTACCCTATTTTTTTTTCCATAAGAACCTTTTCCTCACATTAACAATCACAACAAAAAAAGAATTAGCGAAATCGGTCCAGACGTTGTTGAGTTATGCGCTTACCAACACATTTTGCGATTCTTTTTTATATTATCTTATAACTCTAGGGTATAAATGAGACCATAATATATCAAAAAATCAACTGGCATAATTGAAGGGGTAAGTGGACAAAGGTGTTAACTACAATTACGATTCTCTGGTAATACTTTTGCTGTTAGCACATTTCTAATCTGAAATATATACTTGGTTGACAGTAAAAACCTTTGCTAGCATCTGTAATTACGTAACGAATTAGAATTGGGGTGTTTTAAATCCACGGATCGATTTACCATCAGTTAAAACCTATGTCCATGCAAAAAAGTCGGATTTTTTGATTTTGTCAGATAACACCTTTATTATGAATGATTTTTCTATTTCCTTTTTTAATTTTCCGTACCTTATAAGTCGACAAGTACGAATTTGCGCGAAATATGGACAGCGGTAAATATGTAATATCATTTTAATCTAATTTAATTATGATGATTGATGATATTTTCGAACCCATGCATTTCTGGACCACATAATCCAGAATTTTTTTTTTCCTTATAGAATATAAACATTGACATATAGGATATCAAAAACAACACGTTGTATAGGTAGAAGGAAAACGATAGACAAGAAATCAACAAAAATCCTACTCAACTTCTGAGGCCCGTTTTCATAAAGAGATTGCTTTGACAATTGCCAGAGCTGCGAAAGATGACATTTGAATAATGTTATTTTCAAGACACAATTACTGTGCGTACCTACAGCTAAGGAGTGGCATTCCCTGCCGGTCTGTTTCTTGATACCTACAACATAGGAGTCAAGAGTGAATAGGTTACGTCTACCGGCCACATTGTTGCTTACCATAAGGAGAAATAGTGGTCAAACGCCAGCCTATCCATAATAAAAAAAGAAGTAATTTGCCCATGACTTCAGTTTCTCATTTTGTACTGTGCGTTCCAAATGAGAATAGGAAAGCCAATGAACTCGATCTGTCAAATTTTTATTGAAAAGTATAGTTTTCAAAAAAGAAAAATAGTTATAAATAACTTATTTATCTATTTCTTAATAAGGCTCAGTTAAACAAAAACAAAACCATTTAAAAGAAAATAAGCTTTTTTTTAAATAATTATACTTTTCAATCAAAATTTGACAGATCGAGTTCATTGGCTTTCCTATTCTCATTTGGAACGCATAGTAAATGTTTGTTATTTTTTTATGCATTTAATACAAAAGCGAATTATTTCGGAAGGAAGACCGAAGAAAAGATGGATGGATTGTGTGAAGAGTGATATGAAAGAAAAGGGAGTTAGTGATAATTTGACGGGTGACAGGACTGAATGGAAGAAAAAAACGTGTTGCGCCGACCACAAGTAATATGGGATAAGGGCAGGAAGAAGAAGAAAAGCGAATTTAGTCGGAGACATCCTGTGTTTAGGATAAGCGCAAGTGTTTTTCTTCTAGACTTCTCTATAGTCCTCATCTCAGTAGTATTCTCATTTCTATCTAAAATTCCTCGTATCATCATTGACAAGACCATCCATCATTTTGGTACTAGTATGTTCAGTACGAAGGGTTAATACGATAGGTACCTAATATTTTTTTAATATTTATTATCCCATCAACAAAATGATTGAATGCGTAAAAGGCGGGAGATAGCTGATCACCCTTGAATAAAGACTATGATTGATTAATATTTTAGACCAAATAGCAGTTGGGTAAACGTTTTCAACTGATCGATACGCGCCATGCTTATAGAAACAAGCTTTTAATGAAACTCATTTTCTCATAGCAAGCTTTTATAGCTCGGTATACCTATGTAATTAATACTCGTCAAGACGAACCATACGAGCCCAAAATCGATGGGGTTGTGTAGTTTAACTACGAAGTTCTTACTGCCACCTTCCAGTCCCATCATCAGATCAGCTCCATGTCATAATAATTTTGCATTGTCAGCTGATTTACACATGCATGCAAAATTTCTACTCAATCGGTAATCGGGAAGTGGGTCAAATTTCATTTGCAAGATTTGATTACAGACAAACATCGGGACAGGTGAAACTAAATAAAAGCTTGTAATTTAAAAAAAAAATAGCTTCATACTGATTAAGCATTAAGCAACCAACCACACTATTGGTTGATCGAAAGTCTGCAGATTGCGGGGTCTCTTAATGATTGTCCACCTTAAAAACCAGGAGATAAACGCACTCAACATTAAGGTAGGGTGCGATCGTGCGATAGTGTTTAATCGCAAGCCAATTGATGGTTTGATATTTAAAAAAAAAACAGTTCAATACCCTTTCAGACATTGATCAAAAACGGCTGAATCGATCGATATCTTATCAGCATTGAATTACACACATTAATAGATTGCCACATTATCACGAACCTAACGTTTTCATAGCATAGCATAATCAGGCTTTTAATGTTCCCACTGCTGGGACTCAAGTAGAGATGTGCCGTTGCCGGTAATATTGCGCGAAATGGGAATTTTGCTGGCAATATTGCCAACAATATTCCCACTTCTCGCCAATATTGCCGGCAACGGCACATCTCTAGACTCAGGCCTCCTCTCTAGAAGAGGGAATTTCATACTAACGTCATAAATACGATAGTCGCTCTGTCTGTATGTTTGATACCTCTTCGACCCTTCACGGCGGAACCCAGTACGATAAGACTTGGCACACGGGTAGAACGTATCTTGGAAATATTTGGAATGAAAAATATAGGACATTTTTGTCCTTGGTTAAGTTCCCCTTGGATAACGTGTGACTTTTACGCATGCGAAAGTAATTTTTTACGCCTTAACTGCTAAAGGGATTTGGATGAAACTTAGTATTTGAGTAGACCATGTCGAGCGTGAAGAAACTTTCCCCTTTATAATTATTAAGTGTGATAATGATGTCATCTAATTCAAAATATAATATTATAAACATTACCATAATATTAGTTTGTGTAGTTAATCATATTACCAAGGATTAGCCGTAAGTAAATGCGGTTTGCGTAATCTAATTAGTATAAATATGGGAAGTGGCGTTCATTCAATGATAGATACCAGTATGGACTGTTGGAATCGTTCATTAAAATACTTATTACTCGCTTCTTTTTCTCATGGAAATCATCAAATAACTTTTTTTTTTCGGTGGGCAAAAATCCTCTTATGACAACCCTCGCTCTTGGGTGGGGCGAGAGATAGTGTCAGACTCTTACTGACTAAAAATCCACCCCGTTCCTTCTAGCCTCTTCATACAGGGGCACGAGCTTCCTTTCGGATAACCCTGGCCTCGGTAGGCTTCGACCCAGCTGGGCCCCTCCTGCTGCTCACAACTCCTTGAGGCGCGCGGGAACAGTGCGCGCCGTCGACGTCTTGGGTTCGGTCCGGACAGTTACCGGACGATCGGACAGCGAGCTACCAATGGCTCGCAGTCCGCGAGCCCGCATCATCAAATGACTTATCTCGCTCTGGGAGGAACGGGAGGTTGTCTGACTTTTACTGACTAAAACCAACCTGTGTTCCTTTAGTAACACTTTTGCGAGGACGCTGCGCACACATGGACCACGTACGCCGATCTGGGCGTGTCGGTCTCCATACATTTTATATGGAAACTAGACTTGGAGAGCGACGTCGCTCTACGTACAAATCAGGCGTGGTCCACGTCTGCGTCGGTCTAATGTAGTTCTAGCTTTAATCTTTCAACAACGCAGCCTAAAACACTCATCTTGTTAAAATTGACGTGTAATAGTACATTGTTACATTAGGGTTGAAAGTTACTTATTTAGTCCCTCGAATTAGCGACCAACGCCAACTCCTTCTCGGGACGAAATAAGTAACTTTAACCCCGAGGTAAGCACTATGCTTTTCATTACGAATACAAGAAGATAGACCTAGTTTTTTTTTTTAAATAATTTGACTGTTGTTAGTTGAAAGTAAAACTCCCTAGCAACTCGCTTCTCAGGCAACTTCAGACCTACTTTCAGAGTATGAGTAATGAAAAATAAAGATCATTTACTACAAAGAAAACAAAATTACCCGGTGACATATAAAAAATTTAATTAGTCAGTTCAGTTAATCAGTTAACTATAACATTATTAGCTCAGAGTTAATCATGTTATCAAGGATTAGTCAAACAGTAATGCGGTTTGCGTAATCTAATTAAAATGATTCCGGGACGTGAAGTTCATTCAGCGATACTGGTTAGGAATGTTGATCATTCATTTAAATATTAACTTTGTATATCCAGATTTAAATGTCATGAATCATCTATACTTATCTTATACTAATACAATAATGAAGTTAAGATTGTTTTTTTTTGTCTGTAGGAGGTAATCTCTGAAAGTAGGTAAGTACTGGTCCGATTGCTAAAATTTGCATCTCTCATCTAGGTTCATATTTACAAGATTTTTGTTATTTTATTACTTTTGTTTTATTTGGTTTATAAATATATTATATTTATTTTTTATTGTTTTCTTTATTAAATAGTATTTTTGCACGTTTCTTGGACCTAATCGTGTTCATCGCCCAGGTAGTCCGTCAAATATTTACGTGTCAGACGTCATACGTCTAAATACTCGAGACGCGTTTACGTAGTGCGGACGGAATAAGTCTTTGCGCGTCCAGTCACGGACCTATTCCAAAAACCAGGGGTCTACTCGCTTTCTCCGAAAAACGAAGTTTCGATTGAAATTTCGCGTGTTTCCCACCACGGTTCCTTTCGTTCCTAAAATTTCGCACGAACAAAAATTGTTTGACGTACCGAATCTCTAAACCTACTCTAACGAGTTGTATCGAAAAAAAAAAAAAATATAATTATGACAGAGGATAGTTTGCAATTTTAACGTCAAATGAATATCGTTCATTTACGAAAGTTTCGTTTCGGAGAAAGCGAGTAGACCCCCTGTTCCAGTATGAAACGTACCTATGTAGTACGGTACATCTCTACTTGGGAGAGGCCTATGGCCAACAGTGGACGTCTTCCGGCTGAATTGGTGATGCTTCTATATAATTTGGTTATTACAATTACGTTATACCCAAATACATTGCCAACTGAAATAACTGTAATAATTATGGTCGGTGCCGACGTTAGACTCAAAAATATAATTAATGATCGATATCAATTTTATTTTCAATGGTCTACATATTACAATATCAAATAGGAAGTAAGTATGTAATAAAATGCCAAGATAATAAGGGACAATATTAATATTTTTTTTATCTTATCTGTTAGCAATAGTTTTGTTGATAACATGATTAATTTAACATCACCAGGGAACTGAGAATATTTTTTGAAGTACACTTTAAGAGGACTATAAGAGCTAATCACAATTTTATAATGCGCATAAATATAAGGGTGTTTTCAATATCGTGCGGATTTCATCATGCATACGGGATTACGGGATTGTCCCGCACGCGTAACCACCGCAAATGTACATTTCACACAAGTAATTATTGTAATGCGCAGAATACGCACGCAGGTCGCGTTTTTTTGCATTTGAAATCCGCATGATATTAAAAACACCCTTAGTTACATATACTGCAGTAAACAGTTTAAAACATAATGCATATAATTAAGTAATAATAATACAATTTAGTTCGAAAAAAAAGGTACAATAACATGCCTATAAAACTAATTTTAACGATTAAAAACCGGACTTATATACATGGAATCATTCTGATTGTTTGTGAGATTTTTCTACAAGCACACTTTTACCGGTGTAGTGGTTTAATTTGATAATGAAATCTGTAGATTTTTAGTAAATCTCTGAAAAGCTTCATATTTGCAAGTATTATGTCTATGTACATATCTTTCTTTTGTATGTAGTCCGAGAGTGACAACGCTTTAGGTCCTGTAGTCCTCTTATAAGGATGGCAAGTTCTAATACGATCTTAAGCGACGGCCTACTACGGGACGGTTGCGGTGCTTTAGTCGTACTGCGTATGGAAGATCGTATTTTTCCATACAAAGCGCTAGGTGCGGCAACCGTGCGGCGAACGGTCGTCAACAGGACGGCACAAGCACTACGTGTCCAATTCGGTGTTGAATAGTGCGGTTTAATAGCGCGGTGTTGAATAGCAAACACACGACAGCCAGATACGTTTTCAATTTAGGCGACATTTATTCTTGACCTGATTTTTAGCTCGTTATTATAGTTCTTAACAAAGATAATACACGTATATTTCACAGAAATACTACATATAGAGACGTTTAAACAAACAATCCGAAACATATGTACGTCTGATACACAAGCAAATACGGATAACGATCTCATAAGCCTTCAGGGAACGAAACGTAATCCTTTTCCAACAAAGGTAACAGGATAACAACATTTTGATACAGAATACACATTTAATATTAACGATTTTAATGGAAATCTCTGTTTGTGAAGCGAATTATCAAGAGCTAAAGGAATATAATGGAAAAAAAAAATGTAGGAATATTTGGAATTGGGTTGTGATTGTTTCGGATGTCGTAGATTTTTTTCAAAAAATTTTTTGCCCCACACTAAGTAAGAGGCTAGGATTACACCGCGTACACGTGTGACACACTCCGATCTGGGCGCGTCAGTCTCCATACATTATAGACGGAAACTAGACTTGTAGAGCTACACTTGATCTACGCCACACAATGTCGTTCTACGTACAAATCAGGTGTGTTACACCACGTGTGCGTCGGCCTAATGTAGTTCTAGCGTGACTCCTGTTTCGTGGGTGCGTTCACAAACATGTATATTTTTTTTTTTCTAAAATCATATTGATAAGAGAATTTGAATTTTGATTCCTAAGCCTATAGCAATGGTTCTCAAACTTTTTGTGTCCACTGTCACGTGAGCAAAAAGACACTGGTAGAAATAGTAAGTATTTCATAAATTCTAAACTTAAAGCAGACTTATTATTTAAAATCAAAATTGTAACGAGCATGTCATGAAAAGCACAACATTTGTATCGTTGTTCATCGATGATATCACATTGATATCATCGATCATACCTACTCGTATCATACTTTTACTTTTTAGTTAGAAATGGTAAACCTTTCACGGGCTCTTGCGGACCACCAGTGGTCCGTGTACCACAGGATGAGAACCACCCGTTTCGTACGTAAGTAAGCGTATTTAGCATAAAGGTAGACACCCCGCACACGTGTGCCACGGGCGCCGATCTGGTCGCGTCGTCGGTCTCCAAACATTTGATCTACGGTACAAATCTGGCGTAATCCACGTGTGCGTCGGTCTAATCAGACCACTCTGACGCGAAACGTCGATGTCATTAAGTCCGCCTACCTATTTACTTTTGTGTGCATAAAGTAAAAATAAATGTGCTTGGTGTGGCCAGAGTTTTAATAAGCCAAGTTATCATGGAGAAGGCAGTCTGCAGATACAGGGGCAGGCTGCGTGAACACTTATTCCACGAAGGTCAGTAGTATCAAAACCACGTTGAATGACTTTCAGAGCAAACAGCTTTTAGTAGTTAGTAAAGCATTCTGATTGTTTTAAAACTTCATTATTGGAAAATGCAGCAGTGGGTGCAAAGTTACGATGGAGTAGAGTGCACTCCACTGATATATCCGAGAGCCAAGGTACTATACAAAGTGATGTTACTACATATATTGTATCTGCCTAGTTTTTTCCTAACTATGTTCGGGTCGGGTGCGAGTCTAGCCAGTGGCATATATCAGTGATTAAGTAGCATTATACTAGTGAAAGGCTTTTTAAAATCGGTCCTGTAGGTTTTGAGTTTATGTATTAAAAATAAAAATCTGTACTTTTTATAGATATAGATAGAATATGGATAGATCAACGTGTTGCGTCGACCACAAGGAATATGGATGGTAACTAACATATGCCTCCATACCAAGGAATATGAGATAAGGGCAGGAAGAAAATGGATAGTTAGATAGATGTATATTTAAATTAACACCTATTTTTGTTGGGTTTCTGGTTTATGCTAACACTAAAAAACCTAAGTGGTCCCGGGGCACAAAAAGTTGGAGAACCATTGCTCTAAACCAAATTGAAGTTCCTCTATAATATTATTGGTAATGGATAATGTGAAAG
This sequence comes from Mythimna lalbum, assembly GCA_949319445.1. Lineage (NCBI taxonomy): Eukaryota > Metazoa > Arthropoda > Insecta > Lepidoptera > Noctuidae > Mythimna > Mythimna lalbum. The sequence goes on along the minus strand of OX439357.1, from coordinate 11,404,410 downwards.
TCGGTATATTTAGATGTTTTAATTAAGCCTCGACAGAAGAACGCATTTAAAACAAAACCACACAGAGATAATACACTGAATTAGGACATAGAATACTTATCCAGGAGTAGGTACGTTCCCTTAGGATTTTGACTTTTTCAAACCCCGGTCGGCCTCCTCCTTTGCTAGCATTACTGCTTCGCAGAAGGAGGCGACCGCCTGCCACTCCTCCTCGCTCCGGACCATGACCTCAACCAAAGCCCGGCGCGAGAGGTCTTCACCGCCGATCGCTCCCACGAGGGCACGGCGATTCTCCGCCCAGGCTAGGATTTTGACTTTAATGACAGACTATGAGTGACTATCTATTGCCAAGGAAACATACTCCCGAGTTAAAAAATAGTATTCTAGGTATATTCTACTCCAAGGACATATAAAAATGTGCCCAATCCTTTTAGACGTTTAAGCATGAAGTAGAAACAAGCATATTAGTGCAAACTTTCGCTTTTATAATTATTTATCTACGTGATAGATAGTGCAGGCCCTAACTGTTGACTATCACAAATGAGAGTTGACGAGACCATTTAATAATAGCGTGATTGATATGTGATCGGTCATTCTGATATTATAATATGCTTTACTTGTGGTTACAAATTAGCAACAATGTAGTAAGAAAAAACTTGTAAGAGCGCGTTTCAAAATTCAGACAAATAAATCGATATTTGACTTATCATCATCATCATCATCATTTCAGCCGACGGACGTCCACTGTTGGACATAGGCCTCCCCTAAGTGTAGCCACAATGATCGATCCTGTGCGTCTCGCATCCATCGGTTTTCCGCAACCCTCACCAGGTCATCGGTCCACCTTGTAGGAGGCCTTCCGACGCTGCGTCTTATTTGACTTATATTAAATTATTTATTGCATTATTTATTGCACTTGTCTTCTTCCTGCCCTTATCCCATATTACTAAAGCTCGGCACAACACGTTTTTTTCGTCAATTCTGTTCTGTCACCCGTCAAACTATCACTAACTCCTTTTTCTTTCATATCACTCCTCACACAATCAAACCATCTTTTCTTCGGCCTTGCTCAACCTCCTTATCCACCTATACAGTATTTGACTCCTAAACATAGATATTTACAATCATACGAATAAACCTCGATCACTAATAAATAAGTTTTTCTAGTGTGTTCTAGTGGTCTATGGAATAAATAAATAATTTTGCTTTTGATTTGTTGTGTAACTTTACCTACCCAAAATGGCAAAAATAAAGACTTTTTCAAATGGATTCAATATTAAGTTAGTTCGAAACCTTTCAAATCTGATGGAAGGGGAAACTGCAAACTGTCAAGTAATAGAATAACAGATAGTCCAGGCGCTAGAGGTAAGTGAGTATGCATAATGTGAGTACCGAATTTCGCCAACGGGTTTAAGTGAAGAATAGGTCAAAGAATAATAATGTGAATCTTGCCGGTCGATTTTTTGGTCCATTTTTTTTTTACCCCCTCTTCTCTTATTCGTAAAGGGAATGTATTGAGTACATGATATGAAATCATTTTAATGATTATTTTTGTAATAATTTATAGTTTTTTGTAATGGTAAAAGTCAGGATTGATTCTTGAATAATAAAAAAAAAAAAATGAAAGTAAAAAAAAATATTAATAAAAAATTGAAAGTTACATGAAAAACCAGCGAATCCAAGCATAAATGTATTTAAAGTAGGTAAAAAATTTGTCATTTTTATTTTTACATTTGTTATTGGTGCATTTACATATTAATGAAATACAAAACAATTTCGATTTTTTACAATTACAAGACATTGTGCGACAATCCGCAGTACATTTACATGGTGGAATTAATGACTCTGGTAAAGACGGCTTCGTCATTTGTCGTGGAAGTAAGTCACCGTTGTGTTTTCGTAACCAAATGAACAATACTCAATGGGTGGTAATTGTGTTTGATGAGCATTTTTCCATATAAATGTTTGTAAAGTAGCCCTTAATAAATGCAAATGCAAAGCATCTGAAGTGCATATCACTTTCATCAAATTGAAATTGAAACCTATAGTTTGCGATATCAGTATAAATCTGAGTTCATCAGCAGATATTTTTTTCTTCGAAAATACATAATTATGTGCAAACTGTTTCTGTTTTTTTTTTTTTTTTTTTTTTCTCTCGACGGGGAAAATCATCATTGACGAAACCCGCTCTTGGGTGGAGCGGGAGACAGTGTCAGAGTCTTACTGACTAAAAACCCCGCGCCGTTCCTTCTAGCCTTCATACCGGGGCTCTAGTTTCCTTTCGGATAACCCCGACCCCGGTAGGCTTCGACCCAGATGGGCCCCTCCTGTTGCTGACAACTCCTTGAGGCGCGCGGGAACAGTGCGCGCCGTCGACGCCTTGGCTCGGTCCGGACAGTTACCGGACGATCGGACAGCGAGCTACCCATGGCTCGCCGTCCGCGAGCCCGCTTCTACGGTGGCCGGAAATCGGGATCGGAATCCCGGCGGCGGCGGCGGGGGCGCCGTTGCCTGATGCGGTCTGCCTCCTCCTTTGCTAGCATTACTGCTTCGCAGAAGGAGGCGACCGCCTGCCACTCCTCCTCGCTTTGGACCATGGCCTGAACCAAGGCCCGGCGCGAGAGGTCTCCGCCGCCGATCGCCCCCACGAGGACACGGCGTTGCTCCGCCCAAGCAGGGCACACCTCAACTGTGTGCTCCACCGTGTCCTCCGGGCGTTCCGCACAGTGGCGGCACCCGGGCGTCTCTTCCGCTCGAATCCGATGCAGGAACCTCCCGAACTTGCCATGTCCGGTGAGGACCTGCGTCATGCGGAAGGTAAGGACGCCGTGAGGTCTTTCCAGCCACGCCTCAAAGAGGGGACTTACCGCCATAATTGTGGCGTGCCCAGCACTGGGTTGCGATAGTCGCTGACGCCATTTCACCGTGAGATCCCGCCGGAGCTCTGTCCGCCATACCTCGACCTGTCGCGGTAGTGGACTTTCACCCCGGCGTTGCATCTCCACGCGCTTATCGTGCATGTGTGCAAGGACTGTTGCCTCCAGATCCCAGGGTGGTAGGCCAGCCAGAAGGCTCGCCGCTTCGCGGGAGATCGTGCGGTAACCCCGCACCATCCGTATTGCCATGACCCTCTGGCAGGCGTTCAGTATGGACGCCGGTCGCTTTGCCAGCGACGGCGCCCACACCGGCGCCCCGTAGAGGGCCATGGACCGAACGATCCCCGCGTAGAGCCTCCGGCAGGAGGCGTCTGGACCCCCAAGGTTGGGCAGGAGCCGCTTGAGAGCAGCCCCGGCCCGGTTGAGTTTGGGAGCCAAACGTCGGAAGTGTTCTCCGAAATTCCATCGGCTGTCGAGAACGAGTCCCAGGTACTTCATCGTCGACCCGAAGCCGATGCGAACTCCTCCTACCGTAAGTTGGGAGTCTGATGGTGGCGCATTCCGAGGGCCGTGGAAAAACATGGCCTCGGATTTGTGCAGCGCCACCTCGAGTCCCAACTCCTGGATCCTACCAACGACTATCGCAACCCCGCGTGTCGCTAGAGCGACCGCCGCCTGGTGCGACTCTCCCTGCGCTAGAACCAGCGTGTCGTCTGCGTAGCAGACCACGCTGACCCCGTCAGGGAGGTCTCCGCGCAGCACGTAGTCGTAGCCGATGTTCCACAAGGGTGGGCCTAGAACCGACCCCTGCGGAACACCGCACGACATCTCTCGACGTTTCCAGTCTCCCTGGTGACCGGGGTAGATAATGGACCTGTCCGACAGGTAAGCCTCGACCACTCGACAGAGGTATTCGGGCACCCGGTGGTACCGGAGTGCCCTCCGGATCGTACTCCAGGGCAGGAAGTTGAACGCGTTGGCAATGTCCAAGGACACTGCCACAACGCTCCTGCCCCGGGACACCGCAACCCCTGTCGTGAGGGCTCGCACGCGCATGATGGCGTCCACCGTAGAGCGCGCCCTGCGAAAGCCGAACTGTCCGTCCGACAAGTCCGACGAGGCGGTTTGCAATGACTCTTTCAAAGAGCTTGCCCACCTCGTCGAGCAGCACAATGGGCCGGTACGCGGACGGAGAGTCCGCAGGGCGCCCCGGCTTCGCGATGAGGACCAGTTTCCCCGTCTTCCAGCGAAGTGGAAACTGGCCCCTCTCCATACATGCGCTGAAGAGCCCTCTTAGTCGAGGCCCGAGAACCTCCATGGCCAGGACCCAGGCTTTCCCTGGCAAGCCGTCGGGTCCTGGGGCGGTGTTCTTGGCACTCAGCCTTCGCACCGCCACTCTCACCTCTACCTCGGTCACCTCTGGAGCGTTGTCGTCGTCGTCGCTGTTGTGGTCCGCGTCAGACACTGCTGGCGGGGGCGGAGCCATGGGCGGGGGGGAGTGTTCCCCTCGCGCAGGGAACAGAGTGGTTACCACACCCTCCACGAGTTGGGGCCGGAGACTCTGAGTCAGCGGCGGACCCCAGGGGCGTAGCTTGTCCCGTACCAATTTGTACGGGCGCCCCCACGGATCCGCGTTCAGAGACCCCAGCCACACGTTGCGGGCCTCGAGTTTGGCCCGCCTTATCTCCGTTCGGAGGGTGCGCTTTGCCTCTCTGTACCCCTCATACAGCTCCGCTTCTCTGACCTCCGCATCCGGCTGGCGGTTGCGGCGCCTGCAGTGTCTGTCGTACCGACGGCGCGCGTGGTTGCACGCGTTGCGCAGTGCGCCGATCTCCGGCGACCACCAGTACACGCGGCGGCCGATTCGATGATACAACTAAATGTTTCAAGTTGCAAGGGTCTTCAATTTGTGAGGTACTTGAATTACAATCAAACCATTTAGAAGCTGATTCAAGAATGTTCGCCCACATATTTCACGCAGTAACGATTCAATCTGCTCATATTATCATAATCAGCGCTGATACAGATGTATTCGTCTTGGCGGTTTATTTCTGGAATTACTTAGCAAATATTGGGTGTCTCGGTCTATGGTTTGACGGTCTCACACAAAGAAATGTTTTCTAGGATGCCATTTGGTTGCTGAATCACTGTGTGAAAATATAGGCAATATTTTGCCAGCATTACATGCTGTAAGTGGCTGCGACACTACTAGTAGATTTGGTAGTAAAATGCAATGGTTAAAAGCTGCGTCTGTAGATTTTGTACAAACAGCTCTCATGCCTTTGGGAAACCTAGACCTAAATACTGAGCAATTCAAACAGTTAGAAACAGTTTGCACATATGTATTTTCAAAGAAAAAAATATCTGCTGATGAACTCAGATTTATACTGATATCGCAAACTATAGGTTTCAATTTCAATTTGATGAAAGTGATATGCACTTCAGATGCTTTACATTTGCATTTATTAAGGGCTACTTTACAAACATTTATATGGAAAAATGCTCATCAAACACAATTACCACCCATTGAGTATTGTTCATTTGGTTACGAAAACACAACGGTGACTTACTTCCACGACAAATGACGAAGCCGTCTTTACCAGAGTCATTAATTCCACCATGTAAATGTACTGCGTATTGTCGCACAATGTCTTGTAATTGTAAAAAATCGAAATTGTTTTGTATTTCATTATGTAAATGCACCAATAACAAATGTAAAAATAAAAATGACTAATTTTTTACCTACTTTAAATACATTTATGCTTGGATTCGCTGGTTTTTCATGTAACTTTCAATTTTTTATTAATATTTTTTTTTTACTTTCATTTTTTTTTTTTTTTATTATTCAAGAATCAATCTTGACTTTTACCATTACAAAAAACTATAAATTATTACAAAAATAATCATTAAAATGATTTCATATCATGTACTCAATACTTTCCCTTTACGAATAAGAGAAGAGGGGGTAAAAAAAAATGGACCAAAAAATCGACCAGCAAGATTCACATTATTATTCTTTGACCTATTCTTCACTTAAATCCGTTGGCGAAATTCGGTACTCACATTATGCATACTCACTTACCTCTAGCGCCCGGTCTAAGACGGAAATATGACGTCACCGCCATTAGGTTCCATGTGTGCAAAAGAGATAGCGAGATGTTCCCACTCACGGAATAAAGAAAAGTAGAGGAAGTGCCCTAAGATATCTCGCGTGTGTCAACAGCAGGCGAAATTCGCCTATTACATATTATACTAGTGCAGGTGAATATGGCATCTATTTCAAAGGCACTAGCGTTCTGAATAGAATAAATTGGTTACAGCGCCATCTAGCGTTGAGTAGCCGAACTCGTTGTAAATTAGTTAAAACTTCTTTATTGTTCGTGTCATGTCAAATAATAACAACTTTCTTACGTTGTAATAAGACCTAATTTATGAAAGCAATAAGAATATGATTTGTAAAAGTTAAGTTTGTAATTCGTAGCTTCGTAGCCAATCATATTTCTGTTTTTTATGTGTGTAATGTACAATTTGATACGCAAATGTGTGAGTTTGGCGACACTGGTTCCCGTGCTTAGCCACGTTAGGGGCACTTCTACCTATATTTTCTGTTCTGTGTTCCCACTCTTCCACATACAAATTTGTATTTGAAATGGTAATTGCGGCTTCCTTATATTTAATTTTGATACTGTTTTCAGAAAAAAAAAGATATTATTTTAGTGTTATTTATTGTTTAGTCTATAATACGAGTATTGTATAAAAAACTAGCTTCTGCCAGTGGATTCGCCCACATGACAGTAGGTTTCTCCATACAAACTTTGGACCCCCGTTTTATCCCCTTGGGGAGTGAATTTTGGGAAATCCTGTCTTAGTGCTTACCTACGTCATAAAGGGAAACTTTGTGTCACATTCCTAGTCCCAGTAGTTTTGGCTGTGCGTTGATATGTCAGTCAGTCAGTTTCTCTTTTAATATACATATAAATAACACAAAAAATACCCAATTGTAGAAATAGGATCAATTTCCAGAACTCAAAATAGCATTGTATCTATTCTTACGTTAAAACTCATCAAGATAAAATGGCCGCGAAAAAATATTCAACCGGACTGACTTTAACATTCAAAATAATTTACATTATTATGGACGATGTTGACGAACATAAACTACATTGTCGCTAGGTAATTATTTATCATTAAAACGTGTTAATGTAGATAATTATTACGACTACTTAAGTGAAGCTGTGTTCAGCAACTAAGACCAACATCATAATATTTTTTTCTTTTAGCATAAACAAAATTTGTACATTTTCTACTCTAAAATCTTAAAAAAATTAGTAAATGGTTTTCTTCTAATATTACAATTTTGAAGATCCGGGAGTTCAATCAATACATAACATTATCTTTAGTTTTCTCGTCTAGCTATCAGAGACTTCAGAGAGTAACATAGGTAACACCTTCTAACAAGGATTATCCCCCAGACACTTGCTATGAAATACTCTCTTGTGGAATCGGTTTAGGACTACGAGTTGTATACCCGTATGGATTGATCCTTCATCTCCGATAGGACTATTGTAGCCAATAAGCCCGATATATTGACGGTGGATCGATTGAAGAAGCGTGGAATGATTGCAGGGTTATGTTAAGAATGATTGTAGTCTCCTTGAATCAATTTCACATTACGAGAACCTCGCGAAAGTTGAGAAAGATATGAATTAAGCAGATTAAGTATCTTGACTTGGCCAGTGAGGATACGGGAAGTGGACATAGCGATAATTGTCCTAATAGTCATGTCAGCAAATAGCCACGAGCCTTGACCAACACTTTAGGAAACCCTCGTTAGGCGGCTTGATTCAGAAGGCGGTGCATGCTTCTGGACATGGCTCGTATTGTTAGGTTACTCTTTTTGAAGTCGTGACCACCGGTGGCATGGACCCTGTTCAACTCCCGGCGTTAAATTGAGGCTTAAAAATCCTACAGTAGTGGCATAACTCATATATCTTTGGGCATAACTGTAAGGTGGCAAGGCTGGCCAAATGTCACCGTCGGTCCAAGAAGCCTTGATCTTAGAAGTAAATATACAAATTCAAGTAAAACATTCATAAGGAAAGGGCCCATTATTAAAGTATTTTACCAGCCTTACCACCTTAAAGATACGCCACTGGGAATCCCACCTTTAAAGACGAAATATGAAAATCCTCGTCGATTAGAAAACTTTGCGATTTGTTAACAATAAAAAATATTTTATATCTGTACTTCAGTGATTTATCCAAATTAAATTACGAAGTTTACTGCACACAGCACACTTTTATACAGTGATATCTTAAACCAAGAAACCTATGAAAGCAAGAATCAGAACTTACCAAAACGATGGGCACGGTCTTGAGCTTGGTCCATTGTATCCTGAAGGATGCTCGGTTGCATTTGGCAGACGTGAGCCTGACCCATCCGGGCAGCTCTAGAAGGTCAGTCAGAAGCTCTTCATCCAAGGTCAAGTCCTGCAGTTCACCTGACCCTCGTAGCGCTGAGAGGGAGATCTGTTCTGGTGACAGATTCTTTGTGAACCTGGTGGGGGAAAATTGATCACAGTTAGGGATATGATGACTGGTTTCCAATCGAGGACTGGAGTTTTATTGGCTGCTATAGCATTTTTCGGTGGATTTACTTCTTTATTTCATAGGAGTTGCGTATTTTCCAGGTTACAAAAGTAGCCCATATCACCATGTAACTTTCTACAAATAAAAGATTATTCGAAATCAGATCAATACAGTTCCAGAGACTATATTTTATCTTTTACTAGATTCTGATTAACTGATCCATTGACTTCGCCCGCGTGAATGTAGAAAAACATACCAGAGAAACATTCTCCAGGGATAAAAGTATCTTATGTCCTATTGCAGGACATGGCATACCCGTGTACCAAATGTCTTTCACATCTGTTCAGCTATTTGCGTGTGAAGGAGTAACCAACACACACACCATCACAATCTTTCGTATTTATAATATTGCTTATGTAACAATATGCTTTGGTTTAGAATGGGTTAATTGGAATCATGAGAATAATTGGGAACAATAGGACTACTCTATTTCTTTTTAATAGAAGTCAGAGACAGAATTAGAATAATCTTCAAATGACTTCTTCCACTCTAGGGCAGCGCCAGAGGGCGTGTCAGACTTTTAGTGACGTAACCGTACACGTCATCTATGTCCCTTTATTTGAACTTTGCGTTCCAGGGTCACGGCAACGGTCTTCCTGGCCCCTTCGGTATTGCTGATAACTCTTAGACGCACGCGTGGCACACTATGCGCAGTCGAGTTAGGCTCGGTTTTTACCGGATGACTGGACGGCAAGCTATTCGTCGCTCGTCGACCGAAAGTTCACGTCCACGTCGCCCTGTAACTGTAGACGACCGGCGAGACGATTGGGGTAAAGAAAGATTATGAAATCTAAAAGTTTTATGTAATACTTTTTAAAATGAAAATGTCCGGTAAATTAGAATATTATCAACAAACAAATCAAAACATAATTTAAACATGACTTTCCTGATATTACAAAAATAAATTTAATGTTCTTTGAAGTACAGTGCAAACTTTATTTATGAATAATTCAACTTTGATATTTCATCCTCTTCTACATTTTTATTATTCATACAGTTTATTATGAAAATAGAATAATGAGAAACCAAAGTAAGTACCTATTTAACAAACAACCTGTTTGTTTTATAATAACACTTTGGTATTTCTTCTAGGCAGGGATCCTCAACCTGGAGTTTGGAGAACCCCATGGGGGTTTAAAAATGTCACAACTATTTATTTTATTTATTTATTATTGGCACACTAACAGCAACATATACAATATTATTACGGAGAACAATATTAAAATCTAGACACTGGTGAGAATGTTTACTATAGGTAATAGGTATGCACTGCTTATTCCAAATGAGATAAAAAAATCTATACTAATATTATAAAGAGGTAAAATTTGTAAGTTTGTAAGTTTGTATGTAGGGGGTAATCTCTGGAACTAATAATCCAATTCTAAAATTTTTTTTACTGGCAGAAAGCTACATTATTCCTGAGTGCTATAGGCTATAAATTGTTTCTATAGCATGTATATTAACCGAGCTATCACAACTTTTGTCTAGCAAGTCGGAAAAAAATACCTCATAAAATAGAATTATTTGCGTGCGCTGCCTAAACAGTTGCTTAAAATTAAAAACAATGTATGGCTACCTGGTTCGTCTTAATTATTTCTACAAAAAAGTTCGCGGTACCATATCTCTATCTTTTATATTTCATCTTTTATACTTCTTTTATTGCATTAAAAATATTTTTTTTCGGCATACTTACGTTTGGTTGATTATTTGAGCAACAAAATATTAATTCTTATGACAATAAATTATTTCAGTATCACAAGAACATTATACAGATAAGATTTGCCATTTACAGCATAGCAATTGGTCATACAGTTTCGAAGATAATATAAAATTACTAAAACGCAAAATGCCCCTAGCGTAACTTTCATTGTGCAGACGTTTTACCTATTTTTTTTTTATGGTGGGCAAAAATCATCTTATGACAACCCCCGCCCTTGGGTGGAGCGAGAGATAGTGTCAGACTCTTACTGACTAAAAACCCACCCCGTTCCTTCTAGCCTTCAAACCAGGGCACGAGTTCCCTTTCGGATAACCCTGGACCCGGTAGGCTTCGACCCAGCTGGGCCTCTGCTGTTGCTGACAACTTCTTGAGGCGCGCGGGAACAGTGCGCGCCGTCGACGTCTTGGGCTCGGTCCATTACCGGACGATCGGACAGCAAGCTACCCATGGCTCGCCGTCCGCGAGCCCGCGTCTACGGTGGCCGGATATCGGGATCGGAATCCCGGCGGCGGCGGCGGGGGCGCCGTTGCCTGATGCGGTCTGCCTCCGCCTTTGCTAGCATTACTGCTTCGCAGAAGGAGGCGACCGCCTGCCATTCCTCCTCGCTAAGGACCATGGCCTCAACCAGAGCCCGCCGCGAGAGGTGTCCGCCGCCGATCGCCGCCACGAGGGCACGGCGATGCTCTGCCCAGGCAGGGCACACCTCGACTGTGTGCTTCACCGTGTCCTCCGGGCGTTCCGCACAGTGGCGACACTCGGGCGTCTCTTCCGTTTTAATTCGGTGCAGGAACCTCCCGAACTTGCCATGTTTTCTGAATCGCGGTGTTAAGACTTTCTGTGGATTGATGACCCTCTCGAATTATTATGCCCACGTTGTCGTTAGTTGGAGTTCTTCTGTCAGTTGCTTATTGGTTTCGGTTTTTCGTTCGTATGGTTGTTGTTGTTGATAGATACCTCATAATCGAAAATATCGTAATTTCGTTGTACGTTTTTGTATGTTCGTAGTTTCGTACTTCGTTCTATCGTAATAATCGATACGAGTTATTCGATATTACGATTGTTTTGTTTTGTAAAGGCGGACGGTGTTCGAGTCGCTCTCCTTTTGTTCATAATTGTTTTCAAGTCTGTGCGTTGTTTGTTGAGAGCATGTCTAAAAGGAAATCTCAACTGTCCCGGCAGACATCACAGACAAGAGCCGTACGGAAGAATCTGCCCCTGAAAATGAGCAGCGCCTCTCGAGAAATAGAGAATATATTTCGCAAGCACGCGCTAGAGAATCTAGCTCCGAGCGCTCACAGCGCCTCGTTAGCCAAAATGTGAGGACATCGCGGGCCCGTGCTCGAGGAACTAGCGCTGAACGTGCGCACCGTCTATCTGAGTTAAGGCAGCATGTCTCTGAGACAAGGGATAGGGAGACTAGCGCTAAACGCTCGCGGCGGCTTGGTAGGCAAAATGTCATAACATCGCAGGCCCGTGCTCGGGAATCTAGCGCTGAACGTGCGCAGCGTCTATCTCATTTAAGGCAGCATGTCTCTGAGACAAGGGATAGGGAGACTAGCGCTGAGCGCTCGCAGCGGCTCGCTAGGCAAAATGCCATAACATCACAGGCCCGTGCTCAGGAATCTAGCGCTGAACGTGCGCATCGTCTAATCGAGTGTAATCTTATTTTAAAACAAGAAATTTTCCGCGGACGAAGTCGCGGGCAGAAGCTAGTATTACTATAAAATTAAGCATAAAAAATGAAAAACAAAATTATAAAAGTAAAAAAGAATAAACCGGAAAAAAAAAACATTTTTTCAATCTATTTGGTTTTGGGTTTTGGTTTTCAGTTGAATTGAATTTAGACAAATACAAGTATAATTAATTATTACATCTAATCAAGTGAATGGAGAGAAGGAAGCCAAAGAAAAAATGGATGGATTATGTGAGGGGTGTTAGGATAGGGAAAGGGAGTCAGTGATAGTGAGATGAAAAAAAAAATGTTGTGCGGTGATTCTTTGAAACCGAGAGAATATCTCATTCATCTGGCCTAGTTTTCGTACTTATCTATTTTGTGTCCTAAGCCATTGGACGCAAATAAGAGCCTTTGATGCATTTAGTGATTGGGGAAAACTAATCTACACTTCTACACTAATATTATAAACAAACTTTACCTCTAGTTTGTTTTTTTGTTTGAAGGAACTAATCTCTGGAAGTACTGGTCCAATTGCTATTTACTGATAGAAAGCTGCTTTATTCCTCAGTGACATAGGCTATATATATATACATTTTATGTACGTGGGCGAAGCCGCGGGTAAAAGCTAGTATACAAATAAAAATATGAAATTGTCGGGAAAAATATAGGCCAGATGAATGAGACATTCTCTTCGTTTCAAAGAATCACCCTGTGACAACCTCAAGTAATATGGAACAAGGGCAGGAAGGTGATGATCATAAACTGATAACATTTTCAGTTCATCAGTCATCAAATTGTTATCATGGCTTATATGAAGAAAGAGCTTCTTATATCATATCACACACTTTAAAATGATTGCTACTCTTTATTATACTTCAACTCAAGTGTTCTTTGATCAAGTATTTAATAATCATAGTGACAGATTTCAAAGAAAATTGTTTGCAAGGATACTAGTTTGTAGTTATATAGAAATAGATACTAATCAGATTCAAGTAAAGTCTTTTTTTAGAAATAAACCTAAAAGATGAAGTTTACTACAGCACACAAAAATTACTATCACTGTTTTTTTTTTTTGGAAATCTCAGCTTTTAAAGCATTATCAGCTTACATAGATTCAGGAATGAGAATTATTTAATATGTTATCAAACTTATATTATAAAGACGAAAGTTTGTAAGTGGTTTTGTGTATGTATGTTTGTTAATACTTTTAATTTTCAAACAGCTGACTGGATTTCTATGAAACTTGGTATAGCATGTCCCGGATAGCACATAGGATACTTTTTAGCCCAGGCAGTATGTTCCCTTAAGACAACTGTCTACTTTCATGCAGGTGAAGCCGCTGAAAACTAGAATGTTATATTTTTGCAGCTTACTAAAGAAGTAGTTCAAAAAACTGTAACTATGTTTACAATGCAAACTGTTAGAATAAATAAAGAATACAGGATATATGATAATAAATGGTTACACATCTCAAAATGTGTTAAAATGGGTATTGTTATTTTAAACAATTTACAAAAAAGAGCAATATTTGTTGCGAGTCTTCCGGTTAATCCCTATTGACTGTATAATAGGAGTCATATATTTACAGAAAATGCACAAAAACAAGTAAGATTCATAGGATGACTTTAGAATTCATTTTTCTTTTAAAATTTTGAAGCGTTTTGGGAATACATTAATTATGCGTGCAGCTAAGGAGTGGAATTCCCTGCCGGAGTCTATGTTTCCTGATGGCTATAACCTAGGAGTCTTTAACTCAAGAGTGAATAGATTGCTTCTAGGCAAGCATGTTCTATCGACCGCCACATAATTGCTTACCATCAGCTGAGATAGTGGTCAAATGTGAGCCTACACATTGTAGAAAAGAAAAAGATATTTGCATCTTTCTTTACACAATTTGTCAAGAAATATGGACAGTCAATATTCAGCAGTGTAGCTACAATATAATAATATCTAGAATGACATAATGGACTTTAATATTTGTATGACAAAAGCATGCACATGGCTAAGGAGTTTTAATTACCTATGTTTCCTGAAACAAAATCCGATAGGAAATTAAAACTCCTAAAGAAACCAAATTAAACTTAAATATGTGAATAGGTAAGCATGTTCCATTATTGGCAACATCATCGCTTACCATCAGGTCAGATAGTGGTCAAATACAAGCCTAACCATAACAAAAAAAAGTCCTCACAAATAAAAAAAATATTACTTACTTCTTATTGGATTTAAAAACAAAATAAGAATGCAATTAATTCATGAATCCCCAAGTGACCACCGGTGGCCGCGCATCTATTGTCTTACTATTGTGTCTCTAATTGACGGTATCTGAAGGGTTAGGTAAACATCGATATAAATGTAAAATTTACAGGTATTCTGGGATTTTCCGGTAAGTACAAACAAGTTTCTTTAAGGAAAAATAAGAATAACAAACACAAACATGAAACATACAGAACAATGTAAACAAGAGATTACATGAAAATTTCAAGGTCTTGCATTCTCCTTGAAACAGATACCTAATATAGTATAGTTCATAAACATGTCTAACTAACGAATTTGACCGTCCGATAATTTACACGTCACATAGACGCACTTTTATGACTCGAGATTCTAATAAGAATTAATTAAATGAGTCTTTTAAACTATGTAAAAATTAATTTTGGGATATATTTAAATGAATGACTATTTTTTAATTTCCTGAGCGCTGTTTTCGCGCTAACAGAACAAGTAATGCCTCTGAAAAACTGTTCCTCTAAATTATACGGCTTACACAAAACATTTTTGAAATACATAGGTAGGTATGATAACAATACATAAATAAATCAAACAAAGGAAGACATATGTGCCAAGTTAATTACGTTTGTTTCATACATTGAAACCATATCTAAATTGCGTACATGTTACATTAAAGGCCCGTAAGCTCTAATCACTGAAAAATAATTTAATTAATATCACAGTAATAAATCTATAGAACAAGAGCCGTTTTCTACGAAACTGAAGGATGTACATACCTTGATAGATGTTTTAGTAATTGGTTCTTTATTATAGTCACCATTTTAAATGATAAATTTGTTATAATCTAACTAAATAACACAGAATTTATCAAAAATCATTATCGCACACACGAATTCCCACATCCAATGGTACTTTTTATGTGAACGAGTGAGTGAATGATTCATACAAAATGTCAACATCGACCGAAAAAGTGTTGATATTCTCGTTTCAGGTAAAATATAAAGTATCCTGTTCACGTAGTAGTTCATTAATATTATTCAAGTCAATTATATTTTATAGTTGAATTTCCTCGAATTTATTAATTACATTTTATGGTTTTCAGGAAATTTATGTTTTTTTTCAGGAATTTCATTTTAAGATAATTATCACTTGAAATGCTCAACTTAATACTGCGTGCAAAGGAGTTGTGTCATGGAAACGGAACGCAAACATGGTAACCAAACCGCGCGACATTTGTTTAACTGTTGCTACGTGTTTAATCGATTTTCTGTAAAGTTTTGATTTCATTAATTTATTGGTTGAATCAACAAGAAAGATTTTATAGTGAAAGAATATTGGACGACATACTGGCTGTTTAGAGTCTTTGAAACGACATTTGTAAGATTCCAAAAACAAGATAATTTTGACAAAGTCTTTTGTTGTTGTTTTCAGAGCTTGATTTTCATTTACAATATTAATTTATTTCGTATTACAAACATAGAGCTTCGTTGAAAACTATTTGTTGGTTGTTATTAACTGTACTACTAATCAAAGATTTATTAAATTTACTTTACTATTAATTAGAGCTGTAATAAGTAGATACTCAGTTTGCTACAAGTTTATTGTCAGGCGTTAGTAGATTTTTGGTAGGAAATTTGATTTACAGTTCCTCATTCTACACGTGTTATGTTACGTTGACGCAGTGGTACTTCATGCGTATACAGTGTATTGAAATGTTCTTTAGCTTTTGGTATTCTGTAGAATTTTGTCCTATGTCTTGAAGATTAGCTTTGAAATAATCTGTTGATTTACTGGTTTGTGACCTAAATGACCTACAGGTTGCTACATGGCCATGTAGCAAACTGCAGATCGTGTTGCCGAAAAAAACGTGACAGTGCCAAATGGCAGTCTCATACAAAATAAACAAGTTATCCACCCGTAACACATAAAAATACTTATTAAATACAAACTACATTGTAACTGAAGCTATATAGACAATTTGTCTCTTGTCCATTCGCAAACCTAACGCATTACCTAGAAAAAAAGTAGGTACCTATGTAAATATTTACGTCTAGCCTGGATTGAAAACCATCAAGATTTATTCAGTAATTAGTTTCTCCCACTAGACATTGAGGCACACTATTTCCTCTCGCTACGTAGGTAAACAAACAAGCACCAGTAGGTAAGCTAATTCCTTTTTTTAGCAGCAGTACCTACTTGCACGCTTCCACAATGGCACGCCAAGAGAAAGACGTAAAACTGAACTATATCGACACTGAGTTTTCATCCGGGGACTGTAAACAGATGAAATCAAAACGCTACAAGGAAGAGAATAACAACGAGGTGGACGAGCTATCGAAAGACCTCTCCGAAATGGGCTGTATAGTCGACGGAGTGAAGAGGCCAAATATATGCGTTGAATCGTGCGTCTACGAAGAATCTGGGTCCGAAAACGAAGTCTCGGAAGCTTACAATGAGGAAGACGCTTATTCTGATGAGTTTGAAGATGATAAAAGCGAGGAAGAAGCGAAGAGTGAGGATGAAGGGTCTATTGACTCTGTTAAATCTTTACCGAAGTCGATTGATACGAGTAGAGAACCCACAGCAAGGTCTTCCGTTAAGCTATCCAAAAGTCAGTCTTCTGTAACAAGTAAACCACCATGTTCTATGTCTGGGAGGTCTACCAGTTTTGGGTAAGTTATAGAAGACATTTACAGGAGTTGAGTTTTCCTAGCCTGCGCTGCCTTATTTCCTGCGACGGCAGGTTGCTGTGCTCTGATACATTACAGTCTAATATTTGTTTTCTGCTGCTGTCAGTGACTTTGCATTGAGACTGCATTTCAACATCCTTGTACAGAAAAAAAAATTAAACACACGCTTGTGTTTTACACCGAAAAAGTAGTATGAATCTTATTCTTTACCGAAAATCCATACGTTTTATTTATTCAAACACGAATTATTTAACGATAGAAACAAATTCAAAATCTGTCATCTCTTGATTAAAGGTCAGTTTCTGGTGCAAAATCCCGTCGAATCAACATGTCTTTCACGAATGAACGTCTTCGGGAAATCGAAAGGCACAACCATATCCTGCTGTCGAAGATCTTGAGTGCCAGGAATGCAAGGAAGAGTTCCATACCTGCAAAGGAACACGAAGCCCCCCGGAGGCCTGTGCCTTCAGCTGCCGTGTGCCGGAAGAATCAGCAGAGGAAGATTGATCATGAAAATATGGTAAGTGCTTTAAATATCAAGGGACTGAACCATGACGAGTTAAAATGTCTGTTAGTAGAGAAAGAGGAATGCAGCTATACATCCTATATAGCTCCATCCCAACAGTTCAGTTTAGATTGTAAAATGGATCGCGTTAAGACCTCGTAGTAGCACTGCTGGATGAAGTTTTACCAAGAGGCATCGTAAGATCGATAGTTATCACTTCTTTACTGATACAGAATGTCTGTCAACAAGTAGTTTTGTTGTTAGAACTAACTTTTGGCAAATATGGTGATCGCCAGAAGCGTTCAAATGTATTTGATATACAGAACTGACAAGACACAGTACGGCCGAAATATCTTAAACGCTCCGAACTTCGCACGATTGGCTGCGTAGTAATTCTTTTTAAGAATCTTATGGCGAATTCGTATTGCACATATTTTTGAGTAGGTATGCGGAATAGTTCGGAACGCCGACTTCAGACATTTTAGACCGTATTGTAGGTGATTTGTAAATGTAACATCTTTGAAAGATTTCTTCCGGACGCTTTGAACCGGCAAAGATCTAAATCTGCCAATCTCTATTTTCAGAAGAGGCAGAACCCTAAGCGTTACTGTCGCTAAACGTCAGCCCCCCATCAATTTGAACAGTATGTGATGTCCTAAAATGCCTATTTTAGGCGTTCTATTTAGTTGTTCGTCTAATTTAGTTACTTTTATTTGCATGCCCGCTATCACAGTCGCTAATAGCTTCAATCTTATCTAGTATGGCTACATACGTCCCGATTTAAACAAAACATTTGTTAGAAGTTATTTTAAAAGGCTTTTAGGTAACCCAATTGACTTCTTGAAGAAATTGTCATTCAATAACAGTAAATGGGGTGAATTGAAACTCAGGGGTGAATAGAAACAAAACTTCAAAGGGTATTTTCACGATATTTGAATATTTTTTGCCGCATTTAACTATATCAATTTATTAATTAATTGATATTTTAAAAAGTCGATGCCTTTTTAGGAGCCGATAATATGATATCAAAGTGAAGAACAAAACCAAAATTTTGTTTCTATTCACCCCTGCGTTTCTATTCACTTCTGTTTTACGGCACTGTTAGACAAACTGAGAGGGTTGTATTGTTTGATTTTAATGATTTATAATTACCAATGTTACGGCCACCAATCAACATACAACTTGATACTTACCTGCAAAATAATAAAACTTAGTAAAGGTAGATATTTCGGGCGCGTAGCTTTCGAAGGTAAAAGCGAAATATCTATCGTACTACCGGCTATTTCGGTATCATTCGGCCCTTAGTCTTCTGCTACTAGGACTAGTTCAGAACATTTTTTATATTAAGCCTAAGACTCGGGATGTCTGTAGACATACTTTTAGATTTCTAGCCTGTAATTCACAGGAACTTTCTATCTTTCCAGATCCTTCTCAAAAAGATCCAGCGAGTGAAATCGTCGGCGTATAGCATGCGTCGTTGATACAGGAGAGGCGTCCAAAGCACGGGCGCAAGTTTATGCCAATGTTGTTCAATGTTACTATACTTTATTCTAGTGATGTTATCGTTCATAAATTTATTATACGAGTTTTATACTGATTTGAAGTTTTAATTTTTTGAGTTTGTATCATCGCTATTTTCCTCATCAATCATGATCGCAGCTGTAGGATGACCACAGCTGATTATGGGCATCTTCTAATTGTTGCCAAACCAACCGATTTTGTACTTACGTGTTGCACCCGATTGCTGTTGCTTTCACCAGTCAACGGTCCACCTTCTCATCGTCACTTTAGCAAAAAAAAGCGGGACCCTTGTTCTAGATCTGACCCCAAAAGGTCGCTTTGTGTCGTCTTATATGTGGACACCTCCATTTAATATAATATGAATAAGCCACGATACATTCAACTATTTACAACGATTTTTTGTTGTCACGACAAAAGGGGTCCTGGCCACTGGGTAAAACGGGGTGAATAGAAACTCAGGGGTGAATAGAAACAAAACTTCAAAGGGTATATTCTCGATATTTAATTTTTTTTCCGCATTTAACAGTATCAATTTATTAATGAATTGTTTTATTGTAAAAAACTGTTTCTATTTACACCTGAGTTTCTATTCACCCCGTTTTACGGTACGCGGCCTTGCCCTTTCAGCAATTTGTGTGAGATTGTTTTGTTCGCAAGAGTTGACGGACTAAAGGAGTACAGGAAGGTTTTAGTCAATAAAAGTCTGACGCTCACTCTTTCTCCACCCAGAGAAGGAGAAGTCATTTGGAAATTTCCCACCGAGAATAAGAAAACTAAGTATTTGTTATTTCTTTATTGTGTAAACCTAACACAGTGTTGTCTTTTTAACCCAAAGATTGACTGTTAGAGAATGCCTTGTTGCATTAAGTCCGCCTATGTACCACTTTTGTACATGAAGTTTAAATAAATCCTACTAATATTATAAATGCGAAAGTTTGTATGTATGGATGGATGTATGGATGTTTGTTACTCTTTCATGCAAAAACTACTGAACGGATCTCGATGAAACTTGGTACACGAGTAGACCATATCCCAGAGTAGGTAACACAGAGGATACTTTTTATCCTGGGATTATGTACGCGGGTGAAGCCGCGGGCAAAAGCTAGTAATAAATAAATAAAACTAATAAGTAGAATGAGATGGCGTGACGATTTGGACTCCTACCTTAAGGATTGGCCAGAAGTGGCTAAGGACAGAAAAGAGCGGAATAACGGAAGGGAGGCCTTTGCCCTGCAGTGGGACACAACGGGCTCATAATAATAATAATAAGTAGAATAGCTTTATTAAGCTCCATCTAAGGACCTTCCGAGTACTCAAATGAAAATTTCAGTAAGTGAAGTCTGAAACTGTCAAAAGTTCTTAGATCTAAGCATAGATGGCGTTACCTACATCGAATTTAGAGTTTAATTGCAAATAATATTAACTAACTTGGAAATTATTCTTTATTTGAATTTTTCTTTTATCATCATCATTTCAACCGAAAGACGGCTGGACATATACCTCCCCCAAGTGTCGCCACAACGAATGGTCCCGTGTGTCTCACATCCATCGCATTCCCTCGACTCTCACCAGGTCATCGGTCCCACTTGTGGGATGCCTTTCGACGCTGCGTCTGCCGGTACGCGGGGTTCATTGTAAACTCGTCAGTGTCGAATAGTCACAGAATAAATGTATGTGTAAACTCGTCTTACATTTATTTTATCTTATTAAAATATTTTCGAGTAAGTATTGTAAACTCGTCACACTTGTTTTCTTCATACAGACTATAGAAAAATCAAACAAAAATAAAAAAGAAAATCACTTATTTTTTAAATCAAAGACAATTGGCCGTCACTCCAGAACCTATCGGCCCATGTTCTTTTATACATAGTTCATATTGATGAAATGATGAAATAATCTTCGTTAAATATGAATACCTTAGGAGCAGTTGTAATTTTCTTAGAAGCATTAAAATAGAAAAATGTCAACTGTATTGATGAACCATAAAATTTTAACGATTTGCGTCAACCCCCGTTATACATTAAATAGTAGAATTATGACTGTATTGTAGTGATTTCATAATACATACGCTGATATTCCTGAAATATGTGGGTAGTATGCAATAAATAGTACCAAAGTACCTACTTATGCTAAAGTACTTATAGCATTGTGAAATACTGTCGTATTGTTCAGAATTACTTACGTGTGTACTCGAGTCGTGTAAGGAAATGCGTCAGATCAGTAAAATTAACAATGAGATAAATACCTTGTAATTGTTTAATTCATGAATCCCCAAGCGACCACCGGTGGCCGCGCATCTATTGTCTTACTATTGTGTCTCTAATTGACGGTATCTGAAGGGTTAAGTATCTGCTCGACATGACTGACGCAATTTTTACGTAGGCAACTGTACTTTTTGATAAATGATAAGTATCTTTTTTTTAGTTGCGAGAATCACCCAATGACATCCCCCGCTCTTGGGCGGAGCGTGAAGGCATAGGAGCGGGCTTGCGAACGTCGAGCAAGCCGGGTAAGGTAGCTCGCCGTCCGACCGTCCGGATACCGTCCGGACCGAGCCCAAATCGTTGACGGCGCTTACTGTTTCACGCGCGCCTCAATGAGATGTCAGCAAACCGTATGGGCCCAGCAGGGTCGGAGTCTACTGGGGGCCATGGGGTGATGCAAGATATCCCCGGGGCGCTGGAACAGAGGCAAATAAGAAACAGGAGTGGGTTTTTAGTCAGTAACAGACTGACATGCTCTGCCGCTCCGCCCCAGAAAGTGAGAAGACATTGAATGATTGCCCACTTAAAACGTTTTGTGCGTATGGGTGGGAGGTACACCGAGTACTGGTGGCGTCATGTAAGTCTGGTGGTCCGTTGATGGAACGGGAGCCGACAACCGCGAAATTAGGTTATGCAATGCCGACGCACACTCCCCGAAATGCAACCGGCTGTAAATAAGTCCATTTTGACTGATTTCTTTCACTAGTTTTATATCTGACTAGCGGCCCGTCCCGGCTTTGCACGGCCAATAAATATAGCCTATGTTACTCAGGGTGAATGTAGCTTTCAAATGGTGAAACAATTTTTGAAATTGGCACAGTAGTTTTTGAGTTAATTCATTACAAACATACACAAAAATACAAATTTTCCCTCTTTATAATATTAGTGTAGATAGTGAACTTAGATATAAAACTACTGACCAAGATAATAAGATAAGATGAGTCAGAAATTCGTTGGGGTTACTTGTTTTTTCAAGCGTTGTCAGATCTTCCATTTCTTACAACAATCTCTATTACTAACATAGCAAACAGATTACATATTACTCAGACAGGTGGGTACACAAATTAGCGACAGGATGTGATTTCAGTTTATAGAAACTATTTTTAACGTGAGATTCCTAGGTTTTATGGCGAAATCTTTACACAATTGGCTGGTTTATGAAAGAGTTATTTGAGGATTATTAATAACTGCTAAGTAGTTGTCAAAATGTTTTGGTTTGTCAAATACTCAATTCAGAAAGTCACCCTTAGCGTCCGGGCATGAAAAACACCGTTTCATGCTTCTTTTTGAGCCGGCCTTTTGTTGTGGCTCGTGTGGCGCCACAAAAAAACGCTTGAAGGCGTTTCAAGCTTCTCCGGCCAGCTGTTGCATGCTTCAGCTGTTTTTTTGTGGCGGCTACTAGCATTTTTTTTAAGCCCGTGTGCGGGGACACTTAGTTACCCCTAAGTCACAGGTATACCACCAGATACCTGGGGCAGCCAGCCTACTAAAACTAATTTAGCTACCACGGAATAGCCATGAAAGCGTAGAAAAAAAACCACGTTTCAGTTCTACCCTGTTATTTATACTTTTATGGTTCTACCGGTAGGTATTTCCGCCCGTAAACAGTGTAATAATTGTATAGATACATATAACATAACAACGTATCATCACAATAACATTATGCTCTTAAATAACTAGCTACATAAAATGCTTATCGGCGTTGGCTGTTTGTGCAGCGTGACCTTTGCGTGTTTGTCCCCCGCGAGCATTAGGTGCTTTTATAGGAGACGATGCTTTTGCGATCCGACTAACTAACCTAAGGACGTTTGTGCACTCAGTTCACTTGTATCTGATTCGTATTTGTGCTGCCGAACATCATAAGGGCAGCATTAGGGCAGTGAACGTATGGGCCTCAAAATAACGCCGCTTCAAGCTTCTATTTGAGGCGGTCTTTTTTTGTGGCTCGTGTGCGGCGGTGCCGCCACAAAAAAACGCTTGAAGCCACTTCAAGCTGCTCCGGCCACAAACTTTGGCGAGCTTCAGCTGTTTTCTGCGGCGTCATGTAGCTTGGTTTTTTGGCCGCTTCTAGCGTTTTTTTTTGAGGCGGCGTTTTTTTGAGGCCCGTGGGTGGCCTCAAGCGAAAGCATACGCTCTCTCAATGGTTATCGTTCTATGGCGTCTCTAATTACGGTATTCGAAAGATTTCAGCTTCATCGACCCATCCTACATAAACAGGAATGGAATTGTGGAAAAGTCGGACAGGCCAAACGCTTCTGTCAAATGAAAAGTTCATGGAAACCAGTTCCCTAGTTTCGGTAGCTATGAACCACACAGGAGGGTTTTCATGAAATAATAAAATCCTCCTGTGTCCCTTTAGGTATCCTTTGCGTTTCAGGGTCATGGTAACTCTTTCGAACAATCCCGCAACCCGCAATCTGGTGGGAGTTTTGAAGTATTTTTCAAACAAAAACTACGAAGGTCTTTTGTTTGAATAATACGTACGGCACGTAGATAAACTCTTATTTTGCCATTACCTCCCCAACCTACATGACATGTCATGTCCTGTCTTTCTCTTGGGCAAAGGCCTTCTTATCCCTTCCTCACTCACTTCTGACTTCTTTGGCATCTTTTTCAACATTTTCGATGTCGACGAAATACAATACGATGTGTCGTGTCGTCGTAGAATCGTTGTGTGTAAAAACTCCGTGTTATTGTTCATCTGCCTTATTATTCAGTATTCATTCCCTTCATATCACTTGATTATTCCTCATACATATTTGTTTTGATGGTTCACTTATTTTCCTGCATCGGGAATAACATTGTTTATTTCTTTAGTCAGAAATTCTCTAATCAGGTTACTGTGTCGATGGGTAAAAAAATCGGGATTGTTTGTTGTTGTAATAAATAAGGTAAAAGTGGATGTTTTTGTAGGTTAGCTCAGTTTTAAGTAAGGTTAGGTAATAGTCTTATTTCTATACCTTGTTAAATTTTGGCATTTTTTTTGCTAGTGACATGGTCATCTGCTTTCTGCTCAAAAGGTGACCAGTGGTTTTAGAAACCAAAGGGTAACTGGGGACATAATAGGTGTGGTTTTAGTCAGTAGTAACCCAAAGATTGACCGGTAGCTGTTAGAGAATGACTTGTTCCTTTATTATTATTATTTCCTTTACTTTCAATAAACACATAAATTACATTTTTAAATATTTCAATATAAAAAAAAAACATTTAAAAATATAAAAAAAAGTAGCCCACCGGTATCGGGAACAGGGTCCAAGCTACCGGCGGTCAGGGCTCCAGAGAAAGAAACCTCCTAACTATACGAGCCGTGTCCAGAAGTACCGCTTTCTGAATCAAGCCCTTGATCCAGCCGCCTAACGAGAGCCTCTTAAGGTATTGGTCGAGGCTCTTGGCTATTAAGCCATTGGCTGAAACAACTATCGGTACAATGATCGCTGAATCCACTTCCCACATGTCGACAACCTCGCGAGCCAAGTCAATATACTTGATTTTTTTATCTTTCTCGGCTTTCACGAGGTTCTCGTCATGCGGAACGGATATGTCAACAATCATTGCACGCCTCTCGCATCGGTCCACCACCACTATATCAGGCTTATTGGCCACAATAGTCCTGTCAGTGATGATGGGCCGATCCCAGTACAACGTGATATGACCATTATCAAGAACTGGGTCGGGCTCATACCTATAGTATGGCACTTCCGATTCCACAAGAAAGTAGTTCAGAGCAAGTTGCTGATGGATAATCCTGGCTACAAGGTTGTGTCTATGCAAGTACTCTCCGTTAGCTAGCCGAGAACAACCAGAGATAATGTGACGAATTGATTCTCCCGGACGGTGACATGCCCGACAGATGTCAACCGTGCCGTGTCGTTATTATTATTATTATTATTATTCAATAGTACATTGTTACACTAGGGGTGAAAGTTACTTATTTCGTCCCGAGAAGGAGTTGGCGGCCGAGCGTAGCGAGGTCGCTAATTCGAGGGACTAAATAAGTCACTTTCACCCTGAGGTAAGCACTGTGCTTTTCATTACGAATACAAGGAAAGTAAAAATAAAATAATAAAAAGTTTGTTAAAGTTAAAATTTAAACACAATGTAATTAAAATTTTGTCAGAAAATTGTATAATTTGATCCAATTTTATCTTGTGTTGTATTCTTGTATTGTGTTGTTAATTTATGAATTGAATTGATGTATGTTTTTGATGGTTTTATTATTTGTTTGTATTGTAATATTTTAACTATTTATTTTGAATTAATTTAATAATTTTGCAATGTAATTATTTATTTAATTAATTAATATGCTTGTTTAGTGGCACTCATTACCAATTTTTTTTATGTTTTGATTTGTATTGTATTGTGATGTTTTAATTATTTATTTTTTATTCAATTAAGCACTTTGTATGTAATTTAACAATATGCTCGTTTAGTGGCACTTATTATAATTATTTTTTTTGTTAAAACGAGGATAATGCAGTGGGCTGCAATATTGTTACTACTGAAATAATTTATTGTTACTTTGCTAAACACTGTATATTGTGGCTGTTAATTGTCCCTAATAAAATAAAATAAAATAAAATAAACCTGAGTTATCGTACCTATGATTTTAGGTAGGTATCTTTCTTCTGATTTAGGCGGTAAAAGGTTCCACTACTGCTTGAACCTCTTCTCTTATAAAATTATTATTATCACTATTTCAATCTGATGAACTTATCATGTTAATACAAATCTTTGCAGTACGGAAATGTAAACAAAACCCAAAAAAAACCAATGTCTGATTTCTCACTTTCCCGCCATTTTGTTTTTTTTTCTGTAACCGGCCAGCTATTCAGCCTCATTAATGAAAAATTAGAAATCAATTGTAATCTTTTACAAATAAAGTATTTTAAAGAAATACTTGAACAAATAAGTCGCTTAAAGATATAATATTATTTAATTAATACTTATCTTTAAGTTATTTGAATTTTATATCGCGTTGTGATCGACAGGCTGTATGGAAAATTAGAACATGGTTCAATAGAAATGTGAAGATAAAACTAGTTTTTTTTTTAATAATTTGACAGCTGTCAGTTGAAAGTAAAACTCCCTAGGGATGAAAAGTATCATAATTTCAACCCGCTCGACAGGCAACTTCAGACCTACTTTCAGAGTATGAGTAATGAAAAAAGTATAACACCGTGAAAAGGGCGCGCAATTCCATATGTTCGGGGACGATCATGCGCGACGCCATTAAGGATGCGCACAATCATCGACTTTTTAGTCTAACAGTATGTATCATCACTATTTCACTGTTTCCAATAATGCAGAGCGTTGTATTTCACCTCATTGTCTTCATGTTTGATTGAGATAGACAAATTGTATTTGAATTTAAGAAATACGTGATTTATTACTATTATTTACATAAAGTTTAAATAAATAAACATCCTGTTTTGAGGAAGTTCTAATAAGCAAGGAGGAAGTCCATTCATACCATTATAGGTACCTACATGAATTAGTTGACGTACTTAAAAACAAATATTATTTCAAATACACGTCGCCCATTCATTTTGAAGTATTTCGTCATCTAGTTATTTTAAGTACAAACTTCCATATTTACACCAAAAATAATTACAACTTCCTCTGTGATAAGAAATTTCAGAATTTTCCCACCGCTTCATTATCTGCTAGGCTATTCGTCACGTTGCAGTAGTAATGTCATTGGACACATCCCTACAGTAAACACATAAACTATCTTATACCTAAAGGTTCTATTTCCGATAACGAAACCGGTATACGCTTGATGCGAGCTTCTATAACTGCCCCTAGAAAAACAGTTTTAATATCACCCAGATCAAAATTCTATCACGAAAGGAGGAAGAGAGTGATCACGGGCTTGCGGTTAGCAAGCAATAGGTAGCTCACCGTTTAGTAAGGATCAAACCCGGGTGGCGATGGGTTGTGTTCCACGCGCGCCTCAAAGAGATGTCAGTAAGAATCTGAGGGCTAGGTAGGAGGTCTGCCAGGGCAGCCGATTGTACGAAAATCTAGCTAGTGGAGCTACATTAGAGCCATGCCATGCGACGCTACATTACGCACAAATCAGACGTGGGCCACGTACACCGATCTGGACGCGACGGTCTTCATACATTTTATATGACAACTGGACTTGTAGAGCTACATTGGACCCACGCCACGGCGACGCCACGTGATGCGACACTACGTACGAATGAGGCGTGGCCCATGTGTGCTTCGGTCTAATTTAGTTACCGGTTGATGAAATTATCTCTTTTTTCTACGAATCTTCGTTTCTATCAATGAATCATTATACCATCATATACCTAGATTGACGTTGAAGTATACATAAGTAAAGCAATTAAAGAGCATGTTAGGTAGTCATATATTATTTGTTATCCTCGTCAACAATCCGTTTCACCAATGAATCATATTATGAAAACAAGTGCACAGACGGTTGTTTGTCTAAAGCAAAGGTCTAACAAACAATATAGAGGCCATATGGAGCAATCTTTTTGCTGGACAAATAACGATGTTCTTGGAAATATTAGGTAATGCTAGATGTTATCGAGACTGCGTTTTACTTATATGTATATGTTATTTGGTTGATGTTATTGTATAGTGCGTCAGAAATCAATGAAGAGCAGTGGTAGCCGAGTGGTAACAGCTCCGACTTACGAGTGGTAAGTCAAGGGTTCAAACCCAGCTAGGCGCGTTACTTTGCAATTTATTTCATCATCACTGCTTTCAAAACGATGAAGGAAAACATCGTGAGGAAACCGGCATGTCCTAGATAAAAAAAATCGAAGACATGTGACATCCACCAGCCCGCACTGGGCCCGCGTGGTGGTTACGGCCCATTCCCTCTCCTAGAAAGGAGGCCTGAGTCCCAACAGTGGGAACATTATAATGCCGAATATACTATATTATACAGTGCGTCAGAAATCAGAAACGTTTATTTCACATAGACCATTTACAGGCACTTTTGAATAGCTCGCCGTCCGACCGTCCGGTAACCCTCCGGACCGAGCACCAGACGACGGCACTTAGTGTCCCACACGCACCTCAAAGAGACGTCAGCAACCGTAGGGGCCCAGCAGAGTCGAAGCCTACTGGGGCCATGGGTGATGCGAAAAATATTTGAATAATCACCACCATCATCACATAACGCTGAAAGAAAAGTAGTCCCCGCTTTGAGGAATGGCTGGAAGGACGCCACGGCGCTCACCTTCCGCATGACGCAGATCCTCACCGGACATGGTAAGTTGGAGAAGCTCCTACACTGGATTCGTGAGGAAGAAACTTCCGATTTTTCAGTTTAGCCAAACATGTTTTTTCAGAAGAAATGTTCATTAACAACTGTATTTCAAGGTACGTCATCTTTTCCATTTCTAAAAAGTCTGCATCACAGTTGAAACTAATTTCAAGAATTTCAATGACTCGCTAACAAAGCTCCGTCACAAACTCATTCATGCAATTAGTGCAGTAGTGGTGATTCCCATTAAAGTAATACTTTGCTGGGAATGCCGACGACCTGGTCAGGGTCGCGGGAATCCGATGGATGCGTGACGCACAGGACCGGTCGTTGTGGCGACGTTTGGGGGAGGCCTATGTCCAGCAGTGGACGACTTTCGGGTGATATGATGATGATGATGATGAATGCCCATTGTGTAACGAGAAACAAAAGTTTACACAATCTCTTACTGCTTTGTCCTTCTCAAACTTCTGATATTTAAATAGAAGAGTCTTCTCAAAAACGCTTTATAGAAAAAAAAAAACAAAGAAACCAATCAATACATAATTTTGAAAAAAGAATAACGTACCTTTTTAAGGGCATGCAACTCGACATACATTTTCACAGTTTCGCTGTTTTTTTACGCAATTATGACGTTATTACACATTTATACCTATCATTAGATATCTATTTTGGAAATAAATAATAAATCTTGTGGATATTATCTAGGATTCTATAGAAATGAATATATAGTAAATTTGTGTAAAACTAATCCAGTAAAGACTTCTGAAGATCTGCTATTTTGCATCAACTTTGACACTTCGTAATTTACTCTAAAAGTAAAAAAAGGATCACAATAGAAGCCTTGCAAATTTTATCAAGATTCTAAATAACGACATTTTTTTTTTTCAAAAACTTTAAAAGTTTTTTTTTTATCGTGTTTTCTGGAACAAGTTTTGCAAAATATTCGGATAAATCATGGAATTATCGAATGCTAACAGAGCTTTCAGGCATTATATCTCTTTTTTTGATTTTTTTTTTCGTCACACATCGCGTTGGATTTCGTTAAATGAAGTAACAAGCTTTTAAATCATGTTTAATGTCGACGATAGGCGGGTGGAAAAGTTTATTTGAACTTATAATTCCAAGTCAATCCAAAGATACACTTCAAAGTAACCCATTTTAAAAAAGGTAATTTCATTGGTAAATACCAATTTAGGTAATAGTGTGATTTAAACCAGTTATTTGATTGGGGTAAATTCTACAGTTATCCTCCTCGAGTCGTATTCCTCATTACTGAGGGTCTTGAAGTTCCCGCTGGATTAGCTTCTTAGTAATGGTATTTCGCCATCTGTGACGGTTTAGCGTCATGAAGTGCGACGTGCAATTGGGTGTCCAGTGTGGAGCGGACCTGATCTACCCATCTTATTCGGCTGCGGCCCCTTGGTCGTTTTCCATCAACCATGCCAGTTACGATAAATAAGCAATTCAAGGTTGTGGCCATTTTTCTTGGCAATGTGGCAAAAGAACTCTAGTACTCTGCGCATGCAGGTAGTCGACAGTCTAATCTTGACGTACAGTTATATCGCGCAAGCATTTTATTCTCTTCGATCCACAAATATTCTAGAAAAGGGTCGAACTAAAATATGCAGAGTCATGTTTCAGGATGACTAAACATATTGACTATGTTCAAGTGTTTTGTTTACATCCCCTTTATCTCTTATTACCTTGTCCCTCCATTCACGAAGGTTTCATTAATGACTAGTGTTGACGAATTATTATCGTCAGTTAGCAACAGCCACGTATCTAGTGACGTAGTGTCTATATTTGAGTGTTAATAGACTAAAACAGACTACATAATTATTAGTAACACGCGTGTTTACGGCAGAAAGCACGTGTGTTACGATGATGTACGATGTTTACCTGATTTAGATATTATAATGCGTGTTTTGTTTGTGTATGGACTAAAAGACAAGCTGAGCTGCTGCCACGTAGGTATGCTACGTATTATTATGACATCTTTAATTTGTTTAATCGCCGGTTGGTACCACAATCCTTCATTAAAAGCATCTAAAAGGGCCTCTGCGAGTTGGTTTCGGCTCCTCGTACGCCTTTCAAAGGTCCAGGACCTTAGGGTCCTGAGTTAAACAAATAAATAAAAAATATATATTTATGAAATATTTAAAAATGTAATTTATATGTGATTATTGCAAATAAAGAAATAATAATAATAAATTCATTTATTTCAGGCTAGAAAACCCACAGTAAAAGAACAAACAAAAACAAAACACAGAACAAAAACAGATGACTTAATATTGACGGTATACATCGCGTAGCGTTAAATAAAAAACGCAAAACCTGAAATTAGTTTGATCAGAATAACGAGCCGAATCAATTAAACCACTTTTTAATATAGGTTAGGTACATTTTTAAAAAAAATTCTTCATTAAAAACGTCGACCTGTCTATTTATGAATAGGTCAAGCTATCACGTTCTCAAACCCGCCCAAATAGGTAAACAAACACAAATAGTTGTAGTCCAATCAAATTTTCTCATACACGGAGTAATTAAGTTATTAGTAATGTTTTTAATATTATAGCCCTATGAAGCATCAGCCATATTTATTTTATAATTATATACATCTTAACTATTAAATATTATAAATTAATAGGTATATACAAACTTAAAATAATAATATGTACAAACGAGTAAAAAAGGCACAAAAACGGGGAAAACTCAAAGGGCATCAAAAAAGTAATTAAGTCTTTTTTTAATTCAGATATGAATTTTAAACAAACTTATAACTGCACATAAACCTTCAATTATTTTTTAAATGTTTTTTTTCTCACATAATTAGGTCGATTGAATTAAAAATCATTTGGGGTGTCTAAGGTATTGCGCATTTAACGTTACACGTTGTATGTATATATGGTATACGCAACGCTGTCAGACGCGAGTAATTTTTATTTAATAATAATATTTTTTAGTGGAAAGTAATAATGTTGCAACTCACTATTTGCATTTACCTTGTCTTCAGGCCGTCCGGTAACTATGCGGACCGAGCTTAAGTCGCCGACGGCCCGTTATGTCAGCGAAATAGTAGAGGGCCAGAATGTTCGAAGCCTACTGGGGCTATGCGTCGTCCGAAAAGGAACCTCGGGGTCCTGGGACGCAAGGCAAAAAAGGAATGGTCCTTTTGTACCAAGCGAGTTTTAGTCAGTAAAAGTCTGACACACCCTCCCATTCTACCCTAGAGCGACGATTTCCCTACAAAAAACCGAATATTAGTTTGACAAAAACATACTCGTACATCGTAGTAAATAAGCATTCTTATTTACATAAATATTTAATTAATAAGATTATGAAACTATCACATAAATTAAAAAAAATTTTTGTTGATTAGAAAAAAGCCCCCGAATGTGATACGGTTATGAAAATGATGCAATACCATAGATAATACATCTATTTCTTATCTAGGTACTTACGACTAAAAGTAGGTGAGAATCATTATCATTGTTTGAAATGTCCACTGCACTTCTAAGGTAAAACGTAGAACCATATGCTTTTTTTGAATTGGGAACACTGGGAAATCATCTATTGATTTCTTCCGCTCTGGGTGAAGCGAGGGGCGTATCAGATTTTTATTGACTTAAGTGTTCCTCATCAGTGTTTCATCAGTTGTCCTCGGGGCCGCGGTAGCTCTTTCTTTTTAGTTGATTTAGCCATTATTTTGAATAGTAGATCATCAGCCTACAATAGCGGTAGCAATCCACTGGTGGGCATTGGCCTGTTGTAATGACAGGCTGACCATTATCTCACCATTGGCTTGACCATTATCTCACCTGATGAAAGGGAAGGCCTAGAAGTAACCTATTCAGGTTGTTGCTATCAGGCATCACCCGCATCACAGTCAGTCTTGTGTTTATGCCCAGAACACGATTAGCAAGTCCTGGGGCTTTACCATGACGTGATGAAATGTTAATCGTCCGAGTGAGAAACAGGGATGGAGCTATATTCCCTATATAGCTCCATCTCTTTAACAGTCCAGTATAGGTCGTCAAATGGATCACGTTTACGACTCGTGGTGGGGCTTCTGGTCTAAGTATATTTTTCTAAATTATTTTACACCTGTATGCTAGGTCCAGGCCTGTATGCGCAGGGCATATTGCTCGCAGGACAGCTGGCCGTTGGGGCCGAAAGGATCTGGAGTAACGACCGCGTACTGGAAGACGCAGCATCGGAAGACCTCATACAAGGTGGACCGATGACCTGGTGAAAGTTGCGGGAATCTGATGGATGTGGGACGCACAGGATCGATCATTGTGGTGACACTTTGGGGAGGCCTTTGTCCAACAATGGACGTCTGTCAACTACAATGGAAAATATTTATTGGCGCGCCATCTCTATTCACGTCAAGACCCATACAGCCGCTACGTAAGATCCTTGATATAATTTCACAACTCTGCCACAAAAGTTAACAGTCTGATAATACCTGAAAAAACATATGACTAACAATATCTGAAGTAGCTAAAAATAACACTAAACCAGTTTGCTAAGAGATAAGAGATGAAAATAAACCCTTATCTGTATTATTAGAGGCGCTCTTATCAGATGCTTCGGTTATCAGTATGCAGCCTATTTGCGTGTCCTCCGCGTGTTCACACATCCGCAACATGGGGGTAATAAATTGGGAACGTGACACATTTTTTAAATATTTGGTATCGGAGAGTTACTTTATTAAAAACAGCACAAAACATTTTGGGAACACATTCATTGTGTGTACAGATAAGGAGTAGAATTCCCTGCCGGAGTTAGGTCGTAGATACGGCACACGCGCTCGCGCTGCTTCTGACCATCTGACAGGCTCCTCGGTTTGTGTCGTTAGACTGGTAAAAAATTTGGAATTTAACAAGCTTTTCTATGGACAAATATCTCTGAGATATTAAGTGAAACACTACAAAACAAACAGTTATACAGCATACTTACACTTAAACGACTGAAGTTATTCAAACAATTTTTTCACACCTTTTGAAGTCAAAACTTTAACAAACAATTTTATTTAGTTTTGACAACCACTGCTTGTTGATGATTGTTTGGCCCACAGAACACAGGAATCTTACAGGTCTGGCCATCGGAACAAGAAAATGTTTGCCTGCTTCCAGTATTTTTTTTTTCTGTCGACGGGGAAAATCATCATTGACGAAACCCGCTCTTGGTTGGAGCGGGAGACAGTGTCAGAGTCTTACTGTTCCTTCTAGCCTTCATACCGGGGCTCTAGTTTCCTTTCGGATAACCCCGACCCCGGTAGGCTTCGACCCAGATGGGCCCCTCCTGTTGCTGACAACTCCTTGAGGCGCGCGGGAACAGTGCGCGCCGTCGACGCCTTGGCTCGATCCGGACAGTTACCGGACGATCGGACAGCGAGCTACCCATTTTAAAATCGAAAAAACGTACCAATTTTAACTATCATCGTTTTACGATACGTTAGCATAATGATACGAGAGATAATTGGGCTGCTGATGCTTATCAGCAGTCCAGTGGCAACAGTATATTCCTTTGATGGTCATAGGATAGAATTATAAAACTCTACTTTTTTTGTTAGTGGTTATTGTAAGTGTTATAGTGCAAATGTCAACAATTTTTCGTACATCATGCGCAATAGGTATACCGGAGGAGCTGATAGTTACAAACTAGGTTTCTTTAAGTCAGGAGTGTAGTGAATAGGTTACTTCTAGGCAAGCGTGCTCCATCTTCGACCACATCATCGCTTACCATCAGGTGTGATAGTGGCCAAACGCGAGCTGGTCAATAATAAAAAATACATAGATACACATTTTCGCCTTTATAATTTTAGTGTGATCTATGCCAAACGTTTCTGCAATTGTACAGCACCAATAGTAAATGTCTTTATCAATATTACTCACGTTCTAAATAAAGTGTTTTTCCTATGCAACAAATTGTTATGATAAGGGGACTTCTATGTCAACAAGACCAGCTGTTTACTATATATACTTATTTCTCAAGTTGTGAGTAATGCGTGGTCTTGCGCAGTTGAGGTTGAGGATTCAAAGAACACTCAGAAATTGTGAATCATTTTCTGCATTATAAGTGCATCAGTTTTAATTTTAATACTAGAACTTTACCTTAATGGTTTTACAAAAACTTTAACACGCCTTAAACCCTATTTCTCCCTCCTCTTAGAAACAACTTAAAATTTGGCAAGAATGGATTTGCCGTAATTCACTCCCTAAGGGGATGAAATTAATGGGATCTATTGTTTGTATGGAGATACCCACTTTAACGTAGACGAAGCCACGTCAAAGACAGAAGCTAGTCTATATACATAAAAGGAGAAATTGACTGACTGACGTATCCCGTTTACGAAACTATTGGGACTAGGAACGTGAAATTTTGCACAAGGTTTTACTTTATGATGTTCAAATTCAAATTTAAAATCATTTATTTCAAATAGACCAAATGCAGGTACTTTTGAATAGTCAAATGTAGGCGAGCACGAGCATTTCCAAAAATCGCCCCTTGAGGGAGTGTAACACTGCCCCTGATAGTTAAAAAGACGTATCTAACAAAAAGTAAAAACAGATAAAAAAAAAAATAATGAATAAAACGGGAAATCGGGCCATTTTTCCTTGTGTTAAAACCGCACTGGAGAAAGTTAGCAAAATATAAAGGAAAAAAAGGCAGATGCGCCTTTTTTCCTGATTCCGGCAATGTATATAACTCAAATCTGGAAAAAAATTATATGCGTCTTTTTTACTAACGGAGGCAGAATAGGGGTCAAAAGATTGTATGATGAAGCCTTTTTTCACTCAGGCGAAACCGCTGGCAAAAATTACTATAAACGTAATAAGTTACAATTAATAGATAATATCACACGCCATATCAACATTGAATGACGACGAGCAACGTAAACACACAGATAGTGGCGCCAGAGACGACGTGGACGTTATTTGCTATCGCGTGACCGCCACCAGATAACGTGGTGGTGTGATGGTCGGGTAACTGAAATGGGAGGCAGAAATTCCACTTCAAGGGACCAATGATTTTGAAATTTTAAAGTTTAATAATAATTTACGAAAAGTATTTTTGGATATTCTCCTATTAGCCAATCAAATCAAGGGAGGTGCAGAGATTGATTAAAGTGCAGGTATACCATCGCGGCCATTTCTGCCTGACCACTTAAAAAAAAAAATCGCATGAATCTTGCGGCGCGGCTCCAAACCAAACCCCTTGAAGTTTCGTTTTGAGTGCAGCAAATGAACTGATCGGTGGTCAGGTAGAAGTGTCTTCAATGGTGCATTACAAAAATATTACCTACCACAATTCAAAGTAACACAAAGAGTAATGGGAAAGGCCGATATGCTCGGAGTTTCCTTGTGAGATCTCATCAGAAATGAAGATATATGCAGGAGAAACAAGGTTACCGACATAGTCCGAAAAATTGTCAAACTTAAGTGGCAGTAGACTACATTGCCCGCAGAACCGATATTCGATGGCGAAGAAAGGTTCTGGAGTGGTGACCACGTAAAGGAGGACGCGGCGTTGGAAGGCCGTAGACGCAGACGTAAATCTACATGCTAAGCTTAATAGCCTTTTTTCTAGAACTATGCGAGAAAATCGAACGGTGAGCGATGAAAAGATGAATCAGAGAAGAAATTCACTTGGAATTCAAATGATTCTTCGATCTGGTGGGAGAGTCGGCTCAAATTGTACCTTTGTCCAGTCAACACTATACGTAGTACAGGCTACAGAATAATGGCTGAAATGTTCAGGGGCCTTACCATGAAGTGATAAGATGTTAATCGTGCCTGTGAGAAAGAGGGATGGAACTTATACATCCTATATAGTTTCATCCCTCTAGCAGTTTAGTTTAGGTCGTAAAATGGATCGCGTTAAGAGCTCGTGATAAAGCTTCTGTTCAGGTGAAAAATCGCATACCTACATCTCGGCCTCGTGCTTTGCCCGCTATCTGTACTATCTAATATTATAAAGAGGAAATAATTTGGTAGGTAGGTAGAAGAGACACTGGACAAACACATAGGCTACCTTCCACTGCTGAGCACGGGTCTCTGCCCGCGCGATATAAACTGTAGTCCACGCGGGCGAATTTCTGCCTCCCATTGTACACTTTTTTCTTAAAATGTTTGTCCTATATATTTGTTTATGTGGTGTACAATAAAGAATATAATAAATAAATAAATAAATAATTAATTTAATATATAAAATTTCCATGTCACAATGTAAGTTACCGTACTCCTCCGAAACGGCTTTACTGATTTTTACCAAATTTTATATGCGTATTCAGTAGGTCTGAGAATCGGCTACTATCGATTTTCCATACCCCTAAGTGATAAGGGTTGTTCACCCTTAATTTTTTTTTTTTTTGGACGAAATTTTTTGTTTTAATTTTTTTATGATGTGGCATTAAAAAATACATACAACCCTAAATTTTTATTTTTTATCACCAACCCCTATTTTTTATAGCAAAAAATAATTTATAAGCCAAAACAACGTTTGCCGGGTCAGCTAGTATATATATATTTACTAGCTTTCCGCCCGCAGCTTCGCCCGCGTGGACTACAGTTTATATCGCGCGGGCAGAGACCCGTGCTCAGCAGTGGAATTATAGGTAGACTATGTGTTTGTCCAGTGTCTCTTCTTCCTACCTACCAAATTTGATCTAAATCCGTACAGTAGTTTTTGCGTGAAAGCGTAACAGACAGACAGAGTTACTTTCGCATTTATAATATTAGTAGGGATTTAATTCATGTTTCAGGTATTTTCCATCAGTCTCTCTCGTCTGGTCTTGACCATGTCCCACCTTCCATCCTGCATCACGCCCTGTTCGTGTGAGGATACAATGACAGCATGCCCTGGCCGAATTCTGAGCCAGGTCAGGAGTTTAATTAGTTTTGCCATCGATACAGTAAGAAGAAGCTGATTTTCTTAAATATTCAAAGAAATAAATGAAAGAGTTTCAAAATTATACCTTCATCAAAGACTTCCAAATAAGTTCACTTATATTTCGCTTGTCCCTATTAACAATGTCGGATATGTTTTATTGCCATTTTCTTTTTCTTTCACGAATCACTCTCAAAAAGTCCCTTTTTATAATAGCAGCAAAAAGAAAAAAAAAATTACGTGTAGTTTTTAAAATGGGCCACCTTAACATTGTCAGTGTGGCCCATTCGCCAGTTAACAATGACGTATGTCAAACTTTGACTCGCTCTCGTGTAAAGTTGCCAATTTTCACATCCGACATTGTTAATAGGGATAAGCGATTTATTCCCCGGTTGTTCTGTTGTTTTTGTGTTGTGTTGTGGCTAATAAACGTAGTAGACCTACTGATAAGCTGGACAGTTACGCATTTAAATTATGTTTACTGATCTTGTTTGTGTGTTTTTGTGGAAAAGTTTTTCGGAAAGAATTTTCAGACAATCTTGTTACCAATTGGATTTTTTTTTTGCGGTGGGCAAAAATCACCTTATGACAACCCCCGCTCTTGGGTAGAGCGGGAGATAGTGTCAGACTCTTACTGACCAAAAAACCCAGCTCGTTTCTTCTAGCCTCTTCATACCGGGGCTCGAGTTTCATTTCAGATAACCCTGGCCCCAGTAGGCTTCGACCCAGCTCCAGTTCCTGTTGCTGACAACTCCTTGAGGCGCGCGGGAACAGCGTGCGCCGTCGACGTCTTGGGCTCGGTCCGGACAGTTACCGGACGGTGGGACAGCGAGCTACCCATGGCTCGCCGTCCGCGAGCCCGCGTACTTGAATTAAATATAGTGAAAACACATATTTTTGGAAGGTCACACAGACAGACCGTTGTTTATTAACAACAATATGTTATGTTATAATACAAATGTTTATTTACGTTACTTTGTCGTAAGAAAACTACCAACGACAGACTTTTAAAAATTTCACTTGTGTCAATAAAGTGTATCGTACAAAAAATATGACGGAAATATGATAGTAAATTACAAGGAGACACAGGGATATTAATTCCTAAAACGCTTTATCATATTATAATCGAGTACTCGCTGTTTTCTTTTATTTTATTATTCATCATTAGCAAGCTGCATTTCTTCTTCTATCTTGAAAGATTATATTAGATCTGCCACCCGTTTTTGCCACGTTTTTCGTTACTGTTCCGCTCCTATTGGACGTAGCGTTATGTTGTTTTATAGCTTACTATCTTCTGCTCGCGGCTTCACCCGCGTACATAAAATAGCCTTTGTCACTCAGCAATTAAGCAGCTTCGTGGGTTCAATCCTCAGCCAGGCGCATTACTTTGTGTAATTTATTTCATCACCACTGCTATCAAAACGGTGAAGGAAAACATCATGAGAAAACTGGTCCTAGAACCTAGAACTAAAAATTCGATGATTGTGACATCTACCATCCCGCATTGGTCCCGGGTGATAGATTACGGCCCTTAGTGGGAACATAAAAAGGCTGAACATAGTAGATTATGATACAAGTGTGTAATGGTGATGATTACCACTAGGGCGGCATTTAGATCTGAGTCGACGGCGAAGATCTTAAGAGAGCCGAGGACGGTAATCACCAATATTCACATGTCATACGACGTTTTTCAACACATTAGATAAAAATTTGAACTTGTTTTCTTATCGTCCGGTAACTGTCCGGATCGAGCACAAGTCGTTGACGTCGCGCACTGTACCAGCGCGTCTCAAGGAGTTGTCAGCAACGGCAGGGGCCCAGCTGGGTCGAAGCCTGCTGGGACCAGGGTTTAGCTCTGAAAGGTAACCTCGGCCCCGGTATGAAAGGTAAGAAGCAACGGGGTGGGTTTTTTAGTCAGTAAGAGACTTTTTAGATATGGTAACATTACTAAAAAGTATCCCTCAGGCCAACTTAAATACTTTATAGCCAGAGTGCATCTCATAACAGTTCCAGTAATCCCAAACTCGATTAGATTACATTTGCCGATGGCCCTCGCGAGTACGGTTCGTGCGAATTCCGCCTCGATCGCAATGACTAACTTTCTACTCTTGTATCAAAATGTACTATTACTTCTCAGCTGTGTCGATTATTGCCGGCTGGCATACACAACATTTAACGTTACACGTTGTCTATATACTGTCAACTAATGCTTTGTTGTTCCAAAACCAAGTGACGTTCGGAATCTGGAATTTTCGACGGCATCATCGCATACCACGAGGTGATACAGTGGTCAAACTCAAGCCGATCTATAAACAAACACTGACAACAAAGGCTGCCTGTTTACTTCTGGTAGTAAACACTTGACAATATCATTACAGACCACTGCTGCATATTCGCAGATAATGCCGATATGTGTCGAGTGTGTTATCTAAACCAATAGTACTCGTGGGTGGTAAGGATTAAGGTACGCAGCTTCCACGAGGGGGCTTCGTGATTCGCTTTTGTTTACAAAATATGCTTTTCAACACACTCGCTCAGAAAGTGACTACATTCAGTTTTTTTTTTACGGTAGGCAAAAATCATCTTAGGACAACCTCCGCCCTTAAGTGGAGCGGGAGATAGTGTGAGACTCTTACTGACTAAAAACCCACCCCGTTCCTTCTAGCCTTTAAACAAGGCTACGAGCTCGGGATTTCTGATAACCCTGGCCCCGGTAACTGGCCCCGGTAACTACATTCAGTACGGTCTAAAGACCTTACCCTGACCAAATTGTTTTTTTTTTTGGTGGGTAAAAATCATCCAAATAACATCCCCCGCCCTTGGGCGGAGCGGGAGCAGGTGTCAGATTTTCTGTTCCTTCGTTGCCTTTCGTACCGAGGCCGAATTTTCCTTTCAGAAGCAGACCCTTGGCCCCAGTAGGTTTTCCATATACTTAATGTTAAGATTAAATTCGGAACACGTCTCTTATAACATAACACATATGATTGGGCAGAGCATCGCCGTGCCCTTGTGGGGGGCGATCGGCGGCGGAAACCTCTCGCGCCGGGCCTTGGTTCAGGCCATGGTCCGGAGCGAGGAGGAGTGGCAGGGTGTCGCCTCCTTCTGCGTAGCAGTAATGCTAGCAAAGGGGGAGGCCGACCGCATCAGGCAACGGCGCCACCGTAGACGTGGGCTCGCGGACGGCGAGCCATGGGTAGCTCGCTGTCCGACCATCTGGTAACTGTCCGGTAACAATGCGCGCCTCAAGGAATTGTCAGCAACAGGAGGGGCCCAGTTGGGTCGAATCCTACTGGGGCCAGGGTTATCCGAAAGGGAGCTCGAGCCCCGGTATGAAGGCCAGAAGGAACGGGGTGGGTTTTTAGTCAGTAAGAGTCTAACACTATTTCCCACTGCAGACCCAAGAGCGGGGGTTGTCATTGGATGTTTTTTGCCCACCAAAAAAAAAGTACAATTACCATACTTACGTCACGACTCTCGTTGAAAATCTTTGAAAGTATAAGTAATATATTTCACCCTTAATAAGTGTCGTCGTTGTTTTAATTAACGTTTTGACGTAAAACAACAACACGATGTTAACTAGATGCGCATCGATTACATCTTGTTTGTACTGAAAAAACGTACCGTCAAGGACGGATCTAGACAGGGGACAGGGGGAAAGGGTACGTGTTTACTCTCCTAAGAAGGTTTAATTAAAACAAGGGCAAGATTAACTCGTCAATATATAGGAAATAACGGGAAGGTTTGCTTATTTTCGATATTAACAAACTATGAAAAACTTCTAATTTATGTTCTTGGATAAATATAGCCTATAAAAAAACTCAAAATTTTTCAAATCTATGCCACCGTTCGCTTGATGTGCAAAATCACGCGCGAACGCAGGCGTTCGCTTCGGGTTTCAGTAGTCCGATTTTTTTTAGGTGGGAAATCATCCAATAACGTCACCCACTCTTGTGCTCCTTGTTTGCCTTGCATTACAGGATTCTTGCATTTTCCTTTTAGAAGCGAATCCCAATAGGCTTCGACCTTGCTAGGTATGAGATACAGA
This sequence comes from Mythimna lalbum, assembly GCA_949319445.1. Classification (NCBI taxonomy): domain Eukaryota; kingdom Metazoa; phylum Arthropoda; class Insecta; order Lepidoptera; family Noctuidae; genus Mythimna; species Mythimna lalbum. The sequence goes on along the minus strand of OX439357.1, from coordinate 11,363,090 downwards.
TTAAATACTAAGTTAATATAATAAAAAACACATGTAAATGCCTTTATGCCGCGAAGGGCCAGGCAGAGGTGCACCTATACATCCAAATTTCGCCAGTTATGTGTTTTTATCTCACATTTGACTGGAGGCAAGCCAACTACAATTTAGCTGACAACGACGATTTAGTGTTTGACCTGCTACCGAGATAATTTAGTAGTATAGGAAACTAAATAACACTTTACTCGACTCAGGAATCAAAACCTGGACCTCATGTTCAGTACCGTTTACGTCCCTGAGACCAATGAGGCAAATACTTATAATATTAATACTTTTTCATTCGTTTGTTTTTGCGGACAAAATAGCATAATTTATAGTTTCTGTATGTCATTGATGGGACATCCTTTAAGCCCCTTATAATTGATCTAGCCTTTGTGCCCCTCCCCCTCCAAATAAATCCTGGATCCGCCCTTGCTTACCTGTATTGCATTTCTGTGTTTTGAATACCAAGTGGGTTCTACAAATCGAACATTCACGAAGCCTAAAACGCGCATGCAATTTTCGGCTTTATGTGTGAAGATTTTACAGAGTATATTGGCGTGTATATTTATGCGTTTGTTGAAATAATTCAGTGTGGGATATGTATCTATATATATAAAAATCAATGCCACTTTTCGTTGTTATTTTATAACTCAAGAACGGGCTCACCTATCCAAACCAAATTTTTAGGCTTAGTTCGGACTATTTAGTAGATGGTTTATGTGAAGTTTGGTAGGGTAGAGTAGTGTATAGTAGGGTAGAGTAGGGTAGAGTAGGGTAGAGTAGGGTAGAGTAGGGTATAGTAGGGTAGAGTAGTGTAGTGTAGAGTAGTGTAGGGTAGAGTAGGGTAGAGTAGGGTAGAGTAGGGTAGAGTAGGGTAGAGTAGGGTAGAGTAAGGTAGAGTAGGGTAGAGTAGGGTAGAGTAGGGTAGAGTAGGGTAGAGTAGGGTAGAGTAGGGTAGAGTAGGGTAGAGTAGGGTAGAGTAGGGTAGAGTAGGGTAGAGTAGGGTAGAGTAGGGTAGAGTAGGGTAGAGTAGGGTAGAGTAGGGTAGAGTAGCGTATAGTAGGGTAGAGTAGGGTAGAGTAGGGAAGAGCGGGAGCGAAGCCGTGCGGGCAAAAGCTAGTCGTGTATATAATTAAGTAAAACAAACTTTAGGAGCTTGCGTCACTGGCAGCTGATAAATTAATCGGCCATGGATTAACTATTGTGTTTGTTTGTGACTTGGGCTAGCGTCATTTGTTTACTTTTGTCGAAGATTTCGTTAATTTTCGGTTCGGAATAACAATTTTTTCTTGTGTTCAGGATCTGTTTTTATTGAAGAAACTACTACCCATTTTAACCAAGAAAGTTATACTTGAGATGTTTTTTAATAATAATAATAATAATAATAATTTATTTATTTATCAAGCATTACTTATCACCTAGTGAATGGAGTCTCCTTTTAAGCAAAATAAAGCCTGTGTTAGGAGACTCCGCTCTTCCGTTTCTTATCTAAATAAATTTCTTATCTAAATAAATTACAAATTTTACTTTCTATGCTTATTAATTTAAACAAAAAAATGAAAATAACTAATCCGAAACCAAAATACATAAATAAAAGTAGATAAATATCTCTGATTTAAAGATATTAATTAAAGATAAATATATAATTTAGGTATATTGAAAATTATGTGTGAGTATTGTCATCTTTTTAGTTCAATAGAGCTTCAGTGTCTTCAAAGGTTAGTGTTTTTATCCAGTTTTTTAGGAGGGTAATCATCCAATCACTTCTACCGGGCACGGACACTTCTTCTAGGGCGGAGCAGTAGGGAATGTCTGGCTTTTACTGACTAAAATTCATTCCTATGTTCCTTATCTGCCTTGCGTTCCAGGTCTCCGGGTTTCCGTTTCGGAAGCAAACCCCTGCTTCGGCACCTACGGTTCTGCTGACATCTCTTTGAGGCGGGCGTGGAACACAACGCGCCGTCGATGACTCATTGCTCCCCGTCCTCAAGCTGACGCCTTCGGTGGCTGGTCACAAACGGTACGCAAGTAATTTCATTTTTGAGTTCTGTGAGCGAGAGGTGGTGTCAGACTTACTGACTAAAGTCCACCTGTGTTCTTTTAGCTGCATTTTAAGTTGCAGGGCCCGCAATGCCCAATTATGTTTACAAAAACTGCAAATATGTTAGGAAGCCCAGTAGCTTTAAATAACTAAGTTAACACTGTAACAAGTAAAAACTGAGGCAGTCAACAGTAAAAAAAAAACTGGCCAAGTGCGAGTTGGACTCGCACACGAAGGGTTCCGTACTATATACTTTATTAAAATCGAATAAAAACACCGACAAAATACTGTATGGGACCCCCTTTTAATTTCAAACTTTAAAATATATTTTTAATTGATGTCAACTAGTGCTTGACTGCGATCCCCTCTGATGGTAAGCAGTGATGCAATCGTTGATTGTGAGGCGGTCTTGTTTATTAGGAGCCTATTCACTCAAGCCTTGAAGAGACCTAAATTATACTTTTATTATTTGTTCTTGTTGCGGCAATAGAACCACAGATTCAGTTAAAATATCAACTCTTTACTTTACGGTTTATGAGATACAGCCCGCTGACAGACGGACTGACAGAAGGACAGCGAAGGCTTAGCAGTAGAGTCCCGTTGGCACGCTTCGAGAACCCTAAAAAGTTTCATTTTATTTGTATAATACTATAGATAATACAACATACGTCAATGTATGTAATCTGATGATGAATGACCGTCTGCCGAGCACTCGGCCACATGAGTAGATAAACCGTACAGAGGCAAAGCTTCAAACAACCTCTCGAATCGGTTGCACTACTACAAGCGCGCGGGGAATGTGTGAGTGACCACCGTCCGCTTGTTGCGTATTTGTTGCGTATTCGTCGCGTACGCAACAAGCGGACGGTGGTCACTCACACATTCCCCAACAAGCGGACGGTGGTCACTCACACATTCCCCAACAAGCGGACGATGGTCACTCACACATTTCCCAACAAGCGGACGGTGGTCACTCACACATTCCCCAACAATCGGACGGTGGTCACTCACACATTCCCCGCGCGCTTGTAGTAGTGCAACCGATTCGAGCGGTTGTTTGAAGCTTTGCCTCTGTACGGTTTATCAGTGGCGAAGCGTGAAATATTGAGAGAGGTAAGCCGGAGCAAAAAAAAAATGCTTGCCTAGCCTACTCCGAGCGCGGGCACGCAGTCTTGAGTCCTTACCGAAAATCTGTGATTGGCATCCTGGCTTCAGTCTTGTATAGGCAGATGTATCTTCAGTCCACTTTTACTATACGTGTAAGCACTGAGATATTGAAACAGTGTCTTGCAAGTAGGGTTGCCAGGTCCTGGAACTGAAAAGCCGGACAATCTATCCTATTTAGCCGGACGTTTGGTCAAAAAGGCCGACATTTTTTTTAAGTCTAATAAAATTCATGAAATCTTTTTAAATTCTAATGAAAAAACCATAAGATTAAGTGATATTATTGTTATACTATTACATGTCCACTTTGCTTGTGCTAGCGATACAAGGTAAGGCAAAACTCTAATGACAATTCTAAACAAAATGGTCTTTAAAAAGCCTAACAAAAGCCAAAAATGCTCAAATTTGGCCGGACACGCCCGACCCTACCGGACCGCCTGACTATGTCCGGCTTTATCCGGACGCCTGGCAACGCTACTTGCAAGCATAATAGAAGTGGCTTTGATAAAAGCCGTTTGTGGTGAAATGATGATATGATGTAAATTAAACAAAACTTAATCGACTAAGTACTAATAATACTACTTATACTCTAAAGCTATTCGTCTATTCTTTCTTACAAAGTGCGCTAAGACATAAAAGCCGGGAAGATTCTTAATTTTTAGTAAAGAACGTTTTTCTATAGAAATAATTGCTAGGTCAGATAATCGTTCTTGTTTTTGAATTACGCATGTTGATATTTATTGTAAAGGGATATATGAAAATGTTTAAAAAAACCAGCTCTGAGAAGAACTTTTGCGTAGGTGTAGTTTTAAGAACAAAATCTAAAAAAAATCGCACGAAAATTATCAGACTTCGCGCACGACCTTACTCATAGATCTAAACTCACCTCCCGCACGCGCACCCCCGAGCCCCGCCTTGGTGACGCTTGGGCCGTCCAGCATAAATCGTAATATTTTAATTTCGCCATAACTTCAAAACCAAACGTCCAATTTTAATCATTCAAAGACCAAATATTATCTACATAAACTGTACTTAGTGATGAAATAATTTATTTTGATAAGGGTCAATAGCATGAGTAAAATAAATGCGTTCAAATGTAATCCAAAAAAAAATCAAGATGATTAGATAAAAAAATGGTTGTTGTGCCTCACTCGACATAGATAGGTATACTGTTTCGCTGACTTTTTTGTAGATATTTATAAGATCTACAATTAATTAGAACATTTTACGGTTCTATCTTTAATAGTTCAGGCAGCGTACGCAAAATAAGTAATGTTTCTGGTTGATTTTTTACACCTTGTGTCCGAAAAACCCAAATATCTTACGGAACCCTATTTTTTTCCAAAATAAAATTTAGCCTATGTTACTCGTGGATAATGTAGCTTTCGAGTGGTGAAAGAATTTTTAAAAACAGTCTAGTAGTTTTTAAGCCGATTCAATAAAACTCTATCAAATAACTCGAAAAAAAACCGGCTTGCCGGAGCGCTTTAGAGCGCGCAGGTTCATCGACCTTTGTGTGACGTCATGACGTATTCTTGTATAGAAATTTAAACGCTAAAAAGCCGATTGCGCCTGCGGCTTATGTTAAAGCAACATGTTGTTGAAAAGCAAATTTTGTTGATTTAATGTCCATAGTGTATACTTAGTGTAGGCGTTTTGTAATGTTTCTTTGTAGTTTTATAATTACTGATTGTGCCATTTCTCAATTACGGTAGAGAGTGGTTGTGTTCTAAACTTCTGAAGGGAAGCCGGTGGGAATCGAGTTGTATGGAATCTTCGTCACTGCGGTTTATCTACTCATGTGACTCGGCTATCTGACCAGTCGTACGTGCCGTGACGACGTAAACATTCCGTTATCTTAAAGGTTGATTGATGCTTATTACGAAATGTTGAAAATTATCATTTGATTTAACATTATAACAATATGTTTTACATTGTTAAAAATTAAAATCGCTGATTAATTTCCATTTTACAAGCTTTTATTTAGTTTCCCGATGTTTGTCTGTCATCAAATCTTGTAAATTTTTGACCCACGTCCCGGTTACCGATTGAGCTGAAATTTTGCGTGCATGTGTAAATCAGATGACAATGCAAAATTATTATGACAAGGAGCTGATCTGATGATGGAACCGGAAGGTGGCTATAGGAATATAAATATATAGGTATACCGAGTTATATTCATTGTGCGTTTAGCTAAGGTGTCGAGAAGGCAGGGAAAGCTATATATTTTTATTATTATTATTTTTGTATATTAAATATATTTTTATTTTTGTATGAAAATAAAAGTCATAAAACAAAAGTTTTTGTTTATGATGTTAGTAACATAGTCCTGAGAGGTTGCCAGTGTTTTACAAATATACCCTGTATAGATTGAAGATTGATATTATTTATGTAAACTAGGTTACAATAACGAGTGTAAAACAAGGATTTTTATCCCAAAACACAATTATAATGCATGGGAAATGTTTAGACAAAGCGGTTAAGAGACCGGAATGAAAACAAACAGAGTGTGAAATGCGTCAGAGCTGGCCGAGTTGTGATGAGTGCTTTTTAACAAAACTGTTTGATCATGCGTTGAAGAATCGGAAGTAAGGAGCTTCCTCATTATATGGATTTGTGTAACGCCTCATTATCGAATGCGTAATCTTTCGAATACTGTAATTAGAGACATAATAGAAAGACAATGAGAGACTGAACGCCGTTCGCTTGGGGTTTAATGAATGTTCTGGTGCCTTTTTTTAAGGGTGGTAATAATCCAATGCCTTCTCCAACTCTGGGTGGAGCGAGAGCCCTGTCAGACTTTTACAGACTAAAACCACACTTGTGTCCACGGATATAGCTAGTGTCCTTCAGTAGCCCTTTGCGTTCTAGGACTACGGGTTTCCTTCTCAGAAATTCCCCGCAGTCCTAGCTAGCGACCCGAAGAAAGGCAATGTTGGAACGGGGTGGTGGGTATTTAAGTCAGTTTCCACCACTGAGGGGTCCAGAATAATGTACTGGATTCGTGGTATCCGTTTGTGCGCCGATGTCAAAGACAGCTTGTATAATGGCACGGGAAGCCTGCAGCAGGCAGTCTGTCGGTGTACACGGTACAAATGACGAGCAGAAACGCTTAGTAGGGACCGTAGAGGTGTTAACATTTACCTTCATCTTTACCCACACTGGCATATCGTACCATTATTGTAAAAACCAATCATCTGCATTTTTGTATTGTTATTTATATTATTATATTCGATCAAATCTTTAGATTATTGCCGAAGCTTTGTTAAATAAGTGTCATAGCTAATAACCAGTTTATCTTGTAGAGGCGAATGGATAGCTATAATTAACTTAATTTGGGTAAAAATGAGAACAGTGGTGGTCGAGTATTAACTTACGAGTTGTCGGTCGCGGGTTCAAACACTGCCAGGCACAATACTTTCTGTAATTTATTTCATCACCACTGCTCTTAAAACGGTGAAGGAAAACATCGTGAGAAACCGGCATGTCCTAGAACCAAAAATTCGAAGACATGTGACATCCAGCAACACGCACTGGGCCCGCGTGGTGGATTACGGCCCATTCCCTCTCCTAGAGAGGAGGCCTGAGTTCCAACAGTGGGAATATTATAAGGCCGACTATGATATGGGTAAAAATGCAGATAGTTAGTTTTTATTATTATTTTTAACATATCACTACGCAACTCAAGTGCCATCCCCAGCTCCTCGTTCATTCAAAACGCACAACCTACGCAAACACTCAATATAAATGTAAATAGTTACGTAGTCCTTCGAATTGATTCAATAGAAACACAACTGGATTCATCGTTGTGATAACGCGAACCATTTTTATGAATGACGTGTATTGAGCGAAAGTGCGTCATTTAACCAGATTTTAGTGTCATATTAATGCTGAGTTATGTATACCTTTCTTTTTTTTTTGTTTATTGTATAATTGTGCGAGGCACGTATAAAAGTTTTTCATTTTTTTTGTTGTAGCGCGGTAGGTGGCAATGGGCAAGGCACATTGCACGCAGAACAGATGGTCGATGGGGATGAAAGGTTCTGAAGTGGCGACCATGTACCGGAAGACGGCGTTCTGTTTGGCTTGTTGTTGGGTTGTTGCTGCTTGTTGGAGAATAAGGTGGACCGATGATCTGGTCAGGGTCGCGGGAATCCGATGGATGCGAGACGCACAGGACCGGTAATTGCGGCGACGTCTTTCGGCTGATATGATAATGATGATGATGATGATGATGCTCACAGTAGCAAAGTTAAGCGTAGGCGAAGTTTGCCCTTGCCCATAGCCTCACACCCGAAGGGGTCTCGCACAAGCGAGGGCTCTTTAAAGACGAGGGTTTTTTTTTTAATAATCGATTAACTTGACCGTGGCTTCGCCTGCATACACAAAATATAGCCAGAAAAAATGTTAGCAATCGGACCAGTACTTTCAGAGGTTACCCCCTTCAAACAAAAAAACAAAAAACGATTCCTAAAATTTTTTCACCAATAGAAAGTTGCTTTATTTCTGAGTGAGATAGACTATATTTTATGTGCGCGCGCGAAGCCGTGGACAAGAGCTCAAATAAAATACTAGTGTAGATGGGCTCGCGTTTTACCACACATCATCATCATCACTTACCATCAGGGAAAATTAAGCGACGATGTTGGCGAACACTTAGTTGTGACAGCCGCTGTCTCGTTTTCGAATTTATGAAAGAAAAGGGCCTCGCTTATGTCGCTTTGCCCACGTCTAAATTAGTCCACACTACGCCCCTGTATAGATACGTGTTCTATAAATTGAATTAGGTGATATTTCGTACGTGTTCCACGAGTTATCGGAGAATGAAGGTGTTTTGAAATTATTTAAAGATGATAATTCGATCATGATATTGCACTGTCCTTTTGATCTGAAGATTTGTGAATTGTCATGTACAGTCACGAGCAATAAACTAGAATTACGAAGATTTAAGATTAGAATTGAATAAATTATTGTTAGTAGGTACATCGCATAATTTTAAGTTTTGGAAGAGCGAAGTGCCCTACCACAGGCAATTTTGGCCTAAGGGGTCACTTCAACCACTACATGTAGTACAAATGTGAATGGAAAGTAAATTATTTGTATTTGGTTAAAACATATAGTAAACCAGGCATTCATGACGAGCCCCAGCATTTTGCTGAGCGCTGGCCGTTTTACGCGAATGTGACGCATATCCTACTTACGTGCTACTTCCTAAGTTGATATTGTTATTTGTCTTTTTTTAAAGTAAACGCCATGTTTGACGCAAATAAACTATTTTTTAATTACTCATACTCTGAAAGTAGGTCTGAAGTTGCCTGACGAGCGGGCTGAAAAGTATCACACTTTTCATCCCTTGGGAGTTTTACTTTCATCTAACAGCTGTCAAATTATTAAAAAAAAAAACTAGGTCTATCTTCGTGTATTCGTAATGAAAAGCACAGTGCTTACCTCGGGGTTAAAGTTACTTATTTAGTCCCTCGAATTAGCCTCGCTGCGCTCGGCCGCCAACTCCTTCTCGGGACGAAATAAGTAACTTTCACCCCTAGTGTAACAATGTACTATTCTTTCTTTCTTCTTTACATGCCCCAGTCAGTAACGATGTAAGTTTGACGGCGATATAAACTATTGACCAAGCCGTTCATTATTCACTTTTTCTTGGACTGACCGACATTTGACTATTCAAAAGTGCCTACATTTGGTCTATAAGAAATATATGATTTTGAATTTGAATTTGCCGTTACCGAGGAGTATAGGCTTCAGAAAATTACTGTTTTATGGCGCTGCTTGGGAGCTAGGACCTTAAAATTGTAGAATGAAACTTTACAGCTGGCATCGATGCTCACTTTCACCTACTCCTAATTTATCAAGTAGTGTGTAGCAGATCGTAGCAAATTGCTACGAGATTGCTACGAGAGAATCGTTTTGTTTTCTGCGAAGAATTTCGTTATATTATTATGAATGTTATTGCCATTGATAGGCTCGCGTTTGACCACTATCTCACATGACAGGTGTTTTTTTTTGGGCAAAATTCATCCAAGGACAAACCCCGTTCTCGGGCGGAGCGGGAGGTAGTGTCAGACTCTTACTGACTAAAAACTCACCCCGTTTCTTCTCCGTTTGCGCAGCGCGATACCTCATACAAAAACACTATTCTTACTTTTCAGACTACTTGAAATTTACGTAAATGTATGCAATTTACGAAACAATACAGACGAGTGGTGAATATTCATCGTCTGTTGTGTTTACTTAGCGACACCCCAGACGGCAGTTTGTTAGCATACATTAGGTACGTACACAGCGTGTTTGCCACGCCGGCGGTTCATGACCGATTGGTTAAATTAAATGTTTTATACATGTTTGTGAAGGTACTTTCCATCAATTTGAGCACATCGACTTTTTATGGCACCGTTGACCGCTTGGGGCCGTATTATGAATAGCTGCTATTGGCGGCTTCGCTAGTGTGGTAGTAGACAATTATAACAAGGAAATATACCCCCGGGATGAGTAGTAGCATAGCATCATCATCATCATATCAGCCGAAAGACGTCCACTGTTGGATATAGGCCGCCCCAAAGCGTCGCCACTACGACCGGTCCTGTGCGTCACGCATCCATCGGATTCCCGCGACCCTGGACAGGTCATACGTCCATCTCGTTGGAGGTCTTCCAACGCTGCGTCTTCCGGTACGTAGTCGCCACTCCAGAACCTTTCGCCCCATCGACCAATTCTGCGTGCAATGTGCCCTGTCCGTTGCCACTTAAGTTTGGCGATTCTTCGAGATATGTTGGTAACCTTGGTTTTCCTGCGGATGTTGTCATTTCATAGCATAGTCTTATGATGTTCACACTTTTGGGATTCATACCTTCTTTCTAGGAGAGGGCGGGCCGTAATTCACCACGCGGGCCCAGTGCGGGTTGGTAGATGTCATGTCTTTGAATTTTTGGTTCTAGGACAGGCCGGCTTCCTCACGATGATTTCCTTCACCATTTTGAGAGCAGTGGTGATGAAATAAATTACACTAAGTAATGCACCTGACTACTCGGCCACCACTGCTCTCCTCATAGTAAGTAGCCTATGTGTTATTCCAGGATGTGATCCACTCATCATGCTCGTACTCGTGTACCAAATTACAACCAAATCCTTTCAGCCATTCGAACGCGACGTAAAGAAGTAACAAATACACACACACACACGCAAATTTCTTTTTGTTAAGTTATCTTCGGTATATGCCGAGGGAACATACCCCCGGGATGAATAGTAAGTAGGTATCCTATGTGATATTTTCCAAGACATCTACTCGTGTGCCAAATTGCAACCAAATCCTTGAGCAATCCGTTCGAGCATGAAAAAGTAACAAATACGCACACTAGCAAACTTTTTTGTAATACAGGTACACTTGATTGGAGTCTTGGAAAATCTTGTGGAAGGTTGTTCAGTTTTGTCTACTGAGCAAGCCCTTAAACTTTGTGTAGGGCTGTATTTACACCCTGTATAAAACTATAACTAAGCAAGCCATTGTACCAAATTGTAGATAATCAATATAGGATTACACCGGTAGGATAATTAGGATAAGATTTGAATTAATTGCAGATTCAATGAATGAAATTGGAGGTCAAAGTCAGTAAACAGCACAACTATTATCTATAATCGAGGCTTATTTAATAAGCTTCTAGGGCTTATTTAAATACTTGGTTACGTCAGTGCTTGAAGCATATGATGCGTTTCTTTCACATTGTCTGATAACTTATCAGACAATGTGGAAGAAAAACAGTTAGTTTGTTGTTTTACTTGCAATATTTGCCTTTAGAGGAGATCTCGATTTCCGGCCACCGCAGGCGCGGGCTTGCGGACGGCGAGCAATGGGTAGCTTGCTCTCCGACCGTCCTGTAACTGTCCGGCCCAAACCCAAGTCGTCGACAGCGCGCACTGTTCCCGCGCGCCTCAAGGAGCGGTCAGCAACAGCAGGGGCTCAGCCGGGTCGAAGCCTACTGGGGTCAGGGTTATCCGAAAAGGGAGCTCGGTTCCGGTACGAAAGGCACGAAAGAACGAGGTGGGCTTTTAGTCAGCAAGAGTCTGACACTATCTCTCGCTCCGCCCAAGAGCGGGGGTTGTCATTGGATGATTTATCCCACCATGAAAAATAAGTAAAGAAAAAGCTCTTTATAAAATTAGCGTTATGTTATTTAATACAACACATAAATTCCAGAAGTAAGTGATAATAATTAGCGTGATTAAAAAATCAAGAAAAACTTCTTATTTCGCTTGGAAATTTTCTTTCTGATATAAAAAAACTGTCCTGAAATTTGCAAAAAAATAACTTCGTTTGCAATTCATGTTTTTTTTTTTTTTTCTGTCGACGGGGAAAATCATCATTGACGAAACCCGCTCTTGGGTGGAGCGGGAGACAGTGTCAGAGTCTTACTGACTAAAAACCCCGCGCCGTTCCTTCTAGCCTTCATACCGGGGCTCTAGTTTCCTTTCGGATAACCCCGACCCCGGTAGGCTTCGACCCAGATGGGCCCCTCCTGTTGCTGACAACTCCTTGAGGCGCGCGGGAACAGTGTGCGCCGTCGACGCCTTGGCTCGGTCCGGACAGTTACCGGACGATCGGACAGCGAGCTACCCATGGCTCGCCGTCCGCGAGCCCGCGTCTACGGTGGCCGGAAATCGGGATCGGAATCCCGGCGGTGGCGGCGGGGGCGCCGTTGCCTGATGCGGTCTGCCTCCTCCTTTGCTAGCATTACTGCTTCGCAGAAGGAGGCGACCGCCTGCCACTCCTCCTCGCTCCGGACCATGGCCTGAACCAAGGCCCGGCGTGAGAGGTCTCCGCCGCCGATTGCAATTCATGTCGTTTATACCTCTTTTCTTAAAATAAAAATTAGGTCGTGAAGATCGAAGCCTGTTGAAACACCTGTAAAAATAATAAAACGTGAAGTTTATACTGAATAATAAACAGCAGACATTGTTGTGGTACTTTTATGTTAAATAAAATTAAATATGAGTGAGTATGTACATGTTTTTTCCAAACATTAAGTAATTTAATATTCTTAATATACGGAAGTTGTCAAAATGACTTGCAATTTCTTTTAAAATGGGAAAAACTCGTGTAAAAACTTATAAATTATACATTCATAAAACGTTCCTCAAATAATTATATTAAACAAAGAACTCTAGAACATCTGAGTAAATAGAGAGTCGTCTTTAAGTGCGTATGAATGTCAAAAGTCAGATGTATTGTGGTACAAGACGTATTGTAGAGCTTAGTTCACAAGTACTTTTTAGAAAAATCATAAAAATCGGTCAAGCCGTTTTGGAGGATTTCAATAACAAACACTGTTACTAGATTTTTATATATTTGAAGTAATATAGAATGAAAAATGTATAAAAGTATCTATATATATGTATATACCAGCCTATGTACCAGTACTGTATATGAAGTTAAAAAAAAATGCTACAGGTTTAACGGGCTTTTTTAAAATAGTGATTTGTTAGTAGCACCTTTTTTATTGTAATATAATTAATGGACTCCCAAAATAATTAGAAAAGAAAAGAGTGAATAAAACCAATAAGGCTTATTTCAAAAGAACGTTCTTCTAAAAGTTTTGATATAACTATTAGAAGAACGTTCTTTTAAAATAAGTCTATGTACATATTTACGATAGAATAAGCCCAAAGTTTTTCTATTTATTTACTTCATGTAGAGTAGAGGTATGTATATAGGCGGGCTTAATACAACAAGGCGTTTTCTACCAGTTTACCTTTGGATTAAAAAAGACAAATGAAGTACCTTATTTTTAGTATATACGAAACCTGAAACACCTGTCTAATATTTTTATGTAAAGAGTTTATGTATAAAATTTCAAAACTCTATTATGAAAAATTAAAAAGTTATAAGCCAGTTATGGTACCTGGTTGGCGACATGAATACATGGTCTCCGGGCCATTCGGGCGACTAAGGGTTGTTTTGTTTCCGCACCCAGCTGTGCCCTGGTGCCTAGTGCCCGCTATGATCTGCCGTGACCTGTTTTGTACTTAGTGTCGGAGGTGACCAACTTGTGACTATTTTTAAATATTTTTGGGAAAAAATACCTATAACATGATGTAAAAATTAAAATTATTGGAATCGATTCAGTTACTGATTCTGAAGAAACTATATTCAGATTTCGCATATATTAATAATAACGTTGTATTCATAAAATAACGAACGGTCCTGTGCGTTTCGCATCCATCGGTTTCCCGAAACCTTCACCAGGTCATCGGTCCACCTTGTAGGAGGCCTTCCAACGCTGCGTCTTCCAGTACGCGGTAACCACTCCAGAACCTTTCGGCCCCAACGGCCATCTGTTCTGCGAGCAATGTGCGGAACGTTCATTGTGGCGACGCTTGGGGGAGGCCTATGTCGAACATTGGACGCATATCGGCTGAAATGATGATAATGATGATGATTAATAAAGTACATGCTAACGTTTTAAACTAATAAATACTATGATAATTATATCAAAGTCAAAGTCAAAATATTTTATTTCATATAGGCCTACAAGGGCACTTATAAAACGTCAGAAGCTAGTGCTTACACAAAGAACTTACAATATAACATAATATATACCTAATATATTTTTAGTGTATATACGTAAATTTAAAACACAATGAAAGCTATTGACACCATAAAACAGTTATTTTGGCCTCTGTGTACAATTGCGCAGTTCCATAAAATTGTATAGAATGACGCAGCTGGTTCTATCATCCTCGAATCGACAAGATACATAATGTATATTAGTGTATCACGCTTCGTGATTCTTTATTCTGTCTTTCAATGTTATGAATGACTTGTAGTTTGTACATCACATGTTCTTTGACCCCAATTATTTGTAAACATAATATATATTTGTTGTGAAATAATAATTGACTGGCCTGTTGGTCTTGTGGTTTGTGACCCTGACTGCTATGGCGGAGATCGTGAATTCGATTCCCACCCAAGACTGTTTGTGACCGGACCGATTGTATGGGAAGGCAAAATATGTTCACAATTTTTTCGGCATAGACGTTCTATACTAAATGCAATTCATATGGATTTGGCATCCCCTAAACGGATAAATATCCACAAATGTGTACGCAAAAAACGCTAAAGACTATGGAAATATCAAAGATATTTCTTTTTACATTTCGTAAATTTGCAGATATAAAAAATTAATTAAGTACCTTGCGAGTTTAACCAATAAAATATTTTATCTTTTTGTTCTAAAACCGACATAGTTCTGGGGCAACTATCCGGCTTTTAACCTAGTTTAAATAACTTTCTTAATACTAAGTGAAAATACCAACGATTATCCACAAATGATAACATACATAGACGATTGAGGAAGTCAGTTTTTAGGTCTCGATGACAACCGTCAGCTCAAAGACGATAGTTTCGGGCGTGCCGATTATTCGGTCACTTTTTGACCGGAGCCGAAACCAATTTTTTTTGCCGAAACTAGCTGAAGCTGAATCGCTGGCAGGCTCTAAAAGGGTCATGGCGAAGTCCGTAACAAAATTTTGCTGGCATATTTTTTAACGTCTTGTGATGAAAAATATACAAAAGTATATAGATTAAACTAAACAATTTTGTCTTAGACATTACTATGAATAGATACCAAGTAATAAAGATATTTCAGTTTAAAGTTGGTTGGATTACGAACTCCTTATGAATTTTAAAAACGCATTTTTCAACGAACGACAAGATGTCATGTCAAATGTTATGTTTTCTTCTCTATGTCTTTAGGCTGGATGGCTGTTGAAATGTCTAATGCCATGCCTTTTCTGGTGATGTGATTCTCGATATTACATTTATTGTTGTGACAACATCATAATATTGTGTCATTTTAGGCATTATATTCTTGTAAGCAGTAACGCGGAAATGTATTTCCGACGTATTTATTATCAATACATATAGCGTTGCATATTATGTTACTTGACCATGATTTATATTAGTAGCAACATTAAACGTTCAATTTACCCAAAAGCCATGACAGCCATGAATATAAAAAAACTAAGCCATGATTATTTATTTTCTTAAAAAAGCAGTTTCCATTTAATGACGATTTTTTTGCAGTCCTTAGACTGGCCATAATCTTGATTAGATAAAACAAAGTCAATTATTTCATTGGTACATATCATGGTAACATAAAGAAGGAAGTACATAATTAAGCAGACACTTAATAATTTCATTAACAATTTCCTCGCCGTTGTTCTTTTGGTTTCTAAGAATATTATTAAAAATAAAAATATTTTGTATGACGTAGTTTTTCCGGGTTTGGGTGTCTTGTGTGTTAGTCATATTTGTGAATGCACCGATGATACCGCTCTCTCCTTCTTTTGCCTAGCCTTGTCCCTTTATTTGGGGTTTGGCACCGATGATACTTACAGTAGGAAATTTTACTTTCTTGTTTTTTTGTCAAGACTAAGTAGGTAACAAGGGCTTCGTTGTGCCGATCGGAAGGAAACTTGAAAATGCGTTTTTTTTTTCTTTTTTATGTTTTGAACTGTCACACAACGCTGTCTAGTCTCAAGCTAAGCAAAGTTTGTATTATGAGTACTAGACAACGGATAAACATACTTATATAGTTTTAAATACATACATCTATATATATAAAAGAAAGTCGTGTTTGTTACAACACTTATAACTCAAGAATGGCTGTACAGAAATGGCTGAAAATTGGTGGGTAGGTAGCTTAGAGCCAGGTGACGGACATAGGATACGGTAGAGTAGGGTAGAGTAGGTTAGAGTAGGGTAGAGTAGGGTAGAGTAGGGTAGAGTAGGGTAGAGTAGGGTAGAGTAGGGTAGACTAGGGTAGAGTAGGGTAGAGTAGGGTAGAGTAGAGTAGAGTAGGGTAGAGTAGGGTAGAGTAGGGTAGAGTAGGGAAGAGCGGGAGCGAAGCCGCGCGGGCATATTGATAAATTATACTCAGACACAGAACAAATGATCATACTCATCACACAAACATTTGTCCTGGATGTGAATCGAACCCACGACCTCCCGCTTAGCAGTAAGGGTCACTAACCATTAGACTAACAGGCCGGTTCAAGTCGAAGTTTAGCTGTAGGGTAGGTCAAGGAAAACATCTTGTTAGAAATAAATGGAAAATTCAGGAATGTTATTTACAAAAATATGAATTACAGTTTTCCCAGAATAAATGACTACTTCGCACAATTATCACTTATCAGTACAAAATATTATTGTTTTATGTTTTTTATGAGTTATCAGAGCCTAGTTACGGTGATAAGGGAAAAACCGGTTGATACAATCGACGGATACCTACTAACGATTAGCGCCATTTATTATCGACTTAAATTGTTTAACAAATAATATTGAATTACGCGTCTTTTTATCATGATTTGGACTGTATTCTAGATTTGTTTTAATAAAACGTAGTGTGCTGATATGCGTTTTAAATTGTACTCGTGTACTCGGTGTCTATATACCTACTGTATAATCTACACAAGGTGTAAGGGACAGCCGATTTTTTTTTAGTTTCCTGTAAAAAATTGTGGAAGGTTGTTTAGTTTCGTCTACTGATCAAGCCCTTAAAGTTTGCGGAGGGCTGTCCCTTACACCTTGTATACTGTATATACTATAAACTGTATGAGAAGAAACGTTACCGAACTTTTCATCAAAAGTTCTATTTAATTTGATCTTCCTTCATATTTTAATACCAGTTACAGTGAGTTTTATACGATAATTGAGTTATCATCATCATCATATCAGCTGAAAGACGTCCACTGTAGGATATAGGCCTCCCCCAAGCGTCGCCACAACGACCGGTCCTGTGAGTCACGCATCCAGATTCCCGCGACCCTGATCAGGTCATCGGACCACCTTGTGGACAACCTTTCGTCCCCATCGACCATCTGTTCTGCGTGCAATGTGCCCTGCCCAATGCTACTTAAGTTTAGCGAATCTTCGAGCTATGTATAATTGAGTCATCATCAGCCTTTTTAATGTTCCCACTGCTGGGAGTCAGGCATCCTCTCTAGGAGAGGGAATAGACTAGTTTATAGTATTTATTTCATCACTACTACTCTCAAAACGGTGAAGGAAAACATAGTGAGGAAACCGGCATGTCTTAGAACCAAAAATTCGACGACATGTGACATTCACCAACCCGCACTGGGCCTGCGTGGTGTATTATGGCCCATTCCCTCTCCTAGAAAGGAGGCCTGAGTCCCAGCAGTGGGAACATTAAAAGGCTGATGATGATGATGATGATGACCCTACTCGTATCAGTACCTATTAATAGTGTGTACTAGTAAATTAGCTATTTAGACTGTAGGTACTAATTACTAATACAGTGTGAACCCAAAAGTGTCGGAACTCTCACAAGACTAGTCAAATTGTGACCATACATACAAGATTTACTGGTTTCTACTATAACTAATATTTTACAGCAAGGTATATTCGTAACAGTTGTTTTTTTTTCAGGAATCGGGCAAACTTATGGAGGCAAGGAGATTCAGTGCTCACTGAATTATGAATCATACCAATAACGTAAATATTTACTAGTGAAGTAAAACAAAATATTATGTTATTTACGCTTCTACGAATAACTCTAATTGCATTTCATAATTGTGAACAGTTTTCCTTTAAGTATTCGTATTATTGTCCGTCCCGCAGATGTTATTATTATTAATAACTAGCTTTTGCCCGCGCGGCTTCGCTCCCACTCTTCCCTATGCTACTCTACCCTACTCTACCCTACTCTACCCTACCCTACCCTACTCTACCCTACCCTACCCTACTCTACCCTACCCTACCCTACTCTACCCTACTCTACCCTACTACTCTACCCTACCCTACCCTACCCTACTCTACCCTACCCTACTCTACCCTACCCTACCCTACTCTACCCTACCCTACCCTACTCTTATTTTTTTTCCATAAGAACCTTGTCCTCACGATAACAATCACAACCAAAAATAAATCATCCAAATCGGTCAAGCCGTTTTCATGCCATGTCGTGACAACGGAAAACGGGGCTCATTTTTATATATATAGATAGATATAACGTACATAGGTATATACAGCAAGTAAATAAGTATTGCTAATAATATGTTTTTCTTGCACAACATATATTAATAGAATGACAGACTTAACAAGCACACAATAACAAGATATATGAAACATCTTGTTGTTATTTAATTTCGAAGTATTGTACTCAATTGCACTCGTAAAAGTTATGAGGTGTTTGTTAATTAAAAAAAGTAAAACTAAAAAATAATGGGTTGGAAAAGGGTGGGGAAAGGTTCCGATTCCGAACCATCTGTAGCAAATTACGGCAAAAAATCACGTTTGTTGTGTGGGACCGCCTAAAAACAAAAAATAAAAATAATTTTATTCTGCTTTAGTACCTTTTTGTAGCTGCATCAGAAATACATCATCTGTGAAAATCTCTGCCTGCTGCGGTCTTCCCTTCCGATTATAACTTGAGTGTCTTTAAGGCAAGAGTGAATAAGCTCATAAACTAGTGCATCTCACTATCAGAGATTGCATCACTGCTTAATACCATCAGGTGGGATCGCAATCAAGCACTAGTTATAACAAATAAAATAAAATAAAACAACTGTCAAACTATCACGGTTCATGTGATATAGCCTGGTGACAGATGGACCGATCGACAGACAGACGGACGTTCGGTGGAGTCTAAGAAATAGGGTCCCGTTTTACCTTTTGGGTTCGCAACCATAAAAAGCCATCTCATAATAGATTATGTTATTAATGGAACCTTGCTTTATGAGTGAGAACTAAAATTAACAGACCATTTTTTTAAAATCAAGATAACTTCCTCCGCCCTTTGGTGGAGCGGAAGAAACTGGAAGTCGCATAGTTCTCGGTGAGTCGGAACTGTCAGCGGTGATGTTCCAGTGAGTCGGGGTGGTGTTGTCCCGGTGAGTCGGGATGATGTGATGCCCCAGTGAGTCGGGGTGACACGTCGTATTTAATGGAACAAGAAAGAAAACACATATTCTGAGTTAAGCTAGCTTTCCAATCCCTGGACCTGCCAGAGTCGACTGATTAGGGGCCTTCTGTCACCCCATCAATCTGGACCCGAGATGGTGGCATAGTGCACGCACGCTTCTCTTAGAGGTGTGGGAGAGCGACTTTCCAATACGGGACGAGACCCACAGGGATCGGGTCAACATTAGTCCGGGGTAGTTTTGAATTTTAACGTTTTTTTAGTAAAACAATTAGCCTACTGATCTATATATAACAGCTGTAGTGACAGTGACGACACACAAACACACCTACGTAGATAATAATAATCATCTTCTGACGTAACGCTACGACGTCGTTTCAGTCGACTTTTATAGCAAAGATACATAAAAATGAGTACTTTATCATATCTGGACTTAGAGAGCTAATCAAATTTGCCATTATCAAAGTTTTCATCGTAGGAAATCACCAAATAATTGAGAGAGAGAATGTCAGACTTTTACTGACTAAGCCACGGTAAATCTTTTGAACAATACCGAGACCCTGGCGGGTATTGGCCCTAGAGGCGTCTTCCATTTTACAAGCTTTTATTTAGTTTCACCTGTCCCGATGTTTGTCTGTAGGCACTCAAATCTTGTAAATTTTTGACTCACTTCCATGTTACCGATTAAGCTGAAATTTTGCGTACATGTGTAAATCAGATGACAATGCAAAATTATTATGACAAGGAGCTGATCTGATGATGGAACTGAAAGGTAGCTATAGGAACTTGGTAGTTAAATGACACAACCCCATCGAGTTTGGGCTCGTATGATTCGTCTTGACGAGAACTAATTATATAAGTATACCGAGCTATAAAAGCTTGCTATGAAAAAATGATTTCATTAAATGCTTGTTGATGATTATATCTCTTCGAGGCGTGTGTGGAACACAACGCGCCGTCTTTCTAAGCCCTAACAGCCTGTTCACGACGTTGTGAGCGGTAGCTAAGCGCGGTGCGGCGAGCGGTAAGAACAAAAGTATGAAAATGTTTGAAGCACGCCACGAGACGGCACCGCTCGCCACACCGCGCCGCTCGCTACTATGACCGCAGCCGTAGGCAGGCCGTAAGAGGATTCATTAAGACGTACTATCTCTATAATTAAATATTCCAACATTCAATAAGGACCTAATTACCATTGAATAGCGCTCTACATTTGGAGCTGAGGTAATTCCCGATGGTACAGAAGCATCAAACGGACGATTCCATTATTTAGATACTATCATTCGTCAGTGGCTTTGCCTGCTTGTAGGCTGAATATTATCGTATACGAAATTATTATCGAGATCGATATACAGCAAGTTTCATATACATCTATAATGTTACAAATGTATAACAAATCCGTAGAAATTATTAGTTGTGCGCGCATCATGTAAAATGTACGAAATCGATGTAGATAACTTTTATACATTAAAATTGTGTGTATCTTGATAAACTACTTAGGCTTTATTTCATCGCAATCGGTTGACTATATCGAAAGATATATTACATTCATTGATCGTTAGACGGTACGAAGTTCGCCGGGTCAGGTTTTTGTATAGTATAATAATTTAATACCTTTGTGTAGTTAGTGTACAATATATAAATAAATACATCGTACTTAAAGACCCCTAAGTTGTAGCTATCAGGAAACACAGACTCCGGCAGGGAATTCCACTCCTTGGCTGTACGCACAATAAATGTGTTCCCAAAACGCTTTGTGCGTATGGGTGGGATGTCAACCATGTATCGGTGACGCAACGCCGTACGTCTTGTGGTCCGATGATGGAATGGACTTGGCGAAATTAGATTGTGCAATTCCAGTGCACACTCCCCGAAATGTAAACGATAGAAAACCGACAGACTAGCAACTCGGCGGCGATGCTCAAGGCACGCTCGAATAGATGAACTTATTTCGATTGGACTTGGTTTACGGATAAACTAAGCCCTGGAAAAGCACATAGCATACTTTTTTCCTGGGAGTATGTTCCCTCGGGATTATTTTCTACTTTCATGCGGGCGAAACCGCTGGCAGTAGCAAGCATTTAATGATAAATTGATATTTGAAATGATGTTGATCCTTTGTTGGTTTGTTTGTCTTTTATTTTTTCTTTCACAAACTCGGCAGCATTTACTTAATAGATACTTAATAAAGACACCGTTAAAATTACATACAATTATGGCGAGTTATACCATAAGAAGTTGCACTATTGGATCCCATGGCACTCTACTTCCTGCTACACTACTATAGATAAACGCAAAACTTAATTAAGTATATATGTGTGTCTATGTGTGCAATTGTGCATGTTACTCCTTCACGGTCGGGGTTGAACGGATTTGAGTGAAATTTGCCACTCGAATTGACCATATCCTGGAATAGCACACTTTTATCTGGGTCCCTAATTATCACACATACTTGAAAATGTGTACTATTAGGAGGTTTTTTATTATTATTGATAGGCTCGTGTTGGAAAAAGATGTGTGGTGTCACGAGAAAAGATAAAGTAAGAAAAAAAAACATCTTGTATCTGATAAAGTAAATCAGAGGAAGTTTAAAAGTGGCGCCAGTGACTGAAAAGTTGAAGGGGAATCGTTTGTATTGGTATCGTCATGTAAAGAGGAGGTATGAAACGCATGTTATTAAAAGAGTTATGAGTATACACGTGGATGGGTGAAGAGAGAGAGGGCGGCCAATAGAAGAGATGGATGGATTGTGTGAAGAGTGATATGAAAGAAAAGGAAGTTATAGTGATAGTGTTGCGCCGACCCCAAATAACACGGGACAAGGGCAGGAAGATGATGAGATGATGATGAGGCTCGCGTTTGACCACTACCTCAACTGATAAGGGATGATGTGGCCGACGATGGAGCACGCTTGCCTAGAAGTAACCTATTCATTTACTATTCAGGTATGCGGAACAGAGAGTAAAGTCCCACATACCTCCGTTGAAAAGGGAGGATCCTCCGACCAGACGGGTATTATATCTGGTGGGCAACTGCCCGATAGATGATTTTCGGGCTGTCGTATATATTCAAATCGGGCGGAGAACTTTGACTGCGCGATGCAGGATTAGTTCTTATGTGACGCTATAGATGTTGATCTGAAATTTTTTAAATATAGGTATGTGTAACAGGCTAGTTGCCGTAAAAATAATTATTTCGTCTCTTAGATTATTCAAAAATAAGCGACACGTATTTTTTTATTTGTAAATAAACCAAAAATGAAAAAGATATAGTCCATTAAAGTTACGTGTAACGTCACGCCGTGCTGCATTTTTTCGCAAAGAAAAAATACGTGCCCAATATTTTTTTATAATCTAAAATACGGACTACATAAAATGTAGTTTTGACCCTGGAAACTACCTTATTATAGGTACTGCCTTCCGTCAATAAATATACATAAACAAACCAGTCAGTGCGTCTACACTGAACCTGTTAATTTTCAAGCTTTATACTAAATATCTGGAGAAACTCCGTTCACCAGACGGTCGACCAATGACGTCTAAGTATATACCTACAATATTTTTTTAATCGTCTGGCCAAGATGGTAATTTTATTGGTTTTGGCTCGATCGCTGCCATACTGTTGACTCTAGCCTGACCTTAAAACTGATCGCGTGTGGCTACACGTGGTCATAAATTAGAAGCTCATTAAATCTTTTTTAATACACTTACTCGAAAGCTCGCTCATTTCCCTATCACTTTTAGACACGTATTATTTTTCGTACTAGTCCGGAAAAGTGCACGTGTTCGCAACCGCCATAATTTTATTACGTTTATCGTATCAGACTGGGCGCTCACGCGTCAACACCTGTTTTAAGTCTTCGTAAGTTTATTGAAAAACGTCGTTTGATACACGTGGAAATTTGCTGCCCTCGCCTAGCCAACACTGTCTGCAGAATGCCACCTCGGTCGCAATGATAAGCCTTCTCCATTTGTAATAAAATGTACTATGAATGAACTATTAGTTATGACGAAATAATACCAATCGCATAGGTCTCAATCACATAGGTAATCAATGTAAATGCTTCCCAAGGTCTGGCCGAATATGCCGCTTGAGACTACGCCGTGCCCTCATCTTGGAAGTCGGAGGTGGCTAGTCGCTGCCGGTCATGGTTATCTGTTGGAATGGCCATATTGTATGTGTTCAAAGCTTGGCAGTGCCTGTTACGCGCCTCAGACGGTTGTCGCAGGTTGTCGCACCAGAAATAGTGCAAACTTGCTACTTTGCCACTACTGTCCACTGAATTCTGCAGTATGGAGCGGAGCTATGGGGTCATGCTGCTGATAGGTTACGTGTTTTTAGGATGCAAAAAGAGCAGTCCGAGCAATTGCCCACATATCACAAGAAACTTCTGCAAGACCTTTCTTTGTGTCGCTTATATACTCACCTTGCCAGGGATTGTAATATTTCAGGCTGCTATGTTTTCGTGAGATCACATGCATACTTACAAAAGGCCCTGCAAATGGTATATTTGAAATGAATGCATCTGTTTTGGATATATAATTAGACTTAAGAAGCTAGAACCACATTAGTCCGAAGAACACGTACAACACGCCTGTTTTGTACGTCACGTGGCGTGGATCAAGTGTAGCTTTACAAGTCTAGTTGCCATATAAAATACATAGAGATCGACGCGCCCAGATCGCCGTGTGTGTCACACGTGTGCGCAGTGTAGTTCTAACTTTACCATAACCCTTGAACGGAAAGAGCAACTGAAGGAACACAGGGTTTTAGCTGGTATAAGTCAGACACTCCCTCTTGCTCCGCCCAGAAACGGAGAAGTTCTTTAAATAATTTCTCACTGAGAAAAACCGGTGAAATAAAAATATTTTAAAAATGAACTCGAATAAGACCACTAGGTTTCATTATAATAAGATGTTAATATGGCACAGGTGTTAAATATGAACACGTAATTCGTCTACTGCGTATATTCTTATTTACCTATAGGTACACATGCCATTTGCGCAACTCTATATAACACGTGAGCCATGAGGTTGTCGGCATGTGAGATGTGGACAAGGGCGGATCAGCCCTCAAAAAAGGTTGTGGGCACACAACCCTTTTCAGGGCTTTTTTTAAGGGAGAAATCATCGAATGACATCTCCTGCTTTTGAGCGGAGCAGGAGGGCGTGTCAGACTTTTACTGACTAAAACCTAATCCTGTTCCTTCTATACCTTTGTTCCAGGGCCTCAGGATTTTGTTTAGCACAACCCGTGGCCCCAGTTGGCTTCCACTCTGCTGGGCCCCTACTGGCTCTTTTCAGGGCTGAACCCACAGCTGACAGCCAAAACGGCCAAGTGCGAGTTGTTGAACAGTGTATAGGTAATTCCACGTGGGTAAAGCCACTACACACTATTAAATTAAAAAAACCTGTACAGCATAAGTTATGCTCCCACTACTGGGACTCGAGCTTCATACACCACGCGGACCCAGTGCAGATTAGTGAATGTCACAATGTCTTCGAATTTTTTTATTGTATACCTTCACCGTTTTGAGAGCAGTGGTGATGAAATATCACAAAGTAATGCTTCTGTCTAGGTTTTAACTCGCGACCTACAACTCGGATGTCAGGGCAGTTATCACTGGGCCACCACTCCTCAAAGCTGTAATGTTAGTATATTCAGTCACGAAACTTGTAAAAGTAGCATCAGTCGAATAACCGTGACAATGTGACGTCACAATCACTAACCTATTAGGGTCGTAGGCATGCTTATAGTGCCCACATTGCCGGATCCGCGCCTGGATGTAAAGCGGTCGAAATCTTGTTAGTCTTAGCCAACGGCCAATGGTCTTTTCAGCCTTGACCAAGAAATATAAAATTGGGGCAAAGGCTTTATATCACAGAAAAAATGATCTTGAAAATAGTTTGTCGAGAGCCAATTCAGTTTAAAAATATAAAATAAATATTGCGATGATGAATGATTGTCCCGCTGTGTGAGGCCGACCTTTTGTCACCTTGGTGGCGATTTCCAATAACGTTGGAATTGTATTCATGAAAATGTGTGAAACTAAAAATTATAAACTTACTAGCTTTTACCCGCGGCTTCGCCCGCGTTTATTAATTTACTTTAATTTAATAATAATATTTGTACTTGACTTTCCTCTGTCTTCCCCTTTTATCACGTTAAAAAAATATTAGCTTATGTCCGTCTCCAGAGTCCCAACTATCTCTGTACTAAAATTCATCAAAATCGGTTTTGCCATTTAGGCGTGGAGACGTAACAAACAAACAAACAAACTCACTTTCGCTTTTATAATATTAGTAAGGACTTGCTGCAGAAAATTACCCTAAGGGACCATACTCCCGGAATCAAAAGTATCCTATATGTTATTTCAGGATATTGACTATCCGTGTAATACTAAGTTTCATCGAAACCAGTTCAGGCGGTCGAGCGTGAAGAAGTGCGCCTCACCATCAACGATTGCAACACTGCATAGCATCAAGATGGGACCGCAGTCGAGCACTAGTCTATATTATTAAAAAAAAAGCACCTAACATACACACTCACAAACATTCGCCGTTGTCATATAAATGCGACCCCCGACTTACGTGGGTTCAAATTCAGGTTGGTAATTTATTTTCTCCCAACACCACAACTGCTCTCGAATTGGTGCAACAAAATATCGTGAGGAAAGCGGTTGAAATCTACTTACACGTGTGGTGAAACAGGCTGCACTTATTCCCTCTCCTAGAAGAGGCCTGAATTCCTTCTTTGTAAAGAATACAAGTCTGATTATGCTATGCTATTATTATGCAGAAGCCATTCTTACCGAGGAGTATTTATCACTTGGACTTCAGAAATACTCAATGGATACTATTCAGCTGCGTCAGAAAAAAAAAATTCCCTTGCTCTGGATGGAGTGAGATGGTGTATTTGATTTTTATAACTAATGTTGTTGTCTGACTTTAAGTCTGTAATTAACTGTGTTCCTTCAGTTGCCTTTTGCGTTTCAGGGCCGCAATAATTGTTTCAGGGCCGCAATAATTCAGCTACAAAGTTAGCAGCTACTTAACCTTTCAAATACCGTAATTAGAGACACAATAGAAAGACAATCGGAGAGCGAACACCGGCGTTCGCTTGGATTCTGTTCGAAGCGCGGCGGCATGTCGCGGCTGCACCAATGCATAGAACCATGCTACAGTCACTCTAGTACCTTCGTGCGAGATAGAATGTTGGACAACGCTACCGATACTTTACTAATGTGTCTTTTGTTAGAAGATCGTCTTCCTCTTCGACGTCTTGTGTATCCACAGCCACCCAGCTACAAAGTTAAATAATTTCTCTTCAACGTCTTCCGAAAAATCGTCATTTTTGTACGTGTGAACTCTGCAGTTCGCGACACCAGTGTAGCAGTTTGCTGTCGCGGCTGCAGGCCGCATTATTACCGTGATCGGAATCAATTTCAAGAGATTCAATAGAAACCAGTGGTGTTGTTTTGCAGTTTGCGGTTTGCACTCCATCTCAGACTTGTACCTTTATCTGACGGCGATCGTCATTTGTCTTACACAATACTACGATACTGTACATGGTGCTACGTAACTGAAAACAAAACTGGTAAAAACAATAACAGCAATAGTTTCCGATGTTGCGTATGTCAGACTCGTGTTTACCCATCTCGTGTCGTTAGGCACGCTCACTCCGCCCAAATGACGTTGATTACTCGAGATTGGCGTGACTCTACACTGTCATGCTAATCTTCGCACGTTACTATTGAAATTAGTTCTTAGGGTTTTGTACTCAGAGGATAAAAACGGGACCCTATTAAAAAGACTCCACTCTCCGCCTGTGTGTCTGGCACGAGGCTGTAGCTCATGAATCGTGATAGTTAGATAGAAGAAATTTTTACAGATGCTGTATTTCTGTTACTGCGCATATAATAATATAATATAATATTCCACAACTATCACACAACGCCGTCTAGTCCCAAGCTAAGCAGAGCTTGTGTTATGGGTACTAGACAACTGATAAACATAAGTACTTATATATTTCTAAATACATACATATCTATATATATAAAAATGACCCCCGTTTTCCGTTGTCACGACTTGGCATGAAAACGGCTTGACCGATTTGGCTGAATTTTTTTTTTGTTGTGATTGTTATCGTGAGGACAAGGTTCTTATGGGAAAAAAGTAAGAGTAGGGTAGGGTAGGGTAGGGTAGAGTAGGGTAGGGTAGGGTAGGGTAGAGTAGGGTAGGGTAGAGTAGAGTAGGGTAGGGTAGGGTAGTGTAGGGTAGGGTAGGGTAGAGTAGGGTAGGGTAGGGTAGAGTAGGGTAGGGTAGAGTAGGGTAGAGTAGGGTAGAGTAGGGTAGAGGTAGGGTAGAGTAGGGTAGAGTAGGATAGAGTAGAGTAGAGTAGGGTAGAGTAGGGTAGAGTAGGGTAGAGTTGGGTATAGTAGGGTGGAGTAGGGAAGAGCGGGAGCGAAGCCGCGCAGGCAAAGCTAGTTATAGATAAATTACACCCAGACACAGAACAAATGATTATGCTCATCACACAAACATTTGTCCTGGGTGGGAATCGAACCCATATAGTTGACTGAAGAAAAGACCTGAATTATGTAGCTAACACCGATAACAAAAGCCTTTTCCACTATGAGCAACCTTCAACAGTCGTCAAGCACATCTGGAAAATGCCAACAATACAAAAAGTACTACTAAAAACCAAATAAAATAAATATTTAAGTGGGGCTCCCATACAACAAACCTGTTTTTCAACAAACAAATACCAGAACAGGTGAAATTAAAAAAGGTTATAATATAGTGTCTAATGTTTTATAGATTAATGGTACGGAACCCTTTCAGCTGGATTCCGACTCGCACTTGCACAGTTTTTTTTTTATTGTTAATTAACATAATCTGCGTTGTTTCGGAATACCGAATCAGTGTTTACGTTTGGGGGCCGTGACTGCTCAAGTTTTGAAGACAATAGCTGTTTGTGGCTTGTCAAATACCAAAGCCTCTTCCTATGACTGTTAGGTTTACTTAGATACATAATTTTTTTGTTCCATGACTGCCAGCGGCCTTGCCCGCGTGATGGTAAAAATCTAAGGTTCTCCCGGAATAAAAAGTATCCTATAGGACATAGTCTTCCTAGAATAACACATTTGATACTTTTTACGTTACATCGAAAACATAGAAAAGTCTGTCTAAAGAGTTAAACAACTCACAGACAACAACAGAATTTCGTATAATATTTAATCATTTAAAAAATACATATATTCGATATTTTTATAAGGTTCTTCTATTAGTAAACAATGATCAAGATCTCTTAATCCAACTTCATTACTGAACCAGTGACTACATCAGATTTCATTTTGCCCTAATAATTACCCAAGTCGTTTGATTTTTTAGTTAGACTCTATATCAAAAATATAGACCTAGTTCAATCTAAATATTTTGTTTTCGTAGATAAGAAGTAATGTAGTGTGAGATCATTGTTACACAAAATAGTAATAGCTGGAGTACTGGCTCCACGCCAACTTATTCTTAGGTGATTACAACAAGGAAGTGTGAGAACTGATTGTTATGAATCTGTTCTTCTTAATATACTCTGACTGTTACAGCTGTTTTGACAAAACATTCTGATATCTCAGTTTGAAACTGTTTCGACGTTTGTTGTGACAAGGTTCTCTTAGGAGATAATTAAATGTAAACAATCTTAACATGTCTTTTATGGAAAAAAATTTCAAACAGAAATATTTTTGTAATTTTTCGGTGGATGAAAATCCAAATAACATCCCTCGCTTGTTAGACTTTTATTGACTAAAAACCCAGCCCGTTCCTTCTCTTAAATTATGATTTTGACAGGCAATGTATGTATATAATATAATATAATATAATATTCCACAACTATCACACAACGCGATCTAGTCCCAAGCTAAGCAGAGCTTGTGTTATGGGTACTAGACAACTGATAAACATACTTATATATTTCTAAATACATACATATTATAGATAAATTACACCCAGACACAGAACAAATTATCATGCTCATCACATAAACATTTGTCCTGGGTGGGAATCGAACCTACGACCTCCGGCATAGCAGTCAGGGCCACTAACCACTAGACCAACAGGCCAGTCAAATGTATGTGAGTATGTTTATCTGTTCCTTTATAGCTTCTAATTTACTTATCGGAACTCGACATATGACGTATCGTTAGAACCGTCTAAATCGTCTGCTGAACATAGACTAGGTACGTGACGTATCACAAAATTCAACATGCACCCTCTAGCGGATAAAAAGTGTTCTTCTTCCTGCCCTTCTCCCGTAATAATACGCGAAGAAAAGCCGTAGTCAGTAGTCACACTTTATTAACCTTTTGAACGCCAATCACTTGTATACAAGTTTGAGATTTTCGTGCCCTCAGCGCAACTACTTGATTAGAAGTAATAACAGTATAAAACAAATTTACGACTTTTACAAGACCTTTTATTTTGTTTTTATGGAAAATTGCCCTGTTATAAGTCATATTTTTAAATTTTTCACACATAATAAGTTCTTGTTTGTTTTATATTCAATAGAAACGTTTGTTAGTTAGTTTAACATAGAAACAATTTGTTGTGTGGCGCTGGAGGACACATCGCGTATTATATAGATTGGCGTCGAAAAGGTTAAAGTGTTTCGGTTGGTTGGAACCTATGTGTGACTGCGGCTTTTCTTTTCGTTTAGTTCTTGTTTTTCCAGTTACATTGTTTATTTCATCATCCTGAAAATCTTGTTTCATATTTTTTCAGCGTCGTTTTTTTTTGTCGTAGTCGAGATAAATAGATAAACCATCAGATAAATATTTTCGCATTATTGCCTTTCTAATGAAGCCAATGGGATTATGGGACGGCAATCCGACAGGACCGCGGAGAAGTCAGGTGCAAGTCCAACGGCTTTACCTACGTGCCTTTCGAGGCCCCCTTATAAAAGGCGACCTTGGTTGGAATGCTAGTTTGTAACCACAGTAAAGATGAATGAGGTTAGAAAGGAAATACGTTCCGATTTTGTACTACGAGTGTCGCCGCTTTAACTCCACCACAGGCAATAAACCGATACGAACGCGCATTACGCAACTAACTGACCACGCACACTTAGATCGCAAGTTTGCTATTGGTAGTTGAACTATGAGCATTGCACCACTTTTTGGCACGTCTGCCCCGCCCACAAGGCCATTCTAACCTGTTTCATCTTTTCTAAATGATTTATTATTATTATTTAACGTTGAAAATCATTGGAGAGAACAATGGTCTATTCGTATACCTAGTAACAGAGTTTAATAAATTCCACCTATTATGTTAATGTGCCAATATTTCTTGGTAACTATTACGGTACCGGGTACGGGGAATAACAGTGAAATAATGTTTTCCAGTGAAATATCAACATATATCAAGATTTCAGGTAACAGCATTACACTTTGATGTTGAATAATTACACTAATATTGTAAAGGCGAAACTTTGTTTATATTGTAGAATATGAATAGGTACATACATGGTTCATGTGTGTGCGTGCGGATGTTTTTTACTCCTTCACGCTTAAAAGGCTTGGACACGCCGTAATCGCGGCGGTAAGTTGCCTCTTTGAGTTGAGATGTTCCTGCATCGGATTCAGGCGAAAGATATACCTGGGTGTTACCATTGTATGGACCGCCCGGAGGACACGATGGAGCAGACGATAGAGGTGTGCCCCGCTTGGGCAGAGCACCGCCGTGACCTCGTGGAGGCAATCGGCGACATCGACCTATCGCGCCGGTCCCTGGTTCAGATATTTACTCGTGAGTTGAATTTTTATATATATTTTTTTGGGATAATTATGTATATTTACGTGGGCAAAGCCACTGGCAGTAGATACTA
Source organism: Mythimna lalbum (assembly GCA_949319445.1). Classification (NCBI taxonomy): domain Eukaryota; kingdom Metazoa; phylum Arthropoda; class Insecta; order Lepidoptera; family Noctuidae; genus Mythimna; species Mythimna lalbum. Next base: position 11,332,037 of record OX439357.1, on the reverse strand, counting down.
ATTTGTAATGATTATGTACAGTTATTTACAAAGTGGTAAAGCTTGATTGCATATAGAATGAGTTTACGAACGTCGAGCAATGGATAGCTCGCCGTCCTGCCGTCTGGTAAAGATCGAGCCCATGTCATCGACGGCGTGTACCTAATGTTTCCACGCGCACCTCGAAGAGATGTTCAAATCCGTAGGGGTCCAGTAGGGCCAAAGCCTACTAGAGCCATGGGTTGACTTGTGAAAGGGAAACCCTTGGTCCTGGAACGCAAAGGGTATCGGATGGACACTGGTGGGTTTTGGTCAGTAAGAAGTCTAACACGCCCTCTTAGGGCTATATTTCGGTTGGTGGCGGCGCAACCAGCCGCCGCCACCAACAAAATGTATTCAGCTCTATAGAGTTACTCATTTGGTGTCCGTTTGGTTGCACAACCAATTTGGTGGCGCGACTAGCTCGGACGTGTGGCGACTCTGGTGTCTGTATGTTGTCTAGTTTGGTAGCTTGGAGCTATATTTCACCGGAACGGTCACAACTGGTCGCGCCGGCATGGTGTCCCAGTGAAATATAGCTCTTACTCCAACCTACAAAGGGTGAAGTCATTTGGCGATTTCCATCTTCAAAGAAATGCCTGCATTTTACGAGTACCTAATAACAAAAAACGTACTCTGTTACCACGTAAACTAGACAACTTACAGACGTGAAATAATGTTAGGTAAGTAATTGTCTACATTTTTATGGGATTCTTCACATCTGCTCAGTAAAACTGTTATCTTTTCACAGATAGATAACGTACTTACACTACATCGTAAATTGCGAAGGCAAGTCTAGAAGTATGAAATACAACGAAGAATATCTTTGTAAACTTTTGAGCAAAAATATTTTTTGGGAAATAATTTTTTAAATTCAGTGAGTTTTTCACCAGGAGTGAAAGTTTGCAAAGAAGACCGTAATTTTGCCGACAGGACAGACATTTTGAAGAAAAATAATGTGCCGTAGATACATTCATTTAACAACTGTTTGAATTATCTTTCTTTCTTCCGCCTTGTGCGAAGCAGTAATGCTAGCAAAGGAGAAGGCCGACCGTGCCATGGGTCGCTGTCCGACCGTCCGGTAACTGCCCGGACCGGACCAAGACGTCAACGGCGCGCACTCTTCCCGCGCGCCTCAAGGAGTTGTCAGCAACAGCAGGGGCCCAGCCTGCTGGGTCGAAGCCTATTGGGGCCAGGGTTATCCGAAAGGGAGTTCGAGCCCCGGTATGAAGGCTAGAAGGAACGGGGTGGGTTTTTAGTCAGTAAGAGTCTGACACTATCTCCCACTCCGCCCAAGAGCGGGGGTTGTCATTGGATGATTTTTTGCCCACCACAATAAAAAAAATCTTTCTTAATTCTTAAAACTTTTTATTAAATATGACAATTCATGTTCAAAGGCGAGCTTGACTTAACAATGAGTTTTCTCCCAGCAAACCTTAACAAATCCCTAACCTAACTTAACTTTAATTATCTCCTAATAAAAACAAAACAGTTCTTTTTAACAGGATTGGTGACCGGACATTCAACAGATTACGAGGAAGATGGCGGGACCACCTGGATGGCTTCCTTAAGAAATACAAAGACAGCGAGGAACCGTGATCGTTGAAAATATTGGAGAGAGGCAATGACTGTTTTTGGAGGGAGGCAAATGCCTCCGCAGACAATTCATGCTAGCTAGAATAATAACGTTTTTTTTTTATAATGTATGAGCTCACGTTTAACCACTATCTATTCACTCTTGACTTAAAGACCCCAAGGTTATAGCTATCAGGAAACACAGACTCTGGCAGGGAATTCCACTCCTTAGATATTTAGAGGGTATGCGGAACAGAGAGTAAAGTCCCACATACCTCCTTTGAAAAGGGAGGATCCTCCGGCCAGACAGGGTGTTATTAGTCTGGTGGGCGACTGCCCGATACTTGATGTCGGGCTGTCGTATATGTTCAAATCGCGCGGAGAACTTTGATTGCGCGATGCAGGATTTCGTATTTTCTTCGTAGTTCTTATGTGGTGTCATAGATGTCGCTACAGATGTACGCATAATGAATGTATTCCCAAAACGCTCGCTCTTTTTTTTTAGCAAAAGGGCGTGTCAGTCTTTTACAGACTCAAACCCATCTGAGTCCTCTAGTTACCCTTTCCGTTCTAGGGCTACGGTAACCCTTTCAACCGTTGCTGTAGCCCGTCACCCAATTACCTACATTTTCATTCTAAAACTACAAGCTTCTGAGAAAACCCTTTTACTGCAGCGTAAAAGATCATTTTCCTCCGCTGTTGGTAGCTTGCCAACCATTTTACTCACTACCGAGGATTTCCGTGAAACACCGAGTTTCTCGTTAAATGGGAGACGGCTCTGACGCGCTAGTTTCAGTACATAAATTAAATACATCTATATGAATACTTACATTATTAAAATTATAAACAATAACTTTTGTTCTATGACTTTTTACAAAATACAATTCATTTACATACCAAAAACAAACCTTTAAAATTTGACGCAGGCTCGCGGTCGGCTCGCTCTCCGACCGTCTGGTAACTGTCCGGGCCGAGTTCCTAGACTTCGACGGCGCGCACTGTTCTCATGCGCCTCAAGGAGTTGTCAGCAACAGGAGGGGCCCAGCTGAGTCGAAGCCTACTGGGGCCAGGGTTATCCGAAAGGAAACTCGAGCCCCGGTATGAAGAGGCTAGAAGGAACGGGGTAGATTTTTAGTCAGTAAGAGTCTGACACTATCTCCCGCTCCACCCAAGAGCGATCAATCAATCATCTTATGACCACCCGGTCATGAGATGATTTTTTCCCCAAAAAAAAACCTTTAAGATTTAGTTGTTCTATCTAACACATTTTAACTCTGTATTTTGCTATACCTACCTACGTCTGTAAACATTGTATACATAGAAAAAGTCGTGTAAGTTACACCATTTATAACCCAAGAAAGAACGGCTGAACCGATTTTAATGATCTTTGCTTTATTAAATTCGTCGCGGCCCCGAATGCAGAATAACTATTAAAATATCGAAAACAAATAAAAATAATATAAAAAAAAGCATCGAAAAATTAAGGCAACTGTGAAATACAGGTGTGTCAGTCAGTCCATTGTTTGGTCAATCATTCCAACATTCGTTGACTAAGTTCGCCGTAAGGGGCCTATTACACTACGCGTTATTCAGCACACTATATTCAGACTCGTCTTATATTTCATTCCGGGGAAGACAGTCAGTCTGTCACACCTACACGATACGACGCAACATCGACAAAGACTGTCTGAATATCGAGTGGTGTAATAGACCTTAAGTAAGCCTGATAACATGATAAATATATCTTTAAAAAGGTACTTAATATTATAAATGTGAAAGTCTGTCTGTCTGTTATGCTTTCACTTTAAAACTTTTGAACTGATTTCAAAGAAATTTGGTTCAGAGTAAGGTAGGTGAACCCTAAGGTATTTTATCTGGCTTCGACTTTGCGTACGCAATAACCGACATTCACGCGAAATAAGTCACTGGCCAAGTATAACCAAATGGTTTATGTTATCTAAAGTAAGGTTCATATTCGTACAGATTTTCTTAATTATGTTGGTAACACTTAATTTAAAATGTTTACATGTCATTAAAATGTTTAATGTAGAATTCTTGGACCGTTTTGTTTATACAATTATGTAATATCATTAAAGCTTTGCGTAATGTAATGTAATTTGTGAAATAAACATTTTGTTATACAATTTTGGGAATTGACCCCTCAAAATGTTTGAGGTGAATGACGCTGATACATGCGTCATGTTCTTGATTTAATCTTTTTATTTTGTTTACTTTTTAAATAATATTTTGCTCTTTCAAATAAAGAAGCAACAAGGATATGTAACCAGTATTTTAACAAATCGTAACATGTTTAAAAAGAGTGGGCAATATAGAGTTTTTGATGTGTAATTCGACTCAGCCGACCTTAAATTTTGAGAAATGTGCAATTTAACAATTTGAGATACCACACAATAAATTATTTTAATTTATAAATTGTGATTTCAATTTAAGAATTGATTTATTTATTATGATTTTGATTTTAATTTAATTCCTGTTTTAAAATGTGAGATATTATGTACTGACTGTGGGACTCTATCTGATAAATAAATGAAAGCGAAAGTGTATGTTTATTATTTTTTAGCGCGAAAACTATTGAACGCAATTTGATGAAATGTTACCCGCAGCTTCGCTCGCGTAGGTACATAAAATATAGTCGGAGTCACTCAGGAATAAAGCAGCTTTCTATCGGTGAAAATCTTCGCTTTCGGACCTGTACTCTCACAGATTACATCCTACAAAAAAAAAACTACCTCATTATTAAATTAGTGTAAATATATCAGAAAAAAACATGTATATTGAGGGGAAGTACTACTTGCGTGCGAGCGAAGCCGCAGGCAGAAACTAACTTACTACAGTCAACATCTGGCTACACAACGTGAACACAGCTTAACGTTTTGTTCTTAGCATTGAGTGTTCATTGATGACATGCCATTGAATCTGATGCTTAGAAGAATTGAAGGTCGCCTCTTGGTAGTACGGATTCAGATTCATTCGTTACGGAAATCTCTGGCAGAGGTCATGAGGTCGGGTGGAACCGGTAGCGGTTGGTTGTTTAGGAACAGAAGTGCGGAAACTGCGAAACTCCGCTTCGCAGTTGACAATACATCCTGCAAGACTTGATTATTTTTAAATATGAAATGGGTGAAAAAGTACTAAGCATAAACAACGTGTAACGTTAAATGCGCAAAACCTCAGACACCCCAAATGATTTTTAATTTAAAAGACCTAATTCTGTGAAAAAAGCACATAAAAAAAATTAAAGGTTTTATGTTTGGTTTTACTTTGTTTAAAATTAATATCTGCATTGAAATAAGAACTTTTCTTATCCCGTGTATGAGAAAATTTGATCGGACTACAACCATTTGTGTTTGTTTACCTATTGACCTATTCATAAAAAGAAAGGCCGACATTTCTATTTATGAATTACTACCTTTGCCCGCGCGGCTTCGCTCCCGCTCTTCCCTACTCCACCCTACTATACCCAACTCTACCCTACTCTACCCTACTCTACCCTACTCTACCCTACTCTACCCTACTCTACCCTACTCTACCCTACTCTACCCTACTCTACCCTACTCTACCCTACTCTACCCTACTCTACCCTACTCTACCCTACTCTACCCTACTCTACCTTACTCTACCCTACTCTACCCTATTCTACCCTACTCTACCCTACTCTACCCTACTCTACCCTACTCTACCCTACTCTACCCTACTCTACCCTACTCTACCCTACTCTACCCTACTCTACCCTACTCTACCCTACTCTACCCTACACTACCCTAATTTTTTTTCCATAAGAACCTTCTCCTCACAATAACAATCACAACAAAAAAAAAAACAGCCAAATCGGTCAAGCCGTTTTCATGCCAAGTCGTGACAACGGAAAACGGGGCTCATTTTTATATATATGTATAGAAGATAATTAACCCTTCAGATACCGTCAATTAGAGACACAATAGTAAGACAATAGATGCGCGGCCACCGGTGGTCGCTTGGGGATTCATGAATTAATGAATGTAACCTATATTAAAAAGCGGTTTAATTGATTCTGCTCCTTATTCTGATCAAACTAATTTCAGGTTTTGTGCATTCAACGTGGTTTTTTTTTCGGTCGGATATTTATCCAATGACATCCCCCGGTCTTGGACGGAGCGAGAGGGTGTGCCAGACTTTCACTGACTAAAAAGCCACTTTTTAATGCCAGCCTGTTCTTTCGTTGCCTTTCATACCGGGGCTGAGTCTTCCTTTTAGAAGCAGAAACAAACAAAAAACTCTTCCGATTTATTAGAATTCTTAGTGTATTTGTAGAAACAAAATACTCCAATACTCAATACTCAATACTTTATTGCATTCCATATGTGTATATGATGGTATATATATAAAAAAAAAAGAATCAATATGGACCCTGTCGGGCACAGCAGCTCCGTTTTATATCAGTACCTACAGAATCATTGAATGCAGCAGCAGGGCCGTTGTCTACGACCTTTGAAACAGCCTTTGTCTCAGTTAAGCAATTATCTATTTGAACTTGAGTAATGAACATGCTACTCCTGACCCCCATCTTGGTGTGCTCTCGGTCATTGCCAGGGTCAACAGCATTTGGTTTATAAAATCTACACTAATCTACGCCTATATTATAAAGAGGAAAAATTTGTATATTTGTAATGAATAACTCAAAAACTACTGTGCCGATTTCAAAAATTCTTTCATCATTGGAAAGCTACATTCACCCTGAACAACATAGGCTATATTTATTGTCCGTGCAAAGCCGGGAGGGGCCGCTAGTAGTATAATAAAGAGGTAAAGTTTGTTTTTTTGTTTGTAGGAGGTAATCTCTGGAAGTACTGGTCCGATTGCTACAATTTTTTCACCGATAGTAAACTGCTTTATTCCTGAGTGACTTAGACTATTTTATGTACGCGGGCGAATCCGCGGGCAAAAGCTAGTTAAAATAAAAAGAGCCTATAGTTCCCACTCACCCTAGTGTTATTTTATCTCTAATTTGTTAGTAGTTCTTGTCTTATAATCTAAATCAGTACGTTCTTTGGTGTCTTGGTTCCTTCCACAGGTGAAGGCCTCCTCCAATTTAAACTACATACTTAAGCCAAATGCACGTCACAAAGTATCTGGTTTATGTGTTTTTATTTAAAGCATCAGGATCATGCATTGTGGCGACCCTTGGGGGAGGCCTATGTCCACCAGTGGACGTCTATCGGCTGAAATGATGATGATGATGATTTAAAGCATCTGGATGATTAAACGGCTAGTTTTTGATTTTAGGATTATCTTTTTGAATTTAAAGTTCACCGCAGGAGGTTTTTTTTTAGTTTGTGTATGTGTGTTAGAAAAAGGCGTGTGTTAAGCTGAAGACAAACTAAGCCCACATATGCTACGTAATGACATCTAGACTCTTGGGTCTGATTGAAAATAGACGACTTAAATACGTGACACGCGTGTGACAGCGTTGCGTATGCCAAGTACAGGCTATGTTTCTAAGTCATCTATTTTCAAGTAAATTTAAGTGTCTAGACGTCATAAGGCGTAGCATACGTGCAATACGTGGGATCGGTTTGTCTTTAGTTTTAGTGTATGTACCATCGCGGTCATTTCTGCTTAATCACTTAAAAAAATTCACTTGAATCCAACAGCACGGCGCCAATTTCGAACCTACAAGCAAAAACGGTGGCCGGAAATCAGGATCGGAATCCTGGCGGTGGTCTGCGAAGCAGTAATGCTAGTAAAGGAGGAGGCCGACCGCATCAGGCTACGGCGCCCTCGTCGCCGCCGCCAGTATTCCGATCCTGATTTCCGGCCACCGTAGACGCGGACGGCGAGCCATAGGTAGCTCGCTGTCCGACCGTCCGACCGTCCGGTAACTGTCAGGACCGAGCCCAAGACGTCGACGGCGCGCACTGTTCCCGCCCGTGTCAAGGAGGTCCAGCTGGGTTGAAGCCTACTGGGGCCAGGGTTATCCGAAAGGGAGGTCGGCACTATCTCCCGCACCGCCTAAGAGCAGGGGTTGTCATTGGAAAAAAAATAGTTTGACACAATATTTGTAATTTTTGCAATCTTCACCGCACTATGCGAGTTATATTCGTAGGTGTGCTTCGTGGAATAGGCAATTAATTATTTTAAATTTTTATTTGTTCGAAGCACACCTAAAGTGGAATACTTTAGGTGTGCTTCGTCTGGGTGCCCTTCGATTGGGTGTGCTTCATGGAATACCTCCTGCATTGAAATAAGACCTTTTATTATCCCGTGTATGAGAAAATTTGATTGGATTACAACTATTTGTGTTTTTTTACCTATTTCAGCGGGTTTGCGCACGTGATGGCTTGAACTATTATAAATAGACAGGTCGAAGTTTTTAATGAATATTTTTTTTGAAAAATGTAACCTTTATTAAAAAGTGGTTTAATTGATTCTGCTCGTTATTTTGATCAAACTAATTTCAGGTTTTGCGCGTTACACCTTGTATATCTATATATATAAAAATCAATGCCACTTTTCGTTGTTATTTTATAACTCAAGAACGGGCTCACCTATCCAAACCAAATTTTTAGGCTTTGTTCGGACTATTTAGTAGATGGTTTATGTGAAGTTTGATAGGTGGTTATAGGGTATAGTAGGGTAGAGTAGGGTAGAATAGGGTAGAGTAGTGTAGAGTAGTTTAGAGTAGTGTAGGGTAGAGTAGTGTAGAGTAGTGTAGAGTAGTGTAGGGTAGAGTAGGGTAGAGTAGGGTAGAGTAGGGTAGAGTAGGATAGAGTAGGGTAGAGTAGGGTAGAGTAAGGTAGAGTAGGGCAGAGTAGGGTAGGGTAGGGTAGAGTAGGGTAGAGTAGGGTAGGGTAGGGTAGGGTAGGGTAGGGTAGGGTAGGGTAGAGTAGGGAAGAGCGGGAGCGAAGCCGAGCGGGCAAAAGCTAGTAATACATAATAAATAATACCTATTCTTCTTCTTCTTTTCGTGTCGATGCTCTCCAACAATACTTTTTCTGACCAATATTTGGCAACCTGTACGGCTCTATTGTTGGCCTCGTATAGATCCTGAAAACTGCAGGTGGTAATGCAGGATGGGCAGCATAGCAGGTGGCTCATGTCCTGTGGAGAGGTTCTACACTGGCACTGTGCTAGAGATGGGTCGAAGAAGCCCCATTTGGCCAGATTGCTTTTACAGCGGCCAAACTCAAACAACCTACCTAAAATAAAATAATAAATATTAGTTTTATGCAATTTGTTTTACTACAGTAATTTACGTTCATAAAAATACGCCTCAGCTCCATGATACAGGTGATTTTCCATGAGGATTGTGTCCAGGTAGATTACACAACGATGAAGATAATGGCGGACAGTGATAATGGATGTTATTCCTATTATTTCGTACGTAAACAAGTGTTGATTGCTATCTTAGTATAATTATTTATTCATATTGTATACTGAATGCAGGAAATGTTAGGGCTCGTTTTTGTTGTTTTTTATTTAGGCCTTGAATGATACAAGTTTATATGATACTAGCTTTTGACTGGCCAGTTGGTCTAGTGGTTAGTGGCCTTGACTGCTATGCCGGAGGTCGTGGGTTCGATTCCCACCCAGGACAAATGTTTATGTGTTGAGCATGATCATTTGTTCTGTGTCTGGGTGTAATTTATCTATAAAATGTATGTATTTAGAAATATATAAGTATGTTTATCAGTTGTCTAGTACCCGTAACACAAGCTCTGCTTAGCATGGGACTAGATGGCGTTGTGTGATAGTTGTGGAATATTATATTATATTATTAATAATAATAATAATATTCTACAACTATCATACAACATTAAGATTATTATTATTATAGTTTTTGCCCGCGGCTTCACCCGCGTAGAAAAATATAGCATATGTCACTCAAAAATAAAGCAGGTTTCTATGGTAAAAACATAGCCCTTAGTTTACCCGAACATAAGAGAGGGAGAAAGGCCTCCGCCAAAATAATCTGACGGTTACATCTAGCCAAACCTCAAGAAAGCCCAAATGCCAAAATCGATAACCCAGGATACGTCCACAGACTTGCAGACGACCAGGAATGAGTAGCTCGTCATCCATGGCCTTCTAGTAACCGTCCAAACCGAGTCTGAGTCATCAACGGCGCGTAGTGTTATATGCGCGTCTCAAAGAGATAGATGTCAGCAAAACCGTATGGGCCCAGCAAAAGTAATGTCTACTAGGGACATGGAGGACTTCTGAAAAGGTAACTTGGGTCACTAGAGGAACACAGATGTTGTTTTAGTCAGTGAAAGTCTGACATGCCCTCCCTCTTTCGCCCTAGAGAAGGGTGGAAGAATTCACTGGGTAATGATTACACGCCACAAAAAAAGACGCGTGAATGGTTTTTTTTTCGGCTGGCCAAAATCATCTTGTGACAACCCCCGCTCTTGGGTGGAGCGTCAGACTCTTACTGACTACAAACCCACCCTGTTCCTTCTAGCCTCTTCATACCGGGGCTCGAGCTTCCTTTCGAATAACCCTGGCCCCAGTAGGCTTCGACCCAGCTGTCCTGTTGCTGACAAGTCCTTGAGGAGCGCGGGAACAGTGCGCGCCGTCGACGTCTTAGGCTCGGTCCGGACAGTTACCGGACGGTCGGACAGCGAGCTACCCATGGCTCGCCGCCCACAAGCCCGCGACTCGTGAATGGTGAGGACGCCGCGATTTGAAAGAGTTTTAGTTGCTATTTGGCGCAGCCGTGAGAAATTTTGATATTGTTGTTTTTTTTGTGATGTTTAATTTTAATTCGCAATTACTTGTTTTCCATGATCATGGTGTGCCAATTAAATACGTTTTCTTTCTTTAAAAATCTGACACGCAATTTCATCCTACTCAGAGCCTATTTGAAGAGTTCTTTACCCAAAAAAAGCGAAGTAAACAATTTTGCACACGGGAACTCAACATTTGCAATTTTACGACAAAACCACACACTTCTAAAGCTATTATTATCCCTTACATTACCAAAGAAATATTACCCATAAGATTCCCTTCCCTTCCCTTATTCTCACGGGGACCACAGACAAAATATGACAGACAACGAAAAAAAGACGATATCATTAATATGGATCCCCTTCCGAATAACGTCGCCCCTTCGATTCCCATGGGTATTGTGTGCCACGGGATGGTTAGGGGATGGGATCATCCACCTGTGCTACAGAATATAATATGGGACATCCTGGTTAAGATTTTGTTTTGTATTTTGGTATACTTAAGTAGGAAGTGTGAGTTTGGTTTTTTTGATTTTTTTCAAGAAAGTACTTGAAAATAATAAAAACAATACGTAACTTTAGTAAAATAGAGGCAATTATTGTACGATGTATCTAACATAGTTATTTTTTATGTCCGTTTGCCCCGCACGGCCCCATAGAATCTGCGTATTAGGTGTGTACCAAAGCGATGTACTCGTCTATAGGAACATATGTACCGCTTTCTTTTTCAATGTACCTCTGCATTTTTAAAGAAATATGCAAAAAAGGGGGCCGTGCCAGCCAAATGCTTTCAGAACAGCCCTCGTGTAACTTGAAAACCTATACAACGTATAACTATACATATTTTTTGCTGTCTTTGACAAATGAAAAGCCAGATTTCGGGCAGGACAACGTTTGCCGAACAAATTGATTATATGAAATTCGTACAAAACAGTTTGGGAACACTTTTATTGTGCGTACAGCTAACGAGTGGGATTCCTTTCTGGAGTCTGTGTTTCCTGATAACTACAACCTGGATCTTTAAGTCAAGAGTGAAATAGGTTACTTCTAGGCAAGAGTGAATAGGTATGTTACTTCTAGGCAATATAGTGCTCGCAGGGGCCCAGCCAGGTCGAAGTCTACTGGGGCCAGGGTAATCCGAAAGGGGGCTCGAGCCCCGGTATGAAGGCTAGAAGGAATGGGGTGGGTTTTTAGTCAGTAAGAGTCTAACATTAGCTCCCGCTCCGCCCAAGAGTTGGGGTTGTCATTGGATGATTTTCCCCACCATAAAAAAAGACGATCGACAATGGAGCACTCTATATGCTCGTGTTTGACGACTCAAAAGCAAGCAATGCGAGCATATATTAAAAGTAAAATTAAAAAATAATAGCGCAGTCGCACTGTCGTGGCCTATCTACTCTAGTCTTTTTAGCTAATCAGCTAGGCAGCGAGGAAGAGTATAGGGTAGTTTCCAGTGTCCGATTTTTAGATAAAAAAAAGTATTGTACTCTTATGTTTTCTTTTTTTTGATTAAACAAAAAATAACAAATATATAGCCCATTAAAGTTACGCGTGACGTCTCCCCGTGCGAAAAAATACAGCACGGCGAGACGTTAGACAAATAAAAAAATATGTATCCCTTATTTTTGAATAATCTAAAAGACGGACTAATTACATTTTTTACGGCAACTAGCCTATCCTGATAGTACCGAACGTACAATGTACATAGCTAACTGTAGCTTTTAATTTGCCCCAGCAGTAAATTACTATGACGTACACACGCCGCGTTTTCAAAGCCAACCCAGCAACAAGCGTGCTAAAACTGAACAAGTACGTACAGATCAAGTTTCCTTTAACTAGGGGTGGGTACTGTGACGTACTCTCTCCCTCCTCTCCCCCTCTCCACCCTCGAGCACTGCGCACTGTTCCACAAACCAGACGTAGGTACTACGAAGTTCTATCGTTATGACGTCACAGTATTGTGAGCCATTTTTAGTGCCTAGAATTTGGGTACTTTTCGTGAGATGGGAATTCAAGTGTTAATTATGTTTTGATTTGGTATTGGTGCGAATATGTTAGAAACATAGACAAACAAACAAATTTAATTTCGAGCTATACAAACAACCAAACAAAAGCATTACGCTTGTGCATCACAGTACCTACCAGAATGCTCTGGCTTTCAAACTGAGACCTTCTTGAGGATCATGTATGCATCTTCATGAAAAATATCCATTTTAACTTAAACTATTCCCTGTACTATGATTTACTTTTGTATCGCGGTAACGTTTATAAACGTGGTCATATACTCGTAAACTCATAAACACCACACCCGGTACAGCCAGCCGGTACCTACCTGGTAAGTCATGGACGTCGAGCAATGTGTAGCTCGCTGTCCGGCGGTCCGGTAATTGACCGCACTTAGCTCTAGTCGTCGACAGCACATAGTGATCCATGTGCTACTCATATAGATGTCAGCAAACCGTAGGTGTCCAGCAGGGCCGATGCCCGCTAGGACCGCGGGGTTTTCCTGAAAAAAAGTCCGAAGTTAGCAGCTTCAGTTGCCCTTTGCATTACGGACACAGGTCTGGTTTTTGTCAGTAAAAGTCTGACACGCCTTCCGCTACACCCAGACCGGGAAAAATCATTCGAAGATTTCCAACCAAATAAACCTATCTGTGAGCCATATATTTATTCTCTGTGTGTATACACAGCGCAGCAGTCTATCGATATTTCAAGAAATTGAGTTTTAGAGCCATATCTCGGCAACCTTTCTCCTCCCTCATATTTAAAGGAATATATTACCAAAAAAATAAATTACTAATGTTTTTTTTAATAATAATAATAATATTCCACAACTATCACACAACGTCACCTAGTCCCAAGCTAAGCAGAGCTTGTGTTATGGGTACTAGACAACTGATAAACATACTTATATATTTCTAAATATATACATATTATAGACAAATTACACCCAGACACAGAACAAATGATCATGCTCATCACATAAACATTTGTCCTGGGTGGGAATCGAACCCATAAATCTAATATTTTAACATTATTTATGAAAATATATTGAGCTGTTTGAACCAACAAATCTCATTTATATAACTTAAAACGGTTTTTTCCATAATTAATTACTTAGGCAATCTTCTGTTGAAAGACGTTTTAATTAACCAAACGTCAATAACCCCGGCCACGTCGTCGACTGCAGAGAGGTCAAGGGATCGATTCCGACCCTGGTGAACTTTGCGTGAACCCCTAATTGGATATTGTTATAGTATCATGTAGCATTGTAGGGGTGGGTAAAAATCATCTTAATGACATCCCCCGCCCTTGGGCGGAGCGGGCGACAGCGTCAGACTCTTACTGACTAAAAAACTCACCCCATTCCTTCTTGCCTTTCGTTACGAGGCCGAGCCTCCTCTTTCGGAAACAGACCCTAGCTCCAGTAGACCTTGCTGGGCCCTACGGTTGCTGAGAACTCCTTGAGGCGCGCGGGAACAGTGCATGGGAAAACTTTCCGGACCGAGCCCAACAAGACGTCGACGGCGCGCACTGCTCCGCGCGCCTCAAGGGGTTGTCAGCAACAGGAGGGGCCCAGCTGGGTCGAAGCCTACTGGGGCCATGGTTATCTGTATGAAGGCTAGAAGGAACGGGGTGGGGTTTTCAGTCAGTAAGAGTCTGACACTATCCGCTCCACCGAAGAGCGGGCGTTGTCATAAAATGAATTTCCCCATCGAAAAAAAAGGTGGTGCTCGAGGGTGTATCCCACCCCTGTTTGACCACTTGACCACTACCTACTTCAGAGGCAGACACACACAGGTGATTTTATGTTTGTTTGTGCAATTGGGATGATGAAATATCTTCATTATACAACTCGGATGAACGGAGCAAGATCGATTGGTTTATCTCAAGATTCATCGCGGATTGTGAAGGGTATTTGAAAGAGATTATTATTTGTTTTATTAATAAACTGTAGGGGTTACCGCATGGTTCCTAGCTATAAATAGAATATTTGCGTAGCTGCTGTTATGAGGAAATCGATAAGGAATGATGCTGAAGGATTATTTCATTGATACGCAAATTATATAACTTATCGATTAACTGCGTATTGATTGAAATAAATAAGATTTTTTTCAGCAAATTTAGTAATTTTTTGAAGTGTGCAAGACAGGGTGTAAAGGCCCGCAAACCTCCATTGAAAAGGGAGGATCCTCCGACCAGATGCATATGTCTAATCCTGGCAACTGCCCGATAGATGATTTTGGGCTTTTGTATATGTTCAACGTGGGATTTGAATTCTTATTGCACTACGCAGCACTTAAATTTTTCTAGTTCGTATGTGGCGCCAGAGATGTCGCTACAAGTTTTTTGTTTCTTGGGAAGTCGTTTGAGAAGAAACTTATTTGTAACTTTAAATTTATTTATTACTAGCTTTTGCCCGAGGCTTCGTTCACGTATATAAAATATACCCTATGTCACTCAGGAATAAAGCAACTTTCTATCGGTATTTTTTTTTTGCAATCGGAAGAGTACTTTCGGAGATTACCTCCTACAAACTATAAAACATAAAAACAAAAAAAAATCCTCCTTATTACATTATTATTAATATAGTGTAGAATTATTGATCTTGTATTGTTCCAGAACTCTTCCTGTACCACCAAAAAATCAATAATTTTGCCCGTTTCCATCCCACGCCGACATATTATAATACGGATAATAGGAGTATTACGAAAGTTTGTTTGTACTAATGTACGAGTAGGTGTGCGTGTGGGTGTATGTTTGTAAGGTACTCCTTCACGCTCAAACGGCTGACCGGGTTCGGATAAAATTTAGCACACGGTTAAACCATATCTTGGAATATAGGATACTTTTTTATATGGGGGACAATTTTTTATTAAACATGGCTTACTAGAAGTAACTCCTGTATCGTAGTATCAAAAACCTGTAAACGTTTTTAGTTTTTTTTTAGTCAAACTCAAACTCAAAATTATTTATTTCACATAAACCTACATAGTCCTATGAGGTCGTTTCCTGTGGAGAAGAACCGGCAATAAATTAATACTCTTTTAAAGAAAATGATTGTTTCTACAATCCTTACTAATATCCTTACTTCCTTACTAATATTATAAAAGCGAAAGTGAGTTTGTTTGTTTGTTACGTCTTCACGCCTAAATGGCAACACTGATTTTGATGAAACTTGGTACACGGATAGACCATGTCCCGGAATGGGACATAGAATACTTTTTATTCCGGAAGTATGTTCCCGTGGGATAATTTTCTGCTATCACGCGGGCGAAGCCGATGGGAGCAGCTAGCATTATATAGTACCCATAGTCTCGCGTTTGACTACGTACTCAAGACACCCAGATCCGGAACAACAAAAATATTTTTTTCGTACAGAAATTGAACCGGCGACACGCAGCGCAGCAGCCACTCATTTAACCTTTGCACCAATCGTCAAATCTAGTTCTATCTAGTCTCAAGTACATACTTTGACTAGATTTGTTTTCTTTTTACCTACTTAAAGGAAGAAAAACATCCCAAGGGAACATCCTAACGGAATGTTTCCTTGCGTGCTCGCGGACGCAAAACGGCAAACCATGGGTAGCTCGCTGTCCGACCGTCCGGTAACTGTCCGGACCGTGTTCCCGCGCGCCTCAAGTAGTTGTGAGCAACAGGAGCGGTCGAAGCCTACTGGGGTCAGGTTTATCCGGAAGGTAACTCGAGCCCCGGTATGAAGAGGCTAGAAGGAACGGGGTGGGGTTTTTAGTCAGTAATAGTCTGACACTATCTCCCGCTCTACTCAAGAGCGGGGGTTGTCATAAGATGATTTTTGCCCACCGTAAAAAAGGGAATAAACATTCCCTTTTTCCCCTTGGGATAATTTTCTCCCTTTAAGTAGGTAAAACCGATGGCATAAGCTAGTTTTTCATAAAGTAGGTTAGCAGACTGGCTCCGGCGTGGCTAGACATGGTCCCACCACTTCACTAAATGTTAAAGTTCAAATGTTCCTTATGTAATGGTTTCTCGGAATGTGTGGGCGTCATGGGGTTTTTTGCGCCAAATCTAGGTCGGTGTGGGCTTTGAGATTATCTAGCCTGGCCTGATTTGTTTTATCCTTACTTTATTTCATTGTTTCAGACTGTTATAGCAGTTTTCTAAATCGTCATCATCATTGCTGTTGGAGTATAATAGGAACCATCTGTTTTGCGTGCAATCTGCCCAGCCTATTGGCACTGATGTTCAAAGTTTTTTGGCCCAGTAGGTTGTACGATATCTTCATTTTAGATTCACGCAAATAATCTCCGAGCATAGACCTTTCCATCGCCCTGGGTGACTTTGAGTCTTCTTATGAGGCCCAAGGGAGATCAGATCAATCGGGACAAAAGGTTCTGGAGTGGCGACCACGTACCGAAGCCTCCAACAAGGTGGACCGATGACCTGGTTAGGGTTGCGGGAATCCGATGGATGCGTGAAGCACAGGACTGGTCGTTTTGGCGACGCTTGGGAAAGCCCTATGTCCAACAGTGGACATCTTTCGGCTGATATGATGATGATGATAACAAAAACAAATCCAACCTACCTCAACACTGTGGTCCTTCTCTTAATAATCAATAAATATTGTATTTAATACAAAGAACATACCCTCCAACTTTCAGGTCTTTAGGCTGTGCGTAGATCCGTCAGTCATTCAGGGTAAAACATTTTATAAGTACCTATAGGTATTATGAGAAAAGAGGCACTGCCGGTACTGCTAGTATATATATAGTATATACATATAAATAACTGTCGGTCCCAACAGACGTCGTCCTGTCCGAAAACTGGTGAACCATCTAGGGACCTACTCAAATATACGCACAAAATTTCATCTCTATCGGGGCAATCCGTTTGGGAGGAGGTAGGTGACAAACACACGTTAGAAGAATTATATATATATAAGATATGTTATTGAGGATTTTCCAAATAAACCACAAATTGTTTCTCTGAAAATCAAAGATTTGTTTATTTAATACGTCTTTACTATATTACAACGTTTAACTATGACCATTACACCTATAACTGAAAATCAAAGAAACGACATTTAAAGTTTACTAATATCGCCTCCTCAATTATATCCCTTTATTTTATCTCTTTACAATAGAATTTTTAACAATAAAATATGCAAAATAATCTAAACATCATCTGCCATTCAATCACACGTCACCCCGTTCCACAGAACATAAATTCCATTGACAACTTCAACGCAAAACGCAAATTTGAATTAATGAAATGTCATTTCATTACATATATGAAGATTATCACAGTTGAGCGGAACGATTATTTTCTCGATTCTCTTCTCTTCTTTTGCTCGATTTTATTTCATTTTGCTCAAACTAACATTATGCGGTTTATTCTGTGGATTGCACATTTTTATGATGTAGGTTCTTATAACCAAATGTACAACAGTTTGTTATTACTAAATAAATAAGAAAATTAAAAAAATCTCATGTATTTATTTGTTTATTACATCGGAAAGCCTTTCAGCAATTACACTATTACTTCAGAATCTGCTACCTATTTTCTAACATTTCGTCAAATAATTTTCAGGACTACGCCCACACAACATGGCTCGAACTACAACGGAACCTTGAGAAACCCATTAACCGAACACAAATTTCGTAATTAAATTAACATCCTGACTCCTAATATTGAAGACTATTTCAGTAACTAGGCCAGGGGGCGTCGGATCAAGGACCCATTGTACATGTCTGGCGAATTTTCTACGCCAATTTCGAAGTCAGAGGTGAGTTCAATTAATATAAGAGGTGAAACCAAAGGTCATAGACTGTATCGTTGTTTGAACTCACTTTCACGAAAATTGAATTTGGAACGACGAAGAAAATTATAAAGAAATTATACTCTGTAGCTTGCAAATGTTCGCAAAGAAATTAGATTGTATTCAAATTTCAGAACACAATAAAATACGAGTATTAATGCAGGTGCCTGTATAATTTTATTTAAAAGAAACTTGAAGCTTTTTGAAAGTTCGTTGTTCGAAAATTGAGCTGAAAATTGAAGAATTAAATGAACTGTAAAGTGAAAGGATAAAGGCATAGATACATTAAACTTCCATTTAACCTAAAAGGTTAAACACAACATGAACTGCACAAAGTTCACTGTTCTTTCAACTTTATGCTTCTTTCGAATACCGTAATTAGAGATACAATCCCTACTATATATATATATATTAATATTATAAATGCGAAAGTAACTCTGTCTGTCTGTCTGTCTATTACGCTATCACGCAAAAACAACTGAACGGATTTAGATCAAATTTGGTAAGTAGGTAGAAGAGACACTGGAATAACACATAGGCTACCTATAATTCCACTGCTGAGCACGGGTCTCTGCCCACGCGATTATAAACTGTAGTCCACGCGGGCGAAGCCACGGGCGGAAAGCTAGTAGAAAGATAAAGAGAGCGAGCGTTGGCGTTCGTTTGGGGTTTAACAAATAAAGTGTAAGTTTGGTCCGTCCTAACTTCGACCGTGGTTTAACACTATTAATCAGATATAACAACTATAACTTATTATCTTTTTAAATAAATTCGGCTCGTAAAGTTTTAACAGACATTCGAATTTGGTACAACGGATTTGGTCCGTCGAGCGTTAATCAGCGTGAGTTTAGTTCGTCGTACCAATTTCGAGCGTGAGTTAACACTACTTATTATATATTTAAATCAGATCATACTGCCAATCTGTTAAAATATACTTAGTATAGCGCATTGAGTGAGTTCTCGCTGGAACGAGAAAAACACCAAAATTTAGTAGATATGTCATGTGACTAATTGAGTTTTCATCTAAAATGTATGTACGGTCGTCAAATAAACGTCGCTATCAAGGTGCGTTGACTTCAAAATGAGGAAAAACAAGCATTTAGTATGCAAAGCACAAGGAAAACTGGTCTGTACACACATTTCGTCGTGACGATGAGTTTCGCTCGTAATTTGGTTATTAGGGGGCACAGTAGTGCCCTCACCAAGGCAAACAAAAAATTGGTACGGCCGTAAAATTCTTTTCTCGAAACAGTTCAGTATCCCTAGCCAAGGTGCTAATCTGCAATAGTTAACGCTAGTAGAAAGTTTCAAATGTCCGGGACTAACGTCATCTCAACGCTCAGTCACGTGGTCAGAACAAAAGAATTGGCGGCAAGGTCATCTCAAAGCGTTCGACACAAGCGAAACGGTTGTAACTTGGCTTGGGGGGTAGGGCCATTTTTGAACCCCTTTTAATTTCGTTGTGTATACAACTAGCAACTTGAACGCATGTCATATCACAAGTAATACGTATTATATTAAATTAGATTGTTTAGTCCAATTGCCAAGTCAATCTAGGTCCCTTAAGTGCAGACTGAATAATTTAATCGAATTAGTATTAAATGTAATACCAAGTCGGGTAAATTATTTAGTCTGCACTTACGCAAATCAGATCAATCAATTGTGAGATCAATGGATTTCACAACTTTTTACGGCAGAACTGATTTGCGTGCCTTGCTTTTTCTACAAGGTATGTTTTTGATGGCACATTACTTTATAAGGAATATTAAATTTATTTTCGTAGTTCTAGAAACAGGATGAGAAATTGGGATTTTATGTGAATGTGTTGTTTATTTTTGTTATAAATTTACGTCATGAGTTGCGCAAACGTTTCAAACCACAAATGGCAACAGAAGGATACAGTTGGGATTTAGTCAGTAAACGTCTGACACGCCCCTCACGTTCCACTTTGGAGCGGGATAAACCATTTTCACCTCATAATCATCATCATCTTCTTACCCTTGTTCCGTTTTATTTGGGGCCGGCGCAACACGCTTTTTTCTTCCATTCTGTCCTATCACTCGTTACGCTATCACTAACTCCCTTTTCTTTCATATCACTTCTCACACAATCCATCCACCTCTTCTTTGGCCTCCCTCTCCCCCTCCATCCATCCACATGTAAACTCATAACTTTTTTAGGAACATGTGTTTCATCCCTCCTTTTCACAAGGCAAACCTTTTTCACCTCATTGAACCAAAATGGATTTATGTCGTCATCAACTGTGGACTTTTTGTTGCCATTTTGGGATATTAATATTGGACTAACTAGAATCTATAAGTCTCTTTGGGATAATTTTTGCTGATGGCATAAGAGGATTTTTTACCTAGTGTACAAAGCCGTGAAACGCAGCTAAAGGAAAACTCTCTAGGAAGAAGTTATTAAATGATTTTCTACTTAAACACGAGGATATATTTTTAACCGACTTCTAAAAAAGGAGGAGGTTCTCAATTCGGATGTTTTTTTTTTTGATGTTTGTTCGCGCATAACTTCGGCGCTCACCAACCAAATTTCTTTATTTCTTCTCATAATTATAAACGTATTATAAGTTTTTCATAACAATCTTGTTTGTATAATTAGCATTGTATAATGAGCTGGTTTCTGAGTTAGGCATAGAATGCTTATTATGTAATACAGAAGATGTACCATTATAAAGCTGTAACTAACTGCTTCTGTTAATACCTAACACACTTAAAACAACAAACACTCCAAGATATCGATGTTCTCAAACATTTTCAAAACGCGTCCATCCGTCTGTCACTGCAATCATCTCGAAAACAATAGCAGTCTCATCATTGTGATAACGTATTGTCTGACCGTCTGTCTGTCTGTTCAGATAACGTAGAGTTGTAATTGAAATCTGTCTCCTGTTAATAGTCCGTCTGTCTGTTTGTCTGTAGCGATTGTCTTGTGTCCTAGTTTATTCCAGTTTCTATCAATAGCAGTGTTTGTTACTCACTAATACAACGGTCGGTTTATTTGGTATTATTTATATTAAATAGGTTTTTACGGTTTACGTCGATTGACTCATTAATCGTGATGAATTTGCAAATAGGTTTTAAAAACATATTTACTCGTCAATTTTAAAGTAGAATGATTCCGGAGTTTTTTAGCTTACTACCTTGGGAAGAAACATCGAATTAAACTCAAACGTCGAAGACTCTTTTGATGTGTATACAGATACTCTCTTAATTCACTATACCTCAAGCGAACGCTGGGGTCAAATCATAAGAAAACTATACAGTATAGTGTCTGAAATGAGGAATGAACCACGCAGATATGAGTGGATCTGTCCAGTCCATTTGTTAGTATTCGCATAGCTATACTCAGGACTACTTAAGGTAGCCATACAGCTTTCGGAAGAACAGTTCGGCTCTTTCGGACGGTCAGTTTGGCTTTCGCAGGATACGCTCACCGGTGGACGCCATCATGCGCGTGCGAGTTTTCACGATGGGGGATGCGGTTTCCCGGGGTAGGTGTGTCGTGGCCGTATCCTTGAACATTGCCAACGCCTTCAATTCCATAGCCCAAGGAGCCGACGAAAAATTCCACCACTGGGGGGTCCAGAATCATGTACTGGATCCGTGGCCGTTGTGCGTCGATGTCAGAGACACATCGTATTGTGTAATAAAAAGTTAAATAGTAATTGTGTGAAAAAACAGAAATTAAGTAACTATACGTTAAAATTATTGAAAAGAAAATATTATTCAAATCTAGACTAGTATTAAAGAGGTAAAGTTTGTTTTTTGTTTGTAGGAGGTAATCTCTGGAAGTACTGGTCCGATTGCTAAAGTGTTACCACCGAAAGCTGATTTATTCCTGAGTCACATAGGCTATATTTTATGTACACCGTTGAAGCTAGTAGTCAATATAAATCGATTGGATTGGAAGCCTTCAATAGGCATAATGCCCAAATCAATCTCGAAAGAATTCATCTCAATATTCCGCCGTATTCATATAATATAATCTCAATATTTCCCTCTAGCCCGGAGGCTGTAAAAACAACGGACAGAAAGAGGTCATAGAGGTCGACGGTCCCAAGCAGGGGTTACGTCGCTCAATCAGAATTCTTTGAGGATGAAAAACATGCCTTTTGAAGCAAATGTACGGGTAATGTACCGTATAGCAACAGAGTTTGCCAAAGTATCCTTCTTATTTAATAATGATGTACATTAATTGTTGTCGTTGTTAATATAATAAATACTAGCTCATGCCCACGGCTTTGAACGCATACATAAATATAGGCTATGTCACTCAGAATCAGGAATAAAGCAGCTTTCTATCGGTGAAAAAGTTTTAGCAGTCGGACCAGCCCCCCTAGCCAAGTTACAACCGTTTCGCTTGCGTCGAACGCTTTGATGTGTGTTCTGACCACGTGACTGAGTGTTTAGACGGCGTTATTCCCGTACATTTGAAGTTTTCTACAAGCGTTAACTATTGCAGATTAGCAACTTGATTAGGGGTACAGTACTTACTTACTTTCAGAGATTATCTCCTACAAAAAATTGAAACACAAATTTTACTTTATATAACAAAATGTTAACCCTTCAGATACCGTCAATTAGAGACACAATAGTAAGACAATAGATGCGCGGCCACCGGTGGTCGCTTGGGGATTCATGAATTAATTGTTGATTTATACATTATTTTATTGATTGTTGTTAAATAATAATATTCCACAACTATCACACGACGCCTTTCAAACTAAGCACAGCTTGTGCTATGAGTGTGTAAGTCCATTCATGTGAAGAGGAGGGATGAAGCGCATATTACTAAAAGAGTTCTGAGTATACATGTAGATGGATGGATAGGGAGAGGAAGGTCGAAGAAAAGATGGATGGATTGTGTGAGGAGTGATATGAAAGAAAAGGAAGTTAGTGATAGTTTGACGGGTGACAGGACAGAATGGAAGAAAAAAACGTGTTGTGCCGACCCCTAATAATATGAGATAAGGGCAGAAAGAAGAAAGCTTGTGCTATGAGTAAGTACTAGGGAACTGATAATGATCTTATAAATATATTGTTAAATACACGAAGACTGGTATGAGACGGTACAAGAGAAGAATGTCGGGAAGGACTTGGAGGAGGACTTTACCCAGCAGTAGGACAGAAAAAAAAAATGGAATCTAAACCTCATGTAACAACTTGATGTACCGGTTATGCCCCTACTTTTTAACCCGTTTCCTCTCACTGACAGGGAAATAACCTATAGTGAAAATAGCAAAAGCAATAAAATAACAAAATGATGATATTAAACACAAGGAAAATTAACTTATTTCCTCTTGATGTCACTATGAGATGACGTAGTGTAGGAGTAATAATTTTGTCACATCAGAACTTTTGTTGAAATTTGGCACTATGAAACAGACAGGTAAAAGAAATCCTTACTAATATTATAAAAGCGAAAGTGAGTTTGTTTGTTTGTTTATTACGTCTTCACGCCTAAATGGCAAAACCGATTTTGATGAAACTTGGTACACGGATAGACCATGTCCTGGAATTGGACATAGGATAATTTTTATCCCGGAAGTATGATCACGCGGGCGAAGCCGCTGGGAGCAGCTAGTATCAAAATATTGTCAAAATTTTCCTTAGCCATTGTCAAAATTTTACGGCTAACATGCCTAATTTTAGGTAGAGCACATAGCTTGCTGAACAGTACCCCTAGCCAAGTAGCTAATCTGCAATAGTTAACGCTAGTAGAAAGCTTCAATTGTACGGGAATTACGAAATCTCAACGCTCAGTCACGTGGTCAGAACAAAAGAATTGGCGGCAAGGTCAACTCGAAGCGTTCGAAGCAAGCGAAACGACTGTAACTTGGCTAGGGGAGCTGATGGTAGATGTGGCCGAAAAGTTCTGGAGTGGCGACCACGTACCAGAAGACGTAGCGTTGAAAGGTCTCCTACAAGGTGGAGCGAAGACCTGGTGAGGGTCGCGGGAATCCGATGGATGCGAGATGCACAGGACCAATCGTTATTGCGACACTAGAAGGAAGCCTATGTCCAACAGTGGACGTCTTTCGACTGAAATGATGTGCCTAATATAAAATGGAAAAGTTTGTCTATTTGTCGCACCGAAAAAAAAAACATGTTTACGAATTTTTGGTTCTAGGACCACTGACCAGCCGGTTTCCTCACGATGTTTTCCTTTATCGTTTTGGGAGTAGTGGTGATGTAAAAAATTATATAAAGCAAATCGCCCTGGCTGGGTTTGAACGACCTACAACTCGTAAGCCGGGGCCATTACCACTCGGCCACCACTGCTCATATTATGTGTGGATGATGATTACGTAATATTATAGGTTTGTTTTAATGGTGGTAGAAGTAGAGGGGTGTCAGACTTTTACTGACTAAAATCCACTCTTGTTCCTTCTTTGCCTTTGGAAATCAGGATTGGGATCCCGGCGGCAGGGACGTGAGGGCCGTTCCACATTTCCTAACAACATTTTTAATTATATTTTTAATCGTCATGATTTTGTATCAAATATGGTTAGCCTTTTTTGGTTTAAAGGTGAGTAGGTATAAACTACAACATTTACTTGTAACAGAACAACGAGCCGCTCTATGATATGTTTTAGTGTATCATCCTTTTACGAATGAAACGTTGAGCACGTTCGCCTCTTTGTTACAAACCAACGAACATATTGGTGTAACATTTCGTCGAGCGTATTGGTGTAACATTTCGTCGAGCCACGAGTGCGGGCGATGCGCGGTTGCGGGGTGACATTTAAAAAAAAAATGAACGCAAGGTACAACGAAATGTTGGTAAATGCACACTCGTTGTGAGCATTTACCCATAACATAACGCCGAGCATTCGCAGGAACGTTACATTACATGGGAATGCTTAGGAAACTGAGCTTTTGCGTGTATTGTACCATTCGTAAGAATGTTACATTATACAGAAATGCTCCAGAAAATGTTGTAGTCTATGCTCACCTTTTAACCAATATTTGTTGAACTGATGAAACGCCCGTTTTGTCACAATTCATTTATATAAATACACTAGACGTCACTTATAGGTAGTGAATGCTTTAATAATACATTTCCTGTAGGTAATTTGCAGAAATTACTATAATATCTGTGTATTACCATATTTGGTTACAGAACTGAGGTAAATGAATTTCACGTTCAGTGTCAAGACCGATGAGTCATCAGAACAGCCTGTTCTACGGGGAATTTCTGAAACTAAAACCACGGTTTTAAGTCAGTAAAAGTCTGACACGCCCTCTCGCTCCACTCTAGAGCGAGATCATTTTATGATTTCCCAGTTCAAAAAGCTTATTTCATTAAAGATACAGAGAAGGATATTATCTACACTAATATTATAAAGAGGTATAGATTGTTTTTTTGTTTGTAGGAGGTAGTCTCTGAAAGTACTGGTCCGATTGCAATATTTTTTACTCCGATAGAAAGCTGCTTTATTCCTTAGTGACATAGGCTAAATTTTTTGTATGCGAGTGGAGCCGCGGACAAAAGCTGGTATCGTTATATAGAGAGTTGCATTTTGAGTCTGGAGCGGAAAAAATGCAACAGAATAGCCCAGCTGCAAACTGTCCAGAAGGCTTAACCAAGTTAATAATCTGCACTCGTTAGCGCTAGTAGAAAACTTCAAATGTATGGCAATGACATGATCTCAACGTTAAGTCACGTGGTCAGAACAAAGGAATCGGAGGCGTTACCGACTGTAGAAAGAGATTCGTAACGCAACAGTCGTAACTTGGCTATTCCTGTTGGTGACCCACATGGCAGTAAGTACATGTTATGATTAGCTTAGAGCCTGTTAATAAGGTACGGACAGCACAATCAACTAGTTACCCCCCTTTTTAAGGTATTTTATTTGACCTAAAATAAAATACCTTAAAAAAGGGAGGTAACTAGTTGAACTGTAGTAAAAAATAAGGGAAAGATTCCTCTCTTTTGAAATGTTAATTTCCTCGTCTCACAAATAAGCGTTGTCTTCTAACCTTCTATCTGCTCATTTTGTTTTTCTCGGAATTTTCCCTAAGTATTTTATTGTGGGATATTCCCAAAATGAAAACTTATTAAACTTGGAATTTTCCGCCACCTCCGTAAAGCTGTCTGCCCTTTACACCTACACCACCTACACCACTTTCATGGTTGTTATTTATTTATTATTATTTACTAGCTACAGGCAGCGGTTTTGCTTAAATTATAATTATATCTTGGGAACATGCTTCCGGGATAATGATGTTATATAATTCAAATTCGTTTAGCAGTTGGAGCGTGAAGATGTTCGAATCTAAACACATAATAATATAGACAACATTATTTGTAGTTCATGCTAAACCTGAATATAGTTTGTTCAGAATCAGTTCCTGAATCAATTCCAATAGTTTTTACACCATGTTTTATTTTTCCCCAAAAATATTTAAAAAGGTTAAAAATTTGACACCAGAGGCACTAAGTACAACACTGGTCACGGCAAGCCATAGCGGGTATTAGGCGCCTATGTGATTTTGCTGATATAACTAGCTTATAACTTTGTGATTTTTCATTTACACAAAAGTACTAGACAGGTGTTTCAGGTCTCGCATATACTAAAACTAAGGTTTATATTATTATATTTACAGTTTTCGGACATATCGATAAAAAAACATATGATATAATATAAAACAGTAGGTATCCCAACGGTATCGAGAATTTTGGGTTCATGGTGTATTCGTTTAAGGCTCCAGAGAAGCAACCTCGTCTTCCGGTACGTGGTCACTGCTACAAAACCTTTCGTCACCCATCGACCATCAGCCCGCCTAGCCAAGATACAACCGTTTCGCTTGCGTCGAACGCTTCGAATTGACCTTGCCGCCAATTCTTTTGTCCTGACCACGTGACTGAGCGTTGAGAGACGTCATTCACGTACATTTCAAGCTTTCTACTAGCGTTAACTATTGCAGATTAGCAACTTGGCTAGGGGTACTGTTCTGCTAGCAATACGCTTTACCTAATACCATTTAAGTTTAGCGATTCTTCGACGACCTGAATTCTAGAATTATTGTGGCATTTCTTGTGCCACAATAATTCTAGATTCAGGTCAACACACAAATTTTCAGTCCACCGGCGATCCTGGCCACCCCGTTACTCCTCGTGAGTCATTTATTTACACCATAACCATTAAAGGATTTCACCGTTTTACGTAAACACAGTGACTCAGTAGTTACCGTTCTGTCCGACTTATGGAAAAACAAACAGTCCTATTTGAGTATTGTTTGTGTCTTCTATGTAGGACATCAGACAATGTATGTTTTCATGTAATCTAATCTGTGAAATGACTTGTAAGACTTATGTTTGTAGATTTATTTGTGAGGAACATTTTCTTGCATTTTCATTATCATGTGCCCCCATGTGTCGCAATATTGACTGAAGCCTTACCATGCCATGTTATGCATAGCGAGAGATAATGTCGGACCCAGTTCTTATTGCCTTTCGTACCGGGACCAAGCTTCCCTTTCGGATAATCCTGGCCCCAGTAGGCTTCAACCTAACTGGGACCCTGCTGCTGCTGAAAGCTACTTGAGGCTCACGGGAACAGTGCGCGCTGTCGACGACTTGGGCTCGGTCCGGACGGTCGGACTGCGATCTACCCATTGCTCGCCGTCCGCAAGCCCGCGCCTACGGTGGGTGGAAATCGGGATCGGAATCCCGGCGGTGGCTGGGGCGCTGTGAGCGTCACCGTTACCCGATGCGGTCGACTTCCTCCTTAGCTAGCATATTACTGCTTCGCTGAAGGAGGAGACCGCCTGCCACTCCTCCACGCTCCAGACCATAGCCTGTACTAAGGCCCAGCGCGAGAGATCGCCACCGCTGATCGCCCTAACGAGGGCACGGCAATAAATAGTTGATGGTGAGGCACACTTTTTAGTCAGTAAAAGTCTGACATTATCTTCCGCTCCGCCCAAGAGCGGGGGATGTCAGTAGATGATATTCCCACCGAGAAAAAAAAACCATCAACCATTTCATCACTGTTTACCATCGGTAAGCTAAGTTTGAACCAATTAAAAAAAGCTTCCTAAATACCAAAGAACTATATTTAAAAAAAACTCATTTTGGTTCTGCGCAGTTCGTAAAACGAATGTCTTTGTTTTTTTTTATTGCCAGGTCAAATAAATGACTACAGAACGTTCTAGAAAAAGGTTGAACTCAACATTGTGTACTACATTTTTTATTCGGTCTCATAACGCATTCCTACCCGACTTCTTTTAACTGTATTCTTAACTGTTATATTCGTAGTTAGTCTAAAAAAACGATCAAATGGTTACAATAACACTTTTGATGGAGGTTTGTTTTTGCGACGCTAATTGAAATTGTTTTGGTAGGTATTGTGTTTCCTTGAAAAAGCAGGAAAAATACTAATAGGTACAACAGTGGTTACTAATTGTTTATTCGAAAATAGGCAGCTGCTAATAAATAGTTGTTGATTTATATTGGAACACTCCTGAAATAAATTACGCACCTATTCTATTTCATTTTATGTTGCTGACCCTAGCGCGATTGCCTAGTTTTTTTTTTTGTCGACGGTGATAATCATCTTATGACAAAACCCGCTCTTGGGTGGAGCGGGAGATAGTGTCAGACTCTTACTGACTAAAAACCCCACCCCGTTCCTTCTAGCCTTCATACCGGGGCTCGAGTTTCCTTTCGGATAACCCCGACCCCGGTAAGCTTCGACCCAGCTGGGCCCCTCCAGACTAATATGACT
This sequence comes from Mythimna lalbum, assembly GCA_949319445.1. Classification (NCBI taxonomy): domain Eukaryota; kingdom Metazoa; phylum Arthropoda; class Insecta; order Lepidoptera; family Noctuidae; genus Mythimna; species Mythimna lalbum. Next base: position 11,303,167 of record OX439357.1, on the reverse strand, counting down.
ATAATGCCCAGAAGTAGATGAATAATGTACCTCTGCAAATGCTGAAACATAGTTTTAAATAACACCATGCTTGTACATATTAGTGATCTCAAAGGTTGTGACTTTTACGTTTTTTGTTTTAAATTATGTTGGTTCAGAATCACGTCATCTTTTTGTTTTTAAACTAAGTAAACTAGCAGTATGAAGCTGAAAAGTATGTTTCTTTTGGATAAATATTCTTTTAGTGGTTGATAGACCATTTATCCAGGAAGACTTGTAGGCAGTAAATAATAATAAACTCTCAATTGCATCTTTGTTTGTTATTAATTCATGAATCCCCAAGCGACCACCGGTGGCCGTGCATCTATTGTCTTACTATTGTGTCTCTAATTGACGGTATCTGAAGGGTTAAATTATTCTTATTTCAGCAGGCCTTCTGGAAAATTCCTCTTAAAGCTATGTCCACTGTACTCTGTCACAAGCCACTCTCCTCCAATTAGAGTCCACTGTCAGTTTTAACTCATCCTCCAAACTCATCAGTTCTTTTCCTTACGCCATTCCTTTCTTTGCGGTACCAATCTGTTATTATTTTGCACCATTTTTCGTGATTGCGTCTTATCATGTCATTATGGCCTGCCCATTTCCACTTTTTTTGGTCAATTCTGTATAGTATGTCCGTAACTTTTAAGGTTAAAACATTACGCTAAGACCAAGCGTCGAGCTGTGCAGTAACCAAAGAGACGGGATACTATTAGTATATAATCAACTATTTACGCACTGAGAACAAAGATCTGGATATCTTCCATGATAAGCCATACCAAATTTGTAAATTTATATATTCATTTTAAATTTTTTTGTAGTTTATATATATGTTTGTTAGTTTTGTTTATTAGTCTTCAAGATTTTAGAGTATAAGTGTTTTGGTCCTGTACTGTAAACTTATATTTTTATTAAATAAATGATATATGTCGACGTTTGACCAGTACACAACTGATGATGGAGTCAACGAACGATGCCACAGGCTTGCTTAACAGTAGAGATTTGAAGGTCGAGGTTGAAGTCCGAACTCCGAGGTCCATAAACTAACAGATTGTTTTTTTAATCAACTATGTATGAGTCAAGCTCGCTATGATTCAGCCTCCGGCCTTGGCGGGCTAGTTGGGTGTCGCAGACCCCGTCGGCGCCTGGGTAATGCCCCCGTTTTTTAACGTCAATTTTTCCGAGGCTCTATCACTATCGAAAGGCTCTGGATATATACCTATTTGTTTTCTGACATTATTCTAAACATTCAAAACGTTTTTATTTCACATATTGCTTACATGGGTACTTATAAAACGTCAGAAGCTAGTGCACGGTTCCAATTAGGAAAATATGGAGAAGAATCGGCAAGTTTTTTTTTTTATCTGATATAAACTAGTACTTGACTGCAATCCCACCTGATGGTAAGCGGTGATGCAATCGTTGATGGTGAGGCGCACTAGTTTATTAAGAGCCTATTCACTCTAGCCTTGAAGACGCTCAGATTGTAATCGGACGGGAAGACCGCAGCAGGCAAATTATTCCAGTCCTTCGATGTACGCGGTATAAATGACGAAGCGAAACGCTTAGTCCGGACCGTGGAGGTTTCAACAACGTAAGGGTGGATACTCGCCGTACGTCGGTTTGTCCGGTGGTAGAAATGGGATGGCGGAATCAAGTCATGCAATTCCTGCGCGCACTCTCCAAAATGCAACCTGTAAAACACCGAAAGGCTGGCTACCCTACGCCTGTGCTCAAGGCTTTGAAGATTGGACTTAACCATATCTGGATCACCAATCAGTCTCTTCGCACGCCTTTCCACCGAGTCCAAACCTGCCAGGTGGCACTTTGCAGCACCAGCCCATATGTGGCTGCAGTACTCCACACACGAGTTTCCTGCCGGTTGGTGGTTACTCTTTTTAAACAAATGATTGTTCTTAGAATATTTCCATAATAGTAGTAGAAAGTAATCTTAGAATTCACGGACTCGCGTTTGCATACATATAAAACATGACAAGACATAGATTACTAATATTAGCTCATATTATTAAGTTTGATTTGTTTACTAACATTAGCTGTAAAAATCTGAAAAAAATAAACGATATTATAATTATTATAGAACAACTTTTCTTTGTGTGTGGAAAAATTTCGAATGAGTAGGTATAATATGATTTTTTAAAATCTCCTTACGTGTCAACGACCTTCTAAGGCTAGTCTACAAAGATTTGTTTTTTTTTTTATTGATATAAACTAGTGCTTGACTGCGATCCCACCTGATAGTAAGCAGTGAAGCAACCGTTGATGGTGAGGCGCTCTAGTTTCTATAGGGCCTATACAGTCTTGCCTTGAAGATACCTAAATTGCGGAAAGAACGCAGCAGGCAAATTGTTCCAGTGCCTCGATGTACGTGGTATAAACGACGAGGCGAAACGCTTGGTCCGGATCGTAGAGGTTTCAACAACGTAAGGGTGGATATAATTATGTTCGAGTCTAGAGCAATATCTTGTCTTAAAAACCTATTTCATGCTCATTTAAATAAACCTTTTGCGAACACAAGTTATCGGCCCATTTTCAGTTCAAACAGAGGCTTTTCACACGACCTGTGGAAAAACCACGCGTTGAAAAACAACGTCTTGATCACAACTGATAAATGCAAATTCATCGTTGTTTTGTTTCCTAGGACAAATGATTTTTCCGTAAGTATCTCGTAGGTATTAATTAATACTTTAACCCTACGGTGCAGTTAATGGGCCTGTGTTTACCGCCTATGAGTTTCCTTATAGCCTATGTGTGTTCGAAGGGCATGGCATAGGCCTGCGCCATGGGGCATGGGCTTATTGTTTCTTTACTTACTGTTTATTATTTCCTTATTTGAGCTTGGTATACAGTAAACATGTCACATAATATATAAACACATCTTGAAAGAAGTATGTTGTTCAGAATAGTTATTAATCGATTTCAGCTATGTCTGAAGTATTTGTTTTTTAATCCTTTATTTATATCCTTTATATACTAAAAAAATAATAGAGTTATGCTCGGTGTTTCCTTGCGTGATCGAATCAAATATGAAGATATTCACGCACGACGAATTGCCAAACATGCTCCAGGCAGGGCACATTGCAGATGGCCGTTGGGGCCGAAAGATTCTAGAGTCGCGCCCGCTTACTGGAAGACGCAGCGTTAAAAGATATATACACACAATACACTGATGAAGATATATCATTATAAAAAAATGTAAGTACATTTGTGTTGTGCTACCATGTGCCCAGCCTTCAAGACCTTTACACACGGAATGCCAAAAAACATTTACAAGGACATTCCCTCAAGTTTTGGGGAAATGCATCTAAAAAAAGGCCTTTAAAACAAATTTTACCTAACTGAGTTGTTACAGCATAGAACAGGCTCCCGGAAAGTCTTGTGAAAGCACCATAGAAATATAAATATATCTATGGAAAGCACCCATATTGAACTGCTTTAAAAATCGGTTGGACAGACCAAACATCTCCACCATCATCTTCCTGCCCTTATCCCGTTTTATTTGGGTTCGGCGCAACACGTTTTTTTCTTCCATTCTGTCCTGTCACTCGTTACGCTGTCACTAACTCCCTTTTCTTTCATATCACTTCTCACACAATTCATCCATCTTTTCTTTGGCCTCCCTCTCCCCCTCCATCCATCCACATGTAAACTCATAACTTTTTAGCAACATACGTTTCGTCCCTTCTCTTCACATGACCATTCCAAGACAAACGATTCCCTTTCAACTTTTCCGTCACTGGCGCCACTTTCAAACTAAACATCTCCAAACTATATGAAACACACGCACCAGCTGATAGATGCTAGTGTTAATAAAAAAAAATTTTTTTTATTAGTTTCTAATTCTTTCACCACGATTTAAAAACTTTGTAGATACTAATTTATTACTATGCTTTACCGTGGAGGTTTTCCATCGCCTGACCGTGACCTAGGAATCTTCTCGACGCTATATTGCCGTGTAAACAGTGTCTATTAGCCGAAGTGAGTTAGCACATAAGCACAAAGAGAGGAAACAAAAGGAGGTAAAGGGGGAGGGGGAGGGGCTATTTACTAATGTGTACTAGAAGTTATCGTGTTCGTGAACAGATAATTTCATGAAGTGTTGTATGAAAATGTATGGTAATGTTTAATCTATGACATAATTTATGATTGCATAATGTGTGACAATTCGTGTCTGTTTCGTGATTCTATTGGAAATGTACTGAGAGAATTTTTAATTTGCAATTTTAAATACAGATAAACCTCGGGACAGGTGAAACTAATAAAAACTTGTAAAATCTAATTTAAGGGTGCTTTATGATAACGAGAAACTAAAATAAACAGTATTAAAAAGGAACACGATACATAGTATCGTGTTCCTTCTTAATACTGTTTATTATTATTACTATTATATATTACTTAATACTGTTTATATATTATTTCCTTCACCCGTCCCAATATCCCATTTCTTCTTAGACGAAATAAACATTCGTACATCCACCTTTCTGCCATCGTAAATTTTTGCACCCCTCACATCAACCGAGCTTAGGGGTGGCAGGCCGAGGCGTAGCGAGGGCTAAATTAGACGTGGGCGAAGGCTAAAACTAATGAAGCCTTGACTCCAGAGCTAGATATGAATACCTGTATTTCAGGAATCAGAAAAAAAATACATCCATCAGATCAAATAGTGGTCAAACGCGAGCCGATCTACACTATCTATCTAATATTAAAAAGAGGTAGTTTGTTTTTGTTATTATGCTTTTTTGTCTGTAGGAGGTAATCTCTGAAAGTCCTGATTCGATTGCTAAAATATTTTCACCGATAGAAAGCTGTTTTATTCCTGAGTGGCATTTATTTTATATACGCAAGCGAAGCCGTGGGCAAAAGCTAGTAAATTATAAAACAAGACACTTGTTGTCAAAGAGCCTTCGGACATGCGTGGCCGTGGGTTAGGGGCCACTTCGCCCATGTCGAGCTACGCTACTAGTGGCTGGGGTACTTTAGCACACTCTGGGGTGCGGAGCAGCCAGCATTTTATTGGGACTATTTTCCCCTGAATGGCATTGGGCTGAATTGGGTTGGTTACACACGAGAGAATCAATAAATAGATGTGATTCGTGCCTTGGGCGGTCGTTAAGCTATCTGGAGCAAGGATGCGGAGCTCCATCCTTAACTGTAATCGATATTATCGGATATATCCGAAACAGTGACGTAACTAGCCCTTTTGGCTTGGCGAATAGTGGGTAGCTCACCTTCCGGCAGTCCGGTAACCGTCCGGACTGAGCACGAGGCCTCGTAAACGATATAAAAATGTCATACAGTTTCGGATAAAGGCGGAGTCTAAATGACATGTTACGACAAGATTTTGTTAATGTTATAATATAGACTAGAACAAAAATCTAAAGTAAAATTTTGTTTATCGTATTTTATTTTTACAATTTTAGATAATATTAATCCGAATCCGATACTATTCGAAACTAGCGGATCATCATCATCATCATCATCAGCCTATTTAATGTTCCCACTCCTGGGACTCAGGCCTCCTCTCTAGGAGAGGGAATGGGCCCTAACTAGCGGATAATTCGAAATAATTTCATATCCCGGTATATTAATATTCTTTTTTAAGAACATCAATCATCCAATGACTTTTTCCCCCAGAAACCCCAGAACTGGAAGCAGTGTCCGTCTTTAACTGCCTAAAACCACAACTATGTTCTTTGTTTGCTTTTGGCAGGACCACGGTCCAGGAATGCAACTGAAACTCGTGGGTTTTCCTTATGAAAGTCAATCCATGGCCAGTAGGTTTCGGCCCTGCTGGACAGGGCCCGATCTCTCTATTCAGCCGCTCCGGGCAAATATAATTTTCGCCGCCTTTTACATACACAAAACCATATATATAAGTCATGAGTCAACCTGGAGCAAGATGAAAGGTGGCACATAAAATTCTCATCCTGCCAACTTGGATGTGGATGGCCAGGTTGGAAGATAAGTCAATTTTGCCGCCCCTCATTTTTTGCAGCTCTGGCCAAATGCCCGGCTTGGTCCCCCTTAGATGAAGCCCTGCTGCTACGCGGGCTCGCGGGCGGCGAGTCATGGGTAGCTCGCTGTGCGATCGTCCGGTAACTGTCAGGACCGAGCCCAAGACGTCGACGGCGCGCACTGTTCCCGCGCGCTTCAAGGAGTTGTCAGCAGCAGGAGGGGCCCAGCTGGGTTGAAGCCTACTGGGGCCAGGGTTATCCGAAAGGAAGCTCGAGCCCCGGTATGAAGAGGCTAGAAGCAACGGGGTGGGTTTTTAGTCAGTAAGAGTCTGATCTCCCGGTCCACCCAAGAGCGGGGGTTGTCACAAGATGATTTTTGCCCAACGAAAAAAAAGGCTTGCTGCTGGAGTCTTCCTATATCCGTATTCGTATCCTGATCCGAACTTTCTCATCTATAACAACCCTGCTCTGAAGTAAGGATATAGGAATGGGTGTAAATAAACCCTTATCTTAGTTTTCTTTACGACTTGGCCTATTTGGTAAAGAGAAGTTGTTTTCTGATAGTCATGTTTTACACTTACAATTGATATAGCTTGGTAAAGGTGACAGGAGTCCTATTCATGCAATGTAACTGTGCTCACAATATATTAGAAGCGACAAGAACTATGTAATGTTTTGCTCCTGACCCTACCGAATTTTGGCTAGCAATATAGTGTATGTTGCACTAGTTTAGAAAAGAGATGGTTAGGCCCCGCCACAATTCAGGGTGGTCAATGGCAAAGGGGATCGGTAGTGGGGTAGTGATTACTATCGGGCGTAAAGTACAATCCGCGAGTCTGTGAACCATTGCCCGCAATAATTTGTTACTAAACTTTATATTATCTTATGTGTTTATTTATTTTATTTAACTCTTTAACAATGAGTACACTATTAGCGCGTACAGGGATAATCACCGGTGGATACCACGTTCCATTAAACGCATCTAAAAGGGCTTCTGCGAGTTGGTTACGGCCCCTCGTACGCCTCCCAAAGGTCCAGGATCTCTGGGTCCTGAGATAAATAAATGTTTACAATAAAAGTACACTATTACATATTTACGAAAACATTTCAGTCTTTTGTCTAAGTTTTTCATCACATTACATGCATTTTATAGTGCCTTAACAGCTAATTAAAATACAGAGAACTATTGTTGAAAAACATCGTTTGGTACACGTGGGCAATGATTATTGCAATCTCGCAGCACCATAGCTTTCTAAATCGGTTGCCATTTCAACTTTGTCAATACAAAGTTGCCTATTTGTATGAGAAAGAATGTTCTAGTACTTTCTTATATTATTTTCCTGTTTCAATTGGCGTTTTAAAATAAATGGGAAGGCGTTTATGAATGGGAAGGAAAATAATAATAAATACTTTTTTACTAAAAAGGCTCTGTTAACTTATTTTTCGAATAAACTTCCTTTTATTTTTCCTTAAATGTGTTTTTCCTCGATGTTTTGACCGCTATTTAACTAGAGGCTACTAAGGTGCTATTAAGAAAATGAGGGAGAGCTGATTTGTAAAACACTAACAATCTAGCTTGCAGGACTGTTACTAACATCATAAATAACAACTTTTGTTCTATGACTTTTTACAAAACATAATTTATTTACCAAAGACAAAATTAACAGATTTTGTTGTTCCATCTAACACATTTTAACTCCGTATTTTACTACACCTACCGACGCGTATGACGCGACGCAAGCGCATCAAGCACCCCCGTCCACTCCCCTCCGCAGCTCCGCTATTGTACTATCGCTTGCTTGGCATATACTTCGTAATATTTAGAACATTCAATTTAAATATTGTAATTTTCGTATGAAAATCTGATGAAATAAAATGTGATAAAATTGTAAAAGTCATAGAACAAAAGTTGTTTATGATATTAGTAGTAAAAGGTATAGTAATAGTCTTAAAAGGTTGCCAGTGTCTTACAAATAACCCTGTATAAAGGTAACTAATGAGGTCTATCGACTAGAAGCCAAGGTTATCGATATAGCTTGAAGAATCGCCAAACTTAAGTAGCAATGGGCAGGGCTAATTGCATAAAGGCATAATATCCTACTAATATTATAAACGCGAAAGTTTGTATGTATGGATGTATGGATGTTTGTTACTCTTTCACGCAAAAACTACTGAACGGATCTCGATGAAACTTGATACACGAGTAGACCATATACCAGAATAACACATAGGATACTTTTTATCCTGGGATTATGTACGCGGGTGAAGCCGCTGGCAAAAGCTAGTACCTATGTATATAATTGTGACCCAGTAATGAATTCCACACCGTAGGGGTCAGAAGGGTCGAGGCCCGCTAGGACCGCAGGGATTCACTGAAAAACAAAACCTAGTCCGCAAAGGGCAACTGAAGGACACAGGTGTGGTTTAGTCAGTATAAGTCTGATACACCCTTCTTTATCCATCCAGAGGAAAAAGTCATTGGATGATTTCCCGCCTTAAAGAAAAAGTAATTAATACCAACTTTTGTTTTGAGGAAGTAATCAAATGACATCTCAAGCTCTGAGTGGAACGAGAGAGAGTGTCAGACTTTTACTGAATAAAACCCACTCCTGTTCCTTTAGTTACTCTTTTGAGCAATCCCGCAGCCCTAGCAGGAATTGATTCCACCTACGCAAGCACTATTTAGTTCCTAGAATAGCTCTATAACTAGCGTTACTAGGTCATTGGAAGTTTGTATTGAATCCTGGAATTAGCTGTATAAAATCTATATACATGCGATTCTCGAAACAGATCAGAATGTATGTTTGTATTATACAAACGATTATCCGAAGTAATCTGTTGATAAGAATGTTATTAAATATTGCATAAAAATTAGGTGAGGATTTATCAAGAAATTTTGATAGGGATATTGACATAATCATACATGAAAACATACTCGTAAATTTTCCAGTAGTTGTGTAGGTAACATAAAAAATATGTTATTTTTGTTGCATCCTATAAAATACCCACCTATACAACATTTTTAGTTTATGCGAAACCTGAATATAATTTGTTTAGAATCAGTAACTGAATAGATTCCAATAGTATTTACATCATTCATCATCATCATCATTTCACTGTTTGACAAAGGCCTCCCCCAAGCGTCGCCACAACGAACGGTCCTGTGCGTCTCGCATCCATCGGTTTCCCGCAACCTTCACTAGGTCATCAGTCCACCTTGTTGGAGGCCTTCCAATGCTGTGTCTTCCGTTTTTACACCATTGTATATTTTTTCACAAAAATATTTTAAAAGGATACAAGTTGGATACCACCGACACTAAGTACAACACAGGTCACGGTAGGTAATAGCGGACATTAGGCGCCAGAGAACAGCTGGGTGCAAGTGCAAAACAACCCCTTAGTCGCCTGGATGGCCCGGTGCTGATCAAGCTCATAACTTTGTGATTTTTCTTTTTTTTATTATGATAGGCTTGTGTTTGACTACCATCTCACCTGATGGTAAGCGATGATGTGGTCGACGATGGAGCACGCCTGCCTAGAAGTAACCTATTCACTCTTGACTTAAAGACCCCCAAGTTGTAGCTAACAGGAAACGACAGACTTTCATGATACAGTTATGAAATTTTGTACATAGATTCTTTACATAAAAAAAAACTGGACACGTGTTTCGGGTTTCGCATATACTAAAAGTAATGATGAATATATAAAAGACGATGAAAACGTTAAGCGATGTAATAGTGTGAGTCAGTGAAAACACCATGTTTTAAATTGTCTTAAGAAAAACATTTTCTCAGCCGATTTCCACGAGTTCTGTTAACGACTACAAAATCACGTGATCGATGAAAAACTTGAAAAACAAACCCAACACTAATATACTCCCATATTTTTCCAAACAGAAAGCACTCGTTTTCTTAAGAAGATAAAACTTTCCTATAAAATATAGGTACGTAGATTTAACACACATTTTTTTTCTCAAAAGAATATTAAACGTTTCGATAAAATCGAAAAAAATTCTGCTCACGCTAAGAAATTTATGACAAAAATTCCCAATCTACGAGTATGTGCAGTATAGTCTGCTTGAAAAGTCAAACAACTTGGGAATTTTGTATAATATTTAATCATTTAAAAAATACGCTTAAAAATACTGCGTACTGGAAGACGCAGCGTTGGAAGGCCTCCTACAAGGTGGACCGATGACCTGGTGAAGGTTGCGGGAATCCGATGAATGCGGGACACACAGGATCGATTATTATGGCGGCACTTGGGGGAAGCCTATGTCCGACAGTGGACGTCTATCAGCTGAAATGATACCTAATAATGATGATGTTGAATACTTCAGATTTCATTTTACCCTAGTAATTATCCAAGTCGTTTGGCTTTTTAGACAGCCTATAATATTGCATGTCAAATTATTTGCATTTTGAAGGTTACAAAGCCAGTGCAGTGCTGTTTGCAATATTCTCACTTGAAGAGCTTCAATCCGATTAACGGGGTCAAGCTCATGCATACGAGACATATCCATCCATCTTTATGTTGTTAGGATGCATGCATAAGTGCGCATATCGTCACAGGGAGCAATTTGTACCGGTATCGATTTCGTTTTGCGTAGGATATATTTGAAACAACGTTGATAAAGCTTGGGTTGAATTTATAGGAGTGTACAAATGAGTTTCCGGAAACACGTGTTTAGTTACGCTCCCGAAAAAGTACGTCACAAATTGGGAAACCCATCTCTATTAACGCATTCCCTTAAAAATTAAAAACACGTTCCAAGAAACTCCAGTACGGCAAAAAGGCAATCAAAAGCCCACGTGTTTACGCAAAAAGATGTAAAATCTTACAAAGGTGTGTTTCTTCTACGTACTATGCTATGAGCAAAACGGTTTTTACACGCCCCAAGTGAATGCGAACCTTAACGCAAACACATACAAAGCTAGTGACGCCAAACGAACTGCACACAAACCAATTTATCACGGCCCCGGAGAGTATAAATAGGCGCGCAGACCCGCCGCCCCGCACTCTGCAACGAGCACTCGAAGAGAGCACGTCGCGATCTAAACCTTACTCAATATCAAACAATAAAGTTACAAGTATCCAACATGGTTGTGAAACTAGAAACTGTTGCCGCGCTTTACGCCGATGTTTACCCATCGCTGCCCAAACACCGCGATATGGACAACGTTGTGACTGACTGCCGCAGGAGGCAGAAGCTGAGGGGAACTGCACTCCCTGCGCTGGTGGAAGATGACTCCGAGGAAGTCTTCGAGCCTGAGCAGAGGTCCTACGTGATGCGCACGGAGGGCCTCCGCCGCCAGAAGTCCATCTCTCCACAACGGCAGAAGCTGCGCCGTACTCTGGCGCTGCCTTCTCTCTCCGAGGACGAGGAGCCTTGATCATCCTGCTCCCGCCTCCCGGATGAAGTTATGAAGCTGTGGCCGGCTGTTCGGCTTCAACCCTCGGGTCCTGAACGATTCTGAAGGAGTACTGTGAAGTTTGAACCGCCTGGAGAAGTGAACCTTTGGAAATAGCAAAAACCACGGTGAAAAGTGTTGGGACAATTTTTGTGAAGTGAAACCAAAAAGTTGTTTAGCCAAAGTATATGCCAATGTAGGTGATAGGTCTAGAATAAGTTTTATATCGGGAATAAAATGTGTTTTTACTGAATTTTTCGTCTTTATTTTCTGTTCTGCGTAAGTACCTTACACCTTGACATAATTCACAACATTGAATAAAATCAAGGCTATTTTCCTTTTTAGCTCAGTTGTTTTAAAGAAAACTTTAAAGGTTTAAGTCAGAATGTTTTATCGACAAGCTTGATATTATAATACAGGAAATACTTGGTTTTATTCTTAACAAAAACATGGAAGACAATACAGAAAACATTATCTGATATTACCTTGAATTGAGTGATCAAGTATCACGGCTGCCTGAGACGTATTAACACAAAAACAATGGATGTCACAATGACATTAAATTAATTTAAAGAAATAACATTGAACATTTACACAAACATACACACTTATAGGATCTCCGAAGTAAGAGCTACAGACGAGTCAAAGCCCTCTTTGACCTGCGCAGAGTTTAAACATAGTGGGTCAAGTTTGGCGAAATGGAACTACGCAGCGAGAAATGAAGTCATCTTCTACAGTTCCGAAACGGGTAATGGTCCTTCTGTTTCGTCATTTTCGTAACTAGCAGTATATTATGCTATATCAAAAATGCACTTTGTTTGTTTTCCAATCAAGATTGCATAAAAGAGTACTCTTCTATTATGCAAATAACCTCTTTGGAAGCTCTTAACAAAAACAAACAAATCTATGATGTAAATATTACAAAATTCTACACTCGTAGAATCGTCAATAGATACTTGGCACTGGAATTACATAAAAAGAAATGGCATTGGCGATGAGAATTTGTTTAGAACTTAACCTATTAAAAAGCATAGTAAATGTTAGATTAATAGACCCAGTTACTTAATGTTTGAGATACTTGTATTTAATATTCGATATCTTACGCAATGATATATAAACATTAGTAACTACATTTTTGTCATATAAAGGTCGTTACTGTAATGACGAAATTTATTCGATAATTAGCATTTGGCTAATACAGACTGTGCAAGAACGGAGATAAGCGCGCCCATTTAGAGGCAACACTCAATATTGGACTAGAATAAAAACCAGTCTTGCGAAAAATATAGATTCTGATGTATTTTTTGGAAGATTTAACTTAGAGAAAAAGGCTATGGTAAAATTGTGTGACCTCTCGATCCCCAAGCGAACGCAAGCGTTCGTCTTTCTATCGTGTCTCTAATCACTACATAGTATAAAATAAAGTCGCTTTTTCTGTCCCTATATGTACGCTTAAATCTTTAAAACTCAACGCAACGGATTTTGATGTGGTTTTTTTTAGTAGATAGAGTGATTCAAGAGGAAGGTTTATATATATAAAATTGCACCCGAGCGAAGCCGGGGCGGGTCGCTAGTTACGGTATAAGTCGATTTCCTTATGTGAAAAAGCTTTTGGTTGAATATCGAAAATAATAAATGGATATATGAAATTTTAAAATTCGATGTAGGTACAATAAAATGGTAAATTTTAAACTGGAGTAGCTATTATTACCATTCTATTAGTAAGGCGTATGAATTTTCCTGTACACAAGCAGACTTCATTAGGGAAAATAAAAGGACTTATATAATATAAGAACAGAGCTATGTGTTCATTTCGATATTTACTAAACAGAGTCACATAAATATGACCTCATTATCCTTAAGTATTTAGAAATGTCGTAAGATATACAAACAATGTCATGGCGACAATATGAAACTCATGACACTCGAAACACCTTTAAGAATTAGAAAATAATGCGTTTCAATAATAAAATAACATTACGCTATTGACACCTCTCTGCCACAGCCTTATTTTTCTTTTTTGATGACGGAAGTAACTCTCCCGGTCTGGATGGAATTAGAGAAATGATCAGATTTTATTAACTTAAACCCAGCTAGGCTGTGATCGTGTCCATTGCGTTTTTGGGTCTCGATAACTATTTGAACATTTTTGCAGCCTTGTATAATATAAAGATTCAGTATTTCCCAATAGGGTATGTATTTTGTCTACCCAAATTTCGGCAGTATAATGCTCATTTTTTAAAGTTAAGTAGGTTTGTGTTTGACTAGCATCTCAACAGGAAAGATAATGCGATCTACGATGGAGCACGCTTGTTTAAAGTAATTTATTAATTTTTTTTATTGATATTTAAACGAGAGCTTCACTGCGATAGACCCCCAGGTTATAAATTCTATCTCTTTGCTGTACACACAATAAATATTTTCCAAAACTGTTTTTTGCTTGTGGGTAAGATGTCCACCACGAAATGGAATGATAGGAGCCTATTACCCAGTGGCGGAACTATAGGGTGGCAAGCCTGGCAAAATGCCACGGGCCCCCAGTGTGGGCCCCGTTACACTGGGGGCTATCTGACCCTATAACCCAACCAAAAAAAATAATACAAATAAATCACAACGTCACGTGATTTTTCTGTGGCCCCATCCAATGAATTTGCCTCGGGCCTAAGATGATATAATTACGCCACTGCTATTACCATTAGGAGGATACGATTCCAAAGCCCCAGCTGTGAAATACTTGACACACAAGTGAACATTGCATCCACTCTCGACTTTCTACTACTCAATAACGTACAATACGATACTAAAATAAAAGACGACGTTAACATTTGTTTACAATCCAACGCAAATGTAGTTGTAAGTGTCATCTGACAACAATCGAACGTTGGCTATTGTCTACCGACCGGTTGGCAACCACTTACAATCCTTTGCTGTATACATTCGCATGTGTGAACAAATGTTATCGCTAAGAACTGCGACGCGGTGTTCGTACACGTTGCGTTGACTGTGGCCAGAAGACGTGTCGTCATACATTTATCAGTTAATTATAATTGACATATCAGATTGTTAAAGTGTGATGAATGATCTTTTATCAAGACATTTCACGATCTGTGAGATGATTGGCCAATCATAACGCTAGATAATCATAATGATGTTAACGATCAAACAAGTACATACAAAGATGGATAGAAGATAGATAATAACAATCGTAAAGATTTATTTTTTATTCCAGGGATAGATGCAAACCTTTCCAGGATTGAGCTCATAGTTCAGAAACATCAAAATACTTCAAGGTTAAGTGGAGTTCATTGTCACTAATTTACAATTAAATGACAATGAACTATATCAAGACTTTATTGGTTTCAGACGGAGGTTTATCTAATGTTAAAAGTTTTAAATTAAGGCCATAGATACGATACATGAATTGTAGAAAAGATGGCATGGCTCGTAAATACTAAAATGATACCTGTTAGAGGCCATATGAAAGAAGAACACTTTATACAAACATTATTATGTAGATTCAATCAAAAAACGAATTGGGATAACGGAAAGAGCGAATAGATAAACATTGGCACTTCCGTCAGAATAAAATATTTAAAAAAACACGTATAATACGTAGTCACTGGTGCATAACAAATAAATACATTCAGAAACACAAGGTACCGTTTAAGGTCGTACATACATGGACAGACACCATAATTGCCTTACAAAATGATGTCAATAAGTCGCTCAGTACCTACGAACGTGTATGGTCAACTTGGAACATATTAGGGAGAGTCTTTAAAATTCTTCTCGACGAAGAAAACAGGTTTTCCATCTACAAGATTTCATTCAATGTTTTCTTTTCTGCCTTTTGTGTTTGGTTTGTGCAGGTAGGCCATCGCTCGCAAGGCTACTACTGCGCCATTATTTGCGTAGCTATTGTTTGGAAAATCACTTGAAGCCCTGTGTTTCTTGATAAGGGAACGTTGTTATTTGCTTTATTGCAACGTACTTAGGGACAGCCGTATTCTTTTGTGTTAGATTTGTTTGTTGTAACTTGAGCTAATCAAACGTTCTGATTCCGCCATCTGGTGAAGTATTTTCATGATTTTTAATTTACCTTACTGTTTTTACAGTTAGCATATTTTGGGGCTTTTTATCTCTGTCGCCATTTACAAGGATGTTGTCACTGTCCACAGCAAGAGGTTTTGTAACATCATTATAATCATTGTTAGTTTTTTGATTAGCGTCTTCTACTTGACCTAGTTCTTTGTCAACGCCTACAAACTTCCAATCTTTAGATTTAGTGTTTTGGTTTATCCAAATCTCAAGTGTATATTTAGTTTTATCTCATTTGAAGAATTCAAATCTTCAATCCACCTACATAGGAACCTTGTCCTCGTATATGAGGTACAATTTGGTTCCACATAAAGTGTAATATTAACGTAACACTAGTTGGTGTCGCCACCCACGCTGATCATGGGCTTCCCCCACAATGCCCACAGACCGCAAAATACGAGTTGATATCATTTCGCCTACACTAACTTTAGTGACATCTACATATATTTTCGTATTTTCCAATTGAACTTTTTGGCTGTGTTCCCAGCGCAGGGTTGGCCGTTCTACGCAAAGATAAATAATTCTAGAATGTAAATAGTGATATTATTAGGAAGGGACTGAATGATTGCGTATCGGTCGATGGGAAGAATGGACTAAAGAAATAATAATATTCCACAACGCCGTCTAGCTTATATTTGTAAATACATACTTAATATAATTAAATTACACCCAGACAGAACAAATGATCATGCTCGCTCATCACATAAACATTTGTCCATGGTGGGAATCGAACCCACGACCTCCGGCATAGCAGCCAGGGCCACTAACCACTAGACCAACAGGCCAGTCTAATTAAAGAAAGGAATTGTGACAGAAGGATGAATACCTAGGTATGTATTTAGTTATTTTCCCAAAAAGATTCTACAAAAGCAAGTTATCATTATAATCTACACTAATATTATAAAGAAGAAAAAAAATTATTTTTGTGTGTATGTTTGTAATGAATAAACTCAAAAACTACTGTGCTGATTTCAAAAATTCTTACACCATTGGAAAGCTACATTCACCCTGAGTAACATAAGCTATATTTATTGCCTGTGCAAAGCCGGGACGGGCCGCTAGTTGTAAATACAAAACAATATACATCTGTTACCGAACTTGGTAAAAACGAGTATCAGACTCCTTTGAACTGCATTTTACCTAATTCTATAATTTTGATGAAACTAGTTTGATCAGCTGATAATATCTTTGATATCCAAAGTTCTTTTGGATTGGATTATTATGGATAGAATATAGATACTGCAAATAGATAGAAGATAGATACTGCATCTAAAAGTGCAACTTTTTCCTTCTACATCTGAATAACAATCTGCAAAAATCGATCAGTCTGGTTGTGATTATATCACGAGTGTTTTGGATTTGCACAATAGAGTTGTTTTCAGGGTCGGGGCATGTTGTAAAACGTTTCAAAAACGTTTTCTTTTGTCTTGCGAGGGACGAGGAAAAACAAGTGAAAAACACGTGTTCATTTGTTTTTTTCTGGTTTCTATACGAAGTTCATGACTTAATTTTATGTAATTAATCGTAGTAACATTATACCACGCCTGAGCCTAGAGAGGGTAACCAGTGGCATAGGTAACCCATATCTCATCAAAATGTGGTCCCAGTCCTGTCAGGGGGAAACATGTTACCCTGGTACCATGTGGTCGTATAGACAGTCTTTCAAGTAAAATATAGTACTTATCTGAGTTTGGCACGTATCTGAGTACGACCTAACATAGCTGGAAAGCCAAGGTTGACATTGCAGTGTGTTCCACGAACTTCTCAAAGAGCGGTCAGCAAAGTTGAAGACTAAGCCCGATGCCTGTAAGGGTTGCGAGATTATTTGAAAAAGCTACTGAGGCTCTGGGACACAAAGGAATACTTGAAAGAACATGGGACGGTTTTACTCAATACAAAGTTTGATACTCCCTTTTACTCTACACAGAGCGAGAGGAGTTGTTTGATGACCCCAGCCCCCAAAAAAACAGAGTTCTTGAGACTAGAGACAAATTAGAGATTTATTTATATTATGTATGTATTTAGAAATAAGTATGTTTATCAGTTGTCTAGTACCCATAAGTCCATAACACAAGCTTTGCTTAGCTTGGGACTAGATGACGTTGTATGATAGTTGTGGAATATTATTATTATTTTTTAACGGGAAAACCTAATTCCCTTACTTTCGGAAGGGACGCCAATTTGTCACTCACGGTGGTTGCTGAAAATCAGCACTGTAGATTGCTGGATTCGTCCAGCGTCACAGTATAAGCTGAGCAACGGCCTATTCTTGCCTTGATGCGACGCACAAATTTGAATGTATTTATATTGTATCTGTTTTATTTTTGCTTTTCTTTTATTTTTGTTTATAATTTTGGTGTTTGTCTCTGTCAGGCACGTGTCGGCCGGTGTCGCATAGACTATAAAAAAATATTGTTTTAATAGACAACCCAGACAGCTGGGTTGTCTATGGTTCAAGCAAGTTAAGCCCGGTTCACACGTGATCTCATAGGGCAACTAATTTTTGTTTTAATTTGTTTTTATTTTTTGTTTTTTGAAAATTATTTGTGTGTCTATACGGGCAGAATAAACATGTTTTCTTTCTTCTTTCTTTTCTTTCTAATTAAACATAATTTAACGTGGGTATCGAACCCATTAATTGTAATACACACCTAGCTCAACTAAGTACATGCCAGAATGTTCGATATTTTCGTTTCGCTACAGTACCCACACTTCGTATGGTTATTGACCCCGTTTAGTTTCTTGCTTTGGTCTGCGATAACTCTACCTAGTGATACATTGCGTGAGCTCGCGGAACGTCACTCGATGACAAATGATATGATTATGAAAACACCACGTTGCGAATTATCACAATATTTTACTTGTTATATCAATAAAGTCATTGATATGGCTGTAGGTAGCTTCTACGTCACTTTTGCGTTACACAATCGTGTCATTTGATGTTTGATTAAAAAAAGTATAGGTAGGTAAATAATAACGATAATAATTTCCACGACTATCACACAACACAACGCCGTCTAATCCCAAGCTAAGTTCAGCTTGTGTTATGAGTACAGCTTGTGTTATGAGTACTAGACAACTGATAAACATAGTTATATATGCCGTCGCCGGGATTCCGATCCCGATTTCCGGCCACCGTAGACACGGGCTCGCGGACGGCGAGCCATGGGTAGCTCGCTGTCCGATCGTCCGGTAATGGACCGAGTCCAAGACGTCGACGGCGCGCACTATTCCCGCGCGCCTCAAGGAGTTGTCAGCAGCAGGAGGGGCCCAGCTGGGTCGAAGCCCACTAAGGCCAAAGGTCTGCTTCTGAAAGGAAGACTCCTTCATTGCCTTTCATGCAATGAAGGAACAGGAGTGGGTTTTAGTCAGTAAAAATCTGACACATTTTCGCGCTCCACCTAAGAGCGAAGGATGTCATTAGATGATTTTCCCATAAAAAAAGACCACACGGCTATCCAATCCAATTAATGATTAATTTATTATTCAACAGTTATAGCCTCACACAATGTGTTGATTACTTTACTAATGAAATCATCATACAAATTATTCATCATCATCATCATAATTTTAGCCGACATCCGTCCACTGTTGGACATAGGCCTCCCCCAAGTGTCGCCACAATGATCGATCCTATGCGTCCCGCATCCATTGGATTCCCGCAACCTTCATCAGGACATCGGTCCACCTTGTAGGCCTTACCCCACTCCAGAACCTTCCGGCCCTAACGGCCATCTGTTCTGCGAGCAATGTGCCCTGCCCATTGCCATTTAAGTTATACGGCTATCCAATTAATGATTTAATTATATTATTGAGCAGTTATGCACGTTACACATTGTATTACTTTACTACTTACTAATGAAATCATCATACAAATTACTAATGAAGTCTAATTAAAAGCGACATGAAACTTGACCCTACACATGTCAGGTGCACTGACTTCTTGAGCACATACACGTTATACTTAATATTGTGCCACAACAATAAATATTTACTACCAATAGTCGTTTATTTATTATGGAAAATTTCGAAAGTATTGGAAATTATGTAAACGTTTTGTGGTTTTTTATAAGTATTTTTAATATTACGATTGTTGAGTAACTTGCTGCAATAAAAAGTACGTACTGCACATATTTGATTCACATAAAAATTTAGGCTCGAGGTTTGTCAGCGAGCCATAGAGCGCAGTATCCTGGGTGTTCGAATTTCCGACCGCGTAAGGAACACAGAACTGCGCGCCAAAACTAAGTTCAAAGATGTTGCCCGAAAAGCTGCCACTCTAAAGTGGGATTGGGCCGGACATGTTTGCCGCATGTCGGATGAGCGGTGGGCTAAAAGAGCCACTTATTGGATCCCATTGAACGCAAGGCGACATCGCGGCAGACCAAGGCGAAGGTGGAGAGATGAGCTTGATAAGTACCGGAGGGACTGGCCCGCAATGGCCGAAAACAGACGTGTGTGGAAAAGGGAGAGGGAGGCCTTCGCCCAGCAGTGGGACATAAATGGGCTAACTAACTAACTAATACATAATATGCATTTTTTATGGCAAATATTTTTCATAAACTTACTCGAAAACCCGCTCTTATGTGACCGCTTTTAGGCACGCAATTGACTGTTTTCCGCACTAGTGCGCGTGCTCGCCCCCGTCACAGTTTTATTATTGCGTGATACGGTAAATACCGTATTCTATTCAGATTAAACTTTTTTCGTAAATAAATTAAATTTTTCGTAAATTAATTAAAGTTTAAAAATTTCTTTCCTCGATTTGACAGTAAATCGTGACGTCACAACATGGCCATCGATCCTGTTCTCATTTGGAACGTATTGTTAGACAATGTTTAGCTACGGAATACCCACTTCGTCTTGTCGAAATTGCGAATGATCTAGAGAATTCATAGTCTACCAAAAATAATTTATGAAACATAGACTTATGTATGAAAATGATTCAGTGCGTCTATATGAGTTCGGTCCAATATTCTTGATCTTACAAAGTGTATAAAAAGATTAGAGACTTTTATTGATCATGTGATTTCTATATTTAGATATGTTGATTACGAACACTTTGCCATATGGCTCACAGCTATGGACGGGAGTCCAAGCCATTTTGTATTTTTTATACTTGTCACTTTGTCTTTAATGAGCAGTGGTGGCCTAGTGGCAACAGCCCCGACTGGCAAGTCGTTGGTTGCGGATTGAAACGCAGGAAGACAGCTTTACTTTGTGTATTTTATTATTACGAGTATTTCTCTCAAAACGGTAAAGGTTCTAACTTTACCGCAGTGTAGTTACACCGCCCATACCATGTGCCACTCACGCCGATCTGGGCGCGTCGATCTCCATACATTTTAAATGGAAACTTAACTTGTAGAGCTACACTTGATCCACGCCATGCGGCGCCACGCGACGTGTTTCTATGTACCAATCAGGCCTGTTACACGTGCTCTTCGGTTTAATTCATGAATCCCCAAGCGACACCCAGTGGCCGCGCATCTATTGTCTTACTATTGTGTCTCTAATTGACGGTATCTGAAGGGCTAATGTAGAAAAAGAAAGAAAAAAAAATGGAAAAAAGAAATGGTTGTGAGGAAATCGGAAATCTAGAACCAAAAATTCGAAGACATGTGACATCCACCAATCCGCAATCCTCCAAAGGCCTCCCACAAGATGGACCGATGACCTGTTGAAGGTTGCGGAAATCCGATGAATGCGGAACGCACAGGATCGTTCATTGTGGCGACACTCAGGGGAGGCCTATGTCCAACAGTGGACGTCTATCGACAGAAAAACGATGATGAGGACAGGACAAACCTTAAATTGAATGATTCTGAAGTGACCTTTCTTTTGTAACTGGGTACACCGTACGCGGCATCAACAAAACATGATTTTTTTTTGTGATATATTAACATCGCTCACCTACCTGATGTGTTTACGGCTAGCTGCTATACAGCTATTATGGTCTAATGAGCAAAAAATTTGATGTTATTTGACAACAACAGTTTCTTTACGTGGCTGTATTGATTTATTTATACAACATTATTTTTAGTTTATGCGAAACCTGAATATAGTTTGTTCAGAATCATCTGAATGGATTCCAGTAGTTTTTATACCATGTTATATTTTTTCCCAAAAATATTTAGAAAGTTTACAAGTTGGACACCACCGTCCCGGCGAATCATAGCGGGTAGGTATTAGGCGCCAGCAAAAAACTGGATGCAAGTGCAAAAAACCCCTCAGTTGCCTGGATGGCCCCGTGACTATGTATTTTTGCTGACATTTAACAGGTTTGAAATTTTGTACACAGATTTTTTACATAAAAATACTAGCCACGTAAGCGGTATGTGCTTTGATATTTTGACTGGTTTAGAGCACTTTTCTTTAACCTCGCAAAACGTTCCATATTGAAATAACGAGTGATGAAAATGACATAATAATAATAGCAGATTCAGCCTTATAATAATGTCCCCATTAGGACTCGGGTTTTGCCCCGCATGCAGAACATTTTAATAATTAAAAAAAGGCGTCCCGTGTGCTTTTTCTACGCTTTACAATAAATACTTGTACGAAATTGACATTTGCGCATACATTGCATTCCCACAATACATATACCATGCGTGATGTAATCCGCAAGATATTAAAGACCCTAAGAGAGAAGAAAAAAAAAACGACACAGGCCCAGTGCGCACTGAAAAAAAAGAATGATTGATTTTACTAAATGCCGCGTAAATTTTATCAAATCCGCTGGTTGATATGGTCCTACACACGAAATTGTTGATTTTACCACATAGAACTGGTTGATTATGTAAATCAACCAGTGGTGGATTTTGTTAAATTCACTATGAAAAGTGTTGACTATGGCAGTTCATTACTCAACCTACGCTACTTTAGTACATTCAACCATTCTTTTTTCAGTGCGGGTTACCATTTGGCTACCACTGCTAACAAGTCCAATTTTAATCGTCAACAAGTAATTAAACACACAATCAAACGTTCCCTTTTATAACGTTAACGTATCTATAACCATTTAAATCCATGTCACCATAATACCATCGTCAAAATTTTCCTACCCATTCACATAGACCACTAGACCATGTAATGACCGCTTATGCCTCGCATCGCATGGCATGTAGCATAATACCTAGGGGTAATTATATACTGGTCGGTGGAGGTCGAGCGAAAAGTGGCTATGTGGCTGAATGTCAGGCATATGTGCCAGTGTGTACCGACGTGTACTTATAAAGTATGGTGAATTGGCCTTTAAAGGAAAACGTTACAATATTATATATTTAAATACTAGCTGACCCGGCGAACTTCGTAACGCCTAACAGTCTATGAATATAGTGTATCTGTATCTGGCCATATAGTCCACCGATTGCGATGAAAAGTCTGAGATAAACTTAGAAAAGTATATAATGAATTGAAAACTACCAATAGGTAGGTATACTTGTTACTAGGTATATTTGACTGGTCTGTTGGTCTACTGGCTGCTTGGCCGGAGGTCGTGAGTTCGATTCCCACCCAGGACAAATATTTGTGTGATTAGCATGATCATTTGTTCTGTGTCTGGGTCTAATTTATCCATGTATGTATGTATTTAGAAAAAAGTATGTTTATCAGTTGTCTAGTACTCATAACACAAACTCTGCTTAGCTTGGGAAATGGCGGTGTTGGTGTTGTTGTATTGCGTCGGAATTGCACAATTGTAATTCAGCCAAGCCCGTTCCATCATCTGACCATTAAACGTACGGCGGTGTTGCGGTATTGATTCATATTGGACATTTTACCTACATATACGCAAAAATCGTTTCGAGAAATATATTATTCATTATGTGTACTGTTCATAATCTTCCTGCCCTTGTTCTGTTTTATTTGGGGTCGGCGCAACACGTTTTTTTCTTCCATTCTGTCCTGTCACCCGTCACGCTATCACTAACTCCCTTTTTTTTATATCACTTCTCACACAATCCATCCATCTTTTCTTTGGCCTCCCTCTCCGATTATGTGTACAGTTAAGAAGTAGAATTTTCTGCCGGAGTCTACGTTACCTGATAGCTACAACCTACCCTAGGTTTAAGCCAATACTGAATAGATTACTTTCTAGGTAAGCGTGCCTCATCGTCGAAAGTCGATCCCGAGCTTATCAGTAATAAATAGTCATTAGCCCTTTAAGTATTTTTGTATCTAAATATGCACAAAACCATTTAAACGCACATTACACAAAATCCAAAAGTCGCGCGAATGTGCTCCTCTTGCCGTAAGAATTATCAACCTACAATAGAACGAGAACGCAACACTTCAAGCCACGGGTACTATCTCTTTCCCTCCAGTCACAGCAAAAAGTTAGACGGTTCGCGGCGAAACTAAGTAATGGTGGACGTTTAATAAAATTTTGCTAAAAGTCTTAGTAAAAGTGGATATATTGTAAATCTTTTGGCGTCATATTATTGTACAGGCATCTAATTATAACAAGTAAGTATTATTTTATTATAAAATTATGATATTATAAGTATATTGAATGATAAAAGTATTTGTATCTAAATAGATACTTTGCGACTTACCTCTGTAAGTCGAGTTGACTACCCATGTATCTAAATAGACACTGGGCGTCTTTTTCAGTGATTAGCAAATGAATTTGTTTGTGCCCAAAAAGATACAAAAATACTTTACGTTTTTTACAGAAAATGAAGCGAAGTTCAAGAAGTTCAAGAATTTTAGCCCTATTGCCGCCAGCTGACTCAGGGTCTGATGATTCTGACATAGATTTAGACCTGTCTTCAGACGCTCCTGATATTCCCAACGACATGATGGATATTTTTGACAAATCGGATAGCCAAGATGACTCTTTCCCATCACCAATACAGCCTCCAACGGAATACCCATGGTTACCCGATGCACCAGCCGCGAGTGTTACGATTCTATCTTCACCTTCTCTTGCAAATCCCTCACCAAGCACATCACAATCTGTTCAGTCGCCAAGTACGCCAAATAGCATTTATTCCAATACTTGTATTCCTTTGATACCAATTGCATCCAGACTACTACGCTCACACAGATCAGAAACTCAAAACCAAAGCAATAGAATAGAACCATCATCAAGCTTAAGACAAGAAGACCTATTTCAACCCCAGACTTCAGGTGTTGAAGTTCAGCGTTCAAGAAAAAGGAAAAAGGAACACATGGAATTCAAATTTAAATCTACAAAGTTTAGGTGGCCTGTGGACAGGGAAACAAGTGTAGACAGTTCATTTCAGGAACAAGTCACTGGTATTGACACTCCATATCAATACTTCAAAAAATTGTTCGACGATGAATTGATGGGATTTATATGTTATCAATCAAACCTTTACTCCACTCAAAGCACAGGAAGATCAGTTGA
The DNA here is from genome assembly GCA_949319445.1 of Mythimna lalbum. Lineage (NCBI taxonomy): Eukaryota > Metazoa > Arthropoda > Insecta > Lepidoptera > Noctuidae > Mythimna > Mythimna lalbum. Next base: position 11,278,295 of record OX439357.1, on the reverse strand, counting down.
TATGACAATAGAAGAATATGAAAACTTTTTAGGTATTGATATGCTTATGAGTATTGTCGGTATGCCTTCTTACAAAGATTATTGGTCACATCAGTTAAGGTATGACAAAATTGCATCGGTAATGCCTCTGAAAAGATATCAGCTGTTACGTAATTACTTGCATTTTTCCGATAACAGCAATACCTGACCCCTAATGATCGATATAACAAAGTGAGACCCGTCATGGAACACGTAAGAAGAAATTGTTTACGAATAGAGCCCGAAAAAAGTTTTTCCATTGTCGAGATGATGATCCCGTACAAAGGGACAAGAGCTGGATCAAGAAGGCAGTACATTAAAAATAAGCCCCATCCTTGGGGGTTTAAGTTTTTAGTCAGAGCTGGAGTATCTGGCATAGTTTATGACTTCTTCCCTTATGCTGGGGAAACCACTTTTGATGACGTTAGTTTTACAGACACAGAAAATAAATATTTCGGGCTCACTGAAAAATGTGTACTGCGGGTGTCAAAAACTATTGACATTTGACATTGATCTCTGTTACATAATTATTTAATTTAACATTTTTTATTGTTTTAAGTTGATTATTGTTTATAGTTTACAAGTTTGAGAGTAATTTTGTGTATTTTTAGATACGAAGTTGTCAATAACCTATTTTATATATTTGTGTTTTTGTATCTAAAAAGCTACAACCTGAAAACTCAGTATTAGGTTCCTGAAAAAAATTTTTTGTTTCAAATTTTCTTTTAAGTATTAAAGAAAACTGATTTGGTCTAGTATTTTTTTTATTTACTCATCCCATTACTTTTTTGCTCCTTAAAGGGCTGAAAACATTTTGTGGGTGTATAAAAAGAGAAAGACATTTCTACGTCGCTGTTACTGGGAAAATTGGCCAGAATGCTAGCAGCATAGAGTAATACCCGAATCGTTGGCTAAAGAAAAGCCCAGCTTTTTGGTCACTTGAAGAGTCGACTAGAGCACTTGGCCCTCGTACCCCATGCGCGGATTTAGTGTTTCAACAAATTGAACTGAATTGATAATGAGCGAAAGTTTAATTAGATTTAAATGAATTTATTTATGTAGGTATGCTTTTGTAGGGTAATTATTTAGTTTAAAATAATGTCCATGTTAAATTGTATAAACTATGTAGTTACCCACATAATTTTTATGTAGTTACTACAAAATTATATTGATTAGGCTATTGTTATATTTTTGTGAAATAAAATAAGTGTTATGCCCTAGGAGCAGTCATGCCCTAGTGGTACCTAATCTGGTTCCGGTTCTGGACTGGCGTCCGCGTACTGGAAGACGCAGCGTCGGAAGTCCTCCTACAAGGTGGACCGAATGACCTGGTGAAGTTTGCGGGAATCCGGTGGATGCGGGACGCACAGGAGCGATCATTGTGGCGACACTTGGGGGAGGCCTATGTCCAACAGTGGACGTCTGTTGGCTGAAATGATGATGATGGTACCTAATGACCCTGACTTACGAGACACGCGCATCGTCATGATCATTTCAGCTGAAAGACATCCACTATTGGAAATAGGCCTCTTCCAAGTGTCGCCACAACGAACGGTCTCGTGCGTCTCGCATCCATCGCCACGTCAGGCACATTAATTTGTGTAATTTATTTCTTCACCACTGCTCATAAAATGTAAAAGGAAAACATCGTGACGAAACCGGCATGTCCTAATACCAAGAATTAGAAGACATGTGACATCCACCAATCCGCGCTGGCCTCGCGTGGAGAATTTTGGCCTATTCTCCTAGAGAGAGTGTTAACGGTGAGAATATTATAGAATATACATAATATGCCATCACTATAATGCCTTAATGGGGTCAATGGAGATTGATTTTTCAAAAAACTGTTTCTAGAAAAATCCTATAATTGCTCTCACGGTCTCTATGTACTCTTTTGAAAAGAAGTTCGTAATTTTTTTCAGAACTTTGTAGATTGTATGTGTTTGTGTGTATAAATTTTGTAAAACAATTTCAAGTTTCATGTTCATTTAAATATGATTTGCGACTGTAACACATACTTACGGAATAAGATTGGATTTTTTTTTTGTCACTGATAGAAAGCTGCTTTATTCCTGAGTAACATAGGCTATGTTTTATGTATGCGGGCGAAACCGTGAGCAAAAGCTAGTTATTATTAAAATCATCAATACAACCCGCTTAGAGATGTGCCGTTGCCGTCAATATGGGAATATTGCTGGTAATATTGCCACCAATATTCATACTTCGGGCAATATTCCCACCAATATTCATACTTTTCGGCAATATTGCCACCAATTATCATACTTTGGGCAATATTGTCGGCGATATGGCCACCAATTTTCATACTTTGGGCAATATTGTCGGCGATATGGCCACCAATTTTCATACTTGGGGCAATATTCCCACTTCACGGCAATATTTCCGCAACGGCACATCACTAAATCCGCTCAGTTCGTCTAACCTTATCGAATGTAGGGTTGTTTGAACTTTACTTGCGACAATTTTGCAGGTTACCTTGTCTTAACCCTTCAGATACCGTCAATTAGAGACACAATAGTAAGACAATAGATGCGCGGCCACCGGTGGTCGCTTGGGGATTCATGAATTAAATAATTAATGCAGTTGACTGTCGAATGTACTCAAAGCTATAAAACCGCACACACTGCCTGTATCTATGTCCCACTATGTACTCAAATGAGTGATGTACATTTTATAGCCATAGTTATTACATCATACTGTGTCATCCTACATGCCCTTACTTAGTTACAATACAATAAAATAACGTACATGCCTACTTCTATTTAATATTTTGAAGCTGACATCATCGGGGTAATAGCTTAATCAAACTGAGAATTTCTTAGGAATTGGCAGTTAAATAACAGTTTAGAAGTATGGATTATCCTGGTAAATCTTGTAGTTAAGGAAACTAGCGTTTTGCTATGAATCTTTTAACTTAATTGTGTATTAAAACCTATTCTACATAAAAAAGAGAGCAGAGGTGGCAGAGTGGTAATGGCTCCGACTTACGAGTTGTAGGTCGCGGGTTCAATTTTAATGAAAACGGGCATTACTTTGTGTAATTTATTTCATTACCACTGCTCTCAAAACGGTGAAGGAAAACATCGTGAGGAAACCGGTATGTCCTAAAACCAAAAACTTTGAAGACATGTGACATTCACCAATCCGCACTGGGCCCGCGTGGTAGATTACGGCCCATGCCCTCTCCTAGAGAGGAGGCCTGGGTCCCAGCAGTGGGAACATTAAAAAGACTGATGATGATGATGACATAAAAAACCTGTTTACCAACGAAAAAAAAGGTTTCTCTATACATACTGTCCAATCAAGTTTTTAATTTTGTAGGTGAGGCTGATTTTTTTTACGTTTCCTGGACGTAGATCTCCTCCAAATGCTACCACAACGACCGGACTTTACTTCTCGCGTCTAACGGACTCTCGCTTCTCTCACCGGGTTTGTGGAAGGTCTTCCAACGCTAGGTCCTTTTTTTTCGCGGTGGGATAATCATGTAATGACATCTCCCGCTCTAATGAGATCCCCCGCTCTAATGAGATCCCCCGCTCTAATGAGATCCCCCGCTCTAATGAGATCCCCCGCTCTAATGAGATCCCCCGCTCTAATGAGATCCCCCGCTCTAATGAAATCCGCCGCTCTAACGCTGGGTCCCCCGCTGTAACGCTGGGTTTGTCCATGTTCATTTTAAGATCCACTTTTTCCGTAGTTCTCATTTTAAGAATACTGAAGAATATATAACGATTGTTCTTTTGAAAATATACTTGCCATAGCCATTGATATTAATGCCTTAGTTAATTAATAAGTAGTTCTTTAGTTCAGGACCTTCAGGATTCAATATAGTAGAGAACAGTTTCTGAGAAATGCTCACTTTAATTCAACAAATAACTTCTCCCGATCCGAATAGAGCGAAACTTCCTTTGTACTGTATTTTACCTTAACTTAAATCACATCACATCTTCAAAGCCAGACAGCTGATCTTTGCACAACTTCGCTCTTTGTCCCCGACGAACAATACGACAATCGAATCGTTCTAGCAGCTTCGAACCCAAGACCAGTTACAAATACATAGTAAAAAAAAACTGCGATACTTTGGCCAGGTGCGACCGTGGGACCATCGTTGAATGAATAAAAGATGCTAACTGTGTACCGTAATATCGTTGACGGCAAACGCACACGTGAGCCGATTGTCAAAATGATTCATTTATTCAACCTATTCATAACGTTAAACCATAATACTGGTAATATTCTAATTTCAAATGTTTTTATGTTTAATTTATCAAAAAAATTCACTTATTAATAAATTTAAAACGCAATATAACCGATTGGATTCTTATTTCAAACGATTCTAAACGTTTTAAATATTTTAATTTTGCGAAAACGATTCTTTTATTTTATTTATTCATGAACATAATACTGGTACCTAATATTCTTATTTCAAATTTGTTTTATGTAAGATAATTTTAATTTTCTATTCGCGCTGTTTTTTCCGGTCTAGTCGGAATTTTAAACGATTTTGTGAGTGTATGTGTTTATTTAGATTTTGTTTTGTATTGGCTTGCATGTAAAGGAAATTAGATTTGAAGTAACCGCAGTTTACGGTTATGTAATTTAAAAAAAAGGCTCCTGACAATTTCGGGTTCATTTATCAGAGGATTTTTTTTCAATAGTGCTGCCATTAGCTTTGCCCTCCTGAACTCGTAGCAAGAAGGTTTATTCCCAGCGAATATACTCCCTGGATAAAAAAGCACCCTATGTGCTATTTTAAGACATGGCTTAAAACCTTGTGCCAAATTTTATCTATGTTCGTAGGCGGGGTCTGTGTTGAATCGCTTTGCTCGCGTACTAGACCCCTCCGTCACTTTACTTAACCTATCCAAGTCGGAGTGCCCAATTTCTATAATAATTGTAAATATCAATTAATATTTGGTGCACAATATGTATTTTTAGTTAAAAATAAGGTTTTTGATATACAGTTAAAAATATCACTATATTCCGTCTACTTTTAAAGGGCTAAACTATGCGAACACTGGTTACTTTTAGTAAGTCATTATACTTACTTTTTTTTTTTAAAGAGTAACCATGGAGTTTCTTGCCGGCTCTTCTCCATAGGAAACGACCAATTGGAAACCATGCAATAGCATCTGACGTTTTATAAATTCTCATGTAGGTGTTTTTTAACTCCATAAATAAGAATATTACCTAGTCCCAAGGTAAGCAGAGCTTGTGTTATGGGTACTAGATAACTTGATAAATATACTTATATATTTCTAAAACATACATATTATAGATAAATTACACCCAGACTCAGAACAAATGATCATGCTCATCACACAAAAATCCGTCCTGGGTGGGAATTAAACCCACGACCTGCGGCATAGCAGTCAGGGTCTCTAACCACTAGACCAACAGGACAGTCAAGTAAAAAATAAACTCCTTAAGTCCTTACTTACATTAAACAACGGTCTCAGTTTATACCCATGTAAGGTTATGTAAACATCCAATACCCAGTAAGCTGACCTTACCTTAACAGGCCGAGCCTGCGCGGGCGCACTTTTACTTACCTTTGATTGATCTCAATTTAAAATATAACATGCCTTTACATGGTAAAACAGTACATGTGGTATCATCTGTATTTTATTTGGATTTTGTACTACATACAGCTACTATAACACTAAAAAGGCTGATTATGCTTATTAATAATAATAAGTTATTATTATGCTAAAGTGACAAATACACTATAGTAGTAATGTCAGTTTGCACTCTCAATAATTTCATGTCATAATATTTCCTCAATGGCTTACATTAATTTTTGTGCTGCTGAAAAATATTAGTCATCGGCTTTCTTAGATAATGCATATTTTCACGCAGCTGTTTTATTCTAGTTAATGCGTAAAACAAATAAATTGTAAGAAACCTGTGACAAATAGCGCCAGTACAGCTTAGTCAGCCTCGCAAAAATAAGACTCGGTCATTGATAAAGTTAATTTCGTTTAAATGACTAATTCAAAGCAAATATAAATTGTTCGATAAAAGTGTTTAATGAGATATAAATATAAGTCTATTTTGATGTCTATAGTTTGCTCTGTAACGTCATGATACAGCTTTCTATGACGCCACCGGTTCTGCACGTACATAGTAACAAGTGGTACAGAAAAATATTACAACGAGTCGAGAATCTAAATATAGATATAATAAAAGGAGAAACTGACTTACTGACATAGACTGGGTATTTTATTTATTATTTATTTATTTAACCAGAAGGACAGAATGCCAATGACACTGATTACAATAGGTACAAATTATGTAAAAATACATGAAAGAAACTATAACAGATAATATAGCTAAACCTCTCATTCAGTCTTTTCGCAAATCGCCAAACATTCAGTCAATATCTCCTTCCATTCATTAGCGAATAGATCTAGTCTAGGACTGGATTCCAGGAGAGCATTGAGTGCAATTAACATTCGCGGAAAAGGTGAAATACGTCGTGCAAGCCGTATGACATACGTATGACATACCCAGCCGAAACTATTGGGACTAGGAGCTTGAAATTTTGCACTAGGTTTTTTTCTAGGTTGGTTTATGGCGAGCACTAAGAGAGGGTTTATAAAAATTCAACCTTTAAGGGGATGAAACGGGACTCTAAAGACAGCATGGAGTCCAAATATATATACGTATTTTTGTCAATAAAGAATATATCTATCTATCTGGCGAAGCCGCTGTCAGTAACTGGTAATCTATGTAGTAGTAGAAATCGGAATAGGTAGAGTATAATTCTGCCCCTGATAGTTAAAAAGACGTATCTAACAAAAACGAAAACGGGTAAAAATAATTTTTAATGAATGAAACGGGAAATCAAGCCTTTTTTTTCTTGTGTTAAAACTGCACTGGACAAAGTTAGCAAAATATAAAAAATACAGGCAGAGGCGCCATTATGTTCTGATTCCGGCAATGTATATAATTAGGTACACTCGGGAAAAAATTTTAGATGCGTCTTTTTTATTAACGGGGCAGAATTATTCTAATCTAAAGTCAGAAGAAGTAACACAGAATTGATATATACCCCTCTAAAAATCCGGATCCTTAGACATGATAATTAAATCCGTGGTTATAATTATTTGAATTAAATTATTATATTGAAGGGTCTTATTATGTTTTAGAGATACGTACTAAATCCTAGCTTTGATACAACGGCTACCAGCACCGACAAGTCCAGACGATAAGCTCATAGGTTGACCCTCGAGATGTCACTCATAAAAAAATTTGATCATCGGTCTTTGGAAACATTCCATTTGTGAAAGTTACAAAATACCTGGGGTGTCCAACTGCCAACGGTTTTAATAATACTGATCGTCCCTTTGATAACAACCGGCGCAAAAATTTGAGGAGACAACAATAAATAAAGGTACAGGATACAAAAGATTAGCAACGGTCACTGAGACCAACGGATCTCTTCCTGCCGGTGGACCGTGGCAACAAACGCCACGTGGCAAAATAAACGCCTGTACTGGCACTTGTTTTGCCACGTGGTAGAACATTCGCTAGTAGTAATAAGCATGTGAAATTCGTAATGTGTGTGGTGTAATTGTGCCAATTAGCTATGCTAAATTATTTATGAGAATTTAGTAATAAGCTTCCTTCAGAAATACAACGGTTTAGCATATAGTGGTCAAGCGCAAACCTATCAACAAAAAATATTTTTCAGTTGCTCTTTGCGTTCTAAGGTTAGGTAGATAAGGTGTCAGACTTTTGATGCTCAAAAAGCCACTACTGTCCTTCTTTGCCATTGTTCCAGTGCCCCGGGGATCTCTATCGCATCACCCACGGCCCAAGGTCCCAGTAGGCTTCGACCTTACTGGGCCCCTACGGTTGCTGACAACTTCTTGAGACGCGCGTGGAATACGCGCCGTCGACGACTTGGCCTCGGTCTGGACGGTTACCGGACGGTCGCATGGCGAGCCACCCATTGCTTACCATCCGCAAGCCCGCGTCTATGGTGGCCGGAAATCGGTATCGGAATCCCGGCGGCTAGGGCGCGTGGGACGATATCTTTCGAATATTCTGCAGTTACTCTGAATAATCTACAGTGTTTTCTATCTATACTTAAGAATCAACCTGTTATTAGTGAAAAGTCTTCCTATCATATCCATAGAATCAGGAAGTCCGGAAGTAATTAGTTACCCAGCGTACAAAAATTACTCGATTTAATCTGATTTTCATTATATTGAGTGGCTAGCTGACTCGGCAAATGTTGTTGTACCATAGAGATGGGGGTAGGAGGGCAAAAATAGCCTTTGGCATATTTTCAGGCCCACAAAATATACACAAAAAAAAAAATAGTCAAGCTGTTTCGGAGGAGTTCGATTATAATAAACACACGAGATTTTTATATAGATTTCATGGAATAATGAAGATATTTTTAGAGTTTCATTTAAAATATATGTAGTTCACAATTAAAGTATTCAAGACTGCATGCGCCTCCAGGAGATGTCAGCAAGCAGTATCAGGGACCCAGCAGTGTCGAAGCCTGCTGGGACCATGGGTTGGCTTCTGAAAAACAACTGGGACTGGATTTCAGTCCTAAGGACGGGAGATGTCATTGGATAATTTTCCACCTAAAAAAAAGACAGCCAATTACCAAATGATAATGTAAAACTACAAACCTTTTAAAAATAGTAAATGTCATAAATATCGATATTTGTACGTGACGCATTGTTACCTAAATAATATTTTTGTACCGTTTAGGTATAAATAATCCGGTTAGGTAATGCAAACAACGCCAACACCACATCACAGACATTATGATTATTCAACGGATATCCCACGGAACCGGATCTGTTACCAACCAAATTCGACACACTTCCATATTCGGATGTATAAGCAAGACGTCATCATAAACTGTACCGATTATTCCAGTATAACCTGGCCTCACGTTTCTAGTACAAGCCTTTACAAAGATAGGTCAGATTATAATAGGTCTTGATATTGTTCTCGTTTTTATTCATCTTCCTGCCTTAGTCCTAAAGTTACTTGGGGTCGGCGCAAAACGTATTCTTCTTCCATTATTCTCTGACAACGTGACCCTATCCTTTTCTCTCTTTTCTTTGGAAAAAATGACAAAAAAAAATGCTTACTTGTGACTTGAACAGGACAAACTTGAATCTGTAATATAAATAACATAACATAAAAAAAAACTTGTGCAAGGCCAAAACGACTCCTATCTTTACGTAAGCTACGATACTAAAAAAAAATTGCGCTGCTTCAGAGCCTTTCCTGTCCTGAGAGCAGCGAGAGGTAGTCAGTAGTGTCAGACTTCTACTGATTAAAGCCCATCTGTGTTCCTTGACCCCGTGTAATCCGCGGTGAGTACCGAAGCAGCTGGACAGTTAACTTCTGCTAGAAGCCGCGGACGTACAGACTACTGGAAAGACCTGTTGATATTATTGCCAAGATAGACTGGTTCCAGGTGGTCATATCCGAAGTTTGCGATGTGGCAATGCCTCGAGTCCAGCCTGGACGTGCCCGGAGTCAGATGCATCAGAGATATAAAGATACCTATAGGTACTGTCAAAAATCTACCTACAAATTTATTTATTTAATTAATTAATGCTTTATGCATACTAAAGTACAGAGGCGGACTTAATGTCTTAGGCATTTTCTACCAGTCAACCTTTGGGTGATGCAGAGAAAAATAGTGGTAGCCTAGGTGCAATAAACAAGAAAGAGAAAACGAATGCAAGAATTAATATAAGTACTAATAAACCATATAATATATACAATACAATTATACAATATATACTCAAATTAATAAGCTACATACCTAACTAATATAGTCAAACAATTGATCTACTATTTGTAGGTAGATTCTTAGTAGATCTTTGACAGTAGGTACTGTTAAAGATAAAACTGACAAGCTGTCTCTGACTTTTGCCTAACGTCGGTACGTTAGGCAGAAGTCAGAGAATCTTATACCAGTCGTGACAAAGACTTTTCCAGATAAACAATCGCTCCATCTAAAGTACTGATCAGCTGCATTGATTGATCTCTCACGCAATCCATTAGTTTTTTTTTAAACCATGTATTTTGTAACCGTCTGCATCGCAACGCAAAAAATCAATCAACACTGTAGTTTCCGGCAAATGTATTGTATCTGCGTCAATAGTTTTTTCGGTAATTCCGTCATTGTTAATTCGTTCATATGTAGTTTCGTACGTCATGTCTGTGACGGTTGTTCTCTTGTTATATTTGGAAAGGATTAGGGTTTCGTTGAACGGTCAGAAAAACCCTTTTAACTTTGTGTGGTACCATTGGTTACTACCAACTAATTAAGTTTTTTTTTTGTATAATTATCTTCTCCTGTTAATACATGGAACTACTTTTATGTTTGGTGTATGTAAGTGCAATGAAAATTGTAATTTTGAAGGTGTGAACTTGGTGTTCTGTCACAGAGGTCTTGAACATAGTATAGACTCCAGCTCTCATAAAGGTTAGATGGTATAACTTAACTTAAATTGGACTGCTGTAGTTGAGCTTGGAGTCTTAGGCTCAGTTTTCGGGTGGGAATTTATTCCCACACACTAGCAGTGCACTTTAGTGTTTCTACTGGAAAATAGCCTTGTAGCAAGTCGGAGTTTGGAAGTTGGTAGTGGTGGCGCCTCGGAAGGTTCGTGAAGCTGTTGGTATTGCGATCTGTCTCCGGTCGTATTAGATTGCTTGAGAAAGGAATCTCTTAACAATGAACGCCGTCTCAAGGAGTACTGCTTTCAGGATCAAGCCCTTGATCAGCTCCACCGTGCCGATAATGGCGAGCCAAGGCAAGACATTTAGTTTGTGAATGTTTCTCAGCTCGTCAAGAGGGTATGAAATGGTTTATTTTTTTATCCATGATTTTAGAAAGAAAGAAAGAAAAACAGTTTATTTACGCGAAAAAGACTTGAATTTTATAGGGAAGATATATTTTACATTTGTATTTTTTTTTCACAGTTTTTTTACGCCATATTTTCAGTTTGATTTTAGTTTGTTGTAATTTTATTAGCGTAGGTTTTTTTTTTATTTTACTGTAATTATAGTTACCTATACAAATACATTAAATGCGCAAAACCTGAAATTAGTTTGATCAGAATAACGAGCAGAATCAATTAAACTACTTTTTAATATAGGTTACATTTTTCAAATAAATCTTCATTAAAAACTTCGACCTGTCTATTTATGAATTGGTCAAGCCATCACGTGCGCCAACCCGCTGAAATAGGTAAACAAACAAAAATAGTTGTAATCCAATCAAATTTTCTCATACACGGGATTATAAAAGTTCTTGTTTCAATGCAGATATGCATTTTAAACAAACTAAAAGTGCTCATAAAACCTTGAATTTTTTTTTATTGTTTTTTTCTAACAGGTCAATCGAATTAAAAATCATTTGGGGTATCTGAGGTTTTGCGCATTTAACGTTTTTAAGTAGTAATATTATATAATTTATGATTTCTAATTTACATCTATGTGTAAATATCAATATTTGGTTTCACATAGATAAGTGATTTCAACAAATGGGTTTACAAACAAAGATAGTTCAATACAAATCGACTGACGACATTTTAATCAGTGTAGGTAAGTAATTAATTATATTACAAATACCTGCTTATCTTATAGATTTATCTTAAAATCTAGCTACCTACTGACACGGTAATAATATCATACAGTATTCCAACTTCATACAAACGGATGAAACGCGAGCTATACCTACGCGCCTCGGTCGTAGCATGGTCTCGGCATGTAGACAGTCGCGGCCGTCGCAACTGTACCGCAGTGACGAACGGACACGACGGTTTTTTTTACAATTATCGCGCGATTATTATTAGTTGGTATAATTCAAAGTAAAGACGTGGTATTTTATTTTTAATTATAGTGGATTATTGTACTATGTGTATGAATAATACTAAAAAAAAAGCATTTTATTTAAATCTACCAATCAAAAAACAACACGCATTTCTATTGAACACTTCCTATTCAATCCACAAAGTATTTTGTTTATATATATAAGTAAGTATATTTACAATCACAAAAAAAAACGGAAACAAACTAGACAAACGTAATTAGAATGCTGGAGGCGGGCAGCCCTATCGCATGTTTACGTACCGCGCGGCTGTAGGCATTTATTTCAAAAAGACGGCCGAGTTACAATACTGTATGATACTATTACCGTGCTACTGACATCCACGTCTCTTGCAACGTGCACCACCAACGTGTTTCTATTTACCTAGTAATATGTAGTTATGAATAAATATGTAAGTAAATATAATGTACTCGTAGGTACATAAATAGTAACGCCAATAAAATATGATCGTATATGTTTTACTGGCTTGTCTCATCATCATCATCATTTCAGCCGACAGACGTCCACTGTTGGACATAGGCCTCCCCTAAGTGTCGCCACAATGATCGATCCTGTGCGGCTCGCATCCATCGGTTTCCCACAACCTTCACCAGGTCATCGGTCCACCTTGTAGAAGGCCTTCCGACGCTGCGTCTTCCAGTACGAGGTCGCCACTCCAGAACCTTTCGTCCCCATCGACCATCTGTTCTGCGAGCAATGTGCCCTGCCCATTAAGTTTGGCGACTCTTCGAGCTACGTCGGCAACCTTGGTTCTCTTGCGGATATCTTCATTTCTGATGCGATCACGCAGGCTGGCTTGTCTACGTGCGTTAAATACTTAGCACCTATATACATAAATATGTGCTAAATTATATCTAGGAGAACGGCTAGAACTAGAATTTTAAATAACTATAGTTGCCGCCTGCGGCTTCGCCTGAGTGTTAGAAGAAATTATCCCAAGGGAATAGTTACACTGCCCAGGATAAAATGTATCCTATATGTTATTTCAGAATTTGGTCTACTCGTGTGCCAAGCTTCTTCCAAATCCTTTCAGCGGTTTGAGCGTGAAGAGGTAACAAACATACACACACAAACGTTTGCCTATATAATATTAGTGTGATTCATCTAGAGCTAAGGCTGTCTCTTCTTCTCTCAAACATAGAGAAAGAAAATTTTAAATGATACAGGGCGGGTTTCTGAATTGAGTATTTTGAGTAAAGCAAACCTCAATCCCTACATTAGTGCCAAATTATGACAGGTTTTCAGGGTTCTATCGAGTTTGAGACTCATATATTTCCTACATAAAAAAAGACCCAAGTCGTTCATATTTTTTTTAGCATTCCATTCCCTCTTCATTCATCCGCATTTATTATCACCATTTTACTAAAACTTCTATAAATTAATATGTATTGCGTACACAAACAGTAAAATCAATCATCATTTCAGCCGAAAGACGTCCACTGTTGGTATAGGTTGGTATAGGCCTCCCCCCTTAAAATCAATGTACGGAACCACCCGCCAAACGAACTACATAGCCAATATTTTTTGTCCCAACCATCGGCGCCATTATTATCTCAATCAAACACGATCGAGATCACGTTAGAGGCGGCGTGTACCTCAATAATACCTCCTCAAATAAACGGGTGACGTAACGACATATAACTAGCTTCTAACTAGTCTTCTAATAGCACATGCCGGTTATTAGACACAGTTGTGACGCGGCGGTTCAAATTCGGACGCGTAAAGGTTAGGATAAACCAGTTTTGACTAGTTAGGTGCTAGTAACAGTTTGGCAAACGGCATAGGTAGCTTTTTATTTTGAGTGCGTAAATAAAATCTTACAACAAACAACAAAACAAGCTTTTAATGAAAATATTTTTTTCATAGTAAGCATTGTTATCTCATTTACACAAATTCAGCTCGATCGGTAACCGGGAAGTGGGTCAAATTAAATTTACAAGATTTGATGACAGACAAACATCGGGACAGGTGAAACTAAACAAAAGCTTGTAAAAAAGAAACTGACTGGCGGACATATCAACGCACAGCTTAAACTATTAGGACTGAATGGAATTTTGCAAAAGGTATCTTATTGTGACACAAGCGAGCATTAGAGAGGATTTTCCAAAATTCACCCCCTAAGAGTTTGTGTGGAGAAACCTACTTTACTGCGAGCGAAGCCTCTGGGAGAAGCTAGTATAATATAAAAGGAGAAACCGACTGACTGACTTACCAACGTCCAGCGGAAACTACTGGGATTAGGAAACTGCAATTTTCCACAAGGCTTCCGTTTAAACATTAAGAAGTGGATTTTGAAAATTCAACCTATATGGAGGTGAAAAGTGGAATTACGTTTGTATAAAAAATCTCATTCCGTTTGCCAATATACTTACTTGAAAGTTAGCACAAATAGTAACCTAAATTAATAACAAAGGAAATCATTATTTATTTTTCGATACACTAACTCGAAAACCCAAGCATTAGGCAGTTTTCCACACTGTGCAGAAAAGTGCGCGTGCTCTCTCCGCCGCAATGTTATTACAGTAAGATACATTTATCGTATCAGGCTGGACACGCGTTGATACCCAAGAGTCGCTAGTCAACTCGTTTATTAATTTCTACGTAGTGTATTGAAAAGTCGTTTGATACACGTGCATATATGTCACTGCAGCCTTCGGCTCCATAACACACTCGGCTACGGCTCGTGCGAATTCCGCTTCGATCACAATGACAAACTTTCAGCACTTGTATCAGAATGTATTATTTCAAAACTACCTCCAAAATATGGTTTAGGGAGTGTAATTTTAAAAAAAAAATCTTGCGAGTAAAGTCGCTGGTATAGTATAAATCAGCTTGTATATGGCATTCGCGCAAATGTTATAAATACTCAGGAAATTTCAAAGTACGCCTCCTTTAATGATTTATAGCTAACTGACTTTAATGCGATGATTACAGTTTTATAATTTATGTCCTTAGAACTGATTGAGGCTGCAGCACGTTTGGCCTCATGCTGCACGTTGATTAGAACGAGGGGTTAGTGTTCGCGTGATTAGGACACGAGACAGACACGTTTTGGGAAAGTTGTTTAGGAAACGTGCCCCAAAGTTTAAATCACAAGGAGGAATAAAGCTTGCGATTAAATGTGTTGGTTTTAAGGCACCTACTACTACAACTACTGGTGAGAGTTGCGGGCATGCAGTGGATGCGAGACGCACTGGATCGGTCGTTGTGGCGACACTTGGGGGAGGCCTATGTCCAACAGTGGAAGTCTTTCAGCTGGAATGATAATGATGATATCTATGTACGTACAGTTAGAGATCAAAAGTGCAGTTGCACTCTATGAATGCTAAAGACAGTGTCTTAAAATTCTTTGTAGAACAGGGTTAATAGCATCATCCCATCTCTTTCCGTGGGTGTCGTAAGGGACTCCAGAGATGGGTAGCAGCATTCTCTGTGCATTTCGACAACCACACTGAGAACGCCAACCTGCTTGCCAAGCGTGGCGATTGTAGGGGGCTATTGGGTGAGGTCTATGTCCAACAGTGGATGTCTCTGGGCTGAAATGATGATAATGATTGAATTGTATTGTATAATAGATTTATTTTGAAAAACTTTATTTTGTAATAAAGCCATTAGTAAGAACTATTAATTACGATGGACATAGCTAGGATTTTCGAAAGTCCACTTATGCCTAGGGAGGTACAAGTTTCGAAAATATATCAATGTATGGTCTTCAAATAAAATTATCCAGCGTTTGCGTAAACAAGATTCTTCTAAAGCGGTTCTATATCATTGCAAACTTTTACCCAACCAAAAAAACATCTCATATTTATGTATCCTACTTACAATAGGATCTTAAGTTATCCGTACATTCACAAGCCTGCGCAGACGCCGGATGCGCCATCTTGTTCTGACGTCAAACACACCGCCAAATAACCTTATTGTGAACACAGGAAACCGACGTGACGGTCTAAGAATAAAAGAATAATCACTCAATTGTTACTGAAATAGGATGTGCTAAATATAAACTGAGATTGTTCTCGGATAGGGCTGTGCACTGTGCAGTTCTGACTGATAATATAGATACTGTGTGGGTGATAAGATCTTCATCTGGTGGGTAGAAGAACATAAAATTGTTTGCCTGCATCGTCTGGTCCTTATCAGGCTAACTGCGCAGAAGATGTCTTCCTGCATACTTTAAAGATTTTATCAGGATCATCAAATAACTTCTTCCGATCTAGAGTGGAGTGTAAGAGCGTGTCAGACTTTTCCTGACTAAAACCTACATAATCCTTAATTTGTCCTTTATATGGCATCATCATAAGGAGTAGGATTCCTGACCGGAATATGTTTCCTGATAGCAATAACCAAGGGTCTTTAAGTCAAAAGTGAACAGGTTATTTATAAGCAAGCTAACTCCAGCATCTACCACACCATCGCTTACCACCAGCGGACCAGCTAAGCGTTAGCAGTAATAAAAAAAAACATTTAGAATGTTTTTTCACCTCTAAAGACAGTTTGTGGGTACAAAAGAAGGCTAGATCTTTCATCAGCCTGTTGGCAGGATCCGCTTGTCCAGTTATAATTAGCCGGACACATTAATTCAAAAATAGAATGGCCAATTCAATGTCAAAGAGAATTATAACAACGAATTAAAATTCAATTAACGTTATCAACACGAGTTCCTTGAACGAGTGATTGTATTAAACTTTCAAATGTATAACTTCCTCGTGTACTGTATCTTGGTCTTGTAAAGCCCACGCTGTTTACCGTTCAAGATCCTGAAGCAAACGGTCTTCCCTGGACAGTACCGTTTACATCACTACAACACTGTTAGGAACTGTTGTGCGGTTTCATAAACATATCTAACATCCACATGATACCATCCATCCATTTATATACCTAATTATTTTTTGCCGATAGATGCGAGACGCTCAGGACCGGTCTTTATGGCGACACTTGGGGGAGACCTATGTCCAACAGAGGAAGTCTTTCGTCTGAAATGCCGATAATGATGATCTTCTGCCAGCAACTTCGTCTGCATGACAGTAGAAAATGATCCTCATCAAACATATTCCCGAAAGGTATCCTGTGATATTCCAGGATATGGTTTACCCGTGAGCAAAACTTCATATATTAATATTAATAGGTTATTTTCAAAGTTCGAAAATTAACCAAACTCAAGCAGATTGATAGGGATGAAAGGTTCTAGTGTGGCAACAGCGTAACAGAAGACGCCGCGTTGAAAGACCTCCCATAAGAGGGACAGATGACCTGCCTTGCAAGGTCCCTCCATCGGATTTCTGCGACCATTGGGTCGCAAACACTTGCAAGACACAGAGACCGATCGCTTTGGCGAAACTTGTGGTAGGTTTATGTCCAGCGGTGGACGTATTACGCCTGAAATGGTAATGAAATTACTGTAACCTAATAAAACCAACCGATTGACTCTTGATCGCTGAGATATCCTAGGCTGTAAAGCAAGGAGAATTTGACTCTCATAGACCGTTAAATTTTGCAGTAACGATCGGAACGATCGTGGTTATCATCATCATCATTATTTCAGCCGAAAGACATCCATAGATGGACATAGGCCTCCCCCAAGCGTCGCCACAACGACCGATCCTGTGCATCTCGCATCCACCACATTTCCGCGACTTTCACCAGGTCGTCGGTCCACCTTGTAGGAGGCCTTCGAACGATCGTGCATACTTCGACAGAAATTTCTAGATCCTTATCAAATACTATCTACCTACTAAAAGTAAGACATCTAAGTATAACGCCTCCCAAAACGGAACAATAGGCGGCCATTGACTTCAGCACGACAAAACTGTCTGCCCCATTGTCGCGATGTCTTGTGACTCTAGAGTCGTCCCAAATTCGACCTTCAGGATATTTCTATAGGTTTGTGACCGAATTCATTTGTTTTTCACATGACTTCTTATTGAGATGACTTAGAAAGGAATTTGTTTGTAAAATTTTTGTTTAGATCATCGAAACGAATCGGTCGTAACTTGGCTAGGAGGCTGGTCCCAAAAAAAAAAAGATTTTTATACAAATAAAACTATTTGGAGGATCTTTCTTGAGCTATTGTC
The DNA here is from genome assembly GCA_949319445.1 of Mythimna lalbum. Taxonomy (NCBI): domain Eukaryota; kingdom Metazoa; phylum Arthropoda; class Insecta; order Lepidoptera; family Noctuidae; genus Mythimna; species Mythimna lalbum. Next base: position 11,260,301 of record OX439357.1, on the reverse strand, counting down.
ACTTGACAATCCTAATAAAATTAAGAAGATTTTTTTGCCATATTAGTGAACAATATTTTCTTTGTTTGGTTTGCTGGAAGAAAACTTAACTTTGAGTTAAGCTCGCCTATGTAGGGACATGTACATGAAACTAAAAGAATAAATATTTACACACTTACTTTGTTATCCACTTACAATATATATTGTTATGGTGTACAATAATGAATTCAGAGGAATATTTCCAAAAATCAATTGTAATAATAAATTCAATGAGAATCTTTAAATACTTTAGTTTTCCATACATGTATGGAAAACACGAAAACACCATACTTACGTCCTTACACGTAATCAATAAATAATCATCAGATCTCAATGTACAATGTATTATTAAACGTTTTGGAAATCGAACACGATTTCAATGACCAGATATAGCTTACACTGTCTGATGACGTCACTTAAATAACCGGCCGATTATCTCGACCAACACAACCTCTGAAAATCAGAGTCAACAGTGGCGCCATCTACGAAAGCCTAAAGCCAATTAATTTATTGAAATAATACATTTCACACATAAATGAAATGATGACAATGAAATTCAATGAGTCCTGAAGAAATGATTCAACTATCACTGTTCAAGCAACTAATCACCAAAAGACACTGCACTCGTCCGTCGTCAAAAAACAGTGTTTTTTAGATATAAAATCGCATGTAAATCCATAGTTCAATTTATTCTAAACGCGAAAGTAACTTCGTCTATATCGTTATCTTTTCAGGTTAAAATGGATTTTTGAATTTCAGTCAGTAAAAGTCCGACACGCCCTTACCACCCAGACTATGTGGACTGACGCAAACGTGTAATACGCCAGATTTGTACGTAGAACGACGTCGCGTGGCATGGATCAATTGTAGCTCTACAAGTCTAGTTTTCATATAAAATGTATGGAGACCGACGCGCCCAGATTGGCATGTGTGGCACGCGTGTGTGCAGTGTAGTTCTAACTTAACTTCATGGACCAACCCGCAGCCCTGGCAGGCTTCGGCCTTCACCAATTTTGCTAACATCTCTTTGAGATGCGCGTGGAATTAAACGCGCCGTTTCAGTTTGATCCGGACTAGATGGTCGAACGGCGAGCTACCTATGGCTCGCCGTAGGTAAACCCGTGCCTAAGGTAAATCAATACTTTCAGAGATTAGCGCGTTCTAATAAACAAACAAATTCTTCAGTTTAATAATATTAGTAAAGGATTTGCAACGGTTTCCATATTTGCAACGCAGTTTTATAAGTTGGCAACAGAAAAACGTAAATGAGAATTAATCAGCTGCATAGATTAATGATAATAGCACTTAGTATTTGAGACCGAGGTAAACGCGGATAGCTGTGTTTTAAACATGGAAGGTCGCTACTAGTATTTATTTAAAATTCTTTAACGAGCGTCAAGTTATATTCTTTCTATAGTTACTTAAATTAATGCGGATTTCAATTACATTAATAAATTTTTTTTTTTTGTGACTCTATTTTGAATATTATATTTCTAATAAAAGAAGAAATTGACCGACTGATGTATCAAAGCACAGCCACACAGGTTTTTTTGCGACATAAACGGCCGTATCTTTTTTATTCGTAAACTTAGAAGTTTGATTTTTTCACAGCTTAAAGGGACTGCAGATTTGAGTATATGGTTTTAATTTCAACTCGATACCTCCACGCGTTTTCAAGATAAAGGGTCTTGACAGACAGACGGACGGACAACCAAGTGATCTTATAAGGGTTCCATTTGTTTCCTTTTGAGGTACGGAATACTTAAAAGGAATTATAAAAAGAAGAAAAAGGAAGACAGGATTTATAAAAAAGGAATTTCGATTTGAAAATATCAACTTAGAAAATTTATGAAAAACGAAAATCAAGAGCGCATCCACACCCTAAGGCCACCATTGTCAACAACGGACAGCGCACACTATGATACAGAAAAAATAACCGCTGTATCTGACGCACCGTATATTAAGTATGTTTTTATAAACATTTACAAATTCATGTATTTGGAGCTTACGGGAGTGTTTTCATGAATGATAACTTATGTGTCCGTTACATCCACATAAGTGGGGTACAGAACCGTTTTTATATTAGCATGAAGGTAACATACGGTGACGAAATAATTGAATAATAAGTTAAAATATTCGTTGAAAATGTCTTGGAATATCTTTGTTTTCTATCTTTGGTTTGACATTGAGAAACAAGAGAGTTTACAGTTGTAATAAGATGATTTTTTTAATGCAAATGATTTGATGTTGTATTTGTTCGTTGTATTTTGTTGTTTAGGTCTTTTTTTTTACGGTGGGAAAAAATGACAACCCCCGCCAACCCCCGCAACCTCGACTGTGTGCTCCCCCGTGTCCTCCGGGCGTTCCGCACAGTGGCGACACCTGGGCGTCTCTTCCGCTTTAATTTGGTGCAGGAACCTCCCGAACTTGCCATGTCCGGTGATGTTGTTTAGCGGTATGTCGTCATAAGACTATGACGACAGCGACAGCGACATGAAGAATCATCATTGGAAAGTTCTTTATTTTATGATTTGACGTTGATAATAAAAATAATAATTAGGATAATCACCGGTTGGTACCACGTTTAATTATAAGCGTCTAAAAGGGCCTCTGCGAGTTGGTTTCGGCTCCTCGTACGCCTTCCAAAGGTCCAGGACCTCAGCTTCCTGAGATATATATGTATAAAAAAAATAGTTATGTAAATTGTTCATTTTGTGAATTTTATTTTCTTATTGTGGATTACTTTTTCCTTTTCTGTATTTTAACATATCTGGCAGTTTTGAGTATTTGATGCGGCCTCCCAAATAGTATTGTTCGTCAAGTCGTTGAGCTCCTTGGTAGTCCTAAGTTTGAGCTACACGAATACTAACAAATGCTTCACTGACGGGACAGGTCCACTCAAATCTGTGTGGTTCTTTCTTCAAAAGACCATCCGAGACACTAATCTGCATGGTTCTCATATTATTTGACCATTCCATTGTTTACTTATTTATTTATTTAATCTTCATGCAACAAAAAGTACAAAGGCGGACTTAGTATACTGTATGGACTTTAAAAGAGACTGACCCCTGAGTTTGTTTCGGTGTATCTTCTCAGGGTAGTCAGCTAGGAAACACTGGCCTCATCTAGTTAAAACTGACTGAAAACAAAATTGACGTGAAAGTGTTTTTTTAAAACCTATTGGCAAAATAAATATCATTTATCAATGTAGAGCAAGAGTTTGACCACTACCTCACCTTATGGAGAGCAACGATGTGTTCGACAATGGAGCATGCTTATAGAATCATTCACTCTTGATTGAAAGACCCCAAAATAAAGTTTAAAATGTCCTAGATACATTTCGGTCGACATGAGCTGCCGAAATGCCATGATATCATTTAGAATATTGGGTTTCGAGGTAATATAAATAAAGTGATATTATAAATCAGTTACCAACGGCGTTTTTAGGAAAAGTCATTATCTTCAATCTTCCAAAGGTCAGGTCAGGTCAGGTTATAATTAGGACTGGAAGAAATGACCCCTAAAAATATCTGTTACCATAGTCACAGACAAAGGCCAAATGATAACTAGTAACCGATTTGGTCAACAAATTTTAAGTTTCTTAATTACTCACGTACCTATAAACACAGATATAGATAGATATCTCTATATCTATTTATCTGTATATGTGTGTATAAATAACAAGCGACCCCCCAACATCACAAGTGTGTTAGAAATCTTTAAAATACTTGGCTTTTCTATATAAATACATGTAGCAAACCTTTTTCACAAATTACTCTGTCTACTAAAAAAACTGCATGAAAATCCTTTTTGTAGTTTTTGAGTTTATCGCGTTCATACAGACAGCACGGGGGAAATATGATTTTGTTACTTATAAAACAGTTCATGAACTAAACTAGTTTGTCCCTCGCGATGCTCGGGAGTTAAATATATTAATCTATCACTGACGTTCGGGATTAAAATTAGCAACCTTCGTTTCGTCCGGAATTCAACATGCCGCCCGCTACCTTAAGACACTGCTTTATCCCCTTGTCATATAATCTACTATTATATGAAGAATCTATTTACAAAATTTCATAACTGTATCATGAAAAATCACAAAGTTATAAGCTTGTTATGTCATCAAAAATACATAGTCACCGGACCATCCAGGTGAGGTGCGGGGTTGTTTTACACTTGTACCCTGCTATTTGCTGATGCCTCATGCCTGCTAAAACCTGCCATGACCTGTTACCTGTTTTGTACTTAGTGTCGGTGGAGTCCAATTTGTGACCTTTCTAACCTTTAACCGAATACCGTAATTAGAGACAGAATAGAAAGACAACGAGAGAGCGAACCGCGTTTACTTGGGGTTCAATGAATTAAATATTTTTTGGGAAAAAATATAACATGGTGTAAAAACTGTGGGAAACCATTCAGTTACTAGAACAAACTATATTCAGGTTTCGTATAAACTAAAAATACTTAATATTCATGTCAAACTTAATTTTGTCAACCCTTTAGCGTTTCCTTCTTTTTATCCATATTCGCAAAAACAATCCTTAGCATTCGTCTGCCAGCCCTGCTCCATTATCAGGGTCTGGTCACATCCTGCTTCTATTTTCAGCCCGACTTTGACCCAACGATCTCGCTCGAGGTCCGAGGGTGTGTCATGCTGAGTTATGATTAGAGGATGTCCCCAGGATGCTGGTTAACGTAAGACGTAGTAGATATTTTTAGATGTTAATATGTGTGAACATGTCTTGATAAAGACGCAGAAGTGATGGAAGGTGATCTCAAAGTCATAATCGTAAAATTTTAACTCGTTTTTTGGGTTCTGTAACCAAAGGGTAAAAACGGGACCTTATTGCTAAGACTTCGCTGTCTGTCCGTCTGTCTGTCACCAAACTGTTTTTTTTTTCGGTGGGAAAAATCATCCAATGACAACCCCCGCTCTTGGGTAGAGCGGGAGATAGTGTCAGACTCTTACTGACTAAAAACCCACCCCGTGCCTTCTAGCCTTCATACCGGGGCTCGAGTTCCTTTCGGATAACCCTAGCCCCAGTAGGCTTCGACCCAGCTGGGCCCCTCCTGTTGCTGAGAACTCTTTGAGGCGCGCAGCCACAGTGTGCGCCGTCGACGACTCGGGCTCGGTCCGAACAACTGTTCGGACCGAGCGTCTACGGTGGCCGGAAATTGGGAACGGAATCCCGGCGGCGGCGGCTAGACCGCAGTTGCCTGATGCGATCGGCTTCCTCCTTTGCTAGCATTACTGCTTCGCAGAATGAGGCGACTGCCTGCCTCTCCTCCTCACTCCGGACCATGGCCTGAACCAAGGCCCAGCGCAAGAGGTCTCCGCCCAAGCAGGGCACACCTCGACTGTGTGCTCCACCGTGTCGTCCGGGCGTACCGCACAGTGGCGACACCCGGGCGTATTTCCGCTTGAAACCAACCGGTGTCTCAAGAACCGCGATAGCTAGCTAATTAAAATTTTCACAAATTATGTACTTATTTCTGTTACCGCTATAACAACAAATACTAAAAACAAAATAAAATAAATATTTAAGGTCCCCAAATACAACAAACGCGATTTTTTGCCGAATTTTCCTAAGGACGGTACGGTCCCTTCGTGTGCGAGTACAACTCGCACTTCGCTAGTTTTTACTTTCGATTTTATAGTTTTTCTGGCTTGCATTTGCATTCGGTCGAGTTAAAAGTTCATGTGACATTAAAATACTAGCAGGCTTTGCGACCTTTATTCGCGTTAGACTTATAAATCAATGTCATTTGGTCACAATTTCAAGAAGTTGTTTTTGCAATGAACACACTTATTTTTCTAGTCTAAGTTACTCCTTATAACATCAGTTATCCACCGATAAAAGACTCGTCAGAATCGGTCCAGCCGTTTTGGAGATCAACCGGAATGAAAAGAAAGAAAATTTTAATAATTGCATTTTTATTTTAGGGATTAAATATAGTTTTGTAGGCATTATAAAATATGTGTAACAAACAGACACTTATATTTATTTATGTGTAAGTATAGATAACTCCACCTTACATTTTTAACTACAGTAAAAAAAAACGGTCTCGCATTTAACCCTTCAGATACCGTCAATTAGAGACACAATAGTAAGACAATAGATGCGCGGCCACCGGTGGTCGCTTGGGGATTCATGAATTAAAGCAGCATTTTCAAAATGTCACACTATTTTAATGTTTTTATTTTAGCGCTTCTAAAATAATACGCGTGGATGTTAACCTTCTCTCATATTGATTTTAACTTAGAAATATATTTTTTTCTTGGCGTGTTTTATACGTATAATAATACTATTTAAATAAATATTATTTATATTATTCTGCTTTTAGTACCTACCTTGTGGTTATAGCGGCCACAGAAATACAAGCTTATTATCTGTGAAAATTTAAACTGTCTAGCTACTACTAGCACGGTTCATGAGATTCCACCTGGTGACAGACAGACGGACGGTTTTTACCTTTTGGGTACAAAATCCTAACAAAAATGACCTTAGTTAAGTGTATCTCATAGACAGAACGATCAGGCAATAGATTACCGCCATTAATCTCCTGCTAAATGCCTGTTAGTCAAAAATGTCGACTATAACGTTAGATTTGACCGTCTGAATGTCACTAATGTCATGATGACAGTTGACATTTAACTCAAATCACCGTTCTATTGTTTTGAAATACTAATTTCATCACTGCAGGTATTTGTTTGGTCACTAAATTAATTATTTTTAAGGTTAGATTTCCTCACATTGTGTGGGAATATGAATGTTTGGTTTTTCAGAACAAAAACTGGTTTTAAATAGGTTTAGGTAATTAATGTGAAACTAAAAAGAGACAATGCAAACACTTTAAACGGGTAAGACATTAAATATGTTTGCAGTTTTTGGAATATTCGAAATTTAGAATGAAGGTAGAATTACACTGACACGTGTGCGCCACACACGCCGATCATCTTGTTTCAGTGTGGGCAAGAGATGGCGCTAGACAACCTGTATAGCTCTGTCTCTTACCCACACTGAAACAAGATTAAAACAATCTTACTTTAAACGTCAGGGTCTAAGTCCTGGGCGCGTCGGTCTCCATACATTTTATATGGAAACTAGACTTGATCTACGCTCGCGACGTCGCGTCGTTCTACGTACAAATCAAGCGTATTACACGTGTGTGTCGGTGTAACACAATTCTAGCTTAATCGTAGAATATCAAAGAACACAGAACTGAAGCTATAAAAATAGAAATCAATATTTTTATAGAAGAAACTTTTATTTGAAGTTAAAGTAGCTTCTAAAAGAAACGAGGCCTCTGCTGAGCAGTTCTATCTTGCAGAGGAGGTAAAGAAATATTTGGAGTTGATGTCCGACCTTCAGTAATTGGAAAGGCACTGAAGAAGACAAATAAATCAATAATAATTGAAGTTGTATTTGTGCTTTTTTTGTTTGTGATGAGCATGATCATTTGTTCTGTGTCTGGGTGTAATTTATCTTTATTAATATGTATGTATTTAGAAATATATAAGTATGTTTATCAGTTGTTTAGCACTCATAACACAAGCTCTGCTTAGCTTGGAACTAGACGGCGTTGTGTGATAGTTGTGGAATATTATTATTATTATTTGTACTAATTAAAACTTAATAGTGAATTCTTTTTTTTCTTGGCGTATCGATGGCAAAATAAGTCAAATTCCTTGCCCGGCCCAGAATTCGGCCACGGCAATGCTGTCCGCTGATGCTGTCATTAGGTACATGAGCAGGCAACCGGGCACGTGATGCAGGACGGCAGGGACATAGCACAAACACTGAAGATCGGAACCATCCGAGAACCCCCACCTGTGGAGATTGTCTTGGCTGCGCCCAACCTGGGTGCGGAGTCTGTTTAGAGTTTTCCAGGTTGGCCATGGCAACTCGTGTCCAGGAGAGAGGCTCTCCAATGGTGATGCACACTCAAGGTTACCCAAATACGCAATAAAAGATTTGTCACTAAAAACAACATGGCCGCTTATATTTAGCGCTGTGACACGTCAGGTCCAGACTACAGCTGGTATAAGATGAGTGATTGATGGTTTGTCAACAAATAGTTCACTAATGCTACTCTATAGGCGTGGGATGGCAGGCTATTTAAAGCGTAAGGTGAGCATTCTTACATTGTTTTATCTACCGAATTACGCTCTCTCAAGAACAAACTTGCTTTAAGGTAGCCCGTGAGCACGCGTTAATCATGGTAATAAGTGGGCTCGTTGAGGAGGCTGGAGAGGTGTCAACTTTCTCGTAAATTCAGGAGACTCATGCACCAGATTTAGGTTGAAACGGCCGGATGTTGCCATTGTGCGAAACGCCCAGAGAACATGGTGGAGTATGTGGTGGAGGAGTGCCCCGCTTTGGTGGAGCACCTCCGTGTCTTCGTGGTCGGCAACGGTGATAACCCGCGCGAGGCCCTGGTTCAAGCCGTGGTACGGAGCGCGAGGGGAAGGGCCTCATCCGGACTATTCCGGACCAAACCAGGTCGAGATGCCAGTAAAAGAGACCACGCGAAGTTACTGAAACGGAAACCTGCTGCAGAGCAACTGAAGGACACAAGAAGGTATTGTTTTAGTCAGTAAAAGACTGTCACGCCCTTCCACTCCACCTCAGAGCAGGTCCTGCTCTGTGGTGGTTCAGATGCAGAAGAAGTCATTGGATGATTTTCCACCTCAAGGTTGATCACTTAACTTGGTATCCTTTGGTAATAGGCATGGTCGATCAACGCCAATAGACCCATTCAGCCATCGTTCAACAAACGATATTTGTAGTAACACTCAGAGAATATAGCATAACTTCCTGCATATTTCACCCACATAAATCGCTAGTGGACTAGGAATAGTATCTTTTAAAATAACTTCTCCCGGTCTAGGTGCAACGAGAGGGAATGCCAGACTATTACTAACTGGCACAGTAACTGTGCTTACAATTCGCTAGTTGTGCCTGAACGGCCCGAAATACATTTCCATACAATTGCTCTAACATTATTATGGCGTTGTTATTCTCCAGAATTTTGGAAACATCGATACAGTGTCGATATTATCTAGGTTTCTATTAAAATCAAAACTTAAAGGAGGCGGGATATTATGAGGCATTTTCGCCCATCACACAGACAGAAAATAAGTTTTTGTCTGCGATTTATTTTTAAATGCATTTGTATAGTTCAAGATTTAACGCTTTACTTTTTTCTTAGGGTTTAACTAATTATCAAATAAGTCCACCCGCTCTGAGTGGAGCGAGAGGGAGAATGAAGTGTATTTTACTGTCTAAAATTCATCTACGAGTATGGTCCTTCAGAAATTGCACTTTGTGGTCCAAGCCTACATTTTTTTCAAACAATCCTGCAGTCCTTGCAGGCATTAACTATAGCCGATCCAAATAAGCAGAGGCCTTGTCATGAGCTGTTAACGCAATCCACATGACGACTTAAAACGAACTGTTAGAAGGATGAAGCCAGATGGAGGTAATTAGTATCGCTCCTTCCCTTTTCTCGATCGCACGACTGACATTTTAAGAGGTCATGATAAGGTTCCTAGCCTGCTTTTCGAACTAAAATCTTAAGTAATTCCTTAGAAACCATTGAGAAACAGCTGTCAATGAAATGATTTAACTGCAAATAAAATATACTCTTTGACTACACAATAGAACAATAGAATCTAAAGAACGAAGTACTAGAAAACTATGATGAATGAATTGAAAGAAAAAATATCGCGGCCTTTGCGTTCTTTACATAACTGCAATGACAAATCTTCCTTTTGTAATGACGGGCGGCCATCTTTCTTTTTTACTGTTTACACTTACCTGTGTTTCTTTCTACCTTTGTGGGGTTATCAGGCGAACTATTGTGTCGCACAGCTGCCCAAATAATGGCTGACGAATGTTAGCGTCAGATGTTTTCATAACATGTCGCTTGTATTTGTTGAAAAGGTCGCTAGAGGTATGTACTACAATCAAACTAATATTCCAGCTGTTCGCAAGTTTATTCTCTAGGTTTTGCTCCCCGTGATAAGTCATAGGTCAAATCACAGAAACGATGAAAGAGGTTAGAAAGGAAATATTATCCAATTTGTAACCCTTTAACTCCACTACAGGCAATAAACCAATACGAACGCGCATTACGCAACTAACAGACCACGCACACTTAGACCGCAAGTTTGCTATTGGTTGTGTCAATTATGAGCATGATCATATTTTGAGGGTCACCTGCCCCGCTCACAAGACCATTTTTAACCTTTTTTATCTTTTCTCTGGGTCAAATTATGAAGAGGTTGTATAGGTATTCCGTACCGCTTTACCTGTTCATAATTTTCCCAAGTTTAAATTATAAAACGTAATGTGAATCGACCTGTGGCATCCAATTGAGTGACTCTGGGATCTTGCCGAGAATTTTGTAATGAAAAAAATACTTTCGACATTTCTGCAAGAAAATATGCTGCTCTGCTCCTGAATAAAATGTAATAAGGGAACAAGGATAAATCCTGAATGTATGTTAATATTATATACTAGCTTTTCTATCTACATGTAAAATCAGAACTCTGAACTCTTTTATTTCTGATTTCATTATGCTAACAGCTAAGGATTGGAATTCCCTGCCGGAGTCTGTGTTTCCTGATAGCTTTGTAGCTATCAGCCTATTCACAGACCCCTAGATTGTTCTAGGGGTCTTTAAGTCAAGAGTAGGTTACTTCTAGACAAGCGTGCTCCATCGTTTGCCACATTATCGGCTACCATCAGGTGATATAGTGGACAAATGTGAGCTTTACATAATAAAAAAGTCAAGTAGTAATTAAACAGTCTAGACTTCATAAAATACAACTATGAGTTTCTTAATTAGATTCAAGCTGTGATTTTAAATTAAACTCTTAGCTTGACATGCATTATAAGGTCAGAGAATAAATAAATAAGTGAACCGGTGCAATTATATCGCTTTAACTCATTTTAATCGATGAATTCTTTTATGAGCGATTTAAACCACAAAAGCTTTTAATGAAAATCATTTTTTCATAGCAAGCTTTTATAGCTCGGTATACCTATATAATTAATACTCGTCAAAACGAATCATACGAGCCCAAACTCGATGGGGTTGTGACGTTTAACTACCAAGTTCTTACAGTCACCTTCCGGTTCCATCATCAGATCAGATCAGTCATAATAATTTTGCATAGTCATCTGATTTACACATGCATGCAAAATTTCAGCTCAATCGGTAAATTTAATTTACAAGATTTGATGACAGACAAACATCGTGATAGGTGTAACAAAAAAAAAAACTTTTTTCAGAATAGTAATTTAACTTCTAAATTGGTTACAAAAAATACACGAAAAAAAAATAGAAAAGTTATACCTAAGTAAACGTTATTTATGCTAAGAAATACTTATATAACAACTTGAAACATAAAATTATTTTTTCCTTTCTCGTAAAGAAACAAATTGACTGATCGAGATTGAAAATTTCAAAACTAGAAAAACGAAATATTTCTTTTTTCAGATTTATAATCACAATTTCTGTGAAACTTCAGGCCAAGGCTCCGAGATGAGCTAAATGTTTTGACAGAAAATTGGCAGCATTTCCTGAACCAACTTATATTTACTGATATCCAACAATAACCTACAACTTTAACTTAATACTTATAAGGGTGATTATTGCACTTTGATTGATTTTTAAAATGCATTATAGTTTAGCTTTGCACTTTGAAAGGCGCCCCGTGACTGACTGAAACGATTTCGTTGACAGAGCGGCCATTTTAAGTTAGGTCGTGGCGAATTATGGAACTTCTTTTAATTGTACTGATTTTGACAAATTGCCTGCCGATTAGCGCCACCCTGAGGTGTCAACAAGTTATGGCCATTTTATGAATGTTTTTACAATGAGTTGTATATGTTGTATTGTTTACTTCAAGAATAGAAGTGACAGTTGATTGAAAATATTTGTAACATATCTAGGTGTTATTGTTATTTAGAGTATTTTATTTTTCTTAATATAGAATAGACTCTGACTTTGTTTCTTTAATAGCAATTTAGAATTTATTTAAAATTACGGACAAAAAAAATATAGGTATGTTTTTTTTAGACATCGACATTGCAGTGTGTTGTTTGTTCGGTCAGATTCAGATTGATGATTGTTGTTTGTTTTTTTTTTGTTTGGTATTGTTCGCGTACCGGAACATGCAGCGCTGGAAGGCTTCTCACAATGACGCAGGAATCCGAAGGATGCGAGATGCAATCCCATTCGTTATGGTGAAACTTGGGGGAGGCTATGTCCAACAGTGGACGTCTATCGGTTGAAATTATGATGGCGACGTACAAATATGTATTATGATGTATCGTGACGGTCCAATGGTTAAGGCACACGCCCCTCCAATGTGAATTTATAAATTCATGTAATGAAATGACATTTCATTACGCGCGTTGAAGTTGTCAATGGAATTTATATTCTGTGGAACGGGGTGACGTGTGATTGAATGACAGATGATGTTTAGATTATTTTGCATATTTTATTGTTAAAAATTCTATTGTAAAAAGATAAAATAAAGGGATATAATTGAGGAGGCGATACTAGTAAACTTTAAATGTCGTTTCTTTGATTTTCAGGTAAGTTATAGGTGTAATGGTCATAGTTAAACGTTGTAATATAGTAAAGACGTATTAAATAAACAAATCTTTGATTTTCAGAGAAACAATTTGTGGTTTATTTGGAAAATCCTCAATAACATACCTTATAAAACGACATTTTCGTCAACTAGAAAAAGATGGACCGGTTACAATTTGAGTTCACGATGATAACCTCAAATGATGGCAAAAAACAAAAAATCCTCAATAACATACCTTATATTCATATGTCATGTACTTTCCTAAGTTTATGAAGGACATTATTTTATCACCCTGTGCTTCGAAAAGCATGCAAAAGCGTTGGTCCCGGTGGTCATTCGTAGATCTTTGACAATTGTTACAGGACCTTACGTTGTTGAAACCTCTACGGTCCGGACTAAGCGTTTCGCTTCGTCATTTATACCGCGTACATCGAAGGACTGGAACAATTTGCCTGCTGCGGTCTTCCCGTCCGATTACAATTTGAGCGTCTTCAAAGCTAGAGTGAATAGAAAGAAAGAAAGAAAACCGTTTATTCGAACCTCACACATATTAAAAATATTAATTAAAAAATAGGTACAATAAACATAGAAGAATTTGTGCAAGGTCAGAAAGGCACCTAACTCAGCATATGCTGCGATATCTATAAAAATAAATAACGCAGCGCTGGTATTCTGTTAGGGCCCGCGGTGATGCCACGGTCATACTTACGGAGACTAAATAAAATATATATTAGGTATTTATTTATTTATTAAAACTTCATGCAACATAAAAGTACAAAGGCGGACTTAATGCCTTAGGCATTCTCTACCAGTCTACCTAGGGTGGTAAAGAGAAAAACGTGGTAGGTGCATAAAAAAAATAAAATTAACATAAAAGTAGACTATGAAAAAAAAGGACTCAAAAAACAAATACAAAATAAACATACATATATAATTTAATATAAAATATATTATTATATATACATATATATATATATATAAAGTACAAGAAAGAGGTTTTGAGACGACTTCACTATCTATTTAATAAATAATTCCGCAACATCCGCTTAAATGCGTACAGACTGGTGGCCGTCCTGATGTCAAGAGGAAGCGCATTCCACAGAAGTATAGACTGAACATGAAAGGAAGAATGAACAAAATCAGAAGTATGAGAAGGACAAAGCAGTAAAAGATTGTTAGAAGAACGCAGATTTTTAGTAAACTATATGTAGGTAGGTATCGGAACAAAATAAAAAATACGAAAAAACATAGGAAAAAAAAAAAAAATTAATACATAACATTGGTAAAAAGCGTGAATTTATGTTAATAAGTGTCATGTGTTATAGATACATTATAGAGAGAATGTAATAAATAATTAACCATAGACAGACGCCTGACAGCGCGCTCCAAAAGCATTTGTCTAATTCATAGACAAACAGATGAACGCGAGCGTACGGCGTCGACGGCAACAGGTCACGAATATTCGATTTGAGTGTTTAGCATCTATAACTAATCTGTATAGAATAGGCTCTTAATAAACTAGTGCGCCTCACCATCAACGATTGCATCACCGCTTACCATCAGGTGGGATTGCAGTCAAGTACTAGTTTATAACAGATAAAAAAAAGGCAGACGCTGGAACGTCTGACCAGCAGTCTATCCAAAGAGTATCGTGTTCCCCAGTAACTGGGTGGTGGAGGTCTGATACGAACTCGCTCCATGTAAAACACAGGTATTCAGCTGGATGCAGTTAGACTAGACGACTACTACTAGCCGACCCCGAGCTAGTTATTTATTTATTTTATTAACATATACAATTGTTTTGAGAGGCTTAGATCTAAGGCAACTAATATACTATGCTATGCGATGAGTCCAAAAAATCTTGAAATCTCCGGATAAATCCTGAAATATGGTAACCTTAATCGCAGAGGATCGAAGAAGAAGTTGAGAAAAGGTAAGGGAGATGATGATGATGACCTTCAATTTTTTTTTTATACTTTACTAGCTTTTGCCCGCAGCTTCGCCCGTGTACTTAGAATCCAACGTGTAATGTTAAATGCGCAAAACCTCAGACACCCCAAATTATTTTAATTTCAATTGACCAAATTATGTGAGAAACAAAAAACATTTAAAAAATAATTGAAGGTTTTATGTGCAATTTTAGTTTGTTTAAAATTCATATCTGCATTGAATTGTGAGCTTTTGTTAACCCGTGTATGAGAAAATTTGATTAGACTACAACTATTTGTGTTTGTTTACCTATTTGGGCAAGATTGCGCACGTGATGACTTGACCTATTCATAAATAGACAATTAGACAGGTCGATGTTTTCAATGAAGATTTTTTTTTAAATTTAACCTATATTAAAAAGTGGTTTAATTGATTCTGCTCGTTATTCTGATCAAACTAATTTCAGGTCTTGCGCATTTAACGTTACACGTTGTATAGCTTACGTCACTAGGGAAAAAAACAGCTTTTAGCAATCGGGCCAGTACTTCCAGAGATTACCATTCTACAAACAAAAAAGAACAAAATTTACCTCTTTATTATATTAGTGTAGATATGCAATACCTACCTATATACAATCATAAAATATAGAAATAAGTAACACTAATTGAACTAGGTATTCATTAAAATTACTATACCATCATTCTAAACACCTATCTACATTGTTTACAACTAAAATATAAACTAACAACAATGAACAATGTTTTCGTATGGCTCTATTTAAGAAAAATTTAATTACAGTAGGTTAAATAAATATTACTTAGAAAAGCCACAAAACTGTTGACCTGTTGACCCCATTGTGGAATGGGGGTCAAGCACCACCATTGTCTGAGGCTGAGCCGTAATACTACTTAATCTGCGCCAAAAATGAGGGTAATTTGAAAAAGAAGACGTTTCTTGACTTCTCACACATAAAAATTAAATACTACTGGGATAATAAACGCCGGTTTGGTCTAATTTGGGTCATGGTCCAACACTGTAGCACAAAATATATAAGTACAGAAGTCAATCTACATACAAAGCACGCTCGGGCAACGCACACATAGACACCGCTCACGCACACGATATCTCGGAGCGCCTCGGCCCGCTCCTCGAACAGTTCCTGCTCAAACGCTCATTAGTGTGCGTCCACCGAGCGTAGGTTTAAAAAGTGAAGTGCTTACATGAGATTGTCTTCTTCTTATCTATTTTGTGACTGTAGGTACTAAATGTAGTCCAAAATCTAGATGTAGTATGTCAAACACTAGATGTAGTACTAATTTTGTGAATGGAAAATAAATTATTTGTATTTGTAAAATCAAAATCATTGAATTTAATCGTTATTAATTTAAAAAGATTTTAGTTTAACCCTTCAGATACCGTCAATTAGAGACACAATAGTAAGACAATAGATGCGCGGCCACCGGGTGTCGCTTGGGGATTCATGAATTAAACCTCACTACAAAAAGTTTCACTTTAGCACATCACACTGCTTTATAAGGTGAAAAATTGTATGCATGTGTTTCTAGGTATGTTGGTTACTCCTTCACGTTTCGGATTTGGATGAAATGTGGCACACCCACACAGCTTTCTTCTTCTCAACGCACAAAGCATTTTGGGAACAAATTTATTGTGCGTACAGGCAAAAAGAGGAATTCCCTGCCCTGCCGGAGTCTGCGTTTCCTGATAGGTACAACTTAGGGGTCTTTAAGTCAAGAGTGAATAGGTTACTTCTACTTGCTCATGGTCGACCACATCATCGAGATGGTGGTCAAAGACGAGCCTATCAATAAAAAAAAACTTGTGACACACGACACACGTTGACGTCCTGCCTAAATAAAATATAACACCTTTCCCAAGGCCTTCGGAAAACACAGCCACGATTCTATCGTACAGTCACGTCAATCATGGCTGGATCCGTTTCAGTAAAAAACCCACGTGCACGAGACTTCACGTAAAACCTAATTATGAGACTGAAATCGCGTGACTTGAAACTAACAAAAGAACCACTTCTCAGAGAATATCTCGGGTTTCTCACGTGACCTTAAACCAAACACGGATTATTTTCATGTCATTTACAATACAATAAAAGAAAGGTTTTTTTCAACCTGACGTAAATTGTTTATCAGAAGCACGCGACTCAAGAAATCTGTATGATTGACATAATTAAATACGTCGTAATTAACAACATTTATCTGAAGATTGTAGGTAGTTGATAAGGAAATTATCTTGTAGATGAGTGTTTTTGAGGCGTAATTTTGTGGCCTTTGGGATTTCCCGAGTAAAAGAATTGTACGGAATCCTTTTTTTTTTTTTGGTAGGTAAAAATCATCCAAATGACATCCCCCGCCCTTGGGTGGAGCGGAGTGTGACTCTTACTGACAAAAAATCCACCCCGTTCCTTCTTGCTTTTCATATCGGGGCCGAGCCTCCCTTTCTCTTTAACTTTAAATCACTCTCCTGTAAAAATTACTCAATTTTGAATTTCAGTGTCGCTTAGATAATTTTCCCTTTCAAGTGTCGGATACAGTAAACCATAGGGGGCCCAGCAGGGTCGAATTCTACTCAAAATTCAAAAATTTAAATTCAAAATCATTAATTTCAAATAGACCAAATGTAGGCACTTTTGAATAGTTAAATGTCGGTCAGTCCAAGAAAAGTGGAGCTAAATACTAGAGCCAAGGGTCTGCTTCTGAAAGGAAGGCTCGGCCCCGGTATGAAAAGCAACGATGGAACAGCCCCCTTAGCCAAGTTACAACCATTTCTCTTGCGTCGATCGCCTCGAGTTGTCCACGCCCCCGATTGTTTTTGCCCGAGCGTTGAGATGAAGTCATTCCCGTACATTTCTACTACCGTTAACGAGTGCAGATTATCAACTTGACAAGGGTACAGTGGGTTTTTAGTCAGTAAAAATCTGAGACTATCTACCACTCCGCCCAAGAGTGGAGGATGGATGATTTCCCCACGTATAAAAAAAGTGAAACCGACACTTTTTTTCTTCATGAAAAAAAAATTGACACCTGCCAAGTCTAGTCAGGCGGTCTGTCTTAAAAAGCAAAACAATAACAATCCTCCATCACGTGCACACACAACAGTCGCTTGAGCATGACACATCAGACGTGGGACACAAAGTAATCGAATCAACAGCCATTGTGCAACATCATGATGTAACTGACAGCAAGGTTACTTGTGTAAACGAATGCAGTTTGTTTATTGTGCCTAGTATTTTTCTACTTGTGTAAATCTTCTTTTTTTATTGTGTATAAGCTAGTACTTGATTACGATCCCACCTAAATGTATACAGTGCAATATTCGATAGTGAGGCGCACTAGTTTATGAGCCTATTCACTCTTGCCTTGAAGACACTTTAATCGGACGAATTATAATCGGACGGGAAGATTGCAGCAGGCAAATTGCTATTTCTAGAGTTAGCATCTACTTGTATAATCTTCTGTTTTTTATGTCCGTAGATTTGACTATCTCTTTCTACGGTTGTGTGTGGGATTGTGGTGATTGTGTTGGAAAGCAACAGGGAATTGAAGGGTAGGTTTTAGTTAGTAAAAAGCGTATATGTAATATGGTAGAGGTGAGGTACTGCCGCCTAGACAGCAGTACGATCATTAAATTCCGGCCAGCTACGATCGAATAGAGCTCCGCTGACCTTTGACTCTTGTTTAAGTTCATTTTTTTTGGGAAATATTGATTCATGATATTTACATTCTGAAGAATAGATACTTAACCAGCATTTTATTGTATTTAATAAACCCGTTTCAAAATATCAAAGCCGTTTAAAAGGAGCAGGGAAAACAAGCGAAAAAATCATGTCATTATTTATATATTTTGGCAAAAGTAGTTCTACGAAAAATTTACATGTGGGGTGGATGGAGAGGGAGAGGGAGAGGGAGGCCAAAGAAAAGATGGATGGATTGTGTGAGAAGTGATATGAATGAAAAGGGAGTTAGTGATAGCGTGACGAGCGACAGGACAGAATGGAAGAAAAATATGTGTTGCGCCGACCCCAAATAAGTCGGGATAAGGGCAGGAAGATAATGAATGTTTTACATGAATCTTAAAATAAACATATATTTTTTCAAACCTTTTTAACGCCTTTACCAAGGAGTGCGTTTCAGAAAGTCTATTTTATAGCACTGCTCGGGAGGAAAACGCGATATGTAATCGTGTATTTTTGTTACACGTTGGGTTTATGTATTATTCTCAATTCTGTGCAAAATACTTACCTAAAAAAACAAATACCTATCTGCCGCAAAATACAAAACACGATCATAAAATATTGTGGCCTCCACAATATGTGGTAAAACTCAACACAATTGTGGTCAACGGTTCTTATCGCACCGCTGGAAATCCCTGCGTAATACAAAACTGTAACATTGTTTATAAATATCAACTGCTATCGAATACCTACTTTGATAACTTATTAAACTTTAGCTGATTAAATTATTATTTCGATGATGACTTTTGTATGAATGAGAAACATACATTCTTTATCTTGTTTCTAGGTATAATAATCTGCGACAGACTATAGGTACTGAGACGCCGGCGCCGGACCAAGATAGAGATGGCTTTGTGAAAACTTTCCGTATTTTCAATACTTTTTACAAGCTTTTATATAGTTTCACCTGTCCCGATGTTTGTCTGTCATCAAATCTTGTAAATTAAATTTGACCCACTCCCCGGTTATCGATTGAGCTGTAATTTTGCATGCATGTGTAAATCAGATGACAATGAAAAATTATTATAACATGGAGCTGATCTGATGATGGAACCGGAAGATGGCTATAGGAACTTCGTAGTTAAACGACACAATCCCATCGAGTACCCCCTTCCCGGTCACCAATTGAGCTGAAATTATTCATGCATGTGTAAATCAGATGACAAGATTTTTATGACATGGAGCTGATCTAATGATGGAACCGGAAGGTAGCTATAAGAACTTCGTAGTTAAACGACACAACCCCATCGAGTTTGGGCTCGTATGATTTGTCTTGACGAGTATTAATTATATAAATATTATACCGTCCTGTAAAAGCTTGCTATGAAAAAAATATTTTCTTTAAAACTTGTTTCCTAGCGAAGTCATCAAATGACTCCTCCTCCTTCTCCTACTCTCAGGAACGAAAGGAAGTGACAGATTTTTATTGTCTAAAACCTACCTAATCCAACAATACCTACCTAATTTATAATGTTACTTTTTCACACCTTTTTTAATTACGAATAATAACTTTCCTTTCTTTCTTTATTTTCTTTCTAATACCTTAGGTTTCCCTTGGCGTTCCAGAGCCACGGTAACTCTTTTTAACAATGTCACAGCCAAAGCAACTTCCTCGGCTCCTTGAAAATTCAAAAGTGTCCTCAAATGGTTTAATTGAAATTATAACTTTGAGATGTGGTTTCAATTTATGAACCTTTCCTATTTTGACTATGAATATGATATCAATAACTTGTGGTGAAGGAAATTGCGAGTCTACGAATAAATATAAGTTATGTTGACTCTAGTCGTACCTGCTCTATGGTAATTTATTATACAACGGTTTCCCCCGCGTGAAAGTAGATTATTTTTCCAAAGAAATTCTTCTGGTATAAATAAGTGCTATTCCATACTCATATGCCAATTTTCACCCAAGTCCATTCAGCTGTTAGTGTTCGCAATTTCGCCGCTATGATATTAGTTTATAGTGTGCTTCCTCGGTTTCCGGTGCCATTGAGGTCAGGTATCCTCACTTTTCTACACATAGCTCTGTCTTCTTGTCACGTCACTCTCACTCACTATATTAGACTACCAGGTTGAGGACAAGCAGCGTCTATCTTTTTTTGTTCTGGTAGGCACAGAGCGATTTGAACTGTTTGTAGGTTAGGTAGGCTTTGATTTATAAAATCAAAGTAAGTAGGTAGTCTGTTTTTGACGAGCGCGTTGCATCTGTGTCGCCAGGAACCACATAGTATTCATTTCACTTTTATTTAGTTTTCATTTCTACTCCTTTCTATTTGTAATTAAAAACCTTAGCAATCTAAATCAACTTTTTTCTGGAAGCCAAAATTATTTTTACGTAGTATTTATTAAGCTAAGTCTTATGTGACCAAGATGGCGGCTGGCCGACGAGCCAGTGCAGCGATGTCTGTCTCGAATCTCGATCATGCGTCATCAAGTCAACCGTCGATGCACTATGTTTCGCGCGGTTATTATTGTTTGAAATAGTGTGGGTATAGTGAGCAAAGTTGGTTTGCAACTACCATGGCACATTTTATATAATATTTAGGTATCTATTATAACAAAATTACACAATATTTATTTAAATATGGGTTATTTTTAGATAGGTCGTATGTATATATTAAGTATATTTTATTTACCATTCATCCGTGCGTCACTGCGGGGTGCCAACTGAAAATCAGCGCTGGGTGTTTGACGCCCAGCAATTGCTGAGTTGGTGGCCCTTTCGGTTCAGGCACATTTAATGCAACTGTATTGTATTTCTGTACTCTTTTTTTTTCTTGTTGTTTTTATTATTTTTTTATGTTGTGGTATTTTGTGTAGCTTGCTCCGAATAAATGCTATTCTATTCTATTCTATTCTATTCTATTCTATTCTATAACTGCGCAGTCCTAACTATGTCTTTCGACGTGTACGTACCAACGAAGGCAAATTGCTTTAATTTTGTCGGAGTTGGTACAACTTTGAAGCTTCTTCTTATACGTTCATTTGGCTATCTGTTAGACCTGGTCATAACCTCCACTCATAATAGAATCTTCATTTCAGTATGACCTTTTGTTCATGCGTCTCTTTTGCTGTCCAACTTTTGGACCCATGCAAAAGCATTTTAAATACAGTGAGGTTTGTTCAAATTTATTGATTCTTCGATATGGTGATTTAATCACACAAACAGTATAATAAATATTGTCTTTTACTGTCCACGCACACGGGCCTCAAAAAAAACGCCAGAAGCGGCCACAAAAAAACGCTAGTAGCCGCCGCAAAAAAGAGCTGAAGCGCGCGGCACCTCTTATGCCCAGTGAAGCTTGAAGCCGTTTCAAGCGTTTTTTTGTGGTGGCAACGCCGCACACGAGCCACAAAAAAAAAAACTGCCTCAAAATGAAGCTTGAAGCGGCGTTTTTTTGAAGCCTGTGTGCGGGGACAGTAAACCTTGCCGGCGCTGCATTCCGTAGGTACTCTATATAATTCGCAATGGGACTGTTCGAATTTATTGATTGCTCCAGTAAAGCAATTGAATCACTAATGACCACTTTTCTTTATCTTAAGTGTGTTCTTAGCTTTATTAGTGTCGTGCCCTTTCTATGAAGGCTGCATTGATGACAAGGTTTGTCTTACAACAAGGTTTCTTAGTAGAAATAATTACTTTATATTATATGAGGACCTATGTACAGGTGCCTATCAAAGTTAATTGTGAGTTTCATGTGACAAGAGGGTCACCAGCAGAGCTATTATAGTGTTGTTCAAAGATGCGTTTATTAATTCATGAATCCCCAAGCGACCACCGGTGGCCGCGCATCTATTGTCTTACTATTGTGTCTCTAATTGACGGTATCTGAAAGGTTAAGAGGCTCCTTTTCCTCATCACTCATCGAAGATGGTTTAAAAGCTTTTTACTTCGTCTAACGCAATCCAACGCGATGTTTGACGAAAAAGCTACGCAAAAAAAGAGAGATAACGCCTGAAAACTCGGTTAGTATTTGGTAATTCCGAGATTTACTCGAATATTTCACATAACTTGCTCTAGGAAATAGCTATTTAAAAAAAAAAAAAAATTGTTGAAAAAAGTTGTCGTCATTTAGAATCTTAGTAAAATTTGCAAGGCTTCTATAGTTTTACTTTTTTTACTTTTGAATTTTTAGGCAAATTATGAAGTGTCAAAGTTGATACAAAATAGGAGATTTTCAGAGGTCTTTACTGGATTAGTTTAACACAAATTTAGAAATTGATTTCAATAGAAGCCTAGATAATATCCACAAGATACTGTGTTTCCAAAATATCTAGTGAAAAATGTGTAACAACGTCATAATCGGTTATGAGCGGTTGTATAAAAAACAGAGAAAATGTCTGTCGAGAGTCGAGATGCATCACCTTAAATCGGTAAAAATTTAATAACCGCTTAGTAATGGAGATAAATGGAGAAAGCTTTCACTACCATAATCCCTCATTTGGTGGAACAATGACGTAATTACATTTTTAGAAATTTTACAGGAGATGCAGTCAAAGATTAATAATAATGGTTATGGCATTTTAGCGAAACTTATTACAATTCTAATTGTTGGTCAGTGGGTCGTCCTATAAATAAAATCAACGTAAATGATGTTTTGCCCGATGAAAATAGTCTTTCCGCACATTATAACATTATAAAACTTGTTTTGAAAAAAGTGTAATTACGCCGTTGTTGCACTGAATGAGCGAATTATAAGATTAGATATGCCTTTCTTAAAGGCCGGGACCACCGGGACAACATTCAGACAACAGATTCGCCACACGTCTGAGCTGGTCGCGCTACCAAATTGGTTGAGTAACACTTACAGAGCTGTATATATTTGGTTGGTAGAGGCGACTGGTCGCGCCACCACGTGAAATATAGCCCTAAATGCTAATCGATTTTGGTTTTTGTTTTATTTAGAAAAACATTTACGTCAGATGGTTCTATATTTATTTATTGTTGATAGGCTCGCGTTTGACCGCTATCTCACTTGATGGTGAGCGATGATGTGGCCGACGATGGAGTGCGCTTGCTTAAAACGCTTGTCTTGACTTAAAGACCCCTAGGTTGTAGGAAGCACAGACTCCGGCAGAGAATTCCCTCCCTAGCTAACAGAACGCTAAATGAATATGTTCCCAAAACGCTTTGTATTTATTATTTAAATTTGAGAGCCTCTTGGTGGAGGACAACAAGGTGGACCGACGACCTGGTCGGGGTCGCGGGAATCCAATGGATGCGTGACGCACAGGACCGGTAGTTGTGGCGACGCTTGGGGGAGGCCTATGTCCAGCAGTGGACGTCTTTCGGCTGATATGGTGATGATGAAGAAGAGCTGGTGTAAAGTCCCTGGTGTATATCTAAATGACAACAAAGCAAAAGGATACATCTTCAACGTAACGATAGAATTAGATGGCGTTTTGTAATTTCTACATACCTCATAGAAAAAGAATCGCTAGTTTATGCATGCCCATGTTGTCATGTTTGAAAAAACCATCAAAATTGATTTCTCCAGTGATAACAATAGTTTGTGATAGCCTTGTCAAAACGTAGTACGTCATTCACAAACGCAATCCGAGTACACGAGCCACGAGATGAGAACCTAAACGTGAATGGTACACGTGTGACTTTAATTGATTATTAGTTTTTTTCAGGGCTGGCCTTCTTGGTTAACGTAGCGGAGAATAGCTCGTTTAATTCTCGCACACGTGTGGAAAATTGCCTATTTGCCTTTTTGTTTTTGTTGGTACGAAAATCATCCAATGACATCGCCGCGCCCTTGGGCGATAGTGTCGGACTTTTACTGACTAAAAACCTACTGCTGTTCCTATGTTGCCTTTCGTACCGTGGCCGAATCTTCCTTTCAGAAGCACACCATTGGCTCAGTAGGCTTCGACCCTGCTGGGTCCCAACGGTTTGCTGACAATTCCTTGAGGCGCGCGTAGAACAATACGCGCCGTCTTCATCTTGGGCTCGATCCGGACTGTTAACGGATGGTTGGACGGCGAGCTACCCATTGCTCGCCGTCTGCAAGCCCGCGCCTACGGTGGCCGGAAATCGGGATCGGAATCCCGCGCGCGTCCTCCTCCTTCGCTAGCATTACTGCTTCGCAGAAGGAGGCAACCGCCTGCCACTCCTCCTCGCTCCGGACTATGGCCTATACCAAGACCCGGCGCGAGAGATCGCCGCCGCCGATCACACCCACGAGGGCATCGCGATGCTCCGCCCAAGCGAAACACACCTCCACTGTGTGCTCCTGCTCCACCGTGTTCTCCGGGCGTTCCGCACAGTCGCGACACGGGCGTCACTTCCGCACAAATCCGGTGCAGAAACCTCCCGAACTTGGTGTAAAAATAACAGGGTGTAAAAATGATTGGAATCGATTTAGTTACTGGTTCTGAACAAACTATATTCAGGTTTCGCACGTACTAAATATAATATTGTATAACAACGCAGTGACGGGCTTCTTGAATCTTTGCGTCCTCATTTGATTAGTCATCAAAATTCCGATCTCAAAGATTACGAAAGACTTATGACACATGGCAGGTACAGTCAGCAAAACAGAATGGATGTTATTAATTATTGAGACACGTGCGACGAGCCTGCACGCGCCGCTCGGGTATCGAATCGCACATAATCACACGGACTTCTCGCTGACGCATATTGTTTTGTAATAGCTCAAACTACAATATGATTTTAAAATTGATTTTGATAAGGAAGTACGTCGACGTTCATACATGGGCCTTGGCCATGGTCCGGAGCGAGGAGGAGTGGCAGGCGGTCGCCTCCTTCTGCAGGAGTAATGCTAGCAAACCATTCAAATGACATCCCTTAGGTAAAAATCATCCAAATGACATCCTTTGGGCAGAGCGGGAGATGTCAGACTTTTACTGACTAAAAAACCCACCACGTTCCTTCTTGCCTTTCATAACGGAGCCGAGCCTCCCTTTTTGGATCTGTTACCCTAGCCCCAGTAGGCTTCGACCCAGCTGGGCCCCTACTGATAACTTCTTGAAGTGCGCGGTAACAGTGCGCGCCGTCGACGACTTGGGCTCGGTCCGGACGGTTACCGGACGGTCGGACAGTGAGCTACCCATAGCTCAACTTCCGCAAGCCCACATGAGTGACTTTATTATTACAGACTGCAGGTACTATTTAGAAAAGAGGTACCTATTTGAAAAAGCAACACCGCTTCACTATTATAGCCTACCGTAGGTACTCAGCAGAAATGTAGGGGCCCAGCAGGAGAACCGTAGAGACCCAGTAGGGTCGTAGCCTACTGCAACTATGGGTTGTACGAAGATGTACCCGGGGACCCTCGAACGAAGGCACAGAAGGAATGGGAGTGGGTCAGTAAAAGTCTGACACGCCCTCTCGCTCCACCCAAGAGCGAGAGAGGTAATTTGATGATTAATTACCCAACTAAAAAAAAACTGCTGGAGCCTGAATACAACACGAACGTTGACAACTCGACACCTCTGTCAATTCACTTTATTTGTATTTTTTGGGGTGGAAAATAACCAAATTACTCCTCCAGCTTTTGGTGGAGCATGACGGCGTGTGACGGAGTGACTAAAACCCACCATGTCCCAGTTACCCTTTACGTTCCAAGGCCGAGGTCAAGTCAGGCAGTTATTTCAATAAACCCCGCATCACAACTGTAACCTGATTCTGGCGCCAACGTCGCGTCGTCTGCGTTGTCAAGTATCAGATTATGTCACTTTATGCGCTGGCCGAGCTGACCTTACTGCAATACAGGTGAAATTCTATTGTGTAACACTGTAACTGGCATATTTAGATCACTTTTAACGGTTGGTTTTGTAACTTGCCGTTGACATTTCCTGTCTAACTATAGCCTCATTATTTCAGCTGAAAGACGTGTGCATAGGTCATCGCAAAGCAACTCCGCATTGGCCAGTTCTACGCACAGCGCAGTTCTTTAGAAGTGAAAAACTCTGGGGGAGTGGGAAGGAGTGTCAGATCAATAGTGACTGTGATTTTAATCAGTAAAAGTCTGAGATGCCCTCCTACTCCACTCAAGGGCGGGATATCATTGGATGATTTCGAAAAGTAAAATAAACCTACCCGTGTTCCTTCTAATAAGCATAGCATAGACGGCCTTATAGTGTTCCCACTGATGGGATTCAGGCCTCCTCTTTAGGAGAGCGAATGTTCCACCACGCGGGCCCAGTGCGGACTGGTGAATGTCACATATCTTCGAATTTTTGGATCTAGGACATGCCGGTTTCCTCACGATGTTTTCCTTCTCCGTTTTGAGTGCAGTGGTGATGAAATAAATTACGCAAAGTAATGCGCCAGGCTGGGCTTGAACCCTCGAAGTCGGGGCCTTTACCACTCGACCACCACTGCTCTACAACTTCTAATAAGGTTTTCGAATAATCCCGGAGCGTGCTTTGCGTGCCAAGTGTTCTCCTGCGTCACGTTATCGGACCACCTTGCGGGTGGCTCTGGCGGCAGTCGTCACGTCTACGGTTTCACCTCGTAGTGGCCTTCGGACACTATCTTATTTCAGAACGTCTCTACTCCAAAATAGCCGAACTGCTGACATCCATATTGGCTGTCTGCATCCATGCGTCAAATCCTCAATAAAATATTTGAATGCTGATCTGCTCCTAAGTATGTTGCAGCACTTCTTGAAGTGTCTGTGTTGAGATAAATTTACTGTCTCATTTTTACAAGACCTTTATGAGAATGACATTTGACCCCTTTGATTGTAGTTTCTTTTTTTGTTTCTTCTACCTTGTACCACAAAATAATTATATAGGTATAGAAGTCAATCTACATATAAAGCGCGCTCGAGCAACGCACACATTGACACCGCTCACGGACACGATATCTCGCAGCGCCTCGGCCTGCTCTCTGCTTTTTTCTCCTCCTCGGTCAAATCCATCCAAAGGTTGTCTGTAAAAAATCGCTTTTAGCGATAAGACCGCCCATTGTGACACCCTATTAATTTTAAGTTTCTTATGTAATTTTTATTTTTGGTGTACAATAAAGAATTTATCTATCTATCTATCTATCTGCTCGTCGAACAGTTCCGGCTCAAACGATCATTAGTGTGCGTCCACCGAGAGTAGGTTTAAAAAGTAAAGTACATACATGAGATTGTCTTCTGTACCGATCTATTTTGTGCTTGTACCAAATGACATAATTTTCAGTGGCTTGGAGTATAAATATTTCGCCTGAAACATAATAATCTGAGCACATACATCGGACTATGATAGACACATCCTAATTTTAACTAACACGTGTACCCGTAACTCGACCCCTCTCAATTTGAGTCTAAATATTCTAATGCATGTGTCGAATTACGCACGTCATAATCATATTATGCAGTTGTCATAGACGCTATATACCTGTGTAATTAAAAGTTACATCATTACACTACATAATGTGGGGAACTCCTAGATAAATAGTAATAGACAAACTACACTACATAACATTATGTCTAATTAATATTTATGATTTTTGTACGCAGAGGGTTTTTTTTAGATGGAAAATCATCAAATGACATCTCCCGCCTTTGGGCGTGTCAGACTTTTACCCACGTTTCCTCAAACCTAGTTTCTTCGTAGCCTTTAATTCCAGGGCCGAGTTTTTGTCAGAAGCAAACCCATGGCCCCAGCAGGCTTCGAACCTGCTATTTGCTGACATCTCCGTACACAGAGGGATTAAACGCGTTATACTAGAAGAGATTATAAGTATACATCCGTGGATAGATGGAGGGAGGCCAAAGAAAAGATGGATGGATTGTGTGAAAAGTGTAAGAAGTTGTGTGACGGTTGACAGGACAGAATGGAAGAAAAAAACGTGTTGCGCCAACCCCAAGTAACATGATGATGTTTTTTCACTGCCAACCCCAAATCTATCTCGTTTCGTTCAGTTCATCCTAAAGTCGCCTGTAAGAGTCAGAGATTGCCCTGTGCGATAAAACTAATGTTTAGTTGGAGACTGCGATAAGGATAGGCAGCATAAACGTATAGGGAAATAAACCCCTCACTCATTACAACGCAGACGGCGAGCCAACTTTAGTCCGGAGCATGGGAGCTCACACCACACCTACAGCCAACGATGCAAATGAACATCACGGTGGTTTTAGTCAGTACGATTCTGACATCCCTCTGCCCACCCCTAGAGGACGTCCATGAAAATCTTCATGGACGTCCTCTAACCATTCCATCACTAAAACTAAAGAAATTGCTAGGCTATCTGCCTTGCCTGCGTTGATTTACTTATGTAACATTCTATTTCGATGACACAGCTAAAAAATAAATAACAGCAAAAAGGCAGAAATAACTAAATTGTCGGTTTTAAATAAGAAATCTAGGTGAAAAAAATAAAGTAGAAACTAGAGCAACATGTGTCGAAGTGCGCAACAATGCATGAATCATAAAAGTATTGAACTAGAAATTCACACACGTGTCGACTTTTTTTATCTACGATCAGCCTGTTCTTCACTCGCCTTATAAAAGCAATGGGTAAGATTTTATTTACGTGGGAAATCATCCAATAACTTCTCCCGTTCTCGGATGGAGCAGGAGGACCTATCAGATTTTACTGGCTGACAGAAGTGAACCCATGGCCCTAGAGGCATCGACCCTGCTAGGCGGTTACGGTTTTCCTGACATCTCCTTGACGGATAATGTCTACGATAAAGCCTTGGCCTTGTTTAAATCCTGAAAAGTGTAGTTGGCTATGTAGGACGGGCAACATAACAGCTGACTCTTGTCCTGAGAAGCGGCTCCACATTGACAGCGTGTATGAGATGTGTCCCAATGACTTGGTACCCTCGTTGCTCTTTTTTTTTTTCTCGCTGGGCATAAATCATCTTATGACAACCCCCGCTCTTGGTGGAGCGGAAGATAGTGTCAGACTCTTACTGACTAAAAACCCACCCCATTCCTTCTACCCTCTTCTTACCGGGGCTCGAGCTTCTTTTCAGATAACCCTGGCCCCATTAGGCTTCGACCCAGCTGGCAACTCCTGTTGCTGACAACTCCTTGAGGCGCGCGGGAACAGTGCGCGCCGTTGACGTCTTGGGCTCGGTCCGGACAGTTACCGGACAATCGGACAGCGAGCTACCCATGGCTCGCCGTCCGCGAGCCCGCACCCTCGTTGCCCTGTCTTCCACCCATTGAATTGTGAAGGTTTTGAATTTGAATCCGGAGTTCTGGTAAAAACTTTCTCGGTCCAAGTGATCCTACTGCTATATCTTTCTATTCTGTGGTTTCTGTGTCATATTACGTCAACTTGGCATGCACTTGACTTGCTGATATTGTTATTTTACGTCTGCGCTTGTTACACAGTTTTGTAGATCGACTAGGTTTGCTTTCTTTACCACCGGTACATGGTGGACATCGCCCCATACATGCAAAGCATTTTGGGAATACATTCCATAGACTGGCCTGTTGGTCTAGTGGTTAATGGCCCTGACTGCTATGCCGGAGGTCGTGGGTTCGATTCCCACCCAGATCAAATCAAATCAAATCATTTATTTGCATAATACAGGTAGACAGATGTTACAAATAAATATAAAGAAACACTGTATTATTACCTAATAAGGTGTGCAAATGTTAATGTCATTTCATACATAATTATTACCATTACATTACAAAATTTAAAAAAAAAAGGTATACAAAACTACTGTTCTGTGTCTGGGTGTAATTTATCTATAATATGTATGTATTTAGAAATATATAAGTAAAGTAGGTTTATCAGCTGTCTAGTACCCATAACACAGGCTCTGCTTAGCTTGGGACTAGAGGGCGTTGTGTGATAGTTGTGGAATATTATTATTATTATTCATTTTGCATACAGCTAAGGATTGGATATTATTGGATAACCTAAGGTTCTTGAAGTCAAGAGTGAATATGTTGCTTCTAGGTAAACGTGCTCCATCGTCGGCCACATCAGGTGAGATAGTGGTCGGGCTCGCGGACGGCGAGCCATGGGTAGCTTGCTGTCCGATCGTCCGGTAATGGACCTAGTCCAAGACGTCGACGGCGCGCACTGTTCCCGCGCGCCTCAAGGAGTTGTCAGCAGCAGGAGGGGCCCAGGTGGGTCGAAGCCTACTGGGGACAGGGTTGTCCGAAAGGGAGCTCGTGCCCCGGTATGAAGGCTAGAAGGAACGGCGCGGGGTTTTTAGTCAGTAAGAGTCTGACACTATCTCCCGCTGCACCCAAGAGCTGGTTTTGTCATAAGATGATTATCCCCGTCGACAAAAAAAAAAGTGAGATAGTGGTCAAACGCGAGCCTATACATAACAATTGTAAGGCCTTTATCATAATCTCCAATAGAACGCGCTTGACGTGTTATAGTGACGTTATACTTCTACGGTATTATACGATAGTTGCAGTTACGCAACGTAGGTACACGTAACGTTAGTAGGTAGCTTATCACATATTATGTGGGCATGTGTTTTTGTTGTTATATTGAAAGTAGACGAGAGTGGTAACACTTGTGTAGTTTTTATAACGCTAAGTTGTGTAAGTTGGGTTATGGTTATGATGGGTATGGATGTATCCAGGTCGTGGGTTATTCCAATCATGTACCTATATATCGCACCTTTGGTAGAAAAAGGGCATAATTGTAATTGTGTATTAATAGTTTTTAATATTTGTAAACGATACACCTAAAAGAATATAGTATAAAGTTTATGTCATACAAAGCAGAACAACCTTAGAACATTATTAACATAGCTAGACCACATTGAGTACAAAAAAATTCTTAAAATGACTCTGCTGTAAAATTGCAAAAACTGCAATTGTGCCCTTGTTCTACCAAAGGTGCGATATCATGAGACACAATAGTAAGTAGTAACACAATATTATCACTGCATACGGGCCTCAAAAAAACGCCGCCATAAAACAAAGCTAGAAGCCGCCGCAAAAAACAGCAGAAGCGCGATACAGCTTCTGGCCGGAGAAGCTTGAAGCGGCTTCAAGCGTTTTTTTGTGGAGCCATCGCCACACACAAGGTCGACGTTTTTAATGAAGTATTTTTTGAAAAATATAACCTATATTAAAAAGTGGTTTAATTGATTCTGCTCCTTATTCTGATCAAACTATTTTCATGGTTTTGCGCATTTAACGTTACACGTTGTATATCTTCATATGTTTATAATGTTTTGTTCGCCAAACATAGAGACTGGTTTTTCCACACAGTACCAAATATCTAAAAAACGAAATAATAATAAACAATATTGTGGATGCTGTAATTAAGCTAATATTGTGTTTTTATCCTGTTTTACAATATTTATGTTGTTATCTGTAGAATTTCCCATACTATATGGTAAACATATTATTTCCTGTTAGGTCCAGGATGACTGAACTTAGTATAATATATAATATACAATACTAGTTTTTGTATATGCGAAACCCAAAACACGTGTCTAGTATTTTTATGTACAAAATTTCATAACTGTATCATGAAAATTCACAAAGTTATAAGCTTGATAAGTAAGCAAAAATACATAGTCATCGGGCCATCCAGGCGACTGTGGGGTTATTTCGCACTTGCACACAGCAGTTTTCCTGCACTTAATGCCCGCTATGACCTGCCGTGACCTGCGTTGTACCTACTTAGTGTTGATGGTGTCTAACTTATGACCTTTTTTTAAATATTTTCGGGAAAGAATATAACGTGGTGTAAAAACTAAATCGATTCAGTTTATGATTCTGAACAAACTATATTTAGGTATTTCATATAAGTACTAAAAATAATATTGTAACACAATATTACCGTAAAATTGTAAATACCTGGCGGGATTGTAAATTGTCGAAAGATTGTTTAAAATAGCATAGTCTGCTTACAATTTAACTCATTATTTTTCGGTAACACTCCCTCTCATTCCACCTAAAGCGGGAGAAGATATGACGAGATGACTACTACGATATCTATATGTCGAAGCGTTGGCGCATATCAGTCGGTCTGCATCAGCGCCACCTATCTTTCACTGGAGGAACTATGTAGTTAGATTGAACAGCTTACGTTTGGGAACGTCAAGTATTAACTTGGGGATGTTTAGCGTGGAGTAATAGCAACACTGAGCGAATAGTCGAGTCAAATGTCGATCCGGAGGTATAATCGATTATTCGACATTGACAGGTACTGACGTTGACAGGTAAATTGGCTAACCGGAATGGGGGTAGGTCCACGTGTCGGGTGACGGTTGATTTGGAGGGCACTTTGAATCGTTCCGTCGGTCCGAGCAGACGTTGGTTACTCCACGCTGAACTTCCCGCGTTCCTAAATTCTTAATCAAGCCCTATCTCAGGCATCCTTGATTATTTTGTACTGAGTGTGTTTTACGAGTAATTAAAGGTGTTATCAAAGGTTTTTGTGAGTGTTATTTCCGATGTCGCGACCCACTGATATCGATCCTCCGTTATCAGAATTGGGATTGGACCACGACGACCCACGTGTTCAAAAATGAAAACGCTAGCGACGAAAAATGGATGCGTTTGTTGGAACAACAGAACCGCAATTTTCTGACGCTGATTCAAGCCATGAAAACACCTACTACGACGTCACATGGCCTTCGTTTCCGGATTTCGATCCTGAGAAACAAGATGTAGATGCACGTGCTTGGTTGACGACTGCAGAAATGTGCTTGACGGACCAAGACCAACATGGCGCCCTGCTTATGGTCGCTTTAAGAAAGTAAGAACCGGATTGAAAAGCTGACTTAAATGGTCTGATTAGGTTTTTTTCTGGGGTTGTTCCCTAATCCTGAGCAACAAATGTTGGACCATGGTACCGCTGTATCCCCAGAGAGCAAATTACAACGTACCACCCAGCTAGTGACCGGGAAAAGAGCGATGGGTGCAAGTGCTCGTTTACGATGTACTACTTTCCGATACGTGCTTCGCGTGTGTGTGTGTGTGCGTGCCTGAGGTGCAGTGTGTCGAGTGCGATACCAGATCAGAAAACGTTTCACACAAAACGCTTGAAGTCGTTTCAAACGCTACCTGTCAAATGTTACATTGTGGAATAATTGGACGAAGCAAGCGACGTGAAGGCGATGGTGGTGCCAAGGCATCACGTAGCGAGTGACTGGATGACGTATGTGCTGTCAAAGGAACCAGGAACAAGGTCAGGTATTCACATTCCATTTTAATTCTGATGCTGAGTGTTATATCTCTTTCACTTTAAAGTCTGTCATCACTATTTTACGGCAAACGTAAACACAGTTTTGTTACATTGAAGGGTCAGTTTAGCGTGTTCAGATTACTTGCGTAGTTTGATTGAGGTTTTATTCACAACATCTATTTGCGAAGTGATATTTTGGCCGTGAAATATTGTTGCAAGGATTCAGTTTAAATAGTATGATCGTGCGTGACACACTTCTTTTGTTAAATTGCTAAAGTTCACGACATAAACAATTGTAATTACATCTACCCTAGGTATATCCGGTAGATACCGTTTCGATTTTTGTTTGACAGTGATAACTCCTCCATAGATAGTTTTTACGTTATTGACATTGACGTGTACCTATGACAGTATAGTATGCTATAAACGCGTGTTACAAAAAGTGAACTTATTCGTTTAATTGACTCATCTTAGCAAAAGACGACCATAGCGGTCTAGCGCGAAAAAAAAAAATAATAATAATGCGTGAGCGGGTAGATGAATTGTTGCGTGCAAATATTATTTTACCGAGTAATACGGTGTCTGTTAATTTAGCTCTTTCGGCTTAAAAACTCGACCGGTCAGAAATAATGTGCAAAGACTACTGTAAACTAAACAATAACGTGCCTTACTGGTATTCGTTGCCACTTATCTCGGACCAAATAACTCGTTTACATAGTGCGCTTTATTTTACAAAAATTAGATTGTATATAGGCTAGGGTTAGGTTAGGGTGTTGTGTGTGTTTGTGTTGGTTGTGTAGGTGTAGTGATAGCGTGACGAGGGACAGAACAGAATGGAAGAAAAAAATGGTGATGATGATGGTGATGATGATGGTGATGATGATGGTGATGATGATGGTGATGATGATGATGATGATGATGGTGATGATGATGGTGATGATGATGGTGATGATGATGGTGATGATGATGATGGTGATGATGATGGTGATGATGATGGTGATGATGATGGTGATGATGATGGTGGTGATGATGGTGGTGATGATGGTGATGATGGTGATGATGATGATTTCAGTAGTGTTTCAGCGGTCAGTATAAACATTTGACTATGCCACTCGGTATTGAAACGTGATCTCTGTTTTTCAACGGGGTTTTTGATAAATCGGTAAATACCTACGTCATAGTTTGAGTTGTCAATATTTTGATTATTATGGAACCTATTAAAAACTTCGAGAGACTTAATGTAGTATTACAAACGTTGATTAAAGCCGGATTTTCATTAGATTTGAAAGAGTGGTTGTTTTTCATAATGCAAATCGAGTTGTTTAGGATATGAAATTAAGTCAAATGCTGAAGTTAGGAGATATAGAACTTCAGAAAGCAGATCGCGTACATTCGATTCTGCTCTCTACCCTACTTTCGATGCTGTTTATCATAGCTCAGTTGGGACAGTTAATAGGTCTAGTAGTTTACTTCGGGTGGTTTGTACCTAAATATTCTCGTGTATGGGGCCGTTCTCCTAAAGATTTAACGTGCGGTAAAGTTTCTTTTTTTGACAGCGGCGCCACGAAAACTGAATAAGAATTAATTTAATTTTTTATGAAAGAGTCGGTTAACCTTTAACGTTTCAAATTTTTCAATCGTGTCAATTGGAGGCGCAATAGAAAGACAGTGACAATGCAATAGAAAGAAAATGAAACGCAGGCGTTTCATTGGGAACATAAAAAAAAAAAAAAGAGGCTGATGATGACGATGAAGTTTACAGGATGAACTGATTATAGGAGATTTGATTTGTAGTCGTAGCTTAATAGAAACAGGTATCTAGCGGTCACAGTAGTCCGTAAGTACGCGGTATTCAATTCAAATGTTGATCAAACCTGGGACGTACTGTGGGAAACCATTAAGTCTTGAGAGACTTGGCGATCCTGGAGGGATGCGCAGGAGTGATTGAGGTTCTTGCTAACGGCCACCATGACCGTTATGTTTCGAAGTACGCACATAACCGCCTGCGAAAAATAACTGACGTTGACATGCACGTAGGCGATGATGACGAGACTAGCTATGACGAAAATGATAACGCTGACAAGACTAGTTGAATACTAAGTAGTCAACTTAACATTTAGAGTACCTAGTAAGAGTTTTCTTATAATCTGTAACGTTATAGGAAAAATAAAGCAACATGTTGAACAAACCTACTTTAAGGATTATTTTGATTAAAGGCTCGAAATGATTATCTTGATGGTGTTGTTTGTAACCGGATGGAGGTTACATGTGGAGGTGACCGGATAGGGGTTGCCTGTTGTGTTAGTGACCGGATGGAGGTCGATTGGTTTGATGCTTATGGCCGGATGGAGGCTATAATGTGTTATGATGAAGACCGGATGGAGGTCGATTGGTTTGATGCTTATAGCCGGATGGAGGTTATAAGTGTGATGATGAGACCGGATGGAGGTCGATTGGTTTGATGCTTATGGCCGGATGGAGGCTATAATGTGTTATGATGAAGACCGGATGGAGGTCGATTGGTTTGATGCTTATGGCCGGATGGAGGCTATAATGTGTTATGATGAAGACCGGATGGAGGTCGATTGGTTTGATGCTTATAGCCGGATGGAGGTTATAAGTGTGATTATGAAGACCGGATGGAGGTCAGAGTATGAGCACTGCAATATTTTAATGAGTTTCCTATTATTTGAATGAGTTTGAGTGTTGTTCAACATGTCAGCTTTGAGAGATTGAGATTGTTGTGATTTTCTTCTAGACATGATTGATGATTTTGATCAGAGTACCTTTTATGCCCCACCACCTTGGGCCAGGATTGGCCGAACGACTAGAATGAGTACTGTTCGAGGATTTTCTTTCATTCCAGGTACTCCACACGAGGACGTATGATCATCAGGACGGCCGTGTCGAAGCGTTGGCGCATATCAGTCGGTCTGCATCAGCGCCACCTATCTTTCACTGGAGGAACTATGTAGTTAGATTGAACAGCTTACGTTTGGGAACGTCAAGTATTAACTTGGGGATGGTTAGCGTGGAGTAATAGCAACACTGAGCGAATAGTCGAGTCAAATGTCGATCCGGAGGTATAATCGATTATTCGACATTGACAGGTACTGACGTTGACAGGTAAATTGGCTAACCGGAATGGGGGTAGGTCCACGTGTCGGGTGACGGTTGATTTGGAGGACACTTTGAATCGTTCCGTCGGTCCGAGCAGACGTTGGTTACTCCACGCTGAACTTCCCGCGTTCCTAAATTCTTAATCAAGCCCTATCTCAGGCATCCTTGATTATTTTGTACTGAGTGTGTTTTACGAGTAATTAAAGGTGTTATCAAAGGTTTTTGTGAGTGTTATTTCCGATGTCGCGACCCACTGATATCGATCCTCCGTTATATATAAATATTATAAAGAGGAAACATTTGTATTTAGGTTTTTTTCGGTTGTGATTATTCATTACCACCAAAAAAAACTGGACCTATTTATAGAATGCTATTTTATTACTGAGCAACATAGGCTGTATAATTTCTTCTATCATACGGGTGAAGTCGCTAACAGAACCTAGTTTTCATAATAAAAGTATTTCTAACTGAACAAAAGAAAATATTCACGTGCAACGGTTTGCACATTTAGTACTGTAAAAATTTGTACATTACCTATAATAAAATCGATTTTGTGCCAAAGGCATAGAGACAGAGGCGAGGCTACCGCCGTATCTGCCGTATCAATTATACGGGGCCCCCAAGCTACAGGGGCCCCGACTTAGGCCAAAATTTGTAACATGTTGTCCATAATCTTAAATTCTCATGGCCAGGAATTAATGAATATTGACCACTCATAATATGATACTCTGTAAATAGCTACACGCTCCTTTCTTTTTAGCATTTTCTACATACAAGACGACAATAAAAACTCAACCAACTTTAGTACGTCCTACTAAGTGAGTAAATGAGCTCATTTTCAATTTTAAGGCCTCTCAAGGCACTATGTCAATATGAGTAGAAGCTATTTCGTACAAAAAAACAAACTTTCAAATAAGTATACCTATTTGATACGGGGTCCCTGAGGGCCTGGCTACGCCACTGCATAAAGAACAATGTTTTATTTAATATTTCACAACATATAACGTTTGTTGATACAACCGAACGTAATGGAAACTTCTGAACGGTATAACGGCTGATAAATGAGTAGGCAAGTAGGTATTTATATTATTATTAAGTTATTATTTATATTAAGTTATTATTTATATTATTACTTTAGTTGTTATTAAAAAATAAGTAGGTGCCTGTAATGTCTTGTGATAGCCTGGAGGTTAAGCGGTGTATCAAGCATGAAGATACGGTTTTTAAAATACAATGTCTTTTCCAGAATCGGTGATTCTGTCATTGAATGAAATGCCTTGATTTCGGTTTTAAGTTTAGACCTATATATTTTTTTATTATATTATTTTTAACTAGCTTTTGCCCGCGGCTTCGCTCGCGTTAAATTCGGAGTAAAACTTAATAAATTATAACATCCACCAACCCCAATGCGGGTTGCTGGATATCACATGTTTTCCAATTTTTAGTAGGCCCACGTAGATTACGTCATTCATCATCATCATCATTTCAGCCGAAAGACGTTCGTAGTTGGACATAGGCCTCCCCAAGTGTCGTCACAATGAACTGTCCTGTGCGTCACGCATCCATCGGATTCCCACGACCCTTACCAGATCATCGGATCACCTTGTAGGAGGCCTTCCAACGCTACGCCTTTTAGTACGTTGTCGCTGTTCGAGAACCTTTCGGCCCTAACGGCCATCCGTTCTGCGAGCAATGTGCCCTGCCCCTTTGCTACTTAAGTTTGTCGATTCTTCGATGCTTGGATCATTAACGTCCTAGATAAAGTATATTTTCACCAATAGAAAACACCATACTTAAGCCATTTATATTTTACAGCCTAATCAAAATTACCTAAATTCCGAAACACCTACATAATTGTGACTAACTTCAAAGAGATTATCAGGTATTAAATTATTTTAATGCGGTATTGTCACCATTAGACACGGCCGCTGAGTATCATTATCAAATATTTTAAAGTGATTTAATCTAAAAATGAAAGACTAGCAGCCCTGTAAGTATTTTAATCATGAAGTTCAAACAGATATAATTAGAATCCAAGACATAAATAAATTGATATAGATGAGTTTTATGCTCTCTGCCCGTGACCTTCAGATAAATATTGATATTGGTCTGAGAAACTACGAAAGCGACAGCCAAAGTAGACGCAGATCCTTACCGGACATGGTTAGATCGAGAGTTCCTGCACCGGATTCGTGCGGAAGTGACGTCCGTGTGTCACCATTGTGTTGACCTCCCGGAGGACACTGTGAAGCATACGGTAGAGGTGTGCCTCGCCTGGACAGAGCATCGCTATATCCTTGTGGGGGCGCTCCACGGCATCGACCCCTCGCATCGGGCCTTGGTATAGGCCATTCCGCAGCGAGGAAAAGTGGCAGGCGGTCGCCTCCTTCTGCGAAGCAGTAATGCCAGCCAATCCAAAGGAGGCAGCCGCACGCACGAGTCAATGGTCCTCGTGCCCTAGCCTAGGGATTCCGATCCTGATTTCCGACCACCATAGGCGCGAGCACGCGGACGGCGAGCTACCCATAATTTATTAGAAATGTAGATGAATAGATATAATTTCATACTTTTGAGAATGACAGATGTGCATTGGAGGGCCTCCCACAAGGTGGACCGATCTCTGGTGAGAGTCACGGGAGTCCGATCGATGGGATACGCACAGTAGGTCCTTATGATGACACTGGGGGGAGGCCTTTGTCCAACAGTGGACGTCTTTCAGTTGAAATAATGGTGATGACATTTAGTAAAAAAAACAGATTCATACCTCATAAACTTTTTTTTTCTATCCCCCGCCCTTGGACGGAGCGGGAGATAGTGTCAGACTATTAATACATTTCATAAAGCCAGTAAATTTTTCTTAAATTGGAAACTGTGTCATAATGAAATGTACGCTGCTGCCATCACTAACAAGAAATAAAATAATGATTGACCCTCAATATAATAAACTGTTACTACTTACGAGAAATGATTACACACTTAAATACAGTCCAAGTAATTTTTTACATTTACGATTCTCAAAACGAATAAAAATGACAACACAAATATAAGTTAAAAGGAGTCTGGTCGCAAATCCTCCATCATTTGTATAAATAAACCTCAAAAATTACAGAAAATACGAATAAATCTCTACAAAAGATGCTCCTGTTAAAATATAGTGGCATTAACACAGAGAAAGTCGTGTTTTCTTGTTAAAATTACGTCATGATTTGTCCACATCGCTATTCCCCGAACTGTCACGGAACGGTGACCTAAAAACGGTTAAATCTCAATTCAGGGAACGTTCATTTCAGAAACGGATAAAAATAGGGACAATACATTATATTTTTTAAACGATTTCACATGAACTGTCACGATCAAATGAAAAACATTTAATGTTAGCCTCATAAAATGATGAAAATTTACGTGGATACAAGAAAACTCGCGTAAATCGTAAATATAATTTACAGACCAACGTAGGTGCCACGATGTCTCCGTGAGGTGAGCTGTTTCTTGATAATATTAGATTTTCTTCTCTAGTAGTAGAAGATTCTAGACTAGGTACACAAAATATATAGGTACAGAAGTCAATCTACATACAAAGTGCGCTCGAGCGACGCACACATAGACACCGCTCACGGACATGATATCTCGGAGCGCCTCGGCCCGCTCGTCGAACAGATCCGGCTTAAACGCTCATTAGTGTGCGCCCACCGAGCGTAGGCATAAAAAGTGAAGTACATACATGAGATTCTCTTCTGTACCTATTTTGTGCTAGATACCTAGCACAAAATAGGTATGCTTTAGAATGCACTAGCTTCGGACGTTCTATAAGGGCCCATGTGATATAAAAATATTTAAATTATGAAATTTTTGAATGGAAACTCGAAAATAAATTGAAAGAATTTAAGTTGAATCAAATTTGTACATTAAAGTACACACTAAGTATTACAGTGTGTAATGTTGGAATTCACTGCTGAAGCGGTATTAAGACCCGAGCCGAAGGTGAGGGCCTTAAGAGAGCATACGACAGAATAAAAACCACCTGCCAGGTGCTTGCTATGAGAGGCGATAATAAAGAAAGAAAATAAGTACAACTTAATATCCCCTGCTAGAAAGGCTGTCCAACAGCAGCTTTTCTTCCCTTGGTCCTGGTACAGGTCAGGATTACTGCTCGACTGATAAACTAATAAAATAAAGAGGTAGTTTTTTTGTTATCATGTGTTTTTGGTTGTTTGAGGTGTCTCAGAATTGCCGCGCGCCTCAAGAAGTTGTCAGCAACAGGCCCAGCTGGGTCGAAGCCCACTGGGGCCAGGGTTATCCGAAAAGAAGATCGAGCCCCGGTATGAAGAGGCTAGAAGGAACGAGGTGGGTTTTAGTCAGTAAGAGTCTGACACTATCTCCCGCTCCACCCAAGAGCGGTCATAAGATGATTTTTCCCCACCGAAAAAAAAAAGTGTCTGAAAGTTCTGGTCGGATTGCTAAAAATTTTACACCGATAGAAAGCTGCTTTATTCCTGAGTGACATAGGCTATATTTTATGTAGCCATGTGAAGCCGCGGGCAAAAGCTAGTGCCAAAAAATAGTGTATAATATGCGTATATGTATAAATAATAATAGCATACTAAGCACATTATTATTTATATCTACTGTAAACTTATCTAGTAGCCTCGTAACAGAACCTGCTATGATCTAGTTTAGCTTCAGTTACCTGCAACCAATATGAATATTAAAAGTGAAAACTAGACAAACTAGTACCTTTAAGATAGAGTTTCTATAAATACCGTCCGAAACATATACATATACAGCTAAGTATATCAAAATTTTCAACTTAGTTACCAATACTGACATACAAATTATCATGTACCTACTGTATAATTTTATTATACAGGATTTAAGGTGCCCTTCGCAAACTTTAAAGGTTTACTCAGTAGACGAAACTGAACAACCTTCCACAAGATTTTTTTTTAGGAAACGAAAAAAAGAATCAGCCTCACCATACAAAATTTAAAACTTGATTGGGCGGTATGTATGGAGAGGCAGATTTCTTTTTTCGTTTCCTGAAGAAAACAATTGTGGAAGAACATTCAGTTTCGTCTACTGAGCAATTCCCTTAAGTTTGCGGAGGGCTGCCCCTTCATCCTGTATAGGTTTTTCATTAAAAGCGTTCGAAATTTGAAATAATGAAAAAAAAAAGACTTTTATTTCACTTAGGCTTACATGAGCGCTTGTAAAACGTTAAAAGCTAGTGCACGGTTGCAAATAGTCGTTTCCTATGGAGAAGAACTGGAAAGAAAGAAATAAACAGTTTAAGTGATATCGAATATATTTACGGAAAATGGCCACCGCGATCATCGTGTATCAATTTAGGATGACACATCTGCCCAATTTCTCGAAGAATATGAGCTATTTTGGCTTTAAGAGCGACAATCGTCTGTTGTCTGCAGTGTCAAGTTGTATGTTGGATAAAATATAATTCACGTATTTATTTACGGAATTATAATTAACTAGTTACCCACCCTGTTTTCGCACGGGTTCTTTTCAAGAAATAAATACCAAAACTTACATATTATATATTAAAACTTTACTCGAGAATCACGCTATCGAGTAGTGAAAACCGCTTGAAAATCGGTACAGTAGTTTTTGAGTTTATCGAGAACAGACAGACAGACAGAAGCGGCGGGGTCTTGATAATACACCCTCACGGTTTGTCTACCTATTGAATAGTTATATCATGAAAAAGTCATTAAATAAAAAGGCTCAATTGAGAAGCAGAGCTTTAAAACAGAGACTGCTCGAAAAACAAGCCAAAAAACTAACTGAGATCGAAAGAAAAAAGAAAGAAAGAAAAACATTTTATTTAAGCTAAATAGACGCATACTTTAAGCTAAAAACAAACATAACATAACATCAGTCGATATTTTAAATAAACTCCCAGACAGACTGGTAATTCCATCAACACTATAATTTAAACATCTTTATCAGCATCGCGCGATATATTTTTTTTGCTTAGCCACGCCTACATCGAGAGAAAAATAACGTATTTTGTCTAATCAAATGGTCCATTAATCACAGATAATGATTCATCTGTCTGTAACTCTGTACCACTTGGAGTTAACAGCCTACCAAATATGAGGAAGGCTTGGAAAGTTGGATAAATGCCATAAGTATAGTTGGAGTATTGATGGAAGCTATACTGCCCTCAGAAGGCAAAAAACCGATATCATCAAATTATCTATTAGTATTTTTTCATCAAATAAGTTCGTCAAAAAATGCATAACTATGTATTGAAATAATAATAATTATTATTATTATTATTGATAGCCCATATTGTTCCACTGCTGGGCAAAGGCCTCCCTCCATTCTTTCCATCACGGTTATTTATTTATTTATTTATTTATTAAAACTTCATGCAACATAAAAGTACAAAGGCGGCTTTCTCGTTCTTAAGAACTGAGCAAATGTAGAAATACCTTAACTTCAAATGAAACCACAGGAGGTTTTTTTTTTAATATTTGCAGAAGAGTCGAAAATAAAAAATGTGCATCGATTTTTTATTTTTTAAGTGGGACTGGCGCAATTTGAACTAACTTTAAAAAAGTTGAGAAATTCCCCAATAATGTTCCTTTTTATAAGCAGAAGTCGAAATTATATCAGTTTTTTGTGGAGGTAGTAGGTATATTCAAGGTTTTGTGGAAGTAACTATTAATATTACATAACATATCAGCAAATTAAGCATAAGAGCATCGCAAATTGACTACAGTTAAGCCTAGCCAAAGGTCGGGATCGAGAAAGAGTTACTAGGTTCTCATCGGTCATCGACCTTATTGAGGGCAATCCCTCCTTTCATAACTACACTACGATCTTGGCCAACGTCCAATAGCAGATAAAAGGCTGGAAGATGAAGATCTCAACTAATATAAGTTACTTGATTCTTCCCGCAGATTGGTCCGCGTTTGGGGAGGCGATCGCGGCGACGGTGACTTGCTGCGTGCGGCCCTGGTTCAGGCCATGGTTCCGGGCGAGAGGGAGGCTCGCAGCAACAGGAGTGAAGGCAGTGGCTGAATCGTGAGGGAGACATCCTCAAGGGCGTCAGAGAGCGATTCCTAGTCACCGTGGTGGTTGTAGGCTTGCGGACGTCCAGCAATGAGTAGCTCGCCATCCCGTAAGGACCAAACCTGGGATGGTACGTTGCGTTCCAAGCGCACCTCAAAGAGCTGTCAACAATATGGACAGGCCCACTTCTTCACACTTGAGGCCGATTTCTACTAGGGCTACAGGAATGTTCGAACCCTTGCTAAGATCCCTAATTTTTTGCCAGCCAGTCGAGCTTTTGCCACATTTGAGGGTAAACGACAACGTAACCCCAAGAACCTCAAGGTGGTCTGTTATTGGCACGACTACACCACGGAAAGTTGGAGCC
This sequence comes from Mythimna lalbum, assembly GCA_949319445.1. Classification (NCBI taxonomy): domain Eukaryota; kingdom Metazoa; phylum Arthropoda; class Insecta; order Lepidoptera; family Noctuidae; genus Mythimna; species Mythimna lalbum. Next base: position 11,216,365 of record OX439357.1, on the reverse strand, counting down.
GGGTAGAATTGGCTCCGTTTAGCGGAAAAAAGACACGCCTAGGTTTTAGTAGCATTGAACTTCGCTTGTTGGCATCGCCCCAATTGGATAACACTTTCAAGGACGAGTTAAAGCGTTCAAACATAGCCTCTCGGAGTGACTGCTGTGGCCCTGGGACACAGAGGGCTACTAAAGGAATACAGGTGGGTTTTAGTTAGTCTTTCTTTCTTGTCGATCTGACTCAAATTTGGTCCAACCAATATTTAGCCACCTGCCTCGCTTAAATCGTGGAAGGTAATGGTATTTGTGCAAACTGGGCAGGAAAGGAGGTGACGCATATCCTGGGTAGATGCTCCATCCTGGCACTGTATTTGCGATGGGTCAAGGATTCCCCATTTGGCCAGGTTATCTCTGCAGTGGCAGTCGGTTCAGAGATTTCCAGATTGGCACAGCAGTTTGTGTCCTAGTGGCAGATGATCTGCCAGAGAAAAGAAAATTGGGGGAGCGGGATATGTATTTTAGTCAATAAAAGTCTGACACGCCCTTTCACTCCACTTTAAAGAGGGAGAAGTCATTTGATGATTGACGTGTCCTTCAGTTGCCCTTTGTGTTTCAGGACTACGGTAACTCCTTCAAAAACTTTTGGCGTTTTTACATATAACTCGACGACATCATCGTTTACCATCAGGTGAGATGGTGGTCAAACGCGAGCCTATCAATAATAAAAAAAAAACTTTCGTTTTTACAATATTAGTATGATCATCATCATCATCATTTCAGCCGATACACGTCCACTGCTGGACATAGGCCTCCCCCAAGCGTCGCCACAACGAACGCTCCTGCGCGTCTCGCATCCATCGGCTTCCCGCAACCTTCACCAGGTCATCAGACCACCTTGTTGGAGGCCTTCCAACGTTGCGTCTTCCGGTACGCGATACAACAAGCCATAAAAAATATTTAATAAAATCACCTTAGTAACTGATAACCCAGTTTAATCATTGTTCATATATACTCGTACAATGTGATCCCGGACGCGTGGCATTGTTATTTAAAACATTTATTATAATTCTAGGAAAACAAGTTCACAGAGAAAAAGTTAAACGATAACTGTAATTCTAAAATATTCCACTGTTTACTTGGGACAGTAGAGTGATGGTACCTACAGTGTATTTGTGCACTTACATGTAGGTAATATGTTATGAAGATATCTACAGGAGAACCAAGGTTACCGACGTAGCTCGCAGAGTCACCAAACTAAAGTGGCAATGGGCAGGGCACATTGCACGCAGAACAGATGGTCGATGGGAACGAAAGGTTCTGGAGTGGCGATCACGTACCGGAACACGCAGCGATGGAAGACCTCCAACAAGGTGGACCGACGGCCTGGTCAGGGTCGCGGGAATCCGATGACGCTTGGGGGAGGCCTTTGTCCAGCATCTTTCGGCTGATATGATGATGATGATGATGTAATTAAACAGTATCATTCATACAAATAATCACGAATACGAATCAAATAAGTCATTAAACTAATAGTGTCAACACACACTCGAACTTTGGTATAACGGATTTGGTCCGTGGTATCGTACTTCGTACCAAGGTCGAACGTAACTCAGCGTGAGTTTATAATAGGTGTTGTAAAAAAAAATTTGTCCAAATGGGTTTCCTCGACCCATCTCTAACACAGTTACCACACGCTTGAACTTGGCACATCATGGACCAAACTCATACCAAAACACGTACGTTCTTGGTTCGGACGGACCAAATCCGTCGTACCAAGTTCGAGCGCGTTACACTATTAAAACGCTGTTTACCGTCTAATTGTAGTTAATCTGCTTTGTGAATTGTAATGCGTTGTTTAATTGAATGTGTTGTGCTTGCTGCCCGACCGTCCGGTCACTGTCCGGACCGAGCCAAGTCGTCGACGGCGCGCACTGTTCAAGGAGCTGTCAGCAACAGCAGGGGCCCAGCTGGGTCAAAGCCTACTAGGGCCAGGGTCTAGTTCCGAAAAGAATGTTCGGCCCCGGTATAAAATGCAAGAAGGGACGGGTTGGGTTTTTTAGTCAGTAATAGTCTGAGGTTCTGGAGTGGCGACCGCGTACCGGAAGACGCAACGTTGGAAGGCCTCCAACAAGGTGGTCTGATGACCTAGTGAGGATTGCGGGATGCCGATGGATGCGAGACGCGCAGGAGCGTTCGTTGTGGCGACGCTTGGGGGAGGCCTATGTCCAGCAGTGGACGTGTATCGGCTGAAATGATGATGATGATGAATAGTCTGATACTATCCCGTTCCGCTCAAGGGCGGGGGATGTCATTTGGTTGAATTTACCCACCGGTGAAAAAAAAAAAACAAAAAAAAATGTGTTGTGGTTGAAATTGTAACAGAAGTACATCTATAGCCACTATAACAAACAGAAAAATCGAACTCAAAGACGTGACGGAATTGACCAAATTCTTAAATAAACGAACTGCAAATTGAGTTTCCTAAATGAAAAACTCTTCTCCAGTGCTGAAACAAAATTTGGGTCAACGAAGTTAATCTTGAATATTTATGCAATTACCAACATCTCACTCAATAAAACCGTTGACACAAATATAATAAAAGAACCTTGCTCCCTTCAGCAAATTCTTGAGAAAGTTGCCACAGTAGAAGGAAAACTCTTCATAATAAGATCAGGTTCAAGGAAAATTACAGGAAAACCACAATATTTTGACTCAAAAGTATTTGTTTACACAACTAAAAAGATTTAAGAGAGGCAAGACAGCTCGCTCTTGACCCCTTTTCAGTTTTGACCAACGTGTTCTGCGATTTTCCTGTTTTGAAAAAAAATCGCACGTTTTGTCTGAGTCAGATTTTTTTTTACTACCATGACTTGCAGTATTTTTTGGACATTGGACATAATTGTCATGATTCATCATCATAAACTAATGTTGTTGATAAGCAATCACATCTTAGGGCACACAGCAACGAAACATCCATTTGTAAAGTTTGTTACAACAATAACTTGTGGTGGCGACCGCATATCAGAAGACGCAGCGTGGAAGGCATCCCACAAGATGGACAGGTGATTTAGGGCCGACGCTTCGTTGAGCGGGCATCTGAGTGGTCCCGTACAAAAGTGTGCAATGAATGCAAAGAGCAATTGGACGAACACAGGTGAAGTCATTTGATGGTTTCATATCAATTTTTAACCGACTTCGAAAAGGAGGAGGTTCTATGTTCGGCTGAATGTATTTTTTTTTTCTATGTATGTTCACCGATATCCCAGTGAATTGTGGACCGATTTTGTAAATTTTTATTTTTGATTGAAAGGTTATGCTTCCAAGTTGGTCCCATAAAAATATTGTTATGATCTGATCATGAACTTCGAAGATATGGAACAGAACTCCTCATAGGATCACAGCAGAATTGTCGTAACAAGTATAATTGATCGGTTTATACGTGTAGGCGATGACTGACTGAAAGAAAAGAGGGGGAGATGTATCGAACCGATTAAATTATTGTAATCTAACCGAGTTTGGGAATATTAGAATCGTTATGAGATGCACTCTGGCTAAGGTATTTAAGTTCGGCTGAGGGGTACTTTTTAGTGGTGGTATCATAACTAAAAAGTGAAAAATAAAAAACTGTTTACAAAAAAAAAAAATAACCGACTTCAATATTCAAAAACACTGAAAAATACAAAATAACTTTAATTTCGGAAGTCGGTGTTAATTAACGAAGAGACAAAACTATCTATTATAGAAACACCGAGTTCCGAAATTAAAGTTATTTTGTACTTTTCAGTGTTTTTTAACATTGAAGTCGGTTTTTTTTTTTCGTTAAGTATATTGAAAAAAGAGACATGGAGACTCATCTGTCTACCCTTATGACATCAACAGTTTGAATTGAGGACATCTCGGATTTATCAGAAGCTAACTTAAACAAATATTTTCGTTCCAATGCACCCGAGTGGTTTTCAGCAAACATTGTGAGAGTTATATCTCTTGTTTGTTGATAAGGATCGAGGCCATACGTGCAGGATAAGCGGTGTAGTGTGAAATTACTTGGTTATACTTATTCATACATACGTCTTTATTTCTCAAAACTTTGATGTTATAATGATAAGATCAGTGGACTATACTTCAAGCTACCTAGTTCTGCCACCGTATATCTAAGTAATCCATAGACTAGAACCAAATGGACAAATGTTGTCATCTATCTACTTCTACACATAATAATAAATCAAGAACTACACCAGACCGACGGCGACGCACACGTGGACCACGCCTGATTTCTACGTAGCGGTGCGTTGATACTGTTGACAGACAGGTCCACTTAAATCTGTATGGTTCTTTCTTTAATAGACCATCTCAGACAAATCTGCATGGTTCTCATGAGATTTAACCATTACATATTTACTATATGGACTTCCAAAGAGACTTTGACCTCGGAGTTTGTTTCGATGTTTCATCTCAGGGTAGTCAGCTAGGAAACACCGGCTTCATCTAGTTTAAACTGACAGCAAAAAAATTTCGTGTAAAAGTGTCTTTTAAAACCTATTTGAAAAATAAATATCATTTATCCTTGTGATAGACTCAAAGTCATTTTATTTCCTAAAAACCTCTTAGCCCAAGCATGATTGCAACACGCAAGTCATAATGATGCCTCGTATTTAAAACCATTGCAATTAAACACGAGACTAGAACCAACAAACCTTGAACTTTAAAATTAACAAAACACATTTAGAATTAGCAACAACTTCGCGTAAACTGCCGTAAACAAAGTAATTTACCAAACAACTCGTTAAACTGAATTTATAGTTTGTACGAGTGAGTATAAATAAATATGCTACTCTAAATAATGAGTAGCAGGGAAATGAGAATTGAGCTAGCAACCGTAGCGACGCAGAGTCTGGTTTTTAAAATCTATAGAGTGATCATAATGTAATATCTGAGAGAAGAGAGAAGTGGTGGCCGAGTGGCAACGGGTGGCCCCGACTTACGAGTTGTAGGTCGCGGGTTCGAACCCAGTCATACTTTGTGTAATTTATTTCATCACCGCTGCTCTCAAAACGGTAAAGGAAAACATCGTGAGGAAACCAGCATGTCCTAGAACCAAAAATTCGAAGACATATGACATTCACGGACATATGGTTACGGCCCATTCCTAGAGAGGAGGCCTCAGTCGGGTATCCCAACAGTGGGAACATTATAACGCCGACTATGCTTTTCTATGCTTATTAGAAGAAACAGGGGTAGGTTTTTTATGTTTCGAAATCATCCAAGAGGAGATCTGAGTCCCAGTAGTGGGAACATTAAAAAGGCTGGTTAAGCTAATATAATATCACACTATAACATTATAAAGAATAAAGCTGCTTTCTATTGGTGAAAAAATGTTAGCAATCCGACCAGTACTTTCAGAGATTCCACAAACAAAAAAAATATAAAAACAAACTTCACCTGTTTATAATATTAAGTATAGAACGATATGTATATTTAGATGAGAGAGAGGCCAAACAAAAGATGGATGGATTGCGTGAGGAGTCATCATCATCTTCATGATGGTGCCAAGATTACCGATACAACCTTATGTATCACCAAACTTGCTCACAGAACAGATGGACGATGTGGACGAAAACTTCTAGAGTGAAGACCACGTACCGTCGTCCCACAAGGTGGATCGACGACATAGTGAGGGTCGCGGAAATCCGATAGATGCGAGACGCTACAAGACTTGTTGTTATGGCGACACTTGGTGAAGTCTATGTCTAACAGTGAACTTCTTTCGGCTTAAAAGATGTGATGAGAAGTGGTTTGAAAGAAAAGGGAGTCAGTAATCACCTGACAGATGGCAGGACAGAATAGAAGAAAAAAACGTGTTGCCATCACCAAGTAACATGGGATATAGACAGGATTGAAAACGCAGGCACAATACAAGACTCTAGATATTTCATAATAAAACATCTTTAAATACTTTTACAAGCGAAATTCTCAGAAATGACGACAAAACACAACACTTTTCACACATTACCGACATTTATTAGACAACCTATACTATCGTTTGACAAACTCGATGATTGTCACCGTCCTCGTTACGTTTTTAGAATAGACAGCTAATATATTAAGTGGTTCAGGAATAAATGTCGATTTGCGTCACAATGTCAAAGAAAAATCTAAAAAAAAAAACATGAAAAGGTCACGCGGGCGTAGCGCCGCGCCGTCTCGTGAGAGTGAGGTATTTTAATACCCTGTGTATCTGCCTTTTTGACTTGTCAATGCCAATCTTGAAGTGTCACCTCGTAAAATGTAGCTACATTTATTGGGTTTACTTTTAGAGCTTCTTAAGGGTTAAGAGGAAGGTCAAGTAAAGGTTATGTCTTCAGGGATATTGTGTTTTTAGCACTGAAACGTGTTCGCTTACAATGGGATTCATCAGAAGGCTTACATTCACCCAAAGGGCTATGCTCGGAGTTTCGTTGCGTGATCGCATCAGGTATGAAGATATCCGCAGGAAAACCAAGGTTGCTGACGCCTGACGAGTCGCCAAACTAAATTGGCAGTGGGCATGCACATTGCACGTAGAACGGATGATCGATAGGGCCGAAAGGACCCAGAGGGGAGGATGCGAGAAGCACAGGACTGTTCATTGTTGCTACATTTGGGGGAGGCCAATGTCCAGCAGTGGACGTCCTTCGGCTGAAATTATAACGTTTCGTTACCTATTTCTTATTCATTAACTATTGGTTCTGGAACGTTAAGAAACACGAGTGAGTTTTAGTCAGTAAAAGTCTGACATTCCCTCTCGCTACACCCAGAGCGGGACAACTTGTTTGATGTTTTATCAACTAAAAAAAGTTATGGGTGTGTCTTGAAGATACTATGCATATCAATCATAAAGTAGGTATATCACGCTAATATATATAGAAATGTAAAAGGAAAATTTGCATGTATGCGTGTGTAAGTTTGTTTCCCCTTCACGCTCAAACGGCTAATCGAATTTGGATCAAATTTTGCACACGGGTAGACCATGACCTGGAATAGGACATAAAATACTTTTTATAATGAGAGTATGTTCCCTTGGGGCAATTTTCTACATTCACGCGGGCGAAAACGTTGGGAAAAACTAGTTTTTAGAAGAAAAAAAAACATTAGATTGAGTAGGATTGGATTTTTGACAACTGATATGAAGTTTACACGTGCATGAGAACACGGTTTTAGATAAAGATGTGATTAACATACAAAAACAAGGCGTGAACTGGATGCCTGATATGAGAAGTGATAAAAGAATATATCAATATTAAAACTTTTCCCATGACTTCGTTCGCGAAAAAGTTTTAATATAGACTTTAACTCCTCAAACTATTCGTTTTGAAAAACTGATAATGACAGTCTTCGACAAGCTTAATAACCCAAGAAATATGAATTATCCAATCTTTAAAAATCTCTTTTTAATTGGGGTAGTTCTAAAATGACACCCTTCTTTACTTATTTACAGAACTATTTGTATGTACTTTCTTTGAAGTATATCGGTACTAGGAATGTGGTTTCGCATAGAAATGAAAACCCATAAAGGTGAAATTTCCATAAAACCCTTATCACTACGCGGGCCCAGTGCAGGTTGGTGGATGTCATGTCTTCGAATTTTTGGTTCTTGGACATGTCGGTTTCCTCACGATGTTTTCCTTCACCGTAAGAGCAGTGGTGATGAAATAAATTACACAAAGTAATGCGCTTGGCAAGGTTTGAACCCGCGACCTACAACTCGTAAGTCGGAGCCATTGCCACTCGACCACCACTGCTCTCTCTTTATACATAAATTATAAAACATAGTCCCCCAGCTCGTCAGTATGTTTACACAAACTCAAAAACTACTTAACGGATTCAATTTTCGGCTTTGGATATCAAGAATTGACAGAATGATTCATGAGAAAAATGTTAGTTAATTAGTTAGCCCATTTATGTCCCACTGCTGGGCGAAGGCCTCCCTCTCCCTTTTCCACACACTCTGTCTTGGGCCATTGCGGGCCAGTCCCTCCGGTATTTATCAATCTCATCTCTCCACCTTCACCTTGGTCTACCGCGATGTCGCCTTGCGTTCAATGGGACCCAATAAGTGCCTCTTTTAGCCCACAGCTCATCCTACATGCGGCAAACATGTCCGGCCCAATCCCAGTTTAGAGTGGCAGCTTTTCGGGTAACATCTTTGATCTTAGTTTTGGCGCGCAGCTCTGTGTTCCTTACGCGGTCGGAAATTCGAACACCCAGGATACTGCGCTCCATAGTTCGCTGAGAAAGATGTAGATGTACGATATATACATACCTTTATATTCTATGAGAGAAAAATCGAAAATTTTAATAATTTCTAACACCCCGTTCGAACTTTGGGCAGGTTACTAGTTTCATTACAATTCCTTGACATAAGATTCTAAGAATTAGAATTGCAAAATTTTCCCACAAATTTTTTGCAAGCATCATCAATCTTTTTCATCGGCCATTTTTCTGACATAGTGCAACAGCTGACGCACTAATAAGCTGACACAAACCCTGATGCCGTAATAAATGATGCTGTATGCGAACCCGGGATCCGGGAAACTGCTATTCTTGAATGGGATTGGGCAGGAGATGTTTAGCGCATGTCAGATGAGATGTGGGCTATACAAGACCCACTTTTTAGGTCCTTTGCCGGTATTTCGATCTCGAGTTCCGGCGGCCGTAGGCGTGGGCTTGCGGACGGCGAGCAATGGGTAGCTTGCTGTCCGACAGTAGGGTCAAAGCTTACTTCGAATTAAGCTCGAAGCTTCTTTCAGTGACCACCATTTCTTCCAATATACCTATTAAGTTGGTATTTGACTCCTTAGCTGTACGAATGTGTGCACATTGATTTATTTTTTTAATGGAAGATAATCATGATGGTAGAATATACATAACACATCTATATCTATCTAACGTCTCTCTTGCAAGTCCCAAAAATTGCAAACGACAGTGCATCCTAATTTTAGCTTAGTAATATCACGCCAGAATGTTGATGTTCACCAATCTTTCTGTCAGCTCCTTTAAAACATCGTTTCTTTAATCTCCACTTATCTTTTAACAGATCAAAGCATTAATAAAGTTCTCTTAATGATGTTTACATTCGAGAATTTTAGCATCTTTTATCATCATCTTGAAGCTACCCTTCCAATGCAAAATGGCGCGAAGTGACATTGCTTCATAATGATGTCGGCAGCCATTTTGGATATATATACGTATTTCCTCAACTAATAAATTAATGTAATAATAATATTAATCTTTATTTGAAACTAGAAATAAACGTAACAATCTTAGATACGAGGATAGTCGCAATAGTCTGAAACTGAGGTGCAGTTATCAACGAACCACCTCCAGAAACATATTCAACATCACAAATTCATACTACATACACTCCCCCTACAGACACCCTTACACAAATTCACAGCCCTCCACTCCACACCATCACTACATACCTCAACTACTTTAGGTTGGGATAAGTAAAAAACAATAATGTATAGCTAAGGAGGATATGGAACTAATCCTGTTTGAACAGGACTGAATTTGTGATGTATTTTTTTAACAAATAATGAGGACAAAATCCAAGGCATTTAATTAGGACATTGAATGTAGCTAAGACGTAAGATTAAACGTAAACACGAAATAATCTAGAGTGCAAGCAATATTTTTTTGGCACGCGGAATATTTTTTTCACATTTTCTGACGGAAAAATTCGCACGACACAGTTTTTTCATGAACGATATTCTTAATATTGGTTAATATATAAACTTTTAAGTCCGCCCAAGTTTTCAGGTTTTAAGTCCACCTTTATACTTTTATGTTGCATGAAATTTTAATAAATAAATAAATAATATACTTAAATGCTATACTTTATGCTATACAAAATAGCATACTTAAACTTAGATACAGGAAATTCTTATCATTATTATTTTGCTGCATTTTTGCATGCGATATCGATGATTAAATAACATGATTTAAAAGAGTATCCATGGAGTGTCATGCACTTTCTTCTCCATAGACATCTCCACTTTGGGATGTGTAATTATCATTATTATTCTGGTTGATTCAAGGTTGACTGACTTCTTGACAGTTCAAAAATGCTTGTAAATGATTTACTTGATTTATTTCTTTGATTTGATTGGTTTATAAAGTTTGTAATACGTTTATTTACTAATAGTAGCTACGTAATTGCTGAGCCAATATTATTTGCTTCCATAAATGGGGAATTCTGGCAGAAAAAATGTTATCTGAACAAAAAACCCTGATTTTTAAAGTATTATTTTTTCATGTTGCAATACTAGGCTTATCTTTTCATCTGATGACCAGACGGTTACTAAAATATAACGCGATAAGATAAAACTCAAGTGGGTTTCTTCATTTCAATGTCAAAAACGTAAATATTATGGTGAAGTGGATCATGCATTATGTACATACCTCCATGGGGTGTAATAGGGGCTTTACCATGACGTGGGAAAATGTGAGACAGAGAGCAATGGTGGCCGAGTGGTAACGGCCCCGACTTTCGAATTGTAGATCGCGGGTTCAAACCCAGCCAGGCGCATTACTTTGTGTAATTTGTTTCATCACCACTGCTCTCAAAACGTGATGGAAAACATCGTGAGGAAACCAGCATGTCCTAGAACCAAAAATTCAAAAACATGTGACATTCACCAATCCCGCGCTTGGCCCGCGTGGTGGATTACGGTCCTTTACCTTTCATAGAGAGGAGGTCTGAGTTTCAGCAGTGGGAACATTAAATTGTATGATGTCACTCGTGCAAATGGGAGAGAGACTGAACTATTACTAGTAAATAAACTGTTTTTCTTTCTATCTCGTGGTCAGATTCTTGTTGATTTTACTTGGGATCGGCGCAAAACGTTTTTTTTTTCTTTCAGTTGGTTGGTTGGTTGGTTCTATCACCGCTATACGAAAACTTATTCGCTTTTCTTTAATACCATCTTCTTCAACAAGCTTTTTAAACCACGCTGACGTTGAAGATAAAAGAGGTGGGTAGCCCTACCTAAGAGGGCTATCGCATATCTTCGCACACCTCTATCGTCTTATGATCAAGACACTTCAGGCTATCGATACCATAAGTATGAATTAATGTAAGGCAAATTTTTACGTTTTGCGTAAAAGACCCTTACACCAATCAACATAAGAAACATTTTTACATTTTAGGAAAAAGTCCCTTACGTTAATTCATACTTCTGGTACCGCTATATACTCTGTGTAGTCGTTGCACTTAGTTTGTCGAAGACGTGCAACCTGATAACACGCTATCAACAGCCGTCGACTCATGAACGGACATATCAAGAATATTTACATCATTAATCATGGCACACCTTTTTTAAACAAAATCATGTAAATACTGGATTTTTATTAGTGTTATATCACACTAATATTATAAAAACGAAAGTTTGTGTGTCTGCATGTTTGTTACTCCTTCACGCTCGAACGGCTGAACAGATTGGCACACAGGTAGACGATATCCTAGAATAGCTCATAGGATACTTTATTTTTCAGGAGTATGTTCCATTGGGACCATATTCTAATGTCACGCGGGCGAAGCCGCTGGTAACAATTAGTTGGACTATAAAGAGAACAAAAAATGAACGTAAAGCCAACAGTAATAAGGTTTTTCATACGGTTCAGTGCCTACAAATATACTAAAACTAAAATATTAAAGGTGCAAAATAATCGTGGTTCGGATATGCAATGTTTGTTAGTGGACCATCCGAACTAGGTTAATTTAAACCTGTGTTTCACGCCATCACTTTACAGTTCAGTTTCAATGCGACAGTAAAATTTAAAAAATAAATAAATAAATGAGTATTACTTACAAGAAATTTATCGTACCAGTATTGTATTAAATTATTTTCCTTCATAAATTATATCCAGGGTAAGACGAGGATAGATGCCACACTTTTTGAAATCACTTTATATCTCTCAGTAAAAACAAAAGATGAAATGCCAGGTACTTTGGTAGTTTTATTCACAAATAAAACGTAAAATACCTAGAATATTATTAAAGTAATAGGATTTTTTATGGACATTTATATATTGGAAGATCATATATGTACATCTAGATATAAAAAACTGGATGGAAGGTGGGAGATATCAATCTATACCTTCGGGGCATCTATCCCAAGTTTACCCTATTGCATTTCTTTTTCCTCATATATAGTAAAAGCAATGACTAAGAGACCTTCGGTTCATATTAACGTCATATTGTTAACGACTCTCCAAGTATTTTGGCACTTTGGATACAGATTGTAATTTGCATACTAAATTCACAAATCGATTTTAATATGCAGCTTTGAGTCATCGTTTAGCTCTTTCTAACAACTTTGGGCTCGTAAACATAAACGTCCTCGACTAATGCTAGAACTACATTACGACGCACACGTGGACCACGCCTGATTTGTAAGTAGAACGACGTGGCGTGGCGTGGATCTAATGTAGCTCTACAAGTCTAGTTGCCAAATGAAATGTTTGGAGACCGACGCGTCCAGATCGACGCACGTGGCACACGTGTGCGTAGTCTAGTTCTACCTTAATTTAATTTGTAACTAATTTAAAAAAAAGGAGGTGTTTCTAAAGTCTTCTGAATGCGGTTTTTACGTCCAAGTTATCATCATCTTCCTGCGCCTGTCCCATGTCACTTGGGATCGGTATCAGCCGTCACGCTATTACTAAGCCTTCTTCTTTACATGTATCAATCCTCACATATTCCACTTTCTTTGATCTCCCTCTCCAGATACATGCTGTAATTTTTTAATTGTTTTAGTATCCCCAAGTGTTTTCATTTGGTGAAGATCTGATGGAGAATTTCGAATCTTTAAAGACAGAATATAGACCACTTTAATAAATGATAGCAAGTCTTACGGAATTGCTGCAATCGCATGTCTGTTTAATGTTAACGCCATTTCACAACATAGGTAACTAAATACTGAAAGAACACTGCAGATGTGTAAAGTTTACATTGGTATTAAGTATCTTCATTTCACCAATATGTTCAAATTTCATTAATTTGCATAGGAAATTTTTGTTTTTGGACCTATTGTGACGATTCTTTTTATTTTGGGTTATCTCCTTGATAATCCTATTATACTTATATTTCATTTACCAATCCCTAAACATTGTGTAAACTGATTGGTTATGGGTGTTTTATCAATTCAATAGGTGACTTACCAGAGAACTGGTTGACTGTCACACTTATGACACAAATGCTATAAAAGCAGATGTTTTTGTGAGTGTGTTTGTATCAGTTTGTTACTTTTCCACGCTCGAGCCGCTTGGGATGGTGATGAGTGGACATCATACATCCTGGCATAGCACACAGGGATTTTGACCCGAGAATATCCTTTGAGACAATTTTCTATTTGAACTCAGGCAAAACTACACAATCCATTTTACCCGTTTATAAAATTAGATTACCTTTCGATATTGTTTAAATTACATTTATATCGATTTATCTCGATGGATTTTTATCTCCGAAATAAATTATTATTAGATATTATTATTGTTATATATGATGAAACCACAGCTACCACCATAAAAAAAGATATAGCCCTATTTATAATACCACCTCTAATCCTGACATCACCAAGTAGCCACGATGTCTACAGTACATGCACTCTTGGCTCCTTGCCAGTAGCTGCCCAAAGCCAGCAGGGCAATAAATCCAGCGGCCAAGGGTACCTTTGATCTTTGACGAGCTTATTTATGTAGGTAATGTCAAAAAACTGCGCAACATTTAGTCATTATTTCCTGAGTACACAAGATGGGAGACAGCTCAGGCTTTTCTTGTGTTAGGAATATATGAAGTTAGCTTTTGCCTGCGGCTTCGCTCACGTACATAAAATTTAGCCTATATCACTCAGGAATAAAGCAGCTTTCTATCGGTGAAAAAATGTTAACAATCAGACCAGTACTTTCAGAGATTCATATCAGCCGAAAGAAGTCCACTGTCATCGGTCCACCTTGTTGGAGGCCTTCGAACCAGCTTCCAACGCTGCGTCTTCCGGTACGAGGTCGCCACTCCAGGACCTTTCGTCCCCATCGACCATCTGGTCTGTGTTGCGTTGTGTTGTGTTTGTTCTGTGTTGTTGTTCCTTCAGAGATTGCCTCCTACAAACAACAAAACAAACTTTACCTCTTTATGATTTATTTATTTATTATTATTATTATTATTTAGTACAGCAAAATAGCCATTAACACTAAATTATGTTAAAACCTTTCTCTCACAGAATCGCAAACTTTCTAATAATATCGTCTTCCAAGCGTCAGCAAACAAATCCAATCCAGGTTTGGTCTCCACGAGCGCGTTGAGCATCGTTAGCATACACAGTATAGGGGAGGTGGATCGAGCTACAGTGCGACAGAATGGGACATTAAATAGTTTATGTTTTCTAGAGCGATTGTAATTATTTGGAACAAATAATTGACACAACTCCGCATGCAAATCGGATGCCTCAGTGTAACCATTAATAATTTTGTAAGCTGTTGCAATTTGGCCCACAGCCCGCCTAACCTTTAATGAGTTGCAATTTAAGCATCCTAAGATGAACTTAGTAGGATACATAAATGGGTAATATTCAAACAATCTTTTATAAAGGTACCTTAAAAAAGCTTTTTGAACTTTCTCCAGCATGAGTGTATATGTAACCTCATGAGGGTTCCATACACAAGCGCTGGTTTCCAGTTTGCACCGAACTAAGGCATTATACAAAAGTTTTATAACTGCTTGGTTTTTAAAATCTTGACAGTTGCGTAAAATAAATCCTAAACGTCTAAATGATTCTTTAGCCAGGCTTATTATGTACGGATGGAAAGTTAGTTTGGTGTCAAGTTGGACACCGAGGTCTTTTACAGTCGAGACACTGGGTATAAGATGATATTAGTGTGAACATTATCTAGGTAAGGTAAAGGGTGGGAGACAAGTGGTGACACTCGTAGAACAACGGTTTTTATTTTATGATATAAACCAGTGCTTGACTGCGATCCCACCTGATGGTAAGCAGTAATTTATTACTAGTTTATTAAGAGCCTATTCACGCTAGCCTTGAAGACACCGATATTATATTTGGTGATGAACTCAAAGCTAGACCACCAACAGCCATAATTTATAATGTCGTTAATGGTGTCCTGATATGTCCGCTTTGTGCTCGGAGTTTTTCGGCCAAGGTTGGATATGCAAGTCGCATAAAGCAGCAGCTGATCTGAGCTCACAACCACTATGAGAGGCCAAAGATTGCGATCGCTGTCGCCGAAATCGGCTAATTGGATTGGAAGACCGCAGCATGCAAATTGTTCCAGTCCTTCGATGATGTCCTTTCTAACCTCTTTCATCTTTTCTGTGAAGCTGAGTACTGGAATTTTCCATGGAGCGACTGTTTACCTAACAACCCAAAAACTGGTTAGCTCGGTACCCTATAACTGATCTTGCTAAGGACGAAGCAAGTTTATTGACGATATGATGAACACACGGTTATTTAATTTATGTATATTTTTTTTAGTGTCGAGGTAAAAGAGGTCCAACCGCCAGCGAATGATTCATGCTTAGATTGCTTAGTTGTTTAGTTCATTGACTCAATATTTAGAAGGCCATCCTACAGATTTGTAATATGGAATACAAAATGCTGTTTATCTTTTCGCATTCCTGACCGCTTACTACATTTTCTTACTAGACACGATTCGCATCCAAGGAATTTTAGGTTCTATCCATGGGATTGTTCGCAAGCGTCACTAAGGCTCTGGAACAAAGAGGGTTACTGAAGGTTCGCATTCCTGACGGCTTCCTGCGTTTTCATATTGATCGATTCATGTCCAAATTTAAATTCTAGGTTCTATCCACGGGATTGTTCGTAAGCATCACCTCGACTCTGGAACAAAAAATAAAAATAAAACATACATTCAGCTGAACATAGAACCTCCTCCTTTTCGAAGTCGGTTAAAAAGGGTTACTGAAGATGTTTTAATTTTAATTCCTGACGGCTTCCAGCGTTTTAATATTGGTTACCTTTGAATTCTAGGTTCTATTCACGGGATTGTTTGCAAGCGGCACTGAGGCTCTGGAACAAAAAAGATAAGTGAAGAAACACAGGTGAGTTAATCAGTAAAAGTCTGGCGTTTTCTACATCCGAAGTGGAAGGACTTATTTGATGTTTTCTCACACAAAAAGATCTTTTAGAATTGAATTAATGTTTTGCAATTATCATACAAGCAACGTACTATAGTGTTTTAATTTAATAATCAAATCTGTAGATTTTAAGTAAATCGCTAAAATATTTAATATTTTGCAAAATATGAAGCAAGCGTTGGGTCTTTGCGCATCACTTTCTTTTGTGCATATGCAAAGCATTTGTACAAGCTTTTATTTAGTTTCAATTTTATTTAGTTTTTACTTAGTGTCAAATCTTACAAATTGACCACCACACCACCCCGCCACCACCCACCACACAACACCACCCGCACACCACCACCATCCACTTCCCGTTTACCGATCGAGCTGAAATTTTGCATGCATGTGTAAATCAGATGATAATGCCAAATTATTATGACATGGAGCTGATCTGATAATGGAACCGGAAGGCTATAGGAATTTGGTAGATAAACGACACAACCCCATCGAGTTTGGGCTCGTATGATTTGTCTTGACGAGTATAGATTATATAGGTATTATATCGTGCTATAAAAGCTTGCTATGAAAAAAATATTTTCATTGAAAACTTATTACTTCCTTCCTCCATAGTAAATTGACAAATAATGTTTTCTATGACGTAATCAATTAGTCACAAAGATACCTAGTTGTTTTGTTCCAATTTACGATGAGATTTGTACATATTACATGTGTTTTTGTGGTGATCAAGATATCCTTGACTGATATGAATGTCTTATGACTCCTAATCGCAAGTGCAAGACATAATGCATTGGCTTTTATCAATGTGTGCTATCGAAGATAAGTATGTTTTTGGGTATTTATATCTAGAGTCTGTTTGTCGTGGAATATTTTTTTAATTAAAGAGGTATGCGGAACAACGTTACCAGAGCAACCTTTCGGAGCTCACCCTGGCCCCGGTAAAGCGGAACAGTGTTTAAAGTCCCACAAACCGCCTTTGAAAAAGGAGGTTTCTCTGACCAGACAGATGTTGCGTCTGGGCGGGGTAGAGATGTGCCGTTGCTGACAATATTGCCGTAAAGTGGGAATATTGGTGGGAATATTGCCCCATGTATGGATATTGGTGGCAATATTGCCCGATGTGTGGATATTGGTGGCAATATTGCCCGATGTGTGGATTTGGTGGCAATATTGCCAGTAATATTACCAGATTGCCGGCAACAGCACAATAGTTGATTTCGGAGTGTTGTATATGTTCTAATCGCGTTGAAAACTCTGATATTGCAGGATGCAAGTTTTTTTTTAGTTTCTATGTACCTATGCCATATAGGTACATAATACGTGGCCAGATCTTAAAAATTGATCATTTTGTTATATGGCCAAGTAAAACTGGCCAGATCGTTTTAAACGTTAAGTTTGATGAAATTTCAATGTTCGTTTGGCCTACTTTCTTCAGACCTTATATTATCATTGAAATTCTACATCAATGATATGGCTAAACGAGGATTGAAATATCATCAAATGTTAACGTTTAAACAATTTGGCCAGTTTTAGTTGGCCAAATGAAATAATTCAATTCTAAGATCTGGTCACGACATATGTATGTATTCATTTATCTATACTAATATTATAAAGAGGTAAAATTTTTAAGTTTGTATGTAGGGGGTAATCTCTGGAAGTACTAGTCCGATTGCTAAAATTTTTCCACCGATAGAAAGCTGCTTTATTCCTGAGTGACATAGGCTATATTTTATGTACGCGGGCGAAGCCGCTGGCAAAAGCTAGTTAACAATATATACAACAACATAAAATCTACAATATAAAAATGAATCGCTAAATTTGTTGCTAAGCGCAAATATCGAGAACAGCTGAACGGGTTTCGCTAATTATTATTTTATTTGGTTGTTGTGTTTGTTATTGTGAGGAGAAGGTTGTTATGAAAAAAAAAATAGAATAGTGTAGGCTAGAGTAGGGTGGAGTAGGCTGGGGTAGGGTGGAGTAGGGTGGAGTAGGGTAGAGTAGTGTAGAGTAGGGTATAGTACCTAGGGTAGAGTAGGGTGGGGTAGGGTGGAGTAGGGTAGAGTAGTGTAGAGTAGGGTAGAGTAGGGTAGAGTAGGGTAGAATAGAGCGGAGTAGGGTAGTGTAGGGTAGAGTAGCAGAATTGCTGGGCGTCAAACACCCAGCGCTGATGTTCAGCTGGCACCCCACAGTGACGCACGCACACACTCAATTAATAAAGGGCCGTTTAAAAAATGTACGGCGTAGGAGGTATCGAATTATCCTTAAATCTTTTATCAACAAACAAAGCAATCCAAAGTTTTCCTTCCTCACTCCAAGCGCGGAAACTTCCATCTTCATTAATAAGCAGCAAAACACGTCTTTAGTTAATCCATTAACAAGTAAACGACTCTTGAGGAAGGAACTTTAGCATGACGGTAATGAAGTATGCCAAGCATTCCATCGGCTGAGGGACCGAGTTTTCCCTGTTGACTTGACCTACCACACAATGGGACATGCAGAAGTGGAAACAGAAGGTTTGTTGGTAAAAAATGTAAGTAAAGGTACTAGCACGAATCTTGAGCGCTTGGCGGCAGAGTGTTGATCGCTTTGCGCATTCAATACATTGGTGAGGCAATTGTCGTCGTTGTTAGATACATGCAGCAAGCGCAGGGAACGAATTACGAGTGACGTCTATGACGCGATGGCGCGGCGAGCCAATCACTGACGCTCCCCGCCCCCGCGTCTCACTTCATACCACTAATTAGGCCCGATATTTGACTTCTGCGCAAGTGAAGGTCAGCGCTCAAGATTCGTGCCGGTACCTATATCTACAGACATGTGGGTACCGACAGTTACATGAAGACGCAGACAGTCAGCGAACTACAAAACCAGATATTAAATAAAAAGCCCTAATACCAGGATTTTTTCAAAGCTGGAATCATGGAATAACTTGGTGGACTAAGGTGACTGAAACCCACCTATGTTTTTTCAGTTGCCCTTAACTTAATGGCGGTAACTTGATATCTTAGTAAAAAGGTTTCTAACTTACCTAATATTGAAGGGATATATATGTACTGCTTTAAGATTTTTGGAAAAAAAACTATGAGTTTACATTTGAATGGATGGAGGGCGAGGGGGAGACCAAAGAAAAGATGGATGGATTGAGTGAGAAGTGATATGAAAGAAAAGGGAGTGATAGCGTGACGAGTGACAGGACAGAATGGAAGAAAAAAACGTGTTGCGCCGACCCCAAATAAAACGGGACAAGGGCAGGAAGATTATGATGAACTGCTTTTGATAGAAATAATAAAAAAGGACAACTACTGAATTATATGAGAGCCTCGTGTTAAAATTATTCCTAGCTTTTTTATTTGTTGTTTGTTTGTCAATCTCGTAACCTGTTATTATATAATCACTAAAACCTTTTTGTTTTAAGATGGCTTCCCAACATCTAGTGTCTCCTTCTGCGAAGCAATAATGCTAGCAAAGAAGGAGGCCGACCGCATCAGGCAACAGCGCTCTCGCCGCCGCATTCCGATCCTGATTTCCAGTCACCGTAGACGCGGGCTTGCGGACGGCGAGCTATGGGTAGCTCGCTGTCTGACCGTCCGGTATTTGTCTGGACCGAGCCCAAGTCGTCGACGACACGCACTGTTCCCGCGCCTCTTAAGGATTTGTCTGCAAAAGCAGGGGCCCAGCCGGGTCGAAGCCTACTGGGGCCAGGGTTCCGAAAGGGTATCCGAAAGAGAGCTCGAGCCCCGGTATGAAGGCTAGAAGGAACGGGGTGGGTTTTTAGTCAGTAAGAGTCTGACACTATCGAGCTCCACCTAAGAGCGGGTTTTGTCATTAAATGATTTTTCGCCCCGAAAAAAAAAAGGCATAAAAGCTGGCGACCTCGCATTATGTGCAAGTAAACCTTCTGGTGTGAATATTATGTAATATATGAATTATTTATTTATCCTTACATAACAGGACACAATCAATATTCAAGACTTATCTATTTAAGCGACTGCAGCCAGTTCCAAATGACTTTGAATATGAAGTGACTCACTGTATGTGTCCGGATAGACGAGATGCTATTATTGAGTCTATCGGGAAATACTATTGCGAAAATATGCTATGAATGCCGTTTTATCTATATAATTAAGGTCAAAACTGCATAATATTTGCGTCGATCTCTGATTTGCGTAAGAAGGTCTAAATCTACAAACAAATCAATAAAAATAAAAGTTCCTCTCAGACGTTTTAATTTTAAAACCTCTCAAAGAGAGCAAACAAACTTGACTCATTGGTGTAAGATGAATGATTTTTAACAATGAAGGTATATATTTGCAAAGAAGTAGCGTTTTGGCCCAGTGGTAATGACCTCGGCTTACAAGTAGTGAGTTTGACCTTTTGTTTTAGGTGGGAAAGTCATCCAATGCCATCCCCCGCTCTTGGGCGAAGCGGGAGATAGTGTCAGACTTTGACTGACTAAAAATCTACTCCTGTTCCTTCATTGTCTTTCTTACCGGAGCCGAAACTTCCTTTCAGAAGAAGATCCTTGGCCCCAGAATGCTTAAACCCTGCTGGGTCCCTACGGTTTGCTGACAACTGCTTGAAGTGCGTGTGAAGCGATACGCGCCGTCGACGTCGGTCGGTTATCGGACGGTTGTACGTACAAGCTCGGCTACGGTGGCTGGAAATCGGGATCGGAATCCCGGCGGCGAAGCTGGGGCGTGAGCGCCGTTGCCTCATGCGCCATGGCCTTTTCCTTTGCTAGCATTACTGCTTCACGGAAAGAGGAGTGTCTTTGTCTTGACTTCAAACCCAGATAAGCGCTTTACTTATTGTAATTTCTGTCATGACATCAACAACACCGAGAATAAACTGGCGTAACCCTATTAACTTAGTTTCCTATGTTTACATTGTTTTTCGCAAACTGAGAGTTGTTATTTTGTGCACTAGGATAGCACGTACAGGGATAATCCTAGGTTGGTGCCACGTTTTACTAAAACTGTCTAAAGGGCCTCTGCAATTTGCATTCTGGTCCCCGTACGCCTTTAAAAAGTCCGGGACCCCAGGGTTCTGAGACATACTGACCCATAATAGTTATAATCATCATTTCAGCCGAAAGACATCCACTGTTGGACATAGGCGTCCCCCAAATGTCACCATAATGACCGGTCCTGTGCGTCTCGTATCCATCGGATTCCCGCGAGGTCACCAAGTCCTTGGTCCACCGCTTCGTCTTTCAGTACGTGCTCACCACTCCTGAACTTTTCGCCCCATCGACCATCTTTTCTACGAGCAATATGTCCTGCCCATTGCCATCGATTCTTCTGTCTATGTCGGTAACCATGGTTCTCTTGCGGATATCTTCCACCCATAATACAGAGACCTAACATGACCTAAATTACTAGATCGATGTCCATAAAATTCAAGTGAATTGAAGGTCAGACAGATTGAGAAAACCCTGACTCTTAAACTAGGAGATCCTGTGACATAGGAGCTACAACGTTATCCAATACTTCTACAACGTTTTCCAACTCTCCAATTACAAATTCTTTCACTAACCCATTCATTAATTCAACAGCAACAATAGTTAGTGGATTAAGGTCAATAATTGCATTAACTAGGAGATTACCATCCGTTGGCTAATCTCTCAGTACAATCATGACCCTTTTCCTCAATTGACATTGACGCGTGTAGAATACTAAACAGATGAGCCGTCCTATGTTTTTATTCATTTCAGACCTGTTCAATTTCCACAGCCATTTCTAGTGAAGGTTACTGGAATATTTCAGAATACGATTTGATTTCTTCTAGATCCTTCTGCGTCATTTTTAAGGTTTCCCACCTTACAAATGACGTGATCATTTAATGACTTTTCCGCTCTGTGCGGGAAAGGGCATGGCGAGTCAAACTTATACCGACTAAAACCACACCTATTTTTCTTCTTTGGCTAGCGTTCCACGATTTTTAACCGACTTCTAAAAAAGGAGGAGGTTCTCAATTCGGATGTTTGTATGTTTTTTTTATGTTTGTTCGCGCATAACTTCGTCGCCTGCTAATCGATTTGAAAAATATTTTTTGGAAAGTTTATACTTCCCAAATGGTCCCATAGGCACCAAGTTGGGATCTGATGATGGAATCTTGGCGAAATCGAAGAAACTCCTCAAATTCAATTCAATTATTTAGTGAAGTCGGGTATTTTTTTTTTTATAAAAAGGTTTTTATCTAAAGTTTTTTCTGGTTTAATTTATGGCCCCAGATTCTCTC
Organism: Mythimna lalbum; assembly: GCA_949319445.1. Taxonomy (NCBI): domain Eukaryota; kingdom Metazoa; phylum Arthropoda; class Insecta; order Lepidoptera; family Noctuidae; genus Mythimna; species Mythimna lalbum. The sequence goes on along the minus strand of OX439357.1, from coordinate 11,193,996 downwards.
GCGTCTTAGGGTAAGATTCAGAATCCTGAATGAAAACAATTTGTACTTAGATCTGTTAGGCATATTGCTTGCAAAGTAAAGAAAGAAACAAAAGAAATAAAGAAAAACATTTTATTTGCCGGAACGGTCAAAAAAGTATTTACAAAATTTTGAGTGCATTCAAAGTAGGTAAAGCATGCGCCACTTCCGAGCAAAATGGCCGAACGCTCAGCATAATGCCGAGACCACCGCATTAAAAGCGGTGAGTCTACGAGACCTCTGAGTCTAAAGTCGATTAGACCGAAAAGTTGGGGTGGACTGGCGATCACGTACCGGAAGACGCAGCGTGGCAGACCATGCCACAAGGCTAACCAACGGCCTGAAAAGGGAAACCGATATAAGCAAGATGCGATGCATAGGACCGAACATTGTAGTGATACTTGAAGTGGACCTGTGGACCTCCACAAGTCCACAGCTGGACATATCCAGCAACGTCTTTTGACTGAAACGATGATAGCAATAAAATATTATAAAAAGAGAAGGTAATCAGCGTCACCGCGATAGTTTACTTAACCAACCTGAAAGAAAAAAATGTTCGACTCCAAGTACAAGACTGAGAATTGATAAAAAAAATCTAGTAGATCATCAGTCTTACCAATTCTGCTTACGCCCATAACGGGAAAGATCGTTACAATCCCGTCTTTCAAAGTCAAGGTCTCACAAAACCATTAAATTAACTAACATAACAGTATCAGCAAACAAACACTCAACAAAAGGGGTGACATAACAAGAAAAACGTACATAAACGCCATTGTAAGGCGATCAAACAAATAGAAACCCATAATCGACGTAATTCAAGCTAATAAGGTTCTATTCAATATTAGAAAAGGTAAAGCACCCATTACACCGTAACTGTTAAACGGTTATTTAACCGTGTTAGGAATGTGTCAAACAAACAAGCTTTTAATGAATTTTTTTTTTTTACTTAGCTTTTAATGAAATTTTTTTTTTTACATAGCAAGCTTTCATAGCTGGGTGTACCTATATAATTAATACTCGTCAAGACGTATCATACGAGCCTAAACTCTATGGGGTTGTGTCGTTTAACTACCAAGTTCCTATTGCCACTTTCCGGTTCCATCATATTATAAGTACAAATTTTACTGGCGAGCTCTTGGTATATATAGTACAAATTTTCTAGGCGTGATTTTTGCTTTCAGAATAGTCTAGCACTGTATTACAAAATCTCCTATGAAATGGCTGTTTCTTAAATCTTTGGATTGAAGTAGAATTATAAGTTCAAATAACCTATTATTACCCTAAAATTAGTTTCTTTTTCATGAAAAAAAATTATTAATATTAACCAGACTTTTTTAAAGCATTTTGTTCGTATATGACCTGGTGTCGTATATGTCAGGCATGTTGGATGTATAGGCATGATATTTTACAGATTAATTCTAGTAGTCAGTGTTGTTTTTTCCATGCTTGATCCGTTCCTAAGGCGACCATTACATGGTCAAGCAAGCGTCAATCAATTCCATCAATCATGAATGATGGTTTTCGTCATTCAGTACTAAAAACCGTCAATCATAGCATTAGTGTCCCCGCACACGAACCTCAAAAAAACGCCGCAACAAAAAAATGATAGAAGCGGCCACAAAAAAAAAAGCTTGAAGCCACCGCAAAAAACAACTGAAGCGCGCGACAGCTTGTGGCTGGAGAAGCTTGAAGCGGCTTCAAGCGTTTTTTTGTGGCGGCACCGTCGCACACGAGCCACAAAAAAGGCCGCCTCAAAAAGAAGCTTGAAGCGGCTTTTATAGATAGACGGTAGGTTTTTCGCCAATCAAAGCTTTGACTATGGTCAAACTGACAGCAAAACCTACCGTGTAATGTAATGATCGCCTACCACAGCCATGGTAATAGCTAAGTATGATACGGTGTAACGGGTAACCTTCAACCTCTCGCTATTCAATGGTCATTATATTATGTTCGATTACCTCTCCTTTATTGTAATGGCTTTATTGTTGTTTTCTTTATAGGATTTGCTTTTGTAAAGTAACAAAAGCCTCTTTGTAAATGCGCTATTTTCTGGCACCGTCATACACAAAGCGTTAGAAGAGGTGGTATAACACATTACGTGTGAACTTATATAATTATCTGAAATCTATGGGAATTCTGTTAACGAAACTTACCTATTTTATTTTCACATTTTCCTGTGGGTTATCCTACAGTATCCCAGAAAATGTAGGATAACCCACAAGAGCGAATCCGCCACAACATGCTTGTAATCAACATAAACTGGAGTAGCTAATAATACCAGTATTTAAAGAAAGAAAGGAAGAAAGAAATAAAGATAGAAAGAAAGAAAGAAAAATAATTTATTTGGTACAGCCAAGGCCCAAACACAAATACAAAAAGCAAAAAAATAATGAAGATAAAAAATAAAGCGGTGGTGTGTCTCATGGCTGCACCAAAATTCAGCCAGTTCAGCATGATTACCAGACAACTAGTGCCTGACGCTGGTTTTCAACTGAACCTGTTCAATTTAATATATGTGTTAATTTATACTTTAGCAAGATCTCAGATTTGTTTTGTTTATTTAGTGATTGTAAGTATGATATAACTTGTATTCCTTGCTGGCCGATCAGTGTCTCATTGTCGACGACGGCTGGTGCTGAAAATCAGCGCTATAGCTCTGTCCTGAGCCCCAGTATTTTGCTGAGCGCTGGCCATTTTGTGCGGATGTGACGCTTATCCTACTTACTTGTAACTTATAAGTCGATATTGTGATTTGTTTTTTTTAAGGTACACTGCCATGTTTGACGCAAATAAACTCTTTTTCTTTCTTTTCTATCTCATATACTCTTGCTTTCTATACACTATTGTCTACATTTATTTTAAACTCTCCTTTTACAGGTCTGCTTTCTCTTTCAAGATATATTTTTATAAACACTTTTTAGTGCTCGTCATAAATAGAACTTTTGTGTAAAATGTCACGGCTGTGCGTTGATATGTCAGACAGTTTCTCTTTTTAAATATAATAGATAAAACACCACGCTATTTATTTTGTCCGGTTACATTATCAACGACGTCATCGTCTGTTACTTTGTTTGGTCCTATCTTAATACAAATGGTTTTAAAATAATCAAATTCTGTTGCTATGTATTTATAACTGTTTTTAATGACACTCTCTACTATGACGTGAAATTGTTATTGTGATTCACTTCGAGAAAGAGCCGGTATAGCTGCTTAAACTTTATCAAGCGCAAGTTCAATCGTGTATGGAGTACTGCCCTTATCTATGGACGGATCTGCTAGACACCAGCTTGATATACTTGAGGCAATTGAGAAGTAAGCTGAGAGGATCATGGATGATGATGCACACGTTTGGTCGAAGCTTCAAAGCCTTGAGCATTGACGCCAAGTTACATGACCTGTTTTTTACCGGTTGCGTTTCGTCCCCGAAATGCGTTTGCGTTGGAATTGCATAATATACTTAATTCCGCAACGTTCGTTCCATTATCGAACCAACTTTTTTTTTTTTCGGTGAGCAAAAATCATCTAATGACAACCCGCGCTCTTGGGTGGATCGAGAGATAGTGTCAGACTCTTACATACTAAAAATCCACCCTGTTCCTACTAGCCTTCATACTGGGGCACGAGCTCCCTTTCGGATAATCCTGGCCCCAGTAGGCTTCGACCCAGCTGGGCCCCTCCTGCTGCTGACAAATCCATGAGGCGCGCGGGAACAGCGCGCGCCGTCGACGATTATCGAACCACCTGACTTACGGCGATGCTCCACCAGTGCATGGTATATCTCACCCTTATGATATACGTCTAGGTCTAGGGAACCCATTAATTGTACACACAGCTAAGGCCTTATACCCCTGTAGTCTTGTTTTAGATAGCTATAACCTGGAGGTCTTTAAGTCAAGAGTGACTAGGTTACTTCTAGGCAGGCGTGCTCCATCGCTGACATCATCGCTTACTATCAGATGAGATAGTGGTCAATGACGAGCCTATCAATAATAAAAAGAGAGACAGTGCTATTCGTTCTATATAGTTCCGTCTCTCTCTGACAGCGGAATCATGATGGCATAAGCAAGGCGTAAGTTTGGCGCCTGCTGTTATCTTTTCTTATGTTTTTGTCATTTTCTTATCATTGTCACTGAGTAGTCTGACCTTGATTTAAACAAATGTAAATAGCTATTTTTCCTTTGTCCGAATTATGTAAACGTTTTGAATGGAAGATTTCTTTGGTTTTCATTTCTGTCTGTATCCATGTCACTGTCATCTGCAGGTATTCGAAAGATGTTACAGGAATTGAAGACACTGGAATGACATAATATTATGTAACTCGGAAAGAGATATTATGTAACAGATTTTAATATTCATAACAGAACAGAATTTACAAATTTAATGATTATTTGTTGTATCAAATTCAAATGTGACAGCAGCCTATGTATTGTTGAATAAAAATATCATCACACTAGAATTACAAAAGCAAAATTTTCAAAGTTTTTTTGAATGTTTGTTCCTTAATCAAGCTCAAACGGCTATTATTATTATATATTAATACTAGCATTTGCCCGCGCGGCTTCGCTCCCGCTCTTCCCTACTCCACCCTACTATACCCTACTCTACCCTACTCTACCCTACTCTATCCTACTCTACCCTACTCTACCCTACTCTACCCTACTCTACCCTACTCTACCCTACTCTACCCTACTCTACCCTACTCTACCCTACTCTACCCTACTCTACCCTTTTTTTTTTTTTTTTTTACGCTGGGAAAAATGCGTTACGCATACCCTCCCTCGGGGGAGGGAGGGGTATGTGGGACTCCCCGGTCAGAGCCGGTATACCCACTAAACGACCCAGCGGCGCTCCCGCATCGTCTGTGAGTGGCGAAGGACTGGGCAGCTGGCAGAGCCTTTACGTCCAGTCCTCCGCCGACGATCGCCCGCCTTGACGGCGGGCCCTACACGCCCCTCTCAACAAGGAGGGGCCCGGGAATGCCGCGAGCGCTCGGCCATTCCCGCCCGACGGTGGTGGTGATCTGTGCAATGCGGGCGAAGGCGCCCCCGCGCCTGTCGCCCGCTAATCACCACCTGGGGGTGGGAGAAGGCGATCGAACATTCGCCTTCTCCTTCCCCTTCTTCGTCTGCGGAGCGGTGCGGCGAGAGGGTCGTCCTCCCGCGCACGCTCCGCCGCCTCCTTTTGCGACATAACATCCTCGCAAAAGGAGGCGACCGCGGTCCAGGCCTCCTCGCTCCCCAGCATACATTCGACCACGCTGGGGAGCGAGAGGTCCTGCCCAATAACCGCAATAAGACTGCGGCGCTGCTCACCCCAGGCCGGGCACGCCTCGAGGGTGTGTTGGGCCGTGTCCTCCGCAGCGCCGCAGTCATGGCACGCCGCGGTCTCCTCCCGCCCGATCCGGTGCAGGCGCGTTCCGAAACAGCCATGTCCGGACAACACCTGCACCAGACGGAACGAGAGGAAACCGTGCGACCGCTCGAGCCAGTCTCGCAAGACTGGGCCGAGCGCGTCCAAAGTCCGCCGGCCAAAGGCGGCGGAGGCGAGGTCTTCCGTCCAGTGGTGGACTATCGCGTCCCTCGCCTCCCGCCGCACGGCCTCCCGCTCTTCGTCGACCGGGCGCTCACCAAGCGCCTTGCGCCGCGCCGTCCACTCGTACACTCTGGCGAGCACCCACGCCTCCAACTCCCAAGGAGGGGTGCCGGCCAGAGCGCACGCCGCCGCAAAGCCCACCGACCGGTAGGCCCTCGCCACCCGCAGTGCAATGGCCCTTTGTGGCCTGCGGATGGCGGTCGCATTCTCCCTCCTATGGAGGGAGTCCGCCCAGATTGGGGCCCCATAGAGGGCCATGCTCCGTAGAATGCCGGCGTATAATTGCCGGCATCGCGCCTTGGGTCCCCCGAGGTTCGGGAGGAGCCATGAGAGGGCGTCCGCAGCTTTCAGCAGGCGCGTCGACAGCCCGCTGAAGTGCGGACCGAAGCGCCACCTGCTGTCAAGCATCAGGCCCAGATATTTCATCTGGGCCTTCACCTCTATCCGGACGCCCTCCACGACAATGTGGGCGTCAGGAGGGTAGCGCTGCCGAGGCCCGTGGAAGAACACGGCCTCGGTCTTGTGCAGCGCTACCTTCAACCCTAGACGGCGGATCCTCCCTGCCACTAAGGATCCGCCAGCCGAGGCCAGACAGGCCGCATCCCTGAAATCCCTCCCCCGGGCAAGGAGGAGAGTGTCATCCGCGTAGCAGATGACACTCGTGCCCTGGAGGAGGATCCCCCGCAGGAGCCAATCGAAGCCGATGTTCCACAGGGGAGGGCCCAGTACCGACCCCTGCGGAACACCGGACTCTGCGCTGTATCTCCTGACCGAGCCCAACCTGTCCGCAAGGAGGATCTCGCGGTCCTCCAGGTAGCTGGCCAGGAGATCTCGCAAGTACTGGGGCACTCCGTGATACCGGAGTGCCTCCAGTATAGCCGAATGGGGGATGGAGTTGAAGGCGTTGGCTATGTCGAATGACACCGCCAACACTCCGTCCCCCGCCTCCGTCGCCTCCTTCACCTGGCCCTTGAGAAGGGTCAGCGCGTCGATGGTGGACCGGCCCTGTCGGAAACCGAACTGGGCGTCCGACAGGTCCGGCCCCACTCCCTGCAGATGGCTGTTAAGCCTGGCGGCGATGATCCCCTCGAACATCTTACCGGCCTCCTCGAGCAGAACGAGGGGCCGGTAAGCCGAGGGGGAGTCCGCCGGGCGTCCCTCTTTGCGGAGGAGGTAAAGCTTGCCCTCCTTCCAAAGTTTCGGGAACCTCCCAGCCGTAAAACACGCGCTGAAGAGGTCCCGAAACCTTTCCTCCATTTGCGTGGCGGCGATGGCCACCACGCGTGCGGGAACGCCGTCTGGCCCTGGGGCCGTCTTCTTCCCGCTGAGGTGGAGTACACCCGCGTACAGCTCGCCAGCCGTCACCGCGGGAACCTCCTCCTCCGGTGAAGCGGCTCCCTCTGGAGGGTCCATCGTTGGCGGGGTGAAGTTGGTCCTGCGTGGAAACAGGGACCGGACCACCCCATCCAACAATGCCGGCTCGAGGGTCTCCGTTAATGGGGGACCATGTGGGCGCAGTTTGCTGCGCGCCGCCTTGTATGGTCTCCCATACGGATCCCTGTCGAGACCCTCCAGCATTTCGGCTCTCGCCGCGTCCTTGGCAGCGCCTATTGCCGACTTGAGGACCTTCCTCGCCTCCCGGAAAGAGGCGTAGAGGCGGTCCTCCTCGGCCTGGTTTCGGGCGCTGCGTCGACGGCTCCGCATGTAGGCCCGCCTGGCCGCCACACTAGCGGCGCGGAGCCCCGCCAATTCCTCCGACCACCAATAGACGGCGCGTCGGGGAGGCGGACGGCGAGACCGAGGCATGCTGGCGTTGCACACCTCGGTCAGGGACTCCCGCAGCTGGGCTGCTGCAGCGTCCACGTCTTGTACCTCAACAGGGGGCGAGAGCCAGTCCTGGAGGAAGGCTGCCTCCTGGGCTGCCTCTCGGTCCAGGCGGGTCAGAGCCCACCGCGGGAAGGGAGATTGGCCAGAGCGGACAGCCTCCCGCGGGCCCCGAGTGGAGATGTCGAACCGCACATAGCGGTGGTCCGACAAGGTCTCCACCATCTCCACCCGCCAGTTTTCAATGCGCGCGGCCAGCACGGGGGTGGCGAACGAGACGTCCACCACCGATCCTCCCCGTTGCCGCACGCACGTGTGGACCGCCCCCCTGTTGAGGAGGGACACACCGCACGAAGTCGCCCAAAACTCGACGGCACGTCCCCGGACGTTGCACGTGGCGGCTTGGTTGCCCCAAGCCGCCGACTTGGCATTCAGGTCGCCCAACACGACGACCTGGCGCGGCGCCGCCCTCCCGACGACTGCGGTGAGGACTCCGAGAAAGTTCTCGAAATCCTCGAGAGGGCGGTTAGGGGAGAAATAAACCCCCACAACAGCTATATCTCCCCACGCGGCGGCCACGTATCCCGGTCCCCTCTCTAAAAGCGAGAGGGGAGGGGAGTCCGAGGAAGACCGCGTCACCAACGCCACCAAGTCGTCCCGGTCGCCCAGCCAATGGCCAGGGACCGAGTAAGGCTCGGCAACCACCGCCACGTCCACCAACCACTCAGCCATGATCTGCATCAGCAGATCCTGGGCAGCCCTGCAGTGGTTGGTGTTCGCCTGAAGGATGCGATGTTCGACTGTAGCCATCAATCGGACATCGCACCCCCCTCCGCAGCCGCAGACGTCGACGCTCCCGCCTCAAGAACGGGAACGGCGGTAGTAGCGGCAGGCTGGATCGTGGCCTGCGCTTTTCCCTTCTTAGGGGGAGGATTACAATTCCTCCCCTTCATAACGTGACCCGCCGGGCGGCCACTGGCAGCGCAAACTGCGCAGTGCGGCGTGGCGGCCTGGCAGGTGATGGCTTTGTGGCCCTCCTTGCCACAGCGGTAACAACTGTCCGTCCTGTCTACCGTGGACGGACAGAGAGCCCGGGTGTGCCCAATGCCGAAGCACCTGTAGCACCGCAAGGGCTGCGCCACAAGTGCCCGGACTGCACCCGAGCTGAAACCGACGGCAAGCCGTCCTTTGTCAAGGACGGCTTTGGCAGCGGCGACTGGGCACTCAATACGCATGGTGCCCATGCCGCCGCGACCGGGCCTAATGTCCCGGCCTTGCACCGCTGTGGCGTCGCAGCCCCCAATGGCTGCGACCGCCGCCACCACCTCCTCCTTGGAGACTGAGTCGTCCAGGCCATTAACTTCCAAGGCTGCCAGCTTGACCGGTCTGGCAACCTTGGCCACGTCCGCAATTGCCTCCTGCAGTTTTGCCGCAAACAGATCAGCGTGGGCACCGCCGTCGGCCCCCGGGAACTCGAAGATTCGACCACCGGTCTGGGTCTTGCGGCATGTGACTTTGCCGATCCCCATTTGGGTGGGATCGGCGTTAGCTCGCGCCCGTAACAATACGGACGCGTAGGTCTCCCCCTGTTCCGCAGCCTCCGCGGTGAGCGTCACCACGACGGCTGCGGACTTAGGAGGAGCCAACTTCCTCCTCGTGCCGGCGGGGGCCCCTTTGGCCGCTGGAGCTGCAGCAGCGGCAGCGGGCTTGGGGGCCGACTTTTTCCCCCCTTTCCCCTTCCCCTTCCCCTTTCCCTTGCCAGTCGCCCGCTGCGACTGGCTGGGAGGGGCGGTGGCGGGGACGGCAGGGACTGTTGCCACTGCCTTTTTGGCCTTGCCCTTCCCCCTCCCAACCACCTCCGTCCACTGGTTGGATGGGGTGGTGGAAGGGAGGAGGGCGTCCTCGGCTCCCCTACTCCACCCTACTATACCCAACTCTACCCTACTCTACCCTACTCTACCCTACTCTACCCTACTCTACCCTACTCTACCCTACCCTACTCTACCCTACTCTACCCTACTCTACCCTACTCTACCCTACTCTACCCTACTCTACCCTACTCTACCCTACTCTACCCTACTCTACCCTACTCTACCCTACTCTACCCTACTCTACCCTACTCTACCCTACTCTACCCTACACTACCCTATTTTTTTTTTTTCATAAGAACCTTCTCCTCACAATAACAATCACAACAAAAAAAAATCAGCCAAATCGGTCAAGCCGTTTTTATGCCAAGTCGTGACAACGGAAAACGGGGGTCATTTTTATATATATAGATTATTATTCACAGTAACGTGAGCCACAAATATCAAGCGTTGCCATAGAAACACAACGTTTGTTAAAAGCTTCCGTCAATGTAACCTTCCAAACCTTCCAGTTGAAAAGTTTGAGAATAGAAATATTCTTTGGCCAATATTTTATCTTGCGAACCACCAGGGGTTCGTGGACAACAGGTTGGAAACCACTGGTATAAAATAACGCGTTAGTCTTTTTTGTCACCTTAATTAGATGAGGCTCGTTTAGTTAAAATACGCATGTAAGCAGGAAATTGATTCTAATCCTAAATTAGTTTTTTATATATCTTAGATAATTAACTAATTATAGGTAATTTAAAACAAGGGAACAAAATAGAAAAAAAATTGCGACGAACTTGGATCACACTTAGATGCACGTAAACATTTTAAAGTCACACTTTATCCCACGAGACCGAAAAAGTAGCTCTAATAGTGCCACGTGAATTTTTGTTTATTTTCAACACGCTTTTATAGCAGGCTGTAAATCTTTTACAAGATATGTTTAGTCCAAACATCGTTTAAACGTGAGGGGAGGTCTTCAGTGTTTTGTAAATAAGGAAAAAAATTTGATTTCCTTGAACAATCGTTAAAGACGCAAAAAACATACTCTAGCGCACGTTTAAGTAGTAAATATTTTTGATTCTGCGATGGGTTCTGACAGTTTACTGCTATCACGCTGACTTTTAACATCTACGTCATTGAACAAAATATCTGACGCATACTATTTGTTGATTTTAATCGTCAAACGAAAGACGTCCAATAGATACTGGGGGTGGGTCTACTCGCTTTCTCCGAAAAACGAAGTTTCGATTGAAATTTCGCCTGTTTCCTACCAAGGTTCCTTTTGGGGGCGATCGGCGGCGGCGACCTCTCGCGCCGGGCCTTGGCTGAGGCCATGGTCCGGAGCGAGGAGTGGCAGGCGGTCGCCTCCTTCTGCGAAGCAATAATAGAGGAGGCCGACCGCATCAAGCAACGGCGCCCTCGCCGCCGCCGCCGGGATTCCGATCCTGATTTCCGGCCACCGTAGATGTGGGCTCGCGGACGGCGAGCCATGGGTAGCTCGCTGTCCGACCGTCCGGTAACTGTCCGGACCGAGCCTAAGTCGTCGACGGCGCGCACTGTTCCCGCGCGCCTCAAGGAGTCGTCAGCAGCAGGAGAGGCCCAGCTGGGTCGAAGCCTACTGGGGCCAGATTTATTCGAAAGGAAACTCGAGCCCCAGTAAGAAGGCTAAAAGGAACGGGGTGGGTTTTTAGTCAGTAAGAGTCTGACACTATCTCCCGCTCTACCCTAGAGCGGGTTCAGTCATTGGATGATTTTTCCCACCGAAAAAAAAACACGGTTCCTTTTGTTCCCGAAATTTGGCACGAACGAAAATTGTTTGACGTACCGAATCTCTAAACCTACTCTAATTAATTATGTTTCGAAAAAAAATATAATTATGACAGAGGATTGTTTGCAACTTTTACGGCAAATGAATATCGTTCGTTTACGAAAGTTTCGTTTCGGAGAAAGCGAGTAGACCCCTGGACACAGAGGCCATAACGTTAAAGGTTAAAATGTCAGTCGTCCGAATAAAAAGGGGGAGGGTAAAATATTTAAAAAGGTCACAAGTTAGATACCAACGACATTAAGTACAACATAGGTCACGGACGGTCATAACGGGTATTAGGCCAATAAAAGGAAAATTCCAATAGCCATTGCCAATCCTACTAATATTATAAATGCGAAAGTTTGTATGTATGGATGGATGTATGGATGGATGTTTGTTACTCTTTCACGCAAAAACTACTACGGTACACGAGGAGACCATATCCCAGAATAACATATAGGATACTTTTTATCCTGGGATTATGTACGCGGGTGAAGCCGCGGGCAAAAGCTAGTAACTTTATTATTTCCAAAAAATACACAGAATATTAATTAGATGACCATTAGGTATATTAGATGAAAACAAGTTTTTAATGAAATTATTTTTTCATAACAAGTTTTTATAGTGCGGTAAATACCTATGTAATTAGTACTCATCAAGACCATTCCAAAAAGCTCAAACATGATAGGGTTATCTGACTTCTTATGGCCACCGGTTTCGTCATCAGATCAGCTCCATGTTATAATAATTTTACATTGTCATCTGATGTACACATACATGCAAAATTTCAGCTCAATCGGTTACCGGGAAGTGGATCAAATTTAATTTGCAAGATTTTATTACAGACAAACATCGGGACATGTGAAACTAAATAAAAGGTCGTAATAAACAAAATGATGTAACATTTATAACAAGCTTTTAATATGTATTATATATATTTTTTTCATAGCAAGCTTGGTATACCTATATAATTAATACACGTCAAGACGAATCATACGAGCCCAAACTCGTTGGGGTTTTGTCGTTTAACTACCAAGTTCCTATAGCCATCTTCGAGTTCCATCATCAGATCAGCTCCATGTCATAATAATTTTGCATTGTCATCTGATGTACACATGCATGCAATATTTCAGCTCAAGTAACCGGGAAGTGAGTCAAATTTAATTTGCAAGATTTGATTACAGACAAACATCGGGACAGGTGAAACTAAATAAAAGCTTGTAAAAAGTGACAGCTATAACAATGATTTAATGACAGTGAGGCATTGTTTGTCAACAGTTGGGGATTGTCCACTTTTTTTTTAGTTGGAAAATCATCCAATGACTTCTCCCGCTCTTGGGCGGAGTGGGAGAGTGTGTCAGACTTTTACTGACTAAAACCCACTCCTGTCTCTTTGCCTTGTGTTCCATGACCCTGGGTTTTCCTTTTTGAAGCGAATCCATGGCCCCTGTAACTTCGACCCTGCTTGACCCCTACGTTTTTGCTGACATCTGCTTGAGATGTGTGTGGAACACTACGCGCCTTCGACGACGGTTACTGGACGGCCGGACCGCAAACTACCCATTGCTCGCCATCCCCAAGCTCACGTGGCCATTGTCCACTGCTGTCAGTTTAGTCCAGCTAATTAAGAACAGAATCTAAGATGAACCAGTACTTTCGTCTCCACGGATTAATCGCTCAATCTGGAACTGTCGATTCCCATTCCATTAATGTCAGTGACGAAACACAGAGCCGTGCCAAGTCTATGACATTACATCGATATATGTAGACGCCACGCCCTCACTTCTCTAATAATACGACATAGTAACCAATTCGTCTTATCTACTGTCTCTCTCTCATACAGCGCAACTGTGAACGAGCGAAAAAGAGGGCAGAAAAACTGAAAGAATTGCTCCAGGGTTGTCGATTACAGTTGAACTGTTAAAATGCTCGTGTCCTTTTTTGGTTGTTCGAACGATCTTTATAGTTGAGTGGAAAACACTGGCTTCACATTCCACCAACTCAATGTTCCACACAATTCACTTGCTTTCAGTCTGATGATTGATTGCATTTTTCTCCCAGCCTATTTTGTCTTACTGCTGAACAAAGCTTACCTTTTCCATTCCAAATCTCTCTGTCTGGTCTTTGGTCAAACTTGACTCACAAATTAAATCATCTTCTCTGCAGGTACCCTCGACGTCTCCATCCTCCCCCAGGCATCACTTAGTGCAGGAAGACTGGCTCTAATAGAATTTTCTTTGGAAAAACATGGACGAGTGAAAAGCTTTACAAAGCAGCTAGAGGATGAATGCTGAAGGCCTAGCCCGGAGAATTGTCTTAAGTGACAGTGGGCAGGGCACATTGCTCGTAGAAAGGTTGGTCGGTGGGGCCGAAAGGTTTTATAGTGGCGACCGCAAATCAAAAATCGCAGCGTTGGAAGGCTTCCCACAAGATGGACTGATGACCTGGTGAGAGTCGCGAGAATGCGATGGACACTTGAGGCAGGGCTATGTCCAACAGTGGACGTCCTTCAGCAGAAAAGATGATGATGATGAAGAATGACTCCTCGATTATTATTAAGTAATTCATTTTCCGACGGCAGCCACCCCTAATCCTATCACTCCGTCGTCACTTGGTTCTGAGAAGCAGCTGGCTGTCTGCCAACCCTCGGAGCTGAAGGTAAACGCCTCCGTATTTACAACTTTCCGGTAAATAAACTACGGTGTCTGGTGATCGCGCCAAATGATCGGACTTGATGAAATGGAGCGTAATTGTTTAAGGTTGCTTCCATCTAGTGACACCGATAGGGAGCCAAGTGCGTACCACAGAAATAGGCTCAGATTCTGATAAAATTGCATTTATTTCTTATATTCTTACTAGCTTTTGCCCGCTCGGCTTCGCTCCCGCTCTTTCGTACTCTACCTTACTATACCCTACTCTACCCTACTCTACCCTACTCTACCCTACTCTACCCTACTCTACCCTACTCTACCCTACTCTACCCTACTCTACCCTACTCTACCCTACTCTACCCTACTCTACCCTACTCTACCCTACTCTACCCTACTCTACCCTACTCTACCCTACTCTACCCTACTCTACCCAACTCTACCCTACCAAACTTCACATAAACCATCTACTAAATAATCCGAACAAATCCTAAAAATTTGGTTTGGATAGATGAGCCCGTTCTTGAGTTATAAAATTACAACGAAAAGTGGCATTGATTTTTATATATATAGATGTGCCAGTTATTTAGACTGGTCTGTTGGTCTAGTGGTTCACTAACCACTAACCTGACTGCTATGGTGTCAGTCGTGGATATGTGTCCCATCCAAGACAAATAGGTTCGTATCAAAATCCCGAAATTTCATAATAACTATGAATGAAATACCGACGTCCAATAATATAATAGTATTTAATAATATTTTTTATTCAAAATTCTTTACAGCATAAATTACATACAGTCTTAAATATATATCTTTATTCTGAGTCTTACGTGAAACGAATGAAATTCAAAATACTGAAGGTTTAAATGCAAATAACCGTTATATCGAATCATAAAATGCCGATGTTCAAATGCTCGAAAGGATAAAACCCCGAAGGGATAAAATCCTCAATGGACTAAACAACTTGGAACTTTGGAAGTAGCGACGCTGTCCGCGGCACCGCTCGCTTCGCTCCCTAAGCTCACTCGACACGATTGGTCACTGTTCTAACCTAACCTAATCGATTTCACCCAGTTCAAAATAACGAATCATACCGAGTTTATACACACATATACTGTGAGAACACCAAAAAGCAAATAATACAGTTAGGTACCTAGTCCTATTCTATTCTATTCTAATGTAACAATTAAAAGTTAAAGTTTATGTTTGATATCAGTGTTGGAAGACAAAATTGATAAACAAAACAGCAATTCGTACTGGGTACACGCGCCTTTTTTATTTATTTTCTTCCAGTTCGATTTTCGAACAAGTTCCTAATAATATTGGTTGGTTGGTATCAATATATTGGTACCTCTAAGTTAAAATTTATCATACTCATTTTTATGTATGATTCCAAATTCAAATCCCAATGGGTTTTGTTGCCTAGGGGGCAGTAATGAAATTCAATACTATGCTAAGCTAAGCTAGAGCTGGGCAGTAATATTAAATTAAGTACAATGCGTTCCAAATGAGAATAGGATCGCTTGCTATCTTTTGACGTGACGTCGTACTGTCAAATCGAAGAAATTTTGTTAAAATTTAAGAACTCGGAGATGAGTTAAATCGAAGAACTCGGAGCTGAGTAAAATTGAAGAATCTTTTAATTAAGCTTCGTAAATAAATTAAATTTTTCATAAATTAATTACAGTTTAAAAATTTTTTTCCTCGATTTGACAGTAAATCGTGACGTCACAACATGGCCGTCGATCCTATTCTCATTTGGAACGCATTGTACTTAATTTAATATTACTGCCCAGCTCTAGCTGGCTCTAGCTTAGGGCTTATTTACTTTGACTTACTTTTCTTTAGGTTTGCATGACATTATAATTTTATAGCTGGTAATGTAAAAAGTTCTTTATCGATGTATCACGTCATTTCAACCGAAAAAGTCCATTGTTCCACCCTCAAGCTTCGTAATAACGACCAGTCTTGTGCGCCTTGAATCCATTGGATAACTGCAACCCTCACCAGGTCACCAGGCTCACTAGGTCATGTGTCACCCTACAAAAAATTCAGTGACCTAACGGAAGTATTAAATATAATCTATCTATCTATCTATCTAATCACATCGAATTTTAATCAAAAAAAAAAATAAGGTTCAAAATGTTTTTATTTCACATAGGCCTACATGGGCTAGGAAGAAGAACCGGAAAAAATCTCCATGTTTACTTTATGAACAAAATTATTAATTAACAGACACATAACACTACTAATTAATGTCGACTGGTAGAAAATGTCTAAGTTTTTCTAAGTGTTTCTAAGTGTCTGGCATTAAGTTCGTGTTGGTACAGTTTTTCTAGTACATAATTTTTTAATAAAAATAAATAAAATAAAAAATCCTTATATTTCTTGCATTACAAATAGGTAGGTATTTACAAAGTAAAGTTATATTATTATTTGCTAAACTGTGAAATAATTAAAACTGACACTTATACATGTGCAAGAACCCCTCCCTAGGCGAAGGTGAAGGCCTCCTCTAAAGAATTACATTTATCTCTATCTTGGGCTATTTGCGTCCAGCAGGGCCCCATCTCGAATATGGTCTATCTTTGAGATGTTTGCCGTATGGACCCTTCCACTTTGTCACCCGGCTAGTGCACTTGTCATCCTCTAGCCTCGCTACATGACCTGCCTACTTCCATTTTTTTTTTTTTTTTATAAATAAATAACAAGTCTTAATTAACAACAATAATGTAACTATAAAAAAAAAACATTAACAAAATCTCTACTACACTTACATTGTTATACGCACATCTTTTGATTCTTTAAGAGACTGTTTCGTCTATAAATATGAATAAAAAAAAGTGTTACATTATTAAACGGACGCTCATCTGCGTCTTACTTTTATAAAAGAATATAAATCTGACGTTGTATCAACGTACAACGACCAAACATAACACACCATCGGTTTCAGAAAAAAACTGTTTGTTAATCAGATTTTACACTTATATCTTAATGCTATAACATCCGCGATTAATATTAATTCGACTGAATGTATCGAGCCAATCCGAAAAGAATTCCGAATTTTACTTCTTAATAGTTGGTAAAAGCTATAGAGTATTTTTAAAGAAAGAAAAAAGAAAGAAAAACATGTATTTGAGACAAACGTAAAAACAAACAAACACAAATATACAAAAACCACAGAAAACAAAAAACAAACATTTATTTTAATATATTTTTTTTTAAGTTGCGAGATCATTCTTCTGGACCCTTACAGTTTCGCTGATTGCTCGTCTAGCTGACTGACTGATTGATCCTATGCTTTCCGCATTCAGCCTGCCAGTCATGCGCTCACCACACCCACATAGGTGGACTTAGGACAAGCAATGCAACATTTTTCGGCTGGCCTGGGCTACCATTTTACTCTCCACTGTTGGAGATAGGCCTCCTCTAAGTCTCACATCTGCATTCCCTTACCAGTTTTTTGGTCCACCTAGTAGGCCTTCCGTCTTTCTCTTCCGGTACGTAATCGTCATTCCAGAACCTTTCGGCTCCAACTCCCATCTATTCTGCGAGCAATGTGCCCTGCCCAATTGCCACTTAAGTTTTTTTTAAGTTGTTGCAAACATTGGAGGAGACCTATATCCAACGGACGTCTTTCGGCTGTAATTATGATACTGATGACTTAACTCTCAACTTGACGGGGCTACACATAGTACACATGTATTGTTTTCTGCGCTTCAAGAGAATTCAGACTATCGCGTAGTTCCTACTACTGTCTGTCAATATATCGGTTAATGCCATCTTGAAGGTCTCTATCGGCGTGGAAAGATTTTATTAGTCACTGCGATTGCGTCTTGCAATCTTTTTAGGCCATTATTGCGGCCGTAATACCTGGATCGCAACTAGATAGTATAACTCCTTTGTAACACATAAACGCAACCTTTTTTTTTATCATTTTGTTTAAAAAAATCTGGTTTCTAGGTCAACAGGAAGTACCTTATGAATTTCAATTCCCTTGAGAGTGTCAAAATGTTCGTTTTTTACGACACAGTTTGTTAACTTAGAAATTTCATTTTTTCACAGCTTCAAGGGACCGCAGACCTGAGTATGTAGTTTTAATTTCAACTCGATATCTCCACGCGTTCCTGAGATAAATGGTTTTGACAGACGGAATACAAAGTGATCCAATAAGGGTTCTCATGCACAAGACGCAGCCAGTATTACCCTGCTCGCCCTAGCACTGATCTCGCTCTACACAGAGCGGAGGAGTTATAAAGATCTCTCACATCATAAAAACATCCCTCACTGTGCAAAATTCTACCCTGTAGCTTTCCAGTCTTCTCTATGTATTGAATTCTCCGTAAACGCCCCTAAATTGTCAAGCCGTGCTGTGGGATGGTTTTGAAAGAGTTACCGCGCCTCTGGAAAGTGAAAGGCAACTGATGAAATAAGCGGGATTTAGTTAATCACTCCCTCTCACTCTAGTCAGAGACAAGAAAGAGTTATTTTATGATTAACCATTTCATAAAAAGGTCCCACATCATCACGAAATAGGTACCATTTTTTGCCGACTATATTTTGGAATATATTTTGGAAAACCAAGGTAAGTTCAGAACATGTTGAGAACATTCTACGCAACTAGCAACTGCCAATATTGTTCAAGGCCTTAAAATCTGTGTCATACATGAACATATTACCTACACAGTCTGTACCTACCGAATAATAAAATGCACGTGTCCAAACCGTCTTACTTACCAAAAAACAACAAAAAACTGATAGAATTTCATAATTCCATACATTTTCATTGGATCGACGCAACAGTTTTATACTTTATCTAAGTGGGTCAAGGTAACACTTTATAGACTTGTCTGCCTAAATATACGCAGTAACAATGAAAATAATTCATTCAGTAATTGATGGGTGCGACAATTCATTCATTAGTTCATTCTTTATTCAGAATGAAGGTAATGAACGCTTTGGGACCGACGTGGAACTTTTACGAAGAAATTTTTCGTTTTTAGCTGAATGAGTTTGTTTGTTGGAAATTAGGTGTGGTGTAGTTATGTCACTGGGTGAATTAGTTCATTAATTAATTTCATTGGTTACTTTCAGCACTATTTTCATTTGTAGGTCTAGGTGTGATGACATCACACTAATAAATGTGAAAGTTTGTACCTATGTACCGACATATTTATGTATGTGTGTTTGTATGTTTTTACTTTTAATGGATTGGACATGGATATTTAATAACTACCAGGATAGCTTTATACAGGATTATTACATAGCCTAATATGACCCCATATAATTATAATGGGAGGAATTACTAATTTCCCGTGGGTAAATTCGCTGTCAGAAGTTTGTTTTCATCAATAAAACTGTTCTGAAATAAAATAAGTTTTATAATTTATTAGCATTTCCTTTATTATAAGTAAGATAGATTTAGTTTTGAGAATTCAAAGGAAGAGTTTTGGCTATAAGTAATTACACAGGCTCAGTATCAAATGCAGTACCTATCAATCCGCACAATTTAGTTTACATAAAAGGAAAGGAAAAATGCCAGCAGGAAAACAAAAATTTTCATAAAAATTCATCAAAACATTATTTGGAAATGAACAACAATAACTCTACTTCGAGTTGAAAATTAATAATGATATCAAAGCCGCCGCAAAACAAATAATAAAAACAAAAACATTCATAAAGGGAAATAAATTAAAAAACAAAGCCACCAGAACGGAACTCCAAACATTTTTGACAGAATATGAAAAAAGTTTTAAGCTCTGAATTTAAAAAAATGGAACGTAAAAGCCGTGTGCTCGATGGTATTTTTACTGGAAAAAAAATATGAACTTCCATACTTTTAATCCGCTATGTAACTGCTTTAAGGGTTTATGTGCTTTATGAGTTTATGTATTGTGTATATGTAAATAGTACACCACGAACTACCTGCGTATCTTTTTCTCCTCCTCGGTCAAATCCATCCAAAGGTTGTCTGTAAAAAATCGTTTTTAGCGATAAGACCGCCCATTGTGACACCCTATTAATTTTAAGTTTCTTATGTAATTTTTATTTTTTGTTTTTGGTGTACAATAAAGAATTTAGCTATCTATCTATCTATCTATCTATGGGATTAATTTTCAAAAGCTCTTCGTCGTTCATGAGAAATTCTTACCACCGCTTATCGACCTCTGCAGAACTCTGGTTTTACATGCAGCCCTTTCTTTGTGCTAGGAAATCATTAAATAACTCTTCCTGCTGCAGAACAGCGAAAGTGTTCGGTTTTTACTGACTAAAGTACACCTATGTTTTAGTAGCCCTTTGCCTTCGAGACTCTATCAAAACATCCAAAAAAAATATAAGTAGTCAATTTTATTCTTCCTGTACAACTTTTCATAGACCTGTTTGAATTTTATCTCTCAGTGACTTAATTTTATTTAATTTAAGATGACGACGTTTATTTAGGGTCGCAAAAATCCGATAGATGCCGGACGTACAGGACTGGTCATTATGGTGATTTGGGGGAGGCATATGCATCCAGCAGCAGACGTCTTTCGGCTGAAATGATGATGATGAATGAAGAATATATTTCAAAAACAAACATATTTTTTATCTAAATCTTTAGACTGCTTTCCAAATTTTCAAAACAAAATTGTAGCGGCATCTATGGCATCACATCAGGACTAATCCTGCATCGCGCAATTAAAGTTCTCCGCGCGATTTGAATATATAGAACAGCCCGAAATCATCTATCGGCAGTTGCTCACCAGACAACACCCGTCTGGCGATAGGATCCTCCCTTTTCTTTATAAAAATTTTGAGGGGTGAACCATTTAATTCAATCAAATGCAGAGGTATTTCCTAAGTGAGCCAATCTTACACTTCGACACGAAATGGAACTCGTCACCACCATCAAAACCTAAAAAGCTTGCGCCGAATAAATTCTATTCTATTCTATTCTATTCTGTTCTATTCTGTTCTATTCTGTTCTATTCTGTTCTATTCTGTTCTATTCTGTTCTATTCTGTTCTATTCTGTTCTATTCTGTTCTATTCTGTTCTATTCTGTTCTATTCTGTTCTATTCTGTTCTATTCTGTTCTATTCTGTTCTATTCTGTTCTATTCTGTTCTATTCTGTTCTATTCTGTTCTATTCTGTTCTATTCTGTTCTATTCTGTTCTATTCTATTCTATTCTATTCTATTCTATTCTATTCTATTCTATTCTATTCTATTCTATTCTATTCTATTCTATTCTATTCTATTCTATTCTATTCTATTCTATTCTATTCTATTCTATTCTATTCTATTCTATTCTATTCTATTCTATTCTATTCTATTCTATTCTATTCTATTCTATTCTATTCTATTCTATTCTATTCTATTCTATTCTATTCTATTCTATTCTATTCTATTCTATTCTATTCTATTCTATTCTATTCTATTCTATTCTATTCTATTCTATTCTATTCTATTCTATTCTATTCTATTCTATTCTATTCTATTCTATTCTATTCTATTCTATTCTATTCTATTCTATTCTATTCTATTCTATTCTATTCTATTCTATTCTATTCTATTCTATTCTATTCTATTCTATTCTATTCTATTCATCATTCAAAAATTTGTTGAAGCCCATGAACACAGACTTCACCGCCACGTGTATGTTGAGGCTATACAGCTGTTAGATAATACGGACCTAGTGCGTAGACTAAAGAGAACTAAACCTTTTGAGTTAGCGTAGTGCTTAAAGTTAGTGTGTAATAGTGATCAATGCTGTGCTATGCATATAACACATGAACAAAGTGTTTTTATCAATATCAGACTAAGAAAGTGCTATGGACTTCTACATTTAAGTGCTAAAGGAGGCTATTCTTAGAATCAAAACCGTATAAAAATAAGTTAGAGTTAAATTACTTTTTGGTCTTTTAGGCCAGATTTTGATCAATTATTAAGAAATGTATTCTTAATAATAAGAAAAATAAACTCGACACTTCAACAGTCGAAAAATACATCCTTTACGTTTTAATGCGTAGGTAATCTTTTATCATTTATATCGACATTTAGTGATAAAAATTAGATTATAAATATTATTAGTGTTATAAACACTTCATAACGATGTTAATTGTGTTTAATGCTATCTGTGGTTTATCTTTCAGTCAGGTGACTTTACGGCCATTTGGAGTAGTAACAAGTTGACTCACAAAAACCAAATTGAATGGCGTAATAAGTTTAATTCATTGGGTCTTTTCCTGTTTATTTTTTTACTATATTTTATACCTACTTAACAGCAAATCACACTTGACTCGTTGCCCTTTCATAAGGGCGACCCGACCCTTTCGTGAGGGTCAAGTGTGATGGAAAGTCATACAATTATTTACTTCGCTGGAGCGAGAGGGCGTGTCAGACTTTTAAGTTGCACTCTGCGTTTTAAGACCACGGGTTTCTTATTCAGAAGTACCACGTAGTCCTAACGAGAATCGGCCTTGTTGTGCCCTACGGTTTTGCTGGTATCTCTTTGGGGCATGCGTGAAACAGTACACGTAGTCAACTACTCGGGTTCTGTATAGACGGTTACCGGATGACCGGACATCGAGAAATTAGACGCTCGAAGGTTAATTAAAATCTTTATTTTGAAAACGTCATCAAAATTGATTATTGGATAGAAGCAACAATGAGCTTGTCAAAAATTGGATTTATCGTAATTCCATTATTTGACATGCAAAGATGGGGATTGGGCGTTGGGAAGAGTCTCCACAAAGTGGATACCTGTAGATGAACGACGCCACTGAGGTCGATCTGGGAACTAGGGAAAAGGTGGCGAGACAACCTAGATGCCTACCCTACCGCAAGGGCTGGTTCGAGGTGGCTCAAGAGAAGAATATCTGGATGAAGTTGGGGGAGGCCTTTGCCCAGTAGTAGAACAGTATAGGAAAAAAAAGAGAGCGCATGAAGGGAAGATCTCTCTATTTTGTTTGTATACTCGTACTAATGATGGTGACGTCACATTTTAGTTCGTGCATCCTTGTTCTGTTATTTGACAGCATACAGCAGCAGCAATAGAACTGATTACTTGGTGAGGGTCACGAGAATTCGATGGATGCGAGACGCACAGGACCGGTGTGCCGACCGTTGTGGTGATGCTGATGATGACAGGACAGAATGAAGAACAGGATGTGGGCAGGGCACATTGCTCGTAGAACGGATGTAGTCGATTGGGCCCGAAAGGTTCTAGAGTGGCGCCCGCGCACCAGAAAACGCAGCGTTTAAAGGCTTCCCACAAGGTGGATGACGACCTTGGGGGAAGCCTATGGCTTAAAGTGGAGGTCTTCCGACGGAAATGATGATTATGATGATGGTGACAGCGTAATAATTTACTCAATTTTGAACCGATTTGTAAAATTCCTTTGCGATTTTTTGTTAACTTTTTAAAATAAATTATTTAAAAAATGATTTATGTTCAAGTTATTTAGAGTGACATTGATATATAATTTTAGCACAATGGTGTTATTTTTGTCGCGGACACTTAAGATATCTTTTACAATGACCGATAAATATTACATTGCATTCACCTAGATTTACTGGAAATTATTTATCAAATTGAATGACGCTCGATGTTTGTCTTCTAAAGATTTTTCAATATTTTTCTTTGAACCTAGACAATAGTTTTTTAGCTTTGTTTCATAGCATAATCAGCCTTTTTAATGTTCCTACTACTGAGACTCGGGTATTTTCTCTAAGAGAGGGAATGGGTGGCGTAATCCATTTCTTTCATTGCCTTTCAACATTATTGGCAAATTTTGCACCGCCTCCCATCATGAGGGGATAGAAGGCCCTAGGTTTGCTAGATTCTCTCGCTACACTCGGGATTCTTAGCTTAACTTAGGGATTTGAAACCAGCAAAGTACAATGTGATTTTTTACAATTCATATGTACTTTTTTAACTTTATCTAGGACATTACTGAAACCCTGTATCTTAGAAAGCAAGTAAAACTGTTGGTCCCGGTAGTTGTGCGTAGATCTTTAACAGTCATTACAGGTAGTCAGATACCACAATGTCTGACCATCCGTCTATAGAAGAAGTATCGTGTTGTCCAGTAACTGGGTTCAGTAAACCTTGATAGTAGGCGGTCGCTCCACTCGGGTATTCAGCCGCTCCTGGTTAAAAATTAATCGTCGACTCAAAGATGTCGACAAACTGTAGGGGCTCAGAAGGGCCGCAAAGGGCAGCTAAAGGTTACAGTTGTGGTTAAAATCAAAAAAAGTCTGACCCGCCCTCTCGCTCCTCCCCAGAGTGAGAGAAGTGGTCGGATGATTGCACTCCTCAAAAAAAATATTTTTCCGAGCAGGTTTATCTCAATCTTTTTGCATCTTGTCAAATGTCGAGAGCTTGCAAACAATCATACAATGCACATGGCCGATTCGTTTGTATTTCCTCGTAGTAAATGCAGGATGTTATTGCGATGTCTGATTTGGCTCACGTCCTAGCCAATGACATCTATTTTTAAACTGTATTTCATATTTAGAACAGTATTGTCATATCTGACTGCAGAGACGAATTTAGAAGACTAACATTATACAAGCGTATATCGAAGGATTTGGAACAATTTGCCTGCTGCGATCTTCTCGTCCGATTATAACCTAAGTGTCTTCTGGGCTAGAGTGCATAGGCTCTTAATAAAAAAACGCGATTCACCATCAGCGATTGCATCATTGCTTACCATCAGGCGGGATCGCAGTCAAGCACCGATTTATAGCATGTAAAAAAGTATTTATGCATTTTGAACGAAAAATTCGTAGTTTATTAAAAAATATAAGAAAATTTTGTTTTTTTTACTTTATAGATTCTGTCTGTACTCTATACAAAATTTTTTTTTCGATGTGTATTGTCTTTATTTATTTATTTTATTGTTCATTAACCCTTCCAAAACCACAGCTCTATGTTTTTGGTTTTCCGTGTGTCGAGATTGTTTCCTACCAACTGGAGGTTGTCTAACCTAACCTAACCCCGTTCACTCCACCCAGAGCGAGCGGGGTTGTTTGATGATTTCCTACCGCTAAAGAACCTCCTACTTCATTTTCTAAAGTTCAAACAAGTAAAGTCCGTACCTGCATGTTGCTCTATATAGTGCACAATTATCATAAGTCGAGGGCACACTAAAGATAAACTATTCCGAGCGCATTCTCTACAACATTTTTACGACATTTCCTTAAGTCTGGGACACAACTGATACCGTCGCATCGCGATGTTTTAATCTTTTTTAGGGTTCCATATCCAAAGGGTAAAACGGAACCCTTTTACTAAGACTCCAATTCGCGTTCGTCTGTCTATCCATCTGTCACTAGGCTGTATGCTGCTATCTATCTAATGAACCGTGATAGTTAGACAGTTGAAATTTTTACAGATAATGTATTTCTGTAGCCGCTATAATAATAAATCCTAAAAAAAAGAAATATTTATATCTCATATAACGTGCTATTTTTTGCTATTTTTGCTACGGACGGTACGGAACCCTTTGTGTACGAGTCCAACTCGCACTAGGCCGGTTTTTCATTCCTTTTGTTTATGTTGAATTCTGAACTGGGATCATCTTTTACAATGCTTTCATCTTTTCTTTGTTTGTGAGGTTTTTCAGCTAAATAACATGAGAGAGATAAATGTTTATGTTAAATGCCAAAACCTTAACGTCTGCATCCGGATATTGGTTTGCATTATGAATTTATGACTTAAACATACAAAAGTATCAGGAGCGTTTACATCTCACGGTATTTCAAATCAATCAATTAGTCAGTTAGATTATATAACCATACTAAAAAAAGAATGTGAAATTAACTCTGTCTTTCTATCTGTTTCACGGTTAAATTATTTACCGATTTTGATGGGTACAAAGAAAACTTGAACTCAAAGAAAGAATAGGCTACTTTTTATCCGTCTTCGACTTTGCGTCCGCAATAACCAACATTCAAGGAGACAAACCCGCTGGCAAAAGCTAGTTTCAGATAAACTATAAACTGGCTCTTTTGAATAGTCAAGAAGTCAGTCAGAAAAATTATGCTAATTGAAATTCTAAAGCGTAGACCTCTAGAGAGAAGAATGTACAAGAAACTCCGAAAAAACACTTTCGTTTCTAGTCTCCCCGTTTGAGTGTACCAGTTTATCTACATCTATACGTATACATCATCATCATTTCGGACGAAAGACTTCCACTGTTGGACATAGGCCTCCCGCAAGTTTCGCCACAATGAAAGGTCCTGTGCGTCTCGCATCCATCGGATTCCCGCAACCCTTACCAGATCATCGGTCCACCTTGTAGGAGGCCTTCCAACACTACGTCTTCCCGTACGTGGGCGCCATTCCAGAACCTTTCGGCCCTAACGGCAATCTGTTCTGCGAGCAATGTGCCTTGGCTATTGCCATTTAAGTTTGGCAATTCTTCGTGCTATGTCGGTAACAACCTTGATTCTTCTGCGGATATCCTCATTTCTGATTCCATAATGCAAAGAAACTCCGAGCATAGCTCTTCCCTTTGCCCTTTGGGTGACTTTAAGTCCTCTGATAAGCGATCACATCTATACACTAATATTTTAAAGAGGTAAATTTAGTTTTCTTGTTTGTAGGAAGCAATCTTTAAAAGTACTGGTCCGATTGCTGCAATTTTCCACCGATAGAAAGCTGCTTTATTTCAGAGTGACACACGCTATATTTGGTTAACCCTATATTTTATGCATGCGGGCGAAACCGCAAGCATAAAAGCATAAGCTAGTAGAAATATCGTGAGGTGTAAACGATCTTAAGATATAAGACGTCCTTCCTATTGTACCTCATATCCTAATAACAAGGATGTACATACATTAGTAAATAATCAGAATCGTGCTTCGTTTGCCAATCAGGGATTGAATGACTAATTATAATAAAGTGTCATTCAGTTCTGTAATTATCATTGAACGATTTATGCTAAGATTTGTGTCCGACAATGGATTTGCTCATGTAACTTTTTGTAATTCATATCAGGTATTGCAGTATGTATTAATATAAGATAACTGCCTATAGAATTTGTTGATTTATACAGACTTAGTTTTAATATATGCGAAAACCGAAACACGTGTATTTTTATGTAAAGAATCTATGTACTTACATACAAAATTCCGTAACTGTATCATGAAAAATCATAAATTTATTATATCAGCAAAAATACATAGTCACCGGGCCTAAAAAATTTAACATGTTGTAAAAGCTATTGAAATGCATTCTGAACAAATTATATTGAGATTTCATCTATATTAAAAATAATGTTGTAAATCAGTCAGACGGGTCCGTTATCTACCAATTTTTCTCTTCTCATAGGCCTACATGGACACTTATGAAACGAATTCACGACTATATAGTGCATGCTTTGGTTAGTCGTCTCTTATTTTTTTTTTTGTTTTGACATGCTGCCCACTGGGAACTCCATCCGACACATACTCCTGTATCGTGGGTGCACAAACACGTAACTCACGTATACAAGACACCTAGACCAATTGTTTATAGGCTATACAAACATAAATTGCTGATGCGTGAATCGAATCCGCGACACGCAGCGCAGCAGCAGCAGCAGCCAGTCCTGCTTGTATGACAATGTATGTCTAGGTAAGTAACGTTATTCTAAATTCAACATGGCGGACCACTGAAGACGAAGAAAACTAATCACAATAAATCCATTATACAACGGACAGTATATTGAAACCTTAGTTTCTAAAAATGTTTTTATAGTATTCTCTTGTTATTATCTCTAATTCTTACAGCAGTATATTCCTGTCAAATTAACACTAAGTAGACAGGCACTCTGTTCAAATTGTACAAAATACCATTAGCACTAAAATAAAATGTAAAACACACTCGTAATACAGGAACACATTACAAAAAGGAAAAAAAAAAGTGACTAATGCGTGAATGCGTGAGTTTTCAGATACACGTGACAGAAGTGTTTCTTCGCAGTTGATTTGTTGTATTTTTACTAACAGCCACGTGTTTGGAACACGCAGATTGTTACTAAATTACAACATAATACAACAGGGTTTGTCAACCCAGAGCCAATAATGACAGCTGAAAAGCATTAAAAATTATATTGCGGAGCTCGTATTTGTGTGCAACTGCAGGCGCAGTTGATTTTTATTATTGATAGGTTTACGCTTGACCGCTATCTTACCTGATAGAAAGCAATGATGGGTTTTTTTATGGTGGGAAAATCGTCTAAAGACAACCCCCGATCTTGGGCAGAGCGGGAGATAGTTTCACACTCTTACTAACTAAAAACCAACCCTGTTCCTTCAAGCCTTCATACCAGGGCTCGAGCTATCTTTCGAAACTAACTCAGGCCCCAGTAGGCTTCGACCCAGCTGGGCCCCTGCTGTTGCTGACTACTCTTTGAGGCGCGCGGGAACAGTGTGCGCCATCGACAAAAGCAATGATGTGGTCGAATGATGGAGCGCGCTTACCTAGCAGACATAATCAGTCTTGACGAATTCTCAGGTTGTAGCCATCAGGAACCACAGATACCTGCAGGACATTCCACTTCATATCTGTAGGCACAGTTTCTGTATACTAACTACATACTCTCATAGTCCGATGAGGCGGCAAAGGACACAAACAAAGTGAGATCAGGCGCACAATCAATGGCCACATCACAACTTCGAAACTCCGACTTTCTACAAATAAATTTCTAATGGAAAATATCAATAGCATTTTTTGCCCGACCTGGCAATTAAATCCGGCACCCTTCACTCAGCATTCGCCCTTGCCACCACGAGGTCAATGGGGCAGTTCAGGAGGGTATAGTTCTGATACTCTACGAAGCAATGAACTTTGGCACACTTCCAAGAATGTCGGTCTCGAAGAATGGAGAAAGATTCTCGCCATCTATGATGTATAGAACAGTGCCAGATGCCAATTTGGTTATCTATCTTCTGAATTTAGCTCCAGTTTCTTCTCCATTGGACCTGAATCTGAATGCTATTGAACAGAAATGAAGCCTTTTATGGGTTGACGGCGAGCAGTCGAAGCCTACCGGGGCCAGGGTTATCCAAAAGAGAAGCTCGGCCCCGTTACGAAAGGCAAGAAGAAACGGGGTGGGATTTTTATTCAGTAAGAGTCTGGCACTATCTCCCGCTCGATGTCATTTGAATGATTTTATCCCCAAAAAAAAAACTTTGTTGGGGCGTTGGATTTCAACATGTGGTCACCCCTTTACCATGAGCTCTTAACGCGTTCCATTCGCATCTCTCCACTCCATCAAAGAGAAGGAAACGCACGGTTTTTTAGGGTTCGGTACCTCAAAACGAAAAACCGGTACCCTAAAGGATCAGTTTGCTGTCCGTCTTTCTGTTCATCTGTTTGTCAAGAACCTTTATGGCGGAAATGCGTGGAGGCATCGGGATGAAATTAAAAACATATATGTACTTAAATCTGCGGTCCCTTGAAGCTGTGAAAAAATCGAACTTCAGAATTAATGTCGCAAAAAATACACGTTTTTTGCGACATTAATTCTGAAGTTATTCCGTGAAAAACGTAAAAAACGTGTATTCCGACACTCAAGGGAACCAAAATTCATAAGGTATTTTTCACCTAGAATCCTGAAATTTGGCGTAAAGCAGTCTCATCTCATAGCACAAATATAGGAAAATGAAGATACGTAACAAAAAAAGACCTTTTTTTCGATTCTGAAAAATCTTCGTAACTCAAATCGAGAATCGAACTGTTTTCATAGACAAGTTTGTATGAAACCCTCAGTGCGCGAGTGTGGTTTTTTTCCAGTTGTCAACCTTGGTCATTCACAAATTCCCTGTAAATAAATAAGTGTACGTAAATACAGCAGAAAAAAAACCGATTCAAATTCTAAACATACCAAGCGGACCCAACCAATGTCATGCAAAAAACATTTACCAACTCAATTGCGTAGTTACTGTGACGTCTCTCAATTCCACATCGCCGTCACGCCGGCGTCTGGCCACAAGGTTATCAATAGATAAGTAGCCAACTAATAACATCATACAGTGGTTTTCCTTTCACTTTCAACTGGTAAACGACTCCGTTGACCGCAGCCGTGCCTTCTCGTATGGACGTCATGCGAAAGTGTGTTGATAAAACGAACTGACGTGAGAAGTCTTGTGTCTTGTGGTGGGAAGGGTCTTTCGGCTCGGCGTTGCATCTCTACACGCAAATCATCATGCGTGCAAGGACTGTTGCCTCCAGATCCCGTGGTGGCAGGCCAGCAAGGAGGCTCGCCGCTTCGCGGGTATTGCCATGACTCTCTGGCATGCGTTCAGCTGGGCTCTCGGTTGCTGCCGCAGCTACGGCGCCCACACTGGCGCCCCGTAAAGAGCCATGGACGGAACGATTCCTGCGTAGAGCCTCCGGCAGGAGGCGTCAGGGGTTATCAATAGATAAGTACCCAACTAATAACATCATACAGTGGTTTTCCTTTCACTTTCAACTGGTAAACGATTCCGTTGACCGCAGCCGTGCCTTCTCGTATGGACATCATGCGAAAGTGTGTTGATAAAACGAACTGACGTGAGAAGTCTTGTGTCTTGTGGTGGGAAGGGTCTTTCGGCTCGGCGTTGCATCTCTACGCGCAAATCATCATGCGTGCAAGGACTGTTGCTTCCAGATCCCAGATCAGATGGTGGCAGGCCAGCAAGGAGGCTCGCCGCTTCGCGGGTACTGCCATGACTCTCTGGCATGCGTTCAGCTGGGCTCTCGGTTGCTGTCGCAGCTATGGCGCCCACACTGGCGCCCCGTAAAGAGCCATGGACGGAACGATTTCTGCGTAGAGCCTCCGGCAGGAGGCGTCAGGGTTTATCAATCAGTGACGAAGGTTCCATACAACTCGATTCCCACCGGCTTCCCTTCAGAAGTTTAGAACACAACCACTCTCTATCGTAATTGAGAAATGGCACAATCAGTAATTATAAAACTACAAAGAAACATTACAAAACGCCTACACTAAGTATACACTATGGACATTAAATCAACAAAATTGGCTTTTCAACAACATGTTGCTTTAAAATAAGCCGCAGGCGCAATCGGCTTTTTAGCGTTTAAATTTCTATACAAGAATACGTCATGACGTCACACAAAGGTCGATGAACCTGCGCGCTCTAAAGCGCTCCGGCAAGCCGGTTTTTTTTCGAGTTATTTGATAGAGTTTTATTGAATCGGCTTAAAAACTACTAGACTGTTTTTAAAAATTCTTTCACCACTCGAAAGCTACATTATCCACGAGTAACACAGGCTAAATTTTATTTTGGAAAAAAATAGGGTTCCGTAAGATATTTGGGTTTTTCGGACACAAGGTGTAAAAAATCAACCAGAAACATTACTTATTTTGCGTACGCTGCCTGAACTATTAAAGATAGAACCGTAAAATGTTCTAATTAATTGTAGATCTTATAAATATCTACAAAAAAGTCAGCGAAACAGTATACCTATCTATGTCGAGTGAGGCACAACAACCATTTTTTTATCTAATCATCTTGATTTTTTTTTGGATTACATTTGAACGCATTTATTTTACTCATGCTATTGACCCTTATCAAAATAAATTATTTCATCACTAAGTACAGTTTATGTAGATAATATTTGGTCTTTGAATGATTAAAATTGGACGTTTGGTTTTGAAGTTAGGGCGAAATTAAAATATTACGATTTATGCTGGACGGCCCAAGCGTCACCAAGGCGGGGCTCGGGGGTGCGCGTGCGGGAGGTGAGTTTAGATCTATGAGTAAGGTCGTGCGCGAAGTCTGATAATTTTCGTGCGATTTTTTTTAGATTTTGTTCTTAAAACTACACCTACGCAAAAGTTCTTCTCAGAGCTGGTTTTTTTAAACATTTTCATATATCCCTTTACAATAAATATCAACATGCGTAATTCAAAAACAAGAACGATTATCTGACCTAGCAATTATTTCTATAGAAAAACGTTCTTTACTAAAAATTAAGAATCTTCCCGGCTTTTATGTCTTAGCGCACTTTGTAAGAAAGAATAGACGAATAGCTTTAGAGTATAAGTAGTATTATTAGTACTTAGTCAATTAAGTTTTGTTTAATTTACATCATATCATCATTTCACCACAAACGGCTTTTATCAAAGCCACTTCTATTATGCTTGCAAGTAGCGTTGCCAGGCGTCCGGATAAAGCCGGACATAGTCATGCGGTCCGGTAGGGTCGGGCGTGTCCGGCCAAATTTGAGCATTTTTGGCTTTTGTTAGGCTTTTTAAAGACCATTTTGTTTAGAATTGTCATTAGAGTTTTGCCTTACCTTGTATCGCTAGCACAAGCAAAGTGGACATGTAATAGTATAACAATAATATCACTTAATCTTATGGTTTTTTCATTAGAATTTAAAAAGATTTCATGAATTTTATTAGACTTAAAAAAAATGTCGGCCTTTTTGACCAAACGTCCGGCTAAATAGGATAGATTGTCCGGCTTTTCAGTTCCAAGACCTGGCAACCCTACTTGCAAGACACTGTTTCAATATCTCAGTGCTTACACGTATAGTAAAAGTGGACTGAAGATACATCTGCCTATACAAGACTGAAGCCAGGATGCCAATCACAGATTTTCGGTAAGGACTCAAGACTGCGTGCCCGCGCTCGGAGTAGGCTAGGCAAGCATTTTTTTTTTTGCTCCGGCTTACCTCTCTCAATATTTCACGCTTCGCCACTGTTATCAATAGATAAGTAGCCAACTAATAACATCATACAGTGGTTTTCCTTTCACTTTCAACTGGTAAACGATTCCGTTTCCGTGACCGCAGCCGTGCCTTCTCGTATGGACGTCATGCGAAAGTGTGTTGATTAAACGAACTGACGTGGGAGGTCTTTTAATGACTTCTCTCGCTGTAGAGTAGTGCGAGAGAGACTTTCGCCATGGCGATGACCCTCTGAAATGCGTTCAGCTGGGCCTTCGGTTACTGTCGCAGCGACGACGCCCAAACAGGCGCCCCATAAAGGGCCATGGACCGAACCGTTCCTGCGTAGAGCCTCCGGCGTCTGGGGTTATCAATAGATAAGTAGACAAACGTTTCTGTTGACTACAGCCGTGCCTTCTCGTATGGACGTCATGCGAAAGTGTGTCGATAAAACGTGTGAACGTGGGAAATATTTTAATGACTTCTCCCGCTCTAGGGCGTGTCAGACTTTTACTGACTGAAACCCATTCGTTTGTTCCTTCTTTGCCTTGCGTTCCAGAGCTGCGGGGGTTCATATTTATTTAACCCATGGTCCACTAAGCTTCGACCTTGTTTACCCCTACGGTATGCTAACATCTCTTTGAGGCGCGTGTGGAAAACTATGTGCCTGCGACGACTGGGGCTCGATTCTTACTGACAGTCAGACGGCGAGCTACCATTGCCATTGCTTGTCGTCGGCAAGCCCACACCTATGATAACTGATACTCGTCCACATGAATCCACTCTATCTATATAAATAACTCAAAAACAGCATGAAAATCCGTTCGGCAGATTTTGAGTTCATCGCGTTCATATAGACACTATAGACAGACGCGGTAAGCTACTTTGTTGTCTTATTATATATAAATACTAGCTCCTGCCAGCGGCTTAAACCTACGTAAAAGTCGGTTTCTCCATGCAAACTTTGGACTCCCTTTTCATCCCCTTAAGGAGTGAATTTTTAAAAATCCGTTATTAGCAGCTGTGAAATTTTAAAATTGTAGTTTCTGAGATTTCGTGATTAATCAGTGAGTGGTATTTCGCTTTTATATGGATAGATATGGATCTTTGTCGTAAATAAAGTGTTTACTGTATCATTTAATTTAATAGATATTGGTCTCTGAGGCACCCAAAGATTGATTGACAGAAAAGGGCCTATGGCAAGATGCAAACATCTGTACTTTTGCGAGTAGGTAATAGTAGGTATAACGAATCAAATTAACAAAATATTGTTCATATACTTGGAGAATGTGCGCAGGAATTACATGACTTGATTCCACTATCTCATTTCTACCATCGAACAAGCTGACGAACGGCGAGTATCCACCCTTACGTTGTTGAAACCTCCAGACCAAGCGTTTCGCCTCTTTATTTATACCACGTACATCGAGAGACTGAAACAATTTGCCTGCTACGGTCTTCCCGTCCGATTATTATAATTTAGGTGTCTTCAAGCCCAAAGCAAGAGTGAATAGGCTCTTAATAAACTAGTGCGCCTCACCATCAACGATTGCATCACTGCTTACCATCAGGTTCGCAGTCAAGCACTAGTTAATATCAATAAAAAAAATATAAAACTACATTGATATCAATCTAACACTCCGCTCTCCCAAGCATTTTATATAACCAATCCTCAACGACTCCTATCAAATAATTACATACTTTACGATAGTTTATCACTAGTTCGAACCGGTTTGGAGCGGATTTCAACAGGATTGTAAATTAGTATCTGGATATTGCTGGACAGCATAACTCCGCAGCACATGATAGTGATAGATACGAATACTGGAATAGATAAAACTATCAATTAGTTTGAAATCAAAATTAGAACAAGTCTTGATAAGGCTATTTATAAATCAAGGGTTTCTGGGTGTTGTAACTTGTAAAGAGGTTATTGCGGAGTTGCAAGAGGATACCATTCATCATCATTACAGCCAAAAGACATCCTAGGTCTTTCCCAACTACAAAGTCAAAGTCAAAAGGTTTTATTTCACATAGGCCTACATGGGCTCTTATAAAACGTCAGAAGCTAGTGCACGGTTCCAAATTGGTCGTTTCCTACGGAGAAGAACCGGCAAGAAACTCCATGGTTACTCTTCTAAAAAAAATGGTTGTTCTTACAATATTTCCATATTACAGTATTAATAGATATTAGACAGGTGTATATTGTTCTCAAAAGCACAATAAAAATAATCATATTAAATAAGTGAGTCATAAAAGGATGTAATCTAAGAACTCGCGGAATCTACAGTGACTTTGACTTTGTCTTACAGCTCAAAACACAACATTATTTTTAGTATATAAAGCGAAACCTGAATATAGTTCGTCCGTCTGTCTGTCTATCTGACGGACTCTTGAAGCTGTAAAATAAATCAAACTTGTTAGTTAACGAGAAAAAATGATACTTCGGTTTATGTGCCAAAACACGTACATTTTGACACTCTCCAGGAAATCAAAATTAATAAGGTACCCAGCTTCCTGAAATTTGGCATAAAACGCTTTCATCGTCTTATAGCACAAGTAGCTATAGGAATATATCTGAAAACTATAACCCTTCAGATACCGTCAATTAGAGACACAATAGTAAGACAATAGATGCGCGGCCACCGGTGGTCGCTTGGGGATTCATGAATTAAATTTGTTGTTACGTCACAATTCTTTTTTTTTTGCGTTTCGGAAAAATCTTCCGAGACTTCATTCCGGAATACATTACATTAAGTTTGTACGGAACCCTCAGGGCGCGAGTCCGACTCGCACTTGCCCAGTTATTTGTTTTGCATATATGATTTGAAGATACTAATAAATGGGAAATGGGAAAGTGTGTGTGTCTATTTGTCCGTCTTTCACGGCAAAACGGAGTGACGAATTGACGTGATTTTTTAAATAGAGATACTTTTTGTCTCTATCTAACCCCCCACTTCCCAGAGGAACCGTGTTACCCCGAATTTAACGCGAGCGAAGCCGCGGGCAAAAGCTAGTTGACTATAAATCTGCACTAAATCTGTACTGAATAGCTAGCAACACCGACAGTATTTATATCATTACTTCAGTAAATAATCAATTGTTGGCCCCCATGTCAGCTCTGACTTGTTATCGTATCTCTCGTAAGAGATAGTTCCAGTAAACATTCCTTAGACTTTGATCGATAGACTTTCATTGACGTCGCGGGATTGGGTCAGGGGGGCAAGTGAAATGGATTAATGGAATCTCTCCAACGTTGATTTATTTGTTGCTATGAAAACAATGGCTGCAGTATTACGTATTTATAGGTATTTATCGTCAAGGCTGGATTTTTTAGCCCTTTCATACTTCCCTTTATCTATAACTAGCTTTTGCCCGCGCGGCTTCGCTCCCGCTCTTCCCTACTCCACTCTACTATACCCAACTCTACCCTACTCTACCCTACCCTACTCTACACTACTCTACCCTACACTACTCTACCCTACTCTACTCTACTCTACACTACCCTAATTTAATTTTTTTTCCATAAGAACCTTGTCCTCGCGATAACAATCACAACAAAAAAAAAAAATCAGCCAAATCGGTCAAGCCGTTTTCATGCTATGTCGTGACAACGGAAAACGGGGCTCATTTTTATATATATAGATATAAAAAAATGAATCGCTAAATGTGTTGTTAAGCGCAAATCTCGAAAACAGCTGACCCGATTTCACTAATACTTTTTTGTTGTGTTTGTTATTGTGAGGAGAAGGTCGTATGAAAAAGAAAATGAAAATTAGGGTAGTTAAGGGTAGAGTAGGGTAGTGTAGGGTATAGTAGGGTAGAATAGAGTAAGGTATAGTAGGGTGCAGTAGGGTAGAGCGGGAGCGAAGCCGCAGGCAAAAGCTAGTTTTTTAATAAATACAAAAAATTGGCAAAAGTAAATAAGAAGAAATCTCAAAATTGTCCACGAAAATTAGTCACAATTGGTAAATTCATTCCAGCATTGCGTTTCAGGGGGTTTAGTTTCGAAAATCAACTCATGGCCCCAGTGGGCTTCGGCCCTGCTGCCCCCTACAATTTTGTTGAAGCCCGCGAGCCTCATTTATTGTGAAATAAATATTGATATTTACGTTCGAACTCTTATGCCTTGATCACACGTACCGAGTAAAAGGGCTAAACAGTAAAATGTTGCTCGGCCGAGACAGTGATGTAGAGATAAGTGGTAGGCCGCACACTCAGCGCTGTGTTTACACGTACCAAGTACTCGGCCGAGGGCACTGTCTCGCCCTTTTACTCGGTACGTGTAGTCAAGGCATTAATGACAATTCAAGAAGTCATGAAATGAATTTACGTATGTATAAATGTCGAAATCCGATAATTAAATTCCAATTGTGTTGCTACAGATGTTTGGTGTTATCGAAAGTGTTCCAAATAAAAGTGGAACACAAACATTTAGAAGTTAAAAGTAGGACAATTAGTTTTTCAAGGACAGTCTAATAACGCTTAGAAATTTTATGTATTGACCTCTTCCGTCAATAAAATTATAGGCAGTCCATGGAAGCACTCATCATACTAATATAAAAACAGCAAAATTTTGTATAAGTTATAAATCCATCCAAAAGCCTATATGAGTATTAGTTTTCCATAAGTCGCAAAATTTTCTCACCTACTGGGGGTGATCACCGGTAGGTAACACATATAGATATCACACAACGCCGTCAAGTCCCAAGCTAAGCAGAGCTTGTGTTATGGGTACTAGAATACTTATGTATATATTTCTAAATACATACATATTATAGATAAATTACACTCAGATCTAGAACAAATGATCATGCTCATCACATAAACATTTGTCCTGGGTGGGAATCGAACCCACAATCTCCGGCACAGCAGTCAGGGCCACTAACCACTAGACCAACAGGCCAGTATGTATGAAGGTACGTACGGATACGGATCAAACATTGCACACGGGTAGACCATGTCTTTGAATAGCACATAAGATACTGTTATTCTGAGAGAGTATGTTCCTACAATAATATCTATGCATGTACTTAAATTTTCCTCTTGAATAACTCTGTCTAGGTACTGTTGAGAACTGTTTCAAAATATGTATAGTAGTTTTTGAGTTTATCGCGGTCATACACACAGACAGACTAATGTAATGCTGGTCGTCATTTAACCTAAGAGTAACGTAGGATAGACATCACAAGATTCGGTCCAGATTGCTCATTTACGATTATGAACACTTAGCAAAAAGCTAGCTTTCACACATTCACTAAAAATAATCACTACGCTTGTTAGTGGTGTTCATCATCATCATCATCAGCCTTTTTTTTAATGTTCCCACGGCTGGGACTCAGGCCTCCTCTCTAGAAGAGGGAATGGGCCATAATCCACCACGCCGGCCCAGTGTGGGCTAGTGGATGTCACATGTCTTCGACTGTTAGAAGTGTTAGAAATGATAATTATCATTATTCCACATAATGGAACATTTGCAGCTGGGTTGAACTGACTCCATAGTCCCTTAGCAGCGTGGACATCGGTCCACGTCCCAACTGGCCTGCATGTTGGGACGTGGACTAATGTGATTTCGTTTCGTAAAAATCTTCAAAGTGAACCGTAAACATATTTAAAAAAAAGTAAAAGTTAAATTATTATTAACATTTTTGAGTAATGTATGTGACTTCACCCCTAGACCAGTGTTGACCCGCTACTTGTAGGTTTCGCTAGAGATGTGCCGTCACCGGCAATATTGCCCTGAAGTGGAAATATTGGTGCGAATATTGCCGGGAATATTACCCGATGTATGAATATTGGTGGCAATGTTCATACATCGCACATCTTTAGTCTTGTCCCGTTTTTAAAAGTAGTTATCTTAGTACACTACGCTCCACCATCTTGGGAGACCGTTACCTTGCTCCACATCAAACCATATAAACAAAACGAAAAACCTCATTTCAGTACCTATTACAAAATCCAGAAAGATTACATCAAGCCCTGATGTAACCCCGCATTGATTTTATTGCTCTGTAAAAAAGGGGTTACACACAAACAATTCTCGCGAAAATGGGTGAAAACAAAGCTGTAAACCCGTTTGGTCGGGTAACCCAGATTTGCGAGCTATATATACGGATATGACGTCAGACGGTACTGGGGTTAACTGGGCAGTTATATCATTATGTGGGATTACGGCCGTGCCCGGGATTTGCCCGCTTCATAAGCTTTCAGATTTGTAGGCTGAAAATCTTTTGTAATTTTCTTGCTACCTCAGTATATTTCATCTTTTTACAAAAGAGGTCACATTGTTGCAAAGTAGCTTGGTTCCAAGATTACTCGAGTTGCAAGGTTATTAGGTTATTCCAAAGAGTCACTGCAGCCTTAGAATGTAAAATCATAATAATTATTAATTAAAATTATAATTATTATTTAAAATTATAATTATTATTATTTTCTTATTTTTCTACAAGAGGAAACTAAATGCCATGTAAATTAAATGCATTTCATAGATTTTAAAACTACTCATCTGTGTGATTTCCACGTAATAACCATTTTCCATAGTTTTCAAAAAGTCGCTACTTAGTCACAATAAATGTTGAAAACTTTCAGTTTTATTTTCAATCTTTTTTTACTGTCCACTAAGTCCGCTGTTATTGATGGAAATGACTTAGTCGACGATGGAGCAAACGCTTGCCTAGAATTAACGTTTTCACTCTTGACTTGAAGACATTAAGTTGTAGCTATAAGGAAATTTAGACTCGGACAAGGAATTCCACTTCTGAGCTGGACGCACAATGAAAATTCCCTAAAATCATTTGTTCTTATGGTTACCTACCTGGTACCATTTAGGAGCCATTAGATTTGCAATAGCTAACCTATTAACCGACCTTTATCTCCCAACTCAGCTTCACTACAGACACAGCTGTACAAACGTCATAAACCCACTTTCAAAATCTACATCCTTAGGATACTCCCTTTCCTAGAATCCATTTCCAAACAGACGCGTGACCGGTTTCGCCCGAAAGCCCAGTTTACGACATAGTTCTAAGTTTAGTGCCTTTTGGTTAAGCCAATGACGTACGATCTGGATTTAGAATATTGGGGTGCTTTGTATGGTCTAAGGTCGGGGTTATATTGTTAGCTTTAAGGCAAGCTGTTCGTGGTCGAGCCTCGAGTCTCTGCTCTCAAGGAAATATCTTGAGGAAACCGGCACATGTCATCATTCAATAAAAAACACAAAGACACGTGCCATCTACCAAAGAACCTGGATCCGCATAGTTGATTATGGTCCACTTTCAATTATAGAGAGGAAGCCTGAATCCCAGTAGTGGGAACATTAAAAAATGGCGTCTAAAGGGAGATATGAAAAAGTGCAAGTATATGCTTAACACAGAATTGCAGCACTAGTAGCCATGTACCCACACTCTCCTTTCTCTCACTCTCATAGTCCGATAAGACGGCAAGAGTCTGTCGTGGCCGGCGGGAGTGAGGTACAGGAACTAGAACAAAGAACCAGAAGATTATTCTTATAGTGGTAAACTAATGCTTGATCCATCATCAGCCTAACTAACGTAACTTTTCTGGAACTATTTGCGTGCTGTGGTCTTCCCGTCCGATTATAATTTAGGCGTCTTCAAGGCTAGAGTGAATACGCTCTTAATAAACTAGTGCGCCTCACCATCAACGATTGCAACACTGCTTACCATCAGGTGGGATCGCAGTCAAGTACTAGTTTATATAAGATAAAAAAAGCTAAAATATATTTTAATATAATCCTAGGTCAACCTTCCAATATATATGTGTATTACATCGTTAGATAGGTATAATAAAAGTTAAATCTTACTTAGTTTAGTAACTTAGTCCCTTCAAAGTTCCGGGCCTTGGTACAGTCCATGGTCCGGAGCAAGGAGGAGTGGCAGGCGGTCGCCTCCTTCTGCGAAACAGTAATGCTAGCAAAGGTCCTCCTGGCCGCACGCGCGAGGCAACATTCCTCACGCTCCAGCTGGCTCCAGGATTCCGATCCCGATTTCCAGTCACTATAGGCGCGCGCTTGCGGACCGCAAGTGGGTAGCTCGCTGTCCGACCGCCCGGTAATTTTCCGGAACGAACCCAAGACGTTGACGGTGCGTATTGCGTATTTTTCCATGAGCACCTCAAGGAGTTGTCAGCAAACCGTAGGGGTCCAGCAGGGTCGAAGCTTCGTATTCGTTTCTGAAAGGAAGGTTTGGCCCCGGTACGAAAAGCAACGAAGAGACAGGAGTGGGCTTATCTCCCGCTCAGCCCAAGAGCATTTCTTTACATTCTAAATAAGGTAAGAGAAGGCACAAGAAAAAAAGACGTGTGGCACTCGGAGACTGCCGCGGTAAAGCTATTGCATAGCATTTTTTATCAACATAAGCAATTATCATAGAAAAATATTATTTGTGATTGAAGTTGACAAGTTGCCATGACAACCATTTAGTGAGGGGTGTTAGGGTTTTTTCATTACGGAATTTCTGGATTCGGTCTCCACGCTCAAGGCAGGCGATAGAAGCTATGCAATAGCTTAAAAATCCACCCATTTAAACTCCATATAGTGTACCCACTACACCACTTTACCATCGCATGCACTCGTCCTACATTCTAAGTTTAGTAACCCCACTATGACGTGAATCCCGTTTCGGAACCTTAATATCGTAAGAGCGTATATATCGACCACAGTACGAGTATAAATACATTTTACGACAAGACTAAGTAGATACTAACACGGTTCGTCGAACTTACAAAATTCTGGGAAGATGCAAGATATCTTAAAAGCATAGCCGCGGTAGTGTTATGATAATATTACCATGGTATAGCCGTTGAGATATTTTTATAATGTACAGGGTTATTTGTAAAACACTGACAACCTCTCAGGACTATGTTACTAACATCATAAACAACTTTTGTTCTCCAAGCCCTCCTCTTAGTCTTCTAGTCCTAAGCCAACTAGAGCTTGTATTACGAGTACTGGACAACTGATAAACACAATTATACTTATTTCTAAATTCACACATACATACTACAAATAATAGATAAACCACACCCAGACACAGAACAAGTGATCATGCTCATCACATAAACATTTGTCCTGGGTGGGAATCGAACGTACTCCAGCATAGCAGTCAGGACAACTTATCACTAGAC
The DNA here is from genome assembly GCA_949319445.1 of Mythimna lalbum. NCBI lineage: Eukaryota > Metazoa > Arthropoda > Insecta > Lepidoptera > Noctuidae > Mythimna > Mythimna lalbum. Next base: position 11,152,454 of record OX439357.1, on the reverse strand, counting down.
CAATAGGCCAGTCAAAGTCTCTAGAAATGATGTACAATTATTTCCAAATCGGAGTGTGCTGAAAAAAGTTTGATGTGTTTAGATTTAACATTGATAGATCCAAATTTTCAGTTTGCAATTTAAATTTGATCCAGTTCCCGGTAACCGATTGAGCTGAAATTTTGCATACATGTGTAATGTAAAATTATTATGACCTGGAGCTGATCTGACGATGGAACCGGAAGGTGGCTATAGGAGCTCCGTAGTTAAACGACACAACCCTATCGAGTTTGGGTTCGTATGATTCGTCTTGACGAGTATTAAATATATAAGTATTCTATTCTATTATTCCGTGCTATAAAAGCTTACTATGAAAAAAATATTTTCATTAAAAACTTGTTAGACAGACTCTAGTTATAGTCGACGTCAGCAACTCGAAACAAAATACACTAGTTCCACAACCCATCAACTAGATCAGAAGCGTTACTCCTACAACTAGTTACAAGCATTACGTCAGTGATCTAGTTAGTATTGAGAACAGATCAGCTGAGGGGAATGAACCAGTAGCTGTTCAAGGATACGTGAGTAAGGGTATTTTCGTACCCACCGTGGACCGTGCCCACTGGGTTCGCGGAAAAAGGTGTTATGAATGATGGCAATATCGGGTTTGATTTATCTGAAAGTTTATCGTAATATTGTATAAGATGAATGGTAATTTGATTCTTTATTTATTAAGTAATTTGTACTGTGTGGCTTTATACAGTCACTCTTCGTTCATGAAACGGTAGCGTAATAGAATTGCTGCGGAAAAGAGGCTTATACCATTTGGTTACAAATTCAACAAATCCTTTTTATTTATTTCAATTCCAGTTAAAATCATGTCAACCGTTTCTAAGGTTAACCGGAACCAACAAATAGATCCTACGATTTTTGATTCCCTTGAGAGTGTCTTTAGAGTTTAATAATTAAGTTTAAATATTAACCCTTCAATACCGTCAATTAGAGACACAATAGTAAGACAATAGATGCGCGGCCACCGGTGGTCGCTTGGGGATTCATGAATTAAGGCATCCTAAAGTGATGATTCTTTTCTTGAGCTACCTCTAACCAGTCTACGCGGTAGACATCCAGGTCGCCTCGCCACCTCTTCCTAGGAGAAGAAGAAGTTGGGAGAGGCCTTTGCCCAGCAGTGGGACAGTATAGGCTATAAAAAAAAGTGATAATAGAAGTTTAGTCAATACCATGAAGTTTACTGGTAGTAACAAGTCCTGGCAAGCAAGTCAGGTATTTTCAATAGTCAAAATGGCTGAATTAGGTAAGTGAAGAACTACTTCATAAACTTTGAAAAACCTGCTTGTCATAGAAGCACATAATTCAGATCAACTAGCAGAAGGTGGTCTGTTGTGTACCCAGGTAGGCCGCTGTAAACTCAACTTGGCAAAATCGGGTTTTATAGACCCCTCGGATACTTGATTGATACCCACATCAGCGGTGCTCTTATTCAAAACATGAGCTACACATTCTTCTACTCAGTCGTGCACTCTTGATTCTTGTCTTGTTTCAGAATGGTGGTCATGTTTCAATGAAGTCCTGCACCACCGCCTCTCCCGCGATACGATGCAATGCAGCTTTGTGTCAGGCAGCTTGGGAGTTTTCATTTGCGCTGCAGTGTGTCACTGATTTGATGAGGTCCATCCACGGTGTTGGAGAACGTCCACGAGATCTTTTGCTTTTAACTTTCCATCGAATCCTTGTTGCGGGTAATATGCCCGAAGTAATTCAGAATTCGTATTTGCACAGACGACGATAATCTCTCTTTGAAAATTAGATCTTTAAGGATCGAAATATTGGTTCGCTGCGCGTTCTATGGGTTTCCAAGCATGCGTTTTCAGCACCAAATTTCCATTGCGTCAATCTCAAACTATTTAACGAGTTTACCGAATATCGAAAAGAAGAAAAAAGGGATACTTCATCCACAAAAACCCACGAAACAAATTCCGACTCCAGTTCAGGAAGTAATTAAATCGAACGAAAACCAAATCAAGATCGTTCAGAGAGTAAGAAAAACTAACAAATCCATCAAACTGTTTTTAAACCAAAAGCAATAAGGAAAAGTCGATACGAATGGAAGAACCTCGATGGAAGCATTCACTATTTCTTTGAAACGTAGCAGTTCTTACGATAAATTGTCCTCCATTACCGATTTATTACCAAATAAACTGAATTGCTGTTGTAAAACAACATTATTTGCGGCTACTGAAGACTTTATATTGTTTATTTCAAAGAATACTAGATGTTTATGGCTTTGTAATGGATTATTTAGTTGTGGAGAAGGAAGCAAATCAAGGGAATGCGGTTTTATATCGTTTGTAGCGCCAGCGGCAGAAGTTGCGATAACAACGTTGACTTGAACGTAAGAAGACTTAAAGTTGAGAGTGAATTGCTTACTTCTAGGTAAACTAACATCATCATCGACTACATCATTGGGATCAACTCAACAAGTTTTTCCTTCTATGATTCTCTGTTATTTATGTATGTATCATTTGCTTGCTATACTTACAGCATGTACCAAAACGTATAGCAAACCAACAATCTAAATCAAAAATGTTATACAAACATTTATCATTTCTTTATTTTTTTTATTTTAATCGTCACCTCACTAACCATCGTCTCCCAATCTATAAAGTTATTCTTTTGCACACTTGATCAACCGTTTTATATTTTTGGTTTCAAGAACCAAAACTCACCAGATGTGAATATTATGATACTTATAATAAGCTCTTTGTATCTCATTTTAAGATATATAAAAATCAAATACTGTTCGTTAGAGTTAAAAAAAATTGGGAAAATACAGTTGATTTTATAATTGATTGAAAGGTTGAAAGTAATATTAGTGAGAAATAAAATTCTTTGAAAGTAAAGTCTCAGATTCACAAATCCGGAAAGTCTATACCCCCCATTACTTGCCGAGAGTAAAGCCCTCTTCTCAATGACGCCAGAAGCTTGTACGTGCGCACACGCACGATCTAGGTTACCACGCAACTGGTGAGGATCCTTGTGATCCAAAATCTGTGTATACAGTAAAAGATATTAGTGGAGATGGTGGATTACGCAAAAGCTTTCACTGTGAAAAAAAACATGAACACTATTCTTTGAAATGAAATTGAAGAAATTTTTAAAATTGATGTTACATTTGTCTGTGAGATGGGTAGAAACGCTGATGATGTTGACACTGGAATGTGAGTTGACAAACACACACGAAGAGGCTTATTAGATATACGTACCATGTAGTAGATGAATTTGAGCAGTAGTAAGGAAAGGCCAGATAAAGCCAACTTTGCTTTGCGTTGTTAAGTACCCGAAAAACTAAACATGAACTGTTTTTCATTTCTATAAAATATTTTGTGATGGCTACAACTCGGGAATCTTTAAGTCAAGAGTGAATAGGTTTTTTCTAGGTAAGCGCGTTCTAGCGTCGACCGCATCGTTGCTTTCCATCAGGAAAGATAGGGAACAAGCGCGAACCTATCAATAATAAATATATAAAAGGTCACGAAAACGATAGAAGACGATCCCAGACAGCTTTAAATATGTCTTGATTTTCGTTTTTTAAATTAAGAATATCAATAAATGTAAGAAGGTTATTGACTGCTTTGGCTAATTTATTTGCAATTGTAATTTGACATATCCGGTCTACACTTTGAGAATCGATTTGTGGCTTATCTTTGTTAACAATAGGTGTGTTGATCATATAGTTATATATAGTAACATACTCATCTGAAAACTGACCAACGTAGATAAATTCGAAAAAGAAAAAGGTACTGTTCTTAGCTGTTAAGCTGGTTAAGAGTGGCAGCTTAAACTAAACAAAAGTAACGGTTCACGGTTGAGCTCTCCTGTCACGAGCACTAGACTTAATGGATACGGGAATCTACTGGATACGAAACGCAAAAGTCTAGTCGAATGGTGACGTAAAAGACCATCGGTTATATCCAGCAGTATAGGTATTATTTGGTTGCTCTGTTCAAAATAACATTAGAAATTTATGAATACCTTTTATTACTGTCCGTTCAATCGATTTTGACTTTTATTACGTTGGTGGCATGACAAATGGCGGCTGCAGTAAATAGTTCGCATTGTAACCACTTTTTTATTTTAATGACATCCTTATAATAATAATAATAACATTTAATTCAGACCACAAAAATCCATATAAAATTGTTAGTAAAAACTTAAAAATTAATGTTAGTGTCTATGCCTACGAAATAAAAGTTCGTCGCTTTCCTCGCGTCGCGAACCTATCAACAATAAAAAAAAATGTGTAAAATCGGTTAAAGAGGCAGTGAAAAGGTTTCTTTTCTATACTTAACGCCAATAGGGTATAGCATTGCAGGAAAACAAAACGTGTCAAGAGCTTACACACAAAACTGACATAGGTTTAGGCACGGTAATAGTATCATACAGTATTGTAACTCGGCCGTATCTTTGAAACAAATACCTACAGCCGCGCGGTACGTAAACATGCGATAGGGCTGCCCGCCTCCAGCATTCTAATTACATTTGCCTACTTTGTGTTTCCATTTAGTTTTGTGATTGTAAATATACTTACTTTTTTATACAAACAAAATACTTTGTGGATTGAATAGGAAGTATTCAATAAAAATGCGTGTTGTTTTTTGATCGGTAGATTTAAATAAAATGCTTTTTCTAGTATTATTCATACACATAGTACAATAAACCACTATTATTAATAATAAAATACCACGTCTTTACTTTGAATTATACAAACTAATAATAATCGCGCAATTATTGTAAAAAAAAATCGTCTTGCCCGCTCGTCACTGCGGCACAGTTGCGACGGCCGCGACTGTCACCATGCCGAGCCCATGCTACGACCGAGCCGCGTAGGTATAGTTCGCGTTTCGTCCGTTTGTATGAAGTTGGAATACTGTATGATATTATTACCGTGGTTTAGGTGACCAGACAATGTGCAATACGAATCAGTTCGCAAGTACGTGCGATGCGTCGTTCAAGCTTGTAGATTTTTACAATGTGAATTCGCACCACAGTTTCGTGTTTAGGCTCTTAACTATAAACAAACTACTAAGTTCACGTGAAACACATGTTATCGTAGTGTACCTACTATTAATAGTATCGTGTAAGTCATAAAACTTTATGTGCTAGTTAGTGGTGGTCTCAATAACACCGATACGAGTTAATGATACCTCTCGCGTAAACAAGGGGCTTGTTGCGCAATTCGTAAGTTCAAATCTTCTATCTTCTTCTTCTTCTTCTTATACAACGTGTAACGTTAAATGCGCAAAACCTCAGACACCCCAAATGATTCAAAATTCAATTGACTTAATTATGTGAGAAATAAAACATAAAAAAATAATTAAAGGTTTTATGAGCATTTTTAGTTTGTTTAAAATTCAAATCTGCATTGAAATAAGAACTTTTATTATTCCGTTTATCAGAAAATTTTATTGGACTACTACTATTTGTGTTTGTTTACCCTTTTGGGCGGTTTTACGCACGTGATGCCTAGCCCTATTCATAAATAGACAAGTCGACGTTTTTAATGAGGATTTTTTTGAAAAATTTAACCTATATTAAAAAGTGGTTTAATTGATTCTGCTCGTCATTCTGACCAAGCTAATTTCAGGTTTTGCGCATTTAACGTTACACGTTGTATATAATAGAGAAATACCCTCACTGATTGTCACGAGAATTGAAATATCAATGAGCAATAAAGCAATGAGAATTGAAATATCATGAAACTTAAACGTTTAATTCATGAATCCCCAAGCGACCACCGGTGGCCGCGCATCTATTGTCTTACTATTGTGTCTCTAATTGACGGTATCTGAAGGGTTAAAACGATCTAGTCAGTTTTACTTGGCCATATCATGAAGTGATCAATTTATACGATTTGGTCACGGCACTTATACTCATCATCATCATCAACCTTTTTAATGTTCCCACTGCTGGTACTCAGGCCTTCTCTCTAGGAGAAAGAATGGGCCATAATCCACCACGCGGGCCCAGTGCGGGTTGGTGAATGTCAAATGTTTTCGAATTTTCGCCTTCACCGTTTTGAGAGCAGTGGTGATGAAATAAATTACACAAAATAATGGGCCTGGCAAGGTTTGAACCCACTTATACTATCCCGCTACAAAGACCAGTAAAAGTGGAAAACAAATAGCAGGCCCATGTCCATTGATAAAAATTACATGATGTAAGATCAGAAACCATTACACCATAAACTCAATATCAAAGCTTGATTTATTTACTTTTCACGTGTCACTTTCGGCTACATCTAATGCCACAAAACAATAGCAATTGACCCATGATGAAATCGAACTACATTCCATCGACACCAATGAACGCGGTGACTTTATATTCTAGTCATATGACTTAAAATGTAAGAAGTCACGCTGCGAAGTGCTGCGAGTTCAATACTATCGTCGTTGATCGATCGGAATTGATCTTATTTATAGGATTTTGATTTGATTCAATGATTGTAACATCTTTGTTGCATGTGATTATATCGTGTGAAAGTTATATGATAAAGATTCGCTTGGTGACTCCTTCGCATGACCTGGTTAGGCTGTCCAGGGATCTTTTCAATGTCAGACGTGCGAGCTAGGAAAAGGGTTCGAACTATAAACCCTATATAGCTCCATCCTCCATCATGATTGACCTGTTGGTCTAGTGGTTAGTGGTTGTGACTGCTATGCTGGAGGTCGTTGGTTCGATTCTCACCCAAGAAAAATGTTTGTGTGATGAGCACGATCATATTGTTCTGTGCCTGGGTGTAAATTATCTATAGTATGTATGTATTTAGAAAATGAGTATGTTTATCAGTTGTCTAGTACTAATAACACAATACTTAGCTTGGGATTTTTGTTTGTATTTGTATATATTATCTCTTTAACAGTTCAGTTTAGGTCGTCAAATGGATCGCTTTAAGACTTCGTGGTAAGGCTTCTGTTACCACGGTTAAAGAATTTGTATTGTCGTTTAACATGTGTAACATAGTGTGCGATGTTGGTGATAGTTTTCTCAACGCAATTTTTTTCTCTAGTCTCGATCTACGAAAAGCCAAAGCATTGGTGGCCTAGTGGTAATGGCACCAACTTACAAGTTGTAGGTCGAAAGTTCAAACCGAGAAAAGCACTATAATTTGTGAATCTTCATTATCACTGCTCATATGGTGAAAAAAAGCATCATGTGGAAATTTGCAGGTCCTAAAACCAAAAATTTAAGAACACGTGACATCCATCAATCCGCACTGGGTCCGCGTGGTAAATTACGGTCCATTCCCTCTCCTAGAGAAGAGGTCAAGCCTCCAGAGTTCCCAGCAGCTGGAACATTAGAAGACTGATGACACTATACTGATATAATAATAATATTCCACAACTGTCACACAACACCATCTAGTCCCAAGCTAAGCAGAGCTTGTGTTATGGGTACTAGACAACTGATAAACATCCTTATATATTTCTAAATACATACATATATTATAGATAAATTCCCAGACACAGAAAACATTTATCATGCTCATCACACAAACATTTGTCCTGGGTGGGAATCGAACCCACGGCCTGCGGCATATTATGCGTTAATATTCGTATACAGATCTACTCATCTAGTGACTAGTGTAATGAACTTTTGTTTATCATTATCATCATACAAAGGCGTGGGATTTGTTTTGGCGTCTCACGTGGAGATATCCGTGGATCAGATTCAGATCTTAGATCTAAGATTACTTCATCTGTAGGCCTTTTATCTGATAACTTTGACAATGTTAAAAAGATCAATCGCACGACATTGCCGGGTGATACGGGCCATGTATGACGTGGCTCTATCTGTCGCCTTCCTATCGACAGTTTAAGACATTTAAGTATAGACAATTCTATAATGCTTCCTAGTTAAAAAAACCTTCAAAGTTAAGTTTGTTAAGTGATACATCTTCCCAGTAGTTCCTTTAATCTTCACCTTCTTGTTTTTCTTGACCTTATCTCATATTACTTGGGGTCGACGCAACACGTTTTTTCTTCCATTCTGTCCTGTCATCCGTCACTCTATCACTAACTCCCTTTTCCTTTCTTTTTTCTCTTTTATTCCCGATAATAAAACAGTTATTTTGATAAAATCTCCCTTTTAATGCTACTTTTACAAAATACAACTTATAAAAACCACTTGGACTAGACCTCAGTCATATCCAGCATTGAACAGCATTTCACGTTGAAATCAAACTCAAATTCAAAATTATTTTATTATATAGGCCAATATGGGCAAAAAACTGCTAGCACATGATTCCAATTGGTTGTTTTACATGGAGAAGAACTGGCAAGAAACTCCATGGTTACTCTTTTAAAAAAATCTTTTACAAACCATCGTCAGATCCAAGACCCAATAATATATTATCTGCTAACACAAACATCGGTAGTTTTACTTTTTCATTACAATTTCCCTAATCAACAAAGGCCACTTTGATGAAATTTGGTGAAACCTATTACTACATAAAATAGCGTAGCCCTTAACAAGTCTTCCAGTAGCTCACACCACATGCATTAAAACGTAACCCGAGCTATGTAGGACAGATCGATAACTATCAAGGACCCAATGACCCGTGACCATATGCGCGTTTAGAAACTCTACTTCTACATCCTCATTGCTTGAACGATGAAGCCGAAAATCCTATCTGATATCGCCGATTACGCGTATCATTTTGTATTCTTCTTTAAGATTATGGAAAGGGAAATGGATCTCTTTGTGGAATTACCGCTGATTAGATATCTCTTGTATACAGACTGATTTCCTAAAATCTACTATATGCCATCTGCTACAGTGCACGGTGCTCCTTTTGATCCCTCCACGGTCATAGAATCTTCGGTCCTTAAGGCTAGGACCGAAGATACTATGATTTAAAAATTAACTCTGAATAATTGTCATAATTAAAAATGATATTGCGTATATTTATATTCTAACATAATGATGAACGACCTGCAAATTCAAGCAGTAATGCTAGCAAAGGAGGAGGCCGACCGCATCAGGCAACGGCGCCCTCGCCGCCGCCGCCGCCGGGATTCCGTAGCCCGCTGTCCGACCGTCCGGTAACTGTCCGGACCGAGCCCAAGACGTCGTCCGCGCGCACTGTTCCCGCGCACCTCAAGGAACCTCAAGGAGTTGTCAGCAACAGGAGGGGCCCAGCTGAGTCGAAGCCTACTGGCGCCAGGGTTATCCGAAAGGAAACTCGAGCCCCGGTATGAAGGCTAGAAGAAATGGGGTGGGTTTTTAGTCAGTAAGAGTCGGACACTATCTCCCACTCCACCCAAGGGCGGGTTTTGTCATTGGATGATTTTCCCACCGAAAAAAAAAGTGTTGAACCAAATTTCGATGACAATGAAGACCAGAGATGCGGAGACAGCAGCCCTTTCTATGATGAGATGGAATTGTATTGTACAGATGAAAATATAAGACTGGGTGTGTACATCCCATGCATATGAAATAAAAATTTAAGTCCAATAACTACAAATACTGATGTCAGTTATTTATGTCATCTTTTCTAAGAAAGAAAAGCTACTAACAGTTTTTCTCAATACGCTTCCAAGCGTTCACCAATAAACAATATGAATAGCATAACACAATGGCGTGCCCAGCCGGATGGCTTGAGATTGCCAGTAAATTATAAATAAGTTCCGGTGTTATTGTTCCTAGTCTTAATCATGGTTTTCTTGAATAAAAAGTACGAAAATCACGAGACATTTTTTTTTTAAGAATCGACGACCATCTGTCGAAGCTGTCCATATCCATATAGCTATATTTCCGCAACTATCACACAACGCCGTCTAGTCCCAAGCTAAGCAGAGCTTGTGTTATGGGTACTAGACAACAACTGATAAACATACTTATATATTTCTAAATACATCCATATTATAGATAAATTACACCCAGACACAGAACAAATGACATGCTTGTCACATAAACATTTGTCCTGTGTGGGAATCGAACCCACAACCTCCGGCATAGCAGTCAGGGCCACTAACCATTAGACCAACAGGACAGTCAAATTAATCTATTAGCATGGTCTCTCTTGTCTTGTCAACATATACAGTATGTAATTTTGCCCTCCTCACAATGTCTGCCGTAAGACTGATGAGCTGCGGGCTAAAAAAGCCACTAATTGAGCCCATTACACTGAAGGCGACATCGCAGCAGACCAAAGCGAAGAGATGAGCTGACTAACTATCGGTTGGACTGACCTTCAATGGCCGAGGACAGACGTTTGTGAAAAAAGAGAGGGAGACCTTCGCCCAACAGTGAGACATAATGGGCTAACATTTTGTCCTGCTTTTTTCATTATTGATATTAACTCACTAATGGAAAGCGACGTTGTGGTCGACGATTAAGCACGTTTGCCTAGAAGTAACCTATTCGCTCTTGACTTAAAGATCCCCAGGTTATAACCAGGAAACACATATTCCAGTGGAGCACTTAGAAAACGTCAAAATTTATCGATTCCTATAAAGCAAAACTGGCAAAAAATTCCATGGTTACTCTTAAAAAAAGTCAGACCCCAATAATGAGGGGTTCTTCCCCCTTCACCCTGATATTGAACCTATCAATCATTAAATTGTCTTTATTATCTCTTCTACGTGTTCGTCTGCATCGAGTCTATATTCATATAACAATAATATTATCATTTCATTCGCCTCGTGTCCACCTGTCAAGATTTCTTAGTCATAAGTCAATGAGGTTGAGATAACAACCCTATTTATAGCAGGACCACCTAGTAACTCTTTGGACGACAATAACACAAATAAACGGGGGTATGCAGAGGAGCTCAGGACCCCCACTTCGCCAGTTACCTTTGAGTTTGAGTAACAGAAACATAAAGATATTTTTTTTAAATCAGATTTGGTGCAATAGTTCTTCATCTTAGCGTGTCGATGGCAAAACTGATTTAATTTCTGGCCTGGCCCAGTATTCGGCCGCACTGCCGTCCATTGATACTGTCATTAGATCGCTACGTGAACAGGTAACAGGGCACGTCTTGCAGATGCAAGGTGAGACATGGTCTGCGGAGAGATGATAAATATAAACACTAAATATAAACACTGAAGGTCAAAACTGTCGAGGGACATCATCCATCCCATAGTTAAAAATAGTTCATAGTCATCATTGATCAATATCATCATTTCAACCAAAATATGACTACCTGATACGCCCTCGCGCCCCGCCCAAGAACATGAAAAGTCATTGTATGATTTCCCACCTAAAAAAAATGCTGGACATATCCAACTATCGCCACAACGACCAGTCCTATACGCTTCGTATCTATTAGATTCCCGCGACTTTCCCCAGGGTTTCGGTCAACCATGTGGGAGCACTTCCAATGATTCATCTTGCGGTACGCGGTCGCCACTCTAGAACCTTTCGAGTATTGAAAATTTCTGCAGAAGAATCACATGGCTCAAAGAATCGCCAAACGTAAGTGATAGGACAAATCGTTCGCAGAACAGACGGTAGATGGGGTCTTTAGGCCCTGTAAAATATCTCCAATGAAGATCCACTTGCACAAGAAGAGCGATCCTATTGCCGGGACACAGGCAGATCCCAACTCCGAGCCCGGGGATCGTATCCGCAACGGTCCTCGGCAGCCGATCTTACTACCACTATACCAACAATATAGTACAAGTACTGAAGTTTATCAATACCATTGTTCCTTCGACGGAAACACCGTACAGCATTTTGCTTATAAACTGATGCTTAGAAAACGTGACTAACTAGTGCACAATAATACTCGTAGTATTTCTGATAATTTGTATTTACACACCCACGTTAAGGCTGCGGGTTTGTTCGAAAGACCACGGCCGGAACTCAAAGGGCAATTTAAAAAACATAGTGGGTTAACACCTAACCTGTTTTCCTTCAGTTTTTCCAAGACCAATTCGGCTTGATAGGACAGTACAAACTACCTTTACTTTTTTTTCAACCAGGCTTTCGGAATAAGACCAGAAAGAGTAGGATTTTACCCCGGGAAAACCATTCCGGTGCTAACCATCAGCACATGGAAGATCGGCTTTTTAAAATATCACCCCGGTACTCCCTCTCAGCAACGCCTGCTAGGACATCCCTGGGGAGACTAAAGACGTCTCCCAGAGCCTTGCTGCACACGGTAGTACGTGATCATTGTCTTCCCTGGAATCACGTAGATTAGGATGTAAATGTCAAAATCTAAATCAAAGCATTTATTTAAAATAGACCATTTGCAAGCACTTTTGAATATATCAAATGTCGGTCAGTCCCAAGAAAAGTAAAGCTAAATTGCACGTTCCAAAGCGTAGATCTCTATGGAGAAGAACGTGTAAGAAACTCCATGGACACTCTTTTAAATCATATTGTGTTACATATAATATTTGGTTACATATTTCTTGATGCTTCTATCATGTGAGCACAATGTAGATATTAAATAAAAATTAAAAATAATAATTAAAAGATAGAAACTGATGTAGTTTAAACACCCATGCACTAGATGCACGCATTTTCCTAATGTATTTCTTTCAAAATAAATACAGTAAATGTGTACATAGCTATGTATATTTAATGTTAAAATTACCATGAAAGGCAGACGGTCATCTCATGATACTAAGTCAACATACTCGTATACGTCATGTACACAGTCTGGAAGCCTTTTTTTTTTTTTTTGTCGGCGGGGAAAATCATCATTGACGAAACCCGCTCTTGGGTGGACCGGGAGACAGTGTCAGAGTCTTACTGACTAAAAACCCCGCGCCGTTCCTTCTAGCCTTCATACCGGGGCTCTAGTTTCCTTTCGGATAACCCCGACCCCGGTAGGCTTCGACCCAGATGGGCCCCTCCTGTTGCTGACAACTCCTTGAGGCGCGCGGGAACAGTGCGCGCCGTCGACGCCTTGGCTCGGTCCGGACAGATACCGGACGATCGGACAGCGAGCTACCCATGGCTCGCCGTCCGCGAGCCCGCGTCTACGGTGGCCGGAAATCGGGATCGGAATCCCGGCGGCGGCGGGGTCACCGTTGCCTGATGCGGTCTGCCTCCTCCTTTGCTAGCATTACTGCTTCGCAGAAGGAGGCGACCGCCTACCACTCCTCCTCGCTCCGGACCATGGCCTGAACCAAGGCCCGGCGCGAGAGGTCTCCGCCGCCGATCGCCCCCACGAGGACACGGCGTTGCTCCGCCCAAGCAGGGCACACCTCAACTGTGTGCTCCACCGTGTCCTCCGGGCGTTCCGCACAGTGGCGGCACCCGGGCGTCTCTTCCGCTCGAATCCGATGCAGGAACCTCCCGAACTTGCCATGTCCGGTGAGGACCTGCGTCATGCGGAAGGTAAGGACGCCGTGAGGTCTTTCCAGCCACGCCTCAAAGAGGGGACTTACCGCCATAATTGTGGCGTGCCCAGCACTGGGTTGCGATAGTCGCTGACGCCATTTCACCGAGCCTTGGCAGACTCATCGTGAACAGTTACTTTGAGCCAATTGTCGAAAAACGCACTCAATTGTTGAGTGACAAAAGTGTGTTAGATCGTTATGAATAAGTTAAGATTATTAAATCTAGTTGCACATCGGATTGAATAGACAAAAAAAACTTTAAAAAAAAAACCGAGGTCAATATAAAAAAAAAAACACTAAAAAGTGTAAAAGAACTTTAATGTTGGAAGTATACGCTTTTGCCCACAGATTCGCCCGCAAACATAAAATATGCGCCTATGTCACTCAAGAATAAACCAGCTTTCTATCGGTGAAAAATTTTTTAGCAATAGGACCGGTACTTTCAGAGATTATCTTCTACAACCAAAAAAACAAACAACCTCTTTATAATATTAAGTGTAGACTATGCAAAGATTGTGTCAGGAGTGATATGAAAGAAAGGGAAGTTAGTGATAGTTTGACGGGTGACAGGACCGAATGGAAGAAAAAAAAATGTGTTGCGCAGACCCCAAGCAATATGGGATAAGGGCAGGAAGAAGAAGAAGACTAAGTAAAGAAGAAACTAACTGTAAAATTCGAGAGATACGCAGGCAAGCGCTGACCATCTCAAAGCAAATAAATCATGAACCCAATCTATGCTAACCTTTAGTCGAGCAGACAGCAATCCGGATCATTAACCGGTAGCGTACGATAATATTATATGTTCATAGTTAACTTTATTATTACAATAAACAGCTAAACTTGATAAACGCTCTGTAGACATGGCAACAAAGCGTGAATCAGTTTAATATCGTTTATTTTGTAAATAATGGTCTTACGTTATAGACCTGTATACGCGTCAGAATATTAAGATAATTATAAGGTAAGCATCTTTTTTTTTATTACTATTTTACAAGCTTTTATTTAGTTTCACCTGTCCCGATGTTTGTCTATCATCAAATCTTGCAAGTTAAATTTGATCCACTTCCCGGTTACCAATTGAGCTGAAATTTTGCATGCATATTGTAAATCAGATGACAATGCAAAATTATTATGACAAAGATCTGATCTGATGATGGTACCGGAAGGTAGCTATAGGAACCTGATAGTTAAACGACACAACCCCATCGAGTTTGGGTTCGTATGATTCGTCTTGACGAGTATTAATTCTGCCCTGATAACAAAGAATGCAGTAATCGACATTTTGGAGATTTTCACTTTTTTCCAGAAATGGTATCCCAAGAGGTTCATGTACATGAAAAAAAAATATTTTCATAAAAAAATTCACTCGAAGTATGTTTTTTATGTAATGATTTTCGCCGTACTTGCATAAAAACTGCTTCAATGATAAGAAAAAACGCAGTATTAAACATGGCCTAAGAAAGAATGCAGTACTTGCAAGAATACCCTAAAACAGAATGCAGTAATATCCACTACTTTATTATTTTGTTTTAAATTCAGTAGACAAATTGCTAAATTAAAACGCAGTACTCTACATTACTGCATTTAAGTGTAGTAAAGGCTTGCGAAGCCGTAGCAGTGCGATCCATTGCCGCGTTTTGTCTTAGTAAATCAGTTCGGCGACGTCATTCGGTGGAGTAATACGTGTGCCACGAGCGGGACTCCGTTGCGCCTCTTGTTGTTTTTTGTTGATCGCCTCTTGTTGACCTAAGTTAGCTTAGTGACTAAAAAAACCTTAACTTTAAAATGCACCTATATAAGTCCTTGAGAAGACACAGTACACTTTAACTTAGTTCCGAGCATATAATAATGGCAATAATTACTAAAAAATAATGCAGTAATCGACTTGTGCTAAGACATAATGCAGTAATACGCGCAAGTGCTGCATTTAGTTTTAGTATCCTGTGACTCGGAAACGACCTGATACTAAACCGAAACGCAGTAATACGTATTATAATTGCATATATTAGTAAATTAAATAAGGGAAAATTATATTGTAAAAGCTTGATTTTTTTCCGAATTTTTAGATATATATTATGACCAATAAAATACGAACATCTTGCTCAGATGATATGAAATATGTTTTTTGCGTTTATCTCGTAACCGCCATTTTGCGATTACTGCATTCTTAGTTATGACGGCAGAATTATATAGGTATACCGAGCTATAAAAACTTGCTATGAAAAAATGATTTTCATTAAAAGCTTGTTCGTTTTTGTTCGCTTGCAATTTGTAATTGTGTTTTAATGGCATTGACCTGCTGTCATTCTACCAATTTTTATAAAAACATTCTCGCGAACGAAATCGCAGGCAAAGAGCTAGTTGAAAAAAAATATTTTGATGAAAAACACGAACATGATAGTTACCTACTTACTGATATATAATCTTCGCAGTCTGACCCAGTTTTTAAAACAAAAACATAAAGAAAATCTTTCTTCGTCTCAACTAAACAACAGCTGATAATACGTAAGCATAGCAACGAATAGTTTACAAGTCGGTATTAATTCATCACAGTAGGAACCACGCACGCTTGCCAAATCACATCGCCTTACACGTGACAAGACATTTGCGTTTTAAATATTTACTCTGTGGTGTTTATTAGGGTTCCGTACCCAAACAAAGGGTAAAAACGGGACCCTATTACTAAGACATCGCTGTCTGTCCGTCTGTCTGTCAGCAGGCTGTATCACACGAACCGCGATAGCTAGACAGTTGACATTTTTACAAATTATGTATTTCTGTTGCTGCTATAATAACAAATACTAAAAACAAAATAAATATATTTTTGCTGAATTTTGTTAAGGACAGTACGGAACACTTCGTGCGCGAATCCAACTCGCACTAGGCCAGCTTTAAATATTCACTTTTCTGAACTTTTTGGCGAGATTTTTTCAAGTGAATTTCAATTTTGTTTTTACTTATTCGCAAATTGATTTCTTCACATCGCCTAACACGTGACGAGATCTGCGTTTTAAATATTTACTCTGTGGTTTTTTAGCTATTCACCAATGAATTTATAATAAACAGACATATTATGTTATACACTCACAAAATAAACAGACATGTTATACACTCACAAATCAACCGAAAAATGTGTTCCGCGCAGCAGTACTTGTGGTATGAGATCCCCTGTGTTTTATTTACTTTGGAATCATAATTGGTACACTTTCTAAACACACACGAAGGCATTTTTATATTAAATTTCGTAGCAGCAGCGTATGACTAAATCCGATGCGTGACGCCTAAAGGCAAGGATCCTAATTAGGATCCTTTCGAATCTTCAGGAGTGCGCGCTCATAGCAAATCAGTTTTCAATCTGGACTTTTTGGCGGGATTTCTTCAAGAGAATTAAATTTTCAATGGCTGTTTTAATTATTCGCAATTTGATTCCTTCACATTGTCTAAGCCTCCCCGCACACGGGCCTCAAAAAAACGCCACTTCAAGCTTCTTTTTAAGGCGGCCTTTTTTGTGGCTCGTGTGCGGCGGCGCCGCCACAAAAAAACGTTTGAAGCTGCTTCAAACTTCTCCGGCCACAAGCTGTCGCGCGCTTCAGCTGATTTTTGCGGCAACTTCTAGCATTTTTGTGGCCGCTTCTAACGATTTTTTGTGGTGGCGTTTTTTTGAGGCCCGTGTGCGGGGACAGTGACACGTGGCCAGTTACCTGCGTTTTAAATATTAATTTACTCTGGGTTTTTTAAATATTCACAATGAGAAAAGTTTGGCGAGATTTCTTTGAGTGAAGTTCAGCGGCTGTTTTAATCATTCTTAAATTGATTCCTAGTGGATATTGTGATGTAAAATTAGTGTAGTGTGGATTTGGTGATGTTATATTGATATGCCTAGTTTTATGTCTCAAGTATTAACGCAGCTCTTAGAGCATTAAACCCGCAATTGGACAATATGTGAAGTCAATGAAACAGGCGCAATTTCGGCAAAATGGAGCCGAAAATTTTATTGTATGAATGACAACCTCAGCGAATTAGTTTGCAGAGAAGTTTAACTTGATACATTTGTTGCCAAATACTACAAAAATATTAGAATGTGTACATCCATATTCTAATGATAAACAAACAAATTAACTATCACCTATAAAATTCGAAATCATGGCTTCAAGGACTTAATATCCAAGCCAAAACTATTAATAATTAAAAAAACACATTCATTGTGCGAAATCTGTGTTTTCTGATAGCTAAAACCTAGGGTTATTTAAGCCAAGATTGAATAGGTTACTTCTAGGCCAGCGTGCTCTAATGTTGACCATATTATCGCTTACCACTAGGTGAGATAATGGTCTAATGTGAGCCTATCAATAAAAAAAACTATTTAAACGTCGAAGAGAGAGGGATATTCGTCATTTTATTGTTTTTAATAATTTACACAGCTATTAGGATCGGAGTAGCAGCTGACCGCGCGTTATTTTAATTTGCCAAAATTGGCGCTAATTGTTTGTCTTCGGGAACAGTCGGCAATCTTCGGGAGTATTCCTGTGCTTTGATCTACGCATTCTTTTTGTTTACTTGCAAAAATTGGCGCTAATTGACAATTCGGGAACAGTCGGTAATCTTCGGGAGCATGAAGGCGCGTTTTGTTTTGCTTTCAAAATTGGCGCTATTTGGTTATCTTTATCTTCGGGAACAGGCGGCAATCTTCGGGATCATGCAGGCGCGTTTTCTTTGCATAATTAGCGATAATTGACAATCTTCGGGAACAGTCGTCAATTTTCGGGAGCACTGTACTTACCTGTACTTTGACAGAGTCATTGTCAAGCTAAGCCGCGCCTACAAATTTTGCGACGTAATTTCGACACACGTGTGCGCGTGGCGTGTTTGACGCTATTCTGAAAGTGTTTTAATTTCTTTAAAACGTCGATAATATTCAAGGTTAGGTCACGACACATCGTAGTTCTAAGAAATGGCAATTTTTCTAATAAAGCTTGCTGATTTTTGACAGTTGTTATCGCTAGGGCGTTATATGGGGCAACTAGTGTGAACGTGGACTTGCGGACCGCGAGCAATAGCTCGCTTACCTTCCGACCGTCCGGTCAGGACCAAGCACGAGTCGATAGTGCATTGTACCACGCTCACTTCAAAGAGATGTCAACTAAATTGATAGACCAGTTAGGTGCATCACCTGCCAGGGCTACGCAAAAAAAGAGTAACTGAAGGAACACTGTGGGTTTCAATCAGCAAAAGTTTGACACTCCCTTACGCTCCACCTAAAGCGGGAAAAGTTAGGTATTTAACGATATCTCAAGTAAAAAAGGTGGGTCAGCTAAATCGTAAATCACGCAGTAACATAAGAAACTGTTCCAATTTCCGTAAGTGACCATAATGACTTCTGAGAAAAGTTGTGTAATTTCTGTCGAATTCTAAACAAAAGAGACAGCGAACTCAATTTTTCAGAATCCCAACAAGTGGGTCACACAACAAGTCCCATTACAAAGAAATGGTCACATCAGACATGATTCATCTCAGATTTTATTCACAATAGATGAAATCTCAATGAAATTCCTAGTACTACATAGTAATCATTATTATCATCATTTGACTAGGCTGTTGGTCTAGTAATTAGTGGCCCTGACTGCCGGAGATCTTGAGTTCGATTCCCACCCAAGTCAAATGTATGTGTGATGAGCATGATCATTGGTTCTAGGTCTGGATGTAATTGATCTATAATATGTATGTATTTAGAGATTATAGGTATAATAGGTAACCTATGTTTATTAGTTGTCTAGTAGGCTAGCACAAGCTCTGCTTAATTTGGGACTAGAGGGCGTTGTTGAAAGTTGTGGAATATTATACCTTTTTTAGTCCCATCAATAGGTACAGTCAACCAGAAGTAGATCAATACAACCATGATATTAACCCGCGACTGTCAAATGATAGTTTTGAGCGCGTGCTACGTGTAATAAAAAAACACTTAGAAAATAGACTGAGAGCCGTTGTCAGGTAAAAAGAGTCGAGATCGACACAAAAGTGTAGAAAGATAAAGATCGTGCTGCCAATAATTGTTTCTTCTTGAATTCTGAATAGGCTGCACGACGCTAGACGTGCAGGAGCGGATGAATTCTCCAAACAGATATAGGGAATATGAAATGAGACGCGTATTAGCCGCAAAGTAGCTTATTTATTATGAGAAGAAAAGTAATAGATAACTTTATAAACACGTGTACAAAGCTTATATATCTTACAGACCTGCGGAAAGTAGAAATGAAAAGTAAATTTAGCGATTAATGTAAAAGAACAGGAGAAGAAAGAAGATAGAAGATACATAACCACTACTATCATCAACATCGTCATCGTCATTACAACTGAAAAATATCCACTGCTGGACGTAAGCCGCCTTAAAGCCGGCCCTTTGTATCTTGGATCTATCAGATTCCAGTGACCCTTACCAGATCAACGGTTGACATTGCGATCGGCGGCGGTGATCTTTCGCGCCGGGCCTTGGTACAGGCCATGGTCCGGAGCGAGGAGGAGTGGCAGGCGGTCGCCTCCTTCAGCGAAGCAGTAATGCTAGCAAAAGAGGAGGCCGACCGCATCAGGCAACGGCGGCGCTCACAGCGCCCTAGCCGCCGCCGGGATTCCTATCCCGATTACCGGCCACTGTAGGCGCGGGTTTGCGGATGGCGAGTAATGGGTAGCTTGCTGTCCGACCGTCCGGTAACTGTCCGGACCGAGCCCAAACGTCGACGACGAGCACTGTTTCCGCGCGCCTCAAGGAGCTGTCAGCAACAGCAGGGGCCCAGCCGGGTCTAAGCCTACTGGTGCCAAGGTTATCCGAAAAGGGAGCTCGGTCCCGGTAAGTAAAAATCTGACACTATCTCAGGCTCCGCCCAAGAGCGGGGGTTGCCATTGAATGATTTTTCCCACCATAAAAGAAAACGGTCGACATTGTCGGAGGCCTTCCAATGCTACGTCATCTGGTACGCGGTCGGTCTATAAATCTATATTATGTATATCATAAATATTTTACACCAAAAATCAAGCAGTCAGTCCATTCTCCATGTCCGCAGACACAGTCAACATAATGAGACCATGAAATGAATTCGCGGCCGTCAAATGACTGAAGTCACAAGTGGACTAATGACTGCAAATTAATCGTTTGATGACGATGACGTGCCGTCATTGGATCGTCAGCGGAGCATTTATACAAACTAGTGAGTACTGGTGCAGGTTGATTTTGTTAGGATTTTTTCAGTACTTGTGGGCTGATTAAAGAGCTGATTGTTGGAATGTTGTAGGTACAAGGCAAGTTCCATGACTTAAGTGTTTTGGGAATTCGGTTTGTAATGCTTTCGTCATGGAACATTTCGGCGAAGTAAGAGTGAGCTACAGGGCTGATCTGAGAAGTTACCGTAGCCCTCGCAAAAGAGCCACTGAAGGAACACTGTGGGTTTTAGTCAGTAAAAGTCTGACATTCATTCCACTCCACACAGAGCGGGCAGAAATTGTTGGATGAATTCCTAAGTTAAAAAAAAAAATTATCAGTGTGGCCTAGGCTACATGGAATTTTTTTTTTTGTCGGCATCGACGCTAATGGATGTTGGAAAAGAAAAAAATATTGGTTACTAGTACGATTTTCTAACATTCCGGCTAACGAAAGAGCCTTACCGGACACAGTTATGTTGGATTCGACGGGAAGAAACGCTCGGGTGTGACCATTATGTAGATCATCCAGAGGATACAGTAGAAAATACAGTGGAGGACTGCCCCGCTTTGATAAAGTACCAGTGGCGTAGCTAGTCCCAAAGGGGGTTTCTACAACGTAGGCCGTACTAACACAGAGAGAATTGAAGTTTGGCGTTAACATGTTACAATTTTTTACACACGTCGGGGCTCCTGTAGCTTGGGGGCCCTATATCATTGATACGGCTGATACAGCGGTAGCTACGCTCCTGTAACATACCCACGTAAAAAAGAGAAATGAAATCTCATCTATTTGTACACGTAGGTACGACTTTCTGACAAAAGAATGTAATTGGATAAATACATTCTACCTAATATTTACTTTTATTATTGAAATATACCTAGCATTCCTTAGCCCTTGCATTCCAAAGCATAACCAAAAACGAAAACTGTAAGATTCCTTGAACAAACCCTGAGATTTCAGCTATAAGAGTCATTCACTTACTGAGTCTACAATTAAACAATCCATTTTGATTGCCCAAATAAATCCAATAAAGAACCAGAGACCACCAGTCCCGTCTGACTCACGGGGGTTCTCTACACTAAACTAATTGAAAGATGAACTAGACGACAATGAAGATTGATACATCCTGAGAATTTGTGGGCCGCGAGTCAGTTAGTTCTCGTTCGCGGTGACTCAATCACGAAATATTTGTGTGTCATCAGACAAATGGGTAGGTCATTGGTATGATCATGTTGGTAACCTCTAATCACTTTAACATTGATTTTTAGAGGCGAAAAAAGTACGAAATCATGTGATCTGCAACCTAAGTCACACACCGTGAGGCTTTAACATGACGTCTTGAAATGTAAAGGCGTGCGGGTGAGAAAGACAGAGCTATACACTCTAAATAGCTCCATCCTTTTTACTAGAGCCTCTGACCCCCGCCGGAGATGCCCCAAGCGTTGGGAGTCGCTGGACAACTACCATTCGCCAGCAGAGAGCTTGCGGCCGTCTGATAAGACAAAGCCCGGGTCGCAGACATGTTGCCAACAAAATTGATGAGGCCACTTAGGGTCGACGCCTGTCAGAGTTGTTAATTGTTTGAAGGAGTTACCGCAGTTCTCGCTATAAAATACAACTGAAAGATCTCAGCAAGTTTTAATTAGTAAAAGTCTGACACCTCCTCCCGCTTCACCAAGAGTATTTGATGATTTTAGAAAACAAAAAATAGGTTACTTCTAAGCTCAATCGTCGACTCCATCATCGCTTCCTATTAGGGAAGAAATGAAAACTGAAATAATGTTCATAATGACAAAATGGAAATCATTTTGGATATTTTAAATATTGTGCCTTTGCAGACACAATTACTGTGAAAAATAATTTTGGCAGAATATTTTTTATTTTTTTAATGAATCGAAAATCGTTTTAAAGAACCGTATTACTCGGTAGCTAGTTTTTTTATGTACCAAACTATTGCTTGCGCCATTATTGTCACTGTTCACAAAAGAGTGCTCTTCCATTTACAAATAATAATATTTTGCTAACCTTGCATTACCAGTTGAGCTCGTAGCCTGAAAAATAAATAGACACGAATTCTTAACACATTTATGCCTATTTAGCACATTATTTGTTACACTCTAAATGGCATCATTTTTTCAGAACAGCAAACTAAAGTCCGAAGGCCGATGTTCTATTTAACAAATTGTTTTTGTTTTTTAGTTAGAACACTACGTCATTGGGTCTGTATCTGGTCAGACCAGGCCAGACTGACATTGATTTTTATATTTATTAAAGAAAAATAATTAAAAGAAGTATTTCTATTTACTTACTGATCAATAAAATCAAAAATATATAACTAGAACATAAAGGGCAGCTGAAGGCACAGAGTTGGTTTTTAGTTAGTAAATATCCGACACTTCCTGTCACACCACCCACAGAGGGACAGTCATTAGATGATTTCCGACTAAAACCTAAAAAGTACCATTTTGAACATGAGACTTGACATAGATCTTGCGATACAGGGAATCCTAATGCATAGTCCAGTGTCACTAAGGCTTTTATTCCGGGAATCGCAGTCTCGAAAAATTCGAAAATTTGAGCGATTTGTTCGCGTTATCGAGATACGACACTGATTTGACTCGTCTCGTATAACGAGACTTTTTAGATTACGTCAAATAATAATCATCTTCAAATAATATCTACGTCAAATAATAATATTCATTAAAATTAATATCATAAAATAAATAGTTGTAAAGTAGATTTAAAAAAAACTGAAGTCTCGTTCTCCCGGGAATTTAAGGACTGGGCCGAGTGTCGTTTTTTTAGTCCTGGAACTCAAAAATGACACACAACTATTTTACTACTTTTGAAAACAAATAAAATATTATAAAAATAAAATTAATACGTCAGAGACCCACGTCATCTCACGCTTAACATCAAATGACGTAGCTGATAGATTATCCAAACAAAATCGAAGTTTAATGTTGTTTTTATCACTTACGTGTTATTTATGAGGCTTGGTATAATAAGAAGACAGGTTATAATACGATTTTCAACACCTGTTTGAACGTCATCTGACGTAGTTTGTGTTTATTTTTATACGTCAATAATGGCACGTAAAGTTTGTATAGTGAGGTGGTCTTGATAATCGATATTTTTAAAATGTTGCTGATATGAAACATAATGTTAATTCAACCAATCAAAAATCAATTCCAATTCAATTATTAATCAATCACAATCAATCATTTCTACTAAATTGTAATTGATTGATTATTATATATTAATCAATGTCAATTTAAATTCCTTAGAGGCGGGATTTTTTTAAAAGGTTACCATGGTCCTGGTGCGCAAAGGGAAATACTTACCACCTTAAAGCGAAAGAAGTCAAAGGTATGAGGAATTTCTACCTTAAAAAAATAATTGAAAAAACAAGAAGTTTCTTAGGCTCCTTCCTAGCTACCTTGTACTATTACTTATTCTGTGGCTATACTTATACTTTTCACATAATCCAACAATTATTATGTAAGATACAATTACTGACTTGTTTAGATATTACAAAATTACAACATACATGTAAAATCATAATATATTAACTAATGACAATTTCATTGAAATCCGATCAGCCGTTCGAGCGTGAAAAAGTAACTAACACTATACATTTTCCCACATCCTTTTCTTTTTTCAATTTGGAACGAAGCTAATTCAAGAATAATTTTGGCGTATTTCTATTTAGTTTTTTTTTGTCGCTATTTGTAATAAATTAAAATGGAGTGGGGTATCAAAGAAAACAGAATTCCTGTGGATAATTTACTAGCAAGTAATAAATTCGCAAGGTAACAGGGATTAAATTTTCCTATAACGGAAATGAATAATTATGAACGCTGTCCTTGCGGGTTGTGCCGGGAAGTTAACACGTTATATTATGCTGCATATTAGTTACCATAGTACACCATAATCATCAATAAAAGGATGAATCGTTTCACAATATTGTTAAATGAAATGACTACTTTTCGCTTGTTGAGTTCATTTTAGCCGATAGACGTCCACTGCTGGATATAGGCTATCCTCAAGTGGCCACAACGACTGCTCCTGTGCGTCTCGCATCCACAGCATTTTCGCGACTCTCACTAGGTCCTCGGTTCACTTTGTGGGAGGCCTTCCAACGCTGCGGTGGCCACTCTAGAACCTTTCGGCCCCATCGACAATCCCTTCTACGATCAATGGCCCGCTGACCACTACCACTTTAGTTTGGTGATTCTTCAGGCTATGTCGGCGAACTTAGCTCTCCTGCGAGAGATTGGTATGGTACAGTTAAGTTTAATTATTATTTGCATATAGTCATAGCATAGTCAGTCCTTTTTTTTAATGTTCCCTCTGCTGGGAAGAAGAGAGTAGGCTTGAGTGGCCTCCTCTCTCCCGACTGCGTACCGAAAGATGCAGCGTTGGAAGGCCTCCTACAAAGTGGAGCGATGACCTGGTGAAGGTTGCGGGAAACCGATGAATGCGAGACGCAGAGGATCGTTCATTGTGGCGACACTTGAGGGAGGCCTATGTCCAACAGTGGACGTTTATAGGCTGAAATGAAAATGATGAACTTAGGAATCATACTCCTGGAATAAAAAATATCCTGTGTGCTATTCCAGGACATAGTTAACCCTATAGTTAGCCTTCCAAATCCGTTCAGCCGTTCGAGCGTGATGAAGTAACATACACACAAACAAACAAACTACACTTACCAAATTTTAGCCTTTACTAGCTTTTGCCCGCGGCTTCACCCACGTAACTACATAGGTAAACTTAGCCTATGTCACTCAGGAATAAAGTGGCTTTCTATCGCTAAAAAAAATTTAGTAATCGGACTAGTACTTTCAGAGATTAACTCTTACAAACAAAAAAAAAACAATAAGCAAACTTTACCCTTTTATAAAATTACTAGTAGGTATATTAGCTTAATTATTCACGCTACATTAAAACAAATCACCACAAATAGCTCAAAGAAGTAGTGTGTGAAATAATGATGCTGATTTTCGAGTGTGAAAGAATTTTTTTCAAATCCAATTCCAAAAAAACGATATAGGTAGTTGAAATTTAAGAACTCTCTGTTACACAACGAACAGAACATTCACACTAATCACTGTTCACTCAGAAACTCAATTAGCCTATTCACGCGGATATTAATAAATCACGTGACCACGCCGGCGCCATGAATCTCTGTCAAAACAAAGATTGCGCACGTGCTCGCCCTGGTAACCCGCCAATTATTTGATTAAAGGGCTCCCACACAAAACTACAATACGATGCGATACAACGCCACGCCGCATCGATTTCATATGAATCGTTTGAAAGCCAGGTGACCATAATAACAGGAGAGGCAGGTGGTCGCCTCCTTCTGCAAAGCAGTAATGCTAGCAAAGGAGGAGACCGTACGTGTAAGCGAGAGCGAGCAGCCCTCGCGCCCCAGCCGCCGGGATCCCCACAGATCACAGGAATCACACACAGAACACAGGATCCCGATCCCGGTTTCTGACCACCGTCCACTTTCGACCCCTATACGTGTATTTTGGACTTACAGGCTAAAATACACTGTATGCCTGAAGCTGCCACAAAAGTAGACCGTATGCAAGTAGCTTGCCTGCCAGTGAGACCTCGCCGTCCGGTTTACCGTCCTGATTGAGCCCAAGTCGTTGACGGCGCGTACTGTTCCACGCGCGCCTCAAGTAGATGTCAGCAAACTGTAGACGCCCAGCAGGGTCGAAGCCTACTGGGGACAAGGGACGAAGGCAAAGAAGGAACAGGAATGGGTTTTAATTAGTAAAAGTCTGACACGCCCTCCCGCTCCGCTAATTGGGATTGGATGATTTTCCCACCTACAAAAAAAAGGTGCCCATAATATTTTATTTATTTATTTAATCTTCATGCAACACAAAGTACATAGGCGAACTTAATGCCTTAGATATTCTTTCCCAGTCAACCTAAGGTGGTGCAGAGACATTATGTTAATGTTTTAGCACAAAAGGGTTACAATATTTTGTACGTGACCACGCCGCCGGCCGGCGGCTTCAAGACTTTCTGTCAAAACAAAACTTGCGCACGCGCCCGCCCTGGTAATCTGCCAATAGCTACTATTAGATTAAGGGCTTCCACACAAAACTACGATACGATACAATACGATACGATGCAAAACCAATACTATTACCGTGCCATCACTATAAATATACTATTACCATCACATCAATAAAGGTGACCATACAATGTGCGAATTGCTCAGCAAAAAAATTCTGGTTCCTAACAAGTGTCTCAATTAAAAAAAATATTAGTGGTGCTCTTTTTAATAACGACGGCAGAATAATAATAATCCTGTCCTAATCGTGTCCTACGTAGACAGTACAATGCGAACGCGAAGCGATGCGGCTCGAATGGAAAAGACGATTGATCTAAGAGTGGAATTCCCTGCCGGAGTCTGTGTTTCCTGATAGATACCACCGCAACATATTCATTCTTGACTTAAATACCCCTTGTATTTAAGTCAAGAATGAATATGTTGCTTTTTGGCAAGCGTGCTCCAACGTCGGCCACATTATCGCTTACCATCAGGTGAGATAGTGGTCCAACACGACCCTATCAATAATAAAAAAAAACTATTGCCGTGCCGTACGTGGGTGCGATTAGGGTCTTGAAAGCGAAAGACAGGACCGTTGATGACGCTTGAGAGAGAAGAATGCCCAATAGTCGACGTCACTCGACTGATGATGATGAAAATAATAATCTTGTCCTTATCGTGTCCTACGTAGGTAATCCAATGTAAACGCGAAGCGATGCGGCGCGAATAGTGCAAACAATTGATAGCCTATTACGGTGGCGTACGTGACCAACCGTACGTGGGTGCGATTAAGAGTAAATATCTCGGAGATTCGCTGACATCGGGAGACAGGACCATTCATCATGGCGAGGCTTGAGAGATCACAATGCCCAATAGCGGACGTCATTCTTGTGATGATGATGATGATACTAATGATCTTTACAACGCAGTTACTGCTACACACAAAGACTCAATAACTCTTTCATGAAACAGTAACCTAAACACCAGTTTTAGAAACATAAATAAACCCGAGCTCGTTCACAGCATAAATCCAAACGAATTGTATTGGCTATTGACGAAATTAGACCATTACTAGGTCGAATTCACTAAATATACATTCTACACTTGCGAAGTTATCTAAACATTGGTCAAAGTCTAACTGAAAGCAACGAATAAGAAATAAAGTTTCCTTACAAGCTTTTGAAACGCGATTTTTTTTTGACAGGGGTCTTACCTGATGAGATGCAATGATGCAATCGTTGATGGTGAGGCACACTAGTTTATTAAGAGCCTATTCACTCTACCCTTGAAAACGCCTGAATAATAATCAGTAATTCAGTACTTATCAAGATCATTCCAAAGAGCTCAAACACTAGTGGTAACTGTTTGCTTATCAGAAGGGGCAAGCCACCCAAACAACAATGGAAAGAACTGTGCTTGGTTTATACTTTCGTGATAGAATCAGCAGTTAACATAGACATCCGAAAGAAACCCAAGGTTACCAAACTTTCCGACATAGCCCGAAGAATCGCCAAACTTAAGTGGCAGCGGGCAGAGCAGCTCGCGGAACAGACGGTCGATGGGGCTTAAAGATTCAGGAGTGGCGACCGCGTACTATAAGACACTGCGTTGGTTGGCCTCCTATAAGTTTAGTTGGACCAGTGAACTGATGAAGGTCGCGGGAAACCGATGGATGTGAGACGCACAGGACCGCGCGGCCGTTGTGGGGACACTTGGATCAAATCAAATCAAAATCATTTTATTCACATGGATGAGGCCTATATCCAACAGTAGATGTCTTTTGGCTGAGATGGTGATGATAAAGTGTTCGAAAACATTTAAACAAACATTGTAAGTTTAATATAAAAACTTGTACAGACCAAATAAAAACAATGGAATGCTTGTTTATAGTTCGCAGATTTATCTTGATGCAGTTAGACTAGACTATTGAATTAGGTTGTAGCCATTTGTCTTGAGTGTACAAAGTGGATTTTATTTGTAAGGAAATAGAAGTAAGTTACTGGTTCATAAATATGTTAAAAATCAGAATTCTGGGTGAATAGCAGTCATTTTTCACTGAACTTCTCAATCCAATTGTTTATTGCTATTTTCTCTATCTCCACAAGCTCTACTTTTTTTTAATACAGTGTACTCTGAGTGGAGCGAGATGGAGTGTCAGGCTTTTACTGATAAAACCCCACATATGTTCCTTCAGTAGCCCTTTGTGTTCCAGGGCGACGGTAACTTTTTCGATCAATCCTGTAGAAGTGGCCGTAGGATAAACGCTATATTGACGGCACGTTGTAGTTTAACGATTCGCTGCTGTGCTGCTTGTCGCGGGTTCGCAAGAACCAATATTATAGTAGATAGTTATTTCATAAATATCTATGTCTTGTATGTGTTGTTTTGTCTTATATGTCTTGTTGTGAGTTTACATTCTTGTGATTGCATCAACGACACCTATCTTACCCTTCCACCTTCGATAACAAATCGTAAAATAAAGTCTTCTCAACTATAAGCGTTCCCGCACATTGACCTCAAAAAAACGCCGCCGCAAAAAACAGCTGAAGCGCGCGACACCTTGTGTCCGGAGAAGCTTGAAGCCGCTTCAAGCGTTTTTTTTTGTGACGACACCGCCGCACACGAGCCACAAAAAAGGCCGCCTCAAAAAGAAGCTCGAAGCAGCGTTTCTTAATGGCCTGTGTACAGGGACAGTCAAACCGATTACGACGCAAAACTCTCTTACGGATAGCTAATAGTGTGATTTTAATAATAAAAAAATAAATAAACTGCCACTTTGTCCGTCAACAAAAACTTCAAATATTTGCAGTCGCAAAATAAAACGTTTTACGCACGTAGAGCTTGGCGTACGTGCGAATCAGACAGATACGTTCTTAGATATTTAGATTAGCTACCGGATACTTGGATATATGGACTAATGTATTACAATATTTACGTGTAAAATCTAGCTTTTGATCATAGTAGACATTTCCGTAAATATATAATATATATGTATATTTGAAGCATTGAAAGCAATGGTAACCTAGGGGTAACGACCACAGAAAAGATGAAAGAAAATACTTTCCGATTTGTACCACTGGTGTCACCACTTGTCTCCCACCCTTTAACTCCACTGCAGGTAATAAATTAACCAACGCAATACGCAACTAACAGACTACGCACACTTAGATCGCACGTTTGCTATTGGTAGTTGAACTATGAGCATTGCCCTACTTTGTGGCATGCCTACCCCGCCCACAAAGCCTTTCTAATCTATTTTATTTGCTCTGTGACTTACGGTGACTGAGATCGCCAAAATGAAGGGACAAAATATCGGATGTCTGTCATACATCATACATAATTATATAAAAAACTAGCTGCTCCCAGCCGCCTCTCTCGCGTGATAGCACAAAATTATCCCGAAGGAACATAAAAAAAGTATCCTATGTCCTATTCCAGGACAAGGTATATCCGTGCAACAAGTTTCATCAAAATCGGTTTTGCCATTTTAGGCGTGAAAACGTAACAAACAAATAAACTCACTTTCGCTTTTATAATATTAGTAAGGATTAATACCATTAATCTATTTGCTACCTTTGCTAAAAATTTAGCTACCTCTTCAGCAACAGAATTACTTTAATAAAATGTTGGTCCCACCATTACGATGCTGAAATGGAGGGAAAAAACTAATAAACTGCTCCCTGGATTGATCTACGTAGTTGGTGTTTTAATACAATAATTCTACCTTGCAAACCCAGCTAGACACATTACTTTGTGTTATTCATTTTATCATCACTGTTCTCAAAACGGTGAAGGACAACATCGTGAGGAAACTGACATATCCTAGAACTAAAAATTCGAAGTTATGTGACATCCATCAACCCGTAATGGACCCGCGATTATGGTCCATTCCATCTCCTAGAGAGACGGCCTGAATCCCAGCATGAAAACGCTGATCACACTATGCTTTATATGTTTGAACGGGATTGTTCAGACGTGATGGTTCACAGCCAATAATGATGTCAGGGTTTTGAAGAAAACTGTGTTAATCCCGGGGCTTTGCATGTGAAAAACATACGAGCTATCCGTCTCCGTTATTATTGTAGTCGGGAGAAGGCTTATGCTGTCAATTACTGTATCTCTAGTAGGTCAAATTGTGAAATAGTAACTCCGCAGACCAGCGATGTATTTATCGAAATGTCACAACAGGCTTACTAAAATCAATCAAGCAGTCTTGTCCTAACTATTTTGGGGATGGCTTCAGATCAAAACCATCAATTGAGTTACGAGAATATAATATAATATAATATAATATAATATAATATAATATAATATAATATAATATAATATAATATAATATAATATAATATAATATAATATAATATAATATAATATAATATAATATATATAATATATTCCACAACTATCATACAACGCCGTCTAGTCCCAAGGTAAGCAAAGCTTGTGTTATGGGTACTAGACAACTGATAAACATACTTATATATTTCTAAATACATACATATTATAGATAAATTACACCCAGACACAGAACAAATGATCATGCTCATCACACAAACATTTGTCCTGGGTGGGATTCGAACCCACGACCTCCGGCATAGCAGTCAGGTTCACTAACCACTAGACCAACAGGCCAATTTTAAATACTCATAAAGTTATTATAAAGTTAAAATATGTGAATTATATTTATTTCAATATGCTTTTTAGGAAGAACGCTGTTATTGTAGCAAAGATTTGCGTGTTTTTTTAGATTTTTTAAGCTTTTTTCTTCCTTAACTCTTCAATCGTGATAATTAGAGACACAATAGAAAGAAAGGATTAATGAACTAATTCAACTGCCAAACTTAGAAGTTTGATTTTTTTACTACTTTACAGAGTAGCAGATCTGAGTATTGGACTGGCCTGATCAAATACTCTAGTCTAGTGGTTAGTGACCCTGACTTGTATGCCGGAGGTCATGGGTTTGATTCCCACCCAGGACAAATGTTTGTATGATTAGCATGATCGTTTGTTCTGTATCTGGGTGTACTTTATCTATAAGTATATGTATTTTTTAGAAATAAAGCATGTTTATCAGTTGTTTGATATTATTTTCAGCTAGCTAACTCCACGCATTCCTGAGTCTCGACAGACGGACAATAAAGGGATCCTATAAGTGTTCCATTTCTACCGAATGAGGTGCAGAACCATAAAAATAGCAGAAAATGTTACAAAAAACTGATGATCCGAATTTAAAGATCTATCGATCGAGCAAGAAAGTATGCTTGCCAATTTCGGGAAACGTTTCCCGAAATTGGCAAGCATACTTTATATAAACAAATCTACAAGGAGCTGATGTAATATTGCACATAAGGCCGAGTCATCAAATGACATATGATATCATCAGTACAAAGACATATTTAGAATCTGGCGATGTTTTCACCAGCTGACCTGTCTTATTTTAAGGAGTGCAGCAATACTATGGCAGACTCAATATTTTTGCTTATGTAGCAGATTTAATATGGAGAAGAACATGGTCGATCATGATTTATTTATTGTAGTCACTGAGTATTTTGTATGAACTCCGCCCTGGTCTATGTTGAGTATTATTGTTATGCTCTTTTCCACTCGCCTATCGTCAACATCGAAAATGGTTTAAAAGCTTTTTACTTCATCTAACGCCATCCAACGCGATGTTTGACAAAAAGGCAACGCAAAAAAAAAGAGATACTTAACGCCTGAAAACTCCGTTAGTATTCGGTAATTCCGAGATTTGCTCGAATATTTCACAAAACTTGCTCTAGGAAATAGCTGTTTTTTTTAAACCCTTAAAAGTTTGGTCGTCTTTTAGAATCTTAATAAAATTTGCAAAGCTTCTCTAGTTTTACTTTTTTGACTTTTTTTTAATTTTTAGGCAAATTATGAAGTGTCAAAGTTCATACAAAATAGAAAATTTTCAGAGGTCTTTACTGGATTAGTTTTACACAAATTTAGAAATTAATTTCAATAGAAGCCTAGATAATATCCACAAGATACTGTGTTTCCAAAATATTTAATGAAAAATATGTAATAACGTCATAATCGGTTATGAGCGGTTGTATGAAAAACAGTGAATATGTGTGTCGAGATGCATCACCTTAATTGAAATAATTGATCCAGATCGACCCGGGATCGAACCCAGACCTTACTCCGCAGATGCACTAAACCAACGTCAGTAACCTAACACAAATATTTACGCTACTAAGAATTACATGTCTGCCGAGTGATGCTGTATGCGCATGCGTACACCCACTAGTAAACAATCGAACATTTCGAAGTGGTCTAGAATTCTAGAAAGTGTTTGTGATCCCTATGATTGGAAAACCGAAATAAACGTTTCTAGGTATTCTTGAAATGCGTGTTTGCTAACAAATATTATTGTTATCTTTATGTTGTTGACTACTTTAGCATTCGATTCACTGAAAATAAATATATTTTTCTAATCCCATAATAGTACCTACATTATGATATAAGTGTGTAATCTTAGTGATTACCGTCGAGGCGGTATTTAGACCCGGGCCATGGCGAGGGTCTTAAGAGAGCCAAGAACGGTAATCATTAATTACTCACGTGTATCATACGACGTTTTTTAATACACTTGTTATGAAAATGACTGTAAAACTAGAAAACTTTTGGGGCGGTTAAAATCTGTTTTCACATGCGCGCCCTTTTTTTTCTTTTCCTCGTAGGTGACGACCTGCGCCCATCCTGATACGATAAATGTAATAAAATTATGGCGGTGGAGAGTTTGAACAATGAGGTTTTAACCACATTATAGCACTAGTGCGTAATGGTAATCAAAATGTCACAGTTTGGTAACAAGGGCCATTATATACCCAAGTGTAGTGCAATATTAGTCACTTTCTGAAAAAGTGTATTGAAAACAACATTATCTAATAACTTCTCCTCTGGGAAGAGCGACACTTTTACTGATTAAAACCCACCTGTGTTTTTTCAGTTACCTTTTACTTTCCTGCGCCATGGTAATTTTTATGAACTATCCGTAGTCTAACCAAAAGGCCGCCACGTGGCCCACCCACACCGCAATTAAACCAACAGTTCCTTCGAGACTTAAAGAAAATTAGAAAAGCTTTTCCTAACATTATTCAACCATAAGGAAAAAAACGTTACTAACTATAATTACATTAAAACAAAAAAAAATCCATGCTAATATTTTAAATGAGAAAGTGTGTGTGTCTGTTTGTCCGTCTTTCACGGTAAAACGGAGCGACGAATTGACGTGATTTTTTAAGTGGAGATAGTTGAAGGGATGGAGAGTGACATAGGCTATTTTTTTACTCTTTCTAACCCCCCACTTCCCTAAAACGGGGGAAATTAACGAATTTAACGCGAGTGAAGCGGCGGGAAAAAGCTGGTAGGTAATAAAAACCCTACACTAATTACAACTAACTAAAATCAAACTTAAAAAATAACTTAAAAACTCTTCTACATCGTTGTCGACTAATAATGGGCCCAAAAGACTGGCGGCATTGCCACGCTGAATGGCATGCTTATAATCAATCCGAGATAAAAGCCAGCCCTTGGGTCTCGCGAAGTATCAACTAGACGTTACGACAGATCTTTACACATATCTTTATTTTAACTTTATCCTTTTTTTTAATTATTTGTGTAAATACAATAAATAAATAAAGAGGTTAAATAAAAAAAAAACTAAGATACGGCGTATACTGTTTTTTTTTTTTATTTGCCATGAAATGCAAAGACATAATTTTGACCATCGACTAAACCATAAACACACGTCCATACGCGACAGTAGCATAGTGTATTCTTTCCACTACGGAAAAAGCCATCGATTTTTTTTCCACATTCCGAAGGCATTGGCCCGCCAAATTGCAGCCAGGCCCTTCACCCCTCGTGGTCGTTAGCCTACGGTCACAACGTCCTTCAGATAAGCTCAATGCCCTGTCTGGGCCATGTATCTTTTTGGGTGACGGCAACGAACTTGAGCGAAACACCCGCAATATTGAAATTTATGATTCTAAGAAAATAAAATATACATGTGCGTATAGCTAAGGAGTGGTATTCCCTGTCAGAGTCTGTGTTTCGTTATAGCTGCAATCTCTCTTTCTCTTTTGCCTAGCCTTGTCCCTTTATTTGGGGTCGGCTCTCGTCGTACCGCGGCGCCAGGACGCTCGGTCCCGGGTTGTCTGTATGTCTAGTTGTGCCCGCTTGGTATCCCTATTCACGGATGTCCACCACGTAGAAACTGGTCTCCCTCGTAGAAACTGGTTTCGTTATAGCTGCAAACTACAGGTCTTTAAGTCTAGAGTAGGAACAGGTCTGAATAGGTTTTTTTTTACGGTGGGCAAAAATCATCTTATGACAACCCCCGCTCTTAGGTGGAGCAGGAGATAGTGTCAGACTCTTACTGATTAAAAACCTACCCCGTTCCTTCTAGCCTCCTCATACCGGGGCTCGAGTTTCCTTTCGGATAACCCTGGCCCCAGTAGGCTTTAGAGTGAATAGGTTACTTCTAGGCCAGCACGCTCCATCGTCGACCACATCGTCCCTTTCCGTCAGGTGAGATAGTGGTCAAGCACGAGTCTGTTAACATAAAAAAAAATGCCTAATCTTTTCTCAACTATGTTGGGGTGAGCATACAAAATAACAGGATGCAGCAAAGAATTTTACACTAACTTATGGCCGTGGTAAATAAGCGTTTGACTGGTGAAAGAAAGTTCCAATAGTTTTTCATCATCATCATCATATCAGCCGAAAGACGTCCACTGCTGGACAGAGGCCTCCCCCAAGCGTCGCCACAACGACCGGTCCTGTGCGTCACGCATCCATCGGATTCCCGCGACCCTGACCAGGTCGTCGGTCAACCTTGTTAGAGGCCTTCCAACGCTGCGTCTTCCGGTAAGTGGTCGCCACTCCAGAACCTTTCGTCCCCATCGACCCTAACGGACGTAAGTGAACGATGAGGACACTTTTTTTTTTGCGGCGGACAAAAGTCATCTTATGACAACCCCCGCTCTTGGGTGGAGCGGGAGATAGTGTCAGACTCTTACAGACTAAAAACTCACCCCGTTCCTTCTAGCCTCTTCATACCGAGGCTCGAGCTTCCTTTCGGATAACCCTGGCCCCAGCAGGCTTCGACCCAGCTGGGCCCCTCCTGCTGCTGATAACTCCTTGAGACGCGCGGGAACAGTGCGCGCCGTCAACTTCTTGGGCTCGGTCCGGACAGTTACCGGACGGTCGGACAGCGAGCTACCCATGGCTCGCCGTCCGCGAGCCCACGTCTACGGTGGCCGGAAATCGGGATCGGAATCCCGGCGGCAGCGGCGAGGGCGCAACGATGAGGACCCTTGTAGGTTGACCCTTACGCCATACTTATTCACAAATTCCACCACTGCAATTAGCATTTCTTAGAATGGACCCTAATTTGGGAAAACCCGGCGACACGGAAAATTAAGAATTCTGTGAACCATTTCCGAAT
This sequence comes from Mythimna lalbum, assembly GCA_949319445.1. Taxonomy (NCBI): domain Eukaryota; kingdom Metazoa; phylum Arthropoda; class Insecta; order Lepidoptera; family Noctuidae; genus Mythimna; species Mythimna lalbum. The sequence continues at coordinate 11,116,350 of OX439357.1, read as the reverse complement.
TTCTTCAACCAAATTGCATGGATACCTGCCAACAGGTTAAACATGAAAATCTACTTACGCAGACAACTTTCTTAGAAAATCTTGTAAACACGCGATGGAGCTGAGTGTTCGTGATTTTAGGAAAACTGACTATGATTTGTTTATGTATGACGTCAAGGTAATATGGTGTTAGTCGATACTAATATTATAAAGATCTGAAGTTTGTTTATTTGTTTGTAGGGGTCATCTCTGAAAGTACTGGTCCGATTGCGAAATTTTTTTCACCGATAGAAAGCTGCTCTATTCCTGAGTGACATAGCTATATTTCACGTACGCGTGCGAAGCCGCTGGCTAAAGCTAGAGTTAAATATTATTGCTATAATGAAAAAAAATATATCTTAAAATAATAGTTTGGAATATTATCTTCCAAGACTTTTTAACAAAGATTGAGGGTAAAGGCTGTTAATATACCAAGCTGCGGGAATGCGTAGGCTTTTTTTAGAGGTGGGAAATCCTCCAATAGCCTTCTCCCACTCTAGGTTGGAGCGAGAGCCCTCTGCTCCATCCTTGACTTAAACCCACCTGTGTCCTTTAGGTCTGACACGCCCTTTTACTCTATCCAGAGCGGGAAAAGTTATTTAATCATTTCCTAAAATCATCTGCCTTATACCTGGTATGCCCAAAGTCGAGCCCAAGACGTCGACGGCGCGCACTGTTCCCGCGCGCCTCAAGGAGTTGTCAGCAGCAGGAGGGACCCAGTTGGACTACCGGGCCAGGGTTATCCGAAAGGAAGCTCGTGCCCCGGTATGAAGAGGCTATAAAGAAACGGGGTGGGTTTTTAGTCAGTAAGAGTCTGACACTATCTCCCGCTCCACTCAAGAGCCGGGGGTTATCATAAGATGACTTTTGCCCACCGGAAAAGAAAAATGCCCAAAGGCTTCAAAGTTGCGACGACCATTTTATACACAGAATAATTTGGCGGTCTTACCGTTGTAGCTTTTTTAATAAATTAGTTTTTAGCGAACCGAAGATCAGCTGGGTTACCTATCGTAATCAGCTAGTGAAGTAGACAGGTCAGGAGAAAAGGAGGCAGAGACAAGATGTGAAAGAAGTCATTTGATGATTTCTTTCTCTTGCCTTATCTAGTTTAAACAGACGAAAAAAAAATATGATTCTTGAAACCCGTGCGAAGGTGTGGCTACCCGCCACAGCTTCGCGCAACGCGAACAAACGTAAAAAAAAAACCGACAAATTGAGAACCTCCTCCATTTTGAAGTCGGTTAAAGACTGTTTTTCTAGTGTGTTTATCCCTTCTATGTTTATTCCAACGAATTAGCGGTCTAAACGTTTGTGGTAAGCACAAAACATGTTTTTTTGTGGTTCCTTTGAAATTGACCAACATTAATGCGTCTGATGTTGACCTAGCAGCTGCGTACGTAGCGAAACAAATATAAATATTTGTAATTTAAAACTAAGAACTGGAGGCGTTTGGTGCACAAACATCGGGATAGTGTGTCGACGAAAATATTTACAAGATTCAGTAGTTAATGCATTCTACAGACTAGACAGGTACACTCAAATCTGTGTGGTTCTTTCCTTAAGGCAGAGTGTAAACGTGTCTTGTGTCAGATACAAGCTACCGATGAATATTTGATTTCTATAGAACCAGTATAAAATCGTCCACTCCCTACGCATATGTAAACATTTTTAACTGACTTCTAAAAAAGGAGGAGGTTCTCAACTCGGATGGATTTTTTTATGTTTGTTCGCGGATAACTTCGTAGCTTGCCAACCGATTTAAAAAAAATTTAGCGAATGGAATCTTGGCGAAATCGAGAGAACTCCTTAAATGCAATTAAATTTTTTAGTGAAGTCGGTTTTTAAAAATAAAATGGTTTTTGTGTCCATGCATCACATGTAGAGCTAAGCGAACTATAAGTTTCACACTTCAGCCCCCGTTTATTTATATCTTCATAAGTTTATTGAAAAATGCCTTAACACCCGCACCTACGACTCGGTAGCAAGGAAGAGGCATCAGGCAACGTCCGCGGCGCTCACGCCCCAGACCCCGCTGGCGCCGAGCTTTCGGATGGCGAGCAATGGATAGCTCGCTGTCCGACCGGCCGATAACCGTTCAGACCGAGCCCAAATCGTCGACGGCGCATACCGTTCTCGCGCGCCTCAAAAGGAGTTCTCACCAACCCTAGGAGCCCAGCAGCGTCGAAGCCTACTGGGGCCAAAGGTCTGCTTTTGAAAGGAAGGCTCGGCGCCGGTATGAAAGGCAACGAAGGAACGGAGTAATTTTTTTTGTCAGTAAAAGTCTGACACTATCTCCCGCCCCGCCCAAGGGCGGGCGTTGTCACCTGGATGATTTTACCAAACGAAAAAGAGACAACCTCGGTCAAATTCCGCCTTAATCGTAATGATATACTCTCTCCACCTGTATCAAAATTTACTAACTATTAGCAACGTATGATAAAGTATCTAGTTATATAATTGCTTTATATTAAAGTGACCTGTTGCATGCACTTACCTGTTGTAGACATAACAATCTCAGTTATTCTAATAAATCAACGGTTTTTATGAAACTCGTAAAATATTATGAGCAGCCATGTTGCGTGTTATGGACATCGTCTGGGAAGCACGGGTTCTAAACGCAAATCAACTGTGTATTAGATTACTTTGTTGAAATTGCCCGAATAAAGCTGTACAACAACTAAATATTTATTAATTTAACGGTATAGTCTGTCTAAAAAGTCAGACGTCTTTGGAATTTGTATAATAGGTATTATAATTGTAAAGAGCCCATCAATATTTGGTGTACAATGAGAACTTTTAGTGAATTATATTTTACACAGTTAAAAATATCCTTTTTAATTCATGAATCCCCAAGCGACCACCGGTGGCCGCGCATCTATTGTCTTACTATTGTGTCTCTAATTGACGGTATCTGAAGGGTTAAAATACAGTTGTTGAAGTGTAACCAAAAAACTAGCGGGATTGCCACGTTATATGGCAATGCTTACTCTCTGACTGAAGTAAAAGTCTACCCTTTTTTTTCGGTAGGTAAAAATCATCTTATGACAACCCCCTCTCTTGGGTGTAGCGGGAGATAGTGTCAGACTTTTACTGACTAAAAACCCACCCCGTCCCTTCTAGCCTCTTCATACCGGGGCTCGAGCTTTCTTTCGGATAACCCTGGCCACAGTAGGCTTCGACCCAGCGGGGCCCCTCCTGCTGCAAGTAAAAGCCAGCCCTTGGGTCACGCAAAGTGTCAACATTTCGTATGTTGGTTTAATTAAGCCCCAACCGAACACCGACGTTCACTCTCTCATTTAGCCTTTCTGTTGTGTCTCTATTTACGGTTTTCGAAAGGTTAAATTTAATATTACTAGCGTAATTCCCAATTATGATCCAATTTCAGGAAACACCTCCAGCTACAAATGAAAGTTACGTCAAAACAACATCGTGGTTGCTGTAAACATGTTTTAACAGCTGTGTATACAAGCTTTGAGACAATAGTGGTTATAAATAGCTGAAAAGACGAAATTATACCAAGTGTACCTACGTATGTATGACGTGCTTAGCGTGTACAAACGATGGATAATGTCACGGATAAATTTAAGATATTCAGAAGGATACGATACACCTTCGCAAAATTTGAACAACATTACTTTGTGATCTTAGTTATAAGCAGAGATTAGTTAATACACATGAATGATTATCTTCTATCTATCTATCTTCTATACTTATAATAAATCTGTAGAGAGGTCAATTCTGTACATGAAATATATTTCCAAAATAGCTATCAGGGGGTGATTAGTGATCGATACTGATGCCAAAAATGCAAACAGTAAAATTTTTGTCTGTCTGTCTGTCTGTCTGTCTGTCTGTCTGTCTGTATGTTCTTTATAGAAACAAAAACTATTCGATGGATTTTAACGAAACTTGGTACAATGATTCTTCATACTCCTGGGCAGGTTATAGTATACTTTTCATCACGCTACGATCAATAGGAGCAGAGCAGTGAAGGGAAATGTTGGGGAAACGGGAGAAATTACTCCATTTTTTAAACTTCCGTCGCTTTTGCAGCCTTTATGGTTAAAGCTACACAGAAATCATGTAAAACAGAAATGTACTCCTTATAATTATATAAAAAATATCCCACGACAGCATGTGTCTATCTTTTATGGTTGACTCACAATAACACGTGTAACTTCCTATAGCTTAGCAGTTCGGAGCTTTCTATTTATTTTTGTCTACTCTTACGTTTATAACACTCTCACTCATCTCTAATTAAAAAAAGTTAACATTATTATCTATTCAATAAAAAAAGAATCATCGAAATCGGTATAGAAACACCTAAGTTATACATGAAATGCGCTAATAAGCCATCCATTTTCTAAACATTTCGTAAATGGCGTTGGTGTCGAGTTATATCACGCTATGGGAACACTTTTAGGGAATAAAGAAACGAGCGCGTTTTCCTATAGCCCATTTATTAATTACATCGAACAAGGAGACATTGGCGCCATGTCTAAGGTGTTTGCACACTGTCACGCGCGTAAGTGGAAGGGAGAGATCTGGAACGTCTCGAATCGTCTCGCGCATCACGTTGTTTTCCAGTCCCCGGGCTCTTAGAGTTCGACATCAGACGTTTCAGATCTTTGATTTTGACGACCCCGTTGTTGCCGGCATAAGCAACAGGATCCGCGTACGAAGTCGCTGGCAGATACTAGCTTCTGCCAGCGACTTCGTACGCGGATCCTGTTGCTTTTATAAAGTCAAAGTACTTTATTTGCCAGAAACATGGTAATGAGGATGTTGAGTACAGTTTATAAGGTCTACATGTTTCACCAATGATTGGTACACAAATAATATTATAATAATATTAGGTTATAATAGTAAAATTATGACATTTAAAATTCTTAAACATTATTAAAACATCATTAGATTATTAACCATTAATTAAACATCATTAAATTATTATACATTATTTAGACAAAAAGACTACATTTGAATAAAATATTATTTTGCATTTTTAACATGTCTCAATTGGATTTTTTTTTTTCACTCTCACCGGACATGGCAAGTTCGGGAGGTTCCTGCATTGGATTCAAGCGGAAGAGACGCCCGGGTGTCGCCACTGTGCGCAACGCCCGGAGGACACGGTGGAGCACACCGTCGAGGTGTGCCCTGCCTGGGCGGAGCATCGCCGTGCCCTCGTGGGGGCGATCGGCGGTGGAGACTTCTCGCGCCGGGCCCTGGTCGAGGCCATGGTCCGGAGCGAGGAGGAATAGCAGACGGTCGCTTCCTTCTGCGAAGCAGTAATGCTAGCAAAGGAGGAGGCCGACCGCATCAGGCAACGGCGCCCTCGCCGCCGTCGCCGGGATTCCGATCCCGATTTCCGGCCACCGTAGACGCGGGCTTGCGGACGGCTAGCCATGGGTTGCTGTCCGATCGTCCGGTAATGGACCGAGTCCAAGATGTCGACGGCGCGCACTGTTCTCGCGCGCCTCAAGGAGTTGTCAGTAGCAGGAGGGGCCCAGCTGGGTCGAAGCCTACTGGGGACAGGGTTGTCCGAAAGGGAGCTCGTGCCCCGGTATGAAGGCTAGAAGGAACGGCGCGGGGTTTTTAGTCAGTAAGTGTCTGACACTGTCTCCCGCTCCACCCAAGAGCGGGTTTCGTCAAAGATGATTTTCCCCGACGACAAAAAAAAAAGGCGTTATCTCTCTTTTTTTGCGTTGCCTTTTCGTCAAACATCGCGTTGGATTGCATTAAATGAAGTAACAAGCTTTTAAACCATTTTCGATGTTTACGATAAGCGAGTGGAGAAGGACCCTCTTAATAAGCTAGTGCGCCTTACCATCAACAAGATACTCAAATTGCGTTCTTTCGGACCCAAGGAGGGGTAAAACGGTTAGTTTGTGTCTGTTAGTAAAATTGTGACACTCCTTTGACCCACATCGGGAGAAGTTATAAATTAATAATTTGATGTAAAATTAAAAACATTTTTATTAAAAAAAAATAACCAACTTCACTAAAAAATTTAATCGAATTTGAGGAGTTCCCTTGATTTCGCCAAGATTCCATCATCAGATCCCAACTTGGTGACTATGGGACAATTTGGGTAGTATACCCTTTCCAACAAAAATATAATTTTTCAAATCGGTTGGCAAGCGACGAAGTTATGCGCGAACAAACATTTAAAAAAAACATACAAACATCCGAATTGAGAACCTCCTCCTTTTTTAGAAGTCGGTTAATTAATGATTAAGACACACAGCAACCACAAACAGAACAAATACCTAATCGAACTCAGCCACAGGTCTGCTACAGCAATGTCCAATTGTCCAATATAAGGGTAATTAAATATTCTGGCAATCATCACCAAAACGAATAAGAGCTGCCCCGACTGCTTGCGCTTAGTAGGTACTGTCACTGCTTGCGCTTAGTAGTGTGGAAACAGTCGATACGATGCGCGCCTTCGGAAACGTGCTCAAGGCACTGCCAATGGGCACAACCCCAATACCGCTCTGAACGCGTAGTTGTACTGTATACCACCTAAAAAATACCTGTTTCAGCGGTTTTTTAATTATCGGTACTATGCTACTGTTGATTCAGATTTCCACGCATTGTAGTGGTCGCGAAAACCTTGGTTGAAAAGACTCAAAAAAGTACCATGATTTTTGAGATTTTCAACTTCCGTCTATTCAAATTGGTGATGAAAAATTGCTGCGTTGAGGTGCTTAATGTTAGCCAGCGTTCATCGTGTCCGATTTCAAAAATACTTTTGAATTCAGGAGATATTAAATAGAGATTAGAGAAAATATAGCATAGAAAACCATGTCAGCATAATTCACGGAGCCCACTATGCCAACTGCTTCTCAGGATTGCGGGATTATTCGAAAGAGTCAACGAGGTCCTAGAACGCAAAGGAAGGAAACTGAACAACTGTTCCTTCACTTATTCAAGTTGTTCAGTGAGTTGAAGAGTCAGAGCTTCAAAGCCTTGAGCATCGCCGTCGGGTTGCTAGTCTGTCAGTTTTCTATCGTCATTATTTCGGGGAGTGTGCACTGGAATTGCACAATCAAATTCCGCCAAGTCCGACCAAAAGACGTACGGCGTTGCGTCAACGGTACATGGTAGGCATCCCACCCATAAGCACAAAGCGTTTTGGGAACACATTTATTGTGCGTACAGCCAAAGAGTGGAAATCCCTGCCGGAGTCTGTGTTTCCTGATAGCTACAACTTAGAAGTCAAGTCAAGAGTGAATAGGTTACTTCTAGGTAAACGTGCTCCATCGTCGACCACATCATCGCTTTCCATCAGGTGAGATGGAGGTCAAACGCGAACCTATCAATAAAAATAGAAAAAAGACTTGCCAAAACCACCCGTGATTCTACACTACCTCTGTAACCTACACGGTGACAGTTCAACTCACTCTACTCACAACGGGAGAAGTCATTGGATGATTTCTCACCTTAAAAAAACATAGTTGGGCTAGGGAAATAAGTTAATACTTATAAATCATAATAAAATATTAATTGTGGAAAAGAATTTCCATTCCCGCAAAAAACGCAATGTTGCTGCAAATTTTCTTTCTGAGAAGGCTCAGTTTGATTTCCCATCTCAAAATAAAAAACATCGGGTCGGTCATCAACCTCTTTTTCCGACCTTAATACTTTAAAAACACATTCGCCTCTTTTCCGTTATTATAAAAGTTAATAAACGACTTTATAACGCCATGGTAACAAAAACTTATCAGCATTATTTATTATGATTTATATATTTAGGCCATTGTTTTAATATTTAATTGGCGACGGCACGCAGTGTTCATGGTTTTTGCCAATTAATTTCTGATTCAAACGTGTTAGTGGAAAGTTTTGGTACTTTAATTACAAACATTATTGCTGATTTGGAGTAATTAGTGCACAGTTGTGGCACAGATTAATTCGTTATCGCTAAAATTGTAGCGGAATACAGTTTATTATAGGTACAAATTATTATTATACGTCCGTTTCAGTTACTTTTACAAGCTCCATAGCCTGTCTATTTTATTTTAACCCAAAGGTAGAGAATGCCTTGTTGCATTAAATCCGCCTATCTACCACCACTGTACATGTAGTTTAAATAAATAAATTCATAAACTCTTGCTTGACCACTTTCTCAGCTGATGGTCGCCTAAGCGATGATGTGGTCTTGCCCTAAGGTAGAGTGGGGGAGGACGAGTCATGTCTCCAGCAGACAAGCTCAAATCGACAACGTTGCAACCACAGAAACGATGAAAGACGTAAGATAGGAAATAACTTCCGATTTGTACTACAACGAGTGACGCCGCTTGTCTCATACCCTTTAACTCCACAGGCAATAAACCAATACAAACGCGCATTACGCAACTAACAGACCACGCACACTTAGATCGCAAGTTTGCTATTGGTAGTTGAACTATGAGCATTGCTATACTTTGTGGCACGCCTGAGATAAGGCCATTCTAACCTCTTTCATGTGTTCCGTGTTTGCAACAACCTTTTTTTATGTAAATTGTTTGAAAGAAGAGTTCGCATCCTGCCAGAGTTGCGGGGTAATTTTGAAACAGTTACAGTAGCCCTGAAACGTAAAATAGCAACTGAAAAGCACAGGTTTAGCTGTCTGCAAGGTCATATTATATCGTGCTCATCGAAGGACATGAACAATTTGCCTAGTGCGGTCTTGCCGTCTAATTATAATTTAGGTGTCTTCAAGGCTACAGTCAAGAGGCTCTTATTAAACTAGTGCGCCTCACCATCAACGATTGCAACTCTCTCTCTTACCATCAGGTAGGATTGCAGCAAAGTACTAGTTTATATTATTATTTTTTTAAATGCGTTTTTCGTCAGTAAAATCTGACACTCACTTTCGTTCCGCTCAAAGCGAGAGAAGTCATTTTATGACTTGAAGTCCCCGTCGCAATGTCGCATTGTCTCGTCGCTTTTGATTACGAGAGCCTTTAATGTTTGATGCCATCACATATCAAAAGCTTTATACTTGTAAAGCAAAAGTAAGAAAGGTTTTCGACCTGAATAAAAACCTTTTTACTTCTAAAGAAATTGGCTGCCGATAAATCCCAACAGACAACCATTCCAATTAATCCTTACTCTAAGAAATCCCAAAGAAAAACCTGAAAAAGAAATAGATGAAAAGAATCCCAAAAATAACACTTTTATACAAAAGATCTACTCGTAAGATTTATATAATATCCGTGAAGTATTTTCCGTGATAAAAGAAAAAGCTCGAAGATTGTCTATTCTTTCGTAACGGCTTGCTAGTTTTCCCACAGAGTCTATGTACAAAGAAAACCGGATAATTTATGTATGTCTATTGAACTTTCACTAACTAATTAAATAGCTGTTTAACACTTAACACGTTAGGTAAATATTTTATATCACTTACCTAACTACCTCAGTATTAGAACTCGCTAACGAAGGGATTAGGGTAGGTAGAATAGGAGTAGGGTAGTGTAGGGTAGTGCAGGGTAGTGTAGGGTAGTGTAGGGTAGTGTAGGGTAGCGTAGGGTAGCGTAGGGTAGCGTAGAGTAGCGTAGGGTAGCGTAGAGTAGCGTAGGGTAGCGTATGGTAGCGTAGGGTAGCGTAGGGTAGCGTAGGGTAGCGTAGGGTAGTGTAGGGTAGCGTAGGGTAGGGTAGGGTAGTGTAGTGTAGGGCACATTCCCCCCTCTCTTGAAGAAGAGGCCTGAGTCCCAGAAGTGGGATCATTAAAAATGGCTGATGATGATGATGAAGATTACCATCAGGTGGGATCGCAGTCAACACTGGTTTATATCAATTAAAAAATATATTAATCGTTCAAAAATTGTTGTATGTGAGCCCCACTATATTTATTTTCGACTTTAGTTTTTGTGTTATAGCGGCAACAGAAATACATCATCATTATTTGAAAATTTTAACTGTCTAGCTATCGTGGTGAGATACAGCATGGTGACAGACAGAAGGACAGCGGAATCTCAACAATAGAGTCTCGTTTTTACCCTTTAGATACGGTACCCTAACAACAAAAAGGTAGGTATATCGGAAACAACGATTTCACGTATTATAATTTCCTGGTATAGATTGCTCCTGTACCCACGTGTTATCAAAACACTGATAATAGTAGAAAAACAATTCTCAGTAACACAATGCATTACTTTGTTATCACTGTTCGCCAGTTGCTCCACTGGCCCAAAGGGCTTACAAAGGACGTACTATATATAGTACACAGCAGGATTCATGTTCATTTCGTAGTAATTTGTTCTAGTGGACAGCATGAAAGCCTGGGTCCTGGGTGCAATTTCCGGGTCGAACAAATTGTTATTGTGTTTTTTACCCATCATGATATTCACGATAACAAAACAGTAATTTTTTGGGCTGGGTATGCGTCAAAATATTCTTCCCTCCCTACTACTTACCTAACATAAAGTCCAAAATTTCCATATCTTGAGGGCATGCAGTAGCAACAAGGACAGAAGCCATGCAAGCTAATTGCACATTTTTGATCAAGGTAATGACACGTGTTATAGAAACCACAACTGTAACAGAGCGAAAAATTAAACCCCGTTTTTTTTTGTGAAGTTGAGAAATCATAAAATCTTCAAGCTCTGAGGGAAGCAAGAAGGAGGGTAAGACTTTTGCTGATTAAAACCCGGTCATTTAATTGCCCTTTCCGTTCCAGAACTGCGGTAACTCTTACTAAATATTCCGCAACCCTCGCAGGTTAAAAACTTTATCTATAAACTAGCTGACCCAGCGAACTTCGTACCGCCTAATAGTCAATGAATGTTGTATCTTTCGATATAGTCAACCGATTGCGATGAAATAAAGCCTAAGTAATATCTATACATATAATAAAATCGTAGGAAAGTCAAAACTGTACATTGAATATTTTTTTAAAAGAATACTTGGAGCGTGATCTACAATCGATATCGAAGTCAAAAATATAGTTTTTAGAATTTTTGTCTGTTTGTCTGTTTGTCTGTTTGTCTGTATGTATGTCCGGGCTAATCTCAAAAACTACTGCACAGATTTACTTCAAATTTTGCATGAATATTACTAAGAGGTCGGGTCAACATATAGGCTACATATTATCACGCTATCACCTACGGGGGAGGAGCTGTGAATCTTTATTTTTCTTACGCATTCTGTGACAGCGTGCAATCTAACGACGCATATTTAAATGTTGTTTTTGAGTAAGCCATACTATTATCTAGCTTTACACTATAAAAACTACGCCATTTAAGTAACTTGGGCAGAGAAACAGTTATTTTTATAAATGTTAGTAGTATAAAGACAATTTTAAAACAGCGCCATCTATGAGATTTCATAAAAATCAAATCAAGTTACATGACACTTTTTGGAAATTAATAATTTAAATTTGATCATGTTGCGAGGTTTGTAGGTAGTTATTCTTAAAATTTATAGATGGCAATGTACATTTTCTTCATAAAAGTTGTATTGCATATTTCGTTTTGACAAATTCAAGTTCCAACAAAACCCTCAAAAACTTGAGCAGAGTTGAAGAAGACCATTTAATAAAAATGCTGTGTTAAGTATTACAAAAGAGAGAGATTTATACTTATGTTCATTGATGATCATCAATTTCATGTAGTTAGTACAAAATAAACATTGACTGTTAATACTTTTGTTCGGTACCTATTTATCTATGTGATTATTGCTTGGCAATTAATATATTTTCATGTCGTATGCCTAATTATAAACTTTACTCACTCGGAGACATTTATTTTATGTTAAAATAGTGTAAAGTCATAATAATTTTTCACCATATCAAAATGTTTCCTTTTCCAACAAAAGGAGCGATCAAGCGACGTTTGCTTTACAGAGCTCTGATAAAGACGAGGTGACCAAAGTCTGGTCGCTACATCAGCACGTCTGAAGCGGTTTGGCGGATACTGGCGTTCTCTATACATGACAGGCATCCTACCGTCATGCATGTAGACGTCCACCTAGAGAAGAAACGGCCAGCGCATATATTTTGATCCCGAAAACGTTGCTAAACGCTTGGAAAATCCGCGCCAACCAACTCTGTTAAAATTTTTCAGGCTCTGTAAAGTCGATCAGTTTGCGAGATCCCTTACGTATGACGAGGTGCCTTCATATTACACTTACGACAAGCAAAGGGGTGTATTTAACCTACATCAACGAGGAGGTGCTGTGGAAGGTTTTCCGGGAATATTCAAGGACACCGCATTGGGTAGGGTTTATACCGTGCCTCCGAATAGTGGCGAATGCTATTTTCTGCGGTTGTTACTTCACACTGTCCGATGGCCAACATCTTTCGCTTTTCTGAAGACATTTGATGGCGTGGAGTATCCCACTTACTGCGCAGCCTGCGTAGCACGTCACCTTCCCGACCGTGACAAAAATTGGGATGACACCCTCGCGGCGAGCGTCAGTGACAGTTCCAGCCGCATGCGTCATCTGTTTGCCGTCATCTTGATGTTTTGTGGAGTCGCGAACCCGGTAGCTTTGTGGGAGAAGTATCGCCATCATCTGTCTGAAGATTTTCTACGAGCTTTGAAGCGTGCTACTGGAGATGAAGTCAAAGTAATTGATGAACGCGTGCTGAACACCTGTCTCAGTTCACTTCAAGATGTGGTCATTTCTATCGGCGGCAATCCACTGATTAATTATGGGTTACCAGTTCCCCAATCATCACCGCATCAAGACCGTGGAAATCGGGAGTATAACGCCGAGACCAATTACGATCCGGGCGAAATGACTACCGTGACCACCATACGAAATTACCATATCGCTTCTTCAGAGCAAAAACAAATTTACAACACCGTCCTTGAAATCATTGGGCAAAACCAAATCTTCGTTGTGGTCATGAGTTCGTACGCTGCGTTTAACCATTAATATGAGAGCTCGGCTCGGTGGCAATGTACGTGCTCGAGAATTGTCCGATGTCCTTCTAAGTCTTGGCGAAGGCACTCTACCAGAAGACAGAGGTGTAAAGGTGATTCTTCCAGAGTCTCTCGGTAGAGTGGAATCCAGCTTAGAAGAACTCATTCGCTGTGTGTACGGGGACATCAGTCGTATACAGCACCAGCAGAATTCTTGGATGTGTGAGCGGGCCGTTTTGACGCCCAAAAATGCTGCACCAATTAACGAAAGCATTCTCTTGGAAATTGAGGGGAATGAAGTAGTCTACACTTCGGTAAACACTGTCGTCGTGCAAGATGACGCCACATATTATCCCGTGCCTACCGGGTTCGGGGTTATCCGAAAGGAAACTAGAGTCCGGTATGAAGGCTAGAAGGAACGGCGCGGGGTTTTTAGTCAGTAAGAGTCTGACACTATCTCCCGCTGCACCCAAGAGCGGGTTTTGTCATAAGATGATTTTCCCCGTCGACAAAAAAAAAACACGTTATCCCGTGGATTCCTGAACTCCCTGTCAGCGAGTGGACTTCCAGCGCATACCATCAAGCTGAAGGTCGGTGTTCCGATTATGCTTCTTCGGAACCTATCTCCTCCGAAGTTGTGTAACGGGATTCGCCTTAAAGTTATCACGCTCCACAGACACACCATTGAAGCGGAAATTCTTTTGGGTTGTGGCGTCGGCGAGGCAGTATTTATACCACGCATTCCCCTCATACCTCATAACTTCGCGTTCCGATTCAAGCGTGTACAGTTACCCGTGAGTATTTGCTTCGTGATGACCATCAATAAGTCACAGGGGCATACACTGAGGGCAGTGGGTGTCGACCTCAGGACGAGTTGTTTCTCACACGGGCAACTGTACGTTGCTTGCTTCCGCGTCACCAGTCCTGACTCTCTTTACATTTTGGCTCCTGGCAGCATAACTACCAACGCAGTTTATAGGGAAGTGTTGTAAAGTATTATACTTTTGTAGGTATTTTTACTCTTTTGTGCTCTGGAATGTATTCCTGCATTATTTTCTCTATTTCCTTCAGTCACATCTTATGACTGAACGCAGCAGAATTCCCATATAACTCTCTTCACTTGCAAAAATAAACTTATATTTTAATGCTATTTTAAAAGCTGTGTAATTATAATGCTATAGCGACACTGGTATCTTAGGTATTTTTAGTGCTATAGAGCCTTCACGCAGACGACGTCGCGGGCAGCAGCTAGTATCAAGATAAAGTCTGTCTAAAAAGTCAAACGATTTGGGTAATTATTAAGATAAAATGAAATCATATTTGGTCAACACTTGCACTGGTTCAATAATCAAGGTTGCTTAAGAGATCTTGATCATTGTTTACTAATAGAAGAACCTTGTAAAAAGTATCGAATAAAAGTATTTTTTAAATGTTTAAATGATTAAATTTTATACAAAATTCCCAAGTCGTTTGTCTTTTTAGACAGACTAAACACACAATTTTAATGTATAAAAGTTATCTACGTCGATTTCGTGCATTTTACATGATGCGAGCACAACTAAAAACTTCTACAGATTTATTATTCTTTATGTATAATACAGATTGAACAACGCCTGTGTTTGTCAAGTTTATAAATAAATAATAATAACGTACAAAAAGATCCTACTCAAGACAGGAAAACCCAAACCATCACAGTTCCGACCACTAGCTGAATAATAAACTTGGCTGGTTTATTCCCAAGAAAGGAGAGGTTACTGACCCACCCTTTCTTGCAGACATTAAATATGTACCCCTATTTCAGTCTAGACGTTGGTTTATCGTACGATTCTTTGAAAGAAGCCTGTATTTTATTTTATTTTACTTTTTCGCTTAGTGCTTTTACCAGCGGTCCTAATTAAATTATATTCCAAATTCTTTTATTTCACATATTCTGGGCAGGGCACATTGCAAGCAGAATAGATGGTCGATGGGGACGCAGCGTTGGAAGGCCTCCAACAAGGTAGACTGTTGACCTGGTCAGGGTCGCGGGAATCCGATGGATGAATAACGCACAGAACCGGTCGTTGTGGCATCGCTTGGGGGCGGGATATGTTCATCAGTGGACGTCTTTCGGCTGATATGATGAGCAGAAGCTATTGCAACTCCACAACACTCGAAAATATTTAAAAATACAACATTATTTTTAGTATATGCGAAACCCGAAACACGTGTCTAGTTTTTTATGTAAAGAATCTATGTACAAAACATAACTGTATCATGAAAAATCACTAACTTATAAGCTTGTTATGTCAGCAAAAATACATAGTCACCGGGCCATCCAGGCGACTGAGCGGTTGTTTTGCACTTACACCCAGCTGTTTGCTGGCACCTAATGCACGCTATGATTTGCCGTGATCTATGTTGTACTTTAGTGTCGGTGGTATCCAACTTGTTACCGTTTTTAAATATATTTGGGGAAAATATAACATGGTGTAAAAACTATTGCAATCCATTCAGTCACTGATTCTGAACAAAATATATTTAGGTTTCGCATATTACTAAAAATAATTTTGTATATGTATTTGACCGTATGAGACAACCGTTTAGACCAGTCATCATTTCAGCCGAAAGACGTCCATTGCTGGACATAGGCCTCCCCCAAATGTCGCCATAATGACTGATCCTGTGCGTCTCGCATCTATCGAATTCCCGCGACCCTCACCAGGTCATCGGGCCACCTTGTGGGAGCCCTTCCAACGCTACGTCTTCCGGTACAGGGTTGCCATTCCAAAACCTTTCGCCCCCATCGACCATCTGTTCTGCAAGAAATGTGCCATGTCCAGTATCTTAGTCAAAATGTCTAGAATGAAAAAAATTACCTTATTTCCGAGTTCTGTTATTAGGTCTAACTATATTACAATACCTATTCCTTTGTTAAAATCAGTAGGTAACCGTCATGGGAACTATAATAATCAACATGGTCTAATTACTAATCGTATAAAACTGTTCTATTGTTCTCTAATATCTATACGCTACTTATACCGTTTCAAATAAAAATCCTGATAAGCTAGGAACGTGTAACTCACACTAATAATATAACGGCAAAAGTTTGTATGTATGTGTGTATGTTTGATCCTTCACATTCAAACAGCTTTTTCATTACTCAGACTCTGAAAGTAGGTCTGAAGTTGCCTGAGGAGCGGGCTGAAAAGTGTCACACTTTTCATCCCTAGGGAGTTTTACTTTCAAATAACAGCTGTCAAATTATTTAAAAAAAAAAACTAGGTCTATCTTCTCGTATTCGTAATGAAAAGCAGAGTGCTTACCTCGGGGTTAAAGTTACTTCTTTCGTCCCGAGAAGGAGTTGGCGGCCGAGCGCAGCGAGGTCGCTAATTCGAGGAACTAAATAAGTAACTTTCACCCCTAGTGTAACAATGTACTATTTCTTATTATCGACTAGCTTTTGCCCGCGACTTCGCTCGCGGTCATAAAATATAGCCTATGTCATTCAGGAATAAAGCAGCTTTATATCGATAAAAAAAATTAAGCAATCGGAGCAGTACTTTCAGAGATTACCTCCTAAAAACAAAAAAAAAACAAACTATCTCTTTATCATATCTGAAGAGCCACTAAGTTTGTACGATAATCCCTATTCTTCCATTAACAAGGTATGCCAATATTTTTCTAGCGTTGGAAAAAATCTGGCGGCAAATATCCTATCTGGTCCAGTATTATTATTATATTAGTGTAGATAGACTCGCGTTTGACCACCATCTCACCAGCGATGATGTGTCAACGATGAAGCACGCTTGCCAAGAAGTAACCTATTCATATAGCCATCAGGAAACACAGACTCCGGCAGGGAATTCCTCTCCTTGCCTGTTCGCACAATAAATGTGTTCCCAAAACAATTCGTGCGTATGGGCGGGATGTCTACCATGTACCGCTGGTGCAACGCCGTACTCTTGTCTAGTTTTGTGGTCCGATGATGAAACGGACTTGGCGGAATTAAATTGTGCAATTCCAATGCACACTCCCCGAAATGTAAACGATAGAAAACCGACAGGCTAGCACTTCGGCTTTAGAGCTTCGACTCTTCAAGTACCTACAGCATTGCTGATGATTCTCTTGACTCGCCTCTCAATCGAGCTGAATGGATTTAGATTAAATTGGCACGTGAGTCGAGGAATAGGACCTAGAGTAGTTCTTATTCCTGTAGTAAAAATTCCCTGGGACGTAGGGTTGAACTTATAGCGTGAATTTAAACCCTCTTTCTTTATCACTCTTGTAAATGACGTTTCTAAGGGACAGAAAAGGATAGAAGCATCAACTCTACCTCAACACTAAAATACTTTTTTTATTTTTCTTTGGTACTTAACTAACGGAACTCCTGAATCTGAAAGCCAGAATCAACAGTAGTGACCACTATTGACTATCAGAAAAGGCGGTGAGATGAATAAAACTCGACAGGTAACGGAAGAAACGATACTGCTGTCTTGGATCCTGCAAGAAAGTTAATCAGAAAAGAACAGCTGAGCAGCATCCAGTCGCAGCATAGGTATATTTTATCCATTTCTTTTACTTTTTCTTAGTATGCGTAATAGTATCTGGTGTGAAAAAATCTTTTTCGGAGATTTTTTAAACAACTTGCAAAAAAAGAATGAGGTTCTCTGTTCGCCTGTGTGTATTTTTTTATGTATGTTCACGGGTTTCTACATACTTAAATATATTTTTTTTGTGTTTAAAGAAAGATTAGATACCTATGCTGAACAACTTGAAATGTAGACAATGAAAGTCTTCAATAAATAACAGCAATTCCGGAAGATTTCTTCCGGGATTGCTGCAATTGCATGTCTATTGTTGTTTTTTATTGTATTGTTCACACCATTTCATAACATTACGCCATGCTGGTAGGTACAGTCTGCCCTGCTTAGCAGATTTGTACAGAATGATCACACTGGTGCAGGATGCAACAATAAAAAAAATACAATCGACTTCCAAAAAAGAACCACAAAAAATGGAAAACAAGCTTTTAATGAAAATATTTTTTTCATAGAAAGCTTTTATAGCTCGGTATACCTATTTAATGAATACTCGTCAAGACAAATCATACGAGCCCAAACTCGATGGGTTTGTGTCGTTTAACTACCAAGTTCCTATAGCCTTCCGGTTCCATCATCAGATCAGAGCCATCTCATAATAATTTTGCATTTCATCTGATTTACACATGCATGAAAATTTCACCTCAATCGGTAACCGGGAAGGGGATCAAATTTAATTTGCAAGATTTTATGACAGACAAACATCGGGACAGGTGAAACTAAATAAAAGCTTATAAAAATGGAAAATAATTTTAAATTTGGAACTCAATGTACCAAAATGAAGAAACAAAACCAATAACACCGACATTTCGCTGTATTCTCGATACTCGGTCGATGTTTTTTTTTTTTTACAAAATTACGTTTCTTCAGTCTTTACTTCCATCGCTTCGCTATCGCTTGACGACAGCCAGCCTCATTAGAAACGAGACGGTAATAAGAATCGATGTGGAAAATTCACGATCGAATCGATTCAACAAACAATATGATCGGATCCTGTGATTACCGAAGCGAATCGAGTCATTGTTATGTGAACAACGGGCTGTTGTGGCAAACGAGGTATAAGTGTCCATAGAGCTTGATAGACGAATTTGCGGCTACTATGTTAGAGACCTTCTCTCTTATCGTCAAAACCGAAAAGCGATTCCGCTGATCTATATGGCCCGGCACCCATCATCGGCATCGGCAAGGCAAAGGATCTTTCGGCATCCCTACATGCAAGCGCACACTGTCGGAAAGTATGCCTTGGCATGCATGTAGGGATGCCGATCATGCCAAAGAGGGATGCCGAAGGATCCTTTTCCTTGCCGATGCCGGCAATGGGCGCCAGGCCTAAATCTGCTTAAACTTATCCTTCCTTCCTTCTTTTAGTGGTGGGAAATCATCCAATGCGTGCCCCCGCCTAAGTGGAGCGAGACTTTTACTGTCTAAAAGCCACCTATGTTCTTTCAGTGGTATCTTTCTTCAGATTCTACCTTCGAAGGCAATAATATAGTTTGGCCATAGAAGCCATCTTGCTACCGGACAACTTTCCTGGTACTTTTTGAAAATGAAAAGTTACTCGTATAATACAGCAAAACGAACGCGCGCGCGTAGCTAAAGTAGGCAAAACCTGTATTTTGGCTATCAGAACAATTTCTCTCGATTAGTATAACAAACACCGTAACTATCCCAATTGTTTAACTAAATACAATAATAGAAAAATAAATTATCATAAAGCAGAAACTGACTGACTGACATATCAACGCAAAGCTATAACTACTGGGACTAGAAATGTGATGTTAGGCACAAGGTTTTCTTTTATGACTTAGGCGAGCTCGAATTTTATAAAATTCACTCCCTCTAAGGGGATTAAAGGGAGTCCAACGTTTGTATGGAGAAATGGCAGAAGCTAGTTTTTTTTTTATATCAAAGAATTACACAATCCCCTCTTTGTACGAAATGAAAGTATATAAGTCGCAGTTCGATCGATTCCGTGCTCTGTATTAGATATCGATTACAATCGGTAAGGACAACACAATTGTCTGCCTGTTACCAAGGTGTAAAGGGGCCGTTATTTTGTTGCACATGCGTATTGCGTATTTGGCAAGAGTCTGGACGAACGAGAAGACGGTATCGATTTTCAGATGGAAGTTACCGGGGCCTTTATTAGTGTTCCACAGATTCCAGAACGTTTCGAACTATGAATTTAGCTTAGTGTAGCGATGTTTTAACTTTGTGCGAACATAATGTGGAATGTTATCAAACTAAGAGAATAGTATAAACGTTATTGTACACCAAAATAGAGTAACATGACTTTTACACAAACTTAAATCTATAGATACAATGGCGGTCTTACATCTAATCATCTTAACCCACCAAGCTTTCTTTCTTTAAAAGTCAAAGCATATATCAAGTAAACCATTTACAGTCACTTTTAAATTGTCATGGTGAAGCTATTTGAATGTTCCAGAGCGTAGATCTCTACGTGCAAGAAACTCAAAAGATACTATTTTTATTCAACTGCCTACTGTCACAAAATAAATGCCTAGATACAGAAGTCAATAGTCTAAATACAAAGCGCGCTCGAGCAACGCACACATAGATACCACTCATGGTCACGATATCTCGGAGCGCCTCGGCCCACTCGTCGAACAGTTCCCGGCTCAAACGCTCATTAGTGTGCGTCCACCGCGCGTAGGTATAAAAAGTGAAGTACATACATGAGATTGTCGTCTGTACCTATCTATTTTGTGCTACGGTGGCCAGAAATTGGGTTCAGAAAACCCAACGGCGGCGGCTGGGGCGCCGTTGCCTCACGCGTGCGAAGCCTAATCCCACTTCAGCCCCTATTGCAGGATATGAAATAAAAACTGTTGGACTATGAGCTTTACTGGCTTAAGGTATCATAAAAATGAACTAATCATTATTTACTCATACGCTAATTCCGGATACTCCGATAAAAACTACCTGATTATGTCAGCCATTATAAATCATGCAAATCTATTAATTTAATCACAATAAGCGGCTTTCCTTTATCTCACTACGTAACAAAATAAATGGCGTCATTTCTAGTATTGCGATTTTTCATTGTCTATAGATTACGTTAGAGTTCAAAGACGGCATAGTAAAAAAAATAAATAAGAAGGAAATAAATAACTGAAATTGCAGTAAACTTTTTAAAGAAAGGTCTGTGTTTAATATTGAAAAAACTAAAATTAAAAATTTAAAAAAACCCCCGACGCAAAAAAAACTATAAAAAGTAAAAAAATAAGTAAATTACTCTTTCAACCTTTTAACGTCATTAAAGGAATCTATAAATATTTAAAAGATGAGTGTCACTAAGTCGGGGGACCACAATATGAAAATTATTATTTTACTTAAACGAATTAAAAATGACAATTGCGGTCCCCCGACTTAGTGACACTCATCTTTTAAATATTTATAGATTCCTTTAATGACGTTAAAAGGTTGAAAGAGTAATTTACTTATTTTTTTACTTTTTATAGTTTTTTTTGCGTCGGGGGTTTTTTAAAATTTTTAATTTTAGTTTTATTTTAAATTTTTTAAATTAATCGAGGAATCCATTATTGTGATATTATCTTTTCTATATTGTAACAATCATGAAGGCCACACTAATACTACTAACTTGCAAACTGGCTAGATGTACTTTTTATTAAGGTTTATCTTTAAACAACTTTGGCATTCATATTCAAAACTTGATTGACAAGACAATTAGAAAATTAATTCCCTCTAAATAATATTAATTAATTGATTTCATTAAATTAAATTTCATTCCAATTTTATAATATTTATTCCAGAGTTCCATCAGCTACCTCCCAGTTCTAGCATCGTGTCCTCGTCATCATGAAAAATGTTTAGAACTGGTTAAGACGAATCTAATGAGCATAAACTCGACGAGTTTACTAGTAGGCATTTCAGGGTTTCATCAGCTAGGTACCTCCCAGTTCTAGCATCAAGTTTTCATAATCATGAAAAATTTTTGAAACTTGTTAAGACAAATCTGGTGAGCCCAAACACGACGGGTTTACTAGTAGGCATCCCAAGGTTCCATCAGCTACCTCCCATTTCTAGCATCAGGTCCTCGTCATCATGAAAAATGTTTGGAACTGGTTAAGACAAATCTAATGAGACCAAACTCGACGGGTTTACTAGTAAGAATTTCAGGGTTCCATCAGCTATCTCCCAGTTATAGCATTAGGTCCCCGTCATCATGAAAAATATTTAAAACTGGTTAAACCGAATCTAAAGAGCCCAAACTCGACGAGTTTACTAGTAGGCATTCCAGGGTTCCATCAGCTACCTCCTAGTTCTAGCATCAAGTTTTCATAATCATGAAAAATGTTGGAAACTTGTTAAGACAAATCTAATGAGCCCTAACAAGACGGGTTTACGAGTAGGCATCCCAAGGTTCCATCAGCTACCTCCCAGTTCTAGCATCAGGTTCTCGTCATCATGAAAAATGTTTGGAACTGTTTAAGACAAATCTAATCAGCCAAACTCGACGGGTTTACTAGTAAGAATTCCAGGGTTCCATCAGCTATCTCCTAGTTCTAGCATCAGGTCCTCGTCATCATGAAAAATATTTAAAACTGGTCAAGACCAATCTAATGTGCCCAAACTCGATGGGTTTACTAGTTGGCATCCCAAGGTTCCATTAGCTACCTCCCAGTTCTAGCATCAGGTCCTCGTCATCATGAAAAATGTTTGGAACTGGTTAAGACAAATCTAATGAGCCCAAACTCGACGGGTTTACTAGAAAGAATTCCAGGGTTCCATCAGCTATCTCCCAGTTCTAGCATCAGGTCCTCGTCATCGTGAAACGTATTTAAAACTGCTTAAGACGAATCTAATGAGCCCAAACACGACGGGTTTACTAGAAGTATCCCAAGGTTCCATCAGCTACCTCCCAGTTCTAGCATCAGGTCCTCGTCATCATGAAAAATGTTTGGAACTGGTTAAGACAAATCTAATGAGACCAAACTCGACGGCTTTACTAGTAAGAATTCCAGGGTTCCATCAGCTATCTCCCAGTTCTAGCATCAGGTCTCGTTTAAGATCCCAGCCACAGCCAACAAATGTGCTGCTGACCTTGAACGCCTGATCAGATCTTCATGAATTGTATCTAAGAACCATCTCGGTAACGTCAGCTTTCTTATAAAAAAAACCGCATCCAAATCGGTCCATTCGTTTAAGCGCTATGATGCCACAGACAGACACACAGACACACAGACACACAGACACACAGACACCCTAAACTTATAACACCCCTCTTTTTTGTCGGGGGTTAAAAAAAAAACGGTCAATCGCGAGATGGACGGACACCAAGAGTTCCGTGCAAACTTATCTAAATTAAATAAAAGTTCAATTCCCAAATCGAGTCTTGTATTTTTCCGAATCGCAAAAATTAAATTAATTTGTGATTAACTACTTTACTGTTTTCAGACTTTTTTCTTTACATGTTCTATGAGACCTTGTCTCTAGCCAAACAGGATTCTAGGCCAACAGGAAATACTCTATAGGTTTTGATTTCCTAGGGAGTGCCAAAATATGCCTTATTCTTTAGCTTGTGTTGACTTAGAAGTTAGATTTTTTACTGCTCCAAGGGTAGCAGAACTGAGTACTTACTTACATAATATTAACTTCAGCTTAATACCCTCACGCATTTCTGAAAAAAAGTCTCTTGACAGACGGCCAACATAGATACCTATAAGGTTTCCGTTATTGCCAACTGAAGTCAATGGTAACAAACTACCTAAAATCCAAAAACAGCAGTGGTATCTCTGGATGAAATAGTCAATAAACTTCAGACTTTATGTAATTTTACTGAATTATTATTTGAGTGTTACGATAATGACCAAAACAACGTTTCGCTAAATTATTTTGTAAGAAATATTTTAATAAAAATGGTCTACACAAGATCCCTTGGTCTACTACAGACTCCGCGCTGATTTAATCCGCCCCTGACTGAGGAACCCTAAAAATCTACACTAAAAATAACCCATCTAATCTAATCGTTTAACCCTTTCAAGCAAAATCGTGTTTAACGTCAATACCTACAAAATATTTACTTTTCTGCAACTTAACATAATTATGAGTCAAGACTTATTTGTTGAACCGAGTTTCTTAGAACTCACTTTACCGGTAAGTAAGGTATAAAACCTGATACTTTTTGCTTGCTTAGGAAGGAAAACACTCGAAGTTATTGAAGTAATTCAAGGAAGACGTAGGCGCCTATAAATAGGTGTGTAACTTATGACTCGATGTTATTAGACACAATTTAAATGATTAGATTGATAAGATAATGTTATAGACGGAATAGATATGAAATGACTTCAGAATCACTCGCGTAATGCGTGCTTAGGAACACCTGTAGTCTAGATAAGATTCAGAAAATTTGCTCGAATCGTCATCCTTTCGACTATCCGGATTCCGGAAACGCCATTAGTTCAATTAAATGCAGAGGGCTTTTCTGAAGTGACAGCGTATTCACTCGACAGTTGCAGGGTTTCGTGACCACACATAAGCACAAACTTAAAACCACCGTAAAAGTCATCGGTATAATATCAAATATAAGTAACCAAACCTCGGTTTCATTCAAATTCCGAAGCTGTAGAGCTCCATAGATTCTTTTGATTTGTCAATAGCAATATAATTATTAGCTTTTTAGTTAACTTCACAATTTCAATCTTCTGCCACTGATCTAAGAATCAAGAGATAGTAATTCAGTAAAAAATAAATTGTTTCTATACATATATTATACATACTACTTTAGTTGATATCTGAACTGGATGTCTTTACATCCTAGTTGAGATAACAACAACTTATCTACCTGTAAAAATCTATATGAAAAATCTTCTGCTAATTGAAATATTGTCAGCTTTTTCACGCGGAAAATCGTCAAAATATGATTTATCCTGTGTCAGACTTTTACCCACAATGATTGACTCAAACCACAAATCTCTTTCTGTTGTCCTATACGTGGGCCACGGGCATCTCTAGCAGGCACCAAGATAACGTACCTAAAGGATCCGATTCCGATTGACAATATTTACGTGAATGACAATGCAAATGTATTGATAATTACTTCAATAGTTTGAAGTCAATCAATCAATTTTGGCGTCAATCACGTAAATATTCTGAATCGCAATTGACCATTTCGTTAAATAACATGAGAATTCCCCAAACTCATCAACTGTATGACATGACACATTGACACAAATTATATCTATTTTTATATTTTGAAAGGTAACTAGCTATCACGAGCCGAATCTTAAAAACCACTCACAACTCGTAGAAATCAAGATAGATGTTCAGATAAAGTCTGTTTTCCCGCCGATAAGTGTACCTACGCTAATCTAAGATGGCGCCAAGTTTTACTCATCTTTGCCGAGTTCTTACAATAATAACTTAAGTATATCGTGGCCCCAAGCAATAAGTCTGCAATCGTAAAATCCACACTTTCCTAACAAAATTATTTGAGGTTTTTCTTGAATATGTAGGTATCTTTACAGGGAATGAGAGAGGTTAAAGGGATAGGATAAAATTAACTTGTTTTTTTGTAAACTGTAATCATTAATACGATAAACAGAGAATATGAGTTAGGTACTGTAAAATATTACATTGTTGTGTCTTACTAATTATTTTTTTATCTGATATAAATTAGTACTTGATTGCGATCCCACCTAATGGTGAAATGAGGGTTAGTTACTAAATCACACAAGGACTCTTTTGTATGTAAATACTAGCTTTGCCCGCGCTGCTTCGCTCCCGCTCTTCCCTACTCCACCCTACTATACCCAACTCTACCCTACTCTACCTTACTCTACCCTACTCTACCCTACTCTACCCTACTCTACCCTACTCTACCCTACTCTACCCTACTCTACCCTACTCTACCCTACTCTACCCTACTCTACCCTACTCTACCCTACTCTACCCTACTCTACCCTACTCTACCCTACTCTACCCTACTCTACCCTACTCTACCCTACTCTACCCTACTCTACCCTACTCTACCCTACTCTACCCTACTCTACCCTACTCTACCCTACTCTACCCTACTCTACCCTACTCTACCCTACTCTACCCTACTCTACCCTACTCTACCCTACTCTACCCTACTCTACCCTACTCTACCCTACTCTACCCTACTCTACCCTACTCTACCCTACTCTACCCTACTCTACCCTACTCTACCCTACTCTACCCTACTCTACCCTACTCTACCCTACTCTACCCTACTCTACCCTACTCTACCCTACTCTACCCTACTCTACCCTACTCTACCCTACTCTACCCTACTCTACCCTACTCTACCCTACTCTACCCTACTCTACCCTACTCTACCCTACTCTACCCTACTCTACCCTACTCTACCCTACTCTACCCTACTCTACCCTACTCTACCCTACTCTACCCTACTCTACCCTACTCTACCCTACTCTACCCTACTCTACCCTACTCTACCCTACTCTACCCTACTCTACCCTACTCTACCCTACTCTACCCTACTCTACCCTACTCTACCCTACTCTATCCTACTCTACCCTACTCTACCCTACACTACCCTAATTTTTTTTTCCATAAGAACCTTCTCCTCACAATAACAATCGCAACAAAAAAAAAAACAGCCAAATCGGTCAAGCCGTTTTCATGCCAAGTCGTGACAACGGAAAACGGGGGTCATTTTTATAATATAGAGATAGATAGATGTATATAAAAGTACTTATATTTCTTACTTCTACACGCTGAAAGAATAGAGCGAATTTGAATAACATTTTGGCACACAGATAGACCGTAGACCATATCCTTTTTATTACGCAGGTGAAACAGGGGGCTGAAATAAAAAAAAAATAGGTAGGTGTAGTCAGTCTAAAAAGTCAAACGAATTGGGAATTTTGTATAATATTTAATCTTTGAAAAAATACTTATATTCGATACTTTTTTTTGAGGTTCTGCTATTAATAAACAATGAACAACATCTCTTAATCAACTTTGATTAATGAGCCAATGTTGATTACATCAGATTTCATTTTATCCTAATAATTACCCGAGTCGTTTGACTTTTTAGACAGACTCTACTAACGACTTTTTGCAGCGAAATTGAAACAGAAAGAACCCTTTTATAAAAAAAAAATAACCGACTTAACTAAAAAAATTAAATTGAATTTGAGGAGTTCCCTCAATTTCGCCAAGATTCCATCATCAGATCCTAACTTGGTGACTATGGGACCATTTGGGAAGCATACCCTTTCCAACAAAAAAAAAACACTTTTGAAATCGGTTGGCAAGCGACTAAATTATGCGCGAACATAAAAAAAATACTAACATCCGAATTGAGAACCTCCTCCTTTTTTAGAAGTCGGTTTAAAATCCATATTAAGGTTTATCTACTAGTACATAAACAAAATCAATATACCTACGCCATATCTTATTCTTAACACATTACCGACTTATTACACGGCGGTGTCGATTTACAGTAGAACAAAATAAACACGTGCTGACGTCACCCACTCCATTCTCAGAAAGGATTTTAACAATTACTCATTAAATTAATGTGATTGTGAGCACGATAGTGCTGCGTGGTTGGGTTAAAGGACTTTAGAACTGTATAAACAACATTATTAACATATAAAAACTGAAACACAACATTTGAAAGAATTACCGTCACTCTAAAACGCAAAAGGCAAATGAAGGAGTCATACTTAGGTAGATTTTAGTCAGTAAAAGTCTGATCTGAAACCCCGTTTTGCTCCACCCTAGATCGAGAGAAAACAATTCACTATTTCCAAAATAAAAACAAAAGCGTATTCATTCCAATATGAATGAATACCTAAAAAGCTGAAAAATAATAGTCATTTCTTATGACCTTCATGTTCAATTAGCTAAATACAGTAGGTATATTCGCAGATACCATAGATTAACATAACAAAATTACGCGGGAAAGCGCTCTATTTCATGACATACATGACGCCCCTATTCCACGAAACAAAATAGGTGTGGGTGTTTACGCTTAATACTCGTTTAAATATCTGAACGTGGATTATCCACTATGACATAATTAGTTTTTTTTTTTTGTTTTCATGTGAAATGGAACTGTCATGTTATTCCATAGAGACTGTGTTGTTGAGGAAAATGAGCACAGAATTCTTTTAGAAGTTCTTTCATTCGCTCTGGGAATTGTGAAAGTATTCATTGATATTTTTTGCTTCTTCTGTTTATTTATACCTACGCGTTTCTATTATACGCGTGTCTCCAACATTTTTCGCTTTTTCCTAAGTAGTTTTTTTTTTATATTGTTGATGGTTTCGCGCTTGACAGCTGGTCTAAATATTTTGAGTCTGTATGCAGAGTTAGATCTTTTTTAAACTATGGCCTTTTTTTGAGGTGGGAAACTATCTAATGACTCGCTCTAGGGCAGAGCGGGAGGTCGTATCAGACTTTTATCGACTTAAACTATACATATGTTCTTTCAGTTGTACCTTTGCGTCCCAGGACCTGGAGTTTCCCTTTCAGAAGTCAATCCAAGTAGCATCGGGTTTTGCAGACATCTCATTGAGGACCGCGTGGAACACTACGCGTCGACGACGACTCGGGTTCGGTCCAGACGATTACTGGACAGCCGGATGGCGAGCTAGCCATTGCTCGTCGTCCGCAAGCCCACGTCTATGGTAGAAGCTGTGACTTAACGCGCATCTTTCAATCACCTGCTTTTTATCAATAGATATCTATTTAAGTTATTCACTAGCTTCTGCCAGCGGCATCGCCCGCATGAAATTAGAAAACGAACTCGAAGAAACTTACCTACTCCTGGATTAAAAAGCCTTATGTACTCTTACTATTCTAAGACATGGCCTACCCGTGTGCCAAATATCACCCAAATCCGCTCAGACTTATATACACACACATACGTAGGTACAAACTTTCGAATATATACCATTAGTGTGATTAAAATTTCTCAGAAATTATTCTTACAGGATGTCTCGCGCATAACATTGTAACATTCAATTTCCTTCGCTAAGGTGAAAGCGCCAAAGCAGCCCGCATTTTTTTTCTAAGTTTTTGCATTTTACAGGTCAGTGTCATGTTGTACAAAGTACCTACATACATATGTAAAAAAAACTCTCTCTTTTATCTAGTACTTAGATACGTTTTCTTGTAAGAAAGGTCTTCTAACCCTATTGAATAGCTATTTCGTGAACAGGTTGAATTTCCCACCATAACGACCGGTTGTTGTGGCGACGCTTGGGGGAGGCCTATGTCTAACAGTGGACGTCTTTCGGCTGATATGATGATGATAGTCCACCATAACCTGAAGAGAGTATCGTTTCCAAAGAAATCTATTAAAAGCTAGTTTTGTGTTAGTAAACAGCTTTTATGATGTTTTTGTCTACCCAAACAGTATTAAAACTTCACGCCATTATTCCCCGAAGAGAGAGGTTATAGCACACCCACATCTTTCTCATATTACCCTCAGCCGGAACTCAAATCTAGACAAAGACAGGTAATAAAAAGCTAAAATAATAACAAAAAGTGCTAAAGCAAGGCTCATAGGTACTTACCACAGAGTAACTTATTTATGGCTCATACTTAGCGAGCTCAGTACAATACTTTATGACCTTAGTAGAGCTTTCGAAAGAGTGGGTCTTAAAATTAACATGAACAAAACCAAAGTCATAGTAAATAATAATATACTATTAATAGTAAATGGAGTATAGTAATAATTAGATGTAGACGATTACGTTTACCTGAGACAGGCAATCGAGTTGGGTAGGTCTAACTTTGAGAAAGAGTTCAATCGTCGAATGCAACTCGGCTGGGCGGCGTTCGGAATTGTTTGGTATCTTCTTATCCAACAAATCACATTGTCTCAATACTAAAGTCTATGTAGTGTACCAGTCATGACATATGGGAATGAAACGTAGTCGCTTACAATGGGCCTCATCAGAAGGCAGTCACCGAAAGTACAATAAAAAGGGCTATGCTCAGAGTTTTCTTGCGTGATCGCATCAAGAATGAAGATGCCCCGCAAGAGAACCAGGGTCGCCGGCATAGCCCGTAGAATCGCCAAACTTAAGTAGCCGTGGGAAGAGCACACCTCGTAGAACGGATTGTCGATGGGGCCGAAAGGTTCTAGAGTATCGCGTACTTTAAAACGCAGCGCTGGAAGGCCTTCCACAAGGTGGAACTCATGACTTAGTAAGGGTCGCGGGAATGCGATGAATGCGAAACGCACAGGACCGTTCGTTGTGGTGACACTTCGGTGAACTACATATGTTCAAAAGTGAACGTCCTTCTGCTGAAATTATGATAATGATGAAATACTTGTACTTGTGTCATCACCTCTGAAAATTTTACCTATAAAGTACGATTTATAATTTCCTCACGATGAACTGCGCATCTATGTTTAATTTTACCTTTTATAGCTATGTGACATGTGTAGTATCACGATTTACCTGCAAGTTAATTTACTACGCACTGGCCAGCCCTTAGAACCTTGACCTAAACAATACAGCAACGAATTTGGTCAGGGTCTTCAATTAATATTACCTACACTATGTTTAACTATTTTTCATTCATGTTTACGTGGAAATAATTACTAAAATAGTTTCTCAGTATTTTATAATTCCCTTTCTAGTAATTTGGTATTTCCATTCGGTTTCAGTCATTAATTTAATTAGTACAAGTACAGTGCAGGTATTTGGCTGCTGGTCTAGTGGTTAGTGGCCCTGACTGGTATGCCGGAGGTCGTAGGTTCCGACAGCTTCATAAATCCCTTTTCTTTCCTTTTTAGGGTTTTTTTTTTCTCTCGACGGGGAAAATCATCATTGACGAAACCCGCTCTTGGGTGGAGCGGGAGACAGTGTCAGAGTCTTACTGACTAAAAACCCCGCGCCGTTCCTTCTAGCCTTCATACCGGGGCTCTAGTTTCCTTTCGGATAACCCCGACCCCGGTAGGCTTCGACCCAGATGGGCCCCTCCTGTTGCTGACAACTCCTTGAGGCGCGCGGGAACAGTGCGCGCCGTCGACGCCTTGGCTCGGTCCGGACAGTTACCGGACGATCGGACAGCGAGCTACCCATGGCTCGCCGTCCGCGAACCCGCGTCTACGGTGGCTGGAAATCGGGATCGGAATCCCGGCGGCGGCGGCGGGGGCGCTGTTGCCTGATGCGGTCTGCCTCCTCCTTTGCTAGCATTACTGCTTCGCAGAAGGAGGCGACCGCCTGCCACTCCTCCTCGCTCCGGACCATGGCCTGAACCAAGGCCCGGCGCGAGAGGTCTCCGCCGCCGATCGCCCCCACGAGGACACGGCGTTGCTCCGCCCAAGCAGGGCACACCTCAACTGTGTGCTCCACCGTGTCCTCCGGGCGTTCCGCACAGTGGCGGCACCCGGGCGTCTCTTCCGCTCGAATCCGATGCAGGAACCTCCCGAACTTGCCATGTCCGGTGAGGACCTGTGTCATGCGGAAGGTAAGGACGCCGTGAGGTCTTTCCAGCCACGCCTCAAAGAGGGGACTTACCGCCATAATTGTGGCGTGCCCAGCACTGGGTTGCGATAGTCGCTGACGCCATTTCACCATGAGATCCCGCCGGAGCTCTGTCCGCCATACCTCGACCTGTCGCGGTAGTGGACTTTCACCCCGGCGTTGCATCTCCACGCGCTTATCGTGCATGTGTGCAAGGACTGTTGCCTCCAGATCCCACGGTGGTAGGCCAGCCAGAAGGCTCGCCGCTTCGCGGGAGATCGTGCGGTAACCCCGCACCATCCGTATTGCCATGACCCTCTGGCAGGCGTTCAGTATGGATGCCGGTCGCTTTGCCAGCGACGGCGCCCACACCGGCGCCCCGTAGAGGGCCATGGACCGAACGATCCCCGCGTAGAGCCTCCGGCAGGAGGCGTCTGGACCCCCAAGGTTGGGCAGGAGCCGCTTGAGAGCAGCCCCGGCCCGGTTGAGTTTGGGAGCCAAACGTCGGAAGTGTTCTCCGAAATTCCATCGGCTGTCGAGAACGAGTCCCAGGTACTTCATCGTCGACTCGACGCCGATGCGAACTCCTCCTACCGTAAGTTGGGAGTCCGATAGTGGCGCATTCCGAGGACCGTGGAAAAACATGGCCTCGGATTTGTGCAGCGCCACCTCGAGTCCCAACTCCTGGATCCTACCAACGACTATCGCAACCCCGCGTGTCGCTAGAGCGACCGCCGCCTGGTGCGACTCTCCCTGCGCTAGAACCAGCGTGTCGTCTGCGTAGCAGACCACGCTGACCCCGTCAGGGAGGTCGCCCCGCAGCACGTAGTCGTAGCCGATGTTCCACAAGGGTGGGCCTAGAACCGACCCCTGCGGAACACCGCACGACATCTCTCGACGTTTCCAGTCTCCCTGGTGACCGGGGTAGATAATGGACCTGTCCGACAGGTAAGCCTCGACCACTCGACAGAGGTTCCTTTTTAGGGTTACGTGCCTCAAAAGGAAATAACGGTACCCTTATTTATAATAAAAAGGTTCCGTTTTTTCACACAGATGCAGTCAGACGGGCAACATAGTGATCCTACAAGGCTTATAGGATCACTTTGTTGTCCGTCTGTCTGTATGTTAAGGCCCATTATCTTAGGAACGCGTGGAGATATCGAGTTGAAATTAAAAACATATACTCAAGATTGCGATTCCTTGAAGCTATGAAATAATCAAAATAAATTAACGAAAAAAAAAGATATAGCCGTACACCTCGCAAAAACACGTTTATTTCTCAAGAAAACCATATTTCATAGGGTACTTCCCGTTGACCTAGAGTCCTGAAATTTGGTATGAAGCAAGGTCTCATAGCACAAATGTAGGAAAAAATTAGAAAACTGTAAATTTTTTGTTACGTTACAAACAAAGGTTTTTTATTGCGATCCGGAAATATATTTGTAACTCAATCCGAGAATTGAACTGTTTTCATAGATAAGTTCGTACGGAACCCTCAGTGCGCGAGTTCAACTTGCACTTGTCAGTTTTTTATTCTTAAAACATTAGCTACATTTGACATACATAAAAAAAAATCATAGCTAGTTACGTAATACTTCACGTATATGACTTCTACGTAAATAAGCAACTGTTCCAAGGCTTCCTATTGATTATTCGTATGATCGGATTATATCTTATGTTTTCTACCTTTAACCTACTTAAAGAACACCTACTTAACATAGTGACATATTGCCCTAGGGCTGCGAAATTGTTCCAAAGAATCACTGGCCCAGGCTACTGATGGAGCAGGGATGGGTTTTTGGTTTTGTTAAAAAAAAATATCGCATATTTTTTTGCATTTTCATTATAGGATAAAAAGGCAAAAAAAATTTTTTTTGGCGTAATGGTATATTTGTAGCGATGTCTATGACGCCACAAAAGAGCTACGAAGAAAATACGAAATCCTGCATCGCGCAATCAAAGTTCTCCGCGCGATTTGAATACGACAGCCCGAAATCAACTATCGGGCAGTCACCCACCAGACTATAACATCTGTCTGGTCGGAGGATCCTCCCTTTTCAAAGGATGTTTGCGGGACTTTACTCTCTGCTCCGCATCAGTGACGAAGGTTCCATACAACTCGATTCCCACCGGCTTCCCTTCAGAAGTTTAGAACACAACCACTCTCTACCGTAATTGAGAAATGGCACAATCAGAAATTATAAAACTACAAAGCTAACATTACAAAACGCCTACACTAAGTACACTATGGACATTAAATCAACAAAATTTACTTTTCAACAACATGTAGCACTATAATATAAGCCGCAGGCGCAATCGGCTTTTTAGCGTTTAAATTTCTATACAAGAATACGTCATGACGTCACATAAAGGTTAATTGACCTGCGCGCTCTAAAGCGCTCCGGCAAGTCGGTTTTTTTTTGAGTTATTTGATAGAGTTTTATTGAATAGGCTTAAAAACTACTAGACTGTTTTTAAAAATTCTTTCACCACTCGAAAGCTACATTATCCACGAGTAACAAAGGCTAAATTTTATTTTGGAAAAAAATAGGTTTCCGTAAGATATTTGGGTTTTTCGGACACAAGGTGTAAAAAATCAACCAGAAACGTTACTTATTTTGCGTACGCTGCCTAAACTATTAAAGATAGAACCGTAAAATGTTCTAATTAATTGTAGATCTTATAAATATCTACAAAAAAGTCCGCGTAACAGTATACCTATCTATGTCGAGTGAGGCACAACAACCATTTTTTTATCTAATAATCTTGATTTTTTTTTTTGGAATACATTTAAACGCATTTATTTTACTCATGCTATTAACCCTTATCAAAATAAATTATTTCATCACTAAGTACAGTTTATGTAGATAATATTTGGTCTTTGAATGATTAAAATTGGACGTTTGGTTTTGAAGTTATGGCGAAATTAAAATATTACGATTTATGCTGCACGGCCCAAGCGTCACCAAGGCGGGGCCCGGGAGTGCGCGTGCGGGAGGGGAGTTTAGATCTATGAGAAAGGTCGTGCGCGAAGTCTAATAATTTTCGTGCGATTTTTTTTAGATTTCGTTCTTAAAACTACACCAACGCAAAAGTTCTTCTCAGAGCTGGTTTTTTTGAAACATTTTAATATATCCCTTTACAATAAATATCAACATGCGTAATGCTCAAAAACAAGAACGATTATCTAATCTAGCCATTCTTTCTATAGAAAAACTTTCTTTACTAAAAATTAAGAATCTTCCCGGCTTTTATGATAATGTCTTAGCGCACTTTGTAAGAAAGAATAGACGAATAGCTTTAGAGTATAAGTAGTATTATTAGTACTTAGTCGATTAAGTTTTGTTTAATTTACATCATATCATCATTTCACCACAAACGGTTTTTATCAAAGACACTTCTATTATGCTTGTAAGTAGCGTTGCCAGGCGTCCGGATAAAGCCGGACATAGTCAGGCTTTTAAGTGGCGTGTCCGGCCAAATTTGAGCATTTTTGGCTTTTGTTAGGCTTTTTAAAGACCATTTTGTTTAGAATTGTCATTAGTGTTTTGCCTTACCTTGTATCGCTAGCACAAGCAGAGTGGATATGTAATAGTGTAGCAATAATATCACTTAATCTTATGGTTTTTTCATTAGAATTTAAAAAGATTTCATGAATTTTATTAGACTTAAAAAAAATGTCGGCCTTTTTGACCAAACATCCGGCTAAATAGGATAGATTGTCCGGCTTTTCAGTGCCAGGACCTGGCAACCTTACTTGCAAGATACTGTTTCAATATCTCAGTGCTTACACGTATAGTAAAAGTGGACTGAAGATACATCTGCCTATACAAGACTGAAGCCAGGATGCCAATCACAGATTTTCGGTAAGGACTCAAAACTGCGTGCCCGCGCTCGGAGTAGGCAAGCATTTTTTTTTGCTCCGGCTTACCTCTCTCAATATTTCACGCTTCGCCACTGCTCCGCATACCTCCAAATATTCTACAACATTAGTTTTAGTGTATTCGAATCCCGAAACACGTGTCTAGTATTTTTATGAAAAGAATCTATGTACAAAATTTCATAACTGTATCATGAAATATCATAAAATTATAAGTTTTTATGCTACCTGGTTGTCCGCACAAACACTTGGTCACCGGGCCATCCGAGCGTTTGTTTTGCTTACACACCTAGCTATGCTCTGGCGTCTTATCCCCCGCGTACGACTTGATTCGTTGCTCATATGACATACGGTATCAGTAGTAACGAGTAACGTAACGATACGAAAGTAACGAGTATTCATTGTTATAGTAACGAATTATTTCGTTACTTTTACAACTCTACTAATCCCCGCTATAACCTGCCCTGACTATTGTTGTACCACATACTTAGTGTCGGTGGTGTCCAACTTGCGACCTTTTTAAAATATACATACTTGGGAAAAATATAAATGTAATATAGTGTAAAAATTATTGGAATCAATTCTGTTACTTACTGATTCAGTTATGATGTTGGTTTTAATGAGTATAGTTGTGGTCTTGTGGAAATACATAGGTATTGTATGTCGTTACCTCTAATATATTTTTTGTAACAATTCGATACTAAGCTGCAAATTACAAACAAAAATATTAGAAAATTTGAATTTCGCGAACTAACTTGTTTTTAACATGGCCCCCTCACGGATTTCTATGGTTGCTCTACACTGCGAATGACTCCTGAATCGTGGGTGCGTTCACAAACATGTAAATTCACACACATGAGACCCAGAATACCTGTCTGTAGCCTATATATATGTTTGTGTTAGTACGGGAATCGAACCCGCGATACACAGCACAACAATTAATCGCTCTACCATTGCGCCAACCGTGCCGTTTAAACGACGTACTGTCCAAGGCATGGAGGAGTCCCAATATATAATTAATGGTAACATATCTACGGGCCGTCCTCAGCAACTTACTGTTGCATAACCTCGAAGGTCGACCCCTACGTCTTTATTATGAGGTTGTCTATGTAAAGTATGTCACATTCATTCATAGTGACATATTGCTACATTGTTGTCCATACAATATAGCCTATAATTTACAGTTCAATGAACTATTTGGACATGCGTGTTGACATCTATAGCCATTGACCGAAACGATTGTGTTGGTCATGCAAATCAATGTGCCTATTGGAAAAATTGTTTATCCAGACCGCATCAAAAGTAGTGAGTCATGATAGATGCACACACTAATGTAGCTACCAAAGGGCTAAGCGGGGCCTCTATTTGGGGGCCCCTAATACCTGATTAACAAACCTATGAACTAACGAAAAGTATTCCTACCTTCGAAAAATAAATGAAGTTGCAAAGTTAGTATAATTATGGCAACTCATTTTAGTCAGTAAAAGTCTGACAGTTCTGAGCTCCCGCTTCACCCAGAGCAGAAGAAATTATTTTATGATTTTTCATGAAAAAAGAGCCTCAGTTTTTTACTTGCCCCAGGGCCATTGGTCTCGTAGCTATGCCACTGGATACACCAATAATTGTGTGAAGTTCAGGATTTAATTAGGTATGATACCGAAAACAAAGTTTTATGCCCATTGAGGTGCTATGTTCTTCACAAATTCTAAGAATCGGAAAAACCCGACATAAATAATAATTTATGTCAGGTCATTCCGACTCTTAGAATTTCTCTTGGTGTCGTAACAAGGGCGGTATCAGCGGTGCTAAAGCAAAGGGCGCAGTCCCTAGAGGGGCGCAGAAATGTTGTATCCTGTGTCCTTTTTGTTTGTATTGTACATTTTTTCTAGGGGCGCAGTTATAGAAGTTCACCGGGCTTATAAGGCAAACATTACACGGT
Source organism: Mythimna lalbum (assembly GCA_949319445.1). Classification (NCBI taxonomy): domain Eukaryota; kingdom Metazoa; phylum Arthropoda; class Insecta; order Lepidoptera; family Noctuidae; genus Mythimna; species Mythimna lalbum. The sequence continues at coordinate 11,079,613 of OX439357.1, read as the reverse complement.
AGGTTTTGCTGTCACTTTTGCCACAGTGAAATCCTTGATTGACGAAAAACCTGCCATCTAATGCGTTGCATGACAGTTTTTAGTACTGATTGACAAAAACCATCATTCATGATTGATGGAATTGATTGACACGTACATGACCGTGTAATGTTCGCTTTAAAGGCTGGTTACGGCACTAGGTTTCTACCAGACCGGACGGTTTACTGGGTTTCCGGCTACGATTTTATCAGTATGCATAGGAGCCGGTAACCTCGCCCCATTTTTGCTATCAATGTTTGCTAGGCAAAGGCCACCCTCTTTCCATTTGTCACGACTGTATGCATATGTGGTGCAATCCCTGATGAAAAAGTACAGTCTATCTCATCATTTTTACTCATCGATATATATGTACTACCTACTTACTAGAGTATAAGTCGATGTTTTACCTGAGTATATTTATATAGGACCACGACATATACCTAGGTACCCCATTTTTATATTAGGACTTTAACATCAACAATCAACTCGAAAACCAAAATTAAACATCATTTTTTTCCTTTTCTTATCGACGCCGACGGTTCATCAATTATAAGCAGCATTCTAATAGGTCCTCTTGAGTGCAGGTCAATGGACATTTGGGACTCTACAGCAAATGTACCATCTCCTGTACAGCACCACAACTGCACTGGGTGATTGATGTACCTATAGACAAATTCGCCATTTCTGACAATATGTACTTTTCATTACTATACTGGTTACTCATTCCGGAAATACCGGCCTGATGTTTAAATCATCTTCATACTAAGTTAGTTACATTTAATTGCACCTGCCATAATTACCGATTATCAAATCACTAAGACTTGTTTACAGATTACACAACTTCCTACAACATGCCCAATTTAAAAATAAATATCGAGGCCAAAAGTTCATTATGGTCAAACCAGCCAGTTATGCAGTTCAATAAATTAATGGTCAATAGCAAAGAAATTAATCATGTCATGATAACTATAGTTCTGAAGTAAACAAATCATATTCCCGTGTTATTATATTATAATAACGTTATTATCATTATTTATGTCTCAATATTTATGTGCAGCAATAAATTGCAACTCAAAATTAATAAATAATTTAATGACGCATAGACAAAGGACGGTTTGACAGGGCGGGAAAAGTAAATAAATCAATTTAATCTATTGCAGAACTATTCCTAAATCTAAAAAAACTTGATCTTGGTTTGTTCTTTTTTTTAATTATTAATACTTACAAATTAGCTAGATTTGTTATTCAGCATAGAGTTTTGGTATAAAGGACTGAAGAAAAAACCATATTGTTTTAATTACTTTTAATGAAAAAAAGTTAACTTATAAAATAACTTAGAGTTAAGACATTTATTTACATATCACAGATCGAAATAACTAACTGATATCTACATTTAGGTAAATAAATACACACGTAGGCAAAATACATAGAGCTACGGAACAAATCTACGAATACGAATCTAGTAAAAATTTTACAAATAAAAGCTACCAAAGAAACTGCCTGAGTTTCATAATCATGAAAAATGTATCTTATCAAGTGGGTTACAAAAATCTTAAAATAGTTTTAACAGATTTTCCACGACATTATAAGGCCACTCGTAATTTATCAATACATAAACAAACATTGATTGCTTATCTAAGTTTGTTACACTTTACGAGACTGAAAACAGTTATATTACATAACTAAATGTACAATAAGTATGTACCTAAGTACTAATAGTATAGTTAATAAATAAGAAGTAACATCGAAATATTGATTTTGAATTTTGAATATTTTTTATATCTATGGACCTTAAAGGTCTCCTACTGCGAATTATTTTATCTACATATTTTAACAATATCATATCAAATCAATATCAAAACGTCAAAATTTTAACAAATGTGCGTTACTGTTTCACGAAAAAATTCCAAAACTATCAAAGAAATTTTCCAAAAATGCACACTATTTATATAGTATTTAATTAGTGTCAAAGTGTTTACTTCTACCGAAATCTAAACATTAAATTACATCTATTTATCAACATAACAGGCCATTCATATACTGAAAATATTTTACCGACATAATATCCACGTGAAAAACTACATACAAATGTTGCACCTTACATAATACCTATCGTGTATTTATCATTACAATAATTGCATACATAACTACGTTATTTATCGACGTAGGTAGATTACCTTCGAACCTGTTGACGTGGTGTGTGGCTAAGTGTCAATAACAGCCATCAATAAAGATTACATTCAGCCAAACAAGAATCACATAATCACATTGTACATTTCCACAATGACACAATTTTGCTGCACAAATAAATGTGGTGGAATTTTGAATTTTGGAACATAATGGCGGGAAATCCGCCATTTTCCTAATTCACTTTTTTTTTAAGAAGATAACTTTGACATTCAGCCAAATATGTATCTAATAGTTATACTTTGCTCAACAAATAATGTAGCTTACAACCAGATCTCTATATTTTATACAATTAATTACAACAGAAATGTTATAGAGCTATATAAAAGTAAATAGATCAATTAGAAAGTACTTAATCTATGAAATACATATACCACCATGGGACAGCATCTTGTTTTATTTGAATAATCGTCTTGTATAGCAAACAAATAGAACATTAAATTACTCACCAAATAGTACATAATAAGATAACAATTTATCTGTATCTATTGTGTGACTAGTTTAATTATCAGTTGATCACAAATCACTTCCACCGCTTTCTAATGATTCAGCTACTCTCACTAGCTTGACGACAGGCATATCGGACATCTTTCCACAGCAACCATTACGAAGATACGAACTGACGAATGCACTAATAAATAAACTTAATATCTTGTACTTATTCTATGCATTTGGTATTTATAGGTGCCATGTTGGCGTAGCAACACTGCACGCAGCAGGCAGAGGCAGTAAATTCGGAATCCTTCCAAATTCAAAACAAAAATCTTCAACACTCATCGTATTCGGGCAAAGCTGGTAACTTGAGGCACTGTTTTCGGTGTTTCCGCCTCCTATGCACCATCTTGCAGGTCTTTTTCAACTCGGTGTTGCTGCATTCTTTGTCCTCTGGCAATGGCGCCAAACTCCTTTTAGGTCGCCGCGGCAAAATGCACTCGGTGGCAAAATTATTGACCTCCTTGCACCTCAGCATGTCGACGTCTGGGTAATCAGATGATAACGTTGGGAATGCGAGTTTCACTAACATTGTATTTATTTGTTTTATAAAACGTATCGTGTAGCGTAAAGCACAGGCGTTCACTACGAAAGCGACTTTATGACTGACTGAGAGCGGGGCGCCCGTGCTAGTGATAGCTACTAATTTTATTTTTAGACAGACAAGTTTTGATGTTTGGCGCATGCATTAATGGGGTTGTCGATAGACGATCGTAAATACTAGAACGTGCCAAATTAACTGTTGTGAATACAGATTAATGTGCTTAAATTGTAATATTATGCGTGATGTGGTCGATATTCTAATGTTACATATACTGACCTGCTTCAGCCATTGTCTAGATTGCATAAGCGTTATGGATTTCTTCAGTATTGTTTACACAGTGTGTCGAATCATTGAGACGTGAACTTGTGAATGACTCGAAGTACTACAGCTGTCAGAATGGTAGCCAAGTATTTAACCCTTCAGATACCGTCAATTAGAGACACAATAGTAAGACAATAGATGCGCGGCCACCGGTGGTCGCTTGGGGATTCATGAATTAATTTATAAACTGCTAACGAAAGATCGATTACCGAATCTAATAGAAATGTATCATTGAATAACTGAAAGGGCGTTGACTCAGTTTTGTTTTTCATTCTGCAGTCTGAGAGGCAAATTTGAGTGTGCATATTGCTAAATTATTCTCTTTTAGGAATATTTGAAATTTTTGGCTATTCTCCACTATAACATGCGTGTCTGTATCTGTCTATTAGTGAAAACTTCATGAAAATCCGTTCAGTTGTTTTTGAGTTTATCACGTTCATACAGACAGATGCGGTAGAAATATAAAACAAGCTTTTAATGAAAATCATTTTTCATAACAAGCTTTTATAGCTCGATATACCTACAGATATAATTAATACTCGTCAAGACAAACCATACGAGCCCAAACTCAATGGGGTTGTGTCGTTTAAATACCAAGTTTCTAAAGCCAATTCCGGTTCCATTATCAGATCAGGTCCTTGTCATAATAATTTTGTATTGTCATCTGATTTACACATGCATGCAAAATTTCAGGTCAATCGGTAACCAGAAAGTGGCTAAAATTTAATTTACAAGATTTGATTACAGACAAACATCAGGACAGGTCATCAGGAAACTAAATAAAAGCTTGTAACAAAGTCACCACCAGTCACCAGTTTTATAATTTGTTAGGATAAAGAAGAATCGAACTTATCGTCAAAACTTAAGTGGCTGGGTATATTGCTGGCATAACATATGGTCGATGAGACCGAAAGCGACCGCGTACCGCAAGACAGTGTTGGAAGGCCTCCCACAAGGTAAACTGATGACCTAGCGAGGGTCGTGGGAATCCGATGGTTGCGAGACGTACAGTACCGGTCGTTGTGTTTATGTCTAACAGTGGACGCTAAAATGATGACGAGAAGACCAGTATTAGAAAAAATAAAGGGGCTGATTGTCCTGTTGCTTGGAAGTCTTGGAAGAGACTTCTTTAAAGTCCGAGTGAGACTGAGAAAAGACGTAAATTCAGATAACAAAAAAAATTATCACACGTATAACAAAAAGTGGAGGACAGCCCTCCGCAAACTTTATGGACTTGCTCAGTAGACGAAACTGAACAACCTTCCACAAGATTTTTTTTTTCAGGAAACGAAAAGAAAATCGGCCTCTCCATACAAACTGTCCAATCAAGTTTATAACTTTGTATGGCGAGGCTGTTTTTTTTTCGTTTGCTGAAAAAAAAATCTTGTGGAAGGTTGTTCAGTTTCGTCTACTGAGCAAGCTCGAGGGCTGCCCCTTACTCCTTGTATATTATTAAGGCGAAATTTTGTAAATGTGTGTATGTTACTCCTTCACGCTTGAACGGCTGAACGGATTTTGATGAAACTTAGTACACGGGAAGACCATGTCCTGAATTAGCACATAGGATATTTTTTATTCCCTCTCCTAGAGAGAGGAGGCCTGAGCCCCAGCCGCGGAAACATTAAAAGGCTGATTATGCTATATTTTTTATCTCGGGACTATGTTTTCTTTGGGATAATTTTCTACTTCAACGCGACTGAAACTGCTGGCAGTAGATAGTATGTAATATAAATCATCTGTTCTTAATATATCAACAATACAATATTTTCTCGTCAGTGGGCATCATGTAAAGTTCACTATAATTCAAACAAATGTTTTAACATGCTTGTTCGACCTGATTATTTAGAAATGTCCTCATTCTACTTTTGGAATCTAAACATAGAACCGATTAGAATGAATGGTTTGTTACGCAAATTCGGACAACAGATTGTACAAACATGTTTGGAAAATATTTTCAGGGCAAGGTTTCCTCAGGGCTAAGCACTGTTAGGGTTCCGCACCCTAAGGGTAAAACGGGACCCTATTACTGAAACTCCATTGTCCGTCCGTCTGTCACCAAACTGTATCTCATGAACCGTTATAGCTTTGCGTTATGCTTTGCTTAGCGTTACAGTTGAAATTTTCACAGATGATGTATTTCTGTTGCTGCTAGAACAACAAATATCTACTAAAAACAGAATATAAGATTATCTACAGCTTAATCAATTTTGTCGGTACTTTCACTGGTAGCTGATGAAAGGAATAACTCGCTAATTTTATTTAAAAAAAAAAATTTGAGTGACGTGCCAAAAAAAAACTTTTTGAAATTGTGACTAAGTAGGTGGCAAAATGGCACTGCGCTGTTTTACGAATTAAAGCGGACGACGTCGCGTGCCACCAACAGTAGTAATTATTTGGTTAACTATCTATAAGTTATCATTAAAGCCAACAAGCGAAATTAGATCATAACTGGATGAAACAGGATAGTTCAACGTATTTGTTGATTCGGCAGAGTTTTAACAAAAACGAGGTCAAAATCATTAGTGACTTTAGTCATGGGTTTTGCGAAATTAATGAGAGATTTTTTGGTCAACAAGTATGATATCCGCATCTGAGTGCAAGGTGACTCAATGGTGTTGTAGCGCAGCTGTATTCAACCTTTTTACAAGCTTTTATTTAGTTTCACCTGTCCTGATGTTTGTCTGTCATCAAATCTTATAAATTTTTTATCCATTTCCCGGTCGTTTATTTCCATAGGCTACCCCTGAACTTTCCACCGGGTTGGTGGCGGTGGGCACTCCTTTATTCCCAACGGCCACCCCTGAGCTTGTTACCAGGGTGGTAGTAGGCACTAATATGTGGCGTGGATGGTTACTATTTAGTTTCATCTGCCTTCTTCGTAGTACATTTATCAATAGAAATTGAAGTAAAACCTCACTGCATATCATTAGCAATAAAAATAAGCACCACCACCACCGACCACCGGGGTAGTAGATGCCACCTTTTTTTTTATAGGTTTGTGCTTGACCGCTTTCCACCACCTCGGTGGAAAGCTCGGGGGTGGCCGATCTCTTTGAGGTGTGGCTGGAAAGACCGTCATTTTCCGATCGTCCGGTAATGGACCGAGTCCAAGACGTCGACGGCGCGCACTGTTCCCGCGCGCCTCAAGGAGTTGTCAGCAGCAGGAGGGGCCCAGCTGTGTCGAAGCCTACTGGGGACAGGGTTGTCCGAAAGGGAGCTCGTGCCCCGGTATGAAGGCTAGAAGGAACGGCGCGGGCTTTTTAGTCAGTAAGAGTCTGACACTATCTCCCTCTCCACCCAAGAGCGGGTTTTGTCATACGATGACTTTCCCCGTCGACAAAAAAAAAGGGGTGGCCGATGGGAATGAAGAAAAATTTACAAACTCTATTTTGAATTTTTTGACTCACTTGTCCGAAAACTAACTTTTATTGTAGATCATAACGTAGTGTATTCCACACACGTTTGTTTTACTATTCATAAAACAGTTAATAGATAATATTCTCTTACAACGTCCTCTTGAAAAACCACTTCACATTTAGTGCACCAGAATCGATATCCGTGACCAGAACTGACTGTGACCTATCATAAAATACCTAATAACCTGTATGTATTTACGATTCTACTGACATATCTCTTTTACGACTTAACTGTCATATTTATTTATGTTAATTCATGAATCCCCAAGCGACCACCGGTGGCCGCGCATCTATTGTCTTACTATTGTGTCTCTAATTGACGGTATCTGAAGGGTTAATTTATCTACCTTTCACGGCCTTGAGAAACCACACAGGTTACACAACTTACAATTGTTTTATTTTATTTATGGATTCAATAATGTTTGCTGCAATGGATCGGCCACGCGCTCCGAAGGGACCCTAAACATAATATTGTGAGGGTATTCTTGGTATATACCAAGGCAAGTCGTAGACTGGTATCATCAAGGAAAGCGTAAACGAGGTCGCCCTCTAAGCAGACCTGGCGACGAACGTTCATCGCAGAAGCGAAGAATATAGACGCTGGCCGATGCACAAGCGTGCTAATTCATAACCTCCTGTCATTAGAATGGGAGAAAGAAGAAGAATATGAGATATGGGAACGAAATCAAGCGCGAAGCTCAAGTTCGAACGGGATGACAGCGCTCTGTGGACGCCCTCTGTCCCATCTAGAAGACACATGGTCTTAAGTCAAGTCAATACTTACAATACTTACTTAAAAGCCAAGACAGTTAGAACTACATTAGACCGACGCACACGTGGACAAAAACTCCGACTTACGGCTTTTTTATCTTCATCTTTTCTATCTTCTCATAAAATCCGTTCATAATTTTTATCCTTCTGGAATTTATTTTTCGACTGTACAGAACTTTACATTTAACACTTTCTTTTGAGTCGCACAGCTCATCAAGAAGATTGAATAAAGAGATATCGTTTTTGGGATTTCCAATTACTTCCCACGCAAGCATAATTGATCTATCATATTTAATCATTATTGACAGCTTTCTTTTAATCAAGATAGGACTAATCACAAGATTAGTATCTTAGTCTTATAATTGTCGCCATTTCCATAATAACTGAACGTCTTATTATGCATAGTGTTCACCGCCCGACTTCCCGGCTACACATTAAATTTTTAAGGCGAAAAATTATCCAATGACTTCTCCCGTTTTAGGGTGTCAAATTTTATCGTCTAAAACCCACCTGTGTCCTTCTGTTGCAATTTGCACTCTAGAGCCACTTTTTACAAACGTAACCGCAGGCTGGACATAGACATCTATATTTTACTAGTATAGTGCCTGTCTCAACACTACGACTTTTTTTTCGGTGGGAAAATCATATAGTGACAACCCCCGCTCTTGGGCAGAACGGGAGATAGTGTCAGACCTTTACTGACTAAAGACCCTCTCCAGTTCCTTCGTTGCCTTTCGTACCGGGGCTGAGCTCCTTTTCGGAGCTAACCCTGGCCCCAGTAGGCTTCGACCCAGCTGGCGGCTGTCATTGCTGACAACTCCTTGAGGCGCGCGGGAACAGTGCGCACCGTCGACAACTTGGGCTCGGTCCGGACAGTTACCGGACGGTCGGGCAGCGAGCTACCCATTGTTCGCCGTCCACAAGTCTACGGATGCTGGAAATCGAGTTTGGGATTGGTGGTTTACAAGTGAAAATATTGAGAAAAATGTACCTCATCGTTGTTTGCTGGTATGCTAGAAGAGATTTCTTTAGAAATATGCATCATTTTTGTACTACTCTTCTTTTTCATCTTCTTTTCTTTTATTATTGTGTGTACATAAATTGTTAAATAAATAAATAATTAAAGTTAAAAATTGTGTTGATTTTCCTTATTGTAAAAGCGATGTTTGCATTAAATATTTTCATATTCATTATCTACTATCATAATTTATGAATGGTTGGAATCTATTATTCATTGACGTGGTTTTCCAGGCACGTGACAGCCGCACAAACATCTGGTAATTCACGTTTTTATTATATTTTATCTCTTTGTGATCATTATCATACATACCGCAATATGTACCGGATATTCCGTAATGTTTATGTATTTGTACTTTTTACAATATTTAGGCTTGTTTTGGAATTACCGTTTTGTGATTCATCCGGATGTCGGCCGCCTGTCGGCGCCATTTCTAATTTTAGCAACACTATTGCGGCAATCTTAAAACACACAATAATTTTATTATTACTTTTGGAGATAAGGGGCTATGCATCTCCGGTAGTGTAGGAAATCTATCGTGACTCGCCACCTTATCGCCACCACAATAATTTTACTGTGCTTGTTAAAATTACCGCGATAGTGCGTCAGCGAAAATGCAATATCCTCAAAAGGAAAAAACGGAACTCTTATAGGATTACTTTGGCGTCCGTCCGATTGTGGGCCTGTCTGTCTGTCAAGACCCTTTATCTCGGAAACGCGTAAAGGTATCGAGTTGAAATTAAAACTACAGGTCTACTGTTCCTTGAAGCTGTGAAAAAATCAAACTTCAGACTTCTGTTAACGGAAAAAAAATGGTCGTTTAAATGTCGCAAAAAACGTGGTGGTGTATTTCGACACTCAAGGGAATCAAAATTCATAGGGTACTTCCTGTTGACCTAGAATCTTGAAATTTGGCATGAAGCAAAGTCTATGAGACCTTGCTTTATACCAAATTTAGGTATAAGAGAAGTTAGGCACAAATAGAGTAAAAAATCTGAAAACAGTAGTAAATAAAAACTTGCTTTGTGTGTTCGGAAAAATTTTCGTGGCTCCAATTCGGAAATTGAAGTATTGAGTTAGGTAGGTTGGTATGGAACTGTCAATGCCAAGTCCGCCCAATTTTTTTCTTTTTTCAATTTCTAATAAATTGGTTATCTGCTTCGGAAGCAATAATAAACTTGTAGAAGGCATTCCAACGCTGCGTTTTCCGGTACGCAGCCGCCACTCCAGAACGTTTAGGCCCCAACGGCCATACGTTCTGCTAGCAATGTGCCCTGCCCATTGCCACTTAAGTTCGGCAATTCTTCGTGCTATGTCGGCAACCTTGGTACTCCTGCTAGATATCTTCATTTCTGACTCAATCACGCAAGGAAACTCCGAGCATAGCCCTTTCCATCGTTCTATGGGTGACTTTAAACCTTCTGATGAGGCCCATACTTATGTACCGCAAATATATTTTTTATTACCAAGTATTTGATAAATTGAGCCGCAAACGGCAAAAAAACGAAAATTTGAATTTCTCGAACGACCTTGGAGTATTCACCACCCAAAAGTCTCCCTCATAAACTTTAAGACTTAGGTACCTTAGGTAATTATGGAAAATTGACGTTCAAAAAGTGCGTTGGCTCTCCGACAAATTTGAATAAATAACTTTTGATTTTTACTTGTATTTGAGGTCGCAAGGTGTCAAATTCTGGGAGTAACGACACTCCATATACCACACATCACACGGAAATATCAAATTCTGCTACAGTTTTGTGAACAAACACAAAAAGCGTGCGAACTCTAACAACGAGGATTCTGGCGAGAACACACGACAAAACATGTTATTTTTTATCTTTTCAAAAATATCTGGTTCCGCTGGTTTCACTTTACCTACAGGAATAAACAAAATAATACAATGACAGTTTAAAAGTACCTACGATGAGAAAAAAGTTTGGGAAAATTTTCAGATTGGCGAACATTATACGGTTGGTTATGTTGTTAGTTTTACCACAGTCAAAACCTTGATTGACGAAGAACCTATCGTCTAAAGCGTTGCATGACGGTTTTTCGTACTGATTTACGATTGATGGAATTGATTTACGATTGTATGACCGTGTAATGTTCGCCTTAGCCGACATGTTGAATTGGCTTAGATCAGTGTGTGTAGTGTAGTGACTTTTTTTTGATCATCAAATTACTTTTCCCACTCTAGAGTAGAACGAGAGGGCGTGTCAGACTTTTGCTGACTTAAACCCTACCTAGGAGACCCTTCGCGTTCTAGGGCCACTGTAACTCATGGCAAAAGCACCCTCATACAGTTTAATGACTAGGCATGGATCTGCCATAGTTCAACAAAAAGGTTTATCCTTATCCCAGACACAACACACTCAAACACTGCTGCCGGAATATGTACATACTTTAGGTACCTACACCTCTATTTGACCCTTCGAGGAATACAGGACACGTATACCAGCACTGCTTATCTTTAAAACTTAAAATTGGAACGGTTGAGCACCGTAAAATCCACTTTTATGTTTAACCTAGTTACAGCACGTTGCTGATCGATATCACATAGGCGCTAACTTCAGTTACTAACATATTTTGTAATGACATACTCTGTACTGAAAGATCAGTTGTCATGTGCGTTCTACGGCCATGGTCATCATCATCATCTTTTCAGCTGAAAGACGTCCACTTCTAGATATATACCCACACTTCCTCCCCACGTGTCGTCACAACACAACAACCGATCCTGTGCGTCACTCATCCATCGGATTCATTCATTCGGAGGCCTTCCAACACTGCGGCCCTTTCGACCATCGGCGAGCAATGTGCTCTGCTCTCTGCCACTTAAGTTTGGCAATTCTTTAGGCTATTTCGGTAAACAATGGTCCTTTGGTAAGGGTGTTCCTATAACTGTATCATCAGACCGCACCAAGGGTTCCGTATCGTCCGTAGGAAAAACGCAAAAAAATCACGTTTGTTGTATGGGTGCCCCCATAAATATTTATTTTATTCTGTTTTTTAGTATTTGCTGTTATAGCGGCAACAGAAATACATCAACTGTAAAAGTTTCAACTAAGTATCTAACTATCACGATTCATGAGTTACAGCCTGGTAACAGAATAAGATGGACAGACGGACAGACCGACGACGGACGGACAGGGGAATCTTAGTTTAGGCTCCCATTTTACACTTTGAGTACGGAACCCTAAAAAGCTTTATCGGATACCAGAAGCTACTAGGAGCTTTAAAAATAGTTTTAATAATTTATAACCTGACACACATAATACGAAATATGCAAGCTATTGAAAAGCCTGAATAAATGCAATACTTGAAAACTAACTACAGTAGGTTATAGGAATGTGCCCTTCGTATCAGTTATAAACTTGGTGAGAATGCGAAAAGCAGCAGGGGGGTTCCTATCTTAATCGTTTAGCCATGGGTTCCAGGCCAAGGGCTTTGAAAATGCCCTGACCTAATTGGTATTAGTAACTAATTACTATTACGCATGCAAGTTGAATTTAACCCTGGTCTAAGCTACCAGAGATTCTTGGCATGGTGGTCTTTTAATTACGTATATTGTAAGTTTCTAACTAGTCATTTGTACCCTAAGTTAAATGCCTCCCATACCTGTTATTTTTTTAATTATTATTGATAGGCTTGCGTTTGACGACCATCTCACCTGATGGTAAGCGATGATGAGACCGACGATGGAACACGCTTGCCTAGAAGTAATGTATTCACTCTTGATTTAAAGACCTCTAAGTTATAGCTATCAGGAAACACAGACTGGAACAATTTTATTAGCCTGCTCGGTCTTCACGACCGGTTATAATTTAGGTGTCTTCAAGGCTAGAGTGAATTGGTTCCTAATAATAAACTAGTGCCACCCTCCTGATGGTGAGCAGTGATGCAATCGTCAATAATTGCATCACTGCTTACCATCAGGTGGGATCGGAGTGATGCACTAGTTTGTTCAAAGTATTAAAGAAAAAAAACATGGAACCCAATGTGCTTTCGACCTGGGAATGACTTATCTGCATTGAATAGAAATTCTTGAAATGAAAGGGTACACTTTTAGTTTCAACAATAAGAAATCAATTAATTATATAATACTACTGCCGTAGATATTGTGATACTTTCATTGCATAAAATCCAAGGACCCATTTATCACGTTCGCCTTCAGGTACATAAAGCTCAGTTTACAAGGACTTCAAATTCAATAGAGTGAATAGCTTGTTACTGCTCAAGCTAGCTAAACTTCTATCATGATGACCATGATCGTCACTTACCAAGCATGTCTTATAAATAAGGTAATCTAGCTGAAGCCTCCACGACCACGAGTATCGATATAGTAGGTATAATACCGAATAAAATCTTGTTGACCATGATCGTCACTTACCAAGCATGTCTTATAAGTAAGGCAATCTAGCTGAAGCCTCCACGACCACGAGTATCGATATAGTAGGTATAATACCGAATAAAATCTTGTGAAAACTAGCTCTGCTGCTCTCTTATTAACTTACAGGCTTCTCAAAAATATACTTTTAGAGGAAGAGAAGAGAGTTTAGAAGTGGGTTTTTTTTATGGTGCGGAAAATCATCCATTGACAACTCTTGGGCGGAGCGGTAGATAGTGTCAGATTTTTAGACTAAAAACCTACGCCGTTCCTTCACGCCTTCATACCGGGGCTCGAGCTCCCTTTCGGATAACCCTGGCCCCAATAGGCTGCGACCCGGCTGGGCCCCTGCTGTTGTTGACAACTCCTAGAGGCGCGCGGGAACAGTGCGCGCCGTCGACGACTTGGGCTCAATCCGGACAGTTACCGGACGGTCGAACAGCGAGCTACCCAATGCTCGCCGTCCGCTTTAAAAGAGGGTTAAAATTTGATTGAAAAAAGAAAATAATAGATTGATTTTTTAAAGCGGATTAGTTTAGGGGGGCTGTCTGTGGGCGAGTCAGTAAAAGTCCGACACTCCTTCCCACTCCGCCCAGACCGGGATTTTCCACTAGAAAAAGGAGTAACCAGCCAATATCACGTGCTGCACTTTGCTCAGCATCTCTATAAACAAGGCCTTACAATATATTAAACACGCCAAATGTCACCCGGTCAGGCACAATCAAATTATAGAACGACATTAGCTGGTAGGTAACTAGCACAGCGCGGTCAGGTGGTGATTTGGCTTCGGACTATGAATTGTAGATTATTCACATGCCAACTTCCGTATTTTTGGGCCGAGTGTTGACAAATCGGTGCAGTTGCATTGCAATTTAAGTTTAGTTGTAAGCTGCTATAGAACAGAAAAAACAAGATCTTGATTCTTACGTGCTTTGTCGGTAGAAAAACCAGGCTGACCATTAATAACTACAAATAGCTTTATTTAACCCTTTAACCGCCCGCGTTGGATTAGTCCGATGAGTGTTTTCGCGTCCTATTTGCTAAGGCAGTGTGTTTGCGACTGGGTATTCTATCTCGGTTAGCTGTTTAATCCCCTTAGATGACAGAAAAGCTGAAAAGATGGAGTATTTGGTCGTGAATATGCGACCATAGTGGAATAAATGCTAGAATGTTTGTCGGATATATCCGACGTAGGCGGTAAATAGGTTAACTACCTAACAAACATTAAAGTTTGGTTTGGGGACAATAAAAAGTCTAAGAAACACTTTCTAATTTCGCGCTCTTTTCTAATCTTAATATTAACGGTAGCAACACTGGTACTTATTAGACGATTATTATGTTTGAACATAGTTGCCCCATCACTAGTCGCTAAAGTATAGTTTACACACATGCAGCAACTTTAATCGACGGGGATTAATTTTATTAGCGATTAAATAACGGTTTGTTATTTGATTAAAATAATAACCAGCTTAGCAGCCATTTAATTCATGAATCCCCAAGCGACCACCGGTGGCCGCGCATCTATTGTCTTACTATTGTGTCTCTAATTGACGGTATCTGAAGGGTTAAAGTTAACGATGGTGTTACAAATCTGACAGGTTGCTGCTAAAAATATTAACTAAAAAAAAAAATCAGTCAACACAACAGAAGAAATCTGCTTGTCAGTAACCATCAGTTATCATTGAGATTAAATCTATCATTTAGAAATCTGTATTTATTCACTATTTAACTAGTCATTACAGTATAACATTTTCTACTTTTCTTAAATCGTGTGACGGATGGCAATTTATTGTAAAATATCCATAGTGAATAACGTCGACGCCGACGCTGCGATTACTTAGGTCAAAGATGTAACGATAAAAAGCTATTACTGCCTTTGCAGAGCTAGAAATAGCTTACATTGATTTCTTCACATTACGAAATCTGGCGACTGTAAACCACATTATCGCAACTGCAGTGACGCAGTGTGATCTAATACTTACTTTTTTATTGACAATCGACTAAACTTTCGAAATGAAATGTCATTGTAATGTCAATGGATACAACATGGCGTCTTGCTTACTAGAAAGTGACGCTTGCCCTGTTTTGATTAAATAGAATTATTTTACTGATTTCAGGTTATTGGATCTATTAAACCAGCGAATTAGATAGATAGCAGCAGGTAAGACGTGCAACAGTATTTGAAACATTATCACCTAGCCAGAACCTAAGGCAATTCTTGGTTACAAACTGGCCGGTATTCGTCCTCATTGAGATTATTTTTCAGACCTTTCTCAAAGATGAATTCATCTTTTACTATATTTTAAGTTATACATAATACAGCTTGAATTAAAGTTAACAACTACAACTATAAAACTGCTCATTAAGTAGTCCTAAAGTTACTCATACTGCCAAATGTTTTTCAATGTTTTTAGCTCAAAGGCAAAGACGCTTCCGCTCAACACTAAAAGTTCTATGACACAGATGGAAATAGTTAAATTGAATCAACTTAAGCTAACTAACATTACCCAGATATTACTGTATATTTTTCAGAGTGACTCCGTGCCATGGCTGCACCAAACAGTTACAAACAAAACACATCGATGTCGATGCCAAGCCCGCAGAGCAATCCGCGTTTGTATTCCATGCACAATTTTATATTTAGAATGTAAAAGAAAATAGCAAAGCATAGATAACAGTTTGGCCAAAAACTTATAGCATTTGAAACTGTTCTCTCTGAATGTTAGAATAATCTTGTTTCTAGAATGTTGTTAGATACTAACTATGTATAACTATGTTTACCTGATTTCGATGCCTTTGCAAGCTTAGCAGGGCTGAGAACCGTTGTTGGTATTGCTGGTACCTAACTGCTGTTATGACCCTCGGCAGCATGACTCCAATTCTATGCTTGTTTATTTCAAAGTATTCGCATTAGTAACATACTTTTTATTTTCTCTTAATTTGTTCTTTACACATTAGACTACATTTTACTCTTATGTTGGTTTTGTTTCATGTTTTGTTATGTTGAAACAGACTACATGATTGCGGGGCCCCCCATGAGTTTCGGTATGATGAAAGGTAATGCTACAATCTGATTTACTTTTATTTTCAAAATTGTTCTCACACCCTCATCTGTTTTGGATATAGGTACTCTATGGGGATTTAAAGTTGTAATTGCACCAAAATTTTTCTCGTTTTCACATCACAAGTCATCGTCTCACACCAGTCTGTTCTTTGACTCTTGATTCTTTATGCTAATTAAGCCTACTAAATACTACGCTAGTACTGCTCGCTCACACTAATCACTTCCACTTAACATTATGATTTGATTTTTAGATGTTGTTGCATTGATTATCTTTTGTTTGCCCCGCCCATCCTGTCCCAATCCCTTATGCTTTTTGTTTTTTTTTCTTTCATTGTATTGCCGCCCCGCTGCTTGGCTTGAAGGCGGTATGAATGCACCGCCGCCGCACCATAACCAATACCAGTACCACCACCCGCAATACCAAGGTGGTCCCTCGGTGGGCCACCAGGGGGGGTACGGCGGCTGGCCGCACTCTCCCCAGCAACAGCGTTTCGGTGCAGAGGTCGCGCGGCGCGCCGCTGGGGCTGCGGTGGGCGCTACCGCCACAGCTGCTAAGGATGATAAGACCAGTCCATTTGTATCCACGGTACATTCACATCCTGGATTTCAGCCGCAGAAGATCGGCAAAGGCGCCGGCGCGGTGAGTCGAGTACATTGGGTAATATTTTGTGTGTTTATTAGTAGTTTCGAGTTATCTCTGTGATTGAATACTGGTTTCTTGTGTTGTAGTTTTAGAAAATTAGCTTTAGGCACCACTTCTACGAACGGAGAATTCACCCTGTCCATAGAATTATTACAAAATCAAACAGTAGGACGATAATATTGCCCCAAAACACTCGGTCGTGGAAGTGTCGCCTTGTATAATGTGTCAACTATCCTGTTTTTCAAAATAACAAATATGTACTAAAAACTATTTCCTTCCAGCCACATTCTACCTACAACCAATACCCAAAACTAACTTAATTCATATATTCCAGGGCGCGGGCCTACCAAAGCCCCCAAAACCTCCAGAAAAACCCTTGATGCCATACATGAGGTATTCCCGACGAGTATGGGACACTGTAAAGGCAGCCCATCCAGATCTAAAGCTATGGGAGATCGGCAGAATAATTGGGGGCATGTGGAGAGACCTGCCTGAGACAGAAAAGGCTGGATATGTTGATGAGTATGAGGCTGAGAAGGTATGGATATCTTTCTTTCCATCTGATATTAGTATTATGGACCTAACTACAATGTAAGGTATTTTTCAGCCTGATTTTGTAATAAAAATCAATTTTATTTTTTAAATCTCTATAAAATAAATAAGTCCATTTATGACAGTTACATAAAGGAATGCACAGAATCACTGAAAAATATTGTGCATTGAAGAAGAAAAACTTAATGATTAGGGTAAAGATAAATTAGAAACAAAGTTATATTGAAGCTAGAAGGAAGGCCATGTTTTTTCTTTTCTCTTGAGCGACTTTTCGTCTGCTTCATGTGATGGCAGAGCCATAAGATAAACTTTCAAACTTTGCGCTTTATAATAAATCTACAAGATAGGCCTTGTTAAAATGCTCTAAATCTTTAAATATGGTATCAATTCATGCGCCATTTAGTCTATAATTTTAATAAATAAGTCCCAAATATTGGGCAAGAATCTCCACAAAATGGGTACGAGAGGACAGACGACGATGCCAAGGCGTCCTAGACACCTATCGCAAGAGCTGGTTCAATGTGGCTCAAGAGAAAAATACATGGAAGGAGTTTGGGGAGGCCTTTGCCCAGCAGTGGGAAAGTATAGGCTAATAAAAAAAAACTTGACAAACCTCTTTCATCCAGGCGCAGTACACTGAAATGTTGAAAGCTTACCAATCGTCGCCCGCCTATGTACAATGGCTGGCTCACAAGACCAGAGGTACAATAACCTTATACCCTAGGATACCAATTTGTGCATAATCCACACCATTGCAACAGTGCTTGATTTTAACACAGGGATTTTGAATTTTAGCTCTTGCTGTTTTGTGTTTAAAATAGAATAGATTAGAATAAATTTTATTGTACACCAAAAAAGTAACAAAACTTTTACATAAATACCTATGGGTACAATGGTGGTCTAATTGCTGATAGTGATATCTACCAGACTTTATTTTATAATTATTTGTGACTAATCTGCCAGTACCCTTTAAATTATAAAAACTAAATGGACAGTAGGAATACAGTAGAATTGGGATTTTTGCATTTTTACATAATTATTTTATCAATACTTGATAAATCTAAAACGCATCTCTGTAATTGGTCATCCTGCATAAATTACAAACAAAATATGCCATTCTATATATGTTTTTAAGCAAAAAGCACAACTTATTAATTCATGAATCCCCAAGCGACCACCGGTGGCCGCGCATCTATTGTCTTACTATTGTGTCTCTAATTGACGGTATCTGAAGGGTTAAAAAAATAAAATAAGTTATGCTTTTTTTCTCACTAAGTACTAAATTAAATCTTAAATCACTAGTAATGCAAAGTATATTTTAGAAACTCTTCAAAGACCACAAATTAAAATCCCTAGAAAGGCACAAAAACAGCAAAAGCATCACACAACCATTGGTTACCATTGTGTGAAGACATCAGCCATCATGTTCCACTGCTAGGTACCATTGAAGCCACTGTATATTACCGCACTTGGGTACAGCCATTATGTCCATTACTAAAAGAACTGTGGTCCGTTCCCTTCCCGGGTTGGAGAATTGTGTTAATAGATTATTTGTTCCGGATTTTGAAGTGTGTGGACCTGTCGTCAATCATTTAGGCAGTAATTTCCGAAAGGGTTGGGCAAGGTTTAGCTATAGTACATTTTTCACCCACTTCGCGAATAAACGCGAATAAATTCTTTTTCTTTCTTTCTTCCTACTTCCACATACCACACTTATTATATCACATGTGTAAATAACTTCGTAATTTTTTCTTATGATGCAAATATATTTTTTAGCTTTTTGCAATATACTCTTTTTTTTCGACACCAACAGTCAAAATCCTATTCCCAGAAATATACAAATTGTTTATACTTTGTCTGCCAAAGATGTCTCGTGATTCCCTCATGGATTTGACCCATACCAACAAAACACCTTTAAAAAAAAAAACAATCGATAAACACGTCCACCCACTTCCAAATCCAAACCGTGACTAACCCGCACACATCAAGTGACGCTATTTTGTCCTTCACATGCACGCCACCTCATATAATGCACGCACGGGGCTCATCTGACTACAGTTGGAGTACGAAAAGAGTCTGAAGGGCTACCACAACTCTCCCGCATATTTAGCCTATATTGCGGCGAAAAATAAAGCTGTAGGTAAGGGAAAAAGAATGCATGATCTGTGTAGTTTTTGATGTTGGCAACTTTAATTTTTTTGGTTAGTGTTGCCATGTTAAATGTTGATATTTTCTGCCGTGTTAAAGTTGATGTGGGCGCTTTTCTGTGTTATTTATTGGCAATGATGAAAGCTTCCTTTTTGTTAATGGACAATTAAAAAAATATCTTGTTACATTATAAAAATAGTCAAAGATATAGATTACATTGTGTGTTACAAATATTGCTTTCTATGTAGGTATGTGCAGCTTTAAATGTTATAAAATTCAGTAAATGGGTCTCATAAATTGAACCATGAAAAAATATTGTTCTCAGTTTTCAAATGCATCTTTCACGCATCAATGTCGCTTCATCGGTTTACTCTGACAGTCGACACACATCAAAACGTTATGTTTATGAAACATCTCAAGTATGCCAAAATGTAGCAATCAGCAACGTCTTTAAATTTAAGATGGGAAGTTATCCAATGACTTCCCGATCTAGGGCGGAGCAGGAGGGCGTGTCAGACTTTTACTGACTAAAAACACACCTATGATCCTCCTTTCCAGGACCGAAATCGATCAAAAATTGGATAGGAGGAAAAAATTAAAAGCACTTTTATCCAACTGGTTATTATAGTACATTTTGGCATAATCCAAAGATGCGATAATGCATAGTTTTGATGTGTCTCGGCCCATCTAACTCAGTCCCTAACACATACTTTGTCTCAGCAGTAGGTAATCTTGAAGAAGAAAGCACTAGCAAGAAAGGCAGCTCGCAGAAGGAACAACAGCAACAAGACAGAAGAATTGACATACAACCTGCGGAGGATGAAGAAGGTATGTTGATACATTGGTCTGATTAGAATAGTATTTGTTTGTAAAGTTAACCATGACCAATAAAATTCTACTAAACTTTTGCTTATAAACTAAGTGAAGAACATGGCAATATGTTTCTTAAACAATTTTTCATCACTTTTGTTTATTAACAATGTTGCATAAAATATTCCTTCCATTGACCTATGTAACAAGGGCCGGAAGATGACAATGAATACTGTAATTATATTGTATCCCATTTTCAGATCAAGACGAAGGCCTTTCAGTGAAACATGTGTCGTACGCCAGATATCTGCGCAACCATCGTCTGATCAACGAGATATTCTCCGACACTGTCGTGCCTGATGTGCGCTCTGTCGTGACCACAGCAAGGATGCAGGTAGGAAAGATAATAAGTCATCGTAACCTTATCTTAGACTTACCTAATTACTTAACAAGTATGCCTAATGAACGCTAATGACATTGTTATAATTACAGAACAGATGAAAACGGGAAGTATTTCCTTTCTAACTTCTTTCATCTTTTCTGTAGTTATAATGCTGTTAAATTGTGGATCCCACCCATAGATAGAAAACATTTTGAGAACAAGTTCATTGTACATACGGCTATGTGAGAATGGAATTTCCAGCCAGTCTGTGTTTCCTGATAGCTACAACCTGGGTCGGTTAAAGTCAAGAGTGAATACTGACTGGCCTGTTGGTCTAGGTCTGGTTAGTGGTCCTGACTGCTATGCTGGAGGTCGTTCGTTCGATTCCCACCCAGGAATGTTTATATGATGCCCATGATCATTTGTTCAGAATCTGGGTGTAATTTATCTACAATGTATGTATTTAGAAATATATAAGTATGTTTATAAGTTGTCTAGTACTCATTACACATGCTCTGGTTAGTTTGGGATTAGATGGCATTGTGTAAAAATTTTGGAATATTAATGGGTTACTTCTAGGCAAGCATGCTTCATCACCTATGATACAATAGTTACTCCTAAAGTGGGGTAACACTAAAAAAAAATTTACTTACAGATCTTAAAGAAACAAGTGCAGTCCCTGACGATGCATCAGAAAAAGCTGGAGGATGAGTTGCAGCAGATCGAAGAGAAGTTCGAAGCTAAGAAGCGCAAGTTTATCGAGAGCAGCGAAGCCTTCCAGGAGGAACTAAAGAAGGTATGTGAATTGTCCGAATAGAATTTGTAAAATTTCAACTGTCTGCCTCGTACTGTTCAGTTAAGTGGGCTCAAGTAACACAGCTAAACCTAACTTAATTAACCTATTACCCTGTTTGCGTTAAGATTAGAAATTTTAAGAAACTTTTGGAAACACATTCATTGTGCGTGCAGCTAAGGAATGGGATTCCTTGCCAGGGTCTGTGTTTCCTGATAGCTACAACCTGGGAATCTTTAAGTCGAGAGTGAATAGGTTTCTTCTAGGTAAGCGCGTTCCATCGTCGACCGCATCGTCGCTTTCCATCAGGTGAGATAGCGGTCAAGCGCAAACCTATCAATAATAATAAAAAAACCTTTTTTAGTGTCCGTTCAACCGATTTTAACTTCTATTTCATAGGCATAAGCAAAAAAGGGTTACCACTGTGCTTCCACCGCTCTACCGTCTTATTCACCTGGTATACTGTAACATGTTCTATATCATTCCAGCACTGCAAACCAGCCGTAGACGAGGAAACGTTCGCGCGCATGGTAGAGAGGGCGCAGGAGCAGATGCGACGCGGCGTCGCCTCCAACACACAGCCGCTTAACGCCGACAGGAAGGACGAGGTGATCTAGCTTCTAGCACACATATCTCTAGATATCCACCCATACACGGACCAACCTCGCCACCATTCAGTGCAATTTTATTCAGCTTACGGGCCCCTGTTGTACACAACATATGGCCGTATATTCCCTTCCAGCCATACGGCCGTAAAGTCGTTTTATCGTCAAATGCACGCTATCTACCTATCTTCAGGCTAGTATGAAACAGCCTGAAAATAGGCAAATGGTCAATTATTTATTATTACTATGAGCCCGTTGTGTCCCAATGCAGAGCAAAGGCCTCCCTTCCGTTATTCCACTCGTTTCTGTCCTTAGCCACTTCTGGCTAATCCTTAAGGTAGGAGTCCAAAGCATCACACCATCTCCTTCTGGGCCTACCGCGCCGCCGGCTTCTGCTGTTCGGATTCCAGTCAGTAGTTGCTTTCGCCCAATGTAATGGAACTGGGCAGGTTACATCTGCCGCATGTCGTAACAAAATTGGACGAAAAAGATGGTCAATAATGAACATAAAACTTGTATTTTGCGCAGATGTTCTGTCTACTACATAACTTTATACATAACCTCTTTATAGCCAATGGACCAAGACCAGAATCAGATCAAGCCGGAAACCAATGGGCCCAACCTGCCCACACAAGTTGACAAAGTGTCGACCACGGAGGTGAAGGCTGAAGGTGTCACGACTGAACTGAAGACGGAGCCCGAAGTTAAGGAGAAGGAACCTGAAGATGCTGCTGCTAGTAATGGGCCGGAGATTGAAGGTATGTTTTGATGATTTACTGGTTTCTGTCAGGGGGTTTGTTTGCGTGAATGCAGGGAAATCCCAGGAAAACTTCATGTTTTTTTTGACATTTTCCTACATAAACACTTTTAAAAGCCAAAAGTTACAAAGAAACATTATTATTATTATTTTGTAGATGGAGCAGTAAAAGCCTTGATTCCATTTTTCAACTTTTCTCTAAAAAAAATAATTTGATTTAAAATCTGTGACTCATGAAACTAAGGCTAAGCTATTTTACATAATGTGTGTATGCCCGGCAGGTGAACGTAAAGAAGAGAAGCCTGTAATGAAGCCGGAGCTGAAGGAGGCCCTGCCTCCGGGCGGCCCGGCCGCGCCGCCGCCCGCACACCCGCCGCAACACATCACCTCGCCGCCGCACCACCGTGAGTTCATTTTTTTTTTTAATACTAGCTACCTAGCCTGGTTTACAACAAGTACAAGTTCAGGTGGATTATCAAACATACTACTGAATAGGTGTACTTACTTTTATTCCCTTACATTACTAAATAAATATTCCTACCCAACACGCTCATTTACCATAAAAGAAAATCGATTCAAATCCAAATATTTTTTGCAGCTATGATGATGCCGCCCAACCCCAGCGCGGGCGCGCCTCCCCACGCGGGCCCGCCGCACGGCCCGGCCGGCCCGCCGCCGCCTCCAGGTACTTACATTACTTACACTTACATTTTGGAAGAACGAACTCTATTTCATACAAGACAAAGCTCAAAATCCAACTCAACCCGTACCCTGTTGTGTGAGTAGAGTAAGTGTTTTCGTATCCGTATGTATGCGACTGGGTACTACATCTCGTTTAGCTTTTCAATTTCCATAGGTTGTTGGATTATGGATGTGTGACCCTGGCGGAATAACCGCGAGTGTTTGTCGGATACACGTGACATAGGCGGTCAAAAGGTTAAAAAATATATAATGCTAAAATCTCTCTCGCTCCACCCTTCCTGAAAGAAGTTATTTGATGATTCCCTAGTTAGGTCTAACTTATAATATTGTTAACAGTATTTTTACATTTATAATATAGACAAGTGTCGTTAGTTTCCGTTCTTAACTTTCATTATATAAACGCTAAGACTCGAGAATATTTATTCAACGTCAACAAAATCAGACGACAGACGATTTTCAGTCAAGCGGGAAATAGTGTCATACTTTTACTGACTAAAAACCCACTCCAACCACCTCTTTTTTCTGGAAGTCGATAAAAAAATAAAATTACGATGGTGCGAAACTCTTCGTGCCTGATTTCTAGCACATGGTCTGATTTTTTTTTTAAATGAACGAAAATGTAACGCTTATATGTTTGTGGTGTTAGGTGCATACGGCGGTGCATACGGCGGGCGCTACTACGGCGGCTACGCGGGCGCGTTCCCGGGCGCGTACCAGCACGCCGCGTACTACGGCGCCGCGCCGCCCGCCGCGCCCGAGCACTACGCGCACCACCCCATGCACCACCACCAGCCGCCGCTGCACCCCATGCACGACGGGAAACGTCAGTGCTACTCTAACTCTAGCTCCACAAACGTCCACACATCTGTATATAAAGTACTGACTCACTCACTGACTTGTCAATGAGCAGCTTAAATCCATGGACCTGGAACGAAATTTTTCACAGAGGATCCTTTTATGATGTGTCCGCGCGCTCCACTGGGCGTAGGAGGTATAGGTACAACGGGCTGTTTTCCGCAACTCCAGGACCAAGGCGCGTATTTTGCGTACGGGTGGGACAAATGTTTCATTCGATCCACCCCAGGTCTTCAAGGAAGGCCAGCAATGCCTGGGCGTAAGAGCGAGCGGATTGGTCCGCGAGGTAAATAGACACCATAACCCTCACTGGACCCGGGTTTACGGCTCTTTTCCACTCTTAGGCAGGAGGATCCCATCAATGGAACCATGAGGCTATTTATGCATTATATAATTAACTAGAATGTAGAAAAAATGTATGACCTATTTTTCATCCTATTTCAGAAGAGGAGCCACAACCGAAGAAGGAAAATGAATGATCGTCACCAAAACGCGTCGTCAAGAGACGGCGCAAGTCCTCTAACAAGGACGCCCAGTGAACGCTGCGTTAACGCGACGTGCTGGAGAGGACTTTAAACAAGCGTTCCCGTATTATGACAGTTTTGAACCACCTTTGTTCCAGTTTTAAAGAGAGATAAGGCTATCATGTTTATAAGCAACATCTTTCGTCACAATTGAACAATAAAGACTAGCAGTGCCCAAATTTGAACTGAGAATGGAAACTAGCACCCGCTAGTATTCAGCCAGACTTAAACTGCGGGCACGTGGCGAGTGCGGTGCGGTAAATTCAAACATAAGAACTTGTTTAGAGTGTCTATAGTAGGCATATGAGCGCGGGAAGGGACGCGTGCGGGCATTTCACGCCATAGCTCGTATATAGCGCGTGGCCGCAGTGAGTACGCGGCTAGTTCGAGCTAACCGCGTAAGTTGTTATGGTAGCTCGACTGCGGCCAGGCACAGTGCGCGCGTTTCCACACCCGCACCGCGCTGCCAGTCTGGCTCAGCACTTAATTTCAAAGAAGGCTCTGAAACCAATACTGATAATAGTTAGCGTCATCTTCAGACATACGTCAAACTAAGAAATGAATAAAAAAAGTATCAAAGATATTAAGGAATCCATCTACCAGTAGTAATAACTCTAAATGAGGCACAAGAAAAATTGTAAAATCAGTGTTTCATAATACGGTAAACAGACTAAAAAGTGAAAACCTTGTTAGTTGTGGAAGTTTGTGTCTTTGGTTTGAAGTGACATGTGAAATTGCAGAAAATGGACTGCTTAGAAAGTTTATTTGTATGAATTAATTTTATTAAAGTAGTGCTATGTCGACCGCTAGACCAACGAGACGGTGAAGTGGTGACTTGAGGGTATGGTACTGGGTTTGAGCCATAGGTCAGATTGTTATCATGTTTTTCCAGTAAGAGTTTTGTAATGTTTGTCCATTCTTCTATATTCAATTCGGTTAATTATTCAAATAGATAAAGTGACGACTTTTTTAAATTAATAACAAAAAAAAAAAACTGTAAATCTATGTAATTGTAAAGTAGATCCTAAGCAGAATTTTGAATGATAAATCATAGACTAGATGTTAGTTAGTAATTAAATTAAAATCTGACACTAGCGAAAACCTTTTCAGCATCTGCGAAGTGTTAAGATAAATACGATCTGCATTTTGCGTTATCAAAAGGAATAATATAAGATATTGATTATCTTAGTAAGTAAGGATATAATTTGGAGGACCCACGTCTATTGAGATTTAGCAGTACTGTTAGAATTTGCAAGTTTCCATATATTCCATACATTGTATAGTAGGCAAATGGTCATTATTATTAAATCCAAGATAGTCAGATTTTCAAGCAATTAAGGTGTAAAAAATTATTCTCATAATGTTGGTATAACCATTGTAAGTAAAAGAATACGCGAATATAACTTCTAAATTCATTGACATAAGGTTTAAATTACATTTATTGGTACGCTCTTGTGTATTGCAGCAACTGTAAAATACTGTATAAATATAAATGTGCAACCCACACATGTGCAATAGCAGTTTTGTGAAATTACTTTATACACAGGTTCATAGCGATAACACTGGCTTCATATTATTGAAGATTGTGGTAAAATGCTTTCTCTGTAAACTTTACAAAATAAAACATACTTATAGACATCTAATAAGATTTTATTTTCATTCAATATCAGAAATGGTTATAGTCTTAAATGTAATGTAATTAGTCAAGTAATATATTAAATAAGTGCCTGTTTTGTCACTAAACGTAACTACATCATTTCAGCGATTTTATTTGAAACTACAGTTTTTTACCAGAACACGTAATACAATTGGTATTGCACAGAATGACTACGAGAACCTATATCTAGAGCTACAAACACATCGCGACTACGGCTTTGACAGTAAGCCGCCCGCAGCTTATATTACCTGGATACAACTCACCCTTGACCAAATTATTAATACATGACGGCTAATCGCTATTAGATGGCATCGCAATACTCCAAACTGTAAGAAATCTAAAACGCAATATACTTCAGACTCCATGGAAAGTCAAAAACACACTGAATAACTTTTTGAACACACATCAAAACAGCAGAAGCATGCTCTCGGCACCAAGCTACTACTTTTCCTTTAATTAGTCTTGTAGTGGTGACCGTGGCGTGCTGGACACATATTCTTGTCATGTAAACATGGGAGCAAAAAGTTTGAAACAAGAACCTTATCAAGTCGCGAGATACTTTGCGTATTTTATGACAACGACTGCCAAAAACGTTGACCTACCAATGGTCGTAAGAAGTCGCATCCATTTTCCGTCACCGTAGCCGCTTTAAAGCCTAACAGAATATATCAGTAACACAAAAAAGAACAGCAATACATAATACGTTGGTACGTTTTACAATAGAGATGCAGCAAATTCGTATCAAAACACTTATAAATCTTTTCCTTACATAATATAAAACGCAACATGTACATTTATCTCTTCTTTAGTGCGATAGTAACTTTGTCAAAATTGGTTTTGTAATTTTGAGAAAACTGCCGACAAGATGAACAGAGCAGTCAATAATCGCGCTATGACATGAACTTCAAGTTGTTTATGGTACAAGCACAAAATATATAGGTACAGAAGTTAATCTACATACAGAGCGCGCTCTCACAACGTACACATAGACACCGCTCACGGACACGATATCTCGGAGCGCCTCTGCCCGCTCGTCGAACAGTTGCGGCTCAAACGCTCATTAGTGTGCGTCCACCGAGCGTAGGTATAAAAAGTGAAGTACATACATGAGATTGTCTTCTGTACCTATCTATTTTGTGGTACAAGTTCCAAGCCACCATCTATAGGCCTTCAAAGAGGAGTTTTGGTCGAACGACACCACGCAGCGGACACGACACCGATGTTATGTGTCTATTTATGGTTTATCGATTTATAAGATTGTAATAATATTTATTTTATCTATGGGCCTTAGTTGCGTGACTAAGAAATAACAATGGGACCTCTTTCCTTTTCATTTGGAGATGATGAACAAACAGACAGTAGAGCATTTTATATTACGTTAGGAAATCAAATAGCCTAAATATTCATGTCTTACATCTATGATGAATTTCATGTATACAGTGTTATAATGTAATAGATAGACCTACAAATAATATGTAGTATTAAATACATGTATGTATGTATGTATATTTATTATAATCAAGATATATTTTCTTATAGCATAATATTATAGACGAAACACATTCTACTAAATTAATTTCTTAATAAGCAGGGGGATCAATAAATACTGGTAATGCTACGCAATTCAATATACATTTTATATAGCTTTGTCTGGGACAATAACCACTCAACTTGATTTATTCATAATTGAGTTTAATCATTTTAAATAGTGACTACAGTTTATGTAACAATAATACTATTTACTTGGGTTACATTAATTTGATTCTACGTTAATAATTCGATTAGACATGAAACACAACTTAATATAATTGTCGCTTTGCTACGACTTAGGCCTACTCTCCACGGAGGCGTAGTTTCAAAGACGCGTACGACGTTGCCGCTCCGTCGACAGTGTTTCATAGTTTAGTATGTCAGCTGAGAGACGTAAACCAAACGTATAATGACAAATACGCGTCTATGAAGCTATGCGTCTGTAGACAGTAGGCCTTAGGTTTCAAATAACTAGATATTATCATTAAATTTAAAACCGAAACCTAAAAAATCCTTTACACATATTCTCATATTGGTGACAATGCATACATAACCCAAGTGCTCAAAACATCATAAAATAACCTATTTTTTGTTACCAATTATGATAAACTTATGAGATGACATTGTGCTACAGCGTTAAATACCATTTTGCTAAAATATAAAACAGCCATGACAAACCTGTATACGCGTACAGTTGCCCTAATGCAAGTAACACGCGATCCAGTTTATCCTCAAGCTGTGCACCGCCATCGCAGGGCTCATAGCAAATTCGACCAAAATAAGGTCTTCTATTCTGAAGACTATTACATCCAAAGAAATCAGCTGTATTTGGATTTTATGTAGTAGAATATAATTATACTTTGACTAGTTCTATTTTTGCGGTCAAGCGCGGAGCTCTTAGCATTTGCTATTCTTGCTACGTGACTAATCCGCCACTGCCCTCCAGTTTACAGCAGACTAAAGTCATGCATACCAGACCTGAACCCAGATGCTGATCGCTTCGCTTATACACACAGTAGACTTGCCATGTACACTAGCCTGATAGCTGCAAACTGGATCGTGTGTGGCTGGCATAATATTCTTACAATAACTAAATCTGTTTAAACCAATGATATTTGAATAAACAGAATTTCAGACTCGAAAGAATCCTAGTTGGGATCCTTGCCTTTAGGCGTCACGCATCGGATTTAGTCATACGCTGCGCGCTGCTACGAAATTAAATAAAAATATGCCTTCGTGTTTAGAAAGTGTACCAATTATGATACCAAAGTAAATAAAACACAGGGGATTTCATACCACAAGTACTACTGCGCGGAACACATTTTTCGGTTGATTTGTGAGTGTATAACATGTCTGTTTATTAAAATTTCATTGGTGTAAACACAAATATGCAATACAGCCATATAGTGCATTACGTGCAGTTTTCTTTGTAAATTGTTAGGATTTAATCCTAATATGAATATGACATTTTTTAATTCGTTATGTAGGTAGGTAAAATCCCCGATATTACCCGAAAAAATGACTTTTGCACATTTCTGAGTGAGTGCCTGCTACAAGTTGGACCTCATTCCAATATATCCATACACTTGATTAATTTATTTTACCTACCAGCATATATATTACATTAGTGACCCGATCCGGCTAAGCACGAGTGAAAATTAACATGAACCTCATTTATTGGTCTTCTTACTTATAAGTGAAAACCGTATCTAAATCAGAAGAAATCGTGTATATCAGAGCAGATCCCTGGCATTATCCACATCGTGTTTCAGAAAGAGGTATAGCTGTACTGACAGAAACGACTCTCTTCTAAACCTGGAGCGCTCAGTTTAATGCGCAACTGTCTAGCGAACTACGTCGCTCTAAGTTCGTCAGCTGCTATCTCGAACCAGAAAAAGGCAGATTCGTTCGCTCCATTTCCTTGTTCCATAGACCAGAAAAACGAAACTAACGATGAGAAGCGCATGTGCAGCGAGTAACACAAGATCTAGTTTACCGTCAATATTACAGAACGTCCTGCATACTTGACCGCTAATACACACAGTAGACTTGACTTATCAAGCGTGCTGATGGACGCCACACACAATCCAGTTTACCGTCAAGTTTGCAAGGCGCTTGAAGCGGTGTCCGATAAACTTAATCTGTGGCTATCATTATGCATGAGTTAGCCCTACTGTCCACGGACGCTTAGCTTCATAGACGCGACACGATGGCACGACGCTGTCACTTCGAAAGAATGTCATAGATCATAGACTATTATGTAAGCTTCACGCAAGCGTTTACCAAGCGTATAGTGATGAAAATGAATTTAAGAAGCTACGAGTCCGTGGACAGTGAAACATAGCGGGCACTGGTGACATTTGACACGGTGACAATAATTTTTCTACCTAGTTTTTGTAACTAACACGATTTCAAGTGCGGGCACTACATGCATGTTGGGTTCATAAGCACGGTGACTTTTTTGTCAAAAGTCTCCGTGACAAAAGTCACCAGTGCGCGCTATTCTATTCTATTTTTTATTAATGGCAAATAAAGTCGGTATCGATTATTCTGCTAATGTCATAAGTAAATTGGATTGGCAAGATTGTATAATATTAACACGAGGAACTAGAATGCTAGAACAGTAGTAACTGTATGTATGTTTGGAGGTAGGCGGAACAGAGAGTAAAGTCTCGTAAACCTCCTTTGAAAAGGGAGGATCCTCCGACCAGACTGGTGTTATAATCTGGCGGGCGACTGCCCGATTGTTGATTTCGGACTGTCGTATATATTCAAATCGCACGGAGAACTTTGATTGCGCGATGCAGGATTTCGTATTTTCTTCGTAATTCTTATGTGGCGTCATAGATGTCGCTACATAAGCATAAAAATCGTCGATTGATACAGTTGAACTCGTTGGGTTAGTACTAGAGTGCGTGCTATGTCTAAGACATGCCAACTTGTGGCGCACTGCAAACTTGACGGTAAACTGGATCGTGGCTGCTAGCAAGTGTGCGGTACTAGTGACTAGTGACTAGCTAGGGCAAGACTGTGCTCATCATACTAACGAACTAACAGTGACTGGATCTAGGATCTAGTTAGCCCGTGGAAGCGCTCTAACAACCTAGTTCGTTCGTAAACTACACAAAAATGGGTGTCGTTTCTAACACTAAAACTTTTTCTGAAACTCGACATGCCACTTAACAAATTGGTTGTTTGACTACCGTCAAAAGTGTACATTTGAAACATACTTATTTGGAACATTTAACTGTAAAATGGAGAAGTTACGCGATTTTGAAGTTATTATTTTATCCTTGTCACACAAAGTGTTGTAAATACTGAATAGCTTGAAATCATTATGGCTTTACTATCGTATGACGTCAGAGGACGGTAGTACTGTCTCTGTTTAGCAAAGATAAAACGTTTACAATGTGTGCTTTTTTCGCTTTTTTGCTTTTTGTGCTTTTTTCTATTATGCTTCTTCTCGGGTCAAAACAAAATATACAACAGTATGTGTTGTTTAAAAATAAAGGAATCAATTTATCTGTCATAATCATCTTCCTGGATCCTGTTGGTGTTCCTGCCGAACACAGCAATGATTGGCCTGCCAGTCAGAATGGTGCCGTTGATCTCCTCCAGTGCTTGAATAGCCAGCTCTTCACCTGTTCAAGAAGAAAATCTCGTGAATAACGTAAGTACGAAATTTTTAGGCAGTTGCAGACGTCACGCGTAGCACTAATTGGCAAGGATCTTAAATAACACGGTGCAATCTCGTCGTGCGATGAAAATGGTGTTACAGATAATTCAAAAGGGGCATTTTTTTTTTCAATGGGAAAAACATCTAAAGACATCCCCCGCTCTTGGGCGGAGCGGGAGATAGAATCAGACTTTTACTGGCTAAAAACCCACTCCTGTTCCTTCGTTGCTTTTCGACTTGGGGCTGAGCTACCTTTCGGAGCTAACCCTGGCCCCAGTAGGCTTCGACCCAACTGGGCCCCTGCTGTTGCTGACAACTCCTTGAGGCGCGCGGGAACAGTGCACGCCGTCACGCCGACAGTTACCGAACGGTCGGACAGCGAGCTACCCATTGCTCGCCGGCCGCAAGCCTGCGCCTACGGTGCGTGGATTCAATAGGGGCATTAGTTAGGACACTCAAAAGAGATCGGTACATTTGATTACATGTTCAGACGACAAAACCTATCGTACAATCGTTATAACATATTACTTATGCATACGCCATGGCTTATGAATTTTAATCAGGACACTATATAGAAATCTGAATGAACTTTGAACTCATCGTGACGTCGCGTCGTAAGAATCTTGTCAATTATGGCGACGCCTCGCAGCTTAGTGATAAATATAATTATACTAGCTTTGCCCGCGGCTTCACCCGCGTACATAATCCCAGGATAAAAGGTATCCTGTGTGTTATTCTGGGATATGGTCTTCTACCATACATACAAACTTTCGCATTTATAATATTAGTAGGAAGTAGGATTAGGATATAAGGATGAAATGCTGTCACATTAGGGATGAAACACATGTTGCTAAAAGAGTTATGAGTTTACATGTGAAGAGGACAGAGAAAAGATGGACGGCTTGTGTGAGAAGTGATATGAAAGAAAAGGAGTTAGTGATAGCGTGACAAGTGACAGGACAGAATGGAAGAAAAAAAACGTAGCACCAACACCAAATAAAACGGGACAAGGGCAGGAAGATGATGAAATACTGTCACAGACATTACTTTAAACTACTAATTTATGAGGGAGTTTTAGACATAGGTAGGTAGGTAAAACGGGCTGTTATCCGCAACTTCACGACTAAGGCACGTATTTTGCGTTTTTTAACAGTTGCATATTATGTTAGAGAAAGACTGAGAATTCAAAAGATGGTTTGCTACAACATCAAAAATAATACCAGCCTGACATTATTTCACACTGCAATGAAACAATTTAAAAGCCTCTGCTCATACAGAGAAGGCATTTTCAACTCTTGCCTGAGATGGGTACACAAATTCAGGCTCATTAAGAGAAATAATAGGTACACATATTTTCTGCATAAAACCTTTGCACAGAGCAAGCATACATTCATGCATAAAAGCTTCGCAATAGCACCAAATTGTTGAAAAGATAACACAAATACATGGACTTACTTCGGAAAGCCACAAAAGCCTGTCCCCTCATGCGACCGGTCATCAGACGCAGGTCCACTGGTCCCCCATTGGCCAGCACAAATTGGTTGAAGAGCACTAACAGTTGTTCTTGACTGACTCCAGGAGCTATGTTCTTCAGATACAGAACCTGAAATTAAAACAGTTGTATCATTATAAGAGATCTACATAAGTAATGGTTGTTTTTATGCATTGGAACATGGTCTCTTCGTGAAACTGACCTGTGCCAAGTTTATTTAAATGAGTCCTTATTAAAAGAACTTGGCACAGACTAGAGCAAAAAAAAAAAGATGAATTAAATATGAAAAATACCTTTGAAGGTATGCCAGGCTCATAGTCCTTGAATCGGTCTATCTTCTTGATATCATCAATAGACATTTTAGTTCCTTCCAATAGCTGTGATTCCGCTTCATTGATAGGCATCACAATATCCACAGCCCTATATTCTTCTTGCACAGCCTGAACGGGTTCCAATCGCACAATTTTATTATCTCTGACTGTATACATAGTCCGTAAATGTGGACCCATTGCATTTTCCTCTTGATCTCGACTCGTGATTGTGTGAGGAATCAACCGAGGCATTTCCCTCATATCCCAGAGGCTTCCGGGTCGATCAACTCTTGGCAGATTTGGTATAGTGCCAATGTTAAAAGGGTTTTCTTGAAATAACCTCTCCCTCTTCCTCTGTAAGCGTCGCAACAGTTTACGTCTTTTCGTAAGTGGCATCATATCTGTTTTATTGTTGCCAAATAAATTCTGCTCCAGTTCTTTAAGCTCATTCATTGGGTGACCTTCAGGGTAGAATGTGATAGGCCTCTGCTGTAATCTCCCTATGAGATTTTCAGGTGTTGTGGCTGATGATGTGCTAGGCTGTTCATTGTTTTGTGTACTGGCACTGAAAAAAATATTGAATAAAGATTTTGTGAACAAAAATATTATAAGGTAGGTACTTTATATTTCAGATGTGTGGAAAATGGAGATTAGTAGAATAGGCAAATTAGATTAAATACATACAGTTTTATATCGACATGAATATCAGTAATAAAACTAAAACTTCGAAATATATAATATAGGGTCACACCTATCATTAAACTACACTATAAACTTTACCTTTTAGAGTTGCTGATTTTATTATATATTGCTTCTAATTTATTTTTTAATACTCCAGATTCGATCTTCTTACGTTGATCCAGAAGCCCTGCCTCATTCTCTTGGAACAGTTTTATTTCTTCGCTAGTAAGACCAGCTTTCTTCATCCATTCCTGATTGTGTACTTCTTCTTCCGCTTTCCGGAACTCTTGCATCGATGACAATCCATATCTATTAAAAGGCAAAACTTCTGTGGTCTTCTCAAAATCCTTCGGCACTGACTCGGAGCTAAAGAAGAACAATATTATTATTTTAATATTTTTTTAACTAAAATTTATAATGAACCTGGATAGTATCAATTCTTGGAAAACCATCACTTACCACATTATGAAATAAATTTAAATGTTTTAAGCATCCAGTATTTCAGAATAGATACAATTTCTATGCAATAAAACAAGCAAAATAAAAATTTTACAAAACTATTTATTTTGCAGTCCAGGTTTGACAGTTCTTGAACGCTAGAAAATTATTGACGCGATCGATAAGAAAAACTGACTTGGGAACATTGGTTTTTAAGTTTAAAACCATAGTTTCTTAAATTCTCATATACTCTACTTATTTCTAAGGGATAGTACACACCAATAGGAGACGTGCGCATTTTTAAAAATAGAAATGAAACCACTTTATTAACTACACGAAAAGGCTCATATTATTACAAAGAGAGAATCCGAATAAGTCTTGTGGATGGAACTCAAATTTAGCAGACGGTTGAAAAACTTGTAATCTTGAAAACTGACCTCGTGCAGTTGCCAGATGTCCGGGATTTCCAGGATTGTCCCGGAATTTACGTCTTGTGCCGTGTCCAACAAGTAAGCAACGTTACAAACTCTACTATAGTTTATTTTCATTGACATTAAGTTCATATTTTTTATTGACAAGCAAAACGAAGAAGCAAGCAAGCGAAGAGAAAGAGGTAGTGGATCCCTTTTTTACCTCTTTAGGGTAATAAATAAGTATAACGATGTCAAAATTCGCGATATAATCACTTTTATCGCAATTCGGAACGCAGGTTTAGTCTGTGGTTGGCGTAGCCGCAAACTCGCTCGCTTGAGAGCGAGTCAGAGACTCAGAGTGAAGCACTGTACGTAATATTGTGATGTGATTGATTTAATCTTGTTCTTTATTTCTTATTCATTACGCTCAATATCCCCCTATTGAGTTATCAGCAACACAATCCCTAACATTGTAACGTGCAATTTGTGTATCGAGTCATCGTGTCACAATGAATTCGTGGGGCAATGAGCAATTCGCTATGCAAAATATGATGCATGGAATACCCAATATGATGCCTAACATGATGCCTAACATGGTAACTCCTGGAGCAGTGGGACCTCTAGTGCCACCGTTTACAATTATTGGTGAATTAAACCAAATGCCGATGCAGCCTATGCATCAAGTAGCACAAGTAAATCCAGCGCCGCCCACAGGCCCGTTCATTGGGCCAGTGATTCCGGAAAACGTAGGAATGGACAGCCAGGATGCACCCGTGATTGAAAACCCAGAAAAGGGCAATGAACAGGAACAACTGGCAGAGAAACGACACAGTCGAGACAGGAATGATCGCCGCGATAGAGATCGGGAACGAGGTAAGTTGTGACTTGAATATTTTGATATAAAGTACTTGACTTGATTGTAATTCTACCTAAACAATGATTAAGGTTTTGTGTGTAGTTTTAGTTTGTTTAAAATTCGTATCTGCATCGAAATAAGAACTTTTATCATCCCGCATGTGAGAAAATTTGATTGGACTACAACTATTTCGGTTTCTTTACTTATTTGGGCAGGTTTGCACACATTATGGCTTGACTTAATAATAAATAGACAGGGCAACATTTTTAATCAAGATTTTTTTCAAAAATGTAAACTATACTAAAAAGTTGTTTAATTGATTCTGCTCGTTATTCTGATCAAATTATTTTCAGGTTTTGCACATTTAACATTATACATTGTATAGTATTTTGAACTAACTTCTGCTAGTTAAATAATAGTATAACTACAATTAAAAATATGAATATTTTTGTTAAAAACAAATTAATTATAATCTTGTTCACTAATCTGTAATCTGTATAGAATTAAACAGTAGCTCTGTTTTAGATAGAGGAGGACGCCGTCGCTCCAGGTCTCGTAACCGTGACCACAACCGAGAGTACAACAACAGGGATAGAAATAGCAGGGGAGACCGCAACCGCAGCGACCACCGTGACAGACCATCCAAATGGGGGAATACCCATGATAGAGCTATGCAGCAGATAGAACAAATGCAATCTCAGAATAATATGATGATGCCAGGTAATTACACTATGCCAGATTTACCAGTTTGCAAGTCAGTGTAAAATTTGCCATGTTTGGGTTCATAGAATACAAATTTGTGCTCCATAGTGGAGCGTTTAAAAAAAGAATGGGATCAACTTAGCACCATGTGATATCAAATGGAATGAGGTATTTTTTTAAACTAATTATGACTTAATTCATCAAACCCCAAGCGATTGCCATTGTTTGTGCACCCATTGTCTTTCTATTGTCTCTAATTGACACAATTGAAAGGTTAAATTTAGCTAATGTACATATATCAATTAGGTTTAACTTGTTTAAGTATCCTCTATATACAGGGTGTAAAAAGACCGATCACATACCCGTTAACTACACATTCTGTACATATAACTAAGTCATTTTGGCCAAAAAATATTGCTGGGAAACAAACTTTTTTTTCAACCTTTAAAAAAATTACGCTTTTCCTAGCGCGCAATGTAAAGCGTCCAACTGATTGTGCCAGTGTGTGTGTAGTACGTATACGACAGGCGAGGCGCGGCGCCCGGCCGTCGCGCGCGCTTTGAATGGTGTAGGTATTACGTTAAAGGTTTGCTACACGGTTGCAAACTAGCGTTCCAACTTGGTTCCAACCAAGGTGGCCTTGGTTCATGCTGCGGCTGCATGGATATAAACCACACGCCAACAGGTTCGGTGGTTGGAAAAACGCGCCACGGATTGCAACTAGCAAGGTCACCTTGGTAGTGACATGGCATTTGGCATTACAACCATGGAGCCCTTTAGTAGGCTCTTGGTAATTAAAAATTAGGTACAGTTTTTAAATAGCTTGAGTACTAACCTACACTGTTCGTCGCTTCAGCTGTCATCCAACACAGGTGGCCTCTCGACACTGACGAGCTCCGGTTCGAACTGCCGACCTCCCACGCGGAGACAGATGCGCGCCCTAGCCCGCGTGTTTTCATAAACCCGTTCTAGGATTCCTTCTTGAGCTGACCGCTGCTTAAGTTCTTCAAACACATCAATAATTTTCTGTCGCATTTCAGCAGCGGTCTCGCATGGGCGGTCAAACACCCTATTTTTGACGTAACCTCACAAAAAGAAATCCAGAGAGGTTAAATTAGGCGAGCGAGCTGGTCATGCGTGAGGCCCAAATCGTCCGATCCAGTTGTCTCCGAACAGCATAGTCAGTTGCTCACGAACTGGTCTCACGACATGAGGCGGCGCACCGTCGTGCTGGTACCACAACCCAAGCCTCTGAGCTAGTCGCATCTCTTTTAAAGTGTCGGTTAGGTACCCAGTAATAAAATGGAGGTAGGCAGGCCCGTCCATTCTCGGTGGCAAGAAAACTGGGCCTAGGATCTGGTTTCCCACAATGCCCGCCGTAGACACATTGTTTCCACCGTGTCTGGAAGCCTGTTTCCATAGTTTGATTTGGATTGACGAAGCACCAATAATGGGTATTTCGGCGGTTCCACATTCCATTATTTGTGAAAGTACTCTCGTCGGTAAAAATAATTTTATGGTCAAAGTTTCGGTCCTGGCTCAACAGCCACCTGCAGTAATCCATGCGACGCATCGCGTCGCCTGGCACGAGCGTTGCACACGATGGATTTTGTAATGCCGTTGCCTATCCCTCCTCAACACTTTATGCACAGTTGAATGGGAAACCGTGTGCCGAGCGTGATGACCATGCCGCCTCCGCAATATTTTGGCCCAACCGTGGGTTTTCCCGCATCACAACGAGAATGGCCTCTTCTGCTGCCGGTCGTACTTGTCGGCCGCCTCCCAAAGAAATTGGTACAATCGATTGATTGTCCAGCAATCGTTGAAGTGAAGAACCGTGAATCCGTGGGCTGACACGCCCACGAATCCCATCAATCCCGTACACTCGCAGGGCTGCAGTAGCGTTTCCATGAGCCATGCCGTAACAGTAAACCATATTCACGTAAGTAGGTAGGTACTCGCGCGCCGAATAAACATGAAAGGCATCTTAACTCGCGAAAGGTGCCTACTACCTACTAAAATAATCCTAAAAAGACACTTCACACACAAACACACAACACACTCACAATATCGAAACTAAGCTTATCACTCTAACACTTTCACTAATATCAGTCAGACTATCACACAAAACAACACAAACCTAATAACAGTAATTCGCAACAAAAAAAACCACGAGTGCATTCGATGACGCAAGAAATTGAACTAATTCGCAATAAATAAAAATAAAATTCCTATAAATTGTTTGCGGGGATAGGGAGGAGGTCGGACCGCGGGCGGCTCTTTTGATGTCACAGGTGCGCACCGCCACGGTGGGCGGTAACTTTCTTTGAGCACAAGCCGCTCGCATGCTACTGGCTGCTAGCGCCAGCGCCAGCATGGTGTAATAACAAAATATCGCTCTAGCTATAAATAATTACCTAAATTGGGTTTGCGTAAATCAGTTTACGTAAATTACTATTTAAAAAAAATGTTATCAATGAACACAGAAAAATGAAATTCTGACTAAATTCTGATTAGTATTTTGTAAAATACGTAGCTAGTAGGTAGTTGTAAAGGCCGCAGTCGGTAAGTATCTTAGTTCAGACTGCTGCAATTGTGCAGCTTCGATTTATTTTGATGTTGGAAAACCATCAAAATTACCTCGCACTTTGATGGGGCGAGAGGGAATTTTAGACTTTTATTGACTGAAACCCAATGTTGTTCCTTCAGTTGCCTTTGCGTTTCAAGGTCGCGATAACTATTTCGAACGTTCTCGCGACCCTTTCAGGCATCGTTTCTTTCGGGACCCATCAGTTTTGCTGACAGCTTCCACATCGCGCCGTCCACCAGGGTTTGGTAGTTATTGAACGGAGAGCTACCCATTGCTCTCCGTCTGCAAGCCTGCGTCTAAGGTGGCTGGTTTCACTTTGTGACTCCCGATCGACAAACAAAGGAAATTACGCAGATAAAACGCGCCGCGTGCTCGTTCCATGTTTTGAAATGTAATTTAGTCGGTACCTACCTACTAAACATTTTTATAAAGTGAGGTAGGTAGGTACTTACGAGATTTATTTACAATCATACTTAACAGGACGGCTTTTTATTGCTTAGGCGTTACAGCCTTATGCATTAGAAGCCATCCTTACTAGAAATCATCCTCAAAAATGCCTACAATGTTCGTTAAAACGACACAAGTACCTAGTGAGGTTTATTACGTTGTTATTTTAAATGTAGGTAGGGCTTGAACCTAGGTAGACGTTTAAACCTAGGATTTCAAGTTTAGTTTTTATTTTTGGTCGTTGAACTCAGAACCTCGCGCGGTAGTGTGCGTGCGTAGTATTTTCTGTTCATTGCATTTTTGTAACTTCAAATGATTAATTTGTTATGAAAAATTAATAATTTTGATAATGTTTGTTCAGAAGAAAGTTTTCTAATGATGTTTAGAATACGATTTTGAAAAAAAAAATGGTTTTTTTATTTCAACTTTGACCTTGAATATCTCCGAAACTATTGAATTCCCAGGAAAGTTGTAGAAGAAAAAACTGTCCCAGTGATGGGTAGAATACGTAGTTTTCGTTTACGTTAAGGGTCTTTTTACACCCGATATACAACGTGTAACAAAAAGGGTATATACATCAAAAAGCCCTGAAGTTTACTGGTGGTATAGAATCTCTACACAAAGTTTCAGCTCAAAATAAATTACTCAAAGAATTGATACCAAATTCTTGGTATCCTTGGTATCGTATGATTCTCGAATTCAAATCATAACAAACGTGTCACAACACTACGAGGGTCAATAACATTCCACGTCACTTGCTAATACTAATAAAGACTTCTTCTGTAAATCTGATCGCCTAGTACCTCTCTTCCTAATTCTACCTAATTTCGATACGCGCGGCGCGCGCGTGAATGAAACGCTCTGTTTGCCTAGTACCTGCCTACTTAAAATTTTGCCTCAAAAAAGCAGAAGGTCACGCGAGGCAAAATATCTACAGGTGTCAGTTTCTGGATGCGACGGAATGGGTGCTGACCTTCATTCTGCAACACTCGCCATACCTACTTGCATATGGTTAGAGGTATACAGCGCCAATGCAGCTCGCCGAGTGCGCTAGTACCTACGTGGGTTATTTTCAAAATGCTCTAGTACGGCCTCCTCAAATTCTGGATCGATAGTGTTTGGGCGACCCCCTAAACCAGAAACGTGGAACCAGTTTGTTGCAGACGATGTTCCTTTCAGTACCTATGTTACAAAGTACTCTGTGAATGTACCTACCTACTATCCGATGGAAGTCCGCCACCGAAGAAACTGTCGGCGCTCAGCTCCTTCTAGGTACCCGCGATAAATCGAGGACGATAAAGTTCGCGAGCAGCTCGCACATTACCGGCCGTCCTCTCATCCGACACACAACATCATCTCATAATATTCACTATTACTTAACACCATCACCATAGAAATGCCATCACACACGATTATCACAACTGCAATAAAATAATGTTTAAAATCCAAATCACAAACACCGGAACGGATAATTATGCTATGCGACTGCATCGTACGATTATTGGTCATCCACTAATGCAAAATTATATTTATTTATTTACCTAAATTTGACTTTCGGCGCGTACAAAGATGCCGCACGTGCCGCCAAAGAGAGTAGCCGAACGGACGACGACAACATTGCCATCTCTCTCACATTAAACACGCAGGCGGCGCGTGCGACTGGGACAAAACTATTTTATCGTGTTCAATAACATTTGAGCTTCTCAAAGGAATTTTTTTAGGGATCTGTGAACCGTTTTTTTAAATT
Source organism: Mythimna lalbum (assembly GCA_949319445.1). Taxonomy (NCBI): domain Eukaryota; kingdom Metazoa; phylum Arthropoda; class Insecta; order Lepidoptera; family Noctuidae; genus Mythimna; species Mythimna lalbum. The sequence continues at coordinate 11,038,084 of OX439357.1, read as the reverse complement.
ATCAATAACAATTCTCGTTTCTTATGGACTCCTAGTACTTTCGCATATTTTTCATTTATTTTAAAATGATAAATTAAGACTAAACTGTACTACTACTGGTAATGTTTTTGTAGAAAAGGCAAAAAGTTACGCAAAGACCTAATTGTGCGCAAACGTATAGGTTTTTTAGAAATAAGCGCGAAAGATTTGTTGATTTGTTTATAATCTTGGGGTAAAATTAAACTCACACGCATTCACGCGGCGTCGTGAATGCGCACACTACATCTAAATAATTAATTTCTTGTTAACTAAGTACAAATCCTATGTATAGCAACCGACATAAAAAGAATTAGGTACGTAAGAAAATTCATCTCGACCCTGCAAAAAGTGACAACTTATTGAAGTCCTCTAATTAAATAAAATTCAAGAACGGAACCCACTGGGAGTTTATTTGTACCAGGAGGCACATAAGTTGCTTAGAGATGATATTTGGGTTCATTTTAACAGATATGAAATCCTTTTTCGCAGCGTCTAACGCCGAGTACAACGTTCGTTTAGATTTTACGTAGGTACCTACTTCGTTTAAATTTTTCGTAAACTAAGTATTTGTTACTATCCTATCTACGAGTACGTAAAACAATAAAAAAGTATGTAGATATTTCTTATTGTTTCACGTAAATACCAGATAGGTACCTAATTATTACTATTATTAATTACTTAGTCTACTTAGTCTCCTCTAAAAGCGGCGTGAGTCGCACGAAAAATAATATGCGCTGCGCGCTAACGAACACGGCCCTACGCGGCGCGCAGGTTTTTCGATGTCCAACGCACGCACTCGCTCTAGTTTTTGGCTTGGTTTGTTGTACACAAACATAATCTTAGTCTTTGTAGGAAAAACTTATTTCTTCTTAAAACTATTTTTCTTAAAAAAAATGTTAGAAAAAATAAACATGCGGAACCCTTTATCCACTGTTTGAAGAAATACCAGGAGTAAGAGGTTTGTTTTTAGTCATAAACAGTTCAATGACACCGATCAGCTGACTTTTTGCTAGTGATGTATTGGTTTCAGTTTGAAATGTTCGGTTTCTGGTATCATATGTATGGAATAATTCACAACTTCCTACCATGTAAACATAAGGTTAGAAAACCCTTTCCATATCGTTTGTTATCTTATCAAGAGGCCGTGAACTTGGTATGTATACCCCCTTTTTGTTACACGTTGTATAAGTCTAAGCGACGCCACACAGTGGGTTCCTACTGAAGGAAAGCGCCGTCGAGGCCAGCCTAGAAATAGGTGGCGGGATGATTTGGACGCCTACCGTGAGAACTGGTTAGAGACGGCGCAAGAGAAGTACTTTTGGAAAGACTTGGGGGTGGCCTTTGCCCAGCAGTGGGCCACTTAACTAGCTAAGACAAAAAAAAATGTTATTGATGAGCAAATAAGTGTTTTTTGCAAATCACTAACAAAAGAATCATTCTCAATCATTCACACACACATTAAAGAATCATTTGACAGATGCGAGGTTGACATTCCTAATCTTTGTATCTGACTCTTACTCTGGTGGTGTTAGGCATCTTTGAAATTCTCAGCTTTTTTTCAACTATAGTATACATGAATACATCTAAGTCCTAAACTTGTAAATGAAAAATCACCTTTATAATATAAAACCTTTTTTCAGGTCAACAACAAAATATGATGCAATATGGCAATATGATGCACCATAACATGCAAAATCCAATGATGAATCAACAGGTAGACATGACAAACATTCAACATCATCACATGATGCCTGGCATGAATATGATGCCCAATAATATGATGATGGTGAACCAGCAGATGCAGGTGACCAACCAGAACATTTACTTCAGCAACGGCGTCATCTTACCAGCCCTCCCTGGAACGACAGTACCACAACGCAGGGAACCACCTCCTGGTTGCCGTACCATTTTCGTTGGAGGATTACCCAACGGAGTCACAGAAGATAACATCAAAGAGATATTCCAACGATTTGGGCCTATTGAAGAAGTGAAGGTGCATAAACAAGGAGTTTGTCATGTACGGTTTGAGAAGTCAGAAAGTGTGGAGCAATCATTCTTCATATCCGGTTCTCGTATCAAGTTTCATGACCAAATGGAGAGTGAGGCTACAACTCTTTTCGTAGATTATGCCTTGGTAAGTATAAGTATTATTAGTGCCAATATTTAAAGTAAGATCTGATGATACTGGAAAGTTAATAAGCGTATTTTCGCCTAAGCACCTGTTTTATGACCAGCTAGAGGTTGTTCCACCAATCATGTGACTCCATAAATATGCGTGTATCAAAAAAAAAACGTGTGCGTACGCGCAGCGGAATGTTGTTGAATTTAAAGATTTTAATTATGCAGATATTTAGTGTATGACGTCGTATAATTGTGTATGGTAAAAAAAAAATTGTGCACGCAACCATTGTGGAGAAATTCACCAAAAACTGATTCCGCTGGGCGAACGTTGTCCTGGCGGAGCTTTTTTTAATCCATAGACTTTAGAAGAAAAGAGATGTGTCCAAAAATTAGTGTGTATTTGTGTGTAATTGTGTATGTATGAATAAAACTAGTGCATGCAAAAACTTCGAAGAAATTTAAGTTTCCGCTACGCAAACGTTTGGCCATTAGCTAGTTTTCATATAAAGCGCTTACATAGAGAGCTGTAGATTTTTACATACGTTGTTTTGAATTTGTTTATATTTGTTTAAAAAACAGATTTAGAAAAAATCGTAGGGCTTTAAAGATAAAAATATAAACGTAAAATACGCTTATTAGGTCTTAGTTCTTAAAGTATGCACTTTGGGGTCTAGATTTTCACGTTTATACAAACCTTGTAAGTGTCTGCAACATCTTGCCAAGTATCAATGATGTTCCGTTAGTAACTAAAGAGTTATAGGACAAATTTACCATGAACAGATCACTGTTTACAAAGCAGTCAAATATCACGACGTTCTGAAGGAATTGCATGGTAAAATGTATGCTAATAATTAGTGTATTCATTCAACTATTCACATGCAAAATTTCATGTCATTAAATTCAGTAATTAAAGAAAAACAATTATAATACTGACGAAGCATCGAAAACCTACATAACCCGACCAAGTTCGGATGGCTACAAAAAAGCGGCCGTGCAATATATTTAGGTAACATCCCAAAATTTACAGTATAATACCGGTATTGAATTGGTATAGGTGATAACACAATTGTTGTTTCGATATAGTTTATAGGTCATTTATTTTTGTAAACCTACTTTTTTAAATGTATTTGACTATGACAGAAAGTAGGTACTATTTACGTAGGTACTTTATTTAAGTATGCGCTTGAGACTTGAGATATAATCTAAATATATTATTTAAGACAAATAAAATTCATACAGCTAATTTCTATTGAAGATTTCACGGATCAGGATTCTAACTATAGACCCCTTAGGGAAATTAAATATTTACCACATGTAAGTATGTACTACTGTTTAGGTAAATATTTATCATATTGTAGCTTATTACACTATTTAACCAATAGACTAGGCATGCACGAGCGTTCCCCTTCGCAACTTTAGTGGATCAAACAATCTGATAACTAAAACTTCTTCTTGAATCGATTTTTAATTAAAAAGTTTGATTAAGTATTGTATGTAATTAAAAATATTTTTGTACGCGGATATTTAAATAGAGAAGTACTTGTTAATTGAAGATTTGTTTTTATTGTAGATAGTGGCGTTATTATTAAAAAAAAAATTTTCATTCAAGAAATGCAATTGTTTTATTTTTTCCTAACGCTTGTGTACGCAACTGTACCATATTAATAAATACTATATTGGAAGGTTAAGAACGTTTCTTAGATATATTGCACGGCCGCTTTTTTGTAGCCATCCGAACTTGGTCGGGTTATGTAGGTTTTCGATGCTTCGTCAGTATTATAATTGTTTTTCTTTAAGGGTATTACATTGCTCAAAGACCTTGAAGATTTGCTCACTGCACTAGTATTTATAACCTTAGGCGCCATCTACCGGTAGACAGCTTTATTGAAGTAAAAGGAACTAAAGAATAAGGAAGTATAGAATGGTATCGTATATAGTCATCGTTTTTGCCTAATTTATGCTTTCTCTCAGAGGACATTTTAATACATTTTGTTTAGGTTGGTGGTCTCACCAATCACAATTCCCATTTAGGAAATCTAGCTTTCAACATTTTTATCTTATTTAGTACGGACGCTGTTACATGGTACATTCTGAAGGTCTGATGATGACCAGGTCTGTTACAATCGGTGCTCAGAGTGAAGGACAGCTAAAAATTCCCAGTTTTCAACATTTATCTTATTTAGCACGGACGCTACTACTGCATGATACATCCTCAAGGTCTGATGATGACCAGGTAAGTTACAATCGGTGCTCAGTGTGGAGGACAGCTAGAAATAGCTAGTTTTCAACATTTATCTTATTTAGCACGGACGCTACTACTGCATGATACATCCTCAAGGTCTGATGATGACCAGGTAAGTTACAATCGGTGCTCAGTGTGGAGGACAGCTAGAAATAGCTAGTTTTCAACATTTATCTTATTTAGCACGAACGCTACTACTGCATGATACTTCCTCAAGGTCTGATGATGACCAGGTAAGTTACAATCGGTGCTCAGTGTGGAGGACAGCTAGAAATAGCTAGTTTTCAACATTTATCTTATTTAGCACGGACGCTACTGCATGATACTTCCTCAAGGTCTGATGATGACCAGGTAAGTTACAATCGGTGCTCAGTGTGGAGGACAGCTAGAAATAGCTAGTTTTCAACATTTATCTTATTTAGCACGGACGCTACTGCATGATACTTCCTCAAGGTCTGATGATGACCAGGTAAGTTACAATCGGTGCTCAGTGTGGAGGACAGCTAGAAATAGCTAGTTTTCAACATTTATCTTATTTAGCATGGACGCTACTGCATGATACTTCCTCAAGGTCTGATGATGACCAGGTAAGTTACAATCGGTGCTCAGTGTGGAGGACAGCTAGAAATAGCTAGTTTTCAACATTTATCTTATTTAGCACGGGCGCTACTACTGCATGATACTTCCTCAAGGTCTGATGATGACCAGGTAAGTTGCAATCGGTGCTCAGTGTGGAGGACAGCTAGAAATAGCTAGTTTTCAACATTTATCTTATTTAGCACGGACGCTACTGCATGATACTTCCTCAAGGTCTGATGATGACCAGGTAAGTTACAATCGGTGCTCAGTGTGGAGGACAGCTAGAAATAGCTAGTTTTCAACATTTATCTTATTTAGCACGGACGCTACTACTACATGATACTTCCTCAAGGTCTGATGACGATCAGGTAAGTTACAATTGGTGATCTGAATAGAGGACAGCTATAAATACCTAGTTTTCAACATTTATATTATTTAGCATGTTTATTTTATTGGTTCTCACTAACAGAAATAGTAGGAATATATAGGAATAAAGTTAGATGTGTAATGATGGTTAGAGTGGAAATCAAGGATTCTGTACAAACTTACTTGTTCCTAAGTAAAGAATTCAATTCCAGATTGGAGTCTCGAAAATTTTTCCAAATAGCAAAAAAAAAGGTCATTGGGCATATCTGACCAGCTTTGCAAAGAGTGGCGGACATTAATCAAAATAGTTTTAAACTAAAGGGAATAATATGACCTTTCACTGAATATAATTATTTAATAAAAAATTCATGGGGAAACATGTACAAGATCGTTTAGAAAAAACGATCTTGTACATACAAGATCGTTTAGAAAAAATAGAAAAGAAACGTTTTCTGAGAATTTTACTTCATCTTTTAGAGGCATAAAAAGAATTAGTTAAAATTAAAGTAATGGAAAAGACTATGTGGGTTACTTTTCCCACATTTACAATAATAAAATTTACAAATATAATTTATATATTGAAAATTGTAAAAAAAATATTAAATTACCTAATTTTCTATGTCAAATTGCAAAATTAGAAAAAATCTTTTTATAAAAAAAATAACCGACTTCACAGATCCCAACTTGGTGACTATGGGACCATTTGGGAAGTATGTATATCCTTTCTAACAAAAAAATATTTTTTCAAATAGGTTGGCAAGCAACGAAGTTATGTTCGAACAAACATAAAAAAAAAATACAAACATCCGAATTGAGAACCTCCTCCTTTTTTAGAAGTCGGTTAAAAATAAATAATGACATAAATGTAAAAATAAAAAATATACAATGTCATAAATGTAAAATAATAATAATCATCAATTTAAAAAATTTCAATAATTATGAAAAGGTAGTTAAGAAAATAAAAAATAAAATGACAACAATTACAGTGACTAGTGAGTCACTATAACTGTTGTCATTTCATGCTCCAGCGTGGTCTGCATAAAAACTAAGACAGTTCCTCTCAAAAATCAGTGAAATCCAAATAGCGCGAACATGTCGGTTGGTCATTCATTACAATCGGTGTTGGTGTGGATGCTGCATCTGTGGTAAGTAGACTTTCTTGTTCGTCAAGAGAGTCAATATTTTCAATTTCTGGTTGTTGTAGGTTAATTTTTTGGGTACATTGGGTCTTTCTTCTGTTTTCTTTGTTTTTCATTGCTTGTAGAATATATGATGGGTTTCTAATATCCATATTTCGACTATGCCGTGGATCTAAAAGTTCTGGTAAAATACAATTTAAATAAAATTTGCATAATTTTGTTTTCATTTCCTTTTCAAAAAAATCATCATCTCTATCAATGATTTCTATTTTCAACGGATTTGATTCACTGAACCATACGGCAAATAAACACTTTGCTCGCCGCGTTACGTGCAATTGGCCTTGCACTTGGTAATACCAATTGTGTGTTTTATTTACATGATAGGAATTGCTTGATTTGTCTTTTATCCAAAAATTTATCTTTTTTTTAGCTATCGCCTCATCTAATCCTATCTTGTGCGCTGATATTGGACATTTTACTTCAACAATCATATCTTCTCCAATAAGTCTATCTGGAGAAGCTCCTAAATATGGAATTTCTGGATCTATGAATAGCCCACATTGAATGATTTCAACTCTTTCTTGAGCACACAGCTGATCCAGTGCTTTTTTTTCATATTCTCTTCCATGTTGTACAGGAGCTGCATCGATTTGGACTTTGTAAAGCAGCTGTTTGACGATACTAGCGCAACTAGTATCATCCCTCATTTTAATAACTCTCCCAAAATTTGAGGCGGTCAACAAAGTGCGGCGAAGTTCAAGCCATTCGCTTGATTCGCTTTGCAAAATGGTTGATCTTTCAATTTTTCTTCTTTCTTCATCACTTTTTTTTATATTGCATAAGAAATTATTTTTCATTTCTTCTAAAACGGTGTCGCTCATATCTGGCTTGGTGCACTGTTCTCCATATTCTTTATCCATCAATACCACCCCATGTGAATGACGCTTTTTTGGAACACGTTTTAAAATTCTCCTTTTGCGATACTTATTGTCTAAAGAACACAATTTACCTTTAGGACTTTGGCCTACAATTGTTTTTACAACATGGAAACAGCTTTTCTTTTAGTATTAAAGTTTACTGCAGACGCGGTACACCGAGTTTGGTATCCACGCCGGGATGAGTAATTTACTCTTTTCCCACCCACAAATTTGGCCACCACACTATGAAAACTCTCTACCACGTTACTGTCTACATCGTGAACGAGACTTCTAGAATGGCCTGCAATATTATTTATAAAAAAACATATCTTATGCCATATAGAACTGGAAAAAAAATCCTGCGGTATCTTATCACTTTGCGGATTGGTACAGAAATGGCCTTTACATTTAGTATGGTCACCAAATGCATGCAAATGTACGGTCTGGATGTCTTCGAAAAGTTTCTGGGTGCGAAAATCTAAATCCCCAAATGAGTCGTGGTATTTTTTACTGCATTTTCGTATTACTGCCCTTTTTTTTTTTTTTTTTTTTTTTTTCTGTCGACGGGGAAAATCATCATTGACGAAACCCGCTCTTGGGTGGAGCGGGAGACAGTGTCAGAGTCTTACTGACTAAAAACCCCGCGCCGTTCCTTCTAGCCTTCATACCGGGGCTCTAGTTTCCTTTCGGATAACCCCGACCCCGGTAGGCTTCGACCCCGATGGGCCCCTCCTGTTGCTGACAACTCCTTGAGGCGCGCGGGAACAGTGCGCGCCGTCGACGCCTTGGCTCGGTCCGGACAGTTACCGGACGATCGGACAGCGAGCTACCCATGGCTCGCCGTCCGCGAGCCCGCGTCTACGGTGGCTGGAAATCGGGATCGGAATCCCGGCGGCGGCGGTGGGGGCGCCGTTGCCTGATGCGGTCTGCCTCCTCCTTTGCTAGCATTACTGCTTCGCAGAAGGAGGCGACCGCCTGCCACTCCTCCTCGCTCCGGACCATGGCCTGAACCAAGGCCCGGCGCGAGAGGTCTCCGCCGCCGATCACCCCCACGAGGACACGGCGTTGCTCCGCCCAAGCAGGGCACACCTCAACTGTGTGCTCCACCGTGTCCTCCGGGCGTTCCGCACAGTGGCGGCACCCGGGCGTCTCTTCCGCTCGAATCCGATGCAGGAACCTCCCGAACTTGCCATGTCCGGTGAGGACCTGCGTCATGCGGAAGGTAAGGACGCCGTGAGGTCTTTCCAGCCACGCCTCAAAGAGGGGACTTACCGCCATAATTGTGGCGTGCCCAGCACTGGGTTGCGATAGTCGCTGACGCCATTTCACCGTGAGATCCCGCCGGAGCTCTGTCCGCCATACCTCGACCTGTCGCGGTAGTGGACTTTCACCCCGGCGTTGCATCTCCACGCGCTTATCGTGCATGTGTGCAAGGACTGTTGCCTCCAGATCCCACGGTGGTAGGCCAGCCAGAAGGCTCGCCGCTTCGCGGGAGATCGTGCGGTAACCCCGCACCATCCGTATTGCCATGACCCTCTGGCAGGCGTTCAGTATGGACGCCGGTCGCTTTGCCAGCGACGGCGCCCACACCGGCGCCCCGTAGAGGGCCATGGACCGAACGATCCCCGCGTAGAGCCTCCGGCAGGAGGCGTCTGGACCCCCAAGGTTGGGCAGGAGCCGCTTGAGAGCAGCCCCGGCCCGGTTGAGTTTGGGAGCCAAACGTCGGAAGTGTTCTCCGAAATTCCATCGGCTGTCGAGAACGAGTCCCAGGTACTTCATCGTCGACCCGACGCCGATGCGAACTCCTCCTACCGTAAGTTGGGAGTCTGATGGTGGCGCATTCCGAGGGCCGTGGAAAAACATGGCCTCGGATTTGTGCAGCGCCACCTCGAGTCCCAACTCCTGGATCCTACCAACGACTATCGCAACCCCGCGTGTCGCTAGAGCGACCGCCGCCTGGTGCGACTCTCCCTGCGCTAGAACCAGCGTGTCGTCTGCGTAGCAGACCACGCTGACCCCGTCAGGGAGGTCGCTGCGCAGCACGTAGTCGTAGCCGATGTTCCACAAGGGTGGGCCTAGAACCGACCCCTGCGGAACACCGCACGACATCTCTCGACGTTTCCAGTCTCCCTGGTGACCGGGGTAGATAATGGACCTGTCCGACAGGTAAGCCTCGACCACTCGACAGAGGTATTCGGGCACCCGGTGGTACCGGAGTGCCCTCCGGATCGTACTCCAGGGCAGGGAGTTGAACGCGTTGGCAATGTCCAAGGACACTGCCACGACACTCCTGCCCCGGGACACCGCAACTCCTGTCGTGAGGGCTCGCACGCGCATGATGGCGTCCACCGTAGAGCGCGCCCTGCGAAAGCCGAACTGTCCGTCCGACAAGTCCGGCCCCACCCGTGTTAGCCGCGCGACGAGGCGGTTTGCAATGACTCTTTCAAAGAGCTTGCCCACCTCGTCGAGCAGCACAATGGGCCGGTACGCGGACGGAGAGTCCGCAGGGCGCCCTGGCTTCGCGATGAGGACCAGTTTCCCCGTCTTCCAGCGAAGTGGAAACTGGCCCCTCTCCATACATGCGCTGAAGAGCCCTCTTAGTCGAGGCCCGAGAGCCTCCATAGCCAGGACCCAGGCTTTCCCTGGCAAGCCGTCGGGTCCTGGGGCGGTGTTCTTGGCACTCAGCCTTCGCACCGCCACTCTCACCTCTACCTCGGTCACCTCTGGAGCGTTGTCGTCGTCGTCGCTGTTGTGGTCCGCGTCAGACACTGCTGGCGGGGGCGGAGCCATGGGCGGGGGGGAGTGTTCCCCTCGCGCAGGGAACAGAGTGGTTACCACACCCTCCACGAGTTGAGGCCGGAGACTCTGAGTCAGCGGCGGAGCCCAGGGGCGTAGCTTGTCCCGTACCAATTTGTACGGGCGCCCCCACGGATCCGCGTTCAGAGACCCCAGCCACACGTTGCGGGCCTCGAGTTTGGCCCGCCTTATCTCCGTTCGGAGGGTGCGCTTTGCCTCTCTGTACCCCTCATACAGCTCCGCCTCTCTGACCTCCGCATCCGGCTGGCGGTTGCGGCGCCTGCAGTGTCTGTCGTACCGGCGGCGCGCGTGGTTGCACGCGTTGCGCAGTGCGCCGATCTCCGGCGACCACCAGTACACACGGCGCTTAGCACGACCTGGAGGGACTCGGGGCATTGCCGCGTCGCAGATTTGCGACATGGCCTCCTGGAACCACTCCGCCTCGACGTCGATGTCGACAGGCCTGTCCGGTGCTTGCACCCAGGCCTGTACCGTCGCGGCTTCCAGGAGGAGCTCCCGGTCCATCTGCTTAAGCGCCCACCGCGGACCACAAGGGCTCTGTCGGACCGGCGCGGCCGAGGTTTCGGCGGAGACGTCCAACCGGATGTACCGGTGGTCGGAGTACGTCTCCACCTCCTCCATAACGCGCCAGTCGACGACACGCGGCGACAGAGCGGGGCTGGCGAACGAGATGTCCACCACCGACTCACCCCGCATCCGCACCAACGTGGGGACAGAGCCCCGGTTCAGGACGACCAGGCCCAGCTCCAAGGCCCAGTCCTCCACCATCCGACCCCGTCGGTTCGTGTGCCGAGAACCCCAAGCCGTATTCCAGGCATTGAAGTCCCCGCAAACGACCACGGGGAGGGAACCGAAACCCGCGACGACGGAATTTAGCTCCATCAGGGAGAGTTGGAACACGTCGAGAGATCTGTTCGGGGGCAGGTAGACGCCTACCACGGCGATGTCCCCGAACCGTGCTGCCACGCAACCCCGCCCCCTCGTGACGGACTCGGGGGGCGGGGTACCGGCGGCGGCCGACGAGATTAACGTCACCGAGCCGTCCAAGTCCTGAACCCAGTCTCCACGGGGTTGGACAAAGTACGGCTCGGCGACGACGGCGATATTTATCGACCACTGCGCCATGCTCTGGAGCAACAGATCCTGAGCGGCGGCGCAGTGGTTGATGTTCGCCTGGAGGAGACGTAATGGTGTCGTTATTGACATTCCATTATCGTCTCCTCCTGAGCCCTTTGTGAGGGTCCTGCCGCGGCGGCGGGAGCGGCGGCGATAGCAGCAGCAGCCAGGGTAGTGGCTGCGGTGGTGAGGACGTCAGGGTGGATGCCCCTCCTGACTTTGCCCTTGGCCTTGGTGGGAGGGTCGCAAGACCTACCCCCAGCCCGGTGGTCGGCCGGCTTGCCTGCCGCCGCACATGCGTAACAGTGCGGCAATGCAAAGCCTGCCCTAATACTCATAATGCGCTTTTTTGTTATTAATTTTCTGTAACGAATAGGATATTTCGTATCAGTAGTCAGATTTTCTAATTTATTACACAAGTTTCTTAATAGATGGTTCCTACACTCTACTTTTTCTACTGTAAATCGTGGATAAGGCCTTGCTTCCAATATTTTTGCATACGTGCTAGAGTCTCCGTCCGAAATGAGACGACCATAAATCAGACCATACATTTCAATAGATGCTTTAAAACCTTCTACTATTATGGTTGACTCCATAGCAGTTGATGACCCCGTAAAATTTTTAAAGCAGTGATGAGGTCTTGGATTTTGGTTTTTATTGAGATCTTGCGCACATGTGCTGCAGTATTTATTTTTGATCCCAAGAAATAATATTTTTTTGGTTTCTCTACCTATTATAGCCGCAGCTCCAGACAGTGCTGAGTAGTTTTTTTTATAAGACCTCTTACTCCAGCATCCGTCTACAACCACGTCTATGATGGGAATTCCATCTTTGCTGACACGATTCTTTTCTATGGCAATTCTTTTTTCTTCTTCAGCAGCTTCATTCATGGATTTGATGAGTGCTTCATCCCAAGTGTTAGAAACAATATCGTGTCGTTTTTGATATACAGGCTCAGTCATTACGGGCAAGTCCAAAGCTGACAAGAGTTCCTCTAATTGCGAATAGCCTATGCCGATAGAAACTGCACCTGCAACTGCTGCTGTATTAATATCTAAGTCCCCAGTGACATTACAAAGTGAAAACTTTTCTTTACACATTAAACATTCTAATGTAAACTTAGATGCAAGTCCAACACGTTTCTCTCCTATAAGTTTCAAACTTTGTATTCCGCAATTAAAAGCGCCATGACTACCTATTTCTTGCATTTTGGTGAAAAAATAAGCTACATCAATGATTCGTCTTCCAGAAATATTTTTTGGTTCCGGTTGAGACTTCGAAGAAGCACATTCTTCAATTACCAAATCTGGTAAATCTTCTGTATCGTGTTCAGGCTGAAACAAACATATTAAACAAAGTTATTTGACATTGGTTCTGAAGCATAAAATCCGCTCGATATTAAAAAACCCAAAATATAAAACAACACCTCCACCACCACACCTCAACACCACCACCATCACCTTATCTTTTTCTTTTATTGCACCCATTTTTTCTGAACCAAAAGTGGACTGGCAGAAAATGTCTAAGGCATTAAGTCCGTCTTTGTACTATGTGTGCATTAAGCATTTAATAAATAATTCAAAAAATAATTTTGTCTGTAATATTCAAATTTATCTTAAACCGATTAGCGTCTAAAGTTGTTGTTCTCACGTTACTTAACTAATTTTATAAAATAAATGTTCCATTAACACTCAACAACCACTCAATATTTGAGTTATCAACACATGGCAAACGTAAACAATAAAATCCTGTAAGTTTGTACCACTTAAAATTGCTGTCAAGTGCACCCAAACTAAGAAGTTGATAAAAATCTTGACTATCCCTAATAATTCAGCAAGCCATTGTACTTACTGAGACTTGTGTTTTGTTATAACCAAAATTATACGGATACAACAGATACCAACAATATATTATTACCCATAATCCTTTATAGGTAAGTCTGCTTTTTTATCGATGTTGGATTTTGATTTATGAATCTTTCTGAGATAAATATGTTTGAGATAATTAGAAAACTTACCGGTATTATTGGTCGTATTGCATTTGGATCAATTGACATACTAGAAAGATCTGGTTCTACTAAAGTTGATTCTGCTGAATTCGATAATTCTGCTGATGGCTGAATTTCTTGATTTTGTAATTGAATGTTGTGCTGTTTCTTCAATAGCCTGAAAACAACATGTAAAGAATGATACTATTTTACATAGTCTTTAAGCTTCACCACCACCACCTGCACAGTCACCCAGGTCTCAACAAGTCCTTTTAAATGAGCCCAAACACAATAAATTTAAGTAAAACGGTCACTGAGATTCTATACCCACCTTCTGAGTCCACCTTCATGAGAGCAGAATTGTCACAGTCTCGTAGGTTTGCGCAAACCTTTCCAAATGAACCCCAACACGGTGGATCTGGTTAGAATTATCACTAATTTGCTATACCTACCTTCAGAGTCCACATTTAGAAGGGTGAAGTCATCACAGTCATCCAGGTGTCAACAAGTCCTTTTAAATGAACTCAAACACGATAGATTTAGGTAGAACGGTCACTGGGATGCTATACCCACCTTCAGGGTCCACCTTCATGAGAGTCGAATCAGAACAGTTACCCAGGTCTCCACGAGTCCTTACGAATCAGGCTAAACACGATGGATTTTGGGACTGCTGTCATCGATATGCTATACCCACCTTCAGAGTCCACCTTTAGAAGGGTGCAGTCATCACAGTCACCCAGGTCTTAAAAAGTCCTTTTAAATGAGCCCAAACACGATAGATTTAGGTAGAACGGTCACTGGGATGCTATACCCACCTTCAGGGTCCACCTTCATGAGAGTCGAATCAGAACAGTTACCCAGGTCTTCATGAGTCCTTACGAATCAGGCTAAACACGATGGATTTTGGGAGTGCTGTCATCGATATGCTATACCCACCTTCAGAGTCCACCTTTAGAAGGGTGGAGTCATCACAGTCACCCAGGTATCAACAAGTCCCTTTAAATGAGTCCAAATACGATAGATTTAGGTAGAACGGTCACTGGGATGCTATACCTTTAGGGTCCACCATCATGAGAGTAGAATAATAACAGTCACCCACGTATCCACAGAGCAGTGCCGTAAATAGGGCGGTACCAGCGGTGCCCAGGCACAGGGCGCAGTCCCCGAAGGTGCGCAAAAATGATATACCAAGTCCTTTTTGTTTGTATTGTACTTTTTTTAGGGGTGCAGTTATTGCAGCTCGCACCGGGCGCATAAAAGGCTGGTTACGGTACTGCCACAGAGTCCTTTCGAATGATTCCAAGCACGTTGCATTTAGGTACTGCCGACTACTGAGAGGTTATACCTACCTTTATAGTCCACCTTCAGAAGGTAAATTTATTATAGACCCAGATCTCTAACTTTCGTTAAGGAATTTCTCAAGTTGGCTAAAAGTGATGAAACTATAAAAAAAACAACAAAATGCTATTATTAGTAAGTAGATAGGTACTTACCAATAGTTTCGAAGAACTTGCCCACACTTCACTTTGGATTTATTTTTATATTTAGGCATCTTTATTCTTTGATGCGTTCAAAAAATGAAACAAAATTACGAACTGTTTTCTAAACACTTACAATCTTACTTTCAACTTTTATTTATGAAATGTTTGTGTCCGTACTATTTACAATCTGGTTTAATTTATAAAACAATAAAATTATTTACTTTTGGAGTTTATTCGCAAAAAAAACCGCACGTACAGTCTGCCCGTCACAAGAGTCGGCACGACACTGTCGTCGATCGTTGGAAGTGTGTGTAACAGGCATTGCGGGGGTGCTGCGCGCGGGGTGTTAGTACTGATTCGAGTTTTTCTTGATTGTTTCTCGATATTCAATGAAAAAAAAAAAAAAAAAACAGTACAAGTTATTCAATTTGTCACCACAAATTTTTTGGTACAAATTTCATGTATAAATATGAAGCCGTTTTCAAGAAAAAATTGAATTAATGTTCAAAAAAGGCCTGTTTACTCATTTTTTTTCTGGAATTGGGGTATTGTTTTAAGAAATTTAATCAGTACAATTTATCAGTAATGTCCTTAAGTATTCTCTTGATTTTTCGTATGATAATCGTACTTAAGGAATAGTCAACAAAATTAATTTAACCAAAGGTGTTTTCTGGATTTGGGCGATGTTATCGCCTTAATTACTGAATTTAATGACATAAAATTTTGCATAAGAATAGTTGAATGAATACACTAATTATTGACATACATATTACCATGCAATTCCTTCAGAACGTCGTGATATTTGACTGCTTTGTAAACAGTGATCTGTTCATGGTAAATTTGTCCTATAACTCTTTAGTTACTAACGGAACATCATTGATACTTGGCAACATGTTGCAGACACTTACAAGGTTTGTATAAACGTGAAAATCTAGACCCCAAAGTGCATACTTTAAGAACTAAGACCTAATAAGCGTATTTTACGTTTATATTTTTATCTTTAAAGCCTTACGATTTTTTCTAAATCTGTTTTTTAAACAAATATAAACAAATTCAAAACAACGTATGTAAAAATCTACAGCTCTCTATGTAAGCGCTTTATATGAAAACTAGCTAATGGCCAAACGTTTGCGTAGCGGAAACTTAAATTTCTTCGAAGTTTTTGCATGCACTAGTTTTATTCATACATACACAATTACACACAAATACACACTAATTTTTGGACACATCTCTTTTCTTCTAAAGTCTATGGATTAAAAAAAGCTCCGCCAGGACAACGTTCGCCCAGCGGAATCAGTTTTTGGTGAATTTCTCCACAATGGTTGCGCGCACAAATTTTTTTTTACCATACACAATTATACGACGTCATACACTAAATATCTGCATAATTAAAATCTTTAAATTCAACAACATTCCGCTGCGCGTACGCACACAAAAAAACTGGTTGGAATGATTTTTCATTTGGATGCTTAGCTTGAAAAAACCCGAAATCTGCCATCTGCTGGCATTAATATGACTGTTTTCATTGAGAGTTATATTAATGCTTGAGTACTTCTGTCAAATAGCAATGTTAATAACATAACAGTAATCTTATAACAGAACCGTGAAGACCAGAATGAGTTTGAGAAGAACAAACGCAAGCGTGATCCCACTCCGCCCCGTGTGGAACAGTTCAGTGCGACCACACTGGTAACTGTTGGGGAGAAGATCAAGAGCGATAATGAATTTGCTGAGGCTGCACCAGTAAGTTTTTTTGCTATTTATTTTCGTCTGAATTTCAAAAGAGAACTTTATTTACAGCCTCAATTTTTTGGTAAGGGGTCTTTAGAGTGCGCTTCCACTGAAGCGGACGGACGCGGAGTTGGGAACTCCTTTGAATAATTTTGCAGTCCTCCCAATTCAAACTTGGGATATGTTTAATTAAACAAAATCTTCCTCTCCAGACCCTGGCAGCATGGCTAGAACGGGGAGAATGTAACAAGAAGAACGCCAACACATTCTACGCCTTAATCCAAGCCACCAACAACCAGCTCCGAAGACTCTTCAACGAGAAGATGCAGATCGATGATGAATACCAGACTTTGAAGTCTACTATGAGGGACAAGTTTGGACATATCATCCTGCAATGTAAGTAGACTAGTGAAGTATTTTAGCATCATTCGCCTGCCTTTTCCCAATTATGTGGACCCGTGGCTTCGGGAGTAGCAGTAGCTGAATATCATGTACGGGAAGTGACTGAAAAGGCTGATCTCATCAACGGATCGACAACAGCAACCTTGATTTATGCAGCAGATATACCACAACTACAAGTTTCTGAAGACATCCATAAGGGCCAAGCTGGAACATAAACATGATAGGTAGGTACTGTAAATTTAGGATCCGGAACTCCTGATTATCCATCATAGTTGTGCGTACTGAGATGAAGACCAGACCCTCAGCCTCTATGTCAATTTATCAGTCGGCGCAGCAGCTCTTATTTCACACATCTCTGCAGTAAGCTGTCATCGAGTATAAATACTGGGACGGATCTTGAGCGCTGACTTCCACTTGCGCAAGTGAAATATCGGGTCTCTTTAGAAGTATGAAGTGAGACGCGGGGGTGGGGATTGCAATCCTTGTACAGTGATTGCCTCGCCGATGTGTACGATGTCCAAAGCGATCTCCGCTCTTTAGCCGAGCGCTAAAAATTTGTGCCGGTATTACCCCCCCCTAGCCAAGTTACGACCGTTTCGTTTTCATTCTCTTGTGTCGAACGCTTCGAGTTGGCCACGCCTCTGATTTCCTTGTTCTGACGTCATGTCAACGCTCAGTCATGTGGTCAGACAAAGGAATCGAAATGAAACAGTCGTAACTTGGCTAGTGGGGCTGTAGTATATAGTTGGAGAACATGTACAATACGGTCTAAATATGTTTACCACTCTGAAGTTGGTGTTCTTCTCAAACTATTCCGCATACTCAAAAAAATTACGTAATACGCATTCGCCATTTGATTCTTAAAAAGATTTACTGCGCAGCAAATTGTTCGAAGTTTGGAGCGGTATAAATATTTCGGCCGTACTGTACCTATTGGACTAACATAAGGGAAGATAGTGGTGAACTCACCGGCCGGAAGACTTCATAGGAAATTACCATCAAATTTTCAAACACAATTAAATTTTAAATCGCTTTATAAAAAAAATTCGTAATTAATAACAGAAAGGTGAATGCTCAAGTGTAGCCCGTGAATAACATTTTGTTTTTGTTGGCCAGTCTGAAGTTGTAAGCTGATTGAAACATGATTGACGGTCGTAACACGAATATATTTACAGAATTGTAATCATCAATACATCCCTCTCAGTTCGTCTATCTCTATTGAATGTGAATTGAAAAAAATCATATTTTAATCAACATACAAATACAGACAGGCTAAAGAAAATTTGAATTTCGTAAGCTAGCTTGGCATTTTCACCTTAACAAATCCTATTAGTGTTTACGCACTGTGTCAGTTTCGAATACAAGAGAGTACACACACAAAATATATAGGTACAGAAGTCAATCAGGGCTCAAACGCTCATTAGTGTGCGTCCACAGAGCGTAGATGTAAAAACTGAAGTACATACATGAGATTGTCTTCTGTACCTATCTATTTTGTGGTACAGATTTTGGAGGCGCAAGCGGCGACAGTGTTGGGTGCAGAAAGCGGTAAATCTCTCGGACGTTAGTTATATAAGTACAAATTGTACAGATTCGGATCAGATGCTATGCGTAAAAGCTAACAAAGTGTAGTTTGAGAATTTGGAGGTTATGAAGAGCTTTAGCTGAACAGCGTTGACTTGCAGAGCTTCGAAGGATTGGGGAGTTTCGAAGGAGTTGTTCTTTTTTTTTACGCATTTAGTATACTGACGTTTACATTATGCGATACTAAATATTGGTATAACCACTTTCTGCTTACCGCAATTGGCGTCATTGTACTAGAGACGTTACAGCAAAATTTCAGCACTCTAGCAGTCTACTCCAAATCTTCCAAACTGTAGGAAGGCGGAATCATCGTTAGGTAACGTGGTAAGAATAATAATTCCTAGCTGCTTGAATAAGCAATGCGGCACGAAACTACACCAGCAGGATGAACTAACCTATAATCGTATTTACGTCTTCGTCACCTCAGCTGCAGGACTTCGAAGCGCCGCGACGATCAGTTCGGGGATATGTGTATCCAGTAGATTCCTGAACCTTCTCTAGGTAGTCAGACCTCCCTCCTTGTAGGGGAAGAATGGGATGGTCTGTACCAGCGTCTGTTTGTTTGGAAGTTTTCTGCCGTCGAGCATATTGGGACGACTTCGCCACCGCCACATGCTGCTTTCAGACCCCCAGGTCAAGGTGAATCACTAGTGAGTTGGTCATCGAGTTCTGGAAGACCTTTCTTCGTATATTAGTCTTTTCAGCTTGGCTTCCGTAAGTCCACTTATCAAGATGTTATAAAAGGTGAACGTGGTTCCAGCAACACACCTTTTTCTATAGGACAAGCACGTCACAATATTCCCAAATCCTGCAACTCCTCAAAGCCAGAACCAGCCGTGGCGATCATCAGTAAAGTACCGAGGCAGCAATACACTGTTAGGGCTGCAGGATTGTTCGAAAGAGTTACCGTGGCTCTGAAATGCAAACTGAATGAACAGGTGGGTTTTGGTCAGTAAAAGCACAAAATATATAGGTACAGAAGTCAATCTACATACAAAGCGCGCTTGAGCAACGCGCACATAGACACCGCTCATGGACACGATATCTCGGAAGCGTCTCGGCCCACTCGTCGAGCAGTTCCGGCTCAAACGCTCATTAGTGTGCGTCCACCGATCCCTTCGAGCGTAGGTATAAAAAGTGAAGTACATGCATGAGATTGTCTGTACCTATCTATTTTGTGGTAAAAGTCTGACACGCCCTCTCGCACCACCATAGAGCGGGAACAGGCACTTCATGATTTCCCAATTAAAAAAAAAAACATCACAGCTGCTCTGTGTAGGGATTGCAATCCGGCGTCATTTTCAGTCCGGCCGGATACGACCGGATTCCCATCAATCCGGCCGGATCCGGCCGGATTGATTAAATCAAGATGATTTTCGCTTTTTAGTACAAAATAAGTGAGTTAATCAAGTGTCACTACACTTATATGTAGGTAGTTTATAAATAATAAATCACAAATATATATATATAAAATCGACTTTATTTCCTAACCAATGTTAAGACAAATAGACAACAAGAAAACAATTAAAATTTAGTAGTGTAGGTAACTAGTAATAATTTTACGACGTAACGAGTAGCTCAGTCTTTCTAGATTTCACTTTCACAGATAGATCAATTTATAAGTAACAATATTAATTATCAAGTAGGTAACTATAATATCTAATAGATACAATTAACCTTACGTAATTAACTGAAAAGAGATTAAAATCATTATTAAAGTATTTGAGAATGCTAACAAACAAGTCTTTAGGTATTTATGATTATGACAGATACCATCATGATTTGATGAATCTGTCGAACGAATGAATGGCAAAAATTATCACAATAATGAGTTTAGAACTCTTTAGTTTAATCGACTTACGATAAATAATTATTTTAAGTAATAATTGTAAAAAAATATAAGTATTAACCCTTCAGATACCGTCAATTAGAGACACAATAGTAAGACAATAGATGCGCGGCCACCGATGGTCGCTTGGGGATTCATGAATTAAAAGAAAATCAATATTGATTTTGAAAATAAGATCGACTTGCACGCATGAACACAACGCATTTAAAGTACCTTACTCATGCAACAGCTATATTATTTTCCCACAAACTGCTAGCACCGGATCCGGTAACCATTAAATGATGCCGGATCCGCCGGATTACCGGATCCGTTTTTCCGGATTGCAATCCCTAGTTCTGTGTCAAACTGAACTTAGAATCATCGTACGCGAATGATTCACTGCGGCGTGATATTGCTTCATCTTCATTCTACTACGAAAAGGTGGTATAGTGTTTGACGAATTTTAAGGTCAATTGCGCTTTAAAATAAATATTTTAAGTTGCCTACGTAAATATTAAGTATCTGGGCAGTAGCCTGTAACAGCTGTGGAACAACAACGGCAAGATAGACTAACATTTTTTTTAAGTTAAAATCAAGTAATATGTACATAAAGATAAAATAATAATAAAGCGACTAAGCTGTTGTGTGAATCTGCTTACTTAGAGATTGAATATGTAGGAAATCTACCAGAAGCAGAAGGGAACATGTTAGAGTCATGTAATGGAAAACAGCAAGAAAACTTCATTCATCTTAATCAATTATCTTTTCAGAGACCATTTTCGTGACGTTTTATATTTTGTTTGACTACCGTCAAAATCCAATAAAAGAAAACTTCATCCAAAGATATTCAACTTTTAAACTTACGAAACTTTGATGGATATACGGGACACTAATGTATTTTCAACTTTCAAAAGTTTTTCAAAATATAAAATGTCAACGTTACTGTAACATACATTATTTTGTAAACAACAGTCGAGCAGGTAGCGAAAATTCTGACGGCGGCCAAGATACAGCGGGTTTCCGACCATTTCTCGAAGCAGCAACGCCGGAACATCGAGATGTGGCTCAAAATGACAGAAGTACGTAACATTTCGTAGAGGTCTCACTTTGAAAATATTTGTATTTTTATGGAAATGCCTCCCAATGTCTAGAGGCTAGCGCATATAGAGTAGGATGCGTCCACAACCTGGACATATGCAAAACAATACGCAATTTCAATGAGTAGTTATTTTAATGAATGAAAGAAAATAAGTTAAAAAGAAAATTTTTGATGATTTTTTTTGTTTATCTATTTAAAAAGTAAGGACTAATGAAAAGGCTAAAATCCGAAGATTTTGTACCCTACGTGGGGCCCAATTAGTATTTGACACTTATGCGCTAACCTCAATAGACATACATACACACAAAAAAATAGGTTTCCGTTTTTCAAATAATCTTAACAAATGATTTCAAACAAGGTAAGTCAAAATGTTTCTCTGATTTGTCAACACGTCATCTACACACACACACACTTCATAACTTCAAATGGATCCATCGCATCGCGACAAGCGGCTTCAAGAACTCCAGAACTCACAAGTTCAGTGGACGGTAAACGATTCATTAAGAAATTAGTAGGAGGCCTGAAGGCGGTTTAACTGCCCAACATTTGGCTGGGAATACCCGCTGTCCAAGGCGTTTAGATGGAGTTACGTGATCATCCCAAAGACAGAGAAGTTTTCTCGTCAGTTATTGCATCCACATCTTCCGGTAAAGTATTTATTTCCAATCTGTCGAAGTGTTCCGTATTATGTGTTGAGTTCATGTTATGGGAACTCAATTCGCCAGAGTCTACGGGATCTTCGAGCTGTCTACGAGTCTACTTTGCTGCCATCACAATTTCTGGACGAGACATCGGGTCCCGAGTTCCTGAGCTTCACGTCTCATCACTTTGGGTCCAATAACATGAAATCCTCACTTGCTATTTTAAACCCGAGTGTTTTGGCGTCTAAAGAATACCTATTTCGTACTAGCAATACTTTGGCAGATTGCGAAATCTTTATTTTATTTTTGTCCGGAGAAAATGCAGCACTCGAGATACGTCAATACTCTTACTAGTGGAGCTCAACGATGGGATCTAGAAGATAGTTGCGGTTATACCAGAATCGACGCTACTTGATCTCTTCGTGTTACTAAAGCAGATCTAGACGTTTTTTATAATAAAAATGTGCTAATCATTCGAATTTTACAGGAATTGGACAACATTAAGGATGAGTTCAATGCTATATTTGATGAAGATGAAATGGAAAAGGGGACAGGCAAACCAACGGTGCCTTTGGAGAAATATGAGCAGCTCCGAGTAAGTAACTATTAGTTTTTAAATTATAATTAACCCTTCAGATACCGTCAATTAGAAACACAATAGTAAGACAATAGATGCGCGGCCACCGGTGGTCGCTTGGGGATTCATGAATTAAGAGAGACTTCATTTTTATTATGAGTAGAGGAAGAACAGAATCGATCCCATTGATCGTTGTGTATCGACTGTGTAATAGATGAAATGTCTCGACTACTGGGTTGAAGACTGAGGTAGGTCACACCCCTTATGGAACAGGCCGATCCAATTTTGTTCTTAGAGGGAAACCATGTCAATTGCGTTACAGGGCCTTTCCTACTTTCTCACCGTTGCCGGAAGCAGTCGCATTGTACAAGGGAGAATGAACTCGTGTAGCTCGCAAAATTTTATGTTCTTAACGTTTTTTGCAAATGCAATATAGAGCTCAGTATAAAGTATCTATGCTATTAAAAAATACACCACTGCAAAACTATGAAAATTAATTATTGTTTTTTGCTCTTTCTAGGCTGAAAACGAGACACTACAGTATGAGTTGGAAGGTTACAAGAACGAAGCTCATTTGGCCAAAGATGAGGCAGAGAGGAAATTCGAGAAGTTTAAGGCGCACTTTATTGCTCAACAGGCTTTGCAGCAGAATAAACAGGTAATTAAACTATGTCCATAATATTTTTGAGATGGATGGACGAGCTGCGTAACTCGCGATCGCAGTACACCAGAATAAGTGAAAAGAGGGAAGGGTTATCTTAGGCTGACCCCACATTAGGCGTGCGCGATCCTCGGGCGTGTGAGAAGTGGGTTAAATGCCAAAGCGAGCGCCGCGTGCGCGTTGCGTGCTCGCTGCACACACGTCACACGGCGGCAACACGCGACGCTTACGCAGCGCGCTCGCGTCGCGCACTCCACGCCCGCGTCGGTCACACGCCGTAGGAACGCACGCGCCTAATGTGGGTGAGGCCTTAGTAGTATAACAGTACAATTAATTCGCATTGAAGGCTAGCCAAATATGTCGTGAGGAGTTTTATAATTATATTAATAGAAAGGACTAGTAACAAATAGGACAAACTGGAAGGGGAGACGCCTTCGCTTTGTAATGAGACTGAAGTCTAGACAGATTAAACATATGGAACATGCGCATATACCCGAAGAGAACAGTCGAAAGTAGAATCTAAAAAGATCCCCAATTCGCTAGTTATATCAAAGTGTCATGTATGTAAGTGTCTGTAAGAGATCGCCCTGTGCGATAAGACCGCCCATTGTACACTTATTTTGAATAATGTTTGTCCTGTATTTTTCTTTTTTTTATGTGGTGTACAATAAAGAATATAATAAATAAATGAGCTATGTCCGCCCCGTTCTTTGAAAATGGCACAAAATCACATAACAAAGCAATGGCAAAAAACACAGATACACTGTTCGAACAGCGGATTGACCCGAAGGTTCAATACATCGCAGTTGCGCTTACACAAACGACCACGTTTAATTTTGCTGATCTAAAGCCCTTGTAAAAAGATGTTCTTCATAAATTAACTTGCAAAACCTTTTATTTCCAGGTCTACCCACCACTACCACCACCGCCGATGCCGAACCTATCCATAGACAACATAGTCATGAAGCCACCTCCACCACCAGAAGAAGTGTCATCCTCAGGAATAGAAGTCAGGGCTTCTGAAGCCAAGCTCATCAGCTTACTATCAGCTTTCTTGATGGTGCACCCACTAGGGGCCACACTAGACTACCTAGTTTCCTATGTCAAGTCTTTGACTCCAAATGTCACCCAATCAAGTGTCCTTGAGGTCCTAAAGAAGTATAATGATGTGTTCCATTGTAAGACAACCGGTATCGGAGCTCGTATTGAAAATAAGTGGTGTTTTGCCATTTTTGATGGTATGAAATTAATATAATCATGTTTAATTGGTAGAATTGTTATATGGAATAAATGACTTGTCTATTTACTGGAATTTGTGTTTTATTACTAACCTAATTAATGCTAATGAAGGGAAAACCAAACTGTCGTTTTAGGTCGTTGAAGAATATAAGTTACTAGCTTTTACCCGCGCGACTTCGCTCCCGCCCTTCCCTACTACACCCTACCCTATCCTACTCTACACTACTCTACCCTACTAAACTTCACATAAACCATCTACTAAATAGGCCGAACAAAGCCTAAACATTTTGTTTGGATAGGTGAGCCCATTCTTGAGTTATACGATATCGAAACGAAAGTGGATAAGATAACAAAAAGTGGCATTGATTTTTTTATCAAACATTACTGTATCAAATTTATTTCTTCATAGATTGTGTATAAAATCAAACAAGATTTAAATTCGATCACAATATTGTTTTCTCATGTAAAATTTGGCAAACTGGAAAAAAAAATCAAACTAAAAATAAAACAAGTTACAACGTTGCGTTGTAGTACTTAACGTAAATATTTATTAGCTAGCAACACAAGAAGAAACTTCAGAACTCGGTTTGGCAACATCGATAGCACAACTGTCAGAAATAGTTTACTGAGATTGGTGTTGTGGAGTGGTTGTAGTTTTTGTTTACAAAAATATTATTTCGTTAAAATGAGCAAATGGTGGAATTGGGTATTAGCGTTCGCGTTATTCTGTCTATTATTTGTCGCTATACCTATTACACTAACTCGAGAAAAATCAGTGGAAGAATTAAAGCCAATGTTCGATGATTACATAGCAAAGTTCAATAAAAGTTATCCAAATCCTGACGAATACACGGCAAGACTTCATCATTTCGTGGTGAGTTCCTTATTTGATTTTTTTTTTTTAAATAGCGTTTAAATTGTGGTAAAGTTATATTTGTGTCACAAAAGTTTTCATTTCTTTTAACTTTTTTGCTCTCCGTTTCAAAGTTGTAAAGTTTATCTTATTTGTTTATTACTTTATCAGTAGGGCTCCATGCATTTATCTCAGTGCATAACAAGGGCAAGTTTAAATGATTCACTGTGACAGTACTTATATTTATTTATAGCAAAACTTTTTATAGAGCAATTTACTAGTGAAGGTTCATCAATTAGGTACATAATTTGAACTAAAACCTAAATCTTTTCTGTGAATAAAATTTTATATTAAATCTACTCTATACACAATATTATAAAGAAATAAAGCTCTTTTATTTGTTTTTTTTTTTTTCGCTTAAGGAGGTAATCTCTGGAAGTACTGGTCCGATTGCTAAAATGTTTTCACCAATAGAAAGCAGCCATAGTCCTGCGTGACATAGGCTTTTTTTATGTCCGCAGGCGAAGCTGCAGGCAAAAGGTAGTTATTTAATAAGTTATTTCTTCATACTAACTTTCAACCCTCATTTCATTCTCTTAGAGGGTGAATTTTTTTAGAATCCTTTCTTATTGGATGCCTAGATAAAAAGAAGAACAATGCCTTGTTTTCTGCTAAACATGCTTGATAATACCTTTCTTCTGAATTAATCTCCCTCTCCTATTGTGAGTGAACACAAAAGTTTGAACTCAATGGAAAACTTAACCTTTCTCGAGAAAACTGTATCCTAGCAACTCGGATGGTCTCTGAGCAGTTCGGGGCCACTTCCTGGCCTATGAGGCATTATATCAGACTCACAAACTTGTCATTGGATCTTGTCAGAGCTCACGTTGTTGTGGACTTGTGGTGTATATCTTGATGGCTGTTTTGAAACCGAACAACCGTTAGATGTCAATTTCTTAACATAATGCTTACGATGAATTGGTCTGTTTGTGCGGTTGTGCACTTTGGTCGCCATTTATTGGTCTTCTCATGCCAGTCTCTTGAAATCACTGGTGTATTCTTTTTAGATATTCCTACCGTTCAGGCAATACTACGCTGCTTTCTTCCTTCTTGTACCTACCATGGTAATAATTCCTGTACATTCTTTTGGTGTAACTGACATGATGATGCACTGAATCTTGTGATTAATCTAAGAAATGGTTTAAAATAAATAATAATAATGTACCTACTTACATAAACTTTGGAAGATACAAGATATCGTATTTTTTCTATGTGACCCATTATTTTTGCGGCCTAGTAATGAAGATGTTTAATTTATGATACAAACAAACAAAAGTAAAAATAATATAGAATGCTAAATAAAGCATTGGTTTTAATTCAGACAAGAAAACCTTGAGTTGTACTTACAAAAGGTGTGCCACTGTTTTCATAATAGAATTAAATTCTGCACATCACAATAAAAAGATAAGGAAATGAATCAAGAGCAACTCCTTTCCTATCTAAATTAAGAGACGAGATAAAATTATTTATTTATTTAAATATTTATAAAGGTTATACGATGTTTAGATCTGATTCATCATCGTCTCCTGCCCTTGGGGTCGGTGCGACACGTTTTTTTTTTCCATTCTGTCCGGTCACTCGTCACGCTATCACTAAACCTCTTTCATATCACTTCTCACATAATCCATCCATCTTTTCTTTGGCCTCCCTCCATCCGATTACGACATTTATTTTACTTATAGAAAACACTGATTTATTAGGTAAGTAGTCAGTTTTTGTAGAAATAGCCAAGGAACTTCAGTAGCCACTCAAAAAGTTACCTCATTAAAAACCTCTTTTCCAGGCATCAGTACGAGAAATAGAAAAACTGAATGCTGCATCAAGGGGACCAGACCACGTCAAGGCTAAATACGGTCTGACGAAGCTCTCAGACATGTCCAAAACTGAGTTCAAGGAGCTACACCTTTCTGATGAAAAGATTCCGAAGCCTGTAGATACATATAACAGGAGAAATAACCGGGATGGTAGGGCTTCCAGGGATCATAATGATGGAGATAAGGATGGAAAGTGTGCAAATGAACCCCATGATAATATTTATATTATAATCAGAAAGAGGAGGGCAGCGTTGCCGTTGCAGGTCGATTGGTAAGTCTATTTTTTTTTTGGCCTGTTTTGTCTCACTCCTGGGCAAAGGCCCCCCTCTACTCCTTCCATCTGGACTAACATCCAGAAGTCCAAACTTAAGGTTTGCCAATGAGCAATGGAGCGCAGTATACTAGGTGTGAAACACTATACGCTCCAAAACCAAAATAGTTGATGTGGCTCAAAAGGCTGCCAACCTGAAATGGGACTGGGCAGAACACGACTGCGTCTGCCGCTTGCCCGACAAACTGGGCCAAAGTAGCACAAAGTTGGTGCCCTGAAACAGTGCGACGGGGTTGCGGTAGACCGCGAAGAAGATGGCGCGACGAATTAGACAGATTCCACCAGAACTGACAGGAGGAAGTCTGTTTATCACACTAATATTATAAAGGCGTAAGTAAGAGTGACACTATCTCCCGCTTCGCCCGTAAAGACAAAAATAATTTACAAAAAATAAAATAAATTAGTTGCCCTATCAGGCCATGTCTGGACCGTGCATAAGTGACTTGAACCATAGACAACTCGGTGAATAGCATAGACGATACTCTTTATCCTGGGAGTATGTTTTCTTAGGACTATTTTCTACTTTCATGTAAGCGAAGCCGCTGGCAGCCTAAGTTGATATTCCTCACCTATATCGCCATCATAACTGAGGTGAGGGTCGTGATTCTCTTGACGTGAAATTTGTCCCTGCTTGACGGCAAAGTTCCTATCTATTGGCAAAAATCTTAATTACTCAGTACGAAAGAACTCTGCTTGACTGGGCAGCTGAAAAGCCCTTTTACTGAGGTGAAAATTCACATACGGGCCCGGGTTCGAACCCGCATTCTCATGCATGAGTGTGCCTTAACTACTGGGCCATCAAGACACGGTAACTTAATGACCTTAATTTTGTAATTAGTAATGACAGTGTACCTATTAAGATATGATCGAATCGTTGCGATCATCATCATTTGAACCGATAAACGTCCACTATTGGACATAGGCCTCCCCCAAAAAAAAAGGGTTGCGCCTACGCCCGTCCACGTCAGCACAACCGGTGGAGTCGCCGGACACTTGGAACCTGTGCCTTATGTTACTACTCATTTGGGTTGACCATAACCCGCCACGCTGGCCAAGTGCGGGTTGGCGGGTCGCCATAGCCTCGTCCGTTTTTCAGTAGGGTGTGCACGGTCCCGGCAGATGTTGATTGGGACCCCGTATATACCCCATTCGTTGCGGTAGATCAAAACAATACCTACGTAATATTGACGCTTAACCAAGACGAAATAAATCTAGTCATAATAATTAATCTTATTATGTACCCTTGATTATATCGTGTCAATAAACTAGCCAATGCATAATCGAATGGCGCTAGTACGAGATAAGATGTCGACGCCCTGCGTATTGCAATTTTGAATGTAAGTAGGTAATTAGGACTGGGTTTCTGGAAAGAAATTCATGATGTGGTAAAAACTAGTTGAAATTACACTTAGCCAAATGGTTTTTTTTTCTCGTTTATCTCAAAGTGTGGTATCGTGTTGCAAAGGTATTTCTAAAAGATTTTCTGTGATTTTAGCTGTGTGCCGATTGCAAAATATTAAATTTTAAAGTGTTAATTTTTAAGGCTCCATACATCTAAAGAAAAAACTTAACGCTTATATGATCACTTTGTTGTCCGTCTGTCTGTCGAGATCTTTTATTTCGGAAACGCGTAGAGGTATCGAGTTCAAATTAAAACCATATCCTCTGGTTTGCGTTCCCTTGAAGCTGTGAAAAATTAAAACTTCGACACTCAAAGGAATAAAAATTCATAGTGTTCCTTGTTGACCTAGAATCCTAAAATTTGGCATGAAGCAAGGTTTCAATTAGCATTGCAATTCAACGTGGAAATGCTGCTAGTCTTCTGGGCACATTTCCTGATGACAGCGATGTGGAGGAGTACTTTGATGCCTGAGCGTACTTTGTGACTTTGTATTATATTTATGTACATACCTAGTTAGGTTTTAGTATAAATAGTTTAATAGGCCTATGTCCAGCAGTGGACGTCTTTCGGCTGATATGATGATGATAAATAGTTTATATAGTAATTTTTTTTTGAACATAGCACAAGAAAAAGATATCAGATCTCATGTAGAGCCAAGCTTCTGAATCTACACGGCCTAACTCTACCGACCCTAACTTCACAAATTCTACATATCAGTAAAAATGTTTTAGTGTTAATGTTTCAGTAAAAGTCTGACCCTCTCTCTCGTTCCATACAGAGCGAGAATTTGTTAGATGATTTCTTACCTAAAATCATCCTCTAAAATCAACAGGATCTTTCATGCTTTTTTTTTAGGGGGGAAATCATCCAATGACTATTCCCGCTCTAGGACAGAGCGGGCATTT
Source organism: Mythimna lalbum (assembly GCA_949319445.1). Taxonomy (NCBI): domain Eukaryota; kingdom Metazoa; phylum Arthropoda; class Insecta; order Lepidoptera; family Noctuidae; genus Mythimna; species Mythimna lalbum. The sequence continues at coordinate 11,008,174 of OX439357.1, read as the reverse complement.
CAGACTTTTACTGACTAAAACCCGCACCTACGTTCCTTCTTTGCCTTGCATTTTAGGACCCCAGGTTTTCCTTTTAGAAGCGAACTCATAGCCCCAGTAGACTTTGGCCCTGCTGACATTTTTTTTCAGTCGCGCGTATAACGCTACGCGCCGTCGATGACTCGTTCTCGGTTCGGACAGCTACCGGAAGGCCGGACGGCGAGCTACCTATTGCTCACCGCCCGCAAGCCCTCGCTTCATGCAAGGTTTACTAAGATTAGAATTTAAATATTCAGTCATTCATTAATGGCTAGGTCTAACTAAATGTTTATTTAAATCTTCATGAGGTTGACATTATTAACTTTAATAGTATCATTTTATATACGATTTAGCACTGCGTACACACCTAAAATAGAAATTCTGTAACACTAGTACATAATTTGAGAACCTGTTATTTATTAGATACGATAGTACGAGTAAATTATATTAGATTTCAATTATATTGCTTGAACTGGCGCCAGTTGCCTAAACATACGTCATTATTTTACTATTTTTATAATTATTAAATTATCTTAACTTATTCAATGACGTACATACTTCTCGTTTTAAATATATGCGTCTTGGATCTAGGGTTTAGAGTCATAAATACTTAAAAATACTCGACAGATTAACGTCAGCGGAAATACGACATTGAATAGATGATTAGTAAGTTTGGTATTTGTTGCAATATTGATCAGTTTATTTTTGCATTGTATTCATTTATGTAAGTATTTATACATTTACATGAATAAATAAAACTGAAGATTATCTACACCTCTACTATTGTAAATTTTTTTTATATTTATTTATCTCAGGACTCTAAGGTCCTGGACCTTTGGAAGGCGTACGAGGAGCCGAAACCAACTCGCAGAGGCCCTTTTAGATGCTTTTAATGATGGATTGTGGTACCAACCGGCGATTATCCCTGTATGCGCTATGCTAGTACATCCAAGGACAACCCCCGGTTTGAAAAACTATTGCGATACAATATGGAAAACAAAATAATAAGGCTATGATTTTAGGAGTCTTAGGTGGACTGATATCATGGAACTATGTTAAGACTATGGCCCCTGCCTGAACAATGTTATTAAGATCCATCGATAAAAGGCAGGGGGTGACTTGCACACTCAATAAATGGGCCCCCAGAAACGGCCGCTAGCACGAAGTGACGTAGCAACAAGAGGGCAACATATCCTGAGGCGCTTGAGGAGTGAAGAGGCATACCACGGCTATCAGGACAATCCCGGAAGTACGGTCAAGATCCCTACCAGCACCTTACTGGATTATACATCCTTCTCCCGAGCACGAGCTCTTGCGAATCTCCACTCAAGCCAGCCAATAAAGGCAAGAGAGAGGTGGGAGCTCTGTTCCTTGTCAGTGTTCACTACGGCCGGCCAATGAAGGCAAGCCGGAGATGAAGAAGAATTCTCCCGGGAGATCGGGTCCGTGGGGTCGCTAATACCCAACAGTTCGCCACAAAACTGCCCTGCGGATAAAATTATTATTATAATTTTCTATACTTACTAATATTATAAAGAGGTAAACTTTTTAAGTTTGTATGTAAGGGGTAATTGCTAAAATTCTTTCACCAATAAAAAGCTGCTTTATTCTTGAGTGACTGACATAGGCTATATTTTATGTACCTACGCAGGCGAAGCTGCGGACAAAAGATAGTAATATTATAAAGAGATAAGTTTAATAAAGTTTTTTTTTGTTTTGTTTGTATGTGATAATCTCTGAAAGTACTCCGTGTGTTAAAATTAAAAAAAAAGAAAAAAATCATTTATGGAAATTTTTCACATTTAATCAAGGATCTGCGAGACAAACATTTTTTGCCAGGTTTTATAAAACAGGTATTTCTTGGAACAAGATGAATTGGAAAAAGAATATTTGAGTAAGTGACGGAATTACTGAATGCTATTCAGGCGTTATCTCTCTGTTTTTGCATGGCCTTGGATGAAATTCCCTAATGAGTATGAGTACCATAATATATTGATATAGTAACAGATTTGGTACCGTAGCGTATTAAGTTGAAGTACCTACCAAATCTGTTAATTTGAAAATACATTTTAACTAGTGGATTTAAAATGTATTCATTCTTGCCTAGGCAAAGTAGAGTAAATAATACCATTAACTTTGCCCTGCCATTTCGAAGGTGATTTCTTAGAAATAGTGAATTAAAACCTACAATGGACTGTTTTAATAGGAGTATACAACGTGTGACGTTAAATGCCATGCAATTAAACCACTTTTTAATATAGCTTACATTTTTCAAAAAATCTAACAAAACTGAGTTATCTTTTAGCAAATTCCCTTCTTACTCTAAGTTCATTATAGGTATACTAATTTATTGCTAAGCTCGCGTTTGACCACCATCTTACCTGATGGTAAGCGATAATGTGGTTGACGATGGAGCACGCTTGCCTAGAAGTAACCTATTCACTCTTGACTTAAAAACCCCCAAGTTGTAGCTATTAGGAAACACACAAATTTATACCTAGGTACACATTTTTTTAATAAAAATCGGCCAATCCATTGTTCGATAACAAATACTATGATTTACACGTGATTACATGTAATATAAACATCTACGAGTGTGGTGAATGTCGGAACTATATATATATATTTTTATGATGCTTTTCGTCAGTCGGCGCAGCAGCGAAGGTTAATCACCAACCTATTAATGGTCGTAAAAAACCGGTTTCATAGCAGTGTAGTTATTTATATTTCGATGTCTCCTACGCATAAAGTCGTACCTATTTAACTTTAAGGAGTTGTCAGCAACCGTAGGGGCCCAGCCGGGTCGAAGCCTACTGGGGCCAGGGTCTGTTTCCGAAAGGGAGGCTCGGCCCCATTATGAACGGCAAGAAGGAACGGGGTGGGTTTTTTAGTCAGTAAGAGTCTGACAATATCTCCCACTCCGCCTAAGGGCGGGGGAGGTCATCTGGATGATTTTTGTCCACCGCAAAAAACCTACTTAACTAATTTTTTGATTAAAATAATGTATTAAAAAATATATAATTATCATAATTTCAGCTGAAAGACGCCGACTTTTAGATGTAGGTCTCCCTTAAATGTTGCCACAACGAATTGATCCTGTGCGTTTCGCATCCATTGGTCGCCCGACTCTTACCAGGTTATCGGTCTACCTTGTGGAAGGTCTTCCAACGTTGCGTATTCTGGCAAAAAAAAAATCTAATAAGATTATTTTTTTAAATTAAACTGTATTCTTAAACATTTAAGAATACAATACCAAACTCTGGATATAATAATATCTAGCGTTTCGTATTGTATTCTTAAACATCAGTTTTGTTTTTGCATTATGTAATCAATAATCATATTGATAATGGCAAAAACATCGGCTAAAAAAAACGACTCTCCTGAAAAAAAAACACTTTTTGCCTTAGGACCTTGTGCGTAAAAATGGTATCGATTTTATGGTGAAATTGCTACATTTTTACAAGCTTTTATTTAGTTTCACCTGTCCCGATGTTTGTCTGTAATCAAATCAGGTAAATAAAATTTGACCCACTTTCCGGTTACCGGTGAAATTTTGCATGCATTTCAACACAACAACATGACAATCGTCATCTGATTTACACATGCATGCAAATAAAATTATCAAAATTATTATGACATGGAGCATTTGATAATGGAACCGGAAGGTGGTTATAGGAACTTGGTAGGTAAACGACACAACTCCATCGAGTTTGGGCTCGTGTGATTCGTCTTGACGAATAATAATTATGTAGGACAGGTATACCGAGCTATAAAAGCTTGCTATGAAAAAATGAAAATGTTTATACTTAAAGAGCATTTTGTCGGACAGTTACTTACTCCGTGGGGACAGTGCATGTTTACTTTTGAATACGAGAAGATTTGAATCGATTAAAATAGAGACACTTGGAGGAAGCTTATGCTCAGCTGTAACCGTCAATGTGCTGAAATGATGATGACTTATTTTGTGATCTAAGGGTCCTTGAAACTTCGAGGGCAGTTGTATACCTACCTGTCCTTTTTTTACGGTGGGCAAAAATTATCTTATGACAACTCCCGCTCTTGGGTGGAGCGGGAGATAGTGTCACACTCTTACTGACTAAAAACTCACCCCGTTCCTTCTAGCCTCTTCATACCGGGGCTCGAGCTTCCTTTTGGATAACCTTGGCCCCAGTAGGCTTCGACCCAGCTGGTTCCCTCCTGCTGCTGACAACTCCTTGAGGCGCGCGGGAACAGTGCGCGCCGTCGACGTCTTGAACCTGTACCCTTCAATAGTTCTGCTAGGTGATTAATCATCTTGTTGACCATCTTTTTACAAAGATGTTTTTCATGTCTATTGTCTTCTATGAAATAGGTAAAGGAATTTAGAAGGTTGAAGACTAGGAAACAGATGAAGCCTAGGTTTAGTCTTCAAATGTTTATCCCCTTTTCTACGGCACATTTCGTAAGTTCACTTAAGTTTCCAGGTGAGCTGTTCCAACAAAGCTAACAAAAATCTACCTAGTGCCAGAAATTATGACTTAGTATTATCAGCCTTATAATACTCCCACTGCTGGGACTCAGGCCTCCTCTCTAGGAAAGGGAATGGGTCTGGATTGCGGATTAGTGGATGTCCCATGTCTTCGAATATTAGGTTCTAGGATATGGTTTCCTCACGTTGTTTTTCATCACCGTTTTGAGAGCAGTGATGTTGGTCTGGGCCATTACCACCGTGGCACCACTGCTCAGATCAACTTAGCAAGTACTTAAATAAATATGCCTATTTAAAGACCAACCAGATTATTTAGCATAAGTAGACATTAGAAAAATCTGCCAATAGCGAATCGGATTCTCGGACGTGGGGTTCCGTCCACTGTTATGCCTGTTAGCTAGAGAATTCATTCATTCATTGAGAATCATTGTCATTTCGCGTAAATGAATTGTTTTTATTTCTTCTTTCCTACGACCCTAAAAATATTACGTTTCTTGCAAGGGCGCTTTAATTTTTTAATTATTTTTATTGCGGCAATAAAAATACTTACTCTGTTAAAATTTCAATAGTCTATTATACGATATCGACGATGAAGTGACAAGAACCTTTATCTACCAGAACATAATTTTGTTATTGTGTTAGTTCATTAGGTGATCTCGTCAGCAAATTGGATGCATACTTGCTTAATAGTTATTGTCAGTTATAGTCAACTCGTTAAAAAATAAGATATAAAATTAGCTGCTTTTGCCAGCTCACGCAAACGATTATTTAAAGTCTATTTACGTAAAAAAAATAAAATCCCAAGAATGTCACTTAGGAGTTCTTGTCACTTCATCGTCGATATACTACTATAATGGTTTATGAGATAGCCCATTGAAAGACAGACAGACGCACGGAATAAAGAAAACTAGAGGAAGTGCCTCTTAGATATCGCCCGTGTGTCAACAGTAGACTAAATTCGCCTATTACATATTATATACTAGTGCAGGTGAATATGGCATCTATTTCAAAGGCACTAGCGTTCTGAATAGAATAAATTGGTTACAGCGCCATCTAGCGTTGAGTAGGCGAACTCGTTGTAAATTGGTTAAAACTTCTTTATTGTTCGTGTCATGTCAAATAATAACAACTTTCTTACGTTGTAATAAGACCTAATTTATGAAAGCAATAAGAATATGAATTGTAAAAGTTAAGTTTGTAATTCGTAGCTTCGTAGCCAATCATATTACTGGTTTTTATGTGTGTAATGTACAATTTGATACGCAAATGTGTGAGTTTGGCGACACTGGTTCCCGTGCTTAGCCACGTTAGGGGCATTTCTACCTATATTTTCTGTTCTGTGGACAGACGTACGTATGGAGGGTTCTTCTGATAGTTAGGTTAGGTTACCTTCCCAGTACGCAACCCTATAAAGCAAAATACCTTCCAATTCTAGTTAAAACATTAATAGGTACTTCATAAATTTATATTTTAGAATAGTGATAATTTGATTATAATATTCTGCATAATTAAGACATTTAAATACCAACTACCTAATATTAACTTCAATTTTAAATTCGTAAAAAGACGTTGAATCTTTTTTTTTCAATATTCTTTTGCTTTGCCATAATTAAATTTATTTTGGTCAGGAAATAATTGGATGATTTACTAAACATATTGTAAAGTATCATGTATGGATTCTAGGGCTACGAGAAAGTTAGAAAAAATTACCTGGCCCTGTAATGCATAGGGTACTAGTAGGAACACGGGTGGCTTTTAGTCAGTGATTTCTGACACTCCCTTGCACTTCACCCAGAGTGGGAGAAATTATTTGATTGTTTCCCTCCCTAAAAAAAGTAAATACATATTGCTGGCTTCCTGATGATGTAGCATGAATTATTTTTAAAATTCGAAAGACGGCCACTGCTGGACAAAGGCCTCCCAAGTACACCAGGACGCAGTCCTCCTTATGAGGTCTTGCGGTACGCGATCGCCACTCCACAACCTTTCGGCTGTATCAAGTCGGATTTGAAGGGGTGCAAAGTAATATTTTTCTAACGATACATATTAGAAGCCAAATTTTTTGTAGAGTGGCGATATCATCAAATAACCCAGAGCTGGTCTGGATTGAGTAAGAGGTCTTTTACTGACTAAAACCCACCTGTGTTCCTTCCAACTGTAGTGTCCCAGCTGGGTCGAAACCTACTGGGGCTAGGGTCTGTTTCCGAAAGGGAGGCTTAACCCCGGTATGAAAGGCAGCAAGGAGCGGGGTGGATTTTTAGTCAGTAAGAGTCTGACACTTTCTTGCGCTTCAGATATTACCTCCTATAAATAAAAAAACACAAACTACCTCTTTATAATATTAGTGTAGATTAAGGTAATCGTATCTAGTTTATTCTCTAAAGTCTATCGTTAGGAACCCATCATCCACATAATTTAAGAACCAGTTTCTGCCAAATGGCTGTTCATAGGTACCTAGATAGATACATTTCTGAGCCAACATTAAATAACATTATGTAATCAAGCAGGTGGGTTTTATGCACCTACATCTAGACAGTTTACGAAACAGGAATAGAATCATGTTTACTAAAGAGATTTCATTAATTGTGTGAATAGCCCTATGGGCTATATTTCACCGGGACACCATGGTGGCGGGACCAGTTGTGCTGCCATTTGAGTGTCGAAATATACATTTTTTGCAACATATACGACCGTATCTATTGATTTTTCACAGCTTCAAATGACCTGAGTATATGGTTTTAATTTGAACTCGATACCTGCACACGTTTCTGAGATAAAAGGTCTTAACAGACAGACGGACAACAAATTGATGGGTCCGTTTTTTTCTTTTTGAGGTCCGGAACCATAAAAAGAAAAAGATCTGATAATTTTGGTCTAAGCTTATTCATAAGTGACTCTTTCAACCAGAATAATTATATATTTTATTTCCTCATACAAGTTTAGAATCGAGTTTTTGTAACATTCCAGGAGAACACAAGGAGTGATCAGTCCAGTCCAAGACCAGGGCCTTTGTGGAGCGTGCTGGGCGTTCAGCACCGTTAACACCATCGAAGCTATGGCAGCTATCAAGACTGGCAAGCTGGATAAACTAAGTGTACAGGTATGTTATTATGGGCTGCGGGATTGTCCGAAAGAGTTACTGTGGCCCTGGAACGAAAAGGGCAAATCCCGCGGCCTAGCCCTTATTTTCGGTTGTGTTGCGGTTATACATTATTTTTACCAGAATATAGTTTGCCCGGAATCAGTAACTGAATCAATTCCAATAATGTTTACACCATGTTATATTTTTTCCCAAAAATACAATTAAAAAGATCACAAGTTGGACCCCACCGATACTAAGTACATCACAGGTCACAGCAGGTCATAGCGGGCATTAGGTGCCAGAAAAATTAGCTGGGCGACAGTGCAAAACAACCGCTCAGTCGCTTGGACTGTCACTATGTACGTTTGCTGACATAACAAGCTTATAACTTTGCGATTTTTCATGGTAGAGATGGTCTAACCATGTACCAAGTTTCATTAAAATCGGTTGTGCCATTTAGGCGTAAAGACGTAACAAACAAACAAACAAACTTTTTTTTATAATATTAGTAAGGATTAATAATGAATAATTATTTAAAACCTTCCCTTGCTTTCAGGAAGCAATAGACTGCGCCGGTCTAGGTAATAGTGGCTGCGCAGGCGGCGACATTTGCCTGCTTCTCGATTGGCTGACGATGACCGACTCGGTTATCGAGAAAGAGACAGAATACCCTCTTCGTAACACCGATGGCGTCTGTAGGGCGAAGAAAAACAGTACTGGCGTTAAAGTGCAGAGTTTCACTTGTGACGAGTGAGTTTGAACTTTATTTTATTGGTATAAGGTAGAAATTAGTTTGATTTTATAGTGAAGCTAGGGTCAGATGCTGTGACGAGAGATTTTGAACTCTATTTGAGTTTGTACTTGGTTGAATTTGGTATGAAGTCTTGATACTCTATAATTACTTGACTATAACTGACTTGCTGGTCGAGAAAAAAACAGAATACCCTATCCGTCTAGCGCATAGCACTTGTAAGGCAAAACAGTACAGGAGAACAGTACAGGAGTCAAAAGAAACAGGTCTTTTACTTGTGACCAGTAAGTTTGAACGTTATTCTTGGTGTTATAAGGTAGAAAATAGATTGAACACACTCAGTCGCTTAGACTTCGACAGACAGTTCTCCGCTTTTCGCTTCCCGGTTGATCTGCTATCCTTACTTACTTTTTCTTCGGCAATTATCAGATTATAAATCCTGACTATCATCACTTCCAGTTTCGTGGGTGCAGAAGAGAAGATCCTGACTGCGCTGGCGACGCATGGGCCGGTCACTGTGGCAGTAAACGCGCTCACCTGGCAAAATTACCTCGGAGGAGTCATAGAGTTCCATTGCGGGTATGTTTAAAGTTGACGAGACAATTGGCTTAAGACTAAAATCAAGTTAGATTTAAAAAAAAATATGACCCTATTCATTGCAATTCATTAAGAATCGCCAAACTTAAGTGGCAGTGGGCAGGGCACATTGCTCGCAGAACAGATTCAATTCAATTCTTTATTGCTATATCACATGTGTTACATAAGGTCTTAAAAATAGTTAAACAAGTGCACATGGACCCTGTCGGGCACAGCATTTTCATATGGGAAGAACAATTCCAAGACAACAAAGTTATAATAAAAATAAAAATTACATCGGATATACAATTCAGATTAAATGAAATACAAATGTAGTAAATGTCATGAATTCATTAAGTGTCAAAATATATTCTTTCAATTGTCAGAACCATATTCATTATAAATGTCAAAATAAATTCACAATAAATGTCAAAATAAATTAATACCAAATGTCAAAAATAAAAGATACAAATAACAAAAGAATTCATTACAAATGTCAAAAAAATTCATTAGAAATTCATTCAGATGGTCGATGGGCACGAAAGGTTCTGGAATGGCGACCACGTACCGGAAGGCGCAACGTTAGAAGGCACCCCACAAGATGGACCGATGACCTGGTTAGGGTCGCGGGAACCCGATGGATGGAACGGTCAATATGGCGACACTTGGAGGCCTTTGTCCAAAACAGTGGACGTCTTTCGGCTGAAATGATGATGATGACGCTATTCATGCTTCAATACTGTGCTATAATAGTTTACTTGTAATTGGTCAAACGTAGTAATCAATGTCGAACCAAAAAGTAATCTAAATATCCTACTTCCTACTAATATTATAAGCGAAAGTTTGTATGTATAGATGAATGTATGGATGTTCGTTACTCTTTCACGCAAAGACCACTGAACGGATCTCGATGAAACTTGGTACACGAGTAGACCATATCCTAGAATAACACATAGGATACTTTTTATCCTGGGATTATGTACGTGGGTGAAGCCGCGGGCAAAAGCTAGTAAAGGGTAAAATTAGCTTTTTTGTTTGTTGGAGGTAATCTCTGACATTACTGGTCCGATCGCTAAAATTTTTTCACCGATAGAAAGCTGCTTAATTCCTGATTAACATAGGCTATATTTTATGTACACAGGCGAAGCTGCGGGTAAAAGCTAGTCTTTATTATACTCCATTCGAAACCAATTTCTTTTACTGTTCGTTCAATCGATTTTGACTTTTATTACTTTGGCGTCATCACAAATAGCGGCTGCAGTAAATAGTTAGTATTTGTAAATACATTTTTGCTTTTAATATCATCTTTATGTCTAAGAAATAGAACTCAAAATCGGTTGAACGGACAGTAAAAAGGTTTGTTTAAATGTGTAATCTTTTTTCGAATAGAGTATACATGTAATTATAATACTTTTTTTAAAATATCTCATTGAGTCATTTACGTAGTATTAGTCTTAGACTTGGCCCGACTTTTTTTTGTTAGCATGTTGATGAAAAAAGATTGCATGTAGCGGAGATGAGAATGTTAAGATGGATGTGTGGTGTGACGAGAATGCATAAAGTGAGAAATGATTATATTGGGGGTAGTTTGAAAGTGGCGCCGGTGACTGAAAAGTTGAAAGGGAATCGTTTGTCTTGGTATGATCATGTAAAAAGGAGAGATGAAAGGCATGTTGCTAAAAGTGGCTACATGTGGATGGATGGAGGGGGAGTGGGAGGCCAAAGAAAAGATGGATGGATTGTGTGAGAAGTGATATGAATGAAAAGGGAGTTAGTGATACCGTGACGAGCGACAGGACAGAATGGAAGAAAAAAAGTGTTGCGCTGAACCCAAATAAAACGGGATAAGGGCAGGAAGATGATGATGTTCTGTCCCACTCCTGAGCAAAGGCCTCCCTCCACTCCTTTCATATTTCGCGAACTCGCGCTTGCTCTTACCATTTCTGGTGGAATCTGTCCAGTTCATCACGCCATCTCTTTCTTGGCACTGGCCCCCACTATACAGGGTTATTTGTAAAACACCAGTGTTTTACAAATAATTGTTTAAATGTTTTACAACCTCTTACGACTATGTTACTACTATCATAAATAAGAACTTTTGTCCTAAGACTGATGAGGTGTTATAAAAAACCCGTTTAGCTGTTTCAGCGTGAAGGAGTAACAAACACACATACACACTTTTGCCTTTAGAATATGAGTGTGATTATTATTATTATAATTTTCTTTCCAGAGGCTCTCCAATGGAACTCAACCACGCGGTCCAACTAGTCGGCTACGACTTATCAGCTGACGTGCCCTTCTACATAGCCAAGAACTCCTGGGGCAAAGACTTTGGCAACGCCGGCTACCTCCACCTGGCTATTGGCACTAACATCTGTGGTCTGGCAAACGAAGTTGCCTCTGTGGATGTGAAGTAGTAACGAAGGTGACATGGACCTTTTTTCTTGTTAATCGATGGACGATGACGAATGAATTTGTAAATACAGTAGTAACAGTACTATTGATGCCAATACTCCTTGTTCTCAATTTAAACACATTAAGTTTATTTACTGAATTGCAAGAACTCATTAACTGACAAATACTCTATTTTTATTTGAATTTTTTGCGAGTTAATGAGTTCTTGCAGTAAGCTGATGATATTATACGTGAAACTTTACAAACATATACAAACAAACAACTGACAAATACTTCTTTATTTTTTTTTGTTTTTTTTGTCAGTTAATGAGTTTTTGCAGTAAGCTCATGAGATATACGTGAAACTTTACAAACATAGACAAACAAACAACTGACAAATACTTCTTTAATTTTATTTGATATTTTTTGTCATTAATGAGTTCTTGCAGTCAGCTGATGATATATACGTGAAACTTTACAAACATATACAAACAACCAACTGAGAAATACTTCTTAATTTTTATTTGACTTTTTGTCAGTTAATGAGTTCTTGTAGTATGCTGATGATATATACGTGAAACTTAACAAACATATACAAACAAACAACTGACAAATATTTCTTTTTTTTTTATTTGATTTTTTTGACATTTAATGAGTTCTTGCAGTCAGCTGATGATATATACGTGAAACTTTACAAACATAATATACAAACAAACAACTGACAAATATTTCTTTTTTTTTTATTTGATTTTTTTGACATTTAATGAGTTCTTGTAGTATGCTGATGATATATACGTGAAACTTTACAAACAAACAACTGACAAATACTTTTTTAATAATGATTTATGTTTTGTTTCTTTTCGTAGAACTCTTTGTGAGTTAATGGAAGAACTCAGAACAGAAATATAACACCTGTGTATATGCCACTGCAAAATTGTAGATACCGTTACATAATAAAATATTAAATACCATGATAGGGTAAACCTCTGCGCGACAGTTACTCAAAACACGTAAACATACTTACTGCTCTTATCGCTAGCGCGGCAGAATAAATGTCAGCAGATTGTGGCGGGATTTTTGAGTGAAGTTAGTGTATTTTTCATTGATCGTAAATTGATTGCTAGTGGTTATTGAGATTAAAAAATTGGGGTAGCATCTCAAATGTGACAACTAGATATTATGTGAGATGAAACAATGAAACAGGCGCGATAAAGGTAAAATGGAGCTGAAAATATTGTAGTAGCTATTGACTACATTATTATCCGTAGGTTATATATTTGTAGGCTACATAATAAAGATACTCCACAACTATCACACAACGCTGTCTAGTCCCAAGCTAAGCAGAGCTTGTGTTATGGGTACTAGACAACTGATAAACATACTTATATGTTACTAAATATATACATATTATAGATAAATTTAATAATAATAATATTGGTTCTATGCGGGAATCGAATTCGTGACCAATCGTTCAACCACTGTGCCAAATGAGCCGCCAATCTTGCCTTATTGATTTTGTAAGAGCCATATTTTAATATAAGTTATATTATATAACAGGGTAAAGTACAAAAAAGTATTTTTTACTGCTTTTATTAGTTAAATTTCATTCCGTAGTTGCGGATAAACAGACAGACATACGGATTTTTTTTATACTACGTAAATATTATGACAGTTCCTCTGCCTAAAAGGTGTGCAACTGTAGACATTCCAGCTAGTTTTTATTACTTTTTACTTTAGTTTATTTAAAACTATAAAATAATAATGTTACTGTTTTTTTCCCTTTTTTATATATTCGTATATGATTATTTATTTATTGTTGATTATTTAAATTTTTATGTAGTATGTATAAAAATAACCCATATTATATCGACCCTTTCTGCTATAGAGTGTAAAAATTAGCTCTAAATTCTATGTTTTTGGCAATGCGTTAAAACGAAAAAGTACAAACAAAAGTTATAGCAAACAAGTGATTAAAAGCTTTGAGGAAAAGTTTTGTTCATTCCTAGCCACTATTCTGTCCCACTGCTGGGCAAAGGCTTCCGCAAGCCCTTCCAGACATTCTTCCCCGTACTGACTCAAACCAGTCCTCGAGGTACGCATGTAGGTAATCTCGCCACCCCTTTCTATCCCGGCTTCGACGACGCTTTCCCTCTGCAGGAACCCACTGCGTGGCGACGCTTACGGCTGACATGACCCGATCAATCCTATTTACCATGATAGCCTTTTTTTTTTTTTGTCGACGGGGAAAATCATCTTTGACGAAACCCGCTCTTGGGTGGAGCGGGAGACAGTGTCAGACTCTTACTGACTAAAAACCCCGCGCCGTTCCTTCTAGCCTTCATACCGGGGCACGAGCTCCCTTTCGGACAACCCTGTCCCCAGTAGGCTTCGACCCAGCTGGGCCCCTCCTGCTGCTGACAACTCCTTGAGGCGCGCGGGAACAGTGCGTGCCGTCGACGTCTTGGACTCGGTCCATTACCGGACGATCGGACAGCGAGCTACCCATGGCTCACCGTCCGCGAGCCCGCGTCTACGGTGGCCGGAAATCGGGATCGGAATCCCGGCGACGGCGGCGAGGGCGCTGTTGCCTGATGCGGTCGGCCTCCTCCTTTGCTAGCATTACTGCTTCGCAGAAGGAGGCGACCGCCTGCCATTCCTCCTCGCTTCGGACCATGGCCTCGACCAGGGCCCGGCGTGAGAGGTCTCCGCCGCCGATCGCCCCCACGAGGGCACGGCGATGCTCCGCCCAGGCTTTTTTTTTTTTGACCATGATAGCCTTTTTGCCCAAAAAAAAATTAAAAATGTGCCTCGTAAAAATGCTTTTTTCTACGCAGTGGTATATTAATTTACAGGTCGAAAAAATTAGTAAACATGCAAAACAATACATATAGTGGAAAGAGTCGATAGGTACGGTTAAATAATAGTATATTATGATGTAAGTGTGTAATGTTTATGATTACTGTCGAGGTGGTATTTAGACCCGAGCCACGGCGAGAGTCTTAAGAGAGCCGAGAACGGTAATCATTAATTACTCACGTGTATTATACGACGTTTTTCAATACACTTGTGAAGAAAATAACTGTAAAACTAGTTAACTTTTGTGGCGGTAAAAATCTGTTGTCGTGGACCACGCGCGCCCATCCTGATATGATAAATATAATAAAATTATGGCGGGGGAGAGGTTGAACAAAAAGGTTTTAACTACATTATAGCACTAGTGCGTAATGGTAATCAAAATGTCATAGTTTGGTAACAAGTGCTTTTATGAACCTAAATACAGTGCAATAAGAGTCACTTTCTGAGCAAGTGTATTGAAAAATAATTTATTATGTTAGTTTTTGTTTTCATGAATTTATAAAAGTATATTTTTATTGTTTTTATTTTTATTTAATTGTAAGAAACATATTAGCAATTAAGTAGAGCTTAAAAACATATCTCAATTGTTAATAAAATACTCGATTAATTAAATAACTCATGTGCCTTATCATATTATCGAGCAAGCAATATTGTTGTTAACAGCCTTAGATTACTGTAAATTTCAATACGAGTACAAAACTTGAACAAACATAACATACCTAGGTAATAATTAGTTGAAGAAAGAAAAATACTCAATACAAATAATTAATATCAATTAATTATATTTTATAAATAATAGTTAAAGGATGTGTTCAAAAGAAAACCGCATTATCGACTTTTTCATGAAATAACTTAGTTATTTCATGAAAAAGTCGGAATAGAGTAAGACGAACTGACAAGTTTGTCAAAAAAATACGCATTACAGTCGCAAATCATATTTTAATAAACATAAAACTTGACAATGACCAGAAAAATGCATAAAACTTGAAAAAAATAATAATTTCGTAGGTTGCCCGGACGCATTCAACAAAAAAATAATAATTGTAATTTAATTATTATAAATACACTAATATCAATTAGTTATTATAATAGTTAACTATTATAAATATATATTTTAAAACACAGGTTTATCCTAGTTTAATTCATGAATCCCCAAGCGACACCCGGTGGCCGCGCATCTATTGTCTTACTATTGTGTTTCTAATTGACGGTATCTGAAGGGTTAAGAAACAGGGTTATAAACTTGATTTGTACAGGTTTACCAACAACTGTTTTATATAATAAGTACGTACTATTTGTATTTTTGAGAATAAACGTTTATTATTATTATAATTAGGTTGTAGTTGTGATATTATCCAGGGACGTGAGATTGACGTAACCTTCGCTTGTCCTGCACAGCAACTGCTTGGCAGGAAACCACAGATGGCAAACTGGGTGCCATGGCCACATTCCGTCCAGTCGCTAATTTTTTCAGTCGTGCAAATAAGGTGTAAAAAAATCAGCCTCACCATACAAAATTATAAACTTGATTGGACAATTTGTATGGCGAGGCCGATTTTTTTCGTTTACTGAAAAAAAAATTTTTGGAAGGTTGTTCAGTTTCGTCTAATGAGCAAGCCCTTGAAAGTTTGCGGAGGGCTGTCCCTTACACCTTGTATAATAGACGTTTAAAAAGGGTCCAATTATTTTGATACAAAGTGATGTAACAATGTCGCTTAGAGAAATATGTATAAGGTGATGGGATCATAATTATGGTCTTCTTATTGTTACTGCAGCATACAATAATGCCATATTTCTTATATAAATATTATAATTCAGACTAGGTTGATGTACAAGTGCTTTGTAACTGGAACAGTCTGGGGAATTGATATCCATAAAAATATTATGTGATAAAGCTGTGTCTTTAAGTCGCAGGTGGCACCTTGAATTCCGAACGAAACGAAAGATGCTAAGTTTTCATCCCGAACGCAGTGAGGGATTTATCTAATCAACTCCCGAGTACTGCGATAGTGTTTGACCTGTTTGAAGTGATGTATTCAAGCCGCCAAGACAAAGACAGTTTTATCCTCGTGTATCCAACACCTGTGAGATAATTAAAAGACAATATATTGAAATGAATTATATATTATAGAAATATAAGTATTATTTACATGATTTTAACAACATTCACTACTAAATTGAAGTAGAGTTTTAATTTCCTATAATGCTCTCGTTTCCCTATGCGTGATGATTCTATAACTAATGTCCCTGTATGTTTTCTAAATTCGCATATTCCTACACTAAAAACGACGTATTTTCGTTATATTACTGTTTTTTTTTTTACAATAATCTTTCAATGTGATGATTTTTTAGTAAATAGTAAATAAGCTAGTGCCATTTTGGTAATAGATGTCATATATGAGTTGTATATAATAAGCTCTGATAAATGTGCCTTAATTAAGTACCTCAATAAAGTAATAATTAAAGGCTGTTTTAAATAAGTTCTGTTTTTCATTGTAAAACCTTGTTATATATATTGCGTACAATTGTAATATGAATTTATCAACAATAAAATATTAGGTAGATATTGAGGGGTTTGGGGTTTTCCTTTTCCAATTTATGAGGACATTTTCAGTTTTAATTATGCAGATACTGCTAAAATAAGGATTTATTTGATTATGTGCTGTAAACTTAGTAATTTTGTTTCTATTACTGGATTACTGTATAACTAGTTATCTCATTTAAATGTCTGCCAATAATATGATTAGGTATAAACTAAATATTTACATATCCATACGGTAGATACAGGGAACAGTAGATTCAACTTTTTTTTTCAATGTTCCTATGAGTTGAGGAACCTTAATCTTTTTTTTTTATTCCACAACTATCACACAACGCCATCTAGTCCCAATTATTAAGTATTTTTTCATGAAATTAAACTCTTTTTAAAATTTTTATAATTTCTTGACTTCGACAGTTAAATTGGCTCTTCACTGTCATTATGTAGAGTTTAGTTAAAAACAAGGTTTTAATGAAAACCATTTTTTCATAGCAAGCTTTTATAGCTAGGTATACCTATATAATTAATACTCATCAAGACGAATCATACGAGTCCAAACTCGATGTGGGCTTCTGTCGTTTAATTGCCAAGTTCCTATAGCCACCTTCCGGTACCATCATCAGATCAGCTTCTTGTCATAATAATTTGGCATTGTCATCTGATTTACACATACATGTAAAATTTCAGCTCAATCGGTAACCGGGCAGTGGGTCAAATTTAATTTACAAGATTTGATGAGAGACAAACATCGGGACAGGTGAAACTAAATAAAAGCTTGTAATAATTCAAATTACCTACTTGTTTATTACTAAACTGAGTCACATTAGTTAGTAACTTATCTAAAATGTTGAAAACATGAGGAAACATGGACAATAATATTTACCCCCTAACCGTGGTATAATGTAGGTACAGACATGTTAGCCACAGGAAAATAAATCACAGTAGTGTGTTGTCTTGTGCACGAGTAAACCATTTCTGTTGCATAATTCATTTAAATAATCAATAAACTTAAAATGCGTAGGGCTCTATTAGCAATTTTTGTCATATTAGTGATCACAATTGTTACCTATCAATGGCATTCAGTTTCGACATTTTACAATGGAATTATGAAGAAGTTTAAAAATAAAAAAACAAAGATGGTCAACGCGTCGCCTAAGTTTAATAAAGATGTCGAAGATTTAGACTTGGAGTTGGAAGTAAGATTTGTCCGTTACTTGAGTGATTATAATAAAAATTACAATGAGGATGAGTACAAGAGAAGATTTAAGAATTTTAAGGTAAGATTTTTTAATATTTTGGATCGTTCTGTACAAGGCGTAAGGGACATTCCTCCGCAAACTTTAAGGACTTGCTCTGTAGACGAAACTGAACAACTTTCCAATTCAATTTCAATAGGGGTTTCGTACTGTTTTTAACCGACTTCGAAAATGAGGAGGTTCTATGTTCGGCTGAATGTATGTTTTTTTTTTTGTATGTATGTATGTTCACCGATATTTCGGTCAATTGTAGACCGATTTAGAATTTTTTTTTTTAATTGAAAGGTTATGCTTCCAAGTTAGTCCCATAGAAATATTGTTATGATCTGATCATGAACTTCGAAGATATGGAACAGAACTCCTCATAGAATCATAGCAGAATTGTCGTAATAAGTAAAATTGCTTTGTTTATACGTGTAGTCGATGACTGACTGAAAGAAAAGGGGGAGGGGTAAATTCATGTAATATAACCGTATTTGGGATTATAAGAATCGTTATGAGATGCACTCTCTGGCTATAAGGTAATTTATGTTTAGCTGAAGGGTAAGGTACTTTTTAGTGGTGCTACCATAACTAAAAAGTGAAAAATAAAAAACTTTTGACAGAAAAAAATAAACCGACTTCAAAAAGTACAAAATAACTTTAATTTCGGAAGTCGGTGTTAAATAATGAAGTGACAAGATTAGGTATCTATTATAGAAACACCGACTTCCGAAATTAAAGTTGTTTTAGTACTTTTTGAAGTCGGTTTATTTTTTTTTGTAAAAAGTTTTTTATATAGTATAAAACCTGCTATTTAAAATTAATTCTTATTCACACTAATCACAAACATACACGCCTATTGTTTGTTACTCCTTCACGCTTGAACGGCTGAACGCTGCCCCCGTTAGTAAAAAAGACGCATCTAAATTTTTTTCCAGATTTTAGTTTTAAACATTGCCGGAATCAGGAAAAAAAGCGCATCTGCCTGTATTTTTAATATTTTGCTAACACTCTCCAGTGCGGTTTTAACACAAGGAAAAAAGGACCGATTTCCCGTTTCATTAATTAAAATTTTTTTTTATCCGTTTTTACTTATTGTTAGATACGTCTTTTTATCTATCTATCATCTATCAGGGGCAGAACGGATTTGGATGAAATTAAGCACACAGGTAAACCACATCCTGGCATAGCAATTAGAAAACTTTTTATCCTGGGAGCAGGGTCGAGCCGCCCCTGTATGCGAAGTGTTTGGGCGCTAAGGATAAATTACTAGCGCTAATTTTTTGAAGTTCTTTTTGCTACACCCCGCGGCTTACATAACAGTATAATTATTCTTAGTATAGAGTTCGCCGATATATTTATATCAGCGGATATACTCAATACTTTATTACATTCCATATTGTGTACCTACATAGGTGGTATAAAATATTTTCAAGATCAAAATGGACCCTGTCTGGCAGTTAAGAGGAGAGGATGAAGGCTAAATTATAATTCATTGAATTTATTATTATTGGCAGATCTAATAGATATAATTATGTATGTAATGTTGTAAATTGTATTAAATATTATGTTTATTTTTGGTCATCGTTATTGTAAGCGGATATATATATATATATCAGGATAGGATATATCAATTGATGCCGACCGCATCAGGCAACGGCGCCCTCGCCGCCGTCGCCGGGATTCCGATCCCGATTTCCGGCCACCGTAGACGTGGGCTCGCGGACGGCGAGCCATGGGTAGCTCGCTGTTCGATCGTCCGGTAATGGACCGAGTCCAAGACGTCGACGGCGCGCACTGTTCCCGCGCGCCTCAAGGAGTTGTCAGCAGCAGGCCCAGAGGGACCCAGCTGGGTCGAAGCCTACTGGGGACAGGATTGTCCGAAAGGGAGCTCGTGCCCCGGTATGAAGACTAGAAAGAACGGCGCGGGGTTTTTAGTCAGTAAGAGTCTGACACTATCTCCCGCTCCACCCAAGAGCGGGTTTTGTCAAAGATTATTTTACCCGTCGACAAAAAAAAAACAATTGATTTTTTCCTATCTTTTGAACTAAAAATTTTGGAGATTTGGTCTACAACTGAAAAACTACAATTCTTATATGAAAGCTCAGGACGGCCTTCATCAGAATTACTCATGGTAGATAACGTGGGTATGGGGGTATTTCAATTAAAGTGATTCGAATCAAAAGAGTTGTCTCCAAAAACTTAAACTATTTTACTTAAGATAATATGAAGATTGCGTAAAAATAATCTCTTAGGTTTAATTAACACTGATTCACTTCCAAAGGTATTTTGATTAAGAATAATGTAGCGATTCGTCGAAAACGCGGTGCGCTTGCGGCCCCCGGTAGCATCTACCGTACCAAGATGGCCGCCCCGCTACCATCGACTCGACGCTCCGCTATAGAGTGACCATAATAATGTTTGACATTCTATGTGCGCCGACATAAATATAAAATTTGTTCATTTATTTGTTTGTTACGTCTTCACGCCTAAATGGTAAAACCGATTTTGATGAAACTTGGTACACGGATAGACCATGTCCTGGAATAGGACATAGGATACTTTTTATCCTGGAAGTATGTTCCCTTGGGAAAATTTTCTGCTATCACGCTGGCGAAGCCGCTGGGAGCAGCTAGTTCAGAATAATTTAGATTGTTTCCCAAAATGGCCACCTCATTTAAAGTTGGGGAAATTGAAACTGAAACCTTCTATCACTTATGGTTAATTTTACGAGTAGTACAGCTGCAGTTCCGATAATACAATAATAGCTACTTACTTGCTTTTTAAGTGTTCATTAAAAAAATATTTCACAAATAAACACTAATTCTTATGTTACCTTTTTTTTAATATAAAATGTGGTAATTTGACACATATTATTTTATAAATTTCTTTCACATTTTTAAGTGTTTAATCCACTTACAAAATTAAATTCGCTTATTATCCTTTTAAAAAAAAATTCGGATTTTGGATATTTATTATAAAAATCGGATTTTTTTCGAACCCTGGTATACAGTAAATCGCTGGTAGCAACTAGTGTTACATAGGCGAAAGTTTGTATGTAAGTTTGTTATTCCTTCACGATTAAATGGATGGACGGATTTGGAAGAAATTTGGATCAGGGGTAGACCATGTTCTAGAATAATAACTGTTTATAATGGAAGTGAGTTTACTTGAGAAAATTTTCTACATTAAAGCGAGCGAAGCCGCTGACCAGCTGAGTCAGTCGTTGAATACCTAAAACTAGTGTAGTAAACGCGGATTTATTATATTAATCTCTACCTATTTAACCCTTCGAATAACGTAATTAGAGACAATTAGAGAGCGAAAACCGGCGTTCGCTTGGGGTTTAACCCTTCAGATACCGTCAATTAGAGACACAATAGTAAGACAATAGATGCGCGGCCACCGGTGGTCGCTTGGGGATTCATGAATTAATGAATTAAGGGAAAATTGGCTTATTATGTTTGTCCTGTATTTTTCTTTGTTTATGTGGGGTACAATAAAGAATCATCATCTTCCCGCCCTTGTCCCGTTTTAATTGGGGTCGGCGCAACACGTTTTTTTCTTCCATTCTGTCCTGTCACTCGTCACGCTATCACTCCCTTTTCTTTCATATCACTTCTCACACAATCCATTACAATAAAGAATATAATATTATTATTATTCTGCATAAACTAGAAGTAATCTAAACGACAACGTAATTTACTGATTTCAGGCATCCCTAAAGGAAATTGCCAGACTGAATAAACTGGAGAACAAGACAGTATTTGGATTGACAAAGTTCTCTGATATGTCCAAAGAGGAATTCGCCGATCGTGTGTTACTAAAACGCCCTAACTTACCAAAGTGTCAATCTAGACATAGGGAATGCTTCAACAAGTTTGAAGATGATAACAATCTGTTACGGAGCACATATGGAGTCGAAATAAATAGTTCTCATGATTGGTAAGTACCAACTTTTTTTTTTAATTCATCGTCAGCCAAGAGTACATCACAGCCGCAGCGATAAGTCAAAATAGAACTACACTATGCGTGTGACACACTTCGATCTGGGCGCGTCGGTCTCCATACATTTTATACGGAAACTAGGCTTGTAGAGCTACTCTAGATCCACGCCACGCGACGTCGTTCTACGTACAATCTGGCGAGTCACACGTGTGCGTCGGTCTATTGAGGTTCTATCTTCAGTCTCCTCTTTGAGGACTTCGGTTGCTTTTCCACCAGATATGTGCTGACAACTATGCTGCGAGGATTTCAAAGCTAAGCTACGAAACTGTGATAGTTTCCACGGTATGTAGCGGGGCGAGTAAGATGCGCTATGAAGATGCGCCGCCGCGAGGTAACTGTGAAGGGAAAATGGGCAGCTCGACCTATGCGATGTAGTAGCAGTATTATGACATATGATGGCATGGCGCGCAGTGCAGTGAGGGAAAACTCGAGAAGAGGCATTCGCGCCACTACCATCCCTAGCACGCATCCCAAGCATCCTTTCATATCATACTCTTAACCTTTCGAATACCGTTATAAGAGACACAACAGAAAAATAATGAGAGAGAGAACGCGCCCGTTCTCTTGGGGTTTAATGAATTGGGGATCTTAGCAAAGGTGAGACGGTACTTGACGCCGGAACAGCTACTCAATCTTTATCAAGTCCAAGGTCGATCGTGTATGGCGTACTGTTCTCATCTTTGGGATGGATCTGCCAAGTACCAGCTTAATGCGCTAGAGTCAATTGAGAGGCGAGCCAAGATAATCATCGGCAATGATGCAATTGTAGAGTCGAAGCTCCAAAGCCTTGAGCATCGCCGCCGAGTTGCTGGTCTGTCGGCTTTCTATCGTTTACATTTCGGGGAGTGTGCACTGGAATTGCACAATCTAATTCCACCAAGTCTGTTCCATCATCGGACCACACGACGTACAGTGTAGCGCCACCGGTACATGGTAGATATCCCACCCATACGCACAAAGCGTTTTGGGAACTCATTTATTGTGCGTACAGCCAAGGAGTGGAATTCCCTGCCGGAGTCTGTGTTTCTTGATAGCCACAACTTAGGGGTCTTTAAGTCGAGAGTGAATAGGTTACTTCTAGGCAAGCGTGCTCCATCGTCGACCACATCATCGCTTACCATCAGGTGAGATGATGGTGAAAAGCAAGCCTATCAATAATCCCTACTTCCCTATCCCTACTAATATTATAAATGCGAAAGTAACTCTGTCTGTCTGTCTGTCTGTTACGCTTTCACGCAAAAATTACTGAACGGATTTAGATCAAATTTGGTAGGTAGGTAGAAGAGACACTGGAATAACACATAGGCTACCTATAATTCCACTGCTGAGCACGGGTCTCTGCCCGCGCGATATAAACTGTAGTCGACGCGGGCGAAGCCGCGGGCGGAAAGGTAGTATAAAATAAAAAATTAATGTAAAAACCAATTAAATACACCAACATTTTTGTATTATTATATTACCAATATCCTTTATTTCACTTATAAACATATTAATTACATTTTTAAATATTTCAAAAACAAAACATTTAAAAAAGTATCCCACCGGGATCGGGAACAGAGTCCAAGCTACCGGCGGTGATCAGGGCTCCAGAAAGTGAGCCTAACTATACGAGCCGTGTCCAGGAGTACCACTTTCTGAATCAGGTCCTTGATCCAGTCGCCTAACGCGAGCCTCCTAAGGTCCTCTGGGGGGTCCAAAATCTTGTACTGGATGCATGGTATTCGTTTGTGCGTCGATGTCTATACAAGTTTGTAACGATTTCAGGCGAAAACAAAAAGGTGTCGTGAAACCAGTTTTAGATCAAAAGTTTTGTCAAGGCTGCTGGGCATTCAGCATCGTCGGAGTCCTGGAGTCCATGTCAGCTATACAGCTTCAAGATTATAACAGTAGGAGCATTGAGGTAGGTACTACCTTTCGTTCTCGAGACGACGAACACGCACAGGACCGTTCGTTGTGGCGACACATGGGGGAGGTCTCCAGCGGTGGACCCGCAATGGACGTCTTTCAGCTAAAATGATGAATACTACAGATTCATAATTTTCTTTCTCTCAGGAACTGATTGACTGCTCATTCCACACCAACGGCTGTTACAACGGGAGTGTCGCCATAGCAATGGATTTCATTTGTGATAAAAAATTAAAATTCGTAACCGCAGAGGAATACCCCCTGACTTTGTCTATGGAGAAAAAGTGTAAGCTACCGACTACGTACATAGGGAGGAGAGTTAAGCAGTTTAAGCATATGTGGTAAGTTTACAACTTCATCATCATACGTTAGTAAGCTAAATTAATTACTAATCATAAAGAGGTAAAGTTTGTTTTTCTTTTGTTTGTGGGAGGTAATCTCTGAAAGTACTAGTCCGAATGCTAAAATTTTTTCACCAATAGAAAGCTGCTTTATTCCTGAGTGACAGAATATATTTCATGTACGCAAGCGAAGCCGTGGGCAAAACCTAGTTTTAGATGTATGGACTTGCCGTAATTCTTATTACCTCTGATTGCAAACATGGGTTATGCTGTTGGCGCGTATTTTCTTTTGTTGTGTTTGTTATAGTTAGGAGAAGGTTTTTAAACTCGAAAGTTGTTTAGTGTTTAAAGTTAAAGTACTTCGGAATTGACAGTTGACATTTTGCGTTAACAGTTCTCGCGTTGACAGTTATCGCGTTGCTAAGCTATGACAGGACAACGTCTGTCGGGAGTCAGGGCAGCTAGTTTGGAATAAATTTCAACTTTCACGCAAGCGAAGCCGCGGGCAAAACCTAGTTTTAGATGTATGGAATTGCCGTAATTCTTATTACCTCTGATTGCAAACATGGGTTATGCTGTTGGCGCGTATTTTCTTTTGTTGTGTTTGTTATAGTTAGGAGAAAGTTTTTAAACTCGAAAGTTGTTTAGCGTTTAAAGTTAAAGTACTTCGGAATTGACAGTTGACATTTCGCGTTAACAGTTCTCGCGTTGACAGTTCTCGCGTTGGCTGTTCTCGCGTTGACAGTTATCGCGTTGCTAAGCTATGACAGGACAACGTCTGTCGGGAGTCAGGGCAGCTAGTTTGGAATAAATTTCAACTTTCACGCGGGCGATGCCACTCGCAGGAGCTAGTACTAAATATTTCCCTTAAATGTTTCAGTCATATGAATGAGCATTACATCGTGGGATTAATAGCTACACACGGTCCTTTAGTAGTTGCTGTCGACGCTTCGAACTGGATGAACTATATAGGGGGCGTGATCGAACGAGCTTGCACGTAAGTTCAAATGTATACAAAGCGTAAATAACACGAAATTTCTTCACTTGTATCAAAATTACAAGTGAAGAAAGGATCATGTTCAACGATGTATGGAAATCCGTCTTAAGTTGAAACACAATAAATCTTTATTTATTATATACTACATTTTATATACTATTAAATAAAAGTGTTCCTTTTCACACAAATATCCGAGATATGAAGTAATTGAACAAATTCGGAGATAACCTAAAAATGATGTCTTAAACAGAACACAAAAATCCTGGCATAATAAAACACAATTAAATATGAAAACGTCCTGTCATAAGTTGCATGAAACACGCAAAGTTGTTAAAAACAAACACACCAACGAATTTCCGTAAGTATTACTAATTAAGTGGAGAGATTAATCGCGGTGACTATTCTCAATCGACACAAAAAGAGTAATGGCGGCTTCCGCAGGCGCCGGCTTAGGGATGGCAATCTAGAATCGATTTTATAGGTCAAGTAAATTGTTTTTTGTATCGATCATAAACAATAAATTATAGATTTTTTTAGTCGCTTTTAGAAACTTGAAAACGAGTTCCATTGTTTTTCCTGCGGATCACAACTTATTTTGTATTTGATTATTCATTACATTTGACTAATTATGCTGGCAGCACGAAAACAAATATGTGATTATCTATAGTAAAGCTGTCGATGTACCTAGAATAATTGCGGGAACAGCTTTCTAGTTCAGTCCGTGATCACATGCACAATTTGCCTTTTGCAATATTGTAGCGACAAGAAGTGTAACCGAGATGTTTTTATATATATCATAATTTAAAAGGATGGAGTTTCTTGCACATTATCCATAGATTTTTTTAAGGTTGGTAATAATCCCGCTCTAGTAAATCGATCTATCAGAACTTATCTTTTTTATTTTTGGTGTACAATAAAGAATTTATCTATCTATCTATCTATCTTAATTTAATGCTGAGTGGATTCTTTCCTGCGATTCAGATAGATTTAATAATCGATCTTGTTTAGAAATAATCGCCATCCCTACCGGGACGTTTGTCATCTGCCTTGACAGTTGCATCTGCGTGAGACGAAACACAAAAATAAATATTTTCACAACGGAACTATGAAATACATATACAGTACCTACGTTATGATTATGATATTAGTAATTATTTAGCTATTTATGAGAGTAATATAATTTTTGTGATGTTTTTATGTAACTGACGCAACTAGTACAAATGAAGAGAACGAAACGTCCATCATGACTATGCTACGGCAATGTACCTAGCAATCGTTAATTAACTATTTATCTTAAAATCATAATTCCGGATACGAAAACAAAATTCCTGAAGTGAAAAGCTTTTAAAAAAATAAGCAAATAATTTGTACATTAATTTGGTTTTCATACGTGCAACTTTTCAAGACAGCTTTTGGTCAATCTCTTTTGCAATTTGGTGTTTACGAAGAAATAAATACGTGATACGAGAAGTAGAATAAATTGTGGTGGGGCGCACAGTGTACTTTTCCGCACTAGTGCGAAAAATAGTAAATTGCGTGCTTAAAAACGTAGAGGTAGGAACAGGTTTTCGGGTACACAATGCAGAAAAAGGCGACCGTCTCGGTCATTCCCATCCCTCTCTCGAGCAACAAGTGGGGCACACTTCCATGGCCCACCGTATGTATGTCTAAATGCGTCTAAAATATGTATATATATATATATATATATACATATTTTAGACGCATTTATGTAGGTCTATCTCTCTGTCACTCGAAGGTTGGCTGGGAGAAAACTCATTGTTGAGTTAGGCTCACCTTTGTACAAAAAACAAAAATAAAAGCCCTAATGATCTAAAAAAATAATAAATAAATGCAATTTAAAGTCAGGCGTCGAAAAATTTATTAAATTCCTTATTCATTTATTCATTTAATTCCTCCTTTGTACATGAATGATCAATTTATTAAGGTTAAGTGTTATTGTGTGTACAATAAAGAATTAAAAGAAAAAAATGCGTCGTAATTTTCAGAGAACGTATTTCTTCGTAAATGTATTGAAAAACGTCGTTTAATACACGTGCAAATTTGCCATTGCAACCCTCGACTCCATAACATACTCGCCTACGGCTCGTGCAAACTTTTTGCACTATTATCAAAATGTACTATTAGACCCTTAAAAAACAATCATCAAAACGTTCACGGGTCTGTGACCGTCTGTTAGGTATCTTAGTATAGTCATAGGCACACTATATTAAGGTACAGAAGTCAATCTCCTTACAAAGCGCGCTCGAGCAACGCACACATAGACACAACTCACGGATACGATATCTCAGTAGACGCTACTGAGATATCGTATCCGTGAGTTGAATAGTTCCGGCTCAAACGCTCAGTAGTGTGCTGTGCGTCCACCGAGCGTAGGTATAAAAGTGAAAAAACATACATGTGATTGTCTTCTGCAGGGACTTAAAAACACCTTCATAAAGGTTACAGAATTATACTACTTACTTACTTCTTACTTTTTGGTGTACAATAAAGTTTTATTCTATTCTATTCTAATTATAAGTGTTACATATTGAATTGGTAACAGAATCAAATGTGTAACACTTATAAATGTGTTTTCAATGTGTTAACCAAAAACACTTACAAAAGTGTAACCGTAACATATCTGTAACAGATATGAAAGTTTTAACAGTGTTAATAAGTGTAACAGGTAAACGCAGCGTTGCCAATTTTACAATGTACTTATTTATGGTTATAATAAGCATTAAATAACCGAAGTCCAATCGCAGTCTGTTGTATTCGGGCAAAACACGTGAGCCGAAGTATTGAAAATATCCGTGATTAAAAACTTTAAACATATCCGTGAGTTACTTATACCTAAAGCTATACTAAAACTTATTATTTCAGTTACACATATTAACACTTATTAACAGATATAAAAGGTTACAGCTTGATTCGGTAACATTATTGTTTCTGTTACATTTAAAATTGTTTTTCTGTTAAAACTGTTTTAAAAAACAGTGTTAAAACACATTATTACGGTTACAGTTTGAGTCCCTGGTCTTCTGTACCTATCTATTTTGTGTTATAGGTTTGTTATATATGACTATTAGTGGTGCCAATCATAACATAAATGATATGAACTTATTTTTATGCAAACTTACCACATCCTCTGAAAACCGCGACAAATATCAATTTATTAACCTTCGTTTAAATAATTATGTCACCAAGTACTTAGGTCAGGAATGTTTTACGGTCAGCATAAAAAATATCAGACGTTAACGACAATACACATTAGAGCTTTCAAATACCGGATTTTTTCAATACCGTGTCAGGTAATCACGGTACGAGTATTGGTCATATGATTTACGTATTACAGAATCCCGGAATACCGATAGGTACCTGCTGAAAATTATAGTACGTATACCTACACATCGCACTGTTAGAATGCGTCGTCGTACACCTTACATTATATACCTCTAGATGTAGCCATGAGACTGTAGGGAAGTGTGGAAGTGAGAAGCATATACCTACAGGGTTAGGTATTTGTAAAACACTAACAACCTAGCAGGACTGTATTACTAACATCATAAACAACAACTTTTGTTCTATGACTTTTTACACATGATACAATTACCAAAAACTAACCTTCAAGATTTCATCGTTCTATCCTAACACATTTCAATTCTGTTTTTTGCTATACCCACCTACGATGCAAGCGTATCAAGTAAGTATCCCCGCCACCTAACCCCACTCCCTTCCGCTATTGTACTATTGCTTGCTTCGCATAGACTTTGTAATATTCAGAATGTTCAATTTAAATATTTTTATTTTTGTAGGGAAATCTGATGAACTAAAATATGATAAATTTTTAAAAGTCATGGAACAAAAGTTGTTTTTATGAAGTTCTTAACAGTCCTGAGAGATTGCTAGTGTTTTACAACCTATATACGGAATAAGTAAGACAAAATTTAGACAAAATATAACAAGCTCTGTCTCATGCGACTTTCCGTTATTTTGCTGGCCAAAGGCCTGTCACTGTCATTGAGAGCTCGACTCAAGTCAGTTTTTATATTTTTAGATCATTTTTTACGTGTATGTATGAGAAATAGACCCCAATGCAGTAGTTAAGGGTTTAGTGTATTTCGGTGGTCATATGTAAGGATAAGTTTACGTAATAGCCACATTGAATTTTTTTAATAATAATAATTTTGCAAACATGAGTATAGTACACAGGTGTTTTTTTTTTTATAACAGAGTTCTCCATATTTTGCCATCACTTTGGCATGCAAATTCATACAATATCAATTCCGTTGCAATTAAAAAAAATAAAAGAATTATATAATTATTAATATAAAATATATATATATATATATAATAAAAAGTATTCTATGTGTTATTCTGGGATATGGTCTACTCGTGTACCAAGTTTCATCGAGCTCCGTTCAGTCGTTTTTGCGTGAAAGAGTAACAAACATCCATACATCCATCCATAGATACAAACTTTCGCATTTATAATATTAGTAAGCTTTTCAAAATGTCAGCATAATAAAGGTCATAAGAGTAAAAAACAAACTAATACTACATAAAGTCAAACAGAAATATAAATTAAGTCAACCAGGATCAAAATAATAATGTCAAACAGAATTAAAAATTAAGTTAATCAGGATTTAGTGCTGTCTCATGTGCGGCCACGAAATGGCTACATCTAGAGGTATTTAATCTAAGTCGCACACTAACCATGGCGTTTTTCTTTCCACAGCCGCGATGTTGCCAACCACGTAGTCCAAATCGTTGGCTATGAAGGATACTGGGGGTCCACGGCTGAAACCCCTACACCATACTACATCGTCAGGAACTCCTGGGGTCTAGACTGGGGGGACGACGGTTACGTGAAGATTGCTATGCATCACGACGTATGCGGTATCGCTGAACAGGTTACTGCTATAGATGCGTTGAAAGATATTTAGACATAATAAATACTCTAAAATAAATTATAAAATTATATTAAAATCTATATCTATATCTATACTTATAATAAATCTGTAGAGAGGTCAATTCTGTACATGAAATATATTTCCAAAATAACTATCAGGGGGTGATTAGTGATCGATACTGATACTAAAAATGCAAACAGTAAAATTTTTGTCTGTCTGTCTGTCTGTCTGTCTGTCTGTATGTTCTTTATAGAAACAAAAACTACTCGATGGATTTTAACGAAACTTGGTACAATCATTCTTCATACTCCTGGGCAGGTTATAGTATACTTTTCATCACGCTACGATTAATAGGAGCAGAGCAGTGAAGGGAAATGTTGGGAAAACGGGAGAAATTACTCCATTTTTTAAGCTTCCGTCGCGTTTGAAGCCTTAATGGTTAAAGCTACACAGAAAACATGTATGACGGAAATGTTCTCCTCAAAATTATATAAAAAATGTCCCACGACAGCATACGTCTATCTTTTATGGTTAACTCACAATAACACGTGTAACTCCCGATAGCTTAGCAGTTCTGAGCTTTCTGTTTATTTTTGTCTACTCTTACGTTTATAACACTGAATGTCGCTGGCATAAGCAACAGGATCCGCGTACGAAGTCGCTGGCAGAAGCTAGTATATAATAATTGCCTATATATTATTAAAAAAAATATTTTCCGGTGTTTTTTGTTTTAAGTTATTTGTATTTACATATTTTTTGTAGTTTTTTATTTTTAACCTTTTTAATTGTGGTATCCCGCAGCTAAACCTATTATGATGTATAAGTAATTAAATATATATAAATAGTAAGGGTCTTTAATCGTCATCATCATCATCAGCCTTTTTAATGTTCCCACTGCTGGGACTCAGGCCCCCTCTCTAGGAGAGGGATTGGGCCGTTATCCAACACGCGGGCCCAGTGCAGGTTGATGAATGTCACATGTTTTAAAATTTTTGGTTCTAGGACATGCTAACCGGCATGTCCTAGATCCTCACGATGTTTTGCTTCTCCGTAATCACATTTAGTACCTAAATTTAGATTAAACACTAAAGTTTATACTCCATTTACATATTTAGACTTAAAAGTTATCTTTGCAAACCGTACTTTTCAAACAACATTTGAGAGATCGAGGTGTCTAGAGGTTATTGACTTTCCTATTTTTATTGGAAACGCATGTTACATACTTTTCTGTTGACTGTACCCATTTTTTGCTTTTGTAATGATATTTTTACAATGAAAATGTCGTCCAGAGCTGTAAAACATTCTTTATTGTCGTTAAATACATATTGTAAGAGTTGCATTATAATACAGTGTCCTTCAAAAACTTGTATGTCATTGTTAACATAATGAGATATTTCTTTGACGTTGTATTTAGTAAATAATTGCACAGTTTAAGAAAATGCAGTTAAAATATTCATCGAAAATAATAGTTACCTACTCACCTACCTACCAGGAGCCCAAGTCTGCCATTTTTATAAATTCGTCATTCCAACACGATCCCATTGTAATTTTTCTAAAAGTGTTTAATCTGCTAATTCATAGTGATCGAACATTGATCGATCGCAATATCGAGCTTATTAAAAGCAATCACTGCACAATGACGCTCTAATGGTAGGTCATTGATCAAAGGAACTTTCAAGATTTTAGTACCTATATTGCCGATTGCCGCATACATCAGACTGATATTCATTTGTCATTATGTACGAGATTACCATTCTAGAGCAGGCGCCAAAGGGAGTTGAGTGTGCAAAATATGAGGACCGCCTTCTGTAAATGGTTTTGGACTCAGAAAAGCATGCAGATTATGATTCTGGATGTTGTCAGTTATATTAGTCCCTGAAACAGTAAGTAAATTGACTGAACAAATGCTAAGAATCATTTTATTAATTGTTTAAGTAACCGTACCTAATTATTTCTTATGATATATATATCTATAGAAAATAAACTAAAAAAAGTGAGTCAGACTTGTTCAATTCCTGAATTGAGTTACGAAGATGTTTCTGAATCACAGGAATAGTTTTTTTTTTGTGACGTAATGACAAATATTTTTTTTTCATAATTTGACCTATATTAGTGCTATGAGACCTCGCTTCACGCCAAATTTTAAAATTCTAGGTCAACGGGAAGTATCCTATAAATTTTGATTCCCTTGGGGTTGTCGAAATACACGCATTTTTATGACATAAACGGCCGTACCTTTTTTTTGGTTAACTTTATTTTTTTATTATTAAATTCAAAGTCAAAAATAATCTTTACACTTAAAAATATGTCCCACGAAACTGTTCATTGGTTCATCAGATTTTCATACAAAAATTAAAATATTTAAATTGAACGTTCTAAATGTTGCGAAGTCTATGCGAAGCAAGCAGAGCGGAGGGGAGGGGGATCGTGTACGGGAGGCGTAGGTGGGTAACAACATGCAGAGTTGAAATGTGTTAGATAGAACAACGAAATCTTGAAGGTATGTTTTTGATAAATGTATTATGTTTTGTAAAAAGTCGTGAAAAAAAAATGATATTTTATGATGTTAGTAATACAGTTCTGCAAGGTTGTTAGTGTTATACAAATGATTTTGTATATGAGAAAAGCTAAATCGGTTGTGCACGTAGATCGCTGCAAATTGGCGCCGCTTTGGCAAAATGGGGTTTCAAAGACCCATCAGGCATCAGCTGTGATTGTGGACTGTGGTACGTGCCGTTGTTCAAAACATAAGCTAGATGTTGGAGTGCCTCTAGTGACCGTACACTTGCATTTAGGAGGACCTCATTATCTAATGTTACCAATGCTTGCTGATCAACCTTTGAGGTTATTGTCTTAGCCGCACTTGCTTGTGGCGACCTTAAAAAATCAAAGTCCCCAGGACTTACAATAATACTTAAAACTAAGCGACTACACGCTAAGGGCTTGTTAGGTACAGAATAAGGTTTAGGGCGTCGTTGGGAGAAGACAGCAAAGAACGAGCTAGATTAAACATAGGTTATTATTTTTTTTTTATGAATTTTGAACTACGGGCTCAGTATGAGCTAACTATTCAAAACTATGCAAGTGTAAGATTCACGGTCAAAGATAGCGTAATGTAGCCCAGTAACTGGGTCTTCGATTTTTCATCTACGGTTATCGCAAACTTGAGTAAGTTACAATCAATCAGTTTGCAGACGACCTCGATAGGCAAGGATTTCAACTTCAGCTGTGTTTGGCGGCGAATTGCTCACCGCGGCGTCTAAGTTTTACGCAGTCGCCTATAAACCCAAACAATTTTAAGAGTTTTCTGTGTCACGAATGGAAGAAGAAAAGAAGAACCTTGCAGTGTGGTTAATCAACAAATCCCATACTCCAATTTAACCACAGGAACTTCGCAACTCACATATGTTTAAAAATCGCCTAACTTCACATCAGTTCGGGACCGGCAGCCGAGCAGTGTAGACGTATCAACTCTTATCTCTTGGTATGTTATATTTTAATAACTTTATTTCTTTATGTGCTCACTATCCGAGCACTTTGTGTGGTTATTGTGAATGATAAAGCAAGATAAGTTATGATATATATTTATTTTGTTTTGTTATTTTGCAACTGATAAAATCTTCAATTGGAAAATGGAGTGTTTTATTGTAGTTGACATTTATTATTGTTGATATGATTGATAAGCGTTTTCTGTTTTATAGTTAGTGAGATTGGGTGATGATGTAAAGTAATGATGTCTGTTTAAATACCTAACCATCTTCAATTCTTCATTTGCATTATACCTAGTTGCCGCTTGTTATATCATATATTCTAAGATATTGCGACTAGGGTAGGCAGGATATTGTGTTCCCCTAGTGGGCTTGTGGATGGCGAGCAGTGGGAAGCTCGCTGTCCAACCGTCCGGTACCTATCCGGACCGAGCCCAAGTCGTCGACGGCGCGACCGAGCTGGGTCAAAGCCTACTGGGGTCAGGGTTTTATCCGAAAGGTAGCTTAGCCCGTACGAAAGGCATCGAGGGAACAAGAGTGGGTTTTTAGTCAGTAAAAGTCTGACATTATCGCCCGCTCCTTCCCAAAGCGGGAATGTCATTAGATGATTTTCCCACCGCGAAAAAAGAAACCGTTTCCTTACGTATTTTTTTTTTATTAATTATAGTATTTACACAGACAGACAGGACAGGACTATTATTTTTTAAATATTAAGCTCTTTTTGTTGTAAGCAAAGTTTGCATCCTCTGGGGAAAGTAGCCGACCTTGATGTCTTAGGAAAGACACCATAAGCTGTAGAAATGGTATTTAGTAGCTAAAAAGGCCAGTCGTCGAAAGTGACGTGAACGAAAGATCCTGTCGGCGAAACGTCCACAGTTGAAAGATTCTGTCGGGGAAACGTCCATAGTTGAAAGATCCTGTCGGCGAAACGTCCATAGGTGAAAGATCCTGTCGGCGAAACGTCCACAGTTGAAAGATTCTGTCGGCGAAACGTAGATAGTTAAAAGATCCTGTCGGCGAAACGTCCATAGTTGAAAGATCCTGCTGGGGAAACGGAAATAAATGAATCGTCCTTTCGGCGAACAGATTGGACTGTTTGCCGACCGGACGATTCATTCGTTGACGAATTTGTCGTCGGAGAACGGTTGCACAATTCGCTTAGCCAGTATCGAATTATTCTTGAAATTAAGTACTTATTGTTACTGTCACAATCACGTTTGACGACCGGTTATTATGTTACGTACGAGCAGCGGCCAGCGGCTTCGCCCGCTTGATAATAGGTTTCTCCGTATAAACTTTGGGCCCCTGTTTCATCCCGATAGGGGGCGAATTTTGAAAAATCTCTCTTAGTGCTCGCCTACGTCATAAAAGCAAGCCTTGTGCAAAATTTCACGATCTTAGTCCAAGTAGTTTTGGCGGTGCTTTGATATGTCAGTCAGTTTTTCCTTTAATTAACCGACTTCAAAAAGAAGGAGGTTCTATGTTCGGCTAATTTTTTTTTTCTTTTTCTTAATAGTATATATTATTATCAAAAACTAGCATTCGGTAGAAATAAGGTATAGTGTAGTGTAACGTCTAGGTGTTTATACAGGCTGGTCAAAGCGGATTTATAACATTACATGGGATTATTGTAAACTCCATAAGATTATAATGATTGTAGAGTCTGTCTAAAAAGTTAAACGACTTGGGAAATTATTAGGATAAAATGAAATCGGATGTAATCAACACTGGTTCAATAATCAAGGTTGATTAAGAGATCTTCATTATTGTCTACTAATTGAAGAACCATCTAAAAAGTATCGAACATAAGTATTTTTTAAATGATTAAATATTATACAAAATTCCCAAGTCGGTTGACTGTTTAGATAGACTATAGCGCGAGCCTTCCACATAATAGGTACCTATAAAAAAAACTTGCAATATATATGGAATGCTCAATATTTTGTGAATAGATCATTCCGAACAAAATAAAACTCAACTTAACTTTCTTATAGTAACTAAACTACTACATATTTGAGGAATAGTTATTTTTTTTAGGAGATTTATTACAAGCATCACCGGAAATGTGCCGAATTTTATAATATGTAGGTAATATTTTTTTTATTATACCTACAGAAATTTATTGATATTTTCCCATGTCTAGGTATCTATATTATTAGGCTTTCTTATTCTGCGTGGTTATTACAGGATCTACCAAGTTTTCAACTAATTACCTACTGTCTAAAAATGTTAAGGCTTTTGTCGTATTTTTAAAAAGCTACAAACTACCTAAGTATATATTTTATGCTATGAAGGGAAAAAATACTTATAAAGTTACTTCATACCTAAAATTATTTTTGCTCTTGAAAAAAAAACGCTCTCGAGTTTGTCTGTTTAGCGGCAATCCTAGCTGTCCTAGTCAACACAACTGATTTTTATACGAATTTCACTAATGGAAAGACACATACATTTTTTGCAATCGTGCGTAGTCGGTAACTATAAATTTTTTAAACGTAATTAAAACCGGAAAAATCTATGGCTGTTCGAATTTCGAATGTAACAAAAAAACATTCACGTCCTTGCCACAAAATAACTTAAAAAAAAAACATCAAATTGACAACTTTTTTTTTCAAGTCAGCTGAAAAAACTAA
Source organism: Mythimna lalbum (assembly GCA_949319445.1). Classification (NCBI taxonomy): domain Eukaryota; kingdom Metazoa; phylum Arthropoda; class Insecta; order Lepidoptera; family Noctuidae; genus Mythimna; species Mythimna lalbum. The sequence goes on along the minus strand of OX439357.1, from coordinate 10,971,970 downwards.
AAAGCCAGCTGCGTAAATAACTTTAAATTAAAACTGAAAAGAAAAAAACAAGTTCAGTCCAAAAGTGTAGAAAACAATTTAATTACCTACTACTTAAACATTGAAATAATTTCATAATCGAGTTCGATACACGAGTAATAGTTAGTTAGTTAGCCCATTTATGTCCCACAGCTGGGCAACTACTTACAACTTTTACCCACTGAGAGGACCTTAGGGGTAGTTGTCCAGCTCATCTCTCCTCACAAATAAAACAAATGATAAATAATATGAAAAATATTGACTGCAACAGTCGGGAGTTCGGGACCTCGTATTGGATAGAATGATTTTATCATTTTAGTCTAGATAATTTAACCCCTCGAGCGCCGATTGTATCTACCTACGTACATACGTCTATAGGTACTACTTGAATGACCTTGAAAAGCGCTTAATTGTCGTTTTGTAAGTACAAACGTTTGTACGAAATTTCTTTGTTTTTTCTAGAAAAATCCTGAAAATGTTAATTTTTTTTCGGTGATTTACGAAAAAACGCGCAATTACGTAATAATAATACCGCACGTCGCGCGAGGGTTTAGTCTTGTTGGCAGTCTGGTAAAAATAGGATTTATCGCATCTGGAAATTCCAGGCATATATTATTTGGTTAAGAAAACGCTCTTCTAAAATTTTCCTGCCTATCCAATCAGTGCATTGGAAATTTTACCTACTTGTTACAAATAAGGTAGATACCTACTCCAAATTCTTGCATAGTTGCTAGCAAGTTATCTTCGATAACAAACTCATAGTCACTGAGTGTCTGATAAGCCTCTTAGAAACTATGCATTCTCAAATCACATTAACTGTATTGAAATGGGCAACTGTGTGGTGTCCCGAGTCGGAAGGTCCAGAGGCTATCGTCGAAACGGTGACAATCCGACGCCATCAGAAACGTAAGTAGCAGTAGTAAGCGAATGCCTATCATCTTTCATTATTTACCTGGTAAATCATGAAATAACTCGGACTCTCAAATAACGGGAGTGTCAGACTTTTTCCAACTACCACTCACCTGAGTTCAGCCCCCCTAGCCAAGTTACAACTGTTTCGCTTGCGTCGAACGTTTCAAGTTGACCTTGCCGCCAATTCTTTTGTTCTGACCACGTGACTGAGCGTTGTGATGACATCATTCCCGTACATTTGACGCTTTCTACTAGCGTTTTAATTATTGCAGATTAGCAATTTGGTTAGGGCCTAGTTACCTATTGGCTACAGATGCCCCTTTTCGTTCTAGGTTGTGGCAACTTTTTCGAACAATCCCGCAGCCCTAGCAGGCATCAGTTCTAGTGGGCCTGTTCATTTTGCTGACATCTCTATCTTGCGCCCACTATGGCTGGGTGGCACGAAAGCAGTTTTAATTCATTAGATACGAAACGGGTTTCTTTTTTGATCCTACTCTAGTCACATTGAAGTTCTTAATAAGTAGAATATAAAAGGTAGTTCGGTAGTACAACCATCAATGTCTAGGAGCACGCTTACCTAACATAAGTTAGGTTTTTTCTCCTCATAATGCATATTTTAAAGTTATTCCAATATCATGCGATTCATTTTAAGACTTCAATAATAGGAGGAGGTTCTCAAGTCGGTGTTAAAAAAAGAAAAAACCAAATCAGAAACTCCAGTTGAATGCAAATTAACGTATTTACGTACGTGGGTAACCAAATGCCGATTTACCAATAAAAAACTTTATTTACCACAAACAATAAGTAATTAGTCCAGTCAACAATAATCCAAATCACAGTTAGTACTAGAGTTCCGTTATACTATCGCCTCGGTCGTTAGATAAAATCACTTCGCACACTTAGGTAGATCGCTCTCGTTCGCAGTCGAAATCAAAACTGACTCCCTTCCGTTCGGGGGCTCGTATTTATACGCGGAGCAAAGAAAATTCTAGATACTGACGTCTCAGGATAGATCCAGAACAATAGAGTTGCATCGCGGGGCCATAAATCAATTTTATTACTTTGTCCTTCGCGAGTCACTCACGCGAATTTCGACTCTATTGTTAATGTCGGAAAGTACCATTTCCCTTATCCACCTACAGATACCTATAGATTACATACCTACTAAATAGTAGGTACCACGAGTACTTATGAAGGAATGTTCCAGATCTTGCCAGGCTAGGTAGGTACTTTGGTTCTAGAGCTTTCGAACAGGAATGCGTTTTAATTATTCGTTGCCACTCTTTATTTTGTCGGAGATAAGACATGTTGAAATTTAACGGCGTAACAGTATATAACTTTTTACCCAAAGGGTAAATACGGGACCCTATTGCTAAGACACCCGGAAGGGAACGGAACCTTTCGTGCACGAGTCCGACTCGCATTTGACAGGTTTTTTCCAAAAGTTGGTTATAATAAAAAAAAAACATGTTAGTATTACAGATAATATGGTGTCGCTTGTGATAGAAGATTTCGGGGTCTACAAGGAGAAGACGGTGAAGAAGTTCACGTGGAGGACCACTGGGGAGTCGGAGATATCTGTCATATCTTACGGGGCTATCGTCCAGTCTATCAAGGTAAGATGGTGAATACAACACAGCGACAGCAAACAACAATGCTATCGCCATGGTGCTAGTGGGCAGCAGACATCTAAAAGCTAATGCTTAAAGTCGAATCTATAATGTTACAATACACGCAAATGCTCGTTAGTCAGGGAGGTACTATTGTAATGTAATGCTCAAAGTCGTATCTATAATGTTACATTACACGCGAATGCTCATCAGTCAGGGAGGTAGTATTCTAATGTAATGCTCAAAGTCGAATCTGTAATATTAAATTACACGCGAATGCTCGTTAGTCAGGGAGGTACTATTGTAATGTAATGCTCAAAGTCGAATCTGTAATGTTACATACACGCGAATGCTCATCAGTCAGGGAGGTAGTATTCTAATGTAATGCTCAAAGTCGAATTTGTAATGTTACATTACACGCGAATGCTCGTTAGTCAGGGAGGTACTATTGTAATGTAATGCCCAAAGTCGTATCTATAATGTTACATTACACGCAAATGCTCGTTAGTCAGGGAGGTACTATTGTAATGTAATGCTCAAAGTCGAATCTATAATGTTACATTACACGCGAATGCTCGTTAGTCAGGGAGGTACTATTGTAATGTAATGCTCAACGTCGTATCTATAATGTTACATTACACGCGAATGCTCGTTAGTCAGGGAGGTACTATTGTAATGTAATGCTCAACGTCGTATCTATAATGTTACATTACACGCGAATGCTCGTTAGTCAGGGAGGTACTATTGTAATGTAATGCTTAAAGTCGAATCTGTAGTGTTAGGTATATTACACGCGAATGCTCCCGGTGAGCGATGAGGGGTGTGTTCCCATAACGTTTTGTAAGTATGCGTGGTATATCTGTCGCAGACATCTGGTTAAATTAGCCATCCAATTGGACGCCTAGGCCGTTCATTAATTCTTGTAGAAGGTTTTCAGTTTCGTCTTCTGAACAAGCCATTAAAGTTGGCCTGATAAATCCTATTACCATTTAATTCCAGACCCCGGACAGACTAGGAGTCAAGACAGACATAGTCCTCGGCTTCGATGACCTGGATGGCTACGTGAACTGCAACACTCCATACTTTGGAGGCACCATCGGGAGGTGCGCCAACCGCATTGGCAACGCCACCTTCGAGATAGATGGCACGACCTATAATGTGGCGAAGAACCAAGGCAAGGACCATCTGCATGGAGGGATTATTGGATTTGATAAGGTATGTAGTCACGTAGTCACAGGTATTTACCGATAGGTTTGGCAGAGAATGAAACAAAATACGTTTGTACTAAATACTATAAAAAAAAACAAATAAAAAAAAACTTGTCACCTATTTTTTTTTTATAGTACAAATAGTGCTACTTGGTACGATGGATTTGGTCTGTAGTACCAAGTTCCAGCGATTGTTAGCATTATTATGAGGAGAAAACATTGAGGCGAAAAATCTTCTAGGCACAGACTGAATGAAATATATGTAACTTTAGTACAGTTGCTCCTAGCATACTGCATGCCTGTATTATACAGGCTAGGGAGGTGCAGCTAAAACGGAATTCATAAACCTTTAGCCAGTTCAACGTGCTCTGATAAAAATAAGGAATCCAATTTTAAATACCTCAGTTAATCAACCAAAATCTGAATCAAATCAGTAATTAGCTCACAGTGTGAAAACCACCACCACCACCACCACCTATATTGTCGAAATTGTTTTATAAAAACGCAATGTGCTTGAAAAGAAGAAAAAATACAATAACGAAAGTTTGTTGTCCTTTATATTCCTTCATCTTTCAGGTTGTCTGGGACTACACGATAGTAGGCACTAAGGTCGTCTTCAGCTACTTTTCCAAGGATATGGAAGAAGGTTACCCCGGAGACCTGGTGACCACCGTGACCTACGAAGTGACCGACGACAACAAACTCCACGTGGACTTCAAGGCGTCGACCACTAAGAAGACGGTGGTCAACCTCACTAACCACTCGTATTTCAACTTGGCGGGACATGATGCGGGTTCAGGAGAGCTGTATAAGCACTATGTGGTTATAAACGCTGACAAGTAAGTGATGCTTTTTTAGGGTTACGTACCCAGAGGGTAAAACGGGACCCTGTTAATAAAATTCTGCCGTCCGTTCATCTATCTGTCACCAGACTGCAGTTGAAATTTTCACAGATGATATATTTTTGTATCCGCTGTAACAAAAAGTGCATCTGATGGTAAGCAGAGATGCAATGATTGATAATGAAGCGCACTACTTTCTTAAGACCTTATACACTCTAGCCTTGAAGATACCAAAATTGTATTCGGAGGGGAACTCCACAGAAAAGTGATAAAAGTAAAAACAGGTTACTGTATAAAAAGTGAACTAATGTGATAGAAACAACATAATTATCTGTACAAAAATAGAATTATCAAAATCTGTTAATTTAGCGAAGATAACGCTTAACAAGATTATATATAATAGTAGATTATTATCAGAGGGATATAGCAGTGTCTTATGTATGTTGCATTTCAATACGCCAGAGTGTCACGAAGAATTCTGGGGGTTAAACCCCGAGTGCAGCGAGAGAATTTAGTGTTGAAATAATTAAGCCCAAAGCACTATTGGGGCTAGGGTTATCCTACCTGGGGCCAGGGTTATCTTACTGGGGCCAGGGTTATCCTACTGGGGCTAGGGTTATCCCACTGGGGCCAGGGTTATCCCACTGGGGCCAGAGTTATCCGAAAGGGAGCTCGAGCCCCGGTATGAAGGCTAGAAGGAACGAGGTAGGTTTTAGTCAGTACGAGTCTGACACTATCTCCCGCTCCGCCTAAGAGCGGAGGTAGTCAATGGATGATTTTTCCGCACCATAAAAAAAGCCCAAAGCACGGTATTTTACATTTTTTTTTTTTTTTTGATAGGTTTGCGCTTGACCGCTATCTCACCTGATGGAAAGCGACGATGCGGTCGACGATGGAACGCGCTTACGCGCGGTTTTTTACATAAAATAACTCGCTACTTTTCTTTATAGAATCACCAAAACGGACTCCAGTTCGATACCGACTGGTGGATTCGTCGCCGTTCAGAACACACCATTCGACTTCACTGTCCAGAAGAGGCTTGGCGACGCCATGGCTGCTGGTGGCAACCTGTTTGATGACAACTATTGCATTGAGACCCTTGGGAAACAGGTGAGTTGAGGATAAGCATCTTAACTTACAAATTAAAGAGCTAAAATTGAGTTTTTGACTCAATTTTTTGGATTCCGTACCCAAGGTTAAAACGGGCCTCTGTTACCAAGATTCCACTGTCCGTCTGTCAGTCACCAGGCTGTTTCTCTTGAACCATGATAGCTAGACAGTTGAAATTTTAACATTTTATGCGGCACCGCAGGCAAGTGAGGTTAGTCCCGTAGGCCATCGATTCGTAAGAGAGTATCAATTGTTTGTTCCACGTTGGATCGTAACCGTCATTATCAATTTTAGCTGAAAGACGTCCACAGCTGAAAATAAAACTCCCCCAAGTGTCGCCACTACTAACGGACCTGTGCGTCTCGCATCAATCGAACCTATTCTCGCGACTCTCACCAGGTCCATCTTGTAGGAGGCCTTCCAACGCTGTCTCCCAGTACGTGATCGCCACTCTGGACAGAAACTTTCAGCCCCATCGAATCATCATTCTACGAGCAATGGGTGGCTGCCTACTGCCATTTGAGTTCCGCGTTAGTGCGGTCTGTGAAATATTACCCCAATATTAAATAATGATGAGAAACTGTAAACATCCTAATCATCATTACTAATGCCACCAGATCCTTTCTTAAAAACTCTTTATTTCTGTCTCCAGGTCCTAACCCTCGCCGCATACGTAACCCATCCATCAACGGGCCGCCTCCTCGAGATCCACACCAACCAACCAGGAATCCAGTTCTACACATCTAACTCCTTACCAGCCCCTACCGAACCAGCTCTGATCGGGAAGGGCGGGGTCGGGTACCGTCGCCACGGAGCATTCTGCCTTGAAACCCAGACCTACCCAGATGCCGTACATCATAGCAACTTCCCCACGGCCTTCTTGGTACCTGGAGAGCAGTACTTACATCGCGTGGTGTATAAGTTTGGAATTTATGATTCTAATAAAGTCGTTGAAGCGCCTACTGTGATGGGCGCTTAGAATGTCATATTTTATTAAATAAATAAAAGCGAAATCAAAAAAAAGAATTACAAGTTTAACCTACTCCTCTAAAACTAGGATTTGTTAACAGTGATAAAATAAAGGCCTTTTTATTAGAAAACTTATATAATCATTATAATACCCCCCTTTTTGATGGGGGTTAAAAATATAACTAAGTAAGTAAAGAAAGAAAAAATCACGAAAAAACATTTACTTGACAATCGACAGTCCATGTCATCATCATCATCATATCAGCCAAAAGACGTCCACTGCTGGATATAGGCCTCCCCCAAGCGTCGCCACAATGACAGGTTCTGTGCGTCACGCATCCATCGGATTCCCGCGACCCAGTCTCGTCTCAGTCCATGTAGGTATTTTACACAAACTGAATAAAATAAAACTATACAATAATGTAATATAGGAAAAAAATGTGACAAAAAAAAACTTTTTACAAAAAAAATATAACCGACTTCAATGATAAAAAACACTGAAAAGTATCAAATAACTTTAATTTTGGAATTCGGTGTTTCTATAATAGTTTAGTCTCTTCGTTATTTAACACCGACTTCCAAAATTATAGTTATTTGATACTTTTCAGTGTTTTTTATCATTGAAGTCGGTTATATTTTTTTTGTAAAAAGTTTTTTTTATTTTACACTTTTTAGTTATGGTACCACCACTAAAAAGTACCCCTCAGTCAAACTTAAATACCTTATAGTCAGAGCGCATCTCATAACGGTTCTAATAATCCCAAACACGGTTAGATTACATTAATTTACCTTTCGGCTTCATCATCAGATCAGTTCGATATATCCTCTCCCCCTCTTCTTTCAAACAGTCATTAGACTAGATGCTGGAGAGGGAAAGGATATATCGAACTGATCTGATGATGAAGCCGAAAGGTAAATCTTTCAATCAGTCATTAGACTAGATGCTGATAATCCCGGCTGTAGCATCAGGCCAATTTATGTCAACATTGCAATGTACTTAAAATTTAGTCCTGTTTAAAATGAGCCCAAACACGACTACGGTGCTGTAATTTCAAGGTTTGTACTTTTCCTGATGCTCCTGGCTTCAGCATCAGGTCTCTATGTACCTCGGTGTTCTTTATTAGCAGTACGTTTATCCACACATCGAGCCGTTTTCAATGAGCCTAAACTCGATATATCTGCTGTTTGTTGTCGAGGACTTAGGTACTCTGCAGACTATCCTGACTGCAGCATCAGGTCATGACTTGATGATCATGAGACCAAATGTGGCAAATGCCCTATCAAACATCAAAACAATTTACTAAAACAGTCCTTGCCTGTTCGAGTAACTTCTTACTGTTAGGAGTTGTACCTTCCATCATCAGCCCAGCTACCTGAAATGGTGACGACCATACGCAAATACACAAGATACTTCATAAAATATGCGAAAATCAATAAGTGAGCCTATAAAATTTGAAGGTTGCCCTCGATTTCTCCAAGATCCCATCATCAGATCCTAATTTGGTGATAATGGGACCACCTCAGAACTATCTCCTTTCGAACAAAAAAAGAATTTTGAAAATCCGTCCACATTTGGGGGAGTATTCGACGAACAAACATACAAAAAAAAAAAAAACATACAAACAGCCGAACGTAGTACCTCCTCCTTTTTGGGAAGTCGGTAAAAAAGGCTGTAACAAAAAGGCTCATTTCAGCAATAAAGATACAGAGGCCTTAGAGTGTTACCACACCAGTCGATCGATCGTCGTTCGATGCCATCTATCGATAGTAGAATGGATTAGTCGACGTCGATCGACAGTTTCTACCAGACTAATCGATCGATTGTCGATCGATGGTAAAATGCGTCCTCTTGTGAATACATTTCTAAAGAAACTGATGGAATATAGCGGGGGTTAATCGATCAACGTCGACCGATGCCATCGACCGGCAATTGATCGATTGGTTTATCGACCGATATCCATCGATCAAATTAAAGCTAACACACCAATCGATCAACGATTGATGTTGTAACACCCTTACGACGATGCTGCACTCGCACGACTGACATTAAAACAAAATAGCTTTTGCCCGCGGCTTCGCCCGCGTACCTAAAATATAGCCTATGTTACCTAGGAATAAAACAGCTTTCTATCGGTGAAAAAAATTTGCATTCTGACCAGTACTTCCAGAGAATATCTCCTACAGACATAAAAACAAATTTTACCTCTTTATAATATTAGCGAGAAAGATGGGATGGAACTATGTAGCTCCATTCCTTTTTGGTCATCAAATGAATTGCGTTAAGAGCTGGTGGTTTAACCTCATGATCTTCTACTGTCCATCATGTGGCCTCTGGAATGTTAGACAGCAAACGAACTTCGGTTTTGGATTTAACTTGCATTTTGGAATCAAACTACATGCTATCTCAACATTGTTTTATTTCGTTTTACTGCAAAATAATAACAACAAGATACGACTATAGAAATTTGAAAAATTAACAAATATTTAATTATTAAATTACCTAATTGACATTTTATTGAAATGTTGTTAAATTAAAATATTGTCATGATTATAAAAAAATACATCATTCCTATTTAAACATTATAATAATTAATAATTATCATAATTTTCAAAAAAAAAAACGTAAATTAAAATGAAAGAAAAGGGAGTTACAGTGCGTTTCACTTAAGACGTTCCTTTGCCGTAATGTTGGCAATACGGAAAATCAGTGTTGCAATATTTTTAGCAATTAAATTACTTAATATTAGGGAGATTAACTGATACTTCGTTACTTTTAACAATTGCTTTTTGCTTTTTTTTTTAAATTATTTATTTGCATAAAGTATAGGACGCTGGGCTCCATTCCGATTGTCCTGAAATTCTTTCAAATATCGAAAACGCCACGCCACAATATCGTTCCTCTCTATTAACAACTTTCTTTTAGAACTGCTTTTTTAAATAAAATCCCATTCCCCTCATAATTCTCCAAAAAGTGTTGCAACTACCGTTAAAATCGATTTCGTTTCGCATTTTGGGGAAAAATTTCGGTAGAGTAGGCAACTCTTTTCTTTATCCCTTCTTTTTTGTGTAGACAGACAGGGGAGCCAACATTACGCCGATGTAACTTCTTAAGTGAAACGCACTGTAGTGATAGTGTGACGGGTGACAGGACAGAATGGAAGAGAAAAACGTGTTGCGCCGACTACAAGTATTATGGGATAAGGGCAGGAAGAAGATTCACAGTAAATTGAATCAAATTAAGTATATAGCTTTTCCATTATAAAGTAAAATTACTCCTTCGTCCTTAATTAGTACATTATTTAACTTATTAAAGAAATCTATGAATATAAGATTCGAGATAATTAAGTATCCTCTTGCTCGCCACGGTAGTTAATAAGTATTTTTCAATACACTTACTCGAAAACCAGCCCCCACGCATCACAAATTGCGTGCCTAAAAGTGGCAGTGCCACTTTTAGGCATGCAATTCAATGTTTCCCGCACCAGTGCGGAAAAGTTCACGAACTCATCCCTGCCACACTTGATTGAATGGGCGCTAAGCGATCCCCACGAGTCTTTATAAGTGAGTTGAAAAATGTCGTTTGATACACTTGGAAATTGGTCGCTGCAGCATTCGGTTCAATAACACCAAATTCTGACAAACATTGTCCATTTGGATAAAAATGTACTATTTCTGTTTTTTTTTTCAACCGTTCTTTTGTTGCAGTCGATGGCGCTCAAAAGGCAAGTATCTAAACTCATAAAAATTACAATCTAAAAACATAATGAACCCTATAACGAAGATTCAAGTCCGTTTTTCCCGTTTTGGCTGCTGTCTCCATTCTGGTTGTTGTACGTGTCTCCCCAAGTCAGGTTCAGACTCCTCTTCATGCAATCATCCAATGGTGGGATCAGAGAACGTGGCAGCAAGAATGTTGATAGGTTAAACAGATCCAGGAAAACTTTGTAGCGGTCACTAGAAAAAATAACAACAACTTAATATCTTCATTGTATCACACAACGTAAGATTAATTAAATAACAGATAGACAAACACGAAATTGTGTATATTAGAGGAAGTTTAAAAGTGGCGCCTATGACTGCTGAAAAGTTGAAAAGAAAACGTTTGTCTTGGATGAAACATCATGATACTAAAAGAGTTCTGCGTATATGTGTAGGATGGAGAGGGAGAGGGAGGCCAAAGAAAAGATGGATGGATTGTGTGAGGAGTGATGCGAAAGAATAGGGAGTTAGTGATAGTGTGACGGGTGACAGGATAGAATAGAAGAAAAACTTGTTGCGCCGACTACAAGTAATGAAGGATAAGCCAAGGGCAGGAAGAAGAAGGCTTATGACTACTCGGTCAGAAACTAGGACATCTGAGTAAAGCCCAGATAATATAATGTCATGGACGCGTATTCGTCATTATACGCTTGGTGTACGCCTGCGTGAAGCTTACTTACAAAACTGAAACTCTGTCGCCGAAACTGCATCGTCACGACGTCGACGATGGCACGAAGAAGATGAAGAATACGTGTCAAAGATGTACAAAGGAAAACTGGGACTGTTTAAAGTGGTTTCCAAAGCACGAAGAGCAGTGGTGGCCGACTGGTAACGGTCCCGACTTACGAGTTGTAGGTCGCGGGTTCGAACCCAACCAAGATCACCACTGCTCTCAAAACGGTAAAGGAAAACATCGTGAGGAAACCACTTTATCCTAGAACCAAAAATTCGAAGACATGTGACATCCACCAACCCGTACTGGATCCACGTGGTGGATTACGGCCCGTTCTCTCTCCTAGAGAGACTGATTATGCTTTAGATGCAAAACATGGACGTGTCTCGAAAATTTAATAGACGGTCATACATAAACTGACCCTGGAAAGCACTTTAATCTTGTAAATCGACGAGTATGTTTTACTTTGCCACGATCTACTCTAAACCTATTGATGGTAAAGTTATTAAAAATAGTGGTTACCTTAGTGTAGAGCGAAGGTACTGGTATCCAGATGATCCTCCTGTACCAAGCTGCATCGATCCTATCATGCGCTGCACCATGATCACGTGGTTGTCTGAGGAAAGCACATAATTTTAATGCTTGTACTTTACATAAAACTAAAGTAGGAGACTATGGATATGACAGCGAATAGAGAAGAATGCAAGAAGAAGAGACTGACTCTGCCTCTAAATGGATTGGCACAAGGGCTGGAGAATATGGGCATCATCACAATTTCTGCAAGATTGGCTACAGAGGCGTCACGGCGTGCTCACTTCCTGCTTGATACAGGCCCTCTACGAACACTGTTGTTTCGAGAGGTTCCTGTTTCCAATTCGGCGGGAAGAAACGCTCGCATATTACCAATGTGCGAATCGTCCAGAGGACACAGTGGAGCTTACGGTAGAGGTCTCCCCGCGCAAGTGTAGTACTACCGTATCCTCGTGGAGAGGAGTGGCGGGGGCGACCTCTTGCTTTTGGGCCTGATTCAGATCATGTCTCGTAATGCGAGCGGAGGAAAAAGTGACGAAGAGGCAAACGTCACACCACCGCAGCCGCAAGAAATGCTCCGGGTACCGCGTCTGGACTAGAAGGGTGATTCGCGCCCACCGTGAGTACAGGCTTGTGCGGACGGCCATCTACATATTGCTTGCCGTCTAAAGACCAGGCCCGGATCAACGGTGCCTTGCGTTCCTCGCGCTACAGCCCCGTCATTATTAGGACCTGTACCATGACGTTTAAAGTAAGATATCTGGAATAAGCATAAAACAATCTTACTTTGAACGTCATGGTAACTCCTCAGATTAATGAGAGGCAAGGCATCGTCAGTAAATGTAATCTACATTCATAGTCAAATACATCTGAGTACCTAACGCCGCATTTGGTTTAAAGATTTAACTAATAATACTTACAACGCCATTTGGTGATGAGACTGTCCATATCCATGAGCAGGGTGAGCAGCTGATGCGGCTGCGAGAACCGTGGTTCGTCTCTGTAGAATGTGATCATGATGGCGCCTTGCAGGGCTTTGTGGGACAACCTGAAAAAGGACAAGCGTTCATATCGTGCAACAGGAGTCACAAATTCACTTTCAGGCATTTGAGACGTTCCTAATGAAAAACCTAATGCTACTTTCCAATTCTTGGTACAGTGATTAAATCAACTGGCGAATTTTGCGTGTTTCATACATTATACCTGTATTCCCTATAGGAGAAGATAGTGGTGATAATTATTTCCATAGCCACTCATATTGATGCCTATAAGGTGAAAGTCACGGATTCGACCTTGGTCAAGTTTCGCTAGATAGCGCTGGACCACTCGCTGAACTCAAAATTTTAATTTATTTTGTTTTTAATGTATGGGAGCATTATAAAATGGTATTTGCTAAAACTCGGACACTAGTTATTGGTTAACTCTCCGAATTCGGACTGTTCATTTTGTATACCGCTATGCTGAAGCACCTTAAATGTGGTCATTACCATAATTCAGACTGTAATTTCAAGCTTCTAATACCTAACACTTTATTTCACCAAGGCAAACAAGTCGAAGAACCCTCAGGTGTGATGCTCAGGAGCCAAAGAGCCAGGAGAAGCAGGACTAATTAAACTTTACATGCTGTAATGTGGTATCCACACCAACCTTCTTTCTCCCCGGGACCTTAGCGCGTCGTGGACAGCTGGGTCGAAGATTGAGCGGTAGATCTCACGACGGTTCTCAGCATCTTGCAGGCGGTGACGACGGACTGTCTCGTTGGTTTCCAGCTGAAAATAGAAATTAAATTTTAAGAACGATGTGTTGATTCCAAATCTTTCGATTCTCTCTCTCTTTCGTAGAGGGCCCTTCAAACCATAGAACACAGGAATTATACAGTAGCTTCTGTTCTGTGCTTCAAACAATAAAGCTATAAAAAAATTGAGGCCACATATACCACGTGTATGCTACGCATTATGACATTAGACTCTTGAATTTCCTTGGAAACAGATAACTTACGTGGGACGCGTGTGTAGTGCGTAGCATACGTTGTCTCAATTTGTCTTTAGCCATGTTTGCTTTGTTCATGCAGAAGCTACCCTCCAATCGTGGTCCAAACATTTGTAGTGACAAATACATATTAACAGCCAGTAGACAAGAGACAGGTCAGAGCCAGACCAGAGTCTTTCTACAGAGTGGTCAATTTTGTGAGTATATTGTTCAGTCCGGTCTCATCTAAATTATTAGCAAAATAGGTACTTGTATCCCTTCGAAAGAGCACGTTTACGAAGAGTTCGTACTGCTACACAGAGTTGTGATTTTTTTGTAGTCGGATTAATCTTAAGGTAGATTTGCCATAAGCATTCGACACAAGACCGAAGACCTGGTGAAGGTGGCGGAAATTCAATGGATGTGAGACGCACAGGAGAGGTAGTTGTGTTGACGCTTGGGGGAGGCCCATATCAAACAGTGGACGTCTTACGACTGAAATGATGAGGATTCGACACATAAAATCAGATGCTTCAATATCTTCCTTTCATGAGTAAGTTTCAGGTCGAATTTAATTCAGAAGTTTAACCCATGTTTGGTGAGACCTAGTGTTCCTCCAACCATGACTAGGAGATAAGAGCAGGTAGAAGAAGAATCTTAAACATGTACTCACCGCGGCAGCATCAATGTCTTCCTTAATCAGTTTGTTAACGGCAGCCTCAAACTTGCCCCAGAAGTTGAAGCCATGTGTCGTAAGACCTGGTGTTCGCTCCAACCAGCGCTCGATCAGGGCTAGGAGAGCTGGTTCCTGTTCGGACCTGGAAAAGGCATGATTTTATTACATACTTTTATAGAATGCTTAACGATACGAGTATTAAACAGCAAATAACACAAGATTTTTTTTACCGATAATAGCTTACAAATTGGTTTGAGCGAAGAATGGGTACGTGATGGAAACCTCTCACTATCTCTTTTGTACACACGTAACATAATGGCGATGACGTCATCATTATTCTGTTACTTGACAGTTTTCCCATCAGATTTAATGGTTTTAAAAATTATTTCTATTTGCGATGTTGGATAAGTCATATCTGATATTAATAATTTTGAAAATTGAGGCAACTATGAAATAACAATGATTTTTGCCAGGCAATCTTTTGATGGACTGAAAGGAGTTTTGGTAGCGATAGAAATTCTTTTTTTTTTCATAGAACCAGTAAAACAGTAAAATGTTCTTACTTCTGTAATGATTCCATGGCTTCAGGGTCATCTCCGAATACTGTCTGATAATTCTGGTTGTACTTGACACGCAAAGCCTGCTTCAGACCAAGCTGGAAACAGAAACAACATCACCATTAGCATAAATTTTGCTGATATTGATATTATATACAAAAATCTTATTTTCAATAATATTTCTACACCGGAAATGCACGTGAAATGTTTAAGATCTTGTATGTACCGTATACTTCGAAACAATTGGATTATTTATTACTTATTTGAAATTACTGAGAGGATAATCTACATATGTAAATATTGAGTGTGAGACGTATACCTGTAAATATGTAAGCTACGCCACTGACACGGTGTTCTTTTTATACAGGGGCCGAAACCTCAAAAAAAAAAAATGTTTTATGCAGGGGACGAAACATTTTTTTTTTAATGCTAAACTAACTGGACAGGTATCGATTGAAAATAACCTTTTTTTACAATATTTTGGACTAGGGGAGGTTAAGTTTTTATCGAGCGTAGTGAATTATAAAATTGGAAAATACTATAATTATAATATGTATACTTAGTCATTATTTATAAACTACGGGCCTTTTATCAGTAAAAGAATTTAAGATTGTGACTAAGATGTTAAAATTTTTTGTACATATCTATGGGGTCCCCGTAGCCTAGGGGCCCCATATCATTGATGAGGTGGTAACTACACTCCTACATCGTGTGGATATTATGAGCTTCCTTATACAAAATCTCAAGAACGTTCTCTCCGACCTAGGGATTGAACTCGACATTCTAACTCCGGAACCACGTGTTACAATTTACAATGCTTACGTAATAGAGAATTCGAATGAACTAATATTATAATATACCTAGTAATAGTCGCAGCCACAGATATGTCGCAGCCAATGCCATATTGATTCAAATCAATTCTAAATATAATTGCTGAAGCGAATGGAGTTAATAATTTTGTTGTCACGAAAGGCAAGTAGGTAATACCTATTAAATTAAATGTTGAAATGGATATGTTTAGTTTCTTATGTGTGCTTCTCGAAACTAAACTCATCTCAACGCTCAGTCACGTGGTTTGAACAAAGGAATCGGAGGCGTGGTGAACTCGAGGCGTTCGATGCAGGAGCATCGAAACGAAACAGTAATTATTTGGCTAGGGGGACAGTATCTTCAATAAGCTTTATTTACTAACAAAATTACCTTGTTTTCAAGCAGACGAAACTGCAAGCTCTGGAAGCCTGAGGCAGGTCGCAGATAGTGTCGGAAGTCCATGAAGTCCAAAGGAGTCATTGTCTCCAGGATCATTACTTGATCTACCAACAACTGTAAAAAAAACGAACCAAGTTTAGTGAGGAAGTTTGATTTTGATATGGTCGTCGGTCCTAACCAGTACCGGATAAGCCTCGTAGTAAGAGTAGCAAATAGCAAAGGCCCTTCGTAGTGGGAGCGGCTTGGGTGTAAATAACAAGCCACATAAATTCTAACCACTTCCAGATTTTCCATAAAGACAAGTTGGCAACTACCTATGGACCCATAGCTACCTAAAGGCCTCTTTACAAATCAATGAACGGAGTTTTAATTCGGTAACATTTTTTTTTCTTTTTTTTATTATTGTTAGGCTTGCGTTTGACCACTATCTCACCTGAAATACGAAAAACATTGGCTTAATATAGCACTGGTCCTAATCTTTACCTACTGCAGGGTCCACTTATACAATCCTCAAACCCCTGTTGCTGCTGCAGATGCCCTGGGATGTCGAAGGGCGCATGGGGGTTTGGCTACCGTAGACGCCAGTTTACGGATGGCGAGCAATTACTAGCTCACTATTCGGTAAATACACTGGTCGCCGATGCATTGCGTTCCACGCGTGCCTCACAGGGCCCGATGACAACAAGACTAGGGGCCCGTTAGTCTTGTCTTCAGGGCCGATGCCTGCTTGGGCTGCGGGATTTTTTGAAAGAGGCACCGTAGCCCTAGACCGTAAGGGGCAATTGAAGAAACAAAGAAGGGTATTAGTCTGTAAAAGTCTGACACTCGATATCATAGAAATATATAATAGGTCTTTAACTATGAAATTGCCGTTCTGCAGTATTGGCCATTTCAAATAAAAATAATTTTTGTTTGGCTAAGAATTCTAATTGCAAATTAATTTTATTTTAAAACATGGATTTTTTTTTCAAAAGTAGTCATTTGTTTATTGAGCATTTCAATCTTTTTCGTCATCATGGATACGTTAAAAATTCGAGTAATTATGGAATATGAGTACCGTCGTGGCAGCCACGCGGCACAAGCGGCACGCAACATCAACGACGTTTACGGAGCTAACACTACAAACCAACGCACCATCTGTTATTGGTTTGCTCGCTTCCGTTCTGGAAATTTTGACCTGAAAAATGAACCTCGCGGTCGTCCGAAGACTTTGGTCCACAATGACGAATTAAAGGCGATTGTGGAAGCTGATGATACACAATCTACGGCTGAATTAGCAGCAGCTTTCGACGTTAGCGTCAAAACAATATTGGTCCATTTGCGTCGAATTGCCAAGATAAAAAAGCTTGACAAATGGGTGCCCCAAGAACTCAATGATCGCCAGCGCGAAGTACGCGTCGAGACGTGTCTTGCACTGCTCAACAGACACACAAATGAAGAAAGTTTGAACCGCATTCTTACCTGCGATGAAAAATGGATTCTGTTTGATAACCGCAAGCGCTCAGCAAGTTGGTTGGATTCTGGTTCAGCACCTAAACAATGCCCTAAACGAAAACTTACCCCTAGAAAAGTGATGGTCACTGTTTGGTGGTCTAGCGCTCCGGTGTGATTCATCACAGCTTCTTACCAAACGGGGTGAGCATTACTGCAGATGTGAACTGTGAAGAACTGAACACAATGATGGAGAAGCTGGCACATCTCCAACCAGCATTGGTCAATCGCTCGTCTCCGCTGCTCCTGCACGACAACGCGCGACCTCATACTGCACAGCAGACGGTCTCCAAGTTGCAAGTACTGGGGTTGGTAGCTCTCCGTCATCCGCCCTACTCACCAGACCTTGCGCCTACAGGCTACTACTTTTTTCAGAATTTGGATAACTTCTTGGCGGGAAAAAAATTCAATACCCGAGAGGCAGTACAAAATGCCTTTGAAGAATTTGTTGCCTCCCCTCCAGCTGATTTCTTTAAGAAGGGCATCAATAAACTGCCACTGCGTTGGCAAAGATGCATTGATTGCATGGGTGATTACTTCGATTAATACAAATAAAAAATACATGAAAAAAAATCGTTTAAATATTTTCATACAAAAGGGCAATTTCATAGGTAAAGGCCTAATATATGCTCTCTATCATTTCCCAGAGGAATTATTTGATATTCCGCATAAAAAAGGGGCTAAACGGTATGGACGAGATGAAGAATATACTCGTCGGTAATTTCTAAGAATTTTAAGTCTGTAATGGCCTGTTTTTTCATGCATGTCATAAAATGCTACATCCAGATAGAATATAAATATAAGGTTGTTACAATGTAGCCGTCACCGCCGTGTGAATGATGTGAAAGTGTAAAGGAAAGCTGATACTTGATACATCGCACCATAATTTAATAACCGCAATGTTAGTACGTATAGATAAGTGGAGTGACTGTTAGCTTAAGGGGGTTAAGGACCCTGGACTGCAGAATTGTCCGAAAGAGTTATCATGACCCAGGAACGCTAAGGGCTATTGAAGCATCACGGGTGAGTATTGCTGAAAGTTTTTGATTATTGTACGTTTCACTGAAAGTTTTTGATTATTGTACGTTTTTAAGTAGATTTTAAGATAGCGAAAACATTGTATTGTTATTGTTTTAATATTGATTTTATGTAATTTTACCAAACTGTATCTATTATGAAATGGTAACATGTGGAAACGTAGTGAATTTTAGATTTACTAATAGTATATTGTATATTTAAAATGAATATATTACATTTTATATTACGATTAAACAAACTGTTGTATAATATAATAATAATATTTATTTAATTTACTTTAATGTCAGAAAATTATACAAAAGCACGTTGTTTTGAAATATAACAACAATAAATAACATATTGATACAGTAAATTATCAATACGGATTACTTAATAATATTACATCATACGAATTACTTGGTTATGCGAGTTCTTATAATAACAACTTGTGATTGTAACAGTCTTGATTAGTTTTCTATGGGTACTGAAATAGTTTAGTGTTGTTTCAGATTTTTACGTAAGATTTAGCCGTAAGATGTGATGTGATGGGTCTTGCGGACGAGCAATAGGTAGTTCGCTGTCGGACCATCCGGTAACCGACCGGACCGAACCCAAGTCGTCAACGGCGCGAGGTGATCCACACACGCCTTAAGGAGATGTCAGCAAAACCATGACAAAACTATAGAAGCCCATCAGGGTCGAAGCCTACTGAGGTCATAGATTGTGCGAAAGAGATCCCCGGGGCTCTGGAACAAAGGCGAAGAAGGAACAGGAGTGGATTTTAGTCAGTAAAAGTCTGACACGTCCTCCGCCTCCGCTCAAAATTGGGTTCAGCCTGTAAAGATAGTGTGTGTATGTTTAATAAATAAAAAAATAATAATAGCTGTACACTGCAGAACCCCTGTATTATTTTAAGTTCTTACGATCCATTTTAATGTTGTCGAGTAGATATCGTTGTCAGCGATAACACCGCCATTGAACCCATAGATAATTTATGTTACTTTTTTGGTGTACAATAAAGTCTATTCTATTCTAACACCCGAGAAAAACCAGCTAGAGATGAATACTGGGGCCTAAGTTAGCTCCGAAAGGTAGCTCAGCCCCGGTATGAAAGGCAAGAAGGAACGGGGTGGGTTTTATACTCAGTAAGAGTCTGGCACTATCTCCCGCTCTGCCAAAGGGTGGGGGATGTCATTTGGATGATTTTTACCTCTATACATCTAATCATGCAAACTTAGTTTTCATTGAACTGTTAAAGTGGCATCCCATTGGCAATGGCTTCGCTCGACTAAGCTATAGCTCGTAAGTTGGACTCAAACTATTTTATATAATTATGAGCAGTCCAATTGTGTAATATGTATTTTTTGGTGTAATAAAACTATTATTTTCACCATTGTAAGTTATTTCTCTGCAGACTGCTGAGGTTCACTAACTAGTACTTACATTATATAGATAAATATTATTTAAGTACCTATTTAATTTAGTAAATAATTATGTAGGTTTTTTTATTATTGAAAGGCTCGTGTTTGACCACCATCTCACCTGATGGTAAACGATGATGTGGTCGACGATGGAGCACGCTTGCCTAGAAGTAGTAACCTATTCACTCTTGACGTAAAGACCCCCAAGTTGTAGCTAATAAGCTTTGTATTGGTGTATTATAGGTATAACTAACAAGTATAGGAAAAGAACAAGTTTTAAAATGAGCAGATATAGAATTTGTAAACATCAATTATGTTAATTTATTATTATTATCTTCACACGGCAATGATTGCATGTGTGGACTATTTGGATGTTTGTTATTAGTGACGCCTCAACGATTGTACGGATTTCGAATTATAGTCTAAATTAGGGACAGAGGATACGGTCTCGGTGGGGTGGTACTGCGAGCTGTTATGCCTGAGTGTGGTTTTCGTACTTAGTCTTATGCGAACCACTGTACAATAACAATGGTCCGGCCCACGGGCTATGGCGGCCATAACCTTTGATGGGCTTTTTTTTTCGGTGGGAAAAATCATCCAATGACAAAACCCGCCCTTGGGTGGAGCGGGAGATAGTGTCAGACTATCTGACTAAAAATATAATAAAACCTACTGACTAAAAAGCCACCTCGTTTCTTCTAGCCTTCATACCGGGGCTCGAGTTTCCTGTTAGATAACCCTGGCCCCAACCTTTGGTGGGCTTAATCTTACCAGCCGATCTCTCTCCAAAAACAGATTAGGCGTTGCAGATTTTTCAGGGCCGAGGATCCTAGGGTTCATGTGCGTATTTCAATTACTCCTGAATAGTCTAGGAGTACATGCGCAATTGTCCCCTTTCCTGCCAAGCATGCTCTGCACAGGAGACTGTCTGTGATGCCTATTGTGCGGAGGTGCTTATTCAGTGTGCAGTTTCCGATGCTGGTCCCCGCTACCAGGCGTAGGATACCTCTATCCAGTCTCATGCTTTTTTTTTAAGTTATGTACTGTGAGATAATATTCAACATTTATGCGAGCGCAACTACTGGCAAACACGAATAAAATTTAATTTAACTCGATTAAGCGATCAGAATCCATTCGTTTCACTCGAAAACGTAGAAAAACTATCGATAACAGTAAATAAGTGTTGCTTAGCAGTTTTTTTTAAAGTATTTTAATGAATAGTTGTGAGAAACAACCCAGATTACAATGGAGAAATGTTTTAAGCATGAGTTAGAATATCACGCGATCACACGATTATCTTCAGTGTCCGAGACCTAAGTATTAGTTCATGTTTTTGCTGAGGAAAATGTTAAACTAATCTTAGGTAGTTAGGTATCTGTGGGCAGTGGCGGATTAAGATGGCGCCGGCAGGCAGGGCAACAGTCTGGGGCTGGGGCCTCGCTTTTGTGTGTACCTCGCGCAACTACAGTACGCGTCAAATAACTTTGCCGCTCTGAAGTTAGGCTTTCCTTACAACGGCGCAGGTACTATCGAGTGGTATAGGTGCGAGCGGAACACAAGCTGGTATCTGACGTATACGAGCGACTGAGATAGAAACATAACACTGAGGTTCGCGCATGCGCAGTGCTGTCTTTTTCGTAAAATTAACTAATGCGCAGGGAATGTAGCCAACTTCAGAGCGGCAAAGTTATTTGACGCGTACTGTAGATACATACCTAGATGTTATCATCGTTGTCGTATTTTTGATTGTTCATTTTTATAAATCTTCTAAAATAATATTTTAACTCGAATATGGAAAAGGAAGAGGGAGGCCTTCGCCCTGCAGTGGGACATAAATGAGCTAACTAACATCCTATCTAAAAAAAATGAAAAGCTATTCTCACTGCTCAAGAGAAGGAGGGCGCAATAACAGAGCGTCACTAGTAAGAGCCAGATTGTCGATAAAAAATTACGTATAGATGTCGATACAGGTCAGAAGTCAGGGTTCGCACTATCTGAGTTCTTATATGCGTAATATAGTAGCATAACATGTTACTATGACGTATTGGAACATGTTTGTGTTTTACATATATATATGCCCATATAAATTGGGCCTATGCTTAGTCAAATGTTTTGAGTTTGACTATTATTTCTAAGTCATTTACTTTTATTGTCTTTGTGTAAATTCAAGTCTGTTTCAAACACCAATTTACATGAAAAAAAAAATCGATTAAATAACAGGTGACGGCAAATTATGGCCATTTACTCACATCTTTAAGAAAGGCAACCCTCCTATTTGCACCAAATAAAGGAGGCAACCTATAGTTTTTCAGTTCCTTAGGGCACACTCTTTCAGCTAATGCTCGACTTTCCCAAATAACAAATGAGGGGTAATTGATGTCAAAAATGTAATAATAAATTTTATTGTTTAACATCATTGGCACCAAATTTAGCTAGGCAACCTACGCGCAATGTCTTTATGAACGCATTATCTAGCATATATATTTATCATAATTAAATAACAGATGAGGGAAGAGATTTGATCTTAGATAAAGGCAGCCTTTAATTAAGACTTCACTATAAAATGTCTTATAGATGCAAAACCATGAAATCAACAGATCTGCATTCTAATGGAAAACAAAGTGTATGCGTATCGGAAACAAAATACTTTCAAAACTTAACACTGATTTCTTCGATATCCATGCTGACTACATTTAAGTAGTCACAGTAGGTAGGCTTACAGGGTGGAGACAAAAAACAAAGGTTTTTCACATTAAAAATTTCTCATATCTATTATAAGTAATTCTTCCCTTCCTTAGTTAATGTTAGATATATTTATAATTATACCAATAGGGTCAAAATAACTACATTTTATTTAGTCCATATTTTAAATTATAAAAAAATATTGGACAGGTATTTTTCCTTAATTTTAATAATCCAAAAGATGGACTAATTACAATTTTTACTGCAACTAGACTATTATTTGATCGGAGTCACAAATACCTACACTGGTATGTCACGTACAATGTAGGCTGTGGCGCTAATACCACCTGGCACCTGGGTTTTTCTGGTGGGTATTTCCCGATCGCAAACTTGGGGGTAAAGATTTAAAGTTCTGTAATTAGGTAACCTATGTTGATTTGGTTGGGGTTTTTTCCTTAATTTTGTAATTATGGTTCTGCTTATTATTTTTACATCATTAGGTCTATGCTAAGTTATTGAAATTCAAACTATAACAGCACTTTTATGAAGGCTTTGAAACGAAACTGATCATGTAAACTAACACACATAGGTCATTGTGAACTTGTCAACGTCTCAAGGCAGGTTTCTGAATTGAGCATTTTGTTAAATTCTGATCGGTTTTTACAAATACGCAAAAATACCAAATGAAACAGCGTTTACAAATCCTACCTTCAAAATAAGCACGATTCTGTTAAGCCTCTTCAGTATCTCCATGGTGTGGCTCTCATCCAGCCCCTCCACATCCAGGAGCGCCCTCACCGAGTCCACCTCGAAGATGATCTGCTTGAACCACAGCTCGTATGCTGGAACAAAATAATGCTCATGTAAAAAAAAACTTGGCAAGGGCGAGTCGGATTCGCACACTGAGGGTAACTTAATACGTAAATAAATCGATTCCCGAATCGAGACTCGAAGATTTTTTCCGAATTGAAAAATGAAATTTTTTGTAACGTAACTGTAAATTTTCAGTTTTCAGATTTATTCCTAACTATAATTATGCTACAAGATCTTGCTTGCTAGAAATAACCTATTCACTCTTGACTTAAAGACCCCTAGGGTGTTGTGTTGCTGGGAGTTCCCACTCCTTAGCTGTACGCATAATGAATGTGTTTCTAAAACGCTTTGTACGAATGGGTCCACCATGTACCGATGGCGCAACGCCATACGTCTAGTGGTCCGATGATGGAACGGACTTGGTGGAATTAATAAGTGCAATTCCAACGCACACTCCCCGAAATGTAATCGATAGTAAACCGTGTACTTACCGATATGTATAGATTACTACTGCCCCCGTTAGTAAAAAAGACGCATCTAACATTTTTTCCAGAGTTGGGTTATATACATTGCCGGAATCAGGACATAATGTCTCCCTGTATTTTTTATATTTTGCTAACTTTCTCCAGTGCGGTTTTAACACAAGGAAAAAAGGCCCGATTTCCCGTTTCATTCATTAAAACATTTTTTTATCCGTTTTCGTTTTTGTTAGATACGTCTTTTTAACTATCAGGGTCTGCCCCTAGCTGCTCCCAGCGGCTTCGCCCGCTTGATAGCAGAAAATTATTCCAATGGAACATAGGTACTTCCGGGATAAGAAGTATCCTATGTCCTATTCCAGGATATGGTTTATCCGTATACCATTTTCATCAAAATCGGTTTTGTCATTTAGGCGTGAAGACGTAACAAACAAACTCGCTTTCGCTTTTATAATATTAGTAAAGTAAGGATGCTTATGAATGTTCACATAGTTCCATTCATGTATATACGATCCGTAAGTTGACGTCAACTACCTACTTGCTACCTGATAAGCCTACAACATATTATTATATGATATTACAAATTTACTTACTCCAAACATTGGTCACATTACTTATTACAATCGTAGGATATATTTATAATGTTGACCACAATGTTTTGATAAAACATTTTGATTTTACTACAACAAAACAAAACTCTTGCAATATTTATGTCACAGGGTTAATGTTTTTCTATTGTCTCTAATTAGTGTACCTATGTTGTATGTATTACTTTTACTTGTTTATAAATGTCGCAGGGAAATGAGGATATCAGGGATTTTACGAAATCTCTAGGGATATCACGAAATCCCGGAAGATGTCGAATATTCTTGTTTATTACGTCTTCTTACTAAAAGTGTATAGTGATATGACAAAACTTATCGTCAGTGATATGTCGTTTCACTAAACTAAATCTAGTAAAATGTCAGAAAAGCGGATACTGCCGAATAAAAATTGAGCCATGCATTTCTCTCGCTCGTTCTAGTGCATGGTGGTAGTACAGGGAAAAATATCCTCACCTTCACCAGTTCCCAACGGTTTGGTAAAACGCGATAACTATACGCGACGTTGGTGTACCAGTGGTACCAGTCATACCAGATGAATGAAAAATGCTTAGTGCCTATCAATTTTGCTCCAAAACTATTTTCACCTCTTTTGCGACTTTTGCCTTTGAAAGCCTTTTGTGTTTCCTAAATGACAGAAATAGAAAAAAATATGTTTGCGTCCAGATGACAAAAGTTAATTAGTTGGTATCGAACCTTACCTTGGTGGGTAACAATAAACAAATGCTCATCGTGCACCGGTTTAGAAGACTCGGCGCTGAGCATCCTCTGTGCTGATAGGAGCTTGTCCAGCATCAGATACTCTCCATACAGCATGCCGGCTTCATTACCGAGGTGGTCGCCTTCTTGAGCCGAGCTCTCATCCATCATAGACCTGGGGACAAATCAAATAAGATGGATATTCTGATATGTTGGTATCTCCGTAATCATAACTGAAAATTTATTTTGCAAATAGGCTTTCTGTTTCGTGTTCCAGAGGACTCATCATGACATGTTGAAATGTTAGTGGTTCGAGTGAGAAAGAGGGTTGGATGCAGTTGGAGCTACATCTTATACAGGGATATTTGTAAAACACTGACAACCTCTTAAGACTATGTTACTAACATCATAAACGTACATTTTTTTTTACAATGAGTACTTAAATTAGTTTACTTTTTATTTTAAGGAAACGGAACTTAATTCCCGGGGTGGAGGGAAAATGAGATTTGAATTCATAAAGTTTACACAAATAACTTACTATTAACTAATTTTATTAACCAACTAGGTATTTAAGCTAAAAATAAACTACTTATCAAAAAAATAGTAGTATTGTTGTTTGGCTGCTTTATTGGCAATCTAGCAAAGGAATCGAAAACAGAAACATTATCGTAAAGGTTGAGAATTCGTGATTTTATCTTTGTTTTAATTTGCATAATGTGAGAAAATTATTAGAACAGCGTAAAGTTCAAAACTCCAGATAACTGTGAAATGTCAATAGGTTACGATTTTCCTACAATGTATTCTAAAAACATGTTTGAGAGCGTAACTGCTATGATAGAATTGCAATGCGAAGAATACTTTTTTTTTTAATGATATAAGCTAGTGCTTGACTGCGGTAAGTACCACCTAGTGATGCAATTGTTCTCTCTTGATCTTTTGGCCTCGACATTCCCTTGCACCACCAAACGTTCCATCGAGTCCTCGTTACGGGTGATGTGCCCGAAGAACTTGAGGATTCGTATTTGCACAGACGACGATAATCTCTCTTTGATAGTGAGTTTTTCTAGGATCGATATATTGGTTCGGTGCGCGGTCCATGGGATTCCAAGCATGCGTCTCCAGCTCCACATTTATAGTGCGTCAATCTTGCGAAGGTCTCGCACCCCAGTGTCCACTTCTCAGCTCCATATAGAAAAATGGGAAAGACCATGCACTTCATCAATCGAACCTTTGTGTTTCTGGTTATTCTGCGGTCTGACATAATCAATTGACTACTTTTTCTACACAATGGCTCGAATCTGTCTTAACCGGTACCACGATCTTGGTGAGTTTTATATTAAGTACTTATTAGCATGTCTGAGCCCAGTCGAACCAGAAATACCTGTCCAATACCGAAAATTATGTAACGTAAGTCGAAAGTTTTTTAGCTACAAACTCCATTAACTTCTATCTATGGTAGTTTATTTTTTATAGTTAAGTACAGAACTATTAGTTATTATGTATTCATAACACCTGTGCTCTGCTGTATGTAAATATATAAAAAATCTTATATTCAAATTGTTTAGAATTTTAGATGTGTCATTTCTAATAGATGAATGACATCTCCTTGTATATTAAGAATATTAAGAGCCATTTAGCGGCAAATAAACAAGCCTGCTAAGATCTTTAAGATTTTGCTAGATTTTTATTATTTGTGTAATATGAATAGTAATAGTGTTACAACGTTATAAATTTAACACATTATTATTCATTTAAAATTAAATTACATTCTTATCATACTAATCAATTACATAATTATTAAATTTATTAGTATTATTCACATTAAAAAAAAAACTATTATTTTCAGTTTCTTTGGGCAATAAATAATTTATTATTATTATTAATGACCATTGAATTAAATGAAAATATCATTAAAATACAGTTTTATATAAAAAAATAATTAAAATGACAAGCACAAATAAATAATAGTAAAATAGACTTTCATCTAATTATGTACTTACACCTAATTTTCCCCATCTAAAATCAAATGGATAAAGGTACCTACTTACTCTATTAAAATTTCTTCTGTTTAACAAAATCAAAATCAAAGCATTTATTTCAAATAGACCATTTGCAGGCACTTTTGAATAGTCAAATGTCGGTCAGTCCAAGAAAAGTGAAGCTAAATTGCACGTTCCAAAGCGTAGATCTCTATGGAGAAGAACGTGCAAGAAACTCCATGGACACTCTTTTAAATCATATTACATGTTACATACGAGTATAATGTTTGGTTACATTATTTCTTGTTGCTTCTATTATGTGAGCACAATGTAAATAATTAGCCGGGCCTTGGTTCAGGCCCTGGTCCGGAGCGAGGAGGAGTGGCAGGCGGTCGCCTCCTTCTGCGAAGCAGTAATGCTAGCAAAGGAGGAGGCCGACCGCATCAGGCAACGGCGCCCTCACCGCCACCGCCCGCGCCGCCGGGGTTCCAGCCCCGATTTCCAGCCACCGTAGACGCGGGCTCGTGGACAGCGAACTATGGGTAGCTCGCTGTCCGATCGTCCCGTAACTGTCCGGACCGAGCCAAGGCGTCGACGGCGCGCACTGTTCCCGCGCGCCTCAAGGAGTTGTCAGCAACAGGAGGGGCCCATCTGGGTCGAAGCCTACCGGGGTCGGGATTATCCGAAAGGAAACTAGAGCCCCGGTATGAAGGCTAGAAGAAACGGCGCGGGGTTTTTAGACAGTAAGACTCTGACACTGTCTCCCGCTCCACCCAAGAGCGGGTTTCGTCAATGATGATTTTCCCCGTCGAAAGAAAAAAAAATGTAGATAATTAAATAAAAATTAAAATATAATAATTCAAAGATAGAAACTGAATTAAGCAACTGGCAGCTAAGAGATGACCAGTCTCATCTCCATCTCGTGCATCAGTCCCACTCAGCTCAAAAGTCAGTAATACTCTATTTGTTTCTTAAAGTTGGCAACCCTGGACGTGACCTACCTACTTATTATTATTGCACTATCGCTTGATAACTTAATTGCAACTAACTTGATCGCAACTATTCGCAACCTGATAATTTATTACGTGTTTCGAAGTCTCGATGATCTAACAATATTTTGATAAGCAGTGACTTCTTTACGAATTGCCTAGCCACTTATCTAGGGTTAATATAAACAAAATTATTTCTACATTATTTATATTAATGCGTCTATTACATATGAAATGGCGCGAAAACATCTACCTACTTGATACTTAGTTAGTTATTAAGTGTCGTTAAACTTAATCCCGTTATAACCTGTAGATTATTAAATTTTATGGCGCTCACTTAGTTGATATTAGGGGTAATAAATAGATAATTTTGTAATTAATAGGTTCAGTGGTCTGGTCATAGTAAGCTCTTAACGCGATCCATTTTAAAACCTAAGCTGTACCCCTAGCCAAGTTGCTATTCTGCAATAGTTAAGGCTAGAGATGTGCCGTTGCCGGCAATATAGAAATATTGTTGGCAATATTGCCACCAATATTCATAAACCGGGCAATATTCCCGGGAATATTCTCACCAATATTCCCATTTCACGGCTATATTGCCAGCAACGGCACATCTCTAGTTAAGGCTTGTAGAAAGCGTCAAATGTACGGGAATAACGTCGTCTCAACGCTCAGTCACGTTGTCAGAATAAAAGAATAGGCGTCAAGGTCAACTCGAAGCGTTCGACGCAAGCGAAACGGTTGTAACTTGGCTAGGGGGGAACAGTTAGAGGGGGGTGCAGCGATTGATTGCTACTTGATCGCACGACTGACATTTTAACATATCATGGTTGATAGTCACATCCAAGATTCCTGGATGTAGAAGGTATCCTAGCTGTTTACGATTATACTTAGATGCGTTCCAAATAAGAATAGGAAAGTCAATAACCTCGATCTGTCAAATGTTGAGTGAAAGTACGGTTTGCAAAGAAAGCTTATTTGCGTATCATTTTTTTTTGCTTTGTATTATTTATTCTTAATTAAATCTAGCTGAAGTAAAAACGTAATTGTTTCATAGCTAAAAATATTGTTTTAAGTCATAATTAGTTTTTTTTAATCTTTCTTATTTTCATTGTTGGGAACAATTCGCTTTCTTTCATTTGCTACTACTCAGACACTTCACTCAGTGACGCAGAGATGAGCAAAATTGAAGAACTGTATTCTGATTAAAATTTTTTCGTTCACGATACGTAAATTAAATTTAAAAAATTCTTGTTTTGTTTACCCAACCCAATTTCTTTGATTTGACAGTACCTATGACGTGACGTCACAACATGGCAATCAATCCTATTCTTATTAATTTGGAACACGTCAATAACATAGGCATTATTATTATTATTTACCTAACCTGCTAGAGCATGGCTAAAACTAGCTTTGAGGTTTTTTCTCTTTGTGTTTTTACTTTATGATTAGATATTTAATGTCTAATTATAATGAAACACGACACAATAACTGCTAAAGTACCGAAGTACTAAGTCGAGTTTCGTGTTTTTAGTTAGGTTTGTATCGTTAATAACTATTGCTTAAGTTTTTCTTAGTAGAATGGTGTTATTAAAAATGTAATCAAATGTTACTTAGGTACTCCTAATTGCACGCCACAAGGCCAATTATTTTTCTTTTATCAGCACTTCTATTGCTATATAAACATTGTTCTGAGTTTTATTAATATTCCAGGCATCCATTATAGTTATTTTCTTTTCGTTTTAACCGTTTTTACGACTTACACAATGACCTACATCCGCTTAAATTATAAAAAAAAACGAAATTAACTTTATGGAATAAAAGATAGCGCGCAACTTTTATTAACGGTAGGGTAGACATTATGAAATTTAAATTAGGCAACATTCTTACAAAAAAAAGTTTATTTATTGTTGTTGGTAGGTCAAAGAGGTTCACTGTTCACATGTTCTTATATTTTTTGAGCCTTCTATTTTTATTAATCTCGGTTTTAAGTTTTCTACTGATGGTCGGATGGCTGTTTTTATCAAAATCGGTTTAGCCAATTACAAGTTAAGGCGATAAAATTGGGAATGAACAATCGAATCTTTGCAAATTGTCCTAGTGGGGTATCACATGGTAGGAACGTAGGTATATTATAAAATTGAATGAAAATCGATTTGACCATTTGAAAGCTATAAAGGGTAAAAGGGAGGGGCACTTCGTACTTTACTAATTATTTTTAAAATCTATGTGGCAGAAGTTTTTAGAAAAATTGATTAAAATTTTTATAAAATAGGAATAGTTAAAATGCACATATATGAACTGGAACAATCTTTAGTAAATTGTGAGTAAGTATTTTGAAAACAAAAGTGGGTAGTCTAGTCTAACCTTTCAGATCTTTGAAATAAAAAAAAAACAGTGCGATTGTGGTTTAAAAAAAAGTAAAGTATATTTCTTAGTTATTTTCTTAATTATTTTATTATGGATAGGAGTGGATAATTAAAACATATAAAGGAAGCTGATAAAAAAGTTTATAAGACCGCTTTATAAAATAAAACCGAAACGTGGATTTCATTAAAAAGGTTAGGTAACGTCACATGTAATAATTATAATAAAAACAAAAGCTTACCTCATAGGGCACGCCATTTTCAAAACCGGCAATTTTCTTATTAATTTCACTCAAAAACTGAAATCGGAACTCGCGAGACTTACGCGCTATCGCGTCGCGCGGCGATTCGATACTGACTGCACATTGGATTCGATTTCGTCATTCGCTACTGATAATGTAACTTAAAACTATTCGATATCGATTTTCCGATGTCTTGTTGATGTCGCGCTGCGTCGGCGACTTTAACGTGGGAAATGGTTCATTGAAACGTGCTTCCTTCCTGGTAATTAGTGAGAACCGAGAACTAAGCGTGTCAGAAACCCGAAATAGACTGCCAAGTGTCAGTAACCCTACTCTATAGGTTCAAGTAGTCAGCTGGCTTGTAAAGCGCTTAGCTATTATGCACAGTCAAGCACTAACTGGTTAAGTTTGCTTAGGGTGTTTGTAATATCGTGCGGATTTCATCACACATGCGGATTTCATCACGCATGCGGGTTTCATCACGCATGCGGGTTTGCTCTGTGATTTTTAGTAAAAGTCTGACACTATCTCTCTTGAGGAAGTTACGCGTGCCGGGCACTCCCAGCATTCATTAAAAACACCCTTAGGAATAAAATTCTCTGCTACAACTTAGGGGTCTTTAAGTTAAGAGTGAATAGGTTATTTCTAGGCAAGCGTAGGTACTCCATCGTCGGCCACATCATTGCTTAACATCAGGTAAGAGTGGTCAAACGCGAGCCTATTCACAGTATTAAAAAAAAAAGAATAAAACGTGCTCAAAATGCGACACTAAAAGTCTATTCAAGTCAAGCGATATAAGAAGAGGTTTAAAAAGATGCATTCGTCGAGTCGAAGCTTCAAAGTCTTGAGCACCAATACCGAGTTGCCAGCATGTCGGTTTTTTACCAATTGCTTTTCGGGGAATGAGCGTCGGAATTGCATGCGCCAAACCCGTTCCATCATCGGACGACCAGACGTACGGCGATGCGCTACCGGTACATGGAGGACATCCTACCCATACGAACAAAACGTTTTGGGAACAGATTCTTTGTTCGTAAGGCCGTGTTTCCTGATAACTATAACCTAAGGGTATTTAAGTCACGAATAAGTGAGTTAGTTCTAGGCAAGCATGCTCTGCTCTCAATCACATGATCGCTTAGGAACTATCAAGTTAGACGGTGCTCAAGCCCGAGCCTATAAAAAATAGTAGGTACTTACTCATTCATTCATAGAAACTCTCTGACACAGATTATCACGCTCGTTTGTGATGTCTTGGTGTAATTTATCTATAACTAGCTTTTGCCCGTAGCTTTGCCTGCGTGCATAAAATATAGCCTTCACTCAGGATTAAAGCAGCTTTCCATCGGTGAAAAGATTTTAGCAATCGGACCAGCACTTCCAGAGATTACCTTCTATAAACAAAAAAACAAACTTTACCTCTTAATTATACAAGGTGAAAGTGTAGGTAAGACACAGCCGAATCTGAACAACCTTCCACAATTTTTTTTTTCAATAATATTATATTAGTGTAGATGTAGGAGTGTAGACTACAATTAAATTACATAGCATTGCAAAATATATTCAAATGTAAAAAAACAAAACAATATTTATGAATTCTTCATAAAAAAAAAAAAACAAAAAGATGATAATCGAAGTTCAAGTTGGAAGTCCTTAATAAATTAGAGAGGAAGGGGAGTGTCTTGCCAGGTGGTCACCAAGGCGGGAAGACGGAGTACCTACCTACCTACCTACAAATTAATAAAAAAAAAGTTTTTTTAACTCGACTGATAAACAGCGAAGTCGGGCCTGACAGTGAGAGACCGATCTTATCTCTGTAAGTACCTAAACATACATACTTTAGTACTTTCCAAATTAAATTTTTAGGGTTCCGTACCCGAAAGGTGCCAGTGGGACCCTCTTACTAAGCTTTCGCTGTCCGTCCGTCCGTCTCTCAATCTGTCAGCTGACAGTATCTCATAAACCATAGAAGGTAGCACAGATTGAATAAATGAATTCTATTTTTGCTACAATAACAAATAATAATATTATAAATTAAAGGGGTTGCTATACAAGAAACGTTATTTAGTCGGTGTTTTTTACTCGAATTTAACATTGTAGTACGGAACCCTTTGTGTACGAGTCCGACTTGCTCTTGGTCAGTTTTTTCTGTATCTTTCTTATCAACCTAAATCGTCTAAAGGTCATATAAAAAGCCGGATATATCAGGTCATTCATTATATTTGCACAGTCTAGTAAAAAATTCTACGCAAAACCACATTACAATTGCCTCAGCTAAAATCTGATGACACAGCTGGCTTGTCGGAGTCAGCTAATTTAATATTATGATTACATATTAGAAATAGCTTGCGCTTGGGACATGTGACGAAATACATTATTTTCGCTTTAACGACGTAGTTTACTTTTCCAGTCAGATTATACAACATTATTTTTAATTTTTGCGAAACCTGAATATAGTTTGTTCAGAACCAATAATTGAATGGATTCCAGTACTTTACTATACACCATGTTATATTTTTTCCCAAAAATATTTAAAAAGGCCACAAGTTGGACACCACCGACACTAAATACAACACAGGTCACAGCTGATCATAGCGGTAACCTGTGTTCAGTCGCCTGGATGGCCTGGTGACTATGTATTTTTGCTAACATATAAAAATCACAAAGTTATAAGCTTGTTACCGCTTACAACTTTGTGATTTTTCATGATAGTGTTTTGTAATTTTGTACATAGATTCTTTACATAAAAATAGGTACTAGACAGGTGTTACAGGTTTCGCAAATACTAACTAAGACTACGGTTGTACCTATAGGAATCTAAAGAAGGTTCTTTCGTACATACTTTGACTTAGGAATTTTGAAAAATCCTGTTTCAGCGCATATCTAACGTCATGGCGCCATAAGTTACAGGGCGATCCCCGGATAGCGTGGGCGCGGATTTGTTAATGACGGCGACGTGCAATGGGTAGGTCGCCTTCCCACGTCTATCCGTTGTCGTTGACCGCTGGGGCCATGGGTTTTCTTCTGAAAGGAAATCTCGGAGTCCTGAAACGCAAGGCAAAGAAAGAACATGGAGATGGGGTATCAGCCAATAAATGTCTCACACGCCAACCCACTCAGCCCAGAAGTTTTGGATGATTTACCACTTAAAAAATATAAAATCATAACATGGTCATAGATTTTTTTCCATTAAGTTTTGAAACACATCCATAGTGCACAAGTGAAATTTTTGGGAGTCAAAACCTTTTTGATACAATTATGCGATAAAAGAATAGACGACATCATTATACCTGTCATTATTTGTGATGTAACTTTGACGTGACAAATTCATTTGCAGTTTATAATTTATTTTCGATATTTTTTTTTATTAAACATTACATTTTTAGTCCAGTTTATCACTGCAACTGTATTTTTTTGTAACGATCTATATATATTTAATCAATTTACAAATTCGCTGAAAACAAAATGATGTTCCGAGCGTCCAAAATAATGAGGCAAGTGTTTTTAATAATTGATTATTTTTGTTTGGCTTCTATAACCACAGCTAGAGTGAAGTGTTTATTCTGCAATTGCTGGATTTTGTTGTCTATGTTATATGCTACCTACTCGGTAAGTAATGCCTAGTTATACCTTTTTTTTTTCGTACCAGTTCGTACCTAATGGTGGCAGGACAGCAGATGGTAAACCTAAAGTTTGAAGTACAATTTATTCATTAATTCATGAATCCCCAAGCGACCACCGGTGGCCGCGCATCTATTGTCTTACTATTGTGTCTCTAATTGACGGTATCTGAAGGGTTAAAGCGTGTCCCAAAATTAATGCATGATTTGAATTTGCCGCCATTTGTGCAGTAGTGTTGACAAATAAAAAAAAAAATCTTGCATTAATTTAAGGACACCCTATAGTTAGTTAAATACAGTATAAAAAAACCGGCCAAGTGCGAGTGGGACTCCTACCGACCGTAGCAGAAAATGAATAAAATAATCACGTTTGTTGTATGAGAGCCCTCTTAAATATTTATCCATATATTTATTTTATTATGTTTTTTTAGTATTTGTTGGTAGCAGTAACAGAAACACATTACCAGTGAAAATTTTAACTGTCTTAACTATCACGTGTCATGAGATACAGCCTGGTGACAGACTGACAGGCATACAGACGGATGGACGGTTATACCCAGTAATAATGTCTCGTGCCACCTTTTGGGTACGAAACCCTAAAAAGATAACCGTCCTAAGTTACGTCCTAAGTTAGGCCTTGTTGAATGGTGAACTAGACATGTATTATAAAATTATAAGTGTAGGTACGGAAATAATAGTACGAATATATTGTTCAATCCCCGTTAGTTTATTTCTTTGTAAGTGTATTGAAAAACGTAGATCACAGCAACAGTCGACTCTATAACTCTCTCACCTGCGGCTCATCTCATCAAAATATACAAAAACGCTAATCTATGATACTGAAAAATATTCAGTATGATTGATTAGCGGAGCATTAATAAACAAACCTAAGATTCACTGTCAATGCCATACCTTAGTCCCAGTTCTCGGTTCGACCCAGGTAGGTAGGTATTTTCGTAAGTTGAGCCAATGATATAACGATCGATTTTATATAATTAGGATCTCTGTTAATTAACAGTAATTAAATTAATATATGTTTTAATGGTAGTTTTGCGAGGTTTATTACGGTTTTACAAAGTACTATCAAAAAGTGGCAACTCTGGCATCATGTGTCAGTTTGACGTTTCTCAATCTAGTCTCGAATAGTATTTACCTACGCATTTTCGTGGAATTATTGAAAAATAAGCCTTGATTAGCTACAAAATAAAACAATAGTGAACAATAAACATATTTCTAGTGTTCGACATAACCGTGAGTGTATTTATTTTAATGTTTTGTTCTGTACGTGAGGAATAACAACGTAGTATACGTAAGGGTTTTATCTTATCATTTTAGTTGTTTTAAATTTGATAATTACAGTTTATTCTGAGCTAAGTGAGAGGTAGATATGTTGTACAAACAATTTAGATATTTGTTGGGTGCATTGTTAAGGTGCTGTTGCTAAGAAAAGGTCTTGTCAAAGGTGAATTTTGTAAAAACGTAAATGACATCAGTTGTTAGTCATATCTGGATATTGTATCGATACTGGTGGTTGAAGACGGTCAGTTTACGATTTCCGATGTGGCTGTTATGATTTACGACGGTTCTCCTATATTTTAATGGTTCAATGCATTTTCATAACATTATTTTGGAATTGGTGGATAGCCATTATACAATAGAAGTGGTTTGGAAAAACCACGAATAAACGTTTTCTGAATTTTATTTAAAAAATAAATATAATTTTCTAGATCTTATCAATTTTTTTCTAAACAAAATTATAGGTAAGGTAGTCAAGTAAGCTTGGCAGTGACAGATTATTTGCTATAAAAGTGTTTTTAAGCATCTTAAATGCACTTAACATTAGTTTGGTAGGTACTAATAGATTCAATCATTAAACCCTAAAGGAAGCCAGCGTTCACTCTGCCATTCTGCCCCCGTTAGTAAAAAAGACAGATCTAATATTTTTTCCAGAGTTGAATTACATACATTGTCGGAATCAGGACATAATGGCGCATCTGCCTGTATTTTTTACATTTTGCTAACTTTCTCCAGTGCGGTTTCCCGCAAGGAAAAAAGGCCCGATAGCCATGTTCATTCATTAATTTTTTTTTTATCTGTTTTCGTTCTTTTAGATATGTCTTTTTAACTATCAGGGGCAGCATAGTCTTTCTATTGTGTCTCTAATTGACAGTATTTGAAAGGTTAATTCAATATTGTAAGAAAAAAATCATGAACTTATAGTCCTAGATAATTTAGTGACAACATAAAAATGCTACAAGTGAACAGTAAGCAATTGACTGGCCTGTTGGTCGAGTGGTTAGTGGCCCTGACTGCTATGCCGGAGGTTGTGGGTTCGATTCCCACCCAGGACAAATGTTTATGTGATGAGCATGATCATTTGTTCTGTGTCTGGGTGTAATTTATTTATAATATGTATGTATTTAGAAATATATAAGTATGTTTATCAGTTGTCTAGTACCCATAACACAAGCTCTGCTTAGCTTGGGACTAGACGGCGTTGTGTGATAGTTGTGGAATATTATCATTAATTCAAAAACACTAATAATATGTTTAACCTCTCCGGTACCAGTGTTTTGAATATGGTACATCTCATACCAGCTAACTTAAACCTTATTACATAAAAATAAGATTTAAGTTTGCTGGTCCCGAGGTGTACCAAATTCGGTACACTGGTGCATGAGAAGTTAAGCTCTTTGAAGATATGAAATATGAACGTTTTTGAACAAGCTGCTGCTAGCAGCTTCGATTGTGTGATAATAGAAAATTATTTCATGGGAACATATCAACACCTGCATCAAACAAGGCAGTATCTCGGATTACAGTCCAAACAAAATTTAGACACGGTACTATCAATTTTTAAATTAATTAAAAAATGACTGTATTAAATTAATGTTACAAGCTTGTTCGTTGCGGGTCAATATTCCTGGGATAAAAAGAATCTTGTGTGCTATGTGTGTGTGGACATGATCTACCCGTACCGTATACCAAGCTTCATCGAATTCCATTCATGAGTCAAGAAGTAACAAACACACACACACAAACCTTTGCCTTTGTAATCTTAGTGTGATAAGAGTATATATTTTGTACTAACTATGATTTTTCACCTCATACGACTTATGAGTATAATTAACTTATTGACATATTGCGTAACTATCATTCCTTTTATCTATTTTCAGTAAAGGTTAAAGCTAAAATAAGAAACTTATTAATAAACATAATATTCCACTCTCTTTTATTAACTACTAGCTGCTCCCAGCGGCTTCGCCCGCGTGATAGCAGAAAATTATCCCAAAGGGACATACTTCTGGGATAAAAAGTATCCTATGTCCTATTCCAGGACATGGTCTATCCGTGTACCAAGTTTCATCAAAATCGGTTTTGCCGTTTAGGCGTGAAGACGTAACAAATAAACAAACAAACTCACTTTCACTTTTATAATATTAGTAAGGATTAGTAAGAATAAGGATATATTTACCATCTATTAATCTTAACTCTAGTCTCTGAGTGCCCAGAAAAAAGTAGACGATTTTTTTTTCTATGTTTTCACTTTATCATTTTTTGAATTTTCTTAAAGATCCGTTGATTTGGTGCTGAATCAATCATGATGTGATTGATTTGGAAACAATTAATTTAAGCTTCAAGTTTTATTTTATTAATTCCCAATGTCAATTATATTCTAGAGTAATGGGTCAAACCCTATCAGAACCGGTGACGGAGAAGCAGTCATCCACAGTGCAGGATGGCCGCTACCTGGTGGGCTCCTCGTGCATGCAAGGATGGAGGGTCTCCATGGATGACTCTCACACACACATTCTTTCCCTGCCTGAGGATCCGGGGACTGCGTACTTTGCAGTCTATGATGGGCATGGCGGTAAGTT
Source organism: Mythimna lalbum (assembly GCA_949319445.1). Classification (NCBI taxonomy): domain Eukaryota; kingdom Metazoa; phylum Arthropoda; class Insecta; order Lepidoptera; family Noctuidae; genus Mythimna; species Mythimna lalbum. Next base: position 10,933,653 of record OX439357.1, on the reverse strand, counting down.
AAATTCCTATTTTGTATGAGTTGATGAGGTTGATATTTTTGAGGGTAAAGGCAGAAATAAACGGCCAGTAACCGGTTAAATTTTCATTTTATGAAATCCTACGTATATGAGGTGGTAATGGAGCGGCAGCGATCCCGCCGGGCCTTGGTACAGGCCTTGTTTCGGAGCGAGGAGGAGTGGCAGGCGGCCGCCTCCTACTGCGAAGCAGTAATGCTATCAAAGAAGGCGATCGCACGCGCGCCCCCGCCGCTGGGATTCAGATCCCCATTTCCGGTTACCGTTGGCGCGGGATGGCGGACGGTGAGCAATGGGTAGCTCACCGTCCGATAACCGTCCGGACCGAGCCAAAGTTGTCCATGGCGCGTAGTGTTCCATGCGCGCCTCAAGTAGTTGTCAGCAACCATAGGGACCCAGCAGGGTCGAAGCATACTGGGGCTATGGGTGATCTGAAAGAGATCCAAGGGGCCCTAGAACAATGGCAAAGAAGGAACAGGAGTGGGTTTTTAGTCAGTAAAAGTCTGACACTATCTCCCGCTCCGCCCAAAAGCGGGGGATGTCATTGGATGATTTTCCCACCTAAAAACAAAAAAATAGGTGGTAATGGAGCTGACAAACCTGATTATTGTTAATCGACTTTATTTCAACAATCGCTAATTGTAACAGGTCCTAAGAACCGCTGTGCTTCATTAGATGTGCGCTGTTCCATATAGTAGAATTAATCATATATCTTAGAAGGTATTTGAATGCTCTCCAACATCACTACAGCTTCATTTTTGTTTACAGGCGCCAACATAGCAGAGTATGCAGGCAAGCACCTGCACAAATTCATAACCGCGCGACCGGAGTATCATCTCGGCAACATTGAAGAGGCGTTGAAACAGGTATTTTATTTGATACGCTAAATAGTAAGAAGCGAACATGTGGCCTCTGTAATGATAAATCTAGACTAATAATAAAAGATACACTTAAATAAATATTGGAGAAACACCATTTCACAGTTCAGTAACCAAGTTGCTAATCTGCAATAGTAAACGCTGGTAGAAAGCTTCGAATGACGCGCTCTCAACGCTCAGTCACGTGGTTAGAACAAAAGAATCCGACGAAAGCTGGCGTCGAAACGTTTGACGAAAGCGAAACGGTTGTAACTTGGCTAGGGGGGCTGGTCTAACACCAAGATCTTGCACTAAGGAATCGTGCCAGTGGTTACGAGACCATGGAGACTGTAAAGACCGAGGGCTTGACCATAACGTTAAAATGTCAGGTGTGCGAGCGAGAAAGACTGATGGAGCTAGACCAGTACCCCTAGTCAAGTTGCTAATCTGCAATAGTTAACGCTAGTAGAAAGCTTCAAATGTACGGGAATGACATCGTCTCAACGCTCAATCACGTGGTCAGAACAAAAGAATTGGCGGCAAGGTCAACTCAAGCGTTCGACGCAAGCGAAACGGTTGTAACTTGGCTAGGAGGGCTGATCGGATGCCGCTGTGAATAGTCTTTCGATTCCTCCACATCAGTGTAAGCCTAGTCAATCTGTTTGCGATGGAATCACCACTTCGACTCAACTCCTTTAAACTGGCTACATCATACAGCAACATGGCTAGGCCGCTTGGTGGTCCGTGTTTACTCAGTGGGTAGTCACAAGCCAACAGTCGAGATCTACCACCAGTTAGATAGATATATTCTTTATTGTACACCAAAAATAAAAATTACATAAGGAACTTGAGGTTGCGAGAAACCGATGAATACGAGACGCACAGGATCGTTCGTTGTGGCGACGCTTGGGGGAGGCCTATGTTCAACAGTGGACGTATATCGGCTGAAATGATGATGATGGTGATGAAGGAACTTAAAATTAATAGGGTGTCACAATGGGCGGTCTTATCGCTAAAAGCGGTTTTAGCGGTTAGTGTCACCTGATTAGAACCACCCGCGGACCACGTGTAGGGACTTGCAATGGGTACCTATTCTCCTACGGACGGGGGTGACTCGACAGCCTCCCAAATCAATCTATATATATAAAAATCAATGCCACTTTTCGTTGTGATTTTATAACTCAAGAACGGGCTCACCTATACAAACCAAATTTTTAGGCTTTGTTCGGACTATTTAGTAGACGGTTTATGTGAAGTTTGGTAGGGTTAGAGTAGGGTATAGTAGGGTAGAGTAGAGTAGAGTAGGATAGAGTAGTGTAGAGTAGAGTAGTGTAGAGTAGAGTAGTGTAGAGTAGAGTAGTGTAGAGTAGAGTAGTGTAGAGTAGAGTAGTGTAGAGTAGTGTAGGGTAGAGAAGGGTAGAGTAGGGTAGAGTAGGGTAGAGTAGGGAAGAGCGGGAGCGAAGCCTTGCGGGCAAAAGCTAGTACATATTATAAAACAGTCTCCCGCTGCGTCTGTCTATCTGTCTGTTCGCGATAAACTCAAAAACTGCACCGATTTACAGGCGGGATTTTACCACTCGATAGCGTGATACTCCAGAAAGGTTTTAGTTATAGTAAACTACTACTAACTACTCCAGGAAGGTTTTAGTATAGTTTTAGTTTAGTTATAGTAAAACAACCCGTGCGAAGCCGGGGCGGGTAGATAGTTTATCTATAACGTTTATTGATAGACTAAAAACAGATACATAATTCGTTTCAAAGTGGTTTGTTTTCCGAATTCCAATTTGTAGTTAAGATAATTCTCAGACGAATTCAGATCATAGAACAGATATGATCCAAGAGACGTCATTTTAAATTAATATTAATATGATGTTGACAAACCTGTTTTTAACTGTCATTATGTGGTTCCGTGCTGTTGAACTGCGACAACCAAGTGTAAAAACTATTGATTAGATCTTGTGATATTTATGAAATATGTACCTATATAAAAATAACAAGACGTGTTGCGTTGAATCCAAATAATGTGGGACTTGGACAGAAAGATGATGATGTACTTTTTTTGGGCGTGATATCATCATATAACTTCTCTCGCTCTGGGGAGAGGCGAGAGGGAGTGTCAGACTTTTACTTACTAAGAAAATCCACCCGTGAAAATGTTTCCGTCCAGAAAAGAATTCCTGTCCTTTACATTCCAGGACTACGGTAAATGATTCGAATCATCCCGTAGTGATGTCCTTAAACTACCTACGAAAATTTATTTGACCATTATATTCGGCATTTATACATATTCTGTGGTTGAAGCCGCTGCCAAAAAAGCATGACTTGAGTTTTTTAGTTTATAACTAAATTAATTTATTGAGCTAAGCTATCATGGATTTAAGCGTTCTGTTTATTTCCTTTTCGTATTGAGTTTTATCATTACATTCAATTATATGATTGTACTGTCGTCTGCAAATAATGTCATCGGTTGAAGAATTTGGTGAGACAGGTCATTTATTATTATTTATTATGAGTCAGTTGTGTCCCACTGCAGGGCAAAGGCCTCCCTTCCGTTATTCAACTCTTTTCTGTCCTTAGCCACTTCTGGCTAATCCTTAAGGTAGGAGTCCAAATCGTCACGCCATCTCCTGGGCCTACTGCGTCGCCGGCTCATTAGTATAAATCAAAAATAATAAAGGCCCAAGGACACTTCCCTGTGGGTCCCCGAATTTAATAATTCTACGGATAGGTATTTGACTTCACGTTTAGTTCTACAATGGCTTGAAGCAGTGTTTAAAAATAATCATCCATTTCCGGTTCACTCTGTATAATTATTAAAATTGTTGTTTATTAATTTTCTGTTATCACGCGGGCGAAGTCGCTGGCAACAGCTAGTCACTTTATACTACTAAAAATAAAAGTATTGTACTTATGAAGGGCGTTTTGATTTAATGACTTTGCTTACATGCATAATTATGTTTACCAGTGGTTGACTCTAGCTGGTAAATTAATACGGCATGGGCTGTTCGTATAATTATAGTTTGTAGGTACCTATAATACAAAAGGTTTGAATTTTTTAATTATATAATTAATTTTAATAAATTATATTACCTAACCAGAATTTTACTTATTAGAATTAAGAACTTGACTCATTTTTTAGGCTTTCGTACCTCAACAGGAAAAAAGGGGAACCCTTATCGGATCACTACTCGCACTTGACCTGTTTTTTAAATGTTTCAAAAGCTCACTTTATCAAAAATAACAAATAGAAAGTTTTCTTTTAATCCATTAAAAAGTAAGTAAGTTAGAAATTATTCAAATCTGATGGAAGGGGAAACTGTCAAGAAAAAGAATGCTCAGACTTAAATGTGACGTCACAGTCTTTAAAGAGATAGTGAGAGGTTTCTCACCAAGGCCCACTCTTTGTCATACCAATATTTGGAATGTTAATATCTGCTTTTTATAACCAATTTGGATGCTGTTTTTATAACATAAAATCTTATTAGTGTTATTTGTTGTAAGTATAGTTTAAAATACTGTACAAAAATCAAACAAAAAATACCTAATTAGCCATCCTCATATGTGCCGCATTGTAAATTACTATATTCCGTGCTAAATGTAAAAATAAAAATATAGCGTGACTATCCAAAAATTTACATAATTGCATCATCATACAAACTACAAATATATTTTTTCTGTCTAACAATCTTGCTAAATGTTTTCAGCGCTAACTCCTGAATGTGACCTTTTAAAACATACTGTATATGTGTGTATATGTATATTAGTTTATAGTTGTAGTATATAGCATGTTAGTTTGTGATTCATTTTATGTAAAAACCTCATTACGTAAAACCTCCCACGTGTAGGTTAAAATAAGTCAGGGTTGTCACTCAAACGGTGCGGTGATAGATTTTTTGCAGTAGTGATAAAAATAGCCCTTTGCCCACGGCGACTTTTTGGAGCGATTCTGTAGCGCGTTCGCATCGATGCAGTCGCGATGCTGTAGTCATCATCATCATCATCAGTCTTTTTAATGTTCCCACTGCTGGGACTCAGGCCTCCTCTCTAGGAGAGGGAATGGGCCGTAATAGACCACGCGGGCCCAATGCGGGTTGGTAGTTGGTGCGATGCTGTAGCGCGTTGGCATATTTTCTATAGCGCTTGTTAATGCGACTAAGACCACGTTAGTAGCGATGCTGCCCGTTTGGCTACTTGTGCAGGAAATTGCAATTACGATTAGCCTGCTGCGGTCTTCCTGTCCGATTATAATGTAGATGTCTTTAGATGTGAATAGGCTCTTATTAAACTAGTGCCTCACCGCCCTCATCATCAACGATTGCATCATCACTGCCTACAATCAAGTGGGATTGCAGTCAAGCATTAGTTTATATATTAAAAAAAAAATATATATATTTTTAGGGACCTGAATTCTCAGTTGTCTTCGGGTCCTGCCTGACCCGAAGACAACGTGTTTTAGATTTTTCATGAGGTCATTTTTGGCAATTCAGTGCCTGATAAGCTTATTATTTTCCTAGAGAGGCCTTGGGCCGCGTGATTCTTCATATGGGCCACTCCTGATTAGTGGATGTTACATGCCTTCGAACTTTTGGTTCTAGGTCCTGTAATCAAAAATATGTCCTAGAATTTAGGACCAGTGTTTTCCTTTACCGTTTTGAGAGCAGCGGTGATTCAATTAAACATAGTAATGCGCCTGTCTGGGGTTGAACTCTCGACCTATAACTCTTAAGGTCGGGGCCGTTACTTGGCTACCATTGCTCTCCAATAAGCTTATATAAGGTTAAAGCTGCAGGCCCGATCGCGGCCATATTCTCACTAGATGGCGCTGTACTGAACATTTTTAGATTATTTAGTGTATTGGAGCATTATTAGGAATTGATATTTGCTAGAATTTGACATTATACTTTTTAAACCTACAAACAAATTGATGCCTCAAAATCTCTTCCGACAATCCTGGATGTTAATTAATGGCAATTGGCTCTCCATTAACCACATAACGTAACTAAAAATGGTTATGGGAAATACAGGCGCGATGTTATAAAAATACCGTTTGACCTATTACTAATATCTTGGTTTTATTTAGCACCAACCCTAGCAAATGTCGTTTGAATCTGGGTAGGCGTTTCAGTGTTAGTTAATTTAAGTATTTAGTTATGTCATCTTTATGGGTGATAAAATTCAGACACTTTCTTCTGCGAAAAATTTATGGGCTTACGGCCGGCGAGCAATTGGTAGTCCGTCCAGGGTTGCAGGATTGTTTGAAATAGTTACCGAGTTACCCTGAAAAGCAAAGGGTAACTGGAGGGACACACGTGGAGTTTACTTAGTAAAAGTCTAACCTCTCGCTATACCTAGAGCGAGAGAAGTCATGACATTCGGCCTGAAAAAACTGGTGATGAAATAAAACTACTTGTAAAACTATTTTTAAAATTGTTTATTTTATGTAAAATATTACAGAGCACAAAAAATATTTATGTAATTTGTTGTATTAGTAACAAGTTATGGTCGCGATAAAAACGTTGTCTTAAAAGCATAGGTGCGGCATTTTAAAAGTCAATTATTTTCAACTGGATTTTCAATTTATTTTTGGCCGATTTTGTACGATGCATCAAAATAAAATTGTTAAAAGAAAATAAATGTGATGCCAAAACTACAGTTTCCAGAACTTTTTATAGAGCGTCTAGTAATATTTATTTTATAATTTTCTTTTCTCAGGGTTTCCTAGACCTAGACCAGGCTATGCTCGAAGAGGACATGCTCCAAGAAAAGGTGGCCGGCAGCACTGCGGTGGCGGTGCTGGTCAAAGACAACACTCTGTACTGCGCCAATGTTGGAGACTCCCGCGCGATCGCTAGCGTTAGAGGAGCGGTGAGTGATCCCCAAGAGTAGTAGACGGAAGGTCGCTGCGCTGTCACCGTGCTGGTGGCAATACTGCCAACGTGGGGGTACTCCCGCCCCGTAGTTAGCGTCAGAAGAGCTGTGAGTGATCCTCTGGAGTGGCTGACAGGTGTCACCCCTGTCGACGTGGTAGTGGCAGTACTCAGCCAATGCATGCGACTCCTGCGCAGTCGCTAATGCTAGACTTGGTGAGTGATCCTCAGGAATTACAGACAGATGGTGGCAACACTGTTGCCGTGCTGGTGGCAACACCCTGCACATGTGGGGGACATCGCCAGTACCAGAAGAGTGCTGAGTGATCCTCAGGAGTAGCAGACAAGAAAAGGTAGCCTACCGGACGTTAGCAGCAATATCACAGTCTACGGCTGTGCACATAGGCCTTACTACTCGCATTTTTTTCGACTCGATCCTTGGTGTCTTGCATTCTTAGAAGTCAATCTAGCATCCTAGCGAAAATCATTATTTCACGTAGTCTGAGAGCGTTCTTCCTATCTTTATATGAGCAGCAGGAAATTCCGGTGCTACTTTTAAAAATAATTCTGAGAGTGATGAATTGATTTGGTGTTGATCTTTATAATTGTTATTCACCAGATGCGCTTCTCATTTATAGATGCTTTTAAGTATGTCTCCCAAATAATTTAGGTCAGTCTATCAAACGATTTATCAGATCTGGTAATTCTCAGGTGGAAATTTTACAGAGAAGCATTTTAGCCATTATTATTGATGTAAGGTGTTTTGGAAATCCTTCCCCAAAACCTAACTTAGAAATTCAATTGAGATTTGACGGAGTAATTTAGAGATTGCTTGCTGCGCTGCGTGTTATGAGTTCGATTTTCACGCGAGACATCCACCTACATCTTAGGCCTACATATTATTGTTCTGGGTCTGGGTCTCATATACATATAAGACATACATACACAAGTGTTGGTGGATGCACTCACAAGACAGGAGCAAATTTTGTTGTCGGGCAAAGTTAAAGGTTTTCTTGAGCAATAACATACAACAACCACTTCAAACCTGATAACAACAATAGCTATCATAGCAGATCCATTTCCAAAGAACTTCTACCACCAAAGATTTTTTGAAGGTATGCGGAACAGAGAGTAAAGTCCCACATACCTCCATTGTAAAGGGAGACAGCTTCCGGCCAGACGGGTGTTATGGTATGGTGGGCTACTGCCCGATAAATGATTTCGGGCTGTCGTATATATTCAAATCGCGATGCCGGATTAGTTCTTAGGTGGCATAGGTGGTTCATAGATGTCGCTACAAATTAAAACCTCTATCGTCTTTTCCTCAGGTGGAGGTGCTGTCATACGACCACAAGCCTAACAACGAAGAAGAACTTCGTAGGATCACGGCAGGCGGGGGCTGGGTGCAGCTGAATAGAGTCAACGGTAACCTGGCGCTGTCCAGGGCTCTGGGAGATTACGTGTTCAAGAGGAACTACAGGCTCTCGCCGCAGGAGCAGATTGTTACAGGTATGGCGTAGCATGGTACCCACAGACAGAACCATAGGCTCTTACATCACTACGATTAAGTTCAACATGAAATGTTCATGACCCTCGTATTTTTGTTTTTTCATTTATCACGAGAGTTTTAATTTTTTCGCAATTCGGTCTAGATTTCAATTCTCTATAGGTGGCGATGTTTTTACAGCACCCGCTTCATAACTCCCGCTTTGGTCGCAGTGATAAAGTTTCTGCACTTGTATCAAAATGTGCTATTTGGATTTCATCATTTAAATGACCTTGCATGGAGCTAAAGGCAAGGTAATTTAAATTCAACTAAGAAAGGATATTGTCGAGAATAATACAATTTTGTGAAAAAAAAAACAGTATTCATCATTTGTTATTTTAGGTGTTCAATAGCGAGTCGCTTATAAATTATTATACACCATAAGGCATATTATATTTGCGGTTTTTAAAGTGCAATGTCGCAGTTGCAGAGCATATGGAGGGATCGTAACATTTCACGCAAAACCAAAACCAAACTGGTCAAATGTTTAGTCTTCTCCATATTTAGTTAAGACTTGGACTTTAAAAAAGGCTGACCGCGACCGCATTGATGCCTTCGAGATGTGGTGCTGGAGGAAAATGCTTCAAATTCCCTGGACTGCCTTCCGTACAAACTGCTCTATCTTACGCGAACTGAACATCAAGATCAGACTGTCGACTACCTGCATGCGCAGAGTACTAGAGTTCTTTGGCCACATTGCCAGAATAAAAGGCCTCAACCTTGAACTGCTCATCGTAACTGCCATGGTTGATGGCAAACGACCAAGGGGCCGCAGCCCAATAAGATGGGCAGATCAGGTCCGCTCCACACTGGACACCCAATTCCACGTCGCACTTCATGATGCTAAGAACCGTCACAGATGGCGAGATACCATTAACAAGAAGCTAATCCAGCGGGAACTTCACGACCCTCAGTAATGAGGAATACGACTCGAGGAGGAGGATATTTGCGAGGTATGAAATAAATCGAATAATTGTTTTATATTTCCAGCGTTCCCGGACGTGCAAGTGAGGCAACTCAACGACGACTGGGAGTTCATAGTGATCGCATGCGACGGCATCTGGGAGGTGTTATCTAACGAGGTAACTTCTACCTTTTTCTTTAGTAAAGCCTGGCTGAGATTATTCTTGAGAGCGCCTAATCCGAGATTTTTTACGATCATACACCGCTCTTGCGTGATTATGACGTTATTTTACATCGTTCTGTAGACATTTTGGAAACACATACAAAATTATCTGGAGAAGCACATATTTCCTGAAACAAGTTTGTACGTTCAGGCGTTAAGTATCTCTTTTTTCACGTTGCCTCTTTAACAAATAATGCGTTGAATAAAAAAACAGGCTTTAAAATCGCGTTTACGTTGACGATAGACGAATGGGGGTTAGGGCCCTCTTAAATACTTGTAAAGAAGCCTAAATTACTCTATGTGTATATTAATAAAATAAATAAATGAATAATATCAAGTTGATACATAGTTCGATTTTTGCGTAATAGATAAGTACTAAAGTTGCCGACATAGCACAAATAATTGCCAAACTTAAGTGGCAATGGGCAGGGCACATTGCTCGCAGAACAGATGGCCGTAGGGGCCGAAAGATTCTGGAGTGGCGTACGCGTACCGGAAGACGCAACGTTGGAAGGCCTCCAACAAGGTGGTCTGATGACCTGGTGAAGGTTGCGGATGGATGCGAGACGCACAGGAACGTTCTTTGTGGCGACGCTTGGGGGAGGCCTATGTCCAACAGTGGACGTGTATCGGCTGAAATGATGATGATGAGATAAATACATAGACTTTGGCCACCTGTTGTGATGTCCCCGTGGTTGTGCAGGAGGTGGTGTCGTTCTGCCGCGCGCGGCTGCTGAGCGGCTGGGAGCCGGCCGGCGTGTGCGAGGCGCTCATGCAGCGCTGCCTGGCGCCCAACTGCGCCACGGGCGGGCTCGGCTGCGACAACATGACCGTGCTCATCATCTGCCTCGCGCCCTTCCCGAGGATTGATCCTGCGGTCAGTACTTTATTGTTTACAACTCATACACACGAGTGGTGTGTTCCTAACGGTACAGGTAACTGCACTGCCGCGCTAGCGATAAGAGCAGTAAGTATGTTTACGTGTTTTGAGTAACTGTCGCGCTAAGTTTTTGTTTTTCCGGACATCTTTTTTTTAAGTTATATTGTGATAGTTGAAACGTGTAGCCCAAATACAGCACTTTTATATTTTTCACTCAATAAAATTGTACCTATATACCTACACCACTAATTTTTAATTAGTACAAATACTTAAAGGGCTTATTAGAATAGGTCTCGTTATTATTTAGGTAAAGTTTTAATGAATAATATTCATAAACATAAAACTTATTAGAGTTTGTTTGTCCTAAAATGTCACTCAATTTATGAAAATATTGTACAGGCTATTGATTATGAATGAAAAACAATAGACAATCACTGCGCGTAGTATTTCCTAGTAGGAATTGTTATGAATAAATGATCCAATTACGAATTTACCAATTATTAAAAAATTTGTGGCCAATTTTGGAATTTCGTTTTTTTTATTTTTGACTACACAAATATGACCAGTAACAGGGACGGGTTAAGCCTCATTTTTTGGTGTACTAATTAAAAAATAGGGGCGTATATTAGAATAGTTTGAAATGACGGAATAAAAGGATTGTTCTTTTATTTCAAAAATTTCACTTACTGCTAATATCGCTAGCGCGGCAATGCAGCCGTGGTCACTTCGACGGTAGCCGTCAACGCGTCGGCGGACCTATAGTGACACTTGACACAAACGACGGCTGCCGCTGATCTTCATTTGTTGGAATGTCGACTGCTACTGAGCGGCAACAGCTGCCGCCGATGCGTCGACGGCTCACGTCGACCCGTGTCGACGGCTACAGTTGCCTCTGCCATTGGTAACGTGCTGGTCGTGTGTTTGAGCTCTTAGGCCAATTTGCAACACAAATCACTAAATCGGTTGAAGATGACAGACATATATGAGATAGTGATTTGTGGTGTAAATGGAGCTTATTGTAATATTGACAAGAGTGTAGTATGTGTGTTTTTTTGCTTGTCTTATGTTGTAAACAAATATGGTCGGAAAATCTTGAATCTACCCATGAATTAGGTACAGTAACGCTACAGACGTCTCATCCCGTGGCCATTTTCTGAAGAGGAAATCCGTGGTCTTAGGACGCAAAAGGCAAGGGTGAGGGTCACGGGTGTGTATGTCAGTAAAAGTCTGTAACGCCCTCACACTCAACTCAGAGTGGAAGAAGTCGGTGAATGATATCCCACCGTAAGAAAATTACCGTCTCATAAGGTAAACAATTAACTTAATTAACTTTATATACTTAATAAACTTTTGTGTATCGGTTTGTTTTCCCAAAGAAACAAATAAATATTGTTATTGGAGTGAAATAATTGTTTTTTTTTTACTTTTTGATCGCCATGTTTGTTTACGAAATATGATAAGTAATTAAAACACACTGTAATTTCGTAATATATGTTTATTATATTTACCATTATACACCAATTTGCAATTACTCCGGGTAAAAAAAACCTTTGAAATTAGTTTGTATGATTGTTTGGTGATTATTTTGTGTTGCATGTCTGCATGTTCGTTATGTTGCATGTCTATATTTATTGCTGGGTGATAAATGCTATAAATATATGGGGATGTGTAATAAATGAAGAAAAAAATATGGTGTAATGGCTTACCACGAAAATAACGAAGGGTAATCAATTGTGTTCAAACACGTTATTATATTTAGACCACATATAGTGCCCTACTAAGCCAAAAACCGATATTTAACACAATTTTTTTTCTCGATTATTCGTTTTTCCCATCGATATGCTTGAAAAACTCCACAACTAGGGCTCGTAAAATCTGTATTTTTATTTTATTAGAAAATTTAAAAAACGAAAATACGATTTATCTAGGTCTGAAATCTAACTAGTATTTAAAACTTCGTAGACTCTGTGTTAAGACTTCTTCGGTCGACTTATGTTCATAATTAAGGTCTAAGTAACCCATAACGTTTATTCCACAGTCGTCATTCAAGTGCCACGACCCGTGCCGTCCGATCAAGTACTGGTCGTGTACTCCGTCGCGGCGGTTCTCTTAACTCTAAAACACTGCCCATCCCCCCCTTTGCACAAGCTTTAATACTTCTAGTGTGTCTCTTACTGTGATCTGTGTCCCCACCTTCGGACTCTCAAATGACATTCAGCTATGACGTCATAGAATACAAATACTTGACAATATAAGGTGTTTTACGAGCGTTGTAGCCATATACGATGCTTTAAAACCATAATTGCACAGTGTGAGAGAGATGGAGCTATACAGGCTAGATAGCACCATCCCTTTTTCACAACGAAACAAAAACGGCCTTATATAGGCAATTAGTCACGCGTAAAACGTCATGTGAACACTCATGTTATGCGAATATATCGCCTTCTATAGTCTGTTTAAAAAGTCAAATGACTTGGGATTTTTTGAATGAAATATAAAATCTGTTTTTGGCAACACGAATTTTAGTTGTCATTCACTTGTTTCTTGAGATGATGATAGTTCTACAACAGGTGTTGATCGTAGTTATGGCTAGTGATGGTGGATCATTAAGCGGAATAGAATATTTAGAATGAGATTTCTCTTACGATTCTAGATTTATGTTATTACTTTATTACTCATGAAACTATTATATCTTTGCAAAAGTATCCTACTTTTGTAATAAAAATATTATTTAAGAGACAGAAATAGATATATTCTAAACGAAAATATTTTGTATTTTATATTGTTAAAAAGTCCCCTTACTAAATCATTTTAAAAATACTTAGGTATATTCGATACTTTTTATAAGATTCTATTACTAAGCAATGATCAAGATCTCTTAATCAATCTTGATTATTTAACCAGTGTTGACTACATCTGATTTTATTTTACCCTAATAATTACCTAAGTCGTTTGACTTTTTAGACAGGCTGTAATTTAGCCCCTTTTTTAGGCAAGTTTTGTCACTACGACAGACATTAAAGTGACAGTGACAGCATGACGTAATGGCTACTTAGAGCTGAATTGCATTTGAGAATTCGGCCGTTTGTAATTTGGTTGATTTATTTATAGTTTCTTTACCAAAGCAAATTTTACGGAAAAATTATATAACTCGAACAAGTTTTACTTAACATAAATCAATACCAAAGATTAATATAATCGAGATGAGTTTTTTTTTTGTTAAAGTGTGTGGATGACATTTCAAGATTTGACATATAGAAATATTTAAATAATAATGACGCTCTTATCATAATTCAATCGCGTGAGATTTTAAGATACATATTAATAAAAAAAATACAGGATTAAAATTAATATGATTTATATTTTTCTAGTTTGAATGCCAAAGTTTAATACGTAAAATAAACAGCTTATTTTTTTTGTTGAATTTTATAAATCAACCAAGTTAAAAATCTAAGGTATATCTGCGTAATGTTTCTGTGATTTTATGAATTTAAATTTTTAAGTATGTTATGCAGGCGTTAATTTTAATGTCCTGTTAGACTTTTGTGTGCCATTTAAGAGAATATACGAGACAGTTAAATAATTTAATATGTGGCTTTCAGTTGCAACCATACTGTGACCTGGTTTAGATGACAAGTTTTTACCGACTTCCCAAAAAGGAGGAGGTACTACGTTCGGCTGTTTGTATGTTTTTTTTTTTTTTTTTTTTTTTTTTTTTTTTGTATGTTTGTTCGTCGAATACTCCCCCAAATGTGGACGGATTTTCAAAATTCTTTTTTTGTTCGAAAGTAGATAGTTCTGAGGTGGTCCCATTATCACCAAATTAGGATCTGATGATGGGATCTTGGAGAAATCGAGGGCAACCTTCAAATTTTATAGGCTCACTTATTGATTTTCGCATATTTTATGAAGTATCTTGTGTATTTGCGTATGGTCGTCACCATCTCAGGTAGCTGGGCTGATGATGGAAGGTACAACTCCTTAACAGTAACAAGTTACTCGAACAGGCAAGGACTGTTTTAGTAAATTGTTTTGATGTTTGATAGGGCATTTGCCACATTTGGTCTCATGATCATCAAGTCATGACCTGATGCTGCAGTCAGGATAGTCTGCAGAGTACCTAAGTCCTCGACAACAAACAGCAGATATATCGAGTTTAGGCTCATTGAAAACGGCTCGATGTGTGGATAAACGTACTGCTAATAAAGAACACCGAAGTACATAGAGACCTGATGCTGAAGCCAGGAGCATCAGGAAAAGTACAAACCTTGAAATTACAGCACCGTAGTCGTGTTTGGGCTCATTTTAAACAGGACTAAATTTTAAGTTCATTGCAATTTTGACATAAATCTGGCCTGATGCTACAGCCGGGATTATCAGCATCTAGTTTAATGACTGTTTGAAAGAAGAGGGGGAGAGGATATATCGAACTGATCTGATGATGAAAGCCGAAAGGTAAATTAATGTAATCTAACCGTGTTTGGGATTATTAGAACCGTTATGAGATGCGCTCTGACTATAAGGTATTTAAGTTTGACTGAGGGGTACTTTTTAGTGGTGGTACCGTAACTAAAAAGTGTAAAATAAAAAAAACTTTTTACAAAAAAAATATAACCGACTTCAATGATAAAAAACACTGAAAAGTATCAAATAACTTTAATTTTGGAAGTCGGTGTTAAATAACGAAGAGACTAAACTATTATAGAAACACCGACTTCCAAAATTAAAGTTATTTGATACTTTTCAGTGTTTTTTATCATTGAAGTCGGTTATATTTTTTTTGTAAAAAGTTTTTTGTGGATACTTTACAGACTTTTTGGATATAAAAATATTATTCAGTAAGGGACCTTCCATTAATCACTTGTTTTTTTTTTAGCATTTTTTAAACCCATTCCCCCGTGGTGAGGGTTAAGACTACCTATCCACCCTCCCCCAACATAATAATATGATTGTATTTTTAGTACCTACCAAGAATCTTTATTTTTTTAACATATAATCTTTAAATACAGGTTTACAATATAATCTTATTTTATTCTGAAATTAAAGACTGATAGAAATGTCTAGACAGAAAGGTTGAAGGTTGTTTTTGGTAGGCATAAAAATAATAATAAACAAATGTTCGTTCGTTACAATGGCAAGTCAAGGTCACTACACGCCGCTTTTCGGTTTAAAAAACGCGCGTTTGACGAAAAAAGAAATAAATACACGTGATTTCTTACTACATCTCCCCTCCTCCTTTGTGATAATTCGTGATTTTTGTCAAACCAACCCACCCCCCCTCCACTTCAAGCCTCAAGTGATTAACGAATGGTCCCTAAATAAAACTATTATTTAAACAATATAACTTTAAACTTTCCAATACCGTACTTAGAGATTCAATAGAAAGATAATGAGAGAGCGAACTTGGGGTTTAATGAATTAAAAAAACACTGCACAGGCATCTTAAATGCTACATTTTGACCATATTCTCTGGGTAATATGGTATCCAGATTCCATACAGTCCATGGAATAATAGAGTGCATAATTATACACAGCAGATATAATCAGTGTTAGTTACTTGTTATCTAAATTTAGGCTCATTATAGTCAATGGATTGCTATTCATCCTAAGATTAAATGGGGGTGAATATAAATCTACAGATATTTAAATCTCCATCGAGTGTCAATTATCTATTTTTAAAGAAATGAAATAACAAAAAAAATATTTACTCCGTATGTGTGCCAGTAATTTGTTCTATATCCGTGTTATAGAATAAAGTACAATAGTCTAGCCACAATGTGCTATATTTCTATTAAAGGTACTGGTTTTGCCTATAAATATCCATTTTTTTTTTTTATTTAAAAGTCATTTTTAATTATCATGTTTGCACACGTTTTCTGAATTCAAATGTTAAAAGTGGCAACACTGAATTTTCTACCTAAAAGTAGCTACTATTTTTGTAAGCTGGTCACACCCTTTCAGTGTTGCCACATGTGTCAATGTAACATGGCTGTATTTTTTATTATTAAACGTTATCGGTTTGACAGTTTGTGTGTTGGTTTTCTATAATTGTTTGATTTTGTGTGTTTTAAATCATGTTTTAATGTGTTTGTTGTCGTTTGCTCGTGTTGTTACAATAATTACAAACTTTTTATATTGCCAGAGTCTATTTACTTTTAGTAACATCTCTTTGCATGTTAAATTATGCATGTTTTTAATATTATAATTGCATGGAATCATATATATTATAATATCTGTGCTTAAAAATATGTCACATCGAATTTAAATAAAATCGCAAAATCATACATAATAATGTATGACAGTCTTAAGCATCGGTGTGCCAAATTTTTTGCCACGCACTGTAACTGTATGGTCTTTTATATAATATGCATAGATGATGTTTGTAACATTTCTGTTTAATATTTTATGAATATTTTCTAATAAGAAGAGGCTAATTTTCGCATGTGTATGTATTTGTTTTTAACATTTGCTTATATCTATTAAATTGTTGACAATATTCTAGGTTTTAGAAGTTTAGTACCTTGGTAAATAAATCAATATAATTTTTTTATCAGTTTTTTTTAACGAAAATACATAATAGTCTACATCTAAAACTTATCCATTATAACGAAATTTTGAATGTATTTTCTTGATGACGTCCGCCTCATTGGAATATTGTCAAATATAAAACTTTTTAATATATAAATTTTTATTTAACACCGCCTATTGTTTGTGTACTCACTATGTGTTGCTTAATAAACTCATTGAAAAGCATGCCTTTTTTATTTTATTTCTTTTATATTTTTCTTGTAACGGCTGATGAGCTAATTGCCCACCCTTGGCTTCAAAGGGAATCACCCTGCTGAACAGATGCAAGTGAATAAGTAAATAACCTGTATGAAATTATTATATTATTTACTGTCCCACTGCTGGGCAAAGGCCTCCCACCACTCCTTTCAACGATCACGGTTCCTCGCCTTCTCATTCGAATTCTTAAGGAAGCCATCCAGGTCGTATGAAAACCTGCATTAAATTTAAAATTCTTAGAAAAGAGGGTAACCTAATATCAGTTGATGACACTGTACATACAAGTTCAGAATTTCCTGTTTTTATTTTTGTAAAATATTTTATACTAAACAACAAATACTATAAAAAACCATTCTGAAAACAAGATCAAAATTGGCTAATAAATGAAGCAGTAATTAGAATTCTAAAAATTGGTATAGGAAGAGTGGAGGAGTTGTGGAACATCTTGCTATCTCTTTTTGCTTTTTTACGCAAGCAACCTAAAGTCAAAGTCAAAACATTTCAAAAGCAAAAGCAGTACAGATCGCCACGAATCTTGAGCGCTCGACGTCAGAGTGGGGATCGCTTTGTGCATTCCATACATTGGCGAGCCAATCGTCGTCGTTGTTAGATACATGCAGCAAGCGCAGGGAGCGAGTCACGAGTGACGTGTGACATGACGGCGCGGCGAGCCAATCACTGACACTCCCTGACCCCGCGTCTCACTTCAAACCCCTAAAGAGACAAGATATTTTACTTTTGCGCACTTGAAGGCAGCGCTCAAGATCCGTACCGGTATCTATACCGACCGTTGCATTTCAGGTTGTGCATTCTTTGTCTCTTACTAGATAGTTTCACCTTCCATCAGTTTAAAAGGTTTAGGTACTTAATTTGGAACCGATTAGAAAAAAATCTTTCTATTTGCTACTTATGATATTTTTTAATAATAA
The DNA here is from genome assembly GCA_949319445.1 of Mythimna lalbum. Lineage (NCBI taxonomy): Eukaryota > Metazoa > Arthropoda > Insecta > Lepidoptera > Noctuidae > Mythimna > Mythimna lalbum. The sequence continues at coordinate 10,915,647 of OX439357.1, read as the reverse complement.
CTAAAAAAGGGTTTATAGGATATTAGATTTTAAGGATTTTATTTAAAAGGACTACAGGCGCTAAAGCTTTCGTGAGTTTTATTGTAAGCAAAAAGTATATGATCCGCTGCAGTGAACAAAATCAGAAAATGATGTGTGATTCTTCAGGATAAATGCTACTTACAACTAATTTAGTACGGTAGCAAAAAAAAAACAAAAATCATAAAGATGTCTTTAAAAATTATTTATAACCGGATTAAAACCCGAACTCTGATTTTTGGGCAAATTATTCTACAAGCAACGTTTGTAGTAAATCGCTAAAATGTTTCATATTTTGCAAGCATTAAAGTATCACAAAACCAAAGAAGTAAACCTTGTCTTATTTGGTTTTGTGGGATATTTTATGTTATTTTAGTAGTAATGTATTTGTTTTCTTTCTTTTTTCTTCTTTTTTTCTTGGACAACGCATTAGTAAATTGTAAATAAATAAATAAGCATAGTTCCTTTGCGCAACTATTTCTTTTGTATGAAGTTGGAGAGTGACCGCGCTTAAGGGCCTGTAGTCCTCTTAATAAAGGGTTAATTAATAGGTAGGAAGGGTTGGGGAACGAAATATTTATATTAATCAAAACTCTTTGTATTTAATCCGACTAAAGTAAATGGTTTCTTTGTAAAACATACTGTACATCAACTTTTGTGAACTTTTGGTGCAAAATAATATCAGGTAACAAAATAACACTGTGATTTATTTACTAATATTGTTGTAGTTTTTAAAATTGTTATTATATCAAATGACTGCTCTGTTCAGAAACTTGTAAGACAAATATTTACACAGTATTTTTTCATTAACTTTACAGACCCCACCACTTCCCGTTCAACAAGAATTAAACAGCAAATTCATGACGAAAATGGAAGATCTATTATACGTTGAGGACGATGAAGAAGACCTCAAGTGAAAGGATTGGCACTTCTACTGTAAATGTGTACATAGATAGGTTAGCGGTGTTGAGCTCTATCGTTAATGTCTTAAGGTTGAGAATTGTGTGCAGGAAAATATGAATTTAAGTAGTTCTGGTTCTATGGCACACTGTTTTTTTGTGATGTTTGGATAGTTGCATTTTTTAAAGTTGTCTAAAATGGTGACGAGTAGGCTAGTCTCGAATTTGTTAAGGACATTTTACATGGTTATGTTAAATTTTATCAGTTTGGTTGAAAGGTACAGGAATTGAAGGATGCGGCTGATATTGTAATATTTACTTTATATTTATTTAAATTTATAGGTTTCGAGTTATATATCACAATATCTTATTCGAGTTCTGTTTTTTTTTTTTATAAATGCCCCCACCATATTCATTATCTATTTCAAAATAAATATGAGGATCTACGCATACTTTTTAAAATCCTACATCCATTGTAGATTTCGGCCCTGGCAAGCCCAGACTATTTGTTTAACATCTCTTTGAGGCGCATATGCTTCATCATCGATCACATCATTGCTTACCATCAGCTGAGATAGTGGTCAAGCGATGTGATCACAACGCCTGCTGACCCAGCCCTGGTTTTCATCGGACGGTAAGTTACCCATTGGTCGCCGTCCGCAAGCCCGCGCCTGCTGTGGTAGGGTGCGCCTGCAGTCGCCTTTGACGTCCGAGGCCCAGGGTGTCTCTATTGTCGACCGGGACTTGAGGATTGGCTTTCCCTCAGGCTTTCCACCGCCTCCTTCGCTTGCTGTTTCGGAGAGGGAAGTGACTGCTTCCTATCGCTTCCGTAACTCCTGCCTGGACCAGGGCCTGATACAAGAGCTTACCGCCGACAGTCTCCTTTACGAGTACATAGCGGTGCCCCACCCAAATGGGGCAGGCCTCCCCTGTATGCTCCAATCTATCCTTTAGGCGATCCAAACAATGTTGATTTCCGGGCGTTTTTCCCGCTGGGTCCAAAACAGGCACCTTCTGAAAGAACCATGTCCGGTGAGGACCTGCGTCAGGCGGAAGGTGTGGTACCTCCCTAACCACTCCTCAAAAAGAACCTTATCACCTGGATTGTTGCCCTGATCTATCTATCCGTGCCTTACAATTTGTGTTCCTTATTGGGGCCGTACTAAGACGTGTTAAAACTGTGTTCTAGTGTAAGAGAGAGGCGAAGCATACAGAACGAATAGTACTATCTCTTTCTTGCAGCGAAATCGTGATGCTATTGACTCTTACAGTACGGCTCATTTTATTTTTTAAAAGTTAATATTATGATTAAAAAGATTATAAAAAATGCTATTTTAAGCCGTTGACGATTTATTTTTATTGATTAATGAACAAAAGTAATTATTTCAAAGAACAAATACTTATTTTAATATTTTTACGATATATTACAATTTATTAATAATCCTATTTTGCCATATTAAGCAAAGCAATACTATTAGATTGTAATTATTCTTATTTTATTAGATTTATGTTATTGTATGACTTGTTTTCATGATAGGTTATAAATATAAAGCTTTTTTAGGTCGCAGTTTCAGGATATTAATTTTGACTTATATTCTTTAGCGGGGTATTTGACTACATTATTTTTTACTAGCTTTTGCCCGCGGCTTCACCCGCGTACATAATCCCAGGATAAAAAGTATCCTATGTGTTATTCTGGGATATGGTCTACTCGTGTACCAAGTTTCATCGAGATCGGTTCAGTAGTTTTTGCGTGAAAGAGTAACAAACATCCATACATCCATCCATACATACAAACTTTAGCATTTATAATATTAGTAGGATTACATTTGACGTAACCTATAACGATATAATTAGGCATTTAACCAAACTTTTTTTTAATGTTCGTTCAACCGATTTTGACTTCTATTGCTTTGGTGGCATGACAAATGGCAGCTGCAGTAAACAGTTGGTATTGAAACCACTTTTTTACTTTCAATGTCATCCTTATACCTACGGAATAGGGGTCAAAATCGGTTGAACGGACAGTAAGAAGGGTTTGTTTAAATGTCTAGACTTATTTCGTATGACAGCATTTAAAATAAGTGTAGACGTTATGAGAAATAAGTTGAAAAAAATATGCCAAAGTTAAAAATAATGGCGATGCTGTTTTTTTTTAATTGTTAAAAAAAAATGCTAAACAAGAGACGATACTTGAGATGCTATCTTCTGATGTCACAAAGCAGAAACTCCAAAATTTTAAGCTGTTTAGTCCAAATGTCGTTTTGTGTGACGATGGCGATGAAGAATAGTTTCAAAGGCGAGTAAAAGCGCCATTTTTTCTATTGAATTTATTTACTTTTTGCATATCGTATTATGTTGGTACATTTTTTTATAGTCAAATACCCTTATGCTATATACCTACTAGTTCCTCAGGGTTGACTTGTATTTTATTTATTTGTAACACAGACAGAATAATATTTTAATCGATCATTTAAATTATATTTTATTTAATGTAATTTGTTTTTATGATTTTTCCAAAATTGTTTGATGGTTGTGTCGACAGTTTTAAATATTGTGTTATCAAAATTTCTATTTTATTATATTATTATTATTGGTTTTTATAAAATAATAATTGCTGGTCAATCCACCATCCTGTGATACTAAATACTTTAGCTTTTAATTTGCAATTTAGTCAAGGTACTCTTATTTACTTCATTATTATAATTTCACTTGTTGCATTTTGTTGCACTGGACATTTAATTTAAAATGTATTTTTAAAAGTAATCGTTTAAATTAATTGTTAATTGTCGCATTTAATTGAAGTTGAAATCCAACTGGAAGGTATTCTCCCCATTAATAAGTTGTAATAAGTCGATGCTGATTACGATGAAATATACTCATTTAGGGTTCAGCCAGACTGCAAACGAGGACGTGGGGCGGGTGCAGTGCGGATGACTCAAACATAAGAACTTCTTTGGAGTATCCGTAGTGGACACGTGAGCGTGGGAAGCGATGTGGGCTGCTCGACGTGGCACGCACGCGGGCAACTCAGCCGCTCATTCATAGCGCGTGGCCGCAAAGAGTGCGCGGGCGGCGAGCGGATACTGCGCGGGGCGGCCATCTCTAACTAGTTCGAGCTAACCGCGTGCGTCATTATGATGGCTTGACTACGGACAGGCACAACGCTCTCGTTACCGCACCCGCACTGCTCCCCGCTCCACGCTGCCAGTCTGGCTGAGCACTTATATTTTTCAATTTTCAAAACTTACCCAAAGTTTGAAGATTGGAACTTCGGAGTTTCTTTTAGAGAATAAATCAGTAATAGAGTGGTGTATTTTACTTTTTGTTGTTATTATTTTGACTAGAACATAATATACATTTCACCAATATTATAAATTATCAATATTATTAGGGTACAATGGTGTTTAAATAAAATGTTTTTTGTATGTACAGTCAGCAATAAAAGTAAGTTAACCATTTTTATTTTACTTAAAATATAAATTGTTACTTAGTTTGTTTTTTTTTGTCATTGGCGTTCAGTTATTATTACAAAATTGAATTAAACAACTGACTTTTGTTGCTGATTGTACAATTAAATGACTTAAGGTCGTAAATTGCTTGATCGCTGATGGTTAAGTGCCTAATTTGCAATGAAATGGGTGGCTAAGTGTTTCGTTTTGAAATAGCTGTATTATATGCATGAACAGGATCAAATTATAGTAGCTACTGAAACTCCTTAGATGTGATACATATCGGTATGTAATGACGATAAAACTAAACTCCGAATTTCAAGTAGTTAAGAGCGCCCAACCCGAGATATATATATTTTTTTATTGTTGATAGGTTTGCGCATGACCGAACCGCTTGGCTTACGTGAATATGACGTTATTACACATCTTTCTCTAGATATTTTGAAAACAAATATCTTAGGTAACATCCACAAATTATCTGTTTTCTAAACATCTAGAAAAAATATGTGTAATTATGGCATAATCACATAATAGCATAACATAGTCGGCCTTATAATTTTCCCACTGTTGGGACTCAGGCCTCTATTCTATGAGAGGAAAGAGGCCGTAATCCACCACTTGGGCCCGGTGCGGGTTGGTGGATATCACATGTCTTCGAATTTTTGGTTCTGGGACATGCCAGTTTCCTCACGATGTTTTCCTTCACCGTTTTGAGAGCAGTGGTGGTGAATTAAATTACACAAAGTAATGCGCCTGTCTGGGTTTGAACCCGCCACCTAACACACTCGTAAGTCAGGGCCGTTTCCACTTGGAGTCAGGGCCGTTGCCATAAGAGCAGTTGTATAGAAATTACCTGGGGTTGGTCGCTCTTAAGAAATATAGACTCTGCAGGGAATTCCACTCCGAAGCTGTGCGCACAATGTTAAAACGCCAGTGTGTTACGATGAGGATGGGATAAAATGCACCGGTTTTTATGTGGTTATATTTGTGTATTTGTTTTATTGTCATTACATTTCATGGTTACGTCTATGTGCCTAGTTTCGTCAATTAATGTCGCATCTTTAAAACAAGTGGAACTATACTGAACTTGTTTTTAATTGCCATTTTCTGGTAAACCTTTTTCTCTCAATCTGACTAAAGTTGTCAAAAAATAAAAGGCCTGTTTTAACATCAGTATTTTGACTATCTAGCGGCTTGTCCGGTGTAGTATATATTATTTTACTAGCTTTTACCCGCGGCTTCGCCCGCGTTTATTAATATACTTTACTCTTTCTCCCCCTTTTCTCACTTAAAGAAAAATAACCTATGTCCGTCTCCAGGGTCCCAACTATTTCTGTACCAAAATTCATCAAAGTCGGTTTTGCCATTTAGGCGTGAAGACGTAACAAACAAACTCACTTTCGCTTTTATAATATTAGTAAGGATTATTTCTTTCAGTTTCGTTCTAAGTTACATTCTATGGTCTTTCTCAAAAAACGGGTTTTTTATTTTTTAACGAGTTTAACACAACCCATTTGTAATCTGATTGTCAAAGTCTTTGTTCCAATAGTTGATGTTCCTCACTAAATGATTCTCAACTTCTTATCCAGTAAATAAATACATTGAAAACTTTATGATTATTACTACTGAAAATTCACCTTTTTGGGATAGTACCATTTTTGTTTTAAAGGTGCGATATATCCTGTATTTTTACTCGATTGTTGATATTGTAAATATCGTTATTTAGATAAATTATATCAGCAATAAATATAGTAGAATTTTAATACCCGTAGCTTTTTTATAATCAGGGAAATTATTCTTTATTTTTTGTTGGTATTATAAGGTTAAAATAATGATATAAGATACTGTCCTCTTGATTTATTGTTTTAGGTATTTTAGGTTTATATATCTTTGTCTTTTTATCATTTAAGGAATTGAATTTACATATTTTTATTAGTTCCTTGATTTTTGTTTGACGTAGATATCTTGTTTCTGCAAAAAAGATAAGTACAAAATAAAAAAAAAGATTCTGCAGAAATACAGGGAGGCAACCAAGTCAGCGATTATTTCCAAACTTGTTATCGCACGCTTAATCATAAAGCGACCTAACTTAAAAGAGGTATTTGAAAATTGAACCTTACAACTTGCTCGTTATGATTCAATTTTCAATTACCTGCTCTACCAATGATAAGTCAGTTCACCTTAGTTTCGCATGGCTGATGTAACTAAAAAATAAAGAAAATTGTATGACAAAATTGTTAACCTAACCTTACAGGTACTAGACACCTCATGCTTAAACTAGCGCGCCAAAACAATTCTATCAACTAGCCGAGGTACGGCGGAGGTTCTGATTGGTACGGGAGAGCGGTAACGCAGTATGCGTTCTGATTGGGCGAGACTATTTGAAAATTATTCTGTGGCAACCTACATCAGATCTATAAGTCATATGTGTTGACAGATATGCGTCGCCTGTTATAAGAAGTCTAGTGGCTGTAAGGTCGTTGCCTAACCTAAACCATTTTGATTAAAGTAAAGACGGTTCTTTAGTAGTAATTTTTCCTTGCCAATAGCCCCGAACTATTTCCCTGATTGTATTTTTGTACCATAGAATAAAAGTGAATTGTCTAGCTGTATGTTTGTAGGTAATCAAGACATATCTGGAATTGCACTAGTCGAGATGTTCGTAGTCCGGTGTGTACAGTACCTTATGTTGAATTGTGAGATGTAATAAAGTTTTACATTTTTATATTGTTGTTTTATTTTGATTGACATCTATTTTATTTATTCAAGGTAGAATTACACTGCGCACACGTGTGCCACACACGGCGATTTAGGTACATCAGTTCATTACTAGTGTATTTGTAAAATAAAATAGTGACAGCATTTTTTTTAACGATGTTTTAACATTGTTAAACATCATTTGCCCACGTCTATTATACCTGTTATGGAGCGCAGCGTGTCGTTCCGTATTCGGTCTGTTCTTTTTACGCCTAGAATGCTGCGCTCCATAGCTCTTTGGCAAACCCCAAGGCGAAACTTTAGTAGTTCGGTAAGAGACCAGGGGGTCTACTCGCTTTCTCCGAAACGAAACTTTCGTAAACAAACGATATTCATTTGACGTTAAAATTGCAAACAATCCTCTGTCATAATTATATATTTTTTCGAAACATAACTAATTAGAGTAGGTTTAGAGATTCGGTACGTCAAACAATTTTCGTTCGTGCGAAATTTTGGGAACGAAAGGAACCGTGATAGGAAACACGTGAAATTTCAATCGAAACTTCGTTTTCGGAGAAAGCGAGTAGACCCCCAGGTCTGAGCACCGTAGGTTAGAATGGGCAGGCAGGATACACATGTCGATGAGTTAACGCTTCAGAGAGATCGGCAGATCACCCTTAATTAGCGTCTTCATGGACCAGTAGCTTTTCCAGGCGTTCTGGATTCGCCGATCTATCTCCTTTTCCTGCCTGTTTTCGAAAGATACTAACTGGCCCAAGTAGATATACTCATCGACACAATGTATTTCCTGCGCATCTACCTCGACCCTACATTTGATGCTGTTAGTCATCACCGTCGTTTGGACCGGTTCATTGCAAGTCCCTCCTTGAGGCTAGCCGAGCTCAGTTCTTGGAGCATTGATTGTAGCTCCTGAGCCGTGGGGGCAAAAAGGACTATGTCTTCGGCAAATCGGAGTGGGCAAAAAGGCTGCCAGGCTCAAATGCGACTGGGCGGGTCATGTCAGCCGCATGCACAGGGACCGCTGGGCAAGCGTCGCCACACAGTGGATTCCTACTGAACAAAAGCGCCGTCGAGGCCGGCCTAGAAAGAGGTGGCGGGATGATTTGGACGTCTACCACGAGGCCTGGTTAGAGACGGCACAAGAGAAGAACTTTTGCAAGGGCTTAGGTGAGGCCTTTGCCCAGCATTGAAACAGTAATGGCTAGAATAATAATAAAAAAAATCATTTATTGATATTGCGCTAAGAACATTAGATAACGTTGGCGTGCCCACAACCAACCTCAAGAGTCATTATGATGCGTAGCTATTGCATACCTAGGACCCAACTAGGGAGTAGGAATCTAAGTGTGTAGTGTTTTCTGTAACAGAGGTAGGTACTAAGTAAAACTCCCTGCTTTTTATGGTTTTTCTGTTATTATAGGTACTGTAGCGACATCTATGGCGCCACAAAGGAACTAAAATTCTGCATCACGGTATTAGATTTTTCTGAGTTATTATCGTTAAATCAACTATCGGGCAGTTGCCTGTACCTACCAGATACAACACCGGTCGGAAGATACTCTATTTTAATGGAGGTTTGAGGGATTTTACACCTTGTTACGCACACCCCTAAAGTTATAAAAATAGAGCTTAGACAGATTAGAGTACCGAAAATAAATCTAATCTGTGTCTCACGACCGTTGACAAAAAAGAGGGCAAGAGACCACCAAAGACGTAGTGTGGACTAATTTAGATGTGGGTGAAGGCGCATCAGTAAGGCATTTTTCGTTCATAAATTCGAAAACAAGGCAGCGACTGTCGCACCCCAGTGTTCGACCACATCGCTTACCTTTGGGTGAAGTAGTGGTCAAGCGTGAACCTATAAATTATAAAACAAAACTCGTATTTAGAGCCCTCGCACACGCAAGGCCCTTTGTTGCACTTCACCCACGCCTAACTACGCTCTGTGCGGAATGCCCGGAGGACACGGTGGAGCACACAGTTGAGGTGTGCCCTGCTTGGGCGGAGCAACGCCGTGCCCTCGTGGGGGCGATCGGCGGCGGAGACCTCTCGCGCCGGGCCTTGGTTCAGGCCATGGTCCGGAGCGAGGAGGAGTGGCAGGCGGTCGCCTCCTTCTGCGAAGCAGTAATGCTAGCAAAGGAGGAGGCAGACCGCATCAGGCAACGGCGCCGCCGCCGCCGGGATTCCGATCCCGATTTCCGGCCACCGTAGACGCGGGCTCGCGGACGGCGAGCCATGGGTAGCTCGCTGTCCGATCGTCCGGTAACTGTCCGGACCGAGCCAAGGCGTCGACGGCGCGCACTGTTCCCGCGCGTCTCAAGGAGCTGTCAGCAACAGGAGGGGCCCATCTGGGTCGAAGCCTACCGGGGTCGGGGTTATCCGAAAGGAAACTAGAGCCCCGGTATGAAGGCTAGAAGGAACGGCGCGGGGTTTTTAGTCAGTAAGACTCTGACACTGTCTCCCGCTCCACCCAAGAGCGGGTTTCGTCAATGATGATTTCCCCCTCGACAGAAACAAAAAAAAAAACGCCTAACTACGCTACTGGACTTAGACTGTAAACTTTCTAATTTCACACGGGCGAAGCCGCTGGTAGAAACTAGTTAAGAATATTGAAACATTCGTTTTATGACTTAGGTACTTAAGTTAGCCATTTATGTTTATTTTCTAAACTTACTGCTGACTACTAGAATTAAAAAAATATGGCCGTTATTTGCGACAAAAACTATTCATGTATACAGGCAATATTATTATGGCTTAACCATGAAAATTTATTACTACGCTTTTACTGGGTATCGTAAAATGGGTAATGGAGTTTCAGTGAAATACCAGCGCCTGTGAAGGATCAAAGTAATTCCATAAGTACATTATGTTCACTTAAATCAATGTGTTTACTGAAGTAAGTTGATTCTATAGATTTATTAGAATGGGGTAGTTTTCAGGGTCAAACTAATTAGATTATAAAAAAATATTGGACACGTATTTTTTTCTTTTTTCAATTAAACAAAAAATAACAAAGATATAGCCGTGCTGCATTTTTTCGCACAGAGTGACGTCACACGTAACTTTAATGGGCTAATCTTTATCATTTTTTTTTTGGCTTAATTTACAAATAAAAAAATACGTGTCCCTTATTTTTGAATAATCTAAAAGACGGAATAATTACATTTTTTACGGCAACTAGCCTATTACATAGTCTTTAGAACCAAAATGATCTCATAACTTATCAAATGCCTTTTTTTAGGTGGGAAATCATACAATGACTTTACAAAGAGGGCTGTGTGTGTCAGACTTTTACTGTCTAAAACCCACTCCTATGTTCCTTTTTTGCCTTCCATTCCAGGGTTTTCCAGAAGCGAACCCAAGCAACTTATCAACTGCTTACAGGATGCATTTTGGAGAGTGTGCGCAGAAATTACAAGACTTGATTCCGCCATCACCTTTTCTACCATCGGATAAACCGACCTACGACGAGTGTCCACCCGATTGTTAACACCTCTACTGTCTGCACTAAGCGTTTCGCCTTGGCGTTTATACAGCGTACAACGAAGGACTGAAACAATTTGCCTGCTGCGGGCTTCACGTCGAGCTGTGTCTGATTATAAGTTAGGTTTATTCAAGGCTAGAGTGAATAACCTCTCAATAAGCTGGTGCATTTCACCATTAACGATTGTAGGTGTGTGGGAAAAAGGAAGAAGTGCAGCATGTATTGGTGGAACGTGACCGTTACACAAACAAGAAAAACATTATTTTAGACATTTAAATTATCTCCAATTAACGTAGAAGTTTCTAATGGCATCTTAGCGAAATGTAACTGTAGTGAAGCAAAAGTAGACAACTGATCGACATACTTAATTCATGAATCCCCAAGCGACACCCGGTGGCCGCGCATCTATTGTCTTACTATTGTGTCTCTAATTGACGGTATCTGAAGGGTTAAGTATATATTTCAGAATACCGAAATTAAATTCGCCCGCGTACATAAAATATAGCCTGTCCATTGATATACAATTTTATAATTCAATGAGCCTGTCACTCAGAAATAAAGCAGCTTTCGATAGGTGAAAAAAATTTAGCAATCGTACCAGTACTTTTAGAGATTACCAACCACAAACAAAAAAAAATAAAAAAGCAAACTCTACCTCTTTATTATATTCATCATCATCATCAGCCTTTTTAATGTTCCCACTGCTGGGACTCAGGCCTCTTCTCTAGGAGAGGGGAATGGGCCGTAATCCACCACGCGGGCCCAGTGCGGGTTGGTGGATGTCACATGTCTTCGAATTTTAGGTACTGGAATATGCCGGTTTCCTCACGATGTTTTCCTTCACCGTTTTGAGAGCAGTGATGACGAAATAAATTACACAAAGTAATGCGCCTGGCTGGGTTCGAACCCGCGACCTACAACTCGTAAGTCAGGGCCATTACCACTGCTCTCTATTATATTAGTGCAGACAAATTACACCCAGTCATAGAACAAATGATCGTGCTTATCACACAAACTTGTCTTGCCCCGCCTAACACGGGTGAGGCAAGACAAGTTTGTTTGGTAAGCACGATCTTGTCTTGGGACAAACTTGTCTTGGGAGAGAATCGAACACTTGACCTCCGGCACAGCAGTCAGGGCCACTAACCCCTGGACCAGCAGGCAACTATTGTACGGAGTTGGAGCAGACCGCTAGTAAATATCTAAGTATAATTGAAATCCAGCCAAATCGGATTGTTCCACATTACAGATCACTGAATTTCAGGGCATGAAAATGTCAGACATCTGGCGACACGTCTGTTCTTAATAGTCCACAAAGTCATAAAACACGAAATAAAATATATTTTTTATTGTTTTATTATGATTATGACCACATTTGTGGACATTTTACAGATTTTTTAATTCAGATTTATATGTAACTAGCTTTTGCTCGCGGCTTCGCTCCCTCTCTACCCTATTCTACCCTACTTTACCCTACACCACCCTAGTTTTCATTTTTTTTCCTCACAATAACAAACACAACAAAAAAACAATTAGCGAAATCGGCTCAGCTGTTTTCGAGATTTGCGTTTAGCAACACATTTAGCGATTCATTTTTATGTTATAGATGAAATTAAAAAGTAACTGAGCAATTTGCCGGACTCGTAGGATTTGCACCAGAAAATACTCCTGTATCATGTGGTTGCGTTTACAAATATGAAAACGTACTTTTTTTTAGGTCGATATTCATCCGATGACTTCTTCCCGCTCGTGGGCGGATCGAGAGGGCGGGTCAGACTTTTACTCACTAAAACCCCATTCCTGTTCCTTCTTTGCACTCGTTCCAAGAAGGGAACCGCTAGGTTCCCTTTCGCTCAACTCATGGCCCCAATAACTTTGACCCTGCTAGGCCTCAACGGTTTTGCTGACATGCCTTGAAGCGCGCGTGGAACACGCGGCGTCGACGACTTGGGCTTGGTGTGGACGGTTACCGGACCGTCGAACGGCAAGCTACCCATTGCTTGCCGTCCGCAAGCCCGCGCCTATAGTTCCGTTGACCAATGCTACACACATTGACAATTCCAGACGCCCTGGAAGTCAAAAAACTTGTATACATACAACCACGTGGTGGCGATCGGCATCGAACCGGTTCATTTGGCAGCCGACAGTCGTATAATTGGATCATAAGGGAGGTATAAGAGCGAGGGGGGATGGCGGCCGCGTAGGAGTGGCGTCGCGTCAGCCACGGCGTTCGTTTCATCTCGTAAGTACTTTTTTTTTGTTTTTTTTTTTTTGTGGATGTCAATTTTTTTTTTTACTATACTGGATTGATAGCCGAACATAACCGGTGAAATGTCTTGGAGTTAAGGTAAGTTAGACTGAATTTGAGTGCTAAACACAAAAGTAAAACTCCGTGTTCACTTTCGAAGTATACGTTATTGTTAATTTTTAAACAAAAATACATCCAATAAGTGTAAAAATATTTAAACAAAAAAGTTTTTAGCTGACGCCATAAAATGTGTTTTTATGTCTGTGATGGCCTAGAAAACTACAATATTAATTTTCAGTATGTGCTTTGAAAATACTCATTTTAAAGTTACGCCTTTTTTAAGTGGGAGATCGTCAAATGATTTCTGCCATTCTGGTTGGAGCGAAAGGGAGTGTCTCAGTTTAACTGACTAAAACCCACCGTGTTTCTTCAATTGCCTTACGTGTATTAGGGCCGCGATAACTCTGTCATACAATCCCTTAACCTTTTCAGGAAAGTTGGGTGCTTATGCATACGACTATTTTTTTTAGGTGGGTTAAATTATCGGGCGTACCAGACTTTTACTGACAAAAAAACTTACTCCTGTTCCTTCTTTGCCTTGTCGCAGGAGACCCGTGAGTCTCACTTTCGTTCTACCCGTAGATACATACAACTATGCATTTGTGCGCATTACTTTGTATAATTTATTTCATCACCACTGCTCCCTAAACGGTGAAGGAAAACGTCGTGACGAAATCGGCATGTCTTAGAACCAAAAAATCGAAGACATGTGACATTCACCAAACCGCACTGGGCGCGTGTGGAGGATTACGGCCCATTCCCTCTCCTAGAGAGAAGGCCTGAGTCCCAGCAGTAGGAACATTAAAAAGGCTGATGATGATGCATCTTTAACATTTGTTATCTTATTGAAATGTTGGAAAAGACCACACATTCATAATTATTTAAACTAAAATTTCAATTCTAAATACGTGGGATTGTGTGTACTTACACGCATTTCAATGGCTTTGGCTGGATCTCATTGTAAGTAGGTGAAGGTGAAACGCATTAGCGCGTGCCTAGGCCAGCTAGGCTGGTCGGCTAGGCAACAGAGACAGTTATTTAACCTATTAACCGCCTACGTCGGATATATCCGACAAACATTCTAGCGTTTATTCCACTATGGTCGCATATTCACGACCAAATACTCCATCTCTTCAGCTTTTCTGTCATCTATGGGGATTAAACAGCTAACCGAGATAGAATACCCAGTCGCAAACACACTGCCTTAGCAAATAGGACGCGAAAACACTCATTGGACTAATCCAACGCGGGCGGTTAAAGGGTTAATTGGGACAGCTGATGCCTATGGATAACGCGCTGAAGTCTTTAAAATTTTGGTCGAGGCGGTTCAATTGTTTCGGCATGTGAGGTTTGTGTTTGTAAACGCATCTTATCTATATCTATATACATATAAAATCATTACATATAAATATCTATAAAACGCGAAATACTACTCACTACTAATCACGAAATCTCAAAAACTATAACACCTACAAACTTAAAATTTGGCGGGTAGGTTCCTTACAGGGTGTAGACATCTGCTAAGAATTTTGCGAAATTCACTTCCTAAGGGGATGACTTTATAACGGGGGTCCAAAGTTTGGATGGGGAAACCGACTTTCACGCGGGCAAAGCCGCTGGCAGAAGCTAGTATTTATATAAAACTAGCCTTTGCCCGCACGGCTTCGCTCCCGCTCTTCCCTACTCTACGCTACCAAACTTCACATAAACCATCTACTAAATAGTCCGAACAAAGCCTAAAAATTTGGTTTAGATAGGTGAGCCCGTTCTTGAGTTATAAAATAACAACGAAAAGTGGCATTGATTTTTATATATATAGAAGAGAAACTGACTGACATGTTGATATGTCAGTCAGTCAGTATCTCTTTTTATATAATGCACAGCTGAAACTATTGGGCCTAGGTTTCCTCTTAAGACGTAGGCGAGCACTAAAGATAGGATTTTCTAAAAATTCCCCTAAAGGGGAAACGGGCCAGAAAAATCTACTAACTTACTTTCAAGCGGGTGAAGCTGGCAGATGTTAGTATCCTAATAGAAATTATATTATAATAGGTATAGCTTAGTGTTTTACGGGCTCGCCTCTCGATCGACTTGTAACAGAAATATGCAGCCTCTTTTTTTTCGGTTGGCAAAAATCATCTTATGACAACCCCCGCTCTTGGGTGGAGCGGGAGATAGTGTCAGACTATTACCAACTAAAAACCCGCCCCGTTCCTTTTAGCCTCTTCATACCGGGGCTCGAGCTTCTTTTCGGATAACCCTGGTCCCAGTAGGCTTCGACCCAGCTGGGCCCCTCCTGTTGCTGACAACTCCTTGAGGCGCGCGGGAACAGTGCGCGCCGTCGATGTCTTGGGCTCGGTCCGGACTGTTACCGAATGTGCAGCCCCTCAAATCAGGCAGTGTTATAGTATTTTGAATGCTATTTGATTAACACTAAGTATGCGCTCCACTCTTTACCATATGGCCATAAGATGTACGAGCTCATGAATTACAAAATTGGTGTTCTAAAATCATGAGACGAGGTCACGGCAGACTACGAAGTAAATGGTGGGACGATTTAGATTAGGTATTGGCAAGAAGTCGAGGTGGGAATTAAAGAAGGCTTTTGGTCAGCAGAAGAGGCAATAGACAATTATAATTATAATTTAAGTGTCTTATCCCATATTTCTTGTGATCGGTGCAACAGGATTTTTCTTCTATTCTGTCCTGTCACCCGTCACACTATCACTAACTCCCTTTTCTTTCATATCCTCCTCACACAATCCATCCATCATTTCTTTTTCCTCCCTTTTCTTCTATGTATATTCAAAACTTTTTTGGAACATGCGTTTCATCCCTTTTCTTTACATGACCATTCCAAGAGAAACGATTGCCTTTCAACTTTTCAGTCACTGGCGCTACTTGCAAACTTCCTCTATCCCTTATACTCATTTCTCACTTTAACCATTCTCGTCACATCACACATCCATTTCAACATTCTTATTTCCGCTACATGCAATCTTTTTTTATTCATCGTTTTCACAGCCCAACATTCTGATACATACAGTAAGTATAATTTTTGTTTTTATCATGGACTTTTAAACTTCAACTTGAGGTAGGTACATTCGTGGGTTGCAAGTTGTTCCCGTTGGCAAACATATTTATTGCAGATGAAATATTAAAAAAAAATAACTACATACATATTTCTATAAATAGTGAGTAGAGACTTTTCTTAAATTTTAATTTCATAAAAATTAAAAAAAAATACTTTAATATGAAATGCAGGCCACTGTAAACAATGATTAAAAAACTCATTTTCATATTCCGCTACAAAAAACTCCCGCTAAAAAACTTTCAGCGCGCTGGAGCGGGAATGTCGTTTGAATCAAAAAGTGTCATATTTTGTTCGTATTCACATTTGTTAATTAACATTTTTATACAGTGCTATTATTAGAAAACCTTCTGTCAAAACCTTGTTGGTTTTCTGTTGGGATTCTATATATTTATGTCAGATATTTTAATTACAATTTCAGAAAATAGTATCTACTAAATGGTAAATAGGTCAAAGAGAAGGTCAGAATCTAACAGGTTGGTAGATAGCATGCATGCATAGTGTGTACAGCTAAGGCTAGCTACAACCTTCAGATTGTAGTTTTTTTTTTTTTTTGTAAGTGAGTAAATCAGTGACAACTCCGCGGCCTTGGGCGGAGCAGAAGATAGCGTCAGGCTTTTATTGACTAAAAACTCACTCCAGTTCTTTCGTTGTACTTCGTACCGGGGCCGAATTTTCCTTTCAGAAGCAGACCCTTGGTCCAGGAGGCTTCGACCGTGCTGGGCTCCTACGGTTTGCTGACAACTCCTTGAGGCGCACGTGGAACAAAACGCGCTGTCGACGTTCTGGGGTCGGTCCGGACTGTTACCGGACGGTCGGACGGCGAGCTACCCATTGCTCGCCGTCCGCAAGCCCGCGCCTACGGTGGCCAGAAATCGGAATCGGAATCCTGGCGGCGATTGGGGCGTGAGGACCGTTGCCTCACGTGTACGTCCTTCTCCTTTCTAGCAGTAATGCTTCGCAGAAGGAGGCGCCCGTCTGCCACTCTTTCTTGCTTCACGCCCGGCGCGTGCGATCGCTGCCGCCGATCGCCCCCACGAGGATACGGCGGTGCTCTGCCCAAGCGGTTCAAACCTCAAACCTGACGGCCTTGAAGACAAGAGTGAATAGACTACTTCTAGGTAAGCATTGCGCGTCATTGCTTACCGTCAAGTGAGATAGTGGTCAAGTGCGATCTTATCATCAATAACAGGAAAAAAGCAAAGTATGACTTATCTACTTTTTGGCGTCTATTCAATGCCTTAGTTCTGACTGAATCTCGGGGCACAATTTGTGGTCGAGGTCATAGCGAACGTGTGAAAATCTCGAAAAAAATTTGAATGTTCTAACGTTCTTTGTTTTTCTGTATTGCTTTGACTAGACCACTCACATCCAATTTGATTTGATTACATATTACGTGTTTAGTGTTTACTGATTTTAAAAGAGACTGACCACTGAATTTAATGAATTTATTTTGGTGTTTCTTCTCAGAGTTGTCAGCTACGAAACCGACGAACCAGCCGGTGTCTTGTAGTTTATAAGTCATTGCTCTGCACCCATACATTGTTCGCCCTGGAGCCAATTAAAATGTCAGTCCATAGATTTTATTTTTTTATGTGTCAGTCTATCGAGAAAACCGGCATGTCCTGGAACTAAAAATGTCCGCACTGGGCCCGCGTGGTGGATTACGACCCAAGAAATCTCCTTGAGAAGAGGCTCTATCCCTGTAACAGTTTAGTTCAGGTCGTTATGGTGCGTAAACACGTGGGCCCAGCCTCGGCCATTGTGTAAATGGGGTCTTACTCATGAAATGTCATGAATGGCGCAATTTTTATCCCTTTTACGCAATGGCTTGGGATGGCGGTTGGCCGAGGCTGGGTCGATGTGTAAATGCATCATGAAACGGATCGTGTTAAGAGCTTGTGGTGAGGGCCTCTAGACGTCGCCTTACATGCCAAGTGTCGGAGGTCGATGCCAGTTTAGAACCACTCTATTGTTTTTTTTTTTAAGAATTGTAACCTATAGAAATCTTCGAAACTAGCAATTTGTAACTGACCTTGACCTTGGAAATATAATGATAAATTTTTAAGTAATTTTATAATGTCTGATTGAATGATGAATGATTAAAAAAGCAGCAGCTACCAGCCACAAGTGGCTTGTGACCGCTTCTAGCTTCCCACGTTTGTGGCTGTGGCATGTGGCCTATGTACGGGGACACTACTCCCAGCATCTCGTGACTGCAAACGCCACTCGGATCGCGAACAATTTGTCAAATTGGTTTTTGACACATTTGATTGATCTTTGATCTACGCTTTTGACTGATTGTGTGACTGTTATACCTAGTTTGTATATATTGTGACGTTATCAAGATAAAATTCTGACACACTCTCTCTCTCCACCGAGTGTGGGGGAATTTACTTGATGTTAAAAATTAAGCGACGATATCTGAGGATTAGGAATCGCAACATGTAGGTGTGATAAGAAGCTTAACAATGCAGCTTGTTAAGCTTCACAGTTAAGCTTACACATAAGGACCTTTTTCCTGATCATACGGATAAAACTGAGTGTCAGATTCCAGTTTATTACATTCTCTCTATAATATATCTATAACACATGACACTTATTAACATAAATTCACGCTTTTTACCAATGTTATGTATTAATTATTATTATTTTTCCAATGTTTTTTCGTATTTTTTATTTTGTTCTGATACCTACATATAGTTTACTACTATACCTACTATATAGTTTATTTAGTCTCCGTAAGTATGACCGTGGCATCACCGCGGGCCCTAACAGAATACGAGCGCTGCGTTATTTATTTTTATAGATATCGCAGCATATGCTGAGTTAGGTGCCTTTTTGACCTTGCACAAATTCTTCTGTATTTATTGTATTTCTTAATTTATATTTTTAATATGTGTGAGGTTCAAATAAACGGTTTTCTTTCTTTCTTTCTTTCAATTCAAAGGACAATAATTGAACGCCATTTAACTCAATTATCGCCGACTTTCATTCGGTTGACGTTCTAAACTCAGCAAGGATTACTCAACTCAGTCTCACTCAGTATCATGCCCCTTGATTCCGTAGCTCCATAAGCCATTCAGAACCGACCATCCACAGTGAGAAGTAAGTTGCGGAAGGAACATCACTCACGATCTCCCTTCTTATCTACTACTCGCACGCGATCTGTAGTGGCCTATTTGGAAAGCGATCAATATACTGCGCACCTGGCAAAATGAGGGATTATTATATGAACCCCTCCAAAACCCAGTGGGCGTGCAGCGGTGTTCCTGAACAGACGATGGTCCACTCATGGATGGTGGACTCTAGTAAGTGTACTAGAGTGAAGAGAAAATGCCACTGAGGCTGCTATAAACGGGCCAAATGTTTTAAGGAAAAAATAAACCATCGGTTCGAAATGTAGAAGATTCAGTAGCTTGATCCAATAGGTTTCATCAAGCCAATCTAACCATGTGTCGGAAGCCATTTTGCCATATTCTTTCAACATTTCTTCCCACAGACGTAACGGCGACCTACTAATTAGCATCATGTTAGGTAATACCATCTAGTGAGCAGTAGTGTCTCCGTGGTAACGCCCCGACTTACCAAGTTGTAGCTCGCGGTTTCGAACCTAGACAGGTGTATTACTTTGAGTAATTAATTCCATCGCCACTGCACTTAAAACGCTAAAGGAAAACATCGGCAGGAAGCCGGCATGTCCTAGAACTAAAAACTCGAACTCATGTAACATCCACCAATCTGCACTGGGGCCGCGTGGTGGAATACGGCCCATTCCCTCTCTTAGAGAAGAGGCCTTATGGGTATAACACCCGTTGGGCCTGAGGATCCTCCCTTTCCAACGGAGGTTTGCGGGACTTTACTCTCTGTTCCGCTTACCTCCAAAGACCCATTAGTCCCAGTAGTGGGAATATTATAAGGCAGATTATGCTTATCATTGTGCTAATACCATCTAAGCCTCTTTACCCTATCAACACACTTCACAAGTAGGACACCAGCATGCTCATCAATTGAATTACTAGATACTGTAAGGTTATGTCAGGGTGTATGTAGGTGACGGTCGTAATCGGCATGTCAAGCAGATTATCTTCAGTTTATGTGTATGTGCTTGTGTGGCTTCGTGCGTCGGCGTGGCCTTTGGCCAGTAGCTTGTTGATGGAGTTGCCTGGTACTGTTTGAAATATCTTGGACATTTTTAGGAGTACTGAAACTGTCTTGAAGTCTTACAACGGCGTGGTTTGGAGATCAATGGCCCTTCCACGGGCTCTTAATGCGTTCCATATGGCGTGGGTGCAGTAGACTCTCATCCGCCTCGTACCCAAAGGGGCCTCACATGTGTCTTTAACAGCAAGGGTTTTGTTTTATACTGTACAGGCTTGCGTTTGACCACTATTTCACCTTGATGGTAAGCGACGACGTCGTCGAACACTGGGTTGCGACAGTCGCTGTCTCTTTTTTGAATTTAAGAAAGAAAAGGGCCTCGCTGATGTGCCTTCGCCCACGTCTGAATTAGTCCACGCTACACTTCTGCATTTGATGACTTAAATTAAACTCCCCCCCTGTCATTTTGAAATACCTTGCAAAAGGGGGTAACCATGCAGTCGATGACGTTTTCGTACTTTAGCCCTGCACAGACCGGAATTGAACCTCTGGATTGAAGGCAAAGAACGAACAGGTGTTTAGTCAGTAAAAATCTAACACATCTTGTTTCACCCAAGGGCGGGGTATGTCATTGGATGATTTCCAACTTTAAAAAAAGTGCTGTGTAGATTTAGTGTTGCCATACATGTTCAGTCTTGATGCAGATTTAAAGATGGGCCTTTGTTTTCGGTGGGAGTCAAATTTAACACTTCCTCAGCAAGAGGGAGTACATTTACTTTATTGATTTATGCCCTCGGTTTCCAATTCATTGATAAATGGTGGTGATCATAGCTTCATCCTATGTTCACACAGTTCTATTGTCGGTACATTCATTACCTGCACTGGTTTCCTGAATTCTTGATCTAGAGTGTCCCAGGCCAGAAAATTTACCATCAATAATTCACCTGCTGTGATTATAGAACTACCATATCTACAGCCAATCAAATATGACCTTTGAGATCTAAAACTAAATAAAATTGAATACGTACTTACTTTATTTTTCAGGATTAGGAAAAGAACAGGCGATCTACCTAAATGGCTAGACAGTAGACCAACAGTTTAGGTATTAGTGTAAAGTGATTAAAGCAAGTATGTATAAAAATCGAGTGTTTTCAGTTTGTAGGTAAGCAGTCTGCCTGAGGGGGCGGACGCCGCTCCAGATCACCGTGGGGTGAACCGCCGAAATGGCCGAGAAGAAGGACCTCGAGTCCGTGAGTATGAACAATTGAACACTCCATATTTCATGATTTTGCTTCGTTTGTAATGACGTTCAAAAAGCCATCGTCTTCATTATGTGCCTTAGGTAGTCTTACACGCTAGTGTAAGGCTACCTAGGCATAGGCCTAAGGCATCAGGCTTACCTGTGTGGTAAGCCTGATTCCGCCTAGCCCGTTCCATCATCGGACTACCAGACGGACGGCGATGCGCCACCGGTACATGGTGGACATCCCACCACACGCACAAAACGTTTTGGAAACACATTCATTGTGCGTGCAGCTAAGGAATGGAATTCCTTGCCGGAGTCTGTGTTTCCTGATAGCTACAACCAGGGAATCTTTAAGTCGAAAGTGAATAGGTTTCTTCTAGGTAAGCGCGTCCCATCGTAGACCGCATCGTCGCTTTCCATCAGGTAAGATAGCGGTCAAGCGCAAACCTATCAGTAATAAAAAAAAGGTTGTATGGAAACCTGCACAGTTTTGCAACATACGCTCAGGTTTACCCTAGTGTGTATGAAAGATTTTTTTTGCATAAAAAAAGAAAAACGATAAAATCAATAAAGAGCTTAGACCAACAAAAAAAAAGAAATACAGAGATACGCAATCGAGAATGTCATCGGCCATTAAGGTGGTGCATCATGACTCACATTTTCACTGTTTTTAATATAGTACAACCGCTCATAGCTGATTATGACGTTATTACACATTTTTCATTAGATATTTTGGAAACACAGTATCTTGTGGATATTATCTAGGTTTCTAAAGAAACGAATTTCTAAATTTGTTTAAAACTAATCCAGTAAAAACCTCTGAAACTGTCCTATTTTGTATGAACTTTGACACTTCATAATTTGCCTAAAAATTTAAAAAAGTCAAAAAAGTAATCCTCTAGAGACCTTGCAAATTTTATTAAAATTCTAAATGACGACAACTTTTTCCAAAACTTTTTAAAGGTTTAAAAAAAACAGCTATTTCCTGGAGCAAGTTTTGTGAAAGGTTCGAGTAAATCTCGGAATTACCGAATACTAACAGAGTTTACAGGCGTTATCTCTGTTTTTTTGCGTTGCTTTTTTGTCAAATATCGCTTTGGATTGCATTCAATGAAGTAACAAGCTTTTAAACTATTTTCGATGTTTACGATAGGCGAGTGAAAAAGGACCCTCTTAAAATCTCATTGTTCCAAATTCAAATCGGATTGTTTTTCTTTTGTGTAAAGCCAAAAACCTTCTAAAAGCCAAATCTGGTTTGTACATGGCCAGTCACAAAATTCAAAAGTAGCCTATTGGTTTTTAATACAGTTTTCCATTAAAATGCGGTTGTAACATATTCTAATGTTTTTGAAACATTAGTTAGAAAATAAATGTCAGCCTTCTAGGAAAGCTGCGTCCATAAAATTTTGAGCTCCTTTTTATCGAAATCGTGCCTGTTCCATACCACATATTGGACAATGTTTAGAACAGGCGTGAGTTGTCTTGAGATACAAAACGACACCACAATACATAAATATCCATCATTGAAACAGGCGCGTTCTCGATAATAATATGGAGCTGAAAATTTTATTGTAGTGGCTACCAAGTTCCAAGTGACTGCGAAGTTTATCGAGAAGACTGACTAGATACATTTGCGGCCAAATACTTAAAAGACGCAATCTAATGGTAAACAAATTAACCAGTTATATGAAGACGTGGCTTAAAGAAGTTAGTATCCAAGCCAAAAACAATTATCCAAACCAAAAAAATAATATTTTTGAATATAGAAACTTCGTGCCAAAAAAGCGGGATCCTTGAAGTTAACATAATTGTTTTCGTAATAATAATTATTAATTAGTCAACTTGTTTTAAACCATTTTAAACAAATTAATTATAGTTATTATAGGTTAAAAAAGGGTTATATTTTTTTTTTTTTTTTTTTTCTCGACGGGGAAAATCATCTTTGACGAAACCCGCTCTTGGGTGGAGCGGGAGACAGTGTCAGACTCTTACTGACTAAAAACCCCGCGCCGTTCCTTCTAGCCTTCATACCGGGGCACGAGCTCCCTTTCGGACAACCCTGTCCCCAGTAGGCTTCGACCCAGCTGGGCCCCTCCTGCTGCTGACAACTCCTTGAGGCGCGCGGGAACAGTGCGCGCCGTCGACGTCTTAGACTCGGTCCATTACCGGACGATCGGACAGCGAGCTACCCATAGCTCGCCGTCCGCGAGCCTGCGTCTACGGTGGCCGGAAATCGGGATCGGAATCCCGGCGACGGCGGCGAGGGCGCCGTTGCCTGATGCGGTCGGCCTCCTCCTTTGCAAGCATTACTGCTTCGCAGAAGGAGGCGACCGCCTGCCATTCCTCCTCGCTCCGGACCATGGCCTCGACCAGGGCCCGGCGCGAGAGGTCTCCGCCGCCGATCGCCCCCACGAGGGCACGGCGATGCTCCGCCCAGGCAGGGCACACCTCGACGGTGTGCTCCACCGTGTCCTCCGGGCGTTGCGCACAGTGGCGACACCCGGGCGTCTCTTCCGCTTGAATCCGATGCAGGAACCTCCCGAACTTGCCATGTCCGGTGAGGACCTGCGTCATGCGGAAGGTAAGGACGCCGTGAGGTCTTTCCAGCCACGCCTCAAAGAGGGGACTTACCGCCATAATCGTGGCGTGCCCACAAAAAAGGGTTATATTTATTTGATAATATATGCACATACAGGGTACAGAGGCGGACTTAATGCCTTAGGTTTTCAAGTGGTTATTTTGCTAAATTCTGTTTCTATAATTATTATCTTGTTTGTGCCCACAAATAACATTTACTTTTTCTTCTATAGGGTGACCCCGAACTAGAATGTGTCCGCAAGCCGATGGAACTGCCCACCCTGCCCAAGCCCCTGACCCTGGAGGAGAAGAAGTATCTCCTGGCCGTAGAGCGAGGAGACATGGGCAATGTGAGGCGGTAAGTCAACATTACAGTACATCCATTGGAGTAATTGCTGTAAGGCGTTCCGATGTGAGGATAAACAAATAAATAAAAAAAATCAAATTTAAATGTATTTATTTGTGACATATTTAACACACGTTGGCTCTTAATTTAAATCTTTTCACTGTAATAATTATGTTGCCACATACACACACACAGCAGACATTTTCAAGTATCAATCTAATTTCATCATCATCAAATAGGGCTTTATTGCATAGAGGGGAATGTTTACTTTTCGTAATATTAAAACAACTTAATATGGCAAACATAAGTAAAGTATCTAATAATAATATGATATTGAAAACACGTGTAAGCCTACATTTTGGAGCTGGAGATCCTTGAGACGAAACTCCCAACGATATCTTCTAAGCATTAAAAAAGGTACAGAAAAAATAATGGATAGCCTATCAATTATGTTGAAGATCTTATTGGAAATCTTTTCAAGTTAACAAGTACTTAATTTGATTGTTTTAAAAAGTCTATTTTTGTGCGAACCTACTGTATATGTTATATCTAAGGTACACTGCTAACACGTGTGCCACACACGCCGATCTGGGAGCGTCGGTCTCTATACATTTTATATGGAAACTAGGCTTGTAGAGCTACACTTGATCCACTCCACGCGACTTTGTTCTACGTACAAATCAGCGTGTTACACGTGTGCGTCGGTCTAATGTAGGTCTAGTTTTATTGTTTATTTGACAAAATTCTCTTAACATCTGTATAATGTATATAAAGGGCAAAGTCCTGACTCACTGACTGACTCATTAAAGTCCAGCCCAAACTTTTGAATCTATTATAGAACGCTAAAATTTGAATTTCTTTAAATTTTGTAATTGTTCACAATATTTCGACAGTTTACAATTTCGCGAGATAGATTATAATCTAACTGTATTTACAATTTTACTGTAACGTATAAGTATCGATGACGCTTGGGGGAGGCCTATGTCCAACAGTCGACGTGTATCGGCTGAAATGATGATGACGATGATGATATAAGTATACAAAATATAAGAAAGGATTTTTCAAAACTCACTTTCTAAGGGGATAAAAAGGGGTTACCAAGTGGAAGTGAGTATGGAGAAACCTACACGGCCGAAGCCGCTGACAAAAGCTAGTCTTCTGCTCGTACTTTAACTTCTAAATATAATTATATTTAGAAGCTGAAGTAAATAAAGGAAATGTACTGTGACAAAAATAAATTGGCTTATGTCACTCTTTTGTGGAAAATAACACGCTATTCAATTATGAAATAGGGGAGCGTGGGGGAGGGTATTGTTCTCGATTCAATGAATGACTCGGAGTATCTGGTTTCCATTATGAACACATTTTTTTTTTTTTTTTTCTCGACGGGGAAAATCATCTTTGACGAAACCCGCTCTTGGGTGGAGCGGGAGACAGTGTCAGACTCTTACTGACTAAAAACCCCGCGCCGTTCCTTCTAGCCTTCATACCGGGGCACGAGCTCCCTTTCGGACAACCCTGTCCCCAGTAGGCTTCGACCCAGCTGGGCCCCTCCTGCTGCTGACAACTCCTTGAGGCGCGCGGGAACAGTGCGCGCCGTCGACGTCTTAGACTCGGTCCATTACCGGACCATCGGACAGCGAGCTACCCATAGCTCGCCGTCCGCGTGCCTGCGTCTACGGTGGCCGGAAATCGGGATCGGAATCCCGGCGACGGCGGCGAGGGCGCCGTTGCCTGATGCGGTCGGCCTCCTCCTTTGCAAGCATTACTGCTTCGCAGAAGGAGGCGACCGCCTGCCATTCCTCCTCGCTCCGGACCATGGCCTCGACCAGGGCCCGGCGCGAGAGGTCTCCGCCGCCGATCGCCCCCACGAGGGCACGATTATGAACACATTGAATTTTGATTACCGCTATGTTAGACTTTTTAAATAGGCTTACATTGGATGTGTCTTTTTTGTCCGAGTATATCAAACTAGCTTTTGCACGTGGCTTGGCCCGCGTACATAGAATATGGCATATGTTACGCAGCTTTCTATTGGTGAAAAAATTTTACCAATCGGATTAGTATTTCCAGAGATTAACTCCTAAAAACAAAAAAAAAACTTAAAGTACTTCTTTATAATATTAAGTTGTAGACTCCGCACCCAGGTTGGGCGGAGCAAAGACAATCTCCACTCATTACCTTTTTTTACGCGCGAAATCTTTAAATAGCTTCTCCCGCTCTGAGCGAGAGGGAGTGGGACTTCTTTTGACGAAAACCACGTTACAATATCGCAAAATTTTGCGAAAGAGACATTCTGCCAAAAAAATAAGTAAGAAAGCGACTTCTTCAGAATGAGTCATTCTACGAAAGCGGCATTATGAGGAGAAGTTTTACGATTGCCTAAATTGAAGGAATACAGGTGGGTATAAGTCAATAAAAGAAGTTATACTCCCTCTCGCTCTAATTAGAGATAGGAAGGGTTATTTCATTTCATGATTTCTCACAGTAAAAAAAATATATATTAAAAACAAAACTCATCGAAAAAAAAAATTGAAAAGCTTAAAAACAATGGCTGCTGCCTACCCTCAGTAAACTTCATGACAGTTAATGCGTAGGTAACATAATCCGATTGTTGACATTGGAAACTGTAGTTAATCGGATTACCTTAGGAATTAACTCTGTCGAACTGTATTCATGAAATATGAATGCGTCAATTTTTAGCATTGAACCAGAAATCCTACCTATTCAATGGTAGGATTTCTGGCAATCCAATATTAGATAAATTGAGTAGAGTTTTTGACGCTGTTTTTGAACTGAGTTTTATACAGATGTTTTTATGTTACAACTAGCTTTAACCTGCTACTAGCTTTCTCGTCCGGGTGAATATGAAGTCTAAGCATAGAAAAAAGTTGCATATACCCTTCCTTGTGCTTCAAGCTTAGTCCATTTCGAATGCTCGTGCTCCATCGTCGACCACATCATCGCTTACCATCAGGTGAGATGGTGGTCAAACGCAAGCCTATCAATAATAATAAAAAAATCATCAATATCGGTTCCGTAGTTTGAGTGTGAAAGCGTAACAGACAGACATTTATAATATTAGTATGGATTTCAAATTAGGTCTATACTTACTCCTTTTTTTTACAAATCTCTATTATTATTGCCTATGTGTAACAGTCTTTCGGTCTTTCGGCTGGAATGAAGATGATGATGATGATTCTCTATTTAAAGCAAGGGATAACCCGCGAAATTCACATTTTGTAGGTCAGTGTCGAGTTGTTTAAAATGTGTCTTCAAGGTAAGAGTGAATATGCTCATAAACTAGTGCGCCTTAACACCAGAGATTGCATCACTGCTTACCATCAGGTGGGATCGCAGTCAAGCACTAGTTTATATCAAATTTAAAAAAAAATATGATTGGCAACCGTAACACGTATTTTATTTACGGAACTATAACCAAAATCATCAATACAACCTCTGAGTTCGTCTAACCCCATTGAATGGCTATTTCATGAAAAAGTTATAAGATACGTTTTAACCAAATATGTACTAAGTTTCATCGAAATGCGTTCAGCCGTTCGAGCGTGACGACGTCATAAACATACATACACTCACGCCCTTTCACCTTGATAATTAGTGTGATATAAAACCTATGTTATAAAAAAAAATCCTTGAACAACTTGTATAACTACATCGCTACAGTAGACTCGGTGGAGTAGTGGTCTTGTAGTTGTTAAATTGTTATTGTAAATTTTTATGATACGCCATGTGCCATTTTTGACGCAAATTAACTTTTATTCTTTCTTTTCTTTACTAATATATATCTGTTTATTCAAAATATCAACAGAATTCTCCAAAAAGCTCATCGTAAGAAGCACGTAGAGATCAACTGCGTAGACTCCCTGGGTCGTGGGGCTCTGACCCTGGCCATCGATGGAGAAAACCTGGAGATGGTGGAGCTGCTCGTCATCATGGGGGTGGAGACCAAGGATGCTCTGCTGCAAGCTATTAATGCTGAGTTTGTGGAGGCTGTGGAACTGCTGTTGGAGCATGAAGAGCTAATTCATAAGGAGAGCGAACCTTACGTGAGTAATTTTACTTTATGGTTAGTTTCTAAGACATCGCTGTATAACTAAGCTATTTACCTGTTGATTTAGGTGCGTCATAGCATTACTAGCAAATTATGCTTCGCTGAAGGAGGTAACCGCCTGCCTTTCTTCCTGGTTCCGGAACGTGACCTGAACCAGAGTTCTGCGAAATATCGAGCGATATCTACTGTCCTATAAAAAAAAACTTTTACCTTTTAGAAATTTTGTTTTGTCACAATAATTTTCTCATCAATTTAAACTAGATGAGGTCGGTGTATCACTACTACTTCTTGATACAGTAGTTCAAGAATATTGTAACCAGATTAAATTTCTTCCACAGAGTTGGCAGAAAGTAGACCCGAACACGGCGATGTTCACGCCGGACATAACGCCACTGATGTTAGCGGCACACAAGAACAACTACGAGATCATCAAGATCCTGCTCGACCGCGGAGCCACGCTACCCAACCCTCACGACGTTAAGTAAGTCGATAATAACCTTTTTTTGCGGCCTACCTAAATGTTCTATCTTTAGTATTGTTCGTCAAGTCGTTAAGCTCCTTAGTACCCCTAGCCAAGTTGCTAATCTGCAATAGTTAACGCTTGTATAATCTGTAAATAGCGTCGTCTCAATGCTCAGTCACGTGGTCAGAGCAAAAGAATTGGCGGCAAGGTCGACTCGAAGCGTTCGACGCAAGCGAAACAATTGTAACTTGGCTAGGGGGGCTGAGTAGAGCTACACGCATACTGACTGACAAATGCTTGCACTGACTGTACAGGTCCATTCAGAACTGTGCGGTTCTTTCTTCAAAAGACCATCTCATGCTTCAATCTGCATGGTCCTCATATGATTTGACCATTAAATGTCTGATTTATGGTCTTAATTGAAATACCGGCCTCAACTAGTTCAAATTGACGAAAAAATTAACGTGTAACAGTGTTTAAAAAAAAAACTTATTTGAAAAATAAATATCATTTCTAATTTAACACTTAACTTGGAAAGCGAAGTGAAAGTCTTTTCCTGGCGGCAGACTGGCCACCGACATCAACCACAAAACGCCGCCACCGATCGGTTTCCATTTTTAGCAAACGGTGAAGCCAGTGGTCGCCACACGTTATACCTATATCGCCGCTGATCGCTTCATGTGGCAATTAAAACACTGACCACTATACTCGTATAATATCATCATCATCATTTCAACTAAACGACGTCTACTGTTGGACATAGTCCTCCACCAAGCGTCGCCGCAACGACCGATACTGTGCATCTCGCATTCCCTTGACTCTCACCAGGTCTTCGGTCCCTCTTGTGGGAGGCCTTCGAACGCTGCGTTTGCCAGTACGTGTACGGCATTCTAGAACTTTTTGACCCCATCGACCATCCGTTGTACAAGCAATGTGCCCTGACCACTGCCACTTCAGTTTGGCTATTCTTCGGGCTATGTCGGCAACCTTCTATACCTAGGTATAATATTCCAATACAAAATGCCGATATACTTTTCTTCCTTCGTTTCAGTTAACCATTTCGAAATCAAAGGCATAAAACGCACGTGGTTCTTCTTAACATTGATAGGAATAATGGGGATATAAAATTATCTTTGTTACAAAACCGTTACACGGTCAAACAACGGTCAAAAAACCGTTACTGACTGCAAGTGTCTACCATCGATCACAAGTGGCTTTCGCGCGCATTAGCTAGCTTTACAGCATCTTCTAGTTTGCTTTGTAGCCACTACTAGCTTCAAGTTGCGGCATTTTTAGTTGTCGAGTGTGGCCCGTGTGCAGATTTCGAGTTTTTTCCTTTGATAACTTGTATCTGTGCAAATAAGAGTTTTGTATCGATGTTTGACAGACTTTTTGTCGGATACTTCATAATGTTGCTCAGGGTGACGAGTACGACCGTCGTACTCCGTAATCAAGTAATCCGTTAATGGACCCTAGTATTTATGCTAATTTTATCGTAAGAGCCGTTGGTATCTTACCCGGGTTTGAATATGGGACCACATTTATGTCCTCTGAGCTGCTTGTTGTTGTTATATACAAAAAGACCGGTCAAGTACGAGTCGAATTGGTGCACGAAGGGTTCCGTACCATTATTGATAAAAACGCCAATAAATTATATTGATGTAATTTATTTTATTCTTTTTTTTTGCAATTATCCGCACTAAAAATACATTTTGTGAAAATTTCAACTGTCTAGAACTTTCACGGTTCATGAGACTTGGTGACTGACGGACACTGGAGTCTTAGTACCTAATAGGGTGCCTTTATCCTTTGCGTATGGAACCCTAAAACGAAGTAACTGGCTTGTAAAGTTTAAACAATCAACATAAACATTGAAAAACCCTATACTTTTATTTGTTTTTAAACTTTACCCCGCACTAGATATTTCTCATAAACAAGCAAAATATCTAGTCGTGGGTGCGTTCCCAAACATTTAGACTCAAAAACGCAAGACACCCAGACCCGGAACAATATCTGTAGGCCATACAAATATTACTTCAATCCGGGAACCGAATCTGCGACACACACCTCACCAGCCCAACTACTGTGCCAACCGTGCCATTAAATGATTGAATTTTGACTTTCCAGTCTATTTTCAGGTGTGGTTGTGAGGAATGTATCCGCGAGTCTACAGAGGACTCTCTCCGACATTCACTGGCTCGACTCAACGAATACAGGGCACTGGCGTCACCATCGCTCATAGCCTTATCTTCAACCGATCCTATTCTGACAGCCTTCCAGCTCTCTTGGGAACTGAGGAACTTGGCTTTTGCTGAACAGGTGAGGATTGTATCAAAATATTTATTTTGATAAGAAAGTAATGTTTTTGGATAGGATATATTGAGGAAATAGGACCAGATCCTTCATAATGTTCAGGTTGCTTTCCGAGTAAGAATTTTAATGGTAGCATCTGTCAGATCACTAATCTTGAAGATCAAATAGATTTTGTTTTACTCTTGTAAAAAAAACTCTTAAAAAAAAAACAATACAGTAAAGCAGAAAAACACTAAAAAGTGTAAAGTCGGTGTTTCTGGTTTTATTTCTTTGCTATTTAACACAGACTTCTAAAGAAAGTGACCATTTGAAACAAAAAAAAAACCAAATTGATCATAGCGTCTTCTAGTAATGAGTGTGGGGGGGGGGCAGATTCCAAAGAATTGAAAATTCTTTTTTGAAGTAACTGACTTTAAAAAAGGAGGAAATTTTCAATTCGTCAAAAAAGTTCTTCAAAAAAGAGACCTCCGAAAGTGGTGTAATGAACGCTAAGAATTCTTTCTATACGAAAAAAATTTTTACATGACATATTATGCGCTTTATTGGCCACACCATTGCGTCCCCGAACTAATTTCTAATCAGAGAAAATCCTATCCACCAGGAAAGTAAAGCCGAATACCTAGAACTCCGTCGCCAGTCACAAAGGTTCGCCGTTGATCTGCTGGACCAGTCGCGAAGCTCTCAGGAGCTGGCCATCATTCTGAACCACGACCCCGATGAACCGGCTTTCGTGGATGGAGACCACATGAAGTTGGCGCGGTTGGAACTCGCCATTGATTTTAAGCAGAAGAGGGTGAATATGTTTGGATGCATATGTCAAAATGTAGTAACTATAATGCCTTTGCTTGTATTCTTATAATACATCGTTGAACTCCACAACAGACTGTGATCCACTAACCGACTAGTGATGTAATAACGTGAAATAAAACAATATATAGCACCTCAGCGTAATTTTAAAGACTTCTGCTATAGTTTTGATTTTTTTATATTATTGCCTTAGCCCGAAGAAGCATCAAACTTAAGTGTCACTGGGCAGGGCACATTGCTCGCAGAACAGACCGTCGATGGAGACGAAAGTTTCTAAAGTGGCGACCACGTACCGGATGACGCACCGTTGGAAGGCCTCCCACAAGGCTGAACCGATGACCTAGTGAGAGGAATGGAATCCGATGGATGCCACACGCTTAGGACCGGTTGTTATAGCGATACTTGGGGGAGGTCTATGTCCAACAGTTGACTTCTTTGGAGTGCCTTAACAATTATATTGTTAACTTTGTAACTCTGTCCAGTTCGTAGCCCACCCCAACATCCAACAGCTGCTCGCTTCCATCTGGTACGAAGGCGTCCCCGGCTTCCGTCGCAAGACTGCCATGGAGAAGATTATGATCATCTGCCGTGTCGCCCTGCTGTTCCCCTTCTACTGCTCTCTGTACATGGTCGCTCCTAACTGCTCTACTGGCAAGCTCATGAGGAAACCCTTCATGAAGTTCTTGATACATGCGTCTAGTTACTTGTTCTTCTTATGTAAGTGTTCTTTGTATCATCATTGCTTTCTGTTGTCCCATAATTAAAATCGCTCAAATTTTCCATCACTAAATTTATGATTTTTTTAATGCAAGTAAGATTTTTTTTTTTACTTACTGTGGGTATACTTGCAATAGTTTTTATCAGAACATTAAAGACAAAATATATTTCACCCGCAACTTAAGTGGGTACAACTTTAAAAAGATTTAAAATATTTTGCTTAATTTAACAGAGAGATATTTTAGGAGTTTGAGGAACAGAGTTCAAAGTCCCACAAACCACTGTTGAAAAGAGAAGATTCTCCGACCAGACGGGTGTTTTGTCTGGTCCAGGCATCTGCTCGATAGTTTATTACGAACTGTTGTATATGTTAACTTCGGTTTCATTACCATTAACATTGTCCACAGTGATTCTAATCTTGGTATCACAAAGAGCGGAGGTGCAAGCCATACAACTGTTTGGTCCGGAGTGGATGGTGAAAGAGCTAGAGAAAGAACTCCTCAAACAAAGAGGAAACGGGCCTACTTACTTGGAATTAGTCGTTGTGGTTTACGTTTTAGGTAAGTGTCCTTGCATACAAAAATTACTGCTATTTGATTCATCTATAGTATCAGCCATTTCTAATCTAGGTCTTACTTAATTTGAGCTATCATTTTCAGTTCCTTTCTGAATAATTTTTAGTAAACAAAATACACAGTTTAATTTGATTTTGCTTAGTCCATGTAAATGGAGTTACTAGCCATCTCATGTTATGCGATTAAGGTTACCTAGAAAAAATCAAGAGAAGAAAGAAGTTTTTTGCAGATGAGAGATAATGAGATGTAATCTCATTATCGAATAGTATGGTAACAGAATTTATTTACTCAACTATACTCAGTAAAATTATCATTATATCTCTTTAGCTTGAGACAAACTCTTTGCTAACACCAACGGAATGCATTACCGTAAATATATTTGTAATTACAATTACAACCTTACTATTCGATACGGTACTACAAACTGCAAAAAAACATACGAAGAATTTCCCGGATCACCTTGGAACATCACTTTAATATCATGAAAATTAATGTTGAGTATAAAAATTCCATTTCCCTTCTTCTAGGCTTCATATGGGAAGAGACCCAAGAAATCTACATCGAAGGTATCCGCTCCTATCTCCGTAACATGTGGAACTTCATCGACTTCACCAGGAACTCTCTCTACGTGGCCGTGGCTGTGCTTAGGTTCGCAGCTTATATCCAGCAGACCACTGAGATCAGGAGAGACCCACAGACTAAGTTCATTCCGAGAGAGAACTGGGATGCTTTTGATCCTCAATTGATCGCGGAGGGATTGTTTGCTGCGGCTAATATATTCAGGTATGTTGAGATACAGAAGTTATATATTTTTCATTGATTTGTTTTATTTACAAAGGTTCTTGTAAAATGCTTAATTAACTATAATTTGTTTAAATTGTCTTTTTTTGTTTGTCCTTCTTCATGTATTTTTCTAAAGAGAATTAGGACTCATTTTTTTCATATTGATGAATTAAATGTCTTCACAATAGGTATACATGTAGAAATGCCATTAAATAATTCTTATTTGAATGAAGATAAGGCTGCTCATTTCTTTATTTAACCTTTATGCAACACCAAGGTAAAAAACGGACTTAATGCCTAGTATTCTCTACCAGTCAACCTAGGGTGGTAGAGTTTAGAATGTGTTACTATTTCAGTATCGAAATTTAAATTCTTAATATAGACTTTATAGGCACGTTTAAATAGAATATAATTAACTTTATTGTACACCAAAATAGTACCTAACAACTTCACAGAAACTTAAATCTATCAGACAACCTAAGGATGGACTATAGGAACTTAAAGTAAAAAAAAATACTTAACCAACTTAAAAATTATCTAATCTTTATTAGTAAAATATATTTGTTCCTATAAATTTTATCATTTTCTGGTTTGGTATTCATATTTTTTCTATTACTGAATTCAATAATACCAACTCTTGTTCTGATCTTGATATTTCCGAGTTATCTTTCTTTCTATCTATATTTGTTTCTGCTTGACGAGTTTGTCTCTTTGTACTCAGTGCTCTCAAGCTGGTGCACTTATTCTCCATCAACCCTCACTTGGGGCCGCTGCAGATCTCTCTCGGCCGCATGGTCATCGACATCGTGAAGTTCTTCTTCATCTACAGTTTGGTGCTCTTCGCTTTTGCTTGTGGTAAGTTTATGATGTTATTAAAACCTTCCTTGTAGTCTAATATGACTACCATATTGGACGCATAAACCTACTTTCTTACTTTTGCTTAGTTTTAGATTTTTTAGATTTGGATTTATTATTTTTCTAGTACCCAAAGGGTAAAACGGGAACCCTAAATAACTAAGACTCCGCTGTCCATCTGACTGTCTGTCTATCTATCAGGCTGTATCCCATGAACCAAGAAAGTTAGACAGTTGGAATTTTCACAGATGATGTGTTTCTGTTGCTGCTATATAAAGAAATAAACAAATAAAAATAAGGAGGCTCCCATACAACAAACGTGACTTTTTGGCCGCTTTTTTTTGCTACAGACAGTACGGAACCCTTCATGTGCGAGTCTGATTCGTATTTGGCCGGTTTTTATCACTTGTAGTTTTATACAACGCTCTTATTAAAATAAAGCTTACGCACTATACGAGTGTGCAAGCCATCAATCGTAATATATATTTTTAATAAGAATTGTATATCTAGCAGTACTTAAAACATACTAAACGGATACACGATCATGAAAAAAATATGTAAATTTGTATGTTCCGTAAATTCAAGTTCATAATGCTTTCAATTTTATTACTAGCATTCTAAAACCTTTATTCAGGAAAAGACATGAAATATCAGAGTACTATAAAAAAAATTGGTAAAAAGATTTTTGGGAGACTCGCTCAACCATCAAATTGACGGCCCTTCTATTGTGATTTAAGTTAAATGTTGTTGATTTTGATAATACTATCTCTGGTAACATATGAAACCTAGGTCTAAACCAACTGCTGTGGTACTTTGCGGACTTGGAGAAACGCAAGTGCTACGTATTGCCTGGTGGTCTGCCTGATTGGGACAATGCTGGGGACTCCTGCATGAAATGGAGGAGTTTCGGGAAGTCAGTCCTCACTGGACCTTAGTAGTGCTAGATCTAAATAATGTATGTGTGCTAGATATTTATAAAGTAGACATTATTAATTATTCAGTTCTACAACAAATACTAATGATAAACATTGGTAGATACATTTTGAAAATATTATTGTTTTAAGAATTTATCTTGCATGTTTTATTCACATGAAAGATAAAACGCGGCAAAAATTCCAAATATACAAATTCCAATGTAAATTCCCACCTCGATCTGCGCATGTCTTGTAGAGGTTATAACGTAACCATGACGACACAATAAACAGTTTTGTCAATTTTTTTGACGGACTGACTAATCGAGTTTTGGATAAGAATCGTTTTTATCGAAATTATTTAGTTTTCCATTTGTTATCATGGGTGAGGAGCAGTTCGGGGTTCGCCACGTCATTGGCGCTCCTATAGCGACCACTAGGCTGTCTGAACAAGCCATAGTATGCATGCCGCCTAGGACAGCTAAGTTCACTCTCTCAGAATGGAAGTTAAGCAACGACCAAAGAGCAAGGAATACGGAAGACCAACAGCAGCTCGCCGACAGGATCCTCGGCGAGTCCCAGCGTGTCCGAGATGAGGCTGGTGAACGTGCGGAGATCATGAAATCCACCGTTGACAGGCGCATTGAGGAACGCATCGGTGACATCGAGTTCAACAAGAACGAATTGAACATACAACGTAAAGAAATATATTTAGAATTAGAAGCTCTCTCAGTGTATAAAACGCGCGTCTTTGACTGTCTCGCATCTCTTCAAGCTAATGCTTTGACGATTTGCCGCAAATGTCTCATGCTCAGAGACGGACGCCTTGGCATCGATCTAGTGGTGGACGAAGTAGAACATGCTCTGCAGCAGGAGATTTGCACCATCTTAGGCGGACAAAGCCTACTAAGACGAGTGTTGGAACAGCTGAACGAACAGATGCGGCGTCTCCGTTCTACGCGCTATCTTCTTGACCGAGACTTGCAATATAAACAAGCAGCTATTGATTTAGACAAAGCTAATCTTTCCCTGAAACATACAGATTTATGCCTCTCTGTGTACGAAGGCTATGCTAACCTTGATCCAGCGAACATATCTGCTGATGAGTACAACGCTTATTCGGCGAAGAACATCCAAATGGCTGCGAGAGAGGTGACGAGCGCTCGTCCCATCCGAATGTTTGTTGATACTATTCTCAAGCAAGTGATCGATGATCTGTGGGGAGCCTACAACAGGTGCAATCATGCGTTCTCTGACCGGATTGAAGATACAAAACGAGCTAAAGCGAAACTTGAGGACATGCACAAGGAAACGACTCAAAAGATCGCAGACATGCAGAATAATATTTTGGAACTACAGAAAGCCCTGGCTGATAAGGAAGGTCACACAGCTTTGGCGCACACGAGGCTTGGTAAGCGGGCTCAAAGAGTGGGGGCTGAGCTCGTCAGAGACCCTCCTGGGCAGGCTTTGTATTATGAATGTGAGATGATACGCCACAGCACGGTGCAACTGCAACAAATGTTATACGAGGCATCAGCTTCCCTGCGCTACTTGCTGCAGACGCAGATCCAATTGGAAGAGGACATTAACGTGAAGATGAACACGTTAAAGATTGATGAGGTGGACTGCATGACATTGCGACAGACCATGGACTATCACGCGTATTAATTAGCTGATGGTGGCCTGTTGCAGAACTTACTATATACTATTTACTTATCATTCCCAAAATAAGATTCTGCTCGGGATTGCAATACCGTGTTAGAATATTTAGATTTTTGGTATTAATTTTAGGTTAGTTTTATAGAGCTCCTTAAACGGTTATGTACCATAATTATGTATATTCAAAATTGTGTGTCGGTTTGACTAATGCTAGGCTCTGCAAGTGAAATAGTACACTATGAGGGTGGAACTCAGTCCGTTATGATTATTTTATTTGTATCGCTAAATTTAGAGCTCATTTTGTAGTTGTATATTTTGTAATGTTTTCATTAGTAGTGTTTGTATTCCAGTAGTATATTTTGTGATGTTTTAAAATGTAGTGTTTGTAGTTAGAGCTCATTTGATTTGTATGGATTTGTTTAATAAAGTGATTGTACGTGTAATGGCTATGAGATTTACTTTTTCTTCTATTTAAAGCTGAAAGAAATCTGAGAGACCTACTCTATATTTGTGTTCTTATAGTCGTGTCTAAAATGTAAAACGACTTGGAAATTTTAATAGTTTTTATAATTTTGTTACTTTATTTTTAACATTTTTGAGGGACAATGACGTCAATTGTCTAGCTTATTCCGTTTATCGTAAACAAATCTGATGAAGCGAAATATTATAATATTACTAACATTGTGACCACGACATAAAGTTTAGAGATATTGAGTACCGGGTAAAATGGGGTGAATGGAGACTCAGGGGTGAATAGAGACGAAACTTTTAAGGGTATTTTTCGATATTTGAATATTTTTTTGCAGCATTTAACTATACCAAATTATTAATGAATTGTTATTCTCAAAAATTAATGCTTTGTTTAAAGCCGATATTTGGTATCAAAGTAAAAAACCAAATCAAAGTTGAGTCTCTATTCACCCCGTTTTACGGAATATCCAATAATCTACAACTATAAGTAGTAGATCATTGAGCTTGGGCAAAAGGCTGGTAAGTAATGGCTCAGATAACATTCATTGAAATCAAAGGCAATAATAATTGTATAGAATGGTATGGAAAGCCAATCTGGTAACTCCACTTGTACAACCAATAATAATTATGGCAGGAATTATTGATTTTGTAGATAATAGTGCTTTTGATTTCTTCTTCGTGAAACTAACGGGTGCCAATGATGTTTTAAAAATCAACATGAATCTGGTGTCAGAGAGAGATGGAGCTATAGATAACGTATAGCATTATCCCTTTCTCACATCAGATACAAATGTCGTTCCTCGTCAGTCAAGAAATATACTTTCATACACATCTTATAGAATCAAGAGGCAGGACGAAAATATTATCGTCAGAAAATCTGGTGTATTTGGAATCCGGTCATTTAAAATTAGAGTAAACTGAAATTAAAAAGCAGATTCTGTGTCAAAAATTCAATTGATTCATCCTAATATCTCTCCAACAGCGTCTTTGAAGCCTCACAGTCTCTCTTCTGGGCGTCCTTCGGCATGGTTGGTCTTGAGAACTTCGAGCTGGCCGGCATCAAGAGTTACACCCGGTTCTGGGGCCTGCTCATGTTCGGGTCTTACTCCGTCATCAACGTCATTGTGCTCCTGAATCTGCTCATCGCTATGATGTCTAACTCGTATGCAATGATTGATGTGAGTATATTTATCTTTTTGTAAAGATCTTTAGTTTCTTTGTTTTTTTTTTCAGAAGGGAACTTACAGATAGTTTTATGCAGATTAATTACAACTTACATCAATGTTTATAATGGCGTCTTATTTTCGACTTTTTTATGACTGGATATCGAGTTTATCATCATCCTCTTATCCTAATTTATGTAGAGTCGGTGCAGTATGATTTTTTCTTCCATTTATCTCTTTATCATTTATTACTTCGTTGATAACGTGTCATTACATCATATACATAGCTGTTATCTTAGGCTTAGTGTCCACGGACCCGTAGCTTCTCAGACACGTATTCGTATGAAAGTATACGCCGCGTCATGCTTTCGTGTCGTTGCCGCTTCTTCAACAGAGTTTCATAGTTTTGTAAGTAAGCTTCACGCAGGCGTACACCAAGCGTATAATGACGAATATGCGTCTATGAAGCTACGCGTCCGTAGGCTTTAGAGTTCACTTACATAACTATAAACTATAAGGATCCACGCAATACATTTCATCTTCTCTTTGACCATTCTCTTCATATAAAAACTATCAGAATCAAATCAAGAATAAATTATTACGACTTCGTTCCTCTGATACGAGCAAAGTTTTACGATTAAAGAATAAAAAACTGTTAGTGAAGACAAATGCGGTCATACTGAGACAATATTAACGTCCCCACTCGTGTTACTGTTATTTCTGTCTTTAGTTGATGAAACTTTGTTTTATCCAACAATGTAACATTTATGACTCTAGGGAATGTCTGTACCAGTGTTAATAAAGTTAATTCAAGCATTACTGGTTAGGATCATTCCTGTACTTTGGTTTTGTATATAATAATAGTATACTCGAAATATATTTATTTATTTATTTAAAGCTTCATGCACAAGAATTGTACAAAGGCGGACTTAATGCCTTAGGTATTATCTGCCAGTCGACCTTAGGTTGGTGCAGAAACATAACATGGCAGGTGTTCTGCCATAAATATACTCTCTGGGTTTTAGTTAGTAAAAAAACTTTAGACTTTTACTAACTTCTTCTTTTTCTTATCGACACGAAAAGAAGAAGAAGAAGAAGTTAGTAAAAGTCTGATAAACTCCAAAATCTAGTGTACATAGGTACGCGTTCCGCACAGGTAGGCGCCATCATCTCTTACCATTAGGATTTTGATGATAATAAAATAAAACAAAAATAAAGGTCTAAAGTAAGCCTATCAATAATAAAAAAAAATACATTCAGCCGAATATAAAACCTTCTACTTTTTAAAGTCGATTAAAAAAAAGTTTTGTGTATATGATATGTACATACAAGACTTTTTTTTTAACTGAAAATAATAATTATAAACTAAAATACACTATTAAGCTACAAATATTCTAGTCAAGACGTAGCAAGTTTTATTCCAGCAAAAATGTCTCTTATTTGTATTTAACGACAGAAATAAAGCTGTCGCACTGCTTAATGAATACCAGAGACTGCAGTTCAAACATAAAACGCAAGCAACGGAAGCGAGGGTAGATGTTGAATTAATTGTAGGAAGAAGAGAAGACTACCCGCGTTACGTTAATTGAAGTCATAGTTATTAATGCAAGTCGCTTTTGCTTTCTGACTATTTCTGTCTCTTTTACTTGTCTTTAATGCTTTGTTTAAACCTTTATTGCTGACATAACAAAGCTTATAACTTTGTCATTTTTCATAGTTCAGTAATGAAATTTTGTACATAATTTTTTTAAGCATAAACTAAAATTAATGTTGTAATACTCGTATACTAACTCCTAATAGTGTGTATATTTAAGTCCCTGGATCCCTGGGTAGTTTGAAAATATCCAAGGATCAAGGGACAATAAGACCCAGTAGGTAGCGCATCAATCGGGTTCGCAATTTTTTGCTCTGACGAAAAGCCAGCTTTCCAGTTGCCCGAAAGCTGACACACGGAGCCACGTGTTTCAGCTTTCACCGTGTGTCATCTGACACACGGTGTCTTAGATAAACAGCTTACACCTCACCCATGGCGTTTTTGCGTAGCGATACTGTCGCGCGTTGTGTCAGCGCGCGACAGCATCGCTAATAACGCGCGTTAGTTGCATTTGCAAGTGCTATAGAAAATATGCCAGCGTGCTACAGCATCATGACTATCGATGCGAACGTGCTGCAGCATCGCTAAAAAGAGTCACCGTGGGTGAGGGGCCTTACATACACAGAAGAATTGTGCACCTATTCATATTGAGAAATGACTTAAAGGGCTTAGTGTCCAAGCCAAAAACATTAACAAAAAATACCAAGAGATAGATAGATATATTCTTTATTGTACACCAAAAATAAAAAATTACATAAAAAAACTTAAAATTTGGTGTCACAATGGGCGGTCTTATCGCTAAAAGCGATTTTTTACAGACAACCTTTGGATGGATTTGACCGAGGAGGAGAAAAAGATACGCAGGTAGTTCGTGGTGTACTATTTACATATAAACAATACATAAACTAATAAATTACATATACAACTCGCTTTGGTGATAAAGAACAACTTGTCCTTTGTGTAGAATACTTATGTAGGTAGTATCTGCCTCGTGTTAAACCAAGTTAGAAGCTGTAAGTGTAAGGTGGCGAGCTTTACAGTTATTGAAATAAATCGCTTGCTATAACTTGCAATAAGGAAGGAATTCTCCCGAGCTAGAAATATGTTTTGCTTAGATTGTTTGAGATATTTCTGGGGATACACTCGAGGGATTAACGGCTGTATCCAGTGGCGTAGCTGGCAGCAGTGCCCTGGGGCCTCAAACTCGGGGGCCTCCAAAACCTGATTAACATACCGCTTATTGAATGGACGAAAAATTTTACGAAAAATAATTCTATTGCTAATGATAGTGAATCAGATAATGTGACCACTGCAGTATCGGTTGAGAAGCCTACTAATGAAGATTCGGTAATTAAGCTGTAAAAGATATCGTTGCTTCTTATTACTTGGGATTTATATAAAAGTAGCGTTTCATTTTTAAAATATGTATATAATTAAATACTTTTTGAATATATTGCTAAAGCCTAAACAGTTTAG
Source organism: Mythimna lalbum (assembly GCA_949319445.1). Lineage (NCBI taxonomy): Eukaryota > Metazoa > Arthropoda > Insecta > Lepidoptera > Noctuidae > Mythimna > Mythimna lalbum. Next base: position 10,873,548 of record OX439357.1, on the reverse strand, counting down.
GGGCCCCAATTTGTTTTTGCCCCAAGGCCCTTGGTCACCTAGCTACGCCACTGGCTGTATTATAGATACTCAATTCTTAGTTTTTATGAAACTTTTTTAGAGATCCGTAGGCAAATGGTAAAACGGGACCCTATTAATAAGGCTATCTTTCTGTGTGTCCGACTTCCACCAGGCTGTATCTTATGAACAGTGATAGCTGTAATTGAAATTTTCACAGATGATGTATTTCTGTAACAACAAATAGGTAGATACTGATACTAAAAACAGAATAAAATAAATATTTTAGTGGGGCTGCCATACAAGAAACGATTTTTTTTCCCATTTTTTGCTTCGAACGGAAATCTTCGTGTGCGAGTCCGTCACGCATGGCTTCTTGGCATGGTTTTTTTGAATTTTGATATTGGTGGTTACTTTTTCTAGATGAGCTATATCACGAAGTGGCTTCTTTTTAATAGGTAACCACTTCATAAGTTATCTTGTTTATTGGAGTGACTATGATTGTTTATTGCTGTCATTTTGTATTGATAGTCGTATCGCCTTGGCAAAAAGATCTCTGTTTATTATTGGTAGATACTAGGTAAGTACTTATAAAATGACAGCCTATGTCACTTAACCATAAGCTTACGGACACGACCTGTATTTTCCCCATACTTATGGTGTACATTTAGTCTTTGACTAACATCCAAAAGTCTAAGCTTAAAGTTTGCCAACGTGCTATGGAGCGCAATATACTAGGTGAAACACTATACTGCGCTCCAAAACACAGATCGTTGACGTGGCTCAGAAGGTTGCCTAGCTTGCGTGGGACTGGGCTGGACATGCCTGCCGCATGCCGATCGAGCGGTGGGCCAGTAATCACAAAGCTGGTGCCCTGAAATTGCACGACAGGGTCGCGGTACACAAAGGAGATGGCGGGATGTCTTAGATATCTTCCTTAAGAATTGGCAAGAAGTGACTAAAAGCCGGGAACTGTGGAAAGAATGGATGGAGGCCTTTGCGCAGCAGTGGGACAGTGTAGGCTAGCTATTATAATATGATATAATAACTGATAAAATATCCATGGCAGTAGATTGATAGACACTATATTATTTTGTAGCGGCATCTATGACGCCACATAAGAACTACGAAGAAAATTCGAAATCCTGCATCGCGCAATCAAAGTTCTCCGCGCGATTTGAACATATACGACAGCCCGACATCAACTATCGGGCAGTCGCCCACCAGACCATAACACCCGGTCTGGTCGGAGGATCCTCCCTTTTCAATGAAGGTTTGCGGGACTTTACTCTCTGTTTCGCAAACCTCCAAACTGGTGAACCCGAAGTGACATCTATGACGCCACAATTTGTACACCAACATTTTAATACAGCTCCTTTTTTTGGGGTGTGAAATCATCAAAATAATATCTTATGCTCTAAAGCGAGAGGATGTCTAGAGTAATAGAGTTAGACTGATACTGACTATAACCCCACCCTTTTTCCGTCAGAGTTGTCCTAATAACTTTACAATAGATATTAATAATTTTATAGGTACAATGCCATTATAATTAAAAGACAGAAGCTAGTAATAGTACCTAGGTAGGGATTATTAACTTTATCATATAAATTAAATTAAAGTTAAAAATAGTATTACGCTAAGACGTTAGAAAATGTCTCGCTTATTCATTTGACTGAGATTCAATTAGAACTGTTTAACTGGCTTCGTCAAAGAACGTTAACTGCGATAAGATTTCATACAAAAGATAAATACTGAGAAGTGCAACTTCGAAGATACTTGTATCGCCCGCGGGATTTTTCGAAACAGTTAGCGTAGTTTTGGAATGTTAAAGGCAATAGATAGTATCATGAAAAGCCATATTTAAACTAACCAGTTCATCGATGAACGTACTAAAATAGAATACTAATTATGAAAATAATATCAAAATTGGTGAAAAAGCAAACGTGATATAACGATTTTAAATAAATATGACTGTCTCTCTTGCCAAGACTCCGTTTTCTATGGCGGCCGTACGGATGTCAAAGACCAGAGCCAAGACCAAGACATCATGACGCTAGTTGGCGCTAGACAACCTGTATAGCTCTGTTTCTTACCCACACTGAAACAAGATTAAAACAATCTTACTTTGAACGTCATGGTAGCCCAGCATATCAGACTTCTTTTGTTTTATTATTTAGTAAATAAAAAAAATTGCATGCATTTAAAGGAACACGAGTTGGGATTTAAATTTTGAAGGAACAGCTAAATCGAGTTTAAGAATGTGTTTTTAAACTCAAAGGTTAGATATGAAATATGACTTATCTTGTAGATAAGTCATCATAAAGTACTGTCTCACTCTTTTATGACTTATCTACTCGATCTATATTATGACTTACCTATATTATATAGAGGAGCAATGTCAAAAAAAGAGTGATTAAGTAAGTACCTCTAACTCACTCTCTTTTACTATTTCTCCTCTCTTACATAATCAACTTTGTTAAGATCGAAGATAAAATGGTTTTTCTGTATTCCTTTTGGAGTGATTTCCAGATTAATCGTGAAAAATTCAGTCTTTCATGAAGGCACCTAGTCATCTACGCAAATAAGATGAAAATGTAGCTTTAGAGCTAACAATTACCTACCTTTTAGATTTTTAGTTACTTACCTAATTTAAACGTAGCAACATATTAAGTAGATGTTATGAAAGAGTAATATAGTAAAATGTACTACCTATTTGTTTTTAATAAGCTTTTATTAGAGATGTGCCAACTAGTCGTTAAAGCTGACTATTCGGTTATTTTCGTAGTCGGCGACTATTCGGCAAAGAGAACATTCTATCTGATTTCTTAGTTTTTTTATATTTCTCAATAAAATGTATTTTATAAAGGAGGAATTCATGATCACAGAATTTAGCCGAAGCATCAGTTTTGAATGTCCGAACACGACCTCTGCCTAGCACGAAAAAGTATTATATGACACTGGTTACACTTGACTTTACGGGAATCGTAGTCTAATTGAATAAAAAAGTACTTCATCCAAGACTTTTTGACTACCTATTGATTTTTGAAATGAACTTTTTCACTTTGATGAGTAAGTACCTAATATCAGTATGGTCTTAATTCTTCAAAACCACCACTCTGGCTTTAACCTGTGCTAGAGTAAAAAAATAAAAAAACCAGTGCGAAATAAACAAAACACGTTCCGATACGCTCACTGGCAGCGCGGCACCTTCGTTGTTGCTTGCGCGCTCGGAAACGCCGTAAACGAAGCGTCACGGAAATTGCCGAACACTACCGAAACCGGTTTGGTCGTCTATATAGTCGGTCGGCTAAAGTCATAGTCGGCACATCTCTAGTTTTAATCGTGTTTTTAGAAAATGCTTTAGTTAATCAGCCTAGCAGTCGGTACGCCTACGATCTTTCAGTTATTTTGGTAGCACTTTGCTTAAATATCTTTAGTTTCCGTAAAATAAGGAACAAAAAAGGTTTAGTTTATTATATTAATCACAATAATCTTGATGGCTAAAATTAAAACCTAACATCATTGAAAATATTCAGGTTTCTAAGTTTTTTTCGTTTGATTAATGAAAATAAAATCTTGTGCTTGCACAAAAAGAATTATTGCCGAAACCAGGGATTGAACCAGGGACCTTTAGATCTTCAGTCTAACGCTCTCCCAACTGAGCTATTTCGGCCATAGTAATGATGATGAAATTACCGCGCGCTATCTGTATACCTACTTTTACATAGGTATATGCATGTGATAATGTACTTTATCAATAGTTATTATGTACATATAATAAGTTTTTTTTTGTATGATACCTACTTATGTAATGGTTAGGATAGATAGGTGGCCATTATGTAAATTTTAAAGTGGAAATAGACTAACTTAACTGTTTCCACTAATTAATTATTAACTTATCTACTCAATAACTTAAAATGGATTAATAAAATAAAAATAAACATCATTCATTTAGGTAGTCTGGATTTAGCGTTTATTGAGTTCCACGCACGCCTGAAAGAGATGTCAGCAAAACAGAATTGACCCCGTGGGGACGACCTGCTTGATAAACCTGTTTATCTTGTTCAAAAAAGTTACCGCGGAACGTAAAAGGTAACTGAAAGAACACAGATGGGATTTAGACATTAAAGATCTGAAACGCCCGTGGTTCCAACCGAGCCTAAGAAGTTTGTTAGTGATTTCCCTTTCTTCTACAATTCTTGTTATTAATTTTAATACTGGGTTCGTACAATGATCGTGCATTCAAATTATATAAATCAACTAGCTTTTGCCCGCACGGCTTCGTTCCCGCTCTTCTCTACTCTACCCTATTATACCCTACTCTAGCCTACTCTATCCTACTCTACCCTACTCTACCCTACCAAACTTCACATAAACCATCTACTAAATAGTCCGAACAAAGCCTAAAAATTTGGTTTGGATAGGTGAGCCCGTTCTTGAGTTATAAATTAACAACGAAAAGTGGCATTGATTTTTATATATATAGATAAAGTCAAGTCATATTGACATCGACAAAACGACCTTGTGTTGATAAACATATAACTTTTGTTAAACGACCTCGCTGATATTTATAGGTTATGCAGTAAGTGTGCTGTAGCGTTTTGTTGCTATGCTGGTAATCACAGGCGTTTAGCGATAAATAAGTAAAAGCAAGACAACATATCGACCATTTTTCAGAAGAACATTGTAAGCAACAGTATGCGTTATTAAAGGAAAGGCGTTTTCTCTTCATAATTATAAGTGTTTATGATAATATTTAAAAAAATATGATAATATTAATAAAAAAAATAGTACATATAAAACTTACTAGCTTGAGGCTTCGCCCGCGTGAGTGTTAGATAATGCGGATTCGAAGTCGAAATCGAATACGGACAAAACGTAACCTATGTCCATCCTTGGAGTTCAAGCTTCCTCCGTGCCAAATTTTATCAAAATCGGTTCCATGGAAGCATAACAGACAGAGTTACTTTCACATTAATAATTTTAAGTTAAAGAATATGGATTTTTTATATACATATACTACTAATCTAATAAATAGTTGCTATTAACATGTATACATATCATGTAGCAATCATTATTATTATAGCTAACTCGTATGTCCCATTGCTGAGCAAAGGTCGTATGTCCCATTGCTGAGGCCTCCAATCTTTCCAACAATTATCTTTCCAATTCTCAAGGAAGACATCCAGATTGTCCTGCTACCTTCTATTTGGTCATTCCTGGCCCAGTGTCGCTGTGTGTACAGGCCCACAGTTCGTTAAACATGCGGCAGACATGTCCTGCCCCCAGTCCCATTTTAAGTTGGGCAGCCTTTTGAGTCACATCAACGAGCGTTTTAGAGCGCAGTGTTGTGTTCCAAAAGTGGTCTGTTAATTTAACAAATATTAGAATGCTGCGCTCCATAGCACGTTCGCAAACCTTGAGTTTGGCACTTTTGGATGTTACTTAAAGACCAAGTCTGTGCTCCATTAGGTCAAAATGGTGAGAATACACATGTCCATCCATATAATTAGCCTTATAAAGTTTCCCCTGCAGGGACTCAGGCCTTCTCTGTAGAACAGGTAATGGGCCGTAATTCACCATGCGGACCCAGTGCGGATTGGTGGATGTCACACGTCTTCGATTTTTTTTTCTTCTAGGATATACCGGTTTCCTTACGATGGTTGTTTTATGTCTGAGTATGGTTTCAGCAATTAGTCCTATGTGGACCATTGTACGTGGGCCATGGCGATCTACACAACCCATCAGTCAGGGTTATTACCACTCGCCTTCGACCTCTTTTTACTTCTCTTTCCTTTACTACCTCTTTGGCTGATGCGCTAGCTAATTTCATTAACCCAGTATTATTTTTCCAGGAACACTCGGACGTGGAATGGAAGTTCGCCCGCACGCGGCTCTGGATGAGCTACTTCGAGGAAAGCGCTACTCTTCCTCCTCCTTTCAATATTTTTCCGACGCCTAAGCTGCTTCTCAAGATGCTTGGGTTAAGGAAGAAGGATAAAATAAGGAAGATGAAGATGAAGGTTAGTGGATACAGTATTTTAAATTATGTGGGTAAAAGAAAATACTTTTGATTTCTTTGGTTAATTGAATCCGTACCAGAAGACGCAGCTTTAAAAGGCCTTCTACGAGATGGACCGCTGGCCTGGTGATGATCGTGGGGACTACGATGAATGTGAGACGCACAGGTCCGGCCGCTGTTGTGACACTTGGGGGAGACGTATATAATATACGTCTGTCCAGTAGCGTATGTTCAGCTGTGGAGGTTGTTTTTTTTAAATGATGATAAAGTATGAGAGAATCTCACAAATTGTGTAGTTATTGAATTTCCATATCGGTTAATAACAGTAAAACATAATATCTAAAATGAAGATCCAATTACCAATTCCTCAAATGAAGCCAACCAAGTTTAGTACATTATAATATATCATTTTACTAGTTTCCCTCTATAAATCTCTAAGGCTATATCTTCTGTCTTAGCTGCCAGTGGCTTAGTTTTTTTTTTGCTATATTTTGTTGTTTTTTTTTTTTTGTTATTGTTCACAAATATAAAAGCAACGAGAAATATGTAACGGAGATCTTTAGAATATATAACAAGATTTAGGATTTTTTTGCACATTCTCCTCTATAGAGTCGTAGGTATGCTTCGGAATCTGCAATTAGCTTATTGACTGACTTCTTGACAATTCAAAAGTAGATGATCTAAATAATTTATTAGAAATAAATGTTTTTGATTTAATCCAAGATAAAAATCTCTTGGTACCAAATTTAATCCGCATCATTTTGAGTTTGAAGGAGAAACAAACATACTTTGGAGGTAAGCGGAACAGAGAGTAAAGTCCCACATACCTCCTTTGAAAAGGGAGGATCCTCCGGCCAGACAGGTGTCTGGTGAACGACTGATCGAAAGTTGATGTCGGGCTGTCGTATATGTTCAAATCGCGTGGAGAACTTTGATTGCGTGATGCAGTATTTCGTATTTTCTTCGTAGTTCTTATATGGCGTCATAGATGTCGCTACAATACGTAAACACACACATGTGTTTCATCTTCATAAATCTACATAACACGCGAATTTCATGAATGATGGAAGTACTTACCATTCAAAAATTATCTCAATGATTTCCTTACTAATTACGAACCACTTAAATATGAATAAGCAAGTTTGAAGTAAGTAGGCATTCATACTGCGATGTGGCACGTATTCAATAACGTAAAATTGGAGTCAAGTGTGCTACCGGCTTTCTGTAAAATTTTACTGGATTTCGACCTAAGTAAATTAAATTGAAATAAAATGGTACATAATAGGGTAGGGTATATTTTTAAGGTGAATGCTCCAGAATAGCCACCGAAATTCAAAATTTCTAAAGATTTTTTTTGCGATTTGTAGTTTAGTATTGAATATTTATGTTAGCAAAAAATATATTTGTGATATCGAGATGTATCTATTTGCACAACTATACTCATTAAAATTATTCTGCATGCACAATACATTAATAATATTATTAAATTTTGTACATATTTTTTACCTTCCTATCCGAAACTGAATTGTTAATTGCAAAAAAACTTATGAAAATCTGAAGTATGTGGCCTAGAACATCCACCTTAATGAGTTTTCAGAGCACCTCGTAGTGAAACCTACATGTGGTCACGTGTTTAGCAGAATTTCATATTAAAATACCGCCCAGTGTGAGACCCGCAGCCTAAGATCCAGTAAAATTTTAACCTAGCTATTCATTAATCTTTTCCTTCACTTCTTAATTAAAAGATCCGGAACATTTTAATGAAAACTTAACTTATTAAGTCAATAATTCTTTTTGTAAGAATATTAAAGTTGTAATTAATACATATTTTGGAAGAAACATCTTTGGAAAACTGGGTTAACTAGGAAATTCTTCATCAAATAGATAATCATACTAATTATAAAGGCGAGAGTTTGTCAGTGTGTGTAGGTTTGTGTGTTACTACTTTACGCTCAAACGGTTAAACAGATTTGGATGATATTTTGCACACGGGTAGCCCACGTTCTGGAATAGGACATAGGATGCTTGATCTGTAATGTATAAATACATGTTACGTGTTTTATTTAATTTGGCTTTTGATGTTATTTTTAATGTGTGTGTTATGATCCTGTGATGGCTGAAATAAAAACTATTAGTATTATCAATAAACATTTTTAACAGGAACAAAAAGAGAAAGAACACGACGTCCGCTACACAGCCGTAATGCGTGCCCTAGTGTGGCGCTACGTATCCGCCATGCACAGGAAGATGGACGACGAAGAAGTCACTGAAGATGACATCAACGAGCTCAAGGGAGACGTGTCAGCACTGCGATACGAACTGCTGGAAGTCTTCGAGAAGAACGGCATGGATGTCAGCTTTACTGATAGAAAGGAGCAGGGTATGTAAATGTTTAACAGCAGGGTAAAGACTTAGGAGTGGAATTCCCTGCCGGAGGCTGTGTTTCCTTATAGCGAGTGAATAGGTAACTTCTAGAACAGAATAGAATAAACTTCACCAAAATAGTAACAATTTCACAGAAATTTGAATTAATGGGTACAATGGCGGTCTTATCTCTGACAGCTATATCTAGCAGACAACCTTAAGATGGACCATAAGAACTTAAACTAAAAAAAGGGGGTACTTCTAGGCAAGCGTTACAAGGAAACCATCATGCTAAGAACAAAATTAAGTTAAGAAGACATAACATCGACTAACCTTTTTCTTACTGGTTCTTCTCTATAGGAAATGATCAATTGGACCTGGACACTAGCTTCTGAAGTTTTATAAGTGCGCCCATATAGGCCTATGTGATTTTTTTTTTTATTGAATTGATGCAGCTTGGTGATTAATAAAACTTCATCTTTTCTCATTTTGCTCACAGTGGTCCTCGGCAAACGCATGAAGGTTTGGGAGCGGCGTCTGATGAAGGACTTCCACGTGGCCCCAGTGGCTTTGGATGACGAGAAGCCAGCCGATGAAGATGGATTGTCCCGTTTCAGGAGGATCGCCAAGTTGGCGGTCGCTAGTACTACTAACGCTAAATGGGATCAGACGCTTGCTAGTACTGGAATTTCGTAAGTATATCTTGTAGTGTGTTATTTTGAGACTTGGTTCGTCTCCGTAAGATATGTGCATTAGCTTCTGACCTTTTATAAGTGCCCATATAGGCATAACAAATAAAATATTTTGAATTGAACCGAGTTGAATAATTTCTCTTGAGCTCGGTTGTCTGCGTGCTTTTCGTCACTATTGATTCTGGTTTTAAAACGAGTTCAAGTGTTATGGGGAAGAAGGTGTCCGGTTTTGAAAAATATGAGGCTATGGCTCAACTCACATTAGTGCATAGTTCTGGACCAGTTCAATAATCTCTGGATTTGTCTAGCACTATGGTCTGGGCGCACTTATTCGTGAGATGTTGCATGACGACGCGCGCCGCCATGCTTTGTAGCTGAAAAACAGGAGCCTTACCATACTTGGAGCTATACCTACACCTTAATTTTTTTTTATATAGTTCCATCCCTTTAACAGTTCAGATTAGGTCATCAAATGGATGGCGTTAAGATCTCGTAGTAGGGCCACAAGACGCAACGCGACGCTTCGACTTAGACCTATCTTTGTTTGCAATTTCACTGATAAAATATTTCCACCAGATCCCAGATCGGCCGCTGTCGCAGTAGAGAGTCGTTCAAGAATCAACAGAACTTGCAGCGAGCTATGGAGGAGGCTAGAAAGTTGGTGCTTAGATCACCACTACCTGGTGAGATGTCATTTGATACTTATAGTTTCTTTATGAAGATTAGAGCCAGTATTACTTAAGTTTTTAGAATTTTGGTGTGGGAAATCATCCAATGACTTTTCCCTCTCTATGATGGAGCGAGTAGTTGTGTAGATATTTACTGATTAAACCCACCACGGTTACGGTCACTCTTTCAAACGTCTCCGCATCCCTTACTGGTTTCGTCCTTACTACCTCAGTTTAGAGTCAGTACTAAGACTGGAAGACACAGCGTCGGAAATCCGATGGATGCGGGACGCACAGGATCGCTCGTTGTGGCGACACTTGGGGGAGGCCTATGTCCAACAGTGGACATCTGTCAGCTGATATGATGACTAAGACTACAAGTTAATTAAAACAATTTGATTTTATAAGTTTTGATATGACCAACATAATTTAGGACAAATTAGCAATTTCTTCTTTGTAGGAAGTATAGATGATGTCTCTTTTTCATAAGTACCTTGTTGGTGTTTTTAAGGCATTTTCTCGAGTATAGTTCGAAAATTTATTCAAAATTAAGCTTTTTTTGTATCTCAAGTGTTACACAACTGGACAGTATGTGGAACCATTGAAATAGGTACGATTTCGGTAAAATGGAGTTCAGGATTTTACCACAGCGAAGTTTGACGATATGATAGACTCGATGCTTTTGTTGCCACATACTGCAAAACACACACTGCTCATACTGCTCATCGCACTATGCGTGAGGTCACAGCTTTATGCTGAGCGTTGGGCCGTTTTGCGCGGATGAGACGCATATCTTCCCTATCGACTGATGTTATGTTATGTTTGTTTTTAGCTTTAAGTATGCGTCTATTTAGCGTAAATAAAATGTTTTTCTTCTTCTTCAAAAACTATGTATTATATGTATGTATTATACCCTATTCGCGTTAAATAAAGAAACCTTTTTAACTGTCTGTTCAACCGATTTTAACTACTATTTCATTGGCATAAGGATAGTATTAACAGCAAAAAGTGCTCACAATACCAACTATTTACTGCAGCCGCCATTTGTCATGCCACCAACGTAATAAAAGTGAAAATCGGTTGAACGGACAGTAATAAAATATTTTCATAAATTCTTCATGTTATTTTGATCTGCATCCTAACGGAAATCAAAGTGAATGTATTCTATGTCAAAACATCAGGTGGAATCGCAGTCAAACACTAGTTTATACCAATAAAAAAAAGACACAAGTCACGCGAAACCAAGAAAAACGAATTTGTTTTTTTAAAAGTATGAAAACCACGCAAAACGGATAAAAATAAATTCAACATTCCGTGGCATTTATCATGAACTAGCTGCTCCCAGCGGCTTCGCCCGCGTTATAGCAGAAAATTATCCTAAGGGAACATATTTCCAGGATAAAACTATCCTATGTCCTATTCCAGGATCTATCCGTGTACCAAGTTTCATCAAAATCTGTTGCCATTTAGGCGTGAAGATGTAACAAACAAACAAACTCACTTTGGCTTTTATAATATTAGTAATGATATCAGAAATGCCACTTAAAAGAGAAAAAAACTGAACAAGCTGTCAAAAGTCCAGGAAATAGAAACAATCGCTTTAGGAATCGGTGCCACGAAGTCCAGTGCGGCTGCCAAGTATATTCATTTGGCACTGACTGAAATTAACTTGCACTCTTTCAGTTCCGACGTTGTTCCTCTTAAAAAGTTTTATTAAAACACTCTTTTCTTTTATGAAATATTTCACTTACTTAAATATTCTTAATGGATCTTTTGAAGCAGTTTTTGAAGTAGTTAGTGTTTATTGTTTCTTTTTTATTCTTTCGTAACTTGCGCATCCATTATCTTTTTTTTTTTGAGAAACTAAGTTTTGTTATGTTACCTCACATGAAATTCTTCTTTGTTTAAAAAGTCGAATTTGGTTTTTTTTTAATGTTTTTGGCTTGGATACCTGTCCTTCGGGCTGTCTTTATTTGAATAGTTTATTGGTTTACCATACGAATATGGATGTACACATTCTATTCTAACTTATTTATTTATTGCCAATTTACACTCACAGTATACACCACACATATAAATTATAGGCGCATATGATGACAGGCAAGGCACAAATGAATTCAACGTAATAATGAAAATAATAATAATAATTTATCAAATTAATCAATTTATCAAAATAATAATAATAATTTATCAATTAATCATCAAAAATAATAAAAAATAATAATGAAAATGGAAAACATGTCACAAAAAGAAAAAAAAGAAAAAATAATAATGTATTTTTCGTTATATTATTATTATTATTTGGCAGCAGTACTTGATAAGTTAATCTTCTCGGCAAACTTCGCTGAGGTAGTCGACACTACAATAAAATTCTCGGCTTCATTTTACCAAGATTGCGCCTGACCTGTTTCATTGATTCCACATATTTGATGCTCAAAAAAGTTACTGTGACCTTGAAACGCCAAAGGAAAAGTAAACGAACACAGTTGGGTTTACCCAGAACGGAAAAACTATTTCATGATTCACCATCTCAGCAAAAGCTCTTATTAATTACTAATAATTCTCAGAAAATCTCTTATTTATTATAATTTATTAATCATTAATGGTGAATCATGAAATAATTTCTCCCGCTCTGGGTAAAGCGAGAGGAAATATCAGATTTTTATTTACTTATAATTTCTCTTTCAATAACTGATTCTGACCAAGGAAATAACAGCTTACCATGATAAAGACACAATTAATTTTCAACTTTGCATAGTGCAATTTGAGAACAGCTGTTTTTCTACAGGTTCGAGGGCGGGAACTCCAATTGAGATGCCTATTAGTCCTGGTCACACTCTGTTGGAGCTGATCAAGGATATCTCCACGGAGGTGGCTGAGTCAGAACCTGAGCCTACTACATCGCCTCCCAAGTCTCCGTGGAAGCCTCCAGGTATTTTTTTACAACTATCACACATTGCCATCTAGTTCCTAACTAAGCAGAGCTTGTATTATGAGTACTACACAACTGATAAACGTACTTATACAGAGTAATTTGTAAAACACTAGCAATCTCTTAGGACTATTTTAAGAACTTCATAAACAACAACTTTTGTTCTAGGGCGTTTTAAAATTGATCATATTTTAGTTCACCAGATTTTAATACAAAAAAAAAACTTTTTTTTTTCGACGAAGGCTTTACGAAGCAAGCTATAATACTATAGCGGAGGGCAGCGGGGCGCTGGCGGGGGTGCTAGATGCACTTGTATAGCGTCATACAGACGTAGGTAGGTATGGCAAAATACAGAGTTGAAATGTGTTAGATAGAAGAACAACGAAATATTGAAGGTCTGTTTTTGGTAAATGAATTATGTTTTGTAAAAAGTCATGGAACAAAAGTTGTTGTTTATAATGTGAGTAATACAGTCCTGCAAGGTTGTTAGTGTATCCTCTGTAACCCTGTATATTTCTAAATACATACATATTATAAATAAATTATATTCGAATGAATTTATGACCATTTTTACACTTACACACTTGTTTATCTTCCTGCCCTTATCCCATATTACTTGAAGTCGGCGCAACATGTTTTTTTCTCCATTCTATCCTGTCACCCGACACGCTATCACTAACTCCCTTTTCTTTCATATCACTTCTCACACAATCCATCCATCTTTTCCTTTACACTTACACACTGTTGCATCTCATTATTTTTACACATGAGAAGAAGGAGCAGCAGGCATCGCAGCCGGTGCCTTACTATCAGCAGCAGACGCTCGTAGTAGACCGGTGTCTCCTAAACCTGCAAGCAGTACCGCCACATCACCAGTGCCTGCTACATCACCGACGCCAGGACCAGCTAAGGTAATCAATCACACAAGATTTTAAACTTAATACCCTGGGTTAAAAATTAAAATATCCGCAGGAGAACCAAGATTACAGACAGACTAATTGCCAAACTTTAATGTCAGGGCAGAGCACATTGCTCGCCGAACTGATGGTCGGTGGGGCCGAATTTAAACTCCCCAGTGATGGAATTACTCGTCGGCGGTTTGTCTAGTTAAAAAAATCGTCATCTTTTTGAAAAACAAGGAAGTTAATGATAGCGTTATGCTGACAAGATAGTATGGAAGAACAAACATGTTGCGACGACCCTAAGTAGGTAATATGGGTCTACTGGGGACAGGGTTGTCCGAAAGGGAGCTCGTGCCCCGATATGAAGGCTAGAAGGAACGGCGCGGGGTTTTTAGTCAGTAAGAGTCTGACACTATCTCCCGCTCCACCCAAGAGCGGGTTTTGTCATAAGATAATTTCCCCGTCGAAAAAACAAAATGTAATATGGGACAAGGGCAGGAAGATGATTAACCCTTCAGATACCGTCAATTAGAGACACAATAGTAAGACAATAGATGCGCGGCCACCGGTGGTCGCTTGGGGATTCATGAATTAAGATGGTTTTTTTCTATAACAAAACAAAACATAAATAAAAGTAGAAACAGGCTGGAAGCTCAGATGCTCGGGTGAAAAAAGCGAATTAATTACTTTTTAATTAAAAATGTCACTGGGGTTGAATAGAATAACGATTTTATAAACATTGAAAATATCGACGAAAACATCCATTTCTTAGGTGTCCAGACCAGAATTATCTACTTCTATCTTCTATTGACGCATACATAATGGTCTGAGATAAGTTGTGTATTAGTATAAAACACAAAAAATGTTTCTACCTAATATCCGATATAAAATTTGACCATTCAACCTGTGTGCCTCAAATCGTAATCAATTAGAAAGGTCATCATCGTCATCTTCCTGCCCTTGTCCCGTTTTATTTGGGGTCGGCGCAACACGTTTTTTCTTCTATTCTATCCTGTCACCCGTCATGCTATCACTAACTTCCTTTTCTTTCATATCACTCTTCACACAATCCGTCCATCTTTTCTTTGACATCCCTCTCCCTCTCCACTATGCTCCAGGGTAACTCGTTAAATTCCAAAATTTGCTGGTTCACATTATAACAATATGTTAAAAAAACTTTCTCCTTTTTTTAAAACTTCGTCCTTTCTCCTTTTTTCTTTTTCAACATATTAACAAAACGTATTTCTTTTTGTTCATTTAACACTATATTAAAGTAAATCTTTAACAAGTATATTATACATCTTAATGAATAAATATTATAGTTTAATAAATACACTCTGAAAAAATAATCTGTACAAAAGGGTAAAAAAAAAAATTCATAAGGCATGAAAAAATCATCCACTTCGATGTCAATGGGAAAAGTGCCCAGAACGGCGGCATTATTTTTTTGCGTAGTAGGATCCGCTAATTTTAAGTAAAAGTAGATTCATATACCCACAGTAATAAGTTTTTCTGTCACACTTTGCTTTTTGAAGTAAACAAATAGGACGCAAACATAGTTTGAAATGCATCGTTGTAGAAACTTGCGAGGGTTGGAGTTCTAACTTCTCAAATTTACTTTTTAATTAATGGAAAAAAAACGAACTTTCCTAGTTTTAGCGAAGGTTGTTGGGGAGGATTTGTTAATTTTAGAATTTTGCTTCTTATGGATACGCATTTGGGATTTAAATAATAATAATAATAATAATAATAATAATTCTTTATTTCAGGCTACTATGGCCCATATACAATATACATAAAATAATCTTAAAAATAATAAACTAATACATATAAATAAAATCTACTTATTAATTAAACGATTGCACACGAAGTGACGGCGTCGTGTTCCGCTGCGAGGTCGGTATCCTTCCACGAAATCGTCGATACACAACTCCTTTCGGCCAAAACTCTCCTTTGAGGAAGGTCTCCAAATGATGAGTCGGCACCCGCACCACAAACGACTTGAAATTAGTGTTAAAATAACTCATCATCTTCCTGCCCTGGTCCTCTTTTATTTGGGGTCGGCGCAACACGGTTTTTCTTCCATTCTATCCTGTCACTCGTCACGCTATCACTAACTCCCTTTTCTTTCATATCACTTCTCACACAATCCATCCATCTTTTCTTTGGCCTCCCGCTCCCTCTCCATCCGTCCACTTGTAAACTCATAACTCTTTTTAGCAACATGCGTTTCATCCCTCCTCTTTACATGACCGTACCAAGACAAACGGTTTTTCGATTTTAAATAACTACTTTAATAAAATTTATTCTATGAAAGGTCAAAGCTAGTGTTACATTACTATGTTGTGTCGTGTCGTGTCGTGGTGCCTTCTGACGTCGTTGATTGGCTATAAAACTTTATGATGTCACCTAGGCTTGAAAAGATTCGTTTGATTGGTGTATCCTAAGCCACGACACAACCCGACACAGTAATGTAACCTTAGCGTAATTTTATAGTCTTCTTTGAAAAATGTTTGATATATTTGATTATTTGATATATATGTTAAACATTTTTTATATTATTATATTTGCATTACTTACCTTTTGCCCAAGTTAATAACCAGTTTTGCTTGCAGATTCGTCTTGATGAGACGAATTAACTTAATTTGGGTAAAAATGCAGGTAGTTGGTTTTTGCAATTAGGGTACGATATATTCTCGGCAACTAATTTTTTTTTATTACTTACCATACTGGCAGAAATGTCACCAGGAAGTCTAGCTGATTCGATTTGACAGCTATGACGTCACAACATGGCGCTAATTCGATCCTATTCTGATTTGAAACGCATTCTTTATCTACGTGACCATTGCAACTGTGTTACGACAACGTACTACGAAGTCTGGCTACGACGCTACGAAGGTCTACGCCGTAGCTATTAAAGTGGTTCCTCTAAGAAATTCTAATCGAAAGTTTTTTGTTAACTTGCAGTTCAATATCTATATTTTTTTCATAATATACATATATTTTTACTATTCGCAAATTGCAAAAAACGTACGAAAATTTGAGTTTTGCAAGCAATCCTGGAGCATTTACATTACTTTGTTTAATGACGTCAAATTTGTCCAGACGCCACCCAAGGGACCAACACCGGTGCCCGGAGCATCGCGGGTCGCCAGTCCTGTGCCGACAACCACCAGTCCTACTGGTGAAAGAACCACATCACCACAACCAGGTAAATTATTTCAGTTTTTTATCTAAATATTTTCAGACATACATCTGGTTCTATCTCATTTTTTTTCGTTGGTATTGTAACTTTCTCCAAAACCGTAAATGAAAATAAACTAATTTATTCAAAATTAATCAAGTTGAAATATTTCAAATCTAGTTTTAATTGCAGTATCAATGCTATATACAAAAAAAAAAAATTTGTTATTTGTTGTTTAATATAAAATATTTGCTCAAAAATAAGCTCAGAAAAATATCCAATTGTTGTCACTGTCATGTCTCTATGCTATACAAATAAAATACTATGTTTAAAAAAATAGAAAGATAAATATTTATTTGTGACTTGTGACCAACAATGTAAACTATAAATAACGTTTAAAACACACACCATAACATACTCTCCCACTACTTTGACTTAAAAAATTTACATTAAAAAGAAAAAAAAGAAAAATGAGAAGGAGAGAGGGATATATGAGGGATAGAGAGGGGATGGAGAGAGTTATGCGCCATCTAGCCAGAACACGCCCACGCTCGGGCGCGTAACATTAATTTTAACGTTATTCGACCCTATATAGTTTCTATGATTGACAATATTAGTCTTATAGACTAGACCAATGACTAGACATAATAAGTACGAACTCTAACTGAAGAACTTTACATTATTCGGATAGGGTAACCTCTCAGTGTTTTGTGTAGGTATACAATTTCTTGTTCTTGCCCATATTAATAAGACTAAAGGGTTCTAAGTATCTAAGTTAGTTAGATTGTATTGGAGGTATGATTACAACTATTAAAACTAAACAAAAGATACAAGGACTCACAATAGAATGTGTGTCAGATTCATGTATGTGATTGTCTTGAATGAATGGCATGGAGTCTACGCTATAGACTATTGTAATGTTCCTCAGTAACTCACACACGTAACAATAGCAACGTTAACGGGCAAAACATCACTCTAGAAGTTCACTAAAGTAGTTTCAGCATAATCAGCCTTATGATGTTCCCACTGCTGGGACTCCGGCCTCCTCTCTAGGCCAGGGAACGGGCCCAGTGCGTATTGGTGGATGCCACATGTCTTCGAATGTTTTTGGTTCTAGGACTTGTCGGTTTCCTCACGATGTTTTCCTTCACCGTTTTGAGAGCAGTAGTGATGAATTAAATTACACTAATGCACCTGGCTGTGTTTGAAACCGCGACCGACAACTCGTATGTCGGGGCCGCTACCATTGGGCTACAACTGGTCTTGAATGCCTGCCTAAGGGCTATATTTCACCGAGACACCATGGCGGCGCGACCAGTCACCGCTTCTAACAAAATGTATGCAGCTCTATAGAGAGTTACTTACCTGGTGTTGGTTTCGGTTACGCAACCAATTTGGTGGTGCGACCAGCTCGGACATGTGCATGTGGCGACTCTGGTGTCTGTATGGTATCTAGTTTGGTAGCTTAGGGCTATATTTCACTACTTCTTTTTTATTTCTAAGTAAAATTTGAACTTACGATGGATTTATTAATAAAACTATCTTACCAGTAACTTCACTCGCGTGAAAGTAGGTTTCACTAAACGAACTTTGGACCCCCGTTTCATACCTTTAGGCCGTTTGTCCACCGCCGCCGTCACCGGGACGTCACCGAGAACGGGATGACGGCGCCGATTTAGCGATACATACATTTTTATGGCCATGTGTCCACCGCGCGCCCGTCACCCGAGCGCCGTCTCTCTCTCGGCAACTCGGCACGGTTTTATGACGGGCCGATGTGCCGGCTATACAAAACACGTTCACGTTCTTGTCCACACACAACCGTCACACCGCGCCATTCACCCGGTTTTTGTGCCACTGATATATCGGCGCGGTGGACACACGATCGCCGTCACGTCATCTTAAACTCGGCCCGAAATAATCTCGTTCTCGGTGACGTCCCGGTGACGGCGGCGGTGGACAGACGGCCTACGGGGGTTAATTTTGGGAAGTCCTCTCTCACTGTTCGCCTACGTCATAAAAGGAAACCTTGTACAAAATTTTACGCTCCTAGTCCAAGTAGTTTGAGATGTGCGTTAATATGTTAATCAGTCAGTTCCTTCTATTATACAGCGTGGAATAATAAGTCGGGCCCTGGAGGGAAACTACCTTTAATCCTTAAATTGGCTCATTTTACTTTAAGGAGATATTTTTTTATTTTTAAAAAGAAACGAAACTGTATTCAAATATTTCTTAAAACTCGCTTGCCTAGCCCGGGACTCGAATTAACTAAAATTTAAAAACACTTGCTATTTTATTGTACAAATCGATAGGATTATTATTCGGGACAAAATTTCTCTATAAAATTTCTCTCCTTAAAGTAAAATGAGCCAACTTAAGGATGTTTTAAGTTAGTTTCCATCCAGGGCCCGACGTATTTTTTCGCACTGTATACAGGGTTATTTGTAAAACACTAAAAACCTCGCAGGACTGTATTACTAACATCATAAGCAACAACTTTTGTTCTATGACTTTTATAAAACATAGTTCATTTACCAAAAACAAACCTTCAACTCTGTATTTTGCTACACCTACCTTCGTATGTATGACGACGCAAGCGCATCACGCACCTCCGCCGCTCGATCCCCGCTCCCCTTCGCTACTGTACTGTTGCTGGCTTCGCATAGACTTCGTAATATTTAGACCGTTCAATTGAAATATTTTATTTTTTGTATGAATATCTGATGAAATAAAATATGATACATTTTTGAAAGTCATAGAACAAAAGATGTTGTTTATGATTTTAGTAACATAGTATTGAGAGGTTGCCAGTGTTTTACAAATAACTCTGTATATAGATAAATGACAACAGAATGCTCTTATTTTTCTTGGAACAGTGTTAATATCTTCACAATTTGTATATTTCATTTGATAAACGATGTCCTAGTTTGGGCAATGAATCGCATATTCACGACTAAGTATGTTTTCCGTTCTCAACAAAGATGTTTCTGCTTTGGCAAGATGCCACGATACGAGTATCTTATAGTGTGGGCGTCCTAAGAGGCCTTTTAGCGGTTAGATCTGCAGGATGAGTAATAGAATCTTTCCGAGTCGTTACATTAATAAATGATTGTTGTAATTGATCAGTATTTACCTTCTCCGACTAACATATTACGCACTAGCACACCTAGCTAGCTTCGTACGGGCAATAAATATAGCTTATGTTACTCAGGGTGAATGTAGCTTTCCAATGGAGTAAGGATTTTTGAAATCGGCACAGTAGTTTTAGAGTTTATTCATTACAACCTGTCTCTCTTTTCCCTAGCCTTGTCCTTTTATTTGGGGTTAGCTCGTCCCGGGTTGTCTATATATCTAGTTGTGCCCGCTTGGTATCCCTATTCACGGTTGTCCACCACGTAGAAAGTGGTCTCCCTTTGCCTCTCTTTTTATTAGGAATGGCTAAAGCCCTTTGAACGCAATAGTGCTTGTCTCGCCTCATCACATGTCCAAACCACCTCATACGACTCTCCGTCATCTTTTCTGTTATGGGCGCTACCTTGAACGACCACTTATTTAATACAACCATATAAACAAAAATACAATTTTTCCGTCTTTATAATATTAGTGTAGATGAAAATTTAAACATCCTACTAGTCCACTTCCTGCGGTATTGAAAAAGGCGTTAATGAAACACCGGTAGGGTTTTAGTCATTAAAAATCTACGACTCCTGTTCTTCTTCTCACCATAAAAAAAGAAAAATTAGTACACTGAAGTACTTGTATAATTTTTATACATATATTTTATACTTAAACAACCGCTCGACGCTAAGACCAAAAGTCGTGAATAGCCCGTTAGGTTAATAAACTTGAAACTTGGCACATATTGTATTCAAAATAAATAAAATACATTATCATTATTGGTTTTTCAAAACTACCCTCAAAATAAGGTTTAAGGAGTGTTAAAGTTATTATGAAAACATTATAACGAACGAAGTCGAGGGCAAAATGCTAGTCGTTCATAAACTATGCTGTGGGTAGGTACTATAATCTTGACGTTTAACTCGGTTTAACATTATCTGATCTTAAAGTGAATTGTATTATACTCCAAAGACAAACAGATATATCTTAAAATATAAATAGATACCATCAAATTTTCTTCAAAATTGCAAAATATTAATCAAGTTTGGCAGTTGAATAATCGATCATATTGATTATCTTCCATAATATCGTTTTATAATTACCATGATACTCGTCGTTGTCTTTGGCGTCGCTTGTCTATCTAGTATTAATGGCTATTGCCTGAGATACACAGTCGCCAACGCATATTGCGTTTTGATGTATGGAGTTAAACTGTGTTTTAGGTTTTTATTTATCTGGAGAGATTTTAATGAACTTTCTAATCTCAAATTGTTGTTGCAATACACAATCTATACACATATCTACATAATAAAAGAAACTGACTGGAGCGTGAAATTTTATGCCCGCCATACACGCCGGGGTATATCTGACAACTGTGCTGGGAATAGTTGCACAACTGTGCAGGTTACCATACAAGCTTACTTGACAGGTATAACTGTGCAGGCAAACCTGTCAAGTATATGCGTGTATATTTACACAAGGATTCTTTCTGTGAAGTTTCCAAAATTCACCCTCTAACATATCATACATACATAGGAGATAAAACTGAGGTCCAAAGTTTGTATGGAGAAACCTACTTTCATTACTTTTATGCGGTCGAAGCCGCTTGCAGAGGCTAGATGTGCACATAGTGTTGGAGAATATTAATAAAGAGAAACAATTATGGACTCTGTTGGGTACATATTTAAACAAGGACACGTACGAATACTTATTTTATTTTTTAGTTTAATTGCAATCTGCTTTGTGTGCTTAACAGTCGGAATTTTATTCTGTTTAAAACTACTTTGGACTTGAACTGAAAAATATTTAATAGTAGATATGAATTGTTTACAAAAAGTTCTGATACTCATTTCATTGTTCTCATCTAAATTGTATTTATTTTGGCGCACAAAACATTGTAGACTATATAAAAACAAATACTTACAAAAATTGTATTTGTTACTCGCACCTAAGTACAAAAATATTAAGTGTTTTGTCTAAGAATCACGAAATGCTTATTCTACAAGAAAAATACATGTTTCTTTATACAGAACCCAGTCCCTTAAAGGCTAAACGTTTGCCAGGAGAATCATCTCCACCAAAGGTTATTAAGAGGAAGCCACCCGGACCACCATCACCATCTGGAGAAGAACCGGCACCTGACAAACCTGAAGATGCTGATGCTAAGCCAGCTGAAGTCATAGCTGTTGCTAGACCAGTGGCTCCTGAGATCAAACCCGCAGATGGAGCTATACCGCCTCCTCCACCGCCTGTGAAGGCTAAGGTAACTAACAAAATAGGACATAAACCAATAGGCTAGCAGGTTTCAATACTTTTCCCAAATACACTTTTATGACCTAGAAAGTATACAGCTGAACACAATAAAGCTTTATTTGAACTGGACAAGTTGTAAGCAGAATCCAAAAATATGGCATTTCTTTAAATGATTATTAATAGTTAATACTTTGTTTGTTGCTTATCTGCTTCAAGTTACAGTATTTCTTCCTCCATTTCATTATTGAATTCAGTGATGATTGAATTACTTGAATGACTTGGTTGAATGACATCAAAAAAATAATGTTTTACTTCTCAATACATATTTCTTTGCGCGTCTTTATCTTTGTGCTCCTAATCTTCTATTTTCACAGGCTCCACCAGCACCGACCATGGAGGTGACACCCAGCACTCCTCCAGTGCACGCTCCGACACCTCCTGAAGCTGCCAAGCCTCCGTCAGCCCCTGAACCTGCAAAGCCACCGTCACCTCCAAAAGTGGCTCCACCACCTCCTAGGGTCGCGTCTCCTCAGCCTTCCACTTCTACTACAGACGTTGTAAGTATTTTAGTATCCATTACATCATTCTCTGAAGCAAAAACACCTTTCCTCCTTACTTCGAATGTCGCATCTCTACAGCTTACAGATGCTGTTATATTGTCTGTCATCGTCATTATAAACAGAATTCTTGCCGAAAGACGTCCATTAATAGATATATACCTCGTCGAAGGGTCTCTACACCGTCTGGTGCTGTCCTTCTGGCATCCAGCTGATACCATACGGTCTTCACCAGGTCATCGGTACACCTTGTGGGTGGTTGAATGACCAATGAAATTCAACCTTTGCAACTCTTTGCCTGCACCTTCGGTCCTTCTGCTTCTTTTCTCTTATATGTTTCTTGTATGTTGTTGTGTTGTGTTCTTATGTGTTGTGTAGTATCTTTGGCTGTCAATAGTCTGTGTAGATGGTTTTTTTAAGTTAGTATTCTGATTCTTTTGTTATCTACGTAATGTTAGAATTTATTATGTTATATGGCCTGTGTTGTACTAAGTGTTGGTAGTGTCCTGCTTGTGACCTTTTTTAAATATTTTTGGAAAAAAATATAACATGGTGTAAAAAATATTGGAATCCATTCAGTTACTGATTCTGAACAAACTATATTCAGGTGTCGCATATATTAAAAATAATGTTGTATATAGGTAGAACAACAGCCTTTATTGCAAGGGTATTCCATTAACCGAAACTTGTTTGCAACTGTTACTATAACTGTTCAATATTTCGAAAAGGACATGAAATAAAATGGCCAATATTATAACATAAACGCAGCTGTGTGCCTAGCTATATCGAGAGTCTCCTATAACTTTAGTTATTTATACCGTTCTAATGAAAATTCATAG
This sequence comes from Mythimna lalbum, assembly GCA_949319445.1. Taxonomy (NCBI): domain Eukaryota; kingdom Metazoa; phylum Arthropoda; class Insecta; order Lepidoptera; family Noctuidae; genus Mythimna; species Mythimna lalbum. Next base: position 10,850,021 of record OX439357.1, on the reverse strand, counting down.
CATCGTGTTTTTAATCCTGCTATATAGTAAACTATGTCAAGGAAAGTTATTAAAATCAACAAAGACTGTAGTTTCTCCTTATCTAGATTTTAGAAATGAGCTTTTAAAGGTTTTTCCTTTTTTTGCTTTGTCAGCCTTATAATGTTCCCACTGTTGGGATTACGATGTCCTCTCTAGGAGAGGAATAGGCCGTAATGCACCAGTGCGGAGTGGTGAATGTCACATATCTTCGAATTTTTTGGTTCTAGGACATTTTTCCTAGGTTTTGAGAGCAGTGGTGATGAAATAAATTACACAAAGTAATGCGCCTGGCTGGGTTTGAACCCGCGACCTACAACTCGTAAGCCGGAGCTGTTACCACTCGGCCACCACTGCTCTTTTTTTAAAGTTTAAAATAAGAAAAATAATATGTTTGTTGTGTTTAGGGTGGGGAAATGATGCCTAGGTTCGCTTCCGTGTTAATTATTATAATAATGAACTCTAACTGATTGCTGAGCATTTCTTTCAATGAGGGTTTTCTTGAAAATTATTCTCTCAAACTAGCGCCTCTAAGGTCTTTCAATTACAGCTAGAATATCTGATACTAGTCTTGCCAAGTGGTACTGTTTACTCAGTTACTGGGTTTTAGAGGTAAGATATGCAATTGCTTCATGTAGTACTAATAGTCGGTTCAGATATCCGGTTAGACTGGAACTGTTTGGCTGCACCCAATATACTTGGAATAAGGAAATATCAGCAACCGTTACGTAGGGGCCAGGGGCCCAGCAGGGTCGAACCTTACTGGTGCGACGTGACACGTTTGGTTGTCGTAACGTGATTATTTACGTTGCTCGACGTAGGTTTTCACGTCACGGCAACATGACGTGGACTTCTACGTTACGTTGCCGTGCAATTGCACGTTGCGTCGTCGTAACGTGTTTATGTGTTTGAGCCCTACACGTGCAACTATCAGCGAGACATTTGAGTGAGCATGTCATGGTCGTTTATGTCAAACAAGTTGCAACAATATATAAAATCTTTGGTTGCAACCCAGTAAAAATACTCCATGGTACTTCACAGTCACTAAATTTGAAAAAAGGGCTACATTATACAATGCTATTTTTTCCAAATACAAAAAGTAATAAAATGATATCATTACACAAATAAAATATAAAAAACCATTACCCCCTTCCCCCATTTTCTTTGTTTGAATACGTTATTTTCGTGTTTTATTTTCTGAAAGATTATTTATTTTAATTAGAGGATGATACCGAATGCCGTTAGGCATAATCCCACGTAGCAAAAATTTCATAATTGTTTTGAATTTTGTTAATTGCAATTTTCGTACTTATTTCGTTAGTCGTATTAATTCGGTTAGAGGGAACCGAATTGTAGATAAGTACGAAAATTATATTTTGTTTTTTAATAAAGTAAACATAAATTATTTTATAATTGTTGGCTGGTTCTCATTCTTCATACTATAGAATTTTAGTTGTCTCAAAAGTATAATTAGAAATGTTTGTCTTTGTTAAGTAACCTTATAAAGGGAATTACACTCATGGATGTACAACTATATTATATAGATTTATATCAATCTATCTACTGAAATTTGGTTTCCGGATTTAGTCTATGTTGGACTATTATTGTGCGTAGACTCTATACAACGTGTAACGTTAAATGCACAAAACCTCAGACACCGCAAATGTTTTTTAATGTAATTGACCTAAAACAGTGAGAAAAAAATCTTTAAAAAAAAATTAAGGGATTTATGTGCAGTTTTAATTTGTTTAAAATTAATATCTGCATTGAATTAAGAACTTTTATTATCCCGTGTGAGAGAAAATTTGATTGGACATAACCATTTGTGTTTGTTCACCTATTTCGGTAGGTTTGCGCACGTGATAGCTTCACTTATTCATAAATAGACTGGGCGACATTTTTAATGAATATTTTTTTTCCAAAATGTAACCTATATTAAACAAATGGTTCAATTGATTCTACTCCTTTTTCTGATCAAACTATTTTCAGGTTTTGCGCATTTAACGTTACACGTTGTACAATGAATAATATTCCACAAATGTCATACAACACCACCTAATCCCGAACTAAGCAGAGCTTGTGCTATGAGTACTAGACAACTGATCACCTCGGTCGCGATGACAAACTTTCTTCTCTTGTATCACAATATACTATTTCTTGTCCTTCAACAGTCAACCATTGTTATATATTCAAATTATGTTTTCATATTACCAGCCTGCAAAAGAACCGCCATCTCCACCAAAGCGGCTTACTTCGACCTCAAGCACGGAACAGCTAATACCACCTGCATCACCGGAGCCTCTCCGACCAGTCAAGAAGTTGGAGGAGATCAAGACAATCAAAAGACAACAGAAGACTGGCTGGCTATAGACCGACAGGAGCGATTCCTTCATGAATTGATGTTGAGTCAATCAATACAGTTATACGTATCTCTATTTTTCTCTCTCTTCTTCTATACTCCATTCTCAATATGATTGGACATTAAACAAACCTTTATATTGTCCGTTCAATCCATTTTGACTTTTATTGCGTTGGTGGTATGCCAAATAGTGACTGCAGAAAGTGTTTGGCTACACTGGAAGCGCCGATGCGGGGTGGGCACGGCGCTGCTATCTCAAACATAAGAATTTAATTTGAGTGTCCATAGGGCTTCGGGCGCGGGAAGCGGCGCGGATATCTCACACCATAGCTCGTTCATACAAGTGGCCACAGTGAGTGCGCGGGCGACAAGTGGGAACTCTGTCTCTGCACCTGCACCGCTCTCCGCACTACACTGCCAGTGTGGCTAAGCAAATTGCGCGGTTTCCGCACTCGCACCGCTGCCCGCACCGCGCTGCCAGTGTGACCGATGACCACATTTTGGTTTTTAAAGCCACCCTTATGTCTACGGAATAGAAGTCAAAATCGGTTGAACGGACAGTAAAAATAGTTTGTTTAAATGTCTAAAATTGCGAATGGAGTATATAGTACTGGTGGATTTCCTTAAGCTTTATAAGCCAGTGGTGATGGTTCAAATTTGAGATTTTAATGGGTAACAATATTATGGCATAATATACTTCTGTTGTATCTTTCACTTTCAGGAACTTCAGGTTAAATAATCAAATTATATTAACTCTGAATGAGTTAATATAATTCGATTATTATCTCCATTTCTCACTACGTTTGAATGTTAAATACTGTATTTTATTTTTGTTGGTGTTGGTTGGCAAGTTTTAAGTAAAAGGGAAATAAATGTGTCGTCCATGATAAAATAAAAAAATACAAAAAGAAATTATATAAAAATTTATGAAAAAATTTTGGTCATTGCATATTTTTGGTACTTAAATTTTAAGTTTAAACTTTTTTTAATTTAATATCGTTTCAGTATGATTTTATTACTTGCAAATTTTTTTTCTTTAAAAGATTTTTTCTGGATAAAGATAGAATATCTTTTCCCTGTATATCTAGCAGCAAGCTCACCACAATCAATAGTTTCTCGTATATTTTCGTAGCGAGCTCGTGTGTAGTTTCAGAGCGTCAAATTCATGACTAATGTGAATGTCTGATAGACCGCGGTAGTCGCCAACGTTATACGACGCCTTATTGATTTGGTGTCTTATTGTACCCCATCTGACTTTTGTTTTAATATCATACTCGTATCTTTGAAAATACATTCCAATTCCAATTGAGTTGATTTTTTCAAAAAAGTTTTTTATAAATTAAGTTTAAAATCTATCATGTACTTAATTTTTTTTTATTTGTATCTTTTGTCCTATTTTATTTTGGGTTAAATGTTGGATTTGTTTTTATTTTTTCATTTTTGTCTTTTTTTATTTACTGTACTATTTTTAGTTTGAATAAAGATCTGAAATTATTGTTTGGTGTTGTTTATTCATTTTGAAGCTATGTTTTTTAAATTTTATTTTATGCTTTTCTAACCCTAATTGGAAAACACTTTCGGATATCTCTGGAAACAATAAAATTAAAGATTCAAATTCATGATTCGCTGTAACATTTGGACTGAGTCCAGGTTTTTATTAAGTATCTGTCCTAGTTTTAAGTTCCATGAAATTGTAATAAAATCAATTTAAATTGCAAATTATCCATCCATGTGGAAATGCTCTTCTTATATTTCAATTATAAAAAAAGTTCTTATTTTTTTATAACAAAGTCAATTCTATGGCGTTTGTCTTGCTTTCGGGAATAATCAATAATAGCTTTCTGAAAAAGGGTAAGCCGTATTATTGAAAAAAAGATTTGGACAAAATCAAAATTAACAAAAGTTTGTATGGAGTTGTAAATACGAGAATAAATAAATAATATTGAATAATTGGTTTTATTCCTCTGATAACTGAATTGTAGACAATTACAGAATATTAAATGAGAATTTATTTTTCATTTTAGCCGCCATCAGTAAGAACATCTAGAGTGTTATAGTTGATAGACACGCTTGTATACTTGTTTGGAAATTAGTACAGCAGACAAAGTCGCTATTTCTTATTAGTTTTACTTGTTTATAAGAATGAATTTAGTTATCACATTAACCCTTCAGATACCGTCAATTAGAGACACAATAGTAAGACAATAGATGCGCGGCCACCGGTGGTCGCTAGGGGATTCATGAATTAAATGAATTGTATTATTATTATAAAACTGTGGTGAAGTTTGTTCATCCACATCCAGTCCAATGGGCCTGAGCCATTAGACAAAAAGTTAGTGAATAAACATTTTAAAATAATATCGCTTTCCACTTGTATATCCGTTACCTGCTTCTAAAAGCCTCCACATACATTAAAGCTTGCCCTGGTACGATAGAATAGATGCAAAATAAAGCCAGGCATAACCCGCCGCGTAAAGCAGAGGTCTTTGATGCGATTTTCACTATAAAAAAGAGCAATAAAAGAGGACGTTTTGTGTATACAGATAATTTGCAAACGTGCGAAGTAGGGGTATGGTACTAGTCGTTGTTATTCAGATAACATTATGTCTTCATTTTGCATAGCTAGGTACAGTGTATCAGCCACTTGTATATGTCTACAACTGACTACTTAGCTCTTGGATCATATTCTAGATTAATCACTTGATCTAGACTATGATCTTAACTTCAACTATTTTCACATTCATTAGACAAATAGGTAAACAACAGTACAATTTGATACATGTGGAGGTAGTTTTTCGTTGCGACCGAGGGGAAATAAATAAACAGGAGGTGCACGATTCGTCACCCCCACGCGCAACTTACTTAGCCCTTAGCGTCCAGCTTGACACGATTAATACATAAGTTGTGCGCTATTGTGACGGGGCGAGCTTGCGCAATTTTGCTCTAGTGCGCAAAATAGTCAATTACGTGCCTAAAATCCGTAGGGATAAGAGTGAGTTTCCGAGTAAGAGTATTGTAAATAAAAGATATCATAGATAAAATAAATATCTATTACCTCTTCGAGTTTCTAGTTTTCTTTGACGCTCAACTGTAACAAATTATTTTTTAATTTCTTGAGACATTATTATTGTTACCATTAAATGTTTTTTTTTGTCAAAGTTATGTATTTCTTATTCAAGGTACCACACACTCTTACCGAACATAAATATTTCCAGGAAAAGAAACTTTTATTATATTATATATACTTGGATCAAATAGAACTGCTGGCAAATTAATTCGAGACTTACAGCGTCGGCATTGCGGTGTGTGTCATGTCAAAGGAAGAATTTCATCTTGGAACAACACAGCGTCGATTGGTTACTCACGTGGAGGAGTGTGTGTCCTGTGTGTGTGCGGTGTGTGGAGGTGTGCTGCTATTATTACCAAGACAAAGAAGTAGATCAGGTAGAAACGGTATTTCTTTTAAGATAAACGACGATTTGACTTGATGGTTTTGATTAATTTATTAAAAATTAGCTTTTGCCTGCGGTTTCGGTCATGTGCTTAAAAAATATAGCCTATGTCACTCAGGAATAAAGCTGCTTTCTATCAGTGAAAAGTTTTAGCAATTGAACCAGTACTTTCAGAGATTCCGCGCCCTTGGGCGGAGCGGGAAATAGTGTCAAACTTTTACTGGCTAAAAATCCACAAAATCTTTCGTTGCCTTCCGTACCGAGGCCGAATCTTTCTTTTAGAAGCAGATCCTTGGCCACTGTAGGCTTCGACCCTGCTGAGCCCCTACGGTTTGATGATCTCTATTTGAGGCGCGCGTCGAACAATACTCGCCGTCTATCGACGTCATGAGCCCAAACCGAACGGTTACCGGACGGTCGGATGGCGAGCTGCTCGTTGCTCGCCGTTCGCAAGCCCGCGCCTCCAGTGGCCGGTAATCGGGATTGTAATCTCGGCCGCTGGGGCTTGTGGGCCGTTGCCTTACGTGTACGGCTTCCTCCTACCTTTTGTAACCAACACTTTCATTTTAAGTTGAAAGGGCGTGGTACACTGGTAGTACGAAAAAGGGAACCATCAATCTACCTTCATTTCTTTTCTGGGTAGCGCCAGTGTAACAATTGTTTTTGGCATTTAGCCCAACCTTTAAATTTTCCGGCTATATTTACAAAATTAACATCCTAATTAGCAGTACAATGTAGGCTGACCCCACATTTGGCGTGCGCGATCTTCGGGCGTGCGAGCTGCACGGACGCAGCGCGAGTGGCGCGCGCGCTGCGCGAGCGTCGGGTGTTACCGCCGTGTAGACGTGTGCAAGGCGTGCGCGCGGCGCTCGCCTTGGCGTTTAACCCCCTTCAGACAAGTCAGTCATAATTTGGCCAGTGCCAAAGTGTCGTTGCGTTACTGTTCTACAATCCCTGTTACAAAAACACTACTGTTAGCTTTGCTACTAAAAATAAATAAGACACGTAATAAAAAGACAACGCCTCTGGCAAGATACATTATGGTCTTCTTGTTCACAAGAAAGTGATTGCTATATTTTGTATTGTAGACATATAAAGAATAGTGAAAAGGATTTTTATGATTATTTACGAATGCCGAGGGCAACATTCAGTGAACATCATTGAAGTTGCGCGCACGCTGCATGTACGTCACACGGCGGCAACACCCGACGCTCACGCAGCGCCCGCGCGGCGCTCGCGCTACTCGCACATCCGAGGATCGCGCACGCCAAATGTGGGGTCAGCCGTAGAGATTTTAATGATGTGTAGGTAGACCAACTTATCAGAAACAATTTCTATACCAAATCTGTTTCTGTTCTGTAATTTCTGTGTAAAATTATATTTTGAGTTTGTTTCGGTGTTTCTTCTAAGGTTAGTCTGCTAGGATAAACCGGCCTTATCAACTTAGTTTATATTGAAGAAAAAAATCTAAACACTATACCTACTGCGCTCCAAAATAGTTTGTTGACGTGGCTCAGAGGGCTGCTCAGCGAGTGGGACTGGACTGGACTTGTCTACCGCATGCCGATCGAGCAACAATTATAAACGCCTATTTTTTTTATAAATAAAAAATACTTAAATTAAAAAAAAAAATAACAAAATTGTCCTCGAAAATTTGTCATAATTGGTCACATTTTGAACGTCATTTATTCATTCAATACAATACAATACCTCAATTCAATTCGATTCCCGGTACAATATTTCCATAAATTGAGTGACATTTTAGGATAATATATAAACAAACGCTAATAACTTTGCTGTTTATGAATATTATTTATTGAGACTTTACTAAAATAATAAGAAGACCTTTTCTAATAAGCCCTTTAAGTATTTATACTAATAAAAAATTAGTGGTGTATAAGAGTACTGTTGATAGGTGTAAGTAGTGTTGCAAAAGACTCGACACTGCGAGTTCTATATAAACGGACTCTTTTTTTTTTTTTTCTCTCGACGTGGAAAATCATCATTGACGAAACCCGCTCTTGGGTGGAGCGGGAGACAGTGTCAGAGTCTTACTGACTAAAAACCCCGCGCCGTTCCTTCTAGCCTTCATACCGGGGCTCTAGTTTCCTTTCGGATAACCCCGACCCCGGTAGGCTTCGACCCAGATGGGCCCCTCCTGTTGCTGACAACTCCTTGAGGCGCGCGGGAACAGTGAGCGCCGTCGACGCCTTGGCTCGGTCCGGACAGTTACCGGACGATCGGACAGCGAGCTACCCATGGCTCGCCATCCGCGAGCTCGCGTCTACGGTGGCCGGAAATCGGGATCGGAATCCCGGCGGCGGCGGCGGGGGCGCCGTTGCCTGATGCGGTCTGCCTCCTCCTTTGATATAAACGGACTCGGATGATGAATTACAAGACTCGACTCATTACAACAGGACTCCAAGACTAGAGAACTAAGTTCTCTACGAGCTCTTGTATGTGACATGAGAGCTCGAGTCTCTTTGTGCGCACGAGTGCTTTTTATGCGGCGAGTTGTACTCAAGTTCCTTTCGTGTATAGTCTAGCAATTAAATTGTTACATTTACAGGGCGGAGAGCAAGGTAGAATCTCAAAATATAGAGCCAGTTTTTCATAGAAGTGAGTTTTTAGCTGATTTGTAATGATTTTATCTTGTCAGGTTTTTTTTTAGTGCAGAATTACATAACCACTAATATAAACTTATCACCTACTCGAGTCCTTTCGAATGATGAGTTTCAAGTCTCATCTTCATGCTTCGAGTTTTTCTTGAAGACTCGAGTTCTTTTTCAGACTCGATTCCTTTTGTAAGACACAAGTTGTACGGTGCAACCGCACATAGCGTAAATGCTCTCTCATCATAATTTAATTGTAATTAATTAACACACATTTTACATCAAGTTCAGTTCACATTCGGACCGCGTCATAGCAACACCTCATTTATCATTAGTTAAGGTCGTGGACTCAATAGACGTATCAAGTGAATTACATAGTTTTACTTGTAGCATTTAGCATCCCTGTCAATCAACAAAAGACGTACGGTAACAAACCATACATCTTTTTGTTAAACGACTCGGACTCGGCTTGACTCTAGACTCCGAACCTTTTTAGCACACCGAGTTTGCTTATTTGAGTCGAGTCTTTAATATTACGACTCGAGGACTCGAGTTTTTTGCAACACTTGGTGTAAGTACTAACAACTCACGTTACATTGTTCGTTCAAAATCACGTGTAATAAAAACGTAGGTTTATCTAGATACGTTTTTATTAGGGAGGTGGGAAAATAACTGCTCCCGCCAAGGGAGGAGATGTTCCTTCGGTTGGTCATTGCGATCTAGGATCACGGGTTCATCATCATCATTTTTAATGTTCCCACTTCTGAGACTCGGGCCTTCTCTCTAGGAGAGAGAATGGTTCGTATATCACCACACCGGCCCAGTGTGGGTTGATAAATGTCACATATCTTCGAATTTTTGTATTTAGGACATGCCGGTTTGAGTTTTGAAAGCTGTGGTAATGAAATAAATTACATAAAGTAATGCGCCTGGCAGAGTTTAAACTCGCGACTTTAGGACTCGTTAGTCAGAGCCATTATCACTCGGCACCATTGCTTTCCACGGATCACGGGTTAACTTTTTTTAAATTGATATAAACTCTTAACTGCGATCCCACCTGATAGTAAGTAGTGATGCAATTGTTGATGGTGAGGCGCAATAATTTATTAAGAGCCTTTTAACTCTAGCCTTGAAGACACCTAAATTCATCGGACGGGAAGACCGCAGCAGGCAAATTGTTCCAGTCTTTCGATGTATGCGGTATAAACGACCAGAAAAATCTTTCACACGGGCAACAAAAAGCCGCTACTAGCTTCTTTTTGTGGCGGCCTTTCTTTTGTGGTTCGTGTGCGGCGATGCCGCCACAAAAAAAGCTAGAAGCCGCTTCTAGCTTTTCCGGCCACAAACTGTCGCGCATCAGCGTTTTTTGTGGCCGCTTCTAGCTTTTTTTTGTTCTACTTAGGTAGGATACGCAGGTAAAGTTATTTAGGTTAATCAACAAATACTACAACACGAGATCAGCATAGAAAGAGCTTTTCATCTCAGTAGGTACCTAATCCTTCATTTTAAACTCGAACGTCGAACTTAATTTACATAATAACTTCAAGGATTTTCATAATATTATCACATGATACGTTTCACAGTTTTCAGGAAAAGGAGGTCAAACTTTCTGGATTAGTTGACTTAATGATGTCAAACTAATATATTCTTCAGAAGATAGTCTGTCTAAAAAGTCAAACGACTTGGTAATCTAATTAAATAACATAATAACATTTCAAAACTATCACACAACGTCATCTAGTCCCAAGCTAAGCAGAGCTTGTGTTATGGGTACTAGACAACTGATAAACATACTTATATATTTCTAAATACATACATAATATAGATAAATTACACCCAAACACAGAACAAATGAGCATGCTCATCACACAGATATTTGTCCTGAGTGAGAATCGAACCCACGACCTCTGGCATAGCAGTCAGGGTCGCTAACCACTAGACCAACAGGCCAGTCAAATAATCAAATTCTTAAAATCTGATATAGTCAACACTGGTTGGACCACAGAACAAAGGAATCATACTGCTTCTGTTCTGTGGGTTGAACTATCAAGGTTGCAAAGAGATGATCATTGTTTACTAATATAATCTTATAAAAACTATTGTATGTAATATATAGAACAGATTTTTTAATTCGTTTAATTTCTAACTCGTTTGACTTTTTAGACAGACTATAGAACGTATGTATACATTTGTTACTCCTTCACGCTTAAACTAATGAACGGATTTGGATGAAATTTGTTATATGGGTAGACTACATCCTTGAATAGCGAATAAGATACATTTTTATCATGCGATTATTCTATTCTATTATATTCTATGTAGTTTTTTTTTTTACTTGGATTAGAAATATTGCAACTACTGCCCTGACTATATCTTTTCTTAATATTAACCCTTCAGATACCGTCAATTAGAGACACAATAGTAAGACAATAGATGCGCGGCCACCGGTGGTCGCTTGGGGATTCATGAATTAAACCTGTGGTCCAAAAGTAAATAACAGTACCTATCCCGAGTTCTGTCTTCGTAAATAGAGATACACGAACAAAATAAAAAAGAATAAGATTTCATTTGATCTTTCATTGTCTACCTTGGCCGGCGTCACAAAGAGACATAGTGTGTTTAATAAAAAAGAAACAACCGTTAACCTAAGGTTTTATTTTTCTTTATTTCTTTATTAAACATACGCTTAATACTATGTCAACAAACTACAATACAATCTGGACATACTTTTGTAATTGGTTTTGTGTGCATTACATTGCTGTGAATTTTTGAAGTGAAACATTTCTAGGTGAAATTTTCTACATGCGGAGCAAACCCGCGTTTTTTTTGAGAAAATTTCAACGCATTACAATAATTTACACCGCTAAATTTTCATTGTTTTAATCCCGTGGAGGGTCCAATGACCTGTAGGTAGTAGTCGGCGTTGCGTATTAACTACCTAGAGGTCATTAGACTCGCTCAGTTGACGTTTTCTTAAAGAAATTAATTTCATACACGAGTAAATTAATACGAGTTTGAAAAGGTACTTTATTTTTTAAATTTATCGTTACAAATCGATAGTGTTCCATGTACCGGATCGACCCTCCACGGGATTAAAATGAGTTATTAGTCATTAAATGGTTTCTTTTTGGCAATTCTACATCACTTTCTAGAATAAACGACCTTTTGATACAAGTGAAGAAAGTTTGCCATTGCGACCGGTGCGGAATGCGACCGAGCTGCAGGCGAGGGTATTATGGAATAGAGTGCTGCAATAACACATTTCCACGTGTATTAAAATACATTTTTCAATACACTTACTAAGAAATAAATAAACGGGGGTAGATCGACAACTAGTGGCTGTTGCATGGCGCCCAGCTTGATACGATAAATAGGTACAATAAATTGTGGTGGGCGTGAGCTCACGTATTTTTCCGTACTAGTACGGAAAACCGTAATCTGCATGCCTAGAAGGGATAAAAAGTGGTGTTCGAGTAAGCGTATTGAATGGGTACCGGGTCATTCTGGAATTACTGGCAATGAAAAAGCCGACGAACTTGCAAGGACTGGGGCTCAGGGTCATCAGATAGGACCAGAACCTTTCTGTGGTATCTCAAAGAACCAGGCCATGCAGACCCTTAAGGGCAACCTATTTGGCGATTCAAAAAAGCACTGGTTGTTACAACCAGGACTGCTACACGCCAAATCTCTTATAGAAGGCTACTCACAAAAACGAACTGCCGAGCTTCTTGAGCTTAGCAGGACGAACATCTGTGCGATAGCCCGCGCCTTAACCGGCCACTGCAAATTAAACAGGCACCTTTTTCACATGAAACTGAGTGACACTGATGTTTGCAGGTACTGTAATCAGGAGAGGGAGACGCCTAAGCACCTGTTGTGTGAATGTGGGCCCCTTATCCACAAACGGAGTATCCATCTGGGTCGACACATTATTCGCCCGGAGGAGATTAAAACTCTCAAAGCTAGGAGTATTCTAGACTTCCTGGAAGCCTCCCGGTTAAAAGAGTTACTCTAACAAGGTGGCGAGTCACAATAGATCTTTTAGGTCGCAGTGACTACATCTCCTACACTATGGGAGATGCATAGCCCCTTTTCTTCAAAAATAATAATAATAAGCGTATTGAAAAAATATTAATTTAATTTGCATTAACTTCGCTTGAATGAAGTTTTTACTTCTGCCGTGTATTTTTAAGTACACATCAGTTTTTTATTACAATAATGTCTTATCATTAAGAAGTAAGAAAAGTAAGGTGCGTAAATGCTCCAGGGCAACCCGCAAAAATCGTCAGCGTCAGGATGGCTGGACCAAACGAGATATGTTCTTGAGACCATGTGCACTGTTTAATACCTATTTGCTACTATTTACTACCTATAGTTAAATATTTGCTACCTTTTCGTTCAGAAATTTATCAAAGAAATAAAGTTGAACGAAACTTTCAATTGTCTTCCACGCTTCATCGTGAAAACACTCTCATTTATCTAATATGATTTTTAATAAATTATTGTTAACGTGTGTACGTCACAAACAACAAAACTAACCTGACCAAAAATCTTCTAACCATATTCTAAAAAAAGTCATTACTGAAAATACAGACTTCTAGTTTTATACATAACAAACTTATAGGGGGTCGAAAATGGCCTGAACTGTTTCGAGAAAAGGATGGTACGTACGGCCAACGTTCGTGCCACTTTTTTGCTCGCCCTGGCGGAGGCACTGCATCATCATCATCATCATATCAGCCAAAAGACGTCCACTGTTCGCGCAGCCATCAGACCCGCGACCCTGACCAGGTCATCGGTTCACCTTGTAGGCCTTGTAACGCTGCGTCTTCCGGTACGACGTCGCCACTCCAGAACCTTTCGTCCCCATCGACATTCAGTTCTGCGTGAAATGTGCCCTGCCCATTGCCCGCTAGCTCAATAAGTTTAGCTGAACTGACAGGGTGGTCTTGACGATTTTAATGATTATAAGTAACTAGCTGCTCCCAGCGGCTTCGCCCGCGTGATAGCAGAAAATTATCCCAAGGGAACATACTTCCGGGATAAAAAGTATCCTATGTCCTATTCCAGGACATGGTCTATCCGTGTAACAAGTTTCATCAAAATCGGTTTTGCCATTTAGGCGTGAAGACTTAACAAACAAACAAACAAACTCACTTTCGCTTTTATAATATTAGTAAGGACTGCGTAATAAATACGTGTTACGATCGCAAATCATATTTTAATGAACTTTGAACCTAACCTCCAAATTTTGAAATTTAACGAGTTACCCTGAAGCATGGTGGAGAGGGAGTGGGAGGCCAAAGAAAAGATGGATGGATTGTGTGAAGAGTGATATGAAAGAAAAGGAAGTTAGTGATAGCATGACGGGTGACAGGATAGAATGGAAGAAAAAACGTGTTGCGCCGACCCCAAATAACACGGGACAAGGGCAGGAAGATATGACCCTGGAGCGTTCAAGTATAGGAATTATTTTTTTAATTTTTGATGACGTGCTCACAGAATTTTCTTAATTATTACTTTTTTTTTCTTACCACATTTTGGTCTTTAATCAACATTTATTTTAAGCACTTTCCAAAATAACTTCAATGGTTTCAGTTTAACAATGTATTGGAAACTAATTTTAGTTTCAAATAACATCATGAAGCGGCCCCCTAATTGGGTGTCGGACGAGAGGCCATTTGATCTTAAATTTTACTATATAATTAAATCTAACAGTATTTTACTTAATTATCAACTTCTAACTGCAACAACTAAACAGAAAACTGAATAAAGTTACAAATTGATACTTAAATACAATTTTCTAAAGAAAACGCAAAAATATAGAAAAAATGTGTTAGATTGCGTTAAAAATAAAAAAAAGTCTATCTGCTATTTTCATAAAACCATAAAAAAGTCATCGAGCGAATTTAAAATGTGTCTTCATATACACCATACATACTTGTTCCTTTAAATACTATTTTAGTTAAATACAAATACATACATACATTCCTAGGTCACAAACTCGATATATATAGATTCGGATCGAAGGCACTTTTTCTTACATTTAAAAAAACTTGGTGTCCTCCATGGTTCCGTCCATCCCTTTTATATAATATAGATAGCTAATATATTATCTATATATATATAGCTAATAGGCTTTTTCAATAAATAAACTATCCAACACTAGAAGTTTTTTTTCAATTTGGACCCGTAGTTCCTGAGATTAGCGCGTTCAAACAAACAATAAAATATACAGTCAAACTTTTCAGCTTTATAATTTTAAATACTATAGTAGTATAATTTTTTTGTCTCCTAGAATATACTTAACGCACTGTTTCTTGCCATCCAGCGTGGCAATGCCGCCAGTCTTTTGGATACATTACCAGTCGACCGCGATGCGGAGGAATTTTTCGACGCCTTACTTTAAATTGCCTTTTTTTTAGTTCTTAAGGGTTTTTATTTTTATTTTTTTAAGCTAGTTTTAATTAAGTTAAGTTAAATTTATTTGTTGTTGAAGAAGTTGAATAAATTCGTATAAACCTTAACGCACTCTTTTACAGGTCTTACATAAAGCACTATTGACTCAGTTTTAACATTAAAATGGACACGAAATGGACACCAACCTAAAATGGACGTAATTAAAAAAAAAAATTGCTTAATTATATTATTTATAGTTAGTAAACAAATATGAAAGAATTTTAAATGAGAAAGTGAAGTCTGATATGAACTTTGCCGTCAAAGTACCACTCATACATATGTCACCATAAAAACTGGTCGTCTTGGCAAGAGACACAGATTATATATCTTTAAAATTGTAATAAGTTACTGTAGTAAAGATTAAATTGTAATAAGTTATTGTAATAAAGATTAAACTGTAATAAGTTATTGTAATAAAGATTAAATTGTAATAAGTTATTGTAATAAAGATTAAATTGTAATAAGTTATTTCACCACAGTATTAGATTTTTGTATATTTGTTGATAACAGATTAGATAAAATATTTTTTCATATATATCCTCTATTAATTTATTTTTCAAATCTTCTATTAATTTTTTTTATAAATTCCTCATCTCGAGCTACCATTTTATTCAATAGAATGGCCCTGGATTCTATCGTAACTGATAGAACATAGAAAACAGTCGGTTAGTCAGGAAAACTTTGACTCTCACTCGCTTTACTCAAAGCGGGTGGAGTTATTTCATGATTTCCCACCTCACAAAAAACGGATAGTTGAATTTTAATGGGTTGTTTTATGGTAAGGATATGTAGAACATGATATGGTGCAGAGAACAGCCCCCCTAGCCAAGTTACAAGTCAACCGTTTCGCTTGCGTCGAACGCTTCGAGTTGACCTTGCCACCAATTCTTTTGTTCTGACCACGTGACTGAACGTTAAGATGACGTCGTTCCCGTACATTTGAAGCTTTCTACTAGCGTTAACTATTGCAGATTAGCAACTTGGCTCGGGGTACAGGAGTCGTGACCTAGAACGTCTTGAATCGATGACAACATATCGATAAAAACTAGTTATTGCTATAACAACAGCATATCTCACTAATACGTCGATTCAGAAATATGAATGCAAACATTAGAGGACTAGAATTCTCAAATCTTTAAAAACCAACTATATCTTTACCAATATTGGTCTACATTCAGCTCAAAGCCAACCAGAGACTACTCTTCCAGTAACTTTCGACTTGCCTCTGTCTCTTCCGTAACTTGGAGAAGCTGATGGGCTAGGCCTGGCTGACCTCGGCTGAGTTAAAGACCTGGCTGGAGACCTTTCAGGCTCACTGGTATCTGGAGTGATGACAACGCTAGGAGGCTCTGAAGTCATCTTTTTATACTGAGATTCTAAACTAGAAGCTGAAAGGATCTGTTCTGACTGAGAGTGCACGCTGGGAGTTGGAGTAATCGGCTTCTGAAGATTCAAGTCCTCTTCTTGAGTGATGTACAGAGTTTTTGTTGGGGTCTCCGGTTCTATGGTGATGACGTGGTCCGTGGATTGGAATTCTGCTGGAGGGGGCAGTCGGCTGCCGTCAACTGGGTCGAAAGCTGGTGTGCTTGGCTCCGAAGGTTCTTGGGACGAGGATTTCAGTGGACGAGTCTGTTCTGATCCACCTTCTGAACCTGGGGGAAATGAAGATTATTTTTAGGACAAAAACAAGAAGGTATTGACGGTAAAAGGATTTTATTTTGTTACGTTACGTTTACATGCGTTCAGTGCCGGATATTGTTAGTAAACTAATTTCTGATTGTTTTTGTTTTGTGTACTTCAGAACGGAATGTTTTACTTTCTTCCATCGATTACATTTTAATAATGTATTTGAGGCACAACGTTTATTATCCTACAAAATACAATACACAATAAGCAGCATTTATTGTATAATTTATTCACCCATCAACTGCGGGCTACATAAATTAATTAATAATAATATTTTTTTACAAAATGGCCGGAAATTCATCTTATTTATCAACCCACTAAGGTCAAATCCTTGATTAAACACAGTCAGGGGTGTAGCTACCCCTTTATCAGTCGTATCAATGAAACGGGGCCCCCGAGGTACAAGGGCCCCGCCATGTGCTATAGTTCTAATATAATGATTCCTTCATAATCTTAAATTCTCTTATTGATAGGAGACTGTGATAGTGAAAGAATAATATCTATATCATATAATATCTATATCATTCAATTAAGGTGAAAATAAAAATTCAATCTACTCAAGGACCTTCAGAATGATCCTATAAATGAGCTCATTTTTATTTTCGAGGCCTTTCAAGGAACTGATTCTATGCTATAAGAAGGCGCCAGATAACTGTGGAAAGAATATTGACCTTTTTGCTAATACTACTCTGTCAAGAAAGTACCGGGAAAAGATCAATAATACACAAAATGTCTGTTATTCATCCAAATTTATTTTATCACCTTCAAAGTATGCTCCTTTAGAAACGATACACTTGCGCCAACGAATAATCCATTCATCAAAACATTTTTTAAAAGCTGCTTCCTGAATTGAGTTCAGTTCTCGCCGCGAACTCTCCTTAATGTCTTCTATCGATTGAAAACGGGTGCCACGAAGTGGTAATTTGAGTTTAGGAAAAAGAAAAAAGTCAGCAAGAGCCATATCTGGTGAATAAGGTGGTTGCTGGATGGTATTTGTTGAGTGTTTGGTCAAAAATTCGTTCTCAATGATAGCCTTGTGCGAAGGCGCATTGTCGTGATGCAAAATCCAAGAATTTTCTTTCCACAAATCTGGCCTTTTTCGTCGAATTTGCTCTCTTAAACGCCGCATAACGCTCAAATAATATTCTTTATTTACCGTTAGACCTTCCGGTAAGAATTCAGAGTGCACAACACCGCGATAGTCAAAGAAAACAGTCAACATGACTTTGACTTTTGATCGACTTTGGCGTGGTTTTTTCGGTTTCGGATCAGTTGGAAGGCGCCACTCCGAAGCTTGTTGACTAGTTTGCATGTCAAACTCGTAAACCCACGTCTCGTCACCAGTAACAATGCGTTTCATGAATGTTGGGTCCGAACTGACTCGTTCTAGCATGTCCTCAGCGACTTTCATGCGATTGAGTTTTTGGAGAAAATTCAGATCTTTTGGGACTAGCCGAGCAGCAACATGTTTCATACCTAAATGATTAGTTAAAATGGTACGGATCGACTCGTGAGATACAGAAAGTTCGGCGGCTATCTCTCTCAGAGTTGAATGGGGATTTTCAGTCACTATTTCCTTCACTTTTGCGATGTTAACTTCAGTTGCAGACGTTGACGGCCTACCAGAGCGAGGCAAATCTTCCATCACATCTCGACCGCTATTGAACGCTTTGAACCACTCATAAGCAAGAGTTTTTGATAAAGTCGATTCACCGTAAGCCTTCTGTAACATTTTCAGTGACTCCGAACACCAAATTCCATTGGCGATGCAAAATTTAAGACAAACTCTTTGTTCGATATTTTTGTCCATTATGAAATTCGCAATACACACTATATATGATATTACTAAAACCAGCACTGTATTTAATATAAATAACAGATGCAACTCAAACTCCGCGCCAAAATGGAAAACAGTTGTGCCAATCTAACAACTACAAAAAAACAATAATTTGAATTTGGAACCATAAACAAATCATCCATTCCCGATACTTTTTGACTGAATGTATCTCTGTATAGGAACCCGAAAAACCAACAATGAATTCAACAAAGATTTTCGTTACTAGATCATGTATAGGATAACTATACATGTCGATTCACGACAGGTTTATGTCTTTATTTCCGTTTTTGAAATTAAGAATGTCAACAAATATAGGAGGGTCAATGACCGTTATTCCACGTTTATCAGGCACCTCCTTTTGTGCGACCTGTTTCGTACAAAAACACAGCAAAAATATTTGATTCGGGCCCCATTAGGACTATTTACGTCACTGAACTCAGTAATAATACAATGAATACCAAATTATGGAATAATTCATCAGCAACAATGTTTGTTTCTATAAATCGTGACCTTTGGGATAAAGTAAGCCATCTACCGCCATTTAAAATTTTCGTCACGGTTCGATGCAACTTAAAACTGAAGTTTGAAGTTACAGTATACAATAACTCATTCATTAATTCTAAATATAGGTTAAGGGCTCTAAATATAAGTTTAGATAGATTACATAATTTGTGGTGCTAAGTTGGAAAAGTTTCTCATAATCTGCTTTTCATTTTGCCTAGCTATTATTTCAAATACAAGTTTATTAATCGACTCAAAAAAAAAAACAGAATAAAACGTGCTGACTAACGGGAGCGTTATAGAAAAGTTAAACACTATAGAATCTTGGAGTAGTGGATTTTTTTTGTTTGACTAACTCGTAAATATAATAAGACTTATATTTCCTTAATATGATTTGGTTGACTAAATTGTCTTTTAATTATCTCATAGATGGTGTAAAAAGTAGAGTATCCAACACGGCGATAAAGCTGTCTTTGTCTTTGGCGTCTTGAATTCCTCACTTCACTCAGGTTTATTTTTCTTTTTGATTATATAAATCCCTTACTGCTATTCAGGATTTAAATTACCAACCTTCGTTTCGTTTCGAAAAAATATAACATTGTGTAAAAACTATTGGAATTTATTCAGCTACTAATTCTGAAAAACTATAATCAGGTTTCGCATGTACTAAAAATATGATGTATAGGCTTGTTCCTCGTGACCATACGAACGAACAAAAGAACGCACAGAAATTGATAGATTGATTAGTAGTGATTGATGTTGATTAGTTAAGTAAGTATATTAGTACACTGAAACAAAATTAGGTGCAAGCTAGTTTATTTCAAACGTTAATAAACTAATTCATTGGAGATTTACTCAGATCTTTGCTTTATCTGCGACATATTCATTTCTTGAATGAAGTTTTCATTTGTTTCAAGCTGTAATTTAAATTATATGTAGTGTCAATTATATGAGGAGATAGTGGCTAAAATAATATTATCTGCACGATTTAAGCAAAAAAAGTAAAAAAAAAATGTTAAAGAAAAAATATAAGCAACGCTTGCTAAGGCCAGTTTATGGATGGGTGACTATCTTAATATACCCGTTACTGATCATATTTGTGTAGTCAAAAGTAATAAAAAAATTAATCCCAAAACAGTCCACGAAGTCATAATTGGTAAATTCAAAATTGAATCAATCCCTGATTTCATAACAACAAATTCATAACAATTGCTACCAGAAAATACTACGCGTAGTGTTTTTTGTATCGCCTTTCTTTTTTTTATCATTTATTTTAAATAATTTGTACAATATTTACATAAATATTGATTGATATTTTGGGATATAAAAAATACTAATAAGTTTATTTTTTATGAATATTATTTATTGAGACTTTACTTTTAATAACAAGAAGTAAAAAATAGTCGTGTATATGGGGGGGGGGGGGTGTGGGTTGTAGTCATAGTTTAAATAATCTCAAAACAATTAACGATAGGGAAAAAGTCATGGTACACATTCCCGCCCATTTGCATAAAATGTTTTGAGAACAAGATAGGTGCATTGTGCGTGCAGCTAAGGAGTGGAATTCCTTGCCGGAATCTGTTTCCTGATAGCTACAACCTAGGGGTACTTAAGTAATGATTGGATAGGTTACTTCTAAACAAGCGTGTTCCATCGTCGACAATATCATTGCTACCATCAGGCCAGATAGTAGTCAAGCACGAGCCAATTTAAAAAAAAAAATATAGTTAGCCCATATTGTTCCATTGCTGGGCAAAGGCCTCCCTTCAGTCCTTCCAACGATCACGGTTTCTCGCTTTCTCATTCCGATTCCCAAGGAAGCCATCCAGGTCATCCCACTATCTCCTTCGCGGTCAGCCTCGGCCGGCTTTGTGTGTCCGGGCGTCAAAACAAAAGCCAATCAATTATAATAAAAAAAATACTGTTACCTTTGTCCTCAATATCGGCTTCGACTTGTATTTCATTCTCGTTCAGTCCTTCGTCATCGACATCAGATTCAGGGATTGCTGTCCTGCTAAGGTATGTTCGACCTGTCGATGAAAATAAGGTGTGTGATTCATTATAAAACTGGAAAAAAAATATGCAGTAGGTAATTTAATAGAAGGGTTCGTAAAATAGACAACTATGACTAACTTATGATCTTTTCCAGCTTAGACACTAGTTTAAAATTTATGAGGACTCCTAAATATAATATTTATTTCGTTAGATATATTTTTACAAGGTGGTATTCTTTCTCCATTGATATTCTCAATCTTCATTAATTTCACAACTCTCTGTCTTCGGTGTTCGTATCATCTTTACGCCGATGATCTTCAATTATATACAACTGCGCGGGTGGAGAGTTTGTCAGACGCTATCGAGGATGTGAACCGAGATTTGGACTCTATCAAGGATTGGTCTGATAAGTTTGGGGTGTCCGTAAACCCCTCAAAGTGTCAGGCCATTATAATTGGAAGCTCGCGCAAGATGGGTAAAGCGGTGTATAATACTCTTCCTCCAATTATTTTTAATGGTGCCATTATTCCCATCAGTCCTAGCGTAAAGGATCTCGGTTTACATCTTGACTCGACCCTTGGCTGGCAAAGTCAGGTTTCCAGTGTCTGCTAAAGAGTCAACGGGACTTTACGGTGTCTGTATCGTCTGAAGAACTTTCTGCCTGCAAAGACAAAGACTACGCTTGTGCAAACTTTAATTTTCCCTATAATCGACTATGGTGACGTGTGCTACTTTGACCTGAACGCTTTGTTGCTAGATAAACTTGAAAGGCTCCTCAACAACTGCGTCCGGTTCATATTCAACTTGAGGAAATATGACCATATATCAAGCTACAGATCTGAGCTCAAATGGATGCCCATTCGCCAGAGAAGGAGTTTGCGCGCTCTGACTACACTTTACACTCTGCTCAACTCTCCCACTCCTCCTTCGTATCTCATATCTCGCTTTCAATATCTATGTTCTTCTCATACAAAAAATCTGCGTTCTTCTAACAATCTTTTACTGCTTTGTCCTTCTCATACTTCTGATTTTGTTCATTCTTCCTTTCATGTACAGTCTATACTTCTGTGGAATGCACTTCCTCTTGACATCAGGACGGCCACCAGTCTGTACGCATTTAAGCGGATGTTGCGGAATTATTTCCTAAATAGATAGTGAAGTCGTCTCAAAACCTCTTTTCTAGTCTGTCTAGGCAGGTACGAATGTTGTGTCCATTTAATTCCGACCAGATGTTCAAGGGACTATAAGCCTTAAAAGCTTGGAGTTGGCCAGTCTGAGTGTCGAACGTCATAAACTTGTCAATCGCGTTAACGTAAAACCCGACGACAAAAAACGACGCTGAAAAAGTATGAAACCAGATTTTCAAGATGTTGAAATATACAATGTTACTGGAGAAACAAGAACAGAACAAAAACGAAAGCCATAGTCACACGTTATTAAAGTGCTACGGTTGGTATCTTCATTTTTTCAGGTCTCCCGCTATTGAACGAGGCGGGATGAGGCGTGTCAGACTTTTACCAACTAAAACCCACCCCTGCTCCTTCTTTGCTTTGTTCCAGGGCCACGGGTTTCTCTTTCGCATAACCAATGGCCCCTACGGTTGCTCACATTTTGAGGCGCGTATGGGACACTACGCGCTGTTGACGTCTTGGGCTCGGTCCAGACAGTTACCGGACGGTCTAACGGACGCCATAGTTGCTGCCGTAGTTGGGTAAAAACAATTTCTCACTCAACACTCTTATGGCAAATGATGATATGGTCTACTATAGAATACGGTTGCCTAGAAGTAATCTACATAATGAGCAAAATAATAGTTTCATCCCAAAATAGTTTAAACTTAACTCATCTAAACCCTTGCATGACACAGAAGAACGCTCTGTTAGAAAACAGAACTAACCTAACTCAATGTAAGTTTGAACTCAAAATAGCGGGTTGAGCAGTAAATGTAATCAGTAAGACTGTTTCATTAGTGAAAGTGGTATCGTGTGGTGATGTAGGGATGCGTTCGTTTCTTAGCTTTTGTGATTTGTGCAAAGGAAGTTCCTTTGTGCAAAAGTTTAAGACAGTTTCTTTGTGCGAAAGTTTTGAAAAATTTCGACTAACGATCTTACAGCCACAAGACGTCTAATAACAGGTGACGCATGTCTGCCAACACATATGACTTATTGATCTGATGTAGGTCGCCACAGAATAATTTCTAAACAGTCTCGACCAATCAGAACGCTGTAGCCCGAGGTACGGGGCCTCGGTTAGTTGACGGAATTGTTTTGGTGCGCTAGATCAAGCATGAGGCGTGTAGTAACTGTAAGGTCATTGATTTCAACATTTAAAATGTTTCGTATCTCGGAATAGTGCATTTTGATACAGGTGTAAAATGTTTGTTATTTCGACGGAAGCGAAATTCGCCCGGGCAGCAGGCGAGAGTGTTATGGAGCCGAGTGCTGTTGTGACCAATTTCCGTGTAGGTATATCAAACTACGTTTTTCAATACACTAAGAATAAATAAACGAGGGTTGACTGGCGACCAAAAGCGTAAAGATAAGAGTGGGTGTGTGTTTCGAGTACCTAAGTGTATTGAAAAAAATATTGTGGTGTTTTTCCGGAAAGAAATACATAGGTTTTCATTCTTAAAATAGTTCTTCTTACAATCAGGTGGGATCGCAGTAAAATGCTGGTTAATATCAAACAAAAAAAAATTCAATGATCGATTTCAATAGTCTTTGTGCCATTACAACGAATAACACAGCATATTATTACCGTGACACAGCTGTAGACTGCACAATAATGCAGTAGCTGTAGAAATTGTTTTACGTACTGCTCTTTGTTGTTTAATTAAATAAGAAGTATAATTTACTATTATACTTTATATCATTATCATTACCTTGAGCATCGACGCCGAGTTGCTAGCCTGTCCGTTTCTTATCGTTTACATTTCGGGGACTGTGCACTGGAGGTTCACAATTTAATTCCACCAAGTCCGTTCCATCATCGGACCACAAGACGTACGGCGTTGCGCCACCGGTACATGGTGGATATCCCACCCATACGTACAAATAACTGGGTAAGCTCCAAAAGGTAGCTCGGTCCCGGTATGAAAGGCAAGAAGGAACTGGGTGGGGTTTTTAGTCAGTAAGAGTTTAACATTATCTCCCGCTCCACCCAAGGGCATGGGGGGAATGTCATTTGGATGATTTTTACCCACCAAAAAAAAACCGATACGTACAACATTGGGACACATTCATCTCTCACCTGATAGTAAGAAGTCAAGTAGTCTTTAAGTCAAGAGTGAATAGATTGCTTCCAGGCAAGCGTGTTCCATCGTCAGCCACACCATTGCTTACCATCAGGTGAGATTTTTTATTATGGATAGGCTCGCCTTTTTAATGTTCCCACTGCTGGGACTCAGGCCTCCTCTCTAGGAGAGGGAATGGGCCGTAATCCACCACGCGGGCTCAGTGCGGGTTGGTGAATATCACATGTCTTCGAATTTTTGGTTCTAGGACATGCCGATTTCCTCACGATGTTTTCCTTCACCGTTTTGAGAGCAGTGGTGATGAAATAAATTATACAAAGTAATGCGCCTGGCTGGGTTCGAACCCGCGACCTCGTAAGTTGGGGCCATTAGCACTCGGCCACCACTGCTCCTGAGTATTGTGTACATAGTTCATTTCGACATAATCTATTGAAAACTAAATTGGATCGATCGATTATGTAAATAAATTATTCCTCTAATCATTTCACGACTCATAATTGAATTGGATGTTTGTGTAAACCTATGCATTTCAAATTAGATTCTAATAACCATGATTAGGAATATAGATTTGTGAAATTTTAATTGATTGACTTTTGATTGAGTAATTTTAATAATACCTACCTACCTATTGAATTACCTACGACGAAAGATACATCAAAACACTTTCTAACCGACTTCTGAAAAAAGGAGGAGGTTCTCAATTCGATTGTATTTTTTTATAAGACCATACTAAAAAAACAAATACAAGAGGAGAAAATTTGTCATTGCGACCGAGACGGCATTCAAGTCTTAATGGAGCCTAGTACTGCAAAGACCAATTTCCATGTGTATCAAACGACGTTTTTCAACAAAATAATGAAATAAACGGGGTTAGCGCGTGATTCGTTGGGGTCGCTTAGCGCCCAGCCCGATATGATAATGTAATTAGTTGTAGTAGGGGCACGCTCGCACATTTTTCCGCACTAGTGTGAACAATGGTAATTAAATTGTGTGCCTAAAAGTCAGTACTTCCAATCCGATTAATTGATCCGATCAACTGGTTGATCAGAATGGAATTCGGTGAAGGATTTTTTTCCAATCCAATCAACTTTGAAACGGATCAACTGTTTTCTTTCTCAACGGTACAACCAGTACTTCCAATCCGATTAACTGAACCGATCAACTGGTAAATCAGAATGGAATTCGGTGAAGGATTTTTTACAATCCAATCAACTTTGAAACGGATCAACTGTTTTCTTTCTCAACGGTACAACTTTGCAGTTGGTCCGATAGGAATATTTTACTTTATTTAAATTTGTTCCATCGGCTCAACAGTGGTACTAAAACTTTTTAATTTATGTGCACTAATAAACTGGTTACTTATAACTAATATTGAATTTTGTTATCACTAGTTCCACTTTATTATTTTAGGCACTTGTGAAATATTTTATGAGTGGAAAAACAGTATAGGTAAAAACAATATTTGTACGGGTGGAAAAACACTATAGGCCAGTCAAAATCGACATCAAACATCGCAAACGCGCATGTATCTATAATTTTTTTATATGTTGTTAGTTTCCTTGAGAGTAGTTTACACTCAAGTTTGCGACCCTGAAAACGCTGTGCTACGTACGAGTGGTTTTCCACCCTTAAGAAATTTCTCAAGGGTTTTTACCACGAGTGGTTTTCCACCCTTAAGAAATTTCTCAAGTGTTTTTACCACGAGTGGTTTTCCACCCTTAAGAAATTTCACAAGTGTTTTGCCACTCTCAAATTTCACAAATGGCTAAAATAGTTCCAACAGAGTCTTTTAAAATGGTACTAATGATTTAGAAAAACATCAGAAGTTTTATAATGGAACTGTTAATGGTACAAATGACAATGAAGCAAATTTTTATTGGAACAACTGGTTGTTGAGAATGAAAAATATGTGATCCGATTGAGTTCCATTCCGCACCACTAGTTGGTCGGTTCCGTTGGTCGGAACGGAAAAACCAAAGGTGATTCAATCGAGTTCCATTCTGATCAACCAGTTGATCGGTTCAGTTAATCGGATTGGAAGTACAGAAAGGTGATCCGACCGAGTTCCATTCTGATCAACTAGTTGATCGGTTCAGTTGATTGGATCGGAAGTACTGCTAAAAGTGTTTCAAAAAACATTTGTTGTTCACTTTGTACTCAAGTAGTTGTCAGGCTGGCTTTTTTGAACTTATTAAAATACGTGTGCTTCATTTCATCGCAGCTAGAACTTAGGCTTAGGCTCAATTATAAAAGAATTAAATAAAATCTCACGGCTGCATCTCCTACAACTCTCCCTCTCTTGTTTCTTGGGCGCTTCGAACACCTCGTCTTCTAGGCTGAACTCCGATGCTCTTCTACCTTTCTTCTCTCGCTCGTTGAAATCTGACTTGATCTTGCTTCTCATGAACTTCGCGTACGCTACCCTGGTGCATGGTGATACTCCGGCCAGGTGGGGATTGTATTCTGAAAAAATAAATGAATTGCATTTTTGCTCGCCATCTGTCACTATATCGTGCGTGAAAAAAGTTGCGTAACTTTTTTGCTAGAAACTTTATGATATTGAGTCGAAAATGTTGCACAATATTTCTCAATTTGCCTCCAATGAAAGGCTGAGTGCTGTTATTTACAAAAATTAATAAAATTATAATAAATGTGTGGAATATAAGAAAAGAGAACTTCATAAACATCAAAATCTTTTGAACTAAAGACACTACTGGGTCTGCTGAAAGTTATGAAAGTACTTTGTTCTCTAAAACGTCAGCATATCAAAGATTTTGAAATCATATTAATAAAGTAACTTAAAACAGGATAAACCTAAGCTAATTTCATTTGAAATGATTGCATGTACTTTATTTAGTATTAAACATTAAAATCAATATGTTTCCGGCCCAGTTTATGGTGTTTTATAACTCTCATATATAGTATACCTAATAGTTTCTGTGGATCAATAGTCCTAGAAGCCATGTTGTCCAGGATATGAGCTCTAAGGGACTGCCGGCTTCTCCTTGTCTCCGCTTCAGCAGTGGTTCCTATAGGATCCTTGCGAACTGTGTTAGTTCGCACCAGAGCGTTCCAATCGCGTTTTTTGCTGTAACAAAATAAATAGGGTGAGCAATTCTCTGCCAGAGCTGGTATTCCAAATAATCGGCTGCTTTTGCCAGCGGATTTCGGTTTTGTTTCCGGTTCCGATTTCAATTTTTTTTTTTAAATCCTCTTTCGAATTTTTATGTCAACTAAAAGTCTTAAATTCATTTCATCGATAGTGCATTCGGAAGAACCAAGAATATTTCATGTATTAAAATTTTGAGACCATCTGATAGTTACAAAGCACCTGCCATTATATCTCTTGGTTGACTAGTAGAGAGTGGCTGATGCATTATGGCCGCTTTTTTACCTTAAGGGACCAAATCTAAATAAATCAATTCAAAAGTTTTTATTTCACATAGGCCTACATCGGCACTTATAAAATGTTAGAAGCTAGTTCACAGTTCTAAATTGGACGTTTCCTATGAAGAAGAAGAACTGGCAAGATACTCCATGGTTATAGCTTACCCATCAGTACTTCCTCTCCTGACAATAGCTTTAGCGATCTGGCTGAACACATCCTTGGGTTTATTCTCCTTGGAGATAACGTCTTTTATGATACCCTCTACAATACCAATGTGGAAGTCTTTCAGGATCCTTCTCTCCATTACTTTTCCTTTTTTACCAGCGACTGCAAGAAAGATTGAATAAGTGTTATTATTTGCTTAACTTTAAGTATCATTAACATTATTATCGTCATTTACGGGGTCTTCTTTTCCATCATCAGATTTGTTTTCCTTAAAAAAATCTCTAGAATCCCTTCTTTATTTATAGATAATCAATTTAACCTATGCTATGCTATAAAAATTTACGTGGTTGCAAGATTAATTTTATGTATGATCTAGAATGTTACTAGGATATATATATATATAGACTATCTTTCTGATTCTTCAGGATAAAAACCTATTTACCCTTGACTCGAAAAAAGTTAAGAGTAAAAGGGTTACTTCTAGGTAAGCGTGGTCTATTGTCGACTACATCATCGCTTACCGCCAGTTGAGATAGTGGTCAAACTAAGCCTATCAATAACATAAGAACATGAATTCAACACCATCGTACCTGTAGCATCCTGCATACTAATCCTGGGCGTCTTCATCCCATTGTTATGCAGTATATCGATCAGCTCGTACCGCAGTGTGGAAATGTCTTGTCTGATCTCCATGACATCATCCTCTGTGACTCCGGTCTCATCTCTTGCCCTCTGTTCTGCTGTCACGTACCTTCGGACTAGCACTCTCATCACGGCCTCGTGTTCTTGACGGGCTTTCTCGCGAGATTTATTCTGAGAAAGAATGATATTACTACAGATAACTTAGAATAAAATGATCTAATAATTTTGAATCGAATCATTAGATTAATTTGCTATGTTTATGTTTAAAATATTCCCCTTAAAACAATTTCAACGGTATATCTGTGGGGTGCGATGTGTTTTTTCAATGACGCTGGGTTTAGGGACATTACATAATGAAAATGTATGCTATTTTTATTTCACCAGTTACAACCACAAAAACGCATACACCAAATAGAAAAATAAAAACCAAAATTAAAAATAAATTGTCTTACAATAATAGACCCCCGGTCCCTATTATAGCACATTCGCTTGATCCAGCAGTTGAAATGCTTCGGGGTAGGGATGATGTTGAAAGGGGGAGGCACCGTGTCCCCGTCCTCGAAGTAAGACATCCACAGGTTGCTGCGGGCGAATTTCCACTCCGTGTCGGCTCGTTCCTGAGAAACAATAAAATTACTGTAGTTTCGTAGATGTTGTAAAAGATAGCTGTAGTTTATCTACTAATTGGAAACTAGACAGACCGGAAATATATAAAAGTCTGTTGGTCATGTTTTGAGAGAAATCAAAAGAACAACAGAAATATGTTTGTATCGAAGTTATAGACTTATAGACTGGCCTGTTGGTCTAGTGGTTAGTGGCCCTGACTGCTACGCCGGAGGTCGTGGGTTCGATTCCCACCCTGGACAAATGTTTATGTGATGAGCATGATCATTTGCTCTGTGTCTGGGTGTAATTTATCTATAATATGTATGTATTAAGAAATATATAAGTATGTTTATCAGTTGTCTAGTACCCATAACATAAGCTCTGCTTAGCTTGGGACTAGACGGCGATGTGTGTGATAGTTGTGAAATATTATATATTATTATTATAGAGCAAACGTATTTCTCGAAAAAATTTAACAATCAATTATGATGACCCTTAATTTTAATATAGGTCTTTAGTTATTTATTGATCTTAGAGATCGAGGTTGTGTTAAACCATAATCATAATTTTAGCTAACTAACATAACCATCGTGAATGGCTCCAACAATAAGCTGTGTTCTGAAATGTAATATCGTCGAATATCTTATGACAATGATGAAAAAATAACTAGGCAAGTGCGTGCCTGAGGATTTCGTATAAACTGATCTATGTAAATAGTTCAATTCCGGAATGTAGTCTCGGAAGATTTTTCGGAATCGCAAAAATAAAAAATGTGACGTAACAACAAATTTACAGTTTTCAGATTTGTTCCTATATACTTGTACTATAAGACCTTGCTTTAAGAGTGCCCTTTTCCACTCGCCTATCGTAAACATCGAAAATGGTTTAAAAGCTTGTTACTTCATTTATGCAATCCAACGCGATGTTTGACGAAAAGGCAACACAAAAAAAGAAAGATAATGCCTGGAAACTCTGTTAGTATTCGGTAATTCCGAGATTTACTCGAAAATTTCACAAAACTTGCTCCAGGAAATAGCTGTTTTTTTTAAACCCTTAAAAGTTTTTGGAAAAAGTTGTCGTCATTTAGAATCTTAATAAAATTTGCAAGGTCTCTAGAAGATTACTTTTTTGACTTTTTTAATTTTTAGGCAAATTATGAAGTGACAAAGTTCATACAAAATAGGACATTTTCAGAGGTTTTTACGAAACTAACCTATAGTTTTACACAAATTTAGAAATTGGTTTCTTTAGAAACCTAGATAATACCCACAAGATACTGTGTTTCCAAAATATCTAATGAAAAATGTGTAATAACGTCATAATCAGTTATGAGCGGTTGTATGAAAAACAGTGAAAATGTGAGTCATGATGCACCACCTTAAGTCAAATTTTAGGATTCTGGTCAACGGTACGTCCCGTCACCGTTAGAGTGTCGAAATATACGGACGGACAACGAAGTAATCCTCTAAGGGTTAAGTTTTTTCCTTTTAAGTTATAGAACTCTAAAGACGGAATATGGTTTTAAACAGTAAATTTTCTAAGTTACAAACTATCCTCTATTACTTACCGAAATAATCTGATAAGAGTTGGACATCATAGCAATCAGCATATTCAGGAGAACAATGATATTGATCACCGAGTATGACCCAAAGGTCAGGAGAGCCCAGAATCTGGTGAAGCTCTTGATCCCAGTTAGATCGAAAGTGGTTAGGTCTACCAAACCGAAAGACGCCCAGAAAAGGGACTGGGATGTTTCGAATAAGCTGTAAAGAAACATGACGTTAGTACATGGACTGATGAAGCATATTAAAAAGTAAAACATTCGAGAAACTGTCTTATTGATCCAAGAAAGTATTTTATTATAAATGGAATATTTTAATCATTTCTTAAACGAATAATCATACAGACGAATGATGTTTGTTACTTCATGATGTTTACATAAACCGCTGAACAGATTTAGAAGAAAGGCATAAGGATAAGTTGGTCTTATTCCTGAAATCTGGAATAGCACATTCTAAATTAATTCCGGGAGTATGTTCCAAAGCCGCTGATGCTAGTTTATGACTAATTTGTAGAAAATTACTAGTAGTTTATGATCATTTTGGACACATAAATATTAAATTAAGCGAAATTAAGTGCACAGTTACTCACTTAGCATATCGTCTCCAAATCGTACAAGCTCGTTCTTGGTTATCAAAATCCGGTCCACCATTTGGAAGGTGATAGCATTTGTTTTTCTCCAGCTCAGCGTAGTACCACATCAGTTGGTTTAAACCTGCACCAATAAAAGATATAAATCTTACTTCTACTCTACGCTACTCTTAACGCGATCCATTTTACGACCTATACCTCTAGCCAAGTTGCTAATCTGCAATCGTTAACGCTAGTAGAAAGCTTCAAATGTACGGGAATGACGTCATCTCAACGCTCAGTCACGTGGTCAGAACAAAAGAATTGGGGCCGTGGCCAACTCGAAGCGTTCGACGCAAGAGAAACGATTGTAACTTGGCTAGGGAGGTAAAACTGAACTGTTAAAGGCATGGAGCGAAATAGGGTATATAGCTCCATCCCTCTTTCTCGCTCGCACGATGGACATTTTAACACATCATAGTATGTCCATGTATTGGCTTGGGAGTTTACCGATACAGCTATCCCGAAGAATCGTCAAACTGTGCAGCACAAACACGCAGTGGGCAGGTCACATTGCTCCTAGAACTATGGGATGAAAGGTTTTCTATGAGATGGACCGCTGAGCTGGTGAGGGTCGCGGGAATCCGATGGATGTGAGATGAGAGAGATTTAGCACCAGTCGTTGTGGTGTTTGTGGTGACCCACGCTTGGGGAAAAGCCTTCCCCGAAGTGTCACCACTTGATGGACATAGGCATATCGAACAGTGGCCGTCTTACGACTGAATTCATGATGATCATGATGACATATTTGCTTACGGGTGGCGCATTATGTCTTCTTCCTAGTTTTAGGTGTACAGAATAAATAAGTAATTATGCTATCATATCATATTGGGAGAAAGTTGGATCAGGGTAGATGACTATGGCTAGGGACAGGAACCATTAGAAAGTAGTGGGGGAAGCCTACGCTGAAGAGGCGACTACTACTTAGAGATGATTTATAGCATAATTAGGTATTATAAAATAGGTAACTTAATGTAAAGTGTAGAATTAAGTAACTGGTAGTAGAATAAAAGCTTTTTTATTTTATTTATCATAATTTAGAGTTCTACTTACCACATCCAAAAGCAAAAAGCACCAGCATATAGACAAAGAAGAACTTGAGAATATCCAGAATCATTCTTCCCAGAGAGACTTGAAGAGGTCCAAGGTATGGGTTGATGGAGAAGATATGGACCAGCTTGAGGAATGAGAAGATCATGCCGGCTGCGAAGGCACCTTCAGATAGGAGCATGGGGTCGTAGGAGTCCCATTCTTCCCGGGCATACCAGGGGTCTATTCCTGTGTTATAGTCTCGCTAAAAATAAATAATAAACTAAATAACGTAAATCAATTAGTTAAAAATACGTATGTTATATTAATAAATGGCCTCATTTCATAACTTATCAATGTTTAAAGTGTTGTAACATTGTTCAAAGCCGAGAGGAAGATTAATAAATGTGTCAACCTTAATGAAAAATAAACCCAAATTTTAATCTAAATTTTAAAAAGAATAGGGGGCCCTACCACGGGCTCTTAATGCGATCCTTTTGACGACCTAAACTGAACTGTTAAAAGGATGGAGCTATAAAGGGTGTATAGTAGAGATGAGAGGTATATACTGGTAGAGGTATATATACCAAGTATGTGCTTCCCAGTACACAGACCGGGTACGGACCAAAATACTGGGTAAATACCTTGAAGGTATGACGTCAGACGCATAGTACGATACGAACCGCTACCACAAGGTAGCGCCCAGTTTGTGCGGTATCGGTAGTTCGGTACGCCGAAGCCACCTGAAGCTACCCGACAGCTTACGAAGGGACCCGAAACGTCATTCGTGCTTTATGAACATTCGGATGATTTAATTTAGTTAGAAAAAATGGGTACCTACTTATTTTTACGTGCTTAAGGAACATAATTGCATAATTAAATTTTTTGTCACGACGTGAAAGAGTTCCTTAGTTTGTTTATGTTAGGGAATATCGAGTGTAGGTACTGTAGGTACGTACCTAGGTCGACAATGTTTTGATTTTTTGCGTCAGTTGTATCTCATAATGCATAATTACGTATACTTATCGAAATCCTACCACACCCAAATACTTAGAAGTATTTTAATACCTGGTATTTGTACCAGGTACTTAGTGATACCCATACCTTAAAGGCCGGGTATGGAGAATGGCAGGTATATCTCATCTCTAGTGTATAGCTCCTTATTTCCTCTTTGTTATTGTTTTAACACGTCATACTAAGGCCTAGGCCTGCCTGACTGACTTATCAACGCTCAGCTCAAACCCTCAGACCTAGAAAGCTGATATTTCTCATAGGTGTTCTTCTTCTTATACTGTCGATGGTAAAACTCAATAAACTCCATGCCTGCTCCAGTATTCGGCCACGGCAATGCCGTCCACTGATGTTGTCTTTAGATCCCTACGTGAACAGGTTCGTTATGAAGGATGGAAGGTGTGACATGGTCTGTGGAGAGACGCCGTACAAATACTGAAATTCGGAACCGACCAGGAACCCCCATCTGTGAAGATTGTCTTAGCTGCGCCTATAGGTATTGTTATAGCTTCCCTCTTCTAGAGAGGAGGCCAGAGTCCCAGCAGTGGGAACAATAATAAGGCCGACTATGCTATGTTATGCTATACTTATAGCTAAATTCGCCTTTTATTAAACTATTTCTCCACTGCTAGGACTGTGACCTCCTTTTTTGAAGAGGAAATGGGCCGCAATCTACAACGCGGGCCTAGTGCGGATTAGTGAATGTCCCACGTCTTCGAATTTTTGTGGGTGTTGTTCTTCACCGTTAAAGAGCAATGATGATAAAATAAATTACACAAAGTAATGGGCCTGGCTGGGTTTGAACCTGAGACCTACAACTACCAAATCGGGCCACCACTAATCTCCTCCCTAAGGGGGTAAAAAGATGAGTGAAATAGTAGGTATTAGCTAGTAAAGCATAGCATCATGAATATTTCAGATATTTATTCATCATCATCATCTTCCTGCCCTTATCCCGTTTTGTTTGGGGTCGGCGCAGCACGTTTTTTTCTTCCATTCTGTCCTGTCGCTCGTCAAGTCGTAACGCTATCACTAACTCCCTTTTCATTCATACCACTTCTCACACAATCCATCCATCTTTTCTTTGGCCTCCCTCTCGCTCTCCATTCATCCACATGTACATTCCTAACTCTTTTAATAGCTACATGCGTTTCATCTCTACATACTCATCATATCTTCATATCTATCATTTCTTCATATTCATTATTCTCCTCTATTTTCGTGCGTCACTGCGGGGTGCCAACTGAAAATCAGTGCTGTCTAACGCCCAGCAAATGCTGAGGTCACCTTTTCGGTGCGGGTACGCTCGGCGCACTCTGTACTTTTGTTATTTTTTACTTTATGTTTACAACTGTTGTGCTGTGCCTGTTCTGAATAAAAGTATTTCTATTCTACTCTATTCTATTCTTATAAAACTAGGAAGACTTTGCGGTAGGTCAGTAACGAAGACATAATAAATATGGTTAATTAGCTGCACGCCATTTTATATTACACCCAAGGGAAAGAATAGGGTTCAAGTTTTGTATTCATAAGTGGGAATAATATTATGATAATTCCAATTAATTAACTCAAGGAATGTTAAAATTTATAAAGCTCCCATTTCGGCGGTTTTGTTTTAATTATGAGCCAATTTAACCGTAAGAAGCCGGTTGGAATGGAGACGAGTATTATCTTTCCGATTTTAGTTTTTAAGGCGTCTATCTACATCAGGGAGGCCAAAGAAAAAATGGATGTATTGTATGAGAAGTGATATGAAAGAAAAGGGAGTTATTTTAGTGATAGCGTGACGGTTGACAGGACAGAATGGAAGAAAAAGATGTGTTGCGCCGACAAATACGGGACAAGGGCAGGAAGATGAAACCATAAAAACGATAGCACAGCCATTCGTAAATTTATATCAATATTCAACATACCTGTACGATATACCAAGAAGAGAATCGTAAACAAATCCAAGCGATGTAAAAGGCGTTTGTAATAAAATCCACGATGTTCCATAGATCACTGATATATTCCGTTATTCCACCTGTCCATAGTGATCTTATTTCTGCCCAAATTAGACCTGGAATAAGGATTACGTCAATTTCTGTTTCATCATCAGGTTCCAAAGTTGTTTGTACCATTTCTTTTAAACATACGTAGATGTATCTATCGCCATTTTAGTTGGAAAAAATAGTTGTATATAAAAAAAAAAGGAGTACAACCAAATAGATTCAAATGTGCTTTGAAAAAGTAAAGTTCACTTAAAGTGTGCTTTAAATTGAAATGGATATTTTAGCAAGCAATATTTAAATAAATGAGAGTGTTTGAAATATTAAGCAGTATATTGCTGTACCGGTGCAAAATCTGAAGTGGTTTTTAGTATGAAAATATTATAATGTATAAAAAGGTCTATAAAGGTAAGCTAAATTGAATGAAACTAGTGTTGATGAATTTTAGTACTTTGTGTTATTATAAAGACAAATATGATTGAAGCTAATAGAAAGAATTTATTACAATACATTGTGAAGATAAAGTTATAACAATATTGAAGAAAAATTATAGAAAATCCAAACTAAATTCCACTGTTCCGTAAATTAGTCATATGGCGTAAAAAGGGAATACATTTATTATAAGTCTATAAGTCATTTAGTAGTGATTAAAATCGACAAAGAAATATACAAAAGCATGCCAACAAACGCAAATTTACTTGCTATGTAGATGATGACGCTGAATTCAATGATGCTGGGTAAAGAACCTCGTTCCCGCTCCTTCCAATGATTTACCAGCTCTTGAAGCCAGGTGATACCAGACCATTCCAGGACCAGGTAGTCTGCTCTTTGAGATGCGAGGGATAGGAGTGCTGGAAGAAGAACAAGATGGTGAATATATATGTCCCGTTTGAATTTCGTTTGGAGTTGAATAGGAAATATGCTTATGCGAAACATTTTTATCATTCAAATGTATGCAGATATCGATAGTGAAACGTAAAATCAATAAACCGTCGTTTTGATTACTTTACAAAAAAGACGTTTAAATTTTACTTTTTAAAAGTTTAATAATGCTGCATCTCCCGGTACGCAGTCGCCACTCCAAAACCTTTCGTCCCCATCGACCATCTGATCTGCGGGCAATGTGCTCTATCTAGTTCGACGATTTTAGCTCGAAGAATCGCTGAACTACCAGAAGATATCCGCAGGAGAACTAAGGTTACCGAGTCGATTCATTACTGATGAAATGAATACTTACTTAGAAATAACATGTAGGAAGAGCTGTGGCATATGAACTTGACGAAAGGTTTCTTCATAAATCTGCCGTACTCGGAATTTGGTGCCAGCATGTAAATGGTGCAGTACACTGGAAACATAACGCCCAGTTTCGCCACCTATCGAGGGATAGTTAATTTTAAATTGGTATAATCTATATATATAAAAATCAATGCCACTTTTCGTTGTTATTTTATAACTCAAGAACGGGCTGACCTATCCAAACCAAATTTTTAGGCTTTGTTCGGACTATTTAGTAGATGGTTTATGTGAAGTTTAGTAGGGTAGAGTAGGGTAAGTAGGGTAGAGTAGTGTAGAGTAGAGTAGTGTAGGGTAGAGTAGGGTAGAGTAGGGTATAGTAGGGTAGAGTAGGATAGAGTAGGGTAGAGTAGGGTATAGTAGGGTAGAGTAGGATAGAGTAGGGTAGAGCAAGGTAGAGCAGGGTAGAGTAGGGAAGAGCGGGAGCGAAGCCGTGCGGGCAAAAGCTAGTATAATATATGGATTGATAAATAATCATTGTTACGCAACATGAGCTACAGTGCGTTAAATCGCTTAGGATCGGTACTTACGCATAATTTTGATGACGACTTTTTTATACTGGGTATGTGTTTTTTCCTGTTTCATATATATCTATCAATAAACTATCTATTATTTATCATTTACTACACACTAATTTATACTTACACTAATTAATCCTTACTAATATTATAAAAGCGAAAGTGAGTTTGTTTGTTTGTTACGTCTTCACGCCTAAATGACAAAACAGATTTTGATGAAACTTAGTACACGGATAGACCATGTCCTGGAATAGGACATAGGATACTTTTTTTATCCCGGTAGTAGAAAATTATCCCAAGGGAAAAGTATGTTCCCTTGGGATAATTTTCTACTATCACGCGGGCAAAGCCGCTGGGAGCAGCCAGTAGGCTATATTTATTGCCCGTGCGAAGCCGGACGGGCCGCTAGTATACATATATTTATTTACCTAACAGACTGATTACCGTCTGTAGACTTATAGTAAGGTTCAGATGAAAACCAGCGCCAGGCAGCTGTCTGACGCTGGTTTACGCTGGTTTGTATGAAATGAGTCAGAACCTGCGTGAATTTACAAAACAACCCGCAAACAACAAACAACGCAACAAGTGCGTAAAAAATCCGCACGATGATGCAGATCTGCACTCCCGCGCGCAAGTACCCACGTAGGTGGGTCACACACAAGCGCACCATGCAGCGTGATGCGTGGCAGTGTGATAATCGCCTTACAGCCACTAGACGCCTCATGCTTAAACTAGCGCATCGAAACAATTCTATCAACTAGCTGAGGTACGGGGAGCGGGGTACTGCGTTCTGATTGGTCGAGACTATTTGGAAATTATTCGGTGGCTACATCAGATCTATAAGTCATATGTGTGTACAGACATGCGTCGCCTGTTATTAGACGTCTAATGGCTGTAAGGTCTTTGTAAAAAAAAAAAACATATTTAAAAAAAAAACAAAAACATAAACATATTTAAAAATAAAATATATTATATACTTTATTTTTATTTTTGGAGAGTGTGCGCAGGAATTGCATGACTTGATTCCGCCATCTCAATTTTACCATTGGACAACCCGACGTACGGCTAGTACTTACGTCGTTGACACCTCTACGGTCCGGAATAAGCGTTTCGCCTCGTCGTTTATAACGCGTACGTCGAAGGACTGAAACAATTTACCTGCTGCGGTCTTCCCGTCTGATTATAATTTGGGTGTCTTCAAGGCTAGAGTGAATAGGCTCTTAATAAACTAGTGTGCCTGACCATCAGAGATTGCATCACTGCTTACCATCAGGTGGGATCGCAGTCAAGCACTAGTTATTTCTAAATACATAGATACTGTAGATAAAGTACAAAAAAATGTGTGGGTAATAATAAAACACTTTCAATAACAGATTCGTAATATCGTTGGCTACAAATGCGGATGTATTATTGGTACACCTGTGCCTATCCCGTCGGGGAATTGAGGCGTGATATTTAATGCATAACATGAATCTGTCTGTAGAATTTGTTTCTGCCCAATGGCCCATAAAATGTTGTAATGCATGCCAATGGCTTTTTAGTGTGGTTTAATTACCATCCCAAATGTACGAGGTAGCTAGGCAGAGCAAGCGTAGCGGTCTGTGAAAATGTATGTATACTATTGCCAAAGCTCTGCAAGAAAATTGAGAAATCATCTAATGATCCTAGGTGTGTTATATTATTTTCATTACTCATACTCTGAAAGTAGGTCTGAAGTTGCCTGAGGAGCGAGCTGAAAAGTATCACACTTTTCATACCTAGGGAGTTTTACTTTCAACTAACAGCTGTCCAATTATTTAAAAAAAAAACTAGGTCTATCTTCTTGTATTCGTAATGAAAAGCACAATGCTTACCTCGGGGTCAAAGTTACATAATTAGTATCGAATTAGCGACCTCGCTACGCTCGGCCGCTAACTCCTTCTCGAGATGAAATAAGTAACTTTTACCCCTAGTGTAACAATGTACTATTCATTTACTAGATGTTTGTTAGTGGAGACTCTGGGCAGCTGGAGTATGGAGGCAAGGTGTTTTGTCTGGGATTTGGGCCGTAGGCTCGGTCGTCCTTGGTGCAAAGGATGGCCATCGCTATTCTGCGAGGAAATGCGGCGAGTGTTATGGGCACCTTTGCACTTGGAACGATCAGGGACGGGTTATTTATTGACATCTGACGTTACATTTAATTTTAAAATATTAATTCTTTTGTTTGTATTTGCTAAGTAAATTATATTTTATTTACTATGTATTCCAAATAAGAATAGGATCGATTGCCATGTTGTGACGTCACGATTTACTGTCAAATCGAAGAAAGATTTTTTTTAACTTTAATTGATTTATGAAAAATGTAATTTATTTACGAACTGTGGACGAAAAAAGGTTCCATTAGAATCCAGTTCTTCAATTTCACTCATCTCTGAGTTATACAATTTTTTCAAAAAGTTCTTCGATTTGACAGTACGACGTGACGTCACAACATGGCAGTTGATCCTATTCTCATTTAGAACGCATTGTACAAGATTTGATATAAAATACGTTACATCCAATAGATCGGTGAAGATGGTTCTTAATCGTATCCTCTACTAAAGGTCTTATAGCACAAGTACCTTTAAATAGGAATTTAATCTCAAAACCGTTTTGTTGTTTTTTTTTGCGATTCGGATAAATCTTCGAGACTTCATTCGGGAATTGAAGCAGCGTGCTGCACCCCTAGCCAAGTCGCTAATCTGCAATAGTTAACGATAGTAGAAAGCTTCAAATGTACGAGAACGACGTCGTCTCAACGCTCATTCACGTGGTCAGAACAAAAGAATTGGCGGTAAGGTCAACTCGAAGCGTTCGACACAAGCGAAACGCTCAATATTTTACGTTATAAATTGTTTTTGCATACATGTGACAGTTCTTTTTTATACACAATGTTTTGTTGTTATGAATAAAAAAAAAAAAAAAAAAAAAAAAAAACGGTTGTAGGTAACTTGGCTAGGTCTGACTCACTCTTGCCCAGTTTTAAATTAAAGATACCTAGCTTTAATTGCCGTTCTATTTGGATTGGCGTTTCCTATAAACCCTGTTAAGATAAATGAAGTGATCACATTAGCAGATTTTTTCACGCGCTTTGCCTTGTGTCCTCGTACATCTTTGGTGAAAAAGCACCATTATAAAGATTACGAATGGCCATCAATTTCCTTTCCTTATCTCTACGCACATCAAGGATATCTTACCATCAAAGACACTTCCGCCTGACCACCACTAAGTTCATTTTTGCTTGTACCGAAACAAAAACTTCAAAGGGTTTGTTCGGCGCCGCGCTTCAGGATTCAAGCGAAATTTTTTTTTAAGTGATTTGGCGGATATGACCGCGATGGTACGTCGATTTATGTGGGAACTAGACTTGTAGATGTACTTTCTTGAGTTACTCTCTTGCTTATATATATTTATATATATTTTGTATGTATTTATATGTGTGAGTGTATCTATTTTAGTGGTTTTTGTTTACTTTTATATTTTGCACCAAGTGCAATCCCATTTTGTGTCCAGGCAATCTCTGTCTATTCTAGGATGCCTGGAAGAAATCGCCTGGTGTGATAAGGCCGCCAATTGTGTGTTTTCTATTGTATGGTTTCTTATTGTACATTTTTATTCTTGATGTGCAATAAAGAATATGTAAATAAATAAATAAAAAATACCTGTACACATTGTCCAACGATGTTTTTTCTCTTGAATCCTGGAAGACCTTCGTACCATATAGCTCCTAATAACTGTTGTACGTTTGGATGGGCAACGAACTGAAAACAAATGTACGTATAGAATATTATTTTGAATATGCGGAACCTGGATATCTATATTATTTTCACACCGAACTAAATACAACAGAGGTCACGGCAAGACAAGGCGCCAGCGCACGGCTGGGTGCAAAAAAAACCCTCATTAGCCCAGATGCTCCGGTGACCATGTATTTACGCGGGCAATTAGGAAACATAACAAGTTTATAATTTTGTGATTTTTCATGATACAGTTATTGTACATAGATTCTTTACATAAAAATACGAGACACTTGTTTCGGGTTTCGCATTTATACTGAAACTAATGTTGTATTACCAACTGACTCAACAAACGTTGAATATGTATACTTATTAAAAAACAAATATTTTTCTCCTACCCCCAGGTAAGAGGAAAAAATAACCTATTACTTATTTTCAGCTTAATGACACACGAAACATTTCATAACAATCGCTCAAGCCGTTTCGAAGGAGTTCAATAACAAAGACTGTGACACGAGATTTTAGATTAGAGATTTATGTTTAACTAGCTTTTGCCCGCGCGGCTTCGCTCCCGCTCGTCTCTACTCCACACTACTCTACCCTACTCTACCCTACCCTACCCTACCCTACCCTACCCTACCCTACCCTACCCTACCCTACCCTACCCTACCCTACCCTACCCTACCCTACCCTACCCTACCCTACCCTACCCTACCCTACCCTACCCTACCCTACTCTACCCTACTCTACCCTACTCTACCCTACTCTGCCCTACTCTACCCTACTCTACCCTACACTACCCTGATTTTTACGTTTTAGACAGTAAAAGCCTTACACGCCCTCCCGCTCCATCGAAGAGCGTGGGATAGGTTACGTGGTAGGTAGGATAGGGAGATGTCATTAAAAGATTTCCTACCTAAAAAAAACGTGTTTTGTCAGCGTTCCGTTTTAGTCCGGTGTGAATCGACCCTTACATCAACAGTACCAAACTTCAGGTGCAAGGTGTTACGTACAAATAATATTTATTTAATATTGATACTATCGATCGTTCGTACTAATATTTTTTTACAGTTGGGAAAATAATCTTTAGATATTAAAGGAGAAACTGACTGACATATCGTATCAACGCACAGCCGAAATTACTTGGACTAGGATAGTGAAATTTTACACAAGGTTTTATTTTATGATGTACCTACATGTAAAATCTTCGTTTCTATGCAAAATTTTATTCCTTGGGCAAGGATTCCTGAAACTGCGTTTTCAAAACTCATATAAAACGATTGAGTGGATGTGAAAGGTTATAATGGAGGATGTTATTCCTGGGGTTATTGAAATTGGGCGTAAATACTAATTAATATTTATTAATTTTTCTAAACTACCCTCAAAATATGGTGAAGGCTGTAAAGGCTGTTAAAGCTTTCATAAAACATTCCCATTAACGAAGTTGTTGGAAAAGTGGTAGTCGCACTTCTACACCAATATAATAAAGAGGTAAAGTTTGTTTTTTTGTTTGTAGGAGGTAATCTTTGAAAGTACTGGCCCGATTGCAAAAATTTTTTCACCTATAGAAAGCCGTCTTATTTCTGACATAGACTATATTTTATGTTCGCGGGCGAAGTCGCGGGCAAAAGCTAGTATAAATCTAAAGTCCACTACCAAAACAAGTCATACAAAGCGCGCTCGAGCAACGCACACATAGACACCGCTCACGGACACGATATTTTGGAGCGCCTCGGCCAGCTCGTCGAACAGTTCCAGCTCAAACGCTCATTAACCCTTCAGATACCGTCAATTAGAGACACAATAGTAAGACAATAGATGCGCGGCCACCGGTGGTCGCTTGGGGATTCATGAATTAATGTGCGTCCACCGAGCGTAGGTATAAAAAGTGAAGTACAAACATGAGATGGTCTTCTGTACCTATCTATTTTATGGCAATACTATGTAGAAACATTCGACCCACTGTACCGTAACCTACATAATTCCTGCCGATAAAAGATAGGCCCTTTGTTTGTCGACAACGACATACAATCAGGCCGTCAACATCAAAATAATTCAGCGTCAGACTCCAAACTGTTTAGACTACTGCCCAGGTGCCAGATGAGAGATGAGAGGTGTAAACAAACTATTAAAACACTTTGTTTGCTTCTAAGTTCCAATGTTGACTGTTTTAGAGCAGTTCTTTTAGTGCTAAAACAGTGTTAAGGTGATGCAACTCGGCGCATATTTTCACTGTTTTTCATACAACCGTTCTTAGCCGATTATGACGTTATTACACATTTTTCATTAGATATTTTTGAAAAACAGTATCTTGTGGATACTCCACAAGATACTGTTCAGTTCTGTTCGGAAATGTTCTCCTTAAAATTATATAAAAAATATCCCACGACAGCATATGTCTATCTTTTATGGTTGACTCATAATAACACGTGTAACTCCCGATAGCTTAGCAGTTCGGAGCTTTCTGTTTATTTTTATCTACTCTTACGTTTATAATACTCTCACTCATCTTTAATAATATAATAATAATAATAATAATAAATGTTTTATTGTTTCTTATTACATTGTCATGCAACACAAAAATTGAGGCATCCCCGTTAAGTTAAAGAATACTTGTGATGGGATTGCCTCGCCCTTCCCTTAGTTTCTAAAATTACAATGTTGTGACAAACAATTAAACATCGGTAAGGTAATTTAAAATAAAAAATAAAAATTAGGAACAAATTTGAGCAATTAAAAAAAGTTAACATTATTATCTATTCAATAAAAAAAAAATCATAGAAATCGGTATAGAAACCCCAAAGTTATACATGAAATACCCTAATAAGATGGCTTATTAGGGTATTTCGCGCGTGAATACTGAATCATGCTTTAACCCTTCAGATACCGTCAATTAGAGACACAATAGTAAGACAATAGATGCGCGGCCACCGGTGGTCGCTTGGGGATTCATGAATTAAGGATTATTTTTGTGTAACGGTCGCCGCGCTCGCCGCGGCTCGCGGCGGCAATATTTGGCTGTTGATGCGAATAGACGTTCAGAGTGTTCGACCTTATTGACAGACAATAATTGATTTTAACAAACCGTGCTTATCAGCGCGACTTTTAGTCTACTCTTACTTTGAATAATTTATTTTTAGATTTCTTTGGTTGTTATTTTATAAAATAGGTATTAGTTATTTTGGTAGTGTTTAAATATTTCTTAGCTTAATTATAAATTAAACTTTTTTTTTTTAATTTATTTAGCTGTAGTTTTAAATAGGTAAGTACCTAGGTATCAAATAGGTTATTTCATTCTATTAGACGTAGTTTAGGTACCTACTTATACCTACTTATAATAAATCTGTAGAAGTGAAAATTCTGTACATTAAAAATATTAAAAAATAAACGGCAGGGGGTGTTACTAGACCAACACCGAAGCCAAAAATGTGATAAAATTTTTTTTATATGTCTGTCTGTTTGTTCAGGCATCACGCAAAAACTACTGGTCAGATTACGATG
The DNA here is from genome assembly GCA_949319445.1 of Mythimna lalbum. Taxonomy (NCBI): domain Eukaryota; kingdom Metazoa; phylum Arthropoda; class Insecta; order Lepidoptera; family Noctuidae; genus Mythimna; species Mythimna lalbum. The sequence goes on along the minus strand of OX439357.1, from coordinate 10,805,763 downwards.
AAACTTGGTATTCTTGGTATTCTTTAATATTCTAGGCACCACACTGGGTAGGTACTTTTTATCCCGGAAAAGTATATACAATAAAAACAAACTTAATTTTGCGGTTCGATCCCTAGACCCGATTACTGTATCAACCGCAAATAATAAGTTGGTCGTAGGTTACGTCACCCGCTGTGGAGTTTACTAAGGGGCGCTGCATATGGCTAAGATACTATAATATTTGGTTAATATAACCCATTTATTAATTACATCGAACACGGAGACATTGGCACCATGTCTAAGGTGTGTGCACACTGTCACGCGCGTAAGTGACACGCGTTGTCGCTGGCATAAGCAACAGGATCCGCGTACGAAGTCGCTGGCAGAAGCTAGTCTTAACTAAAATAAGGTCATCGCATGACGTGAGTTATCCTACTAATATTATAAATGCAAATGTTTGTATGTATGGATGTTTGTTACTCTTTCATCCAAAAATTGCTGAATAGATTTCGATGAAACTTGATACACGTGTAGACCATGTCCTGGAATAGCCCATAGATTTTTTTTACCCGGAAATTATGTTGTCTTGGAATAATTTTCTACTATCACGCTGGCGAAGTCGCTACAGCTGCCAGCAGCTAGTCTACCCTAATATTATAAAGAGAGAGAAGAAGAAAGAGAGAGAGTGCACGGTGAAAGAGGAGGTGGGCTCGCGGACGGCGAGCCATGGGTAGCTCACTGTCCGGTAACTGTCCGGACCGAGCCCAAGACGTCGACTGCACGCACTGTTCCCGCGCGGCTTAAGGAGTTGTCAGCAGCAGGAGGGGCACAGCTGGGTCGAAGCCTACTGGGGCCAGGGTTATCCGAAAGGAAGCTCGAGCCCCATATGAAGAGGCTAGAAGGAACGGGGTGGGTTTTCAGTCAGTAGGAGTCTGACACTATCTACCGCTCCGCCCAAGAGCGGGGGTTGTTACAAGACGATTTTTGCCCACCGTAAAAAAAGGGTGAAAGAGGGGGAGAGGCGAGGTGAAGAGGTAATTTGTTTTTTTGTTTGTAGGGGGTAATCTCTGAAAGTACTGAATCGATATCTAAATTTTTTTCACCAATAGAAAGCTGCTTTATTTCTGAGTTACATGGGCTATATTTTATATACGCGGGCGAAGCCATGGGCAAAAGCTAGTATGTATTTAATATAGCAAAGAGTGTTTGATTTTAATATTTTTACTTTTCAACGGAAGTGGGATAAGTGATCACAGTGATTCAGGTATAAAAACAAACTTTGAAAAGTTTATTTAAGGAGCAGTTATTTTGGAGAATGAATAATGTTTTTATTTGAAGAAAAAAACGTGTTGCGCCGACTCCAAAATAAAACGGGAGAAGGGCAGGAAGATGATGATGATGAATACTGTTTTTATTAATTGCTTATGCCAGAGGATTCTCATGCATAATAGAAGGATATTATCCTAAGAAAATATATCACTGGGATAAAAGAAAGATATGGTCTACTCGTGTGCCATGTTTCATCCAAATCCGTTCAGCTGTTAAGAGAGACAGTTTTGTTTTAAAACATGGCTGTCAAAACTAAGAATTATTCCTGTATCGTGGTTGCGATCAGATCATTACTTCACACACATTTTTAACTCACATACATATTTCATTTCACATTACGCGACATCGTTCTACGTACAAATTAGGCGTGTTATAGGTTTCGGCATGGATCTTGAGCGCTCGGCGTCTTAGTGGGGATCGCTTTGCGCATTCCATACATTGGCGAGTCAATCGTCGTCTTTGTTAGATACATGCAGCAAGCGCAGGAACGAATCATGAGTGACGTCTATGACGCGATGGTGCGGTGAGCCAATCACTGGCGCTCCCCGCCCCCGCGTTTCACTTCATACCACTAAATAGGCCCGATATTTGTCTTCTGCGCAACTTGAAGCCAGCGCTTAAGATCCGTGCCGGTATCTATACAGGTGTGCGTCGGTTTATTGTAATTCTAGCTTTAACAATAATATATAGACACACATTTAGAAACTTTCGTTTTTATAATATTGGTGTGGTAGTAATGAATGAAAGAAAGTCTCTTGCAACAAAAATAATATTTGCTCAATAAATAAATGCGAAGTATTTTTATCCATCAGTCATCCGTTCCCATATTTTCACGAGAAAATATTATTTTTGTTTTATATTTTATTTTTATACGGTAAGAGCTAACGTACAGACTTTATTCCGGACCAAACAGGTACAAATGATCAGACGCTGGGATACTGTAATGGTGGAGACACACTTACTGGGTTTTTTTTTGTAACATTATTTACACGGAATAAAGAAAAGTAGAGGAAGTGCCTCTTAGATATCGCGCGCGTGTCAACATCAAGCGAGATTCGCCGATTACATATATTAAATATTTCAAAGCCACTAGCGTTCTGAATAGAATAAATTGGTGTTTAGACGAAAAACTTCTTTAATGTTTGTGTCATGTCAAATAATAACAACTTTCTTACGTTGTAATAAGATCTAATTTATGAAAGCAATAAGAATATGATTTGTAAAAGTTAAGTTTGTAATTCGTAGCTTTGTAGCCAATCATATTACTGTTTTTTATGTGTGTAATGTACAATTTGATACGCAAATGTGTGAGTTTGGCGACACTGGTTCCCGTGCTTAGCCACGTTAGGGGCACTTCTACCTATATTTTCTGTTCTGTGGTTATTTACAGCTATTACTATACAGTATACTTGTTTGTATATTTCGCCTGACTGTGGCAGCATGCAGCTGTTCAAATTCCTGTTAGAAATTTTCTAAACATTTTGTGAACTGTAAAATAAATAAAATAATTTATGATAAAATAATTTATAATTATATATTTTTAATTTGTTCTGAATGTTAATATAATTTCTTTTAATGTAATTAAAGATGTTTTTTTTTTTAATTATAATTTAATAATTTCATTTAGGTGTGATGTCTGTGTTTCCTGTTAGCTACAACCTGGGGATCTCAAAAGTAAATAGATTACTGCTAGATAAATGTACTGTATCGTCGCTTTCCATCATGTGAAATAGTGGTGAAATACGAGCTATGTAATACAAAAATATTTAATTTATCTACAATCTTTACTAATATTATAAAAGCAAAAGTGAGTTTGTTTGTTTGTTACGTCTTCACGCCTAAATGGCAAAACCGATTTTGATGAAACTTGGTACACGCATGACCTGGAATAGGACATAGGATACTTTTTATCCCAAAAGAATGTTCCCTTGGGATAATTTTCTGCTTTCACGCGGGCGAAGCCGCTGGGAGCAGCTAGTATACAATACACAATATCAACGCATAGCCGAAACTACGAAGACTAGAGCATGAACTTTGACAATATCTTTATTTAAGTTTACGTGATCCGATAGTGTGGCCCCATCCTTACACGTCGCAGGCAGTCAAGAAAACGAGGAGTGACGAGACTTGCGATCCAGGTGCTTAGATGGATATGTACCGTCAACCACGTGAGGTGAACTGCGAAAATGAACCTTATGGCTACGAAGTTAAGACGCTGAAAAGAGGAGTTGTTGCTTCGTATACGCAAGTCGGGAGTACGTATATAAACTTGAGAGGAGAACATGCCGAGATGTGGACGTAAAATGTGTATTTATGTGTGTTTTATGCCAGGATTATAAAAGTACGTTAAGTACGAGTTTTAGTGTGAGAAAGTTGACTAGAACTTTTATGGTTAATTTGGTATTATTTAACGAAAGCGACAGTACCAATTTTTACACACATAAGTGTGTTTTATGCCAGGATTATAAAAGTACGTTAAGTACGAGTTTTAGTGTGAGAAAGTTGACTAGAACTTTTATGGTTAATTTGGTATTATTTAAAGAAAGCGACAGTACCAATTTTTTTTTTCTCAGAAATCATCAAATAACTTTTCCAATTCTGGGTGGAGCGATGATTGCCAAACATTTTACTGACTAAAAGCCACGCGTGCTTCTTTAAAAATAATCGCTGGAAGTGTTTGTCCGTCCACATTATTTTTCAATTCAATTCAAAATTTGTTGTTTCCTATAATGTGCAACCTAAAACGTGGCCGACATAGCAAGAAGAACCGCCAAACTTAAGTGGCAATGGGCACCACATTGCTCGCAGAACAGATGGTCGTTAGGGCCAAAAGGTTCTGGTGTGGCACCGCGTACCGGAAGACGCTGCGGAAGGCCAGGAGGCCTTGTAGGAGCAAGATGGACCGATGATCTGGTAAAGGTTGCGGGAATCCGATGGATGCGGGACGCACAGGATCGTTCATTGTGGCGACATTTGGGGGAGGCCTATGTCCAACAGTGGATGTCTATCAGCCAAAATGATGATGATGGAGAAAAAACGGCAACAAACTCCATGGACTCGGACGAATAGAACAGATTTCAGAGCTGGGCAATGGGTTCTCTTCATTATTTTCATCGGATACATTTTAACGATACTTTGTGTCAATTAAGACCAAGGGATCTTAATTCGCTGGCAGCAGCTTAGTAAAGAGCTTAAAGTCATTAACCGGTAATATTATAGCTTAAAATATTCCATCACAATCCCTGGTAATGAAATAAACTGACCGCATAACGTAGGATAAACAGCGAAATAAATCTAGCTTCTTAGAATTTAAATCTAGATTACTCATTGTATCTTTTTGGACTAAAACTATTTTATTGATTTAGTTTTTTTTAAGGTGGGAAATCATTCAATGGCTTCGCCCACTCTAACACACCACGCCAGTGTACTTCAGTTGCCCTTTGCGTTCTAGCGGGCATGGGCCCTGCTGGGCCCTTACGGTTTGCTGACATCTCTTTAAGGAGCACGTGGTCGATTACCGGACGGCCGGACGGCGAGCTACCCATTGTTCTACGTCCGCAAGCCCGCGTCTACCGTGGAAGACAGTCAATCTCAGCGACTAGTGCGTGAGGACGTTCGTTCCCTCACGCCTGCGGCCTCCTCCTTCGCTAGCATTACTGCTTCGTAGAAGGAGGCGACCGCTTGCAATTCGGTCCTCGCTCCGGACCATAGCCCGAACAAGGTCCCGGCGTGAGATGTTGCGGTGCATCGCCCAAGCGGGGCATAACTTCAGCGTATGTTACCCCGTGTCCTCCGGACGGTTCACACAGTGGTGTGGACAAAAACAATTTTTCGTCCTCATAGCTACAAAATTTTATTCGATATTTTCTAAAAAGGTGACCATCTAAAAACCGACAATACGGCCATTCGGTTGCCTATAATATGGAATTAACAATAGACAAAATCTGCCTTTCCAACTCCTCAGCCTGCTCATACTATCCCTTCTCTAACATCTATATATATAAAAATCAATGCCACTTTTCGTTGTTATTTTATAACTCAAGAACGGGCTCATCTATCCAAACCAAATTTTTAGGATTTGTTCGGACTATTTAGTAGATGGTTTATGTGAAGTTTGGTAGGGTAGAGTAGGGTAGAGTAGGGTAGAGTAGGGTAGAGTAGGGTAGAGTAGGGTAGAGTAGGGTAGAGTAGGGTAGAGTAGGGTAGAGTAGGGTAGGGTAGGGTAGAGTAGGGTAGAGTAGGGTAGAGTAGGGTAGAGTAGGGTAGAGTAGGGTAGAGTAGGGTAGAGTAGGGTAGAGTAGGGTAGAGTAGGGTAGAGTAGGGTAGAGTAGGGTAGAGTAGGGTAGAGTAGGGTAGGGTAGGGTAGAGTAGGGTAGGGTAGGGTAGAGTAGGGTAGAGTAGGGTAGAGTAGGGTACAGTAGGGTAGAGTAAGGAAGAGCGGGAGCGAAGCCCAGCGGGCAAAAGCTAGTGTTATTTAAAAACGATATTCTTTTCCTGTTTTTAGTGCAAAAACACCTGGACTATGACAGGCCTTTGCTGCAAGAACGTTAAGGTTGTAAACGTGACTAAATATTAGTTAAGTCTTTATATAATTCTTCTATATGTCTGTACGTTTATTTGTCACCTAACTCCATCTAAACAGCTTGATCGATTTGGGAGAAATTTCGTGTGTATATTTGATAAGGTCCCTGGATGGTTTGCAAATACAATTAAACCCGGCAAGTGATGCTGCAATCGGGTTCTCATTTATTTTTTTAGCAAAAAAAAATGCAGACTATTAATACGATTAGAAGAATTTAAAAAATTCTTACCATCTTCTGCTTATACTTGATAGCCAGCTTCAGTCTCCCGAGGGTCTGCCGTTCCCCTGGCTCCCAGCAGTCAATGTCCCAGGGGTTGTAGTTCAGCATGATCTCCAGCTCTTTAGAGGTCCGCGTGTGGTCCAGCAAGGAGGTCGCGAACTCTTGAGTTTGTGTGCGTAAAGCCTGTTTAGAGGGAGAAAATGGCTTAAAATAATAATTCTAGAATTTATCTGCATCAGAAATGACGACATCTGCAGGAGAACAAAGGTCGCTGACATAGCCCGAAGATTCGCCAAACTTAAGTAGCAGTGGGCAGGACACATTGCTCGCAGAACAAAACGTCGATGGGGGCGAAAGGTTCCGGAGTGGTGACCACGTACCGGAAGGGGCAGCGCTAGAAGGGCTCCCATAAGGTGGACCGATCACTTGGTGAGGTCGAGACGCACAAGATCGGTCATTAGGGCGATACTTTGGGGAGGCCTATGTCCAATAATGGGTTTTTTTCGACTGAAATGATGATGATGAATAAATCTAGTTAGATTTGCTGATTTTCTACGAAAAAAAGAAAGTATAATTACTGTCTTTTTAGTGGTAATTGAGTACCTCCAATTTATGACACATTTAGGAAAGCTATCAACATTTTATTTAAGCCACATCCGTCCTTACATATTCAGACAGGTTAACGATTCTTTTAATATAGGTTAATCTGGTGAAAGGTCACAGAATTTTGGCATTGTTGTATCTGAACCTGACCCATATTTTAAGTTTTTTTAAGGTAATTTCATCCACTAAGTTGACATGACAACGAAGAAAATTCTTCAATGTTCTAGTTCTGGAGTGCTGATCGTGTACCGGAAAATGCAGCAGTAGCAGGTCTCCCACAAGATGACCCAACAACCTGATGAGGATCTGATGGATGCGAGACACACAGAACCGGTCGTTGTGAAAATCCTTAAGGGAGATCGTTCAGGAGTAGACGTTTTTACGCTGAAATGATGATATGATGATGAAAAATATTATCTCCAGACTACAAAAACTCACCTTATACTCAACCCTAAACTCCGTCTCCATTCTGCTTAACCTTCCCAGTTCCCAGGACAGTTGGAAAGCAGTAAGTAGGGGGTCAGCAGAAGAGAGGGCAATGAGTGACGGGGACGAGAGGGCTCGGTACGCGTTGATGCGGGCTTGAGAGTGACGGAGGGAATCTTCTTGAGAAGACTTGACGCACTCGTCACAACCGCATCTGAGTGGAAAAAGCAGGAGTAAGATTTTTATAGTACATTTTCTGAGAAATTCGAAGGTTTGTGACATTCTGCAAGCCACACTGAGCATGTGTGGTATATTATGGCTCCGTGTTCATTTTCTTTTCTCTTCTGTTCCCTTAGTAGTTCTTTGCATTCATGGGCCACGGTAACTCCTTTGAACAATCCCGCAGCCCTAACAGGCAACGGTTTTAGTGGGTCCGCGCCGGTGACTCGGGCCACCAGTCCGGCCTTTCCGTAAGGCACCACCTTACCGGATGGCCAGACGGCGAACTTCCCTAAATGGTATTTAACTAAGTCGCTGTTTACCTATAACTGTATCTTCACTACGCAACTGATTTTATAATAGGTATGGTTTTTAGTAATTAGTAAGTTTTGTGTCATTATTTGCACCAGTACAAAAGATCTGCCTCCTTAGCCAAGTTACAACCATTTCATTTATCTTGTGTCGAACGCCTCTAGTTGGCCACGCTTCCAACTCCTTTGAACCTCATCTCACCGCTCAGTCACGTGGTCAGAACAAAGGAATCGGAAGCGTGGCGAACTCGAGGTGTTCGAGACAAGAGAATCTAAACTAAACGGTTGTAACTTGGCTAGGTTTCTCTGCGGATATTATTAAGAGAGAAGTTTAGACCGATAGATTTATACCTAGTAATGATCACGAAGTACGCTACCTACTTGACGTCGTGTGGCACGGGCAGGGTGGCTCCCCTGTCCAACAGGATCTTCAGGATCTCGTAGTGGTTCCTGTGCGCTGCCAGGATGAGCGGCGTGATGTCTGGAGTGAAGGTAGCTGATGATGGGTCTACGGACTCCCAGCTCTGGTAAAAGAAGAAAATTTTTCTTTGGCGATAGGAAACACCGAGGGTTTGGGGGGACGCGGACGGTTCGAAAAAGTAACCAGGACCTCGTACGCAAAGGGCACTTAAAGAAAAACGGGTGGATTTTAGTCAGTAAAAGTTTGATACTTCCTCTTGTTCCATCCAGAGCGGGAAAAGTTATTTTATGAGTTTAGGTACATTCTCAACAAAAATATTAAGTTGATAGCTATCAGGTATCATCCCACTGTTGGGCAAATGCACTTACCATTTTTTCTTAAATAAAAGACTGCCACAATTACAAACTTTAGGCAATTGGACGGTTACAATTAATTTTGCGCAGTTGTTTTGTCTTTTGATTGTTATTGAAAATTGTGACATGGAGCAAGTTCTAGTTTTTGATAAACAAGCGGTCAGGATAAAGAAAGAATTTTCATCAAAACTTTTCTAAAAGGGTCACGTTAAATTACAAATTACAGTTAACAGGCAAATTACACAGTTCAAAAAAGCTGAGCAACGAGCCACGCTTAATCAGATTAAAAATATCTTTAGAGGAACGCAAAATGATCTAATTTTACCATCACCCCACGGGCTAGATTGTACTAACTTCCAGTAACAAATCAGAGGTCTCGAGTTTCTCCGAGACTATTGAGCGCTAGACCAACAAATTCTGCATCATGCAGGTGACGCCATAATGTCCCATACATAGCGGAGCATAGTTGGCCTTATAATCTTCGCACTGTCGAGACTCAGGCCTCCTCTCTAGGAGAGGGAATGGGCCGTAATACGCCACGCGGGCCCTGTGCGGGTTGGTGGATGTCACATGTCTTTGAATTTTGGTTTTGGTTTTAGGACATGCCGGTTTCCTCATGATGTTTTCCTTCACCGTTTTGAGAGTATATGTCCCATAAGCCCAAATACAATCTGCAGTCGAGGTACGGATTTGATAACAGAAATAATCGTTTTCCAATTGTCCTCCAGCTGTAGAAACTTTGGGCACGCCACAATTATGGCGGTAAGTTCCCTCTTTAAGAAGTGGCTTAAAAGACAACACGGCATCCTTGTAAGCGCGGGATAGTGGGCGGCGAGCAATGGGTAGCTCGTGAGCAATGAGTAGCAAGACGTCGACGTCGCGTAGTGTTCTATACGCGCCTCAAAATGTCAGCAAACAGTAGCCCAGCAAAGTCAAAGCCTACTGGGGCCGTGGGTTGAGCGAAAGTGAACCCCATGACCCTGGAACGATGGCAAAGTAGGTTTTAGTCAGTAAAAGTCTGACTCGTCCTCCCGGTCCGCCCTAAGGCGGGAGACATCATTAGATGAGTTCCCACCTACCAAAAAAAGCCAAAAAAACTTACTACAGCCAATAGAGGTTACAGTGATGTTGCGGGCTGTGTTCAGAAGAGAGCAAATCCCAATAGAAGATGAAAATACATCGGTGATGTCATTGCATTTATTAACATTTTTATAGCTTAACAGACAGACTATAGAGGTAATAGACACTGAAGCATCAATTTCGTGAATATCACAGCAATTAATGGCAGATATCCATCTAAAACACACCACAGCGACTAGACGAATCATTTTGTGACTTTAATATCTGAACCCGATACTCAAAGGCAAAGTGAAAATTAGTTTCTAAGCAGACTTTGTGGTCCTGGTTATAACAATACTATTATAGCCTGGATCATGGATGGACGTGGTCCATATTGTAATTATAATTTTGATCTTAATCTACTTATTGTGATTTCATTTTATTTATTTACTAGCTTTCCGCCCGCGGCTTCACCCGCGTGGACTACAGCTTATATAGCGCGGGCAGAGATCCGTGCTCAGCAGTGAAATTATAGGTAGCCTATGTGTCATTTCAGTGTCTCTTCTACCTACCTTCCAAATTTGATCTAAATTCTAAATCCGTTCAGTAGTTTGTGCGTGAAAGCGTACCAGACAGACAGACAGGCAGACAGAGTTACTTTCGCATTTATAATATTATATATTAATACATATTATATATATATTATTTATAAATATATATAATATTAGTAGGGATGATTTAAATTTATTTATTGATATTTTTTTGTTAATATTTATTGTGATGTCGGTTTGAATTTTAGATTTGATTTATTTATTCTGTTTTTAATTTATGATTTCATTTATTTATAGTGATTTTTATTTATGAATTGATTAGATTTATTTATTCCGATTTTAAATCATGATTTGAAATGATTACAATTTAAATCTAGATTTGTATGATTTCACTGCTTACTCTCTGTAATACCGTGCCTACGGTGGTCTTGGAGTTTGATACCCTGTATGTTTCTGTCAAAGCTATACAGCATATCAATTCTTCTACCAAGCGTGGTGATTGTAAAATCTGGATAACTTACGTAAGGTTCTCCTGGCACATGGTTGTCTTCTTCCCACTGCAGGAGGAGTTCTACAGCTTCCACGTATTCTTCTTTAATGGCATGAAGAAGAGCATCCTGGAAACAAACGCTTCAGTAAGTTATAGTTGTTCTAAATTAATAATTGATTCTTAGGTTGGGTATCCCAGTTGTCAATATTATTTGGACTGCCAGGAGGACGTGGTGGAGCATATGGTGGAGGTGGGCCACTTAGGTGGAGCACCACCTTGTGGAAGCGGTCGGCGCGGCGACCCTTTCGGATAACCCTGGCCTCAGTAGGCTTCGACCCAGCTGGGCCCCTCCTGATGCCTGGAGCCATGAGTTCATGGGCTATTGGGTATTTCAATAGACATACTCTGTAGCCGCCAACAGAGACTGATATTACGATATATTGTTTCGTTTATATTGTTTATATATATACTGTTTCGCGTTTATGATAAACCTACATACTAACGAGGCCTCACTTCAAATGGTAATAATAAATTAAAGTTCAGAGTATGATAACACAAAGATGGAAGATAATTTAATAACTTGCCTTCAGGCGCCTATTGTAAAGGTTATAATGGCGATGTTTTCTAACATAACATCTTGCCTGTATCTTCTTCTGGAGATGCCTGACCTACTTATATTCCGTGAGCTAAGTTAGTGAAAATCACTTTTCATTATAGAAAAGGTATTATTATCGTACCAGCGGTGGAAGGCCTCCAACAAGGTGGACCGACGACCTGGTCAGGGTCGCGGGAATCCAATGGATGAGTGACGCACAGGACCGGTCGTTGTGGCGACGCTTGGGGGAGGCCTATGTCCAGCAGTGGACGTCTTTTGGCTGATATGATGATGATGATGATTATTATCATTGAGACAGAAGAAACGATAGCTCGTTCAAATTGGCTATTTTCTACAATATGGTTATACCAAGTTAGTTCTATGAAAAAAAACGTTTTGGTTTTCCGCGCTTTTCACGGATTTGAGATTATTAAACACAATAAACTTTTCATTTGAATATCTTTACCTACCCCTTTATCAGGGTTCCGTACGTCTTCTGAAAAAACGAATAAAAAAAAATACCACTGGTGTGGTGAAATCCGGTGCAGGTACTTCCCGAACTTACCATGTCCGGTGAGAACCTGCGTCATGTGGAAGGTGAGAACGCCGTGAGGTCTTTCCAGTCACTCCTCAAAGACCGGACTTACCGCCATAATTGTGGCGTGTCAAATCGTGAGGGTCTTAAATATTTTTTTTATAAAATAAAAAGTTACAAAGATATTGAAGAAAATATACGTAAATAAATATCCCTGAAACAATTTAGCGTAAAATATTCACTTACATTTTACATGAAAACGTAAAATATTCACTTACATTTTACATGAAAACCTAAAATATGAAGTCGATGTTTTTAAAATTACACATTAAAACTTAATAATAGCGGAACCCGTTGCGTGCCGATTCAACTCACACTTGGCCGATCTTTTTAGCACACTCATACCTTCTAAATTTTTTACCTTACCACACAAAAATCCATTAGATCAAATACGCAAAACCGATAAATCTGAATCTTCAGTCATATCCCAAATCTTTCAAACTCCTAAATGTTTACCTATATTTCTCCGTCTGTTTCAGTATGACTCGGATGATTTAGGAATAGCAATAACCTGTATTTTTTTAGATCGTAAACCTGTCTTCTAAAATCTGTCGGATTGCTATTTCTTTAGAGTTATGTGTGGTTAAAACTGTCTACACACCGAAGCCAGCCCGCCGGCACTAGCCCGGCAGGCAAGGCCCGGCGGCCTGGAGGTCTACTCGCTTTCTCCGAAACGAAACAATCCTCTGTCAGAATTAATTTTTTTTTCGAAACATAACTAATTAGAGTAGGTTTAGAGATTCGGTACGTCAAACAATTTTCGTATGTGCGAAATTTCGGGAACAAAAGGAACCGTGGTAGGAAAACACGCGGAATTTCAATCGAAACTTCGTTTTTAGAAGAAAGCGAGTAGACTCCTGATTTTAACGATCTTGCCTTTTAAGATAAAAAAAAAATCAAAAATCAGGCCTTGCCCGCCGGGTTTATTCGGCGGATTCGGTGTGTAGACAACTTTATATGATTAGTTGAAAATGTTATGAGCGAAGGAGTTATTTATTTCTGAACAAGCTACTGAAATATAATAGTTATAACGGTTTGGATTTGGAATTATAGACATTAACCTGTTTAATTATAGAATGCTGTTGCCACACAGTTATGGAAATTTTCGTTACGGTTTGATCAGTTTCAAACCTCACATGAACAAGTATGGACGCTCCACGAATATGGAGGTAACTGTTGGTGATCCAGATTCCATCATCATCAGCCTTTTTAATGTTCCCACTGCTGGGACTCTGGTCTCCTCTGCTATATAGTAAACTATGTCAAGGACAGTTATTAAAATCAAAAAAGACTGTAGTTTCTTCTTATCTAGATTTTAGAAATGAGCTTTTAAAGCTTTTTCCTTTTTTTGCTTTGCCTCAGCCTTATAATGTTCCCACTGTTGGGATTTAGATCTCTTCTCTAGGAGAGGTAATAGGCCGTAATCCACCACGCGGGCCCAGTGCGAGTTGGTGAACGTCACATGTCTTCGAATTTTTGGTTCTAGGACATGCCGGTTTCCTTATGATGTTTTCCTTCACCGTTTTGAGAGCAGTGGTGATGAAATAAATTACACAAATACCTGCGTGGCTGGGGTTAAACCCGTGACCTACAACTCGTAAGTCGGGGCGTTACCACTTGGCCACCACTGCTCCTTTCCTGCTGCACTGCACCTTTTCCTTTTCCTGCCAATCGCTTCATGAGGAAGCAAGGTGGAGCAAGATAGACTTTTACTGATTTAAACCCACCCATGTGCCCTAGAATGGCGACTACGTACCGGAAGACGTAGCTTTGGAAGGCCTCCTACAAAGTTGGGCCGATGACCTGGTAAGGGTTGCGGGAATCCGATGGATGCGAGACGCATAGGACCGTTAATTGTGGCGGCACTTGGGGGAGGCGTATGTCCAACAGTGGATGTCTTTCGGCTGAAATTACGATGATGATGATGATGATGTGTTCTCGGGCCGCGGTAACTCCCATTTCTGGCAATGACCAAGATTCTTTATATTAAATAGCATATTTATGTATTTTCTACCTACACTTCATGTAGAAAGTCTAGGGGTGTTTTACCCCTGTTCTTACGTTAGGGAGATAAGTATGTTAAGTGCTCGACTCGGCGACGTATAATAATTTTATTTCTTACTTAGTTAGTGTAGGAGTAAGATGCTAAAATAAACTGGAAATTATATTTATATACGCCTACGGAACTCTAAAAAACTAACCGGTGAAAGACTATTTCACCAGTTAGTTTTTTAGAGTTCTATAGCCGTAGGGTGCTAATGGGTCCCTATTACTCCCTCGCTCCTCCGAAACGAGGACGAGTGGCATGCGGTCGCCTCCTTCTGCGAAATAGTAGGTAATGCTAGCAAAAGAGGAGGCCGACCGTATCAGGCCACGGCGCTTACAGCGCCCCAGCCGCCGCGCCGCCAGAATTCCGATCCCGAGTTCCGGCCACCATAGGCGCGGGCTTGCGGACGGCGATCAATGGGTAGCTCGCTGTCCGACCGTCTAGTAACTATCTGGACCGAGCCCAAGTGGTCGACGGCGCGCACTTTTCCCACGTACCTCAAGGAATTGTCAGCAACAGCAGGGGCCCAGCTGGGTCGAAGCCTACTGGGGCCAGGTTTAGCTCTGAAGGTAGCTCAGCCCAGGTACGAAAGGCAACGAAAGAACAGGAGTGGGTTTTTAGTCAGTAAAAGTCTGACACTATCTCCCGCTCCACCCAAGAGCTACAAAATTTGATGCGGATCCTTAAAATTTTGTGAGTCTGGGGTACCCAAAATAATTGAGTCGTTCTACATTTTAAGGTTATCCGTTTACCTCGTGGGAGGCCTTCAACGTTCCATCTTCGGGTACGCGGTCGCCACTCCATACTATTTTACGTGTAAGTATGAATAATTATATATGTAGGTAAGGCCGAATGGATTTGGATGAAATTTGGTACGTGGGTAGACCATGTTGGAATAGCACATCATCAATCATCATCATAATCATTCATTTGAACCGAAAGACGGCCATTAGACAACCGATTGTTGTGGTTATACTTGGGGGGGGGGGAGGGGGGCAAGTATCGCCAAGTTGCAACGGTCGGTCCTGTGCGTCTCACATCCACCGCATTCCCGCGACTCTCACCAGGTCGTCGATCCACCTTGTACGAGGCCTTACAACGCTGCATTTTCCGGTGCGCGTTCGCCTCTACCTCTCAGCCCTATCGACCATCTGTTCTACGAGTAATGTGGCTGCCTACAGCCACTTAACTTTGGCGATTCTTTGGGTTATAAATAATAGCACATAATATGTGCTATTATCAATCAAATTAATAAAAAATAAAACTTGAAAAGGTCATATTATGATACTTTTTTCCGGTATATTTCAATTTTTGTTTCCACAACTATCACACAACGCCGTCTAGCCCCAAACTAAGCAGAGCTTGTGTTATGGGGTACTAGACCACTGATAAAAATATTTTGTATATTTCTAAAAACTTACATATTATAGATAAATTACACCCAGACACAGAACAAATGATCATGCTCATCACATAAACCATTTGTCCTGGATGGGAATCGAACCCACGACCTCCGGCCTAGCAGTCAGGGCCACTAACCGTTAGACCAACAAGCCAGTCGAAAAAGCCTAGGTAATGTATCAAGTTACACACAATTTGGTTCTATAAAAGTTATCTACAACGATTTTGTACTTTTACGAGAGTAAAATTGCTGGCAGAAGTGACTATCTTCAAAATAACAAAAAGAAGTATGCATTTTACGTCATTAACACACAGAAAAGCAACATCATACAGCATTATACTGATTAAAGTTGATTGTTTTAGCTAGTACGTACTCCTATAAAATTCCAATAAAATAATGTATGTATACGTTTTAAGCCATCAATGGATTTTAGTTTTTATGTCCCATAATCGTAAAATATATGAGAGCTTTTGATGCTTGACCCATATTTTTTTGGCGTCTATCTACCTACTTTAGATGTGTTAATAGTACATTATGTAAGTATGTAATGTTAGTGATTACAGTCGAGGCGGTATTTGGACCCGAGCCATGGCGAGGGCCTTAAGAAAGTCGAGAACGGTAATCATTAATTACTCACGTGTATCATACGACGTTTTTCAATACACTTGTGAATAAAATAACTGTAAAACTAGTAAACTTTGGTGGCGGTAAAAATCTGTTTTCATATGGGCGCCCATTTTTTTTCCTCGTGGGGGATGACTTGCGCCCATCCTGATACGATAATGTAATAAAATTATGGCGGTGGAGAGGTTGAACAATAAGTTTTTAACCACATTATAGCACTAGTGCGTAATGGTAATCAAAATGTCACAGTTTGGTAACAAGTGCCATTGTATACCTAAGTGCAGTGCAATAAGGCTCACTTTATGAGCAATTGTATTGAAAAAAAAACACTTATGTGATTTACATTTACATAGATGGAGATATATGAATTATTCATGTATAAAAAATAGTATATAGTTATAATATAAGATTACATAACTCTAAAATTAATGAACTAAATTGATTTTAGAGTTATCATAATCTTATTTTACTTTTATAGTTCTTTTACAAGCTTTTATTTAGTTTCACCTGTCCCGATGTTTGTCTGTCATCAAATCTTGTAAATTAAATTTGACCCACTTCCCGGTTGCCGATTGAGCTGAAATTTTGCATGCATGTGTAAATCAGATGACAATACAAAATTATTATGACTTGTAGCTGATTTGATGATGGAACCGGAAGGTGCCTATAGGAACATGGTAGTTAAACGACACAACACCATCGAGTTTGGGCTCGTAAAGTTCGTCTTGACGAGTATTAATTATATATGTAGGTATATCGAGCTATAAAAGCTTGCCATGAAAAAACGATTTTCGTTAAAAGCTTGTTTATTTTGACATGCTTGCATCACTATCGCGTCTGATTGTCATCGATGACCTGCATGTTTACCTGGAAGTACCTTTTTTATGGTGAGGAAAATCATTCAATCACAACCCCCGCTTGGGCGGAGCGAGAGATAGTGTCAAACTCTTATTGACTAAAAACCCAACCCGTTCCTTCTAGACTTTTCCCTTTCGGATAACCCTGGCCCCAGTAGGCTTCAAGAGGCGCGCGGGGAACAGTATGCGCCGTCGACGTCTAGGGCTCGGTCCGGACAATTACCGGAGTGTCGGACGGCGAGCTCGCGTCTACAGTGGCTAGAAATTAGGTTCCCGGTGGCTGGAACGGGAGGGCCGCTTCCTTGCACCCACGGAAATGAAGTAGTAACCAAAGAGGCAGGTGAAACCGGAGGGGTTAGCTATGTATTCCTATGTGTGTATGATTTTTAGAAAACTGATAAATCCAAGTCTAAAACTTACTAGCGCCTTGACACGGCCTCCATTACCTTTCAGCCATTATTTCCATTTTCGTACGTCTTACAAGAACTACCCTCTTTTATGAAAATATACGATCAATGTCATCATGCAAACTATTGGAACTATGATTTCCCAAGGGGTTGTAAGTACAGGTATTCTTTTTTATAGATTTTGTTTCGAAACAACGCGGCTTCTTTCTTGAAGTTTTTATGTACTGAAGTAGTTTGGATTTTTGTGAAAAATTGGTTTGATGATGTGAAGTGGGTTTTTGATACAACAGTACATTGTTGCCCTAGGGGTGAAAGTAACTTATTTAGTACTTTGGGGTCCCCAATAGTTTGAGGGACTAAATAACCTGTTTTTAAGTCTTTAGCCCGAGGTAAACACTGCTATTCATTACGATTACAAGGAAAATATTTTTTTTAAAAAACTTAGTATTTTGGGATAACCAATAGTTCGAGGGACTAAATAAGTCTTTAGCCCGAGGTAAACACTGCTATTCATTACGATTGCAAGGAAAGTCATCATCATCTTCCTGCCCTTATCCCGTTTTATTTGGGGTCGGCGCAACACGTTTTTTTCTTCCATTCTGTCCTGTCGCTCGTCACGCTATCACTAACTCTCTTTTCATTCATATCACTTCTCACACAATCCATCCATCTTTTCTTTGGCCTCCCTCTCCCTCTCCATCCATCCACATGTAAATTCATAACTCTTTTAGCAACAAGCGTTTCATCTCTCCTTTTTACATGACCATACCAAGACAACCGATTCCCTTTCAACTTTTCAGTCACCGGCGCCACTTTCAAACTTCCCCTAATCCCTTCCCCTAATCATTTCTCACTTTATCAATTCTCGTCACAATATTAAAAAAAAAAACTTGTAAAAGTTGTCGTATTATTTTAGGTAGGTATCTTTTGTCTGATTCAGACGGTAAAAGGTTTTCCACTACTGCTTTAACATCTTTGTTTCCACGTGATTAATCCACTTTGTGCTAACCAGCTAATGACAGTTTTCTTGTTGACTAATCGGTGAGAGCTGGTTACTAACGCCATTCATCATCATCGTCATCATCATTTTAGCTGAATGATGTCCTCTGTTGGACATAGGCTTCCCCAAGAATCGCCATAATGGTCTTGTGCCTTTGGTCCACCAGGTCATCGGTCCAACTTGTGGGAGGCCTTCCAACGTTGCATCTTTTGATGCGCAGAACCTATCGGCCCTATTGACCATGATTGTGTTCTGAGTGCAATGTACCCAGCCCGGGTTACATCAGCGGTTTTATCCTTGTTTCACCTGTGGATATCTTCATTCCTGATGCTATCACGCAAGGAATCTCCGAACTTAAGCTTTCCCATTGCCCTTTGGGTGACTAAGCCTTCTGACGAGGCCCATTACTAGCTCCACTTTACAGTTTAATACTGTAACCTCTAAATCAAAGTGTATTTTAGTTAGAATGTATCTAATACCTATACTAGGTATTAGTTAATTATTTCAATTATTCGATGTTTTATGAAAATAAATCGATATATCGAGTATAACAAAGCAAAACAGCATCAATCCCATCCATCGTATTGAAACATCGAATGAATTCGAGACATCGATGTAGGTATATATCAAATATCCCTAGCTTCGGGCAATCGTGATCTGTTGCACAAAACCAATAAGGAAGCCTCATATGCCATTGAAACTCCATACTATGCTCGGCCAGCTAAAGGTAAAGCTAAAGTTTAAATATTACTATTGCAATCCACCCTAAGGTTTATTGTACACCACATAAACAAAGAAAAATAGAGGACAACATTATTCAAAATAAAATAAAAAAAAGGTTGAAGGTTGGTTAAAGTAAGGTTGTGTGGTAGATATCGCTATTAGCGATAAGACCGCCATTGTACCCATAGATGTAAGTTATTTATAAAAGTATTTTTACTGTTTTGGTGTACAATAAAGTTTATTCTATTCTTTTGAATTAAGGTACTGTACTATGGTAGTGAGCAGTGGTGGCCTAGTGGCACCGGCCCCGACTTACGAGTTGTATGTCACGTTCAATTCTAGCCAGGCGCATTACTCTGTGTCATTTAGTTCATCAGCACTGCTCACAAAACGATAAAGGAAAACATCGTGAGTAAACCGGCATTTTCTAGAACCAAAAAGTCGAATACATGTGACACCCACCCGCACTAGGCTCGCGTGGTAGATTACGGACCATTCCCTCTTCTAAAGAGGAGGCCTGAGTCCCAGCAGTGGGAACTCACTATCCTATTATGCTAAGGTACTATAAGTAAAGTATACGAGATATACTGTAAGGTAGACAGGTCCCAATTACTACTGATATTTTTCTTTTTTTATTGAGGGAAAACTGGGTTTTTGGGGAATAGGCCAAGAAGTGTGGGATTTTCACCTCACCATAACCACCCCTGTGATCACCATCAGCACATGGAAGGTATCCAACTGACCTTGACTTTGATTCCAGAGAGCAGCAGTAGTTTGATGAGCTCGATGTTCTCGTTCTCGATGGCGGCGACCAGCGCAGACCTGTTCAGCGGGTCCACGCAGTTGATGTCCAAGATATCCGGCTGAGGTATGAACTGTTCTATTAATCTGCAGAAAAAACAAAGTGTGTAAATACAAGCTTTTATTTAGTTTCAGATGCAAAACAAAACCAAAAAGAAATCTTTCAAAATTATCGTAGTTGGCCAGTTTTTTGCAAAGCTTTTATTTAGTTTCACCTGTCTCGATGTTTGTCTGTAATCAAATCTTGCAAATTAAATTTGACCCACTTCCTGGTTACCGATTGAGCTAAAATTTTGCATGCATATGTCAATCAGTTGATAATGCAAAATTATTATGACATGGAGCTGATCTGATGATCGAACCGGAAGGTGGCTATAGGAACTTGGTAGTTAAACGACACAATCCCATCGAGTTTGTTCTCGTATGATTCGTCTTTACGAGTATTAATTATATAGGTATATCGAGCTATATAAGCTTGCTATGAAAAAATGATTTTCATTAAAAACTTGTTTATAGCTTCACACGGTTTGTGAATTAGTAGCAGTTGACTCTGTCGACCGCAAAGTGCTACTCATCTGTAAGTAGATAGACTTAGCCAGTCTAGTTTAGACATTTTGTTTCATACAAGATACAGTCATTTGGTTATCCATTAGTTGTGTTTGATTGTTTTTGCAGTAAGTATTTAGCTGCTCATAGAGGCGTATAGAAATAAAATATTTTTAGTGTAATTATTTGACCAGTGTTTTATTACAAAATACATTTTATGTATTTCAATGTAATTTTTCTTCTAAAACCAAGTCAGTGATATTAGAGTTTTCTTTATTTATTAAAACTTCACGCCACAAACGTAGAGACACCTGCATAAATGGGGTACCTCTCTCACATTAAAATACTTTAGAAAAAGGGTGTAACCGACTGGTTACTGTACGAATATCGTCATCGACTGATGACGATATTCGTACGATAATAAAAAACTTTTTACAAAAAAAAATTACCGACTTCAAAAAGTACAAAATAACTTTAATTTCGGAAGTCGGTGTTTCAATAGATACCTAATCTTGTCTCTTCGTTATTTAACACCGACTTCCGAAATTAAAGTTATTTTGTACTTTTTGAAGTCGGTTTAATGTTTTTGTAAAAAGTTTTTTATTTTTCACTTTTTAGTTATGGTAGCACCACTAAAAAGTACCTACCCTTCAGCTAAACATAAATTACCTTATAGCCAGAGTGCATCTCATAACGATTCTTATAATCCTAAATACGGTTCAGTACAGTCATCGACTACACGTATAAACAAAGCAATTTTACTTGTTACGACAATTCTGCTATGATTCTATGAAGAGTTCTGTTCCATATCTTCGAAGTTCATGATCAGATCATAACAATATTTCTATGGGACCAACTTGGAAGCATAACCTTTCAATCAAAAAAAAAAATTCCAAATCGGTCCACAATTGACCGAAATATCGGTGAACATGCATACAAAAAAAAAAAAACATACATTCAGCCGAACATAGAACCTCCTCCTTTTCGAAGTCGGTTAAAAATGAAAAACATGGGAACAAAAGAATTTATATATAGTCAAAATAAACATACAATTTATACTTATACATACATGACTCAGTAAAAAATATGAAGCCTCGTGTACCACAAAATTGATAGTAGGTATTATGATGAACGCCTTTTTTAAATTTGGTAAATGTTGGTTCAAAATATTGGTGTGAAGGAGTCGGCTCTTCACATCAATATTATATTACTACGAAATGCAGAAAACCGTATTTGGACCTGATGATTTCCCACCAAAAAAGGGGGTCTATCCAGAGTCAAAAAACTTAGGTCAATGAGACAAAAAATTTCGAGGACCCTGTGCAATTGTGCATTAAAATCTAACCGAACATAAACTCTAAATAACGTAACTACAAAAACAAAACATAGTGATAGCCTAAACCTTCAAAATTGCAGAAATCGGAAAGCCTCGCTCTATCCCATAAGTAGTCGGTTATAGTGAAACAGTACAAGTGCGGATCCGACTACACTAATCCTATTTATTAGAACGGCGAATGGCCTAAATATACTGTGGATTGATACTTTTTGGTTTTGAGGTCAACTCGGCGGATCAACTCGGTGTCGTCGAGTACAATTTTTTATGTGTGTTGACATTTGTATTTTGGTTTTGGGTACGACCAACCCCAGCTCCGCACGAATGTTGTTGTTAAAATATTAAATAAATATTCCACAACTATCTCACAACGCCGCCTAGTCCCAAGCTAAGCAGAGCTTGTGTTATGAGTACTAGACAACTGATAAACATACTTAAATATTTCTAATATCTATATATATAAAAATGACCCCCGTTTTCCGTTGTCACGACTTGGCATGAAAACGGCTTGACCGATTTGGCTGTTTTTTTTTTTGTTGTGATTGTTATTGTGAGGAGAAGGTTCTTATGGAAAAAAATAAAAATTAGGGTAGTGTAGGGTAGAGTAGGGTAGAGTAGGGTAGAGTAGGGTAGAGTAGGGTAGAGTAGGGTAGAGTAGGGTAGAGTAGGGTAGAGTAGGGTAGAGTAGGGTAGAGTAGGGTAGAGTAGGGTAGAGTAGGGTAGAGTAGGGTAGAGTAGGGTAGAGTAGGGTAGAGTAGGGTAGAGTAGGGTAGAGTAGGGTAGAGTAGGGTAGAGTAGGGTAGAGTAGGGTAGAGTAGGGTAGAGTAGGGTAGAGTAGGGTAGAGTAGGGTAGAGTAGGGTAGAGTAGAGTAGGGTAGAGTAGGGTAGGGTAGAGTAGAGTAGGGTAGAGTAGGGTAGGGTAGGGTAGAGTAGGGTAGGGTAGGGTAGGGTAGAGTAGGGTAGGGTAGAGTAGGGTAGGGTAGGGTAGAGTAGGGTAGGGTAGGGTAGAGTAGGGAAGAGCGGGAGCGAAGCCGCGCGGGCAAAAGCTATAGTAGTTATAGATAAATTACACCCAGACACAGAAAAAAATAATCGTGCTCATCACACAAACATTTGTCCGGGGTGGGAATCGAACCCACGACCTCCGGCATAGCAGTCAGGGCCACTAACTACTAGACCAACAGGCCAGTCAAGTCAGTCAGTGTTGTTTGTTATGTTGTTGTTGTTGTGATCTTTGTAATTCTCGACTTTCGGAGAATCCGAGTGGTTTTCTGATGTCGTAATAGAAAACACAATATCTTAACTTTCTGTGTTCTCACTTTTTTTTCATTAACTCGGGAATCAAAAGCGTTAAAAATAAACCAAAAATTTCGGTTTATTTTTAACGCTTCTGGTTCCCGAACCGAAATTTTTACCGCATAGACTTCAGCCTCGTTGTAACTATAATAAAAAAAAGTGAGATGTGTTTTCTATTACGACGGCAGTTTTAGACACATGGCAGCTTCAGAGCGAATAGAATTTATGTTCTTTTTTTCATGTATTATCCCTATGTCGAAAAATTTAAACGGTGCAATCGATATAATGCTACCTACAAGGCAATGACTAGTAATTACTAAGGTGCCAGATAACCGTGGATAACGGCCATTGACACTCCTACATTTGTTGACATTCTTAATTTCAAAAACGGAAATAAAGACATAAAGCTTGAATGGACATGTATCGTGATTGATAAATTATCTACAAAACTTAGCTCTGCAGCATATGCTGTTAGAAAAATTCGAAATTTAACTGACTTAGAAACAGCCCGTTTAGTTTATTTCAGCTATTTTCATAGTGTTATGTCATACGGCATTTTATTGTGGGGAAATGCCGCCGATATCCAGTCAATTTTTGTTTTGCAAAAAAGGGCTATCCGTGCAATTTATAAATTGAATCCCAGATACTCGCTCAGAGATAAATTTAAAAATATTAATATTTTGACTGTACCTTCTCAGTATATCTATGACAATATTTTGTATGTTCATAAAAACAAAAACATGTTTAAAAAATATAGTGATATCCATAGCGTAAATACTAGGAACAAACACAAATTTGTAGTTCCTGCAAGCAGGCTCAAAAAAATAGCAGGCTCATTTAGATGCCAATGTATACACTTTTATAATAGACTTCCCAGTCACATTCAAGAACTTAGCCTGAATAAGTTTAAATCATTTGTAAAGCGGAAACTTTGTCAGAAGGCTTTTTATACCGTGTTCTTGAAGACAAAACGGCTTGGGATTCATCTGCTCCAGTACTGTCTATAATAGTTGTTATATATGTGTTTTCTTATTACTACTATATATATAATGATTATTTTTATTTTACATTTTGACATTTGATGATTCTTGTTTAAAACTTTATTTTACAATTAGACTTAGAACTTAGAAGGTTCTTTATTTTAATTTAATTTGATAATATTTTAATGATTTGATAAATATTGATAATAATATTTTTTATTTTATTTTATATATGTCAAGTGTTACATTTTGTAAATACTATTTTATTATTGTGAATGTGGGAACTATGTGGATTACTTTTTTCTTTTCTGTATTTTTACATGATGTCTGGCAGTTTGGAGTATTTGATGCGGCCTACTCAAATGTCCTATCTTTGGTATTGTTCGTCAAGTCGTTGAGCTCCTTGGTAGTCCTAAGTTTGAGCTACACGAATACTGACAAATGCTTGCACTGACTGGACAGGTCCACTCAAATCTGTGTGGTTCTTTCCTCAAAAGACCATCTGAGACACTGGTCTGCATGGTTCTCATATGATTTGACCATTACATGTTCTTTACTGTATGGACTTTAAAAGAGACTTTGACCCCTGAGTTGGTTTCGGTGTTTCTTCTCAGGGTAGTCAGCTAGGAAACACCGGCCTCATCTCGTTAAAACTGACTGAAAACAAAATTGACGTGTAAAAGTGTTTTTTGTAAACCTATTTACAAAATAAAGATCATTTATCATTTATTCTTTACATGATCTAGTAATGAAAAGCAGTCCTTTTTTTTTTGTTTTCGGATACCTCATTATCATCATCATAATCAACCTTTTTAATGTTCCTACTGCTGGGACTCAGGCCTCCTTTTTAGGAGAGGGAATGGGCCGTAATCTTCCACCGTTCCTTCACCGTTTTGAGAATAGTAATGTACTTTATTCTACGGTTATCTGGCGCCTTTAATAGCCACTTTAAAAAACCGAAAAAAAAAACACGTAGATTTCTACACCGTCTATAGAATCAAAAAATATTTACTACTAGCTGCTCCCAGCGACTTCGCCCGCGTGATAGCAGAAAATTATCCCTAGGGAACATACTTCCAGGATAAAAAGTATCTTATGTCCTATTCCAGGACATGGTCTATCCGTGTACCAAGTTTCATTAAAATCGATTTTGCCATTTAGGCGTGAAGACGTAACAAACTAACAAACTCACTTTCACTTTTATAATATTAGTCAGGATTTTAATTGTGCATTTTCCGTTCCTCGATTGCAGAAGTAAATTTAATTTTTGGAAAAGTGAATTTGTGTATTATGTGTATATGTATGTTTGGCATTATATAATATTCCTTTTGTGCAATAATAAAGGTAAGTAAATAAATAGCAACGGTAAAAGTACGTGTGTGTCTACACACACATTTTTTTATGATGTTCAATAAAGAATAAACTATCAATTTGTTCCTGACGTCACATCGGGCCACACACCACATCGTAGTTGCGGACATCCTCTCTCCGACTAGCGAGAGCGACCACTCGCTTGCCAACACCTCGCGCGTACGCACATTATATCGGTTATCCCTAAATATTGTTACTACGCTTACCTCCGTAAATGCAGTTTTATAAATAATCGAATCAAGCAATTTTATTATATAGTCAAGACCACCAGCAGCTAACCTGGAGCTTGATATTCAACACTATTTATCTATGCTTTATGTATCTCCTATCCTAATCTACCTTCGTAGGGAATTAGAAAAAAAAATCGATGATATCGTGTCGTTTGCTTGTTCTACTCCCCAAGGGAATCGTTATGGGGGGCTGCAGTATTACATCAACTTGAAGGACAGTACCAATTTGGACTAATTAAATCTCATTTAGATAAGACATTTTGTAAACAAGCATTGTTATCACAATGATTTATGGCTTTCATCGTTATACTTCTCTCTATCAAGGTTTAATTTGAGATATTAATTTTAATTGAAATCTATGTGTCAGATCCCCAAATTATAAATCGTAAAATTCATACCTAAAGGTGTTTTTAATATAATAGGGTATATTTTAATATCAATTTAATATCATCACGCATGCGGATTTGCTCCGCATGCGTAGCCCTCGCAAATGCCCTTTTCATACAAGTACTTATTTGATCAAGCTATTTCTTACGAGCTGTGGGCGCGTAACGCAGTAGTGGTGCCCGGATACAGCGACACGGGGCCGCGGTAGACCACGAAGGAGATGGCGGAACGACCTGGATGGCTTCTTTAAGACTGAGAAAGCGAGGGACCGTGATTGTTGGAAGGAGTGAGGAGCAATATGGGCTAAATAAAAAAAATCTATTTCTTTGTAGAATGCGCTCCACCAGGAGATCAGGATGGCTACAAACCGATTAAAATTCAAAACTTAAGTTCGCGAGATAATTCACAAGAAGTTGGCAGTAGTTTCTTCACAGTATTATTTTCGATTTGAACCAATTGTTTCACTATATTAGTCCTTTTATTCTTTCTTTATTCTTTGTTGTACGCAAACAATTTATACAAACAGTTTATAAAAGTAAAGTTGATGTGCATTAGCGAGCTTAACCTACAACTGGTTTTTCTTAACGCAAACCACTACACAAACATTAGTTTAGGTATATGTATATATTCTTTATTAATTTTAGTATATATTATATAATTGTATTATATTTATGGTTTATTAGTATATATCTCAATAAATCATTGATAAAAAATATAAATCTGCAATAAAGTATTGGGTATTGAGTATCTATCCTTGTATTCACCTTTTCTCTTTCTTTTATTGCTACCACTATTTTTCTCTGCATCACTCAAAAGTTCAATGGAAGAATATACCTAAGGCATCAAGCCGCCTGTGTTCTTTTGTGTACATAACGTATTTAATAAATAAATAAATAGCTGAAGGATATTAATACAGCAAACCAATGGAATCAAAAACTCACCTCTTTACAGTAACATAGTCTCCCCTGTCGGCGTGCAGAAGAAAGGTCTTCTCTTCCTTGGTGAGTGGCCTGTCGTAGACCTGCCGCAGGTCATTGTGGCTGTTCCGCAGCGCCTCCTGGGAACTGCCTAGCAGCTCCTCTCTGGAGCCTCGGTTCATGCCGGTCTGGAAGATCATTGAGTAATTTAGATGTCTACAAGGCTAGAGTGAATAGGTTCTTAATAAACTAGTGCGCCTCACTGTTTACCATCAGGTGGGATCGCAGTCAAGCACTTGTTTGTATCAATTTAAAAAAATAAGGTTAAAGATCGACAGGTTTTTGGTGTTTGGAATGATGGATACTCAGGTTAATCTTTACTCCGATGATCATTATCATCATATGCCAAGGTTTCCAAACTCTTTAATGTCAAACCCGTGCTATAAGATTGTTCGAAGGCATTGCCGCGGCCCTGGCATGCAAAGGAGAACTCAAGGATCACAGGTGGAATTTGGTCAGTTAAACGAGACTCCCTTTCGCTCCTCCCAGGGGACGGAGGAATAGGCGACATTCAATAAATATTGTTTTCTTAGTGGACCGGGTAGACCATTAGATCTATGGCTTTGCGTCACCGGTACAGGTGGACATCGCACCCATACCCACATAGCGTTTTGGGAACACAAACATTACGCGTACAGCTTAGGAGTAGAATTCCCTGTCGGAATCTGTGTTTTCTGATAGCTAAAACCTAGAGGCACTTTAAGTGAAGAATGTGCAGGCAAAAAGAAATCGGCTTCGCCATACAAAATTAAAAACATGATTAGACAATTGTTATGGCGAGGCCGATATTTTTTTTCGTTTCTTGAAAAAAAATCTTGTGGAAGGTTGTTCAGTTAGTCTACTGAGCAAGCCCTTAAAGTTTGCGGAGGGCGGTTCCTTATATCTTGTATAATGCGAAACCCGAAACACATGTCTAGTATTTTTATGTAAAGAATCTATGTACAAAATTTCATAACTGAATCATGAAAAACCACAAAGTTATAAGCTCGATAAGTCAGCAAAAATCCAGGCGACTGAAGGGTTGTTTTGCACTTGCACCCAGCTGCTTGCTGGCGCCATATACCCGCTATGATTTGTCGTGACCTGTGTTGTGAACTTGTGACCTTTTAAAATATATTTGGGAGAAAATATAAAATTGTGTAAAATCACAATCCATTCAGTTTTGATTCTGAACAAACCATATTATTCAGGTTTCGCATAAACTAAAAATTATGTTGTAGGTATATGTACATAAGAAAATTTTTTATCGTTACTTAAGTATATTCGGTGTGTCTTGAACAATTGGCCCCGATACTAACCTTGCAGACCACGTAAAGGTTTTTACCAAGGTGTTGACCCATTTTTGTACAAGCATCTAGTTCTAGCGAAATTGTTTACTTTATGTTTGAGTGGGAGTCAATGTATAGTCACACTAAAATTGATTATACACACAATAAAAGATACGTATAGTGCGGATTAAGGAAACTTATACAATTTTTTGAATGTTTGAAGTAATGAACTGCAGTTTATAACTGAGGATTGTTTTTATTGAACTTAGTAGACTGAAGAAGAATTCACAAAGTTTTTGGCTTTATATAACCGGCTACGTTCGTCAAAGCCGAAGATTAGGTACATCTAGAGAACATACTCTAGGTACTCAAATAAGCTATTAATGAAAATCATTTTTTCATAGCAAGCTTTTATAGCTCGGTATACCTAAATAATTAATACTCGTCAAGACGAATCATCCAAGCCCAAACTCGATGGGGTGGTGTCGTTTAACTACCGATATCCTATAGCCACCTTCCGATTCCATCATCAGATCAGCTCCATCTATATCTATACTTATAATAAATCTGTAGAGAGGTCAATTCTGTACATGAAATTTATTTCCAAAATAACTATCAGGGGGTGATTAGTGATCGATACTGATGCCAAAAATGCAAACAGTAAAATTTTTGTCTGTCTGTCTGTCTGTCTGTCTGTATGTTCTTTATAGAAACAAAAACTACTCGATGGATTTTAACGAAACTTGGTACAATCATTCTTCATACTCCTGGGCAGGTTTTAGTATACTTTTCATCACGCTACGATCAATAGGAGCAGAGCAGTGAAGGGAAACGGGAGAAATTACTCAATTTTTTAAGCTTCCGTCGCTTTTGCAGCCTTTATGGTTAAAGCTACACAGAAATCATGTATAACGGAAATGTTCTCCGATTACTGTACCAACCGCAAATAATAAGTTGGTCGTAGGTTACATCACCCGCTGTAGAGTTCACTAAGGGGCGCTGCACATGGCTAAGATACTATAATATTTGGGTAAATAATATGTAGTTTCCGTTTTCTAAACATTTCGTAAATGGCGTTGGTGTCGAGTTATATCACGCTATGGGAACACTTTTAGGGAATAAAGAAAGGAGCGCGTTTTTCTATAGCCCATGTCTAAGGTGTTTGCACACTGTCACGCGCGTAAGTGGAAGGGAGAGATCTGGAACGTCTCGAATCGTCTCGCGCATCACGTTGTTTTCCAGTCCCCGGGCTCTTAGAGTTCGACATCAGACGTTTCAGATCTTTGATTTTGACGACCCCGTTTTCGCTGGCATAAGCAACGGGATCCGCGTACGAAGTCGCTGGCAGAAGCTAGTTTTATAATAATTTTGCATTGTCATCTGATTTACACATGCATGAATTTCAGCTCATTTGATCCACTTCCCGGTGGATCAAATTTAATTTACAAGATTTGATTACAGACAACCATCGGGACAGGTGAAACTAAATAAAAGCTTGTAAAAAAACTGGCCAACTACGAGCCCGGAAGGATTTTATACTACAGTAATAAAATCGAGCAAAACACATCTCTTTTTAAACTTCTTGTAACTTTTCTTGTTAATCTTATTACTAGTTTCTGCTAGCGGCTTCCCCCGCGTGAAATTTGACTTCTCCATACAAACTTTGGAACTCCGTTTTACCCCCTTAACGGGTGTCTACACCCTATAAAGAACCTACCAGCCAAATTTTAAGTTTGTAGGTGTTATAGTTTCTTAAATGTCGTGATTAATCAATGAGTGGTATTTCGCTCTTATGTATATAGAAGATTTGTAGCTGTAGCGGCAATAAATATACACGTTTTTTGTGATAGTTTTATGAGATAGAGGTTTATGAGATACATCTTGCTGATAAACGGACCGATGGACTGCGGAAACTTATTATTAGGGTTGCGTTTGCACCTCTCGGGTACGGACCCCTAAACATTACCGGTTTTCTCCAAAAACTATCCTGTTTCTACCCAAAAGCGTTCATCAAAATAGGTTTATCGGAATATCAGACTTTTACTGACTAAAACACATCTTTGTTCCTTTGGTTACCTTTTGCATTTCAGGAACACGGTAAATCCTTCGAACAATACGGCAGCCTACAAACCTGCCCCTTACTGTCCTCGCACACGGGCTTGAAAAAACGCCGCTTCAAGCTTTATTTTGAGACAGCGTTTTTTTGTGGCTCGTGTGCGGCGGTGCCGCCACTAAAAAACGTTTGAAGCCGCTTCAAGCTTCTCCGCTGTCGCGCGCTTTAGCTGTTTTTTGCGGCGGCTTCTATTTTTTTTGTGGCCGCTTTTTGCGTTGTGCGGGGACAGTTAGAGGTATACAGAAATATTGTTTTTAACCGACCTCTAAAAATGGAGGATCAAGTTTGAATGATGATATTACATCTCGTTAGACAGATGTGTGGTTACGAGGAAGAAAAAATGAGGTTAATTATTTTAGAAACCTCTTTAATATCATTAAGTATTTAACCTAAATAAAGCTGTTAAAACATATATAGTGGTACTTCAAAACGATTATGTTTATCAGCCAGCAGATCATAATTCTGTTAACACAATCTATTTTATTGATTCCTAGTCGTACTAGTGGTTTAGCAACGTTTACATAAACTATTTTATCACTTCCGTTATTTAGTTTAACGTTATCCATAGGTAGAATCCAGTTTTAGTGGTCTTCGAGTATGATTTAAGAGCTTGCGAGATCTAAAAGTGACCAAAGTCAGGTCAAATAAATATGGAACTTCCGGCTAATGACATCATCGCTATAGCGACGGGATACTTGGACGGAATCAAAGAATATCTAAGCGAAAATGAGCGTACAACATAGACTTCGTTCCAGCTAAGATGATGAGAATGACCGCCAAAATAAAAATATAAGGTAAATGACACCTCCAGATGTGAATGTCAGCTTCGATCCCAATTAGGTTTAATTCTGGGTATAGAAACAGTTTGAAACGACTTATAAGGGTCCGACTTTGTAATTTGTACAAATGGTAACTATTTGTGCATGACCTAATCAGCCATATAATGTTGTCACTGCTGGGACTCAGGCCGCCTCTCTAGAAGTGGGAATGGGCCGTGTGGTATACACATTAACCCTTCAGATACCGTCAATTAGAGACACAATAGTAAGACAATAGATGCGCGGCCACCGGTGGTCGCTTGGGGATTCATGAATTAAATGTAGGATAAGCCAAGTGGTTGACGTCACGGCAGTCGCGATCTTTCCGGGGCATCGACTAGACGACAATCCTTGGGTTTGCCTGCTTACTAACAATTTGGTTGTTTCATTTACAATAAACCTAAATCCCTAACTAGTGATTCTAGTGGACTCCTCAGGCCGTAATACGTAATCCACCACGCAGGCCCAGTGCGGGTGGATGACGTATTACGATTAGGTGGGCCAGTACGAGTTGGTGGAGGCCACATGACATCTCCCGGGATGTCATGTGGCCGGTGTGGTACGGTTTTCTTTAGGTTTTCTCACGATGTTTTCATCCAACCCTTTTGAGAACAGTCGTAATGGAATAGATTACACAAAGTAATACCTGCCTGCATTTGAACTCACCACCTACAAATCTTGAGTCGGGGCAGTTACTACTAAGTTATGTATGTATATACCCCACGTTTTATGCCCTCGATCGTAATCTTAGGGTATTTCTTCAAGTCCTAATGCTATGGAGGTTTGTTAGCTCTGCCATAATTATTGACATGAATCGGGTGACTTGTTAAAAATATTCTGCAGAGCATTTTTGAAAAACTTCAGTGGTGACAATGGATCGCCTTGTTTGACTCCCATATCTATATTAAAACTTTACCAGAAATATTTTATTCGATATATATAAAGCTACTTCGATAGATGGTATCAATCGGGTCAATGTATGTAGGCTTTTAAGGTTTTAAAAGTCCAAAGCATTTAAAACTGAGTAATGGTTTATGCTGTCGAAAGCCTTGGTATAGTCCAAAAATATTAAGAAGAGAGAGAATCCAAATAGCATAAGAGAATGACTTCTGTCAGACCTGTTTATTTACCTAAAAAGTAATAAATTTTACGTTTTACAAGTACTACATCTACTATTCCAAAGGTAGAATTTTCTCAGTCCTATAGTATTTTCGGGTTGAGACATTAAAACACCGAGCTAAGCGTATTTGCTACTTGATGCCGCACTAGAATGTGTATCCGTCGAGCCGCGTAAGTGGATTAGCCGCCTGAATGTTTGACATTGGAGTATGTAGGAACGTCGTGTCAAGTTCATGTTAAACCCGGTATTGTTCCAAGTGAATAAGTGTACATCAGTCACTACTAAAACGTGGTAGGTTTTAAGTGTTCGGTACCTGAAGAGTAGAACGGGATCTAATAAGACTCCGCTATCCGTCAGCCTGTCTGTCACCAGACTTTATGTCATGAATCGTGTTATACAGTTGAAATTTTCACAGATGATGTATTTAGAGGAGGGGCCCAGCTGGGTCGAAGCCTACTGGGGCCAGGGTTATCCGAAAGGAAACTCGAGCCTCGGTATGAAGGCTAGAAGGAACGGGGTGGGTTTTTAGTCAGTAAGAGTCTGACACTATCTCCCGCTCCATCCAAGGGCGGTTTTTGTCATTGGATGATTTTTCCCGCAGAAAAAAAAACATGATGTATTTTTATTGCACAAGAACTTAAAAATTGAATATGATTATTATTTAAGGGAGTTGCCATACAACAAACGTGGCTTTGTGCAGTGCAGAGGTTATATTAGTAAATATTCTCCAGATATGGCAAATTTTTACAACACCAACGCCAACACAGAAATAGGATCTTCTGGTTTTCCAAAAACAGAAATATCGAAACATATAATTTTGCGCAAATTCCATAGACAAGCCAGAAATATTGTACACGTCCAAAGTCACCAATTTAAAATTGATCTCAACTTAACCCTTCAGATACCGTCAATTAGAGATACAATAGTAAGACAACAGATGCGCGGCCACCGGTGGTCGCTTGGGGATTCATGAATTAATTTGCAAAAAAAACTAACATTACGGCACCAAAGCAAGACAAAATCGGGTCATAAAAATCACTTCCACAACAATGAGGGTTTAATATATAAAATACATACTCTGCACCGTGTACACGTCCATCCCTGAACACGTAAGTCCATCTTCAATCACTTTATTGATCGGATTTCGTCAGCCAATCAAGACATCATACATCTGGTTGAACACCAGACTAAAAGAACTTTGTCAAATAAAACTGTTAAAATTAAAATCATCACTTTTTCACTAGGCTTGGAACAGAGACGAAAAGATCACTGTAAAACTACGAACTGATTTCTTGATAATCATCTCAAACTTCAAAATCGAAGACACGATTTATTTGAAAAACAATTCTTAAAAAAACATAACCCTGCTTGGCAGTCGAATAGATAATATAAAAAAGCTACCCGCTATATTTTTTATAACATCACATTTATTATTGTAATGAATTCTTATTTCGTCGATATACTGAACAGATTTATATTAATTCATGAATCCCCAAGCGACCACCGGTGGCCGCGCATCTATTGTCTTACTATTGTGTCTCTAATTGACGGTATCTGAAGGGTTAAAGGGATTATTTTTGCGTAAATTCTGTGTTTGATAACATCTAGGGCCTAGTAACAATTTGGGTAGTGATAAAAAAATACATAGTACTTTTAGATAATTGCTATAAAAAGCTCAATTTATGTTAACTCAACGGTAAACTGGACTAACTTGTTCGGAAGTTGAAAGCTCACTAAAAGCTGTAGGTAACTTGAACTTACTAGCCAATGTCAACAGAACGGATGGACAGACCACAATGATATACAAATATTGTATAAACAAGCGTATTTTGGGCGTGTTCAGTTCGATTTATTTCGATTAGTGACTATATTTACCCGCTTGAGCAAAAGGAGGGTTATTGTTTGATGTTAAGTCTTTTTTTTGGTGGGCAAAAATCATCTAATTACAACCCCCGCTATTGGGTGGAGCGGGATATAGTGTCAGACTCTTACTGACTAAAAACTCACCCCGTCCGGTATGAAGGCTAGAAGGAACAGGGTAAGTTTTTAGTCAGTAAGAGACACTATTTCCCGTTCCACCCAAGAGCGAGGGTTGTCGTTGGATGACTTTTGTCCACCAAAAAAAAACCCCGTTCCTTCTAGCTTTCACACCGGGGCTCGAGCTCCTTTTCAGATAACCCTGGCCCCAGTAGGCTTCGACCCAGCTGGGCCCCTGCTGTTGCTGACAACTCCTTGAGGCGCGCGGGAACAGTGCGCGCCATCGACGTCTTGGGCTTGGGTTGGTCGGACAGCGAGCTACCCATGGTCCGCTATCCGCAAGCCCGCTTTATGTTAAGTCTGACATTTTGAATTTGATCTAGATTTCTAATGTAAGTTTAATATAATTGCTGAAAGACAGTTTTACAAGTTTTGTGAATATAAAGTTGGGTGTTCTTGGGAATGACATAGTTTTATTTATTCTTTAAGAAGAGCAGATAATATTGAATTAGTTTTGTGTTTTTTTTGCTTGTACAAGACTAATGTAATATTTATAATACAATATTTATAATTTATAATAAAAATGTTGTTATTCTTAGTTGTGTTGTAGTATTACTAAAATTAAAGTAATAAGCAAGTCAATAACTCCTACGCATAAAGTCGTTACATATTTTTTTGAATAAAATTGAGTTATAAAAAATATATTATTTCTTTCACATTATAAAATATACATTATTTATTTTACATTCAGTGTCTGGTACTTTGTTCTTAAGCTAATTATTGATTACAATAATACCCTATGTATTCCAAAATATGATCTACTAGTGTACAATGTTTCATTGAACACCGGATAAATACCGAGTAAATACTC
Source organism: Mythimna lalbum (assembly GCA_949319445.1). NCBI lineage: Eukaryota > Metazoa > Arthropoda > Insecta > Lepidoptera > Noctuidae > Mythimna > Mythimna lalbum. The sequence continues at coordinate 10,770,882 of OX439357.1, read as the reverse complement.
AAAATACCTAAATGCAGGGTTTTTACCCGGGTAAATACCCAAATGGTGGGTATTTACTTTTTGGTCATTTTTTGTTTTTTTATACATTTTTAGCAATAAAAAAATGTTCATTAAATATGTTTTATGCATCAAATGTACATGGTGTCGGCAAATAATAGTTTTCTACTCTACAAATCAGGTAAAAATTGCACGTCCGCATTTTTTCAATATTTTACGTCTGTATTTTATTTGGGACACTTACACAGATGTACAAAATTAATTATAACAAAAAAATAATAAAAAAAATAAAAAAATCATTGTATGAGTTATTGATTGTTACAAACTAGAAAATCAGTTGAAGTTTTACATTTATGCAAAAGTTACAGTTAAATTTCATTTAACAAAAATAATAACCAGGCATTAAAACGTAAAAATATACGAAAGGAACCGAATTTATAACATGGAGGTGTTCAAAACATGTAAACGATCTAAAATTCCACTAAACTTTATTTAATAAATCATCCCAAAAAGTGTTAAAGGTTTCTACCCATGGTTTTGGGTATTTACCGGGTAAACACCCTTTTTATACCCAAATTGGGTATTTACCCGGTAAATACCCGATGGGTTTTTACCCACCGCCCATCTTTAGACACCATACAGACACAAAAGTTGCCACACGTCCGAGCTGGTCGTTCCACCAAATTGGTTGCGCAACCAAACGGACACCAGATGAGTAACTCTCTATAGAGCTGTATACATTTTGTTGGTAGCGGCGACTGGTCGCACCACCATGGTGTCCCCGTGAAATATCGCTCTAACTGTCTAAGCCAAAGGTCACCCAAAGGTTGACTGGAAGAAAATGCCTAAGGCATTAAGTCCGCCTCTATACTTTTGTGTGCATGAAGTATTAAATAAATAAATAAATAAGCATAAAGTGCTTTACTGAAAATTAAAAAGGCATTGCATCAACTGTAGCTGTCAGTTGTAAGACTTATGGGAGTGTCTTAATGGAGTCGTCAGTTAGCTTTGTGAGTTATTAATTAGTGTTACTGCTTTTATTACCATGATTAATTTAGCATTATGGCTGTTTGGTTATTGTAGTAGACGCTGAAGGGCGTCTGGGTCGTCACCATGGCAGGGCTAAGAAACTTGCAGCTATAGGTCTTTTATTGCATATGTTAGCGAATAAATTTATGATATATCTCTAGAGACTTTATGGCGAGAAATGGGTAACTCGCCGTCCGACCGTCTGGTAACCGCCCAGACCGAGCCCAAGTCGTCGAAGGTGCGTACTGTAGATACGCTTATCATCAAGCCCACACGCGCTTAATGGTAAGTAAGCGATGATGTGATCGACAATGGATCTACGATCCGCGAAGTAGATAACTTATTCATCAGCTCAAAAAAAAATAACAAAAAAAACAACAAAAAACAAAAAACACAACAAATAACAAAAACAAAATAAAACAATAGAAGTAAAATTAAGAAACTACATAAAATTGAGTAATTGTTTTTTTTTTTGTTTAGGATGCAGTCACGTAGAAGTTAGCTTATTTGCATAAATAATTCCGACGGCGAGCTATTTAATGCTCGCCGGTGGCTGGGCTAACTCGGCAGACTTAACGCCTAACAGTCAATGAATGTAGTACCTTTATCTTTCGATATAGGCAACTGATTGCGGTGAAACAAATCCTAAGTTATCAAGTTGCATACAATTTTAATGTATAAAAATTATAGTTACATCTATTTCGTACATTTTACGTGATATTTGCGCATGACTAAAAATTCTATAGATTCATTATATGAATAGGTTTCCCAATAAACAAGTTTTCATTAAATATATTTATGTAATACAACAATAACAACAAACAATATAATTTATTAATTCATGAATCCCCAAGCGACCACCGGTGGCCGCGCATCTATTGTCTTACTATTGTGTCTCTAATTGACGGTATCTGAAGGGTTAAACTATTACATAAGAAACAAGTTATGCCTTTTTGCTCAAATAAATAAAAATCACTTACTTCTAACTTTAATAAATTGGACCACATTTGTAGTAATCGGTCAAAAATAATGGAAAAAGTATCCAGTTTTATGAAGAAACAGGATTCTCATCTTAGTAGCATGGAAAATAAGAGCCAGTTTTCAAAATAGCGTGTTGGAAAATCACTCGAAATAATGCATCTAACCCATACAACTAACGCTAAATTGGCACATAAGATATTTATTACCTTCGATTCTATCGAATAACGACGTTGGAAGGTGAGACACCATAAATTCACGCCGATACCTGGCCCATGGGAATCGACAGAACCCTATTGTCACGAAATGCTGTAAAACACGTCGTTTTTTGGGAAATTAATCTAACACTAATTAGTAGGGGCACTAATTAGTCTAGTTTTGAGAGGCTTATTTTATATCTAGCTGCTGTCACCGGCTTCGCCCGCGTTAGAACAAAACAAATGTACCAAGGGAACCAAATCCCGGGATAAAACGTATTGCGTATAGTATTTCAAGACATGGTCTACCTGTGTGCCAAATTTCATGAAAATCCGTTCAGCTGTTCGAGCGTGAGGGCGTAACAAACATACACACTCACAAATTGATGTTTTTCCCACCTAAAAAAAATCCTAGAGTAGTAGTAACCTAATAAGCAAACAGTTCAATTTTGTTATCGATTTTTCCATCCTATAGATTGAAAAACAGGACAAACTAAAACATTAAAAGCCTTCTGATATGCAGAGATTAGGGACCAGTACATATTGATAACAACATCGGGATTTCCGAAGCTTTACCGGACTTAGATACAAAGTCTTATGTGGCTTTCATTTCACTGACCAAACTTTTTAAGCTAGGACACAAAATGCTGGATTGTTTGAAACAGTTAAGATAGAACTCCACTGTGCACACGTGTGCCACGTAAACCGATCTGGGCGTGTCGGTCTCCATACATTTTATGTGGCAACTAGACTTGTATTATGCAAATGATTTTCCGGTGGGAAAATCATCTAATGACATCCCCTGTTCTTGGGCGGAGCGGGAGATAGTGCCAGACTTTTACTGACTAAAAACCAACTCCTGTTTCTTCGTTGCCCTTTGTACCAGGACTGAGCTATTTTTCGAAACTAACCCTGGCCCCAGTAGACCCAGGCCCTGCTGTTGCTGACAGCTCCTTGAAGAGCGCGGGAACAATGCGCGCCGTCGACGTCTTGGTCGGACGGTCGGACAGCGAGCTACTCATTGCTCGGCGTCCGAAAGCCCGCGCCTACAGTGGCCGGAAATTGGGATCGGAATCCCAGCTGATGCGGGCGGCCTCCTCCTTTGCTTGCATTACTGCTTCGCAGAAGCAGGCGACCGCCTACCACTCCTCCTCGCTCCGGACCATGGCCTGTACCAAGGCCCGGCGCGAGAGATCGCCGCCGCCGATCGCCCTTATGAGGGAAGTTTGGACCCTCGATATATCCCCTTGAATAGAGAGATTTACTCTCACGGGCTAAACCGCTGACAGAAGTTAGTACTGTATAAATTTTATACGCTTAGTAGCTTTCATTAGAAACAGTAGCAGTAGCATTTTAATTAAATATACTGTTACCTAATAAAAAATTATCATTGATAAATAACCGTTTCATATCTCATAAAGGAATCAAGTACTTGAGCACTTCAAACATTTTATGGACACGGGTAAAGAGTTATTTTTAAATTTTTCTGGCCTTTGACAGCATCTTCAATTGCTTTATTCATCATCATCAGCCTTTTTAATGTTCCCACTGCTGGGTCTAAGGCCTCTTCTCTAGGAGAAGGAATGGGCCGTAATCCACCACGCGGGCCCAGTGCGGTTTGGTGAACGTCACATGCCTTCGAATTTTTGGTTCTAGGACATGCTTGCTGGAATTGCTTTATTGTAAACTAGCTTTTGCCAGCGGCTTCGCCTGCGCTCATAAAATTTAGCCTATGTCACTCAGGAATAAAGCAGCTTTCTATCGGTGAAAAATATTAGCAATCGGACCAGTACTTTCAGAGATTACCTCCTACAAAAAAAAAAAAACTTTACCTCTTTAGTATATTAGTGTAGATTTCTAGAGAACTTTACTTTTTTGCTGGATGTAAGGTAAAATTTTAAGAGGAAAGAACAAATTAATAAATACGATTAAAATCAAATAAGCGATGGCGATTCTTTGGTCTATGCCGGTAACCTTGGTTCTCCTGCTGATATCATCATAGGTATTATTGGAAACAATAAATTAGGGATTTTAAAGTACTTTATATCCCTAATTTATTGCTTCCTAGAATTGAGGCACCAAAATATAGTTCAAGGTTTTCTAAAGAATAAAACGAGGAGCTATATTGTAGCCCTTGTTGTTTTAGATAAAGCTTTCAGTTAAAGTTTCAATCCCGCATGATTCATTGAGGATATTATTTGTTCGACTGATCTGTGCCTATGGTGATGCTGTTTATGTTCGTGAAAATAAAAAAATGACTCATAATCGTAAAAGATCGTTATGATAACAAAACGTCTATAGGTAGACTATCAAACAGTTCTGAGAACGTTATGATATCTGTCTTTTTAAATAGGCTCACAAAACTGCAATGCGACATCCTATCGTAAGAATCTACGAACTCGCAAGAATGGCGCATAATAACAAGAAAATGCGAATTGATTCGTTTCGCACATTATACGAGTATGATCACCTGTCCTGAACCGACGCTTTATCAAGCATTGTCGCACGAGTCTTGTCCAAGTACTTTTTTTTACGGTGGGCAAAAGTCATCTTATGACAACCCCGCTCTTGGGTGGAGCGGGATATAGTGTCAGACTCTTACTGACTAAAAACCCACCCCGTTTCTTCTAGCCTCTTCATACCGGGGCTCGAGTTTCCTTTCGGATAACCCTGGCCCCAGTAGGCTTCGACCCAGCTATCCCCTGTTGCTGACACAAGTACCTCCCGAATGTGCCATGTCCGGTGAGGACCTGCGTCATGCGGTACGTAAGGACGCCGTGAGGTCTTTCCAGCCACGCCTCAAAGAGGGGACTTACCGCCATAATCGTGGCGTGCCCAGTTTTGTCCAAGTCCTTACATTTGAGTATGATTAAGACAAGAAGCAAATTCGTCTCTCTGCCCTTATCCCATATTACTGGGAGTCAGCGCAACACGTTTTTTTCTTTCTTTTTGGCCGTCACACTATTGTCGATAGGGAAAATCATCTTATGACAAAACCCGCTCTTGGGTGGAGCGGGAGATAGTGTCAGACTCTTACTGACTAAAAACCCCACGCCGTTCCTTCTAGCCTTCATACCGGGGCTCAAGTTTCCTTTCGGATAACCCCGGCCCCGGTAGGCTTCGACCCAGCTGGGCCCCTCCTGTTGCTGACAACTCCTTGAGGCGCGCGGGAACAGTGCGCGCCGTCGACGTCTTGACATGGTCCGGACAGTTACCGGTCGATCAGACAGCGAGCTACCCTCGCCGAGCTCGCCGTTCACGAGCCCGCGTCTACGGTGGCTGGAAATCGGGATTGGAATCCCGGCGGCTGCGGCAAGGGTGCTGATGCGGTCGGCCATAACGCGCACTGGTGATTTTTGTCAGGGTGACAATTTTTTTTTGTCATTTTTAGCCGACTTCAAGTGCACTACATGTTAGGTTCATAAGCACGGTAATTTTTAGTGAAAAATCATGGTGACATATTTAAGTCACTAGTGCGCGCTATGTTTGTCACTCCCTCTCGCCATTTAGAGCTAGAGAGGTCAATTATTTGCTAATTACCCACCCTTCAAAATATGGTACAGTGAAAATACTCTGATCTGCTAACCGATCACATATTTTAATGACACCACCAATTCTTTATGCACTGGAGATAAACGACATTTCCTAAAAAACCCTTTAAAGTTGATAGAACTTCCTTCTTACACTCACTTCCTTAAAAAAAAAAAATATTTATATATATATATATATTTCAAACACCGAGTAGCCATCACTACCGTAACAGAACCACAACTACACTGCTAGCCACTCTGTTTGTTTTTATAGTTTTTATTTAATTCTACCCGCGAGATTCGGAGGCTACGAGTAAAGAGTAACTGAAGAAGATTGAGAGATATACAATGTTGTTGTTACAAATGGTTGTAGATGATAGTAAATCCTTATTTCGCTTTTAGGCATGCAATTTACTGTTTTCCGCTCTAGTGTGGAAAAGTGCGTTAGCTCACTCTGTCACAATTTATTGTGTTTATCGTATCAGGCTGGGCGCTAGGTAAGTCCCATGAGTCACTGGTCAATTCCCGTTTATTTAAAACTTCGTAAGTGTATCGAAACACGTAGCTTGTCACATTTAAAATCGTAGAAAATTATCGCATGAAAATGTTCTTGATGCAGAAGAGATTAAAGATACAGATCCATTTTTAAATGGACTTTGATTTGGCTCACGAAAAAATGTGGTGGGAAATTCAAAATTCAAACAATGGTAGTTTCACTTTTAAATAAAATAATTTGTACCTTAACAAGTGGCCAGTGCCATATACATGGTGAGATGGTGGCCAAACGCGAGCTTATCAATAATAAAAAATAAAAACATAAAAACTTTTTTTGCCAAACTTTCCGAGTGGTCTGGTATATACGTGAGTTCCTCTGAACTCCTCTTAATTCATGAATCCCCAAGCGACCACCGGTGGCCGCGCATCTATTGTCTTACTATTGTGTCTCTAATTGACGGTATCTGAAGGGTTAACGGCTTGATCAATTTAGACGAAAGTTTGTGTGTATGTTTGAGTAGGTCCTTCGATAGTTGGAAAATACAATTGGACCCGGTTCCAATTTTTGTTTTCTGCCGATAAGATAACTTTCGGACAGGAAAATGTCTGTCAGGACCGCTATTATAGGTATGGTATGGATATTAGCGACTCGCTCATCTAAGCATGGGTACTAAAAATCTTACAAATTCTTGTCTTTTCTCTATATGAATAATCATTTATTGGTGAAAACGCATGAAGATCCGTTCAGTAGTTTTTAAGTTTATCGCGACAATACAGACAGATAGACGGTGGAGGATTTTTTTTATAGTATGTAAGGGTATATTACAATTTATTTGAGTCCGATGGATGCGTGACGCACAGGACCGGTCGTTGTGGCGACGGACGCTTAGGGAGGCCTCTGTCCAGCAGTGGACGTCTTTCGGCTGATATGACGATGATGATGATCAAATTGACACTTTGAAAGACAAGACAATGTTACAAGCTTGTAAAAATATATCAAATTAAAATTTTGAAAGCCTCTATTTAAAAGTTGTAAATTTTCATATTGATAGAGACAATATGAAAATTTATATATATGTATACATAGGACGCATCGATTTATTATATAAGCTTAGTTATTTTTATTTTTTTTTATTCTGTCCATTCTTCTTCTTCTTAGCGTATCGAATATCGATGATCGATGGCAAAACCAGTCAAATTCCTTGCCCAGCCCAGAAATCGGCCACGGCAATGCCGTCCGCTGATGCTGTCATTAGGTCCTTACGTAAGCAGGTAACCGGGCACGTGGTGCAGGACGGAAGGTGAGACATCGTCTGCGGAGTGACGCCGCACAAACACTGAAGATCGGAACCATCTGTGAACCCCATCCAGTGGAGATTGTCTTTGCTGCGCCCAACCTGGGTGCGGAGTCAGTTTTGAGTTTTCCAGATCTACCATGGCAACTCGTGTCCAGGAGAGAGGCTCTCCGATGGCTCGATAAAATCTTCAAGAGGTCCAAACTTATCCCGCCAGAGGTCGCATCTCTCCGACGTCGCGTTATTCTGTCCATTAGGATTCTGTTTTCAACTACTTATTTGGCCTTCTCAAGAGTTTGCAACCTTCATCAATTCAAGATTTACCTTTTTTGTACTAAACCGTTTTCATATGTCTGTGACAATACTACCAACAAGATCTCACGTTGTGTGCGTGCCTAGCTCAAGGCTATAGGGATTTAAATCTAGTTTAGAAATCCCGTGTGAATAAAACTGGAAATTCATCGGATCTAACCTTCACAGCATAATATGGTCTATATTCTTTAAAGGGGTTTTGTTTTTCTGTCGACTTTGAAAATCATCATTGACGAAACCCGCTCTTAGGTGGAGCGGGAGACAGTGTCAGAGTCTTACTGACTAAAAACCCCGCGCCGTTCCTCCTAGCCTTCATACCGGGGCTCTAGTTTCCTTTCGGATAACCCAGCTGGGCCCCTCCTGTTGCTGACAACTCCTTGAAGCGCGCGGGAACAGTGCGCGCCGTCGACGTCTTGGCTCGGTCCTGACAGTTACCGGACGATCGGGGAAAGAAATGTTTGGCTAATGACAACAGTCTTGACTGTCTTGTTGGTCTAATAGTCAGTGGCCCTGACTGCTATGCCGGAGGTCGTGGGTTCGAGTCCCACTCAGAACGAATGTTTGTGTGATGAGCACAATCATTTGTTCTGTGTCTGGGTGTAATTTATTTATAATATGTATTTATTTAGAAGTATTTAAGTATGTTTATCAGTTGTCTAGTACTCATAACACAAGCTTATCTTAGCTTGGGACGAGAAGGCGTTGTGTGATAGTTGTGTGAATACTAAAAAAAAGTATTTATATTTCAAGTCGTTTACATAGTGTGGATCTGAAAGCTCGATATAAAATGACATTCCATTACATTACAAGTGCTGCAAGATTCGATTGTACAGGAGGCTAGAGTCGATTGAGAGGTGAGCCAAGAGTCATTCAATCATTGGCAATGATGCACTTGTGGAGTCGAAGCTCCAAAGCCTTGAGCATCGCCGCTGAGTTGCAAGCCTGTCGGTTTTAAATTGTTTAAATTTCGGGGAGCGTCTAATCTCACTAATATAAAGGTGAAAATTGAAACTGAAGGAACCCAAGTGGGGTTTGCTCCACCCAGCTCTATCCATGTTCCATCACATCGTCACCGTCGTCATGTCATTTTATTTTGGTGTACAATAAAGTTTATTCTATTCTATTCTGTCAGTCCTCTGGTCATAAACCACAAACAAACAGACTATGCCACCCAAGCGTTTCAACCCCTAACGGCTCAAAGGTGTTATCGAAATTGTATTTTGGAAACTTACCACATTTGTAATGTTGAACCTCACACGAACCTTGCTGTCTTTTTTCCGTCGTTTTATTTTACTCATTGTTAATTCACTATGTATACTTTCACTTAACCCATTTCTTTATATACTTGTTCACTGATTTGGTTTTACACTAGTATCACTTTTTAAAAGTCACGGCAAAAACATTTCGAGGCATTTTTTCATTATTTCTAAAAAATATCTAAGTTGTTATAAATATTTAAAAAGCTTGTTGTGATTACAAAAAAGAAGAATATCGTTTTGATTAACAAGCCAGTTCTCTGAATTTGTTTTAAACTTTATGTTTATTGAAAATGGCAGTCAACATTCCCTTTGTTTGAACCAAAGATTATTTCGCTTTTATCTAATAAATAATAACATTATTGTAACGTAATATTACTGGCAACAATTAAAACAACATTAAGAAAAATAAATATTCAGAATTCGAACACAACTTTTTTAAATATTTTTCTTTTCAACACCAGAACTCTTAATGCCAAACAACCGATTTCAAAGCTCGCATGAATCGATTAAATCACCAATGAATCGTTCACTCAATCACATCACTAATTATCGACATTTTGTTTATTATACTGAAATAGTGTTGCGCTTTCGAGCGCTGCAAATCGTTTCACGGATGCTACCAAACTAAATGGATGGCGGGTAAAGTTTCGATGTGATCAGTAAGCTATTTTTAGATTAAACTGGATTTGTGAATGAATGTTTGCTATCTTTGATGTAACTGCTGTAATGCAATGGATCTTGATTTCTTTCGTATGTTGGGTATTTTAGAAAAGTTGCGAAAGAGAAAATGTTGAAAAGTTTGAAGAATTTCCATTTTCCTAAATTTTCTGGTTCTTTTTAAGGTTTCTTCTTATGCCCAAATTTTCCGAGGGGTTTACTTAAGACACATGGACCATTTACCTGTTAGCATATCGTGTAAAATTGGGCATTTCTTTGACATCATTAATCACAATATTTTACATATCAGACAACCTATTAAAATCCCTTTAAATTCTCTGTAATCACCGATATAAATTAATTTATCAACTAAACTATAGCCATTAATTTAGCTAATATCCGTTATATATTACATGCTTTATATCACCGTTTAAAGTGGATATCTAAATCTATAAATTATAGTTTCCAAGCCAAGTCCGGGGCCATCCGTTTTTAAAGTATAAACAAATGCGCATCGCCAAATGTCTGGATCAAAGAGGAGTTAAACTGTTGGACGCGATCGGCTGACAAGGATATACAACCATTAGAAGAGCTTTCATTTTGAGCAGAAAAATGATCGAAATAGTCCCATTTTGTTTTTTTTTCCACAACTATCACACAACGCCGTCTAGTCCCAAGTTAAGCAGACAACTGATAAACATACTTATATATTTCTAAATACATAAATATAAATAAATTACACCTAGACACAGAAAAAATTACCATGATCGTCACATAAACATTTTTCCTGGGTGGGAATCGAACTCACGACCTCCGGCATAGCAGTTAGGGCCACAAACTTTTCTAATATTGTATGTATACACATGTTTGAGCAAATAAATATAGGTATCTTATCATATCAAACGACGTTTTTAATACGCTTACGAAGTAAAAAACGGGGGCTGTTCAGCAACTCGTGGGGTTACTTAGCCCCAGCATAATCCAATAAATGGTGGCGCGATTAAGCTTGCCCATTTTTCCGCACTAGTCTGGGAAACAGTAAATTGCGTGCCTAAAAACGGCAGGGTTACCTAAGAGTGTTGACCCAGGATGTCAATCTGTCTAAATAAGGTCAACGCACATTTACCCGAAACGAACGTGCCGTACGAATCGAAAGAACTTTCAATTCTTTATACTGGAGTCATTCCAGATGCGGACAATTTGACGCGGCTGTGCAGGGTTTCATCGGATTTCAAATCATCATCATCATCATCAGCCTTTCCAATGTTCGCCACTGCTGGGACCGGGCGCAGAGCGGGTTGGTGAATGTCACATGTCTTCGAATTTTTGGTTCTAGGACATGCCGGTTTCCTCACGAAGTCTTCCTTCACCGTTTTTGAGAGCAGTGGTAGTGGAATAAATTATACAAAGTAATTCGCCTGGCTGCGTTTGAACCCGTGACTGACAACTCGCAAAACGGAACCTTTACCACTTGACCACCACTAAAACATTTTGGAGGTAGGCGGAACAGAGAGTAAAGTCCCGCAAACCTCCTTTGAAAAGGGAGGATCCTCCAACCAGACAGGAGTTATAGTCTGGTGGGCGACTGCCCCATAGTTGATGTCGGGCTGTCATAAATGTTCAAAGCGTACGGAGAACTTTTTCACCCAGAATTTCGTATTTTCTTCGTAGTTCTTATGTGGCGTCATAGATGTCGCTACAACATCAAATAAAGGATTTCAAATAAAGAATTTTAAATATTTTTTCTTTCGATTCGGTGCGTTCCGTTCAAATAAGTGTCCGTTCATCTTTACAGGCACGTGATAAATTTGCTTTTTCGGAGATAACAACTATGCAAGAGCTTTTACAGTAGAGCTTCCATTTGTACCGGATTATACGAGTATCCAAGGGAAATGTTGCCATCAACCAAATTAATGTGACGACGTTTTTGGAAGACTTACGTACTTAATAATGAAGGATGTGATTGCAGGCAAATGAGACGCTTCTTTTTTGTCTCTGGCAAGGCAAAATATCTGCTACATCACTAATATTAGCATATTATACAACTCCCTGAACAAAAAGTTAAAAATATATTTACTGTCATTTTGTTGTTTTTTGATCAAAAATCAAAATCAAAAATGAAAATCATTAAAATCGAGTAAAAGAGCACTTTCTTTCCTCTCAACTGTGATATTTGTATTAAGATATATTGTTGTGTGATATTTGTTTTTTGTATATTTATAGTAGAAGTTATATAATATTTTTATATTTAATTATATTTGGATTAAGACCTCACACATTCTGTTTTTTTTGCTTTCTACACACTATTGTCTGCATTTCTTTTTCATTTCTCCTTTCGCAGGTCTGCTGGAAGAAATTTCTTTGGAAATAAGCAGCACCTTTGTACTAATGTGCCTTATTATGTTTTTTTTTTGTTTTTTGTGTGTACATAAATAGTAAAATAAATAAATGAAATCAATGATATACTATTGTAATAGCAGACTTGAAGCCCAGGCTTGCTGTTTTTCCTCTAACCAGTGGCGGTAATGTCCGTACAGAAATTCGTTGTGGGTTCATTTGCGTTAATTATCTTTGCTAGTAAAATTAGTCATACATGTTTTTGGACAGTTGCCAGGACTTAAAGCGATTGGTCGTGCATTTTACTTTGTCATAACCGCACAGGTTGTAAGTTACGCTTCAAGCTTGTTGTAGGTAATCATGTGATCAGTAGAAAAGAAATAGCTTTTAATAATGCTACTGGAAGACGCAGCGTTGGAAGGCATCCAACAAGGTGGACCGACGACCTGGTCAGGGTCGTGGGAATCCGATGGATGCGTGACGTACAGGACCGGTCGTTATGGCGACACTTGGGGAGGCCTGTGTCCAGCAGTGGACGTCTTTCGGCTGATATGATGATGATGATGATGACTGCTGGTCTTAACACGTTGACAGAGGCACTATTTTTTGTATTATTTCCAATTCTGCGGTATGGGGTGTTTAAGACCTTTTTTGAAAACTATTATAATGATAGTTAGGGGCTGATTAGACCCCATAATGTTTAAGAAACTTTATTCATCTTTCTCATACCCTTTCAAGTTTCAAAATCCCACCGAGGCTTCCATTTTAGTAGCGACCTCTATCATCTCATAGGAACTATTCTGTATCGCAGTATTACAGTTTTCCACGCAATCAGAACATATACAACAGTCTGAAATCAACTATCAGGCAGTTGCCCTGACCTGACACAACAATCGTCTGGTCTGAGGATTTTATCTCTTTTCAACGAAGGGTATAAGCTTAAGCTCCACATACCTACATAACATTTGTCTGGAACTAGTTCTTTCCAGAAACATGGTTTTATATCTTTGGCAATAATTTTAGGCATAACAGCTGGACGCTGGCACAGTCTTTGTAGTTGTTTTGTTCTAACAACACCGTTAGGAGTACGTTGTAAACGTAAATTGTATGTATCATTTTGTATGAAATTCAGAGAATCGTCCAAAATGAGGCAAGAATGTGATGAGACACAAAAAATTTGGACTTTTTAGCAATTAATTGCAGTCGCACCCAGTTATTAGGATAGCTTTACGAATGACAGCCCCCGCTCTTGGGTGGGCGGGAGATAGTGTCAGACTCTTACTGACTAAAAACACACCCCGTTCTTTCTAGCCTCTTCATACCGGAGCTTGAGTTCCTTTCGGATAACCCTGGCCCAGTAGGTTTCGACCCAGCTGGGCTCCTCCTGTTGCTGATAACTCCTTGTCACAGGTCTATTCCAGGATATGGTCTACACATGTGCCAAATTTCATTCAATTCCGTTTAGTAGTTTAAGCGTGATCGAGTAACAAACATACATCTGTGGGACATCATCAAATGATACCCGCTCTGGTTGGAGCGAGAGTCTAAGGCGTTGCGCAATCGAAGACACTTTTTTCCAGTTACCGAACACTTTTTGATCGTCATGAACATTAATTTGTGTTCAGTGGAAGCAACTGGACACAAAAAATGTTCACGTGTGGATGATTTCATACTGATTCTATAGAAATTAAATATTCATCGGTAGCTTTTATCTGATACAAGACACAAAAGTGTCCACGTTTGCGCTTTCCCTTAGTATCAGACTTTTAGTGACAAAAATGCACTTGAGTTTCTCCAGTTGTTCCTTGCGTTCCAGGGCCGCATTAATTGTCAAACATTCCTACAACTCAGTCGCACAACTATCGTGCAATCACAACTCAAACGAAATACACGATGTTCCTACTGTGACGTATCAGAACCTAAATAATATCTATATTTAACCTCTATTTCGTAGTTTACGCGATTCGGTTATAGTAACAACTCGTGTGGGCAACCATAGTAATAAATATTGAATGATTTATCATTGAAATACATAGTCAGTGTTAGGCGGTATTCCAAATGTAGGTTATTTGTTTTGTGAATCTCTCTCAAGTGGACGGGTTTTGGATTACCTACAAATTGCATGTTTTGTCCGATTTGGTTTCACTAATTAGTGAAGTGAAAATGAGGGCAATGTTTTTTAACTTGAGTTTTATATATTCGTCATTATCATCATCATTTGAGTCAAAAGACATCCACTGTTGGACATAAACCTCTCTCAAGTGTAGCCACGACAACCGTTCCTGCGTGTTTCGCATCCATTGCATTCCCGCTCTCACCAGGTCATCGGTTCACCTTATAGGTGGCCTTCCAACACTGCGTCTTCCGGTATATGATCGCCATTCCAGAAACTTTCAGCCTCATTGTCCATCTACTCTTTGTCAAGCAATGTGCTGTGCCCACTACCGCTTAATTTTTGCCAATGTTTGGTCTATAGCCACTGGTAAAACCTAGATTATCATAAACTAGCTGCTCCCAGCGCCTTCGCCCGCGTGATAGCAGAAAATTATCCCAAGGGAACATATTTCCGGAATAAAAAGTATCCTATGTCCTATTTCAGGACATGGTATAGACCAAGTCCCATGTCCTCAAAACGATGGAGGAAACTGGCATGTCCTACAACCAAAAATTCGAAGACATGTGACATTCACGAACCCGCACTGGGCCCGCGTAGTGGATTACGGTCCATTCCCTCTTCTAGAGAGGAGGTCTGAGTCCCAGCAGTGGGAACATTAAAAAAAGGTTGATGTTGATGATTGGAGCTGAAATAGAAATCGTGCGAAATCAATCAGATGTGTCCGATTCGCGATGAAACCTTCGGAACATCTTTAATTTCTACCTATTTTTACCATACCATAACAATTTATTAATTGACATATCATGCAACCTAATTATGGTTTTAACTACATTATAATGACAGTCTTCAAAGGTTAGTTTTAATGCGTAGATAAGTGATGTTAACCTAGTTAATTATAAACGTCCTTTGGCGTCAATGGGAAATAGGCAGGTCAGTGCCATCGATTTTAAGGTGAAAAAAATTACATGTAAAAAGCTAATTAAAAGAACTGAAAAATATTTATATTACATATTATTTTCTTTACAACGAAGGTTATAAATTGACGATCCTTACTAATATTATAAAAGAGATAGTGAGTTTGTTTGTTTGTTACGTCTTCACGCCTAAATGGCAAAACCAATTTTGATGAAACTTGGTACACGTATAGAACATGTCCTGGAATAGGACATAGGATACTTTTTATCCCGGAAGTATGTTCACTTGGGATAATTTTCTGCTATCACGCGGGCGAAGCCGCTGGGAGCAGCTAGTTTATAATATTTAATAGTTTCGATGTATATATTAACAATATGATTAGGAAATAATTCTTTTTACTGTATTAGTAGTGTTTTATTTGACGCTTCTGATTTCCGTTCCAATTCCAACAAAATTAAATGAAAGTTCCGAATTCGGTTTCGATATAACCACTGTCGTTACATCCCTAATAGATACAACGTACCTATGTGAAAATTATGACGGAAAGCGAAAATCCCAGTGGAATTCTCATACCTATTTACATCAAAATAAATAAGCTCTTGGGAATAAAAAAGCTGATGACGTTGCGTAAACACGTAGATCATATGAGTTTAGATTAATTTATCTTTTCTACATTAGTTAGTAAAAATCTGGTACGCTCTATCTAAAACGGAAGAAGACATTATTTAGATGATTTCTATAATTTTATATATTTAATTCGGATATTATATCAAAGCTGATTTTCATACGTGACTCACCCACACTCAAAGGTTCAGTTGAAAACCAGCGTCAGGCAACTATTACGGTTGTCTGGCAGTATGCTGAACTGAACCTATTTGGCAATACCGTGAGACACATTATTGCTGTTGTTTTTTTATTTTTCTTCTATATTTTTAACTTTTAAGTATTTTTACATATTATTTAAGCTTTAGATATTTTGTTTTTTTTTTTTGTAAATAGTTTTTTTGTTCATTGTGTGCCAAATAAACATGTTTTCTTTCTTTATTTCCCACCAAAAATAGAAAAAAGCGGAATAAGTGCAAATCATCCAGATTTCACCTCACAAAACCGGCTAGGTAATAGATTAATCAACTAAATAGACATATCACACACAACACATGCACCAAATCACATAACACACAAAAATTATAAAAACTAAATAAACCAATAAAACACACTAAAAAGTAAATAAAACTAAATAGGTAACTTATTCACTGCAAATATAACATTATTTACAAAAATATCATCATCTTCCTGTTCTTGTCCCGTGTTAGTCGGGGTCGGCACATCACGTTTTATTCTCCTACTAGCTTTTGCCCGCGGCTTCACCCGCGTTTATTACTATACTTTACTCTTTCTCCCCCTTCTCTCGCTTTTTTTTCAAATTAGTTGTATGTTATGTTCTATGTTCGTCTCCAGGGTCCCAACTATCTCTGTACCAAAATTCATCAAAATCGGTGTTGCCATTTAGGCATGAAGACGTAACAAACAAACAAACTCACTTTCGCTTTTATAATATTAGTAAGGATTCTGTCTTGTCATTAACCCCCTTTTCTGTCTTATCACTCTTTACACAAGCCATCCATATTTTCTTTGGCCTAGCTCTCCACCCATCCACAAGTATACTTATAAATCTTTGAATAACATTTGTTTCATTCCTCCTCTTTACATGACCATACCAATGTAGCGACATCTATGACGTCACATAAGAACTATGAAGAAAATACGAAATCCTGCATCGCGCTATCAAAGTTCTCCGCGCGATTTGAACATATACGACAGCGCGACATCATCTATCGGGCAGTAGCCCACCAGACTATAACACCTGTCTGGTCGGAGGATCCTCCCTTTTCAACGGAGCTATGTGGGACTTTACTCTCTGTTCCGCTTCCGCATACTTCTAAACCGGTGACCCTCGACAAAGAACGTCAGCGCAGCCTTCGTGCAGCTACTACTTCGTGACGTCATCATCACTTCCTCAAGCTTTCGAGCAACGAGCCATACAGCCAGCACCCACGGCTAAGGGTATCCTGACCACCAGTAAAATAAAAATGATACCCTTATTCTATTTACAAAATATATGGTGCAAAATACCCCAGGGATTGTTTCATAACAAGCAGTCTATGAAAGAATGAATGCATAATATCATGAGGGTAACATAAATTGTCTGTAGGGACTATATCTATGGTAGGGACTGAGGTCGTTACTATTAGTTAAATTAATATGAAGTATATCCTCACGATAGCTCGAAGAATCGCCAAACTTAAGTGGTAGAGGACCGCCCCCCTAGCCAAGTTACAACCGTTTCGCTTGCGTCGAGCGCTTCGAGTTGATCTTGCCGCCAATTCTTTTGTTCTGATCACGTGATTGAGCGAAAACAACAGAATGAATTAAACTATCCATAGTCCATCTTTTTAATCATGTTATGAAGTATACAAAAATGATAGTTATATATTTATATGTGTGGTATTTTAACACATAATATGAAATGTGATGTGTTAAAATACCACACATATAATGTAAGTAGGTATATATGCTGAGAAAAATGTAATCTAATCTGAGCCAGCAATGTCCCACACCGAATCAAAGCTCGCTGCTTGAATATTTCACCGCTTTTTTGTATTATGAAATTAGCATACATTCGTAAGAAATAAAGCGTTAAAGATTCAAACATTTTACACGAGTGTTAAAAGCATTTTTTTCATTTACAGAAATATAGAAAGGATTTGAATAGATTATGGTTTACCTATATACCGTTTAAATGCAAAAAAGTAGTCATCATCATCATCATCAGCCCTTTTAATGTTCCCACTGCTGGGACTCAGGCATCCTCTCTAGGAGAGGGAATGGGCCGTAATCCATCACGCGGGCCCAGTGCGTGTTGGTGGATGTCACATGTCTTCGAATTTTTGGTTCTAGGACATGTCGGTTTCCTCACGATGTTTTCCTTCACCGTTGGACATAGGTCTCCCCTAAATGTCACCATAACGACCTGTCCTCGCGGGCTTGCGGACGAGCAATGGGTAGCTGGCTGTTCAATCGTTCGGTAAAACAAGTAGTGCAAAAAGTAAATAGTTAAAATGAATCCGCTATCGCCAGCACAAATGCACTAGATTAAATATTTTTTTATTAAATTTCTCCCAAAAAGAGTACATAGAAAACCCTTTCTCTTTTCTTTTCATGGACACAAAACAAGTCCATATAGTGAACTGACTTAGAACAAGTTGAAAAGACAATGGTGGATGGAGAGTGACATAGTCTACTTTTTGTCTCTTTCCCCCACTTCCCAGGAGAACCGTGTAACCCCGAATTTAACGCGAGCGAAGCCGCGGGCAAAAGCTATTAATAATATATTTATTTGCTTAAAACTCACGTAAGAACCATACAGAGGCTTTTTTGGTATCTGCAAGACAGAGAAGTTGACACAAAAATATGTTACAATATATTTTTGGGTGAACTTACTAAATCAGCCATTTCTTTCTTGCAGATATGAAGCACGCTTGCCTAGAAGTAACTCTTCACTTAAATACTATTAACTCTTGACTTAAATACCCCTAGGTTGTAGCTATCAGGAAACACAGACTCCGGAATCTGCCAGACTCCGGAGTCAGGAGTTACTTCTAGTTACTTTTACGCAACCGTGTTCCATAGTCGCATAGAATCAGGTAAGATAGTGGTCAGACGCGAACCTATTCATAAAAAAAACAAAAGCCTTGAACGGGGTACAAGTATAATTTCAAGGATAAACTTAAGTAAACGTTACTACCTAGTAAACTCAGAAACAAATGCTATTAAATGCTCTTTCAATCGAAGTGACTATAGGATTAATTGCATTTGTGTTATGCGTAGTACTTTCCGCCCTCTGCCTTGTACAATCACTTCATGATCAAAGACAATCTATCTATATATATAAAAATCAATGCCACTTTTCGTTGTTATTTTATAACTCCAGAACGGGCTCACCTATCCAAACCAAATTTTTAGGCTTTGTTCGGACTATTTAGTAGATGGTTTATGTGAAATTTGGTAGGGTAGAGTAGGGTTTAGTAGGGTAGAGTAGGGTAGAGTAGTGTAGAGTAGGGTAGAGTAGGGTATAGTAAGGTAGAGTAGGGTAGAGTAGAGTAGTGTAGAGTAGAGTAGTGTAGAGTAGAGTAGTGTAGAGTAGAGTAATATAGAGAAGTGTAGGGTAGAGTAGGTTAGAGTAGGGAGGAGCGGGGCGAAGCCGTGCGGGCAAAATCTTGTATTTTATAATTTTGTCTAACGAGCCAGTATTTTTATACTTTTGAGGTAGTTTTACGTTTATGTCAATGTGTCAAAAGGTCGCGGGTTCGACCGAGCCCAAGACATCGACGGCGCACACTGTTCCCGCGCGCCTCAAGGAGTTGTCAGCAGCAGGAGGGGCCCAGCTGCCCAGGAAGGCAGGCCCAGGAAGCTCGAGCCCCGGTATGAAGAGGCTAGAAGGAACGGGGTGGGTTTTTAGTCAATAGGACTATCTGACACTATCTCCCGCTCCACCCAAGAGTGGGGTTTGTCATAAGACGATTTTTGTCCACCGTAAAAAAAAAATGATGATAGTGGGTTTGCTGGCATATCTTAAGGCATGCCAGGAACAATAGGTACGCGCTGTCGACGACTTGCATTGTAAAAAATATATCTCAGTTATCACTGAGAAAAGAAATAATCTCAGTACATAATCAGTGAAATATATTTTTATAGCTCGATTGCTCAGTACGTGATCGAATCAATTAACAATTTAGCATTTAGAATATTGTTTCGGGTGGGCTGCAATATTTTGTTTGCAAATATTGAATTTTGTACATGTTTAAATAAACTTATTTAACATAAATTAACACAAGTAACTACTTGTGTTAATTTATGTCTAAATGAAAAACCTAAATAATACCTGATAAAAAAAAAATCTAAATCGATTGAACACCCAGTCATCCAGGTTTCACTGTACTTGTTTATAAAAACTTATTTACCACCAAAACAGGATCACATTTAATGTCTCTTCCCAACCCATCTATTTCGACGTTTGATCTAAATCCGTTCAGTAGTTTTTGCATGAAAGCGTAACAGACAGACAGACAGAGTTACTTTCGCATTTATAATATTAGTAGGGATAGTTCACGTTAAATAGCCGATTTTCTTTACTAGTTTTACAAAAAAAAATTGTTTTGTTTTCAATAGAAATCTAGATAACATCCACAAGAAATCTTTTTTACCAAAATAACTAGAGAAACACGTAATAATGTCATAATCTCATAAGAGCTTTTTTATGAAAAATAATGAAAATGGATCTCGAGTTCAACGCTCTTAATTCAATTAAATCCAGGTTTTATAATAATGTGAAGCCTGCCAATTTGGAATCGTCAAGGTTATGAAAAATCCGTCAGAACTTTGCACAGTCACATATATAATTATTTAATTTAAAGTTTGGAACACAAAAACTACAATCCAAAATTTACCAAAAAAAAAAAAACGTTTAAATTGTTATAATAATTCAAAAAAGTAAAGTACAAACCTAAAAAAAAATATCGATAAAAACTTACCAACAGTTTTCGAATTTCGAATTACAAATTCATGATGAATTTATCCACTCACAGACCAAGTTTATACGGCTGTCCACGTGTCGGTTAGCCCAACGGGACACTGGGCCGACAATAATGTAAGTGTACACCACGTTAATCGAATTTTCAAAGAGGGCTCGTCGGTTGCGTTGGGACAAGTTGTCGATAAAATGTTGATGCAATTTTTAACAATCTTTTTTTATGTAATCATAAAAAAGATCGTATATATATCGCTTAGTTTATTACACTAACTTATATTAGTAGTAGTTACTAGGTATTTATTTTATTATTACAAATTTGCAACAGTTCTGAAATCTACATAAATATATAAGAAACTTAAATATTAACTACATTAATTGTACATACAATACAAAACAAAATACATACAATACAAAATCATTATTTTTATTTAATTAATTCAATAAATCCCGAGCGTTTGCGCACCCATTGTCCTTTCTATTGTATCTAATTATCACAATTGAAGAGATCAATTAGTAAATTATAAGTGAAATAATGTCATTAAACAAAGTACTTTTGTAAAGATATAGCAAATCACATTATCGATAGACCAACTTGTGTATTTCCACTCATTCTAACTAAGAAAACAAAACAGTTAGACGTTTTCGATAAAGCTTTAAGCAAAAAAATAACAACACAATAATTCACAATCGAATCTCAATCCTCAAATCGATCATTTACAAGAAAAACTAAAACCAAATTCTATTTTACCGTCGATTCTATCCAAACAAATGGAAAGTCGGAAACGTTCAATAATGAAATGTTGCATATGTTTACAATAACACTTTTATATTAAATCGTAAACATTTTAAAATCATAAAAAATCATCGGCGGATGTCGAAATACTTTATTTTTAGTTTTAGATTTTTAAAATTAAACAAACAATATTCCGACAGCTATCACTATTTGCCAAGAACCGACCGTTTTAAACGTGATATTGCATATAATTTGGGATTTAAAATATTGAATCAACCGTTTCTATTTTTATCATTGCATATTAAACTAAAGGGCAATAAAAAGGGCTGTGCTCGGAGTTTCCTTGCGTGATCGAATCAGAAATGAAGATATCCGCAGGAGAACCAAGGTTGCCGACATAGCATGAATAATCGCCAAACTTAAGTGGCAATGGGCAGGGCACATTGCTCGCAGAACAGATGGCCGTTGGGGCCGAAAGTTTCTGGAGTGGCGATCGCGTACTGAAAGACGCAGCGCCAGAAGGCCTCCTACAAGGTGGACCGATGACCTGGTGAAGGTTGCGGGAGTCCGATGGATGCGGGACGCACAGGATCGATCATTATGGCTACACTTGGGGGAGGACTATGTCCAACAGTGGACGTCTGTTGGCTGAAATGATGATGATATTAAACTATGCAAGTTTTAAGTTTTAAAGACGATTCTCTGAGTTTTTTTCAGTATTAGACGGAATACTAGACACCTATAGTTCGAAACACTAACCTCATCTAGTTTAAATGGATGAAAAATTTTATAGGTCGACCGCATCACGCAACAGCGGTGCTAACAGCGCCCCAGGCGCCGCCGGGATTTCGATCCCAATTTCCGGCCACCGTAGGCACGGGCTTGCGGACGGCGAGCAATGGGTAGCTCGTTTTCCGACCATCCGGTATCTGTCCGGACTGAGCCTAAGTCGTTGACGGCTTGCACTGTTCCCGCGCGCCTCAAAATTTGACTGTGTTTTAAAGTTCATAAACCACTAAATATTGCTTTTTGGTCTTGTATTTATATGGGTCACTTTTAACTTTGCAACAAAATACTATATTATCTAAATTTAAACCGAAATCAAAAGCACAAAATAATGATAATTATTGTTACGATTTTACATCGTAACAATAATCTTATCCTTAATATGCAACATGTAGATGGATGGGAGAGGGAGAGAAAGACCAAAGAAAAAAAAACCTGCGCAAACCCAAAGTAACATGGGACAAAAGCAGGAAGATGAGGATTGTTATGATAAAACAAAATCCTAGTTATTTTACGAAAAAAAGCAAAACAAAACCTATCGATAACTCTACCACCACGGCGCATCCCTACTAAAGTTAATGTCATTAATGTAAGTCCGCATACCGCCACATTGCTTGTTTAAGTTGTACGAATCGCTATCAACCACACCATCGCTTATTAATTGATATATTAACTAAGATTAAGTTATCTATTTTTCTGTTTTGTCGATGACTTTATTTGGGTACTAGCTTTTACCCGCGGCTTTGTCCGCGTTTATTAATTTACTTTAGCTTATGTCCATCTCCAGGGTCCCAACTATCTCTGTACCAAAATTCATCAAAATCGGTTTTGCCATTTAGGCGTTTTTTTTTTCTGTCGACGGGGAAAATCATCATTAACGAAACCCGCTCTTGGGTGGAGCGGGAGACAGTGTCAGAGTCTTACTGACTAAAAACCCCGCGCCGTTCCTTCTAGCCTTCATACCGGGGCTCTAGTTTCCTTTCGGATAACCCCGACCCCGGTAGGCTTCGACCCAGATGGGCCCCTCCTGTTGCTGACAACTCCTTGAGGCGCGCGGGAACAGTGCGCGCCGTCGACGTCTTGGACTCGGTCCATTACCGGACGATCGGACAGCGAGCTACCCATGGCTCGCCGTCCGCGAGCCCGCGTCTACGGTGGCCGGAAATCGGGATCGGAATCCCGGCGACGGCGGCGAGGGCGCCGTTGCCTGATGCGGTCGGCCTCCTCCTTTGCTAGCATTACTGCTTCGCAGAAGGAGGCGACCGTCTGCCACTCCTCCTCGCTCCGGACCATGGCCTGAACCAAGGCCCGGCGCGAGAGGTCTCCGCCGCCGATCGCCCCCACGAGGGCACGGCGTTGCTCCGCCCAAGCAAGGCACACCTCTACTGTGTGCTCCACCGTGTCCTCCGGGCGTTCCGTACAGTGGCGGCACCCGGGCGTTTCTTCCGCTCGAATCCGATGCAGGAACCTCCCGAACTTGCCATGTCCGGTGAGGACCTGCGTCATGCATGTTGGTTATTGCGTGAAGACGTAATAACCAAACGAACAAACTCACTTTCACTTTTATAATATTAGTAAGGATTATTAACGTTTTAACCGCCTTAGGGCTATATTTCACCAGGACACCATGGCGGCGCGACCAGTTGCGCCCCCATGTTGTCCCGGTAAAATATAGCCCTATCGCCTAAGCTACCAAACTAGACACCATACAGACTCTATAGTTGCCACACGTCCTAGCTGGTCGCACCACCAATTTATATAGCAGATATATTAGTTGGCATCCCTGATCCCTACACAAAAAAAAGGAGTTTCCGCACATGAAGCTATCTAGACCACACATTAGTGATATCAGTGAGATGTTATTCAGTCAGAGAAATCAAGGCCATTTATTCTTAAAATAGCACATTAAAAACTTAGACAAAGAGTGATCTGTCAATCCGTAATATAAGTTGAATGACGACTCACGACGCTGGACGTCAAAAATTGTTGGCTTCAAAAATATTTTTAGTCACTCTCATAATACAGTCAGAATTAATCTAGCTTTTTACTGTTGAAAGGATTTTCAAGTCGTTTCAATTACTGAACTGATTTTGAAAGATATTACTTATTATAACCTTGTTGAAGGCCTTCCAAAGCTGCGTTTTCCGGTACGTGGTCGCCACTCTAGAACCTTTCATCCACAACGAACATGTGTTCTGCGTGCATTCTCCGAGCTATGGGTAACCTTGGTTCTTCATTTCTGATGTGATCACGCAAGGAAACTCCGAGATAGCCCTTTCCATCGCCTTTTGAGTGAATTTGAGTCATATTCATATTCATATTTATTTATTTGCATACCATAATGTGATCAAAGATGTTACAATAGGCTTAAAGCTAAGGTACATTTATGGACCTTGCAAGGGCACAGCAACATAGATAAAAAATAAAATTTATAATTATGTAACAAAATAGTAGTCTAATCAATGTCTAATTGGTAAAAATAAACATTGAAATCAAAATGAAATAATCAAATAATACATCAAATATTAATTAAAATATCAAAATCATCTCTTCTCTTGAGTTTTCTTATAAGGCCCAACAAAGTGGACCGATGACCTAGTCAGGGTCGCGGGAATCCGATGGATGCGTGACGCACAGGACCGGCCGTTGTGGCGACGCTTGGTGCAGGCCTTTGTCCAACAGTGGACATCTTTCGGCTGATATGATGAAGATGAATTATCACAAACTTTACTTCTTTAAAATAAGTGTTGTAGATTTTACGTAATGATTTTGACTGAATAGCACGAAACTCTCCCCTCTCGCAAAAGGAAGTAAGTACGGTCATGAAACCGACGCTTATTATTCGTCTTTAATTCGTAATGAGCAATAAGCAGGGTTATCTTTGGAGCTTTTTACCGTATTAAGTTTTTCTCTTTTCCATTTTTATTGTGCTCAATTTACCTTTTAAAACTTGAGACAACCTTTTGGGAACCATTGCCTATTTATTTTTTCTGTTTATTTTTTTTCCCAACACAAAAGTTTTCTTATAAAATGTTTTTACGATAAGCTAATAGCTTAAAGCTGACATTGTGAGGAACTAGTACCTAATGTAGCTACCTACAACAACCTGTATTACAGACCACTAAGTAGGGCCATCCCACGTAGAGATGTGCCGTTGCCAGCAATAATGCCGTAAAGTGGGAATATTGGTGGGAATATTGCCGGGAATATTGCCGGGAATATTGCCTGATGTATGAAAATTGGTGGCAATATTGACAGCAATATTCCCAGATTGCCGGCAACGGCACATCTCTAGTCCCACGGTTAGTGTTCTAGTATTTTTAAATGTTTATAGGTTCACGCTTGACCGCTATCTCACCTGATGGAAAGCGACGATAGCACGAAGAATCGCTAAACTTAAGTGTCAATGGGCAGGGCACATTGCTCGTAGAACAAATAGCCATTAAGACAGAAAGGTTCTGGAGTGACGACCGCGTACCGGAAGACTTAGCGTTGGAAGGCTTTCTACAAGGTGCATCGATAACCTGGTAAAGGTTGCGAAAATCCGATGGATGCGAGACGCAGAGGACCGTTCATTGTGGTGATACTTAGGGGAGGCCTATGTCCAACAGTGGACGTCTGTCGGCTGAAATGATGATCTAATTATGGAGTATTGGTCTAATTGCTAATTTTTTTTTCACATATAGAAAGCTGCTTTATTCCTGAGTGACATAGGTTATATTTAATGTACATGGGCGAAGCCACGGGCAAATGGTCTTCATTACTTATCTACTTTATATTAGTAGGGATATTATCAAATAATTTCTCCCGCTCTGGGTGGGGCGAGAGAGAGTGTTTAGAGACTTCTTTATAATATTATTGTAGATGTTAATTGAGCACTACGGGCCTTCTACTCGTGAAAACCTTCCATTCAAAGAATTACATAGCTGATACTGCACATCAAGCTTTTTATGCGGCTTCACTTTGAAGAACGTGACTTCCATATGTCAAAGTCATTGTCAGGTCTCACGTGAGCATACCTTACAACTTACCGGCTAGACGTATATGTCAATGTCATGCTCGATTCTTTTGTGAATGTAGCATTACTGCTTCGCAGAAGGAGTCGACGGCCTGCCACTGCTCCTCGCTTCGAACCATGGCCTGTACCACAGATTACTTAATAGTTACTACGTAACCTGTACCAAGGTTTAGCGCGAGAGACCGTTGCCACCGATCACCCCCACGACGCAGTGCTCTGGCCAAGCGGGCCACACCTCTACCATATGCACCACCGTGTTCTCCGGGCAGCCATCCCACCTGATGATAAGCAGTGAATCGCACAAGTTTATTAATAGCCTATTCTCTCTAACCTTGAAGACACGTAAATAGTAATCAGACGAGCAGGCTACGGCAGGTAAATCTTTTATTCTTTTGGTATTGTTTATCAAGTCATTGAGCTCCTTAGTAGTCCTGAATTAAGCTGTACGAAAACTAAATGCGTGTACTAATTGGACAGGTACACTCAAATCTGTGTGGTTCTTTCCTCAGCTGACCATCTCAAACTATAGTGTCTGATTTGACCATTACATGTGTGCTCTATAGACTTTAAAATATACTTTGACCCCTGAGATTGTTTCAGTTTTTCTTCTCAGGGTAGTCAGCTAAGAAACACCGGCCTCATATAGTTTAAACTGACGGAAAAATTGTACTAATAATATTGTTGTAATTGTGTATTGTTGTTGTAAGAGTATTTTTTAAAACAATCAATCAATCCTTTGGCTTGTTCCCTATTTGGAGTCAGCCCTCCTGATACTTTTTTGCGTCATTTCTGGCGTTAGGTTCATTGTCAGCAGGTCGTGACAGTGACAACGATGACGATGATGGAGTGTTTTTAACCGACTTCTAAAAAAGGAGGAGGTTCTCAATTCGGATCTTTGAATTTTTTTTTATGTTTGTTCGTGCATAACTTCGTCGCTTGCCAACCGATTTGAAAGATTCTTTTTTTTGTTGGAAAGAGTATAGTTCCCGAATGGTCCCATAGTCACCAAGTTGAGATCTGATGATGGAATCTTAGCGAAATCGTGGGAACTCCTCAATTTCTATTAATTTTTTTAGTGAAGTCGGTTATTTTTCTTTTATTTAAAACCTATTTGCAAAATAATATCATTATCATTAATCATAGTGGGTTAGCAACTGGCAAGAAAATAACCTAAAATCGACTGACCTGTTGGTCTTGTGGTTAGTGACCCTGACTGCTATGCCGGAGGTCGTGGGTTCGATTCCCACCCAGGACAAATGTTTGTGTGATGAACATAATCATTTTTTCTGTCTGGGTGTAATTTATCTATAATATGTATGTATTAAGAAATATATAAGTATGTTTATCAGTTGTCTAGTACCCATAACACAAGCTCTGCTTAGCTTGGCACTAGACGGCGTTGTGTGATAGTTGTGGAATATTATTATTTCATTTATTTATTATTATATACATATAAATTATATTTTTAAATATTCAATAAAAAATAAAAAACATTTAAAAATATAAAAAATAGTAGCCCACCGGCATCGGGAACAGGGTCCAAGCTACCGGTGGTCAGGGCTCCTGAGAGAGGAACCTCCGGACAATACGCGCCGTGTCCAGAAGCACTGCCTTCTGAATCAAGCCCTTGATCCAACTGCCTAACGAGAGCCTTCGTAGATGTTGGTCGAGGCTCTTGGCTATTAAGCCATTGGCCGTCACGACTATCGGCACAATGATTGCTCTATCCACTTCCCACATGTCGACAACCTCGCGAGCCAAGTCAAGATACTTAGTTTGTTTTTCCTTCTCAGCTTTCACGAGGTTCTCGTATATTATTATTATTAATATTATTTTTAACAAATCAATTATAAATTGAAGCTTTTCTGGACTGTCATTACAACCAGCAAAAGCCAAATAAGTAAACTGGCATTTTACAAGTTATTTGTCGAAGCTCTTTAAAATATTACTTTGAGATAAACCCACGACGTCGTAACAGAGTACAATGTCTTCATTGCTCGGAGGCAAAAAGGAATTCTTAAAATTTTCGGATCACAAGTCGCGTTTAAAAAATATATAGATGAGTATTTTATTTTGCTTCCAAGCTTATAGGTCTATTATTAAAAATGATACCTTTTTCTTTGGAATTTATTTTAGTAATTTGCAGTGCAATTTATCAAAGTTAATAAAAAACAAGCTTTTGGTGAAAATCATTTTTTCATAGCAAGCTTTTATAGCTCGGTATATAATTAATACTCTTCAAGACTTATCATACGAGCCAACTCGATGGGGTTGTGTCGTTTAACTACCAAGTTCCTATAGCCAGTTAGCCACCTTCCAGTTCCATCATCAGATCAGCTCTTTGTCATAATAATTTTACACTGTCATCTGATTTACACATGCATGCAAAATTTCAGCTCAATCAGTAACCGGGATGTAGGTCAAATTTAATTTACAGCCTAACCTCGGGATAGATAAACTTAAATCATAGCTTGTAAAATCGTACGGAGGTTAAAAATATCAGAAAATCGTACCAAAATATAGTCATATGAAATCGGAATATCAGTTATTCTCACGCTCTGATCTAATTTACTTGGGTTACAGAAACTTTTTGATACAATTTGCGCCATTCTTGGTAAGAAAACTTTCATCCAGTTTTGGGCCCAAACGCGAAACTAAAAAATCAACCTTATTGGATTTCTTTCAGTGTTAGTTATAAATTTAAACTTGTTAGAAGTTGATATAAAAGCACTAAGTTGATTTGAAATGAAGATCAGATGATCAGATCTAACCTAATAGATTGATAAGATTATCAATATATTAGGTTCTCTTATCTCTATATAATTTTGATGAAGATTTTTTTTTGTTATTGTAGCGACGTTTCGACGATATTTTTTAAGATCGGAAATCATACTATGACTTTTTCCGCTGCTCCGTGCGCCTCAAGGAGTTGTCAGCAATAGCAGGAGCCCAGCCGGGTCGAAGCCTACTGGGGCCAGGGTTATCCGAAAAGGAGCTCGAGCCCCGGTATAAAGGCTAGAAGGAACGGGGTGGGTTTTTAGTCAGTAAGAGTCTGACACTATCTCCCGCTCCGCCCAAGCGCGTGGGTTGTCATTGGATGATTTTCCCTACCATAAAAAAAAGCCGATAGACGTCCACTATTGGACATAAGCCTCCCCCAAGTGTCGCCACAATGAACGGTTGTCTATATTAAAAGATATATATATATATATATATACTACATTCATTAACGATTTCAACCAGGCGGTACGAAGTTTACCGGGTCAGCTAGTTGTAAATAAATAAAAAAAACATTCTGGCTATTTGAAACCAGACAAAGACATTTCACTTCCACATTCCCTCACAAAAGAAATGTACACCCTGTCAACAACAGAGAGTAAATAAACAATAGGTAGAAAGTAATCAGATTGTGAGCAGTCCACACACAGTTTACATAAGACCAGGTTCCTGCCGGCATGCCGTAAGCTAATTATAACGGACTCTGGTGCTCAAACTTGTCTATATAACAGATGTGATACGAAGTAACGATAACTAAGTTAAAAAACTGAAGAGTTAAAGAAAACATCTTCATCATCATCAGCCTTTTTAATGTTTCCACTGCTGGGACTCAGGCCTCCTCTCTAGGAGAGAGAATGGGCCGTAATCCACCCCACGGGCCCAGTGTAGGTTGGTGAATGTCACATGTCTTCGAATTTTTGGTTCTAGGACATGGCGGTTTCCTGACGATGTTTTCCTTCACCGTTTTGAGAGCAGTGGTGATGAAATAAATTACACAAAGTGATGCGCCTGGTTGGGTTTGAACCCGCGACCTACAACTTGAAAGTCGGGGCCGTTACCACACGGCCACCACTGCTCCACTGCTGAAAACCAGCACCGGACTCGGCGCTCTTAGCGTCGTGGTCTCGGCATTATGCTGAGCGTTCGGCCGTTTTGCTCGGAAGTGGCGCATCCTTTTTTTTAAATGTACTTCCTTTTGGCCTTTCGGGCAAATAAAATGTTTTTCTTTTTTCTTTCTTCCTCCAACATAAAACTTTGAGCACCACATCGCCGTTGTCCGAGGGAGCGACACTCGCGCCCCGTCCGCCGCCGTCTCCTCACAATGTCAGCGTATTGCCTCGCTTGACTTATTATTAGATTATTGTCACTTTACCAGTATGGAAACTCTGCTAAAATAGTACTTTAATGTTTAGTTTGAGGTTTACGTTATAGACAATTTATACCTAGTTTATCATTAAAATATTAGGCGTGCCAGGGCTTATGGGTTTGCTTCTGAAAGAAAACTCGGGGTAAAAAAGCAAAGAAGGAACATGGAAGTCAGTTTAGTCAGTAAAAGTCTGACACGCTCTCCTGCTAGGCCTGAAAGCGGATGAAGTTATTGGATGATTTGTCTTCTTAAAAAAAATAAACGTCATAATGGCGGGACCAACTCTTGTAACCGTGGGCACGCCACGATTATGGCGGTAAGTCCCCTCTTTGAGGCGTGGCTGGAAAGACCTCACGGCGTCCTTACCTTCCGCATGACGCAGGTCCTCACCGGACATGGCAAGTTCGGGAGGTTCCTGCATCGGATTCAGGCGGAAGAGACGCCCGGGTGTCGCCACTGTGCGCAACGCCCGGAGGACACGGTGGAGCACACCGTCGAGGTGTGCCCTGCCTGGGCAGAGCATCGCCGTGCCCTCGTGGGGGCGATCGGCGGCGGAGACCTCTCGCGCCGGGCCCTGGTCGAGGCCATGGTCCGGAGCGAGGAGGAATGGCAGGCGGTCGCCTCCTTCTGCGAAGCAGTAATGCTTGCAAAGGAGCAGGCCGACCGCATCAGGCAACGGCGCCCTCGCCGCCGTCGCCGGGATTCCGATCCCGATTTCCGGCCACCGTAGACGCAGGCTCGCGGACGGCGAGCCATGGGTAGCTCGCTGTCCGATCGTCCGGTAATGGACCGAGTCTAAGACGTCGACGGCGCGCACTGTTCCCGCGCGCCTCAAGGAGTTGTCAGCAGCAGGAGGGGCCCAGCTGGGTCGAAGCCTACTGGGGACAGGGTTGTCCGAAAGGGAGCTCGTGCCCCGGTATGAAGGCTAGAAGGAACGGCGCGGGGTTTTTAGTCAGTAAGAGTCTGACACTGTCTCCCGCTCCACCCAAGAGCGGGTTTCGTCAAAGATGATTTTCCCCGTAGACAAAAAAAAAAAAAAAAAAAAAACTCTTGTAACCGAATTATTCTGCCATGTTTTATATATGTTACAGCTAAAGATAGGTGTGAACATAAACTTATGATTAGCCGGCTAAACTTAAGTTTATCTTCGAGGACGGCAAATATTTTAACATGGTTTACCATGAACGGTGTCCTAAACAAATTAGATAGGGCGTTCTATTTATAGCCAACATTTCATAGTATCATGCCGTCCATAAACGACTTAAAATTTCGTAACTGTAGGTAAAACCTAAACTTCTCGACGAATTTCGATTACGGTGACCAGTCTCAACAGAGTTAAGGCAAGAGTACTTAACTTCTCGTCCAACATACCACAGTGTCTCAAGACGAAAGTCTATGACCAGTGCGTGTTGCATATGGCTCCGAAACGTGGTCGCTCACAATGGGCCTCATCAGAAGGCTTAAAGTTATCCAAAGGGCAATGGAAAGGGCTATGCTCGGGGCTTACTTGCGTGATCGAATCAAAAATTAAGATATCCGCAGGAGAACTAAAGTTGCCGACATAGCACGAAGAATTGTCAAACTTAAGTGGCAATGTGCTGGGCACATTGCTCGCAGAACAGATGGCCGTTGGGGCCGAAAGGTGCTGGAGTGGCGATCACGTACCGTAAGACGCAGCGTTGGAAGGCTTCCTATAAGGAAGAGCGATGACCTGGTGAAGGTCGCGGGAAACCGATGGATGCGAGACGCACAGGATCGTTCGTTGTGGCGACACTTGAGGAGGCCAATGTCCTACAGTGGATTTATATCGGCTGAAATGATGATGTATTGACTTGGCTAGATGGAGATAGGATATCTTTATAGCAATGTTTAATCAATTTATTAATGTATTTCAACAATTTACAACAATTGATTAATTAATTTAATTCAATAATTTACAATACCTAAGTAAATAATTTATTAATATAATGCAATAATCTATCAATACCTAATTTTAGCAATGCTTTTAATAATTTATATAATCTAATTTATTTATTATGTTATAACAATTTTATTCAATTTAATTCAGTAATGTAACTATGGGTCAATAAATGCCTGAATTAAACAATAAATAAATAAATGCAACATTATGTCGGTACTTGTAGATTGTGTAATAAAAATATACGCTTGTGATACAAGCTGTGCTAATTTTGTTAATTAAATTTGCCCACTCTGCTAAATAACCCAGATCTTATTATACAAAATAAGTTTGAAGGAGATAATATAGTGCACACGTGTGTGTGCAAACACAGTTGCACTCTCTGTTCCTTTACTCTCATAGTCCTATGGGACGGCGATCCGACATGAACGGAGACAGATCAGGTGCAGGACCAAAGGTTTTACGTACTTTCCGAGGCACGGGGGCGTCATACTCCAAAGGTCTGCATCTAAAAAATTTTTTAATCAGTAAAAGTTTCACACTATCTTCCGCTCCGCTCAAGGGCACGGAGATCTCATTGGATGATTTTCCCAACTACAAAAAAGGGGTGTCACCTCAACTTCCAAACTCAGGGTTGCTACAGAGTAATTCTTGATAGGAAAATCCTAAAAGGATTTTTCCCTGACCCGGGCATTGAACTCTGGACTTAAAGCTTACAGATCGCCGAGGCAGTTAAAACTAATTTTATACCCATACTATCACAATAGTTCGCTAATATCTAGTGTCGTTTGTCCGTGAATATCTCTGACGAATAGTTGCTTATCACTGAGCTGATTGATGGCTCCAAATTGCTTCTTAAATACTTAGATAAGGATAGTATAAGGCTTCAAATACGAGATTTTTACAGCAGTTGGTGTCTTTTTCTTAGTTCAAAAACAAAATTGTATCTGTATTTTAAAAAAATGTTTCACGATAAATCGATAACCGGAATTAGAAATTAAAAATTTTAGTGATTTAATTTTTAATCATTATTTTGAAAATATTTTTTTGTTGCTATAGTTTTGTTCCTTTAGATATTTAAAAATGCTATTATAATTTTAATATTATGCTTTTTTTACGGTTGGCAAAAATCAACCAATGACAACCCCTGCTCTTGGGTGGGGCGGGAGATAGTGTCAGACTCTTACTAACTAAAAACCCAGCCCGTTCCTTCTAGCCTTCATACCGTCGAGGCTCGAGTTCCTTTCGGATAACCCTGGCCCCAGTAAGCTTCGACCCAGCTGGGCCCCTCCTGTTGCTGACAACTCCTTGAGGCGCGCGATAGTTACCGGACGGTCGGACAACGAGCTACCCATGGCTTGCCGTCCGCGAGCCCGCGTCTATGGTGGACGATCCTAGTCCCTGTAGTTTCGACTTTGCGTTTTTTCAGTCAGTCAAATTCTCTATTGTATTGCTAAGAAGTTTATTTTTGTATCACAGAGCTATAGAATTGAAAATGTTGTAATTGTCACGTACAGCTACGTCAGACCACTTGTGAAGCAATTATTTTTAATTTTCGTCTTTCAATAAAAAAAACACAATCAAATAATGTAATGGCTGTAACTGTTGATAATTCAACCAATCATAGAAGATACTGGTGCTTGATGAATAAATCTGTATTTTTTTTAATAATTTCAGGTAATAAAAACATTACAAATTTATTTTTTTATATGGGATATATAGAAAAAATTTACATTAAAAATACATGTAAAATCATGAAGGTATGTATAGGTGGTAGGTATAGGTAATAAACAAATAGTACTACACTGGGCTAGACACATCTCTATCTTGTTCCTAAGATATAATGCATCAGGTATTTTCGACGACACTTGCGTGTCTGAGACTTAAATAGTGTTGTGCACAGAAACACTAACATATATCGATCAAAAGGGAAGTTTTACCAGTATATTATTTGCATCCATTAAGTAGCGCGCTTGGGTAACGCACTTCTGCATCGCTACATTCCAATTATTGCATTAATTGTACTGTTTGTTTGTAGTTTTTTTTTTGTACTGTATTTATGCTGTATCGCTCTCAGCGTGACTGCGTCCATGTTACGTAGCGTCTGTTTCCATACTGTACTATGATCTGATCGTACTTATTGAAGTTCTGCATCATTGCCAGCTCGGTTATTTCATCTGGTCGCACAGTCAAATTCTGTATCGCATTTTTCCCTGGAACAAAAAAACTTATTTAGGTATCGATAGTTTACGATGAATCTTTCTCGTCCCTAACTGTTGATATAAATCTCAGCTCGATGCGTCCAGTTGACGGGCGTTGGTTCATATTATACAATATACTGTTAGTTGCTAACCAAGAGGTTAAGTTTACTACCTGGTCCTATAAATAATTTGGTTTGTTAGGTGACTGGCGAAAAGGGTAGTTTCCAGGGTCAAAATGACTACATTTTATTTAGTCCGTATTTTAGATTATAAAAAAATATTGGACACGTATTTTTTCTTTTTACGATTAAACAAAAAATATGTCCTTTATTTTTGAATAATCTAAAAGACGGACTAATTACATTTTTTACGGCAACTAGCCTAATACCTATCGTTTTTATTTGTTGCATCTTATTTAGTATCACCACACATGGGCCACATACCAGGGCCACAAACGACGCCAAGAGAAGCTAAAATCGGCCACAAAGGAAGCTGAAGCACGCGACAGCCACTTGTGGCCCGTGGCTGCTTTCTTTTAACCTATACGAGCAGTATCATAATGGACTCTGATGAAGAAGATGCGCGAGTGGCGTGTGGTGGCGTTTAGTATCGTTTAGTGGGCAGTGCAGGTTACAAGAAGCTGGAAGCCGCGATTTGAAGCGTGTGGCGGCCATCAGCAACTGAAGGACACAGGCATGGTTCTAGTGGGTAAAACTCTGTTACGAAATCTCGGTCTACCCTAGATACAGGAGTAGTCCCTAGTAGTAGTGGAACAACGTTAGGTCATCATCTTCATCATCATTTCAGCCGAAAGACGTCCACTGTTGGACATAGGGCTCCCCCAAGTGTCACCACAATTAACATTCTTGTGCGTCTCGCAACCATCGGATTCCTGCAACCCTTACCAGTTCATCGATCCATATGATAGGAGGCCTTCCAACGCTACGTCTTCCGGTGCGCGGTCGCCATTCCAGAACCTTTCGGCCTCAACGGCCATCTGTTCTGCGAGCAATGTATCCTGCCCATTGCCACTTAAGTTTGGCAATTCTTCGTGCTATATCAGCAACCTTGGTTCTTCTGCAGATATCCTCATCAGATCACAACGCTAGGTACCTAACTAAACAATAAAATATCAATACCCAGCAAACAACAATAAATAATTGCTTTTCATATCCATAATCGGGCACTAGTGCATCAATGTTGATTAATTCACCTCCATATCGCGTCATTAGCTGATCAAAGGCTGCACAAATCGACTCTGTTCATTAATCAGTGAGTGCTGATGATTCACAATGGATACTCATGGCCATAGGGGAAGTTTGTTAAAAGGTAGATGGAACATTACATACATGTAAGTATACCTAGTATTTTTTTGAGGTGGTAAATCATGTGATGACTTCTCTTTTTGCTCTAAGGCGAAGCGTGAGGGCCTGTCAAACTTTTACTGAATAAAACCATACCTATATTCCTTCTGTTGCTATTTGTGTTCTAGGATTATGCTGCCCCCGTTAGTAAAAAAGATGCATCTAACATTTTTTCCAGAGTTTAATTATATACATTGTCAGAATCAGGACATAATGGCGCACCTGCCTGTATTTTTTATATTTTGCTAACTTCCTCTAGTGCAATTTTAACACAAGGAAAAAAGGCTTGATTTCCCGTTTCATTCATTAAAATTTTTTTTACCCGTTTTCGTTTTTGTTAGATACGTCTTTTTAACTATCAGGGGCAGTATGGGTAACAATTATACTGACTTACTGGTAAACAGTTATACTGACTTTGAGAAGCGCGTGTGGTTGACGACTCGGGCTCTGCCCAGTCGGCTACCGGCCGGCCGGATGGCGAACTACCCATTGCTAGCCATCCGAAAGTTCACAAAATCTCTGAAACTACAGAACCGATTATGCTATTTGTTTTATTTTTTGTTTCAATACTTAAATAAAGTATTTTGCAATTTTTTATTTAGTTTCACCTGTCCCGATGTTTACCTGTAATCAAATTTTGCAAATTAAATTTGATTCACTTCCCAGGTACCGATTGAACTGAAACTTTGCATGTGTAAATCATGACAATGCAAAATTAATATGATATGGAGCTGATCTAATGATGGAACCAGAAGGTGGCTTTAGGACCTTAGTAGTTAAACGACACAACCCCATCGATTTTGGGCCCGCATGATTCGTCTTGACGGGTATTGATTGTATAGCTATATGCTTGCTATAAAAAAACTCGTTTATATTGCTGATGCATAATCTTTTAAATCCATAAACACATTTTACTTTTTCATTACAGGTCTGAAAATATGTTTAGGTACTAGTCAGAATCTCTGAGTCGCGAGAACATAATAATATGCAAGAGTAACCATGAACCTAGAACCAAAAGAGCAACTGAAAGATACAGGTAGCCAGTAAAATCTAACACAACCCCTCGCTCCACTCAGAGTGAGAGAAGTTATTTGATGATTTCCGACTAAGAGAAAACTTAAACTATTGGTTACAATTATGATGAAGACCAATCTAAGTTTATAAACTTATTTGAGTCCATTCCGTGATATCTGAAAAGCTTACTTAGCTTAATGACGTCAAATTCTTGTTGACTTCCAAATAGTTTGTATGATCAACTATTTGGAAGCTAAGAAATTTCTTCGGATCCTTAGGATTGTTAACAAAACCATTTATAACATGGCAGGACTTAATCTAGGAGTAATTAATAACGGAGTTAATCAACTAGTGTAATTTCAACTGTCAATAAACTATTCCTGGTAGTTCCTCTCGTTTTACGTCACTTCTGTCTAAAGCCTGCTATATATGTTGGCCGAGCTTAGACCTATGCAAGCCTAGGCAAATATAGGCGACACAAGGCAAGCGCTTCTCTCTACACGCTCGGTAAACTTGAAGGAAACCAATTGAAGGAAAACAAATTATATATTTATTTATTTTATCTTCATGCAACACAAAGGACATAGGCGGACTTAATGCCTTAGGCATTCTCTACCAGTTACCCTAGGGAGGTGAAGAGACAATATGGTAGGCGCACAAAAAGAAAATTTTGTTTTGAAAACAAGAGTAAACAGTATACAAATAGTTAAAATACACATACATATATATAATATATATATTACATATATATATTTATATAAAGTAAAAGTAAAGTAAATGGCCAACATAGACGAGTTTTAAGGAGACGCCCACATGATGGGCGAGCGCGAGCGCCTTTGATTTGTGCAGAAAAACTGACACCACTCCGAAGTGAGGCAAATGATCGCGAGCGGCTGCGAGTTGTGACAAGCTACGCCAGAGGTCTATAGACGTTGGCGCATGTCTTTGCTCAATTAACTAGGCGAACGACACCGAGCGATAGCAAGACAAGGCGGAAATATACTGTCCAGATGTTGGTATTGGTCTTCACTCAGCAACGCTCGGCCAACGTGTATTGCAAGCTTTAGCGACGAGCGGCGCGGCGAGCGGGGCGGCGACATCGGTAAGCGGCCGCTCGGTACGCTGGCTTTATATTTTTGTTTTTACACACAGCACCGGCTTTCAAGGTCGTGAATGGGCCGTTAAGCGTTGTGGTACAAACCTTAACCCCCAATTTCTGATTTAAGCATTTGAAGTTGACTATTTCCAACTCTACTTTAGCGTGAAAACCGATGATAAGAAGGGTTTGAGACATTCTTAACTAAAATTACTTAGTTCAGAAACCTGCCCTTAATCTGTTTACAGTCATCACTTCCTAGAACAATGTTTAACGTAGGTGAATCATTTCTTTTTTTATAACAATTGCTTATGTCCTCGAAAAATAATGTCAATATCATATTCACGCTTGATATTTTTAAACTCAATTCTTTATTATTTTTTTAATAAATAAATAGTTGATGTACATAAGCGAGCGTAACTATGTGAATTAGAATGTTTTTTTTTTGCATTTGAGGAACTTTAAATGTACAAAAAAAAATTTAACACATTAATTTAATCTAACTTAAAACTAAAAATATACGAAACACATGTGTGTACAGCACACTATACATAAACATAATATATTTAATAAATAACCTTTAAACATAGATTCTATGTTTATGATATTATTATTATTTAATGGCATTAAATGACATTATTATTTTTTACCTTTTTTGCGTTACAAAAGTGACGAAATACACTCTCCTCTCATTTTGTTGTAATAATCAAAAAACATTTCAGACAACAATTTTTTTTATTACAATTTTCAATCAATATTTTCATTTATGAATAAATAAAAACAGATAACTTATTTGTGACAGACACATGCATCCTTTTCGATTTCCCGGCAGCTTCCTTCTTTCATCCACACAATAGATTCACTAACATTGTA
The DNA here is from genome assembly GCA_949319445.1 of Mythimna lalbum. NCBI lineage: Eukaryota > Metazoa > Arthropoda > Insecta > Lepidoptera > Noctuidae > Mythimna > Mythimna lalbum. Next base: position 10,732,028 of record OX439357.1, on the reverse strand, counting down.
ATATTGAATACTCTTCTATGTTAAAAGGTAAAAAAAGGGCCGTTTTGACATTATTTTGAGAAAAACCCCAGAATGTAACTTGGAACGGAACTAAAAGAAACAATAAAATAATAATTAGGGGTTTGACCACGATCTTACCTGGTGTAAAGCGATAGTTCACGATGGAGCACGCTTGCCTAGACATAACCTATTCACTCTTGACTTTAAAACCCCTAGTTTTAGCGAGAATATCAAATGATTTTTTTACCCACTCCCCTCCGCTAATGTACTATCGCTTGCTTTGCATAGACTTTGTAGTATTTCTAACGTTCAATTTAAAAATTTTATTTTTTTAAGTCATAGAATAGAACAAAATTTGTTGTTTATGATGTTAGTAACATAGCCCTGAGAGGTTGCCAGTGTTTTAAAAATAACCCTGTATACCTACCTACCCACTTGCTACCGCCCACGGCTTCGTGTCCATTAAATTAGTATTTCCCATTTTTAAGAGTCGTTAAAAAATTTTAACAGTTTTTATGGGTTTCGCATTTATTTTTCTTTTAAAAAACCCATTAAAGCGAACAAAACAAAATAAAAATGATCAAAATATATAGGTATTTTGAGTTGACCGAGAGTAATGAACAGTACTTTATTTTTATACCTGTATATGTATAAAGGTGAGTATAGACTACAACATTTACTTGTAACAGAACAACGAGCCGCTCTACGATATGTTCTAGTGTATCATCCTTTTACGAACTAAACGTCGAGCACGCTCGCTTTGTTACAAACCAACGAACATATTGGTGTAACATTTCGTCGAGCGTATTGGTGTAACATTTCGTCGAGCATATTGGTGTAACATTTCGTCGAGCCACGAGTGCGGGCGATGCTCGATTGCGGGGTGAAATTTAAAAAAAAATGAACGCAAGGTACAACAGAATGTTGGAAAAAGCACACTCGCTGTGAGCATTTCCGTAACATAACGCCGAGCATTCGCAGGAACGACGTTACATTACATGGAAATGCTTTGGAAACTGAGCTTTTGCCTGTATTGTACCATTCGTAAGAACGTCACATTACACAGAAATGCTCCAGAAAATGTTGTAGTCTATACTCACCTTAAGACTAGCAATCCCGATAGACATTGTTTTCCAATATTTTTTAAACCAGTCACAAGTTTCATTTGTAATTTATTAATTTAATTATGTTTCAAACACTTTAAATCGAAAAGAACCAATACAGATTGAAGAGGACAAACGTCCTAGGTCTTAATACAAGGTGTAAGGGACAACTCTCCGCAAACTTTAAGGGCTTGCTCAGTAGACGAAACTGCACAAGACCTGACCCAAGACCTGACCTGACCTTGCACAAGATTTTTTTTCAGGTAACGAAAAAAAAATTCAGCCTCATCATACAAAAATGTATAAACTTGATTGGACAGTTTGTATGGACAAGCCTATTATTATTGGGTATTAGTATTTTCATTTGTTTATTTATCTCAGGACCTGGTCCTGGACCTTTGGGAGTATTTCAAAAATCTATCACCAATAAAAACAACATGGAGTTTTTTTCCTGTTTTTCTCCAAACCATGAAGTAAAATAACTTTGAAGTTTTCTGGGTTTTGAATGAACACAATTAAGTGAAATGCGAAAGAGTACAAATCAATATGGCTTCGAAAAAATGTGAAATGCAAATTACCTATTTCAAACAAATTTAAACTTTCACAACAAAATTATAATTGTGCTCTTATCTTTCCCTTTATTTCCATAATAATGGATTTCTATATGAGTTGCGTTTATTCAAGGTCCAAGTGTTATTTTGTCCCTTTTAAGTGCCTTTATTAAGATCTGATTGAAATTCCTATTTTATTTAATCAACTAGCTTCTGCCAGCGACTTCGTACGCGGATCCTGTTACTTATGCCAGCGACAACGGGGTCGTCAAAATCAAAGATCTGAAACGTCTGATGTCAAATTCTAAGAGCCCGGGGACTGGAAAACAACGTGATGCGTGAGACGATTCGAGACGTTCCAGATCTCTCCCTTCCACTGAGTTACACGTGTTATTGTGAGTCAACCATAAAAGATAGACATATGCTGTCGTAGGACATTTTTTATATAATTTTGAGGAAAACATTTCTGTTATACATGATTTTTGTGTAGCTTTAACCATTAAGACTGCAAACGCGACGGAAGCTTAAAAAATGGAGTAATTTCTTCCGTTTCCCCAACATTTCCCTTCACTGCTCTGCTCCTATTGATCGTAGCGTGATGAAAAGTATACTATAACCTGCTCAGGAGTATGAAGAATGATTGTACCAAGTTTCGTTAAAAGTCCGCCTAGTAGTTTTTGTTTCTATAACGAACATACAGACAGACAGACAGACAGACAAAAATTTTACTGTTTGCATTTTTGGCATCAGTATCGATCACTAATCACCCTTGATAGTTATTTTGGAAATATATTTCATGTACAGAATTGACCTCTCTACAGATTTATTATAAGTATAGATATAAATAGATTAGGACTTATTAAAACGTTTTTATAAAAAAATATAACCGACTTCACTAAAATATTGAATTGAATTTGAGGAGTTCCCTCGATTTCACTAAGATTTCATCATTAGATCCCATCCCAACCTGGTGACTATGGGACCATTTGGGAAATATAATTAAATACCCTTTCCAACAAAAAAAGATTTTTTTTTAAATCGGTTGGCAAGCGACGAAGTTATACGCGAACAAACAAAAAAAAAATACAAACATCCAAATTGAGAACCTCTCCTTTTTTAGAAGTCGGTTAGAAACTGAACGAACCAGGACTTGCGCGTGGTCACTGTCCAAAAAACTGGCGGCATCGCCACGCTGTATTTAGACAGTTTTTGACAGTGTGGCGATGCCGCCAGTTTTTTTATTTTAGCTTATCTTGTGTCCAAGGTAAAAGTCAACCGAATAGACCGTATATAAATCCTTACATAGTTTTGTGAGCACTTGCATCACATAATCCGAGAGTTGCAACCCCAAACGGTTTGAAAACAGCTGTTAACCTTACCTTCAAAACTTAAATAATAAACGTTTATTTCGGACGTTTTCGTTTACACGTAATACTTACAATACTCAATTAAACAAAAAACCACAACAACAATATAATTTTAGTAGTAAAAATTTTCATTCTAAACATTTATTATTAAAAAAAAACTTGGCCCACTCTAGGATTTACTCCTTTATCACGGGTGCGTTCACAAACATGTAAACTCACATATTATATACAAGAAACCCAGACTCAGAAAACTATCTTTAGGCTATAAAAATATTTGTTTCCTGCGGGAATCAAACCCGCGATACGCTGCACAGCAGTCAATCGGCCAATCGGGCATAATTCCTGCAGGAATTTCGCGAGTAGGCCACACAAAACAAATAACAATTTATTTTTATACAAAACCACAAGACAATACAAACAATAAATAAATGAAAAACATTGACATTTGAATCAATTGTTAATTACAAGTGATCTTCAAAGAAAACATAATTGAAAAACCGAGGGTTTTTCTCTGTTAAGGCAAATGTTGGTTGATAAAGGACTTAATTGATTTTGTTATTTCCAATCAGTTTTAAAAGGCCAAAAATACAGAATTAGAAAAGTAAATGGATTTTTTCATCTTCACATTATATGCTACTTTTAACCCTGAAATAAAATTGGCCGTTTCGTTTCTAAAGACATCTCTGCCATCCATATAAATGGTTAACTCACGGTCAAGGAAATAAAAACATAATTATGGAGCCTAAACCGATATAGTATATACTATATTGGTGTGTCGTTTAACTACCAAGTTCCTATAGCCAACTTCCGGTTCCATCATCAGATCAGCTCCTTGTCACAATAGTTTTGCATTGTCATCTGATTTACACATGCATGTAAAATTTCAGCTCAATCAGTAACCGGGAAGTGGGTCAAATTTAATTTGTAAAATTTGATTACAGACAAACATCGGGACAGGTGAAACTAAATAAAAGCTTGTAAAATAAAACCTTATTAATATGATGAACTCTTAAAAAATATTTCTATGAAGGCTAACTGCCATGCTGCGTTGCTTACAGCCGAATGAACTGAACTACTAAGTGAGAAAATATTTTCTAGTCCATTGAAGAATATTTTAATAAAGTTGAAAAACGGTGCTTTCTGGTTGATCCGGTGTTACACAGACCTAGTTCATAGTAATAAATAGTGTTACTCTTCAAATATTTTAATTTGAATAATTTTTTAACTACAAGTAGATGGAGATGGGATCATTTCGGCCAAGAGACGTCTACACATAGGCCTTCCCGAAGTGTCGCCACAATGACCGGTACGTCTCGCATCCGTCAACTATCCGTGACCATAGCGTCATCGTGTGACTGTGGGAGGATTTCCAACGCTGCATCTCCCGGTGCGAAATCGCCACTCTAGAACCTTTCGGCCCCTTTGACCATCTGTTCTGCGAGCAATGTGCTCTGTCCACCTTGCCAAACGATACTGCCTCCTAAGATATAGGATCTTAGGATCCTAGTTTAGGAGTCAGGGTTCAAATGTTTAAGTTGACCATTGTATTATTTTACTTTTAAGTCAAACTTGTATTTGTGATAGTTAAGTTTGGCGATTCTTTGGGTATTTAAATTTCTTATGTACATACATATATAATATACTTTTCTTACTTTCTAGGAGTGAATGTCTTCCGGCATGCGGTCACCACTCTAGAACCTTAAGGCCGTTAATAAAAAAATCCGTTTGGCTGTTACTATTCAACCTTGAGCACCAGTTTCTTCGATTTTACGAATTCTACCCTACGTAGGGTAGCCAGCCTTTCGGTGATTTACAGGATGCATTTTGGAATTGAATCCTTTGATTTCGCCATCTCAATTCTACCATCGGACAAACCGACGTACGACGAGTACTTACCCACACATTGTTGATACCTCTATGGTCCGGACTAAGCGTTTCGTTTCGTCGTTTATACCGCGTACGTCGAAAGACTGGAACAATCTGCCTGCTGCGGTCTTCCCGTCCTGCTTCACTGCTTACCATCAAGTGGGATCACAGTCAAACACTAGTTCATATCAATAAAAATAGTCAAGTGTTTCTTAAAACCTCCTCTAAAGTATTCGAGCAACAATCGAGCATAAAGTTCAACAAGAGAGGTTTAAACTGCTAACTGCACGTCATACGATATTTACTCAGCACAAGCGCCAATTAAACCTTTAACGGAGACATAATACTGTATTTTACGTTACTGCTGTCATACGACGCTTACTTATGGCTTTTACGACTTTTTGATGCTGTTTTGTTTTGTAAGAAAACGCCATCTGCAAAGATCGTTATCTTTTAAAAAAAATAAGATGATGCCCCTTACTAGACATAGCTCTGTGTGTCTAGGGTGCATAGAGTGAACCGATTACCTGGTGAAGGTTACGAGAATCCGATGGAAGCGAGAGGCACAGGATCGTTCATTGTGGAAACATTTGGGGGAGGCCTATGTCCAACAGTGGACGTATATCGGCTGAAACGGTGATGATGATGTCTAGAGTATATTTACAAACATGTAATCTCACATCCATTTTTTTTTGTTTTTGGTGGGAAAATCATCAAATGACATTACGGGGCACTTGGGCGGATTGAGAGATAGTGTCAAACTTTTACTGACTTACACCCCACTCCTTTTCTTTCGATGCCTTTCTTACCGGACTTGAATCTCCGTTAAAGGAGCAGACCCTTACCCCAGTAGGCTTCAATTGTCTTTTAATTATCTCACAAATGGTGTAAAAAGTAGATTATGCAACACGGGGATAAAGCTGTCTTTGAATTGGGCGGCTTGAATTCCTCACTTCACTCAAGTTTCTTTATTAACTCCCTCACAATGCTCGGGAGTTAATTATATTAATCCCTCACTTTCGTTCTGGATTAAACTTAGCAACCTTCGTTTCGTTCGCAATTCAACATGCCACCCGCGACTTAAAGACACCGCTTTATCCCCTAGTCACATAATCTAATATTTTTCATGCGGCATTCTAACGCGCTACACTCAGTACTGGAGTCAATCGCTCAACCACTTCGCTTACCATGTCGTCCAAAAGTCCGTAAGTTGAAAGGGTGATGCTTACTTACCCGTTAATTTGTGCCTTTAAGGAATATTATCAACTTCCTCAAAATTTCAGTTAAAAAAGTCCACTACTAGACATAGACCTCCATAAGGAACCGCCAGAGTGACCAGTCCTAAATGTCTCGAATCCGTCGGATACTTGCGACCTCACCTACTCTTCAGTCCGGGATTCCGATCCCGATTTCCGGCCACCGTAGACGCGGGCTCGCGGACGGCGAGCCATGGGTAGCTCTCGCTGTCCGATCGTCCGGTAATGGACCGAGCCCAAGACGTTGACTGCGCGCCTCAAGGAGTTGTCAGCAACAGCAGAGGCCCAGCTGGGTCGAAGCCTACCGGGGCCAGGGTTATCCAAAAGGAAACTCGTGCCTTGGTTTGAAGGCTAGAAGGAACGGGGTGGGTTTTTAGTCAGTAAGAGTCTGACACTATCTCCCGCTCCACCCAAGGGCGGGGGTTGTCATACGTGCCCACCGTAAAAAAAAAACCTACTCTTCAGTACACCGTGTTCCTACAAGGAACAAGGTGGACTGAAGACTACACTATCGATTTGTAACAATAAATTTAAAAAATAAAGTACCTTTTTTTAAAACTCGTATTAATTTTCTCATGTATGTTATTAATTTCTCTAAGAAAACGTCAGCTGAGCGACTTCAATACCTACAGGTCTGTAAGTAGTAGTCGGCGTTGCGTACTAACTACCATCATGTATAGTGTTTCATGTGTGTGTGTAAATTTTGATCGACCCTCCACGGGATTAAAACGATCAAAATTTAGCTGAGTATACCTATAGATTTATTTATTTGTTTATTTAAACTTCATGTACAGTACTGGTACACAGGCGCTTAATGCAACAAGGCATTCTTTATCAGTAAACTTTTGGGTTAAAAAAGACATAGAGTGAGGTTTTTTTTTATTGTTGATAGGGTCGCGCTTGACCACTATCTCACCTGATGGAAAGCGACGATGCGGTCGACGATGGAACGCGCTTACCTAGAAGAAGCCTATTCACTCTCGATTTAAAGATTCCCGGGTTGTAGTTATCAGGAAACACAGACTCTGGCAAGGAATTCCACTCCTTAGCTGCACGCATAATGAATGTGTTTCCTAAATGTTTTGTGCTTGTAGGTGGGATGCCCACTATGTACCATGAGGTTCGTTTTTATAGATATCGAAGAGTTAAAACAAATACATATTTACGTTTACATAATTCCATTCCAAGTGAGGGATAGTCCCGTTGGTCCATTCCACGTCATATAAAAAACTTGGATTGAATATTACCCCCAAGAACTTTCATAATAGCGGTACATCATTAGACCCATATTCAGAGGTAGATGCTGAAGTAACTCTTGCCATGTTCGCACATACTTATGTATGTAAAACAGGGCTCTAAACATAGAGTAAGTTAGAAAGAACAGAAGCAACATTCGCTTCGAATGCTTTTAAATACCTCGGGAATAGTTTAAGTGAAAATTTTTTTGAATCAGATCATGATACTATCAAAACCAATTTAGCGGATTGTTTTTTTTTTCAGTACGGTCCGGTTCAGCTTGTGATGTGATGCGAAGGGTTTTAAGAAAGTGAAGCAAAAAAAAATTGAAAAAAAATTGTGGTATCGCTTTTTGGCTTAATATAATAGCAAGCGTAAAAAAATACTTGGAAACTTTTTCTATTCCGATAAGCATTTCATTGTTAGCTCAGATCAGTCCCATCTCCAAATCCGATTGCGTATTATTCGACAAATCTACGCACTTACGACGATCCGAGATAATTACTTTACTACTAAAAGATGAGAACAAACAACAAACTTCATTTCTTTTATGTGCTCTACACCATTCACACCAGAGTCCTACCACGAGTTCTTTTAACGTGATTCACTTGACGACCTAATCTGCACTGTGAAAGGGATGAAGATATACGAGTACCTATACAAGGGACAGCCCTCCGCAAACTTTTAGGGCTTGCTGAGTAGACGAAACTAAACAACCTTCCACAAGATTTTTTTTTTAGGAAACGAAAAAAATCAGCCTCACCATACAAAATGAACTTGATTGGACAAATTGTATAGCGAGAACGATTTTTTTTTCGTTTATTGAAAAAATTTTTTGTGGAAGGTTGATCAGTTTCGTCTACTGAGCAAGCCCTTAAAGTTTGCGGAAGGCTGTCCCTTACATCTTGTATAGAGTTAATTGGCTTCATCCCTCTTTCTCGCTCACACGACTAACATTTGTATGACGCTTAGGCTAGTTGCCGTAAAAAATGTAATTAGTCCGTCTTTTAGATTATTAAAAAATAAGGGACACGTATTTATTTAAATCTAAATTAAACCAAAAATGACAAAGATATAGCCCATTAAAGTTACGTGTAACGTCACGCCGCCGTGCTGCATTTTTTCGCACGAGGTGACGTCACACGTAACTTTAATGTGCTATATCTTTGTTATTTTTTGTTTAATCGAAAAAAAAAACTAGTCCAATATTTTTTTATAACCTAAAATACGGACAAAATAAAATGTAGTTATTTTAACCCTGGAAACTATCCTATTATTTTCGTATCGTGAGGTTTATGGGCAAACCCGCTGACAGTAGCCAGTGTAAAATAATGTTGACAACAGGTTTAAAAAAGAGTGCAGCATTTATTTTATTCTTTGTGAAAGTAATTGAATCAATGAATAAATACATTTCTGCAGTTTTGGCAGAACGTTCAATAAGACTTTTGTGGTCAAACTCGAACATATTTTTACGTAAAAAAGATGAACGTGACATAAATTCGTAATTCATACTCTGACATTGCAGAGACAATTTACTCTTTGAATCTTAGGCTCAACTCACACTGGTGAAGAGTCGATGCGTTACGTCACGTCCATTTTAAACGTCCAGTCTAAGGGTCGGTGAAAACGTGTCAGCGACCCTAGCCACTGGTGGCTGCCGCGCGCAACCGCCACAGTTGTAACTGTGTCAACCACCAGTGACAGCCACCAGTGTCTGGAAGCTCTGCTGCTCAGTCTTACGATGGACGATACATTGTTGGACATAGGCCTTCCCGAAGTGTCGCCATAATGACCGTTCTGTGAGTCTCGCATCACCAAGTCATCGGTTCACCTTGTGTGTGGAGGCCTTCCAACACTGTGTCTTCCGGTGCTTAGTTGCTACTCCAGAACCTTTCGACCCCTTACCTTGATAGGAAAATAGAGATAACTCACTTACTTTCTTAAGGAATATTGAATGTTGATTTTAATTAATTAAACCCATTTTCGCTCTCTCATTACTTTCTATTGTGTCTTTAATTATTTTACGATATTCGAAATATTAAATGAATTTTGGATTTTAGTGTAACGTCTAAGAATAACTAACTACTATTTCCAAAAATCTGAGATTTCTCTAATTACTGTTATGACTTGTTGAAATATCAAATCGCTCATTAACAAAGTTTGCGTTCATTAAGACGCAATTTGGCGATGTGGAGTATTTCGAAGCCTGATTGTATTTTGTTTCTGCAGGTATATGAGGTAGCTTTTGCCCGCAGCTTCGCCCACGTACATAAAATATAGCGTATGTCACTCAAGAATAAAGCACTTTTCTATCGGTGATAAACTTTTTCGCACTCGGACCAGTACTCTCAGAGATTACCTCCTACAAACAAAAAAATCTTTTACCTCTTTATAATATTAGTGTAGATGTAGATACAGTTATAATATGTACGTACATAGTATAATTGACTGGCCTGTTAGTCTAGTGGTTAGTGACCCTGACTGCTATGCCGGAGGTCGTGGGTTCGATTCCCACCTAAGACAAATGTTTGTGTGATAAGCATAATCATTTGTTCTGTGTCTGGGTGTAATTTATCTATAATATGTATTTTTCTCTGCATCGCCCAAAGGTTGACTGGCAGAAAATGCCTAAGGCATTAAGTCCGCCTTTTGTGTGCATAAAGCATTAAATAAAAAATAAAATAAAATAAAATGTATGTATTTAGAAATATATACGTATGTTTATATTTCTAAATACACCACTGGGTCTAGTACCCATAACACAAGCTCTGCTTAGCTTGAGACTAGATAACATAGTAAAGTTTAATATTGACATTATTAATATTTATATTTCTTCATCATCATCATCATCACATTAGCCGAAAGACGTTCACTGTTGAATATAGGCCTCCCCAAAGTATCAATCACCATAACTATCGGTCCTGTGCGTCTCGCATGCATGAGATTCCCGCAGCCCTCACCAGATCAGCGGAGTCCATCAGGACTCCGCTACTGATTGTCGAAGTTCAGGATCTCGATGTACGCCAGTTCGAAAGTTCACTGGAGCGAAGTGAACATTCAGTAGCGGAGTCGTGCATCGGTCCACCTTGTGGGCATCCAACACTGTGTCTTCCGGTACGTGGTCGTGGTCGCTACTCCAGAACCTTTCGGCCCCATCGACCATCTGTTCTGCGAGCGATGTGCCCTACCAATTTTCTGGTATTTAAGTTTCTTCGCGAGACCCAAGGGCTGGCTTCTACCTCGGTCAGAGATTAAGCATTGCCATAAAGTGGTAATGCCGCCAACCTTTTGGGCACACTTCCAATCGACAGCGATGCGGAAGAGTTTTGTAACGTCTTATTTAGGTTAGAAATAATATCATTAATTCTAATAAGAAACTAATTATTTCTTATGTAGGTACATAATTATATGAGTAATATACTTTTCTTAGCTACTTATTTGAAGTTATTCTGTTCAGTTTTATGTTCTCTAACATAACTTTAACAAGAACGTCAAATGTTTAAGGATAATAAACTGGTTTTCCTTGTAAGCTATCGGTAAGTTTTACCGATAAGTTTCTTACAAGTATACCGGGTTTTATGTTTTGTAAAAAGTCATAGAACAAAACTTGTTGTTAATTTTGTTAGTAATACAGTCATCATCATCATTATTTAAGCCGATATACGTCCACTGTTGGACTTGGCCTCCCCCAAGTGTCGTCTCGCATCCATCGGTTTCCCGCAACCTTCACCAGGTCATCAGTCCACCTTGTTGGAGGCCTTCCAACGCTGCGTCTTCCGGTACGCGGTCACCACTCTAGAACCTTTCGGCCCTAACGGCCATCTGTCCTGCAAGCAATGTGCCCTGCCCATTGCCACTTAAGTTTAGCAATTCTTTGTGTTATGTCGGCAACTTTAGTTTTCCTGCGGATATCTTCATTTTTGATTGGATCACGCAGGGAAACTTCACATAACAAACCACTATTTTTTTGCTAGAATAAAAGCAACCTACTTAATTGTATACCTTTCAGGAAAAAATCTCAACAAATCCCTTCAGGGCATTATTATTTTTCCTCAACATCAAATCTATTACAAAATCGAATTTTACATCATCATTAAAATCTGAGTAACTTTTTCATAATATTATTACGTCCTTTCTTCATAAATAATTAAGTTTATATTACTTTACCCTTTAAATTTAACAGTATTATAGAATAAATAGCGGACAGGGTAAACGTTGTTCCGCCATTAAATTAGTATCAAACGAAATAATGAAGGGTGGGGGGTAGAAGGGGAAAAATATCTAAAGGCCTATTCTCAGACTTACTAAATATACACAAAAAAATATATCATAATAAAATCGGTCAAGCCTTTTCAGAAGTTTTCGATAAAAGACACTGTAACACGAAATTTTTATTCATTACTAACATTGGCCCACGGTTTTGCCCGTGTACATAAAGCATAGCCTATTTCACTCAGAAATAAAGCGGCTTACTAACGGGGAAAAAAAATTAGCAATCGGACCAGTACTTTCAGTTATTACATCCTGGTAATTATTTTTACTGTTTTTTTTTCATTTGTAAAAAAAAGTTCGTTTTAAAACCTATTTATAATATTAAGTGTAGATATTAGACTAACTGTACCGGTAAAGGTTGTTTTCAAATATAAAAGAGAAAAATGGTCAAAAAAAACTACCTATGCTGAGACTAGGTACTTAGTATGCCCAAAAAAAATCATAAAAATCTGTCCAGTTATTTTGGTAGAGTCTGATAACTACCTCAAGATTTTTATATATTAGATGCTAGCTTTTGCCCGCGGCTTCACCCGCGTTTATAAAATATAGCCTTTGTAATGTGAAAAATTTTAGCAATCAGACCAGTACTTTCAGAGATAACCTCCTACATAAAAAAAAAACAAACTTTACTCCTAAATAAATTACTGTACTAAAGTACTAATAACTACTGTACTTCTTAATAGATTAGAGGAACAAGAAGATTGTAATGAAGTGATCAAAACGATAGGTATCGATATACTCCATTTTATTATTTAAATAAAATATGAAACGAATGTTCAATCATTACACAATAATGCTTTATTTAGTATTGCAACAATTCAATACATACTATTTCATTAACATCGATTTAACATTTTAAATACATATTTTGAATAATCAAATTTTAATGTAGCTATGATTAAGTGTGGGCATCCGAAATTGAAGAACACCCAGCCTATATTTCAGATGCAGACACTTTAAATGTACTATTTTCATTTACATTTAAGAGTAACTTCAGGAAATAAATGAGTTTAAGGAAATAAATATAACTGTTTATAAATTTATTTATATGTTTAATAAAATATTTTTTATACATTTTGAGACCCACTTTACAACAGCTATTCGTTCTAACTACATCAATAAAATAACACTAAAATACCTATTTATATTTGAGATCAAAATATTATAAGCGTATTATGCTTCAAGAGAAATATTTTTAGAAGTAAAATGTTTAACTGACATTTTTTTTTTTCTAAAATTTAAACCTATAAATACTTATTCCATTTTTATATTTTTTAAAACATCAGTGCACCACATGGTTTAGCCTCATTAGAAAACTTTAGCCCGTCCAAAATATTTGAGAAGAAGAAATACATAGAATGAAAAACCGCGGTATGAGACACGCACTGCCCACTTATTTCAAAATTTACAGTATTAAAATTGACAGATTAAAATACAGGCATTTCTAGCAGTTCAAAATTAATATATCGAAATCACTACCGAGAATTCATGCAAACAATCAAATGTGCAAATCTTGGAATCAACAACGTATTTATTAAAAAAACTGCTATCCACTGCCTGTTAAGTTCCCAATAAAAAATCTCATACGGCGGTTAGCACAGCAATGTAAACGTAACAAAGAGATTACGACTGGCAGTCGTGGCACGCTTCAGCGGACCTCTTCCTTCTGCTGTCCTCAGTTTCCTCAAACTCATTCTCATTGACCTCTTCGCTGTCCCTGCCAAGCCTGATGAAGTGATCCCTCGCTCGGCTTTTCCTCTGAGGGTATCCGCTGGCGGCTACGTCAGAATTTTGCTCGAAAGAGTTCTTCTCGTCTTCTGCAGAACGTCCAAGGCGGATAAAGCTGGGGTCACGTCCAAAACGAACGAAGCTTGCTGATTTCTTGGTCATGGGAGTGTCGTAGTCTTCTTCGTATGCTCGTAGGATGGAGACCAGGTCGTCGGTGGATAGGGTGAGGGGCTGGGAGCGACCGAAGCGGAGGAAACTGTCGGCGCGCCGAGTGGACCGCTGGAATGCTTCTCTGAGGTCAGCTGCTGAAGGTTCTGCGGGATATGATCTGCCGAATCTGTTGGGGTTAGAGGAAATCATGTTAATAAGATACATTTTATAGAGAGTCTGAAACAACAGGATACTTTAGCGGTTCGTGGTTCCTTTTAATGCTGCAAAAGACGACATCTGACAGTGATTTTTATGAGACAATAATAGCAACGGCAATCTATTTCTTCACTCGTTTACCTGTTCATCTTTTTAAATAAATAAGGATAACATTGTGACCTTATAAATGGAGTATTGTAATTCACAGAACGTGGCCAAATATACGATCAGTGAAATCCTTATAATCTTACAAGAAAAATGAAGAAACTGGGAACCATTATTCAATGGGTTGCAAAAGAGAATGTTGTTCCCTATCCGTACACTGTTTTGCCACCCATTAATTATAAATTACATAGGCTCTTGAATTCAGGATTTGAGTTCAAATGCTGCATTTGGCTCGGAAGACCAGCGTCAAAAAAAAATCTGACCAGCAATATTTTGATCGTTATATTGTTTTTTTTTTTTATAATTGTTACTTTTTTCTTTGTTTTAAATGTAGGGGAGGGCGGGGCTGGTACTAACAAATTTTGTATTATAGTTTATATTTTCTTTGACAATGAACTTTTTAGTCTATTTTTTTATTGAAAACATGCTTTGGTTATTCAGCTATGATATTAGTTTCAAAATACATCCGGTATGTAAGTGCTTTCAGAAAGCGAGCTGTGAAAACCAAAAAAGTCATTTGTTAATACATGCCCCGCATTTGGGGCAAATATTAACGGAGCTGGGGTACGTATTAACGTAAGGGGCAATTATTAACATAGACAATTTTTTTATGAAATACTTAAATAAAACATCATTTACACAAATAAAAATGTTTTATTATAGATATATAGTTATACATACATATATTTTAAGCCTAAACAAGTGAACACACAATTTAAACTTAACGTTTTAAAGTTACTAAACTTTTCATAATCAACAATCTTTAAAGTTTTTATAAATCAGTACTAATTAACCACTATATCTACTGAGTATTAGAGCTTTAAATCCTTCAAATATTTATTAAAATAGTTTAAACTTAACAATTAAGTATTACGTAATCAGTCACATAAAGTTTTTGGTATCAACAGTGTTAACAATCTCAATGAGTTACCTTAAACAATAAAGTATTTAAACCTACATTTATCAACAATTCTTACAGCGTTAATTAATACTTTTTAGAATCAGTCAGTCTTAAAGTTATACTAGTTTAAATGATCTTTACCTAATTTGTACTTAAAAGTAGACAGGAAATATGTACCTGTCTAGTTTGTTTTTGTCAAAAATTAATCAGAATACTCATCATCTGAGAAACAGTTGAGGCATATGTATTTTCTGATATCACCCTTAATACAGGTGATGTGAGCCCATCCTTTGCATAATATACATTGTATCCAGTCAAGTCCAGATGTATCGTCATTATAAGACTCGGCGCAAACTAAACAGCAGCAGGTATCTTCTTCACTGTCATCCTGAAGAATATGCTTCTTCACCTTTTCTACTTCTTCTCGCCGGGTTGATTTACCTTTACCTTTACCTTTCCCTTTGCCCTTATTTTTAGTTTCAGTCTGACTGATTTTTATCTTTTTACATGATTTTAATTTTGCTTCTTCCTCTAAGGCCAATTTTTCGGGAGTATCAGTGAGAATAGTGGATTTCCTTGAACGCTTTCGTTTAGATTCGACACGTGGAGGAGCTTTTGGAAGCAGTCTTACTATTTCTATATTAAACTTTTCTGTAGGCTTCGTATTTGACGGTCCTGGTTCATTTGGCGGTGCTGATTCATTTGACGGCCCTGGTTCGCTCGACAGTCGCTGAAAATTTGATGGTCCCGGCTCATTCGATGGAACATGCGATAGCTGATCAATAACCTCTGAAACACTTATGTGAATGTCAGGCATGTTTTCTAAAATTTCATTTTGAATTGAAGATTCTAGATTAAGTGATACTTCTTCTGGATTGACAGAAGTATCTCCTGGCTGAAGGGATCCCTGGTTTTCCATCGAAGCAGTATTTGGATCGGGACGATCAGTTACAAATGATGGCGCAAAGTCACAATCTTGAAATACATCTTCATTGCACGGCCAAATGCCAGCTTTTTTAAATGAGTTGATGATATTGTTTTGAGTGAATGCCAGAGGAAATGCTTCTTTCACAATTCCAGGGAGATCGTAGATCGTCATTGTCTTCCCAGGATGATTAACCATCCAGTTCGTTTGCTGTCGGCTAATATAATTCTTAAACGGTCCATACACACCGACATCCAGTGGTTGAAGATTATGGGAACAATGTGGAGGGAAAGACAAAAGAATGATATGGTTGTTCTTTGCCTTCGTGACGACCTCCACATTGACATGAGAATGATGGTTATCCAACAACAATAAAACTGGTTCCTGCTCTGATGTTTTAACATGTTTCAGAAAGTGGTCAATAAATTTCGAAAATTCTTTTTCAGACATCCAGCCGGAACTATTTCCTAGACCTACACACCCGGGTGGCCCATTTTGGATGAATAAATCACTATATCTGATCCGTGGAAAAATGAACATACATGGTATGAAATTACCAATAGCATTTGCCGCTGCCGCAATTGTGACGAGAGTACCCCGTTCTGCAGATGTGACAGCTCCTACCTGCTTGGAACCTCGTTGAGCTACCACTTTCTTGGGTTTCTGCACCGTCGTCACTCCTGTTTCATCTACGTTCCAGATTCTACTCGGAGATATATTGTATCGTTGAAGAACTTCTCGATATTTTTCAAAAAATGAATGGACATTTGTACGGTTAAATGATGTTGCTCTGCTTAAGCTTGTCGCCTCAGGACTCCGAATAGACAAGGATGCGTTGCGTTTCATAAAACCAGCGAACCAATCTTTGCCAGCCTTTCCGTCTCTTTTCCAAGATTCTGGAATATTATCTATTTTGTATGCAATGGCAAGCTCATAAGCTAATTTTTTGACATCATCTGGTAGCAATCCAAAATAGATATTAGAACATTTCACTAAATAATCTGCTATCATTTTTTCTTGCTCAGGATTGAAAACGAGACGATTTTTTTTGTAACCCACTTCAACAGGAATCCCTTCCTTTTTTTCTTTACGTATTTAAACAGTGTTACATGACAGATATCATATTCCGTAGCAACATCTCTAAATTTTCTATTTTTTGACAGAATTTCTTCGGCTGCCAGCTCAAATACTTCTTGAGACGTCGAACCTCGTGTGCTCTTCCTTTTGTAATTTCTCATCCTATAACAAATTACAAAACACACTTATTGAACAAACCAATCGTTTAATATCAAACACCTACATATTAATACAGATTGAGCGGGGTAAGTATTAACATGTTAATACTTACCCCGCTCAATCTGTTAATTTTAGCCCTAAGGTCACTTTTTATACTTCATCAATTACAGAAAAAAATCTAGTAAAAATAATTACAAATAATTATAATAGTTTTAAAGTCAATAGAATAGAGATTAATTTAGGATAAACTTTGGTTCAATTTAGCGAATAAATAAATCTTAAATCAATTTATTACGAAGTACGAAAAGTTCGTTTACCTGTAAATCCGAGGGTCCTGTGCACAACTATCACTAGCGACGGCCGGTCGATCACTGACAAGTCAGGACACGTTCGGCTGTGTATAAAGGGTATTCTAAACCGAGTCTCATACATTTGACACTTCGCGTTTGGCGGGAATAAGCTTGTTAATACCTACCTCCGTTAAAACCAGCCCCGCGCTCCCCTATCTGGTGACTGTCGTCAAATAAATATTTCTCTCTGTATTATTTTTTCATCTTGTACAGCAGTAGTACCAAAACACAAATTACCCAGTTCATGTTATAGGTACAAACCTGATCATACTCCTATCGATAGCACTTCTGCGCCTGGCTTCAAGGTCTGGGGATCGTCTGACGGGAGATGAGGTGGCTCCCACGACCAGCCACAAGGCGGCCAGCAGTGCTACGGTCCGGGAACAACTCATGATTGGATGTGAAAAACTGGAACAAAGGAAGGAAATTCCTCACTTAATATTATAAAAGCGAAACCGCGTGTTTGTTTATTTGTTTGTTACGTCTTAACGCCTAAATGACAAAACCAATTTTGATGAATTTTGGTACAGAGATAGTTGGAACCCTGGAGACGGTCATAGGCGTTTTTTTTAAAGTGAGAAAAGGGGGAGAAAGAGTAAAGTATATTAATAAACGCGGGCGAAGCCGCTAGTTTGTGATATATTGCGAGAACTCAAAATCTGCTCGCGGTTGTCGTCAGAGTATCTACATAAGATTCTACAATACTTCGATCACATTGCAGGGAAAGATGATGGCAACCTCGAAAGGCTCATCGTAACCGTTAAAGTGGATGGGAAAAGGCCTCGTGGACGCAGCCCATTACGTTGGTCTGACCTACTCGCTTTCTCCGAAAAACGAAGTTTCGATTGAAATTTCGCGTGTTTCCTACCACGGTTCCTTTCGTTCCCAAAATTTCGCACGAACGAAAATTGTTTGACGTACCGAATCTCTAAACCTACTCTAATCTATACTAATATTATAAAGAGGTAAAATTTGTAAGTTTGTAAGTTTGTAAGTTTGTATGTAGGGGGTAATCTCTGGAACTAATAATCCAATTCTAAAATTTTTTTAACTGGCAGAAAGCTACATTATTCCTGAGTGCTATAGGCTATAAATTGTTTCTATAGCATGTATATTAATCCCGCCCGTGCTCGAGAATCTAGCGCTGAACGTGCGCAGCGTCTATCTCGTTTAAGGCAGCATGTCTCTGAGACAAGGGATAGGGAGACTAGCGCTGAGCGCTCGCCGCGGCTCACTAGGCAAAATGCCATAACATCGCAGGCCCGTGCTCAGGAATTTAGCGCTGAACGTGCGCAGCGTCTAATCGAGTGTAATCTTATTTTAAAACAAGAAATTTTCCGCGGACGAAGTCGCGGGCAGAAGCTAGTTAGTTATATTTCGAAAAAAAAAATATAATTATGACAGAGGATTTTTTGCAATTTTAACGTCAAATGAATATCGTTCGTTTACGAAAGTTTCGTTTCGGAGAAAGCGAGTAGACTCCGCACTGCTCTTGACTATACGCTATACAATGCCCTTCATACCGCAAGAGACGAAAACAGGTGGAGGAATATCGATCGAATGAAAGTTATGAAGAGGAAAGTTCACGACCCTCAGCATTGAGAAGTACGACGTAAGGAGGAGGAGGGAGGATTTGGTCTTCAAGGCTGAAGTGAATATATTCTTAACTTTTTAACTACGTCCGATATATTATCTCACAAACACTCTCGCGTTAATTCTGTCAGGGCCGCACATGCCCGATTTTGAGGCGGCCTTTTTTGTGGCTCGTGTGAAGCGGTGCCACCACACCAAAACGCTTGAAGTGGCTGCAAGCTTCACCGGACATAAGATGTATCGCGCGCTTCAGCCGTTTTTGGCGACCGCTTTTAGCTTTTTTTTTTGTGGCCGCTCAAGCATTTTTTTGTCGACGTCGCGCACTGTTCCCGCGCGCCTCAAGGAGTTGTCAGCAGCAGGAGGGGCCCAGCTGGGTCGAAGCCTACTGGGGACAGGGTTGTCCGAAAGGGAGCTCGTGCCCCGGTATGAAGACTTGAAGGAACGGGATGGGGTTTTTAGTCAGTAAGAGTCTGACACTATCTCCAAAAAAAAAAAAAACCTTTTTTGTGGCTGCGGTTTTTTTTAAGCCCGTCTGAGGGGACAGAAACGCAACAGCCAATAGTTCAACCATTATGTCAATCATTGAACCGTCGTATGTAAAAGTAAAAAAATAAATAAAAATATTAATAGTCGAATATTTCCAATCCAATGTTATGCTTGAACTAGTTTATAATGTGATATATAGTATAATAAATCAATGAATTTGATAGTAGAATAAAAGGCTATTTTATTTTGTCATGTAAAAGTAAAGCTAGAACTACATAAGAATGAGGCACACGTGTAACACGCCTGATTTGTACGTAGAACGACGTCGCGTGGCGTGGATCTAGTGTAGCTCTACAAGTCTAGTTTCCATATAAAATGTATGAAGACCGACGCGCCCAGATCGGCGTGTGTGGCACACGTGTGTGTTAGTTATGTCTTAATACTCTCCAAGTTTTTGTACAATGTGTATTTTTACTTCAAAGTTTGCGTTCAAAATTGTCTTTTTATTTACCTTTAGCAGTGTTTCTCAAACTTATGTCGCTAAATTTGCTAGGATTAAGTGCGTTGTTTGTTTTCGATAAGCTCTGTAGTAAGTAATGCTATCTCACAGAATTTTGTTCTTTATCTTTGGGATTAGGTCATAATACATGTATTCAAAACTTCATATTGAAAGTGTATTCTTATGTTCCTTCAATGAAACAGTAATGCGAGTGTAGGAGGAGGGTGAAAACGTGAACGTGGTCCCACCGAAGGAACGGGCTCATGAACGGCAAGCAATACGTAACTCGCCATCCTATATATACACAGCTAGGGTAGACGTCGTTTTTTACGGTGGGCAAAAATCATCTAATGATAACCCCCGCTCTTGGGTGGAGCGGGAGATAGTGTCAGACTCTTACTGACTAAAAACCCACCCCGTTCCTTCTAGCCTCTTCATACCGGGGCTCGAGTTTCCTTTCGGATAACCCTGGCCCCAGTAGGCTTCAACCCAGCTGGGCCCTGTTGCTGTCAACTTCTTGAGGCGCGCGGGAACAGTGCGCGCCGTCGACGTCTTGGGCTCGGTCCGGACAGTTACCGGACGGTCGGACAGCGAGCTACCACTACACTACCACTAGACCAACAGGCCAGTCGAACGTGTATTGTATTTACGTTTGCGCATCCACAGACAGAACACAGGAATCACTATCATCTGTTCTGTGCGTCCATGTATAAAAACACAGGAATTTCACTTTGATTACAGACTGTGTAACCTAAGTAACTATTCTATAAGAAGGTAAATCTGGAATGCCGAGCGAGGTACAGATGACATTTTTCAAGGAGGAATTATCTTATTTCCAGGAAAATTCAGCTTTAATTAAGACTTAGCTATGTTACTATCGAATTCCTTATCAAGAGGTCGTAAATTCGAAACGTAGCCTTTAACTTTGTTAGGTTGCGGGTTTGTTTAAAAGTGTTCCTGTAGCCCTGGAATGCAAAGAAACACAAAAAGACAACTGACGCAACATAGGTTGGTTTTAAAAGTACAATCTCTCAATTCACCCAGAGTTGGAGAAATTATTTGATTTTCCAACTCAAAAATGGCTTTGTTTTTATATTTTTACCAAAATGATAATATTTAACCCGCCTAAAGCCCACAAATAGAAATAGAACCTGATGAGGTACTTAAACATAATAAAATTTACGTGAAATCAAAAATTCGTCTGTCTGTAAGTAACTTGTAATTTGCTCACAAGTATTCACGTTTTATTTCTGTCTGTGGGATTTAAAGGAAGGCTAAGATAGGAGCTCCGCTCCACTCCCACCTTCGCCTTCTAACTTAGCCTATCCTTATCGGAATGCTCCAAAATTACGGCAATATTGCAAGTAACATATATAAATATATAAATAAATAAATATTAATTAATATATTAATAAGTAAACAGTACAACTATTTTCTACGATTTCCAATTAATTGACACGCCTACAGTGTAGATAGTTTACACGTGGACAATTATATGGTTTCACTAAACATACTCTGTTACTAACCATTACAGTATACAGTTATGCCGTAAATTTATTAGTTCGTTTTGAGTATGACGTATAGACCGTCTGGTTTTACAAGAGAAGATCTAAAATATATTTTTTTACATCTATTGACATCCCTCGCTCTTGGGCGGAGAAGGACAATTATCGGACGGTTGGATGGCGGGCTACCCATTGCTCGCCATCCACAATCCCGCGATCTAAAATACATTTGTGTTTCTTCACTTAAAAATAAGAAGTATGTTTTCAAGGCTAGACTGAACAAGCTTAATAAACTAGTGCATCACTGCTTACCATCAGGTAAGATCACAATCAAGCACTAGTTTCTTACAATAAAAAAATATATAAATCATTTATTTAATACGTAATACAGTTTATACTAGTACGGGGAACAGGGTGAATCAGTTCTGTGTGAGCTAACAATATGATTTAGCTAGTGAAGCGGTTTGTGATTTCGTATTGTTGTCTGCAATGTTGTTGGCTGTGTAAGTACGCAAATAATAGTACATTATGATATAAGCGTGTAATGTTAGTGATTACCGTTGAGGCGGTATTTAGACCCGAGCCATGGCGAGGGTCTTAAGAGAGCCGAGAATGGTAATCATTAATTACTCACGTGTATCATACGACGTTTTTCAATACACTTGTAAATAAAAAAAATGTAAAACTAGTAAACTTTTGTGGCGGTAAAAAACTGATTTCATATGCGCGCCCATTTTGTTTTTCTTTTGTTCGTGGGGGACAACCTGCGCCCATCCTGATACGATAAATGTCATAAAATTATGAGGGTGGAGAGGTTGAACACAACAGGTCGTCTAGTGTCTATGTGTCACGCAGGCGTAAACCAAGCGTATGATGACGAATACGCGTCTATGAAGCTACGCGTCTGTGGAAAGTACGTCTTACTCTTTAATTCTAGCCGACAAACGGACAAACAGAATAACAATATTAACAAGGTAACGACTTCTTTACATAGGACAGGCTGCAAACTGGACATTATGGAGATATGAAAGAAAATATTCCGGCTATTGCGGTCAGCTCATGTTGACAGTAAAATAAGGTTGTTTTAAGAAGACTTTTACAAGCTTTTATTTAGTTTCACCTGTCCTGATGTTTGTCTGTAATCAAATCTTGCAAATTCAATGTGACCGACGTCCCGGTAACCGATTGAGCTGGAATTACGCAAGCAAGTGCAAATCAGATGACACTGCAAAATTATTATGACATGGACCTGATCCGATGATAGAACCGGAAGTTGGCTATAGGATTTTGGTAGTTAAACGGCACAATCCCACCGAGTTTGAGCTCGTATGATACGTCTTGACGAGTATTAATTATATAGGTATACCCAGCTATAAAAGCTTACTATGAAAAAAATATTTTCATTAAAAGCTTGTTATTAGAAAGGAGAATTGGTGCTTTAGACCCAATGCTGAATCAACTTGTGGTATATAATATGTCATTTGAAAGGTCATAATAATAGCTTTGTTTTAATTTATGACACTAACAATGTCATACGTACAGGGAACGAATTATTACTTTAGTTACTGTCAGAGGTCTAACCCGTTTAAAGATTTTTTTTTATCTTATATCTTATTTAAAATTATTGATTATTGTAACATAAAAATACACGAAATCGATACAGTAGCCTATTATGGACATACATCTAATTCTACACTAATATTATAAAGACTTAAATGTTTTTAATTTATATTTGTTTCAAACAATAAAATAATTATTTCTAGATATAAACTTAAATTAATTAAAACTAATTTAAAAAATTAAAATAAAACCCTAAAGAATAAAAAAATAAACAAAAATGGCAATTTAGAGTAAGGCGTCGAAAAATTCCTCCGCATCGCTGTCGACTGGTAATGTACCCAAAAGGCTGGCGGCATTGCCACGCTGAATGGCAATGCTTATCCTTTGACCGAAGTAAAAGCCAGCCTTTGGGTCACGCGAAGTGTCCACGAGGCGTTTGGAAAGTTCTTTAAATAATTTGTGAGCACTCGGACCCCACGGTCCAAGAGTTTCAACCCCAAACGGCTCGAAAACATAATTACCAACAAGGTTATTATATTTCCGCCGCTTGAGGTTCTCTGCAGCCGCTGCAGCAGCACCAGCACAGCACGACGAGCTAGGAAGATGGGATGGCGCAAGAGTATCGACACAAGTAGCGTCCCACACTAAAGGCCTACCCATCTTCCATGGAAATAGAGACATACCGTCCGGTCTTTTGCCATCGTCACGTGCCAGGCCATGAGGTTCCAATATGGCCGGAACGCCGACGGTGACAAGAGCGCGACGGATGATGTCGTTGATATTTGCGTGCCGCGCTATGCGTCCCGCACTTCGGCTGCATGACAGACCGTGGTGACCGAGGCTGTTGACAACTTCGCCACAGTGGCAGCGATGAGGAGAACAACAAGGAGCGCCAAGACGTAGGGAAGTAGCGAGGCGGAAGGTAGTATCATCGAGCAAGGTGCCTATGTTCGACGACGGTAGTGCGTGAAGCCAGAGTCCCGATTCCCATTCACCCACAGCTAGCAGGCGCGCACGCTCTGCAGTAGTCACTGATGTTGCCAACAGATTTTCTTGTACTACTTTGCAAAGCGGCTCATCCCACCGTCTTTGGGAAGAAAGGTTGTCGGGCTGTTTAGAATTCGGGCAAGCGAGTCTCCAAACGTCTATAGCCTCGGTGAAGCACGGCACATCAAAATCAATCAGTGAGGAAGATAGGATATTCCTGATTAATTTTTCAGTGCCGTAAACTGAAGATATAAAAGCTGGTAAACTGATACTGGTAATTTTACGGACGCAGACGAAGTCGTTGCCTAGTATGTAATAAGTATAATGATTTTGTTTTGTTTGTAGGAGGTAATCTGTGAAAATACTGGTACGATTGCTAAAAGTTTTTCATCGATAGAAAGCTGCTTTATTCCTGAGTGACATAGACTTTTATTCTATGTAGGTACGTGAGCAAAGCCGCGCGCTAAAGCTACTATTAAATACTTTCAGGACATTTGTTTATTTAAGTTAGACTTGTTAAAAATAAAAGGCCCGTTTTGACATTTGAGAAAGACCCTAGAATGTAACTTGGAACGAAACTGAGAGAAACAATGAAATAATAAATTAGGGGTCAGATGTAGTAGTACCTAGCTATTTTAGTAGTGGATACAGTACACCGGACGCTTATCCGGTGTACAGCGGCTTCGCTAGGTAGTCAAAACAACAACTTTACATGTTGTAGGTACTGGGCACGCCACAATTATGGCGGTAAGTCCCCTCTTTGAGGCGTGGCTGGAAAGACCTCACGGCGTCCTTACCTTTCGCATGACGCAGGTCCTCACCGGACATGGCAAGTTCGGGAGGTTCCTGCATCGGATTCGAGCGGAAGAGACGCCCGGGTGCCGCCACTGTGCGGAACGCCCGGAGAAAACGGTGGAGCACACAGTTGAGGTGTGCCCTGCTTGGGCGGAGCAACGCCGTGTCCTCGTGGGGGTGATCGGCGGCGGAAACCTCTCGCGCCGGGCCTTGGTTCAGGCCATGGTCTGGAGCGAGGAGGAGTGGCAGGCGGTCGCCTCCTTCTGCGAAGCAGTAATGCTAGCAAAGGAGGAGGCAGACCGCATCAGGCAACGGCGCCCCCGCCGCCGCCGCCGGGATTCCGATCCCGATTTCCGGCCACCGTAGACGCGGGCTCGCGGAGGGCGAGCCATGGGTAGCTCGCTGTCCGATCGTCCGGTAACTGTCCGGACCGAGCCAAGGCGTCGACGGCGCACATGTTCCCGCGCGCCTCAAGGAGTTGTCAGTATCAGGAGGGGCCCATCGGGGTCGAAGCCTACCGGGGTCGGGGTTATCCGAAAGGAAACTAGAGCCCCGGTATGAAAGCTAGAAGGAACGGCGCGAGGTTTTTAGTCAGTAAGACTCTGACACTGTCTCCCGCTCCACCCAAGAGCGGGTTTCGTCAATGATGATTTTCCCCGTCGACAGAAAAAAAAAAACATCTTGTAGGTATACTTATTACATATTAGGCAACGAGTTCGTCTGCGTACATAAAATATAGCCTATGTGACTCAGGAATAAAGCAGCTTTCTATCGGTGAAAAAAAAATAAGCAATCGGACCAGTACTTCCAGAGATTATCCCCTACAAACAAAAAACATAAAAACAAACTTTACCTTCTTATTATATTAATGTAGATAGATTTGTAGCGACATTATGACGCCACATAGGAACAAATCCTGCATCATGCAATCAAAATTCTCCGCACGATTTGACTAGGTTTGGTAATACATTCATTATGCGTACAGCTAAGGAGTGGAATTCCCTGCCGGAGTCTGTGTTTCCTAATAGCTATAACCTAGGGGTCTTTAAGTCGAGAGTGAATGGATTGCTTCTAGGCAAGCGTGTTCTATCGTCGGCCACATCATCGCTTACCATCAGGTGAGATAGTGGTCAAACGTGAGCCTATACGTTATAAAAAAAAGGTATATACGTCAGCCCGAAATCATAATATCGGGCAGTTAGCCCACCAGACATATCACCCGTCTGGTGGGAAGATCCTCCCTTTCCAACGGTGGTAGGTGGGACTTTACTCTCTGTTCCGCCACCTCCAAAGGTTATTCGCCAAAAATATCTTCTTAGTATAATAATGTTATTTTAGAGAAACAGTAATCGTATTCTTTAAGAAGGAAGGTATTTTTTATTGCGTAGGCTACCTGCCTACTACATAAAATGCCTTCGTACAAAAAGACATTACAGTGAGTACACTTATGTACAGTGAGTTTTTAAGTATGTTTTGTAATTTAACTTTGACTTAATTTTGTAAGATTGCCAAGTTACATACTTACTGTTTGCTAGTTTAAATATCATATATATCACGTATTTTATTTTTGGAAATAGCAAAATGTATGTGTGAACATAAATATCATACACAGGAAAAAAAATCAGTCTCACCATATAAAATTATAAACTTGATGGACAGTTTGTATGGAGAGGCCGATTTTTTTTTTCGTTCCCTGAAAAAATATTTGTGGAATGTGGTTCAGTTTCGTTTACTGAGCAAGCGGAGGGCTGTCCCTTACACCTTGTATATTAACTAACCACGAATATTTATAAGTTAACTAGCTTTTGCCCGCACGGCTTCGCTCCCGCTCTTTCCTACTCTACCCTACTCTACCCTACACTACTCTACACTACTCTACTCAACACTACTCTACACTACTCTACTCTACTCTACCCTACTCTACCCTACTCTACCCTACTCTACCCTACTCTACCCTACTCTACCCTACTCTACCCTACTCTACCCTACTCTACCCTACACTATTCTACACTACTTTACTCAACACTACTCTACACTGCTCTACTCTACACAACTCTACCCTACTCTACCCTACACTACTCTACACTACTCTACTCAACATACTCTACACTACTCTACTCTGCACAACTCTACCCTACTCTACCCTACTCTACCCTACTCTACCCTACTCTACCCTACTCTACCCTACTCTACCCTACTCTACCCTACTCTACCCTACTCTACCCTACACTACTCTACACTACTTTACCCAACACTACTCTACACTACTCTACTCTACACAACTCTACCCTACTATACCCTACTCTACCCTACCAAACTTCACATAAACCATCTACTAAACAGTCCAAACATAGCCTAAAAATTTGGTCTGGATAGGTGAGCCCGTTCTTGAGTTATAAAATAACAACGAAAAGTGGCATTGATTTTTATATATATAGATTACGCACTTATAAATATGAACCACTATAATTAGGAAAAGATCTTGTGATGTCTTAATCACAGATTATATATTTATTATACATAGACTAGCGGTGCCGACCAACTTTTTCCTGTCCGAAATGTGACTTTTCGTCAGAAAACCAAATTGAGAACCTGATTACAGCGCCACCTACCGGGTCCAATTTTTCAAACCGTCCAGCCCCCCTAGCGAAGTTATAAACGTTACTTTTCTATACTTCTTGTGTCGAATGTCTGGAGTTGGCCCTTCTTTGGTTCTGACGTCATCTCAACACTCAGTCACGTGGTCAGAACAAAGGAATTGGAGGCGTGGTCAACTCGAAGCATTCGACACAAAGGAATCGAAAAGAAACAGCTGTAACTATCCACTCAAATATATTCACAAAGTTTCATCCATAACGGTCAAGCCGTTTGGCAGGAAATATATGACAAACACAATTATTTATATAAAGAATATTTATATAAAGAATACATATAAAGCCCGAAGAATCGGCAAACTTAAATGGCAGAATAGATAGTAGTGGGTGAGACCGTAAGGTTTTGGAGTGGCGACCACGTAACGGAAAACGTTGCGTTGGAAGACCTCCCATAAGATGGATTGACAACCTAGTAAGGATGGAATGGAAATCCAAAGGACAGGAACGACTTTCGGCAGAAACGATGATGAGATGCAAGCTAGAACTACATTAGATAAATGATAAATGATATTTATTTTGCAAATAGGTTTACCCTGACTACTGACTACGGACTACCCTGAGAAGAAACACCGAAACAAACTCAGGGGTCAAAGTCTCTTTTAAAGTCCATACAGTAAATATGTAATGGTCAAATCACATGAGAACCATGCCGATCAGTCTGAGATGGTCTTTTGAAGAAAGAACCATACAGATTTGAGTGGACCCGTCCAGTCAGTGTAAGCATTTGTCAGTATTCGTAAAGCTCAACTCAGGACTACTAAGGAGCTCAACGACTTGACGAACAATACCAATGAAAGGATATTTGGGTAGGCCGCAGAAAATACTCAAATTGCCAGACATACGGTTACGAGAAAAAAAAAGTAATCAACATAGTCATTCACAATTATAAAAAGAAAATATATTATTTACAAAATGTAATACTTACAAAGTAAATATTTATGTTAAAAATTAATAATAATAATAATTTAAAAAAATTTAATGTAATTAATTATTTATTATTAGAACGACGCACACATGTAACACGCCTGTACCTCTAGCCAAGTTGCCAATCTGCTATAGTTAACGCTAGTAGAAAGTTTCAAATGTACGGGAATATCGTCATCTCAACGCTCAGTCACGTGAGAACTAAAGAAATGGCGGTAAGGTCAACTCGAAGCGTTCGTCGCAAGCGAAACGATTGTAACTTGGCTAGGGAGCCAAGTTACAATTTGCACTTAAAACGACATCGCGTGATGTGGCTCTACAATTCTAGTTTCCATATAAAATGTATGTAGACTGACGCGCTCATATCTGCATGTGTGGCACACGTGTGCGCAGTATAGTTTTAACTTCAGTCAGTCTGAAACGTATCAGACTTCGTAGATACAGACATCACAAAACCTTGTGTCAATCTCATCGAAGCGAGTAAAGTAAGTAGATTAGTATGTAGTCTCTATTAATCCTCGTACTTCTGTCTGACACGTAATTAACGATCCGACTAATTAATACATATCTACTATAATGTTCTTGTGTTAGGATACGCATTATTACTGCGGCGCTACTAAGCACACCTCGCTACTCTACTGCCTGCGGGTGGTTCACATGATGGTGGTATCCGGGAGTTTCTTCCACCTGAATACGATGCAGGAACCTCCCATACTTTCTATCTCCGGTGAGAACTTGCACTATGCAGAAGGTGAGGACGCCGCTGGGATCAGGGTTAATTCGAAAGATAGCTCAAGCCCCGGTACGAAAGGCAACGAAGGAACAGGATTGGGTTTTTAGTCAGTAAAAGTCTGACACTATCTCCTACTCCGCCTAAGAGCGGAGATGTCATTAGATGATTTACCACCGATAAAAAAAAAACCATCCTTGATGCCACAAGAAAATAACTTTGCAAAAGAACAGCGGTGCTGAAGAACGTCTCTACAAAGGTCATCAAAAACAGGTAGAAGAAAACCTCCCTTATTATTCTTAATCACCGCAATCTCTCAATAAAGCTACCAGATCTAATCCTGATTAGCAAGAGACATGGCCATGGTAATCACTAGCACACTTCCAAGCTATGATACATCCACAAGGTCGGGACAGCAGACAGCCAGGCGCCAGAGTGGGTGGCCGTTCGACCCGCCATGCAAGGACATTACAGTAAGTTATGTCAACAAAATTGTTGTAAATATTTCTAGAAGGATTTTTCGTAGATAGTGGGAGGGAAAACTATTTGGCTTGTCAGGGGATGATTTGTGAAGAGTTCTTTTAAAAGATTTGAAGGTTGGCGTTAAGGTTAAGCGTTTGACTGACTGTGACTGCTGTGCTGCGGGTCGTGCGTTCTTTTCCGGTCGGAAGAAATATTTGCATGTTTGCATGGTCTACAGGTAGTGGTTTCAGGACTGCTGCCTCCGTTAGTAAAAAAGACGCATCTAAAATTTTTTCCAGATTTTAGTTTTAAACATTCCCGGAATCAGGAAAAAAAAGCGCATCTGCCTATATTTTTAATATTTTGCTAACACTCTCCAGTGCGGTTTTAACACAAGGAAAAAAGGCCCGATTTCTCGTTTCATTCATTAAAACCTTTTTTTATCCGTTTTTACTTATTGTTTGATACGTTTTTTTAACTATCAGGGACAGACTGGGTGTCTTGCGTATGTGAGATTACATGTTTCTGAATAGACCCAAGATACAAGAGTTATTTCTTATTGTAGCTCAATGTTTAAAAAGAATTGGTGGACATACGAAAAGCGTAAGTTTGGTCTTGTTTTTAGTGGATTCATTTACGAAAGTCAAAAACTATAAGTGAAAATCGAATCCACCAATCATTAATTGTATTCAAGTGGTAGGCTAGTAGTTTAATGTCAGCGCTAGTAGTTTACAAGCCTGTACGCTCGTACAGGCTTGTAATCTACTAGCGCTGACTACTTTCTACTTGAAGGCAAAAGGACCCAACGGTCCTAGGTCTTTTGGCCTAATTTTGTTTCAAGTGTTTGCAAAAATTAATCTAGCCGATAGAGTCATACTGGATACAGCATATCATTTTGATGACCAGCTTGAAAACAGGGTAGCAGATATATTGCCGTTCAATACGTTTGCCCTTATTTTTATCTAATGAAAACCCACATTAATTGATTTTCATCTGTACTCTCAAATGTTCAGTTGAAAACCAGCGTCAGGCAACTGCTACGTAGTTGTTTGCCGTTATGCTAAATTGGACCTATTTGGCACAACCGTGAGACACACAATGTATTTAATTTTTTTCTTTTTAATTTCAGTATCTGGGTGCCAAATATACTTGTATTATTTCTTATTCAGGTTGGTTTTAGTCAGTAAAAGTCTGACACTCTCTTTTGCTGCACCCAGAATGGGAGGATTTATTTGATTTCTTACCAAAAAAAAAACAGATGTTCTTAGCTGTACTAGGTATGACATATTATACAAAACCAAACTCTTAGACTTACTTCTTTAAAGATGCCTCCTTTGGCATTGAACTACTGCAAAATATCAGACACAGTGGCTTACAAGCTTTAAGTGGAATTGTTTTATTCGTAAAACGCCTGAGTCATGTCCGTTACATTGACCCGCAGTTGTTTTGGCAAGGAATATGGCATGACGCTTTGTACTGTGGAGTAATAAAGCAGATCAAGGTTTTATCAAGCTTTTTTTTGGGTTTCGAGGGGGGAAATCTTCAAAAGGCGCTCAAACTTTCGGGGGAAAGACCAGGGAGTGTGGGATTTTTATCTCACTAAAACAACCCCAGTGATCACCATCAACACATGGAAGAGGGCCCCGTTACTTCTTTAAAGACCACCCCGGAACTCCTAAGGGCACATCCTTGAGGAGACTATGTGGGGTCTCCCTTGAGCTTCGTTGTGCACGATAGCACGCGACCACTGTGCCATCGTCTTTCCTGAAGTCACTCGGTGGGCGGGCATAGTCCCCACTCTGAGAGTTCATCACCTCGGAGTCCCACCTACCTTAACACGCCTATGTTCCTTAAGTTTCCCTTTATCTAGGACCATAGGTTTCCCTTTTAGAAGTCAACCCATGGCTCCAGTAGGCTTTGGCCCTGCTGGGTCCTTGCTCTGTTGCTGATATTTTATTGAGGCGCGCATGGAACACTACGCGCTGTGGAAGACTTGGGCTCAGTTCGTCCGGTAATCAGGCAGACGGCGAGCTACCAATGATTGCTCGTCGTCCGTAAGCATAGGTGCCAGATAATATAATTTACACTACCTAATATTATAAAGAGGTAAGTTTTTTTAAATTATTTGTAGGAGGTAATCTCTGGAGGTCCAAACTTCCTTGGACGATAGCTAGCCTGTTATAAATTCTGTTTAATTTTTTCTATTCCTGTCTTCTTTTAATTGACTTTTTCCCAATTATGCAGCCAGTCTACAGAGACCTGGGTTTACGTTTCCTAACAGACACACAATTCATAATAAATTAACCAATAAGTCCTTTTGATCATTTAGCACTTCGTAACCCCTCAAGAGAATAGGTCTAAGGTTACTCAACGTAATAAGGTTCTCTACTACACTACAAGGCGACGTTTTATTGGATAAAAGTCATTCAAATAAAGATGTACGGCACTTAGCTGGCGGTCAGCGTTTGGGCTAATTTTATGCGATTTTTATGGCAGCCTTCTGAAGTAAATCTAATGGGAAGTTTATGTTGCTTTGTTGGTTTTGGGACAAAATGTAAAGAGGGTTCACGGTATAAGAAATATAGTTAAAAAAAGTAAAAAACACGCTTTCATACGCTTACATACGTTACGTATTACATTTCATATTTGCTTTCATGCGCTTTTCTTTTTGCTTTTATATGTATTGTGAAAAAAGCGTTGGGTGCTCGATTTATGAAAAATATGGAACAAAGTGCCGCACGCTTTTATCACAATAATATTACTATTATTCGTTTATTATTATTATTTTCTAACTATATTGAAAATTATTTTACACTTTTTAGTTTGATACGCTATTAAAGTGTTTTTTTTTTTACTTTACTTATTTTTCACTTTTTAGTGAAAAGCCACCGAATGTGGCAAAAAATATTAAGGGGATAAAATTATAGTCAGTCATTGTGCAAGCCAAAAAAAAAATAATAATATAAAAACAAATTATTGCATTGTCATCAGTCTAAGATGACTGTGCAGTATAAAGAAAATCTGATCGCCCAAAGTTGGGCAAAATCGAGCTCAAAGGCGGTGGTTAAAAGCAAACATACTGGAGAAGCTAAT
The DNA here is from genome assembly GCA_949319445.1 of Mythimna lalbum. Classification (NCBI taxonomy): domain Eukaryota; kingdom Metazoa; phylum Arthropoda; class Insecta; order Lepidoptera; family Noctuidae; genus Mythimna; species Mythimna lalbum. The sequence goes on along the minus strand of OX439357.1, from coordinate 10,699,418 downwards.
AAAAGCGATCGAAGCGACAAATTTTCTTCTTTATAATAACAAGCTTCTGAATAAAGTGAGAAATGAGTATTTTAGGGGAAGTTTGAAAGTGGCACCAGTGACTGAAAAGTTGAAAGGAAATCGTTTGTTTTGGTATGGTCTTGTAAAGAGGAGGGATGAAACGCATGTTGCTAAAAGAGTTATGAGTTTACAAGTGGATGGCTGGAGAGGGAGAGGGAGGCCAAAGAAAAGATGGATGGATTGTGTGAGAAGTGATATGCAAGAAAAGGGCTTTGACTTGATAGCGTGACGGGTGACAGGACAGAATGGAAGAAAAAAACGTGTTGCGCCCAAATAAAACGGGACAAGGGCAGGAAGATGATGATGATAATATAACAAGCTTCTGCCAGCTGCTTCACCCACGTGATAATAGGTCCGTACCTCAAAAGGAAAAAATGTAACCCTTATAGGATCACTTGGTTGTCCGCTGTCTGTCAAGACCCATTATCTCAAGAACGCGGCGAGGTATCGAGTTGAAATTAAAACCATATATTAAGATCTGTGGTCCCTTTAAGCTGTAAAAAAATCAAACCTCTAAGTTAACGAATAAAAAAAATAGTGCGTGAGTCCGACTCGGACTTGCCCAGTTTTTTTAATATTAGTGAGATGTGTAAAGTCTGATGATTATAAAAATCGAGGCAGCAGCCCTAGATGCCCCTTCAATCGTAAAGGACGTTAATGTAACCATATATTCTATTTGAATATGTAAACAAAAAATCTTTGCAGTCGTTATGAATATTAAAATTTTTCGAAATTTCGTCGTGTGTTCAACGTATCACTGATGTTATGATAATGCAAATATTTGTTATGAATTTTCTGATATCTGAATATATTTAAAGCCAACTCCAGAATAAATGCAAGGCAAGGAAAATCATCATCATCATGTCAGGCGAAAGTCGTTCACTGTTGGACATAGGCCTCCCCCAAGAGTCACCACAACGACCTGTGCAGCTCGGGCTCGCCTCTATTGGATTCCTTTACCGACACTCCTTCACAGACTAAATTATGGGAGGACTGTTAACGCTGCGTCTTCTAGCATGTGGTGGCCACTCCAGAACATTTCGGCCGCATCGACCATCTGTTTTGCAGCTATGTGCCCTGTCCTGTCACTTAAATTTGGCGATTTTTCAGGCTATGACGGTGACGTTGGTTCTCCTGCAGATATCTTAATTCCTGATGAAAAATACTGGGTGGATACTTTAAAATTTACGTGGTGATATATGTTTTTAAAATATTCATATGGCTAACATGTTTCGACTGATATGATTATGATGATAACAACTTCTAATATTATTGTGTATTAAAACATCACAATTTATCTAAAAAATGCAGACATTGAACACTGAAAAGTATATGTGACAATTTAACCCACAAATGCTTGCCTTCTGTACCATGTTCTAAAGGTATTTCTGTCGCTAAATCTTGAAGCGTCTTAACACTAACTTAAAATGAAGTTAAGCGGCTGGATATTCAGCAGAGAGTGTAAGAATTCCCCTAAAATAAATCCCATGAAATGTCAAAGTAAAGAATGAGGCGTATTTTCCCTAATGTGATTGTTGTGCAAAGTGCCTGAGATGCTATCTAGTCGTCACGCAAGGACATAATCAGAGTAATGGTGGATTTTACACAAAATTAAGCGAAAGTAACGTGATCTTTTAGTTGACCTTGACCTTTTAAGTGGTGGGCATTACTTTGTGTAACTGTCTCTGCACACGGGCTTCAAAAAAACGCCACTTCAAGCTTCAATTTGAGGCGGCCTTTTTTTGTGGCTCGTCTGCTGTGGTGTCGCCACAGAAAAAACGCTTGAAGCCACTTCAGCTGTTTTTTTTGTAGCGGTGTTTTTTTGAGACCTCTGTGCGGAGACACTTAACAACACATTTCATCACTGTTCACAAAACTGTGAAGGAAAATATTGAAAGGAAACCAGCATGTCTCGAGAAGGAGTGTTTGACTTTGCTGATAAAAACCCAGCTGAGTTATTTTGGTTACCATTTGGAGTCTAGCTCCCTCACTCCACTCAGGCCGAAAATAGAACTTGGGAGCCCCCGACCCGTAATACTATTCCCATACAGCCCCTGTTACGTGATTATGACGTCAGCAATCACACATCTTTCTGCAGATACATATTTTGGGAACACAGATGTCTTATAGATATTATTTATTGATATCAAAACATGATCCAGTAAATAACTCTGAAAATCTGTTATTTTACACATAATGTAAAAAACTACATTTGCGATTTTCTTTTCTTGATATATAACGAGAGCTCAGTGCGATTCCACCTAATGGTAAGCAGTGATGCAATCTTTGATGACGAGGCGCACTAGTTTATTAAGAGCTTATTCACTCCAGCCTTGAAATTAGAAAAAAAATTACGCAATTTTTTTCGAAAACTATTAAAGTTTATAAAAAAAAACACATGCTTTAGGAAATTTTCGAGTGAGTGATGCAAGTTATCGAATGCCAACCGAGCGTCCAAGCGCAATCCCTTCTTTCGCGTAGCCTCTTTACCAAACATTGCGTTAGATGAAACCACTAGCTTTTAAACCATGCTCTCATTGACGATAGAAAAAAAGGAAAAAGTACTCTTAAGTGATGATTTCCCACCAATAAAAGCCTATTCTCTAGCTAAATTATACGTCAAACCGAATATATTTCTAAGACGGGTTTTACTCCACTTACAAATTCAGACATCAGACAGAAACATAACTGTTTGAGTGTCAATAGAACGCGATGTCATAAACGATTTGGTTATGAAACATGCTTTTATGTATATGCCTCTATTTTACTGCTTAGGTAAAATAAAAAGACAAGAATAATATGACTTTTGAGGTAGAAAATCAACTCAATTCTAAATGGTTTTATTTCACACTAGCTTTCGCTAGCAGCTTTACCCGCAAAAAATGTAGCCTATATCACTCAGGAATAAACCATCTTTCTAACGGTGAAAACATTTTAGCAATCGGACCAGTACTTTCAGAGATTACTTTCTACAAATAAAAACAAAACTAATTAAGTACAAGTAGTACTTAGTTTTATTTTAATAAAACTTAAAACTTAAGAAAAAAGGCAAAAAAATACCTTTTCAGAAAAAAACAAAATAGAGAAAAAAAATAGGTAATATTACTTTTCAGGCCTATTAGATATACAGGCGTGAAAATGCAAAGAGTATGTATGGTGTGTATTTTTATTTGTAAAGCTCCTTCAGCAAATAAAGGCTATTTTTCATTTTATTTTATTTAAGTAGTACTCGTACTATCGCCCGAGGGCGTTTTTTCAGTTTTAGTACAAACCAATGATTACATTTAGTAACTCCCACGAAGAGTACTAAAAATTAAAGGTTTTCTACAAATGTTACACAAAAAAAGATATCTGTCCAAGATAGATTTGTCAAAATATTTTTGTTATTTTTTGAGACAAGATACGTAAGGTTACTGGTGGTTTAGCTTATGCCTTTGGGCATGGCGTGTAGCGTCGTTTTCGAAGTCCAATTAAGTTAAACCCACATTCCAATTATTTATTTTAAACTAGCTTTTTACATTGGCTTCCTCTACGAAACAGTAGAAAATCGTCCCAAAGGAATGTCAGCAATACTCCTAGGCTAGCAGGGCCGAAGGACCTACTGGGGACAGGAACGCAGGAGTTTGTTTTAGTTAGTAAAAGTCTAACACGCCCTCGCGCTCTGCCCTAAATAGTATGCCTTGTGCCTAATTTCATCTGAATCCGTTCAGATGTTCAATCGTAAAGGAGTAACAAATATACAAGCACACCCTATTCCTATACAAACTTTAGCTTAATTCAGGAATCCCCAAGCGACCACCGGTGGCCGCGCATCTATTGTCTTTCTATTGTGTCTCTAATTGACGGTATCTGAAGGGTTAAAGATGTGTGATAAAGCATTTACAGGCAAAAATTGACAAGAAGTCGGCCAGTCATAAAGATGAAGCTAATGCCAAATTCCAAAGCGTAGATCTCTATAAAGGAGAATTGCAAGAAACTCCATGAACACACAAAATCATGATATTTATTTACTAGCTGACTAGGCACACATTTTTCTGCCACATAAATTATCATAGAAAAAAAATAGAGGTTGGGGGTAGGAAGGTAAAAAATAACCTACGACCTATACTCAGACCTACTATGTATACAAAAAAATATATAGGTCTAGACATTTCGGATAAGTTCGATAAAAAACACAGATTCGAGATTCTTATATATTAGAATGTAAAAATCCCAATTCAATGTTTTTTTTTACTTTTATTACGCGAGATCAATGTAACTAAATGAACAAACAAAGTCAAAGCAACTCAAAACTATTTCAATAAAAAGATAGAAGTTCAATTAATCTGTAATCTAGAATAACAATTTGGAATTGCCAAACCTTGTTAATTGAAACTTAGTTACACTAAGTCTACAAAAAGCTCTTAATTCCAAAATCAGTTGGTAAAACATTAAGCCTGCTAAAAATACATCGATCAACAGAGTAGCCACTTTATCTACGAGTTTGAGAGTTTAAGTGACCCCGTACTCGGGCCACAAAAAGCCGCTTCTAGCTTCTTTTTGAGGCGGTCTTTTTGATGGCCAATGTGCGGCGGTGCCACCACAAAAAAAAAGCTTGAAGCCGCTTCTAGCTTCATTTTGTGGTGGCGTTTTTTTTGGGGCGGCCATTTTTTGTCGCGCATTATTTGATTTGATTCAGATTTTAGTCTATAGGTATACTAAAATCTGAATCAAATCAAATAAGTTTATTTGTCCGGCGTTCGCGCACCCATTGTCTTTCTATTGTGTCTCTAATAAACACGATTGAAAGGTATTTATTATTTATTTATTTATTTATTTAAACTTCATGTACAGTAGTGGTACATAGGCGGACTTAATGCAACAAGGCATTCTCTCCCAGTCAACCTTTGGGCTAAAAAGACAACACTGTGGTAGGTTTGCACAATAAACAAATAACAAATACTGTAAATGAAAACAAAAAGTAAATTATATAAAATAAAATACATATATATGTTAAAATAATAAACTAATAAATACTATGAAAAATAACAAATCATTAAGAGAACTTAATAGTAATTCTGACGAAGACCAAACTAAGGTTGAGGTATATAAAATTATAGTAGTAGTAATTGCAGGTATAAACCATATACCTACAATTACTACTTTCAAGATGAGCGTATTTTTATTACATGTTGTACACCTATGTACCTACTAGTATAATAGTATTATTTCACTTGAACGCGCAAGTAAAATAATTTAATTTAATGTGCGAACCTCATCGTGTTGATTCGTTGATTCACATTCAAATCGGTTTAATTTTGTGTGTAACTTGAAATTGAAAACAATTTCACAGACCATTACCATGGTTTTAGTTTTAAATAGCAAGTTTTCTCACTGTTTTAGCAATTTATAGTAATCTCTGGGTTTCATTGGGAGTAGATTAGAACTTGGTTTTTACCCGACTGCACGAAGGGTTATGTTTTTCCCGCGTATCATGTATGTGTGTAATAGTCTTTATTAGTGGTTTGGAATATATGAACTACCAAACTACTGAACGGATTTATCTATAATATGTATGTATTTAGAAATATATAAGTATGTTTATCAGTTGTCTAGTAACCATAACACAAGCTCTGCTTAGCTTGAGACTAGACGGCGTTGTGTGATAGTTGTGGAATATTAACATCTTTTTATTAATCTCAGGACCCTGAGGTCCTGGGCCTTTGAGAGGCGTACAAGGGGCCGAAGCCAACTCGCAGAGGCCCTTTTGGTTACTATAATGGAACGTGATACCAACCGACGATTATCCCTGTACGCGCTATACTAGTGCACCCAAGGACAACCCCCGGTTTGAAAAACTATTGCGACATAATATGTAAAACAAAATAATAGGGCTATGGTTTTTGGAGTCTTAAGTGGACTGGTAATATGGAGCTATGTTAAGACTATGGACTGAACAATGTTATTAATATCCATCGATAAAAGGCAGGGGGTGACTTGCGCACTCAATAAATGGGCCCTCAAAAACGGACGCTAGCACGAAGTGACGTAGCAACAAGAGGGCAACATATCCTGAGGCGCTTGAGGAGTGGAGAGGCATACCACGGCTATCAGGACGATCCCGGAAGTACGGTCAAGATCCCTACCAGCTCCTTACTGGATTATGCATCCATCTCCCGAGCATGTTTGCTCTTGCGACTCTCCACTCAAGCCAGCCAATAAAGGCAAGAGAGAGGTGGGAGCTCTGTTCCTCGTCAGTGTTCACTACGGCCGACCAATAAAAGCAAGCAAGAACAGGAATTCTCCCGGGAGATCGGAGCCGTGGGGTCGCTAATACCCAACAGTTCGCCACAAAACTGCCCTGCGGATTGTATCTCTCTTAGTCTGGTCCCTCACCCTAGGTATGTTACGGTAAAGAAAATTCTACCGATACAGACCTAGGGCATGTTGGAGCACACAAGCCCCACCACGACGTCAACGTAGAGATGCGACGATGGGGATATATTATCATTATTATTATAATGTTCTTAGGTAGATGACGCGTGGAACAAATAGTTATATTATTTGTAGGGCATATAGATATGTGTTCCAGGTCTGGGTGTCTTGTGATGTGCTTAATTATTAATGAATGCATCCAAGATACTGGAGATTATTCTTAAAACAGAGCAAAATTCAACAAAAACGACCAAATGTTGGAATTGGAAACAGCCGATGTTTTTTGGCGGTTTCAGCTTTGGGACCAAAGCAAAACTTGTGCATATTTATGAGTACTTTTGGTCCCTAAAAAATATATATTTTTAAAGCCACCATGCGTACCTAGTATTACAAAAATGGCGTATTAGATTAATGCTATTGGATTGTTTGAAAAAGTTATACCATTGCTTTGAAATCCAAAAGGCAACACATGGAATAAAAGTGAGTTTTAGTTAGCAAAAGTCTGACACTTGAACCAGAAAGGCCATTTGATGGTTTTCCACCTTAAAAAAAGGGTATTGGACTCATTATTCAGAGGCGTAGCGTGGACTAATTTAGACGTGGGCGAAGGCGCGTCAACGAGGCCTTTTTCCTTTCATAAATTGGAAAACGATACAGGGACTGTCGCAAATCTGAGTTCGTCCACATCATCGCTTACTATCAGGTGAAATAGTGGTCAAACGCGAGTCTATGTAATATTATAAAGAGGTACTTAAAGGTTCTTATGTTTTTTTTTGTTTATAAGAGGTAGGTAATCTCTGAAAGTACTGGTCCGATTGCTAAAACATTTTCACCGATAGAAAGCTGCTTTATTCCTGAGTGACATAGGCTATATTTTATGTACGCGGGCGAAGTCGTGAGCATTCCTACAAACAAAGAAATGATTACCTCATTATTATGCCTACTGGGGCCAGGGTTATCCGAAAGGAACTCGAACCCCGGTATAAAGGTTAGAAGGAACGGGGTGGGGTTTTTACTTAGTAAGAGTCTGACACTATCTCCCGCTCCACCCAAGAGCGGGGGTTGTCATAAGATGATTTTTCCTACCGAAAACATACCTCATTTTTATAATTATTAGTGTTGATAAAATTAGACACAGTAAAATAGCTCAATCAAATCTAAAACAGCGCTAAATCTTCAGAGCTTAATTCATGAATCCCCAAGCGACACCCGGTGACCGCGCATCTATTGTCTTACTATTGTGTCTCTAATTGACGGTATCTGAAGGGTTAAATAACTGAAAAACAAAACAAAATCACTGTTCTCAATACAAAACCGACCGGTTCCAAAGCGGATCGGATACCGTTATTGTAACGCAGTGAACCGGTGACGGGCCGCGCCGTAATACAATATAAATGCAGTGTCTTCGCTTGCCGGATGACGTCGAGTGACGTTGGAATGGCGGAACTAGCCCCCTATATTATACTGTGAGAATAATAGGTGAATAATAATGAGTAGGAATCTTTAGGACTTATGAAGTAAAACAATAGTTTTACTACATGCGAAACCCGAAATACGTGTCTAGTAATAATCTATATCATCATCAGCCTTTTAATGTTCCCACTGCTGGGACTCAGGCCTCCTTTCTAGGAGAGGGAATGGGCCATAATCCACCACGCAGGCCCAGTGCGGGTTGGTGAATGTCACATATCGTCGAATTTTTGGTTCTAAGACATGCCGGTTTCCTCACGATGTTTTCCTTCACCGTTTTGAGAGCAGTGGTGATGAAATAAATTACACAAAGTAATGCGCCTGGCTGGGTTCGAACCCGCGACCTACAACTCGTAAGTCGAGGCCATTACCACTCGGCTCGGAATCTATATACATTCATATTATATGTATTATGAATAATCACAAAGTTATAAGCATGTAATGCCAGCAAAAATACATAGTCCCCGGGCTATCCAGGCAATTCAGGCGCCAGCAAACGCTGGCGCCTCATACCCGCTATGACCTGCCGTGACCTGTATTGCACTTAGCGTTGGTGGTGTCCAACTTTTAAATAATTTTGGGATAAAATATAACGTACTGTAAAAACTATCGGAATCCATTCATTTACTGATTCTGAACAAACCATATTAAGGTTTTGTATAACCTAAAAAGAATGTTATGTAAAATTCTTCTGTACTTGTGTTGACAGAACAAAACATTATTTTCCGTACGTATGTCAAACAGACCACAAATGTAAATATTTCATGGTGGTTTTCATATTTCTTCAAAAAGTCTAAAGGCATTTATGTTTTTAATAATGTCCCAATTTTGTCGTGGCTTGTGGTTCACCATTTTGTGTTTTTGTTGCAGTTAAGTTCCTGAGATCTGTTTGGGTTTTTCTTGAGGTATATTATACATCCCCCACCAGGTCACCGGTCCACCTTGTGGGAGGCCTTCCAGCGTGTTCCAGTACGGGGTCGCAGTGCGTGGTCTGTCGAGGGTCGCGGGAATCCGATGGATGCGAGACACACAGGACTGGTGATTATTACACTAAAACGTCGATGAATGAGTGCGCAGAAAAGATGAAAGAGGTTAGAATGGCCTTGTGGGCGGGGCAGGCGTGCCTCAAAATATGATCATGCTCCTAATTAACACAACCAATAGCAAACTTTCGATTTTATGAAGTGCGCGTGGTCTGTTAGTTGCATAATGCGCGTTCTTATAGGTTTCTTGCCTGTAGTGGAGTTAAAGGGTGGGAGACAAGCGGCGACACTCGTAGTACAAATCGGAAAGTTTTTTCTTTTCCAACCTCTTTCATCTTTTCTGTGACTAATTGCATCTTTATTGTCACATCTACCATCAGTGGCGGAGCAAGACCTAAATTTGATGTGGGCCAAATATATTTAGCGAGGCCCCCTTTTTTTTCGATGGGGAAAATCATCGTATGACAAAACCCGATTTTGGGTGGAGCGGGAGATAGTGTCAGACTCTTACTGACTAAAAACCCCATCCCGTTCCTTCTAGCCTTCATACTGGGGCACGAGCTCCCTTTCGGACAACCCTGTCCCCAGTAGGCTTCGACCCAGCTGGCAGACAGAGACAGCGAGCTACCCATGGCTCGCCGTTCGCGAGCCCGCGTCTACGGTGGCCGGAAATCGGGATCGGAATCCCGGTGACGGCGGCGAGGGCGTTGTAGTCTGATACGGTCGGCCTCCTCCTTTACTAGCATTACTGCTTCGCAGAAGGAGGCGACCGCCTGCCACTCCTCCTCGCTCCGGACCATGGCCTCGGCCAGGGCCCGGCGCAAAAGATCTCCGCCGCCGATCGCCCCCACGAGGGCACGGCGATGCTCCGCCCAGGCAGGGCACACCTCGACAGTGTGCTCCACCGTGTCCTCCGGGCGTTGCGCACAGTGGCGACACCCGAGCGTCTCTTCCGACTTTATCTGAAACAGGTACCTCCCGAAAGTGCCATGTCCGGTGAGGACCTGCGTCATGCGGTAGGTAAGAACGCCGTGACGTGTTTCCAGCCACGCCTCAAAGAGGGGACTTACCGCCATAATCGTGGCGTGCCCAGAGGCCCCCTGATGGATGACGCAATAGGACGGATATTGTTGAGATTTTTTTTTTATATTCAAATTTTTATTAGTTAAAAACGAATGTAGTAGGTTAGTATTGCCAGATACTTGCTAGCCGATTTTTTTTTAAATTATTTAATGCTAGATGAGTAATTATATCTACAGTTGCGATCGCAAGCCTTCGAGGCGCGAGGCCCCTTGGACCGCGAGGCCGTAGGCGGTGGCCCACATCGCCCACGCCTTACGCCGCCTCTGTCTGGATGGATAATTGCGCTTCTTTGACAATTGGACGGAGATTTGCTCGCTTTTGTTAATTGGACTTAGAATTTACTTTGTATTTTTTCAACTTTTAATAGTAATGAAATGTTTTGCGAGATAAAACTGCGTTTATCTTTAACTAACTTTCCTCCATGGCTTCACCCGCGTACATAAAATATATCTACCCTATGTCACTCAGGAATAGAGCAGTTTTCTATTGGTGCGAAAATTTTAGCATTCGGACCTGTACTTTCAGAAATTACCTTCCTGCAAACAAAAAATAGCTACTGCCAGCGGCTTCGTCCACGTGATAGTAGAAAATTATGCCAAGGGATTATATTCCCAGGATAAAAAGTATCCTATGTGCTGTTTCAGGATAAGGTCTACCCTTGTACCACGTTTCATTGCAATTCATTCAGTAGCTTTTGTGTGAAAGAGTATCAAACATCCACACATACAAACTTTCTCGTTTATAAAGATAATACTCGAGATAATAATAATATTCCACAACGCCTTCTAGCCTCAAGCTAAGTGAGCTTGTGTTTTATGTACTAGACAACTGATAAATATATTTTATTTCGAAATTATATTTTTTATTATATTATTTCTAACATGTACGTATACATGTTGAAGATAAATAACACCCAGACACAGAACAAATGATCGTGCTTATCAAACAAACATATGTCCAGGGTGGGAATCGAACCCACGACCTCCAGCAGTCAGGGCCACTAACCACTAGACCCACAGGCAAGTCAAAATATTTTTATGTACAAATATTTATTTTACATGTCAAAAATAAATTAAGTGTCTGTGTGAAAGGATTCCATTTCAGTTTATCCAAAGAAGTGAGATAAAATAATAGGGTGTTCAAAATAAAGGGTCGAGCTGTTCATTAATCGTGTCTAAACATAGGATTGTTATGGTCTTACCCTTTGTGCGTATTGTAAAGGTTACAGCCCTGCTAGTGCCACAGGATTGGTTGAAGGAGGTTCCGTGGCCTTGGAACGCAAAGGCCAAATAAAGAAACACAGGTGGGTTTCAGCCAGTAAAAATCGACCAATACAATTATTTTGCTATTAAATTCAAATCTCGGTTTAAGTTTTCATAACTTTTTGAAAGTACCACAAGACGTACCTATACGATGATTCACCGGTACGTACATGGTGGTCATCCTACCCATACGCAAGAATGTTTTGAGAACACATACATTGTGCATAAAGCTAAAGATTGGAATTTTTTACCTGAGTCATGACAGCTACAACTTAGAGGTACGAGTATTTAAGTCAAGAGTGAATAGGTTACTTGAGTTACTTCTAAGCAAGCGTGCTCCACCGTCGACCACATCATCACTTACTATTAGGTGAGATAGTGGCCTAGCGTCCATCCATCCCATAACCAAGACAAGTAAATTTCTTATTTCAATCTTCTTCGATATCTCAGTGAAAACTTACAACACTTCCTTTGTAACATCTTGGCTTGTCACGACAAAGACATTGTATATTTTCGTCCAATAAAACATCGATTTATGACAAATGTTTAGGAAGCAATAAAGCACAATTTGATAATATTTCATGGCCACCATAAAACTTATAGAGAACGCATAAATATTTGTGCGAAGTCACATAAAAGTGAATGATTGTTATGCTGAAATTCTAGATTTTACGAACATATTGAATTGTATTTATGGTATTATTTACATGTCAAAGTTTTCTCCGTTAATGATGAATACACAACAGTGTAGCGTGATTGTTCATATACCCTTTGGGATGATCTATTGGCTTATTGACGATTGAATAGTGCTCGTAAATGGTTCGTCTATTTCTTCTTTTTCAATACATGTAATACTTAAATCTGTAGAAGTTTTTAGATGTGCACGTATCACATACAATGTACGAAATCGATGTAGGTAGATAACTTTTATACATTGATATGGTGTGTAGCTTGATACATTACTTAGGCATTGTTTCATCGCAATCAGTTGACTATATCGAAAGATAATATATCGGCGGTATGAAGTTCGCCGGGTTAGCTAGTAAAAACATTCTCGCGAACTATAAGTCGCTGGCAACGAGGTAGTTTAGGTATACCTAACCAAGTCTGCGTACCAGAAGACGCAGCATTGGAAGGCCTCCCACAAGATGGATCAATCACCTGGTCAGGGTCGCGGGAATCCGATGGATGCGAGACGCACAGGACCGGTCGTTGTGGTGACGATTGGGGTAGGCCTTTAGGAAATTATGAATTAAGAATAACATGACACCACTACCTACTGCCCACGAGAAAGTCATACATTCTATTCATATATTGAGTGAGATATAGCAAGAAATGTAGGTGAATCTGTAGGTACACCTAGATATCATGACTCATAGTAGAATAAACATACAAGATAGGTAAGTATTGAGAGAAATGAAACGTTTTCATGTGTTTATGCAAATAAAATATTTAGAGCGGAAAGATAGGTACTCTGACTTCTGTGGCGAATTTTATGACATTCACCACATTCTTTAACTGCACTAAAGATCTTTAGTGCAGTACCTATATGGTATGGTTGAGTAGTGGTGTAATAAAAATAAAATGAGTGTATGTTGTATCAAAACCGAAATACTTTATAAATTTGACACACGGCTATACACAGCCGTGTGTCAAATTTATAAAGTATTTCCGTGCGAAACAAAGAAAAAGCCGTACTCGCCTTATCTGTACTTTTGCGGCTACTAACTATTTAGAATAACTTAGGATAAAATTTATTTCATTTATTTTTATTATTGATAGGTTTGCGCTTGACCGCTATCTCACCAGATGGAAAGCGACGATGCGGCGACGATGGAACGCGCTTACTTAGAAGAAACCTATTCACTAGATTCCCAGGTTGTAGCTATCAGGAAACACCGACTCCGGCAAGGAATTCCATTCCTTAGCTGCACGCACAATGAATTTGTTTCCATTTTATAAATCCTTTTGAAGTAAAGTTACTCAAGACTCAACTCCATTTGGCTAAATCGCCATAAAAACGCAAAAATACCCTCGATTAAAATAAAAATTAAGAAGTGGAAAAGTCTGCTTCCTGATAGCTACAACTTACGGGTTTTTAAGCCAAAAGTGAATAGGTTACTTCTAGGCAAGCGTGCTCAATCATCAACCACATCATCGATTACCATCAGGTGAGGTGGTGGTCAAACGCGAGCCTATCAATAATAAAATAAGAAAAAATAAGCTATAACGGTCAATTTTATTGTAGGAGGCTGTGTCGATATAGAGTTGAGAGGAGAAAATGACATAGAATATAGGGGTAAAATGACACCCTGCATTTCAAATACCTACATGTTATGAGATTGATAAAAATGTGCTCACACGTAGTAACATAACAACCTTATTTGAATATATCGATAACTTTGAGAGAATAATAACCATTTCACCTTTATAGAGAAAAAGTGTATGAGATGATTAACTTAGAAGTGAAGGCAAGAAGGGAGAATTTCTTGTTTGTAGTTTAAACGATATTTGACTTGATGCTGTGAATTGAAATCCTATAGGGCCCCTTTTAAAAGTTTTGTTATACATTCAGGTGGGCCCGACGCCATTAGTTCCTAATAGCGGATTCGCATTCACGTGAATATACCTATCTAGTAGTATCTAAATATATTTATCTATCTGTAGGCAACATTTTGAGATCTTTTATTGTTTATAATATACAAAATTAGTACCAAAAAATATCTTGTACAGTATCCAACATCAACTTTATATGCAACGTTCTACAAACTAATATATATTTTATTTTTTTAATTACACGAGTATTCTTTCAAAAGTTAGGGACCACATCATTCATTTTTTCATCAGTCTTATTTACTAACGACACGTTGTATTTACTCTATATATATGTCAGTCAGTAAGGTATATATCTATGGGCCAAGATGCCTGATAATAAATGATTTATTATTATTATTAAAAAAGCAACAAAAAGCATTAGGCAAAAGTAGTAATATAATAGACTTCCTGAAACAAATTTCATAGAAACTTAAAGGCATCATCACCTAGGATCAAAGTCATGTAAGCCAGTTGTTGTTAAATAAAGAAATATTTAAAAAAATTGGTTGTCGATCACGATGCTATTACGCTAGACTGTTGCAGGAGAATATCAGGTACTACGTGCGAGATGGTGCTAATAGTTTAGTTGCAATAAAAAAAGGATCATCTTACCCCAACAGACCATTTTATACCCTACTTACTACACGTTCAATTTGTTCCCACAGGTCTTTTTCAAAAGGCTCTTTGGTCCTAAATGTCCTTTTAAAGGGACATTGACACACCTTAATGTACGTCTAATCAATTACAATATACATAGAGATGTACTAAAAATAGAACAGTTAGTACTTTCGTCCTAAATATTTAAAATTACTCCTTGTAGGTACACTTAAAATGTAAGCCTTTACGAAATTAAACACAAACTGTTTTGAATGAAAATGTCTATGTAAGGGACAGTTAAGGACAGTTCTTATGTGAGGACATTTTGGATTGAAACGATTAAGGCCCATTTGGGAATCTGATGGTCCGTGGATTTATTACTAAAGAGTTTTATTTACAGTATTCGGGGATTTGCTGTCATAGACTGTTTTGCGAGTATTTATGATGTAGAGTAACATTTGTTTGGTGAGTATGTTCAATACTTATGTTTGCCTAAATTTGGTAAATTTTTGCCTAAATTTAGGCTTGGTTTGGTTTCTTTAGCTTGCCACGATTTTAACTATTTGAATTTGGCAATGTTGCCAGTTTTTTGGACATACTTCCAATAGACAGCGATCGAAAATTTTAACGACATGTCATAAGATACACCTCCCCCAAGCGTCGCCACAACGACCGGTCCGGTGCGTCACGCATCCATTGGATTCCCGCAACTCTGACCAGGTCATCGGTCCACCTTATTTAGTTTATAAAAGTGTAAAATAATAAACTATTCACAAAAAAAGATCCGACTTCAATGTTAAAAAAACACTGAAAAGTACAAAATAACTTTAATTTTGGAAGTCGGTGTTAAATAACGAAGAGACTAAACTACTATAGAAACTTTTTAAACAGACTTAACTACCCATATGCCTTCATTGCAGAAGTTTTTACGAAACTTTGTACCTAGATTCTTTTAAACTAAATTCAAATGAGATTACTAATATCGGTCGCATAGACACTGGACACATCTAGCTGCCACATCTATCTAATACTTTGAAGTAGGTACTAACTAAAAACAAAACATAGTTTTACAAGTATTAACATGATGGAAACTTAGTAGAGAACCGACCTTCACGCATGTGCTCAGAGCGCCATCTATCAAAAGTTTTTGGCAACTTTTCAACGAATGTGATTATTTGACGATTACTTATACATAGGCTGCGATAATGTTTGAAAGAGTTAGTGTCCACGCACACGGGCCACGAGGCGGCCTTTTTTGGTGCTCGTGTGCTGCGGTGCCGCCACAAAAAAAAAGCTTGAAGCCGCTTCTAGCTTTTTTTGTAGCGGCCAAAATGCCATGCCATTCGTGCATTTAATCCTTCTTCGCCAGAGTTCATTATGATACTGCACGCATGGCCACAAGCTGTCGTGTGCTTCCGCTTTTTTTTTTGTGGCCGCTTCTAGTTTTTTTTTTTGTGGCGGCTTTTTTTTGTGGCGGCTTTTTTTTGTGGCCCGTGTGCGGGGCACTACCTCTTTCAAACATTATCGCAGCCCCTGTATAAGTAACCATCAAATAATCACATTCGTCAAACCTAGGTCCACGCGTGCGAAGCCGATAACAGAAGATAGAATTTCATAAGACCATGTTTACATGCCTTGAAAAGCAAAAGTCAGTCTTTAACAAAACATTTTTCTTTTACTTAAAAACCCACTTTTTATTAACAGCGTAGTTCATTATTTTTACACAGAATTTCGGTTAAGGCAAATTACTTTTTCCGCGTTATTACGAAGAAGTGGAATAAATTGAATTATTATAAAACACAGCGTACCTACGCATATACAATCATAGATCAGCTTTATTTTTATCCTGAAACATTTTAATGTTTTACAAGATCTTTTCATTTTCCTGGTTCCTGGGACCTTATTTGAATCAACATAAGTGAGAGCGGGAGTGGACAGCTGACAAGGAAAAATGGAACAAAATGACAACCTTGCTTTGACCTAAGAAGCTTCGGACTAGAATAGGCAAGAATATTAAGTGTTGTATTATAAATCAATATATTTTATTTCAAATAAACTATTTACAGGCACTTTAGAAATGTCAGGAAGTCAGTCAGTCACAAAAAAAAAATGCTAATTGCAAATTCTAAAGCGTAGATCTAAAAGAAAAAGAAAGAAAAACATGTTTATTTGGCACATTGAACAAAAAAGTAGAAAAAAAAAACCTAAATTATATTAATTATATTCTCTCTGGAGAAGACTGTGCAAGAAACTCCATGGACACTGGACCTACTGGGGCCAGGGTTATCCAAAAGGAAGCTCGAGCCTTGGTTTGAAGGCTAAAAAAAACGGGGTGGGTTTTTAGTCAGTAAGAGTCTGACATTATCTCCCGCTCCACTCAAGGGCGGGGGTTGTCATAAGATGATTTTTGCCCACAAAAGATAAAAAAAAAAAATGGACACTGGACTGCGCTACATTGCTGAGTTTCCTCGTGATCGTATCAGGAATGAAGATATTAAGAGAACCAAGATTATTGACATACCCAGAAGAATTGCTCGTAGAACAGATAGTTGATGGAGCTAAAAGGTTCTGTGGTGATAGACGCAGGGTTGGAAGTTCTTCCAAAAGATGGACCGTCTGAACCGGTAATCATATTAGGGTTGCGACCGAGAAACAAAGGACCAATAGTTGTGGCAACACTGGTGCTGATAAAGCGACATGTTCGTGAACGGGTGTTGTCAGTTGAGACTGGTCATCTTTTATCTGCCAGTGGTTTATTTTAAAATCTATAATTATTTTATTAAAGGTAGATGGAACGAGGCCGCGTGGCAGATCGCCGATGCGTTGGACTGACCAAATAAAAACGGCTGTTGGCGGCCCGTTGAACGAGTGTGCCCGGATGACTGCCAGCAGGCAAAAGTGGCGAGAAATCGTGCGGCGTACCCTGACGGCTTCCGGAGAGCTACCTTCGTGGTAACTACGACCATTCTGGCAAAAGTGAAACGATCAAGAAGAAGAAGATAATTATTTAGAATTCGTTTTTTACTTTGTTAATATTGTTCTCACGAAATAGTAGCGATAAAAAACATGTAACCGAGATATTTGTATACATAATTAAAAATAAGCTCCATGAAGTTTCTTGCCCATTCTTCTCCATATAGATTTACGCTTTGGAATGTGCAATTAGCAATCACTTTCTGACTGACTGACTCCTTGACATTTCAAATACTTTGAATCTTGAATTATTTGCTCTTTACATTCCAAGACCGCGGTAACACTTTCGAACGACCCCGCAATTCTTAGGAAACCCTATGATCAAAACTTCTGTCAAATTCACTTTGTCTATTGAAAAACTCCTCGAGACTTCATTTCGGGGTCAATAACTAGTCTAATCCACAATATAACAAGAAAACTCAGCTGAAACACTATACTTGACAAACATTCTTGATATTTGAATACAGATTTATGACACAACTACCTTGCTTCTATTATATTTTCTTGGTAACTTGAATCTTTCTGTGAGTACTTCGGGATCCGTCCGTTTGTTTAGATGGTTTTATTTTCATCGGAGAGTGAAAGCCTTTATGTACACAAGGTACCTTTGAAATAGACTGACGTATCACAGGATTTACCAAGTACTTATTGAAGTTTCTACCAGATTTCTTTTTTTTTCTCAAGTCATATCGAGCGATCAGTCCTTCCGACTAGGAGCGTGGAGAGGATATTTCTCATTAGGCGACCTTTTTTTATGGTGGGGAAAATCATCCAATGATAACCACCGCTCTTGGGTGGAGCGGGAGATAGTGTCAGACTCTTACTGATTAAAAAAACCACCAACTCTACCCAAGAGCGGGGGATATCATTGGATGATTCTCCCACTGAAAAAAAAAAAGATACAAAAGTAGTTTTGTATCCCAAGTGTCTACACTATCCCAAATGTCTGTGGCTATTTCAATGATATATATATCTATGTATATTATGTGGCTATTTCAAATATCTATCGCAAATCTCGCCAAAAATACCATACAAATGTTTAGTGGACCTTTGAAATTCAAATCACATTATTGACTAGCAGATTATATATAGGACGAAATTCGGTAAAACGTGGGTTAAACTATTTTACCAAAATACCCACCGTAGGTACCCTCACCCACCGCTTCGGGTAATAACGGCTGAGATTAGGTTATTTTCGTATGATCGTTTACCAATAGGTGAAATACTGGCTAAACGGCTGACTGACAGCTCGGATACAATTATTGTCGGAAACAATTTTTATCTAAAGGCTATATTTCACTGGGACATCATGGCGGCGCGACCAGTTGCGCCACCATTGTATTCTATTGAAATATAGCACTAAGCTACCAAATTAGACACCTCACAGACACCAGCCCTCCTAGCCAAGTTACAACCGTCTCGCTTGCGTCGAACGCTTCGAGTTGACCTTGCCGCCAATTCTTTTGTTCTGACTGAGCGTTGAGATGACATCATTCCCGTACATTTGAAGCTTTCTGCTAGCGGTAACTATTGCAGATTAGCAACTTGGCTAGGGGTACAGAGTCGCCACACGTCTAAGCTAGTCGCGCCACCAAAGTCGCGCAAGTGAACGAACACCAGGTGAGTAGCTCTCTAGATAGAGCTGTAACATTTTATTGGTAGTGGCGACTGATCGCGCCACCGTAGTTCTCGGTGAAATATAGCCCTAACTGTACTAAACAGTTTCAATAAATTTCATGGCATCCGAATATATTGTGGCCAAATCGTGAGGAACTTGGATAAACGTAAGCATAATAATGTGTAAAACCTTTTTATAAAAAAAAATTACTGACTACACCAAAAAATTGAATTGAATTTGAGGAGCTCCCTCAAATTTCGCCAAGATTCCATCATCAGATCCCAACTTGATGACTATGGGACCATTTGGGAAGTATACCCTTTCCAACAAAAAAAAGATTTTTTCAAATCGGTTGGCAAGTGACGAGGTTATGCGCGAACAAACATAAAAAAAAAATACAAACTTCCGAATTGAGATCCTCCTCCTTTTTTAGAAGTCGGTTTAAAAATAAAAAATCTTTTCAGCTCGAAATATTGCATTTCTCAACTATCATGAGAAATACCCACTTTGGATTCACATATTTTGCAAAAAAGACAAGATCCTCGCAAAGATCATCAGGGCCTCCTAACTGTTAAGACCGTCCCTAATCCCAGGAGCCTACTCCTCAAGCCTGAGCTATAGTCCTTACATTACTGGCAATGGTTTAATTGAGTCACGTACAGTACCTAAGTAATCGTTAAATGCTAACTGCCGAAGGGAGGAAACGACGTTCCTTTTGGAGCTTTTTCTGTGCCATAAACACAAATAACAGTGCCATTGTTTTAGTCATAGACTAGCGACATGTCTTGGGGTGCCGTCGCATAGTGGCAAATTAAACAACATGCATATTCGAATAATTCACACCCTTACCTAATTCCGGAGTAGTGGTACCACACAAACAAACGAAGTTATGTACACATGCACACAAACACACAAACCTAGACACATACACAAGACACACACGCACATCAAAGCACAATACTTACAAAACTTGTATTGAATATGTCGGAAAGATTAATAAAGATGCAATATTGTAATCACATCCATTAATAAAAGAGGAGAAGACCTGGTGACCTGAACTATCTATCTAAACAAATAAAGAGTATCTATCTGAAATACAGGCCAAAAGCCTAGCTTAGGCACCAGTCTCCCACAATATGAATCTTGTTATTATCTTGGTTTTGTAATTTAAAAAAAAATCGGTAGGCAATCATAATTTAAGCACTGAAGTTTTACTTAAAAACACTTTAAAAAATGCAATCATTACTGTAGGCAAATAATAATATGGGAATCAATCAAACACGCTTGTAACTTAATCAAGATTTATCAAAAATAAACAATAAAAACTCAAAATCTTTAACTATCTTAAAAATAACTTACAGCCTAAACTGCCTGCGGTGGCACATGAGTTCTTCAAAAAAGAATGAACGAAAAATTTCTAAAAATTCCATTCCTAGAGGTCAAATTTTGTATGAAACTTCGTGATTTTGTCGATAAAAATTCCCAATGTGCACGACTTGTGTAAGAATAACAATATTGACAGATGAATCAGAAAAGGAAAAAGGCTTAAAGATTGTATTGTAACCATTTCCTTATTCTTATTTAAATCTCTCTTTCAATTTGCATCCTCGCGATACACTGAAAAACTAATTCATTTTTATGCGGCCATTCACCAATAGACAAAGTTATAATTCATGAAGAGTTTTAAGTTCTTAAGTACATGCATAATGATAGTAAAGAAAAGCCGACTATTTCTATGAATTCTAATAGGTACCTACTCATCCGGAGTGGGGACAGGTTGCTAAATGTCTATCAAGAAAATACGTTTAACGTTTGGCTTGGATGGGAATCGGAATAAATACTAACTGTGAAAATAAAATTATAGTTTATCGAAAACCAACTAATTATAACTATTTTTAATAACTACATTTTACTATGATAATAATAAACTTTACTATCTCTCTCGCTAAAACGCCATTTTCTTTGGCTGCCATATAGGCATCGACTTTGACATCAGCGTCCATATCATAAACAACGTGTAACGTTAAATGTGCAAAACCTAAAAATAGTTTGATCAGAATAACGAGCAGAATCAATTAAACTTCTTTTTAATATAGGATACATTTTTCAAAAAAATCTTTATTAAAAACATCGACCTGTCTATTTATGAACAGGTCAAGCCATCATGTGCGGAAACCCGATGAAATAGGTAAAGACACACAAATTAGATTGGTTGCAGTCTAATCAAATTTTCTCATACACGGGATAACAAAATTTCTTATTTCAATGCAGATATTAATTTTAAACAAACTAAAGCTGCACATAAAACTTTTAATTTTTTTTTATGATTTTTTTCTCACGGTTTTAGGTCAATTAAATTAAAAATCATTTGGGGTGTCTGACGTTTTGCGCAATTAACGCAACACAACACAACAAAACACAAGCTCTGCTTAGCTTGGGACTAGACGGCGTTGTGTGATAGTCGTGGAATATATTAGATATTATTATTATATTATCATACTTTTCTTTTTAATTATAAACTTTGAAGCTTTAAAACTTTGTGGAAGCTTTAAATTTCTTCATCAAATTTTAAAAATTCTTTCATATTAGTATTTTAATTAGCACATAAAAAAATGAAGAGCATGCTCCCTATTCCGGTAACTCTTAAGTTTAGCTGTTAAGTATTATCTAATATTGCAAAGTGAAGAGGTTTTACGTGTTTACTCAAAAATTTGATGAGTGCTGAGGGTTGCCAACACCGTTATCGTATTACTATCGGATAGTATGCTCAAGTACCTCACCAGATATATAGTTATCTGACTGGTCTAGTGGTTAGTGACCCTGACTGATATGTCGGAAATCGTGGGTTCGATTCCCACCCAAGACAAATGTTTGTGTGATTAGCATAATCATTTGTTCTGTGTCTGGGTATAATTTATCTATATTATGTATGTATTTAGAAATAAATAAGTAAGATTATCAGTTGTCTAGTACTCATAACACAAGATCTGCTTAGCTTGGGACTAGACGGAGTTGTGTGATAGTTGTGGAATATTATATTATTATATACGAGTGGCACCACGCTACGACTAGAATAGATGTAGATCAGTAACCAAAGATGTGGGTGAACTAGTTGAAACAAAAAAAGAAAGACGTTTCTAAAATTATAGATATATGGTACACTTAAAAGAAAACGTAAAGCTTTCTATATATTATACTGTTTTGCTTTTTATTTTGATACTAGCGACCCGTCCCGGCTTCGCTCGGGTAACAGTATTTCTCCACTATTTAATGGATGTTATTATACATATAAACCTTCCTCTTGAATCACTCTATCCATTAAAAAAAAACCGCATCAAAATCCGTTGCGTAGTTTTAAAAATTTAAGCGTACATAGGGATATAGGGACAGAAAAAGCGACTTTGTTTTATACTATGTATGTACTGATGGTACACTTAAAAGAAAATGTAAAGCTTTCTATATATTATATTGTTTTGATTTTTATTTTGATATTTATCATAGTATTTATTATTATGTAATTTTAGAATTTATTATGTATTTTATTATTATATAAGAATCTTAATTTAATGATACTTCATTTTATTTATTGTGCGCACCTACCACTGCATTGTTTTTTTTTTAAACCACAGGTTGACTGGTAGAGAATGCCTAATTGCATTAAGTCCGCCTATATACCACTACTGTACGTGAAGTTTAAATAAATAAATATAACCTAACAAACGAAGAGAGAGTGGTGGCCGAGTGGTAATGGCTCCGACTTACGAGTTGTAGGTCACGGGTTCAAACCCTGCCAGGCGCATTGCTTTGTGTAATTTATTTCATTACTACTGTTCTCAAGGAAAATATCGTAAGGAAACCGGCATGTCCTAGAACCAAAGATTCGAAGACATGTGACATACACCAACCCGCACTGGGCCCGCGTGGTGTATTACGGCCCATTCTCTCTCCTAGAGAGGAGGTCTGAGTCCCAGCAGTGGGAACATCAGCCTTTTTAGGCTGATGATGATGATGAACAAACGAAAGTCAACAAGAAGAATTGTCAATTAGAAATAGCAAATTTTCTTTTCATTGTCCTGGAATAATAATAATACAGCAATATTACCTGTATATCAGTAACTACCCTACCAAGTACCATTATTTCTTCTAATTAAGTTCCTTACCCTCTAGACGACACCCACAGGTTCAGACAGTTCATAAGACAACGAATTTTATGTGGACCACAGTATTTTCCTTATGTTTATTGTTCCTGTAATGACGATAACATAAACATTGAGATTGGATTGAGCAATACCTTTACGAAGTTGGCTACAATATACAATACTAGTTTTATATATATACTAGCTACCCGCCCCTGCTTTGCATGGGTTTTTTTCTAGAAATAAATACAAAAACTTAACAAATCCCTATACTATATAATATTATAAATGCGAAAATAACTCTGTCTGTCTGTCTGTTACGCTTTCACGCAAAAACTACTGAACGGATTTAGATCAAATTTGGTAGGTAGGTAGAAGAGACACTGGAATAACACATAGGCTACCTATAATTCCACTGCTGAGCACGGGTATCTGCCCGCGCGATATAAACTGTTGTCCACGCGGGCGAAGCCGCGGGCGGAAAGCTAGTTGTTTATATATTAAAACCTTCCTCGAGAATCACACTATTGAGTGGTGAAAACCGCTAGAAAATCAAGTGGGAACATTAAACGGCTGATCTTTACTTCATTACTAATATTATAAAAGCGAAAGTGAGTTTGTTTGTTACGTCTTCACGCCTAAATGGCAAAACCGATTTTGATGAATCTTGGTACACGCATAGACCATGTCCTGAAATAGGACATAGGGTACTTGTTTATCCCGAAGGATGTTCCCTTGGGATAATTTTCTGCTATCATGCAGGCGAAGCCGCTGGGAGTAGCTAGTTCAATAATACAAACAAGGTTTTTAAGAGCTAATAGGTAAATAATCAAATTAATATCCTACTATAGAAATGTTTCTCTTTGATAAAATCTATGAGAGATGTATAAACCCCAAGAACTTGTGCATTGGCTGAATGCCAATCATAGTGTCCTTGCTACCCATATACAGGGTGATGGTAATGCAGATAACTCTTATTCGAATTTTATAACAATTGGCGAATAGATTCATAACTAAATTGAATATATTATAGGTTAAATTGTAGATTGAATAGAATAGAATAAAATTATTATTTGTAAATAAAAGGTCTCCACGTTATAAAAATAGATACTATGAGAAATAGTGAGACAGCCCCAACACAAGTGTATTTTACAACTCACTGGGGCTACCTCTAACTCTGTAATGCAGTTTAATGTATGGAAAGCAATAAAAACATTTTGATTTGACTTGATAACTGATAGTTTCGGAGATCAATATGAAATACGAGTTTGATTGTAGACGTAATAACTTTTTTTATGCTACATTTTTGTTTGTAATGTGTAACCATGGAGTTTCTTGTCGGTTCTCCTCCATAGGAAACGACCAATTTGGAACCGTCCACTTGCTTCTGGCGTCTTATAAGTGCCCGTATCTATGTGGAATAAAAAGTTTTTGAATTTTTGAATTGAAATCATTAAACACAAAAAATACTGGACTAATTTTAGAAATTCTTTCACTTGTAGAATGCTACTTTATCATTGAGTGACATAGGCTTTATCATTGAGTGTCGAGTTACTGATGATTAAGACACTGACACTGAATTGACACATTTTATTTCAATACATTTTTTCACTGACGATTTGGACACACACTGTTTAAAACAGTCAGATAAAAGTTGTAAAATATAATTATATGGGGTAAAAAAGGGTCACCAAAACTATATCAGGTTTGATTTAAAGTGGCAACTTTGAGTAATTTTCTTTATATTATAGATTCGGTTTTGTTGGTATCCAAATTGTCATTGAAAAAATCATGCCCAAATCGTTAGCAATTCACATAGGCTATATATTTTCTACTTTCAAGCGGGTGAAACCAGTAACAGAAGCTTTGTATAGTTAAGTTTAATAATTAGTTATAGGATCTTTTATTTATGTATTAGTTTGTTATTTTGTAAAATTATTTGTGTATTTTGTCATAGACCTTAGTTGCCAGAAGATAAATAAAGTGTAGGGTGATTAGGCCCGGTAGATGACAATGGGGTCGGCCCTTATTTCATGGGACTAGAAGATAAGTGGCGAAACATGAGTGCACACCATTAATTACACCTCAGACTTAACCCTCGGATGATATAGGCGTAATGTTATATTATGCTTTCAAAGATTGTAATTAGAAACTAGAACATTGAGTTTACAATTGAATTGAATTGGGGTAAGTGGACAAAGAGGTTATAATATTACGAGTCTCTGGTAATATTTCTGCTGTTAGCACATTTCAAATCTGAAATATATACTTGATTGACAGTTAAAACCTTTGCTAGCATCTATAACTATGTAACGAATTAGAATTGGGGTGTTTTAAATCCATGGATCGATTTACCACCAGTTAAAACCAAGGTCCATGCAAAAAAGTCGTTTTTTTTTTATTTTGTTAGATAACACCTTTGTCCACTTAAACTTTTAATTGTTTTCTGAGCTAGGAGCTCAACTAATAACTCCTCCCGTCTGACGGAGCGAGGAGTGTCAGACTTTTACTGACAAAAACCCTTCTATGTTCCTTAAATTGCCTTTTGTTTTTCAAAGCCATGTTATAACTCTTTCAAAAAAATCAGTAGCATGAGTCTAATACCTCATTATTTATAATACTGAAAATACTGATTGAATTTAACAATAATTAATACTTTTTTGGGGACAGAATGTACTCATAACTTAAGCTGAAACTGCTAAAAAATATCGACTATTTCAAAGGTGTCCTCCGCATGGCGGTTCCCTGCCATGCGGAGACATACCTTCAATTTGGTTTCCAACTATGGTTTTTTTATAACCGCGTACAAGACCTTGCACGTTATTCTCCATAGAGATTACGCTTTGGAATGTACAATTTAATTTATTTAACACATGACACTTGTACTCAATCCTCAATTCAATACTCAATACTCAATTCTTTATTGCAATCCATGGTTTTGAAAATTTATAGATTAATATACCCTGTCGGGCACAGCAAAAAATAGGAGAGAGAAAGAAGGCTTATTAGCAATTTACGGAGTTGAATAGATAATGATTGTAGATCTAATTTGCTGCATTCACTTTTTAACATAAATTCATGCTTTTTACCAATTTTATGTATTAATTTTTATTTTTCCAATGTTTGTTTCATCAATGTTCGTATATATTATTTTGTTCCGATACCTACCTATATAGTTTATTTAGTCTCCGTGAGTGTGACCGTGGCATCACCGCGGGCCCTAACAGAATACCAGCGCTGCGTTATCTATCTCAATAGATATCGCAGCATATGCTGAGTTAGGCGCCTTTTTGACCTTACACAAATTTTGAAGTTATCTTTTGTTTTCATACTAAATTGTATGGTACTTTCTGTATTGTATCTATTCTACTGCTTTTTAATTTAAATGTATGTGTGAGGTACGAATAAACGTTTGTCTTTCTTTTCTTTAGCTTCACTTTTATTTGACTGACCATCATTTTGACGATTCAAATGCCTGTTATGTTTCTGATTTCTGATTTCCTACTCAATGATAAAACGACAAAAACCTACTTGT
Source organism: Mythimna lalbum (assembly GCA_949319445.1). NCBI lineage: Eukaryota > Metazoa > Arthropoda > Insecta > Lepidoptera > Noctuidae > Mythimna > Mythimna lalbum. The sequence continues at coordinate 10,672,692 of OX439357.1, read as the reverse complement.
GTCCTCACACGCTACACAAAATAATTCAAATTATCCGTGTACATAAATAATTCAAGATTGGCTTAAGAAATCATGTGAAGACATCGACTTGTTGATACATGATTAGCGTAGCTTAGGAGAATAATTAATTATTGTGTTTATTTTTGAGTATACTCGTGTAAAATTTCTATTGTAATATATAAGTGTATATACAGGAGAAATAACTGACTGATATTTCATCGCACAGCCGAAACTAATGGAACTAGGAGCGTGCAATTTTGTACAAGGTTTTCTTTTATGACGTAGTTGAGCACTATGAGAGGATTTTTCAAAGTTCACCCTATAAAAAGGTGAAATGGGGTTTCAAAGTTTGTGTCGATAAACCTACTTTTATGCGGGCGAAGCCGCTGGAAAACCCTAGTGTGTTATAATTTTCTTATGTCAAAATGTACATCTTTTTACAAAACTGTGAACATTTTACTACATGGTGTATATGGTGAAATATTTTAACCAAATCGCATGATTGTTTTAATTAAGTACATAATTAATACGATAGATAAGTACTTTATGTTGTTAATACAACTCAAAAGTAATTAGTAATTAATCAAGTAATAATCAATTTGTTAATATTTTTTATTTTTTATTATGGTTACTTATTTTCAAATTCGAAAACATTGTCTCCAAAATTTACCCAATGGTTATGGTACCTGTTTTCATTTAAAATCTAAACCCCTAACTTGAAAAAAACAAACTTCCAACTTTTTAGTTACAATACCACTGTTAAAATCACCATAGAAAAAAATCCACAATACAAAAATATACAAAATCACATACCCGAAAAATCACTTGCGATCGAGAGAAGTTTTCGCGATTGTTGCGTAGCGCGTCTGTGCCGTAGCGATGGTTCTACGGTTTTGGTCTCGTAGCGAGCGCGCGTAGCATTTTATGCCGTAGCCGGGATCACCGTGTGACGTCACTTTTGCTACGGATCATGGCTCGTGGGATGGGAGTACTGTTGCACACATAACTTACTGTTTATGCTATCCTGGTACAATCGAGCGAAAAAGTCGTTTTGAAGTAAAGGTTTTTACTACCCACTCAAAACGTGCTTCAAAGAAAAACATGAAATAATACATTAAAAATAAAAGGTTTTGTTTTAACAGTAATATGATTTTGTTAAGATCCTTAGATTTTTCTATTGTATTTCATGAAATTCAATTTTACTGGACGCCTTGCAAAAGACTTCAACGAAAATATGTACTTAAACTTTCTAATGCAGGCGTTATTATTTTACTTGTCCTTCTATAATCCTTAAGTTGGGAAAGGCCTATGTCCAACAGTGGGCGTTTTTGGCTGAAGTAATGATAACAATGAGTCCCACGGTATGACTGCTCAAAGTACCATATTAGTCGAAACAGCTTGACAACGTGACGTGTATAATATAATAACAACATAAATATTTATTTGCTAAAAACACGAATTATAAGGTGATAAAAAAGTACAAATTGGAACAAATATACTATTTAGCTTAGTATTAGCATGCGAATATTAAAGTAATATAAAGGCGAAAGTTTGTTTGTATGTATGTGTATAAGTTTATTACTCCTTCACACTCAAACGGCTGAACGAATTTGATTCAAATTTAGAATATGGGTAGACCATGTTCTCAAATAGCATGATACTTTTGTTCTGAGAGTACATTTTTCTACTTTAAAACGGGTGAAACTGCTGGCGTTAGCTAGCTAGAATTCTTAGCCAAACAAAAATTATTATAAATACAAATAATGTAGCTCTGTCTGTCTATTTCATGTAAGGTCTCTTCTAAATCAATAGACTAATGAATTTTACTACTCGAGACCTGAAATAGTTATGGAATACTATCTTTTACCCGCGGTTTCACCTGCGTACTTAAAATATAGCCTATGTCACTCAAGAATAAAGCAGCTTTCTATCTGTGAAAAATTTTAACAATCGAACCGATACTTTTTTTTTTTGATGAACTAGTGCTTGACTGCATCCTAGCTGATGGTAAGCAGTGATGCAATCTGTGATGGAGAGGGCATTAGTTTATTAAGAGCCTATTCACTCTAGCCCAGAAGATACCCAAACTATAATCGGACGGGAAGACCGCAGGCAAACTGTTCCAGTCCTTCGACGTACGCGGTATAAGCGACGAGGCGAAACGCTTAGTCCGGACTGTAGAGGTTTCATCAACGTAAGGGTGGATATTCGCCGTTTGCCGGGTGGTCCGATGGTAGAAGAGAGATGAAGGAATCAAATCAAGGATTGCATCCTGCGCACACTTTCCAAAATGCAGACTTTCGGAGATTACCTCCTACAATCTTAGCAAAAATCATCTTATGACGGAGCGGAAGAAAGTGTCACACTCTTACTGACTAAAAACCCACCCCGTTCCTTCTAGCCTCTTCATACCGGGGCACGAGGTTCCTTTCGGATAACCCTGGCCCCAGTAGGCTTCGACCCAGCTGGGCCCCTCCTGCTGCTGACAACTGCGGCGCCGTTGCCTGATGCGGTAGGCCTCCTCTTTTGCTAGCATTACTGCTTGACAGAAGGAGGCGACCGCCTGCCATTCCTCCTCGCTCCGGACCATGGCTTCGACCAAGATCCGGCGCGAGAGGTCTCCGCCGCCGATCGCCCCCACGAGGGCACGGCGATGCTCCGCTCAGGCAGATGCAATTTAGCTTTACTTTTCTTAGACTGACCGACATTTGACTATTCAAAAGTGCCTACATTTGGTATATTAGAAAAAAAATATTTTGAATTTGAAATTATAACACACACTTTACCTCTTCATAATATTAGTGTATATATTGAACCTTTTAAAATGACTTAGGACACTCATTATCCAGGGAATACATTCGTATGATTTTTGAAAGACACGCGAGTAAATTCGCTGCCAAAAGTATCATTACCATATTTCTATAAATAGATACGATGAATAAATGAGAATATGTCTGATAGTGTCATATGACTCAGCTTTTAGGTAAATAATACAAGCTATTTGTAACGCCCACAGCTGGAAATAAGCTTTGACTTTCAAATAAGTCATGACTTAATACATTTACAGATAAACAGGAAAAGACATACTGACGGGACGGTTGGTACAGTGGTTGAACGATGGACTGCTGCGCCGCATGTCGCGTGTTCGATTCCCGCACGGGACAAATATTTGTATGTCTACAGACACGTGTTCTGGGTTTACGTGTCTTGTGTCATGTAAGTTTATGTTTCTGAACACACGATACTGGCGATATTCGATGTGTGGGGAAAGTTTTAAAAAGTATAATATTTACATATGTACTTACTTAGTATATATGTACGTGTGTATATGTACACACATACATTAGATAAAAGAAGATACATTATTATAAAGAAAATATATAAAGGCTCTGCTTATTTATAAAAGAAACTTCCAGTAGACCTGCGAAAGGAGAGATAAGAAGAGATGAAGACAATAATGCGTAGAAATACGAATAGTATGTGAAATGTTAACATTTACATTTATATGCGCTTCGGCAATATTCGTGTTTCCGAATTAGCACGACTGTCACGCCACAGAATTTGTCAAAGAGGATGCTGAAGAGTAATTCGCAAAATTCAATTTTTAATCGACTTCTAAAAATGGAGGAGGTTCTCAATTCGGATGTTTGTATTTTTTTAAATATTTGTTCGCACATATCTTTGTAGCTTGCCAACCGATTTGAAAAATTCTTTTTTGTTAGAAAGGGTATACTTTCCAAATGGTTCCATAGTCACCAAGTTGGAATCTGATGATGGGATCATCGCGAAATCGAGGGAATTCCTCAAATTCAATTAAATTTTTTAGTGAAGTCGGTTATTTTTTTTTATAAAAAGTTTTTTTAATATTTTGAAAACGATTATTTCTATGCTACTGTTTGTGGATTCGATTCCCACTCAAAAACGAATCCAATGTTTGTTTCTTGTTCTATATTAAAAGCAGATTAGATCTTTTTGATTTGCATTGATAAGGTATTTGACGTACCCTCTACTGTATTTATATATTTATGTTTTTTTTTTATTACAAGCTTTTATTTAGTTTCACCTGTCCCGATGTTTGTCTGTCATCAAATCTTATTAATTAAATTTGACCTAACACCCGGTTACCGATTGAGCTGAAATTTTGCATGCATGTGTAAATCAGATGACAATGCAAAATTATTATGACATGGAGTTGATCTGATGATGGAACCGGAAGGTGGCTATAAGAACTCGGTAGTTAAACAACACAACCCCATCGAGTTTGGGCTCGTATGATTCGTCTTCACGAGTTTTAATTATATAGGTATACCGACCTATAAAAGCTTGCAATGAAAATATAATTTTCATTAAAAGCTTGTTTTATTGTATATACATACCTTTCACCCCGGTTTAAGTAGGTCCAGAGGTTCCTAATACTCAATCAAAATAATTGACTTCGTCAGCGATTGGAGTTCATGTACCTACATAACTAAATGGGTCTAACGTTACACTTGTATTCAAAATGATTTGATAATTTGTAAATCCATTGAAACGCTAAGATGTAGATCCTAGGACTAATAATGTCTAATTGAACTAAATAATAGTAATTCTTCAAAGCTATGAGTAGCAATGATTACAATATAGGTTAAAGTGGTGATAAATCAAAAGTATTTGTCACAAAACCTTCTTTTTACGTAGGCAGACGTGGGGTGGACGAATCCCATGGATCGTAGTGTGTGGGCAGCCCATTCACGACCAGACCTGGAGTCGTGCCAAAAGACTAACTGACTTCTTACTATAGTAGTTGCGTTTTAGCAGAGCATTAACGCCCATAACACACTAATACGCCTCGTATGTGGAATGCAGTGGTGTATCTACATTAAAAAAGATTACTTTGACCTCGTACTGCACTTAGCGAAAATAAGGTTTTAGTTTTAAAAAAGTTACGGGGTCTAATAGGCCCCTTACTGCAATAATGACGTTTACGAGGTCATAAACGCCCCGTACCACAGGAATAGAAATAATATGAAAATAAAAACTGATGCAGGAACTACTTAGATTAGACTGACACACACATGGGCCACGCCTGATTTGTTCGTAGAGTGTACGTGGATCTAATGTAGATACAGTTCCCGGCACGTCACTTGGCAAGAGTCGTTAGATGGGCAGAAATCCTTTTTTAGATCTATTTGGTGGTCAAGCGGGACGCGGGGTATTTTTTTTTTTTTAGACGGGGAAAATCATCTTATGACAAAACCCGCTCTTGGGTGGAGCGGGAGAGAGTGTTAGACTCTTACTGACTAAAAACCCCGCGCTGTTCCTTCTAGTCTTCATACTGGGGCTCTAGTTTCCTTTCGGATAACCCCGACCCCGGTAGGCTTCGACCCAGCTGGGCCCATCCTGTTGCTGGCAACTCCTTGAGGCGCGCGGGAACATTGCGCGCCGTCGACGTCTTGGCTCGGTCCGGACAGTTACCGGACGATCGGACAGCGAGCTACCCATGTCTCGCTGTCCACGAGCCCGCGTCTACGGTGGCTGGAAATCGGGCGGCGAGGGCGCCGTTGCCTGAAGCGGTCGGCCTCCTCCTTTGCTAGCATTACTGCTTCGCAGAAGGAGGCGACCGCCTGCCACTCCTCCTCGCTCCGGACCATGGCCTGAACCAAGGCCCGGCGCGAGAGGTCTCCGCCGCCGATGGACGTGGGGTATGAGATAGCGCCGATCCGAGCGCGCGATTGGTGCGTTAGTCGACCTTTTCCCCCCGCACAACTATACTATGCGCGAATTTATCCCCACTACGTCAAAATCTTGCCAACTTACATGCAGGGTACTGTACTAAGTCTAGTTTCCATATAAAATGTAGGTAGGTATGGTGACAGACGCGCCCAGATTGGCACATGTGGCCCACGTGCACCCATTGTAGTTCTTCTACCTTTAAACCCGTCCTGAATTTTTTTTTTATTGATAGGCACGCGTTTGGCCACCATATCATCTGATGGTGAGCGATGATGTGCTCGACGACGGAGGCCGCTTGCCTAGAAGTAACCTATCGCAAACATCAAATGTAATATGCGGAACAGAGAATAAAGTCCCACATACCTCCGTTGGAAAGGGAGGATCCTCCGACCAGACAGGTGTTATAGTCTGGTGGGCGACTGCCCGATATTTGATTTCGAGTTGTCGTATATGTTCTAATCGCGCGGAGAACTTTGATTGCGTGATGCGGATTAGTTCTTATGTGACGTCATAGATGTCGCTACATACCTAAAAACGACACACAGATAGATAGATAGATAGATAGATAAATTCTTTATTGTACACCAAAAATAAAAATTACATAAGAAACTTAAAAAACACACACAGTTCACAGTTTATTTAGCTAGGGTTTGAGAAAGAGCAATGAACCTTACTGCTATGCTGAAAACGTTACGACTGTAATATTTGTACTGTTGAGTTGTTAGTAGCGTTGTAGTTGAATGTCAGTTCAATTTATATTAATTCAAGTCAGGCAACAGAAGATTATGCTTTTAGTCTACAAAAAATTAAGTATAAGTAGATATATACTTTCTTCACCAGCAGTTTCGCTCGCGTACCTACTTATGCCAATATTTTATTTTTATTATTATTATTCATAGGCTCGCGTTTGACCACCATCTCACCCGATAGTAAGCGATGATGTGGTCGACGATGAAGCACGCTTGCCTAGAAGTATATTCACTCTTGACTTAAAGACCCCCAAGTTGTAGCTATCAGGAAACACAGACTCCGGCAGGGAATTCCAATCCTTGGCTGTACGCACAATAAATGTGTTCCCAAAACGCTTTGTGCGCATCTCAATAGGTGGGATGTCAACTATGATATATAATATACATATCACTCGGTGATAATTTGATAAAACACCATTCAAATGGTGAAATAATTTTTTAAATCAGTCCAGTAGTTTTTGAATTTTTTCATTGCAAACATAAAAATCCAAAACTAAAATCCTTTTTTAATATAGATTACTGCTTTAAAACTAACAAAACGTATTAACTAGTTCTTGGAACAAAACTTTTTCAATAATTAACATTGTTTTGCCGATCTACCAGCTGAGTGCTTTTTTGCGCTCTTGGGTGGAGCGGGAGATAGAGTCAGACTCTTACTGACTAAAAACCCCACCCCGTTCCTTCTAGCCTTCATACCGGGGTTCGAGTTTCCTTTCAGATAACCCTGGCCCCAGTAGGCTTCGACCCAGCTGGGCCCCTCCTGTTGCTGACAATTCCTTGAGGCGCGCGGGAACAGTGCGCGCCGTCGAGATCTTGGGCTCGGTCCGGACAGTTACCGGACGATCGGAAAGCGAGCTACCCATGGCTCGCCGTCCGCGAGCCCGAGTCTACGGTGGCCGGAAACCGGGATCGGAATCCCGGCGGCGGCAGCGAGGGCGCCGTTGCCTGATGCGAGTGCACATAAGCCACGAACTCGTCCAAAGTCAACCAAAGGACGCGTGATCATTTACAAAAACACAGAGCTTCGGTGCACTCGAAGATTCGGCAGATTTTATACCGAAACCGGAATTGTTGCCGAAACTAAATTTTTTCGGCGAAATTTGCCGAAAACAAACCTTTGGTCTGTTACTAATTATTATGTACCTATGTGGACGACAAATGCCAAGGATCTTGTTCTCATCAAGGTCCTGAGTTCAATTCTTAGGGTAGACAAAGTATTCTAAGGGGGTGAGAAATCAGTAATAACTTCGCCTACTTTGGATGAAATGAGAGGAATGTCAGAATTTTGCTGACTAACCCGGCTGTTTTCCACTCTCTGTTGCTAGAGTGGGTTGCTCCGTATAAAAATTATCCTTATTTTTGGACATTGTGGATACCAACAACAGTAAACAAAGATTTTTCTTTGCTGATTGTAGTTAAACCATTATGTAATTTTCGTTCTAAAATATACTAATAATTTGATTTATTTCGAAGCACATAACTAAATGAATAGAAACTAAAGGCATAAATTACTCCCAGATTAGGCGGTACACAGACATTTCAACTTTTCTTCCGACACTTTAGGGCTTATTAATATACACCCCTATTTTTTACTTACTTAGCAAAAAAAATTCGTACCTGATACTGATCATATTTTTGTGGTCAAAAATAAAAAAATAAAAAAAAACCAAAATTGTCCACGAAAATTCGCCATAATTGGTAAATTCATAATAGAATTCGTAACAATTGCTACCTACTAGAAAATGCCACGCGCAGTGTCTTTTTCCATTTTGATCGTCATTTATTCATTCACAATCAATAGACTGTATAATAGTTCCATTAATTGAGTAAAAATTTGGGATACAAACAAACGCGTTTGCTGCAGGCTTTGCTGTTTATGAATATTATTTATTGAGACTTTACATAAATAATAACAAGACCTTTTATAATAAGCCCTTTAAATATTTGTACTAATTAAAAAATTGTGGTGTATTTATCTTTGTGCTGACCTCCATTGTGTCAGTGGAGCATACAGTGAAAGTCTGCACCGGTCCTCGTAGAAGCGATTAACAGCAATGACCTCGCATTCTACTCTGGTTCAGGCTTTAGTTTGAGGCGAGAGGAAAGGGGAAACAGCCACCTCCTTCTGCAAAGCAGTAATGCAAGTAGTGGTCTTGAAACGCAAAGGGTAGCTAAAGGACACTGTGGTGGGTTTAAGTCAGTAAAAGTCTGACATTACCTCTAGCTCTGCCCAGAGCATGAACAATAATATAATGGTTTCCTATACCTAAAAAGAGGCTTGAATTTATAAATAGGTATAGCCTAAAGTAAAGAAACTTTTCGATTCTATTCGGATGCTTAAGATACTACTACTGCGTGAATGTTCGAAAGAATTATTACCTCGGTCTTAGAACGCAGTGGGCAACTAAAGGTACTCAAGTGGATTTAAGTCGTAATAGCCTTTTGATGAATCTCTAAAAAAATACTATATTTAGCAGTAAACCTAAGTCTGTTCTTGAACGAATGACCGTCGTCTAGTGGTACAGATACCGGCACGAATCTTGAGCGTTCGGCGTCAGAGTGGGGATCGCTTTGCGCATTCCATACATTGGCGAGCCAATACTCGTCGTTGTTAGATACATGCAGCAAGCGCAGGGAACGAAACACGATATTTCTGTACTGTACCTACTCAAATTATGAAACTGAAGAGTTTAGTTCAAATTAAAAAATTATAACATTATAATACATCACGTTGTATATGTTCCAAACATATAAGTATCTACCTTACTTATGTAATTTGTAAACGTTTCTTACATAAATAAAGATACATAGTAGCTAGGAAAATAAATGTAACTGGCTTTTGGCCGTGTTATGTAAAAAGTAAATAGATGATTTTATCTCTAAAAAGTTGACCTGTCTGTAGACAGCCTTATTCCCCTAGTGCCCAATTACAATAGTGCCCTAAATTACATTCGATAGGACATTATCTTCATAAGTTACTGTTAGAGTCGGGTAACGGCGCCTTTCCGTCGGCAGACGATACCTGTGTCAGTTTACAAGATATAACTAACTGAAGATTGTAATTAAAGGCGTTTAAATCTGAAAGATGTGGTCGAAGCCCACGCTTATGTTTTAAGGTGAGTATAGAATACAACATTTACTTGTAACAGAACAACGAGTCGCTCTATGATATGTTCTAGTGTATAATCCTTTTACGAACTAAACGTCGAGCACGCTCGCCTCTTTGTTACAAACCAACGAGCATATTGGTGTAACATTTCGTCGAGCCACGAGTGATGGCGATGCGCGGTTACGTGTTGACATTTCTTTCTTTCATTTACCCGTAACATAACGCCGAGCATTCGCAGGAACGTTACATTACATGGAAATGCTTTGGAAACTGAGCTTTTGCCTGTATTGTACCATTCGTAAGAACGTTACATTACACAGAAATGCTCCAGAAAATGTTGTAGTCTATACTCACCTTTAGAGACATTTCATTTGATCTAGAAATGTTCTTTGTGTCTTTAACTATTAGTTGCTCGTGGGTTTTCTCGCATTAGAAAACGACTTCATGTACTGCCTAAGATTTTTCTGTACATACTTGTGTTAATCAAGGTCTATCTTTGTCATCTGCGAACGTATGAAAAAGTGGCTAGGGCTCTGAAACGCAAAGAGCAAGTGAAGGATAGATACAGGTTTGGTGTCAGCCTCTTACTGACTAAAAATCCACCCCATTCCTTCTAGCCTACATATCGTGCCTCGAGCTCCCTTTCGGATAAGCCTGGCTCCAGTAGGCTTCGACCCGGCTGGGTTCCTACTGTTACTGACAATTCCTACAGATGCGCGGGAACAGTGCGCGCCGTCGACGACTTGGGCTCGGTCCGGACAGTTACCGGACGGTCGGACAGCTGGAAATCGGGATCGGAATCCCGGCGGCTGGGGCACTGTGCGCGCTCCACCGTGTCTTCTGGGCGTTCCGCACAGTCTCGACACTCGGGCGTCGCTTTCGCACGATTCCGGTGCAGGAACCTTCCAAACTTGCCATGTCCGGTGAGAACCTGCGGTATGCAAAAGGTGGGGACGACGTGAGGTCTTTCCAGCCTCGCCGAAAGAGGGGACTTACCGCCATAATTGTGGCGTGCCCATCGATTCATCGCTTACGATCGGTCTAAGCCTGAAGCGACGGATTGTACAGACAAATTGTATCGTGTACGGGGGTTATACAATTTTAAATGTATATATTTTTTTTCTTAATTTAAAAAAAATCTACCGTTCTCTAACTAATGCTTGACTGCGATCCCACCTGATGGTAAGCAGTGATGCAATCGTTGATGGTGAGGCGCACTAGTTTATTAAGAGCTTATTTACTCTAGCCTTGAAGACACCCAAATTATAATCGGATGGGAAGACCGCAGCAGGCAAATTATTCCAGTCCTTCTATGTACGCGGTATAAATGACGAGGCGAAACGCTTAGGCCGAACCGGTTTCAACAACGTAAGGATACTCGGCGTACGTCGGGTTGTCCGATAATAGAAATGAGATGGTGGAATCAAGTCATGCAATTCCCGCGCACACTCTCCAAAATGCAACCTGTAAAACACCGAAAGGCTGGCTACCCTACGCCTGTGCTCAGGGTTTGAAGATTGGACTGAACCAAATCTGGATCACCAATCAACCTCTTCGCACGCGTTTCCACCGAGTCCAAAGCTAGGTGGCATTTTGCAGCATCAGCCCACATGTGGCTTCAGTACATCACACACAATCGGACCTTTACTTTGTATAACATTAAAAGCTGTCCCGGTGTGAAGTACCGCCGAACCACAAGAACGCCGAGTTTCCTAGCAGCTACCTTGGCTTTGGACTCAATGAACCACCCAAAATTGAGGTCGGAGGAAACTTCAACTCCTAAGAGCTGAAGGTGGTCGGTGCACTCCAGGGATATATTCCGAAAAGCAGGAGCCAAGGTGAACGGGCTCCTTTTGGCGGTGAGCAGACACGCTTGTGTTTTGAGAGACTGCCTGAAGTGAGACATTCGTACGCTCTACCATAGCCTCTCTTTCGGACTGGATTAACGTTTAACTAGCCCGAGCACTTGGCAGGTATCTCTCTCAAGTTCGGGAGGTTCCTGCATCGGATTCGAGCGGAAGAGACGCCCGGAGGACACGGTGGAGCACACAGTTGAGGTGTGCCCTGCTTGGGCGGAGCAACGCCGTGCCCTCGTGGGGGCGATCGGCGGCGGAGACCTCTCGCGCCGAGCCTTGGTTCAGGCCATGGTCCGGAGCGAGGAGGAGTGGCAGGCGGTCGCCTCCTTCTGCGAAGCAGTAATGCTAGCAAAGGAGGAGGCAGACCGTATCAGGCAACGGCGCCCCCGCCGCCGCCGCCGGGATTCCGATCCCGATTTCCGGCCACCGTAGACGCGGGCTCGCGGATGGCGAGCCATGGGTAGCTCGCTGTCCGATCGTCCGGTAACTGTCCGGACCGAGCCAAGGCGTCGACGGCGCGCACTGTTACCGCGCGCCTCAAGGAGTTGTCAGCAACAGGAGGGGCCCATCTGGGTCGAAGCCTACCGGGGTCGGGGTTATCCGAAAGGAAACTAGAGCCCCGGTATGAAGGCTAGAAGGAACGGCGCGGGGTTTTTAGTCAGTAAGACTCTGACACTGTCTCCCGCTCCACCCAAGAGCGGGTTTCGTCAATGATGATTTTCCCCGTCGACAGAAAAAAAAAATGGTATCTCTCTACAACTGTGCTATCATCTGCATACCCATAGATACCGGGTATCAGCAGATCTTACAGAGCTACTGGATCCATAGTATACGTTAGTGCGCCCATGTTTCAGACACGATGTATATTTTTATTGGCTAGACATTTAAAAGTGTTTGTTTCATTTGCAGAAATAAATATTAAATATAGTTCGTGAATAAACTGAGAAATAGTGTTCAATATACTAACATATTACTGACAAATGGAACGCCAAACGTTCTACTTAACGTACAAACTAAGATATCAATCAATCAACTTTCAAAGCTAAGTGGTATCTCACAAAAAATAGATCAGTGAGATGCTCCGTGATTCCGTGAAAAGGAACGTAATGCGGGTGTAAACGATTTAGAACCCCTACTAGGAGAACTCAGTTTTATCTTTCTTCTTTACTTCTCCCGCGTCTTTCCGCTAACTCCTCCCATGTACCGTATGGTGTCACAGCACCATCCCATCTCTTCTCATGGGTATCATGACCAACCCGCTTGCCAATTGACTCCGGTAGCGGTTCAGGTTAAGGCGAGGCAAGGGGTACTAGAATCTAAGGAAGAGATCCGGCCACCTAATTGGGAAAGCCTCTTCCACAAGGCGAATCCACAATGGGTAAGGCACATTGCTTGTTGCAGAACAGATGGCCGTTGGGGCCGAAAGGTTCTGGAGTGGTGACCGCGTAGCAGAAAATGCAGCATTGGAAGGCCGGGCTACAAGGTGGACCGATGGCTTGGTAGGTAGTGGTCGTGGTAAAAAAAAGAGCAAGTTTGTAGTTACATACACAGGTACCTACATTACCTACCTACCCCTACTCAAGCTAACTCATTATTATTATAAAAAAAAGTTATGAAAGAATGTTTATTGTGTATTCGTTTCGAGTTTCTCACATCACGCCAGCTTACTGTTCATTACTCAGGATCCTACCACACAACAGTGACTTCGACAATTCACGTCTCCTCACGTACGCAGCGTCCAAAGAAAAGTAAGTCTTGTCTTGCTCATTCTAATTGATGAACTTGAGTAGGTATTAAACTACTTACGCCAAAAAGCTAAAGAAAAATAAGTACTAGGTATTTCTATCTGTACGAATATCTTCAGATTCGCCAGTAGGTACGACGTTTTTGACAAGTAACGTCAGACGTAAATTAGTAGGTAAGTAAAGTATAAAATTCTGCGGGATTGGTCGAAAGAGTTACCGTTTCCTTGCTTGGAACGCATAGGGAATCTGTAGGAGCACAGGTGAGCTGTCAGTTGAAGTTTAACATGGCCCTCATAATACCTCTCGAGCACATCAAATAACTTTTCTTCTTCTCGAATAGGATTAGGTAGGTGCTCATAAGCTCCGTGAGTAAATGAAAATGAAAATACCTTCCTAACTATCTCATTCAAATAAGAAAGAAGCTACACGCGTCTGCTGAGTGCTTCTTATAGTAGATCACTTCATTAGGCACATTTTTATTTTCAATATGAGAAATGCAGAAATCAAACAAAACCTCTTGCAAGTGTGTGAAGTGCCATCTATTAGCTTTGTGTAAGAAACTACTAAACCAAGAACCAAGTAGCGACACCTATTGCCTCAGTCATCAAACAATTGTGTATGCAAATATTATTATTTTTTATGCATGTTTTTTTACACTAGCTTTCTCATTTTTAATAGATCTGAATAATCTGAACTACTTTCTTTCCAGTGAAAAAGAAATAATAAAAGATAAAAATGAACAAAAGCCTGTGAGTCAAAGCAACCATAAACAAAGTGGCTGTCAAAAAAAGTTTGGTTTTGACAACTCCAAATACTCCAATTTCATAGTCATCGTCGTCGGCTTCGTTTGCTGTAAATAAAACTTAAATAATTTGTGAAATTTACACTTAAAAGTTAATTTCAACATGGTAAGCCATTTCCAGTGCATTGCTAGTGCCTTTAGCTGTACGAATTAAGTTAATAATCATTTAATTATACTCAAAAGTTGTCAATTATGCTCTGTCATTGCCGCTACCAAAAGCTTTAAAATAGCATTCTTACGATGGTTCTGTCTATTTTCTTAGGATTTGCGTCTTCTAAAGTTCTTTCTTAGTTTATTTAGCGATGTAACTGAAATAAAGACAACAAAAACTAGAAAGTTAGATTGTAGAATCATAACCTATATAAGTAAAATAATTGAAAGTGTATGTTTTTTTTAAACTTGTCTAATGCTACTAATAACCGTATAATAAATGTTTAGAAAAATTTTACATCTAAAAAACCCTTTGTTTTGGTCACGTAACTTTAATCTTTTATGTGTCTGTTTTCAAGCAAAAAAACCATCATACAGCCTGCTAAATTACTCAATGTTTAAACCTTTTTACAGTTCAGAAATCAGTATGACAGTGACGTCACAGTATGGAGCCCCCAGGGCCGTCTTCATCAAGTGGAGTATGCTATGGAAGCTGTGAAGCTTGGATCAGCTACTGTAGGATTGAAGAACAAACAGTTTGCTGTTCTCATTGCCCTGAAGAGGGCCGTGAGTGAATTGTCTGCGTACCAGAAGAAGATTATTCCTATTGATGAGCATATTGGCATTTCTATCTCTGGGTTGACTGCTGATGCTAGAATGCTGAGGTAATTATAAACCTTATTTCTTTAATCCAAATAAGTAGTTGACTCTGATCTGAATGTTCCTAAAGGAATGCCTGTGTATTTTTATTATTTGCTATGTAACATTTCTGTGATAAGATCATCAAAGCTATTTTTTTTTATTTTGCCATAGGAATTCTCTTTAAAATATAGTCATTTAACCTTTTGAATATTGTTATTAAAGACAGAGAGCAAATGCCAGTGTTGGCTTGGATTAAGACTTAAAAACTTAGTCCTATAAACACCACCACAAAAAAAAAAAAAAACGGCCAAATGGATTGAACCTTGTTTAAATAATTAAATATCATTTTGATACTTTAAATGAACAGAATAAAATGATAAGAGTAAATTAACAAAAATAATTATATATTTGTTATCTTTTACAGTCGTTTTATGCGCACTGAGTGCTTGAATCATCAGTACGCTCACGATGCACCAATGCCAGTCGGCAGGCTGATTGGTTTGGTCGGCAACAAGATGCAGATCTGTACACAGAGATATGACAAGAGACCGCTTGGAGTTGGTCTGCTGGTTGCTGGTTATGATGTCAGTATAAAGTTTCTTTCTCAAATTCATGCTTTTTGTCATGGAAACACTATCACAACCTGCTTTGATTCTGTTGTGGTTTCACTTCCAATAACATCATTCAAGCAGGTCTTAAAGCCACTTAATGCTACCGCCCATACCTTTTAATGTGAAAGGTATGGGCCCTAGCATGGCCATTTTCTTACAAGATGTGGCTGAAGTCAACTTCTTCAGTTTATTTGGATTTTAGTGTATTGTTATGGCATTAGGTAAAAATTAAAATATAATTGCTAAAATCTGACATTTCCATTTTATTGCTTCAAAATTCACTCATTCCAATCTGATTTAATTTTGATTTTATTATTTTACATAACTGATTTCAATTTAATTTAACTGAATTTTATGAATCCTGATTTTAATTGTAACCATTACTTACTCCTGTTTTGATTATAATTTTTTTTTTTATGTGTCAATGGTACTTGCAATAATTAATTGCGTATGTATAGTCGACGCTACATTAGCACCATCTAGCCAGAAAATTGCTACACTCAAGCCCGTAGCATTTACCTTAAAAGAAAGACCTCACTGATCATCTAATTTATCCGTACATAAAACTATCATTACAAATTACTATAGTAATTTACCGCTCTCTAACATCCTATTTTTTTTCCTTTGTGTGATAGTTGTAAAATATAATATAATATTATTATTATATTTTCTCTACATTACAGGATCAAGGCCCTCATATCTACCAGACATGCCCTTCGGCTAACTTCTTTGACTGCAGAGCCATGGCCATCGGAGCCCGTTCCCAGTCAGCCCGTACTTATCTTGAGAAGCATCTGGCTACATTCATGGATTGTGATCTCCAAGACTTGGTGGCTCATGGTCTACGTGCTTTGAGGGACACACTACCGAATGAAGTGGATCTTAACACTAAGGTATAGTTAAAAATAGATATTTATGTTAAACCAGTCAAATTCTAGGGTAGTGTTTTATCACTAAAGATTAAATAGCAGTGATGTAACGAGCATTCGCATTCGCGCAAATATTCGCACATTTTTATATTCACTTTCGAATTCACAAGAAACAACAACACAAATATTAAATTAACTTCAATGAATGTACGCAAACAATATTTGCGAATATTCTTCGTGAATATTCGTCAAAATTTAACATTCTTCACATCAGTTGTATTATCATTCTATATCCGTTCAATCAATACTTAAATACCTTTTTGTTTGTCAAAAAAATTAAGTTAATAATAAAAAAAATAAAATATTAAAATAAGTAAAAAAAAAACAAATAGGCTTATTCTATTCATGTTTGTGTGAATTCTGCAAATATTTGCGAATGCTTATGCGAATATTCGTTACATCACTATTAGATAGTGCTGTATAGTAGGGATGGGATGTAATGGAGCCTTGTTAGCGTAGCGAGATAAAAAAATTAAATAGATATAGCTAATAAATGATTTTCGTCTAGTGAGACTAAGACTTAGAGATGTGCTGTTGCTGGCAATATGGGAATATTGCGGGCAATATTGCCACTAATATTCATACATCAGGCAATATTCCCGGCAAAATTCATACATCGGGCAACGGCACATCTCTAACTAAGACCTAATAGAAATTATTTTAGATAATACTTTGAACATTAAAAACATAATCAAAAATTAGACAAGGGTTTTCAGCCTGTAGTAGCCCATGTTACCTTTGTCTCCTTTCTTATACAACAATATTATGATTGACTTGGTTCTATCTTCTGGTATGTTTTGTATTAGTTAGTGTTTTTGTTATTATACAATAATAATTAATCATTTTGAAGTCTTTTGAAAATTAAAAAACGTTATGCTGATTACAAACATAGGGTAGGTACTCTGTTCTCTGAAAAATATTTCGGTTCTTGTGGGATATCCTATCCTATATGCACAAAACGTTTTGGGAACACATTCATTGTGCGTACAGTTAGGAGTGGAAATACCAAGTCTCTTTCTTGATAGCTACAACTAAGGAGAATAGGTCTCTCTTTAAGTCAAGAGTGAAGCCACGTCGGCGCTTTCCATCAGGTGAGATAGTGGTCAAGCGCGAGCCAATAATCAATAATAAAGCTAGAACTACACTGCTCACGTGAACAGCTTAGTTTCTTATGCTTTAGGTTCAAAATACCTTGACACAGCCATTTTGGGATTGGGAGACATGCATTCAAGGTGTTAACCAATTATTCTTTTTACAGAATGTCTCCATAGCCATCGTAGGACCTAAGACACCTCTCCGCATAGCTGATGAGGAAGAACTGGTGCGGTTCCTCACCCTGGTAGAGGGAGAAGAGAGGAGGGGTGGTACTGCTTCTGCGACTGGCGACGCGGCGCCCGCCGACCGCGAGCGGGAGGCTCCGGGGGACGACCCACAGCCGGCTGTAAGTCCTCACTTTATTTTCTAATTTACCCCCTAAGAAAAGAAAACCGAGGCTTAAGGTAGCTATACACGCTAGGGTATACACCTGAATGGTATAACTGTACCTGTCAGGTAAGCCTGTGTGGAAACCAGCACATTTGTGCAACATACACGCTTCGGTTTACAGGAATGCCCTAGAGTGTACCTTCAGGAAATAGGTACCATAACCTGTAACCGCCAACGTCGAATGTATCTAACAAACACCACAAAGTAGATAGGTACAGAAGACAATCTCATGTATGTACTTCACTTTTTATACCTACGCTCGGTGGACGCAGACACAGCAATGTCTATGTGTGCGTTGCTCGAGCGCGCTTTGTATGTAGATTGACTTCTGTACCTATATATTTTGTGCAAACACTCTCGCGTATATTCTGCTAGGGTCGCACATCTACGACTAAATTCAAAGGCGTGTGACATCCAGCAACCCGCACGGGGCTCGTAAGAGGGTTGCACGTTACTCTTTATAGAGAGGAGGCCTGTGTACTATGTACGATAATATTTGTATGTGCATCACTGCAGGGTGCCAACTGAAAACCAGAGCTGGGTATCGCCCAGCAAATGCTGAGGTGGTCACCCTTTCAGTTGTAAATGATAAATGATATTTATTTTACGTAGGTTTTCAAAAACCCTTACACGAAAGTTTTTCATTATTTTTAACCATACTCCATTCGCAGTAACATAAGATGTCTATATGACAAACCTCTTAATGTCCGTTCAACCGATTTTGACTTCTAATCAATAAAGAGTTAAAGTCAGTTTTTGGTTGAATCATAGTCAACTTATTCTTTACTCAGTCAAATCAAATCAAAAGCATTTATTTCAAATAGACCATTTACAGGCACTTTTGAACAGTCAAATGTCTAGCTAGTCCAAAAAGAAAGCTAGATTGCATATCCCAAACTGTAGTTCTCTATGGAGAAGAATGTGCAAGAAACTTCATAGAGATTCTTTTAAATCATATTATGAGTTACATTATAATCTTGGTTACATGTTTTTTGTTGTGTTGCACAATGTATTTAGATTGGTAATGAAAAAAAAAAATGAAATCAGCCATTGGCAGCTAAGAGATGACCCGTCTCAACGGGCGGCACCCGTTCATCAGCAAGCCGCATGCACTCTGCTCAACCATTTTGAAGAGAACTAAATGACCCACGTGCCATCATCAGCCAACTCTCAACTGGCATGCGCATTTTTTTTTTTTTATTTGAACCTGTGTTTCCTGATAGCTACAACTTAGGGGTCTTTAAGTCAAGAGTGAATAGGTTACTTCTAGGCAAGCGTGTTCCATCGGTTGTCAAACGCAAGCCTATCAATAATATTTAAAAAAAAAAAACAAATGTGTAAAATTGCTCCATGGTACTTCACATCCACAAAACTTGAAAACAGTGCTTCTACACTAAACAATGCTATTGTTTCCAAAATACAAAGAGTAATAAATGGTCGCAAGGTTCATTACACAAATAATTATAATATAAAAATAATACTGGTATTGTTCGTCGATTCGTTGAACTCCAACAGTCCTGAGCTACATGTATACTGACAATGCTTGCTCTTTTGATTGGACCTAACACTATTTTTTCTCTGCATCACCCAAAGGTTGAATGGAAGAAAATGCCTCAGGCATTAAGTTTGCCACTGTACAATTGTGCATAAAGTGTTAAATAAATAAAAAATAAATTGGACATGTCCACAAATCTCTGTGGCTCTTTCCTCAAAAGACCCATCTCACACATCAAGACACACCGCATGGTTCTCATAAGATTTCATTACATGTTGTAAGGACTTCTAAAAGAAACTGACCCCTGAGTTTGTTTCAGTGTTTCTTCACAGCTAGTAAACACCGGCCTCATCTATTGCGAATTAATATTAGATTAGAGATCTACAAAAATCTTTTTTATGGCCTTTCAACCGAGTTTTAGTAAATTATAAGTTAACTGGCAATTGAAAACAGGCTCGAACACTTATGGCACTGTCTTAACACTGAATAATAACTGATCCACGTAACTATCCACGAATACTGATCCAGAATAACTGGTAGTTGTAAAATGTGAAAGATGAACCACGTATAAAACCATACATAACAAAGATTCAAGTTACCTATGTACTTCGGAAATACGAGCGGTACGGCTAAACTGATTCGTGGTGCAAATGCGAAGTTTTCGTATCAATTCATTTCTTATTTTAGTTAAAATTATAAATGAATAAATACTATGATAAAAATCAAGTCATTATCAAAATGTAATAACTCGTTAATCTCACCGCCGTATTGACTGATGGTATAGCATCAATCATTACTGTCAGTTCTGATTACGACTTTCAGTTGCGTCTTACAGTTTGTTTGTAGCTTTAAACGGTTCTTCCCCTATTAGTATCTGCCTGGTATCTAGAACAGGCTAATCAGAATATAAAGGTGAATACCACACTTTATCTGACGAGAACTCTGACCTATGGCCGCATTGTTGCATTAAGTTTGCTTATTTACCAGTACCACAATTGTACATAAACTTTAAACAATTCTACCGACCCATCTCTGTTACGTCTGTCCTCAGATCTGTAAAAGTATGGAACGGCTGCTTAACAGCTTCTGGCATATCTAGAAGCTAGCGACATCCTCAGTGACCGACAATACGATTTTTGCCAAAATCGGTCTACTGGGCACCTTCTAGCGTATGCCATTCACATCTGGAGTGAGGCTAACGAGAAGCATGGGGAAGCGCTTGCCGTCTTGATATCTCGAAGGCTTTCGATAGGGCCTGGCACGAAAACTTTATTGCTAACTTTCCTTCCTCCGGTCTGCCCACTGGTTTGTGTGATTGGATCGTAGACTTTATGAGGGATCGATTCAGAAGTGTGGTTATTGATGGTTAATGTCAAAAGGATATTAATGCCGGGGTCCTTCAGGGGTCAGTACTCTCGGCAACACTGTTTTTGCTGCACATAAATGACCTACTTAAATCCGGTATCTTTATTTATGCCGGCGACCGCACTGTTGCTAAGAGATAGGTCTGACGCACGAGTTTGTGGGTCACAGATCCAGTCGTTCTGAGAGATTCTATGATTGAACGCTTGAACTCGTCTTTTGAAGGTAGTCTCCGATTAGGGCGATGTCAATCTGATCAAGTTCAATGCAACTAAAACCCAGGCGTGTCTTTTGCGCTAAACGGAGTCAATTCTACCCGGCTTCATCTTTCGAAGGTGTGACTGTTACCGACCACCTTGAGCTTCTTGGAGTTACGTTGTCGTCTGCTCCCAATTTCGGCTCATACATCGAGGCAAAGGCTCAACTGGCTGCCAAAAAATATGGGATATTTTAGCAAAGGTGGGACGATCCTTCACGCCGGAACAGCTGCTCAACTTTTATAAAGTGCAAGGTCGGTCGTATATGGAGTAGGTACTGTCCTCATCTTTGGGATTGGTCTGCCAGATTCAGCTTGATGCGGAGTCGATTAAGAGGCAAGCCAAGAAAATGATCCGCAATGATGCACTTGTTAAGTCGAAGCTTGCAGCAAGTTAGCCCCCTCTTTAAGTCAAAAGTGAATAGGTTACTTCTAGGCAAGCGACGACGACGTCGACCACATCATCGCTTACCATCAGGTGAGACGGTGGACAAACGCGAGCGTATCAATAATTAAAAAAAAACTACTAATATTACAAAGCATCAGTCAATACTGTCAGTTCTAACTACGACTGTCAGTCGCGTCTTACAGTTTGTTTGTAGCTTTAAACGGTGCTTCCCCTGTTAGTGTCTGCCTGGTATCTGGAACAGGCTAATCAGAGTATAAAAGTGAATACACGCTTTATCTGATGTGAACTCTGACCCATGACCGTGCAACAATTGCATTAAAAATCTGCTTTTGTGCCAATAACTAACACTATTTTAATATTATAAATCTATACTAATATTATAAAGCTGAAGCGTGTTTGATTGAACCTTCGGAACTATTGAATTGAATTGACAGACTTATTTTTCCAAAATCTGTAAAGATGACGTCATCAACTTAACCTCGGATTTGACCGGTGCGGCTGCTATTATTTTAGCCATGAGCTCCTTAAACGAAAACATACTGAAAAAGTAATTGTTATGGTCAAAGTAGCGCAATTAAAAGTTAGATTATTAAATTTTATCATCAGTTAAACAATAATTTTAATTAACAAAGCAAATATACTAATAACACAAGCGCATCCGGCACATAAGCTTGTAAATATAATAAGAAAGCGATAAGACATACTCGGAATATATCACTTAACCGTTTGTTATCGAGTGACTTGAGACGAGGGTCAATTTAAACAAAGCACATGTTGCCGTTAAACTACGAAACGAGTTTGTACATTCAGGATTATTTTAAAATGTCTAGCCAAATTATTGGCAGATAAAATATATTTAGTGAAATCATGCAAAACACAAATTTATAAGTCATAGATTTAATTTTCGGTGAAATTGTTGCTGTTTGGGTGTAATATGTATATTAACTATTAAATATTATAAACTAATAGGTTTAAACAAATTTAAAATAATGATAAGTATTAAGTATGTACAAAAGAGTTCACATCGATTTTTTTCTCGAAATTAAGGATAAGTTTGCAATCTCGCGGTTTCATCGCAAGATCTGGCTGTTGGCAGATCTATTTTAGTTCTTCATTATTATTATTTTTGTTATTTAGTGAGTTGTATTTTAAGAATTTTTGAAAATAGTAAGTGCATTTTAGAGGTTTTAAGATCTCCCCCTCCTAAGCCAGGGAATTTGTCTGGTCATTAAATAATAATCCTGTATAATAGGTAAATTCCTGTATACCAAAGCCCTATAGGTTTTGTAGGTGATCCAGACGACAAACTCCTTACAAACACGCTTTCGTTAGTTAATAAATGAAAACTAACCCTAAAAGAAAACTTTGAATTACTGATTTACATACACATGCAAAAAATCCCCTTGTGTTTCTGATCTCTGATTGGTAATCACTTTGCGCTTTCAGATTGGTTTCTCATGCTGCACTGTAATTCGTCACCAACAAACTTGAATATCGAGTGTATACTTATCTTACCGAATAGCAAGAGTTTACCATAAAATCTTATAATATTTAAGCGATTTTAGAATTGGCATCCATAATTTGATCCATGTAATTCTAGAGTACTTTTCCTTTTTTATTCAGTGAATTTCACAGTTTTTGCAATTTTCCAATAATCCTTATTTGCCTAATTGGACATTATTTAACAACTTTTTTTTAATAGCGTCGGTTGACATCATATCAGTCAATGTAATCAGTCTGGTCCGGGTTCTGGATAGTTTGCAATGTAACCAATTTCATATTCATTCCGCGGCTTATTCAATAAAATTAAATTACACTTTTGTTGCCGGTCGGCACTTCGGCAGTGAGACTTGGCCAGCGTCATGTGGCGGTCCATCGTATTAACGCTCCTATTAGGAGCTCTCGCGTCGGCTATAAACTTAGAATATTTAGACCCCACAAAACTACAAACCGTGGTATCACCTGATATACAAAAACGTTCAGCATTAGAAATCATTGCGCAATACTCTAGTAACGTACTGGTCGAAATAGATCCTCTCCTGTTCAAAGATAATAAAGACACTTTCCGCTTAAAAACACATAATGGAGTACTGAACATCAAAGCTAGCTCAGGGGTAGCGGCAGTGTGGGGTTTCAACTACTATCTCAAGAAATATTGCAAGAGTCAAATTGAGTGGCAGACAAAGAATGTAAGGATACCTGGTCCGCTACCAGAAGTTGATGAAATAGTCGTAGCCAACGACAGATTTCGGTATTACCAAAACGTATGTACCGCGTCATATAGCTTCGTCTGGTGGAACTTGCAAGACTGGAATAAACATATAGAATGGATGGCACTCAATGGAATCAACTTGGCACTTGCGCCGGTAGCTCAAGAGTCAGCTTGGGCCCAAGTCTACCGCCAACTAGGCATGACGCAAGAAGAAATAGACAGACATTTCACCGGACCAGCGTTCTTATCGTGGCTTCGAATGGGTAACGTCCACGGCTGGGGAGGACCCTTGCCTAAGTCCTGGCACAATCTGCAAACCGATATCCAAAATGGTATCATCAACAGAATGCGCAATCTTGGCATGGTTCATGTATTACCTGCTTTCAATGGACACGTACCGGTATCATTTGCGAGGCTATTCCCCAACAGTACGTTTCACAAAGTCGATCAGTGGAATAAATTTGGGGACGAGTACTGCTGCGGCCTTTTCTTGGACCCATTTGACCCTTTGTTTTCTGTTATCGGGAAAATGTTTCTGGATGAAGTTACTATACAAGCGCCTGTGAGTCACATTTACACTGCGGATCCCTTTAATGAAGTTCGTATGACGTTACTCTCTACACCGTTTGTTCAGGAGACAGCTAAACAAATATTTCACACACTTGCAGACTTTGACAAGGATGCAGTGTGGCTTATTCAAAATTGGATGTTTGTGGATTCTCCTCTTTCATGGCCAGTCAGCAGGGTGAAAAGCTTTATAAATTCGGTACCAAATGGCAGGATGCTCATTCTTGACCTGCAGTCGGAGCAGTGGCCTCAGTATGACCTTTATCAAATGTATTTTGGACAGCCTTTCATCTGGTGTATGCTTCACAACTTCGGTGGAACACTCGGCATGTTTGGTAACATGGTGACCATAAACAAAGATGTGTATGAAGTCAGATCTCGCGCTAACAGCACTATGATCGGCATCGGCCTCACTCCTGAAGGCATCAACCAGAATTATGTGGTTTACGATTTGATGTTGGAGTCTGCTTGGCGGAAATCTCCAGTGCAGGATCTCGAGGCGTGGGTCGCTGATTATGCCGAGAGAAGATACAGTTGTAACGCAACCGCTGAAGCTTGGAAGTATTTGCTCAAAAGTGTTTATAGTTTCAACGCCTTGAATAGAGTGAGAGGCAAATACGTTACAACTCGAAGACCTAGTTTGAAAATAAAGCCTTGGGCTTGGTATAAGAGCTATGACTTATTTGCGGCATTTAGAAAGCTTGTGTTCCTGAATGTTGATGGATGTACCGACACTGAAGGTTATAATTACGACGTGGTCGATGTGACGCGCCAGGCTCTGCAGTACAGAGCTGAACAGCTTTACGTGAACGTCGTCAACGATAGGTCCTCGAACACTTTCGTTTATGACGCGTCCATTAAACGGTTTCTTGACGCGCTGAATGATATCAGTCTGATATTGTATGAAAGCCCATATTTCTCTGCTTCTACGTGGTTCAAAAAAGCAAGGTTCTTAGGGGCTGATCCTGACGAAGCTGATTTATACGAGTTTAATGCGCGAAACCAGATCACTCTATGGGGACCGAATGGGGAGATTTCAGACTACGCTTGTAAACAATGGGCTGAGATGTTCAGATACTATTACTATCCTAGATGGGCAACGTTCCTGTCAGCTACGTTAAAAGCAAAGCAAGCTGGTGAAGATTTTAATGAGAAGGACACAAGACGTGTTGTAACTGCTAACGTTGAAGTACCATTTGCTACCAGTCGCACATTAGACAACTCTCTTATGCAGTCATATTCTGTACCTCAAACTTTGGCTAAAGAAATGTACAGAAAATGGGCGTCTGCACCAGATGTTGAAGACTTACCGGTCATGATTATTAAGTCGGGTGATGTCAAAAGAACAACTATGGCGGACTTCGACCCAGGAAGCGATGAAACAAACGAACCACCTAGTGTCAATATTATTCCTACTACACCGGTGAATTAGTATTGATACCGCTGCAGGATTTTGATTGTGAGTCTCATAATTATAACATATCTAAGCTTACCACTAGTTGTGAGTCGTTTCACCGCAATGTCAGTACGAGTTTTTTTCATTTTTACCAACCGGATTTTGTGAATTGTGTAAAAAACAAACAATGTCGATTCTTGACTTGCATTTTTATAATTTTAATACTTTTCATTTTTGAGTAACCGGGACTAGTGAACTACGCAAACAGAAACTTGTTTCATAAAACCTTGTCGACCGCAAAAAAAAAAAACTGCTTCGAAAATGACTTATTTGCAAATTCTAAAGCGCCGTAATGTCGCGTTGCTAGACACGGTAGCGTATTCGCTATCGTGTTGGTACGGCTTTCAATATCGGTATTCCGGAGTCCCATAATACCGTGATCACAGATTGGTAATTTTTTTAATCACGGTATTGACGAGCCAGTACCTTGATTACGGTAACATTACTATATGTTATTGCGGTTGGTTTTGGTTTGTAGGAAATTGAATTATTTTTCATCTAGCTACTTACGTATAAATAAAATTTAAGTGTCTGTTGGGACCTTTTCTATATTTAAGCTAATTATATTTTTGAAATCGTCGCCTTGAGCCCTTTTTTTGACACCCCACATGTCTATTTAATTACATACTTAACGGCGGTTGCTATTTTATTCGTTTTTTTTTTGTTTTTAAATTGTATACGAATTTAAAAACAAAAATAAAACAAATAAGCGCATTTGAAGTTGATCACTCAAAATTCTCATTCCAGAGACCACATCGAATGAATTACAAAAAATGAACAAGTGCGAGTAAGACTCGCACGTATGGTTCCAATACCGTCCGTAGCAAAAAACGGCAAAAAAAATACGTTTGTTATAATCCCATACAACTTAAATATTTCATGAGTTACAGTCTGTAGCAAACGGACAGATAGACAGACGGACGGACAGCGGATAGTAATAGGGTTCCATTTTACCCTTAGGGTACGGAACCCTGAAAACAGCATCCCTGTTTTAACACCCATCCCGTTCCTTGTTTATAATACAAGTTTCTAAAATGAATTTCTCCATTTTTCCAGGTGGCAATGGACACGGAGTAAACGAAGAGCGTCTTCAGGTTCATGGCGATGCTGACGTAGCCATGGGTGACGGATCCATCAGCGGTTTTCAACGTTGTCATGGGAACATCAGCCTCGCTTGTAGAGATACTGTATATCAGTATCTACCTTCCCGTTGCGTTCTTAAAGGTCTGCCTTGGCCAGTGTTTGGGTTCAGTTCCAGATTAGGTGCATGTTGCTAAATTTACTTTTATATTTAAGCGTGTCGATGGCTACACTAATTAACCTTTCGAATACTGTCAATTAGAGATAATAGAACGACAAAGCAAACGCTGGCAGTCGCTTAGGGTTTAACCCTTTAAGCGCTTGTGTCTGGGTATTCCATCTCGTTTAGCTCTTCAATCCCCATAGGTGACAGAAGAGCTGGCTAGATCCAGTATATGGTCGTGGATGTGCGACCCTGGCGGAATATACGCGACATAGGCGGTTAATAGGTTAATGAGTTAACCCTTAGACCTTCAAGTAAAAATATAAAATATTCTTAGCAACATCTTCCTAAATTACTTGCCCAAACACTGGCCAAGGCACATGAAATTGAACGGTCGCATTTTATTATTAATATTTTTCAATTTATATATTCAATAAAACTTTTGCTTTATTATTCATTTATTTTCTGTTGATACCCTGATTATGGTCCCTAGTACTCTGCAGAATGTACAATTTTCAATTTAACTTTGGAATCACATAATCGAAGGATTTTGAAAAAGTTTCTGATCATTAACACCACACCAGTTTGGAGGTAGGCGGAACAGAGAGTAAAGTCCCACAAACCTCCGTTGAAAAGGGAAGATCCTCCAACCAGACAGGATGTTATAGTCTGGTGGGCTACTGCCCGATAGTTGATGTCGGGCTGTCGTATTTGTTCAAATTGCGCGGAGAACTTTGATTGCGCGATGCAGGATTACGTATTTTCTTCGTAGTTCTTATGTGGCTACAAACAAATGTTTCAAAAATTATGTATTTGACAACAGGCTTAAGCTGTCTACACACCGAAGCCCGGCCGGTCCAAGCCGGCCCGCCGGCACGAACCCGGTGGTCAAGGCCGACCTGATTTTAACTGATTTTGCCGGTAAAATCGTTAAAATCAGGCCGCTGGCCTTGCTCGCCGGATTCATACCGGCGGGCGAGCTTTGGTGTGTTGTTAGTGTAGACAGCTTAAAACAATATGCAAAGGGCGCTTTCAATTTAATGCCTCTTTTGACGGCGTGCTGTGGTCTGGGTCTGTTAGTTGTACTGCATACATCATATTAGCCAAAAACGTCCACTCTTGAACATAGGCCTTCCCCAAGTAATAATGACCGGTTCTGTGCGTCTCGCATCCATCGGATTCTCGCGACCCTCACCAGGTCATCGGTCCACCTTGTGGGAGGCCTTCCAACGCTGCGTCTTCCGGTACTTGATAGCCATTCCAGAACCTCAGAACCTTCGTCCCCATCGACTATCTCTTACGCGAGCAATGTACCCTGCCCACTGCCACTTAAGTTTGGCGATTCTTTGGGCTATGTCTGTAACCTTGATTCTCCTGCGGATATCTTCATTTCTGATGTGATCACGCAAGGAACCATATATTAGGTCCTTATTATATGAAATTGGCGTTTTTACGGGAGGAATATACAGTCTTTTTTTTTTTGTAAAATAAATATATTGATTCCCACCCAGGACAAATGTTGGTGTGATGAGCACGATCATTTGTTCTGTGTCTGGGTGTAATTTATCTATATAAGTATTTAGAAATATATAAGTATGTTTATCAGTTGTCTAGTACCCATAACACAAGCTCTGCTTAGCTTGGGACTAGATGACGTTGTGTGATAAGTAGTTGTGGCATATTATTATTATTATTTAATTAATCAGGGTATGCACTGTTGGCGTTGTTATCTATGCATTTTTGCCTTCTCATACATGGGTAGTTCATTGATCCCTTTAGAGCTCTTACACACGAGCGGCATGTTCCCAACGGCAGAGGTAACTGCAGCCGTCGACGCGCGTTGGCGGCAACCGTCGACGCGCGTTGTCGGCAACCGTCGACGCGCGTTGGCGGCAACCGTCGACGCGTCGATGACTTCCGTTGACGCGTCGACGGCAGTCGTCGACATTTCAACTTCGAAGATCAGCGGCACCGTCGTCTGCTCTCTTAGAATAGGAGTCAGTTGGACAAAGTGGCGGACGCAGCACTACAACTGCAAGTGTCGCTATACGTCGACGCGTCGACGGTTGCCGCCAACGAGCGTCGACGACTGCAGTTACCTCTGCCGTTGGGAACATGCCGCTGTGTAAGAACTCTTACTAAAAATCCATGGGGGCAAGAACTCTTTGAAGGCGGTTTGGCCTGCCGCATCAAAGTCGACTTTTTTTTCCTTGTTAGTTAGTTTTTTGTTGTTAGTTGTCAAAATTCCTGAAAAAATGGTAATCTGTTGGAGCAAGCTCCGGGGAGTACGGTGGATGTCACAGACATTCCAATTGTAGCTCATCTAACTTAGTGGTTGTTGTGCAGTGTATGTCTTGCGTTGTCGTGAAGCAGCAGTGTTCTAGAATTGACCAATCTCGGTTGTTTAACAGCCAATTAGAAAGAAAGAAAAACATTTATTTGTACCTCACACATACATTTTAACTTAAAACAGTTGAATTAGGAGACATTAAAAAAAATACATATAATTTCATATGAAAAAACAAAAAGACAATTTTAAAATCTGTGTAAGGTGCGATATCTATAGAGATAGATAACGCAGCGCTAGTATTCTGTTAGGGCCCGCGGTGATGCCACTGAGTTGAGTTCTTCTTTCATGGTTTGCAGTTGCTGACAATAGATATCTGCCGTACTCGTTTGGCCAGATTTTAGAAAGCTGTAGTGAACGAAACCGGCGGTAGTCCACCAAACACTCACAAATAATTTTTTCTGAGTCAATTTTCGTTTAGGGTAGGATTTGGCTGGGTCTCCAGACGACGAGTGCTTCCGACTATCGTACAGTATCCACTTTTGATCATAAGTAATGATTCGATTTAAAATCCCTTCATTATTGTGTCGGTTGTGCAAAGTAACACAGCAGTCGTCGCGAGTTTGCAAGTTCGATTCACTCAATTGATGAGGTACCCATCGTTTGGGCACGCCACTATTATGGCGGTAAGTCCCTTCTTTGAGGCGAGGCTGGAAAAACCTCACGGCGTCCTTACCTTCCCAAGACGTCGACGGCGCGCACTGTTCCCGCGCGCCTCAAGGAGTTGTCAGCAACAGCTGGGTCGAAGCCTACTGGGGCCAGGGTTATCCGAAAGGAAACTCGAGCCCCGGTATGAAGAGGCTAGAAGGAACGGGGTGCGTTTTAGTCAGTAAGAGTCTGACACTATCTCCCGCTCCACCCAAGAGCGGGGTTTGTCATAAGATGATTTTTGCCCACCGTAAAAGAAGGTTCCCATCGTTCAAGTTTTTTTTTTTTACTTTTTCCGATTTACTTCAAGTGGCTACCTATCTCTGAAGCGCTTTGTGATGAATCCGCTTCCACAATAGCCTTTTATTCTTCATTTTCCACTTTGGTCTCCGGCCGTCCACAGGTTTGGTAGTAGTAGTATCTTTATTCATAACAATATAAATTGTGTCGAATAGGTTGATATTATAAATATGTCCTTAAAACTAGATTAAATTAAATTCTTAAATAAATAAAATCATTACATTGGATTGTCATAATTATCACATACTTATACAATAACAATAATGATAAAAGATTCTCATAAATTAATCAATAATGTCAAAATTATTGTAAACGCAATTACAAACTCAAAATACATTATACAAATTAAAGGTCACCGACTCAGTATAAACACTTTTCCAAAAGAAACTCTTTAAGACTGGCTTTAAAAATAGGTATTACAATACAATTCCTTTTTCAATGAAGTAGGCAATTTGTTAAACAATTTTATTGCATTAAATTGACGACAATGACTGACAACTTTGAGGTGGGGTGTTATATTTGAAGACAGATCAAGGCTTCTCGTTTTCTCTCTTTTTATTCTATCCTCAGGTTCTCCGGAACGAAAACGTTGAAACCAATAACGTACCGTACGTACTTTTAATTTATTCAAATATGAATTGTGCATCTAACTGCTTTAAGTTTTTGCTTTAGGTTACGAATTTACGATGGTTGAATATAGCAATGTTTACTAATATTAACGCATATTCCAAATAATGTTTCTTTTTAATTTTTTTTTTCCATGATTACTTCTTGAGCCAGTTTCACAATTGGACATCATCATCATCATCATCAGCCTTTTAATGTTCCCACTGCTGGGACTCAGGCCTCTTCTCTAGGAGAGGGAATGGGCCATAATCCACCACGCAGGCCCAGTGCGGGTTGGTGAATGTCACATGTCGTCGAATTTTTGGTTCTAAGACATGCCGGTTTCCTCACGATGTTTTCTTTCACCGTTTTGAGAGCAGTGGTGATGAAATAAATTACACAAAGTAATGCGCCTGGCTGGGTTCGAACCCGCGACCTACAAACTCGTAAGTCGGGGCCATTACCACTCGGCCACCACTGCTCTCACAATTGGACAATTCGATGAAATGAGTTATTGGTAATATATTTTTTTAAACTAATAACCTGCAGAGAATGTACTGAAAAATTGCACAAGTTGATGTCAAGTTTATTTGTGGTCTGCAAATTGCACAGACCCTTAGATATAGCCGTTCTGTAAAATTAGCGTATGAGCCGTTTTAAAATCTTTAATTATTTCCCATTCTGGCCAAAAATTTAGACATGTTGTATATTTCTTACGTCTGTTTTTGGGTGATTCCAGAAATTCTTGTTTAATATTTTTATTGAAGCCTCCCATTCTTCTTTGACATTCCAGTCATTACAATGTGGAACATTTTCGTTTTCATTATCCCTATGCTCAATACCAATTGAATTCTGAACCCCCTTGCTCCTCTTCTTACCTTGAGCTTCATCATTAAGGATAGAGTGTTCTGAGAATTGTGCTTCATCTTTTATCTTAAGTGGAAAACCATCGGACTGCTATGCTTTTTGATTGTTTCATCGATGCGTTCTAGATGTTGCATCACAAAACGATCAATACACATCGGTTCATCCCTTCTGAAGTCACGATGCTTCAAATCAGCGAATTCTGCCTCGACTGCAGCGGAGGTAGCAGACACAAAGCCTCTACTACCTATAATTATCAACATGATTGCTGTCCATAATGGTAAGTAAGCAAAGAAAATAGGCATTAGGTACCTTTTTAGCCTCTGTGCAAAATCAACGCTATAACACGCGTTAATTGTATCGCCTTCCGAAGACTGGTCAGCTATTTTAATGGCTGTGTCATATATCATTATCATGCCATGATTTCCAGCCGATCTTGTCCATGCCACTTTCCATTTCGTGATCGTCAAATTTATCGTTGCTTTGAATGTTGTCTTTGTCGCTACATGCATCTTTGTAACTGTCATTTGCTTCACCATCGTATACTCTTTTTATTGCAGTATTAAAAAGTTTAGTCGTTCTACCGACGGCAAAATATTACCATCAACTCCATAGTCAATAATTTACTCAGTGCAACAATGACAACTGATTCTAAGAAGTAAGTCAGTTCAATGAAATTTGTAATTTGGCGAGTTGTTCCTATACACCACTTGAAAAATTGCCTAACTAAATATTTTTCTTTGCATTTCAAACAACAGTGCCATCGTGAAATCATGGAAATTAAATGACACATATCCAATCGCATGAAAGAAGATGGCAATGACGTCAATTGATTTACAACAACCACATCTCTGTATATAATCGTTAAAATTGGCGCACTGGCTAAATATTTGTGCAACTGCTAAAACCAAAAGACCAGCCATAATCAGTAACCACAATTGGTGGAATTGGAGCGTTGGTTGCAAGAATATGGCTCAAAAAACTAGTAACAATAATGGCTCGTGATCTGCTGATACCATTTGGAAAATTGATATGCTACCTTCTCGGGTTACAAGGACGCACTGGTATAAAAAATGTGTGGATTTTGCGATTTATCTCGCTTTGCTATACCGCCAGTAACATCGATTGCTAGTGTTGCGTTCGGATCTTTCCGGCAGTATATAAATTTGTAGTTTCTCGGGCAACCAGTACATGCAATTAAATTGATACAACTCTATGAATTGTATACATCCAACTAACTTTCCATGTTCAGCACTATTAAGCAAATTGAGTGAAGGGTTTCCGAATTGCAACTCATATTTGCTTAATAGTCGCTGGTCTTTGGCTTTACGAACAACTTCGTTTGTAGGTGGGATCAGGGGATTTTTACCGCCAAATTCATACGACCGGCTTCGTTTCTTCGCCATGTAACCTCATCTATACAACTGTTAAATAATCAGGTATAGGTACAATGTGCGTCTCAATTGTCCTTTTTTTTATTCCCGTGTGTAATATTGCATTTATGCCTCCAATTTTACACTGAATAATAACATCTACACATGTTGAAGGACTTTTTATAAGTCTACAAAAGATCTTCGCGTGGCAATATCCATCAATCTCAAAAAGTATTTGACTGATGCACTGTTATAAACGTTATGATTTTTGAATACAACAACACAATTCACTCTCTGTTGTACCCACAAAGCTTCAGTTATCACATAATGTATAAGAAGTTCCGGTATCGGGTGGTTCCAGAAGTTTCTCAACTTTTTTTTTTAAATTTGAACACTGAAAATATTTATGATTTTTGCTAATCGCCATCTTCAACCATGCTTTGCTGATACTTGAAGTCGATTATGTTGTATTTTGCACTTCTGCTACCGGAAGTTAGCAGATCAAATTCTCATTTGGTATTTATCCAGGAAAAACACCAGAACTTTTCATGAAAAGTATCAGTAACTTCAGAACTATGCTGCATGTGAGAAGAACTTTAATTTTTTGATGTTCTGCTGGAAAATGATTAGCCAAGTTCACGATCATCTGTTATATTTTATATACAAATTAATATACCTATAATATTAGTCACCCTGAACTTTGGCCCTAGGTCTAAGGGTAATAAATAATTTTGCTAATAAATAAATTGTAATTTTGTCACTATACCTACTGCTTACAATATATTGACAAAATTAAAATTTTTGATGAAGTCAGCAGTAATTTGTCATCAATTATATGCTGTCTTAGGCAATGTCATGTTATTGTTCTAATGAATAGAATAAACAAACATACCAATGATACAATGGATGGCCAAGCACTCTACGTCTCAGTACGTAGCAGGCGTTACTATGTGGCTGTCCTTAGTTTCAACAGTGTTTTTGGGAGCAGTTCCAATATTAACTCTAAATTTGAACTATTTAGATCCAACGAAATTACAAACTGTGACATCAGCGCGGGTTCAAGAGCATGCAGCTTTACAAATCATACGACGGTATTCCAAACTGGTGACAGTCGAAGTTGACCATGATTGGTTCCGATATCATAAAGATTTCTTTCGTTTAAAAACGAAAGGTGGAGTCTTGCACATTAAAGCGAGTACAGGAGTTGCAGCAGTGTGGGGCTTCAACTATTATCTCAAGAAATATTGCAAAAGCCAAATTGAGTGGCAGACTGAGAACGTTAACATACCTGATATCCTTCCTTATGTTAAAGAAAAAGTTGTTGCTAGTGACAGATTTAGATACTACCAGAATACTGCTACCGTCTCGTATAGCTTCGTCTGGTGGAACGTTCAAGACTGGATGAAACATATAGAATGGATGGCGCTCAATGGAATTAACTTAACATTGGCTCCTGTTGCTCAGGAAGCTATATGGTCGAAGGTCTACCGCAAATTTGGCATGACACAAGAAGAAATAGACAAACACTTCACTGGACCTGCTTTCTTATCGTGGCTACGAATGGGTAACGTTCGCGGCTGGGGAGGCCCTTTGCCAAAATCATGGCATGAATTGCAATCTCAAATACAACATGCTGTTATCGATGCCTTGCTCAACCTCGGCATTGTTCCTATACTGCCAACTTTTAATGGTCATGTACCGGTGGCGTTTTCTAGATTATTTTCTGATGACTCGCTCTTCGAGGTAAAACCATGGAATGATTTTGGCCTTGACTACTGCTGCGGCTTATTCGTGAGGCCAGTAAGTGCTCTGTTCAAAGAAATTGGAACAAAGTTCTTGTTGGAAATGGGTAAAATACCCGGCTGTCATATCTACATAGCCGATCCTTTTAATGAATTAGATTTGCCTACTTTCAATAGTAAGTTTGTAGCCAACACGGCACGAGGTATAATTGAGACTGTTACGACGTTTGATGATCAAGCAGTGTGGGTACTGCCGAACTGGATGCTTATCAACAGTTCTAAAAAGTGGCCAAAATCAAAAGTCGAGGCATTTTTACGTGCAGTGCCCGTCGAGAGACTTCTAATACTTGACATGTATGCTGAAAGATACCCAAGATACGATAAATACCAGATGTATTTTGGACGACCTTTCATTTGGTGCATGCTGCACAACTTTGGAGGGACCCTAGGCATGCATGGTAATATGGTGACCATTAACAGAGATGTCTATGAAGTCAGGTCTCGCGATAACAGTACTATGATTGGCATCGGCCTCACTCCTGAAGGTATCAACCAAAATTATGTGATGTACGATTTAATGTTGGAATCAGGCTGGCGAAAAAACCCAGTACAGAATCTTGAGGTGTGGGCTGCTGACTATGCGGAGAGAAGATACGGATGCGAGAGCACTGCTGCAGCTTGGAAATATTTGCTCAAAAGTGTTTACAGTTATGACGGTTTTGGTAAAGTGGATGGTTTATACATTGTAACTCGAAAACCAAGCTTTAATTATAGTCCTTGGGCCTGGTACAGAGGCGCTGATTTAATTGAGGCATTCAAGAATCTAATTTATGTCAATAATAGCAGATGTGACACTAAGGGATATCGCTATGATGTAGTGGATGTAACGCGTCAGTTCTTACAATACAAAATCGAGCAATTGTTTGTCAAACTAGTGAGTGAAAGGAACACAACAAAATTTGGGGTTACGGTGCAAACATTTCTGGGGGCGTTTGACGATATGGCATTAATGTTGGCTACAAACGTTAACTTTCGCGCTGCTGGTTGGTTTGCCAAAGCAAGAGCAGCAGCAAATAACAGCAACGAAGCTGATTTGTATGAATACAACGCTTGGAATCAGATTACCTTGTGGGGACCTAACGGGGAATTGAATGATTTTGCAAATAAACAGTGGTCAGAGATGGTCTCCCATTACTATAGACCTGAATGGGATAAATATCTAAATGTTGGTTTTAGAAATGAACATCCTAGAGACGCTAGACGAGCGATAGACGATTTTAACCTTGGCAAAAAACAGAAGCGGCCCTACGGTCTGGCTCGACGTCTATATTATAAATGGATGGCAGGTCCTGCTGTTCAAGATCTGCCCATTTTTAGACGAACTATCAAACCTTGATGAACCTTGAGCTTTTGTAGATAGAAAACATTTAGGTTTTGGTTACTTAATTTATTTGAAGTGCAAAATTATCAAGCTAGGTGGAGCGAGATGGACATTTAAGACTTACTGTCTAAAACCCCCCTGTTTCCTTCAGTAGCCTTTTGCGTTTCAGTACCACGTCTACTCTTTCGAATAATCCCGCAAACTAGGATAAATCATGGTATTGTCACAGTAAGGAAAATATCAAGAAGCAGGCAGTATTATTTTACTTTGTTTAGGCCCAAATATTGAGTTCATTATGATGACTTCATAACGCAAAAGGTATATTTTTAAATAAAATTACATGTTTCTTTATAATCGTTGTATATTTGTATTATGTACACTTACATAAACATAATTAATAATTATATAATTTTTAAAACTAATTTGGGATGGTTTACAGAAAAAATTACAATGATCAGCTCTGATTATTTGGGATGTACAACAATTCGGTTGAAACAAATGCCAGGATCTTAATTGTGGCGATATTTGGGAGAGGAATTGTCCAACAGTGGATGTACATCGACTGAAATGGTGATGATGAAATGCCTGGTTTTATTTTAACTTTGTAAAAAATAAATTACAAAGTTGCCTATCCTTTGTACTGAGTTATAAATCACTTTGACAATAAAAGTATCGTGTTCTGATGCGGTAATGCCATCAGAATTCTCTTGTGAGAAGGATAGTCCTATTCGCCATGTATAACTCTGTATCTCTAGAACAATTTTAGAAGTAATAGGTCTTAGACCTCAAGCAATGCAGTATTAGTCTACCACTTTGCTTACCTCCCTAACAATATGAGTTTTTAGCACATCAATGAACTGTATGGCTTAGTTGTAGAGAATATATCAAACATGGTCATTATTTATTTAGATTTATCGCTGTCGGAAGATAATTTGACTAGGCTTAAAATGTACTGTGATTGGTGGTTTTTATACATATTTGGTATTCAAATTAAATATAGGTTTATTTATTAAACATACTTTCTGAAGGAGATAAAAACAAAAATTATCTATTTTAAGTTCTTATAACCTATTTAACGATCCCTAATTTTGGTTACATTAGGTAAGTCTTAGCACCGATGTATTGTCATTGTTACTTAAGTAAGATTATAATAAAGATTCAGATACATGCGTGTAAATAATGTTTTTAATAATCTAGAAGTTCTTACATAACCTTAATCCTTTGCTGCAGGTAAAATTGGAGGGAGTATTTTGCTCGTAAGCTTTCTGTGAGATCCCAATAGTTATATTTAATTGCATTGATCGTGTCATTTTTTTCATATAGGTAAATATTTATTTGAAAGCCATTATAAATATCGATATTTTATGCCTCTCTTCCTCATCTCACATTTGATTTTTTTATTTTATGTTAAGCTTATATTTCATGATTCAACTTACTGCTACTTACGATATGGTAATTTGAAAATAACATCTTTGGGACAATAATTCCGATTTTAAGCCTATGTCATA
The DNA here is from genome assembly GCA_949319445.1 of Mythimna lalbum. Lineage (NCBI taxonomy): Eukaryota > Metazoa > Arthropoda > Insecta > Lepidoptera > Noctuidae > Mythimna > Mythimna lalbum. The sequence goes on along the minus strand of OX439357.1, from coordinate 10,635,133 downwards.
CTAACGTGTCGAGGACATAACCGGGGCTTCCGTAATTAAACGTCGGGTTTAAGTTAGTTTGGTCTAAAACAGGTACATAGCTGTCTTGCAGAAGAATAGGTTGACGACTGGACGCTTCGTTAAGCTGCCTCTCTAAAACTGTGTTCTGTAGTTCTTCTTCCTCTAGTTCTAGCGTTAATTCATCAAGGAGTTTCATTCTACTTTCTATTTCACTGTCTGCTTTTGCTAACTCTATAGCGTTATCCTGCATCTCTTTTGCGGTATTTACTAACTCTTGGTCTATTTTGTCCAGCAGCATCGTCACTTGAGATGCATTTTCGCAGCTGTTTGCCTTGTTCTCGTCCATGTATCTTTTGACTTTAGCTGTTAGTCTTACAACCAGTTCCTCTTCTCGGTGTAGTCTTTTGTTCACTATTGCTAATTTCTCCAGCATTTCTATTTCTTCTCGTATCCTGGATAGTTCATCGGCTGACGCTTCGGAATCTGTATCGTTTTGTGTTTGCATTAGCCTTTCGGAGTTCACTTGGCATATGTCCGTAAGTTCTTTAGTGAAGTAGTGTTCTCTCATGAGGTGTCTTTCTCTTCTGGATTTGTGTTTGGTGTGTCGTCTTGGTGGGGTGCCGCTTCCTACGCCAACTCCGCTATCACTGTTCCCTGCTTGGCTGTCGTTGACTTCGCTACACCTTCCCAAGTCACGGAGGTAAGATTCGAGAAGGTAATTGGTGCCATGTTTCTCCATGCGATTCTTGTGGGTCTGATCTTCTAGGTGGTCAATGAGCTTTTCTTGTTCTCTGCGTGTATAAAATAAAATAGAATGTTATGAAGTATTTAATTTGATTTTAAGAAATGTAATATTTTGAATAATTGCTTAAATATAATTTGATCGTTTTTTCCTTATTAGATTATTATAGATGTACAAAAAAGGTTCTAGAGGTGCCTTACCTTAACTTATCAAGCTGCTGATGTATAGTCCTGGTCTGATGGTGTATGACAGAGACGAGTCTGGCAGCCGGGTCCTCACTCCTGGCTCTAGGTGGGGGAGTGGCTGCTCTCAGCCCTCGTCTTCTCCGCCGTCGTGCTCCCCCTCTACTTCCACCGTCACTATCTCGACCTGAGTCATCCTCTCCACCACTTGAAACTCGACGAAGCGCTAGACGAACCTGGAAAAAATAAAAAGATGGTTAGAGAGAAGCTATTTTTGGCTTGCATATCTTCAAAAACTACTTCTGCCCTGAGTGGAGCACGAGAGCATGCCAGACTTTTATGGCCTAAAGCCCGCGTTTCTTCAGTTATTCTCTGATTCTTTTGATCAATTCCACAGCATTGTCAGTTGCCCACAGTTTGATATCATCAAGTATCCTATCTATACTGGTAAGTTGCAAAAACCACATCGACGAAATTTAGCATCAAGAAATTTAATAAATTTAAAGAAATTCGCTTCATCAATGATTTTATCTAAATTTGAACAAATGTCTGCAATTAAAATGTAATCTAAAACGATTCTTAGGATTTATAGTCTAGTTTGCTCTGGTGGTCTACAAATATTTGGCATAGAAACAAACCTCATGCCTGGCGTCTCCCCAAGCCGCTAGCACGTGCAGCACCGGAACATCTGGTGGCAATGGTCTCTCGACTCCTCGCCATCTTTCTGCCAGCACCCACTCTCCTTGCTCGCTCACTCCACCTCCTGTTATCAAACGAATATAATTATTAACATCAACTGTCGCTTGGACATAGAACGCTGAAATTTTGCACAAAATTACATTCTTAGCTGTGGCGGTTACCGTTTTGGTCGTTTGCTATCACTCACGCTAATTACGATGAGTTGTTCTACTGGTCGTGGCCATTTTTCCTGGTTATGCGGTCAAAAAACTCAAGTAGGTACCTACTCTGCGCATACAGGAAGTCGACAGTCTAATCGTAATATTTGCATTCTCGTAAGATTGAAATGTTTCTACGGAAAGTACACAATGCATATTTTGTACTTATTGTACTCAAGTATGTAAAAAATCAGCTGGAAGTTTCTGCAAGGTCTTTTGCGTCTCGTAACCATCGGGTTTCAGCGACCCTCATCAGGTCATCAGTCCACCTTGACTCATTCTTAGTAGAAAAACCTATTCTTAGTAAAAATCTCTATGTCTAAACGACTACAGAAAGAGAAGATATTCTGGTATAGGTTTTCCATTCTGAAGCCATCTCCAGTCCTTACCTTCAGGAGCGTCCTGCAAGGCCCTCACGATGTCTGCACAAGTGGTGTGGGACCTGACTCCTCGGACCCACAGCTTCTGACCTCGCGCAAGGACCCCAACCTCCTCGTCGCTGTAGTCCGATGATGATCCTTCCATGGTTAAAGCCTGAAATGGATGAGAAGGTTTTATTTGTTAAGAGAAGATGAGGCATCAAGGGTAATGCAGGGTTTGCTGTTGTTTTTCCTTTTTTTTACCTAAGGTACCTACCTAAATAAGTACATACTTTTAATTTTTTAAGGTTTTCCATTTTGACTTTTCATGGAATAGCCATTTAACTGAGATAGATAAGCTGGGACAGTTATTAACAATTTTAATTATTATGAATTCGTAACAAATACGTTTTGCAATCGTTACAACTTTAGAGTTTCTAGCCTGGTCTAACATTATGCTTATCTAAAACACAATTGCCAGCATATTTTGAGTATAAAACATCTTTCTCCTGAGGTGTTCATCAACCTCTTTACACTCCTCTAAGATATAAGTCCTCAATTAAGTATTACAATTATTTCTTCGTGAAGGTGTTAAACTCATGAGGCACGTAAACTTCCTCGATAGGTTGTGACCAGATTGTAGAATCATCGCGGTCATTTCTGCCTGATTGCTTAAAAAAAAATCGCTTAAATCCTGCGGCGCGGAGCCAAACCAAACCTTTCGAAATTTTCGTTTCAAGTGCAAACAAAAATGAACTTAGCGGTGGTCAGGCGGAAGTGTCTTTGATGGTACATACTTAGGTCATTGGACTAACTGATTAAATTTATCTAAACAAATTGTGAGTACCTAGAATCAATAGTTTTAATCTGGTTAGGTTAACATACAGTAATTTTTATAAAAAATAAATATACCCATATCGCCGAGAAAGATATTAATTCATGAATCCCCAAGCGACCACCGGTGGCCGCGCATCTATTGTCTTACTATTGTGTCTCTAATTGACGGTATCTGAAGGGTTAAAGTAGTGGTAATGAAATACTTTTATTTACAAATATATAATTAACTAGCGGCTTGCACCGGCTTCGCACGGGCAATAAATATAGCTTATGTTACTCAGGGTGAATGTACGTTTCAATTGGTGAAAGAATTTTTTAATCGGCATAATAGTTTTTGAGTTTATTCATTACAAACATACACACAAAAAAACAAATTTTCCCTCTTTATAATATTAGTGTAGTATTGCATAAAGCAATGCACCTAAATGGGTCTGAATCCACGCAAGTCATTGTCGTAAGCACTGAGCCACGACTATAGTTGGAGACTAGTCTGGAGACTATAAACAACCCTAAAAACCGTAAAACCGAACCCTAGACAGTTCCAGCAATCTGCCAATAAACCAATTTTACAATACCTATAAAACAAAACAAAAGCACTACTAAACTAGGGGTCGTCACTCCCAGGTACGGTATCCAAGGAAAATTCTCAAGCCAACAATATAATGGCTTGGCAAACTTTTGAAACGAAGCACGGAACGTTGCATAAGTTTGCACAATTTTGGTGCCAGCCCGTGGCAAGTCTGGCAGGGGTGGCTTTGCCAGGAAACCAGCTATTACCGGCTCTATTGGATGGTTCTGCATGTAATGCACTCGCGGAATGGATGTCGATTAGATTTCGGAAATGTATTTACATAATAAGAGGGTAGGGAAGGGATTTTCTATCATGACTGCAAGTCTAGACGATTTGGTTTTTACATATAACTAAAAGATTCGTGTTTTGTGTTGTTTGTGCTAGTTGCGTGCAGCAAAAGGATTTTTGTGAATTTCGTGACAGCTGTGTTGCCAAAACTACCTTTAATTTTTCTAGGTCTAGAAAAATGTTCTTCTAGTGGTGAGGTTATATTTTTTTTAAGTAAGTAATATGATGTAAAAAATTAACTATTTACAGTCTAACTGCATACCTACTTATAAAAAAGAACAACTTCAACTAATCCTTACTAATTCATGAATCCCCAAGCGACCACCGGTGGCCGCGCATCTATTGTCTTACTATTGTGTCTCTAATTGACGGTATCTGAAGGGTTAATATTATAAAAGCGAAAGTGAGTTTGTTTGTTTGTTACATCTTCACGCCTAAATGGCAAAACCGATTTTAACTTTACCTTTTTTTTAACTTTACGTGGCGCGGCGACGAGTGTTTTTCATGTCCCATTCGCCAGGGTCGTTTGATTGTGACTGGTTACTCTATTTCGTTTAGCTCTTCGATCTCCATTGGTGACAGAAGAGCTGACGAGATAGAGTATTTGGTCGTAGATGTGCGACCTTGGCGAAATAAACGCGAGAGTATTTGTCGGATAGGTATATTCGGAAAATAACATGTAAATTTACAATCAGTTGAACAAGAGTTTAAATGGTATGCAATAATTAGATGTAACTTGAATAGGAAGGTTTTTGCACTATTTCTCTCCAATCCTTGATTGATTCTGATAGGCAGGCAGACATAAATACTAGACATAATACTAAATAGACTAAATCGTCTAACAAATGTTGATAAATATAGGCTTTGTAGGAAAAGAACTACACTGCGCACACCTGTAACACACACGTCGATCCGGGCGCGTCGGTCTCCAAACATTTTATATGGAAACTAGACTTGTAGAGCTACACTTGATCCACGCCACGCGACGTCGTTCTACGTAAAAATCAGGCAAAACACGTGTGCGTCGGTCTAATGCAGCACTTATGAATCGTCAGGCAAGAGATAGTAGGTCGCGATTACTATAGCGGAGAATCAATAAGAAGATATGAAAACTATACTATGAATTTTTGATTTTTTTTATTGCTGATAGGTTTGCGCTTGACCGCTATCTCACCTGATGGAAAGCGACGATGCGGTCGACGATGGAACGCGCTTACCTAGAAGAAACCTATTCACTCTCGACTTAAAGATTCCCGGGTTGTAGCTATCAGGAAACACAGACTCCGGCAAGGAATTCCACTCCTTAGCTGCACGCACAATGAATGTGTTTCCGAAACGTTTTGTGCGTGAAGGTGGGATGTCCACCATGTACCGGTGGCGCATCGCCGTACGTCTGGTAGTCCGATGATGGAACGCGCTAGGCGGAATCAGGTTATGCAGTCTCTCAACTATTTCACCTTACAAATGCAATATTTTATCACCCATTACTGACCACACCATTCCCACATACCTAAATATATACTATAAAAAAATCCACGACCCCACCCACCTTTTACAGGCATTTCAGATATACCTAAATCACGAATAGCGTGTCAAAACAGCTTAAACCTACCTACACTAAACATTATGGCTACTGACGAAAAAAACCCATATACTTCCATATATTTCTAGAAACTGGGGTGGTAATTTGGGGTGATTCGTGACAAACTACCATTAGGAGTTTCCGCCACCCCATGCCGCCCCTATTTTCCAACCCCATTTAGGACGATGCCCGATGTTTTTATGTTAAATATTTTCCTAGGGGGTGTCTGCGTTTTTGGCGCCGCATTGGTTTATAATGTAGGTGGTAAACTTTAGAAAGGTTTCTTGTTAGTTTCATATGGGGTGTGTTGACAGGTTTGTGGAAGCTTTAAAATTACAAGAGAGAAACTGTACGAAAAGGTCTGGGCCCTACCACGACGGGTTAAGGGGGATGCAACTCGACATATATTTTCACTGATTTTTTATACAACCGCTCTTACGCGATTATGACGTTATTACACATTTTTAGGTATATTCGAGTAATATCATGGAATTATCGAATGCTAACAGAGTTTTCAGGCGTTATCTCACTTTTTTTGCGTTGCCTTTTTGTCAAACATCGCGTTGGATTGCGTTAGATGCAGTAACAAGCTTTTAATTAAAACATACTCGATGTTGACGATAGGAGTTGAAAAGGAGCCTCTTAAGGTCATTTCTCTAGAGTAGGTAGTTCAAGAAATTAAATTTTTCATAATTTTAAAGTAAAAAAAATATAAGTTTTTTTAGGCGGGAAATCATCCAATGATTTATCCCGCTCTAGTTAATATAATGTTGCTACAACAATAATGACTTATAATGGATGATATTAGCATAATAGCATAGCATATGATAATCAGCCTTTTACCACTGCTGAGAGAGCCTCCTCTCTAGGATAGGTAATCCACCATGAGGGCCCAGTGCGATTTGTATACTATGTCTTCGAATTTTTGGCTCTAGGACATGCTGGTTTGCTCACGATGTTTTCTTTTACCGTTTTTAAAGGAGTGGTGATGAAATAAGTTACACAAAGTAGGTAAGCAGGTAATGCTCTTGGTTGGATTTGAAGAGCAGTGGTGATGAAATAAATTATACAAACAAATGCGCTGTACTCGAAAATCAGGGCGTTACCTGACCACTACTGCAATACAATGTTGCTACAACTATAATTGCTTGTAATGGATGTTATTAACAGGTAATAACGGTGTCTTATCAAATAATGTTTAGATGAAGCGCACCGATCGAGCCGCGATGGACTTAGAACGCCCTTCGTGCTACCTTTTACCTGTAAGTCAAGTGCTGTCTTTCTATCGATAAACGACCACGGATTTATCGACAGATGCTACTGTTTTATGTAGAAAAAAAAAAACTAATATTCCACAACTTTCACACAACGCCATCTAGTTCCAAACTAAGCAGAGCTTGAGCTATGCATACTAGATAACTGATAAACAGACTTTATATTTCTAAATACATACATATTTTTAATTAATAACACCCAGACACAGAACAAATGATCGTGTTCATCCCAGACTTACATCAAGGGGAAACGAACTTATGAACTCCGGCGTAGCAGCAACTATTCTGTAAACCTTTATCGAATTTTGATTCATAGTTGAGACATTGTTATCTCATATAAATACAAAGTCGATTAAATCATTATATTTTAATTTATCGACATTCGCCATCACTAGTGCGCAAATTATCGTAAGTCCTTGCTCGTCGTAATAACAGAGCGAACGCCGCTCCTGCACGCAAGGACGAACTGAATTACGTGCTACATACAGACTCAAACTTAGGACGACAAAATTGACAATATATAAAAAAATATATAAATTAAAATATAAATATCCTTATCCCTAACCTTACTTAATATTATAAAAGCGAAAGTGAGTTTGTTTGTTTGTTACGTCTTCACGCCTAAATGGCAAAACCGATTTTGATGAAACTTGGTACACTGATAGACCATGTCCTGGAATAGGACATTGGATACTTTTTATCCCGGAAGTATATTATATATCCCTTGGGATAATTTTCTGCTATCGCGTGAAGCCGCTGGGAGCAGCTAGTTAATATATAAATTTGTCAAATAACTCCTCCCCTTCAGGGTGGAGCGAGAAGGATTGCCAGACTTTAACTGACTGAAACCTACCTGTGTGGTTTCAGTTGTTTTTTGCGTTCCAGGGCCAAGGTGTATAGGCTGATTTACATTGATACAGTAGCTGGCGCCAGTAGGTATCACTGGATTCTGGCACTGGATCAGCACTGTGTCAGGTAGAGTTTGTTTATTTGTTTGTACCAGGTAATCTCTGAAAGTACGTACTGCCCCCCTAGCCAAATGAAAACCGTTTCGCTTGCGTCGAACGCTTCGAGTTGACCTTGCCGCCAATACTTTTGTTCTGACCACGTGACTGAGCGTTGAGACGACGTTATTCCCGTACATTTAAAGCTTTCTACAAGCGTTAACTATTGCAGATTAGCAACTTGGCTAGGGGTACTGGTCCTCTTGCTATTTATTCACCGATAGAAAGCTGCTTTATTCCTGATTCAGTAGCTATATTTTAAGTTGCGGGCAAAAGCTAGCACATAATAATTATTATTCATCATCATCAAGTATTTTAAATGTTCCCACTGCTGGGATTCAGGCCTCCTCTCTAGGAGAGGGAATGGGAAGTAATCCACCACGCGGGCCCAGTGCGGGTCGGTGAATGACACATGTCTTCGAATTTTCGGTTCTAGGACATGTAGGTTTCCTCACGACGTTTTTCTTCACCTTATTATTCCATCAAGTATGAAATTCTGGATCGTGTAGTAAGCTTTATTAATTACGAGCAACCCGCTCCGGCTTCCCTCGGGTAACAGTATTTCTCCACTATTTAATGGATGTTATTATACATCTAAACCTTCTATCTATTTAAAAAAACCGCATCAAAATCCGTTGCGTAGTTTTAAAGATTTAAGCGTACATAGGGATATAGGGACAGAAAAAGCGACTTCGTTTTATACTATGTAGTGAAGCAGTTATTTATACAGTGGAAATTCCTTAGGACTTAAAATGTCAATAGGTATTTCTACTTTCTTTTCCATAATAAACTCGACTACACCGGCAAAATTCGTCGAGCGCCATGACAGTTTTGCGGTAAGAATTTGATACGTAGTTTGGGGTTCCTATGAGGTTACCAATTAACTTAATTGAAAGCCTTAATGGCTATTAATAATTGCGTAAGGGGTGTGTTGTTTGTCAATATACTTAAACTACTCATTTATAATTTCTAAGTCCTAAATTCAGTAGGTTTACTTCCAAAAGGGAAACCCGGGGTCCTAGAACGTAAAAGCAAAGAATAAACATACATAGGTATGGTTTTAGTCAGTAAAAGTCTGACACACCCTCCCGCTCCACACTACATCGGGAGAAATATTCTCCGCCTTATTAAAAAAAAAGTTATTGAGTGCAAGGATTTATTGGGATATATGTTTAATTCGATGTCTGCAAATGACCTGAAAGTATGAGTTACGTAAGCGATGATTGTTTATTTACATCTAACTGTTCCCGCACGTGGGCCTCAAAAAAATGCCGCCAGAAAAAACGCTAAGCGGCCACAAAAAAAAGCTAGAAACCGCGGCAAAAAACAGCTGAAGCGCGCGACAGCTTGTAGCCGGCTTGAAGCTTGAAGCCGCTTCATGCGTTTTTTTGTGGCGGCATTTTTGTTTCGGCATTTTCAAAAAAGGCCGCCTCAAAATGAAGCTTGAAGAGGCGTTTTTTGGAGCCCGTGTGCGGAGACAATTATATAGGTATGTATATCTCGTGTCAGAGTGTTTGTGATCACACTTCTCCAAAAATCTTTTGTATATTTTAACTATGTTTATTACCTCCAACCCAATTTTAAAATCACGACTTTACCATTTTTGTTACTCTTTATAATAATAATTAATTTCGATTTCCTTGATAAATTATAATGACAGTAAAATGTCCGCCGGGTCAGCTAGTAAAATTTATCTATCTACCTACTCGTTTTTTCAGGAGATTACAAAAATATGTAGGTACATCCATTGTTTAAATTTAAATAAGAGTAATAATTCTATTTTCAGTTTTTTTTTTACGTTATGTTACATCAACTAGTTTTTCTTTCAGCTTGACGATCTTTAAACCCGTATAGTCCACAACAAAATAAGTATTGTAAACAAAGGCATATGAGTTTATAATCTTCATGAGTAAATGCACAATTTGCGGAATCGGTAGCAGATGCATCCTGTGTTAAAACACCCTTTAATTTCTTTGAAATGAGGGAAAAACACGACGCAAAGTTGTTTGACTCATCCCGTCGGCTTTTTGTTAATAAGCGGTTTATTATTCGGGATGTTCATCTTTTCTATCGACGTCCAATCATTACAATGACGTGTTGTGGAGGTGAAAACCTATTTAAAAAAAATATATAATCCAACTAGCCGCGTGATAGTAGTTTTTTTTATTGATTATTAAAACACACACACTGTCTTTACAGGCTGGACCCAACACAACAGTGGTTTTAAAAAGCAACAACATAAATTATCTTATCTCTAACACTCACCTAAAACTATAAAAATCTTAACAACTATAAATACAAAAATAATAATAATAATATAACCATAACCTAGATGTAAGTAAATAAATTCAACATAAACCCTTCAGATACCGTCAATTAGAGACACAATAGTAAGACAATAGATGCGCGGCCACCGGTGGTCGCTTGGGGATTCATGAATTAACTAAGTACTACAAACAAATTTTAATAAAACTCTTGCTAATTCGGTCTCGTGGCTTGAAAATAGGTCATTTATCCCAAAGGGACATATCTCCGGGATAAAAAGTAGGTATCATCTTCCTGCCCTTGTCCCGTTTTATTTGGGGTCGGCGCAACACGTTTTTTCTTCCATTCTGTCCTGTCACTCGTCACGCTATCACTAACTTCCTTTTCTTTCATATCACTTCTCACACAGTCCATAAAGTAGGTATCCTATGTGATATTCCAGGAAATGGCCTACCATTGTACCAAATTTGATTGCAATTCGTTCAAGCGTGAAGAACTAACAAACACTCAAACAAACTTACTAATTTAAGACCCTTAATAGAACTAGTGAATCAAGCTCGAAGAGTCAGCAAACTTAAGTAGCAGTGGGCTGAAGGACAGATGGTCGATTGAGCTGAAAGGTTTTGGAGTGGCGACCGCTTTCCGGAAGGCCTTTCACAAGGCGGACCGACGACCTGGTGAGGATCATGGGAAACCAATGGGTGAGACGCACAGGACTCGGCCATTATGGCGAAACAAACCGTGTGTCTAGTTAGTAGATTTTTTCTTTTGTGAAAAACCTATTTTTTTAATATTTACAATATTCTTCTTGACTACTATCTCACTTGACTGTAAGTGATGATGTAGTCGACGATGGAGCACGCTTGCCTAGAAGTAACCTATTCACTGTTGACTTAAAGACCCCCAAAGAATAAAAACCACTTAATTTACCTCCTTCTCATTTCAATATTCCTTTTCCGAGAACCGGTAACAATTTACATAAATGCGTGTTAGGTGGCACGAGCCAAAATTATGCGCTGTTAATCAACTTCTAAGAACTGGAACGATTTAGTAGTTAACTACTTCACTGATTGGGTAGTTAGTCTTTTTTCTTTTTAATGTTGCCTGAGGCTTGGTCCTGCCAAAACCGATTGCTTCTGTCTGTCTGGATTATGAAAGTACTAGCTTCTGCCTTAGGGTTTGCCCGCGTGAAAGTAAAAAGTTGTTCTAAAGGAACATTCTCCCAGGATAATACAACATAAGCACTTCATCCACATCAATTTTTTTTCATAGAAAGCTTTTATAGCTCGATATACCTGCATATATAATTAATACTCGTCCATACGAGCCCAAACTCCTCCAGCCACTTTCCGGTTCCATCATCAGATCAGCTCCAATCCGTAATATTTTACATAATTATTATGCATGCAAAATTTCAGATCAACCGGTCACCGGGAAGTGGGTCAAATTTAATATGTAAGATTTGATTACAGACAAACATCGGGACAGACGAAACTACATAAAAGCTTGTAAAAGCAGCATTAATAGACAGGTACTATGAATGAAAATCTTCCCAAAAATCAAACTGTCTCACAGTGATGTGACACAACTTTTTCACGGATATCGACCTTTTCCCACGAATTCTTATTACATCGTCATTAGGGCCTTATCTCAGCTCTCAACTGTACTTAACTGCTTTGATACAAAGATATAAATAAGGAAGTCACAGCATTGTGTACTAAACTGACTCCCATCCGTCTAGCGATCACTTACAAAAAGGTGGCGCGTTCGGCCATCAAATGAGCGGGAGACATCTTGGAATTACGCTGTCACTGGTACTATACCCAATCATGTCTACCTACGCATTTTGTCTCCTGTCAGGGTTATAAGAAAGGCTTCATACGAATCTAACTAAGCCAAAATCACACTATTAAAACTTTTTTTTTTATTGTTTATACGTTTGCGCTTGACCGCCATCTCGCTTAGCGTTCCATCGTCAACCGCATCGTCGCTTTCCATCAGGTGAGATGGCGGTCAAGCGCAAACCTATCAATAATAAAAATAAATGAAATAAATTTTATCCTAAGTTATTCTAAATAGTTAGTAGCCGCAAAAGTACAGATAAGGCGAGTACGGCTTTTTCTTTGTTTCGCACGGAAATCTATATATATAAAAATGAAACCCGTTTTCCGTTGTCACGACATAGCTTGAAAACGGCTTGATCGATTTGGCTGTTTTTTTTTTTTTGTTGTGATGGTTATTGTGAGGATAAGGTTCTTATGGAAAAAAAATAAAATTAGGGTAGAGTAGAGTAGGGTAGATTAGGGTAGAGTAGGGTAGAGTAGTGTAGGGTAGAGTAGGGTAGAGTTGGGTATAGTAGGGTGGAGTAGGGAAGAGCGGGAGCGAAGCCGCGCGGGTAAAAGCTAGTACTTTATAAATTTGACACACGGCTATACACAGCCGTGTGTCAAATTTATAAAGTATTTCGGTTTTGATACAACATACACTCATTTTATTTTAACCACTACTCAACCATATCATATAGGTACTGCACTAAAGATCTTAGAAGTCCTAGAAGAAACCTATTCACTCTCCAAACTGTTCCAAAAGTGGTTAATTACAAAAAACACTACATCATTATTGTGGTAGGTACTTGTTTTATTTACAATGTGTAATATTAGCTATTTACTGGTCCACTGCTGGCCATACACCTCTTTTCTTATACAATAATATCACGAGCAAAAATCAGCAATTAATTGGTGATACCGATCTACCAAGAAAAATATTGTCAAGTTCTGATGTAATGAGTAATTTTGAACGCACAGTAGGTATTTCTATTTGAGATAAAATAAATAAGCCCCAAAATATTTATATTTTGCTGTACGCCAGTTTTATTTGTCACTAAACTCATTAACCTAAAAATACTTAAATGGATAGGATAGGTAGTAAAGAAAAACGATATCTTATTACTCTCCGCTTATTTCATAGCCCTACACTCCCATCAATCAACTGATGACTCCGTTTTTCGTAGACATAGCGTTCATCGATACTATGTTTCACTTCCCTATCTTTATAGTGAACTTTATTACTTAGAAATATGATTATGGAGTTAACCTTTCTAAGGAATCATCGATGGATGCGTGACGCACAGGACCGGTCGTTGTGGCGACGCTTGGGGGAGGCCTATGTCCAGCAATGGACATCTTTCGGCTGATATGATGGTGATGATGATCGATCTGGTTGGTCTCGACTGTCATTCGTAGATTTTCGGTGTATCAGGCAGAAGCCCTAACTCCTCCTGCTCTGGGTCGAATGAAAGAGAGAATCAGAGTTTAATTTTATGAAAGACTTCTAGGATTACAGATTTCCTCACGATGCTTTCCTTCGCCGTTTTGAGAGCAATGGTGATGAAATAAATTACACAAAGTAATGCAGCAGGCTTGATTCGAACCCGCCACCACACAAGTAAGTCGGGGCCGTTACCACTAGGCCAACATTAATAATTAAGTGTAAAGTACTTTAAACATAGTCATCATCTTCCTGCCCTTATCCCGTTTTATTTGGGGTCGGCGCAACATGTTTTTTTCTTCCATTCTGTCCTGTCACTCGTCACGCTATCACTAACTCCCTTTTCATTCATATCACTTCTCACACCATCCATCCATCTTTTCTTTGGCCTCCCTCTCCCTCTCCATCCATCCACATGTAAATTCATAACTCTTTTAGTAAAAGTACTTTAAACATAGTCTTAACATAAATCAAATTTAAGAACTTTTTATGTCGACCGTACAAATGAAAACAACAGAAAAAAGAATAAAAAATAATGTAATCACATTTATCGCGTTCGGGATTCTCAGAGAATAACCCACTCTTATTCCTAGTTTGACACAACGAAAATAAAAATTTTTTTTTGTGTACTTGTGTAAATTTTTTTCTTGTATTTTTGTCTACCATAGTGTACATAATTCTGTATGCGACGTATCTTTATCAAAAAACTAAGATTACTGCTTACTTAGATGACTTTAATCAAATAATTAAAAATAATTGCATCCGCCATAAATCATGGCAGAACTGCAAAACGTTTATTTTTGTATGTTTTATTAGCTTTGTTGCTTAATTAAAACATTAGTCGATTTTTATGGGAATATCTGGTTTTGCTAATTGCAGTTTAAGTATTCGATTTTATAAAAACAAATATCTAGAAAAACCCAAACTTAGACCACCTTGGTGAATAATTGTTTGCTTGGTTCCTTAGTCTGAACTAAGTACTGGATTAAGAAAAGCATTGTTTTTAATTGATTTGTGGTCAGCTCCCAATTAGTCAACTTAAACCTAGTCATTATTTTAAAGTAATTATTTGTTTTAATTCTAATTTTAATTTAGGACTCATATTTATCTAATTTAATACAATTTAATTTAATTTAAATATTTCATTGTCAAATAATGTATGTATTTCCAGTAAAAGTATTAAATAATAAAAAATAATAAATAATAATAATAACCCCATCGTCGTATCTCTACGTTGACGTCGTGGTGGGGCTTGTGTGCTCCAACATGCCCTAGGTCTGTATCGGTAGAATTTTCTTTACCGTAACATACCTAGGGTGAGGGGCCAGACTAAGAAATACAATCCGCAGGGCAGTTTGTGGCAAACTGTTGGGTATTAGCGACCCCACGGATCCGATCTCCCGGGAGAATTCCTGTTCTTCATCTCCGGCTTGCCTTTATTGGCCGGCCGTAGTGAACACTGACGAGGAACAGAGTTCCCACCTCTCTCTTGCCTTTATTGGCTGGCTTGAGTGGAGAGTTGCAAGAGCAAACATGCTCGGGAGATGGATGCATAATCCAGTAAGGTGCTGGTAGGGATCTTGACCGTATTTCCGGAACTGTCCTGATAGCCGTGGTATGCCTCTCCACTCCTCAAGCGCCTCAGGTTATGTTGCCCTCTTGTTGCTACGTCACTTCGTGCTAGCGGCCGTTTTTGGGGGCCCATTTATTGAGTGTGCAAGTCACCCCCTGCCTTTTATCGATGGATATTAATAACATTGTTCAGGCAGGGGCCATAGTCTTAACATAGCTCCATATTACCAGTCCACTTAAGACTCCAAAAATCATAGCCCTATTATTTTGTTTTACATATTATGTCGCAATAGTTTTTCAAACCGGGGGTTGTCCTTGGGTGCACTAGTATAGCGCGTACAGGGATAATCGTCGGTTGGTATCACGTTCCAGTATAGTAACCAAAAGGGCCTCTGCGAGTTGGTTTCGGCCCCTCGTACGCCTCTCAAAGGCCCAGGACCTCAGGGTCCTGAGATTAATAAAAAGATAAAAATAATAATAATAATATTATTTCAATTTATAGAATAATAATCTATAATTATGTATTGTCAAATTGTATAAGCCGTGGACATATTTGCTCGAAATGGAATGTCTATAAAATTACCTATTTGTATAAGATCTTCTTAATATGTATGTCGTTGGTGTTCTTCATAATAATAAATAAATAAGTCCAAACCTAAACGATAATTAAAAACGTATAAGTAAGTACCTATTTTAATTACCGTTTAGTTTTTTAGTTGCATATACAGCAGTTACATCTGCAGTTCAATATGGACGATTAAACTATCAAACTGGACAACAAATCGTGCGCTAATATGAATTTATCATCAATCATTTGAAAATAATTTCAGCGTCAGGGAAGTTGAGGAAATCCTCTATGACATGGTGTAATTCTAGCATGAAAAATTTAAAGACAGTAAGACCAACATAATATAAAGGATATGTCGAAAAAATTCCTAAAAAGTGTATCCAATCAAATAACACAACGTTCAATTACAAAAGATGAGAATTCTATGATAATGTAAACTAGTGAACACCACACATTTCCGGGCGGTCGACACCACACAAAAACGGAGACAATAACCAACCGTTAGCAGTAACGTTAGATCATCTGTTACATATGGATTACAGGAGCTAACTGACGATTAACTTTGAATAGGGTAACAATCGGTTCGTGAGTAACTGTACCATCTATTGGTTTGTGTGGTTCAAATCGGGAGAAGAAGCGAGTTCGCAAGTGACGCTTAAATTCATGATTTTATGATAGTTTTCTTCTACAATTATTTTATACAGCGAAATTAGTAACTGTATGAATGTAAAGTCTATTTTCTGATTTGATTTTAAGCGAACAAATAAATGTAAAATGTTTTTATTTTTATTATTGCTTTCTTTTCTTTATAAAATTATATAAAATTATAGGCCAAAGAAAAGATGGATGGATTGTGTGAGAAGTGATATAAAAGAAAAGGGAGTTAGTGATAGCGTGACGAGTGACAGAACAGAATGGAAGAAAAAAACGTGTTGCGCCGACCCCAAATAAAACGGGACAAGGGCAGGAAGATGATTTTCTTTATAAAATTAAAGGCAAAGTATATTTTCTGATTTGATTTTAAGCGAACAAATAAATGTAAAATGTTTTTATTTTTATTCTTGCTTTCTTTTCTTTATAAAATTAAAGGTTTACATACCTTGCCACAATCACAAATATAGATTTCAGATTTTCTTATGTATATTTGGAACACTTCAGTTTAGATTTTAAATAAGAATAAATTATTAGCATAAATCTGTTATAAAATATGGTTTTGTCCTCGAAAATTAACTACTGAATAACGTGAAAATCTGAAGAAACCTTCCTTACTTCTTTGATCTATTTAAACTTTGTAATATGTTTATTTCTATTTCTATGAACTGCAAGTTAAAATAGATCTAAATCAACTTGTTGAATCAAGTGAAGACAAAATAGTTTTTTTTTAATTCTGGAATATTTTCTAGCGTAATTTCTGTAACTTATAACTTGACAACGCAAAGAAAAAACATCACCATCGGAAGACAACTTGTAAGGAAGTCTCCATATAAAGACAATATGCTACACACGGTCGCACGGGTTGTCAATGCAAACCAATTTGTATGACATTTGCATGTTTTATAAGTAATCATGGAAACAATGTTCGTATGAGATTAACTAAGTTACTAATAAGCTATTAGTATATACGTGTGAAGATTTTTGTCGTAAATATATCATGGCTCAGTAAGTTCTAGAAAAAGTTTGGTTTTGTAGATTATTGTCTGTATTCCTGAGTGATACTTTTACATTAAGTGCAATCACACTAATAATATAAAGGCTATATTATATATTTTAGAGTAAATGGGCTACTTTTTCAAAGATTTAAATAAAATTTACACATAATTATATTCCAAAATAGCACATTGGATACTTCCGATCCTAGGAGTTTGTTCCTTCAAGATATTTTATACTTCTATGCGGGTGAAACTGCTGCGAGAAGCTAATTACATAAATAAACGATTAGATACTGTATTTTAATTATTATTACCTATATTGTGGCAAACATAAGTATTATGTAGGTAAAAAACAAATTTTAGCAAATTGTGAAGCAAATACCGTGTAATAAATAGTAAAATCAAGAAAACTTAGAAAGAAAGAAAAATGTTTATTTGGCGACATTCGCCAGGATCACACAACTTATATAAAACAAAATTATATAAAAAGTTAATAAAAACAATATCTTTGTGTGTGTGTGCCTCACGGCCGTGCCAAAAAGGTTCATTTCAGCAATGTTGCCAGACAGAAAAATACTGTCTGATGCTGGTCTTGACCGTTTTCTTTAAAGTAAATATAAAATATTGGGAAATATGTTCATCGTACAACTTTACAATGCGTCAAATTCATTAATAACAATAATTAACATTCACCGTGTAATCTTTTTCCATAGTCTTAGTAAAAAAGTACATTTTTCATTTTAATTACTCCGCATTATCTCTCGCCCATTAATGTTGCGAGTAAATTAATTACACTACCTCACTAATTAAATTATGTTTACTGCGTCTAAAAAAATAATTGATGCATGTTTTTAACTATGATGTCGTTGGGCTTGTTTCGTTCAAATATGAAATGGAATTTAATTTTTTTCTGACGGTTTAGTTTACCAGAGTTTAGAAGGTGGTGGAACATGCCCTTAATCTTCTATTTAGTTAAATGTATTTCTGTATGTATAATGTATAACCACAAAATATATTGGTACAGAAGTAAATCTACATACAAAGCGCGCTCGAGCAACGCACACATAGACACTGCTCACGGACACGATATCTCCGAGCGCCTCGGCCCGCTCGCTCGTCAAATAGTTCCGGCTTAAACGCACATTAGAGTGCGTCCACTGAGCGTAGATATGAAAAGTGAAGTACATACATGAGATTGTCTTCTGTACCTATCTATTTTGTGGTAGGTATAACTCTTATTTAAACGTTTTGTTATTATGTATGTATGTTATGTTAACAGTCTTCTTTATAATTCTTCAAGTCTTCATCCAAAGTTTCTCCTGGGTTGAAACAGACCGCATTGAGCTGAGGCATCAGGAAATTCACGGGTATATTAAAAACTCCTGTGAATTCTCCCAGTGCCAAGGCACAACGAGGTCTTCTCTTCTTCTCTTCATTCTTCTTGCAGACCTTCAATCTTCACTTCATGTTAAAAGCTTCTCGATTTGACGGTAAACTGGAACTCCACATGGAACTTGCTATGAGCAGACAATCATCATCATATCTGTTAATTCAAATTAAACGTGACTGAACGCCGCCGTTTCAACGAGAAGGAGACCACGTGCGCGTTGAGATGACGCTAGAACAAAGGAATCGGAGGCGTGGCCAACTCGAGGGCGTTCGACGCAAGAGAATTGAAACATCGAGGGCGTTCGACGCAAGACAATTTAGTCATTGATCGTAACTTTGTTAGGAGACTTTCGGTGGGTAAAAATCATCTAGATGACATCCCCCGCCCTTAGGTGGAGTGGGAAATAGTGTCAGACTTTTACTGACTAAAAAAACCACCCCGTTCCTTCGTTGCCTTTTCATATCGGGGCCGAGCCTTCCTGTCAGAAGCAGACCCTTGGCCCCAAAGGTTTCGACCTTACTAGGCCCCTACGGTTGCTGACAACTCCTTGAGCAGGAACAGTACGCACACTCCACTTGGGTTCGGTCCGGAAGGTTACCGGACGGTCGGACAGCGAGCTACCCATGGCTTGCCCTCCGCAAGCTAGCGCCTGCGGTGGCCAGAGCGGTTTTGGCGAGTGTAAAACCGTTTTGACGACATAGTTATTTTTCCTGAACTTGCGGTTTCAGCAAACAATATTTTTAGATCTAAGTACCTAATGCATTTGCCCGTGACACTTTCGGTAATCATTTACGGTTGTTCAGTGGTTTACCGCAAATTTCCGTATCATCAGCTGCAAGCAATTGGAGCACCGATATGGTCCGCCATTATTATTGAACCGTCTGTCATGGCCGCGGTTGGTTGACAGCGATGATCCAGCGTTCCGTTATTTGGTATATATTGGAATCAATTTAGATGAATACAGCATAAATTTCAGTATATGCGAAAACAGAAATATGTGTCTAGTATTTTCATGTAAAGAATCTATGTAGAAAATCCTATAACTGTATCATGAAAAATCACAAAGTTATAAGCTTGTGATGTTACTTGGTTTTCCGCAAAAATACATAGTCACCGGGACATCCAGGGTTGTTTTGCTTCCGCATCCAGCTGTGCGCTGACACTTAATGCCTGCTAAGACATGCCGTGACCTGTGTGTTGCTGTGTGGTGGTATCCAACTTTTTAATGTTTTTGGAAAAAAAATTATCATGGTGTAAAAAATATTGGAATCGATTCAGTTACTGATACTGAACAAACTATATTCGGGTTTTGCAAATACCAAAAATAATATTGTAAAGTTAAAGGTAGAGCTACACTGCGCACACGTGTGCCACACACGCCGATTTGGACGCGTCAGGGTCCATACATTTTAAATAGAAATTAGACTTGTAGAGATAGGTACACTTGATCCGCACCACGCGACGTCGTTCTACGTACAAATCAGGAGATCCAGCGGTCTTACCATGATGTGATAAAATATCAGTAGTGCGAGCGAGAAAGAGGGATGGAGCTATACACTTTAAATTGGACCATCTCTTTAACAGTTCAGTTTAGGTTGTAAAATGGATCGCGTTAAAAGCTCTCTGTTAAGTAAATATAATGACGTATTTGTCAAAATTAACACAATTTTTTAGATTAAATCAAGTCATTGATGAACAGACTGTATTTATTTATTTATTTAATCTTCATGCAACAAAAAGTACAAAGACGGACTTAATGCCTTAGGCATTCTCTACCAGTCAACCTAGGGAGGTGAAGAGACAATATGGTAGGCGCTCAAAAAGAGAATTTTGTATTGGAAACAAGAGTAAAAAGTATACATATAGTTAAAATACACATACATATATATTTAATTTATATTAGTATTTCGAGGTATCGGAACTATTGATACATCACTCCGCCTCAGTTTCAATTTAAATTTGGCCAAATTTTCTATAAAAACCTCGTCAATTTGATATATTTACAAATACAACCAAAAAAAAAACACCCAATTCTGTCGAGCCGTTCTCTATTGATTGACTATTGATCTGTCATACAAGCGGTAATTGATTATTATTATTATTTAGATTGATTGTAAACATAATTCTTACAAAGATGCTTACCTCATCCGTTACTGCTATATGTTTTTGTTATGACCTGAAACAAAAGAAGAATTTCATCATGAAACTGAATAATAGATATAATAGATGAACTAGATTCTAAATCGTTTATTTATAAAATATATAAAACTTGAAGTAACAAGTATACTTTTTTTGAATACAAAAGTGGAACTTTGCTGTAAACTTAAGATACATAGGTTATGTTTAATATTAAAACAAAAAAAAAATTATATATTAAAAACTTTGCTAAAAGATAGGTACAGCATGCTTTATTTGAATAAAACATCTAGATCTTCGGTTTCTCAATAAGATAGACTTAGAAAATGTTTTAGAATCATCATTTTACATCTACAATAATGTAATTTATTGATTCTTAGAATTTTCTAATTATTGTAAAAAAAAATGTAATATAATTTTTACTAGGTTTATTGACATTTATTTGTATACGCTTAGTTATAAAAAGAACCTACTGATCTTAAAAAAGAACAAACCTCCACGTCGCTGTCATTGGAAAAAGTCTCCAAAGAACTGGCAACACTGCCTCGAAGTATGGAAATATTAAGTCCATAACCGTTTCTTCAAAACAAATATCGACCAATATATTCCTCTACTCAGCAGCAATTATTTCCAAATAACAGTATTTGCTTCAGAAGGTACCGCGTTATCAATATAATTTATGAGTTTCCCACATAAATATGTATGAGACATGTTTACGGAGTCATTAGTGTCAAATTAAATCTACTCGTTTGTATATCTTGAACTATTCATAATTTTGTATAATAGTGGTTTGACTGTGCTGTATAATTTCCTGTAAAGGACATGTCGACGGAAAGGGGACAAACGATATTACAAAATGGCGGCTGTCGGTTCGATAGCAACGTTTTTTATTCTAGAACTAGCTGCTGACAGCGACTTCGCCCGTGTGAAAGTAGAATATTATCCCAAAGAATATTTTCTCTGGATAAACTCTCCCTGTGTGCCTTTCATATCTACCAAAACAGTTCAATCAACCTAATTAACAAACATAGACACAAACACACACATTTTCACCCTTATAATATTAGAGTGATAAAGCTCACAATTAGTAGTTTTTTTTTAAAGCTAATACAGCACGGGATAGTATAAGCTAATACAGCACGGGACCATTCTAAAGAGCTTACACACGATGAGGTTAATTTTGTTTCATTCAAAAATTCCTACAGTGACCATTCGACTCCATCTGTCAAGCTCCATGGTTCCATTTATTGCATTGCACATCTAAATTACATAGGATATTCAGCTCAATCGATTAGATATACCTTTTTTTTAATCTATTAAGTAAAATTTGCCCTAAAGAAACATACAAGCATTGTAAGTTAAACAAAAGCTTTTAAAAAGATTAGAAATTGCTGGAATGGCTTGCCTCAATAATGAAAGAGAAAAAAAAATTACCTATCCAGTGAGTCTTCGAAATTCACCCAAAACTTAATAGTCCAAAGACACTTATCAGATTCACCTTCAATTTCATAAAGATACATATATATACAAAGAAATAGGTAGTATATAAATAAACATAGTTACCTGAAAGCACCCTCTTATAAAATTCATGCGTCATCGTGCCATCAAATTAACGTGAAAGTGGGGGGAGGGGGGTTGTAGTTCATTGTGTTGGGGCACTATTGTATAGAATGACTGATGACGTACGTAAAATATAGGGTGTTATTTTTGTGATCGACGTATGTTATTTTAAGTGTTGTCACGTAGGAAAATTACAAGTGATAATGACAAGTAAATGCTTAAAAAGTTTAATGGAAGTAAATAATAAATTAAGTAGGTAACCTACATACTTCAGGGTTACCGTAAGTCTAACGTCAATCATCATCATCATTTCAGCCGAAAGACGTCCACTGTTGGACATAGGCCTCCCCCAAGCATCGCCATAACGACCGGTCCTGTGCGTGTCACATCCAACGGATTCCCGCGATCCTCATCAGATCCAGTACGTATTCGCCACTCTGGAACCTATCGCCTCCATCGACCATCTGTTCTGTAAGCAAGGTGCCCACTGCAACTTAAGTTTGGCGATTCTTCGGGCTATGTTCTCTTGCGAGTATCTTCACTTCTGATGCGATCAGGCAAGGTAACATCAATCAGAATAATACTATTAAAGCATAGGCCACACAAATGTAATCCAGCGCAGTGCTAGATCATATACTATCGCGGGGCCTGTAGCAAATTCTACTAAAGGGGCCCAAAATTTTTATAAATAAGGAATTAAGACTTCTTTTTTTTTTCAAACAGACCACGGCTACGGTACCGGTGAGTCCAAAAGCTATGAAAGCCCTATAAGTCCTATCCTAGAAAGGCTTATGGAAAATCCGAAAGTCATTAAAATTCATGAATATGGTAGCTTGATTTGTTTTTGTATGTCCTGTTTTTTATGTTTTATTTTTACATTAGCTAACCCGGCAAACTTCGTACCGCCTTACATTTAATGGATGTAGTATATATCGCGATATAGCCAGTCGATTATATTTTACGTGATGCGCACACAACTAAAAACTTCTACAGATTATAAATATATGATATAAACTTATTATACCTATGTATAACTGTGATTTGTAGCCAATCTCACCTTTCATCAAAGCTAAAAAATCCAGATCGATTATTTTGTTCAATGTTTCACAGCCGAAATAGCTCAGTTGGGAGAGCGTTAGACTGAAGATCTAAAGGTCCCTGGTTCAATCCCTGGTTTCGGCAGAATACTCTTTTTGTGATAACACGCATTTCAATTGTGATATTATTTGGCAACTGATAAAGTGATGATGTAAATCTGCCTTATGCTGTTGTTTTTTTTTTATATAAATTTTTATCATGCATGTAATCAGTCATATGGACTATAAATAGATGAGATGTAGTCTGGATGGTTGTTAGGGTGCTGCCCCCTGCGGGGCCTGCCCTTCCCGAAGTGTAGTCACTTATAAGTGACTTTTCTAGTCAAGATGTCATGTCGTTTCTTCAGTCGGCAAATACTTTCAGGAATAGTAAGCTGTCCTGCTAGCTGGTTTAGGCGCCTTTTTGGAGACGCGTCTTGTAATTGGCACCGTGGCAGTTGTTCACTTCTTTAACTATTGGCATATTCAGGATCTCATGGATCTCCTCTGTTTTGATGAACCAGGGTGCATTAGATATCTGCTTAAGAATGTAGTTTGTGCCCTTTGCACAATAATGGTATTGGAGTCGTATGTCGAACCCCGATTAGCTTAATTATCCGACTACGCCAAAAAAAGGTTATGTTTTTCGAGTATATGTATGTATCTATATTTCTTTAGCACGCCCTGGAGCCTAAATGGCTTGTTATGTTACATTTTAGCTTGAGAAGTGTAGTTAGATTCGTCTTGGTTGTGGAAGAGACACTGGATGGATACCCTATAATTTAAAATATTACAAATTTAACTGGCGGATTTTATTATGAAATATGATCTATTAGGTATGTCTCTCGTAAAAATTAAATTTTCGATAACAGGCATATCGGTGCGGACGTGATGAATTTGGACGTCAGAGTCTATGTCAAACATCCATTTCTAAATATCGTACTCTTATTGCAAAAACCAACTATTTGCAATTTTTTATCCGAAATTAAGTTAAATATAGCTATGGATTCGTCTCATCAAGATGAATGTACAGGTAAAACTCGTTATTAGCTATGACACTTATTTACGAAGATATCTTCGGAAAAAATAAATAACCTACAGATTTAATCGAAAATAATTATAATATTGTAATACAAAAATGGCATTTAGTTGGTTTTTGCATTAAGGAAACGTACGATATCAGATTTGAAGCTGTATAACGTTGTATTTGAAAGATATTTTTAAATTTTTGAAAGTTTACCAGAGATCAAAAGTATTTTATTTAAAGCATACTTACCTAATAAATAGATTATTCATTTCAAAAATAGTATTTCCAATTTTGATTGATGTTAATTCATGAATCCCCAAGCGACACCCGGTGGCCGCGCATCTATTGTCTTACTATTGTGTTTCTAATTGACGGTATCTGAAGGGTTAAGGGGCTGTTACCTCACAGGGCGACGAGTGGTTTCAAAAGCATAACATTTAAGTCAGTCAAAGGATATTATTTATGACTTAATAACAAGAAAACCTTTCATGTTTCCACACATTCCATCAATTACTATTATCAGTAATAAAATATTCAGGCACGCGTATTGTTCGGGAAGCAATTACTTATTAAAAGTCCAACTCTCAAACGAAACTCCACCTTATAATACTCACATAAACCTCATTTCACCTTAGCCTAAGTCTATGTGAAGGCATTTGGTATTGTTGTCACCAAGTTGCCATGGTAACCGACTGTAAAAAAATAAGTTATGAATCAGGTCGTCGCCTGTGTTTATTCTGCTTGCCGTGCTTTGAAATTCAGTTGTTTTTATAAGATTTTCCGACTAGTTGACAAGGTTGATGGTTGATAAACATATTTTAAATGGTTATACTTTATTTGATATATTATATACTTGGTTAGCATTTAATGGTGTTAGGAATTTAAATGAGATTTTCGCTCTAAAGTTACCTCTTTCTGGTTTCTACTCGCACGAAATATAATATTAGCCTTTATGACATGGATCGTGGTGGATAACGGCCCATTCCCTCTCATATAGAGGTGGCCTGAGTCCCAACAGTGGGAACATTATAAGGCCGACTATGCTATGCTTTATGACATAGTCGTTTGTTTACCATAATCTACAATACTTCATTTGTTACCGACGATTGCTTTTCAACATCAGCTTCTCTTTGGACAAGGCTTCCTCCAAAAATTTCCACCAATCCCTGTCTTACGATTTTGATATTATTTTAGTCCATTTGTCATTTTTTTCTCATCATTATCATTCAGCCGAAAGACTTCACTGTTGGACATATGCCGCATGCCCGCATGTAACATTTTCTCACATAACTTGCCAAAATAGCTAGCCAGACCAAAAATCATCGTTTTTAATTCAGAAGTTAGACAAATTCTTGAATAGTTGCAATTTTTTTTTTATACATAAAAATAAAATTGCTGTTACGGGAATGCGAAGTTGACATAGATCCGGGCAAGTACCTATAAAATACTTAGCGACTACAACCAGCTCTTAATGTAGGCACGTAGGTGTGATTTTCTTTACAATTTTCTATCAATCAATCTACAAGCTTTTTCACTAAACATACAACAGAAAACATCGCGTGTTTGAAATCACAGGAAGTAGTGACCACCCCTTAACGCCGTTGGGTGACTTATAGGTCACCCGTCCACCCCAAACATTGTTGCGTTATTAAAAAAACATTTGTCGTGATTTAGGTTAATTTATTTTTATGGTAACACCGTTAACCTTTGCTTGACATTAGTGGTGATGTGTTTGTAAAATAATTGAAAAAAATGTGGTTTTAATGGGTTTTTTACACGACGTCTGTTTTTCATGGGCTATTTTAAAAGGTTAACCATGATGGGTTAAACCATAGATATCGGTAGTCCTTTTTAGTTCATAGAAAACCATTAATAGATAAACTAGTCGATCTAATATTTCTCTTTTAGAGGAAACAGTGGCAAACCTAATGAATAAATATTACGAATATATCAACAAATTGTTAAACTATTTAACCCTTCAGATACCGTCAATTAGAGACACAATAGTAAGACAATAGATGCGCGGCCACCGGGTGTCGCTTGGGGATTCATGAATTAAAAATCTGTCAATGTTTATAAGGCCAAAAATCAGTCAGTTTAGTCAGTAAGAGTCTGACACTGTCTCCCGCTCCACAAAAGAGCGGGTTTCGTCAAAGATGATTTTCCCCGTCGACAAAAAAAAAGGCCAAAAATTTTTTTTTTCATACGTTAAACATAGCTCTTTCGTGCCAACATCATTTCGACTTATGTTTGTGAGCTTCGTTAATGGCAATAGTATAATGAATTTACAAATCTTAGAAATGGAAAATTAGCGCAACATTATCATCTTTGAAATGCATTCATGGCTAGTTCTAATTATGTTTCATTTTCTTATTTTAGAAGTCACAATTTCATCAAAATTCTCAACATTTGGCTCTTATTAAATGTTTTTTTTTTTTCACAATAACTAAGCATCGTAGTTACATCATAATTAGATTATTTTGATGCCAAAACTTCAATAAAGCAAATAATAAAAAAGTTAAAATCTAATGCACCATAATTTATCAAAAATATTGATTCTAAAAGGTGTCTAAAAATGTGTATAAATTATTATTAGTATTTGTACACATTTTTAAACATAAGAAACATCATCGCGAAAATTTCATCTCTCTAGCTATCACGTCACGGTTCATGAGCCTGGTGACAGACACACGGACAGCGGAGTGACAGCAATAGCGTCCCGTTTTAACTTAGGGTACGGCACCAAAAATACTCCTCTCACTTTGGATGGAGCGAGAGGTCAGACTTTTAACGTCCAAAAACCTATGCTCTTTCAGTTGCGTTTCGCGTTCCAGCTCGGGTAACTATTATATAATCAAACAATCCCGCATAGCTGTAATCCAGTTTTTTACTACTGACGTATGGTTAAAAATACAGTTAAGGAATAACTTGCATAATATGTGTACCTGACCGTTACCCGCGTGTGACGGGGCTATTTTATTTATAATTACTCAAAGGGTGGGTGTTATTGCCGTGGGAACTATCAACGGTTCTTGCTAACAATGGGAAATGGTTTTTTTTTTGCCTTCGCTGATCTGGAGGGCAATTTATTAAAATAAGGAGTTAAGTTGACTAGTAATGAATAATTTGCTGGCTATAAAATATGGTGATTTTTCGTGTCAAAGAGATTAACTGCAGGTTTGAAAAATTTCTGTGTTCTATTGTAAAAGGTAATTCAAGATTCAAAGCATTTTATTTCAATCTAGCTTTTGCCTGCGGCTTCACCTGCGTAGATAAAATATAGCTTGTGTCACTCAGGATAAAAGCAGCTTTATATCGGTGAAAAAAAAAAAATAGTTATTGGACCAGCACTTCCTGAGATTACAAACAAAAAAACAAACTTTACCTTTTTTTACAATTAAATAATAATAAAAGAATATTATTAAAATTATTTTAATAGTTATAAAGAAGCACTATCCGAAGCTATGGTTATAAATTGTAAGTAAAACTAGTAATTAAAAAAAATATACAAAAAGAGTTATTGCCGAAACCAGGGATTGAACCAGGGACCTTTAGATCTTCAGTCTAACGCTCTCCCAACTGAGCTATTTCGGCGATGAACAATAAGCCAAAATGATCGATCAATATCGATTGATCGAGAATTTCAAACTAAATCACATTCATTTATGTATTATCTGCATTCATT
This sequence comes from Mythimna lalbum, assembly GCA_949319445.1. Lineage (NCBI taxonomy): Eukaryota > Metazoa > Arthropoda > Insecta > Lepidoptera > Noctuidae > Mythimna > Mythimna lalbum. The sequence continues at coordinate 10,607,203 of OX439357.1, read as the reverse complement.
AATTTGATAAATTAGTTATCACTGGCGCGATTATTAAATTATTTGTTTATATTTATTTCAAGGTTAAAAATGTCGTTACTTTAATATTAAAAATAGGTAGGTTTTTACTCGTTCGTATCTTTTTTAAACAACATTATTTTTAGTTTAAGCGAAACCGAAATATTGTTTGTTCAGAATTAGTAACTGAATCGATTTCCATAATTTTTACACCATTTTAATGTTTTCCCAAAAATAATTTAAAAAAAGGACACAAGTTGGACACCACCGACACTAAATTCAAAACGCGTTACGGCAGGTCATAGCGGGCATAAAAGCCAGCGTACAGCTAGGTGCGGAAGCAAAACCACCCCTCAATCGCCCGGGTGGCCCAGTGTCCAGGATTTTTGTCGCCAACCAGGTACCATAACTGGCTTATAACTTTGTGATTTTTAATAACAGTTTTAAAATTTTGTACATGGACTAGTTACATAAAAATACTAGACAGGTGTTTCAGGTATCGCATATACTAAAAATAAAGTTGTATACTATAAAAAAAAAAAAACCAGCTGCTCCATCAGAAGCCAAAATAAGCAATTTACAGAAAGAAAACAGATGTTTCTCGGAATAATTCTGGAGAAATTGTTTTTAAACTGGTTTTGTGAAATTCCTCGGATGTGGTTACTACAGATCATCTGCGAACAAGTAACATTTAGTTAAGAGTTATTCTGTACCGTTCTTTTATTTTGTAAGCTATTGGTAAGACAGCTGTGCGTGGCTTGTGGTTTGACAGCAATCTATATGTATAAAATAGTGACTGACAGATGTCAGTCACTTTCAATGATGTGCCGTTGCCAGCAATATTGCCGTGAAGTGGGAATATTGCCGGCAATATTGCCCAAAGTATAAATATTGGTGGCAATATTGCCACCAATATTCCAATTCAATTCATCAATCATTATTATTATTATATTTATCCGTTTATCGGAACAAGTTGTGGTTTATGATGTTAGTAACATAGTCCTGAGAGATTGCCGGTGTTTTACAAATAACCCTGTATATAAAAGGAGAGACTGACTGACAGACATATCAACACACAGTCAAAACTATTGGGACTAAGAAGGGTTCCTTTTATGTAGGCGAGTACTAACAGAGGAATTTCCAAAGTTTGTATGGAGAAACCGACTTCCAAGCAGGTGAAGCCGCTGACAATAACTAGTTTATCATGTAAAATGGAGTGTCTTGTCTGTTCTTTGTCAAATTCTCGTCGCTGACATCGTGTTCGAGCCTTTTAAAAATTCATAGCCCTACACTAGGAATAATTCCTATATCACAAATATATAATCCCACTTAGGTACACATTACAATACCTACCTATACCCAGCCACGGAACCCAATCCATCACACTAATATTGTAGAGGCAAAAGTTTGTGTGTGCGTATCTTTGTTACTTCAACACGCCTAAACGGCTGAACGGATTTTGATGAAACTTGGTACACGAGTAGACCATGTTCTGAAATATCATATAGAGTTCTTTTTGTCCACTTGGGATAATTTTCTGTACTACTACTAAACTATCTTCAGATGAAACTGCTGGCAGCAGCTATAAAGGCCACAAGCCATAAAATATTTGTTCCGTGTGGAGAAACGTACCCGTTACACGCCTAATAGTCGCTCATCGCTTATCCACTGCACCAATTGTGTCTTTAACTTATTTGTATAAGGTTTTAAGGTCGTATCAATGTATGTTTTATCTCCAAACCAAACATAATTAAGTCATAAAAAACATATAAAGTTTGACACCTACAAATTATATTATCAATATACATTGTTAGGTACTCCCCCATAAAATTGGACCATAAAAATAAAACCTTAACGGTATGGAAAACTTTATTATTGGTGTAGGTTATAAATTAAAATGCCACCGTGTATGCCAAAAAGATGGAGACTGGTTTTAAGCCTCATGATGTCATCATCACAGGGCAGAAAAGCAGACTGCAGGATCCTTAAGGTCACATTTATCTGATCGTCATCATCATTATTATCATCATTCAGCTGAAAGACGTCCACTGTTGGACAGCCCCAAGTATCGCCACAATGAACGGTCCTGTGCCTCTCGCATCCATCAGATTCCCGCAACCTTTACCAGGTCTTCGGTTTACCTTGTGGGAGGGCTTCTAACGCTGCATCATCCGGTATGCGGTCGTCACTGCGGAACCTTTTGGCCTCAAAGGCTATCTGCGAGCAATGTATCCTGCCCACTGCCACTTATGTTTGGCGATTATTCGGGCTATGTCGGTAACCTTGGTTCTCCTGCGGATATCTTCATTCTTGATTCGATCACGCAAGGAAACCCCGAGCATAGCCCATTCGTTTGCCTTTTGGGTGACTTAAGTCTTCTGATAAAGCCCATTGTGAGCGACCACGTTTCGGAGCCATATGTCATCACTGACAACACGCACTTTCGTCTTGAGACACTGTGGCATATTGGACGAGAAGACACCGCGCAGTTCGCTTCATTTTTAATTTGATCACGCAAGAAATCTTCTAATTATTCTTCTTATTATTCTTCTAATTACTATGTTCATATACTATTCTATAATCCGTACATAACTTCAACTATTAAATAGCATAGCGGTAAATGGTACATTTAATTTAGATATGAACATCCTGTCCATAAGTTCCAATCAGATTATTAAAGTATTTAATGAAGACTTCATACCGTTAGGTGCAATTAGCTGCAAGTAACAAGTACGGGAAATATATTATGTATCTATCTAAGTATATCGATTTTATAAAGGTGGATCTACACTAAAGGAACCGAGCACGAGATGAGTACAAGCCGAGCCACTCTACTCGCGAGTGTGGAGAGCCTCCAACGAAACCCTTTAAGCTAGCACTACACTTGACGGAAATTTTCGTCAAGTGTAGCGCTGGCCATTGCACACAATTTAACCAACCGATTGTCAGCGACGGAGCGACTGATCTTCTGCGTAGTTTGCTTGCTATTTGCAATTTATATGCAACTAGCGGCCTGTCCCGGCTTCGTACGGGTAATAAATATAGCCTATGTTACTCAGGGTGAATTTAGCTTTCCAATGGTGAAAGAGTTTTTGAAATCGGCACTGTAGTTTTTGAATTTATTCATTATAAAAATATAAACACAAAAATACAAATTTAGCCTCTTTATAATATTAGTGTAGATAACAATGTATTGACGTTCCGTGAAGTGATTTCCGTCAAGTGTGGCAAAGTCCTATGTGTTCGTCAAAAATTCGACAAAGCACTGTCAAACACGAACCAAACGCTCGAAGCGCGCTCGTTCGAAGCTTTTAAGTCGGTCCATACAACACGAATATGTGCTCGGCTCCTCTAGCGTCGACCCACCTTTACACATCCTGTGTATATGTCAAGCCAGATCTTAGAATTGATCACCTCACAATATAGCTAACTAAAACTGGCTAGATCGTTTAAACGTCAACATTTGATGATATGTCAAACCTGGTTTGGCCATATCATTGGATGTAGGATTTCTATGATAAGAAAAAGTAGGACAAACGAGGATTGAAATATCATAAAACTTTAAGGTTATATACCTAACGATCTGGCCAGTTTCACATGGCCATATCATGAAGTGACCAAATTCTAAGATTTGACCACGTTATATACACTGACAAGTAGTTTGTGTTGCAGAAATCTTAAATGATTGATACCTTTCTAGAGAACTGTTGGCGAAATATTGATTTGCGGTACAGCGTGTTTGGAATAGACAATGCTTTTTAGTGGAACTAGAGAAGGTACACGTTCTAATATTTTTAGAAAGAAAGAAATAAAAACATTTGATTTGCCGGAAGAGGACATCTAACAGTTTATAATCATTTTGGAAAAAAAAAATAAGTATGCGCCATTTTGCAGTAGGCTACAAATGTATAGAAGTGAGCCTTCACGGTGATCTTAACTGAGATGTTTCCATGTTAGTTGGTTAGTTAACCCATTTATGTCGCACTGCTGGGCGAAGGCCTCCCTCTCCCTTTTCTGCACACGTCTGTCTTCGACCATTGCGGGCCAGTCCCTCCGGAAGTTGTTTCAATGATTCCACATAATTGTTTAGTTATGAAGACATATAACGAGATGTAAAACTAAACCAATTTTACATCACAATATCCACTAGGAATCAAATTGCGGATAATTAAAACAACAACTGAACTTCGGTCGAAGAAATCCTGCCAAAAACTATTCTAATTTACAGTTGTCGTTTGACAGCTGTCAGCGCCATCTTGGATTCGACGGTCTAATAATAATTAACAGTCGTATCTAATCGTCTATGGCAGTCACATCCTTGATCTTATAGCTAATAGTGGCAAAGATATACTTAGAACGACCGCCATCGGTGCAGAAATATATTGATAGTAGATATTTATTTTAACAAACCTAAAGTACTTAATATAGGAGACCGTAAGGTTACTGTGTAAATCATATGCAGTAATTTAAGTTTACAAGAACCACATTTGACATCCTACCGACGAGGAGGTAATGATTGCTAAAAATGCATGGCCATGGCCGTGGCCTATTTCAAACTGGGAAATTGTCTTTAAATGACTTCTCCTGCTTTAGCTGGAGCAAGAGGGGTCAGACTTTTACTGACTAAATTCTACCCTTGTTCTTACAATTGCTCTTTACATTCCAGGGTCACAGTCTCTTTCAAAAAATCCCAGACTAATAACTATTGCGGTATTGCTTTACAAAATTAATTTTATTAGCGTACTGTTTTTCATCTGCACTGTGTCTTAAACCCGTGCGCCAGCGCACCGTATAATTTAAGGCGCAGCACTCAACTGACATGTGTTTCCTATCGATAATTTAGTATCCTGTCAATAATAATAAACCACTCTTAATTATCTTACGTGGACACGTAATAGGACTGTGTTTAAGGAGAATAAAGAGAAATACGGTTTATTCTGTTTCCGTTGATAATTATTATTTACTAGCTTTGCCCGCGCGGCTTCGCTCCCGCTCTTCCCTACTCCACCCTACTGTACCCAACTCTACCCTACTCTACCCAACTCTACCCTACTCTACCCTACTCTACCCTACTCTACCCTACTCTACCCTACTCTACCATACACTACCCTATTTTTTTTTTCCATAAGAACCTTCTCCTCACAATAACAATCACAACAAAAAAAAAATCAGCCAAATCGGTCAAGCCGTTTTCATGCCAAGTCGTGACAACGGAAAACGGGGCTCATTTTTATATATATAGATTTGTTTTCCTTCATCCTGCCCGAGTGTGACCAACTTGCCACTAGATGGCGTTGAACTAAATTTTTGGTTTACTTGGTTTTATGTGTATCTGAGAGTATAATTAAGTCAAGAATTCTAATTTATTGCACTTATTTAAATAACTGCGTCAGAAACCACTTTTGCGACAGCGCCTTTTTATATCAACTTCAACTGACCATCGTAATTTAATTTCTTTCTTACATTATACTTGTTATACAGTCCACTCATCTCTTTTAGTTTTACTTCACGACCTATCGTCGCGAACACCCACCTCATTCTGATTACATGATGTGCGTGATAGTGCTTATTGGTTGCGCTTTACTTAAAAACTTTATTTAGAGACATGAACAGATAAATAGAATGTCGGTATTTTTTAATGTATTTAGGTAGGTATGTCATAAAATTACTACTTTTGAAAGTAATGATTTGAATAGGTACCAATTAATAACGTAATCTACAAATTAAAACGCATGCAGGAAAACTGCAACAGTATCAAAAAAACAAAATGGCCGCCACATATCAAAATGGCCACTAAGGAACCAATACATGTCATCACGCCATTACATTACAACACGGAAACCTGCCATTAAAAACTAAAGGAAAGTCGGAATCATGATTGATTGATGCATGTTAGTATAGTAATAAATTTATGATTTATTTGATGGACATCCCACATAATAAAAGAAAAGGAAGTTAGTGATAGCTTAGTTCATGAATCCCCAAGCGACCACCGGTGGCCGCGCATCTATTGTCTTACTATTGTGTCTCTAATTGACGGTATCTGAAGGGTTAACGGGTGACAGGATAGAATGGAAAAAAAAAGTGTTGCGCCGACCCCAAATAACACGGGACAAGGGCAGGAAAATTTGAGAGACATCCCACCTACACGCACAAAACGTTTTGGGAACACATTCATTGTGCGTACAGCTAAGGAGGAGAATTCCTTGCCGAAATCTGTGTTATCTGATGGCAACAACCCAAAAAATGTTCTGAAATCGTTCAGAATTTGGAATGGTTTGAAAAAAAAAATGGAAAAAAGTTCAGCGGGAGTGACAAGTGTGATAACAGCCTGCAGACTAGAACGAGAATGAGAACTTTATGAAAAATACAATTATTTCCGTATTTTCAAAGAAGGCCTAATTAATATTCTTTATAGAAATTCTTTTCTCGATTTATTCTTGCCTTCACAATTCGACATGGGAAAAATTTGAGTACCCTCTGAATTTTTTCCCATGTCGGATTGTGAAAACTGAGTCATATGATGAAAATACCACAAAGTGGATAAATCCCGACACATCGAACATTAAAATTTTTACCATGTTGTTTTACCAACATTTACGACAGCAAATAAAAATCACACTTGAAAACATTGTACCTATCTTGTTGTACTCTCGTAAAATATCGGTAGAATACATTAAACTTTTTATCACATATTGATTGCTTAAACGTGGTATTGATTCTTTATATTTTATTCCTGTCATTAAAATTTTAATATTTTATTTCAGATAAACCTACAATGTTCCAATGTACCAAATAGTTGCTTTTGCTTCTCATAAAGTAACACGCATCTTTGATATAGATTTGCTATAGACTCCATCGAAGACGCCCTAGGCACGGTAGGCACAGGCTTGCGGACGGCGAGCAATGGGATTTTTTTTTTTTTTCGATGGGGAAAATCATCTTATGACAAATCAACTTGGGTGGAGCGGGAGATAGTGTCAGACTCTTACTAACTAAAAACCCACCCCGTTCCTTCTAGCCTTCATACCGCAATGGGTAGCTCGACGTCCGATAGAGACCAGCCCTGGGTCCTTATAGCCTTAGAGAGATATCAGCAAGATAGTCAATGCCCTTTAGAGGAGATACCTGTTAGTATTGCGAGGTTGTTCGAAAGAGTTACCGTGATTCTGGAACTCAAGGGGCGGAAATGAAGGTGGGTTTTCGAACTGCCACCAACGTCGAGTCGAACCAAAACGTAACAAGATCAAAATTTATTAAATTTAACCCCTCACGCACAGGGTTTATTATTATTACGGGTAATTCCGCGTTTTTACGTAAAATCAACAAAAAAAATTTTTTTCCTATTTTTTCTTGGAAAAACAAAGATATAGCGACCATTTTTGGCCTAATAAATTTCGTACAACCGTGTGTACAATACGTCAATTAAGCGTTGTTTAACCCTTCAGATACCGTCAATTAGAAACACAATAGTAAGACAATAGATGCGCGGCCACCGGTGGTCGCTTTGGGATTCATGAATTAAGGACATTCAAGTTGTACAGAAAGTATGTACAATCGGCGCTCGAGGAAAAAGGAAGTTTTTTGACATCAGTCTTCGCCTTAAATCAAGAAACAAAGTAGCGGATAACTCGAAATTACACTGGTCTAAATACTAATCGTCGTGTTTGGACATAACAAGAATTATGTGACACCAAACTGTTTATGTAAGGACATTTTGTCCAAATTAATCCTTTGAAATATCACCATATAAAATCAGATTACTGTAATAAAATCACATCACATGAGGCTGTTCAGTTTTAACGAGACCTTTATCAAGAAAACGAAAATTGAAAAAAAGAAATCTTTGTTTTTATATTATGTATTTCATCATCATCATCATTTCGTTCACTGTTGGACATAGACCTCCCCCAAGCGTCGCCACAACGAACGTTCCTGTGCGTGTATTGTGTGTGTTTCTGTATTATGTATTTACTTATCTTGAAATCATGAGCAAGTGGGGTGATCAAAGATAGTCCTTTCGCTTTTTACGATGTGTGTGGGTTTTTACTACCAAATGGCTGAACAGATTTTGATAAAAATGTTTTTGACACACTTTCATTGTGCACACAGCTAAGTGGATTTCTCTGCCGGAGTCTGTGCTTCCTGATAGCTGTAACCTTCCCTATATTAAGTCAAGATTGAACGGGTTACTTCTAGACAACCGTGCTCCATTACTTCTTACCAGGCAAATCTATGATATACAACTCATTTCGACTGGCCTTTCGATCTAGTGGTCAGTGGCGCTGACTGCTACACCGGAGGTCGTTCGATTCCCACCCAGGATTTTTTTTTATGATACGAACGATCATTGTGTTGTTCTGTGTTAGTGTAATTTATCTATAATATGTATGTATTTAGATTATCAGTCAGTTGTATAGTACTCATGCCACAATCTCTGCTTAGTTTGGGACTAGACGGCGTTGTGTGAAAGTTGTGGAATATTATTATGTAAATTTTTATTTTATAAAGTATTAGCTGCTCCCAGCGGCTTCGCCCGCGTGATAGCACAAAATTATCCCAAGGCAACATACTACCGGTATAAGAAGTATCCTATGTCCTATTCCAGGACATGGTCTATCCGTGTACCAAGTTTCATCAAAATCGGTCTTGCCATTTAGGCGTGAAGACGTAACAAACAAACAAACTCACTTTTGCTTTTCTAATATTAGTAAGGATAGTAGTAATATTTCCTAAAAAAGCACATAAAAACATATTATTATAGTAAAAAAAAAAAGCATCCGTTCCTAGGACTTTTCAACCACAACTAGTGAGACTGGTAGCCAATCAGCCTTAAGGCCCATGCTACACAGACAGACAGCTACCAACCAATAGCCTTCAGGCCTACAACTCAATACATGCAGGTGTCGATAACTAGATCAATTATGTTCAAGCCATTAATATAAGTGGTACAAACAGCTGGGTGTGTTGTATTGTTAATTTTGTTGTCAGTAGCAAAGGCATGTTGGAACGACATGACGAGTCTTTGCTCCTGGGTTGTTTTGTTGGTGTTGGACCAATGTTGGCGTTGGCTAGGCATATATGAGACGAGAAACAAACATGTTTACCAATATTGGATCAAACAATTCAGACAAGTTTAAAAGATGTGTCTGAGACTGAAACAATGGAGGGTTTCATCATCATTTCAGCCGAAAGACGTCCACTGTTGGACATAGGCCTCCCCCAAGTGCCGCTACAATGAACGGTCCTGTACGTCTCGCATCCATCGGATTCCCGCAACCCTTACCAGGTCATCGGCCCACCTTGTAGGAGGCCTTCCAACGCTACGTCTTCCGGTACGTGACGCCATTCCAGAACCTTTCGTTCCCAACGGCCATCCGTTCTGCGAGCAATGGAGGGTTTGCTGGGAGAAAACTCATTCTTGGGTTCAGCTCGCCTTTGTGCATAAACTGTATGTATCACCTTGTACTATGTATGTATTTGTGTACAAAAAAAAATTTAAGAATGATTCAAAGTATTTTATTTTAAACTAGCTTTTGCCCGCTGCTTCGCCTCCGTATATGAAATATGGCCGCAAATTCAAACTAATACCCTTCCCCGTTCTCATTCTCGCATCTGCCTGTTTTTTTTATATTTTGCTAACTTTCTCCAGTGCGGTTTTAACACAAGGAAAAAAGGCCCGATTTCATGTTTCATTCATTAAAACATTTTATCCGTTTTCGTTTTTGTTAGATACGTCGTTTTACTTATCGGGGGCAGAATATTGGCCGCAAAATAATCCTATTCTTTAAAAAAACCAATACAATCCTAAAGAGGTCCAAGCTCGCATAGAACCTTCTACTCAAGACAGGACAATTGAAAGTCATTGAATGGCTATGGTCTCTGTAATTACTGGAAACATTGCAATAAATCACTAATTAGCGGCGATTAGTCGTTTATTTTCTTAATTGCGAGTACTGCGACCTCCCTTTGATTCGTACCGTTGCTAAGTAATGCGAATTATCCTTGAGTTTACTGTTTTAATTTGTATTATTTAGGTCGGTGTGGCATTGACTTATGTTTTTTTAAATAATAATATTCCATAACTATGACACAACGTCATCTAGTCCCAAATTAAGTAAAGCTTGTGCTATGGGTAGGTACTAGACAAGTGATAAATATACTTATACTAGCTTTAGCCCGCACGGCTTCGCTCCCCCTCTTCCCTACTTTACCCTACTCTACAGTATCCTATGTCCGTCACCTGGCTCTAAACTACCTACCCACAAATTTTCAGCCATATCGGTACAGCCTTTCTTGAGTTATAAATAGTGTAACTAACACGACTTTCTTTTATATATATAGATACTTATATATACTTAAATACTTAATACTTATATATTTCTATGAAAAGACGAATCAAGAAAATGAAGAATGGAAAGACTTGTGGTTCAAGGTCGCATTAAAGACAAGACAGCCCATGGTCGATCTCCAACTCGTTGGATCGATCTCATTACCAGGGCTACGCAGTCGACCGCAGTACGGTGTGCGTGTACTGCCAACAACCGCCAGAAATGGAGAGATATCGCTCGACATGACGCGGCCTTGGAGGCAAACGACGGCGCCGGCGTAGTCCTGTTCATCAACAGCCACGATCACTCTGACAAGAGTGCTCGATTAAGAAGAAGAAGATATTTCTAAATTCATACATATCATACACCCGGTCTTCTTAGTTTTCTGCAGCCGATACTAAGGCGAAAACAACGGCCATACAGCTGTATGGTCGTTGTTTCCCCATGACCATACAGCTGTATGGTCGTTGGGTGAAAAGGAGGAGGTTTTGCCTATATTCCTGATCGGAATTGATCGGAAGAGTTACCGCGACCCTGGGGCGCAAAGGGTCTGAAGGAAGACGGGTTGGTTCTAGCCCGTAAAAGCTAGCCCTTTCGCTCCACACAGCACTGGAGAAGTTATTATAACTAGCTTTTGCCCGCAGCTTCGCCCGCATACAAAAAATATAGCCTATATCATTCAAAATTTCAGGAATAAAGCAGCTATCTATCGGTGCAAAAATGTTTGCTAACAGACCAGTACTTTCAGAGTTTACCTCTTATAAACAACAAAACATAAAAACTAACTTTACCTCTTTACACTAATGTTAAGTGTAGATTACCCACCCTAAAAAAAACCCTGACATACCAAAGTACGCACGTACACGACATCAAAGATACCGTACGGCTTACCTACAAAACAAAGGATCTCATTTTCAAGCCAATTAAGTAGTCAATCGACTCCTTCTGAAGACAGCAAAAGATTAAAGATGCATTTTGATCGCTACAGACCTAGTTATTTAGCTTCAGGTAATTTGCGCCAGCTAGTACTTCACTAGACGTGACGACCTCTCAATCAACTGACAATACAGGTTGTTTAAAATATATTTTTAAATAACTACGAAACGAACAAAAACGAGCTATGTTTTCGTTTTGTATTTAGTACAAAAAAATATTTGACACACAAATTATGTCTATCTATATGTCGCAGGGGAATGAGGATATCAGGGATTTCACGAAATTCCGGTAGAGGTCGAATATTCTTGTTCATTACGTCTTCTTACTAAAAGTATCTAGTGATATGACAAAACACCAATTTACCGTCAGTGATATGTCGTTTCACTAAACTAAATCTAGTAAAATGTCAGAAAAGCGGAAGCCGTGGCGGAAGCGAGTTGCGGTATCGTGCAGCCCGTGTGGGTTCTAGAGCGAGCGAGAGAAATGCATGGCTCGATTTTTATTCCGCCGTATCCGCTTTTCTGACATTTTACTGGTTTTAGTTTGGTGAAACGACAAAATTATCACTAAATTGGGGTTTTGTCACTCGATACTTTTAGTAAGAAGACGACAACAAGAAGCAACAACAACAACAATATTCGACATCTATCGGGATTTCGTGAAGTGCCTGATATCCTCATTTCCCTGCGACATATGTAAAGTTATGTCCACACTGAGGTTTATCACACGCTGGTTATGGGACTAAAACAGATTTGACAAATTGTGAAAATACAATTTGAAGCCGCTGGCAGAAAGCTAGTCATCTATTTAATTTTAATTCTTTGACTATTAACGGATCCTGGTAAAAGAGCAATGTCTCCAAAAAACAAAGTCTATGATTTAGGCGACAAAATTAAAAAAAAAATGGATAATTTGATTACTTACGCAAAAATAATAACATTAAACACACTGTACCTTTTTCGCAGCGGATTCTTGATGCACTGTCATAATAGGGGGGGGGGGGGGCAGTTCTGCCCTGCCTTAACATGAAGCACGTTGCTGCGTTGACCAGAGTAAATATAAATAAACATTTTTTTGTCCACGCTACGCCGGTTTGCACAGTGTGCAACTTGATCTAGATACGTAACCCTTTGTTTTTATTTTGTTGTTGTTATTGGTAACGGGATTTGTAACTGTTGTATTAAACTTTATTTTTAAGTTTCGTTTTAATTTTTTTTTTGCTTTTTAGGGTTCTGTATATCAAAAGGAAAAACCCTTTTAGGATCAATTTGTTGTCCGTCTGTCTGTCTATCTCTCTTCAAAGGCCCTTTATCTCAGGAATGCGTGGAGGTATTGAGTTGAAATTAAAACTATATACCCAGGCTTGTGGTCCACACAAACATGCACATACAACCTTTTTTACAAAATAAGTGTGATATTAATTAGGATCAAAGTTTTTTTTTTACTTTTTGTTATAATTTTACGAACCTTTTCTGACGATAAGGTAAAATATTGATATTGGGTATCGCAGACGAAAAAAAAAAACAAAAAAATAACTAAGTTGATACTAAATCTTCATCGGTCGATGTCAATAAATGTGTTATTTTTGGTCCCTTGTTTACCTGAATCAAGGTTTTAGGAAAATAAAACAAAAATGAACTTGTTATTTAGGATGTTTGTTAAACCTGCAACTCGTTTACCTAAAGTTTTTGCAACGATTCAGTTTACAATATTTTTAACCGACGCGACGTCGAAAAGGAGGAGGTTCTATGTTCGGCTGAATGTATGTTTTTTTTTTGTATGTATGTTCACCGATATTTCGGTCAATTGTGTCAATTGATAGTTATGCTTCCAAGTTGGTCCCATAGAAATATTGTTATCATCTGATCATGAACTTCGAAGATATGGAACAGAACTCCTCATAGAATCATAGCAGAATTGTCGTAACAAGTAAAATTGCTTTGTTTATACGTGTAGTCGATGACTGACTGAAAGAAAAGGGGGAGGGGATGTATCGAACTGATCTGGTGATAAAGCCGGAAGGTATATTCATGTAATATAACCGTATTTGGGATTATTAGAATCGTTATGAGATGCACTCTGGCTATAAGGTTATGTTTAGCTGAAGTGTAGGTACGTTTTAGTGGTGCTACCATAACTTCCGAAATTAAAATTATTTTGTACTTTTTGAAGTCGGTTTAATTTTTTTTTGTAAAAAGTTCTACACTAATACAATAATGAGGAACAGTTTTTTTTTTGTTTTTATGTTCTTTTGTTTGTAGGAGGTTACCACCTCTGGAAGTACTGGTCCGATTACTAAAATTTTTTCACCGATAGAAAGCTTTATTCCTGAGTGACATAGGCTATATTTTATATACGGAGGCGAAACCGCGGGCAAAAGCTAGTATCAAATAATAGCGTTGCCCCGTACTCCTGAAGAACTCCTGTATTGTGGGTGCAATCACAAAAATGTAAACTCAAATACTTTATAATGAACCATTGGAAAGTTAATTGAAATAACTCATTATCATCATTTCAGCCAAAATATGTCCACTGTTGGACATAGGCCTCCCCCAGGCATTGCCACAACGACTGGTCCTGTACGTCTTGCATCCTTCAGATTCGAGCGACTCTGACCACGTCATCGGTCCGCCTTGTGAGAGGCCTTCCACGCTGCGTCTTCCGGTACGCGGTTGCCTCTCCAGAACCTTTCGGCCCCAACAGCCATTTGTGCTGCACGCAATATGCCCTGCCCATTGCCACGAAACAAACCTTATGGTGGCCATGGAGTTTCTTGCACATTCTTCTCCATAGAGATCTACGCTTTGGAACGTGCAATTTAGCTTCACTTTTCTTGGACTGACTGACATTTGACTATTAAAAAGTGCTTGCAAAAGGTCTATTTAAAATAATTGATTTTGATTTTTGATAAACACGAGATTTTTATATTTTAGAAGATTATTATTATTATTTATTTCCTTTATTCATTTAACATACATACAAATTATATTTTTAAATATTTCAATAAAAAATAAAAAAACATTTAAAAATATAAAAAATAGTGTCCCACCGGTATCGGGAACAGGGTCCAAGCTACCGGCGGTCAGGGCTCCAGAGAAAGGAACCTCCTGACTATACGAGCCGTATCCAGGAGTACCGCTTTCTGAATCAAGCCCTTGATCCAGTCGCCTAACGAGAGCCTCCTAAGGTGTTGGTCGAGGCTCTTGGCTATTAAGCCATTGGCTGAAACGACTATCGGTACAATAATCGCTGAATCCACTTCCCACATGTCGACAACCTCGCGAGCCAAGTCAATATACTTGATTTGTTTATCTTTCTCGGCTTTCACGAGGTTCTCGTCATGCGGAACTGATATGTCAACAATCATTGCACGCCTCTCGCATCGGTCCACCACCACTATATCAGGCTTATTGGCTACAATAGTCCTGTCAGTGATGATGGACCGATCCCAGTACAACGTGATATCGCCATTATCGAGAACTGGGTCGGGCACATACTTGTAGTATGGCACCTCCGACTCCACAAGAGAGTACTTCAGAGCAAGTTGCTGATGTATAATCCTGGCTACATCCTTATTTATTTATTTTTAAGGTGGGAAAATTATCCAATGACATCCCCCGCTTTTGCTTAAATAATACATACTTGCTTTATTGCATAAAAATTACCAAATACAAATGTTACGTAGGAGCAGATAATTATATTGGCTACCTACATAACAATTACTATCAACATGTCTATCTATGTGTGTAAAAAAACTCGGAGACATTATCTGTGGCCCAAATCAGTAGTTACTCAAGGCCTAACTTTTATGGTTATTAGTAAGTTATAATTTTAGTTTAATGAAGAGCATTAGTGGCTTAGTGGTAACAGCACCGACTTACGACTTACGAGTTAAAGGTCGTGGGTTCAAATCCAGGCAAACTTTAAACCTTATATTGTTTTCGGACCGAGCCCAAGACGTCGACGGCGCGCACTGTTCCCGCGCGCCTCAAGGAGTTGTCAGCAGCAGGAGGGGCCCAGCTGGGTCGAAGCCTACTGAGGACAGGGTTGTCCGAAAGGGAGCTCGTGCCCCGGTATAAAGGCTAGAAGGAACGGAATGGGGATTTTAGTCAGTAAGAGTCTGACACTATCTCCCGCTCCGCCCAAGAGCGGGTTTTTATATCCCGCTCTGATAGTCTCTCGGCTCCAGTTGAGTTGCTGGGCTGCTGTTGCCGATAACTCCTTGAGGTGCGCGCCGTCGGCAACTTGGGCTCGGTCCGGACTAGAGATGTGCCGTTGCCGGCAATATGGGAATATGTATATCACATAAATAGAATAGGTTTTTATCTAAATTGTTGACTTACCTCGCTCACTGGGTTCACTCACGGGGACATTTTCGGTGGCTCTTTCAAGAGTAATCTGTGGACAAGAAAAAAATGTTGTAAGTTTTATTCATAAGTATTGCACTTATTTTTACAAGCTTTTATTTAGTTTTTATTTTGTCCCGATTTTTGTCTGTATTTAATAAAATCTTGCAAATTAAATTTGAAACACAAAGGGCAACTAAAGAAACATTGGAACGTTTTAGTCAGTAAAAATCTGTCACTGACTGTCCCTCTTGCTCCATCATGAGCGGGAGGAGAGTTTTCTTATGATTTCCTTTTAAAAAAGGGTTTCTTTGTCTACAAAATGCCGTATTAGTTTGATGTCTTAAATAGATATAGATACTTAATTAGTTTCAAACATGGCAATAAATAATATACATAAGCATTAGTATATCATAAGCAGCCTAATTAAGTTCCCACCGCTGGGACTCAGGCTTCCTCTCTAGGAAAGGCAATAGGCCGTAATCCACCACGCGGGCCCAGTGCGTTGTTGGAATTTTTGGTTCTAAGACGTGCCGGTTACCACACGATGTTTTCCTTCACCGTTTTGAGAGTAGTGGTGATGAAATAAATTACACAAAGTATATACATCTGGTTGGGTTTGAACCAGCGACCTACAATTCATAAATCAGGATAGTTACCACTGAGGCCACTGAAGAAAGAAGAAAGAAGAAAGAAAGAAAACATGTTTATTCCGCCTAAATAGACGCACAAATCATTACAGAAAAAAAAATGCCTGCCAGGCCATGTATACAGGGCTTAAATGCTTACACCCACTGCTCAAATAATATCTAACAACTTGTAAATTATGAAAAATCGCCCGTTATTACCAGTTGCCTTAATCATAATTAATCACAAAAACTAATAAAGTTATTGAGTGTTAACTGATATTTACGATCAATAAATTTTGCGACCTCCATTTGCAAAGTAAATATTATCAATTTTTCCGTTCACCTGCCAATGGTAGCGGAAATGGTGATATATTAAATATTTTTCAATTAAATTGATAAAATCGCGTTCAATTGAATTAAACGGTTTATTAGATTAATGATTTTGTGATTGCTAGTTAACTGTGAAGTGGGGGTCATAAATATAGGCGTTGCGGGAAGTAGGGCTTGACGTAATTAATGTAGGTACTAATAGTGGGGTAAACCTATAAACGTATTTCTGAGGTAAGTAAAAGTAGGGTTTTTTTTTTAATCTTTTTTAAGGAGCCTTGTCTCAATTTGGACTATGTGGCTCCATCGTAGCCAAATTTTGTGTTATAGTTTATTTTAAATGGTTGCGATTTTTGTACAAGACCCTTGCAAAGAGGTCTCTTTAAAAGTAGGGTTGAAAATGTTTGGGTTGAAAAACGATGAAAGAGCAACGCTTGACTGATTTTCAAAATGTCTTTTTTCTACCATTTACTTTTCGGAGAGTGTGCTTGGAATTGAACAATTTATTTATTAAAACTTTATGCAACATAAAAGTACAAAAGCGGACTTATTGCCTTAGGCATTCTCTACCAGTCTACCTAGGGTGGTAAAGAGAAAAATATAGCAGGTGCATAAAAAAATAAAATAAAAGAAGTTTATAAAAAAAAAGTGGGCTTAAAAATATGTCCAAATACAAAATAACCATATAGGTACATCCCGTCAAGTCCGTTCCATCATCGGACCACTAGACGTACGGCATTGCGCCACCGGTACATGGTGGACAGCCCACCTAGGGAATGCAAATCTCGCGAGATCTCGAAATTAGCGAGTTTGGCAGCGAAATTGGCAGTTTTGTGTTTTTTTTGCAAATATTCACAATATTTGAATAAATTAGGAAAAAATTAAAAGTATTATAAGATAACCGGCGCGCGCCTATGCTTGCGGACGGTGAGCAATGGATAGTTTGCTGTCGAACCGTCCGGTAACTGTCCGGACCGAGCCCAAGTCGTCGATGGCGCACACTGGGTCGAAGCCTACTGGGGCCAGGGTTAGTTCCGAAACGTAGCTCAGCCCCGGTATGAAAGACACGAAGGCAGTAATAGTCTGACACTATCTCCCGCTCCGCCCAAGGGCGAGAGATGTCATTTGGATGATTTTTACCCACCAAAAAAAAAGTATTATAAGATAAACATTTATTTTCACGAATTTTTCAATAGATCTTTTGCATCAAACATTGTTTGACGTATCTGTCTATAATTTTTAACGTCTGTATCAATCCGCGCTTCAAACAAGACGTTTTTATGCTCGAGTACAATCTCGTTAATCTCGCGAGATCTCGCCCTTTTTTCGCCCGAGATCAATCTCGCTAAAAAAGGCCGAGATCTAGCGAGATCTCGGCCTTTTTTTTCGAGATTGCATTCCCTAACCCACCGTTTTGAGTACACATCATTATGCTTACAGCTAAGGAATGGAATTTCCTGCCAAAATCTGTGTTTCCTGATAGCTACAAACTAGAGGTATTTAAGTGAAGAGTGAATAAATTACTGCTAGGCAAGTGAGCTCCATCTTCGGCTCTAACATCGCTTACTATCAGGTGAGATGGTGGTGGGACCCGAGCCTATCAATAATAAAAAAAATACTAATATTAAGTAGACCTACCTACACGTTCCTATTTATTTATTTATTAAAACTTTATGCACTAATAAAAAACACCACAAAGGTTGGCTTAACCCTTCAGATACCGTCAATTAGAGACACAATAGTAAGACAATAAATGCGCGGCCACCAGTGGTCGCTTGGGGATTCATGAATTAATGCCTTAGGGTTTTTTTAAGCCCTAGTTGATCTTACGGTAGTTCAGAAACATAACAGCAGGTTCAACTTGACAGAAACATAAACAAAAAAGAAATAGGTAAGTACAAAATTAAATAGGTACATACTTAAAGAAGTATAATCAGCCTTATAGTATTCCCACTGCTGGGATTCAGGCCTCATCTCTACGAGAGGGAATGGGCCGTAATCTGCCACGCGAGATCAGTGCGGTTTGGTGGATGTCACGTGTCTTCGAATTGAGAAGTCATTAGATAAGTTACCCACCTCAAAAAGAAAACCTTTCAGTACCATAGACTACAGTTTCCTTACTTGTGAGATTGGCTGAAATACCACCGTAAGAAGCTAGTGCATCATAAGTACATAATACAGTACTAAACGAGTCTAATCCAAACTGTCATACTAGTCCGACATCTAATTTGAATCCTGTGGCAATATCCGCCAGTCTCGTCCACCGATGTAAGGGCATAGCCTACATACTGCAAGTCTAATCGAGGCGGTACAGACAGCAGCCAAACTGTGCCGTAAAAACTGTTCTGTGCTGTTATAAATTAACTAGCTGTCCCAGCACCCGTGTCTTTGGTTATTGCTCCGTTCCTATTGGTAGTAACGTAAATGTTGTAGCTTTTCGAAATAAATGGGCTGTCCAATACTAAAATATTTGGTTCAATTCGAACCAGGAGTTCCTGGGATTAGCACGTCCAAACAAACAAACTCTAGGCTGCTTACGGGATTATAAGCTTATGTGGCCATGGGTAGGGCACTTTGCTCTTATAACAGATGGCCGTTGATGATAATGATTTCAACTTCACTCAGCGAAGAACTGGCAACGAGAGCTGTTTTTTAAATGCTTACCGCGTTTGGCTCTCTGATTGGTTAAGAACTTGGAGCGGGCCAATCAGAGTGCCGAGCGTCAAAAACGTGTCGATTGCATAAACGTAAAACCAACTCGCGATTTGAATCATATACCTATTGTACAGTTTATTTGTTTTGCTACCACTACACCGACCGTAAAACCTCGTGCGATGTTGTCATACCTCATTTTTTTCCGTCAGAATTAAACTAATTAATAAAGATTACGCCAGCTCACACTAAATAGGTCTCGGAATCCTCAGCGACACGCGCATTACTCGAGTCTACTCGAATTTATATCGATTAAGGGCGTAGTCACATGAGGTAAGTTTGGCCGACAGTAGAAACGAAAAAAAAAACGAGAAAATAATCAACGTTTTGTTGGATTTATATTTACTAATGCAAAAATTACATTATAAACCACAATTATTTATAGCGGGTTTCTATAAAAACGAGAAATTATTGAAAATTTTAATAAGTCACAATTTTATATAGGACTTATAATGTTAGGCTTTAGGGTATTCTGCGAAATTGATAAGATTTGCAGAAGATTTACGATTTACTTAAAGGAGAATTTTTTGTGGAGGAAAATCATAATTTACTTCCCTTTGGGCGGCGCGGAGAGTGAGTCGAGATTTTTACAGACTAAAACACACGTGTTCCGTCAGTTACCTTTTGCGTTTTAGGGCCACAGTAACTCTTTCAAATGGCTATTCGAAAGAAATTCGCAGCAAGAGGGATAAAACCTAAACCCAGTAAAAACAGAGACTCTTGTAGCGAATTTCACGATATGTTTGTATTTCCCGATAGCTACGACCTAGGGATCTTTAAGTCAAGTCTGACTAGATTACTTCTAGGCAAGTATGCTCCATCATCGCTTTCTATTTGGTATAGTTGGTCAAGCACGAGCCTATTCACAATGAAAAAAAAAATCCCACCATTTTTACTATCGATAAACTGACCGCGTGTGGTCATGCCCTTAGAATCGATATAGAGTTTCATTCGATTGCATAACCATGGTGGCAACTTCTCGATTATAATCGGACCGTGTAAATGTTTTATGTTAGTATTAAATTACTTGAGATTTGAAATTAATATTGTACTTTATTTGTTTCAAAGTTTTGTGTAGTGTTGAGAGCGTTTTCTTGCGTAAGAAAGGTGGTGGATTTGATTGGGATTTGAAAGCTAGGTACCTTAATTACGCAGTTAAATTTGCAAAGTGGATGGAGAGGGAAAAGAAAGCCAAAGAATAGCCCTTTTTTTCTTAATAATCTATTATTTTTTTGGTTCTTTTGTGCTCCTGCAATGTTTTCTCTTCACCACCCTTGATTAACTGGTAGAGAATGCCTAAGGCATTAAGTCCGCTTTTGTAACTTTGTGTTGCATGAAGTTTCAATAAATAATAAATTAATTAATAAGAATTGAATAGAGATGAATTGTCTAAGGAGTGATATGAGAAAAAAGGGAGTTAGTCATGACCAGAAAAAACGTCTTGTGCTGACCCCAAATAAAACAAGACAAGGGCAAGAAGATGACGATGATGAGGAGTTTTTAACTAGGTTCTGCAGAAATCGGTATCTGGTTATTTAGATATTTTTCTAATCAGTCACATCTCAAAGACTAAATGAATACGGATGAAACGGGTACGTTTCGTCCCTGTAGTTGTGTCCCTAGGAATATTTTTGGATTTTCATGCGGACAAATCAATGGTAGAAGCCAGTATAATTAAAAAATATTTACATATCTAAGACGTATAAAATAACCGTTTGAAAGTATATTAATACAAATATAATTATAGCTATAACGGAGACGTAAAAATCGACCACATTTAAAATCATGGCCATTAAAAATATAACAATTTAATATCATTTTTATTCCTTCCTTTTATTATCAAATTCTTTAGCCATTATCAGTTTTAAAATATTTTCATTCAAAAGTTAAATTTTTATTAAACCAAGTTATAATGACCCAAATTCCTATACTTTAATCCAAAATCGTACAAAAACATCTATCGCCTAAAAGGCAAGGAATTCAATAAAATCGTATCGTAAGCTATAAAATTCGTATTTAAAACTTATAATAGATATCAAATAGCTTCGATGTTGTTATGTGATTTTACGACACCAATAAATCATAGTCAAGCAACGTTGCCACTTAATTGTCTATTCTCCAATCTTATAATCTTTGTCCTACAAATGTCAAACATATGTCAAAACTACCCACTTTAATTTGACATAAGAAAAAATTTTGTACTTCTGTGCACAGAGGTCAGGAATGATTGGTTCTTTTTTTAATATTACATGTACAATACTTATGCTACTGGAAGTGTTGATAATTAGTCGCTAAAAGGTACAAAGATTGCGTGAGATAGGATTATAAATTATGGACGTAGGCCACCCTTGACATAGATTAGCGGGTGTCGTATCTAGTGGAGTTGTTTATTATTATATCTTTGTCGTTTATTGTTTCTCACGCTATGGTTTGTAATCTATGACAGGTTGACTGTTTCGTTTTAATGAGAGGCCGGTTTTGAAGTGTTGTGGTCAGTTTGTATGGTTTAAAATTAATAGTGATTGCAAATATTAACAATGTAAGTTTGGTTATTTCTAAAATTTTGAAGAAAATCTTTGGGAAAATTCTTGTTATGTAGATTACTTTTAGCCTAAAATACGAGCAGAAAATTAAGTTATTGTTTTCAGTGACTCAATTATGTTTACTTCGTTAGTTGATGATACTAATTGAGACTCCTTTTAATTCACAAATTGAGTATATTCTTTAAAATGTATTTCTACTTTTTTTTATAAACATTGCCTCACATTAGAAATTACTCCTGTCTCGTAAGTTTTTTTCTTTGATGTGGGAAATCATATTTTGACTTCTCCCACTCTAGGGTGGAGTGAGGGGCGTGTCTGATATTTACAGACTAAAACCACATTTATATTACTTCCATAGCCATGATTATATCCTCTTCAAAACCGCGTTCACAACTATCATACAAAAGACAGTCAGACCCAAAACCACTATGTACAGGCCACACAAATATAGGTTCCAAGCGGGAATCAAACTCTCGACAACCATGCCGTAGGTATTACCTAACTATTTGCTTTAAAGAGTAGAATAATAAGGTCATTAAGTAAAGAAAACACGAACAAAAACCATGACGTAACCGAGAAAGCAACAAAAATCTTAATGAAAGCATCAATTACCGTCCGCCTAATTAATAAGCATTTATTGTTCTAAAAGGTTAAATCACGCCATTATACTAGTATGCAACCCGTGGCTAGGGCATGCAATATATTTTACTGTTCGAATAATTCGAATTTTTTTTTTGAAGGCCTGACGCACACATTCTGTTTCCGGATTAGGTTTTCCAATCAGGAATTCAGATTCGGGATTTCGTGAGAGACGCACGGAGAAAATTTCGAAACGGATGTCAGGTTTTTTTTTTCCGTTCGGAAAAGTAGGACCGTGTGATAAGAGCATTTAGGTTTCCGAATCTGAATTCCTGATCGGGAAACCTAATCCGGAAACCGAATGTGTGCGTCCGGCCTAAGTATTCGAATATGTTTCTAGTTTGATTACAGACAAACATCGTGACAGGTGAAACTAAATAAAAGCCATAAAAATATTTTTTGCCTTGCTTATACACTCAATTTAGTATTCGAATAGTACTTCTATTCGAATACTAAATTGAGTGTATAATTTATTAATTCGAATACTCGAATAGCATGCCCTACCCGTGGCACACTACACGAAATCTTATAGTGACGTTAATCAAAATGGCTATAAAATACCGCATGTGTGGCACGCGCCCACCCAAATAAATTAACTTTGTTGAATTGTTGGTAAATAACTTTTCTATAAATATCACGTAGCTTTGTTCGAAAAATCGTAAAAACTGTTGAGAGTTTTATAATATTTAATTGAATATTTTAGAAAAAGTTGACGTTTTAGATTTTACGACTTATTTTTGTTGTTTAATCCTCATTTTGAAAGAAATAGCTAACTACTGATTAGATTTTTTTTTTTGTTTTGTTGACATGCAGTTTGACCGTTGGGCAAGAGTTTCCACAAGTGGGTACCAAACTGAAGATGGACGACGACGCCGAGGTCGTCCTAGGAAGAGGTAGCGAGACGACCTGGACCGCAGGGACTGTTTCGAGGTAGCTCAAGAAAAGAATACTTGGAAGAAGTTGGGGGAGGCCTTTGCCCAGCAGTGGGGTAGTAGTAGGCTAGTGGGATATTATAGAAAAATTACACCATGCTCATCATATAAACATTTGTCCTGGGTGGGAATCGAACCCACGACCTCCAGCATAGCAGTCAGGACCACTAGACCAACAGGCCAGTTATTCGAGGTTTTTTTTTCCTGATAGCGTTTTATTTGATATTAATCATTATACCTTATCTAGTAATCTGCTGAGTATACCAAAGGTGATATCAAAGTGTGCGCATGAGTGAGTTCAGTGAACTTAATTGCGTCAATCAATATTTGAAAATGTCATCAAGATATTTGATTTCTTTTATTGATTTAATAATACGAGAAGTTTAGCATTTTCTTGTGTAATACAAGCAAATAAAATCTTTGTATTTCGACATTTCTGATTAATGAAATTAAGCTGTTTAGTTTGAAACAGAAGGCGTTCAAAAAACAAAATAAAATGATGTTTAAAGAGTTATTCAATCAAAATATTTATTACGGCACAGTTGGCTTAGTGGTTGACAATCTTTCGAATATCGTAATTAGAACCACAACAAATATGTGTCTACATTAATTATTATAATAAAAAGGTAAAGTTTGTTTTTTTGTTTGCAGAAGGTAATCTCTGGAAGTACTGGTCTGATTGCTAAAGTTTTTTCACCGAGCTGCAAGCTGCTTTATTCCTGAGTGATATAAGCTTTATTTTTTTTTGTACGCGGGCGAAGCCGCGGGCAAAAGCTAGTAAATAGATGTTTTGGGTCTTATGGATGTTTGTTTGTTTTAGTGAACGCACGCAAGATACAGGAGTAATATATGTGAGGTAAATTGTTATAAAACCAGTTAAGTGCACAACTAATTTTGCTTGTACAGGTGAATATTACCCAAACAAACCTTGGTTTTGATTGTAAACAGTTTAATTGATTCAGGTACTAAAATAGTGATCTAGTTACCTCTGTATACTTAGTATAAATATATTAAATATACAAAACTAGCTTATACCAGCGGCTTTACGTGCGTGAATGTAGGATTTGCATACAAACTTTAGACCTTCATTTCATCCCCTTAGGGGTTAAATTTTGAAAAATCTGCATAAGGCCTCTGTTATAGGGGCTGAGTTTTGAGAAATCTTGTCTTAGTGGTCGCCTACGTCATAGAAGGAAGCCTTGTGAAAAATTTCACGCTAGTAGTCCAGTCCTTTCGACTATGCGTTGATATGTCAGTCATTCAGTCAGTTTTGCCCTTTATAATTATAATAGCGGCTTCGCCTGCATGAAAGTAACTTTTACTATACAAACTTTGGCCCCCTTTTCATTCCCTTTAGGGGTGAATTTAGAAAAATCCTTTCTTAGTTCTCGCCTACATCATAAAAGGACGCCTTGTGCAAAATTTCACGCTAGTAGTCGCAGTAGTTTCGACTGTGCGTTAATATGTCAGTCAGAGTTGTTCTAGTCAGTCAGTTTTTTCTTTCATATAATATGTAGACTAGCTTCTGCTAGCGGCTTCGCCCACGTGAAAATAGGTTGCTTTATTCAAACTATGGGCTTCCGTTTCATACCCTTAGAGACGGAATTTAAAAAAATCTTGTATTCGTGGTCGGCTACGTCATAAAAGGACGCCTTGTGCAAAATTTCTCAGTAGTTTCGACTTTGCGTTGATATGTCAGTCCGAGTTGTTGTAGTCAGTCAATTGTTCCATATACGAGTATGTATAAATCGGCTAGCTTCTGCTAGCGGCTTTTCCCGTGTGAAAATAGGTTTCCCTTTGTATAGGGAACCCCCGTTTCAACCCTTTAGGGACTGAATTTTGGAAAATCCTCTCTTAAGTGCCCGCCTACGTCATAAAAATTTCACGTTCCTAGTCTCAGTAGTTTCGACTGTGCGTTGATATGTCAGTCAGTCAGTTTTTCCTTTTATATATTAGATCACAAGTTGTTTTAGTTGATGAATCGATTTGTTAGTAGATAGTAGTAGAAACATTCATAACATCATAATTAACCATAAGTTTCATACCAACTTGTTTAAGGGTTATGCAGTTAGTAAATAATGTTATTACAGTTTAGTCTATTAATTTTATTAGATTTGTTTCATGAAATCTGACTTAATACCCAGTCCTCACACGGCCCGACTGTGAAACTGGTTTTTGTTTGTTTTAGCAGTGACAAAGTGATCTTTTTTAATTTATTGTGCGTCTATTTATTATTTTTACTATCGCGATGGACCACCATTTCACCTGATGGTATGCGATGATGTGAACGACGATGGAACACGCTTGCCTAAAAGGAACCGAGACCCCTAAGCTGTAGCTATCAAGAATCACAGACTAGTGGGGAATTCCACCCGTTAGCTGTACCTGCGCACAATAATTGCGTTCCCAAAACGCTTCGAACGTATGGGTGATATGTCTACCATGTACGAGAACCTACTGCTGGCACATCGCCGGACGTCTAGTGGTTCGAAGATGGAACGGACTTGGTAGAATTAGATTGTGCAAATCGAGTAGGATAAACATAAATTCTTATTTTTTCTTTCGAAATCAATAATTTAACTGAATAATATTGTAAAATCCGCCGGTTTTATGTTATTAGTTTGAAATGAAGAAGTAAAGACTAGTTTTCGGGTCTTTTCTGAAAGTGCCATTTTAATATTGCTTATCACTGTAATGTAACTTTAACGAAAATAGCAGCTACTTTATTATAAGCTCACGGTATTTTTTGTATTCCGATAACGTACTTCGTAGCTTCTGTGGTTCAAAATTTAAACAATATATAACAGACGACGATACTTAACCAAAGAACAGATTTCGAAGTAAAAAAAGACAGACAGATCAGTATAATATCGACGGTTGAAAGGCAAAAATTATCTAAGCGACATTAAATAAATTTTACAGGAAAGTGATTTGAAGAAAAATTGTTTGTTAAAAAAAGTCGGATTAAGATACAATAATATCTAAATCAGACAATTTCGTTTTTTTTTCTAATAAAATTAACTTTAAATCACTCTCCTGTAAAAGTCAATGTCGCTTAGAACATTTTGCCTTTCAAGTATCGATATGTACGTACTACTGGTGCTGCTGACTCATTTCTCATTCAAAAATAGACGCAAGGTAAAGTATACAACCCCAAACCCCAAGTAACAATGTTTGAAAAGTCACAGTCATTTTAATTATCGTCCCCATAAAAGGGTGGCCAACCCTAAACGGATACGTACTATCTGGGGTTGTATTTCAAAACTATAAAAAGCCCGCAATAATCGCTTTAATAGAACCACCCCTTAAATTTTACGGATAGGTGAGGCAAAACAAATAGCGTGTGTCTGTGAAGCTTGTTTATTTAAATTTTATAAAAAAGTGTACACGGAACAAGTGTAGATAATTAACAATAAAATAAGTGCATAAAACAAAAACAAAATTAATAAAAATTAAGCATTTTTAATCTAAATCTACTTTACGGCATTGCGCACGACATTTTTGAAGTATTGAACGGAAAGTCGTGTTGTGTCGCAAAGTCGTAGCAATGGAAACCATCTCTAAACACATCTTACCGCTTTCCATGGTCAGGGTTGGGTGGTGTTCTGTGAAAACAATTGAAATGTGTTACTATTTTGCATCAGTTGCCAGAGTACTAGAAATGAAAATTGTCAGGACGAGAATTGGAGAAGTCTCCTTAAATTTTTTGAATTAAAAGATTTTTTCAGTATTTTTTTATTGAAATATGATGAAATTAATTATTATTGTCATAATTTAATGTATTTTATGCACCACTAAAATTTAAAACAAATCTTTTTTTTCTTTTTATTTAAAAAATTAAAATCATCTTTTAATATTAGATAATCATTAAAACACTGTAATAGTTACATAAACTCTTAAAAGTTATCGTAAAAATGCTTAATTTATTTACCAAATGAATATTCAGCAAATATTTATTTAAATGTGCCGCTCCGGGATCACAAACGAAATTCAAAATGGCGGTACTAGTGTAGGGCAAGTTAAACGGAAAAACTGCGCACACACCTATTACTTAGAAACGTAATTATTTAAATAAATTATGAATTTAATCTGCTTAATGGATTTAAAGTATTATAGATAAAGAAAGACACTAAAATAAAAACTATGACGTAATTCAAAAGGAGTTGGACTTAAAATTTAAAAAGAGAACTTACATGGTGGTTCAAAAGACCAGGTTCCAAAATGGTGGCCCCCAAACACGAACAAGTCTTGCTCCCCTGCCATCTTTTACAAGAATGAACAGTGGGTTAATACCACGGCATGAGCGATCCCATGGGGTGATACCACCACCACCAGGTGAATACCATCACGCATGCGCTTTGAGGGGTGGGGCTGGACTCTATTGATTATTTCAACCCCTATTTTCATGATGAACTGATAAAAGCCGTATTCACGGCGAGGTAGACAAATTGCCAGTGGGTGGTGATTTCTGAGCTGTACTATTAATTATGTAGTCCACGGAATGATTGATAGGGATTGTCCTGAAGTTTGCGTTCGAAAGAATTGTGAACGGTTTCTAAGTATCGAGTCTTTGAATCGAGTGAGTGACAGGAATCGATATTGTGGCTTTTAGATTGTACTTTTATAAGCATTCATTTACTAAATAGTTTTCGATGTAAAAGGATTTTTAATATGCTAACGCTTTTAAAGAAAGTTTGATGGAAACAGGGTAACAATGGGAGCTTTTTAATGCGTGGAAAAGCTTTCAGAGGTTAATAATATTAATTGCTTTTGGTAAAAAGTTATATCGATCAACAACGAATTTGAATTATTATATTTTACTAGCTTCTTACACTGATTTCACCTGCGTAAAAGCAGATAATATACAGGTAGCCTATGTCACATAGTATAGCATACGGTGAAAGATATTTTAAAAATCGATAGAGTAGTTGTCTTTTGTTTTTATAATACGAGTTTAAGTAGTTACATTGGAAAACTTCAGACATTTGTCATTCAGACTATGAACCTTAGGCTAGGGGAATCTTCGAAAGAGTTACCGCGAACTTGGATTGCATAAGCCAAGTGAAGAAACACAGGTGGGTGTCGAACTTTACTGATTGATATCTAATTCTAAGAACACGTTAACTTCTTTAAATGTTCCAGTAAAAACCAAGTTACTACCTAATCAGTAAAGAAGTTACAAAACTAACTATTTAATCAATAAAGAACATACAAAACGAACTACCCAATCAATAAAGAATTTAACTCCTAAATCTTTCCACATCTCGGATGTATTTTACCACAAATGTCCTCAGGATATTTTTCTATTTTCACACAGGCAAAGTCCCTAGCAAAAGGTAGTTTTATAAACAAAATGTGCCTAGTTTTGTATCGATTAAACCCCACATGGGCATCGCAGGTAGTTTCGTAGTAAATAGGCGACGGACTGGCGACTCGTATCGACAGACATTTTATATAACATAGCTGTGTATGTCACTGCATGCAATCATTTTACCTAACCACCTAGATGTAATTTTGATGAGGGACAGCGCAGTGGGGAAGGCCTGTTGTTTTGATATCCGTGTAATAAGGTAGGTATTTGAAATATAAGGGCGTTCAAATTTTTTTTTTTATAATGAAAATTTTCTTTCAAAATGTCTCTACTAAAACTTAAGATTAAATGTGAATCTATGGTAAACTTATTAGTTGAGTTCATTACCAAAAAACAAAACGGAATAACTTTATAGATATTGAATTTTCTTATGTGAACTGCTTTGCATTTTTTATGCCCTGAAAAAAAAGAAAATGGAAAAACTGCCCGTAATATTGTGGAATTTTCAAATAATTAAAAGTGCTTTTCAAAATGTAACCGTTATGTTCTAAAGCATGAGGGCTTTTATATCACGCTGATATTGGTATAAATATTATAAATGCGAAAGTTGGTATGTTTGTATGTATGAATGTTTGTTACTCTTTAACGCAAAAACTACTGAACGGATTTCGATGTTTGGCATACAAGTAGACTTTGTCTATGGAGTATGGTTCCTTGTTGGGATAATTTTCTAATACTCTATGTCCGAAGTGCTGGCAGTAGTGTTAGGGATTGTACAAAGTTTACGTTTCTAAGCAGCTAAACTGAAGCTAGAACTACATTAGACCGACTCACACGCGTAAAACGCCTGATTTGTATGTGGAACGACGTCGCGTGGCGTGTATCAAGTGTAGCTCTACAAGTCTAGTTTCCATATAAAATGTATGGAGACCGACGCGCCCAGATCGAGGCGTACGTGGCACACGTGTTAGCAGTGTAGTTCTACCTTTACGTTACTAAACTACGCAGTAGCTGCGAATTTAGCATCTATCTATCAAAGTCAGCTTCAGACCGAGAACAGGAAACTCCTGGCTTTATCTAGCATCTAGACTGCGCTGTGCTTGGTGATTCCACGTAGTATGTAATTACGTGTGTTAGGTAACAAACACAGATCTGGCTTTCCGATTTTTTTTGAGGTTAGAATTCATCAAATAGATCTTTTTTTATGGTGGGGTAAATCATCTAATGACAACCCTCGCTCTTTGGCGGAGCGGGAGATAGTGTCAGACTCTTACTAACTAAAAACCCACCTCGTTCCTTCTAGCCTTCATACGGGGGCTCGAGCCCCTTTTCGGATTACCCTGGCCCCAGTAGGCTTCGACCCGGCTGGGAACAACATAGGTCTAGTAGTCTGTATTCCTTGCGTTCTGGTTTCTTTTTTTTTTAAGTTGGAAATCATCTAATGACTTCGACGGTCTAAGGTGGAGTGGAAGTGCGTGTCAGCCTTTTACTGACTAAAACCAATATTTGCGTCCCTGGACAACAAGTTTCTCTTTTGGAAGTCAACCCATGACCACAGAAAGCTTCCGCCCTGCTGGGTCCCTACAGTTTTACTGATATTTCGTTGAGGCGCGCGTGGAACACTCCGAGCTGTCGGTCATCGACTCGACTGCAGCCTTCTTCGCTAGCATTACCGCTTCGCAGAAAGAGGTGACTGCCGCCCATTCCCCCTCGCTCCAGACCGTAGGCTGTTTAAGGGCCTGTATCGCCTCCACGAGCCCTCCTGGTGTTGCTCTGCCTAAGCGAGACACACCTCTACCGTATGCTTCACCGTGTTCTCCGGGCCGTCCACCCAATGATGTGGTGACACCCGGGTCTCGTTCTGGGTGGAAGGAGTGTCAGACTGACTAAAAGGTCATCTGTCTTCCTTCAGTTGCCCTTCCCGTTCCAGGTCCTTTAAGGACTCTACTCTCTCGCAGTGTACATATCGCTATGGGGATTTCCTCAAGCTTTTTTGTTATTGATGGGCTCACGCTTGACCACTATCTCACCTGATGGTAAGCGATGATGTGGCCAACGATGAAGCAGGTTTGCCTAGAAATAATTTATTCACTCTTGACTTAAAGACCCCTAGGTTGTAGCTATCAGGAAACACACAGACTCCGGCAGGGAATTCCACTCCTTAGCTGTACGCATAATGAATGTGTTCCCAAAACGTTTTGTAGATATGGGTGAGATGTCCACTATGTGTTTTTCTTTTGTTTTTTTTTTCAGTAATTTCCATATGTTTGCATTCTAAGGCTATAAAATAAAAACAATTGAAAACTGCATTTTCCGAGTAAACCATTCCGTGTCAATTTTAACTTTTAAACTAAAAATTATATAGTTTTAAAGTCACAATTTGTATTTGTGGGCGGGGGCGAGCGCAATGCGGCATACAGGCCAGGGGTTTGTACCAGTTCCTAGAAAACATAGCGTAATAATAGACTGAAACAGAGTTATTACGGGTCGATTATACATTGTTTTCTAGTTATTGGCGATTGTATAATTTGTTTTGTATAATTTGTGGGGTTTTGTGGTAAGTAGTGGTCAAGGTTGATTGTAGATACGGATAAATATTATAGTAGAAACTTCTTTGATGTTGATTTAACTGTGGAAGTTCATGTTAGGTACATGAAAAAAAAATTCGGGATTTTTTTTTCATTTAGCTTTAAAACGAAAGTTAATGAACTTTCGTTTTAAATTAAATTCCTCGACTAAATGACAAAACTAAAACATTTTATTCATTTCTTATAAATAAAATGACATTGAAATCCTTTATACAAACAAATTTTCTTATTTTTTTCCTTTAACTTAAACATGAGCATTCTGACGAATAATTCTACAATTATGTTACATTAAGCGTACGTGCTTTACTGAACGCTCATTATAATATTGAGCATTTATTTTTTGCTCTGAGCATACTGATTGTCATTGTAAAGTTAACTATTGATTCTTAAGCAGGCGGCGTCTTTTGATGTGCATTCAAATGTAAGCAGTGAAGGATGAGTAAGGTTAGGGTGTTGATTCACTGATGTGTAACATTCGCGTAACGTATTACATTAATGTAATACTCTGCATTTATTTCTTGTAATCCTAAATTACTGGTAACCTACTATATTTGACGCTACTAGATATTAACTGACTATTTAAATTAAACCAACTATGTAGATTTATACAAAACTAAACTACGCTTGGTGGTCAAAGTATTCCTCAGTAATTATTTGTTTGTTGGTTTATCTTTCTTTTTGTTTGTTTGTTTTGTTTTTTTTTTTATTTGATTTTGTAATTGTTTATTTATTTATTCAATAAATACACTAACATAATAAACAAGTAAAGTTTGTTTTTTTGCTTGTAGGAGGTATTCTCTGGAAGTACTGGTCCGATTACTAAATTTTTTTCACCGATAGCTGCTTTATTCATGAGTGACATTGGCTATATTTCATGTACGCGGGCGAAGCTGCGGACAAAAGCTAGAGTATAAAAACTTAAAAATGAAGTTAACAAATACAGATAGAAAAACACAAAAAACACAAAGTGGTTTTTATTTCACTGTGAGTACCTGTGTGCGAAATAAACGTGTTTTCTTTCTTTCCTCTAGATTGCGATCATCCGGAAATGCCACTCTAAACGGTCAAATAAAGTTTTTACCAAATTAAGTAATTAAGTTTAGCTGGTCAGAAATTCAATCTGATTTTGAACAGCTAGAAAATGGTATAACGGCGGTACTAATCTGAACGTCAACAGTTATTGATACTAATCTAACTAACAAATCGAACCACTATAAATACTTCTGTATTTTCATAGTCATAGTTATAGTATAATAATTGATAAAGCATTCTTGCAAGTCATAAAACGCTACATTAAATTAAAAACACAAAACATCTTTAAACAATATCAAATAAATAACAGTCAAATCCAAATAATTAGAAACACATAAAAAAATTAACAAAAGAAAAAAAATCAGTCAAACTATTTTTTCTATCAAAGTTCGAGTAATCATAAATTCCTCAAAGGATAAAATACCTGCTCAATAAAACATATTCCCACACGAGTTTTGACTCAGATTTTTTGCATTTGAAAAAAAAAAAACATCAGATCTGGCCTAGTAATAAAGACATGTTTCATTTTTTTATCGTTTTAATTTTAATTCTCAATTACCTTACCGATTAAGTTTTACGCCCCACATTTCTACACGTAACTTCAAAAAAAAAAAACAAAATCCCATCAAAACATGCAACAATGCATTCATTCTACCGCCTACCTTACCTCACAAGAATCAACCTACCGTACAAGTCCCGCACCTGCCATCAATGTACGCTCACCTTAATTAAGTACATTTAAATAATCCCCGATTAAGTATCACTATTTAATGAATCGCTAATTTCGTTTTTGTTCGTCAAGAAGTTTTTAAATGGAATATCTGAAGAGTGGAGATGGTTTAAAAGGGGAATGAATGTTTATAGGAATATTTTTGTTAGTTTGATGTTAAAAGTTTCTGGGAAAAATATAGGGGAAATAAATCACACTTATATTATAATAAAAGCGAAAGTTTAATACATTTGAGTGTTTCTGTTATTCCTTCACGCTTTTAAGTAAACAGCTGGTGGGTTAAAGCCATTCAAATTACATTCCCCGCCCTTGGGTGGAGTGGGATATAGTGTCTTTTACTGACTTAAAAACTCTCCCCGTTCCTTCGTGCCTTCATACCGGGGCTGAGCTTTCTCTCGAAGCCAACCCTGGCCTCAGTAGGCTGCGTCCCAGCTGGGTCACTGCTGTTGCTGACAGCTCCTCGAAGCGCGCAGGATCAATGCGCGCCGTCGACGACTTGGGCTTGGTCTGGACAGTTACCGGACGGCAGGGAGCTACCCATTGCTCGCCGTCCGTAAGCCCGCGCCTACGTTGGTAGTCAAACGCGAGTCTATCAATAGTTAAGAATAAAATAGTTAATGATTAATAAAGGCTACTTTCCAATCAAACTAGAAGTTCGACACCTCGCTTATGGTACGCGTGTGTGTGTGTGTGTGTGTGTGTGGTAGGTACGTGTTGAATATATAGGTACAGAAGTCAATCTACTACATACAAAGCGCGCTCGAGCAACGCACACATAGATACCGCTCACGGACACAATATCTCGGTATCGTCTCGGCCCACTCGTCGAACAGTTCCGGCTCAAACGCTCATTAGTGTGCGTCCACCGAGCGTAGGTATAAAAAGTGAAGTACATACATGAGACTGTCTTCTGTACCTATCTATTTTGTGACTACGTGTTGAAAATGTTAGATCCATAAGTGAAGCATCATAATGGAGTTTCAATCTTCATTAAATGTAATCGATATTCCGAGAAACAATTAGTGCATTGACGGCATTTTTTTAATCCATGACAAACTAATTAAAAACTTGTCACTGGTTCATTAATGAATCAGCCTTTTACAGAAATAAGGTGTGGATATATCACTTGTCTAGAACCTCTTGTTATACATCATCATTTTTAGTATATGCGAAACCTGAATATAGTTTGTTTTGAATCAGTTACTGAATCGATCTCAATTATTTTTTCACCTTGTTAGTAATGCTGGCAAAGGATTCAGCCGAACGTGCGAGGCAATGGCCCTCGCGTCGCAGCCACCAGGATTCCGAGCCCGATTTCCGGCCACCGTAGACGCGGGCTTGCGGACGGCGAGCAATGAGTAGCTCGCCCCGATAACTGTCCGGACCGAGCCCAAGTAGTCCACGCGCGCCTCAAGGAGTTGTCAGCAATCGTAGGGACTTGGCTTTGGTCCGGACAGTTACCGAATGGTCGGACAGCGAGCTACCCATTGCTCGCCGGCCACAAGCCCGCGCCTACGGTGGCCGGAAATCGGGATCGGGATCCCGGCGGCGGTTGGGGCGCTGTGAACGGTCGACCTCCACCTTTGCTAGGGTTAATGCTTCGCAGAAGGAGGCGGCCGCCTGCAAACCTAATATTATAGGCATGACAATTCTAATAATCCCAATAATATAGCTGCAAATTGCTAAAAAAGTTTCGAACGACCCAAATAGGGTCTACCCTAGAGCATTGACCTCAAGATAATCGTTGTCGCAGACAGTTGATGCCACTTTTTAAACCTATTTACTTTATAGACCAAATCATCAGTTTCCAGTCAAAGATCAAAGATCTCGAAACTAAATCTATTCTAATCTAAATCTGCTTGCAAAAAGTCACTTTGATTTTACTCCCCAGTGAGTCACGACGTTTAAAACCAGTAGCGATGTTTATATAAAGAATATAATTATATCTAATAAAAACTATGTCAATGATGTCATCATTCTTTAAGTGATTTCTTAGTTGTTTTTGGGTCCAGAGCGTGTTGCCGACTGCCTCGTCGATTCCGCCGAGTGCTATTGCATTCTTGCACTCTCTTTCTCATTCTAGTAAATGATGGTTTGGTAGCGCGTGAATACGTGTTTAAACGTTGCTTATAAGTATCTCCGCTTGTATAGAAAACACGCACAGTTCAACACACCGAAAATGCATTCACGCGCGTTCATGCAGATCACGCGCCTACTTGCATAGAAACATGCACACACGTGCGTGAGTGCGGGGCGACATGCAAGGTATGGCTCGCTGAGTCTCGCAGTGCCGTGGGACAAGACGGCGTTGTGTGATGGTTGTGGAATATTATCTTCATCATCGCTTACCATCAGGTGAGATAGTGAACAAATACAAGCCTATCAATAATAATAATTAAAAAATTATCTACTTATATATTCGAATCTAAAGATATTTTTTTTACTGTATTCAGGAGAGGGAGACGCCTAAGCACCTTTTGTGTGAATGCGGGCCCCTTATCCACAAACGGAGTATCCATCTTAGCCGACATATTATTCGCCCGGAGGAGATTAAAACTCTTTAAGCTAGGAGTATTCTAGACTTCCTGGAAGCCTCCAGCTAAAAGAGTTACAATAACAAGGTGGCGAGTCACAATAGATCCTTTAGGTCGCAGTGACTATATCCCTTACACTACAGGAGATGCAAAATAATAAATATAATAATTATCTTCAAAATAATATATTCGAAAAAGAAGATAAAGATTAGAATTATTTGTTTGTCACCAATGAACTCAACAATTACTGGACTGTTTTTAAAAAAAATTTCACCCATACAATGCTAATTTATGACAAAGTGACATAGGCATTTTTTAAGTTAACACGGGCAAAGCCACTTGCTAAAACTAACTAAAAAATAAAACAAAACAAAATATCTAACTAACGTTTATTGCAAATTGATTAAAGTGCAAGTTAGTTTATTTGATGTTTAATCTATTTTACTACGGTTGTAACTTCAGTAAAAGGATACCGAATAAGTTTCTAAAATGGCTGCAGTAAAAACGTAAACCTTTAATTCATGAATCCCCAAGCGACCACCGGTGGCCGCGCATCTATTGTCTTACTATTGTGTCTCTAATTGACGGTATCTGAAGGGTTAAATGTTAAAGTTCGGTCTAAGTTACAATTAAGCTAGTAAAGAAAAGGTTAAAAGTTTTGTTACAAAATTACATTATTTTATCAGTAAGTAATTCATTTTCTAATTTAAAAAAAACTATTAGGTTCCAGCAGCTTCTCTTAAGGTTTTTTTTTTGTAGTGGCAAATCATCCAATGACTTCTTTTGCTCTAGGTTGGAGCGGGAGGTTGTGACAGAGTTTTACAGACTAATAGCACACCTGAGTCTTTCAGTTGCCCTTTGCATCTTAGGACGACGTAACTAACTAAATAGGTAACGGGTATCGACCTGCTGGGCTCCTACAATTTTTCTGAAATCTTTTTAGAGACTCGTGTGGATCAATACGCGCCGTCGACGACTCGAGCTCTCTCTAGCTAGACCTTTACCGGACGACGAGCTACGAAGCCTGGGAGCGCCCTGTGACTTCCGTAGCCCGTGGCGTCTTCTGTCGCTTCGACTGGGGCGAGAGGTGGGTTGTTTCCTCATGCGTGCTGTTTTCTCCTTTGCTAGCATTACTGCTCCACAGAAGGAGGTGACAGCATTCCATTCCCTCCTATATCACTTAGTTTTTAGAGTAGTATCCTACAATGGTGAAAGAATTTTTAAAATCATTCTAGTAATTTTTGAGTTTATTCATTACAAATAAAAATATAAAAAAAAACAAATCGTAAACTGAATCTTGACTATTTCCCACCTAAAAAAAAAACGCGACCAACAAGGCGCCTGTATTATTACTGCATAATTATGTATACCTATATAATCAAACCTATGTGTGCGTGCAAGTCATATACCTATGAAGAAACATGTCGTAATCCAGATTAGCAAATACCGCATTACTTGAATACATATCAAGAACGAGCTTAAACGAACAAATTACCTAAGTTTATGAAGTGCAAGACACAAATAACACATGTATTAATTAAAATACATTATTGATACATGATATTGATACCAGAACAGGTCGATACGACCAGTAGCTGATTGCAATAAACTCTGTCGATATTAAAACCTGGCTAATGACATAATGCTAATCAAAATGATTCCATTTAAATGAATTTCCTATCAAATATTGCTTGCCCTGTCATTCTGTCGATAGCTCCCTAGTGCGGAGACAGACTCTGCATGAATAAATACCAGTTTCGAGAATAAATTTTAATTATTTATTAGTCGTATATAAAATGTTTTGTGTATGAATTATTTAGTTTTATTGAGAGGCTAAGTGATATCTTGAGTTGTTGTAATGTATTTTATTTGATTTGTTGTATCTATTGGTTTAATCTTAAATTATGGTAGGATAACAAAACTCAAGGTGAAGTGGGTATTGTATTTGTTGAAATGTAACTTATTTTAATTTTATTATCTATCTGCACTTACTCAAAATCGTGATAACATTTTATCAAAAAGTACTTTTTTTTTTTAAACAAAGTAGGTAGAATTTTTTTTTTTAAATGCAGTATGCTTCAATCCTTCCATTCCAGCTTTGTTTTGCTACATTGTTAAAAACAGTGAATTCAATTTATATGTAAATCTAAAATATTACGTAAAAGTTCTTTCCACACCACGTAGCGGGCTACATTAAAAGCGCATAATACGAGATTGCTACCAAACACATTCATATGAATGGACGCCTGTCCGAATTAATTAAGATCCCACTGAGAAACTCTGCAGCCACCGGTGCAGAGACCGGACACGCTTGGCCTCGGCACAGTTTTTAGTATCGGCTTAATATATGATACCAGCTCGACTAACTTTTAATTAGAAACAAAACTAGTTTATTCGATTGTTTGAATAAACAAAATATCTGTACCATAAATCAATTGAAAATCAATGTGATTTATCGGACGAGAATCCGTGTTTTAAGTTTTAATTTAGTTCAAACATTCCTTTGTATTTCTAACTGTAGTTATATCACTACATAGTATAAAACAAAGTCGCTTTTTCTGTCCCTATATCCCTACGCTTAAATATTTAAAACTACGCAACGGATTTTGATGCGGTTTTTTTTAATAGATAGAGTGATTCAAGCGGAATGTTTATATGTATAATTACATCCATTAAATAGTGGAGAAACACCCGAGCGAAGCCGGGGCAGGTAGCTAGTTGATAATAACAAAAGCAATGTTCCATAACTGTTAGTGTTTTAAAAGCAGTGATAACTGTATTTTTACGTTACGCACGCACTGTAGCTTTAATCTTTCCCATAAAACAGTTTTAAAGGAAATGGTTTAATGGTTGGAAGGAGTATGTTCGTAAATATAATCAGTGGTAGAACCATAATTATTATGACGGTGTTTGAAAAATAAAAAAGGGTTTTACTATGACTAAAGGTTAATGAACTGCTCGAAGTGACAACTTTTCCACTTTTTTATGGTTAGACTCGCAATAGACAACTACTGGTAAAGTTAAGTTACTAACTTTGGTTGGGGGCATAACTTTGGCCCAAGAACGTCGGATACTATATGTATGAATCTATTAGTTAACCAGCTTGGACTAAAGTTATGCTTCATAGCCAAAGTAGCCTGATGATTCGGTATCTCACGTAACAGTTAGTGATATGTGTGATATATTATGTTCCCGCGCGCCTCAAGGAGCTGTCAGCAACAGCAGGGGCCCAGTCGGGATGAAGCCTACTGGGGCCAGGGTTATTCGAAAGGGAAGCTCAGTCCCGGTACGAAAGGCATGTAGGAACAGGGTGGGTTTTTAGTCAGTAAGAGTCTGACACTATCTCCCGCTCCGCCCAAGAGCAGGGTTTGTCATTGAATGAGTTTTCCTACCATAAAAAAAACCGTTAGTGATAATTTGTGGTCGACGATGGAACATGCTTGTCTAGAAGTGTCCTATTCACTCTTGACATAAAGACTTTAACTCAGGTTGTAGCTATCAGGACACACATTCTGGGAAGAAATACCACTTCTATATTTGAAACTTGGTATCGGTCACAATTTCGGTCTCTGCCGAAACTGGAAGACGTCGCTTCCCCACACTATTTTATGGTCATATTAAAGTCAAGTTGGAATATAATTATTCGTTTATTTTGCATAATTATTGCTAACTAGATTTAATAGTTTTAGGTGTAACCTAATGAATAACAAGTGAGGACAAGTGTTTCAATTTGTTTTATTTTGTTTTTAAACAGTAGCCTACGGTTTTAATGAACTCATGATGTATATAGAAATGATCTCAAAGTATTTTTTTTAGTAACTTTACCCACACTCAATCAATTAAACCACTTTTTAATATAGGTTAAATTTTTCAAAAAAATCTTCATTAAAAAGTACGATCTGTCTATTTATGAATAGGTTAAGCCATCACGTGCACAAATCCGCTGAAATAGGTAAACAAACACAAACAGTTGTAATCCAATAAAATTTTCTCATATACGGGATAATAATAGTTCTTTTTTCAATGCAGATATGAATTTTAAACAAACTAAAACTGCACATAAAACCTTTAATTAGTTTTTTATGTTGTTTTTTCTAACATAATTAGGTCAATCGAATTAAAATTCATTTGGGGTGTCTGAGGGTTTGCGCATTTAACGTTACACGTTGTTTATGATGGCGTTATAATAATTGTTTACATAAAAAAAATTAAAACAGAGAGACAGTTCATACCACAGTTTTATTAATTCATATGCGACAAATTCATTACCAGCCGGATACATAGCAATGAATACATTTATGGTTTAGCATTCTCTCATGAATTATGAGACGACTGTGGGAATTCATTAGGATTCATATTACGTTGTGAATTGAAGTGATATTCAATTAGGATTGCATTTATAAACTGTTAATCTTTGAGCTTTATTTTTTTGTCGTTGCTCTTGTTAATTGAATTGGAGTTGTGGTTGTAGGTAATTTAGGTATTTATTTTTGACTCTTAATGGGTTGTAGAATGCATAGCATTATCGGCCTTATAACGTTCCTACTGTTGGGACTAAGGCCTCCTCTCTAGGAGAGGGAATGGGTTGTAATTTACCAAGCGGGCCCAGTGCGGGTTGGTAGATGTCACATGTCTTCGAATTTTCGGTTCTAGGATATGCCGGTTTCCTCACATTGTTTCCCTTCACCGTTTTGAGAACAGTGGTGATGAATTTAATCACACAAAGTAATGTGCCTGGCTGGGTTTGAACCCGCGACCTACAACTCGTAAGTCGGGGCCGTTGCCACTCAGCCACCACTGCTCTCACTCTCAATGTTGAAGAATGGAAATATCAGTATAGTCTTAATTGTTCTGTGTCTCTATTCTGTTAACAAAGTAAGAAATAATTACACTCGACTGGCCTATTGGTCTAGTGGTTAGTGGCCTTTACTGCTTTGCTGGAGGTGGTGGATGAGGCCCGTTGTGAGCGACCACGTTTCGGAGCCATACCTATGTCATCACTGGCAACAACAAACTGGAGCTGTGGGGCCATTTATTGGTGCGGCATTTTGGACGGTGGAGGGTTGTATGTGTGTTGAAGGTTGGGACATTCACTAATTTTTGATGCGTGTATGGCTCGTTGCTGCTTGAGTTTCGCT
This sequence comes from Mythimna lalbum, assembly GCA_949319445.1. Taxonomy (NCBI): domain Eukaryota; kingdom Metazoa; phylum Arthropoda; class Insecta; order Lepidoptera; family Noctuidae; genus Mythimna; species Mythimna lalbum. The sequence goes on along the minus strand of OX439357.1, from coordinate 10,566,478 downwards.
TCGGGTTTGTGGCCTCTCAGCTCTGAAATTCTGACGGGATTTGTTATAGTTGCTGGAAGGTGCTCTGGAGTGACGCCACTTGCACGTGGAGTTGCCCAGAAGCCAACAACCATCAAAAAAGAGCACGGACGTCATATCTGTGGTTGAAATGAAAGGCAGGAGTGTGGTTTTAGTCAATAGGAGTCTGACACTGCCCAGACTGACTTTTTTTTTTTCGGTGGGCAAAAGTCATCTTATGACATCCCCCGGGCTTTGGGTGGAGCGGGAGATAGTGTCAGACTCTTACTGACTAAAAACCCACCCCATTCCTTCTAGCCTTCAAACCAAGGCACGAGCTTCCTTTCGGATAACCCTGGCCCCGGTAGGCTTCAACCCAGCTGGGCCTCTGCTGTTGCTGACAACTCCTTGAGGCGCGCGAGAACAGTGCGCGCCGTCGACGTCTTAGGCTCGGTCCGGACGGTTACCGGACGACCGGACAGCGAGCTACCCATGGCTCGCCGTCCACGAGCCCGTGCCCAGACTGGCTCGTTTGTGAGGCAGCCTGGCCGTCCATGAGGATTTACCAATCCTGCCGAAAAAAAAAACAAAAACAACAAACATGTAATTAGTCAAATCATATTGAGCTCCAGATGTTTGAAAAATGATACCTAGGTAGATACTCGTATCCCACCTAAACATTACAAAAACAATAGCAAGTGCTCAACCATGCAAATAGATCTGATATTCACGAACCCTCACGCTTAACGTATTCCAATTTATATGAAAACAATATATCACCTTTGGCATTTCAATCAACGATAAATCTCCAAAAGATAAGGATCGGAATAAGCCGTTATTTCATCTTACAATCTCGATACCCACTCATACAAGAATTGTGCAGATAAAGCTCCTAAATCCTAGTAATTTGGACCCATTGAGACCTTCAATCCGCATGCAAAATACATACATTTCGATCAAAACTAGCTAACAGACTATATTAAAGCAACTTGGTTGCAAAATGTTAATTTACTGAGATTTATTAAGATAAATAACGTGAATAAATTGCTTTAGCAAAAAGTTTATGTAATGACGGCATGTGGCTGAATCGAAATTGTAATATTAAGAGGGTCCTTCTCCACTCGCTTATCGTAAACATCGAAAATGGTTTAAAAGTTTGTTACTTTATTTAATGCAATCCAACGCGATGTTTGACGAAAAGGCAACGCAAAAAAAGAGAGATAACGCCTGGAAACTCTGTTAGTATTCGGTAATTCCGAGATTTACTCGAAAATTTCACAAAACTTGCTCCAGGAAATAGCTGTTTTTTTTCTCTCTAGTCTCTAGAGGATTACTTTTTGACTTTTTTAATTTTTAGGCAAATTATGAAATGTCAAAGTTCATACAAAATAGGACATATTCAGAGGTTTTTACTGGATTAGTTTTACACAAATTTAAAAATTGGTTTCTTTAGAAACCTAGATAATATCCACAAGATACTGTGTTTCCAAAATATCTAATGAAAAATGTATAATAACGTCATAATCAGTTATGAGCGGTTGTATGAAAAACAGTGAAAATGTGAGTCATGATGCACCACCTTAAGGTTAATATCCACTGAAATATACCTACGAAGTTTATATTATTCTTCGTCTATATGGTCGACGAATGTAATAAAGTAACATATTTATTTATTTGATTCTTTAGGCGTCGTGGTCTTAGGCGTTTTCGGCTTTGAATTATACAGGTATACTAACTATGGTAGGTGTGTAGCGACATCTATGACGCCACATAAGAACTACGAAGAAACCACGAAGAAAATACAAAAGCCTGCATCGCGCAATCAAAGTTCTCCGCGTGATTTGAACCCGACAACAACTATCGGGCAACCGCCCACCAGACTATAACACCTGTCTGGTCGGAGGATCCTCCCTTTTCAAAAGACAACAACAATAATACAATAATAATATACCACTAGAACAATCATTGTGCCGATAGTCGTGACAGCTAATGGCTTAATAGCCAAGAGCCTCGACCAACATATGAGGAGGCTCTCGTTAGGCAGTTGGATCAAGGGCTTGATCCAGAAGGTAGTACCTGGACACGGCGCGTATTTTCCGGAGGTTCCTCTCTCAGGAGCCTTGACCACCCCGGTAGCTTGGACCCTGTTCCCGATGCCGGTGGGCTACTATTTTTTATATTTTTAAATGATTGTTTTTTATAACTTTGCATAAAAAAATATTTAAAAATGTAATTTGTATGAAATAATAATATTCCACAACTATCACACAACGCCGTCTAGTCTCAAGCTAAGCAGAGCTTGTGTTATGAGTACTAGACAACTGATAAACATACTTATATATTTCTAAACTTTAGATTAGATCTATGAAGGTGGGAAAAGGGGAAATTCATTTTTATGCAATATCTCATTCCGTGTACCAAAACACTTGAAAGTTAGCAAAAATAGTAACCAATGTCAATAATAACCTGAAGGGTGTCAAAATTTGTTAGAGATCATATGGAGGATTCTTATTTCTTGGCTTAATACACTTGCAAACTTGGCACAAATTTTAATAGTATAGTAATAATATAACCACCAGAACACAGTCTATTATGAACCCTTCTCTATTTTATCTACTAATAGGATCTGCAGTGAAATCTACGAGATTATTAAACAATGGAGACCTATCAATCAAACATGTACCAAGAAGTAACTACAACAGATTTCCATAGCCATAATTATGTAGGTACTGGTCACTGTGCAATTTCCGGCCACCGTAGGCGCAGGCTTGCAGACGACAAGCAATGGGTAGTTTGTCGTTTACCCGTCTGATGAAGACCTGTGGGTTCCCATGACGTTTAAAGTAAGATTGTTTCATTCTTATTCAAGTGTAACTTAACCAGTGATAGCGCTAGACAACCAGTATAGCTCTGTCTCTTACCCACAATGAAATAGAAATAAAACAATCTTACTTTGAACGTCATGGTAACCCTGCGAATACCTACTCCTCACAGAGATATCCGCAATGCTGACGGGGTTCAGAAGAGCCGATGCCGACGATTACTACTAGACCGATTTTAATATTTTTCACTAGTAGATTGTTACTTTATCACCGAGTAACATAAGGTACCAAAGTATATAGAATAGAATAAACTTAATTTTACACCAAAACAGTAACAAACTTTTGACATAACTTATGTCTATGGTAACAATGGCGGTCTTATCTCTATCAAAATACAGAGTTGAAATGTGTTAGATAGAACAACGTAGTCTCGAAGGTTTGTTTTCGATAAATTATGTTTTGTAAAATGTCATAGAATAAAATTTGTGGTTTAAGATGTTAGTAATACAGTCCTGTAAGGTTGTCAGTGTTTTATAAATAACCCTGTATACTTCATTTGCATATATCAGAGATGTGCTTTTTTATTATTTGTTTCTTTTTTTCTGTTTTTAGTTGTAATTTAATTTGTTAGTAAATATATACATCTTAATTATTAAATATTATAAACTAATAGATATATATACAAACTTAAAGAAAAAATATGTACAAACGGGTAAAAAACAAAAGGAACTTATAGGGCGTCAAAAAATTCGTCTACATCGATGTCAATGGGAAATGTGCTACAACGGTATAGTGACCAAACGGCTCAAACATATAACTTCCGATGAGGTTATTATATTTACGCCGTTTGAGGTTTTCTGCACCTGCAGCAGCCGCACCACCACAGCTCGCCGTACTAAGAAGAAGGGATGGCGCAAGGGTGTCGACACATGTTGCATCTCACACCAAAGGCCTACCCAACTTCCAAGGCATTATGGTCATCCCGTCTGGCATCTTCCCATCGTCGCGTGCCAAGCCATTCCATTTCTTTTCTTTTAATTTCTAAGTATGATTTCCATAGCCGCCATCTCACACTCGTTTTGATAGCAATCAACCCATATACCTACGTGATGAAGCATAGATTTTACTTAGGAATATGGAGAGGCATTGCATATCTCCATCTGTAATTTGTATTGTTATCGCGGTGATAGTTTCTAATAATATTCAGTATATTAATATTGCTACGAAATTGAGAGAATTTTACGACATTTTCACTTTTAGGGTTTTTTTTTCGGTGGGAAAAATTACCCTTGGGTGGAGCGGGAGATAGTGTCAGACTCTTACGTACAAAAAAAACCCACCCCATTCCTTCTAGCCTTGATACCGGGGCTCGAGTTTCCTTTCGGATTACCCTGGCCTCGGTAGGCTTCGACTCAGCTGGGCCCCTCCTGTTGCTGACAACTTGAGGCGCGCGGGAACAGTGCGCGCCGTCGACGTCTTGGGCTCGGTCATGGTTAAATATGTGCTATAATAATATTTCAAGTTGTTTCATTATTTTGTTCAAAAAAAGCATACAAAGTTCCGCTAATAATTTGCCGCGGGTGAATTTTTACAAGACTCCAGCCTTAAATGGGAATTTCTTTTCAAAATATTCCAAAGCGCTTTGATCAAATATTTTCTGTCAGCTTGAATGTCAAATTGATTTTTTCTATTATTCTAAATGTCAAAAATTTTAAAAATTAATTTGCTGCTGGAAAAAAACAGTGAAGTGGCATGACACTTTTTACAGTCAATGTATCATCCAATCGTACTCATTAGAACTACAAAAGCCTAACAGAGACCTGCCCCCCTAGCCAAGTTACAACTGTTTCGATAGCGTCGAACGCTTCGAGTTGACTTTGCCGCCAGTTATTTTGTTCTGACCACGTGACTGAGCGTTTCGGCGACGTCGTTCCCGTACATTTGAAGCTTTCTACTAGCGTTAACTATTGCAGATTAGCAACTTGGCTAGGGGTACTGTAACCTGTACCTACTTTCTGTGCAAACAAAGATCTATTCTATTCTATCCCGGTGTTCTGGAAAAAGATCTAATAGTCCAGGTTAGTTATTATTAGGTTAGTTATTGATTAGGTACAATTTTATTTCAGAACGTCCAAAAACTATATTTTCGTCCAAAGTAAAATTAAAAAAAAAATATCTATGGTCACCCACAATAAAAAAAAGTTATGTCACTTTTTCAAAGATGGCCGCCTGACAGTCCAAGCAAATAAAAGAGCGAGACATTGACCCCAAAACTTTCCTACGATTTAAAAAGGTACAAGCACTCTCCTAACACAATACGTACATCTAAGAAAAGGCAGGAAACACAGCTAGCATTGTTTACAGCCAGATGAATTTAAAGTAGGCTCGCTGGCTGGTAACGAATTCGCGGTACTTGACGCGTTTCCGCTTACGAAACTGTTAGGAACTTACTATTACCATGGTTTTTGGGTCAGCGGTATTAAGCCTGTGAGGGCTCACAAGTTGCAGGATATAGGGATGAAGAGGAAGGCCAAAGAAAAGATGAATGGATTGTGTGAGGAGTTATTTGCAAGAAAATATAGTTTATTTATTTATTTAATTTAGTACAGCCACATCACATACATTTTACATAAAAGTAAAAATTTTACAGCAACGGGGACTAAAGTACATGACAATTAAGGCGTACATAGCGCTCATCATAGACAGTTAGTGATAGTGCAACAATTGTTAGGACAGACTGGAAGAAAAAAGGTGTTGCGACAACCTTAAATAACAAGTTGTTACATATTGTTGACATTGTTTTGTAAAAGTCACTGGTGTGCCAACAAAAAAAAAAAACATTCAGCCGAACATAGAACCCCCTCCTTTTTGAGTCGGTTAATAAAATAAAAATTGAATACACGCAAATCTCAGTTTGATTAACTGCGAGACGCAAATGATCGTTCTTGAACTATGCAATACTCTTCTCAACTATCACACTAAACAAGCTTTTAATGAAAATATTTTTTTCATAGCAAGCTTTTATAGCTCGGTATACCTATATAACGAATCATACGAGGCCAAACTCGATGCGGTTATCTTCGGTTCTGTTCTGCTCCAAGTCAAAATAATTTAGCATTGTCATCTGATTTACATGCAAAATTTCAGCTTAATCGGTAACCGGGAAGTGGGTCAAATTTAATTTACAAGATTTGATTACAGACAAAAATCGGGACAGGTGAAACTAAATAAAAGCTTGTAAAAAGTTCGTTCTTCGCAAAATATACCTATTACTAATGTGCTAGGTGCTTTCTTCATAAACAGACTTTTCCAACCACACACGCGTATGTAAGTGAAGGAAATTCCCATGTACAGTAACTTAACTTTCTCCACTGATGGCCACAATAGTAAATGGTTTCTTTGCGTTTGCTAGTTAAGTAAAAGCAATATAACACTATAAGTTGAGAAAACTCAAGTTTAAAAGTGAGCTTTATTACCTCTGTAAAGCAAAAAAAGAAGATATCCATTTTATTTAATAATTGCTGTATATTATTTATACATTTAAAATAAATAACTTACGTAACTACATATTCGTATGTATACACTAAAACGAAAAAAAAACGTTAGTTAATTCAAACTAACTAAAAAAAAACTATGGCACGGAAAACCTGACAACTGTAACAACTCCGCTTCGGTGTTCTTAATTTTATTCTCTACTATAGGTAATAAAATATGACATTCACCAACCCGCACTGGGCCCTCTCCCATTCTCTCTCCTAGAGAAGAGGCCTGATTCCCAGCAGTGGGAACATTAAAGACTGATTATACTATGCTATGCTAAGAACGGATTTTTTAAAACTCCTATATCTAAGAAGATGAAAATGAGGTGGAAACATTTTAAGCAAGCAAAGCTGCTTGCAGATAACTTTAGTAAATGGAACTGTTATTTACACAACATCTGGTTAATAAATCAATAATACTAACCACCTTATGTAAACCCACCACCTACAGTCTACCATCAAATATTGAAGTCAAAGAACCATCTTTGACTTAGGTAACACTATAAAACTCCCCGTCACTCAGCACCTACGTTTGATAGTAAAAGTAATTTACACGCGGTAATTCATTGGATCCTCAGTCCTCGGTAACAATAGGCGGAAACTGCGTTCGCTCCACATGGCGGAACCGCGTGACAAACTTGTGAAATACGTGGTGACACACTGGCGGAACGAATGGATAGCGCTGGGAGGATGTTGCGCAGGCGACGGCATTGTGTGCGATATAATTGCACGTGCCTATCAAATGCTTGTATTCTCTGCAGCCAGTGAGCAGCTTGAATGTGTGAGGCGTATGGGCACCCACATTTGGTTAGGTACCTTTTTTGTTTATTCTAGGCATCGGTTGCTACGCGGTGTCTTCTCGTCCAACATATCACAGTGTCTCAAGACGAAAGTCTATGATCAGTGCGTGTTGCTAGTGATGACATATGGCTCCGAAACGTGGTCGCTCACAATGGGCCTCATCAGAAGGCCTCATCAGAAGTCACCCAAAGGGCAAAGGAAAGGGCTATGCTCGGGGTTTCCTTGCGTGATCGAATCAAAAATGAAGACATCCGCAGGAGAATTAAAGTTGCCGACATAGCACAAAGAATTGCCAAACTTAAGTGACAATGGGCAGGGCACATTGCTCGCAGAACAGATGGCCGTTGGGGCTGAAAGGTTCTGGAGTGGCGGTTGCGTACCGAAAGACGCAACGTTGGAAGGCCTCCAACATGGTGGACTGATGACCTGGTGAGGGTTGCGGGAAACCGATGGATGCGAGACGAACAGGAACGTTCGTTGTGGAGACGCTTGGAGGAGGCCTATGTCCTACAGTCCGTGTATCGGCTGAAATGATGAGGCATCGGTTGTATTCATAAACATGTAAACTCTCACGCACAAGACACCCAGAGCCGAAACAACTGCATATTTGTAGGCCCTACAAATATTTGTAACGAAAGAGAATCAAACAAGTGCATCTATTTTTAGCACTTTTTATCCCATTTGGAACATTGGATTTTTTATATGACTGCATTACCGCATCAATAGAACGTTGAGGTAAGTCTAACTAGTGAAATGCGCAGTGATTCACTTTTCTTTTATTTTTTGGCAAAAATCATCTAATGACAACTCCCGCTCTTGGGCGGAGCGGGAGATATTGTCAGACTGTTACTGACTAAAAACCCACCACGTTCCTTCTAGCCTTCATACCGGGTCTCGAGCTCCATTTCGGATATCCCTGGCTCCAGTAGGCTTCGACCTAGCTAGGTCCCCCCCTGCTGTTACTGACAACTCTTTGAGGCGCGCCGTCGATCGCAGTGACACTCTGGTGGAACAATTGGATATGGCTGGGAGTGTGCTTTTGGCATTTTATAGGGCAATATATATATTTTTTTGTAAATACACATATCTCATGCCTGTAGGGACCTACTCAATTTTGATGAATCTGCCGTGGTAGGTGCTAGTGCAAGATATTCTGCATATTTATGGACGAACAGTATAGCATAGAGTTCTTGATAATCTGCCCGTCTCCTTCCCCCCCCCCTCCTCAATCGGAATCGAAAGTAAAAATCCAACTTTGTTTTGTTTTCAATTGATATAAACTAGTGCTTCACTGCGATCCCACCTGCACCTGCAGTTAACAGTATGTATTTGGTAATACCAATGTTTATCGTAATTACTACTAACTACTACTACTAGTAAGGTACTTATACTTGTTTATTAATGTTTGTGTCTACCAAGTTACACAAACACACGTAAACAAGTATATTTATTATTAGCTAAATCTAGCTTACACGATTGGACATTAGTCCAATAGGAGCTGTAGACACGAAGATATTATGTTTATTTCTATTACTAATATTATAAAGAGGTAAGTGTAAAGAGGTATAAACAGATAAATGTTTTTTTGGTTTGTAAAACGTAATCCCTGAAAGTACTGATACGATTGCCACAATTTTTTCACCGATCCTGATTGAAATTTAATTTATTTACGAATCTAGAACGAAAAAAGATTAACTAGAATCCAGTTCTTCAATTTTGCGTCATCTCGTCATCTCTGCGTCACTGTGAGAAGTGTCTGAGTAGCGGCAAATGGAAGAAGAAGGCGAATTGTTCCTATCAATGAAAATAAGAAAAATAAGTTTTTTTTTTAACTACTTATAATTTAAAACAATATATTTAGCTAATTTATAATTAACAATAACGATTTTACTTGACCTAGATTTACCTAACTAAGTGTAATACAAAGCAATGTGTGCGGGACGCACAGGATCGATCATTGTGGCGACACTTGGGGAGGCATATGTCCAACAGTGGACGTCTGTCGGCTGAAATGATGATGATGATGATAAAAAGCAAAAAAAAACCCTTTATTGATGCGCAAACAAGTTTTCTTTGCAAATTGCACTTTTCGATTCTTATTTGGAACACATAGTAAGTACATAGGTATATTTTACCCATGTGCTAATAATGAAAACAGTTACGTAAAACAGTAGAATTGAAATTCAATTTCTATGCAACATATTCTAAGCTACCGACCGTAACGACTGTCGTTGCGAAAAACATAGATGTGTTGCCGAGATGGGCTTACGCATCGGCGCGTGCGCTAGATGTCGAAATTTGCAAAATTATACTCTATTGTTTGAAGATAGAGTTGGTTATGTAATGGTGGTTCGTAATGATGATGATTTGATCGATCGTTGAAAGACAGTTATATTACATGCTGGGATTTTTGAAAAATTGAACTATTTTAGTAATAGAAATAATATACTTGGTGAAATTTTCCCTCAAACTGATTGCAATTAGGAAGAAATCTGTTGCAAGCCACTGCTAAACCTCATAATATTATCGCACATTGTAACCTTTTTGATTTGTAGGATATCATTAAATGACTTGTCACGCTCTGACTGGATAAAATCCATCTGTGTTCCTTCAGTTCCTTTGTATGCCAGAGCCTCGGTTACTCTTTTGAACAAGATGATAGTACATCAGATATTTTAATCAGTAAAAAGCTATACCTACTATTGCTTTGAGAGAGACTTCAATTTCAAAGCCATTGAAAATATTCTACAACAAACATAGACATCCTCAAAACGGTGAAAAAACACATCGTGAGGAAACCGGCATGTCCTAGAACAATATATTCGAAGACATTTGACATCCACCAATCCGCACTGAGTCCGCGTGGTGGATTACATCCATTCGCTCTCCCAGAAAGGAGGCCTGAGCCCCAGCAGTAGGAACATTATAAGATTTATGCTTATGTATGTTTACACCTGATTACTGAAATGGAACTGGGCAGGACATCTGTGTAGATTGGAGTGTACGAGGTGGACAAAGCGGGTAACAGAATGGATTCCATTAGACGGAAAAAGAAAGCAAGGGAGACAAAGAAAGAGATGGCGTGATATATTTACCCAACGTTGTGGACCAAACTGGATGCAGAAAGCGCGCGATAGGAAAGCGTGGAGCGATTTAGGGGAGGCCTACGCCGCAGAGGCGACCGCTATGAATAGCGATGACAATCCAAAGTAGAAGAAACAGATAAAGGAACGAGTTTAAATGGATTGAGAACAAGAGATTTGTATATATATATTTTTAAATAGTTTTCATAACTAAACGAGTTTCTGTAATTGTAAGTAGTGGAATAAAGGGCATTTTTATTTATTTTATTTATGTTTACACCTATAAACGCAGACATAATATTGCGTTAATAACATTAACTAACTGAGAAGTCGTTAAGAGTTACTGTGGTCCTATAATGGACGTTTAAAAGCTTCTAACATAATATGCCAGATAAAACTAACGATATTGGTCAAGATAAGTGCACGAGTCTTTAAAATATAGCTGTCATCCGGTGTATCAGTCACCCATCTAATGACTGACCTAGTTAGGGAGTTGCTTAACTTTACTTAGTGAAGGATTAGTATATACTTTGTACATAGTGTGGTTTGAATGGATCTCAATCTATCTAGCCTTTTCTCAATTACGCTTTTTTTTAACCGGCTTCTAAAATAGGAAGAGAGAATATTTTTTGCTGGAAAGGGACTTCCCAAATGGTCCCATAGTCACCAAGTTGGAATCTGATGATGGAATCTTAGCGAAATCGAAGAAACTCCTCAAATTCAATTCATTTTTTTTTCTTGTAAAGTCGGTTATATTTTTTTTTGGAAAAAGGTTTTATTGAGGTGGGTTATCGTCTAATGACTTCTCCTGCTCTTGGGTGGATCGAGAGAGTGTGTAAGACTTTTACTGACTAAAACCACTCCTACATTGCATGTTGAACTTAATCATAGTACGATAACAGTTTATCGCACTACGATGAAGTCCAACAGTTTTCAGAGACACTGTTTTTCAACAGACTAAGATTGAAAAAAGAACTACAAGTAATATCGTTTCAAGTTTTCCTCATACTTTACAATCGGAAAAACTAATTTCCTTACATGTAAAAATTCAGTACCGCAAACAATAAAATATAACATGTAGCAACAAAATGCGTGTTCACTTGCAGCACGATTTTAGTATCTTGTGAAAATTGCACTTACGCCGCTGACAGCGAACGCAACGCATCGTAAACTTTCATATATGGAAATATTTGAAAACGTAAAATTGTATATTATCGATCAGCGATGAAAGTCTTACATTGTGGTAGTAATGAGTTTCTGGGTGTTAAGTACCAATCATCATCATCATCATCATCATCATCATTTCAGGCGAAAGACGTCCACTGTTGGACATAGGCCTCCACCAAGTGTTGCTACAATAAACAGTCAACGGTCGGACGCACAGCGTCTGGGATCCATAGAATTCCCGCAACCCTTACCAGGTCATCGGTCCACCTCTCAAATTTAGTTACAAGTACAAATACCAACAATTATATTGGGTGTATCCAAGAGGTGTGATAATCGTCATCATCTTCCTGTTCTTGTCCCGTTTTATTTGGGGTCGGCGCAACACGCTTTTTTCTTCCATTCTGTCCTGTCACTTGTCACGCTATCACTAACTCCCCAAGAGGTGTGATAATATTTTATTTAAATTATGCTTCTGCCCATTAAATTGAACAACTTACATAGGTACCTACTGTATTAAATTCTCAATAAAATTATACTTCTCATGCTAATTTTGATCAGCTAATGCGAATGCACATAACCGGTATTTATGGCGATACTTGAGGAAGACCTATGTCCAGTTAAGGCCCTCCCGAGCAGCCATAAAACAGTGTCTTTCTGAAGCCTACTTCTCGGTAACGGTTAGGTCAAAAGGTTTGAAAAAAATATATGCTTATTATAGATTCGTGTACAATATTATCATGTTTGATTTTTTCGTAAAACTAATAATTTTGTCAAAAAAAGATATATTTTCGCTTGTTTTATATATGTATTACACAAAAAAATTGCTGTGTTCTTCAAAATATACATAGCATGTTTAAATCAGTCAATATTGTGGATGAAAACGAAAGCAAGTATAATATTTTGCAAAGAATATGGATTTAAAGGTCAGCGCTCTATCTGGGCACAGCACAGATACGAATATCTGTGCTACCCATGTTTGCATTTGTTTGCATTTAATCTCCGTCAGATGTCCAAGGGACTATACGCTCTAAGTAGTGGCTCGGCTGAAATCATGATTATGAGTATAGTAGTGTGAAGGAAAAGACTAGGTTTGTAAAGCTCTGCATGACGAAGGCGTCCTTCTTTCCAATTTTCTGGTCCTCTGTATTATCGCGAAGTGAAAATAATACCAAGAGACATGGTGTTATTTATTGCCTTGCTTCTAAAGAATTACAAATTGATGTAATTCCTGGCAGAAGTTACTACTATTTGATCGATTCGAGAGTTTCTGTTGAACCTTCTAATAATGTATGTTTGCAATGAACTCATTAGACTTGCATTATGTACAGGTATCGATCAGTAACTTCACAAGCAGGACACTGTTCCCACCATTACTTTAAAGATTTATAACATGTATAACATATATTAGATTTTTAATGGACAGATGGGTGGATCTATATTCCAGAAACGGAGATCCAAAGGATTTCAATCATGACACAGTATTTTAGAAAGATGATGATGATGTTGATGCAATTTGAGCTTAGGAAGTACAAAAACAACAAAAAGCAACTGGCAAATTAAAAGACAAATGAAGGAAAACAGGTATCTTTTAGTTTGTAAGTCTGACACTCTCTCGTTCCATCCAGACGCAAGAGTCATGATGACATCACACGTAAAAAAAAAGAATCTAGCAGTTTAGTAGTTTAATAGGCAGTGACCAATCTTTGGGTGGTTGATGACTAAACCAAAGAACCGATAATAGAACGCATTTTTGAATGAGACCGCGAACATAACGAGTGTTTCCGACAATCCAGATAAATGAGGAAATCAGAAACATTTATTTTAAATAGACCAATTACAGACACTTGAATTGTAAAAATGTCGGTCAGCCAAAAAAAAGTGAAGCTAAATAGCACGTTCCTAAGCGTACCTCTATATGGAGTAGAACATGTAAGAAACTTCATGGACACTCTTTTAAATCATATAATGAGTTACTTAAATCTTGGTTACATATTCGGTGCGATTAAAGAAGCCCATAGTATATTTATTTATTACGGCACTCCAATGAGTAGTTTGCAAAATCATTTACGTAAAAATAATCTTATTAATAAGCCAATTATTACAGCGAATTCTTCCAGCACTTAGACAGTTTTTATATCTAACAGTACAGTAGACAGTTTTAGGTTGATAATCATGACCATATATTTGTATACTTACCACTCAAATCTGATTGCTAGAAGGTTTTTGATAGTCACTTTCTTTATAATCATCATTTCCATTTCAGTCAGGGCCTACCACTTCCACTTCGTATCGTCCATTACAGTTCCATTAACAATATTGATCGTAGGAGCCTTTGTGTAAACATGGATTAATATTACAAGGACGACTACTATATGATTGGTTCCATCCATTATTTAGTGACTTTCTTATCATAGGTCAGGACGCTTTATCGGATGATGACCACACCTCAAAAGTGTACTTCTTCCGCTCTACGGTGGAATGGGATTAGACTTTTACTGACCCTTCATCCTTCAATTACCTCTTGCAGTCCATGACCACGGTAACCCTTTCAGAAATTCATCGACATTGGCAATACTGGGTTCCCAAAATTACTAACATCCATTTGAGGTGCGCGTGGAAATTTACGCGTCTAGTGGCGTCAGGCCTGTGGTGCTGTTCGATAAAGTTAATACTGGAGTTTTTACGTACAAGTCCACTTAGAGACTGCTGTTCAATAGAAGTTCATTTAAAGATCTCCTAGCTAACGAAAGCTAGTTTGATTCATACTTGCTTTCGTTTTCATCTACAGATGTTTTTTTTTAAATCACATTATAGAACATAAAGAAAAAAAATAAGTTAGTGATAACATTTGCCTGAAGGTCAAAATGTTTAGGATTGATCACGTTGACGTGACATATCGTACGCGTGCCTAAACAAAAGTATAGTTAAGAATCCAAATGATTTATTTGACTGAAATCTTATAAATATATAATACTATCCAATTCAGTAATTTGATAAAATAATAACGTTAATGTAAGGAGTCATTGGATAGTGTAATAGCATTATTGATTTTATGATTGAACTAACTTAAAACAGACTTGTTGAGCACATTTGAAATTTATTGATCAACTTTGTTAATTCGTTTGTGGAAAACTTTTCTTCCGACCACTTTCAATTAATTGACTATTAATAAAAGTAGTTGGTAAGTACTGGTGTTACTTATTAACTACTCCTCTTTTTTCATGGTTTAAATAATTGGATATATTTCAACTCAACTTTGTTTTGTAGCCTAATGATACTATCTTCCTATCATTACCATTCTATGAACTATTCGCTTCTGAGATATGTTAGAGTTTCTATATTCTCTAAGTATATATTCGCAAGAAGTTGATAGAATTATCATCTTGTTATCTTCTTCTTCTTCATCACAGGACTGATCAGTTGAAATAGTTTTTTCACAACAACATTGCTTATTTATACACAGTATGCATCTAAGTATGTATTTGTCTCTCCTCTGTTTGCCTATTCGTTAAGTTGCATCTGCCATGTATGTTTCTGCATCACCCTAAGGTCGACTGGTAGAAAATGCCTAAAGTCAAAGTCAAAGTCAAAAGTCAAAATATTTTATTTCACATAGGCCTACATGGGCACTTATAAAACGTCAGAAGCTAGTGCACGGTTCCAAATTGGTCGTTTCCTATGGAGAAGAACCGGCAAGAAACTCCATGGTTACTCTTTTAAAAAATGTGTTTATTACAATATTCATTGATTTATGTAAGAACAGTGTAGACCAGCCAACACTGTACACAAAAGCACAAAATTAATCATAATAAAATAAAAAAAGTAAGTCGTAATAGAAAGTTATCTAAGTGTTTGTGGATTATACAGTGTTCTCACATTCACATTCCAAAAAGAGGCTACATAAAAAAGCAGGAAAATTTTAAACAATTACAACTGTTAACATAATAAATTACTAACAAATTTAATGCAGTTGAAGTCTAAATAATAAAAATAAAAAAAAAATATTGCAAAAGCAATGCGTTAAAAAAGGAAAAATAAATATATATAAATTAAAACAAAGGTGGAGCAGTCAATAGACACAATATTAATGATTTACCAGGGGGCCACATGTGCAGAGGCAGTCATTGCCAAACAGCCATTGCCAAGCATTAAGTCCGGCTTTGTACAATGTTAGGTGCTTAAATTAAATAAATAAATTTCTGTCGAATAGTTTTTAATTCTGGTATATCAACAAATAATTTTTCACGCTCTAAGTCGAGAGAGAAAAAAGAAAAAAGGATGGACCCTTTTTTCTTTCATTTACCTTTTGTGTTCCAGGGTAACTCTTTCAAACAATCCCACACAGCCTTGATGGATTTACTCTGACCACTGCATAATAATCAACCTCCAATCATCCACCATCGATCATTGTAAAATAAAGCTTAATCCTTTAACTATGAACGTTAGCTAAATTCTCAGTACCAATAACTAATCTTAATTCAATATTTTCGACATCCTGTCCTCCTTCAGTTCTGCCTACATCAATTCTTGTAACAGAATGAATATGTAAATCAGATCCCACGTTCCCATCATGCTGATCAATGGTATTCTTTCTCATACCTTCTTGGAAAAGGTGACCCTGAGATTTTTGCAGATCGGTCTCAGAATATAAAGAGGTACTTACTGTATTTAATTTATTGTTTTGTAATTTGAGTGTTTTTAGGGAGGAATGGATTACACAATATCTATTTTTGGTACGAAATTTGTAACTAATACGTCTTGTTTTTCAATATTTTTTGAAATATATCGTTTGATATTTTGCTGTGTCATGGCTTGTAAAATTTTAACTCCATTTCAATATATCACAACTCCTATTCAATCTAAACTTTAGCAGATATTGGGTAGATTTATGCACTGGTATATATTAGTGCACAGATTACTAAAGGCTATAAATACTTCATCGTTATAAAACTTAATCGTTTCATGTATGTATGTAAAAGTCGTCTCTAAGTGCCTATTACATAATTCTACACCTACTACTTTTATTATCATAACAAACTGCATTTAACTATCTTCATCAAGTATCTATACGATCAGTTTATCTCAATAAAAGTCGAGAGTCGGAAATAATTACCGTCTATTGCTTGACAACCTGTTACTGAGGTAGTTTTATGCAATCAAGTACTTTTCATTCAGTATTGCATTTCAAATAAGTTTTTCCTGACCTCCTTATTTGCAATATTGGTCTTAATTGGTATTCGTGGTGTGATGAGGTTATATACACTCACAGAACGGAAGATCTTTTGTAGGATTCCTATGTTCTGTGTATACACTATAACAGACAAAAATTTATTTTTAAAGTTTTCATACTACTGATGCATGCCATAAAATTTTCGGCTTGTCGTAAGCTAGTAGTGCACTATATGTTGTAAAATCACCAGAATGAAAGGCAATATGCGGTATGCGGTCCAGATGATTAAATAATATTGAACCATCAGACCCTCTGATTTATTTTGCGATTAGTACTGCTACTGCTGTACTAAATTACAAACAACCAGACATAAAGTTGATTCATGAAGAACAGAATAGTGTTGTTTGTTTTGCAAATACTGATACTACAGTTACTATACGGTGATGAACAGTAAAAATTACAGCCATATTTAGGAGAACGCCATTTAACGCTAGAATCAACACAGATTTTACTAAAATATTTATAAATCTCATAATTGATCGATATCACTATAAGATGATCTGATCATTTGAGAATTCTTTTTCAGTTAGGAATTAGTCATGGTATCTTCAGATAAAAAGCTTTGAAACCTAGACATTCTCCTTCTCTTCTATACTGAAATTAAAATCAATATTCTCTATCAAAACCGATTTACAACTACCCGCAACAACACTATTCCACTACTCTAATCATACAAAATAAACGTTAATTATTAATTCCGCCAACATTATCGCTTTCATGCTCAAAGCGCGACTCTGGCGCAGCGTCACCGATGACGTCATCATACACGGTCTACCGCACATCAATGAGCATGCGCTTCGCCCATCTATCACTGAGTGCTATGTGGGAATTGTGTAATGTGCTCGCTTTGATCGTAATGTTGTGAATATTTGCAAATAATGTTCACGAATATGTGAGGCGAAGAGTAAAACATATTGTCTCTCAAAAAATTGATTTTAAGAAAAATAAAAAATAAAATGAGAAGGATTTGGGCTAACTTACGGAAGACGCCTTTCGTCTGAAATATTGATGATAATAACCAAACAGTAAAGAAAAAAAAAGTTTGATTCGAGAAAACACCTAACGTTTTTACAAAAATGCGATTTCACAGCTTGAGTGTAATAAAAACTTTGATGATGTGTAAGAAGTGTAATAACTTAGACCAGCACAACTTCATCAAGCAAAGCTATCAACGCATAATAAAATAAGTAAAACATCAATGCCTCTGTCAACTAACAATGCTATTATATATAAAGTTAAAGAAGATGAAATATAACATAGAGTAGCTAAATCGGCACTTATCGATATAAGGAATACCCTTACACAGACAATAAAAGTATTAACGATCATTAATCGTTTGCTTTAGTCCATTGGTATTTACCCAGCAATAGAAAATTGCGTAAATATGATGGCTAACTTTCCAAGCCATAAATCTTTTGAATATTAGCTTCGTGTTGCGCAATCGCAGCGGACATCACATTGGATATTGTAATATTGTGCGAGCATTCTGTAATGTGAACTATGAAATGTGAGGCTGTTACTTACACCGTCAAGTTACGATAAAAATACTAAAAATTTTATTCATTTTTAAGTTTCCGCTTGGGTTTTGTGTCATCATCGACTTCTTTCCTTTCTCCAATGATACTTGAGGTAAGCCGTCTTCTTCGTTCATTCTTCCCTGCAAATCTTTACGCTGTTCAATATTTAGTAAATTTTTGGTCCACTCTCATCAATCTTCATCTCTTTTGGTCAAATGCGTTGTATCTTTCTCCATCACATGCTTTAAAAACAACTTCCCTTTCAATTTTTCTAACACTGGCGTAATTCCCAATCCTCTTATAATTTACTAAATTATAACTATGTATTTAGTCATACCACATACCAAACGTCTATCCAAACACTCACATCGCAATTGCGCGCAATATTGAATTCGTCTTCTTCAACATATTTAACTGTTTTATTTATATCATGGCTGTGAACACTTTCCGTGAAATTACAGCTAAAGATTGGAACATCCCCATCCGGATTTACTGTTTCTGGATAACATAGGGTTTTTAAAGTCAAGATTGAACTGGTTACTTCAAAGCAAGCGTGCAAGCAATGATGCAGTTGACGACAGACGTCGACTGCATCATTGCTTACCATCAGGTGAAATTGTTGTCAAAGAAGAAAAAAAAATGCACAGAACGACAAGTTCCATTGCTTTACGACGTGTCTAAAAACGTGTAACGTACTCTAAATTGCTAATAAATATTTATCACGAATAAAATAACAAACAAATCACTCATTAAGTATGCAGCTATGAGCGAAAGAGTGCACCTTATGAATGTTAATTACAAGAAAACAACAAATTTTTCGGCGTACGTTGCAAGTATATCCGAAACATTGTGGCACGTTGTACACGTGTGTTTGAAGAAATCTATTTATTTTTAGATATCTGATCTTGTGGGACCTGGTTATTTTTCCTAGTGGGTTTAGTTTGCGGAGCTTATTACAAAATTGCAGTTTTAGATCAAAATATATTTATCGAATACAAAGTTCATGGATCATCATCATGGATTTTAGACAAAGTCACATTCTACCAAAAATAATGACTGTATATCATAATCCAAAAACTACGATAAATCTGTAGCACATTTCAATCCCATAAATATGGACTCTAGGCAATACTCATATTTCTAATTCTTTTCAACCACAAACGTATAATTTGATACGTTCCGGTGTAACAAAATCCAGTTAATTGCGGGCCATGTCAGCACGCCACGCCATGATACTAAATGAAGTAACCAGATTCGTGATAGAGTAAAATATGTTCGTTCATCGGGAAACGTACCTACTAAGGTTTTATGCAGAGGCAGAAGCTAGCGTGGGTGTTTGCATCCAAAGTTAAAGAGATTACAGCGGGCACCTAGCCCTATAGCTAACCGTAGCTCCAACCTAATCCCTGCTTTCTCAAACCACTGGCCAAATTATGCTTAACCATTTATAATGTTCAAGCATTTGCCAAAGCAACTCAGAAGCTTCGTTATCAAAATTGTTGACACTTGTCTTTGGTTTCCTAAGCCACATACAGTGTAAATTTTTAGAAAACTGTTCCTCTTTTAGGAAACTGTTCTCTCCAACCAAGCCAGCCTGTTTTAACAAACCACTGGCATAATATTCAAGCATTTTCCTAAGCAACTCGGAAGCTTTGTTATATTTTTGACAATTGTCTGTGGTTTTTTAAACCAAATTCAATGTAAGTCAACTTTTTTAGAAATATGTTGCTAGGTAACCTGATTTTTTTTAAACTTTAAGCGTTTATAATTTAGTCTGGCTTTGTGGTTTTTGGTTGATGAAATATCTTGTCGCAAAATGTCGGTGAAAATGGACATGAATGACCTAGATAGCAAGCAGTTATCTATTGTTGTACCCTATACACATTTGTTCTCTACTGCCTGCTATATCAATTCACGAATCTCTATTTTCATAGGACAATCAAGTTACATTTGTCACCGCGCTCGCTACCGCTCTAGTCACCAAACATTCACCCTGGACGTGGCCTATCTATAGCGTTTGATCGTGCTCTTGTTATAATTATGAGTGATTTAGTGAATGTTAGCGTTATAATTATGTTTTCATGACGATGAAAGGGAAAGATATGGTATTGAAATGTATGATTTACAGTAATTCGCGTGCAGTTGGTTTGAAATTTCTAGAATTTGGTCAGACTTTGTTTGAAGTGCCGCAAGTAGCTGTTTTGGGTCCTACATTAATTATAATACTTACAACCATACTACTATAATACTTAATATCTCAAATTATTGTTTTTGTTGAATAGTCAAGCATTAAAATCATATTCATATTATCCTTTGCAGGTGGCAGACCAAAGCAGAGTAAGCTGATACTCAAGAAGATGTTAAGTTCAATAAATGAGACAAATATGTTATTGAAATTCATTGTAGTAAAAGTATAATAAATCAAACAGTAACAAATCACAAAGACTGACATTTCTGACTCACATCTCCTGAGTCACACAAATCCAAACAACCCATTTTCGTACACGAATATATTAATACCTAATGTACATATTACCTATGTAAAACAATAGATAGTTCCCACATACCTCTCACGTAAAGGTGCGAACACACATGTAGATGGTATCCGAATAATTAGTAACACTCTACGAAGAATTATTCGAAACAACAACATTTTTAACAATGAATACGGTTCATGTAGTATCTAGTTGATTTAATTATGTTTACAGTGGGAAATATGTAATTGGGGCTAGAAGATGAATGGCTAAATAGCTGCAAATAGTGTGAGTATGATTAAGTCTGGAATATTCCATTGTTACAAGTACATTTTTGAAACAATTAATCTGTTTATAGATGATGTGATCTTTATAGTGAATCAAATGGGCATAAGATTTGAAGTAGGTGGGTCTCCTCAAGTAAACTCCTAACATTATTAGGGATAGGCTATGAAAATATACTTCATATGCCTCAATAATAAAATTTCAGCAGGCAAATTGGCCTTGTTTGCATGCTCAGTGATTTATCGCAGTATTTTTACTAACTTTAACTTGAAATATAAATTGCAATGGAGTTAAAATCCTAGATTGGTGAGAAAGGCATAGTTTAGCCAGGTGAAATCTACATACATATGTAAGTAGGTAATACTAAGCTAGGAGATAATAACACGGAAGGCAAAGGCGAGATGAATTGAGGATTACATTATAACTAGGACAAAATTATTTATTGAAAACCCAGCAGGAGATTGCAATAGTCCGAGTTTGCAGACGAAGTCTCACAACATTAAGACCGCATACATCAAAGGACTGGAATAATTAGTCTGCTACGGTCTTCCCGTTTGAATATAATTTAAGTGTCTTCAAGGTTAGAGTGAATGGGCTAAACAATTGCGCTTCACCAACAACGATTGCATCACTGCTTATCATCAGGTGAGATCGCAGACAGGCACTAGTTTACACATAGTCCCTCCATAGAAACTAAGGTAGATTATTGATCTGGTGAGTATCGCAGGATTTTGTTGGATGCAAGTCGCGCAGAATCGGTCGTTATGGTGACATTGGAGTAAGGCCTATGTTTAGGAGTGGATGTTTTTTGGATGAAATAACGATGATGATGACAATGATTTACTGCTGATAGATTTTCAATTTATAAAGTGAAAAATTAACTTTATTCTCCTTCCATTTTCTTTTTCTTCTGTCATTCTATCGTGTGGATAGAATCCTTTTCTTTCAGAGATTCCTCAAACAAACCATCCATCTTTTCTTTAGCCAAATACCAACACAGCGCAAATTAACTACCAACTTTATAACAAAACAAACGTCAAAGAACATTACGTTTCCAGTTTCTCCTGTCTTGTGGCCACTATTGAAGTGTCTACCAACCTAACGCTTACTAATTAATGGTACCTACTTAGAAATCAAGAGTGAAACTACGTGTGAGTTATCGTACCCATTATAATAGACAATAGCCATAGGTTATAGAGGATTTAGGACACGGAAATTTAATTCCGGCTTTAAAAGGTAACACAAACATTAGTTTAAGCCACAATCTGTTTTTTTAAATAAAAATATATTTGTTAATATTGTGTAATAGTTTGTAATGAATAACAAATGACATTATTGACAAATGCTTGCACTGACTGGACAGATCCACAGAAATCTGTGTGGTTCTTTCCACAAAAGATCATCTCAGACACTAATCTGAATGATCTATATAATAGGTCTTTACCTATGAAATTGCCGTTCTACAGTACCTGGCCATTTCAAATGAAAATAATTTTTGTTTGGCTAAGAATTCTAATTGCAAATTAATTTTTTTTTAAAACATGGATTTTTTTTCCAAACGTAGTCATTTGTTTATTGATAGTGTTACATTTTCATCGCATTTCAATCTTTTTCGCCATCATGGATACGTTAAAAATTCGAGTAATTATGGAATATGAGTACCGTCGTGGCAGCAACGCGGCACAAGCGGCACGCAACATCAACGACGTTTACGGAGCTAACACTACAAACCAACGCGCCACCTGTTATTGGTTTGCTCGCTTCCGTTCTGGAAATTTCGACCTGAAAAATGAACCTTGCGGTCGTCCGAAGACTTTGGTCGACAATGATGAATTAAAGGCGATTGTAGAAGCTGATGATACACAATCTACGGCTGAATTAGCAGCAGCTTTCGACGTTAGCGTCAAATCAATATTGGTCCATTTGCGTTAAATTGGCAAGGTAAAAAAGCTTGACAAATGGGTGCCCCACGAACTCAATGATCGCCAGCGCGAAGTACGCGTCGAGACATGCCTTGCACTGCTCAACAGACACACAAATGAAGGAATTTTGAACCGCATTGTTACCTGCGATGAAAAATGGATTCTGTTTGATAACCGCAAGCGCTCAGCAAGTTGTTTGGATCCTGGTTCAGCACCTAAACAATGCCCTAAACGAAAAATTACCCCTAGAAAAGTGATGGTCACTGTTTGGTGGTCTAGCGCCGGTGTAATTCATCACAGCTTCTTACCAAACGGGGTGAGCATTACAGCAGATGTGTACTGTGAAGAATTGAACACAATGTTGGAGAACTGGCACATCTCCAACCAGCATTGGTCAATCGCTCGTCTCCGCTGCTCCTGCACGACAACGCGCGACCTCATACTGCACAGCAGACGGTCTCCAAGTTGCAAGAACTGGGGTTGGAAGCTCTCCTTCATCCGCCCTACTCACCAGACCTTACGCCTACAGACTACTACTTTTTCCAGAATTTGGATAACTTCTTGGCGGGAAAAAAATTCAATACCCGAGAGGCAGTACAAAATGCCTTTGAAGAATTTGTTGCCTCCCGTCCAGCTGATTTCTTTAAGAAGGGCATCAATAAACTGCCACTGCGTTGGCAAAGATGCATTGTTTGCATGGGTGATTACTTCGATTAATACAAATAAAAATTACATGAAAAAAATTCGTATAAATTTTTTTCATACAAAACGGCAATTTCATAGGTAAAGACCTAATATACAAAGCCGTGCGGGCGGAAAGCTAGTATAACATTTATACGTTAACTTTTATTGAAAAGAACACGTATTTTATTAATAGACCTTTGGGCATCTATATTATGAAAACCTAGTGATTTTATCAATTTTTTTTTAAATCTTTTTTAAGGAGCTTTGTCTCAATTTAGACTATGTCGCACCATCGTAGCCAAATTTTGTGTTACAGTTTATTTTAAGTGGTTTATTATCATTTTATCTAATCAAAGAGATTTTTTTGATTAATAGATTTGCATCCTTATACGAAAACACTTCTGTCAAGTTATTTATTTGCACCTAAAGATACGCAAATTAGTGTCAAAATATAGATGTTTCGACGCACATAACTTCATTTACACTAACTACTGGGCTAGAGGATGACGAATCCAATTGATTTTATTTTTTGTTGTTAAATTAAACCGTAAAACAATTAAATAATCGCTAGACCACGTTTGTATAGAAGAATGGCCGACTAGGGAACCCTTAAAGCACTAGGGCGATATTATTAGCAGTAGTTTATGGTCCATTACTTCAATTCTTGAAACATGATAGTTGGTACCGAGATTGTTCTAATCAAATTGATATTGTACTGTTTACGTCAGATTACAGGACATGTCTAATTAATTAGCTTGATAATGGTCGGTTAAATGCTTCTACCTAACTAATCAGTCGTATAGCTGAAAACAGTGGTTGAGAGTCCTTAGTCCCCATTTCTAAGGCACTATGTGGAGAGATTGGTCAGATAGTTTTCTCCCTGTCATATCTTCTCTGCACATCTTGCCTTAGGTAACCACTTCACTGTTTGTTTTCATTTATTTTTTGTTTATGCACTACTAACACTAATTTTAAGATTTTTTTACTAACAAAGTGACCATATTATTGTCTTAAATAAATTATTACAGTGAAACCTGGTTAAGTGAGACATCAAGGGACCTGCAATGTCGTTTCACTTATAGAGGTATTCCACTTACCCAGTGTCTCAGATATACAGGTATAAATAAATATCTGTCTCATTTACAGAGGGTTTCATTAATAGAGGTGAGAATACAGGTTATTTCAGTTGAGAATGAGTAAACAAACAATGTTATCTCAGTTACAGCGGTTTATGCATATAAAATTTACTCGCTGTCTCAGCTATAGAGGTAACTATGATGATAAATCGAAAGAACAAATCCCAGATATAGAGGCTTACCTCGTCCCATTAACAGAGATAATTCAGTGCCAAAGTGTTGGGACCTCAGCATGAGTTCCAGTTATGGAGGTTTCTCACTTATCCAGGTCCCACTTAACCAAGTTTCACTGTATTATATTGTTATAGTGGCGCCCTGGCTGGAACACAGACCTCCTCCCCTATAAGTAAGAATGGGTCGTAGTCCACCACCGCGAGCACTGTGCGGGTTGGTAAATGTATTATGTTTTGTTTTTATTGGTACTAGGACGTGCCGGTTTTCTCACGATGTTTTCCTTCGTCGTTCTGAGAAGAAGAAAGTCATAACGACCCCTCGTGGGGCCGATCGGCGGCGGAGACCGCTCGCGCCGGGCTTTGTTCGAGGCCATGGTCCGGAGCGAGGAGGAATGGCAGGCGGTCGCCTCCTTCCGCGAAGCAGTAATGCTAGCAAAGAAGGAAGCCGACCGCATCAGGCTACGGCGCCCTCACCGCCACCGCCGCAGGCTACGGCGCCCTCACCGCCACCGCCGCGATTACGATCCCGATCTCCGACCACCGTAAACGCGGGCTCGCGGACGGCGAGCCATGGGTAGCTCGCTGTCCGACCTTCCTGTAACTGTCCGGACCGAGCCCAAGACATCGAGGGCGCGCACTGTTCCCGCGCGCCTCAAGGAGTTGTCAGCAACAGGAGGGGCCCAGCTGGGTCGAAGCCTAAAGGGGCCAGGGTTATCTAAAAAGAAGCTCGAGCCCCGGTATGAAGAGGCTTGAAGGAACGCGTTGGGTTTTTAGTCAGTAAGAGTCTGACACTATCTCCCGCTTCACCCAAGTGCGGGGGTTGTCATAAGATGATTTTTGCCCACCGTAAAAAAAGTTATAATGACGCCATTATATTAGTAGATTATAAAACTTGCCAAAATCAACAATTCTGAAGTCATTGATAGACCATTCTGACACTATTGCGTAGCACATTTGAGGCCCTGAAAACTGACCTGCGAAGTTAAAAAAAAACTTAAATAAATTTGAATTTCGCGGCTTCCTTCTTCCCTGCAAGAGCTCCACAAATCTATAAACAAATAAGTATAGATAGACCCCTAGTTATCCACCTCTAAACCGTTTGGAATTCTGCCCACCGTGTACCATAAAAGCGCGTGAAGTTACGCCGGTATATCCACCTGAATATTCATGTTGGTACCACCATACATCCGATGGTGTATTGTGTGCGGCGGGGCCGTATTCCCATAGTTGTCTACCAATTGTCTTTTTGAATGGAACTGACAAGGTCATTTTTGTATGGGTTTAATTAGGTTTAAGTGATTTTGTATGAGTGTTTAGAAGGTAGATTTTAGATGGGATTTTAGTGGGGCTGGGATTTGTTGTGTAATACCGTGATACCGAGGTCTTAATGCAATCCATTTGACGACCTGAACTGAACTGTGAAAGGGATGTAGCTATATAAGGTGTATATATCTATCACTCTTTCTCACTCGCACGCTTGACCTTTTTAACACATTATGGTAAGGCCGAGATGGTCGATGGAGCCGAAAGGGTTTATAGTAGTAACCGCGAACTGGAAGGCTCATCTTTGGAACGCCTACCATAACGACGTGGATCGATGACTTAATGAGATTTGTGGAAATCTGATGGATGGGAGATGCACAGGAACGGTCGTTTTGGCGACACCTGAGGTAAGCTTATGTGTCTACAACTTTGATTTTATGATGATGTGGTGACTGTGTTGATTAAGCTCAAGTAATCAGAAACGTTTACTTCAAATAGTCTAATTACATTCACTTATGAATTTTCAAAATGTCGGACAGTAAAAAAAAACAGTGAAGCTAAATTGCGCGTTCCAAAGCGTGGATCTCTGAAGAGAAGAACATGCAAAAAAGTGTTTTTATTTTTTCGCAATGTATGCTACCTTAAACGATCCTCTGACATGTTCTCTATCTGAGCACTTTCATTTCGCTTGTGATGAGCTTTTTTCTTTTTCACCACATTATTCTTTACATGTGTAGTTTTTTATCTCTCTTGGAACCAGAAGTATAATCCATTCTCAGGTCAAACCAATACGCTGTCTAACCGTCCGGTAAATGTTCAAGACGTCGACGGCGCGCACGGTTCCGGCGCGTCTCAAGGAGTTGTCAGCAAAAGCAGGGGCCTAGCTGGGTCGAAGACTACTAGGGCCAGGGTTAGTTTCGAAAGAGTAGCTCAGCCCCAGTATGATGGCTCGAAGGCACGGGGTGGATTTTTAGTCAGTAAGAGTCTGACACTATCTCTCGCTTCGCCCAAGAGCGGGGGTTGTCTCGTATACGATTTTCCCACTATAAAAAGGAGCTTTTGTCTTTTTTATCACCATTCTACCCAGACATGTGTTGTTTTTCATCACCTTTTGAACCAGAAGTATAATCCATTCTCAGGTCAAACTAATAAATAACTCGATTTTTCTCATCTATCTATACTTATAATAAATCTGTAGAGAAGTCAATTCTGTACATGAAATATATTTCCAAAATAACTATCAGGGGGTGATTAGTGATCGATACTGATGCCAAAAATGCAAACAATAAAATTTTTGTCTGTCTGTCTGTCTGTCTGTATGTTCTTTATAGAAACAAAAACTACTCGATGGATTTTAACGAAACTTTGTACAATCATTTTTCATACTCCTGGGCAGGTTATAGTATACTTTTCATCACGCTACGATCAATACGAGCAGAGCAGTGAAGGGAAATTTTGGGGAAACGGGAGAAATTACTCCATTTTTTAAGCTTCCGTCGCGTTTGCAGCGTTAATGGTTAAAGCTACACAGAAATCATGTATAACGAAAATGTTCTCCTTAAAAATTATATAAAAATATCCCATGACAGCATATGTCTATCTTTTATGGTTGACTCACAATAACACGTGAACTCCCGAGAGCTTAGCAGTTCGGAGCTTTCTGTTTATTTTTGTCTACTCTTACGTTTATAACACTCTCACTCATCCCTAATTAAAAAAAGTAAGTGGAAGGGAGAGATCTGGAACGTCTCGAATCGTCTCGCGCATCACGTTGTTTTCCAGTCTCCGGGATCTTAGAATTCTACATCAGACGTTTCAGATCTTTGATTTTGACGACCCCGTTGTCGCTGGCATAAGCAACAGGATCCGCGTACGAAGTCGCTGGCAGAAGCTAGTACAATATATGTTCCTTTAAGGCAAAATTTATTGTGGTCTAGATTCATGTGATATTACCGTACTAAATAGGACTTTATTCTACGAACATGGCCTACGGGCTCCTGTCCGTACCAGTTACGATTGATTACCTTAAAACGTGTGACTATTTTCATTTCATCGTATTTCCATTGGTATTTAGAAATGCTAGCTTTGTAGAGCCTAGTAGAGTCTTGTGTTTCCACTATTGAAACTAATATAGCGCAGTGGTGGACTGCTTCGCTGCGTGTGACGGTTTTGATTCCCGCATGGAACAAATATTTTTATGTCCAACTAATAGTTATTCTGGATTTGGGTGTCCTGTGTATCTGAGTTTACACATTTGTGAATGTAACCACGATACAGGAGATTACTCCTGTATCGTGCCTACATTCACAAATATGTATGTTGATTACCGTACATTACTCTTCTTACATAATATCTATTATTACTGTAGTATGTAAATATTATTACAACAACCACTTTTTTTTTAAAGTAACCATGAAGTTTCTTACCGGCTTTTCTCCATAGGAAACGACCGATTTGGAACCATGCACTAGCTTCAAACGTTTTATAAGCCCATGTAGGCCTATGTGAAATAAAAAATTTAGAATTGGATGGTCGCGATTCAGGAATACAACGCAAAGAGAAGGTAGATTAGTGTAGATATGGAAACTAGCCTTGTAAAGCTACACTTGATTTACAAAGCAAGCGTGTTACACATGTGCGTCAGTCTAATGTAATTCTAGCTTTATAGCCAGTTAAAATTAAATATTAAATAAATTAATTACTACAATAAATTGTAACTAAAAGGAATTTTATGTAACGTTTTACGATTTACCTAACTGGAAATAAATATTTGGAACGTTTCAACTTTCACTATGAATTAGAATTCCATTTAAAGTTATCTTGCGTAATCTGAATTGTTTCTGGTCATATGTTACACGTAACGTTCATATAACATGTAATAAATAAGCACAAATAAATAAAAGCTATACACTATACACCGTTAAATTTTGATCGTTCTAATCCCGTGGAGGGTCAATCCGGTAATGAAACACTATCGATTTGTAACGATAAAATTAAAAAATAAAGTACCTTTTTTCAAACATTGATTTACGCATGTTCGAAATTAATTTCACTAAGAAAACGTCAGCTGAGCGAGTCCAATGACCTGTAGGTAGTAGTCGGCGTTGCGTACTAACTACCTAGTAGTTTCCTTAGTGAAATTAATTTCGAACATTCGTAAATATTAATGAGTTTAAAAATTAGCTGCTCCCAGCGGCTTCGCCTGCGTAATAGCAGAAAATTATCCCAAGTGAACATACTTTCGAGATAAAAAGTATCCTATGTAGTGTGTTTTTATTCCAGGACATGGTCTATCCGTGTACCAAGTTTCATCAAAATCGGTTTTGCCGTTTAGCTGTGAAGACGTAACAAACAAACAAACTCACTTTCACTTTTATAATATTAGTAAGGATTTTATCGTTACAAATCGAAAGTGTTTCATGTAACGGATCGACCCTCCACAGGATTAACACAATCAAAATTTAGCGGTGTATAGTGTACGATATAATAAAAAATAAAAATAAATCTTATCAAAAAGCGTATACCTACTCGCACTAGCCTTGGTCAACGGCTTCAACCCGAGGTAAAAAGTAAGTATCCTATGATCATACAGAATACTTACTAATAGACTATGCCGATGTACCCGTGTGCCAAATTTTATCCAAATGTGTTCAGCCGTTCAAGCGTAAAGACGTAAACAACACTATTGATGTAATACTTTTTACCAAAATTTTTCCATCATGAAGAAAATGTGAAAGTTGAAGATTTAATCACATAATCGACCATTCACACACACACATAAATGCCATCCATTTAATTCCCCCACACACTCCACAAAAGACAGAAACTACAAACAAACCCATTTTTAAAATCTCCATACAAATACCAAAGTATAAAGAATTCGTCTAAATATTCCGCTTAACTATTCACACAAAAGTCATTTAGATTCCAAAAGCGATTGCTGTTTCTTTTGACAACCATTGACTCTGTACAAAAAAGTATCGAACAAAATCATCAATTCCATTTGGCGACGACTTAAACAGTTTTTTTTTACCAAAACTAATTCACACGACGACGGTAGCCAAGACAGTGGAATTAAATGAGTAGTTTAAGTTTGTGTAGCTCTTGAAATTTTATAGGTTAACTGTGAATCTGCTTTTTAATGTCCATTTTATTGTTTTTGTAACGAAGTTATTAACTATATCACTGAATAGAATAGAATAGAATAGTTCAGAAATAACAATATTTCAGAAATTTTATCGTTTTGACACTCAAATCTAAAGCAGTTGTTTTTGATTTAAATTCATAGTT
Source organism: Mythimna lalbum (assembly GCA_949319445.1). Lineage (NCBI taxonomy): Eukaryota > Metazoa > Arthropoda > Insecta > Lepidoptera > Noctuidae > Mythimna > Mythimna lalbum. The sequence continues at coordinate 10,536,095 of OX439357.1, read as the reverse complement.
ATAAATACGTGCAAAATCAGCCCATAGGTAATCCAACTAAAAAGATGTATTTTAATAAATAATGCCAATTTTTACCACTTACAAATAATAAAGCTTGAGAAAATTTAGTAGCTTGCAGGCCCCAATCATAACGACATTCTCTCGTAGAAAATAATCATCAAAAGTCTCAAATATATTAGAATTAACCACGTGATATTTTGGGTAAGCTTGTCAGTTCTACTAACTTCCAAATTGATCTTTTAGAATAGTTCCTATTAACTTATAATTTTCTTTTTTTATTTATTTTGGAAATCATCCAACGAGTTCTTCCGCTTTAGAGCATTAACTTATCATTGGCAATTGTTACAGCTTTTAAAACATAACTCTGTCTTCTTGACTTACTGAACCATCTGTACTGTGTCTCGCCTACAATCACGTCCTTGCGTGTACATAGCGGCACGTTGCTAGGCAACAAGTGTTGGGAAACGATAATATCGATGTCACCTTCCAACGACGAACACTAAAGGGTCAACTTAAGTAGGAAAGTGAGGTTTATTCTGAGGACTAGGCATCAGTTATGTAGATCAGCAGGCTTAGACAAATGACTTTTCAACACACTTACTCAAAAATCCGCTCCTATCCCTACCGCTTTTAGGCACACAATTTGCTGTTTTCCGCGCTAGTGTGGAATAGTGCACGAGCTCGCCATTTTTTATCGTATCAACCTGAGCTCTAATTGATCCTCGTTTTTTATATCTTTGTAAGTGATACACGTAAGAGACGCTAGAAATCGCCGTAAAAAACAGCTGAAGCGTGCGACATCTTGTGGCCGGAGAAGTTTGAAGCGGCTTCAAGCGTTTTTTATGTGTCGGCACCGCCGCGCACGAGCCACTAAAAAAACCTTGAAGCGAAGAAGCTTGAAGCGGCGTTTTTTTGAGGTCCGTGTGCGAGAAGGCTTACTTTTACTGTCAAGTTAATTTAAACAGATTAAGAAAACTTCATCAGATGAAGTCTTCCTCGTCAAATTTCCACCTTATAAGAAGAATTTCTCCACAGAAAAGGTACTCGCTATAGGTAACCTTCCACGTTAAATCCGTTTGAATTCAAAAGTAATGAAGTAGAACGCAGTAAATAGAAATGTAAAAACCGCTAAACGCTGGTCACAGCAAAAATTCCTACACAATGAAATATAAAATCTAAAAGAAGTAAAACAAAATAATGACGAATACCTGCCGGTACCGCTTGCAGTTCGTTTTACCTGAAAAAAGAAAACATACAAGGTTAGCCACAAAACCGTTTTAGTCTCTTTCCGTTTTAGTTTTAGCCTTAGTACTAAAAATGCTATTAGCTTGATGCCTTTTACTGAATTTTCTACCAAAAAGAAATACAAGGAAAGATATTCTGGGTGAATTTGCCGTGAAAGGAACTAACACGCCGGTTGAAAGCGTCCCAAAGGGTCATGATCATCCGAGGATACCGCACAGTCTCCTCCGAAATATTTGGCCTCCATGCTGGTTTGTTACAATAGGATCTGGTGATAACAGTCATTGCACATATCATATACACATGAGTGGTGCAAGGAAGTGCAATACCGGGGCTTACCTTAACTGTCGCGAAAAATCGCGCACGAAGGACAGAGTTCCAGCGGGATCTCATTGCACTATTGAGAGAGAGACTGTCGTAACCTAGTGCCAGGCACGTCACAATCATGGCGATAAATCTTCACATTGAGGAGTCGTTAGAGAAACGCTACGGCGTCCCCACTTTCAACCTGATCCAGACATTTACCAGACTAGAGATGAGTGTTTTGGACGGTTCGTGTTTCCTGCTAAGGTAGAGAATTCAGTGGAAATCTGTCCCGCTTAAGCAACTTCCTTCTGCAAAACAGCTATGCGAGTAAAGGAAGTGACGTGGACCTTGAGAGAGAGGTAATTCTCACGCCTTTGCCGTCGAAGAAACCTGGGTTTGTAGACGGCGAGCTATTGCCATTCGCGTTCCAGGTTTGTGCGATTGTTTGAAAGAGTCACCGTGACTCAGGAATGGTGATTAGTAACTAAAGGAACTCTTCCCAGAGCGCAAATGTTCTAGATGATTAAGCATCAACAAAAGGTCACGACAACTCTTTCAAACAGTCCCTTAGCCCTGTCCGACATCTATACTGCAGTCTTACATTTTATTTCACATAAACGTACAATAATCCAGGCCAGACAAGTTAAGCAGTGGACAATGGATGATTTCTGACAGATAGACGACTCAAACCGACGGCAGCCGAACGTGCTATGATTGCTAACGATGTAGTGAATGAACTGACGCGGTCTTAGTGGGTGTGTAGGTAGGTATGTAGATTATTGTGACAGAAGGAAACAAAGTGATGTTTTACTTGTACTTCTACTAGTTTCATAGATTTCAGATATCTTAGTAATATAATAATACTGGAACTTCCAGCGGCTTAACCCGTGTAAAAACCGCTTTCTCCATACAAACTTCCAACCCCCGTTTAACCCCCTTACAGGTGGAATTTCGTAAAATCCATTCTTAGCAAATGTCTACACCCTATAAGGAACGTACTTGACTTAGTAATAGTAGTATCATTTTGTAGGCTGCGAGACGCACAGGAGTGGTCGTTGTGGCGACACTTGGGGTACACCTTATGTCTAACAGTGGCGGTCTGTCGGCTGAAACGATGATGATGATGGTGAGAGATATCTCCTGAATATCAACGTTTTGTGAACAGAGCTGTTCATCAAAACGTATCAACGTTTTGATGAACAGCTCTTGTCAAGTTGAAAAAAAAAGTTTTTAGAGCTAAGATAAGTCGTTGGATAAATCTATTATTCTCAAAGTTACATTATTTTAAACTAGAATTTGCCAGCGACTTCAACCACATCCATAAAATATAGCCAATATCACTGAGAAATAAAGCAGCTTTCTATCGGTGAAATAATTTTAGCAATCGAACCAGTACTTTCAGAGATTACCTCCTACAAACAAATAAACAAACTTTACCCCTTTATAATATTAAAAGTGTAGATATAGTTTCTAACTTAAGCTTAATAAGCCTCAACTTAGATGCTATAACATTAAAATCAATCAAACATAATTCCACGTAACCTAAATTCTGATCGAAGCATTCTCGAATAACTTCAAACGAAAGTAGCCCCATTGGGCACGAACATGTCACTATATATAGGCAACATTAGGCTTTGCCGTATGTTCTAAATACATTACATAAATACCTATTAAGGTCACACATGTGCTCATATAGATTGATTTATAACTTAATTCTATAGACTACATTGTATCATTGGTTTTATTAGGAACAGAAAGGTAAAAAAGTGTTAGATATGAATTTGATATAATATTAAAGATAAAGATACTTTTATTTTGCAAATATGAGCAACAGTAAAGATGACAGAAAAATATAGGTAACAAGTTCAGCCATATTTTACCATGTAGGCATGCAAAAGACATAAAATTTATGCAGTATAAACAAGTAAATACAAAGAAAATATGAAACTATTTATTTTTTAAACTTAAAAAATCTATCTCATTCAGGTACGCACTTAAGTTATAATATGTTTTCACCTCTAAAAAGGTTCAGACTTTTTTTCTAAATAATGATAATGGAAGCTCTTTCCAACTCTTATTAATTTTCGGAAGCCTTATCGGAGTATTACATAACAAAGTTCTTGACCGCGTATCTATCTGTATTAACGCCACAAACATAAAAACTTCGGAATTAAATTTCTTGTGGATTTCACCTGTATTCGATTATGATCGACTTAACAATGCCATGTAATTTCTTTACCACCATTGGTTGATTGGTAGAGAATGTCTCTAACTCACTGGGACATCATCACCCCAACTCACTGGGGCATTATCCTAACTCACTAGGGCATCAACCCGACTCACTAGGGCATTAGCCCCACTCACTAGAGTATTAGCCCCACGGGCCCACTCACTGGGTCATCATCCCGACTCGCTGGAACTGCACCGCTGACAGTTCCTACTCATCGAGAACTGTAAAGCTTCCGTTTCCAACGCACTGGAACTAACCTTCTACTGGCCTGGCACGCATCACGACGCATTAAGAAAACTGATTTCCAGAGGGGAGTGATGTAGCGAAATCTTCAGTACCACATAGGAACTAACAAACTCGAAATACTGCATTGTGCAATTAAAGTTCTTTGCGCGATTTGAACTCATACAACCTTATCAGCGATCTTCGATCATGAAATGCCACGAAGAACTTCGGTTGTTATGTCTGGTTCCAGCAGACATAACAACCGTCTGGTCGGGGGATCCTGCCTTTTTAACGGATGTATGTGGGACTTTCGTGAGGAAACCGGATGTGCAGAACCAAAAATTCGAAGACATGTGATATTTACCAACCCGCACTGGGCCCGCGTAGTCGATTACGGCATACGGTATTCCCTCTCTTAGAGAGGAGGCCAGAGTCCCAGCAGTGGGAACACTAAAAAGGCTGATGATGATGATGACATCTAAAGAGTTATTTGATGATTAATCAATTTATTACATGTTGCTAAAAGAGTTATGAGTTTACATGTGAATGGATGGAGAGGTAGTGGAGGGCCAAAGAAAAGATGGATGGATCGTGTGAGAAGAGATATAAAAAAAGGGAGTTAGTGATAGCGTGATGAGTGACAGGTAAGAATGGAAGAAAAAAACGTGTTGCGCCGACCCCAAATAAAATGGGACAAGGGCAGGAAGATGATGGTTATGATAAATTAATTGGTTGCTTTACATCAAACATTACAGACGCCTAAAAATTCTACAACCACAATATTTTATCAACACCACTTCAAAAACCAACTTTTTCCCATCATAAAAGCACTATAAATAAGCTATCCATCATACACAACGAGTATAGACAAGACCCGTTAACTTTTTCTTTATTTAGATCAGAGACAAGTATTGGCTATTATCCGGTAGACACTCGTTTGATGGGAATTGCGAAGCCGATTCCGCTCTGTGTTTTTGTATTGAACAAGTTGTACTAAATTGGCATTAGTGACAAAAAAATGCGCTATTTTTATATCTTGTTCTGTGTTTAGGCCTTTATGAGGGATAGTGGTGTAATTTAAAAGGCGATAAATATAAACACCGCTTTTAAGTTTAAATTAAACAGTATCTCAAATTACTGGCCGAAAAGTTGAGTCCATACATATACGTAAAGCAGGGGTCCAGCTGGGTCGAGGTCTACTGGGGCAAGGGTCTGCTTCTGAAATGAAGGCTCGAACCCGGTTTGAAAGGCAAGAAGGAACGGGGTGGATTTTTTAGCCAGCAAAAGTCTGACACTATCTCCCGCTCCGCTCAAAGGCGGGGGATGTCATTTGGATGGTTTTTAGCCACAAAAAAATGTTCATACATATCAATGTATTAAACTGTGTTATTTATTTCATCACTACTAACTTCTAAGATGTGAAGGAAAACATGGTGAGGAAACCGGCATGTCCTAGAACCAAATATTCGAAGACATGTGACATTCATCAACCCAAACTGGGCCAGCGTGGTGGATTACGGCACATTCCCTCTCCTAGAGAGGAGGCCTGAGCCCCAACAGTGGAAACACTATAAGGCCGATTATGCTATACTAAAAAGTGGTCTCTAGGCTTTTATTATAAGCTATGAGGTGAAAAGTCGTCCAATGACTTCTTTCGCTTAAGGGTTGAGCAAGAGAGCGTGTCAAACTTTTACTGACTAAAACCCTCCTGTGTCCTTCAGTTTGCCTTTGCGTTCCAAGACCATTCAGGTGTCGCATGGCATTCGGGTGTCGCAGCGGATCTGAGCCAGGGTACCCGCAGTCACCGTGACCTGTAGCAGTATGGCAGGAGCCGCTGGAAGTGGTCCTGGTAACGGCGGCAGGTCGCGGCGCGCCCGGTGCCGCGGTCGCCCGCGTCGCGCCGCGCCCGACGCCGCGCGCCCGCGCCTCTGGCCGCGCGCCTGCCGCAGCTCAGGATGAGCCCCGAGCAGAACAACGCGCCATCTTTTTTAATATTTCTTTTTATTTTTCTATCTTTGTTAAGAGAGTGTATTACATATTTGCTTACATATATTATTAGATTAGTTACTTGGTGAAGGTATACGTAGAGTAAGATAGTACGTTGATATCCTCCGTTCCTGTGACAAGAGCAGGCACAGTATCACAGACACTTTTCCGTTACTGAGTTCCGTCATGGGAGATCTACATCTCATACAATTATGTTTAGACAAATAAGTTTTTCCTTTCGTAGTCAGCAATGTCCATTAAGTATAAGTCACAGGTAAAAGAAGTTTAATTCTAGTTAGTGTTGTTCACCTATAGAACCATAGATTATATAGATTTAGTTAAAATTTTCGTCATCCGTATCACTAGACATCTTGTTAAAGTTTGTTGACGGAATACTCTTGACATGTTGTTACAGATTAAAACAAGTTACAGATTAAAACCACGGTGTCCCTTTTAGATTCCCCGTGGCCCTACTGGGTTCCTACGGTTCTAATGACATCTCTTTGAAGCGCGAGTTGAACACTACGCGTTACTAGGTTGGACGGCTAGCTACCTATCGCTCGTTATCTGCAAGCTTGAATCATCAAATATGTAGGTACAGAAGTCAATCTCTATACAAAGCGTGCTCGAGCAACGCACACATAGACACCGCTCACGGACACGATATCCCAGTAGCATCTCGGCCAACTTGTCGAACAGTTCCGGCTCAAACGCTCATTAGTGTGCGTCCAACGAGCGTAGGTATAAAAAGTGAAGTACATACGAGTAGGTACATGAGATTGTCTTCTGTACCTTTGTATTTTGTGTCTGTGTGGTCTCTATAGTATGGGTCGTTTTGATAATTTATAAGCCTAACTTCATGGTCAATTTACATATTGGCATCCCTACCATTTTAATCTAGGAAAATTACCTCAGTTAGGTTCTAATACTCACAAAGTAACTGAATTATGAAAGTTAATGGTACCCATTTCCTGCTTTACAAGTTAATCAATGTAGATTTCTAATCCGAAAGCCAAGTTATAAAAACAATAAAAATTAAAAGGGACCCTTTAAATAGCAATGTTTATTTTGATCCAGAACTTCTTTAACTGGATTGGCTTGACTTGTAATAACCAGAAAAACGTCCTACACTGTTAGTAAGACGAGTCTTGCACATTATCGTATTGTGAGGCCTTTCCATAAACAATAGTAGAAAAAAAAACTAGGCAAGCGCTAGTCGGACTCGCGCATCGAGAGTTCCGTACTTTACTTCAGTGTGTTCGATTTCCGAATCGAGTCTCGTAGGTTTTTCCGAATCGAAAAAAAAAAGTAGTAGTGTGTAACTTTTTTACACTTTTCAGCCTTTTTTTCTATACTCATGCTATGAGATCTTGCTTTATGCCAAATTCCAGGATTCTAGGTCAACCCTATAGGTTTGTTTATACGACGAAGTTGCGGGCAAAAGCTTGATATTAAAATTTTCCAGAGTTAGTAAGACTAGGCAATTTCGAGAAAAAAGCTGTTACAATTTTGCCTCTTTTCTGTACAAAGATCTTTTACAAATCCAATCTAGAGTCAGTTAGAAAAATCGGTTTCAAGAAAACGTCGGTACAGTATTGCCTCTTACCTCTAGGAAGATCTATAACAAATCCAAAATGGCGGGCAAGTCACTGTCAACTTACTTGTTAGTGCAAATTGGACCACACAAAATGGACCACTTGAATACCCTATGAGAAATAAATATTTTAGAATTGAATTGTCCACAGACGTACAGGACCATGGTATTGACCAATTAACTCATCCTACCCTCTTATAAGTATTTCTGGAGTGGTCTCCGGGTTAGTTGTGTTTCGAAAGCAAACCTATTAACCAATGAAGTGCAAACTCAATATATACCAAACTAGCTTTTGCCCGCGGCTTCACCCGCGTACATAAAATATAGCCTATGCCACTCACGAATAAAGCAGCTTTCTATCGGTGAAAAAATTTTAGCAATCGGACCAGTACTTCCAGAAATTACTTCCTACAAACAAAAAATCTTAAAAACAAACTTTACTTCTGTATAATATTCGTGTAGATTGACCACGCGACAAATTCGGTATTACAAATTAAACAAGATTATTTATGTACAGGTACAATTTAGGTGTAACAAAAATGTTTAGTGTAAACAGAACAGAGACACTTGTTCGAATGTTCAATCCATCCCGTTTCAGGCTGTTCTTCCCAGCGATGCCCTAAGCCCAGGTCCGTACCGCAACGCGCGAACTAGACCAGTGAGAGACCTCTTGTTAAAAATGCCACTGGCATACAAATATTACTCAAATACTACACTTAAATTTTAGACATAGTGGACCATCGGTAGGTAGGATTACATGTAGAATGTCATTTTGTCTAGGCTTAGACCAGATTTTGTTTTTTATTTCGTGTGAACTCATCAAATGAATCCTTCTGCTCTAGGTAGAGTGAGAGGGATTGTTGGACTTTTAGAAAAAAAAACCACTTCTATTCCTTCAGTTGTCTTTAACTTTCCAAAACCCTGGTAATTCTGCAACCTGTCTAACTCAATCCACTACTAAGACATCAAACTAGAAATGTCGAATAAAAAATTAAAATAATATGTTTGATGTCAGTTTATTATTCCCATTTACTGTCCCCACGCGGCACACGGCCTACAAAACAACGCCGCCACAAAAAAACGCTAGAAGCGGCCACAAAACGCTTACAAACGCAAACGCTTACAAATCAATAAATAACATCTGTTAACAAGTTTCTTCCGGAAATCACTTTTAATAAAGACATAACGTTATAAAGTTATGACGGATATCTCAATCACATAATAACCGCGAAATTAACAGTAGCGGATTTACCTTTCTCTTTCTTTGAACCAGAAACAAAAACAACAGTTTTTTTTTATTAAAATTGACACTGGTGTAAACCGTTGCAGAATGACGCTGTATAACATTACAACTTCAAAACGGGTACCTCGTCTTTTAGGTTCAATGAGAAATGGGCCATTTACTCTGTGGTCGTTTATGTGCTTAAAGCTAGGTTCAACTAATTTCAAACTTTTTAAAACCTCTGGAAATCCACAAATATTAAAAAGAACACCATGAAAAAATATTTTACTAAAATTTACTATATGACCAACCGTCATGCAAAAATCAAGACATGCATTGAATTAGACGGCTTCATAAAAAAAAATAGCAAATCTGACCCTAACTTGGAATTTCAAACGTGTATGTCTATGAGATTACGTCACGGAAATATTTGAAAGTTACAAAAAATAGTAATCATCATCATCAGCATGTTCCCACTGCTGGGACTCAGGCTTCCTCTCTTGGAGAGAATGGGCCGTAATCCACCAAGCGAGCCCAGTGCGAGTTTGTGAATGTCACATGTCTTAAATTTTTTGGTTCTAGGACATGCCGGTTTCCACAAGATGTTTTTCTTTAACGTTTAGAGGTGATGAAATAAATTACACAAAGTAAGATTGCTCCTGGCTGGGTTCAAACCGGCGACGTGCAACTCGTAAGTCGAGGCCGTACTACTCGGCCACCATTGCTCTCACAAAAAATAGTAACGCTTGTTTTTTAAAAGGGCCTCGCAAAAACAAAAATCTTGGATGTTATTTTTTTTTTTCCGGAGTTTATACAAAATACACAGTGATAACAACCGGCTCTTAAGTGGCCGAACAATGTGCAGACTTTTAGAAATATATTGAGGTACAGAAAGATCTTTTCCGCAACGGAATAAGGTAATGGGCGTCGGCGTAGCACAAAGATGTTGCCGTGTGGCGGCAGTCATGAATGGTCTTGCATATCCCGTTTTGAATATTATTAAAGTATCGAAAAGCTGTAAGTCATATAAACTTGCATTATTTTGACTTATACAACGTGTAACGTTAAATGCGCAAAACCTGAAAATACTTTGATCAGAATAACGAGCAGAATCAATTAAACCACTATTTAATATAGGTTACATTTTTCAAAAAAATCTTGATTAAAAATATCGTCCTGTCTATTTATGAATAGGTCAAGCCATCACGTGCGCAAACCCGCCGAAATAGGTAAACAAACAAATGGTTGCTGTCCAATCAAATTTTCTCATACACGGGATAATAAAAGTTCTTATTTCAATGCAGATATTAATTTTAAACAAAGTAAAACTGCACATAAAACCTTTAATTTTTTCTTTTCACAGAATTAGGTCTGGTGTCTGAGGTTTTGCGCATTTAACGTTACACATTGTATATAAGTAAGCTTTGTAATTTTCCCGCTGCTCAGGCGTCTTCTCTAGGAGAGGGAATGGGCCGTAATCCATCACGCGGGTCCAGTCTCAGTCATATTTTCAAAATTTTTGTTTCTAGGACATGCTGGTTCCTTCATGACATTTTCCTTTATCGTTTTAAGAGCAGTGGTGATGAAATAACTTACACAAAGTATAGCGACTCCTACAAGGTGGATCGATGACCTGGTGAAATTTGCAGGAATCCGATGGATGCGGGACGCACAGGATTGATCATTGTCGTGCCCCGGTATGAAGGCTAGAAGGAACGGCGCGGGGTTTTTAGTCAGTAAGAGTCTGACACTATCTCCCGCTCCACCCAAGAGCGGGTTTTGTCAAAGATGATTTTCCCCGTCGCGTCGACAAAAAAAAAGGATCGATCATTGTGGCGATACTTGGGGGAGTCCTATGTCCAACAGTGGACGTCTGTCGGCTGAAATGATGATGATGATGAAAGCGACTGTCTAGGTTTAAACCCATGACTTACAACTTGTAATTTAGGGTCGTTACCAATGAGCTACCGTTACTTCTTTGCTAAAAGATAAAAAAAATATTATCTCATGAGGACAAAAGATACTGTCCGTAAAAACTTATGTACATATTACCAACCATACACAGTTTACACACACACAAATCGGGTATACCCAACCCAAATCGTGTTCGATTCGACCTAAATCTATCCACCATATAATTATTCTAATAAAATAGAAAATCACCGTTCAAATTACCCAGCCGAATCATTAAAACAAATGCCAAGTAATTAAAATTTAACAATGTCACGAAAACATTTAATTGAATGGCCTCACTAACATTTTAAGCGAGAGTAATCAATTTGATGCTGTTCAGTTATAGTCAAAAAATAATTTTGAAGAGAAAAATTGTTCGTCGAGGCGCGGATATACCTATAAAGAAGCGTGAAATGACTTAGTTTACGCCGAAAAAAGCCGCTAAATGCAAGTTTTTAGATAAGAAATCCAGTGAATAGCTTTAAAAATGACTTACTGACGATTCGGACACAGTGTCCAAATTGACACATATATATTTAAATATTTTTTTCATTGATTGTCAATCGGAAATCGTATTTTAAACCTTTTAACAGACAATCTTAATAACAGTACAGTATTCGGTATATTTTATCTGATTATACTAAAGTACAGTCAGATAAAAAGTTTTTAAATAAATACATTAGTGCTGGATTAAAGGCGGCAACTTCGGGTAATAAATTTCTATAAATTATATTTTAAGACTTTTTTTATTTGACTGAACTAAATAGTTTCAATAAATTTGGTGGTGTCCGAATTCTCATAGAAAAAAATATTGAAAACAAAGGGTGTTCATTTGGACACTGTGTCCAAATATATTGTGTCCTAACAGTCAGTAACTATTAAAAATGTAGGTCCAGATTTTACGCCACATTTAAATTGAGATACTCGCTGTGCAAGTACAAGAAAATCAGGACTGTAAAAAGTAATTATGACTGTGTTTCTTAATTTACTTTTTCTTGGATTTTAGGGTTTCGTACTTCATTTGACATAACGGAAATCTTCTTATAGGATCACTTTATTGTCTATCTGTAGACTTTCCGTCGGTCAAGACCATTTTTTAAAAACACGTGAACGTGAACGCTCGGTATACCTATATAATTAATAGGTACTCGTCAAGACAAATCATACGAGCCCAAACTCGATGAGGTTGTGTTGTTTAACTAACAAGTTTCTATAGCCACCTTCTGGTTTCATCATCAGGTCAGCTCCATGTCATAATAATTTTGCATTATATTAGATTTACACTTGCATGCAAAATTACAGCTCAATCGGTAACCGGGAAGTGGATAAAAAATTTGCAAGATTTACAGACAAACATCGGGACAGGCGAAACTAAATAAAATCTTGTAATAATCAAAACCATCGTTACCGCACTCAACGAAACAAATGCCAAACACAAACTAGCAATTAAAAAACAAAAGAAAATCAATTATCCATTCATTAGGCTAAACCAGAAACAAATAAAATTTTCCATTACAAAAACCCCGCATAGTACATTGAGAGGTACCATTATACTGAAACTTACAACTTGACTTGGCTCGACGTACCATTTCCAGTATAAACTGACCTCGTACTGTAGAAACTTTCTGTATAAAGACAGGTCCACCTGTATTGGAAATAGTAGCTTGATTTGTACCGTCATGATACCTTAGGTACTTCTTGACTATTACTCATAGGATTATTCACGGTCTGAGCATTCGACTTCCCACTGTTAACAATGACAATATTATCTTACAAAACATACAAATGTATGCAGAATCAATGGGCACATCATATGCTGGATGTATTTTTAGACGAGTGCCGAAGGTTGGACACGAAGAAGATACAATGGATGAAATGTGTATAAGATAATATAGCTGGAATAGAGGTGACTAATGAAAAATATGCTAGCAAAAAAATATGGATGGAAGAAAATGTACGCTCGTTGGGAGATAGTTTTGGCCTACTGTTCACGGACGCGTAGCTTCATAGATGCGTCATTATACGCACACCAAGCGCCTGGCTAGATTTGGACCCGCGACCTACAACTCGTAAGTTGGGGCCGCTACCACACGGCCATCACTGCGCTCTGCTAATGCTGCTATTTTCCACGGGGCCTATATACTCGTACCTAGCTTCATAGACGCGTATTCATCATTATACGCTTGGTGTACGCCTGCGTGAAGCTTCTGCGTGAAGTTACGCCTCCGTGAAGACCATTTGCTGGGGGACGAGTCTATGTTTCCTGATACCTACTATCTGGGGGTTTACTTCGTGAAAAGTTTACTCTAGCCCAGCGTGCACCATCGTTGACCACATCGTCGCTTTCTGTCGCTAATTAAACCTAGCGTATAAATATCTACAATATAATAAAGAGATAAAGATTTTTCTATTTTTTTTTGTTTGTAGGAGGTAATCTCTGGAAGTACTGGTCCGAGTGCTAAATTTTTTTCACTAATAGAAAGCTGCTTTATTTTTGAGTGGCATAGTACTTAGAATAGTATTTATGTACGCGGGCGATGCTGTAAGCAAAAGCTAGTCTACAATAACAAAAATGTCGTGCTAGTCAATAGGACCTCACTGGGATTTATAGTAAGCACATAATAGGGTATAATTCTTACAAAAAAAAAAAAAAAATTATTCGTCAGAGTATATTATTAAAAAAACTTGGACACGATTTTAATCTTTTGTTACATTAACAAAAAATGGTTAAGTGCGAATCAAACTTGCGCTCTGAGGGTTACGTACAAACTTACATAATGAAAACAGTTCATGCGGGAGCATTGAGTTACGAAGATTTTTCCCGAATCGCAAATAAAGTAATTTTTTTTTGTGACATAACTAAAAATTTAGAGTTTTCAGATTTTTTCCTATATTGTGCTATGAGACATGAGACCTTCCTTCATGCCAGATTTCAGGATCCTAGGTTAACGAGTAGTATGAATATTGATTCCCTTGAGTGTCAAAATATACGTTTTGGCGACATAAACAGCCGTATCTTTTTGTTCGTTATTTTAGAAGTCTGATTTTTTCACAGCTTCAAGAGACTATAGATTTGAAAATATGGTTTTGATATCAACTCAATACCTCCACGACCTCCACGTGTTCCGGAGATAAAGGGGCTTACAGACAAATAACAAAGTGACCTATAAGGGTTTCGTTTGTTCCTTTTGAGGTACAGAACCTTAAAAATGAAGACTGTTGAAAGTTGCGTGTTGACTGTTTTGAAGGTACTTGAATTGCGCATGACGTCACTTCTTGGGACACTTTTTACCTAGAAGTGACATCACAATACCCCACTTTTGAACTTTGATGATTTGATAAAGTAGAAACATAAGTTCAACATTTTTGGAATGAATACCTTGCGGACCGCAGGCCGTGCGGCCACGGTTTTTTTTTTATAAGGTGGGAGATCATCCAATGAGTTCTCCCGCAGCTGGAAGGTCTTTTTCGAAACGCTTAGTCCAGCCCGTAGAGGTGTCCACAACGTAAGGGTGGATACTCACCGTTCGTTGGCCGGTTGAATAATGATGATGATTTTTTTTTCGTCGATAATACATAGTTTCTTTTGATAAACATCATAATTAAAACGATAAAAATAAAGCTTAGTATTACTAAAATAAAACTGTTTTCAATTATCATTAAAATAAACCTCGAATACTGCGCCTAATGATCTTACAGACAAAAACATAGATTTTGATGTGTTTGCGGAAGATAGAGATAAATGTATGACTATGTATTACCTAACTAGTTGCTCCCAGCAGCATCGCCCGCGTCATAGCAGAAAATTATCCCAAGAGAATATACTTCCGGGATAAAAAGTATCCAATGTCCTATTTGACTGGCCTGTTGGTCTAGTGGTTAGTGACCCTGACTGCTATGCCGGAGGTCGTGGGTTCGATTCCCACCCAGGACAAATGGTTGTGTGATGAGCATAATCATTTGTTCTGTGTCTGGGTGTAATTTATCTATAATAAGTATGTAGTTAGAAATATATAAGTATGTATAACAGTTGTCTTGTACCCATAACACAAGCTCTGCTTAGCTTGGGACTAGACAGCGTTGTGTGGTAGTTATGGAATATTATTATTAATTACATCAAAACATTTACATGTATAATTTTTATGTGATGTCCAGACAACTAAAAGCTTCTACAAATTTATTATATCTATCTATATTATTATATAATATTTTAATTTTACTTTTGTTATTTTTATAGATTTTTATTTTATTGTAGTGTATTTTATATACGTACGATATAGAAAAGCGTCGTTCAATTAAAAATATATTTATATATACTATATTATCTTGCCATCTGGCATTTAATATCATAGCTTGACTACCAATTTAGAATTAAAACACTGCTACTGTCATATTAACTCCCAAAATTGACATTGGTAACTCATATTTCTGTCAACAATGGTCATGAAACTCATATTAGTCACAGAAGACGGACCATAAACAGACTTCAAATAAAAAACGCATCTAAAATACAGAGTATGTAGGTAGGCACCCCATTCATAAGTCGTTAGCCATATTAGTAGGGGTCAGTGACCTGGTGAATTGTGATCGACTCACGCGCAACTCTATAGTTTGTATTGTTGTTTTTAAGGCTCGCTGGGTTATGGTTGAGCTTGAGAACTTTAGTGGGATTTGTGGAGTTTTTTTTTCTTCTCTGCTCTTTATTTGATCTTATGTATCTTTAGGTATGTCTAAAAATTAATCCCTATTTCCTCAAGTCTTACCATAACTTTGTCGCTATGAACGATTTCACTGTTGTCATGAACTTTTTTTAATGCTTGGTAGAATATGTTTTTTTTTTTTTTTTTTTAAAGAAGGCCTCTTTAAAATATCTCAAAACGTAAGCGTTACTCAAAGGTCTTAGGTGTGCTATTTCAACATTTGGCCAATCCATCATTCATTATATATATCTTAAGTCTGACACTCCCTCTCGCTCTACGCAAAGCGGTAGGAATTATGAATTTTACACAAAAAAAGCACAGATATCAACAACACTTTGCCTAACTCGGGAATCAAACGTAGTACCCCATGCTCAGCGACCACTACACCAATAGAGCAATATAAAAAAACCAAAAATACATTCAAATAACTATTCCCTAGTACTTTACGTAATAGTTCCATGGTTTTCATCATCACGCTTGGTGCTCCAAATGATTGGTGCATTATGGTACAGCTGTGTGGCCATTAAAGTAGCGGTTACCATCTGTCATTTCCGTTGTGGTATTTTTGTTTGTATTCAATAGCTTGGAACGATGACTAATTACAGTACAACAGAATATAATTAACTTTATTGTACACCAAAATAATAACACATCTGTTTCTTTATACATAAAATATAGCCTACACATGTCACTCAAGAATAACGCATTTCACTCACATATCACTCAAGAATAACGTATAAAAAGGAATATTATAATGATATTCTTCAACTATCACACAACGCGGTCTAGTCTTAAGCTAAGCAGAGCTTGTGTTATGAATCCTAAACAACTGGTAAACTTTTCTTCCTGTCCTTGTCCCGTTTTATTTGGGGTCGACCCAACACGTTTTTTTCTTCCATTCTGTCACGCTATCAACAACTCGTTTTGATTTCATGTCACTTCTCACACGATTCATCCATATTTTCTTTTCCTCCCTCTCCCCCTCTATCCAAGGTAAACATACTTTTATATTTCTAAATACATATAAATTATAGATAAATTACACCCAGACACAGAACAAATGATTATGCTCATCACACTAACATTTGTCCTGGCTTGGAGCCGAACCCACGACCTGCGGCATAGCAGTCAGGGCCACTGACTACTAGATTAACAGGCCAGTCAAAATAAATAAATCCTTTTACCATACCTATCAACGATTTTATTGACACGGTATAAAAATATACTTAAATAACCATAGACGCATTGGTATACCACGCTTACTGCACAAGAAAATTATAGTGCATTATGGCCCTACCACGGAGTGGCCATGAGAACAGCGGTGGCCATCTGTTACATCCGTGATTTACTCTTTAAGGCTTCAAGTGACGACATTTTAGGGTTTTTATTTAGGTAGACTTTGGTTTTAGGGTTCTGTATCCAAAAGGTGAAAAATGGAATCCTATAACAAAAGAGTCCATTGTCTGTCTGTCTGTATCTCATGAAGTGTTCAAAGTTAGACAGTTTTTTTTTTCGTTGGGTAAAAATCATCTAAATGACATCTCCCGCTCTTGAGCGTAGCGGGAGATAGTGTCAGACTCTAACTTACTAAAAACCCACCCCGTTCCTTCTTGCTTTTACTAACTATACCCTGGCCCCAGTAAGCTTCGACCCAGCTGAGCCCCTGCTGTTGCTGACAACTCCTTGAGGCGCGCGAAAACAGTTCGCCAAAGTTAGACAGTTGAAATTTTCACAGGTGAAAATTTCTGTTGCCCCTCTAACCACAAATACTCAAATTTTATAAATCAACAAATCCCATACAACAAGCGTGTCTTTTTTGCCGTCAACACGCACGATACGGAACGTACTCATACGCGAACTCAACACGTACTTGGCCGGCTTTTTGTGTGTTTTAGTTTTTTAACAGATGTTTAAAATACAGGAAGTTGGAAGTCAGGCGGTGTTAAAGGATGCACAATTTGTGTTTTTAAGCATCTTTTTGTTGCGGACGGAACTGTCGAAGAATTTACAGTTAAATGAACGGTGGGAAACCATACAAGGATTCAAATATTAGACTAGTTTAAATATGTAATTCTGCTAAGTTTTCATGAATGGACTGCAACGATTTTAGAAAAAAGAAAAGACGTTTTTTAACACACGTTTGATGAACAAGTCAGTGATAAATTACAAAGGGTATTTTTTTATGTTTCTGCTAGACTCGGCCAGTTTAATTGGGTTTCTCTGAAGACCCGGATCCCCGACTCCCGAGGCCTTCGTCCCCGAAGACCCCGAATGCGATAAATATTTTATTCATTTTTATTATTTTTTCTGTTGTTTTCAATTTGTACGCTCTACATAAAAAGTGCTAGTGTAAATATCATTTTTGTAACGATTTTTACATTATTTATATTTATGATTTTGTATATTTTTTTAAATAAACTTCTGTTTTGTATTTATTATTGTTATAGTTGATTTCTGCATGTTTTGAGACTTAATGTTGATAATAATTTTATTATAATCCTTTAATAAGCAATTTTAATTTACAATTTAATGTGATGTTTACACTTCAAAAACAGCAAATTAGTTTCACTTTTATAAAAAAGTGAAACTAATTTTGCACGTTACAGTTTATTTTAGCCTACTTACCTACAACTTTATTACATGACCGCCACTCCAGAATATTTCGGCCTCAACGAAAATCTGTGCTGCAATGTGTCGTACCGTATTGCCAATTAATGGCGATTTTTCGGGTTATATCAGTGACTTTGGTTCTCCTACAAACCTACTTCAAATCAAGGCTCCATCTTACCAAAATTTTCACTCACTCAATTGAAAAACAAAAAAAAAAAATAGAGCAACAATTTACGTAATATCAAAAAGCACTTTTCTGCAGAGCTATCAGATACGCTCTCATCGCCACGCTCAATGCTCGCGATGATTGTCAGACGAGCATTATGGCTTCACCGCAGCGTGCCCACGAGAACCGCGACAATTACTCGCTTCCGCTACGTTTTGTGGCCCCATCCTGTACTTGTGGGAATTTTATGATGGTGGTTTTTTTGGGTTCTGTACCTCTACTGTTCATTTGTTATGTCTATCAGCGAACTGTATGCTGTATCGTATGCATGGATGATTTTTTTGCGATATTATGACTAATTAATAATAATAATTATTATTATTATTTGGAGGTATGCGGAACAGAGAGGAAAGTCCCACATACCTCCGTTGAAAGGGGAGGATCCTCAGACCAGACAGGTGTTATAGTCTGGTGGGCTACTGCCCGATAGATGATGTCGGGCTGTCGTATATGTTCAAATCGCGTGAGAACATTGATTGCGCGATGCAGGATTTCGTATTTTCTTCGTAGTTCTTATATGTCGCTACAATTATTAAATACCCAAGCTTATTCTATTTCAATTATATAATAATGTATAAAATAAAGTTTGCATGCCATGCCACAGGCTAAATAGAATTTAAACATATCATAATGTAACATGACAAACAAACCATCAATTGTAATTACTAAAATGATTCTGATTTTTGGACCATGAATTTCCACTGGTGCGGGATTATTCAAAAGAGTTACCATGGCCTTAAAACGGGAAGAGCAACTGAAAGAACATAGATACGTTTTAGTCAGTAAAAGTCTGATACTCTTGTGACTTTACGATTTCCTGTATTAAATAAAAAGCTGTAAAAGTTACAAAGTTGAGCAGTGTAAATTTCCACTGGAAAGCGAAGGGCAACTGAAGGAACACAGGTGGATTTTAATCAGTAACGTGAAACTTTTGTTCCACCGAGAGCAAAAAAAAATTATTGACGATTTTCCACATAAAAAAAAAATAACCGTAAAAGTAAGATAGTTCTTTGACATTTTTAGTGTAAATACACACTCTAAAATTTCTAGTATTGTCACTATAATAATATTTAATAAAAGAATATTTAAAACTTTTGGAGGTACGAGAAACAGAGAGTGAAAACCCACATAGGGTTTTCACTCTCTTTTTCTTGTGGCTGTTGGAGGATCCTTCCTTTTCTTCCGTTGAAAAGGGAGGATCCTCCGACCAGACGGGTGTCAAGTCTGGTGGGCAACTGCCCGGCAGTGACGCCATAGGAATCGCTACATACTAGAAGGAACTCCCATATACAAGTTACCCAAGTGATTTTTTCCGTTTATGGTACAGAACCCTTTGTATAAAAGTCCTACTTCCACTTGATCGATTTTTTAAAAAGATGTTATTTCTCACCTTCTCTCAATTTATATGGATATGGGTTTAGGATATTACATGAATCTTTTTTATTTTTTGTTAAGACACATTTAGAAAAGACAACGGCTTTAGTCACGCGATATTTCGACTAGTTTTGTAACAGAACGGATATTATATTCATGAATTAATCACGAGTCATATGAATATAAATAACATACCATCACAACACGCCTGTATTACCTAAAGAGTTTTGTAGACTTGATTCAAGATCCTTTGGTTGGACCGAAGGCGTCTACTGTAGTCACCCATTGTGATAGGTCCTGAGCTTCGCACCTGCCATGCCAATCCCATAGTCGTAGATTCTGCCAGGTTTTGCTGAGAACAGCCACGCGTCCTTTTCCCTTGAGGATTCCAATTTAACACCTGTATAGATAACTGGTCGGAATCCATCTGAAACGTGTGACCGCCTATTCCCTCTCTCTCATCTTATCTACACTATCCACCACACGGGATTTTCGCGCCCCGCACATATTCCGCGTGCGTATTTCCCTGGCAATACATAACGCATGCAGAGCAAATCTGCTTGTGTAATGTAATCTGCACGATATTAAAACTCCCTAAGACACTGACATAGTTTTCAGGTTTATTTACGAATTATTTAATGTGGAATGTTCTGTTTTTTTTTTTAATATTACCTCTTCAGGAGCCTAGGGTTCTGGATCTAAGGAAGGCGTACGAGGAGTCGAAGCTAACTCGCGGAGGCCCCTTAGACACATTTCACGCAAGGTGGTACCAACCGACGATTATCCAATGGGCTAGTTGCCTAAAAAAATGTAATTAGTCCGTCTTTTAGATTATTCAAAAACAAGGGACATGTATTTTTTTATTTGTAAATTAAACCAAAAATGACAAAGATATAGCCCATTAAAGTTACGTGTAACGTCACGCCGCCGCCTAAATTTTTTCGCAGGGGGTGACGTCACACGTAACTTTAATGAGCTGTATCTTTGTAATTTTTTGTTTAATCTAAGAAAGAAAAAATACGTGTCTAATATTTTTTTATAATCTAGAACACGGACTAAATAAAATGTAGTTATTTTGACCCAGGAAACTACCCTATTATCCCTGTACCTATACGCTATGCTGGCTATGCTGGCTTTGCCCGGTTGGAGAAAAACTAATGTTGCTGTAGGTAAAGGCTACCACTGCCACGGCAAAAAAAAAACTGCATTTTGTAAATTTTTCCATCACTAAAATTCTTGCAGGACATTCACAGTCCTCGACCTCACTCCGGTACAAGTTAAATGAGGCGTAAACAACCTACATATTGTATAATATGTATAGCCCATGACCCACTTTAGGGCTCGCCCTAACCCGTGTCGCAATCAAATGACGTCATATATGCACTGACCTTTATATGTTTAGGGTATTTTAAGGTGATGCCTCTCCTTGGGGAGGAAGGGACTCATTCCTATACTCATAGGGAAAAAAGGAGACAAAAAAGGTAATTTATAATAACCAACATATAATCACACAGTAACACAAATATTTTAAAGGAAATAAATTGTTTGAGTGTGTGGGTGTGTACTTTGTTTGTGATTTCATCACGCTGAAATAGCTGAACAGATTTGACTGAAATTTCGATCGAAGAGACCATATCCTGGAATAGAATATAGGATTTATTTTTATCAAGCCATGGTTCAGAACAAGGGAGCCAGTTAGGGCCGATGCCTGCCAGGGCTGCGGATTGTTCAAAGGAGTTACCGTGACCTTGGACCTCAAAACCCACTCCTGTTCCTTCGTTGCCTTTCGTACCGGGGCCAAATCTTTCTTTCAGAAGCAGACCCTTAGCCCCAGTAGTCTTCGACCCTGTTGAGACCCTACGATTTGCTGACAACGCGTGCGGCCTCATCCTTGCTTCGCAGAAAGAGGTGGCCCCCTGCCACTCCTCGCTCTAGACCATGGCCTGTACCAAGGCCCGGCGGGAGAGATCGTTGTTAGAAGTAATCATATCCGTAAGTATGACCGTGGCATCACCGCGGGCCCTAACAGAATACCAGCGCTGCGTTATTTATTTTTATAGATATCGCAGCATATGCTGAGTTAGGTGCCGTTTTGACCTTGCACAAATTCTTCTGTGTTTATTGTACCTATTTTTTAATTTATATTTTTAATATATGTGAGGTTCAAATAAACGGTTTTCTTTCTTTTTTTCTTTATATAAAATAGTAATCGTTGGCTCGCGTCGGCCGACGGTGCTTGAACGACCAATACGTAGCCGGGCGTGACGACTCAGTCACATTCAATACTCACAAAATAAAACTAAGGGCTATGAAATCACGGGGATACCATACAAACACCAGAGCCGCCACACGTCCAAGCTGGTCGCGCCACCAAATTGGTTGCGCAAGAAAACGGACACCAGCCCCCCTAGCCAAGTTACAACTGTTTCGCTTGCATTGAACGCTTTGAGTTGGCTACGCCCCTGATTCTTTTGTTCTGACAACGTGACTGAGCGTTGAGATGACGTCATTCCTATACATTTGAAGTTTTCTACTAGCGTTAACGATTGCAGATTAGCAACTTATCTAGGGGTACAGGTGAGTAACACTCTATAGCGCTTGTATAAATTTTGTTGATAGCCTAAAGATAAATATTGCCCTTAGAGCTCGGCGCGCCTAATAAATTTTAACTTCAATAACAAGAAACGCATAAATAAAGACATTAAGGACTGACTTCCACGTAACGTCGGGTCATCGATCGGTTGTCATTATGGAAATATCCTGAGAATCAGCAGGTGACAGCTGGTATCATGGCTGTCATTCACCGTCAGCCTGAAGAGTTCAGGACATGAATAATTTACTCATAATAATACGAATGAGCATGGTTAGTGGAAAAATTGCAGCTTGTCAAGCTCCCACTGCTGGGTAAGGAACTCCGTAGTGATATGGCTAATGATGATCAGCGTGCTATGTGTTCCAAATACAGTTGGTGACGGTTCCTTCTTAAGGGAATGTAATTCGACAAACATTTTCACAGTTTTTGATAGTCAAAAAAAAGTCAAAATATTTTATTTTATATTCACATAGGTAGGCCTATGTGAATATTGGCACTTATAAAACGTCAGAAGCTAGTGCACGGTTCCAAATTGGTCGTTTCCTATGGAGAAAAACCGGCAAAAAGCAAAATACAACCGCTCTTACGCGATTGTGAAGTTAGTAAACCTTTTTCATTAGATATTTTGGAAACACAGTATCTGGTGGATATTATCAAGACTTCTTTTGAAATCAATTCATAATTTTTTATAAAACTAATCCAGTAAAGACCTCTGAAAATCTGCTTTTTTGCATGAACTTTGACACTTCATAATTTACTCAAAAATTTAAAAAGTTAAAAAAGTATAACAATAGAAATTTTACAAATTTTATTAAGCTTCTAAAATTGTCGACAATTGTTTTCAAACACTTTTAACAGTTAAAAAATAACACGTATTTCCTGAAACAAGTTTTGTGAAATTTTCGAGTAAAATCAAGGAATAACTGGATGCTAACAGAGTTTTCAGATTGCCTCTTCGTCAAACATCGCGTTGGATTGCGCTAAATTAAGCTACAAGCTTTTAAACAATGCTCGATGTTGACGATAGGCGAGTGGAAAAGGATCCTCTTAAGGTAGAGGTCTCATCTCATGCAAAGAAGGAACAAGCTTGGTTCGCAATGATTTAAGAACAACAATAAGAAAATCCTATTTCATATCTTTTATCCTTTAATCCTTTATCCTGTAGCACACAAATGGCATATATGCCAGTGCCGTGATCATATATGATCACTGAGCACATATTTGTGCTTATTTATTATTTCATTATTCTAGACTTATATTAACTATTATCTTATGCCACCGGCTTTGCCCTCGTGACAATAGATAATATTATCCCAAGGAAATATACTCCTGACCTATGAAGTAATAGCTTTTGCCTGCGGCTTCGCCCACGTACATAAAATATATCATTCAACCTATGTCACTCAACAATAAAGTAGCTTTCTATCGGTAAAACAATTTTCGCAATCTTAATTTCTATAATTCAAACAACAAAATATAAAAACAAACTTTACCTCTTTATAACATTAACTAAGTGTTAAGATATTTTGTCCTATTCCTGGACAAGGTCTACCCGTATCTACTTTCATCTCAATCCGTCCAAACGTTTAAGCGTAAAGGAGTAAAAAACATACAGACACACAAACTTTCGCTTTTATAATATTCAGTGTGGTATAGTCAAAACGGTTGCACCACAAGACAAAGGTATGGTCACACACCGTAACCTACCATTGCTGGTTCGCTCAAGTGAAAACCTATTTGTATGGTTGTTTGCAACATCTTCTCTATTGTCGGTGTTCGTCCGCTATTAAACTTGCCACATAAGATTTTGTAATATCGGAATTGTTTCATCCGACTTTGAAATAAAAAGGTAATCGTTCGAGTAGCTGACCATTCGGACAGTGTCCAAATTGCCACATTTTTTTTTTTTTTTACTGACAATTCGGACACACTGTTTAGTACAAGCAGATAAAAAAAATGAAGATATATAAAACCATTTTTCCTTCGAGTAATTTTCTTTATTTTCTTTAATTTTTTTTCTTTACAATATCTATACTAATATAATGAAGAGGTAAAGTTTATGTTTTTTTTTGTTTGAGGCCTGTTTTTTCGGTGGCAAAAATCATCCAATGACAACCCCCGCTCTTGGGTGGAGCGTGAGATAGTGTCAGACTCTTGCTTACAACAACCCCACCCTGTTCCTTCTAGCCTTCATACCGGGGCTTGAGTTCCTTTCGGATAATCCTGGCCCCAGTAGGCAGAGAGGAGGCCTGAGTCCCAGCAGTGGAAACATTAAAAGGCTGATTATGCTATAATGCACTTCAGTTTGAACCCACGATACACAGCTCGTAAGTCGCAACCATTACCAATGGGCCATCACAGTACAACAAAACTACATGTTTTACTATAAAGCTTAATCAAGTACAATTCCAAAACACCACACAAAAGAAAAATCCAACAATCGCAAGATTTTCACACTACAATGATTTATTACAAAATATAGCCATAATGAGTTTATTACGTCATACGTAATTTCATTGTGTTTGCTTGTATTGTGTGAATCTAAAATGTACTTGCTTCTGCTACCGACTGCGCCCGCGTGCTTTATATTTCTTTTTTTATGACATCAGTTGTGTCCCACTGCAAGAGAAAGCAAAGGTAGCCTTTGAAACCCTTCCTTCTCTCCCTCTCTATGTCCTTAGGCGTCTATTACATCAACAGGAGCCCAGCTGGGTAGAACCCTACTGGGGCCAGGGTTATCCGCAAGGGAGCTCGAGTCCCGGTATGAAGGCTAGAAGGAACGGGGTAAGTTTTTAATTAGTAAAAGTCTGACACTATCTCTCGCTCCACCCAAGAGCGGGGGTTGTCATTGGATGATTTTTGCCCACCAAAAAAAAGGCGTCTATTACACAATAGATTTTGTTGTCAGTTTTACTACAGTCAATGTTTTGATTGACGAAAAACCTACCGTCTAATGCGATGATTGACGTTTGCATAGTACTGACTGAGGAAAACAGTCATTTATAATTGATAGAATTGATTGACGCCTGCATGACCGTGTACTGGACGTCTAAGCCACATCTGGCCAGTCCTTTAGGTGAGAGGTCAACTCGTTACGCCAACTCCTTCTGACCCGCCAGTTGGTCAAAAATTATAGCAATGGAATTTATATTGTAACATAATTTACATATGTGGTGCTAATTAAACATCCCCTACATCCCCCACATCCCCCCCATACAATGTAGGGGATTTCGGATGCGGATCAGAATTAAATAAGTCTCAAATAATTCCTCGTAGTGTTCTCTTTTATATTTGTGGATTTCCAGAGGTTTAAAAAAGTTCAAAATGAGTATAACCGGGCCTTAAAAACAGACAGAAAGACAGTTACCTCTGCATTGATAACACTGCATGGTATTAATGAACAATGTAGATAGTATGTACATACTCGTACATTATGTATGTGAGTATGTATGTGTGCCATGTAATGACATGCACATTGCATTATTATAATGTACTAGCGACATGTTTATGACAATAATAGCATTTAATAATACATCAGTATTGTTATAATAGGTCAAGTCATAGGTGTAGAGGAATAATTTATTAAATAATGTTACTATGTATGCTTCGTTATCTTATAGGTACATTGAAGAATTGTTAGAATATTAACCCTTTCAATATTATCACCTTTATTATGGTGACAAACAATCAGATAACTAGGTAGTCTCTCTCTGGGTGGGGCGAAAGGGATTATCAAACCTTTTTCTGACTATAACCCATCCGTGCTCAGTCAGTTGGCCACTGCGTTTCAGGTCCGCGGTGACTCTTACGGATAATCCTACAATGTTTAAAATAATCAAAGTAACCGGTGATCTTTTGATAATACTAACTGTGGAGTTTAGTTAGCAAAAGTCTGACACTCCTTCCCGCTCAAAACAGACCGGAAGACGTTATTAGATAACAACCCACATGAAAATAGAACACAAAACGCGTTTATTTTTAAATTGATATAAACTAGTGCTTGACCGCGAAGTGCAATCCCACCTGATGGTAAACAGTGATGCAATCGTTGATGGTGAGGCGCATTAATTTATTAAGAGCGTATTCACTCTAGCCTTAAAAACACCCAAATTTGAATCGATACAAATGAAATTTTAATTGTATTATTATAAAACATTTGTAATGTTTTTTTTTTGCAAACATCTCGTCATTTTGAAATTATTAACTTTCTATATTTTCATTATTGTTCCTATTTATTTTGTGTAAATAGCGTAGTAATTGTAAAAAGTATTGATTTCTTTCAAAATATTAATTTAGTTTTTAAGTTGTGTATTTATATAGTGTAATTTACCGATTGTTTCAACACATTTATTCATTTACTGTAAGTGAAAACTTGTAATTGGCTTTAGCGTTATTATCATAACTTATTATGTTTTTATTAGCTGTAAGTTTTCCACATATGATAAAATTAGCTTTTGCCCGCTGCTTCGCCCGCGTTTTAAATTAAATATAGCCTGTCACTTAGGAATAAAGCAGCTTACTATCGGTGAAAAAATTAAAGCTATCGGACCAGTAGTTCCAGCGATTACCTCCTACAAACAAAAAAAAAAAAAACAAAACACAAACTTTACCTCTTTACTATATTATCATCAGCCATTTTAATGTTCCCACTGCTGGGACTCAGGCCTCCTCTCTAGGAGAGGGAATGGGCCGTAATCCACCACGCGGGCCCAGTGCGGGTTGGTTTCTATATTAGTGTAGATAAATAAATAAATTTAGCTCTTCAACCGTGATAATTAGAGACACAATAGAAAAACAATGGGTGCGTGAACGCCGGCGTTCCCTTGGGGTTTAATTGTATATCAATGGGTTTAATGAATTAAATAAATGAATGCGATGGTCTATTAGTAACTAAACACATTCCATTAAAGTTCGTCTCAAAATCAGTCACTATCATTAAATCACATCTCTGTAATTTAAACTAGATTTCAAACAGCGCAGATTCTCCTAGCTATCCAGCATCACATGTCCCAGAATGCGAGGTCCCGCAGGCACTTACGGGACCATGACCGGCCACAATCAGACCCTCAAGGCTTTAGGTCGAGGGAAAGCTTTCTGTACCATTTGTGATAGAGACGATAACGCGATTATACGATTTATGATACCATTGTTTTAATTGGTTAGTGTGAAATGGTTGAGGTGAAATGCGGGTCGAAATTTTACTAGTTAGATTCGTTTTCGAAGAGGCCATCTTTATTTATTTATTATATTCTTTATTGTACATCCCATAAACAAGAAACAAAACAGTTTTATGGTTGCAGTTGATCTGATATAACAAACTGTCTCATACAGGAGTATAATAATAATAATAATATACCACAACCATCACACAACGCCAACTAGTCCCAAGCTAAGCAGAGCTTGTGTTATGGGTACTAGACAACTGATAAACATACTTATATATTTCTAAATACATACATACATATTATAGATAAATGAGACAGTCTATTATTTATTTTAGAAGGAGGAACTACTTATGTTTTTTTTAACTAAACGGACTGAAATATTAAAGGTTTTATAGGTGGAATACCTAGTTATTATTATCATAATACAGTACATAATTAGTAATATTTGGATCCAAGTATTTTTCTATAAAAATTCGAATTGCATTCAATTTTTAAAAGCATTAACCAGAAAGAACTCCAATAAAAAATTCACACACACCTTACATAATAAAAACCAAGTTTAAAAACAGAACCAGTTATTAAAAAGTTCTAAAAACCGTTACAAAGTGATAAATTGATAAAAATAATCATGGCGTCAGTTGTGCGGGCGCGGGGCTGCGCGGTTGAGCGCACGCGCACGCTACGTCACTTCCGGTCCCCCCCTCCCGACTTCCGGCCGCCATAATGAGCCGTCATTGGCAGGTAGGGTTGCCATATTGCGTAGGTACTTAGTTGCTGACTAAGTTTTTATGCGATTACTGTCCTTTCCGTCATCTATTTCCTTATTAATATTATAAAAGCGAATGTGAGTTTGTTTGTTTGTTTGTTACGTCTTAACGCCTAAAACGGCAAAACCGATTTTGATGAAACTTGGTACACGGGTAGACCCTGTCCTGGAATAGGACATAGGATATTTTTTATCCCGGAAGTATGTTTCCTTGGGATATAATTATTATTAATATAGAATTCTCTGCTATCACGCGGGCGAAGCCGCTGGGATCAGCTAGTTTATATATAAAAAGGATAATCATACTGACTGACATATCAACGAACGTTGCCTTTTATGACGTAGGCACCAAGCACTAAGACCTCGTGGGGGCGATTGGCAGCGGAGATCTGTCACGCCGGGCCTTGGTTCAGGCCATGGTCCGGAGCGAGGAGGAGTGGCAGGCGGTCGCCTCCTTCTGCGAAGCAGTAATGCTAGCAAAGGAGGAGGCCGACTGCATCAGGCAACGGCAGCTTAGCATCACTGTGCCCTCGTGCACAGACAGACACAGGTCTGTTGCAAATAAAAGTATTTCACAATTCACAACAATTGTAGACAAAACGAGCTTTTAATGAAAAACATTTTTTCATAGCAAGCTTTTATAGTTCGGTATACCTATATAATTAATACTCGTCAAGACGAATCATACGAGCCCAAACTCGATGGGGTTGTGTCGTTTAACTACAAAGTTCCTATAGCCATTAGTCACCTTCTAGTTCCATCATCAGATCAGCTCCTTGTCATAATAATTTTGCATTGTCATCTGATTTACACATGCATGCAAAATTTCAGTTCAATCGGTAACCGGGAAGTAGGTCAAATTTAATTTGCAAGATTTGATTATAGACAAACATCGGGACAGGTGAAACTAAATAAAAGCTTGTAAAAATAACAAAAGTACAAAGTTCGTCGAGCGTGCTTAGACCACCTCAGCATTTACTGGGCGTTAGACACTCAGCGCTGATTTTCAGTTGGCACACAGCGGTGACGCACGGACTAGGGTAAACAATATATTATACTGTACTCGGATAACATCATCATCATCAGCTTTTTTAATGTTCCCACTGCTGGGACTCAAGCTTCCTCTCTAGGAGAGGGAATGGGTCGTAATTCACCACGCGGGCCAATTGCGGCTTGGCGAAAGTCACATGTTTTCAAATTTTGGTTCTAGGACATGCCGGTTTCCTCACGATGTTTTCCTTCACCATTTTTGAGAGTAGTGGTGATGAAATAAATTACACAGTAATAGTAATGCGCCAAGGGTTTGAAGCCGCGACCTACAACTCGTAAGTCGGAGCCGTTACCACTCGGCCACCACTACTCGCTCATTCGTATAACATAATTACATAAATATTTTGCGAGTTAAGCCTTTGGCTAAAGCTAGTTTTTTACGTCATATTGGTATAGATTACAGCCTTATGCTGTAAACCAGTGGTAGCTACAAGCCGTATTTTAGTTTATATTATAATACTTTATGAACCTTATTCCTGGCATATTTCCAGGGTTTACTTCAGTTAGAGGAAGTCATTACCAACTGCACGACATGTTCCTAGTAGTAGCAATAACGGACGATAGGAACAGAATGTACATTGTAGATAAATTGTACCTATGTAGCACGAACGTCAGGCAACATACAATTTATAAAACATAATTTTTAGTACATGCGAAACCTGAATATAGTTTGTTCAGAATCAGTAACTGAATAGGCTAGTTGCCGTAAAAAATGTAATTAGTCCGTTTTTTAGATTACTCAAAAATAAGGGACACGTATTTTTTTATTTGTAAATTAAACCAAAAATGACAAAGATATAGCCCATCGAAGTTACGTGTAACGTCACGCCGTGCTGCATTTTTTCGCACGGGGTGACGTCACAAGTTACTTTAATCCCTACTAATATTATAAATGCGAAAGTAACTCTGTCTGTCTGCCTGTCTGTCTGTTACGCTTTCACGCAAAAACTACTGAACGGATTTAGATCAAAGGACATGTCCGGAAATGGTTTTTTATTATTTAATAATTCTAACCAGAGTAAGCTAAACATATTTGGATAGACAACTCAAAACCTAGTGCTTCTGATTATATCATACATTTTTAAACACCTCCACTTTTCAGAAAAATCGTTTTTTTATTTTAGTGAGAATTTACTTCTAAAACGAACAAACCTTTCTAATTATCTAGGTTAATAAAGTGAACACACCCAAAAAAAAGTAAACTTGTCAAAATAAACATAGGAGAACTGTCCTTACTGTCAGTGTCAATCAATATTTTGTATGTCTATTATGTAAACAAAAACAATAATACGACCGTTGTTGCATTATTTTTTGTCAAAAATGTGTAGCATTATCCATCAAAAACTGAGACCACGCTGTTTAATTATGGCAACTTCACTGAATGTCTTACAACAGTTTAATGCTCTAAGCTGAAAGTTCACATGTAAATCACAATATTTGATAATATCTCTAACGCTAGTGACAGATGAATGTCAAATACATTGAGAGTCGAATATGACATTGTTACAGAGTGACGGAGCCTTTTTTAAGGGCTGCCAACAATGAATAAAATATGAATACTATCAATTATTATTTTATGATTTTTCGCGTAAATGGAGGGGTTTAAAAATATTATTTCTGTAGTTCCAAGTTCCATATTTTTGTCGTATTTATTTGAGTACACTTTGATGCTGGTTAGATTTTTCTCAGAATAAAAAACCAACGTCCATACAAAAAGCGGACATCTCCTTTGATAGGTAGGTAGAAGAGACACTGGAATAACACATAGGCTACCTATAATTCCATTGCTGAGCACGGGTCTCTGCCCGCGCGATAAAAACTGTAGTCCACTCGGGCGAAGCCGCGGGCGGAAAGCTAGTGGGCTATATCTTTGTTAGTTTTTGTTTAATCGAAAAAAGAAAAAATAGGTGTCCAATATTTTTTTATAATCTAAAATGTAGTTATTTTGACCCTGGAAACTACCCTATTGATTCCAATAATTTTTACACCATGTTACTTTTTTCCCAAATTTTAAAAATGTCACAAGTAGGATACCGTGGACACTAAGTGTAACATAGGTTACGACAGGTCATAGCGGGCATTAGGAGCAAGCGAACAGCTGGAGCAAGCGCACAGCTGGAGCAAAATAACCCCACAGTCGTCCGGATGGCCCTGTGACCATGCATTTGTGCGGACTACCAGGTAACATAACAAGCTTATAACGTTGTGATTTTTTGTGATACACTTATGAAACTTTGTACATAGATTGTATAATAGAAACACATGTATAGTTGCTGTTATTGGGTCACCAAACTCACAAGCGACTGGTAATTTGCATAGAAATTGGGTATAACATCACGAATTTAAGATTAAAGGAATACCTACATACTAATCTAACTGAAAGGGACCAGTAGAGCCAATGCCTAAATGTTTGAAAACCTTGGAATGTTTGCAGAGTGTTTGAAAGAGTTACCGGTCGCCCACTCTTAGAATGTAAAAGTCAAATGAAGGAACAGAGGTGGGTTTTATTCTAGAGTTGGAGAAATCATTTGATCAAATCTTATTTTTTTTTAAACTTTACTAATCTTGACATTGTTTTTTTAGTTGGCAAAAATCATTCAATAACAAACCCCGCTCTTGGATGGAGCGGGAGATAGTGTCAGGCTCTTACTGACTAAAAACCCACCCGTTCCTTCTAGCCTTCATAATCGGATAACCCTGGCCCAGTGGACTTCGACCCAGATGGGGCCCATCTGGGTAATCTTGAAATGAGGATAATTGATAGCGAGAAAAACATTACAATAACTTCGCAAAAACTAAATTTGCACACGGAACGTTTAGTGATTTCATATAGAACACCAGCTGATATGATCTCTCATGATTGATCATTTCAGTTGAAAGATACCCATGGTTGGACGTAGGTTTCCACTAAGTGTCGCCACAACGACCAATCCTGTGCGTCTTGCACCCATCGGATTCACGCGACCCTCATCTGATCATCGGTCCTATTTGTGGAAGACCTTCCAACCTTGCATCTTTTGGCCCTATTGACCATTTGTGCTGTAAGCGATGTGCCCTGACCGTTGCCAGAGTTTAGCGATTGTCGGTAACTATGGTTTTCCTATGAACGTCTATATTTGTATAGAAAGCTTCGTAAAATTAATTAATTCAAATCCGAATCCTAGCTCGTCGTGCTGTGCTGGTGCTGCTGCAACGGCTGCAGAGAACCTCAAGCGGCGGAAATATAATAACCTTGTTGTGCGTGCTCACAAATTATTTAAAGAACTTTCCGAACGCCTCGTGGACACTTCGCGTGACCCAAAGGCTGGCTTTTACTTCGGTCAAAGGATAAGCATTGCCATTCAGCGTGGCAATGCCGCCAGCTTTTTGGATACATTACCAGTCGACAGCGATGCGGAGGAATTTTTCGACGCCTTACTTTAAATTGCCATTTTTGTTTATTTTTTTATTTTAGTTCTCTAGGGTTTTATTTTAATTTTTTAAGTTACTTTTAATTAATTTAAGTTTATATCTAGAAATAATTATTTTATTGTTTAATCCGAAGTTACCGTTCCTAGATAGGTTTATCACTAAATCTAGACTTCAATAGAACTTATCCTTACCAATTCTACGCAGAATTGAATTAGCATGACAATGAATTCTATCGACATAGAGGCTGACTATATTGAAAACTAGCGGCCCGGTCCGGCTTCGCACGGGCAATAAATATAACCTATGTTACTCAGGATGAATGTAGCTTTCCATTGGTGAAAGAATTTTTTAAATCTGCTCAGTAGTTTTTGAATTTATTCATTCGAAACATACACACACACACAAATATACAAATTTTCCCTCTTTATAATATTAGTATCGATCTTAAATTAATCTTAAGTCTAAAACATAAGTTTTCAAATTCTTTGGCAATTCGAAGCTGCAATTTCTACTTTATATTTGTTAATAAGTTGCAGATAAGGTTCTTAGCACTTCTATCATTCTATACAGGCTTCGACCCTGTTGGGCCCCCACAGTTGCTGACCACTGCTTGAGGCGCGCGTGGCCACTACGCGCTGTCGGCCGGACACCGATCTACACTTCACAAGCCTTCGTCTACGGTAGCTGGATATAGGAGTCGGGATTCCGGTGGCTGGGGTGTGAAGAAGTCCGTTCCCTCACGCGTGCGGCCGCTTCCTTCGCTAGCAACTGCTTAGCAGAATGAGGACCGTCTGCCGATTAATTAATGATGTAGATTCCCATGTAAACCCCACAAAAGATACCAATCCTCCACACCCCATTGGCGCCATTACAAAACCCGATTAAACCGAATCATTTCGCTAATTAAATGCTTCTCCACCATGTTATGCACCATCTCATACAAAAATCGATATGTCACGCCGACATATACAAAATAATGGTGAAATATTTAACGATTCGTTCCTTTTAGCAACGCCGGGTATTTCAACGGAACCGAGTACAATAATGCTAACACGCAACGGGTTCAATGGTTAGAAATATACTTTTGGTATTTTAAAAGTTAAGTATGGTTCCTGGTTCTGGGTGGGCTCGATTCTCATGGGATTTATAGAGTTGATTGTGGGACTCTTTATCCATGATGTTTCAATTCAAATTATTTGACACAGGCTTACATAGTATACATGTGGATGGATGAAGAGGAGGAGGGAGGCCAAAGAAAAAGATGGACGAATTGTATTAATTTTTAATTTTTTATTATTTATTATTATTGATAGGCTCGCGTTTGGCCACCATCTCACCTGATGGCAAGCGATATAAAATATGATATAAAAGAAAAGAGAGTAAAGGTAGAACTACACTGCTCACACGTGGGCCACACACGTCGATCTGGGTCCGTCGATCTCCATACATTTGATATGGAAACTAGACTTGTTGAGCTACACTTGATCCACGCCACGCGACGTCGTTCTACGTACAAATCAGGCGCGTTACACGTGTGCGTCGGTTTTAATGTAATTCTTAGTAAAATGGTTAGCGCAGTGGATGAGCAATTGGTTGCAGCGCTGGATGTTGCTGGTTCGATTCCCGCACGGGTAAAATTATTTATATGACCTAAAGATTCCGAGTCTAGGTGCTTTTTTACATCGTGAGAGCGTACGAGCATGGGCACCCACGATATAGGAGTAGCAAGAGTTTTTTATATTAAACTAGCTTTTGCCAGCGGCTTCACCCGCGTACATAATCCCAGGATATAAAGTATCCTATATGTTATTCTGGGATATGGTCTACTCGTGTACCAAGTTTCATCGAAATCCGTTCTGTAGTTTTTGCGTGAAAGAGTAACAAACATCCATACATCCATCCATACATACAAACTTTCGCATTTATAATATTAGTAGGATAAATAATTCTGTGAGAACGACATTCCTATTTTAAAGGTCTTCAAGTGACAATAGATCGAAGTCTCTCAAAAATTCAGTAGACAACACTGGTTTTCAAATCCCAGAACCGATTTTCTCATCATTAATTCCCATAAACCTTCTTGCAGCTTTTAGCTTCTCACATTACGTCATGAGTAATTGTGGGTACTGTACACAATATCATTTTATATGCACCCTATTAACTGGGTAACTTTACTGGGTTTACCCAACGTTACGCAGGCTATTCCTAGTCAATGTTTTATTCGTCTCCTTTTTTTGTATTTTCCTTCTTTTTAGGGGACTCTATTATTAAGATTCCACTGAGAAAACGAAGTTTAAAGTTTATAAATTTGTTTTTGACGTCATATTTTAAGATTAGTAAGAAGTTTTGGCTTTAGGTGTATAGTTTAGTAATATTGTTTAGTTGTATTAAGTATTATATAATATTGAAATATTTTTATATGCTCTTAAAGTTTAATTTCCTTTACTCTAATTTTTAATTAATAATTGAATTTCTTCTCTTGCATCAGTTTGCAGCTAGACAGTTGAAGTTTTCACAGATGATGTATTTAAGTGGTCGGTATAACAACAAATAGAATAAAATAAATTGTGTAACAAGCTTTTAATGAAAATATTATTTTCATAGCAAGCTTTTATAGCACGGTATATAGCTATATAATTAACTAGCTTTTGCCAGAGACCTCGTCCGCGTATACAAAGTAAGTATGGTAAACGTCCCACCCATACGTACAAAGCGTTTTGGGAACACATACATCAAAAGTACAGCTAAGGAGTGGAATTCCCTGCCGGAGTCTGTGTTTTCTGATAGCTTATAGCTGGGAGTCTTTAAGTCAAAAGTGAATAGATATGCTTCAAGGCAAGCGTGCTTCATCGACGGCAACATCATCGCTTACCATCAGGTGAGATAGTGATCAAACGACAGCCTAGTATTTACACTAATATTAGAAAGAGGTAAAATTTTGTTGTTTTTTTTTTGGAGGTAATCTCTGGAAGTACTGGTCCGTTTGCTAATATATTTTCACCGATAGAAAGCTGCTTTATTTCTGAGTGATATAGGTTGTATTTTATACACGCGGGCGAAACTGCGGGCAAAAGCTAGTCCTTAATGAAGAGAAAAGTCTTGCATGCCCTTCTCCACCCTAGAGCGGGAGAGCTATTAGATGATTTCCCACCTAAAAAAAAAACCATATTTCTATCAATTTTGCGGACCGTACATATTAAAGTCCTACAACCACTTATCAGCCTAACTGCTCGGTTAGCAAAGTACAGACTTCGTGTCTAGATCGTAATATAACAGTAAGTCGTGAGTACTTGAGAGCGCTGAGCCAAACCATTGGTAGTGTTTACTTTCAATTTTAAAAGTATATAGTTTAGTGCATGGTGAAATATGGGAAGAATTTTACTTTAAGAGGGTCCTTTTCCACTCGCATATCGTAAACATCGAAAATGGTTTAAAAGCTTATTACTTCATTTAATGCAATCCAACGCGATGTTTGACGAAAAGGCAACGCAAAAAAAGAGAGATAACGCTTGAAAACTGTGTTAGTATTCGGTAATTCCAAGATTTACTTGAAAATTTCACAAAACTTGCTCCAGGAAATAGCTGTTTTTTTTAACCCTTAAAAGTTTTTGTCATTTAGAATCTTAATAAAATTTGCAAGGTTTCCATAGTTTTACTTTTTAGACTTTTTTAATTTTTAGGCAAATTATGAAGTATCAAAGTTCATACAAAATAGGTGATTTTCAGAGGTTTTTACTGGATTAGTTTTACACAAATTTAGAAATTGGTTTCTATAGAAACCTAGATAATATCCACAAGATACTGTGTTTCCAAAATATCTAATGAAAAATGTGTAATAACGTCATAATCGTGTATGAAAAACAGTAAATGTGTGTTGAGATGTATCACCTTAAGGCTCTTGCAGACAAGTCCGACAAAGTACGCTTTCTTAGAAAAATCTACGGATTATTTAAGTAAAGTTTCTGTAAGGACCAAATTAAAAAAAGCTGCTGAAATAAACATGTTTTTATAAAAGATTCCTAAGAAAAAAAACCGGTCAAGTGCGATTTGGATTTGTGGACTGAGGGATCCGTACAAAACCTATGAAAACAGGTAAATTTTTTATGACGTAACTACAAATTAACAGTTTTCTAATTTTTACTTTACTTGTGCTATAAGACCTTACTTCATGCAAAATTACAGGATTCTAGGTCAAAGAGAAGTACCCTATGAATTTTGATTCCCTTGAGAGAGTTATACGTTTTTTGCAACATAAACGACCGTTGATTATTTCTATTCTTTCAATTTTTAGAGACTGCAGACCTTAGTGGTTTTAATTTCAATTTGATACCTCAACGCGTTCCCGAGATAAAGGGTCTTGACAGACAGACAACAAAGTCCCTTATGTGATTATACGGGTGCCGTTTTTGTTTTTTGAGGTACGAAACCCTAATAAATGTAAACTTGTCAGGAAATTAAACCTTTTTTACAGCACAGAGTGAATCACATCAGAGGCCGTCGTCCTTGATATAAAAAGTGTGTGCGCGAATGGTAAAAAATCACAAAATGCTAACTAGAAACTATTGTTAGCCGGATTTTAACGCCATTGTAGGCTCTGAAGAGGGATAAAAAACTTTTTGTCTATGTTTGATGTCTACGCCATAACATTAACGTACTAAACTGAATGGATTTAGGGTCTATTTTTGTTTGTATAGTAATCTTAACTTATGAGAATTTTATACGTCATACGTCGCGCCATATACCTAAATCTAATTTACAGGGTGTAAGAAACATGTCTCCGCCAACTTCAAGAGCTTGCTCAGTAGACGGAACTGTCATTATTTACTAATTTCAACAGAAACAAAAAAAGAAATCGGCCTCTCCATACAAATTTATAAACTTGATTTGACAATTTGTATGGAGAGTCCGCCTCTTTTTCGTTTCCGAAAAAAAAACCTTGTAGATGGTGGTTCAGTTTCTTCTACTGAGCAAGCCCTTAAAGTTTGCGGAGATCTGTCCCTTACACCTTGTATAAAAATATCGTGTTTTTTATCAAACTCCTTTGAAACGGCCTGACTCTATGAAATTTTTGTGTAGATTATTATATTTGGTAGGTCTGAGAACAGGTCGTAAGCTGTTTCTTACCCTCTTTCCCCCACCTCACGTTAAATAACGCTTTTTTTCCTTGTGATCCCAAAATACTATCTACCCAAAAATATTTTTTATTTTTACAGGTGGAAGATGGGACCGCGGTCCGGTCCAAAAAGCCCTACGAACCAAATAAAAGTAGTCCCAATCACTGCATATTTTCCATTAATCTACTTAGAACGTTTAACATACAACGTATAAATAGAATAAAGATAAACATGAACATAAAAATAATCTTGTATACAATTCTGAATAGTAGTTGGTAACCTACTTGCATATATCGTGTAGTAAAATACTATGTTGTGGTTATCACATAGGTACGACTAGGAAATGAAATACCGAGATACCGCAAAACTGGGATACCATTGTACCGAAAAATTGAAATACATATGTACCGGACCCCGCATACAATGTATGAAACTACGAAACTCGTAATTTGAACGTAATAATGCGCGCGATGGGGGTATTGTCGACAAGTGAAATTAGTTTATAAACTTTTAAGAGCAGAGTCCCTAATAAACACCTAAAAAGGCACTTACAGTTTTAAAAAATTCTAAAAATTCACCGCACTGAATTACACAAACAAAAATTAAGAACCCAAAAAGATGTGCCAAGTTTCATCGCGCGATTAATTGTTCATATAATCTCTCAAAAACAACTTAATCGATCTTTTCTATTTGCAGGATTTACTAAATAGTACACAATTTTTTTATGAACATTTTTTTTGGTGTTTGTGCACTTTTAGGTGTTTCTTAAGGACTCTCCCTTTTGATAATGGAACTAGGTCTGCGTGATTCGGAAGAGTCACCACAGTCCTGAAACGAAAAGGGCAACTGAAGAAACACGGGTGGGTTTTAGTCAATCAGACATTCCTTCTCGCTCCAACCAGAGCGAGAAAATCATTTAACTTCCTTTTTTTCCTAAAACGATTATTTCTAATACCGTGAAAGCAGAACGACATTTTTTCGCTGCTATTATTATAATCATGGTATGCAAAATTAGAAACCGAAACAATAAAACTAACTGCAAGGTTTTTGGAAAATACCTGTATCCAAACGGGATTTAAAATATTCAGTACCGTAAATATCGGGATTGACAATTTTTTACGGGTTCGCCTAGGTGCGACTGTCGGTCGCTACGTAGCAACATTTTATGATGTGTTAATTGACGGACCTTAGTATGTGATTGGTCTTTTAAATGTTAGGTCAAAGCCATAGAAGCAAAAACCTCGGCACTACTTTGACCTAATTGAGATCATCATCATGATGATGATACACCATTATTATCATCATTTCAGTAAGAAGACGTCTACTGTTGGACATAGGCTTCCCGTGGGTGTCGCCGTATCAACCGATCCTGTTCGTCTCACATCCATTGGATTCCCACGATCCTTACCAGGTCATCAGTCCACCTTTTGGGAAGCCTTCCAATGCTGTGGCTTCCAGTACGAGGTCACCACTTCAGCATTTTTTGTCCCCATCGACTAATAATGGTTCTGCGGCCACTTAAGTTTGGCGATTCTTCGGGTTGGTCACAGCAAGCAGTGATGCAATCGTTGATGGTAAATCGCACTAGTTTATTAAGAGGGTCCTTCTCCACTCGCTTACGATAACGTAAACATCGAAAATGGTTTAAAAGCTTGTTACTTCATTTAATGCATTCCAACGCGATGTTTGACGAAAAGGCAACGCAAAAAAAGAGAGATAACGCCTTGAAACTCTGTTAGTATTCGGTAATTCCGAGATTTACTCGAAAATTTCACAAAACTTGCTCTAGGAAATAGCTGTTTTTTTTAAACCCTTAAATGTTTTTAGAAAAAGTTGTCGTCATTTAGAATCTTAATAAAATTTGCAAGGTCTCTTGAGGATTACTTTTTTACTTTTTTAATTTTTAGGAAAATTATGAAGTGTCGAAGTTCATACAAAATAGGACATTTTCAGAGGTTTTTACTGG
Source organism: Mythimna lalbum (assembly GCA_949319445.1). Taxonomy (NCBI): domain Eukaryota; kingdom Metazoa; phylum Arthropoda; class Insecta; order Lepidoptera; family Noctuidae; genus Mythimna; species Mythimna lalbum. The sequence goes on along the minus strand of OX439357.1, from coordinate 10,496,362 downwards.
ATTAGTTTTACACAAATTTAGAAATTGGTTTCTTTAGAAACCTAGATAATATCCACGAGATACTGTGTTTCCAAAATATCTAATGAAAAATGTGTAATAACGTGAAAATGTGCATAATCAGTTATGAGCGGTTGTATGAAAAACAGTGAAAATGTGAGTCATGATGCACCACCTTAATTGCCACACACGAGCCTTGAAGACACTAAATTATAGCCGGATGCTGGAGCCAGGGTTATCTGAAAAGGAGCTCGAGCCCCGGTATGAAAGGCTAGGAGCAACGGGGTGGGTTTTTAGTCAATAAGAAAAAAAAAGAAAGATAGAAAGGAAAATAATTTATTTGGTACCTCACAAGGCCCAAACACAAATACAAGAAGCAAAAAAATATAAAGATAAAAAATAAAGTCGTTGTGTGCCTCATGGCTGCTCCAAAATAGGTTTGGAGAGATTGTAAGAGTCTGACCATCATGCCACCATAAAAAAGGCTAGTTCTTCAACCTGAATTGTTTGAATCTGTAGATTACTCTGAAGTATAAGATTTTTTATAGGTAACAAAGTGATCACACCGCTACATAATTACCTATTCGTGTAGAACAAGCCTACTTACGCAAATATGTTGTTATTTTCTTAAGCCATTGCTAACGGTCGCATCCTCAATTAGTAGCCTTAGCAGGAGCAACTTAGCAGCTACTTGAGGTATACCTTGAATTACTGTATTAAGGTGGAGCCTACATTTTTTTTTCTTTTAATTGATATAAATTATATAGAGCTTGACTGCGATCTCACTTTTTTTTTTGGTAGGTAAAAATCATCGACATGACATCACGCGCCCTTGGGAGATAGTGTCAGATTCTTAGTGACAAAAAAAACCCACCCCGTTCCTTCTTGCATACCGGAGCGGAGCCTCCTTTTCCGAAATAGACCCTGGCCATAGTAGGTTTCGGATTTAGCGGGCACCCCTGATGTTACTGACAACTCTTTGAGGCGCGCGTGAACAAAGCGCGTCGTCGACTACTTGGGCCCGGTTTGGACAGTTACCGGATGGTCGGACAGCGAGTTACCCATTACTCGCCGTCCGCAAGTTCGCGCCTACGGTGGTGGTGGGAAATCGGGATCGGAATCCCGGTGGCAGCTGGGGTGTGAGCGCCGTTGCCTGATGCGGTCGGCCTCCTCCTTTGCTTCTGCGATCTCACTTGATGGTAAGCAGTGATGTAATCGTTTATGATAAGGGGCACTAGTTTATTAAGAGCCTATTCACTCTAGCCTTGAAGATACCCAAATTATCATCGAACGGAAAAACCGCAACAGGCAAGGGCGAAACGCTTTGTCCGGACCATTATCGTATTTTGCTCAAGTTTTTTGTATTTTGCAAGTGTCAATCATGCGGGCTTGCCCCGCACGCGTTACCAACAAATGTTCAATTCATACAAGTATTTATTGTAATGCTTGGAATAAGCACGCGGAGCACGTTTTTTTTGCATTATGAAATTTTATTTATTTATTATTTATTTATTATATTCTTTATTGTACACCACATAAACAAATACATAGGACACAGGACAGGACAGGATTTTCTGCATGCGGGCCGATCCCGCATGCGGAATGAAATCCGCTCGATACTAAAAACTCCTTATATTATTCTGTGCTCGACTTTACTCTAGTAGGATAAATAAAATCTTTGGATCTATGTCATCTATGTGACATCTTTAATATCCACTCTCTAATCTATAATTACTAGGCAACAGAAGTATTGAACCTTTTTAGTTTCAAATAATTTTAAATATAATTATGAAAGAAAAAAAAAGAAACAAAAGCTTTTTTATTTAACGAAGAAGACGCAATCTTAGGACTAACTAACATTACTTATCGTTATTTAAAATATCACTATTTCATGAAAAAGTCAATCAATAGGGATAGCAAAACTAAGAGGGATACAATGATGTTATAATTATTCAATCAGTAAAGCCTTATTACTTTGTGTAATTTATTTCATCACCGCTGCTCTCAAAACGGTGAAGAAAAACATCATGAGGAAACCGGCATGTCCTAGAGCCAAAAATTCGATGACATGTGACATGCACCAACCCGCAATGGGTCCGCGTGGTGGATTACGGCCCTCTCCTAAAGAGGAGGCTTGAGTCCTAGCAGTGGGAACATTATAAAGGCGACTATGCTATGCTAAAGCCATATTTGTTACGATCGCTAATCATCTTGTTAATGAACATAGAACCTGATATTGACCTGCAAAATGAAAACGAGCGAGAATCCCCCTTAACGCTTAGGATACTTAGCTGGGTACTTATCAGAGTTCCGTCTTGTGAGGTAGCGGATCAGATTCCGGTGTGGGAACTTGATTATTCATAGCCATATGGCGGACATTGATGAGATTGTGAGAGTTGATCTAATATTTTGTCCTTACAAATATAGACTGACGTTTATCCGCCCTAGTTTCGCAAGGGTCTTTTCAAAATTCTCAAAATCATATATCTTTGAAGTTCTAGGCTTTTCTCTACTAATATGCATCTATTATGAATTACTCTGTATATTGGTGAAAAGCCGTTCTGTAGTTTTTGATTTTATTGCAAACTGACAGACAGATGTAGTGAGAGACTTGCCTACTAATAAATCACGGTTGATAGGTTTCCCTCAACAAATTATAGCTTAATGTAATTTTAAAGACAGCCATTGACCAGCTGTCGTTTAGAAAGTGACTTCAAGAGAAAAGCCGAGGTTTTGCACAAAAACAACCTATTCAAATGAAATCTGTACTAGCATAGCTGGGAGCGTAAGCATTATTATGGTTCTAAGATATCTACCGGCAAAATCCAGAAGTATTATAAACTGTAAGATAACGCCTTTCCGCCCACTGCTTTCAACAATAATTCGTATAATACCTTATTTCAATATAGCATAGTGTATCCTGACATGATCATGCACAGACCACCGACTCCTTGACTATCACTTATATTCAAACCCAAGGCGTTTGAATATAAGTGATAGTAATCTAATCTACTAATCAAATTCTTGAAATTTAATGTAGTCAACATTGGTTGAACAATCAAGAACTACAAAGAAAATACGAAATCCTGCATCGTGCAACCAGTTCTCCGCGCGATTAGAACATTTATGATAGCCCGACATCAACTATCGGGCAGTCGCCCACCAGACTATAACATTCTGTCTGGTCGGAGGATCCTCCCTTTTCAAAGAAGGTATGTGGGCCTTTACTCTCTGTTCCGCCTACCTCCAAAGAGATAATTATTGTTTATTTATTTATTTATTTAGAAAACCAACAGCGATACATATGATATAATACAAATAAAGATATTACAGTTTAGTAAGGCTAATAATAGGTTTCCCTGCTTAACTTAATTTGTATTTACCATGCGAACGGACTTTAAACAATATTTAAAAATAATAAAATCTTATAAAAAGTATTATAAGATTCTTTAATTCGTTTAAAATTTTCCAAGTCGTTTGACTTTTTAGATAGACTATAGTAGTAGATGGCGCTGAGCTCAACATTTTTAGTTTGTTTTTAAGCATTATTAAGTCAAGGAACTTTATTGAACTTAGTCAAATTATTGCCTTATCAAATTCTGACTGTTCATGTTAGAAACATGTACAGTTAGAACTGTACTTCTATACTTAGAACAGCGCCATCTAGTGAGTATATAATAATAATTCATTTATTTAAAGACAAATGTTGGTTTAAAATGTTAGTTCAGACACTCAATAATACTTCACTGTTTTTGTATTCCTCCCATAAAATTATATAATTACTAAAATCCATAACAATTTCCACTAAATTAAAAGCCACAGAAAAACAATTAAAAAAGTCAAATAAATAAAATATAATTGATTAAGACTTAAAAACGTCAATAAATTAAACGCCATAAAAACAACAAATAAAAATATCAGTTAATTAAATGTCAAGAATAGAGATAAAAATGTAATATAGCAACGGTTAGGCCCGTAACTTTAACTTTAATGGCGGCCCGCGCCAACTCTCTGCTCTATGGCACATCCCAAAGAGATTTTCATAGCAGTAGCATACGACATGTGTTATCTCCAACGGTACATACAAGTCCTTGAATAAAATTGTAAACAAACGCCAATCGGCAACTCGTGGGCAGATTCACCCAATAATATAGCACTAAGCAATACCCTACGTCTTTTTATCCACCACAGACCTTAAAATATACGATTCTAAACACAGATAGTAAACATATTTCCATTTTGCCAAGTCCCTCCTTATACTATATGTCAGAGTTAGTTTTGAACCGTGTAAAATGTAAGAACTTATGGGGAATTGAAGTTGACAGTTTACCAAATTACTAGTTGTAATATAACTGGAACCTGAGAAGTAACAGTTAAGAAATAATCTTCTAGTTTGGTTCTGAACCTGTTTGTACTAAGGTCGGGATGACTGATGAGGCTGTAGATCTGTTTATTACGGAGTATACTACAGTCCTGACCTCTTGAATAGTAATGCTATGATAGTTTATGTGTGACATAAAATATGATAGGGACGGTTCTAACGGGGGTCTGTGGAGACGTTTATAAGCTGATGTGGGAGATAACATGTTTCCTGTTCGTAATGTTTCTGATCGATCTGGCGCATCTTTATATGATGGAATTGACTGTATGACTTGATTTCTTCTATACACCCTTGAGCGCCAGGGGCTATTATTGTACACCAAAAAAAAAAAAAACAAAAAGGAATCGGTTTTTTTCCAGGAAAAATGAAAATATACAGATAATCGTTTTCGGCCGAATAAATTTCATACCTTACCTGTGTGTACAATACGACAATTAAGATTTTTTCAAGGTCATTAAAGCTGTACAATCGGCGTTGAAGGGGAGATTAAATAAAATTAAAATGTCTGAAAAGCAAGAAAGCGTGTCAGACTTTTACTGACTAAAACCCACCTATGTCTTGCAGTTGCGTTTTGCATTCTAAGACCACGGTAACTCTTTAAAAAAATCCTGTCGCCGTAGCTACTATGAACGGTGCGGTCTCGCATTCATCGGATTTCGGCAACCTTTACTAGGTCATCGGTCCAGTTAGCAGGAGGCCTTCGGCCAAAGCTGTGTCTTCCTGTACGCGGCCACAACTCCAGAATCTTTAGGCGCCAACTTACGCTTTTTCTGCGAGCAATGCGCCTTGCCCATTGCCTCGTAAGTTGCGCGATTCTTTGTGCTATGTCGGCAACCTTGATTCTCCTGCGGATATCTTCATCTCTGATTTGATCACGCAAGGAAATTCCGTGCATAGCCCTTTTTATGGCCCGTTGGGTGACTTTAAGCCTTCTGATAATTATGAACATTTCCCATTAACTAACAAAGTTGCTAACATCGATAGAACTAAAAAGATTTAGTAATGAGAAAAATCCGAATAGGAAACGATCAAATATCATTTCATTGCTTGGTCTCTTCCTTTTGCGACTACTTATTTCAACAAATCTTTATATACATATATATATGACATATAAATTTCGCATAACACAACGCCATAAACAGGTTCCTAATTTAAGATTATGCTACTAATACACAGTAATGCATAAGTTAATAGCGACGGAACCATTCAGGCTTCTTAAAATTTACATAACGATTGAAACTGCAGACCTCCTGGTTTAATGTGGAAACTGACTGACCATAAAGTTATAAGAAAAGTAGTTTCACTGTGAACAACATTCTAAAAACTACTATTACTACATACGACTCTACTATACATCATCATCTTCCTGCCCTTGTCCTGTTTTATTTGGGATCGGCGCAACACGCTTTTTTCTTCCATTCTGTTCTATCACTCGTCACGCTATCGCTAACTCCCTTTTCTTTCATATCACTTCTCACACAATCCATCCATCTTTTCATTGGTCTCCTTCTCCCGCTCCATCCATCCACATGTAAGTTCATAGCTCTTTTAGCAATATGCTTTTCATATCTCCTCTTTACATGACCATAACAAGACACACAATTTCCTTTCAACTTTGGCGCCACTTTTAAACTTCCCTTAATATACTCATATGACACTATCCATTCTCATCACACCACACATCCATTTTATCATTCTCATCTCCACTGCATGCAATCAAATGCCCAACATTCTGATCATTACAGTATGCCAGGCCTTATCACGGACTTGTAGATTTTACCCTTCAACTTGAGGGGCCAGAACTTCTATAATTTTTACACGAACTCAATACGCTGCCCGTGACTTAAAGACTGTTTTATCTCCTAGTCATATAATATACTATTGTGCCAAAATCTATACAACGTACATTACTATAAATCTTTTTGTTAACGATATTACTGTGATTAAAAAAGATTTTGCCACTAACGTCTGTGGTCTGTGTGTATGAAAAAAACAGTAATTACTTTAATTATTATATGCCAAAATTTATGCAGCGTATACTATAGACCTTCTCGTTTGTGATGTTTCTGTAATGTAAATGATCTTACCAATAACAATTATCTATATGTTAACATGCCTATCGAATATGAATCTAGCATTTAGCGACTTGCTCGGCCTGTGTAAAGATGAGAACACACGGTTGTGAGGCGCCAGGAAAGAGGCATTAGGATTATCTTCCTTAACAGTTTCTGAATAATTCTTATAGGAGCTTTAGAAAAGATTTAACGGTAGCTTAAGGGCGCCCAACCCGTGAGTTCCTATACAAGTGCTTTTACTTGATTCATAATCATCACCATCATATCAGCCGAAAGATGTCTACTGTTGGACATAGGCCTTCCCCAAGCGTTGCCACAACGACCGGTCCTGTGCGTCACTCATCCATAGGATTCCCGCGATCCTGACCAGCCCGTCAATTCTGTAAAAATCTCACCGTGCTAACTTATGTGAAGTGAACGGTCAATAGGGGCAGCAGGTGGAATGACAGCTGACTTCACCTTAGTTTTCAGGATGGGATTTATACAGAATTAATAGCACTGCTGGTCATTTATGTGATTATGACGTTATTAATCATCTTCTTCGCGATAATTTAGAAATACGGATATTTTGTAATTATTGTCTAAGTTTTTATTGAAAAAAAAAAACAAACAAAGAAAATTGTGTAAAACTAATCCAGTAACTGCTGAAAATCTGCTATTTTGTACATATAAGGCCCTTTACTCACGAATTAAAATAGTAAAAAAAATTTATATATTTATAGAAACATTACAACGACATTTTGTTTCCAATAACTTTTAAGGCTTTTGAAATAACACGTTTTTCCTGGAATTTGTTTTATGAAATATTCGAGTAAGTAACGGAAGTTACAAAATGCACAAATACTTAGAAGTAAAAATAAGGGATACAAAAAAGCAGGTGATGCTTATTTTATTTATAGAGATTGCCTATCTGTCAGGACTTTTGGGTGCAAGATGTAGATGCAGCTGTAGATTATAATATCAACAAAATCATTTAAAATATCATGTACATTTTAAATAACATTAATTTAATATTAATAATAATGTTATTGATATGTGACCTTATAAAAGTTCGACATGTTACCAGTCGGGAAAACCCATGTGTCTACAGACAACAGTCCTTGCACGCATACACGATTTGCGATTGGAAATGCCACGTTGGGGGCGAAACTCCATTTCCACAATAAGTTGCAGTTGCAAAAGAAATTGTCCTGTGCGATAGGACCGCCCATGGTACACTTATTTTTGTCATGTACTTTTTTTTATGTGGTGTACAATCCTACTAATATTATAAATGCGAATGGATGAATGGATGGATGGATGGATGTTTGTTACTCTTTCACGCAAAAACTACTGAACGGATCTCGACGAAACTTGGTACACGAGTAGACCATATCCCAGAATAACACATAGGATACTTTTTATCCTGGAATTATGTACGCGGGTGAAGCCGCAGGCAAAAGCTAGTAAAGAATATAATAATAATAAGTTGCAGCATGGCAGACAGTGTTCCGGCGGAATTTCATAGCGAAATGGTGTGAGTGCAACAATGATCGTCGCTTACCAGTGCAGGGCACACTATAATGATGGCAGTAAGTCCTTTCTTTGAGCAGTGGCTGGACCGATGTCACAACGCATGATGCAGGTTCTTACCGGACACGGTAAGTTCAGAAAGTTCCTGCACCTGATTCAGGCTGAAGAAACGTCAGAGTGTTTCCATAAGCATGGTTGCTATACTACATTCGCACTCATCGCATCTTTGGCTGGCCTGTTGGTCTAGTGGTTAGTGACCCTGACTGCTATGCCGTAGGACGTGGGTTCGATTCCCACCCAGGACAAATGTTTGTGTGATGAGCATAATCATTTGTTCTGTGTCTGGGTCTAATTTATCCATAATATATATGAATTTAGAAATATTTAAATATGTTTATCTTATCAGTTGTCTAGTACTCATAACATAAGCTCTGCTTATCTCGGGACTAGACGGCGTTGTGTGTTAGTTGTGGAATATTATGTATATTCGCACTCATCGCATCTAAAACTGTTCATTGCATTACCTTATTAAACCAAGGCCGCAAGCTACGAAATAAAAAGCACGTGTACCGTCAGCACTAGAATCCTACATAATACATTGTAAACAAAAGACTAGAATCATGTCCATAACCTAAAACTGTAAATAATTTTCATAGTTATAGCCCCCCATAACTTAAGGCTATAAACACACAAACCTCAAAATACGAACATTTAACATGTGCCTCACAAACATACGTTATAATGCCTTGTCAGCCGTTCATGTGCACCTGCCATATAACGACATACATTGTACGCAGCGCAACTCTACGCTCGTGTGATCCGCCTTTATCTCGCGACATTTTGAATGCAAGTGAACGGGATATTTTCATATTCCGTTACTTTTTTACTTTTGTGTATTTAACTAAGGCTAGATATGATTCAACCTCAGCATAATCAATGTACAAAATATATAGGTACAGAAGTCAATCTACATGCAAAGCGCGCTCGAGCAACGCACACATCGATACCGTTCACGGACACGATATCTTGGAGTGCCTCGGCCCGCTCGTCGAGTCGTCGAACAGTTCCGGCTCATACGCTCATTAGCGCGCGTCCACCGAGCGTAGGTATAAAAAGTGAAGTACCTACATGAGATTGTCTTCTGTACCTATCTATTTTGTACCCAAGGTTTGTGGTGTTATAATTAAGAACACTGAAGAGAATGCACCAACGCAAGTAGGGCAACATTTTTGTAAAATAAACGTAATCGGTAGTCTAAGTATAGTTCAAGTCTCTTGCGTGTTGCGCGTGCTTCTAATTCTATCACTATAAGAAACATACCTTTTCTCATTTCATCCCCGTGATATGCGTTGTCACGGACACTAAGATCGCTTTGAGAGCTGCAGTTGCGACCTGAAAAGAGGAGAAAATGGTTTTGAACCTCTGTTATAGAAATAAACGTCACATAAACATCTGTTATTCCACTTTGATTCTTTAGTTTTTTATTGTACATAAAAATAAATTAGCCGTTTGGGGTTGAAACACTAGAACCATGGGGTCCGAGCGCTCATCGAGTTGTACGAGATATCAACAAACAGTTGGTGGTTCGCGTGAAGGGCTGGGCTTTTCTTCGGTTAACGAATCTGCCAAATGCCAGCGTTCTGGGCATATTTCCATTTACATCGATGTGGACGAGTTTTTTGACGCCCTTTAAGTTTATAATATTCAATAATTATGATGTATATTTGTATGTAAATAAAGTTAATTAGATTTAAAAAATAAATTATAAATCAATTAAATTGATAACAAACTTTAGTTCATGCTCATTGGAAGCTTAACTCAAAGTTGAGTTTACTCCCAGCAAACCATTGAGTGATAGAACGAGATCACAATAAGGGATACGATCTAGTGTTCAATTTCAGAATAGATTAGTTGCCGTAAAAAATGAAATTAGTCCGTCTCTTAGATTATTAAAAAATAAGGGATTTTTTTACTTGTAAATTAAACCAAAAATGACAAAGATATAGCCCATTAAAGTTACGTGTAACGTCGTTTTCGCACGGGGTGACGTCACACGTAACTTTAATGGGCTTTTTTGTTATTTTTTGTGAAAAAAGAAAAAATACGTGTCCAATTTTTTCTTTTAATCTAAAATACGGACTAAATAAAATGTAGTTATTTTGACCCTAGAAACTAGCTTATTACAGGTAAAATGAATAAAACAATACATAGATTTATACATATAGGTACCTACATACTCGTATATTCCACATGATTACTGCGTGTGTATTCACGATATGACGATGTTTTTCTTTTACTAGCTTGAAAGCAGTGGTACAGTGATACCCTAGTGATTACAGCTGCGACTAATGAGTTGAATTTAATCTAGGCATTCAAATGGATACCTATCTAGATTTTTAGTTTCATAAAATCAGCACAAGTTTTATCTGTCAACAATTTTTTTTTTCAAAGAAAAATTTCTTCGCCGCTGCTATTTAACCAGTAAAGAATAGGTCGTGAGGAAACCGGTATGTCCTAGAACCAAAAATTCGAAGACAAGTGACATCCCTACATTATGGACTTTAAAAGAGACTGACCCGTGAGTTTGCTTCGGTGTTTCTTCTCAGGATAGTCAGATAGAAAACACCAGCCTCATATAGTTTAAACTGACGAAAAAAAATTGACGTGTAAAAGTGTTTTTAAAACCTATTTGTAAAATAAATATCATTTATCCATCAACCCGCACTGGGCCCGCGTGGTGTACTACGGCCTAATTCCGCTTATAGAAAACCGGCCTTAGTCCCAGCAGTGGAAACATAAGGCTGATTATACTATAAGTATTTACTTCTTATACCAGGTGTAATCATAACACCAATACATCCAACAGAAATATTACACTTACAGACCTTAACCCAATAATAAATTCAATAAAAACATACAGTTTAGAACTTGACAATATATTATACGATTACCTAGGTCAGAGGCGTAGCATGGACTAATTTAGACGTGGGCGAAGTTACATCAGCGAGGCCTTTATCTTTCATAAATTCGAAAACGAAACAGCGATTGCTACAACTCAGTGTTCTATCACATCGTCGCTTACCATCAAGCGAAATAGTGGTCAAACGTGAGCCTTTCAATTATAAGGGAAACCTTCTTTCTTTTTTTTTTGTAGGTGGGAAATTCATCCAATGTCATCTCCGCGCCTTTCAGAGCAGCGGGAGTTATTGTTAGACTTTTACTGGCTAATAACTCACTCCTGTTCCTAAGTTACCTTTCGTACCAAGTTCGAATCTTCCTTTCAAAAGCAGACCCTAGGCCCAACTAGACTTCGACCCTGCTGGGCCCCTACGGTTTGCTGATAACTCCTTGAGGCGCGCGTGGAACCATATGCGCCGTCAACCCTCATTCTTACAAAGCCCTTGCTTAGTGAGGCCTTGGGCCCCTTCGCCTACGCCTACCTACGCTACTGACCTAGGTTATACAAGAGCTAAGCCGCCTCATGCATTTGTATCAAATGTGTTTGTCATGGCCGATGGAAAGGGCGGGGTTATGTGGGACAATCATGATACAAGTGCCTTCGAGCTGTAAAGGTCGGTTCAAACTGTGGCAGTCCTGGAGAATTCGGAACTAGAATTTAATGGAATAGGATTTGATAGTAGATTTTTTTAGAAAGATATGGAGCCGACTTTAGTACTACTAAATTCAAGTTAATTTGAACTTTTTGGGGTTTTGTTTATATTTTATTACAAATTCTATACAATAAAATATAAAGTATAACAAATGTGCTTATAACATTTAAAGGGTTTCCTCGAGCTCTCCAAGATCCCGTTATCAGAACCTAACTTAATAACCATAGGACAGCTTGAGAAGTTATATACCTACTCTTTCGAAAGAAAAACTAATTTCCCAAATCGTTCCAAGTCGTCTTTGAATAAAGATGAATGATCAAAGAGCGAAAGATAAAATGAGAACTTTTTTTTATTAGTTCACAAGAAAATTATAAAAAAAAAAACAATGTAAAAGTTAAAAGGTTAAGATGAAGAAAAACTTTCAAAAACTGTTTATTACTTTTGTTGTGAAAAATCATTAAATCACTTCTCTCGCTCTACGGTAGAGCTAAAGGTTAACCTACCTTGATTTGATTTTTGTTGCGTCTGCCTTACTGACTAAAACCCACCTCTGTTCCTTTATTTGCCGTTGGTGTTCGAACATTCCCGTACCCCTGCGACTCACATCGCCCGGGGCGTCGGCTGAGACGTGGGAAAGTCCGTTTTCTCACAGTTATGAGCATCTCCTTCGCCAGCATCACTCTACGTAAACGAGTTGACCGCTTTGCCATTCCCTTTTACTCCGGGGACCATGGCCTGAACCAGGGTAGGACACGACTGGACGTCGCAGCCATCGACACAAACCCTAACTTTGCAAAAACATCATCATCATCAGCCTTTTTAATGTTCCCACTGCTGGGACTCAGGCCTCTTCTCTAGGAAAGGGAATGGGCCGTAATCCACCACGAGGGCCCAGTGCGAGTTGGTGAATGTCACATGTCTTCGAATTTTTGGTTCTAGGACATGCCGGTTTCCTCATGATGTTTTCCTTCACCGTTTTGAGAGCAGTGGTGATGAAATAAATTACACAAAGTAATGCGCCTGACAGGGTTTGAACCCGCGACCTACAGCTCGTAAGTCGGAGCCATTACCACTCGGCCACCATTGCTCACAAAAACATAGACTAAGTGATATGAAGCACTAGCTGCTCCCAGCGGCTTCGCCCGCGTGATAGCAGAAAATTATCCCAAGGGAACATTCTTCCGGGATAAAAAGTATCCTATGTCCTATTCTAGGACATGGTCTATCCGTATACCAAGTTTCATCCAAATCGGCTTTGCCATTTAGGCGTGAAGGCGTAACAAACGAACAAACATACTCACTTTCGCTTTTATAATATTAGTAAGTAAGGATTCGCTTAACACATCTTACATAGTACGATTTACGATACCTTCTCAATGTTCAATTAAGTAATGAAAATGGACATTATCATCTTTATAGACTTGCTTTATGGATGTAGATGTTTTAGTATTATATCTTAATTGTTAAGTGATTAGGCTGTAAATATTCACCTTTGATCTTTTTCAATTCAAGCTGGTTGCTACTTTATTTTATCTTTAGGTCAAAAACATTTTTCTGAGAAAAAAATTTGCGAGCAGAGGAAATATGTGTTGTTTTATAAACGTTTATTTATTATTTATTACGTACTATTAGTACTACTACTAGTAGTAGTAGTGTAGACTAGTAGTAGTAGTTGTAGCGTTAAAAAAAAAAAATCACCACTTGTACACGTATAATTTTGCATTTTAAAAAAAAAACAACATAGAAAAAATTATGAAAGGAAATAAAAAAATTCGGCGACTTTATATATATAAAAATAGGGTTTAAGTAAGGTGGCGAGATGGATATATATAAAAAAATAAAAATTTATAATTTGGAAGTTGTGCCTATAGGTGCGGGATTGCAATCACGGGACCTCAGGGCGCGGACTCGTAAACTATCAAAGAAATTAGTTCATTCCGCAACCTTTTTACACGAATTGCTGTGATTATACATATAAAACAGATAGCGTAAAAAAAACTACTCAAATATTACTTGCTACTGCTATAGAATAAGGAAAAATAGGGATCATGAAAACTTCACGTGGAGTGACGTCACGATGTCCACCGGGGTTTTCTCTTGTATCGTCATGCGCTAGTTGGCGCACGCATTTATGAATTGCAGTGGGCTGTACCGTCCACTTCTGTGAATTTCTATGTCTATATCCAGAAAGCTCCAAGAATACTCCAAGAATACTCCAAGAATACTCCAAGAATGTTCCAAGAATACTCGAAGAACCGATTGACAAATAATCTATCGTGAGAAGAAAAGGAAAATTATCACTATGAGACACGAAACTGAACCTTCAAAGCAGCCAAAACTTAAAATATTTAAAATACATACCGGTTCTTTATATTGACTATCACTTATCGGTTTTTTATTTACTACCGAGTTTCACCAAACATTTCGCAGTTAGATCATTACTTATAATCACATTTCCTTTTTAATTCGTGTTCATCAAGCACTTTTTCTCAGAAAATTTCGTCGCCGAATGACAAATAAAATTTTTCCTTGTCAAACCTCCAAATTTTCCTATTCTAAGTTCAAATCAAAAAAAATAATATTAGAAAAAGGTAAACTAACGCGAACGAAAAAGTTTTTATTTAGCTAAACGAATTAAGCAACATGATAATGCTGCATAGTCTAGTATTTAGTAGTTTTTACGTTTTTGGAATGACTTTTCGTTATTTAGAATTTCAATGATATGCACAAGTTTTCTATGGGTATATTTTTAATTTACGAGTGCATTATGAAGGGTCAAAGTTTACGGAAAATAGCAGCTTTTCAGAGGCCTTTACCGAATCGGTTTTACAAAAATTATGATTTAAGTAATTTTAAAATCTAAATAATATCCACAAGATATATTTCCAAAATATCTAGAGAAAGAGGTGTAATAACGTCATAATCACGTAAGAGCGGCCGCTCTTAATTTATTGCAGGACAATTCCCGGTCAGCGTAGGCACAGGAATGCGGACGACGTGCAATAGGTAGCTCGCCCTCAGCTGGCCGGTAAGTACCGAATCCGAGTCGGCGCTAGTTCGACGCGTGCCTCAAAAATATGTCAGCAAAATTCATAGGACCCTTTAGGAACAATGCCTGCTAGGGCCGCAGAAAATTTCGAAAGAGTTATAGTGGCTTTGGAAAGAAAAGGGCAGCTGAAGGCCACAATTGGGTTTTATTCAGTAAATGTCTGTCACTACCTCACGCTCCACTCTAAAACGGGAGAAGTCATTTGAAGCTTTCCCATTTATAAGAATCGTATGTCAAATTTTAATGTAAAATAGAATAGAATAAACTTTATTGTAAACCAAAACAATAACAAAACTTAAAAAAAAAACACTTATTTCAAATCTGTTTTCCTAATCGGCGCCAAGACCCTAAGCCTCCATAAAGCTGAATATAAAGAAAATAAAGTAACAATCGATGTTCCGACCATCTATCATTAAAATCTGACCCAATTTTCACACCAAAATCGACCCATAACAACGGCAAGCCACAACGAACACTCCACAAAATTACTTGACCAGAAACCCTACCACGCGCTCTTAACGCGATCCTTTTAACGACCTATAGTGTAAAAGGGATGGAGCTATATAGGGTGTATAGCTCCATCCCTCTTTCTCGCACGCACTTTTGTTATTTTAAGGCTTATAGTCCCTTGAACCGACTGGCCGAAATTAAATGGACACAGCTCTCATACCCGCCTAGGCGACAGTACGCATATCTGTGCATTTAATTGCGGCCAGCTGCGCTCGGATATTGAGCGGCTGACCTTTAAATCCATTTTCTTTGCGAAATATTGATTGTTTTACTTAATATAATTGTTCACTTTAAACAATTTTTATGGGTAAACAAGTTTTTAATGAAAATATTTTTTTCATAGCAAGCGAGCTATATAAACCTCGGTACCTATCACATCTGATTTTCACATGCATGCAAAGTTTCAGCTCAATCGGTAACCGAGAAGTGGGTAAAAAGTTTGCAAGATTTGATTACAGACAAACATCGGGACAGGTGTAACTAAATAAAAGCTTGTAATATGTTTCTAAAGATCCAAGCCGTTTTTTTGTGCAGTTGCGAAATTGCTAAAAATTTTTTTTAGACAAAAGTATTAATCGGACGAAAAAATCAAATGTTGATAATGTTGTACATGAACCTATAATATTTCAAACCTATTTACCTGGCCGTTACCGAGGAGTAGGCTTCAGAAAGTCACTATTTTATGGCATTTTTCGGGTGTTTGAGCCTTAACACATCATAGTAAGGCCCCTGTTTATTTTAGACCAAATTTAGTGGAAAGCTCATGAAATATTCATGTTATTTCCCTTACATATCGAGCGGCCGTACATCGTTCCAACAATTTGTGGTAAAAATACATTTTAATGGTCAACGTACTTAGAAACGAAGATTTTGAGTAGCGATAGCTAGCTTAATGAGTTTCTGTTGTACAGGTTTTGTAATGGTGGTTTTTTTTCGTTGAATAATGAGAGTTTTCAGTGTGCCATTAATATTATATTAGTATTTAGACCTAACCCCAGGGCTAGCATAGCATAGTCGGCCTTATAATGCTCTCACTATTGGGACTTAGGCCTCCTCTCGAGGAGAGGAGGCCGTAATCCGTCTCCGGATTTTTGGTTCTAGGACATGCCGGTTTCCTCACGATGTTTTCATTCACTGTTTTGAAAGCAGTAGTGATAAAATAAATTACTGCGCCTAGCTGGGCTATGGTCCAAGTTTTCTTGCGAGAATGTAAAGAATAAAGGTATCCACAGGACAACAAAATCGCCGACATAGCCCGATGAATCGCGGGGATTATAAGAAAAGGAAATGCGCTGTCCTAGAACGCAAATGGTAACAGATGGACACAAAAATGTTATGTTATGTTTGTTATCTAGCTTTAAGTATGCGTCTTATTTCGCGTAAATAAAATGGTTTTTCTTTCTTCTTCTTTCTAAAAATAAGGAGTAAAAGTCTGATACGCCCTTTTAGTCTACCCTAGAGCGGGGAATGTCATTGAATGATTTATCATCTTAGAAAAACCAGGTATGCGAGTCGGACTAGCGCACCGAGGGTGCCATACAAACTTGCCTTTGTAAATAGTTCAATTCCCGAATGGACTCTTGAAGACTGTTCCGAATTGCAAAAAGTGTTTTTTTTTGTGACGTATCAAGAAAATTACTGATTTAAGATTTATTCCTATACTTGTGTTTTTAAGAACTTGCTTTAAGCCAAAAAAAAAATTTGATTCCCTTGAGAGTAGCATTATACGTTTATTGCGACATAACGGTCGTATCCTTTTTTTCCGTTAACTTAGAAGTTTGATTTTTCACAGCTTTAAGGGATTCAAACTTGGGTGCATATGACTTAAATTTCAAATCTATACACGAGTTTGTTTTCTTTTTTTTTATTCTTCACGAGTTTCCGAGATAAAGGGCAAAAGCTAAGACTCAGCCAAACAAAGACTCAAACAAAACAAATCAAGACAAATCAGGGAGACAGACAACAAAGTTTTTCCATTTGAAGCACAGAACCCTTTTACATGCCTTCTTCTTGAATACTAAAGATCAACTTAAAACAAACTTAACACTAACTTACTCAACATTTCAAGCGCATGTTTTTCGTCATTCACACCCACTTTGGTTTAAAACATTCATATTGATTAAGTACATAACTGCTAACTCACTTAAGTGTCACTTATACACCAATATCAGTATTTTGAGCTCAATTACTGGCATAAATCTTTAAAGTTAAGTGTGAGTTAAGTTAGTTTGGGTCGTGCTTAACGTAGCTACTTGACTAAGTAACTTATTGTCGTGTCATAACAGTTTTGGTGTGTTTTAAGTTAGTTGTAAATTGAAGTCAAGAGTGTGGTTAAAGTGAAAACAGTTGCAAGTCTCGATCTGTAAGGGTAAGCAACGCTTGGCGAGGTCAGTTTCTGGATAGGTTAAACCTTTGGTTCCGGCTCTCTTTTTTAGGTCTTTGACAGTCGTTAGGAAAACCAAAAGATCTGATCAGGAGGCCTAGCCAAGTTACTACCATTTCGTTTCCAATCTCTTTCTGCAGTACGTCACGCCTCCAATTCCTTTGTTCTGACCACGTGACTTACGCATTGATATGATGACATTCTCATATATTTGAAATTTTCTACAAGCGAGATTATCAACTTGGCTAAGCCCTCAGTCTCCTAGCAAAGTTACAACTGTTTCGCTTGCGTCGAAGCATTCGACGCAAGCTTTCGTCGAATTCTTTTGTTCTAACCACGTGACTGAGCATTGAGATGACGTCATTCCCGTACATTTGAAGCTTTCTACTAGCGTTAACTATCTCAGACTAGCAACTTGGCTAGGGGTACTGGTCTATACAAGAAGTATCCTGCTACCCAGTTGCTGGATTGTTGAGGTTGACACAAAATTCTGGTACTTAGTAACATTTGTTTGTTGATAAAATAAATTAAAGTCATCTTTAATTTGTAGCTATGTATCTGTCAGCAGTTCTGCTCGTATGAAAAATAGGAATCAATCACCCAGGGGAGCATGTTCTCGGATATTAATAAAAGTATTTTATGTTCTAATCCAGGATACTACTGCGATAACATCTAAAGTTATTTAGATTTAGGTGATGTGATGTTATATGATGTGATGTGATGTGATATGATGTGATGTGATGTGATGTTATATGATGTGATGTGACAGACTTTCTTTTAATTTATGATATAAATTGATCGGAAAGTCTGTAGGTAAATATGAACGTCAGAAAGTTAAAAAATACCATACCCAATTGGATTTTGAAAACGCATCCAGAACAAAGAAGCGAAACTAGTTTCATTCTTTACTAAAAACTAGACCAAAAAACCAGGATGTGTCATTAAAAGCGTGCCTTAAAATAATAGTCAATGAATTTAGAAAATGCACATAAATCTTATCTAGCTCATTAATGTTGGACTTGAGTTTAATTATACAATAAAACACACGTCGTTTATCAATCCAATCACTTATGTTAATCTAGGATGAATGGAAACATTTTTGGCGATATTTTTTTTATCATTAGTGTCCTCGCACACGGGCCTCATAAAAACGCCGCTTCAAGCTTCTTTTTGAGGCGGCCTTTTTTGTGGCCCGTGTGCGGCAGTGCCGCCACAAAAAAACGCTTGAAACCGCTTCAAGCTTCTCCAGCCACAAGCTGTCGCGCTCTTTAGCTGTTTTTTGTGGCGGTTTCTAGCTTTTTTTTTGTGGCCGCTTGTAGCGTTTTTTTGTGGTGGCGTTTTTTTGAGGCCCGTGTGCGAGGACAGTAAGACATTCGTTTGTGCCTTTTGATTATTCAACTGCTAAGTTAAGAATTCGGCTAGATAATTTAGCAAAATGAGAGCAGTGGTGGCCGAGTGGTAACGACCCCGACTTGTAGGTCGCTGGTTAAAACCCTGCCAGGCGCATAACTTTGTGTAATTTATTTCATCACCACTGCTCTCAAAACGGTAAAGGAAAACATCGTGAGGAAACCGGCGAACCCTAGAACCAAATATTTGAAGACATGTGACATCTACCAACCTGGCCCGCGTGATGGATTACGGCCCATTCCCTCTTCTAGAGAGGAGGCCTGAGTACCAGCAATGGTTGAAAAGGCTGATTATGAATTTTATGTATTCGATATATAGAACAGTTGAAAACGTAAGTAAGTTATCGTCACTAGCAGGAGCTCTTCACAACATAGTTCGATGCATTCCACAAGGATTACGATACACCATCTATAATTCCCTAGTAAAGCCACATCTACTTTACTTAGTCGAGATATGGGCTAGTGCTACAAAACACAAAACAAAACTGTCACAACTACAAATTTCCCAGAATAAATTAATAAAAATGCTTTTCAACTATCCATACTTAACATCAACGACTAAAATATACAGAAAAACCAAAATAATGAACATAAAACAACTACATATTTATAACACTTGCATCTTTATCAGAAAAGTACTAAATAAAAGCATACATAGCAATATCACCTTTACCCAACACAAACTAGTTAGTCAGCGAAGTACACGTCGAGCAAGTTTATTAGTTCTACCAAAAACCAGGACCAACTATGGCAAAAAAATGCTTACATTTGAAGGAGCACAGCTATACAATAAAATACCCTCACGCATAAGAAGCCTTCTCTCATTCAACGCATTCAAAACACAGCTTAGTGAATATTTAATCGCCAATCGGACATTACTCGAAAAACTTTTTACAAAAAAATTAAACCGACTTCAAAAAGTACAAAATAACTTTAATTTCGGAAGTCGGTGTTTCAATAGATACCTAATCTTGTCTCTTCGTTATTTAACACCGACTTCTGAAATTAAAGTTATTTTGTACTTTTTTACCGACTTCCCAAAAAGGAGGAGGTACTACGTTCGGCTGTTTGTATGTTTTTTTTTTTTTTTTTTTTGTATGTTTGTTCGGCGAATACTCCCCCAAATGTGGATGGATTTTCGAAATTCTTTTTTTGTTCGAAAGTAGATAGTTCTGAGGTGGTCCCATTATCACCAAATTAGGATCTGATGATGGAATCTTGGAGAAATCGAGGGCAACCTTCAAATTTTATAGGCTCACTTATTAATTTTCGCATATTTTATGAAGTATCTTGTGTATTTGCGTATGGTCGTCACCATCTCAGGTAGCTGGGCTGATGATGGAAGGTACAACTCCTTAACAGTAAGAAGTTACTCGAACAGGCAAGGACTGTTTTAGTAAATTGTTTTGATGTTTGATAGGGCATTTGCCACATTTGGTCTCATGATCATCAAGTCATGACCTGATGCTGCAGTCAGGATAGTATGCAGAGTACCTAAGTCCTCGACAACAAACAGCAGATATATCGAGTTTAGGCTCATTGAAAACGGCTCGATGTGTGGATAAACGTACTGCTAATAAAGAACACCGAAGTACATAGAGACCTGATGCTGAAGCCAGGAGCATCAGGAAAAGTACAAACATCTCATTTTAAACAGGACTAAATTTTAAGTTCATTGCAATGTTGACATAAATCTGGCCTGATGCTACAGCGGGGATTATCAGCATCTAGTCTAATGACTGATTGAAAGATTTACCTTTCGGCTTCATCATCAGATCAGTTCGATATATCCTTTCCCTCTCCAGCATCTAGTCTAATGACTGTTTGAAAGAAGAGGGGGAGAGGATATATCGAACTGATCTGATGATGAAGCCGAAAGGTAAATTAATGTAATCTAACCGTGTTTGGGATTATTAGAACCGTTATGAGATGCGCTCTGACTATAAGGTATTTAAGTTTGACTGAGGGGTACTTTTTAGTGGTGGTACCATAACTAAAAAGTGTAAAATAAAAAAAACTTTTTACAAAAAAAATATAACCGACTTCAATGATAAAAACACTGAAAAGTATCAAATAACTTTAATTTTGGAAGTCGGTGTTAAATAACGAAGAGACTAAACTATTATAGAAACACCGACTTCCAAAATTAAAGTTATTTGATACTTTTCAGTGTTTTTATCATTGAAGTCGGTTATATTTTTTTTGTAAAAAGTTTTTTTTTGAAGCTGGTTTAATTTTTTTGTAAAAAGTTTTTTATTTTTCACTTTTTAGTTATGGTAGCACCACTAAAAAGTACCTACCCTTCAGCTAAACATAAATTACCTTATAGCCAGAGTGCATCTCATAACGATTCTTATAATCCCAAATACGGTTATATTACATGAATTTACCCCCTCCCCCTTTCCCCTCCCCCTTTCCCCTCCCCCTTTTCTTTCAGTCGGTCATCGACTACACGTATAAACAAAGCAATTTTACTTGTTACGACAATTCTGCTATGATTCTATGAGGAGTTCTGTTCCATATCTTCGAAGTTCATGATCAGATCATAACAATATTTCTATGGGACAAACTTGGAAGCATAAACTTGCAACCAAAAAAAAAAATTTTCAAAATCGGTCCACAATTGACCGAAATATCGGTGAACATACATACAAAAAAAAAATAAACATACATTCAGCCCAACATAGAACCTCCTTCTTTTCGAAGTCGGTTAAAAATGTTGTCGAACCTAATCTAGTATTTAATTTAAATTTATTGTTCTCAAGTAAGTGACATGTAATGTTTTTATTGAGAATAAAGTTTCTTTAAACCTAAAACTAAATGACGATCGATTTAGACCAGTGGTTTCCAACTTATGGTTGGACAACGGATTTTTCCACGTTCCTCCTTTCGACTCTTTCGAAAAATCCCATAACCCCAACAGTCATCGGCCAAAGCAGGCCCCCTCAATTGCACTGACAGTTCTTCCTCTAAGTACTTTTTTATAGACTTTAGCAAGATTATCCTTAATCAAATAAATGTCAATAAAAATTGCAAACTACTTTACCGTTTCGATAGCACATATCAATCCGATACATTTTAAACGTTTAACGTCCGATATGTTTTGAATGTTCGATTGTTTGACAATCAATTTCCCTGCTACGGTCTTCTCGTCCGATTATAATTTTGGTGGCTTCAAGGCAAGAGTGAACAGGCTCTTAATAAACTAGTGCACTTCACCATCAACAATTACATCAGTGCTAGTAACCATCAGGTGGGATTGCAGTCAAAAAACAAACATGTTATGCGTAAGATTCTATCATCAATAATGTATTATTGATGATAGAATCTTATATTGTTTAGAGCCTTTTATTAGCTATTTTTATTGTGTCATGCTTTTAAAGTACCCACCTTATTATTTAGATAAATTACAAAGTGTGATAAAGACCATTATAAAAATAATAAATAAAATTAAAATGTCAATTCTTATATCGACTTACCGAAAATCTTATCGCCACGGGGGGCTTAAAACCTTGCGTGACGCATACCTAAAGTAAATATACGTGTAATCAATAAAAATGTTAATGTACAAATTAATTAATTGTTTTTGTATTATTTTTAGATGGCTGCCATTATGGTGTGATCACTAATCACGGCTTAGCAGGGACGTACTCGGTTAAACATGAGTTTTTTTTTACTTGGTGTAAACTAGTGCTCGACTGCGGCCTCAGCTGATAGCTTCGTAGTTAGTTCTAATACAATTTCAGTTTTTTTTTTTGCTTCTATTAATTATTAAATAATAATAATAATAATATTCCACAACTATCACACAACGCCATCTAGTCTGAAGCTAAGCAGAGCTTGTGTTATGAGTATTAGACAACTGACAAACATATTTATATATTTCTTAATACATATTATAGATAAATTACACCCAGACCCAGAACAAATGTTCCTGCTCATCACACAAACATTTGTCCTGGGTGGGAATCGAGCCCACGACCTCCGCCATAGCAGTTCGGGCCACTAACCACTAGACCAACAGGCCAGTCAAATTATATCAAGCACTTTTCAGGTAAAAATTAAAGGCCAGTAAAAAAAAAAATACCTAGTCATATACACATGCCCTCATGCCGTTGTCTCCTGTAACTGAAGAAGCAACGTTAAAGGACCCCTTGTGTAGTGGTGATGTCTGTTAAAACTTTGTGTTTTTTTGGTGGAAATCCAAATAAATAAAGAAAAAATTACTAAATTACTGTGGAAGGCATTTTGAAATGACTAAGAAAAAAACTAAAAAAAAAAACAATTTTGTTCTTTGACAAATCTCTCATAATTCAAGCAGCTCGTTTGGGGAATGCATTACCCATAGAAGTGTGGCGTGTCAAAATACTGCCAACGTTCAGAAAAATGGTGAAGGAAGTATCCTTGCCTAACTTACAAATTTCATTTTTCTTCTTCTTTCTCAATTGTAGACATATTTTTAACAATTTATTATTTTATTATTTGGTATTGTTTTTGTGCGATACATAATGTACATCATCATCATCATCATTTCAGCCGATACAAGTCCATTGTCGGACATAGGCCTCCCCCAAGCGTCGCCACAACGAACCTTCCTGTGCGTCTCGCATCCATCGGTTTCCCGCAATCTTCACCAGGTCATCAGTCCACCATTGTTGGAGGCCTTCCAATGCTGCGTCTTCCGGTACGCGGTCGCCACTCCAGAACCTTTCGGCTCCAACGGCCATCTGTTCTGCTAGCAATGTCACTTAAGTTTGGCAATTCTTAATGTACATATTTTCTTTTAAATGGTTTATGCAGTTGTACACTGACAGCCTTGAATCTATTTCCTTTCGTTCAGTTCATCCAAAGGTCGTCTGTAAGAGATGTTCTCGTTCGATAAGACCGCTCATTGCTCACTAGTTTTTTACAAATGTTAACCCTTTCTTATTTTAAGTTTAGCAATAAAGTAGGTATTATCCTTACTGATATTATAAAAGCGAAAGTGAGTTTGTTTGTTTGTTTGATACGTCTTCACGTCTTAATGGCGAAACCGATTTTGATCAAACTTGGTACACGGATAGACCATGTCCTGGAATAGGACATAGGGTACTTTTTATCCCGGAAGTATGTTCCCTTGGGATAATTTTCTGTTATCACGCGGGCGAAGCTGCTGGGAGCAGCTAGTAATAAATAAATAAACGAAAAAAAGATATCACGGTAAAGAGGAGTGTATAGATTTCTTTTATAACCAAATAAAATAATATCCTCTTCTAGAGAGGAAGCTTGAGTCCCAGCAGTGGGAACATTAAAAAGGCTGATGATGATGATGATGATGAAAATAATACAGTTTTAAAACTTCAGTTTTTAACATATCTCTATATATAAAAGGAAAAACTGACTGACTAACATATCAACGCAAAGTCACAACCTGGGAGCTTGAAATTTTGCATAAGGCTACATTTTAAAACGTAAACAAGCACTAAGATAATATTTTTCAAAATTCGCCCTCGTGGTTGAAACGGGGTTACAAAGTTTTTATAGAAAACACTTCTTTCGGCTCGGGCAAAACCGCTGGCAAAAGCTAGTTTGGTATAAATCAGGAGATCATTTAACCGTCTTTATTGACAGAAGCTTCTAAATTAACCGCTTACCTAAAATATCATTGAATCACGTATTAGCGTTAAGAGCATGTCTCCGAGACGTGTAATTTACGAATAAATCGTATTACATTAAATATTTATTCAATTTATTAATTTTAACTCGATTCTTCGTTAAAAATTCACCGAGACACCTAATCTAAACTAATATTATAAAAATGTAGAATTGGTTGTTCGTCTGTAGGAGATGATAGGTCTCTGAAAGTACTGATCCAGTTTCTGATTAGATTTTTCCTATTTGTACTTTCTGTACTTTTTGGATATTTGTCGTAAGTATAGCTGTTGTTCAAGGTGAGTTGGTCGTGGTTGTGTGTGGATTCACGTTAGTATAATTTTTTTCTGTGCACGTTACGGAACACTCGGTATCAAACCAAATAGCTTCCGCACACAGAAATAATATGTACGTAAATGTATAAGCACATCCATTTTGAAACTCCTTTTTTGGAACTCTTTCTTTGAAACTCTTTCTATGAAACTATCTTTGAAACTCTTTCCTTGAAACTATCTTTGAAACTCTTTCCTTGAGACTCTTTCTTTGGAATTCTTTTTTTGAAACCTTTTCCTTGAAACTCTTTCTTTGATACTTTCTTTGAAACTCCTTTTTGAAATACTCTCTTTAAATCTATTCTTCATTATAATAATAAAATAATAATAATAATATTCCACAACTATCAAACAACGCCGTCTAGTCCCAAGCTAAGCAGAGCTTGTGTTATGGGTACTAGACATCTGATAAACATACTTATATATTACTAAATACATACATATTATAGATAAATCACACCCAGACACAGAACAAATGATCATGCTCATCACATTAACATTTGTCCTGGGTGGTAATCGAACCCACGACCTCCGGCATAGCAGTCAGGGCCACTAACCACTAGACCAACAGGCCAGTCAATTATACTCGTATCATAGGCTACTTTTTTAAAATTAAAGAATCCTGGGGGATAAGACACAGGAACGTACCCGAAGGAAAAGCTAGTTAACACATTAATGAAAGCTTTTTGTCAAAACAAATAGTAACGAACTTTGTGGAATTACACCAGCTTGATTAAATATACTCAATACCAGTAAATATTTTATTATATTTGTATAACGCCTACATGTTTCTGAGGCAAACAGAACCGAGAATTTATTGATGGCTGATTAATGGTAGGCTATATTTGTACATTATTAATTTCCATAGAAATTGGGAAAACCTGTGATTCGATTTACCGTAAAGTGGATAAATATTTAAAGTCATCATCATCATCAATTCAGCCGATATACGTCCACTGTTGGACATAGGCCTCCCCCAAGTGTCGCTACAACGAACGATCCTGTGCGTCTCATATCCTTCGGTTTCCCACAACTTTCACCAGGACATCAGTCCATCTTGTAGGAGGCCTTCCAACGCTGCGTCTTCCGGTATGCGGCCGCCACGGAGCAATGTCTAAAAGTACCTAAACACAATAATAGCTCGTTCGTCTAAATCCGTTCCTGTTCTCCGAGATCTCACGATCGGATTAAAATATAATCTCTAAAAGCATTAGACCAGTAGTAAGTCCAGTATTATAAATAATTATAATGCCTATTAGATCTAAGACAGATTTATTTAGGTATTTAAAATGCCTTAGTTTATATTTGACGGCAGGCTAAATTATCTAAATCAGGCAACGTTGGATCCCCGCACAGAACAAATACTTCTGTAGACTACTGATAGGCGCTCTAAGTGCCTTGTATATATGTGTTTATATATGCTTGTGAAACCAAAAACGATACAGAAGTTATTCTGAGTGCGGCACAATATTTTTCTTTAAAAAAAAAATTGTACTGATCGCTTGATTTCGAAAAACCTATTATAGGTAGGTACACATATGGGAAGCTTTCAAAGGGCCATGGTAATTCTTTCGAACAATTCAACAGTCCTGGAACCCAAAGAGCAACTGAACGAACCCGGGCGCGTTTAGTCAGTAAAAGTCAGATACTCCTTTCACTAAGAGCGAGATTGATATATCACACATCCTTTCAATCGCCATCAAAAAAGAAAAAATTTCTCAGAAATGAACCCACGCCTAAAAATCTAAAGAATTAAATAACATCACGTCACAAGCAACGCCGTATGTTAAACCAAGCTTTGCCACAGTCTATAACAATAGCAGTTGAACAACTCCCACGCAACAGGAAAGTTCATTATGTTCGCAAATCCCTGTTAATTTTATTGATGACACTAAAAAATTCTAACACCGCTATAAATTAAGCGAATATTTTGACAATGACTCCAACTTCATTCTTTTGTTTTAAATTAATGTAATCGTGAATGAATTAGTCGACACGTTTATGTAGTTTTTTTTTTGTATAACGACATGGTAGAACTACACGGCGCACACATGTGCTGTGTGCCACACACGCCGATCTGGGCGCGTCGATCTCCATACATTTTATATGGAAACTAGATTTGAAGAGCTACATTAGATTTTTTTAATAATAATAATTTACGATAATAATTCTCGTCATATAGTGTGTAAAAGTCAAAGAGTGTAGTTCTACTATTGTAGAACTACACTCTTCACATGTGTGCCACACACGTCGATCTGGGCGTGTCGATTTCTATACATTTTATATTTAAGGAAACTAGACTTGTACAGCAACACTTGATCCACGCCACGCGACGTCGTTCTACGTACAAATCAGGCGTGTTACATGTGTGCGTCTGTCTAGCTGTTTCGGAGGAGTTCAATAACAACGCTATGATATGAGATTTGGAAAAATTCGATTTAGTTTTTTTGTGCCCTATATTTTTTTATATTTTTCACAAAATTAAAAAATACAGCGTTAAATTTTATTGGCACATCTCACGCCATTATGGGTATCACTAATATTTAAAAAAAACGCTAGTCAATTATACAGGGTTATTTGTAAAACACTAGCAACCTCTCAGGACTGTGTTACTTAAAAAAAAAACATATTTTAATTCATCAGATTTTCATACAAAAATAAAAATATTTAAATTGAACGTTCTAAATGTTGCGAAGTCTATCAATTTTCTAGTGTGATGAGTACACGAAAATGGTGCGAATGCTTGCTAGGTAGGTGTGATAACAATGTTTTGGAAGCCTGCTTACTATTACTACGAGAACAGAGTGCAGGAGGCGTAGGTAGGTACAGAGTTGAAATGTGTTAGATAGAACAACGAAATTTTGAAGGTTTGTTTTTGGTAAATTTATTATGTTTTGTAAAAAGTCATAGAACAAAAGTTGTTGTTTATGATGTTCTTAACTAGCACCTAAGAAGTTGCTAGTATTTTACAAATAACCCTAGTATAACTGACTTAATAACTCTGTAGTTCTAATGTTCTATGTTTAACATATTGATACCAAAGTACAAACAACATCAAATGCGCTGACCCACTGCTTGAAGAAGATCATTAGCTATTTTACATTATACTGCCCCCGTTAGTAAAAAAGACGCATCTAAAATGTTTTCCAGATTTTAGTTTTAAACATTGCCGGAATCAGGAAAAAATGCGCATCTGCCTGTATTTTTAATATTTTGCAAACACTCTCCAGTGCGGTTTTAACACAAGGAAAAAAGGCCCGATTTCCCATTTCATTCATTAAAACCTTTTTTTTTATCCGTTTTTACTTATTGTTAGATACGTCTTTTTAACTATCAGGGGCAGTATAGTACTTACCAATAATGAACCCCTTTAAACTAATGAACCTTTTAAATTAACTTCACTTAGCGGGGTTAATAAGCTTATTAAGTGAGGTATGCCTGTGTTTACTTAGTCTAACAAACAGACGAACAAACACACAATTTCACACGCTGAGCTTAGATAACAATAAAACCAAACATCTGTAGGGTGGCCTTGGTTTGAGGGCTGACTAGAATTATTTTTCGGAGTATTATCAAATGACTCCTCTCGCTCTGAGGTGGAGCAAAAGAGCGTGTCAGACTTTCACTGGCTTAAAACCCACCTATGTTTCTTCATTTACCTTTTGCGGCTTAAAACTTACTAGCGACCCGCCCCGGCTTTGCTCGGGTGCAATATTATACATACAAACCTTCCTCTTGAATCACTCTATCTATTAAAAAAAACCGCATCAAAATCCGTTGCGTAGTTTTAAAGATTTAAGCGTACATAGGGATACAGGGACTGAAAAAGCGACTTTGTTTTATACTATGTAGCGATGTAACTTACAAACGTTTGATAAATCCTCATTATTGTTCTAAAACGCATATTTTCTTTAATAAAAAATACTTGAATAATTATGATAACACCTTAGACAAATTTCTAATGAATAAAAAATTAACGGTATTTGATACATTATAGAATATTTATAATACTATAGTATAGTGTTCGCTAAGTCAAAATGTATGAAATAATAATGAATGAACTCTATAATTTTCGATTTCATTATAGTTTTATAGCCATAATTAAATTTTATAACAAGCAAATATATGTAAAATTTAGCTCTTTAATAATTTGAGCCAGAACGTATTTTATATTTAAATCTAAAGACTGGAGAATATAAATTAATTGACAGTAATTAAACCATAAAAATGTTAAGATCAATATTAAGGATTCTTTCGGTATAAATTTTAATGTTTGACAAACGATTTTATATTCTTTGGAAACACATAAACGTTGACACAAAAAGTTTACTGTCAAACGCCCACGTTTGTCCAAGAATAGACTAAAATATATTATCTAAAAAGAGAAATCAATCCTCATTTATCTCGCATAGTTAAACCAACTTTCTTGTAGACTGTCTGGTGGCTTGATGTTATTTAGAGCTTTTTTTTACGGTAGGCAAAAATCATCTTATGACAACCCTCGCTCTTGGGTGGAGCGGGAGATAGTGTCAGACTCTTACTGACTAAAAAACCCACCCCGTTCCTTCTAGCCTTCATACTGGGGCTCGAGTTTCCTTTCGGATAACCCTAGCCCCAGTAAGCTTCGACCCAGCTGGGCCCCTCCTGTTGCTGACAACTCCTTGAGGCGCGCGGGAATAGTGCGTGCCGTCGACGTCTTGGGCTCGGTCCGAACAGTTACCGGACGGTCGGACATCGAGCTACCCATGGCTCGCTATCCGTGAGCCCGCGTCTACGGTGGCCGGAAATCGGGATCGGAATCCCGGCGGCGGGTTGTTATTTAGAGCTGGGTATTAAAACACAATTTATTATTAAACTAGATATTTGTTAAATAAACACCTTTTTTTTATTTAACTGAATTTTATTTCAATTAAAGGTCCTATACAAAACATTGTTATAAATAAATTGTGTTATAAATATATACTTTCTTTAAGTTTGTATATATACCTATTAGTTTATAATATTTAATAATTAAGATGTATATATGTATGTTAATAAAAATACACAATTAATCTACTCTCTATACTGAGTGATACGATATCTCTTAGCGCGACTGGTATTAGGTTTTACCAAAATAAGTTTTTTTTTAAAAACACATCCTAAAAAAAAATCACATATTTGTTTATCTTAATTTTCTAAGTAACTTATGGAAACCCTACTCCCTCTAATGTTACCTTGACGCCATTTAGGTGTTAACTTCAGTAGCGCCAGGCAGTTGGTATATTCCATATTTGTAACAGATCCTTATTAGGATTC
Source organism: Mythimna lalbum (assembly GCA_949319445.1). Taxonomy (NCBI): domain Eukaryota; kingdom Metazoa; phylum Arthropoda; class Insecta; order Lepidoptera; family Noctuidae; genus Mythimna; species Mythimna lalbum. Next base: position 10,466,177 of record OX439357.1, on the reverse strand, counting down.
TTTTCCTTATTAACACCTAGAAACAAGTCTTGTCTCAAAGTAGATATGGCTTCTGACACTTTTTCAAACTGACATATTTTAAAAACATAGTCCCCACCGCGTCCATCTGTTGGTCTATTCGCGATTAACTAACATCATCGCATGTAACTTGGGAGATATTAAGGATAGAATTTTGCGCATACCCCAAGGTATGCGCAAAATTCTATCCTGCCAGTAGTCACGCTATCACTAACTCCCTTTTCTTTAAATCACACTCACAAAATCTATCTTTGTTTTCTTTGGCCTCCGTTCCATAAGAATTGAGTCATTTTCATTTCAGCTAACATACGATAGGTATTTACATTAATTTTCATCAATCAATCATCATCGTCATGATGAGGAGGAGTGGCAGGCGGTCGCCTCCTTCTGCGAAGCAGTAATGCTAGCAAAGGAGGAGGCCAACTATTCAGCCAGCATCAGGCAACGGCGCCATCACCGCCGCCGCCGGGATTCCGATTTCCAGCCACCGTAGACGCGGGCACGCGGACGGCGAGCCATGGGTAGCTCGCTGTCCAACCGTCCGGTAACTGTCTGGATCGAGCCCAGACGTCGACGGCGCGCACTGTTCCCGTGCGCCTCAAGGAGTTGTCAGCAACAGGAGGGGCCCAGCTGGGTCGAAGACTACTGGGGCCAGGGTTATCTGAAAAGAAGCTCGAGCCCCGGTATGAAGAGGCTAGAAGGAACGGGTTGGGTTTTTAGTCAGTAAGAGTCTGACAATATCTCCCGCTCCACGCAAGAGCGGGGGTTGTCATAAGATGATTTTTGGGTCACCTAAAAAAAAAAACAAAAACGTCGTCATGATCATCATCATTCAAGACTCCCTCTGCTAGACATAGGCCTTCCCAAAGTAACGCCACAACAAACGGTCCTGAGCATCTCGGCCTTCAGTCTTATGAATGGGCTTCCAACGAAGTGTCTTCCGGTGCGTGATCGCCACTCCAGAACCTTTTGGCCCCATCGAAGGTTCGTTCTACGAGAAATGTGCCCTGCCCTTTTCCACTTAAGTTGACGTTTCTTCGGGCTATGTCGGCGACCTTGGTTCTTATGCGGATATCTTTATTCCTATATTATCAAGGGCTAACTAAAAATAAAGGGACTTTCCCTCTCCCCCTCTTTTGTCGTTTATACTCAATGCGGAGGGTCGTAACCACGACGAATAATTTTCTGGTGAACTATATTTCGCCATGTTGTCAAATCCTATCTTCGGCGATGTAGATGGCGTTGCAGACTTGTCTCCAGTGTAACGCGGATTTGGTGTGACCAGCGTATCGGACTCCAGCCCCTGGATCTTTTCCCATCTACCTTTCCAGGTTATCACCTCCCTTTCAAGACCAAGAAATTAAAGATTCTTCTTTGGCATATGGTATTAAGTCTCATGGGCGACTTGAGTTCGACTATTATGAAGTCGCTGGTCCGATGCTCTTTCCAGTGAATTCCAAGCATTTTCCTCCAACACCTCAAAAGCGTCAGAACAAGCTATTCTTCAAACAATAGTCTCAAAATGATATTTCCTATTCAAATCAGAAACTTCATACCATACGAAGCGGCAGCGGTGACTCACAGGTCAACGGAACCGTGACCTCGCGCGTGCTAACAACGATTTATTAATATGCGTACGCGCATGTTTTCCGTTCGGTTATCTATGTGGATTAGATTGATCGTCTGAGGTGTTAGATTCTAGTATTGTTCTGTCGTTGATTGTATCCTGTAGATTTTTTATAGTGCTTCTGTATCGGGGCTAATAATGACAAGATTATCAGAGATGTATCAATCTTTAGATAACTAAGACTCAATGTAACATATTTCAATTTAATCATTTACAGGCATTTGAATTATCAAGATCGGATTTTAAAAGGTGAAGCCAAAGCTGATCAATCAAAGATAGATCACGCTGAGGCTGGCGATGAAAATGAAGCACTTTTCAAAATGCAGATGTCTATATAGAAGAACGTGCAATAAATTCCACGAACATTCTTTAAAATCAATAAATAGTTAAAACATTATAGTTAGTAATATTGTCGGAGATATTATCAAACTTTAATTACTTAAGACTCAATGCATTTACATATTACATACTTCAATTTAATCATTTACAGGCTTAAATTGAAGTATCAAGATCAGTCAGTTAAAAAAGATGAAACCGAAGCTGATGAATCCAAAATAGATGGCGCTGAGGCTGACGATGAAGATGAAGCACGTGCAAGAAACTCCACGAACACTCTTTGAAATCAATAAATAGTTATAAAATTATAGCTACTCATTGTTATATGTATATATTACTCAAAATTATAGCTATTCAATGTAGAAATTATACTACACAAATATGAGAACGATGTAGAAAGACGTGCATATTAAATTCGTGGTATATGGTGAGCAGGCGAATAAATCGGAGAGATCACAAATTGGAGTTTTTTTTTTAGACACAATCTCTTAACTTCTTCATTAATACAAATTGTCAAGACCATGGAAAGTCTTGACTCCTAGATATCTATGACAAATTCAATCGATATTTCTACAATGGCTTCGATGGTTTTCGAGTTAAACAGACCTAAGGTTATCGATACTTTGTGACAGATCTATAAGCACCTCTCGACATATTGGCAAAATTGTGCGTTTACTCTGCAAAGCATAAGAAACAATTACAAATGATAGAATTCATCATAACAGAGTCTTTAACAAGTCGATCTCTATAAAAGTAGGTATCTTAATTAAAACTGCCTGTATTTCTGCAAATGTATATCTCAACCAGCAATAAAATTCCATGTATTTTAATAAACGTAAAATAGCAGCTATTACGATCGTAATATTTCTGAGCGTCAAATTAACCATTGTCTGAGCTTAAACAAATTCTCATTAATTGAGATTAATCTCCTCTAAGAAAAGAACCGTTTTTAGAGATCCTTTGTCAGTCAAGATTTGTTTACCGATCATTTACCTGTTTTGTTCTTTAATAAAACCTTTATTCTCGTGTCTGTTCATTTGAGTACTTTCCTTTTGTTTATTACCTTCCCTTTTCTTGATTTTGTCAAGATTATGTTTAATTTTTTTAAATACGTCATTCGAATCTTTATTTTCATTATCATTGTCATCATTAATATGATTATCATCTTCTATTGGTTCAGTTCTATCAATATCATCTTTTTGTTCTCATAGTTCAACCATCGCCCACTCTGAGAATTCGCAAATCAATGTTTCACCACTTGTGCAAACATAATGATTCATTATTTGATTAGTAAGTACTGGTTATTAGTTCGAAAAGTGTCAACCAGTAAGTATTCTGAAGACGGAGGACCCAAAATTTTATGACAGCTTAGGAGAAGCCTATGTCCAATAATGGACAGTGATACAACTGCTTGGATAATACCAACTTACAAGTCTAAACCGTCAACATCCTCTTTCCGGGTGTAAGGAGTCGGAGGGTGAGCATGTGTAACTCACTGTCTGACTAAGCCCGAGTCTACGGCAGTTGGTGTCTCAAGCTTGCCTCAAAAAATTGCCTGTAGGGGTGGCGGGATTGTTCATAAAACTTAACGAAGCCGAACGCAAAAAGCAACTGAAGAAACAGAGGTGGGATTTAGTCAGTAAAAGTCTTACACTACGTCTCACTCCAACCCGATCGGTAGGAGTTATTAAGCGATATTCTACCTCAAAAAAAAACAGAAACATGCTTCACCGAAGACTTTATTTTAAAATCTAAGGAACCCAATCAAATAACACAAAAAATCATTCTATTGATCTAAGTACCTTAATAATTCAGAACCGACAAAGACAAATTAATGCCTCAACCCACTGAGACGTACCACCATTATTATTATTGTATCGTCCAGAGCATACACGCAGGCCATTCATAATTCTTCACCTTTTTATTAGCTGGCTAGTGTATTATTATAAGTTACGCCTCAGTGGATAACGGGTTTAGCATACGGTAGCTCATTGTATTATTGTTATATGGATTAAAAATTTGTTCATTAGTTTGAGTTGAAATTGTTATATCTATATTTAGAAAAATGACCCCCGTTTTCCGTTGTCACGACTTGGCATGAAAACGGCTTGACCGATTTGGCTGTTTTTTTTTTGTTGTGATTGTTATTGTGAGGAGAAGGTTCTTATGGAAAAAAAAAGGGTAGTGTAGGGTAGAGTAGGGTAGAGTAGGATAGAGTAGGGTAGAGTAGGGTAGAGTAGGGTAGAGTAGGGTAGGGTAGGGTAGAGTAGAGTAGTAGGGTAGGGTAGGGTAGAGTAGAGTAGTAGGATAGAGTAGGGTAGAGTAGGGTAGAGTTGGGTATAGTAGGGTGGAGTAGGGAAGAGCGGGAGCGAAGCCGCGCGGGCAAAGCTAGTAATTATATGTTTTTAAGAGGACTACATGACCTAATCGCCGCCTTATAGTCCACTGCAGTAAGTTACATAATCAGAAAAATTGGATGATGCAGAGACCAATAGTGGTAGGTGAAATATTAAACATTACATAATATAAAATTCCTTATACAAATAACCTAAAAATTTTAATGAAGAATACACGAATCTAGTGAAACCAATACGAGTATGTAATAAGGAAACAAATTAGCACTGTGACGAAACTACTTACGAAATATATGTTATTTTTCAGGACAAATGCTGTTAGTGTATTCAAAACATAATACAGCTAATTAAAACGATAGAAAATAATCACGAATATGCCTGTGTCAGTGAAAATTACTTTTATCGATTAAAAATCGGACTGGTAGGTATACAATTATACATGCAATCATTCTGATTGTTTGTCCGATTATTTTACAAGCAACGTTTTATGTTTATAGTGTTTTCATTTTGTAATTAAATCTGTAGATTTTTAGCAAATCACTAAAACAATTCTGCAAGCATTGTATCTTTGATCATCTCATTATTTTGTTTCCATTCCTAGAGTCACCGCGCTTTAGGTTCTGTAGTCCTCTTAACAAAGGACCTAACAAAGCCCCGCGTAAAATTAAAAATACTTCAATCTAGCATACTTTTGCGATAAAAAAGTATATTTTGTCCTACTCCTGGACATCTGTATCACGATCTGTTCAGTGGTTTGAGCGTGTAGAAATAACAAACGTACACACATTACAAACTTTCGCCTTTATAATATCAGTATTCTAGCTCTATATTTTTTACTACCTAACAACAAAAAATAATGTTCTTATTCTATGTAAATAGTTGTTCAGTAGACCAAACTTTTTTGTATGCAAATGAACTGGACATTAATTTAAAAAACTCTGACGTAATCGACTTACAATAATTATTTGTTCGCGGGTCGGACCAGGCAACTTTGTTGCCAGACAGGGATTGTGAACCGACTGGATTACATTACAGGAAATTAAAAATTTTAATTAATTTCTTTCGACTTAATGAGCTTTGTTTTTTTTGGAGACTCTTACTGACTATCCCACATTTTTTTTTCGGTTGGAAAAATCATCCAATGACATAACCCGCTCTTGGGTGGAGCGGGAGACAGTGTCAGACTCTTATTGACTAAAACCCCACCTCGTTCCTTCTAGCCTTCATACCGGGGCTCGAGTTCCTTTCGGATAACCCTGGCCCCAGTAGGCTTCGACCCAGCTGGGCCCCTCCTGTTGCTGACAACTCCTTGAGGCGCGCGGGAACTCGGGGGGGCTCGGTCCGGACAATTACCGGACGGTCAGACAGCGAGCTAGCCCTGGCTCGCCGTCCGCGTGCCCGCGGACGTAATGAGCTAATGTTAGTGTGGATTGCGAACTACCCATATGCTCGCCGCCGCAAGCCCGCGCCTACGATGGAACCTAGCAAAAGAGATGCTAGCATTACTGCTTTGCAAAAGGAGGCAACCACCTGCCACTCCTCCTCACCTTTGGACCATGGCCAAGGACCGGCGGATTGGTGGACATCACAAGTCAATAAAATTCGAAGGCATAGCTTCGAATTTTGGGTTCTAGGACATATTTTGTTTCACTGTTTTGAGAGCAGTGGTGATGAAATAGATTAGACAAAGAATTAATAGATTACACATCACGATGAACTTACTATTCGTAAATCGGGGTTACCATTAAGATTATATTTTTTGTACCCATTTTTCAAATGAATGTTCTTCCTTAACCAAATCAAAGCGTCTATTAGCAGAACCATGACCTGATAAAAAGTATAGTATCAGTATAATCAGTCTTATAATGTTCCTACTGCTGACCCTCAGGTTTTCTCTGTAGGAGAGGGAATGGTCCGTGATGCACCACGCGGGGCAGTGTGGGTTGGTGGGCGACACATGTCTTCGAATTATTCGTTCTAGGACATGCCGGTTTCCTCACGATGTTTTCCTTCACCGTTTTTAGAGCAGTGTTGATGAAATAAATTACACAAAGTAATGGGCCTGGGAGCAGTGGTGGCCAAGTGGTAACGGCCCCGGCTTACTCGTAGGTCGCGGGTTTAAACCCAGCCAGGTGCATTACTTTGTGTAATTTATTTCATCACCACTGCTCTCAAAACGGTGAAGAAAAACATCATGAGGAAACCGACATGTCCTAGAACGAATAATTCGAAAACATGTGACATCCAGCAACCTACAACTCGGAAGTCAAAGCTATTACTACTGGGCTAACACTCCTCATAAAAAGCAACACATAAAAACAAAAAATAATAATCAACGAAAGGTTCTCCACCCCTGTTTGAAGTATCGATCGATTGCAGCTCGCCATCGAGATCTCGTCGAAGCGATACCACACACGTTATATAATAATGTATGGACAGCACATAAGGGGGGTTCCATAGGATACCGAAGTGCATTTTGTATGAGGGTGCCATTAAAGGCTGCAATCAAAAATATGGATGGAATCCTCTTTTTGGAGCGATCGAGTAAGGATGGCCTGGAACGCAGGTGAGTTATTGACAGTAGAAGTCTGATACTCCCTCTCCCTCCACCTGAAGTGGTTTGATGATTTCCCACCTTAAAAAGGTACGAAAATGCAGTAAAAATGGCATCCAAGAAATTTTGTTGACATCCCAATTATTTAAAACTAGTTTTTCTCCGCGGTTCTAATTCTACGGTTACGATTCGACACTCGGCAGCCTATAAACGCAAAGGGCAACTGAAGGAACACGGGCGGGTTTTAGTCATTTAAAGTTTGTCCCTCCCTCTCACTTCACCTCTGAGTGAGCGGGAAAAGAAATTTAAATAGTTTGCGTTTTATAATATTAGTTTAAATACAGCTACATCTAGCATTATTTATGAAAGCAATGCAGCAAAAACCCAGCTCAGAATAAAGTTACTATAATTTGGTAAAAATGTAAAAATATTTAACCACAACATTCACTGCATTCAAATCTTAACCCTCTCTTGCAATGAACAAGGTTCACAATTGTATGGAGCAGAGTTCTCCCATCCCTTTGAACGTCGTCGGGTCTGAAATAGGCCTTACTGCGCCATATTGTGGCCTAGTGACCCCAGCCAAAGAGTAGCAAATGAAACATATTTGTTTTCTGCCTACACGAACGCTGCTTTTTAGGGTTCCGTACTCGGTTTCGTGCCAACAGGACTCTATCAACATACAAAGCCTCCCCTATCCGTCCTTCTGTCTATCTATCTGTCCGTCAGTCATTCAGCAGGCTGTATCTCACAAACCGTAAGAGGTAGAGAGTTGAAACAGAATATTAGATAGATATTCATCATCATCATATCAGCCGAAAGACGTCCACTGCTGGACATAGGCCACTCAGGTCAGGTGGTTTGTTGGGTATAGATAGATATTACTTATTTTTATTATTGTTGTTGTCATGTATCATTTCTTTTTTTTTATACACCTGCCATATTTTCTGTTCACCATCCTTGGTTTACTGATAGAGAATGCCTATGGCATTAATTCATGAATCCCCAAGCGACCACCGGTGGCCGCGCATCTATTGTCTCACTATTGTGTCTCTAATTGACGGTATCTGAAGGGTTAAGTCCGCCTGTATACCTTTGTGTTGTATGAAATTTTAATAAATAAATAAATACCTAATAAATAATATTATAATAATAAACTTTATTTTCATTGCCGCTACATCAACAAATAATATAATCTAAAAGGGGGTTCTCATATAATAAACGTAATTTTGTCAGCGTTTTTTACTCGATTTTAATATTATAGTACAGAACCCCTCGTATTCAAGTCCGACTCGCCCTTGACAAGTTTTTTATAGACTCGCTAATTTGTGAAGTACACTAGTGCGCATTACGCAAGTTTATTCTCACCACAGGTGCACACTAAGTCGGAAAACTGTGCTACTTAAATTCTACCTTTTATGGTATGATAAGTACTTGTGAACATAGAAACTTGTCAAGCAAGAAAATATGAAAATGTGTGACAGATATACGTATTAAATCATTACCTATGACATTACCGTTTTTGAAATTTTGAACTGTTATGAATTCAGATTAACTTGTGGAAAGGGATAAATAACAAACCCGAGAAACAAATTGTTCCATCAAACAATTTCTACAAAAAAATGAAAATTCTGAGTTGACGAAAAAAAGATACGGCCGTTTATGAGGTTTGAGATATCTTTATTTCCCATAAGAAATTACAATTCACTTACATGAGAACTTAAAAACTAATTTACAAAGTTCAGTTACTGTTTATGTTATAAAAAACATATATTTCGACACTCAAAAGAATCCTAACATTTGGCATGAAGCAAGGTCTAATAGCACAAATATAGGAAAAAATCTGAAAACTTTGAAGTTGCTAAGTCAAAAACTCTTTTTTGCAATTCGGAAAAATCTTCGTTGCTTTTATTTTTGATAGGCTCGCGTTTGATCACCATCTCACCTGATGGTAAGTGATGTTATGGTCGACGATGGAGCTCGCTTGCCTAGAAGTAACCTATTCACTCTTGACTTAAAGACCCCTAAGTAGTAGCTATCAGGAAACACAGACTCCGGCAGGGAATTCCACTCCTTGGCTGTACGCACAATGGTGCCGTTCAGTTCGAGAATTGAACCGTTTTCGAGAATTGTTTGTAAGTTTTATAAGGAACCTTCACAGTGCAAGTCCGACTCGCACTTGCCCGGTTTTTATTGTTAATAGGTTCGCGCTTGGCCACTATCTCACCTGATGGAAAGCGACTATGTTGTCGACGAGCCCGCTTGCCTAGAAGTTACCTCTATTCACTCCTAATTAGATCCCCCTAATATTATCATGATGTTAATATTATATAAATCCTGAACTTCCTCATGTAGTTTAGTAATTTTTGCCTTTCAAGGTTTGTAACCAAGGACCATTATGTAAGTATCTGCCTTCTATCCTCACATAGTACTTGCTACCCATAGTTTTATTGCCCGGCTACCGTGGGCGCCACTAATTGTTGAGTTACAGTATTTTATGGCCTCATTGTGTAAATTATAATTGACGGGTAGCTGTGAATTTTATTATTGATTTCTTTTGATAAGCACTTTTTCATGTTTCGTGGATAGAAATGGTTTTATTTTATTTGTATGTCATCATAGTCTGACTTTTAAATGATAAATGATCTTTATTTTGTAAATAGGTTTTCAAAAAACACTTTTACACGTCAATTTTGTTTTCAGTCAGTTTTAACGAGATGAGGCCGGTGTCTCCTAGCTGACTACCCTGAGAAGAAACACCGAAACAAACTCAGGGGTCAAAGTCTCTTTTAAAGTTCATACAGTAAAGGACATGTAATGGTCAAATCATATGAGAACCATGCAGACCAGTGTCTCAGATGGTCTTTTGAGTAAAGAACCACACAGATTTGAGTGGACCTGTCCAGTCAGTGCAAGCATTTGTCAGTATTCGTGTAGCTCAAACTTAGGACTACCAAGGAGCTCAGCGACTTGACGAACAATACAAAAGATAGGGCATTTTGTGACTAAAACCACAGCTATGTTCTTTTAGTTGCATTTTGTGTTCCAGGACCACAGGTTTTCGTTTCAGAAGTCAACCCTCAGCCCCAGTAGCCTATAGCCCTGCTGGGTCCCTACGGTTTTGCTGACATCTCTTTGAGGTGCTCGTGGAATACAACGTGCCGTCGATGGCTCGGGTTCGGTCCGAAAGGTTACTGGACGGCCGCTTCCAAAACCTACTTGTGTTCTTTGTAATTTCCCCTTACCTTCCAAGATTGCGAGGACTCTTTCCAACAATCCTGGAGCCTAAAATTTACATCCTTTCAATCTTAGTTGGGTCAAATTAATTCTGGCTGTAGGCAGAATTCTCTCTCGCCCCGCAAACGATCAAAAGACATTCCTGTCTTTAAACCCCGAGCCCCAATCAGCCATTATTAGCAGCGGGAAGTGGATACGCCCACGACTCGCCTTGGGCATCCCAATCTTTAGGAAACTCACGATTTATCTCCAACACATATTAACACACGAACATTATAACTTGCGATGAAAGGCGCCGTGGCTCGCGGCATATGTAAATTTTTTCTCGACAATTACTGCGCCAGAATTGATTGGACTCGACTATACGTATAACTGCGAATGGTGGAGAAATTCGCTAGAGGCGTGGAAGAATATTCGGGGAACAAAATGTCTTTTTCTTTAGTATTTTTGTCATTTGTGAATGTTCCTTGAGGGAACTATTAGGTTCTGTTGACCCAGAATGTAAATTCGTGAGTTATTTGTTAATAGTATAATCAAAACTTCCAAATTGCTCCTTCAGGCCCTCCATATGTTCTGAGGATTGAAAGGTTCAATTGCAGCCGTGATTTATTGAGCATAACAAAGAACACCGTTTTTCGATGGACGGTAGACAGCCACCCACCATGCAAGTCTGAATTTTTCAACGTGTGATGAATATACAACCTGATTTTGATTTTTGTTAAGTTTTTCTGCTTTATTGAGACGAGTTAACCCTATGAGTATAGCTTCACAGTTAATGATATAAAAGAGCAGTGGTGGCCGAGTGGTAACGGCCCCGACTGACGAGTTGTACGTCGCGGGTTCAAACCCACCAAAGCGCATTACTTTGTGCAATTTATTACATCACCACTGCTCTCAAAACGGTGAAGGAAAACATCGTGAGGAAACCGGCATGTCCTAGAACCAAAAATTCGATGACATGTGACAGCCACCAACCCGCACAGGGCCAGCTGTGGATTACGGCCCTTTCTCTCTCCTAGAGAAGAGGCAGTCGCAGCAGTGGGAACATTAAAAGGCTGATCTGATCTGGCATCCTTTTTCTAATGTGATTTAATGTATGAGGGGTACCTAATTGATAGACCTATCTGAATAAACGAAACTTCTAAACAAATAACCCAACTACAAGAATGACAATTTTAAACCAAACAAGCTTTTAATGAAAATATTTTTTTCATAGCAAGCTTTTTTAGCTCGGTATACCTATATAATTAATACTCGTCAAAACGAATCATACGAGCCCAAACTCGATGACCTTCCGGTTCCATCATCAGATCAGCTCCATGTTATAATAATTTTGCATTGTCGTCTGATTTACACATGCATACAAAATTTCAGCTCAATCGGTAACCGGGATGTGGGTGAAATTTAATTTACAAGATTTGATGACAGACAAACATCGGGACATGTGAAACTAAATAAAAGCTTGTAAAATAACGGTCAGCAAGGCGTTTGTAATCTGGCTGAAGCAAAACATAACTACACGGCATAAAGTACTCAACTACCCACAGTGAGTTATGCGAAGTATGTTGATAACCGCGTGAAGTAACATCCGAGAGAATATTGTTGCATCAATACATAACTGTGTCCGCTAACCGTCTCCCAGCTGAAGTAAACTTCGTTCACACTAGAGCTTCGAATAACAAATAAATAACTAGTACTACTAAAGACCGCCCATTGTTACACCCAATAATTTTTAATTTCCTATTTTAATTTTGGAGTAAGTACATTTTATCTACAGCTAAACTATGTTCCAAAAGACGTTTACCTACCCGAAAGGTCGAAAAATTGAGATCATGATTTCAGCGCTAAGTGCTATGGTTTGTAAAAAAGGGAACATCAGAGTGCTGAGTCCAAAAAAAGCACTTAGAAGTGGGTTTTAGTCAGTAAAGTCTGATACTCCCTCCGTCCCAGGGCAAGAGAAATCGTTGAATGATTTCTCACCTAAAAAAGCAGTACCCAACTACAGAGTTTATTCTATTTTCAAAGTATTCAGAGACCTACTCAAATATGCACACAAAATATCATTTAATCCAAGAATTCTGATTAGGAACAGTTAAGTGACAAACGCACAATATAATATGTACTTCATTACATATATATATATATAATGTAAAGATTTAATTGGAATCCGCTTCGAAGGCGCTCGACCGAATAAATATAGAAAATTTTCTAAAAAGAACATGCTCTCACTTTCGGGATAATAAGTATCCTATATACAATTCCAGGACATAGTCTACTCGTGTGGCAAGTTTCATCGAAATCCATTTAGCCGTTTGAGTGTGAAGGAGCCACAAACATACTCACACACACAAATTTTTACCTCTGCAATTAAAAGTGATTCATTTGCAAAATGTCGACAACTGGAGCATTGAACTTATGACCAACTAGTACAAACTACTTAGCTATGCTACTTATGAACCAGCATCATCAGTAAATGATAGTCATCGTCATTTACTTGACTTTCTATATTTTAGGCCCTTGCTCCCATTAATATCATAAACCAGTAAGTTTCTGTAACTTTCTTCAGTAACGACTGACTTAATAGATTAAAAAAAATATATATCGTACCATTAATGCAAATACCAACTATCTGCATTTGTATCCAAATTAAATTAATTGTGTCGTACAGCTAAGGTGTGGAACTCCGGCAGGGAGTCTGTGTTTCCTGATAGCTATAACCTAGGGATCTTTAAGTCAAGAGTGAATAGATTGCTTCTAGGTGTTCCATCGTCGGCCACATCATCGCTTGCCACCAGGTGAGATAGAGGCCAAACGTGAGCCAATCAATTATAAAAATGGGCAACTACGTTAACGTAACGTACGTACAACGGTTTTAGTAAGATAATGTCTGAAAGTTGGTTAGACCCGCACCACCCCAGAGCGGGTGACGTCATTACATGATTTTTGACTTAAAAAACATCTTTTTAAATATATACAGTTACTCCAGCAATTGACAAGCTTGAATGCATAAAGTTTTAAAAAATCCTTACTAATATTATAAAAGCGAAAGTGAGTTTGTTTGTTTGTTACGTCTTCACGCCGAAATGGCAGAACCGATTTTGATGAAACTTAGTACACGGATAGACCATGTCCTGGAATAGGACATAGGATACTTTTTATTCCTGAAGTATGTTCCCTTGGGATAATTTTCTGCTATCACGCGGGCGAAGCCGCTGGGAACAGCTAGTCAATTATAAAAAAGGGCATTTGTGAGAACATAGGTATTACTTTAGTAAGAAAATGTCTGAGTTGGCTAGACTCGCTCCGCCCCAGAGCGGGTAACGTCATTACATGAATTCTAACTTAAAAAATAAAAAACATATTTTTAAATGCATACAGTTACTTCAGCAATGCCAAGCTTGAATGCATAAAATAAAGTTTAAAAATAAATAAAAATAAAGCTTCTACACAATAATGAAAGCCGCTATCAAAAAAACTTCACGTTTAGAATACCGAGTAATTACAAATTAAAATTACCACGCTATAAAGACTTAACAACTAATTAAATTCGTTTAGCACACAATACTAAACAATTAGAAAATGGAAAGTGACTTTCTCTTGCAGTCTATGATTCACTACGCCCACTGCCAAACCTCTTTGGTCGAGAGCTTTATGGTCATAGAGATATGCCCTTTTGGTGTTGGGTTGTGGTAAAAAAATAATGTTTTAGAATTATTATTTTTTATACCTGTTCTATTTATCTCCTGGGCAAAGGCACGCCTTTTATCTTTAGCGAGATCTTTTTTTTAGGTGGTAAAATTATCCAATGACATCTTCCGCGCTTGGGCGGTGCGTTAGAGCGTGTCAGATTTTTGCTGACTATAAATCCATTCCTGTTCCTTCTTTGCCTTTCATACCAGGGAGTCTACTCGCTTTCTCCGAAACGAAACTTTCGTAAACGAACGATATTCATTTGACGTTAAAATTGCAAACAATCCTCTATCAAAATTATATATTTTTTTTTGGAAACATGACTAATTAGGGTAGGTTTAGAGATTCGGTACGTCAGACAATTTTTGTTCATGCGAAACACGCGAAATTTCAATCGAAACTTAGTTTTTCGGAGACAGCGAGTAGACCCTCAGGGCCGGGCTTTCCTTACAGAAGCGAACCCATGGCCCCAGTACGCTTCGACCCTATTGAACCTGAACTGAGACGCTATAACTAAAACAAAATAAAATTTAAAATACGATACAGTAACGTTAGAAGTGCATGCCATAAAACTATACCACATGCAACCCATATAAATCATAACACTACTTAAAATTCTAAAAATAAAACATCACCGTTTTCATATTTAAGAGTCGGTTGTAGTCACAGAGTATTTTGTACATATTATAAAACAAAGTCCCCCACCGCGTCTGTCTGTCTGTTCGCGATAAACTCAAAAACTACTGCACCGATTTTCAAGCGGTTTTCACCACTCGATAGCGTGATTCTCGAGAAAGGTTTTAGTACATATATAATTTGTTAACTTTTTTATTCATTTCTAGAAAGAACCAGTGCGAAGCCGGGGCGGGTAGTTAGTTTTGTATAAACTTCGCCCGGGTTTGTATCAATTTCGGGCACTGTTAAAAAATAAGTTTTATTAATTTTTTGTATCTTTCAAATATTTCCGTGACGTAATCTCGTAGACATACACGTTTGAAATCGTAAGTTATGGGTCGAATTCGCGAATTTTATCGAGCCAACTAATTTATATCAAGTTTTGATTTTTGCCCGGCAATGGTCAATGATCACTTAATCAATTTTTAATAAAATATTTTTTCATTGTGTTTTCTTTTATATTTGTGGATTTCTAGAGGTTTAAAAAAGTTCAAAATTAGATGAACCTGGCCTTAAAACGTTCACAGCTTAATTTTAAAAAAGACAGTGACGTAGAACGTAGCTGTCATACGTTTACTGTGTTTTCATACATTTTACACTCTTTTGTAGAGTTTTGTGACTTGCAACATTGTGTTACTATGGGTACATTAGCGTTTCACATGCATGACCTCTTTGCTGTGACACACGGGAGTAAAGAACGTCAAACTTAACTTTGCCTTAAGCATAGATAGATAAATAGACAGATAGATGGATAGATAGATAGATAGATAGATAGATAAAGCCTTTATTGGCTACAACACAAAACATGCACCAAATCATATGGGATAGTACTTAAACTAAAGTTTTTAAGCACCATAAGATAGGTTAGGTTAGTTATATAAGGAAACTAAATAAACAAAAGAATGACTAGTTCAGCGGCATATGGCAAGCTCGGATCCGTAATCATTATACCTATTCTTGTTTAACAAATAAAGATTTGACTTTGACTTTGATCACACCATCGTCAACTACATCATCGCTTGCCATCAGGTGGGATAGTGGTGGCGGTCGCCTCCTTCTGCGAAGCAATAATGCTAGCAAAGGAGGAGGCCGATCGCATCAGGCAACGGCGCCCTCGCCGCCGCCACCGGGATTCCGATCCCGATTTCCGGCCACCGAAGACGCGGGCTCACGGACGGCGAGCCATGGGTAGCTCGCTGTCCGATCGTCCGGTAACTGTCCGGACCGATCCCAAGACGTCGACGGTGCGCACTGTTCTCGCGCGCCTCAAGGAGTGGTCAGCAACAGGAGGGGCCCAGCTGGGTCGAAGCCTACTGGGGCCAGGGTCATCCGAAAGAAAGCTCGAGCTCCGGTATGAAGGCTAGGAGGAACGGGGTGGGTTTTTAGTCAATAAGAGTCTGACACTATCTCCCGCTCCACCCAAGAGCGGGTTTTGTCATTGGATGATTTTTCCAACCGAAAAAAAAAGGTGGGATAGTGGTCAAATACAAGTCTAACAAAAAAAAAAACCGATTACTCGAGCTCACAAATTTTCCTGCATAGAAGTTGTCCAACCTCTCGTACCGTATGTCCCCAAGTGTCAAGTGTCCAAACGAGTAAATTCAATAATCTCAGTGTGTTTGTCCAACAGTTATCGTATTCGCGTGTCGATTGTAGCGTCTTGTCGTGTCGTGTCGGATAACGGAAGAGGACATGAAGCATTGTCGTGAGCTGAGAAGGCTGAGGGGACAGATGGGTACCGTATGGAAGTGATTTATGGATATCTGTCGTTTTTAGTACAGAGTGTATGACTTATAAGTCATAAACTCTGTAAAAATATCTATAAATATCAAAGAAAAGATGGATGGATTGTGTGAGAAGTGATATGAGAGACAAAGGAGTTGATGATAGCGTGACGAGGGACAGGACAGAATGGAAGAAAAAAACGAAACGGGATAAGGGCAAGAAGAGGAAGAAGTATGACTTATAAGTTTTAGATAGTATACTAAAAATCAAGCAAAACAAAGTCCTCTTTAGAGTTCCGTACCCATAGGGTTTTTTTATGGTGAGAAAATACCCTACTCTACCCTACTCTACCCTACTCTACCCTACTCTACCCTACTCTACCCTACTCTACCCTACTCTACCCTACTCTACCCTACTCTACCCTACTCTACCCTACTCTACCCTACTCTACCCTACTCTACCCTACTCTACCCTACTCTACCCTACTCTACCCTACTCTACCCTACTCTACCCTACACTACCCTAATTTTTTTTTTCCATAACTACCTTATCAACAGCCAAATCGGTCAAGCCGTTTTCATGCTATGTCGTGACAACGGAAAACGGGTTTCATGTTTATATATATAGAAGATAAGATGTGTATGTATTTAAAAATACATAAGTATGTTTATCAGTTGTCTAGTACTATACCACAAACCTTGCTTAAGGGCCTATTACACTGCGCTGAATAACGCGTGCGATATTCAGACTCGTACTATTTTTCATTCATAGAAAGACAGTCTAACCCATATTACACTACGCGATACGTCGAACCATAGACAAAACGAATCTGAATAACGCGTGTAATAGATCCTTTATTTTAGGACTAGGGGGCGTTATGTGAGCATTATGGAAAAAAAAATTACGTAATTTTTGCACCAAATAAGCATAATGATATTAGCTTGAGTCATTTGACGAACACCAAACACATAAAGCAACCTGTTGACAAACGGAATATACAAAACGCCATAGACAGGTACCTGTTACAAGCTTACATTAAACAAGTTAACGTGATGCCGTCTTATCTCACAAGTACAGGTAGGTACAATAGAACAAACTGTTTGCTGTACAAGCCAAAATATTTATATTTTCACTATAAAAACTAATAGGTAACAGGTTTTACACGTGCGTAAGTAATTTTTAAAGTTTATGGCATACTCAAAAAAATAGTCACTTGGTGTAGCAACGAGTTGCAAGAGCAACTGAAGAATCACGGATAAGTTTAGTCAGTAAAAGTCTTCTCGCCACTCTCTTTCTACTCCCACGCTCAGAAAAGCTATTTGATGATTTCTCGCAAAAAAAAACACCAGAGAGTGATGTAATACAATCTACACTAATAATACATATTACTCGTTAATAGAAGTAAAGTTTGTTTTTTTGTTTGTAGGAGGTAATCTCTGAAAGTGCTGGTCCGATTGCTAAAATTTTATACTTACGCCGTTAGGATGCTGTTTTATTCCTGAGTGACATAGGTAAGTTATATTATATGTACGTGGGCGAGGCTGCTGGCAAAAGCTAGTTGTTTATAATTTTAAAAGAGGCTATGAACTTTGAGCTGGTTTTGGTGTTTCTTCTCAAGGAAGTCAGCTAAGAAACATCGAAAGCATCTAGTGTTAAGACCACCACTGACGTGTAAGTCTTATCATTTACTGAAAAAAAAGCCACTTTGGTTCACCAATTTTAGCAAAAGTAACAATTCACACCATGGACAAAAAATAATAACAAATTTGCTACCCATACAGAAAACGACTAGTTCTTGTATACAATAAAGTTACAAGCATCATATCAAGTCATAGAGCACGGTGCGCGCTTCATAAACATTCTGCGCACGCGCTGGATGCCGTCACCCCCCTCCTCCGCTCCTCCCCGTCACTCACGCGCAACACCCTCCCGATAGTGATAATCGTAGGTGCACATAGGAAGCTATGCGGCGCTGAATTGTCTAATAACAAATATCGCTCAGAAAAAAAACATTTACCAGCTTCAAAATGATTTCTGAGACCCTACCACAAGCTATTAACGCGATCCATTCGACAACCTAAACTGAAGTGTAAAAGAGATGGAGCTATATAGTGTGTAGCTATATAGTGTGTATAGCTCCATCCCTTTTTCTTACTCGCACGTATGACATTTTAATACGCCATGGTAAGGCCCGTAACAGTAATCACAATTTTTAAATAAATCTATGAACGGCACTATTTTGCAATTATTGTGTTTACTTAATCAAATTCGAAAAGTAATTACTGTTATAAGTGACAGTAATTTATTTATTTTAGTCTATTTTAAGTTTCACAACCATCTACAACCACCTAGTCAAAGTGGCTAAAAGTTTTAAGTATTTGTGTTAACTTAAATAAATTAATAAATAAAGCTATAACCCTGTCTCGAAAATCACTCTAAATCATTGGTTTTGGTTCTCATACAATAAGTACAGATTACACAATAATCATCTTAATGCCCCTGCCCTGTGGTATTTGGGGAAATAAATCATGTTGCGCCCAGCAAAATGTTTTTATTTTCCGTTTTGTCCTGACATCCGTCACGCTATCACTGACACCTATTCCTTTTATTTACAAGCTCCGTAATACTACACTTATTTAAATTAACTACTTCGATGCTATTAAAACTATCGCCCTACTCTGTCAGTGTAGCGACCACCTAAAATAGATAACTCAAACAAAACTGGTGTGGTAGCAACTGACAATGGAATTCCCAAATTGTAGCACGTTTGTACCGTGTAATGACGCAAACATGTACCTTCCAGTTTGTCCAGCAGTGGGACTAGTAAACTTAAAATAAAGATTTTCAAAGAAACCATTTTGTTTTGAGTTTTGAGTGGTCGACGTAGGTTTTTTGAGTAGAAGTATTTTCTTGGACTTGAAACAGTTTTATTTATTAATTCATTACATTTGTGGTATATCTATGGTAATTGATAAAACTATCATTATTGTTATATAATTACTATTCAAATACATCAAAAAGATTTAAAAACAACAAAAAATGTATGTAGATTAGTGCACAAAAACGGCAATAGTTTTAATTAATTTATATTACATACATAGGTACATACATATTCATCCTTTATAATGTTCTTACTTAGAGAGAACGGGCCGTTATCCATCACGCGGGCCCAGTGCGGGTTGGTGGATGTCACATGTCTTCGAATTTTTGGTTGTAGGACATGCCGGTTTCCTCTCGATGTTTTCCTTTACCGTTGAGTAAAATATGTAGGTATAATAAGTAGAATACAATATTATCCATCAATATCTTCACGTTCAGATACTGAACAGTCAATTTATCAAGCAATGACACCGCCTTCAATCACAGTAATAATATACATTCAAAAGTTTGATTCAAAGTTAACAAAAACCAAAAAAATAAAATAAAAAAGCCACTGCCAATGGCTTCGACGTGTGAAAGTAGAAAATTATCCCAAGGGAACATAATCCCGAGATGAAAGTATCCTTTGTATCCCAGGACATGGCCTACCAATGCGCTGAATTCTATCAGTCTTTTTTTTTACGGTGGGCAAAAATCATCTTATGACAACCCCCGCTCTTGGGCGGAGCGAGAGATAGTGTCAGACTTTTACTGACTAAAAACCCACCTCGTTCCTTCTAGCCTCTTCATACCGGGGCTCGAGCTTCCTTTCGGATAACCCTGGCCCCAGTAGGCTTCGACCCAGCTGGGCCCCTCCTGCTGCTGACAACTCCTTGAGGCGCGAGGGAACAGTGCGCGCCGTCGACGTCTTGAGCTCGGTCCAGACAGTTACCGGACGGTCGGACAGCGAGCTACCCATGGCTCGCCGTCCGCAAGCCCAATTCTATGTAAGTCTGTACAACCGTTCGCTATAGTCAACCGATTGTGATGAAACAAAGCCTAAGTAATATATAGTTACACACAATTTTATTATATAAAAGTCATCTACATCGATGTCGTACATTTTACGTGATGCGCGCACAACTAAAACCTTCTACAGATTTTATTATATTTGTATAGCGTGCTAGTTTGATAAATGAAATGAAAATTAATCTTAATTGCGAAGAAAAGACATCAACGAGATGATGGACTTAGTACTCATGTTTCACTTTTCCGAACGCGTGCGTCCGCGTTCGGGAACGGACTTCCTCACGCCCCAGCCGCTTGGACTCCGACTCCAACTTCCCAGGCACTATAGATGTAGGCTTGCGGACGACAAGCAATAAGTAGCTCGCCGTCCGGCCATACGGTAACCATCCGAACCGAGATGAGTCGTCAACAGCGCATAGAGTTCAACGCGCGCCTCTCAGACATGTCAGCAAAATCCCTGGGACCCAGCAGGGCCAAAGCCTACTAGGGCCATGGATCAACTTCAGAAAGGATTACCCGTGATCCTGAGATGCAAATGGCAACTGAAGAAACATAGGTGTTGTTTTAGTCATTAAAATTCTGACACTTCCTAACGCTCCGCCCTCACCGACAATCTCATTTATCGACGAAATCGAAATCTTAAAATAAAATCTGTTTCCATGAAATTGATGATTAATTATATATCTGACGACTCTGGTTACTTATCTACTTTGTTGACTGTACCTACAATAATTTAATTTCTTATGCATTCAACTAGATAAACCACAATTTTAATCAAAACGATTGTTGCAATACAGCCGATTGTCAATCAAGAAATATAACGAGCTTATTATATCTGTCATATTACAATGTTTATCTTTATTTATTTGACACCTAGTCAAATATAATGTCCATTTAAATATGTATTATCTTAATTTATTTCATTTGAATATTATTTATTCGGTGTTTTGGCAGTAGTGGCTTACAAGCTCTTAATCTACGCCCCGCCTCTGCTTCGCACTTGGGGTACTAATAATTAGAATTCACGGCTTTTCTATATTATAATATGCTTGTTTTATACATTTAAACCTTCTTTGTGAATCTTTCTGTATATTAATGAAAATCGCATTTATATGTGTTCAGTGATTTCCAAGTTAGAAAATCGCAAACAGACACGCGTGAGATTCTTCAACGTCTGACTCTATGTCTGTTTTATTATATATAAGGAAGTCATAAAGTACATAAGTATTTCGAATTCCTTAAAACTCAAGAAGGAAATAAATGAAACACGATAAGTAGCATACCAAGGCTATAAGTTATCATAATCCTGGAAAATACATATAACCCAACTACGTGTGAAGTTAGGTTGCTCCATACATAACTTTGGACCTCCCGTTCCTTCCCTTTAGAGGGGAAAATTTTACAAAACCCTCTCTTAGTGCTTACCTACATCATAAATTGAAATTTTGAGCAAAATTCCACGCCCCGTAATTTCGACTGTACCTACGTTGATGTGTCTGTCAGCCAGTTTCTTCTTTTATGTATATAGAAGATTAGCTTTTGCCAGCGGCTTCACCCGCGTACATGAAATATATCCTATGTAGGTACCTCAAAAATTTACGCTTTTTTTCTGTGTGAAAAAAATTGTAATCGGACCAGTACTTTTAGATATTACCTCCTACAAACAAAAAACCAAATTTTACTTTTTTGTAATATTAAATTTTCATAAGTAAGAGTAGGACTTTTTTGGCGCAAACGTGAGACATACAATGTTATTTTTTTTTTGTTTGTTTTGTGTTTGTCTTCAGTTTTTTTTTTTGTTGTCTACAATGTTTTTGTGCGCCAAAATAAATACTTTTCTTTCTTTCTTTCTTTCTTTAGGTCCTTGCCTGTGCGGCGGTGCAAACCAAGTTTCGATTCTCTAAAACAAAACAATACTACAAGAAAATCTACTTTTACTTCTCTTGCCACAATATTTCATCGCATAACAATACAATCAAGTTCTAAAACAATACATAATATCGATGGATAAATGTTGTAATGATCGTAATAACTACTTGAAACAGTTGAAATGTTTGTGTGTTACGAAAAGTCATTATTATTTTGTCATTACACTTTGATTTGTTATTAGTGATTTCTTTGATTTGTTATTAGTGATTTCTTTGATTTGTTATTAGTGTGATTTCTACTGTCTTTACTGAAAGCAATTGCAACGTTTATATGTGGTAATAACTCAGTGGTTAAAGTATGGATTGACGAATGGGAGATCGTGACTTCGATTCTGAGTTGTGGCAAGATTAATGTTAGGGCGTATAGTCTTTTATTTCATAATGCAGCCTAGGCGACAGTACGAGTATCTGTGCATTTAATTCTGGTTAATGTGTCCGGATAGCGCCCCGTTGATTTTTAAATCCGTTTTCTTTGCGAAATATAGATTGAGTTAATCTAATTAATTTAGTTTTAATTTTAATTAATAGGTTACTTCTAGGCAAGCGTGCTCGTCACACACACCACATCATCGCTTACAATCAGGTGAGTTGGTGGTCAAACGCGAGCCTATCAATAATAATAAAAAATATTTATATTAGGGCCAGCTACGTTGATTAAAATTAAAATTTTAATCAACATACATTTTGACTATGAGTTATGACCTACAAAATGTAAAAAACAAAATCGTAAATTTTCGGGCTCCTATTAACTATCCCCCTTAACCCCCACTGATGGAAGTCAGTGAAAATGCAGAAACGGTTCTCACATGGTCAAGAAAAACCAGAAGTTGGCTCTTGCATAAATACTCCTTACATAAGTTTTAATTAAATCAATAATAAACCGCAATACGTAGTCAGACACGCCCACACATATCGAAAGCCAAAAATAGTACATAACGAATTAAAGGTCATTGACCAAGTCTAATAAGTACAGCCTAGACGTGGGAGTACTTTTAATTGGTATCGTACATCAATTCACACTAAATTTTTTTTTTTAAATCGGCTCTAGAGTAAAAGAAAACTTATTGTCTAATTGTTTTTTTAATCTGAGGTTTTTACTCATCATTTCAGCCGACAGACGTCCACTGTTGGACGTAGGCCTCCCCCAAGTGTCGCCACAATGATCGATCCGAATGTGTGAAAAAATCGTATTTAGCTCCATGTCAAACAGATTTTAGCTTGCTGCAAGCAAGCATACAAACTGGCAGACAATACTTTTTTAGTATTCATTTTAAAATAGCGAAATAAAGTTTTCAGGCGGTCGGTAGGGCAGAGATACGTTTAAATTATTAATGATAATAATATTTTTTTATTTTCTCCCTCAGCTGACATTATGCTATGGACCTCCATAATTCAAGAACATTATAGAGAGCCTTGCTTCAGATATAGATTACATTAGCAAAAGCCGCATATAAATAAAAAAATTAAGACATAATCAACTAGTTTTTACCCACCGCTTCGCCCGCGTACATAAAATATATCCTATGTCACTCAGGAAATGAAAAAAATTTTACAATCGGACCAGTGCTTCCAGAGATTACCCCTACATACAAACTTACAAATTTTACCTCTTAAATAATATTAGTATAGATTAATGCTCGTTTAAAATTATGATTGGTTCTTGTTAATCCCCTTTTGCTTAACATGAGAATACTAGCCCAAAGAACATTTATACTATTAGTCAATTTTCGGCTCGGTCCAATTCCCATACATGGATGGTCGATGTGCTTTACTCATATAAGACATTTGTAAAATCCAACCATGGTTTAGATTTTGTTTTTAATATAACTCGGCTCTAGTCAATTCGAGAATCAGCCCAATTCGGGTGCTGTTCTACAAAACCAGTGCAACGACACCTCTTTTGGACAGGCCTATAGCCAGCAGCGAAGTACAAGAAATTATAACAAAGCTATTGTGCCGGAGATTGGCAAAGCCTAATGGTAATCACAATGATTTATTATACCATTCACACCTCAATATAAATAATAGAGATGTAGGAAATGTAAAAAAGTATCGATATATTTAGCTATATTATTAAATATTTCGATAATAGATTATTCGATATCACATATTGGCAGTTTAAAATGTACTGATTACTAGCTTTTACCCGCGGCTCCGCCCGAGTTTAATAATATACTTTACTCATTCTCCCCCTTTTCCCACTTAAAAAAAAATCAGCTTATGTTCGTCTCCAGGGTTCCAACTATCTCTGTACCAAAATTCATCAAAATCGGTTTTGCCATTTAGGCATGAAGACGTAACAAACAAACAAATAAACAAACTCACTTTCGCTTTTATAATATTAGTAAGGATACTATTGATTGATTGAGATTCCAAGAGATAATAAATCAATATTTTTGAACACTGTCTTGGCATAGAAAAAAATACAACTTACTTAGTTGTATTCTTTTCTATGCCAAGTCGAGGTTTTTATAAGGCCTATTTTTTTGAAATGTGTAAATTATTTCTGTATTCATACATTGGATTTAAACATCGTCGAATATAGTGATATGTTGAATGAATTTCAAAATATCGATACATCGATACTATTTCCGACAAACCTAATAAAGAACACAATAACATATTTTATAAAATCGACAGCAGAAATGACGCCCACGTAAAAAATTACAATGTTCAGATTTTTGACCTAGTCGTAAGTCTAAAATCTTTAGGTATAATAATATAAACAGTTTAGCCTCCGGTAAAATCATAAACAACCAGCATCTGTTAATAACGAAATTATACGTTTATTTAAAAACGATTTCACAATGTAATAAAATGTATAGAAATATTGGATTTGCAATATGCAGATTTATAATTTATTTTATTACGTAGGCGAGAGAAGATTCTACAGTGTATTAGGAAACAGAATGTTTCAACTGTTTTACCAATAAACAGGAATATAATGTCAGTAATTTTCTGAATGGACTGCGGGATTTTACGAAAGAATCATGATTGGATTTCATCTTTCGAGTGCCGTAATTAGAGACTCAACAGAAAGACAGTGAGAGTACGAACGCTGGCCTTCGCTTGGGGTTTAATGAATTAATCTGTAAAAGTCTGACACTCCCTCAAGCTGTATATACCTACTTTTTTTTACATGGAAATACATCAAATTACTTCTCCCGCTCTGGGTGTAGCGGGAGAGAGTATCACACCTTTACTGACTAAAACTAGCAGTCTTCCTAAAGTTACCCTTTTTTGCGAGGGCTACAATTGGCAGAACTGGCCAGCATCGAACTTAACCGGCCCCATCAGTTTTGCTGACAAATCTTTGAAAGGTTAACCAACTCTTTTCCACAAAAACCATGTTTATTTTCAGGTTTAAAAAGTGCCACTTTGGTGCAGCTTTTTTTCCGTAGTCATATCAATTAATACATTTATTAAAATTAGGTTTATCGTTTCTCATTCAATAATTTTTTTTTAGCTATAAGTCAAGAGTGAATAGGTTACTAGGCAAGCGTGCTCCATCGTAGCCACATCATCGCTTACCATCAAGTGAGATAGTGGTCAAACGCTAGCCTACCAATAATAAAAAAGTGCTTTCAAGTATTAAAAGTTTGACCACTGTATAAAACAGGAAATTTGTTCAAAATCCGAGATACGGGAGAGGTCACTGGTTCCTGTAACACAGGTATTTCACCTAGCTTGGGAGCCAGGGATTTCATTTTATTGTAGTAATTTTTTATGCCAATATAGATTATTATTATTTAAAAGTCGAGATGTTCTACAAAAGTCACTATTCTCCTATCCAAGCTCCACAAAAGTCACTATCATCCTTTCATCTCTAAACCATGTCATTACCGTCACGACTGTTGACAATGCACTCTCATTACGACCAGCTCATAGTAACAGGTGCGTATGACAGGTCTGGCTAGTTCTTTAATAGTAAAACATCAAGTAATGAGTCAGAAGGTAAGAAACCATCGTAAAAACTTTAACGTAGTGTAAACTAGTTTTAAATGTTAGTAGAGTAGTCGTAAATAGATTATAAGATGGCATATGAGCCATGTTTTTGAAAGGTAGTGTTCTTGTAAAGTTTGCTTTAGACCTCACTCAAGTGTGCGCCTTTGCCTTTGTTTTTTTTTTGTACAATATATTATACTAAACAACAGATAACACTGAATGGAAAATAGTTTTACCAAGATACCAAGATTAACGTAGGAGAACCAAGGTTGAAAGTGGACCAATGAACTGGTGAGCATCGCGGGAATCCGATAGATGCGTGACGCACAGGTCCGGTCGTTGTGGCGATGCTTGGGAGAGGTCTATGTCCAACAATAGACGTCGTTTGGCTGAAATCATCTTATTTTTTACATATTTTTGTTTTACAGATCTGGTTGAGAATTGGAAAAATTTACTGTAATATTTTAAACATTATTTGATTAAATCGTTCTTGATCGGGTTTGTTTCAAGTTTTGAAATGAAGATGATGCGTTCCAATGGCTTGACGGTTTTGGATAAAATTAATCACACGGGTAGACCGTGCCCTGAAAAAGTACATAGAATACTTTTTATCCCAGGAATACGTTCCCTTAGGACCATTTTTTATTACCACGCAGGCGAAGCCGCTGCAGCAGCTAGTTGGTTATAAAACGAAGCAGCAAATAGCATTTCAAATATTTATATAAAGAAGATTGGACGCGAGGTAAAGCGCAGACATTGAATGATTCATATCTATGTGCAATTGCAGGATTCAATGTCGTTGCATCACGAAAATTAAAACGTATAAGTAAACCATGCAATCCCAACGTCAGATTATACTTCATTACCTCTAATTGACGCCTATAAGTGCCTATCATAAGCTATAACCCTACAGGACATACGATTGCCCCAAAAAAGGTACCATTGCCTAATGGCTGCATACCTAACACGGTGACTAAAGGCAATGCCTAATTTGATTGCAGATCTAGAACTAGACATTTTGGTTTCCTTTCCTGTAGAATTGTAATGCTTTGGCTATTATTATCTTCCTCGGGTATCAGCATAATGTTTATATTAACTATTGCAAATGTTGCCTATTTCGAATGTAAGGGAATATTTGGCAAATCTACATCACACTAGTATACCTGTAATATAAAGGCGAAAGTTTGTCAATGTGAGTATGTTTGTTACTTCTTTACTATCGACCAACTGAATGGATTAAGAAGAAATTGGGCATATGGCTAGACCATATTTATCCTGAGAGTATGTTCCTTTGGGACAATTTTCTGCACTTACGCGGGCGAAGCCGCTGGCAGCAATTAGTTTGCAATAAAACTATAATTTCCGAAGAAAGATGTCGGTCCACTTGGACAAACATCTTTTCATAGCATCTTTTCTTCGATTTGTCCTATTCTTCTAGCATCCTATGGACTTCTGCAGCCCTTAATTGTCATCATACAACTTTGTGGGAAGGCCTTTCAAGGCATCATCTACAAGTAAACCAGAAGCTTACGAGGAGGTTCCTGTCTCAAGATCCCTAACTACCGGTAACTTGGACATTGCTACCAGCGGAATGGGAAATATTTAATAATGTAATAAATCTGTATAATAGCATAAATAGAAGAAATGATCAGATATAGGAAGAAATGTAGAAGGATGGTCATGATCTGGTTGCAGGCAGATTTAAAATAGGGAACAAAATCATCACGCTTTTTTTTTAGGTGGAAATATTATCCAATGACATCACCCGCTCTTGAGCCGATCGGGATGTCAGTCTTTTACTGACTAAAAACCCACTCCTGTTTTTACATTGCCTTTCATAACAGGCCCGAGCCTTCGTTTCAGAAGCAGACTCTTGGCCCCAGTAGACTTCGACACTGCTGGGCCCCTACGATGTGCTGACATCTCCTTGAGCTACGCGAGACTTGAGCTCGGTTCAGACGGCTACCACCAGACGGCCGGACCGCGAGCTACCCTTTGCTCGCGTTCGGCCTACGGTGGCCAGGAATTTTATAATTCAATGCTTGAAACACGAGGTTTTATCATCATATGCAATTAGTTTACACACATTTTTATAGCAAGCAATAAACCTAGATGTTATATAAACGAAACAATTAGATAATTAAGTAAAACCCATTGACCTACAAGCGTAACCTTCACGCGAAGTAGATTAAATCAATGATTTTTACTATTCTGTTAAATCTTTTCGAAAGGCTTTATCGGTTAGTTATTTCTTCATACGTAACTAAATAACGTGAATTGATTTTGGTGTGAGAATTTTGTTAAAATAGTCTACCAAGTTTATTGTGCGTACAGCCAAGGAGTGAAATTGCCTGCCGGAGTCTGTGTTTCCTGATAGCTACAACTTAGGGGTCTTTAAGTCAAGAGTGAATAGGTTACTTCAAGGCAAGCGTGTTCCATGTCGACCACATCATGGCTTACCTTTCAGATGAGATGGTCGTCAAACGCAAGCTTCTCAATAATAAAAACAAAAAATTGCCCAAGATTCTGCATTCCTAAGGCGTGTGCGCGGGTGCAGGGCACATTGCTCGCAGAACAGATGGTCGATAGAGCTAAAATGTAGTGACCACGTACTGGAAGACACAGTGTTAGAAGACTTCTAACAATGAGGACTTATGACCTAGCGAGGGCAGCAGGAATGGATGAAATGGATGCGAGACGCACAGGCCCTATCGTTATTATTTTTGACTGGCCAACAGGCCTAGTGGTTAGTGGTCCTGACTGCTATGCCAGAGTTCGTGGGTTCGATTCCCACCCAGGACAAATGTTTATGTGATGATCATGGTCATTTGTTCTGTGTCTGGGTGTAATTTATCTATAATATATATGTATTTAGAAATATATAAGTATGTTTATCAGTTGTCTAGTACCCATAACACAAGCTCTGCTTTGCTTAGACGGTGTTGTGTGATAGTTGTGGATAATTATTATATTATTATGGGAAGTAAAATAATTTAAAAACTTATTTGTTGAGTTTTTTTTTAATAGAATAGAGAAACCCTTTGCCATCAGCAGAACGATATTTTTAAACCAGAGACAAGTTATCCAACGATAAAGAAAGCGACAGAAAACCATAGATTATTCTAAATCGATACCATAAATCTTCCCGTAAAACGTTTGGCACAGGTAGTGGCCACGTTCAGCCCATAGTTAAATCTAGTCTGACAGATAGCACTCAGTGCTCTGAAAGCATTATGGTCTAAGTCTAGAATTATAATTTCAAATGCGCGGGTTTTCTTGATATAGGTATCTTCTGTCACCTTGAAATTTGTTAGTGGTTGATTGAATTGTGTTTTGTGTTAGAGAGATTATGTGTGCCTTATGTGGGAAATCCTGGGAAATATTGGCTAGATATCATTAATGCTCACAATGGGCCTCATCAGAAGGCTTCAAGTCACCCAACGGGCATTAGAATGGACTATGCTTGGAGTTTCCTTACGTGATCGAATCAGAAATGAAGATATTCGCAGGAAAACCAAGGTTGCCGACATAGCACGAAGAATCGCCAAACTTAAGTGGCAAAGGGCAGGGCACATTATAATAATAATAGACACAGCTTTGGAAGGCCTCCTACAAGGTGGACCGATGACCTGGTGAAGGTTGCGGGAATCGGATGGACGCGGGGGCGCAGGATCGTTCATTGTGGCGAAACAGAACGTTTATCGGCTGATATGATGATGATGATGATGAGGTATCATCACCATCATTAAAGTCAAAACACATCCACGGTTGGACATAGACTGTCCCCAAGTGTTGCCACGACGACCAGTTCTGTGTATTTCGCATCCATCGGATTCCCGCGGCCCTCACCAGGTCATCTGTCCATCTTGTGGGAGGCTTTCCGAACACTGCGTCTTCTGGTAGGTACCTATGGTAGGGACGACAAGATCCCCATTATGCTGCCCGTCCAAAAACCCCATTTTATGGGGAATAACCTTGCACACTTGGACCTGTGCATCACGCGGGAATGCGATGGATGAATTTTGATGAAATTACATCATATGTATGTATGTATCATATTTTTGATGATATTTTGAGGATATTATTATCATTATGTTGAAGATAAGGGGCTATGCATCTCCCGTAGTGTAGGGGATGTAGTCACTGCGACCTAAAAGATCTATTGTGTCTCGCCACCTTGTTAGAGTAACTTTTTTTAGCCCGGAGGCTTCCAGGAAGTCTAGAATACTCCTAGCTTTAAGAGTTTTAATCTCCTCCGGGAGAATAATGTGTCGGCCCAGATGGATACTCTGTTTATGGATAAGGGGCCTGCATTCACACAAAAGGTGCTTAGGCGTCTCTCTCTCCTGATTGCATTTGATTTTTAGGGTAAGCATTTAATCTAACCGGATGTGGATGAATACCAGTAGATATTTTATAAGGAAAGAAAGAAAGAAAGAAAAACATTTTATTTGCCGGAATGGCCAAAAAATATTTTCTTTTTAAGTGCATTCAAAGGAGCGACTGCCTGTCTCTCGGGAATGACCCGTGATCTACCAGGAGAGCCCAGGCTTTCTTGACTTAATCATCAAGAATCCTCTTAGGAAATATGTAAGTACTTAAAATCATTATCCAGCACGTATTGCAAGACTATTATATCATTTTAATTATGTCCAAACACAAGTAAATATTATACGCAAAACCAACATTATCAGTTGAATCAAACAAGTTATTACAACTCTAATTGACTTGAGATATTGCTGTTTGCAAACAGAAATAGTGACGGATTTATTTCTTATTTCACATTTATTCTGATAATCATTATCAATCATTTTTGATATCAACCCTTTATTGCGTTACTGCTACCGAGTTCGGCCTTGACTATCGCCTGAGAAGCCCCAGGCCCCAGGCGTTGGCGTCACTGGACGATTACCTGCCACCGTAGGCGAAGGCTTTTGGACGGCAAGTAACGGATAGCACGCCGTCCGCAAGAAAAAATATAAATAGAATTTCATAAAATAAATAAATAAAAATTAGACTAAAGTTGGTAAATAAATTATATTTTTTAAGAGGGAACACCTCTTATAGTTTTAAGAAGAACCTAAATAGATGTGCCAATCGCGACATATTTGCAAACCTATCATTTTAGAAATTTTGAAAACTTAAGTACCTTTTCAAGCGTTTCTTAAGGACTCTCCTCGTTTGTAGGATAGCGTGTAAGATTTTTTTAAGTAGATTAAAATGTGTAAAATTAAAATCTATACATAAACATTTAATATGGAAGGTTTGTACAAGCGTACAAACCTCCAAAACTGCTAAATTTGTGTAAATCGGTGTCGGTGATATGCAAAAATTGTTGTGGGTTCTACACATACGTAAATAAATAAATAAATACGTACTCAGCAATCATGCTAATTATGCTACATAATTTCATCAAAAAAAACAGCATATTATTTCCAAAAACACGTCTCTATATAAAATTTTAAATCACGTAGCAACCAGACAATGTAGGACACAGAAAACTACACCAATTAACTTAATACTAAAACTGCTTACTATTTTTGTACCCAGCACAAGGTCGTCACACACTGCAGTGAGTCAGCGAGCATCCATCATAATTGTCTCAAATTACCCCCATTTAGACCAAAGGGAAGAAATAAACGAGTTACAGATGATTCGGACACAATATGTTTGGACACAGTGTCCGAATCGAAACGATGTAGTCATCATTCGTTTAATTAAGATAATCTATAGATAGTCTATTTTTTTTTTTCTAATTTATATACACTGCGTTTACATATCTCATCCAACTTTGTTGTCGCAGGTCTGCTGAAGATAATTTCATTAGAAATAAGCAGGTATTTTGTACTTTTGTATCCTTATTTGTTCTTTACGATTTTCGTGTCACTAAATTAAAAACACTTCGTTCGTCGATTCGGACACTACTTTTATTGAAGCAGTTTAGTACAGTCCGATAAAAAAGTTTTGATACAAAAAAAAATACTACCCGAAGTTGCCGCCTTAAATCCACCGTAAATAATCTTGGTAGGACTTTTTTTCCATAAACCTATTTATCTAACTATACTAAACAGTGTGTGTACTAATTGTCAGTTAATTCATGAATCCCCAAGCGACCACCGGTGGCCGCGCATCTATTGTCTTACTATTGTGTCTCTAATTGACGGTATCTAAAGGGTTAAAAAAAATATTGAAATAAAAATGTGCCAATTCGGACACTGTGTCCAAATCGTCAACAACTCAAATAAACAACCCTATAGATCTGTGTAGAAATAAAAATGGAATTCTGTACTGTAATCATGTATCTGTTCTCTGCTCTTGTTTCGAGAATTATAGGAAAAATACAAATTACTAGTTTGTTGCTTAATGTTGAGCGTCGATGACTTATGGACGGCGGATCGAAGATTTACTAAGTGGTGATGTGGGTTTGAGTCCTGATTTTGATAAGTTTTTATCTTTTGTTTGAGTCACATGATGTAAACCTTTAAAAGTTGAAAAGGAATATTTTAAATAATATTAATTTTGAAGGTAGGTTTTTAAAAACACTTTTACACGTCAATTTTTTACGTCATGAAATCGGTATTTCCTAGCTGACTACCATGACAAGAAACACCGAAACAAAATCAGAGGAAAGAAAAAATTGTACTGGTCATAGTGGTCATTCAAATAAGGGGTGAAAAAAACAAATTGGTGATTCAAATTGTCCGAAGAATTAATAAACGTTACAAGAGGGTCAAAGGAATTGAATGTGAATAGAACACATTTTTCTTTTGGTAAATTTAAGTAAACTTTTTGGAACATTGTATCTATATTTCGAGAAATTGATCAATTGATGGCTTTTTTTTCTTTTCGTATCGATAGACTAAATTTTTTCTGACCAGTATTTGGTAACGTAAAGATTCTAAAAAGTGCAGTTGGTTATTCAGGGTGGACGGCATAGCAGGTGACGCAAGTCCTGTGCAACAGCTCCACAATGGCACTATGTTAGAGATGGGTTGAGGAAGCCCCATTTGGCCAGATCGCTTTTGCAGCGGCGAAAGCTGATTCTGGTGAATGATTAAATAGCATAGTATAGCATAGCATAGTCGCCCTTATAATGTTCCCACTGTTGGGACTTAGGCCTCCTCTCTAGGAGAGGGAATGAGCTGTAATCCACCACTCGAGCCCAGTACGTGTTGATGGATGTCACATGTCTTCAAATTTTTAGTTCTAAGACATGCCGGTTTCCTCACAATGCTTTCCTTCACCGTTTTAACCCTTCAGATACCGTCAATTAGAGACACAATAGTAAGACAATAGATGCGCGGCCACCGGTGGTCGCTTGGGGATTCATGAATTAAGAGCAGTGGTGATGAAATAAATTACACAAAGTAATGATAAAATTATAATGTTTATTGGAAGTCTGATCGATTTATGTTTGACTTTTAGAGAGACATACAATAATTTCATTAAATAACCTATTCATACTTTTCAGAGACTTATGCTTTCAAAGCAACGAACCATGTAGAATTAATTAACATTTATAATTAATGTAGAGAAGGTACTAACATTAATGTATTCATGTTGAACTTTGATCGATATGCCCTTTGAATACACCCTTGAGTCATAGCCACGTAACAATTGTAATTATATTATTATTTTCTCAAGCAATTATCATTTAAGCAGCTGAATTAATTCATGAATCCCCAAGCGACCACCGGTGGCCGCGCATCTATTGTCTTACTATTGTGTCTCTAATTGACGGTATCTGAAGGGTTAATTTGTTTAGAGTAATTGAAAACATCTTTGAACTTTGAAAAGTTTTTCATTACGGACATTCAAACCCAGCCAGGCACATTACTTTGTGTAATTTATTTCATCACCACTGCTCTCAAGATGATGAAGGAAAACATCGTGAGGAAACCAGCCTGTCCTAGAACCAAAAATTCAACGATAAGTCCCAGCAGTGGGAACATTAAAAAAGGCTGATTATGTTATGCTATACTACATCTTGAAAAACACTAATTTCATTATGACCCCAAAGTATGAAAAATGTCTTGAAATTAAGTAGTTCTACTTATTTATTTAGGGACATCTTGAAAATCATTGTTCCATTTCGCCCCTACATTTGAACTGAGGCCATGGGTTTGCTTCCGAAAGGAAAATCTGAGATCCTGGAACGCAAAACAAAAAAGGAACATAGGTGTGGAATTTAGTCAGTAAAAGTCTTACACGCTCTCCCGTTCCGCCCTAGAGCGGATCAGTCATTAGATGATAACCCCATAATTGTCATTTAATAACATTACGCTATTATAAACTAAGAAACAATTCGTCCATTATTCACAATAGTTTAGAATCTATCGTAATTATCAAAAACATCGCTGAGTTTACGTTTAGTTTATAATATTCAAAACTTGATTGTGAAAGTGTGACTTAATTGTTTACGTTTCGCAATACGATTATAAAACACCATTCTTAGGATTAGCCTCGCCTTTTATAAAGCGAGGACAATACTGACATCATAAATATAATTGACTTAGCCTATTTATGGTAACGACAATTATACTGGTAATTATACCGTAGAAAAAAATATTTTCCTTATAATAGACACGACAGACATACCTAGAGCCAAGAAAAAACAAGTTCTTACTATTATTATAGAGGGTCGTTTGTGGGGCTATTTGAACCGGGACCATATTACCACTTTTATAAAAAAGATTAGTACTATTTTGGGACCATAAAGAAAAAGGCATTAATTAAAGTACAGTTACAAAAACACATTTATTTTTTTGTGGTCCCAAAATACCACTAAAAATACTTTTTTAAAGGTTGTGACCGCGGTCCGGGCCCGGGACAAATTATCTATAATTCAAGCATTGAATTCACGTCGTGACGATGCCATAACAATAAAGCACACCCAATTAAAACTAGCTTAAAATAATAACTTACCGAAAATGATCCGAGATTTTTGAATGAATCTGTCGAAATATCCAAGAATCGATGGCACACCAACACAAACACACACACTTTGTATTTTTCAATTTTATGTACGTTTACACACAGGCACAGACACTTTGAAAAATGTGTTTTTCAAAAATACGTTCACGTGATTGGTTGGCTGCGGCGGCGCGCGACCAACTCCCGCGCACGTTGGTTAGAGACTGGCGCAAGCGCGGTGTGGCGCGCACCTGTCTCACTAAAAAACAATGGCAAACAATAAACATAGTAGCATGGAGGTAAGGCTACAGCCTTATAGAGTGCATAGTTCAATAATAATATTGAGTAGGTCATTTGTTGGAGGTTGTAAAAGAACGTGTTTTAAGAATACATCATACTATATCTTCACATTCTTGACTTACGTAAAGGAGTTAGTGGCTAAAATAATAACAGGCCACCTCAACATACTGAGATTCCTTCGTATTTTGAGATCACGTTATACCATTGGTTCTGGTTGTCAATATTAGACGAAATAGTCACCAGAAAATCAGACACCAGTCTTGCCAATTGTGTTACCCAGTTACTGGGTTTTGGAAGTAAGGAAAACTGGAAACCGACCCCAACAAAGAAGTGGAAATTGATTATTCTTTACTTCCGAAGCATCTCTCTCTCTCGTCTTATTTATTTAGTTACCAACTTAATCACCTTCTTCAGCATCTTCCTGGCACTGTCCCTTGTTCCTATTGTGTCCGTCAGGTCTTTCACAACACGTTTTTTATTCTATTCTCCCCTGTCAACTTATTACTCTTTGTTGTCACAACTATCACTTCTCGACACTTCATCACCCCATCAGAACCTCTGCCCCTGCATGCAAACAACAATGGCCAATCTGGATATCTCATAACCGACTGCAGACCCAGGTTGTCTGCTGCAAAACAATCCAGCAAAATGGGGTTCCTCGACCCATCCCAAACATAATGGCAGTGTAGAGCCGTTACACAGAACATGCATCACCTGTTGTTCTGCCCTCAATCCCTCACCAGGTCTAACCAATACCTACCAGAATCCAGTATCTATATATCTTACAAGCTTTTGCCCGCGGCTTCACCCGCGTACATAAAATGTAGCTAAGGAATAAAGCAGCATCTTTCAGCGACCAGTACATTCACAGATTACCTCCTACAATCAAAAAGACAAACTTTACATGTTTACAGTATTATTATCTACACTAATATCTTATAAAACATCTCCTAAGCGTTTTACAGCAGCTCTAAATATTTGTAATGGCCAAAGACTCCATTACGTACCACAGCACCTGTCGTCCCAAGCATAAATTATCGGGTCTAGGTTCCCTCCATTTCTGAATAACCTGTAATTGTCAATAGAGTGGCTTTTTGCATATTTTACGTAAATGGTGTGAAGTTAATGATAGGATACCATCTTTCTTCCTGACGGTAGTAGAAAGGGATTTAAAAGTAAATAAACATAAGTTTGAAGATAAACGATTTAAAGTCCTTATAAGCTCTGTGTAAACTACTCTCCGTGTTTGAAAGTTTTCTTGTTTTTTTGTGCTTAAGTGATGTCGTCGAGGAAATATTAAGTATTTAATTAACATTACAAACTATGTCACACTGATATCGTAAAGGCGAAAGTTTAAATGCACTTGTGTGCGTATGTTTGTTACTCCTTCACACTGAACTAATGAAATTATTATTTCTAAGCTGTTGTCTGAGATACAAATATTTATTTATCTAGTTCAGACACAGATGTTCATTGTATTGAATATTATTACTAAGCTGTACCTTAAAGTGCTTGTATTGTAAAGCTAAGATATTTGTTGCATCAATAAAATTATTATTATTATTAATTAGCTTTTGCCCGAGACTTTGCCCGCGATTTTACCCGCATATATAAAATATAGCCTCTATCACCCAGGAATAAAGCAGCTTTCAGTAAATCAGTACTTTCAGAGATTGGCTACTACAAACAAAAAAGATTTACCTCTTTATAATTTTATTTAATGTAGATTTACTTTTGTTTTGACTTTATATAAAAAGTATAAAGAACTATCATTTTATTTAACAACAAATAACTGTAAATACCTTCATGGCATTTAAAAATGTCAGAGGTGCTCCCAAAATAACTCTTTCCTTTTACCGAAACTAACACCTCTCGTAGACAAACTAGTTAAGTAATTACTTAAACTAAAAACATAAATCCGAGTGACTCTTCGTGTAACTTGACTGACAACACAATGGCAGTCTCGCTCTACCACTCAAATGGTTAATGACTCCAAAAGACTCTTAAACATGACCATTTGTAACTTACTTTTAAAAAAAAAGTGACCAAGTCGGACTCGCATGTGAAGGGTTCCGTACTTACAATACTACAATATCAATATCAAGCAAAAAATGGCAAAATAAAATATGTTTGTTTACGCCCCCTAAATATATCATCATCATATCAGCCGAAAGACGTCCACTGTTGGACATAGCCCTCCCCCAAGTTTCGCAACAACGATCGGTCCTGTTCGTCACGTATCTATCGGATTCCCGCGACCCTGACCAGGTCATCGGTCCACCTTGTTGGAGGCCTTCCGGTACGAAGTCGCCACTCCAGAACCTTTCGTCCCCATCGACCATCTGTTCTGCGTGCAATGTGCCGCGCCCATTGTCACTTAAGTTTGGCGAGTCTTCGAGCTATGTCGGTAACCTAAAATATTTATTTTATTTATTCATTTTTAAAGTAAAACAACTAAATATTCTGTTGATATTTCAAGCGTCTACTTGATATCGTTATTATAAGTATAATCAAAAGAGAAAGAGAAATCAAAAAGAGCAAGTAAATATTTGTTTTATTTTAATTTCATTATTTAATTTTAAAGTGATTAACCCTTCAGATACCGTCAATTAGAGACACAATAGTAAGACAATAGATGCGCGGCCACCGGTGGTCGCTTGGGGATTCATGAATTAAGCAACTAAATATTCTGTTAATATTTTAAGCGTCTACCTGTTACTGTTACTAATATTGAATAAAAACGGTAAAAAAATCACGTTTGTTATACAGGAGCCCCACTTAACTGTTTTTAGTATTTGTTGTTACAGCGGCAACAGAAATACGTCATCTATAAAAATTGCAACTATCTAGCTATTACGGTTCACAAGATACATACAGCCTGGTGACAGACAGACGGACAGTGGAATCTTAGTAATAGGTTCCTGTTATTACCCTCTAGATAGGGAACCCTAAAGATGACCGTTAAAATGTGGGTTGACTTGTAAACTTTAAACATAAACGGCGTGTATCTCTTTTGACCTTTGGGTACTAAAATTTAATAATACTTTGGATATTGACTTAGAAAGATGTCAAAAGATATTGAAGATACTTTGGCATCAAGTGTGACGGAATAGTAACGTAGAAAATGGGGTCAAACGGAGGCTTTCATCCCCTTAGGGCTATATTTCACCGAGACACCATGGCGGTGAAAAGAAGAAAGAAAGAAAGAAAAACTTTTTTGTTGCCCGAAAAGGCGCATACTTAAGACTAACATAAAACACTTTTATACCACCACAGTGACCAGCGACCAGTTGCGCCACCAGTGTCCCAGTAAAATATAGCCCTAAACTACCAAACTAGACACCATACAGACACCACAGTCGCCACTCGTCCGAGCTGCTCGCGCCACCAAATTGGTTGCGCAACCAAATGGACACCAGGTGAGTAACTCTCTATAAAGCTGTATAAATTTTGTTGGTAGCGGCGATTGGTCGCGCCACCATGATGTCTCGGTTAAATATAACCCTTAGTTCTCCAACTCTTGAGCCGGGCAGGAGGGAGTTGTAGACTTTTACTGACCTGGACCTCTCTGTCTGCGTACCGGCTCATCGTGCTGTTCAACGAGGTGGGCAAGCTCTTTGAAAGAATAATTGCAGACCACCTCGTCGTGTAGTTGGTAAGGGTTTTTTTTGAGGTAGGTTATCATTTATAATAACTTTTCCCGCTCTAGGGCGAAGTAAGTCAGACTTTACCAGAATAAAACCACTTCTATGTTCCTCCTTTTCCTTGCATTGCAGGACCTCAGGTTTCGCTTTCAGAAGTCAACCCATGGCTACAGTAGGCTACGGCCCTGTTGCACTCCTGCGGTTTTGCTGACATCTCTTTGAGTTGCTCGTGGGACACTATATGCTGTCGACGACTTGGGTTTGTTCCTTATAGGACAAGCGGATGGTCCTAAAATTAAAAAAAAAATAGGTGAAAGTTTAGGCCGCGGTCCCAGGACAAAGAGCTTCACGAGCTCCACAACCCTGTGATGAGATTGACATTTGCTACAAAATTTTAACAAAAAAAAAACATATTGATTAAAAAACATTTCCATTGAAGAAACAAATGACTGAAGAAGAAAAAAAACGTAGACAAAAGAATGAATGAATTTCTGAACCCGGGCGAAGAACCAGAAATATTAGTCACATATATTTACATTTCATTAATAAGTCTCATATTTCTAAAACACACAGTTATGTCCATCACACAGCTAATGACATGATTCTGTCGGTAGGTAAATATTTCCAACACCTATTAGTCTGAAAGGTCTGTCAAAAACAAGCCAACACAACATAAACTAACTTTTGGTCAACTAAAAGCTAATTTAACAACCACTCAAAATAAATAAATAATCTATATCATTTACGAAAAATATACAACAGGTCTATTAATAAAAAGTTTAATCAGAATTTTTGATGCAAATTGCACGAGTTTTAATATTTATATTTGAGTATGATGTGTTCGTTATAACTAAATTATTAATAACTAGTTTTTTGTAGTGGCTTCGCTCCCGATTTTTTGTAGAATACTATAATATGTGCTTGATACAGATTATTAAATAGTAGTGAACAGGGCACATTGCGAGTAGAACAGATGGTCGATGGAGATGAAAGGTTCTGGAATTAACTACGTACCGGAAAAGCGTTAGAAGGCCTTCCACAAGGTGGATCGATGACCTGGTGAAGGAACATCCAATGGATGCGAGGCGCACAGGATCGGTCATTGTGACGACACTTGGGGGAGGCCTATGCCCAAAAGTGGATGTCTTTGGCTGAAATGATGATGATGATGATGATGATGAAGGATTACACGGGGAGTGCAGTCACTAGAAAAAGCTGATTACAGCATTTTGTGCAGTACCTACTGTGTGTACACTGCTATAGTGTAGAGTTAGTCTGTGGTTAGTCAGTATCTTTTTATCAGTAAATGAATTTTATAATAATCAGCACCCCTAGGCAAGTTGATAATCTGTACCCCTAGCCAAGTTGCAAATCTCCAATAGTTAACGCTTGTAGAAAGCTTCAAATGTACGGGAATAACGTTGTCTCAACGCTCAGTCACGTGGTCAGAACAAAAGAATTGGCGGCGAGGTCAACTCGAAGCGTTCGACGCAAGCGAAACGGTTGTAACTTGGCTAGGGGGGCTGCAATCGTTAACGCTAGTCGAAAACTAATCAAATGTATGGGAATGACATCAGCTCAACGTTAAGTCACGTGGTCAGAACAAACGAATAGAAACACATCGTTCAAAATGATAGAATAAGTTTCTACAATGTTCAACGCTACAGCCTTTGTTATACAAACGCTACATTGTAGAACGAGCGGCCGACTCAGGCGCATCAACATGGCTACCAACTTATCGTTTTCTACAATTGCTGACACCGAGGCGTTACCGATTGGGTTCTCACCGTTGTAACTTGGCTAGGGGTGCAGGTCTATCTTGCAAGGAAGTTTAAAAACGTACAAACATAATGTTGTTTTTTTATCTCTTTTATATTTCTGTTTAAAAGTTTATATCTTATTAAAGAATACCATAAAATAATAAATTATCGTTGTGCAAATATTTACAATTTCTAGATATTTCCTTTTACAAACACATAAACAAACAAACGATTTGGTCGTTTTTTTTATTAATTTAGAAGTTTCTGTATCTTTATAACATTGTATGTTATAATGTCTCGTAATTTAAATATTTGTAGACAAAACAGCTGTTTTATTTGAGTTATTATGTAATTTTATAGTGTGAACATTTATTCTATTGTGTTTCGAAACATTTTTGTCTGTTTTCTAATCATTATTATTTGAAAAATTGGTTTTATGATATATTTTAAAATATTATGATATTTTTTTTATGAGTTTTAATATTTTTAATTGATGTGTTTCGTTCTACGAAATGACATCGTACATTTATATTAAGAAGATTAATATTTAAGATTATTTTTTTATATATATTTTTATGACAGAGAAGAACAGCACTAATTGGTACCTGTTTAATTAAAATATCTCAAATTATTTTTTACTAGCTACTCCCAGCGGTTTTGCCGGTTTGATAGTAGTAAATTAACCCATAGGAATGCATTACTTATTCCAGGATATGGTCTACCCGTGTACAAAGTTTCATCGAAATCCGTTCAGTCGTTCGAGCGTGAAGAAGCAACAAACATACACACATACTCAACTTTCGCCTTTAATAAATAAATAATAATAATAAATAATAATATTCCACAACTATCACACAACGCCGTCTAGTCCCAAGCTAAGCAGAGCTTGTGTTATCGGTACTAGACAACTGATACACATACTTATATAGTTCTAAATACATATATATTATAGATAAATTACAGCCAGACAGAAAAAATGATTATGCTCATCACATAAACATTTGTCCTGGGTGGGAATCGAACCCACGACCTCCGGCATAGCAGTCAGAGTCACTAGCCACTAGACCAACAGGCCAGCCCTTTATAATATTAGTGTGGTTACTTTGAAGATTTTGTAACTGTTTTAAAAAGTGAAATATTTAAATCACTATCTATTCATTCTATCATCTAAACATCCTCATCATCTATCCGTTGTCCCTTACATGAGGTCAAAGCAACACATTTTCTCCTTGATTTGCCGGGGAGAACTGTTAACCCGTAACACCATAATTCTTAGAGATAGGAGATCGTCAAATAACTTCGTCTGCTCGGAGTGGATCGAAATGGCGTGTCTGGCTTTTTATTGAAACCCACCCGAGTCCATTCATCCCTTTGCCCTAACGGACATCGGCCCTGCTGGGCAGGGCAACAAAGAGCCTCAGAGAGATTAAAGGAACCCAGTAGAGACCGATGGGCTAACATCCCTTCCGGGTTGCGCGTAAAACACTACGCACTACACGTTGACGACTAGGGTTTCTTACTGGATGGCTTAACAGCGAGCTACCCATTGCTCGTCTAAGACCAACAGGATTAAGATGCTTTCTAAGGCATGGGGGTCTCACACAGAAACTTCCAAATTCCGAGCTGCAGAGTAATTCCTAGTGGAAAAGCTCAAAATCCCTTTTGCACGAAGTCCAGGACCCCGACAAGACAAGACCGGCGACATAATTTTATGTTCAAATTGCTCAGTAAAAACATTCGAGAACATTATGCTGCAACTAAGTTGGACTAAGTAACTTCTCAGTAGCTCACGTGTGGTCTTTAGTCCAAGTAATGTTAAGCAATGATTACCGGTATCTTAAGATAAAGTAGCATGATAAGCAACATTTTTTACTCGTAATCAACTACAGAACTTAATTAAATTATAATTATATGAAGACTTGCTTGTACCAGCGGCTTCGTTCGAGTGAAGGTTTTTTATAGTTGATAGGCTCGTTTAACTACTATCTCACATGTTGGTAAGCGATGAGGTGGTCAAAGATGGAGTTAGCTTGCCAACCTAAAAGTAACCTTTTCCCTCTTGGCTTAAAGAGGTTGTAGCTATCAGGAAACACATACTCGTAAATACTGTAACATAATGTGTAGGTAGAAAATTAGTCTAAGAGAACAAACATTTATGTTATTTATTTATTTTAACTTCATGTATAGTAGCGGCACCACAGTGGTACCTACATATCTTTTTGTGAATCCCAATTTTTTTTTTTATTTCTTCATAGTAGTACATAGCACCATGTTTTTAGGAAGAAGACTATGACTCCTGAAATACAGGTACCTAGCTCTGGAGTCAGGGCTTCAATAATTTTTAACACGGATATCTATGGTTTACAAGGATTTTTGTGAAATAAAGATTATTATTATTACATAGGCGGTCTGAATGGCACAAGGCCTTCTCGACCAGTCAATCTTTAGGTTACAAAAGATCATGTTCCTGCCCTTGTCCCATTTTATTTGGGGTCGGCGCAATACGTTTTTTTCTTCCATTTTGTCCTGTCGCAAAAGACCATACTGTGTTTTTTTTTTTATGTGGGTAATCAGTAAACAGGTAGATATTTCATCGCCAAAGTTCACGCAAAATAGCAGATTTTCATAGGTTACTAAATTTGCTTTAAACAAATTTAAGTTTGGATTTCAATAGACACCTATATAATATCCACAAGATACCTTTGTTTCCTAAATATTTAAAGATAAAGGTGTAATAAATTCATAATCACATATGAGTGGTTGTATGGAAATGTATCCTAAGGAGGACGCTTTTAATTAACATCATATTTCATTTCGCATCTAAAAAGACGTTTTTCTTAAGGTTGTATTCATATTGAATTATACATCTAAAAAGTCTCCTGCTATAAATTGACTGTGACATATTATGTCACTGAAGCGTAAGCTGATAGACATGTGTATTCTCCCCATTCTGATCTATGGTGCACAGGTCTTTAACTAACAGCTAAAAGTCCAAACTCAAGGTTTGCTAGCGTGCTATGGATCGCAGCATACAGACCAAATTCGAAACACAACACTACGCTCCAATACGCAAGTCATTAATGTGGCTCAAAAGGCTGCCTAACTTAAATGGGACTGAGCAGGACATGTCTGCCGCATGTCTAACGAGGTGTAGGCGCGTAAAACGCAGGATTGGTGCCCAGACACAGCGACACGAGGCCGCGGCAGACCACGAGCGAGATGGCGAGACGACGATGGCTTCCTTAAGAATTGGAAGGAAAAAACAAGAAACCGGAGAGAATGGAGGGAGCCCTTAGCCCAGATGTGGGCCAATGTAGGCTAGGTATAATATAATAACTATAAATTGGTTATTTTATGATTAATCAATC
Organism: Mythimna lalbum; assembly: GCA_949319445.1. Taxonomy (NCBI): domain Eukaryota; kingdom Metazoa; phylum Arthropoda; class Insecta; order Lepidoptera; family Noctuidae; genus Mythimna; species Mythimna lalbum. Next base: position 10,422,215 of record OX439357.1, on the reverse strand, counting down.
TTCGATACTAAGCAGTTTACAATTTTCCTCTAACGAAATACCCAAGTTTCTGTTTTGTCTCTATGAATACGGGATTACATTTTTTTGGTGATGTCTAGACAAGTTCATAGACAGCAATTAAAAATAATGACTAAAACTCCAAATACAATGTATTGAAATTAGACATACCATATTGTAATATAATGCGTTCCGTTTTAATTTATCCTAATAGTGTTTTAAATGTGAAAGGTCGACTGGATGACTAATAAGGCGGATAGCCTCGAATACAGGAGGTAACAAAATATCCCCACATTTTGCCACCTCGTGTATTTGAGGCAATGGCATCCCCATCAGAAGGCAGTCGAAGGTCAATGGAAAATGCTATGCTCGGAGTTTCCTTGCGTGATCACATCAGGAATGAAAATATCCGCGGGAGAACGAAGGTATGTGAGCACATAGCCCGAGGAATCGCCAAACTTAAGTAGTAGTGGGTAAGGCACATTGCTCATAGAACAGATGGCCGATGAGGCCGGAAGGTTGTGGAGTGGCGACCGCGTAACCGAAAACGCAGCGTTAGAAGACCAGGTGGACCGATGACCTGGTGGGAGTCGAGGAAATGCGACGGATGTGAGACGCGAGGGACCGTTCGCTGTGACGATACTTGGGGGAGTCCATGTCTAACAGTAGACGTTTTTCGGCTGAAATGATGACGTATCTGAGGATTGATTCTACGAGACGCTGCAATGTTGCCCAGTGTCCCGCAACTTGTCCCCCAACATTTTATGACACGTTTACGTGCTACGGGTCATGTTGGATAACTCGACAGTGTCGCTTATCAGGTCGGGTGACATTTTGTCTCTTAGTCTATCTGAGGCTTAAATCTACTTGACGCTACAAAATTGCTCAGTATACTCCAACTAATCTCTAAACATTTTATAACGCATTCACGTGATGGACAAGGGAGTGTATATAGTAGCAGACTCTTACTAACTAACCCACCCCGTTCCTTCTTGCCTTTCATACCGGGGCTGAGCTACTTTTCGGAGCTAACCCTGGCCCCAGTAGGTTTCGACCCAGCTGGGCCCCTAATGTTGCTGACAACTCATTGAGGCGCGCGGGAACAGTGCGCGCTGACGACAACTTGGGCTCGGTCCGGACAACGAGCTACGCATTGCTCGCCGTCCGCAAGCCCGCGCACCCTGAAAGTTATGCCGGATTAAAAGCAAAATTAATGAGCGAATACAACGGAACATTTTTATTTAGTACCACGACTTTCTCGCGAGCAAGGCCGCTGATAACAGCTAGTTTTCTTAAATATAAATCATATGCAAAATAATCATAATATTTGCATATTTGATCAAATAACATTAAATTAAACATAATTAGCTGCTGTTTCTGAATTTATTTATTTTTATTTGCATTAATCTGAGATTGGCACGACGGGTCGATTAAATTAATTTAGATTTATTAAGTTTTCTGGTTTAATTAGTTTTTTTTTTTAATAATACTTAATCATTAAAAATCGTCGGTGAGTGTGTCCGTGGTATCACAATTGGCCCTAACATAATACCTGGGGCCTGACTCTGCCGTTTTCATAAATTTATTATTCCAACATGATCCCATTGTCAAATCAAATCAAATCAAAACCTTTATATCAAATAGATCATTTGCAGGCACTTTTGAACAGTCAAATATCAGTCAGTCCAAAAAAAGTGAAGCAAAATTGCACGTTCCAAAGCGCATTTTGCTAAAAGTTCATAATTTGCTAATTCATAATGATCGATCACCGATAGGTCAATGCTCTCATAATAGTGTTGTGGTACAGTGACAATATCGAACTGTCTCGTAACAAATTAAATGCAATGACTGCACAATGACGTTCTAATGGTAGGTCACTGATCAAATGAACTGTCAAAATTATAGCAGACTAGCTTTTGCCCACGGCTTCACCCGCGTACATAATCCCAGGATAAAAAGTATCCTATGTGTTATTCTGGGATATGGTGTAGGTACCAAGTTTCATTAAGATCCGTTCAGTAGTTTTTGCGTGAAAGAGTAACAAACATCCATACATCCATCCATACATCCATCCATACATCCATCCATACATCCATCCATACATCCATCCATACATCCATCCATACATCCATCCATACATCCATCCATACATCCATCTATACATCCATCCATACATCCATCCATACATCCATCCATACATCCATCCATACAAACTTTCGCATTTATAATATTAGTAGGATTACCGCATACGTCAGACATTAATTTGTCATTATGTACGAGATTACCATTTTATGCCATTTCTTTCAATGGAGTGTCAATGGTTGACCATTGGAAAATCATAATGACGACATTATATTAATAGACGAATTTTTCGCGCGGCTTGGCCCACACATATTTGACTGGCCTGTTGGTCTAGTGGTCAGTGGCCCTGACTCCTATACCGAAAGTCGTGGGTTCGATTCCCACCCAGGACAAATGTTTGTGTGTTGAGCGTGATTATTTGTTCTGTGAAAAGTTATGTATGTATTTAGAAATATATAAGTATATTTATCAGTTGTCTAGTAGGGGAGGGCGGGGCTGGTACTAACAAATTTTGTATTATAGTTTATATTTTCTTTGACAATGAACTTTTTAGTTTAATTTTTTATTGAAAACATGCTTTGGTTATTCAGCTATGATATTAGTTTCAAAATACATCCGGTATGTAAGTGCTTTCAGAAAGCGAGCTGTGAAAACCAAAAAAGTCATTTGTTAATACATGCCCCGCATTTGGGGCAAATATTAACGGAGCTGGGGTACGTATTAACGTAAGGGGCAATTATTAACATAGACAATTTTTTTATGAAATACTTAAATAAAACATCATTTACACAAATAAAAATGTTTTATTATAGATATATAGGTATACATATATATATTTTAAGCCTAAACAAGTGAACACACAATTTAAACTTAACGTTTTAAAGTTACTAAACTTTTTATAATCAACAATCTTTAAAGTTTTTATAAATGTTGCTATAAATGTAGCTGTTTCATCTACGTTCCAGATTCTACTCGGAGATATATTGTATCGTTGAAGAACTTCTCGATATTTTTCAAAAAATGAATGGACATTTGTACGGTTAAATGATGTTGCTCTGCTTAAGCTTGTCGCCTCAGGACTCCGAATAGACAAGGATGCGTTGCGTTTCATAAAACCAGCGAACCAATATTTGCCAGCCTTTCCGTCTCTTTTCCAAGATTCTGGAATATTATCTATTTTGTATGCAATGGCAAGCTCATAAGCTAATTTTTTGACATCATCTGGTAGCAATCCAAAATAGATATTAGAACATTTCACTAAATAATCTGCTATCATTTTCGCATTTTCTTGCGCAGGATTGAAAACGAGACGATTTTTTTTATAACCCACTTCAACAGGAATCCCTTTCTTTTTTTTCTTTACGTATTTAAACAGTGTTACATGACAGATATCATATTCCGTAGCAACATCTCTAAATTTTCTATTTTTTGACAGAATTTCTTCGGCTGCCAGCTCAAATACTTCTTGAGACGTCGAACCTCGTGTGCTCTTCCTTTTGTAATTTCTCATCCTATAACAAAACACACTTATTGAACAAACCAATCGTTTAATATCAAACACCTACATATTAATACAGATTGAGCGGGGTAAGTATTAACATGTTAATACTTACCCCGCTCAATCTGTTAATTTTAGCCCTAAGGTCACTTTTTATACTTCATCAATTACAGAAAAAAATCTAGTAAAAATAATTACAAATAATTATAATAGTTTTAAAGTCAATAGAATAGAGATTAATTTAGGATAAACTTTGGTTCAATTTAGCGAATAAATAAATCTTAAATCAATTTATTACGAAGTACGAAAAGTTAGTTTACCTGTAAATCCGAGGGTCCTGTGCACAACTATCACTAGCGACGGCCGGTCGATCACTGACAAGTCAGGACACGTTCGGCTGTGTATAAAGGGTATTCTAAACCGAGTCTCATACATTTGACACTTCGCGTTTGGCGGGAATAAGCTTGTTAATACCTACCTCCGTTAAAACCAGCCCCGCGCTCCCCTACCCATAACACGAGCACTGCTTAGATTGGGACTAGACGGCGTTGTGTAAATAGTTGTAGAATATATTACATATATTAAATTATATTAAACCTCTTACAAACAAAAAATTCACGTGTGCCTCTAAAAGATGTCCGCAAAACTGAAGGGGTTCAGTGGAGTCGATGCCTGCTAGGGCTGTGGGTAGTTTAAAAGAATAACCGTGATCCAAGAATGCAAAAGGCAACTGAAGGACACGGGTGGGTTTTAGTCAGTAAAATTCTTAGCAGCCCTCTCGTTCCACCTTAGAGCAGGAGATGATTGATGATTTCCTGCCTCAAAAAACACTTATTCGGCAATATGTCATGATACTCTTTTTTATAGGTATGTATGTACCTACTATCATTTCTAATCTATTTTTTTGTCGTATATAATAAGACATATTTAATTGAATTAATTTATTCATTGTTTTTTTTCTAGTGAGGATGGTGGGAATCAAATGGATGCGTGTCGCACAGGACCGGTTCTTATGGCGACACTTGAGGGAGGCCTATGTTGAACAGTGGGCGCTGTTATGATGATGATTATTTAATTTTATAGAAAAAGTTTCTAAAAATTTATTCACACAAAAATTAAACTGCAAGCTTCAATAACCTCTCTTTTATCTTCCAAAAATAACCGTAATCTCACAAAGCCGTTCTTACAATCAGTTCGGCCATATGACCATAAATGTTAGAACTATAAAACCCAATACTCCACTTAAAACCATAGTGTCCATAATATTAAAGATCAATCCAAACAAATATCATCAAAGTGGTAAAATTGGTTGTCCGTTGGTATGTAGGAGATGATTTTAAGAATAGTCTGTGTTTCCTGATAGCTACAACTTGAGGGTCTTTAAGTCAAGAGTGAATGGTTACTTCTAGGCAAGCGTGCTCCATCGTCGACCACATCATCGCTTACCATCAGGTGAGATGGTAGTCAAACGCAAGCCTATCAATAATGTCGACGGCGCGCACTGTTCCCGCGTGCCTCAAGGAGTTGTCAGCAACAGGAGGGGCCCAGATGGGTTGAAGGAGGTGATATGGAGAATAGTTCTGAGATCACGCAGCCTGTGGGAATCCAGGCATGAAGCGAAAAGGAATGGAGAGCTGCCACCTCCTTCTGTGTAGCAGTTGCAGTAGTACGAGCAAGCAATTGGCTGACAGCAAGCAATGGGTAGCTCGCCGTCAGATCTTTCGGTAACCGTCCAGACCAATTCCAAGACATCGACGCGCGCCTCAAGGAGTTGTCAGCAACCGGAGGGGCCAGTAGGATACAAACCTACTGGGGCCATGAGTGATGCGAAAGAGATCCCCGGGGCCTTGGAACAGTGGCAAAGAAGGAACAGGAGTGTGTGTTTTTAGTCAATAAAAGTCTGATACTAGCTACCGCTCAGCCCAAGGGCGGGAGATGTCATTTAGATGATAGATAAATTCTTTATTGTACCTACACGAAAAATAAAAAATGACACAAGAGACTTAATTAATAGGGTGTGAAAATGGGCGGGGAGGTCTTATCGCTAAAAGCGACAGACAACCTTTGGATGGATTTGACCGTGAAGGAGAAAAAGATACGCAGGTAGTTCGTAGTGTACTATTTACATATATACAATACATAAATTACATATATATTTAGATATATGTATCATAAATGATTTTCCAACCTAAAAAAAAATAGTTTAGTTTCGGTCAAGAATAGTCTAATACTTTTGCTCCACTCAAGGCAGGAGTATTAATTTGATAATTCAAGAGTGAAGTCGCGGGAAATACTATTACATTATTAAGACAATAAATTACGCAGATTGCCCGTGTAACAACTCTAACCGCTTTATAACACATTGTACAAACAGACCAGGCTAATGTGCGTTTAAGTGGACATCGGTGACGGGGAGAATTGATAATGACCGGTCATTATGGATAATTGAGTACAGTGTGAAAGTTAGATGTAGAAGTGAAATGGGTGATGTTTTATTGAGTTTTTCTTGGGCGGAGCGTGTTAGATTTTACTGACTAAAACCCACTCCTAATTCCTTCTTTGATTGGCGTTCTGGCCCCGGGAAATACTTTCACTGAACCCATAGCCCCAGTAGGCTTTGACCGTGCTGGACCCCTACGATTTGCTGATACGTCCTTGAGGCGTGCGTGGAGGACTACGCGCTGTCGATGACTTGGACTCGGTCCGGACGGTTACTAGAAGGTCTGTGTGACTTTTACCGACTTAAACCACACCTATGTTTCTTCAGTAGACCTTTGCGTTTTAAGACCACGGGTTTCCCTTGCAGAAGACAATGGCTCTAATAGGCTTCAGCCCTGCTGGGCCCCAACAGTTTTCTGCTGACATCTCTTGGAGAAGAGGAACATTACGCGCTGTCGACTACTCAGTTCCGGACGGTTACCGGACGGCTGGACCGGACCTGGAGTTGTGGGCTCGCCAAGGTAGCCGGCGTTTTCACCTTAATATCGGAAATGAATGAAAATACTGGTCATCTCTTACCTGCCAGTGGCTTATTTTGATAAATTTATTAAGATTTTTTAACTTTATTTACATTGTTCTCACATAACAGCGACAAGAAACATGTAACCGAGATATTTGTAATACATAACATGATTGAAAAGAGTGTCCATGGAGTTTCTCACACATTCTTCTCCATAGAGATCTACGCTTTAGAGTGTGCAATTAGCATAATTTTTATGACTGACTACTAAACATTTCTAAACTGCCTGTAATAATGCTTTGAATCTTTGAATAAGACCAATTTTGTTTTCGATCTCTAAGTCTCGCATATTCTCCAAGACTACATAAGAAGTTAATTTATCTACTCTAATATAATAAAGAGGTTTTTTTTTACGGTGGGCAAAAATCATCTAACGACAAACCCCGCTCTTGGGTGGAGCGGGAGACAGTGTCAGACTCTTACCAACTAAAAACCCACCCTGTTCTAGAAGGAGCCTCATAATAAAGAGGTACTTAAAGTTTTTTATTTTTTTTGTTTGTAAGGAGGTAATCTCTGGAAGTACAGGTCCGGTAGCTAAAATTTTTTCACCAATAGAAAGCTGCTTTATTCCTGAGTGACATATATTTTATGTACGCGGGCGAAGTTGCGGGCAAAAGCTAGTTTCTTATAAACGAAATTATGTATTACGCACGAAACTACAAGCCTATCAACGCGTCCCTCGATAGAGACAACAGGTGCGCGCGCGCAGCTGTCGCGGCGCGTGCTCTAGCGTAGATCCTCTAGCTCAGGGGCTGCCACAAACAGGGGATGTAGCGGAAACTCATTATCAAGCTTTTTGTGGGAATAGATTTTTTTTTGTAAATTAATCCAGCGGCCAGAGGTAAATGATATTAGGGAGGGCGTGAATGAGGGGGAAATCTATTTTAAATATGATTATCATAATGAGACATAACCATAAGTAATCATTATTATATCATGTATGTTATAGATAGGTTTCAAATTAGTAATAGTTATAATATCATTAAAAAATAAATGTTTATTGAAGTTTATCGAGTAAAAAAATTGTATGAAAAAATCCGATCTTTTTGATACTATTACGCTAAGGGTGAATACACACGGCTAAGATACTATAATATGTTTTTTTATCTTAAGATTTTATATTAATATACAACGTGTAACGTTAAATGCGCAAAGCCTGAAAATAGTTTGATCAGAATAATATAGGTTACATTAAAAAAAAATCTTTATTAAAAATGTCGCCCTGTCTATTTACGAATAGGTCAAGCCATCAAGTGCGCAAACCCGACGAAATAGGTAAACAAACACAAATGGTTGTAGTCCAATCAACTTTTCTGATATACGGAATAATAAAAGTTCTTATTTCAATGCAGATATTAATTTTAAACAAAGTACGAATAAAACTGCACATAAAACTTAAAAAAAAAAAAAAATTAGGTCTTTTAAATTAAAAATCACTTGGGGTGTCTGAGGTTTTGCGCATTTAACGTTACACTTTGTATATTAGCCATCACAGACGACGAAGATACGAACAATAATATATTGTAAGCTATCGTGGATACCGCACATGTCCTGTGTTGAACCAATATACAGAGTGTTTTAATTATGGCTCATGCTTACCTGCTAGATTTATTGGATGGCTCGTCTGATGACGATTCCAATTTTAAATTTGATGTGCATAATTATGATTCTTGCACGCTTTAAAAGAAGATCCGTTTGGGTAGAAAATCATATTAAAAATAGGATAGACTGTGGAGAATACAATATGTTAGAAAATCTCTCAGAAAAGAAGTTTCAACACCTCTTCTCTCTGCATGCTCCACTAAACTGAGTAGAGTAAGAAAGAAGATCCCAGATGCGTGTGAGCCGGTCCTACGCCATGTGTGTGATAGAGATAGCCACACGATTTTGTACCAATGAAATTGAACAACCTGTATTTGCAATATTCGCATTTTGTACCTTAACATATTAAGGTAAGATATATTTAATAACTAAAGATGTTATGTTACGGTAAATTTCTCATATCTATTTTACGATACGGAAATATGAAATATTATCTTTGTCGTGTGTAATGGTCCATTGAATTGTATGGCCAGCGATATTGTACCATAAGATAAAATATTATAGTATCTTGGCCGTGTGCAGCGCCCTTAATGCCGTGGTTACATTATCTTGCAAATATTCGTGTGGCGTTGTTGCGATAAACATATCATATTCAAATAAACGTGACTAAACAAGCTACTTTTCCTCCAACTTGTATTTAAACCCATAATAGCTGCATCAAGTTCATTAGTTCATAGACTATCAATTAGCCTTAAGGAGTTGTCGGCAACAGCAGGGGCCCAGCTGGGTCGAAAGCCTACTGGGGCCAGGGTTATCTGAAAGGAAGTTCGAGCCCCGGTATGAAGGCAAGAAGGAACGGGGTGGGTTTTAAGTCAGTAAGAGCGGAGGTTGTCATTGGATGATTTTTGCCCACCATAAAAAAAAAGACTATCAATTAAAGTCGCCTTCATTTATGTCCACTGTGGGCCAAAGTATGTATGAATGATGGGCATTCCCCTTTCTTTCGAGGCAGTACTGACTGATGGCTGAAGTAAGGAACTTGGTCTTTTTTTTATATGTTGAGTAGAGATCGAAACTACTGTTTTTGAGACGGGAAATTATCAAATAACTCCGGCCACGACGACGGCGAGCCATGGGTAGCTCGCTGTCCGACCGTTCGGTAACTGCCGTTTTATTGCGAGCCCAAGACGTCAACGGCGCGCACTGTTCCCGCGCGTCCTTTTCTACTTTTACGCGGGCGAAGCCGCTAACAGAAGCTAGTTTTTTATAACACTCTGACAGTTTTTACTTGGACACGTGCTCATCAGCTACACTTTGCAGGCTCCAGTACTTATCTCATAAGTACTGCATTCTTCCGTCAGCAAAGGTTACTTACGGGAAATATTAATATCAACGAGTGTACAATATACATTATGACGACAATTATTTTATGAAGTTCCGTCGATCGATTAGATAGGATACTTAACCTTGAGATCTTGTTGTTTTTAAAACGGAATAAAAAAGTACGATATTTTCTTTAGTATATATTACTAGCTGCTCCTAGCGGTTCCGCCCGCGTGATAGTAGAAAATTAACCTACGGGAACATACTTCCGGGATAAAAGGTATTTTATGTCCTATTCCAGGACAGGTCTATCCGTATACCAAGTTTCATCAAAATCGGTTTTGCCATTTAGGCGTGAAGACGTAACAAACAAACAAACAGACTCACATTCGCTTTCATAATATTAGTAAGGATAAAAGAAGAAACAGACTGACGGATATATTGACACACAGCTTTTTTTTATGGTGGGCAAAAATCATCCAATGACAACCCCTGCTTTTGGGCGGAGTAGGAGATAGTGCCAGACTCTTACTGACTAAAACCCCACCCCGTTCCTTCTAGCCTTCATACCGGGGCTCGAGTTCCTTTTCAGATAACCCTGGCCCCAGTAGGCTTCGACCCAGCTGGGGTGCTTCGCTCTTAGGCCTGATATTTTAACACGTCGCTTCTGCTTCCTATCAACCCCAGACAGCAGTTTTAGAGACTGTCCAACATAAGATAATTTTATCCTCAATCAGCAACATATAGGTATGATTCCGAACTCGGCAACAAGCAGCAGTGTTGTTGCCGCAGTGCTGCCACACTGCCGCCACACTGCCTACATTGCTGCCGCAACATTGCTGCCTAGCTCGGAATGTAATCTCATATCAACTTATAGAAATTGTATGGGGACCAGTAGTGTCGCGGCAGCACTGCTGCGTGCAGCGTGGTTCGGAATCATACCTTAATGCTTAGTTTTCTAATGATAACGAAAGTGTTCCCACATATAACTTGGTTGTCCGGTCTCATGTTGATAGGTACCTTTCAAAGTCGAACTGGTGAGAAATATTTATTCGATAACGTTTTAATGTGCTTCCGTTCTTGTAATTAATTAGCGGAAACAAACGAGTTTTGTACACTAATTATTATTTAGAACTGTTTAATTTTGTTAGAGGTAACTTTAAAAAAAGAGATTATTGAATATTATTCTTTCTATCTTCTCATGTCGATTTGACTCAAATTTTGTCCGACCAATATTTACTCACCTAGACAGCGCCCTCGTATAAGGGCTAATTTCGGAACACCATGGTGGCGTGACAAGTTGTACCGCCATAGTGTCCCGGTGAAATATAGCACTAAGCTACCAAACTAGACAGCATATAGACACCAGAGTCGTTACACGTCCGAGCTGGTCGCGCCACCAAATTGGTTTCGCAACCAAACGGACACCAGGTGAGTAACTCTCTATAGAGTTATTTACATTTTGTTGGTAGCGGCGACTGGTCGCGCTGCCATGATGTTTCGGTGAAATATAGACCTAAGTTGTGGAAGGTGGAGGTAGTTTTGCATGTTGGGCAGGAAAGGAGGTGACGCTTATCCAGTGAAGAAGTTTTACACTGGCACTGTAATTGTGATAGGTCAAGGAAACCCTCTTTAGCCAGATTATTTCAGATTGGCCACTATATTATTTAATCGGAATCTCGATACGTATAGAAAATGTTTTCACAATTTGAATTTTCTGTTGCTCCATGTCGTCGTTTTTAGTTTGTGGTTTTCCAATTTACTCTTCGATCGGATCAGCCGATGCAGCGTTAGAAGACCTCCCACAAGGAGAACCGATGACCTAGTGAGGGTTGCAGAAATATGATGGATGCAAGATGCACCGGACCTATCGTTGTGGCGACACTAGGCGGAGGCCTATGTCTAAGTTGATGATGAACTGCTCTGACTTCGGGACCAATTCCCGAAGTCAGAGCAACATTTTTGTGAACCGATATTTACAGATGTCTTATGAAGAAGTTTGATTATTTTAGATAAATTTCGTTTGTATGTTTTTTCTATTTACAGCTTTTAGCTTACATATTTGTGAACACATCACAATACAGGACTAATTTCCTAGTGCCCCAAAGTTTAAAAAAAAAGTTTAAAAAAATTGCTCAACCTCTTCGCCAACCGTGTCTACATTGAAATTATTTAGTACCATACATCACAAAAACTTGTTTTACAGCCTCATTTGTGTAATAAAACTAACATAGCTATGGTATCAAACCGTGTCCAGTGTGGCCTGACGCTAATCACACACGATCGTTACACGGTCCGGCTCACGTCCGTCCGGCGTACCACCGGACCATGACCGGACACGATGTGGTGCTTTACTCCTCTGATTGATAACGTGATTTAGATAATAAAAAAACCGGGCAAGTGCGAGCCGGACTCGTATACTTAGAGTATCGTATATTCGATTCCAAATTGAGTCGTGAAAATTTTTCCAAATCGTAAAAAATGTAATTTGTTATGTGACATTTACGATTTTCAGACTTTTTTCTTTGCTAGTGACATAAGAACGTGTTTTTTTTTTCAAATTTCAGGATTCTAGGTCACCAGTACCATGCTAAGATCGATATATGCACCATAAACGGTTTTATCTTCATATTACATTGACTTACAAGTTTAATTTTTTTACAGCTCAAAAAGTGTTGCAAAGAGTTGATATTAATTTAATTTCAGTTCACTCACGTTTCTCAGAAAAACGGCCCTGTCAGACGAACACACGAACATCAAACTGATTCTATAAGGGTTTCGTTTTTGCTGTCTGATATATATACAGAACCCCAAAAAACAATTGAAGAATTTTCTTTTAGCTACTTATGTTGCATAGCTATTTGCATTGAAATAGCCTAAGGAGGGGCAATGGAGAGGGCTATACTCGTACTTGTGTAATCGAATTAGAAATGAGGAGAAATTACCACATAGCTTGCGGAACAGATGGTCGATGGGGTCAAAAGGTACCGGAGTGGCGACCGCATATTGGAAGATGCGAGTTAGGCGTCCCAGCATGATACTGTTGTTTGCCGGTACTGTAATCAGGAGAGGGAGGCGCCTAAGCACCTTTTGTGTGAATGCGGCCCCCTTATCCACAAACGAAATATCCATCTGGGCAGACACATTATTCGCCCGGAGGAGATTAAAACTCTTAAAGCTAGGAGTATTCTAGATTTCCTGGAAACCTCCGGGCTAAGAGAGTTACTCTAACAAGGTGGCGAGTCACAATAGATCTTTTAAGTCGCAGTGACTACATCCCCTATACTTCGGAGATGCATAGACCCTTATCTTCAAAAATAATAATAGGCGTCCCACTAGGTGGACCGATGAATGCAAGGCAAACAGGACCGGTTGTTGTAACGACAATCAGGAGAGACTTACGTCCAACAGTGGACGTTTGTTGGCTAAAATGATGATGACGATATGTTTATTGAAATTTATTCTATCATCTAGATATACTATTTCTAACTTTAACTGGCTCGTTGATCTCATAATCGCACTACTTACTTTTGATTTCAGTCCAATTAGTTAACGTTTGGGATGCGGTCGCGTAATGCCAGCGAAGGAGACGCCCACACGCGTAATGGAATAGACGTCTTCACACCCCAGCTGCCAAGACACTAGAAGCACCGGTTGTCTCAGAAGTCGCAGTGTGATCTCCAGCCACCGTCGGCGCAGGTTTGTGGACGACGAGCAATAGGTAGCTCGTCGTTCGGCCGTCCGGTAAGGACCGAGCCTAGTCGTCGAAGGTTCTCAAGACGGCATAGTGTTCCACGTGCACCTCGAAAGAGATGTCAACCAACAGGGCTGATGCCCGCAAGGGCTAGAACAGATAGGCCACTATGCATAGGCCACACTGCAACAAATATTTTTTTTATCTATCTATCTACTAAAAGAACTTAAGTTGGTTTTAGCACAAAATAGATAAGTACTGAAGACAATCTAGAGACTCGGCTCACGGACACGATATCTCGGCTAAATTGTCCGGTCGCACTCGTTCAGTTAGGGCCCTTTTCCTGTCACGCGTTTTGTAGCCCGCACACGGTTCTCGTCCGCATGCGGGTTGCCCGCATCCTATCATTTAATACATGTTTTTCCTAACATGCGACTAACACGCGCGCGGAACGCGGATTGGCTGCGGGCGCGCTGCCCGCGTGCGCGCTATCCGGATGCGGGCGGTGATCTTCTGCCTTCAGTGTTGTTTTTACTGTGAAGCGAGTTGCACGCATGCTCATAGTCCGCATACATCGCAAACAAAACTGGCGACACGCACAACACTGCAGCAGCAAGCGAAATCTTTGTCCTGCGTGTGGCCCGGAGCGTGCTATCACCCGGATGCGGACGAGTTCCGCTTACGGGAAAAAATACGCGTGACAGGAAAAGGGCCCTTAGGCGCAACGCGCTGACGTGTGTGCTATGCTATCGCCTAGTGTAAGTATAAAAAGTGAAGTACATACATGAGATTGACTTCTGTACCTATCCATTTTGTGGTTTTAGTCAGTAAAAGCCTGGCATGCCCTCTCACTCCACCCTAAGCAAAAGCAGTCTCTAGATAAATTCCCAAAACAAAATGGCTGTCGTTAAATGAGTTTTTTATAAGAAACCAATTATTATAGTTAATACTACGGAAAATAAGTAAAAAACCATTTGCTATGCGGCATAGTAACCACAAAATTACTAGGAAATTTTTAACATTAATGACTTTTCTGTCACAGGAAAACTACAGGCGTGATAACAAATGATGCCTTTGTAAAGTAGATACAATTAAAGGTTTGGAACTAAGTTATTAAATGGATTGCTTTCCGACGCCAATACAGGGATTTTCTTTGTCAAACTTTGATTAATTGAACACTGGTTTGGTCAATAATACCCTTTGTGCGGTCGTTCTATGGAGCGAACTGGCACCTTGATTTGATTTTGTTTTCTATATATATTAAAATAGTACACTAGTTTCGGGTTTTCGGCATTGTTTGCGTGAATGTCTATTGTACAAGGTTGAAGCCAAATTAAAATGTAGCCATCGCCAACCGGGCACATTGCTCGCAGACAAGATAGTCGATGGGGATGAAAGGTTCACGTATCGGAAGAGGCAACGTATGAAGGCCTCCCACAAGGTGTACCGATGATATGGTGAGGGGACACGGGAACGGGGATGGATGCGAGATGGACAGGATCCATCGTTAGGGCAACACTTGGGGGAGGCCTTAGTCTGAGTAACAAACGATAGGAACAGAAATCCTGTTGAAAGAGCATGTAGGAAATAGAATAAAAGACAAAGATTCTTTGAAAATAAATGAATTGCAAAACACTGAAAAGAAATACCTAGAATTATAAAATGAAAGGGTTTTATGAATTTTAAGCAGGTCAATTTCGTAACGCGCTTTTTATAGTAATCCAAAGGATTTTGAAAAGACACTGTGTACTCAGCAGACTCACAGAATATTTACTACTTCCATTTTTTTTTTGTTCACTTATTTGGTACTACGAAGTATTTTTGGTCAATATGTTTAATCCATTATTTAATTAAATTTTAGTATAGAAAGAAGAAGAAGAAAAGAAAGAAAACATGTTTATTCCGCCTAAATAGACGCACAAATCATTACAGAAAAAAAAATTAAAAATGCCCGCCAGGCCGTGTATACAGGGCTTAAATGTATTGAGTAACAATTTACTCTGTGATTGCACCTACACCATAGACAAAAGAGTTGTGCAGGTTATCTGTTGCAACTACTCTTTGTTGTCTTTGGCATTTTGACGCTGGCTTCAACAACAGAGAGAAACATAACAAAATAAACATTGAAAAAAAAACACAAAATAAACCAAAAATAAACAATTTTAACATTAAAATCTAAGAATCCAAGTTGTGCGTCGAATCTTAGCAAGAATAGGTCATTGCTCAGCATATACCGTGACGCTAGGCAAGTCTAGGCATCTACGGTGCTGGTTTTCAGCAATCACCGTTCGAGTGACAAATTTTTGGCGTCTATTCTGAGTGTAAACATTCATCCAAGGCAGGTTAGTACCTCTAGACAAATCTCTCACATGAATACATATCAATTGATAAACATTTTACATACATTACTATTAAATAAAACAACAACATTACAAGTATAATATTTGGGAGAAGAGATTGATTCCTGTAACCACACACAGGACCACCACCACAGGAGTCGGGGCCTCACTCTATTTGTACACGTTTTTATGCTAATAAATTTATCTTACTATAAATCTACAGTGTAGATCATTCAGTGTAGATCTACACTGTCTTTTCATGTCTATTAATAGGTATTGTAATAAGGAATTTTTTTAAAAATCATTTAAGTATTTTTAAAGAATAACCGTGTAGTTTCTTACCGATGATTCTTCTCAAACGACCAATAGGAATCTTGCTCTAGCAGCTGTCATTTTATAAGTGCCCCTTTAAAATATATTTTTTTTAATTTGATTCAAATTCCTAAACCCTCACTTACGTCGTACTTAAATAAAGCAATGAATATTCCTGAATTGTCAAAACAACAGCCATTTTCAATGGCTTGTGTTACGCAGCTACCAGACCATAAAATGAATATTGTAGTTGCTTTAAACAAAAATAGAAAATAATGGCAGGCAACATGTACGTAAGAATTTAAAAAATACATACTTTAGTAGCGTTATTTTGCAAATGTAACCGGTATGACGGCTTTGGTTTTTATCTTACTAAAACAGACGTTATGTGACTATTTTCTGTGAGTAGATATAGAACGTTCCGCAGCGTTGGAAGGCCTCCAACAAGGTGGACCGACGACCTGGTCAGGGTCGCGGGAATCCGATGGATGCGTGACGCACAGGTAAAAAAAAAATTTGGGTACAATGACGGTCTGGTCGTTGACTGCAACGTCTACCAGACCACCTTTAGATGGAATACAGTCTTCTCCTCTTCTTTCCCCTCGCCTCTTCTTGTTACGCGGGGTCGGCTTTCTTAACCATGCGGCGCCATTCATTTCGCTGATAAGCACCTACATCCGTAAGGCTAAGCTTATGCATGTCCTTGCGGACATTTGTCATCCAGGTAACTTACGGTCTACCTCTCCTTCTCTTCTGTGTAGCCATGGAAAGGTACTTTTTCACGATATGGTCAGCGGGTCTCCGCATGACATGTCCATACATGGGTGTCTAACGCCCAGCAAATGCTGAGGTGGTAACCCTTTCGGTCCGGGCACGCTCGGCGCAGTTTGTATTTTTTTTTATTTTATTTTTTCATTTTATATTTACAACTGTCGTGCTGTGTCTGTTCAAAATAAAAGTATTTCTATTCTATTCTATTCTATACCATCTTAACCTGGACTCCGTGAGTTTTTCAGTGATGGAATACAGTAAGAATTGAAAATAATAAAAAGAGAGATTATTTGGTGAACTTTAACGAGCACGATAAAAGAAATTACAATTAGAAAAAAAATGATAAAACGTCAGATAATAAAAACCTTTTCACGCCACCTGTTCCTGCGTATCAGCTTCTACAAAACAGTATTCAATCTATCTATTAAACCATTTTCTTTGCAATTCAATCACGAACAAATGTTCTTACTGACCGACTTATAACTACAACCGTATTAACTGGAAACTAACTATAAGAAAAACTGAAACCGTTTCACGATTAGGGTAAAAGCGGGAGGTATGCCCCCGAGTATAGATAAATGATTAATATTTTGAAAATAGCGTTTTTTTTTTTCACACACTATCACACAACGCCGTCTAGTCCCAAGCTAAGCAGAGCTTGTGTTATGAGTACTAGACAACTGATAAACATACTTTTATATTTCTAAATAATAATAATATTCCACAACTATCACACAACGCCGTCTAGTCCCAAGCTAAGCAGAGCTTGTGTTATGGGTACTAGACAACTGATAAACATACTTATATATTTCTAAATACATACATATTATAGATAAATTACACCCAGACACAGAACAAATGATCATGCTCATCACATAAACATTTTTCCTGGGTGGAAATCGAAGCCACGACCTCCGGCATAGCAGTCAGGGTCACTAAACACTAGACCAACAGGCCAGTCAATGAACACACTTACACGTCATTTTTGTCGTCAATTGAAACTAGAATGAGGCCAGTGTTTCCTAGATAAGAAGAAAGAAGAAACAAACTCAGGGATTTAACGTACTAATGAGTGAGTGTGTGTATATTTGTTACTTCTTCACGCTCGAACAGTGGAACAAATTTCGATGTCCTCGTCTTTTTTTTCGGTGGGCAAAAATCATCCTATGACAACCCCGGTGGAGCGGGAAGTAGTGTCAGACTCTTACTGACTAAAAACCCCACCCCGTTCCTTCTAGCCTTCATACCGGGGCTCGAGCTTCCTTTCGGATAACCCTGGCCCCAGTAGGCTTCGACCCAGCTGGGCCCCTCCTGTTGCTGACAACTCCTTGGAAGACCTCGTCTCATTTTTGTGTGATTGCATTGTAAAAAAGTTTGCGGGTCGGTTGTCCAGTCTTTTGGCTGGACATCTATCCCAATCGTAAGATATTTGGATTAGGCAGCTATCCCCTATAATGATCGAGGATCTTGTTCTATGGTTTTAAAATAGATGGCGTGACTAGGCTCGCTACTTCATATGAACATCACTTATTATTTGACAAGCGACGGTAGTGGGAAATTTGTGAGACCGCGCTGATGATGAAAAAATACAAAGAGACTTAAATCGTGTAAAGTTGTCCCACATTATGGTTTTATTGTAGCTAATTGAGTAATTTTATTGGAATATACCTAACGTAATATGTGCTATACGAGTATCAGTGGTGTATTGAGCAGTTGTAGTGCTTTTGAGTGCGAGTTGTGAAGGAAACGGGGTAAGTGTTTGCGCTTATTTTACAAAATACGGTTATTTTGTGATCGGGCACGGTTCCACAATGCTGACGCATTTATTATTATTATTATTGTTTTTAACTACTGCTTAACTGCGATCCCACCTGATGGTTAGCAGTGATGCAATCTCTGATGGTGAGGCGCACTAGTTTATTAAAAGCCTATTCACTCTAGCCTTGAAGATACCCAAATTATAATCGGACGGAAAAACCATAGCAGGCAAATTGTTCCAATTGTTTTGTCTCAACTTGCGGCAACGCCCCTGCACCTGGACATTGATCAAGGTTTTCGACTTTAGCTAAATTTTCAACAGATTCGTTGTTCGACTGACAAAATAGCAACCGTCATATTCGCCGCAGTTATCAAGGAGCGATCGGCTTCTAGGCAGAGCCTACGGACTGTCATTCCCTTTGCTACAGGTTCGATCCCGACATCCGCGTATGATAACTGACATGATATTATATCGTTTTGAGGATTCGGTTTTAGAAATAAGGTTTTATTATTAAGTTTAATTTAGTGTAATTAACCCTTCAGATACCGTCAATTAGAGACACAATAGTAAGACAATAGATGCGCGGCCACCGGTGGTCGCTTGGGGATTCATGAATTAACTTGAAAATCTGTGCATATATTGTTGTACTAGCTTTTACCCGCTGCTTCGTCCGCGTTTTTAACCCTTCAGATACCGTCAATTAGAGACACAATAGTAAGTCAATAGATGCGCGGCCACCGGTGGTCGCTTGGGGATTCATGAATTAATATACTTTAATTCCTCTCCCCTTTTCTACCCTCTTTTTCCCCCTGTTCAAACTTAAAAAAAAATTGCCTATGTCCGTCTCCAGGGTCCCAACTATCTCTGTACCAAAATTCATCAAAATCGGTTTTGCCATTTAGGTGTAACAAACACACTTTCGCTTTTATAATATTATAGTAATGATTAACCTTGTTCGTCTTTTATTTAGTTTATCTGGAACTCTGAGCATTACACCCTTTTATAGAAGAGGTAGCACAAAATGTAAAGTTCCCTAAAATCGTTAATACTCTAAACTACCGAAATATAATGTTACATTTGCAAAAAAAAAAATGAAAACCTGTAAATTTTACAAATAAAATTTACAGGTTTTCTTTTTGTACTGAAAGATACTTCTATTCTTCTCGTCTAGTCTTCGTCGTAATTATTATTTTTTGATAAATGTATCACAGTATTTATTAGTTTATTATTTTAGCATATACCTTTATATGTATTTTATTAGCGGTCAAACGTGAGCGTATGTATACATTGTAAAAGAAAAAAACTATTTCAAATATCTTTTACTTATTTATTGTGCACACTTACAACAATCTTTTTTTTACCCAAAGGTTGACTGGTAGAGAAATCCCTATTGCATTAAGTCCATATTACCACTACTGTGTATAAAGTTTCTATTAATTAATAAATATAGTAACATAAAAAGTGTGACAACTATTCCGATCTTACCCTATGTATAAAAACTCTAACAAAATCGTTGAGTGAAATGTAACTTTATAATAGCGAAGTTGGATTAAAAATAGAAAAAAAAAAATCCAATTTCTTTGCGGTAGATTTTCCTTTGGAATTTAGTTGGAGCTATTTTAGGTCTAATCTTGTTCTGAATCTTTCTTTAGCTAACTAGTTTCAGCATTGTTACACGAATTCGTTTTGGAGAAGTTTCTTATTCAAGTATTTTGGCATGGCTTGTGCCACACAAAAAAAAAGTGTAATCAATCCAAACATTTTGATCTTCAGCGCCAATTTTTTTTTCCAGTGTGCCGTCATGTATTTTGTCACGATCTACTAGGCACGAGATAAATCGTATCTAGCATAATAGAATACGTATACGAAATGACGAGCGATGGTGGCCGAGTAGTAGTTTGCGGGTTCGAACCCAGCCAGGCGCATTACTTTGTGTAATTTATTTCATCACCACTGCTCTCAAAACGGTGAAGGAAAACATCATGAGGAAACCGAAAGAAGAACTAAAAATTCGAAGACATGTGACATTCAACAACCCGCACTGGGCTTGCGTGGTGGATACGGCCTATTCCCTCTCCTAGAGAGGAGCCCTGAGTCCCAGCTGTGGGAACATTAAAAGGCTGATGATGTGATAATAGAATACAAATCACTTCGACTATGCCGATTACGAGTATTACTGTATATCCGCAGGATATATGAAATCTTTGGTCACAAAATCCAGTGGTACTTCATGTCACTAACACCTGACAATTGTATATGAATTTATTATCAAGTCGGCAGCCAGGAAGTAGTGCACTGTCAGTCTTGCTAAGGTATATTGTATTAAGGTGGTGCATCACGACTGACATTTTCACTGTTTTTCATACAACCGCTCATAACTGATTATGACGTTATTACACACTTTTCATTAGATATTTTGGAAACACAGTATCTTGTGGATATTATCTAGGTTTCTAAAGAAACCAATTTCTAAATTTGTGTAAAACTAATCCAGTAAAAACCTCTGAAAATGTCACATTTTGTATGAACTTTGACACTTCATAATTTGCCTAAAAATTTAAAAAGTCAAAAAAGTAATCCTCTACAGATCTTGCAAATTTTATTAAGATTCTAAATGATGACAACTTTTTCTAAAAACTTTTAAGGGTTTAAAAAAAACAGCTATTTCCTGGAGCAAGTTTTGTGAAATTTTCGAGTAAATCTCGGAATTACCGAATACTAACAGACCTTCCAGGCGTTATCTCTCTTTTTTTGCGTAGCCTTTTCGTCAAACATCGCGTTGGATTGCATTGAATGAAGTAACAAGCTTTTAAACCATTTTCGATGTTTACGATAAGCGAGTGGAGAAGGATCCTCTTAAGGGAGCCACGCAAATACTTGACAAGTTTGCCTGCACAGTTATACCTGTCATGTAAGCTTGTGTGGAAACCTGCAGTTGTGCAACA
Organism: Mythimna lalbum; assembly: GCA_949319445.1. Lineage (NCBI taxonomy): Eukaryota > Metazoa > Arthropoda > Insecta > Lepidoptera > Noctuidae > Mythimna > Mythimna lalbum. Next base: position 10,400,934 of record OX439357.1, on the reverse strand, counting down.
CACACGCTCCGGTTTAACTCAACTGTACAGGCAAACCCACGGAGTAAGTATAGAAGGGCAAACCTATCAGGTATACCCTAGCGTGTATGGCTATCTTAACCCAGTTACTGATTGTGAGTGAGTTGTGGAGGTCAAACAGGCTTTCAACTTCTTTCCTACCTATTGAACACGGATACATGCGCAGATGCATGGGTTATGTGTGAGGCCGCAGCTTTATGCTGAGCGTTCGGCCGTTTTGCGTGGATGTGACGCTTATCTTCCCCAACAATTTCAAGTTGTTATGTTATGTTTGTTAGCTAGTTTTAAGATTGCGTCTTTTCCACGTAATTAAACTGTTTTCTTTCTTTCTTTATACATCACTAGCGACCCGCCCCGGCTTCGCTCGGGTGCAATATTATACATATAAACCTTCCTCTTGAATCACTCTATCTATTAAAAAAACCGCATTAAAATCCGTTTCGTAGTTTTAAAGATTTAAGCGTACATAGGGATATATGGACAGAAAAAGCGACTGTTTTATACTATGTAGTGAAGTGCCGTGTTGTTTAGGCTGGCATCGCAACCTACAATACCTATTTAAATCCTTTTAATTCAGCTTCCAGGTAATTGGATATTACAGGCAATGTCCAATAACCATACAATAGCTGGCGTTATTGATAACAGCCGCCAGGAGACGGTGAAGGGAATGAAAATGAGAGGCGTGTGAGATTTCCTACCGAAGGGGGTGTGGGCGGTTTGAGAGCTGGCATAAATATTTTCTCCAATTTATTTTTTTATTATTATTCTTCATTGTACAACTGATAAAAGATGAGGAAGCTGTCTGCTTCTTTTACCGTCTCGTTCAGTATTATGACCTGGACCTGAGCCGTACGTGAGAGGACAACGATTCCTATTACCTCCACAAAGACACGGCTCTTAAGTACCAAGGCACCTTCAGCTTACTTTACAATCAGGTCAAGAGCGTGTCATAAACAAGATTTGGAATTTAACATAGGCTTCCCCCAAGTGTTACCACAATGAACGTTCCTGTACATCTTGCATCCGTTCTACCAGATCATCAGTCCACCTTGTAGGAGGCTTTACAACGCTGCGTCTTCCGGTATTTAGGTCGCCACTCCAGAACCTTTCGGCAGCAACAGCCATCTATTCTGAGAGCAATGTGCCCTGCCCTTTGCCAGTTTAGTTTGGCAATTCTTCGTACTATCCTCAGGAGAACCTTGAGGACATCTTCAAGCCTTTCCATTGCCCTTTGAGTAACTTTAATCCTTCATTTAAATTATATCCACCCAACTGGAATGTCTGTCCGAGGTATACGTAATTGTCCACAACTTCGAGTGTAGAGTCTCCGATCTTGATAGGAGTGGGTGCTAGATAATGCTCACACACACTCTCCACACTAACACGCCCATTTCACACCTACACATCCATTCCCTATACATATTTATTCTCTACATTTGCTGTGTTAACTAGATGGTACTACACCAAATGTCACAGTTGTATTGTATAAAAAGAAGCTGCAAAAACTCCGACTCCTAAGATACAGGTCTGCGTACCTAGTTTAGGAGCTCGGGAATTCGACAACAATTTTTTCTAATTTGTACAACTTACCTATTTCTATATGCTCTGTTCTGTGCTGTTTTTATGTACAAATATACTTTATTATTATTATTACTCAAAGGTGTAAAGAACATTAATTCGCTAGCACTGCGACCCCAACCTTAGGCGCCGCCAATCCGCGCCGTCCAATATTGTCATTCACTGCACACCAGCCACATGGGCACATGACACAGCCATTGTGTGACTAGGCCATTGTTGGCCACTATGCGCTATTATTTACGACCGTTAGCCCATCGGGAGTTATTACATGTTCCTGTGTTGGACTTGCTGGAATTAGGAATAGGGCATTAAATAAGTGGTTGGATTTACATGTGCATTATGTTGTCTATGGACTTCACTTGTTTCTTCTTTATTTCTATGCAAAGACATTAAACATATACTACCAATAGACCAGACGTAGCGAACAAAATTCTAATCCGAGACTTGTTACTAAAGTAGTAACAAGTCGCTGTCCGCACCAAAAGAAAATATTTTTTGGAGAAATATGCCGAGTTGCGCATTGCACCATTGTAAATCGTATTATAGCAAAACGACTGGACCTAACTCCAATTTATTTTCGTAAATATTTTTCGTCTTCACTGAAGCATAGGATGACAGTTTTCTTAAGACATTTCTTCTGATGGCCGCTATATTGTATCTATTTAATCTCTTTGTTTCTATGTAACAATTACCAAGTCTATGTTTTTTTTTATATAATGCAAGTACAAGTAGTCTGGTCATGGTAGCCCTGTGGTAAAGTCTCTGCATTACGAGATTCATTACATCGTAGGTTTAAACCCAGACCAGTACTTTGCTTTGTGTAATTGATTTTATTACCACTGCTCTCAAAATGGTGTAGGGAAACATGGTAAGGAAACCTGAATGTCTTAGAACCAAAAATTCAAAGACATGTGACATCCAACAACCCACACTGGGGCTGCTTGGTGGACTACGGCCTGAGTCCCAGCAGTAAGAACATTATTAGGCTGTATATGTTATCATGCTAAAAAGACTTACCTACAATCTATCATTATTGTTATTATGAGCTCGATGATTCTTAATGAGCGATTATACATAATATAATTGGTAATTGCGTCAAATAATACAAAATATAGACAACGGCCCTCAAAAAACTATTATACTTATGGTAACAGAGAGAAATCGGATCGAGTACGTATTAATAATAAAACTAAAGTAACTCTAATAATAATAATATTCCACAACTATTACACAACACCGTCTAGTCCCAAACTAAGCAGAGCTTGTTTTGTGGGTACTAGATAACTGATAAACATACTTAAAATACATACATATTATAGATAAATTACAACCAGACACAGAACAAATGATCATGCTCATCACATAAACATTTATCCGGGGTGGGAATCCCCACGACCTCCGGCATAGCAGTCAGGGCCACTAACCACTAGACCAAGAGGCCAGTCAGTCTATACTCTGTCAGTCAATACTTCTTCACGTCATAAAGGCTGAAGAGATATCGACGATACTAAGTGCACGGATAGACCATGTCCTGAAATAATGATGGTGTATGTAAGTATCCTACTTTGTATCCCATTTTTGTGGGCGCATACACCCAAAATCCAGCATAAACCCATAATATCTGCTGAATTTATCTATGCAAAATAAAATTGATTAAATATTTGAACACATATTTTACTATTTTGCCACTTACATACTCCATACGTCCAAAGATGCGCAAATTAGAATCGAAATATGGAAGTTTTGATATTCAGTTGTCCAAATCGAATGTAGATGTATATCCTTGTTCCACACAAGGCTACAAAATAACGAAAAGAATCGATATAAGAAAACCTCACTGCCCGAGTCCTCGACGGCGTGTAGTGTTCCTACCTAACACTGTGTTTGCTACATAGTTTTAAGACTGCGTTATTTCGCGTAAAGAAACTGTTTTTTAACCGACTTCTAAAAAAGGAGGCGTTTCTCAATTCCGATGTTTGTATGTCTTTTTTTTTTGTTTGTTCGCGCATAACTTCGTCGCTTGCCAACCGATTTGAAAAAATATTTCTTTGTTGGAAAGGGTATACTTCCCAAATGGTCCCATAGTCACCAAGTTGGGATCTGATGATGGAATCTTGGCGAAATCGAGGGAACTCCTCAAATTCAATTACATTTTTTAGTAAAGTTGTTTTTTATAAAAAGGTTTTTTTCATTCTTTTCATTCCTTCTTTCACACACGCCTCAAAGATATGTCAGCAAAGATAAGGCCCAGCATGGCCAAAGCCTACTGAGGCCATAGGGCACGGACCATGGGTTTTTTTTTTTTTGTCGACGGGGAAAATCATCTTTGACGAAACCCGTCATAGTTCTAGAACGCAAAGGTCAATTGAAAGGTGTGGTTTTAGTCATTAAAAGTCTGACACGCTCTTCCTAGAGAAAGAGAAGTCATTAGTAGATTTCCCACTTTAAAAAATCTCTTCACTCAAAAACACACGTCCTAGTAATCAAAACAGTATCTAGCTACATTAATCAGTAGCCATTACTGGAAGCCATAAGCCGCTGGTCAGGGCAGTAACAGTAATGTTACGAAATTTCCATAATTCGGTATAAATTGTGCCTCCCCCTCCCTCGCTGCCTACCCCCGGCCACTTCCGGGCGAAGCGGCGCATGACGCCCTGGTCACGCACTTCAGGGGTGCAAGGTGAAAGAGAAAGCGAATTATGTTTTTACAAGCTTTTATGTTTCACCTGTCCCGGTGTTTGTCTGTCATCAAATCTTGCAAATTTTTGACCTTCTTCCCGGGCAGCGATTGAACTGAAATTTTGCATGCGTAAATCAGGTGACAATGCAAAATTATTATGACATGGAGCTGATTTGATGATGGAACCGGAAGGTGGCTATTGGAACTTGGTAGTTAAACGACACAACCCCATCGAGTTTGGCTCGTATGATTCGTCTTGACGAGTATTAATTATTTAGGTTACCGAGCTATAAAAGCTTGCTATGAAAAAAATATTTTCATTAAAAGCTTGTTTAGTGCTGCATATTCTGTTATGTAGTACCTAGAATTTCAGTACTAGTGATACGGTTTCCATAGTTATATGGAAACTATTCATGTAGAGCTACACTTTACACAGCGTCGTTCATCGACTACCTATAGTTTTATTGTAAGGACTTTTTTTCAGTGGGAAAATCATCTAATGACATCCCCTGCTCTTGGGCGTAGCGGGAGATAGTGTCAGACTTTTACTGACTAAAAACCCACTCCTGTTCCTTCGCTGCCTTTCGGAGCTAACCCTGGCCCCAGTAGACTTCGACCCAGCTGAGCCCCTGCTGTTGCTGACAACTCCTTGAGGCGCGCGGGAACAGTGCGCGCCGTCGACGACTTAATGTAAGGTCACACCCTTACAGTTACGAAGCAGCATTGTCGTGTTCCGGTTTGATGGTCCTGAGACCTGAGGTGAGAGCATTTAACGTTATCTTTGTAGTTCCGCCTCAATTTATACACATCGCAGGTGGCTAAATGAGGAAGGGGTTCGTACACCTGCTCCTTATGGTTAGGGGGTTAGAAATAACGTAAGATTTCTTAACCACTTCTACTCGTACAAAGTGAATATCCCGCTCTTACACACAAAACGTTTTGGGAACACTTTCATTGTGCGTACTGTCTAGGATTGTTATCCCGGAGTCTCTGTTTCCTGTCACAACTATGGGGCCTTAAATCAAGAGTGAATGAACTACTTTTAGGCAATAAATTTAATACTAGTTTTTGCCCGCGGTTTCATCCGCTTAATCGGACCAGTACTCTCAGAGATTACCTCCTACAATAACATAAAAAATAACTTTACCAGTTTAAGACATTGGTATGATCATTTTCATCTTTCACTTTCAAGTTCACTCAATAATTTGCTAATAATAAACCATTACCTACATGGAGTTGTGATAGAATTGTGTTAATGAGTTGGTAGGAATCTAAAGAATGAATATATTTCATCAGTAGGTATGTTTCTTATAACTTGCGCCCAAAAATAATACGTAACTCGTCCTTTGTTATACGCCCTTTTCCACATCTTTTATTTCTCTACTTCACGCTATGTTCTTGAGAAATGCACAGGATTCCCACTTGTTACAGCTGTTACCATGGAATGATAAATCAAACGAGAAACTGACAAAAACCATTGATCTCGGGGGTAATTTCCGTATTCGGTTTTCAAAGTTGCATGTTGAAAATTTTGTGAGTACTCGTAGGTATACAAATTGTCCTACAATGGGTAATTTCCGTAAAAGTTGCATGTTGAGAAATTTGTGGTGGTAGGTATAGATATCGGCACGGATCTTCCGCAGAAGTCAAATATGGGGCCTATTTACTCGCCGCGCCATCGCGTCATAGTCGTCACTCGTGATTCGTTCCCTGCGTTTGCTGCAAGAATCTAACAACGACGACGATTGGTTCGCCAATGTACGGAATGCGCAAAGCGATCCCCACTCCGACGAGCGCTCAAGATCCATGCCGATACCTCTAAACAACTTATCCTTCTGATGTAAAAAAAGCGTTGTCAGTTTTACTTTTGCTGAAATTCTGTTGTTTAAAATAAAACCTACTTTTCCTTACCAATATTACACTAATATTATAAAAGCGTTTGTATGTGTCTGTTTATTACTCCGTCATGTGCAAACGACTGAACGGCTTTACGTGAAGTTTGGTACACGGGTAGACCATGTACATGATTAACACATAAGATACTTTTCATCCCGGGAATTTGTTCCTTTCGGACAATTTTCTACTTTAACGTGTGGCCGAAAAGGATACCCAACTGAAATGGGACAAGGCAGGATATGTCTGCCGCATGCACGACAGACTGTGGGCCAAAGCAGCACAAACTGGTATATAGGTGGTGAGGTCACGGCAGACCACGAAGATAGATTTTGCCGGAACCGGCAGGAGAAAGTGCAGGCCCGCGAATGATGGAAGGAGAGGAGGGAGAGGAGGGAGGCCCAGGAATGTGACAGAACAAGCTAACAAAAAAAATATCTTATCTCTGGCAGAAGTTAGTAGTATTTTGTTTATCGTTGTACCTTAGTGGGGGAAGGCCTAAAAAGGACAAACTCTGCCCTTATGAAATGTCCTTGTTAAAGGTTACGCGCGTAGATGCCCCGAATCCACCCCTGTAAAGTACCTAAAAACAAAAGTAGACAAACGTATTTAGTTACAAAGAAATGGTTTATAAATAAAGGTTAACGCTGCTCGCCCACGTCAGACTTTTTGTAGGACAGATAATCGGGCCGATTTTGTATATTTGTGTCATTGTTCTGTATTTCTCACCGACTTTTTGTAGGACGTGTGCGTTGCACTATTGCTATCAGTGTGTTCTATTTTTCGCCTACAAAAAATCGGTCACCGATTATCGGACGTGGGCGAGCAGCCTCAAGAGGGTTTTCTGTCGGATTAGTATTACAGGTTTTCTCAAAACACGATTGGACTAACCATCTTGTATGAGCTTCTTCTGTCAGTAGCATGAAAGTAAAAAACAAATTTCAAGGAAACGTACTCCTGGGACGAAAAATATCCTACGTGCTATTTCATTACTTGTGTAATCCGTATGTTAAATTCCTTTTAAATCTGTTCAGCCGTTTCAGCGTAAAGTGGTAACAAAGATACATTCAAATTATCCTACAACATATACCGCGGCACGTGAACGCTTCACAAAATATTGGGGGACAATTGACAACGTTGCAACGTAACGCAGATTGGATCCAACAGGATTGAAGCCTTCTGGAGCCATGAGTTTTGTTCTGAATGGAAAACCTGGGTACCTGGAACGCAATGCATCAAAGAAATATAGATGTGAGTTTTATTTAATAAAAGTCTGATACGCTCAGCTCAGCCATAAAGCGGGAGAAGTCATTGGATGATTTCCCACATAAAAAAGATTTGAGATTAAGCGTTTCGTGTCATGTTGGGGGACAATTTGTCCCTTAACTGTGGTTTTTCCAGCCGGAGTCTGTGATCCCTGATAGCTATACTACTCGTATAACCTATGGATCTTGAATAGGTTACTTCTAGGCAAGCGTGCTTCATCGTCATCATCGCTTCCTATCAGGTGAAATAGTGGTCAAATGTGAGCCTGTACATAATAAAAAAACTGTGCCTTTATACGTTCAAATGTACTAACAAAGACACTTCCGTCTGACCACCACAAAGTTCATTTTTACTTGCACCCGAATCGAAAACTTTAAAGGGCGCTGCGCCGCAGGATTCAAGCGAATTTTTTTTTTAAGTGATCATTCAGTAATGACCGCAATGGTACAAAATATCGCAAAAAAAAATATCCGCGTTATAACACATATTTATGATTTCTAGATTGTAACTCACTCCAGAGTAAGTAGCTACGTGCCTATACGATTTGGGCCATCAGGAATCTAAGTCATTTTTTACCCCAATTTCATACAGCCAGCTATTATGCCAGAATTGCGTGAATGAAACTGAATTATTACCCCAAAAAGTCGCTACATTATTTTCTTCCAAGACTATTACGATCCAAAATACAGTAGAACCCTTAGTTATGATTAATGGTGTTCTTTTACGCATAAAACGTGGCGGTAAGTGGACGAAAATTCCTAATTAGCTCCACCCCAAGGTGGCGGTGGTAAAAAATATAAATTCTTCTAGCTTGAAGGTACAATCTGGGTTATATGAACCGTATCCTGTGGCCGGTGTGCGTGCGTTTGGCCGCTCGATATGACTTGTTCGGGGGATTAGAGTGCGGTATGATTGAGGTACTTACACAATATTTAACATAATAACGCCATCGCTTACCATCAGATGCTCAAACGCAAGCCTATCAATAATATAAAAGGATTAAAAAAAATAAACCCACATTGATAAACTCGTATGTAAAATGTTTGGAATAGGCTACCCAATCGATTACAGCGATTTAAAAAATAGTAGATTATGTGACTAGGGGATAAAGCAGTATCTTTAAGTGGCGGGCGGCGCGTTAAAATCCGAACGAAACGAAGCTTGCTGATTTTAATCCCGAACGACAGTGAGGGATTTATATAATTAACTTGCGAGCATAGCGAGGGACTAAAGAAGCCTAAGTGAAGTGAGACCAAGACCAAGACAGCTTTATCCCCGTGTTGGATAATCTAGACCCTTTGTGCGATAATTAAAAGACCATTTATTATTTACAAGTTAATCTTAACTATCACTCAACATGTTTTGATATTTAAAACAAACCAAATTCACTAGATACTCTAAAATCAAATCTCATTATTCCCTAAAGACCGCCCATACTGCATTATCTCCCTAGGGATAGAATGATTTGCTTTAAGTGAATATTGTATGACAAATAAAAGGCCATTATCGAGCTGGTGGCGTAAAAAAAAATTGCGGATGTGCATTATTCTAGTTACATGTTGTATAATGAAGAGTCATATTTTAAATAACAAGTAATTGGTATTCTCTTTCAAAAATTTTAATTATTTATAAATTCGACTAATATAACAAAAAAAACACAATCTGTAGCTATATTTCTGCAACTTCACAGGAACTGGTAACCTTGTAAATCACCGGAGATACACTCTTAGTTAAAATATTTACGACATAATCAACTGCCGAGTCCTTAGAAACATAATATAATCATATATTTGAAATTACCATCCATTACCGGTAGACGCTAGTTAGTCATAATTCTGTTCTGTCATATTATTTTAAATCGCCGTAATGAGATGTGGTTACTGTTTTATTGTATAACAGCTAGGTTAAGTGGCTTATTTTCTTACCGTCTGTACGAGTAAATGTCACCGCAAATTCTATTTTTGTTTGTAGCTGTTCTTTTATTTCTGAATACCTGTCCCAGCTTCAAGCTGTCAGGAATGTTTGAAATTCTTGTTTTTTTTCTACTATGGCCCTCTCTTCTTCTTCCTGCTCTTATCCCATATTACTTGGGGTCAGCGCAACACGTTTTTTTTTCCATTCTGTCCTGTCACCCGGCAAACTATCACTAACTCCCTTTTCTTTCATATCACTGCTCACACAATCAATCCATCTTTTCTTCGGCCTTCCTTTCCCTCTCCAACCATCTACATGTATACTCAGAACTCTTTAAGTCTTTTTAGTTTTTTCTACTGTGATATGCATGTATTATAACTAAACTTACCTCATGAATGACTGTGATTTTTTGGTGAAAACCGTACAACAATCTGTTCAGTAGTTTTTGAGTTTGAGTAGACGGACAGACGTGGTGGAGGGCTTCGTTTGCTCGGAATAATAGTGTTTCCCACAAAGACAACGGGCAATAGGTATATTTCGTAAGTTGGGAAGAAAGTGGTTTTCAGTTTTCTCACCCTGTAGGTGGGGTAGCTCGCTGTCCGATCATCCGGTAACTGTCCGGACCGAGCCAAGGCGTCGACGGCGCGCACTGTTCCCGCGCGCCTCAAGGAGTTGTCAGCAACAGGAGGCGCCCATCTGGGTCGAAGCCTACCGGGGTCGGGGTTATCCGAAAGGAAACTAGAGCCCCAGTATGAAGGCTAGAAGGACCGGCGCGGGGTTTTTAGTCAGTAAGACTCTGACACTGTCTCCCGCTCCACCCAAGAGCGGGTTTCGTCAATGATGATTTTCCCCGTCGACAAAAAACCGTGTAGGTGGAAATGACTGAAAAATTTGTGAACTCTAGTGAACGCGTTCGTTCTCTCATTGTCTTTCTATTGTGTCTCTAATTACGATATTCGAAAGGATAACCAAACCAGGTTATACTGAACTTTCATCCCACGGGCTTGCTGACGGCGAGCAATGGGTAGCTCAAATTGCTGGTCCTCAAGCCCGTGCCTACGGTCGCTGGTAAACGGGGTCTAGTTCCTGGCGGCTGAGGCATGAGCATGTCCATTCCCTCACGCGTGCGGCCGTCTCCTTCGCTAGCATTACTACGTCGGTGACTGCCGCCTATTCTCTCTCGCTCCTTACGGTGACCTGTACCAGGGCCCGGCGTAAGAGGTCGTAAGTGTACCTATTAAAAATCGTTGTTTGATACACGTGGCGTTACTGCAGCGCTCGGTTCCATAACACTCTCACCTGCGGCTTGGACGATTTCCGCTTCAGTAGCAAAGACAAACTTTCTCAATTTATACCAAAATGTCTGCCTGTAAGCTGAATATTTTGATTTAAGCACATTTTGGTAGTAAAAATAAACCAAACCAAACTAAATCAGTGCCCTATTTCGGTCGCACAACTAAGCCGTCGTTAACTTCAAGTGTAATCTAAGCGATTGTAAGCAAAGATTGGACGATTGGCCCTTCGCGTGCTAAGCTGACCCATACGGTCAGCCACCCATCATTACTAACCTTTGAACTGCAAAAACCACCCTTATGTCTATGAAATAAACGCATTACAACGTCAATTTTGTTACGATGTATATTCGGGTGACCCTACGCAGGTAAGTATAAGTGTTGCCACTACTTCAGCTACATAATTAATTTCCTATTTTATTACAATTTGTGATTCTGAAATTTCGGCTGTGTCGTTAATTTCTATGTTGAGTTTTAATGTGCCTTTGCTTGCGTGAGCCAAATGACTGATGAGTTTTCTGTTTTGGGTGGTTTTGGCTACTGCTCAGATGTATGCAGAGCTTTATGAGATTAAAAGACTCTTATCAAGATCAGAACGCCGAATTAGGTAAGATTAAGTTCAGACTTGAAGTTTTTGGCGGATTTTTTTGAGGGAAATAGTGGCTATTGCGACAGTGATGTAAAAATTGGTGTCATGTATTCCATGAAAATATAGTCTTAGGGCTAAGGAGTACCATGGCGGCGGGACCAGTTGTCCCGCCATGGTGTCCCGATGAAATATACCAATAAGCTACCAAACTAAACACCATACAGACACCAAAGTCGCCACACGTCGTAGCTGGTCGCACCACCAAATTGGTTGCGCAACCAAACAGTCACCGGGTGAGTAGGTAACTCTCTTTAGAGCTGTAGGTATACATTTTGTTGGTAGCGGCGACTGGCCGCCATGGTGTCTCGGTGTAATGAAATATAGCTCTTAGTTAGAGGCCGTCCAAGTATTATTTAAGCAGATTTTTTGCAAATATTAACCCCTTTCTCCCCCTCGTCAGCAAAAGCAAGCAAAGCTCTCACCTCCACCCCGCCCCCCTTTTTACGTAAACATTGCTTTATTAATTCATGAGCAGTAGTTGGTAAGTCTAGAAATAAGGAATTGGCTTGAAATAAAGGGAAAAAAACAAAGTTCATTTAAAATTTCGACATTATTAATTCAATTAACAATCCTCAGTCCATGATACATAAATCCATGACTAAAAGTCTTCAATGACTTTGGATGCTTGTTGCTTAATGATGTCTGCTCACTTTCTGGTGATTTTGGAACATCGACATCGGTCTCTTAAGAAACAAAAAAAAATTACTTATACAGCTGACGTAATACTTTACAAAGTAAAGACGGAAGGTTTTTGCTTTGCTACGGTCTTTGCTGACGTAGGTAAGCACTATCCCATAGTGCTTTCGTAATACAGGAATGGATTACGTAATACCAGATCATAAAATACCAAAAATGCCCAAGCTTCGAAACTAGCGCTTGGACTTTTGATAAAGCCTATAATGGTTGGCTTTTAACCCTTCAGATACCGTCAATTAGAGACACAATAGTAAGAAAATAGATGCGCGGCCACCGGTGGTCGCTTGGGGATTCATGAATTAAGTTACATTGACTTCTTGAGAATGTTATTCGAAATCAATGACTATAAGAACATAAGTACATATTTAGGAAGAGTGCCGTAACTAGCCTTTTATACGCCCGGCGCTATTTTCTGAAATTGCGCCCTTAAAAAAGTTTTAGCTGGGCACGTTTAATTAACTCAGGTCCTCACCGAATATGAGTGTTTTAGAAGGTACCTATCCCATGCACATCACGTACCGAACTCATGGTGAAGCATAAGGTGAAAGTTTGTCCCGCTTGTGTGAAGTCCTGACGTGTCCTCGTGCAGCGATCAACAGTGGTGACCTAAGCGTCTGGTTCTGGTTCAGGCCATGGGACGGAGCTAGAGGGAATGGGAAACAGTATCCTACTTCTGATTAAATGAATGATACAAAACTTGTTCTTGGTTTGATCGTTTTGCGCCTCATCAGGGTCGAAGCAATGCTGGCACCACACCGCCCTAATTACGGCACTGCTTTGGAATGTAATGTTTCAGAGTTATTCTTCTGTAAGTAGGTACATTAGATTTAAAAGGTTTACATGTTACGACTTTTGGGCTGTAGGTAGTTATCTCAATTTCTCTTATCTTCCCGGGAATCAAACACTCATTCACCAGAGTAGCTGCAGTTTTGATCAACTCAGAAAAGGAGGAAAAAGGAAGGAAACCTTGCATTTTTGTATGGTAAAACAATCTAATCCATTCTTCTTTTTTTTTTTGAGTTAGGAAATTATGTGTAGTAGCAACTTCTCGCACTGTATCGTGAGGCCGTGTTTTTTTTTATTAATATTGATAGGCTCGCGTTTGACCACCATCTCACCTGATGGTAAACGATGATGTGATCGACGATGGAGCACGCTTGCCTATTCACTATTGACTTAAAGACCCCCAAGTTGTAGCTATCAGGAAACACAGACTCCGGCAGGGAATTCCACTCCTTGGCTGTACGTACAATAAATGTGTTCTCAAAACGCTTTGTGCGTATGGGTGGGATGTCAACCATGTACCGGTGGCGCAACGCCGTACGCCTTGTGGTCCGATGATGGAACAGAGTTGTGTGTAAGACTTTTGCAAATTAATAAAACCCACGTCTGTGTTCCTTCATGGGCACGCCATAATTAGGTCGTCATCATCATTATTTCAGCCAAAAGACATCCAGTGTTGGACATAGGCCTCCCCCAAGCATCGCCACAACGATCGATTACTGACTACCGTAGGCGCGGGATTGCAGATGGCGAGCAATGAGTAGCTCGCCGTACGACTGTCCGGTAACCTTTCAGAGAGAGTCCAAGTCGTCGACGGCGCAACCTGTTTCACACGCGCTGCAAGGAGATGTCAGCAAACCGTAGAGGTCGAAGCCTACTGGGGCCAAGGGTCTGCTTCTGAAAGGAAGACTTGGTCCTAGTATGAAAGGCAACGAAGGAACAGGAGCCCTTTACGTTACAGGACCACGGTAGCTCTTTAAAAAATTCCCGTAGTCATAGAGTCCATTTTCGTGGTGCATCATTGTTACAAACGAACTAATGTTTGCGCGCTACATTATGTCGCCTATCTCTGATTGATCTCAAAGTGTGTGGTTTAAGTTTAGATTGTGTTTCAGTTTGTATAGCTTCATTGTTTGCTACTTTGTAACTTGATTTTGTGTGGGGATTTTATCGTTATTATGAAGGCAGGTACAATGGCGTTGCTTGGCTTGTAGGTGCCCAATGGCCCTTTTTTTGCTAGTCATCAAATAACTACTTCTTCTTGGAGTGGAGTGGGCGGATCAGCCTTTTACCACAAAATATAAGTACAGAAGTCAATCTACATACAAAACGCGCTCGAGCAACGCACACATAAACACCGCTCACGGACACCATATCTCGGAGCGCCTTTGCCCTCTCGTCGAACAGTTCCGGCTGAAACGCTCATTAGTGTGTGACCACCGAGCGTAGGTATAATAAAAAACTTTTTACAAAAAAAAATTAACAAAATAACTTTAATTTCGGAAGTCGGTGTTTCTATAATAGATACCTAATCTTGTCTCTTCGTTATTTAATACCGACTTCCGAAATTAAAGTTATTTTGTACTTTTTGAAGTCGGTTTAATATTTTTTTGTAAAAAGTTTTTTATTTTTCACTTTTTAGTTATGGTAGCACCACTAAAAAGTACCTACCCTTCAGCTAAACATAAATTACCTTATAGCCAGAGAGTTCCATATCTTCGAAGTTCATGATCAGATCATAACAATATTTCTATGGGACCAACTTGGAAGCATAACCTTTCAATCAAAAAAATTTTTTTCAAAATCGGTCCACAATTGACCGAAATATCGGTGAACATACATACAAAAAAAAAAAACAGCCGAACATAGAACCTCCTCCTTTTCGAAGTCGGTTAAAAAGTGAAGGACATACATGAGATAGTCTTCTATACCTATCTATTTTGTGCTTTACAGACTAAAACGATTTGCTAGGGTTACGCTCGGCCGCCACTCCTCGGGACGAAATAAGTAACTTTTACCCCTAGTGTAACAATGTACTATTCCCGGTTTAGGATGGGCCTAGAGATCATGTCACTTTCACCGACTAAAATCACAACTGTATCTATCAGTTTTCTTTTGCGTCTTAGGATCAAGGTTTCCCTTCCAGAAATTATCTGCGGCCCCAAGCGGGCATCACTGGGCCTCTACAGTTTCGCTGATATCTCTTTGAGGCGGACGTGAAACAATAAGCGCCGCCGCCGCATGGACTACTCTAACTCGGTCCTTTCTGGACTGATGGACGTCTTGCTACCCATTACTCGTTGTCCAGAAGCCCACGCCTATGTAGCTTCGTGGGTAGTAATGTAATATGAGTAATGTATTAGTGTAGTATGGGCGAAGAAGATTTTTAGTAGGCCTATGGGCCTCTACCTCTTAGGCACTACTGGATCGTAGGTTTTTGCAAGAAAAATGTAAAATCAAACAATGAAATATTAATTTATAATTTTTATTTTCATTTGTATGAATTGTATTGGCATTTTTACAAAATATAATGACCCCTTTATTTTAATGGAAGAATTAAAACAAGGCTTATATTAATTTGGCAAATCCAAATTCACCTCAGTAACAATTACACTATGTATAAAAACTCCAAGTAAATAATTATAATAAAAAATATACATTTTTTACAAAAATGTAACATTACGTAAAGATTACAGCTAGGAGACTATTGTATTCTTGTTATAAAAATACTTAACATCGACTAATATTGCTAAATAATTAATTAGAAATAATAATAGTCATAGAGTTAAAATTCAGATATGCAAATTCTTTTATAAAAACGTATTTTTTTATTCAGATTATTTACAAAGATTTCTTAAACTAGAATAATAATATTAAATATGATATGTACAAAATGTACAAGTAATGCATAACATCAATATTGAGTACAAAAATATATCGACTTGTTTAAAAAACCAAACAATTTTTGTAAATTTTGAATGTTTGATCAAAAAATGTAATTTATTAAAAAGTTGATATATTTTTGTTCACAAAATACTAAAAATAATTTCTTTACTTATAAACGCTGGATAAGTCCTTTGCTTGATATATTTGTGAGACAAATAAATAGAAAGGTTAGTTTTAGGGTAATCCCCTAAAGTTTCAACGTTTATAAATAAAGATGGCGTTGTTTAATCATAAGAATGATAATGAGTGAGACAAAAAATGTTCAGTACAAACTCAGATCTGTTTACACACACATGGAATTATGAGCTATTGATATTACGTTGTATATTGCACGTTTAAAACGACAATGTGCCCGGATACGCTCGTCAGAGACCTAGAAAATTATAACTTGGATATGTTAAGCTGCTTTCAGACTACGCTATAATATATAGTACATAGCGCATAGTACAACAATATCGTGCACCATACGTTTATATATAGTATAGCAAAGTATGAAAGTATTCTAAATAAATGTATGGTGAGCGATATTGTTGTGCTATAAACTATAAGCTATTTATATTATTGCGTAGTCTAGAAATGAGCTTTAGGCACGCGATGTAATACAACCTCTTTTTCAAATATGGTGGATGGATATTTGAGAAAATAATAATTGTTGTTTTTTTTTTTTGTATTTCAAATAATTTCTAGGTCAAGTTTGAAACATTGTGTAGGGCAAGTACTCCACATATCTAAAGCCTTATGTACAAAGCTTTCTTTTTGGCCTTTCAAGTCCTATTTATTCGGTGGAGAGAACCCTAATCAGATATAACTTTTGCAAAAATTAAAAAAAAGTAATTGCAAAGTTAGTTAAATTGCAATTTATAACTGTTGTGAAATTAAAGATTCAATTTTTTTTAAAGAATAATTTTAAAATTTTGCAAAAATTATTTGTGTATTATTATTATTTTTTTTTATCTACAGATGAACTTAGTCGGTGGGTCCGCAAATTTACGTATTTTTATTTACAAAGTGACCGTAACCCCACATTATGTTCTAATTACAATAAAAAAATATGTTTGGCATACATTTTGTGACTCATCATACAACTACTTTGTACCTATTCCCCCGTCAGCACGCCACATATGGCACAATCGCAGGCTTTATTATCAGGCACCAATAATTAAAAGGCACAATTTTCCCCCTGAATTACAAGTAACATATTTTTCGACAACATTTTGTAATATCAATATGAAAATGTGTTGCAAATAACATTTTGTATTACTAGTTTATAATATACAATTTTAAATACATAAGTATACCTATATATGGACGGGATTATATCAAATCATACTTGTTTTCAGGAGTTCTTAACATTCAAAAATTTTGTTCTTTACTTTGTACATACAATACAATACATATTAAGTAGTTTTACAATAAATGAATAAGATTCAATATGTAATCTTAATTTTATGGCACTCTATTTGCACATATACGTACATGTATTAGAGTCCGGATATATATAATATAACCAATAACACATAAATATAAGTTCTCGCTCAGTCTTGGATCCAGAAAATCTCAATAGGCAATAATGATCACAGTTATATTTAAATATTGTTTATTTGCAAATTTTTAATGGTGCCATATTTTGCCATAGGCCATACTAGAGCTGTTTTGCATCGATTGGTTTCTAAGCAAATATTGAGTATAATGCGCAGGAGTTGAAACACAAACCGATTTTGTTCAATTATAATCCCAAAAAAAAACTCGTTGTGATAATTTAGTGTCAAAAACATCGAAAGAATCAGAGTTTTCAAATCACCCAAACAAAATCAAGCTCTATCGCAACTCCTGCGCATCACATCTCATTCTACCTCCAACCAACCGTTGAAAACAGCGCACCTTTCAAACCTGTACACCCAGCACTCTATCAACCACAAAGTCATACCTCACTTCATCAGTCTTAGTGTCATCCTTCACCTCTGTCGGCCCCTCAAGGTTCAAGCAGGGATTCTTGCACTCGACCACCTCGGCCACCTCTTGCGTAGTCGCCGGGAGGTCTCTACGTAGCTCGTACGAGGTTTTAGAAGACCGGCCGTCCGGAGTACGTCGTTCCTCAAGATCTTCTTCCCAGTCATCTTCTGATAGTATTTCGTCGCCATCTTCTCCAGGTAGGAGGGGGATTGTGGTTTTGGTGCGAGTGAAGAAGGCCATTTTTTCTCTGTGGAGAGGAGAATGTAATTGTTAGGTAAGTTGTCATTTTATTGTACAAAGTGCTTTAAAACTAGCCGATTTGATCTTTAGAAAACTCAGACTTAGTGTAAAATATATGTTTAAAACAAAAAATAGAATTTTGGGAAACTCTTAGTGCTCGCCTATGGCATAACAGTAAATCTTGCTCAAAAGTCACACTTGTAGTCCTACTAGTTCTGGTTGAACGTTGATATGTCAGTCAGTCAGTTTCTTCTTACATATGTATCTTCTCAGTCGGTACACTCTTGCCAGGGTAGCCGTGGTCATCATTATGAATCACAATGAGTGATCATCTTGGTAATACGGCGCCATTCATCACGGACTGTAGCTTTCCGGGTTTATTCATAAAACGAACACTTAGTTGCGGCCTTGATCTGGTCTGTCCATCTCATTGGTGATCTATAACGTGGTCTAGAGCCCTCAACTTTGCCCTGCACTACGAGACTCTCTATGGAGTTATTACTGAAGTCAGGGAGTCATTATTATATACATGAAGATAGATTAATGCTTTGCTAAAATCCTTCTGCAGCGGCCAATTTAAGTCCGCAATTGTTTCAGAGATATCCGGATTGGCTACTGCAATTTGGGCTGATGATGAGTTGGTCAGTACTCACTTGAAGGTGACGAGGTCAGGCTTCCGTCCGCCCTGGCGCGACTTGCGCAGGCGGTAGATCTCGCGGCACGTGCGGCTCAGCAGGCGCGACGCGCGGTCCGCCGGCGCCTCGCCGCGCGCCACGAGGCGCCGCAGCGTGTCGTCCTCCGCCGCCCACGCCGCCACGGCAGGGTCACCGCGGCTCCAGGCCTCTTCTAACCTGGAAGAGGAAGGGATTGTTAGCTGCTGACTAATTGTTCAGAGGCAGTTAAGAGACAAAGTCAAATCCTAAGACCGGATCGGCCCGAACCGGTCGTCATGGCGACACTTGGACAGGATAATCCGGAAACCTATGTCAAACAATGGACGTCTTTCAACTGGAATAATGATGATGATGGATCTCAAGAGTCTTCACCGTCTGTATGGAACCATCTCCACGAGCGTGAGAATTGCGGCGATGTTATCGTCGTGCCACGTATATACACATTCTTAAAACGTGTCTCCACACGTCGATATTATCGCGGTGATGCGACGAGTGGCTGAATGCGAGTGAAACGTCGTCGTATCGCTGAGCACCTGTTGCGACCGGGCATGGCAATTACTGTTTCGTGTGTAATACCACGAAACGTAGGCACCGTTCACGGACACAATATCTCGGGAACGTCTCGGCCCACTCGTCGAACAATTCCAGCTCAATCGCTCATTTACTATGCAATACAGAAAACATGTTGAATGATAGTTAAGGTCAACTTGTAAATAATAAATTGTCTTTTAATTGTCTCGCAGATGGTGTACAAAATAGAGTATCCAATACGGGGATAAAGCTGTCATCGTCTTGGGCGGCTTGAATTCTTTACTTCACTCAGGTTTCTTTATTAACTCCCTCGTGATGTTCGGGAGTTAATTATATAAATCCCTCACTTACGCTCGGGATTAAAATTAGCAACCTTTGTTTCGCTCGGAATTCAACATGCCGCCCCCGACCTACAGATACTGCTTTATCCCCTAGTCACATAATCTACTAAAACAACATGAAAATAAATTAAGAAAACAGTTTGTCCTGCTGTACGAGTAGCATTGAGTAAAGTATTGGTATTGTGTGTGTGTGCGTTGAGTGCTGTACCTTTTCTTGAGCGCGGTGAGGTTGGCGATGTCGGTGCGCAGGTGGTGCAGGCGCGAGTGCTGCGCGCGCAGGTCCAGCGCCAGGTCCAGCGACGTGCGCGCCGCCGCCACGCCGCGCGACCGCGCGCCGCGACCCATCGAGCCCGACCGACCCCATCTGGGAGGGAAAAAACTTGCATAAGGAAAGGTTTCAAAAGGTTCAAGACTTCGCAAGGAAACCGACAGTACCTAGTAACAAAAACTTTAAGACACAACAACTTGCACGGTAATAATAATAACTTTCACAACGCTATCTAGTCCTAAACTAAGCAAAACTTTTCCTATAAGGATTAGACAACTGGTAACAGCACTGATCAACTAGCGACAATGTATGATCCTTACTAATATTATAAACTAGCTTTTGCCCGCGCGGTTTCGCTCCCGCTCTTCCCTACTCTACCCTACTATATCCAACTCTACCCTACCCTATTCTACCCTACTCTACTCTACTCTACTCTACTCTACTCTACTCTACTCTACCCTACCCTACTCTACTCTAGCCTACACTACCCTATTTTTTTTTCCATAAGAACCTTCTCACAATAACACAAAAAAAGAATTGGCCAAATTGGTCCAGGCGTTGTTGAGTTATGCGCTTACCAACACATTTTGCGATTCATTTTTATATTATAAGAAGCGAAAGTGAGTTTGTTTGTTTGTTACATCTTCACGCCTAAATGGCAAAACCGATTTTGATGGATGCAAAAACGATTTTGGTACACGGATAGACCATGCCCTGGAATACGACATAGGATACTTTTTATCCCGGAAGTATTTTCCCTTGAGATAATTTTCTGCTATCACACCACGGGCAAAGCCGCTGAGAGCAGCTAGTAATATTATAAATACATTATCCCCAGATCATCAAATAACTTCTTCAGTTCTGGGTGTGTCAGACTTTTACTGAATAACCGTGCTCGTTCAATTGCCTTATGCGATCTAGAATACGGTAGCTCACCAGCATGCTAGATTATGATAATTTCCTCTCATAAACAGAATCACCTGCACCTTAATCGTTACTGTACACTTTACAGGCAAATTATGAAGCGACTTTGTTTAAACTTGAACAACTAATTTTACTTGCAAACCAGAAAAAAAGGTTCAATTATTTAGCATGTTACCATAAAAATATTCACATACCTAAGCGAGCGCCTCTCACGAACACTGCGGTCGAAGGGGATGCCGGAGGGGGGCGGCGGGTGTGACGTCACGCGCCGCGCGTACGCAGCCATCGACGAGTCCGACTCCGAACGGTTCAATCTGAGGACAAACAATACACATCCATAAGTTTTAATATGATCAGAAGTCTCTTCACCATAATCATAATTTCAGCTGAAAGACGTCCACTGTTGGACATAGGCTTCCAAAACGTCACGACAATGACCGGTCCTCTGCGTCTCGCATTCATTGAATTCCCGCAACCCTCACCAGGTCATCGGTCCACCTTGTAGCATCCTGGGAAGCCTGAGAGGGCTTCCAAAGCTGCGTTTTCCAGTACGTGATCACCCCTTCAGAACCCTCTTATTCCGTCAAATTTACAATATTTTAGAGACATATTTTAAACAAAATTTAGAGGGTATAGTTGTAAAGGGTTTATGACACAACAGACAGCGACATCGCTCGTGTTAAAGTTGAAACTAAATCTAAAAAGATTTTCTAAATTATCTATGTCCTATTTCAGTCGGCCTACTAATATGATGTAAAGGGTTAACTATTATTAAAGCATACCATAGTCGGCTTTAAAATGTTCCCACTGTAGGTCTTTAACGGGCCGTAGCCCAGCTCCCGACGCCCGGTGCATCTCCGGCAAGGGAGGAGGAAGAGGGGGAGTTCCGTATACTGGCTCGTCGATTGGAGAGGTATATATATGTCGGCGTACATCAGTTCTATATGACTACAATACTACTATCCAGCACTATAATACAAACCTGCAGATGTACTGGGCTTTGGCGATGCTCTGTGGTTGTGGCGAGAAGGTTTGTGACCTCTTGATGGTGGCGAGGGGCTCGGCTAAGCTGGCGTTCACTTGCTGGCTTTTTCTATAAAGATACAACAAGATATTGTAGAAAAATAACAAGTTGAGGGGAATGTTAGTATGTGCAGAGCATTGATTTAAGTCAATTTCATCAACAAAAATATTTATAATACAACAAAAGTTTAATCAAAATGATTTTGAGCAAAAAAAAAACCAAAGACTGTTGATGATATGAAATTGACTAAAAAAATGCTAAAAAAAAACATAGATACATTCACATTGTGCCACATTTCATGCTTTTTCATGCACATAACACTTTGTATACTTATATCAATTGAATATAACATGCAGGGTGAAATACCCAATTTATGAATATAATTATATTTTCTATTATTTGTCACACACATTCATATAAACTAAAAAAAAAAAACAATGTTTGAATTTTTTTATTTTTCTTCCTATATTTATTAGGTAAATAAATGAGTTTTATTAGTGTTTATCCCCTTTAAATTCTCAAACGAACCTTAATTTTAAAACATTTGTTTTGATCACTAGAATACATCTTAGTGCCTAGTGCTAGTTTATTTTACGTTAACACGATCGACACTCCCCACTCCAAGGTCTTAACCAATCAGAGAGCCAAACACGGTAGACGTTTCAATACCGTTGACGTAGAAACAATTCGCACTCGACACACTTAAATTGAGAGGGACCGCAATGGCACCATAACAGTATGCAAAACAGCAGGCTGAGACCAACGAATTTCCGTCGAACGCCAAACACAAATCAAAAAGAATAATCCTTCGACCAGACGGGTGTTGCGTCTGGTCTGAGCCACGGTCCAATAAATGATTTCAGACTGTTGTATATCGTCAATCGCCCGAAACATAAGCATAGCACAATCAGCCTTTTAATGCTCCCACTGCTGGGACTCAGACCTCCTTTCTAGAAGAGGGAATGGGCCGTAATGGATTACGAGCCACGTGCCGGTTGGTGAATGTCACACGTCATCGTATTTTTGGTTCTAGGACATATCGGTTTCATCATGATGTTTTCCTTCACCGTTTGAGAGCAGTGGTGATGAAATAAATTACACAAAGTAATGCGCCTGACTGGGTTTGAAGAACTCTGTAATTTAATTTATATGTGGCTACAGAGATGTCGCTAGTGTTTTCGAAGATCTAAAATTAAGTTACGTTTAAGAATCTCCCAAAAACTATTGAGCAAATCACCCATATTAGGCAAAAAACCATGTTATACCTTATGTAAAGCAGCCGACACAATGTAAACATACCTATATACAACTATGTACACTAGGAGCTATAACTATTTGTCTAGCGGCGCAAAAGCGCGCTGCGGCCGGCCGTCTCCTGCGGCTCGCCGTAACTTCATATATCTGGGAGGAAAGGAACATTTGTAGCCCGACACCAAGGTTAGTAAGCCGATACCTATTTTAAAGGATTTTTCTACTTCTTATATAGTAGTAATCTAATCTAAATCTTACATAATAAGTACTAAATCTTAAATAGTAGTGGTCTAAATTAGCCTGCACTATGAACATCCTATTTTGATTTTCAACAGAGGATGTCAATTAACTTTAACGTCAGAAAAAGAGGCACTACTTTGATCGAGGCATTGCCTCTATTTAAGTATAATATGCAAGTTTGCCAAAAACTGTCACTTTTTCAAGTTTGGCAACATTAAAAATGCATCTCACTATTTCATAATAACGCCGTTTACGACTACAAAGATGCCATAAAACATTTTATATAAAAATACATTTTAGTCAAATTACCAACACCTTATAAAAGATACTATAACCCAAAAAAACCTCTTAGAAAGATAACATTACTATCACCGAGGCAAAGTTTTAGTTACAATTTTACCCTAATATTATTCAAATAGATGATTTTTCAGTAGTCAAATAATTTTAACTAAAGAATAAAATAATATTTATATTTTTTATTTGACATTATTTTCCATAAAAAGAATGTCAAGCCGCCAATTTTATTCCACAGATAAAGTTATGGCACTGACTTTAGTAAAATCGATCCTAATTTATATGGAGCCGATTTGACTATAGTAAAATCGATCCTAACTTTTATGGAAGCGATTTGACAATAGAAAAATTACTCTTATACCATTTAAGGCTAGTTTGACTATAGAAAAACTGGAAAAGTTATGAAAGACTATAGAAAAATTAGCCCTAACTCATTTAGGGTCGATTTGACTATAGAAAAACTGGTCCTAACTCATTTAGGGCCGATTTTTTATGAACACCCTTATACACTACTTCCACCGTAACCAAATTATAGTAACGTACCGTCTATGCAGCTGCCTGGCTCCTTCGGGACAGAAGTTACACTCGGTGTTGGTTTCCTTCTCGGCCGTGCTGGGCTGCAGGTACTCCTCCTCTAAAGCAATGTCTTCTTCCGGAATGTAGTCCTCGAATGAATCCTCTTCCACTATCTGTGGGAGGAAAGAATCGTTTATACTTCATTTGCTATATATTTTTATCTTCAAGAAACCAGCTAGTTTGCAAAATTTTAATTTTGATTTTTTTTTTACATTATGTGGGTACTTAGAAAAATAGAAAAGAAGAGGGTGCATGATTTTTTACGCTTATTTTAGCTTATTTTGCCGATATTTACTATGGAAAACTGCTAACTGGTACGGTTGGCGCAGTGCTTGAGCGATTATCTGCTGTGCTGCGTATCACAGCTCGACTCCCGCATTAAACAAATAATTAGGGTGTAATTTATCTATAATATGTATGTATTTAGAAATATATGAGTACGTTTAACAATTGCCTAGTACCCATAACACAAGCTCTGCTTAGCTTAGGACTAGACGGCGTTGTGTGATAGTTGTGGAATATTATTATTATTATAATTAGGTATATTGTATGACCTACAAATAGTTACTCCGGGACTAGATGACTTGTATACGTAAGTTTGCATGTTTGTAAGCGCACTCATAATAAAGGAGTCATTCTGTGCGAGACAGCAGACATTTGTATGAACATTACAAAAACACTAGTGTGTTGGTTTTATATGTTATTTCAGTGTATGTATGTGTTATTTACCTGATTCAGTGGCTCTCTAGACTCTTCGTCCTCCGATGCTGAATTGTCACCACAATCAACGTTGCATTCCGCACCCGTCATACTTTCTGGTCCTGCAAATAGAACAGATACATCTTATAGCTTTATTTATCTTTAATTTTAAATTGATTCACCTTTTCAGCCTGCATTTTTGCGTTAGAACCATATTATTTATACAAGGACCATAATATTTTCATCAGACGCACCACAAAAAACTTTGAATTGGAATAGAATAGAATTTATTCGATTCAGGCCGAAACAACGACAGCAACACAAAGTAATAAAAAAGAAAGTACAGTACAGTTGCGCTGAGCATGCCTGAACTGAAAGAATTTGCTTTATTATCTTAGGTTTTGTTTTTATAGTACAGAGTATCAACCCTGAGAACTGTAGACCTGTGTGCCTTTTAATTGATAGATATTAAAAGGCAAAAAATCTAATAATATTTATTCTTTACGAGTGTAAAACTACACCACAGAAGTATCAATAGGTAACGGCGGCCGTCTCATGCCGATCTTACCCGAAAGAGCGTTACATAGCCGAGTGTGACAGCTCAGTCACGTTCAATACCCATAAAATAAAGTGTTCAACGCCTAAAAAAGATTTCACTTCAAAAAATTAATATATCCTCACCTCTATTTCTAGTTAACGTAGATGTCTGCGACGATATAACGGTAGACTCATCAGAGCTCTCGTCTCTTCTCATGCACCTGAAGCTGAGCACATTGTACCACTTCTGGGACACGGAGTCTGGTTCGAAGTCTGCTAGGCTCACTTGGGCACAACCCTGTAGGGTAAAGATGTGGGTTAGTTGGATTTAGGGTAATATGGGGGAGGGTAAAATAGTAAAGTCGGTCAGAAGGTAATCGCTCTCGCCTTGTGGGGTATTCACATGGCACTCAAGGCTTGTAAGCCGAATACTCGAATTTGGCTAGTTTTCATCATTTTAGTATTTTTAGTTTTTTATTTTGTAATTTGAAAAGTATCAAGAATATATTCAAGTATATTGTTTGACATCTGTTATGACAACGAATTATGTAGGTACTAAGAATGTTCTATTTTGCAATAAGATGAGACGATTTTGGCGTACCTACCTATCTATATTCGGATGGGTCCTTAGATATATTATTAGTAATTTTTTAGTTAATTTTCAGAAGCATCTTGCTCTGTAAGTCAGTTGAGTTTTTAAAGGCTTAAGTTTAAGGTCGACTTGAACTTCAAATCATTAAACACATTTCGGTCAATTTTTTTTTAAATATCGTTCTGTTTTTGTCAAACATTTTAAGGAAACAGAGATAGTGACATTCTACGTTGACTATTGAAAATTATCAGTGTTTGGTGGTGTAAATGAGGTTTTAAATGACGACATACCCGGTCATTAAAATCTCTGGATTTACTTTCTAGCCTTCGAGTGTTTATCTCCATAGATAAACCGCAAAAAATAAAACAAGGTATTTTGAACCTACTGTGTTCGGCTGATATTTGGATTGCTATCTCATATAAACCTCAGTGGTTTAAGCGATATTTGAGAGGCTAAATATAGTTTGAAGCAGTGTAAAGTAGGTTCCCTAGGACTCACCAGGCACTCGGTCCCCGCGGTGAGGTTGACCTGCAGCGTGGCGGCGCGGAGGGCGCGCGTGCCGGCCAGCGGCGCCTTGTGCGTGTGGCGCCACGCCAGCGCCGCGCCGCGCCACGCCGCGCCGCACGCGCCCCACGCCACGCCCATGCCGCCGCCCACCACGAGCGCGCAGCGGACTCCGCTGTGGAACGGAACAAATCGGTTCATCATCACATTTTGGATTATAGTCTACTCGCGTTAACAAAATACTGACTATAATCTATTCGCATTAAGAACATAGTGGTTTATGGGTTTTATCATTTCAGCCGAAAGAAGTCCACTGTTGCACATAGGCTTCCACCAAGTGTCGCCACAATGAACGGTCCTGTACGTCTCGCATCCATGGGATTCCCGCAACCCTTACTAAGTCATCGGTCCACACTGTAGGAGACCTTGCAACGCTTCGTATATTCACGTTAAGAAAATAGTGACTGTAGTTTATCCGCATTAAGAACATCATGAACTAGTCTATTCATGTTAAGAAAATAGGGACTACAGTCTGTTCACGTTAAGAACATAGTGACCTAATCTATTCGCACTAACGTGCCTAGATTACAGTCAATTGAAAGTACCTACAGCCATTTTAATAGATTCATTCGATACATAAAGTATGATTACATATAATCGATACGCACTGACTACTGACTAGGTATTCTTTTTAATCAGTTAGTCGACATCATTCGACCGCACTCATATAAAAAGCTTAGATTATCAACATAAATATATATCATACCATTTCACCACAATAATTTGAATGGTATGATATTGTTGTCTTCAATGATTGTAGATAAGTAAAGATAAAATACTTACACTTGAGTGCCGATATCAATGAACAGTGCGTGCAGGTTGCGCGCGCGCAGGATTCCTATCTCCAACGCGCTTTCTTCTACACAGTAGCGCAATTTAATTTCAATTTGGGCACTGTTTACTGTAAAAAAAAAAGTAAAAATTAGATTTTTTTTATAAACTACCGACCTAGCCTTAACAGTATATATAAAAACTTTGTTGTCTTTAAAAATAAGACTTTATTCTGCCTCTAAATTTATAGGAACAATACTTAAATACAACCAAATGAAAAATCTTACTTAGCAAATGTTAACAAAATAACTCTTAAAATATAAGTAATCAAATTCCTGACTAAAACCCTTCCAAAGTCTTCAAGCAAAACTGAACGTTGTATTCCACTATCGTACAGTTGAAATTCAACCCTGTTTTTTTCTCATAAGGTTGATAATGCCTTACCTGCGTTAGAAGGATCGTTGGCCGCCTGCGCCGCTTCGAACACACCAGAGTCGCCCGCCACTGATTCGTCGCTGACTGCCGCTGATACTGATCTAGTGTTTGTTCCTGTAAGTTGGACAAAATATTGTTAGGTACTCAGTCAATATTTCTACTTTTTTTGAGGTGGGTAATCATAAGTTGACGAAGGAAAACTTTAACGGCTAGTTCACGTCCTTGCTGTCGTGAGCGGTAGCTAAGCACGGGGCGTAAAATGTTTGAAGCACGCTACGAGACGGTCCATAGCGTAAACATGCGCGCTTTCCGATGCCGCACCGCTCGCCGCACCGCGCTCCGCTTAGACCGAAGTTGTGACCAGGCTACTTACGGCCTGTAGTGTGTGTATTTGTGACCAAGCCATAAGAGCGTGTCAAATTTTTACTAACTAAAAACCACATGGTTCCAGGAAGGAAGGAAGAAACTCAGGTAGGTTTTAGTCAGTAAAAATCTGATACTTCGGCTACAAACCAAGAATTGATTTAATTACTCAACACAAATTTGAATGCTCAATCCCTGATGGCAGCTGAAATCAATTTAATCACAATTTATTAACTTTAAGATTGGCTTAAAAAGTAATAAGTGGAAAATACTGACCACTAGACGAGGGAGTTCTTGGCGAGGGTGGTGGTGGCGTCTCTGATATGGGCGATAACGGCTCGCACGGCCGCCCGGGGCCTTGCAGCTGTACTGGAACTAAATAATACATACATTTGGTTACAATACTTGAATACAAGGTGGAAGCCGTGGTCATGTTCACGGTAGATAGCGCTGATCTCAATTTTTTACATTTATTTTGTTTTTAGTGTTTGGGAGCATTATTAAGTCAAGAAAATGGTGTTTGCTAAAATTGGACGTTACACTTTATTGAACGTAGTCAAGTTATGGCCTCAAAATCAACCTTATTCTGACTGTTCATGACTTATTTGAAATTCGCGTTAAATGTTAATATTGGCATAAAGAGTGAGTAAAGGTGTCTTTCAACATCGAAACAGATGCTTGTATGGCCTACAGGTAGATGTACGGTCTGGGTGTCTTGAGTATGTGAGAGGATGTGAACGCACCCAAGATATAGGGGTCATTTGGGGACACTATTTCTTTTTTAACTGTTGTCTCTGACCTAACTGGCCTGTTGGTCCGGGCCACTAGGCCTACGTAGTAGACAGGCCACTCCCTCTTACAGATAGAAAGCTTGTCTCCTTGATAAGGGAATGTTATGGGCTGAAGTTTATGCCAAGCTAAATTATTACTTTAAAGATGATTCATCCATACAGGAAAGTTTTTACATATATTGTAAAATTACTCAAAAGTAATCAAAATACTTGTAATTTTTTGTCGATAATGTCATTGATAAAAAAAATGATGATTAACTTAATCAATAGGCATTATTTTTTTTTATATTTTACCTGTTTACAAGAGTGAGTCACGGCTTTTTACAAAGAACTAATAAATAAAACTTTTATATTTTTAAATATTACCATATCTTTTAGTTGATATGTTAATAGTTTTTCGGCCAAGGTTGGATATGCAAGCCACATGAGGGCGCATAAAAGAGCTGCAGATCTGAGCTCACAACCACTATGAGAGGCCAAAGAGTGCGGTCGCTGTGGCCGAAATCGGCTAGATGGCATCATCATCATCATCATCATCATAAAGTTGAAGACTAACTTGGTAGCTAACGTCCTAATCTCAGAAACTACTGGTTCTAAAAGAAAAAGTATTTTAGTGTTGACAGTCCACTTATTTAGGAAGGTTATAGGCTATAGAAAATCACTCTAGGAGCCAAGGGATCGGAGTAGTAACCAAATACCTGGATGAAACCGCGAAGGACAGCTAGTTAAAATATAAAAACCATTAAAAACGTCGTAAAGGAAATGTGCATTTTTCCATGAGAGCCGTTTTTAAATGATATAAGTAATTTTGTGAAACACTTTTAACTGATGTTTTTGCATAATGTAATCAATATCCGTTTAAGCTCACAGTACCAGACGGTAGATGTAATAAATAAGACATAATAATATTTTTTATAATACAATTTTACTCAAATATGTCCCTACTGTATATGTAGGAGGTAATATAAAATAATACTTACTCGTAGCTAATCCTGTGACTTCATTGAGTCCAGTGGCGACCCCTATCCTCATTTCTGCTAACTTCTCTTCTAACTCTCTTTGCTGCCGCCTTTGCCTTTCCACCTAGAACAGAAAAGAAACACTTTATGAAAAAAATAACATTATTAACCCTTCAAAAGATTACCTTGTGCCTTAAAACTTTTGGATAAGGTTCACTTTGAAAGAGCGATCGTTTTGGACATAATCCAGATCCAGAAGAGTCTAGTATTTCTACAGAAGTAATTTATAGTGTGAGGCAAGAATAGATTTAAAAAAAAAAACTCTTTTTCTGTAGTACCTACATTGATGATCAGTTAATTATTATCTTTCTGCCATTTTCTTCTATTTTGTCGTCCTATCATCAGTCACGCTATCACTCCTTTACTTTCATACCACAGTTCTTTTTTTATAGTTACCATTTTCAATATGGGCATTCATGAACCGATAGCAGCATCAATGATAACTACCTTTTCTAACGTATTTTATTGTGAGAGGGCAACCCAATCGATACTACTGTCAAATTTTTCGGCAAAATTTATTTTAGAATAAATATTTTTGTCTTCACTACACCTTTAATAGCAGAAACTTAACAGTGACGAATTTTACCGTAGGTAAGTACCTACCGGTCTTCTATTTATAAACATTTTTATTATAAGTGTGATGGTTACATCATACAAGTATACTTTCTCACACAAACATTATAATGACAACAAATAAAACGCTAATCTCGTCTATTTACCGTTGGTAAAGTGAAAGCAATTGACAGGAGAGCCCGAGGCGTTTAGTATGATTTAGCAGACGTTTGATAATGTTGTCTTTTAATTGTTGAAGCTTTAATATTTGCCAATACTAAGCTTGCATGTCATTATAAGCGAAGTTAGCCGTAAAATGGGGCGAATAGTGGTGAATAGAAACAAAACTTTGGTTTGGTTTTTCACTCTGATACCATATTATCGGCATCTAACAAAGCATCGACTTTTTAGAATAACATTTCATTAATAAATTGATATAGTTAAATGCTGCAAAAAAGACATTTAAATATCGAGAAAATACCCTTTGAAGTTGAGCCTTGAGTTTCTATTCACCCCATTTTAACCAGTATTTTATAAGATTATTTTATGTATTTTTTTCTATGGGCCTTCGATGCCTGAAAATAAATGATTATTATTATTATTATAAAAAAATATATGCAAACCAAACTTTGCTTCGTATGTCATAAATATAATAATCGATTGGTCAATACTGGCGGAATAATAAACGGATTCTACTGTACTAAGTATTTTTCAAGTTTATTGTTAGGATAAAAATTGAGGTTTATACGGATTAATACATTTTCTTTATACTCGTATCACTGTTTATTGTATTTTAGGCAGCACTGCCAATGTTACAAGACCGGATTGGAAACAATAAAAATCTTACCACATTTTATTTAAATTACAAAGGGTCTTATTTGCATAAAAATGCATTTTTTTGCCGCTCTGTCACAACGTATAAACAGACAAAACATTACAATTGCAGTCACCGTACGTCACAGATCAAAAACGTCATACAACATGCGCATACGCCGTGTGTAGTGTACGTACACTTTTATACACATTGGTCACACTGCGGTAGAAGTGTGATTGAACAGTGACGAACATTGACAAGTGTGTATAATCGTGTGTCAATTACAATCACACACGCTTTCATCTTTAAGGTTAGAAAAAGGTTGTGTACGTAAAAAAGGAAAAAATGTTTTTGGTATTTTTTTCTGAGATATGGAATTTAACCTTTAAAAAATGTTGTTTTTTTTTGCTTAACTTATTAACCTACCTTGTAATTCTGGCTTGGGTCTACCATAAGGTGCATTAAATAAATCATTCGTTTCACTGCCTAATCTACCTGAATATTGAATTTTTATGACACAGGGTTATAGCAAACTTCGTAAGTTTATAAATAGTCACGTGAGATTATAAGAGTTATATACACACTGTAAACTGCCGTATTTGGATGGGATGAAAATGATCTCTCCATCATATTATTTTAAGTTTATTATAATATCGCAGGTTTTATTACTAACTTACTGTGTTGGCAACAACACGGCACCACTAATATAAGTCATATTGTCAATTACATCTCTCCACGTTCATTTGCCGTTCTCTCCATTTACTGCTTTTAATGTTGCCCATATCTCCTTTTAATCCTTTCAGTGTTGCTATCATGACTGACATCGAATAATTATTCTCTTGCAATATTTCTATGTACCCACAAATAACACAATACATACAGGAAAAACTAAAACATTCTCATACCTTCCTATCATCTTCCTACACTTCAACTTTCAAATACGGTATTTCTTCCAAATTTTCATGTAATGGATTAAAAAAAAATGTGTATATGATTTGCATCTATGTAGAGACGGAATAGGCTCGCTTGTAAATAATATAACCTAATCTAACATGAACACATGATAATATTATCATACCTGGTTATAAGAAGGTGGTGGCGGAGGTGGACTAGCAGAAGAAAGACTACTTCTTGGAGACAAGGAAGGCTGAGAGGGTGAACTGCTGGCTCCAGGGGTGGCGCTCTCCGCGTTATAACTTGTGCCGCGGAGTAACCTAGGGAAGAGAATTGAGATTAAAATGGTGCTCGATCTTCGTGGAGTGGCTGGATGAGAGTAATCACGGAACAAGCTAATTGGCAAATTTTTGGGCGTATGCCGATTATCGTATATTATATAGATTATAGTATCGTATATTTTATTTCGTTTTTAATATTGTCTACTGACAGGCTCGCGTTTTCTTATCACCTGATGATAAGGGATAACGTAGTCGACGATAGAATACGCTAGCCTAGAAGTAACCCATTCAGTTTGTCTTAAAGCTGAACTAGCTTTTTTCTTTTGAATTTACTTGGGCGGTAAAGAGTAACAGACTTGAACGCCCCAGTCCCCAGTGGTATATATCACACATATATATAATCTTCAAGTTGTAGATGCAATTAAGTTGTCATAAAAGTAAAAATCTAGTTTTAAAATCAACTCAGAAGCTAAACCCGTAAATCCATCCACTTGTAAACTATCAAAGTATAAGAATTTATAAAAAACAATAGCTAGTAAGTATGTTAAGACGTGTATCAGTTAATCTTACATAGGACAAGCGAAGATATGCAATGTAATGGTTTGGTAACTCTAGGAGAAAGGAACATTGCAATATACAATCCTTAAAAGGTTGCGCTAGGTAATATTTGGACTGAGAAAGCAGAATCGAATCCAAGAAAGTATAAATCATTGTCGAAGTTTAAACTTAAATCATAATCCTACATTATAAAGGTTCTAAATCGACAAATTAACATAAACCTAGCCGGATGACGCATAAATTCACTTGATGTATCGCCAAACGTGTTCATAATAATTTACTTTGACGTTTGAATAGGGAAAAGTATTTTGCACTCACCTTTCAACTCTTCGATGCAAATCGACCATGTCGATAGGCTTGTCAGCTGAGAATGACGTCGCGATTTGCGGTCCACCGTAGATATCAGTAAAACTGATGCCGGAACTTAGTGAGCCTTTACTACTGGCCGTGGAAAGGGACCCTAAACTTGAACTGCTTGAGACTGAGAGCGTACTTGCTGAAAGTGTCTTCAACTGTCCTTCTAAGGTTGTCATTGAAGTTAACGCGTCTTTTAACTGTTGTAGTAACAGTTGCTTTTCTTCGTGTAACCTAAGTCGATCAGCGATGCACTTGTTCGACATTTCGAAGGCGTTTTTCAGGTCTTGTTCTAATCTCTTGCATTCCGTTTGGATTTCAGTCATCTCTTGTTTAGATCTAGTTCTTGGAGTTATACTCCTGAGTTCTCTAAGCAACTGTTCTTTTTCCTGGAAGAGTAGAAGTCTGTCCTTGTCAGATTCTGCTTGGCCAGGCTGCACTTTGTCTTCTAAGTCAGCGAGTTGTTGTTGTATCTGTTGTATTCTCTTCCTCGCTTCATCGTATTGTAGACGAACACGAGCCATTTCTGCTAATCTCGTGCCGATGGGAACTAAGTCGGCACAGAGGTCAGTTTGAGAAGCAGTGCTTAGTTTCTCTTGCGGGAGGGATAAGGTTGACAGATCTGGTGATGCGTCCCCAAGTTGCAGTCTCGTTAAATCGTCTTTGAGTTTAGCTAAAGACTGCATAAGATCTGCCCTTTCTTTCTCTCCAGAGGTGAGAGATTTCTGAATGTTTTTCAATTCAGTCATGATTGCTTGTGCTTCAGTGATGTTGTAGCAGCCTTGTTGAGCGCTGATTTTTTGCTCAACCCTGTAATAAAAAACAATGAATAAATGGACGTACTTATTAATAAATTTACAGTCGACTCCTTATTTATATTTCTCTTTAAAAACCCTGGTATCAGTTGAAACTCTTGTATGTCATGCCATGCAAAGCAACTCCTTCTTACACTTACCATTAGGTCGACTCATTTTGAAGATGCTCTTAATCACTATCGTCGTTCCTATCTTTACCAAACTTCCAGTCTTCCAAGAACTCTTTCAGCAACCTTTCTCAGTCTGTTCTTTCCCTCTGTCTTCACCACCTAAAACCTAATGCGGTCACACACAAGCATACTAACTCGGCAAGCGTATCAACTCCGCGGCGTGCGCTGGCGACCTCAGCTCGAGCTTGCCTTAGCTCCTTGCGAAGTTGGGCTACCCGGCCGCGGGCTTGCGTCACCTCCGACCTCAGGAGCTCTGGGTCGTGCCGGGACGTGGTCGACGTCGTTGTCATCGACGTCGTGGATGAACACACTGCGATGGAGATGGATTGTTTAGTTATTTGTTGAAGGAAGATCGCCACCATTCAGGATTCGCTGCCTAGTAGTCGCAACTACGACAGATTTGGTCCGAGGATCAATAAAAAAAAATTGCATACATTTTTGTAGTGCATGGAAAAGCTTTCTTTTTTAATATTTCTGATTTGCTATACTGTATTTTTTTGTTCTGAAAATATTAGGTATTATAGTTGCAGTAAAAAATATTCATTTTCAAATAAGAATTATTGAGCATCAAGAACTGATTAACAATTGTTGGCATTAACGCAGAACAAATAAAATAATGAAGTCAGGTGGACTAATAAAATAAAAAATTACATTCAATAAACGGACACGGATCATAAACATTAAGAAGCAAGTTTTTGCGATAAAATGTGGACACTATCTATGGAATCAGATAAAAATAAAGCCTCATACACTTAAGTTTTATTGGGGAAAAAAAGTTTAAATCGAAAAGCTTGTACACAAGCATCGGGGACATTGTATTTGACAGAAATATTAGTATTGCTGTGGTGGAAAATAAAAGTGGTCAATCGATTCTTTTTTTGGAAGTTCCGTACAAACTATTTGTTTTTAAAGTAAAATTGCCAACAGAACAAGCAACTCAGAACAGATACTTCTATAGCAAGTTCTTTATAAAGTTATTTCGATTTCCGACCACCATAAGTCGCGACGGATCCCTAATAAAATAAGAGGACCTCAATCGGCACAACGGGATAAAAATTATTATTTTCAATTTATTCACATACCTTACTTGAGCATATGCAAACGTACTAAGTACTTGTATTCATTACAATTTACTATCTGGATCAGAATACAACGACTCCAAGCTTTTTAGCTCTATATATTATTAATTTGTAAGAGCTTCGGTCCTGTGCCTGATGGTTAAGTGGCTTACATACTCAGAAAGTGTTTTCCATAAATTTAAAATAAAATGCCTTGAAGTAAAGTTCAATGTTGCCACAGCTCTAGCTAGATTGAAATTCCTTTTGAAGACCTTTTCGGAAAAGCTGAAGTAGCTTTAAGGACCCAAACATACGATTGGTAAGTTTAACAATCTGTTAATAGATATTTATAAAGGGAGGTTCAGTAGATGTATGTTTATGAGGTATACTTACGACTAGTTCTAGAGGCTGCGAGTGTGGAGAGCGCATTGTTCAAATGCTTGTACTCATCCTGGGCTAAACACAACCTCTGCTTCTTTACATCGTACATCTCCTTCTTCGCCTGTAACAAAAAGAGACAGAGATAAGTATAACATTCGACGGTGCAATAATAGTGATTAAAAAGCAGCTTCTTTCTGGAAATACAAGAGGATGTTGAAATAACAGTTTGGGCAGCTGCCAAAGAAAGAAGTTTTTTTGACTTATGAAGCTTCATACGTCAAAAAAAAAACTATAGTTTAGGTTTATTTTGACCTTCATAGCTGCGAGTACCGTAGCAAGTTAGCCCACATGTATTGTTTATTATAATAACTGAACACATTGTTATATGGTACCTGATACAAATAGTAAGAATGACTTTGAACTTGAAATTATCGTGGCTTTCAATAGCTTTTTACTTGGCTATCTCAACTTTATTTTTGTAGACGTATGCGATCGAAGTGAATGTATAATTTTCATCGCAAAAACTTTTCTACTTTAACATATCAAGAGGTCCCAGTAATCAAAATAACTAAAAACCCGTAAACTCCTGGTTTAGAATTTAACCCACTAACTGAATATCCTACTGACCGAATACCAAAGCTATATTGGCCAATCCATCAGTCAATCGATCAAATTTGAAACATAAATTATGAAGACTTATGTACACGGATGTTAAAGTGCCGTACAGATTAATATTGCAAATCAATTCAATTTGCATGATTTGCATCAAGGAAACAAAAAGTGGACTCAAACTCTGGCTATGATCAGATACCCATGCTATCGTAAAATTCATAACAGACTGCTTAATATACGTTTCAACAATCAAAATCAGGCTGCAGGTAATCAAGCGCTTATACCATTCAATTTCATCAATAATTTCTTTAAGAGCAAAATACTGAGCTCATTTGATTTAAAAAGGGTACATAATTATGTTGATGAGTTCGTCAGTGAAGTTTTTGTTGGTAACATAAAAATTTATTGAATTACGAGACAAAACTGTATATAAAAACTTAATTATTTTGCTACTGGTACTCAACGATGTTTTTCATCAGATTTTATTGCTATAAAACGTTTGATCGACTGTGAAAAATTGTTCATCTTCTTGACGCGAGAGATGTATACGGTTCGAAGTACCTACAACTTAAAAGTGTTACCCGCCAGTCATCTTTCGACAGCTCAATCAATATTTAACAAATCGTTAAATATAATGTAACCAGCTAAAACAAACTTAGTTCAGCTGCCTACGTGTTAGACAAAACGCTAATCTCAAATCTTTTCGCATAGCAAATCTTGCTATTCAACTTAACATTGTCAGAAAATATTTGTATAAGACATGTGCTAGAATACGGGCATCATAAAAATAATAAAATAACGTAATAATGAACTGAGAATTCTTAAATATGAGGTTAAAATCGCAAGTCCATACGAAATTCATCAAGTCACCTACAAAATTAACGAGTCATTAGATCGAAATACCGAAACACGCATTTTTTGCTCTCAGCAGCGTTAAATACGGTATTATAAGTTGGAAAATTACTTTTTTAGTTTGGAATCCGTATAAAAACTCCTTCGAATCATCGTACAGTTATATCCTGTTCTGTAAAAAATCATAATTAAATAACTATGAGCATTGTATTCGAAGGAATGACGTCAAATGTTAGGCATAATATGAGCATATTTTGAGTGGAAAAAACAAGTGACATTTACGGTGAAAAGTCGCAGCGATCCATTGAGCCTGCATGCTTGCTGCAGCCGACTCCAGGTGTGCGGTGGACATTGTGGGAAGGTTCCATTCCTGCTGAGCACCTGCGTGGCCACGTAACCTTGACCTTCGTAGTAAGCCACTTCGGACACAGGCACTAATCGCACTTCCGCGGAACGTATCTGACGCACTGACAGTATGTTTTCGTAAATAGCTTCGTCCTCTAGGTTCTGACCTTCGGGGCAGAGACGGTAACCGAACTCGCGACTGATCTCGTCGAGGTTAGCGTACTCAGGGCGCTTGCGCATCTCGTCTATGTTCTGGTACTGAGGTTCGTCGCGCACGCACAAGCCGGCGGGACGGACGGACGAGGGGTCGACGCGGACGCCGTATTCGGGCGGCTGCCGGACCATGCGTGCAAGTTGGCGGCTGCCGAAACAGCCGCGGCACCAGGTGTGCGCGCGCCCGCGGACCGTCTGCGTTTCGGGCTCAGGGGGAGGCGGCTGGGACCACATAGTGAGCGCTCGCCGCAACGGACACATCTTAACCCCCAAAAGGGCGCGCGTCGACTGGCGCGGGCGCGCGGAGCTCGGATGGCGCGCAGTGGAATGCGCCCGCGCCGCCGAAAGAATGCAATCTCGGGCGCATTTCGGAGGTCGATCTCTCCGAAGGGCCGGGGTCCGCGGGCGCTCCCGCCTCCCGGGCCGCGGCCATCTGTCGTAATAAGTTCGTCGAATCGAAACGCACGGCCCGCCGAGGTGTCGGCGCGCGGCGACGCACTAACGGACCATCTCTGACCTCATCCCCTTACGCAAAAATTATTATTTCGATGTTTCTATTTTGTATTTAAATTGTAGGCCATTTCAATTCAATTTAATTTTAGGACGAGATTTGTCATTGTTCAAAGGCAAAAGTATAATGACAAAGTGCACGGCTAAAATCACAACCAAATTCGTCGTTCAGAGTCAATTTGATAAAAATAATATAAAATGTCAGAAAACAATAAAGAGATAACTGCAACTAAAGTCAAAAAGAAATAAAACATCCACTAACTCCTACTTAATTTCATATTTCTGCATCATAAAACTTCAATACTTAATGTTCAATATTAATAAAGTGGCAACCCTAAACGTAACAGTTGTTTAATTATTCAGAATCGGCTTAGGCTCGTTAACTAGGCGGCGATAAACAATCGTAATCGCAGCAATCCTCGGATGACCGCGGCGACAACAGCGCTACGGAATGCAAAAAAGCCGAGCAATGTCACATGTGACACTGGCCATGTAGCGGTCACGCGCTCACAGTACTTAGCGCGCGATTTTCTCAGATTTTCCACGTAATCAATTTACATGGTTTAATGGCGGTATGCGAGAGAGGCGCGCGGAGGGGGCTCAGGGCGCATCTGCCGGCTGCAGGTAGACGCGCACATTTTTGTTCCGGAATTCCTTTACACGCATTTGCAATCCCGTCCCGACTCCGAGCCTTGGTATTGACCCGAAGTTCGGAAGTAAGAAAAAAATTAAAAGCAAGTGAATACAGGTGAAGTGTTTTTCGATCGATGCAGCCTGCAGTTATTCTCACGCTGGTTCGATAGAATAGTTCGCATTTTTTTCTAGATAACTAACTGCATAATTCTAAAGCCACACATGTTTGATTTTACAATAGACACGCGAGCACGTTGTTCTGCAATGCGATTTTATGTAAAATACAATACGAATATCATACTATGAATTGAATACAATGCAAATATTAAAAAAAAATGCTTTTCCATAACTTCCATCTACATATTCCCTTTTGTCTTGGTGCTATTAAAATTCAATGTAGTGCAGTATAAACCGCAGTTAAGTATAGTGCTCTGTCAGCAAGAGCTACAAAATAGGCAATATAATTCATAAAACTCGACGTTAACGAGATGATGGTATACAGGCAGGTAATTTGGCACGGTGCCTACATTCCATCGTGCGGTATGTACCGACTAATAGCACCATGTGTTTTTTTGCTAAGAAATACCGGTAAAATTTCAGGTAATGACGAAAATAACACGGATAATGTATCTAAGATAACTAGTTTTAATGCTGAAGTCGAAATTAGAAAGAAAAGAAAGAAAAAGTGTTTATTTGCGCCCAACATGACGCATATCCCAAAAATAAATAAAAATAAACAAAATACCAAATTCATTGGAATTTGGTTGAACATGAAGATCCTAGAACGCAGAACAAGATTTGTATGAGTCAACAAATTAGATGCAATTATGATAGAAAGGAATCTGAAACTCTATTTCGTATTGCAGAAATATTTGCTGCAGAAATATTTTAATAATACTAAAAAGTGGAACTCGTTTCGGAGAAAGCCTAAAATTGTTTGTGGTATTTTGTCTACTTATTTTCAGTCAATCAAGAGAAACTTGAGATTTATGAACTACACATTTATGCTCTTAGACGATTCATTGTTTTCGATTTAATACGAATACTTGAAAAAATCTTAATTTTTGATCCCTTATATTTACATATACATATTCCTCATGTCTGTATCCCCGTCTATGTATGAGATAAAGCTCCGTACGATAGCTTCGTGAGAGGTAATTTTATTTCCCATGCGAAAGCCAGAATCTGGATAAAGGCTTTACTGGAATTGTTTTTAATAATTATTTTCTTATTGTTGGAATCTGTAAGTTTGCCGTGGGGGTTTCTAGTGAGAGCATCTGCCTCCCTTGGACCGGTTGCTTTTCGACTCACTCTGCCATACTTGCCTCTCTTTCTTTCTTATGTAAGTTTTCTTATAGAGCTGTCCTTATCACACCTGCAGCCTACGGAACTAATTTTACGTCTTTTTCTTCTCGTTGGCTATCTGCTGTAAACGACCGACACATTCGAGTTTTCATTCCCTCTTAAAAATGTTGCATTATTCAAATACCCATCAATTTATTTACAGTAAATTTTATTATACTCAACCATAAAAGAACAACTGTTAAAATAATATTTCCTTATTTTTTATTATAGCTACTTAATTATTTTAATTTAATCCAGCCTCAAACATAATTTTGAATTAGCACATGGTTTGTTTTTTCTAAATTTTACGCTTAACAAAATTTATTGTTCACGAAGCACATTTTAACGCGTTTAAAAGTTTAAAACAAAGCCGAAGGTCTTGCTAGATAATGTCTGTTCATATCCGAAAATTCAAGCAGGTCCGAGGTTCCAAGTTTTGTTTTTATTACATTCGGATGGCGGCCAGAGCGGCCGGGGGCTTGGATGCGATTAAAATTCCTGAGATACCTGACGCCTGCCTTCCCTTGGGCGCTCGATGACCATAGACCGGACAAGCCGTGTAACTTTCCTACGCTATTGTTGCTCGGTATTAACAAATTGCTGATTTTCTGATAAAAATGTACCTTTTTATAAAACAAGGTAGGAGACCAGGTGTCTGTAGCCACGCTTCAGTGTAGTTATTTACGTTTTAAATAAAGTTGAGAAAGAATAGCGTAGACTTAAGATGTATTTTTTTATAAATATTTATAAATGTAAGACTATATGTCTTACAGCAGGTTGTTCTAGATGAAAAGGCTATTGTTATAGCAGATGTTGAAGAAATAAAATAATAAAAAGATTATAAATATGATGTTGTCTTGTCTCAACATTATAAAGGCAAGGCACGCCACGGGCCTCTCCGAGAGCAATCTCCTGCAAGAAGCAAGCCCGGGGGCAAGCACTGGCATTACCATATTACAGAAATTATTACCATTACAACATAATACGAAGATGTGGTGCGACACGACGACAAAAACTTTTTCTTGATACATGTTAAATATAAATACATACTAACATATATATATATATATATATATATATATATATATATATATATATTTATAATAAATAATGAAGTAATAGTAATATATTCTACAGGACAATAATGTAAATTGACATTTATAGGTAATTAATTACGCAATAAAATAAGTTTATTTTCAGAACAATTTTCCTTATTATGTTTACCTACCTATTTTAAATGTTTTCCCGTAACGAAAAATAATTACTTTTGCATAAAACCTGGTATTATAATCATAAGGAAATTTACAAAATCGAAAAAAAATACAAAAAGTAATATTCAAGACCAAAATGTATGGAAAAACTAAAATGTCATATGTGCCCCGCTTAGAAATTCTTCTATAGAAGAAGAAACCTTAGTAGGAGACACAAATATTTCTGTTGCATGTTCTTAGAAGACCGTGACTACATAGCACACTGTTTGTGGAACCATGCCAGGATCGAACTCGGGACCAACTGATTCGCAGTCGAGGCTTTTACACCGCCGCTATCCGCGCTAACAACAACTTGACGAAAATCACCTCTACATTCAACACATTATTATTATTCCATTCTACTAATAAATACAAATTGTTTAGCTATGAATATATTACTTTTTAATACGGTGTGTACTAAAAACCTACTTCAGCATAATAATATTTCAATCAATACAAAGTTTAATTTGATGGATCGATCAAGTGTCAAACCCTCATTATTACGGCTTTTTAATTAGCAATTCCCTGTAAAAGTTATTACGACGAAATATAAAATGGACACCATTAAATTCACGATGAAAAATAAAAATACAAAGCGAACGTAAGAGCATGGTACAAAAAAAGTAATGTTACTATCAATACAACAAAAAAAAATCAAGGACACACATTCACACGAGTTTAATCTCATCCATCATACATACAGACGTACGTACAAAGAGAAGAATGTACCGAATATTCATATTAATAAACTCGAGTCGAATGCGGTCTAGCGTTATACACGATTATCCTTCCAGGGGGAAAAGAAAAAACGATGGTAAAAAAATAATATGACAGGAGGCGGTGGAGGGGGAGGCGAGGCGCGCGGGCGCACGAAACACGCTGTTTGACGTATTCGTTTTTTACGCTCATATTCTTATTATTGGGTCCAACCGCTCCCGGTGTTACGGGCGTGGAATGCGCCATAGATTCAACTCTCGCGCAGACGCGGCAGCATTTTATTTACCAATATACTAGTTACAAGTTTATATGTGTTGATTTTCAGTTTGACTCAGTCGGTACAATAGATTAACGTGGTTGACGCACTATGTGTTGATAAGCAATTAGAATCCGTGGAAAATGCCTTAGAAGAGTAACAGAATATGCAAATACAAGATATTTACTGAAATTGTAACTAAGTACCGTATCAACGTAAATTAAACACATATTATTATTTATCTGATAAGAACTGTATAATTTCTGGATTTGTATACGATATCTATATTCAAATATCATGTTCTTGGATGAAAACTGTAGTTACATTGAAACAGAATGCGAATTAATTCAAGGAGGAATCATTTCCTTCGAAGTAATCAAAGTGGCGTAGCCCTTAACACTCTGTAGTTCAGTGCATCCTATTACAAAATTCATTTCATAGTATACGCTTATTATCAATTCCATAAATATTTTTATAGTAATCAACCTATCAGGTTGGAACGCCAGTCCGCTGGCAAAGTGGCTATTATTACTAGATACTCGTAATTGCACGCACTAAACTTTATGAAATGACATTCATCACTGTTCTTACAAAGTTGAGAAACATTTTAACAACTAAAGATCTTTGTGATAATATTTTTGATATAATGTATTCGATTATTCACACCTTAGTATTTGATCAGTGAGAATTCAAAGTAAGCTCAGATCAATAAATCATTGGTTGGTTTCTTAAGCAAAAAAAGAGGTTGTGGGTATTACCTCAGTAACACTTTTAAAGAATTTTAAGTTATAAAGATACAGGGTAGCAAACGGTACAATAATAACACAAATCACCTAGCACTTATTTAACAAAGAAAAACGTAAAAAGGGAAACACACCAAACAAAAATATACGGCCAGGATGCAGATCTACCTACGACCTTCATAACGTAAACATTTCTGGAATTTGTTGAAAAAACAACAAACGAGCGAACACCCTCGTGAGAAATGGTTGAAAAAAAAAACAAAGATCCTTTGTCGTGGATGGGAATCGTGAGTTCCAGGAATTCGCGTGCCATCCATACAATAAATACGTTTGTTCATAGCACAGGCACCGCCGTTGTGTGGAAGAACGCACCAATGACTGCTGTAGACGTAGATGCAAGGAAAAAACCGCTGGAGTTTCAATTAGATGATGAACATTCCTAGGTTTGTTTTTGTTTCACTTTGTCGGGGTTCCTTATCATTGTTTAAAAAACTTAGAAGATGCTTTCTAAGAATCTTGAACTACATTATCTTCAATCTTTTGCGAGCGTCCATTATAATTGTAAGTGTACTCTAAAGATTGATCTCCTGGAACACTGTTTCCACGGTCATCAATTTTGCTCAACGAAAATAGAAAATCAACTAAATTACAATTTACTTGGAACAGGCAAATTACACTATGGGTAACAAGCTCGTAAATCACGCGTGTGCCTTTAGTAGGCAAGCACAAAGACGAACAAATGCTGTGCCTCTGGGCATTGCGTTAAGCATCCCTTTAAGAGCCTTTGTTCCTGCCCACTTGCAATTTTGACAGATCTAAGATCGATCCAGGTCGGTTAAACATTGATTGTGAGTCAATACGTGAAAGGAGGAAATATTCTGAATTTACCACTGTGGATAAGAAAGATATCAATGAAACTATATATGCGCTCACATTTAATTGAGACTGAAAAAAAAGGCTTAACATACATACAGATCATTTTTGTAAGACTTCCAAAAACATTATTCATAAGACAATTGTAAAGCAGGGCAACCTTAACACAAACGCGCAAGCGTAGGAGGCAAAAACCTACAAAACGCTGCAAGTAAAGTCAGAATTAAGGACATTCTTCATGGCATTATTTGTGTTACGTTTCAAGTTTATACTTATTCATATGGCTGTACTAAATACTGCCCACATGCGCATAGCTCGCGTAACGCAAACGCGGTTAAAGGCATGAATACACATAATTGCGAGTGCCTGAGTCTCCAAGGTAGGGTTACCAGACAAAGGACTCGGCCTGAAA
This sequence comes from Mythimna lalbum, assembly GCA_949319445.1. Classification (NCBI taxonomy): domain Eukaryota; kingdom Metazoa; phylum Arthropoda; class Insecta; order Lepidoptera; family Noctuidae; genus Mythimna; species Mythimna lalbum. The sequence goes on along the minus strand of OX439357.1, from coordinate 10,356,495 downwards.
GTAAAGCCAGTTTCTGAATTGTATTCAGAGTTTTAGTCGTGCAAAGGTGGTTACGCCATTGTAATACTCTAAAATTAACGGCATTTGTTAAAAAATAAAAGTTTATATCTTGGATGTATGGAAGTCGTATGATAAAATACCTGAAATCATGTCATCTATAGTGATGACGTATTTAACTTATTAGAATTAATACCGAGTCTCCAAAAGAATCTTAAATTTACAATTTTCGGAAAGAATTTCTCTGGTAACCCTACTCCAAGGTCCAGCGCGGAGGTCGTCCTGCGCGCACGCGTCTCCCGCTTCGAAAACAATCTCAGGTTACGAGCAGCCAGCTCGTGTGGGCACGAAGTACCTACGACGGGACGACACGAACTCGCCCGATTAACATCCAGATTGATATGCCCGTGCAAAAAATGTATGTCCGAAAATGCGGAGGAGTAATGTTCGTGAAAATATTTTCATGTGCTGTATTCATGGCGTGAGACACGTAGAGCAAATCTGATCTATCAAGTGTTTGATTACTGATAATGCATTAGTATTCTGTAAACAACGTTGAAATTGTTTTAATAGTTATGTCTAGCCGTTGGGAATGGAACCAAAGTACAAAATGTTTTTAAAACATTCTTGTTCAAGACCGCATCAGGAGTTATGTTGCAGAACTAAGACTGAGACTTTAACTCAACAAACGGGATCGACAACCAAGTGTAATAACTCCAGATTACTGGAAAAACAGGCATGCAAATTCGTAAAATGAGAAAATGTGTCCACCTTGGCTGGGAGCGTTGGTCACGGTGCGCGCACGCAAGTTTACGACGGGTGTAACATTAGCCGGGCGGTGAAACAATGGGCGCACGCGCTGAGGTCGCTCGCCGGGTCGAGGACGGGCCCGGACAGCCTTCCCCGTCCTTCAGCCCTGCCCGCTTTATTGTACGTGTTGCTACGGACCTATAGCCATAAGCTCAACATTTAGGCTCAAGTTGGATTTATGTTTCAACACTTGAAAGCCGATTGAAACGGCTCTATAGGCGATTTGAAGTTGATCTCGAAAGAAAAACAAGGCACTGTGTTCCATTTTCCTGAATTAAATCATAGAAACACAAATCCCAGTAGATACGTCAATAATCTAAACAATGTACATAAGTTTAATGAAAGACAAATTGTAATTCATATGCCAATGGAAATTAAAAACCCATAAGAAGCAGGGTAATTCAAATTCAAAATGAAATTGTGACTCAAAAGACAGTCACGTAACAGAATAATGTCCATAATTCAATTCGTGATGAAACATTTTAGAGTGTTACTTAAAAATGCGACGCCCGGGGACTCATGTCATCTGCTTATGATTGGGAGGACGCATTCCATCGTTGATGCACGACCGACATGTCTTATGAGTGAATACAAATAAGATAGGACATGGATTTTTATTTTTTGTTCAATTTTATGTTGGGTTCAATGTTGTGTAGAAGTGGAATTATGTGAATATACATTTTCCTCAATTATGTTTGTCACGTTGATTTTGAATGGCTTTGACTATAGAAACGTTATAAGAATTAGTGATCCTATCAAAATAATTTCACGTTTATTACATTAAATCGTTTTGTGTATGCTTTCACACCAGTGCTTGTTCCAGCTTCAGTTATATTCACATACTTCAGTTATAGAAGTCATTTGCATTACAAGTAGCCAATAAGTTTCCATCTAAACTCTTAAGGGCTCTCAAATTCCAATATTTTACACCACCAGTTTCATAGTTTCAACTTCAACTACTGGTTCATTTACATCACCAGAGGGCCCGGCTCTACATACCGCGTCAAACTTGTTTAAACTTTATGACAGAGATTTAAAAGGACAATGTGTTTCGACTACTGAGTTACGCTGAGATTAGATAATATTAAATGATCCTTTGTGTAAACTACTAGCTCTTAAATTTCATTCTTTATGGCTATACCGTGTAAGTTGCTATCAATAACTTATGATGTTGACTGTGTAATCTTATTAGGAATTTGGAGATTATATTTTATAAATGTTGCAGTCTGTTTGGAAATATGAGATGAACATTTTGATGTCTTTCTCATTTTTTTGTTATGTGAATGTCTTGAGAGGTTTCTAACAATCAAAATTCGAAACGTATACGTTTCAAATGAGGTTTAGTACTCATCCATTATTCGAAGCATGCGAAGGCGCCAGATCATCGCTGGTAATCTATATTTAATAAGCAACGTAATTACACAATTTAAGAGATAGTAACATTACATAATTAATTACCATTTCACATTTTGTTCAATAAAGAACAGATAAAAAGTCTGACTTTCACTTTGTTACAGTCCCAGATTATCAAAGGCCTCAGGCTAAACAAATACGTAGCTTAGTATGTTTAGAGTATCAAAGTCAACTAAAACAATTTCTACGGTTTTCAATAAGGAAAATGTTAATTTCTATTTAGAAATATCAAAGTAATCGTATGGACCAGCGTGACCTTTAACGGCGTACAGCTTTGACAGATAGTGTCATTAACTGCATCGGCCTATGCGCACGGTAAGAAAAAAAAAATTAAAAGTTAGGAACGCGTCTATAATTATAATGAAGCATGAACGCATCGGGTCAAAAGAGTGTGGTAATGTCACTGGTCTAAAATAAAACGTATGGAATGTTTATCAAGAGAATTCTTTAGTTTACGACTGAGGGTTGGACTTGAGTGCTGGGTTTGGGGTAGCTGAAGAATTTTAACATCATAAAACTTTTGTCATTTATACCACAAAAGAACGAAGATTTAAAAATGTATCGTAGAAATCAGAATGTCTTTGTTGATAATAAGTTACCAAACCCCAAAATTAATGCTGGTAATATTAACATACGTTTGTCTTGGTATGGTCATGTAAAGAGGAGAGATGAAACGCATGTTGTTAAAAGAGTTATGAATTTACATGTGGATGGATGGAGAGGGAGAGGGAGGCCAAAGAAAAGATGGATGGATTGTGTGAGAAGTGATATGAATGAAAAAGGAGTTAGTGATAGCGTAACGAGTGACAGGACAGAATGGAAGAAAAAAACATGTTGCGCCGACCCCAAATAAAACGGGATAAGGGCAGGAAGATGATGATGAATATTAACATACAAGTAGTATAAATACAAAACACTCCGAGAAAATTCCAATCGACTCTTAAATCTTTGACGAGACGAACCAGATGCGCCAAACCTGTATAATATTAGCGCAACATTTTTGTTCATACCCCAACCTACAATTATTGGGAAAAGAACAACCCGTAATTTATATACAGTAGCCTGCACGTACGTAATAATTATTTTTTAAATATTTAAACCGGCCCATGTAAATTGCACGTTAAGAATCCTCTTGAAATTGTATGCATCCTTAGTATTGGGGGTAGAGAATTCAATGTACAATTTTTTTGTGAATGAGAAATAATTATTCATATACAATGAGGCCTATTGAACGCAAGGTTAAAAAAAAAAAAGTTATTTTACTTGATTCTTACGGGCCATCTCGTATTACTCATGCCATAGTCCTTGAATGAGTATAAAACACGCAATATTTAACACGTGTAGTCGTAAAGTAGAACTTGTAACAAAACATTTTCGTAGTTATAAGTTTGTATTCAAAATCAAAGGTAGAGAGGGACTACGAAAGGAAGGGGAACCTCTGCACTTGCTAACATTGAATTTCCATAGAAACATTGCTATTGATTAAATTAATCAAAGAATGAAGACATCGTAAAAACAGGGGATAGATTTGGGTAACTGTTTATATAAGAGATATTAGTTACTACAGAAAACAAGCAAAGAAATCCAGATAGAAGTTCAATCCCTAATGTGGAAGATTCAAATATTTCTCCATAAGCAGTAGTCGACGCTGTAATTATATCTTAAAGATAATTTTAAACCTCAATCCAACTTACGTCAGCAGTCAATAAACGTAACGTATCAACTATGTTGGAATTTTCCCATAAAACTCCGAAGTAGATCTCGTCCAAGATAATTTATAATTATACAGTATGTTACAAGAATTGTCGAGAGGAATGCGATATACTCGTGACCCCAACGACCCGAGTGCTGTCAACATTTTTATAGATTTATACAAGACGTTTTATGACAATCGGATTTTTAATACCAAGCTTAAGTGCCAATGGAATTTTAAAACGCGGAGCTAACATTATGAAATGCTGAACAAAATAAAGTTTCACTATTTATTTTACTGTCCTCATTTTTAAAGCAGGACTAACCAAAACCAGCTTAATTAAATACCAAAATTCTGGTAAATTTTGACATCGATCGCAAATGTCCAATCAGCTCGTAAAATAAAACATACGATTCCCATATTTTATTTATCTCGAATGCATCGATCACATATCTCTTGTAAGCCATTACCACAAGTTTGGGCCCGAAAATATTCATTCACGATTACAAGGTGAATTTTAAAACGCTACCGGGTGAAACATCGTGGTCCACGCGACTGTATCGAGAGGTACTTCTTAAAATTCCAACATTCTCATGATAACGATGGCTTTACTCGTTAATGTTATGGCCGTTACATGTTTTATACGAGCCAACGATAAAACTGTGGATTTTAAACAAAAGCCTTTTATATTTGATTGCACAAGACACTTAAGTTTGCAGGAAAAAATATGGAACGAAAGTTAAAATAAGTTTAACAAGTTATAGTGTTGAAAATTGGCATAATTGGGAAGAAAGATCCTTAAAAAAAAAACAGTTTAAAGGCCTGTTCACGTTGAAAATTAACGCCATGCAGAATAAAGCGATGTACTAAAACATTCTTCTGAAACGTATGGCTTGGATACAGTACTAAATAAGAAAATATAACAATTGATTAAGGATTTAATCGTAATTGATTTAATAGTTATATACTGCCAGTACTGCCACTTCAAACAGACAACAAATATGAAATCTTAATTCGACATAATAAACCTTTGAAGACTAAAATGTAACAATAAAAATACCAAAGAAAAATTTTACCGCTGGATGCTCTGTCATCGTATAGTACTTTCAAGCTTTTTATTGTACAACTGATCCCCATTCTGAACATTCCAAGGGTATGACTGTATGATGCACGTGTTTTAATGGCTGCAAAGGATTGAAAATGGTATTTGAATATGAAAGGGGATTTGTTCGTTGGTCTTTTGTGAGGCTGTCAACTCAATGTAGAAAGATGATATAGTCGACAGTGAAGTAACAAGACTAGAAGCTTTTATGTTTCAGTCTTATATTAATAAGTCAGGAAAATTTTGCAACACTCTTAAAGAACATGTTCTTGATTGAATAAATGTAAGTTTGAAGTAAGAAGACTTTAATCGTAATCAAATTTTTTAAAGAACACAAAACTTTGAAACGAACAATATAAATTAGCTTACCATTCCAATGATTGATGAAAAATACAGGTAAAATATTTTCATAGTATAGATTATAATCAAATATTCAAATCTGCCTACACTGACGCGAAGTTACGCTTGCATGGAGATTAAAATACATGTCATTGGATTCTTATGACAAATGCGTAGACCCAGACGATTTATATCGACGGTATGTTAATGGATTTAATCAATTCCTCTAGTGCACGGGTGCGTTTACGATGAAAAATGGAAGAAACGCTTTGCATATTATCTAGATGTATCGTTCCCAACTGCTAGAGAGAATGTCCATTTATTATGGGACGTATTAAATAATGCTTTTAAACTTTCTACGTGTAATCTGTGAATGATAGATTATACAATTTAGTAGCTATCAGATGACCTGTGCAATTAGTTGACTAAAATTTTCTCCGTCCATGGCCCATGAAATTGGCGTAATAACCCACGCATCCTCGTAAATTTACAGCCCGAAGGCTGTATAGGGCGAGGCGGCGTGTAATACGAGCGGCAGATATATCATAATCAAGCCAGCATCTAGAATCAATATATTATCTGGGCGGTAGCCAGTCGAACGGTAGCCCAACGTTGCATTACATTAACAAACGACCCGTTTCTAACTCAGCGGCCTTTTATTATAATATTATGCGATATTGTACATCCACTGTAATTACGTGTTGACCTGTTTTATGGTCAGCTAGTGTCTAGCTATCATTTTGCCTGTGCTGTCGTTTATTTCTAGATTATTAATTTCAATGTTGGTTTATTTTAGTATTTTATGGCTATACTTAAACTACAAACTGGTTTCCTAGTCCACATGCTTCTTCAATCTCAAATGCTAATCCTTCCCTGACTTATACGTATAAAGAAACGTTGGTTCATGGTAAGGAATAGCGCTCAAGAAAGTTTATGCATGATGCTGCAACAGACATATGTGTACCACCGACCAGCCTGTCAACCTGACAACTTTACGACAGCGTTCTTCTTTACGATTTCCGATGGACAAGACCAAGATCGGCTGTATCCAATTAGCAGGTACATCAATTTCTGTGTCATGGTTATTACTGCCAATTAGGGATGGGCGATACCTACGTCGCGGGACCGCATACAGATCGACTTTTTAGAGCAAGTCGGGATATAGATCGGCTTCATATAATATGTCCGTTTACGCTCAAGTTTGCTATCATTACTGAAGATATTAAATACTAATTGTATTACATGCTGTTTCTCACATATTTTATTGAGGCAGTATTAATATCATTAGTATATAATTTTTCAATATAAATGTAAGCACCATGTTCTTTTACCTCTTTTTTGTCGTACACATTACTACTTTAATTATATATATTGTAATGTACGTCAACAATGAAAGTCTTATTTAATTGCCCATGCCTACCATTTTGAATATTCATTTAAGTATTACGTTCATCGACACTACCAACAAGCTTATCTAACATCTCGTTAGAAAGAATCAATTTACGGGGCACAAGGAGAAAATTATTCAATTTATTACTAATTACTGTAATATCTGATTTAAATGAGTGTATTCGAATGGTATGAAATTTTATTGTATGGATAGATTGGCTGCTGGTTGCCGGATGCTCAGTTATATAAAAGTAACAGGATTTTCTTAGCCTACAGATATGATTTTAAATAATAATTCTAAATCGGGTGTTGTTTTAATCTAGTGTTGCGTAATATCTTAGGTACCATTTTCTGTGTTTTTAGAATATGTATGTAGGACCAATCAGTCAAGCGCACGTGGCTTGTTGTGAGTGTCAAAACTAAACAGTCCATAAAATCGAATATTTTAATTAATTTAGAGAAAAATTTACTAAATGAAGTCCAAAATCCAGTCAAAGCCACGTCGGGTCATGGCGTCATACATTTTACGCGAACCATACGAGCTTTCCACCCATGTGTTACTTTATTACCTAATACTGATTGCGTAAACATATTTTATGAGGATTGACGTGGTCTAAAAACGGCTTATCGCATATCGTAATGTGCTACGATAATAGTAATGTTGAAGAGAAATTTTCTTTGTTCTTAGTGTTTTCAATTGCATGGATTTAGATTTACGTTTTTTAACTTATGACTATGAGTCAGTGGGAGAAATTATTCGATGAAGCACAAAGATGTCAGACTTATGACCTGAGATGCTTATGAATGGAACAATAGACGAAGTGGCATTGTGTGCGGAAGCCATAATAAATAATTATTACACTGTAGATTCTGTTCAAAGTATGAACCTACATTGACAATGCTTTGTCCTAGAATAACTGCAAAAACATTTTACATCTTAACTTTTTTCTATCTGCAAGAGATATCTACAATATTATTTTATATCGAAGCGATGTTTGTAACGAAGAGTTTCAGCCTATAAAGCAAATTATTCTCGCTGTTGAAAATAATGTCATTGAATAAGATTAATGAATAGGATTACGACATGAGTAATAACTAAAAAACAATGATGCACCAACATTTAGTCATCATCGCATCATCCTCTTGTTTGTATTGTTTGACGTAGAATTAAAGTGAAGAACGTCATTACAAGTCACAAACATGTTTCTAATGTTACAATTAACTTCTTATCATTTACCATAAATATAAAAGTATCAAGACCTACTGTTTTAGCGAAAGGTAAGCATAGATGCCACTAAAAAGTAATTGAATATACATATTCCAAATCCAAAAATGCAGTTTCTAATAGATTTACAGGATTGAAATGAAGTAATGTCAAACAAGGCGATTATTACAGCTATGTCCTTCATTCAAGGAAGTGGGTGCTTAATCAAATGTATAGGCAAGTAGTTGGCATTTACCGCCTTGTGGGTAGGTTAGGTGCCATCCCACAAGAAAGGTGACATTATCTAGCATCCAATCATTTCATCATACATATTATAATAACCCGTGCTTAAGGCAGAATAAATGGAAAATCCAAAACGACACAGACGGCGTTGATATTTGAAGAAATTGCTATAATAAAATTTACTAAGCCGACAAGGAATACCCATTTGGCTATTCATAAATAAAATCAAAACTGGATTAACTAGAATTTGTTGTATTTCCAATCATTGGAATTCCAGTAAATGTCTTACGACAGACGGGGATTTTCTACAGATTTTTCCATCTCTTAGACCTGTTTATATGCTCAAGATTTGTTTCAAACTTTTTTATTATTAAATGTTCTAAAGCCTTACAATTATCTTGGTTCTCAACCACTGGCATTACGTGTCTTCAAAATACAGTCTCATTTGTTAGGATCTAATAATACCGTGTTTCATAAAAAGGCTACATAATTGCTTGTAGCGATGCTAATTTTCTTTTTTAAACCTCTAAAATTGCCTGTGCTAGAAATAGACTCTGCAATTAGGACCAATGTAGTTGAGTCCTATAACCGGTTGATCGTATGTTCGAACCGTTACGACATGGGACTCTGATTACCCCTTAGTAAATTAAGTATCCTATGTGTCATATTAATGTATTATATTGCCTGACTGCTTGTTTTCTTTACAGGATGAGCAAACTTTATCAAATGTCAAGCTTTGTGAATGTTTGCCATTCGAGGAGTCTGAGTTACGACAATGTTTTCTTATAAGGCATGGCATAACTGACCAGGGACAAATAATAAAGAAGTGGAGAATTATCTTAGCAACATTATATTAAATTATAAGCTCAATCACGCACTAGAGATTACAGATTTTTGTAGACGATCTTGTTGAAAATTTTAATTACGTTAAAAAGCAAAAGTACCATACATGGCTACCTGGCACCTCGAACATTACTGTTTTCTTTTTTCAATTAAAATATTTCGAAACCCAAAATCGAATGCGGATTGGGATTCCTCGGTTGAAAGCAATACTTCTGATAAATTATCGACTGTGTCGTTTATCACCGGCAACATTGTAGAGGTAATAAAAAACTGTCGGAGCAAAGATGTGTATCTGTTGCTGCTGCGTTCGAAATCCGAGGTAACGCGAAAGTTCTGGTTTTAAAACAAAAGAATGTTTTGTGATATACTTACACGCGACGGTTAAATTATTTATGATACTGATAGTGACTTTGACAAGTTAGTAGAAAGCAAAGAAAATTCGGCAGAGGCTTCACCATTATTGATATTATTTTAACATCATCGCATTCAGCGAATATTTTGTGCATTTCTTTTATCACATCTATTATTCTTTAATCATCATTGTATCCATAAAATTCAATCCTGATTTCTAACGTCAATTGCATGTCTATATTCAACTTAACAAACATATCCTTTATTCCTCCATCAATCTTAAAATACATTACTGTATCATCAGCCAAGTCTTTGTCACAATTCACATGTCCAACAAACATTTTCCTTCGTTTGACTGATAAAATAAAGTGCTTGCCACATCGCCCCGTGTTCCTCGCACACGGCCCTCCATCGTCCCTCTCATACTTTTTGCTTGCAGCGTAACCTGGTGGCTGTATCATAACTATTATTTATGGACGGTTTGTTTCGTTTTAAATTTAGTGTAATGATGAGTCTTGGCCGCTGCCGTGCACACTTCAGTTTAATCGCTGCCCGTCTTGGTTATGCAGGTATGGAGTTGGGTGATGGTTTTGTTGGTGTACTGTCGTTTAGGTTCGTGGAAAATGTATAGAGGGAAGTGTTTTTGTATACTATATTATTGTTTTGCTGTTTATGAAAGATTGCATAGCCCAGTAAGTGGGTTGTGGAGGTCTGACAGGCAGTCGCTCCGTGTAAAACAGGGGTATTCAATGCCATCAGATTAGACTGGACCCAATGCTAGTTAGGAAAAAAGGCTACGGAGATGATTATTTATTGTTTTAAAAACATAGTAAGTACTAATCGGTCCTAATACTTGACAATTAATTTGTGAAAGACGTTGCTGTCGACTACTGGATTTAGCTTTTCAACAAGCTTTACCACATGAAACCTCTCTGTGCTTAACTTCATGTATAGACTTGAATCAAATACAAGATAAGAATCATTTTGGAATAGATTCTTTAGATTTTAGAAATTTGACACACGGATAGACTATGTCTTGGAATAGGACATAAGAAATCTATCCTGGAAGTATGTTCCCTTGTAATGATTTTATACTTTTACACAAGCCAAGCCGCTGGTAGAAGCTAGTATCGAATATATTAATCTTAGACCCTTTACTCCAGAGACTCCAGCCCTGGATTGTTAAAATAACTTTGTAACTTTTCTCTACAGAATTGTATTCTCTTTACCATAACTTTTACTGCTTCTTTTACGATTTTGGTTTTGAACAGCAGCACTGCCTCCGGCTAAGATATAAAATATGTTGACTTTATATATGCGAGCCTTGATTCATTTCCCTGGTCCAACATTTTTTTTAATATTTTCCTAGATGAGCGAAGCAACACAAGGCTGCTCTATCAGAAGTATAGACGTTGACAATTCATTTCTTGTACTAAAGCTTTTAAGTGCATGTATGTTATTTAATTGCTAATGCTATCATTGACTTCAAACACATACGCATACCGGCTTGTAATAGGAAAGTTATAAATAGAGAACTTATCAAAGTTCATGTACAGCCACTCTGTCTCATTGGACAAAGATGAGTACCTATGGAATGTCAGTGTTTCCTGTTATTTTATATTTCTGTGGCTACACAGTTAAATACAATTGTGTTTACATAATATTTAAATCTTTTGATGTTGCTCATCCTCAGTTTATGAGCCAATACGGTCAAGGAGCTGTTCCTTTGGAGAATCTATGCGTAGGATTGACCATCTGGCTAAATATGACGCAGCGATACCAATTTCATGGAAATATCAAGCTAAGGATTGATGAGTAGGTACTTCTAACTTTCAGAAAGGAGAAAGACAAAAGAGCCAAAAATATTGTCAACAATTTCTGACACATTTAAAGTAAAAAAATAGGACACCGACATTGTTTTAGGGACTTGCTTTCAAGATTAACCACGTATGTTGACATTTGTGAGTTTGTAATGATAATGACCGTAATCGGGCGTTTCCGAGAATGTGGACAGAGGTGCCTCGTACAGGAAAGAGCCTTATACAGAATGCAAAGCGGACATCTTTTATGTAATGTATGTTTTTCACAAAAACGTTGAGGCAGGTTCGAGAACTTGGCATGTTTTGGATTTAAGTGGAACACCTTTAAAAACATAGGCATTACGTAGCCGGATCGGCTTTTTTCAACACAGTTTAAAAGTCAGCTACACTCACCACTATTTCATAGAAAAACCGGTTTTGGTACGCTGCCATCAACATCAGACTGTACCCAAACATGCCTTTAACATCCAAACCATATCATTATAGTTCATTAAACAAAGCTACCATAAACCCGTATTCTCAACCTCCGAAACATCAAAACAACCTTGTCTATGGTTAAAAAAAAGATCTGGAAGCTGCCCCTCCCCCTCATCTGTGGTGCCTGAGGCTACGGTCCACGTCGACCTTGGTTCCAGGAACGACCCGGGTCAAAAATAATAACTGTTCGCGGCAACCATCAATTTACTACCATCACAATCAAAATAATACAAATTATACTTATCCCTTTTTAGGGTTCCTTATAAAAACTGGTGAGCTGTATTAGTCTCATATTCGTGATTTGAGTTTGAAGTGTGTTTTAACGTTTATTCACTATCAGTATTAGTTACTGTTGAAAATACAAACGCTTATATTTTTTAATGAAATAAAAGATTTGAATACCTAAGTTCATCATGTAATTGCCTAGAGTCAATAGAAACTAGAACTAAAAACTCTTATAAATTACTTGTTTTCACCTTTCAAAATCTACACGGGTCCATCAAACCATCAAAATTGGTATAAAATCCTCTTTTGAAAATTCGATTTCAAAATTGTTAGCCCCATAACCAATCGTTAAGGCGCACATTAAATGTACAGGGCGTGCTCAATTAAATATGTATTAGCGTCTGTTACTGCTCAGCATTTGAATAAATGCAATGCTAAACAGAATTTGCAGTTGCCTGCTGACAATGAAGCCAAGAGAAGTCTTCGTTGAATGGCAAAGTTTGTAAATATAGGGAACAAAGATCCGTGGAGTTGCATTTGAAAATGTAATTGTATTAATTAGACAAATCTTCACGCTGTTCTCGGCTCTAAATCTTTATTCAATAAGGCAATTAGAAGGGCTTTGAATAGCAAGTTGCTTTGCTACCCACTCGTAATGTTGATTTCCCTGATAAAGATTGTCAAGAAAGGGAAGATTTTAAGCAATGCCAGCCGAAGTGATTATTAGATGAAGGAATCAAAATTTTAAATATAAATGAAGTCGCATATGTAAACAAAACAGTTGTTTCTGATGACAATCAAATACATTAGAAAAATCTATAGAACGGAACTCATATCATACATCTACACATCATTCCACACCAAGATTAAATTAAACAATGTTGTATTAACATACCAAAGGCATTCCATCTAAAAAAGATAACGGACAACAGTTAATGATACTGTTATAGGTTAAAAGAAAAATACATTACAATGACCACAATGACAAAGATAAAAAGTAAATATGGGCTCTATTGTTGGAGTAATACTAAACAAAGGTGACATCACGGTGGTACCGAAAGTGACGCTGGATGATCGAATTACTGAAGTGGAGATATGAAAACAATAGGCCTGTTACGGTTTAAACCGGAATGCTGTAATAGACAGGAATGCTTTAGCTCCCAATATAGAAACGTGTTTTAGTATTCACTTTGAGAAATCTTGATGAAGCATTTTATGTGAGGCTTATCAGAACTGGCTTTTAGACATGCAGTTTCTTGCAAGAAAAGTTTTAAGCAGTCGTAAATATGGTTTTTACTATAAGAATTTTAACCTCTTTATAAAATTTTCGAACGTTTGAAAGATATACTTTAGTTCTAGAAAGCAAAGATCAAATGAAGGAACAAAGGTACTAATAGGGTACCTATAAGATACGCCCATTCTAACTAACGCCTGAACTAATTTGATGACTTCTCACCTCAACAAAACAAGAATTACATACTGATATCTTGACAACCTAATACAAACGCGTGATTAGTGAAACAAACACTCACAATAAGATTAGGGCAAGATTAGAAACAATGAATAATAGTTCTTTTCAATTGTTACAAGCACCTGCGAAACTAAGGTCCTTTGTAATCGGATAGCGTAGTGGCACACGACCAGTGGCGCATGCGCACACTTCGAAGAACAAATCTGGCTGGATCCTTCCTGGAAATATTTTTGACTACCTACTCTAATATTAACTGCTCAAAGGGTTAGGCGGGACAAGATTATTATAATAAGGAAGGAAACAGAAAGGTAGATGACATTCTTAAGAGTAGATCTTTGCCCTGCAGTGTAAAATGAATAGGATTACGATAATTTGATAAATATAGAGTTAAAAAAAAACAAAACCTAACCTAGTATGTAGGACGATAGAAATTATTCAGATATCCGGAAAATATTCATAGTAAGACCTCAATATAATTCAAATCGAAATAATTGAATCATAACATGCAAAAATATACATAGCTATACCTGCCCGTAGTTTACCTAGTACATTAATTCCCAAAAGAGTGATACATTTTTCCTTAGCGCACGCAACCGCATTCCATGTTACAAAATTAGTGGCATGAGTAGGTTCTAGGAAGCGACACGAGAAATTTTATGCTTCTGCGAAGGACTGATGTCTTATAGACCAAGTCTAATTCTGTAATCGCACGATACGACGGAAATACCTGGAGTGTATGCAAAAATACTGTGAGTGCAGGACAGGATACAAAAACTTTAGATTTTGAAGCCAAAACTTTTTGAGCTCTCTGAAATGTTTTCTAAATGGTATTTTTTATAATTCTACCAGGTTCTGAATACGTAACTAAATATTTCTTACTTGTTTTGCAATATACTTTGCCCTAAGCAATGTTCTCTTTCTCAGTACACGATTGAGTAGATTTCATCACTTAGCTCTCATTAAGGCCTTTTATCGAGCACAAAATACAATCGTCGATCAAGCTTATAACAAAGATTAATCCGTTACTTTATTTATCACCTTTAACAAGAACAATTATCACAGCTTGTTTCTAGGTTACGTAGGCGACGTTCCAATTAGAATTCTATACGAAAGTTTATTTGCTAATTAGTAAGCACGATTTTATTCATATTGCTAAACTCTTTGGGTAGTGCTAGTCACATCTTCTTTGCGCAAACGCGTCCATACTAGACTTGAGCATGTATTGCACGATTGAGCAAAGTTAAATTTTCTGCTCGACTTTTTTTAGGTTCACTTTATGCTTCAGGTGATAGAGGTTCTTTTTGCTTGAAGCGTATGTTGTCTGGTAGTAGTGTTTTGTTTTAATTGTGTGCACATGCTTGCACGTCCCTATAGTGGCGAGGCTTCTGTACTTATACTCGAGATAAGTCGATGAATTTTTATATGCCACTCGCATGCTCTCTGCCATGTTAGAATCAAACGACTTTGTTAATACTCGTATAACGATGGACGTAATATAAATGTTTCATTGTGAAAAAGGACTTGACAGATGATTTAGAAATCGTTACCGAAAAAGAAATTCAGAAAGTATATTTCAAACATACAAGGTTACATTTTATGGCTCAATAAGTTTCAAGAAAACCTTGAATAAAATGACATAATACAAACCAATATGAAGGAACTCACAAATACAACAAAACCCATTTCAAAAAGCTATAGTACTCTAGCATTATCGGTTCAAAGCTCCAAGACGATTTGCGACTTGACTAGACGTGTCCTATCTACAGCTAAGTGACTTTGATGGCCTGTTCAACTATCTACTATGATAAAACTCTCGTAAAACGTACAATATGCACAACTTTACTGCTTATGTCTTTGTTATCTTAAAAGTATGAAATGGAGCATCAAGTGTCGATACCGATTTACGATGTGTGGATCGTTTATGAGGTCATAAAAGAGCCTCTCGGTTATTAGTGTAGCTTCATATTTTTTTACTTTAATTTAATATTTTAAATGAATATCTTTTAATATTGTTAATCCTTTTCTAAAGGCATCATCAGTTCTTTCAATATCTTTTCTATGTATTATATTTTTATTATTATCTTCACATTTTTTCAATACTTAAGTTTTGCTTGCAACGCCTTAAACATACACTAACTTAACCTTGACTTCTTCCAACAATTCCCAAAAAGAAAACTCATGTTTTACACCAAACTTAAAACAGACGTGAAAACCTGCGCACGCGTCTATTCGCGGAACAACTCGCTACGCAGAATTGGAGCGCCTATCGAAAGATTGACTCACGCATCGGAACGCAATATCCGATCACTTCGATGTGTTTGCACGCAACGTGTATTACAATTTCGTGGTTAACGTGTTAGAAAGGT
This sequence comes from Mythimna lalbum, assembly GCA_949319445.1. NCBI lineage: Eukaryota > Metazoa > Arthropoda > Insecta > Lepidoptera > Noctuidae > Mythimna > Mythimna lalbum. The sequence continues at coordinate 10,340,752 of OX439357.1, read as the reverse complement.
ATTTGACCATTGCAGAAGATGTTTGGGCGGTCCAAAGCATTAATCTTTATGGTCTTCGTATTTCTTTTCGTCTTTACTGTTCCATTCTTATGGCCAAATTTAAACTTATGGTGTATTCTTATGGTTAGGCCCTACTGCTTACCTGGATGTCACCTTTTGGAAACCGATAGCTGGTGTCTACTACAAAACGAATGTACGTAATCAAACGACCCAATGTATAACAATATTCATATTGAAAGAATGGTCTAGTAGTTATTAATTTCATTCTCTCCAGTCCAGCCAAAGCTACTAAAAACTTCTAAGCCTTACAGTTGATATCACAATCTAAAGCAAACTCTGACCAAGACGGCCATATCATAAATCCTTAACCACTATATCCTGATGTGTCTCGCTTTTACAGCGTGTTTGACCATCTGATTCATGCAGGTTGTTTAACCTAATAGCTTGAAGAGTTATGAGAAAAGATACCGTTGTGGGTTACAATTTCCTGGGCAGATATTTTCTGTGCCTACGAGAATGTGAATAAACTTGAGATCAATATAGTATTGTAACCGTAGAATACAGCCTAACAAGTACATATGGATAGCAAAAACATGAACTTTTTCATTGATTCCATTCTCTTTGAGACACATTTCTTCAAAATTACTAATATCCCAAGATTTTATAATTTCTTATTTTGTAATTTCATAAATTTTTACAAATATTTCTCAATTATAATTACCCAACTTGTAAAGGCAATTCTGCGTTAGTTCAGGTATGGTCACCCCTTCCGGCCACAGTTCATCTTGCGACACCTACTGTTTACATATTTTTGAGCACCAAAACACATGGGGATTACATAAATGATGCTAGAATGCCATTTTCTTGGTATTATGACTAAGCAAACGTGTTATGCGAGCTTTATAGCGAGATAGAATATCTACAAACTATTTTACAACATAACTTTATTGTTAGAAAACATTGAGTCATGTTAGAAGCTCAAATGTCACCGTTTCTAGGTAACATGTGGAAATTGCAGAATTGAAACTGAAAGGGGACTGAATCAAAGCAGATATGGTTCCAAAAATTAACACGTAATATTCGTAAATAAAAAATTATCAAAACAACAAAGCCCAAACAAAAGTAGCACACAAATTCTACATCGCTCATCCAATACGAGTATATAACCGAGAAACTATTAACCGTATGACATTTGACAGAAAGCATCTAGCAGACATGAAAATAATGACGGAGTACATTATAATCTCCGTACTTCGAACAGATCCACATCAATTTGCGCTCGCGCAGGTCTAAGGTCTTGGGTTACGGTAATTGATCACTCTAATGTATCTTTTTGTTTACTTGCACCGGAGTTATCAATCAATTGACGTCAATTGGCAGAATGAAGGTTATCGTTGATGACTGCTGCTAGTCTATCTAGCGACTGTGACGTCTGTCGCATTCCTATTAGAAATTACTGTGATGATTGGTAGGTATTTGAGGTATAAGTGGGCATATAAAAACTGTTAGAGAGCTTTGTTATTAAGAATAATATTATATAAATTCAAAGTTGGGGCGTTATATAAAATTTACTCAGACACACCCGAAAATATTCAGATAAATTGAATTTTACAGCAGAAACAAAGCATTCCGCACCTTTTAAAGCTATAATTATCTACGTTGTAGCAAATTCTGAAATGTCTCGGACATAACAGCCTCAATATTTTGACAGTCGAGAGCAAACTAATTGGAGCTAAATATCAAGGTTCATTCGTTGAAATTATGTTAATTTAAATATCATTTCCTTCAAACTGAAGAATTTGGTCTACGGTATTGTTAGTTAGTTCAAATAAGGTAATTTGAAATAGTCAAGTCCTTTTTAAAATCGTGACTTATTTGGAACTAATTCCTAAAGTTGAATTAATTAGCCAAAATGGACCACTATTAACTTCACCTTTTGAATCTAGTCAATTTAATTCTGAACGCAATAACAAAATAAAAAAATAATCCGTAGATTAAGTTTTTTGAGACTCACGATTCTAAATAAACATCTCAAAAATACATTGCGAAGGTAAAATCACGTATGTTCTCGCTAAACGAATGCAGATTCGTCGTGATAACGGTGTTCGGAGTGCGAATGTGGACGTGAGATGTTTGAAGTCCATAACCTAGTATTCATAGGTAACAGGAAACTATTCCAAATGGCCTCCTATATGGTTTTATCATTTTCTCTGATTTCACGCCAAACCCGAGAAAGTTGAAGTCAGAAATACTTAACCTTAAATGCCTGATAGGAATCAAGATAGCTTTATGTAAGTCCACACAATAATTTGGAAATTAATTCAAGCACATACCAAAGAATTTTAAATGCAGTTGCAATGACACAGAAATTAAACGACAAAATATAAATTAACCCTGACGACGCGAAAAATATTTTGTTGTTACAATCAAAATTACAATCAGTAAGTAAGGAAGTGTTCTTAACCTTTGCTTGTCATTACAATTGCGATAAATATTGTACAGGTAAGCAATTGTTTGTAAAACCCTTATATTATTGTTATTAATTTAAGTATCATTGATCTTAGATCTACAAACGACTTTAACCTTCATATGCGTCAACTTGAGTATTTTGAATTATATTATCTTTGGATTTCTTTGGATGATGGATAGGTATTCACTATTCAGTAATCCTTCAAGCGATCGGTATATAAAGACTTTTAAAGTAACAAAAATTACATGAAAACACACAGTATATTCCAGAAACTGACTTCCACTAACTCAAACAACAAGTATCTTTTACCCCACGTTGTTATTTAATCCAAACGATGAGAAATTAAAACTGAATTGCGTTCAACTTCGCTTCCTGACTGAACTTTGATCCATCAAGTCTCGTCTCATTGCGTGCTCAATTCGAAACAATACCGCAACCACTTATCTCTTATCTCTATATCAGCGCACGATCGCATTCCATCGTTATCTGCCGGAGAAGCCACTAAACGAGTGTTTAATATGCCTTTGAGCACATAAATTACGGATAGCCCAGTTTCATTTAGTTTCATCACATTTTCATTATTAGGTTGACCTTTATTTGGGTTTTTTAATCTTTGTTACATTTCTTTAATTATAACATCATCAAGTGGTACTATAATTTTTAAATTATTTCGCTTTTCGTCCACATCTAAATTAGTACGAGTAATACTCATTCGTATAACAACTATGTACATTTCAATACATATATGCATTCGTGTAGGTATGTCACTCAAGCAAGATAAGACTTCAACCTTTGACAATGGCAATATACATTGTATTTATTGTTAACTATTAACTTGCATAATAGACAGTAGAGCGATATTATCACGTTTCCACTCTAGATAACAATTTCACATGAATACGGTGCTTGAATAATTTTATATTCATCAACCTCTCATTACAGGAAACACTCGAACCAAAGTACTCTTGAAAGGTTCATTGGAAGTAGCTTCTGCCAGCGACTTTGCCCACTTGAAAGTAGAAAATTATCTCAAGGAAACATGTTCCTGGGACAAAAAGTATACTATGTATGTATATGTGTATTTCAAGCCAGGGTCCAGGGGTTCACCCTAACCAACATACATATTATAAAGTTTCGCCTTTTTAATACATATTAGTGGAAGACCACATTTTACATTAATGTCAGAAAGTTAAGCGGGATGGAAGTTATTGAGTGTTTAGCAACAACAGTAGGCAGTGTTACGGTGAATACACATAAAAAGGGTCACGGCAATGCCAAATGACATTTAAATCCATGAACTTGATGGTCGTGTACCGCTACAGAAAGTCCAAATGACACACAAAACGAGGCTAATTCTGTTTTCTATTCCCACCGCTGTCAATATGTTGTATTCATGTACAGATGCTCCTCCCCCGCGAGTGGGCAGAACTTTATGGTACTCAACTGTGTTTCTCATACCAAAACAGTTTTCTCGAAGATACTGAGAACTTGAGTGACAAATCCACTTATAGTTCGCGATACTGAATAATTGCAATTAAATTAAACACATCTTCACGATTAACAGATAATGTATACTGACCACACATTGATCGTGAGCCCCAAGATTACATCAAAAGCAAAAAAGGCGAGCCAATTTCTCAGCCAACGTCATAAGTTTTTTTTTTTGCTGTCCTATTCTGTCCCGCTCCTAGGTAAAGGAGTGAAGGACCACTCCTTCCACTTATCGCGAGCCCGCGCTTCCTCCGACATAAGTTAATTGAGTTAAAATTAAATCCAATGACATTGCTCCAGTGATACAAGCTAAAGCGTTTATCGATGGATGTCCGATAAGTAACAGCTGCCCTCGATAGACGATGAAGTCAAGTTGAAATTATCGACAACATTGCCTTCGTATCAGCACATTAAAATAAAACTGATCGATTGATGAACCAAGATAAACCATTAATACGATACAGAGTAAGTGCTTTGAGACCTGGACGGCAAATTATCGCGGGAAATACACACGCTGGTTAAATGTTAATGTTAAATTAATTTTTAGCATCTCAAGGTATGATTAAGTTAAAAATATGTAAAGACCAGAGCAAATAATAATAAATTTGAAGGTTTTCAAGTTGGTATAACGATTTTATACTTGTTTTAATGTAAGAACATAGATGACAAACTAGACGCTTTATAGTTTTGGTAATTATACAGTTTACACTGATATACCTATTTCAGTGCTTAGCTTAAATTATATATGTTTTAATGGGGTTCCAATTGAAAATGTCATCAGTACAATCGCTATTGCTATGAATAATCCTCTGACGAATGCCAAAAAGAAGGTACTAACCTCGAGAGCCTCCTGTGCTGTGTGGAGGTACTCCCTCAGCATCGCTTCCTGAATGCTGAGCCATTCTAACCTCGGGTCTTCCAACTGCGTCACCTCTGTAACAATTTTTATCATTATATCAGCTTTCTCTAATACAATTACGATTCGCGTCCAATTTGTCTTACAATTTTAAACTATTCTTAAGAACGCCTACATTTGACGATAGATCTACGCTTTCTGTGTCGCGTCATTCATCACTTCCAAAGGTCAAACTTCATGGCTTATCCAAATTGTTTTTCTTAGTCTTACGTAGTTATTACTTTGAAAATCTCGACCTATTTGATCAGAAATTACTCAAAGCAAAATTTTAATAAATCCGATTTCTCTGTGCTCAATTACTTGAAACAAATAAGCGGTAACCGCAAGCCAATATGCGAACGAGATTAAGGTCCTCTTACTCATCGTCAAACTATGCGATACGGCTGCCGATTACCAGCCGATTAATGACGAGACCGAGGTAGTGTTTGATAATGGTGGCATTCAATAAACACTGATAGCGATCGCTTTTACAGTCGATAGTGACATTTGGTACGAGGCTTGGCGTGATTGTAAATTCACGGTCGTTTATCTGAAAAACTGATTGCGAAGTTGACTGTATTTTTGGTAGTCAATTCTATATTGATGATATCTTTTTTTTTCAGATTATTACCATTTCGTATTTATCACAAAAACCAGAGATCAAACATCTCACACGGTAGTGTTTGCTGCTGAGCTTTAGTCATCTACTCTGAGTGACAAAATCATCTTAATAAACATAACTACTCTTACTAGCTGTATCAAATAAAATGACCTACACTAAGCAAATGATCCACATTTAGTCACAAAGCACATAGCGACAGGAACCAATCATAGAGTCAGCCATCATCGGGCAGCTGCATTCCGCCATCATTCGCAGACCGCGTGACATACAAAGTACGCATGCGGCGATCTTTCAATTATTATTCTCAATTCTGAACCCGACAAGGCCGGAACGATTCTACAGGCAGATTGTTACTCACTTTATATCAGATTAGAGAAACAATGCCGTCGAAATTGCTATGTAATTTGGCTACTGTTCGCGATGAAGGTTAAGTGATAGTGGTTAATCAAATAGGTAACGAATAAGCAACTCATGATTAATGATTCTTTCTGATCTATAAGGATTTAAGTTAGTATTTAAAACTGTTGGTAAGACTGATTGTTGCTTGGTAAATGACTGGACTAATTAGCGTCTGAAAAGCGAAATAGTAACCTAGAGTTCGCGACATTTTACCGTAGACATGAAATAAACTATGCCACTAATAAAATCCGATCCTATGTCTGACAAGAAAAATCACAGACAAAACGTGCCCTGAAAACATTAACATTACATATAATACACACATTTTAAGGTGAGAACAAAGAAATCAAAGTCACGTCGCAATTAATTATTCAAAGAGCTTCTTTCGAAAACCGATAATAAACAATATCAACGTTGAATCAAACCCGAAGGACCATAAACTAGTAAAGCACGTGACTTTGATTCCTTTGACGGTAGAAATTGACCACACACAGCCTAAATTATTGATATTCAACCTCACGAAGTTAACGCACCTATAAACTATGTGACTGATGTAACTCCTCTAAAAAGACATGCAAATGCAAGCGATGCCACCATTGTTGAATAATTAGTAAACAATCAATGAAAATTCTATGATAGACATCGTGGAATTCAATTACAATTTTAAATGTAGTCCTGACGCTGAAACTGTAAACGTATAAATAATATTAAATGCAAGAAAATTTAATACCTACTACTCAATTCCAATTAACCAAGAAAGCGAACTCAAAGTATCAAATGAAATTCTCAACACAGCGCGGTGTAAAATAAAAGCTGGTATGAAGCGTATAAATATTGCAGGCTTATGCAGAAAATAGGTATGGGGGAGATCGCATACCTTGATAAAGAACATGGATGCTGTAAACTAAATATGTAAAGTGGTGGAGGCATTAACAAAGTAACATATGCATATTTACACAGGTATGCAAACCACCAGGTTCAAAGACTTAAATACTAGAAAAATATTAAAATTAATTGCACCGCTCATTTTAAACAAGTTCCAACTTCATTATTGCTTGTCCTTTTCTATTGACAACTGTGATACGATCGTTAATGAGTGTGTCAATGTTTTGTTGATCTTGTAAGATTATTTCATTGCCAATTTGTCTTTGAATCGGCATGTTAATATTTATTTTATTTATGCTATAATCTCCATGTGATAATCTTGGTCGGTCTCGGTTATGGATGTTACTTAAATGTCAATTATTTCTCATTCGCTTTGCTCTTTCATTTGCAATCAATGCTTTACTTACTGTAAATTAAAATTACTTTATTACTTTGTTTTTATCTGTAAGATTTGAATTAACTGTTTGCCAGTATGCCTTCAGCAGAATTATTTAGTTACTTGAACACGGTGTGCGTGTAGGAAATTTTCTCAAGCAAGTCCTAACATTCCAGTGAATTTATATTGACTTGCATACAGTATCTAACAGCGCAGGCACAAAATATATATGGTTCTAGAAATATAAACTAGGATCCTTAAAGCTTTGTGTAGGAATTGAACGGCGAAATGTTCAAGACGCGGCTTGTCCTAAACCCCTAGCTCCGAAGCACATAGAAACTAAAGGAGACGTATGTTTGAATGAAAGCTATCAAGATCCCATCTGAATACTGGGAAACTTGAACTGGGCAGCGTGAACCTCTTTAATCATTAAACGCTACATTTAATGCGAAAAATGCATAGCTAGAGGAGCTTCGAAGTAGATTGGCTTTTATTTTCATTATTACGCTAACGACGGGCCACGTTAGTGATGAATAATGTTATCCGCAAGGCATTCTTCAAGAAATGAGCTTTTAAATGATGGGCGAAACATTTGTAACGTCGTGCATTTTCATATCTAATTTGACCACATTATTTAGCCGTTTTACTACGCTACTTCCAATGTAATTCGCTATTATGGCGACGTGCTTAACTACTTAAGAGATATAATTCTGTACGTGTTACTGTTTTATCAGGAATTTCTTTACGATCGGCATATATTGTAAGACTGTAATGGTACGGTAGATTCCTTTGGGTATGCTGATCGTGAAAAGCAGTTTGAGGTTCGACTAATAAATCCATATATTTGATTTAAAATTCCTTGATAACATGTATACACGAATTCTGAAATGGAAAAAGCCCATTCTACCTATACTTAATTAACTGGACTCAGAGATTCAACTATAAATAATGATAGAGTTGAAATTGCACAAACAGTAAACGAAACAACCATAATAATTAAAATCAAACATTAAAAGGCAATAGAAGAGAATCTTAAAATGAGTAACACAGTAGTACCTAATAAAATACAATCAAATAAATATTTTTAATTATCAATTAACATTGAGGAGAATTTATGCAATGGCGTCGATGCTATGGGTAAGCTATCAAGTCATCTACACGCGTAAAACACCATGGGTACCACAAACGAGTTAGGAGTCATTTGCATTTTGTATTGAATATTGCAAATGGACACCTTAGGGCTACTGTGCAGGAATTTATGAATATACAAAGCGTTTTTGAGTTATTTTTGTACGAGAGTTGGATGTAGTGACTGTATTTTTACTTGGCCAAGTAATACGTAGTCATATGAAAAGTAGTCATTATTTCCATGAATATTATAATTTTGGTTTTCATTGATGCAAATTATATGCGAGTCACAGGAAAATATAAATGAAATTGTAAATATGTATTAATAAATACTATTCAATTGACTTGACTTATCTTTAAAGTTGTGGTATTTCGCTTGAACTGTCATTACGCATTATAATTTTTTCACTGTATATAGAAATTGTTTGACTAATAAAATGAATATAACGTAAAACAGTAATAACATCGTCGACATAGCAACCCTATAACGATATAATGGTAAAGCTGCATGCACGCATGTAGCCTACAACTTATGAGAACAGTGCCCTACACAACAACCCACTAAAATAAACATCCAATTTTCTCCCAACACATTTAAATATAGTTAGAATATATAAACTGTATAGTTTAAGTAATGACAAAAGTGTAAATTGTTATTTAAATCGTGTTTAATTTAAAAAGCGCGCAAGCCTGTTTTTCTTTTGTGATAGGATCAGTAATGAAACCTATTTGAATTCTTTCGCATAATTTGTTCTGAATGCCTCTGTATAAATTAGCTGAAGACAAAATATTCTAGTTCTTGCAACTTTACCCAACAAATACTTTTAATGAGCTCAGAGGATATATTTCTTTGCTGGAGTATACAAGTTTTACAGTTAAAGACATAGATGGCAGCACGCATTTCTAAATTGCTACCTTACTAATGTTTAAGATTAATTTAAGTATACGTCAATGATGCAAAACCCAGACTACCCTTCAGATACCGTCAATTAGAAACACAATAGTAAGACAATAGATGCGCGGCCACCGGTGGTCGCTTGGGGATTCATGAATTAAAGCAAATATTTATTGTTGCAGGTTTCAGTGCAATGTTTATTTTCAAAAAGTCAATATTGTTTCTCGTAAGACAAAGTTACTTTGTGTTATTCCAATCAATATGAAAATCAACTATTTACAGAAACGTCGGCTGATCAGCTTCTAAAAAAAGTATAAAGATTTACTATCTCTTTCTATCTCTTTAAGTCAAGTGTAGATATTTAATTAGACAAGTCGGCTAATGATGATAGAAAATTATGTCAATATCCTGTTCTTTTAAGACTCAGTCGCGACAATATGTCTATTAAAAAAACAGTTGTTGATATTCTATTTCCTTCAAAAAATGTAAGGTAGTCAGTAGTAGTCACGAAAATTCGGAGAATCGTATCAAAAATATTTTTAATCTTATCAGAATAAACATTGTTGATAGGTTACGTCGCAGACTGTACTTAAACAATAATTGCTGCATTCATACCTATTAATTCATAACAACATTGATTAATATCACATGACGTACTTTCATCATCGACTGGCGTAGTAAGAGTAGTATTGACGTCCGTGGAAAATTAGATGACATAACATTTTAGTTTTTCATGCGAATGAAACGGTCTTTCTCCGTCGACTCGTAAATTCTCAACGCTAGCCACCATTACTGTAGAATACAGCAGCGAGCGAGCGACGCCTCAGAAATTAACACCGAAAAAACATAAAAACTAACAAGCTACGATCAAAAGCCGATCCGATCAGCAAGAGTTGATGGGTGGTCTCAAAAAAAAAAGTAAGAAAATGGCGGAAAAGTTCTACGGTCTTCATAAATAATGCATAAGAATGCGTGAGCGTCGTGCGAAAATGTACAGCGTGCGTTTGCGCACACCGTTATCGGGTGTTCGCGGGTCGTCAGATATCGCGCGTTTTCCATCTTATAGCGCGGTCATTATTGCCTTTTTACCTTTTATAGCGTCGTGTAGATAGATAACTATATTGTCGTGTTGAAAGTTTTTGACAGTCGCCATAAAGCCTGTTAGAAGTCATTTATAAACTGGATTTAAGTTGCTTCTTTAGGAATTATTTACTGTTGTAAATGTGATTATCTTATTTGTTTGACATTGCCGAGCCTAGTTTTAGTATGTTCTCAGCATTGCTGTAAAAGGCGGAACGAAATATGGTAATAGTAAAGCTGCAGAAATATTACTTTTGCCATATTTTTATTTATGGAACCTTGGCACAATGCCAAGGTTTTTAGGCCATGACTTATGCATTTGAATTGTCCGTTTATAAAATTTTCGCAGTTACTGTGTGTTATGTTAAGTTTAGATTTTCTGTTAGGAACTTTTTATTCATAATATTCATACCGGGCATTACGCATTATAGAAATGTATTAAAAATTCAAAACAACACGTTTATTTTATCTGCATGTGAGATTACACGGTAGCAAAGCAATATCTATGCAACGACTAATCAATTCAATACGACTCACGAAGATACATTTGCGTAAATAAACGATACGTAAGCATTCCATTCATAACACGACTTATTTAGTGCTCCGCCATAGAATAATCTAAGGATTCACATAAAAACATATTATATCCACGAGTCACGACTGCACGGACGTGCATCCCAACATACGCGCAACGCCATCTATTTTTCGTAGTGTGACGTTAAAACTCTTGCGCATTTCGATTTCAAATATCGAATTCAAGATGGTGGCCGCAACAGTCGCAACATTCTATAGGCTAGACATGAATCAACCTGTTCAATAATTCATAGGGAATAACTAAAGCACCGTGGTACTTCATAAGCCCCCCGCGTAGTATATTTTTCACTCGACATACTGAATAATCCAGGGGATAATAAATAAGAGTTAGCCTGTTGTAACCGGTACAAACAATTCATTGTGCTAAAATGAATCATTGCATTGTTAATACAGGACCACTATTTCGCTACTCAGTATGCTAATCTTGATATAGGTAAATTTCTCGGACGAAAATTCGATAGACAGGCTACCAATACAACTGGTTTTTAAGATATTGTCAATGTCTAAAAATACTTTCTTATTAATATGCAGTGAACTCTCCCAAATGACGAAACTATATAACAATATAGTTGTGTTTTTATTTTAACATTATATTCTTGAAAAGACGATTAATCTCAATATTCAAAACACATGCTACTACAAAGAATACTGAGAACAGATTAGGGATCTGTTTTGTCGGAAAAACTGCCAAATAAAACAACAGGTGTTACTCACGATTGACATGATTGATGTAATAACGTCCAATCTGTGGATCGTAGGCCTCCTCCCATCCAAGAGGCAGCTCATTGCCAATGCAGTCCGCGAATGTCTGTGGCTTAGTATATCTGGAACAATAAACGTTTTTTGTTGAGTCTCGGAAACGCTTGTGTACTGTGATCCTAGAATTGAGGCTAGTTGGGAATGTTTTCTTGTGATATTGGAATAGATTGTTGATGAGAGGTTTTTGTGGCGTAAAGAAGTTAATTGGGTGTTATATTTGTTGGTTCTGCATCATATTCTGGCATTTCGGACATAAGCACAAGTTTTCCGAAAGCTTTCTTAACTATAACAATAACTAACCTAAAATGGTTAACTCTTATTAAAAACAGAACTTTATTTTAATACTCAAACACGCTTAAGAAAAGTCGAGTAAGTCCAAAACAAAAAAGCTTCCCATCGAAGGCCTTACATCAGCGTTCTTCCCACGAACAGGGGCGAGCCTATTACTGCGCTTCTATAACTATCATTAAGGTAAAATAATAATAAGCTCCAGTTATTATTTCGAATCTTTCGACTGGATAATTTCACTGGCCATTCGGTAACGTGGACTGGTTGGAACGATTCCGTATTTACTCTGTGTGTAAACATGCAACTGGCCTCCTTTAAACCAACCAATTTTGTTTTAGACGTCTCACAAAAATTCGACACCGATATCTTATGTCTTTAAGAGCTACCAGTTCGAAAATAGATTAATCACCAGACCGTTCAAATCGTTTCGCCTTCAATCAATTTAGAAGTTACGGGATCAAGAGGACGCGGTCAATATCATTGGATTTATACCAGTCGAAATAGCACCTCGTTAGTCAATCACATCGTTCAAAATAGAGGCAATTAGGTTACGAATTGGTGCATTATATAGGACGAAGAAATCGCCGTGAGTATTAAAAGCGAGAATATATTTTACATTAAAGATTTTCTGATTCAAAATGTAATGTTACGAGCGCGATGGAATTATAGATAAAACATAGTATCGAACAAAAAACAGGTGCAAGTTTCTAGATTCAAGTTGTGCCTAGGCGTGCAGATAATACAGGCAGGTTGTGGCATGAGAATAATTAATGATGGGCGATGCGGGTGCCCGGGAGCTGGCGCGCAGGGCGTGGTGCGCTGGCGCCGCCGACCTGCTCCACTGCTGCTACAATTTCGATCATGATTCACGTACAACCAGTTCACCAACAAAAAGCGGACACACTCGCATTTCCGATAGTGACGAAATCAACCGAACGCCGCGTCTCATACGCATCCCACTTAACGGTTTTCGTGACTTTTAATATGGCGTTTATACGGTAGTCGGTTATTAAATAAGATTCTTCGGTTAATTGGCCACGTTTATGTCCAGTTCGGTGTACGTGCAACTTTTGAAATCGACGTTTTCGATGTTCGCGTGATTCTGTTTTACCGTTTGCTGGTTGTTTTACAGTAAGCAATCAAGTAAAGGCTGTTTAATGAGTGCGTATAACTTCGTGTAAGGTTATATTCACATGCAATTATAATAAACACCTTACAGCTCAATTTAATAAATATTTTAATATGTACATACATTCATAAACACACAAGCATAAAATATTTAAAAATTGTTAGAAATCAAGCGTTACAAAAACGCTAAGTATACCTAAATCCTTTACTTTTGTTAGAAAAACATATTGAGATAAAGTCGAGAGGGGTAAATCTTCAATGGAAATTCGTTACTCCTTCCGCACAGCTACCGAATGCGGCGTCCATTTCAAAACACGATCACTCTTATCGAGGTGAGGGGATAGAGGGCGCGTGCGTGTGCGCATCCAATGCATCGGTGTGGGAGCAAGAGGGAGATACAAGAGTAGTAAAAGTGAGCGAGACAAATAGAGAAACAATGTTGCTGCGTTATGGGAGAACGGCAAAACCAGTCCTGTCAGCGGGACGTCAAGACGAGTCGAGTTCTCGGAAACGGTGACCCGTGTCACGGAATCCCTAGCCGCACACACAGGCACACTTTCACACACACGCGTCGCGCCCACGTAAATGAAACACTGGCTCCAATCAAATACCTCTGCGACAGTATTATTGGTGCTATAATAGATAAACATTTAATTGTTTCTGGTTCTATGTCACAAAATCCGCAAAGACCATACTACCGAGATTTATTGCAATTCGTTAGCAAGCAACTCATTTTTACACAGCATAAGGCCGCATTCCTCAGATAGTATTTGAAAAAACTTATCAATGATAATGATTGTATTGTTACATTCAGTTTGTAGATACAAATAGAAGTGTTAACGTAATCTTCGTAGATAAGATTTTACACTTCATAATTATCTTGAATGGAATACCAGTAATATCGGAAGCAATTGTCTAGAATATAAAAAACTATTGCTAGTAGTTTAGAAAACAAAACCTTATGCTTTAGATAATACATATTTGAAATTCACGCCATCTATCGAGATACGTCAGAATTCGGCTACCTGTCTTGAGCGTTAAGTTCAAGCAAAAGTTAATAAGAGCTATTGCCAGAGCCAAAGGCTCTCGTTGTCTTTTATACTGTGATATTTAATCAGTTGGATACAGATTTGAGATTTAATCATACCTACCTACTAATTATATATATATATATATATATATAATAGTTCTTTGTATAATATATGGTAGGTAACTAAACTAACTATGATTGTATAATAGATATACATATTATTAATCGCTACAGTGAACTTCATAACGATCAGTCAACATTCTAACAAATGTAGAAGTCATTAAAATTCTAAATGTTTTGTTTTGGTTTTTAATTGGTGAAACAATTAGGGGTCTATTAAATTACAATTTTACATCAGTTAATTGCTACAATATTGTAGTAAGAATGCATAAAGCATAAAAAACTGTACATACTATTTTGAATAAGAAAAACATTGTCCTCTATTTTTTTTGCAATCATGTCCGACTCACAATTATATAATTTGTTCTACTTTACCACAGTCTCTGTACAAGTTTTCACATATAATACAGTTTGCAAGAGAATTGAGTTCACACACAGCTGTATCGCGTAATCGATGCGAATAAATCCGCGAGCTATGCCGTGCGATATGCCAGTGCATCACAGTCTCATTGGAAAATAGCGCGGGAGAAGGCCAATGTACCGCCGTTCAGCAGCCACAAATAGAAACACGAAGGTTGCTGCCCGCTTTGGACTATTTAGTTACATGCCCCTGCAGATTTTAACGCCATTGCAGGTGTAAAACCTCTACCAAGTTCCTATATTCTTAAAATTCAAACGTTATTTCAAAACAATATATCAGCCAAATCTCGTTAATGTCTTCTCAACACGCCAAAGAACCAAGAGGCTCACCGTAAATCTAAATGATTAGACTATTAGTCATGTGTTATCCAAGTATCATTTCGAAAGTCCAATGACCAAATCCTGGATTACGACAAACTTGGGGCACGTCTGGTGGGAGGCGGTGCCATGCTGTCTCACACATATCGACCGACCGACAGACGAACACGCACACCTACTAATGCTCTATAAATACCGCCAGGGAAATATTTTAATCCGGATGGCCCGTTTAATGCACATTCCTTGGGCTTCGGAACAATCTCGATTTTTTTACTCCTTTACTCCAAGAGGGCATTGCCCTACTTAGATTTTAGTCCGTAAGATAATCTGTCATATGAAACTGTGTCAGTAGACACGGCTAAGGATAATAATGTTAGGTGAATAACCTGTTCCTTACAAAGTTATAAGTACCTAAATTCCGACGACGTGATGTCACGTATCCTATGTGCTTATTTAAATAAATCCTCATATGCTTTTGAAATATACTCACGGACAGGAAGATTACAAACCTTCCAATGGCCAAAAAAGGAATCGAGTTAGGGGTCAACGTGATTTCCTCTCGCATTCCGTTCGCCTGACACATTCGTACAACGTTATAATCGAATTAAACACAACTTGCAATTAATTCGTCGAAGCATGCCGACCGGATGATCCAATGCGTGAATATAAAATTTATATCTGAACCGAACCATGCATTAAAGTAACCACATATATAAACATTGTTCGCATCTTGCGTCACGACCAATCACCAAATTTATCCACCAAATTGCCTCAGCAATCGTTCGAAAGTGGTAATTATGTATTGATGGTAAACGCAGCAGGGTAATGTGACGCTATGACGTCATACGTTATTCGATCATTGACAAACGGACATTCCAACGCCTAGTGTTAACTGTGTTGTTGAAACGCACGTCACGTCATTCCCTCCAAGGTCTCATGCTCGTCTTGAGAGACTTGAGAATATACACATATTAAGTGCTCCGATCTGAATAATAAAGCTCTCTTGACACTAACTGCCTTTGGAATCTCGAAATCCTTCTTCTTATTTTAATGAATTATGAGCTTCATTAGCAATATTTCAAGTAAGGAAGTTGAAAGCTGTCTTTAACAGGTTATTTTCCATTACTTTTTGTCTACTATTTGAAATAATTTGAAGTATAGTCAAAATAAACTCGCACATCGAACGTAATTTATACAATTCAATGTTGCATGCTGTCTGTAGAAGTGACGGACGGACGGACAGCGGGTTGCATAAACACTGAATATATAGGGTTTCCGTTTGAATCACGCCGCATACCAGCCGCCTTCGTCACGCCGCCAAGCGGCGCGTGCGACACAATATCATGAGTATCACGACTCCGCTCACAAACATTCGATAATACGATACCTAGTCTAAATAATGTCTATACAGAATGACGAATTATCCGCCGCCCGCTTATAATATCGCCGAGACTCAGGAATTTCTAATTGATATTGCATTGTGGTCACTCCTATTCTGCTGCTTGTTTGAGTAATAAGTACCTACAGTTTGATGAAGGAGATTAAACGCTATAAATCTCGATACAACTTGGACACGACGTTGTAAAAATTGTCGTAGTAAATCAGCTAGTACTCTAATTCGCAGGAACAAAACTTTATGATCGTCGTAATTTATTATTGTATTTTTGTTATTTTTAACGATGCATGCTAATTAATTAAGCGAATGTTATAAAAACTACCCATTCATCGACTTGACTGACCGGTTTTAAAATTTAGATACATAAAATAGAAGGGTACGTCTCATATTGAGAAAACATACACATACATCAATTTTGACGATATCTGTGGCATTCAAATCTTCTCATTATGCAAATATGCAATAGTTACAGAATGTAGAAAAGCAATCACAAGCAGTTGCTCGTTGCAACTTCGAATACCGCCCTCGAAGTATGGCAGAAATGTTGCTAATGGCTTGTAACGATGTTTGCCGGCAACTTCACGACTGCACAAATGATACTTTCCCAGCGGTAGAAAGTCAAACATTAGGTAGGAATGGCACCAAAGCGACTCCATTCACATATCGTTGTTATTAGAGCGGTGTCAAGACCGGAAAGTATGGATTAAACAGAGGCCAAACAAGCAGATATCAATGTGCGCGAACGCATCGCCAATGAATGGGAGGCGCCGGGCTTCTGCGAATGTTTGTTGAGGAACAAAATTCCTCACTCCATTGTTTCGTGAATGATCGACCGCGTGGAATGGGGTCGGGGAAATATTTGCGATTTTTACTGCTACACACTGTTGCCAATTTCGTTGGTAATACTACAATGCAGCAGGAAAATGTATTCAGCATTGTAAATGCATGAAGGCGACTAGAAGCATCCATTGCAAATGGAAAACAGCGGAAACGAAGCGTTGACAAACAGTAAAATAATTCACAATTTGCATGGCAGACTATGGGAAAACGCAAGCAAAGGATTTAAAGCTTGATCAAATAAATAATCTAGCTGTAATAAAGGTAAAGATAAGGGAGCAGCTCGATTTACAAATACTATGGAAAAGTTACCAAATGAATATACTGTAAACACAATCCATCGCCGCAAACAACACTATCACCTAATCGCTATTAAATACAGGTGTTTTCGCATACCACACCGCTTACGATCATTTTCAAATTCACAAGCCCAAATAGCTTAGTATTGCTAAGGAACAAGGTACAGATTGGAATGAGAAAATTGTTTATCTGTTGTCGCATATTTCGCCCACGCCCAAACGGCGGGTCGTCAACAATTTATTCAAAATCAAGGATTTGTGCCAGTTCGCCTCACTGTGCCTCTATTTATGGACACCTAAAAATTAAACCATTCACGGTATTAACTTCGGCAATAGGATATACGAATGTACAGATATAAACCATATAATTTGAGAGCAAATAAATTGGATTGAATTAAACGAAAGAACACCTGCTCGAATTTGCATAAGTTTTAGATCATAGTATATCAAAACCTTGATTTATATCTATCTAAATTATTGCAGAGAATTTGAATGTTACTGAATTTTACTATCGCTGCAGTCAGGTATCTTCTAATTATCAGGATTACTAGAAGAATTAAACTCATAAGTATCATCATGGTCACCTTATTAAGTGCGTCGTTAATTACTTTCCCATAAAAAAAAGACTTTCTTTAATGAATACGCCCGTAAATAACGATATTAATTTTTATTAGACGTTTTTAAGTCGAATAGCGGTAAAGTATCGGTTTCGTTCCATCATTCGACAGATTGGTATCGTACATTTTACTGTGGACATTAAATCGTCCCAAACGTTTATAGAGGAAATATTAAATGGGCAACATTCTTAAGCCAGCGACGTCTGGGCGTCCTCCGATAGCTAATCAAACACTCTTATGCAAATCAAGCAAATAGTTACACAATTTTATGAGCGACGACTATCGTCAATTTATCACTCCTATATGGAGAGACAAACACGCAGAAATTCCATCCGACCATTCTGAGGCCCGCTATGTCGACACACCATATTTTGCAAGTTTATTATTGCTTATGCTAACTTCATGAAGTTATGGGGCGGCCGATACAAATACACGTTAAACCTTATATAGAGTTCCGAATGATATAACTAAACAAAAGGTGTAACGGTGTGAAGATACGAAAATTAAAATAGATGTGCACAACATTGAAAAAGTCGTTACAAGTAGGTAAACAACTGCGTTATGACGGCATATAGATAAGAGAGGAATGCCAATTTTGATTAGAAACGAGAACAGAACAGCTTTTATCGCATACTCACATAGATAACTTTTAAACAAGCGTGATTTTAAACACATTTTCGTTATAATAACGATAACTGCTAAACGGATTTCGTTTCACCTTTGAAACACGTTACACTACATCAGGACTAGGCATCGACGATTGTATATTTCCATAATTAGAAATATCTTTACAATTTCTTTGGATGTCAGGTGTTAATAAATTAATTGGATATAGAAGTGCCTCTTTATTGGTTTGGCGCGTCGAGATTCTAGACTTTTTAACGACCATTCGTCTTATTAGTTGTTGGAATCAAAATAAATGTGCAGTGTAGCCGGTGTCGGCGGCGGCGGTGTCGACGCGCGTCTGGGTGTATAAAATCGCCAAGGACATATTTATCTGAGAGGAATGCGTAGAATAAACAATGTTGTACGCTATTTCGCGTCCGTTCGCCGCCACGCGCCGCACCCTGCGGTACACACTCGAACAAATGTTTTGTAAATCTTCTTTGCAAAATATACATACATTTCTTGCACCTAATCAAATTGAATAGGCTCAAAAGTGAACCAATAAACCTATTTAAAACGCAGTCGATTAAAGTCAAGAAACGTTGTAAAATGCCCAGCCCCTTCGTCGTTACGCATGAGGGAGCTCAGAACTTGTGCAGTGCGTGGGAAGCACATACTTGGGTTACACAATCTTGTGAAGATACCTTCGTTAAACACGATTGATTTTATATATTTAATCTTGCTTTAGAAAAACTGTTTAGATGAGATAGACGTTTTTTTGAACCAAGGAAATATTAAAGAAGATATTGAACTACTTCAATATCTTCTTTAATGCTTTGTATTCTAAGGGTTAGAGTCGTAACTGGTATTAGGTACTATAGTTTCTTTAACATAGTCGAGCGTATAAGGAACAATTACATTATAAAATTAGCCATCACGCCACCAGCTACTCAACCGCAGACATGCAGATCGCATTGAAACATTCCAACGCGAGCATCCTTGTATTTCCCACATACAATTTGCCTGCACCTAGGCAAGAACGCATAGACAGCTAACGCAGATTTCACTCGCAACATAGAATTATGCATTAACGATCAACTGAACGCAACACTCTGGTATGCAGTAGAACAATGTACTGGCTTAGTGAAACTGCATTCAACCGATACAATTAAAGTAATAAACACCGTCGAACACAGGTATAAGTTCCCATTCGCTTGTTAATCGACGCTATCATTGTTTTCACCGCTTCCTTACTTAAAGACACAATGAGTAGTTTTTCCTCTGTTCACAATGCGTAGCTGTCGAACACTTCTATGTAGTTTAGCTTTTTCATAACTATTTATGCCGCTCATCTAGTTATGTATCGCACTTGCCTTTGAGATCTGCGAAAACCGCAAAATGCTCATTCGCACGCAACGTCTCGTTACAGAAGCATTTGAGAAGCCACTTATTACCGTAAATGTATAGTCTCAGCGCCCAACGACACCATAAAGATCTTTATCTTGTTAAAACAGCCATATATATTGAAATTCAAGGGCAAATATTTCGTTATAAACGGCGATCTCTCGTCTTCAAAATGAGACCATTACATCTGCATGTAAAAAAGCAGGTCTACTAAACTGACAACATTCTTATGGTAGGTAAATAATTGCATTCTGCCAAAGGCAGTGACGGAGTGCACATTTTTCATAGTACAACGTTTAGGTTCCGTATAAGGTTAATAGCGTCGTATGCGCCCGAGACGTGGCCGGGTTATTTTTAGCATTCATAAATTGGCTTAGTGGCTCGGTTTATTGTGTGCGCGTTTCGCACAAGTAGATGTCGACGTTGGAGTGACATCCGCGGTACCTCCGCTCCACACACCAAATTCTAGGTCAATTTTGACTGCCGTTGCTCTTTTACTATCCACTTGGTTCTTTCAAAACAATGTTCTAAGTGGGCAATTTTGCGATAGTAGCTCTTTGACCCCAATTAACTTCAAAACTTTCAGTAACAATCATTCAAGTTTCTTGGGTCTTGAGCTTTCCATTACTCATTTTTACCTTGCTGTGGGTTGGTTCGGTTATCATGCAAACATGATAACGAAGAACTAGAAACAGAAAAGCCACATCGTCGTATGTTTTGGTGTGCCAAGTTGGTTACCACGTCTCAAATATCATATTGTAAAGTCGACTGTATGGAATGCAGTTTGCCAAAAGGTTCAATAAAAATACCACTTTATGTTTCCTGTGTCAGCAGCGAATTTTATTGTGGTGTCAATGTACCGGGACCAGATTCTCATGTGCCTTCTTAACTTGAATCAATTTAATCCACATTCGCATTTTATGCAGTATTTGTTCAATACTTAAGTCGGTTATAAAATTAAATATTACCGAGATTCCTCTGTGCGACTATAAGTCTGAAATGAAACACAAAATTGTATTAATTCGTCCTGTATTAATCGTTAACTGCAGAAGTTTGCATTGAGTGTCCATTGGCAACTTGACGTTGTAAGTTCATTTGCAATTAAACTGCATTTTATGTTATAAATCTGCAAAACATTAACGGTATTTTGTTTTTATACCACAAACTTTATAGTAAATCTTATTAGCCCGTTATACAACACCATTAGAAACTGACGGTTAGCCTTTTAGGATGTCTCATTTTCCTAATGGTTCAGGCATCACTACTGGTAATTGTTACGCCGTTTAGCATCACCAAAGTGATAATTGGCCGGTTTTAACTGTAACCATGCATTTTCAAGTGCAGGTGTACAGTTTTTAAAGTTAACTTTTAAAACAATGGTGCAGGTGTCGGTTTAACTATGGTAAATAGATACGGCTAGAGACATGATCGGTATTTAATAGGGATGTGTTGTGCAGCACCTGCAGCTTGCTGAGGTGGTGAAGGGGGGTGTGGGGAGACGCGGGGCAGCGGGGAGGGGGAGTGCGCCGCTTTAGAAAGGCGCGACCATCGCCGCAGGCCCGGGCCGCATTCTACGGCCTGTCATTCACACCGCGCAACTTGCCTATGCATTGCATTCCATCTCCCACCGCGTTCTCCACGCATCGGCACCATACACACACGCGCACCTTACGAAACCACCGACCGCACCACCATCTAGACAACATGCCACATTCATTCTTAACACATAAACGCTTCATCGAATTATTTCTGCGCCAGTTCAGCCACTAACATTGCTATGAACCAGTTCCGTGGCCTCATTAGTCGCGTACCGACTGCTCCGCTCACCAAATATGAATCCATATAAAACAAGACCACAGAACACATTCCAAAGGATAACAAATGATAACCATAATTTGTGTTTAGCTCATTTGTTGTCACTAAATAGTGGAATGTCGTGTGAAATCGAGGTTAACTCGCATTTTTACCACCAGAGAGCAGCAGTCGCGGCGAAGGAACAGTTTGTTTTTCACGATTTATTCGATTTTAAAGTTATGTTTAACACTTGTAACTTCAACAGAACCAACTATATCACGTGCACTCCCGATATTTACGACCACAACACTCAAATTCAATCAGAAAACATTAGAAATCGCATTGGAATGTAAAGTTTTGACATGGGGCTCTTACGGGTTAACACTTCTCTTTGGAAAACTTACCTGTCTCGCGGGTCGATCCACGTCGTTTTTCTACTGTTGTGATCGATGAAATACAGTTTTCCGTCAAAGTCCCTCGCGTAATCCCATCCGTCGGGCAAGGGTATCTCACCGTTTCGTCTCCTTGGCATATTTCACTGATTAAATCCATTCAAACGAGTAACGAAGCACACTCGCGAACTAGCTACACGGCCATGTTGAATACCTCATTACGAGGTGTGACGTCACGCGGGATCGGCCAATAGCGGCGAAGGGCCCCCACGATGGAATGCGGCGCGTACGCGAGCGCGAACACACGAAGCGGTTCCGTACGTCACTCGAGCGATAGGAACGATACACGCGACCGCACCACGCGACCCCGCGTCGCCGACTAAACCCCGCCGACTCGCAGCCACGTTATCACCGCACATGATAATATTCACTACCAGCACCTACTGTCTAAATGCATTCCTCGACCATCTAATGTTTACATTACATGGTCTACTAGTGCCGACTGACTGATGCTATGTACGGTGCGGAGACTATGAAACGAACTGGCAATGTAAGCAAAAAGTAGGTAGGTACATACCCATTCAATCTATTTACGATTCCGCTGTATAAATATGTATAGACGGGCGTGTATACGTATAGATCGCATTCCACAGCGTATGTACGTATATACGGGCATACATACAAATTACAGATATGTACCTACATAAGTAAGTATGTTTATCTGTCGTTATAATAATATTGTTGCCATATTATATACAACTTACTGTGTTGTGTTATGATTATCTTGTAGTTTTATGTGACCTACTAATTTTGATCTAACATAAAAACTTAGAAACAAGGTTACTACTGAGTTACTGACATTCTTTCGACGGAAGTAATATTTTAGCATTTAGTGTTGAAGACCTATTAACATTCTTTAAAGAGTTTAAGAAAAACAATAATAAGTTTTTTTTAAGCTTACCTTTGTTTTAGAAACAAAGCACTAATGAGCCGATCAACCAAACAAAACATCTAGGTACCTATTCATACAAAAGCATTTTTATCTTATCAGGGTTTACAAAAATACTTGTTATTGTTTATTTTTCACAAATATCTCAACTGCGTTCTTCTTCTTTTTTCATAATAGACTTATTTGTGATTTTTATTAGTTTAACCAATCGATTTAAGCGATCGCATACGTGAAGGATTGTAGAAACATAAAAATGATTAATTTTGAGCAGTAAACGTTCGCTTCAATTAGTTTCAACCATAAAAGCATTAACAATGGCAATTGACTACCTTTTAATTCTTATTGTGATTATTTATTAAGTTCAGGAATCAGGAGTGCTTTGTAGGGACAGTTATTCAGATAGGTCCAAAGAGTCTTTTTGTGTCTTATTCGCCAGAGACGTGTGTTTGCGAGTTATTCACTCGCACTCGACTTCATCTTACTCCATCTCGTTTACCTAGGTTTTCACTTCACATAGATGACACAAGAGCTGGCGAGATGGAGTATTTGGTCATGGATGTGCGACCCTGGCGGAAAACGCGAGTGTTTGTCGGATATATCTAAAGTAGGCGGTTAAAAGGATAAGCTGAAAGCGCCAGGATAATCCGAAAATTTAAATTTTCAAATTTTTTTACATTTGCAGTTTAGTGTTAAGATGTATGTTGATTAAAATATCATTAGCGGCTGTAACTCATACCAAATTATTAACGGGATATTTATAATAATTATCGTCTATACAATCCTCTCAGCCCTGATTGGCAATTTTTTGAAAAAGTTTACCATCTACCTACATACGCGATTTCAGTGGCCAAGTGCCGGTCAATCTATTCAACCAAATATTTAATGCTACTTAAGAATTTCAGGAAATTATGATTAGATACCAATTTAACAATAATAATTTACCTCTTTATCAGCTAATAAGAATAGTTTTTATTGTCTACCAAAAGTCCCAAGCAAAACTCTGTCTGCCTATGTGTAAGTTATCGCAAAAATATGATAAGTAAGCATATCATATACATTTTTGTTGTACGTATGTATTACTTTCCTGTACAAGAGAATATGTCGTGAAATAAGAAAAAATTTTTTACTCTCCTGTAAAATTTGTAATTATGCACATTCGAAACTTCACCATATAGGTGACGATGCATACAATATTTTTATTTGCTGAATGAAATAAATTTTGACGCTAATAAATAAATATGAAAGAATTTTAAAATATAACAAAGTTATAAAGCTTCAAAACTGCCACTGAGAAAGAGAAGTCAGACTAGAAATTTAACGTCAAAATTCATCACGCCTGTATGGCCGCCATAGAAAACTGCGCCTTGGGGATTATATTTATTTAATTGTGTTTGTCTCGTTTGCTTTTCTACCAATTTTGATATTGTTTTCACAGTTAGTATTATATTTTTGTATATTTATTGATAAACTGGTTAGTTAACAAATATTCATACATATTCATTATTTGAATTGTCTACCTAATTAACCCCATTATAAATAGACACTGGTGTGGTTTAAATCATACGATGGGCGTTGTATTTATAATTAATTTAATTACAATCTAATAGTTTTTTAAGTATGTGGATAGTAAATTTAATTTGCTGTGTCAATATTAATACTAATGTATTTAGTAATTAACCCTTCAGATACCGTCAATTAGAGACACAATAGTAAGACAATAGATGCGCGGCCACCGGTGGTCGCTTGGGGATTCATGAATTAAACTCCATGCGATTAGACAAATAAATTTAACTTTTAAGTAAATATCGAGCCTTACTACGAAAAACGTCGTAAGCACAAGACACTTGGTGCTTTTGCAGGAAGAGTATTTTCATTAGCGACATAATGATCTATTAGAATTGGCATTATTGATATTTTATCACAAATACTTTTTAATTAGGGAAGAAAATACCCTTTTGCTAGCAAAAAAAAAAACCAATAGCATGACTTTTGAATATCATTGTTTATTGAGGTAGGTA
The DNA here is from genome assembly GCA_949319445.1 of Mythimna lalbum. Taxonomy (NCBI): domain Eukaryota; kingdom Metazoa; phylum Arthropoda; class Insecta; order Lepidoptera; family Noctuidae; genus Mythimna; species Mythimna lalbum. The sequence goes on along the minus strand of OX439357.1, from coordinate 10,315,542 downwards.
CACCTTGATATTTCTGAGCGTATTGGCGTAATGTTATGTTATGAAATAGTGTTAAAAATAAACAGACATGCAATCCCGGAAGATTTGCTATCATTCATTGAAGCGTTTCATTCCAGGGTCTATCTTCAAACTAATAGACCATGGAATAGCTAAAAAAAAACCCGCCCTGGGTCCGCGTGGTGGATTACGGGCTATTCCCTCTTCTAGAGAGGAGGCCTGAGTCCCACCAGTGGGAACATTAAAAAGGCTGATGATGATGACTTTTTTGAATAATATTTTTTTTGTAGACATAAGTTAAGTTAGTGCCAGGAGTTCTAAACGACGTCCATCCTGAGAAAAAAGTTTTTAAGAACCAATTTGGTCTCTATCACAGCGTTTTTTCCGGCCATTTTGAAGGTTCAGGGATAAATGAACAGAAATTATATTTCCGCTGACTAATCTACGGCGAATCCATTATGGAATAGCTGCGATATTGTCCTTCCGTTCCGTAGGTGTGTTTCAATTATGAGTCACATACAAGGAGAATAAGTTAGATGACCTATATCTAATATCACTTGGAATAGGTAATAAACCTGTTCTTCTGTTGACGTGATCTCAATCTCCATCAAGTTGTGAGTAAGAGGAACACCACTTAAATACGGGTAGTGAAAAACTGTCCTTTTGCTGCTATGATCTCACTCAATCACTCTTCATTGGTATGATCGAGAGGTTTCTTTTTTAAGATGGGAAATCATAGAACGACTTCTCTTGCTTTAGGGTGGGGCAGCTGTCAAACTTTTACTGACTAAAACGACACCTATATCCTTCAGCTTTGTTATTGCCCTTTGCGTTCTAGGACCAGAAAATACCCGCAGCTCTATTTGACTGGGCTCCCACGGTGCGTTCACCGTGTCATCGGTCTATAAATGACGAAGTTATAAGGTAACAAACTTAAAAAAAAACATACAACTGAATTGATAACCTCCTTTTATGAAGTCGGTTGTAATAAGTTGTCACGTTGCGGACATTATCGTGGTCACTAATACTTCATCTAGGTATTAGTTAATTTTATCAAGTATTTCATACGTCCCCAAAACATGACGTAAGCAAACTTAAGACCTAGATTCTAGACTAGTAAATAAGGTGACTATCGATCTGTCTTATGACTCGCGTAAGTTATTTATAAGTATCAAGTACCTATTATTATCGATCTATTTTCCGTTATTCGAAAAATCTAGAGTTGAAGAAAACGGGTGTTAGTAAACTGAATTTATACCAGAAAAAATACTGGCCTTCCTAGGCCCTTACGTCCAGAATTGAGAACGACGAGACTACGGAGGCGCCAGGAATCACCTTGTGGCTACCGACACCCGAGGTGTTTCCAGTGGCGGAGCCTCGGACGCGAGGATGTTATTTCCCTCACAATTGCGCCCCATCATCTTCAGTCGCATTACTACTTCACAGAAGGAGGTGACCGCTTTACCAGTCCCACTCACTACGGGCCATGGCACTAACTAGGACCAGGCGTACAAGATCGCCGCTGCCAATCATCTCCATGAAGTGTCTGCAGTGCGTCACCTAAGCAGGGCAGAATTCCGTCGTATCCTCCACAGTGTCCTCCAGGCACTTTTCCGGTCCGGTGAGTACCTGTGTCGGGCAGAAAGCGAGGACGCCGTGGCACCTCTCCAGCCACTTTTCAAACAGGGGACTTACCGCCGCGATTGTGGCGTGCCTAAAGATCCACTCATACTCCCAAACCCTTAGGGATGTACCTACTTCTCTACATAATAAAAACCCTACAAAATGCGGTACCTACCTAACCACGACACGTGATATTTAAGTAAGGAGATAGGTAGTTGAGGTAGACCTATTCATCACAGCAAAAGGTTGTTGCCCTTTTATTCAACACACCCTAGGGAAAACAGGGTTGCCTATTTACGTAAACAGCAAAAGCTAAGGTTAGGTATTAAAGCTCCGCAAGACGAGCGTTACGTGGCCGTGCGACTATGATGCATCAACAATCAACAGACAACACACGTTTACATGTAATAGGGTACTTTCCAGAGTCAAAATAACTACATTTTATTTAGTGCGTATTTTAGATTATCAAAAAAAAAATTGGACACATATTTTTTTCTTTTTTCGATTAAACAAAAAATAACATAGATATAGCCCGTTCAAGTTACGTGTGACGGGTGACGTCACACGTAACTTGAACGGGAAAAAATTCAGCACGGCGCGGCGTGACGTTGCACGTAACTTTAATGGGCTATAGCTTTTGTCATTTTTGGTATAATTTACAATTACAAAAATAATTTTCCCTTATTTTTGAATAATCTAAAAGAGGGACTAACTAATTTTGTTACGGCAACTAGCCTAAGCCTATTCTTCTGGCTTGTTGAATAATTTTAACGACAACGAGTTGTCGCATCGTTTTACTATTGTCGCGTCGCACCTGTCTGTGGTAGCCTTAAGAAACAACAAAGTAGGGAAATAAGTTAACTCACAGAAACATTTCTTTGTCCTTGATGTTGTGGGTACCTAAAGCGCTTATTTTACACTACGCGTTATTCAGCACCGTTATACAGTCTGTCTTATTTTTCATTCCGAGTAAGACAGCCTAACCCTTATTACACTACGCTACATAGACTAAGGACGATTTGCACGTGCTAGTTAAATCTTTTCTTAGTATGCTTTAAACTCCGTTTAAACTTAAGTCGAACTTAACTCATTGCACGACATCTGTTTAGAGCTCAGTTAGATTTAAAGAAAGGTCAAAGTTAAACCAATGTTGTAGGCAGTTTAACCCTTCAGATACCGTCAATTAGAGACACAATAGTAAGACAATAGATGCGCGGCCACCGGTGGTCGCTTGGGGATTCATGAATTAATTCATGGGTTAAGTTACTAGGTTTAGTTAAGTCGGGTAGAGTTTTTACACTTGCAAGATGCGAATAATATAGTTGAAGTTAAGTCGAGCTTAATGTGTAATGCGAGTTTAATTAAATATAGTTTTAAGAGCAGATGGTGCAAGCCGCCCTAAAACTGTCTGAATATCGAGTAGTGTAATAAGCGCTTTTGGCAAATTTATTTCGTTGCAGTTCGAGTCTGGTTGAGTGATCGATACTCGCGTTCTCCGCACTAAAAATTACCGTCGAATTATCATATATGTTCATTTGAAATTAAATTTTCAAAACGACACGAAATGAAATTTAAATACTTAGGTAAATAAGACGAATCCGCGAAAATACCAATGACAATAATTTGCGAGACGTAAATTGTTGATTTAAATTATTGCACCAATTAAGTCTTAATAATATCAAAATTACGCAAGCGTCAATCAATTCCATCAATCATAAATGATGGTGAATGACGGTTTTCGTCTATCAGTACTAAAAACCGTCATGCAACGCATTAGACGATAGGTTTTTCGTCAATCAAGGTTTTCACTGTAGCAAAACTGACAGCAAAACCTACCGTGTAATGTTCGCCTAAGATAGGTAATGAACTCGTAACGTAAACAGTACCTACTGTAAAAAACGTTAGAATTTCGTACGCTACTAAGTACTTAGTAGGAATCGTCATTGGCATAACTAAATAAGTATATTATGCAAGGCAAGCTTAGGCATTTTGTGGACTACTAATCTCTTCACACAATGTCGATTAACGAACGCCTGCATAAATATATAAGTAACCAACCAAACAGACATACAAAGAAAGAACCCGAGGTAGGTATTACTATGTAAGTAGGTACCACCTACCTAGGTACTTCGCTCACTGTGATTTTGAAATCTTGATAAAGTTCGAGTTATCTTCATCACCACGAGTCCACGAACACAATAGCCACTGTTAAATAAACATGCAAATAAAATTGATTTAACGACTAGGTACCAAAATAAACAACTGTAACAAGAAACACTTACGAAAATTAGCTGTACAAGCAGTGAAACTGAATGTTCTAGCAAAAAAACAAGCTTATCAAAAAGCACTTTAGTAAAGCAAGCATGCAAACCACCAAACACAAACACTAGATTATTTTAACCAAGTAAATTAATTAAAATAATTAACTGAAACAGCATTCGCTATCATTTGAATTTATTTTCCCTGTCTTCTTTTCTTTTTGACAAAACAATAAACACGCAATTGTATTGTCTATTCAGCCTAACATTAAACTCGAATCAAACATTTCATTTTATTTTTATAAGGTAACAATTAATTTTAAAAAAATCAAAGTAGTTGTACGGGAGTATTGTTTTCAAAATTATCAAACCAGCATTATGATTTTTATTTTAATGAAACTGAGGACTGTAATCATGATCATTATGTTTCAAATATAACAGGTTTTCTTTCTTGCTTTGTCTTATACAGATTAGAGCAGGAAAACAATAATGCATATTATTACGATTATTATACTACGGAACGCAATCATATGTCAATTGTCAATGTCATGTGTTGTTGGCAGTTTTGTCAACACGTAATAAATTGGTCAGATTTCTATTTTTTTGTAGTAATTAACTCTTCTAAAAGCAAAACAGCTGTAAATATAAGAAACAAATAATATAACAATGCCTACAAGTGACAGTGAGGACTTTGAAAGTGCTGATGAGGGCCATGGTAGCCCAGAAAAGAAGGAAAGAAAGAAACGTTTGTCTTCTTCAAATTATAGCGACAATGCATTAGAAACAGAACAAAAACCGTCGAATACTCGAATAAATTCCGGTAATGTTCAGAAAACCTTAGAAAAAGTGGTAAGTATGATGAAAAAAATTAAGTTCGCAAAATGCAGGCAACTACTAGATGTGTCTCATCTTCCATTTGGTTGGCTCCACACCACCCAACATAAGCCAATATTGTGTAATAAGCACCATAATATAATTTATAATGAGTATAAACAATCCTCATACTAGATATTTTTACTATCTTATCAAATATTAATGCTTTTTATGACTACAAAATTGGATAAAATCACAATCATTGTTAAAACATCAAATTATTTTAAAATATGTCATTCTGACCTTATGTGACGGCATTTGGTTTGCTAATAACTTTATTTCGAACATCTGCTCAAGTTTATTGTTTTATAATGAATATTAAAACACGAATTCAGTAATGATTCAACAAAATATTTTGGCAGATTATGATTATATTCTATTAATGTGCTATGTTTCTTCCTCAACAACATATTTCTACCTGTCTGCTAGGTTCCTCCAGAAGCTAGTTAAGTGGCTGGTAGTAACGTTAGAGCAGTGGTAAAGCATAAAGTAAGCCATAATCAGGCTTTTTTTAATGATCCCACTGCTGGGACTCGGTCCTCCTGTCTCCGGGCCGTAATTCACCACGCAGGTCCAGTGCGTTTTGGTAAATGTGCAGAGCAGTGGTGTGTGAAGTGAAAATAGATCTGACTTACGAGACACGTGTCCTAGGTTGAAATCCAAACACGAGCTTCACTTTGTATAATTTATTTTTATCACCACTGCTCTTAAAATCGTGATAGAAAGCATTGTGTAGAAACAAAAACCAACCACACAACCTAGACAGTACAACTTAGAAATACCCACCAAAGATATTTCACAAAAATTATGCATAAGAAACTTACATTCATTGTTCCAGAAAGATGCTGATGGTTGGGATGACTTTGACATTGATGATGCTGAACCCATAACTCCTGAACCAGCCACAACCAGTAATGCACCAGAAAAGACTAAGACTAAAGCCGAGAATGTGTCTAGTGTTGCAAAGGACAGTCAGAAGTCTCAGGATACAGGCTGGGATGCGTTTGATGATTGGGGAACAGAAGACGTGTCTGCAGATGTCCAAAAGGTACTTTTTTTGTTTGGGCTGCCCCACAAAGCTATGTTGCAATCGAATATGATGCAACATAGAAATCTATCATGTGATTTCATAGGGCAAAGCATTGATTCAGGTGACTATAAAATATTTATAAGAATCAATTGGCAAGTGCTTGCTATGTGTTGTGCGGGCTCATAGATTTTTATGATACGACGACACATCACGGTTTTGTGTTTATACTTATGTGCTATATTTAACAAGACAATTAGGCAATTATTCCACCAGGATCGCACATCCATAACCAAATACTCCATCTTGTCAGCTCTTCTGTGGGGATTGAAGTGCTAAACAAGATGGATTATCGCAAATACACGACCCTGGCGAATAGGACACGAAAACACTTATAGGACCAATCCAACGCAAATAGTTAAAGGAGTAACTTTACCCTGCATTAGAAATTTCTCCTGTATCATATCTGTGTGTAGGCCATACAAATATTTATTCTCTGCGGCAATTGTACTTGCGATGTGCAGCTCACCAGTCAATGACTCAATCATTGAGCCAACTGTGCTGTCAGTACCTGCATCATTAGTCTAGTGATTGCACAACTCAGTTATAATAGGGAATTTTAAAATTTCCAGGTCAGGTAAAGTATTACTGGATGTTTCCTATATGCTCAAGAGCAGCCTCGACTCTGGAATATGACACTGCCACTGTCAATAGAATTAGCTTGTATTGTAGGTATATCTCTGCCTAAACTAAATAAATACTCATATCCAAAATTACAGGTTGACCCACCAAAACCACAACCCGTTCAATCTAAACCTATAACCAAGCAACCAGAACCTAACATCCAAGAAGTGACAGACAGAATGGCAGCAGCATCTGCAGGTGGAAGCAGCGGGTGGGGTTGGGGCTGGAGCGTGGACTCTCTGCTGAGTACTGCCACAGCTGGACTTAGTTCTGCTTCTGCTGGTATTAGTAATATCACCAGTCAGGTGTCGCAGGTAAGATCTTAGTTAAAATTATAAAGTCAGGTTTGTTTTCTTTCTGAAAAACATTTTATTACTTGCTGGAGATGGGGTTTCAAGATAGCTACAGCCTGGTCTTTAAGTCAAAAAAAAGGAAAGAAAGATAAAGAGTGTATTTATGACAAACATGGTGCATACTTCAAAAAATAAAACGAATAACACGAATCACTCTATAATAAGTTGTGAGAGACAATAAAGAAAGAGTCAAGAGTGAATAGTGTATTTCTATAAGCATGCTCCATTGTCAACCACATCAACGCTTTCCATCAGGTGGACAAGCTTTAATATTAAAAATAATTTGAACAATGTAAGTTCCTGTTGGTAGTGAACAAATTTGGATAAAATTTTACACACTGGTAAACCAAGTCTGGATTAGGTTATGAGATTTTTTTTATCCCAGTTATAGTTTTTGCAATACTTTTCTACTTTCAAGCAGGTAAAGCCGCTGGCAGAAGCTAGTTATTTTATTACAATCAAATCTTCACTGATCAACATGTTGATAATACAATACATGAATATGTTATTCTAGGGCATATCAACAGTCCTAGAAACTGGTATAGGAGCCCCAGACCCAGAAGAAATGGCTAGGAGAACATCCAGAGACCAAGAACTCAGAGTCACTAAGCCCGATAATGTGCCCACTGGTGACAAATTAACAGTTGTCAGAGATGAGCAGACTTCGGCCAGTACTGGACCCAATGATGGAGCCAATGCTGGTGATGCATTCCAATTTGGTAGTCTGTTCTCTGGTGTTACTAAGTTTGTTGAAACTACTGGTAAGGGATATTTTATTTAATATTCATTCATACAAAAACCTTTCTTGTTCGCTCTTTCTTTCTATTAGTAACTAGCTGTACCCCCGCGGCTTCGCTTCCGGTCTACCCTACTCTACCCTTCTCTACCCTATTCTACCCTTCTCTACCCTACTCTACCCTACTCTACTCTACTCTACCCTACTCTACTCTATCCTAATCTACCCTAATTTTCATGACAACCCTCTCCTCACTATAACAAACACAACAAAAAAAGAATTTTCTTGGAATTGGAATCGAAATTGGTCCAGGCGTTGTTGAGTTTTGCGCTTACCAACACATTTTGCGATTCATTTTTATATTAGGTATAGATAATGCCATCAAAATCCGTGTATCCTTTTTGAGCGGCTTTTATGTACAGGGGCCTTACCATGACATAGATACTATTCTGGAATAGCACATAGGATACGATTTTATCCTGGGAATATGTTTCCTTGGAATATTTTTTACTATCACGCGGGCGAAGCCGCTGGCAATTGCATCATTATATAGATTGATCCATTTGGTGTTTGGACGTAAAGAATCACACCATCCCATCTCTTCCCGTGGGTGTCGTAAGAGGCGACTAAGGGATATACCATAGAATGGGCAGCAGCATTCTCTGTGGATTTCAATTACCACACTGCGATCGCCAACCCGCCTGCGCCGTGGTGATTATGGCAAACCCCCCCCTTTTGGGGGTGGCATATGTCCAACAGTGGACGTCTTTCGGCTGATATGATGATGATAATAGATTGATCTCCTTCTTAATATTTCAGGTACAAAAGTAATACACGGTGGCCTCGACACCCTAGAAACCATAGGCAAGAAAACCATGGAGGTACTCCAAGACGGGGACCCTGGACTAGCCAAGAAGCGCGCCCTCCTCGGCCTGGGGGCTGGTGACAAGCCAGTCCTGTCACAAGTCCTGAGGGAAGCCAAGGCCAAAGCAGAGGAGGATGATAGAGTGAGGGAGGAAAAGAGGGAAGCGAAGGAGGTCCATTATGAGAATCTGTTTGATGACTTTGAAGGTGAGGTTTTTTTACTCGTTTTTTTTTAACTTCCTTATAAGACAATACTTAAAAACTAACCTTATGACATTAAACCCGCCTATGTATAAGCAGTTTGCATATAGCTTGCTATTTATTTATTTTATTTATTAAAACTTTATGCACTAAAACTTTACAAAGGCGGACTTAATGCCTTAGGCATTTTCTACTAGTCGACCTTAGGGTGATGCAGAAATAAAACATGGTAGGTGCAACATAAAGGCAATGTTTAAATTAGGAACGCAAGTGTTTTATCGTCTGTGTACTAGTTAGTGTTCCTATACACGAAAAAAAACTTTATCACAGATTTATTTTAATGACTTTTACAGCCAATTAAGTCACGAGACTGCAAATAACAATATAGTAACAAAAAGAGTTTATAAATGGCATTTTTCGCCCATCACACACTCGGAACTATAAGTATCCGACTATTTTTTAAATGCATTTGGACAGTTAAGGTGAGTATAGACTACAACATTTTCTGGAGCATTTCTGTGTAACGTAACGTTCTTACGAATGGTACAATACGGGCAAAAACTCACTTTCCAAAGCATTTCCATGTAATGTAACGTTCCTGCGAATGCTCGGCATTATGTTACGGGTAAATGCTCACAGCGTTCATTCTTTTTGAAATGTCACCCCGCAACCGCGCAATGCCCGCACTCGTACCTCGACGAAATGTTACACCAATACGCTCGACGAAATTTTACACCAATATGCTCGTTGGTTTGTAACAAAGAGGCGAGCGTGGTCGACGTTTAGTCCGTAAAAGGATGATATACTAGAACATATAGAGCGGCTCGTTGTTCTGTTACAAGTAAATGTTGTAGTCTATACTCACCTTTAAAGATACTTATTTTTTCACATACATTGAAAGACCGTCAAATAAAACGAAAATAAGCGCTCCATGAACCATGTTCATAATAAACGTTTTATAAACTTTTAAGTGAGTTAGTGGGTACTATTTTTTTTTGGTTCACTGTGCACGTCTATGCTATACGGAAAAATATACCTGCTCTGTGCGTATCTATAGTCGTGCTTGACTTGATAATACTCCCATATACTAACAGCTGGAACTCGAATTTCGCACATAGGTTCCTTTTTAATTATTTGAATTAGGATGCGTTTGAATTAGGTTTCTAACCTTCATTCCCAAAGAAGACGAAACGGGGGTCCAAAGTTTGTATGGAGAAACTTATATTCACGCGGGCGACGTCGCTGGCAGAGACTAGTGATAAATAAACCATTTGCAATGCGTTCCAAATGAGAATAGGATCGATTACCATGTTGTGTGTCAAATCGAGGAAAGAAATTTTTAAACTTTAACTAATTTACAAAAAAAAATATTTATTTACGAACTGTGAACGAAAAACGTTTAATCAGAATCCAGTTCAATTTTGCCAAAATTTCTTCGATCGATCCTATTCTCATTTGGAACGCATAGTAGGTACAAGTACTTTTGAATAACCAAGAAGCTGGTCAGTCTGAAAGATAAAGCTACAACATTTCAAAGCGTAGATCTCTATGGAGAAGGATATGTAAGTAGAGATGGGCGGTGGGTAAAAACCCATCGTCATTTACCGGGTAAATGACGATGCCCAATTTGGGTACAAACAGGATTTTTATCCGGTAAATACCCAAAACCATGGGTATAAACCTTTAACACTTTTTGGGATGATTTATTAAATAAAGTTTAGTTGAATTTTAGATCGTTTACATGTTTTGAACACCTCCATGTTATAAATTCGGCTCCTTTAACGTTTCGTTTTAACGCCTGATTATTATTTTGTTAAATGAAGTTTAACTGTAACTTTTGCATAAATGTAAAATTTCAACTGATTTTCAAGTTTGTAAACCCATCTCTATAAGTAAGGCTCTATTACTCATTGACCAAAAATAACTAATTTATTAACTTATGCATTTTCAGGCCTAGTACATTTAGAAGCTTTAGAGATGTTATCGAAGCAAGTGAGCATGCGTATAGAGGAACGCATACGCGGCGTGGACGCTGACAAGAGACAGGACATCAAGGAGACGCTACAGCAAGTAGCTGGTAAGATACGAACTTGATCTTTATTTTATTTGAGATGAAACTATCTTAGATATTCTTTCTGAAAAAAGTTTTTGGTTTATTTGTCTTTTTTTTTATAATTATTAAAAACATGTTTTAAAAATATTTGATTTATTTGTTGAAAATTGTTTTTTTTTTACATTAAAAAAAACTTCTCTTATTATTAAACAAAGTCCGTGGCATTTTCTCTTAGTCTAATATTGATGAAAACATTTTATCCACGTGTATTGTATATATTTATCACTATTATACATACACTAACTTAAAATACTATACTAACAAAGCAATCAATACCACAGATTTTATAATTTTATTCTTATATTTACAGAACTATGCGAAATGCCAGAAGAAGATGAAGACGATGAAGAATCTCCAAGCGAAGACCTGTCTAAGTCAGACGCGTTCCTCGAACGGCTGCAAACTGCTACACAAGACCTGGGTCTGAAGCTGCAGTTCCAGCCGCTAGTCAAGTCAGTATCTTATTACACAACAGTGAATTAACGACCAATGAAAATGAGCCACGGCTATGGCATGCTTAATAAAACAGAAATTTCCCATACCCCACATGCGGGCCATATCGACGAATGAAATCGATTACAGCATGCGAGACGGGTTGGAAAGAGCCCTCTCACGGTGAAAACTATAGACCCGAGCTTAGTCATGTTCTCGCTAGATGGCGCTGAACTCAAAATTTGTAGTTTTTATATTTAGTGTATGAGAGCATTATTAGGTCAATGAAATGGTTTTTGCCAGGGACCTGTGGCATGGCTGAACAGAAATCTTCCGCACGTCTAATGGGGTGCGGGAGTTCACTCGAAGAAATGCAAAAAACACTCATAGTACCGTTCTTTCCAGGCAATATAAAGAAATCCTCGACTACATATCCTCTATAGACTCTGAAACGCCAGTTAAAACTGTGTACAAGCGCGGAGTGTCAACCCTAGCACAGAGTACAGCACTCTCAGTGGAACAGTACCACAAGGCGGCCGAGATGTTACTCGTCAAGTCGCGTCGGTCCACTGCCGATGAAGCCGACGCTCTTACACAGTAAGTATCCAGGATACACCATTATGGTTTATGATTGTCTATAATGTTCCCGGGCGTTAGAAGCGAGTTAGTGGACACCAAGCAATTGGTAGCTCGCCGTCCAGTCGTCCAGTAAGGTCCGACCTTTCCTTCTTTGCCGGGCCCCGGGGTTCTTTCGCATCACCCATGGCCCCAGTAGGCTTCAACCCTGCTGCCTGCTACGGTTGCTGACATATTGAGGGTCGCGTGAAACACTACGTGCCGTCGACGATTTGGGTACGGTCCAGATGGCTACTGTACGGTCGGACGCTCGCCTTATAATATAGTTACGGACGGTCTACCATCCGAACTAAGCGTTTCGCCTCGTCGTTTATACCGCGTACATGGAGGAACGTTTGCCTGCAGCGGTATTCCCGTCTCATTATAATTTAGGTCTTCAAGGCTGTGACTAGACTCTTAATCTTATTAAATCCACTTAATCTTAATAAACTAGTGTGTTTCACCATCAAGTTTATATCTTCAAATGAAAATATAATAACTGAATTATTTCTATTTTGCAGAATGACAGTGGTACTTACAAAACACATAAGCGAGCTAGCGACGCTGTTCACAGAGAAGCTGAACGCACTCCCTTCGGACAATAAAGAACAAGTTAACACATACATCACTAATATATTTTTAGAGGTACTTAAATATTTTTCACTTTATATACGAACTGTACAACAGGATAATTACGAGAAAAACGTTTGGCATAAATCAAACTAATATTATAAACTAGCTTTTGCCCGCGCGGCTTCGCTCCCGCTGTTCCCTACTCCACCCTACTATACCCAACTCTACCCTATTCTACACTACTCTACCCTACTTTACCCTACTCTACCCTACTCTACCCTACTCTATCCTACTCTATATATACAGTATCCTATGTCCGTCACCTGGCTCTAAGCTACCTACCCACCAATTTTCAGCCATATCGGTACAGCCATTTTTTAATTATAAATAGTGTAACTAACACGACTTTCTTTTATATATATATAGATGTTTTTTTTTGTCGACGAGGTAAATCATCTTATGACAAAACCCGCTCTTGGGTGCAGCGGGAGATAGTGTCAGACTCTTACTGACTAAAAACCCCGCGCCGTTCCTTCTAGCCTTCATACCGGGGCTCTAGTTTCCTTTCGGAAAACCCCGACCCCGGTAGGCTTCGACCCCTCCTGTTGCTGACAACTCCTAATATTTATAAGTAAATATATGTATCACAGAAAAGATGAAAGAGGTAAGAAAGGAAATAAGTTCCGACTAAAACAACGAGTTACGCCACTTGTTTCACACCCTTTAACTTCACTGCAGGCAATAAACCGATACGAACGCGTATTACGTCCTAATTAACAGACCACGCACACTTAGATCGCAAGTTTGCTATTGGTAGTTGAACTGTGAGCATTGTCCTACTTTGTGGCTCGCCGGCCCCGCCCACAAGGCCATTCTGACCTATTTTATCTGTTCTGTGATATGTATATTGTTTGTTTGTTACTTCTTCACACCTGAACGGCTAAACTAATTTAGATGAAATTTAGTGTACGAGTTGGTCACGTCCTGGAATAGCAGACCTGCATACTTTTATCCTGGAAGTATAGAAGTGTTCCCTTTGGATAATTTTCTATTTTCACGTGGGCGAAATCTCGAAAAAAACAAGCAAAAGCAAAAATAGGCAGAAAAACAGAAATCTTTCTCCTTTGAGTGTTCATGGAGTTTCTTGAATGTTCTTCTCCATAGATCTACGCTTTGGAACATGCAATTTAGCTTGACTTTTTTTTGACTGACCGATATTTTGGAAATTCAAAAGTACCTGTAATTGATCTATTTGAAGTTAACCATTCTGATTTCTGACACAGGAATAGCATAAACTGAAAAGTTCCCATGTTTTTTTTTTCAGGCTGGCAACAGTTCCACATACATCCAGAACGCGTTCCAGTTGGCGCTGCCGATACTTCAGATAGGCGCTGTTTAAATAAACAATAATTATTATTAATAAATTTTACATTTGTGATATTGGCGCCGATTCTCTTGTACACCAACTAAACTTATTTTAAACTATCGCTCTCTTTTACTAATCGTTAAAACTAGACAGTGATAGCTATAATTATATCTTTAAGTCAAGAGTGAATAGGTTGCGGGAAACCGATGGATGCGAGACGCACAGGATCGATCATTGTGGCGACACTTGGGGGAGGCCTATGTCCAACAGTGGACGTCTGTCGGCTGAAATGATGAATAGGTTACTTCTAGCTTAGCACTTACCATCAGGTAATAAGCCGTTCAAGTAGATTTTTTGCAAATATTAACCTCCTCTTCCCCTCGGCAGCAAAAGCAAGTAAATCTCTCATCCCTCCCCTCATGCTTACGTAAACATTGGTATCTACATGCATTTTTATGTGTTCTGGTTTCGTTATTTAATTCAATGAACAAAATTTATAAGTCTAAAGAAAGTATATAGGCACCGCTGACGTAATCGGATCAGCATTCAGACCCCCGCCCCATCCCTCATGTCATCAAAAATTAACAAAGCAAAGATCCCCCACCCCCCACCCCCTGTAGTGCTTACGTAATACTTGACTGGCCCCTAAGATAGCGGTCAGGCGCAAGCCTATCAACAATTTAAAAAAATACTCCTGTCAAAAGTCAGAATTTCTTTTGCCATACAATTTTAGACGTGATTTCAGAACATGTAGAATTGTAGATAAACTAATTTGACAGGTGTAAAATTGTTGCTATCTTTTTCTAGTTTGAACGATTAGTAAAAGAAAGCGATAGTTTATTAAGTTTAGTTGGTGTCTAAGAGAACCGGTGCTATTGTATGTTAACATGTTGTTACTATCTGTACGGTTCAAATTTTATTCGTCGATGTTTGAAAGTTTATGGGAGGGGAGGTCAGGTTTTGTAACTAATTGTCTAGACCATATTAGGTCTTGTACCTAAATCTATATTAAATAAAACGGGCTACTTTGAACTGTAATAACCTAGCTTTTGACGGCACAGTTGGCGCAGTGGTTGAGCGATTTACTGCTGCGCTGCGTATTGTTTGTATACAGGGTTATTTGTAAAACACTAACAACCTTGCAGGACTGTATTACTAATACCATAAACAACAACTTTTGTTCTATGACTTTTTTTCAAAACATAATACATTTACCAAAAACAATCTTTCAATATTTCCTGGTTCTATTCGGCGGGGTGCTTGACGCGACGCTAGCGCATCAAACTCTCAATAAATTACACAAAGTAATGCGCCTGGCTGAGTTTGAACCCGTGATCTACAACTCGTAAGTCGGAGCTATTACCAGTCGGCCACCACTGCTCTCAAGAAGGCTTGTAATTGTCGGTAAAAAAGGAACTTACCAAGGGTATGTAATGTACTACCACAAAATATATAGGTATAGTAGTCAATCTACATACAAAGCGCGCTCGAGCAACGCACACATAGATACCGCTCACGGACGCGATGTCTCGGTAGCGTCTCGGCCCACACGTCGAACAGTTCCGGCTCAAACGCTCATTAGTGTGCATCCACCGAGTGTAGGTATAAAAAGTGGAGTACATACATGAGATTGTCTTCTGTACCTATCTATTTTGTGGTACTACCTACTGCCAATTAGTTACATAACCTGTTTAGTGAATATTTAAATTGTTCAAAAGGTAAGTCTTAAAAAAATCATCAAGGGTGATCTTATACATGTCATATTATCAAATAAATTTATAAATATATCTCGAAGAATTGCGGGTGATTATCTCAAAAAAATAATATATCTATGAATATGCCTAATATATGATGCATTTAATAGTAAATGTTTTTTTTATTACACGTTGTTTCATTTAAACCAGAATTGAAAACAGAATACGCAGACCCTCGCGGGCCTCAGCTACCAGGACTGCGGGATTTGTCTAAAAAGTTACCCTGAAACACGATGGGTTCTGAAGGAACACAGCAGGGTTTTAGTCAGTGAGAAGTCGAACACATCCTCTCGAACCAGTACCCCTAGCCAAGTTGATAATCTGCAACGCTAACGCTAGAAGAAAACTTCTTCAAATGTACTGGAATGACGTCATCTAAACGAGAACAAAATATTCGGCGGCGTGGCTATCTCGAACTTGGCTATGGGAGCTGATGTTGCTTTATGGTTAAAAAAAAGAGTCCCAAAAGGAGAATGTATTGCCAAAACATCCCATTTAAATCAAACTGGTTTAAATGGGATAGGTTTAGGTTTCTTCTAGGTAAGCGCGTTCCATCGTCGACCGCATCGTCGCTTTCCATCAGGTGAAATAGCGGTCAAGCGCAAACCTATCAACAATAAAAAAAAACTGTCAGTGAATCAAAAACTAATACGGAGAGATTACCCATAGATACTAATTCGAGTCCTACAGTATTTCGAGGTGCAGCCTCTAATGTGGTACTCTTGCCAAGAGCCATCGCGGTCCTGGAACGCAAAGGGAAATTATAGGAACACAGTCAAAGACTGACTCTTGCTCCAGGCAGAGCGGGGGAAGTTATTGTTTGATTTCCCACTTTGAAAGAAGGCAAAACTGCTTCTAATAGCGACTCATATGATCTATGATTTACTCATATGCTTAAAAACACTACAAAGAAAACTTAGAAAATCCTTTATTTCGTACTGAAAGAATTAATGACTGAATATTGTTCAATTTTACAAAGAACACATTGATAAATGCCACATTAAATTACTAGCCTCAATGCACACACACACCTCAATAAGAAAAAAGAGGGAGATGGACCATAAATTAAATATAGTTAATCTAAATAGCCCATTACGTCCCACTGTTGGACAAAGGGCTACCTCTTCCTTTTCCATACACGTCTGTCTTCTGCCATTGCGGGCCAGTTCCTCCAGTAAAAGATAATTTCATCGCCACCTTTGTATTGGTGTAAGTATGTACCTACCCTACTGGGGCCAGGGTTAGTTTCGAAAGATAGCCCGAACTCCGGCATGAAGGCTTGAAGGAACGAGGTGGGTTTTTAGTCAATAAGGGTCTTTTTTTTTCTGTCGACGGGGAAAATCATCATTGACGAAACCCGCTCTTGGGTGGAGCGGGAGACAGTGTCAGAGTCTTACTGACTAAAAACCCCGCGCCGTTCCTTCTAGCCTTCATACCGGGGCTCTAGTTTTCTTTCGGATAACCCCGAAAGGGGTCGGCCTCCTCCTTTGCTAGCATTACTGCTTCGCAGAAGGAGGCGACCGCCTGCCACTCCTCCTCGCTCCGGACCATGGCCTGAACCAAGGCCCGGCGCGAGAGGTCTCCGCCGCCGATCGCCCCCACGAGAGCACGGCGTTGCTCCGCCCAAGCAGGGCACACCTCAACTGTGTGCTCCACCGTGTCCTCCGGGCGTTCCGCACAGTGGCGGCACCGGCCTCATCTCGAAAACTGACTGAAAACAAAATTGACGTGTAAAAGTGTTTTTTGAAAACCTATTTACAAAATAAAGATCATTTATCATTTACCCGGGCGTCTCTTCCGCTCGAATCCGATGCAGGAACCTCCCGAACTTGCCATGTCCGGTGAGGACCTGCGTCATGCGGAAGGTAAGGACGCCGTGAGGTCTTTCCAGCCACGCCTCAAAGAGGGGACTTACCGCCATAATTGTGGCGTGCCCAGCACTGGGTTGCGATAGTCGCTGACACCATTTCACCGTGAGATCCCGCCGGAGCTCTGTCCGCCATACCTCGACCTGTCGCGGTAGTGGACTTTCACCCCGGCGTTGCATCTCCACGCGCTTATTGTGCATGTGTGCATGAACCGAACGATCCCCGCGTAGAACCTCCGGCAGGAGTCGTCTGGACCCCCAAGGTTGGGCAGGAGCCGCTTGAGAGCAGCCCCGGCCCGGTTGAGGCCAGTAAGGGTCTGACACTATCTCCCGCTCCGCCCAAGAGCGGGGGTTGTCATTAGATGATTTTCCTACTATACTACCTAACCTACAAGTTATTATAAACATAATACACTAACATAATCTCAAAATTAAACACAATAACAAGTGAAAATAAATCAGTCAATAATAATAACATAATGGCGGATCTCGGCGCGAATATCGGCCATTGTGCCGACACCTGTTGCGCTGGCGCATCTAACGGAGTAAGGAGTAGTGTGGATGCGCTTTGTTGTTCGTTAGAAACACGTTACTTTGCTCCCATATTTTTAACAGACGCAGGAGCTTATAATTAAACTCGTAGCTAGCACCCTTTCTTAAATGACGGTACTAATTTGTACCGGGTGATTCCTCGTCCATTATTTCGAGTTTTCGACGAAACGACGTTTTTCAACACTCAAAAATAATAAGTAAAATTATATCTAATATTTAGATAAAAATTGTTACGAGAAATAGCTAGCGACTTGGCGGGAGAATGTCCGGTGACCAGCCTGAAAAAACTGCACTTTTTGCTACTAGTGTACACTTAATTTGTAGTCCTTCACCCAGGTCTCATCCACTATTCTCTATCTTGAACAAAAGCTCTCCGCCTAATGGCTGGATCGTACTCTATAGTCCCGAGCGCATCTGTCTTATCATGGAATTCACAAAGGATGCAAGGGTTGCTCTCTTTACTCCGTTTCGCCAAATATTGGGACCTTACATGTGCATGATTGATGGCTCTTTGGGATCCTTTGTTGGTTGCAACTGTTCTGTGATTTTTGAACCATATTTTTAAGGATACAATGAAGGTTCGATCCTAAAAGATACAATGAGGCAGCACCTAAAAATTATCTTTATCCTTAGGTATCTACATATTATAAAAACTCAAGTCTCCCAAATCATGTCTGTCAGTCCGCGATAAACTCAAAAACGACTAAACAGATTTTCATGCGGTTCTCACCAATAGACAAGAATCAAAACCAATTTAATTCCATGATTGGCCCATCTCCACAGAAGGGGGTTCTTGAACTGTTCCGACCTTGACCATATCCCCCTTCCATCCTGCGTATTGTATTACCTGTTCGCGAAGGGATCTAACAACAGGATCAGTGGACAGCATTGCCGTGGCCGAATAGACAGAGTGATTCACATGAGATGATGGTGATCTCTCTCTGTCACTCAAAGGTTCGCTGGGAGAAAACTCATCTACTCGTTTTTGTAGCCTGTAGATAGGTAAGTACATGAATTGAGTTTAACTGCCGCACTCAGAGACGTCATTTAACTTTAATGTCAATTAAAGCAAAACCTAAGGTACTTAACGTCATAAAGATATAGACTATTATTCAATGACAAAATTAGTAAATCAGAGATTAGCGTTAATGGGCGTCTCTGAGTGCGGCAGTAAGAGAACTTTAATAAGCAATTAAGAATTGAGTAATGTTTAGGTGTCTCTAGGACTACCACTACCTATATATTATACTCGTATATCGACGATGAAGTGACAAGAACTCCTAAGTGACATTTTTGGGATTTTTTTTTTTTTACGTAGATAGACTTTAAATAATCGTTTGCGTGAGCTGGCAAAAGCAGCTAATTTTATAACTTATTTTTTAACGAGTTAACTATAACTGACAATAACTATTAAGCAAGTATGCATCCAATTTGCTGACAAGATCACCTAATGAACGAACACAATAACAAAATTATGTTCTGGTAGATAAAGGTTCTTGTCACTTCATCGTCGATATGTATATATGCATCTAGGTACTAATCCCTAACCTACATTTTATGCATATTATAATAGAGAAAGGCTATTAATTTATTGATAGGTAATTCATGATTTCTAATACCCTTGCGAAGTTGGAACGGGCTGCTAGTATTTTTCTAAATGATGAAAGCTTAAGATTTATCGATTTATCTTCCAACATTCTTACCTTCATAGTTAGTTTGTCCGGCTATAAAAGAAATAGGGTTTATTCTTCACTTTGTTTTTTAAAATTGGATTAGCAGATTAGGTAGGCACTTTACAAAAGATTACAAACAACCGAAGAACATTGAAATCCCGTTTGTATTGAGTAATACATTCTCAAAAGGTTTTGCTTGAGACCAAAGACTGAAATAGTTTGAACAACAGGCTTATGTCATACTAGCTTTTGCCCGCGGCTTCACCCGCGTACATAATCCCAGGATAAAAAGTATCCTATGTGTTATTCTGGGATATGGTCTACTCGTGTACCAAGTTTCATCGACATCCGTTCAGTAGTTTTTGCGTGAAAGAGTAACAAACATCCATACATACAAACTTTCGCATTTATAATATTAGTAGGATTTATTGTCAGTCATAAGCTCACAAAAAAGGGGAAGTTATTGTCGCGTGCCGTGCTCCATTTTGTCATTAATAATCAAAATAATATGTAATCACGATGATTGGTTATTTTCTTCTTAATTATTTTATAGGAAACCATTCTGCCAATGCATTTTTGCATTTACCGATCTATAATTAAGGTATATTTTCGAATATACCTGCATATAATTTTTTGGTTCAATGATTTTGTAATGGTTGATAGATAGTGACACGTGTTTTAATGTATTTTTGGAAATTGGTATGGCACCCTTTGTTTATTTTGCTATAGGTACCTATCTATTAGTGACAACTGTTACCTATATTAGGGAACAGTACCTACTAGTTTAATTTACAAATCATATGGGTAATCGATCCATGGATTTTTTTTAAAAAAGGAAACCGAGGTCCTAGAACAAAGAGCAACTGAAGGACACAGGGGTGGTTTAAGTCAGTAAAAGTCTTATACCCCCTTTCGAACCGGGTGACTAGAGAAGACAATGGATGATTACCTACCCACCTTAAAAAAAAATGTGCTATCGAAAGCCAGTGGTCTAGGGGAATTGCGTAAGAGAGGGTGCTTTTCTAGCAACTTAGCAATCTGTTTTTGCCTTGTTCAATAGGAGATTTTTTTTAAATCCTTCAGAATCTTATCTTCTTTATTCACAAAAACACCTTGGTTTCCTTTAAGATGGAACGAACGGGACCATCAAACTTTATTGACTTAAATCTGCCCTTGCCTTGAAATAATATGTTGATAACACTGGTATCCTTAAGTTATTCGGGCATATCACCCGCAACGAGGACTCGATGGAAAGTTTGGTGGTGCAAGCGAAAGTCGAGGGCAAAAGATCTCGTGGACGCTCTCCAACACGGTGGACGGACCTCATCAAAACTGTGACACACTACAGCGTAAATGAAGGCTATCAAGCCGCCAAACACAGAGCTGCATGGCGTCGTATCGCGAGAGAGGCGGTAGTGCGGATCTCGACCGAGACATGACCACGACCACTCTGTCAAGAGTGTACGACTGAGAAGAGGAGAACACTGGTATGATACATACAAGGTGTAAGGGACAACCCTCCACAAACTTTAAGGGCTTGCTCAGTGCACGAAACTGAACAACCTACCACAAGACTTTTTTCAGGAAACGAAAAATAAAATACTGAGCAAGCCCTCTAAGTTTGTGGAGGGCTGTTCCTTACACCTTGTACCCACCTAGTGATAACACTAGGTAGGTACCTACCTACCGTGGGTATACGGTCAGAATCAAACCATCATGATTTTATCAATCAATTTCGGGGAGTGTGCACTGGAATTGCACAATCTAATTCTGCCAAGTCCGTTCCATCATCGGACCACAAGACGTACGGCGTTACGTCACCGGTACATGATTGACATCCCACCCATACCCACAAAGCGTTTTGGGAACACATTTATTGTGCGTACAGCCAAGGAGTGGAATTCTGTGTTTCCTGATGGCTACAACTTGGGGGTCTTTAAGTCAAGAGTGAATAGGTTACTTCTAGGCAAGCGTGCTCCATCGTCGACCACATCATCGCTTACCATCAGGTGAGATAGTGGTCAAACGTGAGCCTATCAATAATAATAAAAAAAAAATTAACTCAAAAAACCATCTATAACACTGTAATATTGAAAACATAAGTAACAAGAAGAAAACATCAACACAACTTCCTTCTAAAATACAAACAGCGATGTCACACATAAATTAAATACTATTTTTAGTACCGCCACTGTACCAGTAGGCCTATTGTTTTACTTTCGTGCCGTATTTGGCAACATTGGCCCGTGCAGGAAGCTTCAGGCCGTGCATCGTAATTAGTTGGATCCGGTACACTTTAGTGCCTGTTAAATAGTGATAGCAGGATGGCGCTGTCGTACAATGTCGGGCAGAAATATGTAGCTAGCAATAGCTACACATTTCTGCTCGACATTGTAAATACTGTGCTTAGTGCGAGTTGGTATTATGTTAACGCGATAGGCACGTTTTTACGTAACACAATAACGTTCGACGCTCCGATTGGCTTGCTCCAAGCTCTTAAACCAATCAGAGAGTCAAACGCAGTAAACGTTTTTAACTGGCATATTAAGCACATTTTGATGCAAATCGACAAAGATCGTTATTGTGGCATAAGAGACGTGTGTGATCAGATGACACTTTTGAACACTCTAACATTAAATAATTAGCGCCTTGGCGGGAGGCTACCTGACGATCAGCCCGATAACCGCACTTTTCGTCACTAGTGCGAAACACATTACTACATTGCGTATCTAAAAGCAGTAGGGATAGCATTAAGTATAGTTTTATATGATGGTAACTTAGTATATTAGCTGCTATTTGCCCACCGTTGACCTCAACGGTGGGCAAATAGCAGCTACATACCTATGTAGGTACACAAAAGACGACTGCATAATTTAAGTGTTTTACAGAAACTTAACGTTTAAAAAGCAACCCACATATCCGACCCTATTTCATGATCATACAAAAGACCGTTACGCACTTGAAAGCACACAGATTCCGAAAAAATCGGTTAAATTTAAAATAGACAAATATCCCACAGCCACTCAATGCAACACCTTAGCCAAAGGTGTTCACGAACATCTGTGAATAATCCGTTAAAGATTGAAGAGCCCGCATACTATGGCCTAGTCCCATAAATCATGAATTCTTTTATATAAATACTCAGGAATCGGAAGGAACTGTTTGTTGCCAAAGTACCTCTCATTATTTTATTGGTCTGTAATAGTCGTTGAGTTTTTTTTTTTTGGCCAGATGTGTAGTGTAGAGGTGAATTAATCATTTTGGCTTTAGATTAGTGGTTCTCAACCTGTGGTCCGTGGTATACTGGTGGTCCACAAAAACGTAAATATGGTCCACGAATGGTCTATAAATTTTAATTTTACAACTGAAAAGTTACATTGATGCGAACTGATTTTAAGCAAATCATTCTTAAATAATATTCTATCTGGTATCATAAATATAACATAAACTTTTAATTTAATGACTAGATAGATGCTCTAACTATTTTTGGATGTTTTTTTTTCATTAAGATAGGTTTTCTTCTGGACTTCTGAGGCCCTGCCACGACATATTAACGCGATTCGTTTAATGACTTAAACTAAACTGTTAAAGAGATGGAGCTATATAGTGTTCTCTCTTTCTAGCTTGGTCGCCTGACACATTAAAACATCTTTTTTTTAAATTATTATTGTTAGGCTTGCGTTTCACCACCATCTCACCTGATGGTAAGCGATGATGTGGTCGACGATGGAGCACGCTTGCCTAGAAGTAATCTATTCACTTTTGACTTAAAGACCCCCAAGTTATAGCTATCAGGAAACACAGACTCCGGCAGGGAATTCCACTCCTTGGCTGTACGCACAACAAATGTGTTCCCAAAACGCTTTGTGCGTATGGGTGGGATGTCAACCATGTACCGGTGACGCAACGCCGGACGTCTTGTGGTCCGATGATGGAACAGACTTGGCGGAATTAGATTGTACAATTCCAGTGCACACTCCCCGAAATGTAAACGATAGAAAACCGACAGATTATCAACTCGGCGGCGATGCTCAAGGCTTTGGATCATGGTAAGAGCCAAACCATACGATGCGGTCAGATGCCGCAGCTCAAATATTTCGACGAATCGGCGGGGACACGAGTAACGCCACCCTGCTCGTACGGCCCGCCGATTCGTCGAAATATTTGCAATGCGCCGCTGCACTGCATCGTGTGTTTTGACCCTAAGGCCCTTGGTCCCAGAAACAAACGTGGTCCTCGGCCAACAAAAGGTTGAGAACCAATTCTAAAGAGCGATTGATTTGCCGAAATAGTGTGGAAGGCACGTTTTCGGAAGTTACATCAGAGTCGATTAGATCAGCTGTTACTTTCTAATATTATTATCTACTAAAGGTACTTTACATACAATGTGGACACGACAATGCATGTATAAATAAAAACACTGGCAATAGTTACGTAGCTACTCATTATTTTTAAACAAAAAAATAAATCGTATGAAATGATAAAATGAGTGTTGCGTAACTCAAGAAACTGAACTGAATGGCAGATTCATAATTACAAGTATCACCAGTAGTTATATAGTATGTTCCCATTGCTGGAACTCATGTCTCCTTTATAGTAGACGGAATAGGACGGAAATTTGTAATCCACCACGCCGGCCCTGCGGGATTGGTTGCCAGGGTTTTATAATGAAAAAAGAACAAAGTCTATCCCATACAAATTATAATACGTGTTGCAACTCAAGAAACTGAACTGAACGGCAGTATTTTTTTTAGGTTTTAGGGTTGAGATCGTGGTAAATCTTTCTTTCTTTCTATAATGATAAGCACTATCAGTAGCATAGTACTTAAAGCATAATAGCATACATAATCAACCTTAAGCGTTGGATGACCTCACACAAGGTGGACCGAAGACCTGGTGAGGGTCGCGGGTATCCGATGGATGCGAAACGCACAGGACCGGTTATTATGGCGCCACTTGGGGGAGGTCCAACCGTGAACGTCTTTCGGCTGAAATGATGATGAATCAGCCTTATTGTTCCCAGTAGGTACTGGAATTTATCCTTATCCTTATCCTGTTAAGGGGCCGAGATACAGCTCGGACACTTCGACCCATGTGGATCTTTTGTGGTCCCCTAGATAGCTTACTCCTCCCCACCCTCGCTGAAAATCTCCTTCATAAGTTTCCCGAGATGCGGGGATAAGAGCCTGTAATCCTCTGGTCTTGGATATCCTACCCCTAGAAGACTCATTCGCTTGTTAGCCAAAGCATCGCATGTGCACAGCAGGTGCTCCATGCGTTCTACTCCTCGTTCTGCGTACTGGAATTTAGGCCTCCTCTTTAGTAGAAGGGGCTGTAAATCTATAAAACACTGCACGGACGGGATTTTTATTAAGTGTCGGCATTGATAAAATTATTTCAAGATTGTGCCTATCTAATGATTTGAGGTCTGTCTCCATAATAGTATCTACCTATAAAATTTGCAGAACTTAAAAAAAATAAAATTATCTGGACAGAAATTTTAGGAATCATATCAAGGGAAATTTCCTAAAAACAGCCATTCCCTTTAATAATACAATAAAGCCGCCTCAAAATCTTTTGGAGTAAATAACACAGCATGGTGTTTTTTTCAGACAACATCGGGTCTTCAAGAACAGCTGTTTTATATTTTCAATACACTTCCTCAAAACCGAATCTTATCACACGACGATTAGGTTCAATGTAGAATGTACACATATCACCATCATGTTTAAAAAAAAATCTTTCCTGGACTGGAGATTTTGGGTTTCCGGGCTGGGGATCATTTTAAATATATTGTGTTATATACAGACATTAAGAATTAAGATGATTTTTGATATAGTACCTACCTGCTTCTCTTCTTAGTCATTCTCTCTAGACAGTGATCGTGGTCTGGTCATGTCTCAGTTGAATCTTGCTGCTGTGTTTGGCAGTTCGGAAGTTGTCATTAATGCTGGAGTGAATAACAGATTTGATGAGTTCCATACATCGTGTTGGAGATTTTCTTCACGGAATCTTTTGTCCTCGACTTTCCCTTGCACTACCAATCGTTACATCGAGTTTTCGTTAGGTTAGGAGTGATGTCGTATCTCTGGAGAACTTAATAATTGTACTTGACTATATGACCAATCTGTATAACAACATAATATACTTATACAATTTATATTTGTATATTTATAATTATACCAGGTGTAGGAAAAAGCTGATTCCACAACTTGAGGATTGATTGCATATCTGCTGAAAAATTGTTTGCATAATATTTGTAAATGTTCAATCCATCGTTTTTTCAATCTTCGAAAGAAAGTAAACCCTGCCGCACTGCCAATTCTCTTCTTCTTCGTACCCCGTTTCACACTAATTCTAGTCGTTATGATGGTTCCTTCACTGTCACTGCAGTGCGTCTGTGGAACTCCCTTCCGCACTCCCTACGTGACAGCCCTTCTTTAGATGATTTCACATTCCTAGCTTTTGCCAGCGGCTTCAAACGCGTGACAGTTGAAAAAAATCGCCACTTATTGATAAATTACTTTGCATTGTTTTGGTTAAAGAATTTTCATAATCGGTTCAGTAGTTTCAGAGATTACTCCTTACATACAAAATTTCAAATACCAAAATTTATACTATCATAATATATTTCACAGTCAACAGAATCACAATACACGCTATCAATATCCATAAATATAATAAGCTTATTGATAGTGTAATAACTTAATTACCCAAACCGGTTGTAAAGGAAACCGAGGCTGGACATCTGCCGACCATGCCACTATAGAACAGGATAGTGCAGGATATGGGTAACTATATGGGACAGATTATAATTACCGTACCTTTGTGTGCCAATGATTTTAATGAGCTAGATATAACTAGTTCGTATGACTGGGCATGGGATATGGCCTTGTGTGTGTGGATTATTAAGGTAGAACACGTGTGACATACACGTCGATCTGGGCCCGTCGGTCTCCATACATTTTATATGGAAACTAGACTTGTAGAGCTACAATTGATCCACGCCACGCGACGTTGCTCTACGTGTAAACCAGGCGTGGTCCACGTGTGCGTTGGTCTAATGTAGTTCTAGCTGTTGGAGCTGCGGGATTATTCGAAAAAGTAACATCAGCCCTGGGACGCAAAGGACAACTGAAAGAACACAGGTGGGTTTAAGTCAGTAAATGTTTTACTCTCCCTCTAGCTCCACTCATAGCGGGAGAAATTATTCGATGTTTCTTATCTATTCCAGCGTCGCCCGCGCCAAAGTTAAAAAAAAAACTTATGTCACTCAAGTATCATATTGCTGGTGAAAGAATTTAAAAAATTAAAATACAAATCTTTTATAATATTAATATAAAAGCATAGATATTCACTATGAATTTAATGTATATCTGACTTATGTAATACTGTAATTAAATCGAAAACTCTGGTCCCTATGCAGTTAATACCAGTTTAGGGACCAGGAGATTCACACTGTATATCCTTGATGTCAACTTTTTATTCTTATTATTAATTGCAACATCCCGGAACCTCATGATTACATTAACTCGCACAGTCTCGCACCAATAAAGTTCTTTATGAATTGCGAAAAAGAGACAATGGGGTATAAAAAGGCCATTTAACTTGGCATTAAAGTGCAAACCATAGCGCGGACGGGGAGCGTGAGACAATACGCCACCACTTCCGATTCTGACAATGTTTGCAGGTAAAATTTTGAGTACTGGTCGGTACAAAAGTCTTGGTGAATGCGGACTATTAAAATGGAAGTTTCATGATGTTTTACGAAATTTATTTAAAATATTATAATGTTGTTATTGGAGTGTTTATATCAATTCATCATGATCATCATCATATCAGCCGAAAGACATCCACTGCTGGACATAGGCCTCCCCCAATCGTCGCCACAACGACCGGTCCTGTGCGTCACGCATCCATCGGATTCCCGCGACCCTGACCAGGTCATCGGTCTACCTTGTTGGAGGCATTTCAACCCTTATACTAGGTAATGCATGACAAATACGATTCTGATTAATTTTGATGCTTATCTTTTTGAAAAATACTAGTACTGCCGCTTAGGAGATAGCGGCAGTACGAGTTCGTGTGCATTTAATTCCGGCCAGGTGCGCCCAGACACGAGCCCCATTGAGCATTGACCATTTTCTTTGCGTAATGATTTATTATACATATGCTATGTACATTCTGAAGAACACGTAACCAGCATTTTTCACAGTTGGTACAGGGTCGTCTGACGTCACGTCACACACAGGAGCACCGCGCGAAATTAAATTATTCTTCCTATATTTAAAAATGGAAACATTTTCATGGGCATCCGATCCCTTACTTCTGAAAGTCATATTCTGGAGTAGCAACCACTTACCGGAAAAGGCAGCTTTGGAACGCGTTCCACAAGATAGACCAACGACCTGGTGAGGGTCGTGGAATATGATAGTTGCAAGACGCACACACATGTCCAGCGTCTGTCGGCTGAAACGATGATGATGATGAGAGGTAATAGCACAAATCCCTTGTTTTCGTTGGATCGCCTGGTGACATCTCTCGCTCTGGCTGGAACCGTAGAGAGTGTCAATGTCAGAGTTTACTGACTTAAACGTTCCTGTGTTACCTATTTCAGTTGCCCTTTGCAGAGCCACGGTAACTGTTGCGAACAGTTTCGCAGCACAGTCCCAGTACGTCTATCAAATAATGAAACAACACAAATCCCCAAAAATACAACAGAAAAATCTTTCGCAGCAGGTGTCTCGCTAACACTTGACCGCGCGACTGTATCGGAAGTCGGAGCGGTGTGAGTACTCATTGTGTCCGTTTCCGCCATCCGCCCCCTCGCGAGATGAATGAACTAGAAAAAAAATACGCAAGTACCCTCCAATGTTACAGATAAATGCAATAAGTATGAACGAATTTCTTTCGCGAAACGAATTTTATTCTGGCAAGAGAAATGGTGTACTTAACCTATTTTTGAAAATTATCATTGAATAAGTTTTTTTTTAATTTGACTGCGATCCCACCAGATGGTAAGCAATGATGCAATCGTTGGTGGTGAGGTGTGTTAGTTTATTACGAGCCTATTCACTTTAGCCTTGAAGTCATCTAAATTATAATCGGACGGGAAGATCGTAGCAGGTATATTCCATCGATGTACGCGGTATAAACGATGACGCCATACGTTTAGTCCAGGCCGTAGAGTTTTCAACAACGTAAGGGAATTTTGCCATACTTCGGGTTGTCAAAACACCCTCCAAAATGCATCCTGTAAAATACCGAAAAACTAGCTACTCTGCACTTGTTCTCCAGGCTTTGTAGATTGGACTTAACCAAATCTGGATCATCAATTAGCTTTTTCGCACGCCTCTCCACTCAGCCCAAAGCTGCTAGTGGCATTTTGTAGCACCAGCCCATATGTAGCTGCAGTACTCCACACACAATTGACCAACCGTGCTTTGTATAACATTTATAAGAATCAGTCCCTGTGTGATTTACCGCCAGATCTTTACAAGAATGTCGAGTTTCCTAAGTTCCTAACAGAACGCCGAATTTTTAGAAGTTAAAAGATTATTGTAAAGTCCTCAAGGCTGTAAAATTAGATACTTAAATTATGATGGTTACTCGAGGAACAAAACATTTCACTTTAATTGTTTAGATTTTCTTCGAGGATTTATGAATGTAGGGAGGGACAGGTGCTTGTTGCCGTATTTTTACAAGTTGACAAGCTCTTTATCTTTAACGAAGTCATTTCAAGTTACCCATGTACCCATGTTTTAACAAATAAAATTATCTTTATCTTTTTTTTTTATCTTTAGCACAGACAATGTAATGGTAGTTATGGTAAAAGGGCAATCGTATGCCAGGGTTGTTTGCTATGCCTATCACGTCAGTTCTAATGTAAAATCTATAGTATAGTTATGTCCTAAATAAGAAAGATTTTGTTTGTATGAACTTTGGAAGGTATGCAGAACAGAATGTTCTCAAGTGGGATAGATTTGTTTTTGTTATACTCCAACAGTATAAAACCAATAACGTACCCAACAACAATCAAACCTGTCATTACACAATAACAATGACCACATACGCGTAGGTAACTCTGTCCACCCCTACCACATGCCACTCACACGCACGCGTCACAACTCCAAAATTAATAAACAATAATTTTCAACCACCTAATTAGTATCGGAAATCGTTACACGGCGAAAATTAATATTTGACAACTGCAAGCAGTTCATTTGATTCTAGTACCGTGAAATTAGGGGCCAATGGGCCAGCCAATCTGTTCAGTATATTATTATGACATTTTATTAATGATGGAGAGTAATGACAGTGTATCCGGTGGTTTGATTATTGTTTTCGTGAGTTATGGCACGCGATTGGTTTTGTAGTTGATTGTTTTGTTGCTAGTCAATTTTCCGTTGTTTCGAGTGATTTCCTGTTTACATTATGAACTATATTATATCGACCTCTTCACAACTGTGTACTGTTTAGAGTGGTCGTGGTCATGTCTCGGTCGAGTCCTGCACCACCGCTTCTCTCGCAATACGACGCCATGCACTCGCTGTCCGATCATCCGGAAACTGTCCGGACCGAGCCCAAGGAAATTAGAGCCCCGGTATGAAGGCTAGAAGGAACGGCGCGGGGTTTTTAGTCAGTAAGACTCTGACACTGTCTCCCGCTCCACCCAAGAGCGGGTTTCGTCAATGATGATTTTCCCCGTCGACAGAAAAAAAAAGACGGTCGACGGCGCGCACTGATTCCGCGCGCCTAAAGGAGTTGTCAGCAGCAGCAGGGGCCGAGTTGGGTCGAAGCCTACTGGGGCCAGGGTTATCCGAAAGGGCGCTCGAGCCCCGGTATGACGGCTAGAAGGAACGAGTTGAGTTTTTAATCCGCAAGAGTCTGACACTATCTCTCGCTCCGCCCAAGAGCGGGGGTTGTCTTTGGATGATTTTTGTAAAAAAATAATAATTGCTATCCACATCTTGGTTTTATTATATGTTCTCCAATAAAGGTTCGCCAAACAAAGTAAACATATTTAAATTCAGTGTCTTCGTAACTTTGAGTGGAGAACAATCAGTAAATACTGCTTCGCGACAATGGCTACTAATTTATTGCCCCAGTTGCACATTACAGTAAACTGTCTCCCACTGGTGAGTTTACAGCCTACGCCTATTATAAACTGCAGGGGTACAACCCAGGCCCTAATACGTTTAAGATGAAATATGGCCAGTGGCCACTATACCTGTGATTATTTTAGCAAGAAGCAATAGCACCAAAACGGTGAAGGAAAACATCGTGAGGAAACCGGCATGTCCTAGAACCAAAAATTCGAAGACATGTGACATCCACCAATCCGCACTGGGCCCGCGTGGTGGATTACGGCCCATTCTCTGAGTCCCAACAGTGGGAACATTAACAAGGTTGATGATGATGATGATGATGATGAATAGGACCTAATTACTCTGTTCAAATTGATGGCGCTTAATACATTTTGGTCGCGAAAAAGTATCCTCTAAAAGCTGTCTTAGCGCTGCATGTTTAAGTAGTTCTGTTAGACGACATAATGACAATGTTGTGTTGCAGCGAACTTTTGTTTTAACTTTCTAGTATATTGATAAACTAACTTTTGCCCGCGGCTTCACCCGCGTACATAATCCCAGGATAAAACCATCCATCAATACATCCATCCATACATCCATCCATACATCCATCCATACATCTTTCCATACATCCATCCATACATCCATCCATACATCCATCCATACATCAATCCATACATCCATCCATACATCCATCCATACATCCATCCATACATCCATCCATACATCCATCCATACATACAAACTTTCGTATTTATAATATTAGTAGGATAGTTTCCATGAAAAGGCTTGTCTATCACAAAATATAAGACGATGTTACCACCATTCTGCCACTGCTTAGGCCTACCTATTTACTTTTGAAGCTTTTGTAACCACAGAAACTGTAGGTATATACCTAGAATTGTATCTTTTTTTCTCAGATCAACATAATCAGGCAATTTGTATCCAAATTACGCGAAGGTTGTCTTATGACATCATTTCTTGATTTAATCAGCCGTGATTAAAGGCGTTTTGGTCCTTAAGTAGGTATTACTTGGCGCAGTGAGATATTTTGTAGTGGATTTTTGAAGATTTTCAAATGTATTCAGCCCCCGTTAGTAAAAAAGACGCATCTATTTCCAGATTTGAGTTATATACATTGCCGGAATCAGGAAAAAAAGGCGCATCTGCCTGTATTTTTTATATTTTGCTAACTTTCTTCGGCTCGGTTTTTTATTCATTTTTATTTTTTGTTAGATACGTCTTTTTAACTATCAGGGGCAGTATTTGTATATACAGGGTTTTTTGTAAAACACTAGCAACCTCTTAGGTGCTAGTTAAGAACATCACTTTTGTTTATATACCATAACAGATATAACAGAAATATATGTCTTGTATGTTTATCAGATTTCTAGTACCTACTCAAAGTACAAGCTCTGCTTAGTTTGGGACTAGATGGCGTTGTGTGATAGTTGTGGAATAGCTGTGGAATATTATTATTATATGGGCAGGGCACATTGATCATCGCTGAACAGATGGTCATTGGGGCCGAAAGGCATCCTATAAGGTGGATCGATGACCTGATGAAGGTTGCGGGAATCCGATGGATGCTAGACACACCGGATCGTTCATTGTGGAGACAATTGGGGAGGCCTATTATTATTATTTTAAAGATAAGGGGCTATGCATCTCCCGTAGTGTAGGAGATGTAGTCACTGCGACCTAAAAGATCTGGGGAGGCCTATGTCCAACAGTGGACGTATATCGGCTGAATGTTGATGATGATCTCTACTTCCCAATACAAAGGCAACCGTTAAAAAAACTACAGGAGCCAATTGGTCGACTCATAAAATTCAAATAATTGACTTTAGCACCCGCCGTAGTGACGACATCATGGTCCGAGATAATTAGAGGTCATTTGTTAGGTATTCTGGTATTATTACACCTACTGTCTTGACTGTTTATTTCATTGTTCTATAGTCTGATCATCGGTTATGGGTAAAGTAACCATGCGTTTAGTTTTGAGTGAGACGGTCCCTTTTCTCCATCACCTGTCTTGTTACCATATATTCAAAACAACTCGAAATCATATCCCTCCTTCGCCGGCAAGCGTAGTCGGGTAAAAATTAGGGTGCTCGAAAGACACTAGCGGCAATTTATTAATTACTGTCAGAGGAACTTTGCTTTATGTAAATTATATGATTTTAGTTTTTACATATTTTTATAATAAAAAATAATTATATACATAATAGTCGCTGTCCATCAGGCGGTCAAACCTATCAACAATAAAAAAAAACAGTTAATATGAATATTATATGCCCAGCCGCCCCGCCGGGATTGCGATCCCGATTTCCGGCCACCGTAGGCGCGGGCTTGCAGATGGCGAGCAATGGGTAGCTCGCTGTCTAACTGTCCGATAACTGCCCGGACCGAGCCCAAGTCGTCGACGGCGCGAATAGTTCCCGCGCGTCTCAAGGAGCTGTCAGCAACAGCAGGGGCCCAGCTGGGTCGAAGCCTACTGGGGCCAAGGTTATTTTCGAAAGATAGCTCAACCCCGGTATGAAAGGCAACGAAGGAACAGGAGCGGATTTTTAACCCAAGAGCGGGGGAAGTCATTAGATGATTTTTCGACCGGAAAAAAAAATGTTATGCACGAAAACGTGGTTTTGCTATACAAATTATATCAAAGAAAAAAAATGGAGGTTTTTTTTTATCTGATATAAACTAGTACTTGACTGCGATCCCACCTGATGGTAAGCAGAGAGACAATCATTGATGGTGAGGCGCACTAGTTTTATGAGCCTATTCACTCTAGCCTTGAAGACGCTTAAATTGTAATCGGACGGGAAGACAAAATAATCAGAACTCAGTCAGCTTTTTCTCGGAGAAGTTTCATAACAACTACTGTGACACGAGTTTTATATATTACATAGTGAACATGAACACTAATTGTCTTAAGGTAAAAAGAACTTTAAAAAGTTGTGTTTATTTTAACCTAGCTGCTAACTGGCGCATAACCCACGTCTAGTTATGAATTAAAATTAAATGGTCTGTTTAGTTATAGATTTGTGATTGATGTCATGGACGTTATCGGAAAGTTTAAATTCTGTAATGCTGACATCGAACTAAAACTGTATTTAGTATAGGTTCTGCCCAGTACACTCCCCATGGAAATGAGTAAGAACTGTCACATACTTAGGCCCACAAAAAAAGACAGATATTCGTTACGAAAATACGGTGTTGCATCACATTTCAAATTGAAACACTAGACAGAAATAAGTGGCCCCAGTTTCCCAACCCTGGGAAACTCCCATAGAGCTACCCTACTATTGTGTACCTAATATCGTGTGTACCTAATAAACATGATTTCTTTCTTTACCCCTCTAACTGTAGTCTACAGGAGTATTAGTGGCAAGATAAATACATAAAAATATATTTACCTGAAAGTATTTCGTCTGTATTGATTCCTTATCTATAGAATGAATATAATCGATATAATTTTTAATATGATAATTTTCTCGTTGAAAAAATATAGACCACTAATGTGTAATAAAAACTAAAATGTGAAAACTAAACAAAAAAAAAAGTGGACCCAACATACTACCCTGGGAAACCCCTAATGTATGACCAAACCTGTTTACTTAAAAATGTTAGCTTAACCATTCTAGCTATACCTTAGCACACAGAAGTGTCAGTGTCAAGATAAATACAAAAAGAAATATACCTACCTGTAGGTACTACGTCTGTGCTGTCAGCAGCAGTAACCGGTTCCGCGGCGTAAGACTAGGAGCCGATAATATGTTTACGAGTTGTTTTGTACAAAAACTGATACATATAAATCTAAAAAGCCATTAGCACTAAAGAGATCTCACTGAATGCATTAAATATAGATAGTATTAAAGACATAATAGTCAACACTTAGTAATATGAGATGAATTTGTCGTTCTATAAAGAAGATCTGTAAAATTCATACAATTCCGGAATTCGTTCTAAAAGAAATATAAAGACACTGACAATTTCAGACTTATTAGATTTTAATGACTAAAGTTGCCACATGACATGTGACATCCGTCAACCCGCACTGGGCCGCGTGGTGAATTACAGCTCATTCCCTCTCCTAGGGAGGAGCCTGAATCCCAACAGTGGGAACATTATAAGGCCAACTATGCTGTGCTATGCTATGTTTAAGCTACCACAAAATTACTTGAACAACTCAACTCCTATTGAGGACATTAAGGACTTAATGACAAATACTATTCATATAAATTAACAAAAAAAAACATACTATATCTCCATCAAGTCTCTATTTGTACAAAAATGTTCGTTAAAACGTTTGTTATTGACTGAAGCCTTATTTAGTGGCTGAGTCATAATAAAGTTCGTTAGAATTTTAAGGTAGGTAAAACATTCAGTCTTGATTTGGCGGGAGAATTGCCAGGCCATACAAAAGTTAGGTTAAATTGCCTGCCAGCTGTGTCTTTAAAGCAAGCTGCTTTGTTTTGGATTTAGATTAGTTGTTTAAAGTTTTATTGACCTTGGATAAGTATATCAATATGTTTATCACCCTCATTCTGTATCTTTTATTCTGACATTTCCCGCCTTTTGCATGTCTGCGCGCGATTCAGTTATTGCTTTATTTATTTCATATCATTTCTCATGTCAACGTTTTAGTATCTTGTATTTCTCATATTAATTGGAAGTGTGATCTTCATAATTTTCCTTATTAATTCCTAAACAAGTTGTCTGAAAATTATCTACTTTCCTTATAAACCTTTCAATTGTTTAAAAGTCAATTGAAGAGTTTCTTCAGAATTTATCATTGTTGATTTTGACTTTCAGGAGGTAAAGAGCGGCAGTCACGTTCCAGTAAAAACAATGCATTCATTTGTTTTTGTAGATTTGAATCAAACTAATATAAGTTATATGTGTGTTTGTTGCTCCCTCATGCCCAAACGATTGAATGGAATTGGATTGTTTCGCACGCGGGTAAACCTTGATTTAGAATAAGCACATAGGATACTTTTTATCCCATGAATATGTTTCCTAGGGAACCCTACACCATTCGTTGCAGCGGCTTCCTCAATGCGTCATTCCATACCTTCCCCATAAATTAAAGGTACATTTTCAGACACCCATGACTGACGAAAATCACTACTTGTATTACCACAAGCGTGCTATTTAGAGTTTTATGTTCAACAACATGTTCTGTTGCATACAATGGGTGATAAATGAAATTGCTAGCTTCGGTTAGTTCGGTCACTTCTGAGGTTGCTCAAGATTTTTCATTTATTGTTTCACGGTACATATTTAAGGATTTTATAGACATTTCTGCTGCGTTAGGCTAGTAGTTGGAAGCGCTACTGCTGGGAAGGAGACTTTGGGTTTGTTTCCTGGTTAGACTAAGCATAAGGGTACATCTGAAAATTCGCAGTGTCTGGCCCTTTTTTCTTTCAGTGGCGACCAGAATTAAGTCGTTGAGACAAGGAAACTTGTCAAATTCTAGAGAAACCCTTTAATTGTCTTCCAAGACAGTTAAATGTTTTAATAATAAGTATAAACCTGACAACTTATCCATGGATGACCAGTGCTGGCCCAGTACTAACGGCCCAGACTTATGGGGAGTTCAAAGCAAACCCAGCCAAACGCATTACTTTGTGTAATCTATTTCATCACCACTGCTCTCAGAACGGCGAAGGAAAACATCGTGGGGAAACCGCCATGTCTTGAAACTAAAAATCCGAAGACATATAATAATTTGACATCCACCAATCTGCACTGAGCCTGTGCATTGGATTACGACCCATTTTCTTCTCTTAGAGCAGAGACCTGAATCCCAGAAGTTGTAACAGCATTACAATATAGTGCTGATTATGGCTATGCTATATTATGCTGCTACATTACCTACTTAGATAAATTTGATATTATTGTTAGGTAAGTACTAAACACGTAGTCCCGTAT
The DNA here is from genome assembly GCA_949319445.1 of Mythimna lalbum. Classification (NCBI taxonomy): domain Eukaryota; kingdom Metazoa; phylum Arthropoda; class Insecta; order Lepidoptera; family Noctuidae; genus Mythimna; species Mythimna lalbum. The sequence goes on along the minus strand of OX439357.1, from coordinate 10,278,957 downwards.
TACAGAACGTCGTCACTCAAAACCCAAGCGTTACTTAAAACTAGTTTCAACCAATCAAATGGCTTGAATCTAGTTTTAAGTAATGCTTGAGTATTGAGCGATGTTCTGTATACGACTTAGATAGGTACTTAACTGAACTAGTTTTTTTTTTTTAAACAAACGACTTTATTTCAAATAGGTAATTTAAAAAAAATGGCAATACAAGCAGCAAGTTTCCTATTAACAAAACTAAGAATTGTACACAATATAAGGCAACAAGATTATTATTTAACATTCATACAAATAGAAAATTTTGGTTTTTAACATGAATATTATTAGTATATGTAAGAACTAAATAGTTTATTTAGATACGTATGTTCATTGATGATCATCAATTTCATGTAGTTAGTACAAAATAAACATTGACTGTTAATACTTTTGTTCGGTACCTATTTATCTATGTGATTATTGCTTGGTAATTAATATATTTTCATGTCGTATGCCTAATTATAAACTTTACTCACTCGGAGACATTTATTTTATGTTAAAATAGTGTAGTCATAATAATTTTTCACCATATCAAAATGTTTCCTTTTCCAACAAAAGGAGCGATCAAGCTATGTTTGCTTTACAGAGCTCTGATAAAGACGAGGTGACCAAAGTCTGGTCGCTACATCAGCACGTCTGAAGCGGTTTGGCGGATACTGGCGTTCTCTATACATGACAGGCATCCTACCGTCATGCATGTAGACGTCCACCTAGAGAAGAAACGGCTAGCGCATATATTTTGATCCCGAAAACGTTGCTAAACGCTTGGAAAATCCGCGCCAACCAACTCTGTTAAAATTTTTCAGGCTCAGTAAAGTCGACCAGTTTGCGAGATCCCTTACGTATGACGAGGTGCCTTCATATTACACTTACGACAAGCAAAGGGGTGTATTTAACCTACATCAACGAGGAGGTGCTGTGGAAGGTTATCCGGGAATATTCAAGGACACCGCATTGGGTAGGGTTTATACCGTGCCTCCGAATAATGGCGAATGCTATTTTCTGCGGTTGTTACTTCACACTGTCCGATGGCCAACATCTGTCGCTTTTCTGAAGACATTTGATGGCGTGGAGTATCCCACTTACTGCGCAGCCTGCGTAGCACGTCACCTTCCCGACCGTGACAAAAATTGCGATGACACCCTCGCGGCGAGCGTCAGTGACAGTTCCAGCCGCATGCGTCATCTGTTTGCCGTCATCTTGGTGTTTTGTGGAGTCGCGAACCCGGTAGCTTTGTGGGAGAAGTATCGCCATCATCTGTCTGAAGATTTTCTACGAGCTTTGAAGCGTGCTACTGGAGATGAAGTCAAAGTAATTGATGAACGCGTGCTGAACACCTGTCTCAGTTCACTTCAAGATGTGGTCATTTCTATCGGCGGCAATCCACTGATTAATTATGGGTTACCAGTTCCTGAATCATCACCGCATCAAGACCGTGGAAATCGGGAGTATAACGCCGAGACCAATTACGATCCGGGCGAAATGACTACCGTGACCACCATACGAAATTACCATATCGCTTCTTCAGAGCTAAAACAAATTTACAACACCGTCCTTGAAATCATTGGGCAAAATCAGATCTTCGTTGTGGTCATGAGTTCGTACGCTGCGTTTGACCATTAATATGAGAGCTCGGCTCGGTGGCAATGTACGTGCTCGAGAATTGTCCGATGTCCTTCTAAGTCTTGGCAAAGGCACTCTACCAGAAGACAGAGGTGTAAAGGTGATTCTTCCAGAGTCTCTCGGTAGAGTGGAATCCAGCTTAGAAGAACTCATTCGCTGTGTGTACGGGGACATCAGTCGTATACAGCACCAGCAGAATTCTCGGATGTGTGAGCGGGCCATTTTGACGCCCAAAAATGCTGCACCAATTAACGAAAGCATTCTCTTATAAATTGAGGGGAATGAAGTAGTCTACACTTCGGTAAACACTGTCGTCGTGCAAGATGACGCCACATATTATACCGTGCCTACCGGGTTCGGGGTTATCCGAAAGGAAACTAGAGCCCGGAATGAAGGCTAGAAGGAACGGCGCGGGGTTTTTAGTCAGTAAGAGTCTGACACTATCTCCCGCTCCACCCAAGAGCGGGTTTTGTCATAAGATGATTTTCCCCGTCGACAAAAAAAAAAACACATTATCCCGTGGATTTCTGAACTCCCTGTCAGCGAGTGGACTTCCAGCGCATACCATCAAGCTGAAGGTCGGTGTTCCGATTATGCTTCTTCGGAACCTATCTCCTCCAAAGTTGTGTAACGGGATTCGCCTTAAAGTTATCACGCTCCACAGACACACCATTGAAGCGGAAATTCTTTTGGGTTGTGGCGTCGGCGAGGCAGTATTTATACCACGCATTCCCCTCATACCTCATAACTTCGCGTTCCGATTCAAGCGTGTACAGATACCCGTGAGTATTTGCTTCGTGATGACCATCAATAAGTCACAGGGGCATACACTGAGGGCAGTGGGTGTCGACCTCAGGACGAGTTGTTTCTCACACGGGCAAATGTACGTTGCTTGCTTCCGCGTCACCAGTCCTGACTCTCTTTACATTTTGGCTCCTGGCAGCATAACTACCAACGCAGTTTATAGGGAAGTGTTGTAAAGTATTATACCTTTGTAGGTATTTTTACTCTTTTGTTCTCTGGAATTTATTCCTGCATTATTTTCTCTATTTCCTTCAGTCACATCTTATGACTGAACGCAGCAGAATTCCCATATAACTCTCTTCACTTGCAAAAAAAAACTTATATTTTAATGCTATTTTAAAAGCTGTGTAATTATAATGCTATAGCGACACTGGTATCTTAGGTATTTTTAGTGCTATAGAGCCTTCACGCAGACGACGTCGCGGGCAGCAGCTAGTGTTAACATAAAAATGCACATAACAAGAATCGATCGATACCTGTGCATTTTAGTACCTACTACAACCGACGGTCGGCCGAAACCAAGCAGGTTAAATAGCAACCAGAATTTATAAAAAAAAACAACCTTGAATTTGAACTAAGACCTGTTAAATACTTAACCCATTACACCAAAACATATTTATCAAAAAATATATAATTGGTACTAATGTTCGCTTTATCTCGCCAAGACAGAGATAAGAACGTCACGCACAACTAAAAATAAATCGCGCGGGAAACGGCAGCTATTACTAAAACGGCCATATTTCAATGGCGAATTCTAATATTTGTACTATTCTTTTCTTCCCCTTTGAGAGTCCACCTGTATCCCAGTACAAAAAGCGTCCTTGCTTCCATTGTTAAGGTTTGCGCGCCAAGTGACTGCCAAAATCGGCGCACGCGACGATGCGCGGGAAAACACCGAGCGTCAGTCGTAGTCGGGCTCGGGAGTAGCGCGCGCGCATACACTGGCCACGCCGCGCTTATAGGTTAGAATTGGCGCGTCCCCGCCAGGTGCGATCCTCGCCCGCTCTAACGCACGCGCACACCTATCCTCCCTCTCGCACCTTACCTGTGGACAGCTGTTTTCTCTCGGGAGATTAGTCAGATGTTTCTCGCTAACCAGTCAGTGCTCACCTGACGCGCGATACGGTTATGGCTGCCGGAGGACGTACACCCAAGCAGAGGAGATTTGAGATGTCAGCAGGAATGGCTCTGAGGACTTCCAACACTCCGAGAAGGAGACGCGGGAGCTGCAAGTGCTTGTTTGGCGCGCCGGACCGGGACGAGACGAGACGACTAATGGCCGAGCAGTATGCCAGAGAGAGGAAACGGTTCATCAGACGCTTTAATTTCGACATTGACACAGAATGCACGTACAAATCCGCAAAAATGGACTCTCCAGTTAAATTTTGCGAAGAGGATAAGGAGAATGCGGAAAGTCCTGTAAGGATGGCTACGGAAGCGCTAGCGTGTGTTGGGAATACCACTGACTTGAGGGTCTTGGGGTCACCGTCAAGAAGGAGTGCTGGTAGTTCTACGAGCTCGCCACGCACCCCCCGCACCCCCAGAACACCCCGAGCCGCACGCACCCCGCGCACCCCTCGCACCCCCGCGTCGAGAAGACAGCTGCAAATGACAGGTCAGTACACACTATTGTTTCAAAAACTACTGTAAACGTGCATACATAGTCCAGAGACAACAATTGAGGCAATTTTTCACTTCGTTATTTATAATCCCGTGTCAATCTTCCCCGACTCATTTCGTATTCAGGCATCGTCTTGCATAATGCACCAGCCAAGGGATTGATCACTGTATTTTTATTTTATGGGGCCATGTTTGTACTGGTAATCATAATTGTGAAATATGGGCCAGGTTTGTGTTATCGTAGAAATTGTTCAAATAACTTGAATAAATATTGATAGCTATTGATTATTTTAGTGGCTTCTGCACTACGCTAGTGGCAATATTAATAAAGTTCTTAGTTATTTTGTTCGTCTGCGTTACATTTGAATGTAGCCCTGGCTATGAGCCAGAATACATTTTCTAACTACAGTCAAAGAGTATTTTACATTTGTGAATACTTCGTTTTCTATTATTACCTTAATATTTAGAACTCCTGATTTATAATTCTCGATTTCTTTATTTCTTACCAAATTGTTTTTAAGTGAAAGTAATTTATTCGTGTCACTATTAAATGCAGTGTTGCCACTTTCACAAAGTAACTTGCCCAAACTTAAATGTCACATTTAATGTTCTGTCACTTTGACCTTTAAACTGCATTCTATACCGGTATCATTATTCATTTGCCCTCATTACAGATACCAAACAAGCCCTTATACATTCCGTAGGAAATTATTTCAGAATTTACTCCAGCATTGAAAATAATTTATTTCTCATTATAATATGCAGTCATATAAGAACATAATTTGATCTTTAAAAACCCAATATGGATACTGTATATGAGTTTCACTGAGGGTCAATGCCCTCTGTTGATCTGCTGATGCTACTGCTAAATCAGAAACAAATAAATATAGTACTGTTCATGAAAACTATACATCAAATATTAATATTGATGACCATGAAATAGAAATAAGGAAAGAAGAATTAGCTAATAAAGGGAGACTTAAGGATGATGTAAAAAACATATCGTGCCTCGGTCGAACAGATCACCTTATACAGACAAGACACGTCACACCACACGTGACTTCTAAACCTACCTAAACACAAGACTTATCTTTGGCAACACGTGAGGTTTTTATTTACATATTCCTCCATTACTCATCCATCAAACGAATAAAGCTTTGGTATAAAATAATAAAAAAGGTAGAACCTCGTATAAGGAAACTTTTAAAATAGCAGTTGCTCTAACTAAACTATAATATAATCTAACGATCAAAAAATTTACTGAAAGTTCATAAATGTTAGATAAAAATGGTGCCTTTGATAATCCTACTGGTTTTATGGATGCAGCCGAGTTATTTACTACATTAGGCGATAAACTCTTCACAAATGAAACGAATACTATCGATAAAACTTCAAAATTAAATCAAGAGGAAACACCAGTAGTCCTAAATGTTTTGAACCAAAATAAAGACGAACAATTTCAGAAGCGTTAAATTGTCTATCACATGCTGTTGAAGCATGATGTAACAGCAAAAGTAATTAATCACTACGTCTAAATTGCTAAGCCTTGTTAAGAGAAAACTAGGTAAATATGAGTACATGAACAAAAAAGGACCATATTACATGATTATGTTATGACTCAGAGTTATAACCGGCTCTTTAACTGCGGTAGTGGGTGTGCGTTCTACAATTTCATTTCTATGCTAGAACATATTGGAAATACTTTAAAAATAACCACTATAATAGACATTAACAAAGACACCTATAATCGAATATAATAGGATACAAAAAAAAATTAAAAGTAACCAAAAAATCCAATCAATGCCTTGGAAAAGATTTTTAGTAGATTTTATGTTGAGTCCAATAAGCTACTGGTTTCTTATTTTAAACATCCACTCTGATCTAAATGCGTTTTACATTTCCGCTTCCGCCCATGTTCATTCCTTGTTGGCAATTAAGCTCTGTAAGATAAACATACTTTGCAAAATTCACGAAATACATAAACATGGTCCAGATTTCTGAATCATAAAAAGCATTTCCTCGCAATGATGCCAGTCTTTAGGGCACATATTCTGATGACAGCGATGTGAAGGAGTACTTTGACGCCTAGGTTTATTTTGTATTTATACATTGTTAGGTTTAGTTAGTTTATTTAATATTTCAGTTGGTTATGTATACATATTTTTAGAAATCAATGGAATAAACTTGATGTCTGACGATGGCCTTTGTACATTTGTGCATAAAGTATTAAATAAATAAATAAATAATAAATACAGGTTAACTTAAGTATGAATCAACTTACGGACACTCATAGAGTTATATTCCTATCTAAAATGCTTCTAAGTTAAAAATACCCATAAGTACTTGGGCTTAAAATAAAAGAACTACAAGTCATCAAAGTAACTTTAAAAAATCGTCACGGATGGCTTCTTCCGGAGTATTCCGAGTGACTATTACGAAGGAATCACGATGGCCCTTCCTGTTCAAACTTTTAAATTAGAAAGTCCAAAAGTTTTTATTTTACACAGAGTTAAGTTTTAGTTTTAAAAAATTCTTTCACTTTTACCAATTTCTAGTAAACGTTAACAATTCTGATGATGACTCCAAGTAAGAAATATTTAATATTCTCAGTCAGCTGTATTAATTTGTAATTGTTACTAATTTCAATGACTAAGACAGTGTTCTGAAAAAAAGTAGAACCCGAAGCTCGGATTATAGCAACTCATACACATAAACAACCAATCTTGGATCCATATTAATTTGCAAACTATATACGCATACCTCTAACTTTATGAACAATATGAAAAACCAACTTGACAGCATTTGGTTCGCTAACTTGAAAGTTGCGCCATATACATAGATATAGCTTTTCTGTAAGAGTCTTTTCGTCACTCTCATCTTTGACTTTTTCAATTTTATCATCACACTGCTGGGCAAAGTCTACGATTACTTTCCACATCTCTTCTTATGAGATCATTCTTTCGCCTAATATATATTGATTATAAATAGACTTAAAAAAAAATCACCCATGGGTCTATGAACGACTATGTTGATCAAAATCATAATATCTCTTATACAATGATCAAACATTCGAGTCATGGCATTCGATCAGCTCATGGTGTCCAGGTCATCGACCCGTTACGTCATCTAAGCCCAACATTTTTTGTTTCACCCGTGGTACCATCTGACAAAATTATTTTTTGTTACAATAAAAGTTTTGTTGCACTAATTTGGACCTTATCGTAAGTCAATAAGAGGTTTGTGAGAGCTTTTGAGCTGTGCATACTTTTGTTGTCGATAATAACTTAGTAAGTTTTTGAAATATTGAAATTTAAGGGATAATTTGCAGGTTTATTATGATTTTGAATCCTGTCCGTACTCAATTGGTTACAATGCCGGTCATTGCAGCATCAAAATCTTTAATATTGAGCAACATTTTATCAAATCGTATTGTTTTATTTTATAAACGAGAAATTATTAGACTATCAACGCAATAATAGCAACATAAGTCGGAGATCGTTAGATGTGGAGACGCTTGGGGGAGACCTATGTCCAACAGTGGACGTGTATCGGCTGAAATGATGATGATGAAGACGGAGACGATATATGTTATCTACCCAAATGCTTATGAAAGCAATTATCCGTACAAAAATATTACATAAAAAATATGTATTAATTATAAACAAGTTTGAAAACAAAAAGCTAATTTATGGAACATCAATTACTTTCAAACCAAAAAACTCAGAAACAAAGCAGAGCCTAATAAAAAAAAAAATTGGAGGAGTGCCCATCAATTTGAATATAAATACTTTCTTACGCAACTTACAAGCCAATGACCTACGGCACAGACCATCCTCCTATGAGTTACCAAAGATAATTGAACTTTTTGTTGGTCCTTCATCCTAAGTTTCAAGTGGCAAGCTGCTTAAATTAACAATTACGTTGTTAAATTATGGTTCATCGATCATTTTGAAGTCATCTTTCTTAACAGGAAACTAAGTTTAGTACCCGAGCTGGTCCTTTGTTTTATGTGCACAGACTTAGAGAGCTAGGTGTTTTAAATTGTAAATATGTCACTGGATAACAGTGAACTCCGTTAGTTTATGATAAATCATGTAAAATTATTGTAAATTTCTGTGTTTACAATGGGACTTGAAGATATTGTAAATTATCTTTGGAAGAGAATATTTTATTTGATATGATATATTCGTATTTTATCGAGAGTACAGACTTTCGCAAGATTTATAACATAAATATTAATATCATCATTTCAGCCGACAGACGTCCACTGTTGGACATAGGCCTCCCCCAAGTGTCGATATAATGATCGATCCTGTGCGTCCCGCATCCATCGGATTCCTGCAACCTTCACCAAGTCATATATAATATTTATTTATGTTTGATATTTTAGAATTTTTCTATATCCAAACTTACTCATAGAATTTCTATTATTCCTATTCGTTGTAGTTTTCGGACAGCATCATATCAACCACTGCAAATATCAACATTTTAGCCAGATTACCCATACAATCTGACACATTACTTGAATATTTAATGATTTCATAATCGTGAACTATAGCGGACGTGAAACCGGCTACAGACACTGCACGTTTAAAATTTTACTACTCACATATCTAGCTATTTCAGGCGACAATAGACGCTTCGTCTAGACACTAGTCATGCAAATGTCTAGGTTCCTAGACGGTCGTGTTTATCACTACCTTCCATCGAAACTATTCAACATTGAAGATTTTATATCCCATATCAATTGAAGCTAGCCGGTAATAAAATGATCGTAAATTGCCAATGTTTGTTAAACGAATTGTAATCATCAAAACATGATATAAACCCCTTATTGAATGTTTTAATGATTTGATTTAATCTTATATTTAATGACTTTATTTACTTTACAATTTTATTTTTTATGTTTAAATGATTTCATTGCTTGCTTTTATCACATTAATAATTAAATTTTCTTTATCACTTTACGAATTAATAGTAATATAATAAAAAAGTATCTACAACAAGAGTTGGTACAGTATAACGACAACTATCGTATGATTATAATAAAGACAATCAATCAAATTGAGAAAAAAATCAAAAGCCAACGTTAATGCGAGAAAATCATTAATCTATATAAGAAACACAAAAAAAAAAACAGAAAAACTTAAAACTGGTCTTTCAAAACAGTTTAGTCTATCCCTTCAAAAGCATAAACAATAAATAAAAATAAACAAGCAAAGCTATGTACAAACAAACAGCTTATAGATACTAAAATGACTGATCGGCTAACCTAAATACTGATCAGATAAATGCAATAAACCAAGTTTTATAGAAAAATGTAAATATTTACTATTGATAAATTCCATAGTAGGTTAAACCACCAAACAGGGAGATGCAAAAAGGTTAACTAGATAGAATACATTCACAAACTAATAATACAGATCAAGCATTTTATAGATACATTTAAAGCCCTTTAAGAAAGGTTAATAAAATTACAGGTATTATTTAATTAAAAATTAAAATTAAAATGTTTATTTCAATTACAATAAACATTTTAATTTAAATATATATATTGTATAAATATTGTAATATTGTAATATTTTGATACAAATTATTGGAACCTTTTAAGCAAGGAAATGCTTGTATTAGATGACTCCGCACTTCCACTTGTCATTTCTATGCAATTAAACTATTTGGATACAATATCGAATATTTGTTTTCCAGAAATATTTTTTTTTCTTCAGAATACGTATATTATCATGAAATCCATTTTTCATTTCGCAGATTATACAAATATCGTTTCATGTGCATACCTGTACTGTATATTATATACATATATTCAATTACTTTCCTTCTGCTTGCGAAAGTTCGTCATCACTAATATTTATTCACCTTCTGCAACACCTTCCTTTCAGTAAATCCTATAAAGTTATGGCCAAAACAAATAAACATGTTACGTTCTTTGGGTGTGTCTGCTTGACCTCAATCGCTTGTCAGTTTGCCAATTGCAAGTATTTAGTATCAATATCACACCACTTTAGTTAACTTAACTTTTCTTGTATATGAAGTGGAAATTTGACTTTCAATGGAATCAATATCAACATTAGAGCCACACCTTTATTGTTATCATGTTCAATTAATTTTCTTAAATGATCATCCCGAATATCTATAAAAACGTCTTAAAAAATGTTTTCGAATCTAGATTTCCCGTTGCTTTGTGTAACGGCATATGTAAGCGGCTTCTCATGCGTGGAGTTATTTCACTCGAGCCTACTAAGAATGCGGTGAAAGCATTATTACGAATAAAATCGCTTTGAAAACCTTGTCATCCAAAACTATAGATATAGTTAAAAAAAAAATAGTATAAATCAAGCTAGAGGAAATTATCTGTATTTGGTTTAGAATCTCTCTAACTTGGGCCAAAGCTATTACAGGAGACGGCTTTATTACCTCTAAGCTCTCGTCACCATCATGTCATATGGTGAAATCATTAAAAATTACACCTATTTTGAATAATGTTTGTCCTGTATTTTTTTGTTTATGTGGTGTACACTAAAGAATATAATAAATAGATAAATATAAGGTACATTTTTCTCGTGACTATCTCATTTAGCCCTAAATGGTTCTTTGACAACACAATTATATATGAAGTCACCTGTTCGAACAAGTTGAAACCTCTGCTCTGACTCATGAAACAAAAAAATAAACTTTCATTAGATCATCGGTTTTGTCATCGATAATAATGTTTGAGGAATTTCTTTGCGTTAATGATGGTCGAAAATTACTTAATTTTCGATATATAGGATACGGTATAAAATTGATACGTAAAAAATACAATTTGCAACAAGAGGATGTTTTGTAATTAAACTCAATAAGGCAACTCAGGTTAAATTTTCAAAGGTATTGATAGCCGACTGTTTGTGCATGACCAGAGAACTGGCTGGCTCGTTCTTTGCCAAAATATTCAGCATTGCCACTAAAATAGATAGCTAGTTATTGTCCATATTATTGGATAGGTTTACTATCGCATTTATCTTTCGAGTACCGTAATTAGAGACAATAGAAAGACAATGAGAGACCGAACTCGTTCGCTTGGGGTTTAATGAATTAAATTAGGTAATTGATCAATGCAATAAATTATTTTAATATAACTGATAAATCCAGTAATCTTTAGAAATAGAAATAATTGAATATCAGATTTATTGACTAAACCAATCTTAGTAAGAGACTTCCTTATAATTTTTTATAACTGTAATCAGTTCAATAAATGTATCAGTGAACCAAAATAATAATGACAGAAGAATTTTCCTTACAAAATCAGAAGGAAACGTCTCCGATGCTATCAGTTTACGAAATACAAAAAAGCTTGAGAAATATGTGGTCCTGTTAACAATAGAACAATATCAGGACATACATGTCGGCTTTTGGTACAAATTATAGACTGTAGACAGATTTTTGACGACTTCGAACTTGGTATAGAATATGTCGAACTAAAAAATTCTTTTGTCAGACCCTATTTCTTAAAGATCGTGGATTTTTTAACACTGCACCTGTTCTCGTGGCAGATAATTTTGAATTTATTAACATAATTTGAAACTTGGGAGAGAATATTTAGCATCTGATAAGATTAAACTTTATTTTTAACCAAATGACATATAGCCTTATAAAAGTTAATTGGAGAAATTAGAACGCTTCAAAATTTCGATTCATAAATAGATACAAATTATCTGTTACGCTCCGATTCCGAAATCTCAGTCACTTCCCAACGAATCTTAATCAAACCTTGGATACCCATCTATTGAGCTTCAAACATTTTCAAATCCAACAACTCCACCGACCGCTGAGCCAATCAGCTGTCCGCATCCATTCCCACCAACCAATGGCGTCCATTCCTTCCTTCTGTGACCGTTAAATTTCAAAAAGCTTCTCATAGTAATAAGAATGAAGCATTAAAATTCTGTGGTTACTTCAACCAGAACAGGCCACCTTCATCCGTGACGGTTTCCCTACGCAGCCAACCGTGCCCTATGAGAGCACTTGACGATACTATTATTATTAGGGACTATTATTAACCGAAGTGTCTGGAATTGGATACACCCGCATTTTTTGAACGTTAGATGTCATTGGTCCTTACTGTCGATTATCTTCAATAAAATACTTCGATAGTTAAGAGCGGTGTATCTCTTATAGTACTTAAGCTTTGGTTTGATTGAGTTGCAATCTATCTTTGAAGATGAAGCATAACCTAAAGATATTCCATTTGTATTCTTTCTTCTTATATAGCCTTTGCTTTTGTTATGTTTCTGCTATCTTATTCTCCCTTTCTTTTAACAACACACGACCACTATCAATGTGATCAGCTCGTATGTAAAATGGTTGTTAAATCCTTCAGAGATATTATGTGCCAGGCTTAACGATATAATCGATTAGATTCTTAATATTTCTAATTATATAGTCTGTTAGTGTAACAACTTTTTTCCTCAAAGCCAATCAACGTTTGAACGTTGACTACTATTACACTTTTACATACAACTTTTATCTTCTGTTAGGAGTATCCAGCTGCGATTTAGCAGTTTTATAGATCAAATCACCAATACATCAAAAATTACAGTCTAAAATTAACATAGCAGTCAATAAAAAGGATATTAAAATCTCACTGTCTAGACCTCCTTGTAATAACCAGACCGACCTTTTCAAACGAGATGGAATCTTACTTCAAGCACGTCAAAGTTAAAAATTGACTGTCAGTATATTCTTGTGTGATGCAAGATATTGAAGTTTGAAACCTATTTGTGGTAGTTATTACTTATACATTGCATTATTATAATAGATGGACAGGTCACGTGAGATTTTAGAAGTGCAATGAACTGGTTTATCATGTTCTTGTATTATGTCATCGTAAGCTGATGTTCAAGTAGCAGGAATTTGCGCTTGATAAAGTTTGAGCAGCTGTTCCGGCGTGAAATGTCGTCTCACTGTATCTAAGATCCCAAATTTTTTGGCAGCCAAATGATGTTTTGCCTAAGACCCAAAATTAAGCGTAGATGATAACTTTACTCCAAGAAGCTCAAGGTGGTCAGGTACTAAGCATTGTTGGATTTTCAGTAAGAACCATAGATTTTAGCCAGTAAAAGTCTGACACACTCTGACTCGCTGCGCCCAGAGCAGAATTTGTTTGATGGTTTTCGACCTAAACCTAAAGGACTAGGCTAAGCACATCTATTATGTGTTGTTAGTCGTTAACAGTAGGTGCCAGTGTGGAGCTCCATCACAAGATATGTGTCACCTCCTTTCCTGCGCAGCATGCACAACTACTTGCACCCTTCATGACTTCAACGAAGCCAACGATCGAGCTGTCCAGGTATCTAAATTTTGGTCGGACAAAATTTAAGTCGAATCGACATGAGAAGAAGAATAGTAGGTGACAGAACTCTGTCAGTTTTATAGAGAATTCTAGTATCTCCAATTCTACCATGCACATAACTAATATAAAGTTCACCATTTTAAATCCCGTTACCTCAATCAGACTGTATAATCAAGTAGACATGACTCCTGATTTTCTGAACACAAAGAGGTTACACACATCGGTTCGTCTGAGTCTTTTGCACCTGATTAACCCAACATGAGACATAGCGTGATAGCCTTTTACTGCGTTTTAAATAACTCTAAACATGCAGTGCGACACGACAGGACAATTTAGTGGATCCAATCGTATAATGTGTGCCGGAACTTGGGATAATTTTGGAGGAACGCTGACGGTTGCGTGATATTTTTTACTATCATGTTTTCGTCTACCATACAGAAGAAGGTTAAACTCGTTTAGAACTCCAAATCTTCGTCAGCTGTCTGCTGTTTTCTTGAATTCATAGTTTTCTTTAAATTTGCCTGTACAGAGTGTGTATGTTGTACAACTGTGCAGGTTTCCATAAAAGCTTACCTGACAAGTATAACGGTGCAGGCAAACCTATCCGTCATACCCTAACGTGTATGGCCCCCTTGGAATTTCTTAATTGTTTTAGAAGAGTAATTTTAATTTATAAAATGATTTATCATTGAAAATATCTTTTTTTCCATCAAATAACTCCTTACGCTCTGGGTGGGGCGAGAGGGTGTAAAATTTTTATTTACTAAAGCCACAAATGTTCTTTCAGTTGCCCTTTGCGTCTCAGTGCTCTGGTGGACAAAATGTAGTAACTTAAAAATACTCAACAAGAAAATTCAAAAGTTATTTTGAATATAGCCTTTAACAAAAAAAAAAAAATAACAACAAGAAGCAAGTTTAAACTGATAATGTTAGTAAAATGAGCGTAGGTACTGAAGTGCCGTAACTAGGGCGGTGCCAGTGGTGCCCAGGCACAGGATAAAGACCCTGCTGGGGCGCAGAAAATTTCAAACTAAGGCCTAAGTTGCTACTGCTTGGTAGTTCGTAGCATATATAGAATAACTAATTTACTATAGCCCGAAGAATAGTCAATCTTAAGTGGCAGTGGTCAGGGAATATTATTCGCAGCACGGATGGTCGATGGGGAGGAAAAGTTCTGGAGTGGCGACCACGTACCATAGAAGACGCAGCTTTGGAAGGCCTCCTACAAGATAGTCCGATCAATGACCTGATGAGGGTCGTTTGAATCCGTGGATGACGCACAGGATCGGTAATTTAGGCGATACGTGGGCAAGGCCTATGTCCAACAGTGGAGGTCTTTCGATTAAAATGATGATTCTCCAATTAATCGTACTGTTATCCTAGTTAGAATTTAAAGTAATACTTCAATCAAAATAAGATCAGATATTTAAACAACTGTTTTACTGTCCGTTCAACCGATTTTGACATTTATTGCGATAGTGACATATGAAAGACAGCTGCAGCAAATAGTTGTTATTGTTACCACCTTTTTTGCTTTTAATGCCATTCTTATGCCTTCGGAATAGAAGTCAAAATCAGTTGAACGGACAGTAAAGAAGGTATATTTAAACCCCCTCTTTGAGGCGTGGCTGGAAAGACCTCACGGCGTCCTCACCTTCCGCATGACGCAGGTCCTCACCGGACACGGCAAGTTCGGGAGGTACCTGCATCGGATTCAAGCGGAAGAGACGCCCGGGTGTCGCCACTGTGCGCAACGCCCGGAGGACACGGTGGAGCACACCGTCGAGGTGTGCACTGCCTGGGCGGAGCATCGCCGTGCCCTCGTGGGGGCGATCGGCGGCGGAGACCTCTCGCGCCGGGCCCTGGTCGAGGCCATGGTCCGGAGCGAGGAGGAATGGCAGGCGGTCGCTTCCTTCTGCGAAGCAGTAATGCTTGCAAAGGAGGAGGCCGACCGCATCAGGCAACGGCGCCCTCGCTGCCGTCGCCGGGATTCCGATCCCGATTTCCGGCCACCGTAGACGCGGGCTCGCGGACGGCGAGCCATGGGTAGCTCGCTGTCCGATCGTCCTGTAATGGACCGAGTCCAAGACGTCGACGGCGCGCACTGTTCCCGCGCGCCTGAAGGAGTTGTCAGCAGCAGGAGGGGCCCAGCTGGGTCGAAGCCTACTGGGGACAGGGTTGTCCGAAAGATAACTCGTGCCCCGGTATGAAGGCTAGAAGGAACGGCGCGGGGTTTTTAGTCAGTAAGAGTATGACACTGTCTCCCGCTCCACCCAAGAGCGGGTATCGTCAAAGATGATTTTCCCCGTCGCAACAAAAAAAAAAGGTATATTTAAACAAAATATTTTATTTCAGATAGAGTACAGGTACTATAAAAACTTAAAGGGGCGCATGTATAGAAGTTCGCACCAGGCCTATAAAAGCCTAATTACGGCACTGGGTACTATCAGTTTTTAATCTTTTGCATATCGATAATGTAGTCAAAATGGTTATTATTATGGTACCGATTATAGTCTAGTAACGTGTCGAGACGTGAGTTACATTTTTAATGCTTAAAAGTTAATGAGAATGATGATATATAGACGATACGGTTTGAGATATATATAATTTTTGCAAAAAGCTTGAAAAGACGGCCTATTAATATTTGGAAACCTAATTGCTATAATTAATAGTACAATTACAGTACATAAGTAACAAAAAAAAAAAACAAAATTGTGAACAACATGTACAATTGAACATCGATTCCTCTCACAGTACTCCTGAAAAGCCAAATATAATCATTTGCCATTTATCCACAAACAGAGCAGCATACATATCTATATACAACATATGCTATCTGAATAATAGACACCCACAAACAACACACACGCAAATATATATTTTTTGTTACCAAATTGCAAATTGGAGAAAAACACCTCGTGAAAATTTAGATGACCTACCTAACTCAGACTCAAAATTATGTATTTTACATAGTCCTACATGGGCACTTATAAAACGTCAGAAGCTAGCGCAGGGTTCCAACGCGTTTCCTATGGAGAAGAACCGGCAAGAAACTCCACGGTTTTAAAAAAAAGGTTGTTTCTACATTCATACAATAATAATAATAGATAGGTATGAGAAGACAATGTAGACTGATCAGCTTGGCAAAAGCACAATGAAAATTGTTGTCCGTGAATCCTTTAGTGTCAAAACGAAAATGTCAAGTAGGTTCTATTGACGAAATACCTAAAGGGCGTACCGCCATGACCTCTTGTTCATGTAACACAGGCTGGTGAAAGGTATCCGAGTTCGATGCCCGCACGTGGCCTGATAACTGTCGGCTTCCTTGTTTGACTTTATCCGATAACATACAATGACTCGGCATTCGTTGAGAAAACACCCTCCATACATACATACATACATAATGTTCATACAAGATGTATGGGTAGCATTTATTTATAGTTCATTTGAATAAACAAACCAAATGTTTGGGCTACCTATTCAATTTAGGAAGAAGAATGGATGAATAATATTTAAATTCCTTTTATTGGGTTAACTGTGTGCGTAGGCGCATGGGGATAGCGTTTATTGATGGATATACTTACGGTATCAGAAACCACGCTTAATTTTAGGTTACGTTTATCTCATCACAAATAGTACCTACTAAAACGTCTTTTGACAAATCTATATTTTCTATTGTTCAAAAGTCAAAATATTTTATTTCACATACGTCAGAAGCTAGTGCACGGTTCCAAACTGGTAATTTCCTATGTAGAAGAACCGGCAAAAAACTCCGTGGTTAATCTTTTAAAAAATGTGGTTGTTCATGCTTGGGATTGATTAAAACAATGACAAAGGATCTTGAATTAATGTAAATTTAATAACAAACACACATTCGGATTAATAGTGTATTTAGAATCGGCTATTGAATCGATTAAAGCGGTTTTCCTAAAACTACTATGAATAATAATTACATATTTTAAAAAATCTTGATATTGATTCCGTCACTAAAGTGTTGCGTGCGACTGCCGAGCTTGCAAAGATACCATTACTGATGCACAATATAGTGCGTCGATGCCTAATATGCCCATAGTTTGCCTACAATTAAATAACTAATTAATTAAAGTAATAATAATAAATATATTTTTTTACAAAACCCTACCTAAGTAAAATTTCAGGGCTTAAATTCTGATTGCCAGTTAACTTAATTTTGTAATTGGATTGCATAAGGGTGTGCACTACTCCAATTACCAACATATTGCATAAACAAAATTATCTCAAATAAACTGAAATTTTATAAAGTCCATACAAATTCTTGGGAAACTGACCTCACTTAGCAAGTTCTTGTCTAAAACTCAATGACTACTTCCTCATTTTGCCCAGAATACAAAGTAATGTTATTAGCTGGCTGCCTGCACGTTCGTGCTTTGGGCATTTAGATCCCACTTTTGAAGAAAGACTCCGTTCCAGACATTCCAAATTCGTCGTGCTCACGGTCACACCATCTTGTTAAGGCCCTTGAACATCTGGTCGGAATTAAATGGACACAACACTCGTACCCGTCTAGGCGGCAGTACGAGTATCTGTGCAGTTATTAAATAGTATCTAAATGATTTGCATGCTATGTTCACTTTGAAGAATATTACCCACTAATTTTTATGTGTAAAAATGTTTCTAAATATCCAAGCCGTTTCAAAGGAGTAGAGAAAAGTTGGAAAATTGCTAAATAAGTATTTTTTTAGACAAAAGTATTAATCGTACGAAAGAATCAATAGTTGATAATGTTCTTCATGAATCTACAATAAACATATATTTTTTTAAACCTATTAACCATGGAGTAGACTTCAGAAAGTCACTGTTTTATGGCACTGCTCAGGCGGCTGGGTCTTAAACTGATTCTCCACGCTGGTTCCCTATATGGATCTTGAGATTACCAAGGCTATAAGTGGACCTAGTATGGTCTATCTAGGCAGACCAATGCTGAGAAAAAGAGAACCAAGGGTTCTAGAACCAAAAATTCGAACGCTTAACTGACTGGACAGGTCCACTTAGAGCTGTGTGGTTCTTTTTTCAAAGACCATCTCAGACTTCAATCTGCATGGTTCTCATAAGATATGACCATAACATGTTTGCTCTATGGACTTTAGAAGAAACTTCGACCCCTTAGTTTGTTTAGGTGTTTCTTTCTCAGGGTAGTCAGTTATGAAAAACCGGCTTCATCTTGTTTAAACTGACGAATAAAATTAACGTGTAAAAGTATTTTTATAAACCTATTTGCAAAATAAATATCATTTAATCCACCAGCATGTCCTAGAACCAAAAATTCGAAGACATTTGACATTCACCAACCCGCACAGGACCCGCGTGGAGGATTACGGTACATTTCCTCTCCTAGAGAGGAGGCCTGAGTCCCAGCAGTGGGAACATTAAAAAATTGTGATGATAATGATGATGATGATCCACTAATACGCATCGGGCCTCCGTGGTGGATTACAGTCCATTCCCTCTTCTAGGCTTGAGTTTCGGTAGTGGGAACATCATCAGGTTGATTTTGGTATAGCAACCTTGGTAACAGCCGTCTATCAAATTCACGGATTAATTTTTGATCCTGCACATTCAGTTATTTCAGGTACTTATAGGGTATCATCATGTAGAAACCATCTTTAGGAACAGTTGCTCAGTTGATATTTTCTATCACTCTTCGCGATTTCTATTTCATCGTCTATCGTTGTCTGATGTGGTGGGTTATGAAAGATCTGCTATTATGACCCTCACAACAATAGATCCTCAATATGGTGGTAATCAATTTTAACTTCTTTTGAAAAAGTGGTAGGAGTTAATTTTGATTGCGTTCCTATCGGCTTTGGCCAAGGGCTTTTTAATGAAGATTTTTATTGGGAGCTCCTTTTAAGGTGTGACAATAATTATACATATAATAGAAACTATATATCATATATCTACACTAATATAATAAATAGGTAAAGTTTGTTTTTTGTTTGCAGGAGGTAATCTCTGGAAGTACCTACTAGTCCGATTGTTAAAAATTTTTCATCGATAGAAAGCTGTTTTATTCTTGAGTGACATAGGCTATATCTTATGTACGCGGACGAAGTCGCGGGCAAAAGCTAGTAACTTATATTGAGATTAACTAACTTACTTACTAACTAACTACTAACTTACTTTATTTTTAACTTTATTATTTCAAAAATGGAATTTCAAAATTTTAAAACAACGCTGACACATTTTGACATTCCTATTTGGTAGGTTTTTATTTTTATACAACAGTACATTATTGTCTAATTTGTCTTAACTTTCATAATTATACTGTTTTGATCGAGTATCAATTCTTATTGTTTTGAAAATACTTCAAAAATCAGGCCGATTTTTTAAGTATTTCTATAGAAGATTTTTGAAGTCCCACAAGGTGGACCGATGACCTGGTCAGGGTCGCAGGAATCCGATGGATGCGTGAGGCACAGGACCGGTCGTTGTGGCGACGTTTGGGGGAGGCGGGTGAAATGATGATGATTATGAACTTTTTCAGCAAGCCATAATCCTCAAGACTGGACCGACTAACCAACAAGTCTATAAATTAGTTCGATTACATACAATTATTCCATACATCATTCAATTATTGAATGTGGCCGCTTTGGATTAAAACTTAGCCTAGTCAAACCGGATTAAGTTTAATGACACTAAGCTCAAATAGCTTATTTCCTGCTTTTAGATACTGTTAGTCATGATTTAGACTTCAGATATATGTTAGTCATAAATGTTTGTTCTATAACTTCTCCCTTTAAACAACTCTCACATTCTGGACTGAACTATTCTGCTTTCAAAACAGTGAAGGAAAACATCGTGAGGAAACCGGCATGTCCTAGAACCAAAAATTTGAAGACATGTGGCTTTCATCAAACCGCACTGGGCCCGCGTGGTGAATTACGGCCCATTCCCTCTCCTAGAGATGAGGCCGAGTCCCAGCAGTGGGAACATTAAAAAGGCTGACGATGATGATAAGTCATGATTAGCATGTTTGTGTGTGCATGCGTTGAAATTTGAAATAAGTCAATAACGATGCGCTATCTATTAGTATAACTATATTTTCTTACAATCAAATAACTCAGTGCATTTAAGGAAGTTTTCGGGGCTTAAATTATGATTGCAACTTAATTGTCTAATTGGAGATTATAAGGGTGTATCTTAATTACATGTTATACGTATATATTAAATCATTCAAGTAATAAACAGAATCAATCAGTAACAATTTTTTTGGTCATATATAATTGCCAAATATTGTCACCGATTATGATGCCCTGAAAATTTAAAAACCAGTTCGATTTTTAAACATCATTAACTCTTTCGTTTTCTAATTACATTACTTTTCAGAAAGGTCTCAAGTTTTTAACTTTCTTACTTAATGAATTATACAAAGAAATTTGTATCTTATATTTTGTATCTTGTTTACTAACATTCGCCACCGAGTATCTTACCGCTAACGGGAACTAGGGTGAACAACCGAGCTATGTTGGTATATACATATATATATATGTATGGTAAATTTTGCAATGCTTAAAAACGTGACAAAACTAGTTTTAGCTGTAGAAAAAAAAAGATTGAGAACTTTTTCTGACAAGTTTTAAAAGCAGAATTTATTTTTTGTGATAGCTTTTATTTATTTTTCGTAACTTAAACCGAGCTTAAACTTAACTTAGTAAAATGTAGGCAAAGAGTTTTTAGAGAAGATTAGGTACTAAGCGAATTACTTATTGAGAATTTGCCAAAATTAACTTTACCATCTAGGGATTGTTCGAAATATTTACCGACTAAGGACCGTAAAGGGCAATTGAAGGAACACGTGTAGTTTTTAGTCAGTAAAAGTGTGACACTACTGGAGATAATCAAATAACTCCTCTCGCTTTAGGTTCGAGCGAGTTGTTGAATGTCTTAAAGTTTTTGATTTTAGGTAATATCGCTTTCCTTGCAATGTTTTCTTTTAATCTTTTGAAATCATTGCTCATGTAAGGTTTTCTCAGTCATTTAAATTTTTCTCACTGAAATTAACAAAAAAAAAACAAATTATTACGACATTCTTAAGTTGATAACTTAACTTCAAAATCTCAATTCAAAACGTCGCAAGCTCAAGTTAGGAGCGCATTAAGCACTAATATGGTGGCCGCAAGTTAATAAAACTTACGCTAGTAAGTACGTTAAGTTACTACTGCGCTTGAGTAGCTAAATGACCTACTTTCGTGCAAGTTGTGCGGAACTGTTCGCAATAACACTCGGCTAGGTACCTAGTCAGGGGCGTAGTGCGGACTAAAGCTGGAACTACACTGCTCACACGTTGCCACAGACGCCGATCTGTACCCCTAGCAAGTTGCTATTCTGCAATAGTTAACGCTTGTAGAAAGCGTTAAATGTACGGAAATAACGTCGCCTCAACGCTCAGTCACGTGGTCAGAACAAAAGAATTGGCGGGCAAGGTCAACTCGAAGCGTTCGACGCAAGCGAAACGGTTGTAACTTGGCTAGAGGGGCAGGGCGCGTCGGTCTCCATACATTTTATATGGAAACTAGACTTGTACAGCTACACTTAAAATACGCCACGCGACGTGTTGCGACTTCGTTCTACGTACAAATCAGGCGTGTTACACGTGTGCGTAGTAGGTCTAATGTAGTTCATTAAATCCCAAGCACCGGCGTTTGCTCTCTTATAGTCTTTCTATTGTTTCTCTAATTACGGTATGCGAAAGGTTTATTTAAACGTGGACGACGGCGCAATAGCGATACCTTTTTCTTTCCTACTTTCAAAAACGAGAGAGCGACTGTCGCAACCCAGCGGTCGACCACATCGTCGCTTACAGATACCAGCATGGATTTTGAGTGCTGGCTTCAAGTTGCGCAGAAGTAAAATATAATAATATAATAATAATAATAATATTCCACAACTATCACACAACGCCGTCTAGTCCCAAGCTAAGCAGAGCTTATGTTATAGGTACTAAACAACTGATAAACATACTTATATATTTCTAAATACATACATATTATAGATAAATTACACCCAGACACAGAACAAATGATCATGCTCATCACATAAACATTTGTCCTGGGTGGGAATCGAACCCACGACCTCCGGCATAGCAGTCAGGGTCACTAACCACTAGACCAACAGGCCAGTCAAAATGTCGGGTCTCTTAGTGGTACGAAGTGAGACGCGGGGGCGGGGAGCGTCAGTGGCTCCCTGCGCTTACTACATGTATCTAACAACTAGGACGATTGGCTCGCCAATGTATGGAATGCGCAAAGCGATCCCCACTCTGACACCGAGCGCTCAAAATTTGAAAAAATCTATACCATCAGGTGAAATTATGGTCAAACGCGAGCCTATCAATTATAAAAAAAACCTCGTTCTTAAAGAGTCCTCGCTTGTGCGAGGCCCCTTTGGATGGGAGGGGCCACTGCGCCCAAACCTATCTACGCTACTGTACCTAGTTATAGCTTTTTCTTAGCAGAAAGCCTCGTGCAGGAAAGTTTTCTCGGCTTGGGTCGGGAAAATGGCAGGTTGTTGAGGAACATTTTAAACGCCACATAATCCTTTGATACCACTGTATCTAATACTAGTTTTTGTCCGCGGCTTCGCCCACCTACATAAAATATAGTCACTCAGGAATAAAGCGGCTTTCTATCGGTGTAAACAAAGTTTTTATATTTGTGATTTTTATTATATTATAAGAAGCTTTTGACGATGTTATTACGATTTATTACATATACTTATTTATCCCTAAATATAGTAGGTATGTTGTCATGCCGTTGGAATCCTTACTAATATTATAAAAGCGAAAGTGAGTTTCTTTGTTTGTTACGTCTTCACGCCTAAATGGCAAAACCTATCTTGGTGAATTTTGGTACAGAGATAGTTGGAACCCTGGAGACGGACAATTAGGCTAATTTAAAAAAAAAGTGTCAAAAGGGGGAGAAAGAGTAAAGTATATTAATAAACGCGGTGGAAACCGGGTAAAAGCTCGTAATAAATATAACTTTACCCGATGATGATATATATATGAAAATTCGCCACTAAAAAAATATATAAGAGAAGGGTATGACACACTCATTTTGGACAATAAAGCGAATAATACAAGCTTCGGGCTTCCGTTCTGGTGATTTTAAAAAAGGCTAATCATAAAGGTTTAAATAATCTCATGCCCAATGCTCACATAACGAATTGTCCCAAATTAAAAATCAAATGACTTTTGTAGCAGTGTTCGAGCACGCTTCGCAGAAACTAAGGCTGTGGCCATATAGCACGATCGGAAGCGAATTGTATAAGAGTCTCTACTGTAAAATATCGCCAACGTAACTTGGCGAGCCTGAACAAAGGCTCTGCGCATCTCTCTCTCTCTCACGTCGTTTGCTATTCAAACCTGAAAACGCAAATTTAATGAAAAAAAAAGGAGTGGGTTTTTCCGCCTTCCCACTCCGCCCAAGAGCGGGGAAAATCATTGGATAATTTTCCTACCCAAAAAAAATCAGTAAAAGTCTGACATGCTCTTTTGCTCTACCAAGAGTGGGAGAAGTTATTCGATGATTTCCCAACACAAAAAAAATACTCTGTAGCTATGTTGAAGAAATGTAGTAGTAATTTAATCGCTCGTATGCTCTTAGGAGCTATACATGTCCGTACCTTTACAGCCATACTTTAAATTTTAAAACCTCTGTGTTTGCCTTCCTGGAAACATTTGGCAACACTTGCAAGCCCTTGCATAACTTTATGACTAACGTTTAGTATATCTTATCTGATTCTTACTGTCTTACACGAGATATTTTTTTTTTTATATTCCACAACTATCACACAACGTCATCTAGTCCCATGCTAAGCAGAGCTTGTGTTATGGGTACTAGACAACTGATAAATATATTTTTTTATTTTTTATTTTATTTTATTATTTTTAGGAAAACTTACAGCTACTTGGTACAGTAAAATTTAGAATAGGTAAAAAACGGCCATTTACAAGTTTTCACATATACTAATGTAAGTGAGACTTAGGTAAATTATGACGACAACAGCGTAAGGTTAACGCAATAGAGCGTATACACTACAAAAAAAAATTGTTTAATTTATTACAAAAAATCGATCGGCTAAAGTTTTCTTTACCTTTTTAATATTGGTAGCGAACAAATCAAGGTCGACATCCTGACACACCGTATTAAAAGTACGACAAGCTCTTATTATACATGAGTTCTTGCGATAGTTTGTTGAAACTACAGGTATATGAAGGAGACGCGATTTGCGACGAAGCACACACGAGTTAGGTACCCGCAGTCCAACCTTGCCTACCAGCTCAGGGACGTCAGTAGCTCCATTCATGACACCAAATAAGAAAGCGACATCTGCAATTTTTCTTCGTTCCTGTAGGGGCAGAATATGAAACTTTCTACACCGACTCTATATACTTATACTACCTATAAAACTTGTCTGAGTTATGACTTACTAGGTAGGTATATAGCCTTTACCAGCGGATTCGCCTGCGTAAAAATAGAAAATTATCGTAAAGGACCATACTCCCAGGATAAAAAGTAACCTAGCCTCCCACAAGATGGACCGATGACCAACCCCCTAGCCAAGTTACAACCATTTCACTTGCGTCGAACGCCTCGAGTTGGCCACACGACAAATTCTTTTGTTCTGACCACGTGACTGAGCGTTGAAATGACGTCATTCCCGTACATTTGAAGTTATCTACTAGCGTTAGAGATTGTAGATTATCAACTTGGCTACGGGTACTGTAGCCCCACCATTTTCATCTCTTGGCAGCAAAATGGCGTTATTTACGTAAACTTAAGTATTTCAACCCACTACCTACAAAAGATTTATCTGTTTAGTCACAACCTAGGTTTATTTAGTCAGTGTGTGACTAGAACGTTAGTCTCTAGACGAGTATTTGCTCAAAAGTGTGTTTGCACGTATTCACACGTCTGAGAGCACTGACTTTGACATGACATTTGTCAAGTAGGGTAAGCAACGCGCAAATTACTTGCCTGGAGTGAAGCGGCAATGTTTACTTACCTATAAAACTTGTCTGAGTTATGAATTACTAGGTATAGCTTTAACCAGCGGATTCGCCTGCGTAAAAATAGAAAATTATTCTAAAGGATTATTCTCCCAGGATAAAAAGTATCTTAAGTGCTATTCCTTAGATGCTACCCGTGTGCCTTTCATCTAAATGTTTAGTTCAGAGTAACACATGTACAAACTTTTGCCTTTATAATATTAGTATGTAAAGAGACGGTGGACTGTGACTATCGTGTATCCCCTCGTCGTCAAAAAAAAAAGTCAATCGGAAACCCGCTGTTTTCCCTACCGTTGTTAGGCACAAATTTCACAATTTTCTGTTTCTTGCACTAGTGTGGAAAAGTGCGCGAGCTCACCCCCGCCACAATTTGTTACATTTATGCATATTATCATTTAGTACATCATTTATATATCGGATCAGATTACGTGCTAGCTGCGACTCTCACGAGTTGCGCGTCAACCCTCTTTTATTTATTTCTTTGTAAGCGTATTGAAAAACGTCGACAACAACATGGCAACACTCGGCTCCATTACACCCTCGCCTGTGGCTCGGGCGAATTCCGCCTCGGTCGCAATAACAAACTTACTCCACTTATATGAAACAAAATGTACTATTTATGTCATAATTCTTTCTGGATCATACATCGAAGTTAAAAAAAGTATTGACTGCACTACTTATCGTATATATTCTGCCTACCCCACAAGCACTCGCGTGATAACACAAGAAATAAACAATTACACAAAATCTGGAAGCTATCTGTTACGCGGCGGAAACAGGGAAGCTGTACCAATTAACTGCGTGGTTTTAATTAGTACAGGATTTTTTACAACTTATAATTATTGAGCATTTTTCTGGGATTTGGAATTACGTTGGCGTTTACCACTACAGTTTTTTACCAAGTACCAATTTTGATCCTTTCAATTTCATGTGCACAGTTAATGTAAAAAAAAACAGTTTGAAGATGAGAACCTATATTACGTTAAATCTGTGCTATAAGATCTCCAAGTCTCCTTAACTCGAAAATATTGTAGCTAACACAATATAATTTTACCTTTACCAAACTCTGAACCCACAAAAGTAAACATAAATCACCGAAAAACTCACAAAAAAAAACATTGATGAATTGACACACACTTATTCACTCACCTTAAAAGAATTCTATGAAACATCCATCAAACGTAGGCCTATACAAAACACACGGCTACCTTTTTTAAAAACATTATTTTATGGGACAAACAACACTTACTAGAGATGTAACTAACATATAAGTATACAGAAATCCCTCCTTCTATGTAAATCGTGCGACGGCTACATAAAAATAACATAAACAATAACACTGGTATACCACGGTCGCCATTGTTGAACGAATGTATGCGTAAAAAATGAAACAAACGGTAAAATAACCTGTTAGCAGTCGATACGATGAGGAAGACTCGACTTTTAATAAAATTTATTCAGTTTAAGAAAAACGGCCATATTGTTATACTTTTTTTTTGCATAAAATGGTCTGGGCATTTTAGATCAATCTACATTTACATTTATCTACATTTTAGATTAATCTACATCTATACTAATATTATAAAGAGGTAAAATTTGTAAGTTTGTATGTAGGGGGTAATCTCTGGAAATTTTGGTCTGATTGCTAGAATTCTTTTACCAATAGAAAGCTGCTTTATTCCTGAGTGACATAGGCTATATTTTATGTACCTACGCGAGCAAAGCTGCGGGCAAAAGCTAGTCTATACTAATATTATAGAGAGGCAAAATTTATATTTTTGTTTTTTTGTTTGTATCTCTGAAAGTAGTACTAACCCTATTGCGAAATTTTTTTCAACGATAGAAAGCTGCTTTATTTCTGAGTGACATTAGCTAGTCACAAATATCACAAAACATTTAAAAAAAAAGATACGAATCCGCACAAAAATATTGAATAACAAAAAACTAAAATAATCGACCGTACGATAATTGGTGTAGCTACCCTACAAACAAAGTTGGGTTCGCGTAACCCAGGTAGCTGTCCGCCTGAGCTCAATAAATACGTCCGTAGAATTTTTTTTTCTTTATTTTTTTCCATCTCGGTGTCAGGCGAAGCCGTGGGACAGAACCTGTTTTTATTTGCGAATAGTGCTATCTCTTTCTTGCTTCTTAGATCCTTTTTTGTTTATTTTCGAGTGGTCAGTTCACACTTCTTCAATTAAAGAGTGGAGCGATTATAATTATATTGAGAGGCAATTTGGTGAGGAAGGTTTTGTTATCTGATTATTATAAAGCAATTTTGATACTTTATAAAAGATATTTTACACCCAGGTACGAAATTTAACCCCGCTTTTTCTGAATTGATGATTAGAAGCACTGACTTTTGTTATTTGCTCGCCTGTTCTGTCCCACTTTAGGACAAAGGCCATCCAATCCTTCTATCGTTCGCGTTCGCGGGCCCGGGTTCCTCCTTCTAGTTCATGCGAAATGTGTCCAGTTCGTCCCATCATGTCCTCTGTGTTCTGTCAAGACCCCCTCTCACTATCTGGACACCAACTTTGTAAAATTATGGGCCAGCAGTTTGTCGGACATGCACCAGGCCTGTCCAGCCCAATCTTTGACCTAAAGGGGAGTTCTCAGTTCTATTTAAGTTGAGCACCCACATCAGCTATGCTGGTTTTGAACTTAGTCAAACTCTTGCCTTAAAATCTACAAACAATTTGAACAATAATAATAGCTTTTAATTAGAGATATATTATGAACTATAGGACTATATTACAACCTTTCAAATACCGTCAATAGAAAGACAATGGCAGCGCGAACGCCCGCGTTCGCTTAGGGTTTAATGAAAGAACATGGTCACCCTCGTTTCTTTCTTTCTTTCTCGAACCCGTAGCTTTTATCTTAAGGTTTTTTTGTGCTTACTCAAGAACACATTCAGACGAACTATGAATGTAGTAAAACCATCAAAGCTACGTCAAACCTCCATTTTTTTAACCACTGCTGCGGTCCTACCGAACAAGGAATAGTACAAGTCCACTGCGAACAACATAATAGTCAAAGCTCATCTTTCTCAATACACGCAATTTTTTTTCTTTCTTAGCTAACAAAACGCCGACATAAAGCCGGATACAGACTAACGTAACACGCAATGAAAAAATTTGCCATCCACATTGTCGCAATGTAACGTGCAATGTAACAGAATTCCCAGAGTAGTGGATGAATTGCGTTGTGAGCATTTAAACTGTATATGCTCGGTGCATGTAGGTGCGCGCACTGCGTCCACATGAAATGCCCCTTTCATGTTACCTTGCACGTTACAAATTAAAAATAATTATTATTTTATTTCAGGTAAACAGTACCAATATCATAAATACCTTTAAACGTGAACGCGCACTTATCCGATCGGAACGCGAAGAACAAACCTAAAGAAAATAATTTTAGAATTCTTTATATGAAATGTGATGAAAACTAACCACGTCGATCGTCCGAATCTGGACAGACTATAGTATGAAAGAAAATTCGTTAACATACATAACTTTATTCAATTATTACACATTACGTAACGTTACGTTGCACGTTACACTGTTACGTTACAGCAGTCTGCACCCGGCCTAACCAAACAATATGCGTAGTACAAGAAGAAACGCAAATATCACAAATAAGCGTTCTTATTGTTCCGAGACAAGGCGTTTTAAATATCGCCTGAAATAGACACCATCGGTGCCTTGTGATATTGCAACCTGCTCCAGCGCATACTTTATGAATACCTGTGTATATTACGCCATTTTTTTGTAGTACATATTTTGTGGGTAGTGCGTTTTGTAGTTATAAAAAATAATAAAATAATAATATTACACAACTATCACACAACGCCGTCTAGTCCCAAGCTTTGTTTTATGGGTACTAGACAACTGATAAACGTACTTATATATCTCTAAATACATACATATTATAGATAAAATCATTGGTGTATCTAGGGTTCTCTTTTAGAGGGGGGGGGGGTGATGAAGAGGGGCTGGCTCTATATACTCGTATGTTAGATTTTTGTGAGAAGTAACAGCATTTTGGCGTTGATCATGGAATTTCGAATCAGTAGCCCAATATTCTAGATTAGGCACTAGACCCAACTGGGGTGGACTCGTCCCTCTTGCCCCCTCCCCTCTCATATAGTCCTTCTTTTGAAAATAAAAAAAAACTGATTACCTCTCATTTTCTAGGACGGAGCGAAATTTATTAGACTTTTATTGGCTAAAACCACAACTATGTTCCTGCAGTTGCCCTTTGCGTTCCAGGGTCACGGTAACTCTTTCAAACAATCCCCCAGCCCTGGTTTTCCCCTTGATTGGTTAATAGTGATCAATACCTAAATCTGCAAAGAATGATGCCTGAAAAAATTTGAAGTTTGCCTTAAGGTAGCCATAGACGCCAGGGTACCACCAGGGTACAGATGACCTCAGTAGAGCTTCCGAAAGAGTGGGTCTTAAAATGAACATGGACAAAACTAAAGTCATGATAAACAACCATGTAGCACCCACTCCTATCAAGATCGGAGACTCTATACTCGAAGTAGTGGACGATTACGTCTACCTCGGACAGACAATCCAGTTGGGTAGAGCTAATTTCGAGAAAGAGGTCAACCGTCGAATCCGACTCGGCTGGGCGGCGTTCGGGAGACTGCGCGGTATCTTCTCGTCCAATATACCACAGTGTCTCAAGACGAAAGTCTATGACCAGTGCGTGTTGCCAGTGATGACATATGGTGCCGAAACGTGGTCGCTCACAATGGGCCTCATCAGAAGGCTCAAAGTCACCCAGAGGGCAATGGAAAGGGCTATGCTCGGAGTTTCCTTGCGGGATCGAATCAGAAATGAAGATTTCCGCAGGAGAACCAAGGTTGCCGACATAGCCCGAAGAATCGCCAAACTTAAGTGGCAATGGGCAGGGCACATTGCTCGCAGAACAGATGGCCGTTGGGGCCGAAAGGTTCTGGAGTGGCGACCTCGTACTGGAAGACGCAGCGTCGGAAGGCCTCCTGCAAGGTGGACCGATGACCTGGTGAAGGTTGCGGGAAACCGATGGATGCGAGACGCGCAGGATCGATCATTGTGGCGACACTTAGGGGAGGCCTATGTCCAACAGTGGACGTCTGTCGGCTGAAATGATGAGACGCCAGGGTATACCTGACAGGTTTGCTTGTAGAGTTGAGTTGTACAGGTAAACCGGAGCGTGTATGTTGCGGCACTGTACAGGTTTTTACAGAAGCTTACCTGATAATTGTGCAGGCAAACCTGTCAGGCGTGTATGGCTACTTTTATAAAAAAAAAATACTTTTCTCTAAACTAAAATGACACTAATATTCTAAACTCACCTTCTAATGTAATTTTTTTCTTCTTTTACAGATTACTGGACATTAAGAAAACACGCGGACGGTGCATCCAGCGACAAAGAAAATTAGCTAAAAAATTTAATTTAGTTATAATAAGTTTTAAACTAATTTTAAACTTAGATTAGTCGACTTAAAGTTCAACCTTCTGTAAAAAGCATGCGTTTTCATAAATTATTTGAATAAATATCAATTTTACTTGTATTTATAAATAAATAATTATTGAACTAGCAAATATATTAGGTGCCCAGTGTACCTAAATAACGCTAAATATATATTTAAATTTCATAGCACACGATTGTAACCTTTTTTCAAAATTATATTATTAAAAAACTAAAAAAAAAAAATATTGTAATATGTATGTAGTTTGGAAGTGTCAAATACTTTTGGATAATTAGAGGCTAAAATTATTTGGAAAAATATATTAAACAAAATAATATAATTATAATTTTAAGTGTATTTGTTATAGTTATAGGTTCCAAGGGAAACCTCAGGTGAAATAACCAAGAATGGACGTAGTTATTGAAATACAATTCATAAAAAAAATATTATCTCTTTTTTTTATGAAAGTTTGTACCTAATAATCGTTCTTCATAAGGAATTTCATGTAAACCTATATATATTTTATGTAAATCAATAAAAAAATCGTTTTGACGACCCGGTTGGTGCAGTGGTTGAGTGATTGGCTACTGGGCCGCGTATCACGGGTTCGATTCTCACGCGGAACAAATATTTGTATGACCTACAGATACTTGTACAGGGTCTGGGTGTAATGTATCTGAGTTATCATGTTCGTGAACGCAGCCACTATACAGGAGTAATTCCTATTGTGGAGTAAGATTTTTTTTTTATGTTATAAACTCTAGCATTTTTTACTTTTGTAGACCAAGTAATTATGTCTCATCACGCTGTCTTTTTTATAAATTGTGTAGCTAAACTAAATTAACGATAGAAATACTTGATGCATCAGGGTACTTAACAAGTACCTATTAATATCACTATCCACCAACCACCAACCAAGTCATTGGTCCTCATTCATCATCATCATCATCGTATCAGCCGAAAGACGTCCATTGCTGGACATAGGCCTCAATGGAACGGTCCTGTGCGTCAAGCATCCATCGGATTCCCACGACCCTGACCAGGTCATCGGTCTACCTTGTTGGAGGCCCAGGCCGAAGGTCCTCATTCAGTAACAAAATATGCAAAATATTTAGAACCTAGATATTTTAAGATTGTATAAAATGTCATTTAATAGGGCTCTATTCATACTGACGTCAACATAATAATATCTTATATTTGAGAGATCGAAGATCATATATTTGACTGGCCTGTTGGTCTAGTGGTTAGTGACCCTGACTGCTATGCCGGAGGTTGTCGGTTCGATTCCCACCCAGGACAAATGTTAGTGTGATGAGCATAATCACTTGTTCTGTGTCTGGGTGTAATTTATCTATAATATGTATGTATTTAGAAATATATAAGTATGTTTATCAGTTGTCTAGTACACATAACACAAGCTCTGCTTAGCTTGAGCCTAGACGGCGTTGTGTGAATATTATTATTATATCGGCTTGGCAAAGTATGAATCGACCCTTATTTTTTTTTTAATATAGACCCAGTTTCTGAACAGAAAATTACTGTAAAGTGACAAAGTAACAAAAACACGTTGGCTGCTATGATTAGTTGAATTAGTAGCTAATAATATCACTTTTTTTTAAATTTCTTTGCAGAAACCGGGTGTAAATTTTAATGTAATAATTATGTCATACAGTCATCTCCTTGACTGATTCAAGATCTCATTTAGTTTCTTGACTGTCAATTTTTTTTTTGTTAAACTTAAAAGTCTTTTTCGACACCTCCCGATAATTTTACAGATAGCCTAAAATCTACCTTTGTTATATTGAGGAGACCTACATACGTCCACTTAGTCACCATTGACTCCGGTCTAGGCTAAGTTGGACCTAAACCAAAATAGGTCCCTATCTGTAATTTTATCAGAATGTGATGAAATATTCTTTCGTTATACTAAATAAATACTTTAAACATAAATATAAAGCAGAGCCAGTCAATTATTGCAAAAATAATTTGCAACTTGTCATACTTGTATAGCGGTTGTCTTTGGAAATGTTTTTTTTTATTTTAAAAATTGCATTACTACCAAGTGTTTTTAACTAAACCTAACACTTTCAGTGTCAAAAATATACAATAAAGCCTCAGATATAATAGGGGACATAATGTCCCCCAATATAACGCGCAACGTTCCATAAGTACGTCGCGCTGCAACAGTGCCCAGTGTCCCGCAACTTGTCCTCCAACATTTTCCAACGCATTCACGTGCCGCGGGTCATGTTGTTGGACGATTTGACAGACATTGACGTTGCTTGTTATGTTAGGGGACACTTTGTCCCTTTTTGTATGGAAGGCTGTATTCATTAGTGTGTCCTTGTTACACGTAACTATTATTATATTGTGTTCATGCCCTATTCGATTAGCGAGTCTAGATCTAAGTATGGTTAGTATACTAACCCGTAATTTCTTAATTTAGAATTTGAAGTTAAGTGTTTCTCAAAGTCTACTTTCGCCTGACAACCTGTCTAAGGGCAGGTTTTTGAATTGAGTATTTTGAATTAAGAGCGTGTCAAACCCTACTAAATTGCCAAATTTTGACAGGTTTTCGGGCTTAAATAGAGTTAATCGAGTACTCAACTTTTCAAATGCTTAAATCGAAAATTGGGGAAAGGATTTAGAGTCAGTTATTATTATTGTTAAAGTAGGGTTTGAGGTGTTTTTAACAAAAAATACTTATTCAATTCAAAAACCTGGAATTCAATTTTTAAATTATAATTAGATATTGTACGCTTGTCACTAATGTTACGGGACACACCTTCGTTTTCAACGAAACATTTGACTAAATTCTTGCAAGTTAAATCTACTTGCAGGAATTTCCTTTTAATAACTTAAAAAATGCAGAAAAAATAGCCAAGTACCTAATGGTTGTAAAATAAATTAATAATATTAAGCTATTATAAGTATATTTTCATGTAGAATCTAGTCTATGATCTCTGCAATAACGTTGTCTATGGCCTCTCAGCGGTCCTTGCTTCCTAATAATCTGTCCTTTAGTTTTTAGTTGTATTATATTTAGTTTAGTAAAGTTTTTTATTTAGCGACTAGTATCAAAAGTTAGTATTTTGTGTGTCCAAATAAATAAACTAAATGGTATTTATATTATGTTTTTTTTTTCTTTAAAACAAACCCAAACATTTTAAATAGACAGGAGGTTAATTGGAAGAATGAAAATTGCATTTATTGGCAATTTTATTTATACTAGCTGCTGTCAGTAGCGTAGGTAGGCAGCGTAAAAAAGTAGAAAACGGTTCCAAAGGAACATGTTGTCGGGATAAAAAATATTCTAGGTGCTTTTTCAGGAGATGATCTATACGTGTACCAAGTTTCATCCAAATTCGTCCTGCCGTTCGAGCGTGAAGAAGTAATAAATACATACAGACATTGATAAACTTTTGCCTTTACAATAGTGTGATAACAGCCTATTCCCGCCATAAAAAGTACCCTATGTGCCATTCCAAGACATGGTCTACTGGTATTTTTGACAGTCGTTACGAATAGTCAGAAGCTAGGCCATCTGTCCTCAAGGAATTGTCAGCAACAGGTGGGGCCTAGCTGGATCGAAACCTACTGGGGCCAGAGTTATCCGAAAGGAAGCTCGAGCCCCGGTATGAAGAGGCTAGAAGGAACGGGGTGGGTTTTTAGTCAGTAAGAGTCTGACACTATCTCCCGCTCCACCCAGGAGCGAGGGTTGTCATGATTTTTGAAAAAAAAAGGCCATCTGTCAATAGTCTTGCTAAGAGGTATCGTACTACCCAAGTAAAGGGCCTAATACACTACGCTTTATTCAGCACACGATATTCAGACTCGTCTTATTTTTCATTCCGAGTAAGAGAGTCTGACCCTTAGTACACTGACAGGCATGGCGGACAGAGCTCCGATGGGATCTCATGGTGGAATGGCATCAGCGACTATCGCAACCCAGTGCTGG
Source organism: Mythimna lalbum (assembly GCA_949319445.1). Taxonomy (NCBI): domain Eukaryota; kingdom Metazoa; phylum Arthropoda; class Insecta; order Lepidoptera; family Noctuidae; genus Mythimna; species Mythimna lalbum. The sequence continues at coordinate 10,244,063 of OX439357.1, read as the reverse complement.
ACATGCTACAATTATGGCGGTAAGTCCTCTCTTTGAGGGGTGGCTGGAAAGATCTCACGGTGTCTTAACCTTCCGCATGACACAGTGGAGGTGTACCCCACTTAGGCAGAGCATCGCCGTGCTCTCGTGGGGGCTATCGGCGGTGGCGATCTCTCGCACCAGGCCTTGGTACAGGCCATAGTCTGGAGTGAGGAGGAGTGGCAGGCTGTGGCCTGCTTCTGCGAAGCAGTAATGCTAACAAAGGAGGAGGCCGACCGCATCAGGCAACGGCGCTCTCACCGCCGCCGACCATAGGCGCGGTCTTGTGGACGGCGGGCAATGGGTAGCTCGCTGTCCGACCGTCCGGTAACTGTCTGGACCGAGTCCAAATCGTCGACGGCGCGCACTGTTCCCGCGCGCCTCAAAGAGTTGCTAACAACGGTAGGGGCCCAGCTGGGTCGAAGAGCCTACTGGGGCCAGGGTTAGCTCCGAAAGCTAGCTCAGCACCGGTATGAAGGCACGAAGGAACGGGATAGGTTATTAGTCAGTAAAAGTCTGATACTATCTCCCGCTTAGTCCAAGAGCAGAGAATGTTATTAGATGATTTTCCCACCGAAAAAAAAAACCTTATTTTACACTACGCGACACGACGAGCCCTAGACTAAAACTGTCTGAATATTGAGTGGTGTAATAGACCCTTTGCTGGTTTGTGGAGGTCCGATAAGCAGTCACTCCATGTAAAATACCAGAATTCATCAGCATCCGTTTAGGCTGGAATCTGAGCCCAATACAGTTGGGAAAAGGTATTTTTCAATACACTCACTCGAAAACCCGCTCTTATCCTACCGCTTACAGCACGCAATAGGCTATTTTTTGCACTAGTGCAGAAAAGTGTCGGTCGACGTACGACACCTCTTCTCTTAGAAACAAACATAATTGGCGCAGACAATAAACGATTGGCTGCTGCGCTGCGGTGTCGCGGGTTCGATTCCCGCACATCTTTGTACATAAGCGGCACAGTCCTGACTCACTCAAAGACTCATGAATGACCAACCCGAACAAAGAAATCCCAGGCATGCACATTAATTTCTGTAATTGATTTTATTAAAGCTGACAAAGCAAGCGACACTGCTCGCATTTATATTGATTTATGGCGTTTAGAATGAGATCTAAGAAAACTGCTTTGTCGCATTGTTTCTCGCGCCTGACCAAGCCTTAACAATGCTATAAAAACGATGGAACAAAACAACGTGAGAAAACTGAAATGTTCTGAAGCAATGAATTCAATTCAGAGACACCAATCCACCAACTTACGAAGGAGTGGCGTAACTACCTATACCATGCCCGAGGCAAAATCATTGGATGGGCCCCCAGAAAAATCGTCAACTTTGTAATTTAATTTGCATAAATCACTGAAGTTCAGACGTAAATAAAATAATCTTTACTAATATTTATGGGAAAGTGTGCGTGTCTGTTTGTCCGTCTTTCACGGAAAACGGAGCGATGATTTTTTTAAGTGGAGATAGTTGAAAGGATGGAGTGACATAGGCTACTTTTTATCTCTTTCCTACTTCCCTAAAATGGGAGAATTTAACGAATTTCAACAATAACAAGCCGCGGGCAAAAGCTAGTTATTAATAAATTGGCAAGTTCTCTGATACACGAGGGTTTTTATGTTATTGCCAAACATTACTTACACACACGTGCAACCTTTGAAGCATTACACTAAAAAAGCCTACAGTGCTCTGCACGTCCAGTATAACAACGCATTCAGGGGTCTATTGGGGCTTCCATGGCTGTGCAGTGCCTCCGGCATGTTTGTCAACCACAGCAGGAATGGCTCCCAATCCGTGCTTCGCAAAAGAACAGCATTCCTGTGGTCTCGGGTAAAGAGGAGCACCAACACGCTTCTGGGCGTGGTGTCGGACAGAGTGAACCACGAGTGAACAGCCAAATCCTAAGGCTGTGGTCTTATATCATTTTGATTTTACTAACATGATATGTTTGTATTAACATAATGTTTACTTGTGTCATTATTGTCTCTGAAATAAATATTTTCAATTTCTTTCAATTATATTTCGACTCTAAAGGTGGGCTTCTCGGTGGCGTCTCTAATAAGGTGGTAAGGCTGGAAATACCACGGGGAATTGCTCCTTTTTTTAGGAATGCGTTTAATAAACCTTAAGAATTTGTATATTTACTTCTTCTTTGCTCAAAACCTCTTAGACCGGGGGCCCCACCAGGCCAGGGGCCCGTTGGGGCCATTTTGCCGGCCTTGCCACCCTATAGTTACGCCACTGCCACGAAGAAAAGTCCAAGGGCTTTACCATGACGCGTCCGCGCAAGAAAGAGGGATGGAGCTACACACCCTATATAGCTCCATCCCTTTAACAGTTCAGTTTAGGTCGTCACATCGATCGCGTTAAGAACTCATGATACAGGCTTTTGAGCCCCATCAATAAAACACAAACTCATAAAAATAACGATGTATGCACTCCCATGTGTCTCACGAACTTCAAGTGCGATAATGACATTTATATTATGTGTCGTAATGAATAAATGCAAGACCTATTGTCAGACATTATTATGTCTGACAAAAGCAATTTACGGAGGGAACCGGCTAACCTAGTGGTTTCTTGCTGGCGATCGGCCAACAGAGCTGGTATGGACTAGGCATCTTAATTAGTGCCACTGGTACTGAATTGTTACTCTAAGTCGACTTTTCGGTTATTTTTCAGGGATGTTGGCTGGCAGGGAGAAGTCTGAAGCTTTAGGCTACTTCGTCTATGCGATACAAAGGGACCTGTGGCGAAGCTAGGTCACCAGGGCAAAAAAATCTGGGGCCCACAAATTTCAAGTGACTTCTCAGGGTGTCAGGGTTTCTGCTCAGGGTGGAGTGGGTGGAAGTGTTAGACTTTTACTAACTAAAATGATTTGCCAGGATTAGTGTCTATTTAATTTAGGTTTCGAAGGGGGGGGGGGGGGGGGGGTAATTTTCGATACTTCAATAAGGTGTTTGCTAATCGGGTTTGGGGTCCCCCCGAACTTGAGGGTTCCGGGGCACTGTCTCGCCCAGCCAGGTATCTACGCCAGTGAAAGAGACTAAGCACGCAAAGCAGACGATTTGCGTTATAGAATCATTGACTCGATCGCCTCTAGGCGTTAGGCAAGCCCCTTTCAGTCGGTGTCGGCGACTTTCTTGGTTCAGGCCATGGTTCGGAGCGAGAGGGGATAAGAAGCAGTTGGCATCTTCTGCGATGCAGTACTAAAAGTGAGCGAAAGAGATGAAGACTTCCTCACGACTCGGCCGCTGCTGAAAGAGACGCGTCGGGCGTCGGGAGTCTTTCGGACGACAAACAATGGACAGCTCACCGACCGGTAAGGATCAGCCAGTGGTCCACGTACGCCTCAAGGAGATGTCAACAAAACTGAACAGCAGCGGAAACGTTTCAAAAAGTAACCGTGGCCCCAGGACGCAAAAGGCAACTGAAGGTGGATTTTAGTCACTAAAAGTCCAACACGGCATCTCATTCCACCCTAAAGTGGGAAAAGTCATTTGATGATATCCTCAAAATAAAAGCTCCTTTCAGTTTAGACGTTGCCTTACAAAAGTTCTGTTGCCTCAATAACGGTAGGTGATATCAATAATCAAATTGGTATGTTTATGAGTTTATCACTTCTTCACGCTCCAACGGCTGATCGGATTTCGATGAACCTTGGGTGGACCATATCCTGGTATAGCACTTAGGATACTTATTTATCCCGAGAGTATAAAAAGTAGTCCTTAGGATAATTTTCTACTATCATGTGGGCAAAGACACTGGCAGCAGCTGTAGCCTAGGCAATAAGTTTATACTCTTAGCTTTATGACATCAGTACTCTGGGCACACACAGGCTAGATACGCCAACCTGGGCGCTTCGGTCTCCATACATTTTATATAGAAACAGGACTCGTAGAGCTACACTAGATCCACGCCACGCGACGTTTTTTTTACGATGGGCAAAATCATTCAATGACAAACCCAGAAGATAGTGTCAGACTCTTAACGACTAAAAACCCACCCCGTTCCTTCTAGCCTCTTCATACCGGAGCTCGAGCTTCCTTTCGGATAACCCTGGCCCCACCAGCTGGGCCCATCCTGTTGCTGATAACTCCTTGAGGCGCGCGGGAACAGTGCGCGCCGTCGACGTCTTGGGCTCGCTCCGGACAGTTACCGGACGGTCGGACAGCGAGCTAGCCATACCCATGGCTCGCCGTCCGCGAGCCTGCGTCTACGGTGGCTTGAAATCGGGATCGGAATCAATCCCGGCGGCGACGCCACGCGACATCGTTCTACGTACAAATCAGGCGTGGTCCACGTGTGCACCTATCTATTGTAGTTCTAGCTATATTCCCGCACAAAATCAATCTTCATATCCTGTACCAATAATTTCTTACAGCAGTATACAAAAAATACGAATTCTCCCAATGAAACTGACAGACACGTAGACGGATAATAACATGTTTCGATCGATAGCTGATACCAAATGACTTATAGCCTAAGAAACAGGTAGCTAGTTCAAGTCTGGAGATCTAACTATAGTTTTTAATCACTAGTGTTCCTTCACTCTCATCATAAATACTAAGAATCTTTACGTAATTGGTTATGCTTCCTGTAAGAAAATTATAGATATACTTAGCTTCTGCCAGCGGCTTCGCTCGCGTAGAAATAGGTTTCTCTCTACAAACTTTTCATTTGCTAATTTAAATAACTTTTAGTTTTAAATGTCAACCACCGGATTATAAAGCTTCAAAGCTGATAAGAAAGAAAAGTCCGATATGATTTTTGACGTCAAAGTTCATCACACCCATACGATTTGACGTTTCTCACTATCTTTTATACGTGTATTCAACTGTTCTTGAGCCTAATAAATAAAACACGCTTTTAATGAAAATCGTTTTTTCATAGCAAGCTTTTATAGCTTAATATACCTACATAATTTAATACTCGTCAAGACGAATCATATGAGCCCAAACTCGATGGGGCTGTGTCGTTTAACTACCAAGTTCCTATAGCCACCTTCCGGTTCCATCATCAGATCAGCTCCAAGTCACAATAATTTTGCATTGTCATCAGATTTACACGCATGTAAAATTTCAGCTCAATGGGTAACCGGGAAGTGGGTCAAATTTAGTTAGCAAGATTTGATTACAGACAAACATCGGGACAGGTGAAACTAAATAAAATCTTGTAACAAAAACACAAAGATTTTCACATCACACCAACTGTAGCGTGCAAAAATCTCATTCACACATTCATTTTACAATCTACAATCTGAACTTAAATCGAATTAAACCTGAATAAAAAATAATTATCTAAACCCAGATCCCGAAATTCTTCGCTCATTCGACTTCCTACAACCCATGGGTTCCAAAATTTGGCAGCACTCCCACGCAAGGAGCGGAATATGCGATGCATTCGGAAAAGGGTTCCGCATGTTTATTGCTAATATGGAAACTTATCTTTATTCATGTAGAATTATGATTACTTAACCCACACATGATGTTCCTACAAGAAAGTTAACGGAACATTTTGATGTTTGTTTTAATAAATACATAATTAATTAAAGAGGTATTTTTGATAAAGCTGTCAAAAAATAAAAGGCCGTTTTAATATTTGATGTTTTTATTATTTAGGTACGTTATGTAACCGTCTAAATTACATTATGTAATTGCATTAAAACAAGTACAGTCAACAAAGGAAATAAGTAACTAGGGTCGTCAGATATAGTTGAAGGTTTCATGGAAACCAATGGATTAATTTTATACTATAACAGCTAGTTATATTACAAGAATAAAAAAAAATAGGCCCAGTGCGTGTATAAAGTCACAAAGGGTTCCGTACCATTATCAACATTAAACACTATTTCATAACTTTTTTATTTAGTTTTTTATCTCGGTGTTTGTTTGTGAAAAATCACGTTTGTTGTATGGGTGACCCACTATTTTTTATTCTGGGTTATATTGGTTGTTATAGCGGCAACAGACATAATGAACAATTGTACATAATCTGTGAAAATTTCAACTGTCTAGCTCAAAGATTTTATATATCCTAGTACTCTAGTAGTATATATAAAATCTTTGGTCTAGCTACCACAGACACACACACATATACAGCCTGGCGACCGACACGGACAGTGGAGTCTGTAATTGGGTTACGTTTTTACCCTTTCGGTACGGAATCTTAAAAGAACACTATTAACGACACTAAACTCTGGCTATTTAAAATTATACCACTATAGTTAACGCAAGTTTTATAGTTTCTAACATTAATTTTGCGATAATATTCGTTTTAGAAAATGAACCTAAAACAGTTAGGTGTCACGCAACAAAATTTTATGCTCCTAGTCCCAGTAGTTTCGACTGAGCGTTCATATGTCAATCAGTTTCTCTTTTTATCTAAATAGATATATAAAAATCGATAATATTATTCATTGCAATATAAAAAGCATAACAATCATTCTTCTCGATTACAATTTAAGAGCTGAGTAACAATGTTATGTGTGGTAGCAAATTCATTAAAATGAAACATAACAGCAGCATTCCTCACACCACATCCACATTCCTACCTTTCTCTTCACATCTTCACAATACACGTATGACTCATTGAATAAACATGACAAAAATGACTGATGTGTTACAGGGAACCCTAAAAAGAGTAAATTAAAAAACGTTGCACTGAGGGTGAGCGTGAGTCACAGATTGTCGGGAATGCTCTGAGTCATGCCCATCAGGCCACTTCGTTGCTAGCTGACACCGTGTTTCGTAATATCGGTAATTTTAAGGCCCTTGCTCCCATTTAGTGCCATAAAACACTGATTTTCTGTAGCCTACTCCTCGTTAACGGCTGGGTTCATTAGATTAGAAAAAAATATTGTATGTACATATTACAGATTCATAAACAATTTTTTTTTAGTTTATGCGAAACCTGTATATAATTTGTTCAAAAACGGTAGGTAACTGAATGGATTCAAATCATTCAGTCATGCGGAAGGTAAGGACGCCGTGAGGTCTTTCCAGCCACGCCTCAAAGAGGGGACTTACCGCCATAATCGTGGGTCATAGCGGGTGTTGGAAACTATCAAACAGCTGGGTGCAAGTGCAAAACCACCCCTCAGTCTCCTCGATAGCTCGGAGACCTTGTATTTTTGCTGATGTAACAAGCTTATTATAACTTTGTGATTTTTCATAACAATTTTGAAATTTTGTACAAACACTTTACATAATATACAATACTAGACAGTATTGTCTGCGCCCTTAAAGAACAATCAATATGCGCAGACGGCCGTACGAGTATGTCTACATTTAACTCCGCCCAGATGTTCAAGGGACTACACGCCTTAATTTGAACTGTAAAATTGTAAGTGTAAGTATCTTCGATATCACACCAATTGATATTAAGGTGAAATTTTGTGAATGTGTGTATGTTTGTTACTTATTCACGCTAAAACGGTTTAAAGGATTTCAATGAACTTGGTACACGGATAGACCATGTGTTGTAATAGCACATATTAAAATAAAATAGCCTTTATTTACTGAAAGAGCTTTACAAATTAGAAAAACCATATAGAATTTTAGCAATAGTAAATTTTTCTCAACTTAGTGTCAAGTAGACCTGAAAAATATAATAATACAGATCGAGTAACGGGTACAGATCGATCCCCATTTTCATTTTTGTACTCATTTAAAAATAGTGGTATATTGTAGATTTTCTTTTCCTTTGTTTTCTTTCTTTGATACCTCTTTTTAACCGACTTCGTAAAGGAGGAGGTTCTATGTTCGGCTGAATGTATGTTTTTTTTTTGTAGTATGTTCACCGATATCTCGGTCAATTGTGGACCGATTTTGATTTTTTTTTTTTTTTGATTGAAAGGTTATGCTTCCAAGTTGGTCCCATAGAAATATCGTTATGATCTGATCATGAACTTCGAAGATATGGAACAGAACTCCTCATAAGATTATAGCAGAATTGTCGTAACAAGTAAACTTGCTTTGTTTATACGTGTAGTCGATGACTGACTGAAAGAAAAGGGGGAGGGGATGTATCGAACTGATCTGGTGATAAAGCCGGAAGGTAAATTAATGTACCTAATATAGCCGTATTTGGGATTATTAGAATCGTTATGAGATGCACTCTGGCTATAAGGTATTTATGTTTGGCTGAAGGGTGGGTACTTTTTAGTGGTGGTACCATAACTAAAAAGTGAAAAATAAAAAAAAATTTACAAAAAAATTAAACCGACTTCAATGTACAAAAACACTGAAAAGTACAAAATAACTTTAATTTCGGAAGTCGGTGTTAAATAACGAAGAGACAAAATTAGGTAGGTACCTATTATAGCAACCAAAGCATATATCATAATATTAAACTTAGCTCTCCTTTCACATTTATGTTTTTGATGGGATCAATACTTACTCGAACCCATCAAAGATTTCAATATAAAAGAGACTAATTCCGATGATGTTAATGTTGACTAAGTTTTTATCAACCCTTCCTGGAATACAGGCGCAGGTGTGGCGGTTGCTTTATTCCGACAAATTATTATTGGAATTGGAAACAGAATTATTTGTGGATTGTTTTCCCCTTTCGGGAGTGTCTAAACTGATGCGTCAGCTTTTCTGGAACCCACGCGACGTTTCAGGAATTTTACAATTTCCGACTAGCTGGGTGATTCTTTAGAAATTCGCTTTAATAATTTCGCATATTTTTCTGGCTGATTTTTGTTTATGTTGATGTTTTAAAATTTAACAGCTTAAAAATACTTACAGCTTTATTTTGGTAATTTAAGTCATCCGCTATTAGGAACGATTGCCTATTTAAAAAGTCCAGGGTTAGGTGGATACCTAATTACAAATTACGAGTTTCTGCTAACTGCCTCACCTGCGTGATCTAAGGAAATCTAAGTATGCCTATGTCACTCTGTGATAAATCGGCGTTTTACTAGTGAAATAATTTTTAAAATCAATCTTGTTGTTTTTGAGTCATTTTTTTTTAAATAAACCGAAAAATACAAATTTTTCCGCTTTATAATAATAGTAGAGGTAACGTTTTGTTTGTTAAATAAGTATCTAAAACTGTTTGTCTTTAGAATATCTCAGAAATCAGAAACGTTTATTTCAATTACACCAATTACAGGCAGGCACTTTTGAATTGTCAAAATGTCGGTCAGTCAAACAAACAAGTGAAGCTAAATTGCACGTTCCAAAGCGTAGATCTCTATGAGGAAGAACGTGCAAGAAACTTCATGGACACTCTTTTAAATTATATTATGAGTTACATGAATCTTCGTTACATATTTTTTCTTGCTTCTATTATGTGAGCATAATCAAGATAATTAATAACAATATCTAATACATTATATAAAATAAACTACCATTAGGTACTTTATTTTTCTATAGAATGCCCAATGTTTTTAAAGTTGCCAGCGCGAACGCCTTCTAAAATTATCCAAGCAACCAAGACAAATGTCTTTGGCTGCTAAGAAAACATTAGGCGTCTTAATTCTTGGGATATTTTTAGTACGCAAAATAACTTGTTTGTTTTTGTTTATTTGCTTTATAATAATTACAAGATATTTTTAACAAGAAAAAGAAATGTGATGATAGTTTTTAATACCACATTTTGCTCATGTTTAGGTCAATGGTTGTATTTTAAACCTTTCAAAAGCATAAGATCAGCATAAGATCGCCTTACTAAAATGCGTTAGCAATAAAGATGTTACTATAACTTTCTTAATGTGCACAACTATCTAATCATAAGGCGTTTTTAGCTCCTATAGCATAATCAAACTTAGTATGTTCCCACTGCTGGGACTCAAACCTCCTCCCTAGAAGAGGATAGGTGCACTGTAAGGGCCCGTATTGGTTGATGGATGTCACATGTCTTCGATTTTGTTGGTTCTAGGGCATGTTCGCTTTTCCTTCACCGTTTTAAGAGTAAGTAATGGTGATGAAGTATTATAAAGTAAAACGCCTGCCTGGGTTTGACCCCATGACGTACAATTCTTATGTTGGAGCCCTTACCACTGGGCTCCCACTGGTCTTATGAACGTCTGCTGTATTGATGAAATAAATAATAACAAGTGTTTGCGTCTATATGTGTCTGTGTCTGGTTTATTAGTACTTATGCCTATTCTTGTATTCGTCTTCTCTCTCTCTCGTTTATTGCATCTACCTCCATTTTTCTCTGCATCACCCAAAGATTGGCAAGCAGAAAATGCATAAGGCATTAAGTCTGTCTCTGTACTTTTGTGTGCATAAAGCATTAAATAAATGAATATGGTGTACAACTGATAAGGCGGAGCCTTTACCACCACTGCACTTAAACATCTGCTAAGGTCTTTCTCTTTTTTTTTCTTGTTGTTTTTATTATTTTTTATGTAGTGGTGTTTTGTATTGCGTGGTCCGAATAAACGCTATTCTATTCTCATCATCATCAGCCTTTTTAATATTCCCACTGCTGGGACTCAGGCCTCCTCTCTAGGAGAGGGAATGGGCCATAATCCACCACGCAGGCCCAGTGCGTGTTGGTGAATGTCACATGTCTTCGAATTTTTGGTTCTAGGACATGCCGGTTTCCTCACGATGTTTTCCTTCACCGTTTTGAGAGCAGTGGTGATGAAATAAATTACACAAAGTAATGCGCCTGGCTGGGTTCGAACCCGCGACCACACAACTCGTAAGTCGGGGCCATTACCACTCAGCCACCACTGCTCTCATTCTATTCTATTCTATTCTTTTTATAAGGAATTTTAAAGTACACACTCTCTTATTTTTTATAAATTAAAACTATCTATGATTAAAACCGATCCAAATGGGTACTTAACCCTTAATCTTGCAGTGATATGTGAAGGACCACATATTTTTTAAATGTAAGTAGCACTTTTTACACAACAAAGCTAATTTGGTTTCTTTGTATTGTACGCACGCCAAAACGAAACCAGTCTATTTTGTTAGAATGTCACCTTTAAAAAGTGTCTGGGGTTGATGGGACTGTGAGTCTAAAAATAGGTCAATTAAGCCACCTTGTAATATCAACCATGTTCCTTTATTAACAATAATGACTTTAACTATCAACAAAAGGTATTGTGCACAATTGTATGTGTGCACAAGTCATGGCATCACGTAGGGAACCCTGCGATACTCTATCCAATGTAACAGGTTTTTGATTAACGTTTTTGTAACCCTTTTTTTACGGTGGGCAAAAATCATCCATTGAAAACCCCCGCTCTTGGGTGGAGCGGGAGATAGTGTCTCTTACTGACTAAATACCCACCCCATTCCTTCTAACCTCTTCATACCGGGGCGCGAGTTTCCTTTCGGATAACCCTGGCCCCAGTAGGCTTCGACCCAGCTGGGCCTCTCCTGTTGCTGACATCTTCTTGAGGAGCGCGGGAATAGTGCGCGCCGTCGACGTCTTGAGCTCGGTCCGGACAGTTACCGGACGGTCGGACAGCGAGCTACCCATGGCTCGCCGTCCGCGAAGTCTTTGTAACCTTTCCATATTCAAATGGAAAGGTGGAAAGGTTACATAGGTGTTGATAAATAGATTTGTTACGGCCTATGTGAGTGACATGCATTTGAGTTGCAAGTGAGCTGCAAACGTGCAGCGATGCTACTTTTTGTATAGCTGACGATGTTTGCCAAACCCTTTGACCCTTTTTAATTGAGTTGGGAGTTCATCAAATAACTCCTTCTACTCAGAGCGTATTGATATAAATTGAGTCTGGCGGAGAACTCTAATTTCGATAGGCAAGATTTCGTATTTTAAGTTCTTATGTGGCGCCATAGATGTCGCTACATAGGTAAAAGTAAAAAGTTACAGTCGCTGAATAGTTTGTCTGATAGGCTTTCTCGCTCCACTTTACAGCGGGAGAAGTTAATGAAATCTGTATCGTGATTGCGATTACAAAGCATTGTAACCAAAAGATTTATTCAGTGCTGGAATCGAACCAGCGATACGCAGCACAGCAGCCAATCGCTCAAACACTGCGCTAATCTTAAAACTGACCACTGACAGACAGACTGGACTACCAGTATATATGTATGTATAATAACCTATTAACTGGACGGTGACCCTAAAATATAATGCTACACAGACATAATGACATACAATACTTACATCATTAATTTTGTATTGTCGTCAACCAGTTCATTTATACCATTGTTATTTAGGGTTCCGAACCCAAAGGGTAAAACGCTACCTTACTGTCCGTCCGTCTACTTGTCTGTGTTTCCGTCTGTCACAAGGCTGTATCTCATGAACCGTGATACCTAGTTAGAAATATGACATTTTCACATATGGGGTACTAGCTTTTACCCGCGGCTTCACCCGCGTACATAATCCCAGGATAAAAAGTATCCTATGTGTTATTCTGGGATATGGTCTACTTTTGCACCACGTTTCATCGAGATCCGTTCAGTAGTTTTTGCGTGAAAGAGTAACAAATATCCATATATACAAACTTTCGCATTTTTAATATTAGTAGGATATCTGTTGCTGCTGTAAGAACAAATACTAAAAACCGGCCAAGTGTCAGTCGGACTCGCGCACGAATGTTTAACATATTTATTTATCTATATTTATATTAATAATAAATAAATATACATATAATATATCTATATCATTACAAACCCACCCATAAAACAAACATGTTTTTTTGCCCTTTTTTGCAACGGACAGTACGGAACCGCTCGTGCACGAGTCCGACTCGTATTTGACCGGTTTTTTTCTTTAGTAAAGCATGGCTCGTGCTGAAGCACTTCGTATTCAACAAATACGTATTCAATGGGCAAATTAACACCCGTTTTATTTACATGTCAATGCAAAATGGCGGTGCTGTATTGAAAGACGCATATAAAAAGCAATTTTGATATCTGACAGACTGTCATAATAACCATATTTACTTTTAAAATTTCAGGAATATGCGTTTTGTACTTTTGGGATGCAAATCGACTAGAAATACCTCTTACAGTTTTCCAAATTTCTAAAAATACACCGCACTGAATTACACAATAAAAAATTAAGAAACTAATGATGTGCCAACAGTTTCACCGCGAGATATTTGCAAACTAATCCTTTTTTTTTGCGATGGGGAAAATCATCGTATGACAAAACCCGCTCTTGGGTGGAGCGGGAGATAGTGTCAGACTCTTACTGACTAAAAACACAATCCCGTTCCTTCTAGCCTTCATACCGGGGCATGAGCTCCCTTTCGGACAACCCTGTCCCCAGTTGCAAACTAATCCTTATTTTCATGAATAAAGTTTATTCTATTCTTTTCTAATCTAAATCGACTTTTAGCAAAGAGCCAGCGTACTGGTATGCTGTTCACTAAAGAAAACAGGCTATAGCGCAGCGCTGGCCGCAGCGACGAAATTCAAATGGGTACATTGGATTAACAATCCAATTAGATCTACCCAACTGGACTGTCCGTCCGAGGTAGCCTTAATCGTCCACAACTTCGAGTATAGAGTCTCTGATCTTGATAGGAGTGGGTGCTACATTGTTGTTACATTTAAAATCCGTATATTACTCAATAACTTTTATTTTTACCATTATGGAAACCTCCCTCCTAAAAATAACAAATTATTTCCAAATAAATTATTTTTCTTTCTTTCTTTCTTTCTCCTTATAAAAAATGTTGAAGGTGTCGTAGGTTATAGGTAGGTAAGTTTCGTAATTTACTGTGAAAGTTAATATAATGTTGTCGTTAATTTTATCGTATAGGAACTGCGTCTATCAAGATAGAAGCAGCTCATCACAACAATAAAGTGGCTATTCCCCTATAAGCGTTATTTTTATGATTATTATTTAATGGTTTAAAGTAAGCAGTTAAATTAGCTATCAAATAGAGATAATAAAAAGAGCTTCATAAAATTGAAATCAATAGTGTTTGTTAGAAATCTAACACGTTAACGACTTCATAAAACTTCTTACTTCTTACGAAAAAGGTAAATTTGGCAACATCTATAACTCCGTTCAAAATTACATTAGAAATTAATAAAAACCCTTTCATATAGGGCCGTAAAGTCAATCAAATTCTAAGATCTGTGCCACGACATCTATATTATGTTACGTGCATGCCACAGCCTCAGGATTTGGCAGTCCACTTTGTCCCACATCACGCTCAGAAGGGTGTAGGTTATACTCTTTCCAAGACCAAAATGGGGGGGGGGTTCTTTTACGATGCTGCCGTGCTGTGGTCGATGAACATGCCAGAGGCACTGCCCCAACAGATCTCCGAACGCGTTGTTATACATGCCATGACCAGATCTTAGGAATTGGTCAAGTAAAACTGACCATATCATGAAGTGAACTTATCGCGCATCTATTGTCTTACTATTGTGTTTCTAATTGACGGTATCTGAAGGGTTAAACGTTACATTTTGATGATATTGTTATGTCAATGAAGAACTTTCTTTATATCTTTTATTATTATAGAAATCTTACATCAGTGATATGGCCAAACGAGGATTGACATATCCTCAAACGTTAATGTTTAAACGTACTGGCCAGTTTTAGTTGACCATATCATGAAGTGGTCAATTCTAAGATCTAGCCACGACATCAAAAAAATAAACATTATTATTCCCTCAGTTCACTCCACCATTTTTCACTAATAAAAAAAATCAGAATAACCCTAAATTAAAATCGAGACAATCCCGCGAAATTACAACATCTGGCGTTCCTAACACGGTATTTAAAATATTGAATTAGGAATGCGTGGATGAGTGATGGCGCATGCGCGGGCCACGGGCCCTGATTGGCTATTGTATCCGCAGCTTGACTGCATCTGCATTTTCCTCTATTGAAGACTCAAAACGTAAATATTATTGTTATTAAGATTTATGTTCTATTTATTTTGATATGTTTTTAATGGATGCGCTGTTTTTTGCTGTGTTTAACCCAGGTTTAACCAGGCTTTGTGTGTATTTACTATTTATCTTGACAAGTCAGGTTGTTCTTCTGTTTCAGCAAACTTACGGTGACGATACAAAGTTTAGGATTTTTTTTTAATATTTAATCATAAATATACGAGGTCCATGTTTATTTTGTGGCGGGTTCACAATTCCCAAATTTTAATACAGTTGTTTGAATAAATACAACCAAAATATCGTATAGGATAGGTAGGTAAGTAATATAAAAAAAGGATTTCTGGTGAAAATAAAAATCTATTTTCTTTTTCAGTAGACATTGGATAAATCTTTAAGTTGAATCAATAGCATGGGAAATCCTAAAAATTAATCACGCAATCACCATTTGGTAACAAAAAACATTAACACTTAAAAAAAAAAACTAGTAATCAAAACTGAAAAATAAAATTTGTCAAGTATCCCTATTCGCCAACAGATGTCGCCACTTGTGGGATCATCGACCTTTGTTTCGGCTTGTCACCACGGGAGGGCTCTCAACGACGCATTTAGGAATAAGAATAAACCCCTAGTGAGATGCGCGCTGACATATTTTATATTATCACGCTTTAGTCTTCAACGAGGTGTGCAGGTTAAGTGGCATTGTGTTCTGAAGAGGCAGATTTTTTTTGTATGATCGTGTAGTTTTTGGTAGTTTAATTGCGCTTTAAGTCTTCTACTTTAGAGATGGCAGGAGGCCTTTATTGTAGTAAAATATCAAAGCAGTGTGGCCCCAAAGAGTATTTTCAAGAAGAGCAAAGCATAAGTAATGATGCCTCCATATCGAATACTCAAAAAACTATTCTAGCAAAAAAAACTATGTAAGTAAGTCGATTTTCACAAAGACTAGTTGAAAGTCAAGTTACACAACTAGTTGTCTACTGTTAATGCTGAACAGAGGCCTTACTATCACGTGTTAACAAGCCAAACGTGCAAACGCGAAAGTTGGATAGAGCTATGTATGTATACAATCATATATAGCTCCATACCCTTTAAGGCCTTAGGCGCCCGAGCTGTGCCATATTTATAAACAGTGACTTTCTGAAGCCTATCTCGGTAACGGATAGGTTATTAAGTTAGAAAAAAAATACATGTTTATTATACATAGATTCATGTACAACATTATCAACACATGATTTCTACGTGTTTTTGTCTACGCACTAGATGACGCAGTGTTGGAAGGCCTTCCACAAGGTGTTGCTGTTGAGGGTTGCCGGAATTCGATGGATGCGAGTTGCACAGTCCGGTTTGTTAGTTGTGGCGACACATGAGGCAGGATTAAATTAGCTGAATTATGGTATGAATACAAAATCTATCTAGCATTTATCCCGAAGGATAACATATATTTTTCTGACTCTGTTTAAAGCAGTGGATAGGTATACTTTTGCGCATTATAAAATTCACGATTAGCTCCGTAGAGAGGATTACGGAGCTAATTGCGAGTTTTATAATGCGTTCGTGTTTTAGTATTAGCAAAAAGGAATCTATAACATCATATTCCACCCTTTCTAAGTTCACTAAAACTACATCACCGCAAGCCACGACCACCGTCTGCTTACCCCCTTAGTCTTGAAGCGTTAAATTTATGCAGCGATGGTATTGCAACAAGGGGAGGATATTGGTTATTTTATCAACAGCCAGTATACCTTCCTATCGGTTGATGACTAGCATACTACATTAGCAGCTCCTTGAGTCTCATCCAACTCTCCTGTCGCAAGTTTGCTGTAAGAAGTTTCTTTTGAGGCGGAAAATCAGCAAGTAATTTCTCACGCTCGCGCGCGAGGGGATATTTCAGACTTTTACTGACTAAAAATCCACCTGTGTTCCTTCAGTTGCCCTTTGCGTTCCAAGGCCGCGAACTCTTTCAAACATTCCCGCAGTACAACAGGCTAATTATAACTCAAGAGTAAAAGTTTACTTCTAGGCAAGCGTGTTTCATCGTCTACCTCATCATCGTTTTATCATCAGGTAAGATATAAGAGTCTGACACTGTCTCCCGCTCCACCCAAGAGCGGGTTTCTTCAAAGATGATTTTCCCCGTCGAGAAAAAAAAAAAAAAAAGATAGAATATTTTATAAACTTTATTAACCCTTCAGATACCGTCAATTAGAGACACAATAGTAAGACAATAGATGCGCGGCCACCGGTGGTCGCTTGGGGATTCATGAATTAAAGGTATTTGGAGGTATGCGGAACAGAGAGTAAAGTCCCACAAACCTCCATTGAAAAGGGAGGATCCTCCGACCAGACCGGATGTTAGAGAACTTTGATTGCGCGATGCAGGATTTCGTATTTTCTTCGTAGTTCTTATGTGGCATCGTAGATGTCGCTACAGGTACTTCAAAATAGTCACAGCTTATTGCTAAAAACGATATAGATACTACACAACCTCTAGATGGACTGTAAGAACTTAAAATAAAATATAGGGCAGGCCTAACCTAACTTAAACTTAAATGTTTACCCACCCGCCATTCACTAGAAACCTAAAAATGCTTCTTTTCTTTATTTACATGAATAAAATTTACAATAAAATAAAATAATAAAAAGCTTGTGTCTCTTGGGCAAAGTCGACAGCGATATGTAAGAGTTTTTTCGCCATATTTTAGTATGATTTTAGTAATTAGCGTAGGTGTTTTTATTTTATTTTACTGTAAAAATATTTAACTAATAGGTAATCAGCACGTCATTGTACCGATCCCTGTAATTACCGCTATCTGCATAAAGACAATCCGGCCGATGATGGGTGGTCGACCCTCGCACTTCGGCACACACCTGGTGGAAGTGGAGCCTTTACTGGTAAGAATACACCTGGTAATGACGAGCAAGAAGTAGTTATGTAGTGGAAGTTATACTACATTAAATAATATTTGGAGTCAGTATTTGTAATATCAAAATATTTATTTTTTATTAAATGTAACAAAATAGCATTTTTTTAAATTTTTTTCTCAGTCTGTCGCTTTGTTTCGGACTTTCACTGGTAGATAGTTTAGACTTTTATTATTTTTAACCCCCGACAAAAAAGAGGGGTGTTATAAGTTTAGGGTGTCTGTGTGTCTGTGTGTCTGTGTGTCTGTGTGTCTGTCTGTGGCATCATAGCGCTTAAACGAATGGACCGATTTGGATGCGGTTTTTTTTATAAGAAAGCTGACGTTACCGAGATGGTTCTTAGATACAATTCATGAAGATCTGATCAGGCGTTCAAGGTCAGCAGCACATTTGTTGGCTGTGGCTGGGATCTTAAACGCTTTACGGATGTATACTTTACTAATAAATACTTATGTGTGACCTAATGTTTGAAATACTCGTATACATTTTTCATGATGACGAGGACCTGATGCTAGAACTGGGAGATAGCTGATGGAACTCTGGAATTCTTACTAGTAAAGCCGTCGAGTTTGGGCTCATTAGATTTGTCTTAACCGGTTCCAAACATTTTTCATGATGACGAGGACCTGATGCTAGAACTGGGAGGTAGCTGATGGAACCTTGGGATGCCTTCTAGTAAACCCGTCGTGTTTGGGCTCATTAGATTCGTCTTAACCAGTTTTAAATACTCTTCATGATGACGAGGACCTGATGCTAGAACTGGGAGATAGCTGATGGAACCCTGGAATTCTTTCTAGTAAACCCGTCGAGTTTGGGCTCATTAGATTTGTCTTAACCAGTTCCAAACATTTTTCATGATGACGAGGACCTGATGCTAGAACTGGGAGGTAGCTGATGGAACCTTGGGATGCCAACTAGTAAACCCATCGAGTTTGGGCTCATTAGATTCGTCTTGACCAGTTTTAAATATTTTTCATGATGAGGACCTGATGCTAGAACTAGGAGATAGCTGATGGAACCCTGGAATTCTTACTAGTAAAGCCGTCGAGTTTGGGCTCATTAGATTTGTCTTAACCAGTTCCAAACATTTTTCATGATGACGAGGACCTGATGCTAGAACTGGGAGGTAGCTGATGGAACCTTGGGATGCCTTCTAGTAAACCCGTCGTGTTTGGGCTCATTAGATTCGTCTTAACCAGTTTTAAATACTCTTCATGATGACGAGGACCTGATGCTAGAACTGGGAGATAGCTGATGGAACCCTGGAATTCTTTCTAGTAAACCCGTCGAGTTTGGGCTCATTAGATTTGTGTTAACCAGTTCCAAACATTTTTCATGATGACGAGGACCTGATGCTAGAACTGGGAGGTAGCTGATGGAACCTTGGGATGCCAACTAGTAAACCCATCGAGTTTGGGCTCATTAGATTCGTCTTGACCAGTTTTAAATATTTTTCATGATGAGGACCTGATGCTAGAACTAGGAGATAGCTGATGGAACCCTGGAATTCTTACTAGTAAACCCGTCGAGTTTGGCTCATTAGATTTGTCTTAACCAGTTCCAAATATTTTTCATAATGACGAGGACCTGATGCTAGAACTGGGAGGTAGCTGATGGAACCTTGGGATGCCTACTAGTAAACCCGTCTTGTTCGGGCTCATTAGATTTGTCTTAACAAGTTTCCAACATTTTTTATGGTTATGAAAACTTGATGCTAGAACTAGGAGGTAGCTGATGGAACCCTGGAATGCCTACTAGTAAACTCATCGAGTTTGGGCTCTTTAGATTCGGTTTAACCAGTTTTAAATATTTTTCATGATGACGAGGACCTGATGCTATAACTGGGAGATAGCTGATGGAACCCTGGAATTCTTACTAGTAAACTCGTCGAGTTTGGGCTCATTAGATTTGTCTTAACCAGTTCCAAACATTTTTTATGATGACGAGGACCTGATGCTAGAACTGGGAGGTAGCTGATGGAACCTTGGGATGCCTACTAGTAAACCCGTCGTGTTTGGGCTCACCAGATTTGTCTTAACAAGTTTCAAACATTTTTTATGATTATGAAAACTTGATGCTAGAACTGGGAGGTACCTAGCTGATGAAACACTGAAATGCCTACTAGTAAACTCGTCGAGTTTATGCTCATTAGATTCGTCTTAACCAGTTCTAAAAATTTTTCATGATGACGAGGACACGATGCTAGAACTGGGAGGTAGCTGATGGAACTCTGGAATCAATATTATAAAATAGGAATGAAATTTAATTTAATTAAATTAATTAATTATTATTATTTAGAGGGAATTAATTTTCTAATTGTCTTGTCAATCAAGTTTTGAATATGAATGCCAAAGTTGTTTAAAGATAAACCTTAATAAAAAGTACATCTAGCCAGTTTGCAAGTTAGTAGTATTAGTGTGGCCTTCATGATTGTTACAATATAGAAAAGATAATATCACAATAATGGATTCCTCGATTAATTTAAAAAAATTAAAATAAAACTAAAATTAAAAATTTTAAAAAACCCCCGACGCAAAAAAAAACTATAAAAAGTAAAAAAATAAGTTAGTAAATTACTCTTTCAACCTTTTAACGTCATTAAACGAATCTATAAATATTTAAAAGATGAGTGTCACTAAGTCGGGGGACCGCAATTGTCATTTTTAATTCGTTTAAGTAAAATAATAATTTTCATATTGCGGTCCCCCGACTTAGTGACACTCATCTTTTAAATATTTATAGATTCGTTTAATGACGTTAAAAGGTTGAAAGAGTAATTTACTAACTTATTTTTTTACTTTTTATAGTTTTTTTTTGCGTCGGGGGTTTTTTAAAATTTTTAATTTTAGTTTTTGAAAAATACAAAATCTCCGCGCAAGGAAAAAAACGAAAAGTATCTTCTTGAAATTGTGACCAAAGAATGAATTGTGACCGCGGCCGAAGTTGCGAGAAACGGCTAGCTATTTAAACTAAAGTAAACAAAACAAACAAAAAAAGCAAAAAGAACGCATTCTTACAATCCAAAAAAATTAGATAAGCTTACTGCCATGTGTCACTTTAAAAAAAAACCCTATAATTTGTAATGAATCCAAAAACCACACCAATTATTGTTCCAAAAAATCGCACTGACTTATTCCAAATTTTCAATAAATCACCAATAACAACAATCTTTAACCAATCAAAACCTTTCCTCCAAAAAAAGTCGCACAAAAACTAAATTTACCCAATAATTATTTCCAAGGTTCTATAACGAACCCTGTAATTGTCTGTATCAGTAAGACAATGGTCTACCGCACCCACTGCAGCACCTGGCGAGACCCTTACTCCCTCGCATGCATCTGGACACAGAGCTATGAAGGGTTAGAAAGGGGAATAACAGTAGGGTTTATGTATACGGTCATATTTAAGTAGGTTAAATAAATTTTTTATAGACTAACGCTTTATTTAGGGCTGGGTTTTGCTACAATTTTTAGTTCTATTTACATATTTTTGTAGATATTACTGTGATATTCATAAGTTGATCGAATAGGACTCGGATTTTTTTTACTGACTTAAAAACTACTCTATTTTTCACGTTCGGACAGCTGAACTTGATATTTTTTCCACGCAATCTTCACATTGTTTTGAACAATGCACTCTTTCATTGATGTTTATTTAAATTATACAATACTAACTTCTGCCAGCGGCTTCGCCCGCGTTATATATATAGCTGTCCCTCAGTGATAAAACAGCATTCTACTGGTATAGAATCTTAAAAAAATGGTCAAGTAGTATTTGAGTTTATTACTAAAAGAAATATAGAAATCTTTTCTTTTTATAAAATTATTAATAATATAGATTTCCATCTTTATAGATTCCTAACTCTACTCAAAGGTCGCGTCTTCATTACGGCGCGCCCTCAAGACAGCAGAGGGTTAAAATTAACTTTTTGTCCAATTTCCCCGACACCTGGAGTGTGGCTTACTCCGCAAGATGTAAGGCACAATGTTGCATCGTTAAATGTTATTTATAGCCATAATAACGTCTGTTTAAAAAGGGGTTTTTCTTATAAAACGGTTAGGCACACAAAACTAAAGCGGTAAAACGGTAACTTCCAGGACTAGGGTTGAGGATAAAGCATTAATATTCCCACTGCTGGGACTCAGTCAGGCTTCCTCTTTGGGAGAAGGCATGGGCCGTAATCTATCGCGCGGGCCCAGTGAGGATTGGTGGCTGTCACATGTGAGACTTCGAATATTTGGATCTAGGACATAGCAGTGTCCTCACAATGTTTTCCTTCACTGTATTGAGAGCAGTGGTGATGAAACAAAGTAATGCATCTGGCTGGGTTTAAACCTGCGACCTAGAACTCTTGAGTCGGGGCCGTTACCAATCACTGGGCTTACATATACATTACATAAGATAGAAGATAAAATTGTACTCAAATACACATAACCACGAAAGTTTTATCTAAATCGGTCAAACTCTTTAGGCGGAGTTAGGAGACAAATACACGAACAGAAGAATTATTATATACAGGGTGTCTTTGATGTTGACGCACAAACGAATACCATAGATCCAGTACATGATTCTAAAGCTCCAGTGCAGTGGCTTTTTTTTTCGATGGGGAAAATCATGTTATGACAAAACCCGCTTTTGGGTAGAACGGGATATAGTGTCAGAATCTTACTGACTAAAAACCCCACCCCGTTCCTTCTAGCCTTCATACCGTGTTCGAGTTTCCTTTCAGATAACCCCGGCCCCAGTAGGCTTCGACCCAGCTGGGCCTCCCCCTCCTCGCAGTGCAGTGGTAGAATTTTCCATCATCAATGTTCACGTCCAACCGTCAATGTTCCCAATAAAACCCAAGATCTTGCTATCAGCAAGACAATCATATTACACCCCAATTTGTACCCCCTGACCCTAGCCACCAGACCCTGTCATTATAATTGTGCTTACCTCAATTAAATAATTATTTTAGAGCCGTTAATTAGGTACTGCGTCTTCTTAAGATCTAAAAATGGAAAGAACTAAATTGGATTATTAGGGGTTGTTCTTTAAAAGGTTGTTATTTATATATTAGACAGGCTAAAAATAGGTTGAGGTGACGTTCCTAAGGGTGTGTCCTTTGGTATTCTTATACAATTCTTGAGGTGAATCCTCCGGGGTAGCCCATCATCATCATTTTAACAAAAAGGCGTCCACTGTGGGATATAGGCCTCTCCAAGTGTCGTCATAACGAACAGTCCTATGCAGAGCCTGTTTAGGTTTACCCGTGAAATTTAAATTTTCCTTCTTTTTATTAATTTGTAGCTTAACTTTTAGTATCAATGATTCCTATTTTTCTACATACCATGACCGATCACTCATCCTTTATCTATTATTCCTATCAAAACTACATTTTCTGTTCTTGTAGAATTGTTTCCAAGAAATGTACCTACTTCATTTTGGTCTTTCATTTTGCAGTGCGCCTAAATCAACTAAAGTTATGGAAAGTCATCAAATGTCTCTCCCTCTCTTTCTCTCTCAGTGATGGCTCTCTAATAAACTTATTATTATTATTTATTACTTCTCTGGCTCTTGGTGGAGCAAGAGGGAGTGTCAAACTTTTACTGATTAAAACCTACCAGTGTTCTTTCAGAGGCCCTTTGAGTTTCGTTATGCACGTGTTTTACTGCATCATCCCCAAACCGTAAAACACGGCCACAAACTGCCCTCTGGCCTGTTATCATCGATCACAAACCGTCTGCATTAGAAATGTAAATGATCTACGGCAACATCTGCCACGCCACCTGGTGTCGTACCACTGAATTAATTAAAGGCACGCGCGCAAGCGCATCCTATGTTTAAATTAGCCGTTTATTGGTGACATTAGGCGGAGGATTTTATTAAAATGATGGAGAAGGATGCGCTGTGTTATTATTTGTGTCAAGTTCGATTATTTGGTTGATTACGTGTATGGGCTTTAACTAAGGGTGTTTTAGGACCCAAAAGCAAAAAGGCAAAGGATATTTTCAGTTGTGTTTAGAACCTCCTTATTCCTGTTTAGGTTTTTCCCGAGCAAGTAGTTTTTATATGGTGGGAAATCTATAACCGCACCTATGTTCCTTTTATGCCCTTTGCATTCCAGGACCACGGGTTTCACTGTCTGAAGTAAACCCATGGTCCCAAAAATTTTTGGCCCTGCTCGGCCCTTACGGTTTTGCTGAAATTTCTTTGAAATGCGCATGGAACATTGTGCGCATCCGACTACTCGGCTTCGATCCATATTTGACAACTAGACAGTGAGCTACCCGTTCCTCGTAGTCAACCAATTCTGAATAGATTTAACAAGTCAGAAACAGCGAAAAAAGAAGTTGCAGTCATTTTTTGCGCTTCCTCCTGTATTTATTTCCATTTACCATTTTCAGAGGCCCACACACTATGGTGTGACTATGGTACTGGATATGTCCAGTACATGAAAGATTTAGGTAAGTCAAATTCAAGTTATCAATTTAAATAGGTTTTCTTAGCAACATAAAAAGTAAACCAACAACGGTAATGTAAAATACAGCAGCTGTAGATTCGTTCCATTGGATCCCGTTTCACCTGACAGCTCGTGACCACGACTCCTCGATATTTCCTGCATTTTTTTCCAAATCCCGTCATCCTTGAAAGGGCTTAAAGAAAGTGAGAGTAAGTCTGATAGTGGAAGCGTTTATAATTTTTGTACTTAAATCGTGGAAGTTAAAAGTGAATCTGGATTGAATGACATAGCAGGAATCTTTTGATCTGGTTATAGTTTTATTCTTTTGGATTTGTGGCTCGCGGTTGACTGTTACCGCACCCGATGGTATGGCTTGAGCCCCGGTATGAAGGCTAGAAGGAACGGGGTGGGTTTTTAGTCAGTAAGAGTCTGACACTATCTCCCGCTCCGCCCAAGAGCGGGGGTTGTCATTGGATAATTTTTCCCTACCTTAAAAAAAACTGATGGTAACATGGTAAGCAACAATTTTAACAAACAACTATGTTAACAAATAAACTATTTTTTTTCTCATAGTTGCTTCGTGTACGAGCAAGGTCCAACAGCATCTTAAAAGTAATAACGGACGGACGAGACAGTCCTTTTCTGAGAAATTGGATTGCACTCTGATTGTTATTTTTGTTATGTCTGGTTTACATATTTCTCAAGTCATTATCATCATAATTTCAGCCGAAAGTCGTCCACTATTAGATATAAGCCTTCCCCAAGTGTCGCCATAATGACCGGTCCTGTGCGTGTCGCATCCGTCGGGTTAACAAACAATTTCTTAACTACTATTTTTAATGGTGAGGAAAATCATCCAATAACAACCCCCGCTCTTGGGCGGAGCGGGAGATAGTGTCAGACTTTTACTGACAAAAACCCACCTCCTTTCTTCAAGCCTACATACCGGGGCTGAAGTTCCCTTTTGGATAACCCTGGCCCCAGTAGGCTATGACCCGGCTGGGCCCCTGCTGTTACTGACAACTCCTTGAGGCGCGCGGGAACAGTGCGCGCCGTCGGCAAGCCCGCGTCTACGGTGACTGGAAATCAGGATCGGAATCCCGGCGGCGGCGAGAGCGCCGTTGCCTGATACGGTCGGCCTCCTCCTTGGCTAGCATTACTGCTTCGCAGAAGGAGGTGACCGCCTGCCACTCCTCCTCGCTCTGGTCCATGGCTTCTTAACTACTTCATCATCATCTTCCTGCCCTTATCCCGTTTTATTTGGGGTCGGCGCAACATGTTTTTTTCTTCCATTCTGTCCTGTCACTCGTCACGCTATCACTAACTCCTTTTTCATTCATATCACTTCTCACACAATCTATCCATCTTTTCTTTGCTTTTTTTCTTAACTACTTGCTGGCATAAATATGGATTTGTATCTTTTAGATGAAATGGTCTGTAATAAAGTTCTTTTAAAACTTATCCCGAAAAGAACGCTTTAGTCTTACATAGACCACAGGAGGTAACCCACGGGATAAGCTATTTTCTAAAACGAAAATATTTTAAAACACAGTTATTTTGTCCGGTTACAAACTAAGTACTGTAATAAAATCAATGCGAAAAATATATTGTTGTGAAAACGCTACTACCTACATTCTGTCTGGTCGTTGCTCTCACTAAATCTCACAGAGATGAGTCCGCTTAAACAAATAACCAGTCAGTGGTTCCCAAAGTTAACTGGACCGCGTCTCACATAACAAAAGCGAGGAGGAATGGTAAGCGTTCGTCTCTTTCTGCGAAGCTGTCATACTTGCGAAAGAGGAGGCCGCACATGTGAGGGAACGGACTTGCACACGCTCGAGCCGATGGAATCCCGACCCCGATTTCCAGCCACCGTAAGCATGGGCTTGCAAACGACGAGCAATGAGTAGTTCACCGTACGGCCGTCCGGTGTAATCATCTGTAGCCCAGCAGGGCCAAAGCCTGCATTCCGAAAGGGAACCCCAGGGCCCTAAAACTTAAGGCAAGGAAGGAACATAGGTACAACATAAGTACATACATATAAACTACACCTATGTTCCTTCTTTGCCGCTAGTCTTCTTAGTCACTAAATGTCTGATGCGCCCTCCCTCGTCGTGATAGTCAGACAGTCGTCCTATTCTTCAGGGTTTGCGACCCCCGTAGGTCGCGGACCATACTTTAGGAACCGCTGGTTTAGATAGAAAGACCGAGATACGGACGAAAGTCGGTGTGAACATTAGAATGGCTTGCTCCGACGATTTGAGTAGATCTGAAGAATGTTTTAATAAACACTTAATTGCTTGAAAGTGGAAGAAACATGTTATTCCAAATGACAGAAGCAATAGGCGGAAAATATTTATGTTTTAATATTGTTTCTAATTTTCTCAGTATAATGTTTACGTGGTCAGCAAAATAACATACAACTAACTAGGTATACTACTCTGTCAAGAAACTACCGGGAAAAGATCAATAATACACAAAATGTCTGTTATTCATCCAAATTTATTTTATCACCTTCAAAGTATGCTCCTTTAGAAACAATACACTTGCGCCAACGAATAATCCATTCATCAAAACATTTTTTAAACGTTGCTTCCTGAATTGAGTTCAGTTCTCGCCGCGAATTCTCCTTTATGTCTTCTATCGATTGAAAACGGGTGCCACGAAGTGGTAATTTGAGTTTAGGAAAAAGAAAAAAGTCAGCTGGAGCCATATCTGGTGAATATGGTGGTTGCTGGATGGTATTTGTTGAGTGTTTGGTCAAAAATTTGTTCACAATGATAGCCTTGTGCGAAGGCGCATTGTCGTGGTGCAAAATCCAAGAATTTTCTTTCCACAAATCCGGCCTTTTTCGTCGAATTTGCTCTCTTAAACGCCGCATAACGCTCAAATAATATTCTTTATTTATCGTTAGACCTTCCGGTAAGAATTCAGAGTGCACAACACCGCGATAGTCAAAGAAAACAGTCAACATGACTGACTTTTGATCGACTTTGGCGTGGTTTTTTCGGTTTCGGATCAGTTGGAAGGCGCCACTCCGAAGCTTGTTGATTAGTTTGCATGCCAAACTCGTAAACCCACGTCTCGTCACCAGTAACAATGCGTTTCATGAATGTTGGGTCCGAACTGACTCGTTCTAGCATGTCCTCAGCGACTTTCATGCGATTGAGTTTTTGGAGAAAATTCAGATCTTTTGGGACTAGCCGAGCAGCAACATGTTTCATACCCAAATGATTAGTTAAAATGGTACGGATCGACTCGTGAGATACAGAAAGTTCGGCGGCTATCTCTCTCAGAGTTGAATGGGTATTTTCAGTCACTATTTCCTTCACTTTTGCGATGTTAACTTCAGTTGCAGACGTTGACGGCCTACCAGAGCGAGGCAAATCTTCCATCACATCTCGACCGCTTTTGAACGCTTTGAACCACTCATAAGCACGAGTTTTTGATAAAGTCGATTCACCGTAAG
The DNA here is from genome assembly GCA_949319445.1 of Mythimna lalbum. Classification (NCBI taxonomy): domain Eukaryota; kingdom Metazoa; phylum Arthropoda; class Insecta; order Lepidoptera; family Noctuidae; genus Mythimna; species Mythimna lalbum. Next base: position 10,216,391 of record OX439357.1, on the reverse strand, counting down.
CCTTCTGTAACATTTTCAGTGACTCCGAACACGAAATTCCATTGGCGATGCAAAATTTAAGACAAACTCTTTGTTCGATATTTTTGTCCATTATGAAATTCGCAATACACACTATATATGATATTACTAAAACCAGCACTGAATTTAATATAAATAACAGATTCAACTCAAACTCTGCACCAAAATGGAAAACAGTTTTGCCAATCTAACAACTACAAAAAAACAAAAATTTGAATTTGGAACCATAAACAAATCATCCATTCCCGATACTTTTTTGACTGAATGTATGTCCCAAATAATCATGGTGTAAATAATAATAAACAATAAAAAAAATGACCTTCAATAACGATAACTTATACATAGTTATCGTTTTTGCAGTTTAAATTTTTTTTTTACTTATTACTTAAATGCTTAGAGACGGTAGTTGAAAAAAATCTTTAAAACTATTTTTTTTTTATTTGATACTAGCTTTCCGCCCGCGGCTTCGCCCGCGTTGACTACAGTTTATATCGCGCGGGCAGAGACCCGTGCTCAGCAGTGGAATTATAGGTAACCTGTGTATTATTCCAGTGTCTCTTCTACCTACCTACCAAATTTGATCTAAATCCGTTCAGTTGTTTTTGCGTGAAAGCGTAACAGACAGACAGACAGACAGAGTTACTTTCGCATTTATAATATTAGTAGGGAAGTAGGGATAAACTATTACTTGACTGCGATCCCAGATGTGATGAATACGCAAAATTACGCATGATTGATATATAAACCCAGTCCGCAAACCCACACTCATTCATAAATGTTTAGGACATTCTTTTCTATGACTCATCTGCTATACATTTTACTTTAAAAGACGAGCGACACGGTGATAAATATTGTTACATATTTACATCTACTTATGTACCGGAAGGCGCAGTGGAAGGCCTCCTACAAGGTGGACTGATGACCTGATGAGGGTCGCGGGAATCTGATGAATGCGAGATGCACAGGACTGGTCATTGTAGCGACACTTGAGGGAGGCCTATGTCCAACAGTGAACGTCTTTTGGCTGAAATTAACTCTGGACACACAAATCAGTACATGGTAGTATCTTATAGATCCTATACTATACTCTGAACAATTTCTACCACCCCCTTATCTTCCTGGGGCCAGGGTCTGTTTCCGAAAGGAAGGCTCGGCCCTGGTATGAAAGGCTAGAAGGAACCGAGTGGGTTTTTAAGTCACTAAGAGTCTGACACTATCTCCCGCTCCGCTCAAGGGCGGCGAATGTCATTTGGGTGATTTTTAACCACCGAAAAGAAACCCTTTCCTCCTCCTTGCGTCGTGTTCCTCAATGCTGAGGGTCGTGACCTCCCTGCTTCATCACTTTATCCCTTATGATGTCTTTCCATCTGTTTCTGTCTCTGGCGATGTTAACGCGAAACCCTTTATCTTCCCCTAAAAGCTCATAATTACAGTCATACAACTTACTTCTTAATTAGCATGACATAGCAACATACGCCACGGTCACCCGATGTGACGGTAAAACAGTATGGTCTTACGACATTATGGTCGGGTGTATGTGACCCTCCTTTTAAAGAGTGTGTCATTATTATTACTGTAATTTTGAGTCTTACGGTATTTATTTAATTAGGGTCGAAAGACAAAGGTACTGTTAGGAAAAAAAATGTAGTGAATAGTGGCTACGGCTAGCAGTGATGGCCGAGTGATAACGGCACCGACTTACGAGTTGTAGGTCACAGGTTCAAACCCGGCCCAGGTGCATTACTTTGTGTAATTTATTTCATCACCACATTACTTTGTGTAATTTTTTTCATCACCACTGCTCTCAAAATGGTGAAGGATAACATCGTGAGAAAACCGACATGTCTAAGAACCAAAAAATTCGAAGACATGTGACCTCCACCAGCCCGCACTGGGCCTATTACGGCCAAAAACTCCTAGAGAGGTGACCTGAGTCCCAAAAATGGGAACATTATAAGGCCGACTATGCTATGAATAGTAGCTTGAACGCTGAGAAAATATACGTATCGCCTGTGGTAAATAAAATCAGCAAATTCTTTTAATACTAACTTCTACCAGCAACTTTGCCATGTGAAAGTAGAAATTATATGCTTATAATGTCTCATATGTAACGTAAAGTAACATTCTAGTGAAGTGAAAGAGTTTTTAAATCGGTCTTCTACATGTTTTTGAGTTTATCCATTTACAAATAAAAAGACAAATCTTTTCTCTTTATAATATTAAAGTATATAGCGATAGCGAGTCAAATCCATTTAATTTAGTGAAAACAGCACAAAAAACTTCACAGTCAGTAATAAAATCAGTATTTAAATGAATTAGCCTCGTTCCTTTAAATTTATTATTTATTATTATTATAGTTAGTCCATATTGTCCCACTGCTGGGCAAAGGCCTCCCTCCACTCCTTCCAACGATCACGGCTCCTCGCCTTCTCATTCCAATTCTCAAGGAAGCCATCCAGGTCGTCCCGCCATCTCCTTCGTGGTCTGCCTCGGCCCCGCGTTGCTGTGTCCGGACACCAATCCAGCGTTTTACGCGCCCACAGCTCGTTAGACATGCGGCAGACATGTCCTGCCCAGTCCCATTTAAGTTGGGCAGCCTTTTGAGTCACATCAACGATTTGCGTTTTGGTGCGCAGTGTTGTGTTTCGAACATGATCTGTTAATTTGAAACATAAAACGTTCCTTTAAATATGGAAAAAAAAAGTGATATTTATGGCCAGACTAGTATAAAATGTATTCTTTCACATAGAGAGCATTTCTAGGCAAGCGTGCTCCATCGTCGGCCACATCATTGCTTCTTTTACTACTATCTCATCTGATGGTACAGATGAGATAATAGATCTCAAAAAAATCTCTAGATGAAACGAACGTATGATGAATCTTTAGATCTCTGGATGAAATATAAAATAAAAGACGAGCCTATACCTACATAATAAAAAATAAGAGCTATAAAATTAATATTTAAATAAAAATTCAAACAGAACAAAATATTCAAACATGCATCAACAAAATAAATTGACATAGCAAAATTACCATTAGCTATGCAAGTAAACGCGACGAGTAAATTACTGCGCGCGCGCATCTGCATACAATGGCGTATATTTATTAGATCAGCCGGGCGATACCGTGCACGTTTTGTTTACTACAATATTAACTTTTTTTTTAAATCTGTACCTATATACCGGAGTTTTACGTTTAAGGCTAGAATAGAAAGTAAACATCACTAAATTAAGATAAAAAAGATACTTATTGTCTTAATTCTTTTATTTTGGAGAGGGGAAATCATCTAATGAGTTGTAGCGACATCTATGACTCCACATAAGAGCTACGTAGAATTCGTAGAGAACAATAAGAACCACACAAGAAATACGAAATCCTGCATCGCGCAATCACAGTTTTCCGCGCGACGTTCCGCATACCTCCAAAAACTACTCCCGCTCTAGAGTATAGTGGTTGTGTTGTATGTTCCTTCAGTTGTTCTTAGCGTATAGGAACCACGAGTTTTCCTTCCAGAAATCAACCCGTAGCACCAGTAGGATTCGGCTCAGCCTGGCCCATACGTTTTCTCTGACACACTTTGAGGTACGCGTGGTACACATCATCGACAACTCGGACTCTGTCCGAACGGTTACCAGACAGCCGGACAGCTAGCCCATTGCTCGTCGCCCGCAAGCCCGATGAACTCAATGTCTACCTGATGTCACGCATCCGTCATCACGCTACCAAAATTCCCCGCGTAATTTGACCACCATTATACAACAGTCCGAATACAACTATCGGGCAGTTGCCGTGACAATACACAAGAGCCGTCTGGTCGAAGGATCTTCCCTTTACAATGGATTTTCGCTGTTCCACATGCCTCTATAGATATGTCTGACACATGACAATATACCCGCAGGAAACATCTCTGTAACGGTTTTTAACAGACATCACAAAATCTATTGGACTTAACTGTTCGTAAACGTCAAAAAAACAATGAAAAAGCTTCGTGTCGTATCAATACGATCGTGGCATATTATCGCGTGTGTTTCAGCATAAATAAAGATGTCATTATTGTGTTATGACACCTCTGCGGGGCGCCAGGAGGAACACTGTCTATGCGCAGAAGTGGCACGCGTCGTAAGTTCAGTTAAGGGGTGATTCCACATGCACTAATATTATAAAGAGGTAAAGTTTGCTTTTTGTTTTTTTTTTGTTTGTAAACTCTGAAAAAAAATTTAGGAGGGCCAATGACCGTTATTCCATGTTTATCTTTTTTTTTACGAAGAGCAAAAATCATTTAATGACAACCCCTGCTCTTGGCTGGAGCGGGAGGTAGTGTCAGACTCTTACTGACTAAAAACCCACGTCGTTCATTCTAGCTTTTTCATACCGGAGCTCGAGTTTCCTTTTGGATAACCCTGGCTCCAGTAGAGATCGACCCAGCTGGGCCCCTCCTGTTGCTGACAACTCCTTGAGGCGCGCGGGAACAGTGCGCGCCGTCAACGTCTTGGGCTCAGTGCGGACAGTTACCGGTCGGTCGGACAGCGAGCTACCCATGGCTCGCCGTCCGAGCCCGCATTCCATGTTTATCTGGCGCGTACCTTAGGGTCAGCAGACAGAGAGGAGAGCAGCGGAATGGATTTTTTTAAGGCACTCGAAAATTTACTTTATAGCTTTTGAATAATTGTGGGAGGACTGTGGGAAAGTATAGGCTAAATAAAACATAGTTCGTATTTTTTGTCTCTTCTGAATAATCTAAGAATACATCTACTCTTAATCTCTATTGACGTTGATGATGGTTACTGTTGAAACAAAACGCAAATTACCATTGCATAAGAGACCATCAAAGAACTTCAGCTACCATATTATTAGCGCACTTCCACTTAACACTTGCACACGGAACGTGCGCATACGCAGATCGTATCGGCATGAGGGCGCATCTGTCGTTACCCTCTTTTTGTCTATGGTGATGACATTATCTCTGACGAATTACGTTAATTTGTAATGTGGTTGGAATTTTTATGTTTTAGTATGATCAAAAAATTACTGTTTCGTCCCATTGAAGTTTTATTACAAAACCACATTGTATCTCCTTTTTTTACGGTGGGCAAAAATCATCCAATGACAACCCCCGCTCTTGGGTAGAGCGGGAAGTATTGTCAGACTCTTACTGACTAAAAACCCACCCCGTTCCAGCCTTTCGGATAACCGTGGCCCCAGTAGGCTTCGACCCAGCTGGGCTCCTCCTGTTTCTGACAACTCCTTGAGGCGAGCGGGAACAGTGCGCGCCGTCGCGTTTTGGGCTCGGAAAGTTTCGAAATCAAGTTAGGAACCCGCTAGATGGCGCTACGTGTTTTTCGCATAATGATTGAATGAGGTATATTATTTGAAACTTTAGTAAGTAGTAAATTAACAATTATATTAGTAGGTAGTAATTATAACCATTTGTGAGTCTGTAAATCTTAAATTAACGCGAGTGAAACTGTGGTCAAAGGCTAGTAAACTATATCACAACAAATCTAAAAAGTACCGTTTCACGTTTCATACTTTTCTATAAAAATAGCTTTGTTTAAACCTAACTCACACTAGTTTTGTTATCTTTTCTGTAAAACCATTGAATTATTTAGTTATTTTTATTTTATCACAACATAATTAAAATAAAAAAAATTAATTAAATTAATTAATTAATAATTAATTAATTTTTAATTAATTAATGCCTAAGGCATTAAGTCCGCCTTTGTACAGTGTTTGTGCAATAAGCATTAATAAATAAATAAATAAATAAATAATTTTTAATCAACATATTAAAATTAAAATGTAGCTACGTGTGGAACTGTCAATCGGTCTTAGATTTGCCGGGCTATAATTATGACTGGCCTGTTGGTCTAGTGGTTAGTGGCCCTGACTGCTAAGCCAGAGGTCGTGGGTTCGATTCCCACCCAGGACAAATGTTTATGTGATGAGCATGATCATTTGTTCTGTGTCTGGGTGTAATTTATCTATATATGTATGTATTTAGAAATATATAAGTATGTTTATCAGTTGTCTAGTACCCATAACACAAGCTCTGCTTAGCTTGGGACTAGACAGCGTTGTGTGATAGTTGTGGAATATTATTATTATTATTTTTATACGTTTATATATCTCAGGACCCTGAGGTCCTGGACCTTTGGGAGGCGTACGAGGGGCCGAAACCAACTCGAAGAGGACTTTTTTGTACGTTTAATGAAACGTAGTATCAACCGGTGATTATCCCTGTACGCGCTATGCTAGTGCATCCAAGGACAACCCCCGGTTTGAAAAACTATTGCGACATAATATGGAAAACAAAATAATAAGGCTATGGTTTTTGGAGTCATAAGTGGACTGGTAACATGGAACTATGTTAGGACTATGGCCCCTGCCTAAACAATATCATTAATATCAATCGATAAAAGGTAGGGGGTGACTTGCACACTCAATAAATGGGCCCCCAAAACGGCCGCTAGCACGATGTGACGTAGCAACAAGAGGGCAACATATCCTGAGGCGCTTGAGGAGTAGAGAGGCATACCACGGCTATCAGGACAATCCCGGAAGTACGGTCAAGATCCCTACCAGCACCTTACTGGATTATGCATCCTTCTCCCGAGCATGTTTGCTCTTGCGACTCTCCACTCAAGCCAGCGAGTAAAGGCAAGAGAGAGGTGGAAGCTCTGTTCCTCGTCAGTGTTCACTACGGCCGGCCAATAAAGGCAAGCCGGAGATGAAGAACAAGAATTCTCCCGGGAGATCGGGTCCGTGGGGTCGCTAATACCCAACAGTTCGCCCCAAAACTGCCTTGCGGATTTATTATTATTATTATTAATTATATAAAAAAAGATTAAACATCATTCTACATCCATCAAAACTTCATCAAACCATCCCACTACATTACCCACCAACAAAGGGCAACAGCAAACAAAAAAATACTAAATTGTAACAAATTCGTTACATTAGAAACTTCGTCACGCATTTTGCTTGCGCTCTTGTAGACGATTTACTTTAGTTGTGTTATGTTAGTGGCAACACTGACAAGTGGAATCCACTAGGTATGGCAACATTTAGTGGATGCAGTACATTAGACTGATTTGTAACATTACTGTTAGTCACGATTTTGTAAGCGACGTTTAAGTTAGATGTAGTGATGTGCATTGCATCTGCTATACAGATGTTGAAAAACTTGTGGAAATTTCCAATAAGACATGCAAGTAAGACAAATATATGTACACAAGAAGCCATTACACGAGTCTAAAAAAACTTACTAATTGGACAAACACACTAAATTACGCAGATACTGAGCCACTTTTACATCAAATAAAGTGAAACACAAACATGCTCCATATAAGTTTCTACATCCATATAAGTTTATTGTGGAAAAGCGGAGCCTCCTAATACAGGCATTACTAAGGAAGACTCCTTAGTAATAATGCCTGTATTACGAGCTCTAATCACCTACTTTTTGGTTCAGAAATAAAGATTTTGTATTTGTATTGTTTGTGCTTGTAGTTTCTTGTCGTTGATTTTCTTTCAATTTCTTCAACCATTCGAACAATTTGCCTGTTGCTGTCTTTCAGTCCGATTATATATATATTATTAAGAAAAGGCTCGCGTTTGACCACTATCTTACCTGATAGAAAGCGATGATGTGGCCGAATTTAGGTGTCTTCTAGGCTAGACTGTAGGTATAGGCTCTTAATAAACTAGTGCGTTTACCATCAACGATTGCATCACTGCTTTACCTAAGGTGAAAACAAAAAGAATTCATCCCAGCATTACTGTGAAAAAAAAAACTGTTTTTATCTTCGTTACATCTCTACTTCCATAGCGTTTTCTCTCACATCCAAATCAAGGCAATTATCAACAGTAACACAAACGCACCGTGACATCCAAATAACGCAATACACTACACGCGTTTTAAACACAAAGTCGATTAACTTAAAGTAAAATACAATGCATCCGTCGATTACGATTAATCGTTAAGTTTAAGTTAAAAAATAATAATAATAAAAAAAAACTTTTTACAAAAAAAATATAACCGACTTCAATGATAAAAAACACTGAAAAGTATCAAATAACTTTAATTTTGGAAGTCGGTGTTTCTACAATAGTTTAGTCTCTTCGTTATTTAACACCGACTTCAAAAATTAAAGTTATTTGATACTTTTCAGTGTTTTTTATCATTGAAGTCGGTTATATTTTTTTTGTAAAAAGTTTTTTTTATTTCACACTTTTTAGTTATGGTACCACCACTAAAAAGTACGCTTCAGTCAAACTTAAATACCTTATAGTCAGAGCGCATCTCATAACGGTTCTAATAATCCCAAACACGGTTAGATTACATTAATTTACCTTTCGGCTTCATCATCAGATCAGTTCGATATATCCTCTCCCCCTCTTCTTTCAAACAGTCATTAGACTAGATGCTGGAGAGGGAAAGTATATATCGAACTGATCTGATGATGAAGCCGAAAGGTAAATCTTTCAATCAGTCATTAGACTAGATGCTGATAATCCCGGCTGTAGCATCAGGCCAGATTTATGTCAACATTGCAATGAACTTAAAATTTAGTCCTGTTTAAAATGAGCCCAAACACGACTACGGTGCTGTAATTTCAAGGTTTGTACTTTTCCTGATGCTCCTGGCTTCAGCATCAGGTCTCTATGTACTTCGGTGTATTAGCAGTACGTTTATCCACACATCGAGCCGTTTTCAATGAGCCTAAACTCGATATATCTGCTGTTTGTTGTCGAGGGCTTAGGTACTCTGCAGACTATCCTGACTGCAGCATCAGGTCATGACTTGATGATCATGAGACCAAATGTGGCAAATGCCCTATCAAACATCAAAACAATTTACTAAAACAGTCCTTGCCTGTTCGAGTAACTTCTTACTGTTAAGGAGTTGTACCTTCCATCATCAGCCCAGCTACCTGAGATGGTGACGACCATACGCAAATACACAAGATACTTCATAAAATATGCGAAAATCAATAAGTGAGCCTATAAAATTTGAAGGTTGCCCTCGATTTCTCCAAGATCCCATCATCAGATCCTAATTTGGTAATAATGGGACCACCTCAGAACTATCTACTTTCGAACAAAAAAAGAATTTTGAAAATCCGTCCACATTTGGGGGAGTATTCGACGAACAAACATACAAAAAAAAAAAAAAAAAAACATACAAACTCCTCCTTTTTGGGAAGTCGGTAAAAACTAGCTTTTGCTCGCGACTTCGTCCGCGTGTATAAATTATAGCTTATTTATTTATTTAAAGCTTTATGCACAGAGTTGTACAAAGGCCTAAGGCATTAAGTCCGCTTATATAATTCAGGAATAAAGCAGCTTTCCGTCGGTGGAAAAATTTTTGCAATCGGACTAGTACTTCCAGAAATTACCTACAAACAAAAAAAATACAAAAACAAAGTTTACCTCTTTATTATATTAGTGTAGATATAATAAGTATAATACATCCGTCGATTACGATTAATCGTTCGGTTTAATTCATGAATCCCCAAGCGACCACCGGTGGCCGCGCATCTATTGTCTTACTATTGTGTCTCTAATTGACGGTATCTGAAGGGTTAAGTTAAGTTAAAAAGTAGTCAGTTGGTTTTTTACTTTTAATTTTTTATTTATGAAAATTAATTGTTTTTCTTAGATTTTTATCTGCTCATGTACGGGTGTTCTGAATTATGACAAATTGAGACATTATGTGAATTTTTTTTGATAGTGTGCAGAAATAATTATTTTTAACTAGCTTTTACCCGCGGCTTCGCCCGCGTTTATTGATGTACTTTACTCTTTCTCCCCCTTTCCTCACTTTTTTTTTAATCATCCAATGTCCGTCTCAGGGTCCCAACTATCTCTGTACCAAAATTCATCAAAATCGGTTTTGCCATTTTGGCGTGAAGAGTGTAACAAACAAACAAACTCACTTTCGCTTTTATAATATGGGTAACAAATAACCCTACATAATTTTTATATAATAAATTAAAATTATTATATAATAGTTAATCTACTTTATGGGAAAGGGAGCTTCACCTTATTTAGTCCCATATCTTTAACAATTCAGTTTAGGTCGTAAAATGGATCGCTTTAAGAGCTCAAAGAAAGGTCATTTGAGAATTTCCCACTAAACATAGCCACTTAAAAAACCGACTTCGAAAAGGAGGAGGTTCTATGTTCGGCTGAATGTATGTTTAAAAAACTTTTTATATTTTTTTTGTATGTATGTTCACCGATATCTCGGTCAATTGTGGACCGATTTTGAAAAATTTTATTTTGATTGGAAGGTTATGCTTCCAAGTTGGTCCCATAGAAATATTGTTATGATCTGATCATGAACTTCGAAGATATGGAACAGAACTCCTCATAGAATCATAGCAGAATTGCCGTAACAAGTAAAATTGCTTTGTTTATACGTGTAGTCGATGACTGACTGATAGAAAAGGGGAAGGGGATGTATCAAACTGATCTGGTGATAAAGCCGGAAGGTAAATTCATGTAATATAACCGTATTTGGGATTATTAGAATCGTTATGAGATGCACTCTGGCTATAAGGTAATTTATGTTTATATAACTAAAAAGTGAAAAATAAAAAACTTTTTACAAAAAAAAATTAAACCGACTTCAAAAAGTACAAAATAATTTTAATTTCGGAAATCGGTGTTAAATAACGAAGAGACAAAATTAGGTAAACATACATTCAGCCGAACATAGAACCTCCTCCTTTTCGAAGTCGTTTAAAAAGAGAGAATTCATTACAAATCAGAAAGTCCTTAATGATCACTTGATCACCCCTCTAATTCGGTGTTAAATACAGCAAGTGCTCCAACAAAGCCCCCATACTTAATGATAATGTGCCCGTATAGATGGCGCTGGAGTAGCGGAGATTTTTATTCATTTAGGTTTAATTGTGATAAAAAGCGGGTGCATACGGGGTGGTAGGGTTGTATTCTTTTTGTTATAGACATGATTGACATAATTTATCAATGTTATTGTGAAGATTTTATCTGGGGAGTCGCACGTTTATCTAACATCGATTGTTTTTTTTTAATTGATCACTGAGTTTTTTTCGGTGTTTCTTTTAAGGGTAGTTTAATTTGGCGAAAAATTTTACAATTAACAATTTACTGTTAAATCGAAGAAATTTTTAAACTTTAACTATTTTACGTAAAATTAAATTTATTTTCGAACAGTGAACGATAAAGGTTAATCAGAATCCAGTTCTTCAGTTTTACTCACCTCTGAGTTCCTCAATTTTGACAATTTCTTTTCAATTTGATAGTAAATCGTGACGTCACAACATGCAATCGATCCTATTCTCATTTGAAACGCATAGCAAGCCTTATTTATAACCAACTAACGACTCCGCCAGGAAATAACAAAAAAATCCCAAAAAAAACATAAAAATATCCTATGTGCTATTCGAGGACAACCAACCAACCTTCATCGAAATCGTTTCAGCCGTTCATCAAACGTGGAAGTAATAACTTTGATTTGCAATATGAATATTTATTTATTATCAATGCTTGTTTTGGCCTATGTGTATTAAATATGTAAACTAATCAAATTTTTAGTGTGATGTTTAGAAAAATATTAGTCATGGTACCTTTGTAGACCCTGCACAGAAAGTAGGGCATTTAAGTCCGAACAACAAAGAAAGAAAAATATTTTTATTTGTCACACACAGTGTAGAAACAACTAGTTGAAAAAAAGAAAAACTAACATCGCGTGTCTCACGTTTGCACCAAAAAGGTCAAGTGGTGCTGTCCTCTAAGAAAACAGCCTTGAGCGCAGCTCTGACCGCAGCGATGGGTGGAAAGCGCAGTACATAGAATTAACAACCCAATGTATAGGGACATTGGATTGTTAATCCAATGTACCTATTTGGATTTCCACTGCGCTCAAGGCTGTTTTCTTTAGAGAATAGCACACTAGTTCAGTGCAAATGCCCGAGGTAGTTGACGCTGGTTTCAAACTTCTAGACACGATTTCCGATGACTAACCCAGCAAAAAGGACAGAAAAAGCAAGAGTACATTACAGTATGCACGAAATAGAAAACAGAGATGTATATCAGCGACTACTACATTAAATAGATCATCTAAATTGATTCAATTGAACTAAATGGGTTACCAGGCCACTGTGCGAAGGGCTGCCTGCTAACTGGATATTTTATGCGTTAAGTAACTCCTTAATGGGCCTATGACAATTTACTTCTTGTACAGGCTGAACTATGATTGATTATGCTAATTTTGCTAGTAGATTAAGCTCTACAAAATACAGCGAAGCTCCGGATTCAGTAGATAGACACGCGTTCAAACAGAATTTATACTAACTACACATATTATTTTTAAAGAAGATAGGTAGATTCTCAAAGCTGAACATTTTCTTAAATTATTTTTTTAATTCAGTATATTTATCCCATCTATTATGATTACGTAATCAATTTAATCATACTTTCAGACAAAAGTACAAGGATTGTTTCAGACGTAGGTGTTTACAGTCGGTTTTAATTTGTAATATTTCAAGTAAATAACGTGTCAAAACTTACATTGATGATATATTTTAACTTGCATGTTAGTTCTTGTAAATCTTACTTGAAAATTAAGGTAAATATTATTAAGATGATTAAAGTTTCAACTACTCGGCAATAGATGGCGTTCTGAGACTGTCTCGCAACGAATACTGGCTCACTAAGCCAAAAAGCGGTAACTCAATGAAATTGAGTTTTGAGAAAACAAACCGGGCAAGTGCGAATTGTACTCGCGCACTGAGGCCTAGGGTTCCATACAAACTGACCTATGAAAACAGTTAAACTCCCGAATTGAGTTACTTACGAAAATTTAACCAAACTCAAAAAAATGATTTTTTTGTGTCGTTAGGTACCTACTACAAATTTGCACATATACTTCGTATAGGACCGGTCGTTGTGGTGACTCTATGTCTTTCGGCTGAAATGATGATGATGACTATTTTACAGTTTTCAGTTTTTTTTCAAGTGTAGGTACGGATACTGATTCAGTATACACTTGGTATTACTGAATGAAAGCTTCTGCCCATGGCTACACCAGCTTGGTATGTTAATAAAAAGATATCTAAAGTTCTTTTCCGTGTTCTAGACTATGCTCGGAGTAAAATTTTATTAAGATCGGTTTAGCGTCTTCGGCGTGAAAACGTAACAAATTATTTTTGCTTTTTTCGTAATATTAAGCAAAAACATAATAAATTCGTAAGCTAGTTGTTTTTTTGTTCAATATTCCAGTAAAGATATACGAACGGGTAGGACTTTTTTTTTAAGAATTCATCCAATGACTTCTTCCGCTTTAGGGCAGAGCAGGAACGCGTATCAGACTAAGTTACTTTTCGGAAGTAAATCCATGGTCTAGTAGACCCTGTGATAGGGAGCTTCTTAGGCAATACGATGCAAAAACAAATACGATTTTTTGAAAAAATTTAGTTACCACTTGTTAGCTTAACATGCCAAAATAATGGTTTATTTATGTTATTTTCCGGCAAATCTGTAAGCGATAATGGCTACAAGTTTATTTTATATATTATTACGACCTTCGTGTAGGTCAGTTACCGATAGCATACGATATTTTTAGACTGCATTTTGCAGATTACGCGGATTCCCACCGGATTCGGTATCGGGAGGTTCCTCCATCGGATTCAGGCGGAATTAACTCCCGGATGCCATCAATGTTCGACTGGCCTGTTGGTCTAGTGGTTTGTGACCCTGACTGCTATGCCGGAGGTCGTGAGTTCGATTCCCACCCAGGACAAATGTTTATGTGATGAGTATGATCATTTGTTCTGAGTCTTTGTTCTGTGTAATTTATCTATATTATGTATGCATTTAGAAATATATAAGTATGTATATCAGTTGTCTAGTAGGTACCAATAAGTAACACAAGCTCTGCTTAGCTTGTGACTAGACGGCGTTGTGTGATAGTTGTGGAATATTATGTTATTATATTATTGTGTAAACCTCCTGGAGGACACGGTGGAGCACACGGTGGAGCTGTGCCCTTGGGAAGAAGTTATTACATGATTTCCCACCTTAAAAAAAGGATTACTTTATACGTGACTAGCTTTTTCCCACAGCTTCGCCCGCGTACTTAAAATTAGGGTTATGACGAAGGCCATCTTAGTGGAGGAGGAGGCAGATGCGGAGATGACGAGTTTCGCCTCTTAAGAGGGTCCTTCTCCACTCGCTTATCGTAAACATTGAAAATGCTTTAAGAGCTTGTTACTACATTTAATGCAATTCAACGCGATGTTTGACGAAAAGGCAACGCAAAAAAAGAGAGATAACGCCTGGAAACTCTGTTAGTATTCGGTAATTCCGAGATTTACTCGAAAATTTCACAAAACTTGCTCCAGGAAATAGCTGTTTTTTTAAACCCTTAAAAGTTTTTGGAAAAAGTTGTCATCATTTAGAATCTTAATAAAATTTGCAAGGTCGATAAAGGAATACTTTTTTGACTTTTTTAATTTTTAGGCAAATTATGAAGTGTCAAAGTTCATACAAAATAGGACATTTTCAGAGGTTTTTACTGGATTAGTTTTACACAAATTTAGAAATTGGTTTCTTTAGAAACCTAGATAATATCCACAAGATACTGTGTTTCCAAAATATCTAATGAAAAGTGTGTAATACTACTAACTTTTCGTCAAAAATCGCATTGGATTGCATTAAATGAAGTAACAAGCTTTTAAACCATTTTCGATGTTTCCGATAGGCGAATGGAAAAGGACCCTCTTAAGTACCTTTCGGTTGGTACCTATAACGTGAGACTGCAGCTTTTCTTTTTGTTCTGTTCTTGTTTATTTCAGCATCCTAAAAATCTTGTTTCATACTTTTTCAGCGTCGTTTTTTTATCGTAGTCGGGTTTTAGTTTTTTACTTCCACGTGGGCAAAAAGCTGGCGGGAGAAGCCAGTTGGTTATAACGAGTGGATCTCGGTGCACGAGCCCAAATCGCACTTGACCGGTTTTTTTTTCAGTCATAAATTGCTGCAAAATACTACCTGCTGGTCTGTTTCGCAATCCTCTACTTCAAATGATCTACGACCTTAACAAAACAAATGATCAGAAAAACCATAAATTTTTTTTTGACACAAACATTTTTTTTTCGCCCTGTCCCGTTTCCATCGGCACTCACATAAATCATAGAGAATACCATACGTTTTACTTATCGCCGTTTTTAGGGTTCCGTATCCAAAAGATAAAACGGGACGGATAGCGGAGTCTTAGTAATAGGACTAAGACTCCGCTATCCGTCCGTCTGTTACCAGGCAGTTGAAATTTTCGCATATTTATGATGTACTAGCTTCTGCCAGCGACTTCGTACGCGGATCCTGTTGCTTATGCCAGCGACATTCAGTGTTATAAACGTAAGAGTAGACAAAAATAAACTGAAAGCTCAGAACTGCTAAGCTATCGGAAGTTACACGTGTTATTGTGAGTTAACCATAAAAGATAGACGTATGCTGTCGTGGGACATTTTTATATATATTTTAAAGAGAACATTTCCGTTATACATGTTTTCTGTGTAGCTTTAACCATTAAGGCTGCAAACGCGACGGAAGCTTAAAAAATGGAGTAATTTCTCCCGTTTCCCCAACATTTCCCTTCACTGCTCTGCTCCTATTGATCGTAGCGTGATGAAAAGTATACTATAACCTGCCCAGGAGTATGAAGATTGTACCAAGTTTCGTTAAAATCCATCGAGTAGTTTTTGTTTCTATAAAGAACATACAGACAGACAGACAGACAGACAGACGGACAGACAGACAGACAGACAAAAATTTTACTGTTTGCATTTTTAGCATCAGTATCGATCACTAATCACACCCTGATAGTTATTTTGGAAATATATTTCATGTACAGAATTGACCTCTCTACAGATTTATTATAAGTATAGATTACTGTGGTCGCTACAACAAATTCTAAAAAACAGAACAAAATAAATATTTCTCCCATACAAAAAACGCGATTTTTTGCCGTTTTTACAGATAATGGTCTTTTTTAGGTGGAAAATCATCCAATGACTTCTCTCGCTCTTGGGCGGAGCGGGACGGCGTGTCAGACTTTATTGACTATTAGATAACCCGCTCTTGTTCCTTCTTTACCTTTGTTCCAGGGCCTCAGGGTACACATTCGCACATCTCATGGGCCCAGTAGGCTTCGACAAATAATGGTACAGAACCCTTTTGTTGGTACAGTCCGTCTCGTACTTGGCTGTTTTTTTTACTTTGTTTTTAAATGCAAAAACGATGGTCACATGCCATGGTCTCGTGTTTCAAACATCTGGCTTGTGTTCTACTCGTATGTGGTTTAGTGCAGTAATGTTTTTTTTTTTTTGTTTTGTGGCATTTTCATGGTTTTAATCAATGATAGTGAGTTGTAAGCCTAACATTACCAGATGTTTTGAATTAGAAGTACGGAGGAACTTTTGAAGCAATTAGATGTTTTTTTACTCCAAGCCATTAATAGCCCACTGCTGGGCAAAGGCTTCCCCTAATTCTTTCCAAACATTCTTAAGGCCCTAACTTCCCCCGAGTAGCTGTGCATATAAGACAGTGACTCTCTAAAGCCTACTCTTCGGTAACGGCTTAGTCAATAGGTTTGAAAAAATATATGTTTATTATAGATTCATTTAGGTACCTACCATCTATCTTTTAATTATTATTTTTAATTTTTATTTAACCCTTCAGATACCGTCAATTAGAGACACAATAGTAAGACAATAGATGCGCGGCCACCGGTGGTCGCTTGGGGATTCATGAATTAATATCTACATTGATGTGAGCACAATAGAAGCTAATAGAAGCATCAAGAAATATGTAACCAAACATTATATGTAACACATAATATGACATAAAAGAGTGTCCATGGAGTTTCTTGCACGTTCTTCTCCATAGAGATCTACGCTTTGGAACGTGCAATTTAACTTCAGTTTTCTTGGACTGACCGACATTTGACTATTCAAAAGTGCCTGCAAATGGTCTATTTGAAAGAAATGCTTTGATTTTTTTTTTTTGATTTTTGATTTTTTTGTTCAACGTTATCCTTCGTCCGTTATCCAGTTCCTCGAGGTACGCGCCCACAGATCATTTCGCCTCTTCTGTCTGAAAAAATGACTCGTCCCTTTTTATTTCACATAATTGATTCACCTCAGCCTAACGCATTGATAGTGCGGGTATGATGTTCCTCTATGCTTATATCTTCAATCGATTACAGTGTGCAGTGAGCGCTGTTTGTAACTCAGTCACGCATCAGAACTTCATAACTGTTTCGCATGCATAGATAAAACTTGAAGCTAAAATACCCAAAATTTGTCGTGTTTGCATAGGGACCTCTGCGATATTTTGCCAGCTATTATATTTAGGTATTTATTTCAATCTCTATGTAGGTATAATGGTAGGTACATAGGCGGAATTAATGCAACAAAGCATTATTTGCAATCAACCTTTGAGTTTAAAAAGACTCCACCGTGGCAAGTACCTCTTCATCAACAATAAAAAAGTGTGTACAATAAATAATATAATACTCGAATTTGAATGAAATTAAATATCATTATGACGTAAGTACTTAATAATTCATTTTTTCATTCATCATCATCAGACCACGGTCGATAATTTTTGAAGCGAAATAAAATCATAGTAGGATGTATCCCACTGGAAGAGAAAAAGAATATAACAAAAATTAAAGGAAAAATAATTTACGGGCGATCTGAGGTCGGAAAATGGATGGGTGCATCTCGTTTTCCGATAAAACTATTTACTGTTGATTATAGTAGTATATTTCGCTTCAGTTTTGTTTGCTGATTATAGTAGTATATTTCGGTTCAGATTTTTTCTAATGTTTTTCGAATAATTAAAGTGTAAATTTTATTAAATAACTCAAATTGTATATAGGTAATGATTATGAAAAAAAAACGCACACCCATCCATCTCCCGACCTCAGATCGCCCGTAAATAATTTTTCCTTTCACTTTTGTTGTATTCTCTTCCTTTTCCAATAGGTTTCATCCTACTATGATTTTATTTCGCTTTTTACCATTTTCAACGGCTTCAGCCCTGGTCTATTAGATTTTTTTTTGTGTGACTGTATCAATAATTAATGAAATTAAATCGACCTATTCAAAATATGATTGGGTTGACTGATCCCGTGGCTCATTTCGAGTGGGTCCAGTTGATCAAAGACTCGCTTAGGAATTCTGCTTTCTCCATCAATCAAAGTTCACCCGTTTATCTCTTAGCATCCGAACATATCTCACGAACTACATTAGTATAACAGACACGACCTTGTGCCATCCATCTTCATTAGGCAGGGAGCACAATCCTTCATCACGACCGGTCATTGTGCGGTTTACCCTATCTTAACTGAGGTAACCCCTAAATAGTGCGGCAAGGTAATTTATAGGGATCGAATGAAAATTATCGATAAATATGATACGATGTTATCCTCTCTAAGCAGTGTTGAGGTTTGCAATGAATTTAATTTCGACTATACCTAACTAAACAGTGTCCTTCTCAGGATTAAAACAGTAAAAATTATATAATTTGCTGGTCGTTTTGGTTTGCTTTCATTTGGTTCTTACATGAATTTTTACTAAGAAAAATAGTATATTTTCCTGAGTTAGTTAAACAGGCCCTAACATGCTTGTACCTAGTAATAAGCAATATACGACTTGACAAGTTGACTTGGCCTGCAAAATACAAAAAACTTTTGTATTTTTCAAATCAAAAATTATTATTTTTTGTTGTTTTTGGCTTGCATACTTCGTATGAATTTCTGGAAATTGAAAATTGGTTAATTTGTTTACGATCAATTAAGGGATGTACACATTTTTATATTTGTATTTGGCAGCAAATGTTGTCAATATTCTCGGCAAACTTCGCTGAGGTAAGTAATCATCACTATAATAAAATTCGCATCTCCATGATTCCCCATATTGTCCAGTTGTGCGGACTCTTGAGATACAAAACTACATAAATTTTACATAAAATATCCACTAGAAATCAATTTGCCAATAATTAAAACAGCCACACAGCTCAAAGAAATCCCGCCAAAAAACTCAAGATTTTGAATTTCGCGGGCTACCTTGAAGCAACCCCCTTAAAGTATCGATACTCCACTACTACTAAATACCTATCGAGTATCGATAATCACTACAATTACAACTCAAATGTCCATACTTTTTTCGTATTCAAAACTCATGAGTAGATAAACCGAGTTCACGAGTACAAATCAATTGGCTACGGTTTTAGGATATTTCGGTCCAATAGATGTGGATGCGTGTCGCCGATGTGTCTGCCCAGATTAATGCATAGGGATGTTCATAATGTGGGATTGTTCGGCCTTTGTGTGCCCCGTAATGTTGTTATAGTGTTGTTACCGTGACTGTGTTTTGGTACGGGTGATTTAAAGGAATTTCGGTTAATTAAGGAGAGCGAGGATCAAGCCCGCCGTGTTCGTTGTGGTAGAAGTTTTGTTTAGCGTTTTGAGTGCTATCAAATCATTTATTTATTTGTAAAACATAGATTACAAAGGGTCTTAGGTATAAGTGTATACAGTGCGTTGTGTTATGCCAATATTGGTATATAAACTTATAGTATGTCAAATGGCGGCATGCATAATCCTACTAATATTATAAATGCGAAAGTTTATATGTAAGGATGGATGTATGGATGTTTGTTACTCTTTCACGCAAAAACGACTGAATCTCGATGAAACTTGGTGCACGAGTAGACCATATCCTAGAATAACACATAAGATACTTTTTATACTGGGATTATGTACGCGGGTGAAGCCGCGGGCAATAGCTAGTAACAAATAATTTTCTTGTTGATGTCAAAAAAATTAAATAGTTGTGTTATGCCAAATAAATTCGTTTTCTTTCTTTCTATTTTCCCTCTCAAAAAAAAAAAATACATGCAGGTAGGAGTTGGTGCTCATATCATACCATTTAAAAGTCGCTTAGGTTTGAGAAGAGAACAATAATAAAATATTGGTAAAATCAAATAAATATCAACTATTTAATGACAATTTTCGTTGACGGTAATTTTGGCCCAGAAATAAATATCATAATAGAAAGTAGAAATACACAAACAGGCCGCCCCTTTATTAAAATTCGCTGTTCCCTATCAAAAAACCATTCCAGATATTGTTTCAACGAGCAGCAGCCATTTTGAAAAGTAGGATGTGCAATGAAATAAAATTTTATGCCTTTTATATTGGCTATGTGCACCCCACGGTACCACCTCCACAAGTATGCAATTGTTGTAAGAACAATTGTTATCTCTGAATAAATTGATAACGGACCCCTATTGTGGACTTATTAAATTAAATAAGAGTTTTTGAAATAACGGTCGATTCGAAAAAAGAATGAGGTTACGTTTTTTAATATTGATCAATGGTTATTGGGTATAATATTGACTGGTTTACACTGTTCTTACATAACATCTAATTATTACTATAATTTGGAAATATTGTAACAACCACCACTTTTTTAAAAAGAGTGACAATTGAGTTTTTTGCCTGTTCTTCTCGATAGGAAACGACCAATTTGGAACCGTGCACTATGTGACATATATAAATAATAATTTTGAATATTTTAATAATCATGATTTTCGTGTTGGCTCAATAGTTAAGCTACCTGCATCTCATGTCCTAGTAAGTGTAATCAATATGATTTTTTTAATCATATGTACTTTTTTGACATTACTGACACCCCGTGCCTTGAACTCGGGCCGTGCCTTGGTACAGGCAATGTTCCGAAGCGAGAAGGAGTGGCAAGCGGTCGCCTCCTTCTGCGAAGCAACAATGCTAGCAAAGGAGGAGGTTGGCCCTCACGTCCCAGCCACCAGGATCCCGATCCCGATTTCCGGCCACCGTAGGCACAGGCTTGCGGACGGCGTGCAATTGGGAGCTCGATGTCCGACCTTCCGGTAACCGTCCGAGCCGAGCCCAAGTCGTCGACAGCGCGTAGTGTTCCTGTGCTGTGGCCGCAGCAAACCGTAGAGGCCCAGCAGGGTAAAAACCTACTGGAGTTAAGGGTTTGTTTCTGAAATGAAAACTGGACCTTGGTATCAAAGGCAACGAAACGAACAGAATTGCGTTTTTATTTAGTAAAAGCCTGCCATAACTTAGCGTTCCGCCCAAGAGCGAATGGAATGTCATTCGATGATTTTCCTACCAAAAAAAAAAAACAAATGTCATCAAAATTGGTTCAGTAGTTTAGCCGTAAAAAAGTAATAGATAGAGATGCTTTGTAAAATATATATATTATTTCACATAGGCCTACATGGGCACTTATAAAACGTCAGAAGCTAGTGCACGGTTCCAAACTGGTCTTCTCCATGGTTACTTTTTTTTTAAAGTGGTTGTAGTTACAATATTAATAGATATTATATAAGAACAGTGTACAGTAAATTTCCGACCCATTGCTTATTAAACTGACAACCAATAGCAGGTGATTTATGAATCCTTACAAGAGCATCCTTCGCGCCGTTCGCGAGGGTATCCGGTTCGATTCCTGGCGGAAGTACGAAGTGTCGGTCGTTCCCTCATAAAAACGTATCTTCACGCTTGCTTTCGTTTATAGGGGAAACACAACAGTGTTGTCGCTACCGGTATTTGTCCGTTACGAAGTTATGTTTAACTGTTCCTGTGTTTAGATTACATAGAACGCTTATGATCTTTGGTGGTCTGTCGAGAACCCATCTCACTGTCTGCCGGCACTTACTTCCCCATCACGACCCTGCAGCTGGTCGCTGTGAGCGGTAACTAAGCGTATAAGTATAAGTATAATTTAAGATTTCACAAACGTTTTCTTTTTTTTTGCTCCACCCAAGAGCGGGTTTTGTCATAAGATGATTTTCCCCGTCGACAAAAAAAAAAGGCACGTCTGTTTAGACTGAAAGCCGACCCCAAGCTAGTTGAGAAAAAGCTAGGAAGATATACGTAATCAGAGTATCAAAATATACCATAGTCGTTCAATATACATACCACAGTGTCTCAAGCTCAAGACGAGTCTTTTTAATGTTCCCACTGTTAGGAATCGGGCCAGGACTCCAGAAGAGGGAATGGGTCGTAATCCACCACGCGAGCTCAGTACAGGTTGGTGAATGTCATATGTCTTCGAATTTTTAGTTCTAGGACATGACAGTTTCCTCACGATGTTTTCCTTCACCGTTTTGAGAGCAAAAGAAATAAAAGAAAGAAAGAAAACACGTTTTTTTGGCACACGGGTACACACAACACAACACACAACACAATACACAACAACAACAACGTAACAACTCGTAAGTCCGGACGGTTACCACTCGGCCACTAGCACCACTGCTCCCCACAACTCGTAAGTCGGGGTCGTATGTGGCATATACCAAAGTTTTACTTTCATCTTATAAAAAATGAGACAAAGGGTTAGTCCAGTTCACTCGACTGAAACACTCGGATTTCCTACTCTACTTCATTTAAATGCATGAGTCTCAGTTTTATGCTAATATATTGAATCGTTTTTACTTTCATTTCCGACCTAGGAAGTCATGTGTTAAAATAAATAACCCTCTTATTTGTAAGGTGATTAATCTTTTCAAATCATTCATTTTCTTTAATGAATAAATTTATTGGATGGCAATATTTTTGTTTTATTACAGCTCCAAGAATTTATAGCATGAATTTGTTGTAATTTTGTTGCTCTACACTAGTTCAAGGTGGACCGATGACCTGGTGATGATGACACTAGTTCTAGCCTTACAAAATTTTGTAAACTCTTTTTCGTTAACTTGACCACCCTAAAAATTGCAATTTACATTTTTCCGCTTTATTAAATTTTTTTGTTCACAGTCCACCACTCAGTGATAGACTATCGCGTGCGCCCTCAATGCTCAGTTTTCTCACGGGCCCTTTGCCCAGGATATAAGGACGGCCGTACACTGCGACATAAGATATCTACGGATAGGTGTGCCATGTTAGCTGTGCGATTTATTTGTTTACCAATCACAATGCGCCACAGTGCCCGATTGGATCCCGTCTATATCTTATGATATCCTAATAATTATATCCTATTTCTACATAAGGTTAAATGTAAGTATATTTTTCGAGTAGTAGTTTTTTTTTTCGATTAGAGTATTTTTTTGATAAGGATATTAGATAATATTCAGTCCAGTGCTATGTTTCCTTGAGATATATATACTCATGCTAGCAGAAGAAGCTTTTTATTAGGCAGATTGCGCCTGGTGGCGGGTAGGTACCATCACCAGCCACCGCTCGCTAACACTCCCACACAATAGGAGTCATGGATAGTCAGAGTGGCGTGCAGAGTGTGCACGGAGTAGGAAGAAACAGTCACACACGTCCTTTTAGAATGCACGCAAGCGTCACAAATCCGTATGCGGACGTTAGAATCACCGTGTTCCCTTGTAGGTGCCCTGCCCTAAATAAACTGGGAAGCCTAATCTTTCGGGGAGAGGTGAGCTGGATGAAATGAAAATCGCTACGGCCCACATATAATGTATCTTGGACTGAATGCAGATACTACAAATATAAGATAAACGAAGACATTTTTTTTTATCCAAAGAATTGTTTTTATACGTGTTTGTACTTACTATTATTTTCAGTTTTCTGCCAGCGTCTACCTACACCCACGTGAAAGTAGGTTTCTTCACACAAACTTAGGACTCCTGTTTATTCACTTTTGGGTGTGAATATTAGCAATTCCTCTCTTAGCGCTAGCCTACGTCATAAAAGAAAACCTTGTGCAAAAATGTACACTCTTAGTTTCAGTAGTTACGACTGTTCGTTGATATGTCATGACAATTTCTCCTTTAATACTATATCGCGTGCTTAATGGAAAACAGACCTAATTCAAAAATGTGGGTATCGAGTGCAGTGCAATGCGCGGTCAACTACGGACGTGTTTACGCTGCTCGATACGAATTTTATATTCGCGTATTGCACGGCAGTAGCCATTGCCAACCGCTCATAGCCAACGAGCTGTTGACATTCATCAAACATGCCATCAACTACATGGACGAGGTCAGCATCCTGTAGATCTGTAAGTCTAGTTTCAACGAGGAGGAGATAAGCAGTGCCAAGCTGCTGCTGTTCCAAGTGCTGGGCAAAGTTGACGATGCAGTCCCGACGGAGGGATGGCGGCCAGAGAAGTGTGCAGGACATCATCACACTGATGAAGAGCACCGACCCGGACGACGTGCCCGCTTTCGTGGCGAAGGAGCTGCAAAAACTGCCCCCCGTCACGTTCGACCACGTCGATGTTACCAGGTTGCTAAAGGACATTACATCCCTGAAAGCAAGCCTAGCCGAAGTACAATCGAAGTTGGAGGTGTCCAATACCACCGTAGGTGCATTACGTGCCGAAGTAGAGTTGTTGCGCAACGCTGTTTCGGAAAGTAGGGCGCCTAACAACTCCAGCGTGAACATTCGTCGCGGAGCACAAAATGCATCGATCAGCAATTTTGAGTCGGCGAGTTGCAGTGCGTCACCCGCTGCTGGGAATGCTTGCGTTGCATCTTGTTCCGCCGCTGTCGTCGCTGTATCGTCACCGGTCGAAATGGTGACGCGTGTAGGTACGTCAACCCCTAAACGTGCCTATTCCGCAATCGTTGCCGCAAACAAACCTGCTGTATCGCAAACTACGCGACACGCAGGTAAAACGAAAGGGGGCAAGCAGAGCGATGAGGATGGCTTCACGAAGGTAGAGAAGAAGAAGAGGAAGAAGCCTACTTGTCAGAACCAGTGCGGTACCGCGCTGGCAGGACCCAACATGCTGCTGCGTCCAGCAATACCCACGACGCTGCTGTACGTTTCGAGGCTACATCACACCACGAAGGTTGAGGAGATCGTGGAGTATGTACGAATCAAGACGAACTGGACTTTGAGAGTTGAGCAGTTGGAGCCGCGTCATAATACGAATTTCAAGTCGTTTGTGGTGTGGGTGCACTGGGTGCCAACTAATCATTTGGAAACCTTCCTCAAAGAAGAGTTTTGGCCGAAGGGTGTCGTGTATCGACGATTTCGTGGAAGGATACCGACCTCGCAGCGGAACACGACGCCGTCACTTCGTATGCAATAGTTTGATAATAATTAGTTATAGTATCTTTTTTATGTATTAGTTTATTATTTTGTAAGTTTATTTGTGTATATTATCTATGGGCCTTAGTTGCCTGACAATAAAGGATTGTTATTATTATTATTATATTATTATTTGAAAATTGAACCATATTATTAAAACATATTTTTTATATTAAATTTTTGAGTTAGGTCTCTTTATGATTAAGCATGCGATATACAAGGTGTAAGGGACAGCCCTCCGCAAACTTTACGGGCTTGCTGAGTAGACGAAACTGAACAACCACCCAAAAAATTTTTTCCGGAAACGAAAACAAAAATCGGCCTCTCCAAACAAACTGTCCAATCAAGTTTATAATTTTGTATGGTGAGGCTGATTTTTTTTTTCCTGAAAAAGAAATCTTGTGGAAGTTTGTTCAGTTTCGTCTACTGAGCAAGCCCTTAACCCTTCAGATACCGTCAATTAGAGACACAATAGTAAGACAATAGATGCGCGGCCACCGGGTGTCGCTTGGGGATTCATGAATTAAAGTTTGCGGAAGGCTTTCCCTTACACCTTGTATAGGTATTTATGAGTTTAATTATTAATACTGTAACTAAATAAGTATTTTATAAGTATGCATACAGAAATATTCATTAATAATAAGACGAAGCTAGCGTAGCTCGCCACGTATAGCAATGGAGGAGCTCCCTAACAATCCTTTTTTTACATTCGTCCTCCTTCGTGATGAAAACTTTCCCATCGTATCTAGACATATGTATGTCTAGTTTTTATATCCCTCGTATGATTGTTGTTATGAGCTTTCGTTTTTACTGGTTTTTTGTTTTAGACTTTTGTTGCTAATGAGGTAAATGCCTGCAACTTGTTATGTGATAAACATCATGGACTTGATATTACTTTTTTATATATTACTTGTGTCTGCCATCGGCCGCGCCCACGTGATAGTATTTAAACATATTGTCTATGTCACTCAGTGATAAAATACCATTCTACTGGAAAGCAAAACTCTTTATAATATTGGTAAATATTGCTTTGCTCGCGTACACAAAATATAGCCAACTAGCTTTCACCCGCGGCTTTGCCCGCGTTAATAATATACTTTATACTTTCTCCCCCTTTTCTAATAAAAAAAAAAAAAATAGCCTATGTCCGTCTCCAGGGTCCCAACTATCTGAGTACCAAAATTCATCAAAATCGGTTTTGCCGTTTAGTCGTGAAGACGTTACAAACAAACTAACTCACTTTCGCTTTTATACTATTAGTAAAGATAAAGATGTCACTTAGGAATAAAGCAGCTTTATTTCGGTGAAAAAAATTTAGCAATTGGACCAGTACTTCCAGAGATTCCTACTATAAACAGAAAATAAACTTTCATCGTCATCTTCCTGCCCTTGTCCCGTGTCATTTGTAGTCGGCGCAACACGTTTTTTTCTTCCATTTTATCTTGTCACCCGTCACACTATCACTAACTGCTTTTTCCTTCATATCACTTCTTAGACATCAATCCATTTTTTCTTTGGTATTTGACTGGCCTGTTGGTCTAGTGGTTAATGACCCTGACTGCTATGCCGGAGGTCGTGGGTTCCATTCCCTCCCAGGACAAATGTTTATGTGATGAGCATGATCATTTGTTCTGTGTCTGGGTTTAATTTATCTATAACTAGCTTTTGCCCGCGCGGCTTCGCTCCCGCTCTTCCCTACTCCACCCTACTATACCCAACTCTACCCTACTCTACCCTACTCTACCCTACCCTACTCTACCCTACCCTACTCTACCCTACTCTACCCTACTCTACTCTACTCTACCCTACCCTACCCTACCCTACTCTACCCTACTCTACCCTACTCTACCCTACTCTACCCTACTCTACCCTACTCTACCCTACTCTACCCTACTACTCTACCCTACTCTACTCTACCCTACCCTACCCTACTCTACCCTACACTACCCTAATTTTTTTTTCCATAAGAACCTTCTCCTCACAATAACAATCACAACAAAAAAAAAAACAGCCAAATCGGTCAAGCCGTTTTCATGCCAAGTCGTGACAACGGAAAACGGGGCTCATTTTTATATATATAGATATGTATGTATTTAGAAATATATAAGTATGTTTATCAGTTGTCTAGTACCCATAACACAAGCTCTGCTTAGCTTGGGACTAGACGGCATTGTGTGATAGTTGTGGGATATTATTATTATTATTTCTTTAACTTCACGTCAGAAAATAAGTGCTGTTAGATACAAATTGCACGTTTACCTCTGCAGACCTCTTTTTTGGTAGCACTGTACAGATAAAAAAGGAAAAATTCACGCTACCA
This sequence comes from Mythimna lalbum, assembly GCA_949319445.1. Classification (NCBI taxonomy): domain Eukaryota; kingdom Metazoa; phylum Arthropoda; class Insecta; order Lepidoptera; family Noctuidae; genus Mythimna; species Mythimna lalbum. Next base: position 10,188,942 of record OX439357.1, on the reverse strand, counting down.
TGTCAACAGGATGCTAGGGTGCATACGTAATGCGTACCATGAGACGTGACGTCACGCTTCACGTACAGGAAGATGTCCCGATTTTGTACGCATTTATTATGGGCGTACGAAATGTTTCACTAAATATTTTCGCTGTTGTTTGATACCACAGACCAGAGAAAGCCTTGAAGGCTTGAGACGGCAAAGTCAACATCACTCGATCGACGTAAGCAATTGAGTAGCTAGTTGACTTATTAGTTTTTCTTATTTGGCCAAACATTATTCAGTAAGTTAGAAGCCTTTAAAATCTCGTGAAAGGGGAAATTGTCAAGTAACAGAAAAAAGGATGCACAAACTGAAATGTGATATCATTCGCCATAAGGTTACGCGACCACCTTCACTCTTTTTCAAATGCATCTCATAGGTACCCTAATATTCTATAAAGTTATTTGGCATATTTTCATTTCCATAACTAGACTAGACTTAGACTTAGTTATATAGGTTTATATTGTGCACTGGATCCTACCCTCGAATATTTTCTCTTTCTGTAACTCAAAGATTTGCTGGGAGAAAACTCATTGCTGAGTTAAGCTCGCCTTTGAACTGTCATTATCTCCATGTGTCTATACAATTTCTTTGTGAACAATAAAGAATTAATTCATGAATCCCCAAGCGACCACCGGTGGCCGCGCATCTATTGTCTTACTGTTGTGACTCTAATTGACGGTATCTGAAGGGTTAAGGTATAATAAACATGAGTTATACCAACTGTTGATGTAATTCATAGTTTTTTTTTGTTGATCTTTTATAGTTGTTCATTAAACTTGCTTTTCTTTTGCATGCCTACATTTTAAAATGTGGCTGAACTTGTCTCCAATATTTTTCTGTCAGGTTTCACTGGTACTGACATTTTCGGCTGAAATGATGATGATGATATTTATATACATATTTACATTCTCTTCGTATATTGTCGGCACTGGCGTTCCGAGCTCTGTATTTGATACAATCTTTATGATAGTTTTCCTTTGTATGGTTAGCAGATTTTTTTAATGTTCTTAAGGGCCGAGGAATTAAGTTACGCATGAGTTTTATGGTAAGTTTGTACGCCCTTTGTTTGGTGTAGAAAAACATTTAAATGGATGGTTGGCTGGGAATCATTTAACTTACTATGTATTTGCTAGCGTGTATTAGACCTAAGGTAAGGTGCGGTCGTAATTGGCGTTGGTTTGATCCCTGACTTGCAATTTTCTAATTTCATTTCATATCATGGATAAATTACTATTTAAAAACAAGCTTTTAATGAAAATCATTTTTTCATAGCCAGCTTTTATAGCTTGGTATACCTATATAATTAATACTGGTCAAGACGAATCATACGAGCCCAAACTCAATGGGGATGTGTCGTTTATATACGAAGTTCCTATAGCCATCTTCCAGTTCCATCATCAGATCAGCTACAAATCAAAATAATATTGCATTGTCATCTGATTTACACATGCATGCTAAATTTCAGCTCAATCAGTAACCGGGAAGTAGGTCAAATTTAATTTGCAAGATTTGATTACAGACAAACATCGGGACAGGTGAAACTAAATAAAAGCTTGTAAAATATAGTTTGGAAGCGTATTTCCACTGCACCTCAAAACCCACTGTTCTCATAATTTAAATGTTCGTACATTGATTCCATCGCACGGACTCCCAAGAATTTTTAAGTAGAGTTGTCAAAAAAATAAATTAAGCTAGGTACTACATTATTGTATAACAACTTTAAGTACCTAATATTGCGATGCAGTATTTTAGTTTCATAGAAGTCGCTGTAGCGGTGTGTAACAACTTTTTAGTTCTTTATTAGTGACCGTTGGTTACATCTTATCCAAGATGCAATTTCTAAGTAAGTACTGAGTACTTACCAAAAACCCAAGATGTACCTTTACTTCAAATCTAACTGTATCAAAAAGTTGTTCCTATGCAAAATAAACCAACCAAGGACTAGAAAATAAGCTTAGTTTATCTACAACAGTTTCAAAATCAGAAATATATCCTTTCAACACGAGCAGAACTAATGTAAGTAGGTAGATAATAGAACACGTACGGTCAGCAAAATAATTATAAATCTCTTTCAAAAATATTAGAGGATTTGTGAAAGATGTGCGCGTTTGTGATGTGCGCGCGTAAGTATGTGTGTGGTGTTGTCTTGATGTTTGTGTGTGTGTTGTGTTAAAGAAATGTACGTAAGTACTACATAACAAAAACGCTAATAATTTCTACGGCCCACCAGAAAACATAAAATTCAAGCCAAATGCAAGTCGGATTCACGCGCAAACTTTTCCGAACGAATCATAAGCTTTTTAAAAACTTCTTATATGTATTTCTGTATCTATAAGTATAGCTTCTTAATATTTTATGTTTGTTTCATAATCTTCTATCTATATATATAAAAATGAAACCCGTTTTCCGTTGTCACGACATAGCATGAAAACGGCTTGACCGATTTGGCTGATTTTTTTTTTTGTTGTGATTGTTATTGTGAGGATAAGGTTCTTATGGAAAAAAAAATAAATTACGGTAGTGTACGGCAGAGTAGGGTAGAGTAGGGTAGAGTAGGGTAGAGTAGTGTAGTGTAGAGTAGGGTAGAGTAGGGTAGAGTAGGGTAGAGTAGGGTAGTGTAGGGTAGAGTAGGGTAGAGTAGGGTAGAGTAGGGTAGAGTAGTGTAGAGTAGGGTAGAGTTGGGTATAGTAGGGTGGAGTAGGGAAGAGCGGGAGCGAAGCCGCGCAGGCAAAAGCTAGTTTTAAATAATAATTTAGTACTTACCCGTAAGTGTACAGCTAAGGAGTGGAATTCCCTGCCGGAGTCTATGTTTCCTGATGACTACAACCCGGGAATCTTCAAATCAAGATTGAATAGGTTACTTCTAGGTAAGCGCGCTCCATCGTCGACCGTATCGTCACTTTCCATCAGGTGAGATAACGGTCAAGATAGAACCTATCAATAATAAAAAAAACCATAACGCCTAGCTATGTCACTGGTTATAACTTCCTTACCTAGATGTTTCTTTTGCTGACGGTACACAATACCGTTAGGAACAGGTGTAACAAAATCAGTTCCTTGTCAGTGATACGCCTTGTGTCGCGGTTGCTAAGGGCTTATCTTGGAACGGACATCGCGGGACGTGCATGCAATATCATTTGTTTATCTAGTTTTCATCGAAAGATATAATGGTTATATAGGAAAGGCACGGGTAGCGCAGTGGGTGAGCGATTGACTGCTACACTTAATATTGCAGGTTCGATATCTGCACGGAACAAATATTCTATGTCTTACAGATAGCTGTTCAGGGTTTCCGTGTGTTGTGTTTGTGAGTTGTATGTTTATGAACGCACCCACAATACAGGAATATTAAATCGTTTTTGAAAATATGTCTACAAAAAAATGGCGGACTGTTGCTCAACAGGCCTTAAAAATAATGCTCCTACAAATTTTCACCAGGGTTTAATGCTACCATTTGGAGCATAAACATACATCGGTTGTGAATTATTATAGTGATTAATATTTAGTATCATAACGCTACCTTGGGCATACCTTGGGCATACGTTGGGCCTTTGTTAGTCCACCTTGGGCATACGTTCTGCCCAAGGTGGACGTAGTGTTAAAAATCAAGAATGCTTAAATACAATTTAGTATTTCTGAAAAATTTATTTAAATCAAAATTGTCATAAGAATCATCAGATTCGAAATAACATAGATACAATTACGAGTAGGTATCTCTTTAAAATCGAGTAGGAGGTCCGACCTACATTATAAATTCCATAGATTGTAGGCCAAACCACTAATAAATTGCAGAATAACATAAATTCTCGACAAAATTAATTGGATTCGTTACTTTATATCGTAAAACTTTAAGCTTATTTAAGTTAAACGAGTAATTGGCATTAAAGGTCTTAATTAAGGTAACATAGTTGCTAATTTTGTTTTATTTTTTGGTGAGAAATCATCAAATTAAAGTTCGCTTTGGGTCGAGCAAGAAGGAGTTTCTGACATTTACTGATAAAATCCAGCTGTGTTCCTTCTGTGTTCTAGGTCTGCGGTAAATCTTTCGAACAATCCTGAATCTGCAACCCAAGTAGATGTTACCTGTTGTACCTACGATATAGTTGTGGAGGCGATCGGCAGCGACCTCTAGCGCCTGGCTCTTGTGAAAGCCATGGTTCAAACGAAAAGAAAACGGCTGCAAGAGTGAGGGAACGTACATCCTCACTCTCCAGCCTTAAGCCGAGTTACAAAATAAAATAATTGGTTTTGGATTTGATATTAAACCAACAATAAATAATATCCTTTATCTACATTCTTAACCAAACCAGATATTCTAAAACAGATCATTAGTTGAGAGCTCCCACTGGGGAGCCGAGTGGTAACGGCCTCAAACCTAGCCAGGCGCATTACTTTGTGTAATTTATTCCATCACCACTGCTCTCAAAACGGTGAAGAAAACATTGTGAGAAAACCGCCGTCCTAGAACCAAAACTCCGAAGACGTGACATCCATCAACACGCACTGGACCCGGGTGGTGGATTACGGCCCATTCCCTCTCCTAGAGAATAGGTCCGAGTCCTAACAGTGTGAACATTATAAAGCCGACTATGCTATGCTACATAGATCATTAGTATCTGACTTAGCCGTTCTAAAATACCAGACAATCTATTAAATGAATTCCTACCTAAACTTACTGTAATTCTATTCCAATATTTACGAACCCTTGACTAAGGCAACTAATGCGGGTGATACTATTTGATCGTTATTTATGTTCCAGCGATACCGATACCACGGTATACCACGGTATCGGTATTTGATGGATAAAGGGCAAAGCATTTCATTGTCTTTTCTAATCAATGCAATTTGTTATCGTCTTTAATCATCTCCACCAACCCGCACTGGGCCCGCGTGGTGGATTACGACCCATTCCCTCTCCTATAAAGAAGGCCTGATCCCCAACAGTAGGAACAATAAAAGTCTGATATTACGCTTATGGAGGAAAGGGTTCTAAAAGAAATAAAACAAAATAATTGTAAGTATACCAGAAATTGATTTAATTACAGACATCTATCGATTTCAATAATTTAAATAAATAAGTAGAAATTATAAATACACTTATCACAATGGCTATGTACACAATTTAGAAAACATAATTATTTAAAGGTATATCTAAAATAAGTACATAAGTTTCTAGGTGTTCTAGTAGTCACTATGTGAAGCTAGGCAATCCTACGTGGACTTTGGAATATAGCTGTTTGATAAGTTTACATGTAAGGGTACAAATGAATGTAACATGTAATATAAACTGTCAGGTAATGTAAACTGTCAGGTAATGTAAACTGTCAGGTAATGTAAACTGTCAGGTACTGTAAACTGTCAGGTAGAGAAATCATTACATGATTTACCACCTTAACAAAAATTACCATAAAAAATGAATGAATCTCTGTGGTCATTTTTATCATATCTGTTTTGCATTTAATAAAGTGTTATCAAGTATACTTTTTTTCTTATTTTTTTTTTATAAATTTAAAGATGACTAGTGATTTCAGCAGACGTTGTCCTGTCCGAAAGATGGCTTTTACAAAAAAAATAATTGAAATCTCGATTACAACGTCACCAACCTAATGCCCAAATTTATTTAAAATCATCTAGGAAACCACACAAAATGTCATCCGAATCGGTCAAGCCGTTTAGAAGTTACGTAACGAATACACGTACAAAAGAGACTTTATCTGAGAATGAACGTCCATACTAAAAACAAGACAGGTTTACAGTACATGTTACACAATCAAGAACCCACAATAAAACAATTAGAATTAAATAATAATGTCAGCTTACTATTTAAATGTATTTTTTTTAGTGGTCGCTTTAGTACCGATATCGACTGTAATTTTTTCAGGCCTACTGTCCACGGACGCGTAGCTTCATAGACGCATATTCGTCTTTATACGCTCGGTGTACGCCTGCGTGAAGCTTACATAAAATAAAAGAAACTCTGTCGACGACGCCATCTTGTCGTGTCGTTGCAGTTTATTTTATACACCACTTATTTTTAATTAGTATAAATACTTAGAGGACTTATTAAAAAGATCTTGTTACTATATATGTGAAGTCTCAATAAATAATACTCACAAACAGCAAAGTTATTAGCGTTTGTTTATGTTCCAAGATGTCACTCAATTTATGGAAATATTGTACAGGCTAGATTTATGAATGAATAAATGACGATCAAAATTAAAAAAACATTGCGCGTAGTATTTTCTAGTAGCAATAGTTATGAATGATTGATACAATTATGAATTTACCAATTATGACAAATTTTAGTGGACAATTTTGGGATTTCGTTTTTTTTTTTACTTTTGAGTACATAAATTATGATCAATAACAGATAAGAATAGAGCCTAATTTTTTTGTACTAATAAAAAAATAGGGACGTATATTATAAGCTTTACGCAAGCGTACACCAAGCGTATAATGACGAATATGCCTCTATGAATTTATTGAGAATTTACTTAAATACTAACAAGACCTTATATAACAAGCCCTTTAAGTATTTGTACCTACTAATTAAAAATAAGTGGTGTATAAAATAAACTGCAACGACACGACAGCAAGATAAGAGAGCTTCGTCGACAGAATTGCATAGTTTTGTATTTAAGCTTCACGAAGGCGTACACCAAGCGTATAATGACGAATATGCGTCTATGAAGCTACGCGTCCGTGGATACAAGGCCTTGTCGGTACCGGTACTTCAGTGAATACAGGCCCTAAAATATTTTATTCGTCAATATGTAGTATTTAGAGGTATGTTGTTATTTATTAAGATAATATTGTTAGTATTATTTTACGGAAAAAATACGATTTCAGACAATCTTTTATCATTTTTACAAAAGAATATAATTTTGCTTCTATGCTTTTGTTAATAGTTTTTATTCGAATGAATGAATTTATCAGATTTCATGGCAAATTTATTTCTAAAATAAGTTATTACAATTCAAGTTACATTTGGTCAAATAATAATAATTTTATGGTTATATAATTTCAGGTGAGTTTAATTATTTTTATTATTTTTCTGGATTTTCTATTATTTTAAAGTACTGTTGTTTCCTCTATACTATAAATAAAATATTATGATTATATTAGTATGAATGAGATGATTTAATTGATTTACTGCATTGATAAATAAAGAAAATGATACTTTGTGTGACGCATTTATGGTCGAAAGTGTACCTACAATAACGATTTTCTTACAATTCCCTACCTAAAAGATTAGTTTTTTTTTGTGTTCCTAATTTTGCTACCACACAAAGTACTACCTATATATTTTTCTATGTATTTACGTCCATTAGTTTCCGAGATCAAGGTTGACATAACAGAGAGTATTATTATCAGAATTTAAGATTAACAATTTTTTCTACACTTTTTACTCTAGTAGTTAGTTTACGAGTTAGTTTACGCTAGGGCTGAACGAATATATTTCAAACGATATCAAAAAGGAGATCGAGATATGAAAATACGAGATTATAGTTTATCACATGAAATAGTTTTTTTTAGGCACGTGTCTCGCCAAATTTCAGTCGAAAGATTGTATTTTTTTGTCAAAATACATTCGCGCAGCTACTAAATAAGTATCACTTTTTTGATAAAAGTACGCTTATAACATTTAAAATCATCGGTGATCACATTCGTCCATTACAAAAAAAAAACTTTTTAAACACTAAAAAGAAAACATTAGTCATTTCTACGGTATTAAGACGCCCGCAAACATTTGCGACAATAATGCAACATTGCTTTTGAAATTTAGTTTTTAAATTGTTCTTCCAGTAGACAAAAAACTCCAGAGTCCAGCGACGGCGCGTTGTGTTCTACTCGCGCCTCAAAGAGATGCCAGCAAAATGAACTCCATCAGGGCCGATGCCTGCTAGAGCTTCGGCATTGTTCGAAAAAGCTACTGTGGCCCTTGTAAGCAAAGGGCAATTGAAGGAACAGAGATGGGTTTTAGTTAGTTAAAGTCTGACAACCTCGCTTTATCCAGATTGGAAGGAGTTATTTTATGACTACCTTCAAAAAATTATTTTTGATTAATTTACGAAAACGCATTGTTACATCGCATCTGTCAGTAAGAGCATTAAAACCATCGAACAAACGTAATGAAAAGAAAGTCTTAATATAGGTACATTTTATCTCAAAAAATTACTAAAAACGTGGACATGATCGTAAAATTTTGTGATGTTAGTAGTGGACATTAGAAAGTTCCAATATTTACAAATAAAATTAACAAATATAAATAAATCTTAAACAGTATTTAACATATAAGGTGAGCCGATATAATATACATTAATCAAAGTATTTAAAATAGGTAATTTAAAATAAAATCTAAAACTTAAAATACAGCCTAATTGTGGCACTTTGTATAAGCGTATTATGGTACGAACGAAAAGCGATATTTTGGGGCTTCATTATAATATTATATGGATAGCTTGAAAAGATGAATAATCTGGAATATATAGATATTACAATCAAAGGTTGTTGAAAATTCAAACTTTGTGTAATAGGTACCTAGCAGGTAATTTTTTATTTTTTCATTATATCTATCTACCTACATTTTTGCCGAAAATATTTAACGTTTTGTGTGATTTCAATAATATTTTGAGCTCTAGGTAAATTGAAATTATACTAGCGATAATTAATATCTAAGTTTCCAATTTTATTTGAACCGTTTTTCATAAATGTATAATAATGCTTTGTCAATCTCTTACAAAAAGTTTTTCGTTTTCATCATTTAGGTATTTAATGTTCCGGAATTCTTAAAAGAAATATTATTGTTTCATCTTGTACGATCTTTTAGGCTGTTAAAACAAAGAATATAAAAGAAGAAACCCAAAATATTCGTGCTTCAAAACTTCGTACCTTTAAACCTACCTTGCACATCGTCACGGCAAAATTATAATATTTATATAAAAGGCTTTAAACAAAGTAACATTCTATATAGGTATTAGGTATATAGGTATTATTGGGTCCTGGTTTTCGCACTCAATTCATGATCACGTGTCGTTTACTTACATTTTGACATTTCGACAATCGTCATCCTTATTACTATGAATGTCACTTTGCTTATAGTCTTGGCACAGTTCTTTAAATCCGACTAGTTTTTACAAAAAGCAATAAAAATTTACAATTTACCATCGAAAGAAAAGCTAGGGGATGGTCAAATTGGAAAATACATTTTGATATCCATGACATCTACATGTTTTAACAGTTATTTAAACAAACATTACTGTAGATGACAATGATAATGATAAACATTACTTGATCAAATACAATTTGTATGTAGTTGGAGATACAAGATGTGAAGTTCCTCCATTGATTGCAAATGATTCGCCTTCTCCCCGGAACAAATAGGTCTTGTATCTACCCAACGGTTGTAGACGGGTTCTATATACAAAAATCGGTAGAAACCTAGGTACAAGAGTAGAAGAAAAGTCGACTAAGCGATGGACAGATGGAAAAACAAAGGCTGCAGAAGTTCACCAGGATGCCAAACAGTAGAAAGTTGAACAAATACTGCACTTTCAGAAATCGCTAACAGATGATCACGACTTTTCTATTAAAAATGTTACTACGAGGAAGAAGATCCATACCTATACAATGTGGAGACGAGTATATTGATGCAGTTGGCATCAAATCTTTGATAATAAGTGAAATAGATCTAATATAGTGAAATAGGACAGCAGTTTAGAGGGATCTAATTATTCATATTTCTGATAACAATATTGTAAAACTATGTCCAAGTACAACGTTATTTTTAGTATATATGCAAACCAGATAGTAATCTCTTCATAGTCGTTAATAGAATCAATGCTTCACCAAGTATTATTTTTTTTCGTTACTTGGTCTCACACTACAGCTTTTACCAGTTCTTTCTCTATACTAAACATAACGTTGTATATGCATTATTCCTCTTACTAATAAACGTGCATATTAAGAATACCAAAATGAATTTCGTTTTTGGACAAGTCCGTTTCGTGCATGACCATTACAACTCCTGAAAGTCTCAACGTGTTTTTGGTGTCCGCTTCAGATTTTGACTTCTAAGTGTTGTGTTGTAGACAAAAAATATGCAGTGGCAGTGAATCAACACAAAACCTTGAGTGAGTTAATTAGTAAGAGAACAATAGTTTTAAAATAGTGTTAATCATCAGCTCGGGTAACAAGCTACTCCATCGTCAACCTCTTCTTGACTTGACTATTTGCAATTCCTTTGTCATCCCTTGGCAGTTTCCTCCTCCTTGGAGGAGCGCGATCAGCAGTTTTGGAATGCATGGGCGTCATTTCATTATCGTTCACTTCAGTCAATTCCTTGATCTCCATAGGAACCCATTCAGCTCCACTATGATGCATCCATAAGTATTTTCCTCTTAGCGCAACATCATTTTTGAAGTCGAAGTTATATTTTTCTGTCATTTTCAGCCTGAGTTCCTCTTGTTGTTCTTTTATTTTGTTTCTATAGTTTTCTATAGCTGCTTGATCGTCTTCTCCAAAGTCGAGACGTCTGACCACTTTGTGGTTTAGCGGGACTCTTCTTTCGATGGACATTTTTCTTTGGTTCATTGAGGTAGTCTGTGAAAGAGGAAAAGAAATTGGTGAGTAAAAAAAAATTTAAAATCTGATAGCTGCATTTATGTCAAGAGTGCATTAGATTATTTCTGGGCAAGCGTGCCCAATCGTCGGACATATCATCTCTAACCATCAGATGAGATAGTGGTCAAATTCGCCTATCCATAATAAAAATAAAGTAGTTTTATCATCTGCTGGTTTACTCATTATTACGACACCCATATTGAAAATAAGTAAGTGTGCAAGCAATATCGGGACCGTAAGTTTGCATTGCAGCAAAGTATTTTGAAATCGACCGCACTAACATTGCGCGGTGCATTCTAATTTGTTTAGCATACTATCTCGAAATTGTCTGGTGCTGACAGCAAATTCTTTAAATAGTTCACCGGCATTTTGTAAACGGCTTCATTTTTACTTTGATTGTTGTTTTGAAAAGAAAAAGAGGAATTTGTTGGTTTCTTTATAAAGTTACTAGCGGCCCGTCCCGGCCGAGAAGGCCTGAGTCCCAGCAGTGGGAACATTAAAAAGGCTGATGATGAGGAATGGATCATATTTGAAACAAAATTGACAAATTAAGAACAACACAACACAAGTACCAAATGCCTACTATGTAATATAAAACGTCTTTCCTATTGGCTTCACATAATTATGTGCTCATTGATTAAATAAGATAAATGAGTAGTGCAACTAACATTACAAAACTGACGTCAGAGTGAGATCACCAATATACTTGTGTATGAAAACATTTGCAATAAAACGATGCATCTTAGAAATATGTAATGGTATTATTTAAAATGTGAGGAAGTCGTTACAAAAGTGAGGTAAAATCACGTCCAGAATCTATAATTGGTCTTTTGCATCCACACTGTTTATATATGGAACATCATACATTTTAAACGGTACAAATCAAAATTTTACATCCTATGGATATTGTCCACAGCACGCCTCAAGAAAATGTCAGCAAAACCGTAGGGCCCCACAGGGTCGAAGCCTTTTGGGACCATGCGTTCGCTTCTGAAAGGAAAAGCCGTGTTCCTAGAACACAAGGGCAACTGATAAAACATGAGCGTGGTTCATCAGATGATTTCCCAAATTAAAAATAGATACAAATGGAATTGAATACATCAAAACAATAACCAGACTTTAACACAAACATAAAACTTATATCACCATTACTATAATTGCCAACACAAGAATAAACACCATAATTGTAGCTCTCCTAGATTCCTATACGCAATCCGGTAGTCTCTAAAGTATAAGCTGTTACAAAGTTAAATCTAGTAGACAAAGCCAAAGGAAATACACCACGAATAGCTTCTAAAATGCAGAAACCCGTTACGGAACTAGTCTGTCAAAAGCAGAAGGAGGCAAACAGACAGACAAACAAACAAACGTTGCATAAGGTGCTAAACGTCGGGTTGGTAGAGGTGTACATTGTGCTTCGTACGAGCAATTCGCGGGTGCAGTTAACGGTGCCACCTAATTAGCAAGTACGCGCGAGTTTGTATGTGCTAAGGGTTGGCTAAGTATGAGAAAATAAATTTTGGAAGACAGTTTACAATGTGTTGGAATAGCTAAAGATTAAGGAACAGTCGTAGTAAACAGGGTTATTTGTAAAACACCGGCAAGGACTCAGGACTTCAAGACTTTGTTACCGACATCATAAACAACTTTTGTTCTACGACTGTTAAAAATGTATCATATTTTAGTTCATCAGATTTTCATCCAAAAAAAAATGGAATATTCAAAATATTACGAAGTCTATGCAAAGCAAGCGATAGTACAATAGCGGTAGGGAGTGGGGATCGGGCGGCGGGGTGATTGATACGCGTCGGTAGGTATAGCAAAATACAGAGTTGAAATGTAGAACAACGAAATCTTGAAGGTTTGTTTTTGGTTAAGGTTGTTTTGTAAAAAGTCATAGAACATGAGTTGTTGTTTATGATGTTAGTAATACCCTGTAGATACGTGATGCGGCTGAATGAGGATCATTATGTGACAGAAAACGTTAAGTAAATTTTTAAAAGGTTATGTAAAAAAAGGTATACAAAAAGAAGATGAACAGTTTCTTGATAAAATTACATGAGTAGGAAGGAAGTGATGGGCTTCAAGTCATTAGGATGACTTGAAGCCCAAGTCATCCTAATCGAATCTAGAATAAGGTGTTCAGACATTTTCATTTTCGCATTTTACTGGTAGATAGGCCACAGAAGAAGCAAGGTGCTGACAATGAGCTGATCATTATTACCTATCAAATCAATATACGTTGGGGCAGACGTTTTCTTGATTGCAGATTCGAAAAATAAGGAAACCCTCTTTAGACCAGATAGAGCTAGGAACATCGCAAGGTACTCGAGCATAGCTGACGATCTAGAAGTAGATAAGTGGCATACATTTTAAGGAGCTTTTCTCCAGTTGTGGACCGCGCTGTAAGCAAAATAATTAGTCCAGTGAGCAACACATAATATTAATAAAATCGTATATTCATCATCAGCCTTTTTAATGTTCCCACTGCTGGGACTCAGGCCTCCTCTCTCTAGGCGAAGGAATGGGCCGTAATCCACCACGCGGGCCCAGTACGTGTTGGTGGATGTCACATGTCTTCGAATTTTTGGTTCTAGGACATGCCGGTTTCCTCACGATGTTTTCCTTCACCGTTTTGAGAGCAGTGGTGATGAAATAAATTACACAAAGTAATGCGCCTGGCTGGGTTTGAACCCACGACCTACAACTCGTAAGTCGGGGCCGTTACCACTCGGCCACCACTGCTCTAATTGGTGCTTTTTTACTGCTCTATTTTTATTGACATTGTATTATTATTCTGTCTTCTTTAGCTTTTTCTATTTACGTGTTCGTACTCGAGGCAGCCCTGACAGACAGTAGCCAGTGTTTTGGCTGCGCAAGCCTCGACTCGCTAAACTGTCGTGTTAACGAACGCTTAATTAGTGAATAGATATACCTATATTATCTTACTTACACTGCACAGTAAATACAGCATTTATTTGTTTTGAAAAAGTTTGTTCATTCCTGGATGCCTGGAAGAAATTGCCGAGTGAGATAAGGCCGCCAATTGTGTTTTTTTATTTTATTTTTTTTTATTTATTTTTTATTTATTTGTTACGGCACTCCAACGAATAGTTCGCTAAACATTTACAAAGAATAATCTTAATAATAACAATTATCACAGCGAATTCTCCACTTAAAGGTGTGCACAGCACTTACAGAATTTGGTAAACTAATATTATAATAACAAAGTACGACACAATAACAAAGAAAAAAGAATCAATAAAATACGAAAAAAATAATTATGTCAGATTGCATTAAAATTCAGTAAAAAATTATGTCATAATAAATTAATAAATTAAATTACATTAGAATACATTGACATATACAAAATTACACTTAAATACGCAAAATTAAATTAAAATACACAAAATTTTATTAAATTAAATTACATTACATAAAAAATTTCAATAAATTACACTAAATTAAATAGGTGAGTAATATAATGTCATGTCTTGTCAATGATCTACGAGCTGGTGCAAAAGATGCTTCCGAAACTGAGCCAAGGTATTGGAGAAGATGTCAATGCTACTGGCGCGAGAGTGACTTTCATTATACGTTCTCATCATACGGTTCAGCGGCGCTGATCGTCCGAGGTTTGTTCGAGCCGCAAACGGCAAAAACAAATCCAAGTTACGGCCAGGTCTGGGTTGACAACCTCGGGGGACTGACAAGTTTATGTCATCCAGAAGCTTAGGTACGTCAATCAAACCATTAACAATTTTGTATAGCAAAATTTGGTCCATAGTTTTTCTGCGGTCTTCTAGGGCTGTTAATCTGAAGTGGCTTAACCTTTCAGGATAAGTAGCTGTATTAGGACAGCTGCCTGTCCTGTACCGCAGATACCTGGTAAAGCCTCTTTGGACGCGTTCGATCCTGTTAATATGGACTCTATAACTAGGATTCCACACCTGCGATGAGTAGTCTAGCACACTCCTGACGAGGGTGACGTAAAGAAGTTTAAGAGCACGTATGGACTTAAAGTCATGGCAGACACGCTTCAGAAACCCTAACATTTTGGTAGCCTTCTTGACTATGTTGTCTATGTGTGGAATAAAAGTGAGCCGACTATCAAGGTACACGCCTAGATCGCGAATTGTGTCAACCTTCTGAAGGTTTAGACCATTCAGAGAATACGAGGATGGGAGTGTAGTCTGTTTCCTAGTGAAGGTCATGTGGTAACACTTTTCAGCATTGAGAGTCATCCTGTTTTGGATGCACCAATTGTGTACCGAGTTTAGATCCTCTTGCAGTAGGAATATGTCTCTCGCTGAGTTTATTTGCTTATAAAACTTGACATCGTCTGCAAAAAGTGAACATTCACTGTGTTTGATACAGTTCACGATGTCGTTGATAAATATTAGGAACAAAATCGGACCCAAATGAGACCCTTGCGGAACTCCGGAGGTTGAATAATAAAAGGAAGATTGATGTCCCTTTGCTACGACTTTTTGCTTTCTTTCAGTCAGATAAGATTTGAACCACTGAAGAAGTTGGCCGAATATGCCAAGGTTTGAAAGCTTTTGAAGCAGTATCTTGTGGTCGACCTTGTCGAAAGCACTGCTGAAGTCCGTGTATATGGAGTCTACTTGTGAGCGGCAGTCAATGAGTCTGCTGAGGTCATTGACGTAAAGGGCCAAGTTAGTTGTGGTGGATCTTTGTATGCAGAATCCATGCTGTTGGGGAGCCAACTCTGATTTAAAGTACGCTGTTAGCAGAGGACACATCAGAGATTCAAAAACCTTTGAAAACACTGACAGAATCGATATTGGCCGATAATTTTTACAGTCGTTCGCTTCACCTTTTTTAAAGATCGGAACCACATTGGCTTCTTTCCATTTAGAAGGGAACTCTGCTGTTGCAATAGAGTGGTTTAATATAATTTTGAGAGGAAAAGCTAAGCTACTAGCACAGCTCTTCACAAATAGTGGTGGAAAGCCATCCGGTCCCGGACCCTTGCATACATTTAATTTTTTTAGCGTTCTCAAAACATCTCGCTCAGAAAACATTACCAGACCCAAACCATTTTGAAGATACTTGTGACCCTCCCGAAATGAAGCATGTAATGTATTATCCGACGATATGAACGTTGAGGAAAAATGAGCTGCAAAGAGCTTGCAGACCTCGTCTCCAGAAGTAGCTATCTGATTACCAAGTTTCATTTCGGATGGTATATCATTGGACTTGGACCTCTTTGCCTGCACGAAAGACCAGAAAACTCTAGGATTTTTTGTTAAGTATTTTATTAATTTAATTTTATTATAAGGTATCAATTAATAAATTTGTAATCTTGGTATGGAATAAGTAGGTATATTTAAATAAATAGAGTTCTATTGTTTTAATATAATTATTAGAAACTAAACATAAATCGAAAATTTCGATTCGAAATCAAACGAATGATGTTATTGACAATGGAGCTCGCTTGCTTAGAAATAACTTGTTCATCTTTGCACTCAAGAACCTTGTGTATACCTTCTTGAGTGCAAAGATGATATGATGCTATCTTGGACTTCGAAAAAGAAGTCCAAGAGTTCCACAAACTTCTTATCTTATTTCCACTTTCGGAAGCTTTTTAGGATTTCGTATGTGACGGGTGTCAATAAGATCCTATTAAGTATACGCTGTCCGTCTGTTCGTCTATCAGCGAGTCATAAACCGTAACAGGTAAAGAGTTGAAAAGTCACAATGTGTATTTTTATAGTTGCAAAACAACAACAAATAATAACTTTAAAATAAAGTTAAAAATTAAAGGGGTTCCCTACATACTCTAGGGGCACACTACATACATGAAACATTATTTAATGTCGGTTTATGAGTCCGACTCGAATTTAGTCAGTTTTTTTAATAGTTGTCCAAAAAGATTTCCTGTCAGCTACCTCTCAGCAAAAGTGAAATAATATTCACAATCATATCACACGTCTTACCATAACACCTTCAATTCGCTCTCACCATCACACAATCGATTCACAACGACAATGGCCGCGGTCGATGTTTACAAAACAAAATATCTCTCTAACACATCGATTGGTTTACAAAACGGCCGGGCGATGACGGACAATACCCGGGAACATAAACATTGGGCAAAACCCGACGATAACGACCAAGGCGAGAACGGATGTTATATGCTCAGCGAAATACTTCGTGGCTTCCTCTGCGAATGATCTTGAGCAGCTTCTTAGGCGGGCAATGTTGAAAGGTAACCAGTTAAAGTGGGTAGGAACGTTGAGAGCACTGCCCCCTTGGTATAGTAAAGATGAGAGGGAAATACAAAATGGAGGAGGAACCAGGATTTTTGTGTAAATAAGTTAGAATTTAAAAGGTAGATCAAAATGCTGTATATATCAACCAATATCAGGAAATGACGATACAGATGCCAATGCAACAGAAAAATATCCCACACAAATTCCCACTAGTGTAAGAAGGGACATAAATAAGCTCAATTTAGTTAGTAACGATATGAGATTCTCTGAATTTAAAGTAAAGATGCATTCAACAAACAAACTCATGACTCAATTCACCGGTTCCCACAAGAAGGCGTAAGATCCCACACTAATAAATCAGGAATGCATACGTGCACCAATAAATCAGGAATGTCACTCTCAGATGACTAACACACATGCCAACCGGAGGTCGTCATGATCCCCTCTGTGTGTCAGGGACCCAGGAATGGTCATTTTCCGCCGGATCCCGGGGGGGAATGCGACAGAGGAAATGCCGAAATCCTGGGTCAGTGCAGGCGGTTAAAAAAGGAAACGATCATCAAATCAAATCTGTGTAACTGTTCTGCCGGGGGTGAATTTATGAACAACGAATAGCTTAAAACCACGGAAGATGCAATTTGAATTGATCGCAAACTTCGTAGATGCTACAGAACACAGATTGATATTTTCACAGAGATTGCTTTTGCCCGCGGCTTCGCCCAAATACATAAAATATAGCCTATGTCACTCAGGAATAAAGCGGCTTTCTCTCAGTGAAAAAAAAATCACATTTTATTTTACTACTTTCCGAGATTACCTCCTACAAACAAAAAAGAAAACAAATTATATTAGGGTATATTTATTTGGAGTTCGTTCCAAAACACAAATAGCAGTCATAAGTAACTCAGTCGCCAAACTAAAAAGGAACTATACAGACCATAGCTGCTGCATATCGCATAATTGTGCGAACAGGTAAGTACTGGCAACGCAACAGGCTCAGAAGAAGGTAGTGTGATAAGTTATACTCCAATCTAAAGGGCTAACCAGATGTAGCTAAAACCAGAAAAAAGTTGACGAAAGGATGGGAGGCCTTTATCTTGCATTAGAACACAACAGGCTCATAAGTAATGTTACATATTTTGACCAAAAAAAGGACCATTTCAAAGTCTAACCTTGTAATCTTTAACGGGTATTTCAAGTAGGTTTGGGATTGAATCGAAAGCATCCGCTAAAATCTTTTCATACATGACAAATTTTGTAGCTATATGTAGAGATAATATAGGTATAGCATAATAATAAGCATAATCAGCCCTTTAATGCTCCCACTGCTGGGACTCAGGCCTCCTCTGTAGGAGAGGGGATGGGCAGTAATCCACCACGCAAGCCCAGTGCGGGCTGGTGAATGTCACATGTCTTCGAATTTTTAGTTCTATGACATTTCCTCACGATGTTTTCCTTCACCGAGATAAACGCATGTCCAGCAATTAACGTTAAAGCTACCGATGCCAGATAGCTGAATGATCAAATGTCAACGGCCCCGATCAACGAAACATCTCAACACCAATGACCAAAACCAGAATACCCAATACAACTGCATCTTTTTTCCCAAAATAAACGTAACAACTCATCTAGTTTCAAGCTAGTTAGCAACAATACAGTTTGACCTACATTTCTGTCTATATTTAGCCGCGATACTGAATGACAGATGTGCGAGAGACACAATTGAATGCGTACGCGCATCTCAAAAGATCGAGCGGTCAGGACTGATTTATTACATTTGCATGTTGTTAGGAGGTAAATTGTGTTATTGTGATGTTTGACTTGGTTTAAGTTATCGTGTTTAAGTATCTCTTTCATTGCATTATTGTTAAAACAGATTTTAGCTTTTTTAGTACGGTTAACTAAAGTAGCCAAACTTAAGTGGCAATGGGCAGGGCACATTGCTCGCAGAACAGATGGCCTTTGGGGCCAAAAGGTTCTGGAATAGGACCGCGTACCGGGACACGCAGCGCTGGAAGGCCTCCTACAAGGTGGACCGATGAGCTGGTGAAGGTTGCGGGATACCGATGGATGCGAGACGCACACGAACGTTCGTTGTGGTGACGCTTGGGGGAGACCTATGTCCAACAGTGGACGCATATTGGCTGAAATGATGATGATAATGAGTAAGGCTACTCTTGGTCTCCACAAAACCTTACTACTATACTGTTCTTCTTAATCTGCCTAGTCTGCTTTTCCCAATTATGTTGAGCGGAGTATGTAGCGGAGTACCTACCAGTCGCAGTTACATGAGTGCAGTAGCATCAAGCGACTATATACCTAATTAGCCTTCGTTCGTGTATATAAAATATAGCTTAAGTCACTCAGGAATAAAGAAGATTTCTATCGGGGAAACATTTTTCGCAATCACTCCAGTACTTTCAGAGATTACCTCCTACAAGCCAAAAAAAAAACATAAAAACAAAAAAAAACTTTACCTCTTTATAATATTAGTGTAGATTGACCTCCACAACCCAGAAATTGGGTTGTTAGCCAAGGTATATGTCACGCTGATCCGATCCCAAACTGCTGAGGATTTTTTTTAAGAACGATAATAGTGCAATGATTTCTCATACGAAGCAGGAGGTGTCAGACTTAGCTAACTTTGACTACACTACTCGTAGTGTGTCAATGTTCCCAGACATATTGAACTTATCTCCACAAGTTCGTTCTCAATCCTCGCTAATCAGAACGCACCTTTACCCCACGAAGTAGGTCACAGATAATCCACCAGTCTTCGGTTACACAATGTGTTTCACGCTAACCCGCCTGTCACAATCAGCGTCTGTCTGTCTGTAGTGTATGTTGTAACGACTGAATATGAATATTCTGACTATTTAAATAGTACCCGTCTATCCAGGGTTGCCTCATTTCTAATAAAAAAAACTGGGCAAGTGCGAGATGGACTCGCGCCGTGAGGGGTCCGTACAAGCTTACCTACGTAATCATCATCATCATCATTTCAGCCGACAGACGTCCACTGTTGAACATACGCCTGCCCCAAGCGTCGCCACAATGATCGATCCTGTGCGTCCCACATCCATTGGATTCCCGCAACCTTCACCAGGTCATCGGTCCACCTTGTAGGACCCTACGACTATTTATTCCTAATCTCATAATTTGTATAATTTCTATACTGGGTTGCCCATTTGTTACAAAAAAAAACCGGGCAAGTACTCGCGCACTAAGGGTTCCGTATATGTATACTTACCTATGAAAACAGTTCAATTCTTGAATTGAGTTACGAAGATTTTTTCCTAATCATGTTAGCCGAATTTTTAACCGAACTACAAGTTTACCATTTTCAGATATTTTCCTATACCTTGTGCTATGAGACCTTGCTTCATACTATATTTCAGGATTCTAGGTCACCGGGAAGTAACCTATTAATTTTGTTTCCCTTGAGCGTTGTTTGCGACCGTATTTTTTTTCTTCAACTCATAACTTTCATTTTTTCACAGCTTCAAGGTACCGCAGACTTGAGTATTTTAATTTCAACTCGATACCTCCACGCGTTCCCGAGATAAAGGCTCTTGACAGAAAGATGCACAGACGGACGGACAACAAAGTGATCTTGTAAAGGTTCTGTTTGTTGTTTTTGAGGTAGGGAACCCTAAAAATAAACACAAAAATATCCAATTAGGCAGTAAACAGACATGACCTATAGCTATGTCAGCAGCTATATTTAGTGTTTCTATCTGTTAGGAATATATCTATATGTTACGAATAGGGTCACCGTCACAGATAGCGTCACTCTACACAAACGCCGTCACTCTGTCTGTCCGTATGAGCCTATTGTTAGATATTACATCGCGTATATTTGAACAGGCCGGTGATTCATTCCACTTACGCTTTTCACTTGTGTCGTTTACACCTTTTTTATTTGACAACAATGTGTATGGAGCTGGAAAGTTGTTTAGATCGAGTTTAGGTTGGTAAGGTTGTATTATCTTTATCGTCTTCACTAGTTTTGTTGTGATATTTATGAGATTCTGTTTCAAAGAATCCAATATGTATTATATACTAAGTTATTCATTTGGGATTTTCAGTAAAGGATCATTGTCATGGGACGAAAAACGTCCACTGTTGGACCTCCTCCAAGTGTCATCATAATGACCGGTCCTGTGCGTCAGTAAAGGATACACAGATACAATGTTTTATAAGGGTGTCTTTTTTATTATATTCTTTATCGTACACCACATAAACAAAAAATACAGGCCAAAGATTATTAAAAATAAGTATACCATGGGTGGTCTTATCGCACAGGGCAATTTCTTACAGACCACCTTTGAATGGACTGTAAGAAAGGAGAAAGATTTAGGGCTGTCAGTGTACAACATCAGTAATAATAATATTGTAATGACTTCCAGTACTTGACCACACCTACCCGATTGCATCACTGCTTACCATCAGGTGGTAAGCTGTGATGTAATCGTTGAGGATGAAGCACACTAGTTTATTAAGATCACATTCATTCTAGCTTTGAGGACTGGAACAATTTGTCTGCTGTGGCAAATTGTCTTAATTTGCCACAGCATAATCATCATAATCATAATCATTTATTTTGTTTGTAAAACATAGGTAATACAGAGGGTGGTATAAATAAATAGTGCGCTATGTTTTGCCAAATATTGGCGTATAACTTATCTTGCATGCATATTAACAAAAATTTAAAATTATAATATAATGTCAAACAATTAAACAATAATTTCAAAAAATATAAAAATCAAAACAGAATGTCAAAACAAAATAATTGAAATGTCACTGAAATTAAATAGAATGTAAAAACTTAAATATAATGTCATAAAATAAGTACAATGTCAAAAAAAAATAATACGATGTCCAGAATAAGTAAATGCAATGTCAAAAGATTTAATACTATGTCAACTGTTTAATACTATGTCAAAAGATTTAATACTATGTCAAAAAATTAAATACAATGTCAAAAAATTAAATACAATGTCACAAAAATTAAAATATTATGTCAAAAAATTAACTAGGGTATCAAAATTAAAACGATATTAAAATAGTAAATAATGTCAACAAATCAACAAATCAGTCAAACAATTGTATCGTTAAGAAATTCGTTGACACTATAGTATGCTTTTTGAGCTAGAAATAGTTGCATGAAGATTAAATAAATAAATATCAAACAGCAAACAAAAAATAGCAGACAAATTGTTCCAGTCCTTCGATGTAAGCAGTATAAACCACGATGTCCTTTTCGATCTAGGGTCACAGTAATTCTTTCAATCGTTACCGCTATTAAAACTGATAGTGAGAATGATTTATGACATGACAAAGGGGTGTTATCTATTAAAACCCTGATGTTTGCCAAAATATATTTCTTAATCAAAAAAACGGTCAACTTTTTCTGATAATTTCTACATATCAAAGTCAATGGCGCCATATACTTTTTTTTTTTAACAGGGTGATTATTATTGTTTACTTTAAAAAGTAGAAACACAGCAAATGTGCTACCACTCACACATTTGTGTGTGAAAAGTAAACATTATTATTTTAGCAATATAGCTATAGAACACGGAATAGCCAAACAAAGAGACGTCATTGGCTTTCGTGATCATTTATTTGACTACATAATATTAGACCTAAAAGACGTGGTCTTGCCCAAAAGCTGTCCTAAGAAAATTGAGAATCCGATTGTAGCGCCTCTTACCGGGTACAATTTTATTTTCAAACCATTTATATGTATTTGTTTATGCATTTCTAAAGATACGGTGACAACCACGTTAAAAGTGGCGCCAGTGACAGAAAACTTGAAAGGGGATCATTTATCTTCGCATGGTCATGTGAAAAGGATGAATGAAACGTATATTACTAAAAGAGTTTTGAGGAATTTAAGTCTGGATAGATTGAAAGAGAAGTCTAAAGGAAAATGGATGAATTGGTGAGAAGTACTATGAATGAAAAAGATTGTCAGGACAGAACAGCAGAAGCACACAGTTTTGCGCTGATTCCAAGCGATGTGGACACAACCCCTCGCTGTATACGACCCAGGTATCGGAACTTCAGAAGTCACAGAACGACCTCTGTAGTTGCGGGGTTGCGGACAGTGAGCCATGTGTAACTAACCGTCCTATCAAGCCCCGTTTGCCAGTGCGTTGTGTTCCAGGCGTGCCTCAAAGAGAGGTGCCAGTCAGAGTTGACACCTGCCAGGACTGCAGATAAAGGCAGTATGATGATGATGATGATTATGATGATTAAGAAAAAGTTCCACCTAATAATGATTCATTAATAGTTTGCAGGTATTGAAAGCTTTGACAATGCTCTAGCAGTGGCCGTCGAGTTGTTTCCTTACTCTGTGACCCTATCAGTGTTATCATTATCATCGCTATAATCCCCTATTGTAGCACTTTTCACACCTTTATGTGGCTAAACGATTGACATGTCAAGTGACGATTAGGAAATGATAGCACATTTTATACGCTTTTGTCAAGTTCCCACATGTTAGATATGCTCTTTATATGCCAAAGATATAACTTTAGTAATAGTTTTTCTTTTAGGAAATTGTGAAGCAGTTACAAATAGTATAAATAATTTATTTCCTTTCACAAGTACTACATCTATTTATTGGTTCAAGTGACCTATTAGACAAAAATTCTTCCGAAACTTGAAGTTACGTGGTGCACCAACAATTTTGAGTCTTAAAATTTAAAAAAATTTAGTAATTTTATAAAAAGAAAAGCTACGCCAAATTAAGAATAAATAAAAATTAACGAAAGCAAGTTTTTAAATTCTTTTTTACGTTTATAGTTTTTAGATAGCGGATTATAAAACAAATAATTTGGTGCTTAGTAATTTTTCGTTACATATTCTAATGAAATAAAGGAGTCCTCAAAGTAACACGAAAGTTAGGTAAATGTTGGATAGGTACTTTAGATTTATTTTCTACACAGTAATTTATTCATAAATACAAGAAATCTCTAAAACATACACTACAATTTAAAAAGTCATCCAAAGTCCATCCATACTTCCTCCTTCCTTCCTCTCCGGTGGATTTGGAGGGCGTGTTAGTTTTACTGACTAAAACTACATCTGTGTCTTTCAGTTTCTTTTTTCGTTCTAGGACCACCGGTGTCCTTTTCAAAAATTCCTCCTGGCTCTAGCAGGCATCGGCCCTTGATCAACTAACTACTTTGCAGATACACATCCACATACAACACTCGATAAATTCCCAACAACTTCCTTTCTTCGACCTTTCCTTTTCATTCCCTATCTCATAAAGAAACGCACCCCGAACGGAAACCAGCTCGCTATCCATCTCCAGAATAAGTGCGTTTCATCCATATTCATGAAGGGCTCCACAGAGGTCCCTATCGAAGATCTTCACGCGTTCCACTCCCTGCGTTTGCGCACCCGAAAGGATTTAATGACTATGAACTAATTTTTATGTTGGTAGTACAAATAGTTTTATTTGAACCTATTGTTTGAAGGTGGAGTGAGAAATTGATCGTGGCGATCTGATAAGACACAGTTTTGTAAGGTTTCGTCAGGTCGAGCCGAGAACTTGGTGATGAAAGACAAAGATGAATGTTAAAATGGAAATCAAACTAAGAAACACAAGAAATGTAAAGAACCTAAAGATCAAATGACACTTATAAGGCGTAATTTATATGATCATTAGACCATGGCCATGATCTACTAACAGAATTTTACAAACGTTAGCACAAAGATCGTTGATAAAGATAATATAATCACAGCCATTCAGAGAAGGCTAAAGGATAAAGATACTCGTACTATCAAGAAAGATGTAAAACTTCATGTCTCAAATCCAGACAAACGGCCAGACAATCTAGTTTCTGCAAACGATCGAAAGGAAGAGTGTACAAGTCCCTTCACCCACAACGTGTAACCTACATCATAACAGATCTAATCACACGATCGTCTAGACGCTGTAATTACCGTGGATGTTAATAAATCATGGATGATCGTGTATGGTAAGGTTATTAAACAGTTTTCTGTTAAGGATAACACGTTAATATTTACTATGTCACAGTCTGGGGATCTTGAAGGGAGAGTGGACAGGGCTGGCGTGATGAAGCATTTGTATATTATATATATATTTGCATAGCATAATGGTGTAAGAATTAAAGAAACAGATAAAAGCGATAGAAGGAAGGCAATACAGTTTAATATTGATTATGATACTATTGGCATTGGTTGATTTCTTTTTGGATCGATAAATATTTTTTAAACCAAACAAGACCAATTATAATCACATTTTCTAGTCCGCCCTTAAATTAAACAAAGTATTACACTGGCATTTATTGAGTCTACGTGAACTTTGGAGCCAGGTTATAGCTTCCTATCTCTTTCACTTAAAATTGAGTTGTATTATATCTAAAATAGTTGTGATATCTTCAACATTCTGCATTTCATCAACCAAAACATTACTTTCTTCTAAAGAAACGGCATCTTCATCTGGTTCAACACTGTCATCTAAAACTCCATCTTTACTATCCCTACCAACCCTGATCTACCCGAGTGTGTGAGGACATAAAAATGTAACGTATTATGGCATCACCTCGTTCTGTTAAACGTACTTTTACTATTGAAACCCGCAGTCGAAAGTTATGGCGCTGTTAGTTAGATTGCCGTCGGTAACATCACGTTATTCTCCACATACGTTATTATTGTGAGATAAATGTGGGACTTGGGGGAATTTTAATCGGAAAAGTGAATTTGATGGAATAATGTTTATTGAAAAGGATTTGGATCTATCTAACATTCATATAGAATGATTGGAAATTGGATAGGGTGGATAAATTTGGACACGGTGGACCTAGTGAGGGTCACGGGAATCAAATGGATGCGAGACTCACAGAACTGATCGTTACGGCGACACTTAGGAGTGTATGTCCAACAGTGGGCGTCTTTCGGATGAAATGATAAAGAATTTTGAAAGGGAGTAGGTACTTAAGACGTGAAAATATAACGTTTATGATAGACCTTCTTATTCAACGGTGGGAGATAATTAGCATGGCTGACGATAGATTAAGGTGAGCAATGCTATCAAACGCCTGTTAATGGATGTTGTTAAAGTAGAAAAAGCTTGTAATTTCTCTAATAACATAGCTCATATAGTGAATCATGTCATATTGTATTTAAAAGTAACTTAGAATTAAGTTCAACCTAAATATAACCATGAAAGTAGTGGTGGCCGAGTGGTAACGGGCCCGACTTACGAGCTGTAGGTCGTGGGTTCAAACCCAGCCAGGCGCATTACTTTGTGTAATTTATTTCATCACTACTGCTCTCAAAACGTTGAAGGAAAACAACGTGAGGAAACCGGCATGTCCTAGAACCAACAGTTTGAAGACATGTGACATCCACCAACCCGCACTGGGCCCGCGTGGTGGACTACGGCCCATTCCCTCCCCTAGAGAAGAGGCCTGCGTCCCAACAGTGGGAACATTAAAAAGGCTGATTATGCTTATGCTATAATCTTAAATGAACCTATAATATTATACAACATAAACACAGAAGTTGACCATCAAATGCAAATACAAATGTAACTAAACCCAGTATTTGCGATTCACACAATCAACATGTTCCTGAAACCAATAGTTTACAAACTGTCACACGTCAAGGGATCGCGCGGAAGCGTTCTAAATTTAAAACGTGGGGTGCGCAAGAGTCGTAATTGTAATGCGCACGCGCCGCACGGATGCAAAATGGCGGCTCAACGAACCGCTTCCTTTTGGGAACGCTGACAAGTGCATCCGAAATTGATACTTTGACAATTTGACCGGTTATTCTTCTTTTCTGGATTGTGTTACAGCAGTGGGCACCTTGAGAATGAGAACAGGCTCTTTGGTGTTATTATTATGTAGATAAGTAAGTTTTTTCATAAGATGAAGAATGACCTGTGGCTCCATGTAATTGCTGAACTGGACCTATTTGGCGTCACCGTAAGACACGCATTGTTAGTTGTCTCTTTCTTTTTATATAATTAGTGTCTACATGTTGTGAGCGTGTATGTAATAAAATAGTTTTCTTTCTTTCTGACAACGATTGTCAAAATATAAGCATGCAGCATGCTTATATTTCAGCAAGCATGCTTATATTTCGACAATCGTTATCTACTACTAGTGCGCCTCACCATCAACAATTGCATCACTGCTTCCACCATCAGTTGAGATCGCAGTCAAGCACTAGTTTATATTACTTAAAAAAGTATGGGATGAACCACAAAACATTTCAATAAAGTATATCAATCTCATACAGTTATGATTTCTTGGAAATCGTTATCGCTGATAGAATGTTGTTTAATCTGAGACATCTGATGAATCGTGGGATGCCGTTGGGCATTAGATGTAAAAAGTACAGGCCCAATTGATAAGGCTAGAGACTCCTGAGACAGACCTGTCTAGCCAAGGATATCTTTCAATGATAAAACTAACTGCACAGTGATCACGAGCTGCCGTGCACAACGAGCCTCAGGGGAGACTCCTCACAGACTCCTCGGGGATGTACCCTAACAGGCGTTGTACGGAGAAGGTTCCGGGGTGGTCTTTTAGAGGTCACGGAGCTCTCTTCCATGTACTGACGGTGATCAACGCAGTGGTTTTAGTGAGGTAAAAATCCAACACTCCCTGGTTTTTCCCCCAAAAGACCAGAATCTTTTTGAAGGTTTCCCTACGAAAAGGAAGGAAAACAGAAAAAAAAGGTACTCCTGAGACAGACCTGTCTAGCCATGGATATCTTTCAGTGATAATGATAACTAGGACTAAAAGATAGAAGAGAAAGTAAAAGATGTATGTGTTGTGTGCTTGAATCGGGTTTAGCTGTAAACAGATTTCATTACTGTTGGGAAGGGCTGGGCAGAATGTGTGTGTTAATTGTGTTCTGCGTTGCAACATTTATGTTGGCATTAACAATGATGATGAGCAAATTGCTTTTCAATAAAGCGCTACAATAATAAGCAACGAGAAGCGGGCTCTGCCATGGGTAAAGGCCATCATCATCCTTTCAGCCAACAGATGTCCACTGTTGGACATAGGCCTCCCCCAAGTGTCGCCACAATTATCGATCCTGTGCGTCCCGCATCCATCGGATTCCCGCAACCTTCACCAGGTCATCGGTCCACCTTGTAGGAGGCCTTCCGACGCTGCGTCTTCCTGTACGCGGTCGCCACTCCAGAACCTTTCAGCCCCAACGGCCACCTGTTCTGCGAGCCAATTTTCTCTAAATTACTTAGAAACATAAATTACCAAGAATGATGATGACTTAAACAATCAACTTTGATTTATTAAACACCTACATAAAACATACCATAAAATCATTGGAACAGAAAAGAGAAATCGTTTTGATACAAATTACAGTTAATTTTATACCATTGTTTTCCTAATTATCATATTGTTTGGAGCCATTGCAACAGAATAAAGAATTTAACTGTAGCCAGTATATTTTGATACCTGAGGGTCTTCTTGTCTCGCCTTCCATACTTCGATAATATTAACCGATACTAATTTACTGGAACCATGAAATGATTGGTTAATTGATTGATAAAATAGAAAATATTACTATAATAGTTAAATGATTTGCTGAAACAGCTAATGGTGGGTATAGTAAATTCCAATATGTACAATTAGTTATAGATGTTAGTATTCATAAGTTAGGGAAATAGAGGTAAAAAGAAAAAAAAACTTGCAGAAGAAACCTAAGAAAAAAAAATTAAATCAGTTCACAATTGCCCGAAAACATGCATAAAAAAAACTAGAAACCACCAAACATAAAATAAATACAGCCGAACGATCATATAACCTCCTCCTTTTTGAACTCGATTAAAAACCTAAGATTTACAGCGTTTAACAAATAAAAATCTTATGAAAATTCTAAATAATATTTATTTCAGTGTATCTAATAGAAAACCTAGAAGCTACAAGCAGCACAGGCCCTCCTGTAACATTTTTCTGAACTCTTTATCTTGACGAAATCTCGAAGAACTATAAAATCTTAAAAATCAAACTAGTTTAAAGTGTCAAGATACACTGGGCATACCCAACAAAATATTTATAGGTTTGGCCCAAACGATATTATCAGTCGAGTAGATCTTTCTTCACGATTGAGATACAGATAAAGTACCTATTATAAGAATCTATAGATACTTCAAGTTTTAGGTGAATGACCTACAAATATGCTGGATCTTGCAACATTTTATCAGGGATAACTGTGTCAGTATGGATCATATCATTGAGAGTAAATATTGTGACAAATCAAAATTGATAACTGATTGCAATCATTTTTGCTAAAATCTCAGCATTCAATATTTTGTGACTAGCGACAGACCAAGTGTATTTAAATCTCTTACTGAAATGGTTTTTGTTAAGATATTAACTTCATGGTTATAGAAGCCTAGTTTTAAATCTGCTTCTAATATTTTTTTAGTTACTCATAGTGTTTGGATTTTAGCAAGTTTCATATAAGTAAGTACTAATCCATTACTTTTTGTTTACCTTTCTGCTGAAATATTATATTTTCTTTGTCATCCACAAGCATCATCATCTTCCTTCCCTTGTCCCGTGTTACTTATGGTCGGTGCAACACGTTAGTTTTTTTCCATTCTGTCCTGTCACCCGTTGTGCTATCAATGACTCCCTTTTATTTCATATCACTCCTCGCACAATCTATCTTTTTTTTTGGCCTACCTCTCCCTCTCCATCCATCTACATTTACACTCATTATTCATTCAGTACAATGTCACTCACAAGCAAAATTATATGTGCAGTAAATAGTTTGCTTTGCTTGATATTTTTTTATCTGGTTCCTATCATTTTTTTTAAATTTTCTCTGAAGACAAGACAACCTGCCAGTAATTTCAAAATGACCCGTTTCCTACTAAGGTGTCCCGGGTTACAGTAAAATATAATACAGTTACAAAAATTCGTTTCTGTATTACTCAGAAAACTTAAATAAAACACAATACGGTGGCCATCGCAGTGTTCTAAATCCGCTGTAAAACCTGCGTTCGTCTTTTTTGTTGTAAAAACGTTTAAAATTAGTATAAAACGAGGCAAACAAAGATCAAAAGCGGTGCTCAGCAGGGGAATATTGTAAATAGCTTGTTTTCACCGCCTGCGCAACTGCGCACACCCGGTGCATCTCGTAAACTGCACTTACTCATTTAACTTGATTTAACTGCAACGCTTCTGTTGAAAGCTTTACTTTTAAAATACACAAGACAGTAAAAGATGGCCTTCGTTTTGAGCTGTAATTTTGATAATTTAATAGATAAGTTATTTGCGTGTTTGATTTGTTTAATTTTCAGACACAATTTAGAGCATGAAAAAGTTGTTTGTTTACTAAATCAGCTGTGTTTTTTTTATTCGTTTTAACTAGTTCTTGATTGTGATCCCACCTGGTAAACCTATTTTTCTAAGTTTCCTTTATTAAGTACCTGCCAAAATTCATCCAGTACTGGATGAATTTTTCTGGTTCCTTCTTATTGTGTTTTTATTATAGAATTGTTAAAATTCACGGTCAAATGTATAATACAAATATTTTTATTTATTTTATAAATTATTTTACTTTTGTTAATAACTTAATATTTTTACCTAAGTTATAGGATGATTTTAATTACAGGTAATAATATTTTGTCTTATTTCCTTAATTCTGCTTTTTTTCGATGGGAAATTCATCTAATGACATGTCTCGCTCTTGGGCGGAGCGGGAGATAATGTCAGACTTTTACTGACTAAAAATCCACCCCGTTCCTTAGTGCCTTCATATCGGTGCTGGGCTGCCTTTCGGAGCTAACCCTGACCCCAGTAGTGTATTCCTAGACAAAACGTAGGGATTAGCTTTGGGATTTTTTTCGATATCAAAGTCCTAGAAGTAAGTAATATGATGATAGAGTTATAAAACCAAGAATTAAAGACATACGCAGTAAGGGTATAATAGCAACAAGTTAGCTCATCAAATGCATACAAACTAAGGTATTGAGCTATTTCTAGGACGGAATGATTACGCCAATTAAAACCGCACTCCAGTAATAAGTCGAGAGTGCGTTCAAAACATCATTAATCATCATCTAAGTTTTGCATAAGACGGTGCAGCTAATTGTGAGGACAGGCTTGATTGGGGGGACCAGATAATAAATTAAGGTACCATAACCGTACCTAATTGAGTCACCTTAATTCGACAAAGCAAAAGTGTTTAAGCGATATGCGAAACAGAGAGAAAAGTCCCACAAACCTCCTTTGAATAGGGAGGGTCCTGCGGCCAGACGGAATACTGTATCTGGACCGGACCTCCCCATCGTCGCCCATTCGTTTTTTTTTCCGGAATAACAAGGTTGCGTTGACAAAAGTATAAACCTACATACACAAGACACTTGATCCTATACAACTATTTGTAGCCCATTACAAATATTTGTTCGAAGCGGAAATCACTGGAGTTATTCTTAATACGCAAATAAAACCCTCATCGGGTAAAAATTTAGGTTCTGAAGGCATAAATTGGTAAAAGCAATCATTTACATAATTTCAGCCAAAGACGACCCAGCTGCATTGAAACAAGAATGTGAAGATGGCTGGGAGAACCAAGGATTTACACAACCAATGGATTCTACGAAACTCGCATCCAAAGGACTTTAAGCCACCACCACTTTATCTCTGATTATAGACACCAAAGGAAGAAATGGGACTCAAAAATACAAAAAATTGGTATTAAAATTTTTGGTATTTTATAGCTAATAATTTTAAATAGCTTTCTCAATAGATAGTCTAGTGTTTTATTATTTAAAGAATTTTTTTTTTACTAAATAATCAAATACATTTTTTTTAAATTGTTCCCCACCCGTAAATCCTCCCTGTATAATGATATAGAATAAACTTTATTTTACATCAAAATAGTTACAAACTTAAATCTATGAGTAATGAATTAATGATCACGGAGCATGTACAAAAGGTATTGACAATGGTGGCTTTATCGCTGACAGCGATATCCACCAGACAACCTTAGGACGGACTGTAAGCACTTAAAATAAAAAGGGGTTAGTTTTCCGTTTGTTAAATTGTTCTAACCGTTAAACTCCGGTATGTACTCAAGACAATCACATTGATAACCCTACTATATCGCTCATTTGGTGCAACAACGGCGTAATTACACTTTTTTTCAAAACAAGTTTTATAATGTCAAAATGTGCGGAAAGACTATTTACATCGGGAGAAACATCATTTACGTTGATTTTATTCAATTATTTAGTTTTACTTTGTCACAAATGCAAATTTCCTAATTCGTTAGCGTTATTTTTTATATTGAATTCTGAAGCAACAGTGTCATATTTACAGGTACCTTATCTCATTTTTGCCTGTTACCTAGGTTATCTACAATGTACAGTGTAGATTTGGACTATAATAGAAACTACACATATTGAACTTACTTTAAAAACGATTAGAATCGTAATTAGAATCGCTAAAATGCCATACCATTAATGACTGCATCTCCTGTAAAATGTCTAAAAGTGTAATGACGCCATTGTTGCACCAAATGAGCGATCAGCCCAGACAGTTGCAGCCAATACCAAAGAAAACGAAAACAACACATTTCACCGCAAACCATCTTAACTGGCTTTAATCAATATTTATTAACACTCGTCCCAATACGTCAGAATCAATCGAAAAAGCTAAAAACGGCACGAAGCGCTCTTAATAACGACTTAACTGATAAATTGATGTTCAATTCCCTGCCATTACTTAATCGAAGAGCCGTGAATTAGTCTGCCCGCATATCTGTCTGTATGTCCCAACATCCCTCTAGAACAAATTGTCTCTAATATGTTATTAATTTACATACGAATGCTACTGGGTACTGGACGAATGGTTGGTCATGCCACTTGGAAGAGTCGTGGAAAAGTATTTTGCCCGCATCTTTTTTTGGGTGATTTTTAACGGTCTCAAAATTATGGTGTGTATAACTGTTGTGTTTGAGATACATATTTTATGCTTTGTCTAAGTCACAAGCCGTTTCTTGCGGATTTGTTCGCTTAGTTCATCTTACACGAATTATGTTTATTCTGTAATAACAATTAGCATATCGACGGCGAAATCCTAATTACTCCTAACTGTCGAAATAAGATAAAAAATGTCCTATCCTAAAAACTTAGGAAATTGACATGTTGGTTTAGTTAAGTGTTAACACCATTTAATTGAATGCAATTACAACTAAATATCCTTTTTGGAGATTTCAACAAAACGTGCAGAAATACACATTTAAATTATAATAAGCGCAAAAATTTTTCACGGAAAATTTCAGATAGTAGGTATTGGCATTGGGTCGATATACTATATTATCAGACCATGTAGGAGATGGTGGGACGACCTGAATGGCTTCCTTAAGAATTAGAAGGAGAAAGCAAGGAACCGTGATCATTGGAAAAAAAGGAGGGAGGCCTTTGCCCAGCAGTGGGAAAATATAGGCTAGCTATAATAATAATATATTATATTATGACACTTGGCTTCAGTAGTACACATTTTACAGATGATTTCACATAGGCCTACATGGGCACATATAAAACGTCAGAAGTTATAGTGCACGCTTCCAAATTGGTCGGTTCCTATGGAGAAGAACCGGCAAGAAACTCCATAGTTACTTAAAAAAAGCGGTTGATATCATCTTTCTTTCGATACAATTGCCAAATTCACCAAATAATACTATAATAATATTCCACAACTATCACACAACGCCGTCTAGTCCCAAGCTAAGCAGAGCTTGTGTTATGAGTACTAGACAACTGATATACATACTTATATTTTTCTAAATACATACATATATACATACATATATTTAGTCTATATGTCACCATGTGCCCCTTTTTAAATGGATATGGCGTAGCCTGTTGACAAATCATTCTAATGTTTGAGATTAAATCTTGCCTCAATCTTGTACCATCCTATAAAACTAAGGTCTAAAAATAGACAAGAACAGTTCCCACCGCAGCCCTCGGGAGGCAGGATATGTAACTAAAAGCCGGCTATCCTCGTGAGAAATTACATAAAAACCATAATGAACTATTATTATCTACACGTCATCATCTGGATTGTAAATCATTTTAAACATGTTGTACTGCATCTGTTTTAATAAATCTTTATTGTTATATGCTGCCGATGGTAATTACATACACACATACATAATACCAATTTGTTTTGTTATAAGTTTTCCGTGCATATGTATACATAATCTGTTATTCTATACAATAACTAGGCAATGTGTAGAACACCTAAAACATGTAAGTAATGCATGAAATATAATTTACTAGCTTCTCCCAGCGGCTTCGCCCGTGTGATAGCAAAAAATTATCCCAAGGGAACATACTGCCGGGATAAAAAATATCCTATGTCCTATTCCAGGACAAGGTCTATCCGTGTACCAAGTTTCATCAAAATCGGTTTTGAAATTTAGGCGTGAAGACGTAACAAACAAACAAACAAACTCACTTTCGCTTTTATAATATTAGTAAGAATTTTATACTTCGCCTAGGTATTCTATACATTGCTGAATGCGCAGCCGCTAATGTGTGTAAAAGACGACAGTAGAGAAGGAGGTGACGTAATTTAAGGGCACCCTGACCCGGACAGATTAGATTATTTTTATAACTACTCGGAAATAGAAGACAGACTTTAAACCCCGCAAATAGAAATAGGACATGAGTAATTGTAAGCTAATTACATTGTTTCTTATAACCAATGCAATCCCTAGAAATTGCATACATTACCTAGGTTAAGTACGTAATGGATAATAATATTCGTAATATTTCATACATTGCCTGGAAGTCCTAGGTGTTCTTTACATTGCCTTGGTATTGTATTGAATACCTGAATTATACAGATTGCCGGAAACATATTATACACATAATATAATACATTATTATCACTCATTAGCGACCAGGATGACATAACTCAAAAAACATGATTTTACAGACGACCACTAATTATAAGTATTGATAAATATATCCTCATAATCATTTTCTGTTAATTAAATGTTTTTATGCACAAAATATGACGCAATTTATGACTTATCAATATATATTTATCAACCCAATGTAGTTGCAGTAAAATTATATTTTGCAATATTTAATATCATAAATCTTAAATTTTTGAGTCATTGTCGTAAATCCATCCATACCTAATCCTTACTAATAATATAAAAGCGAAAGTGAGTTTGTTTGTTTGTTTGTTACGTCTTCACGCCTAAATGTCAAAACCGATTTTGATTAAAATTGGTACACAGATAGACCATGTCCTGGAATAGGACATAGGATACTTTTTATCCCGGAAGTATGTTCCCTTGGGATAATTTTATGCTATCACGCGGGCGAAGCCGCTGGGAGCAGCTAGTAAATTATAAACGTGGAAAGTAACTCTGTCTATCTGTTACGCTTTCACGGTTAAATTACTGAACCGATTTTGATGAAATTTGGTACGGAAGAAGCTTAAACTCCAAGGATAGACAGACATGTGCTACTTTTTATCCGTCTCCGATTTCGACTTCGAGTCCGCAATAACCAACAGTCAGGCGGACGAAGCAGCTGGTATAAGCTAGTTTATAAAAGTCACGTGTTATTGTGTTTGCAATCGAACTCCTCCGAAACGGCTTGACCGATTTTTATGAAATTTTTTGTGTAGGTAGATACATTTTGTAGGAGGTACTTTTTTATGATAGGAAATCATCCAATGTCTTCTCCCACTCTTGGACGGAGAAGGAAGGGCGTGCCAGTCTTACTGACTAAAACCCGCTTCTTTTCCCTCTTTTTCCTTGTTCCAGGAGTCTGGAGTTCACTTTCACTTAACCCATGGCCCCAGTAGGCTTCCTGCTGGGCTCCTACGTCTTGCTGACATTTCCTTAAGGCGCGCGTGAAACACAACGCGCCGTCGACGACTTGGGCTCGGTCCGGACGGTTGACAGACGACCGGACGGCGTGCTACTCCTTGCTCACCGTCCGCAAGCCTACGCCTACACTGTGTAAGAAGGACTTCAGATCCTATTTAAAACTGTCATCAATCAAGGAAATGTTCTAACAAAGGCACAATTTCATCCATTTCCACCTGTGTACCATGAAATATCCTGTTTATCAAACTAGAATCAACTAGGAAATCGAGTCACAGTTTCCATAATAAACACAACATCAACAGGAAACAAGTAATTCTATATTAAGACGAATGCAATGTTTATTTATATCAAACTGGATAGGAAATTGTTATATGTAATATGATGCTTGCGTTGTCAGTCACACAGCACATATTTTGTAAACAGTATTGAAAGTATGGTTTTAAAAATAATATTCTCTGGTTAAATAAGTCACCATACTTATCATATTTGGGACTAGCTGAAGCCTGCGATTTTTTTAGGTGGAAAAATTATCCAATGACATCTCTCGCGCTTGGGCGGAACGCGAGGGTGTGTCAGACTTTTACTGACCAAAATCCCGGTTATCGGACGGTCGGACGGCGAGCTACCCATTGCTCGCCGTCCGCAAACCTCAAAAATCTATATACTATGCTTGCGACTTAACAGCAAATCCAATTTGATAAAAATTTCAAGAATAATAAAATTTTGCCTTAAATGTCAAAATACTGATAATAATATTGTCAGTATTACGACATTTAATAATTAGCTTTCCAGAAAACACTATAAAAACTGTATACCGCGAAATTACCTCTAATTTTCTAAAAACTAATAAACGAATTAATACTCTAACATAAGGATATCAGCCCACTAGCTATCATACGTAAGGACTTCAAACCCTATCATTTCGATTTAAATTCACTCAGACAAAAAGCTCAGAATGTGATATCGCGTCATACTTGTAACATAGTGCATCGACCCACCACTGAGTGCCACCGAGGACCACTGAGTGCCATAGACTGAGTTATTACTTAGGTAATGGGTAAATAAGAGGCTTAGGTGCACTAGACTTAGGTGGCCACTGTACGCCATCTTGATTTATTCGTAACCGATTTTTGGTCGTAATTTTTTTGCAGTAAGCAGCGATTTTTTTCAGGCCAATGTGGGACTTGATGTGTTTAATTAGATATCAGAAAGACATTGATATAATGAGAAATAGAAAGTTAGATAATTATACTGAGTTATAAAATATCAGAAGGCTGAACTGGAATTGGTTAATGTGGGATTATGGGGATGGGGGAATAAAAAAAGCCCATCATCCACATTTACCTCCGATACGCTAAGTTGTATATTGATAGAGATCCTATTTTAACACCCAGAACTTTTTTTATTAGACTCGTGCTTGATCACTATCTCACCTGTTGGTGAGCAATGATGGCGTCGACGGTGGAGCATGGTTGCCTTAAAATTATTTTCAGTCTTCATATCAGAAGCAAATAAAGGTAAGTTTTAGATTGCTATACCCGGATACCTGTAGTTTTATTGATTGACTTAAAGTCAGTTTTAATTTAGTAGGTATTCGTTCAAAAGTATTTTTTATTTAAATACTTTTATATAACTGACTTTTTTGTGGGAAATCATCCAACGACTTCTCTTGCTCTAGGGTGGAGCGGGAGAGCGTATCAGACTGTTACTGACTAAAACCCACTTCTATGATCCTTTTTTGCCTTCTTTCGAGGCATAAGATAACACTACCGACAAATTTGACAGGTTTGACAAATAACATTTGACGGTATCAAATGTTATTTGTCAAACTTAATCGAAAACTATTGGTCAACTAACTTATTCACTTACATCTAAATCAAAATCAGCATACAATTTAATGTCCAACAACTCCAAGTGATTGAATAGCCCCCGAGCATTCGAGTCACACAAGCATTGATCAAATTGTTACGCTCTAGTGGGCGCAGTCCTTCACACAGGAGTGAATTGCTTTTTATAAAGACTAGTTTGTTGTCGCATCCAGTTGATATGTTGTATGAGATATAGGGATGTGCCTTTGCAGCAAGATTATTGTACACTGCTTTTGACTAGATTTTCTGTTATTATTTGTATCTCTTAGTTTTGTATAATAAGTTACTGATGTATTGAACTTGGTCAGTATGAAAGCAATATGATTGCCTCATCATCATCATCAACATCAGCCTTTTAATGTTCCTACTGCTGGGACTCAGGCCTACTCTCTATGAGAGAGAATGGGCCGTAATCCACCCCGCGGGCGCAGTGCGGATTGATGGATGTCACATATCTTCGAACTTTTGGTTCCAAGACATGTCGGTTTCTTCACGTCGCTAATTGCCTCAGTGGTTGAACAATTGGATGCTGTCCTGTATGTCGCGAGCTCGATTCTCGCTCGAAACAAAATATTTGTATGGCCTTACAGGTAATTGTTCCGCGTCAGGGTGTCTGGTGTATGTGAGTTTACATGTTTTTGGACGCTCCCAAGATATAGGAGTAATTCCTAGTGCCAGGCAACATTTTGTTAAGAAAAGTGTGATCCTCTAAATATTTGAATCTTTAGTTAATTACTCACGAATCAATGACTGATTTGATCAGATTGTTATTTGAATTAGGAGATAATCCGAAGAATCGCCCAACCCAAGTGGCAGTGGGCAGGGCATACTGCTCGCAGAACATCTGTCTTGGAGGTTCTGGAGTGGTTACCACGTACTGAAAGACGTATCTTTGGTTGGACTCCCACAAGGTACTCAGACAGTCGTGGGAAACCAATAGGGAGAAATTTGGTCGAAGCCTAAGTCTAGCAGTCTCTTGAGAGCTTTTGTCTGAAACAGTGATGAACCCCACGTAACCGAAAGAAGCGGGGGCAAAAAACAAAAAGTAGATTCAATATCACATTACACGACAATAATAAAAATATCAATAAAAAGTATTAGCAAATGTATGTTGTGATGCATAGTATTTTCTTCAAATGTGTGTTGAAAAACATCGTATCTCTAAGATCTGAACCGAAGTACAAACTACAATTATAAGAACTTGTAAAAAGATTATTTTTAGCGACACGACACTAGTGCATTTTTAGCTAATTTCTCATTACACTGAGGTCATATCGGTCAATTCTATTTTTCGCTCAGTTACACTGAACTGCAAATGTCGGTATTTACTGTAATTAAGGATCCATTCATGACGGCCACGAAAATACAATTGAGTTTAAATTGGCACTGCACATGACAAGTTTCAAGACTATTTTGGCAAACTTGTGAAAAATATTTTAAGAAGGTTATTTTATTTTTATCACCACTGATAACGTTGTCGGGAGAAAAATATTTTCCATTTACGCTTGAAACGAGTTTCTGTCAATAGAAAACTATGACTGTCAATTCGGGCCTAATAGGTAATAGAAGGATCATATACATAGGACATACAACGTGTAACGTTAAATGCGCAAAACCTGAAAATAGTTTGGTAAGAATAAGGAGCAGAATCAATTGAACCACTTTTTAATTTGAAAAAACTCTTCATTAAAAATGTTGCCCTGTCTATTTATTAATAGGTCAAGTCATCACGTCTGCAAACCCGCCCAAATAGGTAAACAAACTCAAATGGTTGTAATCCAATCAAATTTTCTCATATGCGGGATGATAAAAGTTCTTATTTCGATGCAGATATGAATTTTAAACAAACTAAAACTGCACATAAAACTTTCAATTTTTTTTTGTTTTTTTTTTTCTTACAGAATTAGGTCTGAGGTTATGCGCATTTAATTTTACACGTTGTATATAATATAGGACATATATGTATGTATTATGAATTTAACTCATTATTTACAAGATAAAAAGGTAATATAAGGTAACTTCGTACCGCTTAACAGTTAATGAAAGCAGTAAATCTTTCGATATAGTCAACCTATTGCGATGAAACAAAGCCTAAGTAATATATCAAGTTACACACAATTTTAATGTATAAAAATTATCTACATTGATTTCATACATTTTACGAGATGCGCGCATAATTGAAAACTTCTACAGATTTATTATATGTATAGATAAGTTTTAACATCTGTATGTAATCTATGCCCATTACAATAAAGCCATTGTGATTCTTACATAGCATAATATAGTATAATCAACCTTTTAATGTTCCCACTGCTGGGACTCAGGCCTCCTCTCTAAGAGAGGGAATGGGCCGTAATCCACCACGTGGACCCTTAGCGGGTTGGTGAACGTCACATGTCTTCGAATATTTGGTTCAAGGACATGCCGGTTTTCTCACAATGTTTTCCTTCACCGTATTGAGAGCAGTGGTGATGAAATAAATTACACAAAGTAATGCGCCTGGCTGGGTTTGAACCCGCGACCTACAATTCGTAAGTCGGGGCCGTTATCACTCGGCCACCACTGCTCTAATTGATTCTTACCTACTCCTCTACAAATACAATATTCTCTATCCAAACAAATCTCCTCTCAAGATAGTCTAACAGAAATTCTAATAGGTGCCCACAATATTTTCCACATTACAGGACAAGATCTCAGCGCATAACATCACTAACCAGAGAGAATGTCATCGCGGAAGTGCGGTCTGGCTGTCAGTTGCAACCACAGACTCGTTGGCACATGGTATCTATGGTCGACTACTGCATATATACGCTGCGCCTGTGTATCAGGGTTATTGGCTTGGCGTGTGAAACGACTGGCTATTGGCTAATAGCTCGTCTGGTGGGTACATATTGATTATATGCGAGATTTATTTTCTTGTTAGTGATGGGAAATAATTAAAGGCTAAAACGACTTTAACCCTTCAGATACCGTCAATTAGAGACACAATAGTAAGACAATAGATGCGCGGCCACCGGTGGTCGCTTGGGGATTCATGAATTAAATTATAATGTTAAGTTGAACATCGATGCTGAATGAATGACTAGTTATTATTTTGAGATATTTAAATGTATGTTTCACTAAACCATTTTCTTTACCTATAATGTAGAAAAGTATCTAAAGTCCAACGCGTATTATGCGCGTGAAATACAGCTAATAATGTGCTAGT
Source organism: Mythimna lalbum (assembly GCA_949319445.1). NCBI lineage: Eukaryota > Metazoa > Arthropoda > Insecta > Lepidoptera > Noctuidae > Mythimna > Mythimna lalbum. The sequence continues at coordinate 10,148,086 of OX439357.1, read as the reverse complement.
TGTTTTTTCGATTAAAAGGAGATTGCCCACAGTTTTAAATTATTCCCAAAACAAAAAGAAAATAGTAATTTTACAAAATAATTACATTTTTTAATGTCAGATTTGTTTTCTTATTGTGAACCGGATTTACCCAAAATACACTGGTATATATCATCATCATCTTTATCATCATCATTTCAGCCGAAAGACGTCCACGGTTGGACATAAGCCACCTCCAAGTGTCGCCACAATGAACGGTCCTGTGCGTCTAGCATCCTTCGGATTCTAGCAACCCTTACCAGATCATCGGCCCATCGGCTGATATCTATACTACCTATATATTATAATCGGCATCTATATGAAAGAATTATCGCAGCACTGGAATGCAAAGGGCAAATGAATGAACACAGGTGGGTTTTCGTCGAAAGAAAGTGTGACTCTCTCTCTCGTCCCATCCAGAGCGTAGGAGTTATTTGACGATTACCCAACTCCAAACATTTTATACTAGTCACAGCAAATGTTATTACCCAAGGTACGCTCAACGCATGGCCACATAACCCCTATCAACCATTCCCATCATATACTACCCACCACAATCAAAGCTGTCAACGGTTAAAAACCCATAAAAACGCGTCAGAAATTAAAGTACTTATCTCATGGTAGTGGCATTAACACAGATCTGTGACCATAACCTACGTTACTGGGGTCAATGTCGTTGCCATGGCCTGTCGACTGTATATCACGGTGTTATGGGGTAAGGGCTAGGTTATACTGAAATCGTTTGAATGGGTTTTGATAGTTGACAACAATTTTTAGAATGGGTGCAGTAGTTTCTGGTATTATTCTTTATGTACAAATTTGCTAATTTTACCTTCACAATATTAGTGTAGCTGAATAAAGGATACTAATGAGGGTTGTGGGAAATCGATGAATGCTAGACGCACAGGACCGGTCATTGTGGCGACACTTGGGGAGGCCCAGCAGTGGACGGCTGTCGGCTGAAATGATGATAGGGAGTCTTATGATCAGTATTGGACGTCTCTCGGCTAAAATAAAGATGAATAAATTCAAAGACGACTGGACCGATTTAAATAAATTTTTATGAGTGGAATAATTAATTGAATTAGGTACATGCTATATATTTTTTTACTTTCACGCGGCCAACAATTTTGGTTGCTCGCGTGTAGAGATGTCCCGTTGCCGGCAATAATATTCCACAACTATCACACAACGCCGTCTAGTCCCAAGCTAAGCAGAGCTTGTGTTACGGGTACTAGACAGCAATATTGCCCGAAGTATGAATATTAGTGGCAATATTCCCGTATTGCCGGCAACGGTACATCTCTACTCGCGTCGTATATTATTCATCTTTAACAACTAATAATTTTAAAAAACTGGTGCGATTTACTATCAACGATTGCAATACTTCTTGCCATCCATGGAGCCAGGGGCGTAGCTACCGCTGTATCAGCCATATCAATGATATAGGGCCCCAAGCTACGGGGGCCCCGCTGTATGTAAAAATTCGTAACATGTTAACGCCAAACTTCAATTAGGCCTACGGTGTAGATAAAAAACCTCGATAACTTTTGATATGGGGCCCCTTTGGGACTAGCTACGCCCCTGCTGATGAAGCACAACAACTGCCATCAGGCAGGATCGCAATCAAGCAAATATCATTTAAAAATGGAACAAACCTAGACAACCGCCACTGTACACAGCACCTAACTATAATCTTGGAGCCAACGACGCGCGTCCACATCGCCTCTAATGGAATCTCCGCCACGCATTGCGTTTGTCGAGTTTTCGTAGTAATGAGCCACTTTAGAGCTCTTCAACATAGGAAGCAGTTTACTTTAATACATGTCTTTGTATAGGAAGCTAGGTTAAAACCGTTTCATTCAGATAATGGTAGTCTTTAACTTCTAAAGATGCTTTTTAACGGAAGGCAACTCTTGAGAACAGAGCCCGATTTGCCGCCGGTCGCTGTCGCTCTCTGATTGTAAAATTTCTTGTACAATGGGTTATTGGTACTAACACTAGATAATAAGTTATTATTTTAATTCATGAATCCCCAAGCGACACCCGGTGGCCGCGCATCTATTGTCTTACTATTGTGTCTCTAATTGACGGTATCTGAAGGGTTAAAGGCTTTATGGATCGTTTTATGTCTGAAATAAATTTAATTCTAGGTATTCTGTTCTAAAGAGACCTTAAGAAAGCCCAATTGCCAAAACCGACAACCCAGGACAGAACAACCTGGCGCCGTAGAGTGAGGAGACCCGACCCCAGATAACGGGAACAGGGACGGAAGAAGAAGATTCTGTTCTAATTCAAATCTACTGCTGGGCAGTCAGCTGAAAGATGGCCACTATTGGGCATTGGCCTCACTCGAGTGTCGCCATACCGACCGGTAAACTGTGCGTCTCACATCCATCAGATTCCCGGCAGTTAGTTTATATGATTGCATTTTTAGCAGCTAATCGCTAGGCTATAGGAATGCTAGAAAGAATTAACATGACCTTGGAACACAGGGCAACTGAAGGTACACTATTAGGTTTTAGTAAGTAAAAGACTTTCTCTGGCAGCTCCTAGACAGGAAGAAGTATACGTTAGCTTTATAAGAGCTTTATAAAAGCTGAATAATTTGTTTATTAATATCCTACCGTGGCGGATAAGCCATGTAGCAAGAGTAGCAAATGTTACAGCCCCCGCGCATTCGGGGGCCCCGCATATTCAAGGATCCTGTACTTGAACGCAAAAAGAATTTAGTTGAACTATATAAATATATCGAAATCCGAATGCAGCTGATTATTTAATTAGATTTCCCTCATTACCCTACTTTTCACGTATCTTACCCAATCTTAAATAAATATTTAATAGGTTTATACAGGGGCCCCTTGGTCGAGTTTTTTACAAGTCCCGCGCTGATTAATCCGCCACTATATACCTCTAGTATGATCTACGCGTGGCAATGCCTCTGTGGGCAATGCCACCAGCATTTTAACATCACGGAGGAGCTTTTTGAAACCATATTTCGGATTGTTTTCAGTTAGTTTTAATTAATGAAAGATTTATTATTTATTTGTTATATTTTTGTACCTATATACAATGTCTAACGTTAAATGCGCAAAACCTCAGACACTCCAAATGATTTTTAATGTAATTGACCTAAAACAGTGAGAAAAAAATAATTTAAAAAATAATTAAAGGTTTTATTTATGTGCAGTTTTAGTTTGTTTAAAATCAATATCTGTATTGAAATAAGAACTTTTATTATCCCGTGTGTGAGATATTTTTGATTGGACTACAACCATTTGTGTTTGATCACCTATTTCGATGAGTTTGCGCACGTGATAGCTTGACTTATTCATAAATAGACTGGGCGACATTTTTAATTAATATTTTTTTCAAAAATGTAAGCTATATTAAAAAGTGGTTTAATTGATTCTGCTCCTTATTCTGATCAAACTATTTTCAGGTTTTGCGCATTTAACGTTACACGGTGTATAGTTAGTTACCTATAGTAAGTATTTAACCAAAAACTAAAACAAAACGAAAGAATTACGAAACTATAGTAACAAACCTTACTAAAGACCAGCCTACAACTCACAACAAAGTAATAAATACCACTAAGTTGTCTTTTACAACGTAAGAAGCAATCTGTGTCAATGCCTGATGTATTAATATGTGCCTCCTAGGCAATAAAACCCAGTGATTCTGTGCGCAATATTAGTGTTACAATACATTTGTACGAACTGTGTGTGGTCCTTTGTGTGTGGTCTTTAGTTTTGATTGTACTAACTGATTGTTTTAGGGCCATTACTTAGAAAGATGTTAGAGATGTAGAAGAATCAAATAGTTATAGAATAGAGGTATACTAATAATCGACTTCTACGATGTCCCTCACACCGTTCCGGCCGTGGTTCCGGGCTGATCCACTCCTCCTTTTTCGTTCAAGCGATATCTCTTTGGAATGCCGATTTTCTTTTAAGGTTAAGGCACGAGAGCATATTCGCAAGATGTTGGTAGTATCATCATCGCAATGATTTCTTTTTTCACTATAGCTTTGTTTATTTATATGTATGTATCTAAGAATGTATTTACTATTGTATTTGTTTCTCATTTATTAAGTTGCACCTGCCATGTTATGTTTCTGCACCACCCCAAAGGTCGACTGGCAGATAATGCCTAAGGCATTAAGTCCGCCTTTGTACAACTCTGTGCATAAAGCTTTAAATAAATACATAGAATAGAATTACTTTTATTCAGAACAGACACAGCACAACAGTTGTAAACATAAAAAAAAAAAATAACAAGAGTACAAAGTGCGTCGAGCGTGCCCGCACCGAAACGGACCACCTCAGCATTTACTGGGCGTTAGACACCCAGCGCTGATTTTCAGATGGCACCCCGCAGTGACGCACGGACTAGTACTACTATATCTTAGATAGTAATCTTTACATTATCTACATGACAGTAGAAAATATGTAGCCTATCACTAATGGGAAGCTTGCCGTCTGACCATCCGGTAACCATCCGGACCGAGCTCAAGTCATCGACGACGCGAAGTGTTCCACACGTGCCTCAAAGAGATATCAGCAAACCATGGGAACCCAGCAGGGTCGAAGCCTACTGGGGCCAAAGATTTTGAAGAGACAACCACGTACTAGCAGAAGACGCAGCGCTGAAAAGTCCACAAGATGGAACGATAACCTGGTGAGGGGCGTAAAAATCCGATGGATGCGAGACCCACAGGACCGGTTATTGTGGCGACACTTGAGAGTGCCCTATGTCCAAAAGCAAACGTCTATTGGCTGAAATAATGATGCAGATAGTGGTACATATTATTTTTTAGTTCGGTAGCCAGTTAACGGATAAATTGGTAACATGAACTGACAGGACGCTCCCTTCCGCAATCGGATGTGTCCGTCACGGCTGATCGAACTGATCATTCTGGACTGCCCAATATATCTACTCTTGTGTGACAAACAGTACGTGTATTTTGCTGTTGTCATGCTCATACAATTTAGGGTTAACTAACAGTTCAATTGCCATAAACTCCTTTATGAAGAAATAATAATTTGTCGCGTTATAAATAAAGGTTTCAAAAACCAAATCCAGTCTTTCTGCGCATATCTGTTTAATTTGTTTGCTGTCACGGTCAATCTTTCAGGCTGTCCAACCGTCCAGCGGTGACCGTCCGGACCGAGCGCAAGTTATCGAAGACCACCATGGGTTAAGTGAAAATGAACCCCGGGCCCTGGAACGCAAGGCAAGGAAGGACAAAGGACTGGGTTTTAGTCAGTAAAAGTCACACGCGCCCTCTTGCAACACCCAAGAGCGGGATAAGTCATTGGATGATTTCCCACCTATATAAAAACGGTCACTCTTTCAAACGTTACAAGAACTTAGTAGATACCATAGAAATTTCTGATCAAAAAACTCATACTCTACATAAAGTAAAAAGACTCATACTCTAAGCCTCTTTAGGACACTTCCTTCACATCAACTCAGACACCATAACAACGAAAAACCCTTCAAGTCTCTAAATAACAAGCAATGACAACAAGATTGAATCAGGAGGAAATGACTTAAAATGTAAGAGAATTAATTGTCTAAAAATAAATTACCCGAAGTACTTTTACGTATAACAAAAATTACTTCAATTTCTACAAAAATCATCCTTTTAAACAATGGCATATCAAATTACTGTCCTCGACAAGTCTTCAAAAAATCACTGTCTGTCTCCACATTTTATTCTCTGACAGAAAAATTAAAATCCCCCTTCGTACTGCCATAATACGAGCCTGTCACGGCTCGGTAGCCTGAGACAATGCGACAGGATGTGACAGGGACTATACTGGTTTGTCATCTACCCTATTGTGTGGTATCTAACGGATTAATTACAATTACGCATTGTTTTACGTTTTTTAGAAGATTTCGTGACGGTTTTAAAAGAAAATGTGGGTTGTCATGTAAATTGGTTTTATTAAAAATATTAGCATATTTAAATAATGATATACAACGAAACGTGATTGTAGGGTCAAAATCCACGGTGCGTACTGTTCCACGCGCGCCTCAAGGAGATTTCGAAGCCTACTGGGGCCAATGGATTGTTTCTGAAAGAAAAACTCGACCCTGGGATGAAGGCAAAAAAGGAACAGGAGTGGATTTTAGTCAGAAAAAGTCTGACAAACCCCTTGCGCTTCTCCCAACAGCGGGGGACGTCATCGGATGATTTTCCCATCTAAAAAAAAGGGCTCAGCCCCCCTAACCAAGTTGCTAATCTGCAATAGTTAACGCTAATAGTAAGCTTCAAATGTACGGGAATGACGCGCTCTCAACGCTCAGTCACGTGGTTAGAACAAAACAATTGGCGGCAAGGTCAACTCGAAGCGTTCGACGCAAGCGAAACGATTGTAACTTGGCTAGGGGCCTGGTCTAAAACCGCGATGCATGTAATCACATCACGCCGTAACGTTGTTGAAACCTCTACGGTCCGGACTAAGCGTTTCGCTTCGTCGTTTATACCGCGTACATCGAAGGACTGAAACAATTTGCCTGCTGCAGTCTTCCCGTCCGATTATAATTTAGGTGTCTTCAAGGTTAGAGTGAATAAGCTCTTAATACACTAGTGCGCCTCACAATCAACGATTGCATCACTGCTTACCATCAGGTGGGATCGCAGTCAAGCACTAGTTTATATCAGATAGAAAAAAAATAACGAAATAAAGCGCTTTAAAGAGCAAAGTTTTCTAACGTCCGGTCCTGTTTTCACTGTTTACATTTTTATTCTATAAAAGCCGACTCGTCGGTCCTGTTAATTAAGTCCAAGCATTAATTACAAGCAATTAAAGACGTATCTCATCTCAGATGTCACGATTTAATAACATCCGCCAACTTCATTATCTTTTTTACCCTTACATATTATAAAACAAAGTCTGTCCGTCTGTCTGTCTGTTCGGGATAAACTCAAAACATTTTGAAAGTATTTTCATGCGGTTTTTACCAATAGAAGTCGAAAAATGTGTCGTGAAGAAAGGTTACATGAGATCGATTAATCGAAAAATCGATATTACAATAAAATAAAAATAATAATTGTACTCCTGATTACTTACTAGTCCTAAAAAACAATCATGTGCACTGGACTAGACTGTTCAGTCAGGACCCAGTACCTACAGGATAACCAACGGACCGATCTTTAGAAAATCGATGTTTCAGAACTCGATTTTTCAGACTTCGATTCGAATCTATTCGTTGTTTTTTCTCAGGGTATTCAGCTAGGGAAACACCGGCCTTAATTCATGAATCCCCAAGCGACCACCCGTGGCCGCGCATCTATTGTCTTACTATTGTGTCTCTAATTGACGGTATCTGAAGGGTTAACTAGTTACAACTACCGAAAAAAAAATTTACGTGTAAAATTGTTTTTTTGTTTTTAACCATTAGTAAAATAAATACCTATCATTTATTAATCATTTGAAAAATCGATCTTCTTTAGGCAGAACAAACATCCCTGATTTTGATGTACAATACATGCATATTATAATAAAGACAAGCTGTGAATTTTAAAGTTTTGTAGCACTCGGGCAAAACTGGGGCGAATCGCTAGTTTATATGGTATAAACGTAACTTGTTCTTCGTTGTACTTGAGCCAGATAATTGGGTCTTGAGGCTAAGCAATTAGATAATTATTATGTTATATAACGTAAGTTTTTACCTAGTAACACATAGAGATTGTAATTATGATAGAAAAAGTAAGAAAGTAGCTTGGTGTCGGGTTAGTTTCTTAGAAATCTATATCAACGCACAGCTGATACTACTGAGTGAGACTAGGACTGTGAAATTTTGCTCAAGGCTTCTTTTTGTGACGTAAGCGAGCACTAAGAGAGGATTTTTATAATCTTTTATTTAGTTTCACCTGTCACGATGTTCTCCTCCTTTGCTAGCATTACTGCTTCGCAGAAGGAGGTGACCGCCTGCCACTCCTCCTCGCTCCAGACCATGCATGGCCTGAACCAAGGCCCGGCGCGAGAGGTCTCCGCCGCCGATCGCCCCCACAAGGGTACGGCGATGCTCCGCCCATAATCTCTGGATTTGAGGCATCCATCCACTTTATTCTTTTACTGTATCAAATCGGTATAAGTGCATATTTAACTCTACCTAATTCCGACCTCTGATAATCAGTCAACCACTGCCTACCATGCCATCAAACTCACTTTCTAACAAACACTAAAATGCCAATCACCCATCGACAATTTAACATTAACCGGAAATCAAATCACCGTGACCCGATACATCCTGAATGGGTGTCAGTCTGTCGGTAGCGAATTCGATTCCTGCGCGACGCTCGAATAGCCGCAGACAATGGTCGATGGCTACAATGACAGTCTACACAATGGATGATGGGGCAATGGTAATGGCAGTCAATGGCGTGATTCCATGTATTGTCTTGTCTTATGGGTTTAGTTCTGATGGGGTTTTTATGGGTCATTGATTGGACTTTAGAGTCGATAGGTGTTTAGGCAAGTGAAGATAGGAGCTATATTTATAGAATTTGATCAATTAGAAACATTTAAAGAAAATTATTTTAAATGCAACTAGAAAAACATATAGCATAAGCATAATCAGCCTTCTAACGGGCCCACTGCTTGGACACAGGCGTCCACCAAAACGGGCAGGAAAGTCTCGCTCCCATTAAAATACCTTAGAAAAGGGGTAACCAGTTGATGACGTTGTCCGTACCTATACCTTTATCGATTTATTTTGAAAATGGGAAATCATCATGTAACTTTTCCCGCTCTGGTTGGAGCGAGAGGTAATATACGACTTTTACTGACCAAAACCAACACTGCTACGATGTTATCTATATCTATCTAAATCTATACTTATTATAAAACTGTTGAAGTGAAAATTCTGTACACTGAAAATATCAAAAAATAAATGGCAGTGGGTGTTAATAGACCGACACCGAACCCAAAAATGTGATTAAAAAATTTTTTGTCTGTCTGTCTGTCTGTTTGTTCAGGATGAAACTTGGTATAATTATTGTTTAATATCCTGGGCACCACACTAGGTACTTTTTATCCCGGAAAAGTATATACAATAAAAAACAAACCTAATTTTGCGGTTCGATCCCTAGACCCATTACTGTACCAACCGAAAATAATAAGTTTGTCGACGAAGAAAATACATTAACGGTATTTGTTGAAGATGTTGGGAAAAAATAAGCCGACAGGGGAACAGTGTTACCCCGAATGAAGCCGCTGGCAAAAGCTAGTAATATAATAAAAATAACTTACGCAATCATTCGAACATAAGGATATCTATACCACCTAGCCATACTAAGCAATCAAACGCAATATCCTCCAGCAAATGATCTCAATATCTAACGATATACTGATATTCTAAAACAAAAAGGCTGTTGCGCGCAAATCCTTTCATTTTTACTACATCCGAGCCAGATTGCGATCCACCACATTACGTTATACAACGTGCGAGTAGATGCGCTAGCGCAAGTGCAATCTGGCAGCTAGGGTTGCTACTCTGAACTTAATAAATGAATTTTCAGAAAATATGATAAAATGGGGTGAATGAGAGACGCACAGGATCGATCGTTGTGTCGACGCTTGGGGGAGGCATATGTCCAACAGTGGACGGCTTTCGGGTGAAATGATGATGATGATGAAAGTAGATGCAGTTGCTTGTCTCGCTACTTCTAACTGCTTTTTCTATCAGATCACTCCTTACACAATCTATCCAGGTATACCACGGCTATCAGAACAATCCCGGAAATACGATAACGATCTCTAGCAGCACCTTACTGGATTACACATCCTTCTCCCGAGCACTTTTGCTCTTGCGAATCTCAACTCAAACCAACCAATAAAGCCAAGAGAGAGGTGGGAGCTCTGTTCCTTGTCAGTGTTCACTACGATCGGCCAATACAGGCAAGCCGGAGATGAAGAAAAAGAAATCTCTTGGCAGAACGGGTCCGTAGGGTCGCTAATGCCCATCAGTTCGTCACAAAACTGCTATGCGGATTGTATCTCTCTTAGTCATGGCCCCTCACGTTAACTTTATTATTATTTTATTATTGATAGGCTCGCGTTTCACCGTGATCGCTTACCATGATGTGGTTTACGATAAAGTACGCTTGCCTAAAAGTAATACAGTATATACTCTTGACTCCTTCTCATAAAATATTGGGCCAAATCTTTTCTTGGCACAGCCCTACCGGTAACGGAAATTACCTCACAAGTCACAATCTACCAGATATAATGCATCTCACACGCATTCCTGCAGCAGGCAGCGACAAAGAAATCGTTTCTAGTAACGCATAACGCGCTGCGCACGCGTCTTATAGCCAATTTGAGGTGACGATTACATTCGGTTACGATCGGGCATCATCGGAGATCATCGGGTAATAAAGGGCACGTGATTCAGGCACGCAATTATCAAGTATTACGATCATGTGTAGGTAGTTTTGAGTTATTGTTATGCGGCGATTAAAATTGTGTGGGTAGACATGACACTTTTGACATCTGATAAAAGCGTTGTTTTGACAAGTTGTGTTGATTACATCGTAAACGCATAAGACTAAATGCATGAATGCAGTTGTCATGCAATTAGGCTCACGAGATTAATAATATAATATGTTACTACTACTCTTAATATGATTTAAAAGTGTGTCCTAGGAGTATCCTGCACGTTCTTCTTCATATAGATCTACGCTTTGGAACGTGCATTTTGACTGGCCGACATTTTGACAATTCAAAAGTGCCTGTAATTGGTCTATTTGAAATAAACGTTTCGTTCTGATTATTATGTTTTTATATTAAGGCCGGACGCACACATTCAGTTTTCGATTTAGGTTTGCCGATCAGGAATTCAGATTCGGAAACCTAAATGCTCTTATCACACGTTCTTACTTTTTCCGAACGGAAAAAAACCTGACATCCGTTTCGAATTTTTTTACCTTGCGTCTCTCGCGGATTCCCGAATATGAATTCCTGATCGGAAAACCTAATCCGGAAACCGAATGTGTGCGTCCGGCCTTGGATTACTTCCATAACTTCAAAATGAAAATCCCACTCTAAAACAATAGGCCAGTCAAAATCGACATTTTTCGACGAACAATTTTTTATATGTTGTTAAGATTCTTGAAAGTAGTTTACACCCAAGTTTGTAACCCTGAAAACCCTATTGCTACCCCCATGGTGCTCGAAAAACTGCGAATATTTTGGCACTTTTTTTAGTTATTTCGAAAAAACTACCCTAACGAAGAGCCTGCTTATACCTTGCTATGAAAAAAATATTTTCATTAAAAACTTTTTTTTAGAAGCAAGCACCGTAATACTCATAGTCAACAGAAAATACAAGACTTCTCATTCCGGAACACGACAGAGGCGTCAAAGACACAGCTTGTTTAACATAAGTTCTCCAAGTGAGGTGACGAAACTGATGGTCTACCTAATGATGATGACTCAGCTTCCGACCATACACATTAGGCTTTGCAGCCTTATCTTTCTAGTCATTACTGGGGCAGGCGGTGTGACGAGCCCGGCGACAATTGTTAGGCTGTGTTTATAACATAGCCTTTAATGTTCCCACTGCTGGGAATCTGGCCTCCTCTCTAAGAGAAGGGATGGGCCGTAATCCATCACACGGGCCCAGGGCGGGATGGTACCAACCCACACTTCGCAAGAGTTTTACACAATTTTGTTTGTTATTGTACAAATAAAATATAAGTCTGATTTTATATTTTACTAGCTGCTCCCAGCGGCTTCGCCCGCGTGATAGCAGAAAATAATCCCAAGGAAACATACTTCCGGGATAAAAAGTAACCTATGTCCTACTCCAGGACATGGTCTATCCGTGTACCAAGTTTTACAAACAAACAAACAAACTCACTTTCGATTTTATAATAGATAGATACTCGTAGATAGATAAATATTAGTAAGGAAGTAAGGATTCACATATAGGTTAATGTTATATTTTTATTATTATTTTATGTATTTTTATATTTAGTAGTAGGTGTATGTTATAATAGAGTTTAGCTTTAGATTTTTAGGTAAGTAAGTGTTAGCCATAAGAAGTTTTTTTTTTTCAATTATTTTTAAACCACTGTTGTATTGGCCCTGTGAAAATAGTGTGTGTTTATTAATAAATTAATAATATAGAGCTGAAGAACTGAGTAATTTTTCCTACAGGTAACGAGAGCTTAAATCGTACCATTATATGTATTTTCATAAGCTGTCCTCAGCAGTTTCAACCGGTTACTGTTTCGCTCCTATTAAGGGATACTCGTGGTCCTAGAATACAAAAGGCAACTGAAGGAATAAAGGTGTGGTTTTAGTCAGCAAAAGTCTGATATACCTTCCCACTTCATGGTGCGGAAGATGTCATCGGATAATTTACCAGCTCAAAAAAGGAACATAAAAATTCTTTATTACGATTTTTTTTTCCCTAGCCCTATGAATACAGCTCTACAATCTATATATAAGTAATCAGTGCAGTCTGATAAACGAGTAGTTAAGTGCAATAATTGTGTATGACGGCGTCAGAGTTCAAGGTTTTCACTTGTCATAAAAATGTGCATTGTTCATGCAGTTGTAGGTATGCGATAATTTCTATAGGAAGTGCATTTTTATGCGCACTGGGAATGATTTGTGGGATCAATGCGTGGAAATATGAGGGGTTGACATGATGGATTCTTTTGTTCAACTGGTGGTCGGTGTCAATGATTCTTATGATTGATTAGACGACAAGAGTGTAGTGTAAATCTGATCATGAACTTTTGAAGGCATTCGTTGTTGAGCATGTGTATTGCATTATTATGTTATTATTATTATGAGCCCGTTATATAACACTGCAGGGCAAAGGCCTGCCTTCCGTTACTCCATTATTTTCTGTCCTTAGCTACTTCTGCCCAATCTTTGAGGAAGAAGTCCAACTCGTCACGCCATCTCCTTCTGGGCAAACCGCATCGCCGCCGCAAAAATATTTGGCGAAAGCAACTACTGACTGGATTCCGAAATGGACACTGTTACAAACCTTATTTTATTTCAACGATATGATAAAATTAATAAGTAGCTAATTTTCGGTAGTCAAAAATTTCAATTTTGCAGGACGCGCTCGAGTTATTATATAGATATACAGCCTCACGCCAGGAACGATAAAGCTTCATTAACATAAGCGAAACTACGGTAATCCGAAAAAAAACTTAAGTAATCAAAACCGATAAAGTTACTAAACTAAAAGTAACTCTTAGTTTCAAAATAAGTTACTAAACCTTAAGGCCACCTTATGAAATCTTGCTATTTGTATTTCACTTTTATAAATCTAATTTTTAACCGAAACTATCCGAAACTCACAGATAATCCGAAATAGTTTCATATTCGAAATCGGTACAGTAATCCTATATTACGGATATAGAAATAATATTATTGTTCCAGATCCGAAATTATAATATCCATAACCTTCCTGGTAGATACTGCATGTGATACACAATACCTACATGTTTAAACGAGCATAATTAAGTCCATAATAATATATGTAGGTAATGCTTGCATTTGGTTTATGTTCATGATTTGCAATAAGGAAAATATTCAGATCTATTTTAGTGATGTTTGTTAAACATCAAGTGCATGAATCGTATGTTAAGTGTATTTTTATTTTTATCTTTTTAATACGTACTTTCTGTATTTTTTTTCCTTTAAATTATTTATCTACTAATATTATAAAGAGACTAAGTTTGTTTTATTTGTTATTAAGAGATAATTACTGGTCTGATTGCTAAAATTTTTTTACCCATAGAAAGCAGCTTTATTCTTGAGTGACATTGGCTATACTATGACTTCCACGTCACGTTGCGGTGCTGTGGCACGTTACGTCGTCGTAACGTGTTTTTGTGTTTGATACCTTAGGCACTAGTTTGCAATAAACTTAATTAACGTATGAAAATGCCAATTTGTAATATCGCAGCTTTCTATAGCGTCCGTCCCCATAGCAACAGCGAACCGTCTCCACGTGTATATGTGTCTGTATATCGATAAATGTTTACGACTGTTTTATGCGCTTGCACATTTGATGCGCTGCTGCGTTTGTCCTGAATGACAGGGCAGCTACGTTTATGTCGCCTTGACCTATTTCTGATCACACTTTACTAACGGTTCCGATATAATCTTAATGGAATATGACATTACAATGACTATTTTCATCGTCATCATCATTTCTGTCTAAAAACGTCCATTGCTGGCCTCTCCCAATTCTCACCACAACGACCGGTCCTGTGCATCTCAGATCCATAAGATATCTGTGACCATTACCAGGTCATTGGAAGCGTTGGAAGGGGTATACCCTTCCCCTTGTTGGGAGGCCTTCCAATAACGTTGCGTCTTCCAATGCGCGATCGCCACTCTTATTGTATCAAATAAATATTCTATCTATCTATCTATCCAGCAGCTCTTGTCCCCATCAACCATCTGTACTGCGAGCAATGTGCCCAGCTCACTGCCACAAGGTAACAATGATGTTTCAAAAATATACACTCACCCACAGCTATTACAAGTAAATATCATAGTTACAAGTTGGAACTTTCTACACAAAAAGTCCATCTATTAAGTTACCAACCTAGCCTATACCATTACCAGCCTATATCATTTAAATTCAGACTTAAAAATACATTTTCTACAATATTCATAACTTCAATCCTAATCCAAATTCGTACATTCAATTCATATTTCTAATAAAAAAATACAAAAATACAACATATTGAATCAAAGTGTTCAAACAATCTCCCCTCAACGGTAACCCCACACCGAACTCACGCTAAAATCAATATAAGCGCACGCGCAGCGTTGAAAGATCGATATTGTCTTTCGTTCGCCCCTTGCACATCTGTTAGATCGATAATCCTGGCCCCCTCATTATTCTCCCTAACATATCTACCAAATTCTATCCATTGCTTGTTGAGTTTGACTATTTGAAAACTAACATGTATGAAGGTTGCAATGGATTGAAAAATCTCGGTGTTTTCGACAGGGAAGTTTTAGTTTCCTGCCGTCTATTTTTATTATTAAAGTGCAGGGTGAGGGTGGTGAGCAGAAGGGAGATTGTTTTGTCTTTCCACCCCTTAGTGGTTCACAGCTTGAATCGCAGTAGAATCTACTTTGTTGGTAGCGATTCCTGTAATGTTGATAACTTGTCGGTATTATTTTTGGGTAGATATCGATTTGGTAAATAGATCGGTATTATTCATATTTATTTTAAGCTTAAAATATTATCAAGCTTTTGATTCCGTGCCATATGGTTTGCAGTGTTTATTTTTGATAATAGTCATATATTATTCTTGTATATTTAAATTATTTTATAGAAATCATATTTCACGACATAGCTTCTTCATAGTTTCTTCTATTTGACTGCTTTTTTTCTTTATAGAGACTCGCGTTTCGTCACTATCTCATCTGATGATAAACGATGATGTGGTCGATGATAGAGCACGCTTGCCCAGAAATAACCTATTTACTCTAACCTAAGGTACACCAGGATGTACGAGTATCTATCAGGAAACACCGACACTAGTTAGGAATTTTCGGTTATTGCGATTAGTCTTGTGAACGAATTAGGTAGTTGGAGAGCTACCACGGGCGAACTACGCGAACTAGTTCCCAAATCCGTTTTGCTATAGTCTGTCAGTTTATACGATATGATAGACTAATTACAGAAGCGAGAGTGAACGAAAGCGTAGGATCACCCGAGCTAGACGCATTAATACCAAATAGTAAGTATTTGCTTAATACGCTTCTTATTGCTCGTTCAGTTGTCTGGTCTTATGATCTAGCATAGCGATTGAACAATCTACCTTTCTCTAGTTAATCTTCTTGTCTTTCTCTAAAAGAGCAGCCTAGGCTGTGAACATAATGCGCAAGACTAGTGCGTATACGTGCTAATATTTAGGTGTTTCATATACGTGACAACCCAATGGTTACGGAACCCACTTTTCATGTATGAAATCATGGCCTCGAAACCAAGCAAGTAGCAGCGTGATTTTTTCAATTCATGTATACTTTTCTCTTTACATTACTGAACGAGGTGTCAGTGTCTCGGAAAGCACGTAAAGTCCAGTGATCATTCGCAGATCTTTAACAGTCGTTACAGGCAGTCAGAGGACAGAAAATCTGAGCATCAGTCTATCAAAGATTACCGTGTTGCTTAGTCACTGGGTTGTCTGATAGGAGGTCTAATGGATCAATCACATCCTGTTTGACTGGAAGCCGATACCAGCTTAAGAGCAGAGTATGCTGTTCTCCCATTGACTTGTCTGTACCTAAATCATAAAGAGACATCTAATACGAGTACCAAACTCTATTCCCATAATCCTTACTAATATTATAAAAGTAAGTAAGTTGTTTGCTTCATGCCTAAATGGCAAAACCGATTTTGATGATTTTGGTACATAGGCAAAATTTTTTTTAAGTGAGAAAAGTGGGAGAAAGAAGGAAGAAACGGGGAGAGGCATTAAAGTATATTAATAAAAGCGGGCGAAGCCGCGGGTAAAAGCTAGTTTCCATATAAACCAACATCAAAGCAGCTACGAGCAAACAAAAGGACGTTTTCCTTTGATATCCTCTCTTATTACAATGTTAATGTTTAGCTTTCAATTTCGTCACGACTTCCTGTGCTTTTAGAGAAACATCATGTTTATCTCATAATGATGTGACGTGACAAACATATGAAGATGGTCTTACAAACATTTTTATGTTTATTCATGTTTGGTTCTTTGAATGGTAATATTTGTTTATGGAGATTGGATGAGCGGTTGCTTTGATACAAGCATGGAACAGTTTGTCTGCTGCGGTCTTTCTGTCCGATTATAATTTAGGTGTCTTCAAGGCTAGAGTGAATAGGCTCTTAATAAACTAGTGCGCCTCACCATCAACGATTGCATCACTGCTTACCATCAGGTGGGATCGCAGTCAAGCACTAGTTTATATCAATTAAAAAAAAAACATTTGACAGGTTTGATACTTCATGAATTGTCTTGGGAAAAGCATAGGTATGTTTATGTTAGTAATTTATAAATTCCGAAGCTTGTTTCGTTGAAAAGGTTATATCCTTACTAATATTATAAAAGCGAAAATGAGTTTGTTTGTTTGTTACGTCTTTACGCCCAAATGGCAAAACTGATTTTGATGAATTTTGGTACAGAGATAGTTGGAACCCTGGAGACAGACATAGAATATTTAAAAGTGAGAGAAGGGGGGAAGAAAAGAGGAGAGGTAATTTCTCTCCTCTTTGCAGCAGTGGACGTCTTTCGGTTAAATCGATGATGATTTTTACTAAATGCAGATGATAGTATATGGGTTAATTTCCGTAATTAGTAAGTAATTACTAGCTATGTTTTTATACTGTGACAATGTCAAGTTATTTTCACTAATATTATAAAGAAGTAAAGTTTGTTTTCTTTTGTTTGTAGGAGGTAGATAATCTCTGAAAGTACTGGTCCGATTGCTAAAATTTATTCACCGATAGGAAGCTGCTTAATTCCTGAGTGACATAGGCTATTTTATGTATTCAGGTGAAGCCACGGGCAAAAGCTAGTCATTAATACTCAAGTTAGCTCTCGACTACAAAACCATAATCATTCGTCCTCAAAAACAAGTAAACAGCCTTGACATTAACCCTTTTTTATTCCCGTACCCATAAACGAGAAAAAATTCAGAAAAAAACGCAGACAGACGTTGTAAAATTCAATTTAAACGGGGCAACAGACGGATCTGGAGCGTAACGCCTCAATAATAGGGAACATTCCCTCTCACTTTTAAATTATTTAATTTGATCTACAAACACGGCATTATTACAGCTTTCCTCTTTGAGATTGTGGCGTTAATATCTGTATTCCCTTTGATTAAGGAGTAATTATGATTATCATACCTGATTATGAACTCTTTCGTGTTTTACACCTTTAGGTTGTAATGGGCTACATTATGAGGATAATATTGTTGCAAAAAGCTCAGAGAGAAAGAAAATGGATTTATTTGTCACAAGCTTGGACCTTTCTTTTTTTTCGGTGGCAAAATCATACAATGACAACCCCCGCTCTTAGGTGGAGCGGGAGATAGTATCAAACTCTTACTGACTAAAAACCCACCCCGTTCCTTCATACCGGGGCTCGAGCTCCTTTTCGGATAACCCTGGCCCCAGAAGGCTTCGACCCAGCTGGGCACCTCCTGTTGCTGACAACTCCTTGAGACGCGCGGGAACAGTGCGCGCCGTCGACGTCTTGGGCTCGGTCCGGACAGTTACCGGACGGTCGGACAGCGAGCTAGATTTATTTAACACCTGAGACCCTACCCTGAGCTCATTTGATGACTTTAATTGAACTATTAAAGGAATGGAGCTATTAGCTCGACACCACGCAACGTCGTTCTACGTACTACAAATCAGGCGTGGTCCACATGTGCGTCAGTCTAATGTACCTAGTTCTAGCTGAAGACTCCCACGATTTTGTTTTGAGTATTGGCCGATTTGTGGCTAAAGAATGTCACACACAATCCAACTAACAACGCGTGTTCTCGAAGCGCTGTCTGCTAAACTTGATCATGTGTGGCTATCTGAATGCATGACAAGCCTACTAGACGGGTAAGGAATAACACTTATTAGTTCATAGATAATTCCCATTATAATTTATTTGATTGTAGTCCTGTGTAGTCTCCTGGAACTGGTTTGAATAGAAACCTAGATAATAACCACAACAAGTGTTTATAAATATCTAAAGAAAGATGTGTAATTATGATGTTAATCACGTTAGAGCGGTTGTATGGACGGACGGCGAGCCATGGGTAGCTCGCTGTCCGATCGTCCGGTAATGGACCGAGTCCAAGACGTCGACGGCGCGCACTGTTCCCGCGCGCCTCAAGGAGGTGTCAGCAGCAGAAGGGGCCCAGCCTACTGGGCCTACTGGGGACAGGGTTGTCCGAAAGGGAGCTCGTGCCCCGGTATGAAGGCTAGAAGGAACGGCGCGGGGTTTTTAGTCAGTAAGAGTCTGACACTATCTCCCGCTCCACCCAAGAGCGGGTTTTGTCAAAGATGATTTTCCCCGTCGACAAAAAAAAAGCGCTTGTATGGAAATTTGTCTCGGGTTGGCCACCCAGCAATAACATCAAGAGTTTCAAAGATATCTAACACACGCGCAAAGCTGGAACAAGTCGATAATGTAGTACAAAGTAATGAATACAGTAGAAACAGATTGTTCACATTAAAATGAATGGAATATCAATTTCCTAACTAACCAAGGCAATTCGATCTATCTAGGTCTCAATGTAGCTACCTATCAGGTTGTAGGCAGCCTTCATTTGAGTAGCAAATCAGCCTGCTTAGATATTAATGTGACTACTTAGTTTACATAATTCTTAATATGTCAGGTTTTAAACAGATCTAAAATGGGTTGCAAGTAATATACTGGAAATTAGAATACTCGTTTACAAAGTACAGAAGGAATCTAGCTGGGTTATAGTCAATATAAGTCTGATACTCCTTTTTGCCCCACCCAGAACGGGAGAAATTATTTGATGGTTTCCTTTGTTGGAATATGACAAAAACAAATCCGTCCTGCTTCAATACTATGGTCTTACTCTTTCTAACTAATAAATATTATATTTAATGGACAGAGTCCCGTGAGACCACTTGACTGAAATCCCTCGTATGGATATAGTTACTGTATTGATGTATTCCCTTAGCCTTGCTTAGGAGCACACGTCTCACCTAATATTACTGAAACACACCTTCCAATATAAAGAAAAGGATAATAAACAGTTATTATTTAAATCCTTAAAACGCTGTTTCTTTTTGGTGTCCCAATAATCCCAACATCTCAAAAAAGTGGTAATTTTTAAATTACATTTTAAAGGTTACCGACATAGCACGAAGAATCGCCAAACTTAAGTGCCAATGGGCAGGGCACATTGCTCGCAGTACAAATGGCCATTGGGGCTGAAAGGTTCTGGAATGGCGACCACGTACCGGAAGACGTAGCGTTGAAAGGCCTCAAAAGGTGGACCGATAACCTGGTAAGGGTTGCGGGAATCCGATGGATGCGAGACGCGCAGGACGTTCATTCTAGCGACACTTGAGAGAGGCCTATGTCCAACAGTAGACGTCTTTCGGCTGAAATGATGATGATGACATTTTGAAGGAAGAACCAGAGTTGAAGAAACATACATATTAGGAGATAAATAATATTATTAGGACAGAAATGAGTCGATCTCAACTCGTAGCTGTACTCAGATAGCCACACACGATCAATTTTATTGGACACCGCATCAAACTCGGTGATGTTAGTTGGATTGTGTGTGGTATTCTTTAGCCGCAAAGAACCAATACTTAAAACAAAATCAGAACTGGGGGCCAATTCTCGATATTCGCCATTTATCTCGAGTTCGAGATTGCAAGTCTATCTCTATGTCTATCAAAAATATCTCTATCTCTACCAAAAAATGTCGAATTGAGTAGAATTCCGTATTCTCAGTCAAAATAGAAATAAATTTCACGAAAATGTCGAGTCGAGTGAAGATAATGTTAACATTAGGAAGAACCAATGACTAAGTTCGTGTAATCGGACGTTCCGTTTTATGTAGTTATGAATGAATGAATGATTTGGTTTTAAAACGCTGACTAGATCTAATTTTTTAGGTATAAAACGAAACGTTTCGTGTAAAAATAATTAGTTTGACAGTTGATTGTCAGAATTCGCGGTTCAAAACTTTTGATTTTGTGAACTGTGCTGTTTATTGTTGTGCGTTTTATACCATAAGAATAAGTACTGTGTTTTATACTTTAAAAAACATGGCGGGAAAAAATACTTGACTTCTGTTTCGCTCAAGTCGTAAACATCGACGGCGTGATAAGTGGACTGTTGTCGCCGTGTATGTGCCAGTTGCTCACTACTTTCTATTTTTCAGTGGTTTCAAGTCCATTCGTGGATATACAAATTACAGGTCCGTTATTGTACGCGAAGGTCGTCGTTCCAAGAAAATACACGATCCACAAATCACAAAGCAAATCGAAATTCTAATATGAGGACTCAAGCCGTATTTTAAAACAAAGAAAACACAGTGTAACGCACTAAAAATCTAACAAAACTCAACCAATTCACTCAGAAATGACATATTATATCTCTATAATCGACATGACATCTCTACTGCTCAGAAGCACTCGACATGAACTCTAACGTTATCCTTCGACAAATGTCGAATTCGACATCCCCAGAATAGCGACTTTTAAAATTTGTCGAAAAAATTACGTCATTAGAAATTTTTGTCGAGTTCGACACCATCTCTAAAATCGAGAATCGGCCCCCTGATTCCGACCATCGAGCACTAGTAACAGCGATGATGCATATCGATATTTCAACACTTAAAACCGTTATTTATTTACCATTGTTTCACTGTCGATTGCTTTTTATTTGTTTATCAGCCTTCTTGAGTGGTCCCCATCCTGTTCTACGAACAGTCAAGAGCTGCAGAGTGAACTGAGTAACTGATATGTCAAGACCGTGTTGTTGACAGCATTAAACCACTCGTACATATAGGTACTGACAGATTGGTTGGTTAGCTTGAAAATGACGTCAGACTAGATTTGATTGTTCGAAAGAGTTACCATGGCCCTAGAACGAAAGGGGCAACGGCAATGAAAGGGGGAACACAGCTGGGTTTTAGCAGATTTTCGCACTGTGTCTCGATACTCTCATAGCAGAATGGAGATTTAAAATGAGTTATATAGTACCTACATATACTATCTATAAGTATATAACTCATTTCAAATCTCTTTTTTAAATAAACACTTTTTTGTAAGAAATCATCAAAAAATAAGCTTAGAAAAGTAGGCTTTTTGCACACTTTTAACTAGTAGTAGTGTAAGGATTACTGTATTTGAGGCAGTCCATTGCTGTTGACGAAGCTAAATCTCAGAATTTGTCTGCTTTGACAGCTTAACTGTTTTTGATAAAAGATTAATAAAATAATACAGTATTAACCATAGACAATAGTGAAATTCTTTGAGAGAGTCACAGCGGTTCTAGAAGGCAAAGGGTAAGTAAAGAAACACAAATAGATTTTAGTCAGTAAAACTTTGATACACTTATTTCGCTCCATCAGAAGTTAATTGAAAAATACCCACCCTCAAAAACAAAAACTATAAAGTAAAATGAAATCAAACCGTAAAAGAAATAGTGTTGAATGAAATTCGTTTAGGTAAGAAAATTTGAAATAAAAGCAGACGAAATCGCGGCACACCCTTACATTGTTGACACCTCTACAGCCCGGACGCAGCCTCGTCCGGACGATACCACATACATCAAAAGCCTGAAACAATTAGCCTGCTGCGGTCTTCCCTTCTGATTATAATATATGTATCTTCAAGGCTCGAGTGAATACTAGGCTAAGCTAGGCTTTTAATAAACTAGAGTCACCATCAACGATTGCATTACTACTTACCATCAGGTGTGCCACAGTCATGCATCAAACTATATTCAGGTTTCGCATATACTCAAAATAAAATTGTATACAAATTTGCTTCTTTATAAATATTAGAATATGCAGGTGTTATTTCGCCAGACAGCGCATCACTTAGCAGCTAAGCTAGGCATTGCACAGGTATTTTCTATCGCCTAACTTATGCTAACGACTTCAAACTACCTGCATATTGTCTCTGTCATATACATGCTAATTCTGTAATGTATGGAAGGAAGTCACCGTAACTGTGAAAACGAAGAATATGCTTGCAGAAATGTTAGTAGTTTTTCGGTATTCCTGTAAACGGGGTTTCTTATTGCGACATGTATTTTTTTCTATTTATTGGATTTGGGGTTTTTATTCACATGAATAGGTCAACCCTCTTAGATCTAGTTACACTAACTAAATAATTACTTTGGGTGAGAGGGAATAATCAATTGGTTATTCTTACTAAACTGCTGTCTTTTTGCCAACAGTGATTTAGGACTTGCCAAAATTGTGTGTACTAAAACCAACATCTAGAAGATTCAAATCGCGACTTGTAAATGGAAATAATTTATTGTCTTCTATTTTAAATACTTTATCATCGACTAGATTCCACCTTTCTTCATTAAATGACTTCTGCCGCTCTGGGTGGAGTGAAACTTTTGTCATACTTTTAATGACTAAAACCCATCTACGTTCCTTCAGTTGCTTTTTGCGTTCCAGGGCCGCAGTAACTCTGTCGAACTATTCCCCAACGCTAGCTTCTGCCTGCGTCTTCGCCCGCGTGGCATGTTCATCAAAAGTATCCTATGTCTTTCTCTAAGCTATTTGTATGTTACAAGATCCTGTTTAGCGGCTTAGACGTAACAAACAGGTACAATTACTTTCGCATATATTGTATTTCTATGATGAATAAATGTACTAACTGGTCCTTAATTACACTGTCTCAGAAGGAGAGGTTACGAGTGTACTTATATAAACGTATGTCGTTTTCTTTAGCTTTAGTGTGACCTGCAACCTAAACAGCTCGATCGATTTTGACAAATGAGGTTTGATCAGATTGGTCTAGACACTCTGCGTGATATAGATTGTTTCAATCGTCGTTGATGTCACACTTTTCGTTGGTTCTACCACAAAAATTCAACTCTCCTTAAACTTTTAACCGCCTGCTATCTCAATAAACACTCTCGCGTTCATACCACTTCCGTGACCAAATACTCCTATCTCGTCAGTTCCTCTGTCAACTGTCGCCTTTAGGATTTAAGAACTGTACGAGATGGAGTATGGAGTACCCAGTCGCAAACGCACGACCCTAGCGTTAGAACATGAAAACACTCGTCGGAGCAATCCGACGCAAACTTCTACCTATAGGGTTAAAAGCTTACTCTTTTGTTATCAAAATTTCAAACACCTTACAGCGATGCACTATCAGCAGCCATTCTTATCTCCAAGCTCTGTCAAGCTCCCACACGTTCCACTATCACGTAATAAATCAAAAGCTCAAAAGCTCTTTCATAACGACAGACATACCAAACACTTTACTAAAGGTACCTTCTTGACACCGGAAGAGGATGTCTTCATGTCACGAATGTTAACAAACCTTGTGATGTCGTTGTTATCGGCGCAAGCGCCGGTAATCGGCCGTTCCCCTTAGTTCAAAGGTTCTCACAGACAAGCGTGATAATGCGACAAAGTATTTAAAGACATGTTACTATAGTTAGACAGGCTCCGGTAGGAAATTCCACTCCTTAGCTGTTCGCACAATGATGGTTTTTTTTTTATAGGACCGCATTTGACCTACATCTCACCGGTAAGCGATGATATGGCTGAAGATGGAGCACGCATGCCTAGAAGTAACCTATTCCCTCTTAACTTAACAGCTTAAAGACCTCTAGTTGCAGCTATCACTCTTTAGCTGTACGCATAATAAATACGTTCCCAAAATGCTTTGTGCGCAAGAGTGAGATGTCCAACATGTACAGGTAACGCATCCCCTTACGTCTGGTGGGACGATGATAGATCAGGGATGAATTGCATATTGTAATAATTGGGAAGAAAGACTCTGTCAATTGTGACACAGTTCATACTAGTATCTACAGTCTTCAACGGTGTCCATTTATAATAAAATACTTTTATTCGGAACAAATACAGCACGACATCGAACAATGTTCAGAATGCGCCGAGCGTACCCGTACCGAAAAGGTGAGTATCTCAGCATTTGCTGGGCGTCAGACACTCAGTGCTGGCAAGCCGCAATGACGCACTGATGTATTTCTTATGCATTTAAGTTTTCATTAATTATTATCAGTGACGAAATAGAGATATAGTGATAATTACAGAAGGAAGCTTATTTCACAGAACCTGATCCAATCCAACGACATTCTGGCGCCCCATAAAGCCATGTCTGAAAAACTGTTTGTCGCAATGTCGCTTCGCGCCTGTCTGCCGAAACCTTAAGCCATAAGGTGGGCGATAAGAGATGAGCACGCGTCTCATCTTGAACGCTTTTGTTATCGCTTTGTTTATATTATTTAAGTGCTAACATACTAACAAACCCGCATGGGGTCATAAGAAATGGGGGAAGATGTATATATAATAGTATCATTCATTTGTATTGTCTCGTGCACTAGGGGCGATAAAAGCACGCTTGTTGAGATAACGTTGAAAAGTTTTTATTATTGTGTGTTGCCTGCCTAAAGTATGGGCCACATGGATGTAAGGTGCCATTTGAACCTCGGCTGCAGGCTGTGGATGCAGGCAGCACAGGCGGCAGCTGATGCTGCACGACTGGTTTTCTATGTTGTAATATGGATTTTTGTGAAAACCATTCCGACACGACTGCGACCGCAGCTTCGGCTGCGAGTGCTGCCGCGATCTGCAGGCGCAGTCGATCGCAGGCCAATAGTGCTGCGGCCGCAAGTCGATGCACAAATAGTTACTGAACCTGTTTCGACAAGTCCGAAATAATCGCTACTCGGAGCCGATAGCGCTTATATCGTAGATTTGCGACTGGCAGCACGTGCAGCCAGCCTTGGAATCACTCCTGGCTGCTGGTGCAGGCCATGGCTGTGTGTCATGCGTGTGCTACCTATTCCCAACGTGTATCCGCAGCCTGCAGTCAAGGTACGAAAGGCACCTAGCGTCCAAACAGAGGTCACCTTAGTGGGATCTTGCAGATTTTAAACCACGCCAAACATTGTGTTGATTGTCGGTTTGTCGGATCGTTGGATTACATCTGCTGTCTACAGGGATTGCAACAAGCAAAGTCACCTCTGTACTAACAGGGGTCACCTTGATGGGAACTTGGTTTACCTCAACAGATTGTGTTGCGATTCCACAGCTTCGCAAATCAGACTGCGGTTGAAATTGTGGTTTGGATAACGCGCCCGCTATCAAAGGACATTGAAGGTTATATCAAAAATTTGTATTACATTTGCTGTCCTCACAGATTGCAACAAGCAAGGTCTGGGATCTGGATTACATCCGTATGGCCCATGCTTTAAGGCTAAATTTCACCGGGACACCATAATGGCGCGACCAGTTGCACTGCCATGGTGTCCGGTGAATCCTTACTAATATTATAAAAGCGAAAGTGAGCTTGTTTGTTTGTTACGTCTTCACGCTTAAATGGCAAAACCGATTTTGATGAAACTTAGTACACGGATAGACCATGTCCTGGAATAAGACATAGGATACTTTTTATCCCGCAAGTATGTTCCCTTGGGATAATTTTCTGCTATCACACGGGCAAAGCCGCTAAGAGCAGCTAGTGAAATATATTCCTAAGCTACCAAACTAGACACCATACAGACACCAAAGTCGCCACACGTCCGAGCTGGTCGCGCCACCAAATTAGTTGCCCAACCAAACGGACACTAAGTGAGTAACTCTCTATAGAGCTGTATATACATTTTGTTGGTAGCGACTGGTCGCGCAGCCATGGTGTCCCAGTGAAATATAGCCCTTAGGTTTGTTTCTAGGTTTTATTACTACGGGAAACAAAATCACACTTCGTGGAACGGATTTTGATGAAACTTGGTACATGTGTAGACCAGGTCCTTGATTAGCACATAAGATGCTTACTTTTTATCTCAGATGTATGTTCTCTTGTGACAATTTTCTTTTCAGCGTTGGGTATGCCTAGTATGTTTCTTAGTCATGTGCTTTCAAGCAAATTCAAGAGAAATATCATAATGCATACTACACGTGGTAGGCCAGTGGTAACAGCTCCGACATACAATTTTCAGATCACTGGTTCGAACCCAGTCAGGTGCATCACTTTCTGTAATTTATTTCATCATAAAACGGTGAAGGGAAACATCGTGAGGAAACCAGCATGTCCTAGAGCCAAAAATCCTAAAACATGGCATTCACCAACCCGCAATGGGCCCGCGCGCCGCGTGGTGAATGACCCATTCCCTCTCCTAGAGAGGAGGCCTGAGTCTCAGCAGTGGGAACATTATAAAGCTGATTAAACTATGCTATAGCATACGTGGGCTCAGTTTCAGTTCTTCTCTTTAGCTTTAAACAGCCACCGAACTTTCCTCGAAAAATGCCCACCAGAAACTCCAAATAATCAAACCATGTACTTGAATCGATCGTATCCCATACTTTTATAGCCCAAAAGGCGATAAACTCGTTCGCTATGAGAACTTGTTCGATCTAACGGTTGTTACTTACATTCCTTTTGGGGTTCTTTCTTTTTCATCTTTTAGTGAAAGCTGTATGTGATTATGTCTGGTATGGCGCCCTTTACTATTTGAATATCTATATCTATAAAAATGAATAGCTGTTCGTTAGTCTCGCTAAAACTCGAGAACTTGGCTGGCTGGACCGATTGGTTTAGTCTTGAAATAATCGTAATAATCTATAGAAGGTTTAAACGATGAAGAAATTGGGAAATAATTACGAAAAAAAACAGACATCTCTAATTAAAATGTCACTTTGAGATGAATTATGCTGGTTTTACTTAGCTAAAAGGAATATTAGGCAGTACGAAATTTGCCGGGTCAGCTACTCACTAATACATATTATAAAGAGGTAAAGTTTGTAATTTTGTTTGTAGGAAGTAATCTCTGAAACTACTGAATTGATTTAGAATTTTTTTTTACTTGTATCAAGCTAAAGCTACATAAGTCCTGACTGATATAGCCTGTATTCGATTGTTAATTAGTTGTCTTCAAGGCTTGAGTGAATAGGCTCTTAACCCACTTGTTACTGAATAGACTTTTTGTATCCGATTGCAATGAAATTCAAATATATGTATCCTTGAATAATCAGATGATTAGGAAAAATGCAAAAAAAAATTAAAACCTGTTGGGAAACCGGGAAATCGGTGTCCTTTTAAAAGGACATTAGTAATATGTACTACTTGTTCAAGTAAATCAAAAGAAAATACGAAGTGTCTTTAGTGTCGTTTATTTACTACATAACATCATGAAAAAAGTAAAGATAATGAAAAATAATAATAATAATTTAGACTTGAAAAAAAAAACATTATTTCGTATGATACGTTTCAAAACAGTGTTTTGGATGTAATGTAACTTCACACGTTTTACACGAGAAATTGGCTTTTTTGTGACAAATCACGCACCTCAACTGCGTTTCGTTATATTTTACAAGGTGCTTGTTATTATCAAACCGAGAATTTTGGTGATAGTTTTGTGAACTGCGACCTGATTTTCTGTTTTCCGTTCTACGGTATGTTTCTAGAAGGGAAGTTGCAATATTTCTACGAAATTGCAAATGATCACAATCTCCGCCATCGATGTGGTATAGTTGCCAAGCATTTTGAACTGCCATGTCTAGTGCGTGACATATCAATGAGAAATACCATTTTTTTCCTCGTATCGATGTTCGGTATAAACCAATATTTTGGTCTGACCTGTCTACACCTCCCATGTTTTCATTATACACCTTTATCAAGGCTGGCTGGTCGACTTGTACATATCTTTTCTCATGTTGTGAAAAGCGTTTTACTTTGCTCAGTGGTAAAACTTTAGCAGCATTTGAAGCTACTGTTACAACACTGTTATCATTCCACTTACACACAATAATTTCTTCAGCTCTTGTGGCTTTGTATTTCAGAGAACCACGATCAGTTTTCTTGAATTCTTTGTTTGTTGGAAGCGGACATTTCGATACGCGATTTTCTCTGATTGTTCCGGTGGCCTTCAACCCCCTTTCACGTAGTTCATCTAGTAATGGAATCGATGTGAAGAAATTATCAAAAAATAGGTGGAAAGGTGCATTTGCATCGATTGTACGAAGAACATCTGCGAAACGTAAAATAACACTTGCTCCAAGTCCCAATTTTTTATAATCATTGAAGTCGTCTCCTGTTTGTCCTTGATACGGATCAAACCATAATATGTACCCAAGACGTGTCGATCCCACCCAAAATTTGTAACCCCATCTGATAGGTTTACCTCTTATAAATTGTTTACAAGGGTGACCACCATAATACGGAATCATCGCTTCATCAATGCTGTAGTTTTCTTCGAATGGGGCATAGTTTAGGAAGTTCTCATTCAACGCGTCAAAGAGTGGTCTCAACTTTGCATATTTGTCATTAGATGGCAAATTTGTATTATCACAGCAATGAATATGAGACATTATAAAAGTAAACCTATCTCTCGACAAAGCATTATAAACTATTGGGTTCCCACAGTCTGCAGCATTTTCCCAATACATGTATCTTCTGGGTACTACCACATACCCACTGAATAGAAGTATTCCGATAAAACATTTCATTTCTTCACACGTTATATTTCCAATTTTATTTTTTTGATTTATGTAATTATTGGTGTAATTTGTCAGCAAAACTGTAATTTTGTCGCTAAAAAGTTGCTCAAAATAATAAAATGCATTTTGCTGTCTTGCAGCTTGCTGCATTCCGGCCCATGGTCTAAATATTGGACGTATATCTCTGGAAATCCAGTTATACTGTTTAGTTTTTGGAATTGTTATGCTTGTGGAAGTTGAGGGTGTTGGTTCGTCGTCAGGTAACTGATTTTCAATCGGAGGATTGGAAATTCTGATACGCATTCTTTTCGATACTTGAGCTAGACGTATTTCGTCTTCACTGTCACTACTGTCTGTCAAATTCATATAATGAACTTGCGCTTGAGTCCTTAGTTGACTGCCAGGTAAATTTAGAATGCGGACTTGATTTTCGTCACCAGAATCTTCGTCGGTGACATCAGCATTACAATTTTCTGGTGGAAAAAATGTGATGCTGTCAGGAATAGGAGCCTCCCCATCAAATTCCAATTCTTCCATGATTTCATGAAGTTGCGACTCCCATCCTCTTCCAAAAACTCTCCTGACAAAAAAAAAATTTTTTTTGTATCAAGTAGTAGTAGATATTACTATTGGGCTTTATAAAGAACACCAAATGTTGCACCAAAAAAAAGTATCAAAAATGACAGTTGGTACTTATATTTAATTTGATTCACTTAGAAGAGATGTCAAAGTTTTATTATTCATTGGCAAAAAAAACGATTTTTTAATAATAATAAAATAACTCACCTCATATCAGTCATGATAAATTTACCGTAAAACAAAAGCTCCAAAACTGATTAATAATAATGCGTTATACCACTCACAATACTTATATTGTACTGCCACACAATCCAACTTTCAAATGTCACCAACAATATTTGTTTACTTTACCCTCATTAATCATAAGATTTTTGTTTATGCGCCGTCCTTTTAAAAGGACGATAGTAATAAGTGGGTTAATAAACTAGTGAGCCACACCATCAACGATTGCATCACGGCTTACCATCAGGTGGGACCGCAGTCCAGCACTGGTTTATATATCATTAAAAAAAAAAACAAAAATGTTACACGCAAAGCGAAGTGGGCACTGGCCAGCAATGTGGTACTACATTTACTACATTTATTGAATTTTGTTTATGGATGTTCCCATGGACTATTTTTTTTAACATTTTTTGTTTCTAAGTTCTTTTTTTTTATTGATACATCATTAAAAATTTTCTACTCTGTCACTTTTACTGACTCAAATCATTAAAAGTCTGACACGCCCTCTCGCCCTACCTAGACCGGAATAAGTAGTTGGATGATAACCCATCTTAAAAAAAAGGTATGCCATGATTTTGCGCACAAATTAAATAAACTTGAAATGACTCAATTAGCGTACCTACCTACGTCTTTCATTCATATAAAACAGTGAACATTTCAACTTCGTTATAAATATAGGCCATTGTATACGAAAACTTGGAATTTTAAATATCTAGGCCATGAGAATCAAACCTACACAAAATTATGCAGGCATGCGTTCAAAAGCTGAATGGGAATGTTGCCTCTGCTCAACAGAAAGACAAGCTGCGTGAGAAAATCGCTATAGTACCTGGTTTATGAATGTCTTGATACTTTAAGTATTACAGACCGTCTTACGACAGACTTTTGCATCTGTAAATTTGTCTTAATGAAATACAAAAGTGTCTTGATACTTTAAGTATTACAAACCGTCTTAACAAAGTATCAAAAGACCTTTGCATCTGTAAATTTGTCGTCATGAAATACAAAAGCTGACCATACCTAATTAGTTACAAAATTTTAAAATGTCATTTTTTTTCTAAATATTTTTTGATCTTTTGGTCAACATCGGCTGCGACCCCTTTTTATAAAAGAAATGGAAAAACCATGCAACACTTGAAATTTCAAATTTTTATCTCGGAAAAATGGACTGCAAGTTTAGTTTTCCTTCATTCCTTCCAAGTAACCTTGGAAAAATGGACTTGTGCATACATAATTATATTATATTATAATAGGTGAATGACGATTTTTTACCTTCGTAGTTCCGTAAATGTAAGCAATTAGGTACAAAAACAGAAAATGCTTAGGAAAATGTAAATATTTTGATATAACCGATCACTACGATGGCACGTTCGTTTGCATCATAATTTGCAATAGGCTAAGGTTTAATAATATAAAATAGTAAAAAAAATTGCAAAACTTACCAGAATAAGCGTAGGCAAATGAAGAAACACTGGAACAATAAAAACACTTCCTAAATACTTGTAAACAAACACAAAACGAGATCACACAGCTTGCAACTACGAAAGCTGTTCAACATGACATTTCTAACAAGTAAAAACGAAACAAACACAATAAACCGATAAATTAACAAAGTCACCCTTCTCATATTCTATCTCACACTTACCAATCAAATTTGCTAGTGATAGAAATAGAGAGGGATACAATTTGACAGCTGATAGGGTTATATTACACGTTGGCGGGTAATATTTTGACGCATGCGCGCAAAAACGTTCGCGCGGTCGATACAATTCCATGTTTGACCTTTAAAGGAGTACAGGTTCACTATTAGAACCTAATACGTATTTTTGTGAAAAGTGAACATAGTTTTGAATAAGAAATTATAAAGAATGGACAGAATACAGTTCGCCATCTTCTTTTATCTTCACAATGTGTGCAACCGTGAGTTTTTTTATAATAATATTTGCTTACTTACACATTACATAATACATTCCATTCATTATTTGCAAATAATGAATGAAATCTATTGTAGGTAAATGAGAAATGATTTATAATAGTACCTATGTAGTTTATAAGATACTAGATTTTGCCCGCGGCGTCGCCCGCGTACATAAAAGATAGCCTTGACATAGGCTTAAGAATAAAGCAGCTTTCTATCGGTGGAAATTTTTTAGCAAACGGACCAATACTTCCAGAGATTACCTCCTACAAACAAAAAAACTTTACCTGATAATATTAAGTATAGATCAGTGAAATTTATTGGATGTCATTTAAAGCTCTCTGAGGCTTATAAAAGCCCTACGAACTCTACCAGTACCTATATATTTTTCTTCTATTCTGTTAAATCCATCCAAAGTTTTTTTTTGTAAAAAAGCGTCTATTAAGGCACCCTATAAATGTTTGTACTGTAATTTTTTTATGGTGTACAATAAATAATGCAAGCTTAAAATATTCAGTTTTTTTTTTATTATTGATAGATTTGCGCTTGACCGCTATCTCACCTGATGAAAAGCGACGATGCGATTCACTGTATATAAATCTTGAATTTTCCTTCTTGAAAAAGAAATAAAAACGGGTGGTACTTTTCACCAAATCAATGTATTTTTTATTAATTCAATTATTTTTAATTTTCAGGGCTGCACCGAACTCAAAACAAACTATTCAAGCGAATTAAAACAAAGTGGGGTGATACTCCTGACACATCTCCAAAGTAAGGAAATTACATAATCAAGCCCTTAATAACCTCAACAGAACAGCTCAACTCCCAGTAGTATTTATTACAACTATAGCCTGTAAAACTTCCATCTTTAACCCTTCAGATACCGTCAATTAGAGACACAATAGTAAGACAATAGATGCGCGGCCACCGGTGGTCGCTTGGGGATTCATGAATTAAAATGCATAAGACGCATTGAATGACGTAGCGACAACTACAAGCTACAATCCGAATTAGTTACATCAATCCAAGTCTAAGACATTTTTCGAGTAACTATAATAGCAATAGCACATGACTTGAATATTAAGTCAAGAATGAATACTAAAGCAAGAGAGCTATACCTATCGTCGACCACACCATCAAGACATTTGTCCCATCATCAGACTACTAGACGTACGGCGTTGCGCCACCGGCACATGGGGGACATCCCAACCATACGCACAAATCGTACGAACACATTCATCTTGCGTTCAGCAAATGAGTGGAAAATCACTGCTGAAGTCTATGTTTCCTCATAGCTACAACCTAGGGGTTTTTAAGTCAAGAGTGAATAAGTTACTTCTAAGCATGCATGCTCAACCAGGTGAGACACATCTCATACGCGAGCTTATCAGCCTTTCTACCTAGCCGTTCCTCTACGGTTCGAGTCCACCCGTAAACCTGCGTATACACTCTAAAACCCAGTAACTGGATAACACGATACTACATGCCTAGTCTGGTGTCAAATATTTCTGACTACCCAACCGAGTGTCTTTTTTTTTTTTCCTTTTTTTTTTCTGTCGACGGGGAAAATCATCATTGACGAAACCCGCTCTTGGGTGGAGCGGGAGACAGTGTCAGAGTCTTACTGACTAAAAACCCCGCGCCGTTCCTTCTAGCCTTCATACCGGGGCTCTAGTTTCCTTTCGGATAACCCCGACCCCAGTAGGCTTCGACCCAGATGGGCCCCTCCTGTTGCTGACAACTCCTTGAGGCGCGCGGGAACAGTGCGCGCCGTCGACGCCTTGGCTCGGTCCGGACAGTTACCGGACGATCGGACAGCGAGCTACCCATGGCTCGCCGTCCGCGAGCCCGCGTCTACGGTGGCTGGAAATCGGGATCGGAATCCCGGCGGCGGCGGCGGGGGCGCCGTTGCCTGATGCGGTCTGCCTCCTCCTTTGCTAGCATTACTGCTTCGCAGAAGGAGGCGACCGCCTGCCACTCCTCCTCGCTCCGGACCATGGCCTGAACCAAGGCCCGGCGCGAGAGGTCTCCGCCGCCGATCGCCCCCACGAGGGCACGGCGTTGCTCCGCCCAAGCAGGGCACACCTCTACTGTGTGCTCCACCGTGTCCTCCGGGCGTTCCGCACAGTGGCGGCACCCGGGCGTCTCTTCCGCTCGAATCCGATGCAGGAACCTCCCGAACTTGCCATGTCCGGTGAGGACCTGCGTCATGCGGAAGGTAAGGACGCCGTGAGGTCTTTCCAGCCACGCCTCAAAGAGGGGACTTACCGCCATAATTGTGGCGTGCCCACCCAACCGAGTGTCCAAGAACTACAAATGTTAGCTGCGACCATAGTTTAGAAGCACAGAGAGGTTTCGGTCACCCATCCACGAACCGACCGCAGCCAGAGTTGCTTTTACACTACGATTGCTATAGGATGGTACGGGTGACAGCTGTCAGATTATACCTAACCTATCCTTTTCTCTCATCATAAAAGTGTTTATTTTCGTCCTGCTGTCATTAAACGTTTTGGGAAAACATTCATTGTGCGTAAAGTTAAGGAGTGGAATTCCCTGCCGGAGTCCATGTTTCCTGATGGCTTCAACCCGGGAATCTTTAAGTCAAGAGTGAATAGGTTACCTCTAGGTAAGCGCGCTCCATCGTCGACCACATCGTCGCTTTCCATTAGCTGAGATAGCGGTCAAGCGCAAACCTATCAACAATAAAACAAACCTAGTCATGCTGTGTAAAAAAGCTTCAGTTTTTGTAAAGCTGGTCTGTGTAGTGAACATGAATTTGAATATTATTCACAATTGCATTTGTAATGTAGTCTCTGATAATAATAACGAATGCAAGTTAATGACATTTTATCAGCATTTTGTTTGACAACCATGACCCATTTGGTAAGTGTCCAATGTTCCTGTCTACTGATATGCAATTGTATGTGTATCTATATATAATGTATATAGAGGAAACTGAATAAATGTCATATCAATGAGCGTGAAAACACGAAGCTTCCTTTTATGACATGGGCGAATATAAGAGGGTGATTTTCTGAAAATGAGAGGGTGTCCCATTCGTCTGGCCTAGTTTTTTCTTTACAATTTGATATTTTTCATATTAGTTTTCCCCGATCACTAAATGTATCAAAGACACTCCATGGTGCCCAGTGGCTAATTACAACACAAAATAGATAGGTACGAAAGCTCCGTAGGCGCGGGCTTTCGAACAGCGAGCATTGGGTAGCTGGCAGTCCGACCGTCCGGTGACTGTCCGGTCCGAGCCCAAGTCGTCGACGGCGCGCACGTTTCCCGCGCGCCTCAACAAGTTTTCAACAAAACAGAGGCCCAGCCGGGTCGAAGCCTTCTGGGGCCAGGGTTATCCGAAAGGGAGCTCGAGCCCCAATATGGTCTATCCCGACATACTCTATTGGTCTAAAAAAAAATTTGCGTGTTACCTTGGAAATCTCCTTTATTAGTTTTAGATATTTTATACCATATCAACCCTTTCGACAAAGGGCGTACTTTCAAGTCTTATACTTTCGGGTATGCGCAAAAAACGAAAAAACAAAAGTGACCAAGTGATCGAGACCTAAAAGAAAATGTTGGATGGTTTAAATAATTTGATTCATCATAAAGCAAATAGGATCGAAAGTGTGTGAAAAACTTATTACGCAGGCATCGAAACGTCAATTTCCAAAATGGGTTTGATATTGTTACAAATGCGTCAATTTCTCCAAAATATAATGAAATTTTTACAAATGTGTCAATATCTCTAAAAATGGATTTGTAATTTTTACAAATGCGTCAATTTCTCCAAAATGTACGTATATGAAATTTTTACAAATGTGTCAATATCTTTAAAAATACATTTGAAATTTTTACATTGTTACAAATGATACGATAGCTACTTGTGTTTTAGTTACTCATAATATTATTTAGTGCGACGAGGTCATTGCTCCCTAGATGCACCGGGGTCATCTTGTTACTGACTGTATTTTTAGACAACTAGGTTTCTATTAGAAGTAATCAAAACTGTAATAAAAACTGTGCCAAAAATATCATGTCTTTGTTTCTTATTTTTATGGCTCCAAATCCTCATAATGAAAAAATACTGGCCAAAAACAAATGATGAAATGCAATGCAATAAAGTGATCCGTAGGATATATAAAATCTTTGGGTAAGTCAGAAATTTAAAAATGGTTGTACTCGTACGAGTATATCAGAAAATTGGTTGTTGATACAAATCGAAGGTTGAGGCAATCTGGGCAGGTTATTGTAAACTCGACACAGTGTCGATTTGCCATTGAAAAAAATTCACGTGTAAACTCGTCACACATTTTTTTTATCTCATATTAAAATATTTTGGAGCATTGTAAACTCGTCACACTGTTTTTCTACATACAGACTGCAGAAAAATCAAACACAGAGATGAAAAAGATATTTGGCTGCGTGTCACGTACATATTTGATCCCTGCACGGCGCAAATATTTTTATGTACTGCTGGTTGAACTGAGTCGGGGTCGCCCACGATACAATACTAAAAATACTTTTAGGCCTTTAGTGTGGAAAACCATCTTCTTCATCATCTCATCTTGCGGCATCCCAATTTCTTAGCTCATCATGCTATGCTAGCGCTGCCTCAACGGCTGCGGAGAACTTTAAGCGGTAGAAATATAACAACCTCGTCGGCAGTTATATTTTCGAGCCATTTGGGCTCATAAGCTATTTAAGGCCCTAAATCCCGAGAAGTGCCATAGAACAATCTGGTCTAAGTGTTCTTCATAATGTACATATTGCATGCATTTATGTAAATCATTCAATATTTCGTAAAGAAAATGATTTTAAAGGTCAGCGGGGCCCTATGTGGCGCAGCTCAGCCAGATGAAGCCAGCAGAAGCCAGATGTTCAAGGGACTATACGCCTTCAGGCTTATAGTCCGGCCTCATCTCGTTAAAACTGACTGAAAACAAAATTCACGTGTTAAAGTGTTTTTTGAAAACCTATATACAAAATAAAGATCATTTATCATTTAGTCCCTTGAACCATCTGGCCGAAATTAAATGGACACAACTCTCGTACCCGCCTAGGCGGCAGTACGCGTATCTGTGCATTTAATTGCGGCTAACTACACCCGGATAGTACGCGGCTGACCTTTAAATCCATTTTCTTTGCGAAATATTGATTTATTTACTTTGAAGTTTGAGTTTGCTATGTATACTTTGAAGAATATTTAACCACCAATTTGTATGTGTAAAAATATTTCTAAACATCCAAGCCGTTACGTAGGAGTAGAGAAAGATTGCAAAATTGCTAAATATTTTTTTTACACAAAAGTTTTAATCGCACGAAAAAATCAAATGTTGATAGTGTTGTTCATGAATTTATAATAAACATATATTTTTTTCAAACCTATTAACCAGGCCGTTACCGAGAAGTAGGAATCAGAAAGTCATTGTTTTATGGCACTTTCCGGGCGCTTGAGCCTTAAAGTACTATCTATCCAAACACCTAGTTAACACTTCGCGTGACCCAATCAGTCAAAGATTGCCATACAACGTGGCAATAGCATATCAGTCTTCCAGAATTTTGGGCACACTTCCAGTCAACAGTGATGCGGAGGAATTTTTTGGCGCTATATTTTAGTTAAGAGTTATTGCTGTAAGTATGTATAGTTTTAATTAATTAAGTATTTATATTTTTTGTTAGTTTTTAATTAGTTACAAAAAAAATAATAACTAGGTAAAGTTCATAAAAAAATTTTAATTGATATCCTCACCTCTTAACTATTGCAGGAAACTGATAAATAAATATATGAGAACATTAAACTGCACTGCAACACAGACAGGGAAAATCTATGAACATCCTTAAACCCGAAAAATAATACCCATCCATCGCTATTATTAAACTCTATACCTAACGGCGAGAAATATAGTTCATCGTTATCTTGCTGCTCTTGTCCCGTTTTATTTGGGGTCGGCGCAACACATTTTTTTTCCATTCTGTCCTGTCACCCGACACGCTATCACTAACTCCCTTATCTTTCATATCACTTCTCACACAATCCATCCATCTTTTCTTTGGCCTCCCTCTCCCCCTCCATCCATTAACTTGTAAACTCATAATTCTTTTAGCAACATGCGTTTCATCCCTCCTCTTTACATGACCATACCAAGACAAACGGTTTCCTTTCAACTTTTCAGTCACTAGCGCCACTTTCAGACTTCCCCTAATATCTCATTTCTCACTTTATCCATTCTCGTCACACCATACATCCACATTGTTATAAACTCTAAAAAAAAACCCTGACATCATTCAGTTTAAAAATACCTCACAATAATTATGTTGTTACCACTATACAACCAAATAGTAACCGGAGTACTATCAATCCTGCTCCCATTTTAAACCCACTTTTTTTAGGGTGGGAAACAATCTAATAACATCTCCCTTCTTTTGGCAAGGTGGGAGGACGTGTCAGACTTTTAATGACTGAAACCCACTCCTGTTTTTCTTTGGTTTCAATCGAGGGGCCCGGGATTCTCTTTCGCAGAACCAAAGCCCCAGTAGGCTTCGAACCTGCTGGTCCCCTGCAGTTCTGCTGACATCTTGAGGTGCGCGTAGAACACTACGCGCCGTCGATGACTTGGGCACTGTCTGGACGGGTACCGGATGGTCAGACGGCGAGCTACCCATTGCTCGCCATCCGCAAACCCACGGCTTTTTAAAGCCACCAAAAAAAAATCAACAGCCTAAAGTTATTATAATAAACTCTCATACCAGGAGCGCTGACATCACCCAGTTAGTCTAAATCACTGCGCATTTGCCCATGCACTTGCAGCGACCTTGCTGCGCGTGCGCCGATAAGGCACGTTCGGCCTTCGGCTCTGCTGAGCTATTCGCAGATTACCTTGGCGTGTGCAGTGTTTGGTTAAACGCTGATTCAGAACTGAGCTCGCTAAAGATGTAGAATGAAGAGCCATTATAGCCAGATAACCATAGAATATAACATTAAATACTCGTACATTCTACCATTGTCTATGGAAGTCGGCTAGGTATCTACTTCCATAGACTCTTCAAGAACAAATAATACTCTGTTGCTCTTGTATACGTCTTAACTGCCTAATTAGTCTCTTGATTACAAGTGCGACTGCTGAGGTTGCGGCCCTGGGTTCGATTACCGCATCGGGCAAAAAGTGCTGTTGGGTTTTTCATTGCAAATTACTCTGTAGCAGCCTTGAGTTTGGAAGTTGGTGGTGTGATATCCCCGTGCTTCGGAAAACACGTAAAGCCGTTGGTCCTGCGCCTGATCTCGTTCCGATCACTGTCGGATTGTCGTCCCATCGGACTATGAAAGTACAGGAATAGAGAGTGCACCTGTTTTGGCACACACTTGTGCACTATACCACAACATCTCCTGCGTACCTGGTTAATCTCTGTTGTGAGTGACCACCGTGACCGAAATAAGGTCGCGAGTCGGGAGGTTATAAACATATCTACTCTCTATTATCTAGTGACCCACCCCAACATTAGAAATCTTTGAAATTCTCGACTACATTAGGTGTAGGTAAAATTCATGAGGAAAATAACCAGAGTCGAGTTGCGACCCCGGGTCGTTCTTTTATAACTCGAGTACCCTAGAGTTAACCCAACTAACTCTAACTCTGAGCAGGATAGGTTGGAGTAAACGGCCAATGCTTGACATTGACAGTTGAACTCCGTTCGCGTTCAAAAATGCCGGGGTAGAGTAATTACCCTATGATGTCATTAGAGTTCATTCTAAACTCAAATTTGAACGCAGCCCAGTATGGAACCGCAGCACAGCAACACACCTGCTATGCCGCTGCCTGCTATCCCCAACGAGAATTAAACCACCATTGTATACCGCCTATTCTGCACAACCACCTGCACTTTTTTTTATCTGATATAAATTAGTGCTTGACTGCAACTTTTCATAATTTACACGAGGTCAATAACAGAGCTGTACAGACTGTGAAATACTGGTCAGAAAAAATCCATAACATAACAGAAACATATAGGTTCCAAACAAAAAAATATATTTTGAAGACGAAAAGAAAGACACGAAAAGAACAAGAATCATAGCATAATCAATCTCAATCATTTCAAAAAGCCGAAAAATCTTCTTGTTTTACTCACTCTCTTTGACAGACCGCCACCTTTACAGCATTGCATTATTACCTGCCCTACGAGCACCATAGACAACAAAACTATCAAATTACCAAAAAGAAGCTGTTACCAACTTAATGACACCATCCTTTCCTTATCTATGACCACAAAGTAAACCACAGACAAAAACTAGAACCTTTTTTTTACCTGATGAAATCGAAAGTGTCTGTGTTAGTCGAAAAACTTCACAAAGGAATTCAGATCCACTTAAAAGTCACTTAGTGATTAGAGTCGTGTTCGACAACTGTTTTATCAGTAATCAGTACTTAACTCAAAAGATTTGAGGTTATAAACTTAAATGTAGGTACAAATTGGTTTTGAAGTAGCTAATGGAGAATGGCGTTAAGATTTCATGACATAGATGAGCTTTAAATCTGCCCCCGTTAGTAAAAAAGACGCATCTAACATTTTTTCCAGAGTTAAGTTATATACATTGCCGGAATAAGGACATAATGGCGCATCTGCCTGTATTTTTATATTTTGCTAACTTTTTCCAGTGCGGTTTTAACACAAGGAAAAAAGGCCCGATTTCCCGTTTCATTCATTATGTAGCGACATCTATGACGCCACATAAGAACTATGAAGAAAATATGAAATCCTGCATCGCGCAATCAAAGTTCTCCGCGCGATTTGAACATATACGACAGCCCGACATCAACTATCGGGCAGTCGCCCACCAGACTATAACACCCTGTCTGGTTGGAGGATCCTCCCTTTTCAACGGAGGTATGTGGGACTTTACTCTCTGTTCCGCATACTCCCAAACTGGTGACCCTCGACAAAGAACGTCAGCGCAGCCTTCGTGCAGCTACTACTTCGTGACGTCATCATCACTTCCTCAAGCTTTCGAGCAACGAGCCATACAGCCAGCACCCACGGCTAAGGGTCTCCTGACCACCAGTATGCCTACCTGGTCATACCTGGTCATCACCTCAGCCGCATCAGCGACCTTGGCTTGGCACACCGCACCTTCGGCCAGTCATATGAAGAGCCATGAAGAACCTCTCCTGGTCGACGCCAGCTGTCAAGCCCTACGTCGCACAAGCACCGCTCCGACTCACTGGAGCCAGCAGCAATACTCCGACTCACTGGAGCCTGCAGCATCGTCCCGTCTCACTGGGACAGCACCACCCCGACTCACTGGGGCATCATCCCGACTCACTGGGACATTATCACCCCGACTCACTGGGGCATTATCCCGACTCACTGGGATAGCAACACCCCGACTCACTGGGGCATCACCGCAGACAGTTCCGACTCACCGAGAACTATGCGGCATCGGTTCCGACTCACTGGAACCAACCTACCGCTGGCCTGGCACACATCAAGAAGCATCAAGAACCATCGATCTCCGATCTCCGGAGGGGAGTGATGTAGCGACATCTATGACGCCACATAAGAACTATGAAGAAAATACGAAATCCTGCATCGCGCAATCAAAGTTCTTCGCGCGATTTGAACATATACGACAGCCCGACATCAACTATCGGGCAGTCGCCCACCAGACTATAACATCCTGTCTGGCCGGAGGATCCTCCCTTTTCAACGGAAGTATGTGGGACTTTACTCTTTGTCTCGCCTACCTCCAACATTTTTTTATACGTTTTCGTTTTTGTTAGATACGTCTTTTTAACTATCAGGGGCAGAAATGGTATGGCCATGTTATGAGACGGGACGAAGACCATTTGGTGAAAATCGCATTAGGCTTGCCAGAACAAAAGAGAGGTAGAGGCCGCCTGCCATCGACCTGGTGGTCAAACATCGAAAGAGACCTTAAGAAAGCCCAATTGCTAAAACCAACAACCCAGGACAGATCAACCATCAACCTGGCGCCGTAGAGTGAGGAGACCCGACCCCAGATAACGGGAACAAGGAAGGAAGAAGAAGAAGGAGCCAGATAAAAAGTAGCCAATGTTCTTCCTTGGGGTTCAAGCTTGTCCGTACCTTTCGTCAATATGGTTCAGTAGTAAAAAAAAAACCTAAGAAACTATAAATTTCGCGACCCCTGAAAGTTTTACTTAAGACTGGTACAAAATAAATTAATGTTATAAAGGAAAAAGTTCACGCTAAAACGCCAGCGTAATGTTATAAAGGAAAAAGTTCACGCTAAAACGCCAGCGTAATGTTATAAAGGAAAAAGTTCACGCTAAAACGCCAGCGTAATGTTATAAAGGAAAAAGTTCACGCTAAAACGCCAGCGTAATGTTATAAAGGAAAAAGTTCACGCTAAAACGCCAGCGTAATGTTATAAAGGAAAAAGTTCACGCTAAAACGCCAGCGTAATGTTATAAAGGAAAAAGTTCACGCTAAAACGCCAGCGTAATGTTATAAAGGAAAAAGTTCACGCTAAAACGCCAGCGTAATGTTATAAAGGAAAAAGTTCACGCTAAAACGCCAGCGTAATGTTATAAAGGAAAAAGTTCACGCTAAAACGCCAGCGTAATGTTATAAAGGAAAAAGTTCACGCTAAAACGCCAGCGTAATGTTATAAAGGAAAAAGTTCACGCTAAAACGCCAGCGTAATGTTATAAAGGAAAAAGTTCACGCTAAAACGCCAGCGTAATGTTATAAAGGAAAAAGTTCACGCTAAAACGCCAGCGTAATGTTATAAAGGAAAAAGTTCACGCTAAAACGCCAGCGTAATGTTATAAAGGAAAAAGTTCACGCTAAAACGCCAGCGTAATGTTATAAAGGAAAAAGTTCACGCTAAAACGCCAGCGCCAACGTCGCCTTTCAGCCAAAATCCTAAGGAAGAAGTATATCTATGAGTTTTGATTCTCTATAGATTGTCATACATTTTTTTCGTCATAAATGGCTATATCTTTTTTTCTCGTAATCTTAAAAGTATGATTTTTTCACAGCTTCAAGGGACTCCAGACAAAAGTATATGGTTTTAATTTCAACCCAATACCTCTACGCGTTCTTGAGATAAAGGGTCTTGACAGACAGACGGACAACAAAGTGATCCTATAAGGGTTATGTTTTTTCCTTTTGAGGTACGGAACCCTGCAAATGCTGAAAGTTATCAAGCCTGCAGATGATGTTAGCGTTGGAAGGCCTCCCACAAGATGGACCGATGACCTGCCCCCCTAGCCAAGTTACAACCGTTTCGCTTGCGTCGAACGCTTCGAGTTGACCTTGGCACCAATTCTTTTGTTCTGACCACGTGACTGAGCGTTGAGACGACGTAATTCCCGTACATTTGAAACTTTCTACAAGCGCTAACTATTGCAGATTGGCAACTTGGCTAGGGGTACTGGTGAGGGTCGCGGGAATCCGCTTAGTGCGAGACGCACAGGTCCGGTCGTTAAGCGACACTTGGGGGAATCGTGGATATCTTTCGGCTGAAATGATGATATCGATGATGATAAAATGATGTAATTCACAGTCACGCGCATCAAACTACGACCTAAAATATAACTTCAAAAATTTTCTACAAGTAGGTACACTTTCTTCCGAATGTATTGATAAGATTTAGGTATAGCATCAATTTCTTATCTTCTCTTTCTTTGGCATTCAAGTGTTCATGAAAGTCAAGGTTATTCGGCTTACATTAGGTATCATATAATTATTTGAATGCACTTTATAATATATTTTTTTTTTTTAATTTCTAGTTTAGAGCCTTTTATCCGAGTTAAAAGGTAATCAGTGGTCTTGGTATGGTCATGTGAAGAGGAGGAATGAAGCGCATATTACTAAAAGATTTCTGAGTATACATGGAGAGGGAGAGGAATGCCGAAGAAAGATGGATAGATTGTTTGAGGAGTGATATGAATGAAAAGGGAGTTAGTGATAGTTTGACGGGTGACAGGACAGAATGGAAGAAAAAAACGTGTTGCGCCGACCCCAAGTAATATGGGATAAGGGCAAGAAGAAGAAGAAACAGAGAAAGAAGCTCTTTATCGGTCTAATCATCATCATCATATATGACGTCCACTATTGGACATAGGCGATAAGATTTGATGAGAGGCATATTGTGATGAGACTATTCATTTATTTCAAGACCATTATGTACCATATTCTGACTAAATAAATGAATTTGAATTTGAATTTGAATTTGAATTTAGGCCTCCCCCAAGTGTCGTCACAATGAACGATCCTGCGCGTCCCGCATCCATCGGATTCCCGCATCCTTCACCAGGTCATCGGTCCACCTTGTAGGAGGCCTTCTAACGCTGCGGCT
Source organism: Mythimna lalbum (assembly GCA_949319445.1). Taxonomy (NCBI): domain Eukaryota; kingdom Metazoa; phylum Arthropoda; class Insecta; order Lepidoptera; family Noctuidae; genus Mythimna; species Mythimna lalbum. The sequence goes on along the minus strand of OX439357.1, from coordinate 10,103,796 downwards.
TCCAGTACGCGGTCGCCACTTCAGAATCTTTCGGCCCCAACCAACGGCCATCTGTTCTGCGAACAATGTGCCCTGCCCATTGTCACTTAAGTTTGGCGATTCTTCGTGCTATGTCGGCAACCTTGACTTGTCAGTCTATTTAGATGACAAATATTCCTCGTTTATCGCTCTTTCTATTAATAAAAACGGCATTTAAATTCCTTGCATGGTTTAGGAGGAATTAGGGGACAAAGATACAGACGCAAGAAGCGACTTTATTTTAAACTATGTACAAATGATTTAAGATTTCTCTAATAGCTGAAGTTTTATGATAGACTAGCTTCTGGCAGCGGTTTCACCCGTACATACCTATGTCATCAATGATAAAGTAGCATCCTATTGGTTGAAAGAATTTTTAAAACCGATTTACTGCCGCACTCAGAGACGTCATTTAACTTTAATGTCAATTAAAGCAAAACCTAAGGTACTTAACGTCATAAAGATATAGACTATTATTCAATGACAAAATTAGTAAATCAGAGATTAGCGTTAATGGGCGTCTCTGAGTGCGGCAGTTAGAGTTAATTCAAAACAAAAATATTAATTTTTCCTCTTTATAATAAGTAAATCTTTTTTAAGCATAAAAACCGGGTGTCCCCGCAACCTTAGTTTGATTTTCCTCATAATTATTATATTTTAATGATTTGGTATTTATTATAATATTTAGTAGCATGTATGTACCTATTATGTAATTACTACAAGTAATTAGGTGATCTTAATAATACTTCATACATATTTGTATCTAGTATTTTTTTAACCCAAAGGTTAATTGGTAGAGATTACGAAAGCCCACAAAATCAAGTTAAGAAACCTGTGCTACTTGTATGAAAGCTGTCCGATTTCCGATGATTATTAAATACTAGCTTTTGCCCACATCTTCTCTCGTATATATAAAATATATCCTATGTCACTCAGGAATAAAGCAGCTTTCTATCTGTGAAAAAATTATAGCAATAGGACCAGTAGGTAAGTACTTTTTGTTTGTAAGAGGTAATCTGTCCAGATATTACCTCCTATAAACAAAAATACAACATCTTTATTATATTACTGAGGATGATGTAGATAATTGACTATGGTTCCATCGTTACCCGCTTCGCGGATATCTACATCTACACTATAATATAATATGTCATCATCATCATCATCAGCCTTTTTAATGTTCCCACTGCTGGGACTCAGGCCTCCTCTCTAGAAGAGGGAATGGGCCGTAATCCACCACGCGGGCCCAGTGCGGGTTGGTGAATGTCACGTGTCTTCGAATTTTTGGTTCTAGGACATGCCGGTTTCCTCGCGATGTTTTCCTTCACCGTTTTGAGAGCAGTGGTGATGAAATAAATTACACAAAGTAATGCGCCTGGCTGGGTTTGAACCCGCGACCTACAACTCGTAAGTCGGGGCCGTTACCACTCGGCCACCACTGCTCAATATAATATGTATTGTATTTTATTTGTTTGTAGGAGATAATCTCTGAAAGTACTGGTCCGATTACGAAATTTTTTTCACCGATGCTTTATTCCTGAGTGACATAGGCTATGGCTCGTTTCTTATGTATGCGGGCGAAACCGCGGGAAAAAGCTAATTGTGAAATATTCAAAGAAGTATCACTGACAAAGATCTTTTGGCTTCTGACTTCTTCTTGGGGCTTCTTGGAAGAATTTACTACAGGACATACACACGACACACACACACACACAAAGAGAATAAAACCACTTGAGAGCTGATAGACCGATTTTGTCTAGGCACACGATTCACCGTTGCGGGTCGGGGGACGGGGGAAAATATAGCGGCTGTGATTGGCTGATGCAACAAACCCAGTAAAAATAGTGATGAACAAGTAAATTTTGCAGCAATAATATCGATATCGATAAAATTGACGTCGATTAGTTCTGTTTTTTTTTTTTAAACATAGACGATTTTCCCCACCATTTTATTGAACAGGTACTCAGTTTTAGGGTTCCGTAGTCAACTAGGAACCCTTCCCACCAAATTCCTAAATTATTTTTTGGGGTTTACCTAAATTATTTTTTGATAATGTTAATATTTTCAGAAATAATTGCTTCAAAAGTTAAAAAAAAATGTGTCCCTCTCTAACTTTTGAACCATAAGTTTAGAAAATATGAAAAACCAACAGGCCAGTCAAAATTGATTGTATAGTCATTGGTTTTATCAGTAAAAGTCGGGCTTGCATGGCATGTTCTTATGGTTTGGGTGGAGCCTTTCGCTCCATCCAGAACGCGAGAAACTATTCTACGATTTCTCACTCTCAAAAAAAAAAACTGAGGCTTGTCAAATTCATCAATATAAATGTTTTTTACAAGTAACAACAAGAAATCTAAAATGACGTTAAAAGGTCGGTAACTTAATTTTTTATTCACCATTGGAAATCATCGATAAAATAATATTTATCAACTATGTTTTGAAGTTGTCACATCACTTCATCACTCAGTAGAAAGTACTTCTGGATAGAAAGGGATAGACTTATCTAACATTCTAGTGAAAGTAAAGGACTTTTTCAAAAGACATCAACGCGGTATCACTTTTTTAGTAACCAACCAATTTAGCTTGAGCTCTCTAATTACAAATAATGTAAATAAAATATAAACATATTTTACTTACTGATGAAAACTTCTGCCATCTTTTTTATAATTAGATGTTCTAGATGATTTCCCGCACTATTTAATTGCACAGGAACTTAGTTTTGCTTCGGTTTTATGCAATAAATGTTTTTAAGGTACCAACATTAAGGAATGTGCACAGATCCAACAACTGGTCAGTACTAAAAAATGCACTGATGTCGGCGTCTAATATAAGTGCAAAATCACATGTGTGTCGTGAGCTGGATTCACCCGTATGAGCGGTCAAGTGGTTATATAGTCATTGCACACACACGACTGGATTATACTCAGTAAAAGACTGGGACTAGTCTCGCTCCACCCAGAGCGGGAGAATTTGTTTGATTATTTCCCAGTTACAAAAAATAGTCAGTGACAAGACAGTCTATCAAACTTTCGAGTTTCTGTATACCCGGAACAAATTACATAGATATCCGGATGACAGCCGTGAGTTTGCAACGAAAGAACTGAAATTTACTACATTTGAGCTTAAAGTAGCTTTTTTTATATTGTGTGTAAGTTCGCGTTTGACCACTATCTCACCTGATGGTAAGCGACGATGTGGCCGACGATTGAGCACGCGTGCCTAGAAGCAACCTATTCACTCTTGACATAAAGACCCCTATGTTATAGTCATGTGGAAACACAGTCCGGCAGGGAATACCACACCTTAGCTGTATGCATAATGAATGTGTTCCCAAAACGCTTTGTACGTCGTATGGGTGGGGTATCATCCATGTACCGATGGCACAACGCCGTACAACTAGTGGTCCGATGATGGAACGGACTTGGCGGAATTGGATTGTGCAATTCCAGTGCACACTCCCCGAAATGTAAACGATAGAAAACCGATAGGCTAGACACTCGACAGGCTAGCACCTCGGCGATGATGCCCAAGGGTACCTATCCGATAATCTACACTTAATGTAATAAAAAGGTAAAGATTGTTTTTTTTTTTTTTTTTGTAGGAGGTAATCTCTGGAAGTACTGGTCCGATTGCTATAGGAAAATTTTTTCACCGATAGAAAGCTGCTTTATTCCTAGGCCAGGCTTATATCCTTTAAGTACCAGGGCGAAGCCGGTGACAAAAGCTAGTTTTTAATTAAAGTTTCTAAAACATTTAACAATCAAATCTCCATCCAATCTCCTGGAAAGCACCAACAACTTCACCCATCTAAACATCACCCCACAAAGGATATGAACAATAAAAATCAGTACAACAAACTATTTTACTAATAAAAAAGTTGGACAAGTAGCGTTCAAACAGGTCCGTTGAACTCGTGTCTAGTCAGTGACGGATTTAGTGGCAGCTTGAGTGGGCCTTGGACAGTAATTTTATTTATTTATTTAACAATTTATGTAGACCTATATAATAAAAGATAAAAAAAAGGAAATGTAGGTACAAAGGTGATAAAAGAAAAGAAAGAAAACCATTTTATTTGGCGGAAAAAACGCAAACTTAAGACTAACATAATTTAGCAGATGCTGGTGATGCTTATATCTTATATGGATAGCAATTGTGTAAAGTGTGATCCGCCGAATATGGCGTTTTTCAAACTTTTTCTGTAAGACGGTTATCCGATGTTGTACAAAAGTTATTTGAATTACTTAAAACATTTTTCCAATGATTTTTCCCTTTTTCCTTTCATAGTTTTTGGGTAACGGTGAACGGTGTGTCTACACCGTTCACCGTTACCCAAAAACTATTTCATTACAAGACGAAAAAAAAATAGGGGCTTTTCTTTTAAATAATAAATTGTACATTACAATTTTGGAGTTACAAGGCGGTAAATATTATGTTAAATCATACTTGGCCAAATTATCTTTGAATAAGTAAAGAAAAGTTTTTATCAATATGCTATTATTTTGGTAAACACAAAGCCTAATGTTTTTATTTTTATTCCATATTTTTTACTGCCTAATAGAGTTTTAAATATTTTAGTTTTATTTTAAATGATACATAAAGGCTTGCTGTAGTCTCTTATATTGAAAGGACACAATATACTCTTTGTGTAGTGCATCTTTTGTAGGATGTCCTTAGTAAATAAATGTGTGAATCCGCCCCTGCACCATAAGTAGTATCATCACCTACACATCTGTCTCAGAACTTGTTTGTTTTGCTGCGTGTACGCATCTCGCTCTAGGAGGACGATGAACTGACACTTGGGTTTCCGGGAATGATCTTCCATTTGGGATTTTTAATCGTTTTAACGGAGAATGTGTGGTTGGGTACAATATGCGCTCGAGTTAAAAAACTTGAAAGTTGACTTTGAATACCTAACTGAATAATAAAATGTAATTATTACTGTTTACTAACACTGACTAGGTCATCGGTCCACCTTGTAGGAGGCCTTTCATCGCTGCGTCTTCCGATACGCGGCCGCCACTCCAGAACCTTTCGGCCCCAACGGCCATCTGTTCTGCGAGCTATGTGCCCTGCCCATTGCCACAAGCAGGTTGCGGTGAAGGTTGCGAGAAACCGATGGATGCGAGACGCACAGAATCATTAATTGTGGCGATACTTGGGGAAGGCCTATGTCCAACAGTGGACGTATATCGGCTGAAACGATGATGATAATGACTAACATTGACATAACCAACAACGGTAAAAAATCTTGGTCTACTATTCGAAGATTAAATGGAGCCCCACCAGAGCTCCTTAACCAAGGACTAGTTACAGCAGATCCACTACATAACATACATTTTACATATTAACTTACTTGCCGCGGGATGAAGACCTTGAGTTCTGAAATACAGGACTGCCCTAGTTTAGGCTCCAGTCCACTCCATTTATTTTAATGTCTGTACTGTGTTTTCATTAGTGTAGAAAAATAAATGAATTACTTTTACATAAGGGGTTATCCGTAAGAGGTTCTAAGGTTATTAGAGTGTACTGTTAAGGCAAGGGTCGACTAAGTTAAATGTGGTAAAATTAAGTTTAACTGAAAAGAGTGATTAACACATATTTGCATTGTTCCAAAGTCCACCTACAAAAAGGAAAACTCGAGCCCCGGTATTTATTTATTAAAACTTCATGCAACATAAAAGTACAAAAGTAAATTTGGCATGAAGGGTAGAAGGAACGGCGTGGGGTTTTTAGTCAGTAAGAGTCTGACACTATCTCCCGCTCCACCCAAGAGCGGGTTTTGTCATAAGATGATTTTCCCCACCGACAAAAACAAAACCTCCAAGAGGGAGTAAAAGTTAACTATTACAGGTGATATTTTTAATCACCGTATCCTATGTAGAAGAAAGTATGATAATTCACACGAACACAATACGGAAAAAGTGCTAATAATTATCTAAAAATCATTCAAGCTCAATTGGTCGGAAAAGTAAAATATTCCTAGAAATGTTCAGCATTTACATGACTTTTATACAGGAAAGCCAACGCTAAGTAACCGGTAAGTATGCTTATTAGTTCGCTACTTAACGTACCAGCTGGTCCGCAAGCCAATATTCTAGGAACCAGAGGTCCCGTTGTCAATGAAGCGGTACTGGCTTGTTGGGTTACCGTTTGAAGCCCGCTCAGTGTACAAGATACACTGAGCGGGCTCCGTATAGTTATGGCAGTGCGATACAGTGCCACAAGTACTACGATACCGTAGGGGCCCAGCAGGGTCGAAGCCTACTGGGGCCAAGGGTCTGCTTCTGAAAGGAAGACTTGGTCCTGGTATGAAAAGAAAACAAAGGAACAGGAGTGGGTTTTTAGTCAGTAAAAGTCTTACACGCCCTCCCGCACCGCCCAAGAGCAGAAGATGTCATTGGATGATTTACCCACTTACAAAGAAAAGTAGGTACTGTATTGTATCGTCATTTCAATTGCGTCAGGGTATGGGCTAGAAGATCCTGATAGCTACAACCTAGGGGCCTTTAAGTCAAGATTGAATAGTTTACTTCTAGACAAGCGTGTTCCATCGTCGGCCACATCTCTTCTTACCATCAGGCGAAATATTGGTTAACCGCATACATAGGTAAAAAATTAACAAGCCAATAGAAAAACGACTTCATGAACAGAAAAGGATAAAGGATTAATCACCACGCTTACTCAGGATACCTACGTCAGGGTTTGATTCACAGGTTAGGCAGTGTTAATTCTGGACATTTGTATTTAACACGTTCAATGTAGAACGAGGTCTAATAGACCTCGTATATGACATCCTTGCGGTGTGGCTAAGAAAAACATTTATTCATTTTATTAAAACTATACGCAACACAAAGGTACAAAGGTGGGCTGGGCGGAAAGCAGAAACAGATTTCTTTACCGTGAGGAGACTATAACTTTAATTTGGTTTACCTAATTTAAGACAGAGGTGAACATAAGATGTCTATCAAAATAAAAAGCAGTGGTGTCGGTATCCAAGTACTTTAATACGGGATCACTTTGACCTCGTACCACATTTAGCCAAAAAAAGCTTTTAGTATTTTTAAGGTTACGGGGTCTTATAAGCCCTGTACAGCCATAATAATCATTTTCAAACGAGGTCTTAGTCACGGGGCGTTTAAGACCATCGCAGGAATAGCATAAATAATACAAAAATAAGTGCAACCGTTAACTTGTTAATCACTTCGCTTAGTCAGGATACCTACGTCAAAGCTTGATTCACTGGTTCATCATATCAGCAAATACTCGTCCACTGTTGGACATAGGCCTCCCCCAAGCGTCGCCACAACGAACGTTCCTGTGCGTTTCGCATCCATCGGTTTCCCGCAACCTTCACCAGGTCATTAGTCCACCTTGTTGGAGGCCTTCCAACGCTGCGGCTTACGGTAGGCGATCGCCACTCTAGAATCTTTCGGCCCCAACCAACGGCCATCTGTTCTGCGAACAATGTGCCCTGCCCATTGCCATTTAAGTTTAGCGATTCTTCGTGCTATGTCGACAACCTTGACTTGTCAGTCTATTTAGATGTAAAATATTCCTCGTTTATCGCTCTTTCTATTAATAAAAACGGCATTTTTAATTTATTTGACCTAATTCTGTGAGAGAGAAAAAACATTAAATAAAGTTTTAAAGGTTTTATGTGCAGTTTCAGTTTGTTTAAAATTAATATCTGCATTGAAATAAGAACTTTTATTATCCCGCGTATGAAAAAATTTGTTTGAACAACAACTATTTATGTTTGTTTACCTATTTGGGCAGGTTTTTTTGCAGGTTAGGTTTGCACACGTGATGGCTTGATCTATTCATAAATAGACAAGGCGACATTTTTAATGAAGATTTTTTTTGAAAAATGTAACTTATATTAAAAAGTGGTTTAATTATTCTGCTCGTTATACTGATCAAACTATTTTCAGGTTTTGCGTATTTAACGTTACACGTTGTATAGCGTGACGAGTGACAGGACAAAATGGAAGAAAAAAACGTGTTGCGCTGACCCCAAATAAAACGGGACAAGGGCAGGAAGATGATGATGTTTGACATTCCTTGACATTATTATATTTTATAGTAGTTAACGTTTTCCTCGTCATTGTACCTATACTGTATGCAATGAAATTAATTTTGATATGTTTTATGGATATCATTATATGCAACACATAGTATTAACAATATTCTAACAAATAATTTATTATTATTAAAAAAGAGTGTTGTTACTATCCTGATTTTTTTTTTATCTATTTATTTTATTCACACTATAAATCAATAGTATCAGACAGTGTAGGTGCATAAAATCCAGATTACTTATATTAAACAAAATAATAAATTTAAAATTACTATCACATTTAAAAACGGGATACAATTAAATTTAAATTACAATCACAATAAATATATTAATAAATAAATAACCGAAAAATGTTTTGTTAAAAAGTAGGCAATAAAATTATTATAATACTACTAACTGCTGCTAGTGGCTTCAAGCGGGAAAAAAAATAATCCCTCCTCTCAGAATGAAAATTCCAGGATATATTACCTACCTGTATACCAAGTTTCATCGAAATCCGTTCATCCATTCGAGCGTGAGGAAGTAACAAACACACACACACACACTCACAAACATTCACCTTTATATTATTAGTGTGATCACACTGTTCTACAGGGCCAGGGCTGCGTTTAAATTTGAGTTTAGAGTTAACTCTAATGACATCATGAGGTAATTACTCTACCCTGGCATTTTTAAACGCGAACTAGTGTTCAACTGTCAATGACAACCTACCCTGCTCAGAGTAAGAGTTAGTTGGATTAACTCTAGGGTAGCTACTCGAGTTATTAAAGAACGACCCGGGGTTGCAACACTTGCAACTCTACTCGACTCTGGTTATTTTTGAACGCAGGGCAGGGGAGAGGGACATCCCTCCTTCAGAAATAAAACACAATAGGCAACAAGTTAAGACAAAATTCGGATATCCCTGATAGGTACTCGTAAATATACGAATCAATAAAGATAACGTCGTTACCTAACATGCAACATGCATTCCGATAAATGCAATTCATGAAAAATAGCTCAATCTATATAAACAATTTTAGGACAATATAATCTAATCGGTGTTTGACCTACCACAAAGTCACAGGATATATGTAGATATGTGTTTTGAGATACATAACACGTGATTGTATAAAATTGCATAAATACCTACGCCAGCAATGGTCGCTAAGGACCGAACTGAAGCTACGATTGGTCTTTTTTTTTTTCGGTGGCAAAAATCATCCAATGACAACCCCCGCTCTTGGGTGGAGCGGGAGATAGTGCCAGACTCTTACTGAATAAAAACCCACCACGTTCCTTCTAGCCTGTTCATACCGGGGCTTGAGTTCCTTTCGGATAAACCTGGCCCCAGTAGGCTTCGACTCAGCTATTGCTGACAACTCCTTGAGGCGCGCGGGAACAGTGCGCGCCGTCGATGTCTTGGGCTCAGTCCGGACAGTTACCGGACGGTCAGACAGCGGACGGCGAGCCACATGGCTCGCCGTCAGCGACAAAGCGCGCATGTCTACGGTACGGTGGCCGGAAATCGGGATCGGAAACCCGGCGGCGGCGCGGCGGCGAGAGCGCCTGAAGCGGTCGGCCTCCTCCTTTGCTAGCATTACTGCTTCGCAGACGGAAGCGACCGCCTACCACTCCTCCTCGCTCCGGACCATAGCCTGTACCAAGGCCCGGCGCGAGAGGTCTCCGCCGCCGATCGTGGGGGACTTAAAGAAATGTCAGCAAAACCGTAAGGGCTCAGCAGAGTCGAAGCCTACTGGGGCCATAGATGATTTCTCAAATAAAAAAATAAATAAAAAGGTTTCAGAATCTAAAACTACACTACACGTGTGTCACGTACGCCGATCTTTTCGCGTCGGTCTCCATACATTTTATATGGAAACTAGACTTTTAGAGCTACACTTGATCCACGCCACGCGTCGTCGTTCTACGTACAAATCATGAGTCATCCACGTGTGCGTGTCGGTCTAATGTAGTTCTAGCTTTATTGCTGTTTTATTTCAAAATCAATTGATTGAAAATTTTTACTGTCCTGTTGGTCTAGTGGTCAGTGGCTCTGACTGCTATGCCGGAGGTCGAGGATTCGATTCCCACCCAGGACAAATGTTTATGTGATAAGCATGATCATTTGTTCTGTGTCTGGGTGTAATTTATCTATATTATGTATGTATTTAGAAATATATAAGTATGTTTATCAGTGGTCTAGTAACCATAACACAAGCTCTGCTTAGCTTGGGACTAGACGGCGTTGTGTGATTGTTGTGGAATTTTATTATTATTAATTTTAATGCGGTTTTCAGAAAAAATACTGTTTGATCAAAAATCAACTCAGGCAAGTAATCAATTACAAAAATGATTTTAATAATTTACATAAAACCTAAGCTGTTATCAAGAAGTTTATGCTTTAAGGATCCGATAAGAACCATTATAAAGGATAGTAAGCTTATTATCTAAAAACGATAATATTCGGTGTTACTGATAATATCGACGGCCTAGAAAACAAAACAATTATTACGTTGCAGTTTGCAAAAATAGCCGAATTTATCTACACCTTTTTTTTTGTCGACGGGGAAAATCATCTTATGACGAAACCCGCTCTTGGGTGGAGCGGGAGATAGTGTCAGACTACTACTGACTAAAAACCCCGCGCTGTTCCTTCTAGCCTTCATACCGGGGCTCTAGTTTCCTTTCGGATAAACCCGACCCCGGTAGGCTTCGACCCAGCTGGGCCCCTCCTGAATTTATCTACACCTTCTAAATTGTCGATATCTTAAAGAGCTGCGGGATTGTTTCAAGGAGTTTTTGTGGACCTGGAACGTAAAGAGCGACTGAAGGAACACAGGTGAGTTTTAGGTAGTTCTGACTGGCCTGTTGGTCTAGTGGTTAGTGGCCCTGACTGCTATTCCGGAGGTCGTGGGTTCGATGCCTACTTAGGACAAATGATTATGTGTCGAGCACAATCATTTGTTCTGTCTGGGTGTAATTTATTTATCTTTTAATATTTATGTATTTAGAAATATATAAACATGTAAAAGTTGTCTAGTACTCATAACACAAGCTCTGCTTAGCTTAGGATTAGACAGCGTTGTGTGATAGTTGTGGAATAAATAAAAATAAAAAATAAAGTTAGTAGGTAAAAGTCTGACACACCCTCTCGCTTCATCCAGAAAGCGCACTTCATCCAGAAAGCGCACTTCATCCAGAAAGCGCGCTTCATCCAGAAAGCGCGCTTCATGCAGAAAGCGATAAGTTATCAGACGATTTTCCCTTCCCAAAAAAGGAAACAATACTTACAATATAAAACTTTCCGACTAATTCTTTTTTTTTAATCTGATATAAACTAGAACTTGACTGCAATTATACATTATTTTCAGTGATACCAGGTGTGGAGCGAGGAGGAATGGCAGGCGGTCGCCTCCTTCTGCGAAGCAGTAATGCTAGCAAAGGAGGAAGCCGCCCGCATCAGGTAACGGCGCCTTCGCCACCACCGAAGGGATTCCGATCCCGATTTCCGGCCACCGTAGATGCGGGCTCGCGGACGGCGACCCATGGGTAGCTCGCTGTCCGATCGTCCGGTAACTGTCCGGACCGAGCCCAAGACGTCGACGGCGCGCACTGTTCCCGCGCGCCTCAAGGAGTTGTCAGCAACAGCAGAGGCCCAGCTGGGACGATGCCTACTGGGGCCAGGGTTATCCGAAAGGAAACTCGAGCCTTGGTTTGAAGGCTAGAAGGAACGGGGTGGGTTTTTAGTCAGTAAGAGTCTGACACTATCTCCCGCTCCACCCAAGGGCGGGGGTTGTCATAAGATGATTTTTGCCATCCGTAAAAAAAAAAGTGGTACCAGGTGTAAAGCCAACTCATAGCAATTGCGCAGTAGATTATTGGTCAACGATCCTCCTAACGACTTAATTATGCAGGCAACGACTCAATCAGCACGTGTTATCTTGATAAGGACATGTGTCATATATAATTTTTCTGTCTACTTCTGTACGAAAAAAAATTTGCATTTATCTATGACACCTTTATTGGCACGTAGCCTAAAAATTTTTTATGGCTAGGACAGTTAGAATTAACTTTTAATTGAAAAAGGTTTTATGGATTTTTTTTTACGGTGGGCAAAAATCATTCAATGACAACCCCCGCTCTTGGGTGGAGCGGGAGATAGTGTCAGACTCTTACTGACTAAAAACCCACCCCGTTCTTTCTAGCCTCTTCATACCGGGGCTCGAGTTATAATATAATATAATATTCCACAACTATCACACAACGTCACCTAGTCCCAAGCTAAGCAGAGCTTGTGTTATGGGTACTAGACAACTGATAAACATACTTATATATTTCTAAATACATACATATTATAGATAAATTACACCCAGACACAGAACAAATGATCATGCTCATCACACAGACATTTGTCCTGGGTGGGAATCGAACCCACAACCTCCGGCATAGCAGTCAGAGTCACTAACCACTAGACCAACAGGCCAGTCAAAAAGTTTCAATTCGGATAACCCTGGCCCCAGTAGGCTTCAACCCAGCTGGGCTGAGGCGCGCGGGAATAGTGCGGGCCATCGACGTCTTGAGCTCGGTCCGGACAGTTACCGGACGGTCGGACAGCGAGCTACCCATGGCTTGCCGTCCGCGAGCCCGCGTCTTCGGTGGCCGGAAATCGGGATCGGAATCCCAGCGGCGGCAGCGAGGGCACCGTTGCCTGATGAGTTCAGCCTCCTCCTTTGCTAGCATTACTGCTTCGCAGACGGAGGCGACCGCCAGGTTTTATGGATTGACTTATTGTAAAATGGTACATGCGACAGATAACCCTTAGGTCACAAATTGGTTATAGGTTCGCGCTTCACTATCTCGTTTCATGGAAAGCGACAATGTACCTAGTCGACAATATCAAAGACGCTTGCCTAGAAGTAACCTATTCGCTAGATCCCCGGAATGTAGCTATCAGAAAACAGACTCCGGCAAGGAATTCCACTCCTTAGCTGCAGGTACACACAATGAATTTGTTCCCAAAAAATTAACTGAATCAATTTACCCTTCTTTAGGTGAAAAACCAACAAATAACTTCACCCGCTGTGTAGAGAGAGTAGAGTGTCATACTATTTTTGACTAAAAGCTACCCATATTCCTTCAGTTGCCTTCTGCATTCCAGGAATAAGGTGTCTCTCTCGAACTCGATGAGGATCTAAAAGACGATACTTACACCCCAACCCCAACATGGCCAAAAATAGTAACCCCAACGGAATTAAGTTTCAACCACAAGGCTCAAAATGCAAATACCCCAAACTCGAAATTCCTAATGCCTTGACTGAATAAAATAAAAAAAAAAAGATTACGAAATTATTGTGCAATATCCCGCTGAAAGGACGAAACAAAATTCTACGTGTTTAAATTTATTTCTGGTTAAAACATGTTTCTGATACGACTTGCATATAAAAATGCGCTATACAATATCGCGTGATATAAGTAGGTAATTATTGCATTGTTCTAGTAACTTCGATTTTAACTTGACATTATATTGATGCTTAAATGCATTTAAAATGGCGGACTAGTACAAAAATAGTCCAGATATAAATCTGATTTATCGTTGCAAGAGTAAATTATTACCTATAACTTATTAAAAAAATCGATTAATGTTTCAGTGATTTACGGAAAATCCTTTTAGATAATTGCGGTAAGTTTTATAAACTTTTGTACTATACTTATCACCAATCGGACACTTATTGAAATCACTAGGTACTTACTTGGTCCACCGTGACGTCACTTATTTGGCGCGAAAATTTTCAGACCTTGTTTTCAGTAAACTCACTCTAAAACTGTCCTAATAACCTGAGCTCCGATTCACAATTTATCAAATCACACTTGAAACCCGAAAAAAAAAACCAAAATGTCACAAACATACTGTCAAAATTTTCGCGCCAAAAATTTTCAACACCAAGAAAATGCATAACAAATCCATCTTTGACTTACCGGATCAGTAAATCCTCTCCTGAGCTCGTCCAAAAAGATCTTCGTGAACTGTGTTTCAAACTTAACCAAGAATATATTGTTTAAATTATTTTATTGTTTGTTTTACGTGTAGGATTACGTGCGTTCTTCGAAAAGGGTGGGAAATCAGTGCGCGAGGGCCATGGAGTACGCGCTGCGTTCGCGCCAATACTGACAGCGATGCTCATGCGCAGCTGATTACAAACAAACAATGCCATTATCAATATGCACCTTAGACCTATCAATTTACAGTCTATTTTACAATGATATGTGAATGTTGTTGGAATTTTCACTTCGTTTTCGTTGCATTAAAATTGAAATTTCAAATAACATCGCTCTTTGGACATGCTTGCATCGAGTAATGGAATTATTCAATGCATTATTACCTAGTTCGATAACTAGCCTATTTGATGGTCGGTTAGCATTTTTATTTTATTGTTACTTTCCAATGTTAAGGCATGCGTGTCGGTTTACGAATTGAGTGGGATTGGGTGCATTCTTCATGAATTGTCTATGATCAATTTCTTATTGGAATCTGATAATATTTAGTGAGTTTTTCTAGTGAGGGTCGGAATCTAATGCACTCGAGACGCACAGGATTGGTCGTTATGGTGACACTTGGGGAGGCCTATGTCCGACAGTGGACGTCTTTCAACTGGAATGATGATGATGATGATTATTTATTTATTGAGGATCGCTAACAGAGCATAATAATTTTATGTATGTATCTTAAATTAGTAGTTACGGTTTCTTGTTAGTGTAGAGACTCCTTCACTTACAGGAGACCACAACATGCATTAAAACAATTTAAACAACTAAGCTAACATAATTAGAAATAAATTTAAAATTATATCATGTGTAAATTAGTAAGGATTATAATATTAAAAATCTGGAATTATAATAACAATGCATAATACAAAAATTCAAATTTAATTAATTATTAGATCAAATATATATTTTTTAAATGCTATACCCCATTACCCCATTTGTTTAGGTAGGTACTAAACTAAATGTACCTAAACAATCTCGAAAAGTTGTCTACAAAATGGTAACTTAATTAAAAGGTTAACTTACTTAATTAAAAATTAAATTCTGTATTATAATTTTTTTTTTTTATAAAAAGATATATCAAGACTGCGATCTACGATCCCACCTGATGGCAAGCACTGATCAGTCAGTTAACGACCGACCCTGTATCTTCAGTTGTCCGTTGGCTTCCAAATCGCGGGAAAAAGCTGTACAAACAGCTGTTGATGTCGTCTACGTAAAAAAAAAAATTACCCATCACGAGAACACAATCCCGTCTAGATTCGATTCCGGTATAAAAAATATGCGTGTCATGATCAGATCCTTTCGATTTCACTATGAAGCAGATGAAGCGACCAACACAAAGACAATTTTATTTATTTTATTTGTAGCTACACTTTAAATTAGAGCTGTAAATATGTATTTACAGGTCTAATTTAAGGTGCAGCTTTTTACAGGTATGTGTAGGTACATACCTATAAAAATGTAATTAAGAGTGAGTTTAAATAGCGATTATTTGACCCATTTTCAGAGCATTTATTGCAATTTTTTTTTGCTACATTAAATCATAATTATCATTACCATTGCATAATGTTAAATCAACAGTTAAATGAATGATTGAATGAAGTACAAATTTATTTAGATTGTTATTATGATATAAAAACGCAAATTGTCGCTTACGTTTTGTGTTCTTCCTGAAGAAGCAATATATCAAGTTAGGGCTGTAAAATCGTAAATCTGTCATTCCGTGAAGTTTGTAGAAATTGCTTGTTTTTGCAAGTTGCATCCCTAAACTAAGAGCGTGCACTAAAATAGAAACAGATATTAGGGGTGGAATATTTCCTTCCGGTAACATGCCTTTAGGAAGCAATACATCTGCGGGATAGTTCAAAAGAGTCACCCTGAAACGCAAATACTTGAAACCTATTCGTGCCCCACGAATAGGTTTCAAGTAAAAAATAATTAAAAACATATATGTTAAAGTACAAAGGTACAGGGACAACTTTTGTTAAATATTTTTGTATGAAAATCTGACGAACTATCATCATCATCATTTCAGCCGTTAGACGTCTACTATTAGACATAGGCCTGCCCGAACGATCCTGTGCGTCTCGCATCCATCGGTGATGAACTATGATATGATCAAATTTTAAACGTCATAGAACAAAAGTTGTTGTTTATGATGTTAGTACCATAAGGCTGGCTTTTACTTCGGTCAAAGGATAAGCATTGCCATTCAGCGTGGCAATGCCGCCAGTCTTTTGGGTACATTACCAGTCGACAGCGATGCGGAGGAATTTTTCGACGCCTTACTTTAAATGGTCTTTTTTTTTAGTCCTTTAGTTTTATTTTTTAATTTAGTTTTTATTAAGTTAAGTTGAATTTATTTATTTTTGAAGAAGTTAAATAAAGTCCATTTAAACGTGCCATAGTCCTGAGAGGTTGCCGGTGTTTCACAAATAACCCTGTAAGATATACATCTCTAGTATATCATCATATCTATGACATACAAACTGTACCAGCAATACAATGACCTCAAGTATTGAGTGTCTGTTTCTAACAACGGGTATCTATCCACTAGTATTGACCCGTGGCCGCGCCTGCATGAATGAGGCACTGTCAGTACGTGAACTTAGACCTAGATGAGCAACGACAAAGAGGGTTTATGCTCAGGAAATGGCGGGGAATGGCTTAACGGATTCCTTTCAAGTAAATGCATTTTAGTTGACTTGTTTCTAACTTCACTGTTTTTCATACAACCGCTTATAACCGATTATGACGTTATTACACATTTTTCATTAGATCTTTTGGAAACACAGCATCTTGTGGATATTATATGGGCTTCTATTCAAATCGATTTCTAAATTTGTGTAAAACTAATCCAGTAAAGACCTCTGAAAATCTCCTATTTAGTTTTTATTAAGTGATGAACTTTGACACTTCATAGTTGGCCTAAAAATTAAAAAAGTTAAAAAAAAAACTATTAGAAGCCTTGCAAATTTTATTAAGATTCTAAATGACGACAACTTTTTCCAAGAACTTTTAAGGGTTTAAAAAAAACAGCTATTTCCTGGAACAAGTTTTGTGAAATTTTCGAGTAAATCTCGGAATTACCGATTGCTAACAGAGTTTTCAGGCGAGAGTTTTCTTGCGTTATCTCTCTTTTTTGGATTGTGTTAGATGAAATAACAAGCTTTTAAACCATTTTCGATGTTGACGATAGGCGAGTGGAAAAGGACCCTCTTAAAGGTTTTGTTAGTAAAATTAGGTGTTTACCTAAAGTACGAAATTGCCGTTTTATTAAACGAGATACTTCGAATTTTTCGATTGTGCGAATCTTCGGATTGCCGTAGAATTAAAAGTTTAAATAAACTTCATATTACGCCGAGATAACCGAGACACGAGCCGAATATTCGTTTACGGTTTGCAAATCGTATTTCAGTCGATCATCATCATCATATCAGCCGATAGACGTCCACTGTTGGACATAAGCCTCCCCAAGTGTCGCCACAATGAACGATCCAACGCGTCCCGCATACATCGGATTCAGAATTGGTCATCGGTCCACCTTGTAGGAGGTCTTCTAGCACTGCGTCTTCCGGTACGCGGTCGCCACACCAACGGTTTAGTCGGTTATTAATTATAAATTTGAAGAAACATTGTCAATACTACAAGTTTCCTAAATAAAACCAATGAGGGTCCTATGTACACCCCTGCTCTTGGGCGGAGCGAGAGATAGTATCAGACTCTAACTGACTAAAAACCCACCCCATTCCTTCGTACCATCTTACCGGGGCTCGAGCTACCTTTCAGACTAATCCAGGTCCCAGTAGGCTACGACCCAGCTGGGCCTGTGCTGTTGCTGACAACTCCTTGAGGCGGATCCTATGTACATCAAATGTCTTATTTTTTGTTGTTTGTTAAATTTTTGTGTACAATAAAGAATAAAGAATCCTACCATGACGAGCGTCCAGACACCGTCCAGATGATATCAGTGCCAGGACTACACACTACTTGCGCAGGAGTCGACACAGGACAACCCATTCCCAGATCATTGTTGCTGTGCGCCGGCCGTGACGGGAGGGACCTTATCGCCTCCCTTTATATAAAAACGTTTTAAATGCTAATGTTCTTTGTTTTTCTATGTGCTTATGTATTTTTTTTTCTTTATCTGATATAAACTAGTGCTTGACTGCGATCCCAGCCAATGCAGTGTTGCAATCGTTGACAGTTTTTTTTTTTCGATGTGGAAAATCATCTTATGACAAAACCCGCTCTCGGGTGGAGCGGGAGATAGTGTCAGACTCTTACTGACTAAAAACCCCATCCCGTTCCTTCTAGCCTTCATACCGGGGCACGAGCTCCCTTTCAGACAACCCTGTCCCTAGTAGGCTTCGACCCAGCGGGGTCCTGCAGCTGACAACTCCTTGAGGCGCGCAGGAACAGTGCGCGCCGTCGACGTCTTGGGCTCGGTCCATTACCGGACTATCGGACAGCGAGCTACCCATGGCTCGCCGTCCGCGAGCCCGCGTAATCGTTGATGGTGAGGCGCACTAGTTTATTAAGAGCCTATTCACTGTAGCCTTGAAGACACCCTAATTAATCTTTCAATCGTGATAATTAGAGACACAATAGTAAGACAATGCGTGCGCTTTATTATTTAAAACCCAAACGAACGGGCGAATTAAAATCGGACGGGAAGACAGCAGCAGACAAATTGATCCAGTCCTTCGGTGTACGCGGTATAAATGATGAGACAAAACGCTTAGTCCGGACCGTAGAGGTTTCACAATAGTTCGTTCAGTAGTTATCTAATTCGTAAGCTTTTCACTGCGAAACCACTCACAAAGCAGCAAATACATTTCACTGAGTAACACGACCGCTATCGCACAATCTAGATAACGTTAAATGATTCTGCTACTGTTGCCTGAGCACGGGAGCTTTGTAGCTTTTATTTTGTTGTTTAGCCTTTTTCAAATTAAAAGCTATTCATTGTTAGACAGTTTTCTTTTTACAAGCATTTTTAGTTCCCCTGTCCCGTCCGTAATCAAATCTTGTAATTAAAGACCCACTTCCCGATTACCAATTGAACTGAAATGTGTAAATCAGATGACAATGCAAAATTATTATGACATAGATCTGATTATGGAACCAAAAGGTGGCTATAGGAACTTGGTAGTTAAAGGACACAAAGCCATCTCCAGTTTGGATTTATATGATTCGTCTTGACGTGTATTAATTATATAGGTATACCGAGCTATAAAAGCTTGCTATGAAAAAAATATTTTCATTAAAAGCTTGTTTATATCTGTTGCTGTACACTAGGAATTATTTCTGTATTGTAGATATTTTCTGCTAACTTCTGCTGCTTTAGGATGGATTCAGGACGTCTCAGACTTTCACTGACTAAAACACCTATGTTCCTTTCAGAAGTCAACCCATGGCTCCAGTCTGTATTGTGGGTGCGTTCATAAACATGTAAACTCACACATGACATACACAAGAAGACCCACATCTGTTATCATCATTTCAGCCGACAGATGTCCACTGTTGGACATAGGCCTCCCCCAAGTGTCGCCACAATGATCGATCCTGTGCGTCCCGCATCCATCTGTTATAGATGCAAATATTTGATTCTTGCGGGAATCGAACCCCGCGACATGAAGCGCGGTAGCTAATCGCATAACCACTGCATCCTGAAACCGAGTAAAGAAGAAGCTCTGGAGCACTCGGCTTCAGAGCTGCATTGCCAAATGTTCCACGTGTATTGAATGACTTTTTTCAAAACACTTACGAAGAAATATATATACGGGTGTTGATCGGCGACTACTGGGAATTGCTTAGCACCCTGCCTGATACTAATTGTATACAATCAATTGTAGCGAGAACGAGCTCGAGCACTTTTCCAAACTAGTGCGAAAAATAGTAAATTGACCACGTGACTCAGCGTTGAGATGACGTCGTTCCCGTACATTTAAAGCTTTCTATTAGCGTTAACTATTGCAGATTAGCAACTTGGCTAGGGTACAGGACATGCTTTTGCTTTTATAATATAGCAGGATTTGCAAAATAAGTATCATTTATTATTTACCGACACGTAAAACAATGAATGTACTCGTAAGTACTGCAGTGATTCACAAATTCCTCTGAAGTAGGTACTTCGTGAGAGAAATGCATGCGATAAGAGTTCGTTGACCCTTCAGGTCGGTACGCTCTCCATTATCGCCTCTCAGCTTGTCCAAGGGTCGAGTTCAATACAATTTATTGACATATTGTCAACCACAATACATGTTTTTTTTTTGTTGAGGACGATCTCAATAAGGCAAAAACTTTTGTGCAAACACTGCTTGCGAAATATCGCTTTATAAAGCCAGGTACATACTGTTGTAACGCAACATGCAATGAAACCCTCATGAAAAGCCGTATACGCACGACTAACGTTGCGTTGCATGATATGCTACAACTTGGTTCGCACGTGTGTACCACTAACGGACATCGAAACCGTTCGTGAAACATGTTTGCGGCGATCGTATTAGTATGTTCTGTATGGACGGTGTTCTTTACGAATCAATGCGAACACCAAAAAACTTTTCGCTACTTCACAATCGACCACTTCCAACGACGCCGCCATGGCTATTAAGAGAGTTCACGACTGTTGTGCGCGAACTCTATTCGAACTATGTTTGCGTTCGTGTTCGAATATGCCATTCATACGAACTAATCAAATGTTCAAGTTTGTTGTTTGTGTTTGCTATGTTCTTGTTCGTACATGCGTACACGGCTACAGATTTTGTCGTCCACATTATCGCAATGTATCATGCAATGTAACAAAATTCATAATGTTGATGCACATTACGCGCGTGAACAGAGCATTTCATTTGTGTAAGTAGGTACATGCTCGGTTCGTGCGCGCGCTGCGTCCACACTTATGAAATATTCCCTTCATGTTACATTGCATGTTACGTTACAGCAATCTATACCCGGCTTTAAACATTTCGGCGATGTTATTCTTATCTTAATGCTCTCAAGTTTGAGATCGAAATTTGCCAAAAGAAAATTCATTCATTTCGCACAAATACCTACAATAAGTTTGGTGGCAAACAAGATGTGGGAAGTCATCAAATAACTGGCAGATTTTTAGTGACTAAACCCCGACTGTGTTAATTTTTGCGTTCGAGTCGCAGTAATTCTTTAGCCCAAGCATTGATAGCTAACTTATCGAAAATCTAAACCTTTATTTCAAACAAACTATTTATTTTTAAATTCTCAAGAAGTTTTTCAGTCGGTCAGAAAAATGAAGCTAACTTCACATTCCAAAGCATACCTAGATCTCCATGGAGAAGAACGTACACATTCTTTTTTTAAAGTATGACGTACATTTTTGTACACATCTGGTATTTCTTGTCTGGTATTTATTATGTGCATAATAGTAATAAATAATGAAAAAAAAAGTAATTCAAATAATTAATAAAAAATAGAAGTCATCAAGAATAAAAGCATTTATTTCAAATAAACCATTTACAGGCACTTTTGAAATATCAAAGTGAAGATCTCTATGGAGAAAAATGTGCAAGAAATTCCATGGCCACTCTTTCGTTTTCATCAAAATTCGAATTCCAAAAAACATGTCCCAACCAAACAATAAATCACCCTTCTTTTAGAATCTTACAAAAACGCTAATCACTCGGATCAATTAAGAAAAATTAAATTACTTAAACACTTAAATCATTTTTATTGGCTCCGCCCTAACGCCTAATGTCGGTCTAATGAGGCCACCATGGCTGCACGTCAACGTTTTACGATCATGGGAATATTATGCTTAACTTAAATTACATGGATCATTACCATATCTTATTAAAGCTGTTTCAATTTTGGTGTACCATAAAGTATATTTATTAAATTACTAGCTTTTGCTCGTTGCTTTGCCCGCGTATAGAGATGTGCCGTTGCCGGCAATCTGGGAATATTGCTGGCAATATTGCCACTAACATTCATACATCGGGCAATATTGCCGGCAACGACACATCTCTACCCGCGTACATAAATAGCCTATGTCAGTCGGGAATAAAGGAGGCTTCTATCGGTGAAATAATTTCAGCAATCGGACCAGTACTTTCAAAGATTATCTTCTACAAACAAAAAACAAACTTTACTTCTTTATAATATTAGCGTAAATTATCAACTATTTCCGTAGCAGTTTCGCAGCGACAACCAAAGAATAAAATTTTGCATACAAAGAAATTTTCCCCTTTTCACCCCCTTTAAAAGTTATATTTTTGAGACCCCTGCTCGCCTACATCACAAAAGGAAGCCATGTGCAAAATTTCAAGTACCTAGTCCCAGTGGTTTCAGCTGTGCGTTGATAAGTATATCAGTCAGTTTCTCCTTCTATATAAATAAAAATATCTCCTCTCGCAATAATACTCTCCTTTCGCAGTTATGCTGGAGAAAAGAAGAAGAAAACAGAAGAATAGTACAAAGGTAAGGCTTATTTCTGAAGACATCTCTCTTTAGAAATAAGCCTCACCTTTGAGCTATTCTTGTTTCCTTCTTCTTTTCTTTTATTATTGTGTGCACATACATTGTTAAATAAAGATAACATTAAACGCATTTCCTCCTCTAGATACATTACAATCACTAGAACAATTGACTATACAAACATAATTTTATGAAACGCATTAAAAACTATATTGTTGCATGTGCAAGGCCGAGTGGATAACGTTTGGCACGTGTTAAAATGTTTAAAAAGTCGTTTATGTAATTATAACTATTATGCATGCGTTAGTCACTTCCTTATAAATAATCATTTGCTAACCTAGTTGTTTTCTGTGTTAGAATAGAATAAACTACATAAGTATTTGACACCAAAAGATGAGAAAGGTTTTTTTTTTCGATGGGGAAAATCATCTTATGACAACCCCAGCTCTTGGGTGGAGCGGGAGATAGTGTCAGACTCTTACTGACTAAAAACCCTACCCCGTTCGTTCTAGGCTTCATACTGGGGCTCGAATTTCCTTTCAGATAACCCTGGCCCCAGTAGGCTTCGACCCAGCTGGGCCCCCTTGTTGCTGACAACTCCTTGAGGCGCGCGAGAACAGTGCGCGCCGTCGACGTCTTGGGCTCCAAGCTACTTGCGGCCAGGGCTCAAGAGAAAATCACCTCCTAAGTATCACTTTCTGGTTTAAAGTCCTGATCGAGCTTCCTAACGAGAACCTTCTAAAATGACGGTAGAGGCTTGTGCATAGAATCCGAGGGCTCGTGGCTAACGACGACTTGTTCCCAAAACGTTTTACATGTAGTTTGGGCTTGTGAGTTTTAAGTATATTTGTGTAAACAGAAATCCTTACTAATATTATAAAAGCGAAAGTGAGTTTGTTTGTTTGTTACGTCTTCACGCCTAAATGTCAAAACCGATTTTGATGAAACTTGGTACACGGGTAAACCATGTCCTGGAATAGGACATAGGATACTTTTTATCCCGGAAGTATGATCCCTTGGGATAATTTTCTACTATCACGCGGGCGAAGCCGCTGGGAGCAACTAGTCATATGATAACACTATATGTTCTTTACCATATATATTCTATTTATAGCACCAAGATTTACTCCAGCAACAAAAATAAAACAACATCAAAACCGAAGCTCTCGTCACGCTCCACTTACGTCGACCGACAACAATCCTTACATAGATACATTAGGCCTCACATTATCCTTTTTTACTCCTTTCCCAAAAGGACCCTTAGGGCTGTACTCCATACTCCAAAAATAAAAGAGGGTCTCAGGGGCATTGCCCGGAGGGACGGCCCTCTTTTTTGAAACATCTGACCCAGCTAGAAACGTGTTTTGACTCATAGAGAGCATTCGTGAGAGTTTTGAGATGTAATATATTATCGAAATGTTTTTTGATGGTGAGACGTGGTATTTGAAAGGATTAGAGGGGTTTTGTTGCAGGAATACGAGGGTACGAAAGAAAAGGGAGAAGAAATTTTGAGTATAATTACTTCTATTTATTTAAAGTTCATTACAACTGAGTTTGTTTCGGTGTTTCTTCTAAGGGTAGTCAGATAGGAAACACCGGCTAGAACCACTGTGATGCTAGCAAAGGAGGAGGCCGACTACATCAGGCATCGGCGCCCCCGCCGCCGCCGCCGGGATTCCGATCCCGATTTCCGGCCACCGTAGACGCGGGCTCTCGGACGGCGAGCCATGGGTAGCTTGCTGTCCGACCGTCCGGTAACTGTCCGGACCGAGCCCAAGACGTCGACGGCGCGCACTGTTCCCGCACGCCTCAAGGAGTTGTCAGCAACAGAAGAGGCCCAGCTAGATCGAAGCTTACTGGGGCCAGGGTTATCCGAAAGGAGGCTCGAGCCCCGGTATGAAGAGGCTAAAAGGAACGGGGTGGGTTTTTAGTCAGTAAGAGTCTGACACTATCTCCCGCTCCACCCAAGAGCGGGGTTTGTCATTGGATGATTTTTACACCGTAAAAAAAAAGATAAAAACAAAGTTCAAACCCTTTAGGTTCCTAAAGGGTTTGAACTTTGTTTTTATCTTTTTCTAACATCCTT
Source organism: Mythimna lalbum (assembly GCA_949319445.1). Lineage (NCBI taxonomy): Eukaryota > Metazoa > Arthropoda > Insecta > Lepidoptera > Noctuidae > Mythimna > Mythimna lalbum. Next base: position 10,079,134 of record OX439357.1, on the reverse strand, counting down.
ATAATGATAATCACATGACATCGTAATAGTACCTACTTATATTTTGATAGTGCAGAAAGGTTGCCATTGCGACCGAGGCGGAATTCGCACGAGTTGTAGCCGAGGGCTGCAAAACTATTGGCCTGCTGAGTTACTGAATTTTCACGTGCCATTTGGGGCAGGGTTGTCCGAAAGGGAGCTCGTGCCCTGTATGAAGGCTAGAAGGAACGGGATGGGGTTTTTAATCAGTAAGAGTCTGACACTATCTCCCGCTCCGCCCAAGAGCGGGTTTTGTCATAAGATGATTTTCAAAAAAAAAAAACGTGCCATTTGGGGTTATTTCGTAACAAAAATAATAGGGTTTATTTTTTAAACCCAACTAGCACCAGACTTTACCGCAGACGGGTAAAACAATCATCATCATCATTTCAGCCGATAGACGTTCACTGTTGGACATAGACCACCCCCTAGTGACGCCACAATGAACGATCCTGAGAATCCCGCATCTATCGGATTCCCGCAACCTTCACCAGGTCATCGGTCCACCTTGTAGGCCTTCCAACGCACCGTTGTCTTACGGTAAGCTGTCGTCACTCCAGAATCTTTCAGCCCCAACGGCCATCTTATCTGCGAGCAATGTGCCCTGCCCATTGCCACTTAAGTGTGGCGATACTTCGTGCTATGTCAGCAACCTTGGTTCTCCAGTCTCCTGCTGATATCTTCGAAAAAAAAGAAAAAAGAATAGATCTTATATTTTTATTGTACACGACGCGGCTTATGTGCTTGTGTATGGGTTGTGTGACCTCCAACTGAGACAACACGACCATGTTTTCAAAACACTCCTTTCATTTGAAAGTGTACAAAATAATTCTAAAAGCTGTTTAAATCTCAGTGAGACAACAGAATTCCTAATTTAATATTCATGCCCGCATCCGCATTGCGTCCTTGACCGTCTAACAAGGCCTAAATACCGTCTAGTGGCCCCTTTACACTTGACGAAGGGAAATTAAGAAGAAAAGGATGTTGTCTGAGGACTTATTAACATAGTAGTTGTGTGCCTTGTTTCACTTGGGTGGGATGAATATTCATAAATAGCTGGTGATGGTGTTCAAAACGCAGTAAAAATTGTCTAAGTTCTATCTACAGATACTGTCCCACTCTTGAGTTCCACTATTTTCCAAGACTGCTTCATCTTCTCATAATTCTTTTTTTATAGGTGGGAAATCATCCAATGACTTCTCAGTCCTTGCACGCACGCACGATTTGCGCGTGGAAATGCAGCATCGTGCCGAAACTCTGCTGCCGCGCCAAGTCGCGGCATGGCGGACAGAGTTCCGTTTGAATCTCATGATGGAATGGCAACCCAATGCTGAGCACGCCATAATTATGGCGATAATGAGGAGTGGCTGGAAAGATAACAAGGCGTTCTTACCTTGCGCATGCCGAAGGACCGTTCATGGTCAGCTCGGGAGATCGCTGCGCCGGATTTGTGCGGAAGATACGCCCAGGTGTCATAATTGTTTGGACCGCCTGGTGGATACGGTGGAGCATACAATAGAGGTGTGCCCCACTTGGGCAGAGCACCGCCGTGTTCTTGTGGGGGGCGCTTGGCGGCAGCGATTCAGCGCTGGGTTTTGGTACAAGCCATGGTCCGGAGCGAGGAGGAGTGGCAGACGGTTCGCTATTTCTGCGAAATAGTAATGCTAGAAAAGGAAGAGACAGCACGCGTGAGACAATGGCGGTCACGCCCCAGCTGCCGCCGGGATACCGAACACGATTTCAGGCCACCGTAGGCGTGGGCTTGCGGAAGGCGAGCAATGGGTAGCTTACAGTCTGATCGTCCGGTAACTGTCCGGACCGAACCCAAGACGTCGACAGCGTGTATTGTTCTACGCACGCCTCAAGGAGTTGTCTGCAAACCGTAGGGGCCCAGCAGGGTGGGGAAGGGCCCTTTTAAGTTGAGATAAATTTGCGCAAGCATCTCCTGACGGTAAGCGATGATGTGGTTGGCGATTAGCTTACCAGATTACCCCCTACCTAAAAACTTATAAATACATTTCACATTTTTTCTTTTTATAATACATTAGTATAGATAAATAAAATATTGCGAGTGCCCAAAAACGAGTAGACAAATCGTGTCATTCTAAAACAATCACATTGGCATTTTTAGACCCGCATCCGTGCTGACAGTCCTAATAACGTCCTGGCCATCTCGACACTCCTTGAACTGAATAACAACATCAATAGGTAGGTAATGAACAAAAAGAAACATAAACCTGACCATCACAACTTCCGTACAGCTGCAAGTAAACAAAACAAACCCAATTTAAGATTTCTTTGAATCTCCCTTCGTCAGTAATGAGTCCATATTGTTTATAGCGGGTCACTGACCCTCATGCCCACGTGTGGACACACGTGTGAACTTCTTTGTCCGAATCTTTGTCCGATCTACTCTTTTCTTAAGTTTCTAAGCTCGAAATTTTGTGAGGAGGGTTTCTAAATCGGGGGACTAGACAGTGGAGTGAAGTCGCTGTCATAGATATATTTTTTTCTTTTTAAGGATGTTATTTAAAACCATGAACGAGTATGAGATTTTGAAACTCCAAAGTCTTGAGCATCGACGCCGCGTTGCTTGCCTGTCCGTTTTTTATCGTTTACATTTCGGGGAGTGTGCACTGGAGCTACACAATTTAATTCCGCCAAGTCCGTTCCATCATCGGACCACTGGGCACGCCACGATTATGGCGGTAAGTCCCCTCTTTGAGGCGTGGCTGGAAAGACCTCACGGCGTCCTTACCTTCCGCATGACGCAGGTCCTCACCGGACATGGCAAGTTCGGGAGGTTCCTGCATCGGATTCAGGCGGAAGAGACGCCCGGGTGTCGCCACTGTGCGCAACGCCCGGAGGACACGGTGGAGCACACCGTCGAGGTGTGCCCTGCCTGGGCGGAGCATCGCCGTGCCCTCGTGGGGGCGATCGGCGGCGGAGACCTCTCGCGCCGGGCCCTGGTCGAGGCCATGGTCCGGAGCGAGGAGGAATGGCAGGCGGTCGCCTCCTTCTGCGAAGCAGTAATGCTTGCAAAGGAGGAGGCCGACCGCATCAGGCAACGGCGCCCTCGCCGCCGTCGCCGGGATTCCGATCCCGATTTCCGGCCACCGTAGACGCGGGCTCGCGGACGGCGAGCCATGGGTAGCTCGCTGTCCGATCGTCCGGTAATGGACCGAGTCCAAGACGTCGACGGCGCGCACTGTTCCCGCGCGCCTCAAGGAGTTGTCAGCAGCAGGAGGGGCCCAGCTGGGTCGAAGCCTACTGGGGACAGGGTTGTCCGAAAGGGAGCTCGTGCCCCGGTATGAAGGCTAGAAGGAACGGCGCGGGGTTTTTAGTCAGTAAGAGTCTGACACTGTCTCCCGCTCCACCCAAGAGCGGGTTTCGTCAAAGATGATTTTCCCCGTCGAGAAAAAAAAAAAAAAAAAAAATCATCGGACCACAAGACGTATGGCGTTGCGCCACCGGTACATGATGGACATCCCACCCATACGTACAAAGCGTTTTGGGAATACATTCATTATGCGTACAGCTAAGGAGTGGAATTCCCTGCCGGAATCTGTTTCCTGATAGCTATAATCTAGGGGTCTTTAAGTCAAGGGTGAATAGATTGCTTCTAGGCAAGCGTGTTTCATCGTCGGCCACATCATCGCTTACCATCAGGTGAGATAGTGGTCAAACGTGAGCCTATACATAACAAAAAAAAAGTCAAGTGGGGTAAATAGAAACGCAAAGGCGAATAGAAACAAAACTTTAATGGGGATTTTCACATTATTTAAAATGTTTGTACCTAATTGTAATTTATTATCGAAAATTTAAATCAAAAACATCAACGCATTATTAACTTAAAACAGGGTATTAAAGTAGCAATCCGAATCAAAGTCTTGTTTCTATTCTCCTCTGCTTTTCTATTCACAGTACCTAGTTATGAAATTATTGTATCAACTGTCAACTTGGTTGTCTAAGTCAAAATTAAAAGAATTTAGACCATTTCCTATTGGTTCAGCCCAGTTCTAAGTGCCATTTAAAACGTGAAACGGATCTCTGTAGTATAGGTAAATTGACCATCAGTCGAACGCATAAGCATAACTATCAGATCATCCTCTCAGACATACATTGAACCCAGATAGATAAGATAGTACTTGCATAGTGATACATTGTATTTCAATATAACAATTCACGATATCTTATCTCCACTTTTCGCTTTTCAGGAGTCATGCAAAAGGATGTGTTTTTGGTCAACAGGATACCTATAAGAAATGTTTATGTTTTTATTCTAAATGCCTAATTTGTTCAGAAAAATTGTGCCAGTTGGTATGAACTGCAGATTGTTCGAAAGAGTTACTGTGGCCCTGGAACGCAAAGGGCAACTGAAAGAACACAGGTGAGTTTTTTGAGGCTTGAAATTATCAAATAATTTCTTTCGCTGTGGATTGGGACTTGGGAGAGATCGTGTCATACTTTTACTGACAAAAAACCAACTACATGCACACATTCATGTGGATTAGGATCCCACAGGCCATAACTCTTCTTTTTATCGAAAGGAAGAATAAATACCAGCAGTGAAAACATTATAAGATTGATTATGTTGTTTTTGTTCCAATGTGATAACAGATGTTAAATTAGCATCATTTCGGATGAGGCTTACTATATTGTTCCCTGCAAAATTGCATTTTCCTCTGCAATAAATTAATAGACTACGAAAGCAAAATCACAAAATAAAACTAGAACTTACTTCAAAACATTTTCAAAAAAAAAAAAAAAACAATAAAAGTTTAGAAAAAGTCTCCATGCCTTTCCTAATCTCGCGTGACCCTACGTGAATGAACAGTGCACTTGTTTACGTTCAATACCGAACAATGCGACCCCGCCATTCGTTCTGAACGACAGCAACATTCATTCGGTCTCATTGATCATTTTGTTAGAATATACGCGTTTGGGCTTCGAGCAAAGAGAATAAAACCACTTGAGAGCTGATAGACCGATTTTGTCTAGGCGCACGATTCACCATTGCGGGTCGGGGGACGGGGGAAAATATAGCGGCTGTGATTGGCTGATGCAACAAAGTCACTAAACATAGTGATGGACAAGTAAATTTTGCAACAATAATATCGATATCGATAAAATCGACGTCGATTAAATCTGCTTTTTTTTTAAAAAAAAGCAGAACTGATCACTGCAAATCAAACACTGATGTTCTAGACGATTTTCCACACCATTTTATCGAACAGGTACTAATTTTTAGGGTTCAGTAGTCAACTAAGAACCCTTATAGTTTCGTCACGGCTGTCTGTCTGTCTGTCCGTCCGTCCGCAGATAATCTCAGTGACTGCTAGCACTAGAAAGTTGAAATTTGGTAGATACCAACATGTATATCAATCACGCCGACCAAGTGGTAAAATAAAAAGTGAACTAAAAGAAATGTTTTATTAACTACACATAAAGTGGGGAGTGATTTACTTTTTCCTTTCAACCCTAACGTGTGATATATTGTTGGATAGGTATTTAAAAATTCATAGAGGTTTACTAAAATTATGTTTTGATAAAGTCAATATTTTCGGAAATAAACGCTCTAAAAGTAAAAAAAAAATGTGTCCCTCTAATTTTTGAACCATAAGTTTAGTAAATATAAAAAAAAATCTCAAAAGTAGAATTTTATACTTTCTTGGAAAATCATTTTGAACTTGATGGGTTGAACAGTTTTTGAAAAGTTGTTCGAAATAATTTCTAACTTGTAATTTAACCGTATATGCAAGCATTTGTTTAACATATTTTACTATCCTAAACGTGTCTTTTTTCAAATAAAAAAACATTTATTAAATTAGGTTCACGCAATCCAAAATTACCACCGAAAACCCAACATACATAACCCGTCTAGTTTGTATAAATTAGTAACCCAATTTCCCAAGAGATAGCTCTATACTTTGGACTACTTCGCCCTGTTAAGATTTTTTCTGAGTTGATGGGGTCGGGACGGGTATGAGCTATTATATTGTCGAATTTTTCGATTGGTCTCTGGTGGTTTGTTTATGTATTTATTCTTGCTCGTTGTTTGTCGTTCATTGTTTTAACTCTTAAGTGGGGACACTTATTGTGACGAACGGGAAACTACGAAACCCTACACTGAGCGTAGCCCGACACGCTCTTGGCCAATTTTCACATAAGTGTCGTGAGCATGAGTCTAGCAGTCAAGTGATTGTATAGTCATTGGTTTAGTCAGTAAAAGTCTAACTTGCATGGCATGTTCTTATGGTTTGGGTGGAGCCTTTGGCTCCATCCAGAGCGCGAGAAGGTATTCTACGATTACCCACTAACAAAAAAAAAAAGAAAAATTCTGAGGCTTTACAAACTCAATCTCTCGCCTCATCAATATTAATGTTCCTCTACAAGTAACAACAAGAAATCTAAAATGTTAACATTAAAAGGTAACATTTTTTTATTCACCATTGAGAATCATCGATAAAATAATATTTTACAACTATGTTTTGAAGTTGTCACATCACTTCATCACTCAGTAGAAAGTACTTATGGATAGAAAGGGATAGACTTATCTAATATTCTAGTGAAAGTAAAGGACTTTTTCAAAAGACATCAACGCGGTATCACTTTTTTCGTAACCAACCAGTTTAGCTTGACCTCTCTAATTACCAATTAATGTAAATAAATATAAACATATTTTACCTACCGATGAAAACTTATGCCATCTTTTTTATAACTAGATGTTCTAGATGATTTCCCGCAACATTTAATTGCACAAGAACTCATTTTTGCTTCGGTTTTAGGCAATAAATGTTTTTTAAGGTACCAAAATTACGAAATGTGCACAGATCCAACAACTGGTCAGTACTAAGAAATGCACTGATATCGGCATCAAATATAAGTGCAAAATCATTTATGTGTCGTGAGCTGGAGTCACCCGTATGAGCGGTCAAGTGGTTGTATAGTCATTGGCTTCGAGCGACCGGATTAAACAAAAGGTTAAACTATTATAGTCGCGTTTGAAAAGAAATGTAACAACAGTGTTTTGTCGGTAAAAGGGAGGAATGGGATGTCTGTAGCAGGTATAGTCTCTTTTAACAGGGCCCTTCTCCACTCGCTTATCGTAAACATCGAAAATGGTTTAAAAGCTTGTTACTCCATTTAATGCAATCCAACCCGATGTTTGACAAAAAGGCAACGCAAAAAAAGCGAGATAACGCCTGGAAACTCTGTTAGTATTCGGTAATTCCGAGATTTACTCGAAAATTTCACAAAACTTGCTCCAGGAAATAGCTGTTTTCTTTAAACCCTTAAAAGTTTTTGGAAAAAGTTGTCGTCATTTAGAATCTTAATAAAATTTGCAAGGTCTCTAGAGGATTACTTTTTTGACTTTTCTAATTTTTAGGCAAATTATGAAGTGACAAAGTTCATACAAAATAGGACATTTTCATAGGTTTTTACTGGGTTAATTTTACACAAATTTAGAAATTGGTTTCTTTAGAAACCTAGATAATATCCACAAGATACTGTGTTTCCAAAATATCTAATGAAAAATGTGTAATAACGTCATAATCAGTTATGAGCGGTTGTATGAAAAATAGTGAAAATGTGAGTCATGATGCACCACCTTAAGGCTGCGGTCTTTTAAAAATTCACCCGCGGTAAATTATTAGCGCATCTTTGTATGCTTTTTTTGAACAAAATAATGAAACAACTTGAAATATTATTATAGCACATAATTAACCATAGTATGAGTAGTAGCCAGTTATTTTTTTTAAGTCAATTTGGGTGTATTATGTTTGGTAAATCAAGCGTTAAACATAGCTCTTTCGTGCCAACGTCATTTCGACTTATGTTTGTGAGTTTCGTTAATGGCATAATATAACGAATTTACAAATCATACGAATGGAAACTAAGCGCAACATTATCATCTTTGAAATGCATTCATGGTTAGTTCTAATTATGTTTCATTTTCTTATTTCAGAAGTCACAATTTCATTAAAATTCTCAACATTTGGCTCTTATTATTTTTTATTTTTTTTTCACAATAACTAAGCATCGTAGTTACATCATAATCAGATTATTTTGATGCCAAAAGTTCAATAAAGCAAATAATAAAAAAAAAAAAATCTAAATCACCATAATTTATACAATGACGCAATCTAACTAAAAATAGTATTATCGCAGACAAGTATATTCAATATTATTGTGCAAAAGGATAAAAAGGTCAAATTAAAACGGAAACCACAACTCCAATTACGTACAATATGGTTTCATATGAATATAACTAAATAAAGGACAATTTGAATGTCACAGTCCCATCAGCATGTCCCTCAAATCATTGTGATACGATAATATTGTATAATGATGACAGTCTGACGACGACTCATCAACTTATCATATTATGACATAATACTATACTTGAGTCTACTAAGTTCTTTGTTAGGATTCCATTGCACATTGCACATGACATTTGAAAAGCGAGAAATTGTTTTTGGTATTATTTCGAAACAATACCAAAAACAATTACTCGTCAGAGTGCTTACATTCACCCAAAGGGCTATCACGGGCTCGCGGACGGCGATCCATGGCTCGCTATCTGACCGTCCGGTAACTGTCCGGACCGAGCCCAAGACGTCGACGGCGCGCACTGTTTCCGCGCGCCTCAAGGAGTTGTCAGCAACAGGAGGGGCCCAGCTGGGTCGAAGCCTACTGAGGCCAGGGTTATTCGAAAGGAAACTCGAGCCCCGGTATGAAGAGGCTAGAAGGAACGTAGTGGGTTTTTAGTTAGTAAGAGTCTGACACTATCTCCCGCTCCACCCGAGAGCGGGGGTTGTTATTAGATGATTTTTGCCCACCGTAAAAAAAAACCCAAAGGGCAATGGAAAGGGCTATGGAAAGCTATGCTCGGAGTTTCCATGCGTGATCGCATCAGGAATGAAGATATCGCAGAAAAACCAAGGTTGTCGACATAGCTTGAAGAATCGCCAAACTAAAGTGGGAGTGGGCAGGGCACATTGCTCGTAGAACGGTTGGTTGATGGGGCCGAAAGGTTCTAGGGTGAGGACCATGCACCAGAAGGCGGAGCGTTGCCTCTCACAAGGTGGACCGACGACTTGGTGAGAGTCGCGAGAATGCGGTGGATGATGCGAGACGCACAGGATCGGTCGTTGTGGCGACGCTTGGGGGAGGCCTATGTCAAACAGACGACGTCTTTCGGCTGAAATGAAGATTGTTTCGAAACTCCAAGAGAGTCGGATTTTTCTGTCTATCGTAGATATGGTCTAGACACGGTAACATTCAAAAGATTTTCAAAAGTAAAAAGAAAATGAGATTGCCCATTTTAATTTTAAATGCCCAATCTTATTTTCTTAGCCCGGTTTATTTTTAACGCTTCACGAACCGAAATTTTTGCCGCGTCTACGCGACTCTAGTTCAGTCTCGTTGTTACGATAGTAATAAAAAAGTAAGAACACAGAAAGTTAAGATACTGTGTTGTCTATTAACCCTTCAGATACCGTCAATTAGAGACACAATAGTAAGACAATAGATGCGCGGCCACCGGTGGTCGCTTGGGGATTCATGAATTAAGATGGCAGGATAGTCTGCACGACAGTCTTTCGCGATTATTTTAGTGATAAAATGTATATCAGCTACTTTCTTTTTATTGTGTCATTGTTTATCTTATCAAATTTTAAGAACTAGTTTCCCTTTCTTCAGATATCGTGGTTTTACCTTGGGAAGTAAGTATCTGAAAGAAAATATCATATCCATTTTTGGCCATTTCGTTTACGCAACTGTCATAGTATATTATGTACTAGCTCTTGCCCGTGACTTCGTCCGCGAACATAAAATATATGTCATGATAAATGATCTTTATTTTGTAATTAGGTTATAAAAAAACACTTTTACACGTCAATTTTGTTTTCAGTCAGTTTTAACGAGATGAGGCCGGTGTTTCCTAGCTGCCTACCCTGAGAAGAAACACCGAAATAAACTCAGGGGTAAGCCAGTACTAATAAAGAAGAATAAAAACTTCGGAATTTTCTTAAAATAATCTACTTATGAGTAATATCAGCTTCCAGTCAAGTTTTCAGATTTTCTGGCATCTGCCTACCCGTTACAAATGTCAAAGATTCATGAAAGACAGCCAGCTGCTCCAGAGCTAAATTTTAAGGCATGGCAAGCATAGTAATGGTCACCCATCCATCTTGCCGGAGTCTGTATTTTCTGATAGCTACAACCCAGGAATCTTTAAGTCGAAAGTGAATAGGTTTCTACTAGGTAAGCGCGTTCCATCGTCGACCGCATCGTCGCTTTCCATGAGGTGAGATAGCGGTCAAGCGCGAACCTATCAACAATAAAAAAACAAATTGGTAATCTGTAAGCGCTAAGTTGTACTATTACTTACTCTGTAACCAAGACTAATTTAAGATACAAAAATGACTGGCCTATCGACCCTTAACACCTACAAACTAAGAACCTGGAAAATACTTTAAAAGCTCCACATAAAAAAAAATATCAAAACCAAACCATAGAACATTAAACGCATCCTTTCACACAATTACTCCATTTCTTCAAAACGACGCTAAAACACAAAACCGCCATGTCCAACTGCCAACTTTAATAGTTCACTATACATCGGCAGTTTTATTAAAAGTTTTATCATTAGGACGAAAGGAAACGTTCGTTGAACAGCAATGGCGAGGCAGTAACGTTATGGCAATGAGATATGTTTATGACAGAGTATAGGAAAGAACAGAAGGCCTATTGCTATTCAAAAGCTGACCATGACATGTTAAAATTTCAAACGTGCGAGAGAGAAAGAGTGGGACCTATACACTCTATCATCATTTCAGCCGAAAGACATCCACTGTTGGACATAGTCCTCCCAAGTATCGCCACAATGAACGGTCGTGTGCGTCTCGCATCCATCGGATTCCCGCAACCCTTACAAAGTCATCGTTCCACCTTGTAGGAGGCCTTCCAACGCGACGTCTTCCGGTTGCCATTCCAGAACCTTTCGGCCCCAACGGCCATCTGTTCTGCAAGAAATGCATCCTGCCCATTGCCACTTAAGTTTGGCGATTCTTTGTACTATATCGGTAGCCTTAGTTCTTCTGCGGATATCCTCCGTATAGCTCAACTCGGAACTACTAAAGACCTCAACGACTTGACGGACAATACCAAGTAAAAGACATTTGGGTAGACCACAGAACTGACTGACCAATGGCTATCTATTCATCGAGTCCTCATACTTGTACTTCTGTCCATAACCCAGTGGGAACACATGCAGGGCGTGTGGCGAGGGGTCCTGTAATAGGCCTCATCCTCCCGCAATCACGGCGCAGGCCACTGTGACGACTGAACTGATTTGTTGGGCCCGCTCCACACTGGGGCAAGACTGGTGACCTTGATGGCGGCAGTGACATTATTTTAATGATTGTTAGTAGCAAACTATTTTTCTGTTCAGAATTAAATCAATTAGTATTGTTACCGTTAATTCAGTTAGTCTAAATAATTATATTAAATTTATTTTAAAATATTTTTATAAATAAGTAATGGATATCTATGATAAGCAAGTATACACATACTTATTAATAAAAGTATAAGTCTGACAAACCTTCCTGCTTCGCCCAAGAGCGCGAAAACTCATTGGATGATTTCCCACCTAAAATAACTGTTACTATTACACAGTTAAATAAACAATAAAAACCCTACACTAATTACAATTAAAAACAAACTAAATTATGGCGTCAAAAAACACTTCCACAGCGTGACCCAAGGGCTGACTTTATCTCGGACAGAGGATTAATAAGATTCGCCCATATAGCGTGGCCGCCAGTTTTTTGGGCACATTACCAGTTGACAGCCATCCCTAGCACAGTGCCAGAGTGGAGCCTCTCTACAGGACATGCGCCACCTGCTATGCTGCCCATCCCACCACCACCATTACCACCTGCAGTTTTCAAGATCTATACGAGGCCAACAATAGTGCCGTACAGATTGCCAAATATTAATCAGAACAAGTATAGTTTGAGAGCATCGACATGAAAAAGAGAAGAAGACCAGTTGATAGCGATGTGGAAGAGATTTTTTGACGCCATATTTAAGTTTCAATAAATAATTTTTCGCAAACTACCTCTTATTAAACCTCCCCCCGTGCTCACCAACACTCCGTATGCTCCTGCTCACGTCCAAGATTGGCACCTGTCAACCTCGCCACGCTGACCGGCCACGATCCACATTATTGCCTCGTTGTACATAAGTATATAATGCATACAAGCTACCTATGTAATCACACTAATCATTAGTCTGCCTATGTGCACAGTGCAGTGACTTCTGCAAATTATCGGGCTTTGATTACATGACATTTATGTTGGCAATACAGGCTAGTTGGAGTTTCGTAAATATGGTGTCAATTCAAGCATTGACGAGTTAAGGGAAAACGGGTTCTCGAACGCAAGGCAAAGTTCAGAAACACCTCTAATTACCCTATATTTTAATAGTTTTTTGATATTGAAGATACGATTGCAATTGGAATTTACAGAAAATCAAACTCCAACAGAATCCAGTAGTTATTTTATGGGGACATTATTACGTCATTGAAAACCACCACTCAGGTTGGTGGTTTTCTGGGCAATCTAATTTATACTTTTTATTTTTTCCTCGCATTCTGATTGGAGAGAGAGGAAAGACTTACTGACCAAATGCTCCCCGTGTTCCTTCAGTTGCACATCTGGCCTTTATTAGCATAGTATAGCATTATCGACCCTACAATGTTCCCACTGCTGGGAATCAGGCCCCCTCTCTAGGAGACCTAGCTGCGTGGTGGATTTATAGACCATTCCCTGTGGATTGGTGGATGTCAAATGTCTTTTTATAAACAACCCAGACAGCTAAGTTGTCTATGGTTCAAGCAAGTTATGCCCGGTTTACACATGATCTCATAGGGCAACTAATTTTTGTTTTAATTTTTTTTTTTTTTTATATTATTCGCATGTCTATACGGGCAGAATAAACATGTTTTCTTTCTTTTCTTTCTTTCTTTCTTCGAATTTATCATTAGTTACCTATATTCATTCGCATTACAATTTTAACTTTGTCCTTAACTATCTTTACATATTGTAGCATAGCAACTACAAATGGCCACACACAACTATTCCATTTCGGAACGAAACGTCTCATATATCTGTAAGGAAATGACCATAGAGTTTCGTAACCACGAAATCGGTATGATTATGCTAGGGTTGCACCGCACTCCGCACTTGGGCGGGACTAACGCATTTTTTAGTATTCAATGTGATTCTGAACCCTTTCCGCTCAAATCGATCTAGCGTGAACACATCTCTAGTCCTTAAGTACACTGGGAGACAGAGGTGTAAAGAAATTTAAATTTTTTGGACATCGTATTAAAACAATGGCACAAATACAATATCTAATATACTTGCCGAAATAAGAAAATACATACATACACAATATAAATAAAAAAATTACCTATATACTTATGGTCTTTTTACAAAGCTTGGGTAGGATGACAGCAGGACAAAAATATGCACCTTTAATATGAGAGAAAAGGATAGGTAAGTACATTGTATGAATCTGACAGCTGTCATCCGCATCACCCTATAGCAATTATAGTGTAGTGTTAAAAATTAATAAAACATGTATAAATACAAACCCCGAATCTTACATTAATATACAACTAATCGTCGCGGTCCTCGTAACATCTACTGTCCCATTTTTGGCTCATTTTGAGCGCAGTATTTATCGCCCCAGGAAACTGGTCAATGTCAAACGGATAGCACTACATTTTATTCCTGCTAAAAACTGTCCTTGACCAAGTAAATCAATAGATATACAAAATCATGTGGATACAGAGTTGCATATGGTGTTCGGACATAAAGAATAACACCATCCCATCTCTTCCCGTGGTTGTCATAAGAGGCGACTAAGGGACACACCAGAGAATGGGCAGCAGCATTCTCTGTGCTTTTCAACAACCATGCGATCGCCAACGACTGGCAATGGCAACCCACTTGCCAAACATGACAATTATGACAAACCCCCTCTTTTAGGAGAGGCTTGTGTCCGACAATGGACTTTCTAAGTTGAAATGATGTAAGGTAGGCGCCAAATTAACGTGGAATAACGGTCATTAACCCTCCTACATTTATTGACGTTTAAAAAACGGAATTTTATGACATAAAGCTGTCTTGAATCGACATCTATCGTGATCCTTTACCTTTTCTGAAACAGTACATTAATGGTTTTTCGAGTACTTTAAATATATTGGAGATATCTACTTTAAGTTTATCTGGCGCCTTCTATAACAGTCACATTAACAAACATTGTAACAATAAAAATTAATTAACGCAATTAACAGAGATAGAACACTATCATTATAACCGGAAACAAAGATTGAATTGAAACACATTTCCTTAGTAATTAGGTCATTTGAGTTCAACAACTTTGTTGATAGTAAACAATTATGTTTGTTTTTGTTACGTCAAATGATATAACTTTCGTAAGGTTTCGAAATTATGTGATAGAGGCAATAATGGTGATATGACATGAAGGTTTGGTATGCGGCACAGTACTCTCTATTTATGAATGCTTTACATAATGAGAGGTTGCTCAACTTTTTGTTGATTATAAATTGGAGCAAATGATTATTATAGGGCTAGTAAGAAAAAAGATGTTGAACATTACGTAGATGATGTCTAAGTAGCATAATTTTATTGAAAATGATTATTTTCTCTGACTTTAGTTGCTCGTTTATCCTACACAACGGGTTACATAGCATGGGTAGGATGACAGCAGGACGAATATATGCATTTTTTATATGAGAGAAAAAGATAAGCAATTCTAGCTATTAAAAAAATAAAACGCCCATTTTGACATCTGTCAAAAAGAATACTTAAAAACGCAAAAAGGATACTCGCAATATATTCCATCATATTATTTAACGCGCCAAACAATTTTTATTGGTGTATTTTGTTAAACTCTTCATTATTATTTCAGTGTTTCTTTCAGTTCCTTAAATGTCAATACGGAACTTTTATTTTTTATCGAGTTTACATAGTATGAATCTGACAACTGTCATCCGCACCATCCTATAGCAATTATAGTATAGTGGTAATCTAAATATTTTATACAACATGAACGCTGATTTACTAATCATCGCAATCAAACCATTTATTTATTTACAAACCCAACATCATCAACATCTTTCTGGCCTTGTCAAGTAAGTATTACTTAGGGTCGGAACAACACGTTTTTTTCCTCCGTTCTGTCAGGACAGAACGGAGGAAAAAAACGTGTTTATGATAACGTGTGTTGATGATAGCATGCAGGGGGCCAGGGCCCCCTTCATGCTATCATCATTATCATTTCAGCCGATAGACATAGGCTCCAAGTGTCGCCACAATGAACGATCCTGTGCGTCCCGCATCCATCGGATTCCCGCAAGCATCAACCTTCACGCTATCACTAACCTCCTTTTCTTTCATATCACTCTTCACACAAATTTTTGCTGATACCTAGCTCTTCCAATACCGTCAATTAAAGACATAACAGAAAGACAATAATATGAAAGCGTGAACGCCGGTTTGCTTGGGGTTTAATTCATGAATCCCCAAGCGACCACCGGTGGCCGCGCATCTATTGTCTTACTATTGTGTCTCTAATTGACGGTATCTGAAGGGTTAATTAACTAAAAAGACGAATAGATTCAATCTTTTCAACATATCAGCAAATTGTATTTGCACAAAAAAAAATATATCTTCTCAAAACACTTCTGTCCTCGTCTACCCTGCGACCACGTCACGAGGTAATTACACGGTGATTTGGCGTGGCCGCACGTCACTGATACAAGCTCCAAAAGGATCCGACAGGATGAATTGATTGTCCCCCTGAGACCTCCCCCCCTCACTACTTGCACCACGAAACAATAAACAATCGCTTTTTTTTCTCGTTGTGGTTATACGAAGTAATCAACTTGGGGTAAGTGGACCACTTTTTGCCTTGACTGCCCTTCTAAATCCTGGATTTTTGCCGGTTCAATGGACACGGTGGTTGTGGGTTAAAAAATGAAAATAAAATATTGAATTCTGGAGGGTTACTTATTCTTATTTTACCAAATCGAAGGTCGGTCTTACTGACAACAAAGAAATCTGCTTCAAACTATTTCAATCTACATACCATTTTTTTTTTCATTATTTTTTTAGGTGGGAAATCGTTCAATGACTTCTCCCGCTCTAGCGTGTAGCCAGAGGGCGTGTCATACTTTTCTACTGAATAAAACCCACTCCTATGTTTGCCTTGCATTCCAGGACTACGGATTTTCCTTCCAATTCCTTCCAACCCATGGTGACCCCAGTAGGCTTCGACCCTGCCGGGTCCCTAAGGTTTTGCTGACATACTCGGTCCGGACCATTACCAGACGGCCAGCGAATAATGCTCACCATTCGGAAGCCCACACCTATGGTGACTGGAAATCGGGGTCGGGATCCCGGCGAGGAAGGCACTCACGCCTGCGGCCGCCGCATCCTTCGTCATTACTACTTCGCAGATGAAAGCGACCGCCTGCCGTTCCTCCTCGCTCCGGACCATGACCTGTACCAGGGCCCGGCGCAAGAGCTCGTTGCCGCCGATCACCCCCAAGAGGACACATCTACGTACCTATAAGTTCACTACACTTCATTACTCAATTACTTACCTATATCTTCACAATTGTTATCCATGTAAGTACTTACCTACATATTTTAAATTAATTATGCATGCAAACAATATTGCTAAACTCATTGGTAAACAAACCACGTTCTGTTAGAAGAATGCCATGATCATGATTGACAAATATCAATTATTGATGCAATGTAAAACAAAAGAGCCGAAAGTTAAAAAAGGACATGCTGAATAAATATCATCATCATCATCATCAGCCTTTTTAATGTTCCCACTGTTGGGACTCAGGCCTCCTCTCTCTAGGAGTGGGAATGGGCCGTAATCCACCACGCGGGCCTAGTGCGGTTGTAATAATAATTATAATGTATTTTATATTATCTGTAAAAAGTTCTATGCCATACTTAATTCTAAAGAAGTCTAACTAGTGCGCCTCACCATCAACGAACGCACACAGTCAAGCACTAGTTTGTATCAATAAAAAAAAGTTAAAAATGATCCTTACAAACTCAGTTTTTTTTGTGATTGCACTACGCGTAAACATCAATTCAAAATTCGAACATAGTTTCATACCAGCCTCTCTAGCCAAGTTACAACCATTTCTCTTGCGTCGAACGCCTCAAGTTGGTCATTCAGATGACGTCATTCCCGTATATTTGAAGTTTTCTACTAGCGTTAACGCTTGTAGATTATCAACTTGGCTAGGGGTACTGCCCCCCTAGCCAAGTTACAACCGTTTCGCTTGCACCAAACGCTTGGAGTTGATTTTGCCGCCAATTCTTTTGTTCTGACCATGTGACTGAGCGTTGAGATGACGTTATTCCCTTACTTATATTTGAAGTTTTCTACTAGCGTTAACGCTTGTAGATTATCAACTTGGCTAGGGGTACAGGTCTTCTCACTAGGAAACGACTAACTAGCTTCTAACGTTTACAGACACCACAAACTGCAGACTTTCGATTGATACGATCCTGGTTATGGTTATAGTTAGTTGGTATAAGTCAGTATAGCAATCAATCAAACAATCGGACGATCAAAAGTTTGAAGTTTGCGGCGTTTCTAAGGGCTGGATATTTCACAGAAAAGTTATTTTTAATCAACACACAACTAGGCTCAGACTCGCAAAATGAGAAAATTAGGAAAATTTAAATTACTACCCTCTTTTCCCTTAATAAGTATCCCAGTAGGCCTAAGAAATAAAATACCTTGAATTGGACTGTCATATAAACAAAACTGCACAGCACGAAAAAAAAATTACACAAACCACAAATCGGAAATGCGTAAAATTTGTGGTTTTAAGTCACCAGGTGGCGTTGTATTTTTTGTGTTGCCGCCCCAAATGTGGCTCATGTGGTTGACATCAATCAACCGAGAGGTTCACAGACTTTGAGTAATCATGTGACACCCCAAACGTATGAGGTTACCGACAGAAAGGAAGGATGTTTGAATTTGTGCAATATGGCTTCAGTTGGGATATGGGTTGTTATAATGAGTAAAGAAATTGGTAACAACGGCAAAATTATTTTGGTAGGCCGTATGAAGGTAGTGTATTAAGAGGGTCCTTTTCCACTCGCCTATCGTAAACATCGAAAATAGTTTAAAAGCTTGTTACTTCATTTAATACAATCCAACGCGATGTTTGACGAAAAGGCAACGCAAAAAAAGTGATATAACGCCTGAAAGCTCTGTTAGTATTCGGTAATTCCGAGATTTACTCGAAAATTTCACAAAACTTGCTCCAGGAAATAGCTGTTTTTTTTTTAAACCCTTAAAAGTTTTTGGAAAAAGTTGTCGTCATTTAGAATCTTAATAAAATTTTCAAGGTCTCTAGAGGATTACTTATTTTGACTTTTAAATTTTTAGGCAAATTATGAAGAGTCAAAGTTCATAAAAAATTGGACATTTTCAGAGGTTTTTACTGGAGTAGTTTTACACAAATTTAGAAATTGGTTTCTTTAGAAACCTAGGTAATATCCACAAGTTACTGTGTTTCCAAAATATCTAATGAAAAGTGTGTAATAACGTCATAATCAGTTATGAGCGGTTGTATGAAAAACAGTGAAAATGTAAGTCATGATGCACCACCTTAAACATAACGACAGTGTAAGTAGGTACCTGCCACAAAGACGCACCCCTCTTCCGCCTTTTTTTTGTTATACTCTTACACTGAAAATTACATGGCGTCCGCCATGTAATTTTCAGTAATTTTTTTTTTTCAAAAAATAAAATCTATGTATTTTTTTTTTTTGAGAAAATCACTATAAATTAAATGTACTTTTTCGTGAATTTACTGAAAATATGCAAATTCAACCAATTTAAAATCAATTTTTCTCAAATGATTATATTCTTTATTCATGTTTACAAATTGCTTCTTGAAAACAAATATTTAAAAATTACATCTTATCTACATTACAATTTACATAATTAATTTACAGACTTAAACATAATAATGTACCACAACTATCACACAACGCCAACAAAAACTCGATTAAATAAAAGTAACAAACTTACAAAAAACTAAACTAATAGACAACTAAATAGATACACTCATATGCAAATTTATAATTCACTAAGCGTCAAAAAAAAATTATTCATGCATTCGCTGTCAATTCGAAAATGATAAAATTATTCTCACTTGCCGAAATACCGAGCTACAATCGGTCAAACAATTAAAACAACTGTATAAACACGACAATTTTGAGCAATATCGTTTAATTAAATATTTCCTTCACACAATTAAAATAAGTATCAATTAACACTTTCGAATATCCTCGGAACATATCGACAGATCACCGTATCGATCGATACGCATTCTCGATTTCGAAACATCGATTTACGATCTCGTATGCTCTTCATGGCGTTTCATAAAGTTAACACCTGATTTGAAATCGATGTTATAACATTCGTTACATCTGGACGATCGGTGTTCTTTATTAAAATTCAATTGAGGATTTTTTTTTATATTGGTAAGGTATTTGGTCGAATTGGCTGACAAGAAATGTTCTATTTACGAACTATGAAATTGTTTACCTACATTAATTTCGCTGTATCATTTGGGCAACAACCAATATCAAATGTTTTTCTAAATGTCGGATGTGTTTTGACACTATATGACTAAGCGGCGATTATCAGAACGGAACATCAAAAAAAAAATATAACTACGGAAATTATGAGTCCGGTAGTATTGTTCGAAGAGTTACCAGGGTCCTGAATCACAAAGAGTTATTGAAAGACCACAGTGTGTGATTTTAGTCAGCAAGTCTGACAGACCCCTCCGGCCGTGCCAAGGTGGACAAATATTTCCATACGAAAAAAAAATAAAGAGAAGCGTGGTTAATCAATGGTAAGAATTATCATCATCATTTCAGCCGAAAGACGTCCACTCTTGGATATAGGCCTCCCCAAGCGCCGCCACAATGAACGGTCCTGTGCGCATTAGGAATTATGCATATATCTAATTGTATTGAATTCTTCCCCATCTTCTTCGTATTGATTTGACTCAAATTTGGTCCGACCAATAAGTAGCCACCTGGATAGCTTTGTCATTAGTCTCTTTTAAGTCATACAAGTTGCAAGTGGTTGTGTATGCCAAGCAGGAAAGGTGGTGATGCATACGTAAAATTGTGAAGGGCATCCATGCTACCACTGTTTGCGATGGGTCAAGGATACCTCATTTGGCCAAATTGCTCTTGCAGCGACCAACTTGAGACCACAATCGGTTCAGAGAGTTTCAGATTGGCCATGGCCAGTTTGTGGTCAGGTGGTAGATGTTCTGCCGGAAAAATAAAGTTTAGAGGAGTGAGATATCTGTTCCTCCACAGTTCTTGTCTCTGGTCCGAAGCGCTGTTCTCCGAGGAGGTCGTATTGAATTAGGTAATTTAAACGGATTATCGCCGTACAAAATAATGTCAGATCTACGACTAACACTACCCCAACGTGCAATTATTTTTTCGCTCGATTCTCGAGCCATCAAATGTAGGTTAATAAAACTATGACAAAACTAATTTATATCCAATAGCTACCTATTGTATGACTTAATTGCTTGATCATCGTAGCATGAAGATGACCTTGCCATTAAAAAGCGAAACTGATTTACCTGGGTAGTTACATATTTATTTCAAACATTCTATAACTTTTGTTGTTAGCAATTACATCTACATTATAGAATGTGTTTGTCCCATTTTAAACTCGTTTATAATCTGTATTACCAGTTCTGTCGAGCAACTTTATGCCTTAAAAAAGAAATTTTTTTGAATATGGAATTGAGTAGAATTTTCCTAGTCCCGAAAGTCAAATGGTGTAAATGTTCCTTTTTCAAAATCGATGCTTTTTCAACTTTTTACCCTGAGGTTTATGGCGAGATCTTTTCAATAAAATTCAGAGGCTGTTTTAAAATTTATTTGAAAATTGATTTCTAGTCCATATTGTGATGTAAAATTGATGTAGTCTTGTATATCAAGTGTCTACGCTACTGCTAAATACGTGGAATAATTGATACAGGTGCGATCTTGGTAGAATTTAGCTCAGAATCTTATTGTAGTTACCTCGGTGAAACTGTTTTTGTTTTTTTTTTCGGTGGAATAATCATCCAATGACATCCCCGCTCTTGGGCGGGGTGAGAGGGTGTGTCAGACTTTTACTGACTAAAAACCCACTCCTGTTCCTTCGTTGCCTTTTATACCAGGACTGAGGTTCTCTTTCAGAAACAAACCCTTGGCTCCAGTAGGCTTCGACCTTACTAAGACTCTACGGTTTGCCTGGTCTTCAAGCGATACAAGATAAAGTAGAAAACGTGAAAAATTAAAAAAAAAACAATTGTCTAATTTGAAAAACCGGACACGCCGGACACGCAACTAAAAAGCCTGGCTCTGTCCGGTTTTATCCGGACGTCTGGCAACGTTAGTCGCACACCTACATTGAGACAGACTATAAGTAACCTATTTTGTAACAGCTGAAATTACTAACACAATATGTACAAACCAAGCGCACCTTAGTATATGCCGCTTCCAGTTTTTCGTACTCCGAGTATGTTTACGATTTGACCATGCAAATATTTTTAACTACCCTACACTACGGCAGGTTATACAGAAGACCGAGGAGTATAACCTGCCTCTTTGCCTAGCGTTTGTGGACTACGAGAAAGCCTTTGATTCGATTGAGACTTGGGCGGTGCTGCAGTCTCTCCAACGGTGCCAAATTGACTATCGGTACATCGAGGTGCTGAAGTGTTTGTACGAAAACGCCACTATGTCAGTCCGACTACAGGACCAGATCTCGAAACCTATCCTTTTGCAGCGGGGTGTGAGGTAGGGAGACGTCATTTCTCCGAAACTGTTCACCGCCGCAATGGAAGATGTCTTCAAGGTTCTGGACTGGAATGGACTAGGCATTAATGTCAATGGCGAGTACATCACTCACCTTCGGTTTGCTGACGACATAGTAGTCATGGCTGAGACTATGGAGGAGCTCAGCACAATGCTCAATGACCTCAGTAGAGCTTCCGAAAGAGTGGGTCTTAAAATGAACATGGATAAAACCAAAATCATGATAAACAACCATGTAGCGCCCACTCCTATCAAGATCGGAGACTCTACACTCGAAGTTGTGGAAGATTACGTCTACCTCGGACAGACAGTCCAGCTAGGTAGGTCGAACTTCGAGAAAGAGGTCAACCGTCGAATCCAACTCGGCTGGGCAGCGTTCGGGAAGCTACGCGGTGTCTTCTCGTCCAACATACCACAGTGTCTCAAGACAAAAGTCTATGATCAGTGCGTGTTACCAGTGATGAAATATGGCTCCGAAACGTGGTCGCTCACAATGGGCCTCATCAGAAGGCTTAAAGTCACCCAAAGGGCAATGGAAAGGGCTATGCTCGGGGTTACCTTGCGTGATCGAATCAAAAATGAAGACATCCGCAGGAGAACTAAGGTTGCCGACATAGCGCAAAGAATTGCCAAACTTAAGTGGCAATGGGCAGGGCACATTGCTCGCAGAACAGATGGCCGTTGGGGCCGAAAGGTTCTGGAGTGGCGACCGCGTACCGGAAGACGCAACGTTGGAAGGCCTCCAACAAGGTGGTCTGATGACCTAGTGAGGATTGCGGGAAGCCGATGGATGCGAGACGCGCAGGAGCGTTCATTGTGGCGACGCTTGGGGGAGGCCTATGTCCAGCAGTGGACGTGTATCGGCTGAAATGATGATGATGATGATGACCCTACACTACTTTTCGATTACTTCTCATTACATTGTAATTAAGTCAAAACTGTGTCTGTACGCTACTAAATAACTTTTGTAAATTAGTTTTTAAGTTCTCATGTAAGTGAATTGTAAATTCTTATGGGAAATAAAGATATCCTAAACCTCACAATAAAATAAACTAAAAACAACGGATGTACCAGCACAGCACAGCTTCCTACATTGAGTAGGGCGTCTATCCCGGCCATATGGCAAGCCTCAGTTTTTTCAAAGGGTGTATGACAGTAGAGATCTTGACATGCAGGAGCTTACTTCGGGATTCTTATCATTTCGTTACAAGGTTCCCCAAGTGTTAGAGCCACGTGTTACGAATGAATTTTAATGATAATAATGGAGTTTTTTGGTGCTTAAAGGAAACTATTTGAACGTGCGCAGTTTTTGCTTTATAATGGGTTAGCTATTAATAGCGAAGTGATGTAAACTCTGACCAGTTATGACGTCATAGGCCGATGTCTTAAAGTCATCATAATTCGGATGTAATATCTTGATCACACGTACCGAGTAGGTAAACGGGCGAGACAGTGCTCTCGGCCGAGTACTCGGTACTTGTAAACACAGCGCCGAGTGCTCGTCCGAGCAACATTTTACTGTCTCGCCCTTTTACTCGGTACGTGTGTTCAAGGCATAAGACGAAGCGGGCAACGGGATTGTTCGAAAAAAATTCTGCTACCCTGGAACGCAAAGGGGACTGAAGGAACAGAGGGGAGTTTAAGCCAGTAAAAGTCTGACACGTCTTCCCGTTCCACCAAAAGCGCTACTTAAGTCCTTTAAATCTTATAATGAGGTTGGCACTGGAACGTCGTCGTCTTTTTGTATATTAGTCTTAATTTCTATATCGGTCATGTAGAAAAAAATCAAACATAGGCATATAATATCATTTCCATTTCGGTGAGCGAATAAAGTTTTTTTTTTTATTGTTTATAGGTTTGCACTTGACCGCTATCTCACCTGATGGAAAGCGACGATGCGGTCGACGATGGAACACGCTTACCTAGAAGAAAATTCACTCTCAACTTAAAGATTTCCAGGTTGTAGCCATCAGGAAACACAGACTCTGGCAAAGAATTCCACTCCTTAGCTGCAGGCACAATGAATGTGTTCCCAAAACGTTTTGTGCGTGTATCAACCCCTAAGAGGATGAAACGGGTGTCTGAAGATTGTATGGAGACTCCTACTTTCACAGGGGACTTATGCAGGCGAAGCCGCTGGCAGGAGCTAGTCTTTTATAATGTCATTCAACTATATGTAACTGAAGATAAAGTTATAGGAAGGCATTACATCGATGTGCTCTGATTTGTCCGATTGCTTTGAGGTCGCAGTACGGTTGCTACGCGCGGCTTCGCTCAGTTCTGTCTCATTTATCGTGAATGGCATTAAATTGAATCTGAATGGTTTATTACAGTAACATATTTATTATTTTTTAAGCGTTTTTTGGTGAAGATCGTGAGAAAAACTAAACTTATAATTAACTGTAATTTCTAATGTGTATTTAGCAAATGTTATGCGTGTCTTTATTGCAAAGTGTGACCTGCTTATTGAGTCTATCTTCAACTACTATGCGTTCCAAATGAGAATACCTATGATCGATTGCGATGTTTTGACGTGACGTCGTACTGTCAAATCGAAGGTACTCGTATTTTGTTAAAATTTAAGTACTCCTAATGATTAAACTTTTTTCGTTCAAAGTTCGTAAATAAATTATTTTTGTCCCTTTTGGTTGAGATTTAAAAAACATGGTCATCGGTAATGATTATTACCTCATCATCATTGAGTCAGCAATATGAATCTTGAATGGGTTGCAGAATAACTACTGCTTTCCAATTACTAAACAAACAAACGTTGGCATTTACTGGATGTTATACAACAACTTGCAAGTTTGCAACTAAGTATTTTAGGTATGTTTCTCGTGAATCAACAATAAGATGCGTAAGCGCAAGTACCTAATCAAAACAATTTCAAGACAAAGTGTTCACAAATTCCTGGACTGTAGGCAAATGGCAAATACCTAATTATTTTTTATACATCTCTTCGGTCTACTGGGAGCTGCAAATCAGATTAGGTACCTATGTATTGTTACTTATCAACCCCTTTTTTTGGAGGCTATAGCACAAAATAGATAGGTAGGTACAGACACGGAACGTTTTTACTGTTCCGTGGGTACAGAAGACAATCTCGTGTATGTATTTCACTTTTTATACCTACGCTCGATGGACGCACACTAATTAACGTTTGAGCCGGAACTGTGCGACGAGCGGGCCCCAGGCACTCCGAGATGTAGCGTTCGTAAGCGGTGTCTATGTGTGCGTTGCTCGAGCGCGCTTTGTATGTAGATTGACTTCTGTACTTATATATTTTGTGGATCTAGACAAAGCGGAAGGACTTGTCAGACTTTTACTGACTAAAACCCACTTTTGTTTCATCAGTCGCCTTTTGTGTTCTTGGGGGCCCCAGTAGGTGACTCTTTCGAACATTCCTGCACCCAGAATAATTAGCAACTTAGTATTTATGTAATTGCGATTCGAAATATTCTATCAGCACTATTATTTTTTGACAACAATAATATATTGATAACTAGCTTTTGCCCGCAGCTTCGCCCGCGTACATAAATACATAGGTATATCCTATGTCAATCAAAAGTAAAGCAGCTTTCTACCGGTGAAAAAATTTTAACAATCGGACCAATACTAACAGATAATCTCTGAAAGTATTGGTCCTCCTACAAACAAAAAAATAAAAATAAAACTAACTTTACCTCTTTATTATATTATATAAGTAGTGTAGATTACTGAACTACCTCTAAATGGAATAACTTATAACATTACTTCATCATCATCATCATCATTTCAGAAAGACGTACACAGTTGGACAAAGGCCTCATAAATTAACTACGTCCCTCATAAATTAAATTCATCCATTTTCATTCATTTAATACAATTATTTTGTCATATTATTATCGAATTAGAATCATTTTGAATGTTTTATTTTTTATTGAAATATTTATAAATAATTTAACCCTTCAGATACCGTCAATTAGAGACACAATAGTAAGACAATAGATGCGCGGCCAACGGTGGTCGCTTGGGGATTCATGAAATATTACGAATGAATACACGAATAACAACTAAAAAATTTTAGACAATTGAGTAACTCACAAACAAGTGTTCATTATTTTTTGAGCAGTAATACGACTGTCAGTAAAAATAAATCTAGTACGTCCCTACTGCAGTTTTCTACAACTAAACCAATAAACAAATACACCCACTTCCTGAAACTGCCCGCTATTTTGCACTGCGCACGCGCAGATGGCGATATTCTGAAGGTTAAGGTAATGTGTAAATGTTAGCATTCGCGCCTTTTATGTACACTCGTATCGACGTGTTGTAATGGCGGCGCGATTTATAGAAAATGTACTCCAATGTTTGTTTATGCCAAGTAAAAAAAAAAATCCGTTCATAGATTGCCAAACTGAACCAAGCCAATAAAACCTTACCATACACAATCATTATTTTGTTGATTATGATTCGGTAAAAAAAAACTACATTACCCTTCATTCTATATAAAAAAAAATTGAATATATTTACGAGTATTTCATAGGTTAGGTTATGTTTATAAAAGACCTGAATTTATAATTATGAAAACGCCATTAATAAAATTAGTAGCTGTGTGTTACCAATTACCAAATAATAACAAAAATAATTTATAGGAATATCGCCATATAAAAAAATAAAATGGTGGCCTAAGGCATCATAATCAATATAAAAAAGGACAAATACATCAAATCTCACTGTGTAATAAACCTCAGTTCCAATAAGATTACTGTAAGTGTAAGTTACTACATAATTAAATTCGACAAGCCCAATATAACGGTTTCTAAAAGATTTTAAACGATCCCCTTGTATTCTATTTTTAAATGCACCTGCAGGGAAAGTAGACATTTTGTGTTTATTAGAAAAACATTAACAGAACATCTGTTTCGAACGGAAACACTTTTTGTGTTCACCGCAAACGAACGCCACTGATTTCCGTTATAAATAGGTCAATAAGTCACTAACGTTTCTAGGGAGAATAAGTTTTTGTAAAATTTATAAAAAACTATACCGAACCTTAAATTTTAAGAAGTTTGTTCGAACTAATTTGCAAAACCTTACTTAAACTTTAAATTGATTGACCTACTCGATACTCCAATGACAATCGTCTTCTTTTCCAATTTTACATTATTAGTTATTATTAAATAAAATACTTACCTAAATCTAAAATAAAGCAAATAATAGCAGCGTTTTACCTTCAAATAAAACGCATGTTGTGTCCGGAGACTCATTCGGGGTCATATAAACAATATTTGAGTCTAGCATCTTCCGTTTCCGTGTCACATCTATATGGGTATATGCTACAATCTCCCACCATCATGACGTATTTCCGCTTTCGTTCACCAGGTGGCTGCAGCGCGCCAACTCGTTCATTGTGGCCTCAAAATCCTACAACTTAAGAAGAAATCAAACCAGGCAGTCTTTAAAAGTATGACCCCGAATGAGTCTCCGGACACAACATGCGTTTTATTTGAAGGTAAAACGCTGCTATTGTGTCCTTCGGCCTCATTCGGGGTCATATAAACAATATTTGAGGCTTTGTTTGTTATCGCCTGGTGAACGGGACGCCAATGTGTTGTAAATGATACAAGTTAATTTTAAAGCAAAATAATAATTACAAGATAATTACAATCTTAACCTTTGATTACAAAATAAACAAAAACATTTATACGTACCAATTATGAAATATCCTTAATAATCTTAATTGTATTTGAATTAACTTACCACAATCATCATATTTTATATTTATTTTAATTTATCTTAAAAATTAATTAATTGGCTGAAAAAGATGAATCAAAGAGCTTCCTTGTGGTGGGATCACCTCTCTCCTATAATGTCTTTTAAAAGTATTACCAGATTTCCAATTAGCCCGTGTCATTATCTCATCAAGAGGTTCATTATCCAACCAGCTTCGTGAAGCTACTGCTGAACGGAAACTACCTGGAGTAGCTTCAATTCCTGCTTCCTTCAAAATAGATTTAACCCAACCTGCCAAGATAGTTCTAGTAGCTGGTTTAGCTTTTCCACAAGCAGTAATAAATAATCTATCACTAGAACAAAGTAACCGACGCTGTTTCCCAGTGTCTATAAGTTTTTTAAGCCAGAACACTGGATCAAGAGCCACCCTTTCAAGATTGCTTAACAACTTCCAACCTGACTGTACATGTGTTTCGGAATCAGTCTTCGAACCAAAATGCGGCCAAAACATAATGCTATTCTCACCTATTATACATCTCTCTGGGGACACGCTAAGTAATGTTAAGTCATGTACTCTTCGCCCTGAACACAACAACAGTAGCACTGCACAAACCCTTGAAATTTCATATAGACTATGACTTTCAAGAGACCTACTGCCCAACCAACCTATCAAAGATTGAGGGTCCCAGACAGAGGGTGGACACTTTTTAGGTTGATGCAATGCTATAGCTTTAATCATTTGTTTTACCAAAATATTTGAACTTAAACGGGCCTCACTTTTTGTATTGCACAAAGTAGATACAACAGATTTATGAAGAAGAATGGTACGATAAGACAACTTTTCTTTTAAATGTAAATCCGCCAAATATCGAGCCAATTCACTACCTGTAGGGTCGGAAAAATTTACACCAAACCTGGAACACCAATTCAACCATCTTTGCCATGCTGGTCTATATGTATTCAAAGTAGACGCCCTCCAACCTTCTTTGAGTAAAGACTTTTGTTCTTCAGACCAGTCTCCTAAGGATTCAGACCACCCCCACATTTCCATACTTCTAGATACAGTTCCTTCACTCGTGATGGTGGCTGCCCGGTCCTCGTGTCTACTAGTACTTTCGATAACCTGTGAATTGTGAATGGAGGCGCTATCGCTCTTGTCTTCAAATCTGCTCTCCAGAATGCTCGAGACCACCTCGGTGCGACTATCAGAAATACACCTCGAGCCTGATTTAGATGCATTAGTACACGAGGTATTAAACTCGGAGGAGGAAAGACCCAAGCTAGACGAAAGTTCCATTTGAATGCGAAAGCGTTGTGCCTCCATGCTCGCTGATCCCTTTGATCTAGAGTTACGTAACAAGGTACTACGTGAGCCGTGCTGGACGCAAACAGATCTACCTGGGGAACACCCCACTTCGCAAAGACAATGCTGGTGAACTCGGGGATCAGATGCCATTCCTGTAACCTCGAATGACGTGACAGACCGTCCGCCACGTTGTTGTACCTGCCTGGAATGTGATGGGGAACAACATGAATATCGTACTTTTGAAGAATTTGAAAAATCTGATATATTAACTTCATCAAGGTCTGCGACTTGTTTCCCCCCTCCTTTCTTAAGTACGCTACTACCGCCTTGTTGTCGCACTGTAAAAGAAGTGAGGTGTGACTCAGAGACGGAGCGAATTCTAACAAACATTTCAGAATAGTTAACATCTCTTTGTGATTCGAGTGAAGCCGCTCTTCTTGTTCTGTCCAGGTGCCCGAAATGTGAAGACCGTTCAACTCCGCCCCCCAACCTGTATCTGCTGCATCTGTGGTTAAAAAGGTTTTTGCTTGTAGAAGATGAAGCCTGGACTTTTCCACACAGTGAACCTTCCACCATCTCAGTTCTGTTAGCACCTCCGCAGGCAAGGGATAAGTCGACTGATATGGCATTTTCAGGACTAGGTTGCAATAAGCTAGGAGATGACGAAAATTTAAGCGACCCATTGGAACTACCAGTCGAGCAAAATTCAGAACGCCTATAATACTCTGCATTTCTCGAAGAGACGCCTTCTGTCGTCGAAGCAACTTCGCCAACACTATTTTTATATTTCGAATCTTGTTTTCTGGCAAACCTTTTTGATTTGTCCAGGGACTCCATATCAAACCCAAATACTCTATTATTTTTTGAGGGACTAGAATCGACTTCTCCCTGTTTACCTGCCAACCCAACTGGCTCAGAATTTGGAGAACGATTTCGACGTGTTTTATAAGCGTCGCTCTGTCCTGTGCTACTAGAAGATAATCGTCGAGAAAAACCACTACACGTATGCCTAGATTCCTGAAAATCTCGGCTGTCCAATTTGTCAGCGATGCAAATACCTTTGGCGCTGTCGCCAGGCCAAATGGCAAACAAGTCATTTGCAGTAACCGGTTTCGATATATTAGACGTAGAAAACAACGGTGAGCAGGTGCTACACTTACATGGTTGTAAGCTTGCCGAAGGTCTATTTTGACCATCCAATCCCTTTCCTGTATGAAATCTGGAATCCGATTTACCGAAATCAAACGAAATTTGCTTATTATTAGATAATTGTTTAAACTTTTTAAATTGAAAATAGGACGGTAGGTTCCGTCGTTTTTGCGAATTAGAAAGAAATTTGAGACAAAACTCGGGGTTAAGGGGGCATGTTCTAAAATTTTCTGTTTCAACAGATCTTGTATTACTATGTCCATCTCTGGAGATGGTACAGTGAGATTGCAACGTTTCACCTGCCTTGGTGGGACCAGAGGCGGTTTCTTTCGAAATGGAATTCGATACCCCTTTACTATTTTTATTAATGGTTTTGGCGCTCTCAAACTTGTCCATTCCGTAACATAATTTTGTATGCAACCCCCCCAAAATACCTGATCCGAGTCAGAACTTTTTATTAAATTTACTCGAGCCTCTACCTCGTACGTTGTTTTGCGGTTCATTTCTCCGAAAACTAGAGGTCTGGTACGGGCGTTGACCAGCCAGCTGTCCTCTTGGTTGGGGACGAAAAAATTTTGGATTCATCGCGTGATAATTATAAAAAGATTCTACACTCTGTGGAAGAGGAAATCTATTATTCATCGTCAGTGCCGACGGGCGACTGGACGATCTATATCCACTAGGTCCAGGGTACGCCGCCTGGGGTCTAGGGGTTTTCTTTTCTTGCGCAGCAAAATTGACTTTACTTGTATAAAAAATTTTGTTGATACCGCCGTTATTCTTAACAAATTCACTAAAAGGTACTTTATCAAACAAAAATTCACTTGACGGCGGTATCTTTTTCAAACATGGCTTAAATGATTTTTCTTTTAATTGTTTAATGAACACTTCGCGCCTTTGTTCTATTATATCGGCTCTACGGCCGCACACCAATTGCAAACAATCACGTGAAATCTTATGATAATCACCAGAGAAAATTTCTTTTAATTTTAATGCCAACTGGTCTGGCTCCACGCTGCCAGAAACCCTGGCCCAATCAACTAACTGCCTAAAACCCTGCTGCATAGCATCACTTTGCATTACAAGTGCGCGAGTAACAGCGCCTAGAAATCTATCAGCTGAAGGTAGATGACAAACTTTTTCTAAAGACTTGATTTCATCGTTTACTTCAAGGTCAACATATCCAGGACGAGCATTATAAACTTTTTGCGATTCCATATATCTAACATTATTCCAATTATCATTGTTGAAATATTGAATAGAATTTAACAACTCCAACTGATTTAAAGGAGTAGTCGTAACAGCTGGCTCCTTTAATTGCGTTGCCAAATCAAAATCAAATGATTGAAACTGTGCAGGATCTGGCCCTGGTTCCAAGTGCCCTTCCGGAACTGGTTGTTCCTGCACCGATTCAAATGTATCACCATCCGTAGGGTTATCGCATTGATAATTTTCATAATACGGATGTTGAGGGTAGTATAAATATAAATTTTTCAAATCACTGACCTGTTTTGCAAGTTTTTTGATTACCTTGCTTTGTCCTCGGCTACGCTTACTTTTCTTCTTCTTACTCGCCTTCTTCCTCTTACGGGATCTTTCCACCTGTTCAGTCTCCAACTCGGACTGTGATGACTCCGAGGAACTTGAACTTGACGAATCCAATGAAGAATCGGATTCGTTGCGGTTACGTACACTATCCGCCATTGTAAGAAAATCAAATTCCTAAACTTTGTTTAAAAAACGAACACTTTTAAATTTTTTTTTTTTTTTTTTTTTTTGCATATACCGAATGTTATTTTATAAAGTATCGAACGTTAACAACGTTAAACTTTAAAAGATGTGATCCGTCCGAAAAACAGGACGCCAATGAACGAGTTGGCGCGCTGCAGCCACCTGGTGAACGAAAGCGGAAATACGTCATGATGGTGGGAGATTGTAGCATATACCCATATAGATGTGACACGGAAACGGAAGATGCTAGACTCAAATATTGTTTATATGACCCCGAATGAGGCCGAAGGACACAATATGTTATTTTAAAAGATATTTAAACATTCGAAACAACGTATAAAAATATAGTAATAGGAATCTAACACATTATATAAATGTAAACTAAATGAAAACCGTTCCTAAATATTTATTTTTTAATTGTTGCAAATAATCGCACTAACACATCTTGACGGCAATACATCCCACCAGTAACCCTATACCTAAATTAACAAATAAAAATAATATAAAAACTAAAACAATTAAAAACCATCTAAACGATATAAAAAAAATTAAAAGTAAATGTCTCGAAAATGCAGTGAAAGCTATGCAACCGCATTATCGTATCAAAATAAAGAAACATTTACGTAAATAAACAACCGAAACGAAGAAAATCCGTCGCTCTTTTAATTGTTTGCGTGGAACGGACGGAAGCAAAACGCGGCAAACACAATTTTCCGTAACAAAACTCAGGCGCACCGGAAAGTGCTTCATTTATTTCCCGCCATCCGGCGTCTCGACCAACCGAAATTTGGCGCCTAAAATCTTCCAAGCCAATGAGACAAATGGCCGCCATTTTCAACCAATCAGCGTCGAGCCCGCGCTCTCGCCATCGCGTCATTGTCATATCTCGAAAATTAGTACGGCGGCAGTGCAGTGAATGAATCCCGTCCGCAAATCGAAGAATTTTCCGTGAAACAATAAATAAATACTCATAGGTGAGTACTTTATCATAATTTTGATTCACACGTGTGAATTTTTCAAAATGATTCGTTATGTCACTTGGTTTTTAACGATACGTCAAAATATTTCGCAATTTATTGCCATTATTAAGTTGTGAAAGCGAATATTACTAATCATTTCACATTTCGATTCATTGTCATTATATAACATTAATAATCTTTATTTAAAATTTAATAGTTTTTTTATAACTAATATATTAGTAACTTTGTTTTAGTAATTATCAAGATAAATCGTACCAACAGTCCAACACAAAAATCTAGTCAGTCGTGTTTCGGCAAAATGGCGGCGATGGTCTGTGCTATTAATACATTTTCTGTCCTTTTTATGATGGGCCGCACTAATGCGCGTGCGACCGAGACGGCTGTACTTTTGATAAGCAGTATGAATTTATGCTGCACACGTAGGTAACTAGACACGTCTTCGTTCTTCGTAAACAAGTCAGTTTGCAGTGTTGCCACCACAATTTTTTTTTACCCATAATTTAGGGTAATTTGTTCATGTATGCAATTTCACAACAAAAGGAAGTGGGGATACCAGGATAATTATTTTACGAGAATTCATGATAAGATTTTTTTAAACGTAAAAATAAAGAACCTTTCAAGTTATGACCATGACAAAAAATTTGTAAAACACGAACAAAGCTTTAAGTACTCAGTAGGTAGCAAATGTATGATATTATTTCTATTTAAAAAGATATATTAATAAACTAATTCATAGTTTGTTTTAATTTGACGGAATTAGTATTATGACGTACTCTTTTAAAAAAGCGGCCAAGTGCGAGTCGAACTTGCCCATGAAGGGCTCCGTAGCAGCAAGTAACATAATATAAAAGTTCTTGTAGGTAGGTTGTTGTACCTTTGATCGAAGTTTTAATTTTTTTTTAATTTATGACGTATTAAAAAAGAAAGCAGTAAGTACTTTCTTTTTTAATAGATCTCGTTCAAACCAATTTTCATACATACTTTACTTAAGCATACACCCACATAATATTTTTTTTTAGTTTTATCTTTCTTTTATTTTAGAAGTTACAGAGAGGACATCACGCATTTTACCACTTTGGAAGTGTGTCTTGTGCAAACTATTCAGTTTGGAAAAAAATTATATTAGAAACCTCAATATCATTTTTGAAGATCTATTAATAGATACACGTACACGTTGGGAACCCCCAAAAGTTTCGGAAAAAAATGCTGTGACATACGGACGGACATGCAGACAGACAGACATGACGAATCCATAAGGGTTCCGTTTTTAGACATTTGACTACGGAACCCTAAAAATCAATTTGACTGCAAATAGTGAAATATTAGAAACCGCAAAAATGCTAAAGTTCTATTTATATCTATTTATTTTTCTTCTAATGTTTTATTTCTAAAACAAAAAAAAAATCAAAATATTATCGCGGGAGCATTTTTTTTTAATATGGGTAAACGAAATAGGGAGACGCGCACGCACGGCATAATCACATCACTTGACCGAACGAGACGCCAACGCCACGCGGCGGTGAAAAGACGAACTAAAACGAGTCGCTTGCGCTTTGGTTTCTCGTTCTCGCCGCCGCGTTGCGCCACGCCACCGCATCATTCGCCTCCTCTTGCCGCCGCGCGCGCCCTCAGTCGGCGTACGTACTTTTATCGTGCGGACGTATTACGTCACGTCTCCCGTCGCGTCATTCACGACTTGTTTACACACAGTAAACTAACAATACAAATTCTTATTGGTGCGTGATGAACCAAACACTTATACGTTTGTTAAATCAATACAATTCTATCGCGTGCTGTTACTGAATACTGACCTTGTTTTCGCTAGGTGGATACGGCGCGGATGCTATCTGTGAAGTGCGCTGTGTTTCGCTGTTCGGACTCTGTTGAAGAGAATATGTCGACGTTGAGTGTGAGGGCCCCAGGCCTGCAGACCACCACGGTGCTGGACACGAGAACGCTGCGCGTGCGAGGCGTCACCACGCTCGAAGGCGTCAGAAGAAACTTATTTGGTTGTACAGACCGAGAGGAAAACAGAAGATTTGTTGAGAGAGAGTTGGCACGCCAATTGGAATTGGACAGCCAGAGATGGGGTTTCGATTTTGCCAACGAGAAACCTCTGCCTACTTCGCAGCGATTCGCTTGGCAACTTGTTCCCGCGTCTACGATTCCTGCGGCTCTGAGAAGGTCACCGATCACAATCACAACTCCTGCGCCGAGCACACCGAAGCAGGAGGCTAAAGTTTCCAGTCCTGAGAACAGCAAGACACAGAAAAGAATAACAGGTAAGTTCAGTACAATAATTAAAATTAGGTGCAATTTATCTTTCGTATTGACATTTGGCAGATTTTATAGTTACGTTCAATTGCACGGTGCGTAAGTAGCGTAAACAATGCGTAATATTGATGCTAAAAATGTCAACATTTGTGTTTTTAATCTATGAAACGCGTGTGGTTAAACTGGCCTCCTCATTCAAGAGTAGTCACGCGCACGTCCATAGACTATTCGAAATACAAATGCATAGTAAGCTAGCTACTACTAGATTGACCA
This sequence comes from Mythimna lalbum, assembly GCA_949319445.1. Classification (NCBI taxonomy): domain Eukaryota; kingdom Metazoa; phylum Arthropoda; class Insecta; order Lepidoptera; family Noctuidae; genus Mythimna; species Mythimna lalbum. Next base: position 10,043,696 of record OX439357.1, on the reverse strand, counting down.
CTAACTTGCATAATTATTATAAAAAATGAAATGTCATTTATTTACCTAATAGCCTGTGAACTGCAATTAATCGTTTGTTAGTAAAGTAATTACACAGTTGACAAGGTATTGTCAGTGCAATTGCAATCGGATGCGGTTCGGGGAACATTTTCGTGTACTTAATATTTTATCTGGTGACGCAGAGATAACAAACCTAGGTCACTTTGATTTGACACAAGTGTTATTTTTTATTTTAGGCGGCATGTTCGCTTGTTTCCATGTACCGTTTAAAATATTTGTTATGTTGCGGTCATTTGTTTGATTTGCGACATTAGTAAAAAAAACTAAATAGGTACCTACTCCTAACAGTGGCTTTTTTAGACGTAATGAATATGAAGAACCTAATTCATTGCGACCAAGTTATTTTATTTATAAATTAGCGACATGAACTCATTAATATACTACCTATTTACATATGTATTTGTCCAATAATAGTAACCTAGTTTTTATTACTATTTTCAAGTAACATTTGACAGATAAAGTTCATTGACATTACTATTTGAAACTCATTTATATTGTATAATCTACTTGACGATAATTAAAAATAAATTAGTAACATAACACGTCATCTATTATGTAAACTTCATTAGCAAATTGCATTTTCAACCTAACTGTTCTTATGTAATAGGTACCTACTATGTTGTACAATCGAATAGATAGTACGTTTGTAGTATTTTTTTACATACATTTATTAAACTTAACAATTAATTAGTACCTATTCTAAAAACACTTCAGATTGAAGAAGCTGATAATCGAATTACGTACGTAAGTGTAGGTACTAGGTATTATAGTAACCACAAACTCAGTAACAAAGACTCGATCTTATTACGATTACACGTAACCCACAAACAACAGTGGGCAACTGGGCATAAATAATATTTAATGATTTAATAAGCTGTAGGCTAACATTGTTATAAAACACGTACCTAGCCACTTAATATTCAAATAAACTCATTGCCATTTACGTTTCCAATAACACTAGTAGGATTTTATTTTAAATAGTTTTAAAGAAAAATATCAATGGCATTTTAAAATAATTATTAGGGAATTTGATAAAGAGGTTGTATTATAATAAAAAAATCATAGACAAGTAACGTTTTGCTTTTAAAGTTTATTAAAAGCATTACAATTTCCATAACAAAAACGCCTTCGCAAATTAAATCAGCAAAGGTACACTTGTTTAAGTTCCAGTAGCCATGTCCTTACAACTAAAGTTTTAATAATGTCTAGTTTATATTATACCATATTAAGAACTGCTGAATAATAATGCCACTACTTATGGCGTCGTGTTCGTTTTGTAACTGAATATGGATCACAATTTGCAATAGGACACTAATTGAGCGCTCATAACACCTGGAACAAAATACGCGTATCGTTTTACTCAAGTAAAAAGTCCAGTTTAATGCCACCTACTCTGCGCACTGCTATTAAAGCATTATTATTTTATTGATAAGACTAATGATGCCAGAATTACGACTTTTGACTCGAGATATTATTAATGTATGTTTTAGATCCTTTATTTGCTAATAAACTCAATTTTAGGTCTGACATTATACGTGAAGATTTGTAATCGGCTTGCTGTCGTCTATGTTCGTTTTTCTTTTTATTACTCGTAGTTTGTTTAAAATAGAAGTCCTCCAAGCTGAATAAATAAATAAAGGTCGTAGAATTATTACAAATACCGTAAGATTGTAATAAATAGATCAAGAGTGTGAACTCTTATTCTTTATTGTACACAAAACTTTAAATCAGGATATCTGATATGATGATAGACGAGCTTTTAACCCATAATAATGTAATCAGGTTTTCTCACACCAAACCTTGTAAAAATAAAATAAAAATTGTACATATGAGGACAGGTACGTAGGTACTGAAAGTAAAGAGTTCACGATTTTACGTGATTTATCATAAACAAACTGCTTACAATTATCCGGTGACATAATATATGACTTCTCGTAGTAGCCTACCATGGTGATGTCAGTTACTCCGCCGAAATTTTACGACGTCTAAGCGGGAGACGAATAAAACGTGTAACCTACTAGCGTTACAATAAAACTAAAATTAACATTTACGTCTTGCTCAATCTTAATACGATATACCAGAAACCCTTTTATGCTGGCACCCTTATAATTGGACGTCAAAAGAATTCTAAAGAGACTTGCAAAAACTTATCCGCCGAAGGTGCGAAAAACTTAATAAAGGGTCTGACTAAACTTTCATTAAATAATTTGCAGCCTCATAATTAAAAATTAGGACGCCTTAGTGGATTTCAAATGGACTTTTTTTACTAATTGAAGGGGACGTTCGATAAAAAATCTGTTTCACTACTTATTATGTTGTTTTTCATCTGTCACACGAGACCACAGTTTGGTTTCATGTAACAGATGAAAAGGAAAAAAAAAAACAAGTTTTAGCGGCACTTGAAATTATCGGGCTAGCACGAATACTGACCTAGATTCGTTTGTTTTGATACAGAGCTCAGTGTTAATACGTAGAATGGCGAGCCTCCCACACTTGTCCTATTTTAGATTACACATGTGTGGCTACAAATTGTAAACAATAGTTTGACGCTACGATCAAAAATACAGTTTTATCTTGACGCTATATTGAGAGAAAAACCCTACGATTCATCTTCAGCTCAATAGCCATGATGATACGTAGGTGGTGGTGGGGAGGGCAAACAAATGTTTGCCAGTAACTGGGAAACAATTTAAAACCACAATACCTGTTCTGCGTCCCTGGCAGGTATTTTTAATAAAACTGACAATTTGCTCTATTGACCGCATCACCGTAATCTCATTTTATTGTGTGGCATTGTACAAAACAATATTATTATGAGGTAGGTAAATTGCTTTTGATGTCATGTCAATATTTACAGTAACTCGCGTCACATCATTCGGCGATGGTAATAGCTTATAACGTTCAGTGAAAGTCCTCAAAATAAGTTACTACATGCCTTAATAATTTCGTTTATTGACGTCACAAATGTCTATATGGCATACTTAAATGTTCTTATATTTTCTTAACATACTAGCGCACCAAAATACACTAATGCATAAACTATGTTTTGTTAAGAGACCTCTCATAGCTACTTGTACTTACATAATCAAATTATCAATTTAGGTCACATAAATACATAGGTAATGATATGACGATTGATAATGCCAAGTACTTTTAAAACAACACTGCTACTTTTATTATCATAACACAAAACATTTTAAATTGTTCTACCAACTTTATGCCAACCAATCGAAAATGTTACCGTGAAAGCAGGAATCCGTTCAATTTCTATCTTGTCTAGTTTCTTTCACAATCTATGAAGGGAAAGTTTCCCGAACTGACGTTCAAGATTTTCTTGTTCATACCGAGCGAGCGTAGCGACATGCAACACATATAATCTACAGCTTACGTTTGTAAGTATAGTAAACGGTATCCTTGTCGCACCCACACGCGGTGACGCGCTCGCGCACCGCGTCACCTCACTATCCATCCACGCATGCGCACACACGCTCACTCACTCACTGATTGCAAAATGGCGGCCTTTATATTCGATCGAAATGAACATCTTATTTTGTCATCAGATCACTTAATTTAAATACTGCTTCATTCAGCCTGTGATGATATTCTCAAGTGTCAATTTATTTTTTACTGTCATATTAAATGCGGCTGTGTTTATTCTTTGTATTTATTTTCTCATAATCGGCGGGAATTACAAAACAAGACGTCGAGGTGGCCGAAATAAAAATAAATCCCTTCCATACGTTTGGCTCAATCCTATCGTGGGGCAAAGGGTATTTTTGGTACATCATATTGCTAAACTCTTTTTTTTTATGCACACTTATTTCGAACCTGTGCGACCCATTCATTATTTGATTCGAATCTTATACCGATTTTTCTTAGACAACAATACAAACTTAAACCTCTATACAAAAGAACCTGAATAGACAATCTCTTATATTTTTTGTTCGTCTAGTAGCCGTACAGCTTAACAATATACCTGTTAACTCGGTAATCGGTAGCTCACTCAAACTGTGTAACATAAAAACTTTTATTCTTATCCCTTGGTATAATGGCCGCAAAAAAAAATTGATGTTCCGTCTACAAATTGAAAAATTCTGTGTAGACATTTTTTTCGATTCTGTCTCTACTCTATTTTACTAAAAAAAAAAAACCATGGCATGCGTATTTTTCATATTACTTCTGATGTTTTAAATGTCATCGTGTCCCGGTTCCCCGCATCGCTTATTTGACAACTTACGCAAACATTAATGACCGAATTTTGTAGTACACTATTAGATTTCACCAGATGTACATCTAAGAGTTCTCTAACGTTCAAACGTTATGAATTTTTATTGTCTGAAACTGACCAACCGTACATACTTGGTAGGGGGCCTGGGGGACCCGGTCACCCAATTTCTTACTTCCCTTTCGTAATTACAACCTGGTTGTGTCGTTGAACCCCGATATGTTTTGGTTTACGGGGATGTAAGTGGACGTAGCTCCAGGGATCCCATAATAATTGTATGCTTCACCATGCAGTGTTAGAAATGGTTGCAACTGTATAGGGTTTCTTCAAATGCTGCATCCGGTCAAGACGTTCTTTTCATAGAAGAATTATTTATTTCCGTTATTTTATAACCCTTTTTACAATTGTTATTTTTTTTAATCAGTAAAATAATTTGTATTATTTAAATTTATAAAAAAAAAAATGTTTTACTGTAACATGTTTTTCCGCTAATTATGAAGGATGATATTATTCTTTTTGGTTATTAAAATTTTAGTACTGGACGCATTCCATGCCATGCTTGAGTAGACAATCCGTTATTAATAAAATCATACACAATCAAATGAAAACAAAACCAATGCACTACGATTAATTTCTTCGTACCAAACAATCATTGATAAACTGCACTGAAAATTCAATTAATGAGTTTTAACAAATCGTAGTGTCACCCCTGCAAACGGCACAGAATAAATCTGCATTGTATTGTGATTGTCATAATGGCAGAGCAATAACGTCGGCGCGTGCGCAGCGCACCGCCCTTTGTGTCGCACCCTCGCGGACACTGACTCCGTAACGGTTATATTGATTTTTTAACTGACACTTTCCCTCGGCCTTTGATGTTATTACTATTAAAACGGTCTAATAACAATTCTGTAAAGGATTATTGTGTCATTCGTGGTGTTTGAGCGCCTGTTGTTTCGGAAATTTCCTAAACTTTTATCAACAAGCGATTTTACTCACTGTAACTATTTACTGCGTTTAATTTATTAAACGATTAAACACGTTACTATACAATTAAATTACCTGCGCTATCTAAACTGTCCCACTTATTTTAAAAACGAAATTTCGGATTAAAAGTGCTTGCGAAAACCGTGCCATGCGGGTGATAAAAAAAAGTTGTCAACACACGTGTTCGAATTTCAAAATTTCAACAGATAGGGGGAATAACGGTCGCGGATAGTTCACGGCATCTGCGCGCTACCCCCGCGTTCGCACCCCTGCTGCAGCGCATATCCCCCGGCAAATGACCGGAGGCATCATCTGGTCCTGGTGAAACAGATCATTATGGGATAACGTTACTGCATGCAATTCTGTTTTTGTAAATTGAGTAGCGTTGTTACCAATTAACATATGTTAGGGAGATCGTTATTACATCTATTGGGAGCAGTCGTTTAATTGAGGACATGCATTCGATCACGCGATAAAACGCTGTCCTCCGGTGTTGCATGATAACTGGAGATTAAATAGCATTTCATTTCATAAATCCTATAAGAAGTGAACAACGAAGGCTGACCAGTTCAAGTCTTAATAACGTGGCAACACAGTTAATCACCTCTGGCCTGCAATTAAATAACTTGTACACTTGACCATACGAGTGGGTCGCGCCCATTCCTTGCACTTGTTAATGCAGAAATGTAATTGGTCAAGTCAGCGACACGAGACTAATGCGCAGGAGTACGTTATAGTTCTCACGTTGCGCGTGCGCACCGACCCTAAGGAAACGCCATGTAAGATATGGTTCAATGCGCGTAACGACTGTTCTGCACGGAGATAAAAAACGACTTTTCACAGGTTTTTTTTCTGTTGGTGTCAGCCATCCAGAAAACTAAGAGCCAACGGTCACGACCTCCGATTTTTTTTTGCTCTGACCACCCTAGGTTAAGTGACTTCACAATCTCGCAATATTAAATTATAATTGGTATCTATCTCCATCAATTAATGTAGTCTTTTTTTATTCGTTTGCCCTCATTGAAGCACGTATCTGGCCCTCCATTTCATAAGACGCTCCTGTGCGCACATGGTTAATTAAGCAAATAAAGAATTTGGATCAAGGACAGAAAACACTTTGGTCGCAGTATTGCGACATCTAGCTGTGTAGTTTTCTATTTACTGTTATAATCTAAATTAGTTTCGATGCTATTTTCAGTGGTATGGAGTTTTTTTGTGTCAGCCGCAATTTGGCTTGGTTCCGTTATTATGGCAGTTTTACGCCTACTGTTCATTAAGTATATTGTCTTAACTGAACATGGCGATTTGTTACTTGTATTTTTTTTTCTATTTTTGAAAATCTGCACTATAAATATGGACGCGTATGAATAAGGGCATATATTTGCTTTTAAACCCCTGATATAATAATAATATTAATTCATGAATCCCCAAGCGACCACCGGTGGCCGCGCATCTATTGTCTTATTATTGTGTCTCTAATTGACGGTATCTGAAGGGTTAAACACTGTCTCTAGACATATTCTTTAAAAAAATATTAATCTGTAGTTTCGTCTATGTATTTTTAGTGATTTGTGCCAGTGTCAGACTTTTACTAACTAAAACCCGCAACCCTGTGTTCCTTCAGCTGCTTCAGTAACTCTTTCAAACAATCCCTCAATCCTGGCAGGTATAGGGTCTTATGCACTCCGTCAATCTTGCTGATTTTGTCTATTACTTCTCTGGAGATTAAAATTCGACATCAAAATTTTCTATCTTCTATTCGAGTGACTGTGAAAGGTCTTCAAGCGAAAAAAAGTACAGTTAAACGAAATAACTTCTCGGCATACTTTCTAATTGCAGTGCGGCACGATAGCATCACAATTCGCCAGCTAACCGCCATCTTTTTTTGTTTAAGTCGAAAACGTAAAATTTTTACACATGGTAACACTTGTTGTCGACTCATCTCATTATGATAAGATTTGTTGCATGTGCAAAAAATACGCGCGTGTTGGGATTTTTTTAAAGACACTGGTTTTTAATCTTTAAAACATTAGCTCAATATATCATGTTGAAGTTAATAATCGCTTTAGGTATTACCATTTACCATGAAACTGACATATATGAAGGAAAACAATAATTTACAATATACTGTTGACAACATTCCTACATTTATTATAATCCAATGACGTCCTTTTAAAACCGCATATAATTATTGCGATTATTTTCCGTAAATCAGAGGTTCAAAATTATGTATCCTCCATTTATTTCCTAAAGTTGTATATAAATAGTGTGCACACAGTTTTATCCTTATATTGTGCACAATATTGATACGAGTACCATGATTTAAATAATAATTACTTACATAATAATCATTTTTTTATATGCTTAATTTTTTTTTGCCAGAAATGTCAACAAAAAAAGATACTGTAGGTAATAAAACGATGTCATTTCCTTTGACAAATTTCGCCTTCTCACGTTGGTCATTATCACCCCCTGGCAATTACGTGATTAAAAAATGGCTGCTACTTAAAGTCAGCTGATAAATCTGCCCTGTTCCGCTCGACGGCATTCGAGGATTCCTCCATGGGAATCTCGCTTGACCGTAAAATGTAAGAATCATTCCTGTTCCCTAAAAGTGAAAGTGGAATTACACTTTTCCTTTCTACAGAAAATAATGAGAATGGTGTGAAAGAGGTGCCGCGGTTTCACATTACCTAGGGAATCTATTTTAATGGGACTTGAATAAATGAATGTGGCTCAAAGGATTTAGTATCTAAGCCTAATTTATATAATCCTTACTAATATTATAAATGCGAAAGTAACTCTGTCTGTCTGTCTGTTACGCTTTCACGCAAAAACTACTGAACGGATTTAGATCAAATTTGGTAGGTAGGTAGAAGAGACACTGGAATAACACATAGGCTACCTATAATTCCACTGCTGAGCACGGGTCTCTGCCCGCGCAATATAAACTGTAGTCCAAGCGGGCGAAGCCGCGGGCGGAAAGCGAGTAAAATATAAACGAACAGCTACTGCAACTGCGTTTTAATTATTTTAAATAACAATTTATTGAAGATTAAAGAACAAAATAATCTGTATAATGAAAATGACCAATGTGCAATTTAGATCTTTATAAATCATCATTATTTATGACCAGAGGTGGGGTTTAATCGTCAGGTTTATTGTTCCAGGATTTTACAGGAGATACTATCAACTCTAAGTTACTTCGATGAACTTAAAGTAAATATACTCTACCTATTCCGATCTTAGTTGATTACAAAAGAGAACTTTCACATTTAATCTTAACAAGCTTGATGAAAGATACCTTGTTATATGCGAGTGCATGGCGCAGAATGCATAAACCCTAGGTTTTGTTGAACGTGTGAAACCACTGTCTCTAAGTTAGTATTCTTAGTAATATCTTGCAACCACTTGCAAGAATGCAATGGGTTATGCAATGCGACTGTGATTTTCTATTGTGATGCAATGATGCACTTTTTAGATAGGATTTGGTTTGATCGTTGAAGTAATACGATTGATGATCATTAATACGGAGCCTAATAACAAAAGACATAGTATTACCCACAATGATATTTGAAATGTCAAAAATAAATGGTATTGACATATCATCTATCTCAAAAATATTGACAAATAGTAATCCGCCTTAACTTCACACGGATGTTAGAAAATCTTTGAATTCTCGTCTTTTCTTTTGTATTATTTATTATAAGCATGTAAATAGAAAAAAATAGTAAAATAGTTCAAGTTTTGTTGTTATGATATTTATTAGTTTATTATTTTATAAGATTATTTTATGTATTTTTTCTATGGGCCTTCGATGCCTGAAATAAATGGTTATTATTTTATTATTATTATAAATATTATAACCTTCATCATGGATCATCCTGTCTATTGGTGAAACTGCAGTGTAATTGGCATTCGGTCGTTCTGGTTGAATAAATACTTAATAAATTAGTAAATAAATTTAAATCCGTTCTGTAACTTTTGAGTACATACAGATGCGGCGAGTGACTCTTTAAAATAGAAAATCATCTATAGAATGACACTTTGTCTATAGACAAACTACTAAGACACAGTCAATTAAGCTGAAGTGAAAACAGACCTGATAAGGAGCTCTTGAAGCTCCAACGGTCAGTCAACCTTGGTTCCCATGGGCATTTTAGTCACTATCAGGAAGGGCACCAATACTCCAGGGTAGATAATTGATACTATCGATATATCACCCTTGTTAAATGCTTTCCCATAACGTTAAGTATGGGAAAAATAAATCGATCAGGCCATCGCCACCGTTACGCTAACTGGCCGTTTACGATTGACCATAGACTGATGCGTGACTTATGAAAAATATTCCATTATAATTCAAAAGCAAGTTCTCATTGTTATTTCTAATTATTAATTGTTTAATAATGACTAAGATTCAAACAATCGTCCTTTCTTTAATTAAAAATCGCGCTGTGAATTTCTAAACTTATAAAATACAACGTTTATTATTGTGAGAATCACGGTCTATTCTTTTACATGTATCCATTTTCTTTTCCAATATTTATTTCCTTTCGATTGTCAAGGTGAAACACTTTAGCAATAACTTCATTATTTCTGACAATACTTTCTTTTTTTATTAAATTATCTCTGTCATTGGTCTTTGTTAATTAATTTCAAGCAATGCATGTGAACGGACTACCCCTCACAGATGCACAGGATAGGTATCCGTTGAAACAAATGGAGGGGAATTTTTTCATCACACGAGTTTCTAATTTGCACCGGATCAATAAATAATTACGCCTTTTTAACCCCGTGTGAATATAACCTTAGCGTGTAGGACGAGCTTATTTTTTTCTGGAATTACCTGGTTATAGGGCCTAATGATTATTTAGCCCAGGTTTTATCCTGCCTACATTATGCATCCATCAATCTTGGTTAAAATTATCTCAATTCCATAAAAAGAAGTGAAACGAATTGCAACGTTACTATCGAACAAAGTTTCTCAATTGTTTTCATTATTTTCAATTTAGAGCCGCGTTTCATTATTGTTTAAAATGGAACGCGTCAATTTCAATTTAGGAATGTTCGATTTTTTCCCGTCTGACAGCTGTCTCGGGAGAATAAATGCAACGCGATTAAAATTACTCGTGACTTTAAAAAAAAAATGCGAACACGAACATACATATTCGTATTTCGAAATTTTGAATGTGAACTCTTTTGTGTTTTATTTTATTTTAACTCTTCTTTTGTTTTGGTCACTCTCTAAAAGGTCGTTTTTTTTTTGTCTGAATTTAAATAAAAACAGTAATGTTCCGGACAGTGCGTCCGCGCAGATAACAGCTGCAGGGTTGCCACGACATATTTTGATTAAATGTAACGGCTTTTGTTCCCATATGTCACGGTTCAATAGTAAACTAATTAAGAAAACGTTACAGACAAATACAATTAAGATATTGTAATTTTAAAACGGTTTATATATTTGTTCGCATAGCGTAACTACAACTGAGTGTTTTACTATTGACTGTACAACTTGTAGTCGGTTAAGTAACACGTTGTGTCAACCAAAGGACACTTGCGGGAACATGCAACTTACGGAAGTATAGTAAACGACCGTTCCGTGGGAAAGTAACTATCCAAGGACGAAAACATGAGTGGAACACATTAAGGGATGTCATACTCGTAATGACGTCGCCCGAACTATTCTCCCATAAACTAAGTGTCACTTTCTTTTGTTTTTGGTTAGTTTTTTTTTTAATGTTCTTTATGAATGGGGATGTAGTAAAGTAACAGATGACTGATGAAGACAGAAGTTATTTGGAGTAAGATAAAAAATATGTGTGAGATAGATGATATGCATTCTTTTTGTACTTAATGATGATTTCATTTAGATATAGTATCTATTCGTAGTGATTTTCAAATTTTGAAAGGCAACACTTAGGAGGCTTAAATTATTTGAGAGTTACTAAGTGTTAAAAATAAACAGAAAACTAGTTTTTTAAGTATCATTTTACGCTCATACTATGCTGCATAATACATTGTTTAACTTGCAAAATGCACTTGCTAGCTATATTCGATAATCTCGTTGCTCCACATTCCTCGTTACAAATTCCCGTTCTACATTATGAAATTAGTATGTTATCAAGCATCAAATCAGGAAACATTACGGTACAAGTGGGCAGATAAGCTGTGGATGTGGCCTTGGACCAATTCGATAACATTCACACTGACGGCTAGACGAGCCGGCATCATAACTTTGTTTATGTGGGAAAAACTATGGGAACTTTGCCTTGAAATTATGGAATGTGAACGTAGATTATTGGATAACGTCCTATTTTATTCGAACAATGACTTAATACCTACATAAGTTAATTTACCGGCAGAAATATTTAGAACGCGAGTCACAGAATTTTCATTAGACGACAAAATAACGCATTTGAAAATGGAACTCTATGGTAGCAAAAAATATCAAAGATCTACAGCTTCTGGGACTCAAAAAAAAAGAAGAATTAAATTCAAAAATATAATCGTCAGTTCACTTATTGAAGCTTGTTCAGATCTTAATCAAAACAAATTCCAGGTGGTACAAATCATTATGCAAATCAATATGGCCGATCGTCATAGACAGGGGAATCACGCCTTGATGACAATACCCAGGGGAAATAAATCAACGGACATAAACACATTTATTTTCACCTTTTTCTAAAGGGCACTCGAACCGTGGTTGGATTAGACGGCTCCATTCGTCTTACATTTTAAAGTTTATTGAAGGGGAAGTATTGTTGTGAGGCGTGATCTCTTTAATAATGAAGATTTGAAGTATTGGGGTCACATTTACACGTAATAAATTCCAACGTAATATCTGACATATTTAAATCAACCAAATTTATGTTCACAATAAAACTCTACCTGTAATTTCTAAACAAATAAACATTAGTCATCAAGGCTATCGACCTCATATAATGAGTACGTTGACAATTTCTCCAGCATATTTGTCTATGGCAAACATAAGCAAATGAGATGCACTGCCATCCTTAAGCCGAGCCCACACGACTAATTCTGGTCAAACCAAACAAACTGCTCTTCAATATCGACAAGCCCTTGAATTTTCAAAATGTTTGCCCATTCCTATTTGTATAAGAACTTAAAGAGACGTGTCTATGAATAGGAAACGATTTTACTGAGCGTAGGAGGGTAAATCTTTTCGTATTGGGCCCAAAGTCGGGTCAAAAACGAACTTAGGGTCGTAACCCCTCTGTTGACACCATGAGCAAAGAAACACGTGTGAACTTTCAACTCTGTACACAATTCGATTCCATTAATTCTATTCAAAATTCAAGACTATTCTACTCAACAATTCAAGTGTCACAAATGTCCCTTAAGAAGGACATCCATCTGATTCCTCTCAAGTGATGGATGGTCCATGAAAAGAATCGTATGTTAATTTTAAATTGAAATGTTAATTCGTCATAATTATTTCTTCGAAAGTACATCTGAATAAATAGTAATGGTTTTCGAGTGTTCACACCTTTTATGAGTACTTTTTTAGATCGAGGTCAGTTCTCTCGTGAATTCGATATCCTTTTGAAAATAAGTGCTAACAAAACTTGGTTACAATTGGGTCACACAAACAAAAACAAATTAATTATAAGACGGAAACAGTTAAATTTCGAAAACAAGGAAAACAATACTATAATTATTTCCGCGTGATGTGTATTGTTATGTAAAAATATATACTTAAACATACATAATGTAAAGTTAAGTAAACACGGCCTTGGAATTTCTTACAATAGGTCACATAACTCTTTGAGCTGTGCATCTGTCCGTGACACAATTTTATAATAGTACCCTGACTTTTGATTGATAACGACCGTTTCTTAAGACGTTCCAAATTCGAATGAATCTATTTTTAAAACTTCATCTCAACCAAGCCACCACAATGTTAATATTTTATTGTTGAAAGTAAAAAAAACATATTTCACGCTATTGTCATAGACAAGAATATTACTGATCTAGAGTTACAATTTGAATTTTAGATTTGTTTGTATTTTCATGGCGAGCGTGAATTGAATAGAATAATGTAGCTAATTGTGTGTGAACCGTATTTTGTAATAAAAATGAATATTTATGATAATTAGGCGATATGATTGGGCTGCATAAAGGAAGTATGATTGACGTACAATGTGGCTATACGATGACCGTTGAAACCCTGATGACAGCTCGAAATGAAGTTGAGAAGTTCTATTGTTAGGTGTAAAATTATATCTATGAATATTAATTTTATAAGTAACTAACTAAGCTTTTGCTCGCGGCTTCGCCCGTGTTCATAAAACATAGCCTATGTCACTCAGGAATAAAGCAGCCTTCTATCGATGAAAAAATTTTAACAATTGGACCAGTACCTACTCCCAGGGATTGCCTCCTACAAACAAAAAAACAAACTTATACCTCTTTATATATTTATATTGCAGATGTCTGCCATAATTTCAAAACGAATCCTAAATAATACTCAGTATAATTAAATCAAGGCTGCGAAATTATTCGAAAGAGTAACCACCGCGCCCGGGAACGCAAAGGAAAATTTAAAAAAAAAATCTTAGTAAAAGTCTGACACTATTATTTTAAAAAAAAACTCTCAAAAAAAAAATCTAATCAAATCTACACCATATTAATTTATGATGTAAATTCTAGTATCCTGACATTACTACGAAGTTGACATTAAAAATAAATAATCAATTAATCACATTGCCTGATTACAGTAAGAACTTGAATTGATTAATTTACATTGCAAATATGTACTTAACATAATCGCAAGTAAGATTAGCGATTATTAAGCCTCGTTTAGATTCATCACGACATTCATTGTTTCACCTACTGTCACGATTAGTACTGAGCTAGTACTGGCAGAAAGTGATTTGAAAACTTAGCTATTATCTAATGAAATCATTACAAATGTGTTGCTTTTTTAAACGCATCAATCGTCACCATTTCAGTCGAAAGACGTCCACAGTTTTGTTTTTTTTAGTAGGAAAATCATCCAATGACATCCCCGTTTTTGGCCGGAGTGGGAGAAGAGTGTCAAACTTTTACTGACTAAAAACCCGCTCCTGTTCCTGGTTTTATTTTCACACTGCTCCAATAAAGACGTCCACTGTTGGACAGAGGCCTCCCCAAAGTGTCGCCTCAATAAACTGTCCTGTGCGTCTCGCATCCATCGCATTTCCGCAACCCTCACGCAAGTCCTCGGTCCACCTTTTAGAGCTTCCAATGCTTCGTCTTCCGGCACGCAGTTCAGCAAATGGATAGTCAAAATAAAAATATGCAGGTCTTATGCGGGTTCGGAAACCAAATTTCACACATTCTGAAAAATCTTCTATACAAACGAATCTAAACAAAGAGTTCTTTGACACACCTTAGAAAAACAAGTTCTTAACACACTACGCGATAAAAAGTCGCACTTTACAAACTATGTACATATCTACTTACAAACTAGATTACGAGTCGAAGCAAGGTGCCGTTAGGGGCCATAAAGGGTTCTCCGTTCGACCTTACAACATTAATAACGGTGCTACCATTGACCATGACAAACGAAGCAGCGATTGTAACACTAGTGCGAACAAACCTTATTATCGCACTAGTAGTCAAAGAACTGTTCGGAAATCTTCAAGTTGACTTTCACGGTTATCTTTTTGTCTTAGGGTTAGGGCCAAGGGTGATTTAACGAGTTGTCGATAAAAAAAATATAGATTTTGCCTTATCAGCCTGTCGTCATAAATAATTACGTCATAAAAAGCTGACAAACTTATTTCCATAATCTTATTTTCAAAATTCGTAGTAAAAATAAACAGGCACATAAATGAACAAAACAAATAAATAAAGATCTGTCAGACATTGAAGATATAATTTAATTTGCATACAATGTCATCAAAAGCTACCGCTGCAAAAAGACAAATAAAAATTAACCAAAATAGAGCTAACTACTGGAACCTTAATTGGGGCCATTGACAGTCATTTGTAATTAAGCATATCTTTTTTTATGAATAATGAAAATAACAAAGGCTGCGTTAGATTCGCGAACACCAACTTTCCGCATCCCGGTGTCTGAGGCGGCGCCGGCGCAACGAGGTCGCTGACCCGACGCCACGGTGTTATTGAACGTACCATAACAACACGCACACATACACAACTTAGTACGTACGGACACATTTCGGTGTGTTGAATAGATATTAAGTGACTACTGAACTTAGCTAAGACAAAGACTTGGTTGCACTAAGCGATTCCAATTTAAAATTGCAAAAAAATAATTTGTCTCTGTCAATTTATTTTAACTGAAAAAAACTTAACAATAATAATAATTAAATAAAAACGCAATTTTCTCTAACCTATGCAGCATAAAAAGATAACAACTGAATAGTAATCATGGAATTTATAATTCGTACATACATTTTCGTCTAATGAATAAACAATAGAGAGAAAGTTAACAAACAAAGCATTGATAGCAACAATGGATATAACACCAACATCACGACCAAAATAATTATTATGTCTGTAAACATTATGAAACTCGAGTAGGTAGTACCAACATGACGACATTTCTCCGGATTGCGTAAACACGCATAGTCTGTCCACTGCCTAAAGCTCACGACCGCGGTAGCTCAAAATTAACGGTACTATGACAGCAACTCCTTTCGCGAAGCCTCATTCTAAATTCGAATAGTGGTGCGCGTACGCAACTGTCAACAAACAAAGTGTTTTGATCAACAATTTGTTACGATTTTATTTGTCGCTTGTTCAATTGTCTTGTTGTGTCGTTTTAAATAAATTACAGCAATTGTGCTGCACAAAAAATCAGACGCACATTATTCTTTGTATTTTTTTTTTGCGACGTATAATGGTAAACAAACTATTTATTTACATGCTAAATTATCTTTTATTTATTGCTTGACGTCGAGAGCCATTACTTAGATATTCAAATAAAACGCAAAAACCGACGCTCTTAAATTACTTTAATATGCGCTAGTCTAAAGCGCAACTCTACAAGACCGGAACCTCGGAAAACAATTTGGAACGCTAGTTACACCCCGAAACTGTAGGCGTAGGTTCAACGAACTAAGTTTTTCACAGTAGACGCGTATTGCAACAGTTCACAATAATTATCATTTAATTTGGCTCGTTAGTAATTACTCTAGTATCTAGTATGGTATTTTCAATATAATGTATTCTGCTGGGAACATACCTCTCATACACACGTGCTATTTGTTCCCGATAACGATATCAAAAAGTGCTACTTTTCGATATACATGCAATCGAGTGTGTAATGTTGTAAATATTAATATCAAGTACTCATTATGGTCTTTTTATGCAACAACTTACCAATTTTAGTGACTTTAAAACGGTTTCAAATTAATGCTAAGTAGGTAATTGGATATTTCAGAGTTTCATGATAGATTTAGGATTTTAATTAAAACGATTTCTCTAGATATAAAATGTACCTAAATGTTATTTTAATCCAAAAACTTGCAAATCTTGCAACGTATATAATTAGCTATTCAAAAATAGAAACCAGTTAGTTTCTTGAACTGATCTTCGTAACGCTAAATCATTCTAAACTTTATGGAAATGTGTACAATAGATGAGTTTACAAACAAACAGAGTTCGTCGCACTCCAGCGTAGTAAGTGTGAAGGAGATAGAAATAAAACCAAGCTTTTGAGGACGCGGCCAGAAAAGGTTATTCAACCTCCGTGAATTCGCTGTGAAAAAATACGGCACTGCAATTTTCTTAGATAATTTCGCGCAAAATTGCCGTATTCCAAAATAAACCCAGTGGTCAACGCGTCGAGAATTCGAGATAGTGAGGAATAAATCATCTTTTTCGTAAGTGACCAAAATACCACACATCTATTTAAAACGATAACAGAATGAGGTGTTAAAAGAATTTATTGGTGTTGTAACCTGTAAAAAATGTTTTGTTTTTTTTGTTGACACTGAGATTTTTTCAAGCTTTATTTTGGCTCGCGTCAATGGGTTTGTATTGAGCCCATGACGGCAACGTGCCAACGCGTAATGATTATCAGAAAAAATGTGATTATTTACGCGACAACATTACGCATTTACGTACCACTATCAGTGTGTGTGTCTTTTGTTTATACACTAAAGTCGCATAACTATCAAGAATAAGTAATTGTTTAAGTCAGCTAGGTTAATGATAGTATGACTAACAGAATACCGTTCACTTGTTAATAAATTCCGTTCCTAGAATTTAACTAGCAATTTATTATCACTTATGCATCCTCCAAGTTAATTTATCGCAATATTAAGTTTGCTGTTTTTCAGTAAATAACTGTCGGACTGTTAAGTGAGCAATAGTAATGAAATAAAACGAGGAATTCTTATTAACATGTACACTACTGAACGTAAAACTATTTTTATTATTTTGGTTACTAGGTGCTACCAGAGACAATAAAAGCATAAACTACGGAACCATTAGACACGCAATAAAATGACAGATGGCATGACTTGTGTTGCCATGTCCAATTACGTGACTATTCGGAATTCAAACTAATTACCGCACACTGGTACAATTAACAATCCCAGACAAAAAAGTTAAAAGAATTTCTAAAAATTTCCACTAATATAATAAAATAATAATCAACAAATTTCATTTCGTGCGCTGAAATAATTAGACAGATATTAATATTACTAACAATTTCATGCTGCCTTCCTGAAAATAATTGCGTAACGTCTAATAAACGTGTGTTTTATTTCTAGCGTGTTACTAATCTCGCGATAGGAAAATTACACAATTTTACGTCAATTAGATTTTCATCGGTATGATGAATTGCTTTTACTATGTTTTTATATCGTGCCTTTTAATATCGAATGCACATGCAAGTCTATTACACAAAAACTATAAACCATAATATACTTAAATTCCGATAAATTTTTAGTCGGCATTCCAGATTCTGCTACGTTATATTTAACACAACAGAAAAACGTAGAATATCCTTAAACCTTTAAGTAAGGTTTAAGGATATTCTACGTTTTTCTGTTGTCTGTCTTTAAGTAAGACCAGTCATTAAACACTCGACGTTTGATAGATGAGGACGCACAATAAAAACCAGAGACAAGATTATGTTTTTCTTAATCTTAAACCCCGTCCAGACTTTGTCTTAACAGCCTTTTTGCTGTAATAAACAACCCGTGCCGAAACTGTAAAAACGTCAATGTAAATTATTACGGCGTCCTTACTAGTCGACTAGCGAAGCAACATAAAATCGCTTTTGTTTTGCCCTACAAATTGATCTGAGAGTACTCCAGTGTTTGACTTAGTGCAGTGTAATAAAAGCGTATTGACTTGCACTGTGAATTGCATCGCTGCATCGTCTAGAACGATTTTTTTTCTGTTTATCTACGAGTATTACGATTAAATCCTATTTTATTCAGAGTTATTCTTTGCTCACTTGAATTCACAGTTCATTTGTTTATCGATTAAAGCTCTCAAGAATGTATATACCGTCTTAAATCTACATTCTGGAACCACCTCACCCATTTCATAAATCTAAGTCGGAAACCAAATTAATTATTTAGTCGGCAACAAATTCTATACACCTATAAAACAGTAGAAATGAATGGTCCAAGTCTGCGAAACATTACGCCATTTAACTATTCTGTCCCCACCAGACGCCCACTTGAACTGGATTAGAAATCAGGCTAGTCTTGATTGCGTCCAGTTCGTCCTACAACCACACGACTATTATTTTAATAAGCGGTCATTCTGTCCTAAGGATAATTGCTCAAAAGCCAAGGTTTCAAATAAAAGCATAGAAAATAATTGCCTTTACGATCGTTACAATTTATGGCATGGTCACATTTTATAAGTTTTTAATAAATGTTATTTTTGTTTTCAGGTAAGCGTTTCAAATTTATGGTAATGATACTATTCCAGATTGGTATGTATATTAGTTATTATGAGATAGATGCTATTAAAATAGTTATGGCGGGAGACATCGCGGGAGGGCCGAAAACCTGCGTTTGTCCTAATAATGGTTGAAATGGGAGGTCGGGGGAAATCTCAAATTAGATCATTTAAAACTATTAAGGCAAAAAATATCCCTACATTCCAAACAATATTTCCAAGAAAATCAAAGCCACACAGACCATAATAATTCTAATCCTATCCCCAACCCCTCTATAATTTCTTCAAATCGCTCTCAAACCACTACAATTTCTATTGAACGTAGATTCCAACGTAATTTGATCAATTTGAATAAATGACGGGCAATAGAATAATCGTAGCTATCACTATAATTTCATTTCAGGACGTAGAAATCTTGTAATTTGTATGGAAAGTTAATACGATCCCGAACATTCAATTTTATAGGGTAATAAAAATTGTAGGATTCATCTTTCGTATGATCAGTACCCTCGTGGAGGGCAATAGTCATTCCCTGTCCTAGAAAAGAGGCCTCAGTCCCAGTAGTGAAAAAAATATAAGGCTTGTTATGCTATGATCAGGACTGACGCATTCTATGTATCCTGAGAAATATTCTTTTGGTTAGGCGGCATTACCCAAAAGGCGTCAAAAATGGATCATTTAGAGCACTTTTTGTTGTTTGTTGATCAACATCTTTGTTTTTTTGAACAGCTACTAAGCATTCCTCAGTTTGCACAACCAATTTAACGCGTTACCTATGTTTAATATCCACATTATGAATGCCTGTTTTTCTACGGGTCTACTTAGTAGGTTTTTGTTTCTTTCGGCTGTCTAAACACAGGAGTGTGTGAAAGGAAAAGTCGTGAAGAGCTCGTTCAAAATTAATATTTCTTGGGTCAATCAAGTGAGCCTAATATAACTCGATTACTTTCGGGCTTCTTAGACGCAACACGGATCCCAAAAAAGTTTGTACTAACTATTTAGACCCTTCACATTTCCAAGTGCCAATCTCATAAGTCGATAGTGACACTTAAGGATTTTTTTTCCCACATCCCAGTTCTATTTCGGTCCAAAGTAGCCTGATAAATAAGTTCAAGGGCTATCGCATTCCCAGACAAGTGGGTTACCATTACTATGAAGGGCATTTATGATTATTTTTTGTTCCACTAACCTCATTTAAAACTCCCATGACATGATAAGAATTTCTCCTTGTGGTACAGCCATTATGTAATCTTTTAGACATTATGCCCAGGAGCAAGAAAAAATGTTCTAATGAATCCAAATGACTTTGCCTTGAGGCGTTATTTTCTGTTCTTTGAAACAAAAGAACAAGAGAATTCAAGTTAAAAAATATTTGGTCCAGAGTCCGACCTTCCTCAACATGGTTGCTTCCATAAAACAGCTTTTTATAAAAACTTGAGCAAGATTCAATTATGAGCAAGTGAAAGCTAATGGACCATTTTCTGCGATGAATGTTTTTATTAAGTAGTTGTGTTTGTTCGTTTGTTTTACTGTCCGCAGCCGCAGTAATGTATTTCAAATTGAATGATTCAAGAATAATATCAAATAGCAGTCATTACAAATGCAGACGATCCTATAGCGATGGCTCTTGCAATATCATTTTCTATTACGGCATGTCGTTCGGAGTCATTGTACACAATCTAATAGACGTTTCATTATTTAATTTGCCATGATGACAAACCTATTACCATCTGAAACGCTGCGCGCATGAATGCACTGTTGATTCAGACTCCATTGCTCTCTCGGTTAAGCGATGAGCATTGATCAGTTATGCAATTAAGCAATGGAGCTCGTTCTATTTATTGTCTTTTCCTTTTCGTTAGTTCGTCCACAAGCAATTAACGACCAAGAGTCCACTGCGCTTACTTCGTCTTGCTTCTACGAACCGCAATTACGACTGTCTTTATCGAGGTGTCTTATTAGATGGAGAGCGATCACGCCAACGCAACGTGTTCTAAGAAACCATACAAAAGACTTATTAACCAAAGTGTCAGTTTCTTTCCACTCCAGAGATAGAAAGAGATGGACTGCATCTCCGTCCCGCTCGCTTACTATTCGAGGGCGCTCGTAAAACGATTTTGGTTTCGACAAAAAATTGTTTTGGTTTTTTCACCACGGGTTTAGTGGGATACAAAAAACTACGCTCGTCTTGTTGGAGATTTTGTACTATGTCATAAATAAACTACTACACGGCTTGTCGTTTTTGTTTGGGCTCGGGATTCAAATTTTGTTTGGCTTGAGCCAACGGTCAACGTAGCCACGCTTCGTCGGTTCCAGGATACCAATATCGCTGCGCGTGCGACGCCGGAAAAATTGCGTAGAATTTTTTTCTTATCTGAAATACAGTGCTAGTAACTAGGTCAAACTTAATCTAATGTTTCACAAGCAGCTTTAGAAGTAAAACATTGTTAAACAATAAAAATGTTAGTAAATCTGGCCTAATATAGCTGCCATATTAAAAATTATCTTTTAATTGGCCAGAAATTGTGCTGCGTCTATCTGGGGGAAGCTGTATGGCCACTAGATGCAATCTCGTCGGAGATGTGAGGTCAACGCCCCGGGTGAGCGAGCGGGATGGCACCATATGCGCGAGTGCAACAGATAGGATGCGCGTACGCACAGAAAAGGAATGAAAATTATTGTATTACTGTTTGTTATCCTTTTTTTGTGTGTATGCGTGTGGGTGTGTGCATCTAATCCTGAATCTTGATGCGTTTTGTTGTTGTGTAGTTTAGTATACGCTACAGACTTTGAAGTGATGCACATGGAATATCAAAAAGGAGTTTATTTTTCTTTAACACGTTAGATCCATAACAAGTGTGCTATACATACATACATGTGCGGCTATTCGTCGTCAATCAACAAAAGTTCTAAACAAATTTTATGTCGTCGTTTTTGCCTCGCGTCTATACAAACGCCACACAATGCATTCAGACGTTCCTAAAAAGGATTAGGCATCACTCGAGGATTAAACTCGCTCTTTTATTCTGATTCCCAACGTCGCGACACGTTCGTCATTGTGACTCTTAAAAATTGGATCAACCTTTTATTTGTCAAAAACTATAAAAGAAAAATAATGAGTTTAAAAAATACGACGCTATTTTTATTCGCCAAAAATAACAAGAGGCAGAATGAATAAATTCACTGATATAATAAATTAAAAAGTTGCAACTGTCATTGTTATCCGTCACCTGTCACTTGCAAACGTCACTTTTCCCGCCAAGCGTGATCGGCGCGTAATTCCCATGCAATAGTCGAGAGCAAAGCTGACTTACTCTCGCTCGGCTCGATAATTTCTAATGATTATGCATCAACGGTACCTGCGCACTGCAGTCCACGAGCTCACGCAACGGACAATGTGCATTCAGCCATTCTAATTTAAATAAAAAAAACAGCTCACAATCGCATAAAATGCACTGTTTATTGCTTAAAATACACAAATAATGCCTTTCTCATCCTTTGAGGGTCAAACGTTCCTTTGTCCCTAAGTTGTCCCGTTTCAATGGGAGTAGGTTACCGCTGGACAAAGGTGGTGACATCTCTAAGACGAGAGAATAGGGCGCCTCTAGTTCAGCTAAGGTTATGCAAATGAGATTTAATTGAGTTTATAATAGGCAGAATGATGGATTGCTTTGGGCTAGATTAGGGTTGGGAATAAGGCGCGAAAATTACAATGACTAAGCTTTTCTGTAACATGTTTTTTGATCAATAGTAAAGGTTAATCTGAAAATAATTGGCCCCTAGAATTGATTATAGAGTGACTTCTATCAAGAATTCGGGGAGTTTTTATCTAACACAAATGCTGCACAGATAATAAACAATACTTCTGTTTATTTTTTTTTTCTTTTGGTTTGTGCATTAAGCCAGAACCATTTTTTTTTTTCATTAGAATGCGGATGTAAAACATTCTAATGTTAGCAGTATTTGGCAACAAATGTATCGAGTTAGCCTTCTCAGCAAGCTTCGCTGTGATAGTCAACACTACAATGAAATTCTTAGCTTCATTTTACCGCAATCGCGTCTGTTTCAATAATTCCCTTCTACTTAATAGTTTTAATAAACAAAGACAAAAAAAAACATTATAAAACAAAGAAAACACGTAAAATGTTACAGCCACGCTAATAAGCTGACAAACGGAAAACAAAGATACAGTATCCTGGCTATCAGAGAGTAAATGAACCAAACCGTTCCTCTAAATATTCTCTATGCCTTGCGGTAGGTCAGAATTATGAATATATACAGGATACAGTAAACAACACGTGCTTTTTAACGATGTACCGACAAAGATGTGTCTAACGCACACGTCTTTTGTCTGACCAAGGTTCGTCACGGCCATGTGGAAAACGACCTTTAAAGAAAACACGTCTTTGGTCTTTTAGAATCTGAATAAACTGTACCATATGTTGCATCGTTAATAATATTGACGATCTTTGAATCATCATTCAATAATAGGATCGATAAGTTAAGAACTTGTGTCCAAAATAATAACAAAGAGCTTTGGGAACACGTTTATTGTGCGTACAGCTAAGGAGTGGAATTCCCTGCTGGAATCGTTTCCTGATAGCTACAACCTAGAGGTATTTAAGTCCATTCAAGAGTAAAACGAAGGAACTGAGGTGGGTTTTTAGTCAGTAAAAGTCTGGCACTATCTCTCCGCCCAAGGACGGGGATGTTAATTTTTTCAGATTTTCCCACGAGAAAAAAAACCCTATACCGACATAACATCGATCATAAAAACAAGAATAAATATTTCTTGCTATCGATCGATAGTGGAATTCAAAGCGTATTTACTACAAAATATATTTTTCAATTAGCAAAACCTACATTCGAACAATATCCCATGATAATATCAATAAAGTGGATTTTACACTATTTTTTTTTTGGGTTATTGCTTAGACCCATGACTTAGCTTATTCAGCCAATTGTTATCAAGCTCAAAAGACCAAATTCATAACATTCTCATACCAGAATAAACCAACTACATAATCACATAAACATTCATAGATAATTTGCGAAATCTACCTACATACTTGCAGACATACAGTCTGGTCCTTACGCATTATTTACTACGCTGTACGCTATCAACTGATAGTATACTATCAACTTGTGCAACTTGTAATTGGGCCAAGGGGTCAAAGACCAGCCCTTTGTAAAAAGACCCTCGAACAATGTACAAAGACCGTGTCTTGTATTGTAATTCGACTTGAACATATACAAAAGAAACTCGGCCCTAATCTTCGGGCATAGAGACTGCGATCCCTTTGTTCAAATACCAATTTAAATAAGAGTTTCGTTTAAATTTTTCCTTTAGTAAAAATCCACGTGCAAAAAGCATCTGATCTTTTCAAATATACTACTGAATCTCTATTTGAATTTAAAAAAAGAAACTGGGGCACGTAACGGTTTTCAGTTAAACCAAAATATTTCCATAACAGCCTTGTTAAAAAGTCAACAAAGATAAACGATTTGACACCACCAATATTGGTACAGATGCACCGAATCTAATAGTCTTTCGTTCACTTTTGTTAACTTCTATGTAAATATGCATCAGTTATCTGTTAACGGAACGTTTGAGTTGCACAAAGTAGCGTTGTTGTGCTGTGTAAACTCAGTTTAAAGAGTAGGGCTGAGCACTCGCTTATCAACTGATTAATATGCAATTTTTGTGGAACTGGGCCGCTACTTGAGTTACGAGTGGCGGACGTAGCTATATAAGAAGCGGTGTGCTACATTTCAAAAAGCAATTTCTAATGTAAATTAAATGGAATTAAACTGTAAAAAATATATTTTTTTAAATAACGCTTAGAAGAACTTGCAAAACACTCATCATAATCTCGCGGCTTTTCTCGTGTAACCGAGACTCTTTTCCGTTCAGCGATACCGTGGATTTTTATAAATAAAAGAAGTTATCCTAAGTAGTAACTTAGTCAAATCAATATTTTCAAAGCATAACTCCTACTAACAGTTTCAAACTTAATCTTACAAGAAATTAGATTATTGAAGAACTTAACTCGCCCCTATGCAAAGCCAACACAGTTTCATAGTTTTCATGGTATCAATTTCTAAACATAATTTTAACAAAAAACGTGAGAACCGTCACAAAACATAATTGTGAATGGCAGCCCTGATTTACACGGATCATGTCAGGTGCGTACGCTCATGAGCATGCGAACATTTATGCTAATAGCGGTTTGTTTGTCTCTTTGTCTAGACTAGAAACCACGCGTTTCCTTCAAGGGAAAATTGTAGTGATAGTCTCAGTGAGCATTTGTATATGATTCCCATGTTAGAATAATAAATAAACTGTGTGTTTGGCAAGTATTGTAATTTAGGAGATTCGCATGTTTTTCGCACATGTTGTTGAGTTCACAGGAAATTGTATATTACTTTCGGCATTCATGTTTTTTTTTTTTTTTGTTAAAAAAATGCTGCCAATGAATTGATGACGGACAAATGAAACTGTGAGAAAAAATCTCATATATTTTCACACAATTGACAAAATTTAAGGCCTTACTCCCACAAAACTTAACGATCGGTTTACGTAACCGGCAATTTGAATAAACAAAACACTGTCATCGAGAGTAAATTCGTTTCCCATACACATTTGAATTCGTTTGCCTATTCTAATTAAACGTTCCTCCCCCCAATTCGGGGTTGAGAGATTTTTTCGGTGATTTTGTTTCGTGTGAACCAGTACAAGTTACGCACCGGTAACTCTTGATTCTGTCTTTGTTTGATTATGTATGTATTGTTTTATTTTGCTGGAGCGTATCAAAATGGAACTGCCATATTGTTCAGAGTGCAACATACCACTAGATTACCACATTTTTGAAATTAGCTTCTTAATACAAATTATATATGCAACGAAAAACTGTACTTCGAAAAATAATTACCAGCTCCAAAAAGAGCTAATTACAGTCTTCAGTGGATGTTGTTTAGTATCCCATGAATTATTCAACAATTATGTGCCCACTTTAAATGTTCATAAAGCTATCTAAAAGCGATAACATGATTAATATTGTTCTACACGCAGCGGCGATAAGCACAGCCTTGAGTTTCCACGCATTGTAGTAGTTATTACATTGTTAATATTATTATGTTATTGTTACAAAGAGATTTAGTTTCGGTAGCTGTTTTACTTGATGAGGAGAAAATGACTGAATATTTTACAGCAGAAATAATTTTCTTTATTGACCTAGATGCGATATCATTATTTTTTTGTTTTAATCTGTTGTTTGAACTAACGCTCCGTTTTAAATTGACCCTTTTGTCTCAACTAAGGGGTCGAAAATCGTTACAAAACGTATCTTATGTAAATTTTGAAAAACAATAAAACGTTACGAACCCCTTAATTATCTTAAATTTTTGACATCTAGCGAGGCGTTAATGATTCCTTTCGTCTTTATTCGGTGTACATTGTTTTGATTGTTACAAGTGCACCGTGTTGTTTGTATGAATGCACGTTAATGTATGCAAATCTAAACGAAACACCCGTTATTTTAAACTGCATGTGGTTACTTGTGGGAATGCTTTTTGTTCCTAAATGTGTTGAAGAAAATAATAAATGTATAAGTAGAGGAATTTAACAATAAAGATAGGTATAGGCTTAAAAAACAAATGAAATGCAAGATTATATCGGTCAAAAATAGCTGTAATCTAATTATAGATATGGAAATCATAAGTCACTGTAATTTGAATATTAATCGCTGTGCATTAAGTATATTTTAAAACGCTATCAATATATCTGACGTAAAGAAAATTGTACACAAAGAAATTGCATAATATCTATTTTCACAGCAAACAAAGAAAAACACTGCCCCCAACATCCCTCAAAGTACAGATAATAAAAATCACCACACCACAGACTATAGAATAATTTATTAAAAAAATCCAGTTTTATCGGTGCAGTGCGATACGAATCCACAAAAATTTGCATAGATGTTTGTCGATAAACTGGTAAGTTCGGTTCACATGCACTGCCCATTGCCCATTCCCACGGAGAGTATGCATTATATTTTTAATATCAGCACGTCAATTATATCGGATACTTGCATTTAATAAGGGAAAACAAAAATTTCGAACTGGCCATATTATAAAAGGTTAAATATGGCAATGCCTTCGTCTCTGTATTGTTTTTAGTCTTTTTTTTTCTTAGTTTATTACTCTGTGGTAAATTATTGTGTCATTATTTTCGCGCTTTTAATTTAAGCACAGGTTAACTTCAGTTTTTTTTTTATTCTGTTCCAAATTTGAATTGCATCTTTTAGTTGTAGATTTTCTTGAGTCCTTACTAACTTCCTTCCTTCAATGTCCAGTGTCACAAATAATAATATTTTGGTATGAACCTCATTACAATGCATTGCATAGCATATTGTGTCAATCGCTTGCACCGTTACGGATTACTGTGCAACCCACGTTCTTATTGCTTATTGGCCTACTGCTAACTGTTCGTGACTAAGTAATCACGATTTGCTCAATTTGTACACAACAAAAACCATTCTCATTGTATGTTTCAACAGTTTAACATCTATTTTATTACTCAGTATCAGAAATACTTTGTCACCGTTTAATGTGTTTTCAAGGCATCAAATTGCATTACAGTTAAAACCTATAAAATTCAACCGGCTTTGCCTGTAGTTTGCATTTCCTTTCCCAAGGCCGGCGCTGACCCATATTCAAAGATTTCTTAGTGCATAATTATTATGTTTGATCCGTCAATGCTTGACCAATCGTTTTTACGACATGACCCGGACGGCCATTATTAAACACCTTTATAGCGATGTCAAGCCACCCTTCAATGTTTTACTTTCACACGTTTTAAAAACTTGGAATTTGACGATTTTAAACGACCGGTCAGCTCGTAAAAGCTCGTTAAGAAAAAAGTATATTTACGCTTCCAACCTTCGTATAATAATGTCGTAAAAATAATATTTATGAAAAATATATTTCGTGGTAGTGCTTTTAGTTTCATCCATTTTAATTTTTATCGACGACTTAAAAAGTAATTTATGAGCCCCATTCTCTACTTACGCGCTCTCATAATAGTATCGTTAAAAGCGTAACAAATCGTTCGCACTAATGACTCACGGTAATTAGAACTTCGTGACGTTTAAAAACTTGGTGTTTGATTAGATTAGTCAGTTTTTTGGATTCACTTTAGTGAAATAGATCATCGAGTCGGCTTGGGTGGTCCGTTGCGCCCCGACACACGATTGTATCAGCTCACATTATTTTTTTGTTCCGGCCCGCCTGCAACGTGACCAAATACTAATAGAAACATTAAACCCTTTCACCTCCGCCCCATGCATTAGCTGTTCACAATCAAAAGGCGAATAGTGATCAAGCACTTACTATAAAAGCCACATCAACGGACCGTTGCAAAAGAAAGGTACGACTCTCCATACTAGTTAGAAACTCTAGCGGTTCAAGGAAACTAGTAATTCGAGTGCGTAACGCGAGCCCGCAACCCAATAGGTCGAGTGAGAGCCACTGCAGCACTAATCCAGGCCAGATGCTCGCCGCCCGCCAGCCTGCCCCGGACTTCTAAGCCACTACACCGATTATGACTGCCCAAATACTCCCTCATCTGCCAAATGACGCTACAAATTGCCAAACAGGCATATGGGGAAAAAGTTTTTGTTCTCAAAAATATACACAAAAACCAAAAATATTCGAAAACCTACTCCAATGAACTCACAAACCCTTGTTTTATTAATTAGCCAACAAATTACCTTTTGTTTATTGTGTCTGGCCGAACGACCGTAACGTGTACGCGATAAACTTTCTGAATCACGACGAAAATGTTAATTACATTAATTTACTTAACAATACACCTATTACAGTTAGCAGAAACATCTAAATAGTGCGTTTAAAAAACGGGATTACACCGGCCGGTCCCCAAATATGCACGATTTAACATGTAACGCGAATTCGTTATACATGTATGCTTATCTTGAGAAAATATGCTGTTAACCTGTTGTGTGCATCTTATTATGGTAGAGGCTATTGTGCATTATACTCCACATATTCATGGGTAAACACACACCAGTCTTTGTGTCTATTGTTGCTGTAATACTTAGCAGCATAGCAGCATCACCCCTCGTAATCTCATCCTTTCTATTGCATTGTCCCACACAATGTGAGATACCGAGGTTGGTCCAGAGGTCACACATCTTAGTGCGACCTTAGGTCATAGCTGACAATACGAAGCTTCATGTTTACCTTTGTGCGACCGATGTTTAGGCTGCTCGTGGAATCGTGTACTTGTCTCGGATTGTTGTCCACAATAGGACTCATCTCGGGACAATGAGGTCGAACAATGGCGTCATTGTTCTTTTACGATACTTAGCTACCGTTTTAGGCCGTTACGTGTCTTTATTGCAGGTATTATCGGTCTCATTGTGTTGCCGATTTATAGAGCGGCTCCTGTTATGTGAATATTTGAATATTAACGTTCATGGGAACTTTTCCGTAGACAATAACTGTTGCATTCCAATTTCAAAATTTGAATCAGTAAAGAATTGTACAAGTTTAGAACCAGCGTAAAAGCTGTCACATTCCTGAATTGCAGTTTATTCAGGAAGCCAAACTGCATTTCAGAATCTCAAATCTCATACTTTATTCAGAGCTTTTGTCTTACGACGCGGTTTCGGTAGCAGCTCCCGGGAACAGGACGACACAGGATGATTTACGTTTATGTTCGCATAAAATCTGAGATGGGCTCTGTGCATCCATTCCAGAAGCGTAGCAAAAATATTCTTGCAACTCTTGTTACTTTGAAAATATTATTAGAACTGGAACTTATCGTTGTTTTGAAAAATGGTGTAATACATCAGGCAGAGAAAAAAATTTAACGCTTTTTGCTCCGTCCCATTAAAATAACACTTAAAGTGCTTCAGGACCGCAAAGTTCTTTGACAAAACAGTAAATGCATTTCATGCTCTCAAAACGGTGCCACGCAAAGATAATCCTGCGATAATCGAGAAGCGTATCCCAGTAGCGATGTTCTGTAAATGAGCGGTATATGTCGATAGCTCGAGCGGTCGATAACGGCCGCTTTGATCACCGACGTGCGCCCGCGCATCCTTTGAACTCGCCGCCCCCGCGGGGCGCGCTTTATTAAACATTCATTAGGACCCATCGTTTAGCTCATACCTGCACAGTAGTCGGGATGAAGTTACATCTTTAGAATCGACAAATAAATAAATTTATAAAAAAAGTTCCCAGTCGCCCAGTTCCCAGTGATGCGGTAAAGATTTTTTGATTAAGATCCCCTTTATTTAGTTTTGTAAGACGAGTCTTATTGTAAAAATCTTGAATAGGACCTGCAGTCTTTAAAAATGGGGTGGGTCGGTCATTGACTTGGAAGATTTCTCCAATCTTTAATGCTTCTTTATCTATTTACCTACGCATTTATAAATCGACAACAAAACATTGTGATAAAATTTGTTTATTCAGTTGCAAATTGCACTAAAGATAATCAGTTTTCTTTGATAATATAAAATGATGCAACTTGACTTGTTTATTTTCTTATTGCACTTTTTTTTATCAGTCATACTAACATAGCAAAAATAATTACGCATCAACAGATATAATTATTACCTGTTTAAAAAAAAAGAACTAAGCGATAATAAATCTTCCGATGTTTCTTGCTTGATTACTTCCCAGATTTACTCAACATATCAAAGGAATCTTCAGTACAACCTTCTAACTACCCAAGTTCCCAGATGCACTCTAAGTAGCCTAAGTACCTACATCCCTTCCCATACCGTCAATCATAAAACTCACTATAATCCCATCCTATATCTCAATAATCAATACCAGCAATAGAAAAACAAAACTGGACATAATGACACATAGTGAGGCAATATCTTCGGTAAGTCGCGGCTCCCTGCAATTTACTCGTCCGTCCGACACCTGGGCACTGGGCACAGGCTGGGCACGCCTGGGCATAAGTCATTGCACCCGGGTTATCCACCCGCTCCCGATAGAATATGTTGCAAAAACTGTAATGGCCGCCAAGGGAAACGTCAATGAATCGGATTTTTATTTCTGTTCTTTTTTTGAAATCTCAGAGTTGCCAGTGCAATAAAATTATTTCGAAAGTGGTAGCATTGTGTTTATATAAACATGTTAACGATTTTACTTTTTAATTTAACATGTTTTTATTAAGAAAGAAAATCTTGTTTAGAAGAAAGCCGTATGAAAACGCACCTTTTTATGGTTTTGTTCACCGGTATAAGCGTACCTGGTACGTTGACAGGCCGTAATTTGAAGTGGTTGTTAATTATAGAATGCATCATAAATAATTATGGCTTAGCTACCGGAATGCCTCATCGGTAGCAAACTAGCGACTCTAGCTATTACTTTACGAACTATCGGTTGTTTTGTTCCGTGTTTTTATTTCTAATTAGAATACAGTTTATACAGAGCAGGTAGGTATAGAGTGAATTTTTTGTTAAAAAATCTCAAACAATGCCTGAATTACAGGGCATTGGCACTTTTGCACAATGCATCAAAGTGGGGGTCGTATGAATAAATTCAAAATGGCCGAGCGATGACCTTCGCCCGTGCACCGCAATGCCGCAAGTGTTTGAAATTTTTGTCATGATTTATCTCATCATTTTACGGTTCGAGAGCACTGCGAATTCTCGTCTAAAGTAATTGTATACTCAGTGTGGTCGTTAGGATTTTTAATGACCATATTTTTTATTGCAATTCTTGATAGGTAATAAATGCGCTTGACCCTAATGACAGATGCAAGTTATACGACCAACTAACACCTACATCTATCCTATCATATCTTAAATATTAAACAATCATAATCCGACATAACCCCTAAATAAACAATCAAACAATTTTGTCAATTTCACTGGGAACTGGGAACGCGGCACACTATCAAACACGTTTGACAAACAACCCGTCAAAACTGCGTCAACAGTCGTGTTTGAGGGCGGTCCATCATTCCGTATTCATACACGATTGTTTGAAAAATAAATAAACGGACGTACAAATAATTTTTTATTGTCTGTTAATTTTAATCAAAAATTCTTTGAGGTTTTTTGTATAAAAAGACCACAAAAGGTGTGAAAGCTCTGTCTTGCATACATAATGTAACTTAACTTGTGTTTACTAGAATCGTTTGAGGAAAATATTATGCGTTCCAAATGAGAATAGCATCGATTGCCGTCTTGTGACGTCACGATTTACTGTCAAATCGAGGAAATAAAATTTTAAACTTTAATTTATTTATGAACTGTGAACGAAAAAAGTTTAATTCGAATCCAGTTCTTCAATTTCACTCGTCTTTGAGTTCTTCAATTTTGACAAAAAGTTCTTCGGTTTGACAGTACGACCTGACGTCACAACATGGCAGTCGATCCTATTCTCATTTGGAACGCATTGTACACAATCTAAGTTTGATCCCACCCATTACATTAGCACCACCAGTAATACCAGGTATCTTTTCTTCAAATATATACTTCTCTGTATATATAATTCATGTGTAAAACCTATGTTTATGGCAGAACTGACGCAACACGTGCAATTTTCCCTGTGAATAGATCTGCCCGTGCCATTATCTCTGGCAGATTGGTCACGCAACAATGGCATTTTGCTAGTTCTCTTACTTTCACAACTACGCGTAGCGCGCACTGCACTGGCGTTTTCTAATGTTACTCGGACGGTCATGTCCTGTGCGAATGGGGTTTTAGACTGGTTTTGTGGCGTAATACTTTCACAAGCTTGTTTTTGGTAGAACAGGGTTATGTAAAACTAGCTTCAGCCGGTGGCTTCGCCCGCATGAATGTAGGTTTCTCCTTACAAAATTTGGACTCCCGTTTCATCCTCTTAGAATGTATTGATGTATTCTGGAAAATACATTCTTATTCTTTCTTAGATACATCCATACAACAAATCTCTATTCGAAAATTCAGCGTTCTAAATCCAAAGGCATTGGTAAATCAGTATCAAGTCATTGATAAATCAGTGAGTGAGTCAAAACAATATTCATTTTTACAATTTTGTAGGCAATCACCATATCACTTCTCCCGCTCTGGGTGGAGCGAGAGGGAGTGGCAGATTTAAAAACCACCTGTGATCCTTTAGTAGCCCTTACATCAATTCATATTCATAGCCTTATTCCACTCGCTGCTTTTGCCTTCTGCTTCCCTGGTCAATGGGAGTCCCATCTAACAGCATTTTTTATACAAGTAACCCAGAAACCTAAAAAAAAAAATGGGGAAACTGCAATGAAATGTTTACATACAATATATACCAGAAGTGCGATTTTATTAGTGAACCAATCTAGCACCCCATTAACATATCAAACAACTTCCTGAGTCATTCACTTGACATCAGATTATCAATCTAACGCTATCACAACCTCCATCAATCATTTCCTAGCTCATACATTTATACGCCAACACCGCTATTTTCTATGTAAACGCGTTGCCGACTTGCCGTGTTGTCATTTCTCTGCTAAGTTTCACACGACAGCCAATTAAGGAATACATTACTAGTAGAATCATAGGAAAATGAGCTTTAAGTGTAAAGTAATAGATGTTATGAAATAACTTCGCTGGGCAGTGCTAAAAACACTTCTGTTAACACAATATTTAAGCTTGCATGTTGATGTTGGCAATGGCCGTATATTTTCAAAACAACAGCTCGCAAGTAAGTTGTTTATGAAACATAACTTTGAAAAGATACAGCGCTGTATATCCCATGTTTTTTTATGTGGGAAATCATTTAATGATTTCTCTTACTGTAGGGCGGAGTGGGAGGACTCCGACTTTTACCGATTAAAACTCACTTCTATGTTCATTCTTAACTTTTTTTTTCGGTGGGCAAAAATCATCTTATGACAACCCCCGCTCTTGGGTGGAGCGAAAGATAGTATCAGACTCTTACTGGCTAAAAACTCACCCCAGTAGGCTTCGACCCAGCTGAGTCCCTCTTGTTGCTGACAACTCCTTGAGGCGCGCGGGAACAGTGCGCGCCGTTCATTCTTTACCTGGCGTTTCAGGACCCTGAGTGTCTCTATCGAATCCATAGGTTTCGGCTCTGCTGGACCCTTACAGCTTTGCTGATGTCTCTTTGAGGCGCGTGTTACCGTACAGCCGGACGGTAAGTCGCCCACAAGCCCACGCCTACGAAAGTTGGAAATCAGGGTCGAGATCACGGTGACTAGAGCGTGAGGAAGTCCATTCCCTTACGCTTGCGGCTGCCTTCTTCGCTAGCATTACATCCCATTTTGGTTTTATTTGCTCAATGACTTCAATTGATCCTATAAAATTGGTCAGCAATTACTTTTAAGCCAATGTCCCTAGCAAATTGGTCCAATTGTTTTACAAATTGTTCATTTTCACATGCAAACAGACAAAAAATCTTCCAATTCTGTTTGTAATCTGACCATGTATTTACGGCATCCTGCTTCGTTAGATCGAATCTAAATAATTGCAACTAATTGTTGAGAGACTGCGAAGCAATCCCGTCTAGCCTACCTAGGGAGACGGTTTTAGGTGCAATCCTAATTAGTGTCATAAATTGTAGTACTAATGGAATAATACCATTTTGAATTCATGAGTTTATATTGGACCTTATAAGAGACAAAATAACATCAATTTCAATGAAACTCGTACTCATTACTCATACGTGTTTATTTTTTGGATAAGTAGTTTTGAAATCGCTTAGAACAAAAAATGCAACATCTTACTATACTTGCTT
Source organism: Mythimna lalbum (assembly GCA_949319445.1). NCBI lineage: Eukaryota > Metazoa > Arthropoda > Insecta > Lepidoptera > Noctuidae > Mythimna > Mythimna lalbum. The sequence continues at coordinate 10,008,763 of OX439357.1, read as the reverse complement.
TTTTTTAATAAGAAATCATCCAATGACTTCTCCCGCTTTAGGGCGGAGCTGAGGGCGTGTCAGACTTTTACTGACTAACCCACTCCTGTGTTCCTTCTTTTCCTTGCTTCCCTAGACCTCGAGGTTCCCTTTCGGACAGCCCATGGTACTAAGACTTGAAGTTGTAGCTAAAACTAGCCATAATTTCTTGATATCTCCAGCAACCATTTAACTACTTCACCCCTTAAAAGACCCAAGACTTACTTTCCCCGCACACGGGCCTCAAAAATCGCCGCCATAAAAAAACGCTAGAAGCGGCCACAAAAGCTAGAAACCGCCGCAAAAAACAGCTGAAGCGCGCGACAGCTTGTGGCCGGAGAAGCTTGAATAGGCGTTTTTTTTTTAAGTGTGCGGGGACACTAAGCAGTCTTTTTCAGCCATTTAAAAAAACTGGGGTAACCAATTAACCTGCAAGCGGTATGACTAATAGAACTGAGTAACCGACAAAGTGGTTTCCTGTTTAGACATGGCGGCTCCGCATTGCAAATATACTCATATCATGAACGTGCGTAACATTTCTAATGTCCATTTTTGATTACTCTTTTGCAATTACCAGTCTGTATAACTCTAGCCTTATTAAAATATAAAATACTAGCTTTTTCCCGCGGCTTCACTCGCGTACTTAAAATAAGCCTATGTCACTCAGGAATAAAACAGCCCTCTAACGGTGAAGAAAAATTAGCAATCCGACCAGTAATTTCAGAGATTACTTCCTACAGACGAAGAAACTTTACTTCTTTATTATATTAAGTGTAGATCTCAAGTCTTATAAGTTTTTAAATATCTATCGTAGTCAAATTAAATATTCAGTCAAATAAATGTAAATAAAATTAATATTATCCCTATTAGAGAGTTGAATAAATTCTTCAGTAATTGAAATATTACTATCATGAATTTTATATTCAATACTTAAGACTTAGTTTTTAATCCAGAAGGTACTTCATTAGCGCTTTGAAAGCCCGTAATTGCTTTATAATCAAGCTAATTAAATATGCTATATCTACTTGTACGTGTTATTTCCATAATAATTTCATATTGATATCTTATTAGTTTATAAGGAAAACGGTTTAACTGTAAAAATAACACGTAGTTAGTCACACTATGGTGTAAAGTTATCAAATAACTAACTTTTGCCCGCAGCTTCGCTTGCGTACAGAAAATAAAGCCTACCCCGGAATAAAGCAGCTTTCTAACGGAGTAAAAATTTTAGTAATCGGACTAGCACTTTAACCCTTCAGATACCGTCAATTAGAGACACAATAGTAAGACAATAGATGCGCGCCCACCGGTGGTCGCTTGGGGATTCATGAATTAAAAGATGAACCTAATAAAACAAAAAAAAAACTACCTTTTTATAGTATTAGTAGATATGACGTTCCAAGTCTTGTTCAATAATGAACCTACCACAATACAAACTGCAGCCAATTTTTCAACTCCACTTAAGTCGACAAGGAAAGCTAAAAAAAACAATAATAAGGTATATATCAGATAATAGAAATACAAGTGTTAAGAGGAGGGTACAATGCTACCTGGTAGTGTCACTTATTTGTTTAGGAGTCAAAGCCAAAACCAGTAGCGACCTAACGTATACAAATATACAGATATATACTCTCAGAGGGCAAGTTTTTGTTGCCTTTTTTATATATGCTACGTCCAGTTGTAATAGAACTTTGCCTAGGGCTGTGCGATAGATTTCTTTCTTATCTTTTTGTATCGATATGGACAAAAAATATTTGTTTTGGATTCTTAAGTTATCTTTGTTTAATTTTGAGACTCGTAAATCTTCGTTTTTGTACTAAATTAATTGTTAAATACAGGTTTTTGTATCAATAGGTAACTTCTGTATCTTCACAAATTTCGAATTAGAAGAACAATAAAAATACTTTGGAATGAAAAAAAGTATACGTATAACCGGGTAACTTTTATTTTACATCTCTCATTTGTATAATTACAAAAACGCGTCGTATGCGCAACGAAGCACGCCATTTTGACATCGAATCGCCTTTCACTTGGCCTAGATATTTGGGAACTGGTTCGTAATCACAATGCAAACTCGCCGGCGCCCAACAAACGACTCGCCATTGCTGTAACAATGTATTTCCTGCGCAGCTGTGAAAAATCTAACTAAAGGATTCCAGTTTTTGGGTTCAACAGCCCTACATTCGTTTTTGTTTTGAAAATACTTCAAGTTATATTGCTCTAACTAAAAATCTAAAGCTTTTAAACAGGTTCAGATAATGATTAAAGCGTGAACCATAAATTACTCCTTCAAACAATAAAAACAGCCTTTCCTAACCACATCCATTTATCTACAAACTACTAAAATAAAAATATTTACAAACATAACAAAGCAAGAAAGAAATACCAACCCTAAGGTGTAAATGAATAAAATAAGATGGCGGGAGCGTGCCCAGCAACCTGTTCCGCGGGACGCGCGCCCACGCCTGACAAATCGGCGCGCGCAGCACACACGATTGTGGCACGAACATGTCCGATCAAGTCCGGACTCGTTCCCCGACTCCCAAAGTCCCCACAATACCACAATACCAAGAGGAAAATCAAGCATCCGATTTCTGGGAAATTGACCAGATAGTTTCGATTCATCGGTGGGTGTTTCCGGAATTACAATTTTGACCTCGACAAAAACAACACTGAATGCGCGTTTAACTCTTTTCAAGTATTCACGCGGTATAAAAATTATAAGCCGTACAAATTTTTCGGCGCTTTTAATATTATTTATATGAAACGTCTGCAACAAAAACTGCAATCAACTTTCCGCTGAATTCCTCAAAAGCTATTTCAGGATGTTTTATGTGTCGTAGAGATGCGTAGGCACTGTCTATCGTTGCGTCTGAATCTCTAGACCTCGTAATATTACGTTCACTGTAATGTTTACTCCACAAAAAGACGAGAGGAAGTCCGAACAAGCCACGTGAGCTCTATAATTACGAGGACGCGGACAAAAGGAGGTTCGTTCTCGAGTCCCTTTCTTTGACTGTAATGACTGAAACGTTTCTCGATGCCAGGATCGTGACCGGCTGCCTTGCGTCATTCCCACGAACGAGTAACATTTGGAGAGCATTTGTGAAGCAGGGATACAGTCCTTTGTGGCACGCTCGCCAACAATAAACTTAATAGCGCAATTTGCATCTTGCCAGATGGAATTTTTGGAGATTTTGGTAATTGCGAAGTGAATGTACAAAAATTGAATACATTTTTAAATTATGTTCATCACAAAGCAAGCCATGGTCTCGATTACTTATTCCCGTTGTGGTACGTGTTTCCTGCACTCCTGCGTAAGCGGCAGCATCAAAGGGCGGTGACAACCCCTGACGAGCTCCGTCCGACGCGGTAAAAAGCTAATTTGACGCATCTCAGGAAGGATCACATTTTTTCTCACTTTCCAACTGTGTCCTTTTATTTTTTATTCCCATGCGATCACTGATTCTGATGGTGTTGCCAGACGGATGCAGGCCCGACCGCGGCCTTCGATGCACGTGGATTGCATTACAGCGTTGTTGTTAGCCAGAGCAAACTTGGCACACTTACAATATGAGAATATACATATAGACCCATCTCCTTAGCAACGACAATATCAATTTCAGCAACCTATACAAGATTTAAAACTTTCAAACTACCTTTAACGGCTTTCAAATATGCAAATGACTAGTTTACCAGCACTCGGAATACTTAATACCAATTAGTGTGACCACTTACTTGGAATTGCGTCAAATTATTCTTGTATACTGGTTTCGTGTTATGATTAGTATTTGTGCGGTAAACACGTGAATTATAGACGCATCAAAAGAGGTAGAGTTCGTGCGCCCGCGCCGATATTTAGGTCGACGAAAATAACCTCAGCACTCGGACGCCAGTTAAAACTGCTGCTCAAACGCTCTTTAGCCGTGTTGCATTTGATTATAAAACCAATCATCACGAAGTATTTCTTTTCGGTTATGTAAAGAGTAATAGAATCACGCGCAAAATGCATTATCAGTAACAATTGACGCCTTATCAATTCAAGGTTAAACATTACTTCATGGATTACGTTGACTCCACGCATTATTTTAATGAATTATCAAAAATAAACTCGGTCCACAGTTAGCTAGTATACTACAGTATACGATAAAAGATTGATAAAGTTCACGATAGCCGTGTGTGAGTTGTTTGTGCCGGGCCTGTGCGCACGCCCCCAAGGCCATTTTGTTTACGCACACCCGTACACCCGAATGTTTACGCGTGCCCAATAACCTGGCCGACATACATAGGCCACACACTAGTAAACACACTAATACTATACAAATCACTTCGCGAATTAGTCAGGTTATATCAAGATGAAAATGGCGCGAAGCGCTCCATTGAGCGTTTGGCGGGAAACCGTTGCGTAACCACGTGAAAGTATTTTCTCGCGCTTGCATCTAGTGTAACGCGTTTTTTATGTATTTGTAATAAGCTATTTTTAATATATTGTAATTATAGTCACCTAGAATTTGGAAGATCTATTGTTGGAATTTATTTTGGTTACCCACGTGTTATCAGGTCTTTTATATCGTAATAAAACCTTTATATAACAAACGACTTTTAACGTCTGATAAGCAGGCGCTACGCATGATTTTTATAGGTTATGTTGTTATGATGAACATAACCTATAATAAATCCACGTGTTGACGAATTTGGCGGGAAGCTCCAGCGGGCACCAGTCGACCTTGGCTCCCTGACGTCACTGACATAGTTCCCGCCTGCACACCTCGCCTCGTTTTTTACCATGATTCAGACAATTTTATTATTACAAGAGACTCACGTCGAAACGTTTTAACAGCGTCGTCTTTACTTGTTGCTAAGCTAGCTACGTCTCACCTTGACATTTCACCTTGATTTTTATTAAAATGCTGCATAAGAATCGACTTTACATAAAATTATCGAACACGTTACATTATAAACCTAATTTCTTTACTTTCTTACGATAATAAATACGATTTTTACGAAGTAAACTTTAATATTGTTAATAGTTGCTATAATGCCAATGTATTTTTCTGTTTACATTTGCCTCGAAGTTTGCAACGATAACCTATGACATTCTGGTTGTTTATAATTTTTTTAAGGTCTCCGAGTTACCAGTTTCAGTCCTCCAGACAGTAGTAAATTTAAAAGAGATAAGGCAGATGGTGCTAAGGTTATTTTCGTCAAAATAATATTTTACAACCGGCCTTTTAGGCCCAAATTCAAGTCAGATCGATATAGAATTAAAACCAGAACATCTGAAAACACTCGTAAACCAGGAAATCAATAAAATTCTTGAAATTCCTTAGACAATGAATCATGTTGCAGCTAAAGATGAGATATTGGACAAACCCGAGTAAGAAATTCATAAAACACGTAAGAAACAATGGTCATAAAACAGCTCAAGATTATAAACTTTGAAAAAATTGCAGCCTTTGTTTATCATAATATTTAAGTCCTAGGTCTCAAGACTTATATCGCCAATAGCTGATTCTAGCATCAGAAGGATAAACGCAGCTCATTGGAGCAAGTTTAGTTCGACCTTGATGCCAACGGTTACGACGCCATTTTTTGTCCGTTCCGATAATTTAGATGATCATAGTATACGATTGTTCCCGACTACTGTTTGCTCCCGTTTGCTTCGAATCCAATCTTCGTTTTAGTTTTTTCTTCTCTAGCACCAAGTTTGCTAACATTATCAATCTTTTTGTTTCTTTCTTGGAAATCACGTCCGTTTTGCTCGGGAGTATTCTTTGCCGATATATTGAGTTAATCATTACAACTATCTACCTATTGTTTTTTCTAGTTTGGTGTTTCAACGCAAAGATTTATATTAACGATGCTAAACTATTTTCATGTTCGCTCCCCAAACTACAATTTTGTTATTAAAATCCAACGGATACTTACCTTATCTTTTAATAATATCTTCAGATTCAACAGTATTTGCATCATAGAGCCTATCCTCTTCATCATCTTTACGCTCCAAATCCCTAACATCTTGTTCATGAGCAATAATTTTGTATTCAACGAGAGTTAAAGGTGTGATTATAAAAAAGTCTACGGGCTCAAGGCAACCTTCGCACCAGTAACTCACAGAGCAACTATTATAACGCAGATTAAACAGTAGTAAAAAGATCGTAAAATTTTATAGTTATTAAGGCCATATTTTTTCAAAATTAGAAATGGTCACAAAGGACGTCGCCGCCCAAGGATTTGTTTAGAAAAAAGGATTCCGTCGCTTTAAGTACTCTAAAACTACTTTTTTACAATCTGATCCTTATGGATGAAGTCGTAAAATATGGTGAGGTCCCGTAGGACGCAGGCAGGCCTGCATCCGGGGCTCCGGGCGTCTTAACGAACCTTTCAGAGTTTGAGAGTCGTTAAATTTTTCCCAATTCACAATGGTGCTGGCCACGCCCTCCGTAATAATGTTTTACGACTGATTTTATGCATCGTAGCGACTGCGTACGTCACCCTTCTCGGAGAAATGTTAACAAGAGTCGTAAACCGCTTTCACCTTGCGTTTTATCACGACGCCGTCGTCACTGCAAGTCAATAACCGATGTATGAACACAACAGAAACTAAATTAATTTGAATTGAATTTTATTGCTGAATTTGAGACCGTCTGGAAAGTTTTTTTCTCTGCAATGCCATTGTTATAGTACAAGCTGAGATTTAAAACAGAGTTCATTCCCCCACATGAAACGCCATTTAAGAAATAAAGCCTTATTTCCATTTCTCTTTTTTCCAGATTTCCTGAAGCCACGCAAGCGGTTATCGACGAGTGGCAAGAAGTCCCCCGCGCATGCACACAAACACGAGTGCGGTCACGGCGCGCATATCCGTCCGCCGAAAGTAGCGCGGCTTGCGCCCGCGCATCTCAAGCGCACGAGCTAGGCCCTGCCCCCACTAGTGACAACACAAAATTGAACACACAGCTTCGGCAGCTATAATAGATTCAACGGGACAGGATCGCCAATGACATAAGGGTTCAAGACACCTGCAAATGGGGTTTGAAGAATTCCCAAGTGTTAAACTGATACCAAGGACTTGACTGACCTATATACGCCTACCGAACCGTCTTCTAAACTGTTCAATTTTGCCACATTCGTTGTCATATTGTGCATATTTTGTTTTATTAATTTATTGTAATACCGTTTCCAAATTACTAATAATGTTAAGTAATGAGTAAGTTAGCCTAAGGAATATCTTTGGTTCAACAATTAATATATCATACAATATGTCACTGAACATCACAGCCCAAGTTTTGCTCAATGCTTCCGCAATACGCAGTTCTCATAATGCTCCGATTACATCACATTTGTGTCAGTATTTTACCTCATGTAGACTAGTTTACCATTCCAAATACCCTCCGAAAATGGAATGCGTAAAATCCACGAAATACTTCAAGCAACTTTCAGCATCCAAGAATTTACAAAATTTCCTTGTTTTGTTTTAAAGTAAAATCAGGAAACTTGTTGTTATTTATAGTACACTAAGTTGCTATAACAATGGTCTTCAAGATATTAAAATCTTACACACCTGTGACTATTTAATGACCGACAACCCTACTACCACCTTTTTATTACAACAGACATTTACAAAACTTGAACGAACCGTGACAATTTAAAATAAGTTATGATTATATTATATGAATTATGATCTCTTTGAATTAAGTTATTTTTAGATATAGCTTCGGTTTAATTATAAGAATATTTACATTTTACGTCGAAATGCTAAGATTACGCAGTCACAATCCAATGCCTCGTCAATGCTAAGACGCTGCGGTGGAAATAAAATTTTCGTCGCAGAGCTTCGGAGCATTTTTGACGCATTCTTCTTCCGACGATCACTTTCTAATATTCCATCGCCTATCGCGCGGAATTTGCGAAAGTCATCTCAAACAAATAGATGTTATAGTATAAAACAACACAAATACTCAATAAAAAAGACATTGTTACCTTCACTGGAACAGTTTTTGCAATTTTAACATTTAAGTAGTTCAATACCGTTGAGTTTGAGTATTTGTGTTCCAGTAATAACTACTCCTATTGCTAGGATATTTGTTTTGTTGTTGTAATTTAATGGTTTATAATATAATTATATTGAAGATTGTTTTTTTTTTTTTTCGTAAAATTGGTATTCTAAATTTTGTTCGCAGTTACTAACAGTCGATTGGATTTATCTTACCGTGGCCCTTCGTTGAAGTACAAATTTTCTCATCAGGTTTAGGTGAGGGCTCACGGTCGCATCAAAAAGACATACCATTGTATCATTTATCATTACTCATCCTATGTTTAATTTTTTTACATTTATGATAAGTTTCGGATATACCATACATCGTGTATGTTTATTTTTTCTATACAACGAAAGTTGTAGAGCATTTTTAAAGCTAACCAAAGCCCGGTGTACATTATCGAGACGATTCACATAAATGAAATTAAGTAAATGAACTTTTATGACTTGACAGAGAAATAATGAATAATTTTATATTGTTGTAAAGGTATATTATGACTACAGATGTAGTTTATTGCCTGTTTAAAATTGACGTTCGTAATTTATGAATTTTTGTGTTTGCTTGTGGTCTCTAGAACCGATAAACCTTTGAAAACTATATGGTGTGTAAACACACACCATATTACTATTCTCAGCATCTCCTGCAATAGACAAACCCTTATAATTATCCTAAAAAAGCACCAGAACACCGAACAAAAAAACTCCAAAAAAATATTTGGTGACACCACTAAAAAAATATCAGATTCGTCAAAGAGCTCTTAGTTTGTGAGACCACATCAGATATCGTATAATTATGTTGTTCGATTCGGACGAGATTGCCGGCCATGCTAGGCCACGCCTGTCTGCAATATATAGAAGTTAAGTGTCCTCTCGATGTTTCTGTGACTACGACCAGCGCTGCGGATAAGTGCAAGGAAAATGGACTTCCCAATTTTCATAGTCATGACGCTTCTGCGTAAATACTTGTATCAATAACTTGCCTCTACCAGAAAAGTCGAAAATGTTTCCTAAGAGTCATTCTTAATTCAGTACCTTAATTGGTACCCCAGGACATGGTACACCCGTGTGCCAAGTTTCATCCAAGTCAGTTTAACAGTTGAAGCGCAAAGATGTAACAAACAAACATACTTTCGCCTTTTTATTAGTGTGATGTGATGCATTGGCATTGACAGCTTTTGTTTACACAACAATATTATACTATTATGCAATTAACGCTATACAAGCAATTAAATAGTTACTGCAGTTTACGTAGGAACATAAAGCATTCGGAGGACACTTGCATAATAATTTTAATATTTTTTCTCTTTAACACCTGTGATGTATTAAATATGATCTCGAAACATAATTTTACTACCTTCATATTTAATTATTTTAATAGACTTAGTTCCGGTGTCTGAGGTGAAAAGAGACAGCCTGTATCCCTGGAGAGTTCGGATTGAGAGATAATTTAATACATCAGCTGATTAACGATAGAGTGACATAATATTATTATGTATGGGTCGGAGAGAGATAGTTCATGTAAAAATGTGGTACGTTCTTGCTGCACTGTAAATAGAGTGCACTTTAGTATGTATTTATTAACAGCAGAACGTATTCGTAGGTTTAAAGGAAAATATAGGGATACTACAAATATTTAACGTAATATATTACTACGATTAATTATTTTATTGGAAAGTTGAGAGGCAAATTATTAATTATGTGCCAAATATTCCACTTTGTATAGTGTTGTTTGGTTTGTGAGCTCGGACATGTTATGTGGTGGTCGAGAAATAAGTTTATATTTGCCATTATAACACGGTCACCAGAAATTACTGCAGCTTTGGGAAGCACCAACCGAACTTAATCTTCGCTTGATGCTATTCAAAGTTTCGCAAACCCTTCTAGAAAAGTGCAAACCCTTCTAGAAAAGTACAAATCCTTCTAGAAAAGTGCAAATACAAAAACAATATTCTCCAACTTGCAGATTGTTGATGCAAATATAAATTTATTTGTCGTTCTCAATGACACATTGTTGATCACGACACAATGCAAGCATTTCTTGAAACAAATGTAAATATCAAACAGAAAAAACATTGATAATTTTTTATACTATGTGAACTCTTAGACATTGTGTATTGTAAATTTAGTTGAAAAAAAGCTTCTTTCGCTCGATATCTTGTGTTTTTCTTTCTTTAACCCATTCCTGGTATACCAAAATGATGGAACTTTAATATGACTGAATAATGAACAATTGAACCAAGACAGGGATGCAAGTATACTGCAAGGCGTAAGTATGAAAGTTTTTGAAAAATTTTCATCCAAAGATGTTGGCAATTGTTACGATCATTACTGTCAGATCTCAGAAGTACGAAAGGCTGGTAAACCTGTCTAGCCAAGAGTTATAGTGTTACTCGGAGAGAAACCCAGCTTGAGCTGAAAACGGTAGGTACTGGTTAGACTGGATGCTCCAAAAAAGTTGAGAAAAAGCGTAAGTATGAAACCAGAATGAAGTTAATACGAAAAAAAAGAATACTCTAAATGTTGCACGGGCCTCAAAAAAACGCCGCTTTAAGCTTCTCCGACCACAACCTGTCGCGCGCTTCAGCTGTTTTTTGCGGCGGATTCTACCTTTTTTTGTGGCCGCTTCAAGCGTTTTTTTGAGGCCCGTGTGCGGGGACAGTCACTCTGATCGGCAGCGAATTTAACATATTGCAACAAAAGATCTTTTTTGGTATCTAACTGCCTGAACCTATCTGTGTTCCTTCAGGTGCCCAGTAAATCTTGAACAAACCCGCAGTAAAAAAACAAGATCTTAGATGCTTTTATAGTCACCACGTGAAGGTATTCGTATGTGTGATGAAAAAGTACGCCACAGCAGTAGTACAGCAAAGGTGTTTTAAAACTAAAGAATTTTCAAAAACTAGTTCGTATGACCTACCACAACCCCTAACTGGTCTAGAAAGACTAGGTACATTAATATTAATTCCTTAATTCATGAATCCCCAAGCGACCACCGGTGGCCGCGCATCTATTGTCTTACTATTGTGTCTCTAATTGACGGTATCTGAAGGGTTAATAAACGCTGTTAGATTTTCCAGTTGCGCCTTTATTAGGGTAGCTGAGTATCGCGAGCCCCGGTATGAAAGCTAGAAGGAATGGGTTGGGTTTTTTGTCGGTAAGAGTCTGACACTAGCTCCCGTTCCGCCCAAGAGCGGGGTTGTCATTGGATGATTTTTGCCCACCGTAAAAAAAGGTCGCTCCTGAAAAGTTTCAAGATATCAGTACAATACCGTCAATACCACTGTAGGAGAAAAATGCAGGGATTTGAGCCAAAGACTCACGCAAATCCCTCAGAAAGATTCCTAGACTAGGTCCCTAATATTTTTTTAGAGATTGATTGGAAATTACTTTCAAGCTTCGTTCTCGATATTAGCATAGACACACATGTATAGTTTCACTTACAGACTCGCCATTTCGCACTGATTTTAAGAGAAAAACATAATTTAAAATTATAAATATTAATCTAATGTAAGGTAGATTTAAAATTTGGTTCTAGTCAACGACATTTTCTCCGAGCCAGCTCATTCGCGTTTCAGTGCTTTGCTGTTTCGCATCACCTTTTATTTAGTATTTCAAATACGTTTTTTTTTATTTAATTCATGAATCCCCAAGCGACACCCGGTGGCCGCGCATCTATTGTCTTACTATTGTGTCTCTAATTGACGGTATCTGAAGGGTTAAGCCATAAATTGCTAAAAAGGAAGAGTGATAAGTGCAAGAACTAGTTATTTAACCCTTCAGATACCGTCAATTAGAGACACAATAGTAAGACAATAGATGCGCGGCCACCGGGTGTCGCTTGGGGATTCATGAATTAAGTAAAAAACTTAGAAATGCGAGTGAGTGAGTTGTGAGTGACGCATCGTCATCGGATGGTAGTTCTAAGCCTTATATCCGGCATCAGGGTGAGTCCTTGACCTATTTATATTTGTGTTTTCATTTCAATTGTATACCTATTTTTAGAAACAACCACGTGACTTCTCACATTTGCATGACTTGATTCCGCCATCCCATTTCTACCACCGGACAAACCGACGTACGGCGAGTATCCACCCTTACGTTGTTGAAACCTCCACGGTCCGGACTAAGCGTTTCGCTTCGTCTTTTATACCGCGTACATCGAAGGACTGGAACAATTTGCCTGCTGCGGTCTTCCCGTCCGATTACAATCTGAGCGTCTTCAAGGCTAGAGTGAATAGGCTCTTAATAAACTAGTGCGTCTCACCATCAACGATTGCATCACCGCTTACCATCAGGTGGGATTGCAGTCAAGTACTAGTTTATATCAGATAAAAAAAAAAAAAAAAAAAAAAATTTAAAAACCGTTACGTAATTTCGTGCGTTTTAAATATAATAAATCAAATTTAAATTATTTGACAAATTTATACTTACCCTAACGAAAACTTACTCATAGAAGGCAACCTGTATTAATTCATGTATCCCCAAGCGACACCCGGTGGCCGCGCATCTATTGTCTTACTATTGTGTCTCTAATTGACGGTATCTGAAGGGTTAAAATTCCATGATGAAAAAATTGTGAAAGCTGACTCCGGGCTTATAATTAAAATAGTAGATTTAATTTATTATCCATGTCCCAATGGCAAGAAATAGACCGTACTCGTACCTACTTTTCAAGATTATCTTGATAGAATAAATCAAATACCTACGATAAAACCATCAATCATTATTGGTTTGATTTCGAAAACCAACCTGACCAGTAAAGTCGCAGACTTTGAGCAATGGGTGAAAAGCGTGTGACACTGACAAATCATTGGCATGATGATGATATGTCGCTGTTCCCTGCGCATAGCATCAGCCCCCCTAGCCAAGTTACAACCGTTTCGCTTGCGTCGAACGCTTCGAGTTGACCTTGCCGCCAATTCTTTTGCTCTGACCACGTGACTGAGCGTTGAGACGACGTTATTCCCGTACATTTGAAGCTTTCTACAAGCGTTAACTATTGCAGATTAACAACTTGGCTAGGAGTGCAGGCACGCAACCCCTTAGCCCAATTTTAACCCTTCAGATACCGTCAATTAGAGACACAATAGTAAGACAATAGATGCGCGGCCACCGGTGGTCGCTTGGGGATTCATGAATTAATATAAGCGTCAGTCTGGACGTTATACGTAAATAAATCTGTCGTTTAAATTTACTTTATTTGCTAAATTGTAAAATGTCATTGACAAGAACCAAATTTTACATCTACCTTACATTAGATTAATATTTATAGTTTTAAATTATTTGTTTTTCTCCTAAAATCAATGCGAAAATAATGGTGAGTCTGTAAGTGAAACTACATGTGTGTTTATGCTAATATCTTCGACCGAAGCTCTTCGAGTAGTTGTGGTTGAACTTCACGTAGGTACAGGTGGCAAGGCAAGTTCGTTTTATCATCAATCATCGACAGTGTCCAAAAACTTCATACTACCCAATTAACAAAAATGTTACTAGTTAAGTACATAATAAACTAGTAACCCATAAATTTCTAATTTAATTTGAGTCCTTGCGAAACAAGGCCACTACACTGGTTAACACGCGCGGGTAGTGATTTTATTACAATTCATTTTTTGTAAACGTTATTTGAATAAATTCTTATTATTATTATAATAGGTAACTTTATATTAGATAAAGATATCAAATTAATTCATGAATCCCCAAGCGACCACCGGTGGCCGCGCATCTATTGTCTTACTATTGTGTCTCTAATTGACGGTATCTGAAGGGTTGCTACGAGATTTAAATCATTGTTAAGATTCGTATCATACCTACCTATTCGTAATTACGTATACTTATAGGTACCAGTCTGATATTAACCCTTCAGATACCGTCAATTAGAGACACAATAGTAAGACAATAGATGCGCGGCCACCGGTGGTCGCTTGGGGATTCATGAATTAAGCGACTGACTTCGACTATTTAGCCACAAAATTTGGGAGACACACAGAGCTTCCCTAGGTGCTCTAGTTTTTGGGAGATAAATGTGCTTAAGCTTTTGAACTCTCCTTCTCGAGTGGTATTCCTCATTACTGAGGGTCGTGAAGTTCCCGCTGGATTAGATTCTTATTGATGGTATCACGCTATCTGTGACGGTTCTTAGCGTCATAAAGTGCGACGTGCAATTGGGTATCCATTGTGGAGTGGACTTCATCTGCCTATCTTTTAGGACTCCGGTCTCTTGGTCGTTTGTCACCTACCATGCCAGTTACGATGAGTAGTTCAAGTTTGTGGCTATTTTTCCTGGCAATGTGGCCAAAAAACTCCAGTAGGTACCTACCTACTCTGCGCATGCAGATAGTCGACCATAGATATAACATTTCTATGTATTCGACAGTTGATCTTGAACCTTTATGACTATTAACCAACTAAATCAAATATTTGACGATTCGACTAAGTAGCGAAAATTAAAATCTAATTTTGTGTTATCAAGATTAAAATTCAAAATAGTAGGTAGATACCTAATTAATGAAAACTTTTTGCCATGACATTCCTTCTACTCTTAAAGAGAGTCTAAGTATAATTATTTTCAAGTATTAGCATTACCCACCAGATAGATATGCGGATTCGATTCCCGCAAAGCAGGTGGATGAGTTTGGGTTGGCTTATAGTTTTGTATATATTTACCTTATGCTTTTAAAATAACATCACTCGATAAAAATAACAAATATTTTTGTCTCCTGGCTTAAAGTAAAAGTACAGTCAACAGATAAGGTGGTGTGGTGTGTGATTGTTTTCAATAGGTACATCGTGGAGATAACGGAAAGTCTCATTGAAGAGTAAACAGAGGTAATAACAATCGCTGAAATAAAACAACAAGTTTGATGCTCGTATGAAAATGTTTATTGATATCACAATCAAGTCTACAACACTACCCATTTAATTACCCATCATATTCGTGTACACGGCGAGTATGGATGATTTACACAAAGATACACGTTACCAATAGTACATTCATACGCCGATACAACGCCGACGTCGCTACCATAAAATGTTATAAATCTATTATATAATTTTGTAATACCCAATGAAACAGTGATTAACCTGGATTAAATGCAAAAAGGTCGTTTTGGCGTGCTATAAAATCTTTTACGACTATGTCCTAGTGTACCACGACAGTTGATACTAAAGTGTTCACAATTATTTTGTTAGTGACAAGAAAAGAAAAGATCTACAAATAGATAATTACTCGCTAGTCAGTACAACACTATTTTGAATTGTGACAAATACAGATACGGGAGTTTCTCACAAAAGTGGAATTACAATTTAAATTCAAGCGATAATTAAATGTAAAGTTTAAATTTCACATCGATTTACTATGAATTGAATAAAGTGCTTCAAAATGACATTCATGCAAAAGAATTATTGTCTCAATATTTGCGAATTTTTGAAGTTATGCAGCGTTTCCATAAACACGAAATACAATGGTTATTAACTTTCAACAGAGGGGCACGGCGCGGCGGCGCGGCGGCGCGCCGTGCGCCGTGCGGTGCGTTCCTGAGACTTGTAGTACGATAACTATCCATTAATATATACAATTACAATAATAGAGTATTACACTTAGGCACATCAATTGTTATAAAATACAACTTTTTGTTAATTCGAAAAACGTGATCCTGTCGTCGATATTTAGCTAAACTACCACAAACTAGACACGTAATGTGATTATAAATTACGTCGGATTTAGATTATCATAAGAAAAAAACGTACGTACAAGGATTTTAGTAGAATTAAAACATTAAATAATTGAGAATACGAGTAAACTACGACAACATTCATTTAATTTTTGAAATATTATAATTTTTAAACAATAAATGCAACATCTTTCTCTCGTAGAACGCTAACGATACAAGGAAAGAGTTAAAGCCATCGCGACGGTCGGGGGTTTAGTGATAAATTTGTACTTTATTTGTCCCCCCGCCACGGGATAATCAGTAGCATTATTTATTATATTATATAAGGTACCTATATTTGTGTTTTAGGATATATTAAAGTTACGTTTCTAATTTGGTCGTAATCCTACGTTACTGAAACTCTATTCTAGCATAAAATAGGTGTTAGGTCGTAACAATAAGACGCTCTAACGCGCAACACCGACACACTCAACATGTATTTGCTGGACATACATTAAACATTTAATCGTAATGAAATGTAGTATAAGAAGACAGTAAATCTCGAATAAATTTGGACATCGAAACAATAACTTTAATTCTAGAAAATGGCGCTCATCTAAGTTACCAAATTGTGTCTGCTCGACGACAACGGATTCCGACTTGGAATTCTCTAACCGTCCTGCAATTATTCTAATAAATATACTGTAAGTGAATTCTAACTACTATTCAATGTAACAATCATAGCGACACGGTGACGTGAATTAAAGAATCGAAGATTATCTACCTATGAAGAACAAGCTATCCCTAAGAAACGATGCGTTATTTGTGTAATTTCAACCAGCCATCAATTAACACGAATGCACGGTGCGTGAGCCACTCTCAACTTGTCAACGACTGCAGAATATGAATGTTTATTAGCTACAATAGAATTGCGTTACATTCAGGTACATTTAGCCGAGGTAATTCCTATAATTATTTGTTTGCTTGAGTAAAACACTTAAAATCTTCTTTGGTCAGCCTTCGTTGTCATCGAGTCAATCACAGATAAAATGCAGACATTTATATCCCTAACCTACGCAGTTACTACACCCATAGCTTGT
Organism: Mythimna lalbum; assembly: GCA_949319445.1. Taxonomy (NCBI): domain Eukaryota; kingdom Metazoa; phylum Arthropoda; class Insecta; order Lepidoptera; family Noctuidae; genus Mythimna; species Mythimna lalbum. The sequence continues at coordinate 9,991,958 of OX439357.1, read as the reverse complement.
ATAAATCTTTGATAAAGTTTTTCTAAGTTAAAAAGCTGTCTCTACCGCTATACATCCCTGATATTCTTTTGTGGGCAGTGGCCTGCGCGCGCGCATGTCCTCTAATGAAAAACAGGCATCACGCGGCGCGCAGCCCGCTGCCACTTAATACGACTACAGCCCTAAACACTCTATAAGCTCTAGATAAATAGAAAATATTTTAGACATCTATAATATAGTCGGTTTGGTGTCGAAATATGCGATTATAATTAACGAAATACATCGAAGAACAGTCCAGCTGCCATGATGTACTCGCGAAGGTACTGTTATCATTGGACGGCAAAACATTTCGGTGAACGGTGCACTACCTGACCAACTACTGTTTCTGAAGCTGATCATAATAATATCTTGTAAAATTGACTTAACACGATATACACGACACACCTAAGCATAAGATAAAGTTAATCTCCGAACACTCGGCTCTTCTGAAGGAGTTCTGTTACGAAGCGACATGACGCTGGACTGCAATATCTAAAACTTTACTCGCTACAGACAAAATCACATTCATTTTTAATAGACAGTGTAAAAATAATGTTTATAAACATTGGCCTATGAGTTAGTCATTAGAATTCATTGTACTCCATCTAGTTGAAAAGCTTATTGTTATTATCACACATATAGTTTACCTATTAGGTAGATATAGAATGAATATACAAAAGTTAATACTATAGAGTAGAGCCTAACCAGCAGCGTTAACTATATCTAGTAACAACGAACTTGTGACGTCAGACTTGTAAAATTAGAGTTTATAATCTTATGTTATGCCAAATACAAATAGCGACTTGATCCCTTTCCACCCTATGAGGATTGCCGCGGCGCGAGCGCAGGCGCCGCGGCGGCCGATCGTCGCCAAACTTGCTAGCTACAATGTAAATATTCTTAAATAACGCGGTGCTCAACATCGAAACATTTAAATCGTAATAACAGTATGACTCCATTGACGTTACTTACGAACGTAGCATGTGCACTACTACCGTACCGGATACAAGTTGCGGACTAAGCACGAATAACGATTCATTATAATCTAAATGGTTAACAGTCAGTCGATTTGGAAAATCTATTATTTATACAATTACATTTATGTGTAAAAATTTGTAACGAATAATTTGAAAAATTAATATTATGTAGATTATGAACAAGAAAGTTTGTAATAATACACTCTAGAATCGTGTTATCTTATTCTTTTTAAATATTGTTAGTCAAATTGAACTCAAATCATTCTTTAAAAATTTTATACTCGCCTCTTTTGGGCCTTATAAGGAATATATATTAAAATGTAGATAATATTAATAAGGAATACATTCTTCGAAGACAATGCTGAATCTCTTTTAATAATTAAAAATTATTTAGATAAGTGCTAGCTGTAGAAAATGGATGACAAGATCACTTCATATAAAAAGAGTATTCTATGCTTTTAATTTTTAACTCGTCACTTTATAAAACCTGCGACAAAATGCTACTAGTGTGTCGACGAGTGACACCCACGCCTTAATACAACATTAAAATGGATCTAATGCACATCAAATACACGTAATTATTTATAAGATATGCTATGGAAAAGACTTCGTACTGTGAAATATATTCACTATCGGTTGACGCAAATTGTGCTAAAACATGTCACACGCTACTCTCTAAAGGTCTATTTAATCGTACACACGTAGATACTATGGTCACTAATAAGGGGCCAAACAAAAATGTCTACTAATTGGCAAATGATAAGAATGATTATTGTCTGACACTGGGTTATTGTCGAGACAGCAGCTCTGGCGTCTTTCGCCACGCTATTGACTATAGAGCGCGCCACGGTCGCCTCACGCGCACGGCGCTACTACTACACAACGACAATAATGTATAGCAATGCTTGCTTCCTCTAATTTAATATTATGATTAAAATTATGTTATAAACGTTACAACGTGCCGGCGCATGAGACGACGGTGGCGCGCGTGTATACTAGTTGCGATGCACGAAGACAGGCCCACAGATACGCCAAAAAAAACCAAACCAAAGGAAAAAATGGTACGGGAAAAAATAAAAATAAAATAAAAAAGGGATATTTGGATGTTTATTTACAATTTTTCATCTAATAATAAACTATTTCATTATTATTGAAGAGAAACTTAAGCAACATCAGTGCTATATCCCCTGATCACCCACATATCGAATTTAAAACATGTTAATAGTATCAACTTGTTTACACAAGCCCCTATGAGCTAAATTAAAACATAAAAATACCCATTATTGTAGAGTTAGTTCTCAGCTGGTACCGACAGGTACGTAGTTACAAGTTACATGAATTAAATCAAACGTAAGCCTACTATAACAGTTTCACCGATACAGTTCACTGAACATAACATAATAACACAGTGGAATATAATATGTCCCAACTTACAACGAAACAACATAAGACATCAGGAGCGGTAGCCGGTGCAGTATGACCATCTTCTAGGGAGTATTTTGTACATTTAATTGTTACCATATAGAACAATAAATTATTGTCGACACTCGAGTTAGCTAATCGCGACTTTTTTCGTATAATTCCTCTATAAATATAATCGGTATCGTATTTTGGTGAAACCATACTCAACTAAACTAAATATACATATACACGGGGCATTTCATACAGCTGCTTCGCAAAATGCAATTTTATACACACAAAAGAATTTACTTATTGCAACAACCCAACATTTACAGTTTTCCGAACTAATATTATAATGAGTAATAATCACAGAATCACGTCGTCAAACATTCGATTATCTTGTGTAAGACGTGTCGACGGATCGACCGAGGCACTGTTCACAGTGGAAGCCCGGCGAGAGCCGCTACATATTGTATGCGATGTTATGGGTCGAATGCGCCGCGACAACATGCCCCATATACACACTAAAACATAATAAGGCAATTTCAAACGATACCGTAAGCAGACGTAAATGAACTAGGACAAAATTATTATAGAAAATGTGTTAACATTCCATTATGTTAATACTCTTAAAAAATAAACCCCAAAACTCCAATAAAAGCTTAGAAATAATAAATCACTAAAACAAAAGATTGAGACGATCTAACGCCGTGCTACATCGATACGTAGGGGTATAGTTACAATATGTGCACGCTTCCACAGAGATCATTGACTAAAGCCTCGCGTGAGGGCAATCTCGCTTCTACTGCGCGCCCGCAGCGACTGGCCGGGCCTAAGGAGCACTGACAGCCTTTGACGTTTCTATGACGCATCGAGTTTAAGAAAAATACTGATATACGGATAAGAGTGACGGAATTCACATCTTACACAGTTGGGAACTTTTCTAAAACTCGACAAGTTATTTTAACGGTGAGGTACTGTTATAATTCATTTTTTATGTTCGTACTTTCAAACAAACTCAACTAAGAAAAAAAAAATACGATTCTATTACAAAAATTACAATCATATTCCATGATCAAATTCAATTGCCAATAAGTGAAAGAATTGATTATTGATATACTTAATTCGAACTGATTTTCAAAATACTTTTGAACAAATAAACTGATTGTATACTTAGATAATCACACACATGCAAATTCCGCACAGTAGATATAACCGAACAGTTGGTGGTCCAAGGCCCGGCTAGTCGCAAGCCCGCGTTTTATCGAACGTCGTAATGATTAAGTTTTCAGGTACAGAATGTCCATATACAAAGGACATGAAAAAGACACAATTTCCTCGTCTATTGTGAAAACATTCTGTAAGATACGTTATTTAATTTTTTATACATTTGTAATATATTATTTTATCATTGAGTCTGAAACACTGAGACTTGAAATTTTTTAGTTTAGTTGGGTAATATTAGTGAAAGTGAAAAATATGATTCGACAATTTAGAAAATTGTGAATTTTTTATATTGGCATATTCATTACGACGCCCGAATTTCAACTAAGCAGTTGAGAATAAAACAAAATAAAGTAACATACATATAGTTATAACTACAACCGTTAGAAATAAAAAAAAACTAAACATAATAATTATTGTCGGGCAGCAAAATTAATGTACTAAGTTTATGATAAAAACTAATAATATTACATAGTAGTCTTGTCATATAAAACATTTATAATATGAATTAAAATAATGCAGTGGTTTACCGAATCTTGCGATTAAATGGTGGATATTTATAAATTAGACACTTAATACTAAATGATAATAAACCAAATATAATATTTGAAATTAATAAAAAAACTTAGTATACGCTACGGAACCATACGGGACAGCGATATAGTACGTAAGAATTCTACAATTGTTTAGAGGTTAAGTCCTGAATGGGACAATTTCGTAATAATTAATAGGATATAGACACATAAGCGACATTTGCGTTGCATGACACCAAAAGCTCTCTAAAAACACGCTACATGAAAGTTATATTTAATAAGTTTACACAATTAAGCGTTTCTACAGAGACGTCGTCGTTTCTCCAAAGAAGCATAACACTAACGTCTAATAAAGATCGCTGTAATAAATTTACTGCTATATATTAAAAGTGATGCATCTTATAATACGATTAAGGAATATATTTTGCAACCGATGCATATTCTGTCGTATACCGTAGCGTATGCTAAGTAGAGACCCGCGCGCGATACGCCTCCCGCGAAACAGAACCGGTATCTATCAATCTATTCTTTATATGACTACGAAAGTTGTACGATATGACTTATTTATTTAATACTTATGTACAACGCGGGGGGCGTACATAGCGCAGCCTGGACACGCGCGCACGGGGCCGCGCCCGCACGTGTGTAAGGTACGCACGCGGTACGTGCGCGGTACGTGCGCAGTACGTGCGCAGTACGTGCGAGGTACGTGCGCGCGCGCTCGGGAGGGACGAGGCGAACGTGGGTTATACTCGGGCCTGTCACACTGGAAGATAACATGTTACAATATGCTCAAAACACTGCACAACTGAAATACCCAGTCGTATATCGACGCGTATCAAGTCAGCAAATAATATTAGCTCTAGTGTCACTAAACACTTATCAAAATATTAAACTAAAAATCAATTGCAGTCGTAAAAATAATTGCATAACATTTTTTTTTTTCATCTTCTATAAAGGACATTATTATATTTTTTTTAACAATTTCGTTCTATCTAAAGTGATTATACATGCATTATTACAATCTTAGTTAATCATTAGTGTGTACTAAATGTTTATAAAATATCTTAGATAGTTTTTTTTTATTTCGTTTAATATACTCGAATCTACATCTATACAAGTAGTCCATCACCGCGCCCTACACATTTAATTATTTCTACGTAATATAAAGCCCTTTAATTTTGAATATACGATAGTAAACACAGCAATAAATGTTTGTGGTGTTACAGTTGTGTTGATATGGAACGTAACAAACGTATTAACGAATCTCAATATAAGCTAAATAAGCTTTTACTCCTACGTACAAATAAAATCAAAGTTTATAATTGACAGAAATATGACGTAAAGTAATGGATGCGGCCGCGTCGCTAGTCCAGTGCGCGGCGGCGCCTCCGCTAATCAAACGCAGAACTCGTTCAATATACTCTCTATATCAATAAATCCCCATTAAAATGATTTGGTACAAACACTAAACTATGATAAAATATTAGTAAATGCAACCTACTCGCTTCACCAGCAAAATATAACGCGAAATTTACAATCCATATAATACATTGTGAATAGACCGTGTCTACATACGTGACCGTACAGACATCAAATGATACAAAATAATGCACTAACCTATTATACATACATTTATAAGCGCTTACACGACGCTAATATGTAATAAATTACACATATCTAAACAAATAATGATTAAACACTTTATACTCGATTAAGTATAACTCGAATAGAGCGACTACTGTGAGTTGTAGGTCGCTGGACAATATAAAACCCATCTTCATAATGATAATAATAAGAAATAAAAATCACAATTTGTACAAGAAAGTTAATCGATTCAACTATCGTATAGCGTTGAACGTTGTTTAAGGAACATGTTAGGTTCACACTAGTCATGGATTTATTTAAAAATTGCAGTGTGATAGTCGAGGGTAGTTCCTTGGTCGCTCGTGCGTGCTTGCGGGCGGGAGCTCCGCCCAACCGCGCGGGGCTGTCGCCCGGAGGCACGCGGAGCGAGCGTACATACACTCATACACAAACAGGAATGGACTGAGCAACACCCTCACTGGAGAGACAAAGCGACTGAATGCTCAATACTTGTCTCTCTCTAATTTACACTTTTTTATCAGTTTTAAAGCTAGAGACCGCTTAGTCCACTCCTCTGTCTATGGATAAACTTAATGTCTTTTATAAGCGGCCAGCACTGGCGCGTTCACTGAACTCGTGGATGTCTCCGTGAAGTCACAGCGGTGTGGTGCCGGGTGAGCTCAGTCGGTGTACCACAGGTGCTGCTGGTGGTGCTGCGGCACCAGGTAGGTGGGCGAGTAGGGCTGCAGGTAGCCCGGCAGGCGCGCGCCGCTGGCGTGGTGGGCGGGCGGAGGGCCTCCTACACCCGTTACTCCACTTACGCCGCCGCTGGAATTGTAAATGTGTGCATTAAAATACTGCTGTATTGTCACCAACAGCATATCAGCAGTCAGCTAAAATGATTCGTGAGAATGTAAGACAAAATGATAAGTTTCATCGTCAACATCATTCAATCAAAATGTCCTTTGCTAAACTTGAAACAAGAAGAATCCCAGCATAGCAAAAACACCAGGCCCTGCCTGTATTCAGCAAATTCGTGACTTTCCGCAGTAGCATAATTACTACGTTAGATTTTTTTTTGACGCTGGTCACTTAAATTCAGCAATTTTTTGAGCATGTCGGTAACCAAGGACAGTTCTATCAAAAAAACAATGAGGATAGGTTCAACTCACGTATGATAATGATAGGTGGGCACGTAGAGCGGTGGCGGCAAGTAGCCCGGCGACACTCCACCGCCCGGCGACAGCACGCCGCCACTACCGGGCCTGCAACAAACACACGCACGTTAGGGACGCCACTCTCACTGTGCCAGGCGTAACGTGCTCATCGTGCCAACAAATAAATAAGCTACGACAATCAACATGACGACTAAAGCCACATTTCATGAACACTAGGCGACAAGCGTACTGTTGGAGAGACCACAATGTTGTTTAGGCTATCTTTTGGAATTTAAAACTAATTATAACAATATCACATATCTACGGCAGAGGTTTGTGATTATATTTTTATGACTAAAAAAACCTAATGGGATTTATCCTATCTGTATTTTAGCAGTGTATTTATGTATAGGCTAATTCAGTTGAAGACACTGATTTAGACAATGAAATTAATTTATCGAGAATACTCTAACGGACATATTGTAACTAATCTGTCGATAGGTAGCCCGTTCTATTTCAAACACCGAAAAGTTCGGCGAGAATGTAAACAATCCAAAAATGTTGAACTTCATTTAAGATCATAGTGTCCGTTCTCTCAATAGTCAATGATCTATCTGTGTCTTGCCGAGAGAAATTACGTCTAATATATTACATCTAAAAAATCTCGTATGGAGGTGTTTGTTATCAAACTCCTCCAAAACGGCTATCTGGTAGGTCGGAATAGGCTGTAGGCTATTTTTTACTCTCTGACCACGCCACCCATTTTTTTTCTTTTGATAATTTATACGACAGAACAACGTTTGCTGGGTTATCTAGTATTTCATATGAATACTCGCTTCTGCCAGCCTAGTGCAAAATTTTACGTTCCTAGTCCCATTAATTTCCGCTGTGCGTTGATATGTCAATCAGTCAGTTTCACCCTTTTATATTTCGATGAATTTTTTGCTCCAAAACGCAAAAGAGGAAAGATAATAAGATTTGTCCCTATGAATGATCCTAAAAAAATAACCCAATATCAAACTCGTCATAAGAAAAAATTTCATTTACTTATTTAGAACACAAGACATTCAATGCTAAACAAATACACATGCAAGTCGAACATATCTAAATTAATAAAAAAATATAACTGAGTCAAGAATTTGTCTACAGTTTCCTTACAATGCATGGTTCCTGTAATCCGTGATGTTGGTCCTGTCTCCGTTCATGGGTCTATTGGCAATCAATTGTTCCATCATTATAGTCTGAATCCCGTCCAGGGATGAATTGTGTGCAACTTCAGGCGGTCTGTATAGAACGTGGAATGATATAGTTGTTGCATTTGGAACCTTATATCGCTTCTCATAAGTAAATTGATGCTAAAACTACAGTGAGTAGTAGATGTCCATTTTATTGACTAGGAAAACTGTTTTTTAACCATTTTTTTTATCTTTATACTTGGAAAGTGGTAGTTTTATCACAAAAACCATAATATGGTCAAAGTTAAGTCAGATACACTAAGGGACAAAATGTCCCCCTACATGACACGTAACACTATTTTATCAACATGTTACGCGGTATGTAAAAGTAGGCAAGTTACGGGACACTGGGCAATTTTATGTAGATTAAAAAAAACCCGTAAAGAAGAAGAAAGTTGTGTGTCATGTTGGGGGACATTTTGCCCCCTAATATATGGCTTTACAGTAGCATGTGTAATGCTGCAGCTGATAATACTATTAGCTATTATCATCATTACTGAATTTTACCGAAATATGATTAGTGTTTTATTTTACACCAATACACATTATGTAACGGAGACAGCTTAGCATGTGTAGATAAACAATAGAACAGATGTCTGTTCCATATAATTAATTTTCATACAGGATTGGGTGGTTACAATATCATAAATTACCCACTTAAAATGTGTTAGTTTTCCTAATCAATAAAACAAACAGAATCGTGCTGTTATACCCAACTGGGGTAAAGCCAACTGAACAAGCCGACTATAGGCTGCTGTAACGTAAAAAACAAAGTAACATGAAAGGAGAATTTGTAAGTGTGGACACAGCGCGCGCACGAACCGAGCATGTTTTTTTTATTATTATGGACAGGTTCGCGTTTGACCACTATCTCGTCCAGATGGAAAGCGATGGAGCACGCTTGCTTAGTCGTCGCATCTGTTAGGCACGTGAACATAGCCTGCCTAGCGCGCGCGAACCCGTTCACCTACACTGCGCACCCCAATATGTTCGGCGAAAACACCGAAATTGGCCAATCGCGTCGCGCACGAGTAGAAATGTTCTATTCGCTCGCGTATGGACGGTTTGCGTGCGCAAGGCGTCTATACTATGAGAATTATGTTACATGGCATGATACATGCGACAATGTGAACGGCAAATTCTTTCATTGTATGTTACATTCTATGTTACGTTACAGCAGTCTGTATCCGGAATTATTATTAATTGAAGTTAATTTCATGACTAAATAAAAATGTCGTCAAATCTATGCTTACTTGTAATGCGGGTGAGGGTGGTGGTGCCAGGCGTGCGGCGCGGCGTGCTTGTGTGCCGCGGGCGGGCCGCTCACGCTCACGCTCACGCCGCCCACGCCCGCCACGCCGCCCACGCCTCCCACGCCGCTCACGCCACCCACGCCGCCGGCATTCGTCAGGTACTCGCGACAACCTCCGCTCTGTAAGGGTAAGTTATATTAGCTTTGTGTGAACATATTATATTTTTTTAAATACCTTGCTTTTTGATACAAACGTAAAAATAGAAGAAATTTTTTGTATGACTGTGATAGTGACAGTTATGTCATAGATTTTTTACAGTGACTTCACAGGAAATCAGGAAAATTCTAGAAATAGACTAAAAAGAACTACATATTTTCTTTTTTTGGGTGGGTCGAAATCATCAAATGAATGATGATGAATCGAAACCATGACAAGCATAGCAGATGACCTAGAGAGCCTATTGCAGCTGTTACAATAAAACTTGTGTAGATACTCACACTATCCCTCTTATTATGTTGCGCCGGAACGTACTGATTGCATTGATAGTCGTTCGTCTGGCGTACCGTCGACCCACTCTGCAATACAAAATAATACACGCTTTAGAAATAAGACAGTACGATGAAATTTAATGTTTATAATTATATAATTTATGTATGTGAGATAGCTTTATTATGGAGAAAACAATTTTTAAAAGTAGTTTTTGACATTATTCATTACAAATAAAAATACAATTCTTTTCTCTTATCGGGGACTCGTAGTAAAAGGTTACCAAGGTTAAGCAATGTTTGCCCCGGTCGATCAGCGGGTTGGAAGCTAAGTCTTTGATGGCCGTTACGGGTAGTCAAAAGCCCGCCTTTCTGTTACCCAGTAAATAGGTTGTGGTCGTCAATTGACACAAATTAAACACTGTTATGAATAAATGACTTTGCAGTAGTTCAATAGGGAATCTTCAAAAGAAAGGCAGATATAGCAAAGTCACATGAAAAGCTTCGACAAAGAGCATTAAAACGATTAGAACGAAACGATAACGTCTTTTAAGGCTTCTAGAATGAAACGAAATGTGTAGATGGCTGTCCTCCGAATGTTTTGACGAGTGCAACATGATCCAGCATGATTTTGATGATGGTTTCGTTTCGTATTGTTTGTTAGTTACTTACAACAGTAGTGTTAAATAAAGCTCTTTGATGAGTAACACAATACTAACAGGCGGAAGGTGCGCGTGGCTGTGCTCGTGGTCCCGCTTGGCCTGCGCCTCCTGCTGCGCCAGCGCCAGCAGACGCTTCTTCTGGCTCTGGGGCGTGGCCGTCGCCGTCGTGCTGGAGTTGCGGCTGCTCTGGCTGCTGGCTTGCTGCGGGCCGGCCTGCTGGGGGGCAGCTTGTTGTTGCTGTTGCTGCTGCTGTTGTTGCTGTTGTTGCTGCTGTTGTTGTTGTTGCTGCTGCTGTTGTTGCTGATGCTGCTGCTGTGGATAGAAAGTGGTGGGTTATATTTTGTCTGACAAATAAGGGAGGTCTGTACACATAAAATTATACGTTCTTATCTAAAGTGTATCTAATGAATTCCGAATTTCCTCGATATTCATTAATTCTATGTCCTCTTTGACCGACGATTAATGGTCGTCGAAATGATATAAGTTTTCCAATTAAAAAGATGTCGTGGGTACCTGATGATGGTGATGGCAGTTCTGGTGCGGCTCGTGCTTGACGTGCTTGTCGTCCTTGGGCGAGCGCGCACTGCAGATGACGCCGCCCGACGCGCCCGCTCCCGCACCCACGCACTCGCCACTGCCGCCTGCACAAGTACATACTATGTATCAAAGTCCATTTTAAAAACAATATTTTGAGAACGAGAGTGAGTCGTGATTGCTGACAGTAGGAATTGTAGCAATATAAATGGTGTTAAAACTTATAGTATAGCGATATCTATAATGGAACTATAGGAACTAAATGGATTCTCTGCAAGATTTAAATATTACAACATCCCAAAATCTACTATCGGCCAGTTGCCCGGACCAGACACAACATCCGTCTGGTTGGAGGAGCCTCCCTTTTCAATGAAGGAATGTGTAACTTTACTGCATACATTTAAAATGTTTTATAAAAATAGATATCTTTAATTCATGAATCCCCAAGCGACCACCGGTGGCCGCGCATCTATTGTCTTACTATTGTGTCTCAAATTGACGGTATCTGAAGGGTTAATTCTTAAGCGAAGACGACCTTGTCTATGAGTTCGCTCTCGTCATGATGGAACGATTGAATCCAGATGCTTGAGGCCCTATCACGAGCCTTATTCTCACTTACACGTCACTGTAAGTTCCTGTTCATTTTTGCCTTCCTGATGGATTGATGATAGATAAGGTGGACACTAGTCCAGTTAGTATGCGTTACCTTGATTGTTATGCGGCTGTGTGGCGTGGTGCGGATGGCGCGCGCGCCTGGGCTGGTCGGCGTCGTCGTCGGAGTCGGAGATGGTGATGACGGACACGGCGGGCGACGGCGTGTCGCGGATGGTGATGGTGTGCGCGCCCACCGCCTCCCACGCGCCGCCCGTGCCCGCGCCGCGGACGCTGGACGGGCAAACAGACTTTAAGCCCACATTGATGATGCTGTTGGTTAGTACGTTGTTACGGCTGTTACTAACTCACAAGGTAATAAACCCTCCATTTATAGTTCGATATATCAATCGAACTCAGTTTACATAAAAGCCAATTTAGTATTATTGAAACTTGGAATTAAATTCTAATATTGTTGTGCATTTTGAATAAAAACTATTTTTAATAGTGTCGGACAGCTTTTCGGATATAGTTTGTCAAACAATCGTATTTATTATTCAGATGACCTTTGCCGAGTTTTTTTTTTACACGATATTGTCTAGTGGAATTCAGTAGCTATTTTGATTCTTAATGGATATTGTGAGGTAAAATAGTTTCGCGTCTCAAGTGAATACGAAACTGGTAAAATGGAGCTAAAAATATTATTATAGTATATTGACTACCTCAGTAAAGCTTGCCCAGAGGCTGACTCGTTACATTTGCTTTCAAATACCGCAAGAGCATTAGAAAGTTACATTTGCATTTTACATGCAACTGTATTAAGCCTAAACACTTTCTTATAACACAATTTAATTGGCCAAATGCTTTTCCGAAGACATACCAAAAAACATAGCTATACTAAAATTCTTTTTTTTTTTGCAACAAACACCACAACAGTGCAATATAGTATATACTAACGTGTGATCGTGGTGGTGATGCCGATGGCGGGAGGGCGGCGTGCCTTCCTTGACGCGCTTCTTCACCGGCGACAGCTGAGTGGGCTCCTTCTTACCGCCGCTGCTTGCCATACTGTATCACATGAAATATGTTCATTATAAGGGCTTTAAAAACCAATATTACGTACCTACTTATATTGCCTGTCGATAGAATTATTTATCATTTCATTATTTTGTTTTCCCTATTGATATATCTACACTAATATAATAAAAAGTTTGTTTTTTGTTTGTTTGTAGGAGGTAATCTTTGAAAGTACTGATCCGATTGCAAAAACAATTGCACCAATAGAAAGCTGCTTAATTCCTGAGTAACATAGTCAGTATATCTGACTAATCTTTGCCCGACTTCTTATTGAACCCACCCAAATCAAAATCAATCATCTGTATTGTTTAAACAAAAAATTATAGCTGCTATTTCTCTTTATAAATGCTCTGAATCATGACCTCTTTACTATGTGTTGTGTATGAATTTAAATAGTTTAGATCGGCCAATACCATATAAAAGTAAGATTTTAAATTTTTTTTTTCTTTTTTATTGTAGATAGGTTTGCGCTTGACCACTATCTCGCCTGATGAAAAGCGACGATGCGGTCGACGATGGAACGTAATATGTAAACATTGTGTATTTAATCATAAATGATTAAAAAATATATTGATACTTTTAGTGCACGAGTGAAACATTTTAAGTGTCGTATAATTTTGATTCTGAACCTATGTAAAATTTCCATCTCTATTATGTATATTTATTATATATTTCTTACATTTGAATGGAGATAAACATTAAGTTTTAATTCTCAGAGCTCTTAAAAGCATTAAAAACAAATTAGAAAATTTCAAGATTACGATTTATAAATTGGGAGCTTTCTATTTTTCGTTACGCATTAGTTTTACTTTTAACTATAAAAATAATATTATAATGTGAGTATATAGGAGTGAACCTCCGATAGACTGTGAGGTATAAGTAAATTGAAGATGTGACATTTGTAGGATAGTGCGGGATATTTGTAAGATAGAAAGGAAGGACATCTACGTATGTCTACATAGAATATTGGAGAAATATCTACATCTACGGGTAATTGTAAGGTAGTGAGGGACGGGCATGTACAATTCGACAGCTATACTAAAAATGATAGGCACCTGTATTGATGCGTTTGGTGGTGCGGCTGATAGTGCGGCACCGTCGTCTGCTGCTTTGTGGATCTGTCGACAACCCCGCTTTTTAGTACTACACACGTTTCTTCTATATTATGTCTTAAAACTACTACAAACATTATATGTAACACATAATATGATTTAAAAGAGTGTCCATGGAGTTTCTTGCACGTTCTTCTCCATAGAGATCTACGCTTTGGAATGTGCAATTTAGCTTCACTTTTCTTGGACTGACAGAAATTTGACTATTCAAAAGTGCCTACATTTGGTCTATTTGAAATAAATGAATTTGATTTTTTTTTTAAATTTTACTATTAAGTATATATTTTTGTTTCTTCATAACTCAATTTACAAATAGCTGGTTATTGATAAGAATAAAATTATGGTACAAAATAACGTTTGTTTTATTCTGCTTGCCACATCAAATATTGTTTTTAAGTTTTATTTTTTATAACTAAATTACTCACTGAAGTGAATTCATTGGATATTAATGTTAGCCTGGAGATCAATTGACTATTTTATATTTTCTACTAGTATCTGCCTGAGGTTTCGTTCGCGCGAAAGTCGCAAAATGTCCCAAAAATAATATATTTCTATGTGCTATTCCAGGGCATGTTCCTAGACCATACCGTTTAATAATAATAATAATAGTCTTAATCTTCTTTTGTCTCTTATCCACACTGGAATAAGAATTAAATAATCTTACTTTGAGTCATAGTAACTCCGATGGTCTGCGCGTTAGTCAAATTTCGTCCAAATCCCTTGAGATATTTGAGCGTGAAGGAGTGTCAAACATTATACACACACACACATTCATACAAGTTTCTGGTTTAAAACATACCTCTTGTGCGGGTGGTGGTGCTGGTGGTGCGGGTGGTGGTGCGCGTCCCACACGTCGGGCTCCAGCGGCGCCGGCTCCACGATGAGCGGCGCGCGCCAGTCGCCCACGCCGCCCACGTCGCCCACGCCGCCCACGCCGCCCACGCCGCCCACGCCCGCCATGCCGGCGTGCTGGTGGTGCGCGGCCGCGGCGGCGGCGGCTGCGGCGGCCAGCTGCTGCACCTGGTGGATGTCATACTTTATTATACGTTATTAGAGTCGACTTTGTGGCTATGAACTAAGCGGAATACGTTTATACTGGGTGAAAGTAACATCAGTAATGACACATGTACTACGGAAGTAGCTCGCCTCGTGCTGCTACGACATGATGGCACTGCCAGTTCAAATTTTACTTTTAATATGTGGTTGTCAATTTTATTATGGAAACTACATATCATATTTGGATCCATTTAAAACGCGAATAAGTAAAAGTTTCTAGACGGGTCGAAATCGTCCTGCATACCAACTGTAAAAATACAGTTTCTGTGCAATTGATATAACTGCAATAAAATTATTATCTGGTTGCGCAGAGCGCTTGTAGTCGGAGTGCAGTTGGCATTAAACATAGGCCGATTTTTTTATTGTAAGTTATGGGAAAAAAACTTCTTTTGAGAATTGACGGAACAGTATCTCAAATTCATACATAATTTATTTTCCACCCAGTATAAATAGACAATGATAACATGCAAGAACATTTACCTGATAAGCGGGCTGGCACAGTATGGAGGACACGAACTGGTGCGGGAAGGGCTCGGCCGCCCGCGTCGCGTACTGCCGCGCGCCACCTACGGCTACGCGTCCGCCTTGGTATAGTTGGTACTGAAATGAACAAAACAAAAATGTAAACATGAAAATCATGTTTTTTTTTTAATACTCTCAGTGCCATGTAATGCATTTTCTAGAGAAGTGTGTCAAGTGGGCGACACGCGGGTCACATATATTTCTATGCAGCTGGCCACACTACAATTGAACTAATTTTGTAGCAAAAACCATGTGGGCGGTTGGCGGGTGTAAACTGGTATCCCGTCTGCAGGCCGTGAGATCCGCCGTGATCCCACAGTTTGATTTTATGTCATTGGCTTGCTAGATAACGAATAGTATAATATATTTAAAAATCTCGGCCACTCACATGACTAGCGGATATAAGTTATAAAAAATCATATTGGCTTGCAATAAAATAATTTAAGTGGGCGTCCGGCGGACCACATTGCGTTGAGAATGTTAAGAATAGTACTAGTGATCTGCCCTGGCTTCGGATGGATGCCAATTTCATGAACTATCTTTGCTTGAAGTAAAACAGGTGTGAAATGAGTGTGAAGTATGATCGCGTCGTTATGGCGGCACATACCAAGTTGTCGTAAGGCGCGGCGCGCAGGCGCTGCTGGTTGATGGTCAGCGCCAGGTGGTGCGCGGGCGCGGCGCCGCCCACCACGCCCGACACGCCGTAGTCGGCCGCAGAGCCCACGCCGCCCACGCCTCCCACGCCTCCCACGCCGCCCACGCCGCCGACGCCACTGCCTGAACGACGGCAAACCTGCGAAAGGAAAACGTATATTTACTCATGTTCTTGAATATCTAATTTTGTAGCATATTCATTAGGTAGACGCCAGATAAATTACGTTTGAGATTCTTAAAAAAACTTATTTATGTCAATTCGACAGTGGTTTCTGCGTTAAATACCGAACTTTGGGATAGAACATCAAAGTACAGACAATACAAAGACACTAAAAGGCAAGTTGACTTATTGAATCATGAAAAACAGTTAGCATCGATAGTTTTTCTTAAAGTGGCAAACAAAACTATTTTGAACTCGTAACAGATTATAGATTGAACTATGCACTAGGAAAAAATGAAATTACATACATTATGGCCCTTAAATAATAATAAAAAACTAATAAGTACTCTGCCTGGATTGATTCTGCAAGTAATGCTATTTTAAGAACATAGGCAATATTTACCTCCATCATCTGTACGGAGGCCTTGACGTTGTTACAATGCGCGTAGTCGACGAGGTGGGCGAGTGTTACGAACGCGTGGTTCAGCGCCTCTCCTGGCGTTATTCGTCTTTCCTGTAACAGAAACCATTTTAGACTCATACTCATAAATATGGAGGTTTTTGTTACCAATGGTGAGCATGTCAAAGATCTAGGTGGAACTTCAAAATGCATTCAGAAGAAAAAACAGAATTTATAAATAAAAAAAGCGTGAAAAGGACAGCGTAATGACTATTAAAATGATGGGGACAACTAAAGCTAACATACACGCTAGGGTATACCTGACAGTTTGCCTGTATAGTTGAGTTTTACAAGTAAACCGGAGTGTGTAGGTTGCCACACAAGCCTACCCAACAGGTATAACTGTACAGGCAAACCTGTCAGGTATACCGTGTGTATAACATGTATAGTTTCCTTTAGACCGTCAGGCTCGGTCCGGACGGTTGCCGGACGGTCGGACAGCAAGCTACCCTTTGCTGGCCGTCCGCAAATGACTAGATGAGGATCCAGCCATGTTCAAAATTATTCCAGAATTTGATATTACGATATCATCATCTAAATAAATAACCAACCTGATCCATAGTGAGCATCCTCTTGAGTAGATCGATGAACTCCCTTCTGTCTGCTTTCTCGGCCAACAGTTGGCCACCTTCAAGATCCGTAGGTACGTTGACCTGTTGACAAACAGTCTTTTAGTATACTTTGTTACATTTTGGAACAAACACTGAATAAGCCAAATCAAAGACAGTGTGGTTAAATTATTTAGAGGACTACTGAATGGAGAGTTGTGTACTAGTAATCTATACATCTATTCTATACATGTAATAAAACTGTAAATGTTTTTAGTTGTGCGCGCATCACGTATTATACGAAATCAATGTAGATAACTTTTATAAATAAAATTGTGTGTAACTTGATATATTACTGAGGCTTTGTTTTCATCGCAATCGGTTTACTATATCGAAAAATACTAGGCAGATTAAACAGGATATGTTATTAAGAAGGTCTACTACAAAGAGTAGTGAACCTACCACGACTATTTTCTACCCAGGCTTTCAGTACACACTCCCAACTTAAAATGAGCGATTGTACAAAGTTCATACTGTCGGTTACCTGTCCAATATCGTCGAGGCAGTTGAAGATGTACTTCCTGGCCTCCTTGCTCTTGATGCCGGTCTCCAGCTCGTGCTCCTCGGGCGTCTTGAGGCGCCAGAACGGGTATGTGCTGTCCACGTCGCGGTAGAAGAACTTCGCTGTCTTACTTGCGCTGTGCGAAGGGATTGTAGAGTTAAAAATTGTTACAGATAGTTGATTAAAAAAAAAAGCGTTGATTTTAACTTGCTTTGAACTTTATTAGAGGTAAACGAAACATTGGGGTTGAGTGATGAACACGATCTTATCATGCATGAACTCTTGCCTAGAGTCGGGTGGGGGAGACGACGGCGAGTGGTCCGTGGTCTAGCATGGTTCCAGCGCCTGTTATTCTCCAGTTGTATAAATTTACGATCTCATCGAAATAGGAGAGTGAAAGAAGAGAAAGCGAACCCTTTTATGTATAACAGTATCTCTTGCATACTTTGTTAAGATAGGCTTTCAGTGATCGATTACCAAAATACGGTCAAGTGAATATAACTAACCTGTTAAGCATGTGTTCAGTCGGCAGGCCCTGCGTCTGTGAGATGTACCGGATCTGGTCGTACTCCGAGGAGCCGGGGTACAGCGGCCAGCCCAGGAACAGCTCCGCGACCACGCAGCCTAGCGACCACATGTCGATAGCCTCGCAGAAAGCCAGGCCCAGAATTATTTCTGGTGCTCTGTGGGAATAAGTATAAATGAGTATAAAGAGATTTGCAAACATAATAAATCTGTAGAAGTTTTTAGTAGTGCGCGCTTTATGTAAAATGTATGAAATCGATATAAATAAGTTTTATACAATAAAATGGTGTGTAATTTGATATATTACTTAGGCTTTGTTTCATCGCAATCGGTTGACTACATCGAAAGTTAGACTACATTCATTGACTGTTAGGCAGTACGAAGTTTGCCGGGTCAGCTAGTATTTTAAATAATGTCTGTAAGCTCCCAAATGGTAGATACTCGAAGTGTGACAGAGATGTATAAGTACATCTCTGTCACACTTTGAGTATGACGACGAATACGGTCTTTCAACAGTACTTGACCGTCGAAACAGTCTAATAATAATTTGATTTTATAAATGACGTGTTTGCGATCTGATAAAGGATATCTCGCAATGAATCAGCTTATCTTTGGACTGCAAGGCGAACGAATAACGTTGCCATCCTGCAGTATCTATAGTGCAGTCATTATCTATGTATATATTTGCAAATATTAATGAGGAAAGTGTTTGTACTTTTTATATTTTTGTTTGTAATGAATAAACTACTGGACAGATTTTAAAAATGATTTCACCAGTAAAATAGATATAGGTTATTATATTTTCTACTTTCACGAGAGTTATGAATACTTATGAAGAGTCTGCCTTTCTGATGAAAATCTTCTTCCTTATTTACTGCAGCCGCCATTTATCATGCTACTTACGCAATAAACGTCAAAATCGGTTGACAACAGTAAAAAAAGGTTTGTTTAAATACTGTTTCGAATAGAGTATCGATATTGCAACAGCTTCCATTAAGTTGTCTTTACCCCTCTGGTCTGTTGTATCTGTTGAGTTGTAATGTTACCTGTAGTATCTGCTCTGCAGGTACGTGTTGCAGACGGCCTTGCTGACGTGCGAGGCGCTGCCGAAGTCGATCACCTTGACGCGGTACGGCTGTCGCGCCGGCTCCACCAGCATTATGTTCTCCGGCTTCAGATCCGCGTGGATTAGACCCAGTTGCTGGAATTTTACAAAGGTAAAGTTAGAGACAATTGCATCATAGTTTATTTATGGTCTGGTCACGAATTTGGACTTAACCGCAAGCGGCGCGGTGAGCGGTGCCGCATGGGTAAGCGGGCGTGCGGCGCTATGAGCGGCGTCTCGAGGCGTGATTCAAACATTTTCATACATCAGATCTTACCGCTCACCGCACCGCGCCCAGCTGAACTAAAGGTCATGTACCGGCCTTTACTCACTATAGAAGGCGCCAGATACCGTGGAAAAATACCTACTCCTAATAATTATCTCTGCGTAGGTACCCGAAAAACATACAATGAACTGCATTTCATTTCTTTATCATGTAAAGGATCATGATATACATGTCGATTAAAGACATCTTTATGTCTTTATTTCTGTTTTTGAAATTAAGAATGTCAACAAATGTAGGAGGGTCAAATTTTTGCAATGGTTTTCGTGCGAAATTTAAACACACATTACAAATTTTATCTCCCTCTCTCTAAGAGCTGTTAAGTCGGATGTGTATTTAAGTTGAGCGGCTCATTTGTTTGCCAGCTATGCACGCTGTATTATGCTGATGCAGAGAAGGGACTTAACAAGAGAAAGGATAAGTAAGACAATCCTGGTATACTTCAGAAAAAAACCACTTACTTTGAGCTTGAGCAGCGCCGTAAGCACCTGCTGCAGTATCGGTCTGATGTACTTGAGCGGCAGCGGCGAGAACTTGTTCTGCTTGAGGAAGTCGTACAGGTTCTGCTCCAGCATCTCGAACACCAGGCAGGTGTGCGAGCGGTGCTGGAAGCACTCGTACGCTCGCACGAAGTTGAACTCGTCCGCCGACTCTTGCGAGAGGCGGGAGAGGATTGAAACCTGAAATGGACAAATAGTTTAGATTAGAAATTATGTCTGTGGAAAGGTGGAAACTGAAGCGGATATCTTCAGGAATTGAGTTGTACTGTATGTATGGTGGAACGCGGATGTCTTGGAATTATAACAAATAACAGTACTTTGGAGACAAGACAATGTACCAATAACAATGTAGAACTAAGTGTTAGTAGGAGACGACTGATCGATAACCTTCTGGGGTTCTTGAGTGGTTGTTGAAACCGCGGACAGACAAATATTTTTTTTTAGGTGTGAAATCATTCAATGACTTCTCCCGCTCTAGGGCGTCAGACCTTTACGGACTAAAACCACACCTATGTTCCTTCTTAGCCTAGCGTTCTAAGACCACGGGATTCCCTTTCGGAAGCCAACCCATGGTCCCAGTAGACTTCAACAGATTCTACCAAAGTACAATTCCATGAAAACTCTACAATTCGAAACTACTAAGGTACACTAGTATTCCTAAGAAATATTGGACGGAGTCATGTTCTGTACTTATCACCTGTCATAACATGAAAACGGAGGTCGCCAAACTGACACGTTACGACTACTACATCAAGCATGTTATACAGGGTGATTTGTTGAGATGGAGCTCCGATTAAATTGCCATATTCGTATAATTCTCGACTTCATTTTGCAATATTAGTACCGTACCCTACTGGTAATTATCCCTCAGTATTATAAAATTTTACCTACAATGTGTTATGTAGGTGTTTTTTATTACAAAAGATCCGGGTTGATTCATGCATGCACCAATTATTCTAAACTAGTTTAAACTAAAAAAAAATGTGTTTTTTCTGAATCAGGTCGCTCTAACACTTCGTTCCACTTTAGTTTCAAATTTGGTCAAAAACTTCACCCTGTATAGAAGGTAGAAACCACTCCGGCGGGTAAACACAAACAACCGCTGGAGCTCGGCCAAACTCGCTATAATGGATCGAGACTTGCTAGCTTTCTATCAAACATAAATAATGTTACTGGCGGCGGCCATCTTGTTTTTTTGACAGGCTTATCAATTTTTTTACGTATCTGCTTTCTAGAGCGATTTACTGTCTAAGTCAAATATATCCGACAAACACAAGACAGTGACGGAATAAATGCGAGAGGGCATTTATTCTGTCACTCTGGTCAGCTCTTCTGTCACTTATGGAAGATTGAAGAGCTCTGTCGCAAATACACGACCCTGGCGAATAGGGCACGAAAACACTCGTAGGACTAATCCAACGCAAGCAATTAAAGGTAAAAGATAGAATGTACATGAAAAAGCTTTGTTTTTAATTCCTAGATGATTCAAACTCTTTTGTCTTACTGAACTTGGAAGACAACCAAAGTAATTAGGTTCCTTTGTCTTCTGTTTATCATACTGCATAGTTTTAAACAAAACAAAGTATTCTATAAAAGTTTGACCTACTTAAAGGGTTTTCGAATACACAAAATGTTATTTATAGAAATCTTGGCAACTATTCAAAAATTGCACTATGTAGTATTTACGTCAAAAAAAAAGAGAAATTTTTGTACAGTCAACTACAAGTAAAGCTTGAAATACGAGAAATGTAATGTTCCTTAATTCATGAATCCCCAAGCGACCACCGGTGGCCGCGCATCTATTGTCTTACTATTGTGTCTCTAATTGACGGTATCTGAAGGGTTAATGTTGCGAAATAAAGATGTATTTAAATGCAATTTGCTACCATTGAACGTGGCTGTCAGTACTTCGCTAGCTTTAGCGTAAAAGTATAATTACTTGTTTAGTATACCTGTTGTAACAATGGACATATAGTATGAAATGACTTATTACTATGTTTATTACAGACTAGCTGGCGACCAGCAGAAATTGGAAACGATTCAAAATATATTTTTAACTCTTTCAACTATGTAGCGTGGAGCAAACATTCTATTTGTCTATTGTTGGTTATGACTGGTATAATTAGCCAGTCACGTTTATACGTATACAAAACGGTAAAATATCCATTGTCTGATAATTGCAACAAGTTTTTATGACTGTAAAGATCCACTCAATGTAAGATCCAAGTGCCTAAGAAAAATATATTCACTCGAAAATATTGTCATACTTTGTTTTCTAAATGCCTAATTAAATCCCTGACACGCAAACCTACTGCCAAAACTGCGACGTTGGTTACGATGTTTTGATTGGTTCACCAAAATAACGACAACCAATCACAGGAGACCCCTTATTTGAGCACAAGAAAATGATAGCTAGGTACAACGAATGGTAAATCCACACTATTAAAACGACGCTATAACTCTTCATAACACGACTGCAGAAGCTGAATCATCATTATCTTGTTGTATCCCAATCCCTTCCCCTACTCTTACAACCCCACATCACTTTCTCAGGCCTTTTCCAATTAATCTGACTCTGACGGCTTCCCATCATCATCATCATCATCATTTCAACCAAAAGAACTCCACTGACAGAGAGAGACATAGGCCTCCCCAAAGTGCCACGACAACCAATCTTGCGCGTCTCGCTTCCATCGGATACCCGAGACCCTCACTAGGTCTTCAGTCCACCATGTGGGTGGCCTACTGACGCTCCGTCTTCCAGTACGCGGTCGCCATTGACCATGTGTTCTGCGAGCAATGTGACCTGCCACTATTTGTTTGGTGATTATTCGATTCGAGGAAACTCTCGGATGATTGAAATTTCCGTATGTCTGGAGTTGTGAGATGAGTATACGAATTTTATCTAATATTCTTCATGTGATGCAAGTGCCCAAAAGCCGCTGTTAGCAAAGTAAAAGTGAAATAAACAAAATAGTATCCTACCTCAATCTGTCCTTGGCGAGCATAGCTTGGGTGGTTCTTAAGGATCTTGATGGCGACTATCTCGTTGGTGCCCTTCTTCCAGCACTTCACCACCTGCCCGAAGGTGCCTCGCCCGAGGAACTCCAACACCTCGTACCTGTAATACAAAATGATAACGATAAGTTTATTTCTAATCTAGGGAGGACCTTTGCTAAGAAGGTATAGAAAACACTAGTATGACAACTTATGGGCGTTAATATCGACCGCAGAAGGCAATCTGGACGTGGTAGATACCTTCCTAACTTTGCCCAGCAGTGTAACAATATAAGTTAGGAGAGCTTTTTTTGGACGTGGGAAATTCATCCAATGACATCTCCGCGCCCTTGGGCGGAGCAGGAGATAGTGTCAGACTTTTATTGTCTAAAAACCCACACCTATTATACCTTCGTTGCCTTTCGTACCGGGACCGAATCTTTCTTATATAGTATAGAATCGATTTTGCGGCGGATTTTTCCTACTGTAACTAACTTGATTGTTGATTTTTGTAATTTCTCTGTTTTCTCTGTTCTTTATGAGGCTGTGCTGGGGATGTTTTGTGGAACATTTCATCATTTCACTGTTGGCTAGCTACCTCGATCTTCGATCACCTTCCTAAGAACCGTTAGTACTTATTATTTAGCACTGAATGATTTCATCTCTCTCTTAGAGACAAAGACCATGACGTTTAAAATAAGATTGTTTTAATCTTGTTTCGGTGTGGGCAAGAGACAGAGCTATACAGGTTGTGTAGCATCATCTCTTACCCACACTGAAATAAGTTTAAAACAATCTTACTTTGAATGTCATGGTAACCCGGTAGTTCAGTATTATGATGTATCATAGTCGCTATAGTAACATAACTTGCATATCTAGACGACTAGCAGATAAACCCAGAGTTTTAAGGAAATGGAGATTCACAATTTATAGACGAATAAATTCCGAACATTCGTTTCAGTAAAACTCAATTACCGGTCTGAAACAGTGCCAATGAGTCGTAAATAAAAAGCTTATTTAAAATTAAACTTAAAAGTGTGTAGTAAGGGAGTATGAATAATGCATTTGGAAGACTAGAACGAATGCAAGGACGCGTTGATAAATGAAACGAGCGCAAGGATTTCTACTCAGAACTGAGAGCGCAAATGCAATGATTGTTGACGCGTAAAAAAAGATTGAATAAAAAAATATTTCGTAAAATGACTCCAATAAAACAAATAGACAATAGAGCGTACTTCAGCTAAGAATGATTTCGATATTATAGAGTTAGTGATAGCGTGACGAGAGACAGGACAGAATGGAAGAAAAAAACGTGACCAACACCAAATAAAACGGGACAAGGGCAGGAAGATGATGATGATGATGATGAGAGTACCTAGACGAATATAATGCCAAATGAGGAGCTTTGCATAGTTTGGTCACGGCCATATTGCCAGAAAGAGAAGCAAATAACCGAGAAGCTTTACAGCTATTGCTTACGGGAAAACTTGGTGGAAAAAGACCCCACATCACCGTAGATAGGCACGACGACGGCGCGCATTGTTCCCGCGCGCCTCAAGGAGCTGTCAGCAACGGCATAGGGCCCGGCTGGGTCGAAGTCTACCGGGGCCAGAGTTAACTCCGAAAGGTAGCTCAGCCCCCGGTACGAAAGGCAATGAAGGAACTTGAGTGGGTTTTTTGTCAGCAAAAGTCTGACACTATCTCCCGTTCTGCGCGGGGGATGTCATTAGATGATTTTACAACCAAAAAAACCATAGATAGGAACAACATGGCGTAATATTGTCTACAAGAAAGTTATTCGTCGAGGTCACGACCCTCAGCATTGAGGCCAAACGACGCAAGGAGACATTTTAGACAAGATCATTCATCATTATACATATACCTAGCCTTGCTTAATGCTGATGATATCTTCAGAACAAGGAAAAACAGTCTTGGTAACCATCATTGAAGTGTACGTTTTCACTTAGTATACGGAATATGATGAGTAAAAACAGTCTTAAAAGGTTATCGTATGGAGGATTAAGCATTCGCTCCATCTGAAGTATTAATATTTAGCTGTGACGTACTTGAAAAAAGGCTAGATGTGCAAGAAGTTATCATTTCTACTGTAGATATAGCCTATAATTGATTTGTTTACACGGAACCATAATTTAAATACTCATTCTGAAATTTTATTTTGTGAACAAATTGTTGGTGTGCCTTATTAATAAAATAAAATAAATAAAATAAAATTATATCTACTTATAAAAGCTGAGGAGTTAATTTGGTTGATCGCGATATCTCAGGAACTACTGAGTCTACGAATTGAGGAGGGCTATAGGCTACATAACACAGCTAATTTTACAACGTGTAACGTTAAATGCGCAGAACCTGAAAATAGTTTGATCAGAACAACAAGCAGAATCAATTGAACCACTTTTGAATATAGGTAACATAAAAAAAAAAAAATCTTCATTAAAAATATTGGCCTGTCTATTTATTAATAGTTCAAGCCATCACGTGCGCAAATCCGCCCAAATAGGTAAACAAACAGAAATGGTTGTAGTCCAATCAAATTTTCTCATAGGAGGGATAATAATAGTTCTTATTTCAATGCTGATACGAATTTTAAACAAACTAAAACTGCTCATAAAAACTTTAATTATTTTTTTTTCTTACAGAATAAGGTCCATTAAATTAAAAATCATTTGTGGTGTCTGAGGTTTTGCGCATTTTATGTTACACGTTGTATAATAAAGTACAGACTACCATGTGCAATTCTGGGTACAAACTATGACCGTCTACTTGCATCAACTAAAGAAACTATTGCAAAACAAATGCCAGAATAAAACAACATTAGCCAACGTTCTACAATAACATTTACACAGTAAAACGCTGGCATATTGTAACGCATTCATAATATTCCATTGCGAGGAAGGTTGCAGTACTTCTGGTTAATCAAGATCAATCTGTATAATCAACAGTCCCGCCTTGTTCATGGTAAGATCGTATCGGTACTTACGACCAATTATAGCGACGATCTCACGACGCCATGTACTTAGCTTGGGTTCATATATTAAAGATGCATTACTTATGCAGGGATGGGTCTTCACTGTGGGAATTAAACTAGCATGTAACTTCTAAGTAGATAGAAAGCCTCCTTAGACGATGTACGTTTGATTAGTTTGTTCTGTTCAATTACAAATTAGTTGTTTGAAACTGTGCTGTATATTTCGCAGCCTGACGAAAATATTAAACGGGAAATTTTTAATTAATTAAACCCCAAGCGTTCCAGCTGTCTTTCTATTGTGTCTCTAATTGACGGCATCTGAAGAGTAGATGCTCTGATATTTAGAAAGAGTAAATGTTTTCTACGACCACTTTCCGCTAGTAAGATAGAACGACCGGCCCCTGTATCTAATACACCGCCATCAATGGAGTACAAAGCTAAACATTGCCATTGTTTTCGAGGATATCCTCATAAGATCACAGACTTTCTTAACTTTACTAGGTGAAATTTTTAAATATAAAGTTGTCGCTACTCACCGATTGGACGAGGAGTAGAGCACCTCATGTTGCACCAGCTGGTAGTCGCCATCGCCACCGCAGCCGGAGCCTGTGGTCGCAGCAGTCGTGTAGCAGTCGCGTCGCGTCGTGTTGCAGTCGCAGGACCAGCCGCATCCGCATGTACAGATATACGAGAACGACATATTAGCTTCATGCGTCTAGCTCACTAAGTACACTCGGATGCCACAGAACTATGAAGATATTTGTCCAAACTGCTCGATAAACGATTGAAAAGTTAATGAAGAAACAAACAGAACAGTTTTGGTAAACGTCTCCAAAGTTTCGTAGCTTAATGATATAGTAATGATAATCATGATAAGTTTGTTTGGACTTCTAAAAGGTTATAATATAAAATATGTGTGTATAGATCTCACGTTTTGTTCGAGCTGTAGGTCTTCTAGAATTATCATTTTTTTTGTTGCCTTGTTGATCTGGGGAAGAAAGAAAGACAGGGTTTTGTCAATTGAATGTCATTTCTCCCAGTTGTGCATTTCAACTGAGAAAAATGGGGTTATTTAAAATTTAGAAGTTATTAGCAATAAGCTGGTGACTCGACACTACTTACTATGAGCGAGTCACTTTAAAAGCGCTGCGAAATTGTGAAATTTTGTATTCAAATTAACAAGCAACAGCTTAATAGCCATCTTTGAAAGGCTTTACAATTATGATTTATTCAAAATGGCCTTCGGTGATGAAGCGGCGATAGAAATAGACTTATTAAAATGTATAGGATCCGGACAATTGCAGACAGCTGTGGTTTATTGTAAGTAGACTCGTATTAGAGACATAACGACTACGATTACAACATTTACTGTCTAATATATTTCGGATCTATTAACACTTAGAAATACACTCATTATTATTGCAGTGACCACTACATTTTGCTGTGAAGTTTAGTATTTCATTATAAAGTGTTAGAATTAAAAACCTTTTAGAAGTCCAAAGAATTGAGGAGAATTCTAAAAGACATGAGATGATGGGATCTAGTAAAAATAGGAAAAGAAAGACAAAACACAAATGGAGTATAGTTAAATGGTACACATTAGAACGCGCTCAAGCAATCGTTAATCGTGTTAACAAAAATGTTAATCAATCTATGTTAACGTTAAGTTAGAGAATAGAAGTTATTCTCAGCTTGAGCCTATTCGATGTGTACAAAGGTACTGTTTGCTGTGTCTATGTAAACACTTATATTCAGAGTGCAGTTGTCAAAGGATAGCCCATGAAAGTTCAAATAAACTACGGATTGGTTCCCACGAGAACTTCGGTTTAGTTACCGGCCATTTGAAGACTAGGTTTGTATAAGACATAATTATGAAGCTAATTTGCTGTCTGTTTAGTGTAATCTCTGAGAAAACGGATCAGATTATGATTTTTTTCACTGATTAAAACTCCTTTTTTCTGAGGGACACAGACCAAAGGAAACTCAAACTTATTTTATTTTATTTTAGTTATTATCAATTTTGTAGGACAATCATACGATGATACAAAAAAAAGGCGGTAGGTGTAAATAAGTCAAGACGTGTTTTCATCAGCTAATTTTAATTTGAAATTTAAAAATATAATAAAGTGTCTTTTTATAATTAAATTATTCATTTTGGATAAGTTATTAAGAATAAAAGTGCTACTTGCATTGGTGAAACAGTCCATGTAAGTTTACACATAAAAATTACACCACCTGCCAGCTGTTCACTAGTACTAATTAGTCATTACACAATTATTCACTTTTCCTGCACAATGTCTCAATTAGATGACATCCAATCGGCACAGAAAGACCTAGAGCAGTGTTTCCTGAAGAAGATGAATGAACTTGAGGCACAGATCCAATGTGCTGGACCTGCAAAGGACACCGTAGCCAGGATTGCAGAGGAGTTCCGAGCGTTCAGGGAGCTTATGTTCGGGATGCTAGGAGTTCTCAGGAAGCAGATCATGGAGTGCTCCAAAGTGGTCGACAGATTGGAGACACACACTCGACGGAAAGCCCTTATTTTCACTGGGTTTCCTGAGACGAATAATGAAGATTGCAGGGCTCTAGTTTTAGATATACTGCACAATAAACTGGCTCTTCCGGATATAGTACCAGCTTCTATAAAAATGTGTCACAGGCTGGGGGCGCCGAGCAAGGATCACACACGCAGCAGACCAATATTGGTGAGGTTCTCCAGTGTTGACTGTAAGTCTGCCATTTGGAAGGCAAAATCTTCATTGAAGGGCTCCACAGTTACAATCAAGGAGTTCCTAACCAGAACTAGGCAGAGTATCTTCAGCAGGGCACGATTGCACTACGGCATGCAGGCTTGCTGGACTCAGGATGGGGTTATTGTGGTCAGATCTCCAGATGGAATGCGGCATAGGGTCACCACCTTGGAGGAACTCAATCTCTTGGTGGCTAAACACCCTAAGAAGGCAGGGGCATCAGCTGCGGCTACTGGAGGCAGGCCAGGTATTGGAGTCCGGAAGAATTAAACATTAAGTAATTGCTTTTCTTAGTTGCAATCTTGCTTCTATAACTTATGGCATAATTTCAATGTTTCTTTTTGTGCTTGTGCTCGTCATACTTCTACTAAATATTGTGTAATTGTTGTTGTTATATACCCGCTTCATAATTTCCTTTTTCAATGTTTTATAAATTAGTGATTTTGATGGTATACTATGATTTTTTTTTTTTTTGTTACTTTTTTTCTAAAATTTTAACAATGTC
Source organism: Mythimna lalbum (assembly GCA_949319445.1). Lineage (NCBI taxonomy): Eukaryota > Metazoa > Arthropoda > Insecta > Lepidoptera > Noctuidae > Mythimna > Mythimna lalbum. The sequence continues at coordinate 9,962,493 of OX439357.1, read as the reverse complement.
ACTGTCAACTGTCAATGTCATAAATGTTAGTGTGATGTTTAATCGCTCCCACGAAAATTGCGTTTCGTTTTTGCTAACGTAACTTTTTGTTTTGCTTCTCGCTTGTTGAGTATTTGCTTTCTTTTATTTGTTTTCTTTTTGTCTGTAATGTTGTATCTTTTAATTGTTGTGTTCTACTGGTGGTACTGGCGGGTGGTGCACAGTTATGGTGTTGCACCAAAAGACTGAGTATTGAGCTTAGTCAATTAGTATATTGATATTTATCTATATTTTTTTTTAAATTTATTATTTTATTTATGTTATGTGATAATGATTCGTTTCATTCAGCTATTGATTCTGTCTGTTCTTCCGCTGATGCTAGTTTTATTTCTTTGCCCGGCACCCTTGGTGATTCTGTGCGTCAAAGTTTTAGTCAGCAAGGAAAACATGTGTTTAATGTTTGCCACATTAACGCCCAGAGTGTGCCAAGTCACTATAGTGAACTGTTCGACACCTTCTCGGATGCCGATGTCCACGCCGTTCTGATTTCTGAGAGTTGGCTTAAGCCCCATCTGCTATCTACTTCCTATTCACTTCCTGGGTTCATCCTAATTCGTAACGATAGAACTGGAAAGGGAGGCGGCGGTGTCGCCATCTATCTACGTAGTGACTTCCCGTTCAAAATCGTTGCCTCTTCACCCTCACCTTACGGTGCCTCCGCTGAATACCTTTTTCTGGAGATCTATATAAAAGGAGTCAAGACCCTACTCGGTGTTGTTTACTGTCCGCCTACAGTGGACTACTTTAGCAACCTTGAACTGGCACTTGAGTCTATCGGGTCAGAGTATGCACATTGCGTCATCATGGGCGATTTCAACACCGACCTTACTCTCCCAACCCCTCGTTCCCGTAAACTCCTTCACATAATTGAGTCCGTAAGTCTTCATGTTCTTCCACTGCAGCCCACTCATTTTAATGCTTCTGGTGATGACACGTGGCTCGATTTGATCCTAACGTCCAATCCCTCCCTTGTTTCCTCTCACGGTCAGTATCCCGCCCCTGGTTTTTCCCACCATGACCTCATTTTCCTTTCATATGTCCTAAAACCACCAAAACCTCTCCCTAGAATTCTGCACATGCGTTGTTTTGCTCGAATGGATGTTGAAAGGCTACGTCAGGATGCGTCGAAACTGGACTGGGGAGACCTTGCTGAGGCAAGGACCGTAGATGACAAACTAAGCATTTTCAACCAAACTGTCCTAGCTCTCTATGACAGACACGCGCCTGTAAAGAGGGTTAAACTTAGGCGTCCTCCTGCTCCTTGGATGTCGTCTGCGGTTCGCATAGCGATGAAGCATCGAGATCGGGCCTTTCGAAAGTTTAGAACGGATCGCTGCGAAGTAAATAAAAACCTCTTCAAAACTGCAAGAAATCGGTGTAATCAGGTGATACGTAATGCCAAACGCCGCCACATTCTTGATAACATTTCATCTTCTTCTCCTGCTGATACCTGGAAATTCTTAGGAACTCTTGGTATCGGTAGGGCACGTCATGTGGATTTCCCCAAGACCATTGGCCTAGATGATATCAACCGTCACTTCACAACCACTTGCCATTTGGATACACAAACGTTGTCTCAGACGGTGGATTTCATTGCTGGCCTACCTAGTCCAAACATAGAACCGTTTTGCTTTTCTCCAGCCACTCTGGATGAAATCAAAAAGATTATCCTGTCTATTAAATCCAAGGCTGTGGGCCATGACGACATTAGTCGTTATATGGTCACCCAGATCCTTGACTATCTTCTCCCACCGATTACTCACATAATAAACTTTTCCCTTGACTCTGGACAATTCCCATCCCTATGGCGCATGGCCTATGTCCGTCCACTTCCTAAAATCTCAAATCCCTCCCTGCCTAATCATTTTCGTCCTATTTCCATTCTTCCTTTCCTGTCTAAAGTGCTCGAAGCCTGCGTACACAAACAGCTTTCGGGGTTTGTGCATCGACACAGCCTCGTAAGCTCGTTCCAGTCTGGATTTAGACCTGGGCACAGTACTACCTCCGCTCTTCTTAAAGTGACTGGCGACGTTAGAGAAGCAGTGGAGGATACAAAGGTTACTGTGTTGGTATTGATTGACTTTTCCAATGCCTTTAACGCTGTCAGTCACGACATACTCCTATCGATCCTTTCCCATCTTATGGTTTCTCCCGAGTCGCTGGAATGGTTCTCATCTTATCTTCGGGGACGCCGGCAGTCGGTTCGCGTTGATGAGAGCTCGTCGAGTTGGCGTGATCTGGATGCTGGAGTTCCACAAGGCGGTATTCTATCTCCATTGTTATTTTCCATCTTCATTAATTTTATTACTCACTGTCTTCGGTGTTCGTATCATCTTTACGCCGATGATCTTCAGTTGTATACGTCTGTGCGGGTGGAAGGTTTGTCAGACGCTATAGAGGATGTAAACCGGGATCTGGATGCTATCAGCAGCTGGTCTGATAGGTTTGGGGTGTCTGTAAACCCCTCAAAATGTCAGGCCATAGTTATTGGTAGCTCACGCATGATGGGTAGGGTGGCGGTAAGCTCTCTACCTCCTATTGTTTTCAATGGTACCGTCATTCCTATCAGCCCTAGTGTAAAGGATCTCGGTTTGCATCTTGACTCGACGCTTAGCTGGCAAAGTCAAGTTTCTAGTGTTTGTCAAAAAGTCAACGGAACTTTGCGGTGTCTGTATCGTCTGAGAAACTTTTTACCTGCAAAGACGAAGACAATGCTTGTGCAGACTTTGATTTTTCCTATTGTCGACTATGGTGACGTGTGTTACTTTGACCTGAACGCGGTCTTGCTGAATAAACTTGATAGACTCCTTAACAACTGCATCCGGTTCATATTTAACCTGAGAAAATATGATCATGTGTCAAACTTCAGGTCTGAGCTCAATTGGTTGCCTATACGCCAGAGAAGATCTTTGCGCGCCCTGACTACACTTTTCTCTCTGCTTAACTCTCCCACGCCTCCTTCCTATCTCATATCTCATTTTCAATATCTTTGTTCTTCACACGCAAGAAATCTGCGTTCTTCTAATAATCTCCTACTGCTCTGTCCTTCTCATACTTCTGATTTGGTTCATTCTTCCTTCTATATACAGTCCATCCTTCTGTGGAATGCGCTTCCTCTCGATATCAGGACGGCCAAAAGTCGGTATGCATTTAAGCGGAAGTTGCGGAATCATTTTCTTCACCAATAGCAGAATCGTCTCAAAACTTCTGTCCTTACTTTAAATTAATATATATGTAGTATAATATATTATATTAAATATATATGTATGTTTATTTTAAATATATGTATTCTTTTTTTGCTCTTTCTTAAATAAATTTGTCTGTATATGCGCCTACCATAATGTCTCTGCACCACCCTAGGTTGACTGGCAGAGAATGCCTAAGGCATTAAGTCCGCCTATGTACTTTGTGTTGCATGAAGATTAAATAAATAAATAAATAAATAAATAGTATTTTAGATAAAACTTTGATATTATTTTTATTAAAAGTTGTAATGCCAAAGGTTGAGCAAAATTGCATGTAATAAAAATCTTTGAAAGTTGGATATTCTGATTGTGACATTTTAAATGTCAAGTGCATTCTTATCGGATGATGTCCAGTCTTGAAGTAAACATTTTAAAAATAATTAAATTAATTTATTAAGTATTAATTTTTATTGAATACATAATGATTATCTATATTTCTCTTATAAACATAATTATAGTTCGAGTTTTACTTTTTCTATAGTAACCAAACTAGGTAAGAGGGTCTGTATTTTTGTGGTAAAACTACGTTTCTGTTCAGATCATATCCTAGTTTGGCCAACCAAGAAGGTAACAAAGTAATCCCAATAAGCAACACAAACTATTGGTCAACTAGACCAGCACTTCCCCATCTAGTGAATTATTATCCCAGTGCAATTATTAGGTCTGACCCAAATGAGATGTCACAAATAATACTTTTACGTTGTGACTTAACATCAACAATTTTGAATAATGTTTGTCCTGTATTTTTTTTTCTTTTTTTTTTAATGTTGTGTACAATAAAGAATATAATAAATAACATCGAAAACATAGGCGACGTTATCTGGGTCGTGGGGCTTTTGGCACTAGAACTATGGCCCCCGGATTCCACCGAAAAAAAAAAACAATAATTCATTTTTAAGAATTTTGAGGACCACAAGAAAAAAGAAGCAAAAAATGCTAATATGCTAATAATAAAAATTAAATAATAATATTGCCTACCTTTTGGTAGTTTTGTAATATAATTATTTTTTTTTAGTTCAAATTTTATCTGTTTGGTTGACTGTGCTTTCCCAAGACATAACTTTATTTATTTGTGGTCTCAAAATACCTACACTTACAGGTGTAATCGGGACCACGATCCCGGCCCATAGAGCCACGACCCCTTTTTTTTTGGTTTGTATCGAGAAAGTTGTTAGTGTGTGTGTATAAGAGTAGGTATAACAACAAAGACATTACGTTTGTGGTTACCTTGCGGCTGGGGCGGGTGGTTGGCCCCGCCCGCCGCCAGCTGCTTGCTGTGCGCCGTCGTCGTTGCGGCCTGTGGAGCCGTCTTGTGCCGCGCGCCGCCCGCGCCCGCGCCTCCCCCGCTGCCGACGCCGACTTCTTCAGCGACGCGACGTTGTTCGATGCTATCTCCGACACTGTTGAGCAAACACCAATCTTTACAAATGTGATTCTTACAAGTCTCTGAAGCTGGAACTACATTAGACTGACGTATACGTGGACCACGCCTGATTTGTACGTAGAATGACGTCGTGGCGTGGATGTAGTGTAGCTCTACAAGTCTGGTTTCCATATAAAATGTATGGAGACCGACGCGCCCAGATCGGCGTACGTGGCACACCGGTGCGCAGTGTACTTCTAGCTTTATTGGCGAAGGACTGATTTTTCAATAGTCAGAAAAAATGACGGTTTGACATAATAATGTTTTCTACACAAAAGTTGTTAAAACAATGGTTTTATTCCTCAGTTAAATGTTATCTGACCATTGAAAAATCAGCTCTCAAGGAGTAGAATAGTTACTTCGTAACTAACAGGTATCGGTCGTTTATAAGCCAGATGATTTTTCTAGCCATACATATCTCCTATTACCTAGTACATATCTCCGTAAGTCAAGTCAGGCTGAGATTGTTCGAAAAAGTAACCGCTGCCCTTCAACGCAAAGGGCAACTGATGGAGCACAGTTAGGTACTGGGTTAGGTCAGTAAAATCTGATACGCTCTCGCTTCATTCAGAGCGGGAGGAGTTATTTATTCGATAATGCTTTTCTAAAAAAAAACCATATAAAAGAACACGCTTAGTTATTATGTCACTTTGCTTGTGCATTTATGTAGGAAAGGTTAATTCAGCTCTGATTAAAAAGACTCAGGGAAGAAATACAAAGCTCTTTGGAAACACATTCATTGTGCGTACAGCGAAGAATTGGAATTCCCTGCTGGATTCTGTCATTCCCGATGGCTATAATCCAGGGCTCTTTTAGAGTGAAAAGGGTGCTTCAAGGAAAGCGTGATCCATCATCGCTTTCCATCAGTTGAGATAGATTTAATAAAAAAATACTTCCAGATACTAAACACTATATTATAGGGTTTAGTTATTCGGAGGGAAGTAGCAGTGTTCATCAAGTATGACTGACTACAGCTTGTTGGATGTTTTAGCTATGCTCCTATAATACATATAGTAAGTTATTGGGTTATAACAAAAAAATAAGGAAGCCATCAAACATCTGCCACAAGTGCTACTCGCAACATTCCTGAACTATTTTTTCTACTCTAAATGCACCTACATTACACTTTGCTCTGAGCTCGCAGTTTTTGCCGAACCCTAAAATAATTTATCCACAAAAAAATTAAAGGGAACGCACGCTCAAATTCCCGTTAGAAAAAATCCCTAACGTGCGTACGCGCAGGTCTGTCTAACTTGGGCCAATTCTGATAAATGAAATATCGATTTATAGGATTTTGAACTCTATTATATGGATTGCAAGGTTTAAAATGGGAAAAAGGATTACACTCGCATTGGAAATAACGTCGAAAGTAAGGGACGAGTGTTATTATTGTTATTTACGAACACAGATGCAAGTGAAACACTTTTTGCGAGACAGAAAGTATAATTTAAAGTTAAAGAGGAATGTGCTTATTGAAATATTAATGAGTAAATCTAAATTTGGGTTACACTACAAGAAAACAAAGACAAAGCCTTTCGAGAACTGTTAAAATCAATTAACACCTAACGGGATTTAAATTTATGAAGCTTGTGTTTCTAAGCTTTATATTTTTTTTAAGGTTTAAAATTAGAAATGATTTACAAGAAACCTGCGTGTCCAATATTCGATTTTGCATATTGCAATTATATCAAGTGTATGCAACTATGTTAAGTGAAACGGGGACATAATTAACATACTTGATATTTTAATGAACACTTAAAAACTGCTATAAACCAATAGGTACAGATATTATGGAATAGTAATAATACCAAAGTACGCGTTGAAAGGGATGGCATTTTACAGGACAGTGGATTTGATTTAATCACAGAATAACAGCTAGGTATTGATTGAATTCGAAGAGTAATAAAATGTATAATCAGATCAACTTACATCTCTTCATGATCAAAATCGTATTCGTCGTCATCGCACTCAAATTTGAGTCTAGGCAAAGACAGATCCATTATAACTAAACTAATATACAACACTACACACAAACACTATAATACACTGTACACAAATCCACTAATATCATAACCAGTCCAGTAAAAATGCTAGTTTTAATAATGCTTGTGTTAAATTGAGTCGTGGCAGGAAGCGTGCGCGCATCGTAGGGGTTGAGGGGCCGAATGACGCGGCGTAGTTACGAGGGTAGCCGAGGTAGCCGAGGGTAGCCGAGGGGAGCGCGGGGTTCAGGTAGTGAGGGGACTGAATACCCAAATTCCCCGTATTGTAAGTCCCATTCAATAAGGGTACCGGTAACCTGCGCATGAGCAGCGTACGAGTACGAGCTCCGTTCAAACGCAACTATACTCGTAGTATGAAAATGTTTACTTGTTTTTAAATTAGATGTTGATGCTATGAATAGTTCAGTTGTTTTCTAACGACACTGTCGTAGTTCTAGTCTATTGAAAGTAAACTATCGTTGTGAGTGAACCAAAACAGACTACTACATTCCAAAATGCGAGTTGAAAAATTGCAAGTAAAATTCACTTGACGTAGCACCTAATTCAACTGGGTAATGCAGCTGCAGTTCCTCTCAAAATTATGTTAGAGCTGTGGCAGTTTTATTTCGCAAAAAATTTAATGCCAGGAAAGTTTTTTCTTTGTTTGCTTCATGACAAATCTACACTAAATAAAGAGGTAGATTGTTTTTTTTTTTTGTTTGTCGGAGGTAATCTTTGGAAGTACCTACTTGTCCGATTGATTATAATATTCCATGACTATCATACAACACCGTCTAGTCCCAAGCTAAGCAGGGCTTGTGTTATGAGTACTAGACAACTGATAAACATACTTATATATTTCTAAAGACATACATATTATAGATAAATTACACCGAGACACAGACCAAATGATCATGCTCATCACATAAACATTTGTCCTGGGTGGGAATCGAACCCACGACCTCCGGCATAGCAGTCAGGGCCACTGACTACTAGACCAACAGGCCAGTGAAATGATTTGCTAGCGTACCCATTTAGCTAATCCTAGCTTAAATTAAAGCCGAGCTTTAAACAAAGGACGCCGCACATAGGGGTGCATTATCGAGTGTGGAAAGTTCCACCAACATTAGCATTGTCTTAAATAGTTATAAAAGTACGAATATAATTAGATTTTGTATTGGGTATATCCTTTCTTTTATTTTTTGCTATTGCATTTCTCACAGGTTTTTAACTCTTTAGTTATTTGAAAAACATTATTTTATTGGGGTGGCCGTTGTATTTCAAAGCAACATTGTAATATGTGTCTTTGATCTTTGCAAATTGTATGTTATCATTAACAGTAGGTACCTACTTTAAATTTTTAAAATGATCTATTGTTCATCTAAGACACTATCCGTTATTTGCTTTAGTAAAACTGACGTCGGATCTTTGTGATCCTTGATTAACGTTTGCTAACGAAGGATCGGATGGAACAGAACATCACAATTTTCTCCGATTTATTAAAAACTTTTTGAATCACCTGACTTCGTCCGCGACAAACTTGTAAATCGGTAAACTGCCGTTTGGTCACAATGTCAAGAAGGTTTTTAACGCGCTTTTATTCTTTTTCTTAAACTAAAAGTAGCCTAAATTACTACTTAAACCATTAGCTACCTACCAGAAATCCCGTCAAACATTTGTCCAGCTGTTTCTGAGATTAGTCGGAATGGTTACGAATATACTTTGAAATGTATTTAGTAAAATAATGTTATTTTATAGACAGACTGATTTACGAGAAATATTTAGGTTTGTCATCATCATCATCATATCAGCCGCAAGACGTCCACTGCTGGACATAGGCCTCCCCCAAGTGTCGCCACAACGACCGGTCCTGTGCGTCACGCATTCAGGTTCGTCAGGTTTATATATGTGTCTATTTTAGTGTGTAGATGAAATATTGAGGATATCGAAGACAGCACACCTGTGCGACGCTGAGAAGGGTCTCTAGTTAGAATGCAGTACTAAGTTTACCCTTTAGAATACCGTAATTAGAGACACAATAGAAAGAAAATGAGAGAACGAATGCCGCGTTCGTTTGGAGTGAATGATTCAATGAATTTAAAAAAAGTCAGAAACTAAACGTAAAGTCTGGCATTAATTCATGAATCCCCAAGCGACCACCGGTGGCCGCGCATCTATTGTCTTACTATTGTGTCTCTAATTGACGGCATCTGAAGGGTTAAGGACAGGCGGAGCAGTAAGTGGAGTTTCTAACTCGGAAAAGCCACTGACGTAGCGCAAACGTCACAACATTTGACAACAGGGTCTCACCCGAAGAATAGGCGGAGTAGAATGTGGTTCTTAATGAATTAAGGGTAACAACTACTGTAAATACACTAATAATAAAATAAAGTAATTGTATCGATATTGTACCGATAGCCAAGAGCCTCGACCAACACCTTAGGAGGCTCGCGTTAGGCGACTGGATCAAGGGCTTGATTCAGAAAACGGTACTCCAGGACACGGTTCGTATTGTTAGGAGGTTCCTTTCTCTGGAGTCCTGACCGCTGATAGCTTAGATCCGTTCCCGATACGGATGGGATACTATTTTTATACTTTTAAATGTTTTTTTTTTTAATATTGGAATATTTAAAATCAACTTATATGTTGCGAAAATGAATAAAAGAAATAAAGTTAGGTTTTTCTCATGGGGATAGGGACAGAAACTACAGAATGCCATCTTCTACGGCCCTTACGTACGAGCACGTCCTCTTGTAACATTTAGTTAAATTAATAGTTAAAGAAAAATCTAATAAAGTATACTAACGTGGCGTCGCGACAGCAGGGTCTGGCGCAAAGCACAGGCGGAGCGGGAGGAGGCGCGGGCGGCGGGGACCGCTCCGCATCGCAGGCGCGACTCGGCACGGCGGGCGCGGTGCAGCAGCCCGGCCCCACGCCTGACCACCACTTGTTCTGTAAGGGAAACAAACTGCTTTATTTATTTGAATAAAACCAGTCATTTGTGGGTATAAAACTGCGCCTGATTTGTAAGTAGGATGACGTCGCGTAGCGTGGATCAAGTGTAATTCTATTATTCTACAAGTCTAGTTTCCATATGAAATGTATGGAGACCGACGCGCCCAAATCGGTGTACGTGGCACACGTGTGCGCAGTGTAGTTTTAGCATGAGAATCATTTAAGAACGGTTTTGTTTCTCATCTTGCACGTTTTCACAAACTCAAGGGTCCACGTCCGATAAATTATCGGTGATCGATTATTTGAAGGAGAAAAATAGAACACGCCGATATGTAGCAATAGTGCAACGCACACGTCCTACAAAAAGTCGGTAAGAAATACAGAACAATGTCACAAATATACAAAATCGGCCCGATTATCTGTCTTACAAAAAGTCTGACGGTGGCGAGCAGCGTTATGCTATAATGTACCCAGCTTCCCTGGGATGTGCAACTATCAACCAGGTCCTATTCGAGATCTCGTTTTTTCGATACGCCTTAGAATTATTATACCGGTCAGTATTATACGTCACCTCAGCGAAAGCCTTGCTCCATTTCTTCCAATGCTTTCGGCTGTTAGATTTTATTACCCAGTCACACATATTATGGCTGGGTGAAGCCTAAGTTGTTTAGTAACTGAGAGACGTAACTTCGTCCACACTTATCACCACTCACTTATCACACAATCCTGCTCGTTAAACGGGTAACAACAGACTGTTCCTTAAATTTAAACCGGTGTCCAAGAAGCAAAAGGGCGACCACCACTCCTCCTCGCCAGAAACAGTAAACTTTTACCGTAATTAAAGACACAATAGAAAGACAATGAGAGAGCTAACGCCGGCGCTCGTGCTGTCTTTGTCTTTCTTTTGTGTCTCTAATGGACGGTATTCGAAGGGTTAATGAATTAAAAATAACCAAACAATTCTTACAAAATTATCTGAATCTGAACGTGAAAAAATTTTGAATTAATATTAGATGAAATAAAAGTATTACTTACAGCACTACTTTAAATAATGTGATATCAATATATGAAAAAAAAAATGAGTCGTAGGTACGCATACCAAAATTAAAATAATCTTTATTGATCAAAGACGAGTCATTTCTAACGTTAAAATAACTGTCGTCACATAGAGCAAAATCTTATTTAAATAACTAAATTTTATCACAAGTAATAATTCTAGATTTCTTTCATCAGGGCAATGATAAGAGGAAGCTGGTTGGGAAAGTGGCGGTTGATGTGGCGACAATTATATTATTAAATAAAAAGAAGGATAAGCTAACTTGATGGTGAGACAGAGACAGGTAAACTGTAAGTGTTGGTGATATAGGCCTCATAATTTTATGTAAAGAGTTTTTAAGTTTTCCTAATGAATCATAATAATTAAAAAAGCTACCCATAGGATATTGTAATGTAAAATTGGTGTAGTTCTACACGAATGGACCACATAACATGTGGCAACATTGAAACAGGCACGATTTCGGTAAAATGGAGAATGAATTTTATTGTAAAACTAAGTTTCGGTTGAGTGAAAGTACGTATCCCCATAGAAACTTTGGACCCCGGTTTCAACCCTCTATTATTGTGTATTATAAAAATCCTTGTTTATTCTTTATATTTAACATAATTTAACATAAAAAGAACTTCTGTGCTAAAATTTCAGCGTTCTAGGTCTTGGGATGGGTGTCGATGTGTCGGTGACTGAGTCAGGTCTTTGCTTTATACATACAGATTGACTACCTTAGAGAAGCTGGCTGAGAAGTCTGAAGACACAATTGCTGTCAAATGCTGCAAAACCAATAGAATGTGGTACATACACATCCTAATGTAACTGTAAAAACTAAATACTTTCTAAGCTTAGTAAACAATGGCTAAATGCAACTGTATGAAGCCAAAATAAAAAGAATATTTATAAAGGTTCAGTTTAATCAATCGGGTAACAAATAGCAACGGGTAATTTGTTTATCTGATATAGGCATATTATTAAACTAAGTACGTAAGTGTTAATTTGCAGTTCAACCTAAACATTAATTCAATAATGACCAATGTAATTACTACCTTTGTTTACACTAATTACATGCGTGTAGTTAAATGCACGGATTAACAAATATTACCAGTTTCGCAAAATTCTAATTTACTAAATGAGTAGGTAGACAAGGAAAAGATTATGAAAGTCTTAATCTGCGAGTCTAAATTATTGTCATTAAGCTCTCAGAAATTAACTAATGGCTTCGCTTCTTAATTACTTAAACTGCAAATGAGTGAATCGCTTAAGCTTGTGTATTAAACGACGCCTATAATTATGTTAGTCGGTGTTAATATTCAAACATGAACGTCAAATTAATGCTTCAATATAAATCTATGTTCAGCAAAGTGTGTGAAACGTGACTTTTAATAAACGTTTCATCAATACTGAATATATTAGACTGAAATTACTCGCTTTTCAGTTTGTACTAGGAAAACTTGGGATTTATAGTAGAAAATGTGTGAGGTTTTTCGTTTGTTTGGCTTCACTAGATGCTGCTAGCGACTTCGCTTGGTGATATATATATTTTTTTATGATCATCCATTGACAACCCCCGCTCTTGGGCGGAGCGGTCAGACTCTTACTAACTAAAAACCCACCTCGTTCCTTCTAGCCTTCATCCCGGGGCTCTAGCTCTCTTTCGGATAACCCTGGCCCCAACGCTCGCTGACATTAGTAAAAAAAATTAAAAGTGAGTAAAATTATATCAATGGAACATACCTACTCCTGGTGTAAAAAATATGCAATGTGTTATTCCAAAACATAGTCTTATCGTGTACCAAGGTTCATCGAAATCTGTTCAGTCGTTCGACCGTGAAGAAGTAGAAAACATACACACACACACAAACCTTCGCCTTTATAATATTAGTGTGGTCTTCGGATATTTGGTTCGCAGTAAATAGGGATTTATTTTTCAAGTGAAAGTTATCAGACAATGGCTCCCAGCCAGCTATTAGTTTTGTTTAACTCCGTTCGTATAAATCACTTTGTGTGAAATATTGTTCGCTTTCATGACATTGTTATCTAAAGACCTGTTTTTAACATTTCGGTATTAATTCTAGGAATGCAGACTTTTAGCTGCTGAGAATGATTGAATTATTTTTGAATAGATAATAGCATTACTTGACTAAGTAATTGTGACGCATCGATAATAGCTTCCCAGAAACTGGGCTTTATTGTATTATCCTTACTTTCTGGCAACCATAATTATTTACTTATACGACCCTGGGAAGGTTCGAGAAAAAGGATTTTTGGCCGATTTCTTGAAATTAAAATTAATTCATATTTTCATTTTAAAACTCGTCCTATGTTTCTTTTTGTTCAAATCGTTCGTCTTGGCAGTTCGTCCGACCCCAGTTGAAGTCATTTACCCAATATATTACTGTTGTAAACGAAAAAACAGACTCTCCCGGAGTAGAATCTAACTCTTTTTTCAACCGGAATGAAACCTTTCAGAGCAAAGTTTTGTATCATATAACGATGATCGACTTTTTATATGAGTAAAAATTCACCGATTGCATTCACTTTGGACGGCTTTTTGAAAATACTATTTAACTTAATGTTTGAAGAAAAAGTGGGGACACTAAAGCCGTGGCCAGAGGCGGAACTCTCGCTCATTAACGAGAAGGACCTGCCAAAAGCCAAGGTTGGGATCCTCCACTTTAAGACAGAAGATGTCATCAAAACTCCAAGAGATGCCCTTAATCTCTTGGAAAAACAAAACGACCTGCAGACTGGATTGTGGAAGGTGCTGAGCGTCAAGAAAGAAGGGGACGGAATCACGACCGCCCTTTCTATCGATGATGCCTCCATAGAAGCCCTGCGCAAACTAGACTGCAGGCCGCAATTAGGCTTTCGTAAAGTCCTAATACGCATTCGCGGCGATAATACGCCAGCGAAGGCTGAGCAGGTGGCAGGGACTAGCCAATCTGGCGCAAAGTTTTCGCCATCTGCTCAACACGCTCCTAAGGCGGGGCCGAGCGACCGGGTCTCTGGTAAAACGGCAAAGCGGCAAAACGCTAAGCCGAAACCCGGAGGCCAGGGCGTCAGGAACCGCCCCCTCGGGGCACCACCGACGAAAGGGGTTAACCGTCCCAATCGATCGGTAGCGGCGAGCCGACCGGCCAAACCTCAGGGCTGCCCTAAAGCCTCGAAGCCAAGCAGGTCGAATAACGCCGCTTAACCCACCCACACAAACACATAACACTAACGCAACACAAACACACCATAACACAGACACACATAAACACACAAGTGGTGCAGATAAACCTGCATCACGCCAGAGCAGCCACGGCTGTTCTGGAAAAACTCTTCACACAAAAGAACCTTCACATCGCTCTTATCCAGGAACCGTGGCTGGCTAATACTAACACGGTGTCTGGACTGGGCTCTGCAGGTAAGGTCGCTCATCATATCGGTGGAGTCAAACCAAGAGCGTGTATACTTTTCAATAATAATATTGATTTCTTATGCATACCAGGCCTGTGCAGCGATGACCTGATTGCAGCTTATGTCAATGTCAAGAGCGGAAATGGACGCCTCATCGTGTGCTCGGCATACCTGGACGGGACGAAAACCGACCCATCCGAGGAGCTTGCAAAGGTAGTAGAGTACGCCTATGCCAACAATGCCGAGCTTCTCATTGGGTGTGACGCCAACGCCCACCATACCAACTGGGGCAGCACTGACATCAACGATAGAGGTGAGTTGCTTCATGATTTTGTACTAACTAACCGCCTCCAAATAGTTAATGAGGGATGTAAACCGACCTTTGTAACTAAATCGAGGAAGGAAGTTCTTGATGTAACTCTCGCTACTATTCACACTGCCAGGCTGATAACCAATTGGCATGTCAGTGATGAACCATCTATGTCTGATCATCGACTTATTGAATTCGCTTTGAATACATCCAACATTTGCGGAACTATCACTTTTAGGGATGCGAAAACCACGGACTGGGACTTGTACAGACGAAAGCTCCAGGAGAGACTCCTAGACGTCCCTAAAACCATACGCTCCCCTGAAACATTGGACTATGCTGTCACTCAAGTTACTGAAGCCATTACAGCCTCTTACCAAGAGAGCTGTCCTCTAAGAACTGTGAGGGACAGAAAAGTGACATGGTGGAACAAAAGGCTCGATGTTTTAAGGGAGGAATCACGTAGGTTGTTCAATAAGGCTAAATCGACTGACGACTGGGATCGGTATCGGAAAGCTTTAACTACCTATAATAAAGAAATCCGAAAGGCGAAAAGACTTTCATGGAGGAAGTTCTGCGAGGAGATTACTAAAGTCCCTCAAGGAGCCAGAATCCACAAAGTCTTATCCAAATCGCCTACGAATCAACTGGGACTCTTAAAGAAACCAGACGGTGCCTTCACTGCATCAGCGGAGGAAACCCTGAAACTTTTGGCGTCAACACACTTCCCTGGCTCGGTGATGGCACAAGACATCATCGTACCATATTCACCTCATATCCGCCTCTCCAGGCCTACAAATGAAGACTGGAGAAGAGCGGCGAGGTACTTTAGACCAAACAAGGTAGAATGGGCTATAGACTCATTCAAGCCGATTAAGTCTGCAGGTGATGACGATATCTTCCCAGCTCTCCTGCAGCAAGGGAAGACTATACTCATCCCTATCTTAATAAAAATCTTCAGAGCAAGCTTTGCCTGGGGATATATACCTGAGAAATGGACTACAGTTAAAGTCTGTTTTATCCCAAAGGCTGGTAAGAAAGACTACTCTCAACCAAAGTCCTTCAGACCAATAAGCCTTACCTCCTTCCTACTCAAGAGTATGGAAAAGGTTATAGACGAATGCATCAGGGATGGACCATTAAGGGCTAACCCTCTGCATCCGAAGCAACATGCTTACCAAAAAGGAAAATCCACAGAAACTGCTCTGTTAGAACTAACAGACAGGATCGAAAGGGCTTTGGAAGATAAACAGATAGCCCTATGTGCTTTCCTTGATATTGAAGGAGCTTTCGACAACGTCACCATAGACGCCCTTTCCAAGGGAATGAAGGCGAAAGGGATTGACGAGACAACTACTCGTTGGATCGAATTCATGCTCCTCAACAGAACTATCAGTGTTACCTTACACGGAACTACAAAAAGCTTCAAAACAACTAAAGGGTGCCCACAAGGAGGCGTTCTATCGCCACTTCTATGGCTACTCGTTGTTGACCAATTGCTGGTTGAAGCCTTTAAAAGAGACTTAGATGTACACAGTTATGCTGACGATGTGGTGGCTTGTGTTATCGGCCCCTGTCACAGCACGGTATCATCTATACTGCAAAGATCTCTGAACGTTATAAACACATGGTGCACAGAGAACAATTTATCGGTTAACCCGAGTAAAACAACAATAGTCCCCTTTACTAGGAAGCGAAAGTTGGACAAACTTGTAACGCCCACTGTAAAGGGGACTCGCATACCATTCTCCAATGAGGTCAAGTACCTGGGCGTAACTATCGACCAGAGACTGACCTGGAACACTCACATTAATAATGTGATTCAAAAGGCTAAAATAGCTTTAGGAATATGCTGTCGCTTAGCAGGGACGAAATGGGGCCTAAACCCTAAAATCGCCCTGTGGTTGTACACCGCTATAGTCAGGCCGATAATAACGTATGCCTGCGTAGTATGGTGGAGGAAAACATCCCAAGTGACAGTCATTAACAAACTTAATGGTTTGCAGAGACTTGCATGCATTATATCAACAGGGGCCATGTCTACAACCCCAGGAGCTGCTCTAAATGCCCTGCTTAACCTTCCGCCACTTCATCTATTAATTGCGAAGGAGGCGAAAGCGGGCATGTATAGAATAAACAGCACTGGCAAAGTAAACTGGCGCTCTCAAGCACTGAGATCGCTACACGAATCAGTGCTTGAACACGATCAGCTAGCTATGACAACAGACGTCATGCTTCCACAGTGTAGCTTCACAAGAAATTACACAGTGGAACTGCCGAGCAGAGAGGATTGGGCAAGCAACCTCATTACTTGCAAGGCTGGAAGCCTGATCTGGTTTACAGACGGATCCAAAATGGGTGAGAATGTAGGATGTGGAATATTTGGCATTAGCCCGAAATTCAGCAAAAGCTTGAATCTGGGTAAATATGCCACCATATTCCAAGCGGAGGTATACGCCATTATAGAATGTGCGGAAGCCAACCGTCAACGAAACTACATAAATCAATTAATTCTGATTTACTCAGATAGCCAGGCAGCTCTTAACGCCTTGAACTCGAATACAATAAATTCGAAACTGGTAAAAGACTGCGTTAACAAACTAAATGACCTGGGGCAAAGGAATAAAGTTATTCTGAGATGGGTACCGGGTCATTCTGGAATTACTGGCAATGAAAAAGCCGACGAACTTGCAAGGACTGGGGCTCAGGGTCATCAGATAGGACCAGAACCTTTCTGTGGTATCTCAAAGAACCAGGCCATGCAGACCCTTAAGGGCAACCTATTTGGCGATTCAAAAAAGCACTGGTTGTTACAACCAGGACTGCTACACGCCAAATCTCTTATAGAAGGCTACTCACAAAAACGAACTGCCGAGCTTCTTGAGCTTAGCAGGACGAACATCTGTGCGATAGCCCGCGCCTTAACCGGCCACTGCAAATTAAACAGGCACCAATTTCACATGAAACTGAGTGACACTGATGTTTGCAGGTACTGTAATCAGGAGAGGGAGACGCCTAAGCACCTGTTGTGTGAATGTGGGCCCCTTATCCACAAACGGAGTATCCATCTGGGTCGACACATTATTCGCCCGGAGGAGATTAAAACTCTCAAAGCTAGGAGTATTCTGGACTTCCTGGAAGCCTCCCGGCTAAAAGAGTTACTCTAACAAGGTGGCGAGTCACAATAGATCTTTTAGGTCGCAGTGACTACATCTCCTACACTATGGGAGATGCATAGCCCCTTTTCTTCAAAATAATAATAATAATAACTTAATGTTACCAAACATAAATAGATAAAAGATGATATTATCGATTGAAGTAATTTGTATTTTAAAATTATAAATCAGGTTAGGTACTTTTAGGACCACCCTCGTGAACTTTCGGTTATTTTCAGGTAAAAAAAACATGATCACAGTGGTTATTTTTAAAACCGAAAATACATGTGAAAAGAATAAAGATAATGATAAGAATAGACATCTTTTGTTTTGACCATGATGCCTTTTCGATCACTATCAGCAAGTAAACAATGGTTATGCGGGTATTTTTTAGATAATTGAAGTTGAAAAGTCTATAGAATGAAGTATAAAACCCTTTTGTTTCGAAATCAATACAGCAATAAAACTACTTTCTACTTGTAACTGGCTGTGCATTTTGGATGTAGACTGAAATTGCTTTGTTGCTTGGTATTGAAACATCGTGCCACAAACATGGTAGGAAATTGGTACGCTACTAAAGAAGCCAATTATTATAAATATTTTATTTAAAAGGGTCAGATATATTTTAAAATAAAAAACACAAAAAAATGGAAACTACGTTACATATGGGAACATATAACGTGGGACAAGATTCAAAATTAAAATATTGCCTACTAGTTTTTGCCCGCGGCTTCGCCGGTGTGTATCAAATATAGCCTCTGTCATTCCGGAATAAAATAATAAAAAAATTAATTGACAATCGGAGCAGTACTTTCAGAGATTACATCTTAAAAAAAAAAAAACAAAAAAAAACAAACTTAACCTCTTTATAATATTAGTGTAGATTTTAATTTTATGCATTTAATCTAATAATCGGATTTTGTAGTAAAATGATTTCCATCTTCATAATAACATAGTATATTAGAAGCTTCTGCTCAGCCTTATCTGATATAAACTCGTGCTTGACTGCGATCCCACCTGATGGTAAGCAGTGATGCAATCGTTGATGTTGAGGCGCTCTAGTTTATTAAGAGACTATTCTAGCCTTGAACACACTATTATACTCACATGATAGTACTACCTCTTTAGGGAATCAGGAGGGGCCCATCTGGGTCGAAGCCTACCGGGGTCGGGGTTATCCGAAAGGAAACTAGAGCCCCGGTATGAAGGCTAGAAGGAACGGCGCTGGGTTTTTAGTCAGTAAGAGACTGACACTATCTCCCGCTCCACCCAAGAGCGGGTTTTGTCAACGATGATATTCGCCGTCGACAAAAAAAAAATCATCGTAGTATCATGCGAGGCCAGCATACCAAATTTACGTAAACAGTGGAAACTTTCGCAAATTTACGTAAACAGTGGAAACTTTCGCACATGTGTTTTATTATAGGTAACTCCTGGAACAATTACGGCACATGTTTACTACACCCAATCTGGGAATAAAGGAAAACGTTGCGTAACGTAACGTTATATCTATGGCATAAATTCGCGTTACGTAGTTAAATATCAGATTTTGTTGGGTATCGCTAATTACTTTCTAGTGTTAGCAGAGCATAAATAATTATAATTATAGGTGAGGTAGAGGTACTTATGTGCAGATTATTTCTTCAAAGGACGGTTTATATAACATTTCGGTAATTTTCAGCTACTCGATTTATAGTCTAGATTTACCCAAACCTTTAGGGTCACGGAGAATTCACGCTGAAAGGGAACGAAACCGTGGTCCTAGAACGCAAAGAGAAATTGAAGTTCGGTTGTGCCACATTACCAATCTTAGTTTTAGAGCTAGAATAGTTAGTACTTCTTTCACGGATAAGCTAAGTTATTGCTGAGTTTAATGGTAGGCAAGTTTTTTGAAGGATTGACTACGGGAGCCATGGTGAAGAAAAACTTAAACTTAATTTTTATTTGAGATCTCTCTCCCATCCACTAATCATCAAATAACTTCTTCCTCTATGGGTGGAGCGAGAAGGTGGTGCGTGTCAGACCTTTACTGACTAAAACCCACGTGTGTTCCTTCAGTTGCTCTTTGCGTTCCCGGGCCGCGATGACCCTTTCGAACATCCCGCAGCCCTAGTGGACCCAAGTACGCTCGCTCTTGCTACGCCTGTTTATGTGTATATTTATTCTACGAACCACCAAAGCCAACAAAAAACAAAAAACCGGTGTCTTGTGCCAAATCATTATGTAATTAAAACATTTCAAAAACCGATAACCCCGTTACCGTTGGAAATCACATCACATTTAAATTAGCAACAAACTCGTTAGATTTTAGAATTAGTATTTCAAGGCAGCAATATTATAATGTAATGAGCGCTATGTACTGTCTTAATTATCATGTACATCAATCCTTTAGTAATTAAGATTGTTTATAAAATTTATGATGCATGTGATTTGACCCTGTTGGGGCTGGAGGAATTTTTGAAAGTTTTCCGTGGCCATAAAATGCAAAGCGCAACTGAAGGACATAGGTTCGTTTTAGTCCTCTCGTTCCACCCTACGGGAGTAGCAATTTGATGATTTCCCATCCCAAAAAAATTTTATAGTAGAGATATGTCTAATTGTCTATATTAACGGTTCCGTACTCAAAATCAAAAACATTTATTTCCAATAGACCATTTGCAAGCCCTATAGTCAAATGTCGGTCAGTCCAAGAAAAATGAAGCTAAATTGCACGTTCCAAAGCGTAGATCCCAGCGTAATCTATATTAATATTGTTACGCCGATAAAATTTCAACACGTCATATCTCCGACAAATTAAAGAGTAGCAACGAATAATTAAAACGCATTACTGTTCGAAAGCTCTAGAACCAAAGTACCTACCTAGCCTGGCAAGATCTGGAACATTCCGTCTTAAGTACTTGTCGTACCTACTATTTAGTAGGTATGTAATCTGTAGGTATCTGTAGGTGGATAAGGGAAATGGTACTTTCCGCCATTCACAATAGAGTCGAAATTTGCGTGAGTGACTCGCGAAGGACAAAACAACAAAATTGATTTATGGCCCCGCGATGCGACTCTATTGTTCTGGAACTATCCTGAGACGTCAGTATCTAGAATTTTCTTTGCTCCGCGTATAAATACGAGCCCCCGAACGGAAGTGAGTCAGTTTTGATTTCGACTGCGAACGAGAGCGATCTACCTAAGTGTGCCAAGTGATTTTATCTAACGACCGAGGCGATAGTATAACGGAACTCTAGTGCTAACTGTGATTTGGATTATTGTTGACTGGACTAATTATTTATTGTTTGTGGTAAATAAAGTTCTTTATTGGTAAATCGGCATTTAATTACCTACGTACGTAACAACTGGTGTCAGAAGTGGAATGCCGTTACCACAGAAGGACGACGAACAGCGACCACGAACAAGGAGGCAAGCAGAGATGGATGCTGCACGTCATCGTATGGAGGAGGAAGATCAGGCTAGTATGGGAGCAACGGCAGCTGCTGAGGTGCCACCAGGACCATCCTCGGAATTGAACCTCGCGACGGTGTTGGCCGCTATGCAAGCTAGTATGGAGGCCAACCAGCGTAAGCTCCAGGACCTAATCGCGGCTAACCAAGAAGAAGCTCGCCGCGAATTGGAAGCCACTCGCCGCGAACAGGAAGCCGCTCGCCGCGAACACGAAGCCGCTCGCCGCGAACAGGAAGAAGCTCGCCGTGAACAGGAAGAAGCTCGCCGAGATCAAGAGGCTAAGCAGAACCTGATCCTCGATAAAATCGACCACGGCCTCGTTACGTTGGGTGAGAAGGTAAAGAATCTCACCTTAGAGGTCAAGGAGGTTTCCGCCCGAGCTGATAGCCTCGAAACAAGAATTGATGGCCATGAAGATCGACTACTGAACATCAATAAAAAAATTGTCAAGCTCGAAGCACGCGAGCCCGTCGTTGCTGTTGGCTCACCATCGCACACCCCCTGTGCATCGGCCGCAAAATTTGATGTGCCGCGTTTTGATGGCACGTCTTCCTGGACGGCATTTAAGTACCAATTTGAGACATTGGTTGAAACAAACCGCTGGGATGATAAGCAGTCTTTTGCGGCATTAACTTTGGCTCTACGAGGGGACGCTCTGCTGGTCCTAGAGAACCTTCCTCCGAACAGCAGGACATTGGAGCGTCTCATGGAGGGATTAGACACTCGTTATGGAGACAAGCACCTCGAGCACGTTTTCCGCGCGCAGCTTCGTGAGAGAACGCAGAGGTCGAACGAGAGTCTCCAGCAGTGGGGAGTCGAGGTTGAACGGCTGGTTCGGCGTGCATACATGTCAATGACACCAGAGACGGTGGAAGTAAATCTGGTGCAAGCATTCATCGACGGTCTACGGGATACTGAAGTCAGAGCTACGGTGCGACTCGGACACCACCAAACTCTAAAGAGTGCGATGGCTCACGCTTTGGAAGTGGAAGCCGTACGACAAGATTCTCGTACGCACAGAGTTCGGGAAATGGTAGTCTCGCCTACAACACAGCCACGTCACAGGGAAGTGGTGGCTTCTTCTTCGACAAAGTCCCGCTATATTCCGACGTGCTACGGGTGTGGGGAAAAAGGGCACATTCATACCGATTGCCCCAAGAGGAAGAGGGGAAGTGTGGACTCCGGAACTCAAGTTAACGAGGAGTCGTTAAACTAAAAGTCGCCAGGGCCGCGGGGCGGGTGCTGGCTGGTCAACTGAAGGCCCCAACCATCACCATCAATCAAATTCACGACGGAAATAGTTTGATCATCGAAGGGACGCTGAATCATGGTGCTTGCAATTTTACCGTTGACACCGGGGCGTCTCGAACAATTGTAAGACCTGAGTTGCTGAAACGAACCATCTCGTGGCAAAGAAAGTCTCCATCCTGCCAACTTCAGACAGCAACCGGCCAGTCAGTCTCCGTCCTCGGTGATACAGAAATCGAGTTTGAAATCGGTGATCGAGTGTACAACCAGCCTGTGTTAATAGCGAATATTACCGACGATTGCATACTGGGTCTGGATTTCTTGCGGAACAATCGATGTATCCTGGACATCGATAGGGGAGTATTGAAATTCCCAGATCAAGAAGTCTTCCTGCGAGGAAATAACTCATGCAACATCTATTGTTTAAAGAATGTTACACTGGCTCCAAGAACCGAAACCTTAGTCGAAGTAAAATTTCCTAAGAAAATCAGGCAAACAAGATGTGTTTTGGTTGAAGATACTGGCCGGCACCCGGAGCTCATCACCGCGAGAACATTAGTAATGACGAAAGGGAGATCCAAGGTAAGGATTGTGAACCTTGGGAAAGAAGAGGTCCAACTGAAGAAAAACAGTGTTGTTGGGAGATGTGAAGGAGTGAATTATCTCCGGCAAATCAATACATCTTCAGTGCAACAAGACGCAATAAAAGGTGAACCTGATCACATCCAGCAACTTCTGGAAAATTCTAAGAGCAATTTGTCGGCTTCGGAACTACAGCAAGCCAGGGAATTTCTGCTACGTTTTCGAGATATCTTTGCAACGGGAAAAGACTGCGGAAGAACAGGTCTCGTCAAGCATGAGATAGATACAGGTGATGCTAGACCAATTAAACAGAGACCGCGCCGTATACCCTGGGCTAAGGAAACTGAGGTAGCAGAAATGGTAAAGGACATGGCTGATAGCGGAATAATTGAACCTTCTACGAGCCCATGGTCTTCTCCAGTCGTTCTGGTAAAGAAGAAGGACGGCAGTACCAGATTCTGTGTGGACTACAGAATGTTGAATAATGTGACGAAGAAGGACAGTTATCCCTTACCGAGGATTGACGATACGCTGGATATGCTCAGTGGTATGAAGTGGTTTTCAACCATTGATTTGAAAAGTGGCTATTGGCAAGTGGAGATCAGCGAGAAAGATAAAGAAAAGACAGCGTTCAGTACTGGCATTGGCAACGGCCTGTGGCAATTTAACGTAATGCCTTTTGGGTTGTGCAATGCTCCAGCGACATTTGAACGCCTCATGGAGAGAGTCATGGTGGGCCTTCTTGGTGACGTCTGTCTTGTTTATTTGGATGACGTCATTATAATGGGTCGCACTTTTAAGGAAAACCTAAGGAACATGGAGAAAGTGTTCACCAGGATACGAGGGGCTAACCTAAAACTAAGCCCGAAAAAGTGTGCCCTGTTCAAGAAGGAGGTCAGCTACTTGGGACATGTAATTTCCGCTGATGGAGTGAGAACCGACCCTGAGAAGATAAAGGCCGTCCAACAGTGGCCGGTTCCTAAGAACAAAACGGAAGTACGTGCATTTCTCGGGCTGTGCACATACTACAGACGGTTTGTTAAGAGTTTTTCGGACATTGCAAAACCGTTACACCAGCTGACTGAGGAAAAACGAGATTTTATCTGGGACAAGAACTGTGAGTCAGCATTCAACGAGCTAAAGCAACGGCTATGTGAAGCGCCTATACTGGGGTATCCGAGCAGAGACGGAAGATTTGTCGTTGATACTGATGCCAGCAACACGGGAATTGGAGGAGTGTTGTCACAGGTGCAAGGTGACAGACAGGTCGTGATCGCTTACTTCAGTAAGGCACTTTCAAAGCCAGAACGGAACTACTGCGTGACTCGACGAGAACTGCTGGCTGTGGTAAAAACCTTGCAGCATTTTCACAAGTACCTCATAGGAAGGCAGTTTACGTTGAGGACGGATCACGCTGCATTGAAATGGCTTCTACAATTTAAAAACCCGGAGGGCCAAGTCGCAAGATGGCTCGAGCAGCTGCAGGAGTTCAACTTTGTGACGGAACATCGCAGTGGAAAAGGGCACAATAATGCTGACGCCTTGTCGCGACGTCCGTGCAATGAGGACTGTAGACACTGCCAACAGAACGAAGCCCGAGAACACGTGAATTTAATTAGGACTGAAGGCAACTTCAAGAAGTCCCAGGAAGAAGATGAAGATATTCGACCTATACTGGACTGGAAGCGTAACGGAACTAGGCCTCAGTGGAGTGAAGTATCGTCACATAGTCCCGTCACAAAGAGCTACTGGGCACAGTGGGACAGTTTAGTCCTAGAAAATGATGTGCTTTGTAGGAAATGGGAATCGAACGATGGCAAGGAGGTGACCACACAAGTGATAGTACCACGATGTGAAGTGGTCCCCCTGCTACAAGAAATACACGATGGTGCTTCTGGAGGACACCTGGGAATTAAGAAGACTCTACTGAAAGTGAGACAGCGGTATTACTGGCTCAATTGTAGAGATGACATAGAGCAATGGTGTCGGAAATGTACAGCGTGCGCATCTGTGAAAGGACCACAGACTAGAAGCAGGGGCAGGCTTCAGCTGTACAATGTGGGAGCCCCCTGGGAACGCATTGCCATCGACGTCGCTGGACCTTTCCCAGTTACGGATGACGGAAACAAGTACATAGTGGTGATCCAGGACTACTTCACAAAGTGGCCCGAAGTCTTCGCCATACCCAATCAGGAAGCGACGACAGTGGCGAAGAAGGTGGTCGAGGAAGTAGTATGTCGGTATGGCGCACCTTTGGAAATCCATTCCGATCAAGGCCGTAACTTCGAATCTGCGCTGTTCCAGGAAATGTGTACTCTTCTGGGAATTTATAAGACACGCACAACACCTGCGCATCCTCAGTCGGACGGAATGGTGGAAAGGTTTAACCAAACCCTGGAGAATCATCTGGCTAAGGTTGTCGATGACCATCAGAAAGACTGGGACCGGTATATTCCACTATTTCTGATGTCGTACCGATCGGCAGTGCATGATAGCACGGGACATACCCCAGCAAGAGTGAATTTCGGCAGGGAAATGAGACTTCCAGTCGATGCCATAACTGGCGTGCCACCTGACAAGACTAAGCCAGTTACGGACTACGTAAGTGACCTTCAAGATCAATTGGACGAAGTGCATAAACGAGTACGTGAGAATAGCATGAACACCAGCGTTAAAATGAAAACGAGATACGACCGTAATGCCAACGCCCAGGGATTTGAGGAAGGTGCACTGGTTTGGCTCCACAACCCGCTTCGACGAAAAGGGAAGTCGCCGAAACTTCAAGCTCGATGGGAGGGACCTTACACCGTACTAAAAAGGATCAACGATGTAACCTACCGCATCAAGAAAGGGTTAAGAGGGAAGCCTAAGGTTGTCCATGTGGACAGATTGGCGCCTTATCACGGATCTAATAATGCTCGGGACGAGCATGACTAAGAGGGGGGCACTGTTACGCCGATAAAATTTCAACACGTCATATCTCCGACAAATTAAAGAGTAGCAACGAATAATTAAAACGCATTACTGTTCGAAAGCTCTAGAACCAAAGTACCTACCTAGCCTGGCAAGATCTGGAACATTCCGTCTTAAGTACTTGTCGTACCTACTATTTAGTAGGTATGTAATCTGTAGGTATCTGTAGGTGGATAAGGGAAATGGTACTTTCCGCCATTCACAATAGAGTCGAAATTTGCGTGAGTGACTCGCGAAGGACAAAGCAACAAAATTGATTTATGGCCCCGCGATGCGACTCTATTGTTCTGGAACTATCCTGAGACGTCAGTATCTAGAATTTTCTTTGCTCCGCGTATAAATACGAGCCCCCGAACGGAAGTGAGTCACGCTCACAGAGCACGTACAATCTGTCCTGAACGATTGTTCAAGGGAGATCCCGGCGACAGAGGACTGTCGCTGGAAAATCCCGGACGATGTACGGGCTCTGATGACCGAGAAGAACGCTGCTATCCGCGCGTACAGCTCTTTTCCCTGCGTCGCTAACAAGGCTCACATGCGTAAATTACAGCGTGCTGTAAAGAAGCGCATGATCGAGCTGCGTTCTGCCCGCTGGGAAAAGACGCTCAGTGAACTCGAGCCCACCCACCTCGCCTTCTGGCAACTTCAGAGGAAGCTTCGCTCCTCCGAAGAGTCCACCATGCCCCCGCTCACCCGCCCCGATGGAAGCGTCGCTTTTGACAATTCCGAAAAGGCGGAATGCCTAGCCGACAGTCTCGAAACCCAATGCTCGCCTAGCACTCTCCTAGTAGACCAAGCTCACATCGATATTGTGGATGCTGAAGTCGAACGAAGAGCCTCCCTTCCTCCGGTCGAAGACCCCGACAATCCACTGGCCCCCGTCACCCCCGACGAGGTAGTGGAGATAGTCAAAAAGCTTCAGCCCAGAAAAGCCCCTGGAGCCGACGGCATCACGAACAGAGTATTCAAACTCTTCCCCCCCCAACTCATTGTGCTAATGACCGCCATCTTCAATGGCGCATTGAGCAACAACATGTTCCCCCAAGCTTGGAAGCAGGCCACCGTCATAGGTATCCCCAAACCAGGCAAGCCCAAGTCTGACCCCACCAGCTACCGCCCCATCAGTCTCCTAAACGTTCTCGGCAAAATCTACGAGAGGCTTATTTATAAGCGGCTCAAAGACTACGCCGAAACAAAGGGTCTCATCCCCAACGA
Source organism: Mythimna lalbum (assembly GCA_949319445.1). Lineage (NCBI taxonomy): Eukaryota > Metazoa > Arthropoda > Insecta > Lepidoptera > Noctuidae > Mythimna > Mythimna lalbum. The sequence goes on along the minus strand of OX439357.1, from coordinate 9,935,466 downwards.
GCAATTCGGGTTCCGTACCGAACACTCGTGCATCCACCAAGTCCACCGCATCGTAGAGCACATAAGCGTTGGTTTCCAACGTAACGCGATGACGGGCGTCTTGTATTTCGACATAGCGAAGGCTTTCGACAAGGTCTGGCACAATGGCTTATTATATAAGCTTTACCAACTCGGCGTGCCTGACCGTCTCGTGCTCATCTTGCGAGACTTTCTGTCGAACCGTACCTTCCGCTATCGCATCGAAGGAGCGTTGTCCTCCCCTCATCCGATTAGGGCAGGAGTCCCTCAGGGCTCCGTAGTTTCCCCTCTTGCCTTCACGCTGTTCACCAGCGACATTCCCCAAGACAAAAAGGCCCAGTTGGCTCTATTCGCTGACGACACGGCCATTTATTGCTCCGGTCGTGACCCCAGGGCTATCGCTCGAAACCTTCAAAACTCCGCAAACCATTTGGGTGAATGGTTCCGGAAATGGAGGATCGAGGTTAACCCTGATAAGAGTCAGGCGGTTCTCTATCGGAGACCGCTTAAAACCGTTCTCCCCCCCCCTCCGATCACCATGTACGGCAAGCCGATCCCCTGGGCAAAGCAAGCCAAGTACCTCGGAGTGATCTTAGATCAGAACCTTTCCTTCGCCGAGCACATAAAGCAGGCTCGCTCGCGAGCTGCTTTCGCTCAAGGTAGGCTTCACTGCATGATGACTGCCCGCAGCAAATTGTCACGCAAGTGCAAATTGCGCCTCTACACCGCAGTCATCCGCCCGATCTTGACGTACGCCGGTGCGATCTTCGCACATGCCAAGGCCCGTCACATCCACCGGATGCAGACCCTCCAAAATCGTATCCTCCGTAGGATCCTAGGAGCCCATTATTACGTCCGAAATGAGAACATCCATTTGGATCTCAGAGTCCCCACCATACAGCAGTTCATGAAGCGCCTGTGCAAGCGCTTCTTTGACTCTGCTGTGAAACATCGAAACCCCCTCATCGTACGGGCAGCCCGTTACGAACCCTCCCGCATCTCAAAGATTCGCCGACCAAGGCACACTCTCGTGACCCCAGACGACCCCATCACCCTGCTCCAAGAGAGCCGTAGGGAAACCAGTACAGTTCGTAAACACTACAAACCGACATCCTTCAGGCCTCGCCGCCGAGGTCCGCCGCGAAACTCACGTAATCGTCCTCCCCGACTTTTGCTCGAGCCAGCCCGCGCCGCTGAGCTGTAGCTTTAAAAATTCCCTTAATAATAATAAATATTATTGTTTTTGCTCGATCCAGCCCGTCCCTTTGCTGCCCTCCCCCAGTGACGCCCTAAGCCGAGGCTCGTACCCCACAGGGGGTGCCCTTAGCGTTGTCACTTAAATTTATAAGTAGTTTTTAAGTAAGCCCTGGCTGGAGGCTTTGAATTTATTCAGGGCCGCCACAGGCAAGTTCGGTTGAGCAGACGACAACCTCAGAGGTTGACCTGCGAGAGGCCACACAAAAAAAAAAAAAAAAAAAAAGGAAGTGAGTCAGTTTTGATTTCGACTGCGAACGAGAGCGATCTACCTAAGTGTGCCAAGTGATTTTATCTAACGACCGAGGCGATAGTATAACGGAACTCTAGTGCTAACTGTGATTTGGATTATTGTTGACTGGACTAATTATTTATTGTTTGTGGTAAATAAAGTTCTTTATTGGTAAATCGGCATTTAATTACCTACGTACGTAACAATATTATAAAGAAGTAAAATTTTAAGTTTGTATGTAGGAGGTAATCTCTAGAAGTACTGGTCCGATTGCTAAAATATTTTCACCGATAGAAAGCTGCTTTATTCCTGAGTGACACAGGCTATATTTTATGTACGCGGGCGAAGCCGCTGGCAAAAGCTAGTCGTAGATAAAATGGGACACTATTACTAAAACTTTGCTGTCCGTCCGTCTATCACTACGGCTGTATCTGAACTTTTAGTTGAAATTTTCACAGATGATCTATCTTTGTTGCCGTTATAACGACAAATAAGTAGGTACTAAAAACAGAAAAAAAACGAACTAAGTGGACTCCCATACCAACCGGTTTTTTTTAAATATTTTTGTTAGGGTTTTATTGTCCCTTGTAGGACATATTTATCACGCTGAATAACTCCTACATCTGTATATGTACTGAATTTAAATAAATAAATACTCCACCTGTTCTTAGCTTTAGAATAGCGACAATTTACGTAAATCATAAATTATCTGTATGATCTAGTGAACCTTGCAATAATGCAAGCAAGCGTGGTCCGGTTTCTAACCAGTGCGGGCGACATCGGGCTAGATAGCTGACCTTATCTGACTGCCGACCAACATTATACTACTAGTTTGTGCTAAACTAGCACCTGTATAGTTATTACTGAGTGTAGTGATCTAATCTAGTGTTTTATGAGTTAAAACCAAACGATTATTTGGAATTCAGGAGGTTTTTGGTGGCCCGTGTGCACGGAAACTAACACTATTTTCAGTTTATGCGAAACCTGAATATAGTTTGTTCAGAATCAGTAACTGAATGGATTCCAAGAGTTTTTACACCATGTTACTCGTATATTTTATTTCCAATTTTTTTTTTTAATGTCACAAGTTGGACACCACCGACACTACATGAGATGGTGGTCAAACGCAAACCTATCCAAAAAAAAAAAACTAAGTACAATACAGGTCAGGGCAGGTCATAGCGGGTATTAGGCGCCAGCAAATACCTGGGTGCAAATGTAAAACACCGTCGCCTAAATGGCCCGGTGACTATGTATTTTTGCTGACAAAACAAGCTTATAATAATTATAACTTAGTGATTTTTGATGATGATGACATGACAGTTATGAAATTTTGTACATAAGATTCTTTAAATAAAAATGCTAGACACGTTTTAGGTTTCGCATATACTAAAACTAAGGTTGTACAGTCTTTGTAAAAGTTGACCTTGTCTGACTGCCAACCAACATATTAGATTTTGTGCTAAACTAGCACCTATATAGTTATTACTGAGTGTAGTGATCTAATCTAAGTTTTATGAGCTAAAGCACAGGATTATTTGGAATTCAGGAGGTTTAACACAGAGTTTCTTTGTAAAAGTTTGATGATAGGTGATTTGAATACAGGATTGTTAGGCCAACCCGGTAACTTAAGTTTAAGTTAAACGTATCACGAAAACTAGTCTTAAATTATGGTACTACAACACTGAAAATACTTCAACAATTTGTATGAACTTTTCGGGGAAGCAAAGCTAAATAACTACAGTACAGGTTTATAATATTCTAGCTTTTGCCTGAGGCTTCGTCTGTGTACATAAAATATTGCCTTTGTCATTCGGGAATAAGGCAATTTTCTATCGGTGAAAAAATTTTAACAATCTGACCAGTACTTCCAAAGATTGCCAAGAAATTTTACGTCGTTATAATATTAGTGTAGAAGTGTAGATTGTACTGGTCTATATCTCATTCAACAGGATTTATCTCCAAGTTCAAAATCGACCCCTTGGAGAGCAATACAAATATTCCACAGGATTAAAGTTGTGGCTTAGCTCCATTGGTCTCCAAGGCGACGAAATTCAAAGATATAAAGGGCGTTCATCTCTTCTATCGACAATCGGTCAATAGAAAGATGTGACAAAGGCGTATTTCGTTCACACTGCCACGCAGTTAAAAAAAGTTAAATGTTATATTAAAACATTAAAATAGTACAGAATTGAGAAACCTAAACATTTCAAGCGTAGTATACTTGAAACAACTGTATCGTAATTCGTAACAGTCAAAAGGGGCAAATAGAAACGCAGAGGTAAATAGAAACAAAATTTTGATTAGGATTTTTACTTTGATACCATATTTTTAGTTTCGAGAAAACAATGATGTTTTTAATATAACATTACAATAATAAATTTGAGTACTCAAATGCACGCAAACCATTTTTAAATAACCTGAAAATCATTATAAAAGTTATGTTTCTATTTACACAAGCGTTTCTATTGACCCTGATTGATGGTATTTGCATTTTTCTTCAAGAAACTAAGCGCTGTTAGAAAACAAGAAAAACCCACAAACATTAAATCAGTTTCTAACATAATTATATCAAAACACTTACAATTTCCTCAATAGATACGTCACTAATTGAATCAATCCAAACTTTCTCCTATCAACCTGCTAATCAAGCCGTTTAGAACTACACAGTTTACATACAAATGAATGTACCGTGCAAGTCACTGATTTATATCGCCAGCTAGCATAATTAGCGCATTACCCAGCAGTCCAGCACCTAGACAGACTGTTTAAGGACAGAATCACCTATTAGCCGTTTAGAGGCAAAGTCGGCTAAGGCAAAAGTAGGTAGGTGTGTACTTTTCGAAGGCATAGGATTGTTTAGAACAAGACAATGCAGTAATAGTGACAGGTTGATAACCTTCGAGACACGGCTTACTATTGTTCTTGTGACTACGTGGAAAGATAAGTTAATGATATCATTTCTACTCCCCCTCCTCCCCCCAAGCACTTCTGGATAGGTAGGTATAGCTATGTTATAAACCCACTCAAAGTGCTCTGGATTTAGCTAGTTACCAGTAATTTACATGGAGCGACAAGATTATTATATTGGATAGAGATCTAGTCGCGTTTTGTAGAGACAAACAAGTAACTAGACAACACAATAATTCTAGACAAGATTTAGGGGCTTCTGACTTCTGTCAAACAGACACCAGCACCCAGGTGGGATCATGGTCAAGCACTAGTTTATATGAATAAAAACGGTTTAACGGTTTAACGTGCTTTCCCGGGCACTGAAAGAACTCTATAAGAGATAGTGACTTATCCAAGGATAGACCTCAGTAATCGTTGTTTAACCCTGAAGACAACCGACCCACGGCTGTTATTATTTAGACACGAGCACTTCCTTTGTTTCAGGGTTAAAAAAACTCTGTGAACATTGAATGGTCAAATGCAAGACACATTTGTGAGGAAGTATCGGATCATTGTGCGATTTCTGTCGAAGATTAACGAATGGAGCCGAAGACAGCCGAGTCTAATGAAAATTGAAATATGCGCACGCGACGACGTTTTAGATAGTCGTTTAGAAATTCATCCGTTATTGTATAAGAGTGCAGTATAATAATAATTAAACAATTATGATAATATCTAAAATTCTGCATCAATATCTGAAACGGCTGTAATAAAAAAGTTACGATCACATTTATGGCGCATCGGCGTAAGTTTATAAGTCTCTACTTCAGAAAATTCTATATCAGAAAGTTATTAGTACAGAATTCCTAAGATCTGAATGTTCTAATGGAACTCCTTGTAATATCAAAGATCATTTAAAATAAAGTCACTAATGACCACATTTATTGGATTCCAGCAACCGTCACAATCCTGAACATACTGTACATTGTAGCTAGCGATAAATTCTTCAGTAATTGTTGGGACGCACTCGCCATCAATCAATAGCAGTTGGGTGACTCTTGCGCACGCAAACGAGTCACGTTTTAATAAATGAGAGGCGGATACGATTACCACGCGGCTGCATCTAACATTCTAGCTTGATTTGCAGTTAACAATGTGCGGGGAAATTTTGACAGAAGACTTCTTCGTGAGTCAGAAGACAGTATACAAGCTAAAGAAAACTGCGCAGCACGCCTAGCAATTGGAAAGCAAATTGAATAGCTCACTTGTGGATTGTAACAGCAAAAATATGGAAATATACAGCAGGATAATAAGTATGGTCTCTGTCAGGGTTGGGTTATGGTAGGCAATAGTCCGAAAGATTTGCCGTGGCAATGGGTAGCTCGCCGTCCGGCTGTCCGGTATCGACCGAGTGATCGACGGCACGTAGTTTTTCACTTAGGACGGATGCCCGCTAGAGCCATGAAGAATTTCTGAAAGGGTAACCGAGGTCCTGGAACTAGTATTAGTCAGTAAAAGTCTGATACTTCTCTCTCCACTGAGAGCAATCATTTGATATCTACCCAAGTACAGAGAAAGAATAATAATATGATCAAATGCAATTCAATGTAGAAGATTGGACAAGAGACGCATTTAGAAATAACGAGGGCTTTTGTAGTAAGACATATTTCCGTCATATTAGTAGTTAGTTTATTTTATAACAAAGTAAACAGGCGTGTTTCGTTCGTCACTAGTGTGAGTAGTTGTTATCAAACACGTCAGAACACGATCATACACAAAGTACTAAATACAGCATTGCTGGGTGTAAACGACCCGTGAAGGACAGTTCACTTCCAAGTATTGTCAATTGTGTGTTGTTCTATGTTTCTATAAAACTGTTTTATTCTGGCTACAAGCAAGAGGCTGTTAGGAAATATTCAGCTATGATCAACACTTTAGAAAGAGGAAAAGTATACGCACATGCTGTTCATTTGAAAATCTGAACAACGAAGAGAAAAATCATTGAAGGAGGTCTAAGTACTTGGGTGTTTCTCTGCATGGCTGCTTTTTACAAGCTTTGTTTTTTGCTTGCAATGTTGGTTTATGATTTTCATATCAAACCTTGCAAATAACTTAGAAACGGTTACTCCTAACCGATTGAGCTGAAATTTTGCAGACATGTTCAGTTTGGATTTTAATTTATACCTATATCATGTATGGCGCACAATAAATCCAATATGGCGGGCCATTTTTTTAAATGTTGTTTTTTTACATTATCTTATTTTTTTATTTTTTGTTGGTGTGGTAAAATAAGAAAGGTACACAGTTAATAAATAAAATAATTAGCGAAACACAAACTAATTATGAGCTCCGTACCAATTTAAAGTTGCAAACATAACCACAACAAGCGTCAGAAAGGCGAATGACGAGGATACCTTTGGGATTCAAATTAATTACAACTCTCACCTTGTACGTACAAGTATACTAGCTACAGCCCGTAACTTCGTCCGTGTCTGTTCACAATTCCATGGTTTTCATTTTATTGCGTGAAACCCTAATTTTCAAAAATATAATTAGCCTAAGTTACTCTTTAAAACATTAGCTATCTGCCTGCGAAAGTTCCATCGGTCAAGCCATTTCAGAGATAAGCCGAAACACAGATAGACAAAATCATTCAAGGTAGTAACATATTTGAATGGCGCCGTTTAGTTATCACTACATAGTATAAAACAAAGTCCAGTCTGTCCCTATATCCCTATGTACGCTTAACTCTTTAAAACTACGCAACAGATTTTGATGCGGTTTTTTTTTAATAGATAGAGTGATTCAAGAGGAAGGTTTATATGTATAATATTGCACCCGAGCGAAGCCGGGGCGGGTCGCTAGTCATAATAATACAATACATACACTATCGTTCAAAATACGTTTGGAAGCACATCTGAAATAAATAAAACATGGCCGACAATATGCGATAACTAGCTACAGATCATAGAAAAACTGGTAATAATTTTACAACCTTACACGATTATTTACAAAAAAAAAGGATTTATTAAATTTACACTTCACTTTTAGTTTGACAAAAAACGTGTTTTATGACTGATTTACTAAACCCCATGCGAACGCCGGCGCGTTCGCTCTCTAATAGTATTTCTATTGTCTCTAATTACGGCATTCGAAAGGTTAATCCGTCAGGTAGTATTTCGTTTAATAGCTACTTAAATCTGAGTACGCACTAAACGGAATTGACGACGCTTAATTCATGAATCCCCAAGCGACCACCGGTGGCCGCGCATCTATTGTCTTACTATTGTGTCTCTAATTGACGGTATCTGAAGGGTTAATTGCACCGTAAATACCAACTCTGAATGCAAAATCCATTTCAATAACTACAGTAAAAAGGGTGGTCCCAATGCCTAGGATCATGGGTTTTCCTTTCAGTAGTCAACATATGGCCCCAGTAGGCATCTGCCCTGCTGGGCGCTACTGTCTGCGGGTCTAAAGGGAAGTGTTACTGCTTGAAAATAAGACTAGAATCGCCAAAGGCATAAAAATTGGACAATAGATCAAAGGAAAGTCCTTTGGAGTGCAGAATCATAGGTTCAGATCAGTTCAGGTATTCGCATGCCAATGCGCCGATCAAAAAAAGAGAGAGGACTTCAGAAACATGTACCTACTGCATGGTTGAGGGTGTTTTTAATATCGTGCTGATTTCATCACGCATGCGGGATTATTGCTCCACATGCAGATGATTTCAAAATGCAAAAAAAAAAACGCGTCCCGCGTGCATATTCCGCGCATTACAATAAATACTTGTATGAAATTGACATTTGCGGGGGTTACGCTTACCGAGCAATCCCGCATGCGTGATTAAAACCGCACGATATTAAAACAAGACGAAGATGTTATTGACAGGGAGAAGTAAAGAGAGAGGCAAAAAATGTGGATCGGTGATGTATTATAATGAAATAAGAAAACATGTTGTCCCGGCGTAAAGTAACATGAGACAAAGGCAGGAAAAAAAGAAAATTTTGAAACAAGACACGCTAAACATTCATTCACAGACAACACAACTTCTGATGCGTAGCTACTACCCACGTTACAGTGAATGGACGTATAATGTAAAACTATGACGAAATGACCATTGGGCGTAAACGACCGACCTATGCTAATGAGGGTTGCGTAGACACACCAATCAACTTACATATACGCACTTCCAATACTCATAACCAAGACAACAGTATCTTTGTTAGTAAAGCGCGTTGAGACAAAAATGAGAGAAGTTACAATGCGTTCCAAATGAGAATAGGATCAACGGCCATGTTGTGACGTCACGATTTACTGTCAAATCGAGGTAAGAAATTTTGAAACTTAATTTTTTTTTAAGACCTTTGAACGAAAAAAGTATAATTAGAATCCAGGTCTTAAATTTTACTCATCTCAGAGTTTTTTAATTTTGACAAAATTTCATCGATTTGACAGTACGACGTCACGTTAAAACATCGCAATCGATCCTATTCTCATTTGGAACGCTACAGTACTGAGTACATGTTTCTTGGGTTAAAATTCCTTTGGACAAGGAAGTTGTTTGTAAGAGTCGTCTCATTTTCCTTGTTATGGTTATGTAAGTGTCAAATGAATGCGATGATGATTGCAGACGTGCTGCCACCACCGCTGTTTACGCAATAAAGTAATCTTGGAACGATGTTATTTTGTGGGCTTTCAGTTTATCTAACATTCCTGGTTTATGTACCTTTTAGTTCATGTCTTAAGACTAAAATAATATTCAAAGTTTTATTCATAAATTTAATAATTTAGAGCTTGTACACGCGTTGACGCGCGTTTTTATTAATTAAAGGTCTACAGGCTGCGTCTGACTCGCGTCTGTATATTATTATTATAGCGATAAAGTCGCGTCAACGGCGCGTTTAAAAAACGTGGTATGCACCGGCCTAAGGGCTTGGGTCCTCGACAAAAACTTGTATGTTTTTTTCTTTTCTTTTAGGCTTCGCATAGTTTGAGCATTTAGTATAGAAAAAAATGATCTCAACTCTCTTATTGCTAATCTTTATTTTCTATTATAACACGGATGTAATACACTCTGATGCTTTTGCAGTAATTGGCAACGAATATACCGAGCCAACATTCTCGGCAAGCTTCGCTGAGATAGGCAATCCCTACTAATATTATAAATGCGAAAGTAACTCTGTCTGTCTGTCTGTTACGCTTTCACGCAAAAACTACTGAACGGATTTAGAACAAATTTGGTATGTAGGTAGAAGAGACACTGGAATAACACATAGGCTACCTATAATTCCACTGCTGAGCACGGGTCTCTGCCCGCGCGATATAAACTGTAGTCCACGCGGGCGAAGCCGCGGGCGGAAAGCTGGTACTATAATAAAATACTCAGTTTCATTTATTCATATAGCGCCTGTTTCTATGATTCCACATATTGTCCAGTTCTGCAGACACTTGAGATACAAAACTACACCAATTTTACACCACAAAATCCACTAGGAATCAATTTGTGAATAAGACTTCATTAGCTCAATTTCAAAAGTAACAATCAAATAAAAGGGCTGTATTATCTGAGATACAAATGAATAAAAGAGTTTCACCCGTCCCGTTTCATCAATAAGCCAGTCTTTGTCAGTTTTCAAGACCCAATTTTATCGACCGATTGCGATTTCTAAATACCAAATTATAACCATAATTCTTCAGCGACATCCATATTGCATATTGTAAAAACCCAGACAGGAGCAATTGACGTCATATGCGAAATAAACAGGCTTACACGTGGGAACCGAGTTCATGGCAAATGGCGAGACCAGCCAGGAATTACCATAATGCTATGGTAATTGAACTAAACATTGTAACGAAATATATGTTTTCGTGGTGGAGTGAATAATATTGACAGTTTAGCTGTCTTTGTTTGAGCCTATTTACATATGTATCGGTTGGTTGGTTGTCTGATCGATTTTCCTGTTCGATTGAACTGAATTACAAATAGGCGAAAGAAACTTGAGATTTTATTCTAGAACCATATTTGTTATGACATGTGTCTCACTGATGATGGCGTATGGGTTGGATCATTCAGTCAAGCTGAGTTGAGGTACATTGTGAACGGATGCTGAGATTAGTCAACTCAACTGATTTTATTTTCTTAATTTATGAATCCCCAAGCGACCACCGGTGGCCGCGCATCTATTGTCTTACTATTGTGTCTCTAATTGACGGTATCTGAAGGGTTAATAAAAAAAATAGTGATAAAGTGAAAATCACTTTGTTTATTTATATTGATCTCACATAATACATAGAAAGGACAAGAATGTAATCACGAAATATTCTGATTGACACACAAATATCCTGATAGAATATCCTGGTGTCCATGCAGTTTCTTGTATATTCTTTTCCATAGAGGTCTACGTTTTCAAATCAGGTCTGTTTCTTAGTGAAAAGGGTCACCGAAAATGTGTATTCCATTCAAATGATTTTATTTTTAAGGACCTTCATGGGCACCTAAAAGCATATATTCATGTTCATTCAACATTAGTGCATGGTTCGAATTGGTCGTTTTCTATGGAGTACAACCGACAAGAAACGCCACGGTAACTCTTCAATAGCTTCTTTGATAAATTCATCTTCTGTATTCTTGTAAGTCTTAGAAGAATATTCACCTCTTCCTTGATAAGTTGAGACCTTTCAACATCCTTTGTAATATCAAATGAACAAACAGCTGCTGTACCGTTAGTTTCGCCTATTTCTACATCACTGTTCGCCAAGATAAACTACACAATATCTCTCTCGAGCAAGGCACTTAAACCTAGTCAAGTATAACACAATCTAGCTACCCAATACCTATCTCAAAACTGTTTCGCCTACGAAGCGAGCACTATGATGTACGAGGGTTGCCCAACATCTGGAAGTGAATCAATCATATTTTCACGCCATTGCCCTTGACGGAACCTCGCTTCGCTATCTGTGCGGTACAGGCGTACAGTGTGAAATGGGATGGTGTATTGGAACTTGGAAACCGCTGCAAGGGTGAACCCTTTTACCCATTTTAGGCATATTATTTTTAATTTATCCTTGATGTTGGCAATAAGACTGTAAAGTTGGAATAGGAATGGGCGGGATACATTTGAAGATATATGTATTAAGATGGGCCAGACTCGTCACATGGGATGTCTGTAGCTGTCTACCTGCTGGTGACGAAAACCTGTGGTTTCGCCACCGAGGTAGATATTAGAAACGGTTATTTTTTGAGCTGGAAAATGATCCAACGACTTTTTCCAATCGCACGTTTCTATGCATGGGACGGCTCCTGTGACAGCGGCTGGGGCGTAAGGACGTCAGTTCTCTCCTAATTGCGGCCATCTCCTTCGCGAGCATTACTGCTTCACAAAAGACAACCGCATCCCCTCCCCTCTTGCTCCGGACCATAGCCTGAACCAGGGGCCGGCGCGAGAAATCGCCGCCGAGATATTAGAGACGCTGCCGGAGCAGTGTCGGAAAGGAGAAATAAAGCGCAGAAAAAATGAAAATAATAGCAGAGACCTCAACAGTGGGACAGTACCTACCTATAATTTTATAGAAAAATGTTTATCTAAAATCATATTTACTGAAAGACAATAAAAGAAAACGTGACAACATTATTGTGACACAGGTGCATTTTTTAAGCAAAAGAGAACATTTTCCAGCAAATAGTGAAGAAAATTCAAAGAATTTTATGTTAAACCGTTCCGTCTAACAGTTTAACAACAAATGAAAGGATTGCATTTGAATAATAAATCGGACCACGAAGCACGCGAACAGTGTACTAGGACACAAGAAAAGTATTTTGTAGTTTGTAACTAGTCCATTGCTGTTTACTTGAACTATTGGCATATGGTTAGCAGTTGTAAGAACGCGACGTAGTGTATTTCCTAGTAATCCAACTTCGTGTTACGGACGTCTAGCTGTGACCACCTGGACCTAGACCATGACGTTTAAAGTAAGATTGTTTTAATCTTGTATCCAGTGTGGGTAAGAGACAGAGCTATACAAGTTGTCTAGCGCCATCTCTTACCCACACTGAAACAAGATTAAAACAATCTTACTTTGAACGTCATGGTAACCCCGCAGGTCTTCAATCGATGGAGGCAAGCTCGACGTGGCTTCATTAAAGTTTCATTGGTTGATTACTAACATGTCTGTGGAAGGTGTTTCGATGAGGCAGACTATGTAATTATTTCTTGTCGTTTTAGACATTACTTAGTCATGTGATACTTTGTCACAGCACTTTATTGGAATGTTGACATCTTACTCATAATTGAAGGGGTAAGTGGACAAAGGTCTTAACTACTATTACGATTCTCTGGTAATATTTCTGCTGTTAGCACATTTCAAATCTGAAATGTATAAGTATATGTTCTATACCGCAAAACGGGGTTAATAGGGACTTAGGGGTAAATAGAGACAAAACTTTGGTTTGGTTTTTCACTTAGATACCATAATATCGACCTCTAACAAAGCATCGATTTTTTAGAATACCAATTCATTAGTAAATTGATGTAGTTAAATACTGCAAAAAATATTCAAATATCGAGAAAATACCCTTTAAAGTTTTGTCTCTATTCACACCTGAGTCTCAAATAACCCCATTTTACCGATATTTTATTATAGTCATCAAGTGATTGACAGTTAAAACCTTTGCTAGCATCTGTAACTATGTAACGAATTATAATTGGGGTGTTTTAAATCTATGGATGGGTGGACCGATGATCTGGTGAAGCTTGCGGGAATCCGATGGATGCGGTACACACATGATGATCATCACAACAGTGGACGTCTATCGGCTGAAAAGCCATGGATCGATTTTCCAACAGTTAAAATCTATGTCCATGCAAAAAATGTCGGATTTTGTCAGATAACACCTTTGTCCATTTAACCCTTCAATTTTGTAGAAGTAGCTATTGCTAGCAGCATCGCCTGCGTGATATTAAAAAGATATTCCAAAGAAACATACTCTCGGGATAAAAAGTATCTATCCTATATACTACTTTATAACATGGTCTACCCGTGTACCAAGTCTCAAAACCGAAGTAGAAAAGAAGTAACAAATATACTAATTACTCGCAAATTTCGCCTTTATATTTGTAGGTATTTTAAAACTTTATGCACTAATAAAACCACTACAAAAGCGGACTAATGCCTTTAGGCATTTCCTGTTTAAGTTATAAATGTGAAAGTTTCTTTTTTTTGTATTAAATCTAAACAAGACACAGTTTAAATGCACAAACCATGCAAAGCAAAAAAAAAAGAATTGTTATATTGTACAATCAGATTAGTAAATCAATAGCCAAATATTATAAGAACTTCTACTTATATGCATTAGTAGTACATAAAAGACTACATCTATGTCGATTAGTAACCAAAGCATGTACACTACACAGCTGATAAAAATCAATACTAATTAATTACACATACATCGCACTTTCTTCGAAACGTGCTCAAAGCAAAAAGAAGTACTGTAGTATAGTAATGAGCATGCAACTACGCTTATCCTGAAAATAATGAATGCATACAGTACGCACTGATGCACGACAATGACTTTCAGTTTTACTATAGCGCCTTTGGAATCTGAACACAGTGATGGACACTGCAACAGCTAGTATTGACGCAAACTGTATACAAAGCCAAGCTAAAAATATACAGGGGTCAAAGGCATTCCAAAGACAAACAAAAATAATGCTACACACAAAGCACGTGAGTGTTAATATGTGACACATCAACATTTAGAAAGAGAACGTCACACAGGTATAGTGACAGAGATGGCGCTCGATAAAACCGAACATATGCTAAAACTCGAAGTATCACATTAACAATCGCGTACTGTTTAAACTACATCAAAAAGCTACACATTCCAAAATATTAGTCCAAAACATTGCAACCAGATAAAATCACTTGTGCTGGTATCGCATCAATACCCAACATTGCAACATCTAATTAGAGATTATTAGAACATATCAATGCGATAGCAACCGATACCATCTTAGAAATCTAACTAGAGCTGCACGTAACAAGACGAACCCGTTTTATCGAGTCGAACAATGAATTGCGATAGGACTGATGTAAGTGAGTGTAACTAAGAACTTCTTCTAGACATGTAACGTTAGATAAGAGAAGAACATGGCAGTTAGGACAATAGGTAGGTACGTAATTTTGCAAACTAGACGTATCAAGAAAAAAATTACATCATGTGGATACGAGGGGGGTTACCGTTGCTCGCGTCCGTAGGATTTACCACCTTCTCCTAGGCCCACCCTACACGTGCTCCCCGGGTGGTGCAAAAAGAGTAACAACGCCGAGCAACAGGCGGCGGTCAATTAACCTGTCTACAGGCAACCACAAACCTTGAGGAACTAAATTCCCTCTTAAAGTGTGGCAATAACACCCTGGGAAAGTGTTATTGATTATCTCCCAACCTTTTATTAAATATGGAAAAGTTAGATATGGATTGTGATTTGTCATGCGCTCCGGCTAACCCCCGGCGCCCTCTGGTATCCGGGCCAGGGGGTGTGAAATCTGCTACCGAAGTCTCCACAGGAGTAGGTGACCAGGCCCCTGTGGTAGATAATACTACTGGAAAACGTTTTGTACAGCAAACCTTTCATCCTTCGCTGTTCATTAATAAACCTAGAAGCTCCTCAGTAGGTTCTAAATCAAACTTGGAATTTGCACCAAACACCAAGAATTCCAACAACATTATAGACCTCACTAATGTGCCCACACCAGAAACTCAACTGCCTAATGTCCAACCGCCAGAATGGCAAAGAGTGCCGTCTAAGAGGAATAGTAAACGCCAAAAAGTTTCAGAGTCCCCCTCTCCTGAAAAAATTGAAACTACCAACAGATACAACACATTACCTGTAGACCAAAAAGAAATTCACCAGACAGAGCCCAGGGAAAAGAAACCGACTAAACCTCCACCTATAATCTTATATGGAGTTGAAGATGTAAATAAATTGACAGAATTGTTGGAAACTGTTGAACCTCAAGGCAACCTATACTCATACAAGGTAGTGAACAGAAACCAGTTGAGAATTAATTGCACGGAACTGGACACATACAAGAATATTCTTTCAATTATTCGTGAGAAAGGTCTGATAGGGCACACTTTTAATAGAAGGGAGGAGAAATGTTACAGAATAGTAATTAAAAATCTACATCACTCCACACCTCTTGAAGAAATTAAAACTGATATAGAACGAACAGGCAACCTTGTATCTGGAGAGATCATCAACGTAAAATTTGGCCCTAACAAGAAACCGACCTCAACCTTTTTCGTAAATTTACGACCTGGACCCCAAAATAAGGCAGTAAAAGAACTGAAATATATCTACCACCAAGCTGTAGTCATAGAGGACCCCAGGAAGAGAAAGACTGTTGTGCAATGCCAACGATGCCAACAATACGGCCACTCCAAGAACTACTGCATGCGCCCATACAGATGTGTCAAATGTGGGCAATCACACAAAACCTCTGACTGTCTGAAAAAAGACCGGAACACACCCGCTACCTGTGCTCTCTGTAACGGGCCTCATCCAGCGAACTACAAGGGATGTGATGTCTACAAAGAGATTCTTATTCGGAGAAGCAAAAGCACAGTACTTAGTAACGTAAAGCCACCCAGGATTGAGAAAATCGTTCCTGTAGAAAACATAGATCACGCAAAGGACGACTCAACTTTAAAAATAAACACCAATCTCAAAACTTACGCAAGAGCTTGTAAAGATGGTTCCACACCCGCTAGCCCTTTGGAAAATAATAACCAGTTGCTCATATCAGACAAGATCGAAACCATGCTCTTAAAACAAGCCGGCAAGTTCGACATGATCCTACAACAAATGACTACTCTGATGGGGCTCATAGCTAAGCTCGTCGATCGACTCACAAAGTGAATGCGTTTAGATTAGCTACCTGGAACATAAACGGCTTAGCTCCGAACAAACAAGAGGTTGAGCTCTTAATGTTGGAACACAAGATTGACATCCTTTTAGTAGCCGAAGCACATGGCACAAGTAATGTGAAGATACAATTTAAAGACCATCAGTGCTACATGACAAATCATCCAGATGAAACTGGCCATGGTGGGACAGCAATTGTTGTCAATAATAAAATAAAGCATCATGTTCTGCCAGAATACAGAACAGATTATATTCAAGCAACTACAATTGCCGTGGAAGACAGCACAGGATACATTGCTCTATCTGCAATATACTGTCCTCCGAAACATAAAATAAGTGATGACATGTTCTCAAGATACTTCCTCCAGCTTGGGAATCGTTTTATAGCTGGTGGTGACTGGAACGCTAAGAACACCTACTGGGGTTCTAGACTCACCACCACTAGAGGCAGACAACTCAAAGCAAGCATAGATAGTAATAATCTATTGACGTCATCCACCTGTGAACCCACTTATTGGCCCACAGACCCGAACAAAACGCCAGACCTCCTCGACTTCTTTATATTAAAGGGATTACCTAGGCACTACCTAAAACCTGAATCATGCTACGATAGCTCTTCAGACCACACCCCAGTTATACTTACCATAAGCACACTGATAATAGAATCTGAGACTATAGAGAAGCTGACAACAAAAGACACTGACTGGGAGTCGTTAAGAGATTTTATTGATACTAATATAAAGTTAAATGTGCCCTTAAAAACTCCAGATGACATAGAAGAAGCCACGAAATATATCACAGAACTAATCCAAAAAGCTTGTTGGATTAACACTCCAGAGCCTAAACCAGATGGCTGGCATTCTAATTATCCATTGGCTATTAGAAAAGCGCTGCTTGACAAACGCAGATATCGCAGAACATGGCAAAGAAGTAGATTGACTGAGGACAAAAATATGTTCTACAGAGCGGCTAAAGATCTAAAAGAAATGCTGCGAGATTGGCACAACAAAACTATGGAAGACCGTTTGGAATCGTTGACAGCCACTGCATCCACCAACTATTCGCTGTGGAAATTCACTAAAAACTTGAATAGACCTCAAATCGCTAATCCCCCGCTTAAAACTGCAAGAGGGTGGGCGAGAACACCACAAGAAAAAGTAGATACATTAGCCCAGCATCTGGAGCAGGTCTTTACACCGAATAAGGACATGGACTCATCAAATGAGGAACAAGTTGACAACATCCTCGGTCAAGCTTTTCAAATGACACTTCCACCTCGCCCAATATCAGTACGTGAGGTCTGGAGAGTAATTTCAAAGCTACAAGACAAAAAAGCTCCTGGGTACGACCTCCTTACCAAGGAAATTCTTAAACATCTTCCTAGAAAGGCTATAGTGTTCCTGACGTCACTTTTCAATGGTATTTTGAGAACCCAGTACTTTCCATTGACGTGGAAAGTATCCCAAATTATAATGATACACAAAATAGGTAAACCACCCACAGAAGTATCCTCATATCGACCTATAAGCCTGCTGCCTATCTTGTCCAAAGTATTTGAAAAGTTGGTGAAATACCGCATATTGCCAATTCTAAGGGAAACAAATGTGATTCCTGATCACCAATTCGGCTTCAGACAGGAGCACTCTACTATAGAACAAGTCCACAGAGTCTGTGATAAAATTAGAAAAAGCCTGGAGGAAAAACAATACTGTTCTTCAGCTTTTCTCGACATCCAACAGGCTTTTGATAAGGTTTGGCATAAGGGCCTGCTCTGTAAACTGAAGACGAGTCTTCCTCATCAGTATTACTTACTACTGAAATCTTACCTTTCGGAAAGAATATTCCAAGTAAAAATAGCAGAAGCAAAGTCTAGATTCTATGACATAAGAGCTGGAGTCCCTCAGGGTTCAGTTTTGGGACCTATTCTTTACACAATATACACTTCTGACCTACCGCAGGTTGAGGGTGTTACGACAGCAACTTTCGCTGATGACACCGCAATACTAGCAAGCCACTCAGACTCTTCTATGGCATCAGAAATGTTGCAAGAAGGTCTCGATATAATAACAACCTGGCTACATAAGTGGCGAATAAAATCAAGTGCAAGCAAATCTGTCCACGTCACCTTCACGCTGCGGAAAGGTGATTGCCCTCCCGTGAAATTGGATAACGTAACGCTGCCTCATCGAGATACTGTAAGGTACCTTGGGTTACACCTCGACCGCCGTTTAACGTGGAAACACCACATAAAGACCAAGAGACACGAGATCAATATTCGATACAAAAACCTACACTGGATATTGGGACGCAATAGCATATTGAGTGTTGACAACAAACTCCTTATCTACAAAGTAATCCTTAAGCCAGTGTGGCTCTATGGAATTCAACTTTGGGGAAGTGCCTGCAAATCTAGTATTAGCATAATACAGAGAATGCAAAACATGATCCTGAGATCTATTTCTGATGTTCCTTGGTTCATTACCAACACCGAAATCCACGATGAACTAAAAATGAATACTGTCTCGGAGGAAATACAAAAACACTCAAAAACATATCAGGAAAGACTGGAAAGGCACCCTAACAATCTGGCAGCTGCGCTTAAAACCAGAAGTTATTTAAAAAGACTGAAAAGGAAAGACATAACATAGTCCATCTGCTAAAGTGGACTCAGCAACTGATTGGGTAGATGGCTCACTGGAGTCACGCTCATACCGCCACGATCTCAAACTTCAACACACCTGCTAAAAGAAAATCTGATTGCAGATTAAGAGGAAAAAAAAAAAAAAAAAAAAAAAAAAAAAAAAAAAAATGTGGATACGAAACTTTCAAACATACTTTTATAGTGCATCATATGAGTAATAAAAACGTGAAACATGATGACGCTAAACGTAGCCTTACATTAAGTTAGTTACAGGAACTGCATTGTTCAACAGCTCAAGTTATTGTTGGTGATAGGAATGCTGACTATCGTACAGTTAAAAGATCAAGTCAAGTAGTTATGATAAATTACATTTGTAACCAAGAATTGGAAACTAGAAAAGATAAAGGACTTGAGCAGAATATTTTGTCACTAAAACTTTCCAATCTTTCAAAAAGAACGTGAACTACGAGTATTCAAAGTTTCATCAATGGCTAAGTCCAGGAGCTTAGAAAATTTTGCACGTCCTTCATCTCGTTCGAAATCTGGGACACATCCGTTGGGAATCCGGACGGATGGGTGCACTAAGTCTAAGTACGTGGGCCAGATCCGTTGGACGGTCTCGAGTGTCGCCCACAGCCCCGGCACATATTGTGAATAGAGCGGGATGATAATTGGGTACATCTACTTGGAAACCGGTTGTTCGATGAATATGAAAATTCATTAGCTAGCCATAAAGGATTGAGGCTTTGCTGTGGGCGTATACGTGATGGATACAAGTGTATGATAAATATTGTATTGATCACGTCTTGTATTGTCCCATTTGGGGACGAAACCAATATGTTTTTAGTAGAGTTTTAGATTTAATTTCTTATGTTTTGCAAAACGCAGAAAAAACGAGACTAATTGCATTCAGTTACATAATAGAATAAACAGTTTTAAATAAAGCATTTGACAAATCTAGGTACCCAAGCAGATTGTTAAATTGAAACACTTTACACCACAGTATTAGGTAAAACCAACAAAAAGTTTGCAATCGGTGCATTCATTCGAACTAGATTAAACTTCGATTGACACTATGACGTAAATTGTGATGCAGTTATATCATTAGCCAAGTATAATGAGGTTTGAAGTGATCCAATAAAGAGTCGCTAACGACCGACAGTGATTCCATAATGAATCGATGCCGAATCTAATGCAATCAATCATCATGCTTTTAACAAACTAGACTATTTCAATAGAAATGAAGCGACGAAAAGTGCTGATAATTCAGCATTGGATTTTCAGGCATTTGTAAATCTAACGGTTCACAGACATCTTAATTTTACGCTACATCTTCAGAGTGATTAATTGTCTAACGAATTAAAGCTTAATCTTTTTCCAAACTCTTTTCGAATTTCTTGCACTAGTTGCCCAAGATTTATATTTTTACCACAAAGACCAAATTGGAACTATTTTGTGCAATTTACTGTTTTACTCGACATTAACGTTTTCAGTGTGAGAATTCTGTTTTCAAAGTAAATGAATAAAACCAAAATGTTGACTGAAATGGTTCGTAGCACAAACGTAACTTTGTGTTATGTCGTGGCAAGGTCTTAGAATTTAATCACTTCATAATATGACCAAGTAAAATTGAACAGATCGTTTTAAATGTTACAGTTTGATGATATTTCAATCTTATATTGGTCTACTTTCTTTAGACCTTTTATTGTCATAGAAATCCTACATCAATGATATGGCCAAACGAGGAGTTATCAATGTTAGTATCATCAATGTTAACATTTAAACGATCTGGCCAGTTTTAGGCTGTATCCTGAAGTGATCAATTCTAAGATCTCTCCATGACATGTACATATATCTTTACAAGAAAACTTGTTTAATATTACTAAGACACATAATTCTTTTGGCATGCTAAGAGTATCCCCTCTAATCGCTAGTTCTACTTTATAAAAGTAATTTCACCCGGTGTCTCCACATAGTGTGACTAACAGACTATGGCGAATCGTGTCAAGGATCCCTGCACGCTGCAGTGCATCCACCTCTACAATCCGTGTTTAGAAAGACTTGACTCCGGTACCTGACCTCATAACTGCTTAAGATGCGACGCCATCTAAGTTTTCTCCGACGAAACGGCCATATATAGCAGCATTTATGGAGATACTTTCTGTAGCAATATACCTAAAACCTTAAGGACGGTTTCGGTACGGTATTGCTAAGTTAAAACTTACGTATAGTGCTTTAGCTTGCATTTAACTAACAGTATCGAAGAAAGGAGTTGATAACAATGCTTGTTCAGTCAAATGTTGCTAAGCTACGCCTATCACTAACGTCGCACTGAATTATGCTGGGCGATAAGCAAAGAACTGTTCAGTATGATAAATAGCGGAAAAATATTTCGTGTTTATCAGAGGTATATTTTATACAATTTATTATTACTAAGAAGTAATTTTATTACATGACTAAACTACAAAGCAGTTATGACGAATAAGTTTAATTTGATATTCCCAAAAACCTTTATTAAATTTAACATTTATAGCCTTGTCAAAAAATTTAAGTAAATTTTGCTACTTCATGTCTTATTGAGCACAATTGAAACAGCTGTCAAATAAGCCCCGTATAGGTTCATCCACTTGAACATTTCAGTAAATATTTCTCCACAACGTTATCTATTTACTTTATAGGAGTCGCGATCAAGAGGCAGTGTCTACGTACACAACGTTTTGTTTATTTCTCTCATTTTCTGCGCGCCGAGGGCCGGATGCGGAGGTACCGGCGACGACAAATCCTTGCAGATAACGCAATAGCAACCCGACTGACGGAAATAAGAACCCTCGCTGTATTGAACAACTGCCTTCGCTACAGTATATTCACCCACGCAAGTTTGCACCTTACTACTTGAAAATAAGATCGGTTTCCACTGAATATTGCTCGTTTTTGTAGCAATTTCCCATAGATTCGAAGCAGAAAATACTGAAATAGTGAGGTAATTCCAACATGATATTATTATACCGCCTAGAAACGGAGACATGAGGTGGAGTGGAATAGACACCACTCAACTGAAATGTTAATATGAACATAAATATTTAAATTCAGCTCGTTGTTTGTCATAATGTGGATATTTACGTCAACGATATGCCTGTATACATGAGTAATATCAAAGTTAATAAATTTATGTATGAAAGGAGATGTCATGTATAGAGAACATGTCAAAAAAACTATTGAATGGTGTAATTCAGTAGAAGATATAGTTATAATGCCCGCCATACACGCTAGGGTAAACCTGACAGGTTTGCCAGTACAGGTGAGTAGTGCAGGTAAACCGGAGCCTGTATGTTGCACAACTGTGCAGGTTTCCATACAAGCTTACCTGACAGGTGTAACTGTGCAGGTATACCTGTTAGGTATACCCTAGCGTGTATAGCTATATTGGGTACCTTTAAAGGGATGGGTACTAAGTTTTCGGCAAATTTTGATAAACGAATGGAAGAAGATAATGTTGCGTGCAGTAAAAATAAATTGCGATAGAAGAATGAGTATGGAGAAGAAGTTTAGAAGAGTAATATAAATTCTAAAACTACTAAGGGGTGGGCGACGGCTACTGCAAAATTCGGTACATTGGCCCCTACTATGTATGTATGAGCAAAGTAATTTAAATTCAAACTCATTCAGTAAGGTTGGTCGTCCTACTCAAAGTGACTAAACGGACAAAGTCAGATACTCGAAATAGCTGTGGGTAAATATGAGTGTATTGACAGATATTATTCGTCCAATGAATTTGTTTGTTATTGAATCGATCAAAGTTAAGCCCGGCTGGAGCCAACGCCCACGAGTGTGACTGATGAGAATAAATTAAATTCGGAGTAACTATATTTAATTGAAACATTTGTATGCGCTCTTTCATCTCTTAGGTTCAGTGGAGTGTGATGTCATCTAGCCACACAGTTACAGTTGATTAATACTTGAAATAGAGACAGCTAAATCCCTTCTTTTTAATACCGTAAAGTGGGGTTACTTGGCCCTGAAGTATAACTTTGTCCCAAACTCATTAACCAATAGAAACACAGTAAATACAGGTTTTTCATGTTCCTATTGGTTAATAAGCTTGTGCCCAGGGTCAAAGTTACCCCACTTTGCTGTAACATAGAAAACTCAGAATTTACGACCGCTTGTGAATCTGCTTGTTTCAACTATCACTGTTTGGCAGCAAAGAGATGAACGCTGAGATGAAGAAAATTATATCTAGAGTCAAAAAATAGAAAATTATATGTAGAATAATTTTCTTTATCCTCCTTTTCTTATTGGACTTGGTCTAGCAGCTAGACCATATCAGCAACAGCAGGGGCCAGGGTTATCCGAAAGGGAGCTCGAGCTTTGGTAAGAAGGAACGGGGTGGGTTTTTTGTCAGTAAGAGTGTGACACTAACTCCTGCTCCGCCCGAGAGCTGGGGTTGTCATTGGATGATTTTCCCCACCATAAAAAAAGTCCAATAAGAAAAGGAGGAAGATGATGGTTCTAACTTCGCTTACGGAACCCAACCTTTACAAGAAAATACTTTGCTCCAAGTACGTTTTTGTTATTCAACAAAAACAATAATGGAATAAAACAGGTCCTGTGACACGGCTGTCACGGTGCCACAGACACGGCCCGGCACGGGACTGTTCTCGGCACAGGCCTCTGTGCCATTGTTGGGACTTGGGACACGACCCATTTCTGTGACAGTGATTGAGGTCCAGTACACGTTATTGCTAATGTTGTTGTACTAGGTATTCTTATGTAAAGTTTATCATATCTTTTATTTATTGAAGCTAGATTCAAATAACTGATCCTAAGTTCTAAGAATAATTTTTCAATTTAATGGATGAACAATTAATTTGTCTAAAAAGGTGGTGGTTACTGAGATGATGATAATGTCATCCTGTCTGTCATATTTTTCAATACATCTCACTGGAAAAAAAGGCCAAACAGGGAAAGTAGTAAGGTCAAATTCAAAAATTTGAGGAATAGCGAAATGTTCTTATGGAGTCCTGGGGCTCGATTTTGATTTAGACTAAAACTCCATCATTACATTCTTAAAAGTACAATATTCCTATAAATCGAAAACGGTTGATGTAGAAAAAGAAAACATGCTGCATGCATAATTCTGGGAAGTAAAGACATATGGCAAACGAAATCCTTTAAAAAGCTCGATCCACGCCCACTTCAAAAAATCATCCAGTATGTTTGGTAATGATATTCCATAAAGATGACACTGCTACAATAACATTGGTGTGTTTGTGGTTGTGTCAGTTCAATGCCATTCATAAAAAAAACATTTAATAACTTACTCAGATATGATTTAAATTCGAAGATCTGCTTACCTAGAAACAAGAATAAACATTTGTTAATTAAAATAATAAATAAATCATCAATATTTAAAATATTAAGCCATAGACGGGTCGATATCATCAGCATGCTATGCCCTCAGGAGCCTACGAGATGAACTTAGCTTAAATATTTTAAAATCGGTTTATTACGCACTAGTGGAGTCAAAGCTGAGATATAGTATTCAACAATGGGGAAATAGCTACAAATATAACTCTAATAGAGCATTTCTGCTACAAAAGAGGGCGATCAGAACTATGGTTCGCATTCCCCAAATCGAGTCCTGTCGGAAGTATTTCCAAAGTCTGTCGATACTAACAGTGCCTAGTGTTTATATACTAGTAGTCTTGACTAGCCTGGCAAAACACATAAATGATTATGAAACGCAGGACGAAAGACACCAAAGAGAAAGCACTCGGAACCAATACTTGAAACATAAAGTAAACACCAAATTAAATATTGCAAAACATTATGTTCAGTATCAAGCGGTAAAATTATTTAATTGCTTACCGAAAGAACTGAAAGAGGTATTGTATAAATCCACTCAATTTAAAAATAAACTCAAAAACTTTTTATTGGAAAAATGTTTCTACTCAGTTGAAGAATTCATGACTCAACGCTATTGATAATGCTAATAATCTAATTTGTTGTCTTGATGTTTTTTTATTATTATTATTATTATTATTATTATTATTATTTATGTACCGAATCGATTTTTTTATTTTATTTTTTGACATGTTTTCAATGGGTTATGACATATGATTTTAAATTTTGTAAGGTAGATGATTTTCTTTTTACTGTGACATTATGACATATATAACTATTTTAATCATTTTATTTAGATAATATTTGACAACTTATGAATTTTAAATCTTACTATTATTATTATTTTAATTTTATTCACTTTTGTAATTATTTTATAAATGACTAGTGATAATGAAGCTGTGACAATATTTTTGTATTTCTTTGTGTGTTGATATTGTTTTATAATTGTGATTTTTATTTAATTTTATTAGAAATGTTTTAAATATTAATAATTTATTTTCTATTAGGTTATATTATTATTGTTATTTTTTGTAAAACATTCAGACACAATGTAAATTGTTAAATGAATAAATGAAAAAATGAAAAAAAAATGAATCGTCTATGTAGATAGACGATAAGGAGAGGTTAGTATCAATGTGCTCACTTGATTAATTGTGTTGGACCCAGAGCTGTATCAAGTTGAGGTATATTCATTTGAAAAATAATAGCTTCAATTAATTCTACAGTACCAACAGACAGACTTGTGCAAAGACATAATTAAAAATAATTTGATTTAACTAGAATATAATCAATGTAGCAGATGATGTTTCTATTCCATACTTGATAAGTTTTGGTCGAATGGGCTAAAACATGCCTTTAAAACGAAGTGGTTTAACCTCACGACGAAGACCAATTTATTGGTAAAAATAAGTTTTCATAGACCTTGTTCTCCTATGTCAAAACTTAAATACAGCTCTGAGTACAGAGTCTAATAAAAGTGCCTATTGTACATTATTATAAGTGCTATTTGCTAGACACTATAAATTGTCAGAAGCATTCTTATACACACATAAAACTATATCAAAACATAGACGACGGTTGACAGACATAGAACCTTGAAATAGCAGTCTGCGCATACGACAATATGATAGAAAAACAATTTATGCTAGTGTCAACTTTAAAAAGAAGTAAACAATAATAGAATAAAGGTCATAAAAGCATGTCAGTTCTAATCAAAATTGAACTTTATACAGCGAAAGCTAAGGTATCAAACCAAAAAGTGTGTTTATTATTATTAGATTAAAGTTTTGAAGAATAATTTTATCATCAGTATTAAAATCGCATGTCAAGGGCATATTACAGCATATATGCCATTATATTTTTATATCATTCACGAATCGTGGACTCTGGTCATACAAAACTACGGGCTGTGAGAAACGTTGAAATCCTTGTGTTCAATTGATTAGTTTCTGAAATTGAATAGCACAAAGAACAGTGTTTGGTTTCATTTGTGGTTGCAATTGAGTTTTTATTTGACGTTGCTTTTCAATTATTTTATTTATGGACTTTGGGCCTCTTGATACCTCTTCATGTTACTCAATAGTTTTGCAACACATAAGCATGTAGACTAATATATCTGTTATCCGCTTTAAATGCTAAGATTAAATAAAAGACGCGGTTAAAACGAGGCCTGAATGTAATAAATCTGCCAAAACAAATCCAGCTTGCACTTCAACATAAACTGTATTTATACCAAATTCCTTTCGCATTTCCCGACGGCTCTCACCTTTCCCAGCTCGAGTACTTAAGAATACATTACGTTCTCAATTACCCAACGGACTAAATTTACCGTGTTCCTAAAAGGCTACTTTCAGAGTATCGTATACCATGTCTTAGTCACGCGTGTAAGGGCGCCTGCTCCGATCCAAAACGAACAGTTTATATTTAAACCAGGAATCATTTTGTACCATTCGCGGTGGTTCTGACTCACTTTGGATACTAAAGTGTTCTTGTCAGTTTATTGCGTCAGTATTGACTGAAATTTGATACAAATGATTTCATGTAGGCAGTCTAGGCTGATGCACTTTGTCAAGACCTGTGGGTGGATAGAACTCATAACTAGACGCCGCTGTTGTGCAAGGCCGAAATGATTTGTTACTCACTCATATAATAAAACCTTGATACAATAATTTTCAATATCAATAAGTTTATTGCGGGTCGTTTGCAAATTAGAACCGTTTGATAAACACGAGGCAAGGGAGGAGGAAAATACCACGAACCTTGGAATCAAATTATTCCTGACAGATGTTTTAAACACAAATATAAATGCTTCAAATTCAATTGTTTCTAGAAAAAAAAATCAGAGATGACACTTCTTGAAATTATAGGAAGCTAATATGTTTGCCTGACGTCAAATACACGTGATTGTGGTGCACGTTTGTTATAGGTATCATGATTATTTACTTGTTTGTCCGCTTTGATTGCGTGATGGATATAATTAGAATGATTTTATTGTCTTGACTTGTTTTCAGAGAAACTGTTGTGACTAGAGAAAGAGCTCCACGCCTACTTTCGTGACAATGTGTTTTAAAATAGATATTAATATCGTAATACCAAGACACGCGACGTCATAGAAGTGCCGACGCACCGCGACAGACGCCCCCCTCTATGAATCACTACACGAGGAAAGCCCACACAGCTGACGTCATCACGCCTAACAGCCATTATAGCACTGTGAAGCTTTGCAGCTTATGTTAGAAATATATTCTTCGACACAAAAAACAATGGAAGTGTTTGTTTGTAATATATTTTTTTTTTACTAAATGCATAATAAAAGTATATTTGACATGAACGAAATAATACTAAAGTATATAACAAAAATGCAATTTTAAAATATGCACATGTTACAAGAAGTAACTTACACTTTTATTTCCGTGCGGAAAGCGATTTCCAATTAGGTACTATAAATATGTCATCGAAACGGTTGAACCAAAATTTGATGGGACTCTTGGCCCAACAGTAGAGTTATAATGAGTAACTTTTTTACACGATGAGTCAAAACCAAGAATAATGTTCTTTAAAATCCGCGCGAACGAAGTCGCGAGCAAAACCTAGTGTATAATAATTACGCTGAGACATACCAGCTGTCAAATCGTCGCGTGCGAAAAAGCAACGTGTTATTTTTTTACTGACGTTGATTTTCACGTCAACTATTGATTGGTACGCCCCTTCCGTTTGATTCTTATATCCGTCTGGACGAAAGAATTTCTCAAGAAGGCTGTGTTCGTCGCAGCCAATTTCCTTGTCTCGAGTTGTTTTTTCGAAGCATTGCCGTTTTTATAGGAAATCTAGTTTATCAGTATGAAAATTACTTCCTGTACGGAACTGCGAGTTGCCTTCGACAGTCGAAGGGTGTAGACGAGGGTTTTTTTGGAGGATGGTTTATTAGCTTACCTTTAGAGATTGTTGCGAACACTTTTGTAATGTAATGTAATCATTGCGAAACATTTATTTTAAGTCAATGTCATTGGTTTAACTATTACTTAATATTACGTAATGTGTCTATGTTAAAAATTTTGATTCAATATAGCTTGTATAATAATAAAAAAATCACCCTTGGTAAAAAATTGGACTACATTTTTTTAAATGATTAGTTGGACTGCTATCCCAATCCCTAAGCAGTGATGCAATCGTTGATGGTGAAGCACACTAGTTCCTTAATTCATGAATCCCCAAGCGACTTACTATTGTGTCTCTAATTGACGGTATCTGAAGGGTTAAGATTTTTTTTTAGTGACTCATCATAACTCAATGAGCATGTCAGCCCAATCGTAACCTAACTAAATATAACTTTAGCCTTGAAGACACCTAAATTATAATCGGACGAGGAGACCAGTGCAGGCAAACTGTTCCAAATTTTCCAATAAATTAAAAAATATATAATAATGAAGGAAGCATTACGATTGATTATTATATGAATTATTATAATTGATTTTTATGTTATCAACTAGACCTACACGATAAAGTTTAAATAGGAAGAGTTATAGACTGATAAGTAAAGAAAAAATCTAATCGTAAAACGTAGCTATCTTTAAGATGGATCACAGTAGCTGTGTCAGAATATTAAACAGATTTCGTAACCGTAGCACGCTATTCATAGTTTTCATGTTTTCTCTATGAATATCAGTCTCATGAATAGTTAGTTATTCAAGAATAAACGTCCAGTAACTCAAACAGTATTTGAGTTGCAGCAACCTAAGTTAGGTTTAATAAGTCTACCACCTACCTGACTCCTACACTTATTATCAAGTTGGTCGCAAGCTGGCG
This sequence comes from Mythimna lalbum, assembly GCA_949319445.1. NCBI lineage: Eukaryota > Metazoa > Arthropoda > Insecta > Lepidoptera > Noctuidae > Mythimna > Mythimna lalbum. The sequence goes on along the minus strand of OX439357.1, from coordinate 9,906,293 downwards.
TAGGAAGGCCTAATTTATTCATCTTTTCCTTATATTTTTTTCTTTCTTTTCTGAGCTATGTACGTCAAATAAGTCTTGTTATTTATATTTATATATCTTATACAGTTAAACTATTTGGTGGTCTTATCGCACTCGGCGATTTTAAGGCAACGTAGAATGGACAGATATTGTCTGGAAACAAAATGGAAATTATGCAGTCATACATTTTTACTGATATGTAGAATTTGTGAAGTTAGGGTCTGTAGAGTTAGGCCGTGTAGATTCAGAAGCTTGGCTCTACATGAGATCTGATATCTTTTTCACATGCAAACCTTACGTGGTCGTCTTGGCGACATTTTACATGAAATGTTTCTGGTGGGATTAATATTATTTTGCTTATTTCCAGTTCTACTGCTACAGGGAATAAAAACATCGTAAATACGTCAGTCGGACGGGACGCCCGCGAATTTCCGCAAAGCATTCGCTTCACGCCGAATTCCTATCGAATGTACGTTCGCCGCGAGATTAGACCGATACTGGGTTTAATTACCATGACGCTAATTGAATTTTAGACAGCATTTGTGGGTAGACGACAACGTGACAAAGCCGTTGTTTAGACTTCATGCCTGACGGGCTTCAAATGGGGTGTTTGTCGCAGATTCACGGGCTCTACACGGAAATTCGGAATGACGTTTGCAGAAAACAATGATCATAGCTCTGATTTTGTCGTTTTGGCATGATTTATTTCGGTTAGCTCTAATGGAATTTCTGAAAAGAAACCCGTGGTTCTAGAACGCATGGGGCCAACTGAAGGACACAGATGTGGTTTTAGTTCGCAAAAAGCTGACACGCCCTCCTACTCCCATCCTAGAGCGAGAAGTCATTGGATGATTTCCCACTTCAAAAAAGCTGTTACAAATGCTTTGACGAAGATAGAAATCATAAACATAAACTCATACTTTGTGTGTGAGAGCAAATAGGAGAATAATAAATTTTACTATTTCTGGAAATCGGCCAGTGACAACTATAAATCAAAGGCCCAAACTGTGCGACGCGAACACACATCCTCGGAGCAGTTTGCTCGTTATGGCGGTAGGTTTATGGGTCGCCCGAGTTGCTCATATAATTCGCAGGCGAGATACTTGAATCTCCAAATACAGCTGTCTATATTGCTTTATTTGTCCCCCGTCCTTGTTGCTAACACCGTTACGAGACTGTGAACTGAGCGACGCCAGCACGTCTATAGAACCATGTGACGCACATAATCTAAGTGGAGACAATAAGCAATTATTTTAACATCCCTTACCCTTACGCAAGTATGTCCTATATTTGAACGAGATTATCTTTGGGAACATTTTCTAGACGCCAAAGTATCATATCTTTGTGCGAAGGAAAATCTTTATAAAGCGAATTTAGAAATTCAATCTTTTGGTACAGAAAGCTGGCTGGAGTTCAAATTAGAGAGCCTCTTTGAGTCACGCATATTCTCTTTTATATGCTAAAGTGTCGTTCTCGGCAGATGGTGAATGGGTTTACAAAAATACTGTTTCTATGAATCCTAAAGCTAATTTTGTCTTTGAAACTGTGGCTTTATTAGATTCTATGAGTGATGATGATTTCAATATTCTTGGTTACTTTATTATCGAATATATTCTGGGTTGTAATGAAGACAATTGAAGTAATGTTGACGCTAGCTAGACAGGGCTGAAGAGTTATGTTTACGATAGCAACCGTATGACCTTGCGATCGTTTAAGCAAATTGCTTTGATATTACGCTGAGGGTAGACGAGTGTGTTCAGTAATTGTATGATACGGGTAGTAGGTACTTAGACATGTGGCGCAGTTTTGTAACATAGGGGCCAAAAAAGGAACACGTTTGATTGGCAATTGCTTAACGAAGAGTATAAACTGCAAAAGAGAGAATAAGTTGATACTGTTCATGTAGTGAAGTAAGCATAAATTCAATACACGAAAATCTTTTTCGAGAATCCGCAAACCAATCGAGTGTTTCAAGACCGTTAAATTTCCTTGTAAAGCAAGAGTCACAATTCTTGTGATTGCCGTTATTGTCAGTTTGTTTTCCAATTCCAATAGCGGCTGTTCCCTTGCGACATTCGCTGCAACCACAAACAAGTTTTTTCTCTGTGAGAAAGGCGTTTATTATCGTCGTTTGCGCCGCGGGGCCGACCTCGGCAGTACTTCGGCGTCGACATCGGCATCGGCCGCGTTTCTACCGTTCCAGTTGTCGGTGCACTAGAGTCTATTGTTATAACGAGTTTAATCACCATCTAGATACCACTTGCGCTATTTTTCTTTTAATTAAGAGATTCTTTCATATTGTTCCGTTTGAGGCTACGATTATTGAATTGATACTTTGTCCTGTTTTTTTTTTATTTATTTGATTCAGATACACCGTTTAATATTCTTTGTAGAATTTAATTGTGTTTTTACTCAACTTAAGTAGGTATTCGTATTTTGATAGGATCGCAGAAATCTTCAATGTAACACTTAGTTAGTTTCCAATGGTTTGTTGGTAGTAACCAAATGACGCACTGTCATGTTAGTACAAACACTAAGATTTATTCTAGGTTTCAGAACCCAACATCTTCCTGCCCTTATCCCGTTTTATTTGGGGTCGGCGCAACATGTTTTTATTCTTCCATTCTGTCCTGTCACTCGTCACGCTGACAGTTTCAGAACCCAACAAACAGTTCATTATTATGCCTGCTGGCGACACGACAATCAACGATTCGACCGAAATGACCATTCTAAACCACAGACAAGTACTAGTGTCAGAATAATTGATAAATTCGTCCGTCCTACTGGTATTGTGGTCAGGTCTATAAACAAAACATTTATCGTGGCCTATCAGTCATTCATGCGACTGCTTCTGATAAAACATACTCATTTATGTAATGTTTCATGTCTTATCGTCTGTTTTGAAGACTCCGACAATCCTAGAAAAAAACGCGAAAATAGTCTTTATTTACCAAACATATTGTTAAGAATAGCGTAACGGAATTTTCCGTTCATAAAACCTAGCTGGGCATGAATTGTGGTAATTTCTTTGTACGTGATATGAAGGTTACATACGGTTGAGTTTCGTCCTTAAACTTACGAGGGCAGACGGAACATTTGCAGCAGTCTTGTACGCCAAGCCCACTGTCACAGAGTAGTATATGAATGTCTCAACAGTATCGTAAAGCGTCTTGTTTACCTCCCCCAAATGCGTCATACAGAGCCTACCCACAGTTTTACGTACCTTTTAGTATTCGAGCAATATCGCCACTGTTAGTCACGGCTTTAGTTTTAAGAATTCGAAAATATTTGTACAGTATTATCAGAGTTTTGTCCTTGATTCGGTAAGTTAACTTAGTCAAGGTAAATATAGGCTGGTTAAAAACATATTACGTTATTTCTTCCAAGTTACCGATAAAGGTTTCTATTACAATTTTCATCAGGAAAATGTTGTAGGTATAAATAGGTGTTTAGGGATTTGTTGAAGTGAAAGAACGCTATGAAAGCGTTGGTTGGCTTGAGAGAGGTCGTCTTTGGTCAGTCGTGATCGGTTTGAAGCGAAACGTGACCGCTTCGACGCGGCTGTTACCGCAGCCCCGTCAGCGTTTAGCTATTGAACTAAGAAACTGTGGAGTGTTTACTGGAGCGACACTATATTTTAAAACCTTCTGCTCGAAAGTACAAAAGAAAAGTCATGATGACTCAACAGAATTGTATTCTAATGAAATAAGCGAAATTCATCATTACTGAACAAACTAGTTAGGTAGATTAAATTAGACCAGAGAAACCGTGTCATCACATTCTGTAATCAAAACTTTGTACGGTATGACGCAAACTCTCACAGCAAACCAGCTCAGCAGTTGAACTCCTCATTGCAAAGTTAGCAGCATTATTTGCTTGGCATTTAGGCCTCTAGAGATATTTTCTAGCAACTCCTCTCAATCTTCTCTTAGAAATTAGTTCGTGATTGTGCTAGTTCTAGAACTAGCTATGATGAACTAAAACGGAGCATGTTGTGAAAGTGGTCGGGCGGTGCGTCTGCATTACGACGTTGGCAACGCATATCAAAGTTTGGCAGGCGCCAGCGACTTTCGAAACGGCCCACATAGCTGGTACAAAGTTAAACCCGTCTAGCGAATGGTTGACTCATGCAGAGTACGGCCGGTGCAGAACGTACGTGTTGGAATTATTACAAGTTTATTTTTGGAACGGGATATCTATTGGGCCAAATAATCTGTTGATTCAATTAGGCTAAATAAAGAAGACTTGGCTATAGATAGCGACGTAAAGATGGACGAAGAAATCAAGATAGAAATAAATTATCAAGCAAATAACGGAAAAGTTTCTCAAATTCATCATAATGTCGAACTGGCTGAAGGCCTCTAGGTGTATGTATGACACCAGATAACTACAAGCACCGTAAGAATGTAATAAATCTTACGAGAGAGCAAACTCTCGATATATTGTGAACATATCATTTCAAATACAATAAATCGCATTCTTATGTGATAATTTACTATGTTATATTTATATACGATGATGTATATGATGATGACGATGATGATGAAGCGTTTACAATTTTACGAGGTTTATCGTAAACTTAGTGTTGACATAGTGTTCGACTTACTACAAAAAGCCTAGGCAGACTGCACCATACAGCAACGCTATACAAAATCTAGCTAGATAGACAACAAGTTCAGATGGGTGCATGCACTGGCAATTTCTTACCAGTCCCAGTAATGAGACTCGCCTAGCTATTCGAATCCTAAGCGATAAATATTGAAGCTTAATGAATCGAAACTCCCGGCAACAGAATCGTTGGAACATTACAGCGGAATGTGGGATTGCGAGCTAACAATATTTGCCAGCGGTTGGATGTGTGAACCGTATAATTCCAATTTGATTTGGTACATGTTCAATCTGTTTATATGTATCTGTGTCCACGCAATTATGTAAATGCTGAAGTAAATTGAATACATTAATATTAAGTAGAAAGATTGGATTTGCATCAGCTGTGGCTTGTTTCAGACACTTTTAGACATTAGAAAAATCTTATTCTATTTCGTCGTTTAGTTCGCGTGTTGGGTTATCTCTTGTTGAGATAAAAAAAACGGATTAGTCTTAAAATAATAGTTTATGACCGTTAGAGAAAACTAAATTGACTTTGTAACACAATGAGCAATTATATTATCATCGCGTGACGTTGTTGTTATTGTGTTTGAGAACAGCAACGGACTTCGTACATTGTGACTTTGATGACTTACAACTAAAGCATTGATCTTAATAATTAGTTCGAAGAAACGAATTTTACAAAGAAGCCAGGTCCTGGAATTAAAGACAACGAAGGACCTAAGAATGGGTTTTAGTCAGATTTCCCACCTAAAAAGAAACGAAAAGCCTTTTAATCTTCCCACTGCAGGGACTCAGGTCTGCTCTCTATACATGAGAGGGAAACTTACTCGAAGATTAAATTTCTTCTAAGTTTCCATTGAAAACAGAATCAGATAAATGGTATCTACGTAAAATATATTTATAGGTAATGAATCACTGCCAAAATGAATCTAAATCAATCAAACCAAATCAATAATTTCGTATGGATTTATCTGATTTAAAGCTGATTGTTAATCTTGATCATTCTCGATTTAAAATTTCCGTGAGTGTTACTTAGTGTAATGTGTTAAATCTACTTGTGCATTCAAAATGAATTAAATTAGTTTTTGTTGTGACGACAAAACATTTTTGAATAGCCTGAAATATGTATTGAACTGACACGTTAGGTGTTCGTAAAACACACTCTGCTACCACTACCACGGAAAATTTCTGGAAGGGAAACCGTGGCCCTAGAACACAAAGGGCAATTGAAAAACACAGGTGGGTTTTAGTCAGTGAAAGCCTGACACGCCATCTGACTCCAACCCAAGAAAAGTAAGTGGATGATTTCCCATCTCAAAAAATAAAGCCGAGAACACACTGACAGACCGCTGACTTAGTGTACAGGGGTCCTAGACAAGAGGCATTCGCTCTGTGTCGATTTAGCTTCGAAGTTCGATTTCGCCTTTGCGATGTCGACCGAGTCAGTAGCAAAATAAAATGAACATTCTAAAATCCTAACCGCCCGAACTGATAAACGCTAGGCGAGTCGCATCATAAACTTGGGAGCAGAACTTTTAATGAATAAACCGTCCTGGTCAGCACAATACAACATCTACAAACACACCAGTGTACACCAGTTTAAATAAGTCTACTCATCACGCAGCTGCTAAAAACGCATTTTTATCTCGCCGTTCAGTTGATGCGATGCAATTAGAGAGGGAACGGCGCCTCCACCAGATTGCCTGCCAATTGAGTTATGTGCCGACCGGCGGGGCTTGGACGAGAATCGATACCAAACTCCTGATGGGTTTGCATCATTTCGTGTTTGGTTGGGAGGTGTGGATAAATTATGTAGTACATAAAAGGATACTCTAGTATTAGTACTAAACTTGAACTTTTTATTCCAAATCATTTCAATTCATAGCTACAAACTCGTATACAGACTTTAGCATGTTTATTTTAAGTGGAAAAGGACCTAACAGTAGAAAGAAAAGTATAAGGAGTAAACAAAATGTTGCTGTGGAATTTACCTCGTATTACCAGTTTTTTGTTCTAAAATTAGATAATTATCTCGAACTCTGAATACAAATATTGAAAGAGCGGAGATATTACTTTTGTGTTGTCTGTTACGTAATGATAATATTTTTATACTAACCGTCCCAAATCTATTAATCCTTTCTTTCAAACCGTCCATGGATTGACTGAAGGAAATTGCCCTTAACGATTAGACCGCCCATTGTATAGTGATTTTATAATGTTTGCCCTGTATTTATTATGAGGTGTACAGTAAAGTAACTAAACTATTTTATACTGGCCAATAATAAGCCATTACAGTTGGTAAGATTTTATTTATGATAGTCTTTTTGCATAAGTTTTTTACCAAGATAAACTACAAGATTTTAAGACAATGTTCAAGCAGTTGCTTAAGCAGTTATTCTGAAATTTTCCTGAATCTAAATTAGCAGAAGCTAGCAACTACTTTCAATATATTTAAAAACCGATACATTAAACATTGAGCCTCATAAATACAACACTACATAAATCTTATCTAAATAGCGAGCGTCTGGCAAAAATAAAGATACGCAGTTCGAAGCAAACAAGAATCACGTGAGACTAGTATACGCTTCTAATAGCGAACTGGCGAATAACAAAATATACTCGTAGCTAAAGAAAATACTATACCGTATACAGGGTTATTTGTTATTGATATTCCAAAATATTCCTTGAAATTAGTTACTAGAGCCCACAGACAAAAAAAAACCTTTAAAAAATTCATTGGAATTACTGATCATCTTGCATAGAACATTATTTCTTCTTTAGCTGCTATTCTTATCATAAATGTCCCTTTTTTTGTGATGGGAACTCTACTTCTTTCATTCTGGCAGGAGCGAAAGTGTCAGGCACTAAAATCGACCTGAACTCTTAGCGTTTTAGGACCACGGGTACTTTTCCGAACAATCCCGCCGCCCATTTTCATATCCTAGAGCGGACGAAAGATGGATCTCTATAAAGTTAACATATGAAGTACCCCATCAAGTATGGAAGACTAATATCATCTTGAAAAGATAGAATATCATGGTATATCTCCTTCTTGCTTTTTAAGAATTCACCCACACTCATTCACTTAAAAACCGTGTGTTTAGGGATCTCCTATCGACAGTCTTGAAGTTCTTCAATCTTTTGTCATAACTAAATCATTTCATCCTTAATTCATGAATCCCCAAACGACCACCGGTGGCCGCGCATCTATTGTCTTACTATTGTGTCTCTAATTGACGGTATCTGAAGGGTTAATTGCTGTAATTAAAGATAAACAAAACTTCAACGGGATCTTTTCAGTGTCTGAAGCCATTTCAAGAGGCGCTACGATCAAAGCGATCACAAATTCTATAGGTCTATTAAGACTAACGAATGGCATCCAAAGCCTGTATCTTGTAAGTGTATGGTGTGACTGTATATAGATCATTATGTATCGATGTTTGTGCACAGAGAGACGCGTCGGGAGGTACCGCCGGAAATTACAATGGCGTGTAAACATATACAAGCTTATAGTACTCGTGTTAACTGAGAACTAATAATGCTTGAGCCTGTGAATGTTAAATGTTAGCAAGAAACTGTGTTTCTATTTATTTATTTAAAAATGTTTGTACACACAATAATAAAAGAAGAAGGAAACAGAAGAATAGTACAAAGGTGATGCTTATTTCTAACGAAATCTCTTCCAGCATACCTGTGAAAGGAAAATTGGAGAAAAAAAGAGATGTAGACACTAGTGCGATGTGTTCTAGTGCGTAGACTAGATATGTCTCTTGGTTAGATTCTAAATATTTGTTCAATAAATTGCTGATAAGATAGGTAATGGTGTCGAAAACAGCGAAAAACAACCTCGTGAAGAAACCGACATGTTTTGGAATAAAATATTCGAAGACATCTACCAACCCGCACTCGGCCCGCGGCCCATTCTCTGTTCTAGAGAGGAGGTTGGAGTTCCAGCAGTAGGTACTGCAAGATGATTATGCTTATGCTAGCTAATATAATAAACCCAAGTGTTGATTCCAAAGTAGAATTATTTATTAAACTTAATTATAGGACAAGTAACTCGTAACCCACATGTGTTAACCTCTCAGTAGTGTGATAACGACATAATGCAGCGGTAATCAGTTGTCAGTGGGAGTCTATTTATCCATTAAAACACTGATACATATAATATACTGTATCTTTATGTTACTAAGCTTAGGGGTGGCACCACTTGCGGGATTGTTCGGAAGAGATACCGATGCTTTGAAGTGCAAAGGTTAACAGAAGAAACACAGGTGTGTTTTAGTAAGAAAAAGACTGGCACTCTCTCTCGCTCCACCCAAAGTGTTGTGTGAAGTTCAATTGTTATTTACCTTTACATGTTTATGAATTACATTAGATTTTATTGATTTCATACTGTACACAAGAGTGACCTCTGCCAACAAACTGCTTGACAGTTTATCAGAAGTGTTTTTGGTGTAAAAGATGTTGCCATACTGAAACGCTTTATCATATTTTTCTACTTTAACTGAACATTAATGTAGATTACTTAGGTAAGACTTCAACATGATTGTATCGTATAACGAATCACATAATCATGCCTATTTACCAAACGGTGAGGTAGAAATGCACTTATAGTACATCTTATCGCCGTTATATTTTCTCATATCCTGTGAATCCCCCGCGGTTTCGCCTGCGTCTTTGATTACTACTCCTCTACCGTGGGTCGTAGCATGATGTTTTATAGCCTATACAATTAATTAAAAACTGATTACTTTTAATCCGACTGGTACTTTTAGAGATTAGCGTGTTAAAAAAAAACCAAATCTCTTCCGCTTTACTAAATTAGTGTAGATAATGGTCAACCTATTATAAATCACTATCATATATTTATTTTAAACCAGTTGAGAATCAACCAGTTCTTGGCAAAGCAGACGTGACGATGCAGCGACCACATAGAACGCTAGAACTACATAACGCACACGTGTGCCACACACGCCGATCTGAGCGCGTCGATCTCCATAAATTTTATATGGCAACTAGACTTGTAGAGCCACACCTGATCTACGCCACGCGACGTCGGTCTACTTACAGATCAGGCTTGTTACACTGTGTGTCGGTCTAATGTAGTTCTAGCTTTATTCATTGAAATTGTTTTACGGAGATAAATTATCTGTGGAATAATGTCGCGCCTATCTTCAAGACCTAATAACCTGTACATGTTTCTTTCTAGCTTGGCAAAGGTGTGTAAAGGTGCAAGCCTCATGAAAGCCGTAGCTGGCAGCCCTGCAGAGTCGGTATAGTTTGCGTTGCGGACGCAATGGGGACGAGCAAACATGTTTATTTGTGTCAGCCCAAACGACGCCAGTCCGCCACATAACCAACCCGACCGTAATTACCACAAAAAGCTTGATTAACTCCGCGTAACCAGATAGTACATGACTTGTTAATTATTATCACAATTGCCAATTTGTTACATGTCAGTCAGTAGGTACTTAGTGTACCTTTTTTGAAGTTGGATATTTTAAAATAAGTTTTCCCGCTCTGGGTTGAGCGAGACGCACAGGATCGTCTTGCATCCATTGCATTTCCGTGACTCTCACCTGGTAATCTTCCTATTGAGAAATATTGTATTAACAACACGCCTGTTTATTCCGTGAAAAGTTAATTCACAACAAAAAATATTACCCACCTTTCAGCCCCCGCCGCATTCGGGTAAGAATAGTTTCTTTACATTAAAACTTTTCTGTTTGGTCCGTTTTAGTTAGAATCTGCGATAATGATTTTTCAACTCAGTAACGTCAACATATATCAGTGGGTTGACAAGCAGTTCCTATGTGTAATTAAAAATATGACACTGATTTGACATAAAACAGAAAGTTCTCAAAAAGTATTAGTTTAAGGCCGCTATTCCACTAGCGTTTTATGAGTGGTGTTAGCGTTTAGACAGCGTCTGCACAGCGTTAGCGCGGAGCTATATTGACACATTTGCAGGCTGTTATACATATTCTTACTATAAAACGGAGACACTCGGACGGCGTAATTTTGTATGTTACAAAAAACTGTACGCGTAACGTTGTCGCTGGTCAAACGTTCGATAAACGCAAACGCTAGAAAAACGCAAGTGGTATTAGTAGCCTAGCCTTATAGCTTCTGCTTTTCTTTCTGTATTTTTAAGTAGTAGCCTGTCAAGTGCTCAGTGCCGAAGGTAATATACATGTATACCTACGTTCAGACTTTACAAAGGAAATAATTTAAAAACTAACGAAGGTATAAATGAATAGGTATTATCTAGTCATTTACACAGTTTCCTGTAAATATAATTTAATTATATATTGTATAATTGTATTATATTTATTCTTTAGTTTATTGGTATATCTATTCTATGGTCCATTAGTATAATTATTCTTACAATTGCCTTTTTCGCACTCTTTTATTGCACCTACCACTACCTTTCTCTGGGTCATCTGGAAGTCATCATCCAAAGGTCAACTGGAAGAAAATGCCTAAGGCTTTAAGTTAGCCTTTGTACATTTGTGCATAAAGTATTAAATAAATAAATAAATAAATATAATATGTTGTTAGATACTACCTTACCTGCACACGTAACCATTCATTTATCAATACGATCGTCAACTCTATAGTGATTTAAAACCATATTATGATTGCAGTATTATTTAAAATTATATGAGAACTTATTAGTAGTCATACATATCAATCAAAAACGTCATCATGTACAAGTCGGTAGTAAATAGTAATCACTTGACAATATTGCTGTCGGAAAATGTTATGTTATAACTGAGGTACATAATAAATGTCCGGTCCGTTTCACACGGGAGTAAAAATCTTTCAAATTCTTGACTTTAATCTACTATAATATGCATATACTTTACACCTAAAGCTAGAACTACATTAGACCGACGCACACGTGTAACACGCCTGATTTGTACGTAGAACGATGTCGCGTGGCGTGAGTCAAGTGTAGCTCTACAAGTCTAGTTTTGGAGACCGACGTGCCCAGATCAACGTGTGTCATACGTGCGTACAGTGTATTTCTACCCTAAACCTTCTTCATGAATATTCTCTGTATATTGGTAAACACAGCATGAAAATCCGTTCGATAGTTTTTGACTTTATCGCACACAGACAGGCAAACGCGGTAGGGATCTTTTATCTTAAATTATGTCACTGATGATTGAATAATCACTCAATGTCATAGGCCATTTTTTATCAGTTTCCAGTTTCTGCAGAATAGGCGAAGGGAGCGAAGCCACAAGAACAAACTAGTTCAGTATCCTTATTACATTTTATAAAACAATTCCCCCACAGCGTCCATCTGTCCGTGGTACATTTAAAAACTACTGAATGAATTTTCATGCGGTTTTCAGCACTAGACAGAGTGAGACATGAAAAAAGCTTTAGGTGTATAATACAAAGATTGATGATATTATTATAATTATCATAGTACAGAACAGCCGGAAATGTCAGAGATTTTTAACACGACGGACGAATATAGGACGGGTCTCTAAAAATATTTAATTAAAAAACCGGCCAAGTGCAAGTCGGACTCGCGCAGGAATGGTTCCGTACCATTATATATAAAAACGGTAAAATAACCATATCTGTTTTATAGGTAAGTGTAAGTAAGTGGGGGCACTTAAACATTTTATTCTGTTTTTAGTATCTGTGAAAATTCAACTGTCTAATTATCACGGTTCTTGAGATACAGCCTGGTGACAGATAGACAGACAGACAGCGGAGTCTTATTAACAGGGTACCGTTTTACCCTTTGGATAGGGATCGCTAAAAACCAATAGAGTTCTAAAGAAACTACGAAACGACCTCTCTAAAGCCACGCACAATAAAACAAAATGTCTGAAATAGTTTTAATATAATTTCGAGCATACTGCTGTAACATTAACGCCAGATCCGACTGCGGGGCAAAATTGATGATGATTAATGTCCGACGAAACTCTCCGTTAAACTTTTGAGATGAAAGTGGTACATACAAAATTAGATTCGCTACTACACATGGGATTTGCAAATAGCTCTACTAGGAACTTCTTTGATGTTAAAATTAATGGTATTTGAATAATTAATTTTATGCCTTTCTTTCTTTAAGTCAGGAAATGGCTAATGATATTACAAATTGAAGGTTTAAAAGAAGAAACTGAGGCCCAACCACGAACTCTTAGGCAATCCATTTAACGATTTTTATTTTATTATTGATAGGCTCGCGTTTGACCACTATCTCACCTGATGGTCAGCGATGATGTGGCCGACGATGGAGCACGCTTGCCTAGAAGTAGCCTGTTCACTCTAGACTCGAAAGACTCATAGGTATCAGGAAACACAGACTCCGGCTGGGAACTCCACTCCTTTAGCTGTACGCACAATGAATGTGTTCCCAAAACGCTTTGTACGTATAGGTGGGATGTCTACTATGTACCGATGGCGCAACGCCTAAACTGAACTGTTAAAGGTATAGATAGAGCTATATAAGGTGTATAGATCCATCCCTCTTTCTCGATCGTTCGTTTGACATTTTAACACGTCACGGTATGACCCCTGAACGTTCTTGCGAACAAGACTCAAAATAACTACATTGAACGACTTATAGAATCTCTTCCTAACGGCCACCGCCATACAATCATACTCTTGATCTTTTTTAAACTCATAGCAATTGACTTATGTCAAGACTGCAAGAGGATGTTTACTAACGAAAGCAAGACATATTCTAATGAAAATGTGCCTTGGTTTGGACGTAATTACGTAAGTTCACGTGTTGGCTTTTGCATATCAAACAGAAAAGCATTTTTTTTTCTCCAGGTACCCAGTAATAGTACCTACACTCATATTTTCCTAGCGCGAGTTTATTATTTATTTATTAAAAACAAACACCATCTTTACAGGCTGGCTAGCCCAATACAACAGTGGTTTTTGGTCACTCAGCGCACTGACATTTGCACTATATTAGTACTCGTCGAAAGAGTTACTAAAACAAACTATCAAATTTCTGTCTGTATATTATTTTAGAGCGACGCGAAGGGCGTCAGCGTAAACTTTTTTACTCCGTAAATGTATTAGTTACGAAGAAAACTCTTTACACGAGTAAGTACAAGCAGGGAAACATTGTATCAAGTAAAACTTCCATTTGTTTAATGAGCCATCTCTCTTTGTAGGGTCATTGAGGTGGGGACTACACACGCTTTTCTTTACTGTACGCAGCATATGATGATATGATAATAACGCAACCTGGTGGAGTAGCAAAGGTAATTAGATGAGAGGTTTTCCTGCTGTTTTACGTTCTAACATTGGTTATGCACATCATGGTTTTACCTGACTGAGTCTTAGCCACTATGGGTTTTACGTCATTTGTATTTTTGTAGTAGCATATCATATCAAACTGTATAGGGCTTAAATACACAAAGGCATGCCTGTAACTTGCACCATATTGCGTATGTAGCTTTAATGCCATAGCGACATACACCAATCGGAAATGTATTGTCACATTGACATCGGATGGATACGAGACGCGCAGGACTGTATTTGGGGCGAATCTTAGGGGAGGCCTATGTACAACAGTGGAAGACTTTTTTTTTCGGTGGTTAAAAATCATCTTATGACAACCCCCGCTCTTGGGTGGAGCGGGAGATAGAGACTCTTACTGACTAAAAACCCACCCCGTTCCTTCTAGCCTCTTCATACCGGGGCTCGAGCTTCTTTTCAGATAACCCTACCCTGGCCCCAGTAGGCTTCGACCCAGTGGGCCCCTCCTGCTGCTGACAACTCCTTAAGGCGCGCGGGAACAGTGCGCGCCGTCGACGACTTGGGCTCGGTTTTGGCATTACCGGACGATCGGACAGCGAGCTACCCATGAACAGTGGACATCTGTCGGCTGACATGATGCAGACTGACATGCGTATTACTTGCATACTTTTCAGCCAAGATATAGTTGGTTCAGTACTGTAAAGGTAGAAAGAACTACAGTGCTCACACGTGTGCCACAGACGCCGATCTGGGCGCGTCAGTCTCTTTCCATACATTTTATATGGAAACTAGACTTCTAGAGCTACACTTGATATACGCCATGCGACGTTGTTCTACGTACAAATCAGGCGTGATACACGTGCGTCGGTTTAATCTAGTTCTAACTTAAATTATAATTATGTAAGTTAGTTACACTTTAGTTTTCGTGGAATTATGCTGTGAATGAAAGTTAGTTCCCCAAATGTAAACATTAATGGGCACTTGCGAGAACCTAAGATTCCTCTACCACATAGTTAGGAAAAGTTTACGTAAAATACACTTGAGATACAAATACAGTAGTCGAGGGTTATAACTATTAAACGCTAGTGGCTACGAAGTGGATCGAGGTAAGCCAGACGCTAACAAAATAAGATCGTTTCGGAGCCGTAAAACGTAGAATTTCTTACCAAAATAAACTTAGTATTTTTAAGAAATGAACGCAAAGTCAGCGATAACATTAAAAATTAAGAAATAAAACAAGGATGGTTTTTTTAGAGACGATATTTTCCTTATTTACTACGCACGTAAATATTTTCAATTTATTTTGTGATTTTTTTAAACTTTTTTATCTAAGCACTATCAATTAAATTGAAACCCTTCGTTAAAAAAAGTCGTTCAAATTGTCACAATAGTCCAGTTTGTACGCGTGTATGCTGCGCTTACTTAATGTGAAAATACTTACTTAATGTGAAAATACGCGCACCCAACTTCTTTTTAAATTCCTTTTCAGTTTTTTTTTTTTTGTTTTAATCATAATGAAGTTAAGAAATTCAACTAACTGTTCCCACACACGGGCTTAAAAAAAAACGCCTCTTTGAGCTTCTTTTTGAGGCGGCCTTTTTTGAGGCCCGTGTGCGGGGGGACAGTAATAGTTCGGTATATAAGATAACTGGTATCTGTGAGATTTAAAATGGAACGTTGCGTCTATTTTATTTGATTCATCGTTGATGCGTTGTTCGGAAAATTTATATTCATATACAGGATGGCTAATGAAATCACCGGTAAAATAAACAAGGAAAATATATCATATGCGCGAAAACAATACGACATTTAATAACAGCATCAACGCCTTTGGGGCCAAATATATATTAATCTCACCCGCATTTATTATGCATATGCAAACGAAAACCAATCAATTTATAATTATAATCCTGAACATAATTAATCTAATTTATATGCACAGCAGTAAAAGTTTAATATTATTCCACTTCCGAAAACATGCTGCGACCACGTTTAATTTGTCAAACGGGTAATTCTAAATTAAACATAATATTAATTAAATATTAAAGTCGAATTTAATATTAATAAAGCTTAAACTAACGTTCCAACTGTCATAGAGTATAATAATAAAATACACAATTTCCCAACTTTTATGAATAAAAAGTTCTCGAATGGCATGAATAAAGAAATATGAATGGCCTCAAGTTTAACCAAACATAAGTGTAGTAGCTTTCATACATAAAAGGAAAGCAAAGTTGCCGAAAAAAGAAATCGTATAAGATAAATCATTTTTGTATTATACACTAAACAAACTCCGCAAAAGAGAAGTCCTATTATGAAATGAGTTACGAACGAGCAATACTTACGTGAAACGTAATCGATTCTATCAATCATTCTCGATTTCTAGTCGAGTGCCTATCCGAATATCTGAAACAGTTTTCGCTGTAGTGTTTCATCTTACTGCGAAAGAATGCATTGTTTTTGTATAAGAGATGTCTTCCAGCGCTCAGAGCTCCAGTCCAAGAACTGATCTCTAGAATAATATTATGCACACATGTTTATTGGCAGCCATGACCACTAAATACTTGCTATCGCATGGATTCGAAGGAAAAATAAAGTTACCAAAGTAATGCTTCCTCATGTTGTCCAACGTAATCGTGGAAACAACTAGGTAGAGAATTAACTAACCAAACTATAAGCTCAAACGTTAATTTAATTCAACTGTCCATAAATCTGAATAAATTCTTGACAGTGACTTCAGATCCCATTCCCAACTTGCGTTATTACCAACCGGCCTCAGTTTCCGAAACCAATTTGTGTTGGTCTGGAGGGTCCTAAAATACCAGAGCCACATACATTACCCACATAATACATAGTAAGTGCTTCATGTTATCTGTGAGAGGGTAATAGAGGGCACTGCTATCGCTCGGGGCAGCTGCTAGTTTGGGAGATATGACCAGTAAAGGCAACATGGCCGGAGGGGCTTCTAAAATGTTGTTATGATGACCGGGTAATGTTCCACTTGATTTAACTGAAGGAATCGTTGATGATGATTTTGGTTTTATGGATATTGGGTTTCATTTAGATGGTGCTGGTTTGAAGGAGGAGTAGCGTGCTAAAATATGACAAAGTGGAGCATCAAAACCTTCAATAAGCAGTATGCTTTAACATTGGTGATGGCTTCAACAAAATGTAATTTGCAATGCATAGTATCGTAATGGTGACTATAAGAAAACCCAAAGAAGTAGCTCTCATTGATAAAGTAACATACACAGACGTTACAGCATTGTTGGAATAGGCTTACAAAACCTAAACACAGAGAAAATGTTACAAGGGAATTAACAAAAAACAGACTCGCATTAATGTTAAAAAATATCCAAGAGTAAAACAGGAAAGTTAGAACTGCAATTATTTATTCCCGTAGGCGTGATTAAGTGTAGGAATTTCTAAGCATTTGCTTCGAAGAAGTTTAGCTCAGGCAACTCTTGTTAGTTAAAATAATATCGTCTTTAAGTATGTGAACTTTGACTGTGAATGGTAATTTCAGATTTGATGGGTTTAAAGACTCGTAGGAGTTCTTTAATCTTAAAATGTCACTTGAAAGTAACGTCATTAGGAAAGGTTAAAGAAACGTTATTGCTAAGAGCAGCGTGGGCGCAATAAATAATAAGACTTTAGTGGTATATCTGAAAGAGTATTAGGATTAGGTGAAATAGCATTTCTACCCACCCGATCTTTACAATTAATTTTGTAGGCTACTACCTACAAAATTAATTGGGGACTCTAGTCTTTCATTCGGTCAGTTGTGCGTGGCAAGACTGTTGTCAATCTTTTGGGCTCATGGCTATCCGTAATAACGAGAATGTTGTGATGGAAAGGATGACATGGATGAGACGAGAATGAATAACGAGAGAAATCAGAGGAAGTTTAAAATTGTAGCCAGTGACTGAAAAATAAGAAGAGAATCGTTTTAACTGAAACACATGTTACTAATAGATATATTATGATGAGATATACTATATATAGATGAATATACAAGTGGATAGAAGGAAAAGGAGAAGGGAGACCAAAGAAAAAATGGATAGATGGCGAGTTGATAGGATTGAGTGATAGCGTAACGGTTGATAGGACAGAATGTAAGAAAAAAACTTGCTGTGTTAAAGTAATATGAGACTAAAGCAAGAAAACGATGATGGATCCATAAGAACTGTCAAAGACCTACAAATGACCATCGGGAGCAACGGCTGAACATTCTTTTTCGAGGGGTGAAAGAAACTTATAGGCACTTATATTTTAGAATTCAGGCCTCCATCAATCACGCAAATGCGTAGTTATGATACGTTTCCTTGAACTTTCAAATCGATTAGTCCAACTGTGGGTCTATTACTCTGGCGGTACCTACCAACTAACGATTTTGTGTCATTGAACACACGGCAGAGGTAATTCTGAGTTTCCAACACGTGTGCTTTATTACGCCTACGGGTGTCTAGAGTCCATCTATTTTGATTAATTATCGGCCTCCAATATGTTTTTGGGTGGGCACTTACGTTCACTTTTCTTGTTCTTGCTTCATACAGTGTTATATGAACTACGGGTATAGATGCATGTGTGAAATTATATTCAGCATAAAATGCCTTACTGAAGGAACATAGGGTATTGAGAATTAACACATCATACGTATGGAACTTATGAAATAGACTGGCCTGTTGGTCTAGTGGTTAGTGACCTTGACTGCTATGCCGGAGGTCATGGGTTCGATTCCCACCCAGGACCAATGTTTGTGTGATGAGCATGATCATTTGTTCTGTGTCTGGGTGTAATTTATCAATAACTAGCTTTGCCCGCGCGGCTTCGCTCCCGCTCTTCCCTACTCCACCCTACTATACCCAACTCTACCCTACTTTACCCTACTCTACCCTTCTCTACCCTACTCTACCCTACCCTACTCTACTCTACCCTACCCTACTCTACTCTACTCTACCCTACTCTACCCTACACTACCCTATTTTTTTTTCCATAAGAACCTCCTCACAATAACAATCACAACAAAAAAAAAATCAGCCAAATCAAGCCGTTTTCATGCCAAGTCGTGACAACGGAAAAGGGGGTCATTTTTATATATATAGATAGATATGTATGTATTTAGAAATATATAAATAGGTTTAACAGTTGTCTAGTACTCGTAACACAAGCTCTGCTTAGCTTGGTACCACACGGCGTCGTGTGATAGTTGTGGAATATTATTAAAAAATAATAATAACTTATGGATAACCTAAAATGAGGCTTTCTAAGTACAGAGTCTTATCGAGAACGCGGTTTAACAGTAAAAAGGCTGGCTACGCGAGTCATTCAACTTACTAACCTGTGCCTTGAAAGTTTTATTTTCTAGCTGAAAGCCTTGGGTATTTTATCGATCTCATTAAGTATAGGCCAGTGGACTCGAAGGTCGAAAGTCCCATAACACTACGCCGAAGTCTTAATAACCAGAATTATGAAACAGATCACTAAAATCTAATTCAATCATGGAGTAATTTTGTAATAACATCAATTACATTAAAGCTACATGAACGGATGCAAGAATATGATACTAATATTCTTGTATTTCATATAAGGAAGCGACTAATATAATCTAATACGTCTATAAACGAAGCGAACCATATTTCCTAAGCGTACTATTTATAAAAGGAAAAAGCCCAAGGCTTTAACCGATAAATTACAGTCAGAAAATATAATCTAGATGGTAACTGTTCATTTCATAAGTTAAGTATTTCTAGAAAAACAAATCGGCAACGTTTTTAACGTTGTCAGATAAATAGAAGTTATCTCTGTAGGGGATAAACAGAAATAGAAAGTTGATGTTAGGCAGTGCGCTTGAAAAAATACGAAAATGGCCGGAGAAGTTAAATTAGATTCTGATGCGAATCAATCATCGTGGGTTGGGCTTGCGGACTGTTAGCGGATTAGCTCGGGTAAGAAAACAAAGGAGTAATTATAAAGTGTCCAGCAATTTGTTACTGGTGCTGTGTAATTAATCAGCATCTCTACAGTGTTGAGAGTTCGCTTGTGAATTTAATCGCCTACCATTCATTACCGCGGAGGCGTCTATCGATTTATCAACGTTAGTTCTACGGGCGGATAAGCCCTTTGCGCGAATACAGTTCTGCTGTTTTTACTTGCCAGGAAAGATCTGTAATTAATCTTAATTTTTATGTATTTCTGTTTCGAGAATTTCATTTGTTGTTTAAAAAACGTCTTCTCTTAAGATATGATTGATTACAACACTTTTCTGGTCTACGAATTGATTTCTATAATGTAGCTCTTTGCAGAATGATACACAATTTCCGCACCGATTGATAAATTTATCATCTTTTCAATATTTATCAGTAACTGGACTGTAACAATTGGAAGGACAATGGTATATAAAGAACTACATTATCGTCCCGGGCAAATGAGACCGATAAACTTATAATGACCACCTGAATAGCGGCAAGCATTGTTTTCACAACTCTTTGAACGAATGCCAATAGACAGTGTTACACCATTCGCGTGAAATATTTAAAGGAATTCCGACCTTATTGCTACTGGACTAGGATCATAACAACTGGCATTCAGTTAATAATTCTGAGGTACATTGTACAGAACGTTATCAATATGTACCGATGTGGAAAATAACAATGTATAATATTACGTGAGACAGCACGAATATCACATATTGGTCATTAAAATATAATGAAGGAACACAAAACACAAAATAATAAAATAAGACTGGGATTTCGTGGATGTACACATACACACAAAGTACATACCTACCCACATAAACTCAAGCGTATATATGGAAGTAAAGGAAAAATAATATGTACGCAAAATATAGAATTACACTCGTGTACATAAGAACAAACGCGTATAAAGGCGGACACACGGATATAGATACTGAACCTGGAGAAAACAGCAAATATTAAATTTTAGTGTTTTTGTTTTAATCTAAATAATGATAATCTAGGTTTCTGAAATTACTTCATACAAAACATTGCACACACGGATACCACATACTTGTCTTTCGCTCCCTCCTTTTCAAGCAATAAACTTTGACAATATAACATACCAGTAAAAAGAAATAAGAATCTATGCCAATGAAATTCGTTGAACATTTTCATCAATAATTCAAAACCCAATTCAAAAGAATAACAGTAAGTATTTATAAGGCAAAGTAATTAAGAACGTGGCAAGGATGCCAGAGAACCAACTATTGTTAACGTCCCAATGGGTAGTTAATTAGAAAAAAGCATATAATGGCTTTAAGGATGTGAGAAAGAAAAGCAACAGAGACTGTGTTTGCGAAACAATCAAGAACAAGAGCCAAGTGAACGTGACAAAGACAACAACACTTGGGAAACCAAATGGAATTATTGTTTATGAGAATTTATTGCACAAATCAACCATAGAATCAAACACTGTGAGATATGCAATTTCAGAACAACTTATTGATTAAGATGAAACAATCAATTGTACAGTGAATGAAAACCTTCGTTGTTCAGAAAACAGATCAATGTCACAAAGTCGATGAACCGCTTCATGGACTTTAAGACTTAGTAACAGGGAATAAAGATGTAGACAAACGAGTAGACGCCAAGATAGATCGTAATGAAACTGAAACAGTACCCAGACAAAGACAATGGAAGCAAATTCAACGTAACAGAGAGTGGAACGATGATGACTAAAAAAGGAAACGCGGCTTTAATTAAAATAGCAATAAAGTAAGTGACTCAACACGGGCGAGATACAATTTCTAGGTAGAATTTCGTCAGTATTACCACACAGCTGTCTATTAACAATGAACTTTGGCGCCAGGAAATAATAAAGTTAACATGATAAATGCAGTAAAATTGTATCTATTGAACATACTTTTGCACGAAGTCGTAACTTTGTAGGTGCGGAAGTAAAACCTGGTAGGAAAACAACTGTGCCCGGTTTGCTAAGCAGTGGAACAGTTTCTAAAAGGAAAGTTTTTAATTTTATATCTTTCAAAGAACTGAAAATAAACTAAAAAATAAGTTTTTTGTTTATAAAATAGTGTTGTTAGCAATGAAATCAGATTAATTTATACAACAATCAATTTTTCAATTGAAAAGTGCAAACTTAGCAACTAAGAAAGGTAGCACACTTTAATGGTTTATACATATATCGTACACGTGATTTTGTTAATTGTGTGGTGTATGACTGCATTAAATACTAGCGTGATTTTAAGCTTAAAAACAATAGTTAGCATTGCTATTACTAGTATATTTATTTTTCAATAATTTACCTCTCATAAAATTCCCAGTTTCTTTTCAAAATACACGTTGAAGAGTCTTCATTACCTGAAAAAAACGAAATTCCTTTTGAATAAATTTTCTATTTGATGTTGTATCTGAAATATTTAACTTTCAGTCTGGGGTCAGAGACAAGGACATTAGGCTGCCAAATAAAGAACAATTTCAGAACTTTTATATAATTTTCTGGCTAAATTTCGACGTGACTTTCAGTGAAAGGCAACTAAGAATAGTATCCAGGTTTTCTGTTACCAAAGTTGTCGTTGAAAACAATTAGGACCCAACCAGCAATAAAGACTTTTTACTGTAGGTACTAGGTTCAAAACGAAGCTAAAACGGTAAAAACTTTCGGGTAAAAACCCTCTTGGGAATAGTTTTTGTTGATAATGATCGCAATGAGACGGAAAATTATCTAGACGAGCAAAAAGGGTGGTAGAAGTATAGGTTTTCTTTTATGAAAAAATTAAAATATTGTGAAAACAATAAATCGCTAAGTATTATTGTAAGGAAGGTTGTGTTCTTTGCAGTGAATTAATGCTATACTAATGTTAATTTGTGCTGTGAGTGTCTTTGTACAATGTTATTGTACAAAGGAACCTTGTCATAACGCAATCTGTTTGAGGAATTGTAACAGTTATGCTTTTAGTTCCATCTAATTGAAGAAATCAATTGATTTACAAGATTTACTGGTTACAACCGCATTGATCATATTAATGCCCTGTACACAACGATAAAAGACTATCAAATGATAATAATTTCAACCGTAGATTGATATTAGCAATAATAACCTCTATGCGGGTTATACTCGTAATTCCAATTAATCTAATGGGCAATGCTTAACATTTAAAATGACTGCACCCTCTACGACCGTATCCTAACAAGACCACTTTGCCTTATTACTGACCACTATGATAATAAAATGACGTCATACCTCCATAATTTTAATAAACAGATTAAGACGGCCTTTATATTTTTTGCCTAGTCCACCATTTAAAGATTTGACATTTGCGTACGACCTTTGTTGATGCAAAGTGCAGGTTTTGTAAGTGGTTTATTTTTATGTTATAATGTTCTGCATGTCACATTCAAATACGATGTTTGTGTGCAATATATTAAAGAATTTTCTAAATAACATCGCACTAATATTTTAATATAATATAAAGGCGAACATTTTTAAGTTACTCTGCTATCCTATATGTGTGTCAGACGGTTGTACCGATTCTGGAATTTGGCACACGGGTAGACCAAGTCCTAGGATATTTGGTACAAAGGTGCTTTTTATCCTGGAAGTATGCTGTATCACCGGGCAACTGGTGGAAAATGCCCAAGGCATTATGTCCGCCATTGTGGTGTTTCTTCTTAGAGCATAAACTTCCAGTAAATAAATATGTTCTTTTGGGGTAATGTTCTCCTATCACGCGAGCGATACTGCTGACAGAAGCTAGTGTTAATATATACTGAGTTGCTTCCTTGGTTTAGCGTTCGCAACCACTACATATGAGCTTGAGGTCCTGTATCTGATTCCTGAGTTGGGCAAAATATTATTTATTTATTTATTTATGTACACACAAACGCTTAAAAAAGAAAATAGCAAATAAGAATAGAAGAGTACAAAGGTTTTCTGTCGGTAAATTTTCAATAACTGCTGATAGATTAGCGCCTTGTTATGTCCCACCCTCCGCTCAAGTTACGTGGCTGAAATATGGATGTAGAGTTAGATACATCTCTGCCTAAACCTTTGCAGAATACAGGTGCATTTTAATATTTATACTAGGATTACTTGATGTTTTTGAGACATGAATTAAGTACAATCTCCCAGTTTTCCTACCTAGTCATATAAGGCAAACAGTGTGAATAATAAGTACCTATTCATTGATTCATTGTTTGACATTGTTTTATTAATGATGTAACTTTTAATAAATGGCAAAGCCGCATATTATAAAGGTTAAAGTTTGTAGGTATGTATGTATGTTTAAGTTTGTATGTTTATCAATTCTTTTACGCTCAAATTGAATGGATTTGGATGACATTTGGCACAAAGGTAGACTAATTTTATATCAGGAATATGAAGACTAAACAAACTTGGGATATTTTTCTACTTTCACGCGGGCGTAGTCACTGACAAAAGCATGTATTTAACGTAATGTCAATTGAACATATTACATAAGCACTAATCAAGAAATTATCAACGGTGTTTATGTAACGGTTGTCAAATAAATAAGTACAACACATTTGATTTAGTAATTGATTTTCAGTGTGTCTAAATGTTATTAGGTATAAGTGTTTATTTTTATTAAATTCAGCCTCAGGTTTGGTTGTTATGTAATATTTAAATGTTGGAGATTCGAAAGCTGTTTATTCGTTTAAAAACTTTATTTTTTCAATCAAAATGTTTTTTTTTCTCTAAATATTGCCAGCTTTATATAAAGCTGTATAATATTAGTTATAATATTAGATCCACAAACTCAAACTCTTCAGAATTTGTTTGTTTGAACGTGCTAATCTCAGGAACTACTGGATCGAATTAAAACCAAACATTTAACCAATATATCACAAAACTTGGTAGACGAACTATGCACAATTAAAATTGTCAATCAAAAATTGTCTTTAATTGTCAAATGCAATTACTACAGAAGTAATTCCATTTATTATCAAGTCCAGCTTCGTCGTCTAATTGCTTGTCCTGGATAAACAATCATGACATTTTATTAAAACAGTTCGTGATCCTATCAAATTAATTTACTTGCTTGAAAGAAGCAGTGATTGGCTTGACCGTAAATTCGCAACCTGGTGTAATTACTATGTATGTAGGTAATAATTTCTATAATTGATAGTCAATGGACAGTCAATAGACTGTCATTTAAGGATTTATTACGATCTTTAGATAGTTAAACGATTAGTTACAGTGCACAGCAATGTGACAAAGAGTTGTTTGATTATTGGCACCTCAATTTGAGTGAGGTGATTGAAAATTAAATGTATATTTCCAAGAGCATAGTCACACGTCTGTTTAACAGTTTTTTTTCTTGGATGTGGGAAATCATCAAAAAAATTAACGGTGTTCAGTTTTTTACCCAAACGTCCGGCTTAATTGTTTGCTCTGTTTGGCTTTTCGGTTTAAAGATCTGACAACCCTACCTGTGAGAAATACAGACGTGATGACATGTTGTATAGGATTTCTATAGGCATATAAAAAACCTACCATTATACTTTTCCCTATAAAATGCAGCTACAAAAAGATGAACAAAATATACATTGGTCAGTAAGTGTGTACCTACATATTACCACGTTGGTATACGACGAGGCCAGTCAATACAGTCCACATAACGTAATACCATGTCGTGATATGTGAAATTTAAGGCAAAGCATTGGAAACACAGTCCATTTATGATTTTGTTGGCACTACGCCTCCGGAAGGAGTGCCAAATGATGGCTGAGTTTAGTATCAGGGCGGCACGCGAGCGTTGCGAATTTATTTGTACTAGTAATTTGCCTTTGTTATTTGTGCAAAGGGTTCAGACAAATATAGCTTAAGTTACTACTATTGAGATTAAGATTTATACGTCTGGGGTGCGAGGCCTCGAAGAATAAATGGTGTCGCCTTCAGACGGTACTTTAGCCTCAAAATGACGGAATTAAATTATGACTGCGTACAAAATGCTGAAGGGAAGACTGACTTCCAAGGTTCAAGACCTGTCAATAGTCATTATATAGAACCAATTCTCGGTAACGGTACCAGCTCGTGCCTCAAAACTATCGTTCACAGTTTTCCAGAAGCGTGACTTGCCCTTACTGACAAACTAAACAAGGGCCTTACCGAAAATGTGTCCGTCACTGGCTGAACCTTGAACTTATCATATCATATGTATTAATGGAGTCGCCCAAGGCTACTACGCCACAGCGGAGTCTATCGATCAAATCAAACGTCACATGGCGTAACCACTTTCGTGTGGTGGTATGTCGCAAATAGGTCGATGGGACTCGAAACTTTTGAATTTGAATCGCTCCCAGAAAAATACTTTTAAAATTGCGCGTAATAAATTTTACACCCTTTTTTAACAATGTGAAACGAATAATCCGAACGCGAAATACACGTTTCGACCGCGATGTGGAGTTAGAAATGCCCAGACCAATTAAATAATATTATCATTTGATAAAGACAAGAATCGATAAGATGTTTTTTGACTATTCAAAAATGAAGACTTATTAGTCTTAACTTTGAGTGACAGAAACTTTCGCAGACAAAACAAATTATGACGTCGAACACTCTATTTTCTAGTTGCGAAGAGCTGGGAAAATATTTCCAACGGTATTCTGAACTGTCGAGATAATTCCAAGAAAACTTCGTCACATTTCTTTTCACTATAAATTTAATTAAGTACTTTCTTGCTTACGGACTGAGTATCAATCAATACATATTATAAATATAAAACAAAGTCCCCCGCCGCGTCTGTCTGTTTGTTCGCGATAAACTCAAAAACTACTGCACCGATTTTCAAGCGGTTTTTACCATTCGATAGATAGCGTGATTCTCGAAGAAAGTTTTAGTTAATTTGTTAAGTTTTTGTATTTATTTCTGTGTACATTAACGATATTTGTTAAAGATGTCGGGAAAAAATTAACTGAAAGGGGAACCGTTACCCCGAATATAACGCGGGTGAAGCCGCGGGCCAAAGCTGGTATAATATATGTAAGTAACCAATACGAAGTAGTTAAATTGGACTGCGCCTAAAAGGTCTTTGGAGAACTATATATAATTGACATTGGGAGGTCAGTCAGTCCAAAGACCAAGTATAAACCGTCACAAATTAAGTCGTAAACACTTTTCATACATACTGTTTACGGGAGGCTAAAACTATTTTAGAAGTTTTAGTGTATGTTCACGAATATAGCATCAATCATTTTTGTACCTATTTTAAGGCGAATATTGTCAAGAAAAGCGTGCAAGAATTTGAAAAATGATGTTGTAATGCGATGTATTTCAGTACTGAGTTACTGTTTAGAACCAGCTTCAGGTTCTAAGGCACATAATTACGTGAACTGGATCAATGTTTTTAAGCCGTATAAACTTTCAGAATTTACATAATCCTTTAGCAGTACGCAGTTAGCGGCAAAGGTACTTTCGTAAGTCACAAGGACGTTTGGTCTGGTCTCCCCAGTCAACTGAATCACCTGTGACCACGTCAGGAGGGGCCCAGCTGGGTCGAAGCCAGGCCAGGCCAGGGTTATCCGAAAGGAAGCTCGTGCCCCGGTATGAAGGCTAGAAGGAACGGGGTGGGTTTTTAGTCAGTGAGAGTCTGACACTATCTCTCGTTCCCCCAAGAGCGGGGGTTGTCATAAGATGATTTTTGCCCACCGAAAAAAAAAAGAAAATAAACCTGTGACCACGTTTTCTGTACTGAGTACACGCTGAGGAGGTACCTCCTCGGCGTGCCGTATCCGCACCGGCCACTTATGACACTTGTCCTCGCAAGATCGCCCCGCGTTATTTTTAGTGAAGAGATACCGTGTTTACTGTGGACCGAGGGCTGAAGCGAGGTTAGGTATTGACGGCGTATTGTTCAAGCAATTAGAGTGTAAAATACGTAAAGATTACAGACATGAAACGTTAATTATGTGATGTCAGTTTTACGAGAAGATCGTTATGTTTAAGCCACGCCTTTACAGTGTTGTCAAATGTCATAAAAAATACTGTTATTATGTCCTAGGTACATTTCTCAACCTGAATTATGAAGTATTACGCAATACTTCATAGATACATTCATAACAACGTGGAATCACAACAATCTAGTGAAACCAGTTGTATCTACTAAGACTATGTACGTACATGTGTGCACGCGCAGTGCATGCAGCCATTTTGTTTCTAGCTCATATACATGTTGGTCAATGTTGCTTGCCTACAAATTAATTTCGCGTTACAAAATCACAATATTTTGAATAGATACATTAATTTAGCGGGTATTTTATTAAGATTTGTGCAGACATTAACATGCAATTAATGTAATTTCATCTCTGCTAACTTATGAAATCATCATCTTCATTTAGAAAGCTGTGTTCAAGTAGCGTAATGAACGAATCATAGATTTATCAGAATCTTTAACTACTACCATAAATTTCATATCCAGCAGTGACAATAATTCCATCAGCAATTCGGTGGATACGTGCAGAGCGTCAGGGAGCAGACCTATCGAAAATAGACCGGGAAGCCAAATAAGCGACTATAACTGAGCACTAGAATGCAGACGTGAATACCTATGCGCACGTGTCATATGACATGATCTCATATTAGACCCGGTGGTAGTCTGCATACCGATCGAGAGCAAACTGACAAGGAGAAAACCCTGTTGCCCGTATTATATGTATGGCAGATATAACTAGACAGAGGTTGTAACACTGACTTGCAAGAGGTAACAACAGCTGAACACCACCGATGGCTCCGTCAATTGAATTATATGGTTTCATCAGGTCATAGTAAGACTGATAGTTGTATAGAAGACTGAAGAAGATCAGTTGTGCCGGATGCAAATGAATTAGGATAGAAGCAAAGAGGAGGGTGACGATGAATATCTGGAGTCTTTATTTAGCACTTGCGACTAGAGAGAGGAAAAAAACCAGATTGTTAACAATCCGCAACGTTACATAACCCCAATGAAGATTGAAAGACGACTGCAACAATAAATTCAAGTATCAGTGCCACCAATTGACACAGATTACAATGATTGGCTGCAATCCTCTACAATTGCACTGATGGCTCAATCTGGATCTGGGTGTACCCGGCTAGACGATGCTTGTCAAAATGTTAACGAGGTAACTCGTCATTCTTCGGTGAAATCTTGGCATAACGCCTGTCTGCGTCATCGGCGGTCAGACCATGATAGGCAGCGAAGGTTGTTGTTGGAGTATCGGTTACAGGTCAGCGCATAACAAATTTTTTGAGCATTTAAAAGCTATGCAATATGAAGTAAATCATGAAGAAATTAAACACAATAACTTTAAAGCCCTTAATGAGAAGGGAAATGGAAGTGAATGTCCGAATGATTTACAATTTGATAAAACATTTTAAAGGCCAGTGGAATAAAAATATATTTTTAATTCTTGTTTCCTTGGACGAGAAAGTTTAAGCAATCAAGACCTGCAGAAATTCATAATTAATAAGGATCAGGGTTCCGGACGTTGGTTAACTCATGACCTAAGTATATGTATCAGAAATAAAATCTTTAAATATGATAATATCAAATATATTTCCGTTACCTGCCTTTTTGTTAAGTTTGACATTTCCTAATGAGCTATTTGCCTGACTAAATTTTATTGATATTTTTGAGTCAAGGCTATAATTAAAACTATATCTTTAAGTCAAATAAAGCGTAAAGTCAACAATAAATATTATCCTCACGCAGACGCTATTCAATTAAATCGTCGAATCCACTTGTCCTTACCGACCTGCACCGAATGTTATTAAAAAGTTTTGCGAGGTTATGAAGAAATACCAAATATTGTTATGTATAGTATATGGAATTTTAATCTAGATGCTGAAATACCAATAAAAGCAGAGAAAAATTTTGATCGCCATCGCCATTGTACTAAATCATTGAATACTGCTTTGAAATACAACAGACCACGTTTAGAACATTCTCACATATTTTTAAAAATCGATCGTTAAAAATTAAAAAAAAACTGGAGTTTTGATCCTCGAGCAGTCTGAGTTGCCCGCATGCACGCATGTGCGTGTTGGCTGGCGGGTCGTCATGTGAAGAAATTACCACTTTACTAAGACCCGTCAGTCTACACCACCTTTCTTCTGTTTGCCCGGACGAATATACCGATGAAGGAGGCAAAGCGGACCAGCTTACACTAGTGTTGTGTCGATCAACCTCGGTGCAACCGGTTTGAAGTCGGTCTGACCGAACAACGTTGCGATAAATGCGTGATAATAACATTTTGTATCTAGATACAAAAGTAGTATACACTGGACGTTGAAGCCAACGGAAGCTCAACAGTGCAACTGTTTTTTTGCCGCTTAGAAAGTCAATATTTAGTTTCCTGACGGTGTAAACGAGGCGGTTCCATTAGTTTGATGTCATTCGAACTATCAAAGCTGAATAAATTAATTAATGATTGGTCCAAGTTGTGTGCAAGTAGGTTGTTTTCCGTATTCATCGGTTAGAAACTGTCGTACGAGAGATATTTGAATGTCAAACGTGTTTGTCATAGATATATCGTATCATAGACGCGTGTAGGTAACTTTGTATGAAACACTTACAGGTCACGCATTGCCTTCACTAAGTAAATTGAATTCGTGGAAGTGTCTACGTACAGTGTGGACGTGCGTGATCATACCCCTACGAATATTGTCGCTATCTATTAAATTTCTAGTTTATCGCACTCCATATTCATAAGGAAATTAAAAGGAGCTGTTATTAATTTAATGAGGACTAGTCGTGAAAATAAGTCGTTTGTTATTTTTCTTGTGTCCCGCTTTACATTTCCGATTGGTTTATGGAAAGACACTCATTAACAGGGTTAAAGGTGTATTTGTTTTTACTTTTACATAAATTAACCAGTGTCTCTCTCCTTGTAGAGTTATTTCTATTGCCATGCTATTATCCAATCCCTTGTCAAAATTCGCTTCAAGCAGAAGTTATAAAATGCATCGCAGCTGTGCTCAGACATTTTTATCCTCAAGGATGCAAATAATATACTTGCAACAAAGTATTCGTGTCGAGTTATTTACGAAGAATTATCTCCAACATGGCATCAATGAAATACGAGATATGGCGAAACAATATCAGTTGGCCGCATACGAAGCCATGAGTGTTAAAAAAGTTATTTATTTCAACGATAACTTAAACGTATTTATGTAACAAGAACAGCATGATATAATTCGACGATATTTTTCGGTATCATAACATAAATACGACTCCCACAACATTTGTGAATGATAATGTTGGTACGAGTCAACATCGTAAAAATTACAACAGACATTCCGTAACCGTTCGTCTTTATAGTCAATAAGTTTTCAATGAGAAACATTTTTTCATAACAAGCTTTTTTTGCTCGGTATAGTACTGATCAAGATCATTCCAAAGAGCTCAAACACGATAGGGTCATCTTGTTGAGCTCAGTAGCTCATAAGGCCAATATGGTACATTATCGGACCAGCACTATGTTACAATATTAATGCATTGTCATCCAAGTTGCATAGGTATACCGAATTTTAGCTCAATCTGTTACGACACGGTTATGAGTATCTATGTGTTTGAAAATCCTTTTTCTCTACACTATGTAACATTGCAAGTTAAATAAAATCTTAAATAGCACGCTACAAACACGCCAAACTTCGAAGTTCTAACCAGGCCGTAACGAAAGTCCTAAATTTAAAACTTCCCAGACAGCATAGATGGTGGCGCATGATAAGTGTGCTCCAGCACCAAGTAGGAGAGAAGAGCCACTAGCCAGAAGACGCAATTCGCCTAATAATAGTACCAGAATTTATTCTCGTCGGCCTCTAACTAAGACACGGCTCTATCTATTTTAGTTTTGACTACGACGCGTGATACGAAACACAAGCAATTTAGATAATGTAAAGGGGATCAGTGAAAAAGTTTACGAGCACATGTATGTTTGTACAAATATGTAGCTTTAGATATGGAGACTGAGGTAATTGAAATGTATGAATTTGGAAGATTATTTTTTTTTAAGGAGGGAAATCATCCAATCATCAACATCCCGTTCTAGGGCGGAACCACACCTACGTTTCTTTTTTTGCCAAAGGGCAACGAATACGCAAAGGCGTTTCAGGACCATGGTTTTCCCTTATGGAAGTAAATCCATGGTTCTGTAGCCTTCGGCCTTATTGGGCCCCTACGGGTTTGTTGATATCTCAGAGGCGCGTGTGGAAAACTACGCGCCGTCATCGACGACTCGAGTTCGGTTCGGAGAATTACCGGACGGCCAGACGGCGAGCTATCTTTTGCTCGTCGTCCGTAAGCCCACGTCTACAGTGTGGACGATTATGCAAACGGTAAAACAATAGAGTTAAATATTTCAATCAGTATGATTATACCTATGTTCAACAGTGGACGTATATCGGCTGAAATGATGATGATTATACCTACAAATTCTCCAGGAATTACCATGGGCCCCAGAATGCAAAAGCATTTGAATGAACGTTGGTAGTAAAAGTCTGACACTCTTGCTCTACGCTGTAGCGTGTAAATTGATGAATAAAACAAAAAAAAAAATGACACGCAAAATTTATCTTAATTGGGATGGAGGTGGAAAGTCAAATGCAATTAGTTAATTATCGTTCCTTAGATCACGAAGCAAGTGAACTTTAGCAATAACATATAAATTGCCTAAACAAGGAAGATGCTACCATGCAGAATCGTTGACAAATGACTTGGCTGCCGTGCTAGCCGTATGTAATGTTTTACTGGGGTCGGGAAGTTAAGATTATGGCGTGACTCCATCGTCCTTAGGCAATCGTAGCCATGAGGGGGAATCGAGGAGAAACAGACGCTAGAATGACTTTATTTATGTATATACAGAGATATATCATGTTAGTACGCTACGCAGAACTTCTTTGTTGTTCAGAATTTCTAGTGCGAGTTTATTTTGCGACCGACACGTTTATAACGGCGCTCCGATTGGCCCGCTCCAAGCTCTTAACCAATCAGAGAGCCAAACGTGGTAAACGTTTCTATCGAGTCAACGTAACAACAACTCACACTCAGCCCTCTGAGCTACGATCTGAGACAAATAATAACATAATTCACATAAATGCCCAATCAAATTAGACTAAAAAATGTTAAGGTTAATTCGCACCCAGCTGAAAATTGGCTAAAAACTCCTCATCGATTCGACACCTGGAAAAACCATTCTCAGGATCAAAGGTCACCAAAATTAGTTTTTTCCATCAAAACGGTTTTTTATCATAAAATTAGCCCGGACGAATATTGTAGATCAGACATTTATCTACAAAAATGATTACTATTTTTCTTATGAGCTACCGTTTATGAGAATAAAGTTTTTGGGATATGTTCACGTGGGCGAAGCCGTGAACAGGAGCTAGACTGGTGATAAATTAACAACACCTACTCAAAGTACGCAACGGGAAATATGTATGTACATATTCAGGTGTGAAGCGGTTCCCAACCTGTAGTTCGCGAAACGTTAATTTATATTCACGGAAATTATATTGAGACCACGAATATCTATGATTGAGTGGGACAAACTGAGATTTGAGATTTCTGTCAATTAATGTTGTGTTTTCTGAGGTAATGTTTTAACTTTTGATTTCAAAAGGTATGCTATAATTTAAATGCATGATGTTTATTTTCACCTACTATAAACTAAAAGATATCAAAACTAATTCTTTATGACAAAACGTTGGGTGCCACTGGTATGTATAAACTAATAAGTAAATCCAAAGAATTTTAATTGGATCTAAAA
Organism: Mythimna lalbum; assembly: GCA_949319445.1. Classification (NCBI taxonomy): domain Eukaryota; kingdom Metazoa; phylum Arthropoda; class Insecta; order Lepidoptera; family Noctuidae; genus Mythimna; species Mythimna lalbum. The sequence goes on along the minus strand of OX439357.1, from coordinate 9,872,676 downwards.
ATAATAGGACGCTAAACAAATAAAGTGTCGCACATCCATCATTATGATTGACAACAAATTGAGATATTTAAGCGAATGTCAATCATTTCGGTCCTTAGCCGTTAAAAGGGATATGCTATGACATAAACAAATTATGACTATACATAATTACAATGGATGAATGGATGGATGGATGGCTCAAAAGTAAGGGTAGGAAAAGGCGCGAAGGATCAAAGATAATATTTAAATCACCCTTTAAAAAAAGGCAATATACTAAAAAGGAAATTTTTCTGAAGAAAATCGTAAAGTTTTCAATGTGGGTATTTATTTGTTTGATAAGAAATTGACAATTGGATTACGAATGGGTTAGATTAAAAAGTTATAGATCTGCCCAAAAATTGCAATTTAAAAAAGTTCACAATAGTGCCACTTCTGATTTAAGGGTGCTTATTATTCTGCTAAGCACCTACTGAGATGGATGGAATATAACATTCTATTCGACGCAGACACAACACACAGCTACAAATAAAAAAGAAATCGATATGATGTGATAAAACATGTTTTAAGATTCTATTTTCAATTGCCTCTTTTTTGAGTTAGGTCTCTTTATGATTAAGTATGCGCCAAATAAATAGCTATAACGCCGAAAGAATTGAAATGATACTAATTACAGTAAGAACCTTATAATTCTGTAAGAGACTGATGGAAGAGAGATAATTACATCACCTTTAACAACAAGGGCAACCGAAAGAAGATGGAACAAGAAACGTGAGTTAGAGTCACTAAAATTCTGACACCAGGGGGTGTCGTTCGCTCCACCCAGAGCGGGAGGAGTTATTTACGAATTGTCACCTCAGAAAAGAATGGATATGAAATTCATTATCTTCACAATTTCATATACTATCATCCTAGCTTGAATTCAACAATCAAATCTTTTGTGCCACAAATTCATTCTATCTCATAAAACCTAGTATATATTACAGATACTGTGAGAAACCACACGCGCTTGATAATTCTATCCTACCAACATTAAATTTTCAGACATTCTAGGTATTTCAATGTATCTTAGATTAGGACAGATTTAATTTAGTAACGATTCTATACGTGATATATTTACAAATGGTAGGACGATACAAACAATGTATTCATTTCCAAATCGGATTCATGTGTAATATAATTACGACATTACACAATCTATATATATAAAAATCAATGCCACTTTACGTTGTTATTTTATAACTCAAGAGCGGGCTCACCTATCCAAACCAAATTTTTAGGCTTTGTTCGGACTATTTAGTAGATGGTTTATGTGAAGTTTGGTAGGGTAGAGTGGGGTATAGTAGGGTAGAGTAGTGTAGGTTAGAGTAGTGTAGTGTAGAGTAGTGTAGAGTAGAGTAGTGTAGAGTAGTGTAGAGTAGTGTAGAGTAGTGTAGAGTAGTGTAGAGTAGTGTAGGGTAGAGTAGGGTAGAGTAGGGTAGAATAGGGTAGAGTAGTGTAGAGTAGGGTATAGTAGGGTAGAGTAGGGAGAGCGGGAGCGAAGCCGTGCGGGCAAAAGCTAGTTCAATTACAAAAATCTGGGTCAGCAGACATTTTAACATCACATATGAATTAGAGACTTACATGTCTTGGCTAGGGTTTCTCAGCTTATAAAAAAAACGCTGAAAATAACTGGCAAGGTAATATTACTTCCGAATGAAGATTTGTCAACCGATGACTCAGGTCAGGCCAGGGTTGCGGGTATCTGATGGGTTCGGGAGGCAAAGGACCTGTTGTTATGGCGACATTTGGGGGGTGGCGTACCTATATCCAGTACTGAATGTCTTAAGGCTGATATGATAGATAAGCTAAGCTAAGCTGATAAGCTTTTGGAAGAAGTAAGTAGTAAATATACCCTACTCAAGTAAAAGAAGATAATTCACTATACCTAACAGTTTTTCGGATGCAAGATCTGTATTCATAAAATAATGGCAACATACACAGAAGTAATACCTATTGTACAATATAACATAAGGGTTTTTTTCCTCACATCTCCCGCCCTTGGGCGCAGCAAGAGATAGTGTCAGACTCTTACTGACTAAAAAACCCACCCCGTTCCTTCTTGCCTTTCATACCGGGGTAGAGCCCCCCCCCTTTCGGAATTAGACCCTGGCCCCAGTAGGCTTCGAACCAGCTAGAAGGTGTATCATTGCTGAATACAAAATAAAAGAGAGACAAAAGCACATAACATAATGTTCTGAAATGGTCACTACCTCAGAATAAAAAGTGTCTCTGTTAGTAATTCTAAATGTTTTACGAGTGCTCTGAATAGTACTGAAAGATTAAACTCGAACATAGACACGACCCACAAGAGTAACAAATCGAGTTGTAACTTCATATTTTATTATTATTTCATTACATTTACTTTTTGTACTATATATAAAAACTAATTTTATCAATCGAAATTAGAAACAATTTTTGAAATCTGTTCCTAAATTAAGTAATGAGTAAGAAACCTTTGAAATCTGATGGCAGGAGAATCTCTCAAATAACAAAAAAGGTTGCACACACTGAAATGTGACATCATTGCTATTACACTTGGCGCGTACAAAAGAGACAGCGAGATGTTCCAACCACTCTCGCACTATTCCTCATACTAAAATTCGAAATGCCAATTGCTTGAATAACCGGTTTTCATGCTGTTTTCAGAAAACATTCCCTGTTAGTGTTATTTGGTGTTTAGTATCAAAAATACCCAATAGTCAAGTCACAGAATGAAGGTAAATAAAGCAGAACAAAACAAACCGGCTTAGTCACAGTTTGATAGATTAATATTAATCTGCCTTACCAAAGTTGACACCCACGCATGATGAATAAAGGCTCAAGTCAATAACCAACGGTTGGTCGTCATGTGAACCTCAAAGGTATTGATAAAAGCGTCGAAGCAGCTCGTACATATTTCAGCAACACTTCAAAGGAGAATAGCAGGCAAAATTCGAAAATCAATTTGTGCTGGTGCGGGCTGTTCCCGGGGTGACCCGGGACCGGGAGAGTCACGGCCAAGGTCGGTCGCGCCGAACTCTCACCCTCCCGGCAAGCCTGCTCACCCCACTAACGAGCGGCTGCGTCGATACCCGCCGCTCATTGAGCACGCACTCACACAAACATCTTGTACATAAAGAAATTTACACGTGCTTAGGTAGCAACATCGACTCGACTCGTCCTACCTTTACGGTTTAAGAGACAAACAGCCCTGTAATCTCGCCCGTGATCGATGGAGCAACTCTATATTTAGTTTCAAGCCTCCATTGCCTGGAAAATACCATAGTTTATACAACACAATACTGAGGGTGTTTTGCTCACACACTAGCTGCGGTAAGATAATGTTATCAACTATATTATCAGTCAGGCATATCGGACCACAGATACCTAAATGATAAGACTGTTTATTTATTATGTGTGGTATACGAATACATTTGCAAGCATACATAATAATGAGAAAATATTTTGGATACAGGCGTTCAATATCGTACCTAATTAATTTGAATATGTTAATGATGAATTTACAGTGCTTCAATCTGAACAACGCCAAAGTACTGATGGTAGGTGTCAAAACACAGTGAATATGACATTAAAATTACTCTTCTTTTTTGCGACTTTAATCAAAATGTGTTTGGACGCGAGCCAGGACAAAAAACGAAAACGATTTACATAAACAATATGCTCCTGGATTTGCATGAGATAATGTTGGAATACAAAGTTTTATAGAAAGGAATTGAAGGTTTTAAGACTCCGAGTAAAATATAATTTATTGAATTGTAGCAAGACAAGCCACTGGCGTCCTTCAACAGAGAAGTAGGCGACGTTTCATTGGAAACGGAAGCACGAAATGTTACCCAATAAACATCTAGACGAGGCCGTACAATCAGGTTTCACCTTTGCCTCAATGCCTTAACTTTACAAAATGTACACTGGATACAATATCTGCAATTGCAAAATCGAGACGAAACTTTCCGATACATTCATGATGAGACAGTATGCTTCATACAAAATGCACGGTTTGAAAAAGGACATAAAACAAGATGAGGACAGGTGTTCGGACTGCTAGTGAGCATGACATATAGAAATTCTTTGATTTATAACTATGTACCGGCGTCGGTACTGTCTAGGGACGAATAGAGCATCGCAATATTTTCTGCTGTGAAAGAATTATGAAGCTGTTCTTATATTATATTATATTATATTATATATTACAAATGCAAAAGTTTTATAAATGTAGGTATGTTTGTTACTCATACGCGCTCAAACGGCTTTATGGACTTGAAAAAATTTGGCACACGGGTAATGCTATCCAGGTATTAGATATTGGTCTAGGTACTTATTATTTTCGCTTGGGATATTCTTCTACTGGAAGCCGCTAAATCTTTCTTATAAAATATCTTAAGTGAGAACCTACATTAGCACCATTAGTTTTTTCCAAAGCTTTTATGCATAAATGGAATAACGAAAAAATCCCCCATGCTTTGGACTGAAGCCGTTTTAAAAAAATTCGAGACAAAAGAAGTCCATATTTTCGTCCGTTCCCCAGCTTAATTTCTGGAAATATTTTCAAATGCAAAGCAACTGTAATATTCCACGGGTGGGTATATGCAAGTCGCCCGGACTTTTTCATTGTTCCTAGAAAATAGCAGCTATAATGAGTCGCTGGGGTTGCTCCCCGGGGCCTGGGGCTCCAAAATATGCTGATGTAAACCCGTGCAGTCCCCCGTAATACAATAATCCCCCTCTCAGTTATGCCGAGAGCCCGCCTGATGAAAATGTCTTTTTATTTGTTTCAGTTAAACGTGTTTTTGTGAAACCAACTTACTTTAAAATAGTCAACACGTTTAGAGTTTGACTCGATCAATATTTATTATTTAAATAAATTTTCCGAGTAGGTGCTTGAGAATTAACCTTGAATAAATGGGGAAAACCTAATCAGCTACGTTTAGTTAATGAAAACTAATATTATCCTGGCAACAAAAAGTAGAAAAACCACAAAGTCATCGAGATATTTTTAATTTTTCCAACCAATAACATAACTATTACAGCGATGCTATTGGAATCCTGCCCTTTGAGCCACACCCCTGAAGATCTATTTTTATTTAGCTCCGTGACGGGGGCATTTCGTGATATGAATAAAATTATTCAACTTACGTGGAATCTTTCTGCAGCAACAGAAATCCTAAAGTGAATCACAATAATAGTTCATAGCTTAAATCCCCAGAGTCTTTGCGTATAGATCCAGCACTTTTAAGATAAATTAGGAATATAGATGGTATTCATCTCACTGGAAATCGTGCCATAAATTTTTCATAGTGTAAGCTCATTCCATCGTTTATCTTATTCCTAAGTTCGCATGTAGAACTCAGAGCACATCTCAGAACTATGAATAAAATAGGAAAGCGCCCGAAATGCTTTGTTCGAATGTGTCTGAGAAACGCTGTTTTCGCTGCCATATTGAATGGAGAAAGTTTTCAGAAATAATAAAAAGTAAACGGTGTTTTTAACAGAAATTCGAAGTTTCATATTAAGGAGCCGTATATTACGTGTTAAAATAATGGAGCGGTATCTATGTGTGGTGCTCATTCTACGGTTGTTGAGGGCGCGAAAACCTCCCCCGAGCCTTCATTGAACGGCTCCCGGGCTCAGGCATCTATTTTTAGGGACCAGGGTGGCCCTGGCGGGAGGACTGACGTCACGCCCCACCCTACCCTCCACTTCCACACACCCAAGACTTGGGAATGAACGCAATATCCAGTGAAATGATGACGGTAAAACATGTTGTGGAGGAGTATATTTTCTCTGGCATGGATAATTTTGACTAACTTCGTAATTGGTGTGTCGTTCGGTTTGTTTATCTTGCTTGTAATAGCTGTATACCTTTTTGATAGATAATTGTAATGGTGGGCATATATGTTTACGAACTAACGAGAAGCAATTTAGGACAGCAATAATGTATGTAATCATGATTTACAGACATTCAGAGGGGCCGTTTGTACTATAATTAGATATTAACTAAATAACAAACATAAACCGAGTACCCAAATCGTAAAAAATTGAGATGCTTTTGAAAGTCTTTACCAATAAAACATAGATCGTTTGTACAACAAGGCGTGGGTAACCGACAATTGAGCTGTAAAATAGATATCTGGAGTCTAGAAAAACAGAAAGGGTTAATGACTGTATAGAGCTGGTACAAAATACAAAGTTACTTTAACTTCGTCTCCCAGCCATTTGGGAGTCAACGGCCGAATAAAGCTTTGTAAAGACAGAACCGACTAAATATCGAGGATCTAAAATGTGTGTATTTTGTAGAAAGCGATAGAATGCGAAACATTGGCAACAAAATCAAGGTGGTCCGCGTTATTACGCAATTAACAAGTCAAAGAAAATAAAGGTTTTTTTATAGTTGACTAGATTGGTGCCCAAGACACAGCGAGACCCCCGCCGCGGCAGACCACGAAAGAGATGGAACAGCGACTTGGATGGCTTCCTTGAGAATTGGAAGGACAAAGCATGTAACCGTGACCATTGGAAAATCTGGAGGGCGGCCTTTGCCCAGCAGTGAGACAACATAAGCTAGCTAATAATAGTAATAATTAACTAGTGACCCGCCCCAGCTTCGTTCGGGTGCAATTTATACACAAAACCTTTCCTCGTTTATTAGTCTTTCTGTTAATGAAAACGGCATCAAAATTCGTTGCATGGTTCAGGAGGATTTAGCGGATAATCAGACAGAAGTGGAAAGCGTCTTAGTTTTATACTAAAAGTGCACTACTCTGCATAATAATGGTGGTTAGAGATCAGTAAAGCGATTTAACTTTGACGTCCAAGCGAATTGAGTGCCAAGACTGAAAAGTATACGATATATTCTTGCTTAGTAGCAAGATCTTGAGATTAGTCGAAGAGATCAACAGCTTTTAATATCTAGACAAAACATAATAAACTTGACGATTCGATAAAATTACAAATTAAAAAATCAGGAAATAGAAAATGTTGAAACCTTTGATAACAAAACCCGTTAAGGGTACACATTCGTTGTGCGTACAGCTAAGGATTGGAATTTCGTGCCAGAGTCTGTGTTTCCTGGTAGCTACAACCAGATCGGATTGGTCCGACGAGTGTTTTCGCGTCCTATTTGCCAGGGTCGTGTGTTTGACGAAATGGAGTATTTAGTCGTGAATAGGTTATTTCTAGGCATGCGTACTCCACCGTCGACCACGTCATCACTTATGCCTTGATCACACGTACCGAGTAAAAGGGCGAGACAGTAAAATGTTGTTTGGGTGAGACAGTGATGTAAGCGAGTTGTAGAGATAAGCGCCCGCCCGAGCACTCGGCGCTTTGTTTATAACTTTATACATACCGAGTATTCGGCCGAGAGCACTGTCTCGCCCGTTTACTCGGTACGCGTGATCAAGGCATTACTTACAGGTGTGATAGTGACCAACCGCGAGCCTATTTACACTATCTACACCTAATATTATAAAGAGGTAAAGTAAGTTTTTGTTTTGTTTGTAGGATGTAATCTCTGAAAATACTAGTCATATTGCTAGAATTTTCACCGATGGAAAGCTGCTGTTTTCCTGGGTGACATAAGGCATTTCATGTACGCGGGCGAAGCCGCGGGCGAAAAGCTACTCAATCACTAAAGACAAATAATCACTTCGAGACTCAACCTTTCTGTACCAAGTTATTCTTAAATCTGAAGCAGTAATAATTATATTAGCGAGAGTTCCCAGTTCCCACTGAATCAGCGTTCGCGTTTCATCTCGTCGCTACTGGTTCATGTTTGCTTAAAAAAACGAAAAAGCATTTGTAGCACATGGCGTATTCTCCCACGGCTCACAAAGGCTCCGTTGAGAAACCGACGGCATGGTTTAAAAACCAAAGAAACGACGTAGACATTACGTCTAGATAAGTGCGAGATAATATTAACCCTTCAGATACCGTCAATTAGAAACACAATAGTAAGACAATAGATGCGCGGCCACCGGTGGTCGCTTGGGGATTCATGAATTAACAATGTAGAAGGATAAATAAAGAAAGAAAAGGGAGAAAAGAAAGAATATGTAAATACCACAGCAGAGCCGGTTGGTATAGTGGTCAGGGGCCGAGACCTGACTGCTATGCTGGAGGTCGTGAGTTCGATTTCCACCCAAGACAAATTTGTGTGTTAAGCACGAACATTGTTCTGTGACTGGGTGTTATAATTAGAAATATAAAGTATGTTTATCAGTTGTTACACATCTCTGCTTAGTTTGGGACAAGATGGCGTTGTTTTATGTAAATCGTGCGAGCGAGAAAGAGGGATGGAACATGGAACTATGCCCCTTATACAGCTCTATCCCTTTTAACAGTTCAATTTAGGTCGTTGAATGGATCGCGATAAAAGCTTATGGTAAAGCCTCAGTTCAATATAGACTTGTCAGGATTCACATTGTCAGTTTGGCTGTTCAGTAAAGAATATTTATTTTATTTATTTCTTTATGTACAACCAAATACATTGAAGAAAAGAACCAAATACAGATAGAAGAATACAAAGGTGCTTTAAAAAGATGTTTGAATAACATGTACACATTTTATTGGCACGAAGAAACGGGTTGGGTTTATAGTCAGTAAGAGTCTGACACTATCTCCCTCTCCGTCCGTCGGGTTATCATTGGATGATTTTCCCCACCATAAAAAAAAAATACATACTATTAATTTTATTAGGAAGACGAAAACAATGCCGAGATTAGAATCATGTTATTTGAAGATTGAATCGTGAAGCTATAAAGTTGCTAATAATTTATTGACAATAAATTAATAAGCCAATAAAAACTCGCCTTATATTCTATCAGTGGGATGTTATTATGGTTCAGTGTTCGAAGAGTAACTAACAGTGACTAGCGCGTTTCTTTTACGCGTTTATAACTTTCGGCGCTCTGATTGGCGCGCTCCAAATTATTAACCAATCAGAGAGTCAAACGCGGTAAACGTTACGATCGTGTTATCGTAAAAACAACTCAAACTCAGCGCACTGGACTTGCTAAACCTCGTCAGTACGTCTGTCAGCGGCCTGTATCTCATGAAGCGTTATAAGTAGAGAACAAATAATAAAAACAGGCCAAGTGCGAGTTGGCACGCGCACGAAGGGTTCTGTACCGTCCTTAGGAAAATTCGGAAAAAAAGAAATCATGTTTGTTGTATGGGAGCCTCCCTTAAATATTTATTTTATTTTTAGTATTTGTTGTTATAGCGACAAAAAAAATATATGATTCGTGAAAATTTCAACTGACTAGCTATCGCGATTCTTGAGCTACAGCCTGGTGAAAGACAGACGGAAGGACAGACAGCGAAGTCTTAGTAATAGGGTTCCGTTTTTATCCTTTGGGTACGAAACCATAAAAAGCGGATCTTCGGATTCTTCGAATTTCGTAAACTCGTACTTGACCAGTTTTATATATTTGGTCCAGTTATAAATTTAGTAGGTGCCGACCAGCTATAATTTCTAGACTTAGCTTTTGGTAACAAAGAAACAAAATATGCTTGCGCAAGCAGCGCAACTATCCAAAAGGAACTAAGCAGAATAGTGACCTCGCGTTACATAGACAGAGTGGCGAGGCCTTAGTAATAACAATGAACATATGTATGTATATACAAGTTTAATTACGTCGAAAACGGAATATTCCGGCACTGTTTACTAACCTTATTCAAGAGTATAAGAATTCGTTAATGCCTCTTTGTTTACCTGTAACAGAAACAAACAAGTCGATTTAGACGTGAATAAATAATGGCGATGTACTTAATGTTATAAAAACGACATGAGGCAGGACACATTAATCATTAAGTCTAACAGTAAACATGAGAAGTCAGAACATCATCATCATCATCATCAGCCTTTTTAATGTTCACACTGCTGGGACTCAGGTCTCTAGGAGAGCGAATGGGCCGTAATCCACCACGCAGGCTCAGTGCGTGTTTGTGAATGTCACATGTCTTCGAATTTTTGGTTCTAAGACATGACGGTTTTCTCACGATGTTTTCCTTCACCGTTTTGGAGAGCAGTGCAATAAATTACACAAAGTAATGAGCCTGGCCGGGATGAACCAGCAACCTATACTCGTAAGTCAGAGCCGGAGTCAGAACATTATTAATAAAATTGAGTTTTCTTTTTGTTGGGAAATCATTCAACGACCTATCGCGCCTAGAATTGAGCGAGATAGCGTCAGACTTTTACAGTTAGTTAGTTAGTAAGCCCATTTATGTCCCACTGCTGGACGAAGGCCTCACTCTCCATTTTCCACACACGTCTGTCTTCGGCCATTGCGGGCCAGTCTTTTACTTTTACAGACTAAATTAAAACAGACCTGTGTTCCCTACAGTTCCATGGATTGCCCGAAAGGGAACCCTGATGTCCTGGGACGCAGGCAAAGAAGGAACATAGGTCTGTGGTGAGTTTTCGTAGTAAGTAAATGTCTTCTTAACCGTCCTCCTTAAAAAAAACCCTGTGTCCTTTTTTCCAATTCCTCCCAATTCCTCGTGGCCCCATCGGCTTTGCTGCCTGCAAAACCGTAGGAGGGCACCTACGGTTTTGCTGAAACCGTTATCGACGACTCGGGCACATCTCGGGCTCGGTCCTCATCGGAAGGCCAAACGGCGAGCTACTGGATAGCTAATCATCTGCAAGCCCGCGCTGAGGTAATCGCCCTGCGACTTCCAAAGCCTGGGGTTTCTCCTCTATCGAACTCATGAACGTAATGATCATTTCTAGAGTGAATGGTATAAGAACAGAAACTGTAGTTAAGAAAGCCAATGTAAAACTTTCCAATGTAAGATTCTGTCTAACGGTAATGATATTTGATTGGTTAGCAATTTGCATAGAAAAAACATAAAACAAACATTTGCTGCTAATGCTGATTTCTGTTTGTCTCGTCCTTGCACTGAATAGGGCTTGCAACACTTTAAAGTGCGTTCAAGAACATTAATAGAGTTGGTCATTTAATAAACCTAGTTTCGAAATAATAAATGAGGTGGGGAAATCATCAAATAACTCCTCCCACTAAGGCAGGTGCGAGCGATTTGTGGTCCTTCAATAGCCCTTTGCATTGCAGGTCTTTGGTAAATCAGAATCAAATATACGAGGTCCCTAATTTTTCACGGCTAAAGTGAAACCCTGGCCCTAGGACGAAGGCAAAGAAGGAACAGGTTGCTGCCAGCGCTGTGCTCAAGGCTGTCTTCTTAGAGAATAGCACCGCTGGAGTGGGTTTTTAGTCCGCTCCGCCCAAGAGTGGGAGATGACATTGGATGATTTTTCCACCTAAAAAAAGTCCCTAATTTTGATTAAATGATGACTTTGATATTTTGACTGTTATTAATAATTGTATGAGGATAAAAATCCTGTATTCTGAGATGCCAGAACTAATTATCGCTCGGTCCTAATCCTATAACCGTCAACATGGCGTATGATAAGTGCGACAGAGCCAATAAGCCCTAATTCAATGATTCACTTATAAGAACACAAACAGTGTGGTTTGTCCTTCATCGTTAGCCATTAATGGCTTACTAACGATGTTTACAAACTAGGCCCATTTCAGCAAAACCGTAGGGGCCCAGCAGGGTCGAAGCCTGCTGGAGCCATGGGTTCGATTCTGAAAGGATAACCCGGGTTCCTGGAACGCAAAGCTAAGAAGGAACTGGGCAAGTGCGAGTCGGACTCGCGCACTGAGGGTTCCGTGCAAACTATAATTCCCGAATGGAGTCTTTTTTTGTGACGTAGGTAACAACAAAATTACTGTAATGTTCAGATACCTGCGCTATAAGACCTTGCTTTGTGCCAAATTTCAGGATTCTGGGCCAACGGGAAGTAACCTATGAATTTCGATCTTTGAGAGTATCAAATTATACGTTTTTAGCGACATAAACGACCGTATCTTTTTTATTCATTAATTTAGAAGTTTGATTTTTTTCAAAACTTAAAGGGACCGCAGACTTGAGTATATGGTTTTAATTTCAACTTGACAGACAGACGGACGGACAACAAAGTGATCCTAAAAGGGTTCCGTTTTTTCCTTTTGAGAAAAAACACACTATTGAAGGACACTACTTCGACAGAACCCTTTTTCGATATTCACTTGTTCGGCGGATCTCTATTTGGAAGAAACATTTACGTTCGACATAATACCTGTTACTCTGAAATATGACGATAATAATCGAATTCTTCAGAGTGGATTTTAGTAAGTAAAAGTCTGACACACCCTCTCTAACAGCCCAACAGTGGGACAAGTCATTAAACGATTTCCCACCTATAAAAAAAAAATTACACGCAACTTGTTCATTAATTCAGTAGGCAGTTCTTTCTGAATCCTAAATAATCTTACTTATTTATGTTTTGACTCAAAGTAAAAGTTTAAGTTTCTAAGCGAATCTTGATTCGTTGAATGTTTTATTTTATTGATAGGTAAAGTCTTAGTTTTATTGTCTGCCTCGAATGTTTACAACATTTCAATGTGGTAACGATTTTCAAGACGTTTATTCATTTACTATTTCATTTGGGTCGAGTAGGGTTTCGAACACATTAAGAATACAATCAGTAGGTATTGGAAATATTTGAGAAGCTGAAAATAAATTTATTCAGAGTCTATTGAAACTAAGTAGAGTAAGGGTACAGATATTTTACGCAATGGGCAGGGCACATTGCTCGCAGAACAGATGGCCGTTAGGGCCGAAAGGTTCTGGAGTAGCGCGCACTGGAAAACGAAGCATCGGAAGGCCTCCTACAAGGTGGACCGATGACCTGGTGAAGGGTGCGGGAATCCGATGGATGCGGACGCGCAGGATCGATCGTTGTGCCGACACTTGGGGGAGGCCTCTGTCCAACTGTGGACGTGTCGGCTGAAATGATGATGATGAGATTTGTAAGTGGAATTTCTATATTACCTACTACAATTGGCACTATCGGCAGCATTACAGCTAATGGCATTCACGAAGTACAAAGGTAAGCTGTCTCTCTTCGACAGAAAGGGACGCGAGACAAAATGACTATTACCGGCTTCTCTAAGGGAGGTTTCAGCCGCGATAAGAGATCTATCACCTCTTTAGTTCAGCGCGTGTTCCTCTTAGCAATTTTCCCTTGCTTAGTCCGACCACCGTTTTGCTTGGCTAGACATTGATTTTCTTTGCTAATGAATACATTTTGGTACTCAGCATTAATCTGTTTTTTAACTTCGTCTCGCGTGTTGCGTAAGTATATAAACTAGATAACTAATGCCGAATCTAAGACAATAACAAAACTATAGTAATTAGATTATAATGAGTTTGATAAAAAAATATATTCTCAAAAACATATGAATTAATATTGTATGTATTGAATCACGGAATTATATATTTAGGAGATACTTATAGTAAGAGTCATATGGTTTGTGGAAATTCATACTTCAAAATAGAAAACGTATTTGTTTTCTTCTTCTTTGTCCACTCCTGTTCTTATTTCCGTTATGGTTGTCCTGGGTTATTGGCTCTGGCAAATGTGCTAGCTTGAGGTCTCTCTCGATTCTAGACCACCAGGTCAATTGTGGACGACATCTGGCCTTTTTTTTGATCTGGTAGAAAACACATTTGTTAAGGTGGAACTACACTGCGGCACGTCTCAGAAACTAGATTTGTAGAGCTGCACTTGATACACGCCACGCGACGTCGTTCTCAAACAAATCAGGCGTTTTACACGTGTACGTAAGTCTAATGTAGTTCTAGCTTTAATCCATCAAAATGATTTCTGTCGAAATCGTTCTAATGTTCATTCTAATTATTACATGATCGTTTTAGCGTGTTTTGTATGGAATGACGCCAACATTTTCCCAATGGTCCGTTCAAAGCATAGCATGTGAATTCTTGCTATGAAATAATACATTTGTAAGCCTTGAGCCGGCCGACGAACTCGGAAAATAGGAACGGTCACCGGCCGTCACTATTGTAACTCGAACGCAACTCGATTACAAAGTGGCGGTAGCATTGGAATCGTAGATGTGTTTGTACAAGCAATTGGTCGTGTTCGTGGTGTACCGTAAACACAAGTAGCTGAACTAAACGAAAATAAAAAATGTATGTTGAATAAACAATTCATACTTGATAATGATAACATATGGTTTTTTAGTTGGTTACCAAAATGGCAGCGCTTTTAACCTCAACCCTGTGCGATGTATGACAGTCCTTATATAGCGTAATAAATTCTTTGATTCTTTAGCTATCTAATGGTATAATCCAAGTTTGCATAGCAAAGATAGATACAACACCAAACAGAATCCCCTGATTTTGTTATCATTCATCGGAAGCAATTTTTAAAGACTTATTCACGTCAATAATAGGAAAAAAATTCAATATAAGTTTTTCTCCAAGGTCGGCCATCAAACTTCATGAAAATACAAGTCGACCTTGCGAACAGAAGGTTAAATTTATTTCGGTTTTGTTATCACTAAATTAAAATATATACTTTGCATATTATAGCCTAACTCAATCTACTTGGTATGCTAATACTAGTGTTAATTCTTTCGACTAGTATTTGGCAACATTAGTAGTATATGAAATTCGTCTAATGTATATTATGTAGGTACTTGGACGAGAATGCGAAAGTATCGACTTCTTGTGTGATGCCGGAGAATTACAATGTTAGTTTATAAATAATCACGTAAAATTGTAAGCTATTAATTTTTACAACATAAGCAGAAGAAATTGTTTGTTGGAACGCGCTAACATCAGGAACTACTTGGTTCGAATTGAAGAAAATATATTAGTGTTGGAAAGCCCATTTATCAAAGATGTTTATAATATCATCACGCTACGACTCTTAAGCATTTTCAAATAAAACTAGAAGCATTGTAAATTAACGATTTTTCAAGAGATTTTTTTTTAATATTTGGACTAGTGATGTGCCGTTGCCAGCAATATTGCCGTGAAGTGGGAATATTTGTGGGAATATTGCCCGAAGTATGAATATTGGTGGTAATATTGTCAACAATATTCCCATATTTCCGGCAACGGCACATCTCTAATTTGGACGGAGTTTTCAATTAACTGACACATAAAAGGCGAGATGTACATGAAAATTAAAATTTTATGTTTACAAAATTGATACCGGCAATGAAAATTTAACTAGTTAAATATATAATACTTAAAACTGGAAAAGATTAACCAGGAAAACGTGGTCTAATGAAAACTTTTTATAACTGGTTTAAATAAATATCAGAAAACTGTTACTTAAGTCTACAATGGTAGGTACTCTTACCAAATAATCATAAAAAAAAAAAACAAAACTGCCAAAGTCCATTACTTTGTTACGAAAACGCCAGTCGCACATCTGACCTCAGATAACAGTAAATAGCGGACCCCTAGTGCAACGACTTTAAGTAACACTTTTTGTTATTTAAATATATCCATCCACACCATATTCGTCAAGAAATCAGTCCGGTCATTTTAGACATCCGAAGCTGCCCGAGTATATGGTTTTAATTTCAACTAAAAACGAGCTAAGCACACTACCTCAAAGGTGACGTGAAAACGTGTGCATATCATGGCGATTACCTCTTTCAACTTTTTGAACCATTATATCTCAAAAACGGTGGCTCTTAGGAAAAACCAGTTTTTAGACATTTTTGTAGAAAATTATGTGATCTACAATTTTTGTCTGAGCCAATTTTATGATAAAACTTACTGTTTTGTATTTTTTTCAAGATGTCGGAACGATGTGGACTTTTTAGATTTAATTTATGACGGTGTTTTGAACAGTCCTACCAATTTTCAGCTGGGTGCGAATTATTGTAACTTTTCCCTATTTTTTAGTTAACAATAAAAGAGCACTTTGTTCCTGATCACTTTCTATCTTGGCATTAACATTTAATGCCTAAATGAAAATGCTAAGGTCGCAATAACAGCTGAGGCTTCGAATGCCTCTTGAATTATTAATCATTCCACAAGTTGGGGAAAAGCCGTCAAACGTTGTATTCAAGACATTCAGTCTCAATGAAACAGTAGAATTAATGCAAGGATTTTTGGTTCACTTATGTTGTGGCCTAGTAATGTAAGGAAAACACTACTCAAATATTGATTTACTTTTCCTTAAGCCTCTGTAGAGATGTTAATTCTGCGCCCGCGCAACTGGTTACAATGGACTAGTTGCGAGCGAGATCTGATCTGGTACGTATCGATGTTATCGCTCCTACTATGTGACAGTGTAGGAAACATCGATCACTGACTTTTACTGTTAAATAGTTAATAACAAACGAATTTCAACTTTAATGTTAATAGCGTAGAAGCGTTATTTAAACAGGTGTTGTTAAATGTAGCGTAGAGTTTAACATTAAACGTTGTTCTACACGATTAATCGACGCATTGGCAAAAAGTTTTTAGAGCAAATGTGTTTGGTGAAAGTAAGCTGGAAATACGGAACAATGGTGTTGTGTAATTTTAGTTAAAGTTCGTGGCGTTCGAGCATACGTTTGAGGAACAATGGTTGACGCCAACGTCAATTGTTATCTTAGGAGTGTCCAATGTGCAAATAGGCAAACACTCGCAGACTAGAGTGCAATGCACTCCGTCGTTGCACCCGCAACGACATGCGTCATCTAATTACTAACTACCATCACAATATAGATACAAATTGCCTTTAATAAGCACCTCTTATTTGACTTCGAAGCGTTCTGCGACAACATTGATGTTAAGGCTGGGATCTATGGAGATGTAAATCTCACTTCGATTTCATGTTGTTTGCAAAATGTTGTCATGAATATTAATGCGGCAATTTAAATAAATGATGCGACTTTATATTAAATATGGCTTATATTACAGTAGCAACTTACAGACTTACATTACACTGGTATATTATTATTGTCGATGAGTGTTAAACTTGACCTTTCAGAAATAGACTATCTCTATGGTTATACATTTCTTTTTTATAATTTGGTAAAACTGATAATAGTTAGTGGTAAGAAGAAAGAAGCATTAAGGGTCCGCGACAGACCACGAAGGAGATGGCGGGATGACCTGGATTGAAAAGAGGAAGCAAAGATCCGTGATCATTGGAAGGAATGGAAGGAGGCTTTTACTCAGTATTAGGACAATACGAGCTAGAAATAATAATAACCAAAAGAAAACAAAACTTAGAAAATAATTAAAAATAACTTACTGATTCAGAAGCTATAAAGCAACAATACAAAATCAACTACCAAAAGAAATTACGAAGCATTTAAAAGAAACTTCGTACAGTTTATGAACGAAAATGACTCAATGTAGAAGCCTAGAGAAATCGCTTTTTACGAGCACTAAAACTAAAGAGCCATCGAAATTAATTAAGGTTTTATGAGGGCTAACAATAAATGTCAAATAAAGCGGCGTAATGAGACAGTGGTGGGCCGAAACTGTAGGGAGGTACACCACAGTGACATTTATGTAACAGGTTTGGTCAAGTTAATCTGTTTAGCCTTTTTATTTATTTATTTAAACTTCATGTACAATAGTGATACATAGGCGGACTTAATGCAAAAAGGCATTCCAACTAAGTTGAGGTCGGCGTACGATCTAATCTAAATGGATGCGGATGGATACCAGTATTTTACGTGGAACCACTGCCTAACTGGAAAACATAATACTTCCTGCCAAGACTGAATTATCATATGTTCTTATTTCAACTACCGAACTCGACTGTCGAAGATCTACAAATGACAGCCGGACGACAGCAGTCTAACGTTCTTTCCAAGGCAAATGTATGATTCGTAACAATTCTTATCACAAAAGTACAACCTGGACTTCAGAAGACGTATTTAAATTGTTTTCAGCTATTTCAAGATACCAATTAAATTGCTGATGAAACACTTGATAGAATCGATGATCACAGTAAACGTAGCACAGAATAGAGAAACTTAGCACACGATATGATCCAAGCACTCAGCAGTGATTGAAAGAGGATTGTTATGATAATAGTGGATGAAGAGTCTAAAGAAAGACGAAAACATTTACTGACTCCCAAGCCACAGGGACATACACCTAGCTTGGGAGGCGAGGCTTTAAAAAATTACGTTAATTATTGTCAGATTTTGTGTAACTAATGTCTACAAATTTTGTAATGTAAGGCTTATTATGATGGAAACAAATTATTATAATTATTATTTCCAATAGCCTCATTTTCAGGTGAAAATCATCAAATAATTCCTGCTGCTCTAGGTGGAGTGAAAGGAAGTATCAAACTTTTACTGACTAAAACTCAACTGCGTTCTTAGCCAGGATTGCAGTAACTCTTTCGAACATCCCGCAGTCCCAGCAGCCATCAACCCTAACGGACCCCGTCAATTCTGCTGACTGCTCTTTCAACAGTGCGCTGTCGACCCAGGATTGCTAATAGCCCATCCTCTGTTCACTGAATCTCGTTTCTAAGGATTGTTTAAGCGGTAAACGAACGGTTAGTAAATGTTGTCATAATAAAGCTTATCAGGAGAATAATACATCGTCGAAATATCATATCACATTGTTACTGAGTATTGGCGTAGTTTGAAGGTGAGTGTAAGTTACCAAGACACTATAATCATACACTTCAATATTTCAAAGAAATCGCACTGCTAAATGATGTTCATTACTTAAAAACACTGCTACAACAGTGTCTAAAACACTTAACAAAAACTTTCTTCACACCGTGGTCCACGCACACATGGAACCTTCCCGTATATTGTTATTGACATTACGGTCCAATAGATAACACAGCGTTGTCTACCAACAGCATACAAATGAACGACAAACGGTCCCATACAGATGTGACGGCCCACATACATCGACACAATGCTATGGTGAAGCAGGGCTGCCAAGCTAAAAATGACAACACCAACTTTGCAGGGGGTAAAACCAAACTACACGAGTGTCAATTCTTTGCCAAGTATTAGGGCGACAAAGTAATAGATTCTTTATTTCTTGAATCTAGTTTATTTGAATATCTCTACTTCTATAAACGGGCAGAGGTTCTACGTATTCCGGATGAGGAAGACGTTTAAGCAAGGAACATAAGTGGAATTATCATAGCACTCATTACATTACCACCACTTTTTATTACCAGCTGTTAACTCAAAGTTACTACCAGCCCTAGTTACAAAGTATAAAAGCAATAGCGTCATTGTAGCTATGTGACATACGAATACAAAGCCATCATTCGAAAGAGCGCACATCGTCAATTTATTACCAACGGCTGTGTAACTGGCTGCCTGCAATTTCTCCTATCAACACCCTAAGGAAACGCATAAAGATGATAACCAGCATAATTTATGTTCTATTCGGTTCGCTGTGTCTTGTTATGGGTTTGTTTAGTGTCTGTGGCTTTCAAAACTACACATTCGGTTGGATTCAGCACGCCATTTCGTTATTTTGATTCCACCGTTGAAAAGGTTAATCGTGAAGCAGTTTTCTGTATTCCAACAGCTACGGTGAACTCTGCTGTTAAATTCAAGAAATTTTAAATAGTCAAAAGCAAAGCAGTGACCGCTAAGTATATTATTCCAGGTGAAAACAGTGCACAACGCAACCAAAACGAAGTTTCTGAAACTGCAACCGCAGTTGACTGTAACACAACTGTGGTAATAAGTAACATACGCTTAATTTATTACACTGCTGCTATTTTCTATTCGGCGGGTTTTAAATATAATATCAGATGGTTAGAGACAGGCATGATTGTGAATACTGATTCTGATATCAGCGCCTAAAAAGAAATGGAAATACACTGGATAATACTTCGAATAAATGTGCTCGAAAACAGTAATAACTATTTTTTGCCATTGAGGTATCAGATAACCCTCTATCTCTATGTTTATATCTAACTATGTTTATTCCTAGAATTTTATTGTGCAACGTAACTTAATTCATGAATCCCCAAGCGACCACCGGTGGCCGCGCATCTGTTGTCTTACTATTGTGTCTCTAATTGACGGTATCTGAAGGGTTAATAGATGTAAACTTGTTCACCTCATTAGCACGGTAATAGTATCATACAGTATTGTAACTCAGCCGTATCTTTGAAATAAATACCTACAGCCGCGCGGTACGTAAACATGCGATAGGGCTGCCCGCCATTCTAATAACATTTGCCTACTTTGTGTTTCCATTTAGTTTTGTGATTGTAAATATACTTATTTTTTTATACAAACAAAATACTTTGTGGATTGAATAGGAAGTGTTCAATAAAAATGCGTGTTGTTTTTTGATTGGTAGATTTAAATAAAATGCTTATAAACCACTATTATTAATAACTAGCTTTTGCCCGCGCGGCTTCGCTCCCGCTCTTCCCTACTCCACCTTACTATACCCAACTCTACTCTACCCTAATCTACCCTACTCTACTCTACCCTACTCTACTCTACCCTACACTACCCTAAACAAACAATAATCGCGCGATAGTTGTTAAAAAAAATCGTCGTGTCCGCTCGTCACTGCGGCACAGTTGCGACGGCCGCGACTGTCACCATGCCGAGACCATGCTACGACCGAGGCGCGTAGGTATAGTTCGCGTTTCGTCCGTTTGTATGAAGTTGGAATACTGTATGATATTATTACCGTGTCATTAGCTTGCCCTACTTTCTATTAGTTTCTAAGAATATTTGATTTCTTTAGAAAAATTAACGCAATTTTTCTAAAGAAATCAAATATTCTTTATATTCTCTATCAAGATATCTTTAACCACCAATCGTCTCAATTTTAAAATCACCGTGATTCCCGATACAGAATTATTTTATACGCGACTGATGCTTGATAAACAATTAACGCAACAATTAATTAATAACATAACAGGATAACATCGTCGCTGGCTGGATGTTTATACATTATCTCACGACGCTCGAGTGAATGGTCGTCAAAACATCCCGTAACGGTGATCAGAACTCGTACTTGTGTTGTATCAACCATGTGAAAGTATGCCCCGTTCTTGATGGGAAGTACTTACTTCCCGAGATAAAGGGGCATGTGCTGGACTTATATTTTATAGGTATTAGCGACCCAGCTCAGCTTCGTACGGGTGTTAGAAATCTTTGAAATTTTCAGCATTTCTCTACTATAATATGTATGTTACATACTTTATTATATATCTAAAACTTTCCTATGAATCACTTTGTCTATTGGTGGAAACCGTATGAAAATCTTATCAGTATTTTTTGAGTTTATTGCAAACAGACATGGTGGGGAAATTTTGTTGTATAATAGTGTCATATCTTTGTATGTAAGAAAGTACAAAAATAGTGCTTTCATTTCCAAGGTGTAAAACCATTAGTAGCTAGTGACTTCTAGTACAAATGCTCAAAAAGAGATCACAAGATTTTGTGATACATTAAAAACAGTAAAGTGTTCATTAGAAATTCAGTAAATACTAAACAGATTGTAGAGTTTTCTACTGCAAACTAAAGCTAAAACGATCGTAAAAACCTCCGGTCACCTCGAAATGGTTGGAATGTGTTAAGAATAGAAGCAGCACGAAGCTGAGGTTATCGCCTAAACTCTAAACAAACATCGGACGCTGTGCACATAAAAGTGTTGCAAGTACTTCGTTTCTTATTAAAGCCATTTACAAACATACTTGGTCTGGGAGACACACCGTGTACCAAAATGGTTGCCGTTTCACTCAAAATTGACGCGATAAATTCAATGAAACACCAAGAACCGTTGATCCTAATGATAAGCAAGATGAAAGAGTAAACAATATGTCAGATAAATGACTATCCGATGAAGTGGAATTAATGACAAGCGTCACTTAACCATATAATATATTCATGTTTGTGCCAAGCTGTCTCTCGGATGAACAAACCTGTATAAGACAATTTCCAAGTGCTTTAACTATGTATTTAAAATTTCATCGCGTCTATGCTGATTAGTTTTGAATAAGAGGAGTTAATTTGAGTGCTGTATTCAAATGTAAATACGTTACCGACTCAATACTGCACTTAAACGTCTTATTAGATTGTTAAGAATATCCATTTAGAAAACTGCAACGTTTTCTAAAACCCTCACATTGTGTGAGTACCTACTTAAATGGTGACGGATGTGGCTAAGCCAAGTCATTACTTTATCTCATTTATAATCTAAATATATAAAAAGAGAAACTGACTGACATATCAAACGCTCAGCCGAAACTATTGGGACTCGGAACGTGAAATTTTGCACAAGGTGTTCTTTTATGACGTAGGTAAGCACCAAGAGAGGATTTTCCAAAATGCCCCCCCCCCCTCCCCCAAAGGGATGAAACGGTGTCTAAAGTTTGTATGGAGTAACCTACTTTCACAGGGGCGAAGCCGCTGGCAGAAACTAGTTTACAATACTTATAGGTAACATAGAAATGTTTTACAGCTGTCAATTAGTCGGCAATTTTTAATTAACACTGGTTTGATGGGAATTATCTAAATTTTGGATTACCAATATTGTAATTAGATGTAACCTTCAGTACTGTAATTTATTCTCCAACCCTTTCTTTTTTTTGTAGACTTTGTTATTGACATTAATTGGTACTTACGCTATTTTCATTGTAACAACTTAAATCTCTTTACAGTTTGAGGTTTGCTCTGTAGTTTTCCGACCGCAACTATGCGCATACGACTCTGAAAACTGCGCAATAACATTATTATGTTTTCATGAGAACAAACGCAATGAGATCATAACGAAAGATAATTTTATACGCCATTTTTAATTAGACTCGAGACTTGTGGTATGTTACTTGAATTTTCATTATAATTAAGGCGTTTTATTTGTGAAAATGGAAGCTTGAAGGTTTTATTAACTAGCTATGAAGGTCGCTCAAGTTCGAGGAATACTTGCCTTATAAATTGTATCTATATCAATTATAATTATTGCGCTAGTTTATTTGGCCGTTAAAATTGAACAGTTTTGTTCAACAATTTTACACATTGCATATTTTCTACGTAGTTTTTTTTTTTAAATACAAGCAGATTAATCTTTGCTAAGGGAGTATAAGGGCTCCATATGACTGGTATCTACATATAGCTTGAATCATCTATTCTATATGGCGATGTTAAGTGAGACTATAAATCAATGCCACACGAGTACCAATCGCAAGCACACAGTGTACGACGACTCAGTCATATTAGTCGATAGGTAGGCCATTCGCAAGCTAACGACACACTTCGAAGCCAGTCGAGAATGTATCGATTGACATCGTTGGAAACGGAGCCGGGTCGGTCTTGGTGTCGATCCATCCACCTCGGGAATGGGCCCTAACGTGCGAATATTAGCTGTGTTATAGTGCACCACGCAAATTGATGGTTTTCATTTGATGGGGTCGCACGAACAAGCACAAAAGCTATATCAGTAACGACCGTGAAAGTTAACGTTTCTGACCCGGAGATACAATATCCTACGGTGCATGAGGTGAAAGTTTGTGACACTGACTAATCGATGTGACATAGAGCCCGGCCGTTTTTGTGGATTCATGTCATGGCAAAACGCAAAAACTTTGCAAAGTTCTAGTACTGTTTAATATCGAAACAGTTTCTTTCATACGAAGTAATTTTGTAGATAAACCGGTCCGGACGACCAAAACGGGCAGAGTGAGTTTTGATAAGACAAGAATACCAGGCGCGAATGATCGGCATGGAGCTATCGACTTTGGCAATGTCGTCGTCGGTGTGGCAACAGCGCGGGTGTTACGTAAGGTGGGGGGCGCGGGGGAGGGGGCACCGCAGGTAACTGACCTGTATGGTCCGGCGGTGCCAATTCGCCCATCACATCACATCACGAAATCTTCGTTGCACAAACACGATGCAACTCGACTTGTGAACAAAAACGAGCGATCCTTAGCGCTGGATTTACAAATTATGTCAAGGCGTATGTTCCCTCGGCTTATGTATAGATCAAGTACCTAAATGCAAGCACATTCTGCTCACACATTCCCTGATAAGAGTTTTTGTGGAAGACAGTACTATCAGAACGTCTTCAGTAAAAAATCGAGAATACATCAGAATATGTTACCTCAGAATTCGTGAAAGATAAGTGCCTAAAGATTAATTAAGAACTTAATAACACGAACTGGTACCTATGTGCAGTAAAACTTTCAGTTCAATTAATAAAGTACAATAAATTTTATTCTGCTAACAAAACCTTGACGTTTCCAATTAAAACAGGAAACTCGAACAGAATAATACAAGATTTCGAATCGGACTCTGTCACAACATCCGGGACTTGTCATACTCCGTCGTTTTCCCCCCTTCGCGAAAACCAATGCGCAAGAGCAAGAGATGCGAAGACACGAAGCATTTTTTTAAAACGCAGCCATCCGCAAAATCGCCACTAGAGGTCTGCGAAGTGGCAACGTCGCTCCGACAATAAGATAATCGTGACATTCAATTGTCGGACCCATTTATTTATTCATGTTGACGACCGCTGAGAGCATTGCAAAAGAAAATATGTACTTGCACTGGTAAGACCTAAACAGCATCGAAGAGTGAGGGCATGAGATCGTACGTCATTAAAAACAACTGGGCAAAAGAGTGAGAGATTTCAACAACAGTACTGTGAGTTTATCTTGGCAATCTGTACAGGCGGCTGTTCAGTCGAGTTGACACTGTTGACACATCAAAAACAAGATTGGTGCTGTGCTTCAATTCTTGAGAAAAAGTGGTCATGCCGTTGCGGGCCTCGGTAGGCAACCATCATCGCGATGCCAAATTTGGCACAAGCACGACTTGGCAACGTCGTACAAGCCGCTCGCTAAATGCACGTAGCCATTTTGCTCCACGTAAACAAACACTATTGCGTCACTCGTTGATACACACGAAATTACACCTAAAAACTGACTGTGTAAAGTCCTTTATCGGATGGATAGGCAAGTGTAGTTCTGATTAAATGGTTATTCACGAAATTTTTGATATGTAAAATAATTTGTAAACTGGATTTCACTTCGTGCTAAGTGTTTTGACGAAACAAGAGTTGAGCTTCATTTCACAGAAGTAGTTAATAACACTGCGCCATTGAATTGGAGTACTGACCCCTTATACAAATAACATTTAACTATGGTACGTACAAGTTTTTTATCATTCGTAGCTATCCTCGGCGTTTTCACTTGCGTCTTTGGGATTTAGCGTTATGTTATAAAGCCAGTATTCCTTAATAAATGGGCTATCCAACACAAAAATATTTTTTTAATTTGAACTAGTAGTTCAAGATGATTAGCGCCTTCTAACAAACAAACTCTTCAGCATTAACGTGCCCGGGAGCGCCTCAGCTACGCATGGGTGTATTAAATTATTGAAATTTTCGGATTTTCCCTACCAAAATATGCACCTAAACCTTCCTCAAGAATCACACTTTCTATTAGTGAAAACTGTATGAAAATCCATTCGGCAGTTTTTGAGTAGGTATATCACGTTTATACAGACATATGCGGTGGGGGATTTTGTTTTGTTTTATAATATTTATGTAAGGAAGTAAGCATAATACAGATAGTACTACAGGTCCCACTTCCAATTAAATTCATACGCAACCAAAAAGCCTGTGTCCAACTTTATCTGCGCGCCTGGTAACGCTCCGGGCTCACGTTGGATAAACACGAGGCTCGCCTCCCGTCCACGTGCCCGCGCTTACACAAACATTTCTATTATTTTTCACCTCGAAATACCGCTTCAATTATTTCAGTACACAATTGAATCGTCATAAAATTCGCGTGGATTGAGAAATGTATTAATTGACCGAATACCTTGTTAACTTAGTAATAACGTTCTGCATTTGCTAAAGATAGCTTGGTCGGTTATTTGCTGTCATTCATTTACAGTGAACTTTGGTTACTAAAGTGTTGGGTAGTCATTATTAGGCAACAAGACTGCCTTGATCACGTGACAAAATGAAATAAGATTCAGGTCGCAAACAAAGATGCATTTGCTAAACAAAAGCTATTTGGTTTTGCAGCAAATTGGGAACGGCAATTTGCACAGAGTTTCGTAAATCTGCGCGATTTTATGTACCTATCAACTTAACAAGAACGGCACTGAAGTTTTCGTAATGCATATTCTTTTAACTTTCACGTATTTTAGGGCGTTATTTACAGTCTAGACTAGACTAGAATCAGAGGCAGGCCAAGAGCTAGACAGATAAGAAGACGAGATAGTGGAGTTAGTGCGTAACAAAACCAGCAATAAAGGTTACTAGCATTCCTTGGAGGAGCCCTTTTACCTATCTCCATTTAAATTCCTTGAATAATATGATTATTAGTTTCTATTATTGTATTAATATGTGAAGTTAAAATTTACCCGAACTCAAGAGGGAGAGGCCGCCCGCCATTAACCTGGTGGTCAAACATCGAGAGAGACCTCAAGAAAGCTCAAGCCAAAATCCCAGACTGTCCTGGCACAGAATTGTGAGGAGACCCGACCCCAGGTATAATGGGAGCAAGGACGGACAAAGAAGAAGATTATTATGTAAAGTTACAAATTGAAATGAAAACTTCTAAAGGAGTCGTACTCTTCAGAACCACACCCACAAGTCAATAAATAAATAAGGTTTTAAATAAACAATAAAGGACTGCAAACCAATTTCGGTTGTGTCGTGTAGCGAGCCGCATGGCGGGGCTATACTTTCAAAAGTGCCCCAGATGTTGATTAACGGTAAAAAGACCATCTCGCGACAGATGCGCCACTGCATATTGTAATTCGCCAAGGGGCTGTTTTAAAATAACAGCCGGCTGTTTGGGAAAATCGTTAATACACTGGAATTGTTTTCTCGAAGACGGAGTCATTAAATCCCCTGCGAACGAAATATGACGAAACTCAACCTTCGCCTTTAAGAATATCATCATCGGATTGGCTTTTATTCAAGAATAAAACCTATATTAATGAAGGTCACTTGTCGACTAACTTGCGTGTATAAGACGAATAAGGTTTCTTTCGCAAATATAAAGTCCAGCTAGAAGTTAGACTAAATTTGGCGAATGTCTCTTGGGAAATTATTTGAGTTACAAGACTCATGTACTATTACTGCACAGAACGTAGAACAGCAAAAGTTCTGTAACAGCCAGAGCACTAAAACACTGGACATCAGTTTTGTGGAATGAATTTCGTCTAGTCAAAACTCTTCATTCAGAATATCTCTGTAAAACAATTTCTTTTCCAACGGCAGGCTTTAAAATAAACGATACTTAAGTAAATAACGCAGTGATTCCAGTATACGACCGTAGTCATCAATTTACATGAAAATACGTATGGTTCAACTCCACACCCTCCTTTGTGAAGCCAGCGTTGTCGCGATTACATATTCATCAGATGGTCGGTCTCCGCGACACGCGGAATTAACTTTACATGACTCCTTGATGTGACATTCGCTTTACCGTCTTGTATCAATTTTGATATCAAATTCGACAAAGGCAAGTAGAATATAAGATACGCTATCTAACAGTAATGTATTCTTGTTACGGACTCAATCGATGAGGCCGAAACGTCGCTTCGTTAAGTGGAACAATAATGAAATATGAATTTTAGGGTAGAAAGGATTTTTTCTACAATATATTTAGGCAATTTTTGGGTCTGTTCCACGGAGTAAGTATAGAAGAGGAGGTGGCCTAAACAACTGTGCACTGTGACTCTCAACTGAGTCCTGACGTCATCACGGTGGGCGTGGCTTAAATCAGTGTATTATTGGCGTTCGTTCTGTGCACAACTTCGTAAACCTACTTATTTGGCATTATATTCGCGATAGAAAAACATAAAAATTAAATGTTATATTTTATCTTGTAAAAACTACTTGGATAGACGTTCTGATGCTATGGATGCCATCACATTTCATTTGTAAGTAATTTTATACATAATTTATTAAAATACTTCTAGAACAATCTCTTAAAGTCAGCATTTCCAAATATAATTCTACTCGACATTAGATGGCGACACTTTGTGTCATGGGAACTAAATATATTTAGGCACGTAGAGCTCAGTATTAATATATTTTAATAATTATACGTACTGAAATTTGATCAACATTCATTCCTAAAGGTCCTTTAATCGCCAAAATATTATTTTTGTAGTTTTTATATAATTTTGTAAACAGGTCGCCATCTATCGTCAAATAGCAAAAATAAAGGGCAGTATTTAGAAGCCAACTATTTTACCGAATGTCCCACGGCTTATGAACTTGTAAATACGAGTATAATACTTATATTTCTTTAATATATGATTTGATCGACCAAATTGTTTTTTAATTACCTCACATTTGGTGTAAAAAGTAGAGTATGCAACACGGGGATAACGCTGTCTTTGTCTTGGGCGGCTTGAATTCCTTACTTCACTCTGGTTTCTTTATAATCTCCCTCTCAATGCTCGGGAGTTAATTATATAAATCCCTCACTAACGTTCGGGATTAAAATCAGCAACCTTCGTTTCGTTCGGAATTCAACATGCCGCCCGCGACTTTAAGACACTGCTTTATCCCCTAGTCACATAATTTACTATTATTGAATGGTTTCGGAATTTAAAGTATTTTTTGAAACTAGCTTTTTAATCAATCTTGATCATTCTTTCTATAAAAATAAGCCTTTAAAAAAGTAAAATCTAATAAAAATAGAATTTAAAAAAATGTTACAATAAAAAGGTTTTTGATGAATTTCGAATGATCTTCATTCGTCATTCATCAAATAATAGTATTACTATTTCAATGAAAAATATACGTACCGGATGTTTTACACTTACACAATTAATTTAAAAAACAAACATCCCTGGTAATTCTGAGTGCGACCCTGTTGCATCCTGCACTTAATGACATCTAGTGTGAGATAGTTACGTAACTACAAAATAAAATCAACAGAACGAGCAAGTAGTTTTGCTATTGACCGGCAGATGGCAAATAAAAAAATGGGCGGAGTCTAACACCCCTCACCCCGCAAAATGTCACGCTTTTTTACTTAGGGAAATCTTATTACAACATCTCCTCTTTGTACTTGCTTCGTGGTCTGTTCATTAACCCTTTAACTTACGTCGGATTCGTCCGAAGAATGTTTTCGTGTCCTATTCGCCAGGGTCGTGTGGTTGCGACTGGGTACTCTATCTCGTTTAGCTCTTCAATCCCTATAGGTGACAGAAGAGCTGACGAGATGGTGCATTTGGTCGTGGATGCGCAACCCTGGCGGTATAAACGCGAGATTTTGTCGTATATAACCGCCTACGTCGGATTTAAAAGGTTAATGTTGAAACACTCAAAGTTAGTCCAAGTAAACTTTTCTACGCAATTTGACTAAACAATATAAATGTGGAATTTTCCGTGAACAAAATTGCCGTAGTAGTGTAGAAAGTGTTAATTCTTTGCTTTCCCGTCACGTTATGTTCTCACATTTTCCCCGAGACAAAAGAAACTGCTGAAGAGATATATTGTGTGCGACGAAAAATGCTAAGTTGAGTTATGATGACCGATTTAAAGAATGCAAATACAACTCCACATATGACCGACTGCCCTTTTTTTGAGCTGCTTAATTCGTTTCACTGTGATTGGGAGACAGAGACAGACTTTTAACTGTTTTCGCTTTAAGGAGGAGTGGCAAGGCTTTCAGAATTTTACTGACTAAAACCCACTCTTATGTTCTTTCTTTGCCTTCGTTCCAGGACCCCAGGGTTCTCTTTCGATAATACCCATGGCCCCCGCAGGCTGCGACTTACAGAAAAGATGAAAGATGTTAGAAAGGAAATACTTCCCGATTTATACTACAACGAGTGTCGCCGCTTGTCTCACACTCTTTAACTCCACTAGAGGCAATATCCAATACGAACGCGCATTACGCAACTAACAGAACACGCACACAAATATACACTCTTTAGCTACTGGTAGTTGAACTATGAGCAGTGCCCTATTTTGTGGCAAGCCTGCCCCGCCCACAAGGCCATTCTAACCTCTTTCATTTGTTTTTTGCTTCGACTCACTAAGACCCACCTGTTTCTAACTAAAGAAACCTCTGTGCGTTTTAGAGCCAAAGTAATAAACTTGAAAAATAACAAAGAATAAATGATTATCCCGTAATAAATTATGATAAATATACCAGTTGATGGATTGGAATTAATTTGTCCTTTTCTGTCGTTGGTTCAATTAAGGACCAAAGTTATAATGTTTCTGATTGTTTTAATTACGAAGGTGACGAAGAACACTGGTGCTAAAGTAAAAGGAAAGTTAATTGCGAAGTACGAAATGAAAACAAGATTATTATCAAGATTGGTTAGTCACAAGTGACGTAATTTGACGGTTTGCCGTACTTCACAGGTTTTACTCACAATGAAAAACCTCCGACACATAAAACTTTTTATTTTTTATTTTATAATTACATGTCCGCCTGATACAAATATTATTATAAATTAAAGTTATCGCAACTCAGGTCCCCAAGCTACAGGTTCTACCTAGTTTGGGGACCACCATCCAAATATTATTATTACTAAACTAACTCAAAAACTACTTGACCGATCCTCTGTCACCATTAGAAAGCTACGTCTTCAGTGAGTATATGTAATTTATTTTCTGCTTTCAGATGGGTGATTTTGCTGGCAGGAGCTAATCTCTTAATAATCTCATTTCAAGAGATATAAAATAACATTTTCAATGAGCCCAAACATGATATCTCTGTTGTAATTGACTATCCTGCAAAAGCCAGATCATACTGCCATCAGGTCAAGTTTATCATGTCATCAAATTAACAGAAAAACTAATTTCGAATCAATCAAACCTAATGTAAGTTGCTCTTATCCCTTTATAAAATAGAAAAGAGCTGATTATCTTCAAACGGCTGAAAAGATTTTCAGTAAATGGGCTATTTTTACAGAAAATTTTTTAAACTCCCTCCCGACTCTCTTGATCAAGTCACATTTCAACCAAAAAATCTGAACGAAAATTGGTTCATTCATATGGTTAAGAGCTACGATGCTACAGACGGACACACTTCAGATATATAACCAGGCAGAAAGGTTTACGAATGAGGTTGGCATAACGGAAAAACAATACAAGCCTAGGAGTAATTTCACCACAATTAAATACAAAGTAGTCTTAATATGACGGCCATAACTAGTTTTGTATCCGACTCATAAAGAAACAGTTAATTTATTGTCTCGTCCGCGTATCAGTTCTCACCTTGTAGCCGCTGTTGTCAAGCTGTGCGTGTGGCGGTATTCCGTTATGTTGTTGCGTTTGTGTGGGGCTCAGTACGCGGCGCTTCTTGGCTGGCTGCTGGAAGGCCGGCGATGCTGCCGGGCGGTACTCAGGCTGGCACTGGGGCTGACTGCTGTGGTATTGCGACGCCGGCTCCGGGTACATGACATGCATTCCCTACCAACAATGATAAATTTTACGTTATACACAGGAAGACGAACAGAATACAGAAAATAGTATGTTATAAATATAAGTTTATTGACACAATTATTAAAGTCACCGACGCATTAAGGCTTCGCCCCAAAAAGCATTTATTAATTCCTGATAATGAAACCTCAATATTGAAAGTCAAGCGAGCAGAAACTAAAGACGCCGCGCGAGACACCGGCGACGACGCAATTTTAATATTTTTCGGCTTTTACAGCCAAGTAATTTCGCAGAAAGCGTCGTAAAAATCGAGTTTTCATTTGCTAAGAGCCACCATTACCGTGAAGCATGTCTCCGTTCCATGAAGGCGACCCGTAAAGGCCTCGGCTCAGAAACCGACGAGGCTTACACCCAAGAAGGCACATTCATTAACAAATTGAGGAGCCTTTCCTAAACATGATACTTAAGATGACGACATTAAATGTAACGATGATAACATCGCTCCTTGGATGGCCATTAACCTACTTGACTATAACTTCTATTATGATATTAATTTGCGCTAACGGAAAGGCGAAAGAAATACGAGTGGAGCAAAACGATCTAGACTTACAATGAAACCCGATTCTCCTTGAACAGTCACGACAGAGTTGAGCCGCCGAGACTGAACGTGAAATCCGCTTATTATAATAAAATCTCAGACTAAAAGGTTTCCCCAAGTATCCATCTATGTGTGGTATTATCTTTTAGAATAGAACGAGGTGTTTCCGACTTCTTACTGAGCACTATTAATAGTTGACAGACATGCGAAAAGTTTGGGGCGTTGAACTTGGGAGTTAAAAATTTGGTTGGCATCGAGAAAATTTCTATTATATTCAAATGAATCTCGGAGATGCAAAATGCTAGCCGGGTTTTAGGTTCACAGGGGTTTTGGCTAGCTGGTCGAGCTAAAAGCGGACACCAGCTAGCCAACGCGCGGCAAAACAGATTTAGCGTTTGTTAATTTAATTATTTTGTTAGTAAGAATCTTGTTACGAAATTGATGAGCAAAATTGCTGAGGGATAATATGTTTGTCTTAGACTACGTATCCTTCTTCCTGTTAATTAATTGCACTTATTTGAACCGATTTATTTGCTTCCGCCGAAAATAGATATCAATATTATAGAAAAGTGAAAACATTTTTTCAATTGATATCAGCACAGAAAATCTTGATTTTCTCTTTTGATAATAAAGGTGTTAGCAGGGTTAGTTATGTCGTGTTACAAAATCGTGCTAGTAGCCTGATGTATTAGTAGAGTAGCGCTAGCGTGACAGACTAAACTTAAAACTTCCAAATCTACAGTTGTGTATCACTAGGCGGGTCGAAATTTCCATACTAATTACTCGCTACATCCATAGCCGAGGGTTTCTGTCGTCCTCGATTCTAAGGGCATCCTTTCACAATTCAATCTCAAACGAGAAACTAACTTTAGCCAAAAGAAATAAAGTACACAATCCAGTACCGTAACTGTTAACAACTTTTTCCAATTTCCCAGCACCGACTCAATTTAGTCTAATTTTCTCTGCATCGCATTGGAACAATCAGTAACGCTTTAAGTTTACAAAATTGCCGTTTTCCTATAAAATTGGATAGCAAAATGCAACCTCACAATGGACAATACGTTTCAGAAGTTAAACCGTCTATATTTTGGCGTTTATAAACGGTTTAGCTGCATATCTATAATCGCCACACCAAATCCTCGTCGTGCGGAAGTGAAAATAGCTTTATGGTCGTATCCTATAATCCTATTGTGGTCGGAGAACAATGCGAGAACCGCCGGCGCCGAAACCTAAGTATTTATCGCGGCTCCCATCGACTTTCTAAAGGCAGGCGTGGGTGAAACGGCTGGACATGTTACAAATGGTAAATTGGGCTCTTAAATAAGAATGAACAAGTCGTTACTACGTTTGTACGTATGTCCACGTAGCTGGCTTTAGGATAATGATCCCATAAGTTCGCGATTAGCTGCAGTAAACAGAAAGCCAGTTTAATAGAACAAGCTGTTGAACATGTTTATTCTGACGTGTCCTGAATTATGAGTAATAAGATCTTAGAACGCTTTCGAACATATCAAACGCTAATGCATGTAAAGTACAATACGTTTTTAAATTTGATTGTATCCATCAATATTAAACCTTAATAGCCTATTGTTACGTGAAGATATGCAGACATTTATGTCCCGGGATCTAAATATTAAAACATATTTTTCCTACGTCCATTTGGTGACGTTTAGACAATGTACTACGACTAAAGGTTACTTCAAGACAAGCATGCTCCATTGTCGACCACATCATTGCTTACCATCAGGTGATATGGTGGTCAAACGCGAGCCTATCACTGTCTAAAACAAAACTCACTGAAATCACAATGTAGGTACTAGGTGTATCGTCAATAGCACAATCACAATTTTTATATCAAAAACGTGATGTTCAAATGACATGTACGACATAAAGAATAATAAAGGGATCATTATTGACTTGAATAATAGCTTAGTTCTCGGACTTTCACGATCTTTATACGCGTAGAACGTGATATCACAAAATAGATAGGTACAGAAGACAATCTCATGTATGTACTTCACTTTTTATACCTACGCTCGGTGGACGCACACTAATGAGCGTTTGAGCCGGAACTGTTCGACGAGCGGTCCGAGACGCTACCGAGACATCGTGTTCGTGAGCGGTGTCTATGTGTGCGTTGCTCGAGTGCGCTTTGAATGTAGATTAACTCCTATATTTTGTGGTGAAATACAGAAATTTCATATTTCTGAGACGAAACAATAATGATGCTGTCGTGTCTAGGTAAAAATATGAAGGTAATTGGGATATATTTGTACTCAGTTCTGTTAGTTAACTATGCTGTTTTTCTCTGATTATTTGACAGTATCACCACAATAAACCAAAACCTAATAATATTAGCTCATACTATGTTTGTATTACATGTATCTTCGCAGTTTATCTTTGCACGTGCGTAATAGCTATCATGATTTACGCATTTTGTAAATTATAATATAAAGTTGATAAATTAGCGTTTATACAAGTGTTGTATTTGTAATCTTGTACTAAATTTTAAATAGGCTTAAATTATTATGTAATATTTTTTTTAAATAAAATTTATCAAGGTATTGTGTTCGACTAGTCTGTAAACTCATTTAAAATAAATATGAATAGTTATCATTTTAGTATCCACAAGGTATCTATAATTACTTATGTAAATTTCAAAGTGGATGCAGAACACCTGAATGTATTTGCTAAGAACTGCCAAATAATATCGTTTACGACAACGAGTTACGTAGTACATGTTTTCAATTTTGGCAAAAACAACTGAATCGCTGTGACATGAAACGAAGTTTATGAAAGACAGTAAATATAGGTGATATTACCGAGAGATACGCTCTGACCACACGTACCGAGTAATCAGGCGAGACAGTGCACTCGCCCGAGTACTCGGTACGTGTAAACACAGCGCCGAGTGCTCGTCCGAGCGCTTATCTCTACAACTCGCTAACATCACTGTCTCGGCCGAGCAACATTTTACTGTCTCGCCCTTTTACTCGGTACGTGTGATCAAGGCAATAAAGTTGTATGCAGACGAGACCATCGTGTTATTTCTGCAGAAATGTCAGCGATTTTGTCAAGGTAATAAAATAGTCTCAGGTTTTTGTCTTTCTAAATCAAGATGACAATAAACCTCCTTTGTAGCCAGTATCCACGTTATTATATCAACAAGAAAAGATCTGTGGAGCTTATCGCGAGTTGTTTTTACGTTAACACGATCAAAATCCATGTTTAACGCATTTGGCTCTGATTGGATTAGGGATTGGAGGGAGCCAATAGGATTGTCAAACGCCTAACTAGCACTAGACTCTGTTTCCAGACTTTAAACACTAGGATTGGTAGCATAAGCGAAAAAACAGCAACTGAATTTGGTTAACCTTGCACCCACGGAAGGAGGTACGAATTGCACAAGACCATTTTTCACCACAAAAAATCTCCTAGCTATCGGAGTGGAGCGAGAGGGAGTGTCACACTTTTACTAAGTAAAACCCCTGTGTTTGCCCAGTTGCCCTTTGCGTTCCAGGGCCACGGAGTGTCTCTCGAACAATCCCGCAGCCCAAGTGCACAAGCCCTAAGAAACGTAATGTATCGCTTGGAACATGAACTATTGCCGCAATTTGATATGCAAGTTGCCACTTTGCCAGGCATTCACCTCATATATGACACCAGTTCAACACACTCGCAAGAAAAGATTGTTTTGTCTTTGGGTAAAGAATTAACCGATTCTGGTTTCAGTTTTGTGAAATGAAACTTGAATTAGCTGAAGGTATTAAGGTAGTATGGTAAAAGTTAACTGGTGGTAGCTGACAGCGACCCATCCCAGTTTCGCAAACCTTGCAAACCTTTGAAATTCTCGGTTTTTCAATATGCAAGTATTATACCAAAGATCGGAATATGTAGGGCTATTTCGGTTTATTGACCGCAAACATTGATGTTAATATGGATATTCCACGAGATACCGGCTGATACTACGGGATTTAATTGAATTTCATTCTTTTTGTCAATATTATAAAAAAAAATGTAAGCCAATAAGCGCATGATATGCGACGTTGTAAATTTACGTCATCAGCAGAATCAAGTTTATCTATTTATTATACTATCCTTAATCCCGTCCTTCTTATATTTACCCGTCAGAAAGGAAGTATAATCTTACATTAGTCCCGAAGGCAATAGTTTTTTTGTTATTTTACTAGGTACTTAAAATCAAATCCCGAGACTCGGGTAATATCCATATTATTCTAACCTATGGCAAGTACATAAAACAGCCCTACCTATTCCGATCTCTGATTATAACATAACCTCCCATACACTACTTTTTGACGGGATTTATCGTGATCGCTGAAAGGTGTTCTGAAGTGACACCACTTGCACGTGGAGTTGCCCTGATGCTAATAATGTATTTAACTATCAAATAAGGGCACGGACGTAATTTCCGTAGTTTAAATGTAAGGCAGGAGTGTGGTTTTAGTCAGTAGAAGTCTGACACTGTCCAGAGTGGCTCATTTGTGAGGCAGCTTGGGCGTCCATGTGGATTAGCCACTCCTGCAAAAAAAACCTTCCATACAAAACCATCCTCATAAAAATTTGTTACTGTTAAAAGTAGACTAAGGAATTCGAAGAGTTCCAATTTTGTCGTATAATAAATTCTATTTTATCATAATGCAATTACGTGACAATATCAGTTTTTAAGGTATCAAAGGGAAATTAACTGGACTTTCGAGAGTACAACCAACTGTCGTAATTGTATCCATCATTATGAGCGTTTTTAATGTTCCCACTGCTGGGACTGAAGCCTTCTCTCGGAGAGGGAATAGGCCGTAATCCACCACGCGAGCCCAGTGCGGGTTGGTGAATTTCACATGTCTTCGTCACATGATGTCGTATGTTACAATAATTCGAGAGTAAAGTAACTCAAGGTACCAGTATTATTCGTTCGTCACGTTTACACAAAGGTTATGGAGGTCGGATAAGCAATAGAACCATGTACAATAGCAGTATTTAGCCGCATCCGTCATTACACTGGAACACTGATTGCCTAGCTGTCATGGAGTCAATACATAGGTGTGTACACTGTACAAGATATTTTGTGATACAGTAACAAAAAATTTACGGCTTTCCTGACTTTTTCCATTATTTGTGTTTTGAGTTAGTTAACAGGAAGTATAGGATTTCAGGACACTATAGGTTTTGATTTCCTTGCAAGTGTCCAAATACCTATGCGCCATAAACGGAGCATCAACAGACTTATCTTTCATTTGCGTTGACTTAGAAGTATGATTTTTCACTGTTTCAAGAGTTAGCATATTTGGCTATTTGATATTAATTTTAACTTGATACCTCCAAGCGTTACTGAGAAAAAGGGT
Organism: Mythimna lalbum; assembly: GCA_949319445.1. NCBI lineage: Eukaryota > Metazoa > Arthropoda > Insecta > Lepidoptera > Noctuidae > Mythimna > Mythimna lalbum. The sequence goes on along the minus strand of OX439357.1, from coordinate 9,835,473 downwards.
CTTGACAGGGACCAACGGACAAATTGATTCTATAAGGCTTTTTTTTGTTGCCGGTGGGAAAATCATTTAATGACATCCCCCGCTCTTGGGTAGAGCAGGAGATAGTGGCAAAGTTTTACTGACTAAAAACCCACACCTTCGTTGCCTTTCGTACCGGGGCTGAACTATCTTAACCTAACCTATCCCTGGCCCCACTAGGCTTCGGTCCAGCTGGGTCCCTACTGATTCTATAAGGCTTCCGTTTTTGCCAACTGAGGTAGGGAACACAAAAAGAATAAAATTATGATCTAGATAATTCTGCACTTCAAGTTATTTGCAACTGAAATAAAATAAAGCCCTGAGTTCGATTTTATCTTCAAGGTTGCTCGATCTATTAAAATGAAGTCTGTAAAGAAATTGATCTTACAGTCTGCTGATCTTACTGATAAGAATAATATAGGTATTGCTGGTTACGTCATTAAATTTTTAGTTTCTCATCTAAAACTACAAAAGTAAATATTCGAGTATTTTAGAACTTTAGATTTTATACTTTGTTTCGTATCTATTTAAAACTAGTTTAAAATCGATACGCATATTAATAATAGTCCATAAAAATCTGTTAGAATGATGTCTATTGAATAATATTTTATTGTTTGTAACGTTCTAAATAACAGCTCAAGAAAAACTGCTTTGAAAGTTCTAAGGTCATCGAATGATTAAATTGTTATCAGAAATTTAAATCTTATAGATCTGAGCTGTAAAATATAAAAATCATAACCCTCCTTTGGCTTTGCCGTAGTCGGGTAAAAACTAAGCAATTGATAACGTGTTGTGTAGAAACATTATTGTAGAGATAAAAACGTCATCTCAATACTTTAAGATATTGTTTCTTCAGACAAAGAAACCACCATCTTAAGAAATGGCAAGATGGCGAAATGTTACTAAACCGCGCGATACGTCATAGAAGCGGCCATTTTTAACACGCTAGCTTCACCTGTATATTTGCTTGTAACCACCGCCTTTGAGCTCGATTTCACCCAACTTTGGGCGATCAGATTTTCTTTAAGCTTTGTTCATTAAAATTGTTGCACGGATAAAATGAATACTGCTTAGAATAATTTCTTTTTTATTATGGACAGGCTCGCTTTGACCACTATCCACTATCCTGATGGTAAGCGATGATGGAGCACGATTGCCTAGAAGCAACCTATTCACTCTTTACCTAAATTCCTAGGTTGTACCTATCAGGAAATACAGACTTCTGCAGGTAATTCCATTCTTTAGCTGTACACGCAATAAATATGAGCTCAAAACGTTTTGAAAAATCATCATCGCATCGCGCCTGTTTAAGTGAACCTTTGAGCATTTTCATTCATTTGGATACCCTTTCTTGAATAACCCTCTGCGTTTCTGGCCACGGTAACTCTCCCGAAAATCTCTTGTTTCGTCTGAATGTTTTTCTTCATCTTCACAAGTCCAATATTTATTAGAGCATATTTATATCTAGAATGAAATAGCATCTAGTTTCATCGTCAGCCTCGGTGCGTGCGTGCGCGGAACAAACAATGAGCGGTTGCCGTTATGCGTTTCGGTTTTCTGCCGACAATAGTCGAGTATGTAACGGTGTTGCGACATTTCACGATACCCGCCGACGATTTGAGCGGCGTGACCTTTGGTTACAAACTGTATGCGTCGCTTACATGTAACTAGACAGTTAGAAGTTGTAATTGTCTAAGCATACAGCGTCATCGACGCAATTTTAACGCATCGACAACGCGCTGGAAACGCAGCTACTTAAAACTGCTTTTCAGGGTTCCGTACCGGGAAGGTCTGTCTGTCTGTCAGTCTGTTAGCGGGATGTATATCATAAAACGTAAGCGGTACAGCGTTGCAATTTTTACAGAATGTGTATTTTTATTACCGCCAACAAAAAATAATAAAAAGAAAAGAAAGTTAAAAATTAAAGAGGGTTCTCGTGCAAGAAACGCCATTTTGTCGGTTGAAAATACGCTTGACTTTAATATTGTAGTACGAAACTTACGTCCGACTCGCACTTAGCCAGTTTTTAAAGCTAAACAAAGCAGATAACGCGACTATTTTTAGTTTTGTAGTAGATTCGTATTTAACCCCTTTTTCATACCTGATGGTAGGTAAGCAATGATGTGGTCGAAAATGGAGCATGCTTGTTTATACGAACCAACAGTCGAGCAAATAACTATTTAATTATTAGTCCTGGTTTGATTAACAATAGGGAATTTGGGATTCCCTACATACACACAGGGAAATCCCAGCAGGTAAAGTCCTAGAGACTAGTTTCTTGATGACGGAAATGAATTTACTACTATGTACAGTTGCAGAGGTAAAGTTTCAGTTGATTTATAAAAATAAGCTTTGTTTAAAGGTAATAAATAGAAACGGAAGCTCCCATATCTTGACCATATTATCAATTCACCTGCTATTCGCGTTAAGTATAGAAATTTAAAGTAACCTTTTTTACTGTCTGTTCAAACGATTTTAACTTCTATTTCGTTGTCGACGTCTTGGAATCGGTCCGGAGTTGCCGGCTTGCCGTCCATAAGCTCGCGTCTACGGTGGCCGAAAATGGGGATCGGAATCCCGGCGGCGGCGTCGGCGAGAGCGCCGTTGCCTGATGCAGTCGGCCTCCTCCTTTTCTAGCATTACTGCTTCGCAGGAGGCGGACGTCTGCCACTCCTCGTCGCTCCGGACCATGGCTTTAACCAAAGCCCGGCGCGAGAGGTCTCCGCCGCCGATCGCCCCTACGAGGGCACGGCGATGCTCCGCTCAAGCAGGGCATACAGTGACTGTGTGCTCCATCGTGTCCTCCGGGCGTTCCGCACAGTGGCGACACCCGGGCGTCTCTTCCGCACGGATCCGATGCAGGAACCTCCCGAATGTGCTATGTCCGGTGAGGACCTGCGTCATACGGAAGGTAAAGACGCCGTGAGGGCTTTCCAGCTACGCCTCAAACAGGGGACTTACCGCCATAATTGTGGCGTGCCCAGAAGTACACACATGAGATTGTCTTCTGTACCTATCTATTTTGTGCCACTACTGCCTAATAAAAAATGAACTAAGTACACCAAAAATAAACAAGGTGAATGATTACCTGTAACTGTGACAGTGACTAACTAAAAATAGCTGGTAATACATAATTACAGTATAATATTAACTATACAGGTAGCAGTTACTTGATTAAAAGGAAACAGGAAATTATAGTTTACTGCTTAATGCTATTTATATCTCTACATCCTGTTCTTACGGGCAGTTGAGACAAGCTAGATGTAATGATTCTGAGTGTTTGAATAATACAGTATATTTTTTTTTAATTAAGTAATATTTATGTTATTAGAGATACAATAGAAAGACAATGAGAGAGTGAATGCCAGTGTTCGCTTGGGGTTTAATGAATTAAAACATTTTCAGCATGCAGCCAGAGGCATGCATCACCTTCACCACAACTGGGTGACTAGTAAAGAATACCTAAGGCATTAATTAAGTCTGCCTTTGTATCTTTGTGCATAGTTTTAATAACTAAATAAACTTCTGCAACACCTGCTCGGTCACCAATATCCGAAGAATGGCTGGTTGGACCATCAGCTCAAATTTTTTCACAAGATTTTAAAATGGACCTTTATGCACTAATAGCTTCATAGAAGCAAAATTATTATGGAACTATTGCTTGATTTTTATGGTAGGTACTTATTCCAGTTCAGAATTGTAGTCATAACTGTCTAACATTTTACCTATGAGCCACTAGGATTCTGTGTTGTGGGTTCAAACACATTCTTATTTAAAGAAAATTACGAGGTAAATGTGTTTATTTGAAGCAGGTGAGTTATCTGTTTTATTTTTAAAGTAACTGAATTAATTATTTTAATTCTACTGCAAAAATAAATATAACCTTGTCAAGGTATACTACATATTCGTGATATGTACTTGTAACTCTTTTAATTCATTAAACTCCAAGTGAACGCCGGCGTTTGCGAACCCGTTTTCTTTCTATTGTCTCTAATTATCACGATTGAAGAGCTAATGTCATGCGTATTATTCCCTTTCTTTACATGAGCATAACAAGACCAATCACCAGTAAGTCCAAATCTAAAATAGTTTAATTTTTTTGTTCAGATTATTATATGATCTATATAGGTCCATGACTTCAAGTGTTAACCCGTTGTATGCCGGAGTGCAGATCTACGCGAGACACAATGGTTTTTTCATTGTGTCTGTAATTACGGCATACGAAAGGTTAATGGCGCATATTCATTTCATCAATACTGATATCAGTTTCATTAATCTATAATCTAATGTTTTCATAGTGTGCGTTTTCAGCCCAAACAGATACAGCCAGTGTTTTAAAGCCCGTTTGAGCTTCAAAAAACCGTTACTGGACGATGTATTATCAGAATTATTAGCTAATGGATAATTGCTGGATGTATTATCCATTAGCTGTTGGTAAGACTGTCTGCAGGACTTACTGGACCTCACCCAATAACCCAAAATGATTGTCAGATATCTACAAGATTCATAAGCAACTAAAATAATTTGTGATCATAAAATGACTTGAAATGTACATGTATAGCTATAATGGTTTTTTTTTTATTAAAAATGTGTTTGTTAGAATATCTAAATGCCACGTCACACTTGGCATGATTTTATTGATTTCAGACACACAATAATGTTTTTTTCTTATCATTAAAATAATAATCCCATAGCTAACTGTAGAATCTATGAAAACATTTACAATGGACTATCAGTTATTATTGAATATATATCTTGTTAAGCTACTTATGAAAGAATTATGGGAATTAATCATGTACTATTTCCAATATGAATTTTAATTATGATATTTTAATAGTGGTTTCATATTGGGAGATGAAAATTGGTCCTGCTTAGCTCTTGCCTGGGTAATTATGCTCCAAATGCCAATAAAGGATGATTTATTATATGTGCCAATTTTTTATTATCCTTCAAATTTAAAAATAATATTTAATAAGCCATTTTGCTAACTTTACAGATAACCTTGCTCTGTAATAATGGTTTTATATGCACATTAGAACAATTTAAAATTACAGTATCTTTATTAAAATGCAACAGAGAAACTGTAAATTTATAAGACAAAAAATTAATTAGATAAAAAAATGTTTCCCTGTAATTTTATCATTTTAAACCAAGTAGAACCACTTTAGGGTTTAAATACAGCCAGAAACATAATTTTATAACTTGTATTATACCAGAATAACAACCTGCATATTGATAGTTATTATGTACACAAACTTTGATGCTGACTGTATCTAAAGCCTTTTTCAACCAGTAATCAGACACATTATGGCTATAATATGTTGAACATGATAAGCTCCTCATTCATCAACAACACGTGACAGCCACCAAAAGTATTCCAATACGAGGAGTCTAATCTGGATACAGTTTATTTTTAGTCGTGTCATATGTTTACCTCGTACCGACAAACCTCGAGTTTCACGGTACGAAAATCAACACCAAACTAATTATAAACTTGCGTTGAAGCCAGCCCGCAAACCTCTAGAAGCTTTATCAGCAAACAAACGAGAAAATAAAAAGGTTATTAGAAACTCACACGTTGCTAGCGATCGTTTCGGGGGTACCGCTCGCATAGAAAGCAATCAACCGACACCGCTCAGCGGCGGGAACCAGTAATTTTCCACTCCGCGTTTCTACACAATTACCACTAAAACTTAACAAGAGCCTTCCTCACCTCTCTAAGATAATTTTCTGACAGTACGATCCCACTATCATGCTGAAAGAAGGACACGAAAGCGGACAAAGGGTCCTTCAAAACACAGCCATTTTGAAACCGTTCATATGAAATGTTACGTGTACCGATGCGTTCAATGTTTTGAGGATCAAAAAGAAAACAGGCTTATCCGTTCGCACTCATTTTTGTTTTTTACGCACAATAAAAACTAACACTTAACATCTCACACACTTTTATGTACGATTTCACTTCATACTTTCGCACACACCCGTTTACGTCGCACAAAGTCCCTGACGGACGAAAGCGACGAACTCACACGAATGGAGCTGCGGATTGCGTGCCACGGCAATCGTTTTAGTTGCCAGACTAAATAACCAAAAACTACCAAAACTTCAATAATCCTATAAGAATAAGTAAAGTCCATTTAAAAGTTAAGGTTACAAATACATAATTATTATGGTGGCTTATAAAGCGGTTGGTGCATATTTTTTCGCAATCGTTTCTCTGCACCTAATATAATTTAAAATATTTTTATTTCTTCTAACATAATGTAATTGCACAAGTTGAATTAGAACAAAACGTTAAGGTACAACGTGTAATGCCTCTTTTCGATATATTCGAACAAATGATAGCTAATTTTTCCTTTTTGCGTCTTTGTACTTAGTAGAATTTAAAAAAATAATATAAATAATATTATATCGACCAATCTAAGCTAAAATGGCATCTTATTGGAATTATACCTGTGGTGTCAATCTAAGAAAACATGGTTTGTAGTGTGTACATTGTCATAAAAGATTGATTGAAGAATGATTTTTATTAAATTTACACCCAGTCTAACTAAGTAGCAATAAACCTTAAGCTGCATTCAATGCAATCCAAATATGTTTATTACATATGACGTACAAAGGCACTTTTTTGTACAAAAATGAACTTTTTATATTTGTATTTTATAATGCCAGAAGCTAGTACACAGTTCCAATTGGTCGTATCCTATGGAAAAGAATTCAAGTTAGAATTTCTACTGTAAATCCCAAAAAAATATTTCTTGGTATTACTTTTGAGCATAGACACACAGTGAGTAATTTAAATGTCATCTATTATGAGATAAACCTCGGAACTGCTTTATTTTATATACTGACATTGTTTTCATATTTACAGGACTTATAACTGATTCAATATATAAATAATACATAAAATTCTTTTAACATTCAACCATTTAACCTTACGATATTCGAAAAAAAATATAGTTGACATCTAAAGAACCTTTCTAAATATATTGTCTATGATACGCGCGTTATTCAATTTAGTTGCTAAGCAACGCGATAATAATCCTAAAAGCACAGTTGTATTTGGCCGATTTTCGTAGTGGGTTCATGTCCTGATGAATTATAAATAATTTCCGGGCATAACTGTGGAAGCACTTAATCCTATCCATTCTTATTTCTAAATTGATTACAAAAAATGATTTTAATATGTTTTAATATCTTTCGGACATGAATAAGGTTGTGGTGTAAATATAATGCATTTGTTAATAAATTAATGTGGTTTAGGAAGATATATCTTTCAAGCAGTATGGTTAAAATTAATGTTCAGTTATTGTTCTTCAACTATATAGTTTTTGCGTTCGCTGAGGATTATGAAAGTGACGATAAACGTAAGTATTAATGCGTATGTTATTAATTAATATTATAATAGTCACTTTGTTAGTCAAAGGTAATAATATATAATATAATTATAATCCTGTAAAGTCACGCGAAGAATTTAATATATCTATCTATTATTTTAATGAAAAATGTTATACTAGAACTTTTTTAATTCCACAAAAATGTATCGAAATGATGCTCCTTTTTAGACCTACTGTAATAACTCATTGTTTAAGAAATTTTAAAGCCAATTAACCCTTCAGATACCGTCAATTAGAGACACAATAGTAAGACAATAGATGCGCGGCCACCGGTGGTCGCTTGGGGATTCATGAATTAAGTAATATAGCCTAAGCACATATTTATACGAATTTATTGGTCAGTCGGTAGGGGATAGGGGCAGATTTAATTATTTAAGAAGAGATAATTGCTCATCTAGGACCTGGGTTTGCAGACCGAACTGGCCCTCGTATTTACCTAATCACGAGCTTTGTACGAATACTTATAATTTAAATAATTTTACATTACAATTTAATTCATGAATCCCCAAGCGACCACCGGTGGCCGCGCATCTATTGTCTTACTGTTGTGTCTCTAATTGACGGTATCTGAAGGGTTAATTTAATTTAACTTTTAAATGCAATCAAATAACACCCACTCTGGATGGAGGGAATGTGAGCCTTTTTCTGACTAAACTCACTTGTGTTCCTTCAGTTGCCATTTGTGTTCCAGGGCCGCGGTAAATGTTTCGAATATTACCGCAGCCCTGGCAAGCATCGGCCCTAGTGAGCAACTGCACTTAAGCAAAGCTGGATTTCAAAGACCTGAGTGCAAGTTACTTAGATGCCAAACGGCGACGGATTTCCAGACGACACTAGTTTCCAACGTTTTACCTAGGAAGGCTATGTTAAATAATATATTTTGAAACTAATTGAATGTATGTCAGTTAGGAAGAGGTCCATGTGATTTCCGACTCCACGTGAGTTTGAAAGTGTTCCAAGTAAAATCTATTTTTTTAGCTTGTTCACGACCTAGGTTCATAATCGTCTCTATTCTGAACCAAGACTTCAACGATTCCTTGTCTATTCCTACTTAGTAATTCTATGGTCCTACCACATCACTGGCCGTTGTAGGGGAACCATAGCTAAAATGTATTATTCGATTTTTGAATACGATCGTTTTATTACAAAGCTCATTCAACCTCATTATCCTGTCTGATTAACGTCATCATTAATCAGTCAGCCTACGTTTCATGTAACATATTACGATGTACATAGGAGTACCTAGTATTTGCTCGTAATTGCGATTCAGTACTTCCACAGCTTCCATAGTGCTCGTAGGTATATGCACAATGACATAGACAATTATAATAATAATCAATCAAGGCACAGGTAACGTCACACAGCCAGCCGACCGCGTCCCGCGTTTCCGCCGTCACATGAACACAAAAGGTGCGTGCGCGCAGTGCCCGCGTAACCACCGCCATTACGATGCTATTATATGCCTTTTTGTTAGTTTTTTGTTGGAAATGAATTCTGGTTACTGACAGGATGCGTGCTCTCAAATTCTACAGACCTACATGACTCAATGTGGGTGGTGAATGGAGTACTAGCGTCAGCCTTTAATAAAACTGAATGGTTGTAGATGGTCAAATGTCAGCCAAGTTTGGCATTGTCGAACTAGCTATAGTATTATAGCCGAATGAATGACGATTCGCTTGGAATGCTGGCTACTAAATAGCCTTATCTGCAGCTTGCTACGTTAAAGTTCGGTAACGTTGGCATGAAATTCAGCATAAGCATATATCTGCCTTTCAATGTTCCCACGGCTGGGACTCAGACCTCCTCTCTAGAAAAGGGAATGGGGCGTAATCCACCACGCGGGCCCAGTGCGGTTGGTAAATGTCACATGTCTTCGAATGTTTGGTTCTAGGACATGTCAGTTTTTTCATGATGTTTTCCTTCACCGTTTTAAGAGCAGTGGTGATGAAACAAATTACATAAAGTAATGCGTCGGGCTAGGTTTGAACTCGCGACCTACAACTTCGGGGCTATTAACATTCGGCTACCACTGCCCCTACTAGAAATTTAAACTTTGATATAATGTTCCTAGAGGAACAACAGAAGAGTCAGCAGAAATAGTTTCTAACGTAGTTTATATTAATTCTACTAGCTTCTGCCAGCGGTTTCGCCCGTGTTTAAAGTAAGGTTTTTCCATGCAAACTTTGAACCTCCGTTTCATCCTCTTAGCGAATTTTGTAAAATCTTAGTGCTCGCCTACGCCACAAAAAGAAACTGCAAATGTTTCACACTTCTAGTTCCAATAGTTCTGGCGTTGATATGTCAGTCAGTCGGTTTCTCATCAGTTTATGAAAATACATGATTTTAAAATTTCAAGAGCGGGGTATGTCATTGGATGAATTTACCACCTAAAAAGATCTAAGCGTAGTTCTCTTTGGATTTGCAAGAAGACTAATGACCTTTCATGATACTGAGGGCCGAAAGGGTCTGGAGTGGCGACTGCGTACTGGAAGACAAAGCGTCGGAAGGCCTCCTACAAGGTGGACCGATGACCTGGTGAAGGTTGCGGGAACCCGATGGATGCGGGATGCGCAGGATCGATCGTTGTGGCGACACTTGGGGGAGGCCTATGTCCAGCAGTGGACGTCTGTCGGCTGAAATGATGATGATGATGATGATACTGAGGGGCTTGGTCTATGCCCTAGGCAAATTTACCAAACCCAGTGGAAATTAGATTAGAATATAACTCGGTTTATAAAACTTGTTTGGCTGTTCAGTTTCCGTGTCGTGATCGCTTCGATAATTCCGGTGCCATTCGGTGCACTGAACCTTTTTCGCGTTTTCCACCATTGCCCTAATATTTCACTCATTTCTCGTTGGTTGTGCAATTTTTCCAAACGTTTTACGTCATGCTGTAAAGAGAATGTAGGAAGGCATTGTCATACTGAAAAGGCTCTGGTGCTATACAAATTATATACCTATACATTTTTTTTTGAAAAATCATCTAATGACATCCCCCACTCTTGGGCGGAGCGGGAGATAATGTCAGTATAAATATCGGAAAATGGTTGCTATTTTGTTTAATAACCAATTTTGATGCTATTTTCAGAAAAATGTTTGCATTTAGTGTTTTTTGTTGTTTAGTTTAAAATATTGTACAAAAATCTCTCGCCCTACAGCCGTACGTACGGGCATGATGTTCTTTGACGACAAATTCCATATCTGACTTCTCTTTCTTATCAGCAGCTTTATAAGGCGACCATTACACGGTCATGCAAGTTCCTTTTAAAACTGACAGCAAAACCTACCGAGTAATGTTCGCCTATCTTCGATGTTGATGAAGTTACAATATTTGTTTACTAGAGTTGAAAATAATTTAATTCAACCCTATTACTGGATTGTAGAGGTCATAATAAACAGTCGCTCCATGTATTATTATTGGTATTCAGCTGCACTCTGTTAAACTGGAACTACACAACAACATGTAGAGAAAAAAGCTTGGCAGATTGATGGTTTTTCGTTACGAGGAATATATCAAATTGGATCTGTAATAAACTCTAAAGCAGGGCGCAAACGTGTGTCTTGTGTCAGATACAAGCTACCGATGAATATTTGATTTCTGTAGACCCAGTATGAAATCATCCACTCGCCTGCACATAAACATTTTTTGTGTTCAGTTTCTCAACACATCACAACATGACGATCAAAACTGTTCGTGTTCGGTATAGGTAACTGAAAACTAAGTGTCAACATTTGCGCAGCGCCTAAAATTTAACAGAGTCGGAGAAATATTGGACTGCGAGATTGTTTGAAAGAGTCACCGCAGTCTAAGAATGCTACTGAGCTACTGAAGGAACACACGTGAGTTTTACTCAGTAAAAGTCTAACACTAGGTACATTCCGCTCCACTCAGAGTTTTAAGAGATATTTGACGATATACCAACATTACCAACGAATGTGAACTTAACACAATCAAACGAATCTATCTTTTGATGATGTAACATAATTTGCATAAATGTGTACCTACAACAAAATTACAATTCAAGTCAATTGCATTTTGGGCACGCCACAATTATGGCGGTAAGTCCCCTCTTTGAAGCGGGACTGGAAAGACCTCACGGCGTCCTTACCTTCCGCATGACGCAGGTCCTCACCGGACATGGCGAGTTGGGGAGGTTCCTGCATCGGATTCGAGCGGAAGAGACGCCCGGGTGCCGCCTCTGTGCGGAACGCCCAGAGGACACGGTAGAGCACACAGTCGAGGTGTGCCTTGCTTGGGCGGAGCAACGCCGTGCCCTCGTGGGGGCGATCGGCGGCGGAGACCTCTCGCGCCGGGCCTTGGTTCAGGCCATGGTCCGGAGCGAGGAGGAGTGGCAGGCGGTCGCCTCCTTCTGCGAAGCAGTAATGCTAGCAAAGGAGGAGGCCGACCGCTCCAGGCGCCCTCGCTGCCGCCGCCGCCGGGGTTCCAGCCCCGATTTCCAGCCACCGTAGACGCGGGCTCGTGGACAGCGAGCTATGGGTAGCTCGCTGTCCGATCGTCCGGTAACTGTCCGGATCGAGCCTAGGCGTCGACGGCGTGCACTGTTCCCGCGCGCCTCAAGGAGTTGTCAGCAACAGGAGGGGCCCATCTGGGTCGAAGCCTACCGGGGTCGGGGTTATCCGAAAGGAAACTAGAGCCCCGGTATGAAGGCTAGAAGGAACGGCGCGGGGTTTTTAGTCAGTAAGAGTCTGACACTATCTTCCGCTCCACTCAAGAGCGGGTTTTGTCAATGATGATTTTCCCCGTCGAGAGAAAAAAAAAAGTCAATTGCATTCATCATCATCTTCCTGCCCTTATCCCGTTTTATTTGAGGTCGGACGTTTTTTTCTTCCATTCTGTCCTGACACTCGTCACGCAGTCACTAACTCCCTTTTCTTTCATATCACTTCTCACACAATCCATCCATCTTTTCTTTGGCCTCCCTCTCTCCCTCCATCCATCGACATATAAACTCGTAACTTTTTTAGTAACATGCGTTTCGTCCCTCCTTTTCACATGACCATACCCAATACAAACGATTCCTTTTTAACTTTTCAGTCAATGGCATTATAATTACAAAATCAATGCTCGTCTGTCCGTAGCTGAACGCAGTAAATAATTAGCATAACTTCATACCAACTGCGACTAAGAACGAAAGATAAACATCCATACACTATAAACTTACAATGCATAGATATAATATTGAGGAAATGCGTTCCGTATCGTATAACTCTGGAGCATGGTACGGGTTGCCGCTAATCCTGGTGACGTGGTCCTCTACAAGCCATGAGCGAACAGCGATTTGGATTTGAAGCACCAAAGGTAATCTACTGGGGCCAGGGTTAGCTCCGAAAGGCAACCCAGCCCCGGTATGAAGGCACGAAGAAACGGGGTGGATTTTTAGTCATTAAAAGTCTGACACTATCTCCCGCTCCGCCCAAGAGCGGGGGATGTCATTGGATGATTTTCCCACCGAAAAAAAAGCAATAAAGTTAATCATGAGCCAAAATTTTACTTATTGCCTGTGAGATTGTTCGAAAGAGTTACCGTGCCCCTGGAACGCAAAAGAATACATGTGGGTTTTAGTCAGTATTAGTTTACACTTCCTCTCGCTCCAACCAGAATGGAGAAGATATTTGGTGATTTTCCACCTCAAGAACGGGTTTATAAGTTTAATTTTGACTATTTTTCGGTTTTTGGAGGCTCCATTTTTGACACGAAACATACTCATAGTGGTCTCGAATTGCAATGGTGCTTCCATTTGCAAACAATATTGGTTTACGGCACCGGCAAACGCAGCGTGAGAAGGCCTCCTAGAAGGAGAACCGATGACCTAGTGACAGTCGCTGAAATGAGACGGAGACGCACAGAAACGTTCATTGTGGCGAACTAGTGGGGGAGGCCTATGTCCAACAGTGGACGTCCTTCGGCTGAAATGATGATGATGATTGGTTTACTTGCTAATAATATGAATTTAGGACTTCATGTACCTACAACACGGATATTACAAACTCGATCTTGTTCGTACAGTATTTATCGCTCTCTCCTATAACTTGTGCCAGACAAAAAAACTCCCAGCAACTGAAAGTTACAGGGAGGGCCAATAAACTGTAAACCTCATTTATTCGGAAGATCACGCGATGTTACTAAGCTCAGGCATGTTTACATCAACTTATTTACCAAAGCTTTCTTCACCATTTTGTTTATTCCAATTTAAGCGCAAATTCTTGATTTTAAACTAACTGCAAACATGTCTTCGAAAAATGTAAGTTAACGTAGTAGCCCCCAAGACACAGGCTCTGCCTATTGGGGATCACTTTCCAAATGACTATGTTAATTTTACTTGTTACCTATTGTAAAAATACAACAAGTGTAACTAGAATAGCATAGCGCAATCAGCTTTAGAATGTTCTCACAGCTTGGATTCAGGCTCATTCAAGCCTCCTCTTTAGGAAAGGGAATGAGCCGTAACCGATATCCGTGGCCGTAATACAACACCCAATGCGGATGGATGTCACATATCTTCAAATTTTTGGTTCTAGGACATGCCGGTTTCCTCCCGATGCTTTCCTTCACCGTTTTGGGAGTAGTGGTAATGAAATAAATTACACAAAGAAATGTGCCTGGCTGGGATTGAATTCGCGACTTACAACTCGTAAGTTGCGATCGCTCGTTACCATTGAGCCACCATTGCTCATAATTATTATTATATTAAAATTCAATGCTAGCTGTTGCATAGTTTAAACATCAAAGTAGTTTTATGCTAAGCTATCGTCGTTATTATGCCAATGTTTTCACTACCATTAAAATTCAGTTTGCTAATATTGATTTTTAATTCATGTTGATTTTCTTTCAGTCTGGGTGAATGAGCAACAATGACATGGATTTTATATTAGTTTGTAAAGTATACCTATAGCTATTTCCTATATAACTAAAAGCCAATGGCTCCCAACCATTTTTATGACTAGGGAGGAACCACAGATTCTTTGTAATAGGTAGGATAAGTGACCAGAAGTCTAGAGAAAAAAACTATGCTAAACAAAACAAAATCTCTATATTACTTATAATTCTCCTGTGTTTGTCACCTAACTGCTCTTAAACGGCTTCACCGATATGGATGAAATTTTGTGTGTATTTTTGGGTGGGTAGGGTGGGCGCAGCAATCGGTTCTTTTATTTTTTTTTCGAAAAACCAACCTTCAGATTAGACAACGTCAGCCGTAATCGCTACATAATATTATAAAATCAAAACCTTTTGCACTTTTATCTGTTCTTTAAAATCTAAAATAACGAATTTTGTCAAAGAACTTCAATTTAATTTTTCAGTTCTTTTAATAATAATAATAATATGTGGGTAAGAGACAGAGCTTTACAGTTTGTCTAGCGCCATCTCATACCCTCACTGGAATAAGAATAAATCAATCTTACTTTAAACGTCATGGTAACCCACGATATTTTTTAGCCCTTGCTGACCACCAGTGGTCCGTGGACCACAGTTTGGAAGCCATTGCTACCTATTATAATGCAGCTTATAAAAACTGAAATATTTCCATCCGTAATAAACAATTAACTTTATTAACTACCGCTTGCAAGGCCAAAAGTGGCAACCTTGCAAAGATAACAATAAAACATGACTAAGCATCTATTATTCGGTAACTGATTTTTTTTTCAATCCCTGTTTTTGTAGCTTTTATCGTAAATTAGCGTAATAACCCTTTGATAGAAGAGTTTACTAATGCTATTGCTAAAATTCGTGACATAATTTTGCTTTTACTGTCTTTCTACGTAACTTACTTAACCTTTCAGATACCGTCAATTAGAGACACAATAGTAAGACAATAAATGCGCGGCCACCGGTGGTCGCTTGGAGATTCATGAATTAATTATCATCAGCTTTGACGTAACCAGAAAATCAGAAATGAACTCGTTTTAATTATTATTATTCATATAACCGTAGTTAAACCTCGATTTTTGATTTAAGAATTTAATGTGAGTATTTCTCAAACTCTACTTTAACCTGAAATAGTGGCGTAAATATATAATCTACAGCTCGAGGCAAATTCAGTAGATAGGGTCCCAAACAAATCGTCACATTATGATTTAACTTTAATAAATTTTGTAAAATAGGTTGGGTTACATCTTCAGAGCTCGAAGCCACTCGGAATGAGGGCCCCGTCAGAACCTATAGTACCGCCACTGGCCTGAAAACTTGTCTTTGGCTTTTAAGTAGGGTTTGGGAAGTTCTTAACTCGAAATAGTCTCTTAAACGAGGAAAAAACTTTAGTTCCCAATAACATTATAAAAGACTCATCTTTGATGAACCCAGAAGCAGCTGCTTCGGAATCTATTTTTTGAGATATCTAATAAATTATTTCTTTATTGACATGCATTTTACAAAAATAGTGAGGCCCTGGCTCTTCCACTAGGCTATGTTACAGGAGCCATGGTCCACGTCCATTTACTGCTGGACATAGGCCTCCGCCAAAAACCGCCACAATGACCGGTTTTGTGCGTCTCGCATCCATCAGATTATGTTGATTGATACTCGTAGATGAAATTGGTGTCACCGACCAGGTCGTCGGGTCGGTGGCATCAACATATTCAAGAAAAATTTAGTATCGACTATTCCTAGTGATCTCCTTACTTTGTCTCCAGTATACATGCTGGTATCTCAAGATCAGCATCAGCACACTCCTCGTCTTGAAGACTTCTTCTGGACAGGGTCAGGAGATGGCCCTCCCCCGCCACCAGATGCGCCCCTTCCAGCACCGGTCCAGCCTTCCACGCCAGTGGTACGGACTACCACAGTCCTTGCTACAGTGTATCTGGATTCTTATCCACCACAAGTAAGTTTTGCCATGGGTTTTTAATCTAAATGATTATTTTTTGCTTATTAAAAGCTGTTGATGTAGACCTGACTTGATAGAATATTATAAAGACGTTGTTTTGTTTGTTGTACGAGGCTTTCTCGGGAAGAACTGTAGTAGTAAATGGTAATATATAAAAATTTCACTTTGAAAACTAAGGTGAAGTTTTGGTCGAAATGACAGATCATGCACACGCGTACGCAACAAATAACATTGAGATGTTTAGGTACAGATAAGACAGGCTTACCCAATACGAAAACCTTACTACGGCTGAGGGCCATACCATAACTTACGTTGATCTAAAAATGATCAACGATTCTGAAACCTCCAGAAAGCAGCCGCAGAAAACTGGTTGTTTGATTTATATTATACCTTTCTTTATCTTCTTGTATTTTTTGATTGGACTTAGAGAGTTTTATCAATAAATAATCGAGTTTAAAATTCATTAAGGATATACAAAAATTTTAACTACTCGAGCATTCACTTCCACGAGTTTCTAATTTCCCCTAACTTTTGGGGGATAATGGTCATAATAGAGTCATTAATTTTCGATCAAGGGTGGGTTACCTTTGTGTAGTTGGATTTCTGTCTTGTTTACATGCTAATACGTTTCCAACATGCAATTTTGAACCGTCTTTAAGTTTTTCCTCGTTTAATGTTTTAAGTTCATCGCAGGCGGTGACAGACAAGTCGACAGGAGAGTGCATGCTCAATTGTGGAGAGCCCGGGGTGCCTGGTAGCTTGGAACCAGAGATCCCCGATGATCGAAGGTACTGGCTCCTCACTGTCATTCAGGGCTCCACTCCAGATAGCCTGCAAATGAGACTTGCTAGGTTGTACCAGAAAGCTTTTTTGAGGTAACCAATGTTCCCCTTAAAATATGTATATTCCTAGTTTTTTATCTAGCTTCCTTCGCTCTTCCATGCCATAGGTTTTCTTCATCAAACTGAATATTATTTTATTAGAAACCATTTCATCAATGTATATTCTACAAAATAGCATGCTTATTTGGCTCAATTTATACACAGTAAATTTTATATTAAGTTTATTTTATTATTACTATTCCTATGTTATCCAGGCAACAAGAGCGTCATCTGGGCATCATCAAATCACTCGACGCGCCGCCTGCTCGCAAGAAACATGACGTTCATTCTTTTGTAGTTAACAAAGATAATAATAATAGTCCAGTAGGTCCTCAAAGTACCAACACGCCTTTCAAATATGTTGATATTGCCAGTTCTATAGTATCTCCTGTTGAAACCAGTCCTACTACTTTAGATAATAAGGTTGAAAATGCTACTAAAAATAATCTAGGTTCTTCTAGTGATTTTGCTTATCCAGTAAATATTGAAATGTTCTCGGTAGATACAAATACCGTCTCACTTAACGCTAAGATAAAAGCAACAAAGTTGAATGAAGTAGAATCATGGATACTAGCTACACCGACTGTTATCATACGTAAAAGAGAAGTCACTGATAGAGAACAACTTGAAGAAATTAGAGAAGATTCGATAGATATACCTTTAGAATCAGAAAGCAATGAAACAACGTTGTTCAAGCGTGAAATATTGAAACCAGACCAGCAGCCACCTGTGCAAGTCCACATTCAAAATATAACGGAGGTAAATTGTTTACCTATTTTTCTAAAAAAAATCAAGTAACCAGCTATTTTATTTTAATTGATATTAGAAACTTTCCCACTGCTGTGATCATCATATCATCAATGTAAACCAACATACGATATTAACCATAAATCTAAAAGTCTTTCGAAATAAAAAATACATATTCATTCATCAATTAAATAAGTAAAATATATATAAAAAAAACTGTAAACTATGTTAAATATTTATAATGAAACTGCACTCAGTAGTAATACAACAACAAAATGTTACTTCAAGTATTTGATAATAGCCCGTGTCCAGATCCATCATTTCCTAATCAGTAAATACCATTAGTCCCCAGAAACTGGTAGCATACAGATAGTTTACGTGGTGCTGGTTGGTGGAAGGGCAGTTCCTGCTGCAGTGGCTGCCAGAGACATGAGGCTTGTAAGAGACGCTGAAGTCGCAAGAGAATTAGGAGCTGTTGTTACTACTAAAGCTGAGCGTGAGTATGATAAAATACAATGAGTACTACCGTTAAACAGAGGTTCACGGTGTTTATGATCAATTTAAGTTACAGGTGACACCTATTTCATTTATCACGAGCTTAACAAGCTTTTTATACTTTCTACTTACCTATCGTCTTGGTTAAAATTTAGAGAATAAGTATGTAACTTATGATAGTCACAATTTGAAAGATATACCTACTAGACTAATATTTT
Organism: Mythimna lalbum; assembly: GCA_949319445.1. Classification (NCBI taxonomy): domain Eukaryota; kingdom Metazoa; phylum Arthropoda; class Insecta; order Lepidoptera; family Noctuidae; genus Mythimna; species Mythimna lalbum. The sequence goes on along the minus strand of OX439357.1, from coordinate 9,816,871 downwards.
TGTCTATAATATAAGATGGGTATTGTGCGAAAACATGAAATACTGTTTCGAATCGAAAAAATACTGTAATGTAAGTATAGCCCATTTATCGAGGAAGGCTATAACATCATGCTACGACCCACGGGAACAGAGCATTAACATAAGACGCGGGTGAAACGTAAAAATGCGTGGGACAAATAATTTCTAATAAATATTGTAAGGTTCGTTTTGGAGATAACCTTAAAAAGTAAAAAAAAAAGAACAGAGTGTGTAAGATTTTCACCACTTTTCATGCGACATCACGAAAACCACTTTGGTACTCGTTATTAGTTCAAGGGTTTCCTATTATCTAGAATCTTTTTTAACAGTATCTAACAAACAAAGGTATAGAATTGGAAGTCACCAAGTATAAATCCATTTTCTTCAGCAGCGTACCTGAAAACGGCGGAGGGTTTGGAAGGCGAAGCAGGCGGTGGGGTCCACGGTATAGAGCTATGGGCTCTGGCCGTAGGAGCCACTGTGGCTATTCTACTGTTACTCGTGTTATTAGCGCTCTTGTGTATTGCTCACAGGTGAGAATTAAGATTGTCTATTAAAAACAGACTGTAAACGTTTGGGTGTTCGTCTTCTTTCCACTTTCATCTAATTTTGATCAAATATGCTTAGGAACTATGGCTAGGCAACCTGATTTAAAATAAAAAAGAACCATATCCAAATCGGTTCATCCGTACGATGCCACAGACATAAAGACACAGACATAGCGGTTAAATTTATAACACACCCCTCTTTCGCCAGTGGCATCACCGAAATTATCTCACGAAAACACTATACTGGGATAAGTGAAAGCATACAGGTCATATTATGGTTTACCTCACCTGAAATAAACACAAAACTGATTCAGCTTTTTATGTGTGATTGGCTGACGAAGATCTGAACATTTTAATTTATATATTATAGTAGGATTCATCCAGTATCAACTTAATATGTTAGGTACGACATAAGAAGAACTAATTTAAAAAAAAAGAAGGAAGCAACAGCCAAGATATGATCTACTTTAATGTCCACTGTTCCCACCCAAATCCGCAATGAATAACATCTTTACAAACTAAATATTTACAATTATCTATTTATCTACTACCAACTAAAGGAGTTCAAAATTAGACGTGTCAATTGTCACCCATCTTTTCATAGACGACGATGATAAATATGGTTATTTTTGTTCAGGAAAAAAGCAAAAAAATCTGCAGCATCCATTCGTGCGTACAGAAACGAGCTCCTGAGAGAGGCAGAGAGGAACCAGCTGAAGCAAGTTCACGAAGAAAAAGATGGAAGGGTAAGCATAACAAATGTAGTGAAACTTTGATTTGTCATAGACAATACTGAATAATAATGAAGATATCTGCAAAGTTACCGACATAGCCTGAAGAATCCCCAAATATGAGTGACATTGGGCAGGGCATTTTGCTCCCAGATGTCCCATGGTGAATTGGTACGAAAGGTTCTGGAGTAGCGACCACATACCGGAAGACGCAGCGTTGGTGGTTGGTGGTGAGGGTTACGGGAATCCAATGGATGCGAGATGCACAGGACCGTTACAGTAACACCGACAGGGCGTTATATACACTTGGGGATGCTTAAGCTAGAACTACATTAGACCGACGCACACGTGGACCACTCCTGATTTGTACGTAGAACGACGTCGCGTGGCGTGGATCTAGTATAGCTCTACAAGTCTATTTTCTATATAAATTGTATGGAGCCCGACGCGCCCAGATCGGCGTACGTGGCCCACGTATGTGCAGTGTAGTTTTACCTTTAGATATGCGCGAGCGACGGTGGACGTCTTTCGCCTGAAATTGCGACGATGATGATACCAGTGGGTAACTAACCTTTAAAATCTCTAATACAAATCTCACCTGACTCCACAACTATCATCTTGTTACAGCTAATCAGTGTGGTGTCTCCAAGTAGAACGAGACCCAGCAGCACTCTTCTACCAATCTACAGAGCAGCTAGTGCTGCCAGCAGGTACGTAAACTTCTAATAATTGAATAAAAACCGGTTCAAATGCAAGTTGGACTCGCATACAAGCAGTCCAGAGGACTAACCATGACGTGTTAAAATGTCAAGCGTGAGAGCGATAAACACAGATGGAGCTATACCTACACCCTATATAGCTCCATTCCTTTACCATTTAAGTTTAGGTCCTCAAATGGATTGCGTTAGGAATTAAGCCACTGTACTGTTACACACTTCTTCCATCGAAATTTTACGATTCTAGGTCAAGGTTTTGCTATTGACGAAAAATGTGGCATTGAGAACCCTTGGTGCTTATTTTGTAAGGTGCCAACGCCATCAGAGAAAGACCAACAAAATAATATTTGTTGAATGTGGTATAGCGACGAAGAAAGTGAACACAAAGATGAATTTTATAGATTTGTGGAATATAATGGTTTGTTTAGCTGATCACAAAATAATTGGGATTATAGTAATTATGTCGAGGAAATTATTTTGGAAAGTGTTCATTCAGTAGTGAAATAATAGGTCTTTATACCTATGAAATTGCCGTTCTGCAGTACTGGCCATTTCAAATCAAAATAATTTTTGTTTGGCTAAGAATTCTAATTGCAAATTAATTTTATTTTAAAACATGTTCTTTTTCCAAAAGTAGTCATTTGTTTATTGATTAGTGTTACATTTTCATCGCATTTCAATCTTTTTCGTCATCATGCTTTAAAAATTCGAGTAATTATGGAATATGAGTACCGTCGTGGCAGCAACGCGGCACAAGCGACAAGCAACATCAACGACGTTTACGGAGCTAACACTACAAACCAACGCACCACCTGTTATTGGTTTGCTCGCTTCCGTTCTGGAAATTTCGAATGAACCTCGCGGTCGTCCGAAGACTTTGGTCGACAATGACGAATTAAAGGCGATTGTGGAAGCTGATGATACACAATCTACGGCTGAATTAGCAGCAGCTTTCGACGTTAGCGTCAAAACAATATTGGTCCATTTGCGTCAAATTGGCAAGGTAAAAAAGGTTGACAAATGGGTGCCCCACGAACTCAATGATCGCCAGCGCGAAGTACGCGTCGAGACGTGCCTTGCACTGCTCAACAGACACACAAATGAAGGAATTTTGAACCGCATTGTTACCTGCGATGAAAAATGGATTCTGTTTGATAACCGCAAGCGCTCAGCAAGTTGGTTGGATCCTGGATCAGCACCCAAACAATGCCCTAAACGAAAACTTACCCCTAGAAAAGTGATGGTCACTGTTTGGTGGTCTAGTGCCGGTGTGGTTCATCACAGCTTCTTACCAAACGGGGTGAGCATTACTGCAGAGGTGTACTGTGAAGAACTGAACACAATGATGGAGAAGCTGGCACATCTCTAACCAGTATTGGTCAATCGCTCGTCTCCGCTGCTCCTGCACGACAACGCGCGATCTCATACTGCACAGCAGACGGTCTCCAAGTTGCAAGAACTGGGGTTGGAAGCTCTCCGTCATCCGCCCTACTCACCAGACCTTGCGCCTACAGACTACTACTTTTTCCAGAATTTGGATACCTTCTTGGCGGGAAAAAAATTCAATACCCGAGAGGCAGTACAAAATGCCTTTGAAGAATTTGTTGCCTCCCGTCCAGCTGATTTCTTTAAGAAGGGCATCAATAAACTGCCCCTGCGTTGGCAAAGATGCATTAATTGCATGGGTGATTACTTCGATTAATACAAATAAAAAATACATAAAAAAACATTCGTTTAAATTTTTTCATACAAAATGGCAATTTCATAGGTAAAGACCTGATATTAGTTTGCAGATCCAATCCTTTGTCTCAAAAATTAAGTTACGTATTCAAACTAACGTTTGCTCCCGAAAGATTATTTAAGCCTGGGCAAAATAGAAAATGTTAATTTTATACTCCTAAAGTCTAAAACAAATATTTCAAAGTCGTTCAAATAGTCTACCCACTCCATTATCCTGTGCTTGGATAAGAATCAGAAATTAAATATTTAGGAGTCTACGAACGGTCCATTTGGATATTACTCCTAAGCAACGATGAATCTGTCTGGAAAAACGAATGTTCTGAAATAGGTTTTTCAGAAACAACTGTTTTGTTATAAGTAAAATAATTGTGCATACTCGTACGTATGTATTTAAAGCTTATCCAGTTTGAATTCCCTAAGTACAGCTTAAAAATCCCTAAGTCCTACAGCTAAGGCACTTTGGCTCTTTGGCCAAATCAAAAAAAGTGAGCAGTACAGTACTTACGTCAGTTAAGTTTCGACGGTGAGATGCTCACAGACACACTGTTTTAGTTCATCCACAACGTCTTCTGGAGTATCCGAGGTGGCCACAGCGTTTCGTCGTAAGCAGAAGAAACCTCACGCACTCAGAATGCCCCAGAAGAAGAGAGGTTAGTATTATTTTATGTGTTCAATGTTTTCTGTTAAGACCATAGTTTCAATTCTCACAGTAACTGACTGAATTCTACCTATAAATATCTAAATGTGAATTTATAGTCAATATCCATGTGTTGTGAAAATTATAGCATTGCAGGAATCAACTAATGTTCTTAGCCGGCCCATCAATCCCCTGACGACAGAAAATTAAAAAGCAAAAAATATCACAGTCAATCACGGAAATTTCGATTAAACGATTTAAAGTTACTGGCAAATATGAAGTACACTTTTTTCTGCACAGTACCTCATCTAATGCCAAACGAAACCAGTCCAGCGTGGGGCCTGTAGGACCTGCCTGGAAAGGCCCCTAAATCTTTTTACATCAGAAGAAATTAAATCTTTTATTTATTTTTTAAAAGGCTCCGTGGCCCTATGGTGATCGCGATGGGTCCAACGATATTTCCCTTTATTGTCTTTGTGGAAAATCCAGAAGTGGATATATTCCGTTGCATTTGATACTCTTGTTACTAATTCGACACTTACCTCATCTTCATTATGACTGGCATGAATTTACGGCTACGCAGTAACTGCTGAAAAAAGAAACTCGTGTTCTGGGCAGAAATTTAAATTTAGATCTACCTATAACTTCGTCTTACGTTTTTTCCAGTGGGTACTACTGACAGCTTGCTAGAAGCAGCTGGACTGGACAGCTCCGACAGTGGACAACCCTCGGCGCCACCCACACCCACATCTTATCTCTCCATGCCATCGGTGAACGCTTTCCCAAGGTACAAGTTTTTACAACAGTTGTCAGCGGAGATATACAGGACATTTTTTTCGTTACTTTTCAATGTGGTGATCCGCATTACCGCATACCTACTTGCCACTGGGGAGCGACCACAAGCTCTTATAGCAGTACTGTTTTAATCTCCGTGACTACCCATAGCCAAAAGCAAAGAGCTTCGCTGTTACTTTGTAGTTGCAATCCCTGTGGCGAAGTCAAATCATCTCTAGTACCAATATCACACATTCGTATTCTCCAAATCTGTTATGGCACAGCAACACTGCTTGGACCTTCTTGAATCTGAGGTCATTATCTCCACGACGGCGCGCACTATTCCCGCACGCCTCGAGGAGTTGTCAGCAACAGAAGGGGCCCAGCGGGGTCGAAGCCTACTGGGGCCAGGGTTATCTGAAAGGAACTCCAGCCCCGGTATGAAGGCTACAAGGAACGGGGTGGGTTTTTAGTCAGTAAGAGTCTGACACTATCTCCCGCTTCACCCAAGAGCGGAGGTTGTCATTGGATGATTTTTGCCCACCGTAAAAAAAAGGAAAAAAAAACCCTTTAACAGTTCAGTTTAAGTCATAAAATGGATCGCGTTAAGAGCTCGTGGTAGGACCTCTGAGTGAGTCAGATTCGATAGTTGACACTTTTTTTAATAATTTTCTTTTCACGACTATTGTTGAACAATATCAAACATTGGCAAATGTGGGCTGCTACATAATTTATCCATTATCATTTTACAGAGGCAACGTAGTAGAACCCCTCTCTCGTATCCTAGAACCGGTATCAGTTCGCCACCTAGACATCGACTCTCCTCCATCAACCCCCAAGAAAAGCAAGCCTGACCCTAAAGCCAAGGATGTGGTGCCTCGGAGACAGATGGCGTCCCAGCTGGTCAGGCTCGGGAGTATAGACAAAGACCCTGGTGTGATAGGGCCTTTAGTCTGGGATCTGCATTGTCAGAGGATTAAGGATGGTGAGTTTAATGTGACTATTTATATCTTGTACTCGTACTCTGAAAATCTGAGTACCAATTTCAAATAACTAGAGTCGTCTGGCCACCACTCGATTCCGAATCGATGTTTGCTCGCTTGGCTAAGTGGCAGGTCAAGGTGGTTTGATAAAAGAAAAAGGCCTCTTCTGCTTTGTCCGGCTGAAAGATCAGAATAGGGTAAACAATAAGTGTTTTTGTCTTACCGAAACTTGCTTTCGTAAACAGAGTGTAAAGTGCGAAAAAGCGAAAGTAACGAAAAACACGACAATAAACTATGAGTCCTGTAGTCCTGTCAACTTGTATCGAGCCAGCACTGGATCATTATTATTCATGACAATTTTTTAAAAGTTCATTAGCAAAAGTTATGAATTGTCCAAACCTAAAAAATCGTGCTTAGCAATCACAAAATCTTCCTATTTACAGACAGAATTTTTTGAAACTTCAATTGAATAACCTCGACCACCTAGTACTTATGATATATCATCTTCTTTCTAGCCTCAAAACCACCCAGTCCAGCCTGTTCGACAGCGTCCGCCCGGAAAGAGCCGGGTCCCTCCCGCATGCGGCAGCGATTCAACGAGCTGATGGACGATGCCTTCACGCTCTTCGGCAGCGTCAACTCCAGCCCCAACTCTCACGACACCTACACTGTGGAGAAACGCGACTCTAAGGAGAAGGATGTGAAGGACAAGAAACAAGGTAGGAATTGGGATTTGCACGTAGACCAGATCCTTGGTGCGCCGATGATTAGATCTTCGAGCCATTTTTGACAATTTTCAATGTGACTCAATGCTCTGATTGCATGTAGCTGAGATGAGAATGTTAAGATGGATGTGTGGTGTGACGAGAATGGATAAAGTGAGAAATGAGTATATTAGGGGAAGTTTGAAAGTGGCGCCAGTGACTGAAAAGTTGAAAGGAAATCGTTTGTCTTGTTCTGTGCAGCAACCCCTCCCAACTCCATCAGGAAATACAGCAACAAAAGTAAATCAATATTTGTCTTAGATTCAACGGAGCAAGCAGGATTGGCGCAGGCTCGTAACGACAACGTGCGCCTGCCCGGCTCGCCCTACACCGCCATGGATACACTGAGGGGAAGATCAGCAGGCCCTGGGTAACTTGTTAACCCTTCAGATACCGTCAATTAGAGACACAATAGTAAGACAATAGATGTGCGGCCACCGGTGGTCGCTTGGGGATTCATGAATTAAATTATATTTTACACCACATTTCAACAAGCATTTGAATTCAGCAGAGGGATGTTTTCGGTACCGTTGTCTGGTGACTGAAAAGAATTTGCAAGTTTGTTTCGGTACCTTCTAATTAATTAGTCTAGGTAATTTTGCATTGTCATCTGATTTACTCGTGCATGCAAAATTTCAGCTCAATCGGTAACCGGGAAGTGGTTGAAATTTAATTTACAAGATTTGATGACAGACAAACATCGGGACAGGTGAAACTAAATAAAAGCTTGTAAAAACAGCAAGCGGAGCTGCACTGCGGGCGCCCGCTATGCAAACCTTGTCTAAGTTGCGCTATTCGTGGCGCAATCGCTAGGTGCGGACTCACCCTTATAAGCCACTTCGTCGTCCTTCTGCCTTGACTAGAGATGTTTGTCCTGCTACAGTAGAGCTGCAGCGAGCACATCGACGCCGCTGCAGGCGGAAGGCGGGCGTCCTCGCACATCGTTCACCAGGACTGCCGCGGAGAGACGAGTACCTCCGCCTGCGAGAGCCTGGGGACATACTCCGCCTCAGGTAACATCTGAACTTTCCGTCACCTTCTGCCCATTTTTTGACTAAAACAGTAAAGCGGGAACTACATTTTAGACCGACGCGACGCATACGTTAGACAGAGACAAAAAGTTAATATTTCTTTGCGGACCATACCTTACTAACTTGGTTCCCCAACTATGCATTAATCATTATTATAGAACTTGTAAAGTTCTTTATGGGTTATCGATGCACATTATCATAAGCTACGTCGTTTACATGTGGGCCCAGCTTTGGCCAATAGATACTTAACACAATGGCGATTGGCCGAAGCTGAGCCCACATATAAACGTAGGATTAAGTTTGACGACGGTTTTAAACATCTTACAAAATCTAAGATTGTATATTTGTATCGAACTTATTTGTTTTGTAACTAATATAACAAATTTACCAAAACAGCTGGTGATGGGATGTTAACCAATCATGTAAGTCTATATCACAGGCTTCAAAAAACGAAATCCTAAATCACCAGACCCTTCCTTTAACAGCAATGGGACGCCAACTCCATGATAATTTAACGCTGGTAGTCCCTAGGTGCTCGGCCGACAGTCAACCCAGCGCTGATCACCACGGAAGGCAGGTTGCCGGCTGAAGACCCAGCCATACCCCTCATATCCGCCATTAAGACGGAAATACAGCGCATCAAGGAAACAGCTACCAAACCCAACACCTAGCCAAATTGATGAATTTTTAGTTTATAGGATATATCATGTTTGAAGTCAGAGAAAAACGTAAAGCTTTGGTCTCTTGATCGGAACGCACGACGCTGCGATATGCGGTGCTGGTCTCGGGCGTTGGGAGTTGCAGGGAGATTCCCGGTTACTGTAGGCGAGGCTAACGTACGGTTAGCTCGACGTCGTCGGATAAAGACCAAGCCTCAAAAAGCAAAATTGACGCTAGGGCTGATGCCTGCCAGGGCTGCAGATTGTTCGTGAATTACCGCGGTCCTGCCCCACTAGCCTTAGTGTCGAACGCCTTGAGTTGACCACGCCCCATGTTCTTTAATTCTGACCACGTGACTGACCGTTGAGATGACGTCATTCTCGTACATTGAAGTTTTCTATTAGCGTTAACGATTGCAGATTATGAACTTGGCTAGGGGCACTGGACGCAAGAGGCAACTAGAGAGGAGTAGTGGGAGTAGTACAGGTAGGTTTTAGTCAGTAAATTCTGTCACAACCTCAAGACCTATTTAGAGCGCGAAAACCTAAAATTATGGGCCGCTGGACACAATCGTATGACAAACGTCTAAGATAGTCTTCTACTGTCGGAGTATGAAGTGAGAAGTGTTACGTATCTAGCACTGCATATACAGTGTTATACATTCCTAAAGAAATCAAAGCTTAGATAAAGGTGAGTTTGTTGTCACTTAAGGTACTTAGTATGTAAGTTAAGAAACTTAGTTTGTAAGTTTGATTTGTGTTCAATAGCTCAAAAGCTGCAAAGCGAGATGATTTATCAAAAATGTTACAAAAAAATACTATTATTTCAAGAATCTCTGTTTTTTTTTGAACTTATCATAAATATTATCATTTTGAAATTGTTAAAACGGTTATTACTTATTGATATTTCTATGTTTTTATCACGTTGTAAATTTATAATTTTGCAGTTGTTATTGTGTTTGTGTTATTGACAGTTATTTACAATCAAGTGGCTATTTTTACATTATGAATGTACAGATGTTTTTGTTACACATCTTATTATAAGTATTAGAAAAATTATACATATCTAAGAAATTCACCTTAGTAAGAGTACATAGGTAAGTACATAAGGTTAGTTATAGGTACAAAATAATGTTTGATGCCAATTACTATAGTTTACATAATCAACTGATCTACCTGACCTTTCGGATCTTGTTTATGAATCTCTTTTTTAATAAATCTTTTGAACTCATGTTGTATTTTGTAAATCAATTCTAACTCAATAAAAGACAGTATTTTTAAAAGTGCATATTTATTTTGTACTTAAATTGCGTTATAAAAGTTTCTTAGTTTGTCTAAAATAGTAATATTATCACTAACATAAATATTTACATACATACAAGAAGTCATCTGAACACCTTTTTTATAAACAAACTGAAACAAATTGGAACTCCTCTTTGGCTATCTAATATTAAAATGAAATAGAAATCTGCATTAATTATGAATGCAGAAAACTGAAATATTAGTTGTTAAAGATTACAGAGAACTGAAGAGTTATTTTCCACAAATTTTAACATTTATAAAAGTTAACAAATAATAACAGAAAATGCTATAATTTTGGAATCAAAACAGTTAACAAATTCCTTGAAATTACGACACTATACTAATCCAATAACTAGTTTTATCAACATAATATTTATACCTTAGCCTCTAGTATACAAACTTTATCCACATCAGCCTTTAAAAAGTCCTTTTAGTATAATTGATCTTCTGATGACATTACCACTAGCAGGGCAGCTCCAAGTAACAATTAAAAATTGGTATAAAATGGGTAGACACTTCACTTTTCGTCTAGTATTAACCTGCCAATATTGTCATCTATAATGTATTGCACTCCTTAGTTTTACGATCACATTCCTACATTTCAAGTCAAAAAACTTATTGACACATCAACACAATCACTTCCACTTCATGTATCACAATACATTTCGAGTCTAACTCGACACACAAATATTTTGTCAGTAGGCCACTAGGTTACTGAAAGTCTGTCTAGTTTTCATCGTCGTCGGACGAATGCTACGTGGACTGCAAAGTCTGTGGTGCCAGCCGCCTCCACTGCGTTGGCTGCTGTTCTTGTCCTTCATCATCCTGTAAAGAATTGCTTATAAGTCTTTGTTTCGGAAATATTTTTGGGAAGGAGAACACCTATTGAGAGTTTTTACAGCAATTCTGATGCTATGGCATCGAACAAAGACCGCGTTGTTAGCACTGCTAGAATAATAGTCTATATATATATTCGTGCATACACAGCTGCAATACCTCCTATTCTTTTCATTTAAGTTGGAATCACATTTATCAGCAACAATTTGGATTTGAAATTAGAACCAACTGATTTTGGTTCAAGCCTTTCAAGAACATTTGAGTGCAGTTTTTATACTTTTAATCAAATATCAAGGTATATCAATGTTAGGATAATTTACGATCTGGAGCCAACATCAACCTGATAAAAATGCTTGGTGGCAAAAATAGAAAACTATCTTTATAAAAACACAAAATTATTACCTGAATAATCGTTATAGAGACAGTATCAGGTTTGATGTCTTCCAACAGTTTCTGGTCCTCGCTGACTTGATCCATATTCTCCATATTCCTGTAATGTCAGCACATTCCAAACAAATAAATATAAAGTTCTTATGATCACTGTCTAGTTCAACATATTCACTATAGGAATACAGAGGGTATAAGGCATTATTAACTTACTTTCTGCTGCCTGAATGAAATCTTCCACCTTCACCGCGTATTCTGTTCATTGCATGTCTATGCCGCGATTCGTGAAGATATTTCTGAAAAGAGAAAACCAATAATCACACATCTACAAACTTAGTCAGAAAAAGCGGTAAAATGTGACTGGCTAAAAGATGCGACTTATTATTTTTTTATTTGTTGGGAAATTATCATATATCTTCCGAGTAACAAGAAATGTTGACCCTAAAGGGCCCCCCCTTAAGGGTCAGAGCTAAAAGATTGTATAAAAGAGTTACCGCAGCCGTAGAACGCAAAAGCCAACTGAAAGAACACACGAGAGTTTTAGTCAGTGAAATTCTGACATGTCAGCAAGATTGACCTTAGTCAGTAAGGTCAATCTTGCTGACACGTGCGTGAAACCCAATGCTCTAGACCCGAATCAGGTACTCATCAACCGGTGAGCTAACCCATAGCTCGCCATCACTACTGTGGAAGATGCCACTTATGGAAACGCATACACGCTCTGCAGTAACACTGTTGATATTTATTTTAAAAGAAGATGTTGATAACACTTCAACTGCACAAATGTAGACTGTTTCAGTTTGCTCACTCAAAAACCTTTAAACATTACAGATCAAGTTCAGTTTATAAAAAAAGTAATAATATGTATCTCAAAATTCCACTTACAGGTCTCTCTTTAGGTATCTTCCCCTGTTCATGCAGCTTGGCTCTCGCGGCGCGTCGCTTGAGGATGCGCTTGTACTGCCTCGCGTTCACGTAGAGAAGCGGTTCCTCATCAGAGCCGGCTGCTGAAGAGCTGGCGCCTTCCGACATTGAAGTACTGGTGGTCGCGTTGTTGTTGTTATTGCTGTTCACCATCTGAATTTTGGAGATGGTTAAGGAAGTACTGATTCGATTGCGGATTGTTTTATTGATAGGGCTATAAGATTTTTAATGCCGAAAAATGGTCGTGAAAAATTCTTAGCTCTCTGGTTGTCACTCTTACCCAAAGTTGTGTAAAAAATTGCTGAATTCGATATGATCTTTTTTTTTAAGATAAAAACTAGTGCTTGACTGCAATCCCACCTGGTGGTAAGCAGTGATGCAATCTGTGATGGTGAGGCGCACTAGTTTATTAAAAACCGCAATTTTTTACCTTTAAAACCGCAATTTATTCCAGAAAAATCGCATCCCTATTGAGGTTTATAGTTGGTAAATAGCTAAATTGCATCCCTATTGATGGTTGGAGTTGATAATAGCTAAATCGGGCCCTGTGGTCTATGTTAGTGACTTACCATAACAATATTAGGTTGGTTGACAATCTGCTGTGCCTGCACCGCATTGCCGACGCCCGCCACTTGCACCAAATTGCCGTTCAAATTGATCACTGAAATAACACAATGAAGATGTTTTAGCATTTTAATTTTTATCAGACAAACATGGCCTAAGATCTTAAATCTCCTAGCTGGGGTAGAAGGCGTCAATCCGATGCCGATAGCCATCGCTTCTATCAGCACGATGCGTCGTCAAGATGGCCGAAGACCGAGGGTAATGGAAGCGTGGCTTAAATTCCCCTCGGGATAGCCCCTAAGATACCAATTTAAAGCCTATTTAGACGTCACTTACAACGCTTAATCTGGCGCTCGATGAGGCTTTCGTGGCATTTCTCTAAAAACTATGTTAGAGATTGAGAAAAAAGTGAAATAAATGTAAAACTCGAATAAGCACAATATGTGGTTAAATCACTGTGAGTTCGAAACTAATACAAAGTTCTATAAGACAGATGCGACTATTCTGCGGAGCCACACCACAAAAAGTTCGATTTATCTCTTGTCCTGTTTATTGCACCATGAAAATGAAAATTTAGAGTTTAAGTAAAGAGAATTTAGCCACTTCTATTGCCACCTAATAGAAGTGGCTAAATTCTGGGTTTAGCCCACTATCTGAGTTATCACACAGCTAGGTTATCTGAGTTATTCCTAGCTTAGCAGCTATATCCAACCAAAGCTGCAGGATTGTTTGAAACAGCTACCATGGCCATGGAACACAGGAGGGTTTTAATCAGTATAAGTCTGACACTCCCTCTTGCTGCACCCAGAGTGGAAGGACTCTTTGATATCCTGCAAAAAAATACAAGTACTAAAAATCTCAATTAAACAACTTACTAGTAGGCTGATGTATGATCTGGTGTTGATCAATAGTAGGCTGAGCATTTGTGGCTACGGGCTGATAAATGAATGTCTGTCCATCTGGAGTCTGGACCAACTGCATCGGCTGTATGTTTCCACCCGCTGTGAATAAGAAAAAATATTCAAATTGAATGAAAGAAAGGGTAAGAAGAAAAACAAGTTTGAAGAATACTGTAATAGAGTCCTTCTTTTCTTTTTTGTTGCCTTCACTGTCCCCGATGCACAGTTTCAAGGCACTAAACTATTTATATTGTAAAAATATTATCGTCCTTCCCTGGAACTTCACTGGAAGTATTTTTGTTTATGCTCAGAGAAGAAAAACTGAAACGAATTGTGTTGTCAAATTGGCTTTATAATTTAACAACTCCTGTAAGAAAGTAAAAAGTGAAAATAGACTTACCTTGAATGCTAGATATAGGCACAACCTGCAGCTGTTGTAGCTGCTGCCCACCAGGTGTAGCTACCTGAAAGTACAATGGAAAATAGCTTAATAAAAACTCCTTGTTTATAAAACCTTTACTCCATCTGTTTTGATAGTTTATGAAATGTAAACAATCTTAGCATGTCTTAAATAAATAAAAAAATCTAAAAATGTTTACAATTAGGTTTTTATCTAATTCATATGTCTTTTGTACAATTAATTTTAAATAAAAAGGCATACAAAGATTGTTTACCTATATTTAACTACCTAAACCGATGGAGTATACTTCTAATAAACTATAATTACAGAGATTAGAAGAAAAGAATATGAAATGGGTGTGATGACACATGCTTTCTAGCTACAAGAAATTATGAATGATACCACTACCTGGATTTGTGGTGTCCCAATCTGGTTGCATGTACAGTCAAAGATATGTTAACAAATTAATGACAGAAGAGCACACACATTTTTAGAAGATAAAAAGCAAAACATATTAATTTATTCATATTTTTTTCACTCAGTTTTTCCACAGACGGTCTGGTATATATAATAGTTTTTTTTTGTTTCTTTAATTCATGAATCCCCAAGCGACCACCGGTGGCCGCGCATCTATTGTCTTACTATTGTGTCTCTAATTGACGGTATCTGAAGGGTTAAATATGCTAATCTTTGGAACTATCAGTTGGCTTGGAAATAATCTTTAGCCAGATTCATGACTAAATAGTATAGGCTAATATAATTATAACATAGTCTGTGAAAATGGAGCAATAACAATGTTCCTGTACATTAAATTTATGTCCTAAAACGACATAATTGAAATAATCCCTGGTTGTTACATGCCAGGTAAGTAAAATGTTGATACAAAGTATTCTCATTACATTGTTTAGATCCAAAAAAACTGAAAAAAATAATCTCGCAGCGATAAACACCAAAATGATTGATGATGAGGGAAGGATGAATTATAGAGCATGCTTTTTGTTAGAAAACACTAACAATAAATAAAAATTAACCTGTATAGCTTGTGCACTGGAAGGAACAGCGTGCACCACAATCTGTTGTCCATTTGGCCCTTGTATCATATGCGGAGAGTTGTTCATCTGTAACACTTGTAATTGCTGCCCATTTATCGTCATCACCTGAGCTCCATCTGAGCTCTGGATCTGTGCGTGCTCCATTGTCAGTCACTCTGTAAAAAGAAAACGTAAAATAATTATACATTATTCAGCCAACTTTGAAAATTTGTAATTCTTTAACAACATTTTAGTTTTAGAGACACCGCTAACATTGATTGAAAACTCATTATCTGGAATTAATGTGTAGGTAATTTATTGTCATTCCCAACAATGACATGAGAGTAAATTGAAGTATCATTGGAATTCCATTAGAATTCTGTGTCGCACTTGAGCTCTCATCTTGTAGATAAGCGTGAAGGTTGTAAGATAGCGCTCCAGGAAGTTTCATCTTTCTGAATCGCTGCTGACGAATAATCTAAGAATCTGTAGTGTTAAAACTTACTGACCTATCTTCATTTAATGTGGAGATAAAAGTATGAACAACTTTCGAAGTCGAACTCACATAATCACAGGGAAAATTTACACGTCACTGCTACGAGGCCAAGGAATGCAACGTATTCAATCAAAATGGCTGCTACTTTTCACGTAATTTCGTCAGACATTGTTGAAACATTTTCTTGATATCTCATATTTTTCGTGTATTCCCAAACATTTACCGGTATAGCCATCCCGAGAGAATATTTGGCGAAAATAAATTGTACACTTACATTGGGTCCTCACTGGTTTTTCGATGATTGGTTGACAAAAGATAGACCAATGGTCGAAGTCAATGATCGCAAGAACGCAGTAGATTGGTTCGGCGCATTACCACTCCCAAAGAAGCGCGCTCCCTCAGCTATCCAATCGTTCACGTAATTAATGCATTGTCTATGGTCAAAATTAGCCTATCTCTGTAAAGGTAAACCAAAAAAAAAAAATCGTGTGGTTTGAGATTTTTGTGAGAAGTTTTTTAGAAGCAGTAGGTCCTAGTTGTAGTTAAGCTGTAATTTTATTACGTATTATATAGCATATAATATTGTTGAGCTCGGTAGCGGTAGCTACTCGATGGAGCACAGTGGTCCAGATTTATGAAATAGTGGACCTAGGATCGAAAATGCATATTCACTAAACTAAAAATTATTTTGTAAAGATAATTTAATGCTGATTGAAATGTTGTAACGTTTCAAAAAAATTGCTTTAATGAAGCTTAACTTTATGATATATTTGAAGTCCCAAATTTTTTTTGGAAATTTATGGTAATATGTATTAATCAGCGTTAAATTTTCAATACAAAACAATTTTTGTTATTTGAAATATGCATTTTCAATCTTATGTCGACTTTTATGAAAATCCGGACCACTGTGTGGCGGTAGATAGAGATGAATTTTGATACTGACTGAAAGGCTAAACCCATGGCTTGGGGATATTGGGCTAAATACTACCGATATAATTATAATGCAGCAGTGGCTTGGCGTACCTGCCTTGCCTTTTCCGAAATGCTTTTAATTGCACTTTTATGCACAAGATGGCCAGGATGTTATATTACTTACCAACAAAATAATTCTTTGGTATTGAAGGGACAGTCTTTTGACTTTCACAACGCAGTTAAAGTGACCATTGCCACATGATTTAAATCTTTTCAGTGAGACTATCTGGCTTCTAACCACCCATATCTAAGGTCTAAGATTTATGGACAGCTGGTCCCGAACCATCCCTGTGGGCAGCTTTCTAGCGTTTCCCCATGGAGCTTCTTACGTGTTCTTCTCCATACATAGTTACTAACATAAATTAGCCAAATGTCACTGATGAAAAATATACACTATTTTCTGTGTTCCATTTGTATTGGCATTAAACCTTAGTTACATAAATAGTTTCATAAGGCTATCATCCCTAAGCAGTACGATGTTATCTCAAACATTAAACTTCATACAATTCTGAAGATATTCTAAACACAATCTGATTTTTTTTTCTATTTGTTTTGTAATGTTGACTGGTGTGATTTACCTTAGCCAGTGTATATGAGTTTTATAAACTGCGATATTTTCGTTAAAATTAGACACAGTATCGTTGAAAACGTTTTGTCTATGGATACAAATCTGTTTTGAATTTAAAGTGTTCCAGACCATGACTTTTCAATATGTATAGCATTACCATTCGGCAATCTTATTTACTCTTAGGGCGACTCGAGTAGAATTATGAGAAAACAGCATTTATTAATGTGTAATATATAGTGGTGATGAGTATGTCAAACTCAAATTGGTAGAATTTATGGTTGCCATTTTGTTTGGCTACAACGATGCTTGCTTTTGTTCCGGAATGAGAATTTGTGAATAAAGATTGACAAAGCGAGTTTTGTGAATAAACCTGCAAGAATTATTTGTAAGAGACGCGGTTGTATCACGTAAGATGAATTATTCGACGGTATCTGATGATTTAACCCGTGAACATTTAACATTTGAAGCAGTAAAGTGTTTAAGTAGGTTATGTTTTAAAAATCGAAATTTGTCATGTTTCAATTGTTTTTTGGATGACAAACATTTTTATTATTGTATGTTGTTGCAGAAAATATATCTTCCAACAGCCACAACATAACCAAAGTACATAAGGAACTATTAGAAATTAATTTATCAATAACTGCCTACGTTGAAGAGAGCAAGAAGCGACTCGCAAGGCTTCGCTTGGACTTGGCACACGACGCCAAAAGTTCTCAAAAAGTTGTTGAAATACTGTCTGATAAATGTTAGTAGGTAACTAACGAATTATGTTTGTTTACATGATGTATCAACAAAGACACCTTTGATTCCATTGCATATAAACATCCAGTGTAGACTTTGGTTCATGATTATATAAACGTATTATATTAATTGGGCTCTTACACAATGTAAAAATCAACATTTCCTAAGGTGACCCACTGACCCATTCTGCAAACCGAAAAACTGAAAAAACTAAAATAGCCAAAACAGTATTATAATTTATTTTTGAAAATTGATCCAAATACTATATTGACTTTAGCATAAATATACCATTTACTTATAACATTTTCAAATCCTTTGTTTTCAGAAAATGTCCTCACCAACAACACCTCGCAAACATAATCCCCAGTCAAAATTCAAAACATCTCAAGAAAACAATAATAATACAAGTACTAAGTTCTCTGAGCGCCAACAAGCTAGAACCTTCATTGCATGGTACAAACACATGATAGACCATGAGCGGTCCAACCTAGCACTGTACCTATCTGACGATGCAATGCTAGAGTGGTTTGGCCGTACAGTTAAAACTAGAAAAAAAGTTACAGCATTCCTAAAACTTGATATGCAATGTTCTCGACATGATTTTACTACAGTTGAAAGTATAGATAAGATTCAGACCAGGCATGAAAGACTACAAAGGTTTGTATTAATTTAGGCTTGATTAAAATAGTTGTTTTTTTACATTTCATTTGTTTTTTCTTTACCTTGCTTTTTCCTGCCAACATCCTTAGACCCTGATCCTAGTTGTGTACCTGCTTATTTAGAACTTTCACTAGTCGCACTAAAATAGCCTTATCTGTATTTCTTCTTCTTACCTGAAATTGCTAAAATAATTTAGTTGATATTAGAGGCAGGTGTAAATTGTAATAGAAATTAAATAATTTACATCTTTCCTGTTCTGCTTCCTGCCAAAAAAAACATGCACGGCTTCTGAGAACAATTCTCATCTTTGATTTATCATTTTCAGAAAAGATGATTCAGTTCTGGCTAGTCCACTCCATTCCCCAGAAATTATTAGAACAAAGGACAGATGTCACAAAAGGAGACAGCTCAGGTCCAACTGCAACAGTCCTGAGTGGGCTGAGGGTTGCCAGCCTCAAGAAGAATTTAGCATAGACAAAAAACAAAAGACTGACAACACTGGTCCTGATGAAATAAATAGTAATGAAACAGATCACAATACATTGAAAAGGTCATTCCCAGATGAGGAGTCAGAGATAACTAGCCAAGGTGATGGCTTACGCAAAGTAAAGAGGAAATGTGTGCTGGTCACACCTCCAAACCCTGAATTGGGACAAGGTGATTGTCTGCCTTCCACCAGTGGTACAGATTCAGACAGATCACATGATGCATTAAATGCTCAGTTGCCAAAATTAGCTGTAGAATGTAATGGTTTTATAGAATTTACCAGAACTAGGAACAGTCGAAGTACTGATGCAATGAAATGGGAAAGAAAGTGTAAAGTACAAATTAGTTATTCAGAAGATCCTTTGAACATTGGAGAGTATATTATTTGGGTGTTACGGTACACGGATGAGAGTAAGTGCAGGAGGAATTTATTGGCTGCTTTTGAGGAAGTTGCCAAAGAACAGGAACTTAAAAAAGTTTAGCAACTAGATTATTATTAATTTTACTGTCAAATTGATTTGGTTTGTGTGAGAACACAGTGTTGCCAATTTGCAAATTGTCATAAAGTATTTCTACTATTTTGTTAACTAGCTTAACAAAATAGTAGAAATGTCACAAAATATTAGTACATTTTTATTAAGTAGTACTTCTATGAAATAATTATATGCCATAATTTAAGCATACCAAATTCAATTATGTCCACATTTTTGTTGTCACAAATTGCTCCTCGCTTTTTAACTAATGCCCTTAAAATGAATTTGATAGTAACATTAAAGAAAAACCAATTGAATGAAAGCAATTTTATACAATTTGATAACCATGTGATATGAAGATATTGTATTTTTCTATGTTATAGCATTTATTTTTACGTAGGTTTATGATACTGATTGTTTACATTGTGACCAACTGTACCTCTTGACATTATGAATTTGTATGATAGTAGTAATTTTGTAAAAAATATTATTACTGTACTTACTCTTTAGACTTGACCAAAGTTTTTAACCCATTTTAAGTTTCTTTGTAAGAAAAGTCAATGCATATAGTAGTGCATTGCTTCTTGACTTATTATAGTCAAAAAGATGATCCTACTTTATGTATAGACTTTTTATTTCCTAGTTCATACAGTCTTAAGAATCCTGTAATTTTCTACCTGTAAAATGAAGCTTTCAAGGTTATTATCAATGAATTTTTTTAATTATGCAACTTTAACCATAAACTCTTGCTTGGTTTTAAGAACTTAGACCACAAATTAGTGATTTTTACAAAGTTTCATAATTTCTGAAAACTGTTTTTCTTTTTATCTCTGTGCCAAAAAAGGAAACAGTTTTAATTTTTTTTGTACTACTTTGATTCATGATCATCATGAGATGTTAGATTTGATTGACACCATTTTGTTTCCGTCACAAATAACTATGATGTTACTATAGTATACTCAATTTCGTGTTATGGACTAGAGATGTGCCGTTACGGGCAATATTGCCCTAAATGGGAATTTTGCTTGCTATATTGCCACCAATATTCATACTTCGGGCAATATTGCCTCCAATATTCGGCAATAATGCCGGCAACATTACATCTCTATTATGGACTGTGTCTACCAAGTTTCTTCTTGGTAATCTCATTACAAAATGTTCTTAATCAACTTTATCAATCTTAATTAATGTTTCAATTGCCTTCAATGCGATCTCTGTCAATTCCACTATTTTCTTTACCACCGACTTGTAGCTTGTATTCATTAGGTATAGTTTTAGTTTTACGAATGTTAGCTTAGTACCTACTAGAACTTAAAATAAAATTGTGACTCAATCTTGTTCATGTTATGAAAGTCATAAGATTTTATCTTGGATTCTTGGCCTCGTATTTTTGGAAGGGTTTGTTTCTAACGTGAAATGTATTTAATGATTTTGACGGCAACGCGATAACGAAATTGCGATGGCAATTTGATTGTAAACTGGCTCTCCACTTTGCGAATATGTCCAAATATTTGCACTTTATTTTGGCAATATAAAATCAACTGAGATTGGATTGTTAGTTTATTTTGTATTCATGAAATAATACAGATATTTGCACTTAGTAGCTTGAAATAATCTCTTAAAATTACTTGCTAATCATGGTAAGCTAATTACTAGCTGTAATGTCCTAAAGTCGTTACGCATTTTACTATTTGATACCAGTGTGACGCCATTGAAATGTGAACTTTATGTGGTTTAGACAAAGTCAAATTTCTAAAATTAAAGTAACGGGCGTAAAGGACGCATTGCGGTCGGGTCGTTGTACACTTCAGGCCACGAGATATGTTACTTTATTCAACACATTATAAAGTTCATATTTCAGTGGTAGTCGAAGTCACGTTGATGTTATTTTTGTTGTGATGATAGCCATCAATGAGCTGCAAATTGTACCAGTTCGACTATTTACCTTAATATTATTATGATTTTGACATAAGGAACTCGGCAAATGGATTGTAAATGAGATTGCCAATAGTGCATTGTTAGTTATAACTACTGTAAGTTTTATGTTGTTAACTCATTACTTGTGAAGTAATGGCGGCGGGAATATTTTTGTTTTGATTATGCTAGAGATGTATAAGGTAAATAAAACTTGTTTAGAAATATCAACGACTTTTTTATCAATTTATGCTGCTATCATAAACAGTGGCTTTGTCATAGCAGTAAGGACTACTTTCATTTTAGAGTTAAAATGTGTTTTATGGGGTTTTGCCTCATTCTCATTGAAATGTGAATGTGGTAAAGAATTAGATGTCGCAGCCGTATTGCACTAGGTACACACCGTTTTACTTATTGGTGCGCCGGATTGAAAAACCTCACCTTTATGTAATGCGCCTACCACTCGTTTAGTCAGATTTCAATAAAGCTGAAATAAAGTACGCCGCATTGCACATACAAAACTGCGCAACGAGTTGTATATTAGTTTTTAGAAATATGGCGAATCAGATGGGTTTTGAGGCTACAATTTGACTGCCATTTGAGATGCCATTAGATTATTATCCCACCTAAAAAAGTCACAGAAGTGTTATCCGCGGAAAGGGAATAAAAACGAATCCATAATTTCCATGGTCATGCCATCACGTGTGAACGGCTGGACCGATTTCGCTAATTGTTTTTTTGTTGTGTTTGTTACTGAGAGGAGAAGGTTCTTATGGAAAAAAAAATTGGGTAGAGTAGGGCGAAGTAGGCTGGAGCGGGAACGAAGCCGCGCGGGCAAAAGCTAGTATACATGAAATAAGTGTTTCTTAGTTTATCAACTGAACAATTAAAATAACTTAAATAGGGGTCGCATGCATGAAGATATTTTTCCCATCAATTAGCATTGAAGAACAAAGAACTTGCTACTAGTTATTTTACAGAAATGTATCCTAATTAACCACATCGTTAGCGTAGCGTGAGACTAGGTATGTTATTCAATAATCCAAGTGTTGTATTTGGTCTTTCTGTGACCAAAAGTCCCTAAATTTATACAAGAATAAAAAAAAAAAAAAAAAGTGTTGTATTTGAGAAAATATAAAACATAGGTCGGTACTTATGATAAGCTAATAAATCACCATTGATAAGGTTTATACGGCTTTCTATAGCAATGAGCAGAAGGTAAATCATAAAGGTTTTGGCGGTAGGTGTCATCTTTTTTTTACATGGGCAATCATCGTTTCGCACTCTGGTTGAAGCGAGAGGGAGTGTCAGAATTTTACTGACTAAAACTCACATCGCTCCTTCAGCTGCTCGTATTATCTGTACAAAAGGTGTTTACCTAAAGGTACCTACAATGGTTTTATGAAACTGCACTCTTTTCACTAATTCTTCCGCCATTTCACCATGGCGTCCCGCCGGAGTTCTGTCCGCCATGCCGCGACCTGTTACTGCATTCAGATTGACTTGGCATTATAAATTCAAATTAACTATATTACTGAAAGAACCAATTAATAACTCATTTAATTGAGATAACATGCCTTATCGGCCTTATTCCGCCAATATTAGCACTTGTACTATCCGTTAGTTCAGTCACACAATCATCACAAGTCTGTTGTCCTTGGAAATAACATGTTTCAGGTAATGCCGTGCATTCTCAAGCCTATATAATTAAAATTATGATATAAGGCTTGCGATCATAGTTCCGGCGATAGCGAAAGCTGGCTCCCGGCACGGCTCAAAAAAAAAAAGACTTGTAATATCGACCGTAACAGTACACAATAAGGCACATTTTAAAAGGAATGTAAAAATATGAATGTATTTTATTCTTATCTTTACGACTTCTGATTATGACCGTTAATAACTTCATATGCATTAGGCGAGGTTGTCAAGTAATGTTTAATTATAATGATGTAGATGCAATAAAAGAGAAATATTAAAAAAGGAAAAATCTATACAATTTATTCCTCAACTATAAAAGACAATAATTATGAACTTTACTCGTAATAATTCAAATATTCATTCATACATACTTAACAGGACGACGTAAAACATTATATCATAACATTTCGGTATTTCAACTACCTAAGATTCTAATTTTACATTTTTATTGTTTCCTAAGAATGCATACAAGGTTCAAATATTTAGAATATTACATTTTTCTTAAATGTAAACAAAATGGGATTTCAATTCGAAAATTGAGCAAAAATAAATGAATGATACATTTGTCAGATCTGATGTTTCTGGCACCATCATGGCTTTTTAACTAGCTAATAGAGCTAATACCAATATCCATACTAACAATACTTGTGATTTATGAAATATTATCTAAAATATTATTGCTAATCGAGTATAAACTATAGCTAATGGCTTTACATGAAATTGCACATAACTTAAGAAGTTCGATCATTCTTTATTCATAGATATTAAAATTACTTTTAAAATAAAATAAAAATTGCACTGATGGAACTTTGACAGTAGAAAGGCAAACAGTATCTGATGTATGCTGAATATGAAGCTCATCTGCTTCTAACCGACTTGGCAGCTACTGGCTACCCTTGAGGTGATCAACCCTCTAAGCATACAGTTTACTGCCCATATAAATGTATGTGTGTAACACCAAATTTCACCAATGAAACAGAAAATGATCAGCACACCTGTTCTTTTCCATATTTTGATACGTCAAGCAACGCTAATGTTGCAGTCCATATCTAAAGAAAATTGAAAAAACAAGTGTGTCTTGCACACACATTAAAAATATTAAAGAAAAGTAAATTTTTCAAAACAAATTCTATGATAGACACAATTAAATGATGGAAAAGTTTACTTCAGGAATCAGGGCTGCATGATTGTTTAAAAGAATCTCTGCTACCCTGGAAAAAAAAGGGCAACTGAAGGCACACTGGCAGGATTTAGTCAGGAAAAGTCAGACATTATTCAGGAGCTGCCACTGCTAATATATCACAACAATGATGACACTGACAGCTTTTGAACATACCTAGTTTAACCTTTTCGACGCCCATCTATATAATACGCGATGTGTCCTCCAGCGCATGCAACAAATTTTCTCTATGTTAAACTAACTAACAAATATTTCTATTGAATATAAAACAAACAAGAACTTTTTATGTGTGAAAAAGTTAAAAATATGGCTTATAACAGGGCAATTTTCCATAAAACATAATAAAAGGTCTTGTAAGTCATAAATTTATTTTATACTATTATTACTTCTAATCAAGTAGTGGCGCTGAGGACACGAAAATCTCGAACTTGTATACAAGTGATTGGCGTTCAAAAGGTTAAATGTTTGCTGATTGCATTCAGTTTCATTGGTAAATTGGCACAAAAGAAAAACGCAAATAGTATAAGTAAATGCACTTATGGGTATGACCCTGTGATTACTTCTAAAAGACCAAAAACCACCATTACCACAATTATTAAAACTTTCAAAAGACTTCATCTTCACCCACAGGATATACAAGCAAAAATAGTAAAGAATTCTTTACCACTTACTTTACAATTATAATAATTTCATCATACATCTCAATTCTTACACTTTTAGGAATGTACAATCCTAAATAATAAATGGCATCACATATTTAACAAAGTTATGTAAAAGTGGAGAATTACAACAACCATTTTGTGGAGTAGGAAGTCTGTATGGTTTGCGGATTCCTATAATATTAGAGTACAGATAAAAAAAAAAAATAGTATAGAGAGAGATTACACAAAATGATAACATTATCATATCATTTCAATTCAGAATACAATGTTTTTCTGTTATCAAATAATTATTTAACTTATTAACAACACAAATAAAGGCTACTTTAGTTCATGTTTTCATTGTTACAAGATTCTTTGATGTTTTTTTTTTCAATTGAAAGTTCAATTTAACTGTATTTTGTAAGGAAACAAGATATATATCTGAAAAATTAAGGCTGAATTCATAAAATAGTTTTTAAATTTTTGTAAAGTTAATCAAGTTCTTATGTACAATATTTAGCTTACAGCCTTTCTACTATCAGCCTCATACTTTGTCCTCTACATGGTAATAATTATCACTCCATTAGGCCACCAAATTATGAGCCAGATCTATAAGTACTTATTGTAACTGAGGATCAAAGTCATTACCATCATTCAAGGCATTAGTGTCCTCTATCTCTTCTTTAGCATCATTGTTCTCTAATACTGGTTCATTTATAGGGTTGTGGGCACTTAGGGCTGGACTCATCTTAGGTGGCTGAGCCGCTGGAGTCACTTTAGGTACTGCTGATGGGTTTGATGCTTTAGTTGTCAGTGCCAACTTCAGCTTTTCAATCTCCTTCTCTAAATCCTCTATCTTCTGCTTTCTCTCCGCCAGTTGAGTTGTCAAAGTATCTTTTTCTAACCTCAATGTTTCCACTATAGCAGTCTTACTCACTTGCAAATTCTTCAGAGACTGTAACTCTGTCCTGCACAGGTCTACGTCTACTTTCGTGTGGTTCACTTGCCCTTCAGCTTTTAAAAGTTTACTCTTGTAGTCATCAACATCGTCAACTAATTTAGATTTTTGTTTATCTAATTCATTCACCTTGATCACGTATCCATCGCGCTGTTCAAGTAAAGTTAGAGATTCTTCCATGCATGATGTCTGTTGTTTGGAGCATTCCTGCAGTTGTGTACTCATCCCCGAAACTCTATTTCGCAATTCAGTTTCCGCACTCCAACTATTGATCAGTGAAAGTAACAATAAAATGCACACGGCAAATACAATGTACATTGGCCAGCGACGCATGTTTTCTATGCCCATGTTACTACTGTATAAATTGGAGTTTAAGTGAACCAAAGTAAATTAAGTAAGGTTTACGGTAAATTTTACGATTTTTAATCTTTTTTTCCACAAATCAAAAATAATTTTGACAGCCCTTTATGTTCGTTGACTTTTGACAGTGGTTGTCTTGTTGACTTTTGACAGTTTTGAACACTGTTTTTTCGTTTGTAAAACTTGTTTACATAGATAAGGGTAAGTATTTGAGAAATACTTGTAATTTTGACCATATATTATTAGTTTGTCTATGCTAATTACTGGGTAAAAATTATATAAATTTGTATTTAATAACTATATTAAACCTAATAGTTGAAAAAAAAAGTGCCTTACTAAAACAATTTTTTGTATAGCGCATTTTACAAATGCACTTTCTTTTCAACCAGCCCATTCTGATAAAAACTACTAAATTTGTTTTAGAATTATGTATTGGTATTGTGAAATTTTCAGAATTCAAAAGAATTTGAAAGTTATAAAAAAGCTATGAAGCTGTGAACTGATTGTACAATTAAAATTTCTCAAAAAGTATTTTATTGTTATCTGTGTACTGGCAATTTGGTCACGTGACCAGCTCTTGTTACCCATAGACAGCAATCCTTCATCGACTTCTTTGGTTTATAGCCACGAGGTTTTTAGAAATATTTCAATTTATTAGTGAAATAATAAGAAGATACTTCATTTTATTCGAACAAAATGCCACCCAGTAATCCTTTGCCACCTAAAGAAAATGCGCTTTTCAAAAGAATTTTGGTAAGTAAGATTGTAAACATACAATTCGGTTTGGTGCTGCTTGTCATTCTTGGCGATTATCTTCAATTTATAAAATAATGCAAATCACCACCAGAACATTTTAAAGCTATTTCGTGATGCCGAACCTTGTATGAAAATATTTAGAGTGGTAATAAAAGGTTGTGATTCATATTAACATCATTATACTATAGTATAAAATGTACTAGGCTAGCACCCTCTTGGGTGCATCTAATAATAGAGGTTAAACACTCGATGATAGGTGCATTATTATTTTTCAGCGCTGTTACGAACATAAACAGTATAAAAATGGGTTGAAATTTGCCAAGCAGATACTCTCCAACCCTAAATTTCAAGAGCATGGAGGTAAGTTTTAATGCCATATAAAACTACAAAATAAGAGACAAAACAGTGAATGTATGTATACAAAAATTATTCATATAAAAATGATAATATCCCTAGTTGTATAGCTTGATTAGTGGTGCATTTATTTACATTCTCATTGCAGTAAAGTAGCTTTATCTTTGGTAAATATCACCTATATTCTCTTAACTGAAGTTATGAAATTGTGAAATTGTTTTCAAAACATGAGACTGTGTCAGTGTTTACCCTTTCTGAACTAGTTACAAATATTCCTTGGGGAGAATGCATTCAGTCTCAGATATATTTTTTATACATTGATTCAAATATAAGTAAATTTGTTTGGTTTTATTAAATTTAAAATAAATATGTATAAATAAATTTTATACATTTTCAGAAACATTGGCTATGAAAGGATTGACTCTAAATTGTCTGGGTCGCAAAGATGAAGCTTATGAGTATGTGCGCCGAGGACTGCGTAATGACCTCAAGTCTCCAGTTTGTTGGCATGTGTATGGTCTGCTCCAGCGTTCAGACAAAAAGTACGATGAGGCCATCAAATGTTACCGTAATGCCCTGAAGTGGGAAAAGGAAAATATTCAGATTCTGCGGGATTTGTCGTTGCTACAAATTCAGATGCGTGACTTGGAAGGTTACAAAGTGAGTTATTAGTGCTGTGTGTTTTACATTACTTACTTTTTTTACTGGGCTACGACTGGTAAAATTAATATCTATCAGGGAAGTATTATTTAGAGTTATCATTCCTCTTTGGAATACTGGGGATTATGTTGTATTTAAATTTTGATTCATGGAGGTATTTAATTTGACTGTAATTCCAATTATTTTCTACAATGTTTACTGTAAACATATTCTGTTAGTCCTGTAAGTACACACAGCAGTGTGGTGTGTGCACAATCATGATCTTTATTACTTTATAGTCAATTAGTTTCTTATCTCATCATTACTTCACATGCATTTTTTTTTTGCTATGCCTAAAAAGTATTCTAATGATATTCAGAGATAGTGCAAGTTTCTATTTGTGAAATAACTGGATCGTTATTTCCAAACATCACATTTTTCAAACATAAATATACAATTATATTGCTACTTTCTTATAATATATTTGTTCTATATTTTTCTTCTTAACCTTTCAGGCACTAGTGTATCAAATAGGGTACACCTCATACCAGCTAACTGAAACCTTATAATGTATGAACAAAGTTTAAGTTAACTGGTACCGAGGAGTACCAAATGCGGTACACTGGTGCCTGAGAGGTTAATAGAATAATAAATAAGAATAAACTTTACTGTACACCAAAATAGTAAAAATGTCATGGAATGTTGTTGATGTCCTATTTCCTAAAAGAAACTGATGGACTGATGGCTGGATGTTCATTGTGGTGGATCATAAAATGCTTTGAATTCTGATCTCACAATTGCAATTATCATTATGTCACTTGTTGTTATTTTACAAACAAACTTTTTATTTGACATCAGAATTGTTTACTAAACATGTGTTCTACAAGTGTTGGCTCTACTTATAACAGAGTTATTTGATTTTACTTGGCATGTTGTGGCATTGTAATGACTGTGAGACAATGCACACAAGCACCTTTGCCTCGGTAACCTATTTGTTTCTCGCACAAACTTACGGGTTTGTGTGAAAATGTCAGAGTTAAAAACTAGTTGCTCGTAGAAAGGTCCTTTTTAATTCTTTTTCTGACATCTTTTGCATGACACCACTGGTAATGGCAACTATTATTTAAGAAATGTAGTCTCCACCAAATTCTTTATTATACTTGTATGTTTAGAACAACAAACCTTTTTATTGTCACTGTATAGTGTAAAGTTATATAGCATAATTGCAAGGGGCACATTTTTTTTATAGATTTCTAGTTTGTGCTAGCAGATTCGTCCACGTGGAAGTATGTTTCTCCTTACAAACTTTGGGGTTGAATTTTGGAAATCCTCTCTTAATGCTTCCCTATTTCATTAAAAGCAGCCTCCTATTCAATTTCACACTCCTAGTCACAACAGTTCCAGCTGTTTGTTGATACATCGGTCTGTCAGTTTCTTTTTTTATATAAATAGATAATAAAAGACTGTAACCCTATAGAATGTTTAGGTTTTACTCACAACCACACAATTTATTTCCAGGATACTCGTTACCAGCTGTTCATGCTCAGACCGACACAGAGAGCTTCGTGGATTGGTTTTGCCATGAGTTACCATCTTCTTGGTGACTATGAGATGGCAAACAGCATCCTAGACGCTTTCCGCACCAACCAGATGAAGGGGCCTTATGACTATGAGCACTCAGAACTGCTTCTGTACCAGAATATGGTGCTGGCAGAGTCTGGACAGTATGAGAGGGCATTGCAGCACCTACACAAGTTCTCAGCCCAAATACTTGATAAGTTATCCATTAAGGAAACCTCAGGCGAATATTATTTGAAATTGAAAAGGTTTGTAGTAAATTGACGTTATTCTTAAGGTAGAACTATATCAGGCACACGTGGGTCTCGTACGCCGATCTGGGCGCGTCGGTCTCCATACTTTTATATCGCAACTAGTCTTGTAGAGCTACATTAAATCCACGCCACGCGACGCGCCTCTAAGTACAAATCAGGGTGGTCCATGTGTGCATCGCCGTCGTTCTAATGTATTTACCGCTTTAGGCAGGCCACTGTCTAATTTCACTTTTGGGTATTAGTAGCAGTAGCAGTAGTTCTTTAATATCAGTAACTAAGGCCCATATAGTACATATAAAAACCGTCACAATTGATCTATAAACTACTAGCTTTTGCCCGCGGCTTCGCTTGCGTTAAATTCGGGGCAACACGGTTCCCCTGGGAAGTGGGGTTTAGAAAGAGACAAAAAGTAGCCTATGTCACTCTCCATCTTTTCAACTATCTCTATTTAAAAAATCACGTCAATTTGTCACTTCGTTTTGCCGTAAAAGACGGTCAAACACACACACACTTTCCCATTTATAATATTAAGTATGGATTGCACACGAAGTGACGGCGTCGTCGTGAGTTTCGTCTGCAATAGGTGAATGTGAAATGGTCCTGTAGTAGGACAATTTAACATTGCCTTTTCAATAAACCATGTCATATATCTAAGTGTTTTGATTATAGAAGTAATACATTTGTGTATTTATTCAAAAAGATTCTTCTAACATCCTCAGACAAAACAAGACAATATGTTTATGTTTTACTTAGAAGTATTATCTGTTAATTTTTTTTTTCTTTTTAGGTTTAAGGAAGCAGAATCAGTTTATGAAGACTTATTGAAGAGAAACCCTGAAAATGTGATGTATTATGAAAAACTTATAGAAGCTAAACAACTTACTAATCCCGATGAAAAAGTGGCCTTCTTTGATGTATATAAGTGAGTATAGAAATATGATTTAATTGTCTACTTTTTATAAAATACTAGCGACCCGCCCCGGCTTCGCTCGGTTGCAATATTATACATATAAACCTTCCTCTTGAATCACTCCCATCTATTAAAAAAAACCGCATCAAAATCCGTTGCGTAGATTTAAAGATTTAAGCGCACATAGGGATATAGGGACAGAAAAAGCGACTTTTTATACTATGTAGTGACTAGCAATGCACCCTGGCAACACTCGTAACCAAATTATATACACAAAACATTTTTGTTTATCACGCTTTCTATTAGTGAAATCCGTATCAAAATTCGATGCGTGGTTTAGATGGAGTTACACGACAAACATGTACAGAGTGCCTAGTGCGAGTTGGTTTTACGTTAACGCGATCTACACGTTTATGACGTTCTGCGCTCTGATTGGCTCCCTCCAAGCTCAGAACCAATCAGAGAGCGAAATGCGGTAAGCGTTTCGATCGTGTTAACGCAACATTAACCCGCTCTCAGTATACTATGTAAGGACTTAATATTGAAGTTTAATATTTTAAGTGTAGTGAAAGGAAATCGTTTGTCTTGGTATGGTCATGTGAAAAGGAGGGACGAAACGCATGTTGCTAAAAAAGTTATGAGTTTACATGTGGATGGATGGAGGGGGAGAGAGAGGCCAAAGAAAAGATGGATGGATTGTGTGAGAAGTGATATGAAAGAAAAGGGAGTTAGTGATAGCATGACGAGTGACAGGACAGAATGGAAGAAAAAAACGTGTTGCGCCGACCCCAAATAAAACGGGACAAGGGCAGGAAGATGATGATGAATATGTTAAGTGCCATTGTCATTGAGCTCCTTAGTATTCCTGAGTTCCGGAGCTACATGAATACAGATAAATATTTGCACTGACTGGATAAGTCCACTCATGTCTGGATGGTTCTTTCCTCATAAGACCATCTCAGACACTAATCTGCATGGATCTCATATGAAGAAAGAAAAACAGGTTTTATTTACGCGAAATAAGACGAATACTTAAAGCTAAATAACAAACATAACATAACATCAGTCGATAGGGAAGATATGCGTCACATCCGCGCGAAACGGCCAAACGCTCAGCATAAAGCTGTGGCCTCACGCATAATGCGATGAGCTCTCAGCGCTGGTTTTGATCACTACATGTTTGCTGTATGGACTTTAAAAGAGACTTCTGAGTTTGTTTTGGTGTTTTTCTTTAGACTATTCATTATTCAGCTAGGAAACACCAGCCTCATCTAGTTCAAAATGACAAAAAAAAAATTACTATGTAATAAGATATATTTTTACATAGTAAATTTTTTCGTTATATCATTTGCATCAATACTACAAAAAAGCAACCAAAATGTGTAACATTTTTTTTTCTGTAGTATTATAGACATTTCTACCCTATTGCTATCATTGTTACCCAATCTAACCAAAAGTTTATTGCTGATATTTAGATAAGAAAAATAAATCGCACTGAACGTTTGCGACAAATAGTCATAATTGATAAGAGATACTTCAATACTTAATCTCTCTAATCTATTAAGTAATGAAGTATCTCTTATATATCTTATCCTCGGTGACCCATCATTTAACATTTTAAAATTACATGATATGTATTTTTTGACATATTATGTCTGTATGTCAGTTTGGAAGAGGCCTATGTCCAACAGTGGACGTCTTTTGGCTGTAATGTGGATGATTATGTCAGTGTTGAACAGAAACGCCACATTATTATATTATAAAACTATATATTATATTAGCTTAATTTATTAATGAAATTTTCCTTAAGAATTTCATTAGGATATCAGGAATGGATATCATTTAGCTATAGTGAAGGTGTCTTCTAATTTGGGCCCATTCACATTATTAAGAGGGTCCTTCTCCACTCGCTTATCGTAAACATCGAAAATGTTTTAAAAGCTTGTTACTTCATTTAATGCAATCGAACGCGATGTTTGACGAAAAGGCAACGGAAAAAAAGAGAGATAACGCCTGGAAACTCTGTTAGTATTCGGTAATTTCGAGATTTAGATAGCTGTTTTTTTAAACCCTTATAAGTTTTTGGAAAAAGTGGTCATCATTTAGAATCTTAATAAAATTTGCAAGGTCTCTAGAGGATTACTTTTTTGACTTTTTAATTTTTAGGCAAATTATGAAGTGTCAAAGTTCATACAAAATAGGAAATTTTCAGAGGTTTTTACTTGATTAGTTTTACACAAATTTAGAAATTGGTTTCTTTAGAAACCTAGATAATATCCACAAGATACTGTGTTTCCAAAATATCTAATGAAAAATGTGTAATAACGTCATAATCAGTTATGAGCGGATGTATGAAAAACAGTGAAAATGTGAGTCGTGATGCACCACCTTAAGGGCTCGGCTCGCGGGCCCATTGCAGATTGGTGGATGTCTGTCGGTTTTTCTTTTTTTCGAATATGCCGGTTTCCTCACAATGTTTTACTTCACCATTTTGAGAGCAGTGGTGAGGAAATTACACAAAATAAAACGCTTGCTTAGGTTTGAACCACCTTAGGGTGTTGCCACACCAATCGATCGATCGTCGATCGATATCGGTCGACATTGATCGATTGGTTTAATTGATCGACGGATACCGGTCGACAAACCAATCGATTGATTGCCGGTCGATGGCATCGGTCGACGTTGATCTGACTCTATTCCAACAGTTTCTTTCGAAATGTATTCACAAGAGGACGCATTCTATCATCATTGGTGTGGTTACCCCTTACAACTCGTAATTTGAAGCTGTGAATACCACTGGGAAACCACTGCTTACACAATCACTAAAATAAAAATTTATCTAAACATAAAAATGTTTATCAAATACTACTGGTTATCTATTATCAAATCTTTGTTTTGAGTTGGCAAATCATTACCCATCCAGCTCTGGGTGAAGCGAGAAAGCGTGTCAGACTTTTACTGACTAGAAACCACTTGTGTTCGTTCAGTTGCTCTTTGTGTTCTAGGGCCGCGATGGCTCTTTCGAACCTACCCACAGCTCTAGATCTATTTCTATGCCTACGACCGTTGTATCGATGGTGAAGTGCCAATAGGTACCTTCTAGTTGTCATTTTTCGAGAAAAATATTTTTTCTTCCGCATGTTTTTTGAAATCTCCGAAGCGGATATTTAGTTGCAAATACATCAAATTAAATTGGAAAAGTTAGTTGGTTAATTAGTATGTCCCATTGCTGGTCGAAGGCCTCCCTCACTCTATTCCACACGCGTCTGTCGTCAGCTAATGCAGGCCAGTCCCTCCGGTAGTTGTCAAACTCATTTCTTCATCTTCGCCTTGGTCTGCCGCGATGTCGCCATGCGTTTAATGGGACCCAAAACTAAACCTACGTGTCAATTTATAGTATTACCTCCTAACCTTTTTAAGACAGAAAATGTTTTCTTCGGCAGTTAGGAGTTAATGGCACTTCGCCTGTCGATATTATGTATGCGTCAAGCGCAGTATCTTGGGTAATACATAACGTTACATGCGGCCTAGTTACATAATACGCGACTGATCGATAATGATTGTGTTAACAGATCTATGTAATACAAGTGCTTTGTTTATGTGTTTTGGTTCTTAAATGTGGTACAAGGCCGGAGTTTGATATCTTATTGTTGTTGTTGTTTGTATTAACTAGCTTTTTGCTGTGACTTTGTCTGCAAACTGTATTTGGGTATCTGGGCATACGTTTTATTAATAGTTTTCCCTGTAAAATTTCTTTTGTTATATGGAACAAATGCCTATTTATTCTTCACAAACCAGCTAGAATGTGTCAGTAGCTCGACCTTGGTAAAACAATTTTGTCGATAATTAAGTTATGTTGTTTTTGTAAATTTAGTTTAGGTTACGATGGGGCTGACATGCTCATTGAAATTAAAATCCCTAAAAAAAAAAAATGAAAAAAAAAACTCAGCTAGCAGGAAAGAAAAACATTTTATTGGTCGGAAAGGCCGAAAAGTATAAAAAAAATGTAGAAACATTTAATGAAAAGAATGCGCCACTTAGGCGAAAGCAACTACTGACTGGATTCCGAACAGCAGGAGCCGGCGACGCGGTAGGCCCAGAAGGAGATGGCGTGACAATTTGGACTCCTACCTTGAGGATTGGCCAGAAGTGGCTAGGACAGAAAAGAGTGGAATAACGGAAAGGAGGCCTTTGCACTGCAGTGGGACACAACGGGCTCATAATAAATAATAATAATAACAAATGCGCCACTTCCGAGCAAAACGGTCGAACGCCCAGCATAATGCCGTGACCACAACGCAAAAAGTGGCGAGTCTACGGCGCTGGTTTTCAACTATTAGGTATAGTAATACAATGGCTTATATTAAAGCTATATTCTGTGTTTTTCAGGAAAGAATTCCCCAGAGCGATAGCGCCGCGCCGTCTACAGTTGACGGAGGCGCTTGCGCAGCCTGTCTTCGAGAAGCTAGTCGATGAATACCTCAGACATGGACTACATAAAGGAATACCTCCCCTATTTGTTGATCTCAGGTACCTATTAACTTGATTTTGAAGTTATGTAAGATGGCAGATATCAGATCCTTCTAGTTCACAAGGAATTAAACACTAAAACTATATCTGGCACTCGTAGGACAATAAACTGCCAGCAAGCTGAGTAGCAGGTATTTTTGTCACAGAATGAGCTATTCATACAGTACATAATACATATGGTACTAAGTACACACACAACACATAGTGTGTGTACGAGTCCACACACAATACATGGTATAGTGTTCAACATTAGACCTTAGTGTTCAACATTAGATTTCTTGCATGTTGTTCTTGAAATATTTGTAGTGTGCAACTAGCTATATCAATTTTTTTTTACTTACATTTTCGTAATACCAATTAAAAATGCTGTAAATGGTTTATTCGAAATAAATGCTATGAGTTTGAGCTGGACGTGTTTGGTTCTGACGAATGAAAAGGAAAGCGATGTCGTTACTTGTCTATTTTGTAGACAATGCAAATCTCTTTTGTGAAAAATGCATTAAGTTATTCTATAGTAAATAAATTTCTTGTTTCAGACCACACAAATTTTATTACATAACTAGTTTTTGTCCGCGTACATAAAATTATAGCCTATGTCACTCAGGAATAAAGCAGCTTTCTATCGGCGGACCAGTACTTCCAGAGATTACCTCCTACAAACAAAACAACAACAAAAAAAAAAACTTTACCTCTTTATTATATTAGTGTAGATTATTATCACTAAAGTTTTGTAGGTATCATTACAAAAGTAACTAGTGCGATTCACCATCAACGATTGCATCACTGTTTACCATCAGGTGGGATCGCAGTCAAGTACTAGTTTCATAAAAAAAAATTACTAAAAGTCAACACTTAAAGAAACAGCCTTGTTGGCAGTTATATTTTTGAGCCGTTTGGGGTTGAAACTCTTGGGCCGTGGGGTCCGAGTGCTCATATGCTTTTTAAAGATTTATCCAAACGCTTCGATGACTCTTCGCGTGACCCAAAGGCCTACCTCGGTCAGAGATTAAGCATTGCCATACAACATGGCAATGCCGCCAGCTTTTTGGGCACACTTCCAGTCGACACACAGCGATGCGGAGGAGTTTTTTGACGTCATATTTAGTTAGGCCTAGTGTATATATTATTTTTAATTATTTAAGTTTATTTTATAATTTAATTAGTTCCAAATGTACACTTAAATATTTCTTTAATCAATTCCAGGTCGTTATACCAGGACAAGAGTAAAGCAGAGTCAATAGAGAAATTAATCCTCCAATATATGGAGAACCTCACCAAAAACGGCACATTCGGTCCCGACGCCAGTGAAACCAAACAGCCGGCCAGCGCGTTGTTATGGGCGTATTACTACGCGGCACAACACTTTGACTATAAGCAGGAGACTGATCGAGCGCTTCACTATATTGACGCGGCTATCGAACATACGCCCACGCTTATAGAACTGTTTATTGTTAAAGGAAGAATTTATAAGGTTAGTACAGCTTTGTAAAACACGTCATCCTACGTGGCTGCGGTTCAAGTGAATTTTACGCGATGCGGCGGCTAAGTCCTATTATGCAAAGTGTTTCAGCTACAATTTATTTATAATAAGCTACCGCATCGTAAGATTTTGCGTGAAAATATATAACCAACTAATCGCGTCCTCTTCGTTTCGCTCATTGCTGCACCGCACCCACTTGCAATTGGTCACATAGGCGATCTTCAATTGTTTATTCCGATCGCGGCGTTTTGCTTCGCTATCGCAATTTATCGCCTGTGTGGGCGGCCCTATACAACGTAAAGGCGCTTTCAATTTGACGGCTAGCTGCGGTGCGTTAGTCGCACTGCGTACGGACGATCGTATTTTTCATACAAAGCGCGCGGTGCGGCAACCGTGCGGCCAACGGTCGACAACAGGACGGCAACGTCACGAGAACCATGTGTTCAATTCGGGGTTGAACAGCTCATCACTGGCGTACCAACGCACGACAGCCAGATACGTTTTCAATTTAGGCGCTTGTTGTCGGACTGCTAACGTACTGCAGCTGGCTGCGGCACGGTAAACGTGCGGCTGCAGACCGGTTGCAGTACGCATAAATTGATAGCGCCCTTAGATACTTGTGATATATTCTCATAAACTTACGTTATTTGTTCTTCAAAAACGTATTTGCAGTACACCCATCCTACTCACCCATCTAACTACTACCATGAGAAGCAAACTGGGCACATATGGAATGTAGGAATAGGCATCAAACAATACCATGTCCTAACGAAAACCTTGATCACTTTTGAACTTTGTCGCATTAGCTCCTTACTTGCCAATTTGAGAAGCTCTATGACATTTTGTTATTATGAATTCATTCGTGCTGAAAAATCTCGCCAACAACTTGGTGACCACACTAAACGCAGATTATAATATCACGCTTTAATTATTTTTTTTACTTAGTTCTAAATACGATCAACATTTTCACAGGCCGACTAAACCACAAAATAGATAGGTACAGAAGACAATCTCATGTATGTACTTCACTTTTGATACCTACGCTCAAAGGTCGCGCTAGGGTGGCCGTCCGGCTGCGAGATGCGCCCGTCCGGTTACCTACCAAACTATTCTGTGTTACAGACAAGTAAATACCTACATAACTGAAACAACTGGTACTAGCTTAAAAAATGATATTCTCCATTTAATTCTAAATTTAAACATCTGTCCAATGAACAGTTAAAATAACATTTTTTTTTTTGCACAAATATTGTACAAAAAAGGTTTACAGACGCGCAAATAGTACTTGAGCTGGCAGTGAGCCGAGATATCGTGTGCGTTGCTTGAGCGCGCTTTGTAATGAGATTGTCTTCTGTACCTATTTTGTGACTAAACGTCACATAAAGTGAACCAAGTCCATATTACATTGCAGCATGCAGGCGACCCTGTATCAGCGTACCAATGGCTAGAAGAAGCACAGGCGATGGACACGGCCGATCGCTACGTGAACAGTAAATGTGCGCGCTATATGTTACGTGCGGGTCACGTGAAACGCGCTGAGGAGATGTGTGCCAAGTTCACTAGAGAAGGTACTTTATTTTTTAAATCTGCAGTCGGTTATCTAGCCATAAACCCCTAATCTTAGCTTGACCTATCAGCAATAAAAAAAAAGAACTCACAAATTTATTCAACTTTGTGAGTTCTTTTTTCGGTAGTATCTCCGAGTATTATACGTATCGGCATGGATCTTGAGCGCTCGGCGTCAGAGTGGGGAACGCTTTGCGCATTCCATACATTGGCGAGCCGATCGAAGTCGTTGTTAGATACATGCAGCAAGCGTAGGAAACGAATCACGAGTGACGTCTATGAAGCGATGGCGCGGTGAGCCAATCACTGACGCTCCCCGCCCCCGGATCTCACTTCAAACCACTAAATAGGCCCGATAATTGACTTCTGCGCAACTTGAAGCCTCAAGATTGGTGCCGGTATCTATACGATTTAGTGGACGTAATTACAGAATACTCCATATAATACTCTATATACTGTTTTATCCCTTATTAAAAAATATTATAAATATGTTATCCATAATTGCAGGTGTGCCGGCGACAGAGAACCTGAACGAGATGCAGTGCATGTGGTTCCAGACGGAAGCCGCAGCGTCGTATAAGCGGTTACAGCAATGGGGCGAGGCCCTCAAAAAGGCACATGAAGTTGATAGGGTATGTCACTTATTTGTTTAAATTTTATTTGAGGCACTGGTATATGGGGTGAGGTTTCCCTAGAAAAGTCAATATTCCTATACCCTATTTGCGTTAATAGAAATTTAAAGAAACCTTTTTTTACTGTTTGTTCAACCGATTTTAACTTCTATTTCGTAGGCATAAGGATGGCATTAAAAGCAAACAAACTTTTAATGAAAAACCTTTTTTCATAGCAAGTTTTTATAGTTCGGTATACCTATATAATTAATACTCGTCAAGACGAATCATACGAGCCCAAACTCGATGTGGTTGTGTCGTTTTACTACCAAGTTCCTATAGCCACCTTCCGGTTCCATCATCAGAGCAGCTCCATGTAAAAATAATTTTGCATTGTCATCTAATTTACACATGCATGCAAAATTTCAGCTCAATCGGTAACCGGGAAGTGGGTCAAATTTAATTAACAAGATTTCATTACAGACAAACATTGAGACAGGTGACACTAAATAAAAGCTTGTAAAAAGTGGTTACAATACCAACTATTTACTCCAATCGCCATTTGTCATGCTATCAGTATACTATATGCATTGCCTGTAAGGCCGTCTGTCCACCGCACGCCCGTCACCCGAGCGCATCTTGAACTTAAACTCGGCCCGAAATAATCTCGTTCTCGGTGACGTCCCGGTGACGGCGGTGGTGGACAAACGGCCTTAGGCGGTACGAAGTTCGTCGGGTCAGTTAGTTTTGCAATAAATTGCAAGCATTTTGTTGTGCCGCATGTCTTTCTTTACTGTGCCGTTCAACGCTGACCGCGCTTTAGATCATGTCACGGCCTTAACCGCGCAGAGATAGCAAATAATTGAAATTAGAACACAAAAAACGGCGAAGAATAAAACTCTTTTTTATAAAAAAATACGACTGACTTCAATAGCAAAACATTAAAAAATGTTTTATAGTGATTTATTTATTTGTATCGCCAATCGGGTTATCTCAGGTATGTGTAGAAATGTGCCGTTGCCGGCAATAATGCCGTGAAGTGGGAATATTGGTGGCAATATTGCCCGCTGTATGAATATTGGTGGCAATATTGCCTGATGTATGAATATTGGTGGCAATATTGCCAGCAATATTCCCAGATTGCCGGCAACGGCACATCTCCAGGTATGTGTGTAAAGTAGATAGTTTCTAAAAGATGCTTGAAATCTTATAATATTTGAGGAAGTTCTTCAATCCCATATGGATTCTATCATTTGGAAGATTAAACAAGATAAGATTAAGATATCAAACAAAAAAATACGACCAATTTGAGAACTTCCTCCCTTTCTTTGAAGTTGGTTGTTTGGTTGTTGGTTGGTTGGTTTTTTTATTAGCGATACTGACGAACGGTGTAGTAATACTATAATATGTAGTATGTTTTTATCCAAAATGAACGGGTGCATTTTCTGACGAGCTAAAGTATTAGTATATTTCGACTTTTTACAAAACATAACATTTACCAAAAACAAACCTCCAAGATTTCTTTGTTCTATCTAAAACATTTCAACTCTGTAATTTTCTATAGCTACCTACGTCTGTATCCGATCCCCACTCCTTACGCAATTGTACTATCGCTTTCTTCGCATAGACTTCGTGGTATTTAGAACGTTTAATTTAAATGTTTTTATTTTTCTATGAAAAACTTTTCTAAAAGTCATATAACAAAAGTTGTTGTTTATGATGTTAGTAACATAGTCCTGAGAGGTTGTAAGTGTTTTACAAATAACGCTGTATTGTTTAGGAGTAAGTGTAATAAAAACTAAGCCCCATAATTTTATTGACAGCATTTCTCCGAAATAATGGAAGACCAATTCGACTTCCATTCGTACTGCATGCGCAAGATGACGCTGCGCTCGTACGTGGGGCTGCTCCGGCTCGAGGACGTGCTGCGCGCGCACCCCTTCTACTTCAGGTGCGCGCGCGTCGCCATCGACGTCTACCTGCGGCTCTACACGTCGCCGCTGCAGGACGCGCCGCAGACACAGGAGCCAGATACAGGTCAGTGCTACTATAACTTTTTTACTACTACACACACACAATCAGTACGCACAATGCTGCCCCCGTTGGTAAAAAAGACGCATCTAAAATTTTTTCCAGTCTAATTATATACATTGCCGGAATCAGGACATAATGGCGCATCTGCCTGTATTTTTTATATTTTGCTAACTTTCTCCAGTGCGGTTTTAACACAAGGAAAAATGGCCCGATTGCCTGTTTCATTCATTAAAACATTTTTTATCCGTTTTCGTTTTTGTTAGATACGTCTTTTTAACTATCAGGGGCAGAATTAATATAGACAGTTTTATTACAAATAAAGGAGAAACTGACTGACTGACATATCAACGCATTTACATTTTAAAAGCTTGCAGTGTCGAACCAGTAAGAATCTAATCTCTCACTAGTAAAATTGTTCTTACGTTTTGTATGTTTAAATTGAAACAGCGCTTTTAGCTTATGGAGATGTCTCGAAATAGTACATTGATACAAGTTTGTCATTGTGACCGACTTGGAATTCGGTTGGCGGTGTTATGGAGCTAAGGGCTGCAGTTAAAAATTTTGCACGTGTTTCAAACTTAATCGTTTAAAAAAAACGCGCAAACACGCCCTCCCGCTCCACCCTAGTTTGGGTGAAGTCGTTAGATGATTTGTAACCAACACAAAAAAAAAAATAGCTTCATCTGATTAGACGAAGGCTGACCTCGACAAAGATAGGGAAAAGAAAGGCTATTGGTAGATTGATTTTAGCTTAGGGGTATGTGTCAGTTTCGCAAACAGATTATCATTTACTAGCTTCTGCCAGCGGTTTCAAAATAAAAAGTTAGTTTCTCCATATTGCTAAAAAAATTATGAGTTTAAATGTGGATGGATGGAGGGGGAGAGGGAGGCTAACAAAAGATGGATGGATTGTGTGAGAAGTGATATGAAAGAAAAGGGAGATGATGATAGTGTGACGAGTGACAGGACAGAATGGAAGAAAAAAACGTGTTACGCCGACCCTAAATAAAACGGGATAAGGGCAGGAAGAAAAAGTTTCTCTATATAAACTTTCCCCCTAAAGTGGGTGAATTTTGGAAAAATTTCTCTGGTGTTCGCCTCCGTAAAGGAAACTTTATGCAAAATTTCACGCTCCTAGTAGTTTCGGCTGTGCGTTGATATGTCAGTCAGTTTTTCCTTTTATATATATAGATAACTATTACTTGCGTTATGTTAAAATAGAGAGAGAGAGAGAGAGTAGAGAGCAGTGGTGGCCGAGTGAAAACGACCCCGACTTACGAGTGGCTCGTCGCGGCATCAAACACAGTCAAGCGCATTACTTTATGCAACTTATGCTTTCAAAACGATGAAGGAAAACATCGTGAGGAAACCGGCATGTCTTAGAACCAAAAATTCGAAGACATTCATCCATCAACACGCACTGGGCCCGCGTGGTGGATTAAGGCCCATTCCCT
Organism: Mythimna lalbum; assembly: GCA_949319445.1. NCBI lineage: Eukaryota > Metazoa > Arthropoda > Insecta > Lepidoptera > Noctuidae > Mythimna > Mythimna lalbum. The sequence continues at coordinate 9,774,613 of OX439357.1, read as the reverse complement.
CTCCTAGAGAGGAGGCCTGAGTCAAACATTATAAGCCCGACTATCCTAGTAATATTATAAATGCGAAAGTTTGTATGTATGGATGGATGTATGTATGGATGTATGTATGGATGTATGTATGGATGTATGTATGGATGTATGTATGGATGGATGTATGGATGTTTCTTACTCTTTCACGCAAAAACTACTGAACGGATCTCGATGAAACTTGGTACACGAGTAGACCATATCCCAGAATAACACATAGGATACTTTTTATCCTGGGATTATGTACGCGGGTTAAGCCGCGGGCAAAAGCTAGTAAGTTATAATACATTATATATTGTTGAATTTAAAGTTAAACAATGCAAGTCAAGTTCAGCATTACTCATGAATATAATTCATTCATATTCATAAGTTCTATGTTACCGCTAATACGCGCGACTGAACAGAATTCATTTTGTAAACAACCTCTACTGGCAGAAATCCCACATGTTTTTGTTATGAATATATTCGGAACGAATGGCTAAATAGGTTTGTCAAAACAAGGTTAGTTTCTAGGATAAACTTCATCTTCTTCATTATATCAGCCGAAAGACGTCCACTGTTGGACATAGTTGGTGTACTGGACACTCTTTTTTTATGTCTCTAATTTCTCATTTTATTAATTGCCATGCATACCTGTTATTTGCATGGAAATGTCATTTTTTTTTTATGTAAGTTTTATTTGTACTGTAAGTGATTGTGTTGTTGGTATGCTTATTACAAATAAATAAATAAATAGGCCTCCCCCAAGCGTCCGGTCGTGCGTTGCCACGACGACCGGTCTTGGGCGTCACGCATCCATCGGATTCCCGTGACCCTGACCATATCATCGGTCCACGTTGTGGGAGGCCTTCCAACGCTGCGTCTTCCGGTACAAATCGCCACTCCAGAACCTAAATGGAGTTAAAGAATCGGAATATAGTTAAGATTCGTCATTGTAGAACCTCGAATCGATGTGTCATCTTTCAGACTAGATTCTAGGAATTAGTATTTTACTCGAAGCAACCTTGTATTTGACCTCTCCATTCCAAATTTAGTGGTAATACTAAGTTACATACAAGAATTGTTAGAGTTTTAGCTTTTTACTAGACTTCTCATTCATGAAATTTCGTCTTACGTTCAAATATTTTGTAATTTCTGCTCCATTTTGCAGTTTGTTATTAGTATGACCTTTTTCATTGATAGATTTTACCCAGAAAGACGGCTGCACAAGTGACCTAGTTTTTTTTTGTTGGGAAAGCATCAAATATACTCTCCCACTCTTGGTGAAGCGTTTCGGAATGTCAGACTTTTACTGACTATAACCTACTCATGTGCCTTCAGTTGCCCTTTGAGCTCCAGGGCCGCAGTTACGAGGAATCTCACAGCTCAGCAGGTTATTATTATTTGAATTTCTGTCTTGTATTTAGAAACTTAGAAACAGCTGTTGCATACAACTCTACTATATACATACTAATAGTAAATTATTTTTTACCTATTCATAGCTCTCTATCACTCAATACTCGGTCGTTGAACTAAATAACCACCTATAAATACTAAATTTTATCTGCCAGACTATTAATATAACAGTAAATTAACTGCCATTTACTTTCATAACAAGTAATAGTTACCAGGACCGCAATAGATTAGAGAAAGTGACCAAATGACCTTCTGTCCTGTTAGGTCAAGTTGCAAACGTTTTTTTATGATACACATTACCGAGTAATTGTTCTAAGGTAGCAGTTTTCGTCCCTGGCTTAGTTTACTATCGATCATTCAATGCTTGAACAACGGCTGCTAAAAAGTGACCTGAACTATTTTTGCGTCATCAACTTGAATTAGTTATCATTCGTTGAGTAACGCCATTACATCTGGCATTAGATCGATTACTTGTTTCACTTAACAGTTTTTACTTGCCTTTAGTTCTTCGGGCCTATTATGCATTAATCGTTACGGGGAGGACGAAACAAAAACACAAATTTTATCATAACATTTTGTATTATTTTATTTCAAATTCTTTGTTTTAAAAGTAAAATACAAAATCACATTGATTCGTCATCAACTTTTTAAATAACAATTTTATACAATTAACAATTGCTGCCATCATTACATTCGATAACAATGCCACAATCATCGGCACTCATATCACAACATTCCTTATAGTTCGTTGAATACTGACATAAATAAATTAACTATCATTATGCATGCACCACACTCTTAGAAAATAATTTAATAAATAACGTATCAAAAGTAGAGCGTTCGTTTTTCACAACATCGCTTGAGAACTTGTTCTCACGTAAAGCTAAAACTCGCTGTTTAAATATTATGGCAACGCGGGCCATCCCGCTAGTCTCTTACACTACTTAGGACACTTTAACATCACATTTGCGCTTTTATTTACACGGCGCGTCGCGTGCGGGCGACGCTTTCAGTTCAGACTAGAGCTTTGGTTTCACCGGCCGTAGCCCGGCGATCGGTACCTCTCGCGGGCCGCCTGCGCCGCGGCTTGCGGCGTCAGGAAGTACACGTGTGCTCCCTCTCCAGGAAGCCTGTAAGAGACGAACGAACCGGGCCTTCCTTCGCCCGCCGTGTTCACCGGCCCTATCCACTCCGCGTCAGGGTTCACCGGTGGCAGCGGCCTCTTGTAGTTAACAGCCGTGTCTTCCACTAATGACGGCCTGTTCAGGTCATACTGCTCGCCTGTAAACTGAGGCCTTTGCACTTGCGTCGGCGCTCTGTACTGCTGTGATGTCCTGTAGCCAGGGTTCGCTATAGGGATGAACTCGCTGTCAGGATTTATCGTTGGTCGTGGATAACGATCATTGACTAACGTATCGTGTTCTAGAGACGGTGGTTTCTGTTGTACGAGCTCAGCGTTCACTTGTGGCACTGATTCACTTTCTGGGTTAACTGTAGGCCTTGGTAGATGGAAGTTAACAAGAGTATCTCTATCCAAAGACGGTGGGTTCGGGCTGTTGTTCTCGACGATATCGTAGGCGTATTGCAGATTTATGTTATTGTTTATCGGCGTCCTGACAGTATCGAGCGGAGCTGTCACAGCTAATCCGTTGACATCGTGAGTGTTGTCCTCTAACTTCTTACCGAACACGTCAAACGAGTTCTTTGTTATGTCATCGAAGTATGTCTCGTCCTGTTTTGTATAATACCCTTGGCTGATCGGGTTTGGCGTTGTGTTTGGATACCTAGATACATGATGGACAGGCGAAGGTTGGTCGCTCTGTATCTGATGTCTGTTTTTCTTATTCCGAACATCCTTCGGGAACTGAGCGTCGTCATAGTCTTCTTCGTATGTTTTCGTTGTAGGATAGTATCTGCTGGAAGTCGGCGACTCTGTCGTCACTGGCACGTTTTCGACCAGGTATTGATGATTGTAACCAGGTGAAACTGATGGTGTTATAGCATTAAAGTCATTTGCCACATTGAAAGGCTTGCTATAGCTCACCATAGGCCTGAAAGGTTCAGGGTCCAATTTAGGTGCACGGAAAGGTAATTGTTCTGGCCTCGGTTGAGTTTGGTAGGTAAACTGATAGACAGGTCGGCCAGTAATAGCTTTTGGTTTGTGCGTATGTGGTCTGTGAGAGTGCGATTTAGGTCTCTTTGTCGTGAAGAAATCAATAGTCTGTTGTATATCAGCGATTTGTTGATAGAAAGCTTCTGGCCTCTGTTTCTGCTGTTGCACATAGACTGGTTGCGTCCTAGGTTTCTGAATACTAAAGTATTCTTGTGTAAGAGTTCTCGGCCCCTGCTTTTGTGGCCACAGGAACAATGCATCAGCTTGGTCAATAGCTCCGTAAGAAATATCCACTGCTGGGTTAAAACCTGTCTGAGTGTTGACATTCTGCTGTTGTGGGTAAGGCGTTTGGTTGACCGGTACTGTTTTGTAGTAATTCCTGCCGTCGAAAAATGTGGCTGGGGATGGTGAGGTCTTTGGCTGCTCATCATAGAAGTAGTACGACGTAAACGCATTGTCATTGGTTGGTTTTCTACTGTTGTAGACAGGTTGCAGTTTTGTAGTAGGTACGTCGTTCTGAACATTTGAATAATGTGCTCTCAGCGGTACTTGCGTTGATGAGATATCATTTGAGGTCACTGTAGGCCTCAATGGCACGTCATATAGTATATACGGTTTCTCCGATGTCGTCGGTACTTTGTTGTTATATACAGTTTCTGGATAATCGTAAATAACGGACACGGAGAGAGGCTTCGATGTAACCTTCGTTCGTGTTTTGTAAACAGGTTTATCTGTCTTCGTCCTTGTTGTATTTTCGTCTGGCAGGTTATGGACTCTTACGGGATGTCTCGACGGTATACGTTGCGGCTTCCTTGTTTTCAAAGTAGTCACGATCTCAACTGGTGGTGGTGTCGTGATCGTGGTAGGTATTTCAGTAGTGCTTGGCGCCTCAGTTGTGGTAGGTCGTGTCTTGTACTTAGTACGCTGCACGGTATGCGTAGGCGCCGGTCTCGTGGTCGTCTTTATCCTTTTGTATGTGGTAGACGGTCTAGCGGTGGTAGTCTTCACAGCCTCCGTCGTGCTCTCCTCCAATGGAGCAAAAAAGTCTGGTGGAGGAGGCAGTACTATTCCAGGTACTAGTGGGCCCGCAGGCACTCTATTGTTGTAGTCAGCGCGGTAGGAAAAATTGTAGGGCGGCGGATAGTAGATCGAAGGGTCGTCTTCGTCGTATAGGTCTGACTGGTTGCTCGGTGGTGGTAGAAACACTGCGCCCGGTGGAAAGCCTTCTGGAAAAGAGCCGTTCATGGATGGGAGGAAAGGGAATGCTCCCTCGCTCGCATTCCCGGGTAGGAATGGGAACGGAGAACCTGACTGCGGCGCTCCCCCGGAAGTAGCGTTTCCCTGATTATCACTCGAGGGGTAGGGCGCTCCCGATGGAAAGAGGAATGGCGGAGGAGGTAGAGGGCCTTCGCCCTCTCCTGTAAAGAAGGACGGGAAAAGGGACGCAGGGACACTGCCGTTTGGCGTGAGGAAAACGAGCGGTCCGTTGTCGGAGAGTCGTACCGGAAAGGGCGGTGGCACTTTGGGTTTCTGCGGTAACTTTACTTGCCTGTTAGGCGCTTCATAGCTGTCGATCGGTGGCCATGGTCTACCTTCAGCCTCTTGTGTACGCTCAGGGAATGATCCCCCTTTTAAAACTAATAGGTGATCTTCTGCTAGCCAGATTTCATCTTTCTTGAGTCCACCGAGACTTTGAAGGTTATCTTTTGTTCTGGTCTCCGCGTTTGGCTCGTAGCTAACAATTCCAGGTCGTTTAGGAGCTTTGGCGAATATTTCATTCTGAATTAGACCATATTTGCCTTCGGCCACCTGATCTGCTAGCGTCTTTTTGTCTTCATCGACCTCCTTAGTCTTCGGAGCGTCTTTTCCTTCGCCGGCGCTGGACATGAGCATGCCATCATCCCATATCCCTTGATTCCATCCCACGTTGCCACCTGACTGGTCCGGCGCGATCACACCTACGAATTTACCGCTCGCGCTCTTCTCGTTATAGTTTAAAGAGTTTTTCGCGGTTCCGTATTCTTTTTCGGGTTTTATCTTGAGATGTCCGCCGACAAGACGTTTGATAGTTCTTTGTGACTCTGCGTGATCGCTGTCGGGCGCCGAGCCGCCGAGGGAGCGCTGATCGCGCACGAACGAGTCAGGCGGCAGCACGTACGTGGGCACGAGCACGCTGGCGCGAGAGCACGCCCATGTCAGCGCCAGCACAAGCGCTAGGGCCGCCCCTCTCACCATCTGAAAGTTTGGAAAACATCACTTCTTAGTTATATTGCACATACAGAAACACTTAAACACAACACGTTAGTTAATCCATAAACTTATCTAAGTCGGGCTTTCTTTGTTAATTGTGTAGTACGCTACGTAGTCGTTCATGAGCGCGCAAAGTGAAAGGACCGAAGGAGACAAAAGCGTTGGCCGGTGGCGGTGTTTCGGGCACTGGCGAGCCGCGCACCACCACCCGCCTTTTATTAAGTTTTGTAGAGCGACCACCTCCGACCCAGCTGGCATTGAGAATCAAGCGTTTAATTGGAAATTGAATGGCGAATTAACGACCGCCGCGAGACAGGAAGGCCGCAAGGCCTAAATACGAAAAAATACAAGTGTCGCGCTTAATTTGGCTCTATTTACGTATTGTTTAGTATATATCACGCCAGAGCCTCATTGTTGTACAGCGGCTGTGTAACCTCAAGGAGAAATGTTCATTAGCCTAGTTTGCAACCGCTAACTACATAGAAATCTTCGAGAGTTTTGAAACAATGATCGGATATTTTTTTTCAATTTCAATCTGCACGAGCACTGTAACGTAATCTTCTTGCCGCAGTCACGAAATTATATTCGTACTATCTTTATTATTTGTAACACCGTTTATTGAATACAATGAGAATATCAGCTAATGCAGTGGTTGTGGGGGAGAAATTGCTACTAAGTTGTTACGAAATAGGCCTAGCTTAATTGTAATGAAAACGTCGGGTTGAACTATACCGAACTGAATAATGGCCGAACTAGATATGGAAGTATTAGGGCAGTGAAGGCAAGTCGCCCGTGGTGTCCGGTGGGCGTGGCCGGGCTCTGTGAAAGGCACGGTCACCCAACTCGATTTCGCCTTCGATAAAACACGAGCCTAACCCGCTTTGTAATTGTGTTAAGCTATGCACCGAACCTGTAGTAGATCATAGAACGGCGAGGCGAGGGCGGTACTGTGCCGTGCGCTAACGCCTTGCAATTGCAACGCTGCACTCCATCGAATCTTTAATTGGTTTCGATTGTGCCGCAATCCGACTAATGATATGACTAAAACTGGTAATTTTTTTTCTTAAATTCTAGTGAGGTTTAGCTACCAAAGAATGCTTGGCAAGATTATCGTCGTGAAAGAGGGAAACGCTAACGCTTATTAGCCACGTGATTCATAAAGAACAACCTTGATTCGGTTTATGATCATTGGGTACGTTTAACCGGTGTCGCGCGAAGTCTGGTTGGGCAATACTTGCCGTAACAGTCACCGGTTCTTTCCTTTCAGAAATCTATAAGTTGTAACATAACAAACCGCCGATTGAATGCACGTAGCAACAGACAGGTGAGCCGTAAAGTTCACAGCGAATACACCGACTTGACATTTGGCCGCGATGCTGAGGCTCATCGCGGTTACATCCTTTCGTTTGCGATACCCAGTTTGCCTTCGTAAAAATAGTGTCGCGATTGTTAAAGCTTTGCGCTCTAACAAGACCGTGTGCATTGTTGCCGTAATTATTTCAAATGAGCGATGGAAACTAAGACAAGCGTATGGCCTTGCTCCGCAAGGTGCCCGATTTTTTTTGCGGTCAGTACAAAACGTGAAGTGATTAACCAACGACTAGGCTGGGAGTGTCACGGTGGCCGGTGCTTTCAACAATGCCGCCAACCTTGCCGGCGTGCCCCGCGGAATGAACGCGGCACGACAATTGTGTATAAAGTTTTTCGTATGTGAATAAAAAAAAGCTTTCTTCACGTTCTCGTTTCATAGTGACGGAGCGTTGGGAAATTCTCTCGACTGATGTATTGTTGACGATTTGTATTCAGAGCTCGGCCCGTGCACTCGGCGCTAACTTTCCATCGGCCTTTGTTTGTGTTGACTCGAGTTTAACTGCCAGGACACGCCGATTGCCACGTTTAACTGTATCCTCCACACTTTCCAATAACAAATAAATAACTATAATAACTATGTTGCCTTCTTAAATTGTTGTTATGCGATCGTCAGATTATTCACAACTAACTCTCAAAGTGCGTACGAAGGCTGCTTATTTACGTAATTACCGAGATAAGTCCCCTACAAATTAAAGTATATACGTTTGTAGCGGTAGGTAATTGCATGCATTGATCTCCTTGAGTTTACGGAACGACGGAAAGCTGGCCGTTTATTTATTACAAACTATAACCGCCTATTTGCGACATAACTGTTTGTTGACCACTCCTTAGTGTCCGGCACGCGTGTGTCCAGAAAATTGCGTAATGTATAATAATAATGATTGCGATCGACAATCAATAAAACGGGTCTTACATACGTCTGGTTTGTCGCGAGATTATGAAACTGTATCGAATCGAAGTCTTCACTGAAACCAGCGTTGCGGATTATAACGTTACTTGTCTCCTCAAGACATGTTTATCAAGACGAAAGTAAGTGGTTTATCAACGGGACGTCGTGTGCGCATAATGATAATATATTTGCGATTAATGGTAAGATTTAAAACAGCAAAGGTTACAGATCAAGACTGTAATGCGCTCGTGATTCATTAGTTATGTTATTAAGGTTGTGGCTGTATGATTTTCTGTTGATTTTAATTCGAGTGTTGTATAGTTGATTTTCTTAGAATCCTGTTAAATTATTTTAGCACAATAACGTTTAAGTAAACGGTTTAATTGGACTACCTACTGTACGACTATTGCGAAACAACAAACTAAGCATTGGAACATTTTTAAACCGTGCATGGCAACCTTAATATGATGCGCAAGCGCAGCCTAGCGCGTGCCGTTTGATTGATCAACCAGCTCATTACACTTCCTTTTATTTTTAAACTACCTAAGCTCTTAAACTGTCTGCCTTTTGTTCCAATTAAAATTAACTACCCAGACCATTGTTCAGATATAAAACATAAAACTCTTGCGCAAATCATATAAATGAAATACGGTTCATTAGATGATATTAATGAGCAGCTGCACAGTTTTATTAATGTTTCAATTATAGTTACTTTTCTCAATGATTCTATCATAATCGAGAAAACTGTTATCCAGTTCTTGTTAAATACAATAAACAGCAAGCCAATACCATTTCAATACGACCTATAAAACATTATCGCAAGCACAAAGGTATTCAGCATATCAATTCATAGCATTAAGACTATTAAGTTCTATTCCTTTAATGTCAGAAGTTACGTTCAGGTATGCAAGCCACGATCCACGAGAAATGTTAAATAGTGTCAGGGCGAGAATTTATAGCAATTAAGTGTATAGTGGACAAGTGGCTTGGTCAAGGTGGTACCATCTTGCAACTTGTTTTTATCAAATGCATCCATCTTGAATTGTGTTATGTCATCTGAATTCCGTATTTGTAGTATTTGTTTTGGTTTGTTTATATAAGGAATAGGTTTCTAGAAGGCTAGAGAGAACTCTATCACTGCGAAGCTACAATATCAATATTTAAAATCCAATGTCTGATCCATTTGAGTTGTCCAATTTAGAAATTGAAAAAATCGAGCACTTAAAATTGACGGAAGCGTTCAATAAGTAGTAACGTTAAAATTCAACATAACCTTGTCTCAAATACAAAAAACTGGCCAAACATCAGAACCGTATTATAACGACCGACTGGATTTACGTCATTATAAGGTTTCATGTTATATTTGTGTCAATTATTATCTAGCAGATTTTCAAATTAATTATTAGTTACTTAGTCTAATGTCTCACGAATTTAGTGTATTACTGCTCTTAGACGTGCCTTATTATAATCAAAGCCTCCCAATTAAAAGACCTTGCATTTTAATGTGGGAATTCTTTTATGCATTCCTCTACTTGTTAGTTCTAATTTAGATTATCTTTATTTAGAAACTGATTGCGTAATAAAATGTTTACTTTGTGCAAAATATCTCCGCGAGTATTGCTCAATTTCTGTGATCCTAGTTGCGTGGGTTCAAACTGCTCGATGTTAACTGTCTACTCAGTAATTATCGTGACCCATTGTTTAATCATTGATTGTTTATTCTCATCGTACTCTGTACATATCGTTTTAAGTGTAAAACTACATTTCAAAACCTATGTCTTCATCAACAATCATTCGCATCTGGATTTGGTCGCAAATATTTGCCTCTATCATTGAAATATAAGGTCACAATTTTATGAAAAATCGATTCATCTCGATCGTGACCGGTTGCGCTCGTGGAGACCGCACGCGCCGTCTCGGGGCCATAATAGTGAAATATTCGAAACTATTTCTACTAAGTGTACTGTCATATAGACCATTGTTGGCGGATTAATGATTTATACCCATAGCTCGCTTTCAAGGTTCATTGCTTTGCTCTATATTGTGTCAGTTATGGCTAACATGACATATGTTACCTTAGTACACAATAAGGTCAAACCAAATCATTTTATCGACTCTAAAAATCACGGTATTGTCAATTTGAAAAAGCAATATGACAAATATAGCAATGATTTCAGATGCAATAATCTAGAAACTTCACGCTTGATTGAAGTTGATCTCTAACTATATAATCCAAAGGTAAGCTCTGGATTAACGACATTCTTTATTTAATGTTAAATCTTTTATTAAGATTCGATGCCCTCTACATGTTTTCCAGATAAAATACAGTTTATGCATACAATGTTAATCCCACCCTTGAGAATAAAAATAACCTTCACATCGATTTTATGTCCGAAGCTTCCGCATAGCCTGGCCAAGTAAGTCCGTTCGGTCCATATGGACAAAGATGTCGCATTAAGTCTATGTATTTTTCAAACTTGGCTATCTCAAACAGTCCTTGAGATGAAGTAAGTCGATCTAGCGTAAACGTGAACTATATTATTTCTGCTTATTAAAATGATGTTTTTTAATGTTTCGAATTGTAGCTTAAATTTTTTTTATCATTTTAAATTTTTACTGCGGTTTTCAAAGTTGCTACGTGATAAGATTTTGTATTCACAAGCGCTTTCCATTCTTTGTTTTAAAAACTTTCTTGTTCATTGTTTCGTAATTGGCTAGCAAACCTACCCGATGACTGTTCGTATGTAATCTTCAACGTAATTCTCGTAATTCGTTTACATGTCATCAGTAATTGCTATTACCGCATCTCCATTGCTTTTGTGTACTTTCCACGGTTTTTGGTTTTTTTTTGTTGTTGAATATAATGACTTAACAAATACGTGATCCTTGTTAACATGTTGAACTTGCCTATCTATGTTTTTATATCTCTAACGATGCCTTTTATTTGTTGTTACAGGTAAGAATTCATATCTGAACAACGCTTGCGCGGTTTCGGTAAGTAACATTGTATAGTAAGATCGGATCGGCTGTTGTGGGCGGTTCTTCTATTGCGCTCCTACTACCGGTGCAGCAAACATCAATTAACTGATTTCAGATAGATAATCGACGTTATTAGTTACTCCTTTATTGTTTAATATGGGGCGTCTCTTGTGCAATAAGTTTCAAATTTTTTTCCGCTGTTCTTGTTACCTTTTGGTGGTTTTCGGAGCGTGGCGGATAATAGGCAACCTTAGATTGCGCCCCGAGTCCTTCGCTTGGTGCCGTGCGAGGAAAAGCTGCATATTTTAATAGCTTATTTCGTAATACTTTTTGCAATGGCGGCGATCGCTTTAGCCGTCCGTATCTATCGGATTATCGGTGTCGGTGATTACCTCGGCGATGATTCTCCGCTTAGTTTTCGCGTTACGTGACAAAGGGTCTGTAATGACGGCTAACATTCGTCACGGCTATTAGCGATGCTGGTGCTGATGATGCTGACGATGCGGGCGCAACTAATTGCTGAGAGCGCGTCTATTGTTTAACATGTCACACCAGACACATTCAGAGTTGCTACATGCAAAACAAATTGTCATTGTTCTCGACTCTCTAAGTTTTCGTAGACCTTGCTCGCATCGAGATACTTGGCGACCGGTTTCTTACATGTTTTACCCTCTTTTTTGCTGCAGTATTATCGTGGACTTTTCATCATTTGAAGCCGGATGCGAATTTTTTGTTGACCGCCATAAGAGCTCATGACGTAATCTAATGTTTATATTACCGTCATTGAAATCAATTTCAATCGCAGGGAGATTTTTACTTGAGTGTTTTCACAAGTTCTGTCAACACCTGACAGTGCGTTGACACTGTATTCGATTCCGTAATAGAAATATTTATTTTGCTTTGGTGAAATGTTCAACGTTGACAAGATAACTCAATTGGAGCGAGGCCATTGCCAAACAACATAACATGGTTTTTAATAGAAATTTTATAAAGGATGGAAAATAATGCTCGATAGTATATAGCATAGTGAATTATTTTTCGCTTTCGAATCATTTTCTCTATAACTTTAGCTTAGAAAGTCGGAATGACGTACGGTATAATATTAAATCAATATGAACAGTCATTACAAGTACATCTTTTTGATTTTTAGAACGTAACTTTTCGCTAAGTAACGTAATTGCACGCTTTTCATTTAGATTGGATTGTATTCTTTGATTATTGTGCAAAGCTTCAAGATACTGATAGACAGAAATAAACTCAAGGCAGATGACTGGGTATGGCATTCCGGGATCGAAGAAGGTAAACTGGCTTCGTGCCGATGTGTCATCGTAATGCAATAGGACCTTTACGTACTACTGACTGCACTAACGCCTTCACATTGGCTGAATGTATGTTGTTTGACCCTTGACTTCTCCTCCGCAAACTTCTTTATTATTTCCGTTCGCTTACAACTTGGTTTAAACATAAGATAATAACTGGCTAGCCAATAAACCTGTATCTTGTTCAACTCGGCTGAATATTTCTAAAGTTATGATCATATCTGCGTCTGCATTCCACACAAATACCATTTTAATTGATAAATCGCGTAATCCGTGTAACAATGTTGATTGAACACGTTATACAAATGATGCTGCTTTGAGTGAACCAGTTGGTTTATTAGCATGTGTTGACGTATACACATGTCACACTAGTACTATATCAACGTATCGGTAACATTTTACTTTCTAATAGTACTAGTGTTAGATCTAGCAACTTTTTAACACACTTTTTCTCACCTAGAAAAGTTCGACTAACTTGTATTTCGCCGGAAATGTTAATATTTTGCCCCAATAAGATGCTAATCTAAATGTGATTACTGTACAAACTCATGGATATTAGTGTTTACGTCCGGGTTTTAATTGGCGTTTGTTTCTTGTTCACACGGTTTATCCGGATCGGTGGTTATGCGTCCATTTATTTTGATTTAAGTTATTCGCCATCGATTATATCCAAGTCCGCGTGCTTTGAGACGACTGTCGTAATTTCCGCAGTTTTAAGTTTATTAGCGTGTTTAATAGCATACAGCTCGGCTGTCTTACGAGTTACCGACAAATAGTGTTTATCTGTATGCGAAGCTTGCTAACATTACAGTTTGCTACGATTTAGTTATGTCATATGAAGTCCACGTTCGACTTTCGTAGCCTCGCGCCGCTTTCGACCGCTTTTATAGTACATACGTCTTCTTACGATCGGAAGACAGCTATTTGTCTGTCTGTTGTGATATAACGGAACATCAACACGAACACTTGATTTTACGTATGCTACATTTGTATGAGAGCAAAATTGAAGTGTGGCAGTTAGTTCAACTTTAATGTGGATGGTAACAAATAAAACTAAGATCAAGATCGATTAGGGATATTTACAAAATATTATTGCCCATTTATTAACAAGAATCAAATGTATTAAATCGAAGATGTAAGGTTGCATTTGAATAAATTTTCTCACATATTAAAAATCCTGTTTTTTTATCGCGCTGAATTTTTTCTTTGAAATCCAATTAGGATCCGATCGGTACGTGATATAACGTAACACGACAACATCGACCGTTTTAGAGGTTTATTTAATGGTAGGTATATAAAATAGTCACGTAATGACGTTGACGAATCATTGATTATACATTTTGCACGCGTACAAATGTAGGTCCGGCTGGGAGTTCCGTTAACTACCTTCACACTATTGACATCAGAATCTCCATTGATCGATCACGTAAACACAGCTAACCATTTTATTATGCTGTACTTTGCATCGACGGAATTACCCAAATACCGAATATTCTTCGCTCATTATAACGCCTTGGCTTCGACTATGACTAACGCGGTCTTAAGCTCGCGTTGCTGCAATTCAATTAAGCAAGGATGATTGTATTTCTTGTGCATCGACTCCATTAAGCTCGGAAGAAACCATTATTGCATCTTAGTTTTCACGTAATATCTATTTTGAGAACTTTTAACGTTTAACAAGATTGAATTTACAGTGAAGTATTTTCATTCATGACTTTCTGCAAATGTTTACGATTAATAGCGTGTGTCATGTTTTGATATCGTGGGTGTTAGGACGGCATTATATTCCACACAATAATAACCGGCTTAGTAATTACAGAACAAGTAGGCGAACTAGAAGCGTATATTGAATTTGGTCACGCCAGGACCACATTTTAAGGCTGTTAGGCAACACTACTCGCACAAAACGTTGAAACACTTTGTTTAAATGTTCTCACAGGTGTTTGTAGTGGCGTCATTGGGTTTTATGTCGAAGGCTGGTCGCTGTGAAACTTTGACTTTAATATTTGTGTCGTGATACCGGCTGCATTGTTTCTGGAGTCGCGCTTATTGTTGGTGCGCCGGCGCACCGTCTAGCCCGTGAGATCTGGGTCGGGGACCTGACTGGATGCATGCGATTGTCATACGCTCACTAGCTTACTATCAAACGCCTAACTTATCATCTTTATTACTATAAAGATTGTAAACAAACACAATCTTACGTTTTCTGTTTGGTTGAGGCTGCGGCTGTATACACTGTTGTTCGTCTTCAATCGCACATCACACGACGCGCTGTAAAGTCACTTCACTCTTGTTCTATTCACTGTTGATGTTCTAAGTCACTGCACATACTGGGGGTGTAGTGTCACGTTTGTCGCTTAGCGGTGGAATGTCGATAGTGTTGTGTCCCGAGGGTCACCGTGCCGGCTAGTGGTGGGGTGCACGTGTGTTCGGCAGGTCGCGCGGCGCATGAGTGGCCGCGGTGGTAGGGGGCGCCGGTGTAAATACGGCGCCGTAGCGCGTGCGCGCCGCCTACGCACACCGCCGCGCGCTGACACACACTGCGCCGTGTCGCGCTGTCGCGACACACTGACGACCGTACCTATAATGACGACTATTGACATCCAAATGATGGGAGAACCCTAACACCCTCATCTACATGCGGATGTATACAAATCACGTACACACCTGCCTCTAATCATGATGTAACGTTGTTTTTTATTGTACACACAAATACGAAAACAAAGGCGAATTTATCCAGAATTAGGTTCTCTAACAGCAATGCTTACTGTGAATAAGACCTTTACAAATTAGTAAAATACTTAGTACCTAACTAAGTATTTTAGTTTAATGCACTAACATCCTAATGACCCGATTATCATGAACGATGACTGATCAATTATATGTAAAAACTCGAACAAGAAGGGCTGACTGATTGACGTGACAGATTTATGATATGGATAAATAATTTGAATAATTTATGATGATGCGGACATAACTACTGAAAATACGTAATTTAATCTTCATTGAGTTGCTAGTTTTTACTACATTATGAGCAATTCATAAGTAATTTAGGTTTGAATTAATCTGCCATCAGTACAAATTTAGAATTTATTGATGTGAATGCGTTTAATCGCATTTTAAAAACATGAATATAATCTCTTTATATTTCCATAAATACACTGATTAGCATACAAAGATGAGGTCAAGTTTAAATTCCTAGCATAATCTAGAAGATTATGCAATAAGACATTATAAAAAGTCGAACACGACTACTAGAAATGATATAACATAGACAAAATAAAAGAAGCGTCTAGCACTGAATATAATTATACGAGTACGTATCATTATCGAAGAATCGCCAAACTTAACCCTGCAGTGGTCGCGCCCCTAAAAGTATCATGAGTGGTCGCGTGGACTACATACGTAATCCATACACAAATTGAAAAAACAAAAGATTTAATTACAAACTATTTATTTATGAAATGAAAATATAAACAATACAGTATTCTTAATTAAATATAATTATCACAACTTAATCACAAGCTCTGTGTTATAAATAATCAATAATATCAAAAATCTTCTCTTACATGGCACAAAAATCACATGGATTGTTTTTATTGAGATCACAATTTATAAAAATGGCAAAACTAATATCTAAATGTTATTTTCTGCACAGGACAGACACATAATCTTCAAATGATCCCCACTTACAAACTTACTGCACTTGGTGCACATCTTTCAAGTGCTTTTATTGCGCGCTCTTCCACAGTCATGGCAACGGCGCACAACATTGCTCGATGTTCCTTCCGCGGTAGTGGGTTGAGTTTCTGCATACGTAATACCAAGAAAATCTTTTATTCTGATTGTTAGAGTTCTTGGCAACGATTAATTTTCAATTCTCTTCTGCACCAGTGGTTTCATCAATGCCAGAGACAAGTCAATTAGAAACTCACGTCGGCTCACAGGTTCATAATTTCTGTTTGCTGTGTAAATGCACAATGCATTGAGTGCAGTCAGATTCAGCAAGCGAAAGAAAAATGTCATCTTCTTGAGTTTCTCGCTACATCATACATGAAACACATTTTATCCACCAGGTCGATTCCATTCTTAGTCCTATTGTACTAAGTTATAACTTCTTCTTTTCGTTTCTATGCTCTCAAATTATACTTTTTCTGAAGTTATAACTTCTGGCTTTCGACTATTTCCAGAGTCACCTGGTATGTCTTGCTCTTGCTCGGATTCCGATTGATGGTCTTCCTCTTTTAAAGTGTCAACTTCTTCGTCGGAGCTTGATTCAGCTTTATAAACATCATTTCCGACATCAGCTTCAGCCAGCCACGACTAAATTAGTGCATCACGTATATTGTCCATTTTATTTTCTAAAAACTAAAATCATATTTCAATAATATAACAAAACAAAACAAAATAAGGTATTATTTATCTAAAATAAACAAAAACAATAATAAATCAATGTAAAAAAAATACTTACGTAATTGGTCGCGCGGATTACACTTGTAGTCCACATTCTTTACTGAGCTCCTGTGACACAACCCCTCGAGTCCTACGCTTGCAAGGACTACGGGCGCGTCGCTCAATCATTCATTTGAAAGTACCTGGAGGCGCCACAAGTTAGCGCAAATCGATTGTTGGAAATCATCGATTTTGTATAGGTGGATTACATATGTAGTCCACGCGACCACTCCAGGGTTAAGTGGCAATGAGCAGGGCACAAGAACAGATGGTCGTTCGGGCCGAAAGGTTCTGGAATAGCGACCACGTACCGGAAGACGTAGCATTGGAAGGCCTACTACAAGGACCGATGTCCTGGTAAGGGTTGCGGGAATTAGATGGATGCGAGACGCACTGGACCGAGGATGTCTAACAGTGGACGTCTTACGGCTGAAATGATGATGTTGATGATGTATCATCATCTTCTAGCCCACTTGCCCTTACCCTAGGTCACTAGGAATAGGCTCAACACGTCTTTTTCTTCCATTTTGTCCTGTCAACCGTCACGCTGTCGCTGACTCCATTTTCATTCATATCTCTCCTCCATCCGTCATTTTTATAAATAACATAGATATCATATTTTCAGTAAGGACATTATATTACGAAATCAAAAGAATACTGTATTCCGTTTCCGACTTATGTGAGAAAATTATAAAATGTTTCAATAATGTGTCATTTCTTAGAATGTTGATACATTGGGTAAACCCAGAACTAAAGATTAGTTTAAAACGCCTAACCAAGGGAGAACCCATCCAAAGAAAAATGTCTCAAAACATACAAAAGAAAAACAGAAGACATTCTTCAAACAAATTCTTGTCTATATTAAGTAATCCTGACTATTTATAATTTTATAGACAGCCTTATTTAACTGGTCAACACGTGACGATATGCTATGACTAAGTTCAGTTCTATGTGACATCACATAAGCTAAGTGTCAAAGGGTCCAAGAGTCATACTTAGCCACTATGTCATCAACTCATCAGGGACTCGGACTTATGATAAATAAATTTTCTTGGAACCCAACGCAGCATGAATCGTATTCTTGTCAGCTATAAGTAAGTGTAAGGAGGCCATGCCCTTTCTTGGCTTGAAGGATGTGTTGTCACATAACTTTGTCTACTTCCTCATCTCTTAACCTCTGACCAAAAAGTCACTGCACTTCCTGCCTGCCAAAATCTACGGTGAAATAAGAAGGTAACGATTTCTATCGAGTGGTCTTTTTTTGAAAATAATTATAGCTAGCTAGAATTCTGTGTCACGGCTTGGTAAAGATATCTTCCATTTCGTTTTATGAAGACATCTAAGACGTCCCACTATCACCGCTGTGTTTGTTTAGCAGTAAACAAAACAATATCTATGTTTTTGTTGACAAAAGGCTCGTGACCTTGACCCCTGACTGTTTACGCTTCAATCTAGACACGGTCAAACTGCAGCTCTATGTCAAGTCCGAATGTTCAACGTAGAGATTCGCATTTTAGTCCGATCATCTACGAGCCGGCGGCGGCGGTCGGTTGCGCAAGCGCACGAGTCATCGACACCGGCGCGTCCTCGGAAGGTCGCGGAGATGCGGACGGACCCCGTACGGGACCGACCACATTACCATAATATTATATTCACCAAGTCTTCTTATCAACGTTGTGGATCAACATGTTTATGCGGTAGTGTGCGTGCCGGATCTAGCTTTTAAAAAGGTCGTTGGTTCGCTTTTTTTGCTACCTGACTGGGGAATCGGTTTTCCCAATGTAAGGGGTAAGAAATTCCCCTTTTATGGTTTGTTTTTTTGTTGCGGAACCATTTAAAATGTCTCTTGATCGGTTCTCAAACTTAGGGAAAGTGAGTCGTCGTCCCAACACCGGTGCTTCGACCTAAGTTGTCACGGTTAGATTTTTATAAAATTGAATTAAAGATGTGAGGAATTTTCACCTAGCTTCGATAATATTCTGATAGGTGCTGTTTTATCGAGTTCACTTCATTGAGGTCTCAATACACATCTTGATGCATGAGGTCACCGTGCCGTTAACACACTTTATTAACAGTAATTTAATATTGTTTTTTTTTTATATGTTAAATATGGCGCTTGCCAATACAAATATCATATCATCAATCAACATTAAAAATATTATATGATTAATTATTCCATTTAATCATTCAATTGTGGATAACCTCTGACACCGATCCAAATTAATATTTTCTTGGCATATTATAAATATTATAAATAAATAGAATACTTACGTGTGCTGTCAATAAATACAGCAAACCATTGCTAAATTGGTGTGTGTCATTATTAATGTCACTAGGTACTGACTGTTAATGCGTTTGCGCAACGAACGGAACAATCACACAAATATTTTTCTTCCATCCGATCTTCGTGTTAATGGTACATCCAAATTTTATTGACTCAATCTCTAGTGTTAATAGCACTTCCCCCGTTTTTTAAGCAAATACTGCCAGACTTTGAACTACTTAGTATAAAATAGCTGATAATATATTCAGTGGTAGTTACACGGTGGTCAATATAAGTTTACTCGTGGAATTCTATCAAGTCGAACAATTCACGAGCGCCGCCACTTGGGAGCGATTCGCGATGGTCGTTTGTTATTTTCATTATGTTTTTTTTTTCTCGGAATCGTGTTTAGGTGGTGTCGCGACGCGTCCGTACCACATTCCGCGACACCGCGGCGCTTGCTGGCTCTGACCGTTTGACCACTTCATAACTTTGCGGACCTTACCATCGGTACAAACTTGTGAATCGAGATTAAGTCACGCTTATTTTCGACTGAACTAACACCCCATATTGTACGCTGGTCACGTTCGATTAATAATTTCCGTGAATCAATTCGTCTCAGGTTTACCGTATTTTGTTCAAACAGCTGTTGTTTTGTGTCTTTGAAGAAGACATTCATTTGATATTTGACAATATTTCTGAACAGGCGCCAGTTGCGTTTACTCAGAAATTAGTCACAGTCTCCCATTTTGTTGACTAAATTATTATGCTGTCATAAGTCACGACATTCTTCGCCTCATTTAGAAGATGACTTTTGAAGCGAATTTAATCATTTCAGCGATATGGTCCGATAGACGTGAATAATCGCCAAAACAAAGTATTAACGACCTTCAGGTAAATAATATTTGTTTTTGTCGTCCACTAGAATAATAGTTCCCATAATTCAAACTAGATTCTTAAGAACCAGGATGCAAATACATTTCGTGACCCGGATCTTCTGACAAAAATTTGGTATGGTTTGATATTTATATCTAGTTCAAATGACAACAAAATTTAGCTGTTGTCGGAAGAATAACGGCTCATGACAAACTTGAAATGAATATAATATGATGTTATGGGCTGCTTGTGATGATGCTTGGGCTAGACCAGCTATAATTACCTTTTTCTTCTCGTTCTACCATTCTCATGATGGACGAATAAGATAATAACCTACATTAATGCGATTTTTGTCGAATGGATAGTTTCCGATAAAATTGCTACCTACATGCTGTGCATGGTCCAAAAATTATCAAGGAGTGAACTAGTAAGTAGAGTTCCGTACAATAGAGCTGCTACCATGACATCCGTGGCACTGAATAAATGTAGAATCATACCACCAATATTGTAGTAAGCAACAGGGCCACTTAGAAATGCTTGACGGGCCACTCCGGCCACAGGTTGAGATATAGCTGAGCCAGACCAGACTGACACTGACTTTACACAATTCTCTATGTAAGCTTCTCTACGTGAGTATAATCCTTCAAGGCGTCAAAGGACCTCTTTTCTCACAAATTCGTGTTACCATAGTAAGATGAGAACATCCGCCGAGGCGCCGGCGATCCCGCGCCCGCCAAAATTCGGCTCCATGCCTCCGCTTAAATTATGTAATCGAATATTCATGATGCCTTTTGTGGCTGCATTGCTTTTTATAACTAGACTTGTTTCTCGGTCCCGTTTGCGGTTTTTCGTATTGTTTGGTGTTTAAATACGATTTATTAGTGTAGTTTCGTTTTACAACCTGGTAGCGGTTTGAGGAAATTTTGGGAGCCATGATTCTAGGAAACGTCGTCCAACTTTTTGTGTTGGTCTTTCGGTTAGCAACTGCTGCTGTATCAGGCTGTTGTGTTTATGTTATAAGTTTTCGTTACTGAGATGATAAATTGTGATTCCCCGGAAGATCTTCAACTAACGAAAGTTACGCTACTTATACTGTTATAATTGATCATGTGTAGGTGGTTCTAAATAACAGACGCATCAATATGTTCGATATATAGTTCGATTGAAATCGATCCATTGGCAGTTTGATCGATATCAGAATCGATTTCGCGCTTATACCCGTAGCACCTTGTTATAGGCTCCTTTCTTACATAATATTTTTTCAGTTGTTTCGTTTCAATGCTATTAAAAGTTGATGAATATTTTAGATAACAATCTTCCAATTTATTTGGCGGAACTTGTTTCTATTTTCGGCGGTGTTCAACGTCCTAGATATAAGTACTTTAATCGGATTTTTTGTTCGTCTATTAAGGACTGACAAATTGGTTGAAATCGATTTTATTTTTGGTGTTATTTACAAATTTCGTACTTTTGTTTTTTACTTTTTGTGTTTTTTCGTTCGCTTGTTTTGCTGGAGGGATAAGCGGATATGTTTTATAGATATGTTAATGTATTCAAATTCTTCACAGATCTCATTATTTTAATGTTGTTCGATCGTGTTATTGTTTATCATTTCGAAACTTCTGTTTGGCATATTAAACATTCCGCAAAACTATAAAATTATTCCGTGACGTCTATCACACGGCTGATCCATTAATTTTATTTGAACTTGTTATTTTTTTAGCGAGCACATAAAATATGTAGTTATTTTTTGTAGACTTATATGGATTTTATATCAAATATTTGAAATTCTTATATCTTGACGTAAATAATTTGTTTTTACGGATTCTACGATTTGAGAAAATACCCATGTAACTGTGACTTGCGATAATTAATCAACAAGAAGACAGTAAATTATTTTTTAAGCTAATTTATAATCATAAAATAGCACAAAACATGGTTTTAAATACATTATGGATGGTGAAAAATATACGTTTTTGTCCATGAGAAATACTATAAATATTTTCTGATAAGTATTAATTTTCATTGAGTTTATCGAAATAATTGGCGACCATTTAAGATCCATTAAATGCTTCAATTATCTCCCTATCTCATCTTCTGGTGGAATGCGGAGTGTTAATTATTATCAATCAAGCAATTATTTATAAACTTAACATTGAACCCTCTCGAAGTCGATGCTTGGAGTAGATTCATTTAATTCAATTGTTCAGTTTTCATACATATTCTCATGAAGTTTCGCAATAAAAAGCCTTGTTCCAATTAGTTTCCTCTGATATTTTAGCACGTTTCGATCAGTTAGCACCCGATGCAACTCGTGGTTGTATTATGCAAGTTCAATTTACACCTTGGAGGTTTTAAATGGTCCCTTAATTCATGAATCCCCAAGCGACCACCGGTGGCCGCGCATCTATTGTCTTACTATTGTGTCTCTAATTGACGGTATCTGAAGGGTTAATAAGCACGTAATATTTTTCTCACCAAAATTGGAAGGAGCTTTTTATAATTTGAAGGGATTTTTATGGTTTGCAGACGTTCTAATAGTTTTTTTCATGGGAGATGTTACAACGTGAAGTATATTGCTCTTAAAATGCCATTTTTATTAAACAAGATTCTGATGAGTTTTGAAAAAAAAAAAAAAAACTTCGTATAATAATTGCTGTTATAAAATGGCGCTTATTATTTCCTGATTAGTATGATAATTGTACGGGACGTCATGAGATTTAAAATGTGATGAAAATTATAATGATGTGATAATTGCTTAATAGGCTAGGTGTGGTCTTCCGTTCTTGAAGGTTGTCACCGATTGAGTAACTTTTTTAAACAGTCGTTTCTATTTAACAAAGAGCCGAAGTATTAAAAAGCTAGGTTTTATATTATGGCGTGATTGCCTAATTAGATAGTACATACTAGGACATAAAAATAACATTCTCATTAAAATATTTACGGCTGTTTTGAAATGCATTTTTTCCAGTCAACACAACGACTAATGTTGCAAGTCTAGAATGGTCGGTTGGTTGCTTGCTTCACTCGGAATTAAATATAATATTATTAATTTGCTAGCCGCCAACCTATATTTTTATGGTCATAGGTCGTTGTGCTACTTAGATTTTTCTAGGTGATTGCTTTAATACACCTGTCTAGATACCGTTTTGATTGATTTTTGCTTTGACAAAGTATCAATGCTCATCTAATGGGCGTCTCATATTTTTGTATTTATCGATATACAGTCAATCTTGATTGCTGTGTCTTTTAGTTTTATAAATTTTTCTTAATGTTTTGACAAATGTTGGCTATTATGAAGCCATATTGCTACATCTAAGCTGTTTTAATAACGGAATTTAAGCGTTTCGACCACCTCTGTATTTTCTTTTTTTTTCTTAAACGATTCCCTACACTATTATTCAGCATCGAGTCTGCTTGCTCACACATGTAAACTCACCTACACAAGATATCCAGACCCGGAACAACTATCTATGGGCCGCAAAAATATTTGTTTCATGCGAAAAAGCAGCCAATTTATTATTTATTTAAATTTCATGTACAGTAGTGATACATAGGCGGACTTAATGCAACAAAGCATTCTCTACCAGCCAACTTTTGGACAATTAAATATTAATTTCGAGTTAATTCACGTCATTTTCGTTTGTGCTAAATCACTTCAAAGTTGATTGTTAACATTTTTTCGCGACAGATGTTTGTATTACATAATAGCTGACAAGTTGACATTTGACCATCTTAAAAGTAAGCACCTGCTAGATATAGCATTTTTTATTTTCTACCACATTCTTATCATAAAAACTTATAAGGGTACTTGCATTGCAGTTTTAGTAATAGTTTATTTGTTTAAGCACAAAAAAATATCGCTCAAAGTCCGTAAAAGGCGACTTAAATTGAAATTATTGATTTGTACTGATCTAATCAGCTGACCTAAGTTTAACTACCATTCGATAATCCAATTAAGATCTTGTTTCTTATCATTCGCCATTTGTGTGCAATGTAAACTTAGTTTTTTTGTTATTAATATCGATTCAATTGCTTTTAAATAAAATATTTTCTAATAAAATCGTTTAAGAAACAAGATCTTTAAACGATAAGTATGGTTTGCAAAAACAATAAAAGACGGCAATCTATCAGAATCTTTATGCAGTCGTCTATTTTATTCTAGAAGAATATTTTATTACCCATGATTTTTGTATGTTTAACCACTTAGAGGAATTTTGATGAAATGCGTCGGACTGGTTTGGAGACGACATTTAAATCACTGATAAAAATGAATTCCATTGTAAAAATCTAGAAGATCATTCCATACACATAGAACGATAGGTTCTTAACCAAAAGCTGTGGTCCGCGGTTTCGTACGCATTATGGGCGGGTTAACAAACGGAAGTGTACGTTGTTGGGGTTAATAGGACACCAAAGAGAAACATCGTTTTAAGGATTTCAATAATAACTGATAATTATCCTTTTCTTTATATTGGAAGGTGTGTTTCAGTAATATCACGTGAGACGTGTGCTCCTAATGCAATGCAAAGCTAAAGGAATACAGTAACTATAACCATGGTAGGGATTTCAGTCAAGTGGTCACAGGGGACTCTGTCCATTAAATATAATATTTATTGGTTAGAAAGAAAATGCTGAAAAAAAATCTAAATATAAATAAAAAATCTAAAAACAAATCTATCCTACTTCAACACAATGTTGAAGTAGTAAGATTTGTTTTAGATATATGTGTGAGGTTCAAATAAACGTTTTTCTTTCTTTCTTTCTTATATACTACAACATAGGTACTTGTAGGGTAATATGTCGAATCCATCTATCCGTGTGTCAAATTTCATCCAAATCCGTTCAGCTGTTAAGGTGTGGCCGATAAACAAACATATAAACTAAAAAAAATGTTAGGATAGGAAGTAAGATAGTTAATAGCATGTAGGTTTGAGCGCCCTATAATGATTAAATATTGCAATAGCACTTCCAACATTTTTTGCCGTAATATGCTTAAATATTTATTGCATTGTGAATTGTTGGGGTGGCAAAATCGGAAGTCATTAACCTATATTGCGAAAACGGCTGGATTTAAATTAGCGCTATATTTTACGAATACTTTGGTTATAGTCCTTCTAGCAATTAGTTTTTTTTACCGTGTTTAGTTTTTGTACAATTTTTATAGTAAACAACCTTTTTAACGCCAAAAATAAATATTTTTTTTTTAAACAGCATCAGAATTGGTTATTATTGTATAAAGTAGCAGTAAGCATTTCAATAGAGAGCAGTGACGGCCTCGACTTACGAGTTGTAGATCGCGGGTTCCAACCCACCCATGCCCCTGCTCTCAAAACGGTGAAGGAAAACATCGTGAGGAAACCGACATGCCGGTTTCCTCACCAACCCGCACTGGACCCGTGTGGTGGATTACAGCTCATTCCCTCTCCTAGAGAGGAGGCCTGAGGCCCAACTGTGGGAACATTATAAGGCTGACTATGATAAAACAAGAGTGGGGTTGAGGTGGGAACGGACAGCGGAGTCTTAGTAATACGGTCCCGTTTTACCCTTTGGGTACGGAACTCTAAAAATGAGGCAAGTACCTACTGAATTCAGTGTGACTCAGTCATTGTTTTATATGTAAATTGCTACGATTGACACGCGTTCGCGAAATGTAACAACTAAAGTTCTGTTAAATTCTTGTGCATAGACTTTGTTGTTTTGTAATTTATTTGTTTTATTTTATTTATTATTGATAATGATAAGCTGATATTTGACCATTATCTCGCTTCATGGTAAGCGATGATGTGGTTGACGATGGAACACGCGTGCCCAGAAGTCCTTCACTCTTGACTTATAGTACTTGCTTTGCCGTTTTTCAAAGCACGTCACCACAAATCCTAAAAATGTAACAAAACTTATGAATCCCACTGTCCTTCTCACTTTACAAGAGTTTGCCCTTGCGTATTATTCATAATATAACGGCTAATAAAAGACCAAGGTCGTCGCACTGGCGAGATTGCGGATTTGGACGCCCGGCCAGCGGTCCATATACTTACCGTATAGAATGCAAACGACTGGGTTTCACGCGGATCCGCGACACTGGCGCCATTTTTCTCCATTTTTTTTTTTTACCTTTTTTCATCGAACACTAATTTATGGCGTCGGCGGTCGCTATAAGCTGCCAGTATTACGCGTATTTGGGAGTATTATAAAAATTTTACTACTTTTTTTTCCTTATTACGGTGTTGGAGATAAAGCATGCATTCCTGAGAGAATATCGGCTGTTGCTATGGACTTATAAGACCATTGTTATACATGACACCTCTGCGGTTTAAAGCTGAGATGACTTTGTTATTTATTACTATTTTTTAATGATTTAAACCAATGCTTCACACCGATCCTACCTGAAGGTAAGTAGAGATGTATTCGTTGATGATGTAGCGCACTAGTTTATAAAGAGCCTATTCACTGTAGCCTTGAAGACACCTAAATTATAATCGGACGGGAAGACCATAGCAGGCTAATTGTTCCAGTCTTTCAATGTACGCTGTATAAACGTTGACATGTTGGGTGGATGGATATTTGTCGTAAGTCGGGCTGTTCGACGGTAGAAAGGTAATATTGGAATCAAGTCATGTAATTCCCGCGCACTCCAAAATATCATCGTATTTTAAACACGACTACGTGAGATAGTTTCTCACTTACAAAATATTAAATAACTCATCATTGCGCAACAGAAGCTAAACAAATATTACGGAAATATAAACAAGAGGACAGTAACAAAAGAGTTTTTATAGGTGGCAGTGAATAGAGAGCGTTATGCAACGGATGCGAGACGGGCCAGGTTCCCGCGGACGTAACTCTTACGTAGAAAGTGGTATAGTCGTGGAAAATGACTCCCTCATGACGCTTTGAAGTAGTGTTGCCAGGTATCCCGACTTGCACGGGATGTCCCGATTTTCTGGGGTCTAGTAACACGTCCCGACAATTAGCTCTTGATCGGGACGCCAAAGGTATTTTTTATTTTAACTACCTATTTTTCAGCAACTTCTCTAGTTTGTGAGATCGATAATTTTGAAGGGTAAAACGTCATCGTCGTATAACCGTTTTGACTATCAAACTTATAAGTTTCTGTATGAATGGTGAAAATAAATCTTTCTGAAGTGGAGAAGGTACAATTTTTTTCTTTAATTGATGTTTCTCCAACAGGCTCAGTCTGATTATTGTTTTTTTTTTGCCATTATAGCAGCTGTCTCGGTTCGAATTTCAAAATCCCGATTATTTTTAATATTTCATCCCGATTTTTTATTTACCGGACCTGGCAACACTACTTTAAAGGGAAAGGAATCAATTTTAACTCTCATAAGTAGTTCAAAGCATCCGCTGCCTGCGTCTTAATTGTTGACTCACTGAGTTATTTTAATTGGCGACATGTAACGGCGTCTAAATATGGAGCATTTTACACTACCTGTTTTCTTCGTCTAGATTAAGTCGATTTTCCGTTCTAGCTCTGTAATGTTTTATCAGTTTCGTCCAATTAATTATTTTAACGTGAGAAAATTAAGTCAGAAAAACAGATGATCCAGTAGATTTTGGTTTTGTATTATCGAAATATTGTTATATAATATCGAAATTTGATATTTATTATTATTATTTTTTTTGTATTTGTTAATGTACTTTATTAATATTATTTCTGATGTTTGTACACCGACAACCCTAAATCTATCTCCCTTCTTTCAGTCCATCCAAAGGTTGTCTTTAAGAGATCGCCCTGTGCGATAAGACCGCCCGTTGTACATTTATTTCTTTAAATGTTTTTCCTGTATATTTGTTTCTGTGGTGTACAATAAAGAATATAATAAATAATAAATAAATAATAAAGGGAAAACGAATAATTGGAACCGCACTGGCTGCTGACGTTTTGTGAGTGACCTACAGGTTTACATAGTTAATGTGAAATAAAATACAGAATAACAAAGTGTTTTTAATTTTTATTATACTTAATAAAAAATAAACATTTTTTTTTCAACTAAGGGTCAAGTGTGAGCAAAACATCTTACTTAAATGCAATTATCATAAAGGAATCAAGGAAACAAATAAAGGTTGCTGTTTTCTTAGTCATGACTTATAATAACGGAATCGTACCTAAAAGCATGTGCTTTTAACTTGAGACAACGTTATAAGTGCGCTGTGGGCGGTATAAACACTATAAACACTTGACGGCCCAGACAAAAAAAAAATGACTACAATAAACTTTAACCATCGGATAATCACTGCTCAAATGTTATCTAAGAAATTACTTCATAATAGCATCATTAAAAACCGTTATTTCGTTTTAAAAAAAGGACACCCTGAGTAAATACTTTTAAAATTTTTAATGTCAAAATTAATATTATATTGTTTGTTTTTCACTTATTTCTTAGCAGTTTTCATGACTACTGTTAGTTGTAACTGATACCGAAACGAACTTAATCCGCGTTTAGCAAAATATTCAATTAAATCAATCAGCTATTTCTGATTTAAACGGTAGATTAAATTTAACGTTAGTGAATACAGGCTTAACTAACATAACCGTATCGGTTTACGCAAGCTCCAGTCACGTTAAAACATAATGTATGGAAACGTGCTAATAGTGCTCTGCCGACCCGCCGACCTCACCTCAAGTTTACGGTCACGTGAGGAGGCTTACTAATAAACTACATATTTATTGATACTCGGAAAACACTGGCCATGAGTGACTAAAGTTACATTTATGTCCGTACAGATCATACAGCATTGACATTGTCATCCCTTTTTTATTATAAACTAGCTTTTGCCAGCGGCTTCGCCCGCGTACATAAAATATAACCTATGTGACTCCGGAATAAATCAGCTTTCTAACGGTGAAAAAATTTTTGCATTCGGACCAGTACTTTCAGAGATTACCTCCTACAAAAAAAAGAAGCAAACTTTACCTCTTTATTATATTATTAGTGATTAGTGAAGATTGATTGATGGTTCGCGTTTTCACCATCTGACCTGGTGGTAAGTGATGATGTCGACGTTGAAGCGCTCTTGTTTTCGACAAATTAACTGTGACTGTAAACTGTTTCCTGTTAATCATCCTCAAATTTGTATAAAATAATTTTCATATTAACATACCACGCAATCATGAAATCTCTACCTACATCATTAGCTTTATTTAAAAAGGTCAATATTCAAAACAAACTTAACAAGTTTAACACAACATCATGTTAGTCGGGGGTTTAACACTCATTAACGAACATCTCAATAATTAAGCGTCTTGTTATTATTTTCATTATGTTAATATCCAATGACATTGACATTGATCGTTTGTTTAAATCAAAAGGTCGAACGTCAATCTAATACACGATATTTTTATGCTAATAAGAAAGGCGAATCGACGAGTCGACGAAAAGTCGACGCGCTCGCAAGCGGTCATCTGCGCATTCCGAGCGAAGACATGTGCATACGACCCACGACGGAATTCCCATCAAACTTGACTTGATACGAGAATAATAATACTTACACTATATAGACAGGGAGATAGCCACATTATCGCGGATCTTTCGAGATCATAAGATGACGGAAATTATTGTAATAGTGCAGCGATTCTTGCTAAGTGAACTCATTCACTTTGTATGATAAAATGCTTAAGTTATCAGATACGAAACAGAAAAATGCAGGTTCTGCGAAACGATCATATTCCCAACTGAAAACGATCAAACCCACAATGATATCGTATTAACCACAAAACTTTATACGGCAACAGTGTGTGCAAATCTTGGGTTTGCTGATGCCACCAAAAACGGTGTCATCTCCCTTACTATGATGGTGACACATCACAAACACTGTCGCTAAGCGATGCTGACCATATATGCCATCCTTAACTTTACCAGAAGGTATTTTTACAACGATTTGATGACTGGCGCCAACATGGAATCACGGCTGTTACGAATATGTATGACCGTGAACGAGATTAATGTCCAAAGATTATAAACAAGTCGTTATACTTCTAGTTATGGATCTGCCCGACGCGACTCCTGAATTAGCATAACCGAGCAAAATCACCATTAGGAACGGCTATGGCGACGGCAAAAGTCCAATATTTTAATGGCTGTTTACTTCGTCGTTCATTGTTGTTGAAGGAATAATTAACGAGATATTAGAAAAAAAAATACGTTCAATGTCCGTAAAATAACATATCTAGCCGTAAAAATTCCGATGACTATAAAATACGTGTCCGAAGATTCGAAGGATAAACAAACTCCTACACGGATTGCCGTGTGGGGTCCGATAAAAAATAGCATATAAAATCGGATCATAACCTTTGAATAATCGAGACATTTTTGGGTGGCGTTTCGATTCAGTCATCAAAATATTGGTGCTGTAATGGACTGTAAAAAAAGATAAGAAAGAAGAAAAGATCAGAAAGGAGGTGATTAGAGATGTATGGAAGACAACATTATCGTTTTTATGGGATGGGCAATTATCAAATAGTAATTCCACGATGAAAAATATTCTCCATATTCGCTGCATGTTAAAAAATGCTATCTATCTTTTCCCTTTTTTAATTAGAAAATCAACTAATAACTTCTCCCTCTCGGGGTGGAGCAAGAGGGCGTGTCAGATTTTTACTGATTGAAACTACACCTACGTTCTTTCAGTGGCCCTTCGTATTCTAGGACTGCGGTAACTCTTCCAAACAATCCTCCAGCCGAAGAAAAAGTAATATTGCACCGATACCAAATAAATATGGTTAGGGGTAAGAGGATAATAGTGTGTTACAACTTGGTTACTCATTTTTACCATGAATTAGAAACAAAGTAAACAGATTTTATCAATGGGACATTACTCATTATGGCAACTTTTGGCATTCGACCATTCCACGTAAGAATTAAAACAAACATACGATTTCCCAGCAATTAAACAGCTGCCAACTCGTCATTCGATTAAAATATCTACGTAAATATATAAATAAAACTAAGATCATCTTCAGTGTTCTCGAGTTCTGTTAATATGAAAATAATGATGAGTAATTCTGTGAAGATGTAAATATGATAGTCATTGTAAGCTCCGGCTGTTTCTTGTACATGGTTTCTAATTAACATAATGGTAGATAATTAAGGTGTCAAGGACGTTTTCCAACGACACCTTGTGTGAAACAAGTAACTCTATGATCTAGAACATGTAGATCATATATCATAGTTGCGCGGGAGTTCACTTTCGATCGCCATTGTATACTTAATGAAAATTACAGAGTTTTACTCTGCTCTAATCGCCAATCTGTTTGAATTTATGTGAACTTGCCAGTGAAATGCCCGGCTATTGCAGATATAGGTAAGCTAGAAGAACTTGTGTAAATGTAGGTGTAGTCTATTGATGGTATTTATACAATAGTCTGTATGGTTTTGCCCCGGACGTATACTGTCAACAGATAATAGTTTTTTCCACCTTGTAATATACTATATTCTTATACGGAAAATGTTTTATTTTATTTAGTTTTAATTCTGGTTGGTAACATATTTTTATTTTATTTAACAATAAACGTTTTGGTGAGTGACCTAATTTGCACTGCATTATAAAACAGCACCAACCTTATGTAATAAACTCCAAATTATATTACGCAAGTTTATAATTGAATGAAAAGGCTTCTTCCATTATACTTACATCTTAGCTTTCACACGGGAAGAGAATATCGGGCCCAGAGACAATGAGGCGGCCTAGACACTGACAATAAGATGATAACCCGAGCACTTTCCACTTTCCCGCGCATTCCCACAACATGGCCGCCGCATGAAAAGCGCGCGAACAACGCAATGCATGCTCGCCAACACTTAATTCCGCGGAAATCTGTGCAAAAACTTTTCGTTTATACATACTTACCTACTAGCTACTAGTTACTTATTAAATATCGTTTTAATTCAATTCACTGTATTTTTCGTGGTGCAGATGTTCTCAAAATCGTTTAGGGTATGTGTGGAATTGCAATCGATTTATCCTCCCACTAAGAAGTTTTGATTTGATAATTAGAAGTCAATTCAAGGAAATCATAGAGCCATTGTATCATTGGCTTTTCTTAAAATAGAAGTCAAAACATGTTTAAGATACAAATAAAAAGACAAATTTAGATAAAGATTATAATTGGATTCAAGCTAAATTTGTTTTGATTGAATTTACTTAGAAGATAAGAAATGTGTGGCTAGCAGTTTTCACAATTTTATTTCGTACATACAGTACGATCTGGGTTGTACAACATGGTTTCCTTATTGAAATGTTCAGCGGAGACAGGTTGTGGAGTTTATGGCCAATTAAATGTAAGCTGTGCTTATCCGGTGCATTGTCATTAAGTGGCTTAGGTGAACACGAGTTTTATGCTTTCAAGCTTTCATGTCACCTATTTCCTCTCAAACATGCAATCAAAGGCAGCCATCTCTATTATATGTACAAGCTACGTGTAGAAATAATTAGTTTCTAAATTAAGCAGTGCCTATTAATATCCACTGAGTCTGGCATAGGAGCAGTGTGTGATGACGATAACTTTTACTAAAGTAACTTTGTTGCTAACACAAAATTCAAATGCATCAATATAGCGCATTAACAATTACCCTTTTAAAGAATAGGTAGGCTGTCCATTTCTTATTAAAGCTTGTCAAATTATACCAATGGCAAAAAACAGAACGAGACAAATGAGTCCAATACATGGAATGACCAGTTTAGATTAATATTGTAAACATTGTTTCCTAAAAGGAAAAATGTTTTCGAATTTTATTTTCAGACTGGCGCCGACTACCAGTTTTTAATGATTTCTCGTTATATATTTTAATTTAGTCGCCTACGTATTTATTTAATCTAGAATATTTAGTTCTGCTTTATTTGACCAGGCAGTGCATTCTACTCAATGCACTTTATTGTTGTGTAGCCATTAGTTATCTAATTGGAATTTGGTAGCTAATTGTTAATAGTTTGCGATTATCTATTGTCACGTGTGATATTAATAAGCTGATAGCAGTGAAATATTAATATTCTGAATTAAATTGACACGGGGACCTTTTTATGTAAAAATATATGTTAATGTGGCGCCGTCTCGTACGTTTTGGATAATTTTTGACATATTAATGTAAGTTTTTTTCCAGATAAAAATAGATCGAAAACAATTTCTATGTTATTCAGAAGCCGATTTGCTATTTAAGTAACGTTTTTGCGTGTTTTTATATTTTAACTATTCGAGTTTATATTGGAAGTAATTTTTTTCTGTTATGAGATGAGTAGAATTTTTCAATGGAAGGAATGCGTAACGAAACCCAGCGTCATGGTAACAATAGATTAGCAAAGTAACATGTTTCATAGTAACTGATATAAAAAAAAAACATGTAAATTCCTGTCAATTAACTGCAGCTGCCACATTCTAAGCATTAAAGCTATTCACAGAAACATGGAAATGAACTGGCTAATAATTGCACACTGATAGGTTTCTTCGAACTTCGACTATCTGCCTGTCCACCACGTAACAGATGATAGTACTTATGTTATGTCCATCACTTCTTACCGATGCCGACTTGTTACGTGTTGGTCGTTCGAGGGTCGCACGCACCACTTTCCACTTTACGATTTTCCACTTATCCATAACTCCATTAAACCAGGAATAACATGTTTTCCCCCTTACGAACCAGTTATTGGAGCAGGTGTTGGTGTTGTTACAAACATTTCGTCATCTAATAGGTACAGTAAGCGTGCATTTCCCCTGTTCGTTGTTACTATTTACCGGTAATACTACGCTGTGTGCTAATGCTGTGTAATCTACACGGGTTTTCTTGTACTGGTTGCTTTTGTGCAACTAACTTGATATTTTAGTTGGTAAACCGTCTGTGTTTATGGCTTTGTTAGGCTTTCGTTCTGTTATTGAAACGTAGAATGCGCGGCTGATCACGTTCGTGAACGATTAAAGGTCTGTGCGGATGGGTGCAGGGCATTCCCTAGTAACATTTTACTCTTTGCATTCGTTAAGAAAAGTTGAAGATTAATAATGTGATATTTAACCATAACGAAACTTCTAGGTACTGTTAGAATGATTGAATTAAAAAAAAAAGCTTACTTGTTTGCCATAATTAACAATCAAGCCAGTCGATTAACCATTTAAATCCACTGTCTTGACGGTGATATTATACTAAAAAAGATGTATAGTATTCATCATCATTATCAATCATCTCAGCCGAAAGAAGTCCACTGCTGGACATAGGCCTCCCCCAACCGTCGCCACAACGACCGGTCCTGTGCATCACGCATCCATCTGTTCTAGGTCATCGGTTCTCCTTGTTGGAGGCCTTCCAACGCTGCGTCTTCCGGTACGTGGTCGCCACTCCAGAACCTTTGTCCCCATCGACCATCTGTTCTGCGTGCAATGTGCCCTGCCCATTGCCACTTAAGTTTGATGACTCTTCGAGCTATGTTCGGGAAGTTGCGCGGTGTCTTCTCGTCTAATATACCACAGTGTCTCAAGACGAAAGTCTATGACCATTGCGTGTTGCCAGTGATGACATATGACTCCGGAACGTAGTCACTTACAGTGGGCCTTATAAGAAGACTCAAAGTCACCCAATGGGCGATGGAAATGGCTATGCTCGGAGCAGGAGAACCAAGGTTACCGACATAGCTCGAAGAGTCGCCAAACTTAAGTATAGTATTAATCCTGAATATTATTTTTGACACAAAGAATGATTATACATATGTAGACACCATAACATTATAAAAACGTACATCCGTTGGAAAAAACCTGCTTGCAGTTTTTCTCATACCACGTGTCACCTCTAAACTACAAGTATTTTATATGCCAATTAAATTAAAACACTCGTAAATAAGACGAAGTATTGTGGGTATGTGTTATATAAAATATTATGTGCGTTACAGACATACGTAGGTATAATTATTTACTTGCTAATGAGCGTTCTTATTTTTTTCGAGTAAAGACCTTGGCATTGGCCATGTAGAGCTGTATTGGGAAATAGAGTATATTTGTAAATTGCTAACTATGCTTATAATTTTATACACAACAACTTTTTAAGATTTTTGTGTTATTTTTTATTGACCATGTAGAGTAGTATTGAGAAATAGAGTATACGTGTATTATTTCACTATGCTTATGATTGTATACAGGACAACGTTTAAAGATATTTGTAGTATTTATTACAGGCTTGCCTTTGACCAGTTTTACACTGCGTTAGACCAGATATTAAGGTCTACGATGAAGCACGCTTTTGGAGAAACAACTTTTTTCATATTGTATTAAATATCACCAAGTTAAAGCTATCAGGAAAACTGGCTAGGAACTCCATTCATAATGAAACTTATTAAAAAGTGTTAAATTAGTGTTCGGTGCACCCTGGGCACCACACTTAGGCCGCTACTGCTACAACTTTACTGACTTAAATATCCAATATTTAGATCACTACATTTGCTATTCATAAAGTTGAAAGGCGGATCTAAACCTCCTAATGCTGGTTGCAGACCGAAAACTAAGCTAAGTTAGTTTAGCTTAGCTGTTTATTTTGTACTAAACAAAATAGACAAAACAAATTCTTGTCATTATGTAAAAGATTTGTTTTATTACCCTTATTAATTATAATTTTATCAAATTTTGTTTTGACATACATTGAGAGTCTTATGTTCGAAGATAGATTTATTTACTGTTTTTGTTCTTCTATTACCTCGGTGAACATTTACGTATACCTAAAGATGTAGTTGTGTTTTTTGCTTACTACAAATTATATGGTTTGCAAACGTGACTTGTCAGTTTGTATATGGACATGAATACAAAATGATTTACTCATAATGCCATCATCTGGAAAAGAGTTGTGGGTTATTATTTTGGATGAAATGGCCAAATCAATATGGTTTGTTAGCTGGCTCTGTATGTCTGTTTTGTTATTTGTTCTTTCTAGTATGCAATTGTACTTTAAAGGTGACATCATGATGCAGGAAAATGAACACCATCACATCATTATCATCTACACTTTAGCATGCAATTGAATAATCAATAATCTCATAAAATTCTAAAGCGATTTTTTTATCGTATCGTACATGCAGTCTAGTTGAAAGCTTAAGAAGTTTTTCATGATGTTTTCATCAATAAATTAATCATACAACAGACAAATCGTTATTAACTAATCGATCATTGCTTCCTTCTTACAGTCAGGTACTTGCAACTTCACGATTATGAAAAAAAACCTGTACATAATCAATGCGGAATAAAGGTGGTGTCAGCACGATCAAACGGCTGTATAAAAATAGCTCATGTTAACATGTAGTCTTAGACAATAATCGGTAAAGGTCAATGGCTATTGTGTAACAGGCGGTAGACATTAGATTTATTCATTTGCAAGGAAATGTATAACGGCATTCATGAAGGTTTATCATGTGAGACAGAAAACAGGAACTTGAATGAAGTAGAAGTAAGTAAGGATCGCATCAAGATCCGCCCCGTGCCTTGCTCGAGCCAGCCCGCGCCGCTCATTTGTTATTATAAAACTAACCCAAGATTTATTAAGTTTAAAACAGTTTTCACAAATCACAGCATTTTTTTTTAATGCTAGATTCCTCTAACGTCATTAGAGACACACCAGTTCTTGTAATTATTCCTCTCGTCCTTTTATTCTTTATAATTATTTTTCTTGCGTCATCGTTCATTCATAATGGGTGGGACTCCCATTTTGTTATATCTAATCCTAATCTTAAACCACAACATAATAAAACACATGACAACATTACATGTAATCAAACATAATGATTAAATTAAAAATACATTAACGAAACCATTCACAAACGCGATAGTGATCTACCGATCTATTCTGGTGCCTATGATCTAATATCTAGATTGACATATGAGGCCATTGTCACTGAACATTGATCGACTCCGAACAATAGCAAGCGTTAGGTCCTCGATCCTTTTGTTATAGTGAAACATGGGGAAATATGTCATGGTCACCAAGACATTTGATATTATGATGCGAGTGTATTGTTCGAAATATATATGTTGTCAATGCCCATTGAGGTGTTTGTAACGATACTTTCATAACAACCTGTAACATTTTAAATATGTACTAGCTTCTGCCAGTCTTTACCCGCATAAAGATAGGTTTCTCCATACAGACACCAATTTCATCCCCTAGGGCATACATTTTCAGTTTAGGCTGAGCGTTGATATGCCAGTCAGTCAGTTTCTCCTTTTATTTTTGTATACATTATTTGGAAGAAGTATAATAATTTACTTTTGGTTGTGATATTGTGTCAACAGTAATTAAAGGTAGTCAGAAAGTCTGAACATCAGAGTATCCAAGGTGTAACGTGTCCTACCGGGGCCAGGGTTATCCGAAAGGAAACTCGTGCCTTGGTTTGAAGGCTAGAAAGAACGGGGTGGGTTTTTAGTCAGCAAGAGTCTGACACTATCTCCCGCTCCACTCAAGGGCGGAGGTTGTCATAAGATGATTATTGCCCACCGTAAAAAAAAAGGTGTAACGTGTCGCCCAGTGTCTGTGTTGTTTAGGTCTGATAAATAGTTGCTCCATGTAAAACGCAACATGTATTCAACTGCATTCGGTTAGTCTGGACAACCCAAGCTAGTTGGGAAGAGGCAAGGGATGATGATGCGACAGCGACCGCATTCCTTGGCTCCTCATGGTGTTTGTGAGCTCCAGATGTGCTGCTCTATTATGTTTCTTGCATATCCAATTTTAGCCGAAAAATTCGCGAGTACAGAGCCGACATGTCTAAATTATTGTTGTTGGTGGTCTAGCTTTGAGGTCGTCACGTTTTTGGTCTAACTCCAACCTCCTTTTATTCTCAAAAACCTGTACGTGTCGCTGCACATGAAGTCTCCACTCAGGTCGATTATGAGCTTGTGTCTAACAAGCCGTGAGGTCAATTTCGCATCTCTTCATGTATCTATTCTTTTTTTTTTTAGGTGGGAAATCATCCAATGATTTCTCCCGCTTTTGGGCGGAGCGAGAGGGCGTGTCAGACTTTTACTGACTAAAACCCACTCCGGTTCCTTGTTTGCCTTCGTGTCTGGGCCCAGGATACACTTTCGCACAACCCATGAATCGGTATTGTATGACTGCAGTAAATATTTCGTCCAATCGTAACTTTTATCCACGCGTGACCTGTTTACAACCTTTTATGTCCATTCTTGCAATGTGTAACCGTGTCATCGCATAGTATGCCACAAACAGCAAGGAAATAAGAACCAGAGCGTGACGATAAACACGCTTATAGGACACCATAAAAGCGGTCATCTTGATTCTATCATCACCATATTTGTTAATCACTTTATCTATCACGTTTCCCATAACTGACCGAAGAACTTTTACGTCACTGTTATATAATCCGTAGAAAGATAAGCCCTATTTAAAAAGCAATTACTATGTACTAGAGATCTGCCCCAGCTTCGAACGACTGTTGAAAATCTTCGAATTTCTCAGTACTATATGCATTATATTTATTTACATTATACACCTAAACCTCCGTTGTACATATCATTTCTGACAGAAACTACAAATCAAATCAATATTTCAGTAGTTTTGACGGACATTATATTTAGCTTATACAAGCCACCAGTGGTCCACGGACCTCAGGTTGTAAAATTTTACAAAGAGCAACTGCCTAACTGACAATTACTTACAACCCAGTTACTGGGTAATATGATATGGCTTGATGGCTAGTTGACAGACTATTGACTATTAAAATAATAGCGACTCGCCTCAGCTTTGCACAGGTGTCGCAAATTTTTGAGATTCTTGGCTTTTCCCTACTATTATATGACATGCAAGTCGAGAATCATATTATACACCTACTTTTAAACCTTCTTCTTGAATCTGTTGGTGAAAACTGTATGAAAATCTATTTAGCAGTTATTGAGTTTATCGTGAACAGACAATCAGACGCGATAGTTATCCAAGTACTTATAACTTATGAATAGTTAATACCTTTGAGGAAAATTATTATATCCTCAAGCTATGGAAATGCAATTTATAAGGCGTTTGAAACCTTGACCCACCCATTCATAGACGGAACAAAACCTTCAATTGAATGATTGTAGGATGAAATTACATTAAATCTGATCTGATCTGATACAAAAGAGAATTTACAGAAATTGACGGGTTATTGATGATTAGAAGTCATTCAATTATTAATCATAATTTGTGTTGTTCAAGATAGTAATAGATACTACACAAAGAATAGGTTAATTTATAACATGTTTTGGTTTGACCGTGTTTTCTCGAGTGGCCTGTACAGAAACATTTTTCACTAGTTTAAAAATATTAGTACTGTTACATTTTAGAAATTTGTTACGAAAAAATCGAAACTTTCTAGCGAAAGTAAACAAATGATGGGTGTAGTTATGGTTGAATAAGAATTGGTACCGACAAAACCACGAAACAACAATCATAATGCTTATAATTAGTAATTATTCACATTCTACAGTGTTAGAAGTACTTTCTCCCAGATCCATAACTTCTTTGGACTATTAAAGTTTCTATAAAAATTCTAATAGTTATTTTTTTACATCAAACTACCATCAAGCAGCGGGTTCGCCTGCGTGAAAGTAGACCCGCGAAAGTTAAATTGAAATTTTCCAATTTTCTATGCAATTTCCTTAATTTTTCTTTCCATAAGGTTCAGGACTTTCTACAAATTATAAGAAACCTTTATTTTATTTTATAAGAATAAAATCACATGGTCATACTGAACCATCTTCGTTATTGATATCATAGCCATAAAGATGTTCTTAAAACAAATTAAACATCCAAAGGCATGTTAATGTTACACCAACATCGAAATCTTCAATCGCCTTCGCTCCTAGATATGTCGGACATGCCACCGGGTCAATGGATGCTGGGGCCAGCGAAGCGTGCCGCGAATGTGGCACGGATGCCCCGGCCTCTCGAACTTGACCCTCAATCAACCGACCTTCAAAAGTTTCTAATATTCAACGTGAACACGAAATTATAGCGTTCACAAAGTGCTCGTAAATATTGTTTCTTGTAATCTCTCGGAACGCCTTTATGACTGGCTGGCTCTCTATGATTTAAATCGATTGCTTTTATTTTATAATTGGCAGTATCTACTATTTTTTAATTAATTGCTACTAAAAAAAAGTGAGACGTGTTAGGTGTTATAAGTCTGGTGAGTATGACCCTGTATTTCTTCAACGGAAACATAAATTAAAACTTAATGAATCTTTTAAAACTTTCGACGCACACATTGATTGACGCTTTTTAAAACGAAAGCAGCTGCAATTCAGGAAGTCACACGATTATCTACTGTTAATGTGTTATTGCAGCATATATTTTATGATCTGCCAAGTCTTAATTGTTGATTGCAGTTTAGCAATCTCTTCTGCTTTGTTTCCTGCGACGTTTCCTCTTGCTGATAAGTATAACTACTAGATACAAACCGCTTTATGAAATCTTTTCTAATTCGTTTGATGTGGTCGAGTGCGATGCGCAAGAGTTCCAGTTGGTCGTGCGTGTTCTCCGTGAACTTGACCGTTTCGACGGATGCGCCCGCGCCGGTCAGCCTTCTCTAAACATGGTTCGTATGTTATGATTTTGAAATAGATAGCATCATTTGACCGCTCAGCGACCGTCTAATGGTCTTGATCTCTGTTTTTTTTTTAATTATATTATGTATTATTACACTTGTTATATAACATTTGACTTCTTATTTTGTTTGAAGAGCAAATCAGCGTATTCGTAAACAGGATGTCGTGCAACCACGTCTGTGTTTACCAAAACCTTGGTGTTATTCATGCGAGTTAA
Organism: Mythimna lalbum; assembly: GCA_949319445.1. NCBI lineage: Eukaryota > Metazoa > Arthropoda > Insecta > Lepidoptera > Noctuidae > Mythimna > Mythimna lalbum. Next base: position 9,733,884 of record OX439357.1, on the reverse strand, counting down.
GGGTCTTCAATTGAGTTAAGACAAATCTGTTACCAAACTGTTGCAATTTAATCACGTTTACTTTACTGACTATTACCATTATATTTATGAGCCTGCTATCCAAAATTAGTCTGTTTAAATTGCGCCGCAACTGGGTTGCCTTCTTGACTGTAAACAAATTGATTATATACATACTTATTTGTTAACGTGTTTATACAGTTTTCTTGTATTTGCCAAGCGATTTCGTTTCCGAGTGTTCTAGTTTCTGGCCGTTTGCTGTCCACGTCCATATAAACTTGACTCATTACTTTCACACCGTCGCTTGTACTTCTAGTTATATTTGCAGATTTGTATTAATTCATTAATGATTTTATTGAAGGATTCCAAGATGCTATTCACATAGCATCTTGGAATCCTTCAATGAAATCACCTCTCCACTGGCAGAAAAATACTACACTTCTCAAAATATTAACATTCTCCTTTAAATCGAGTATAAATCTGCAATTTGTATATTGTCAACCTGACGTAGTTGTTGGGAAAAGTAAATGTTGTTGTAAAGTATTTACTGCTGGCGCAATTTACTGTAAGACATGACAAGTGGCAGCTGTCTTCAGTGACAAGCGAACAAATTGGCTGGACCACACGTGATGGACTAATTGAATTATGGAAGTGAAGATAGGGATGCATTCTTGTTAATATTAATTAGTAATTTTAATTGAAAGGGTTCAATTGCGTTGGCACGGTTGCCCATTGCACCGGTAAAGGCTCAAACTTACACTTATTTTTAGACAATTACCGATTCTAAGGTACAACTAATATTGCATCATCAGTCTTGAATTTGTTGATGTTTTATCGTAACGTGTGTATGATAAATGTATGCGATAGGATCGACTGCACAATCCATTACATCTTAACAAGACGATGAAGATAGCAACGTTCAACAATGAGATGTAAGCGGTGAAAACCCTACGCAAGTTAAAGATACTCTGACGAAGTAACATCGTAGGCGTTTTGTGCTTTTGATTAATGCCATTGATAGTACTGGCTTACGTGGTCTTGTAGTTATGAATGCCTTTGTCATATACACGGACAGTTTGATAATGCTACAAGGAAATAATTCGAACATTGTTTAAATGCACAATGTGCACCTATGACGTCTCCACAACGATAAAAGTAATAAATGACACGATGGCAAAAATAAATACGATGACGTTAAAAATCGCACCGAGAATCTTGAAGTTGAGAAAATAAATCAGTAATTATGAATCGAAAAAACCCAATATGTACTTTGAAGTGTGAATGCGAAAAATGTTATTACCAAATGGAGATTGTGGAATATCTATGACAGTACAGGTAGCGGGCTATATTTCAACTCGGCACTTCCAGCTAAGGTCACTACGAACCTTTTAAGGATGGAACGGAATGATGTAAAAAAGTCATGTGAAATAGGCCACAAATGCATACGTGACGATGCAATACTTCTTCCACTTGAAACCTCGGTTGTCGTTGACCCACAAAACAAAGGCGATTTTAAAAATCGTGACATGCGCAGGTCGCAATGTTACGGTATTTCGTTCATTCGCGTAATTATTTCGTACAGCATGTGCGTTGACTATAAATGGACCTTTTAAGATAATCTGAACTATGCCAATTGTATCAGATTACTCAATTTAACTAAGACCCAAGGTTCGAAAGGCTATTTATTTTTACTTGTTATATTATTCGCTGTGAATTTGATGGATTACTTGCATGGCTCCATTAATTCAGTAGTTCGGTGTCAACGTCTCACGCTACATCGATAGTGTTATTAATTTCCTTTGAGATTCGACATACATAATTTTGCAACCTACGGAGATTAATCATGGATCAAACATTTATTAAAGAATATTGTTTTATTGATATTTTAATGTAAATGTTCTAATCCCACAACATTTTGCTTACTATCGCCTACGATCCAACGAGCTGCTGTTTCAATTTATCTTAATTGCTTTTGAGAGAATTGTTTGTTAAGATATATGTTGGCGTTACTGAGTTCAGCCTGACTCACAGATGAAACTTACCAAGTAACTATAAATTTATAAAACAAGGCAAATTCCACGATCTCTAGGCATTACTTATTTTTTTTTAGAAAATTCATTGATCTCTCAATTTTTTTTTGTTATTTTTTCTTTATTTTACACCGCCCGCGCAACCCCCGCGACGCCGTGCAGTGTCGCCTCATTCTGTGCCTCACGCGGTCCCCAGGACCCGACGTAATACAATACGAATTCAATTTTGTAAAACTGTTTTTGGAAAGATAAGTTTTCATTTAGATTTTATTTTTGTACAAGTCCAAACGGTTTTCCGTGTAGAGACTCCGATAAGTCGCCTTGCGAACTTGCAACTACATTTGTATAAAATTGTTCTTGTTACTGTATAATATGACGGCGATGGTGTTCGTCATAATAATGTCAAACTGGTTTCGGTAACTACTTCTGTATGCATAGGTCGTATGCAATTTCATATTTTGTTGACGACTGCCTATGGCAAAATATGTAAATCAAATTTTTAACACATCATCTTTCAGTACTATATCATATCCAATCGTACTTACTGCTTACTCATGTTTTTACAAATAAAATATCTTTTATCTATTGTACTATATATTGTGTTGTTAATTGTTATTGTACCAGAAGGATGTGTTTTTACATACATTTATAATTACGTTGACACAGTTGTTCTTATTTCCAGGTATTGGTAACGTCGTTTATTTTATATTGTTCGTAAGAATAGAGGACGCTACATATTGTATCGATTTTCAAGGAAATTCGTTTTAATATTTGCTAAGCTGAATTCTGTATAGGTAATGTAGTGTAGGTATAAGTGGAACTATGAATACAAGTTTTGCCTGAATCATTTTCAGTGACTACTTTATTTAAATTGGATATCAATAATACAGGCTTTCTAGCTTCTGCTAGTGATTTCGCCTGCGTGATAGTATTAAATTATCCCAAGGGATGCAAGTATTTTGTGTTATTCTTATACATGGTCTACCCGTGTGCCTAATTTCATCAAAATTCGTTAGAGTGTTTCAGAGTAATAAACATACAAACTTTCGCTTTTATATTTTTACCATGTGCTTCCTCAAAACTTTTCCAACGTTTATCAAAACCTTAACATTTTTCTATTGCACTTTATTCTAGCTCAAAAGCTCTCATGGTTTCTAATTAGCAAGTTACCCGAGACAATCATGAATCACAGCCGGGCCGTGGTAGGTGGGTAGGTAGCAGTGTACAAGGTTATGAAAGCGTGGCCTTTGTCTAGTGTGCGCCTGCCCCACCGGCGACGTGCATACTTGCGATTCTTTTATGGTGTGTTGTTACATTAGGTACTGTTATTGAATTATTGATACTTTTGCTATGGGTTATTGACAGCTTTAGTTTATCTTTGGTAATATGTATTGACATAATCTCCGTGGATAGTTACACATATGTATCCTTTATTCATAGTAGGTACATAATTTTTTTTTTAATAGTTCAATTCATTCAACAGTTCATCGTCTGATTATTGAAATGCAATATTTTTCACTGTTAGCGAAACTTTCTTGCCTTTATACACCCCTATTTTTTAATTAGTACACAAAAAAATGAGGCTTAATCCGTACCTGTTACTGGTCATATTTGTGTAGTCACAAGTAAAAAAAACGAAATTCCAAAATTGGCCACAAAATTTTTCATAATTGGTAAATTCGTAATTAGATCATTTATTCATAATAATTACTACTAGGAAATACTACGCGTAGTGATTGTCTATTGTTTTTCATTGATAATCAATAGCCTGTACAATATTTTCATAAATTGAGTGATATTTTAGGACATAAACAAACTCTAATAAGTTTTATGATTATGAATATTATTCATTAAACTTTACCTAAATAATAACGAGACCTATTCTAATAAGCCCTTTAAGTATTTGTACTAATTAAAAATTAGTGGTGTATATTGATACGGTTTGTTGCTTAACCCTTCAGATACCGTCAATTAGAGACACAATAGTAAGACAATAGATGCGCGGCCACCGGTGGTCGCTTGGGGATTCATGAATTAAATATTCTCGAACTATATTATAGGAAATATATAAATGAATTCCGTATATACAATTCACTTGCCCTTTCTTTGTTCTTTAGAAACTTGTATTATTTTGCTCACATTGCACATGCATTGATTTAGGGCGGGGCATACCGCCTTGCACACCGACCACGATTTCGGCTTTGTTCTCTGTGATAAATATGTTTCTCTGGCGAATGTATGTTCACGACTTAGTCGTGTGCGGCTCAAATATGAAGGTCTACACATAGTTGGAATAGTCGTATCATAGTTTATTGTCGGATAACGGCGGTTCATAACAATAGACAGGCTGTAGAGGACTATATATTATCCTAAGGTTCTTGAAATAAGAGAGGCTTCTTTTCTTCCTGGTTTATTTCTTTGTAGGGTGTTTTCTTATCAAAAGATAGAAAGCTTTTAAATAAACTAAGAAAAAAAGAAGCCTCTTCCTCTCCATCCATCGTTCCTATACCTAAAACATTAATTTTAGTAGGTAGGTATATGCGAAAACCCAAACACGTGTCTAATGTTTTTATGTAAAGAATCTATGTTACAAAAATCATGACAGTATCATGAAAAATCACGAAGTTATAAGCTTGTTATGCTATCTGCTTGTAAATTCAATTAAATGGTCTTGTTTCGGTCCCGTCGCACATTGGTTCAAGAGCGGAAAAAAGTCCTTTATTTCGACCTCGTTTAAAATGTCTAAAATTTGGTACACACATACTAGAATGTTAGTAGAAACAAGTCTTAAAGTTAATACAGATAAATAATTACGCAATATTTAATTATATGATGCCAAAGTAGGGTGATCGAGAACTAACAAATTTCTCGCAAAAAATACCGTTATTTCAAGTATGGATAGAACCTAAATACTATAATTATTAACTTTATTTTTTAGTTTACTCATAAGTTTATTGTGTGTACTAATAAAATACGTAATAATAACGTAATGATATAATTAATAATTACTTGTTATTACATTTTTAGCGAAGAAGGTCGTTTGGAACCCCTTTTTTTCAATCATTAGACCATAACTTATCTCCGTTATCGACCGTTACGTAATAATATACCTCCGGGGATTAATTAGACCCCATAGATTAAAAATACATTAGTTTTAGCTGCAAAAACCTGCGATCTTGGAAATACCAGGTCCTTAACTAAAGATGCTCTGTAATTACGAAAAATTGCATTATACTAATAAGTATTTTTAATGAGTATAATTAACACATTATCATGTCCTGTAAGTATAAATAGCATAGAAAAGTAGTTTTAAACATTTTTTAAACGCTGCTTCCTGAATTGAGTTCAGTTCTCGCCGCGAATTCTCCTTTATGTCTTCTATCGATTGAAAACGGGTGCCACGAAGTGGTAATTTGAGTTTAGGAAAAAGAAAAAAGTCAGCAGGAGCCATATCTGGTGAATATGGTGGTTGCTGGATGGTATTTGTTGAGTGTTTGGTCAAAAATTCGTTCACAATGATAGCTTTGTGCGAAGGCGCATTGTCGTGGTGCAAAATCCAAGAATTTTCTTTCCACAAATCTGGCCTTTTTCGTCGAATTTGCTCTCTTAAACGCCGCATAACGCTCATATAATATTCTTTATTTACCGTTAGACCTTCCGGTAAGAAATCAGAGTGCACAACACCGCGATAGTCAAAGAAAACAGTCAACATGACTTTGACTTTTGATCGACTTTGGCGTGGTTTTTTCGGTTTCGGATCAGTTGGAATGCGCCACTCCGAAGCTTGTTGACTAGTTTGCATGTCAAACTCGTAAACCCACGTCTCGTCACCAGTAACAATGCGTTTCATGAATGTTGGGTCCGAACTGACTCGTTCTAGCATGTCCTCAGCGACTTTCATGCGATTGAGTTTTTGGAGAAAATTCAGATCTTTTGGGACTAGCCGAGCAACAACATGTTTCATACCCAAATGATTAGTTAAAATGGTACGGATCGACTCGTGAGATACAGAAAGTTCGGCGGCTATCTCTCTCAGAGTTCAATGGGGATTTTCAGTCACTATTTCCTTCACTTTTGCGATGTTAACTTCAGTTGCAGACGTTGACGGCCTACCAGAGCGAGGCAAATCTTCCATCACATCTCGACCGCTTTTGAACGCTTTGAACCACTCATAAGCACGAGTTTTTGATAAAGTCGATTCACCGTAAGCCTTCTGTAACATTTTCAGTGACTCCGAACACGAAATTCCATTGGCGATGCAAAATTTAAGACAAACTCTTTGTTCGATATTTTTGTCTATTATGAAATTCGCAATACACACTATATATGATATTACTAAAACCAGCACTGTATTTAATATAAATAACAGATGCAACTCAAACTCCGCGCCAAAATGGAAAACAGTTGTGCCAATCTAACAACTACAAAAAAACAAAAATTTGAATTTGGAACCATAAACAAATCATCCATTCCCGATACTTTTTTGACTGAATGTATTGAGTTTATTTATATTTATTTATAAAGTAATGCTTAAAGACTTTATATTTGCATAATATTTATAAATTCAATTCATGTGATCATTTTTTTAAGAAGAAAATTTTTTTCATATTATATAAAAAAAAAAAATTGATTAAAAAAACGTATTATATCTTTCTCTTTGTATACTGGTACATTATTTATATCATTTTAATAAAGTATTATGAAGAAATTCAACGTATTTTCATTATTAATAATAATTTCCGCATGCCCGTACTACCTGCACCACTGTGCGTCGTAGTCAGTGGTGCGCTAGTGCCTAATGCCCACTATACTGATTCTGAACAAATTCTAATCAAGTTTCGCTTATACTAAAAATAATGTTGACCGAAAATGATTTACATTTTATCCGGTAGTTATAAATAAATAGTACCGAGAGTAAAGTAAACTTAAGATTGGCAATTTAAACGATGCCAAAATCACATCTCTTAATGTTATTGCCCACACTGCAAACAAAACAGCGTCTTCAAATGCACCGGACCGTACCATCTTCGTTGAAGTAGTCCAATTTGTAACGAATGCATCGCTCCGCTGCGCACAAGCTGGCGACCTTGCAAGGTCGCGCGTGATGCATAGCATTACCCACCTATAAATATTCACACACCTGGAATAGTAGCAAAAACTAGACGGAAAATGACGGTCACGAATAAGACATTAAAATTTTGGCTTTCCTTGCAATACAAAGTATTAATATATTTATTGGGTCTTAAAACTATATCTCATTTTCCAGTCACGAAATTCTTTCTTTTCTGCAATCACATTCTATAGCTATCACACGTAACCGACTGCGCCAGAAATATGACTATGTTTTTAGAGTGTATGTATATTACTTTGGCACGATTTAGGGCCGCAACTGCATGTTGCTTTAAAGCCTGAAAGGTGTCGTTAGATTCGTCTTATTTGGAAGTGTGACACTGGGTACATCAACATTATAAAAATAATTGCGGTCTAATTTTTTGACACTGTCAATTATTTACTACTCATCTAAATTTTTGGCCAAATAAAAAATAAATCAAAATGTATATTGGCAGTTCTTTTATACAAAAACTACGTGTTATGAATAAAACCACTGATAATTATGTTTTCGCAAAAATATAGGACACGGAATTCTTTCATGCTCATTCATTTCAATATTGAGGAAAACCACATTGACAAGTAATTTGTGGCTTTGAATACAAATAACACTCCACTTTTGTGTCATCATGTCGTTTTTATTTTGGTTAAGTTTTACCGGATAACAGAGGTAAATAAATAGATGAGAGAAAGTATCTTAGTGTTTGTTTTTTTAAACCACTGAAGTTGTTCCTTCCTCATTAATCTTTATTTCTTTAACAATTCATGAACACGGATAAAAGCCAAGAAGAAGGAAAAAGAAAATTAGATTCAAATCTAATGCTTATTTCTTAAGAAATCTCTTTTAACACACCTGCGAAAGGAAAGTTGGAAAAAAAGAACAATAAAAACCAGTTGACATTGAATTAATATAGCATACAATGTAAATAGGTACATACGTAGGAACTATCATTATAAAATAATATACTAAATAATACTTCTAAGTAACTATGACGAAATGGAAAGATTATATTTTTATAGTATTATTTGACTTTTCTTTTCAAAACTACAAGTACGAGTATCCATCCAATAATTATATGAAATTTCCCTGTAATATCATGCTCGGTTTTTCGTTCTCTCAGTATTCAATTCAGTAGAAATCCTTCATATCCGTAATCTATACATACAAAGTACAATTTAAATTCACTTTCTGCGTCTGTCTGGTTATTCGCTTAGGGCGTTTTTAATATTGTGCGTTTTTGATAACGCATTCGGAATTGGCTCCCACGCGTAACCCCTACAAATGCACATTTCATACAAGTATTTATTGTACAGCGTGGAATACGCACGCGGAACGCGTTTTTTTTTTCATTTTGAAATTTTCTGCATGCTTGATGAAATCCGCACGATATTAAGAACTCTTCCTTAAACACGGAACAATTTTTGATGCGAATTTCACTAATAAAAAGAGCAATAAACGGAGAAAGTTTGTGTGTATAATTTGCACCTGTGCGAAGCCTAGGCGAGTCACTAGTCTAGATTATCACTACATAGTATAAAACAAAGTCGCTTTTTCTGTCCCTATGTGCGCTTAAATCTTTAAAACTACGCAACGGATTTTGATGCGATTTTTTTTAAATAGATAGAGTGATTCATGAGGAAGGTTTATAATATAACAACATCCATTAAATAGTGGAGAAATACTGTTACCCGAGCGAAGCGAAGAGGGGGCGGGTCGCTAGTATTATTATATACACCAGTGTGAGTATGCTCCAGAAAAGTCAAGTCTTTGCCATAGCTCTCCTGAGTATGTCCGAAGTTTACAGACGCGATTACTTAATACGAATCATTACTGCATGGTTACGTTACGTGAGTACTGTACTATAAGCATAGACATACAACATAGACTGAGCTTTTCCTATCCACGTATGAATTTAAATCAGTATCCATAGACTTTCTTGCACATTACATTTCATTGAATGGTTTGGGATGTGCAATTAGCATATTTTTTTCTGGCTGAATGATTTCTTGTAAATTTAAAACTCTGTTAATTGAATTCAACATTAAAATTGAAATTAAAGACATATAACTTATACAAAAGTAAGTTAGTAGTTGTAAGTTAGTTTTAATTCGGTTAAGTTAAGCATATTAATGTTTTGAACATGGGTAAAAAGTGGGAGAGACTAAAATTATAGTGCGGCTGGTAGATGTCGTTGTTACAATATAACAAAAACAAATCCATCCTGCTTCAACACTATGGTCTTTCTCTTTCTAATTATAATATAATATAATATAATATATCTTGACAATCCTAATTTGTAGCTATAAGAATCTACATCTTGATATAGAAAACACGGTATAATCTAACCACAATAATGAAGCTTGCCATGTAAGTCATTTATTTTGAAACCGAATGAGTTGTAGTTGAATTAATTGCCATATCTTTCCATATTTGGTAAAAGGCAAATTTGGACATTGTAAAATGAATTATGAGCCAGCATTCCAATATCAGGCAAACGTATTTATCTACGACTGCTAACAAAAGACTACGAACTCAGAAATATACGTTGAAAAATTCATTTGATCTTCTTCGCTAACCCTGTGTATCTATTATACTGCTAAATTGATTAAGTCTTGCCATACATAAATATCAAACATATTTTTTTCAATAACTTGAAAGTCGTTTACTATTCAAAATAATAATAAAAAACCCACATTAATAACATTATTAGTCAGTATACAAGATTTAATGGAACACTTTTTACTTCTTTGAGGCAAGTGAAGTGAGTTGAATCCGACTCGGTTGGGCAGCGTTCGGGAAGCTGCGCAGTTGCTGCGGTTTTTAAACTATGATCATACATTCCGTTACAGCCTGTTAAGTTTTCAGAAGTTAATAGACTTCAAATTAATAATAATACCTAATAAAAAATCTTATACAAAAACCGTTAATATTTCTTAAATACTAGGCCGACTGTCAATTTCAATGGAACAACCCTGTACCTAAGGTTAAAGGGTGAACATCAAAGGAAATACCGTTTTAAGAATTGCAATAAGCCCTTGTGTTTATATACAGGAAGGTGAGTTTCACTTATAGGATCGTAGACCAGTAACATATGTAGTTCGTTAAATAAAACTTCTAACAAAGAAAAAATCGAAAGCGTAAATAACCAACAAGACGAAGACAAAAATGATGTAACAAGGAAAAAGAAAATTAATTACACGTTGCAAATTAACAGACTTTTTCAATACAATCCGTAATGATTGCTCTCATCACAACGTACCTATAATCATCGAATGAACTAGATCGTAAATACCAAGTCATATATTGTAATGAGATTACGGAAAACCGGTCTGTAATCTTGTGCTGGTATAATTTTTGACAGTTACGTAACAACAATAATGTGTCCAGTGACTGACAGTGTAGATTTTAAGTATCTCTTGACGTTGTTCGAACTAATCTGATTGCAGATATTGCATCTGTGAAGTTTGAAATGTATCATGATAAACACGATGAACGTGTTCTTTGATTAGAAATAGTTCAAACGTTCTCAAGCTGGACAAGTCCATTGTTGTCTTTTGGTACTAATTGGTACATTCTCATCTGCTTAAAAATTGAGAAATATATCTAGTTTATACAGGGTTATTTGTAAAACACCGACAACCTCTCAGAACTATGTTATTAACGCCATAAACAACAACTTTTGTTCTATGACTTTTGAAAATGTATCATATTTTAGTTCATCAGACTTTCATACAAAAATAATTAAATTAATGTTCTACATATTACAAAGTCTATCCGAAGCAAGGGATAGTACAATAGCCGAGGAGATGGGTTGGTCGGCGAGGGTGCTTGATGCGCTAGCGTCGCGTCAAGCACCCTCACCGAATAGAACAAGGTAATATTGAAGGATTGTTTTAAGTAAATATATTATATTTTGCAAAAAGTCATATAACAAAAGTTGTTGTTTAAGATGTTAGTAAGACATTCCTGCAAGGTTGTTAGTGTTTTACAAATAACCCTGTATATCACATCTTTATCAAACATAACTATTTATTATAAAAGGTTAATTTCAAATTCACGATTGTATTATAAATCTTACCTGAGAATTCCATTACAGGTATAGGTATCTACCGTTGTCATCATTTAAAACCTCCTTTGTAAAAAATGTAAATTGACTTTTTGTACGCCATGCAAATGATAATCGCAGATGCGTTTATGTACCTACGTAACATGCCCATTGCAGTCGACAATCAACAATTCAACATGATTGGGACTAAATGCCGCGTACAATGGCGAAGTCTGCGTAGAAACATCTAGATGGCGGAAAATGTTCGCACGATACGTTCGCCCTTATTAGCATTAGTAAACGGTCTATAAGAAAAAACTTGTTGTTTGATTATACACTTGTGTAGTGGCCGACAAGTCAGAGCGTATGTTGGGATAGGTCTCGGTTCTCAACCTATCTCGTTCCAGGTATTTGATTGACGCAATTTTATATACTAACGTAGGTACATAAGTGGTTGTCTCACGATATATTTTATCAATAATTGATCACTTAGCTTTCGTTGTTTAGGTATCACGGTAAATTGTGTAACTAGAGAAAGACAATAGATAAGTATGTTAACTTAATTATAGGATTGTTTATCTAGAATATTGTGTATTATGTTTTTTTTTATCAAATGTTTAAACCATCCAGTTAAAATGCGTTCCAAATGAGAATAGGATTATAGGATCGATTGCCATGATGTGACGTCACGATTTACTGTCAAATAAAGGAAAGAAATTTTTAAATTTTAATTAATTTACGAAAAATTTAATTTATTTACGGACTGTGAACGAAAAAAGTTTAATCAGAATCCAGTTCTTCAATTTTACTCATCTCTGAGTTCTTAAATTTTGCTAAAATTTCTTCGATTTGACAGTACGACGTGACGTCAAAACACCGCAATCAACCCTATTCTCATTCGGAACGCATAGTATTCAGTTTCATGACATTTAATATAATCCATTTTTGGAATTCCTTTACCATGGTTCTTGGTAAAACTTTCGCGAAGTGAAGTCATTGTCAAGAGAGAGCTCTTCTTGAGAAAAAAGCTGGTTCTTAGCAGATTACACCTGTGATAAAGTGGATATTATGTGGCATTTTAGAAATTTTTAATGTTTGCGTAAATGCATGCATGTTATGTGGAGGGATGAGACACTAAGCTGCTATGAAAGTGAGAAATAAATAATTATTTAAAAAAAAAGAGGGGGAAACCAAAGCAAAAAAGCAAAGATAAGGTTGTGAGAAAAGGAAGTAAATAAAACTTTACATGCAAAAATAGACCAACCTATTTCGCACTGTCCCCAAGTTATATGGGACAAGAGCAGGCAGAAAAAGAACTAGCATCATAGGAACAGCCCTTCTATGATCTATTTATGAGTACAAAGATGTCATTCTTCTTTCAGAAATAAATCTACATTGTCTGTCTGAATGTTTATAGAGTAGAACATTGGAAAATTACCTATTTGCTTTGATAGGCTCTCTCTGTTCCAATGTTAGGCATAATAGGCAAACTATTATATCTTTTGTCATTTCAAGTTCATTCGACATTAACCTTTAAAGCTAAGTGAAACTAATACTCACTCAGGCTGGCCAATATAATTGTTCACTTTGTATTCAATAGTGGGAGTTTAATTTCTTTATACCGTTCCATGTAAATTACACATCCATTGTGATTGAATTATTGTCATTTGTGAGTTTTTGGTGAAATCTTCTTCCAAGCCTGCATTGGCTTTAACTTTCTTATTGTCTCAAGGCTTTGTGGTGTGGTTGTGAATGCAAAAAGACTCCTTGGTGGAGAAAGCAATGCAACCGTTGTAACTGTTTACTTGCGATATTGTGCATTTTCCTCACAAAGTCGCGACGAAATAATATATTTGTTTAAAATAAGTTGAAAGCGACGGTACTTCAGCTTTCGCGGATATTTTCGCCGTAAGAAAGTATTTTCTCTTCAACTTTACGTCTTGACACCTTTGTAATTAACAAATTATGAGAACCGACGATAATTACTCGAACAGTTGTACACTGAACATGTTTGCCTATATAATGGCGACGTTTTCTCAAACTCGTAGTTATTTCATTTTTGCGGTCCACAAAGAGGCTATTAGCGATATTACCACAACAAACCACGTCTAATTGCGTATTAGCACTTCATCCGCATACACAGAGTATTTAATACGAAATTAATTGCCGAATCTTCACAACAATAGAGGTGAGACACACTTCACAGGCAGACGCAACGTGTTTCGTTATGAGGAATCTACACGGGTCGATTTTTGCCGTAAGGGTATTCGCTTACCAAATTGCCTTACAATAACCGCATAGCTACCTGATTTCCAGCACTTGACTTTTCGAATCTTTCATCAAACAATTTTAGTCTTTTTATAACTTCTAAATGGCAACCTATAATAATCAAGGTACTTACCCAAAGTTAGCTATCCAGTTGATTTGTAATTTACATTGTCACTATTCGCGTCATGATTTCGACCCGTGTGAGTACACCATTATGCATATTCTTATAGAGCTGTTATTCATGTCTTGTCTTCTTATCTAGTCGACATGTTTTTGATGTAACGGTAACATTGCGTGCTGTTACGATGTATAGTTTTAATTGAACATTACGCAACAGCAATGTAATAACGTATCGTTTCAGTTACTTCATTTACGTTAAATATGCAAATGTTATTATTGAGACAGATTTCGGGATCTAGCTGTTTCTTATTCTTTACCTACCTGATTCTAAGGTACGGTTAATTGGTTTATTCTAACTTCATTCTTTGGTTTTGCAGTAACGTTATTGCTATCACTATAAGATACAACTTCACTTTTACCTTTTGTAACATTATGAGCTTGAAAATAAATGATGAAAATCTAGTATCTCTCTTCTGCATATGTACCTAAATCATCATCTATACATTCCTGTACGTATCCCAATTCAGCTGTCGCCAAGCGTCTTCTTTTCCTATACATATATCTCGCCTCCTTTCGAACCATTTCATCTATACTTATATGTACCTATATCAAAATCATTATAGGTAATTATGGACCACCAGTAAAATATAAGTGAAACCGCGGGAACAACGTACTTACAAACTTCATTATTTTTGATTTCTTTGTCCTCATGTATTGTCACTGCCATTCTTACTGTTATTAAGTTCAGCTAATTTTATAAATCAAACAGTCGTTAGCAGTGAAAATACTGACGTAGGTAACTATTGTTACAATACTTAAGAGCACCGTGGGAATTGAAATTGATTGCACATTTATTTTCCTTTACTGAATTACAGAGCATTTCCAATTTCATGTCTTGTGGATGCAATGGCATAATTACTTGATAATATATGTGTTTATCAATATGGTATTATAGACCTGTATGATACCTAATGTGAGTGTAGTGTTCCTGCCCAATACATGACCAAATGAGTGTTGTTCTAAATGGAGTGCTTAATGCTTCTCCAACTCTAATACTTCCCTAACCGTGTACATCTACTGGGTCCAAATCTTCAAACTAATTAATAAATTGTTGAGAACTTCAATCTTTTGATTTCGTACCTTTTTTCTTTCCTTCGTCTTTATTGAATGTTGGCCAAAGGGCTTAGGCTAAGGTACTCTCCTTTCACCTTTATATATGTCGCAGGGAAATGAGCAGCCCGCGTGAGCACTAAAGCAAGCGCGACAAATGCATGGCTCGAGTTTAATTCGTCAATATCCGCTTTTCTGACATTTTACTAGATTTCGTTTAGTGAAATGACATATCACTGATTATAAATTGGTGTTTTGTCATATCACTAGATACTTTTAGTAAGAAGACGTAATAAACAAGAATATTCGACATCTACCGGGATTTCGTGATATCCCTAGGGATTTCACGAATTTCCTGATATCCTCATTTCCCTGCGACATATACCAACTGTCAAGAACTACTAAGACTCTAGCTTTTAACTTTATTTAGTTATCATTTCTGTTGACCCTCAAGCTGTTGATTGGCACTTTCGCAGACACATTTATCACCAGTGACGTCTTAGAACCTGCAATCAGATAACTTATCTCATCGAAGTGTTGTGCTCGTGCCAACTACTATAATTTATACGGGGTGCTGACAAACTTTCAGTTCGTTATTACCCTGTTTGCCTTTCACTTTCAGCTCAGAGATATCTTGAAAGTTGTTATTTATAAGCATTTTCCTGTGGCATTCAACAATAACCCTTATTTATTTAGTTTTATCTTCGAAATCAGATCAGTTCTTCAAGGAGTCAAACTGTACAAGTAAAAAATTGCCTTTTTGCAACATTACGTTTATTGATACAAAAGCAGTATATAGGTGGATTTAAAGCCACAAGTTGCTATAATGATGTTTCAGACAGATCCTAATGTCTTAATTGTTAAGTGACAGTCGTTTTTAAGAACAAAACTGCATAAATGCGTGTGGGCAGTCGTAGGATGTAGTTATTACTATATTATCTTCGCTTTGGAGGCGTAATTGGCGGCAGCTCGCTATTATTCATCCTCATAATACAAATAATTTAATTTACTTTGCCATTGGAAGTGAAAGGTAATTGGGGATCATACTTCGACTACTTCTATCGCCTCTTGTTCCATGTAGGAAGGTACGTTGAGTTTTGCTACGATTTTCTATTCTCCATTCACATTTGTAACATTACTCATTAACTCCCATTTCATCCATATCATTTATTATAATCGGCAATAAGGCAATTTTTTTGATCTATCATCCCTCATATTACTTGAAAAAAGATTCATGCGTATTAGATTTACGATTTTTTTTATTTAAATTAATACTATACAAATCTTGCAAATTGATCACCTGGTATGCAAACCAACATACCATAAGAAACTTAATGTATGTATGTAGGGATGGTACCCCTGTTAATTATTGCTTATAAAAACTTAGTTCCATCACGTTTGTAATATTAATTGGAACGTGGAATTATGCATAAAAGGATAAGTGGCCGCCATACCACTTTGTATGCCATTTGTGATTTGAATTACATACCCAATAGCGTGATGTTATTAGCTATTAATTAAATAAAACAATGGATTCATGCAACGCATCTCAATACAAAACGTTTTGTTATCTGGTTTTTATGAAAAAGTTGTTCTTACATAACTATTTCCAATGCTTGTTGATAGTGTTGATCTACAGCAGCGGGTTATGATATTGCAAATTTTTTAATGAGAAAAAAAAATCGATAACTGTCTTTGCTCATAAGATTATCCACATGTAATAATTATGTTGTAAAGTGATCAAAGTTAGTTAGACATTTATATTTATTGTCACCTGAGGCTTTCAAAGCCACGAGTAGACCTTGGCCTGATCTATTACTTAAGACAAACATAGTTATTAATCGAGGATACAAGGTTTGACGCCATGCCATGACTTTATCATACGCTTTTGCTCCTATTTCTCCTGTAACCTGGTGTAAAGAGTGTACTATCTATCCTTTATTTTTAGTATTGTCTAGGTTTATAACAACATCAGCCAAATATTTGGTAAAACATCTTTTAAAATAGACAAATGTGCATCATCGTCGACCGAATGATCGCTGAACATCAGGTCAGCTAGTGGTCAAGCAGAATCTATAATAAATAACAAAGGTGACTTTCAGCTAAGATCGCATACAAATATTTATCAGATACCAAACGATTGTAATGTACTATAATTATACAATATATTGATGAATATTCTACGCTCACGTTTTGGCATTAATGAACCACTTGATAAGTTGCGATCAGACAGTTTTTTATTTACATATAATACAGATGCATTCACACATGTATTGTCCATCTGTCTGTCTGTCTCTGTGCACGTAGGCATTTAGCGTATTTTTAATTTGCTTTAACATCGTGCATACCGGAGCGTGGTGCGACTAGAATGGCTGATTAATTACTTGCAAATGTACCGTCATCAGCTCATACATTGACACAAATAATTGTACTTCTATATGGTAGTGTTCCATTTACAGGCGCATCTTGAGAATGACCTTTTGAATCCTTAAGTATTTTGATTCGGTAGTGATTTGCTGTGAGGTAACCATATGTTACAGACAGTCAATTTAATTAACTTGGCATTAAGCACCCTGAAAGTTTAACCATGTTTAACGCAATCGGAAGCTTTGGACAGATTGCAAAGGGATACCCCAAGGCATGCGATACAAACACTGTATATTTTTCTTTCAGTACTATACAAATGAGATTGCAAATGGTATACATTGTAGCATTATCATGGCAGACGGGATCGTGACAGGGGCGCGCGCCGCCTTGCAGACAATTTATATAGAATTCCTCGATAGTCGTCTGACGGCGTCGTAATGGCTCATTAACAGGCTATCGACTCTAATAGATATTTGTTAGCACTTCACTATGTGGTCAATTGAAACTATTCATTATACAAGCAAATACTGGGAAAACGTAAAGAGATAGATATACTGGAAGTCTTTAAAACTATCGGTAGTCGATAAGTTTAGTTGGACTTGAAAAAATTACGAAGACTCAAAGTCACCCAAAGGGCGATGGAAAGGGCTATGCTCGGAGTTTTCCGAAGCGTGATCGCATCAGAAATATGAAGTTATCCGCAGGAGAACCAAGGTTTCCGACGTAGCTCGAAGAGTCGCCAAACTTAAGTCGCAATGGGCAGGGCACATTGCACGCAGAACAGATGGTCGATGGGGACGAAAGGTTCTAGAGTGGCGACCACGTACCGGAAGACGCAGCGTTGGAAGGCCTCCAACAAGGAGGACCGACGATCTGGTCAGGGTCGCGGGAATCCGATGGATGCGTGACGCACAGGACCGGTCGTTGTGGCGACGCTTGGTGGAGGCCTATGTCCAGCAGTGGACGTCTTTCGGCTGATATGATGATGATGATGATGATGAAGAAATTACTAAAAGTGGAAAAAATGTGAAAAGTGTATATTAGAGGAAGTTTGAAAGTGGTACCAGTGTGGCAAAATTTGTAAGGGATTCGTTTGTCTTGGTATGGCTATAGTATAAAGAAGAGGGATGACGCATGTTACTAAAACAGCTATGATTATTTACATGTAGATGGATGGAGAGAGAGAGGGAGGATTGTGTGAGAAGTGATATGAAAGATAGACAGTATGGAAGAAAAAAAAAGTGTGACGAGGGCTGGAAAATTATGATAATATATGTACATAGGTAGGTGTTTTAAGGCCTAAAAGTAATTTAATTTATCTCAAACATTCATTATGGAAGATAAGCTCGTCAACTTCACACAAAGGGAAACACCAAATTGGCGTGTCACGATAGATTTGTGTTTGATGTCAAATATTTGTAGATGTTCCGCACTGGTGAATCATCTTAATAGTTATTTGCGGATGACACTATTGCTGGAAAGTTTCAAAACATCGTTCTCCGAGTTGAATGTTTGTTCCTATCCGATTAAGCATACAATAGGAGGAGTCATTTACCCAAAAATGTTGAATCATCAGTTTACTAAAAGATTTTACTTTCTGAACTTTTCCCTGGTTTCTTTATATCTTTGCGTTGACTTGAAATGCCATTAAAGGGCTGAGGAAGACGATGCACTTACAGTGCCATTTGCAAGATGAAATGTATATTACCTTTTCTTTCCTTTACATCAATTATGCGAAGGTTGTGTTTATGATTGAAATTGTTTTCTTCTTAAAAATGTTCAGCGTAATTCTTTTTCCTTTTTCTTTTTGATGGTACAAAATTGGATTTTAAGAACTGCAACTGTTGTTATCCGTAATATAAATGATGTTTAGTTTTAACGACTACGGTTTGATGGGCCCGAAAGACGTGGCCATTTTAATTGGAATAAATGAGTAATACTTTGCACCTTGCAATAAATATGTTACCAATCTTAGTTATTTTTATTATATTTATATTGTAATATAATAAATGATTGCGCAATTGAATTTTTTTCCGTAAAACCTATGATTCCATCAACCTTGTAAAAAATCCCGTATTAATCAGTATGTTATTTGTTACAGGTAAGACCACGGAATAAAGAAAAGTAGGGTAAGACGGTGATGAGGATAGTCTAAATATCAAATATTAAACTTAAGTTATTCATTTACGACTTAGCAATGGTGAGTCAAATTATATCCTACAGATTCTTAAAAATATTTGATACATAATATATATTAATATTAATATATTCTACAATAATATTCCACAACTATGACACAACGCCGTCTAGTCCCAAGCTAAGCAGTGCTTGTGTTATGGGTGCTAGAAAACTGATAAACATACTTATATATTTCTAATTACACACATATTATAGATAAATTACACCCAGACACAGAACAAATGATTATGCTCATCACACAAACCATTTGTCCTGGGTGGGAATCGAACCCACGACCTCCGGCATAGCAGTCAGGGTCACTAACCACTAGACCAACAGGCCAGTCAAACTAGGACGACAGCGATAACGACAATAGAAACATAGAACGATAAATAAATACTTGCCTAGAGATATTTTATAAAGACGACTACTATGAGTTAATTGTGGAGTCGTAATAAATGTTGGTACTCCTACATGCAGGATAGGTCTACACTAGCCGAAAGTAGAGAAGATTGGAATTGGTTAAGTGATGCTTGCCCTACAGTGGAACTGAAAATACTGCAAAAAATTGTAAAAATAAATAAGTTAGGTAAATAAACGCTAGTTCGAAGATTGAGCAACTACAACTTTCAATCAGAATCATATTACAAAAGAGTCAAAACAAAGTGCATTATTCCTTACTTTAGAAACCTTGAAACTTTAGAATGCAAAGCGTGTGCCACGAGCCCACGACAAACTCTGAAAGCTAGGTACACAATACTATTTGTAGCAAATGAATACAGAAACAAATATTATTTCGATGGATTAGGCAATATGCATGTGATTCAAATAAGGGGAAAAATTATTAATAAACTTTATTACTTCAGTATTTATATTTACATAAGAAATAATTACATATTGTATAGACTGCGCTACAGAGGTCAGTGGCCTCTTCACTACCTTCTGCGTAACCCTCGTGAAAGTTAAAATTATCCCTTCGTTACGTACTACGGGTTAAGTATGGTTGTAATTAAGCCAACGGTATACCTATCTGTAAATAGAGTTATTTGTAAAACACTAACACCCTTGCCGGACTATATTACTAACATCATAAACAACACCTTTTGTTATATGACTTTTTACAAAACATAACAAATTTACCAAAAACAAAGTTTAAAGATTTCGTGGCTCTATCTAACACATTTCAACTCTGTATTTTGCTAAACATACCTACGCCTCCTGCACACTGTTCTCGTAGTAATAGTAAGCAGGCTTCCGAAACATTGTCATCACACCTACCTAGCAAGCTTTCGCACCATTTTTGTGTACACATCACACTAGAAAATTTATACGTCAGCATAGACATTTAGAATGTTCAATTAAAATAATTTTATTTTTTGTATGAAAATTTGATGAACTAAAATATGATATTTTTTTAACTACTTAATTTTTTTTTATGAACTATTTAAAATATGATTATTTTTGGACTAACTTTACTTTCATTGGCCTGTTGGTGTAGCTAGTGGATAGTGGCCCTGACTGCAATTCCGGAGGTCGTGGGTTCGACTCCCACCCAGGACAAATGTTTATGTGATGAGCATGATCATTTGTTCTGTGTCTGGGTGTACTTTATCTATAATATGTATGTATTTAGAAATATATAAGTGTGTTTATCAGTTGTCTAATACTCATAACACAAGCTCTGCTTAGCTTGAGATTAGAAGGCGTTGTGTGATAGTTTTGGAATATTATTATTAATTAGTATAGATTTGAACTTGTCCTCAAATCAACTGACATCAGGCAGAAAGACGTCAAGCTGTTATTTTTTATTACTCCGGTAATTAGGTTAATTGAATTGTGCAATCCAGCGGATCTACCTGATAGACTTATGTATTAATTAGGTAACTGGCTTAATGTATTTGGAAAGAGTTTGTTCTAACTGAATCTGTGAAGCAAGATTTGTTAACCGTAGGAGCCCAGCAGGGTCGATGCCTACTGGGGCCATGGGTGATCCGAAAGAAATCCCCGGGGCCCTGGAACAATGGTAAAGAAGGAACAGGAGTAGGTTTTGAGTCAATAAAAGTGTGACACTATGACCGCTCCGCCCAAGAGCGGGGGATGTCATTTGGATGATTTAAAACAAAAAATAAGAAAAAAAAAAC
The DNA here is from genome assembly GCA_949319445.1 of Mythimna lalbum. Lineage (NCBI taxonomy): Eukaryota > Metazoa > Arthropoda > Insecta > Lepidoptera > Noctuidae > Mythimna > Mythimna lalbum. The sequence goes on along the minus strand of OX439357.1, from coordinate 9,712,518 downwards.
CCAGCAAGATTAAGGTCAATTTGCCATTTGCGACCTACTGAAATTATTTAGTACTACAAGATAACAAGATTAGTTAGTTCATGCAAATCAATGAAATAAAAAAAGTTCATAAAATATAAAACAACAATAAAATGATTGTTTACAACGCATTGATATGTCCTGCAGCGATGCAGTTAGTTATAAATAATAGCATCAGAGTGTTAGCCGGATGTACTGAGGTGTTGGATGTGCCAACTGATTCCGCGATTGAATATGTTAGCGATATGAGGAAAATAATGCGCTGCTTTCTTATGTCCGGCATGTCAGGGCCACGGGATTTATACTTATTCAGGAAAAGGATAATCTTATGTCATGATCTAAGGAGATGATAATTCTCTCAATTCAGAGTGGGGGAAGTGTTTTTGATAACATCCCACTAAAAGAAATAAAAATCTCCGGCTGCATCCATCATTTTGTTCCTACAATGTAATGGAAGTCATAAGAGGCAATTTAGCAATAAGTCCAGATAATAGTGGCCGTTATTCTTACGGTTGTTGGTTTTTTTTAAACATCATCGTCATCGACATTAGATCATTCCATTATTTAGTAACCAAGTCCTATTCAGTACTGCTTTCATCGGATCATTCATCAGCATCACTGTCCTGATGATTTTGAAAGAAATATGTTTCAAATTAATCTGACTCACGTTTAGTTCGTTTTCTACAAAATTATACCACTTTTTCCTGACAGTCATAAATTGTAAGTTAAGGCATAAATTTTTCAATTTGTAATTTTCTAATATAATACAGAATTTGTAAGTTAAGACCTTAAGACTGCACACTACCTCAAAACTGCTTTACCGTTCGCGTTTGAAGTTGCATATCAATAATAGTATTGCATCAATCGTGTTGAAAAAAATATATAGTATAGTTGAGGATATACTCTGATGTTCATATGTTCTAAAAACACGATTACTAAAAAAAGTCTCGATACAAAAAATTCACAAACTTCCCTCTTAAATTTTGTAAATAAAAAGCAGTACACAGTTAATACTTGACCTATTATAATGAAACTTTTTACACAAATCTAAACTAATATAATACGTGTATTGTATGTATTCAATTTAAAATAATTTTATTTTTTATTTTGTTAGAAATTTTATAACGAAATATTGCGTGGAAAACGTGGACTCTGCCGCGCAACGTACCTACTAGGTGCGAGCGAGATAGTTGCGACTGTAGCTGCGAGTTGACGGGCCGTCGCGTCGATTTGAGCTGGGGTAGTGTGGGCTCTTAAGCTACAAATGCACTAATCTTAAAATGCAACCACGAACTTTTTGAAGAGCATCCAGAATTCTAATGAATTGAACTCACTCACTTTCCTTCTTATGTAGATCACTGCTATATAACACATGCACGATTTCCAACTCATGCATTATTATTACGAACAATTTTATATATACCGGTATATAAAATTATAATTATATATTCATTGCAGTACCTATATCCTGTTCGATAAATAACTAGATGTTATGTATTAAATCTATCTTTGTCTGCTGGTAATGTTTCTGGGTTCTTACGTCGAGATTCATATTGTATATTTTAAGCATATATTTATGACTAACTTTTACCAGCGGCTTTGCCCGCGTTTATTAATATACATTACTCTTTCTCCCCTTTTACTCACTTAAAAAAAAAAAATATAGCCTATGTCCGTCTCCACAGTACCAACTATCTCTGTACTATATCTATCATTAAAATCGGTTTTGCCATTTAGGCGTGAAGATGTAACAAACAAATAAACAAACTCACTTTCGCTTTTATAATATTAGTAAGGAAGTAAGGATAAGGATGACTAATTAAATTTTTGCTGTATTATGTAATGAAAAAAGGTGAAACCACCTCAGCATTTGCTGGGCGTTAGACAGACACCCATCGCTGGTTTTCAGTTGGCACCTTGTAGTGACGCACGGACTAGGGAAAACATATTATAATACTCGTATAACATAACTGGTGTATAATTCCATTGAAATGAAATACATAAATAACTTTAATAAATAGCAACACAATATTATAAAATAAAATTTTGTACCACATTGCATATAATTATAAAGCCAGACACACACATAAGTACAGCCACAAACTTCACTTTGAATATAGCACTATATCCATATTATGCTCTCTAGTCAGGTTTACCAACAGCCTTGAATATATGAAATTATACAAAACAATTTAATCGGTTTAGTAGTAAGAAGTCGATAAATAACAACTTTACGAAAAAACAGTAAATTACATATTTTTTTTTAGTAATTTTCCCTTTACTTAAACCTATGTAGGCTAAGCAAAGGATACGCGCAAGACATGATTTTTCCAATTGAGAAAATTGTCGGATTCAAGAGCCTATGGGCCATTATACATAATTTATTCGATTTAGTACAAATAACGTATAAAATGATATTGAATAAAACTAAAACGAACGTAAGTGTCGATAAGTTAAGGTTGTACACAAATAAAAAATATAAAGCTGATTTTAGGTTGTTAACTTCATTGTGTGCTAGCTTTTGCCCGCAGCTTCGCCCGCGTACATAAAATATAGCCTATGTCACTCAGGAATAAAGCAGCTTTATATCGGTGAAAAAATTTTAACAATCGGACCAGTACTTCTAGAGATTACCTCCTACAAACAAAAAACAAACTTTACCTCCTTATTATATTAGTGTAGACTGTAGGTATATTATCTATAGGCGGTTTCCAAATTCTTGAAATTCATATCAACCACATGTTTTTAACATTTCATGAGAGGAAAATATCTCCTGTTGCCGAACAAAACATTTTGAGCTTCAAGAATAATTGAATCGAGTTAAGCAGAAACAGCATTTTTCTGTTAGTTTAAATCAACACTTATATCACATCAACGATGATTGAACCACCAACTCGTAATACGAATGGGCTATTATAAATCAGTATTATTTGATTTAATTACCACCGACTCAATCATTACAATAATATGCAATCAAATGGACATAATATGCATTGCCTGAATGATGAGCTTTAGAGTAGATTTAATATACGAACGGTAAATAACGTTATTATAATCATTATTTTGATTGGTATCATAGAGCATGCAACTAGAGTAAAACGAATAAAGTATTTGTGATATAGTCTTGAGAACGGCATACAAGAGGTACTTCAAATGTCCTAACATCTGAATTTTTTTTTCTACCACGTCATTCTGACAAAGTATGAATAAATAATCGGTGCGTATAATGAGAACTTTTAGTTTTTTTTTTTGCTGTTGATGCCACGTTCTCTCGCCCCAGCCTAGATTCCGATTCCGATTTCTGGCCACCGTAGGGGCGTGCTTGAGGATGTTGAACAATGCGTGACTCACCGTCCAACTGTCAGGACCGAGCCAAAGATGTCGACGGCGCGTAGCCGGCCCAGCAGGGTCGGTGTCTTACGCATCACCCATAGTCCCAGTAGCGAAGCCTACTGCGACCATTAGTGATGCGGAGGAGATTCCCGGATTACTTTATATTCAGTAAGAATATAAAGTAAGTATGTATTGGCATATTCCCCGAAGTAACTCTTAACTACTATTTAGACATGCTTTTGTTTTTGTGAAAATATCGTAAAATTTAAATCTGTTCAAGTATTTCGTTATATAACAATTTGGACGTCAAGAAACTCATAACACTCCCTCTACTCAGAGCGAGAGAAGCTAACTGAAGATTTCTCACCTCAATAAAATAAAACTATCTTCTTTTAGTATGAATGGCACGTTATGCTTCGCAGTCGCACAAATATCTATAATAATAAGGCATGTGGGTGCGATTACAATACAACTCACGCTATATACAAGGTCGGCACATAACATAACAATTTAAACACTTAAACCGTGCAATCATTTTGTTTTTGACACGTTACCTACCATTTAAAAAGCTTTGTATCGACGTAGGAAGTAAATGAGTGTGTGTTGATTACGCGTTATTAAATTGTTGTTTAATGATTTTTACGTGGGACAATAATAATCATTGAAATATCATAAGGAAAGATATGTTACGCGGTAACATCAGAAAACCTGCCCCCCTAGCCAAGTTACAACCGTTTCGCTTGCGTCGAACTCTTGGAGTTGATTTTGCCGCCAATTCTTTTATTCTGACCACGTGACTGAGCGTTGAGGCGACGTCGTTCCCGTACATTTGAAGCGTTCTACTAGCGTAAAACTATTGCAGATTAGCAACTTGGCTAGGAGGGCTGGACTCTGTGCACAACTACATGCACGAGTGAAATGTCATTCCATGCGATTTGTTTTTTGTATGATTTGTACCATGAATAAAAGCGCAAAAAGGCATTTTGATAACTTTTATCTCACTAAAACCGTAAAAAATAATACTTTTGGGTAACACGCCCGTTTATGTAACAGAGTGAAATTAAGCCTCGGGGGTTTGATTTCAGCGGTCCACGCGCTAAAGGCGAGTCACCTATCTTCCGCTGTTTTGATTTTATTTAAGGGGATAATATTAAGTTTCTAAAATGTTACCGTTGTGAAGTAAAGAATTAAGCATTAGGCAATCTAGCGTACGACAAAATTCTCTGTTTATTTGTTTACATTTTGGTATAATAATAATAATCTGGTAATGCTGATCTGATAGAAAATTCTTATACTTTCGCCAAAATATTTATTAATATTGTCAAAAGGTTACTTATTATCCCAGTTAAAATAATGAACGGTTCTGCAGAATAGGCCACAATGATATACCACTTCGGTCGAGTGGAGAGCAGTAGTGGCCGAGTGGTAATGGCTCCGACTCGGCGCGGGTTCGTAACCAGGCGGGCGCATTACTTTATGTAACTTATTCATTCTTAACTTATTCATCACTACTGTTCTCAAAACGGTGAAGGAAAACATTGTGAGGAAACCGGCATCTCCTAAAACCAAAAATTCGAAGACATGTGACATTCACCAACCCGCACTGGGCCCGCGTGGTTGTTTACGGCCTATTTTCTCTCCTAGAGAGGATACATTAAAAAGGCTGATAATGATGATGATATGCCACATTTGATATTCTTCTAGCAGCATTGCACCGTAAAGGCATTCCCATGTAAACTAGTATTCAACCGAATGTTTTAAAGAAATTAAACCTTTCTACACGATAAATAAAATACCTAAGATTCGAATTTACTTTCAGCAATATACAATACCTTTTCCTTATCCGAACTTCGTGGTATTCTTTAAGTAAAAACGTCAATTGTCTGATTCTTCGATGGAGACCACCACCCATCACGCGAAACCAAATAAGGAATATGTAAAGTGCCAAATATTAAATAAGCCCGTGGAATGTGTGAGAGGTCGTTGATTTTTTAGTGGTATAAAAGTGACCGTTTAAATTTATTTATTTATTTATTTAAACTTCATGTACAGTAGTGGTACATAGGCGGACTTAATGCAACAAGGCATTCTCTACCAGTCAACCTTTGGGTTAAAAAAAGACAACACTGTGGTAGGTTTGCACAATAAACAAATAACAGATACTACAAACGGAAAAATATAAAATAAGTTATTTATAATAATAAAATACATAAATACGCTATATTAATAAACTAATAAATACTATGAAAATTATCAAAAAAAAAAAAGAAAAAAAAAAAAAAGAAATTGTAAGAAAAAAAAAGAAAAAATTGAAAAAAAAAAAAAAATTGAAAAATTGAAGAAATTGAAAGAAATTGTAAGTACTATAAAAGTTATACTGCAACAAAAATGTTTGAAATATTCTTAATAGTATCCATATACTTATTTGGTCAGAAATTACTCCAATGTTTCGTTTTTACGGCAATTTTTCAGCAATATATTTTTTTAGCTTTTCTCTAATTACAAACGTATATTGTATGTAAACTCATTTTCATGAGCCTCCACCCATTTTTTTTATTTACTATGGGAAATCGTCGTATAACTTCTGCTTTGGGTGGAGCGAGAAGGTGACCGGAAATCACCCAGCGACTCCCGATGCTTGAGGTGTTTCCTGCAATGGCGGCTGGCGTGTGAGGATGTCTTTTTCCTTACGGTTTCACACCTCATTCGCTCGTAATACTGCTTCGCAGAAGGATGTGACTGCTTTTGGCCCTCCCCAGCTGGGTCGAAGCCTACTGGGGACAGGGTTGTCCGAAAGGAAGCTCGTGCCCCGGTATGAAGGCTAGAAGGAACGGGATGGGGTTTTTAGTCAGTGAGAGTCTGACACTATCTCCCACTCCACCCAAGAGCGGGTTTTGTCATAAGATGATTTTCCCCATTGCAAAAAAAGCCCTAATCTCAATTTATTTGGGGTACAGCATTTCTTCCATAAAGCTTTGTTTACATTAAATTGCTCCATATAAACTGGTTTTTCTTAAAAAAAGTGTTGTGATTTTCCATGTGTGGTATACTTCAAGTTTAGGTAGTTTATCGTATCCGTGTTCATATGGACATCCGTGTAGGTAGTAAATATATGTAAACAGCGAATTCTCTTGACGTATATAAACCATTATTACTTGTTTCGAAGCATCGCCATCAATCATTTAGCCACACGTGATAATTATGTGGTCCAGGGTATTAATTACCTATCTATGGTATATGGCAGCTGCGGTATTAGCTGTAGGTTTTAAAACGAACGTCATCTTTGAAATGTGGTTTATCGCCCTTGAAATGTGTTGTATGGGGGGCATGGCAGTGCCCCCACCAAGGCGAGGAAAAAAGTGGCACGGTCGTTACATCCTTTACTCGAAACAGTTCAGGTCATTTTCGATCCCCTAATAAACTAGAAGCACAAAATAGATAGGTACAGAAGACAATCTCATGTATGTACTTCACTTTTTATACCTACGCTCGGTGGATGCACACTAAGGAGTGTTTGAGCCGGAACTATTCGACCAGCGGTTCGAGACGCTACCGAGATATCGTGTCTGTGAGCGGTGTCTATTTGTATGTAGATTGACTTCTGTACCTATATATTTGGTGCTAGAAGCCTGAATTTTCAGTAACCAAGCAGGCTTTATATAAATACGGTATATTTAAATTGCCAAGTCAATCTAGGTCATCAAGGTCTCTTAAGTACGGACTGAATAAATTAACTGACTTGGTATTACATGGATCTCACAACTTTCTACGGTAGAACTGAGTTGCAAGCCTGGTTTTCTTACAAGTTATGTTTTTGATGGCTTTGTAAGCTGTACTATTGTGTTTTACACCTACACCTATATATAAGTGTTATTTGTTTTGATAATCTTCAAGATTTTGTGTAGGTTCATTGACTCGTTGTCTTAAACTTTCAAATTTATTGAATGCTTGAAGATTAAAATGAATGCCTGAAAGAAATAGTACATTTTTATAAGTGGAGAAAGTTGATTTTTGCGACCGAGGCGGCATTCGCTCGAACTTTAGAGGGCTGAGGGTGTTATGGAGCCCAGGAGGGGCCTAGCTGGGTCGAAGCCTACTGGGGCCAGGGTTAATCTGAAAGGAAGCTCGAGCCCCGGTATGAAGAGACTAGAAGGAACGGGGTGGGTTTTTAGTCAGTAAGAGTCTGACTCTAGCTCCCGATTTTTGCCCACCGTAAAAAAAAGGGTGTTATGGAGCCGAGGGCAGCAGTGACAAATTTCCACGTGTATCAAACAAAGCGTTTTAATACGCACCAATGAAGACAAATAAACAGGGGATGATGTGCGAATCGTGGGGGTCGCTTAGCGCCCAGTCTGATACGATAAATGTTATAAAATAGTGGTGGGGGCGAGCAGGTGCATTTTTTCACACTAGTGCAAAAAATAGTAAATTGCGTGCCTAAAAGCGGTAGAAAAATACTTTTATTGACACTGTATGCATATGAAACGAATCCAATGAAATACAATTATTTTTCCATAGCTCTCTCTCTCTTTCGTAAAACTCAATCCTACAAAGAGAAAATTTTATCTAGTATGATTTAAATGCATCTCTCATTGCCAACATTGCAATGCGTCAATGTAATCCATCTATTGCATATCGCAGTCACCATTTTTAACTGGTCAACGAGTCATTGTGACCCGACAAACGTGTACACTGAATATTAAATTTATAACACTTTTGATCTTGCCCTTTGGAAAGCCGAGAATCCGAAACAATGTAAGTAGAATGCGTTGAGTATTTCAAACAATGAACTTGTTTGTTTTTGGGCGGAGCATCGCCGTGCCCTCGTGGGGGCGATCGGCGGCGGAGATCTCTCGCGCCGGGCCCTGGTCGAGGCCATGGTCCGGAGCGAGGAGGAATGGCAGGCATTCGCCTCCTGCGAAGCAGTAATGCTTGTAAAGGAGGAGGCCGACCGCATCAGGCTACGGCGTCCGTCCCCCGTACCCATGGCTTGCCGTCCGCGGGCTCGCGGACGGCGAGCCATGGGTAGCTCGCTGTCCGATCGTCCGGTAATGGACCGAGTCCAAGACGTCGACGGCGCGCACTGTTCCCGCGCGCCTCAAGGAGTTGTCAGCAGCAGGAGGGGCCCAGCTGGGTCGAAGCCTACTGGGGACAGGGTTGTCCGAAAGGGAGCTTGTGCCCCGGTATGAAGGCTAGAAGGAACGGGATGGGGTTTTTAATCAGTAAGAGTCTGACACTATGTCCCGCTCCACCCAAGAGCGGGTTTTGTCATACGATGATTTTCCCCATCGCAAAAAAAACTTGTTTGTTTTGCGAATGTAAGAAAACAAACTTGCTTATTATTGCATTTATCATATTAGTTCTACTAATTAATGACTGGTGGCATTAGAGTGGGGGTAGGAAGGTAAAAATAGTCTACCGCCTATTTTCAGACCACCCAAATATATAAAAAAAAATCGGTCGAGTCGTTTCGTAGTTTTTTCTTTTTGTAATTTTTAGTACAATTTAATATTTACTTCAACGCAATCGCGACTACGTTAAAAACTTTCAATTAGACATCTGTAACAACCAAGTTTAATGCAAATTGTAAATGTAAAACACGTACTCCCAGCAATCAAGGTAATGAAAGCTTTAGACTATGCATTTATCTGCAATAATAATGTAAATTAATATGAAAGTAAAACATTGGAAAGTTCATTTCATTCAAATTGGCTTACCCGACTTTATTTAAGAAAGCATTTCCAAGACGTAAGAGAATAATCAATAGAACATAGATTTATTTTAGGATTATCGTAATAAACGAAACTTTCATTAGGTTACAATTGCAGTGACTGCCTATCACGAATCATAATATTCTCAATTATTTCCCTTCACAAACTTACTATAAATTCGGTCCTCAGAACTTTGTCGTCACCAATACTTTACTTCCCAACTAGAGATGTGCCGTTGCCGGCAATATGGGAATATTGCTGGCAATATTGCTACCAATATTTATACATTGGGCATTATTCCCGGAAATATTCCCACTTCACGGCATTATTGCCGGCAACGGCACATCTCTATTCCCAACCAAAAATAAATCAAAGATGACGTATCCATTTTCCTATGACGTTCTCGTTATTGAAATCAACACGAGAGTCATAAAGTGCAGAGTCTCTAAAAGGGGGGCGGGACATTCTACCTACGTGTGCAATACTGACGTTTCTGACGACACCACTCAGGTGCTTAACGTCAATAGGCTGAACAAAGTGCAACAATGAGTAATTTCAGTGGCAAATTAGCCATATAGCAAAAGTAGCAAATGCTACAGGCCCTGTGCATTTAGGGGCCCCTCGCGTTCCGGGATCCTGCACTTAAACTAGTCAAAAAACATATATTAAAAGCTGATTATTTCATTCAATACTAGCTTTTGCCCGCAGCTTTCTATTGGAGAAAGAATTTTAGCAATCGGATCAATACTTCCAAGGATTCCCCCCATACATGAAAACTTACAAATTTTACCTCTAAAATATTAGTATAGATGATAGTCAATCTCTTAGATTTCCTTCATTTTTCAATTTTCCAATCTTAAAATCCACTGGTTTATTGAAAATGAGAATAATGTACCTACTAAATAGGTCTATACAACAGGGGCCCCTTGTCAAATTTGCTATAGGCGCTGGCTTAATCTGCCACTGAGTAAGGTATTACATTATTTTGTTTACGATCCAAAGTAAAAACTCCGAACATTAACTTTATGTACATATATTATATACATACATAGGCGGAGTAATGCAAAAAGGCATTCTCTAACAGTAAACTTTGGGTTAAAGACTACACTGTGAGGCGTGCACAATGAATAAATGGATGATATTTTAATTACGAGTGGAATGAAGTATTATTAAAATAAGGTAAACGTGACTCTAAGGTAACGCTATTTACCGCAGGAGATACAGGGTCGAGAGTCGTAAGACGATTCCCGTCCACTTTAGGTTCGGGCTTGCGGTCGGCGAGCAATGGGAGCTCGGTGTCCGGCAAGGATCAGGTCCAAGTCGATAGTTGATGCGGTCTGCTAGAGTTGATATCTATCAGCTCTGCGAGATTCTTCGCAAAAGTTACCGAGGCCCTGGAACGCAAAACGTAACTAAAGGAACAGGTGTGAGTTTTAGTCAGTAAAGTCTATCACTCCACTCTCGGTCTTTCAAGAGGACCACAAAAAAGGTAATGCTAACTACTTAGATAAAAAAAACTTTTTTCATGCACCGGTATTCGTCTTCGTGAATCGTGCACGTATGCAACGTCATTATAAATGAGTCCATTTTCCTATGACGGTCTTGATGTCGCGGTCATTACGAGCACAGTCATAAAGTACAGAGTCTCAAAACAAGGGAGGCGGGACACACTGCCTACATAAGGTTACTGACGACACCTCCCTAGGTGCATTACCTCAAAAGGCTCAGTAAAGCACAACAATGAGTAAACACTACAACCTAACTTGTTTACGTTTTGAAGTCCAACCTCAGAGCATGACTCCGAAGGTAACGTTAATCCATGGAGAATTGATAAATTGCTACCTGAATCAGTCGCAGGCGCTGCTAAGATGCGGTCAGCACTCAATGTGGATAATGTAGCGTGATTCATGGATAGCTAAGTCGTTGACTTTTCAATAAGGATCACGTGCAAAGAATCGTGAGTTAGGATTATATAATAAATTGAACAGGAAAACTTCTGGAATACTACGTACTCTAATGTTATTTTAAACTGGCAAAAAATTTTATTGAGCTTTTATTAGATTTACGACTTTTATAGTAAATTATTTAAACGTCTTTAACCCTTCAGATACCGTCAATTAGAGACACAATAAGACAATAGATGCGCGGCCACCGGTGGTCGCTTAGGGATTCATGAATTAATACAACTACTTTGAGAGAAGTGGTGGCTGATTGGTAACGGCTCCGACTTACGAGTTGTAGATCGCGGGTTCAAACTCAGCCAGGCGCATTACTTAGTGTATTTTATTTCATCACCACTGCTCTCAAAACGATAAAGGAAAACATCGTGAGGAAACCGAACCAAAAAATTCAAAGACATGTGACATTCACCAATCCGCACTGGGCACGCGTGGTGGATTACGGCATACTCCCTCTGCTAAAGAGGAGGCCTGAGTCCCAACAGTGGGAACATTATAAGGCCGAGAATATACAATTACAGCGTCATTTAACGCAAAAGTAAAAAAATGTTAATAATATAAATATGTAGCCGAGGTGCGACGCACTCCAGCACTACAATGGGCCCAGCGGCACGACAATACATCAGCTTACAACCGGGTTTTTCCAACTTTTTACATTTTCTTCGGATAATAAACTCGTACTTCATGCAAATGAGTGATTACATCGGAAAAACCATTATCATTTCAATGTTTTTAACAATAAACTTAGCTTCGGCCTTGTCACCGGAGATTTATTCGTTCCCACAGATCTTTGTAGCTAGAACTCCATGTAATAACAGTCGCCAGTACTAATGTGTTATTCTTTACACATACAATTATCAGATTCCTTGAAACGATATTAAGTCGTCCAACAATTTTAATATTGATGAGATGCATTGGAGATTCCGGGTTGACAATATTGACTTCCAGTCACATATTTAACTTCTACTGGCATACAATTTTGCACTTTATCGTTTATCCTTATAGTTTGATCACTTCGATCAATATCTTGATTAAGTAATTCTTTGATTAAAACACGTGTTCGGCTTTTATGGTCAATACAATTTGTCATCCTTACACTATCATACTACAGCTTCATCATCATTCACTAGAAGTAATTAGATGATGATGAAATTTGTCGCCTGGACCATATAAGGTGATCAAGTATGACAATTGATGCTAATTTGTTTAGATCCAATCTAAATGCAGCTACAAACGATACATTTATAGTGATTATTGATCAGTTTAATCGTAATAAAGTGTTTCTGTTCTTAGAAGTAAGATAAATCACAGCGCAGTGTTTTTGTAGTGTTATTATTATTCTGCGAAATGTACAACCGGATGAAAATAACTCTTTCATTCACAAATTAGCGTCCGGGGTCGCCGTCCCTTCGTCACGAGCTAAATGTTGCTCGATTTTATCTGTAGTCATCATAATACTCGCACGCAAATACGTTTAGTCATCTGCGACCATAGTCTAAGAGTAATCCTTGGTTTATGGAATAGTATTAATCGCTATGAGTCAGTGTGATTGTGTGCGATGTATGATCAAGGATCACTACCTCTCTCCTATCGTTAAACATACTTATTTCTCTGCTTTCATATTTAAGTAATATTATGCTTAAATATTAAATATCGTTATAGTAATAAATATATAAGCAAATGGTATACCAAGGAATACCTACGTGTGTTTTCTCCTTCTCTGTCAAATTCATGTAAAGATTGCCTGCAATAAATCGCTTTTGGCGATAAATCCACCTATTTTACACTTTATTCATTTTATGTTTGTTTTTTGTGTACATACAAAGTATATCCATCCATATATGTTTGGTTTGAGTGTCGCTAATCATTCAGGTATGCTGACGTTTCTGTGACAGCTTTAGAGCTTGGGAATGATGTCATTGCGGTCTGTGCGCTTGGCAATGAGTTGTCGTGCTATAATTACTTTTGTTTCGTCATTAATCCAAATTACGTCAAGCTCAAGTATTTTTGTGGCACCATGCAGCATTGTATTTGTTTATTTAGCAAGTTTTGTGGGATGTTCCTTTTAATTACATAGCTGTTGATGACTTGACTGCACAGTTTGATTGATGCTTTGCCTTGACATCATAGCTGTTTGGTATATACACAGTGATGTACGGTTTAGATACAAAGGTTAACGTTTCCCGGTGTCTACGTCACGCCTACGTTAAGCTATTGACGATTTGCTATGACTTGTCCTGATGCATAGCACGTGCTTGCTCCTACGCATACACGAACGTGCCTACATTAGGCACTTGCTTCACGTATTCGGTCATTTCAAGTGCGCCATGCTCTGACCGTCACGCCCAGGAATCGAGTGGGTTTTTCTCAGTAATGTTTACGTAGTAGGATTGCGATCCTCGGCTGTGAATTTGATGCGTAACGGATGTGTACGGGTTAGGTAGCTGCTAATCGTGATGTTTGACCAATACGTGACGTGTGATCGTGGTTCACCGTGGTTTTTTCGGGACGTGCTCCTTTTGCGAAATGTAAAATTTATATTTAGATGAGAATAAAGTCAGATTTGCATACAAAAATAATCAACAATTCGGAATTTTGAAGCTTAAACCTAGTACTGGTTTCGATTACATTTCCGTTCCATTATTATGGTAATCTTATTAAATTGAATCCAAATCAAGCTTTTGATCCTGAATTATATCGAATAATGACCTTTGATTGCACGGCCGACCACGTATTATTAGATTTATTGTACCAGATAAGTCTAGAGTAGAATTAATGTAGTTACCAATAAGTTCATAGGGCGGTGCCGCCAGGTGCGTAATTGACGTAAGTTTTACTAAGAGCCGGTCGTCCTTCGTCGTGTCACGACACAGATCAAAAGTTTTTCGACACCAATCATGAAGAATGCTATGTGGTTCGATTCCCGGTCAAGAGCAGGGTTTTTTGGTATTGAAATTTAAGAAGCTGTCGGATACTTCAGCCCCATGCAGGATCCACGCATTTTTCGAAATAAGAGTCACTCAGTGATAGTGTCGTCGGATCATGATCCTAAGCTAATCAGTAAACTAGTTATGATCGTTTTAATAGTGGTTTATGATGGCAGTCAACTTAGCATACAGCAGTCCATGAATAAGCATATGGTTCTTCCAAGGTGCGCCGCAACATCAAGTTCTCAGTTTTCCTTGTATTCTGATTCAGATGCCAATTTTAAGTCGTCTTTGGTGCCATTTGGGTCTTGGATATTTTCGAGAACTCATTTATATTGGCCGCTATTGCTGCTTCGTCACTTATGACCTGCCCTCTTTAGCTTAGCTGTACATACCAGTTCTTTAGTTTTCCATATCTCAAGAGACAACCCATATGAAAGCTCTTTTTTGTCCGTCTGTCTTTATCTCGAGAATGCGTGAAGTTTATGTCCTTAGAAGCTGTGAAAAAATCAAACTACTGAGATAATGAAAAAACTGCTGTTTATGTCGCAAGTATTTCAGCATATTCAAAGTAATCAAAATTTATAATTCCCATAGACCTAGAATCTTGAAAAGCATGAAGCAAGGTAGCACAAGTATAAGAAAAATCTGAAAACTTTAAATTTATAGTTGCGCCACAAAATAGAAATCTTATTTGGAGATTTCAAAAAAAAAAAAAAAAAACTGAACTGTTTTCACAGGTAAGCTTGTGCGGAACCCTCAGTGCGCGAGTCCGACTCACTTGCCCGGTTTGTTTCGAATCTTTAAGGAGGAATCTTTTAAGTGATCTGACGATTATGGTATTATCACTTCAGCGAAGTAAACGATCGACAAATATTTAGATTTTTCTAAGATGCGTGAGTCATCACGTCTAGGTGGGTCATGTAAAGTGTTTGGGTGCATAAGGAAGTTGACATTATATTAACATTTTACAACCTTGGACTCAACCAAATCTGTTTTTTAGCGTTGGAATGTTATAATTTTATACGATAAAATACTGGCAAGAACTATACTTAGCAAGTCTATAGTATTTGCAGCGATTACCCACTTTAATTTAAATGAATTTATAATCTATTACCTACTCACCTATTTCGCGAAATAACTACGTTTAGCCACTATTTGATTATCGCGGCAAACTTAAATGAATCGATTTAGCATGTGGCGTTGTACCTAATTTAAACAGTATATTTACTTTTTTTATAAAAAAAACATTCTTAGATATTTGGTATGTCTAAAAGCATTTACGGCACTAGTTGGTTCTATTTGGCATATGTTATTAATTAATAGGTACTTGTCTGTGTAGTGAGTAAAAAAAACAAGTATCACACACACTTAGATTTCGAATTATAAATATAAAAGCTAAATGTGTTGCTGAGCGCAAATCTCGAGAACAGCTGAACCGATTTCGCTAATTCTTTTTTTTTTTGTTGTGTTTGTTATTATGAGAATGTTTTTATGGGAAAAAAAAATGGTAGTCGAGTAAGGTCTAGTCGGGTGTCGTAATTCGTAGGGTAGAGCGGGAGCGAAGCCGCGGGCAAAAAGCTAGTTATCAATAAAAGTGCAAGACTGTACCCAAAGGTTAACTGGTCGAGAATGCTTTATTGTATTTTAAGTCGTCTATGTACCACTATTGTACCTACATACAAGGTATAAGGGACAGCCCTCCACAGACTTTAAGGGTTTGCTCAATAGACGAAACTGAACACTGTCCAATAGATGCTCAGTAGACGACACTGAACCACCATCCATAAAACTTTTTTTTAGGAAACGAAAAAAAAAAAATTGCTCAGAAAAAGTATAGTTTGAGAGCATCGACATGAAAAGGAGAAGGAAACGATAAAAAAAAAAAACTTGATTGGACAGTTTGTATGGAGAGGTCGATTTTTTATTTCGATTCCTGTTAAAAAGATAAGAAAGTGGTTCAGTTTCATCTACCTAGCAAACTCTTTAAAGTTTGTGGAGGACCCTTACACCTTGTATATAAAGTATCAATTAATTCATGAATGCCCAAGCGACCACCGGTGGCCGCGCATCTATTGTCTTACTATTGTGTCTCTAATTGACAGTATCTGAAGGGTTAATAAAATAAATAATACTATGTTTGGATGTTTTTCTAATATTTGAACGGATATAATCACGTGTAGCACATCACTTGGGTTAGGACACCACATATTGTTTGTGATTTTTTTTTCTTAGAAAATCATCGAATGATTTCTCTTGCGCCATCTACGCGAGGGGGGTGTCAGATTTTGCAAACGCTCGCTTTTATGTTATATTTGTGGATTTCCTGAGGTTCAAAAGAGTGCAGAATGAGTAGAATCCGGCCTTAAAAACTTCGGTTCTGTGAGCAACAGCAGCTGTCTGCGTTGGCGCAAGTGCCATTCAAGCCTTATCTGATTTAAATATCGTTTAGTAGGCCGTTGTGAACGCGGAACAGCTACGACGCCGTTTTATAGCTCAAATAGTCGCTTGTACCGAAAACTGGACCACTTGCAACTCCAGTTTCGATAATACCCGTTATGGGTTAACATTTGCAGGTGTAAATTCCCACAGTTGTGTAGATATTAATGACAATATAGATTGTTTCTATCTAAATTATATACAACTTATCGGAGAGTTGTATTCAGATGTCGTATGGAAATGCTGTCTAATTGTGATTTTGTTTATAGCATACAAGCTTTTTCCGCGACTTCGTCCGCATGTTTGTTGTTCGAGTCGAAGTCAAATATATTATTAAAAGTATACTTGGGGGGGGGGGGGAGTTTAGGAGTGCAACCGTGTGAGTTGCTTTCATATTTATAATAAGTATTAGTATATTAATTTAATATAATTTGTCTTCAATACCTTACTGTGTAGATAATTAAGTTTATTTTATTTTTTTATTAAAACTTCATGAAACACAAAGGTACACGCTCAAAAGCGGACTCATCGTAAGTGAAATAAGGTATTTATTATTATTTATGTAAGTATTAAATACCTCTTCTATTCGAGTTTTTATGAAAAACTTGCAATAATAATTCTACCAAAGAGAATCCTGAGCTTAAACTTTTGTAATGATATTGTAACATATTTTCACACAGAAATCGGAAATTATGGCTACCGTTCTTATTCGCGGCATTAACTCAGGTCAGCCACGCTTCATTTGTAATAACTGTTTATTATAAAATATCACAGCTCAATATTTGATGTAAAAAAAATCTAATAGTTTGTTTATATAAAAAATGTCATTCAATTTATAGAAATATACAAGCAAGATTTATGAATGAATAAATGGCGACCTAAATGGAAAAACTATATGAATGAATTTACCAATTATGACTAATTTTCGGTCAATTTTGGTGATTTCTTTTTTTTTTTGTTGACTACACAGATATGATCAGTAACTAGTACGGATAGAGCCGTATGTTTTTAGGACTAAGTAATTAAAAATGTGATGTGTATTATACAGGGTTATTTGTAAAACATCGGCAACCTCTCAGGACTATGTTACTAACATCATAAACAACAACTTTTGTTCTATGACTTTTAATAATTTATCATATTTTAGCTCATCAGATTAACATACAAAAATAAAAATTTTTGAATTGAACGTTCTAATTATCACGAAGTCTATGCAAAACAAGAGATAGTGCAATAGAAGAGGGGAGTGGGATCAGGCGACGAAGTGCTTGATGCGCTTCGTCATACAGACGTAGGTAAAATGTGTTAGAAAGAACCACGAAATCTTGAAGGTTTGTTTTTGGTTAATTAATTATGTTTTGCAAAAAGTCATAGAACAAAAGTTGTTGTTTATGATGTTACTAATACAGTCCTGCAAGGTTGTTAGTGTTTTACAAATAACCCTGTATAAGCCACGGACACGGAGCAGTAACCTAAACGCGGACGAAACCGCAGCATCTACAAACAATAAAGTTTAAACTTCCAGTTCAACGTTTGTTTCTCCGTAAAAGCCATTATGCCATTAGAAAAGAAATTATCTTCAACTCCTCTGAGTGGATAACCACTAGTTTCAATTGAAAGCGATTAATGGAGGCAATTCAATAGCCGTTCTTAGAAACTAGTCTTTCAATTTAGTGTCCTTTTCAATATTGGAGTTTTGCCAACAGGAAAACTAAAGTGAAACGTATAGAACTTATGTCTACTTATGAGTATTATTTATTACAAGTTCATTTTTTTAGGTGGGAAGTCATCAAACAACTTTTCCTCCTCTGGGTAGAGCGAGAGGGAATGTCAGACTTTTACTAACTAAAACTCACCATGTTCCTTTAGTTGCCCTTTGCGTCCCAGAGCCATGGTAGCTCTTTCAAACTGTTCCTGCGGCCACCGTAGACGCGGGCTCGCGGATGGCGAGCCATGGGTAGCTCGCTGTCCAACCGTCCGATAACTGTCCGGATCGAGCCAAAGACGTCGACGGCGCGCGCTGTTCCCGCGCGCCTCAAGGAGTTGTAAACAGGAGGGGCCCAGCTGGGTCGAAGCCTACTGGGGCCAGGGTTATCCGAAAGGAACTCGAGCCCCGGCATGAAGGCTAGAAGGAACGGGGTGGGGTTTTTAGTCAATAAAAGTCTGACACTATCTCCCGCTCCACCCAAGAGCGGGGGTGGTCATAAAATGATTTTTGCGACGTCCACTGTTGGACATAGGCCTCCCCTAACATAGGCCTCCCCCTCTGTTCCTCTGCATGATGCAAATTCAAACCGAGGTCACATAGGCCTACATGGGCACTTATAAAACGTCAGAAGCTAGCGCACGGTTCCAAATTGATCGTTTCCTATGGAGAAGAACCGGCAAGAAACACCATGGTTACTATTTTAAAAAAATTGTTGATGTTACAGTGTAGACCAATATTGTACACGAAAGCACAAAAAATGACATTAGTTAAATTGTCTACTGCCAAGCGAAGCCGGTACCAGAAACTAGTAATGAATAAATAATTAAATAAGGTATCCTTAATTAACCAAAAGAATGGCTTATTAAAAACGCCACAATCTAGGGCGTCATATGACACAAATAGCGATGTATTTGAATACAATGCCCGCTAAATGTGTTGTTTACTATGAGTAACAATAAGTAATTACATCACGCATTCCGCATCTTACTACAGTGCTAGTGGGACGCTGATAAACTCGTATTTACTTAATTAATTTTTAATAAAGAATGCTAAAAATGTCGGTAGCTCAGCCCTCTATACCAAAGGCAACGATGGAACGGGAGTGGGTTTTTAGTCAGTAAAAGTCTGACACTATCTCCCGTTCCGCCCAAAAGGGATATCAGTAGATCATATTCCCACCGCAAAAAAAATATATATATGCCTATATTTTGATTGTCATCCTCTTAAAAGTATCGTATTATCTCTCATCACGCGACTACACATAAAATAAGGCATATGTATTTTCTTTTCGTAAAGTTGGAACCAGCATGCTGCTTTCTTGAATTATTTCTTGTACAACTACTCAATCTACTTATCATACGTTAGTTTTAGGGTCCCCTTTAATTCATTAAACCCCAAGCGAATCGGGCATTGTTCTATTGTGACTCTAATTACGGTATTCAAAAGGTCAGGATAAGAAAAAAAAAATTGCCACAGAATCCCGATTTATTTGATATTGGAGTCGACTCAGCTAGCCAGTTCACCTTTTCACTTAGTTATGTATGGACCTTTCAGACATTCGTATCGTTTCTTTGGTCTTCATATACTTCTGTATCCATCCATAATTGGACTCAAAACATTCCTCATGAGAAGTTCCTTATTCTTCCGCATCATATACCATGCCGGCAGTTTTGTTCCTTGGAGTTTCTTGCATGTTATTTTCCATATTATCCAATTTAGCTTCAATTTGACTGACCGTTTTTTTTTACAAAACTTGTCCCATTTTTATTTGGGGTCGGCGCAACACGTCTTTTTCTTCCATTCTGTTCTGTCACTTGTCACGCTATCACTAACTCCCTTTACTTACATATCTCATCCATCTTTTCTTTGGCCTACCTCTCCCTCTCCATCCATTCACATGTAAACTCATAACTCTTTTAGCAACATGCGTTTCATCCCTCCTCTTTATATGACCATACCAAGACAAACAGAATTTTGACAATTCAAAAGTACCTGTAAATCGTCTATTTGAAATAAACGTTCCGATTTGACACAAGCTCGTTCATCTCTATTTTCAAAGACTAAAAGTTAAATGTTTTTGTGTTTTATAAGTCACAAATGTCCGCCTGTTGCGGTATTCGTCGGTAAGCAATGTCGGTAAGTATGAAAGTAAACTAGACAAGCCTTATGTGTTGTCCTGTTATGTTTCCTTTCCATGGGATTCAATTTAAAATATCTTCGATATTGATCCGGTTAGGTTTTAATGAGACTTGGACAGCTTTCCAAATGAAAGTAATATATGTGATGTCGTCATGCGGGACTCTAGAGTCTGCGACATAAATTGCGTAGAAAAAGTCAAGCAAATTTTTCAATTCATATTTTATTACTTTAATTCATGAATCCCCAAGCGACCACCGGTGGCCGCGCATCTATTGTCTTACTATTGTGTCTCTAATTGACGGTATCTGAAGGGTTAAATTCTTTTACATTCGACATTCAGAAGGTAGGCCTCTATAAACACATAAATTCCAGGAGTGCACATCACTCATAGATTTAGACTATCTAGATATTGGTAACGAGAATCAACAGCAGAACATTTTTTTATTATATTAATAAAAAAAATCTTATCAATGGGTGTTGAAACAGTTGCCCCCAACCGATTGAGCTGAAGTTTGGTATACCTATGAAACTTGGATGACAATGTATTAATATGGAACCATGGAGCTGGTCTGATGATGGAATCGGATAGTGACCATAAGAACCACACAGGGCAAAAAGATAACCTATTGTGCTTGACCTCTTTGAAATGGTCTTGATGAGTTTGATAACTTGTGATAAGAAAATGTTTTTCATTGAATACTTGTGAACTTCCAGTCTAACCAGATAATGACTGCAGATCTTCAAAGAATAAATTCGTTCAACTTTACAAGATTACATCAAACACTGGCAACAAATCAAAACCAATTTGCGCACCAAGTAATTTTTTTTAAATATTATTGTCATCAAAGTCAAGCAGTTATATATTATTACCAATTTTACACACGTATTTAATAAGCTCAGGAAACCATGGAAATCCTTCAATTAGCGTTTACATAAATATTATGTATGATAGATAACGGATACGGATGCACGACTGGCTCACCTCGGCACTAGAAACATACTGTTGGTTGCAATTATAGGTGAATTTGTCACGAGGTTTTCGTATGCTTCTCAATGCCAGCCCCATCTGGCTACTGTGATATGCGTATTGTTTAAGGCAGGTATAAACTTAGCACTGTCACCCCTGTGTTAAAACCAACGTTTAAGGAGCCGTAAAAATTTTTATTTGATTTATGACCTCTTGTAAAGACAGTACAGAGGTCGATAGATGCGCGCTGTGGAGGCTGAAACATCCAACTCCTCCACTTGTCATCACCCCATAACCGGAAAGTGGCTATAGGAACTTAGTAGTTAATCGACACAACCTCGTCGAGTTTGAGCTCGTATGATTCTTAATTATATAGATATACCAAGCTTTAAAAGCTTGCTATGAAAAAATGTTTTTCATTAAAAGCTTGTTTCTTAAACAAACATTTGCCTAAGTTCTCCTGTTTACAAAGACAGGTTAAGTATGAATAATTGGTAAAGAACTAGATATTAATAGGGATTCTAGATTTAAGTTCTGTGTTCTCGCTAAGAGACGAGCCTTTTAGTTTATGGATGTACCTGTTTGCACATAAGCATAATGTCAAGTCCATACATGGCCCAAGAAGTTTTAGCAGTAGGAAAGTATTGAATAAATTTTAATCTCGCTTATAAGTTCTATAAAAAATTAATGGTTTCTCCATTTCTAGTTCTCAGTTGGCATTAATGGGGGTACAGCAGTGGTGGCCGAGTTGTAGCCCCGACTTACGAGTTGTAGGTCGCGGGTTCAAACCCAACCAGGCGCATTACTTTCTGTAATTTATTTCATCACCATTGCTCTCCAAACGGTAAAGGAAAACATCGTGAGGAAACCGGCATGTCTTAGAACCAAAAATTCGAAGACATGTGACATCCACCAACTCGCATTGAGCCCGCGTGGTGGATTACGGCCCATTTCTTCTCCTAGAGAGGAAGCCTGAGTCCCAACAGTGGGAACGTTATAAGGTCGACTAGGGCGGTTTTATTGATAAGCAATATAACCAACTACTGTTTTACTTTTAAACGAAAATCTTACGATGGTGACAGCTGTATGTAGGTACTACCTAACTCGCCAAGTGTGTATATAATGATAATTTGTACGTTTAAAGGTCTTGCTGGTGAGAAAATTGCTTGGTTATTACATGGCGCGCGTAACTACACTATTTATTTTTGCCGCCAGACTCGAATTAGCGAGATATGTGATCAAGTATGCTAAGTATCGCGACAGTGTTGTAAGCACAAATATTCCAACGTGGCACCCCACTAGCTGTACCTAAATTCTATAGTGATAATTGCTAATTGCTTTCATTTAAACGTCAATAAAAAGTGCTTTGCTGTTTCGAAACCTATTTGTTTTTAATAAACGTTGCCTCACACTACACGTATGTAAACTCACGTAAGCAGGACACCAAGATCTGGGACACCGTTGTGTAAGGTCATACAAATAATTGTTCCGGTGCAGGAATCGAACCTGCGACACGCAGTCAACCCATGCCGTCAAGAATCAAATCTTAGGCCGTTTGTCCACCACCGCCGTCACCGGGACGTCACCGAGAATGAGATGACGGCGTCGATTTAGCGATATATAAATTTTTATGGATTTTTATGGCCATGTGTCCACCGCACGCCCGTCACCCGAGCGCATCTTAAACTTAAACTCGGCCCGAAATAATCTCGTTCTCTGTAACGTCCCGGTGACGGTGGTGGTGGACAAACGGCCTAAGAGTGTGTAACAATGTTGTATTCCGTTTCCATTGCTTGTTTCCGCTTATAAACAAAATGAATAACTTCCTATCAAATTCTAATATTATATTTAGCATAAAATCAGAAGCTTGAAGCCTGATTAATCGATAAAAACATAAGGTCGCCAAAACCAATCGTAGGTTTATTAGCATTTAAAACATAGACGTCGATTTGCTTGTCCGTAATAAAACGCGTTGTTAGAAAACAATAAAACTGACTATTTGACTTAATTTGAATTTATGACTTCTGCATAAAGACCAACTTATCTTCATATCCATTTCTAAGGAAGTTTTTACATTAATATCGAATTAACAATAGTTTAAAACTGCCATCAAAAAGCTGCTGGTCGTTTGTGGTCACCCAAATACGGCAGTCTGGCGCCAACGTGCAAGTCTGGTTCATAAATAACAGATTTATTGCATGTCTTAAGTAAAATTAGGCTCGTTGTGATATTTTATAGCTTTTCAGTTTACTTAACGATTAGTAGCGGTTTATTTTGGAGCTGTAGCTGTTTTTACACTTAACTTGTAGCTGAGCACTGTATGCACTCGTAATATGGGATTATTGTTCACAATACGATCATGTGAAATGCAATGAAGAGACTATGAGTGTATCCAATCTTTCTTTTGTCCTCTTTTCCCTTGAGGAGGGAGTGTCAGACTTTTACTGACTAAAACCTACCCCACCAGTGTTCCTTCAGTTGCCCTTTTCGGTCTAAAGCCACGGTATCAGCAACCCTGCAGACTTAGTTTTTAATTCCGCCTATCTCTTTGTCTCCATATTTCTATTGCACATATTTTACCACTTAACGGTAGGTGTCCTAAACATACCGAGGTTTTTATTACTCAAAAAGGCTTTAGATTGTGTTTACAAAACTAACAGGGCACAAAAGTTCAATTTAGCTCGACCAGGCTTTGTTTAAAAGCAGGTGGTCGCTTTCACAACTTTAGCAAGCGCGTGCGGCTAAATGCCATTAATCTTTGCGTTTTTAATGACTTCAACTGGAACATCTAATCGAATTTCGTGAGCTTGATTGATATACCGAGAAAAATGTTAAACGATCCTTATTAATTGATAGCTTTTTTTATATCGTGTTTTTTTTTTTGACGAAGGATTTCTTATTATTAACTTTTGATTGAATTAAATCTTAAGAATCGTTAATTATGCTTCATTGTTATTTTTTCTTCTGAAAGCTGTTCATGCTAGCTGTCATTTGTAGATCCTTTGTCGTTGTGGATGGTCAGAAACTTGTAACTGACGTCAGTCTTGTCCAGAGTAAGGCCGCCTCACTGGGACACCAAGAAAATGATTGCTATTTTATGATGTTTACCTCAACTGGCCACTGATGGTCACGTCATCAACCATAAATTTTTTTGACTTCATGTGTCCCTGTGAGGCACGGCCTTACCATGTTGCCCAGTTACTGGGTTGTGGAGGTCGAATGGGCGGTAGCTCCGTGTAAAATACTGGTATGCAACTGCATCAGCATAGACTGGAAGCCGACCCAAAATAGAGAAAATGCTATTTTTAGTAGGTATATGTGAAACCTAAACATAGTTTATTCAGAATCAGTAACTGAATCGATTCCAATAATTTTTACGCCATGTTATATTTTTTCTAAAAACATTTTAAAAAGAGCACAAGTTGAACACCACCGACACAGTTTATGGCAAGTCATAGCGGGCATTAGGTGCCAGCGCACAGTGCGAAAACAAAACAACTCCTCAGTCACCCCGATGGCCAGGTGACCATGTGTTTGTGTCGTCAGACAGTATTTTTCTGTCTGGCAACATTGCTGAAATGAACCTTTTTGGCGCGGCCGTGAGGCACACACAATGATATTGTTTTTATTTATTTTTTACATATTTTTTTATTGTTTTTTATTTAAGTTGTGTGATCCTGGTGAGAGTCGCCAAATAAATATTTTTTCTTTCTTTCTTTCTTTTCTTTCTTATAACTTTGTAATTTTTTAATCAGTTATAAAGTTTTGTACATAGATTCATTACATAAAAATACTTGATACGTGTTTCGGATTTCGCATATTCCAAAAATAAGGTTGCATAGATTCCACAATTACCTAATTGAGGATGACTAATGATGATCATGTTTAAAATCGAGCAGGTGGGTTACGACAGGTGTTAAACGGATGACTGATGGTCAGTCACTGAACTCGTTTCAGTAACACTAGTTATTTCAACTGTTAAACGCATAACCATTTATTTTGTTTCTTATATTGATGTGTGTGTGATGTGTGACGTACAGCATATCTACATCTACACTAATATAATACAGTGGTTAAGTTGGTTTTTTCGTTTTTATGTTTTTTTGTTTGTAGGAGCTAATCTCTGAAAGTACTGGACCGATTGCTACAATTTTTTCACCGATAGAAAGCTGCTTTATTCCTGAGTGACATAGGCTATATTTTATATATGCGGGCGAGGCCACGGGCAAAAGCTAGTAAATTATATATTAGTCTATATATTTTCTTTACTTTTTTAAATTTATGAGTACATTATGATGAATTTAGATTTGGATTAGTTTTACAAAATTAAAACTTCGAATTCAATAGAAAACTGGATAATATTATCCACAAGATATCTGTGTTTTCAAAATATCTGGAGAAATACGAGAATAACATCATAGTCACGCAAGAGACGTTGTATGGAGATGTATTGCAGGTTAGACGCACCCAAACAAAGAAGACTTTTTTTTATTTTTTTCTGCATCTGCGTCACTTTTCTCAGAGGCGTTTTCCTTTTGGAATATATTTTCTTAATATTGTGCATAGTCTCTTGGTGAAGGTAGGAAAGATTACCTAGTTGAAAGCCCGATCAAGAAAACCAATGTCAAAAATCATGTTTTTCGTCGAAGTTTTCAATTAATATGATGTAATGTGAATATTAAATGTGAAAGTAACTGTCTATCTGTTCTGCTTTCACGGTTAAAGTACTGAACCGATTTTGATAAAATATGGTACAGGGTAAGCTTGAACTCCATGTCTTTTGTAGACTACTTTTTAACTGGATTTCGCTTCCGCAATAACTGACATTGACGCGAACGAAGTCACAGGCAAAAGCCAGTAAGTACCCATATTGTAAGGAAAGAAAAGAAAATATTATTCGTGTGTTAAATGTTTCAATACTAATGAGGTTTGCTAACATTTTAAGATTAAATAAACAAGGTTACAAAATTAAATCTCGCTACTTTTCTAAGCTACAACCGTGTTCTTTCATTCCACACATAAAAACGTTACTCTGGGCAACAAAACTATTCTAAGGGCATCAGATAAAACTGCGTCGTAGTTCGTGAGAATTAAAACATTAAAATAGTAATTTAAAAGGCCCGAGTTCGGTGTTATAAATGGTGCTCCAGTTAGTGAAGTCGACCGGCTGTGCTGCCATACGCCCGTCGCACGAACAAGTCCGGTCGTTGGGTTCTTGCGACATGAACCCTGCGTCAGGGCTGCTCTGATAATTTGTTGCTATTGCGATATTGTTACCTCTAATAAGTACTTAATAACATACTTCATGTATTAGGGCTATATTTTCCCGAGACACCACCAAAGTGACCAGTTGCCGCTACCAACAAAATGTATACAGATCTATAGAGAGTTACTCAGCTGGTGACCGTTTGGTTGCGCAACCAATTTGGTGGTGCGACCAGCACAGACGTGTGGCGACTGGTGTCTGTATGGTGTTTAGTTTTGTACCTTAGGATTATATTTCACTGGGGCACCATGGCGGTGCAACTGGTTGCGCTGAAATATAGCCCTTAGGTAATTGTAGCATTATTTGAATTTGTCCCTAGGGTACAGGATAAAAGTATGTTCTGTCCCTCTCTCGTAGTTTAGACGTGAAAACGCTACAAAGTGACTTTCGCATTTATAGTATAGGTAGTAACGGTTCCTGAATGTATTCCTGTTCATTACTACAAAATATGCTCTTGTTCCACTAAAATTACTAATTGAGAGCATATTTTTGTATGCTCTTCTTATGGCTGGTTTAAAATAAAAATAGCCTCGCTTCATTGTATTAAAATTGTAATTTTACTGATGTAACGTTACACTGTCGCGGAGCACGCTGCTTTTACTCTCCCAAAAAAACGTGGTTCCTGTGAGATCGATTATGGAAGAGAACAGGTGGTCGACGAATTTTTGGTTCTAGGACATGCCGGTGTCCTCACGATGTTTTCCTTCACCGTTTTGAGAGCAGTGGTGATAAAATAAATTACACAAAGTAATGCGCCTGTCTGGGTTCGAACCCGCAACCTACAACTCGTAAGTCGGGGCCATTACCACTCGGCCACCACTGCTCAACAAACTTACCTTAGTATGCTACGACTAACAAATGCCTATGACTACAAAATGTTAGCTTTTAATTATAAAAATGACCTCCCCGACCTCGTCGCTCGGCCCCCACGGCCGCTGTTTCATTACTTTTACGAAACCTCTAGTGAATTAGAGCAGTAATTTGTGTTTGCGACGTGTCCTAGACGTATTAAGGCACAATATACTTACGTAAATAGGCACTTGAATGTACACCGTCGTCGACAGTGTTCTTCATGTGGGATGATCGGCTTGTCTGTCTCGATCTGTACGAGAATTAAACTCTAGGTACATTCAAATAAGTGGTTACTGTTAATGGTTAATGCCGATATGTCCACACATGGTGATATTTTAGAGTATTTCGCAATAACTGGATTAATTAATATAGGATGCCTATTGCCTACCCTTTTCCGCTAAGTCATCCCAGCATATACTGCTCGCGCTGATCGAAATTAATAAGTATATCGTTTTATCACGTACTCTCGCTAAATCATAGACAGAGAAAGGACTGAGCAATATCCCTACATAAAATAGACCACATTGTAGAAATCGCTAAAACGAAATAGCTAAGATAGAACTCATCTGCTCCTGCAAACCTGTGTTCCTATCAGTTTTTTTTTACACACGCATAAAATAAGTATAATTATAATTTGTAGGCAAGACTTCTGATGATAAGCGATGATTTGGAAAAGTATTTTATCTAAATTCTAATTTAATTCGCTAAATAAGTACTTTAACTAAATTCTAATTCAATTAAATTAGCTAAATAAGTACTTTATCTAAATTCTACTTCAATTAAATACGCTAAATAACTACTTTAACTAAAATCTAATTCAATTAAATTCGCTAAATAAGTATTTAATCTAAATTCAATTAAATTCGGCAGAGAAGTGTTTTATATTTTTGAAATCAAATATCGTAGCGTTCGTCCACGTAGCAACCTATATGGTGGATAGGTGGATAGCCTGCAAATGTACAGTTGGATAACCCATCACGTTTCATTTACCGTTAACTTGTGTCCAAAGAGGAACGACTTACTTCCTAAAATTTTATATTAATTATGTAGGTCGTATGACCCAAATAAAACGGGACAAGGGCAGGAAGATGATGATATAGATCGTATGCCAGTTTTATGGGTAAATGTAGGATAGATAAATCAAAGAAAAGCTAGATTGTGTGGTTAGGGATACAAAGAAGGTGCCTAAAAAGACTTTTTTCTTTATTCGTGGGTAATCAAATGATTTCTTCCGCTGCGCTCTGGGTGAGCGAGAGGAAGTATCGGACTTTTACTCACTAAAATCTACCTGTGTTTCTTTATTAGTCTTTTGCGAGGGCTATGGTATATCTTTCAAATAATGCCACAGCGCTGGAAGGTAGGTAGAAATAACTGATAGAGATACTACATAAAAATAGTTACTAAGTGCTCTGAATAAATTGGGATAGTACCGTATTAGTAGTAAATCCGTAGATAGATATGTACCTGTACCTACTCTATATTGTGCATCAAAAATAAAATTACTTACAATAGAAACTTAAAACACACAAAGACACAACCTTCACAAATACAGAATCTCACAAATTCTACAGATTATTTGAAGATGAAGAGAACTTTTTTTACAGACCTGCGACAGGAATTGCAACGTAGACCCAGCATGATGTTATTGTCGTATTAAACGGGTTTTCGTTTTAAGTGCGGTATTATCGATATATTCTAGTATCCGACCGAATGTTCGGTTTCGGTCGAATTTCGGCAAAAATAAAACGAGTTTCAGTTTAGTTTCGATTTTGGTGACAAACCGGCCGAAACTACGACTGAAACTGAAACTGCGCTCGGGAGTTCTTGCACTGTGATCAGTCATGTTTATGTACTCCAGCACTTCCAAACTAAAATCGAGTGCAGTAAAATTCATGATAGACAACGAATATAAATACCAGAATTTAAAATCCATTAAAAATAAAAATAAGGGCTGACAGATTATAATAACGTTTTCTATATTTTTCCCCCAAAACCGAAACCGAAAGTTCCTTACAAAGATCATTGTAAGGTTTCGGTTTTGGTCGAAAAACCAGTTTCGGTCGGACACTTCAATATTAATATACCTTACCCTCGTAGCACTATAATTTGATCTACTTCATAGTAGTTTCGAGCATGTCACGTCGAGCTCCGCTGTTAGGCCTCGTTTTGCCTGTCCGAACCGCAATGCTCGGGAATGCGGCAAGGTGCGCCGGATATCAGACGAATGCAACACAACCGTTAGTAACCCAGACTGTTTTTCTACTCTAGACGACGGAAACGAAAAACACTTGCAAAAACTAATGTACGAGTGTTGGTCAATGTGTATGCAGACGATGCAGCGACATTTCTTGTAATATGTACCGTGGTGCTGGAATATTTGTTCGCACTTTTGCGTTTTTATTCATTGGAAAATTGGCTGGGGCTATGACGACTCCTCAATTCGATGTGACTTAGTGGTAATCTGTTGATCTGCCAGTCTGCAATCCGCTGTGTAACTAAAGTCAAATAAGAAAATAATACTACCGCCGGTAGCTTAGACCCTATAAGTCTTAGTATGAAGTATTGATGTTTGACGATGAAATACTCAGTCGGTCTGTCAGTTTATAATATAAAAATATCGGGCCTTAGAAAAATAAGGACAAGATTGTTAAATTATTATTATTATTATTTTTATATATTCATTTATCTCAGGACCCTAAGGTCCTGGACCTTTGGAAGGCGTACGAGGAGCCGAAACCAACTCGCAGAGGCCCTTTTAGATGCTTTTAATGATGGATTGTGGTAGCAACCGGCGATTATCCCTGTATGCGATATGCTAGTGCATCCAAGGACAACCCCCGGTTTGAAAAACTATTGCGATACAATATGGAAATCAAATAAAAGGGCTATGGTTTTTGGAGTCTTAAGTGGACTGGTATCATGGAACTATGTTAAGACTATGGCCCCTGCCTGAACAATGTCAATAATATCCATTGATAAAAGGCAGGGGGTGACTTGCACACTCAATAAATGGGCCCCCAAAAACGGCCGCTAGCACGAAGTGACGTAGCAACAAGAGGGCAACATATCCTGAGGCGCTTGAGGAGTGGAGAGGCATACCACGGCTATCAGGACAATCCCGGAAGTACGGTCAAGATCCCTACCAGCACCTTACTGGATTATGCATCATTCTCCCGAGCATGTTTGCTCTTGCGAATCTCCACTCAAGCCAGCCAATAAACGCAAGAGAGAGGTGGGAGCTCTGTTCCTCGTCAGTGTTCACTACGGCCGGCCAATAAAGGCAAGCCGGAGATGAAGAACAAGAATTCTCCTGGGAGATCGGGTCCGTGGGGTCGCTAATACCCAACAGTTCGCCACAAAACTGCCCTGCGGATTGTATCTCTCTTACTGCCGCACTCAGAGACGCCCATTAACGCTAATCTCTGATTTACTAATTTTGTCATTGATTTTGTTTTTGTCATTTTGTCTATATCTTTATGACGTTAAGTACCTAACTGCCGCACTCAGAGACGTCACTTAACTTTAATGTCAATTAAAGCAAAACCTAAGGTACTTAACGTCATAAAGATATAGACTATTATTCAATGACAAAATTAGTAAATCAGAGATTAGCGTTAATGGGCGTCTCTGAGTGCGGCAGTTAGGTTTTGCTTTAATTGACATTAAAGTTAAGTGACGTCTCTGAGTGCGGCAGTTAGTCTGGCCCCTCACCCTAGGCATGTTGCGGCAAAGTAAATTCTACCGATACAGACCTAGGGTATGTTGGAGCACGCAAGCCCCACCACGACGTCAACGTAGAGTTACGGCGATGGGGTTATTATTATTATTATATACATATGTTTTAACTTCGGAAATAATTAAATTATCGTAATAACATGGATTGTTTTAACATAATATAGGTTGAATTTTATGTAGCAATATTGGTTGGTCGCCACGAGCTAGTGTTGTTGAGCCGACCAATCGATACATAATCACCATGGCTTGGCTAGCTATCCGTTGTAGGGCTGAGCGCAAGCTTTTGTTTACTAATATTATAATATAGCTGAGAAGTCAGTATCTTTAGTCCTTTTCCGCATTAGATCATGAGATCATCATCTTGCCTTTGTCACGTTTCTCACACAATCCCATCCATCTTTTCTCCTTCCATCCACATGTAAACTCATAACTTTTTTAGCAACATGCGTTTCATCCCTTCTCTTTACATGACTATACCAAGACAAACGATTCCCTTTCAACTTTTCTGTCACTGCCGCCACTTTCAAACTTCCCCTAATATCATCTTTCTCACTTTATCCATTCTCGTCACACTACACATCCATCTTAACTTAGATCATGAGATAAATCGTGTTGATTAAACCTTTAAACTGTTATTTTTATGTTTCATAACGTTCACACAACACCATCTAGTCCCAAACCAAGCAGAGCTTGCGCTCCCATATGCTTCAACAAGCTAAATATTCATGCTTAAAAATTTGACTACACCAAGTAGGACGGGCGCTCCTTGTTACGTAATGGTACTCCACTACATCCGGTACTATAGGAAGCCGACCATCACTGAAAAAGCCAGGAAGGTCATACAACGAACACTCGTCTGCCGTCTGCAGCCTCGCCAGCCGCGGGCGGCAGCTAGTTATATTATAAAAATAAATAATTTATCTTAAATATGTATAAAATTACATCATGGTGGACAGGGGTTTTCAACTAACTTTACGAAGTGAGATCAAAATCCAGTGACATACTTTTTCAAGACCTTTTTAATATAAACTAGCGACCCGCCCCGGCTTCGCTCGGGTGCAATATTATACGTATAAACCTTCCTCTTGAATCATTCATCATCTATTTAAAAAAAAACCGCATCAAAATCCGTTGCGTAGTTTTAAAGATTTAAGCGTACATAGGGATATAGGGACAGAAAAAGCGACTTTATTTTATACTATGTAGTGATGACTACTTAAAAAACATCAAGCCTAATCGTGAGTTAGTGGCGATGGACGGTGGTAAATGAGTCATACTATCATGTCCTGTTGGGAATAGGCCGAGTTACCAGATATCCGGTATTTTACCTATTAAAATAATTTTTAGCTGTCTGTTAATTTTTCACGTCTACACTACTTTTGGAATATAGATGAATTTTCATATAGAGATAAGTTTGAGCTTAGTAGAAAGCAAGCGAAGTCGCTATCAGAAGCTAGTTCAATAAAATATCAGACAACCCTGTAACAGTGGCGTGGGCGCTCGTTGATACGGCGTGTGCCGGCGCATGTGGCAATGCTTGCGAAACTGTCTCAATAAAGACTATGGTCAGCGGTGTACGAGACCATTGTGTTTGCTTCACAATATCCGCCGAAAACTATGGATACATTTGTATTACAACTCCCGCACGTTTTTTTTTTTTTTTTTTTTTTTTTTGTCGACGGGGAAAATCATCTTTGACGAAACCCGCTCTTGGGTGGAGCGGGAGACAGTGTCAGACTCTTACTGACTAAAAACCCCGCGCCGTTCCTTCTAGCCTTCATACCGGGGCGCGAGCTCCCTTTCGGACAACCCTGTCCCCAGTAGGCTTCGACCCAGCTGGGCCCCTCCTGTTGCTGACAACTCCTTGAGGCGCGCGGGAACAGTGCGTGCCGTCGACGTCTTGGACTCGGTCCATTACCGGACGATCGGACAGCGAGCTACCCATGGCTCGCCGTCCGCGAGCCCGCGTCTACGGTGGCCGGAAATCGGGATCGGAATCCCGGCGACGGCGGCGAGGGCGCCGTTGCCTGATGCGGTCGGCCTCCTCCTTTGCTAGCATTACTGCTTCGCAGAAGGAGGCGACCGCCTGCCATTCCTCCTCGCTCCGGACCATGGCTTCGACCAGGGCCCGGCGCGAGAGGTCTCCGCCGCCGATCGCCCCCACGAGGGCACGGCGATGCTCCGCCCAGGCAGGGCACACCTCGACGGTGTGCTCCACCGTGTCCTCCGGGCGTTGCGCACAGTGGCGACACCCGGGCGTCTCTTCCTCTTGAATCCGATGCAGGAACCTCCCGAACTTGCCATGTCCGGTGAGGACCTGCGTCATGCGGAAGGTAAGGACGCCGTGAGGTCTTTCCAGCCACGCCTCAAAGAGGGGACTTACCGCCATAATCGTGGCGTGCCCAGCACTGGGTTGCGATAGCCGTTGACGCCATTTCACCATGAGATCCCGCCGGAGCTCTGTCCGCCATGCCTTGACATGTTGCGGCAGTGGACTTTCACCCCGGCGTTGCATCTCCACGCGCATGTCGTGCATGTGTGCAAGGACTGTTGCCTCCAGATCCCACGGTGGTAGGCCAGCCAGAAGGCTCGCCGCTTCGCGGGAGATTGTGCGGTAACCCCGCACCATCCGTATTGCCATGACCCTCTGGCAGGCGTTCAGTATGGACGCCGGTCGCTTTGCCAGCGACGGCGCCCACACCGGCGCCCCGTAGAGGGCCATGGACCGAACGATCCCCGCGTAGAGCCTCCGGCAGGAGGCGTCTGGACCCCCAAGATTGGGCAGGAGCCGCTTGAGAGCAGCCCCGGCCCGGTTGAGTTTGGGAGCCAAACGTCGGAAGTGTTCTCCGAAATTCCATCGGCTGTCGAGAACGAGTCCCAGGTACTTCATCGTCGACCCGACGCCGATGCGAACTCCTCCTACCGTAAGTTGGGAGTCCGATGGTGGCGCGTTCCGAGGGCCGTGGAAGCACATTGCCTCGGATTTATGCAGCGCCACCTCGAGTCCCAACTCCTGGATCCTACCAACGGCTATCGCAACCCCGCGTGTCGCTAGAGCGACCGCCGCCTGGTGCGACTCTCCCTGCGCTAGGATCAGCGTGTCGTCTGCGTAGCAAACCACGCTGACCCCGTCAGGGAAGTCGCCGCGCAGCACGTAATCGTAGCCGATGTTCCACAAGGGTGGGCCTAGAACCGACCCCTGCGGAACACCGCACGACATCTCTCGACGATTCCAGTCTCCCTGGTGACCGGGGTAGACAATGTACCTGTCTGACAGGTACGCCTCGACCACTAGACAGAGGTATTCGGGCACCCGGTGGTACCGGAGTGCCCTCCGGATCGTACTCCAGGGCAGGGAGTTGAAGGCGTTGGCAATGTCCAAGGACACTGCCACGACACACCTACCCTGGGACACCGCTTCCCCTGTCGTGAGGGCTCGCACGCGCATGATGGCGTCTATTGTAGAGCGCGCCCTGCGAAAGCCGAACTGTCCGTCCGACAAGTCCGGCCCCACCCGTGTTAGCCGCACGACGAGGCGGTTTGCAATCACTCTTTCAAAGAGCTTGCCCACCTCGTCGAGCAGCACAATGGGCCGGTATGCGGACGGAGAGTCCGCAGGGCGCCCTGGCTTCGCTATGAGGACCAGTTTTCCCGTCTTCCAACGAAGTGGGAACTGGCCCCTCTCCAGGCATGCGCTAAAGAGCCCTCTCAGTCGAGGCCCGAGAGCCTCCATGGCCAGGACCCAGGCTTTCCCTGGCAAGCCGTCGGGTCCTGGGGCGGTGTTTTTGGCACTCAGCCTTCGCACCGCCACTCTCAACTCTACCTCGGTCACTTCTGGAGCATTTTCGTCGTCGTC
This sequence comes from Mythimna lalbum, assembly GCA_949319445.1. NCBI lineage: Eukaryota > Metazoa > Arthropoda > Insecta > Lepidoptera > Noctuidae > Mythimna > Mythimna lalbum. The sequence continues at coordinate 9,677,609 of OX439357.1, read as the reverse complement.
GCTGTTGCGATCCGCGTCAGACACTGCTGGCGGAGGCGGAGCCATGGGCGGGGGGGAGTGTTCCCCCCGCGCAGGGAACAGAGTGCTAACCACACCCTCCACGAGTTGGGGCCGGAGACTCTGGGTCAGCGGCGGAGCCCAGGGGCGAAGCTTGTCCCGTACCAACTTGTACGGGCGCCCCCACGGGTCCGCGTTCAGAGACCCCAGCCACACGTTGCGGGCCTCGAGTTTGGCCCGCTTGATCTCCGTTCGGAGGGTGCGTTTTGCCTCTCTGTATCCCTCATATAGCTCCGCCTCTCTGGCCTCCGCATCCGGCGGGCGGATGCGACGCCTGCAGTGCCTGGCGTACCGGCGTCGCGCGTGATTGCACGCGTTGCGCAGGGCGCCGATCTCCGGCGACCACCAGTACACCTGGCGCTTAGCTCGTCCTGGACGGACACGGGGCATTGCCGCATCGCAAATTTGCGACATGGCCTCCCGAAACCACTCCGCCTCGACGTCGATGTCGACAGGCCTGTCCGGTGCTTGCACCCAGGCCTGTACCGTCGCGGCTTCCAGGAGGAGCTCCCGGTCCATCTGCTTAAGCGCCCACCGCGGACCGCAAGGGCTCTGTCGGACCGGCGCGGCCGAGGTTTCGGCGGAGACGTCAAACCGGATGTACCGGTGGTCGGAGTACGTCTCCACCTCCTCCATCACGCGCCAGTCGACGACACGCGGCGACAGAGCGGGGCTGGCGAACGAAATGTCCACCACCGACTCGCCCCGCATCCGCACCAACGTGGGGACAGAACCCCGGTTCAGTACGACCAGGCCCAGCTCCAAGGCCCAGTCCTCCACCATCCGACCCCTCTGGTTCGTGAACCGGGAACCCCAAGCCGTGTTCCAGGCATTGAAGTCCCCGCAAACGACCACGGGGAGGGAACCGAACCCAGCGACGACGGAATTTAGCTCCATCAGGGAGACGTGCAGTTCGTCGAGAGATCGGTTCGGGGACAGGTAGACGCCTACCACGGCGATGTCCCCGAACCGTGCTGCCACGCAACCCCGCCCCCTTGTGACGGACTCGGGGGGCGGGGTACCGGCGGCGGCCGACTTAATTAAGGTCACCGAACCGTCCAGGTCCTGAACCCAGTCACCACTGGGCAGGACAAAATACGGCTCGGTGACCACGGCGATATTGATCAACCACTGCGCCATGCTCTGGAGCAACAGATCCTGAGCGGGGGCGCAGTGGTTGATATTCGCCTGGAGGAGACGTAATGGGGCCGTTATTGACACTCCATTACGGTCTCCTCCCGAGCCCCCCTAGGGGACACTGCCGCGGCGGCGGGTGCGGCGGCGATTGCGGCGGCGGCCAACGAGGCGGCTGCGGCGGCGAGGACTTCGGCGGGGATGGGCCTGCGGGCCTTGCCCTTGGCCTTGGCGGGGGGGTCGCAGGACCTGCCCCCAGCCCGGTGGTCGGCTGGCTTGCCGGCCGCCGCACATGCGTAGCAGTGCGGCGTAGCACGGCAATCTGCGGCCTTGTGACCGGGCTGGCCACACTGGTGGCAGCGGTCGCTGCGATCCTCCGCGGTGCAGTGGGCTCCCACGTGGTGCCCCACGTGGCAGCGGAAGCACCGCAGAGGTCTGGGCTCCAGCATCTTTACCTGGGCCGAAACCCAGCCCACCAAAAGCCTTCGGCCCTCAGCCGTGATCGCTTTGGCCGCCTGCACGGGACAGCTCACCGTAACGGCTCGCATGCCCGTGCTGTCAGCACGGATGGCACCCGCCCGAACCTGTTCGGTCGTGCACCCACCCGCCCTGACAATGGCGGCCACCACCTCGTCCACCTTGACGGAATCGTCCAGGCCCATTATGCGCATGTCGATGCACTTGGTGGGCCTGGACACTCGGGCCTCTTCCGAACTGAGGGACGCCCTGATCCTTGCGGCCAGGGCGTCCGCTGCAGGACCGCTGGCCGCACCGGGGACCTCTAGGATTCGGGCCCCGGTAATCGTGTGCCTCATTCGGAAGCCCGCAGCGGCTCCGAGCTCGCCAAGGTGGGGCAACACCGCCTGCTTCGCCTTCGCCATGACGTCGTCGTACGTCACGCCCCTCTTTTCCGCTTCGGGCTGTAGCGTAATTACTACAGCCTCGGAATTCGGGGCGCGAAGACGCGCCGCCATGGCCCGCTTCCTGCGCTCCTGCCGCCTCGCGCGCTTTTTGGCCGCTCTGGCCACCTTGCCCGCCTGCTTTTTGGCGCCGACCACCGTCCAGTCGGCGCCAGGCTCCTCGGGTGGAGGAGGTGGCAGGCGCGGCCTAGTCGCCACGGCGGCAGGAGGTCCTGCCGGTTTAGCGGCAGGCACCGCCGCACCCTTTTTCCGCCGCTGCTGCTGCTTGCCCGTCGGGGCCGGCCTCGCAGGCTCCGGCCTTGGCCTCGCGGGCTCCGGCGCCGCAGCCCGGCGCCCCGCTTGCCCCGACGGGCCCGCCTTAGGCGCAGAAGCCGTGGCCGCAGCAGCGGCATAAGAAGCCGCCTTTTTCTGCCCAGAGGCCGCCAGTGGAGGACGGAGAACTATACCCTCCAGGAGAGAAAGCTGCTGCCGGATGCTTTGCTGGAATTCCAGCTGCTGCTTTTGCAGCCCCTGCTGAAAGGCAGCGAGCTCCTGCTGCACAAGTGACAGCAGCTGACTCTCCGGCTCAGGCTGGGGCTGGGGCTGGGGCTGGGGCCGGCTTTGCCCCTGCCCCTGCTCGCGCTCCTCTTCCATAGGTTCCTGGCGGCCTCCATTTGGCGCTTTGGCGAGCTCCACTCGGATCTCGGCCCGGAGTTCAGCCTGGAGCTCCGCCCGGAGCTCACTCCTGAGCTTTGCCACCCTCTTCTCAAGGGAGGCTTCTAATGCCCCCTGGAGGGACGCGGCGTGGCGCCGGATAGTCCTCTCTCGCGAGGCTTTGTCCCGCTGGCGGGCCATGTCCCTAAGCAGGGTGACGGCCAGCTCCTTGAAGGGCATAGCCGCCTCCCCGCCTGACTCCGCCTCGGTACGCCTCTCGCTGCCCGACGGCTCCGAGAGGTCTCTCCCAACGTCACCCGCGCCGGGGTGGCGCCCCTCCGCGGCAAGCCTAACGGCTCGCTCTGCGGTTTTTTTGGCCGCTAAGCCTCGCCCTTTCCCGCGGGCTCGGCCTACGCCGCGACCGCTGGTGGCGATCTTCGCCCGCCCCTCCGAGCAGGACGAACCGTCTTCCTTCCTAAAGGAAGCGGAGCGCTTCTTCTGGGAAAGACTTGAGCCTCTCCCTGAAGTCCCCGCTGCCTCCTCACACTCCGAGCCCTCCGAGCTCCTTCCGGACCGCGCGTCGGACTCCGACCGCGCGTCACTCTCCAAAGGTTTGGCGAAAAATTTCGTTAAAGGTTCCATTGTTGTTCCCACGAGTATTTTTCAATCTGTACTGGCTCAAATACGTGGTTCGCACTAGAGACTAATTTAGCTACCCATTAGTCAAGCTAACAACCTCCCTCACGGTGCGCCGCCGCTTGGAGGTTTGGGGTAATTTTTTATAGAGGTTGTCTTCCTCGCGGCCCGGGCGGTTAAGCCAAGGCCCTCGTCCCCCATCAAGAGTCAGAAACATGACCTTGGACAATCTCTGGGGCTACGAGACTAACGGTGGCAGAAGGAGGAACACGTCTTCCTCCTGCCTGCCCGGCGGCAGTGTGAGTGCACACCGAGCCCGCTCTTGCTTCGCCACTGCGCCCTCTGCCATGGCAGAGGGACACGCGTTGAAGCGGTCCGTCTGACAGAACATTCGCAGACGGCCATAGAGGCCCCTGGGTAGGAGTGCCCAAGGGGGTCTATGGCCGCCTCCCAGGGTGCACCGTCCCGCAGACTGGTCTTCCCTCGGGACGTGTCCGCAAGGGAACTACAGTCCGCGGGCGCTCGTGGAGGTTTTCTGTCGTGGCACCCCACAACTCCCGCACGTGACATTTGCAAAATATTAGTATACTTCTCTATCTAAATATTAGTATACTTCTCTATCTCTATTACTATCTAAGACCGCTATTGTACCCATAGTCTGTAAAATTGTTAAAATTTTGGTGTACAATTAAGTTTATTCTATTCTATCTCTCAATTCATTAAACCCGAAATTCGCTCTCTTATTGACTTTCTATTGTGTCTCTAATTACGGTATTCGAAAAGTTAATTTATATTGTAACATTGTCTTTATTCAAACTAGGCTTTTAACACTAAAGTTCTGGTTTGGGAGTTTGAGGTTACGCACTAAACCCTGTTTAACTTTCGTATTTGAGTGCGTAACTTCAAATTGTCAAACCAGATACCGGATGTACGTACGCTAGTATCATTTTAAAATCCAATTAGAATGCTCCATAACTAGCTATTATTAAAGTGTGACATGACATGTAGAATGCGGGAGCGCACGACCGCGTTCACTCACGCGCAGCAGCCACGCCGACCTCTTATCTCTTATCAACCGATCTTATTCGACAGCTCGCTCTTTCAGAACGCTCGGACACTGATTTCGCCCCTTGTGTGTAGAATGTGATCATTACAGTATGTTAAGCAGTGCACATTTAGATCGATAACATCTTTCGCATTTCTTAACACGTTATTATGTTAGCCATTGTCTCTACTCTCCTGTTCATGTTTTGTCCTTGGACATATACAGAAGGCTCAAAGTCACTCTAAGGGAAAGGGCCAAGTTCGGAGTTTCCTTGCGTGGCAGTGGGCAGGGCACATTGCTCGCAGAACAGAGCGTCCATGGGGCCGAAAGGTTCTGGTATGGATACCGCTACTGGAATACGTAGCGTCAGCAAAGCCTCCCACAAGGTAGACGGACGATCTGGTGAGGGTATGATAGTATATACTTTATTGTATATCAAAGTAGTTCTCCGGCGGAAAAATAATGTCGGTGATATATACTTGTCTATTTCTATTATACTACATATATGTATGTTCCGTACAGTTCATGTTTGACGGACAGTCGGCTACAGTGATTATTGCAAGACATGAATCATGAATGTGGGATAAGGGCAGGAATAAAGGATTGTTAGCAAATGTTCTTCGGGGCGCCATGTGTCAAATACCCAGTGTAACGACGTCTACGACACCACAAAGGAACTAAGATTCAAAATTTTGCATCGCTGTATTAGAAGTTTAAGCGCCCGATGTTTCAATTCTGGCTGTTTTATATAATGTTCTAACATCTATACAACAGCCCGAAATCAAATATCGGGCAGTTACCCGCATCCTCCGACGAGACAAGTGTTGCAGCCACAACACTCGTTTCATTCGAGGATCCTATCATTTCAACGGAGGTTTGCGAGACTTTACACTCTGTTCCGTATGCTTTTAAACCAGAACTTATAAAACAATGTCTAAAATGATTTCTTTTACATTGTCAACAGAAAATTTGGCGCCGTCAGAGTTGAAGAAGCTTAGAAATAAACAGAGGAAAGCGAAGCGCAAAGCTGAACAGGAAAGCGCGTTACAGGCCCAGGTACAGGTACGTTCAATTAACTAATTGTGCCTGTTTAATCACAAACAGGCTGAAATCTGAAGAACGAACTTTGACTTTACTTTAGTTTATAAAAAACGTACTTTGGTAGTCTTAGGCCGCGTACAGACCTCGCGAGGCGTGCGTCGCGAATGGTCCGTCACGCATGCCTCAACCTGAGGCATCTATGCGTGCATTTCGAACGATACATGCTGAAGCTGAGCACGCAAACTACCACGCACGGTGTTCATTAGTAGACAACGCAAACAACACCTGTTCGTCCACACGGAGCGCACGGCTCGTACTGAAACGGCGTTCGCAACGATCGTATGACGCGAATGCTCGCTGTGAGCACAGATGTCCGTGAGCTCTCGCTAGATATCTGTGAACACACAGCCCGAGACATGCGAGACGAACCATTCGCGACGAATGCCTCGCGATGTCTATACGCGGCTTAAGATTACGGTCCAAATTCATGTGGTACGATTGAACACAGCCGCTACTAAGAATATGCGCGTTAACGTCATATATATATAATATCTGTTTTCGTATGAGCCTCTACTATGAATACGAGTAGTTTCAGTAAAGTCAGTTCGTATAGACCTCAGGTTAAGATTGAGGATCGCAGTATGTTCTCTTAAATGGAACACAGCACTGTTGTTTGGGTGGTTAATGACCTGTCGAAATCTGTACTTACACGTTCCTTATTACCTCTAGTCATTAAAGGGGTGACCAGACGGTTGAAAACCAGCAGTTGTTATCCATGACCTTCAACGCCCTTGGTTGGGAGGCGCGTTTTTCCAACCATCGAACGTATTGGCGCGTGGTTTACATCCATGTAGCCGAAACACAAACCAAGCTCCAACCAAGGTCACGTCTGGTCGACCCTTAATGATGGCAACCTGTTTATTCCTAGGTGGAAAAGGTGTGTATAAGAGGTTTTGTTGTGCAGGTGAAACGAGAACAGCATCACAAAGCCCGGCAGCAGCAGGAGCAAGGAGACCCCGAAGCGCCACAATTAGACGAACTCGTGCCCGACAAACTGGCCAGGGTAATTTTTTTTAATTTTTTTTTACGGAGTTGTAGTGGCCGAGTCGTAACGGCTCCGACTTACAAGTTGTAGGTCGCGGGTTCAAACCCAGCCGAGCGATTTACTTTGTGTAATTTATTTCATCACCACTGCTCGTGAGGAAACCGGCATCTCCTAGAACCAAAAATTCGAAGACATTATGTGACATCCACCAACCCGCACTGGGCTCACGGTGTGTGGTGGATTACGGCCCATTCCCTCTTCTAGAGAGGAGGTCTGAGTCTCAGCAGTGGGAACATTAAAAACAGCCGAACGTAGTACCTCCTCCTTTTTGGGAAGTCGGTAAAAAGGCTGATTAGGCTTATATTCTATTCAATTGACGCCATCTTGTCTCATACTAAGCAGAGCTTGTGCTGTGAGCACTAGAGAACTGATAAACAAATATTTCTAAATCCTACTAATATTATAAATACGAAAGTTTGTATGTATGGATGTTTGTTACTCTTTCACGCAAAAACTACTGAACGGATGTCGATGAAACTTGGTACACGAGTAGACCATATCCCAGAATAACACATAGGATATTTTTTATCCTGGGATTATGTACGCGGGTGAAGCCGCGGGCAAAAGCTAGTAGTACATATTATAGATTAATTACACCCAGACACAGAACAAATGATCATAACACAAACATTTGTCCTGGGTGGGAATCGTAAACACGACGTCCGGCTTAGCGGTTAGGGCCACTAACCACTAGACAGACAGGCCAGTCAATATTACATGCAATTTCAGTTCTGTACGGAAGATAGCCCGAGTTAGTCGTTAGTCGCACATTTCGTATACGTGCATTTGCATCGCTACTTTTGACTATCGCCTTTGTAAAGCATTAATACAATCGCCCTTTTGTATAGACTGGCTTGTGCCAGCGGGTTCGCCCCCGTAAAAGTGTTTTCCATACGAGTTTTGAATCACCGTTTCATTCCCTAAGGAGGGTGAAATCAACCTTTTGTATAGACTGGCCTGTGCCAGCGGGTTCGCCCGCACAAAATGGTCTTCCATACGAATTTTGAATTCCCGTTCTATTCCCTAAGGAGGGTGAATTCTGCAAAATCCTCTCTTAGTTCTCGCCTACGTCATAAAAGGAAGCCTTGTGCAAAATTTCATGCTCCTAGTCCTAGTAGTTTCGGCTGTGCGCTGATATGTCATTCGGTTTCTCCTTTTATATATGTATACAGGGTTATTTGTAAAACATTGACAACCTTGCAGGACGTATTACTAACATCATAAACAACAGCTTTTGTTCTATGACTTTTTACAAAACATAATTCATTTACCAAAAACAAACCTTCAAGATTTCGTTGTTCTACTTAACACATTTCAACTCTCATTTTGCTATACCTAACCAACGTCTGTATGATGCGACGCAAGCGCATCAAGCATCCCCGCCACCCGTACCTACTCTAGCGTTTAAGTCCCAGATTCCCTTTTCTAGTGATGTTCTATTAAAATATTCTTTCCAATCCTTAAAGCGTTCAATTTTATATTTTGGTAAAAGTTCGGAGTAATATTCACCTCAATACCATCTGAATACTTTGATACCTGTATTTTATATTATCTTGACTCATTAAATAAATATTGTGTCACATAATGAACGAACGCCCTTGATAAGGCTGTTATTGATTTATATCTTGTAAATTACAGTCAAGTCAATTTGTGAAACAATTTCTTATAACAAACACGACAATGTACCGTATTGTTTGTTTCAACATCCTAAACTCACTTCCTAGGGAAGTTAACTGATCGATTAGAATGCCAAAGTTAATTTGCTTATAACAGTACCGAAGCTATAAATACTTTATGCACTACCTGTTCAACTAGTAGTTTGACAATGAGAAGTGTCGTATTGTTATAAAATTGACACGAAACTTGTATAAGTCGTGAGGTCTGAGACATGCCATATGATACGAGACTGGATTGAAAAGTTTTCGGCATGACCACGAAAATAATAATCATAATAATGTTTCACAACTGTCACACAACGCAGTCTAGTATATGTATAAACGGTAATTTACTCATGTGGTCTAAGTCCCAAGCTAAGCAAAATTTTTTTTAGTATTTTTTTATGGTGGGAAAATCATCTAATGACAGCCCCTGCTCTTGGGCGGAGCGGGAGGTAGTGTCAGACTCTTACTGACTAAAAACCCACCCCGTTCCTTCGTGCCTTTGTACCGGGGCTGAGCTACCTCTCGAAACTAACCCCAGTAGGCCTCGACCCAGCTGGGCCCCTGCTGAGCTAAGCTAGGCTTGTGTTGAGTACTAGACAACTGATAAACAAACTTATGTATTTCTAAATACATATATATAATAGATAAATTAAACCCAGACACAGAACAAATGATCATGCTCATCACACAAACATGGAAACGAACCCACGACCCCGGAGCATAGCAGTCAGATCAGACCACTAGACCAACAGGCCAGTCAAAAATAAACTCGTATGAAATTACTTGTGTTTTTATTTTTTTACTGAATTGTAGTGGCATCAATGGCGCCACATAGGAACTAAAGACCTGACGCTACATCACATCATCCGAGTTCTTCGCGCAATTAGAAAAATAAGTACATCAGACCTGTAACAGCTGTCGGGCAGTTGCCTAGACCAGACATAGCTCCCGCTTCTGATTGGAGGGTCTTGCATTTTTAATGGATGCATGCGAGAATTCGTATTCTAGTCCACATACTTAGATACTTTTGTGGAATCACCAAAAATCGCGCCGAATTATTTGTCAATTTTTGTGTGGCCATAAATAATAATTTCAGACGTGTCAATTTTCGTAAATAACTATTTTTTTTTTTATTGTTTGTATCAAAAAGCATTTAAAAAAAATAATTATAATATTAAAAAACATCTTGAAGGGGCAAGTTCAGATGTACGAGTATGAAACGATGTATGTCCCCGACAGGGTCCATATTGATTCTTTTTTTTATACCATCATAAACACATATAGAATGCAATAAAGTATTGAGTATTGAGTATGTTTCTCGTATAATGTCAAGTAATATCGACCCCTCATCAATGTAAAACTTAGGAAAATCTTTAACGACATGAGGACGTTGTAGATATTTTGACGCTTTTATTCCCTACAATAGTAAACACATGCTCGAACTTAGTACGATTAAACCACGAATTTGGTTGGCTTCTGTACCAATTTTATATATAATAATATAAAGTGCTTGACTGCAATCCCACCTAATAGTAAACAATGTACTCCACCGCGTCCCCCGAGCGTTCCGCACAGTGGCGGCACCCGGGCGTCTCTTCCGCTTGAAAAATGAAGGCTAGAAGGAACGGCGCGGGGTTTTTAGTCAGTAAGAGTCTGATACTATCTCCCGCTCCACCCAAGAGCGGGTTTTGTCATAAGATGACTTTCCCCGTCGACAAAAAAAAAACCTAATATTACACAGTGATACAATCGTTGATGGTGAGGCGCACCAGTTTGTGAGGAGCTTATAATATGCTCTCTAGCCTTGAAAACACCCAAATCGGGTACTTGTCTGTGATTATATTATTTTTACAATATTTTGTACTAAACAACAAATATCACTAAAATATCTGTCTGAATAACCGCATCAAAATTGTTAATAAAATGCAGCAATCAGTATTTCAAATGTTTGTGTGAAGAAGAGTGGTGGGACCTCTCGCTATCTCCTTTCTACGCGCGGGGCCTAATAGCGGAGGAGTCACATTGTGGTTGGTGCATCCTTATTCTGTTACTTGACAGTTCCCCCTCCACCTGATTTGAAAGTTTTCTAACTTAATTTTGAACGAATTTGAATTGCAATTATTGATAAAGTTAATTTTTGATACTTCCCATATTGGGGATAAAGGCAGGAAGAAAACAACTTTATCGTTTTTTTACTTCTATTCTATCCTGACACCCGTCAAACTATCACTAATTCCCTTTTCTTTTATATCAGTCCTCACACAAACCATTTGCTTTTTGATACTAATTATAAAAAAAAAATGTACCCGATTTTAATTGGATGGGAACCGCAGCAGGTAAATTGTCGAGTCCTTCGATGTATGCGGTATAAACTTTTCTATCTGTTGAGTAGTCCGGAGACGTTAATATTATTATTTGAATCCGTCTTGCACTTGTGGACGGCACCGCTTACTTGACGTCGTATGCAAAAAAAATGTCCGAATTGTCTTCAGTTGCGAGAACAGACTTGGTTCATCGTACCAAGTTGTATCGTGTCTTAATATTATCACGTTGTAAAAAAACAAGCTGTACAGGTTGCCTAATATTGGCCAGAAAAAGTTTTATAGCATCGACACGAAAAGAAGAAGAAGATCACGTTGTACAGTCCACATTTGCGATTTACATATAAGTCCATCTGTAAGAAGGAGCTAGCATATATTGATAACTAGCTTTTGCCCGCGCAGCTTCGCTCCCGCTCTTCCCTACTCCACCCTACTATACCCTACTCTTCCCTACCCTACTCTACCCTACCCTACTCTACCCTACCCTACTCTACCCTACCCTACTCTACCCTACTCTACCCTACTCTACCCTACTCTACTCTACTCTACACTACCCTAATTTTATTTTTTTTCCATAAGAACCTTATCCTCACAATAACAATCACAACAAAAAAAAATCAGCCAAATCGGTCAAGCTGTTTTCATGCTATGTCGTGACAACGGAAAACGGGTTTCATTTTTATATATATAGATGAACTTGGTCCAAGTCCAAAATGAATGAATGGCGATTAAGATGACACGTCAAATGAACCATGTATTTCTTAATGACCTTGTAATACTAATGTGTGTAAATCTTGACATTTTCAGGCCGAAGACCCACTAGAGCAAGCTATCAAATTCCTACTACCACTAAGAACATTAGCCGCGGATAGGATAGACACACATTTAATGGCCTTCGAAATATACTATAGAAAAGGTAAGGTTTATACAAAAGTATAAAATTTTAGTTTAAGCACTTCAACTGTAGTAGACAGAGAAGAAATACTAATACAGTGTGTGTTATATTGGTGGAACAAATGTACCTATACAATGTCGCAGAGAAATGAGGATATCAGGGATTTGACGAAATCCCGGTATATGTCGAATATTCTTGTTTATTACGACTTCTTACTAAAACTATCTTTCTCGGTGGGCAAAAATCATCCTGTGACAACCCCCGCTCTTGCGTGGAGCGGGAGATAGTGTCAGACTCTTTTTTTTATTATTGATAGGCTCGCGTTTGACCACCATCTCACCTGATGGTAAGCGATGATGTGGTCGAGGCTGGAGCACGCTTGCCTAGAAGTAACCTATTCACTCTTGACTTAAAGACCCCCAAATTGTAGTTATCAGGAAACACAGACTCCGGCAAGGAATTCCACTCCTTGGCTGTACGCACAATAAATGTGTTCCCAAAACGTTTTGTGCGTATGGGTGGGATGTCAACCATGTACCGGTGACGCAACGCCGTACGTCTTGTGGTCCGATGATGAAACGGACTTGGCGGAATTAGATTGTGCAATTCCAGTGCACACTCCCCGAAATGTAAACGATAGAAAACCGACAGACTAGCAACTCGGCGGCGATGCTCAAGGCTTTGGAGTTTCGACTCCACAAGTTCGACCGACGAGACTCTTACTGACTAAAAACCCCACCCCGTTCCTTCTAGCCGTCATATCGGGGCTCGAGTTCTTTTCGGATAACCCTGGCCCCAGCAGGCTACTAATAGTATAATATACTATATTATAGTGATATCAACAAAACACCAATTTATCGTCAGTGATAATAAATGTCGTTTCACTTAACTAATTATTTACCAAAATGATTTGGAGACAAAATTAGTGATCTACCAGTTTCTGCCAACATCGTTGCCTTCGAACTAACGTAATTTAATTTTGAAAAATTCTTTCTATTCATTGTATACATCGCTAGATTTTGCCAGTGGCTTCGCCCGTGTGATAGTAGGTTTCTCCATTTAAACTTTGAAACTTTGTTCCATTCCTTTATAGGGTGAATTTTGGAATGTCCTCCTAATGCTCGCCTACTTAGTAAAAGGAAGCCTAGTGCAAAATTTCATGTCCCTAGTCCCTGTAGTTTTCACTGTGCGTTGATATTATGTTAGTCAGATTCTCATTTTTAACAAGAACCTCCGTGCAAAATTTCAGTGTTCTAGGTCCAAGGGTGATTCATTGAGTCAGGATTTTGTCTTTTATATTATAGACAGTTGTCACCCCGTTAGCAAATCTGTATTTAATTTAATGTTAGCGCAACACCAGGCCCAAAATAGTTTTCTAAAACGTGATGTTCCATTATGACAAATATTATTCCAATAAAATTTAACGGTAGTATACGCCATCAAAAGGAAGAAGAAAAAAACAGCTGTACACCTGATATATTTAACTTATTTTTCCAGACAAACCTCTGTTGATGCTCCAAAGCATAAAGCGTGCATTCAGATTGGACAGCTCGCACCCGCACCTCCACGACTGCCTGCTACGGTTCCAGCGGTGGCTGGACGAGAATCTAGCCAGCTATAACCCTTCCGTCGCAGCTGTCATCACCAAAGAGATCGAACCGGTATGTCTGTCACTCAACCCCCTTTCAGAAATGTTATTACCTGGCTGCGAGAGCAGACAGGGATATGATATGTATGCCAAATACACAACCGTCTTTATTCCCCCGAATCATCCCAACGGCTAAAATAGACTAATCAATGAGATTTTTATCAATAAATTCGTCTAAACCGTGAGATAATTATAAAATAACGTTTATAACAAAACGCATTACGCCTCCTACCGGTATCTGTGCACAACGCTGTGCTGCCCGAGCAGATCGCAACACACAAACGTCATCATACATCGATAACACTGAAACAGTACTACTAAGCGCCATTTACTGTAAGACGTGTGAAGCCCCATTGTCGTTAGTGAGGGTCACAAACATAGAAGAACGAGCAAATTAATACACACAGCTATCGGCATCATCGCACCACGAAGGCACCGTCCCAGGCATACCCTCGTCACTCCTAATGACGCCATAATACTTGTCGGCGCACAAGTGGCCGACTAGTCGCCGATGTGTAAATGTCAGCGGATTGTCGGCTTTCACGTCTATGCGGACTATCTCTAATAGAAATAAATGTTGCAATTGTAGATGGTACGCGGTCGCAGCGCTGTCCAGATGGCTGAGGAGTTCATCAGGTCGGCACAGAAGACGCAAGCCAACGCGCTGTGGGGCGCGCGCGCGCTGTGCCGCCTGCTGCCCGCGCGGACGCCGCACGCGCTCGCGCAGGCCACCGCGCTGGACTACCCCGACACCTCCATACAGGTACGTCTATAGTGCGCGCTGTGCCGCCTGCTGCCCGCGCGGACGCCGCACGCGCTCGCGCAGGCCACCGCGCTGGACTACCCCGACACCTCCATACAGGTACGTCTATAGTGCGCGCTGTGCCGCCTGCTGCCCGCGCGGACGCCGCACGCGCTCGCGCAGGCCACCGCGCTGGACTACCCCGACACCTCCATACAGGTACGTCTATAGTGCGCGCTGTGCCGCCTGCTGCCCGCGCGGACGCCGCACGCGCTCGCGCAGGCCACCGCGCTGGACTACCCCGACACCTCCATACAGGTACGTCTATAGTGCGCGCTGTGCCGCCTGCTGCCCGCGCGGACGCCGCACGCGCTCGCGCAGGCCACCGCGCTGGACTACCCCGACACCTCCATACAGGTACGTCTATAGTGCGCGCTGTGCCGCCTGCTGCCCGCGCGGACGCCGCACGCGCTCGCGCAGGCCACCGCGCTGGACTACCCCGACACCTCCATACAGGTACGTCTATAGTGCGCGCTGTGCCGCCTGCTGCCCGCGCGGACGCCGCACGCGCTCGCGCAGGCCACCGCGCTGGACTACCCCGACACCTCCATACAGGTACGTCTATAGTGCGCGCTGTGCCGCCTGCTGCCCGCGCGGACGCCGCACGCGCTCGCGCAGGCCACCGCGCTGGACTACCCCGACACCTCCATACAGGTACGTCTATAGTGCGCGCTGTGCCGCCTGCTGCCCGCGCGGACGCCGCACGCGCTCGCGCAGGCCACCGCGCTGGACTACCCCGACACCTCCATACAGGTACGTCTATAGTGCGCGCTGTGCCGCCTGCTGCCCGCGCGGACGCCGCACGCGCTCGCGCAGGCCACCGCGCTGGACTACCCCGACACCTCCATACAGGTACGTCTATAGTGCGCGCTGTGCCGCCTGCTGCCCGCGCGGACGCCGCACGCGCTCGCGCAGGCCACCGCGCTGGACTACCCCGACACCTCCATACAGGTACGTCTATAGTGCGCGCTGTGCCGCCTGCTGCCCGCGCGGACGCCGCACGCGCTCGCGCAGGCCACCGCGCTGGACTACCCCGACACCTCCATACAGGTACGTCTATAGTGCGCGCTGTGCCGCCTGCTGCCCGCGCGGACGCCGCACGCGCTCGCGCAGGCCACCGCGCTGGACTACCCCGACACCTCCATACAGGTACGTCTATAGTGCGCGCTGTGCCGCCTGCTGCCCGCGCGGACGCCGCACGCGCTCGCGCAGGCCACCGCGCTGGACTACCCCGACACCTCCATACAGGTACGTCTATAGTGCGCGCTGTGCCGCCTGCTGCCCGCGCGGACGCCGCACGCGCTCGCGCAGGCCACCGCGCTGGACTACCCCGACACCTCCATACAGGTACGTCTATAGTGCGCGCTGTGCCGCCTGCTGCCCGCGCGGACGCCGCACGCGCTCGCGCAGGCCACCGCGCTGGACTACCCCGACACCTCCATACAGGTACGTCTATAGTGCGCGCTGTGCCGCCTGCTGCCCGCGCGGACGCCGCACGCGCTCGCGCAGGCCACCGCGCTGGACTACCCCGACACCTCCATACAGGTACGTCTATAGTGCGCGCTGTGCCGCCTGCTGCCCGCGCGGACGCCGCACGCGCTCGCGCAGGCCACCGCGCTGGACTACCCCGACACCTCCATACAGGTACGTCTATAGTGCGCGCTGTGCCGCCTGCTGCCCGCGCGGACGCCGCACGCGCTCGCGCAGGCCACCGCGCTGGACTACCCCGACACCTCCATACAGGTACGTCTATAGTGCGCGCTGTGCCGCCTGCTGCCCGCGCGGACGCCGCACGCGCTCGCGCAGGCCACCGCGCTGGACTACCCCGACACCTCCATACAGGTACGTCTATAGTGCGCGCTGTGCCGCCTGCTGCCCGCGCGGACGCCGCACGCGCTCGCGCAGGCCACCGCGCTGGACTACCCCGACACCTCCATACAGGTACGTCTATAGTGCGCGCTGTGCCGCCTGCTGCCCGCGCGGACGCCGCACGCGCTCGCGCAGGCCACCGCGCTGGACTACCCCGACACCTCCATACAGGTACGTCTATAGTGCGCGCTGTGCCGCCTGCTGCCCGCGCGGACGCCGCACGCGCTCGCGCAGGCCACCGCGCTGGACTACCCCGACACCTCCATACAGGTACGTCTATAGTGCGCGCTGTGCCGCCTGCTGCCCGCGCGGACGCCGCACGCGCTCGCGCAGGCCACCGCGCTGGACTACCCCGACACCTCCATACAGGTACGTCTATAGTGCGCGCTGTGCCGCCTGCTGCCCGCGCGGACGCCGCACGCGCTCGCGCAGGCCACCGCGCTGGACTACCCCGACACCTCCATACAGGTACGTCTATAGTGCGCGCTGTGCCGCCTGCTGCCCGCGCGGACGCCGCACGCGCTCGCGCAGGCCACCGCGCTGGACTACCCCGACACCTCCATACAGGTACGTCTATAGTGCGCGCTGTGCCGCCTGCTGCCCGCGCGGACGCCGCACGCGCTCGCGCAGGCCACCGCGCTGGACTACCCCGACACCTCCATACAGGTACGTCTATAGTGCGCGCTGTGCCGCCTGCTGCCCGCGCGGACGCCGCACGCGCTCGCGCAGGCCACCGCGCTGGACTACCCCGACACCTCCATACAGGTACGTCTATAGTGCGCGCTGTGCCGCCTGCTGCCCGCGCGGACGCCGCACGCGCTCGCGCAGGCCACCGCGCTGGACTACCCCGACACCTCCATACAGGTACGTCTATAGTGCGCGCTGTGCCGCCTGCTGCCCGCGCGGACGCCGCACGCGCTCGCGCAGGCCACCGCGCTGGACTACCCCGACACCTCCATACAGGTACGTCTATAGTGCGCGCTGTGCCGCCTGCTGCCCGCGCGGACGCCGCACGCGCTCGCGCAGGCCACCGCGCTGGACTACCCCGACACCTCCATACAGGTACGTCTATAGTGCGCGCTGTGCCGCCTGCTGCCCGCGCGGACGCCGCACGCGCTCGCGCAGGCCACCGCGCTGGACTACCCCGACACCTCCATACAGGTACGTCTATAGTGCGCGCTGTGCCGCCTGCTGCCCGCGCGGACGCCGCACGCGCTCGCGCAGGCCACCGCGCTGGACTACCCCGACACCTCCATACAGGTACGTCTATAGTGCGCGCTGTGCCGCCTGCTGCCCGCGCGGACGCCGCACGCGCTCGCGCAGGCCACCGCGCTGGACTACCCCGACACCTCCATACAGGTACGTCTATAGTGCGCGCTGTGCCGCCTGCTGCCCGCGCGGACGCCGCACGCGCTCGCGCAGGCCACCGCGCTGGACTACCCCGACACCTCCATACAGGTACGTCTATAGTGCGCGCTGTGCCGCCTGCTGCCCGCGCGGACGCCGCACGCGCTCGCGCAGGCCACCGCGCTGGACTACCCCGACACCTCCATACAGGTACGTCTATAGTGCGCGCTGTGCCGCCTGCTGCCCGCGCGGACGCCGCACGCGCTCGCGCAGGCCACCGCGCTGGACTACCCCGACACCTCCATACAGGTACGTCTATAGTGCGCGCTGTGCCGCCTGCTGCCCGCGCGGACGCCGCACGCGCTCGCGCAGGCCACCGCGCTGGACTACCCCGACACCTCCATACAGGTACGTCTATAGTGCGCGCTGTGCCGCCTGCTGCCCGCGCGGACGCCGCACGCGCTCGCGCAGGCCACCGCGCTGGACTACCCCGACACCTCCATACAGGTACGTCTATAGTGCGCGCTGTGCCGCCTGCTGCCCGCGCGGACGCCGCACGCGCTCGCGCAGGCCACCGCGCTGGACTACCCCGACACCTCCATACAGGTACGTCTATAGTGCGCGCTGTGCCGCCTGCTGCCCGCGCGGACGCCGCACGCGCTCGCGCAGGCCACCGCGCTGGACTACCCCGACACCTCCATACAGGTACGTCTATAGTGCGCGCTGTGCCGCCTGCTGCCCGCGCGGACGCCGCACGCGCTCGCGCAGGCCACCGCGCTGGACTACCCCGACACCTCCATACAGGTACGTCTATAGTGCGCGCTGTGCCGCCTGCTGCCCGCGCGGACGCCGCACGCGCTCGCGCAGGCCACCGCGCTGGACTACCCCGACACCTCCATACAGGTACGTCTATAGTGCGCGCTGTGCCGCCTGCTGCCCGCGCGGACGCCGCACGCGCTCGCGCAGGCCACCGCGCTGGTACATGATCCATACAGGTACGTCTATAGTGCGCGCTGTGCCGCCTGCTGCCCGCGCGGACGCCGCACGCGCTCGCGCAGGCCACCGCGCTGGACTACCCCGACACCTCCATACAGGTACGTCTATAGGAGGAGTTCATCAGGTCGGCACAGAAGACGCAAGCCAACGCGCTGTGGGGCGCGCGCGCGCTGTGCCGCCTACTGCCTACTCTGGCATCTTCATTCATACACGAACATTTATTATAAGTCATCTCTCGCAGCTCGACGTTGAAGCTTGTCGCCTACTCTAGCGCAGTTACGTACGTAGGCGAATCAACATGGTCGCGATCGCGAAGCGGTGCGGTGCAACTGGAACGAACAATTGACTCTGTCTCGGTGGCTTACGTGACCAACTGCACGTGGGTGCTAAGCAGTGATGAGCGCAGCGTAGCGGTTTTTATCAGATACTGATATTATCTCTGCGGTTAGACGTTAGTCCAAACGCACAATGTCTTGTTTGCATGCTCACAAACACCGTTCCAAAACTGAAACGACATTAAAAGGTGCGTAAAAAATTACGGTTAGTGCTTTGGAAAATTGAGTTTTATGAAAAACTGACTGCAAACATCGATTACAAATAATTTCATAGAACTCTTCGATAATTGAGCTTTGTAGGTACTGACTTTGTATTGAATATTTTACACGATTTTTGTTACTTTTTATACGCCCAAAGTTGGGTTAGTTATCAAGAAAACGGTCGGCGTGGTGGATTACAGCCCCTCCCTCTCCAGGAGAGGAGGCCAGTCTGTCACCAGTGGAAACATTACAAGGCTGCTATAATGGTTGTTGTGTTCATTGCAGGGTTGCGTGGATGTGTTAGACAGTCTGCGGGAAGGCGACTTCGGGCCGTGCGAGAAGGAGATAGAGCAATATATCGCAGCGTGCCGCAGCAAGTTCCCGTACGCCATCGCGTTCAAGCCGGCGGCGGAGCTGGCCGAGCAGGCCGAGCAGGCCGAGCGCGCCGACGACGCGCCGCTGCAGCCCAAAGAGATCGCCGTCAACAACTGAACACGACGCGACACACTCCCGCCACGAAAACGGTCTAATATTATACACCTACTCTCTAAGCATTCGACAGTTTCTGTCCCGAAACAATGGCGAGGTGAAACACTCTTTATAGACCAAAGTCTAAGCTGACATCCCCGCTGTTCCGCTGACAATGAATAAATATTAACTCGCGTGTAATTATTATTTAATGATAGGTTTAAAAATGAACTCTACGCAGTCTCACGTCTTGATTATACTCATTAACAAGTTACAACCCGACAAACTGCGAATATTTTTGAGTGAAGCCTAATTCATAGGTCTTACCCACAAATTAGGATTTAAGCCCACACACTTTTAAACGCTTATGGAATTCTCTATATTAAAGGTGCAGAGATTGTAAGCAATAATAATAACTGAATAATTAGTGCGGACTCACTCGAGATCTGATCATTCTCAGCGGAAAGTTGAAGACACTTAATATTTAGATGAATATTCGTTTTACTTATTACGAATTGTATAGACCATTTTAATTGACCAACGTCGCTGAACTCAAAACTTATAATCTCTATGTACTTTTAAAAATACCGTTTTGTAAGTACTTGAGAGAACCAAATTTATAAAATTATCATAAAAATTAATATGGGGCGAATTATTCGGATTATCAGAACGGTATGTTCGGATTATTTTAACAAAATCATTTTAGTTCTTGATTATTAACCCTCCAGACGTATTCTATAGGTCTAAAGTTTGGTTTAGTATAGGTTTAGATACTTGTTTTTGTATAATAAATGCTTGTTATAAAAACCAAATGTATTCGAATTCCTTGGATGGTTGGTTTACCATTCAGCACTAGTTTCTCTGAACATTATTTATGACGGAGTGTAATTATACAGTACCTAGTTACGTTAGGTGCCTCGAAGTTGGTTTCTGTCCGGAGTATATCGCAACTAAATTAATGTCACAAAGTTTTCTTTTGCTTCATAACACTGTTTTCCATTTTAGTTATTATGAAATTATAAATATGCAGGGTTAGGAAATCATAAACAACAACTTTTGTTCTACGACTTTTAAAAATGTATCATATTTTATATCATCTGATTTTCATATCAAAATGAAAATATTTAAATTGAACGTTCTAAGTATTATGAAGTCTATGCGAAAAAAAAAATACAGAGTTGAAATGTGTTAGAAAGAACAACGAAATCTTGAAATCTTGGTTTGTTTTCGGTAAATGAATTATGTTTTGTAAAAAGTCATAGAACAAAAGTTGTTGTTTATGATTTTAGTAATACAGACGTGCAAGGTTGTCAGTGTTTTACAAATAACCCTGTAGGTATATGAACTGACATAAAATCCAGGAATTGCTTGGCTACCTACATCTTAATGCAACCACTTACAATGTCTTATGTATGAGTTCATACATCAATGTGACATTTTTTCACGATAACTATAGCATTTTTTTTTTCTACTAAAAACCGTTTCTAAAATATAGCATCATAATAATTTATTTTTTAGGATTCCCTAACTTCAGTAGGTATTGTCGCAAATCGCTCGCATTTTAGGCACCTGTTCCACTGCCGACGAAGAACCGACTAGCTATCGGCTATTTTCTCACTCTAGAAACGTGCTATTGCGGTCATTTCTGCTTGATCACTTAAAATAATTTTTGTTTGAATCCTGCGTCGTGACGCGGCGCCAAACCGTTTGAAATTTTCGTTTCAAGTGCAAACAAAAATGAACTGAGCGGTGGTCAGCCGGAAGTGTCTTTGATAGTACGTAGATGTAGATTCCGTGTCAGTAAAAGAGTTAAACAACATGTACCTAACTGGGCCTAATACACACCCCTATCAGACGATGACTTCACAATTTAACGATTCAACTTTTACAGAAATGTACTCGGGTCGTATTTTTTTTAAACAAATGATTTATCGTAATTGTAGGTTAATAGAACAGGGTAGTTTCCAGGGTCAAAATAACTACATTTTATTTAGTCCGTATTTTAGATTATAAAAAAATATTGGACACGTATTTTTTCTTTTTTCGATTAAACACAAAATAAAAAAGATATAGCCCATTAAAGTTACGTGTGACGTCACCCCGTGCGAAAAAATGCAGCACGGCAGGCGGCTTTGTCATTTTTGGTTTAATTTACAAATAAAAAAATACGTGTCCCTTATTTTTGAATAATCTAAAAGACGGACTAATTATATTTTTTACGGCAACTAGCCTACTGTGGACAGACGCACTATATTGCTGGTGCGGTAATCAAGAATTATCAAAATAAATAACTTTTGACCCTAAAATAAATAATTGATCAGGAAAAAAAGTATACCTATAAAAAAAAAAAACTTTCAGGATGCTTTTATTATGTTACATGTATATATTTAAAGTTGATCACAGTTCAGATCAGCCTAGCATAGCATAAATAGGATAATCAGCCTATTAATGTTCCCACTGTTGGGGTTCAGGCCTCCTCTCTAGGAGACGGAATGGGCCGCAATCCACCACGCGGGCTCAGTGCGGGTTGGTGAATGTCACATGTCTTCGAATTTTTGGTTTTAGGACATGCCAGTTTCCTCACAATGTTTTCCTTCACCGTTTTGAGAGCAGTGGCGATGAAATAAATTACGCAAAGTAATGCGCCTGGCTGGGTTCGAACCCGCGACCTACAACTCGTAAGCCGGGGCCATTACCACTCGGCCACCACTGCTCTTCGATCAGATCAGCCTGCGAGAACTAATTTGTCGCAGTGATAAGAATTTATCAAAGCAAAACTCGCTTAGAAGGAAGTACACTCGCAGCCAATCGTCGGTGGTGGAATAAGCACTTAGCGATGAAAAGTTATAAGTTTCATTGAGTACATATACAGGATGGAGGCAACCTTTTAGGATTATGTTACTGATATCATAAACAACTACTTTTGTTCTATGACTTATTTATCATATTTTAGTTCATCAGATTTTCATACAAAATAAAAATATTTAAATAGAATACTTAAATTATTACGAAATCTATGCAAAGCAAGCGATAGTATAATTGCGGAGGGTGTCCTTGTCTGGCGGCGGAAGTGCTTGATGCGCTTGCGTCGGTAGGTATAGCAAAATACAGAGTTGAAATGTATAACAACGAAATCTTAAAGGTTTGTTATTGGAAAATGAATTATGTTTTGTAAAAAGTCATAGAACAAAAGTTGTTGTTTATGATGTTAGTAATACAGTCCTGCAAGGTTGTTGTGTTCTACAAATAACCCTGTATATTGCCTGTATACCTTGGAATTTAGACGTAAACTCACATTGTTTTTAGTGGCAGGAAAACTTGAACCGAGAAGTTTCTGCAGCAGTTTCATGATTTAAAAATTGATAAAACTCAGCCTGTCCAAAAAAAATATAGTTGGAATAAACATTTCCCGTTCCTTTTGAAATTTACGTAACATTTTATATCAAAATAGATTAGCGGCGATTGATCATACTTAATAACTTATCTGACTTCTAGGTTGTAAAATAAAACACTGAGGGAATCTTAATGTCTAACGACAGCTGTATCATAAAGACGTAGGGTAGTTTGTTTAATTATGACTCAGAGTCTCGATTTGCAATGAAAAATGTGAAAACATGTTCCTTTATATTTTTAGTTTGTAAGACATTGTTTCTTATGTCCTTGTTGCCCCGTAACAATACTGCTTGCATCAATCTCACACTCACCTCTAAGGAAGTGTTCTCATTTGAGGACAATATTATATTTCTGTTTCCATACCAATCTAGCATCTAAATTCTTAGTAATCTAATCTCATTTTTTTTTATTGCAACTTAGCTGTTACGCTGCTCGCCCACGTCAGACTTTTTGTAGGACAGATAATCGGGCCGATTCTGTATGTTTGTAACATTGTTCTGTGTTTCTGACCAACTTTTTGTAGGACGTGTGCGTTGCCCTACAAAAATCGGCTACCGATTATCGGACGTGGGCGAGCAGCCTTATGTATTACGTTAACGAACGTAAGAATTTGTTTCTTCATGTAGTTTCTTATGACGAACAAATGTCATCAGTTATGTCTAGTCTTGTGATCCTCTTACTGCCAAGTTTGTAACGACACACCATAGCAATTTGTACAAAGAAATCTTATTTATCAAAACAATTTGACACAAACAAACACTATTCATCCTCAAGACGCATATAACAGGACGTTGGATTTCTCTCAACAACTCTGACTACATAATATATTACGTCAGATATTTGTTTCGACAGACGCAGTAATTCTACACTTTAGTAACTAGCATTACCCTAGTCTTGTTCTGTCAATCAACCGGCAGGACAGGCATATAATCTAAGTTAGGTGGCTAGAGGCTAAAGAGCCGATGGCGAAGTAGCATCCTGTGGCCTCAAGTGTTCAACAATATTCACGTAACAGAATAGCTATTAGGATAACATTTCAAATAACGACTGGTTTTTCACGTGTAAAATATAATGTTGTGTGGCAAACTGAGCAATGGCCTCGGCGGGGGGCAGGCTTGTAAATAATTCTTACTTTTAAGTTTGTACTGTACAATATCGTTAGTTCTGAGGTCTTGTCGACTTGAAACTGATTGACTGCATGCGGCGCTAAGGTTAATATGTACGAATGGTAAACATAGACTCAAATGTTAACACTATAGTTGGATTTCGTTTTTTTTTTCTTTCTGTAGATATGTGTAAAATTTGGACAATAATTATATAATTGAATACTCCAAATTGTAACAACTGCATACACTTTTGTTGTGTTGTAAAACACACAAGAACAGTTGATTTCTAAGACAGCATTCACTGAATTAAATAAATATTTCTATGGTATGTTATATCCGAGAACCTTCTGTTCCAGTTGTGAGCTGGCTTGGATCGCTCCTACGCAGGATGTAGGCAAGATTAGAATGATTAACTTTATTTATTTCTCCATTTTGTTTGATTCAGTGGATGTAGTCGAATTGTTTGTTTTACACAAAATATGTTCAATTAAGTTACTAATAAATCACTATGTTGATTTTATTGTATTCGAGTTGTGTGATCGGAGTACCCGTGTCATCTTGTACATAAACTAATAAAATTTTATTTTACAAATTTATTTACATGTCTGTTTTTTTTACTCACATTCAATTTTCTAGTTTCTTCACGTTAGTTCTATTCTTATTATATCTATAGGAGTGGAATGGAGTAGTAGCTGAAATCGCGGGTAGAGGGCGGTAGAGGGCGGGTGGAGGGGAAGGCGTGTCAGACTTTTACTGACTAAAACCCTCTCCTGTTTCTTCTTTGCATTAGTTCCAGGGCCGCGGGTTTCTCTTTCGCACAACCCATGGCCCCAGAAGGCTTCGACCCTGCTGGGCCCGTACGGGTTTGCTGACATCTTGAGGCGCGCGTGGAACACGCGCCGTCAACGTCTTGGAATCCCGACGGTTGCCAGACAGTCGAACGGCGAGCTATCCATAACTCGCCGTCTGTAAGCCCGCGCCTACGGTGACTGGAAATCGGGATTGGCATCCGGGCTGGAGTGTGAAGCCCGTAAGAATTGAAAAACTAACAAAAGTTGAGTTATAATGAGATTTAGCTCCATGTGTAACAAAACGGCTGACTTCAGTATAATAGTACAATGAACTGTACAATATGTACAATGTACAATAGTACAGTTACTTTCACCCCTAGGGGTGAAAGTAACTTATTTCGTCCCGAGAAGGAGTTTTTGGAGGGGCTAAATAAGTTACTTTCGCCCCAAGGTAAAAACTGTGCTTTCATTACGAATACAAGGAAAGTATAAATAAGATGTTTGTAAAACTTGAGTCGTCGTACCCACGGAATAAAGAAAAGTAGGTCGTACCTATGATTTTAGGTAGGTATTTTTGTTCTGATTTAGGCCACTACTGTTTTAGCCTTTCTTCTAATGAAATTCGACGATAGACGGCACAATTTTAAATAGCACTTATGGGATGCATTGTGTGTCAATATGCTTTTATAAAAATAAATCGTTTTAAAAGCGTACTTTGTTTTACTGCATATAAAGTGGAAACCTACATCAACTAACGCCTTTTCCCGTGGGGTAACCAACTATTTAGATCACCAACGGCTGCGACCTTTACATAAGTACCTAATTCCCTTGCTTCGCTTACGTTCACAAGGTAATTTGCGTTTTGACTTATAACTGTCTTATGTGATAGAAAAATGAATGAATTGGTTGCTTACGGTATGAATCGCAAGCTCAGAATTATTACTGTTTTGTTTTACGAACCTAACGCGGATGAAGTCGCGGGCAACAGTTAGTATTGTATAAAGATATAATTTAACCTTGACTGTTATTAGTAGCAACACGTAACCACAAGCCCCGATACGAAGAGGTAACTAATTTCAATTTATTCTGTTACATTGTAATTACAAACCCGTACCTACAGTCGGACATTGATGAATTTTATTTAAATACTAGCTTTTGCCCGCGCGGCTTCGCTCCTGCTCTTCCCTACTCCACCCTACTCTACCCTACTCTCCCCTACTCTGCCCTACTCTACCCTGCTCTACCCTACTCTACTCTACCAAACTTCACATAAACCATCTACTAAATAGTCCGAACAAAATTAAGAAATAAATTAACACTGCTCAAAAATGATTTTGAGCCGTGTTAATTTATGTGCAGTGATATGATGCATTTCCATTACTACTTGGTATAATATATTTCGATTGTAGATTTGGCACTATTTTTCCTTTCATCCATCGTATGTGTAACGTATTAAGATTTCTGTTGTAGTAAGTTTATTTTTCCAAAAAAATTCAAAATTCAAAAAAGTTCATAAACCAATTTTGTGATTTATTAACCATGTAATTGCTTAAATATAAGATATGGAGTGAAATCAACAAAAAAGAATAGTATTTTAGTTACACATAAAAAAATCTTATCGGAAACGCCTAGGAAAAGGACTGGTCTATGAAGGCGATAGCGAAAAATCTACCAATCTTCTTGAGGTGAAATGAGTTTTCAATGCGTGTATCCTGCCTCTCCTACGGTGCTCAGACCTAGTCGTTTGCCGTGCGGCAAAAGTTTTGCCTTTGAGCTTTTTCGGAATCCGGCTTGTTCGGAAGACTGAAAGTTGTCGTTATGATCCTAGAAAACAACTTGTAGACATACCTCAGAAGTGAAACGGACAGGAAATTTTTAAGCAGGGCTTTTTCGTACTTCTTAAAGAAGAGTACACCACACCTCTGCTCCATGCCTGTGGCGCTTTGCCCAGCAGTGGAAAAGTAAAGGCTAAAGAAAACAGAAAACAAATGTTTTGTTATGATTACACTAAATATGTACGAGCAAAAATAATGCGCCGTAATTACAGTGCGTTTCACTTAAGAAGTTCCTTCGCCGTAATGTTGGCAATACGGAAAAACAGGGTTGCTATATTTTGAGCGATGAAGTTACTTAATATTAGGGATTAACTGATATTTCGTTACTTTTATCAATTGCCTTTTAATTTTGTTTTTTCTTTCTTTTGGAAACTGTAAAAACTATAAATGTGCATAGGGAATCGTGAGGCTCAAGACACTGTTCGATGTACCGATGGTTGTTTAGTACCTACAGGCGAACGTGACCCAGGCACAAAGATAAGCTCTGTCTTACCGTCGTTCGGCGCCGATCGATCGACCGCGCATCGATTTCGTAAAGAAGTTGTTACAATAAATCGATCATCTCGCTCAAAAGTGAACCGATTCCTGCCAGATTCTGAACGGGGCATGAACAAATCAGTATCCCGATAGCGTTTGTAGAATCTTTCAATCACAACACGCTGACTAAGTCCAGAATCCATTAATGCCACCACTTAGGCGGCTTCTGGCGAAGTTTTCGTATGTTTTAGAAAAAAAACTTTTTCAGACATCCTTAAGTCACAGTAGACAAATCCGGACACGGCAAGTTTAGAAGGTTCCTGTACCGGATTCGTGCAGAAGTGACGCCCGCTTGTAATTGGTTTGTTTGCACTGTACTATCTTCTGCAAGCTAAACGGAAAAAAAGTTGTAAACAAATTGTTGGAGTGCTTACATAAAAAATTAAAAAATGATGTATAATTTGCAACCGCGTTGCAGTAAGAGCGGGTCGCTAGTAAGTACCTACTTTAATATTATCGTGATTTCAGTGTGCCATGCAGAAAGGAATGCAATTTACTTCGGGGATAAAACCAAGATAAAGGGCAGCACCATGTATGTTACCCTGAGCCCATGCTTTGAATGTGCCAAAACAATCATCCAGTCCGGAATCAAAAAAGTTATATATTTTTCTGATGAAAAAATGAAAAGAAAAGATGGCACACCCAGGAAAGAGTTCACGATTTCAGAGGAAATGTTCAAAGTGAGGAAAGCAGGGTTTGCACCTGTGGGTTTCGTGTGAGTATTTTGGAAGGTTCCTCAACTATCATAGAAGTTAGAAATTGGAATCGTTTATTTTCCAATAATGTACAGTAGTGGTTATTTTTAGGAAAATATACCGATACATTTTACCTTACGTCATGCATTAATAATAATCTTAATCTCAATTTTACACTGCACTCTACAAAGTCACACTATCTAGAGTATATACACATACATTATGTAAACTTCCCTGCCAATGATTAAGACTAAAAACTTAAAAGTTGCTTTGTTTAATGCTTAATGTTGCTCTGGGATCACGTCATGACGAGTTTCTTGTGGCTATGGATGGCATTGGGGTTGACATTTTAGCGATAAATGAAACCTGGCTCAAGTACGGAGAGGAAGGCCGTGCGCCCTGCGTCCCAGGGTATCGGCTGCGACACGTGCCGCGCCCGCAATTCGTGCGCAGCGGACGCGGTGGAGGCGTGGGCTTCTATGTTCAGCGCGGACTGCGCGTGTTCGCTCGCCTTGCCGCACCCGTCTGCGCCGCAGGTCGAGCAGATGTGACTTCGGCTGAGTGTCAACTCCATTTCTGTAATCGTTGGCACTGCATACAGGCCGCCGTGGCTCGATGTCAATGTTTTTCTGGATGTAATTACTGACTCTCTTTTGCTAAAGTGGATAAATATATTTTTCATTACTCATACTCTGAAAGTAGGTCTGAAGTTGCCTGAGGAGCGGGCTGAAAAGTACAACACTTTTCATCCCTAGGGAGTTTTACTTTCACCTAACAACTGTCAAATTATTTAATTCATGAATCCCCAAGCGACACCCGGTGGCCGCGCATCTATTGTCTTACTATTGTGTCTCTAATTGACGGTATCTGAAGGGTTAAAAAAAAAAACTAGGTCTATCTTCTTGTATTCGTAATGAAAAGCACAATGCTTACCTCGGGGTTAAAGTTACTTATTTAGTCCCTCGAATTAGCGACCTCGCTGCGCTCAGCCGCCAACTCCTTCTCGGGACGTAATAAGTAACTTTCACCCCTAGTGTAACAATGTACTATTTCATTACTCATACTCTGAAAGTAGGTCTGAAGTTGTCTGAGGAGCGGCCTGAAAAGTATTACACTTTTCATCCCTAGGGAGTTTTACTTTTAACTAACAGCTGTCAAATTATTAAAAAAAA
Organism: Mythimna lalbum; assembly: GCA_949319445.1. Classification (NCBI taxonomy): domain Eukaryota; kingdom Metazoa; phylum Arthropoda; class Insecta; order Lepidoptera; family Noctuidae; genus Mythimna; species Mythimna lalbum. Next base: position 9,648,966 of record OX439357.1, on the reverse strand, counting down.
ACTAGGTCTATCTTCTTGTATTCGTAATGAAAAGCACAATGCTTACCTCGGGGTTAAAGTTACTAATTTAGTCCCTCGAATTAGCGACCTCGCTGCGCTCAGCCGCCAACTCCTTCTCGGGACGTAATAAGTAACTTTCACCCCTAGTGTAACAATGTACTATTGTTGGGCGACTTCAATACTAACATGTTAAGTCATACAAATAACAAAACAAAACTCCTAAACAATTTTCTGCTATGCTGCAAGTTAAATCGAATTGTATCCGAGACATTAATTGATGGTTTTTTTTTTGTCGACGGGGAAAATCATCTTATGACAAAACCCGCTCTTGGGTGGCTCGGTCCATTACCGGACGATCGGACAGCGAGCTACCCATGGCTCGCCGTCCGCGAGCCCGCGTCTACGGTGGCCGGAAATCGGGATTGGAATCCCGGCGGCGGCGGCGAGGGCGCCGTTGCCTGATGCGGTCGGCCTTTTCCTTTGCTAGCATTACTGCTTCGCAGAAGAAGGCGACCGCCTGCCATTCCTCCTCGCTCCGGACCATGGCCTCAACCAGAGCGAGAGGGCCCCGCCGCCGATCGCCCCCACGAGGGCACGGCGATGCTCCGCCCAGGCATACTGGTGGTCAGGATACCCTTAGCCGTGGATACTGGCTGTATGGCTCATTGCTCGAAAGCTTGAGGAAGTAATGATGACGTCACGAAGTAGTAGCTGCACGAAGGCTGTGCTGATGTTCTTTGTCGAGGGTCACCAGTTTGGAGGTAGGTGGAACAGAGAGTAAAGTCCCACAAACCTCCTTTGAAAAGGGAGGATCCTCCGACCAGACAGGTGTTATGGTCTGGTGGGCGACTGCCCAATAGTTGGTTTCGGGCTATCGTATATATTCAAATCGCGCGGAGAACTTTGATTGCGCGATGCAGGATTTTGTATTTTCTTCGTAGTTCTCATGTGGCGTCATAGATGTCGCTACAATACTATACACTAATATTCGTGAACCGCGTGCAGTGCGCTGTGCGCTCGCGTTCTTCTGTTTGTCTATGATTTTGACAAATGTTTTTGTAGCGCGGTGGCGTCAGGCGTCTGTCTCGACTCTAACTTTTGAACCATAAGTTAGAAAAACTACTTTCTAGGAAAATTGTTTTAAATTTGATGGGTTGAACAGTTTTTGAAAAATTATACAAAATAATTTTTGAACTAAGTTTGTAATATAACCGTATATGCAAGCATTTTTTTTTATCTTAATTTACACATTTTATTATCTTGAACGTATCTTCTTTCAAATAAAAAAAAAGAATTATTCAAAATTGGTTCACGCAATCCAAAATTACTAACGAAAACCCAACATACATAACTCGTCTAGTTTGTATAAATTAGTAACCCAATTCCCCGAGAGGTGGCGCTGTGCGTTTTTAACTCTTTTTTTTATTCAGATGGTTTTAACTCTTTAAATAAAATTGTGACGAGTGGAAACTACGCAACCCTACACTGAGCGTGGCCCGACACGCTCTTGGCCAGTTTTGTTTTTTAAATCTAAAGATTATTAAGCAAAATTAAAGCGTGTTTTATAAATACATAAAAATAAGATCATTGATCTTCACATCATCATCTTCCTGTCCTTGTCCCGTTTTATTTGAGGTCGGCGCAACACGTTTTTTTCTTCCATTCTGAACATTACCCATAAACTCCACGAACCATAGAACTTCACGTAACTCACAAAAACCAGCAGTACCTACACCCAATTCCTTAAATTCACTCATTTGCATTTTTCTACTTGTACCTTTACCTGGAGGTACAACAAGGGTGAAGTTTTAATTAGTTTCCGTCAACGTGATAACGTGTCTATTGGAAGCAGACGGATTTACTGTAAAAAAATATGGATGCCACGCCTGTAGAAGCCCTTCAATTTATTGACTTGCCCAAAGCAGGCTATAACCAACATGAAGTCGCCTGACAGCTAAATCTTAGCCGCTTCCCTGTTCGTCGTTCGAGAGGTTTCAAAAGAACTGTGGGGGTATATTCGGCGACCAGGATCTGGCCGGTGGCGCATAAGATCAGGGGCGATTATCGCTTTCCTGTAACAAGTACTTTGAGAAATCGGCTAACCGGTTTTCGTTTTTTTTTTGTGATTTTATGACCTGATAACTGAGACCGTTAGGTCAAGAAAGGATTAAGACGATGCACACGGATACATATTTCATGACCACTGACATTTAGTTAGACATTAGAATATAATATAAGATAGGTACTTCGATGCCGGTTGTAGATATTTTCGTAGCGATAATACGCTAATTTTCACATGGGCTGTACCTAAAGTATTTTTTTTTTTCAGGAAATTTTCAAAAGTGGTTCCTGACTCAATCGTTAAGTTTACGACCGTGAACCTAGCCAATGAAACACCCTTGAATATTAAACTGTGTGTGCCAGAGTAACTGGAAATAAAAAATAATGTGAGTTCGTGTCGTCACAAGCACAACGGGCGCTCACTCTTCTTTTGTTTATTTTCAATGTTTTTTTTTTATTTTTAAATTTTGACATTGTAAATGATTAGTACCATCGCTGCGTTATTAATCGTTTTAAATAACTCAGCATAATATATACCTACTGAGTTATTATTTTGATATCTATAATTATAATATTAATATTTTCATTGTGTATTTTTAGTTTATACGATTGTGTGAAGCAAGAATAAACGTTTTTTCTTTCTTTCTTTCTTCTTTATTTCTTTCTTATATTTGGTTAAAAATAGGTCTGAAGTGGACTCGCATATAAAGCCGCACTTTAAGCTGCACGTATAGTCAGTGTCACGGTGAGGGCAGCAGATCTATTTATTTATATATTTACAAGTACTTGTACAACTAGGATCTGGAAAAACAGATCCGGTAATCCGGCGGATTCGGCATCATTTTACGTTTAGTGTTAACACCGGATCCGGTATATTGGTACCGGATCCGGTACTAGCACTTTTTGGCAAAGATGCAAGAAAAAGTGTGATAGGAGTTCAGGTGGGAAATCAAACAAAGTGGCATCATTTTAGGTTTCTTATATTTTTCACAAATTCACATTATATCTTGTGACTGGCCTGTTGGTCTAGTGGTTAGTGGCCCTGACTGCTATACCAGAGGTCGTGGGTTCGATTCCCATCCAGGACAAATGTCATGTGCGTGATTATTTATTCTGTGTCTGGATGTAATTTATCTATAATGTATGTATTTTGAATATATAAGTATGTTTATTAGTTGTCTAGTACCCATAACACAGGCTCTGCTTAGCTTGGGACTAGACGGCGTTGTGTGATAGTTGTGGAATATTATTATTATATATTATATTAGAATCTAAACCCAGTCATACTACTAGCGTCGCTCCATCTTAAAAACAGTCTAACTCGGAAGTCAAAAATACAAAAAAGAAAGGGGTAGTTTCTTTAACAAAATTATTTCAATAAGTCACATAAATTGACAAACTAATTAAAATAAATTAACATTAATATAAGTTGTTGGTATACAAACTAAAATATTATAATCAGATGTAATTAACAGTACATACTTCTAAGGAAATCAATTAAATCAAAGACAATTAAACATGTGAAATAATTAACATGATTATATAATTATCGTACCAGAGTCTCAATGAAGCGATAGATGGCGCTACCGTGTACAGATTGTAGGACTATGCAGATCGAGCCTCCAATACACCAGGTGTCTTGATTAGCTGGCAGATGGTGTCCATGATGACGCGGGGCTATACACAGTCGTTACACTCGGCCATCCTGTTATTGTCGTGGTCCGCCACGTAGTTGAGCTTCTCCTTCAGCAGCAGTAAAGGCACCAGAATATATTTTGGTGATATCTGGAAAAGGAAAACAAGCCCACAGTATATTGATATAAATAACAGCATAAGTACCTAGATAAGTTTTTTTTTTGTAATTTCATCACATAGATCTTCTATCATACCAACTACAGGTAAAATTCTTTATAATATACCATTTTTTTAAAAGTAACAGATTTTTTTTTTATTGTTTATCATATCCCTCTTTTCTATTATAACTGCAGTTTAAATTCTTTACACTATACCATTTATATCTAGCAAAGGAAAGACAATTTCCACAGGCGGGGATTCTCGGATGGTTCCGATCTTCAGTGTTTGTGCGGCTCACGTAGGGACATAATGACAGCATCAGCGGACGGCATTGCCTTGGCCGAATTCTGAGCCAGTCAAGGGATTTAATTAGTTTTGCCATGGATACGCTAAGAAGAAGATTACTGAGCAGATTAATTTTTGATGCCACTGAGATTATTTTAATTTGTTTTTTCTTCAATTAGACAATGAAGTTATTTAAGAATTAATATGTTTTCACACAGATCACATCACTATAGGTGTGTTCTGTCTGGGGATCAATAAAGCGTAACGAAAAATATATATGCTCAGGCTCAATGCAGCATATCTAGATAAATCGATACACGACTAATATTCTCAGAGATTAATATTGGGAATATTATATTATATACAGATATACGATAAGATATACGTTAAATACGCAAAACCTGAAATTAGTTTGATCAGAATAACGAGCAGAATCAATTAAAACACTATTCAAACACACACATTCGTAATGAAAAGCACAGTGCTTACCTCGGGGTTAAAGTTACTTATTTAGTCCCTCGAATGAGCGACCTCGCTACGCTCGGCCGCCAACTCCTCAGGACGAAATAAGTAACTTTCATCCCTAGTGTAACAATGCACTATTTAAAACTGCTGTTTAGGTAAAACTGCGTTTTAAATATTTTTGGGGTAACATTGAAGGTAGGTAGATTATAGGTAATTTTAACAAACGGGATAAACAAAATATTTTTCATTATTCTTACTCTGAAAGTAGGTCTGAACTTACCTGAAACCAATTTCTAAATTTGTGTAAAACTAATTCAGTAAAAACCTCTAAAAATGTCTTATTTTGTATGAACTTTGACACTTCATAATTTGCCTAAAAATTAAAAAAGTCAAAAAAGTAATCCTCTACGGACCTTGCAAATTTTATTAAGATTCTAAATAACGACAACTTTTTCCAAAAACTTTTAAGGGTTTAAAAAAAAACAGCTATTTCCTGGAGCAAGTTTTGTGAAATTTTCGAGTAAATCTCGGAATTACCGAATACTAACAGTTTCCAGGCGTTATCTCTTTTTTTGCGTTGCCTTTTCGTCAAACATCGCGTTGGATTGCATTAAATGAAGTAACAAGCTTTTAAACCATTTTGGATGTTTACGATAAGCGAGTGGAGAAGGACCCTCTTAAGATGATAAATGATAATTATTTGGAAAAAAAGTCTTTTACACTTTTATTTTATATATATCCAGGGTTACTTGTAAAACACTAGCAACCTTGCAGGATTGTATTACTAACATTATAAACAACAACTTTTGTTCTACTACTTTTTACAAAACATTTACCAAAAATAAACATTCAACATTTAGTTGTTATTTATATTTCAACTCTGTATTTTGCTGTATCTACCTACGCCTCCTGCACACTGTTCTCGTAGTAATAATAAGCAAGCATACGCACTATTTTCGTGTACTCATCACACTAGAAAATTGATATACTAGCATAGACTTTGTAACATTTAGAACGTTCAATTTATATATTTTTATTTTTGTATGAAAATCTGATAAACTAAAATATGATATTCTTTTAAAAGTCATAGAACAAAAGTTGTTGTTTATGATATCAGTACCATATTCCTGAGAGGTTGCTACTGCTAGTGTTTTACAAATAACCCCGTATATTTTTTATATGGTGGGGAAAATCATCCAGTGACAAATCCCGCTCTTGGGCTGAGCGGGAGATTAGTGTCAGACTCTTACTAACTTAAAACCCACCCTGTTCCTTCTAGCCTTCATACCGGGGCTCGAGCTCCCTTTCGGATAACCCTGGCCCCACTGGGGTTCGACCCGGCTGGGCCCTTGCTGTTGCTGACAACTCCTTGAGGCGCGCGGGAACAGTGCGCGTCGTCGATGTCTTGGTTCGGTCCGGACAGTTACCGGACGATCGCAAGCACGCGTCTACAGTGGCCGGGCCGGAAAGTATCGGAATCCCGGTGGCGGCGAGGGCGCCGTTGCCAGATGCGGTCACTCTCCTCTTTTGCTAGCAACGAATTTTGTAAATCATGGACGCGCAGACGTCAAAATGTCAAATCATACGACATCGAGCCCTTTGGAAGGATTGATTTACGTCATTTTTCTCGCCTGATACCGTCGGCCTCCTCCTTTTCTAGCATTACTGCTTCGCAGAAAGAGGCAACCGCCTGCCACTTCTCCTTGCTACGGAGCATGGCCTGTACCAAGGCCCGGCGTGAGAAATCGCCGCCGCCGATCCCCAAAAGAGGGCACGGCGATGCTCTGCCCAAGCGGGGCACACCTCAACTGTGTGCTCCACCGTGTCCTCCGGGCGTTCCGCACAGTGGCGACACCCGGGCGTCACTTCCGTACGAATCCGGTGCAGGAACCTCCCGAACTTGCCATGTCCGGTGAGGACCTGCGTCATGCGGAAGGTAAGGACGCCGTGAGGTCTTTCTAGCCACGTCTCAAAGATGGGACTTACCATTTTCAATATATGTCGAACAATTTCACCTCTGGGGGGTCCAGAATCATGTACTGGATCCGTGGTATTTGTTTGTGCGTCGATGTCCGAGACAGCCTGTGTAGCGTAACCCACTTACCCAAAAGTACTTGTGAAAACTCTCTCTCTGCGAAAATATACAACGTGTAAAGTTAAATGCGCAAAACCTAATTATATGAGAAAAAAACACAAAAAAAAAAATTAAAGGTTTTATGTGCAGTTTTAGTTTGTTTAAAATTCATATCTGCATTGAAATAAGAACTTTTATTATCCCGTGTATGAGAAAATGTGATTGAACTACAACTATTTGTGTTTGTTTACCTATTTGGGCGAGTTTGCGCACGTGATAGCGTGACCTATTCATAAATAGACAGGTCAAAGTTTTCAATTAAATTTTTTTTGAAAAATGTAACCTATATTAAAAAGTGGTTTAATTGATGCTCGTTATTCTGATCAAACTAATTTCAGATTTTGCGCATTTAACTTTACACGTTGTATATTTGGAACAGGGTTGCATTCGTTTATTTCTTGTGGGGCTCCCTGGTTCCATCTGAAGCCCTGTGCGGGCCCTGGCTGGTCATCAGCAGGTCGAACATATAACATTCGTCATTTTAACCCGAAAAGTATTGGAAGCAGGTGGTGGATAGAATTAAACTAAATAACATATTGTTTACCATAATTTATTTACATTCCTTCTATGTAAATTAATTTGTTTATTGTATTTTATTTGTAGTTATTTGAGGAAAACAAACAGTAGCACAATACATAGACACACATTATACATAGCAGCTTAAATATTACATTAAAAAACAATCACGCTACCCCCTACCCCTACGTTTTCCACAGATTACAATATCGAATACTTAAAACTAGCTAGTATTATAGTTTACTTATAAAAATAAATTCCACATACATAACTGGTAATTTCTGGGATCTATATGTATAATTAAATTTATGTGCGTACAACAGACAATAACACAATAAATATTACGTCATTATCCGTAAAAGAATTTCATGTGGAACAAAATTATGTAATGTAACTCACGGTAGACTTGTCAAGCTTAAATATATATATGTATTACATTATAATATCACATGTAATATAAAAAATCATAATTATGTATAAATGATGATATGTAAGTATTATTATTTGCAAGGACTCATGGTGTCCCAGTCGACTTTAAAATTTATTTCTATTTTACTTCGCTTTGGTATGTACTGCCTGAAAAAAAAAATGTTATACAGGGTGTAATACACATCGATGCGTCAATGTTTACAATTAATTTAGCACAATAAAAGCCCCTTATTAGCGCTTCCTGCATGCGCGTTTTCACTATACGCGGATTTAAAAAATGCGGTCGATCTAATTCTTATACCACATTATTTTTAGTATTTGCGAAACCTAAACATTCATTAAGGCAAGCGGCCTTAATGAATGTTTAGGTTACGGTTAGGTACACGTTAAGAAAAGTCACCGGGCCTATACAAGAATTTGTGTCGTTTCTACACACGAACTGTGTATACTAAGGGTCAACTCACACCAAAAGAGCGCCAAAGCGCAGCGAAGCGAAGCGCAGTTTCAGTGTCATATGAATTTTAACTTTATTTTCATTACTATAATACTTATAATCGCATGAGAAACTTGAACGAGTCTCGCGGATGGAATTCCAGCGCCGCCGCGGGCATCCACGCGACTCGTTCGGGTTTCTCATGCGATTATAAGTATTATAGTAATGAAAATAAAGTTAAAATTCATATGACACTAAAACTGCGTTGCGCTTCGACGCTCTTTTGGTGTGAGTTGACCCTAACACAGTCCGTGTGTAAAAATACTAAGAAAAAATCTTGTTTGCGCTAGACACGATTAGTGAAGTTGCTATGGTGCATTAGGGAGGCGGGGTGGGTGAGGGGGTGCCACGATTAACTTTTCGTGCCTAGATCCGACAAAACTCTTATCGTGTACATGATGAATTCATCCTATCTGCCGCATACACGGTAAAATTTCTTAGCCTGTACAAGGGCAATTCTAAACAAAGTATATTCAAGTTTTGCATATATACGCATACTTGATTCGAATAAATTTTTACACCATGTTAGATTTTTTCCCAAAAATATACGAAGACAATCTCATGTATGTACTTCACTTTTTATACCTACGCTCGGTGGCCGCACACTAATGAGCGTTTGAAGCGGAACTGTTCGACGAGTGGTCCGAGACGCTACCGAGACATCGTGTCCATGAGCGGTGTCTGTATGCGTTGCTCGTGCGCGCTTTGTATGTAACACAGCTCACGGCAGGTCATAACGGGCATTAGTGCTAGCGCTCGGCTTGGAAAGCCCGGTTTGTGCATTTGTATTATGTATTTGTGCGGGCAACCAGGTAACATAACAAGCTTATAACTTTGTGATTTTTTATGATACAGTTATTAAATTTTGTCCATAGATTTTTACACTAAAATACTAGACATGTGTTTCGGGTTTGGCATCATCATCATATCAGTAAGTAGAACAGTAGAAAGACGTCCACTGTTGGACATAGGCCTCCCCCAAGCGTCGCTGTGGGTTTAGCATTAATATACTATAAAAAACCTTTTTATTAAAAAAAACCGACTACACTAAAAAAATTAACTGAATTTGAGGAGTTTCCTCGATTTCGCCAAGATTCCATCATCAGATCCCAACTTGGTGACTATGCGACCATTTGGGAAGTACCCTTTCCAATAAAAAAATAATTTGTCAAATTGGCAGGCAAGCGACGAAGTTATGCGCGAACAAAAAACATACAAACATCCGAATTGAGAACCTCCTCCTTTTTTAGAAGTCGGTTAAAAAGTAATGTTATATTTGTCATGTTGACGAATATTCCAAAATACTTACTTGTATTCGACTCCCGCTGCATCAAACATCTTTTTTGAGGCGACATACATCGGCCGCTCTCCTTTGGCGTCGGACAAATAATATATCTTGGTGATTCCTGCCTGGATGATCATCTTCGCACACTCATTACATGGAAACAAGCCGACGTACATGGTGCAGTCCTTCACATCGGCCGAGTTCTTGTTCATAATTGCATTCATTTCTGCATGGCACACTGAAAAAATTATTCTTTTGAATACACTCGTAATATATTCTTTAATTTTTTAATTTACTCCCCCCACTGGGGGGACTCCTGTATCTTGGCTGCGTACATAAACATGTAGGCAGGGCGCAAACGTGTGTCTTGTGTCAGATACAAGCTACCGATCATTGTGGCGACACTTGGGGGAGGCCTATGTCCAACAGTGGACGTCTGTCGGCTGAAACGATGATGATGATGATGAGAACAAGTATGAAATCAACCACTCCCTGCTCATACGTAAACATTTTATGTGTCCAGTTGCTTCCACTTACTCAGAACACATACTCAGGACGATCAAAAAGTGTTCGGTGTCAGTAACTGGAACAGTGTCTCCGTTTGCGCAGCGCCATAAACTACGATACACAAGACACAGGCCATACAAATATTTGTTCACTGCGGGAATCGAACCCGCGCCACGCAGCACAGCAGCCAATCGCTCAACCATTGCGCGACCTAAAAAAACGATATGATATCAGGGCTTTCTTTCTTTCTTAACATGAGGTTTTTGGGGTTCCGTACCTCAAAATGAAAAAAAAAACGGATCCCTTATAGGATTACTTTGTTGCCAGTATGTCTGTCTGTCTAGAGCCTTTATCTCGGAAACGCGTGAAGGTATTGAGTTGAAATTAAAACCATATAGGTACTCAGGTATGCGGTCCCTTGAAGCTGTGAAAAAAATCAAACTTCTGAGTTATTAAAAAAATACGGCCGTTTATGTCGCAAAAAAAAACGTGTATTTCGACACTCTAAAGGAAATCAAAATTCATAGGATACTTCCTCCCGTTGACCTACAATCCTGAAATTTGGCATGAAGCTCAAGTAGGTAGCTATAGGAAAAATCTGAAAACTGTAAATTATAATAAATAGCTCACCATAGAGATATTTGCTATCTAATGGTGAAGTGGTTTTCTTTGCCCACGGAAATTCATCGTCACTACATCCAATTGGCATTCCATTGTATCTGCAATCAAACAATTTTATATTTGTTAAAGTGTGCGTGTTTATACGTCGAGATGGTGCAGAGGCGGACTAGTCGTTTTGACCACCCTAGGCCATTTTATACCGGCCACCCGTTATTGTGTAATAATTTTATGCCGTTGAAATATAACAAGAATTGAGCCCAAGGGGACACCCATTTTTACAAGAGATCCGGGTGATCTTTTGCCGTTTACGTCAACTCTCTGAATCCTTTCACTCAGATATGATGTAAGAAGATCCAGGGAGGAGTTCCGGATCTCGTAATGGTGTATTTTCCTGATTAGGTAATGTTTCATGGGGAACGCAATCGAACGCCTTGGACAAATGCCCAGGGTATCGCATTTGTCTTCCCATGCATGATAAATATGTCCTAAGAGTTCAACACTAGCATCGGTTGTCGAACGACGTCTAGTAAATTTATGTCAATTAAAAAATCTTTGTAATTGCTATAAAATGAGCTTTTCAAATATTTTAGTAAAGGTCGGATTGTCGTACATTGGATTTAGGCGGAAGAAACGCTTTTCAAATGGTTGTCACCAATGCGCAATGTGTGGACCGCCCGAAAGTAATAAAGTAGAGGTGTGTGCTCCGCCCAAGCGGGGCACACACACCTCTACTTTCACGTTGTTTCATACGCCATGTCTTCGTGGGGGCCATCGGCGGCAACGGCCTCTCGCACCGAGCCCTGGTTCAGGCGATGGTGCGAGGACGAATGGTAGGCGGTCGCCTCCTTCTGCGAAACAGTAATGCTAGCGAAGGAGGCGACCGCACGTACGTGGGGATGCCCTCACGCCCCAGCAGCTGGGATCCCGAACCCTATTTTCGGCCACCGTGGGCTTGGGCTTGCAGGTGGCGAGCAATGGGTAGCTCGTCGACTGATCGTGCGGTAACCGGCAGATCGAATCCGAGTCGTCGACGGCGCTTTTAATCAGGTAAAGTCTGACACGCCCTCATGCCCCGCTCAAGAGCGGGAGAAATCATTGGAATACCTACCCACAAAAAATAGTACTTAAGCATTTGAAGTTTAACAAAAGGAATACAGAAAGTCAATAATGTCAGAAACATTATTATGAACACGACTGAAGTAATGACATCACGCACACAGACACTGATGCAGTTTATGGTGATAAGACTACTACTACTTGAAGTCCTCTCAACTTTAGTTCGTTCTTCGTCAGAATTGCTATTATTGAGTTATCGTAATGATTTGATATTTATCATAGTATTTATTAGTTTATTATTTTATCATATTTATGTATTTTATTATTATAAATAACTTATTTTATATTTTTCCGTTTGTAGTATCTGTTATTTGTTTATTGTGCAAACCTACCACAGTGTTGTCTTTTTCAACCCAAAGGTTGACTGGTAGAGAATGCCTTGTTGCATTAAGTCCGCCTATGTACCACTACTGTACATGAAGTTTAAATAAATAAATAAATAAGATAAGTATAAGGCATCGTTATTATATCGTTATTGAGGATATATAATTATTAAATAAACCAACATTAATTAATTTTCAAAAGTTTTCAAATAACAAAGCTGAGTCAGTTCCAATGTCACACAGACAATGCAGTATTAACAGTAACTCTATAAATATATATATAAGTTTTAGTGATAACAACAATGTCGCACTGAGGTCAGATAAAATCAAGGATGACAGTGCAGGATAAGAAAATTTTCCTGTTGCGCATTGCGGTTAAGATAAGCAGACCGTTTGAATATATATTAATAATATAGCCTTTTATTTCCGAAAACTTAAAACTAATTACAAAATAAAACTTATAAGTAATGTTTACATGTATGCGGTTACAGAATGTCTCTGATTTCGGTGTGCCTTACGGCAAAGGCCTCCTCCAACTCTTTTCACTGTTTCCTATCTGATGCTACTCTAATCCAGTGAGTTCCTATAGTGAGTTTCATATCATCCTCCCATCGTCTTGCTTTCCGTCCTCTGCTCCTGACACCATCCCTTGGGTACCAAACTGTTTGCTCCATTTCTCCTTTTTGCATCAAAGCATATGCCCTGCCCACCTCCATTTGAGTTGATCAGTACGTGATAGTATATCTGTTAATTTGGTTTTACGCCTGATATCAGCACTTCTGACTCTATCTTTTAGTTTTAAATTTAGCATGCTTCTTTCCATACCTTTTTGGCATCTTTCTAGTTTGTCCCTATGGTGTTTCGTCAGAGCCCAGGTTTCACAGCCATATGTGATGCAGGGTAGGAATATATATTAAATTGCTGTATTTAATAACTGAGTCGGTGTCGGCTATTCTGTCTACCGTGTGGTGGCGGCAACACCGTGAGGTGTACCGTCTATGATGTTATGATGATGTTAGTGGCTGTGAGGGCAACACAAACAGACATTGATATTTACAGATTGAAAATCACTACACACCAGAGTACAGTTTAATGTTATGTACAAGTCAAAGGAGTTTAAAGAAAATATAGCCCGATGGGCCATTATCATGGCCGCACATACACAGTTGTCACGAACGTCAATTTTGTGGATGAAAACTGGACTAATAATGACTGTGATAAAAGAACTGAAATAATAAAATTAATTTTAAACTACTTATAAAACGAATTGTTTAATAATAATGGAATTATTGATAAAGATATATGTTGGTGTTTTGTTATTCACAGATATTAGTGAACTTATTACTTCATTCTTCTTTATTTATACAAATAAATCATTTATTATTATTTATTTTTTTCAATATATTTAAAGACATTTAAAAATATAAATAATTGTAGCTCACCGGCATTGGGAACAGGGTCCAAGCTACCGGTGGGCAGAACTCCCAAGTAAGGAATCTCCTAACAATATGGACCAAGCCTATGATCCAACTGTGTAACGTGAACCTTCTCAGATGTTTGTAGAGGCATTGACCGATACAATAATTGGCACAATGACTGCTGTATCCACTTCCCACAACCTCATGAGCCAAGTTAAGATACTGTGTTTATCCTTCTGGGCTTCACCAGGTGCTCATCGTGAGGGACCACTATGTCGACAATCATTGTGCAATGCTCCATTTGATCTATCAACACTGTTAGGCTTATTGGCAACAATTAGTCTTGTGTGATAGGTTGATCCCATTATTGGGCAGCCTATAGTATGGTACTTTTCACTCCACGAGATTGTATTTAATTCATTATATCCCAAGCAAACACCAGTGTTTGCACTGTCAATGTGTCTCTAACTGTCGTAATAGTATTTGAAAGGTCAAGAGCAAGTTACTGTTATTACTACTCAACTTTCAAGGACTGTTACAGTGCAACCATGTTTAATGTTTCAACTTTTACATGTAAGAATCATCAATTTTAATACAAGCCTTTGGTTTTGTCCTTTTAATTCCCAACCCCAAGCGAACGCCAGGATTCGCACACAAATTGTCTTTCTATTGTCTCTAATTACCACACTTGAAGAGTTAAATAAATACAGTGATGTAGGTACTTACCCAACTCCAACTATTTTGTTATCCTTGTTCACGATGCAAGCCCCTACTTGGTAACTTGGATCTTTACTCCGTTTTGCCGCCAAAAACGCTGTAGCCATAAAATATTCTTGCCAGTCAATGTAATCTTCTCGTTTCTTTAGTTTAGTCTCACTGAAATCACAACGAAAAAGTTTTATTAATTTAACTTTATGATAATACTTAATACTTTTTTACTTGCTGTTCTAGAAGTAATATAGCCTATTTTTTTATAATTATTCATTTGCTGTGTGACGTTGGGGTTGCGCTATTTCTAACCTGTGATAATACATATATATTACAAGATAGTAAATCATACTTACTCTTGTAACGACATGTTTGCGGTCATTTCTGAAATGTCCATTTCTTCTTATCATTGAAAACTTAGAGAAAGGAAAACTAGGATTCTCGTTCTACGATTGAAAACAACACCAAAACACAAACAAGCATGGCACTTTCCTCTTTTGACAACAATCAACTTTTCAAAATTCAATGTCAAGTTGTCAGTTGTCAACTGCATTCGTGAGACGTTTCGTTCGTTCAAAGATTTTATATAATTTATATATTCTACTCATTCGTTTCTCTCTGACTAGTATATTTTATCTATGTTTTTTGGTATTCTGGAATATTTTCTAATTTTTGTGAAAGAAAAACTCATAAATTGTTTTTAAGATTCCACAAAATATTTTCACGAAATTTAGTAAAAAATTTAAAAATGGCAAGACTTTTTTTAAATGAGTAAAACTGTAGACATGCTTAAAAAAAACTGTAGAAAACTGTTGGTGAATGCTCCAACCAGCCCGCGAAATTTTCTTACGTTTTTTGCAATTTGCAGGCCAGTGACATGTTGTAACTTTACCAAAATATGATTCGCGGCAATAACTCCACATAGAAAAGGTGTAAATTGTTAAAATCTCCGAAATCTAAATTACATGCAACTTTTCTATGTGAAAGCTGATGGAGCGAATGTTTTGATCATTCTTGTATTTAAAATTATACTTGTTATTGCCGCGAATCATATTTTGATAAAGTTACAACATGTCACTGGCCTGCAAAAAACGTAAGAGAATTTGAATTTCGCGGGCTGGTTGGAGCATTCACCTTAACCCTTCAGATACCGTCAATTAGAGACACAATAGTAAGACAATAGATGCGCGGCCACCGGTGGTCGCTTGGGGATTCATGAATTAATACCTAATTGAAAAAACTTTTTTTTATAATATTGTATTGTTTTAATGATAAGTAGTAATAAATAGAATATAATAAGGGGAAGGAATAAAAAAAAAATCACGTTATCATAAAAATTTAAATAAAAAATGTAAAAAGTTAAAAATTAAAAAAAAAGTAAAAAACGGGAAAAGTCACTTAATTATGTAGGTATAATTAATTACGTGACCATATAACAAGCATTTGAGCTCCACTCAAACATGTATTTTATTTTGTTTTTAGTAGTTATTATTACAGGGGCTACAGAAATAAATCTGTGAAAACTTGACTATGTATCACGTCATGGTCATGAGATAGCTACAGCCTGGTGACTTACAGATGGGCAATAGAGTCTTAGTTATGGGGTCCCGTTTGTACGCTTTGGTTTGGCCTTTAAGTAGTCTGTGGTTGCACATAACAAAAAAAAGAATAATAATTTTTTGGCGGGATTTCTTCAAGTGAAGTTCAGTGGCATTTTTAAATATTCGCAAATTGATTACTAGTGGATATCGTGATGTAGGTGTAGTTTTGTATTTCAAGTGTCTACGTAACTGCACATTATGTGAAATCATTAAAACAGGCGCAATCTCGTTAAAATGGAGCTGAGAACGTTATTGTAGTGTCGGCTACCTCAGCAAAGTTAGCTGAGAAGGTTTACTTGTTACATTTGTTGCCAAATACTATAAAAAAACCACATTAGTATGTGTTACATCCGTATTCTAATGGTGAACATATTAACTACTAGCTTTAGCCCGCAACTTCGTTCGCGTACATAAAATATAGCCTATGTCACTCAGGAATAAAGCACTTTTCTATCGCTGAAATAATTTTAGCAATCGGACCAGTACTTCTGGAGATCAATTACCTCATACAGACAAAAAACAACAACAAACAACTTTTACCTCTTTAATATATTTAATGTAGCTATAGATTCATACGAAAACATGGCTCAAAGGACTTAGTGACTGTCCAACTCTAAAACATAAGAAAGTAATACGTGGATCTTTGCTTAAACCTAAAACTAACCCGACATGGTGAGATGGTCTCATTATACCCAGCTTCCTACTGCATGATAAATGATACACTCCGATATCGAATGAAACCAGGGCATGTCTGAATCACTGAAACAATTGGTGGCAAGTGAAAGTCGCAGCCACGGCACACCGACCGTTAGAACAGAGCAGGGGCCCGTCTTTCATAATGGTCGATCATTGGTCTCGTAATAGAGTGGTATATATATTGGTAGAATAAAAATGTCGAGCTCGTAATAAATTAAATGCGATGGCAGCCCAAAGCCGTTCTAATGCTACAGTGCGTTTCACTTAAGAAGTTACATCGGCGTAATGTTGGCTCCCCTGTCTGTCTACACAAAAAGAAGGGAAAAAAGGAAAGAGTTGCCTAGTCTACCAAAATTGTTCCCCGAAATGTGAAACGAAATCGATTTTAACGGTAGCTGCAACACTTTTTGGAAAATTATGAGAGGAATGGGATTTTATTTAAAAAAATTAGGTCTCAAAGGAAGTTGTTAATAGAGAGGAACGATACTGTGGCGTGGCGTTTTCGTTATTTGAAAGAATTGTAAGACAATCGGAATGGAGCCCAGCGCCCTATACCTTATACAAAAATAGTAAGAATAAAAAAAGGCAATTGTTAAAGTAACGAAGTATCAATTAATCTCCCTCATATCAAGTAATTTAATTGCTAAAAATATGGCGACATTATTTTCAATACTACCAACATGACAGCAATGTAACTTCTTAAGTGAAACGCACTGTAGGACACTGAATAAAGGAACTGTCAAAATTGTAGATTACCTTATAAGTTAGGTAAACGCTACAGTATTGTATTTGTCTTTCCCCTACACAGTTATTACCATTTTATCTTTGACGGTCTAAAATAAACAATTACCTACCAGAATAGTACATTCAAAACTGCTCACTGATTAATGCAGTGCTGCCGCGCTAGCGATATTAGCAGTAAGTCAAATTTTTGAATAAAAGGAAAATCCTTTTATTCCGTCATTTAAAATTATTCTAATGTATAGGTACCTATACAATTTTATTGAGTGAAGAATATAAAAGCGCTTTATTTGGGCTACACGTATCAACTGTCACAATATAACTTAAAAAAAGAAGTCTGTAATAACAAAAACTTTGCGCGACAATTACTCAAAACACGAAGAACATACTGCTCTTATCGCTAGCGCAGCAAAGCGCTGAATCTACTATTCTGATAGGCATTGCTTATTTTGGGCCGCCAAAGTTGAAATGGCCAATAACGGTATAGGGGCCGATAACTGATGCGTGGCCCCTACGTCAGACTCTCATTTGTCATTATGTACAAGATTACCATTCTATGCCATTTCAATGGAGTGTCAGTAGTTGACCATTGGAAAGTCATAATTTTTTTTTCTCTTTTGTATCCTGCATCGCAGCAATCTGTTGAGTAAAACATTTAGCCACTTCTGTGACTGCCAAATCGTCTGGATGTGGCAGATTGTATTGAAGCGAAACATCCAAAGAATTTCTCTTCCTACTAGCTGATGAATCGGTCTATGAGGCTAGGCACACTATTTCTCTTCAGTCTTGCGAATTCAATGTCATAATGACGCCATTATCTATGTAGATTACCAAACTGGTCAAAATCAACTATTATGAAGCCAATTATAGACCGTATAGACCATTCTGATCCGATACTATTGTAGTAGCAGACTCGAGGCCCAGCTTGTGTACTATAGCTTTTGCCAGTGGTTTCACCTGCGTAAAGGCAGAAAATTTTCTCAAGAAAACATACTTACTTTTTGACTGGACTGTTAGTCTAGTGGTTAGTGACCCTGACTGCTATGCTGCAGGTCTCTCTCACACACACAGACTCACTGGAACCAACCTACCACTGGCCTGGCACGCATCAAGAACCATCGATCTCCATCGATCGATGTACCGACATCTATGACGCCACGCATAAGAACTACCAAGAAAATACGAAATCCTGCATCGCGCAATCAAAAGTTCTCCGCGCGATTAGAACATATAGAACAGCCCGAAATCATCTATCGGGCAGTAGCCCACCAGACTATAACACCTGTCTGGTCGGGGGATCCTTCCTTTCTAACGGAGGTTTGCGGGACTTAACTCTCTGTTCCGCATACCTCCAAACATCCATTCTATGTGCTATTCCAAGACATGATCTATCCGTGTGCCGATTTCATCCAAATCCGTTCAGTCGTTTGAGGGTGAATAATAAACAAATAAACAAACTTTCGCCTTATAGTAGGTAGTGTGATAATTACACATACACAATGATGTAAGAGGTATAGATTGTCTTTGCAGCCGAGGTAGTCCGTGTTATTGAGAAACAATATGAAATATTTCATGAAAAATATTTAGCAACAAATTATTTCGAGAACATTATTGCCGCACTCTTCTCCGCACGAGTGCGAAATTGAAAAAAAATAAAAAACTGGGCAAGTGCGAGACGGACTCGCGCAGGGTTTCGTATAAACTTATCTATGTAAAAAAAAATTCGATTCTCGAATGGGATTTATTGTTTTCAGATTTATTCCTTTAACGTGCTTTAGGATCTAACCCACTTTATACCAAAATTGAGGTTTCTAGGTTAACGGGAAGTACCCTATGAATTTATGTCGAAATTTACGGCCACTTATGTCGAATCAAACGTACATAACGTTTGATTCGACATAATATCTTTTTTTTTCGTCACCTTAGAAATTAAATTCACAGCTTCAAGGGACAGCAAACCTGAGTATAAGGTTTTAATTTCAACTCGATACCTCTACGTGTTCCCAAGATAAAGGGTCTTGACAGACAGACAGACCGACAGACGAAAAACAGGCAGACAGATAGACGGACAAAATAGTGATCCAACAGCGCTTCCGTTTTTCCTTTTGAGGTACGGGACCCTAAAAACATTGCTTTAAAGGACGCTGCCGTATGCGAGCCTATTAATAGGGTAGCTTCTAGGGTCAAAATAACTACATTTTATTTTGTCCGTATTATAAAGATTATAAAAAAAATATTGTACACGTATTTTTTCTTTTTTCGATTAACCCTTCAGATACCGTCAATTAGAGACACAATAGTAAGACAATAGATGCGCGGCCACCGGTGGTCGCTTGGGGATTCATGAATTAAACAAAAAATAACAAAGATATACCATTAAAGTTACGTGTGACGTCATCCCGTGCGAAAAAATGCAGCATGGCTTATCTTTGGCTGGGCAGTTGGAGTATGGAGACAAGGTGTTTTGTGTGCGATTTGGACCGTAGGCTCGGTGGGGCAACCGGTGACTCCCGGTCCAGGTTTTTCTTGGTGCAAAGGATGGCCATTGCTATTCAGCGAGGTAATGCGGCGAATATTATGGGCACCTTTGCGCCGGGAACGATCAGGGGCGGATTATTTATTGACATCTGACGTTGCATTTAATTGTCATCATCTTCATCATCTTTCTGCCCTTGTCCCGTTTTATTTTGAGGTCGGCGCAACACGTTTTTTTCTTCCATTAGTTTTTTTTTTGTTTTTTGACGCTATCACTAAACAAAACAAAAACGAACAAAAAACACATGAAAATAATAAAAAAATACACATGTCATGATTTAATTGTAAAACAAATAAAAAAATACATGTCCCTTATTTTTGAATAATCTAAGGACTAATTAAATTTTTTTATGGCAACTATTACTTATATATAAAAATTATCTATTATTATATTATATATAAAAAAGGCTCACATAGAAAAGAGTTATTGTTTGGACGTATTCAATATTAATAAAACCGATAAATTAAAAATGCCACTTTTTTTTAAACCGAATTTCTAAATGGTAAAAAATTGGAACTCGCTACATAAATTACAGGCATTGCAACACTAGTGTTACATTGAAATGCATTCGAGGTTTGTAGGTGAACCACAAAATGGGCGGACGAAATAAAACTAGTAAGAGTAGATTAATTTTTTTTTTATTGCGTTCAACCCGCACGAAACTTGAACACGGCAAACACACCATTTCTTTCAAACATTGAAATTAAATTAAAAATATTCTGCTCTTTGAAAAAATAATGCTTTGATCCAGAATGCTATCGTGTACCTACCCGTCTCGACTGCAATGTCAAAATTCATTAAAGAAGTAAAAAAGTTAAGTTTTAGACATTTACGCAGGTGATGGCGCCTGCAAAAGTTAGATATCGATTAGATCATACAGATATGATTGCTTACTCTTCTTCATAATTCTGCTCTCCTGGTAGTTTAGCAGACTTTATCGCTCCTGATTCCAGCACGTCCCTGAGCTTCTGTTTCTTCTGCTACTACATTTTCTTCATGATTCTGACCACCATTCATTTTTATTTACTCATTTTACATATATAGGTATTTAGGAACCTAATTCGAAATTCCGCCTTTACAGGCAAAGTCGCGGGCAGAGGTTCCCTCTATCTGGCACACTGTTGATGCTCCAAAATTTATTTGGCATAATAGGTGCACCTGGCACAATCTTTTGTAATTGAATATTTTTCAGGGACAAAAATTATTTAATACTAGCTTCTGCCCGCGACTTCGTACGCGGATCCTGTTGCTTATGCCAGCGACAACGGGGTCGTCAAAATCGAAGATCTAAAACGTCTGATGTCGAATTCTAAGAGCCCGGGGACGGGAAAACAACGTGATGCGCGAAACGATTCGAGACGTTCAAGATTTCTCCCTTCCACTTACGCGCGTGACAGTGTGCACATACCTCAGACATGGTGCCAATCTCTCCGTGTTCGATGTAATTAATAAATGGGCTATAGGAAAACGCGCTCCTTTCTTTATTCCCAAAAAGTGTTCCCATAGCGCGATCTAATTGGACGCCAATGCTATCTAGTTAGAAAACGGAAACTACATATTATTTACCCAAATATTATAGTATCTTAGCCATGTGCAGCACCCCTTAGTGAACACCACTGCGGGTGACGTAACCTACGACAAACTTTTATTTGCGGTTGGTACAATAATCGGGTCTAGGGATCAAACCAGAAAAGTTTGTTTTAATTGTATAGGTATACTTTTCCGGGATAAAAAGTACCCAGTGTGGTGTCCAGGATATCAAACTTCAAAGAATAATTATACCAAGCTTCAGCGTAATCGAACTGGTAGTTTTTGCGTGATGCCTGAACAAACAAACAGACAGACAGACAAAAAATTTTTTAATCACATTTTTGGTTTCGGTGTCGGTCTAGTAACACCCCCTGCCATTTATTTTTTTGATACTTTCAATGAACAGAATTTACACTTCTACATATTTATTAAAAGTATAGATAACTATTGTTTGGCCGAATGTTTGTCCGAATTTACAATAGCAGACTTTAAGAGATGGCAGATTTTTTTTAGGATTGCCAAAGATGAAATTCCGCATAATTTCATTTAGCATCACGTTTATTTATAGCGGCGATTGTTTGGTGTACGTACATATTTAAAAGTCGAAAATTAAAATATCTACGGGTAAAATGTTAATGTTCAAAAGGTAACAACTTATATTATACTAGCTGCTCCCATCGGCTTCGCCCGCGTGATAGCAGAAAATTATCCCAAGGGAACATATTTCCGGGATAAAAAGAACCCTATGTCCTATTCCAGGACATGGTCTATCCGTGTACCAAGTTTCATCAGAGTCGGTTTTGCCATTTAGGCGTGAAGACGTAACAAACTCACTTTCGCTTTTATAATATTAGTAAGGATATGTATATTTATTTTAATTCATTAAACCCCAAACGAACGCCGGCGTTCGCGCACCCATTGTCTTACTATTGTGTCTCTAATTATCACGATTGAAGAGTTAATTATAATATAACACAAGGGTATTCATTATTAAAATATCCGATTATTCATAAAAAGTGTGGTCATAAGATATGGACTAAATTAAAGCGAGCCGTTTTAGTTAGCATAAAAATGTGGCAGTCAATCGTATTTACTGTGTTGGGTAGTGTGTTCACGACAAAGACATTGTGTGTGTGTGACAGTTTGAATTCAATGAAATAAAGGTTAAAAAGGCGCAACTGAAATGAGTCTTTAGAAAAAAAAAAAACATACAGCCTAACATAGAACCTCCTTTTTGAAGTCGATTAAAAAAATCTTTTACAACTTCAATGGTTCCTGATTTTGTGTTACATTGTGCTATGTGATGGACAAGAAGAAATGACTCCACAGGACATTCTTCTTAAATGATGGCTACAGATGTCATTAACAAAGCCTCCAACATCATGGCGCTTTGGAGGTGGTCATCGTTGGTTCAATTGTTCCTGTGTTTCTTGACAGTGTCACAGGCATTTCTGCAAGAGGGATGGCCTGACAACTACCAGCTGACAGGTAGATTAGATATAGCGTAGCTGCATAGCACAGGCTATGCTGCATAGCATAATCAGCTTTTTAATGTTCCCCTGCTGGGACTCAGGCCTCCTCTAGGAAAGGAAATAGGCTACTAGATATCTACTCAATTGTTCCAAATATTAACACTGCCATTAGCGGCTGGTGAGCTGTACTCTATTCGCGCATGATTACATATTTAGACAAACTTATTATTTCCGTCTGCTCAACCAATTTTCACTTTTATTGCGTTAGTGGCAAGATATATGGCGGCTGCAGTAAATAGTTGGTATTGTAATCACTTTTTTACCTTTTATCCTTTTGCCAATAGCCTTATGTGGAATAGAAGTGAAAATCGGTGGAAAATCCAAAAGATTTGTTTAAATGTTTAATCTAAACGTGAATGGATGTGTAGAATAAATAAATATCCAATATCTCCCGCCATTTTGTGTCAGACTTTTACTGACTAAAACCAATCCTAGTTCCTTACCAGTACAAACCTCAGTTGGTACAATTAATTGTCATAGGATCAAATAAACTTTTAAAACTTTTGTCAATGTTCTATTCAGTTCGATTATATTCAAGAAGTAAAAATTCACTTGTATGTAATATATAACTGACGTTATTTGGCGGTTCGGATGGTGTAGTTTAGAGATTGTCTGCTACTCTGCGCATCGCAGGTTCGATTCCTGCACAGAACAAGTATTTGTCTCGTGTATCGGTGACTTGCTCTCTACATAGTTTGTGAACGCACCCACGATACAGGAATAATGGTGTGGTGCAAATTTATTATTTTATTATTATTATGAGCCCGTTGTGTCACACTGCAGGGCAAAGTCCTCCCTTCCGTTATTCCACTCAGAAGGATTGGCCAGAAGTGGCTAAGGACAGAAAACTGACCTTAGCCACTTCTGGCCAATCCTTAAGGTAGGAGTCCAAATCGTCACGCCATCTCTTTCTAGGCCTACCGCGTCGCCGGCTCCTGCTGTTCGGAATCCAGTCAGTAGTTGCTTTCACCCAATTTTGTTGCGACATGCGGCAGATGTGACCTGCCTAGTTCCTCGTTAGTTTGGCGGCTGAGTGTATATAAGTGGTGCAAAGTGATCTTACTTACACGGTTAACATAAAAATAGCCTACGACCCAAAATACCTAACAAATATTCACAAAAAAATTTAATGAAATCGGTCGAGCCGTTTCGGAGGAGAGATTAAACACTGACAAGAGATTTTTATTCAGTAGAAAAATATTATTCTTCAGTTTTGTTACTTTGGCCACAGATGGTGAGATATTCGACTTTATAGTGGTCGGTAGTGGATCGGCAGGCTCGGTGTTAGCCGCCCGGCTGTCAGAGGTGGCGCACTTCAACGTGCTCCTTGTCGAGACCGGGGGAGACCCGCCTATCAACAGCGTGGTAAGTGCCTGTAGCGACATCCATGGGGTCACATAAGAACTAATCCTGCCGCGCGATTTGAACAGCCCGAAATCGTCTATCGAGCAGTTGCCAACCAGACAACACCCGGTGGAGGATCCTCCCTTTTCAACGAAGGTGTGAGGGACTTTACTATCTGTTCCGCATGCCTCCAAAGACCAAAAAAGGTTGAGGAATTACAGCCCACTTCTTATCAGAAGTAGACCATTGAGTGCTCTAAGAACTGTACCTAACAGAAGATCAAATTATATAGAATACTCACTTCTACTAGTGGTTTCGCCCGCGTGGAAATAAGTTTCTTTTTACACACTTTGGACCAAGAGCGTAGCTCCTGTATTAGACGTATCAGTGATACAGTGCCTCGGGCTACAGGGGAGCTAAATGTGCTAAAATTCGTAATTTATGTTATGCACAATCTTGAATCTCCTCTTATTGAGAAAGGCCAGCAGCGAATGAATAGTGTCAGACTCTTACTGACTAAAAGCCCCACCACGTTCCTTTTAGCCTTCATACCGGGGGCTCAAGTTCCTTTCGGATAACCATGGCTCCAGTAGCTTGCTGGGCCCCTTCTATTGTTGACAACTCCTTGAGGCGTGCACAGTCCGGACAGTTACCGGACGGTCGGACAGCGAGCTACCCATGGCTCGCCGTCCGCGAGCCCGATGTTAAGATGTTCTTAAAGTTTAATTCTAGCATTTTCTACATAATATAATAAAAAATTAACTTCTAGTACAGAATGCTCCAATGTGTTTTAAAATCCTATATTCCCTTGCGCGTTGACAGTTGTCCATCTATTCGTGATTGGTGACTACTGAATGTTCCAATAAATGAGCTCATTTCCATAATAGCGGACTCAAGGCTCAAGTGTCAAAGGTCTGGGCTAGTAGTATCCATTTTATACATATAAAAAAACATGTGATACAGGACCCCTTTAAGATTAGCTACGCCACTTCTATGGACCCTCCTTCGCCCCTTAGGGGGTGAATTTTAGGAAAAAAATCTTCACACTTACCTCTGTTATTATTTTTATATAACTATCCGCGTGCCCAATTTCAGCGCTATCTGTTAAGTGATTTGAGTTTGTGTTGATAGGTCAGTGAGGCATAACAGTTACTCTTTCTGTCCATTTGGTATATTTGCAGACTCCGTATGATTGTTATAATTCTTTATTAGATTATAATTTCTCGATATAATGTGAAAAAATCATTTTGTATACGATAAATTATATCCCAATTCATTAGTTTACAACATAACCGTGTTATATTTAGTAAAATAGTTCACAATTTCTCGAGATATTTTTCGGTGATATTATGCTTTATTAACATTTAATATCGAAAAAACGTAATCTTGAACTTTTCTTTTATTTCAATCAATAAATAACAAATACAATAATTTTAGATTCCAGGTCTGTTTCCAACACTACAAGGCTCCAAATATGACTGGAATTATCAAGCTCAGTTCGATGAAGGTGTTGGCAATGCACATCCAGGCAGAATCCTGCTCTACCCTCGAGGGAAAGTGCTCGGAGGCAGTTCATCCACCAACTTTCTGGTCTATTCTCGAGGCGTGCCCCAAGATTACGAAGAGTGGAACCGAATAGCACCTGGGTGGGACTGGAATACCGTGCTTTACTATTTTAAGAAGATGGAAAATATGACTGACGAAACAGTGATGATGAACCCACGAAATGCTTATTTTCATTCAACAGATGGTCCAGTTAAAATATCCAGACCAGTAACAATGGCCTCAACCGCTGCTATCGACAATATCAGATTGAAATGTTACGAAGAAATGGGTATTGAACGCGTGCTGGAAAACAATGGACCCGAAATTTCTGGCGCTGCCCGACCACATTTCACTATATATGGCGGTAGAAGATCTAGTACAGCAGAAGCGTACTTGAGACCAGCTAAGGATAGGCCTAATCTCAAAGTAGCTAAATTTTCCACAGTCACTAAGATATTAATAGAACCTGAAACATTACGTGCATATGGCGTACGTGTCTCTACTTTGAATAAGAAAGTAATTGATGTTTACGCCGCCAAGGAGGTCTTATTATCTGCAGGTACAATGAACAGCCCCAAAATTCTCTTACAGTCCGGAATAGGACCTGTAGAAGAATTATCAAAACTAGGTATAGAAACTCTGCTAGATCTTCCGGTAGGCAAAAATTTTCATGATCACCTAGGCATATCTTTGATTTATAAAGGTAAACGTGGAATACTCTCGGCGGCACAAAATATATTAGCTGCTCCGCAATTGGACACTCTGCCTGTTCCAGTACAAAGTGGTTTTTTTAGGGTGGACTCCAGTATTTCTGACTATTACCCGTCACATTTACAACCTCACTTCCAATTTTTCAACACGTATGTAGGAGCTGGAGGTACCCCTGCCTTAATAATTGCTTGTAAATCGATCACGAACTTTGACGATAATCTATGTTTATCACAGGGAACGACCAATGTTTTCAACGAAATAGATTATGTGCAGCTCGTTCTTTTACATCCTTTGTCAAGAGGACAAGTCAAATTGAAAAGCACAGATCCTCTCGATGATCCTATAATTGATTTGGGGTATTATAGAAATCCTTATGATTTAAAGGTTGCTGCAGAAGGGGTGAAATATATGAATACCTTGATAAACACTACATATTTCAGGAAGGTTCAGGGTGAAATTCCGAAATTGAGTGTGACTGGATGTGAGGACATAGAGTGGGGTTCGGATGAATACTGGGAATGTTATGCGAGGAACACAGTGGCTTCTTTGTTACATGGTGTGGGGACTTGCAGCATGGGACCCAATGGTGTGGTGGATGAAAGGTTAAGAGTGCATCATGTAACTGGACTGAGAGTGGTGGATGCGTCAATTATTCCGTTGATTCCCAGCGGCAATACCAATGCTCCTGTCATGATGATTGGGGAAAAAGCTGCTGATA
This sequence comes from Mythimna lalbum, assembly GCA_949319445.1. Classification (NCBI taxonomy): domain Eukaryota; kingdom Metazoa; phylum Arthropoda; class Insecta; order Lepidoptera; family Noctuidae; genus Mythimna; species Mythimna lalbum. Next base: position 9,621,857 of record OX439357.1, on the reverse strand, counting down.
TGATAAAGGCAGATTATTTGGAAGACATTGTAAAATTTAATGAAAGGGCTTTTAACACATTCGCTTATATAAACGAATTCCGGTGACATGTTGAAGAGAAGTCAATAATAAGTAGTGACTCATACAAGTGCTTTAGAAACTGTATTGCATTTTAACGATATATCTAATCATCATCATCATCATCATATCAGCCGAAAGACGTCCACTGCTGGACATAGGCCTCCCCCAAGCGTCGCCACAACGACCGGTCCTGTGCGTCACGCATCCATCGGATTCCCGCGACACTGACCAGGTCGTCGGTCATATCTAATCTGCGATCGTATTTTACGATAGTGATACTAAGCAAACTCTAGGCAATACCAAATATTTATGTAATACTCGTAGTTTTGTACATTTTGTACCTACAGCAACGTAATGACCACGAAAACAGGCTTTTGTATATTTCTTTTGATTTCGATTCTGACATTATTATTATTGGCAAAGATTTTTTTTTGTTATTATGTAAAGGCACATGTATGACCACTATCTCACCTGACGCTGATGGGAAGCGATGATGTGGCCGACGTTGGACCATGCTTGCCTAGAAATGGCCTATTCACTCTTGACTTAAAGAACCTAGGTTATAGCTATCAGGAAACATAGACTTCAGCAGGGAAGTGTACTCCTTAGCTGTACGCATATTGAATGTGTTCCCAAAACGCTTTGTATGTTACAATAATGACCTCAGCTAGGAATTTTGTGAATCGAAATAAATAAGTGCCATTAATAATGTGTTTTAAAAGTTGTTGAATTTTATTTATTGTGTCCTACTGTGCTGGAACTCAGGCCTCTTCTCTAAGAAAAGGAATGGGCCGTAACCCACCACGCGGGCCCAGCGCGGTTTGGTGAATGTCACATGCAGTCTTCGAATTTTTGGTTCTAGGACACACCGGTTTCATCACGATGTTTTCCTTCACCGTTTTGAGAGCAGTAGTGATGAAATCCTTACTAATATTATAAAAGCGAAAGTGAGTTGTTTTTTTTTGTTATGTCTTCACGGTTTTGCCATTTCAAAACTGATTTTGATGAATTTTGATATAGAGATAGTTGGGACCTTAGAGACGGACATAGGCAATTTTTTTTTTAAGTGAGAAAAGGGGTGATAGAGGGAGAGGGATTAAAGTATATTAATAAACGCGGGCGAAGCCGCGGGTAAAAGCTAGTAATATAATAATATTAATATTCCACAACTATCACACAACGCCGTCTAGTCCCAAGCTAAGCAGAGCTTGTGTTATGGGTTCTAGACAACTACTCAACATACATTTTTCTAAATACATACATAATATAGATAAATTACACCCAGACACAGAACAAATGTCCTGGGTGGGAATCGAACCCACGACCTCCGGCATAGCAGTCAAGGCCACTAACCACTAGACCAACAGGCCAATCATCAGTAAATTATACAAGATACCTGGCTGACTGAGTTAAACCCGCGACCTTCAACTCGTAAGTCCGTGACCTTTACCACTCGGCCACCACTTCACTCATTTTAATGCCGGCGATGCTCAATTTTCGTTGTGCTGTATGAGTAGCAGGGATGTTACGGAGCTTCGACTCCGGTTCCGTTAAGTCGGAACGTTCGATTATTATTACACCTTCGGTTCCGACTTCGGCTCCGACACTTTTAAATCGGAGGTTTTAATTGGAGGTCGAAGCATAACATAGCGGCGACGGCGGCCTGTGTCGACTGTTGTGAACAGGTTCATAGATTTCATATAATGTGTGTTCTTGTTTATTTGGAAATAATATGCTAATTTTTTTTCATTGTTTGTAATAAAAAAAAATTGATTAAAGAATGTACGTAAATAAAAATTCTTTCGCATGCCACCACTTCTGACCCTGCCTCCGACTCCGATTCCGATTCCGATAAATCAAATTTAAAAACTCCGACTCCGACTTCGGTTCCGATAAAACTACCTCCGTTACATCCCTAAATGAGTAGGTACCCATCCTATTCAATAATATAACAGCGTGAGTACTGGGGCCAGGGTTATCCAAAAGGAACTCGAGCCCCGGTATGAAGGCTAGAAGGAACGAGGTGGGGTTTTTAGTCAGTAAGAGTCTGACACTATCTCCCGCTACACCCAAGAGCGGGGGTTGTCATAAGATGATTTTTGCCCACCGAAAAAAAAAGGGCACTAGTGAGGGTATGAAAATATGGGACCAGCCGTCATATTGTTTGAAAAGAACCACTACAACTACTGTCTATATTTAAATTAAATTCATCAATGTCTGACTATACGAGTTTATTGTAACAGAATAAAATTAGTTACCTCATCGTGTCGGGGCTTGTGGTTCGTGTTGCTACTAATAACAGTCAAGGTTAAATTATATATTTATACAATTTTTTTAAATATGTATTCGTGCCAAGTTTCAAGTTTACTAATCCAAGGAATAAACTTAAATAATTAAAAATAATATATACACTAAAGGCCTAGCTAAATATGACGTCAAAAAACTCCTCCGCATCGCTGTCGACTGGAAGTGTGCCCAAAAGGCTGGCGGCATTGCCACGTTGTATGGCAATGCTTAATCTCTGACCGAGGTAGAAGCCAGCCAGGGTCACGCGAAGAGTCAACTAAGTGTACAATACAATTTTTAGTTTATGAGAAACCTGAATATAGTTTGGTCAGAATCCTAACTGAATTCCCAAAATTATTTAAAAAGGTCATAATTTGGACACCACCGACTCTAAGTACAACACGGGTCACGGTAGGTCATAGCAGGCATTTGGCGCCAGGACAGCTGGCGTAAGTGTAAAACAATCCCTTCGTCGCCTGGATGGCTTGGTGACTATGTATTTTTGCTGACATAACAAGCTTAAAACATGAAAAACTTAAAAATTTAGTACTTACACAAAAATACTAGACCGTGTTTCGGGGTTTCGGGTTTCGCATATACCTAGACCTACTAAAAGGAATGTTGTGTAATAATACAGTGAAACTTAGTTGTGAAGTGGGACCTGGATCAGTTTTTTTTTCTCTCGACGGGGAAAATCATCATTGACAAAACACGCTCTTGGGTGGAGCGGGAGATAGTGTCAGACTCTTACTGACTAAAAACCCCGCGCCGTTCCTTCTAGCCTTCATACCGGGGCTCTAGTTTCCTTTCGGATAACCCCGACCCCGATAGGCTTCGACCCAGATGGGCTCCTCCTGTTGCTGACAACTCCTTGAGGCGCGCGGGAACAGTGCGCGCCGTCGACGCCTTGGCTCGGTCCGGACAGTTACCGGACGATCGGACAGCGAGCTACCCATGGCTCGCTGTCCACGAGCCCGCGTCTACGGTGGCTGGAAATCGGAATCGGAATCCCGGCGGCGGCGGCGGGGGTGCCGTAGCCTGATGCGGTCGACCTCCTCCTTTACTAGCATTACTGCTTCGCAGAAGGAGGCGACCGCCTATGGGCGCGTATATGAAAACAGATTTTTACCGCCACAAAAGTTTACTAGTCTTACATTTCTTCACAAGTGCATTGAAATTTGAAAAACGTCGTATACACTTGAGTAATGATAACCGTTCTCGGCTCTCTTAAGCTCATGGCTTGGGTCTAAATACCGCCTCAAAGGTAATCACTAACATGACACACTTATATCATAATGTATTTTTCACACCACCTGCTCGAAAATGTCAAATTATATGTCAAGCAAACTTAACCTAAAGTGAGTCATTAGTGGCCGGAGGCACAGCCGGCCAAAAATATTTTCATTATGACCCGCTGGTCAATAATGTGACTATTATTTTCTCACAGTAGGTGTAAAAAGTAGAGTATCCTCCTCTGGGCTAAAGGTGTCTTTGCCTTGGGCTAGCTTGAATCCCTCGCTGCATTCAGGATTCTTGTATTAACTCCCTCGCTTTGCTCGTGAGTTAAATCCCGAATCCTTCATTGCGCTCGAGATTCAATATGACGCCCGTGACATAAGACACAACTTTAGCCCCTCGGTGCATAATCTACTATTCACCTATAATTACTTGTACTTTATGAATCAGGTGTTATTTATTAGGTGCAAGTTGCAACATCGATTTCATATAAACGTAGGTAATTGTATGTACCTACCTATGTATATTTCATGACCTAATAAATAGGTAATTGATATTTCAGCGAATATTGCGCTGTAAATATACAGTTTTTCTACAGAATTTACACACCTTGATTGCGTAGTCATTAACTGCCTAGGCAACATACCCTGGGCTGCGCAGGATTGCCCGAATAAGGAATCCATTCCCGCATCAAAATCGTGATCCCGCATGCATGAGGGATTGAAGTCAGCAATCCCCTGGATCCCTCAGGATTGGCGGGATTGGGTTTTTTTTTTTTTTTGTATTTCTACCTAATATTGAAATGAAGTACCTACAAGTTGTTTTTAGGGTTCCTTACCTCAAAGGGATAAAACGGGACTCTTATTAGATCACTAGTCCGTCTGTCTGTCTGCCTGTTTTTCGTCTGTCGGTCTGTCTGTCTGTCAATACCCTTTATATCGGGAACGCCTGGAGGTAACGAGTTAAAATGAAACCATAAATACCTACTCAGGTCTGCAGTCCCTCCAAGCTGTGAAAATATCAAACTTCAGCGTTAACGAAAAAAAATAGATACGGCCGTTTATGTCGCAAAAAAATAATATTTCGACACTAAAGAAAATCTAAATTTATAGGGTACATAGTTTTCCGTTGACTCAGGATTCTAAATCCTGAAATTTGACATTACGACTACGTTTTCCTGGAACAGACGGTCCGTTTAGGTCTAAATTCGAGAAAGAGGTATATCGTCGAATCCGACTAGGCTGGGCAACGTCCGGAAAGCTGCGCGGTGTTTTCTCGTCCAATATACCACAGTGTCTTAAGACAAAAGTCTATGATCAGTACGTGTTGCCAGTGACGATATATTATGGCTCCGAAACGTGGTCGCTTATCGCTTAAAGTCATCCAAAAGGCAATGGAGGAACACCGAGCGTACAGGGGTACGCTCGGTGTTCCTCCATTGCCGATTTCTGATTGCCGCCATTGCCATTGAGAGAACACCGAGCGTACAGGGGTACGCTCGGTGTTCTCTTGCGAAAAAAGAAAAACAAATGTTTGATACGGGGCCCTGAAGGCCAGCTACGGCATTGGTGGCCACTGTCAACGCGAACACATCAGAAATGAAGATATCCACAGGAGAACCAAGGTTACCGACATAGCTTGAAGAATCGCCAAACTTAAGTGGCAATGGGCGGGGCACATTGCACGCAGACGGTCGATGGAGACGAAAGGTTCGGGAGTGTGGCGGCCGCGTACCGGAAGGCGCGGCGTTGGTAGGCCTCCCACAAGATGGACCGATGACCTGCTCAAGGTCGCGGGAATCCGATGGATGTGAGACGCGCAGGCTTTGGACCGGTCGTTGTGGCGACGCTTGGGGGAGGCTTATGTCCAACAACAGACGCCTTTCGGCTGAAATTAATGAAAAGATCTATAGCACAAGTATAGGAAATATCTGAAAACTGTAAAGTAGTTACGTCACAATTTTTTTTTTGCGTAGTGGAAAAATCTTAGTAACTCAATTCGGGAATTGAATTGTTTTCATAGATAAGTTTGTACGGAACCCTCAGTGTGCGAATCTGACTCGCACTTGCCCCTTTTTTTTAAAAAAAAGAGTAACCATGGAGTTTCTTGCCGGTTCTTCTCCATAGGAAACGACCAATTGGCACCGTACACTGGCTTCTGACGTTTTATAAGAGCCTACACAGTAGGCCTATGTGAACTAAAAACTCTAAAAATTGAATTTAAAAAAAAAAACATTTTCAAGCGACAGTGATGTTTTTTTGTAAAACCCCAGCACTGATAGCATGACCCAGTTTTTATTTTGGCCACATCATGAATCACGGTATTATCTACATCCTGTAAATATTTGATTAAGTAAGGAGCAATTTCAAAGTCAAAGTCAAAGTCAAATGTATTTATTTGTTAGGTACACATTACATTAGTACCTATAATGTTATGTTACCTACATAGTGTTAATCATAAAGTATTGTGTCACTATGTGCTTTTTTTAGTGGGTAAAAATCATCAAAAACACATTCCCCGCCCTTGGGAGCAGCGGGAGGTAGTCGGTTTAATTTTTTTTGTAAAAAGTTTTTTTTAGATAAATTTTCAAAATAATTGATGAACTTGCATCATCATCATATCAGCCGAAAGACGTCCACTGTTGGTCATAGGCCTACCCCAAGCGTCGCCCCAACAACCGGTCTTGTGCGTCGCGCAACTATCGGATTCCCGCAACTCTAACCAGGTCATCGGTCCACCATGTTGGAGGCCTTCCAACGCTGCGTCTTCCGGTACGGGGTTGCCACCCCAGAATCTTTCGTCCCCATCGACCTTCTGTTCTGCGTGCAATATGCCCGGCCCATTCTGCCCCCGTTAGTAAAAAAGACGCATCTAACATTTTTTCCAGATTTTAGTTTTAAACATTGCTGGAATCAGTAAAAAGCGCATCTGCCTGTATTTTTAATATTTTGCTAACACTCTCCAGTGTGGTGGAAGGAAAAAAGGAAAAAAGCCCCAATTTCTCGTTTCATTCATTAAAACCTTTTTTATTCGTTTTCACTTATTGTTAGATACCTACGTCTTTTTAACTATCAGGGGCAGCATTGCCACTTAAGTTTAGATGAACTTGTTTTTTTTTTTAATATCAGGGTTTCATGAATTTAATGTAGGTACTACAATAGCACTTGAAAAGCTTCTTCTTTCACTGGCATATTAGTTCATTGCTAAAATAATGTAAAACAAAGTAAGACCCATTCAAAATTAATAATGTTTCCAAAAAAAAAAAAAAATTAGAGACTACAATCGCTTGCACTGAAAAACTGGGGTTTGTTCCTTATTACTTACGTCAGTTTTTATAAATGTCGTAAAAAATTAATTAGTCCATCTTTTAGATTATTGAAAAACAAGGGACTCATAGTTTTTTTGTATGTAAATTAAACCAAAAATGACAAAGATATAGCCCATTAAAGTTACGTGTAACGTCACGCCATGCTGCATTTTTTCGCACGGGGTGACGTCACTTTTTGTTATCGAAAAAAGAAAAAATACCGTTCAATATAAATGTACTTAGTTATTTTGACCCTGGAAACTTCCCTATTAGAAAAGTGCTTGACTATGATTGCATCTAATGGTAAACAGTGATGCAATCGTAGATAGTGAGTAGTGAGTGGCACTCACTATCGGTATCTTAAGAGCCTTTTCACTTTAGCCTTGAATCTTGTTTATAACGTTAATCGATGATATACAAGGTTATTTGTAAAACACTGGCAACCTCTTAGGTGCTGAGAGAACATCATAAACATCACTTTTTGTTCTATGACTTTTTACAAAACATAACACATTTATCAAAAACAAATCTTCAAGATTTCGTTTTTCTATCAACACATTTCATCTCTGTATGTTGCTGTGCCTACGCCTCCTGCACACTGTTCTCGTAGTGATAGTAAGCAGGCTTCCGAAACATTGTCATCACACCTACCTAGCAAGCATTCGCACCATTTTCGTGTACTCATCACACTAGAAAATTGATACCCCAGCATAGACTTCGTAACATTTAGAATGTTCAATTTATATATTTTTATTTTTGTATGAAAATCTGATGAACTAAAATATGATATTTTTTTTTAAAGTCATAGAACAAAAGTTATTGTTTATGATGTTCTTAACATAGTCCTTTGCTAGTGTTTTACAAAATATAACCCTGTAGAATTTAAGTCAATGTTTTTTTTTGTGGGGAAAATCATCCAATAACAACCGCGGCTCTTGGGCGGAGCGGGAGATAGTGTCAGACTCTTATTGACTAAAAACCCACCCCCTTCCTTCTAGCCTTTATACCGGGGCTCGAGCTCCCTTTCGGATAACCCTGGCCCCAGTAGGCTTCGACCCAGCTAGGCCCATGCTGTTGCTGACAACTCCTTGAGGCAGGCGGGAACAGTACGTGCCGTCGCCGTCTTGGGCTCGGTCCGGACAGTTACCGGACGGTCGGACAGCGAGCTACCCATGACTCGTACGATGGCCGGAAATCGGGATCGGAATCCCGGCGGCGGCAGCGAGAGCGCCGTTGCCTGATGCAGTTGGCCTCCTCTTTTGCTAGCATTACTGCTTCGCAGAAGGAAGCGACCGCCTGCCACTCCTCCTCGCTCCGGACCATGGCCTGAACCAAGGTCCGGCGCGAGAGGTCTATGCCGCCGATCCCCACGAGGGCACGGCGATGCTACAAGCAGGCTCACCTCGACTGTGTGCTCTACCGTGTCCTCTGGACGTTTCGCACAGTGGCGACACCCGGGCGTCTCTTTCGCTTGAATCCGGTGCAGGAACTTCCCGAACGTGCCATGTCCTGTGAGGACCTGCGTCATGCGGAAGGTTAGGACGCCGTGAGGTCTTTCCAGCCATGCCTCAAAGAAGGGACTTACCGCCATAATAAATACAAGTCAATGATAACGTTCTAGTTATGAACGAGTGGGTGTGTGGTGACATCTATACCGCCAAATATGAACTACAGCAAGTTGAAGTCGTGTACAAATCTGGCTACGAACACAATTTATATTCAGAACTGCCGGTAGGTAGCGCCAGTATTGTGGTTATACGGTTTGAATTTACTTTTGTTTTGTCTTTTAAAAATTGTTGTGTGCCTTTGCGTTTGTACCAAATAACCGAATTAAATAATACGTAATTGTCTTCATTCAGGTAAAGCGCTATCATTTTGTGAAAATAATAACGTTTTGGCGTCATTTTATTTTATCATGCGGAACTATTACGCAGTTGATAAGCCTGCCAAAAGATGTCGCCACTGTACTGACAGCCAGCAAACCAATGCCTACGTCACGTCCCACCACGTGGTGTAAGTGGGGAGGTGACCGTTGTCGCCTTGCCAGCCAGCAATTATAAGGCGGTTATCACCTGCCACGCACCACGCAGCGTAGCGCGTGAAAACGCACCTACGCACGTACTTGCGGCAGTGCAATCTGTATCATCGTGCGGGTTTTTTACGCATTCAAGCGCGTATGTGCGTCTTTTAAATTCACGCAGGCACGCACTACTTTCACACAGAATCACGCACGGTACTACGAGACTCAGTGTGGCATACCTTGCGTGTCGCCACGCACCTACGCGCGTGATTGCGTGTTTCTCCGCATGTAGGTGCGTGATCTGCATGAACGCGCGTGGATGCAGTTTCGGTGTGTAGGATTGGATTAAGCGTATTTTCTATACAAACTGAGATACTTCCAAGCAACGTTAAGACACGCATTCACGCACTCGCTGCGGGGTGCGTGGCAGTGTGATAACCGCCTTAAAGCGAATAGCACCCTTGTGTGGGGGTTGACGCGAATCGACTATACACTCGCTATACTCACGCACTGTACCCCTAGCCAAGTTGCTAACCTGCAATAGTTAACGCTAGTAGAAAGCTTCAAATGGACGGGAATGACGTGCTCTCAACGCTCATTCACGTGGTCAGAAAACAAGAATTGGCGGCAAGGTCAACTCGAAGCGTTCGACGCAAGCGAGACGTCACCCCGTGCGAAAAAATACAGCTCGGCATGACGTCACACGTAACTTTAATGGGCTATATCTTTATCATTGTTGTTTTAATTTACAAATAAAAAAATACGTGTCCCTTATTTTTGAATAATCTAAAAGACGGACTAATTAAATTTTTTACGTCAATTAGCCTATTGTGCTTGCGGTCATCCACACGGCTACCTGCATTAAATTAAATTAAATTAAATTAAAATAGTTTATTTCTTCAACAAGTTTTTACAATGTTATTTAGTTGCCAAAACTACCCAGGAAGCATGTAGTAATGCTTGTATTGGGTCGTTCCGCTCATCCTAGGAACAATGCTCAATGCTTAGGTACTTAACTAAATATTAAACTATTTTAAGCTCTGGTATGGCTCTGTGTGTGTGTGGATGTGTGTAGGTGTGTGTGTGAGTGTGTGTGTGTTTATTTGTGTCAAATAATCTGTGTTGAAATGCCCTATTTCGAAGAAGAAATCTATCCCAACGATGTAATATCATGGGATCGGTAACTTAGTTACGTACCACTAGAAATAATGAACAGTGTCTAATGTTCGTATTTAAATAATAAATTTTCTATTTCGCTGTACCCAAGCGGCTCAAGTTCTTGGACAATTGTTTTTTTACATTTATGAAATAGTAGTTTGTGTATTGCGCATCTGTTGTGAAGCTTATTGTAAAGGTATACAGAGTGAGCAAGAAATTGTCGCCTAGCAAAGAGAGTCCTACAGGAAGGGGTGGTAGCCACGTTACATTTTCTTCTACCTCTTTGATCTTTATGTACATAAGGTAAGGTTTTATGTAGCTTAAGTACTGAGTTAATGATGTATAGTTTTCTTAGTGACAGTATTTTATGAATTTGATATAGTTCGTCAGTAGGAAATCTAAATGGCTTAAAGAACATTGTTTTTATCAAGCATCTCTGGGCTCTTTCAGCTTCCAGAAATTTAATTTTACTGGCACCACCCCAGATGGAAATACAGTAACACATGACTGATTGTGCCAATGCCATATAGATACTTTTTAAGAGGTCATGAGAGGTGACGTGTCTCAACTTTTTAAAGACCCATATGAGTTTACGTATCCTATCATTTATAGCTTCAATTTGTGGGTGCCAGGAAAGTCTGTAGTCTAGGATTACTCCAAGGTACTTACTGGATTTAACACATCCAATCTCTTCGCAACCGCATTGCGTAGTATTAGTGAAATCACAGGTATGAATTTTCAACATCGAGTGTGAAGGAGGAAGTGTACGCTTATTTATAGAAAAGCAAATATAATTTGTCTTGGCCATATTTAGGGTAAGAAGGGCAGATTTAAGCCAGTGAGCAACCTTGCGCAGACCAAGCTCGGCGGCCTCAAAGACGGAATTCCAAGATCCACCATTAAATACTATGGCAGTATCATCCGCATATGAAAATACTTTCCCTCTATCAATGTCGAGATTAGTCAGTTCGTTTAGGTATATGAGGAATAACGAGGGACCTAAAACGCTTCCCTGGGGCACGCCGTATTCAATTTTAATGTCAGAGCTAATGTAATTATCTATTTTCACACTTTGGGAAAAGACCGTATCTTTTAAATAGTCTGTCAAAAGTTTTAGCGGTATGCCCCTGACTCCTATGGACTCCATCTTTTTTACAAGAGTGGGAACTGATACAGTGTCGAAGGCTTTTTTCAGGTCTAAGAAGACTGTAAGACACTTTTCTCCACGGTCTAAATACTGAGTCACTAAGGAAGTTAGTCCTGATATGGCGTCTTCTGTCGATTTTGCTTTTCTAAATCCGAATTGTGAACTGGATAGAATTTTAAATTTTTCGAGGTAAGTAATTAGGCGTGAGTTGATAAGCCTTTCGATAATTTTTGAGATAACTGACAAGACGGAAATAGGTCGGTAATTATTGATATCTCCTTTATCGCCACCCTTGTAGACTGGTGTCACAATGGATTTTTTAAGCAATGTCGGGAATATCCCTTTTCGGAAACAGAGGTTGGCAAGATGGCTGATAATGGGAGCGACGAGTGGTTTCACCAATTTTATGAATTTAGTCTGAATACCATCCCAGCCGGGAGCACTATCAGTTTTCAAACATGATATAACTCTGTCAACCTCCCACGGGTCCGTCTCTAGAAGTACGAAAGAAGATGACTGTAACTTTGGAGTAGATATTAGGCCATCAGCTGTATGCGAAGGCCCACTGAGGATGCCCTCCGCCAAGCACTTGCCGACATGCATAACGTGTATGAATACTAAGAAAATTAAAATACAATCACAAGAACAGTAAAGTCGTTAAAATTAATATACTTAAGTATACATATTGATGTTTCCTCTTGACATTACCATAAATCTGGCTTTGTGATGATAATCGCGCTCAGCCCCTTGCCGAGCCCATCGAGGGCCACTGTAATGGTAATGAGCCTTCCTAATTATTGCAATGCTGTCTGAAATCATTACCATTTGTCTTTCGATTGAAGTATTAGGTATTATTATTGCGTAACTTTTAATTCATGAATCCCCAAGCGACCACCGGTGGCCGCGCATCTATTGTCTTACTATTGTGTCTCTAATTGACGGTATCTGAAGGGTTAAAATGTTCCTAATTTAATGATTCTAAAACAGTAACAACCTTGCCGGACAATATCTGTGTTACTGACATCATAAACAACAACTTTTGTTCTATGACTTTTTACAAAACATAATGCATTTACCAAAAACAAATCTTCAATATTTCGTTGTTCTATCTAACACTTTCAACTCTGTATTTTGTTCTACCTACATCTGTATGACGCGATGCAAGCGCATCAAGCAACCCTGACGTCCGAGCCCCGCTTCCCTCCGATATTGTACTATCGCCTCCTTCGCAGATACTTCGTAATATTTCGATTTTTTGTTTTTGTATGAAAATCTGATGAACTCAAATATTAAATATTTTTAAAGTCGTAGAACAATTGTTGTAAGGGGATGCAACTCGACACGCATTTTCACTGTTTTTCATACAACCGCTCTTACGCGATTATACACTAACGTTATTACACATTTTTCATTGGATATTTTGGAAACACAGTATCTTGTGGATATTGTCTAGACTTCTATTGAAATAAATTTCTAAATTTGAGTAACACTAATTCAGTAAAAACCTCTGAAAATGTGCTATTTTGCATGAACTTGGACATTTCATAATTTACTCAAAAATAAAAAAAAGTCAAAAAAGTAAAACTGTATAGGCCTTGTAAATTTTATTAAGATTCTAAATGACGACAATTTTTTTCAAAAACTTTTAAGGGTTTAAAAAATAACAGCTATTTCCTGGAGCAAGTTTTGTGAAACGAGTAAATCTCGGCATTACCGAATACTAACAGAGTTTTCAGGCGTTATCTCTGTTTTTTGCGTTCCCTTTTCATCAAAGGTCGCGTTGGATTGCGTTAGATGAAGCAACAAGCTTTTAACCCATGCTCGAAGGTTTTTCTTTTTCTTTATTTTTTAGGGTCTTTAAACTCATGCCAGCATGCCAGCAGTAACCTAAACTAAATTTACAAAAACAACAGAACTTAATAAACAACAAAACTGCTCGATGTTGACGATAAGCAAGTGCTTCTGCGAAGCAGTAATGCTTGCAAAGGAGGAGGCCGACCGCATCAGGCAACGGCGCCCTCGCCGCCGTCGCCGGGATTCCGATCCCGATTTCCGGCCACCGAAGACGCGGGCTCGCGGACGGCGAGCCATGGGTAGCTCGCTGTCCGATCGTCCGGTAATGGACCGAGTCAAGGAGCCGCGCGCCTCAAGGAGTTGTCAGCAACAGGAGGGGCCCAGCTGGGTCGAAGCCTACTGGGGACAGGGTTGTCCGAAAGGGAGCTCGTGCCCCGGTATGAAGGCTAGAAGGAACGGCGCGGGGTTTTTAGTCAGTAAGAGTCTGACACTGTCTCCCGCTCCACCCAAGAGCGGGTTTCGTCAAAGATGATTTTCCCGGTCGACAAAAAAAAAAAAAAAAAACGATAAGCAAGTGGAAAAGGAGCCTCTTAAAATATTAATATAGTCCTGAGATGTTGCTAGTGTTTTTAACGAATGACCTTGTATAAGTCACCCTGATTTTTCATACGATTCATACTTAGTGGCGACATGGAATTTGAGGTAGCCATTTCAAGTGGCAGAGGTGGTGATGTACATAGGAGGTAGGGTTAGAGGAAGGGTTCTTCTCAGCAGTTAAGGTTGACCACCCCCTAGCCAAGTTACAATTACAACCGTTTCGCTTGCATCGAACGCTTTGAGTTGACCACGCCCCCAATTCTTTTGTTCTGAACACGTGACTGAGCGTTGAGATGACGTCATTCTCGTATTTTTTAAATTTTCTAGTAGCTTTAACGATTGCAGATTACCAACTTGGCTAGGGGTAGAGCACTTGTTGTGTTCGCCATCTGTATTCGTCATTTTCGCTTTTAAGTCATTGTGTACATATATGTTACCGGCAATTCGTATAATCCGATATTAATTGGACCGGGGCCCAAAGTTTGTATGGAGAAACTACTTTTACGCGGGCGAAGCCGCTGGCAGAAGCTAGGTTATTTTATATTATACCAAGGTATTCTATAAAATACCGAATGCGCAGCAGGTAATGTGTGTAAAAAACGAGTGCAAGGAAAGAGGTGATGTTACACGACACCAGAAATAAAGTAAGTACTTCAAACATATTAATTAAATTTTAATGGCAATTATGTATCTTGATTCACACAAAAATCCTAGATGAGGTCCGTTAACAAACAATAATATTTTAGAATAAAAAAGATTTAAATATAGGTATAATGTAGTGCAGTTTTATACGTAGGGTTAGGTTCAACATATAAAAACTATCCTATAAAATACTATCCTATAATAAATGAATATTAAGAAGGATCTTAACTGAGTCATACCATCGTTAAACAAATAAAATACCTAACTTTTAAGTTGAACTAAAGGCATTAATGCCTGTTATAACATTTTGTAATGCAGTTTCTAAAACACTTCATATATCACTTCTGTTGACTTTTCCTCAACATATCACTAGAACGCGTCACTAGAAGTGAGCGCATTAAAAGCCCTTTAATTAGATTCTATACTATCTGCAAAGTGATCTTCTTTGATCATATCCGCAGCTTTTTCCCCAATCATCATGACAGGAGCATTGGTATTGCCGCTGGGAATCAACGGAATAATTGACGCATCCACCACTCTCAGCCCAGATACATGATGCACTCTTAACCTTTCATCCACCACACCATTGGGTCCCATGCTGCAAGTCCCCACACCATGTAACAAAGAAGCCACTGTGTTCTTCGCATAACATTCCCAGTACTCATCCGAACCCCACTCTATGTCCTCACATCCAGTCACACTCAGTACCGGAATTTCACCCTGAACCTTTCTGAAATATGTAGTGTTTATCAAAGTATTCATATATTTCACCCCTTCTGCAGCAACCTTTAAATCATAAGGATTTCTATAATACCCTAAATTAATTATAGGATCATCGAGTGGATCTGTGCTTTTCAATTTGACTTCTCCTCTTGACAAAGGATGTAACTGGACAAGCAGTACATTGTCTACTTCATTAAAAAAGTTGGTCATCCCTTGTGATATGCAATGATCATCATCATAATTAGCTGACTTACAAGAAGCTATTAAGAGAGGGGAACCTCCAGCACCGAAATAAGTATTGAAAAATTGGAAGTGAGGTTGTAATTGTGACGGATAATAGTCAGAAAAGCTAGAGTTTAACCTAAATAATCCACTTTGCACTGGAACAGGCAGAGTGTCCAATTGCGGAGCAGCTAATATATTTTGCGCCGCCGAAAAGATTCCAATTTTACCTTTATAAATTAAATGTGTTACTTGGTGATCATGAAAATTTTTGCCAACCGGAAGATCTGCTAAAGTTTTTATACCTAATTTTGACAACTCGTCTTTTGGACCTATTCCCGAAAGTAAAAGAATTTTAGGGCTGTTCATTGTACCAGCGGATATTAAGACCTCCTTGGCAGCGTAAACATCGATTACTTTGTTATTAGAAGTAGAGACACGTACGCCATATGCACGCAATGTTTGAGGATCTATTAATATCTTAGTGACTGTGGAAAATTTTGCTACTTTAAGATTAGGCCTATCCTTAGCTGGTCTCAAGTACGCCTCTGCTGCACTAGATCTTCTACCGCCATATATAGTGAAATGTGGTCGAGCAGCGCCACAAGTTTCGGGTCCATTGTTTTCCAGAACGCGTGCAATACCCATTTCTTCGTAACATTTTAATCTGATATTGTCGATAGCAGCGGTTGAGGCCATTGTTACTGGTCTGGATACTTTAACTGGACCGTCTGTCGAATGAAGATAGGCATTTCGCGAATTCTCCATGACTTTATCATCTGTCATATTTTCTAACTTCTTAAAATAATGAAGCACTGAGTCCCAGTCCCAACCAGGTGCTATTCGATTCCACTCTTCGTAATCTTGGGGTTTTCCTCGAGCGTAGATCAGAAAGTTAGTGGATGAACAGCCTCCGAGCACTTTGCCTCGAGGGTAGAACAGGATTCCACCTGGATGTGCGTTGCCTGTATCATCATCGAACTGAGCTTGATAATTCCAGTCATATTTGGTGCCTTGTAGTGTTGGAAACAGACCTGGAACCTAAATTATTAAATTTGTTATTTATAATTGACGATAGAAACCAGTCTGTAAATTCAATTTCGGAGTCAGTGATTTCGTTGCTTCGATATTAAATGATTGCATTATTTATTTATTTTATAGATATACAAAATATGTGTATGTGTGAATATGCTCTCAATAAACCAGTACCAACGATTTTCCTTGCTCTTGGGCGGAGCGGGAGGGCGTTTCAGACTTTTACTGACTAAAATCCACTCCTGTTCCTTCGTTGCCTTCGTTCCAGGGCCCCAAGGTTCAGTTTCACATAAACCATGGCCCCAGTAGGCTTCGACTCTGCTGGGCTCTTACGATTTGCTGACCTCTCCTTAAAGCGGGCGTGGAACACTAAGCGCCGTCGATGACATGGGTTCAGTCCGGACGGCGAGCTACCCATTGCCCTCCGTCCGCAAGCCCACGCCTACGGTGGACTATCAACGATTCCATCACTGTTTACCATCAGGTGAGATCGCAGTCAAGCACTGTTAATGATTAAAAGAAAAGGTGCAGTATAGCAAAAAAAAAACAGATAGTATTTGATCCTATGACATGCTGATATTTCCGAGAGCCGCTTTTGTCCACTGTTACATGCAAAATAGCATGTAGGCAGTGTCCCAAGTAAGATATGGAACTGATCATGCTGAATAAGTTCTCTACTTACCACGCTGGCGATGGGCGGGTCTCCTCCGGTCTCGACAAGGAGCACGTTGAAGTGCGCCACCTCTGACAGCCGGGCGGCTAACACCGAGCCTGCCGATCCACTACCGACCACTATAAAGTCGAACTTTTCACCATCTATTGGAAAACAACGGAAATATAGAATAATTAGTTTCTGTGGCATGACCCGTGAGGAAGTAGTGATTATATAGCTCTTGTCTCTAAGCCTATGTCACTCAATGATTACTATAAGAATAGGAAAGCCAATAACCTCTATCTGGCAAATGTTGAGCGAAAAGTACGGTTTGCAAATAAAATTATCAATATAAAAGGTGACTGGTAATTTTTTTATTTAATGTTTGTTTGCGCATAACTTCGTCGCTTGCCAAACGATTGAAAAAATCTTTTTTTGTTAGAAAGGGTATACTTCCCAAATGGTCCCATAGTCACCAAGTTGAGATCTGATAATGGAATCTTGGCGAAATCGAGGGAACTCCTCAAATTTAATTCAATTTTTTAGTGAAGTCGGCTATTTTTTTTTATAAAAAGGTTTTTTATACTCATTAATTTTATGACAATAACAAAATAGCTGTTCGCGCAATTTCGCGCGCTGACACCTGCGAACTCTTAGTTGTTAGCCGCGTAACGCCTTTGTCTCATGTACCTCACCTAAAATAGAGATAGTGCACCCGCGCCGCTTGCAAACCCATCGGTGTATGTACCTACATGTTCAGGTTAAATAATAGAAGTTAAATAATGAGTATAAAAAAATGTTTCTCTGGAAAAGTTGTCTGTAATTACGTGGATCAGTCACCTTATATTATCAGTGGATTCAAGCCCAGCCAGCCGCATTACTTTATGTAACTTATTTCATCACCACTGCTCTCAAAACGGTGAAGGAAAACATTATCAGGAAACCGGCATGTCCTAAAACCAAACAATTCGAAAATATGTGTCATCCACCTTTCCGCACTGGGCCATTTCCTTTCCTAGACAGGAGGCCTGAATCCCAGCAGTGGGAACATTAAAAGGCTGATTATGCTATATGCTGTATATACCTGTTAGCTGGTAGTTTTCAGGCCATCCCTCCTGTAGAAATGCCTGTGACACCGTCAAGGCACGCAGGAACAATTCAACCACTGATAAAGACCTCCAAAATTGCATGATGTTGGAGAATTCTTCAATGAAATCTATGACTATCATTTAAAAATTACGATCGATACAATAATTCCTTTTGGTCCATTTGATCCTACGCACGATACACAAATTTAGGAACCTTACAAGTTTATAATGAGAAATTAAAGCACACCATCAGTGGTACAATAATAATTGTATCACACACTAAATACTGTCATGTGTCCAAGATGAGCACACAATGCACATCACCCGCTTCAATCGTAAACGCGATTGACTGCTACATTTTATGCTAACTATGTATATAGGCTTACTGTAACTTAGTACGAATTTAGTGACCAAATTTTTAACAGATTTTAGGATATTTTTGGAACCTTTCAACCGGGTAGCAGATTTTTTTTTCTTTATATAAATATAGATATTTATTTATTTAATCTTTAGGCAACAAAAAGTACAAATGCGAACCTTATGCCTTAGGCATTCTCTACCAGTCAACCTAGGGAGGTGAGGAGACAATATGGTAGGCGCACAAAAGTGAATTTTGTTTTGGAAACAAGAGTGAAAAGAATACATATAGTTGGTATATCGGGTATTATAGACGTAGGAAAAAAGTCTGCCAAGCTAAAATACGTTTTGGCGGGTCACATCAGTCGCATGCACTCTGACCGTTGGGCAAGAGTTTCCACAAAGTGGGTACCCGAAGATGGACGACGCCGCCGAGGTCGACCTAGGAAGAGGTGGCGAGACGACCTGGATGCCTACCGCAGGGACTGGTTTGAGGTGGCTCGGGAAAAGAATGCCTGGAAGAAGTTGGGGGAGGCCTTTGCCCAGCAGTGGGACAGTTTAGGCTATTAAAAAAAACGTTGCCTCACAAGAATTACTCCTGTATCGTGGGTGCGTTCAAAAACATGTTAACTTACTTACATAAACCAGTCACTCAAACCCGTAGTACATAATATATCAATACTCAGAGCCGAAACAAGTATTTGAATACCATACAGTCATGTACAGGACTTAAGGTGGTGCATCATGACTCACATTTTCACTATTTTTCATACAAACGCTCATAACTGATTATGACGTTATTACACATTTTTCATTCGATATTTTGGAAACACAGTATCTTGTGGATATTATCTAGGTTTCTAAAGAAACCAATTTCTAAATTTGTGTAAAACTAATCCAGTAAAAACTTCTGAAAATGTCCTATTTTGTATGAACTTTGACACTTCATAATTGGCTAAAAATTAAAAAAGTCAAAAAAGTAATCCTCTAGAGACCTTGCAAATTTTATTAAGATTCTAAATGACGACATTTTTTTCCAATAACTTTCAAGGGTTAAAAAAAAACAGCTATTTCCTGGAGCAAGTTTTGTGAAATTTTCGAGTAAATCTCGGCATTACCGAATACTAACAGAGTTTTCAGGCGTTATATCTCTTTTTTGCGTTACTTTTTTGTCAAACATCGCGTTGGATTGCATTAAATGAAGTAACAAGCTTTTAAACCATTTTTAATGTTTACGATAGGTGAGTGGAAAAGGACCATATTAATAGCGAGTTTTAACAGGCTTTTAAAAAAGAAGGAAGTATTCAATTCGCATGTTTGTATTTTTTTAAATGTTTGTTTGCGCATAACTTCGCCGCTTGCCAACCGATTTGATAAAATATTTCTTTTTGTTGGAAAGGGTACACTTCCTAAATGGTCCCATAGTCATCAAGTTGGGATCTGATGATGGAATCTTGGCGAAATCGAGGGAACTCTTCAAATTCAATTCAATTTTTTGGTGAAGTTTTTTTATAAAAAGGTTTTTATCTAATGCGCAAAATATATGACAACTGCGGTAAAAAAAAAAAATATATACTTTATTTACACACTAGCTTTACATAAATGTAGCCTATGTCACTCAGGAATAAAGCAGCTTTCTATGGCTGAAAGAATTTTAGCAATCGAACCAGTACTTACTTCCAGAGATTAACTCGTACAAAAAAACAAAAACCTTACCTCTTTATTATATTGCTGTAGATAGTGTAGATTATAAAAGAATACTTTACTCTTTCTGGACCTTTTCTCACTTAAAAAAAATATGTCCGTCTCCATAGTTCCAACTATCTCTATACCAAATTTCATCACAATCGGTTTTGCCATTTAGGCGTGAAGACGTAAGAAACAAACAAATAAACAAACTCACTTTCGCTTTTATAATATTAGTAAGGATACTATTCAGACGACGATGTATTTGTTTATATAAAAATGACGTCACTTCAGTACCTACCGTACTAAAGTGACGCCATTTTTGTGAAACATTTTCTCGATTATTGTACCTAGTATTTCGCAAGAAGCGCATATTTCGACACTCTTAAAGGAATCAAAATTCATAGAGTACGTCCGTTCACCCAGAATCCTGTTTGGCATACCGCAAGTTCTTATTTATTTATTAGTACCTACAGGTGGAGGAATAAATCTAAAAACACATAATTAGAGAAGACGTAACAAACAAACAAACTCACTTTCGCTTTTATAATTTTAACTAGCTTTCCGCCCGCGGTTTCGCCCGCGTGGACTACAGTTTATATCGCGCGGGCAGAGACCCGTGCTCAGCAGTGGAATTATAGGCAGCCTATGTGTTATTCCAGTGTCTCTTCTACCTTCCTACCTACCAAATTTGATCTAAATCCGTTCAGTAGTTTTTGCGTGAAAGCGTAACAGACAGACAGACAGAGTTACTTTCGCATTTATAATATTAGTAGGGACTAAAGATTTTTCACCAAAATTCCGTCCACAATCCATATATGATGTGGTTCCCCTACGATTATCGAATGCAGTTCAAGGCAGTACCCGTGTTAACAAAGCCTGTAATTTATGTAATGAGTTCTAGATTTTTTTTAATTTATCTTGAATTTCAGTTTCAAATAGTGATATATTTAGGTTATCAGCTTTTTTTACTATCTTAATTACATTTGTATACGTCTGTTTGGACGTATTATTGGTATGCTACCGGTTTTTAGAGATCCATAGTCCTTAAAAGGAACCCTTATAGCTTTGACGTGCGAATGAGGCAGTTAGTTTTCAATACTAAAAAAAAACACTTTTTACAAAAGGAAAAAATACAAGACTTAGGGTTTTTCACTTTTTTTTTGTAGTTAGATCGTTAAAACGTTAAAGTTTGATGATATTCCATCCTTAAACTAAAAATCCGGAGACAAAGACTTAGTTCAATAGACTTAATTCAAAATACTAGAAAGGTTTTTTTTTAATAATGAATTGAACCTGTTTGAATGAATTACATAGGGAAGCTTGTACAGAACCCTCAGGGCGCGAGTTCGACTCGCACTTACCCAGTTTCTTTTTTATATTATCGTAACTGCAGTTGAATACGTCCGTTTGACAATTTAGTGTTGTTACCAAACTTTTTTTCTGTGTGAGAGTGATATAACCTGATGCAGCTGAATTTACACTTTGTAACGCCTTTGTTTTTGATCGTCAACATCGAAAATGGTTTAAAAGCTTGTTACTTCATCTAACGCAATCCAACGCGATGTTTGACGAAAAGGTAACGCAAAAAAGAGAGATAACGCCTGTAAACTCTGTTAGTATTTGGCAATTCAGACATTGTCAAACGACGAAGTGTCAAAGTTCATACAAAATAGGATATTTTCAGAGGTCTTTACTGTATTAGTTTTACACAAATTTATAAATCGATTTGAATAGAAGCCTAAATAATATCCACAAGATACTGTGTTTCCAAAATATCTAATGAAAAATGTGTGCTAATGTCATAATCGGTTATGAGCGGTTGTATGAAAAACAGTGAAAATGTGTGTCGAGATGCATCACCTTAAGTAGGTAAGTACGAGAGCAAGCAGGCGTTTAGCCTACAGGACGTAAAGGTTCTGTCTACCCTAAGGAAAAGAGAGATTTCGAAGGGGTCGACCATCAAACGCGAGCTATACCCGGCACATTAAGCACAGTTCAACATAAACTCCAACGCATCATTACCCCCGTTTTGTAATGCAACTATTGTTCACATAAACTCGATCGCTTTTCACTCATCACTCTGTACACCGCCGAAATTTATTTATTTATTCGATTTAAAAAAAGGCTTACAGACTAACAAAATCTATATATATAAAAGAAAGTCGTGTTAGTTACACTATTTATAACTCAAGAATGGCTATACCGATATGGCTGAAAATTGGTGGGTAGGTAGCTTAGAGCCAGGTGACGGACATAGGATACTGTAGAGTCGGGTAGTGTAGAGTAGAGTAGGGTAGATTAGGGTAGAGTAGGGTAGAGTAGGGTAGAGTAGGGTAGGGTAGGGTAGGGTAGGGTAGGGTAGAGTAGGGTAGAGTAGGGTAGAGTAGGGTAGGGTAGGGTAGGGTAGGGTAGGGTAGGGTAGAGTAGGGTAGAGTAGGGTAGAGTAGGGTAGGGTAGGGTAGGGTAGGGTAGAGTAGGGTAGAGTAGAGTAGGGTAGAGTAGGGTAGAGTAGGGTAGGGTAGGGTAGGGTAGGGTAGAGTAGGGTAGAGTAGAGTAGAGTAGAGTAGGGTAGAGTAGGGTAGAGTAGGGTAGGGTAGGGTAGAGTAGGGTAGAGTAGGGTAGAGTAGGGTATAGTAGGGTGGAGTAGGGAAGAGCGGGAGCGAAGCCGCGCGGGCAAAAGCTTGTATAAGAAAAGTGTGATATTTTCAAACTGCTAATTACAAGTAAATGAAAGTAAATGTAGTATAATAGGATACAGGTTTTTTACTACTGTAAGGTAATCTCCGATCGGAAATGCGGTTTCGGTTTTGGTCGAGTTTCGGCAAAAAAAAACGAGTTTCGGTTTAGATTCGGTTTCGACGGCAAATCGAAACTGCATTCGGAAGTTCTATGCTGTTATCAGAGTCCTGAATGGTCATCATGTGGCATCAGTAATGGTTAAGTAAGGGTATCACGGAATGACCACGATTAATTTTCGTGAAAATTGGTGAAAACTTCAGCTAAAGAGTATCAAGATGCTATCCTAAATGCCATAGCAAAGTCTCTTAAAGCCTCTCTCTGTTTGATAACGTACTAGGGATTTTTCAGCAAGACTCAACATCCGGTCACGAGCACTACCCAGGATTGCCTTGCAGACTTCATTAAGGCTGATGATTGACCCTCGGCTAGCCCAGACCTCAACCCAGAACTACAAATTGTGGTCTATATTAGAGGACAGACTGCTCCAAACTAAATAATAAAAAAAATCTTAAAGTAATTCTTTTCGGGTATTAATTTTGGCCGGTTTTTTATTTTAGAGATTGAGCCAAAATTAGGTAATACCCGACTTTTTACCCGGTTTTCGGTGAAACCGTTTTTTAAATTAGTTTTTAAGTGAAGCTTTAAATTACTTGTGAAATTCTAAAGAATTCGCTTCGGTTCTGTCGAACCAAAGGCTAGAATAAGTGGGGTTGGGTGTTTCATGTCAGCCGCATGCGCATTGTCCGCTGAGCAAAAGTCTCCACAAAGTGAGTGCATAAAGAGAGCCCAGGCCGACTTAGGCAGAGGTGGCGTGTTGATCTAGACACCTACCACAAAGGCTTTATCGATAAAAGAATACCTGAAAGAATTTGGAGAAACGCAAGAGTTGCATTTTATTGCCTCTTTTTTCATGTGAGATGAGAACGAGATGAGAAACGTACCCGTAGTACAGCATCCGGGGCTCAGATAATCATGTCCTAACAGCACTCGGGGAGACTTTGTCATGTAAACGAGCGATTTTACGACTATTATGACTTCACGACCACGGCTCTTGATGGCGCGAACTTTGGGGTTAACTATACAAGGCGCCAGATAAACTTGAAATAAAGTACATTAACCTTTTCCTAATATCTCCAATATATCGAAGATAGAGTCTGTCTAAAAAGCCAAACGACTTGGGTAATTATTAAAGTAAAATTAAATTAATTTATTTAACAGTTCATGTACACACTGAACTTATAAAAGAAAACAAGACAGAAACAGAAAAATAGGAAATCTGATGTAGTCAACACTGGTCCAATAATTAAGGTTGTAGCGACATCTATGACGCCACATAAGAACTACGAAGAAAATACGAAATCCTGGGTTGATTAAGAGATCTTTATCATTGTTTACTAATAGAAGAACCTTATAAAAAGTATTGAATAATAATAATATAATATAATATATTCCACAACTATCACACAACGCCGTCTAGTCCCAAGCTTGTGTTATGGGTACTAGACAACTGATAAACATACTTATATATTTCTAAACACATACATATTGTAGATAAATTACACCCAAACACAGAACAAATGATTATGCTCATCACACAAACATTTGTCCTGGGTGGGAATCGAACCCACGACCTCTGGCATAGCAGTCAGGGTCACTAATAACTAGACCAACAGGCCAGTCAAATATGATAAGTATTTTTTTAAATGATTAAATATTATACAAAATTCCCAAGTCGTTTGACTTTTTAGACAGACTATACTCAAAAACTATCAATGAACTGTTTTATAGAAAAGGTAAAGGATCACGATAGATGTCGATTCAAGACAGCGTATGTCTTTAATTCCATTTTTGAAATTAAGAATGATAATAAATGTAGGAGGGTCAATGACCGTTATTCCACGTTTATTTGGCGTCTACTTTAGTGCATGTCTTTGTCACTTAAAAAGCTTACGCTACAAATGTTCGTCCCACAAGTGTGTGGAGGCTCCCGGTGAAATAACTTAACCGGATATCGGGGCTTGCGGACAGCGAGCAATGGGCAGCTCACCGTCCGATAAAAGTCAATTCATAGCCAAGTCGGATTCGATGATTGACCTCTTTCTAAAAGTTAGATCCACCCAACTGGACCGTCTGTCCCAGGTAAACGTAATCGTCCACAACTTCGAGTGTAGAGTCTCCGATCTTGATAGGAGTGGGTGCTACATGGCTGTTTACCATGACTTTGGTTTTGTCCATGTTCATTTTAAGTCCCACTCTTTCGGAAGCTCTACTGAGGGCTCCGTAGCCTCAGCCATGACTACTATATCATCGGCAAACCGAAGGTGAGTGATGTACTCGCCATTGGGCCGTTGGGGCCGAAAGGTTCTGGAATGGCGACCACGTACCGGAAGACGTAGGGCGACGAAGACCTCCTACAAGGTGGGCCGATGACCTGGTAAGGGTTGCGGGAATCCGAGGATGCGAGACGCACAGGACCGTTCATTGTGGCGGCACTTGGGGAGGCCTATGTCCAACAGTGGACGTCTTTCGGCTGAAACGATGATAATGATGAATTCATAGATCTAAAACTCTTCGTTACTTAATTGAAAACGATCCTTTGTTTATTTTTGTACAAGGTAACGTAGACATTTGCTTTGGACACCTTCAATACGGGACTTATAAGCCTTATACTGCGGGGTCCAAACCTTAGATGCGTATTCTAAATGGCTACGTTCGAAAGAATAATACTTATTTAAGAGGTCGGAAGGCTGTGATGCATAGTATAAATACCAGAGCTTTCAATGCCTTTGTAACTATGCTATTCACATGTTGCATGATAAGCATAATCACACTTTTAATGTTCCCACTGCAGGGACTCAGGCCTCCTCTCTAGGAGAGAGAATGGGCTGTAATCCACCACGCGGGCCCAGTGGGGGTTAGTGGTTGTCACATGTCTTCGAATTTTTGGTTCTAGGACAAACCGGTTTTGCTTACGATGTTTTCCTTCACCGTTTTGAGAGCAGTGATGATGGAATAAATTACACAAAGTAGTGCGCCTGGCTACACAAACACAACACACATGGCAATACAACTCGCTGACTGTGAGTCGGGGCCATTACCATTCGGCCACCACTGTTCATATTCACGTGTCATATTGATCAAACAGAAGTTTGTTGTCTACGATCACCCCTAAATCTCTTATGTTATTTATGTGGCTCTTGCGCAAAGGGGTGTAAGTCTGATTTTGTCGAAAATGAGTTTAGTATACTGAAATAATCAGAAAAATTGCTCTATCGTTTGGTGAAAACAAATCTTAGCTAAATACAAAAATAAGGAAGTTATTTTGTGTAAAAGTGTCCAACTGACACCAAAAAAAAACACAAAAGTTGGTGTCAAGTATATTTATATCGTATTAAACGAAAAAAATTATAATTTTGTTTTGTGTTTTTTAATCTAAATTAACAAAAATCAGTTTCACTCTGGTTGGTGCTTATCAATACAAAAACACTTAGTTCTTAACAACGGATTAGTTAGTAAGTAATCTTAAAAACTACTAGCATTACATAAAAAAAAACAATAATAATAAAGAGCATAAATTATTTCCTCATAAAAATATTATATGTATTTATTAGCCAGCGGTTTCGAGTATGGCGGCGGTGGGTCCTGAACCCATTGTGCCGCTTCCCTTCGGTTATCTACGCAATCTGGTAAGGAACCGTACCAGGGACATGCATCACAAACTGTGGAGAGAACATGGTGAGTGCAGGCAGGCCAAGGAGGCGCTCCCCTCGATTGATGGCCGCTTCACGAAAAAGGTCCTACGACTGACGAAACTACAGTTGCGCAAAGTTACGGCCGCTACAACTGGCCACGGGACCTTTAACAAGCACCTTTATGTCATAGGAGTTACGGATAGTCCACTCTGCAGAGCCTGCATGGAGGAAGAAGAGACAGCAGCTCATCTGCTTCTAAGCTGCCCTGTGGTCGCTGGTTACAGGGCCAAGCACTTCGGTAACCCAGGTAACCTTCGTGAAATGGTCGGCAACACTAAGACGCTGCTGGCCTTTCTTGAGGAGCTGGGGTGGATCGAATAACCCATTTGTCCCACCCGTACGCAAAATACGCGCATTAGTCGTGGAGTTGCGGATACCAGCCCGTTTTACCTATACCTAGCCAGCGGTTTAAATGTTACACGAGGAATTTGGAGCACGCGTATTGTTTTTTGCGTCGCCTGTAAAGTTGCATTTTTGGAGTTACATCTTTTTTCACTAGGCCCACAGATTTAGTTTGCTAATGAATTGATTAAATTTTAATAAAGATGTACTACATAATTCTTATAGTACATCTCTATTAAAATTTAACTTTGTTAGGACGATACAGAACTTTGAAACTGTCAATGAAGCAGTGGCGTCGTGCCCGTCGTCGTGCCGCGTCTATGAAGCTACGCGTCTGTGGACATTAAGCCATACTTTTGTATGTAAGCTTCACGCAGGCGTACACCAAACGTATAATGACGAATACGCGTCTATAGAACTATGCGTCCATAGATAGTAGACCTGAATGAAGCAGCAATTAGCATTTTAAATATTGATATCTTAATTGAAAAATGCTACTATACCATTGAAGAATTCCTTCTTGACAAAATGTTATAAACGGACAATTAAATATTTATTGACTAATTAATTATAAAATTTGACTGTATGTTTTAATTGAAAACTTGACTAATTGTATTTTTAATATTTGTAATAATAATTAATTGTATTTTATTTTTTATTGTAATTTTAATCTTGACTTTTGTTTTGAATGTTATATCAATTGTTAAATAGTGTGGATAGTAACCCAATGGGTAGCTTTTTGTGTTACTTGTTGTTTAGTCTTACTGACTAAAAACCCCACCCCGTTCCTTCTAGTTTTCATACCGGGG
Organism: Mythimna lalbum; assembly: GCA_949319445.1. Taxonomy (NCBI): domain Eukaryota; kingdom Metazoa; phylum Arthropoda; class Insecta; order Lepidoptera; family Noctuidae; genus Mythimna; species Mythimna lalbum. The sequence goes on along the minus strand of OX439357.1, from coordinate 9,594,202 downwards.
CTCGAGTTCCTTTCGGATAAACTATGTTCACTTTGAAGAATATTTAACCACCAATTTTTGTGTGTAAAAATGTTTCTAAAAATCCAAGCCGTTTCAAAGGAGTAGGGAAAAAATGCGAAATTGCTGAATATTTTTTTTAGACAAAAGTATTAATCGCACGAAAAATAAATGTTGATAATATTGCTCATGAATTTATAATATATTTTTTTTAAACGTATTAACCTGGCCGTTACCGAGGAGTAGGCTGGTGATCACGTCGGGGTTACCAGTTTGGAGGTAGGCGGAACAGAGAGTAAAGTCCCAGATACCTCCGTTGAAAAGGAAGGATCCTCCGACCAGACAGGTGATATGTTCTGGTGGGCGACTGCCCGATAGTTGATTTCTACTGTCATATATATTCAAATCACGCGGAGAACTTTGATTGCGCGATGCAGGATTTCGTATTTTCTTCATAGTTCTTATGCGGCGTCATAGATGTCGCTACAAAGTCACTGTTTTATGCCACTTTTCGGGCCAAAAAAACGCCTTTTTATATGCATTATTTCTCTAGTAGACAGTGGTAACCCTGAACTAAGTCCTCACAATATCTACTTGTATCACAAGTCCGCCACAAACCACAAACAGTTCAATAGTAAACAGTTAATCAATCATTAGGACGTTCACTGTTTATGCGTTAACATGACTAGCCAATCAGGTCGCTTGTAAGTTTGTGGTAACTAATCAAACGATGCAGCAGAGTCGGGTAATCGACATTGATTGGGCAGGGCATTATTAGTAGTACCTACCTAGCATTTAATTCATTAAACCCTGCGAACGCCGGCGTTCGCGCGCACGTTGTCTTTCTATTTTATCTCTAAGTATCACGATTGAAGAGTTACTAAGAAGAGTTTATCTTTTATATAATTACTAGCTTTTGTCTGCGGCTTCGCTCGCGTTAAATTTGGGGTAACACGCACGTATGAAGTGGGAGGTTAGAAAGAGACAAAAACAAGCCTATGTCACTCTCCATCTCTTCAACTATCTCCACTATAAAAATCTCTTCAATTCGTCGTTTTGCCGTGAAAGACGTCCAAACAGACACACACTTTCCAATTTATAATATTAGTATGGATATACGTACAACATACGCACCTCAAGGAGTTGTCAGCAGCAGCAGGGGCCCAGCTGGGTCGAAGCCTACTGGGGCCAGGGTTATCCAGCTCCGGTATGAAGGCTAGAAGGAACGGGGTGGGGTTTTTAGTCAGTAAGAGTCTGACACAGTGACACTATCTCCCGCTTTGCTCAAGAGCGGGGATTGTCATTAGATGATTTTCCCCACAATAAAAAAAAACCCTTACTTACGTTCCTGACTAAGCGTTTTGCCTCGTTGTTTATGCTGCATACATAGATGGACTGGAATGATTAGTCTGCTGCGGTCTTTTTTTTGGTGGGCAAAAATCATCCAATGTCAACCCCCGCTCTTGGGTGGAGCAGGAGATAGTGTCAGACTCTTACTGACTAAAAACCCACCCCTGTCCTTCTAGGCTCTTCATAAGGTCTGGATTATAATTTAGGTGTCTTCAGGGCTATAGTGAATAGGCCCTTAATGAACTAGTGTGTCTCACCATGAACGACTGTACTCATAAGGGGACTTAAAGCCACCCAAATGCCAATAGAAAGCTCTATGCTTGGAGTTTCCTTCTGTGATCACATCAGAAATGAATAAATCCGCAGAAGGACCAAGGATACCGACACGGCTCGAAGAATCGCCAAACTAAAGTGGCAATGCGCTGTGTATATTCCATGTTAAACAGATGGTCTCGATGGGCTTGATAACTTCTGGAGTAGCAACCACGTACCGTAAAGCACCTTGTGGGGCGGGACGCCCCACAAGATGGACGCATGACCTGATGAGGGTCACGGGAATCCAATGGATGCGAGACGCATAGGACCGATCACGAAAAAGATAAAAGAGATTAGAAAGGAAATACTTTCCGCTTGTCTCCCACCCTTTAACTCCACTACAGGCAATACACCAATACGAACGCGCATTACGCAACTAACAAACCAAGCTCACTTAGATCGCAAGTTTGCTAGTGGTAGTTGAACTATGAGCATTGCCCTACTTTGTGGCATTCCTGCCCCGCCCACAAGGCCATTCTAACCTTTTTCATCTGTTTTGTGGGACCGGTCATTATGGCGACACTTGAGGGAGGTCTATGTCCAACAGTGGACGTGTTTCAGCTGAAATAACGATGATGTGGACCCGTTTCCTGTTTCATCACAAGCACAACAATCTGAATAAATATACAAAGAAAAATCCTGAGGATAATTCAGCGGCTTTCAAAGCCATTATTTTTATAAAAGTATAATTATGTAATACAGCATTCTTAACGTTGGTAATAATGAGAGAAAACGTCGGATATACGCGTTAAATTGAATAATATCTGCCTGACGGGCTCAAGTTAATGAGATCGGGCTAAGCTCATCCCATTTTGGAAAAGTAAAGAGCTTTGCATGATATCCACGTGGAAATATTTTAAATAGAATATCCGATGCAAATAGGGAACGATGGATCTAATTTGTTAGAAGGTGGAAGCCATTCTTCCTGACCGAGGAATTATTTAGTAATCTGTGCCCGAGGCCTTACCAGACCGTTTTTATTTTTTTTTATTTTTCTATTCAACTGATAAACATATTTATATATTTCTAAATACATACATATTAGATAAATTACACCCAGACACAGAACAATAATGATCATGCTCATCACAATCACATCACATCACAAACATTTGTCCTGGGTGGGAATCGAACCCACGACCTCCGACATAGCAGTCAGGGAGACTAACCACTAGACCAACAGGACACTCAAAAAGAGTAAATGTCATATGAATCTTGTTGCTAACTTTTGTTATGTATGTTTTATTCTAGCCTCGCCCCAATCTTTGTAAAGCTATTTTGTTAATATTCGTAGTAGACATAGACACCCAGGTCATGGTCAGGCATATTCTGATAATTATTGATCGCTAAAGACTACCAAGTCTTTTAAGGTGGGTCCCGAATTGCCGATGACACGGTTTGTATTGTACTAAATACTTTACTGGCCCATTTAGCTATTTATAGTGCGCGCATTTAACGTTACACGTTGTATATATTGTGATGTGATTGTAATATTACAAATGCGAGAGTTTGTATGTATACATGTTTAGTATTCCTACACGCTTCAACGGCTGGACGGATTTTGATGAAATCTGGCACACGGGTAGAATAAGTCCTGGAATAGCACATAACTAGTTGACCCGGCAAACTACGTAAGTCCTTTTATTATTTTTTATTGACATTATTTTTGGAATTATTATTCATTATTGGGATTGTATTTTTTTTAATGCTTATTTAAATTTTTTATTATGTTTTATATTTAGATTGAGTTTTCTAATATGGGTTTTTACCTGAAATAAATGTTTTATTTTTTATTAGTTAGCGAAGCTTACAATAGATAACGCCATCTACAGGCATTATCAGAACCAGCATAATTCATTTAAAAGTGACATTGTAATTAGAGATGGCGTTGTATTAGTTTTTTTTCGTGTTTTTTTTATTCATTTTTTTTAAACGCCTAAACCTTTCCAAAACTGTCACGAATATTTCAAGATCAAATTGAGACCAGTCGGTCCAGCCGTTCTCGCGTTTTAGCGAGACCAACGAATAGCTAGCTATTCCTTTTTATATACTTATACAGGGTTATTTATAAAACACTAGCTTTTGCCCGCGCGGCTTCGCTCCCGCTCTTCCCTACTCCACCCTACTATACTCAACTCTACCCTACTCTACCCTACCCTACACTACCCTACTCTACCGTACTCTATCCTACTCTACCCTACTCTACCCTACTCTACCCTACTCTACCCTACTCTACCCTACTCTACCCTACACTACCCTACTCTACCCTACTTTACCCTACTTTACCCTACTCTACCCTACTCTACCCTACCCTACACTACCCTAATTTTATTTTTTTTCCATAAGAACCTTATCCTCACAATAACAATCACAACAAAAAAAAAATCAGCCAAATCGGTCAAGCCGTTTTCATGCCATGTCGTGACAACGGAAAACGGGGCTCATTTTTATAATATAGAAGACTAGCAACCTCTTAGGACCATGTTAAGAACATCACAATCTTCAAATTTTGTTTTATGACTTTTTACAAAACAAAATACATTTACCGAACACAAACCTTCAAGATTTCGTTGTTCTATCTAGAAGGAACGAGGTGGGTTTTTAGTCAGTAAGAGTCTGACACTATCTCCCGCTCTACCCAAGAGCAGGGGTTGTCATAAGACCCCCTTCCTGCGCATACTTAACCATTTTTTGTCCAGTTTCTCCCACTTAACACATATTCATGATCAAAGTTCGATGTGTTCGGTGTCGGTAACTGAAATCTAAAACTGTCTACATTTGCGCAGCGCCTTTAAGTCATGAACAAATCTCTATATCAGTGATGGTATAGGCAAACCTTAGCAGGAATGTTTTTAGACCCATTCTCAAGCTGAAAGGTACCTATATTCTCCGTAGTGCAACGACGCCCTCTTATTCGATTACATACGTGCTTGAAATAACAAAATGGCCGCCATACAGAAGTATTTCGCAACTGAATGCACTACCGAAGGTGCAAGCAAATCGAATATTTATCAATCAGTACACATCGGTGGTGTTACGAGAGTACTTACTCTAAGTAGATTTCTTTCATCGTTTCAGATGAATTGAACGTAAGTACATATACATACTTACATATTTCGTTTTTGACAGTATTATACTAGCTACGATAAGATAAATTTTATTATCATTATAAACATGTATAAATACAGTGAGACCCTGACTCCTGTGCTTGGTGGAACACCTGTGTTGAATCAGTGCCTTCTCCAAATTATTTAGTGCAAAAAATCCATTACATTAAATACATTATCTTACAAAAAAACATTAAAAATAGGAATATTTCATTAGATCAAAATTAGATAACTAGAATAACATTATTTAAAAGAATTAATTAAAAGTAATAAATTATTGCAAGTAAAAGAGAAGAAAAAAAAACGTAAAACTAATACAATAATAACAGCTTTATTGATATTGTCAAATACATGTTAAACTTGTGTAATGTGTATGTATCAAATATGTAAACTGTATTTATTACGCAGTGCCGTTTGTAATGTCTACTTCATCATCATCATCATCATCAGCCTTTTTAATGTTCCCACTACTGGGACTTAGGCCTCCTCTCTAGGAGAGGGAATGGGCCGTAATCCACCACGCGGGCCTTGGTAGATGCCACATGTCTTAGAATTTTTGGTTCTAGGACATGCCGGTTTCCTCACGATGTTTTCCTTCACTGTTTTGAGAGCAGTGATGATGAAATAAATTACACAAAGTAATGCGTCTGGCTAGGTTCGAACCTGCGACCTACAACTCGTAAGTCGGGGCCATTACCACTCGGCCACCACTGCTCTCCTTGTCTACTTCTACTTATGTCTACCTGTTTACTTGGAGGGTTCTATACAAAGAGAATAAAAAATCTAATTACCTACCAACAATGAAAATGAAATATAAACATATTTTACTTACTGATGAAAACTTATGCCATCTTTTTATAATTAGATGTTCTAGATGATTTCCCGCACCATTTAATTGCACAGGAACTCATTTTTGCCCCGGTTTTATGCAATATTTTTTTTTTAAGGTACCAAAATTAAAGAATGTGCACAGATCCACTGACAGACAACTGGTCAGTACTAAAAAATGCACTGATATCGGCATCTAATATAAGTGCAAAATAACTTATGTGTCGTGAGCTGGAGTGGCCCGTATGAGCGGTCAAGTGGTTGTATAGTCATTGGTTCTATACCTTAGTCGGCTAAACCGAAGCCTCATTGGATCACGTTGTTGTTTGTCTGTTAAAAAGGAATCTGAAATGTCTCCAGGAATCTGACGAGATAAGAAACCATTCACCTATCTTTTTTTTACATGATATAAACCAGTGCTTGACTGCGATCCCACCTGATGGTAAGCAGTGATGCAATCGTTGATGGTGAGGCGCATTAGTTTATTAAGAGCCTATTCACTCTAGCCTTGAAGCCACAATTATGATTGGACGGGAAGACCGCAGAAGGCAAATTGTTCCAGTCCTTCGATGTACGCGGTATAAACGACGAAGCGAAACGCTTAGTCCACACCGTAGAAGTTTCTACAATATAAGAGTGGATACTCGCTGTACGTCGGGTTGTCCGATGGTAGAAAGGAGATGGCGGAATCATGTCACCCTGTGGCCTGTGGACACTTTCCAAAATGAATCCTGTAAAATACTGAAAGGCTGGCTACCCTACGTCTGTGCTCGGGGCTTTGTAAATTGGATTTAACCAAATCTGGATTACCAATCAACCTCTTTGCACGCCTATGGATCCCAGAACGAACTTGAAGCCTAAAAAATGCGGAGGAGCATGAAATTTTAAAATAAAACCGGTCAAATGAAAAAATTAGAAAGAAAGAAAAGAAAAAGAAAGAAAACCGTTTATTTTTACCTCACACATACATTTTAACTTAAAACAGTTGAGTTAGGATATATAAAAAAGAAAATACATATTATTTCGTATGAAAAACAAAAAAGACAACTTTAAAATCTGTGTAAGGTCAAAAAAGGCGCCTAACTCAGCATATGCTGCGATATCTATTGAGATAGATAACGCAGCGCTGGTATTCTGGTAGGGCCCGCGGTGATGCCACGGTCACATTCACGGGGCTTAACAGTCTATATATAATTAACAATACCTACTTACTGAAATTCAAGGGAGACATTTTTGCTCTCTTGGTTTTTGCACTAAAGAAAAGTTTGTGTTTTCGACTAGTTTTAAACGCTGTTCGGGCCGTTCAAGCAAATTTTTACCACTTTGGAAGTGTCTCTTGTCTATTCAGTTTAGAATAAAATGATATTTGAAACCTTAATATCATTTTTATCAAACCCATACGTGTGGGGTTGTGTATAGACCTATTTACACGGGGTTTTGATGAAAAAAAATTGTTGACTTTCCGTTCTATGTATTCATACCCCCAAAATTGATTGTATTTTTTTTCAATTTTTTTGTGAAAATCTTAATGCGGTTCACAAAATACACCTACTTACCAAGTTTCAACAGTATAGTGCTTATACAGGGTTATTTGTAAAACACTAGCAACAAGATTTTTTTTTGGTTAATGTACTCGTATTATGTTTTGTAAAAAGTCATAGAACAAAAGTTGTTGTATATGATGTTAGTAACATAGCTCTGAGAGGTGGCCAGTGTTACAAATAACTCTGTAGTTTCAGAAAAAAGTGACTGTGACAGACGGACAGACTGAGAGACAGACGGATATACCTAACGAATCCAAGGGTTCTGTTTTTTGCAATTTGGCTACGGAACCCTAAAAAACGAAATCCGCGGTGGTGAGAATCGAACCTTAGAAACTATTACTACCGAAGTATCGACAAGCGGGTAGTTTTGTTTGAAATGCGAGGTGACCGGTGCCTTTTATGTGCTACCCGGTCCCCGATAATCTCCCCTTATTGGGGACCAGTGACGTCACCTGCAACACCTTGTTTTATTGGAAAGGTATAAAGTTTATTGGGTTTGGAAATATCGGGTGGTTATAGGAACTGTAAGTATACAGGGTGTAAGGGACAGGTCTCTGCAAACTTTAAGGGCTTGCTCAGTAGACGAAACTGAACCTTCCAAAAGACTTTCTTTTCCAGAAACGAAAACTAATCAGCCTCTTTAAACAAAATTATAAACTTGATTGAATACTATTGAACAGTTTGTATGGAGGCTGATATTTTTTGTTTACGGTAAAATTATCTTGTGGAAGGTTGGTCAGTTTCGTCTACTGAGCAAGCCTTTAAAGTTTTTGGAGGGCTGTCCCTTACACCTTGTATATAGATATCATTATTCAATATCTAAATCTTTGAAGTAATTAAGAACAGATGGTTGCAAGAAGAGTTAATCTCGTGATAAGCCGTAGGTAACGTTCTACGTAAGTCATGTTCGTGAGGTCTCCCGAGTGCCAGGGATTAAAATGTGAACGCGTGCGATGCTGTAATCCTAATGAAGATACATATTGACGTAATATCACGAATGTATTTACTTCCCAAAGGATAAAGTCTTTTAGACATTTAAGAAAATATGCATCTTTGTAAAATATGCATTTTACTAAAAGAAAATATGCATTTTTGTAAAATATGCATGTTACTAAAAGAAAAAATGCATCTTTGTAAAATATGCATGTTACTAATAGAAAATATGCATTTTTGTAAAATATGCATGTTACTAAAAGAAAAAATGCATCTTTGTAAAATATGCATGCTACTAAAAGAGTTATGAGTATACACGTAGATGGGTGGAGAGGGAGGCAAAATTATAAACTTGATTGGATAGATGCTTAGTCAAGTGGTCAGAACAACAGTATTATTCCCCTTCATCCCCAAGTATTGTGCTGCTGTTTATCCCTGTACCATATGGGGCAGTTTGCCTTCGCGAAAAAATACACCATACTTTAAGATAATAAATATTTAATATTTACTGTATAATGTTAAATTCCAAATTCTGTTTGTCCAAATTTAATGTAATTTAATTTAATATTCAAATTTAAAAATTCAAATTCTGTTTTTGTGTTATTCTTATTATTATTTATTCTGCGTTTTAATTATTATTATTGTCTGTTAAGGCGTAAAAATTAGTGCATGTAGTACTCTTCTTTAAGCGATGGGGCACTTAGACCTAAGATTGTATTGTTTTTCTTTATATGTAATAGTGCACTCATGGTTGAAGAGCCAAATAAATAAATTAAAAAAGAATGTGTAAAAAAAGTTAAAGATGTATGTGCTGCTGAGTGGGTCCCACACATCTTGGATGTTCGTTTGGAATTTTAGTCACTGTTAGCCAAAGAAGATTGGATTTATTGAGTAATCTTAACTACCACTTTTTTATGATGTGGTAATCATCTAATTACCTCCCCCGCCCTTGAGTGGAGCGGGAGGTTTTACTTTTTAACCGGCTTCGAAAAGGAGGAGGTTCTATGTTCGGCTGAATGTATGTTTTTTTTTTTTTATGTATGTTGTACACCGATATTTCGGTCAATTGTGGACCGAATTTGAAAATTTTTTTTTTGATTGAAAGTTTGCTTCCAAGTTGGTCCCTTAGAAATATTGTTATGATCTGATTATGAACTTCGAAGATATGGAACCGAACTCCTCATAGAATCATAGCAGAATTGTCGTAACAAGTAAAATTGCTTTGTTTATACGTGTAGTCGATGACTGACTGAAAGAAAAGGGGGAGGGGAAAGGGGGAGGGGGTAAATTCATGTTATATAACCGTATTTGCGATTATAAGAATCGTTATGAGATGCACTCTGGCTATAAGGTAATTTATGTTTAGCTGAAGGGTAGGTACTTTTTAGTGGTGCTACCATAACTAAAAAGTAAAAAATAAAAAACTTTTTACAAAAAAAATTAAACCGACTTCAAAAAGTACAAAATAACTTTTATTTCGGAAGTCGGTGTTTCTATAATAGATACCTAATCTTGTCTCTTCGAAAGTAAAAAGTTTTTTATAATTACAAATATATGATCAGTAAAGGTTACGGACAGACTCATTTTTTTTTGTACTAATTAAAAAATAGGGGTGTATAGTAACACTGACTTTCGAAATTAAAGTTAATTAGCATTATCATTATTTTTTACTTGTTGTCAGCTGTTTTTTTGTCGTAAAAAGTTTTTTACTAACCCAAAAGTTGACTTATAGAGAATGCCTTAAGTATATAGCATAGAGTCCGACTATGTAACTACTGTAAATGAAATTTTTAATCTATACTAATATCATAAAGAGGTAAAATTTGTAAGTTTGTATGTAGGGGGTAATCTCTGGAACTCATGATACAATTCTAAAAATGTTTTCACTGGCTACATTATTCCTGAGTGACATAAGCTATATTTTAAGTACGCGGGCAAAGCTGCGTGCAAAAGCTAGTATCTAATATTACTCAGTAATTTTCTTCTTTTTCTTTTTATAAGTTCCGACCGCATACTTGACTGTGTCCATAAAAGTTTTCTTGCCTTCGTCTATGGTTTCTTTGGCTTCACATACGGTAGTCTTGCCAACGCAGGCGAAGCTACGGGCAAAAGCTAGTAAATAACTAATAATAAACACAGTAATAAGCCAATTTATGAAAAGTTCAACTCTCCACCTCTATAGGACCGATCTGAAATACGTTTGTATTTGTGTGGTTTCGGCTTAAGCGGCCTGCGAAGCCTCGAGAACGTTAGAATGGGCGGAAAAGTAGAAATTGGAAGTCTAAAGCACGTAACGTTTCAGCACAGAAGGTTAGTTCCACCGAAGAAATTGCTGCACTAGCAGATACTGCAAATGATACAGGTACCTGCTTCGAACGAAAGAAAGAAATTTTTTTTTTTTTTGCTGAATTGCCAAAACGTATTAACAAATAACTAGTACCTACATTTAAAGAAAAGAATGCGCCACTTCCGAGCAAAACGGCCGACCTCTCAGCATAATAATAATATCCCAAAACTATCACACAACGCCGTCTAGTCCAAGCTAAGCAGAGCTTGTTATGAGTACTAGACAACTGATAAACATACTTATATATTTCTAAATCCTACTTCCTACTAACATTATAAATGCGAAAGTTTGTATGTATGGATGGATGTATGTATGGATGTTTGTTACTCTTTCACGCAAAAACTACTGAACGGATCTCGATGAAACTTGATACACGAGTAGACCATATCCCAGAATAACACATAGGATACTTTTTATCCTGGGATTATGTACGCGGGTGAAGCCGCGGGCAAAAGCTAGTACTTATATATTTCTAAATACATACATATTTTAGATAAAATTACATTCAGACACAGAACAAATGATCATGCTCATCACATAAACATTTATCCTGGGTGGGAATCGAATCCACGACCTCCGGCATAGCAGTCAGGGCCACTAACCACTAGACCAACAGGCCAGTCAAATAATGCCGAGACCACAACGCTAAAAGCGGCCAGTCTACGGCGCTGGTTTCCAGTGTCAGCCGAAACAGTGTAGACAAAGACGTCAGCACGGTGCTGTGTGCCAAACAAACTCCAATATGATAAATAAATAAATTCGTTGTTGAGAGCAGTGGTGGCCGAGTCGTAATGGCCCCGACTTACGAGTTGTAGGTCGCAGGTTCGAACCCCGCCAGGCGCATTACTTGGTGTAATTTATTTCATCACCACTGCTCTCAAAACGGTGAAGGAAAACATCGTGAGGAAACCGGCATGTCCTAGAACCAAAAATTCGAAGACATGTGACATCCACCAACACGCACTGGGCCCGCGTGGTGGATTACGGCCCATTCTTCATTCTAGGAAGAAAGGAGGCCTGAGTACCAGCAGTGGGAACATTAAAAAGGCTGATGATGATGATGATGAATTTGTTGTTATTCGTTTCGCTGTCCACAGTAGCCGACATAGCACTAAGAATCGCCAAACTTAAGTGGCAATGGGCAGCGCACATTGCTCATAGAACTGATGGCCGTTGGGGCCGAAAGGTTCTGGAATGGCGTCCACGTACCGGAAGACGTAGCGTTGTAAGGCCTCCTACAACGTGGGGGAATCCGATGGAAGCGATTTATTAATGCAATCCTCGAAGGCGCAAAAATTTGTTAACAGTCTAGTCTTAAAGACTAAATTAAAATGAGGCGGGAAGACCGCAGCAGGCAAATTGTTCCAGTCCCTCGATCTACGCGGTATAAACGACGAGCCAAAACGCTTTGTCTGAACCGTAGAGGTTTCAACAATGGAAGCGTGGATACTCGCCGTTCGTCGGTTTGTCCGATGGTAGAAATAAAATGGTGGAATCAAGTCATGCAATTCCTACGCACACTCTGAATTCGTCGTCTATGTGTGCATGCGTCTATCTTCACCGATTTTATAGAGTTACACTTCTGTACTCTATCTATGCTATGTCCATAATGTACTCTATAGTCGAATATAGCCCGTCTAGGGTGGGCTGCTCGCTTCGCAATGTGAATTGAGAGACTTTAGAGCTATAATTGTTCTGTGGGCGTATTATTGCTTTTAAGTTTTTGGTAGGCGCTTTGGATTCACCCTTTTGCTTTAAATGCGTTTACATCTGGGTTTATTGAGTTGGCGCAGTTTGTAAGAATAAAAATTTAGTGAAATAACAAGTCTTTTGAGGACTATGACTTCTATGGAGTCGATTAATGAGGTACCTACATAAAACTAGCCTGGAACCTGGGAAACAAATAGGACCTGGCATTTGGCGTCAAGTAAAGTGTGATTAAGTTTTTGGAGACGCAGATGGAAGATATTCTCTCTGACCAATTTTTGTATGTCTTGCGATGAAGTTATTTTTTTTTGTAGTGGGCAAATATCATCCAGTGACAACCACCACTCTTGGGCGGAGCGCGAGATAGTGTCAGACTCTTACTGACTAAAAACCCACCCTGTTGCTTCTCCCATATAGCGCTTTTTGGTAGCCGTTACGAAATAATTCGACACTATGTGTCCACACTTATTCATTCTAGTAACACTTTTTGGTCGCTGAGTGTACTTAGTTCCGTTGCTACGACTAAAAATGGGGAACAGTCGACACAGTAACATTTGGTTTTAAAGTTACGTTGCTGTGTGGTAACATTGTTCTTAGTCTACAACCACTTCTCAGAAATCATTCGTTCGTTCATTCGTTTTCGTTCTCCGTCTGTTCTGTTATTGACAAGTTAAAAAATAATAAGAAGAAAACATCAGCCATCACTGTTTATGAAGGTAAATTTTTATTCATACTTTAATTAGCTTATTTAGTTAAAATCTACATGGGAAATGAATTTCATTGTGTTATTTGTTCATATAGTTTGAAATTTTCAATGCGCCACCATAAAATTGTGATTTAACCTGTTAGTATGATATAAACATAATAGTTTTTATAAACTAATAATAGTTTTACTAACAAGTTTTTACATTCCCAGAGCTTGGAAGCTTTTGCTGTAATATATTTAATGGTAACTATATATATTATGGAACCAAAAATGAACCACAAAATAGTTAAATAATTAAAAAACCTAATTTTATTTAGAGAAAATATTCTAGTCACAACTGGTCAGGAAGTTACTAGACTATCTCGACATATGTCGACGTGAAACCAGAAGTAGTTACAAAGTTACCGAATTCACAAAATGGTTTATTGCGTCCAGTGATTCTCAAACAATTGGACAGGCCTGCATAATATCAAATTATGTTTAGTATAGTACTACGATCAGCTAGCTATGACAACAGACGTCATGCTTCCACAGTGTAGCTTCACAAGAAATTACACAGTGGAACTGCCGAGCAGAGAGGATTGGGCAAGCAACCTCATTACTTGCAAGGCTGGAAGCCTGATCTGGTTTACAGACGGATCCAAAATGGGTGAGAATGTAGGATGTGGAATATTTGGCATTAGCCCGAAATTCAGCAAAAGCTTGAATCTGGGTAAATATGCCACCATATTCCAAGCGGAGGTATACGCCATTATAGAATGTGCGGAAGCCAACCGTCAACGAAACTACATAAATCAATTAATTCTGATTTACTCAGATAGCCAGGCAGCTCTTAACGCCTTGAACTCGAATACAATAAATTCGAAACTGGTAAAAGACTGCGTTAACAAACTAAATGACCTGGGGCAAAGGAATAAAGTTATTCTGAGATGGGTACCGGGTCATTCTGGAATTACTGGCAATGAAAAAGCCGACGAACTTGCAAGGACTGGGGCTCAGGGTCATCAGATAGGACCAGAACCTTTCTGTGGTATCTCAAAGAACCAGGCCATGCAGACCCTTAAGGGCAACCTATTTGGCGATTCAAAAAAGCACTGGTTGTTACAACCAGGACTGCTACACGCCAAATCTCTAATAGAAGGCTACTCACAAAAACGAACTGCCGAGCTTCTTGAGCTTAGCAGGACGAACATTTGTGCGATAGCCCGCGCCTTAACCGGGCACTGCAAATTAAACAGGCACCAATTTCACATGAAACTGAGTGACACTGATGTTTGCAGGTACTGTAATCAGGAGAGGGAGACGCCTAAGCACCTGTTGTGTGAATGTGGGCCCCTTATCCACAAACGGAGTATCCATCTGGGTCGACACATTATTCGCCCGGAGGAGATTAAAACTCTCAAAGCTAGGAGTATTCTAGACTTCCTGGAAGCCTCCCGGCTAAAAGAGTTACTCTAACAAGGTGGCGAGTCACAATAGATCTTTTAGGTCGCAGTGACTACATCTCCTACACTATGGGAGATGCATAGCCCCTTTTCTTCAAAAAATAATAATAGTATAGTACTAACTAAAGAGGGCTCGTCCCACCTTATATCGGTTTTGCCTAGTACATGGGTACTGGGCAACTTTTTATTTACATCTGCATTATGTTACTCCAACAAAGGAGTGTTTAAGTGGTGGCTACTGGGATTACACACTGTATATTGGTATCTTTATAAATTATCTGCCTTTGACTACAGTGCGCGGCATAAAATAATGATTTAAAACGTCCTGTTTTGCTTTTAGCTCTGCAATGAAAATAATCTAAATAATGAAAACAAATTAACTCTAGCCATTGTACATTTTAACAGATGATACGCCAGACACAAAAAATCGTTCTATTAAAGCACCGAAAACAGTCCTCTCTGATGTAAAAATAAGCAACAAGACGACCGATTCAAAACATGAGACTAAAATGATGAATGTAAGTTCTGACGATCTACTTCTATGTCAAGTTTTCGAACAAAATGAGGAGTGCAACAAAATTACAAACAGTGATTAAACTAATTATTTATTTAATATTTTATTGATATAAATTATAAGTAGATAAGTTAAAGTTTAAAATGGTGAAAGGTATAACTCCATCGCATGCAGAAGACAATCAGCTGCAGCAAACCCTGACGCCATCATAAATTTTACCGAAAAAATTAGTTATTTTGTTCTCTTTGCCAGACGAAAAAAAAACTATGAATATAAACAACTTTTTGTGTCGGACCAACATCCAACACGCAAAAAATCAGCTGTCACATACATTTTGGTGTAGTACCTAGGCATTAGAATTATGTATGGAAAGCAGATTTTTTTCAAGGAGAATAGTGGATAATAGGTACTTTCATCTGGCAAAGGAAGAAAAACAACAAAAAAAAATCGGTGGTTTCCAACAGGTGACTGTCTTTTACACGCGATAGAATTATAACTATGTATCTGAAAGTTTGTAATTGTTTATTGACGAGTTACGTTTGTATGTTTTTTTTTTAAATATTTTTGATAATTTGTGTTAATTTTTTAAAAAGATTTATCTGATTGAGTCATATTATTATTATTGGTTTTATTGTTTTAATTTGTTTTTTTTTCTCTCCAAATGTTGTCAATACTGGAATAAACACCATTTGAGAGTTGGAAACCATACATGTAAGTTTACATTTGACATCATTTAGATTGTATTTCTTTAATTCTTCAAGTTCGTAGGGAAGTAATGTTGCATAAATATTTATATGGGAAGAATTAACCCTTCAGATACCGTCAATTAGAGACACAATAGTAAGACAATAGATGCGCGGCCACCGGGTGTCGCTTGGGGATTTATGAATTAAATGGTCGCTCAAAAAAATTACATTTGTTTTTTATATTCCTTCCAACGATTTGTATGTTTCCTTGATCAAAAGTTGCAAATTTCACTTCTACGATATTATTATCGATAGTTAAAAACCATTTATCTTTAATGTATTTTAATTACCATTTTACTTTAGTTATATTATGCCATTAACGAAGCTCACAAACATAAGTCGAAATGATGTTGTCACGATAGAGCTATGTTAAACGCTTGATTTACCAAACATAATACACCCAAATTGACTTACAAAAAATAACTGGCTACTACTCATACTATGGTTAAATATGTGCTATAATAATATTTCAAGTTGTTTCATTATTTTGTTCAAAAAAAGCATACAAAGATGCGCTAATAGTTTGCCGCGGGTGAATTTTTACAAGACTCCAGCCTTAAGGCATTTTGAAGAATCTGGTACCTTAATGCCCATTGCTGAATTTGGTCTTTTATATTCATTGAATGTATTTCGCTGTCAGAATCAGACGATTCTTCAGTTTCTGCTGCGGAACTGCTGGTATCCAGCAGCTCACTGACATCACATATATTATGAAAGGTCACAACTGCATCTAATTTCACGTTTGACATTTCGGAAGTTGGTCCACCGGCACTAGGCTGTTTGGAACTAAACTGCACAGCATCAGGCATTACAGAACGATTTTCTTGAATTTTAAATGATGAAGACGTTGCATTAGGTATGTGGTCTGGAAAATATTAATTTTGAATTTAAAGGCTGACCTAAACTTAAGTTATTAATAAAATTAAAATACCCACCAAAATTTTATTTGTAACAATTTAATTTTACTTACTTGGAGATAGATATTGTAGAACCAATAATTTGTTAACTTTTCTGTAGAAAGTCGATGTGAGACGGAATCTTTTCGGTTCTTTACTCATTTTCAACTGCAATCATTTGATCACTTCTCGAAACAGTTTTAGAAACAGTGACTTTTAATTCACGTTTCAGTAATATATTGTTCAGTAATAATGACGTAACATTACGACACTTCGTGTAAATTTAAACTTTAAGTAATTATTCTAGTAGCATGGTGACCACGCCGCTACCACACATTTTTACTCGATTGTACACATGTTACAAACTAAACACGAAGTGTTTAAAAACAAGTCTACACAAATGTTTACGTTACGTGTGAACACAAATACTACTTCAAGTTACTGAAATGTTTTCCGGTCAAATTGTGTACGAACTATTACTACACATAGAGACCAAACCCCACACAGTCACCATGTTTCGTAACAGTTACGAAACTGTTGCGACTTGTTACATCTCTAACATATCTGCGACCAAAAAGCGCTATATGGGCTAGCTTTCATACCGGGGCTCGAACTCCCTTTCGGATAACCCTGGCCCTAGTAGGCTTCGCCCGTTACACCCATGCGAAGCAGGGTTGGCTTTCTTTTATAAATGATTTAAACTAGTGCTTGACTGCGATCTCACCTGATGGTAAGCTTGAAGACATCTAAATTATAACCGGCTGATATTTACTGTCTGATTTGACGGCGTCAGTTCACGAACTTACAGCTCAATAGGCCTGGAAAAAAAGTGTGTCATCTTTGTGATTGGAATATTTCAGTGATTCATTTGGAACATCGGCTCAAAAGATACAAACCGAACTATTATTATATTATTTGGAACATCGGAACAATTGGAAAATCGGCTCAAAAGATACAAACGGAACATTTGAAACATCGACTCACAAGATGTTATGAATCGTGATCTGCACACTATAAGTTTTATTTTATTTAATTTTAGAATAATATAAAGGAGTGATTTGAGAATAATATAAAAGAGATGATTTTAGTTCCGTTTGTTAATTATATTACACTATTTACCACGGTTTAATTTGAATTTTAAAAACATTTCTGATCACATAAAGTGAAGTGTGTTCCAATTGTTCCAAACAGTTCCAAATGATGCATTTAAAATTAAACATTACTGATGTTCCAATCTATAGGAACACTAAGATGTTTCGAAACAGTGAGTCAGTTCAGTAAAGCCTACAGCTCAACCAATTTGAAGGGAAACTGAATGATAGTTTTTTTTTTCGAATAAACTAGTGCTTGACTGTAATCCCACCTTATTTTTTTTTTCTGTCGACGGGGAAAATCATCATTGACGAAACCCGCTCTTGGGTGGAGCGGGAGACAGTGTCAGAGTCTTACTGACTAAAAACCCCGCGCCGTTCCTTCTTGCCTTCATACCGGGGCTCTAGTTTCCTTTCGAATAACCCCGACCCCGGTAGGCTTCGACCCAGATGGGCCCCTCCTGTTGCTGACAACTCCTTGAGACTGTAATCCCACCTGATGGTAAGCAGTGATGCAATCTCTGATGGTGAGGCGCACTAGTTTATTAAAAGCCTATTCACTGTAGCCTTTTTAATCGGCCCAAATTATAATCGGACGGGAAGACTACAGCAGGCAAATTGATCCATTCCTTCGACGTACGTGGTATAAACGACGAGGCCATCTATAGTAACATACTTAAATACCTCAATAGTGCTGGTGCTGCTGCTTCTGCTGCCGAGACCCTTAAACGGCGCAAATACTGTAACCTTATTGGTAATTACAGTTTTGAGCCGTTTGGGGTCGAAACGCTTGGTTCATGGGGTCCGAGTGCGCGTCTCCTTTTCAAGGATATTTCACGCTGACTGATCGACACTTTACGTGACCAGAGGGCTGGCTCGTTCTTTGCCAAAAGAATTAGCATTGCCATTCAACATGGCAATGCTGTCAGCCTTCTGGGCACATTTCCGGATGACAGCGATGTAGAGGAGTACTTTGACGCCTGAGCGTGCTTTGTCTTTTTGTATTATATTTATGTACATAGTTAGGTTTTAGTATAAATATTTAATTTAGTATTAACATTTTTCTTTTTAATGTACATATGTAACAAATCAAATTAAATAAAAGAAAGAAAAATTATTTGTGCTCGCCACTCCAAATACCTCAATATTAGTTTCATATCCAAATTCATAACCGAACACATTGTTAACACACGTTCGCTCGTAAAAGACGGGAACATTTTCGATACGCAGGGCTCCCTCAGAGGGAGCAGGGAGGGACTCACTCCATACGTTATGATATAAATTATTGAAAAGTCCCGCAATAAGCTCGTTGTCCTGTTGGCGACATGTTGTAGGAATGTACGAAGTTGCGAATATACTGCTTGTAACAGTCTGTTCGGGATAAGGATTCAGCTGACTTCTGTGTTTTGCGCGTGACGGTGTGTGTGTGTGAGAGGATTCAATTGAGTTGCCAGCTCAAAAAAATTAGGTGGATTTACTATGTTAAAACGACCCATCCCCACTCGTTAATCCAAAATCAATGTTGAAATGTTTTACGTTTCATCTGACACAATGTTTGATGATGGTAACGCAAAAAAAGAGAGATAACTTTGTTTGCATTCAGAAATTCCGCCATTCGCTCGAATATTTCAAAAAATTTGTTCCATGAAATACCAGTACATTTTTGAAAAACATGTCGTGATTCAGAATCTTAATTAAATATGAAAGGTTTGTATTTTTTTTTTATGTATAGGACAAAGTTCACGCAAAATAGCAGATTTTCAGAGGTTTTTACTAGATTAGTCTTACACAAATGATTTGATCTCTATAAAAACCTAGATAATATCCACAATATATCTGTGTTTCCAAAATATTTAGAGAAATATGTGTAATAAAGACATAAACACGTAAGAGCGTTTGTATGAAAATGTACCATTGTGGTCATTTCTGCTTGATCACTTAAAAAATATTTTACTTGAATCCTTCGGGTCGTAGCGCCAAACCAAACCTTTGAAGTTTTCGTTTCGAATGTAACCAAAAATGAACTTAGCGGTGGTTAGGCAGAAGTGTCTTTGATGATACCTCGGGAAGGACGCTCTTAAATGTCGACGAGCTCGTGGCAATTGTTTTTAAACTTTTCCTCACACTAGGTGTTCGAGCGCGAGCTTCCGCTAAGCTCGATAGATGGCGTTGTACCAATTCCTGAACCGCAATGTTAAGATTCTCCTTGAATATGTTGGGTAAGGTCTTACTTTTTTGTACTCAGATTTGGCAAAAAATATTAAAACTCACAGATATGATTATTTTTTGAATAGTTATTAAATTGGCAAGACGAAAAAAAATCGATTAAGTACAATTTTTTTTTTGTGAACCATCCAAAATGCGATCGACCATGATGATCCATATATACTCGTATTTATGATGCCATGGCGTCAACTTTACAGTAAGCCCACAAGCCGGTGTCCTGTCAGGTCACCAAAAGTTGACTTACAAATTTTCATTTGGTAACCAACGATTGGCAAAAATATGGTTCGCTATTTCACCATTATACAACAAGTTTTCCAAATTATACTTTACAAACAAATCACCAAATAAACTTTTGTTTAATAATGTGTAATATTTTTTTATTTTTTTTGTCGACGGGGAAATCATCTTATGACAAAACCCGCTCTTGGGTGGAGCGGGAGATACTGTCAGACTCTTACTGACTAAAAACCCCGCGCCGTTCCTTCTAGCCTTCATACAGGGCTCTAGTTTCCTTTCGGATAACCCCGAACCCGGTAGACTTCGACCCAGCTGGGCCCCTCCTGTTGCTGACAACTCCTTGAGGCGCGCGGGAACAATGCGCGCCGTCGACGTCTTGGCTCGGTCCGGACAGTAACCGGACGATCGGACAGCGAGCTACCCATGGCTCGCTGTCCACGAGTCCGCATCTACGGTGGCTGGAAATCGGGATTGGAATCCCGGCGGCGGCGGCGGCGGCGAGGGCGCCGTTGCCTGAAGCGGTCGGCCTCCTCCTTTGCTAGCATTACCGCTTCGCAGATGGTGGCGACCGCCTGCCACTCCTCCTCGCTCCGGACCATAGCCTGAACCAAGGCCAGGCGCGAGAAGTCTCCGCCGCCGATCGCCCCCACGAGGGCACGGCGGTGCTCCGCCCAAGCAGGGCACACCTCGACTGTGTGCTCCACGGTGTCCTCCGGGCGTTTCGCACAGTGGTGGCACCCGGGCGTCTCTTCCGCTTGAATCCGATGCAGGAACCTCCCGAACTTGCCATGTCCGGTGAGGACCTGCGTCATGCAGAAGGTAAGGACGCCGTGAGGTCTTTCCAGCCACGCCTCAAAGAGGGGACTTACCCATAACGTGTAATTTGACAAACTATTCAAGTTTTATTCATTTGGTCTCGAATCAACCAATTATTCGAAAAATATGAAATACCTAAATCTCTCTATACTAACTTATCCTTCGTACGGTTGAGACAACAAACACAGCGAAGTTCACGAAGAGCAATTTTTTAGTTCTACCCAAGACAAGAACGAAGCTCGTCAAAACTACATTTTCCAATGCAGGCGCAGATATTTATAATAAACTACCGACGACCGTTAAAAATGTAAGCTCCTATAACACTGGTCTACACTGAAATTTTTCCAGAGTATTTGATTTCAGTAAAATTAAGTGTGCTTATAACGAAAATATTACTGGTTCCTTTCTAGCAGCTCTGGTTCTAGTCTTACACGGAGGTTAAAAATGATTACAAAATATTAGTTTTCTTCCTACTTTAATTATTATTGAAATAGTTGCTGTGGTTGTGAAAACGTTTTTTATAAGATTTTTATGAATGTTGTGCCTGTATAGATACCGACAAACATCCTAGCAGAAACCGACGGATGTGAGACGCACAGGAACGTTCGTTGTGGCGACGCTTGGGGGAGGCCTATGTCCAACAGTAGACGCATATCGACTGAAATGGTTTGCGCGCCCCACACCAGGTCTGCGGTTCACTTTGTGGAAGACTTTCCAATGCTGCGTCTTCAGGTACTTCAGTACCTGAATACATCGACCATCTGTTCTGCGAGCAATATGCCACTGTCACTTAATCTCTTCAGATACCCGACCCAAGACACAATACTAAGACAATGACAGCGCGAACGCCGGCGTTCGCTTGGGTTTAAATTAATGTTTGGCGATCCTTCGGGATATGTCGGTAACATCGATTTTCCTGCGGATATCTTCATTTTTGATGTGATCACTCATAGAAATTCTGAGCTTAGCCTTTTTCAGTAAAATTATACATAACTGAAAGTAAAAAAATTTTTTTGAATATGAGTTAATTGGGATGGAGGTGACATATTTTTTAAGGTTACCTTCCGGGATGAAAGGGGAAGTGGGGTCTTTTCCTTCCGCGCTGTACACTTATGCGTTTACATACATCTAATTTACTTCGTCTAACAATCTGTGTTCTCCTTATGATAAGGGTAATTGCCTCCCCAGGCTCGTCTCTATCTCGAGTACAGTAATGAGGCCTTTTTATATAGGTACCCACCCCTCCCGTAACCTCCTCTCCCCTTCCAAGTCTGTCCTCCTCACCCCTGATGCACAGATTAGCGGATTAGTGTATAGCTGAAGTATTCTTTTGTAGTAATAGCTTCAGGACTGGTTGTTAGAATGTGAATTCAACTAGATTGGTCATACATTTTTCATTACTCATACTCTGAAAGTAGGGCTAATGTTGCCTGAGGAGCGGGCTGAAAGTTATACTTTTCACTCCTAGGGAGTTTTACTTTCAACTGACACCTGTCAAATTGTTACAAAAAAAAAACTGGTTCTATCTTCACATTTCTACTAACCCACCCCGTTCCTTCGTGCCTTCATACCGGGGCTGAGCTACCTCTCAAAACTAACCCTGGCCTCAGTAGGCTTCGAACCAGCTGGGCCCCTGCTGACTCTGAAAATAGTTCAAACAAAAATCCTAGATCATGCAATTACTTACAAAAATGGTTAAAGCTTTGCATACCTCAAGATGCATGAAAGGCGGTGGTGTCTCAACGTTTTTCTGGGTTCTAAACTGGGCATGTTCCAATGTTTATTAACCGACTTCGAAGAGGAGGAGGTTCTATGTTCGGCTGAATGTATGTTTTTTTACCTTATAGACATTACTGATACCCCTTACCTCGAAAAGCACGTGAAACTGTTGGTTCAGTTTGTCATTCTTTGACAGTTGTTACATCTGTAAATATCCACCTGTAAATCTGGCACCTGACTACCTAGTCAAGCCACTGAGAATTCCGTACAAGTTACAATTCGCGAATGGAGTTTCAAAGATTTTTCCGAATTGCAAAATAGGATCTTTTTGTGACGTTGGTAACAACAAATTGTTTTCAGGTTTATTCCTGGACCAGTGCCATATAAAATATATAATATAATATATTCCACAACTATCACACAACGCCGTCTAGTCCCAAGCTAAGCAGAGCTTGCATTATGGGTACTAGACCACTGATAAACATACTTATATATTTCTAAATACATACATATTATAGATAAATTACACCCAGACATAGAACAAATGATTATGCTCATCACACAAACAATTGTCCTGGATGGGAATCGAACCCACGACCTCCGGCTTAGCAGTCAGGGTCCCTAACCACTAGACCAACAGGCCAGTCAAAATTATATGACCTTGCTTTATGTCAAATTTAAGGATTCAGGGTGAACGGGACCTTTGAAAGTATCAAAATACACGGTTTTTGCAACTTAATTGGCCGTACATTTTTAATTCGTTAATTTAGAAGTTTGATTTTTTCACAGCTTCAATGGTTCGCAAATTTGAGTATATGGTTTTAATTTCAATCCGGTACCTCCACGGGTTCTTGAGATAAAGGGTCTTGACTGACAGACGGACGGACAACAAAGCGATCCTATAAGGATTCCGTTTTTTCCTTTTGAAGTAACCCTTAAAACAACAGTTACGTACCTCAATTTTTTTTTTCATAAAACCGAGTCATGTACTCCTAAATAGTTTATTTTCTTTATAGTTAAGTTTCTAGTTACACGACTGGCCAAGAAAAGAACTTTTATGTTTTATTTTTTTATATTCGCAGTCTGCTGATAACTTTCTTATGAAAAAAAAAAAGAGGTGACATCATAAAAGGAGATTCTACACACATTTTTGTCAGAAAAAAAATGCTGTAACTTGCAAAAATACCACTTTGAGAGCCGTTATTACAATACGAGTGACCCCAATCGACTCATAAGGATTACTCCTATTCGTAAAACGATGGGATGACCATAATCTTCACAAAAGTGGTCTGGATCGCTGACGTTGCGCGGACAACACAATAAATCTCCGGCGGGATAATCCCGATTCGGGCTGACTGCAAAAGGCTTTGTGTGTTAGGGTATGATATGATGTATCCATTGAGGTGCCTTCACTGCTTACAGTAAGCTAGGCTTTGCGAAACCAATTTTAGAACGTTGCAGATGTTCAGTTTTCGGCAGGTTGCGTTAAAATTAAAAAAAATAATTTTACAAGTTTTTATTTAGTTTCACCTGACCCGATGTTTGTTTGTCATCAAATCTTGTAAATTAAATTTGACCCACTTCCCGGTTACCGATTGAGCTGAAATTTTGCGTGCATATGAAAATCAGATGACAATGCAAAATTATTATGACAAGGAGCTGATCTGATGATGATGATGGTACCGGAAGGTGACTATAGGAACTTGGTAGTTAAATGACACAACCCCATCGAGTTTGGGCTCGTCTTGATGAGGTATGGTTGTTCTAATATTGTTTTTTTATGAACCTTTACGCAAAAAGGCAAAAATTAAAAATGTTTGATTCAGTACATAAAAAAACCATACCATCACATATACTCGTAATTAGTCATTAATCCAAAAGTACTGATTGTTAAGGTTCATAAAGACAATAATAGAACAACCATACCTTGCTTAGTTGCAGCCATGATGCACTTCAATTAAATATGATGATTACTTGCAGAAATAAATGTTTCTCTACTATACTCACGAGCGTTATCGCATATAGAATTATATGGGTATAGAGTAAACTTTGAGCTGATGCACTGGACAGCAGAGCAGGTACCTACTGATTTAATATTTGTAGAAATTATGTAACACATTCTTAAGTCTACCCTTACATAGTTTATTTTTTTTAATATTCATATTTTGAAAATCGAGTTCTGAGCACTACGTTGTATGGTCGGGTCCCAGTGTGCGCTGCGCAAACGAAGACATTTTTTGTTCCAGTTAACGACACCGAACACTATTTGATCGTCATGAGTATGTGTTAAGTGGAAGCAACTGGACACATAAAATGTTTACGTATGCGCAGGGAGGGGATGATTTCATACTGATCCGTGAATTAATTTTCTTGCTTATCATGCTACACTGCCTTCGATAAGACCGCTCATTATACACTTGTTATTTTGACTATGACTGGCCTGTTGGTCTAGTAGTTAGTGACCCTGACTGCTATGCCTAAGGTCGTGGGTTTGATTCCCACCCTAGACAAATGTTTGTGTGATGTGCACGATCTGTCTGCAGTATGGGTGTAATCCCACTAAAATTATAAATGCGAAAGTTTGTATGTATGGATGGATGTATGGATGTTTGTTACTCTTTCACGCAAAAACTAATGAACGGATCTCGATGAAACTTGGTACACGAGTAGACCATATCCCAGAATAACACATAGGATACTTTATAACCTGGGATTATGTACGCGGGTGAAGCCGCGGGCAAAAGCTAGTTTATTTATAATATTGATGTATTTGGTATTTAATAAGTATGTTTATTAGTTAACGAAAAAAAAAAAACAACTTCACCATACAAAATTAAAAACTTGATTGCATAGTTTATATGGAGTGGCCTATTCTTTTTTCGATTCCAAAAAAAAATCTTGTGGAATGTAGTTCAGTTTTGTCTACTGAGCAAGCCCTTAAAGTTTGAGGGTTGGGTTGGTTGGAGGAGGGAGGGTTGTTCACACCCTGTACAAAAGAGAAACTGACGTGAACGTGATACTTTGCACAAATCTTATTTTTATAACGGGCACTAAGAGAGGATTTTCTAAAATTCAACCCTTAAGAAACGGTAGCAGGGCCCAGCTGGTCGAAGCCTACCGGGGCCAGGGTTAGCTCCGAAAGGTAGCTCAGCCCCGCTATGAAAGGCAAGTAGAAACGGGGCGGGTTTTTTTAGTCAGTAACAGTTTGACACTATCTCCCGCTCCGCCTAAGGGCGGGGGATGTCATTTGGATAATTTTTACCCTAGAAGCAAGTAGTTCTTAGTAATAGAATGAATTTCGTTATAATTTAGACAACTGCACGACCACAAGTGCGTAAAAAACACAATTCACGGCCCGGTACTAGAGTAAATAAATAAAAATGGCGATCATTTTTCACAATTGCCAAAATACCGTCGATACATGCATTCCGTGAGTTCCGGTGTAGTGACAGGGCGCGCCGGAAGTGGACACGCAGCGCTGGCCACATCCGGCGGCCATAACTGTCGCCATTCGTCACATCCTGGCCCCGATATTAACGCGAGCTACTGATTGACGTAAACCTTTATATTGCACATTCAATATTACTATTTTTATGTCGGGTTTTATCTGTCGAGTCTGTTACATGTTACGTTGTAAAATTCCGTGAAGAGGTAGATGGAGGAAGGACACACTTATTTTTTCATATATATACTAGCTTTTGCCCGCACGGCTTCGCTCCCGCTCTTCCCTACTATACCCTACTCTACCTTACTCTATCCTACTCTACTCTATTCTACCCTACTCTACCCTACTCTAGCCTACTATAGCCTACTATACCCTACTCTACCTTACTCTACCCTAGGTACACTACTCCACTCTACACTACTCTACTCTATACTACTCTACCCTACCAAACTTCACATAAACCATCTACTAAATAGTCGGAACAAAGCCTAAAAATTTGGTTTGGATAGGTGAGCCCGTTCTTGAGTTATAAAATAACAACGAAAAGTGGCATTGATTTTTATATATATAGATATAAAGATATATATATTATTGATATAAACTATTGCTTGTCTGCGATCCCAACTGATGGTAAGCAGTGATGCAATCGTTGATGGTGAGGCGCACTAGCTTATTAAGAGCCTATTCACTCTAGCCTTGAAGGCGCCTACATTATAATGGGACGGGAAGACCGCAGCAGGCGAATAGTTCCAGTCCTTCGATGTACGCGGTATAAACGACGAGCTGAAACGCTTGGAGCACTTGTTTTGATTACTCACTTTTCTTGAGGCAATCATGCTACAAATTTTCAAGGAACAACTCTCTTTTAAACAGTTTTTAGAATAGTAAATGAAATCTATTCTATATCCAGAACTATTTCAATGAAATAAAACTAGTGAAGCTGACCTAGTCTAGTGAAACAGAACTATTCTAGTTAAACTAAACTCATCATCATCATTTCAGCCGAAAGATGTCCATCTATTGGACATAGGCCTCCCCTAAAAGCCACCATAATGAACGGTCCTGTGTCTCGCATTCATTGGATTCCCGCAACCCTTATCAGGTCATCGGTTCACCTTATAGGTAGTCTTTCAACGTAACTTCGTAACTAAACTATTCTAGTTAAACTAAATTATTATTGTGGAACTGAAAGTTACCAATTTTCTACAGCGGGGTTAAATTGTGTGACGGAAGAAGACATAAATGCATAAGCATATGTCGTCTTCAGTCACACCTAAGGCTTTATTGTCTGTCTATCAGACTTTTTGGTAGTTCAAAAGATTAGGTATTTAATAGTACACTAATGTTCCATCAAAACTCCGTTGACAAATTTTTAGTTAGCTACCAAATGTATTGTATATTATTTTATACCACCAGTAGCGGTTAGTAGCAGCAGTATTTTATAAACACCCGCTTCTCAAACATTTGTCTAGTAATTGTTTCTTTTTATAAATATTTCGGATGATATTTAAATCATTTATACATTTTTCATTTTGATTTATTTTGCACTCCAAGCGGCTTCACCCACGTGATAGCAGAAAATTATCCCAAGGGAACATACTTCCTGGATAAAAAGTATCCTATGTCCTATTCCAGGACATGGTCTATCCGTGTACCAAGTTTCATCAAAATCGGTTTTGCCATTTAGGCGTAAAGACGTAACAAACAAACAAATAAACTCAATTTCGCTTATCAATTATGATTAGAAAAAGCTACAGCAACAAATGAAAATCGCATAAAGGATCAGATCGCATCAGACGCAAAATACCATCATTGCTAATTATTACCACTCTTAAATTTTTAATGTTCTTGTTTAAACAAGAACATTAAAAATACGACAGCTCTGTTGGTCTCGTAGTTAGTGGCCCGGATTGCAATGCCGGAGCTCGTGGGTTCGATTCCCACCCGGACCAATGTTTGTATGATGAGCACAAATCTGCACAATCATTTTTTCTGTATCTGGGTGTAATTTATCTATAATATGTAAGTATTTAGAAATATAGTATGTTTATCAGTTGTCTAGTACTCATAACACAAGCTCTGCTTAGTTTGAGACTAGACGGCTTTATAGTTGTGCAATATTTAAAAATATATTAGCAGAACGAAAGTGATGATCAAAGCATGTTCTATTGACCTTCACATTTCCACAAGCACTTTAAATCCGTCATTAATATTATAGTATGATATACATAGACTTTTTTTGTCGATGGGGAAAATCATCTTATGACAAAATCCGCTCTTGGGTGGAGCGGGAGATAGTGTCAGACTCTTACTGACTAAAAACCCCACCCCGTTCCTTCTAGCCTTCATACCGGGGCTCGAGTTTCCTTTCGGACAACCCCGGCCCCGGTAGGCTTCGACCCAGCTGGGCCCCTCCTGTTGTTGACAACTCCTTTAGGCGTGCGGGTACAGTGAACAGTTACCGGACGATCGGACAGCGAGCTACCCATGCCTCGCCGACCGCGAGCCCGCGGAGATACATAGATGAAATCTCTTCCCTCATCTGTTATTCGATTATGATAAATATTATGTGCTAGATAATGCATTTATTAAGACAATCCGAATAGGTTGCCTAGCTGAATCTGGTGCCAATGATGTCAAACAATAAAATTTGTCTGAGATCGCGAAAATTTTGATATTTTCGAATTTAACCAAATACTTACAAATCGAGTTCTATCGTTACTAATAGCGTCTATTAGACTAAAAAACACTAATGAACCAAAAAAAGTCGATGAAATAGCAGATAACGGTAAATTATGGCCATTTACTCACATCTTTTAGCGAGGCAACCCTTCTATTTGCTCCAAAAAAAAAGGAGGCAACCTATAGTTTTTCAGTTCCTTGGGGCAAACTCTTTCAGCTGATGCTCGACTTTGCCAAATAACAAATGGTAATTGATGTCAAAAATTTAATAATAAATTTTATCGTTTAACATCATTGGCACCAAATTTTGCTAGGCAACCTATGCGCAATGTCTTAATGAACGCATTATCTAGCATATATAGTACAACGTGTGACATTAAAATGCGCAAAACCGCAGACACCTGTTTGATTTTTAATTTATTTGACCTATTTCTGTGAGTTTTTTTTTAAATTTTTCAAGGTATAATGTGCTGTTTTAGTTTATTTAAAATTCATATCTGCATCGAAATAAGAACTTTTATCATCCCGCATATAAGAAAATTTGATTGGACTGCAACCATTTGGCATTTTACCTACGAGTATTTGGGCAGGTTTGCGCACTTGACCTATTAATAAATAGAAAGTGCAAAATTTTTAATGACCAATTTTTTGAAAAATGTGACCGTGTTAAAACGTGATTTAATTGATTCTGCTCTTTATTCCGATCAAACTATTTTCAGGTTTTGCGTATTTAACGTTACACTTTGTATAACATTTATCATAATCAAATAACAGATGAGGGAAGAGATTTCTTCTATTGGATCTTAGATCATTACAAACGTGTACCTACAACGATACTTGGTCACCATTTCGACTCAAATTTAAGCGACCGAAAAAATGATTCAAAGAAAAAAAGGAGGTCTGGTTCCGTAAAAGACAATTTTCGTGAGCCCATTGTGATACACAATCGAATTTGAATTTTCTTCTTTCCACTTCTCTAAGACCACTGACAAAGGGACGCATTATTTTTTATGATTATTTCTTTTATTTTATTGTCCGTCACAATGGCTGTGTTTTCAGACAGCTGGCGGGAAATTCAACGTAACTTCCGGCGGTTAGGGATGGGACATCAATGCCGGTTATTTTTATCGACAATATAAAAAAAAAACTTTGCTTCGTGGGTGCGTTCACACATATTTAAACTCACATATTCAAGACCCGGACTCGGAACACATATCCCAAAACTATACAAATGTTGGCTCCGTGCGGAAATCGAACCCATGACACGTAGTGCAGCAGCCTATCGCTCAGCTACTTTGATCTTGTTGTTTTTTTACAACCATAATTTTTCAAGGATAAGGTTATGATTCAAGAACACGACTTTTCGTTTTTTTTTTTTTGTGTAGGTATATGTTTTTGTAATGCTTATAAACGCAATTTTCTTCCTTTTTTTTATTTATGCTAAAATAATATATAGTATACCAGTGGCGAAGCGTGAAATATTGAGAGAGGTAAGCCGGAGCAAAAAAAATGCTTGCCTACTCCGAGCGCGGGCACGCAGTCTTGAGTCCTTACCGAAAATCTGTGATTGGCATCCTGGCTTTAGTCTTGTATTGGCAGATGTATCTTCAGTCCACTTTTACTATACGTGTAAGCACTGAGATATTGAAACAGTGTCTTGCAAGTAGAGTTGCCAGGTCCTGGAACTGAAAAGCCGGAAAATCTATCCTATTTAGCCGGATGTTTGGTCAAAAAGGCCGACATTTTTTTTTAGGCTAATAAAATTCATGAAATCTTTTTAAATTCTAATGAAAATACCATAAGATTAAGTGATATTATTGCTACACTATTCCATATCCACTCTGCTTGTAGCACAAGCAGCGATACAAGGTAAGGCAAAACTCTAATGACAATTCTAAACAAAATGGTCTTTAAAAAGCCTAACAAAAGCCAAAAATGCTCAAATTTGGCCCGACACGCCACTTAAAAGCCTGACTGTCCGGCTTTATCCGGACGCCTGGCAACGCTACTTACAAGCATAATAGAAGTGGCTTTGATAAAAGCCGTTTGTGGTGAAATGATGATATGATGTAAATTAAACAAAACTTAATCGACTAAGTACTAATAATACTACTTATACTCTAAAGCTATTCGTCTATTCTTTCTTACAAAGTGCGCTAAGACATTATCATTAAAGCCGGGAAGATTCTTAATTTTTAGTAAAGAACGTTTTTCTATAGAAAGAATGGCTAGATCAGATAATCGTTCTTGTTTTTGAGCATTGCGCATGTTGATATTTATTGTAAAGGCATATATTAAAATGTTTAAAAAAACCAGCTCTGAGAAGAACTTTTGCGTAGGTGTAGTTTTATGAACGAAATCTAAAAAAAATCGCACGAAAATTATTAGACTTCGCGCACGACCTTTCTCATAGATATAAACTCCTCCCGCACGCGCACTCCCGGGCCCCGCCTTGGTGACGCTTGGGTCGTGCAGCATAAATCGTAATATTTTAATTTCGCCATAACTTCAAAACCAAATGTCCAATTTTAATCATTCAAAGACCAAATATTATCTACATAAACTGTACTTAGTGATGAAATAATTTATTTTGATAAGGGTTAATAGCATGAGTAAAATAAATGCGTTTAAATGTAGTCCAAAAAAAAATCAAGATTATTAGATAAAAAAATGGTTGTTGTGCCTCACTCGACATAGATAGGTATACTGTTACGCGGACTTTTTTGTAGATATTTATAAGATCTACAATTAATTAGAACATTTTACGGTTCTATCTTTAAGAGTTTAGGCAGCGTACGCAAAATAAGTAACGTTTCTGGTTGATTTTTTACACCTTGTGTCCGAAAAACCCAAATATGTTACGGAACCCTATTTTTTTCCAAAATAAAATTTAGCCTATGTTACTCGTGGATAATGTAGCTTTCGAGTGGTGAAAGAATTTTTAAAAACAGTCTAGTAGTTTTTAAGCCTATTCAATAAAACTCTATCAAATAACTCGAAAAAAAACCGGCTTGCCGGAGTGCTATAATCGCGGGCAGGTTATGTGACGTCATGACGTATTCTTGTATAGAAATTTAAACGCTAAAAAGCCGATTGCGCCTGCGGCTTACCTTATAGTGCTACATGTTGTGCGTGTGTTGATTTAATGTCCATAGTGTACTTAGTGTAGGCGTTTTGTAATGTTAGCTTTGTAGTTTTATAATTATTGATTGAGCCATTTCTCAATTACGGTAGAGAGTGGTTGTGTTCTAAACTTCTGAAGGGAAGCCGGTGGGAATCGAGTTATATGGAACCTTCGTCACTGTAGTATACGTATTCCAAATTCATTTATAAATAAAGGAGAATTTAAGTAATATGCATAAAAATACATCCTTATTTTTAGTAGATGCGAAACTTGAAATACGTCTAGTATTTTTATGTAAAGAATTTATGTTCAAAATTTCATAACTGTATCATGAAAAATCACAAAGTTATAAGCTTGTTATGTCCGCAAAAGTACATAGTTAGCGGACATCCAGGCGACTGAGGGGTTGTTCTGCTCTTGCACCCAGCTGTTTGTTAGCGCCTAGTACCCGCTATGATCTTCCATGACCTGCGTTGTACCTACTCAGTGTCGGTGGTGATAAACTTGTGATCTTTTTAAATATTTTTGGAAAAAAAAAATATAAAGAGTCCTCCTCCTCCTTGTCATAATAATTTTGCATTGCCATCTGATTTACACGTGCATGCAAAATTTCAGCTCTATCGGTAATCGGGAAGTGGGTCAAATTTAATTTACAAGATTTGATTACAGACAAACATCGGGACAGGTGAAACTAAATAAAAGCTTGTAAAAAAAATCATTTTGAAAAGAATCGAATTATTTTGGAGTTTGACGCAGCCCACAGAAAACTGAACATCTAAAACGTTCTAAAATTGGTTTCGCAAACTCAGACAGATGAAACTAAATAAAAGTGGCTGTCACTTTTTTCTGTAGCAGTAATGCGAGTGAAGAGGGTGAGAGAAAGCGTGAACGAGACGCCTTAGGTGCGGGCTTGTAGACAGCGAACAATGGGTAGCTCGCCGTCTGAAAAGAGCCTGGCCCTGGTCGAAGGCGCAATTATATTTTTTATGAACTTTAAAATCATGCAATATTGATGGGTAATAGTGCGAAGATCCCATTAAAAGAATTAAAAAAATGCGAATTTACTTTTTCTTCTTATTTTTCAGCGAAAATTCCTAAAAGAGTTCTGAGTGTCAATAGCTGGAGAGGGAGAGGAAGGTCGAAAAAAAGATGGATGAATTGTGTGAGGAGTGATATGAAAGAAAAGAGAGTTAGTGATAGTTTGACGGGTGACAGGACAGAATGGAAGAAAAAACGTGTTGTGTTGTAATATGGGGTAAGGGCAGGAAGAAGAAGGAGGAATAGTTTCGTCGGTTCGAAGCTTCAAAGTCTTGAGCATCGACGCCGAGTTGCTAGCCTGTCGGTTTTCTACCGGTTGCATTTCGGGGAGTGTGCGTCGGAATTGCATAACCTGATTCCGCCTAGCCCGTTCCATCATCGGAATCACATTCATTGTGCGTGCAGCTAAGGAATGGAATTCCTTGCCGGAGTCTGTGTTTCCT
This sequence comes from Mythimna lalbum, assembly GCA_949319445.1. Classification (NCBI taxonomy): domain Eukaryota; kingdom Metazoa; phylum Arthropoda; class Insecta; order Lepidoptera; family Noctuidae; genus Mythimna; species Mythimna lalbum. Next base: position 9,560,946 of record OX439357.1, on the reverse strand, counting down.
GATAGCTACAACCCGGGAATCTTTAAGTCGAGAGTGAATAGGTTTCTTCTAGGTAAGCGCGTTCCATCGTCGACCGCATCCTAGCTTTCCATCAGGTGAGATAGCGGTCAAGCGCAAACCTATAAATAATAATAATAAAAAAAGGAGGACTTTTTTGTCAACTAAATGAACCCAATGTTTTTCTTTTCTTTAGCCTCCAATCACAAAGGGTATCGCTAAATCATATTTCATATTTTGACGGTTGCAAAGCAAAAAGCTATCTGCAGTTTTGCGAATTTATGTAATGTTGATTGAATTAGTAAGTACAATTATTATTTAATTATTTTTTTCAAAAAATGTATTGCAAAAAAAAAACTATTGCTTCTTCATTTTTAGCACATGAAAGGTTTGATATGAATTTTTAATAAATTACTGCAATTATCACAAAATTTTCAAATAACTTTTTCACTTTGCACCCGTCGATTTATCGATAACTCGTCACATGACATCCCTAGCAAAATATTTTAAGTTGTTCGCTGTGGTTGTTTTATAAAATGTTGTTTAGAACAATGTTGGCGGCACGTGTTTGCGAACAACTGTTGTTTGTGTGTAATGTCTGTGTCGACACCGTGGCCGCCTCAAGTGGTTTCTGTTAATTTTTAGGGTCAGTAACCGAAGGAAAACCAATGAAACAGAACCTGCATATGCGAGTCCAGCTTGTACTTGACCGGATTTTTAAAGAAAAAAGAGAAACGTTTATTTGCGATTCGCACAGAATAAATCACAGAAAATATGAAACAAGTTAGAAAGTAAATACTTTCCGATTTGTACTACAACAAGTATCGCCGTTTGTCACCCTTTAAAGGTATGATTCTGAACCACGCTGCACGCAGCAGTGCTGCCGCGACACTACTGGTCTCCATACAATTTCTATAAGCTTATATGAGATTACATTCCAAACTAGGCAGCAATGTCGCGGCAGCAATGTAGGCAGTGTGGCAGCACTGCGGCGACAACACTGCTGCTTGTTGCCGAGTTCGGAATCATACCTTTACTCCACTACAGGCAATAAAACAATACGAGCATTACACAACTAACAGACTACGCACACTTAGATCGCAAGGGTGCTATTGGTAGTTGAACTATGAGCATTGCCCTACATTGTGGCACGCCTGCCCCGCCTACAAGGCTATTCTAAATTTCTAACCTCTTCCATCTGGTCTGTGGAATAAACAATAGAATTTTACATAGACTAACATAAATAACATTTAAAAAGAACCAGTGTTTCCTGATAGCTACAACTTAGGGATCTTTAAGTCAGCTCGCTGTCTGAGTCATCGACTGCGCTCACTGTTCCTACGCGCCTCAAGGAGTTGTCAGCAACAAAGCAATTTTACTTGTTACGACAATTCTGCTATGATCCTATGAGGAGTTCTGTTCCATATCTTCGAAGTTCATGATCAGATTATAACAATATTTCTATGGGACCAACTTGGAAGGATAACCTTTCAAGCAAAAAAATAATTTTCAAAATCGGTCCACAATTGACCATCATATCGGTGAACATACATACAAAAAAATACATTTAGCCGAACATAGAACCTCCTCCTTTTTGAAGTCGGTTAAAAAAAACTGGTAAGCAAGCCCAGCAAGAATGATAATTCTTGGTGGACTTGCTGTCGCTCATGAACTGCGTCACTGCTGTAGGTACCTAAAGTTTAAATAAATAAGCTCGCAAAACCTTAAAAACACAGGGTTATTTGTAAAACACTGGCACCTTAAACCACTTTTTAAAATTTATCAGATTTTCATACAAAAATAAAAATATTCAAATTGAACGTTCTCGATATTACGAAGTATATGCAAAGCAAGCCGTAGTACAATAGCGGAGGGGAGCGTGGAAAGGAGGGGGTGCTTGATGCGCTTGCGTCGCGTCATACAGACGTGGGTAGGCATAGTAAAACACAGAGTTGAAATTTGTTAGATAGAACAACGAAATCTTGAAGGGTTATTTATGGTACTTAAATTAAAAAAAAAGAATAATAATAATAAAAAAAAAGTAAAAAGTCATAGAATAAAAGTTGTTATTTATGATGTTAGTAATACAGTCCTGCAAGGTTGTTAGTGTTTTACATTATTTATATGGGATTTATCGTCACGTTATCTAGCACTTATGAAGGCAAACATTCACTCGGTGTTCGTAGAAAACCTTGGACTCGCGACTACCCAAGGAAACACCGTAAGAATAATTTATAATTCGACGGTTAGACCGTAGACCTAAATCAGTGTTGTTTGTGTAACTTAAATGGAAATTATGGGGGCGTAGGAAAATATTGTTTGTTCGAATCGTTTTTTGGAAGTTTTCATTTTTTACAGTTCCATACCTAAAGGATAAAAACGGGACCATATTACTAGTACTAAGACTTCGCTAGCTATCCGTCTGTCTGTCACCAGAATGTATCTCAAGAACTACGATAGCTAAACAGTAGAAATTTTCACAAATTATGTATTTCTATTGCTGCTATAACAACAAATACTAAAAAAACAAAATAATAGTTTTTTTTTTGTGCTCCTATACAATAAACGATTTTTTTTGCCGAATTTTCCTAAGGACGATACGGAACCCTTCGTGCACGAGTCCAACTTGCACTTGGTCAGTTTTCACAGTTTCACATCTAGGTAAGTAATTGATAGAGAAAGAAAAATTTGTTGCCAATACTGAACATCATCATCATCATCATTTCAGCCGACAGACGTCCACTGCTGGACACAGGCCTCCCCCAAGTGTCGCCACAACGATCGATCCTGCGCGTCCCGCATCCATCGGATTCCCGCAACCTTCACCAGGTCATCGGTCCACCTTGTAGGAGGCCTTCCGCCGCTGCGTCTTCCAGTACGCGGTCGCCACTCCAGAACCTTTCGGCCCCAACGAACATAATAAATAATACTGAACATAATAATTAACAAACAAAATTGGAATTTTTAGGAATGGTAAAATTGTAAAAAGTTAAAAAGGAAAGTATTAGAAAATGTTACTGTGATATATAGGTGCTTATGTACTGTTTAGGGTTCCATGCCAGAAAGGTGCCAACGGGACCCTATTACTAAGCTGTCTGTCCGTCCGCCTGTCAGTGGGGTGTATCTCATAAACCGTAAGAGAGTAAGGTGGGAGTTAAAATTTTCACAAAATGCGAATATAATACTCCATCTGTTTAGGTAATTAACTAATCTTAACCGGTCTGTTATCGAAAAATTGACAAAATGAAAAATGTTGACAGTTAAGAATTTACCTACACAGATGTTAGGTAATTAACTAAATTTTTAATAATCTTTGTATGTATTTTATACAATTTATTTAAAAAAAAAGACATATCATGATTGTTTACATTTAGTTAACTACCTAAAACGATGGAGTATAGAATTAATAATTCAAAGTCAAAGTCAAAATATTTTATTTCACATAGGCCTACATGGGCACTTATAAAACGTCAGAAGCTAGTGCACGGTTGCAAATTGGTCATTTTCTATGGAGAAGAACCGGCAAGAAACTCCATGGTTACTCTTTTAAAAAAAGTGGTGTTACAATATTATATTCATAGATATTATTTAATTCATGAATCCCCAAGCGACCACCGGTGGCCGCGCATCTATTGTCTTACTATTGTGTCTCTAATTGACGGTATCTGAAGGGTTAAGAACAGTGTAGATCAATACGGTACACAAAAGCACAAAAAAAAAAAACATAATAAAAAAGGTAATTCTTAATAGGAAGTAATTAAAGGGGTTGCTCCCATGGTACCCACACACCATGGGAGCACCCACTATAAAAAAGTTTGGAAAAAAAACAATAAAAAAGCTTGGAGTGGATGTGGATGTCTGTGGTGTTGTGTGTGTGTGCTGTGTTGTGTGGCCGAGGGTAAAAGTAACACAGTGGTAAGTGTATTCAAGGCTTACCCTAGAAAGACCTTGACGATCAATCGATGGGTGGTCATTTAGAAGCGAAGAGCTGTAAAAAAGTTAATACCTTCAATAAGCTTGTTGTACACCAAGCAACCGCTTAATAACAAAGTCGACTACTGTCGCGCAAGTAAATAAAAAATCCAACTTTCAATGTTCATACGTAAGTATGTGTGTTCACCGTTTTGAGGTCAAAACGATGAAGGAAAACATCGTGAGGAAACCGGCATGTCCTAGAACCAAAAATTCGAAGACATAGTGACATTCACATATTGACTGGCCTGTTGGTCTAGTGGTTAGTGGCCCTGACTACTATGCCGGAGGTCGTGGGTTCGATTCCCACCCAGGACAAATGTTTATGTGATGAGCATTATCATTTGTTCTCTGTCTGGGTGTAATTTATCTATAAAATGTATGTATTTAGAAATATATAAGTATGTTTATCAGTTATCTAGTACCCGTAACACAAGCTCTGCTTAGCATGGGACTAGATGGCGTTGTGTGATAGTTGTGGAATATTATTATATAATATATATTATTATTATTCACCAACCCGCACTGGGCCCACGTGGTGAATTACGGCCCATTCTCTCTCGTAGAGAGGAAGCTTGAGTCCCAGCATTGGGAACTTTGAAAGGCTGAATATGCTTATTCTTATGAAAGAAAGAAAAAAAAAACACGTTTATTTGACACATAAGTAAGTACACACAATGAAATAACAATTATAGAAACTACTTAATCTAAAAATACATCCACATTGTGTGTCTCACTCTCACGGCTGCGCCAAATAAGTCCAGTTCAGCATAGTGCCAGGTGTAGCGTTAAAAAAAAAAACACCACTTGTATACGTATAATTTTGCATGTAAAAAATACCAACATAGAAAAATTATAAAAGGGAATAAAAAAAATCGGCGACTTTAAATATAAAAATAGGGTTTCGGTAAAGTGGCAAAATGGATATGAAAAAAAAATTAAAATTTATAATTTTGGAAGTAGTGCCTATAGGTGTAAGGGATTGCAATCACTGGGCCTCAGGCGCGAACTAACTATGATCGTAAACTATCAAAGAAATCAGTTCATTCCGCAACCTTTTGACACGAATTGCTGTGATTATATAAAACAGATAGCGTAAAAAAACTACTCAAATGATACTTTGCTACTGCTATAGAATTAGAAAAAAAAAATGGATCACGAAAAACTTCACGTGGAGTGACGTCACGATGTCCACCGGGGTATTCTCTAGTTTGGTATTGTCATGCGCTAGTTGACGCACGTATCTATCAATTGCAATGGAGAACAGTCCACTTCTGTTAATTTCTCCCTGACTATGTCCAGAATGCTCCAAGAACCGATTGACAAATAATCTATAGTGAGAAGAAAAGGAAAATTACACCATGAGACACGAAACTGAACCTTCAAAGCAGCCAAAACTTAAAATATTTAAAATACATACCGGTTCTTTATATTCACTAAAACTTATCCGTTTTTTTATTTACTACGGAGTTTCACAAAACATTTTGCAGTTAGATCATTATAATCACATTTCCTTTTCAATTCGTGTTCATCAAGCACTTTCTCTCAGAAAATTTCGTCGCCGAATGACAAATATAATTTTTCCTTGTCAACCAAACAAATTTTTCTATTCCAAGTTCGAATCAAAAAAAAATAATATTAGAAAAAGGTAAACTAACGCAAACGGAAAAGTTTTTATTAAGCTAAACGAATTAAGCAGCATGATAATGCTGCACAGGCCACTACGTAGCAGTTGCCTGACGCTGGTTTTCAACTGAACCTTTCTATGAGTCGTATGGATGTTGGTTTAAGGCATAACTAAAAATAAATTTTGAAACCACTGATTGAGTTGATATTTGGTAGGTATAACAACGTAACTTTAATGACAACGCGGTTCGGTACAACATGCTTGCACTGCAGTTACTATACCTAGGATGAAGCGAATGACAGCTGTCTGATCATACAATGTAGCTACTTATAATTTTCTCACTTATTAAGGATCTCTCTTTAAGATGAGAAATAAGGATAGCTTATCTAATCTTTTTCTTTTGTACATTGTATGAATCTGACAGCTGTCACTGTCCTGTCCTATCCTGATAATGGTATAATATGGCAGTTACCCGTAATTTATACATATAATGGGCATTAAATACTGTTCAATTGTCAAAATTGCGATTGATTACGACTTGTCTGCTCGTGTGCGTGTTATCAAAATCCGTTTAGCGGTTTAAACGTGAAAACTTAACAGACAATAAAATTATAAACTTTCGCATTTATAATATGGGCTCGATCTGTACAATTACCGGACCCCGGACAGCGAGTTACCCATTGCTCGCTGGCCGGAAGGCCGCGCCTACGGTTGCCGGAAATCGGGATTGGAATCCCGGGCGGCGGTGGCGAGAGTGCCGTTACCTGAAGCGGTCGGCCTCCTCCTTTGCTAGCATTACTGCTTCACAGAAGGAGGCGTCCGCCTGCCACTCCCCCTCGCTCCGGACCATGGCCTGAACCAAGGCCCAGCGCGCAGTCTCCGCCACCGATCGCCTCCACGAGGACACGGCAAATAATATGGACGGATGACAATACGTGTGTTTCGGCAACTTAAAGCTGCCAACAATAGTTGCCTAGTCTACGCTCAGCTTAAACACACTGATCGTGTATTAGCATTGTGTGATATACATAGGATAACGAAAAAATAAATGAATATTGAATGAGACAGTGTTTTCATGACAGAAATCGTGACTGATTTTATTTGATACCATGATTATTATATTTCATGGCGTAGTGATTCCTAAACATTGTATTATGGCACTTGGGTTTATTATTGTGGTTGATAATTCAGTGGAATAAATAGTATATTGTGTAGTAGAACTTGTTTAAATTGTGGATTTAGCAAATTTGTTTTTATTTTAACTTGATTTTTATTATGTGTACGAATTGCAGTGATTTATGAAAAGGAGGTTATCGATTCGACCCGTATATTGGTATGTAAAATAGTTGGAATTACACAAAACATTAATTAGTAGACCGGTACATTATGTTTAAGTTTACATTTTTTAAATTCAAGGTATGCGAAGAGGATTTTAAACATTAATACAATTTTAATTTCTAAAGCCCAGTTTTGGCACGGGCTTGCGAACGGCGAGCAATGGGTAGCTCGCCGTCCGACCATTCAGTAATCGTCCGGCCCGAGCTCAAGCCCACGCGACCCACGCACGCTTCAGGGATTTGTCAGCAAACCATAGGGGCCCAGCAGGGTTGAAGCCTATCGGGGCTTTGGCCAGACAGACAGACATGACCATATTTCTATGGATATGAATCACAACCTCCAGCATAGCAGTCAGGGCCACTAACCACTAGATCAACAGGCAGTTTACGTCAGAATTATCAAAACTCCCCCCCATCCCACTTTTTTTTTTTTTTTTCTCTATGGGGAAAATCATCTTTGACGAAACCCGCTCTTGGGTGGAGCGGGAGACAGTGTCAGACTCTTACTGACTAAAAACCCCGCGCCGTTCCTTCTAGTCTTCATACCGGGGCGCGAGCTCCCTTTCGGACAACCCTGTCCCCAGTAGGCTTCGACCCAGCTGGGCCCCTCCTGTTGCTGACAACTCCTTGAGGCGCGCGGGAACAGTGCGCGCCGTCAACGTCTTGGACTCGGTCCATTACCGGACGATCGGACAGCGAGCTACCCATGGCTCGCCGTCCGCGAGCCCGCGTCTAAGGTGGCCGGAGATCGGGATCGGAATCCCGGCGACGCGCGACGGTGGCGAGGGCGCCGTTGCCTGATGCGGTCGGCCTCCTCCTTTGCTAGCATTACTGCTTCGCAGAAGGAGGCGACCGCCTGCCATTCCTCCTCGCTCCGGACCATGGCCTCGACCAGGGCCCGGCGCGAGAGGTCTCCGCCGCCGATCGCCCCCACGAGGGCACGGCGATGCTCCGCCCAGGCAGGGCACACCTCGACGGTGTGCTCCACCGTGTCCTCCGGGCGTAGCGCACAGCAGTGGCGACACCCGGGCGTCTCTTCCGCTTGAATCCGATGCAGGAACCTCCCGAACTTGCCATGTCCGGTGAGGACCTGCGTCATGCGGAAGGTAAGGACGCCGTGAGGTCTTTCCAGCCACGCCTCAAAGAGGGGACTTACCGCCATAATCGTGGCGTGCCCACCCCCCCATCCCCTTGTAAGTAAAAATAAGACATGTTCTCATCCCTTCCAAATCGTCTTACGTAAGCGTAATAGGTAAATGAATGGCGTTAACCAAAACCCACTCCTGTCCCGGTGATACTGTCGAACAATACTACAGCCCTAGCAGGCGTCCGTAATTATTCCTTATTGATTTACCTAACAGAAAAATTTACTGTTCGTAATTGGGAAAATTAATGCCTTAAAGCCAATGCCTTACGGCTCGATCACGACTTTGCTGCTGTGAGCGGGAGCTAAGCGCGGGGCGGCAAGCGGTAAGATCAAAAGTATAAAAATGTTTGAACCACGCCAGGAGACGCCGCTCATAGCGCCCCGCACCTGCTTATCGATGCCGCACCGCTCGCCGCGCAGCTCGCCGCACCGCTCGACGCGCCACTCGCCTCTAAAACTGAAGTCGTGACCATCAGGACCTTTCTCGCCGGAGCCTGGTACAGGTACAACCGGTACAACTCATACTCCATAGCGAGGGGGGTGGACGGCGGACGCCTCCTTCTGCTAAGCAGTAATGCTAACAAAGGAGACGGCCGTACATGAGGGAAAAGACATCCCCACGCCCCAGCCGCAAGGATCCTGACCTCGACTACCAGGTACCGGAAGCGTGGGCACGAGCAATGGGTCGCTCACTGTTCGGCCGTCTGGTAACCGTCTGGACCAAGCCCGAGTCGTCGATGGTGCGTTGTGTTCCACGCACGCCAAAGAGATGCCAGCAAAACCGGGGGGGGCCAGCAGAGCTGAAGCGTACTAGAGCCATGGGTTTTTTTTACGGTGGGCAAAAATCATCTTATGACAACCCTGGCTCTTGGGTGGAGCGAGAGATAGTGTCAGACTCTTGCTGACTAAAAACCCACCCCGTATCTTCTAGCCTCTTCATACCGGGGCTCGAGTTTCGACCCAGCTGGACCCCTCCTGTTGCTGACAACTCCTTGAGGAGCGCGGGAACAGTGCGCGTAGTCGACGTCTTGGGCTCGGTCCGGACTGTTACCGGACAGCGAACTACCCATGGCTCGCCGTCCGCGAGCCCGCGTCTGCGGTGACCGAAAATCGGGATCGGAATCCCGGCGGCGGCGGCGAGGGCGCCGTTGCCTGATACGGTCGGCGTCCTCCTTTGCTAGCATTACTGCTTCGCAGAAGGAAGCGACCGCCTGCCATTCCTCCTCGCTCCGGACCATGGCCTCAACCAAAGCCCGGAGAGCCATAGGTCGACTTCTGAAAAGATTACCTGTGCCAAAATACCTAAGTCGGCAAAAACGGAACCCTTATAGGATCACTTTGCTGTCGCTCTGTCCGTCTCATCATCATCATCATTTCAGCCGATTGACGTCTACTGTTGGACATATATGCCTCCCCCAAGTGTCGCCACAATGAACGGTTCTGTACATCTCGTATCCATCGGATTCCATCATCAGCCCACCTTGTAGGAGACCTTCTAAGGCTGCGTCTTCCAGTACGCGGTCGCCACTCCAGAACCTTTCGGCCCCAACGACCATTTATTCTGCAAGCTGCAAGAATATGCCCTGCCCAGTGCTACTTACAAACCTACTGGACTTAACCGCTACGGAGGAGTAGCCTAAAGAAAGTCACAGTTTTATGGCACCACTCGGGAGCTAGGGTTTTAAGTGTGTCGTGTACGTATACAATCTCTGAGCTCAGTATTCAAATAAAAAAAAACAAATTGAATTAATAGCCAAAAGATACTTACATAAATAAAAAAACGAATTGTTTTGAGTTAAGCTCGTCTATGTACATGAACTAGGTTATCTACTTATTTTATAATAGTTATGGTGTACTTATACAATACTGCTGAAATAATTAAATTAGTTATTAGACAATCACCAATTTAATTTAGTTTATTAAAAGGTGCAGGGGCATGGCAACACCGCCATTGTTTATGTTCGCCGATGACGCCATTCCTCGCCAAAATACGGTTATTTCATACCAATTAGGTCATGATGAGTCTTCAAGTTGATGCTGACGGCTCGCCTTTATGTCGCCGAAGTAAGACTGCTGTCATTTTATTAACCTACCTACAGTAGATTAATAAAAGAAATCTCTAATGTCATGTAATGTGTGTGTGTGGTACGTATGTGTGTGTTGTCTCTATCTATTTCCACAAAATATACAGGTACAGAAGTCAATCTACATATAAAGTGCGCTCGAGCAAAGCACACATAGACACCGCTCACGGATACGATGTCTCGGTAGCGTCTCGGACCACTCGTCGAACAGTTCCGGCTCAAACGCTCATGCGTGCGTCCACCGAGCGTAGGTACAAAAAGTGAAGTACCTACATACATGAGATTGTCTTCTATACCTAGCTATTTTGCTATTTCTCTCGTGATGATGATAAATAATCGATTTTCAAGTATCATCAACTCGTATAAAAATGTTAATGAAATTTGAAACAAATAACAAAATTAAAGTGAAATCAAGTTAATTAAAGTGGCGTAAAATTAAACGATGATTAAATGAAATAAAACGAAAAGAAAAGAAATTAAACTAAATGAAATGAAATTAAACGAAAAGAAAAGCAATTAAACTAAATGAAATGAAATTAAACGAAAAGAAAAGCAATTAAACTAAATGAAATGAAATTAAACGAAAAGAAAAGCAATTAAACTAAATGAAATGAATTTGAACGAAAAGAAAAGAAATGAAATTATATCAAATCGATTTAATTTAATTCTTACATCTTATATGCAAAGTAATAGATTTAGATACGGGTTTCACAAATGGATATAGCGGTAACGGTGGAATATTTGTGGAAATTATTTACACCATATAATTATTTGCGAGGCCGGGGCGGGTCGCTAGTGAGTCTATGAATGGAGGTCGAAACGATAAGCCGTTGTTGGTGCTATATTTTCAAATAATTTTTCATGCCCGGTTCCATCTTAAAACTTCACTTACATCACTCCAAATCCAAATTATTCCTACATTTTTTCAAACTAAGTTGTTACCGGTTTCTGATCTAACCGCATGGACCATAGGCTTGTGGACGGCGAGCAATGGGTAGCTCGCTGTTCTACCGCCCGGTAACCGTCCGGACCGACCTCAAGTCATTGACGGCGCGTACTGCGCGCCTCAAGAAGTTATCAGCAACCGTAGGGACCCAGAAGGGTCGAAGCCTACAGGGGCCAAGGGTCTATTTCTAAAAGGGAGCCTCGGCCTCGGTATGAAAGGCAAGAAGGAACGGGGTGGGTTTTTTAGTCAGTAAAAGTCTGACACTATCTCCCGCTCCGCCCAAGGGCGGGTCATCAAAGCGACCGGCGTCCATACTGAACGCCTGCCAGAGGGTCATGGCAATACGGATGGTGCGGGGTTACCGCACGATCTCCCGCGAAGCGGCGAGCCTTCTGGCTGGCCTACCACCGTGGGATCTGGAGGCAACAGTCCTTGCACACATGCACGACATGCGCGTGGAGATGCAACGCCGGGGTGAAAGTCCACTGCCGCAACATGTCAAGGCATGGCGGACAGAGCTCCGGCGGGATCTCATGGTGAAATGGCGTCAACGGCTATCGCAACCCAGTGCTGGGCATGCCACGATTATGGCGGTAAGTCCTCTCTTTGAGGCGTGGCTGGAAAGACCTCACGGCGTCCTTACCTTCCGCATGACGCAGGTCCTCACCGGACATGGCAAGTTCGGGAGGTTCCTGTATCGGATTCAGGCGGAAGAGACGCCCGGGTGTCGCCACTGTGCGCAACGCCCGGAGGACACGGTGGAGCACACCGTCGAGGTGTGCCCTGCCTGGGCGGAGCATCGCCGTGCTCTCGTGGGGGCGATCGGCGGCGGAGACCTCTCGCGCCGGGCCCTGGTCGAGGCCATGGTCCGGAGCGAGGAGGAATGGCAGGCGGTCGCCTCCTTCTGCGAAGCAGTAATGCTTGCAAAGGAGGAGGCCGACCGCATCAGGCAACGGCGCCCTCGCCGCCGTCGCCGGGATTCCGATCCCGATTTCCGGCCACCGTAGACGCGGGCTCGCGGACGGCGAGCCATGGGTAGCTCGCTGTCCGATCGTCCGGTAATGGACCGAGTCCAAGACGTCGACGGCGCGCACTGTTCCCGCGCGCCTCAAGGAGTTGTCAGCAGCAGGAGGGGCCCAGCTGGGTCGAAGCCTACTGGGGACAGGGTTGTCCGAAAGGGAGCTCGTGCCCCGGTATGAAGGCTAGAAGGAACGGCGCGGGGTTTTTAGTCAGTAAGAGTCTGACACTGTCTCCCGCTCCACCCAAGAGCGGGTTTCGTCAAAGATGATTTTCCCCGTCGAAAAAAAAAAAAAAAAAAAAAAAAAAAAAAAAAAAAAAAAAAAAAAAAAAAGGGCGGGTCATGACATCTGGATGATTTTTAACCACGGAAAAAAAAACTGCATGTATCTAGTTTTACTTGGAGCGGCTACTTACAATGTATGTAGGTACAAATTTACAAAACCCATCAACTGGGTAACACAAAACCCATTTGGTGTGATTGATATCACATTTTCTGGCTTCTGACTATCGGTCCAAAGTGCGGAGGAGTTAAGACTCCTCTATAATTCTACTCTTTATTAATAAGTTATTAAGGAGCAGAATCCCCTGGCAGACTGTGGTTCTAATAGCTGCAACTTGCAAGCCCCCTAGGTCTTCAAGTCAAGAGTTGCTTCTAGCCAGGCGTGTTCCATCGTCCACCACATCGTCGCTTACCATCAGGTGAGATACGTAGTGGTCAAACGCACATATCTAGTGTAAAAAAACCTTTTTTTTTAAATAACCAACTTCGAAAAAAAAATTGAATTGAATTTGAGGAGTTCCCTCGATTTCGCCAAGATTCCATCATCAAATCCCGACTTGGTGACTATGGGGCCATTTGGGAAGTATACCCATTCCAACAAAAAAAAAAAATTAAATCGGTTGGCAAGAGGCGAAGTTATTCGTGAACAGACAAAAAAAAAATACAAACATCCGAATTGAGAACCTCCTCCTCCTTTTTTAGAAGTTGGTTAAAAAAATACATACACTAGCTCTTGCTAGCGGCTTCGTTCGCATGAAAGTAAAATGTAAATGCCTGTCACTCAGTGACAAAATAACAGGTTTTGTAAATCGATCCAGTAGATTTAGAATTTACATAACAAAGAAAAACATATTTTTTCCTCTTTATTATATTAATTAGTATAAGATATATATTTTGTTGTAAAAGCCAAAATGTGAACAGGATAAAAATTTACAAAAACAAGTCTATAATGGACGGTCTTATCGCTTGGCAAAATACTGGACTTAATTATATAGATGAGAGTGAATTTGCACAACAGGTAAAACATACTTCAGCTTTAAAATATTTAGAGTGTGAAATCCCCGCAGTTTTTTATCTTCTGTACTACTGTCACCATATGCCCATGGATGTCCAAATTATTGATATTTTAAATAAAAATCATACTTACGCATTCAAAATCAGCTGCCATTTCTTGTGACTTTCTTTTATTCCGTTTTTTTTTATGTCACTCTTAAATGTTTGTGTTATTAGATCAGTATCAAGTTTTTTTATTACAATCTATGATAACATTACAAAAAAAAAATTATTTCAAATTTTAACATTCTTTTTAAGAAATAAAAAATTATTGGGCCCCTGTATGGAAGAAAAAATGTACTACACTGTGGTGGCCTATTATTTAAAAAAGTTGCCAATTTAATGAAAATTTTAAAATAGTATAATAATAACCAGTATCTTAATAAAATACTAAGTTATTGCTGTTCATACAATTATTGTTCTGATTTTTAAATTAAATTTAGGCACAAAAAATTTGATCATTATGGATTTATTGATATAATAGAACACATTAGTAACTAAAAAAAATGATTGATAAAAATAATTATACGAGATGTTCGAAGTGGGTTTCTTCAGCTGCTATGCATGCTCTACACCTTCTTATGGAGGCCCGTTACAAGCGCTTGCCATGTACCGGGGCTTGGCGTAAGAGATATTGCTTGCCGTGGCCCACGAGGACACGGTAGCGGCGGTGCTCTGCTCAAGCGGGGCACACCTCTACCGAATGCTCCACTGTCTTCCGGAACACGATGGAGCATTTTTCGGACTAATGCTATTCGAATTTACTGTTCTGTCAAACCAATGAGTAGTCGAACTGTTGTTTTTCGAAATTGGGACAGTGTCGGAATAATTAACTGTCGAAGTTTAGAATTACACTCCTTTATATTTTTAATGTTAAATTAGCATACATTACAGAAATAAATGTTATTCAGCAATAGCAAAAAATAAGATCTTTCATTGTAACAATATTTATGGAAAAACTAGTATTTGGAGATCACATGCGTTGCTTTGTAAAAAATTAAAAAAGAATTATATCGTCATCATCATCAATTTTGCTGAAAGACGTCCACTATTGGACATAGGCCTCCCCCAAGTGTCGCCACATAGAACGGTCCTGTGCGTCTCGCATCCATCGTACTCCCGGAACCTTTACCAGATTCTCGGTCCACATTGTAGGAGGCCTTCCAACGCTGCGTCTTCTTGTAGGTAAGCGGTCGCCACTCCAGAACCTTTCGGCTCCAACGGCCATCTGTACTGCGAGCAATGTGCCCTGCTCATTGCCAAAATGTTTAATATCATCATTTGATTCTCACAGTACTACATTTTCCTCCAAAGTGAACAGTCAACACGATTACACGAATGGTAAGAATTCCATAACTATTTAGTGTCGCGCAAAAATCGTTCTTATTGCTACGAAATAAAGCGTAACACTAAAAACGATTTTTGAAACAAATTGACAAAACAAACATTTTGATAGCCTACCTCTTAGCATATGTTAAGGCCAGGTTCTACTTATTTTGAACATTTTTAAACCTCTGGAAGTCCATAAATATAAAAGAGAAAAGCATGAAAAAATATTTTATTGAAATTGACTATAAGACCAAGCGCCGTGAAAAAATCAATACATGATATAAATTAGTTGGCTCGTTAAAAAAAAAATTGCGAATCTGACCACAAACTTACGATTTAAAAAAAATGACGCATCTAACATTTTTTCCAGATTTTAGTTTTAAACATTGCTGGAATCAGGAAAAAAAGCACATCTGCCTGTATTTTTAATATTTTGCAAACACTCTCCAGTGTGGTTTTAACACAAGGAAAAAAGGCCCGATTTCCCGTTTCATTAATTAAAACTTTTTTATCCGTTTTTACTTATTGTTAGATACGTCTTTTTAACTATCAGGGGCAGAAAAGTCTACGAGATTACGTCACGGTAGTACCTATTTGAAAGTTACAAAAAATAATAAGGGTTGTTTTTTTAAAAAGGTCTCGTAAAAACAAAATCTTGAATTTTTTTATAAAAATAAAACCGCTGTTACAGGGCCGCAAAATCAACATAGACCCGGGCGGAGTTCATACAAAATACTCAGTGACTACAACCGGCTCTTAAAACTGTCCTAAAATACCTCAAATGTACAACTGTTGGTTATGACTAACCTTGAAATCTACACCAATATTAATATCAAGACGTAAAGTTTTTTTCCTTTTTGTTTGTAGGAGTTAATCTCTCTGAAAGCACTGCTCCCCTAGCCAAGTTACAACCGTTTCGCTTGCGTCGAACGCTTCGAGTTGACCTTGCCGCCAATTATTTTGTTCTGACCACGTGACTGAGCGTTGAGAGGCTTTCTACTAGCGTTAACAATGGCAGATTAGCAACTTGGCTAGGGGTACTGGTCCGATTTAAGGGTATTGACAGATAGACGGACAGACAACAAACTGATCCTATAAAGGTTCAGTTTTTTCGAATTTGAGGTACAGAACCCCAAAAATGCAGAAAATTGTTGGTAGGTTAAGGATAATACACGAACAACAACACAGCAACGCTAACCACATACAACATAGATATACTACCGTCATATTTATATAGAAATAAACTACATAATATGATTCACGCACGACATAGTTATTTGCAGCATTTTCCTCAATATTTACTTAACTAATAATAATACGCTACCTATGTATCTACGTCGTATATTCTTAACTAGCTTTTGCCCGCGACTTCGCCCGCGTACATAAAATATAGCCTATGTCACTCAGGATAAAGCAGCTTTCTAATAGTGAAAAAATTTTAGCAATCGGATCAGTACTTTCAGAGATTACCTCCTAGAAACAAAAAAACAAACTTTACCTCTTTATAATAATAGTGTAGATTATTCACTCTTAGTACCTACATAACAATACCAAAATTTTATTTTCTACTGTTTCTGTTGTGACCGAACAAGAAACAGACGTCCCTACGTTTACTTGTACAGTAAGTAGATAATACAACATTAGTATTAGTTTCATATGCGAAACCCCCCGAGAGCAGTGGTGGCCCACTGGTAATGGCCCCGACTTACGAGTTGTAGGTCGCAGGTTCGAACCCAGCCAGGCGCATTACTTTATGTAATTTATTTCATCACCACTGCTCTCAAAACGGTGAAGGAAAACATCGTGAGGAAACCGGCATGTCTTAGAACCAAAAATTCGAAGTCATGTGACATCCACCAACCCGCACTGGGCCCGCGTGGTTAACGGCCCATTCCCTCTCCTAGAGAGGAGGCCTGAGTCCCAGCAGTGGGAACATTAAAAAGGCTGATGATGATGCGAAACCCGATACATGTGTCTAGTATTTTTATGTAATCTATGTACAAAATTTCCTGCCTGTATCCTGAAAAATCACAAACTTATGACAGCAAAAATATAAGGTCACTGGGCCATCTAGGCGACTGAGGGGTTGTTTTGCACTTGCACTCAGCATTTTGCAGGCGCCTAATGTCCACTATGACCTGTCGTGACCTGTTTCGTACAGTTTAGTGTCGATGGTGTCCATCTTGTGACCTTTTTAAAATTTTTAAGAAATAAATATACTTAATATAATATGGTGTAAAAACTATTAGAATCCATTCAGTTACTGATTCTGAACTAACTATATTCAGGTTTCGCATATAGGTACTAAAAATAATGTTGTATAAGACCCAAAAAATAATAAACAGAGGAGGGCTAATAAAAGGCATTTTTTGCCCATCAATCGAAAACATAATTTACGACTATATTAGTAGGTATTTTTAAATAATAATAATAATAATAATATTTATTTCAGACCACAATAAATCCATATAAAATTGTTAGTAAAAACTTAAAAATTAATGTTAGTGTCCTTTACATTTATTTTTAATAAAATATTAATTGTTTGGAATCGAACCCCACACTATCCACGGAGTATATAGTACATACTCGTTGATGTATGAAGTCCGATCCAGTGACGCAGCATTGGGCAATCCCACCTACCGCACAACACGCTCAGGATACCGTGGGAGCTGGCACGTACCCGCTTCAGGATCGAGGCAGACCGCTTTCGGATGATAGCATGAAAGCCGTCAATCCTCGCCTCAGCAAACATCGTTGACGCGCTACAAAACCGCGGCAGTCCTGCCAGCATCCTAAACGCGTTGTTATACTGTACACGCAGGGCATTGTATGTCTTTTGCGTATACCTAACCCAAAGACTGCACGTGTAGAATGACTGGCAGTAAGCTTTGAAAAGCGTTATTTTAACTTGCTTGCTACACCGTGCAAATCTTCGGATCAGCATATTGCATCGGACAGCCAACGCCCTGCGTTCCCTCTCAATGTCCAGGTCATCACTTAAGTCATCAGTGACCCAGTGACCCAGGTACTTGAATTGTGTGACTCTTTTTAGAGGTGTGTCACTGATAGTTACCAAAAAAATGCATTTGATTTTTTATTCAGTGATATTTACGTGATAAATAATTCTCATCATCATCATCATTTTTTTGTCACATTTTTGTCATTTTTCAATTAAAATTTTTCTTTTAGAAAAACAAGCTCTCCATGAACCATATCAGGGGCGCCGGCTTCTAGAAAATCTCATGGGTGCTCATACTCAAGTGATGACTCAAAAAAGTGACGAAGTGTGACAAGAGAAATGCACACTAATCAACCGATCAATAAACAAATGTCCTACTTACATACTGCATACTTAATTACTAATTATGTGTGCCTTGTCTCAACCGGCGACCTTCTTTCTAAGCCACTGCGCTGAATGAGTCGTCAGGTAATGAAAAAACGCCCATCCCTAATGCCTTGATCACACAGTACTGAGTGGGCGAGACATTGCTCTCGGCCGAATACTCGGTACGTGTAAACACAGCGCCGAGTGCTCGTCCGAGCGCTTATCTCTACAACTCGCTAACATCACTGTCTCGGCCGAGCAACATTTTACTGTCTCGCTCTGTTACTCGGTATGTGGGCACACTGGTGACTTTTGTCCGGTGACAATATTTTTTTTTACCCATTTTTACCCAACTAGTGATAGTTGGGTTCATAGGCACGGTGGCTTTTTTTTTGTCAAAAGTCATGGAGACAAAGTCACCAGTGCGCGCTTTGTCTTATCATCATATCAGCCGAGGACATAGACACACATAGACGTCCACTGCTGGACATAGGCTTCCCCCAAGCGTCGCCACAACGACCGTCTTGTGCGCCACGCATCTAGGTAGGTACTTGTATATGTAGAAGAAAATACTTGTTGTAATGGCTAAGACGAAAGGGCCAGGCTAGGTTTGAAATATTTTTTTTACGTCTTTGTTTTTCCTAGAAAAATCCAGAAAAAAGTTTATTTTTATTTTTTGGTGATTTTTGTAAAAACGCGTAAATAGGTAATAATAATACGCCCCCGTCGCGCAAAGGGTTAAAAGTATCTTAGTAAAAACTAACTACCTACCAATTAAATTGTTTTAAAACAAAAACTTTGAATTAAAAATTGTACACTGAACATAATACTTGCAACTTAAAAAAAAATGGAATATTACAATGCAGGGCCCCCAAACTAAGCAGTGTAGGCAACTTATGGGCCGCAGAAAAATGAATAGACAAGCTACAAAAGGGTGAATCGCTAGCGAATTAATAGGGACGCGTGTGAAACGGGTTACCAGTGCCAAAGTAATAAGGGTAGACGTACAAACTTGTTTTTAAACAAAAATATAAGTAAACGCACGGTGCGCGGAACATATGTTTGCTACACTCAGTACGCTAGACGGGCTCGCGCGTGTCGGACCGTTTTATGGAAAATCGAACTTATGTGTCTATC
Source organism: Mythimna lalbum (assembly GCA_949319445.1). Taxonomy (NCBI): domain Eukaryota; kingdom Metazoa; phylum Arthropoda; class Insecta; order Lepidoptera; family Noctuidae; genus Mythimna; species Mythimna lalbum. Next base: position 9,541,692 of record OX439357.1, on the reverse strand, counting down.
TTGTAGTGTATAAAAGAATATTTTTTTGTAAAAGGTGAGTCACCCCGTAACGTCCATATTCCGGTGACCTTGTCTGTGTCAGTCGTGGGCTGCGGAGCGTGCGCTAAGCTCGCTATCCGCCCGTCCCCCGCGCTCCCTTCATTCGCTAAGGGACAGCCGACCCCATAACCAAACAACACTACCACAGAACCACAGTGAAACTATAAAGAACAAAATTATTAATCACATTTACTCGTGCAGTAAACAGCATTCGATTCACCACGTTTCGTGTCGTGCGTTATGTGATGCCGAACTCGAATTCATAATGGCTTGTCTCCCCAATGCGCATGTGCGCGTAACCCGGCCGGTTTGAGATGGCAGTCAAGTTGATAGTGAAGTGCAGTTCTATCATCGTTTACATCTGGTCGGAGTATAGGGACGTGTGTGGCGACCAAACAACAGGTGTGTACCGTTATAAATAAGGATCAATTTTGCGTAACACTGTTTTGACGTATGATTTTGTAAAGTTGTGAATGAAAGCGTTTTATTCATACTGATTTATCGTATCTTTGTGAAGATACAGATATTTTGGTTCGTTTTTTTTTTGTTACTAGGTCACTAGGCGAGGTATTTCAAGGACGACTCGTTTTTTTTTTGTGGATTTGTTGATATCAAAATATTAAATACCTACTTACTTTGCGAATCCCGTTATCTTTAATAATTTTATACAATAACACGGATGCTACCTACATGATTATGCAATAAAAATAATAATATTGTAACATAATTTACGGCGATTTTAATCATTTATTAGCGTAAGACGAGTTTTGCTACTTTTACCCTTGTGTTATTTAGGTAGTTATGTAGGTAGGTAGGTACTTACACGTTTGGTTTGTTACAAGCTTTTATTTAGTTTCACCTGTCACGATGTTTGTCTGTAATCCGGTTACCGAATGAGCTGAAATTTTGCATGCATGTGTAAATCTGATGACAATGCAAAATTATTATGACAAGGAGCTGATCTGATGATAGAACCAGAAGGTGGCTATAGGAACTTGGTAGTTACACAACACAACCCCATCGAGTTTAGGCTCGTATGATTCGTCTTGACGAGTATTAATTACTAGCTGCTCCCAGCGGCTTCGCCCGCGTGATAGCCGAAAATTATCCCAAGGGAACATACTTCCGGGATAAAAAGTTTTGCCATTGAGGCGTGAAGACGTAACAAACAAACAAACTCACTTTCGCTTTTATAATATACTAGTTTTCCGCCCGCGGCTTCGCCCGCGTAGACTACAGTTTATATCTCGTGGGCAGAGACCCGTGCTCAGCAGTGGAATTATAGGTAGCCTATGTGTTATTCCAGTGTCTCTACTACCTAACTACCAAATTTGATCTAAATCCGTTCAGTAGTTTTTGCGTGAAAGCGTAACAGACAGACAGAGTTACTTTCGCATTTATAATATTATATATAAGATATATAGTAGGGAGTAGGGATGTAAGGATATAGGTGGGTAGGTAGGTACCTATGTACCGAGCTATAAAAGCTTGCTATGAAAAAAAGATTTTCATTAAAAGCGGGTTTTAATTTAAATTTTTGAAGAAACAATTTTTAGGCAGTTTTCTATTTGTTTTAAAGTTTTTTAAAGGGCTTTGTCGCTTAGCGACCACATGCCTAGTGGTACCTATAAGGTGTCGCTTTCCCGAACGCTTGATATTTTAACATGTCATGGCTTAGCCCCTGCAGTATTTGCGAACATTAGCGACTGTTGCCATGGAAATCGCTTACCTAAAGGTACGCATAAGCACAGCGTAACGCTGCCCACCCACCTCAGACTTTTTGTAGGACAGATTATAATCAGCCCGATTTAAGGAGTTGTCAGCAACAGCAGAGGCCCAGCTGGGTCGAAGCCTACCGGGGCCAGGGTTATCCGAAAGGGAGCTCGTACCCTGGTTTAAAGGCTAGGAGGAACGGGGCGGGTTTTTAGTCAGTAAGAGTCTGACACTATCTCCCGCTCCACCCAAGGGCGCGGGTTGTCATAAGACGATTTTTCCCACCGTAAAAAAAAATTAGGCCGATTTTGTACTCTGACCGACCTTTTGTAGGACGTGTGCGTTGAACTATTGCTATCAGTGTGTTTTATTTATCGCCTACAAAGAATCGGTCATCGATTATCGGACGTGGGCGAGCAGACCAATGGCGCAATTTCATTAGTCGTTAACTCGTTCGGTATACAGCATACGGGGAGTCCCCGCGGGCGAGATAACAACCAATGAAAGTCACTACGTAAAGTCGATACGTGTTCGTTACACCGTCTGCTGAGATTCCCCGTTTGCTTTATACCGAGCGTGATATCGACCAATGAAATTCATCGGTCGGCTTGCGGGTCGTGAGTGAGGCAAATACTTTTTCGAAATGGAGTGTCTTTTTTCTAAACTCTTGTTTCTATTTTATTTAATAAATCTTCAAATAAGTCATTAGATAATCTGAAAATATTATCATGATCTTCTACATCACACTGCAAATCCAATTGTAACTCCTTACACAATGTTTTTGACGCGCCATGCCTGTTTCGATTTTTTAGTAAAGCTCGCACCCAAAATCTTTTTTCTTTTTCTTCAGTGAGGCTAATAGTTTCTTCTTCAATAGGACACAGACAGTCAAAATTGCTCCACATAACATTAATTGATGATCCATGGCAAGACCGTCACTCTTGTGAATAACTGGCGAAGAACATGGAGGTTCTCCTACACCCCGCACGCGAATATCGACTATTGAGCCCGCATTCGGGGAACCACCCCGAATGCGGGCTCTGTGGCACGCGTTCCAGAAATCTCTCCCACCTGGCATGCGGCCCCTATCGACTAATGAAAACGGTTACCCGAATGCGGGCCATGTGGCACGCGTTCCAGAAATCTCTCGCACCCGGCATGCGGTCCCTATCGACTAATGAAATTGCGCCATAAGTAATACTTAGTACAAGTGAATCGCACACGGACGTGCATTGATAAGATAGAACAACACTGCGCACACGTGTGCCACATTAGATACGCCGACCGGGTGCATCGATCTCCTTTCTCCATACATTTTATATGGAAACTAGACTTGTAGAGCTACACTAGATCCACACCATACGACGTCGTCCTACGTAGAACGTCCAAGCGTGGTCCACGTGTGCGTCGGTCTAGTGTAGTTCTAGCTTTAATCGTTACCTACTTTGGGCATTTTTCGTGAATTTACTTAAGAATTGTAAAGACCCTTCTCACCCCCTTAGAAAAAAATAGACATTGTAATTGCCCACTAAATCGTCTTTGTCTCGACGTATAAAGGACCACTCACACTTATTCAGCTCCATTCAGCTTATATCTATAGAAAACAACGATTTTGGGTGGAGACGCGTACGCATCCATTCAGCTTTCGCGGCAAACTAGTATAAAATAAGAACAAATATGTTTTTATCAAGCGAGTGCGTTAGATAGAGTGCGCTATTCTGCCGCGTTCAGCGCTGTTCTGTCGCGTTCAGCGCTGTTCTGCCGCGTTCAGCGGTGTTCTGTCGCGTTCAGCGCTGTTTGACGCTGAATGCGGCGGAACAGCGCTGCACACGTATGGTTCTCAACTCCTTGTCGACAAGTTGCGACCTGCATAGTTCACTGAATTGAAATGAAAATGCTCTTTTTTAATATTATTGTGTTTTAATTGGGGTACCAATGTCGTGTATTCCCCAACCAAATTTCTATTTACCCAAAGAGGGTCGACCCACTGTCGTTTGCGTTTTAATTTTTTACGGTTATTTTTTTTTCTATTTCTTCTGCAAGTAGCGAAACGACAAAAATATCGCACATAGAACTGTCCATGTTGAGGACACAATACTAATTGAGTATCTGACCGTCTTCGCAGCATATTCAGCGCCGTAAGTAGTAGATAGAAGCATTTTAGCCGAGATAACACTCTTACACCGTTTGTCCACTGCCGCCGTCACCGGGACGTCACCGAGAACGAGATGACGGCGCCGATTTAGCGATACATACATTTTTATGGCCATGTGTCCACCGCACGCCCGTCACCCGAGCGCATCTTAAACTCGGCCCGAAATAAATAATATTGGGACTCAGGCCTCCTCTCTAGCAGAGGGAATGGGCGGTAATCCACCACGCGGGCCCTATGCAGATGTCACTTCACGTGTCGTGTCGTGTCGTGTCGTGTGGATGTCACGTCTTCAAATTTTTGATTCTAAGACATGCCGTTTCCTCACGATGTTTTCCTTCACCGTTTTGAAATCTGGGATGATGACATAAATTACACAAAGTAATGCGCCTGGCTGGGTTTGAATTCAACTCGCGTCTTACAACTCCTAAGTCGGGGCCGTTACCACTCGGCCACCCCTATGGGCGTTCTGTTACATTACACGTTACGTTACATCAGTCTGTACCCAGCTTTAGTAAATATGGCGTCTAAACCCATAGCAACACACTAACGTCATATCATATTTTGATTGAATGTGTTTTTGCCTTATCAAAACAGTCAATTACTAATTACGCGCTTATCTTTATTGGTCAATTAACCGAACACCAAACAGCACAAGATTTTCTGTCGTGGTTTACTATCTTAACTAGCACATTGCCCGCGATTTCGTATGCGTGAACCTTTTCATAACAACCGACTTTTATGTAAAAAAACCTTTTTATAAAAAAAAATTACCGACTTCAAATTGAATTTGAGGAGTTCCCTCGATTTCGCCAAGATTCCATCATCAGATCGCAACTTTGTGACTATGGGACCATTCGGGAAGTATATCCCTATCTAACAAAAACATAATTTTTCAAATCGGTTGGCAAGCGACAAAGTTATGCGCGAACAAACATTAAAAAAAAACATACAAACATCCGAATTGAGAACCTCCTCCTTTTCCTTTTTTTTTTAAGTCGGTTAAAAAAAACACAAAAAAGTGCAAAATTACTTTCGTTTCAGAAGTCGGTTGACCGTTATAGTCACGGAATAAAGAAAACTAGAGGAAGTGCCTCTTAGATATCGCCCGTGTGTCAACAGTAGACTAAATTCGCCTATTACATATTATATACTAGTGCAGGTGAATATGGCATCTATTTCAAAGGCACTAGCGTTCTGAATAGAATAAATTGGTTACAGCGCCATCTAGCGTTGAGTAGGCGAACTCGTTGTAAATTGGTTAAAACTTCTTTATTGTTCGTGTCATGTCAAATAATAACAACTTTCTTACGTTGTAATAAGACCTAATTTATGAAAGCAATAAGAATATGAATTGTAAAAGTTAAGTTTGTAATTCGTAGCTTCGTAGCCAATCATATTACTGTTTTTTATGTGTGTAATGTACAATTTGATACGCAAATGTGTGAGTTTGGCGACACTGGTTCCCGTGCTTAGCCACGTTAGGGGCATTTCTACCTATATTTTCTGTTCTGTGGTTATAGTAGTTTTCCGACTTCCAAAATTAAAATTTAGTGGTTTTTTTACATTGAAGTCGGTTGTAAATTTTTTGTAAAATTTAAGTAATCTAGTTATTATTATTGATTTGTTGACCTTACAGTCTTTCAAAAACTTAAGAGAAATGCACAAAGGTAACCTGCGAAATTTAAAGTTTTCTTATGCCTTAATTAATTTTTTATTATTAACATAGAAATCCTATCTTAAATATATAAAAGAAAGTCGTGTTAGTTACACTATTTATAACTCAAGAATGTATGTACCGATATGGCTTAAAATTGGTGGGTTGGTAGCTTAGAGCCAGGTGACGGACTTAGGATACTGTAGAGTAGGGTAGAGTAAGGTAGAGGAGGGTAGGTCACAAAGTGTGACGTTAATTGCGCAAAACCTGAAATTAGTTTGATCAGAATAACGAGCGAATTCAATTAAACCACTTTTTAATATAGGTTAAATTTTTCAAAAAAATCTTCATTCAAAACTTCGACCTGTCTATTTATAAATAGGTCGAGCCATCATGTGCGCAAACCTGCTGAAATAGGTAAACAAACACAAATAGTTGTAATCCAATCAAATTTTCTCATACACGGGATAATAAAAGTTATTATTTCAATGCAGATATGAATTTTAAACAAACTAAAACTGCTCATAAAACCTTTAATTTTTTTTTAAATGATTTTTTTCTCTCACGTAATTAGGTCAATCGAATTAAAAACCATTTGAGGTGTCTGAGGTTTTGCGCATTTAACGTTACACGTTGTAAGTATATTTGTTACTTGTTTACTTTACTGCTGAAGTGATTGGGATGTTTGGCACCCAAATACAATATTGTAACATCGTTTCTTTTGGAGACTTATCCCGTTGCGCTAGGTACTGGGAAATTGCAGATGGAAATCCTATCAGGCACAAGAGTTATATACCTACATATATTCAGGAATAGCAATATGTTTTCTTGGGATAATTTACAACTTTTGCGCGGTCGAAGCCGCATAAAAAGCATTTATTAAATCAATTATTTGGCAGCCATGTTCCATTTACTTTTGTTTAAGCCACTTTCCTTTTGTGTTATGCTCTCCTGGTATGTGCAACTCTCAAATAAGGTTTCTCAAATATTATTTTTTAAACGTTTACAGCAAAATGTAATTTTTTAAATAAATATGTTATGTTGATGGTAATTTCCCAAACCCAATTATATTTTTTTTTTTTCTAGTTATTAAATCTAGCGATCCTCCGTTGTCAATTCGGGATTTATTGTAACGCCAGGGCCACACCTGCGTTTATCGTGACCGCAATGCGTGCCACAGTTTCGTAATTTTGCTTGCTGAAAAGTTATTGTGCTAATTTGATGGTCACATTAGCAGCTTCATAATTGTAACGAATTTTTGTGCTATATACATAAATTTTAATTCATGCTTTTGAAGGCAGACAGAAACTACTGATCAAAAAAACATCGCTCCCAAATTGAATCTTACATTAATTAATAGATAGGTAAGTATTCAATAACCCTCATTTCATTATACTTAATGAAATGAGGCAATGAGTTGCGTGATCAGAACAATACTGTGATGATCATGACCCTTCGACCCTCACTTTATTATTTCGACACCGAGCGTCGTCATCCCGGCCGTCGATGTTTCGAGTAGTTCGGCGTGACCGCTAGAACTCGGCACGATTTTATGGCGGGCCGATGTGCCGGCTATACAAAACACGTATGTTCTTGTCCACACACTACCATCGCACCGCGCCATTCACCCGGTTTTTGTTTTGTAAAGCTCTAAAACTGAGCCACTGATATATCGGCGCGGTGGACACACGATCGCCGTCATGTCATCTTAAATTAAACTCGGCCCGAAATAATCTCGTTCTCGGTGACGTCCTGGTGACGGCGACGGTGGACAGACGGCCTTATAGTATGCTTTTAACACTTTGTACTGTCATTCGTGCGTCAAGTGCTACGCAGACCGAACTATGGCAATAAAAGTCATACGCGTGTGTCGCATCGCTGTGCCAAACTGCGTCACGACAGACGTAGATGTGGCCGGAGCATAATAATAGATCACAAAGTAAAATGGTCTCAATGTATGATTTTCTTGAGGTGGGGAAGGTCTAAAGAGGTTGGACTGATATTTTTTGTCGATGTTCTTATTATAGTAATTATTTATGGCTCGCTTCACCGTAGTTTTGACGGTCGGACGTTTATAGTATACACGTCTTGTATCCATCCCCACATACTGCTCTGACTGTATATTGCTCGGATTAACTGCACATACTTCCCAGGCACACCTATCGCCTACCACAGAACCTCACGAGGTACCTGGTCATATGCCTTTTCGAGGTCAATAAATACCAAGTGCAAGTTTTTATGCGCACCTCTATATTTCTCGCACAGCTGGCGTAAGTATAGCAAAAATAGCATCTGCTGTACCCCGACCAGGCATAAAAACGAATTGGTTCTGTGAAATTTCACTCCCTTCTCTCAGTCTCCTTTCAATAACTTTCTTCCAGGCTTTCATAGTATGTGACATTAGCTTTATTACTCTATAGTTGTTGTATTGAAGCACATCACACTTGTTTTTAAAGATGGGCACCAGGGAACTGTTGCACCAATCATCAGGTATGGCTTCTTCCTGCAACAACTTATTGAAGAACAAAGCTAACCACGTCCATCCATCCACTCGCAATAACTTCCACACTTCAACTGGTATTCCGTCTGGGCCAATTGCCTTACCATTCTTCATTCCATTTACAGCTATTCTGACTTCATCCATACTAATCATCATCATCATCATCATTTCAGCCGATACACGTCCACTGCTGGACATAGGCCTCCCTCAAGCGTCGCCACAACGAACGTTCCTGTGCGTCTCGCATCCATCGGCTTTCCGCAACCTTCACCAGGTCATCAGACCACCTTGTTGCATCCATACTAATCATTCTTACTAAACCCACATTCACTGGTCTATTCTCTAGAACCCCATTCCAGTTGTTTTCCTCATTTATCAGTCTTTAAAAATAGTACTTCCATTTCTCTTTGATTGTTTTCATTTTCTGATTGAATTATGAAAAGTATAATAAGCGATTCACGTAAAAGAAATTAGTTGGAGCAGGCGTAACCGACGAGGTCACATACCTGTTAGCTACGTAATTATGTTTTTCATTCGAATATATCAAAGTCTTGGTATTAACTACTTGGTCTTAATTAGGTGCAATTAAAATTCAATCTTCGTTTATTAAGCTTATGATTTAGTTTGCCTCGCACAGCAAGAGCATAGCATAGCATATTTAGCATAATCGGCCTTTCAATGTTTCCACTGCTGGGACTCAGGCTTCCTCTCTAGGAGAGGGAATGGGCGTAATCCACCACGCAGGCCCAGGTGGGTTAGTGGATGTCACATGTCTTCGAATTTGTGGTTCTAGGGAATGCGGGTTTCCTCACGATATTTTTCTTCATCGTACCGCACGGCAAGAGACGTCGTGCCTATTATAAAAATTACTTTTACTGATAGGATTATGAGTCTTAAATCCTACAGTAGGTACCTACATGCTACCGTCCTTAAACTAGAATGGATATATCCGACATTAATTGGTAGATATTGAGTTTTAGATGCCATCGTAATCAGAAAAAAATCTTTTTGTCTGCGCAACATATTTCAACTACTTATAGATTATGAGATACTAGGTTTTTTCCGAAGCTTTGCCCGCGTACATAAAATATAGCCTATGTCACTCAGGAATAAAACAGCTTTCTATCAGTGAAAAAAATGTAGCAATCGGATCAGTACTTTTACAGATACTAATCTGAAAGAAAATCCTACAAACAAAAAAAACTTTACCTATAACTTACACTAATATTATATTAGTGCGAGAGATTTTGTAGTGAAAATGTAAGTCACTACGAAATCACTAAATAAAACGGCATTTTCAATTTGGCCAATGGCCAATCTCCGTTGAGACTGGTCAGTGGTCACCGTGAACAAAATTAATCCTAAATAATATTATACCTCATAAAATTGTACATGTAATCGTCATTAGAAAAGGACTTAATAAAGAATTTTATAAGTCTAGTGGTTAGTGGCCCTGACTGCTATGCAGAAGGTCGTGGGTGCGATTCCCACCCAGGACAAAAATGTTTATGTTATGATGACCATGATCATTTGTTCTGTGTCTGGGTGTAATTTACCTATAATATGTATGTATATAGAAATATGTAAGTATGTTTATCAGTTGTCTAGTACCCATAACACAAGCTCTGCTTAGCTTGGGACTAGACGGCGCGTTGTGTGATAATTGTGGAATACCTATAAAAAAAAAATGTATAAAAAAAAATAATCGATGCATTGCATTTTTTTTATCATTAATTTCTATTCGATAACGCACAAATACTGTTACGACAGAAAAGGTAATTAAATTTTTAATTTCTTTTTTATCGTCGCTAAATCTTGCAAAAAAATCAAACTATTGTAATGAATCGTTACAAATTTGTAATTTAATGGTGCGTCCTGTAGCCAGATTCACGTAATCAAAACGTTACGATATCGTAGCGACTTAGTCGTTTTTGTCATTTTCGTATTCACATCCATCAACTGAGTTTGAACGACACCGATTTTGAAATCGTTCAATCGAAGATTCGTTGAAGCGTATTCAGCTATGTGAATCGTCAGTCAATCATCATTCAATAATTGGCTTGAGGTATTCTCATAGATAAACGTTGTTTGATCGGGTCGGATGCCAACGACTAAACGTTTAATATTGCAGTTCAAATCACAGAGTACTTTGTAACATAGTAATACTCTGTGGTATCTGGCAACAAATCGTTGATAGATCGTTTAGTTTCGATCCAGTTCAATTGTCGTTCTATCCAATCCCGATTATAGAACACGTGAATACCGATTTTGGATAGGACTTCGATCGAACGACTATAAAACTTCAACGATATTTGGCTTGTTTGATTTTACGTGAATCAGGCTACAGATCTTTTTTTTTGTCGATGGGGAAAATCATCTTATGACAAAACCCGGTCTTGGGTGGAGCGGGAGATAGTGTCAGACTCTAACTGGCTAAAATGACTAAAAACCCCACGCCTTTCCTTCTAGCCTTCATACCGGGGCTCGTTTCCTTTCGGATAACCCCGGTCCCGGTACGGTAGGCTTCGACCCAGCTGGGCCCCTCCTGTTGCTGACAACAGTGCGCGCCGTCGACGTCTTGGCTCGGTCCGGTCAGTTACCGGACGATCGGACAGCGAGCTACCCATGACTCGCCGTCCACGAGCCCGCGGGGCTACAGTGGCGAATGCGCTGCTCGTGAGCCGCTTACGAACTGCGCGCGTGCATTTCATACTCATATAAAGCGCGCGCGGTGCAAGAGCTTCGTATAACGAGCCGTGCGCAAAATGCAATCGCGCCATTTGCAAGCGGTTAGCGGGCGGCTCTTGAGCGGCGTATTTCTGGATCTGGACAACCATAAGTTAAATCCTAAGGGGTGACAAGAACGTTACGATAAGTTTAGAAACCACCAATCTAAAAGTTTACTCTGATTGGTTAAGAGCTTGGAGCGGGCCAATCGGGGCATCGAACGTCATAAACATGTCGATCGCGTTAACATAAAACAAACCCGTACTAGTCACTCTGTATGCTTCACTTCACGATTCTAAGGGTCAACACTGCCATATGCGGGCGCTCGCGCGGCCACCAGTCGCGTGACGTTGCGCGTGTGTCGTCTGCGACGGTCCCCGTAGCGGAAACCGGTTTACTACTTGCGCAGTGTCGCTATTTATTTATTTATTTAAACTTCGTGTACATTAGTGGTACATTAGTGTGCATGTAGTCGTGTCCATAAAAATAGCAAAACGGGCGCGGGGCGCGAGTCACCGCGACGGAGATCTTTTGTATGGGAACGCGCGTTGCGGACGCCCCGCCTAACGCAGCGACGGCCCTAATAACATTTAGTACGGTTAGGATACAATGTTTTATAATGGAGTTCGTTGTGTTGTCCTTCTGGCTTCATTATCAGATTAGATCAATTCCATCTAACATCCTGTTGCAACTGTGACCGCTGGAAGTTTATTGTTCTGTGTTGTACCATTTTAATTAGCGCAATTTGTTTTATCATAGTCACCCACTAACCTAGCACAACTTTATTCCAGATGATTGTGTTGCGATGTTTCATTGGCTTCTTCTGTGGTATTCTTGATGAAAATGACAAATTTGCTATGTACCTAAATTTGTCCATTTCTTTAAAGACCCAACATCAGAACTTACCTATGTGATCCTTTCAAATAAAAATAATACTTTTGCAAATCACAAATAGGTGTAAAATCTTAAATCTATAATCTATATAATATAAAAATCAATGCCACTTTTCGTTGTTATTTTATAACTCAAGAACAGACTCGCCTATCCAAACCAAATTTTTAGGCTTTGTTCGGACTATTTAGTAGATGGTTTATGTGAAGTTTGGTAGGGTAGAGTAGGGCAGAGTAATGTAGAGTAGTGTAGGGTAGAGTAGCGAAGAGCGGGAGCGAAGCCGTGCGGGCAAAAGCTAGTACTATTATAAAGAGGAAAGATTTTAATTTGTAACCAGCTGACTTCGTACCGCCTTCAGTCATTGAATGTAATATATCTTTCGATATAGTCAACCGATTGCGATGATACTCGTACATAGTCTAAGTAATAGGTATGTCAAGTTGCAAACAATTTTAATGTATAAAAGTTATCTGCATCAATTTCTTACATTTTATGTGATGCGCGCACAACTAAAAACTTCTACAGATTTATTCAGATGAAGAAACTAATTAAAAAACTATAGGACTGAGTTTAAAAATTCTTTCACTATGACCTCTCGCGCCAGATCCTGGTTCGAGCCATGGTCCGGAGGCCGCCGCCCGCCGGAATTCCGATCCCGATTTCCGGCCACCGTAGACGCGGGCTCGCGGACGGCGAGCCATAGGTAACTCGCTGTCCGACCGTCCGGTAACTGTCCGGGCCGAGGCCAAGACGTCGACGGCGCGCACTGTTCTCACGCGTCTCAAGGAGTTGTCAGCAACAGGAGGGGCCCAGCTGAGTCGAAGCCTACTGGGGCCAGGGTTATCCGGAAGGAAACTCGAGCCCGGTATGAATAGGCTAGAAGGAATGGGGTGGGGTTTTAGTCAGTAAGAGTCTGACACTATCTCGCGCTCCACCCAAGAGCGGGGTTGTCATTAGATGAGTTTTTCCCACCGTACAAAAAAAAAGCCATGGTCCGGAGCAATAGGGAATGGTATGCGGCCTCTCCTTCCCCAACCAACGCACAGAACAGAAGATGCCTGAGACGTTGGGAGTCGCAGAGCGATCTCCGGCCACCATAGGCCCAGACTAGGGGGACCCGAGCAATTGGTAGCTCGCCGTCCGGCCGTCCAGTAAGAACCGAGCCCTAGTCGTCGACGACGAGTACCAGTATTAAAAGCAAATCAACTCCCAGAACAAGTCCAGGGTTAACAAACATAAAAAAAAAAACAAATCAACAAACTCCTTTTGTTCAAGTCGGCCATGAATAGCTTTTCACCATTATCACGATTACATTAAACTAAAACTATTTTAATGGACGGACGCTACTTAATTGCCAGGGACACCTTTTTAATTACCTACCAGTTGAGTTGAGTGCCTTTATGTTATGTATATTACTTTATTTACACTATTATTTATGAAATTGATATATGACAGCAGAAGGAGGCGACTGCCTGACTTTCCTCCTCACTCAAGCAACAAGAAATATTTAACCAAACACTATATGTAACACATATGATTTAAAAGAGTGACTCCTCATCACGATGGTGTGACCTTTCAGCTGGCGTCCCTCAAGGCGGTATTTTATCTCCTCTTTTGTTTTCCGTTTTCATTAATCTCATAACCCCCGAGCTTCAGTGTGCGTATCATCTTTACGCTGACGATTTGCAGCTCTACTGTCAGGCAGGTGTTGACAACGTATCTGATACGATCGAGATGCTAAACCAAGACCTAAAAACAATTAAAAGCTGGTCTGACCGATTTGGTGTGGCAGTTAACCCGCTAAAATGTCAAGCTATCATAGCAGGGAGCCCTCATAGTTTGAGAAAGCTTAGTGACATAACTATTCCACCTGTACTATTTGACAACATGGTTATTCCGTTTAGCTCCGAAGTTAAGGATCTGGGTCTACATGTCGACGCCTGCCTTGACTGGCGCAAGCAGGTTGCAAGTGTCAGTAGAAAGGTAACCGGAACGTTACGGTCGCTCTATCGTCTAAAAAATCTTCTTCCAGCTCACATAAAGGTACTGCTTGTACAGTCCCTAATTTTTCCCATTATTGACTATGGTGACGTGTGCTACTATGACCTGAATGCAGATCTCCTCAATAAACTTGACCGCCTTCTGAATAACTGCATTCGATTTGTCTTCAACCTCCGTAAGTATGATCATGTATCTGAACATCGTTCGCTTCTGAAATGGCTACCTATTCGTCAGCGTAGAGCACTAAGGGCCTTGACTACCCTGTTTTCTTTTCTAGACAAACCTTCTTCTCCTTCTTATCTAACTTCTCAAATTCAATTCCTTTGCTCTGCACATACTAAAAATCTCCGTTCAACGAATAATCGTCTACTAAGATGTCCTTCACACCGGTCTGGGTTTATCCGGTCCTCTTTCTTTGTCCAGGCGATCTTTCTCTGGAATGCGCACCCATTGAACATCAGGATGGCATCCAGCCGGTTCTCTTTTAAGGTAATGGCACGTGAACACTTTCGGAAGAAATTGGCAGAATCTTCATAGCAGTGATTTATTATACTCATTTCTCATAATAATTCTGTTTATTTGTATGTATTTATATAAGTATTTATTTTTATAATTATGTATTAATTTTGATTTTAACCCTTCAGATACCGTCAATTAGAGACACAATAGTAAGACAATAGATGCGCGGCCACCGGGTGTCGCTTGGGGATTCATGAATTAATTTTTCTTTTTTGTTTACTTTGAAGTTAGCACCTACCATGTTATGTTTCTGCACCACCCTAAGGTCGACTGGTAGATAATGCCTAAGGCATTAAGTCCGCCTTTGTACAGTGTTTGTGCAATAAGCATTAATAAATAAATAAATAAATAAATAAGAGTGTCCATGGAGTTTCTTGCACGTTCTTCTCCATAGAGATCTCTTTGGAACGTGCAATTTAGCTTCACTTGTTTGTTTGACTGACCGACATTTTGACAATTCAAAAGTGCCTGTAATTGGTCTATTTGAAATAAACGTTTTTTATTTTTGACTTAGTTTGCCTGGACACTAAATGGGGTCGCATTTAGCGCAAATATATAACACTAGCGGCCCGTCCCGGCTTTACACGGACAATAAATATAGCCTACTAGCTTTTGCCCGCGGCTTCACCCACGTACATAATCCCAGGATAAAAAGTATCCTATGTGTTATTCTGGGATATGGTCTACTCGTGTACCAAGTTTCATCGAGATCCATCCATACATCCATCCATACCTCCATCCATACATCCATCCATACATCCATCCATACATCCATACATCCATCCATACATACAAACTTTCTTATTTTCTTTCTTTCTTTCTTTTAGGATGTTACTGAGGGTGAATATAATATAGCTTCCAATAGTGAAAGAATTTTTGAAATCGGTACAGTAGTTTTTGAGTTTATTCATTACTAGCTTCTGCCCGCGACTTCGTCCGCGGAAAATTTCTTGTTTTAAAATAAGATTACACTCGATTAGACGATGCGCACGTTCAGCGCTAGATTCCTGAGCACGGGCCTGTGATGTTATGGCATTTTGCCTAGCGAGCCGCTGCGAGCGCTCAGCGCTAGTCTCCCTATCCCTTGTCTCAGAGACATGCTGCCTTAAATGAGATAGACGCTGCGCACGTTCAGCGCTAGATTCCCGAGCACGGGCCTGCGATGTTATGACATTTTGCCTACCAAGCCGCCGCGAGCGTTTAGCGCTAGTCTCCCTATCCCTTGTCTCAGAGACATGCTGCCTTAACTCAGATAGACGGTGCGCACGTTCAGCGCTAGTTCCTCGAGCACGGGCCCGCGATGTCCTCACATTTTGGCTAGCGAGGCGCTGTGAGCGCTCGGAGCTAGATTCTCTAGCGCGTGCTTACGAAATATATTCTCTATTTCTCGAGAGGCGCTGCTCATTTTCAGGGGCAGATTCTTCCGTACGGCGTACTCAAGCGGCTCTTGTCTGTGATGTCTGCCGGGACAGTTGAGATTTTCTTTTAGACATGCTCTCAACAAACTACGCACAGACTTGAAAACAATTATGAACAAAAGGAGAGCGACTCGAACACCGTCCGCCTTTACAAAACAAAACAATCGTAATATCGAATAACTCGTATCGATTATTACGATAGAACGAAGTACGAAACTACGAACATACAAAAACGTACAACGAAATTACGATATTTTCGATTATGAGGTATCTATCAACAACAACAACCATACGAACGAAACAACCGAAACCAATAAGCAACTGACAGAAGAACTCCAACTAACGACAACGTGGGCATAATAATTCGAGAGGGTCATCAATCCACAGAAAGTCTTAACACCGCGATTCAGAAAACATGGCAAGTTCGGGAGGTTCCTGCACCGAATTAAAGCGGAAGAGACGCCCGAGTGTCGCCACTGTGCGGAACGCCCGGAGGACACGGTGGAGCACACAGTCGAGGTGTGCCCTGCCTGGGCAGAGCATCGCCGTGCCCTCGTGGGGGCGATCGGCGGCGGACACCTCTCGCGGCGGGCTCTGGTTGAGGCCATGGTCCTTAGCGAGGAGGAATGGCAGGCGGTCGCCTCCTCCTGCGAAGCAGTAATGCTAGCAAAGGCGGAGGCAGACCGCATCAGGCAACGGCGCCCCCGCCGCCGCCGCCGGGATTCCGATCCCGATTTCCGGCCACCGTAGACGCGGGCTCGCGGACGGCGAGCCATGGGTAGCTTGCTGTCCGATCGTCCGGTAATGGACCGAGCCCAAGACGTCAACGGCGCGCACTGTTCCCGCACGCCTCAAGAAGTTGTCAGCAACAGCAGAGGCCCAGCTGGGTAGAAGCCTACCGGGTCCAGGGTTATCCGAAAGGGAACTCGTGCCCTGGTTTGAAGGCTAGAAGGAACGGGGTGGGTTTTTAGTCAGTAAGAGTCTGACACTATCTCCCGCTCCACCCAAGGGCGGGGGTTGTCATAAGATGATTTTTGCACAACATATAAAAAAAAAATAGCTAAAACGTCTGCACGACTGCACAATGAAAGTTATGCTAGGGGCATTTTGCGTTTTAGTAATTTTACATTATCTCCGAAACTGTATGACCAATTGATATACTGTAAATGGCAAATCTTATCTGTATAATGTTCTTGTGATACTGAAATAATTTATTGTCATAAGAATTAATATTTTGTTGCTCAAATAATCAACCAAACGTAAGTATGCCGAAAAAAAATATTTTTAATGCAATAAAAGAAGTATAAAAGATGAAATATAAAAGATAGAGATATGGTACCACGGACTTTTTTGTAGAAATAATTAAGACGAACCAGGTAGCCATACATTGTTTTTAATTTTAAGCAACTGTTTAGGCAGCGCACGCAAATAATTATATTTTATGAGGTATTTTTTTCCGACTTGCTAGACAAAAGTTGTGATAGCTCGGTTAATATACATGCTATAGAAACAATTTATAGCCTATAGCACTCAGGAATAATGTAGCTTTCTGCCAGTAAAAAAAATTTTAGAATTGGATTATTAGTTCCAGAGATTACCCCCTACATACAAACTTACAAACTTACAAACTTACAAACTTACAAACTTACAAACTTACAAATTTTACCTCTTTATAATATTAGTATAGACAAACACACACAACACAGAAATACTAATGTTTTGCTCTTTATAATATTAGTGTAGAAAGGAATTATAAAAATAAAACCAGGAACCTACGCAGACTTCGTATGATTTTACTTTAGTTAGACACATGCTTACAAGGCTGCAACCAACGATTTGAAATTTTGAATGTTTATGTAAATCGATTGATTGCATTATTCCGCGGTCACCCTTTTTGGTCCCCAGTTCACCAGTCGATTCGTCATATCCACTAGGAAATCCAATTCCGTATCAAAATCGCGATCCCACATGCCTGCGGGATTGAAGTCAGCAATCCCGCGGATCCCGCGAGACTTGCGGGATTGGGATATTTAATTTATTTTTGTTTTAAGTAGTAATAAACATGAAAACCCGTCAAGTGCGAGTCGGACTTCATCATCATATCAGCTGAAAGACGTCCACTGTTGGACATAGGCAAAGACATAGGCCTCCCCCAAGCGTCGCCACAACGACCGGTCCTGTGCGTTACGCATCTGATTAGGACATCGGTCCACCTTGTTGGAGGCCTTCCAACGAGGCGTCTTCCGGTACGTGGTCGCCTCTCCAGAACCTTTCGTCTCCATCGACCATCTGTTCTGCGTGCCATTTTCCCATTGCTACTTAAGTTTGGCGATTCTTCGAACTATGCCGGTAACCTTGGTTCTCCTGCGGATATCTTCATTTCTGATGTGATCACGCAGGAGTCGGACTTTAAAACTGTTTTTTTTTTTAAATAAATATATCTAATAGTAATATAATCGAAAAAAAAAAATATTTTGTAATGTAATTGCTTCAAGATTTTCATATAAAATCAGCTGCTTTTATGGAACAATAAAATATAAGGACTTTTACCTTTAAAAAAATTTTAATTCACTAGCTTTGAGGAATCCCTGGTCATAGAGTACCTAAACTGACATATTTCCAAGTCGTTTGACTTTTTAGACAGACTTATAATATAATAGACTAGCCTTTACCCGCGGCTTCGCCCGCCTTTATAAATATACTTTACTCTTTCGCCCCCTTTTCTCACTTTTTTTTTTTAAATTAGTCTATGTCCGTCTCCAGGGTTCCAACTATCTCTGTACCAAAATTCATCAAAATCGGTTTTGCCATTTAGGCGTGAAGTTGTAACAAACAAACAAACTCACTTTCGCTTTTATTATTAGTAAGGATTGTATGTGGTATGAATAAATAAGAATGTGTCTATGGTTAACGATTTCCTCTAAACGAAATAAACACATTTTTATGGCACCAATCTTTTAGAATTATTATATTTATGATTGTATATGTACCACCGCGGTCATTTCTGCTTTCTGCCTGATCACTAAAAAAAAATCGCTTTAATCCAAATCAAACTCTTTAAGATTTCGTGACGAGTGCAAGCAAAAATAAACTTAATGGTGGTTAGGCGGAAGTGTCTTTTATGGTTCATTGTATGGTAATTGAATTTTATTATACATCGTTTATTGATACGTGTTTCGAAGATCGGAAACTTGATTTTGCCTACAGGAAACTGCCTAACTCTCAAACTTCAAACATGTAAATATCTGTATGGAAGCCGCGATTCATCCTATGAGAACAGACAAAAGCATCCTAAGTCCCAGGTCATGGTCTATTTGTGTGTCAAATTCCATTGAAATCTGTAGTCATTAAAATGAGAAAAAGCAAGACACATACTATACAGCACTAGCTTTGGCCCGCATACATAAAATATCTCCTATGTCACTCAGGAATAAGAATAGAATAGAATAGAAACAAATGATGATAGCGGGGACTAAAGACTTAAAATGCTTTCGAAGGCACCTAGGAATCTCAGTGTGTATTGGATGGTCACCCATCCATGGACTGACCTCGAGAAGTGTTGCTTAACGTTGAAAATAAAGGCTGTAAGTTCACTAATAAAAAACATTTTGGTACAACCGAGGTGAAATTCACCCGAGCCGTATAGGCGAGGGTATTATGGAGCGAGCGCGGCAGTGACAAATCTCCACGTGTATCAAACGACGTTTTTCAATACACTTACGAAAAAATAAATAGGTACTTTCTCTGAAAATTACGACGCATGTTTGTTCATTTTGTAGTGATGGAAATTTTCTAAAGTTACCGTACCTACATTTTAGTTTTATTTAGATGGTAGCAGGTTATCGCAAGTATTTTTTAACTCAATTACAATATCTGGTGGCGTAACTTCTAAAGAATTCTCTCCAAATCCTAAATTCAACATTTTTTTTTTCACAAATAATGAAAATGAATAAATTAGTTATTATTATTAAATAATATGTACTCGTAGTATTATTTTTTTTCCCGCGCTTTTTACCTTTGTAAGTTAGAGGACACGCAAAATAATCAAATCGTAGCATCCTAATTCAAAAATAGAAATCCAAATATTTTTAAATTTAGAACACAGATTATTGTTAATTTATTGATGAAAATTATTGTGTAACTATTTATGATATTCTATTCATAAATACATCATTAAATATTTACATCAAAACCTTAAAAATATACGCCACTTTGCTTTAAAAAAAAATTCCTTTGACCGTGACGAAATAGAAAAGTAAAAAAACCCGTGTTGTGATAAATACAAAAAGACGACGGGTTTATACATGGCATGTTGAACCTAATAGTAGTGCGATAAAAACCAGTTGTATTTAAAACAGTTTTGCATCACTTACAATCAGTGGTGGATTAGCCATATATCAAGAGTAGCAAATGCTACAAGCCCCGCGCACGCGGGGGCGCGCGTATTCGAGAATCCTGTACTTAAATACAAAAAAATCTAGTCCATATTAAATATATCAACATCTGAATACAGCTTATTATTTCACTGAATATGATAGACAATCTCTTAGATTTCCCTCATTACAGTACTTACCACCACTTACCCAATCTCAAAATCCACGGGGTTCTTTTCTATTGAGATAAGATTCAGGTTCTATGGGATCTTAGATCATAAGTTATTGAGCCCATCTGACAGAGTGGTAACGGCCCCGATTTACGGGTTGTAGGTCGCGGGTTCAAACCCAGCCAGGCAGGCGCATTATTTATTTATTTATTTATTTATTCAAACTTCATGTACAGTAGTGGTATATTGCATCTACCACAATTTGTCTCTGCATCACCGGTTGACTGGTAGAAAATGCCTTAACCCTTCAGATACCGTCAATTAGAGACACAATAGTAAGACAATAGATGCGCGGCCACCGGTGGTCGCTTGGGGATTCATGAATTAATTCATGAATAAATTTAGGTTAAAGCATTAAGTCCGCCTTTGAACTCTTTTGAGCATGAAGAATAAAATAAATAAATGAGAAGTATTTAAGAAGAACACAGAGGCCCCTTGGTCGAATTTAACACAGGCCTCGTGCTGGCTTAATCCGGCACTGCTTACAATATGACTGGTGGAAGATAAATAAAATAACTCGCGAGAACCAACGTGACTCAAGCACAAAATATATAGGTACTGAAGACAATCTACATACAAAGCGCGCTCGAGCAACGCACACATAGACACCGCTCACAGACACGACATCTCTCGGTTCAATCGCCCGGTCGCACTCGTACCCAATTCGGACTTCGAAACCATGCGCTGACGTGTGTGCGATCGCTTAGCGTAGGTATAAAAAATAAAGTACATAGGTACATGATATTGACCTCTGTACCTATCTATTTTGTGACTCAAGTGTCTTAGGTCATTCATTAACAGCATTGGGATTTTTTGTTTACACAACCATTTTGTATAGTTTGTAATTCTCGACTTCATTTTGTCACGTTTCCAACAAAGTGTAGTGAGTAGAAAAAATATCGATGTTGCTTTGAACTTTTGTTTCACTTCTAGAGTTGGTGTTATCTAATGTTTCGCATTAACAATTCGAAGACTGAGATAACATAATCAGCCTTTATAATGTTTCCAGTGCTGGGACTCAGGCCTCCTCTCTAGGAGAGGGAATGCGCTGTAATCCACCACGCGGGCCCAGTGCGGGTTGGTGGATATCACATGTCTTCGAATTTTTTGGTTCTAGGACATGCCGTTTCCTCATGATGTTTTTTTCACTGTTTGGTGAGAAGTGGTGATCAAATAGATTACACAAAGTAATGCGCCTGACTGGGTTTGAACCCGCGGTCTCTAACTTGGAAGTCGGAGCCGTTACCATTCTGTCAGATGAGCTTAATAACTTATACAGCGTTATTTGTAAAACACTAGCAACCTCTTAGGTGCTAGTTAAGAACATCATAAACAACAACTTTGTTCTATGACTTTTAAAAATGTAACGTATTATATTTCATCAAATTTTCATACAAAAATAAAAATATTTAAATTGAACGTTCTAAATATTACAAAGTCTATGCGAAGCAAGCTATAGTACAATAGCGGAGGGTAGCTGAACATGAAATTGACCTATTTACCTACCTCAAAACACAGAGGTGAAATGTGTTGGATAGAGCAACGAAATCTTGAAAGTTTGTTTTTGGTGAATGTGTTATGTTTTGTAAAAAGTCATAGAATAAAAGTTGTTGTTTATGATGTTAAACATAAATAGTGTGTCAACGGTCTTTGATGAGTGTGCAAAGTTTAAAGAGAATCTGATCGCCTAAAGTTGGGAAAAGTCGGGCTCAAAGGTAGTGGTTACAAACAAACAAACAAACATCCAGGTAAAGCTAATAAAAGCGTGTTAAAAAGTAAGTGGCTATTGTTTCAGTTTCAGCAGCATTACCATTCCATTGTAATAGTTAAGCAAAAATCGCCTTTAATACAACTGGCTAAAGTACGAATTCGAATTAGACACAGTTTTGAATTAAATCATAGTCTTTTGTTTTGTCGTATGATTTAAATCGACCGACTGTTTAGTAGCGTTGGGACTGCGTTAGAGCATTAAGGTGATTCATCTCGACACACATTTTCACTGTTTTTCATAAAACCGCTCATAACCGATTATGATGTTATTACACATTTTTCATGAGATATTTTGGAAACACAGTATCTTGTGGATATTATCTAGGCTTCTATTGAAATCAATTTCTAAATTTGTGTAAAACTAATCCAGTAAAGAACTCTGAAAATGTTCTATTTTGTATTAACTTTGACACTTCATAATTGGCCTAAATTTAAAAAAGTCAAAAAAGTAAAACAATAGAAGCCTTGCAAATTTTATTAAGATTCTAAATGACAACGACTTTTTTCAAAAACTTTTAAGGGTTTAAAAAAAACAGCTATTTCCTGGAGCAAGTTTTGTGAAATATAAGAGTAAATCTCGGAATTACCGAATACTAACAGAGCTTTCAGGCTTTATCTCTCTTTTTTTGCGTTGCCTTTTCGTCAAACGTCGCGTTGGATTGCGTTAGATGAAGTAACAAGCTTTTAAACCATTTTCGATGTTGACGGTAGGTGAGTGGAAAAGGACCCTCTTAAAGATAAAGATAGTTTATTTGTCAAAACATGAGTAAGCAGTACAAAAACATAGTTTGCAAAGCATGGTGTTACATAAAAAGAAAAATAAAGTCCTATCATGTTTTACCTAAATAGGTGTACAAATTAACACACACACATTAACATCTATAAGGTAATATGTATAGTTCAGGTATTCTATATAATATACATTATAGAATACCTGGGGCGTCCAGGCAATGTATGAAATATTTTTAATTATTTAATTGTCCGTTACATACTTTACCTGGGTGATGTATACAATACTTAGGGATTGTATAGAGTACCTGATGGTCTACCAGCAATGTGTTAATGGGTGACATAAGCCATTTTTATGTATGGGGGCGAAGCCGCGGGCAAAAGCTAGTACGTAATAAAATTAATTTGAAATAAAAAAATCTAATGCTATTTGCTTACAAGTACTCAAGTCCTTTTTTGTTTGCGAGGTTTAAAGACCTTGTCTGGGTGCCCAAAAATTACGTCACTTTTTATTGCTTATCATCATCATCAGCCTTTCAAATCGCTTATCCCTATTAACAATGTCGGATGTGAAAATTGGCAACTTTACACGAGAGCGAGTCAAAGTTTGACATACGTCATTGTCTCAAGGAGTTGTCAGCAGCAGGAGGGGCCCAGCTGGGTCGAAGCCTACTGGGGACAGGGTTGTCCGAAAGGGAGCTCGTGCCCCGGTATGAAGGCTAGAAGGAACGGCGCGGGGTTTTTAGTCAGTAAGAGTCTGACACTGTCTCCCGCTCCACCCAAGAGCGGGTTTCGTCAAAGATGATTTTCCCCGTCGACAAAAAAAAAAAAAAAAAAACATACGTCATTGTTAACTGGCGAATGGGCCACATCTGACAATTTTAACGTGGCCCATTTTAAAAACTACACGTAATTTATTTTTTCTTTTTGCTGCTATTAAAAAAAGGGACTTTTTGAGAGTGATTCGTGAAATAAAAAGAAAATGCCAAAAAAACATATCCGACATTGTTAATAGGGACAAGCGAAATGTTCCCACTGCTTGGACTCAGGCCTTCTCTGTACGAGAGGGAATGGGCCGTAATCCACTACGCGAGCCCAGTGTGGGTTAGTGAATGTCACATGTCTTCGAATTTTTGGTCATGCTTTTTTGGCTTTTTATTCCTGCTCTCACCTTTTACACATCTAGGCAAAGTATATAATAAATAATAAGTACTCCTACACGTTTTAGGTATTCTATACATTGCCTAGGTATTGTATAGAATACCAAATATATCTAAATGATTTCAATCGCGTGTTAAATAAGTACCAATTTTCCTCTAAATAATCCGCTTACTGATAAACAAGTATATATTATTATATAGGTATTTATAGTATTAGGATGTAGTGAAGGAAAACAGTCATAATACCTCCCTTCACAATAGTCACGCTTCTGACCACTGTAACATATACAAGTATATAATCCTTATCACGATTCGTCATTGTGCACCATGCCTAACGATGTTAGGCATTAAAAACTGTCGCACAAATCATCGTCGCCATATCTATGGCAGTGTGTGCGATACATCACTAGTCGGCGCACGATACGCTCGGACCGTGTGTATCGTCACGTCGTGCGATCACTCTAAATTGATTAATTAAAAAGTTAAACTTCGCGTTTATGCCCTAGTTCATTAATTAGTGTGTGAATTTTAAATTTAGAATTGAGTGTCATTCCGCTTATAGACTTGAATATTAGTGGTTAGTGAAAAAAGAAGTGAATTTTACAATTTGTTTTTGTGTTTTTAAATATGGGTATGTTTTCTTTTTTTCTAAAAATATGTTTGTAATATACACATAACAAAAAGGTGTACTTACCTATTTAAAATTTCATTTTTAAATGACTTGACAAAGGGAAGTTTTATTCTTACCTACAAATAAACTAGCATTTTATTAATGACTAGCTTGTGTTAGCAGGTTTGCGCGCGTAAAAGTAGGTTTTTCTATGCAATCTTTGAAACCGCAAAATTTAATAAACTAAGCGTAACTCGTCTTTTATCAATTCGTTAAAGAATGTTCATGCATTTGAAGTAGATTGGACCAAAGAATCACGTTGTCCCATACAAGCTTTGTCCCCCTTATTCACCCCTTTACGCGTATAATATTTTTAATTTGTATTTTAAATTCCATGACATTTGAGATATTTTGACATTGTTGACATTTTGAAACCATTAATGCTGTAATACTAACATAGTTTTAAGACCATTGTTACTAACAATCTAACATAGATTTTAAGACCTATCTTTTTTTTTTTTTTGTCGACGGGGAAAATCATCTTTGACGAAACCCGCTCTTGGGTGGAGCGGGAGACAGTGTCAGACTCTTACTGACTAAAAACCCCGCGCCGTTCCTTCTAGCCTTCATACCGGGGCACGAGCTCCCTTTCGGACAACCCTGTCCCCAGTAGGCTTCGACCCAGCTGGGCCCCTCCTGCTGCTGACAATTCCTTGAGGCGCGCGGGAACAGTGCGCGCCGTCGACGTCTTAGACTCGGTCCATTACCGGACGATCGGACAGCGAGCTACCCATAGCTCGCCGTCCGCGAGCCTGCGTCTACGGTGGCCGGAAATCGGGATCGGAATCCCGGCGACGACGGCGAGGGCGCCGTTGCCTGATGCGGTCGGCCTCCTCCTTTGCAAGCATTACTGCTTCGCAGAAGGAGGCGACCGCCTGCCATTCCTCCTCGCTCCGGACCATGGCCTCGACCAGGGCCCGGCGCGAGAGGTCTCCGCCGCCGATCGCCCCCACGAGGGCACGGCGATGCTCCGCCCAGGCAGGGCACACCTCGACGGTGTGCTCCACCGTGTCCTCCGGGCGTTGCGCACAGTGGCGACACCCGGGCGTCTCTTCCGCTTGAATCCGATGCAGGAACCTCCCGAACTTGCCATGTCCGGTGAGGACCTGCGTCATGCGGAAGGTAAGGACGCCGTGAGGTCTTTCCAGCCACGCCTCAAAGAGGGGAATTACCGCCATAATCGTGGCGTGCCCAGCACTGGGTTGCGATAGCCGTTGACGCCATTTCACCATGAGATCCCGCCAGAGCTCTGTCCGCCATGCCTTGACATGTTGCGGCAGTGGACTTTCACCCCGGCGTTGCATCTCCACGCGCATGTCGTGCATGTGTGCAAGGACTGTTGCCTCCAGATCCCACGGTGGTAGGCCAGCCAGAAGGCTCGCCGCTTCGCGGGAGATCGTGCGGTAACCCCGCACCATCCGTATTGCCATGACCCTCTGGCAGGCGTTCAGTATGGACGCCGGTCGCTTTGCCAGCGACGGCGCCCACACCGGCGCCCCGTAGAGGGCCATGGACCGAACGATCCCCGCGTAGAGCCTTCGGCAGGAGGCGTCTGGACCCCCAAGATTGGGCAGGAGCCGCTTGAGAGCAGCCCCAGCCCGCAGAAGCTTGGGAGCCAGACGTCGGAAATGTTCTACGAAATTCCACCGGCTGTCGAGGACGAGTCCCAGATACTTCATCGTCGACCCGACGCCGATGCGAACTCCTCCTACCGTAAGTTGGGAGTCCGGTGGTGGCGCGTTCCGAGGGCCGTGGAAGCACATTGCCTCGGATTTGTGCAGCGCCACCTCGAGTCCCAACTCCTGGATCCTACCAACGGCTATCGCAACCCCGCGTGTCGCTAGAGCGACCGCCGCCTGGTGCGAACTTCCCTGCGCTAGAATCAGCGTGTCGTCTGCGTAGCAAACCACGCTGACCCCATCAGGGAAGTCGCCGCGCAGCACGTAATCGTAGCCGATGTTCCACAAGGGTGGGCCTAAAACCGACCCCTGCGGAACACCGCACGACATCTCTCGACGTTTCCAGTCTCCCTGGTGACCGGGGTAGACAATGTACCTGTCTGACAGGTACGCCTCGACCACTCGACAGAGGTATTCGGGCACCCGATGGTACCGGAATGCCCTTCGGATCGTACTCCAGGGCAGGGAGTTGAAAGCGTTGGCAATGTCCAAGGACACTGCCACGACACACCTACCCTGGGACACCGCTTCCCCTGTCGTGAGGGCTCGCACGCGCATGATGGCGTCTATTGTAGAGCGCGCCCTGCGAAAGCCGAACTGTCCGTCCGACAAGTCCGGCCCCACCCGTGTTAGCCGCACGACGAGGCGGTTTGCAATGACTCTTTCAAAGAGCTTGCCCACCTCGTCGAGCAGCACAATGGGCCGGTATGTGGACGGAGAGTCCGCAGGGCGCCCTGGCTTCGCTATGAGGACCAGTTTCCCCGTCTTCCAGCGAAGTGGGAACTGGCCCCTCTCCAGGCATTTAAGACCTATCTTACTAATAATTCTATGGACATTATTTTTTTAGTCTGAAATAAATGTATTTTATTATTGATTATAATAATATTTCACAACAATCACACAACGCCGTCTAGTCTCAAGCTAAGCAGTGATCGTGCTATGAGTACTAGACAACTGATAAACATACTTATATATTCTAAAAACATACATATTATAGATAAATTACATCCAGACACAGTACACAGAACAAATGCTCACAACAAATGATTGGATGCCTACGTCATACAAGGAATATACCCCGTAATTTTCCGGTCTTTACAATCAGCGGCTTGGTCCGTCAGTCAGTCAGGTCAAAGTATTTTAGAAGTACATGAGATGTAAATGTTAAATAAAACTAACTTGCCTATGCAATTATGTGATAAAGCAATCGGTGTAAATAATCAAGCGTGAATAGGTCAGAGCCCCAGTACGTATAATATTAAAACTCATTTGCGATTTGATTTGTATTTAGGTTATCTTTGTACCTAATAAAAGAGATTGCCCAATTTGGTATGTCGATCCATACCAACTTGTTTTAAACCAGTTTATAGTTATTATTTAACTTTTCACTACCTAAACTTATTTTGTTAATATTTAACCATATTTTTGAAATATTCAGAAAAGTTAGAAAACGCCTGATCATATTTTGTAGCAATTTTTTACTAAAAGTTGCATTCTATACGTATGTGTGCGTTTCAGGCCAAATTGCTGCGTAGTGTATTGCATTATTATTGATATATTATAGGTGCGCGATAGGTTAGGAGTTTAGGACCTGGGTTCCTTTGCTATATTGTGGCGTTACTTACGTTAAGGGTTTTTCGCGCGTGGGTGATATCATTACGCTATGCCTAGGCCTACACTACAGAACACGACCGTAAGACTGTTAAAACTCGTAATGGTTTAGTCTTTGATTTATTTATGTATTCATAAAGTTATCAAGACCTAAACAAACTTACTACGTGTATACGTCCATTTCTCGAATCAAAAAACGCAGTTCATCACTTACAGGTTGTGGGTTCTACATTCTGCAACCATCTACTAAAATGCACAGAAAGGAAGTTGACTGTACTCTATCAACAACCTTAGCTGCACCTAACAACCAAGCCCTAACCAAACAGCTTCAATATATGCGTATATTATAGTACGGGAAGCTTGTTACTATGAGACCTAAGGCACAAACGGAAGGACAAAGGGTGTGTAGGATGGGATTTTGTCACTGTCGATCCGCAACCTCACGGACCGACCAATAACTAAGGCTGGATAAGGCCAGATCTATCTATATAACAGTGAGAGGAGTCGAGGTCTCGTCGTAGTGAAACAGCGTTGCTCGTAGCATGGAAAGAGACTTTATTATATGTATCTTTAAATAGTATTTGTATTTATTAATGCATCTGTGAGAAACAACTTATGTACTGAGTCGAATTAAATTTAATGACAAATAACTAATATTGACGTCAATTTGGAAACCTTCCCTCCCTCTATCCATCCACATTTATATTCTTTTTTATATTATTCTATCTATAAGTGTTTGGGTGTATTCATATCTGGCGAATGCTCTGCTCAAATGCAGTACAAAAACATCAAACCAAATATGTCATAACCAAATTAACAGTGTCAAGTTTTAAGTTTCTAATATTTATTTTATATTAGAAACTTGAAAACTTGAAATGTTTTTTTTTTAATGTAAAATAAATAAAAAATGAACAATTAATTTTAAGTAGTTTATTTATTTTTTACTACATAATCTTATTAAGGTACCTGAATGGCAAATAAAAATAATTAGACGAACCATGTAAAAGCGTTAGCTTTACATACTCTGGTATATCACGTACGTGGTATGGGTCATATTACGAAAATAACTGACAACTGTAATCGGAACGTAAATATATCAGAAATGACGTTATTCTTTTGGAAGTAGGAATTGTTAATCATTTAATATCATTTTCATGATATTTTTTAATATGGCTAAAAAAAGCGGTTAAAAATTAGTACACTGTATACATAAATAAATTATTATTTTTACACTTTTTTTTTCTCTCCCTCTTTTTTTCTTTCATTTATACTTTTTAAGCAATATAATAGTAATAATAAAATATTAATTTTACACTTTTTCCTTAACTTACGGTTTTTTTTAATATATTTAAAAATATAACAGATATGTATATGACGGAGGATCGATATCAGTGGGTCGCGACATCGGAAATAACACTCACAAAAACCTTTGATAACACCTTTAATTACTCGTAACACACACTCAGTACAAAATAATCAAGGATGCCTGAGATATGGCTTGATTAAGAATTTAGGAACGCGGGAAATTTAGCGTGGAGTAACCAACGTCTGCTCGGACCGACGGAACGATTCAAAGTGCCCTCCAAATCAACCGTCACCCGACACGTGAACCTACCCCCATTCCGGGTAGCCAATTTACCTGTCAACGTCAGTACCTGTCAATGTCGAATAATCGATTATACCTCCGGATCGACATTTGACTCGACTATTCGCTCAGTGTTGCTATTACTCCACGCTAACCATCCCCAAGTTAATACTTGACGTTCCCAAACGTAAGCTGTTCAATCTAACTACATAGTTCCTCCAGT
Source organism: Mythimna lalbum (assembly GCA_949319445.1). Lineage (NCBI taxonomy): Eukaryota > Metazoa > Arthropoda > Insecta > Lepidoptera > Noctuidae > Mythimna > Mythimna lalbum. The sequence goes on along the minus strand of OX439357.1, from coordinate 9,512,045 downwards.
GAAAGATAAGTGGCGCTGATGCAGACCGACTGATATGCGCCAACGCTTCGACACGGCCGTCCTGATGATCACACGTCCTCGTGTGGAGTACCTGGAATGAAAGAAAATCCTCGAACAGTACACATTCTAGTCGTTCGGCCAATCCTGGCCCAAGGTGGTGGGGCATAAAAGGTACTCTGATCAAAATCATCAATCATATCTAGAAGAAAATCACAACAATCTCAATCTCTCAAAGCCGACATGTTGAACAACACTCAAACTCATTCAAATAATAGGAAACTCATTAAAATATTGCAGTGCTCATACTCTGACCTCCATCCGGTCTTCATCATCACACTTATAACCTCCATCCGGCTATAAGCATCAAACCAATCGACCTCCATCCGGTCTTCATCATAACACATTATAGCCTCCATCCGGCCATAAGCATCAAACCAATCGACCTCCATCCGGTCTTCATCATAACACATTATAGCCTTCATCCGGCCATAAGCGTCAAACCAATCGACCTCCATCCGGTCTTCATCATCACACATTATAGCCTTCATCCGGCCATAAGCGTCAAACCAATCGACCTCCATCCGGTCACTAACACAACAGGCAACCTCTATCCGGTCACCTCCACATGTAACCTCCATCCGGTTACAAACAACACCATCAAGATAATCATTTCGAGCCTTTAATCAAAATAATCCTTAAAGTAGGTTTGTTCAACATGTTACTTTATTTTTCCTATAACGTTACAGATTATAAGAAAACTCTTACTATGCTAGGTACTCTAAATGTTAAGTTGACTACTTAGTGTTCAACTAGTCTTGTCAGCGTTATCATTTTCGTCATAGCTAGTCTCGTCATCATCGCCTACGTGCATGTCAACGTCAGTTATTTTTCGTAGGCGGTTATGTGCGTACTTCGAAACATAACGGTCATGGTGGCCGTTAGCAAGAACCTCAATCACTCCTGCGCATCCCTCCAGGATCGCCAAGTCTCTCAAGACTTAATGGTTTCCCACAGTACGTCCCAGGTTTGATCAACATTTGAATTGAATACCGCGTACTTACGGACTACTGTGACCGCTAGATACCGGTTTCTATTAAGCTACGACTACAAATCAAATCTCCTATAATCAGTTCATCCTGTAAACTTCATCGTCATCATCAGCCTCTTTTTTGTTATGTTCCCAATGAAACGCCTGCGTTTCATTTTCTCTCTATTGCGGTGTCACTGTCTTTCTATTGCGCCTCTAATTGACACGATTGAAAAATTTGAAACGTCAAAGGTTAACCGACTCTTTCATAAAAAATTAAATTAATTCTTATTCAGTTTTCGTGGCGCCGCTGTCAAAAAAAGAAACTTTACCGCACGTTAAATCTTTAGAAGAACGGCGTGTATGGGACACGAGAATATTTAGGTACAAACCACCCGAAGTAAACTACTAGACCTATTAACTGTCCCAACTGAGCTATGATAAACAGCATCGAAAGTAGGGTAGAGAGCAGAATCGAATGTACGCGATCTACTTTCTGAAGTTCTATATCTCCTAACCTCAGCACTTGACTTTATTTCATATCCTAAGCAACTCGATTTGCATTATGAAAAACAACCACTCTTTCAAATCTAATGAAAATCCGGCTTTAATCAACGTTTTGTAATACTACATTAAGTCTCTCGAAGTTCTTAATAGATTCCAAAATAATCAAAATATTGACAACTCAAACTATGACGTAGGTATTTACCGATTTATCAAAAACCCCGTTGAAAAACAGAGATCACGTTTCGATACCGAGTGGCATAGTCAAGTGTTTATACTGACCGCTGAAACACTACTGAAATCATCATCACCATCATCACCATCATCACCATCATCACCATCATCACCATCATCACCATCATCACCATCATCACCATCATCACCATCATCACCATCATCACCATCATCACCATCATCATCATCATCACCATCATCACCATCATCACCATCATCACCATCATCATCATCACCATCATCATCATCACCACCATCATCACCACTATCATCACCACCATCATCACCACCATCATCACCACCACCATCATCACCATCATCATCACCATCATCATCACCATCATCATTTTTTTCTTCCATTCTGTTCTGTCCCTCGTCACGCTATCACTACACCTAACAACCAACACAAACACACTCAACACGCTAACGTAACCCTAGCCTATATACAATCTAATTTTTGTAAAATAAAGCGCACTATGTAAACGAGTTATTTGGTCCGAGATACGTGGCAACGAATACCAGTAAGGCACGTAATTGTTTAGTTTACAGTAGTCTTTGCACATTATTTCTGACCGGTCGAGTTTTTAAGCCGAAAGAGCTAAATTAACAGACACCGTATTACTCGGTAAAATAATATTTGCACGCAACAATTCATCTACCCGCTCACGCATTATTTTTTTTTATTTATTTTTTTCGCGCTAGTCCGCTATGGTCGCCTTTTGCTAAGATGAGTCAATTAAACGAATAAGTTCACTTTTTGTAACACGCGTTTATAGCATACTATACTGTCATAGGTACACGTCAATGTCAATAACGTAAAAACTATCTATGGAGGAGTTATCACTGTCAAACAAAAATCGAAACGGTATCTACCGGATATACCGAGGGTAGATGTAATTACAATTGTTTATGTCGTGAACTTTAGCAATTTAACAAAAGAAGTGTGTCACGCACGATCATACTATTTAAACTGAATCCTTGCAACAATATTTCACGGCCAAAATATCACTTCGCAAATAGATGTTGTGAATAAAACCTCAATCAAACTACGCAAGTAATCTGAACACGCTAAACTGACCCTTCAATGTAACAAAACTGTGTTTACGTTTGCCGTGAAATAGTGATGACAGACTTTAAAGTGAAAGAGATATAACACTCAGCATCAGAATTAAAATGGAATGTGAATACCTGACCTTGTTCCTGGTTCCTTTGACAGCACATACGTCATCCAGTCACTCGCTACGTGATGCCTTGGCACCACCATCGCCTTCACGTCGCTTGCTTCGTCCAATTATTCCACAATGTAACACTTGACAGGTAGCGTTTGAAACGACTTCAAGCGTTTTGTGTGAAACGTTTTCTGATCTGGTATCGCACTCGACACACTGCACCTCAGGCACGCACACACACACACACACGCGAAGCACGTATCGGAAAGTAGTACATCGTAAACGAGCACTTGCACCCATCGCTCTTTTCCCGGTCACTAGCTGGGTGGTACGGTACGTTGTAATTTGCTCTCTGGGGATACAGCGGTACCATGGTCCAACATTTGTTGCTCAGGATTAGGGAACAACCCCAGAAAAAAACCTAATCAGACCATTTAAGTCAGCTCTTCAATCCGGTTCTTACTTTCTTAAAGCGACCATAAGCAGGGCGCCATGTTGGTCTTAGTCCGTCAAGCACATTTCTGCAGTCGTCAACCAAGCACGTGCATCTACATCTTGTTTCTCAGGATCGAAATCCGGAAACGAAGGCCATGTGACGTCGTAGTAGGTGTTTTCATGGCTTGAATCAGCGTCAGAAAATTGCGGTTCTGTTGTTCTAACAAACGCATCCATTTTTCGTCGCTAGCGTTTTCATTTTTGAACACGTGGGTCGTCGTGGTCCAATCCCAATTCTGATGACGGAGGATCGATATCAGTGGGTCGCGACATCGGAAATAACACTCACAAAAACCTTTGATAACACCTTTAATTACTCGTAACACACACTCAGTACAAAATAATCAAGGATGCCTGAGATATGGCTTGATTAAGAATTTAGGAACGCGGGAAATTTAGCGTGGAGTAACCAACGTCTGCTCGGACCGACGGAACGATTCAAAGTGCCCTCCAAATCAACCGTCACCCGACACGTGAACCTACCCCCATTCCGGGTAGCCAATTTACCTGTCAACGTCAGTACCTGTCAATGTCGAATAATCGATTATACCTCCGGATCGACATTTGACTCGACTATTCGCTCAGTGTTGCTATTACTCCACGCTAACCATCCCCAAGTTAATACTTGACGTTCCCAAACGTAAGCTGTTCAATCTAACTACATAGTTCCTCCAGTGAAAGATAGGTGGCGCTGATGCAGACCGACTGATATGCGCCAACGCTTCGACATATATAAAATAAATAAACTAAATAATAATAAATTTATTAAGACACTGCATATTACACGGCATGACAGTTAAATACATCACAATATTGTTAAGATTAAAACATTTAGTGCAACAAAGTAGCCTTAGATCCCACACTAGGATACCCAGTGTCGTGGGATCTAGTTTTTATTCGACGTTTGTGACACATTATAAGTATGCTAGTGGGTAGTTATCTAACGATTGTTAGGGTACAAAAATAAACAATACTCAATACTCAATCCTCTATTGCATTCCACAATGTAGGCTTAGGTGGTAAACATGTCAAAAGAAACAATCATGGACCCTGTCAGGCACAGCAAAAAAAGGATACAATAAGCGCAGAAGAGGACTTATCATTTAGGCAAGTCATAGTCCAAATTAATCTAAATACATTTCTATAATACAATTAATAATATGACTAATTTCTAATATGGTACGGGGTATGGGCATTCTCCTTTATATTTTATTTAAAAACAAAACTGAAGTAGGTAGATAAGTACATAAACACTGTTGATAAATAAATCAATTTTTATGTAATTTGAACAATTTGTTTGCGTACGTAATAAATATTTATCTTCATACTTATCTTTATTGATCTTCAACCTGGTTTTTGGTTGGTCCGTGGTACTTTCTTACTTACTTTTCGAAGTACCTAGCTGAGTGATAGCCACTTACCGGTTAGTACTGACTCAACTTTGTTTTCACGGACCCAGTAGCTGTAAGACAGTAACCACAAAACACAGAAGTCAATCTTATGTATGTACTTCACTTTTCATGCCTACGCTCGACGGTCGCGCTAGTGTCGGCGCCGCTCCGTCCGAGTCCGAGCGCGCTCGGGTGCGGTGATAAATACCCATTATATAAATTGTAAAAATATTACATGGTCACAATGTCATGTTCACTATTTGTGTGGTCGGACACAAATATTATATAAAATGTTAAGTTTCTATAAAAATATTTAAAAATGTATAAGTATATAGAAAATAAATGACATAAAAATAATAATCCTTATTATCATGATATTAATAAAATTGTTCAGAATATAATAAATAATAATAATAATAGTCTATAAGAAGGCCTATGACTCAGTTCCTCATACATGGCTCATGAGGGTGCTGGAGTTGTATAAAGTTGATGCAACTCTTTGCACCTTCCTGATGTTATGTATGAGGCAATGGAGGACGGTCCTTCGCTATCCAGGATGTCGAAATATCCAGAGTAACGGCGAACCGGTAAGGATTGAGCGAGGTATATTCCAGGGTGATAGTTTGAGTCCGCTTTGGTTCTGCCTAGCCTTGAATCCTCTGAGCACATTGCTGAAGAATTCAGGCCTAGGCTATCGGTTGAAGAGAGGTGGTCAAGTTATATCTCACCTCCTTTATATGGATGATTTGAAGCTTTTTGCCCCCAACAATCTGCAACTGATGGAGCTACTGAAGGTTACTGAAACCTTCAGTAGTGCCATCAGGATGGAGTTTGGTGTGGACAAATGTGCGATCATGCATATAAAGCGAGGGGAGATTGTGGAATCCGTGGGTACCCAACTCTCGGATTCCATAAACTTGAGGTCCCTCTCTCCAACCGAAACCTATAAGTATTTGGGTATGTCGGAAGCGTTAGGCATCAATGCCACTGACATGAAGCAATCGTTGAGGGAGCGCTTCTTTGGCCGCCTGAAGAAGGTACTTAAGAGCCTTCTGTCAGGTGGAAACAAGGTGCGTGCCTTCAACGGTTGGGTCATGCCGGTATTGATGTACGCTTTCGGTGTACTCAAATGGACTCAAACGGAACTTGACGCCCTGGATAGGAGGGTTCGTACACTGTTGACTGCATACCGAATGCATCACCCTCGGTCGTCGGTAATGAGACTGTATATCCCGCGGAAGTTTGGGGGTCGAGGCTTTTTAAATGCTAAGACCCTACACAATCGCGAGGTATGCAGTCTCAGGGAATACTTCCTAGCCGCCGACGTGGGTATGCATCGTGATGTAGTGGCAGTGGACAAGGGACTCACCCCGCTCTCCTTGGCTAACGAGAACTGGCGCAAACCTGTAGTGCTTGACACTAACGTACGCAAGGAAGTATGGCAGAGTAAGGAACTTCACGGACGCTTTTTCCGGGCCCTTCATGGGCCCGATGTAGACCAAATAGCGTCCGTAGCCTGGCTGCGCGTCGGTGACCTCTTTGGGGAAACCGAAGGTTTTGTCTGTGCAATTATGGACGAAGTTATCATGACGAATAACTACCGGAGATTTATTGTGAAGGACGGCACGGTTGACATCTGTCGGGCATGTCACCGACCGGGTGAATCAATCCGCCACATTATCTCTGGTTGTTCTCGTCTAGCTAACGGGGAATACTTGCATAGACATAACCTTGTAGCCAGGATTATACATCAGCAACTTGCTCTGAAGTACTCTCTTGTGGAATCGGAGGTGCCATACTACAAGTATGTGCCCGACCCAGTTCTCGATAATGGCGATATCACGTTATACTGGGATCGGTCCATCATCACTGACAGGACTATTGTAGCCAATAAGCCTGATATAGTGGTGGTGGACCGATGCGAGAGGCGTGCAATGATTGTTGACATATCCGTTCCGCATGACGAGAACCTCGTGAAAGCCGAGAAAGATAAACAAATCAAGTATATTGACTTGGCTCGCGAGGTTGTCGACATGTGGGAAGTGGATTCAGCGATTATTGTACCGATAGTCGTTTCAGCCAATGGCTTAATAGCCAAGAGCCTCGACCAACACCTTAGGAGGCTCTCGTTAGGCGGCTGGATCAAGGGCTTGATTCAGAAAGCGGTACTCCTGGACACGGCTCGTATAGTCAGGAGGTTCCTTTCTCTGGAGCCCTGACCGCCGGTAACTTGGACCCCGTTCCCGATACCAGTGGGACACTATTTTTAAATGTTTTTTTTATTTTTTTGTTAAATATTTAAAAATATAATTTATATGTTTATTGAGAAATAAAGGAAATAATAGTCTTAACATATTTTGTCTTCCAAAGGTCCAGAACCTCAGGGTACTGAGATAAATAAAAGTATACATAATCCTTGGAAGTACATATGTCGCAGTCATCTGGTTAAATTAGCCATCCAATTGGAAGCCGTTAAACGCCGGCATCCAATGAAATGGCTGAAGAACAACTAGCCATGTCGTTGACCGCAACCTTTAACCAGATGGCTGAACGTTGTGTAGTCATTTAGTTTAGTAGGGTGATCATTAGTTTATAAATTATATAAAACTACTTTTTAATAATAGTGTCCACCAAGTAGGTAATAATGAAATATAATTAAATCAATTAATAGCGGAACTAAATTTGAATCACTTGGCTGAGTATTAAAGGGCTAACTTTCAATACGCCAAGCTGTTAAACGTTCAGTGATTTTAGTTCAAACAACTATCGGCCTAGGCATCCAATTGGATGCCGGCGTTTAACGAACTCCCTAGGCGTCCAATTGGATGGCTAATTTAACCAAATGGCTGCGACACATACACACTGATCCATTTGGCAACATTCATTCATTGGAGCGAACTACACGCTCGTAGAGTGCTGTAGGCTATTCTTCTTTGTGCCAGTAAGTATTCAGATCCTGTGCTATACTTGTAAGGCATAGGCCATTGACACCAAATAAACAGTCCTTGAGTACTGTAGGCTGTAGGGATGGCCCGATGATAAAAACTGCGCACACAAGAGTATTTACATATTCAGATATTCTAGGTTTGATTCATTCGGCGCTCTGATTGGCCCGCTCCAAGCTCATAAACAATAGCCTGATTCACGTAAAATCAAACAAGCCAAATATCGTTGAAGTTTTATAGTCGTTCGATTGAAGTCCTATCCAAAATCGGTATTCATGTGTTCTATAAACGGGATTGGATAGAACGACCATGATTGAACTGGATCGAAACTAAATGATCTATCAACGACTTGTTGCCAGACACCACAAAGTATATACTATGTTACTAAGTACTCTGTGATTTGAACTACAATATTTGACGTTTAGTCGTTGGCATCCGACCCGATCAATCAACTTTTATCTATGAGAATAACTCAAGCCAACGATTGAATGACGATTCTCATAGCTGAATACGCTTTAACGATTCTTCGATCGAACGATTTCAAAATCGGTGTCGTTCAAACTCGATTGATGGATGTGAATACGAAAATGACAAAAACGACTAAGTCGCCACGATATCGTTACGGTTTTGATTACGTGAATCGGGCTATTGAGAGCCAAACGCAGTAAACGTTTCGATCATCATCATCATCATCATATCAGCCGAAAGACGTCCACAGGCCTCCCCCAAGCGTCGCCACAACGACCGGTCCTGTGCGTCACGCATCCATCGGATTCTCGCGACCCTGACCAGGTCGTCGGTCCACCTTGTTGGAGGTCTTCCAACGCTGCGTCTTCCGGTACGTGGTCGCCACTCCAGAACCTTTCGTCCCCATCGACCATCTGTTCTGCGTGCAATGTGCCCTGCCCATTGCCACTTAAGTTTGGCGTCTCTTCGAGCTACGTCGGCAACCTTGGTTATCGGATATCTTCATTTCTGATGCGATCACGCAGGGAAACTCCGAGCATAGCCCTATCCATCGCCCTCTGCGTGACTTTGAGTCTTCTTGTAAGGCCCATTGTAAGCGAACACGTTTCGGAGCCATATGTCATCACTGGCAACACGCACTGGTTATAGACTTTCGTCTTGAGACACTGTGGTAGGTATATTAGACGAGAAGACACCGCGCAACTTCCCAAACGCTGACCAGCCGAGTCGGATTCGACGATTGACCTCTTTCTCGAAGTTAGACCTACCCAACTGGACCGTATGTCCCAGGTAAACGTAATCGTCCACAACTTCGAGTTTATAGTCTCCGATCTTAATAGAAACGTTTCGATCGCGTTAACGTTAAATCAACTCGCACTTAGCGCACTGGCCGTCATGTTGTTTTATGCCGTTAAAAAATGTTAGTTTTCGAAGTGATAAACAATTCATTTCCATGAATTTAAAACAACAATAACTACTATGGCTGCTATTTGTGGCTCGCGGATGTTGTTATCCAATGACTCCATGACATGGTATCAATTACGCAATCAGTTTTACGTAGTACAAATACTATGTTTCTGGTTAATCAAAATCGTCAAGCAACATTGTTGCAGCCATGCCATGGAAGGTTAAAGACATCTCATGTCTGTCAGCAAAACTGTAGGGGTCTACCAGCAGGTCGGCCCTGCTGGTGGAGCCCTACATTCAACTGAGACCATTTTTTTATGGTAGGGAAATCTTCCAACGATAACGTCCGCTCTTGGGCTAAGCGGGAGATAGTGTCAGACTTTTACTGGCTAAAAACCCACCCCGTTCCTTCTAGGCTTCATACCGGGACTCGAGCTACTATTTCGAAACGAACCCTGGCCCCAGTAGACTTCGAGGCGTGCGGGAACAGTGCGCGCCGTCGACGCCGTGGGCTCGGTCCGGACAGTTACCAGACAGTCGGACAGCGAGCTACCCATAATATGGCTCGCCGTCCGCAAGCCCGCGTCTACGGTAATCGGGATCGGAATCCCGGCGGCGGCGGCGAGAGCGCCGTTGCCTGACGCAGTCGGCCTCCTTCTTTGCTAGCATTACTGTTTCGCAGAAAGAGGCGTCCGCTTGCCACTCCTTCTCGCTCCGGACCATGGCCTGAACCAAGGCCTGGTAAGTCTACTGAGACCACGGGCTGACTTCCGAAAGAGAATCCTGAAGTCCTGGAACGCAAGAAACAGAAGGAAAATAAGTGTGGTTTTCGTCAGTAAAAATTTGACACTATCTCTCGCTCCGCCCAAGAGCGGGGGATGTCGTTGGATGATTTTCCCACCGAAAAACTTTACTTAACTGTACGGTACTTAACTCATTACACAGTATCTATTGCCACCGAGTCGTGAATAGCAGTTGCTATCAAAACTTACAGGAAATTGTAGCTGGCGTCATATCACCACGTCCGGTTGGTACGAGTAAAAGATACCAAAATTTATTATCACTATGGGGCACACATTATTTCAACTACTTTTCGTATTAGTTCATTAAAATGTGCCAAAACGTGTACTGTGTAATGTGTTGTGCTCATATATATATCAAATAAGAACAGTGAATAAAACTATAACAGAAAAACCGAAGAAACCCATCATTAATTAAATTCTCAAAAATATAATAAAAACCACATATACAGTCTTTAATATGGTAACAATTATTATCTATTTATTATTTAGGTAGGCGCCAGAATTGCCAATCCATCCATCCACTTCCTCAAGTCTGCTATTACAATAGTGTCAGAATGGTCTATCATTGTTTTCATAATGATTGATTTTGACAAGTTTTGGTAATCTGCTAATATAATGGCGTCATTATGACTTTCCAATGGTCAACCTCTGACAATCCATTGAAAGAAATGGCATAGAATTGTAATCTTGTACAAAATAACAAATCAATGTCTGACGTATGCAGCAATCTGCAAAAAATTTCACAGTTCCTTTGATCATTGAACTACAATTATTAGAACGTCATAATGCAGTTATTGCTTTTAATAAACTCGATATTGTCATTTTATCACAACTCTATTGCGTGACCATTGATCGATCAATGATCGATCATTATGAATTAGCAGATCACAAACTTTTAGCAAAATTCGATCGTGTTGGAATTTACAAAAATAGCAGACCCCAGATGGATGGATTTTGTGAAGAGTATATGAAAGAAAAGGAAGTTAGTGAATGGAAGAAAAAAACGTGTTGCGCCGGTCCCAAATAACAAGACACAAGGGTAGGAAGATGATGATGATTAAGGTAGGCACCAGATAAGCGTGGAATACCGGTCATTGACCCTCTTACATTTGTTGACATTCTTGATTTCATGTACATTATGATATAAATGTGTAATGTTAGTGATTACCGTCGAGGCTGTAGACCCGAACCATGGCGAGGGACTTATGAGAGCCGAGAACGGTAATCATTAATTACTCACGTGTATCATACGACGTTTTTCAATACACTTATGAAGAAAATAACTGTAAAACTAGTAAACTTTTGTGGCGGTTAAAATCTGTTTTCATATGCGCGCACATTTTTTTTTCTTCCTCGTGTGGCAAGACCTGCGCCCATCCTGATTCGATAAATGTAATAAAATTATGGCGGGGAAGAGGTTGAACAATAAGATTTTAACCACATTATAGCACTAGTGCGTAATCGTAATCAAAATGTCACAGTTTGGTAACAAGGGCCATTATATACCCCAGTGCATTTCAATAATAGTCACTTTCTGAGCAAGTGTATTGAAAAGACACAAAGCTGTTTTGAATCGACATTTATCGTGATCCTTTACATGATCTTGTAATGAAAAGCAATTCATTGTTTGTTTATCGGGTACCTACGTATTAAAAGGACAATGTTCTTTGTTCAACGGTTATCTGGCGTCTTCTATAGCTGTCTACTACTTTTTTTTTAGAGTCAAATGATCAAATGGAAGCTTATTACTAATAAATTTTTAATAGGATGTCTGAAATTGACCGCTAAGTATTATAATTTCGGCAACGGTGACCGCTCGCGTCTAGGCTTAGTACGTGCAGGCTTGTGGACGGCGAGCAATGTGTAGATCGCCGTCCGACCGTCCGGTAACTGTCCGGACCAAGCCCAAGTCGTCGACGACGCGTAGTGTCCCACGCGCGCCTCATGGAGATTTCAGCAAATCGTTGGGGCCCAGCAGGGTTGAAGCTTACTGGGGCCATGGGTTCGTTTCTGAAAGGAAAACCCAGCCCTGGTATGAAAGGCAAAGGAACAGGAGTAGGTTTTTAGTCAGTAAAACTCTGACACTCTCTTCCGCCAAGCCCAAGTTTCTTGTTAACTGCTTTATTGTAAAAAAACCGGCCAAGTGCGAGACGGACTCGAGTAAAAAGGTTTCCATACTGTCCGTAGCATAATGCAGAAGTAACGCTCGGGTGTCACCACTGTACTTATTGCCACTGTGTGGACCGCCCGAGTGACACGGTGGAGCATACCGTAGATGTGTGCCCCGCTTGGGCAGAGCTCCGTCGTGTCCTGTTACACAAGTCTTGTAGATGGAGGTTAATCTTTAAGATTGCTGCTGCTAGCTGGATACATTCCGTAGATAGATAACAACGTATACATTCATCTGTAGTCGATGCGGGTTGTCGCGAGTTCGAACTCAGCTAGGCTCATTACTTTGTGTAATTTATTTCATCACCACTGCTCTCAAAACGGTGAAGGAAAACATCGTGAATAAATCGGTATGTCCTAGAACAAAAAATTCGAAGACATGTGACATACACCAACCCGCACTGGGTCCGCGTGGTGGATTACGGACCATTCCCTCACCTAGAGAGGAGGCCTAATGCTGGGAACATTGAGATCATTAAAAAGGCTGCAGATGATGATGATGATGGAACAGAGAGTAAAGTCCCATATACCTTTGTGTTGTGTGATAGCTATAACGTGGGGGTTTTTAAGACAAGAGTGAATAGGTTGCTTCTAGGCAAGCGTGCTCCATCGTCGGCCACATCATCACTTTCTATCATGTCAGATAGTAATTAAACGCGAGCCTATCCCAAATAAAAAAAATACTAGCACTACTACTAATAATACTACTGCTAATTTTGTTTATGTTTCTAACTTAAAAAAGCAATTCAGCTTAATTAAAGTACATTTTATCCAAGCAGCTACTTTTCCATGGGTTGGCATTCGCAAAAAAACCGCTGACGAAAACAATAATCTGATTGCCAATGATGAACTTGAAATCTACTTTACATCTACGAGTAGGAAGTGTCTCAGACTATAGAGTAATTTATTAAAATGTATAATTTTTCGTTACAGGTACCGAAGATTTGGAGATTGTCACTTAAGAAACTCACAAATGCAGCCACAAGCCGCACGTCTGGGTCAGATCAGGTTGCAGAGTCCGAATATGAAGCCACTGCGATGTCTCCTCGTACCCAGGCTTTCTGCCGCTGCTGCCACCTCCCGTTCCTAAAACAAATGCGATCTGCCAAGTTCTTCTTTCTAGTCACCTGTACGAGTTTTGCCTTCTCCCTATTCTGGGTACAACTTGCTACTAGACCAGATCAGCGAGCAGTCACTGATAGCTTAGTCCACGAAGCACTAGAAAATGTCGGTCGTGACCACAGATACAAGGATGTCTATAGAAGGCCTGACTCGCTCCCTAAAGACTTTAAATACATCTTGCTGTGGACGGAGACAGATTACGCTCCTTTGTACTACTTCGGCAATGGACAAAGAAAGTTCCTCGAGAACAACTGTTCGGTGACTAAATGCTACGTCACCGCGAACCGATCGTTTTTCGGAGGTGACCTAACCATGTTCGATGCTATAGCATTTAATGGACGAACTATGAAATGGTTTCCTAGGCCAAAAACTAGGTCTCCCCATCAAAAATACATATTCTTTAACATGGAATCAGCAGACAACTACCCCGTGTGTGATGCGGGTTTTGACGGATTCTTTAACTGGACAGCCACTTATAGACTTAATTCAGATATACCGTTTACTTACATCCTGATTCGGGATAAGAAAGGTAGAATCGTGGGTCCAAAACGAAAAATGCGATGGAAACGAGACATTGTGGGAACAGTGAAGGATGATCTTGTTGATACACATAGAATACAGAACAAAACCAAAGCAGCGGCCTGGTTCGTGTCCAACTGTAAGACGAAAAGTGGGAGACGAGGTTTTGCAAAAGCGTTGGCGAATGCGTTAAAACCTTATGGCTTTACAATAGATGTGTATGGGAAGTGTGGTAACTTGCAGTGTCCTGGTAGCGGTTCAACATCAAATTGCAGATATTTGTTAAAGAACGACTACTATTTTTATATGTCGATGGAGAACTCTTTTGATGAAGACTACGTGACGGAGAAGCTGTTGACGGCGCTACACAATGATGTGATTCCTATTGTGTATGGTGGGGCCGACTATTCAAGGTACGTTGCTGAACTATTTAGTTATCTATGGTTTTAATAATCTTTCTTATTTGTATTTATTCATTCTGGGTTATGGAATCAGACGTTATTTTTCGAATATCCACGACATTATAATGATAAATTTTATCTAACTGTGGAGGGATGGTAAGGAACAACACGTGCCCAGTATGGTCTGAATCACATTTACCTATTAGCATCAATTCTCGAGTCATCACGTACGTTCAGGACGTAATCGTCCGGAACAAGCCTAAGTCGTCGACAGCTTGTAATGTTCCACGCGCGCCTCAAAGAGATGTCAGCAAACTGTAGGGGGGCACAGCAGGGTCGAAGTCTACTGGGGCCAAGGATTGTGCGAAAGTGAACCTCTGGGCTCTGAAACGAAGGCAAAGAAGGAACGGAAGTGAGTTTTAGTTTGTAAAAGTCTGACACGCTCTCCCGCTCCGCCCAGCGGAAGATGTGTTTGGGTGATTTTCCACCTAAAAAAAGCCGTTACCGAGGAGTAGGCTTCAGAATGTCACTGTTTTCTGGCACTGCTCGGGAGCTAGCGCCTTAAAGCCAAGGGAAAAGGGAGCCAGTGTAATTTTATAAGAGGTAGTGTAAAGCTAGAACTACATTAGAGAACTAATCTGACCACATTTGTATTTAGAACGATGTCGCGCGGCATCGCGTGGCATGTATCAAGTGTTGCTCTACAAGTATAGTTTCCATATAATATATACAACGTGTAATATTAACCCTTCAGATACCGTCAATTAGAGACACAATAGTAAGACAATAGATGCGCGGCCACTGGTGGTCGCTTGGGGATTCATGAATTAATGCGCAAAACCTCAGACACCCCAAATGATTTTTAATTTAATTGACCTAATTCTGTGACAAAAAAAAAACAATGATAAAAATTTAAAGGTTTTATGAGCAGTTTTAGTTTAGATGAAATTCGTATCTGCATTGAAATAAGAACTTTTATTATCCCGCGTATGAGAAAATTTGATTGTACTACAACCATTTGTGTTTGTTTACCTATTTGGGCGGGTTTGCGCACGTGATGGCTTGACCTATTAATAAATAGACCGGGCAACATATTTAACCCTTCAGATACCGTCAATTAGAGACACAATAGTAAGACAATAGTTGCGCGGCCACCGGTGGTCGCTTGGGGATTCATAAATAATGAAGATTTTTTTAAAAAATGTAACCTATATTAAAAAGTGGTTTGATTGATTCTGCTCGTTATTCTGATCAAACTAAGTATTTTCAGGTTTTGCTCATTTAACGTTACACGTTGTATAGAGTATACGGACGCGCCCAGGTGTGGCATGTGTGGCACACGTGTGAGCAGTGTAGTTTTACCTTTACGCTGTATTTATACATTCTGCATAAGTACATGTGCAAACTTTTGCGAGAGCATTCTAACCAGCCCACCTAGCCAAGTTACAACCGTTTCGCTTGCATCGAACGCTTCGAGTTGACCTTGCCGCCAATTCTTTTGTTCTGACCACGTAACAGCGTCATTCTCGTACATTTGAAGCTTTCTACTAGCGTTAACTATTGCAGATTACTAGCTAGGCTGATTGTTTTCGTGTTTTGGTAGTACAAAAACGAAATTGCATAACATTTGTTCATTTTGGAAAATGGTTTCGTCTTACATTTGAAAATGTACTTTGGACGATAAAAATTGTTGCATTTATGATAATTATGTAATTCTTAATTTACCTTATTGCTTCATATCATGCTTGTCAAGCATTTAATATTTGAACAGATTAAAAATATGACTTTATCTGAGATCACGGTCTACAAAAAATAACTATGTTTGCATAGAGACCTCTCCTTCCTTACACATGGCATGCAGATGTGTTTATCTTTCCGAGTTTTATTCTGTATGCGGCAAAAATTAAATATTTCAACACAAGGTTTTTTTTTTCACTAGAGATTGTGTGAGCTTAACGGATGTGATTATCTTGATCACATATTTTTTTAACCCTCGACAGAAAAGAGGGTTGTTATAAGTTTGAAGTGTCTGTCTGTGGCATCGTAGCGCTTAAGCGAATGGACCGATGTTGATGCGGTTTTCTTTTATTTGAACGCTGACGCTATCGAGATGGTTCTTAGAAACAATTTATGAGGATCTTTTTAGGTGTTCAAGGTCATCAGCTTGTTTGTTAGCTGCGGTTGGGATCTTAAACACATAATAGGTGTTTACTTTACATTCAAACGTAATGTGTAATTTAGTATTAGAAATACTCATAAGTCATGAACATGCCATTGAGCTGGTCTGATGATGGAGCTCGACGGTAGGAGACGTAACTCGAGACTGCCTATTTAATTAGTAAACCCATCTAGTTTGGGCTCATTTAGATTCGTCTTCACCAGGTTCTAAATATTTGTCATTATGACGAGGACCTGATGATAGAATAGAATAGAATAAACAATATAGAACCCTGAATAGAATTGGGAAGTAGTTGATAGAACCCTGGAATAGCATTGCATAGTTGACCTTAAATGTTATCACTTTTGGGACTCAGGCCTTCCCTCTAGGAGAGGGAATGGACCGTAATCTACAACGCGGGCCTAGTGCGTGTTGGTGGATGTCGCATTTCTTCGATTTTTTTGGTTCTAGGACATGCCGGATTCGTCTTCCCCAGTTATTCATCCCCATATTTTTCATGATGACGAGGATCTCATGCTAATACTGGGAGGTGGCTGATGGACCCTGGAAAGCGTATTAGAAAACCCATCGCATTCAGCCTCGTTAGATTCGTCTTAACCAGTACTACTTTTACTTTTAAATAGATTTTATGCATCGGGGGTTATTTAAAAATTTTAATTTTGCTATTATAAAACAGTGACTTTCTGAAGCCTACTCCTCAGTAACGGCTTGGACAATTGGTTTGAAAAAATATATGTTTATTATAGATTCGAGCCATCTATATTAGACAAACGGCTTTGATTTTACAAGCTTTTATTTATTTTCACCCACGGTGTAGGTTTCACCTGTCCCGATGTTTGTATGTAATCAAATCTTGTAAATTAAATTTGACCCACTTCCCGGTTACCGATTGAGCTGAAACTTTGCATGCATGTGTAAAACAAATGTCAATGCAAAATTATTATGAGAAGATGCTGATCTGATGATGGAACCGGAAGATGGCTATAGGAACTTGGAAGTTAAATGGCAGAACCCCATATAGTTTGGGCTCGTATGATTCGTGCTGAAATAAATTACACAAAGTAATATGTCTGACTGGGTTCAAACTTGCGACCTACAGCTCGTAAGTTGAGGTCGTTACCAAAGGGCTAATACAGCTCACTATTCAAATATTCCATGAACTAAATTCAAAGGCATTTTTCTATAAATCGCAGCGCTGGCTTATCTGCGTTCAAATGTCACCTTGACCTGTCCTACAATTTGTTTTATTAGAGGGTGTCTTGCGCCCCCGTGTTCTATGTTCTTTTTGCTTTGTGTGATTTTATGTGTGTTACGACAGCAAAGTTTTATATGAGCAGTTCCCTTTATTTTACGTGATATAGTCTGTCTAAAAAGTCAAACGACTTGTGAATCTAATCTAACTATATACCTAGATCTATATATATAAAAATCAATGCCACTTTTCGTTGTTATTTTATAACTCAAGAACGGGCTCACCTATCCAAACCAAATTTTTAGGGTTTGTCGGACTATTTAGTAGATGGTTTATGTAAAGTTTGGTAGGGTAGAGTAGGGTATAGTAGGGTAGAGTAAGGTGGAGTAGTGTAGCGTAGAGTAGTGTAGAGTAGTGTAGGGTAGTGTAGGGTAGAGTAGGGTAGAGTAGGGTAGAGTAAGGTAGAGTAGTGTAGAGTAGTGTAGAGTAGAGTAGTGTAGAGTAGTGTAGAGTAATGTAGTGTAGAGTTGTGGAGTGTAGAGTAGTGTAGGGTAGAGTAGGGAAAAGCGGGAGCGAAGCCGTGCGGGCAAAAGCTAGTTCTGTATAATATTTAATCATTTAAAAAATACAGTAAGTGGCCATATTTTTAGGGACTACTATCTACTTTAACTGAATATATAACAATCTACTTTAACAGAATATTTCAGGCAAATGATTGGTTGTAGGTTTGGCTGGTATTTTTTTATTTATAGATTTTATTGATTGAGATAACAAAAACAACTAAATTAAAAGCAAAATAATTTATATATTTTTGAAACAAAAGATACGTAGTAAGTTGGATGAATATTACCAGAATATTGTGATAGTTTCCATGCATCGTGATATCCTCTCAATTCGGGAATTAAACTGTTTTCATAGGTAAGCTAGTACGGAACCCTCAGTGCGCGAATCGGACTCGCACTTGCCCAATTTTTTTACATTGATTAATTTTGAAGGCCCGTTACTTTCAGGCGACCAGTACAATAAAGAGCCGACACTTTTAATATTGCATTCCTCCTCCTCCTTGCGTCGTATTCTTCAATGCTGAGGGTCGTGATCTCCCTGCTTCATCACTTTAACCCTTACGATCTCTTTCCATCTGTTCCTGTCTCTGGCGATGTGAAGGGCACTGTACATCGTAGAGTCAAGAGCGGTGCGGATCTGGTCGGACCAACGTATAGGGCTGCGCCCGCGAGGCCTTTTTCCATCCACTTTGCCGGTCATCATGAGCCTTTCGAGATTGCCACTGTCCTTCCTTGCAATGTGACCGAAGTATTGAATATTGCATTATGCATTTGGCAAACAGTCTGACAGGCCTTGAAGTAGTGGTCGCCGCTTTTAAACCTCCATCATTAAATAAGTTTGGCGATGCGTTGCCATGGTGACATAGTAGAAGTGTTTTATTTGCTTCGCTAATTTTATCGACAGCGCTGTAGTTTACTCTGATTATTTCTGACGTTTTTTGGCAAAAATGATGATGCATTTTAACGTCAGAAACAGTTTTGAATAGAATAGAATCGTCATAATTTCAGCCGACAGACGTCCATTGTTGAACATAGGCCTCCCCCAAGGGTCGCCACAATGATCGATTCTGTGCGTCCCGCATCCATCGGATTCCCGCAACCTTCACCAGGACATCGATCCACCTTGTAGGAGGCCTTCCGACGCTGTATCTTCCAGTACCTACGCGGTCGCCACTCCAGAAACTTTTGGCCCCAACGGCCATCTGTTCTGCGAGCAATGTGCCCTGCCCATTGCCACTTAAGTTTGGCGATTCTTCGTGCTAAGTAGGCAGCCTTGGCTCTCCTGCGATCTTCATTTCTGATTAGATCACGCAAGGAAACTAAGGAATAGAGTAGAATAGAATAGAATGGAATAGCATGTAATGGAATGGAATCGAATAGAACAGAAAATAATATTAATAATAATATTGCACAATTTTCACACAATGCCATCTAGTAACCCAAACTAAAAAGAACTTGTGCTACGAGTACTAGACAACTGATAAATATGGTTATAAATTTCTTAATACTAAACTAATATAGATAAATTACACCCAGACACAGAACAAATTTCAATTATCGTCACATCACACACACTTTTTCCTGAATGGGAATCGAACTCACGACCTTCAGCATGGCACTCAGTCAACTACTAGACCATCAGGCCAGTCATGAGTTATATTTATTGTATCTACCACAACTCCGTGATATCTACTTACACCAAAAACGCAACACAACTTGTAAGTTAAATAAAAGAGTACAAAAAACTAATTCACTTACACAAAGTCACGCTACCACTAAACACCTCGAGGAATTTCTGAAAAACAAGCTGTGGACCAACAACGTAAGGGCAACTGAAGGTCACAGGTGTGGCTTTAGTTAGTGAAAAACTCACCCGCCCAGCTCCACCCTAGATCGGGTGAAGTCATTAGCTTATTACCCAATAAAAAAAACAAATGATGTACTTACTGTTTTTCAAGATACAGGGCTTTTTCCTAGTTTGAAGGACAAAGATCTTATTTATGTGAAATGAAATAGCCATTTTCATTTTTGGCGTATCATCACTGATGTTACATATAGGCTGACAATTTTTTGCGCAATAAATAATTACTTACATACTTCACCTGATGGCCGTTGTTCAGATGGCTGTTGGGGCCGAAAGGTTCTGGAGTAGCGACCGCGTACCGGAAGACGCAACGTTGGAAGGCTTCCAACAAGGTGGTCTGATGACCTGGTGAAGGTTGCGGGAAGCCGATGGATGCAAGACGCGCAGGAGCGTTAGTTGTGGCGACGCTTGGGGGAGCCCTATGTCCAGCAGTGGACGTGTATCGGCTGAAATGATGATGATGATGATGATACTTCACCTGTCCCGATGTTTGTCTGTAATCAAATCCTGTAAATTAAATTTAATTCACTTCCTGGTTACCGATTGAGCTAAAATAGTCCATACATGTTTAAATCAGATGACAATGCTAAATTATTATGTCATGGAGCTGATCTGATGATGGAACTAAAATCCGAAACCAACGCCATCTGAAATTAAAATGTCATTTTAAAATGAATTGTGCTTTTTCTGGGTATAACAGTAACTACTGGTGTTAATTGATTATAAGGCGGTACGAAGTGCACCGGGTCAGTTAGTATGTGTTTAAAAAATCTATCCATACATCATAACAAATCTGTAGAAGTTTTCAGTACTTAGTGCAATTACATTTTACGTACATTTTACGTGATTGGGCGTGTATATGTCGCAGGTTTTTCACAAAATTTGGTTTTTGATCAAAAACCTAGGTTTTTGATGAAAAACCGGCATTTTAATATCTATTTCGTCATAAACCTGTAAAAGTTCAGATTTTTCATCAAAAACCTGAACTAGTTTAGGTTTATGATCAATCTGCTACTGCCTTTAACGAACCTGTATCGACCAATGAACTGAGTTTGCGTGAAATTGCTTCAAAGATGTCTTTATTTGGAGGTCAAGGTTTTAAGAAATGCTCGTGTGAAAAATCTAAAGTACGCTGCAAGACTAATCGGTCTGCATTGCAAAAAAAATAATGTTTTATGCAACTCTAAATGTCACAAGTCTACAAACTGTCATAATAAATAATTTATAATAAGAGATTTATAAAAAAGCAAGCACGTGGTAAAGTTTTCTTTATTACATTTTTTTTTAAATTTGACTCTGTTTAGTCGTATTTAATAGTAACTAAAAATCAGGTAAAACTGAAACATTATCATAATTAGATTGAAGAAAGAGAATATTGATTGGATCATGGATGTAAAAATTTGATAAATAAAAAATTGTTTCCTTTCTATTAAGTTACAAATCATTATAGATTGCTTTATTTCATTTAAATTGATTTTGTCATAAAACAAAGCAATTTTTCCCAGAACTTCATCATAAACCTAAACTAGTTCAGGATTTTGATAAAAAATCTGGACTGTAACAGGTTTATGATCAAATTGAGTTTAAAATTTGTCATCTTCCGGTTTTTCATCAAAAACCTAGGTTTTTGATCAAGAACCAAATTTTGTGAAAAACCTGCGACATATACAATAAATAAAATTACAGACACTGGTATACACGCCTATTATAGGTAGGTATGCACAGATTACAACATGTTAGGTATGACATTAATTATCATGTTAAGAAATAAAATAAACATAAACAAACAAAATATACATAACATACAAAATGGAAACAAAAATACACACAATTAGGGCCTGCGCACACTTGAGACAAGAGGTCTTAGCCAGACTTGTCTACGACGGCGACCTCTGCGACAAAACTGTATTGTCTACGACACGGGTTGCTAGGACTGTTGATGAAATATCGATATATCGAAATACAGATTTTTCTTTTCGATATTATTTTGTCGGTATATGAATTTTAGGTGTTACGGAGTTCGCAAATCAGCTTGTTTAAAATAAAGATTATAAGTAGCCATAGCTAGCACATCCAGTAGTAACAATGAGTGTACATTATAAACTCCTTGTCTGCCTAATAAGTAAATAAGTGTTTAGTTAAAATTTATTCAAATTTTACATGGGCTTGCTGAGGAGATGCTCTACACTGTAGTGCTGTGCTGTAGACTCTACTACAGCAACCCATAATTCAGTTGATTGTACTTGTCGCCGGACCGGAGAATAAAACGATAATCGATGATATCATAGTTTTAATGATATTGCAAACATATCCCTAATTGTTTTCAGATTGTTCCTATGTTTATTTAAAAAGTTAGAAAATATTATCAGTTTATTCAAACATCTTTCGATATGACGATATACACTTATAAAACGATTAATATTATCTTAGCAATATATTTTCATAGACATTATGTAGTTATCATAATAGTCTGGTAAATAATAGCTATCGCGGCATATGACAACCGCATTTATCACAAAAATGTTATAATAAATAAAGGCTAATTATTATCATAACAAAGTTTAATTCAAATACCTTGAAAAAAACTTCTTAGGTACTTACTTTTGTCGTATATTCATATGTGAATATTTACGAGAGTAAAATGATAACATTGTTGACATTGCTCGAGTGATCAAATATTGTAGAAAATAATGACAAAATCTAAATCTTCTATTATATAAAAATGAAACCCGTTTTTCGTTGTCACGACATAGCATGAAAACGGCTTGACCGATTTGGCTGATTTTTTTTTTGTTGTGATTGTTATTGTGAGGATAAGGTTCTTATGTAAAAAAAATAAAATTAGGGTAGTGTAGGGTAGAGTAGAGTAGGGTAGGGTAGAGTAGCGTAGAGTAGGGTAGATTAGGGTAGTGTAGGGTAGAGTAGAGTAGGGTAGGGTAGAGTAGCGTAGAGTAGGGTAGATTAGGGTAGAGTAGGGTAGAGTAGGGTAGAGTAGGGTAGAGTAGGGTAGAGTACGGTAGAGTAGGGTAGAGTAGGGTAGAATAGGGTAGAGTAGGGTAGAGTAGTGTACAGTAGGGTAGGGTAGAGTAGGGTAGAGCCAACTCTACCCTACTCTACTCAACTATACCCAAGTATAGTAGAGTGGAGTAGGGAAGAGCGGGAGCGAAGCCGCGCGGGCAAAAGCTAGTCTATCTATAAAATGAAACCCGTTTTCCGTTGTCACGACATAGCATGAAAACGGCTTGACCGATTTGGCTGATTTTTTTTTGTTATGATTATTATTGTGAGGATAAGGTTCTAAAGGAAAAAAAAATTAGGGTAGTGTAGGGTAGAGTAGAGTAGGGTAGAGTAGGGTATAGTAGGGTAGAGTAGGGTAGAGTAGGGTAGAGTAGGGTAGAGTAGGGTAGAGTAGGGTAGAGTAGGGTAGAGTAGGGTAGAGTAGGGTAGAGTAGGGTAGAGTAGGGTAGAGTAGGGTAGAGTAGGGTAGAGTAGGGTAGAGTAGGGTAGATTAGGGTAGAGTACGGTAGAGTAGGGTAGATTAGGGTAGAGTAGGGTAGAGTAGGGTAGAGTAGGATAGAGTAGGGTAGAGTAGGGTAGAGTAGGGCAGAGTAGGGTAGAGTAGGGTAGAGCCAACTCTACCCTACTCTACTCAAAAGCTAGTATAATTATAAAACTCAAAGGTGACTGACTGACATAGTGATCTATCAACGCACAGCCCAAACCACTGGAGGGATTGGGTTGAAATTTGGCGTGCAGGTAGATGTTATGACGTAGGCATCCGCTAATAAAGGATTTCGATAAATTCTACCCCCAAGGGGATAAAATAGGGGATGAAAGTTAGTATGAAACTTTGTCAATTTTAAACCGATCGGGCTGAGACTTTGCATGCATATAGCTACTATGACGTGTGCATCTCTTAAAAAAGGATTTTGATAAATTCCACCCCTAAAGGGATAAAACAGGGGATGAAAATTTGTATAAATCTTCTTATCTTCTTCATACAAAAGTAAAGCCATTAAAAATATACCTAATTAATAATAATACTTAACGCGAGCGAAGCCGCGGGCAAAAGCTAGTTATATTATAAATATACTTATCATTGAAGCTGTGAAAAAACCAAACTTCTAAAGTCAATGAAATCTAAAGTTAAAGCCGTTTATGCTCTGTTAACGTCGTGTCTGCATACTTTGACAGTCGCTATGAAATAAAAACCATATGTAGGGTACTTCCTGTAATTTGGCATGTAGCAAGGTCTCATAGCACAAATGTAGGAAAAAGTCTGACATTTATAGTTGCTTCACAATATAATTATTACAGTTTGAACATAATATGGTCAATGATTGTCACCACTGCTCTCAAAATAGTAAAAACATCGGGCAAAACAACGGCCTCATCTAACTTAAACTGACGAAAAAAAATTGACCTGTAAAAGTGTTTTTTAATCTATTTGCAAAATAAATATCCTTATCATTTATCGTGAGGAAATTGGCATGCCCTAGAACCAAGATTTTAAAGACATGAGACATTCAATAACCCGCACTGGGCCACGTAGTGGATTACGGCCCATTCTTTCTCCTAGGTAGGAGGCCTGAGTCCGTGCCTGAGTCCCAGCAGTGGAAACATTAAAAGGCTGATTATGGTTTGATAGGAGTAATTGTGAAATTTTTACTAATTAATATGACAATTTCTTTTTCAGATTTCTTCCGCCGGGGTCCTACATCGACGGCCGAAAGCAACACGTCAAACAATTAGCATCCATGATGAACAAATTGATTCACTCCCCTAAGGAATACAATAAATACTTCAGATGGAAACATCACTACACCTACAGTAACCCAGCGACCTCTGTAAACATCTGTGCAGTGTGTCAAGCCCTTCACGACAAGGAAATGCAACAAAAAACAACAATTTATAACAATTTTAGACGTTGGTGGCATCCGAATTATGAAACAATATGCCATGGGCATTAATGATAAGAAACTTCCAGTCAGACTCCCACACACATATGCCATACTATAATATTAAAATCGAGCAAAAAAACTCCGATAAGTAACGCTTCTAGTATGGGCACCATGTTTAATTATTAATTTTATTATTTGTTGTTGTAGCGGCAATAGAAACACATTTTCTGTGAAAATTTCAACTCTCTACCTCGTACGGTTTATTATACAACATTAGTTTTGTTATATGCGAAAATCGAAATACGTGTCTAGTATTTTTATGTAAAGAACCTATACATACCATTTCTTAACTGTATCATGAAAAATCACAAAGTTGTAGGCTTGTTATGTTACCTGGTTGTCCGCATATATACATGGTCACCGAGCCATCCGGGTGACTGAGGGGTTGTTTTGTGCACCCAGCTGTCCGCTGGCTCCTAATATGACCTGCTCGCTACGACCTGCCGTGACACGAGTTGTACTTAATATCGATAATGTCCAACCTGTGACCATATTTATAAATTTTTGAGAAGAATATGACATGGTGTAAAAATTATTAGAATCGATTCAGTTACTGATTCTGAATAAAATATATTCGAGTTTCGCATATACTAAAATGAATGTTATATACAGCGCGCTGATAGACAGTCAGATAGATAGACAGATGGACGGGGAGACGACGGAGACTTAGTAATAGTAGGGTCTCGTTGGCGTCCTATGGATTGGACCCTAAGAAATTATACGATTCGAATGAATATCAACTTCCTTTTTTGGAGTTAGTTTAGTCATTGCGAAATTCAAAGCTACCTTGCTTAAAGCGAAGGTTGCTTTAGTCTTTGTGACTCGTTCTGAGCTAATTCCATAAGGACTTACGAGTATGTCATTGATTGGCGTTAAAGAAAGGTTTCGTTTGGAGCCTAGTGTTTTTTGCTGAAGCTCTCCTTAAGGTTTTGTAGATCATAGTTTTAAGTAAATAGTCTAGTCTCGTTCGCTTAATTACTTAGTGTTAGTGATACGAAGTGATTTTGTTATTATACAACGTCAAAATGACAAATGGGTTTTCCTTAAAAAACATCATTGTACTGATCGACTTTTACAACGCGACCAACATTGATTTTTTTTTCTGTGGTCGACGATGAAGCACGCTTGCCTAGAAGTAACCACTTTTAAATTCACTTTTGACTTAAAGACTCCTAAGTTTGAGCGTTTAAACCTTCCCTGGACTATCAAGAATATTTCAAGATCAAAACTTTGCCATATCGGTCCTGTAGTTGTCGATGTTTAGCTAGACTATCAAACAGCTTTTCATTTTTATATATAAAGATATGGAAGTATAGTTGATGATGATGAGAGATGTATACAGCACCGGATTTTAGAGTTGGTCGCTTAGGAAAAATTGTTCATATTGCGGAGTACAATGATTCAATTTAAGGAAAAGCCATCTGTATTTTCAATGTTGTAATGTTAAACGTAGTATTATGAAACTGTTTTGTAACTGTAGAATAATAAGCATTTATTACTGAAATAGCTACAACAATTGGGCACTCCCTCTTGCATTCAAATATCTTATACTACCTTATTTTTGGTATATACGCAACCTGAAATATGTGTTTTGTATTTTTATGTAAAGAATCTATGTATAACTTTTTTTAACTCATCACAAAAAATCACAAAGTTATAAGCTTGTTATGTCAGCAAAAATACATAGTCACCGGGCCATCCAGGCGACTGAAGGGTTGTTTTGCACGGTCACCCAGCTGTTTGCTGGTACCTAATGCCCGCTATGACTTGTTTTGTACTTAGTTTCGGTCGTGTCCCATTTGTGACCTTTTTAAATATTTTTGGAAAAAAATATAACATGATGTAAAAACTATTAGAATCGATTCAGTAACTGATTCTGACAAAACTATATTCAGGTTTCGCATAAACTTACTCGTACTAAAAATAATGTTGTATAAGGGGGGTGACCCGTTTGTGACGCTCTCCGTTCAAGTATGACAAAATGTCAATAACAGATTGACACCGGTCAATCTGTTATTGACATTTTGTCATACTTGACATCAGTCAATCCGTTATTAACATATGACATATTATAACAGTCAGTTTCTTTGACTATTTGTTTTTTTCAAATGCTTTATTAGTGTAATGTACACACTAATAATGCATTGGAAAAAAACATAAACAAGGCTTACTAATGAAAAAGTTAATATTAACACATCGATATTAAAATTTTGATATTATAATAACATTGATATTTTTTTAAATTTTATATGCGGCAGTACTAAGAGTTTCAAGTAAGAATAGGATCGACTTAGCTCCATATTGTGATTGACGTCAAGGTTAGGTAAGCAAAATAAGATATTTTTTAAATTGAATTTATTTATGTATCATTTAACGAAAAATGTTTGATCAGAACGTAGTTCAATTCTGCTCATCTTTGCATCGCTGTGTGGAATGGTCTTAGAAGTAATGGCGATTAAAAGAAGATGGCGAATTGTTGCTCATCATGAAAATAAGAAAGAAAATAGTTTTTTTCCACAAATTATGCCTTAAATAGTTATTCGGCCAATTTAAATGAAAAAATAAAGTTTTTTTTCACTTTGACTAAGACACGGTTAAATAAAATTTAAAAAAAAAACCGTTATCGATACGCAAATAAATTTTCATTACAAACCGTGGGTCTCAAGTAACATTTGACAGATAGAGGGCATTGACGTTCCTATTCTTATTTGAATCGCATTGTACCATCGCGGTCACTTCTGCCTGATCACTTAAAATAATTTTCGCTGCAATCCTGCGGCGCGGCGCACAACCAAACTCTTTGAAGTTTTCTTTTCGAGTGCAGGCAAAAATGAACTTAGCGGTGGTCAGGCGGAAGTGTCTTTGATGGTACCTATTAGGAATTACTGTTTCGTTTTTTTCTCTGGCAATTAAAAATCTCATTATTTGAAAAAGAATTTGCCTGAAGAAGCGATGTTACTATTGATATATAATTGATTTCTTCAGACATATCACATATCAAACATAGTGAAAAAAGTATAGAATTTAAAAAGATTTTCTTTTAAATATGCAGTAAGTACTATTTTTTTCAAATAAGTAAAAAAAAATTGAGCAATAAAATAAATCGTCAGTGAAGTTCTAACAGTTGCGTAAGTTATTTTGTAAGTGTTTTGAGATTTGAATGTAATTCACTAAATTACTTCAATGGAAAAGATTATTGCGATTTTCACGAGTTCAAATCATGACAGAGTTCATTTGTATTAATAATTAAACACAATACGGTCTTAGACGTACGTTACATTCATTTCATATAGTTTTTTCACTCTCCTGTAAAGTAGCCATTTTTGACTTCCGTATTACTGTTAGAACTTCACTGAAGAAAACTGTCTTTTTTTTTACTCAAAATGATGGCTTCATTTTGAGTACAAAATACAAAATCTAATGAAACAGTAATAAAAAGAAAAAAGATGATTTAAAATGATTTAACTAATGACGTTGAGCGAAGTCACTGCGCACACTTTGGAGAAGCGCCAACGCTAGTAAAACGCCAATAAGACAGCGGCCAATAAATGAATATTCAGCATAAAAAAACAACTTCAGTTTTTCTAAGTGACCGTTACTTTTTTGACATGTGTTTAAGCTGTTTTATTGGTGGCTATTAGAGCCACCAATAAAACATTTTTTACTATTTTTTTTTTGCTCACGTTTTATATATGTCGCAGGTTTTTCATAAAATTAGGTTTTTGATCAAAAACCTAGTATTTTGATGAAAAACCGGAAAATGACTGAAGAAGCGGGGAAAGGGCGAGGCACGCGCGAGCTCAGGCGAAACAAAAGTGGGAGTAGCCCCTAAGTCCTTGTAAACGGAAATGTATTACAGATTGATCATAAACCCAAACTAGTTCAGGTTTTTGATAAAAAATCTGGATTGTTACAGATTTATGATGAAATTGAGTTTAAAATGTAGTAGTCTTCCGGTTTTTCATCAAAAACCTAGGTTTTTCATCAAAAACCTAATTTTATGAAAAACCTGCGACATATATACATCATCAAATGAAAATCATACAGGTGGACTAACATTTTTTGAAAGAACTTTTATAATAACGAGGAAAATAATTGTTCGTCACCTAGAAGATGATATTAATTGCATGATATTAAACGACGAGGTATATTCGTCTAAACCCCGATTTCTGTATTTAAAATAAGTTGAATAATTCGCTTACCTAGTAATATTGGCACATTAATACTTTTTATTTTTTACATTTTATATCAGAAATTGTGATGTTGGCTACTATTATAGATTACTAGCTTTTGCCCGCGGCTTCACCCGCGTACATAATCCCAGGATAAAAAGTATCCTATGTGTTATTCTGGGACATGGTCTACTCGTGTACCAAGTTTCATCGAGATCGGTTCAGTAGTTTTTGCGTGAAAGAGTAACAAACATCCATACATCCATCCATACATACAAACTTTCGTATTTATAATATTAGTGTAGCGACATCTATGACGCCACATAAGAACTACGAAGAAGATACGAAATCCTGCATCGCGCAATCAGAGTTCTCCGCGCGATTTGAACATATACGACAGCCCGACACCAACTATCGGGCAGTCGCCCACCAGACTATAACATTCTGTCTGGTCGGAGGATCCTCCCTTTTCAATGGAGGTTTGCGGGACTTTACTCTCTGTTCCGCCTACCTCCAAACTGGTGACCCTCGACAAAGAACGTCAGCGCAGCCTTCGTGCAGCTACTACTTCGTGACGTCATCATCACTTCCTCAAGCTTTCGAGCAACGAGCCATACAGCCAGCACCCACGGCTAAGGGTCTCCTGACCACCAGTATGTCTACCTGGTCATACCTGGTCATCACCTCAGCCGCATCAGCGACCTTTGCACACCGCACCTTCGGCCAGTCATATGAAGAGCCATGAAGAACCTCTCCTGGTCGACGCCAGCAATCAAGCCCTACGTCGCACAAGCACCGCTCCGACTCACTGGAGCCAGCAGCACTACTCCGACTCACTGGAGCCTGCAGCATCGTCCCGACTCACTGGGACAGCACCACCCCGACTCACTGGGGCATCATCCCGACTCACTGGGACAGCACCACCCCGACTCACTGGGGCATCATCCCGACTCACTGGGACATCATCACCCCGACTCACTGGGGCATTATCCCGACTCACTGGGATATCATCACCCCGACTCACTGGGGCATCACCGCAGACAGTTCCGACTCACCGAGAACTATGCGGCATCGGTTCCGACTCACTGGAACCAACCTACCGCTGGCCTGGCACACATCAAGAAGCATCAAGAACCATCGATCTCCGATCTCCGGAGGGGAGTGATGTAGCGACATCTATGACGCCACATAAGAACTACGAAGAAGATACGAAATCCTGCATCGCGCAATCAGAGTTCTCCGCGCGATTTGAACATATACGACAGCCCGACACCAACTATCGGGCAGTCGCCCACCAGATCATAACACCCGGTCTGGCCGAGGATCCTCCCTTTACAACGGAGGTTTGTGGGACTTTACTCTCTGTTCCGCATACCGCCAAATTAGTAAAATAATAGACAGTGAAGGATATACATTTCGCATTAATTTAAAGATATGCCAATATTTTACTAAGCAAGCGATTTATTATATTTTTACCGTTGTCATGAAAACTGTGAAATCTTTAATTTCAAAGTATTGATGAAACTTCTTAAATCTAAATTCTCAATTTAAAAATCAACCCTATTTGACAGTTCATATTTTAAACTGGTAAAGATTTTTTACTGAAACTTTTTATGTCAACAACTACTTTTCCTGATCTCAAGCAATGAATGATTTTGAATTGAAAGATATTATGACTTTATTTAATGTAATGGCTTCCGTTACTTAAGTAGTTATGTGTGTTATCGTAGGTGCTTTATTATATAATTGTGTGTCAATACAACGAGTAGGTAAGTTATTAACGCCCGAGTCCTCAGAAAGTTCTTTAATGCTCGAGATATTACAAACTCATTTTGACATTGATGAGCGCTTGAACAACGCTCACACGTATTTGTTTCATTTTCGTCTATTTTTACGAAAATTATATATAATTATATTTCCTAATGTTTCCTTAAAATCTCGGGTACATTAGGGCTTTATATGCCCCCAACATGACACACGATGTCTTTTCCAACAAGATGGCGATTCGTGTCACGTGATGAAAATGATGGCGAGCCAGTTGCGGGACAAAGGTAGATTGAGCGTTGCGCGTCATGTTGCGGGACATTTTGTCCCCTAATATATCTGGGGTTGCTACTAACGTCAAAACGTTTTGTATCTTAACTACTGAATTACCTTTCAATGAATAGTTGAGACAGAATTCTCAACTATTCAATGAAAGGGGCAGTAATTTGCATTTTAAATACTATTTTTTAAAATTATTTTTAAATAATAATCAGAGATCGGAATCGGAAACATATATTTATTAAAGTTTCCCACGCACACGGGCCTCAAAAAAACGACGCCACAAAAAAACGCTAGAAGCGGCCACATATAAAAGCTAGAAGCCTATGAAAAAAACATCCAGATGGCCATAACTCTTCGAAACACGTTTACCTTTTTGTTTTTATTGATATAAACTAGTGCCTGACTGCGATCCCACCTGATGGTAAGCAGTGATGCAATAGTTGATGGTGAGGCACACTAGTTTATTAAGAGCCTTTTAAGAGAGTTTGTTAATATAATTTAGGTGTCTTCAAGGCAAGAGTGAACCTTTTGCCTTGAAGACACCTAAATTATATTCGGACGGGAAGACCGCAGTAGGAAAATTGTTCTAGTCCCTCGATTTACGCGATAAAAACTGCGAAGTGAAACGCTTGGTCCGGGCCGTAGAGGTTTCAACAACGTAAGGGTGGATACTCGCCATTCGTAGGCTTATCCGATGGTAGAAATGAGATGGCGGAATGAAGTCATGTTATTCCTGCGCACAATCTCTAAAATGCATTCTATAAAACACCGAAAGGCTGGCTACCGTTCGCCTGTGCTCAAGACTTTGTAGATTGGACTTATTTAAATCTGGATCACCAATTAGCCTCTCCGCACGCCTTTCCACCGAGTCCAAAGTTGCTAGGTGGCATTTTGCTGCACCAGCACATATGTGGCTGCGGTAGTCCACACACAAACGGACCTGTGCTTCGTATAACATCAAAAGCTGTCCCGTTGTGAAGTACCGTCTGACTTTAGCAAGAACGCCAAGTGTCCTAACAGCTACCTTGGTTTTGGACTCAATAATCCACTCAAAGTTAAGGTCTGAGGAAATTTCAACTCTCAAGAGCTGAAGGCGGTCGGTGTACTCCAGGGAAACATTCCGAAAAGCAGTAGTCAAGGTGAACGGGCTCCTTCCGGCGGAACAAACACGCTTGTGTTTTGGCAGCGTTGAATCCCAATAGATTGGCTTCACCCCACTTGGAGACTGCGCGCAGTGAGACATTCGTACGCTCTACCACAGCCTCTCTTTCGGACCGGATTAACTGCTTACTAGCCCGAGCACTTGGCAGGTATTTCTAAAACTGTGCTATCATCTGCATACCCATAGATACTGGGCATCAGCAGATCGTTGATATGCAGCAGGAACAGAGTTGCAGAGAGAATAGACCCCTGAGGAACTCCGGCATTAGGCATCATTTAGGTAAATATACTCTTCCTATTCCGATCACTAGTATTAATATTCATCACATAGATATATTCTATGAAGTCTTGTGAACGAATTAAATTTTAAAACTTGAGTTTTTATTGACCTTTGTTCAAATGTAAAACAATCGTAAGAACAACGCTCAGGTTGAATCTATCGAATCTTCCAAAGAATTTTATTTAGTACGAGTATAAGAACTAATGTAATATTGACAATACACCTTATTTTCAATACTACATTCACAATTAAAAAGAAAATATCGAAAAATGCATGTGTTTAATTATAATTTGAATAATTGTAATGATTAAAATTATGTTGAATTTAGTTTTAAGTTTTTTTTATTACGTATTTTTTTTTATTGTATAAAATAATGGTAACCAAAAAAAACAATCAGGTTAATTTGTTAATATACATAATAATTTTGATATTGTATAATTGTTTGTGTTTTTATTTTCTGAAATCATGTTTGAATGCCATGTTAATTTTACTATTGGAATTAAAAACTGAAATTAATACATTATAGTAATGTCACGATCTTCCAATTTCTTAAATTTCAATTTTTTTACGCATATATTCAATAAATAATATACTGCTTTTGTTTGATGTTTGTTTAATAAATGAGTTACTGACAATTCGGACACAGTGTCCAAATGAACACATTTATCTGACTGTAAACCGTGTATATTCGAAACATCCGTGAAAAATAATTGAAATAAAAATGTGTCAATTCGGACGCTGTGTCCGAATTGATACATTTTGTCAGTAAATGTAATAAATAGACACAGAGGCCAATAGGCATTATTTTGTGAAAAATGTCTTTAGAACACTCATTTGAAATGTTACACTTAAATAATAATTCGATATTGTTAGGTACTAAAACCACTCCGAACATAAAAATGTACGTTACTTCCATTTGGTACCTATAAACTTTTGAATTTAGTGTTGGTAGTTATAAAAAAAATATTAAGTAATATATCAATAAATAACGCTTATGTTACAGCGAATCTCCAATAGTAAAATCTGTATAATTTAAGAGTTATTATCAAATTGTAAATAAATGCGGTAGTAATAAAATAGATTGTAGGGTGTGTTATTAAAAGAAAAAAATCATTATTACGAAAAATAATTATCTTTTCGACTTCTGATTATAATGAAAAAAAGTGCTCATAATGAGCAAGACTTAGGTATTTTTGTCGTATCGAATGGCCCACCGATACTTTAAGACTAGCCTCATAAATCCGGAATGAGTTAAATTATAAATTTTAAAATATGAGTTAATACTCCATCTGGTTAGGTAGTTAACAAAATGTCAACAATCTAGAAATGTCATTTATCTGAAAAATCGTCTGAAAATTTTATATACAAATGTTTACAATTAGATACTTACCTAAATAACCAAAAAGTGTGTCCTAGAACCAAAAAATTCTAAGACATGTGACATCCACAAACCCGCACTGGGCTCGCGTGGTGAATTATGGCCCATTCCCTCTCCTAGAGAGGAGGCCTGAGTCCCAGCAGTGGGAACATTATAAGACCGACTATGCAATGCTACGCTATACTTATAGTCCAAGAGCCCGTGAGTGCCAGACCTTCGTATTATAATAAAAGCTGAAAGTTTTTCTATGTGTGTCCCTAGTACAGGTAAGAATGATCCCCACTTATGAAGCTGAGGCAGGTAACAGGTAACAATGGTGTATAAAATTCCATCCCAAATTCGTCATAAAATAAAACTTTTTTTATATTTGATTCATAATAATATCAAAATTCGCGTTGCTTATTGCCAGACAGTTAGTATGGTTGCAACCCTCTGCCGGACACCCTTAAACTATTTTAATTTATAATTATACTTACGTTATGTTATAAAACCTAGATTTTATATATAATTTTTTGGGGGCCTATTAATCTATGTTTACATAATAGCCGGACAGTTTCGACGGTTCTATCATCTTGCCAGACCCATTCAAAGTGAGCAGTAGTTCGGAGAGCACGGAGCGTATACAGTAGCTAGTGCGAGTGAGACAGAGCGCTTGGTCTATTGCAGTCCTTCACTGCGCATCCACTGTTATTAAGTATCAGAATAAAGAAATATCAGATAAAAAAAAAGTTCAAATTATGCAGTTTATTTTTTTCTTAATCAAGAATATTCATTAAATAAATTTTTACATTTTGAATAACAAATATTTAGAAAAATTAAAAAAAATATATAAACTCAGTAAAATGGTTTTAATAAAATTTCAATCATATCGAAAGTCTAATAATTTTATTTATATTATTTTTCATTTTTACGAAGTTTATTATTTTCAATTCTATCAAAATGGTAATGCCAATGAATTAAAGTAAATCAAATTATATTGTTTATATTTTTTTCAAAGGACAATTTTTTTTTTAAACAAAGAAGTTACATTATTAGTTAAGTTTAAGCTGTCATTTGAATAGAACTTTCTTGAATTTTTTTTTCTAATAAATCGATATATGATTCATGTAAATAAACTAATAAAAAACACCGCCCTTTTTTAATCACGTCTTCTTTAATGGTTGTACTAATTTAAAAACTGTTTGATGATACTCTCGGTGATAATGCCTCTCCGTTTTGGTAGGCGTTGCTTTTAATGAAGATAACTTATTATTAAAATCAACTCGGCATTCAGTATGATAATAGATTATTGAGCCAGCCAGAACAATTATCCAATTTATTAGAAAAATCTGTAAACTCTTTTTGACTTTCAATATTAGGCTTGACACTATCTTTAAATTGCTGAACATCAGTTGCATGAAGCGGAAGCATTCTCGTTCGCACATTTTTCTTCTTTTTATTACAAAATATACAAACAACTTCGTTATCATTTTTACAGCCATATTATCAGTCGAAATATTAACATCTTGAGTTACAAAATTATTATCACTAACTTCTGGTTCAAAAACGTTAGAAATATCTTGAAGAGTTGCAGATTGTATACCTATTGATTGATTCACAAATTGGAGCTGGCTGAGATGTAGTAAGAGATTCTGTGGGTACAGACTGTAAATAAGATTCATTTTCAGATGTTGTAGGTTGTGTTTCTGTGGACTGGGATGGTAAAATTAGTTGAGATGATGATTCTGTTGACGGAGACTGTGTAAATGCCTTATAACATACTCTGTGATAACCACTCTCGGTGTATTCACTGGGTAAAATAATGTCTCTGTATGTTAGGTTATGTATTTTTGGTAATTTAAGAATAGTCTGGCATTTTTTTAAAGTTTCCTCAGAAAATATTACTATATGTTCATCATTTTTCTTACAAACAAAGCAAACTATTTTTTCGTCACTCATGATAGCACTTTATTACAATTGCACAGAAAAATAATACATTCATTATGAGTATAACTGTCACCAGATAGTCACAATAAACAACAGCTGATGCGCAGTGAAGGACCGCAAAAGATCAAGCGCTCTGTCTCACTAGTTACTGTATACGCTACTTGCTCTCCAAACTACTGCTCACTTTGATTGCGTCTGGCAAGATGATAGAACCGTCGAAACTGTCCGGCTATTATGTAAACATAGATTAATAGGCCCCCAAAAAATTATATATAAAATCTAGGTTTTATAATATAACGTAAGTATAATTATAAATTAAAATAGTTTAAGGGTGTCCGGCAGAGGGTTGCAACCATACTAACTGTCTGGCAATGAGCAACGCGAGTTTGGATATTATTATGAATCAAATATAAAAAAAATAAGTTTTATTTTATGACGAATTTGAGATGGAATTTTATACACCATTGTTACCTGTTACCTGCCAAAGCCACCGCTGCCTCAGCTTCATAAGTGGGGATCATTCTTACCTCTACTAGGGACACACATAGAAAAACTTTCAGCTTTTATTAAAATACGAAAGTCTGGCACTCACGGGCTCTTGCTCTATTACCTAAATCGATGTTAGGTAATTAACTAAATTTAAATAATCTTTGTATGTCTTTTTTTTTAATAAATAAGTACTAAGATTGTTTACGTTTAGTTACCTAATAGATGGAGTATAGAATTTATAATTTATAATCTAAATTCCTTGCCTCACTCATATCGAATTCCGATTGATCAAGCACATGCAAACGTTTTTATGGAAGAGGAATTAGTACTATAGTTACCTAAGTCGTTTGAATTTTTAGACAGACTATAACTGTGTTACGTTTGCCTGTGTCAACTGACATTGCTCTTAATCTTTATCTGATTCCAGTATGTGTGTCCCGCTCTATTAAAAAGCATGAGAAAATGCGCGCGTATGAAATCATAATCTTAAATATTCCGATCCAAAATTCAGAACGCTCGTCAGTATTATTCTTACACCATACAAATGGATGTTAAATTCATAATCTGAAAAAATGAGAATGAGTAGAGCCTATTGAAATTAATTATATGAATTCCAGATCGTTATATGACCGGATATATGAGGCAAGCCTGAGAACTTAACCTCGTTAAAATAAGATATTTTATATAATTTTCTGTATATAATAGTGTGTGAAAGTAGAATTATTCCTACAGAAAGTCCTACAGTCAGGGAAGTGAGTCATAAAGCAAATTGAGTAGGCACGGACGCTAGAAATATTTAAGTCAATTTTAATTTATAAGCATTCTTTTCTAACGTTTCCTAAAAATCCAAGTTTGATGCGAAATAAATCATTTTTTTTTTTACTAATCTTTACAAAGTGTGTGTTCATTTGCTATCCAACATATTTCCTTGAAGCCCATGTGCGCCACGTAAGCCGATCAGGGCGCGTCGGTATCCATACAGTATCGGTTACCCTCATAAGGGCCTCAAAAAAAAGCCGCCACATAAAAAACCCTTTTAGCGGCCACAAAAAAAAAGCTAGAAAGCCGTCGCAAAAACAGCTGAAGCGCGCTCGTGGCCGGAGAAGCTTGAAGCGGCTTCGAGCGTTTTTATTTTGTGGCGGCACCGCCGCACACGAGCCACAAAAAAGCCGCCTCAAAAAGAAGCTTGAAGTGGCTTTTTTTGTGGCTCGTGTGCAGGGACACTAAGGCAACTAGACTTGTTGAGCTACATTAAACCCACGCCACGCGACGCAGTTTTACGTACAACTCAGAAGTCAAGCGTCACCCACGTGTGCGTCGGTGGAATGTAGTTCCCGCTCCATTCTACTTTTAAAACTGCTTTTCAGTCTTAGGAATTCTCGTGACAAGAGGCTACAGGTGATGTCATATCATACATTTTGTGCTTACCGTTTGGCGTGAGTGAACGCTAATAGAAAAGTAACTTGTCAAAGCCTGTTAAGCCTTTTTATAATTATTACCTAGACAAGAAAATGTAAACATCAGAGAAATAATGTTAACGTACTTTGCTTAAGTAAAGCCTTACTTGGTTAATTGTTGAATCAATGTAAAAATATATTATAAGAAAATCAAATTGTTGTATTCATTATTTTTGCGTTATTTTATTTTGTTTACCCTGGCTACATTCCTTCCGGACCGAGGCCGAGCCATCGATAGCGCGTCGATAGTATTCCACGCGCGCCTCAAGGAGATGTCAGCAAAACCATAGGGGTCAGCCAGGGACGTAGCCTACTGGGGCCAAGAGTTTGCTTCTGAAAGGAAAACCTGTGGCCCTGGATTGCAAGGCCAAGAAGATATATAGGAGTATATAGTCAGTAAAATCTGATACGTCCTGTTCCGCTCAAGAGCATGGATGATTTCTTTCCTAGTTTTGTTACAAATGTGATGGTTACTGGTACAAATTAGATCGCCCATCATCACCATTATCATTGATTCACTCGAATGTCGTCTACTGCGGAATATACCTACGACCGGTCCTATACGTCTCGCATCCATATCCACATTCCCGTGACCCTCACCAGATCATCAGTCCACATTGTGGGAGGCCTTCCAGCGCTGTTTTCCGGTATGAGTTCGCCACTCCAGAACCTTTCAACCCTATCGACCATTTGTTTGTGGGAGCAATATTCTCTTTGGCGATTATTTGGGCTATGTCGGTTTCGCCTCTATGCCTCAATGGTCTCATGGCTGCAACTGTGGAGTCCCTACTCCACAGTTGCAGCCATGAGACCATGACAACCTGAGGTTGATTTCCGGGTCTGGCAAAAAGTGCTATTGTGTTTTTCTACTAGTGTCGTGCAGTTTGGAAGGTAGTGGTGTAACACACCCGTGCCTCGGAATTAATCGATAGGATAGCCATGCTCTTGAATGGAGATTATGAATAAGGCCAACCAAGGCATAGCAAGACGTCTTATGACTAGGACTTCATGGGGTGGCTAGTAGTATCGAATGGCAGAAGGTAAGCCCACGGTCTCGCACAAGCGAGGGTTCTGTAAGAACGAGGGTTTTTTTTAAGGTTATTTACCTCAAAAGGAAAAAATGGAAACCTAATGGGATCACTTTGTGGTCCGTCCGTCTGTCTGTCTGTCAGTCTGTCTGTGTGTACAGGGCAAGACCCTGTAAGAAAATCTTTGTTAGTTAACGAGAAAAAAATATATTTCGATTTATGTGGCAAAAAACGTGCATTTTGGCACTTTCATCATCATAGCAGCTGAAAGATGTCCACTTTTGGACATAGGCCTCCCCCAAGCGTCGCCACAACCACCAGTTCTGTGCGTCACGCATCCATCGTCTGGCACTTTAAAGAAATCAAAATTTATAGGGCACTTTCCGTTGACCCAGAATCCTGAAATTTTGCATAAAGGAAGGTCTTATAGCACAAGGAATAAATCTGAAAACTGTAAATTGATTTTGACGTCACAGTTATATTTTTTTGCGGTGCGGAAAAATCTTCCGAGACTCCATCCCGGAATTAAACTACATAGGTAAGTTTGTACGGAACCCTCAGGGCGAGTCCGACTCGCACTTGCCAAGTTATTTTTTGGAAATGAAAGCTTACAGAAAGAAATAGTGGTCAACCACTATTTCACCTGATGGTAAGGGACGATGTGGCTGAAGAATGGGTTGCGACTCCGTGGTTGCGACAGTTGCTGTTTAGTTTTCAAAATGAAAGAAAAAGGTGTGGCTGTATTTGCCTTCGCCCACTTTATTTATTTATTTAAAAATAAGTTTTTAAATGTTTTTTTATGAAAATTATTTTTTTTATTGCAAGATTATATAGCTCGGCGGCATAGCTATGTATATAGTTAATACTCGTCATGACGAATCATACAAGCCCAAACTCGATGGGGTTGTGTCGTTTAAAACCGGAAGGTAGCCAACCTTCCGGTTCAATCATCAGATCAGCTTCATGTCATAAGACCCCTTAGCGTTGGATCACTATTTACGCCACAACCTGTATATTCTCGTATATAAAAAAAAGAATTGAGATGATAGGAAAAAATACTGCCTCTGCGAGCTACTCTGGCATGCGCTGCAAAAACTCTTATACGTATATAATGTAAAGTAAAAGTTAAGTAATTATTCGTACGAAGACAAGGCTTAAAAAACTTAGTATTCAAGCCAAAAATAAAAAAAAAATATTTAAGCGGAACTGTCAAGTTGTCATTGACATTTTTTTCAGTTGACTACTTGCCCTTGGCAGAAATAATTTTACTAAGCAAAAAAATATTATGAAAGCGAAAGTTTGTATGAGTGTATGTTTGTTACCCTTTCGCGCAAAAAATACTGGGGTTTTCTTTGGCAACCGAAACAGCATTGCTATTCATCATGATAGAATACTGCCAGATTACTAATAATCTGATTGCGAATGAAGAATTTGGAATCTACTCTACATCATCTAATTATACATTTAAATTTTTCTATAGTCTTAGACATATTCTTAGACTATAGAACAATTGAAATGTATAATTTTTCATTACAGGTACCGAAGATTAGGAGATTGGCACTTAATAAACTCTCAAATTTAGCCACAAGCCGCACATCTGGGTCAGATCAAGTTGCAGAGTCCGGACATGAAGCTACTGCGATGTCTGCGATGCAAGGCTTCCTGCCGCTGCTGTCACCTCCCGTTCCTAAAACAAATGCGATCTGCCAAGTTCTTCTTTCTGGTCACCTGTACGAGTGTTACCTTCTCCCTATTCTGGGTACAACTTGCTACTAGACCAGATGAGCAAGCAGTCACTGAAAACTTAGTTCATGAAGCACTAGAAAATGTCGGTCGTGACC
Organism: Mythimna lalbum; assembly: GCA_949319445.1. Taxonomy (NCBI): domain Eukaryota; kingdom Metazoa; phylum Arthropoda; class Insecta; order Lepidoptera; family Noctuidae; genus Mythimna; species Mythimna lalbum. The sequence continues at coordinate 9,471,355 of OX439357.1, read as the reverse complement.
ACAGATACAAGGATGTCTATAGAAAGCTTGACTCACTCCCCAAAGACTTTAAATATATCTTGCTGTGGACGGAGAAAGATTACGCACCTTTAAGCTACTTCGGCAACGGACAAAGAAAGTTCCTAGAGAACAACTGTTCGGTGACTAAATGTTACGTCACCGCGACCCGATCGTTTTTCGGAGGTGACCTAACCATGTTCGATGCTATAGCATTTAATGGACGAACTATGAAGGGGTTTCCCAGGCCAAGCACTAGGTCTCTCCATCAAAAATATATATACTTTAACACGGAATCAGCAGACAACTCCCCTGTGTGTGATGCGGGTTTTGATAGATTCTTCAACTGGACAGCTACCTTTAGACTTAATTCAGATATACCGTCTACTTACATTCTGATCCGGGATAAGAATGGTAGAATCGTGGGTCCAAAACGAAAAATGCGATGGAAACGAGACATTGTGGGAACAGTGAAGGATGATGTTGTTGATACACATAGAATACAGAACAAAACTAAAGCAGCGGCCTGGTTCGTGTCCAACTGTAAGACGAAAAGTGGGAGACGAGGTTTTGCAAAAGCGTTGGCGAATGCGTTAAAACCTTATGGCTTTACGATAGATGTGTATGGGAAGTGTGGTAAATTACAGAGTGGTAGCGGTTCAACATCAAATTGCAGATATTCGTTAAAGAACGACTACTATTTTTATATGTCGATGGAGAACTCTTTTGATGAAGACTACGTGACGGAGAAGCTGTTGACGGCGCTATACAATGATGTGATTCCAATTGTGTATGGTGGGGCTGACTATTCAAGGTACGTTGCTAAACTGTTTAGTTATTTATGGTTTTAATAATCTTTCTTATTTGTATTAATTAATGCTTAGTTAAGGAAAACATCGGACAAAACACCGGCCTCATCTAGTTTTAAACTGACGAAAAAAAAAAATGACGGGTTAAAGTGCGTTTTAAAACCCATTTGCAAAATAAATATCATTTATCGTGAGGGAATCGGTATGTTCTAGAATCAAAAATTTAAAGACATGTGACATTTTCCAACCCGCACTGGGCCCGCGTGGTGGATTACGGCCCATTCTCTCTCCTTGAGAGAAGGCTTGAGTCACAGCCACGGAATAAAGAAAACTAGAGAAAGTGTCTCTTAAATATGGCGCGTGTGTCAACAGTAGGCGAAATTCGCCTATTACATAATATATACTAGTGCAGGTGAATATGGCATCTATTTCAAAGGCACTAGCGTTCTGAATAGAATAAATTGGTTACAGCGCCATCTAGCGTTGAGTAGCCGAACTCGTTGTAAATTGGTTAAAACTTCTTTTGTTCGTGTCATGTCAAATAATAACAACTTTCTTACGTTGTAATAAGACCTAATTTATGAAAGCAATAAGAATATGATTTGTAAAAGTTAAGTTTGTAATTCGTAGCTTCGTAGCCAATCATATTACTGTTTTTTATGTGTGTAATGTACAATTTGATACGCAAATGTGTGAGTTTGGCGACACTGGTTCCCGTGCTTAGCCACGTTAGGGGCACTTCTACCTATATTTTCTGTTCTGTGGTCGCACTCGCAGCAGTGGAAATATTAACAGGCTAAGCAAACCATAATCAGCATATAGTCATTCTGAAATGTTTCTAATGAATATAACAATTTCTTTTTCAGATTTCTTCCGCCGGGGTCCTACATCGACGGCCGAAAGCAACACGTCAAACAATTAGCATCCATGATGAACAGATTGATTCACTCCCCAAAGGAATACAATAAATACTTCAGATGGAAACATCACTACACCTACAGTAACCCAGCGACCTCTTTAAACGTCTGTGCAGTGTGTCAAGCCCTTCACGACAAGGAAATGGTACAAAAAACAACTACTTATGACAATTTTAGACGTTGGTGGCATCCGAATTATGAAACAATATGCCTAGAGTATTCGTCCTCTCTCCTAGTTTTGCTGTGCCCGACAGGGGCCATATTGATTCTTTTTATATTTTTATACCATCACACACACATATGGAATGCAATAAAGTATTGAGTACAGAGCATTAAGAGGGTCCTTTTCCACTCGCCTATCGTAAACATCGAAAATGGTTTAAAAGCCTGTGACTTCATCTAACGCAATCCAACGCGATGTTTGACAACAAGGCAACGCAAAAAAAGGAGGGATTCCGAGATTTACTCGAAAATTTCACAAAACTTGCTCCAGGAAACAGCTGTTTTTTTTAAACCCTTAAAAGTTTTTTGAAAAAGTTGTCGTCATTTAGAATCTTAATAAAATTTGTAAGGTTTCTATAGTTTTGATTTTTAGGCAAATTATGGAGTGTCAAAGTTCATACAAAATAGGAGATTTTCAGAGGTTTTTACTGGATTAGTTTTACACAAATTTAGAAATTGCTTTGTATAGAAACCTAGATAATCCACAAGTTACTGTGTTTCTAAAATATCTAATGAAAAATGTGTAATAACGTCATAATCAGTTATGAGCGGTTGTATGAAAAACAGTGAAAATTTGAGTCATGATGCACCACCTTAATAATAAGAAACTTCCAGTCAGACTCCCACACACATGCCCCATATTATAGTATTAAAATCGAGCAAAAAAAAAACTCTGATAAGTAACGCTTCTAGTATGGGCACTATGTTTAATTTTTAATTTTATTATTTGTTGTTGTAGCGGCAATAGAAACACATTTTCTGTGAAAATTTCAACTTTCTACCTCGTACGGTTTATTATACAACATCAGTTTTAGTATATGCGAAACCCGAAACACGTGTCTAGTATTTTTAGTAAAGAATCTAAATGTCGCAGGGATATGAGGATATCAGGGATTTCGCGAAATCCCAAGGGATATCACGAAATCCCGGTAGATATAGAATATTTTTGTTTATTACGTCTTCTTACTAAAAGTATCTAGTGTTATGAGAAAACACCAACTTATCATCAGTGATGAATCATTTCACTAAACTAAAACTAGTAAAATTACAGAAAAGCGGATTTTGCCGAATAAAAATCGAGCCATGCATTTCTCTCGCTCGCTCTAGTAGAGAGCGAAACAAATATGTCCCTCGAGCGGTCGCGTTTCGTGTGATTTTAGTCGCTAATATGCATCAAGCGAAATTTGCAGTACTACTAATAGTAACTATTTCCTTTTAGAGCTTTTTTTTTTCTAAATAAAATTCCGTTCCTATCATAATTCTCCAAAAAGTGTTACAACTACCATTAAAATCGATTTCGTATCGCATTTCGGGGAACAATTTTGGTGTAGTAGGCAACTTTTTCCTTTTTCCCTTCTTTTTTGTGTAGACAGACAGGGGAGCACACATTTTTACGAGAGATTGTAGGTATGATTTGTTATTTTGAACTGGCTGAAATAGGTTAGATTAGGTTAGAATAGTGACCAACCGCGCTTCTCAAAATAATACACAATATCAATTTTTTTTTAGGTATTTTAACGAGTTGGATATGTTGAACTTAGGGATATGGATCTTCGGGATCCATCCATTTTGACCTTTAAACGATTTGGTCAATAGTGTAATAAATAATTTAAGCATTGATATTCCAGACTGAACTTTTGATCAAATGACCATCGTTATTTTAAACTCAGTTGATTTCTCTGCAAATTTAGTTAAATTTCTAAATGACGACAATTTATTTCAAAAACTTTTAAGCTTTTTTAAAAAACAGCTATTTCCTGGAACAAGTTTTGTAAAATATTCGAGTAAATCACGGAATTACCGAATACTGACAGAGTTTTCAGGCGTTATCTCTTTTTTGCGTTGCCTTTTCGTCAAACATCGCGTTTGATTGCATTAAATGAAATAACAAGCTTTTAAACCATACTCGATGTTGACGATAGGCGAGTGGAAAAGGAGTCTCTTAAGAACGTTTCATCAAGTCTACGTCGAAGTTAAAGATTTCACAGATTTCGTGACAACAGTAGAAATATAATAAATCGCTTACATAGAAAAAATATTGGCAAATCTTCAAATAATGCGAAATGTATATCCTTCACTGTCTATTATAATCTATAATAGTAGGTAATATCACAATTAATGATTTAAAAATATCGAAAAATGCACGTGTTAAATTATAATGATTAAAATTATGTTGAATTTAGTTTTAAGTTTTTTTGTTAAGTATTTTTTTTAATTGTATAAAATAATGGTAACCGTAAAACAGTCATACAAATCAGGTTTATTTGTTTATATACATAATAATGTTGATATTGTATAATTGTTTGTGTTTTCATTTTCTGAAATCATGTTTGAATGTCATGTTAATTTTACTATTGGGATTAAAAACTGAAATACATTATTTATTTATTAATACATTATTGTAAAGTCACGTTCTTCCAATTTTATTAAAAATTTCTTTACGCATATATTAATTATAACAAAATTATTTTGTTTGAAGTTTGTTTAATAAATGAGTTACTGACGATTCGGACACAGTGTCCGAATCAACACATTTTTTTTTCATTGACTATTTTTGTATATCTTTTATACGATTGGTTTTAAATAAAAAGGCATAAGTACCAAGATTGTTTACGTTTACTTAACTAAAACTAGTAAACTACCTAACTAGTAACTACCTAATAGATGGAGTATATAATTTTTTATCTGAATTCCTTGCCTCATTCATATCAAATTCCGATTGATCAAGCACATGCAAATGTCTTTATGGAAGAGGATTAGTACTATAGTCTGTGTTATGTATATATACGTGGTTATAGATGTGGCTGCGCCGCATAGTAAGGACAGCTGTCTAATGCATTAGTGCGAATCATTCCGTCTTTCTATTCACACCTCCGTAGCTTCCTATATAACATTGGCGACGATTACCCACATTCCACAATTATGTTCGGTGTAAATTCAATTTTGGGAACTGTATTCAATTTCGATCATTATACACAAGATTGGAAGCTTTATAAGGGGCGACTTCAGCAATGGTTCGTCGCCAACAGTATAGGCGAGGACAATGACAAAGCTGGAGTGAAGAGGAAAGCGGTACTGTTGACCGCGCTCACGGAGAACACGTATCAGCTCGCGTGTAATCTAGCCTTGCCTGAATATTTGAGTATGAAGAACTATGACGATATCCTGAGGCTTTTGGATGACCATTTCATTCCGAAGCGCGAAAGAACGAAAGCCAAATGACTTGGGTAGCCTAATCAAATAATCAAATTCTTGAAATCTATTGTCGTCAACACTGGTTGAACAATCAAGGTTGCAAAGAGATGATCATGAATCATATAATAGTAGTTCATATGACTAGGGGATAAAGCAGTGTGTGTGTGTGTGTGTGCGGGCGGCATGTTGAATTCCGAACGAAACGAAGGTGTTGATTTTAATCCCGAACGTGAGTGAGGGATCAATATAATTAACTCCCGAACATTGCGAGGGAGTTAATAAAAAAACCTGAGTGAAGTGAGGAATTCAACATGCAGACCTTACCTGCAGAGCCCAGTCCAGACACCGTGTTAGTATTACCCAGCCACGGTTTCTGGATAAGAGCGACGTGAAGATTCTTTTGTGTGAAGAGTTTTTCCAGAACTACTCTGCCTAAACTAGTGGCTACTCTGGCGTAGTGCAGGTTGATCTGCTCCACTTGTGTGTTTATGTGTGTATGCTGCGTTTGTGTTGTGTGTTTGTTAGGGTGGGTTAAGCGGCATTATTCGACCCGCTTGGCTTCGAGACTATAGGGCAGCCGTGTGGTTTGGCCGGTCGGCTCGCCACTACCGATCGATTAGGACCTGTAGCTCCTTTCGTCGATGGTGCACCGAGGGGGCGGTTCCTGACGCCCTGGCCTCAGGGTTTTGGCTTAGTGTTTTGTCGCTTTGCCGTTTTACCAGTGACCCGGACGCTCAGGCCTTAGGAGCGTGTTGAGCAGATGACAGAATCCTTGCGCCAGATAAGCTACTTCTTGCCACCTGCTCAGCCTTCGCTGGCGTATTATCGCCGCGAATGCGTTTAAAGACTTTACGAAAGCCTAGTTGCGGCTTGCATTCCAGCTTGCGCAAGGCTTCTATGGAGGCATCATCGATAGCAAGGGTCATCATTATCGTCATCGTCATCATCGGTCGTGATTTTGAAGGGACGGCCTTTCTTTCTTGACGCTCAACAACTTTCACAAGCCAGTCTGCAGGTCATTTGATTTTTCCAAGAGATTGAGGGTATCTCTTGGAGTTTTGATGACATCTTCTGTCTTGAAGTGGAGGATCCCACCCTGGGCTTTTGGCAGGTCCTTCTTGTTAACAAGCGAGAGTTCTGCTTCTGGCCACGGCTTTAGTGTGCCCACTTTTTCTTCAAGCCATTTGAGGCTGTAGTCATTTTTGATTACGACTTGCAGCCATCCCGGCTTGAAAGTGCAACCCTATCGATAGTATATAGTGCTTCGAATCATATTATGTTTAACAATTTTGATTAGTGGTCCACCTACGTCTCGGACCTAGCCCAGGGGGGGGGGGTCATGACCCCCATGATCCCCCCCCCTGGATCCGCCCTTGCTTCTCACCGCACACATCTCTGCTTTGGTGGAGTCTCGGCCTTAGCGTTAGACTACTATTTATGCCACAAACTGTATATAAAAAAATATATATAAAAGGATTGAGATGATAGGAAAAATACTATAATAATATATAATCTGCTAGCTATTCTGGCGGGCGCTGCAAAAACCGTTATACCGGTAACCGTTATACCAGTAACCGTTATACCGGTAACCGTTATACCGGTAACCGTTATACCGGTAACCGTTATGCTTCGTACGTATTTAATGTAAAGTAAAAATTAAGTAATTATTCATACGACGATAAGGCTTAAAAAACTTAGTATTCAAGCCAAGAATAAAAAATAATCAAGCGTAACTGTCAAGTTGTCATCGACATTTTTTTTTCAGTTGACAAGTCGAATTCGCCCTTGGCAGAAATAATTTTATTAAGCTACAAATTATTATGAAAACGAAAGTTTGTGTGAATGTATGTATGTTTGTTACCCTTTTACGCAAAAAAATACTGGGTTTTTAATACGGCCAGATTACTAATAATCTGATTGCCAGTGGTGAATTTGAAATCTACTTTACATCTAGGATATGTCTTAGACCATAGAACAATTAAAATGTTTAATTTTTCGTAACAGGTTCCGAAGATTTGAAGATTGGCACTTGATAAACTCCCAAATGTAGCCACAGGCCACACATTTGGGTCAGATCAGGTTGCAGAGTCCGAATATGAAGCCATTGCGATGTCTCCTCGTACCCAGGCTTCTTGCCACTGCTGCCACCGTGTGTGCACTCCTGTTCCTAAAACAAATGCGAATTGCCAAGTTATTCTTTCTAGTCACCTGTACGAGTGTTGCCCTATTCTGTGTACAACTTGCTACTAGACCAGATGAGCGAGCAGTCATTGAAAACTTAGTCCGCGAAGCACTAGAATATGTCGGTCGTGACCACAGATACAAAGATGTCTATAGAAAGCCTGACTCGCTCCCTAAAGACTTTAAATACATCTTGCTGTGGACGGAGAAAGATTTTACTCCTTTAAGCTACTTCGGCAACGGACAAAGGAAGTTCCTCGAGAAGAACTGTTCGGTGACTAAATGCTACGTCACCGCGACCCGATCGTTTTTCGGAGGTGACCTAACCCTGTTCGATGCTATAGCATTTAATGGACGAACTATGAAGTGGTTTCCCAGGCCAAGCACTAGGTCTCTTCATCAAAAATACATATACTTTAACACGGAATCAGCAAGCAACTACCCCGTATGTAATTCGGGATTTGATAGATTCTTCAACTGGACAGCTACTTATAGACTTAATTCAGATATACCGTCTACTTACATTTTGATCCGGGATAAGAAAGGTAGAATCGTGGGTCCAAAACGAAAAATGCGATGGAAACGAGACATTGTGGGAACAGTGAAGGATGATCTTGTTGATACACATAGAATACAGAACAAAACCAAAGCAGCGGCCTGGTTCGTGTCCAACTGTAAGACGAAAAGTGGGAGACGAGGTTTTGCAAAAGCGTTGGCGAATGCGTTAAAACCTTATGGCTTTATGATAGATGTGTATGGGAAGTGTGGTAACTTGCAGTGTCCTGGTAGCGGTTCAACATCAAATTGCAGATATTTGTTAAAGAACGACTACTATTTTTATATGTCGATGGAGAACTCATTTGATGAGGACTACGTGACGGAGAAGCTGTTGACGGCGTTACACAATGATGTGATTCCTATTGTGTATGGTGGGGCCGACTATTCAAGGTACGTTGCTGAACTGTTAAGTTATTTATGGTTTTAATAATCTTTCTTATTAGTATTGATTAGTTCTTGGTTAAGGAAAACATCGGGCAAAACACCGGCCTCATCTTATTTAAACTGACGAAAAAAAAAATGACGGGTAAGGCTGTGTTCAAACCAAACGGACTGTCAGCCGCCGATTATGAGCAGGCTCACTGTGAGCCCCATTGTAAACGTGAAAATAAACGGTATTTTTCGTCCACAGTATGCTGACAATACGCTATACAATATGCAATACGCGTCCGCGGACCGTAGTGACACGCTATATTAATTGGCCGCCGAATGTCAGCGTCTACGCATAGCGTAATAACGTATCTTCGGTTAGATTTGAACGAAAAAGTAAGTATGTATGGAAATACAATAAACTGCATAGCGTTCGCTCATTATCGGCGGCTGACAGTCAGTTTGGTTTGAACACAGCCTAAAAGTGCGTTTTAAAACCTATTTGCCAAATGAATATCATTAATCATTATCATTTATTGTGAGGAAATCGGCATGTCCCAGATCCAAAAAAATTCCGCGTGATGAATCACGGCCCATTCTCTCACCTAGAGAGAGGGCCTGAGTCGCAGCAGTGGAAACATTAAAAGGCTAATTATGGTTTGCGCATAGGAAACCATAATCAGCATATAGTCATTGTTGATTAGACTTTTCGCACTCAAGGCATACAGACGTGCTCATCATTGCAATAAAAAATAAATTAATTAACGCCACTGCATAATTAGTGACCTACTTGTTTACCTACGTATTAGGTAGTTGTTAATAAGTGCTGATAGGTTAAAATAATGGTTGTGTAATTATTTACTAAAAAATGGAAGGCAGCCCCTTCAATCGCAGCGGGTTGACGCGACGCAGCCCTCCATCAACACCTACGCCGACGCAGCCCCAATTACCAAGACCTGACCAAGCCAAGGAAGACGAGAAAATTGAGCCAATACCGACTCCCGAGATTCAGAACTGGATGAGGTCCATTGACCAGTGCCTCCAAGACGTATGCAGTATTGTGGCCGATGGTAAGCTCAACTCTGATCAGAAACTAAAAATAAATTCTCTTTGCCGCAAGGTTGGACATGGAATCTCGCAAATGGCTGTTCAATACCAGTCACTAAAACAGTCGGCCTACAGGACACATAACTCCCTAAGCCTTTTGACTGAGGAACGAAATTTAATGGACTGTATTATGGAGATGAAAGATGCGATCAACAAATCTTGTGCCCTGCAGGCGTCAACTGCACCAACATCTTTTGCAGATATGGTGAAGAAAAGGTCCAATAGTTTTATTCGTCCTAAGTCCTTTAGCTCCGTGGCGATTTACCCACGGGATCACTCGAAGACTAGTGATGAAACTAAAAACATTGTCCAAAAGATCATTTGCCCTGGTGAAATGAAGTTAAAAGTCCGAGGCATACGCAAAATAGGAAAGGGTGGACTCATCATCAGCACGGAGACCAAGGAGGACCTAGATAAGCTCAAGCAATCGGTCCAACTCGCTTCGCCATCTCTTACCGTCGACGAACCTCAAAAGCGCAAACCACGCATAATAGTGATCGGAATTCCTGCTTCAATGGCTGAAAATGAGGTTTACAAATGTATTTTTGAACAAAATTTGGCCGACAAACTTCCGACTATGTCTAGAGATACATTTTTGACCTCAATAAAACTTAGCCACAAATCTGGCAGAAAAGACTCTGAGAATTGCAATTACATCTTAGAAGTTCCCGCCCAAATCCGTAAGGCTCTCATCACACAGGACCGGGTATTCATTAATTGGACATCGTGCCCGATACGAGACTTCACACTGGTAACAAGATGTTACAAGTGCCAGCAGTACGGTCACGCTGCTAAGACGTGCAAAGTTGCTACCCCATCATGTGGCCTCTGCGGCGAAGAAGGGCACCCCATGCAAGATTGCACCAAAAAAGGCGAGCCGCCTAAATGCGCGACCTGTTTGCGCTTCAAAAAACCTGCCAACCACAAGACTGGAGATCCAGAGTGTCCTGCTAAAAAAGCTGCTGAACATAGATATATAAATTCAATAGATTATGAGGGCGCCTAGAGCGTCATACTCAAGGCCAGACTTCCGTGTCACGGTTACTGCTGACTCAAAATTCCAGTGTGTTGACCTACAATCCATAATTTTTCTTTCATATTAAGTATTTTAGCATATTAGTCCAATGTAAACATAACTCTTTAGAATTAACGCAACCTCGACTTTACTCGTTCTGCTGACGCATAATCATATGTGTGTAAGTAGAGAATAAAGTGCAAGAAACAGTTTTAGAAAACAAAATAACATATTGTGTCCATTAGTATTTAAGTAAACTAGGTAAATAACATTATAAATAATTCAATTATATCATCCACTATTTATAGACTTTTTTAACATTGTTATAAATTATATTGTCCTAAAAACTATAGATAAGAGCTTCTACCGCCTGTGATACAGGTTTATCCTAGTACAGGCTCATAGAATAACATAGCATTTACCTTTGTAATTACTCTTAAGATTTTATGTAACCATTTTACCAAATTTTACCCTGAATAAAAAAATATTATTATTATTATATTATTATTATTATTATTGTGAAATGTTTCTAACTAAAATGACAACTACTTTTTCAGATTTCTTCCGCCGGGGTCCTACATCGACGGCCGAAAGCAACACGTCAAGCAATTAGCATCCATAATGAACAAATTGATTCACTCCCCAAAGGAATACAATAAATACTTCAGATGGAAACATCACTACACCTACAGTAACCCAGCGACCACTTTAAACGTCTGTGCAGTGTGTCAAGCCCTTCACGACAAGGAAATGGTACAAAAAACAACAACTTATGATAATTTTAGACATTGGTGGCTTCCGAATTTTGAAACAGTATGCCATGGGCATTAATGATAAGAAACTTCCAGTCAGACTCCCGCACACCTGTCCTATACTACAATATTAAAATCAAGCAAATAGTGTAATAAGCCCTTAAGTCTTTGTGACTCGTTCTGAGCTAATTCCAAAAGGACTTACGAGTATGTCATTGATTGGCGTTAATGGAAGGTTTCATGTGGAACATAGAGTTCTTTGCTGAAGCTCTCTTTAAGGTTTTGTAGATCATAGTTTAAGTAAATAGTCTAGTCTTTTTCGCTTAATTACTTAGTGTTAGTGATACGAAGTGATTTTGTTATTGTACAACGTCAAAATGATAAATGGGTTTTCCTTAAAAAGGACAAATGGGCTTTCTTTGAATTGTAATCTATACTAATATTATAAAGAGGTAAAATTTGTAAGTTTGTATGTCAGTAATCTCTGGAAGTACTGGTCCGATTGCTAAAATTTTTTCACCGATAGAAAGCTGCTTTATTCCTGAGTGACATAGGCTATATTTTATGTACGCGGGCGAAGCCGCTGGCAAAAGCTAGTCAACAATATGAACAAGTTGTACTAAGCGACTAACTCTGAAATCATGAGAAAGAAATCAACTGCTCCATATATTTAATCGAGTTAAACATCTTATCTCAAATGAGGGCAGGCCCTCACGGTTAAACAAAAAAAAAAAGACGTGTGGCAATCGGAGACTGCCGCGGTAAAGCTATTGCAGAGCATTTTTTATCAACTTTTAATTCCTTATTAGGTGATCATTATTTGTGATTGAAGTTGACAAGTTGCCATGACAACCATTTAGTGGGGGGTGTTAGGTTTTTTTCGTTACGGAATTTCTGGATTCGGTCTCCACGCTCAAGGCACGGTATAGAAGCTATGCAATAGCTTAAAAAAAAACATTATTAATACACAAATAAGTTTTCTTTGCAAACGGTATGTATATACGCTGTTCAGCCATGTCAGACTTTTTGTAGGACAGATAATCGGGTCGATTTTGTTTGTAATATTGTTCTGTGTTTCTGACCGACTTTTTGTAGGACGTGTGCGTTGCAGTATTGCTATCAGTGTGTTCTATTTTCTCCTACAAAAAATCGGTCACCGATTTATCGGACGTGGGCGAGCAACATTTGACAGATAGAGGTCATTGACGTTCTTATTCTTATTTGAATCGCATTGTATTTACATATTAATCAGGATTATGTTTTTGTTTTAATTTTTTGTCTGGTGATTAAAAATCTAATTATTTTAATAATAGTGAGATTTTTAAACATTATTTTAATCAATTATGGGTTGTTACTAGTGATATTTAATTGATTTCTTCAGAAGATACAAATACATGTACTTATACATATCAAACAAAATAAAGAAATATAGTCAATAACAAAGGTTTTCTTTTAAATATTTATTTATTTATTTATGGCACAGTAACGACTTATTCACTAGTATATTTTTATATATAACAATCAAACTTACAATCTAGAGTGAATTTGTCGCTTTCAAGTGGTAACATTTTCCAGTCTTAGGCAAATTGCAATAGCTTGCCGGCAAAGATGTCAATGCCATTTGAACGTGAATGGAGATCGTTGTAAGATCTCATCAATGTATTCATTGGTGCCAAATGTTCGAGGTTAGTTCTAGACGGGAGTGGAGTGAACACAAATCTAGGATGCGTACCTACAGTTCTGGGTGAAGCGCGGCGAGGAACAGATATATTTATTTGATCTAAAAGATCCGCAACCTGATTAAAATCAGATCGTCAGTTTGCCTTCGTTGTTTAAAGTGACTTAGCCTTTGCGAGTATACTGCGTCCAGAGAACAGTCATTTGATTGGTATCTAAGCGTGTAAAACTTTTTTGACTCGTTCTATGCGATTCACATGTCTATCATAACTTGGATTCAAAACAGGTGACGCATATTCCAAGACAGACCGTACAAGTGAATTCATCATCATCATCATCATTTCAGCCGATAGACGTCCACTGTTGGACATAAGCCTCCCCTAGTGTCGCCACAATGTACGATCTTGTGCGTTCCGCATCCATCGGATTCCCGCAACCTTCACCAGGTCATCGGTCCACCTTGTAGGAGGCCTTCCGATGCTGCGTCACCGTTACGCGGTCGCCACTCCAGAACCTTTTGGCCCCAACGGCCATCTGTTCTGCGAGCAATGTGCCCTGCCCATTACCACATAATTTGGCGATCCTTAGTGCTATGTCGGCAACCTTGGTTCTCATGCGGATATCTTCATTTTACAAGTGAATTAAAAAATTCATTTTACAAGTGAATTATAAAGCACTCGATTAAGCGAATAAAAAGAAGTACGTCCAAGACGTTTTTCGTGAATGTTATATGAAAATAAACAAAACATTTATCAGTATTGAGAAGCATGTGGTTTTTAGTACACCAATCCTAATATCTGCACTAGCCGTAATGACCCGGTATAGTTTTAAGTCATCTGCGAAGATAGAAGCTGCTTCGCAGAAGGGGTCCCCTCCTTCTGCGAAGCAGCTTCTATGTAGTGCTAGCAAAAGAGGAAGCCGACCGCATCATCCAACAGCGCTCTCGCTGGCGAGCTATGGGTAGCTCGCTGTCCGACCGTCCGGTAACTGTTTGGACCGAGCCCAAGTCGTCGACGACGCACACTGTTTCCGCGCGCCTCAAGGAGTAGTCAGCAACAGTTGGGAGCTGGCATGAAGGAACGGGGTGGATTTTTGTCTGTAAAAGTCTGACACTATCTCCCGCTCCGCCCAAGAGTGGGGGATGTCATTGGATGATTTTCTCACCGAAAAAAAAAACCAACCGTAGCCTAAGGAGACAGCGAGCTACTTAGCTCGCTGTCCAATCGTCCGGTAACTGTCCGGACCGAGCCAAGGCGTCGACGGCGCGTACTGTTCCCGCGCGCCTCAAGGAGTTGTCAGCAACAGTAGGGACCCCGCTGGCACGAAGGAACGGGGTGGGATTTTGTCTGTAAAAGTCTGACACTATCTCCCGCTGCGCCTAAGAGTGGGGGATGTCATTGGATGATTTTCTCACCGAAAAAAAAACCAACCATAGCCTAAGGAAGAAAAATGAACACACATTTCTGTACATTTATTTATCTGGCCAATTTTATGAGAAGAACTATAGGAATGTATGTGTTAGATAATATTGTTTAGTTGGGGATCAACTGCGGAAAGCCGGAGGGCTATAGTAATCAAATATTTGTCGGAAGAACCGCCAGAGGCACACATTCCTCTCCTCCGTTTACCAGTATTATGAGATATTTTATTAGAGAATAAATGCAATTTTTCATCGAGAATGTTGGAGAATGAAGTACGGTATTTTGTGGATATGTTTTAATTTCCTATAATATTTATTACGTCGAGGAGCTCAGTCAATTAATCCTTAGAGAACACCAAAGACTACACATACAATACAAGGTCATCATCATCAGCCTTTTTAATGTTCCCACTGCTGGGACTCTGGCCTCCTCTCTAGGAGAGGTAATGGGCCGTAATCCACCACGCGGGCCCAGTGCGGGTTGGTGAATGTCACATGTCATCGAATTTTTGGTTCTAGGACATGCCGGTTTCATCACAATGTTTTCCTTCACCGTTGTAAGAGCAGTGGTGATGAAATAAATTACACAAAGTAATGCGCCTGCCTGGGTTCGAACTCGCGACTTACAACTCGTAAGTCGGGGCCATTACCACTCGGCCACAACTGCTCTCTCACAATAATTGCTTTGAATTGAATTAAAGTCACGCCGACCCCAAATAAAACGGGACAAGGGCAGGAAGATGACGATGAATTACCATCACTGCAATGCAGACTTTAATTCACTTACAACCTTTAAAAAGATTGAAATACTGTAAAAATAATGAGAGAGTAAATTGACTAAGTTCAATAAAATGGAGTACCCGATTTCCGCGAATCATTACAAACTTCGACCTGTCTATTTAAGAATAGGTCAAGTCATCACGTGCGCAAACCCGCTGAAATAGGTAAACAAACACAAATAGTTGTAATCCAATCAAATTTTCTCTACACGGGATAATAAAAGGTCGTATTTCAGTGCAGATATGAATTTTAACCCTTCAGATACCGTCAATTAGAGACACAATAGTAAGACAATAGATGCGCGGCCACCGGTGGTCGCTTGGGGATTCATGAATTAAACCAACTAAATCTGCTTATAAAACATTTAATTATTTTTTTTTTTTCACACATTATTAGGTCAATCGAATTAAAAATCATTTGGGGTGTCTGAGGTTTTGCGCATTTAACGTTACACGTTGTATGTAACATACATTCTTATTTTTTAATTAGTACAAAAAAAAAAAATGGGGCTCTATCCGTAACCGTTACTGGTCATATTTGTGTAGTTAAAACCGTAACCGTTACTGGTCATATAAAAAAAACTGAATCTCAAAATTGTCCATGAAAAGTCATAATTGGTAGGTATCAATGAATCAATCATTCATAACAATTGCAACTCCACCGAAAGAGCGGCGAAGGGCAGCGAAACGCATAGACCCACTCGGTAGACAGTTTATGGAATTCGCCGGAATTCCCGCGGCGCCGCGGTCATCCGCGCGACTCGTTCGAGTTTTTCATGCGATAATAAGTATTATAGAAATGAAAATAAAGTTAAAATTCATATGACACTGAAACTGCGCTCCACTTCGCTGCACTTTGATGCTCTTTTGGTGTGAGTTCAGCCTTATAGATTCAAAGATAAAAACGAAAGTCCGCCAAATGACAGATAACCCCAGTATTTTGTGGGGTTTCGTACCTCAATAGGAAAAAACGGAACCCTTATAGAATCACTCTGTTGCCCATCCGGCCGTCGGTCAGTCTGTTTGTCTGATCTTTATCTCAGGAACGCTTGAAGTGATCGAGTTGAAATTAAAACCATATACGAGGTATAAGATATTTCAATCTAATTAAGTGGCAAAAAAACCTTGTTTTGATAATCTCGTTTTAAACCTTATTTTCCTAACAGTCCATGTCAGGTACGGACAATCTCTTGTATTGAAAAGGGTGTCACAGTAACGCCATTACAACTTTATTCAAAGGTCTCGCTGCTCATAGGTACGTAAGGAAACGTGCACCGTATCCCAAATACAGACTCACAATGGAAAATAGGATTAGGTAATCTATACGATCTCTTTTGAGAGCATTCGTTAACGACCCTGTTTGGGGATCAGGTCACGTGTCTAGCTACTCCGCGGATCATGGTAGATTTGTGAGTGAATTAAAGAAAGAAAGTTATTAAAATATTTGAATGACACGTTAGTCTATTTATCTTTAAAGTGCCCAAAGCAATTAGTCCTTGGTGGACTATTGTGCGTGGCTTTAGTCTTATTTATTTATTTATTTATATATTCTTTATTGCACATCAAGAATAAAAATTTACAAAAATAACCATACAATAGAAAACACACAATTGGCGGCCTTATCGCACCAGGCGATTTCTTCCAGGCAACCTAGAATGGACAGAGATTGCCTGGACACAAAATGGGGTTGCACTTGGTGCAAAATATAAAAGTAAACAAAAAACTTAATAAAAACTAAAAACTAAAATAGATACACATATACATACATACAATATATATATATATATATATAAGCAAGAGAGTATCTCAAGAAATGGTCTTATCTATGTATAATATAGAAATGAATCGCAAAATGTGTTGGTAAGCGCATAACTCAACAACGCCTGGACCGAGTTCGCTAATTCTTTTTTTGTTGTGATTGTCATTGTGAGGAAAAGGTTCTTATGGAAAAAAAAATTAGGGTAGTGTAGGGTGGAGTAGAATAGGGTAGAGTAGGGTGGAGTAGGGAAGAGCGGGAGCGAAGCCGCGCGGGCAAAAGCTAGTTGATAACAATAATATAATTATTCAGGCCGGGACCATCATGTTAACATAGTTCTTAGTAATCAGTCCACTTAAATCTCTCAAAATCATAGCCCTATTGTTTGAGAAATTTGTTAATATTTGTGCCGATAGATGGTGCTGTTAGTTGAGCGCCAAAAGCTGAATCGCGCTGTTTAAGATTCTCCGCCGATTAGCTAGAGTAAAATTTTGTTACGCAAAAATGAGCTCGATTACACAGTTATAGTATCTCATAAAGTCGTTTCATTACACGTATACCTTCATCCTGTGTGCTTATCGAGTGCTGCAGAAGTCTTTATGTGATCGGGTTGATCACCTTTAACTTATACAATGTGTAACGTTAAATGCGCAAAACCTCAGATACCCAAAATTATTTTTAATTCGATTGACCTAATTACGTGAGAAAAAAAATCATTAAAAAAAATTAAAGGTTTTATGAGCAGTGACCTAATTATGTGAGAAAAAAAATCATTAAAAAAAAATTACAGATTTAATTTGTTTAAAATTCATATCTGCATTGAAATAAGACCTTTTATTATCCAGTTACGGCGCGCGTCAGCAAACCGTACTGGCCCAGTAGGGTCAAAAGCCTACTGGGGCCTAGGATAGTGTGAAAGTGAAACCCGGGGCCCTGGCAGGAAGGCAAAGAAAAAACAGGAGTGGGTTTTTAGTCTGTAAAAGTCTGACACGCCCTGTCGCTCTGTCCAAGAGTGGGAGATGTCATTGGATGATTTTCGCACCTAAAACAAAGATCAACTACAAATTGTCTTCCTTCCGTGACTTTCTTCTACTAGAAAATAATAATATCTTACAAAAATACTATATCTATTAACCCTTCGCTAACATAACGTTGTTATGTAGTTTGTTCGTTGTCCGGTTCGTTTAGCACGACAAACAACGGTTAACGAAATCTACTCTATATGTTTATTTACAGGGTGAGTTCTAAACAAATGGCTAAGTAAGTTTTCAAAGAAAAACATTTTATCATAACTAGCTTGTATCGTTTTTATTTTAGATGGGGAATCATTTAGAAATATATAAGTATGTTTATCAGTTGTCTAGTACCCATAACACAAGCTCTGCTTAGCTTGGGCCTAGACGGCGTTGTGGGATAGCTGTGGCATATTATTATTCAATGACTTCTTCCACTCTAGGGCGGAACGGGAGTTTCAGACTTTTACTGACTAAAGTTGTCAAAAAATAAAAAGCTCGTTTTGATATTTGTAGCTTTTTTATTTACCTACGTTACGTAACCATCTATATTACATTAGTCATTCTTTATAACACTTTGTGTTAATTATAAGATTAAAGATTTAAAATCCATTTGCGTGGTTCCTCCTAAAAAAACAAACATATATTGCTTACCTACAGTGAACAAAATAACTGGAAAATCAAATTGAACCTTTAGTTGTGGCTATCGTTTGTATTTTGCCTAGAAACCAGAAAATCTGACACCAGTTTTGCTGAGGGGTATTTACCCTGTGTTACCTAGTACTGCAGATATTTATAAAATCTATGTTCAGTTGCGTCTGGTTTTTTTTTGTTGGGTAAAATTGTCCCAATAACATCCCCCATCCTTGGGCGGAGCAGGAGATAGTGTCAGACTCTTTCTGACTAAAAAACCCACCCCGTTCCTTCTTTGGGCACGCCACGATTATGGCGGTAAGTCCCATCTTTGAGGCGTGGCTGAAAAGACCTCACGGCGTCCTTTCCTTCCGCATGACGCAGGTTCTCACCGGACATGGAACGTTCGGAAGGTACCTGTATTGGATTAAAGCGGAAGAGACGCCCAGGCGTCACCACTGTGCGGAACGCCCGGACGACACGGTGGAGCACACAGTCGAGTTGTGCCCTGCCTGGGCGGAGCATCGCCGGGGCGATCGGCGGCGGGGACCTCTCGCGCCGGGTTTTGATTGAGGCCATGTTCCGGACCGAGGAGGAACGGCAGGCGGTCGCCTCCTTCTGCGAAGCAGTAATGCTAGCGAAGGAGGAGGTCAACCATATCAGGCAACGGCGCCCTCGCCGCCGCCACCGGGATTCCGATCCCGATTTCCGAGGCGAGCCATGCCCATGGGTAGCTCACTTTCCGACCGTCCGGTAACTGTCCGGACCGAGCCCAAGATGTCCACGGCGCGCACTGTTTCCGCGCGCCTCAAGGAGTTGTCAGCAACAGGAGAGGCCCAGCTGGGTCGAAGCCTAGAGTCGGGGCCAGGGTTATCTGAAAGGAAACTCGAGCCCCGGTATGAAGAGGCTAGAGGAACGGGGTGGGTTTTTAGTCAGTAAGAGTCTTACACTATCTCTCGCTCCACCCAAGAGCGGGGGTTGTCATAAGATAATTTTTGCCCACCGTAAAAAAAAAACCAATAAAAAAAAGTAATGTACATCTTGAAATAGCCGTGACATATGGACGGACAGACAGACAGACATGACGAATCTATAAGGGTTCTGTTTTTTTGCCATTTATCTACGGAACCCTAAAAATGAGACGTAATAGAAAGTAATCCAAGAATTCGTGGAGTTTACAGTGTTCTCACATTTACATTATAAAAAAGGAGGCGACACGTTACATAAAAAACAAAAAAAAAAAAAAAATAGTACAACTTTATGCGACTCCAGCATAGACATCCTGTATATCAATAAATTCTCTTAGGGATTGTGGATAGATAAGGAGTGCGTCCAGATGGAATCTTTATCTCATTATACGGGTTGCTTTACGTGTTTTGTATGACGATAGATATCATACAATATTTATGCTGGACCAGCTTCTACTAGCAGTTCCACTCAAGTGAAAGTCGGAACTTATCCCCAAGGAACAAACTTCCGGAATAAAAATTATCCTTTATCATATTCCAGGATTACGTCTTCTCAACTGACAAGTTTCGTCTAAATCTATTCAAGAGGCAACAACAACAAAACGGCGTGGGCTTGCGGACGGCGAGCAATGGATAGCTCGTTGTCCGATAGTCCGGTAACCGGCACGTACTGTTCCCATGAGCCTCAAGGAGTTGTCAGTAAACGATAAGGACCCAGCAGGGCCGATACCTAATGGGGCCTTAGACTGGTTTCTGAAAGGAAGGTCTGACCTCGGCTAAGAAGGAACGAGGTGAGTTTTTTAGTCAGTAAAAGCCTGACACTATGGAATTGGATCATTTTAACTCAATGGCGCGCACTGTTCCTGCGCGGTTCAAGGAGTTGTCAGCAACAGCAGGGGCCCAGCCGGGTCGAAGCCTACTGGTGCCAGGGTTATCTGAAAGGGAGCTCGAGCCCTGGTATGAAGGCTAGAAGGTACGGGGTGGGTTTTAAGGTTTTAAGTCAGTAAGAGTCTGTAATTATTTGCCACTCCGCCCAAGAGCGGGGGTTGTCATTGGATGATTTTTGCCCACCATAAAAAAAAACCCAACAAAAAAAAACTGACATAAGGAATACAAAGTTTTATATAAGTGAATAATATCATTTAAAAAATCTAGATTCCTTAAATCTTAAAACAGTTTCCTTATTTGAAAAATTTGAAAAAAGAAAGTCGACAGAAAACTCGAAAAGATAAAAATAATCATATTGGAGGGTTGGTAGCACCGTTTGGTTTTATTACAGAACCCGCGATCGCCGATACTGGTCCGATAAGACCGGAGCAAATGTGGGCAGTTATCAATGAGACACTGTGCCATCAGGGGACCAGATAAGTGCCTGAGAAACTTGCTATAGCAGTCAACGGTTGAAAAGTGTTTTGGGGTTTTTCTCGCTTGTTTTTTTACGATGTTGTGGAAAGAACATGACACAGGTAGGTAGCTTTTTTGGGTTCCGTACCCGAGGGTACCAAAGGTCTGTGCGTCCGTCTGTGTGTCTCTCTATTAGCGGACTGTATCTCATAAATCGTAAAAGGTAGGTGAAATTTTCACATTTGCTACAACATAAAATTATCATCATTTTAGCAGGAGGACGTCCACGGTTGAACATAAGCCTCCCCCAAGTATCGTCACAACGAACGGTCCGATGCGTCTCGCATCCACGGCATTCCCGTGACTCTCACCAGGTCATAAATCCATCTTGTGCGCAACGGATAACGCAGCGTTGGAAGGCCTCCCGCCTTCCAACGCTGCGTTATCCGTTGCGCGTTCGCCACTCTAGAACCTTCCGGCTCCATCGACTATCCGTTTTAAGAGCAATGTGCCTTGCCCACTACCTTACTACTTAAGTTAAAATAATATTTAAAAAGAGTCAAAAATTTAATTGGGTTCCAATGCAAGAAACATAATTTTTTCGGCATTTTTTTTTTGCTTAAGATGTATATTTCGGCACTCTTGAGGGAATCAAACTTCTTAGGGTACTTCCCGTTGACCTAAGTCCTGAAATTTTGGATTAAGCAAGGTCTTATAGGTATAACACAGTTATAGAAATGACACTGAAAACAGCAAATTTGAAAAAAAATTTTTTTTTGCTCTCCGATAAAATTCGAGTATTAAACTATTTACAAAGGTTATATTGTACGGAACGCTCAGTCTTCGAGCCCGACTTGCATTTGCAAAGTTTAAAAAAAAAATATCCCAACAAAAACAAAACCCTTAAAAAGCGGACATCTTTTCACAAACGATAAATACTTCGGGACGTCGTGTTCTCGCTCTCGAACGAAAAATGTTCACCCATCGAGTTGGGTTTCGTGCCTCGTAACCCTTTGTCACAGTTTATTGGGGTACCGAAGTGAGGCAAAACCATAAGGAACCCGACACCGATACCCAATGCCTTTGATTGAAAACAACACAACATACGCAGAGTTTCTCTCTCTTCAAGACTTTCGTTTGTCTTTTGTGTGTATTGATCTTGTTTAAAGGTATACCTTGATTTTGATTAGTGCGATTGCGAGATTAATGTCACTTCTAAAGTGACATTAAACACACACAGCTGCATGAAACAGGTGGGTTTTCTACAATAATATTATAAAGAGGTAAAGTTTGTATTTTTGTTTGTAGAAGGTAATCTCTGAAAGTATTGGTTCGATTGAAAATTTTTTTTCAATGATAGAATGCTGCTTTATTCCTAAGCGATAAAGGCAATATTTTATGTAAAAAAGCTAGTATTCAATGAAATTCTCACACTTCTTATCGTTCCACCCAAAGCGTGAGGAGTTATTGAATGATTACCTACTTAACTTGATCACTTTTACAGCCCCTAACTAATGTCCCCACCAATAAATCCTTGTGCCATATTCAATACTCCAATAAAAACAAAATGTCAGACGGGCTGTAGATCTGATATAATTAAGTCTGTGGCGACATCCATGACGCCACATAAGAACTACGAAGAAAATACGAAATCCTGCATCGCGCAATCAAAGTTCTCCGCGCGATTTGAACATATACGACAGCCCGACAACAACTATCGGGCAGTCGCCCACCAGACTATAACACCCGGTCTGGTCGGAGGATCCTCCCTTTTCAACGGAGGTTTGTGGGACTTTACTCTCTGTTCCACATACCTCCAAACTGGTGACCCTCGACAAAGAACGTCAGCGCAGCCTTCGTGCAGCTACTACTTCGTGACGTCATCATCACTTCCTCAAGCTTTCGAGCAACGAGCCATACAGCCAGCACCCACGGCTAGGGGTCTCCTGACCACTAGTATGCCTACCTGGTCATCCAAAAGTCAATAGTGAATAGGTTACTTCTAAGTAAGCGTGCTCCATTGTCGCCTACATCATCGTGTGGTCAAACACGACCCTATCAATGATAAAAGAAGGTATTTTGACTGGCCTTTTGATTTAGTGGTTAGTGGCCCTGACTGCTAAGCCGGAGATTGTGGGTTCGATTCGCAACTAGGACAAATGTTTATGTGATGAGCATGATCATTTGTTCTGTGTCTGGGTGTAATTTATCTATAATACTCGTATGTATGTATTTAGAAATATATAAGTATGTTTATCAGTTGTCTAGTACCCATAACACAAGCTCTGCTTAGATGGCGTTGTGTGATAGCTGTGAAATATTATTATATTATTATTTAACACAACAGTGACATGAAACAGGTGTGTTTTCTACACTAATATTATAAAGAGGTAAAGGTTGTTTTTTTTTATAGGAGGTAATCTCTGAAAGTGCTGGTCCGATTGCTAAATTTTTTTACCGGTAGAACTTCTACTTCTTCTACTTTATTCCTGAGTGACATAGGCTATATTTTATGTACGCGAGCTATATTTTACCAGAAGAAAAAAGTCTTTGTGTTCGTGTAGGTAATCTGAAATTGCAGCAACAATGGCCGCTGTAAGCCCAAAATTAATAAAACAATATTGTGTTGATACATTTTTCATTTACAACTTACAGTCACTGCGCGGAGATCGTTGCGATGCTTTTACTGTGTAAGGCTCTGCTCACAAGGGAAACCGGGAAATACATATGAGAAAAAATTAAGTTGAAAAAGTGTGAAACATGATTTTAAGGATGCTGAAAAAAACAAGGTAACTGGAAAAACAGGAACAGAACAAAAAGAAAAGCTGCCGTCACACGGTGTAGGTTTTTTTTATTGTTTGTAGGTTTGCGCTTGACCGCCATCTCACCTGATGGAAAGCGACGATGCGGTCGACGATGGAACGCGCTTACCTAGAAGAAACATATTCACTCTCGACTTAAAGATTCCTGGGTTGTAGCTATCAGGAAACACAGACTCCGGCAAGGAATTCCACTCCTTAGTTGCACACACAATGAATGTGTTTCCGAAACGTTTAGTGCGTGTAGGTGGGATGTTCACCATGTACCGGTGGCGCATCGCCGTACGTCTGGTAGTCCGATGATGGAACGGGCTAGGCGGAATCAGGTTATGCAATTCCGACGCACATTCCCTGAAATGCAACCGGTAGAAAACCGACAGGCTAGCAACTCGGCGACCAACCGAAACCCTTTAATAACGTGTGGCGAATTTCGACAGTTTCATCCGTGCACCAATTTCCAAAATCAGTTGTTCGACTACTCATTGCTTCGATAAAACATATCGACTAGCATTAGTCCGACAGAACAAACTTACACCTTCACACCTTCGAAGAACACTACTTCGGCAGATCCCTTCTTCGACATGCACCGGTTCGGCGGATCTCTATTATGACGGATCGTACCGTTTCGACATAATACTACTCTGAAATATGAAAATTAATGAATTCTGTTTTATGGTCCTAGGTAAAGAAAGAAAGAAGAAGAAGAAGAAAGAAAACATGTTTATTCTGCCTGAATAGAGAGGTATGGCTCATAATTGACACAACCAATATCAATCTTGCGATCTAAGCGTGCGTGGTCAGTTAGTTGCATAATGCGCGTTCATATTGGTTTATTGCCTGTAGTGGAGTTAAAAGGTGTGAGACAAGCGCAGCAGCGACACTCATTGTAGTGCAAATCGGAAAGTATTTCCTTTCTAACCTCTTTTATCTTTTCTGTGCTTCTAGCTTTACTATTACTCCCGCACACGTCACCTCCAATCCGACCTCAGCCTTACACGAGCAATTTCCAGATTGAATTTTTACGACATCAACAAACAGACGGATAAAGTGATAAACAAATGTGTAACCGGGGAGTTGAATGACTAAACTGCGATATAAAACGAAACTGAACTTGGTAATACATAAATTTATTAAATGGCCTGAAGATATCGCCGTCGAAAGCGGAGGGTTGGTTCCGCGATACCGAAGTCACTAAATTCATTTTTGCGATTTAGACACGTTATTTACGAATAGATACTTATTTGTACAAATGTAAATAATATTTATTTCTGTAGCTTAGCTAGTTACATTTAACATTGCAAAGTTTGTAGGTATGTATGTTAAACGGTTGAAAATTTGTAAAGTATATTTTGAGATTTTGTTATTACAACCGAGGCGAAATTCGCCCGAGCGACAGGTGAGGGTTTCAAAGGGCCGAGAGTCGACTTGAAGGAATTAAACAATTAGCCTGCAGGAATGGCTACTGACATCATAAGCAACAACTTTTAACAACAATGACTTTTAAAAATGTATCATACTTTAGTTCATCAGATTTTCATGAAAAATAAAAATATTCAAATAGAGCGTTCTAAATATCATTTTTTTTTTGCATTTTTATAAAACCCTCACCTGTCGCTCGGGTGAATTTTGCCTCGGTTGCAATAAAAAAATTTACTTTACAAATTTTTGTATTCTGCAATAAAGAACCTAACTTACCTCAAACCCTCTACACTACAACAAATAGACCTGAAAAATAAATTGTAAAATAGAATAAAATCATGAATGTGTAATTCCAAGATATTATTCTACGGAATTTGAATAGAGCTGCTTCTGCGAGTGTCTACACGTCCTTGCCAATTTAATAACGCCGTCTTATAAGGGTGCTTTTTCATAAGAGTTTTGCGAGGCAGCTAAGGAGTAAGCGAGGTAAAAATACTCCAATAGCATTACTAAGTTTTCTTATCGAGACTTGGTGCAGCTCTATGAAAAAGAGTGCGTTGTTATTTACAAAACGGAGTGAGATGTGTGTGGAGGAAGCCAACGAAGAATTAGTTCGACGAATTTTTGTGAGGGGTTTTTTTTTTGTCGATGGGGAAAATCATCTTTGACGAAACCCGCTCTTGGCTGGAGCGGGAGATAGTGTCAGACTCTTACTGACTAAAAACCCCGCGCCGTTCCTTCTAGCCTACATACCGGGGCACGAGTTCCTTTCGGATAACCGCCACCGCGGACCGCAAGGGCTCTGTCGGACATTTTTGTGAGGGTTGCAAGTGATTACACACGAAGCTCCACCCTACTCCCTTCAAAATCCTCGCACTATGTGTAACTCACACAACATTTCACAGCTCCGTTATGCCTCTTCGAACGGTGCAAGCTTCTCATATAGATCTAATGAAATCATTCACACATTTTCGTACAGACTTAAAAGAGTGTACATAGAGTTTGATGCACATTCTCCTCCATAGACATCTAATGCAATTAATAATACGAGTATATACTCGTAAAATGTAAATGCTGTATGTTAATGCTATTATTTTGTCAGTTTTATGCTTGGAAATATTATGATTTTTTTAGCTTTTTAGCTAAAAAAAAAAATTTAATTTAAAAGCTTCTTGATAATTTAAAAGTTGATTTTATTTGATTCCTAGTGTAAAAACATGTTTATCAAAAAAAAACCTCGCTGCTAAATATCTTCGCACCGCTTAGCAACCTCGTACATTTCTGATAGAAAAGCAGCCTAAGCCCTGTTACATGCCCCGAGTCGGTTCAGATTTTTCTCTAATAACATTATATTGTTGGTCCATATACGCGACGAGAAAGAGTAATGTTTGTGTGTGTAAGTGAAAAGCGACGCAATTTGCTGATTTTCTTTAGAAAAGGAATTTAATATGGGACTCAATTAAGTCAGAACTACATTAGACCAGTGCGTGTTGCCAGTGATGACTTATGGCTCCGAAACGTGGTCACTTACTATGGGCCTCATAAGAAGACTCGGAAGTCTCCCAAAGGGCGATGGAAAGGGCTATACTTGGAGTTTTTTTGCATGATCACATCAAAAGTGAAGATATCCGCAGGAGAATCAAGGTTACCGACGTAGCTCGGAGAATCGCCAAACTTAAGTGGCAACAGTGGCAATGAGCAGGGCACCCTGCACGCAGAACAGACGGTCGATGGGGACGAAAGGTTCTGGGTGTCACACAGGTACCGAAAGACGCAGCGTTGGAACGCCTCCAACAAGGTGGACCGATGACCTGGTCAGGGTCGAGGGAATCCGATAGGAGGCCTATGTCCCACAGTGGGCGTCTTTCGGCTGATATGATGATGATGATGACATAAGACCGACGCATACGTATAACACGTCTCATTTGTACGTAGAACGACGTCGCGTGGCGTGGATCATAAGTGTAGCTCTACAAGTCAGTTTCTAAACAAAGTAATGGACCTGGCTGGGTTTAAACCCGTGATCTACAGCTCGTTAGTCAGCTGATACCACTGGGCCACCCTGACTGAACTGTAAATAAAAATATCCTTACTAATATTATAAAAGCGAAATTGAGTTTGTTTGTTTGTTTGTTACGTCTTCACGCCTAAATGGCAAAACCGATTTTGATGAAACTTGGTACATGGATGGACCATGTCCTGGAATAGGACATATGATACTTTTTATCCCGGAAGGATGTTCCCTTGGGATAAATTTCTGCTATCACGCGGGCGAAGCCGCTGGGAGCAGCTAGGTACGAGTACAATATAAAAAAAATTGTAAACAAGCTTTTATCATTTTTTCATAGCAAGCTTTTATAGCTCGGTATATCTATATAAGTAATACTCGTTAACCCTTCAGATACCGTCAATTAGAGACACAATAGTAAGACAATAGATGCGCGGCCACCGGTGGTCGCTTGGGGATTCATGAATTAAGACGAATCATACGAGTCCACACTCGATGGGATTGTGTCTATATTAATTAACTACGAAGTTCCTATAGCCACCTACCTGTTCCATCATCGGATCAGCTCCATGTCGTAATAATTTGGCATTGTCATCTGATTTACACGTGCATGGAAAATTTCAGCTCAATCGGTAACCGGGAAGTAGGTCTTTAATTTGTAAGATTTGATGACAGACAAACATCGGGACACGTGAAATGCCGTGTTACCGAAATAGGGCACAACTAACACCTTTTTTGTGGATTTTTAGCTACAAAATAAACAGAGATAGCATAAGCTTAAAGGGCACAACTGCATCATTGTTTTAAGTTTTATTACAATAAAAAGGCATATTGTGAGATATGACAACAACAACAACAACAACAATGACCACAACACACACACAACAACAACACAGCAACAAACACACGACTACAACACACAACAACAACAAAAACACAACATTTAGTTCCATCACTTTTTTGTGTCGTTCTACAATTTTTTTTACGCAAAAATGATTTTTATTTGTAAACAATATAAATTTGTGTGCAAAAAGAAAGAAAGAAAGAAAGAATTTTGTACATTCACACAATTTCGAAAAACACATTTAAAACGTTTTAATCTCGATTTATCAACATTTGTAAAATGTTACTTGTGCCTTTTTTTAATTACGACGGCAGTGACACTAAATAAAAGCTTATAAAAACAAATTATAAGCCGGCTCAAAAATAAAACCGCAATATCTCCTAAAATGTTTTAAGTTTATCCAGCTTTTTTTCTGTCTATAACCTACCTGTGCTGGTTATGTCAGATCTTCGTGTGACCTGGCTAACTGGTTGCACTAATTTCCCCAGGGTCCGTTGCATTCGCGTCTAATATTTTTTTTACGTGTGCAAAATTTTTGTCTTTGGAATTTTTATTCTGTTTTTTTTTTTCGTTTTGCTTATTTAGAGTCAGTTTGTTTGGTACGTACTCGTTGTTACACATCACACAATATTTAAAAAGGGTAGAGGGTTGTATGGCTTGTGGGTTGCACAATGAATGTATTACAATATTGGACGCCAGGTGGCGCTAGGGGTAAAGGAAAAGCGAAGAGCAATATAAAAATCTTATTAATCCTTACTAATATTATAAAAGCGAAAGTGAGTTTGTTTGTTACGTCTTCACGCCTAAATGGCAAAACCGATTTTGATAAATTTTGGTACACAGATAATTGGGACCCTGGAGACGGATATAGGCTATTTTTTTTTTAATGAGAAAAGGGGGAGAAAGAGGGAAATCAAGTTCAAATATTACTATTAAATTAAAGTATATTAATAAACGCGGGCGAAGCCGCGGGTAAAAACTAGTTCGTTAATAAAGCTATCGCTAACGCAACTACAGGAAGATGATTTATTTATTCACACAAAAGTACAGAGGCGGACTTAATGCCTTAGGCATTTTCTGCCAGTCAACCTTTGGGTGAGAAAAATAGTAGTAGGTGCAATAAATGAGAAACAGAAAACGAATACAAGACTATGATTGTAACGCCCGACGGAAAAACGGTTGCCATGGAAAAATATCAATTGCTAGTTAGGACAGTAACAGGGAGGGTGACGATATTTTATATATACGGGTGAAGCTGCAGGCAAAAGTTAGTTCAGTATAAATCTGGCAACTGTTCCCGATTAATATTTGTGCTATAACCGAAGTCAATGCTGGTCTAGATGTTAAATATAGCGCTTAGATTATGCGGCAAAACTCGGCGGCTGGATGTCGCCGCTGCCTGGAGATTAAACAAATATTACCCGCCGATCAACACGAGCCAAGAAGATATTACAGCTTCCAAAGACTATGGAACAAATTTACAGTTCATCGTATCCGGCTCGAAGGACCAAAAAAAATGTACGACGATAGTCTGCACACTTATGGTAAAATGATAGAAACCGGGGATGATAATAAAACCGCCCGTGTTGAGTGTAGAAAAATCACTGATTTATTTTTACTTAGCAACTACTAGGTATACTAAATAGTCGCGCGTGTGCAAACGCTGAAGTTGCATAACCTACTTAATTGTACGAATGTGCGGGTTCATCGTACACAACTGATACACAATCATCCAATTTTGGGTATTTTTAAAAGACTTGAAAAAGAAGGTAAAACCGTAAAACCGGGTGAATAGTCAGGGGTTAATAGAAACAACACTTTGGTTTGCTTTCTCACTTTAATACCACATTATTGGCCTCTAACAATGAATCGACTTTTCAGAATAACAATTCATTAATAGTTTAATGCAAAAAATATTCAAGTATCGAGAAAATACTTTTTGAAGTTTTGTTTCTATACACCCCATTTTACCCGGTACCAATAAAACACAACAACATGTTCAACAAAATGACAATTATATTTGGCTGTACCTATGTATTTTTTTTTATGTGTGTCCATCGATTTGTCAGTCAAAAATGTAAACCAATTATAATAATTATTTTTTTAAATTTTGATAATTATTTCCGAATTGGTCTCATAGAAATATTGTTATGATCTGATAATGAACATCGAAGATATGGAACGGATCTATTCATAGAATCTAGAACTGTCATAACAAGTAAAAATGTATACGTGTAGTCGATGACTGACTGATGAAAGAGGGGGACATCGAACTGTTCTGATGATGAAGCCGGAAGGTAGGCTTCGGAACTCTATAACCAATCAGTATGACCTAACCGTGTTTTGAATTATTATGAGATGCAGTGGCCACCAGTTACCAAAAAAAAAAAGGTTAAGGTACCATCGAACTAATCTGATGATGGAGGGTAGGCACGACGAAACTCTGTAATAAACCATGACTTCCAGCCGTGGCTTGGCTTACTTGAATTGTCATGTAATGTTTTAATGATTAAATTCTATAAGTATAGAAGAGGAGGGGATACATCGAATTGTTCTGATGATGAAGCTGGAAGGCCTTACTATAGAACTTGCACATTCTTTAGTTTGGCAGAGAGGTACTTTTTTCTTTAATACAAAAATTTACTAGTATACTGAATAAACACTGTTTCTAAATTACTATTTTTTGAGTTGGGTAAACATCAAATGATTCTGCTCCCTTATACCTTCCTGATCCGCGCTAGAGTGGGTCTTTTCTCATAAGCCGACTGCTAGTATTCTTTCGTAAAAATGATTTCAATGAATGTCCTATCCTAGGCCTGTCTATACATTATCTGGTCTGTGGATGCCAGAAGCTTTTGGCGCGTAATACGGTGCAATATCAATACTGGAGTCGAACCTGAGAAATGAGCGTCGCACCCCTTCCGCCACCCTCCTCCACCCCTGTGGCATCATCCCCCCAATGTTATTGTAAAGTTATATCGATAGTTATGCTGCGCTTATGGCGATATTGTTTTTAATTATTATTTATTGTTGGAAGTTTGTCGGTGAAGTTTTTGATATAACTTTTTTTAACCTAATTTTTACATCCTTATTTTTCAAGTGTATCATGGTTATCAAATTCAAAATCAAATCCAAAATACTTTATTTCACACAGGCATGAGCACTTACAAAACGTCAGAAGTTAGAGCGCGGTTCAAATTGTTCGTTTCCTATAGAGAAAAACCGGTAAGAAACTCCTTGGTTACTCTTTTAAAAAGCTGGTTTGCAATACAATATTTCCATATTAATAGATATGTAAAAACAGTGTAGACCAGTCAGAAAAAATGGACTCTCCATCGACATATTGAAAAGAAGAAGACTGATTTACAGAAAAGTCTCTCAGTTACCGTTTCTGATTGACACACAATTTGAACCCCTATCTACCGGGGTAGCACAAGATGCCTACAAATTAAAATGTTCAGTCTGTGTAATAATAGGTTGTTAGGGTATGTTAAATGGCTTCGTTCCACGGCGGAGGTTAGACAAAAATCTCATTTCCGTAATCAGAGTGAGCACGCTGATAACCGGTGCTTGCCTGGTTTGTTGGAACATTACTGGTTTTTAAGGCGTATAGTCTATGAATACCTTGAAAGAGTATGTGTGCATTTAACTCCCGTCAGATGTTTAAGGAACTGGGCCGCTGGCCTTTAAACCAATTTTCTTTGTGAAATATTTGAAAGGAGAAGGGAAGTTGTTTTTTGGCAAAAGTAGATTTTAGTCATACGAAAAAATCATAATTATGTTTTTTTTTTTTTTGTCGACGGGGAAAATCATCTTTGGCGAAACCCGCTCTTGGGTGGAGCGGGAGACAGTGTCAGACTCTTACTGACTAAAAACCCCGCGCCGTTCCTTCTAGCCTTCATACCGGGGCACGAGCTCCCTTTCGGACAACCCTGTCCCCAGTAGGCTTCGACCCAGCTGGGCCCCTCCTGCTGCTGACAACTCCTTGAGGCGCGCGGGAACAGTGCGCGCCGTCGACGTCTTGGACTCGGTCCATTGCCGGACGATCGGACAGCGAGCTACCCATGGCTCGCCGTCCACGAGCCCGCGTCTACGGTGGCCGGAAATCGGGATCGGAATCCCAGCGACGGCGGCGAGGGCGCCGTTGCCTGATGCGGTCGGCCTCCTCCTTTGCAAGCATTACTGCTTCGCAGAAGGAGGCGACCGCCTGCCATTCCTCCTCGCTCCGGACCATGGCCTCGACCAGGGCCCGGCGCGAGAGGTCTCCGCCGCCGATCGCCCCCACGAGAGCACGGCGATGCTCCGCCCAGGCAGGGCACACCTCGACGGTGTGCTCCACCGTGTCCTCCGGGCGTTGCGCACAGTGGCGACACCCGGGCGTCTCTTCCGCCTGAATCCGATGCAGGAACCTCCCGAACTTGCCATGTCCGGTGAGGACCTGCGTCATGCGGAAGGTAAGGACGCCGTGAGGTCTTTCCAGCCACGCCTCAAAGAGAGGACTTACCGCCATAATCGTGGCATGCCCAGCACCGGGTTGCGATAGCCGTTGACGCCATTTCACGATGAGATCCCGCCGGAGCTCTGTCCGCCATGCCTTGACATGTTGCGGCAGTGGACTTTCACCCCAGCGTTGCATCTCCACGCGCATGTCGTGCATGTGTGCAAGGACTGTTGCCTCCAGATCCCACGGTGGTAGGCCAGCCAGAAGGCTCGCCGCTTCGCGGGAGATTTTTTTTTTTTTTTTTTTTTTTTCTCTCGACGGGGAAAATCATCATTGACGAAACCCGCTCTTGGGTGGAGCGGGAGACAGTGTCAGAGTCTTACTGACTAAAAACCCCGCGCCGTTCCTTCTAGCCTTCATACCGGGGCTCTAGTTTCCTTTCGGATAACCCCGACCCCGGTAGGCTTCGACCCAGATGGGCCCCTCCTGTTGCTGACAACTCCTTGAGGCGCGCGGGAACAGTGCGCGCCGTCGACGCCTTGGCTCGGTCCGGACAGTTACCGGACGATCGGACAGCGAGCTACCCATGGCTCGCCGTCCACGAGCCCGCGTCTACGGTGGCCGGAAATCGGGATCGGAATCCCGGCGGCGGCGGCGGGGGCGCCGTTGCCTGATGCGGTCTGCCTCCTCCTTTGCTAGCATTACTGCTTCGCAGAAGGAGGCGACCGCCTGCCACTCCTCCTCGCTCCGGACCATGGCCTGAACCAAGGCCCGGCGCGAGAGGTCTCCGCCGCCGATCGCCCCCACGAGGACACGGCGTTGCTCCGCCCAAGCAGGGCACACCTCAACTGTGTGCTCCACCGTGTCCTCCGGGCGTTCCGCACAGTGGCGGCACCCGGGCGTCTCTTCCGCTCGAATCCGATGCAGGAACCTCCCGAACTTGCCATGTCCGGTGAGGACCTGCGTCATGCGGAAGGTAAGGACGCCGTGAGGTCTTTCCAGCCACGCCTCAAAGAGGGGACTTACCGCCATAATTGTGGCGTGCCCAGCACTGGGTTGCGATAGTCGCTGACGCCATTTCACCGTGAGATCCCGCCGGAGCTCGGTCCGCCATACCTCGACCTGTCGCGGTAGTGGACTTTCACCCCGGCGTTGCATCTCCACGCGCTTATCGTGCATGTGTGCAAGGACTGTTGCCTCCAGATCCCACGGTGGTAGGCCAGCCAGAAGGCTCGCCGCTTCGCGGGAGATCGTGCGGTAACCCCGCACCATCCGTATTGCCATGACCCTCTGGCAGGCGTTCAGTATGGACGCCGGTCGCTTTGCCAGCGACGGCGCCCACACCGGCGCCCCGTAGAGGGCCATGGACCGAACGATCCCCGCGTAGAGCCTCCGGCAGGAGGCGTCTGGACCCCCAAGGTTGGGCAGGAGCCGCTTGAGAGCAGCCCCGGCCCGGTTGAGTTTGGGAGCCAAACGTCGGAAGTGTTCTCCGAAATTCCATCGGCCGTCGAGAACGAGTCCCAGGTACTTCATCGTCGACCCGACGCCGATGCGAACTCCTCCTACCGTAAGTTGGGAGTCTGATGGTGGCGCATTCCGAGGGCCGTGGAAAAACATGGCCTCGGATTTGTGCAGCGCCACCTCGAGTCCCAACTCCTGGATCCTACCAACGACTATCGCAACCCCGCGTGTCGCTAGAGCGACCGCCGCCTGGTGCGACTCTCCCTGCGCTAGAACCAGCGTGTCGTCTGCGTAGCAGATCACGCTGACCCCGTCAGGGAGGTCGCCGCGCAGCACGTAGTCGTAGCCGATGTTCCACAAGGGTGGGCCTAGAACCGACCCCTGCGGAACACCGCACGACATCTCTCGACGTTTCCACTCTCCCTGGTGACCGGGGTAGATAATGGACCTGTCCGACAGGTAAGCCTCGACCACTCGACAGAGGTATTCGGGCACCCGGTGGTACCGGAGTGCCCTCCGGATCGTACTCCAGGGCAGGGAGTTGAACGCGTTGGCAATGTCCAAGGACACTGCCACGACGCTCCTGCCCCGGGACACCGCAACCCCTGTCGTGAGGGCTCGCACGCGCATGATGGCGTCCACCGTAGAGCGCGCCCTGCGAAAACCGAACTGTCCGTCCGACAAGTCCGGCCCCACCCGTGTTAGCCGCGCGACGAGGCGGTTTGCAATGACTCTTTCAAAGAGCTTGCCCACCTCGTCGAGCAGCACAATGGGCCGGTACGCGGACGGAGAGTCCGCAGGGCGCCCTGGCTTCGCGATGAGGACCAGTTTCCCCGTCTTCCAGCGAAGTGGAAACTGGCCCCTCTCCATACATGCGCTGAAGAGCCCTCTTAGTCGAGGCCCGAGAGCCTCCATGGCCAGGACCCAGGCTTTCCCTGGCAAGCCGTCGGGTCCTGGGGCGGTGTTCTTGGCACTCAGCCTTCGCACCGCCACTCTCACCTCTACCTCGGTCACCTCTGGAGCGTTGTCGTCGTCGTCGCTGTTGTGGTCCGCGTCAGACACTGCTGGCGGGGGCGGAGCCATGGGCGGGGGGGAGTGTTCCCCTCGCGCAGGGAACAGAGTGGTTACCACACCCTCCACGAGTTGGGGCCGGAGACTCTGAGTCAGCGGCGGAGCCCAGGGGCGTAGCTTGTCCCGTACCAATTTGTACGGGCGCCCCCAAGGATCCGCGTTCAGAGACCCCAGCCACACGTTGCGGGCCTCGAGTTTGGCCCGCCTTATCTCCGTTCGGAGGGTGCGCTTTGCCTCTCTGTACCCCTCATACAGCTCCGCCTCTCTGACCTCCGCATCCGGCTGGCGGTTGCGGCGCCTGCAGTGTCTGTCGTACCGGCGGCGCGCGTGGTTGCACGCGTTGCGCAGTGCGCCGATCTCCGGCGACCACCAGTATACGCGGCGCTTAGCACGACCTGGAGGGACTCGGGGCATTGCCGCGTCGCAGATTTGCGACATGGCCTCCTGGAACCACTCCGCCTCGACGTCGATGTCGACAGGCCTGTCCGGTGCTTGCACCCAGGCCTGTACCGTTGCGGCTTCCAGGAGGAGCTCCCGGTCCATCTGCTTAAGCGCCCACCGCGGACCACAAGGGCTCTGTCGGACCGGCGCTGCCGAGGTTTCGGCGGAGACGTCCAACCGGATGTACCGGTGGTCGGAGTACGTCTCCACCTCCTCCATAACGCGCCAGTCGACGACACGCGGCGACAGAGCGGGGCTGGCGAACGAGATGTCCACCACCGACTCACCCCGCATCCGCACCAACGTGGGGACAGAGCCCCGGTTCAGGACGACCAGGCCCAGCTCCAAGGCCCAGTCCTCCACCATCCGACCCCGTCGGTTCGTGCGCCGAGAACCCCAAGCCGTGTTCCAGGCGTTGAAGTCCCCGCACACGACCACGGGGAGGGAACCGAACCCAGCGACGACGGAATTTAGCTCCATCAGGGAGAGTTGGAACACGTCGAGAGATCTGTTCGGGGGCAGGTAAACGCCTACCACGGCGATGTCCCCGAACCGTGCTGCCACACAACCCCGCCCCCTCGTGACGGACTCGGGGGGCGGGGTACCGGCGGCGGCCGACGAAATTAACGTCACCGAGCCGTCCAAGTCCTGAACCCAGTCTCCACGGGGTTGGACAAAGTACGGCTCGGCGACGACGGCGATATTGATCGACCACTGCGCCATGCTCTGGAGCAACAGATCCTGAGCGGCGGCGCAGTGGTTGATGTTCGCCTGGAGGAGACGTAATGGTGTCGTTATTGACATTCCATTATCGTCTCCTCCTGAGCCCTTTGTGAGGGTCCTGCCGCGGCGGCGGGAGCGGCGGCGATGGCGGCAGCAGCCAGGGTAGTGGCTGCGGCGGTGAGGACGTCAGGGTGGATGCCCCTCCTGACCTTGCCCTTGGCCTTGGCGGGAGGGTCGCAGGACCTACCCCCAGCCCGGTGGTCGGCCGGCTTGCCGGCCGCCGCACATGCGTAGCAGTGCGGCAATGCACGGCATTCGGCGGCCTTATGACCAGGCTGTCCGCACTGGTGGCAGCGGTCACTGCGATCCACCTCTGCGGCGCAATAGGCGCCCACGTGGTGCCCGACGTGGCATCGGTAGCACCGCAGAGGTCTGGGTTCCAGCATCTTGACTTGGGCTGAAACCCAGCCCACCAACAGCCTTCGGCCCTCGGTCGTGATGGCCTTGGCCACCGACACGGGGCAGCTCACCGTGACGGCTCGCATGCCCGTGCTGTCAGCGCGGATGGTGCCCACCCGAACCTGATCGGTCGTGCACCCTCCCGCCCTGACGATGGCGGCCACCACTTCTTCCACCCTGACAGAGTCGTCCAGACCCATAATGCGCATGTCTACGCTCTTGGTGGGTCTGGACACTCGGGCCTCCTCGACGTCCAGGGACGCCCTGATCTTGTCGGCCAGAGCGTCGGCGAGTTCGCCGCTATCCGCCCCGGGGACCTCCAAAATTCGGGCTCCGGTCACGGTCTTCCTTATTCGGAAGCCCCCGGAGGCTCCGAACTCGTCGAGGTGGCCCACCACCGCCTGCTTAGCCTTGTCCATGACTACGTCGTAGTTCACGCCCTTCTTTTCCGCAGCCGGCTGTAGTGTGATCACTACAGCTGCGGAAGTCGGGGCGCGAAGTCTGGCAGCCATGGCCCGCTTCTTGCGCTCCCGTCGCCGTTTGCGCCTATTGGTCGCCCTAGTCGCCTTGCTCGCCTTCTCCTTGGCACCGACGACCGTCCACTCGGCGCCAGCCGAGGAGTCTTCGGGCGGAGAAGGCGGCAGGCGCGACCTAGTTACCGCCGCGGCAGGAGGCCCCGCCGGTTTTGTGGCAGCCGCCACCTTGCCCTTCGGGGGGGCGGCAGGCTTCCCCTGCCGCTGCTGCCTGGTCACAGGCCTCGCCGTTTCCGGCGCCGTGGCCTTGCGCCCGACTTGCCCCGACGGGCCTGCCCTGGGCGCAGCAGCAGTGGCTGCGGTGGCAGCGGCATATGACACCGCTCCCTTCTGGTTGGAGGCCGCGAGCGGGGGACGCAGCACGATGCCCTCCAGGACGGAAAGCTGGCGCGTGATCTGCTCCTGAAACCGTTGCTGCTGCTGCTGCTGCTGCTCCCTGGCAGCAGCCAGCTCTTGCCGCAGCAAGGTTATCACCTCGCTTTCCGCCTGGGGCATCGGCAGGGATCGGCCCTGCTCCTGCGTGCTACGCCCTTCCGGTGACTGCTCGGGACGGGGGTCCTGGAGACCAGCCAAGGCCTCGAGCCGGCCAATCCTCCCGTTGAGGGTCTGCTCGTAGGGCTCGAATACGAACCCCAGAGCCCCCCCAATCGTAGCATTGGCCAGCTCGATGGAGCGCTTCTTGGCCACCCTCTCCCGCTTGTTGGCCACGCTCATGATGGCGGCGGCCACGACCTCCCTAAATTTGGCCATCGCCTCCTCCATCCCCTCCGGCAGCTCGGCAGGGATCTCCGGCGGTATGAGGCTGGCCTGGCGTCTTTCGCTGGCGCTCTCAGCGGGGAGCCCTCTGCCTTTGCCCGTCTTTCGGGCAGTGCCCCGCCCCGAGGTCGAGACCTTCCGGGCAGGTGCCGCCTCGTCGTCGGAGACGGAGCGTAAAAACTCCGCCTTCCTTTTGATGGTGGTGGTTTCTTCCACCTCCATCACGTCAGAGTTGTGTGAAGACGCGGCATCAGAGTCCGACGCCGCGTCTTCACTCACCTCCCTGAGGCCGAAGCTACGCCCGGCCTCCACCGGCGTCGCGGACGTGCTGGGAACTGGTCCCAGGGACTCCGCGCTGCCGGCTAGTGAGCCACCCTGGCTCAATGCGTCCACGAAGGACGGTAACAGGTCGGTACGGACAGGTACGGACCTGGCGCGCTCTTTGCCCCCCCCAGAATA
The DNA here is from genome assembly GCA_949319445.1 of Mythimna lalbum. Lineage (NCBI taxonomy): Eukaryota > Metazoa > Arthropoda > Insecta > Lepidoptera > Noctuidae > Mythimna > Mythimna lalbum. The sequence goes on along the minus strand of OX439357.1, from coordinate 9,433,209 downwards.
CGAGGGGCAGCCCGAGCTCTGCTCGGGGAGGGATTCTCCGCCTGCGGGGCAGGCGGTACCCTCCTGGGGTAATATCTGTTTAAGAAACGCGGCCATGGTTTGCTGAATCACAGCTTTGCCTTTTTTATGGGGTGGGGTCCCCAGTGACACGTTCGCCATCGTGGTCATGTCTGATGAGCAGACACGTACCCGAGGCGAACCCACTCTCCGAAATCGCTGTCCAGAAGGCGCCAACAGCTGTTGGTGCCAGCGCTCCTGGACAGCGCACCCGCCGGGCGGTCCGACTGGACTCCGCCATGTGTTCCTCTTGGTCTGGTCTCTCGCTTGAGGCCTTCCGGCATGAGTAGCTCTACCGGCATAGCCCTCAAGTTCATTGAGACACGCAAGCCCCACCACGACGACAACGTGGGAACACGGTTGGTGGGGGCTTCGCGGGAGATCGTGCGGTAACCCCGCACCATCCGTATTGCCATGACCCTCTGGCAGGCGTTCAGTATGGACGCCGGTCGCTTTGCCAGCGACGGCGCCCACACCGGCGCCCCGTAGAGGGCCATGGACCGAACGATCCCCGCGTAGATCATAATTATGTTTGTAATATTGTACTTATATGAGTTTAATATAAACGTATATTTTTTCAAATCTATTGACCTCTTTAGGTGGTTAAATTTCGTGGACGTGCGGCAAATTTCGCTTCACTTTAGACCAGGACAACTCATTGGATGATTTTCCACCTTAAGAGGGTCCTTTTCCACTCGCCTATCGTAAACATCTAAAATTGTTTAAAAGCTTGCTACTTCGTATAATGCAATCCAACGCAATGTTTGACGAAAAGGCAACGCAAAAAAAGAGAGATAACGCCTGAAAACTCTGTTAGTATTCGGTAATTCCGAGATTTACTCGAATATTTCACAAAACTTGCACCAGCAAATAGCTGTTTTGTTTAAACCCTTAAAAGTTTTTGAAAAAAGTTGTCGTCATTTAGAATCTTAACAAAATTTGCAAGGCTCCTATAGTTTTAATTTTTTTACTTGTTTAATTTTAAGGCAAATTATGAAGTGTCAAGTTCATACAAAATAGGAGATTTTCAGAGGTCTTTACTGGATTAGTTTTACACAAATTTAGAAATTGATTTCTATAGAAGCCTAGATAATATCCGAGACAAGATAAGTACTGTGTTTCCAAAATATCTAACGAATAATGTGTAATAACGTCATAATCAGTTATGAGCGGTTGTATGAAAAACAGTGAAAATGTGAGTAATGATGCACTACTTTAAAAAAAGACTACGTAAGTAGCTACTTCATGAGTTTAATATGTATCTCCCAACCATGCATACTCATACATATGGGTATGGCGACAAAGACCCATATCGTGAGTGTGCGCGTTTGGCAAAATGTGTAAGATATCGCCGTTTATCTGGAGTTGCGTGATCTTCTGGGACAAGTGGCCAGTAATGGTTATCTATTAGCCACAGGCGCGGGAAAGGCATAGGGCTGCCTACTTATAATAGAAAAGAAAAACAATATTTTTCGACATTGCACGAAGAATCGCCAAACTTAAGTGGCAATGGGCGGGGCACGCAGAACCGAGGGCACTTCCCTGCCGGAGTCTGTGTTTCCTGATAGCTATAACCTAGGGGTCTTTAAGCCAAGAGTGAATATACATCTTCTAGGCAAGCGTGTTCCATCGTCGGCCACATCATCGCTAACCATCAGGTGAGATAGTGGTCAAATGTGAGCCTATACATAATAAAAAAAAAGAGCAGATAGCCGTTGGGGCCGAAAGATTCTGGAATAGTGAACACGTACCGGGAGATGTAGCGTTGGAAGGCCTCCTACAAGGTGGACTGACGACCTGGTAAGGGTTGCGAGAATCCGAAGAATGCGAGACGCACAGGATCGTCCATTGTGGCAACACTTAGGGGAGGCCTATGTCCAGCAGTGGACATCTTTCGGCTGAAATAATGATGATAATATTTTCACACTCATACTTACAAAGTTTTTGGGAACATATTTAAGCTACTTAGAACTACATTAAAACGACGCACACGAGTAACACGTCTGATTTGTACGTGAATCAAGTTTAGCTTCTAGAAGTGTAGTTTCCATATAAACTGTATGGAGATCAATGCGTTCAGATCGAAGTTTCACACGTGCGCAGTGTAGTGTTAGCTTTATTGTACGTCTATATAATTAATACACGTCAAGACGAATCATACGCGCCCAAACTCGATGGGGTTGTGTCGTATAACTACCAAGTTCCTATAGCCATAGCCACCTTCCGGTTCCATCATCAGATCAGCTCCATGTCATAATAATTTTGCATTGTCATCTGATTTACACGTGCATGCAAAATTTCAGCTCAATCGGTAATCGGGAAGTGGGTCGAATATAATTTGTAAGATTTGATTACAGACAAACATCGGGACAGGTGAAATTAAATAAAAATTTGTAAAAATGGCATACTTTTTTATCACTGTCTTCAAACCGTTGCGAAGCAACCCTACGCTATCCCCATCCATTACAGTGATTTCCGACTCCAGTGGCTGACACAGCTCCCTCTTACGACCAGATCAAAGAAAGTATTTCTCTTGACTCCTGAACCTCTAAAAGCCAGGTGGCTAACGATATTTTAGTCGGGAAAGTATTTTCTAGTTTTATTATTGTTGGCCTTATTTTTGTTTTAAATATAGAAGCATCTCATGCTGAGATAGGAGCATGTAGGTCTTGCAAAGGTCACTTTAATTTATTTTAAATTTAAGTTGTTTTAAAGACTTTTTTGTGTCTTTTTTGGTGTGAATAAGACAGGACTTATTACAAATAAATGTTTTTCTTTCTGCATTTTTTTTTACAGTTTTACCTTCCACAAGATTTGAAAGGTTTCTAGGAACTTCATTAATATTAAACTAATTTTAAAACTTCTTTCTGTTTACGATTTGGGATAAAGTTACTTTTTGATAAAAGAAAATGGAGTCAAGCCCATTTATATTTCGACAAAATAATATGACATCATTACCCTAATAGGACCTTTATAGAAAATATTGTTTCCGCCGTTGCCGCTCCTAAAATAATGCCCATTGCCCTACCTAATTGATAGTCACGGTCGATACCAAAATAATTACATTATTAGAGAATATCCTCCACCACAGCTTTAGGACGCGTTTCCACTGACACAGAGCTGAGCGGAGTGGACAGAAGCGGACTGTGAATTTGTCAATATCAGTAAATCTCGAAATCTGCACTCCGTGTCAGTGGAAACAGTGTAATTGGAGCGGAGTAAGAGTAAGGCCCCAATATGTGCGTAATATGTTCATTCATCCAAAATCTTAAATTCCCTTATTGACAGGAGGTCAGCAGTGAATTAATAATATCCATGTGATGTGGCTGTTCTAGTAGTTTTTAGCTCGCTTCGCTTATTTTAGCTTTTTGTGCGTAAGGAGAAAATAAAAACTCAATCTAATGAAGTGCCTTCAGAATAATCCAATCCCACTCATTTTAATTTTTGAGGTCTTTTAGGGCAATTCTATGCTATTTTTTTTTTTTTTTTGTACAAAATTGTTGCTCCGCTCCGCTCAGCTACGCACCAAAGGAAACGCAGCCTTATAGGCAGTCACAAATAATTACTCTAAATAACATAGGATTACACTTATTTCACCGAAATTAGAATCGAACTAAGAGCATTCTATTGTTTTCTAAATTCAGAATCTAAATAATTACTTCGTATAGTAGGCAGAAGCGGTTCTTATAAACCAATTGATTTTATTAATCACTAGCTTTAGCCTGCGACTTTGCCCGCTTGCTTAAAATATAGCCTGTCATTCAGAAGTAAAGCAGCTTTCTATCGGTGAAAAAAGTTTTAGCAATCGGACGAGTCTTCTTGGTCGTTTCACTCTTGCCAGAGTGGTCGTAATTATTACGAAGGTAGCTCTCAGGAAGCCGTCAGGGTACGCCGCACGATTTCTCGCCACTTTTGCCTGCTGGCAGTCATCCGGGCACACTCGTTCAACGGGCCGCCAACAGCCGTTTTTATTTGGTCAGTCCAACGCATCAGCGATCTGCCACGCGGCCTCGTTCCATCTACCTTTCCTTGTATAACAAGGCGTTCGATGCAGTCACCTCCACGTCGACAAATAAGGCCATTTGGCCATTCTTCATGCTATGTCGGGCAACCTTGGTTCTCCTGCGGATGTTTCCATTTCTGATTCAATCACACTATCCACTAGAAATCTATTTGCGAATGATTATAAGAGTCACTGAACTTCAGGCGGTCGCCTCCTTCTGCGAAGTAGTAATGCTAGCAAAAGAGGTGGCCGACCACATCAGGCAACGGCGCCCTCGCCGCCACCAGGATTCCAATCCCGATTTCCGGCCACCGTAGACGCGGGCTTGCGGACGGCGAGCTATGGGTATGGAGCTATGGGTAGCTCGCTGTCTGACCGACCGGTTACCGTCTGGTTCGAGCCCAAGACGTCAACGGCGCGCAATGTTCCTGCGCGCCTCAAGGAGTTGTCAGCAAAAGCAGAGGCCAAGCCGGGTCGAAGCCTACTGGGGCCAGGGTTATCCGAAAGGGAGCTCGAGCTCCGGTATGAAGACTAGAAGGAACGGGGTGAGTTTTTATTCAGTAAGAGTTTGACACTATCTCCCGCTTCGCCCAAGAGCGGGGGTGGTCATTAGATGATTTTTCCCACCATAAAAAAAAGCCACTCGTCCAGATCTTGACAGGAAGAAAAATCCTGCCAAGATCTCAACATTACAATTTTTGAAAGCATACCTACTCTTCTCGTCTTTTCAAAAATGGAACCCCGAAAACTGTATCCATACATCTTCGAAAGTTTCCGGTAAAAAGGCGTGTTCGCGATGCGTGTCGATTGAACGGAAATAGTAGCCTTGTATTTACAACTTCCGGCTAGGGGTTGGTCGCCAATTAATAACTTTTATCGCATACTGTGGTGGAAGGCGCTCAATTAGCACGAACATAAAAATGTTCACGGTAGATTGGATGTAGTGGAACCGCCTTTAATCTTCGGAGAGTAGAGATTTGTTGGAGATCTTACTCGAATGTGGTGCTGTTTGTAATTGCGGATTTGGATTTATTTTGATGCTGTAAATCTGTAATTAAGTCTCTTTTTTTATGGTGGGCAAAAATCAACCAATCTCCCGCTTTTGGGCGGAGCGGAAAATAGTGTCAGATTTTTATTGACTAAAAACCCACCCCATTCCTTCTAGCCTTCATACCGGGGATCGAGCTCCCTTTCGGATAACCCTGGCCCCAGTAGGCTTTCACCCAGCTGGGCCCCTGCTGTTGCTGACAACTCCTTGAGACGCGCGGGAACAGTGCGCGCCGTCGACCTGTAATTAAGTCTGTTATCTTATTATAATATTTTTAACCCGAAAGACTGTTGGACATAGGCCTTCCCAAAGTGTCGTCATAACGACCGGTCCTATGCGTCTCCATCCATCGGATCCCTGCTACCGAAACCAAGTTATCGGTTTACCTTGTAGGCGGCCTTCTAATGCTGCACCTTCCGGTACGTGGTCGCCATTCTAAAACTTTTCTTCTCCATTGACCATCGAAATGCACTGCGCCGACTTTTTTTTTAAATGATTTTGCTTGACTGCGATCCCACCTGGTGGCAAGCAGTGATGCAAACGTTGATGGTGAGGCGCATTAGTTTATCAAGAGCCTATTAACTCTAGCCTTGAAAACACCAAATAATAATATTGGAAGAGAAGACCGCAGCTAGCAAATTATTCCAGTCTTTCGATGTATGCGGTATAAACGACAAAGCGAAATGCTTAGTCCGAACCGTAGTAACTATGCCTTATTTCACGATGAGCAAAAAATAGCACCCCTTTCTGCGGAGACCTCTCGCGCCGGGCCCTGGTACCGGATTCAAGCGGAAGAGACGCCAGGGTGTCTCCACTGTGCGGAACGCCCGGAGAACACTGTGGAGTACACAGTCGAGGTGTGCCCTGCTTGGGCGGAGCATCGCGCCGGGCCTTGATCGAGTCCATGGTCCGGAGCGACGAGGAGTAGCAGGCGGTCGCCTCCTTCTGCGAAACAGTAATGCTAGCAAAGGAGGAGGCCGACCGCATCAGGCAACGGCGCTCTCGGTGCCGCCGGGATTTCGCTCCCGATTTCCGGCCACCGTTGACGCGCCATGGGTTGCTTGCTGTTCGACCGTCCGGTAACTGTTCGAACCAAGCCCAAGACCTCGACGGCGCGCACTGTTCCCGCGCGCCTCAAGGAGTTGTCAGCAATAGAAGGGGGCCAGCTAAGTCGAAGCCTACTGGGGCCAGGGTTATCTGAAAAGGAACTCGAGCCCCGGTATGAAGGCTAGAAGGAACGGGGTGGGTTTTTAGTCAGTAAGAGTCTGCCACTATCACCTTGCCCACCAAAAAAAAGAGCACCCTATTCTTCTCGAACCAGTACACAGTACCATTAACTACGCAAACAGGTATTTATAGAAGCACTTCCAAGAAGCTTCTTTACAAAGAGCTATATTTTATCGAATGCGTAGAAAATGCAGTAATTGAATAAGAGCGGACGGAGCCGCGGGGCGGCGCTTGTGGGGGCCCCGCAAATCTACTTACTACCTCTTTGTATTGACTATGGCTGGGCCCGTGAGCTACGAAGAGCGTGTTAGGATATTTTAGAGGTGTAACTTGAAGGGATAGGTGGAAAGGCATTTTCAGGTGTATTTGTATTGTGGAGTTGTTTGAAAGAGTTGTCTGGGTCTTGGAACGCAAAGGGCAAACTGAAAGAATAATCATCATTTCAGCCGAAAGACGTCCTCTGTTGGACATAGGCCTCCCCCAAGCTTCGCCACAAGTAAAATAATGAAGAGAAGAAAGTAAAAGTCTGACACAATCTCTCTTACTCAAGGCAGAAAGAGCCATTTCACGAATTCCCACTAAACAAAAAAATATTTCTGCGAGCTCGTGACTTTGGTGGCGTCAAATGAGAGTGTAATTTTTTAATTGAGTATTTTGAGGTAAAGCGTCTCAAACCCAATACCAATCAACCAAAGCCAAGACAGCTTTTCGAGGTAAAGCAGAGTTTGAGATAAGCTCAATTTCAAATACTTAAATCAGAAAGCGCGGATTTGTATTCTGAACCCAATTAAGTTGTTTGGAGGTAGACGGGACAGAGAGTAAAGTACCGCAAACCTCCATTGAAAAGGGAGGATCCTCCGGCCAGACAGGTTTTATGGTCTGGTGGGCTACTGCTCAATAGTTGATTTCGGGGTATCGTATATATTCAAATCGCGCGGAGAACTTTGATTGCGCGATGCAGGATTTCGTATTTTCTTCGTAGTTCTTATGTGGCGTCATAGATGTCGCTACAGTTGTATCGAGTATGAAGTCAAAGTATATTCTGTACAGGCTCTGAAGAAATTAATAAACCAACAATAATACAAAATACTCAAAAATTATATAAATTAACAAGCTAAGTACCTACAGTCAGAGACCATAGATATAACTGGGATTGTTCAAGAGTTATCTCGACCCTGGTAAGCAAAAGATAACTGAAGGAACACTGGTAGGTTTTAGTCAGTAAAAGTCTGATACTCCCTCTGGCTTCGCAAGGAGCAGGACGTTTATTGATGACTAGCTGCTCCCAGCGGCTTCGCCCGCGTTATAGCAGAAAATTATTCCAAGGGAACATACTTCAGAGATAAAAAGCACCCTATGTCCTACTCCAGGACATGGTCATTAATCGGTTTTGCCATTTAGGCGTGAAGACGTAACAAACAAACTCACTTTCGTTTTTATAATATTAGTAAGGATTTTACATCTTCGAAAAAAAATACCCAAAAGCAAGTTGCCAAATTGATTGATTTTTGATCAATTTCAAATTGGTCAGCCTAGAATTTCTCTATCAGTCATCCTAACTTCTTTTTCTTTTCGTGTTCATGTTCTCAAACTAGATTTTTTCTGACCAATAATAGGGTAGTTTCCTGGGTCAAAATAACTACATTTTATTTAGTCCGTGTTTTAGATTATAAAAAAATATTGAACACGTATTTTTTCTTTTTTAGATTAAACAAAAAATAACAAAGATACAGCTCATTAAAGTTACGTGTGACGTCACCCCGTGCGAAAAAATGTAGCACGGCGTGACGTAATACGTAACTTTAATGGGCTATATCTTTGTCATTTTTGGTTTAATTTACAAATAAAAAATACGTGTTTCTTATTTTTGAATAATCTAAAAGACGGACTAATTAAATTTTTTTAGGCAACTAGCCCATTGGCAACATCTTCAGCTCTGTCGTTGGCCTCGTATAGAACCTGAAAATATATGCTGCATAGCAGGTGACGTATGCCCTGTGCAGCGGCTCCACACTTTTTTTTTAGGTGGGGTAAATCATCCAATGACAACCCCCGCTCTTGGGTGGAGCGGGAGATAGTGTCAGACTCTTACTGACTAAAATCTCACCCCGTTCCTTCTAGCCTTCATACTGGAACTCGAGCCTCCTTTCGGATTACCCTGGCCCCAGTAGGCTTCGACCCGGCTGGACCCCTGCTGTCGCTGACAAGTCCTTGAGGCGTGCAGGAACAGTGTGTGCCGTCGAAGACTTGGGCTCAGTCCGGACAGTTACCGGACGGTCGGGCAGCGAGAACCATGGTTCGACGTCCCACACTGGCACTGTGTTAGAGATGCGTTTAGGAAGTCCCGTTTGGTCAAATTGATTTTACAGCGGACCACCTGGATCACCAGTCAGTTTAGAGATATCCAGATTGACCACTGTAGTTTACGTCATCCTGTCAGTAGCCTGCTTTCTTTTCTCGTCTCATGTTCTATAGCTCAGAAAATCGTTAATATTAATGTCACCAGTGCATCCGCGAGATAGCGAACGCCAATGACCTACTTTTCTCGCTTAACTCCGAGATATGAACGAGTTGATTGCGATCTTGGCATTGAAAGCTTTCAGTTGTCACCTGGCTAGTGGACTTAACTCGATAACTCTTCGAATTAGGTCAGGGTTACTTGAGTGAACTAGATCATGGAGACTGGTCGGAGTATGAAACAGATGGATGAAGGTTAGGCAAAATTGAAGTGTATATTAATTTGATGTTCAAATTGGCATTAATATTCAGTGACAGGACTACGTCATTTTTAACAAGTTTTTAATGAAAATCGTTTTTTTATAGAAAACTTTCACAGCTTGCTAATATGTACCTACATATTATGTAATTAATACTCGTTAAGACGAACCATACAAGTCCAAACTCGATGGGCTTGTGTCGTTTAACTACCAAGTTCCTATAGCCACTTTCCGGTTCCATCATCACTTTGAACATAGTAGAGTAACACAAACATAACAGGCAGAAAGAAAAAAGCCAAATTACAAATAAAATCCCTTCTCCAAAATACCATTTCACACATCTTAGGTTTCCGCCAAACGCCCGGGGGGCTACATTATGACATCACCTACTGATAGGCACTCACCCGCTTATTCCTGAAGATTTTTATCAAACGAACGATGTATCGATACTATGGTTTGCGTGGATCTTGTGATCTAACCCAAAAAAAAATGGATGCAAGAAAAATCAATAGATATTTTGACACGAAGAATAGAATAAACTTTATTGCACAAATGCACACCAAAAAGTAACACAAATTCTACATAAATTTAAATCTATGGGTACAATGGCGGTCTTATCGCTGACAGCGATATCTACCAGACAACCTTAGGATGGATAAGAACTTAAAATAATACAGGGGGTAGTATGTGGTGTACTGCTAACAAATTGATCAATCTCTATATAATAGTAGTTTATGTGACTAGGGGATAACGCAGTGTCTTTAAGTCGCGGGCGGCATGTTGAATTCCGAAAGAAACGAAGGTTGTTGATTGTAATCCCGAACGCCAGTGAGGGATTAATATAATTAACTCCCGAGCATTGCGAGGGAGTTAATAAAAAAATCTAAGTGAACTAAGGAATTCAAGCCACCCAAGACAAAGACAGCTTTATTCCCGTGTTGCATAGTCTACTTTTTACACCATCTGTGAGATAATTAAAAGACAATTTGTTCGATCAAATCATATATTAGAGATATATGTATAAGTATTATAGTACATATTTACAAGTTCATCAAACAAACAAAATTCATTACTCCAAGATTCTATATTTCAATTTTCAAAAACGCTCCCAGTTCGCAGTCAGTAAGCAGGTTTTATTCTATTTTCTTTTTTTTTTTTGTTAGTGGCCAGTTTGAATTTCGAGTCAACTAGTTCGATGCACGTACATTTTAATTCACAATGTTGACGATTTTTGATGTTCCAAATTGAAATCTTATTATTCCCAAGGGATCGGCCATACTGCATTATTTCCCTAGAGAATAATGACTTGCTTTAAGTGAGGTTTGTATGACGTATAAAACAACATTATCGAGCAGGTGCTATAAAAAATACAATATATAACTATAAATATATATACCGTGTTATTAATTTTTATTATAATACACAATTTCATGAAAAAAGAGAAGAATAAAAGAATAAAGTAGGGCTGGTGGAAGAAATTAAATTACGTAGAATCAAGATAGTGTTAGAGAGAAAGGAAATGGTTTTAACTAGATTTTTAAAAGAAACTAGGGACTGGGCTTGCCTGATTGGTAATGGGAACTCGTTCCACAAACGTACCGCCTGGATTACAAACGACTTATCACATTTTTTTTATGTAGATATTAAGTTTTAGTTAGAATAAGTAGTTATTATGGTCCGATTCATACCGAAATCGCAGTAGCTTTGCTTTTTATGAACTGACTTATTTTTTGACAATTCAAAAGTGTCTGTAATTGGTCTATTTGAAATAAACGTTTCTGATTTCTACCTTATTGGTCATTGAACTATGTTTGCATTGTTTAATTGGTATAAAGCCTGCATTATTTCAGTTGCAAATTGTACTTATATAGCTAGAACGAGAGCAAATATTTATATTTCTTGTGATTCTACATAAGAGAGGCTCTTAACATGACAAAACACGACTATTCTCATAGAGGGAGCATGGGATAACAAGTATTTGGCTGCCGAAAGATAACGTGAGAAGTATAACAAAAGTGCTGAAACTTCGTATAACGAAAAAACTTCGAAGGGAACTTAATTAGAAAAGTTTGGTGGCTTCTCTACACATTGGCAGTATGACACAGATGAGAGAGCAATGAGAGTGTCCATCACACATGCTGCGTCCATCGATGTTACAAGTGTAGCACCGATGGACAAAACACCGTTAGAAATACTTAAATACTTTAATTTTCACCGGCCTAATTCTTATCTGGTTATTTTTTGATGTGGGAAATCATCTAATAGCTCCTCCTGCACTGGATGGAGTAACAGAGCGTGCCAGGTTTTTACTCACTAAGCCCCACCTGTGTTTTTGTAGTTGCCCTTTGTGTTTGACAGTCGTGGTAACTTAAGAGTTCCGTTCGTACATTCCGTTGTCCTAAAAATCGTGAAACTGAAAGTCCATATCTGCATTTACAGAAGGGTTTATATCATTTCAATTTGGCAATCAAAATGTTGAATATCTCGTTGATTGCCATAATAAAAACTGCCTATTCCCATAGGATTAAATAGTTTTTTTTACATAGATTTAATTTACATAGGTTTTTTGATTTCATAAATTTTAAGGATCAGATTTTTGGACGTAGCATTACAAATGGAACGTCTTACGTTTTTAGATTGATATGATCTTTATTCCTTTAACCTAAAATAAGTTATTGTCTCCCATCAAGGTCACGGGGAATTCCTGAAAAGGAAACTCAAGGAAAAGATAAAGGGCTGATTTTGGTCAGCAGAAGTTCGACACACCTTCATGCAGATGTTATTGGATAATTTCCCACCTCAAAAAGGTTAGGTGATTATCTGACCTTAATGACGGGTATAAACACAAGTACATATTACAAGAGTAGGTATAATTACATATTTCATTTAACTAAAACATATTGTGACTTGTAAATGCAATTTTTACCAATAAATTTGTTTATCTGTTACCTTTTAAGTAAATACTTAGCAGGTTAATAAATTAAGCTCCACTAAAACTTCAATTAGATTGCAAACTAAGCGAGTAAGCACTTCATTTGTTATTGACTCCATGGCACTTGTTAATGTGTTCGTGGTGAGCTAGTTAGGAAGGCAGGAAGTATATAGATCTTCGGTAACTGGTTTGACTCCCGTAGCAGCCTGACCTGTCGGTTTCAATGATATTATTATTTAACAGACCCTTATTTATAAAAATAAAATATTTTGTTATCGCTAAGAATTAGAATTTATTTGTTTAACAGAATGTAGTTTAATTATTACAATAATAGCAAAATTAAAAATTTTAATACACCCCCGACGCATAAAATCTATAAAAAGTAAAAGAACTGATTAAGACCGGTCTAATGAGCCCAAACGCGATGTGTTTAATAGAAGGCATTCCAGGGTTCCATCACCACCTTCACCTTCTAGCATCAGGTTCTCGGCATCATGAAAAATATTTAGAACTTGTTAAGACGAATCTAATGAGCCCAATGTTTACTAGAAAGCATTCCAGGGCTCCATCAGCCACTTCCCAGTTCTAGCATCAGGTCTTCGTCATCAGGTTTTCATCGTCATAAGAAACGAACAGAACTATTTTCAAGAGAAATCTAAATAACCCGAAACTGGATAGGTATTAAAAGACATTCTAAGGTTATGTCTCTGACCTCCGACCTCCATCATCAGACCAGCTTGATAACGTGTTCATTACAAAAACATTTGCCAGGTAGCAATCGAACCCACGACCTCCGGTAAAGCGGTCAGAGCCACTAACCACTAGAACAACAGCCCAGTCAATGAATGAGTCAGGATTTTGCCTTTTGTGTAAACAGATCAGAAAAATCAATCATTACAAATGTACAAGATCTAATTGAAATCGAATTTATTGACAATAAAAACAAACGATTCTAGTTCTACACAAATATCTTTAATTTACTCGACATTACAGAAGAACAATCCCTTAATAACTTTATAAAGAATAACAATACAACGTAATTGAAAAATATTCAAAGCGCGGCTGGTCACGTAAGCAGTGAGCAGTGGAGGGTTACTGCTATGCACATAATACCCGTGTAATACAATACCGGGGCTAACACTAAACTGCTATAAGTATTGCAAGTCGGTCCGGCATTTAGAAGCCATGGGGAGCATACTGATGCATCCTTTTGGCTGGAGCTAAAAATGTGTGGAGAAGGCATTCGAGATTTTTTCTATGTTGGTGTCTGGAGACTGCGAAACTATGAGGCTCAAGGATCGCCAAATTTAAGTGGTAGTGAGCAGGGTACATTACTCGTAGGTCGATGGGGTCAAAATGTTTTGGAGTTGAGCGTTGGAAGACCTCCCATAGAGTGGATCGGTAACCTAGGACTTAGAAGTAAAGGGGAATTCGACAAATGCTAGACGGTAACAGATCACGTGATACTTGGGGAGGCTTATGTCTGTCTTCTTGTCAGTGGATGTCTTCCCATTAACAAAGTTCCACACAGTTTGATGATGAGATGGACCTTTGATCCTTGTAGGGTACCTGGTCGCAATTGGGTGAGGGTTGTTGAGATTTGAGATAAATGGCGTGCGATTGGAAATGTCTACGTCCAGAAGTAGATTGCTTCAGACTTTTGATGATGATGAAAATCATGTGCAGGTAGTCTTTAGTTAGTTGAGAGGAGGACATGGTGGAGGTCTCCACTGTATGTTTCAACATATCCTCCTCTCAACTACCTCTAAAGGTGTACCCCGCTTGGGCGGTGCTCCCGCCGTATCTTCGTGAAGGCGATCGGTGGCTGTGGCGACCTCTCGCACTAGGCCTTGATCCAGGCCACGTTCCGGATCGACAAGAAATGGGAGGTGGTCACTACCTTCTGCGAAGCATTGACGCTAGACGACCGCACGCATGTAGCCTAGGCCACTTAATTTAAGTAGTGTTTTTTTTTAAGAAATTAAATTCTTTAATTTGTAGGCAAATAATATAGGTATTGACGCACTATATTGATAGCACATCGGTATTGGTATCTACGCTTGAGTGCGTCCAAGCACGCCAGTAACGCAAACAAGATTAATCGATATTTTTTTATCCTTAAATAATTCTTTGCTATAAGAGAAAAAATATCCTATCCTTACTAATATTATAAAAGCGAAAGTGAGTTGGTTTGTTTGTTACGTCTTCACGCCAAAATGGCGAAACCGATTTTGATGAAACTTGGTACACGGATAGACCATGCCCTGGAATAGGACACAGGATAATTTTTATCCCGGAAGTATGTTCCATTGGGATATGGATAATTTTTATCCCGGAAGTATGTTCCATTGGGATATTTTTTTTTCCACTGGGAGCAACTAGTTTTAAATATCGCTGAAATTTATTCTAAACACATACTACTACTTTCGGAACGTGCGTTAACTATGTTACATTTTGCAATTTAAAAAAAAATGTCACCTCCATCTTTACCAAGCCTTCGACTCTAACTTAGCTACTTTATTTCTAAAGGTAAGGCTGTTGAAAGTGAGATAGTTCACTCCACTTTACCAGTGAGGGAAAAGTGTTTGAACCCAACGCACGTATGCGCGAACTTTTTAACTTTTCTTCTGTATTTCTTTAGTGATTATATTGGGCCGATGTAGTACGTATAGAAGTATTGTGAATCGTTGGCACGAACAGAGAATAGCGATGGTATGGAGACTATGGAGTGTAGTCCTGTAACTTTAGTCAGTTATTATCTGCTTAATGTAGAGATATTTCAGTACTTCACGAATATTTTTGAGCAGTGAGTACGCTTAGCGATAAAGTGGTCCTATTTTGAACGAAGAAAAAAAGATTCGGGGAAATCATGGGAATATTTTCTCAATAGATAATATTATATATTATTATGAAATTAATATATTATTCCCAAATATCTTCTCCTTTTAGGATCTTTTGGGGGATATTGGGTTTTCTTAGACAACTAAGTACAGTAATTTTGTATTTTAATGGCTTGTTAAACAGGTATAAATTATAAAGGTTTCCAAACTCCTGGTCCGCAATAATACGCGAGAACTTACTATTTATAAAGTGATAATAACAAATATGGCAGTGAGCAGGGCACATTGTTCGTAGATTCTGGGGTTTTTTTTTTCTTTCGGCGGGGAAAATCATCATCATCATCACGAAACCCGCTCTTAGGTGGAGCGGGAGACAGTGTCAGAGTCTTACTGACTAAAAACCCCGCGCCGTTCTTTCTAGCCTTCATACCGGGGCTCTAGTTTCCTTTCGGATAACCCCGACCCCGGTAGGCTTCGACGCAGATGGGCCCCTCCTGTTGCTGACAACTCCTTGAGGCGCGCGGGAACAGTGCGCGCCGTCGGCGCCTTGGCTCAGTCCGGACAGTTACCGGACGATCGGACAGCGAGCCACCCATAGCTCGCTGTCCACGAGCCCGCGTCTACGGTGGCTGGAAATCGGGGCTGGAACCCCGGTGGCGGCGGCGGCGAGGGCGCCGTTGCCTGATGCGGTCGGCCTCCTCCTTTGCTAGCATTACTGCTTGGCGACCGCGTACCGCAAAATGCAGCGTTGCTAGGTCTCTTAAAAGGCGGATCTATGACCTGGTGGGAGTCACGAGAATCCGATGGATGCGAGACGCATAAGATTAAATATTGTGGCGAACACATACTTATATATTTTCTAAATACATATATTACACCCAGAAGCAGAACGTGTTTATAACCCAAATACTTGTCTTGGGTGGGAATTGATCCCACGACATACAGCATAGCTATCAGGACCACTAACCACTAGACCAACAGGCCAGTATTTTGAGGGTGGAGTAACAAAATGCTAAACAAGATTGCCCCAGCGATATTTTCTCCATCTTCAATAACTTTCCATCGGACATTTGGGAGTGAGTCGCAATACAAACACAAGATCAGATATTTATGGTGGACGGTATACTTCATAAATAAATCCATACGTGTTGCAGGGTTGGGGGGTAGCTGCACCAAAGAACACCCCTAACTTGTAAATAAACATAAGTGAATGGACGGAGGAGCTTTTGTGATTTCTTATTTATTATGGTGTCTTTAGTTGCTTGGGAATAGTGAAATGTATGATCAGAAAAAATGATAATAATACTATTCATTTTCAAAATAAAAATGTGATGTGTGAGTGGGGACGAAAAAAATCCATACTATCCATCCATACTAATATTATAAATTGGAAAGTGTGTGTGTCGGTTTGTCCGCTTTCACGGCAAAACGGAGGGACGAATTGACGCGATTTTTTAACTGGAGGTAGTTAAAGAGATGGAGAATGACATAGGCTACTTTTGTCTCTGTCTTACCCCCCACTTCACAGGGGAACCGTGTTACCCCGAATTTAACGTGAGCGAAGCCGCGGGCAAAAGCTAGTAAGTGGATACATTTAAAGTGAATAGTAAAAGATTTATCTATAATATGTATGTTTTTAGAAATTTAGGTGCGTTTATCAGTTGTCTAGGACTCATATCACAAGCTCTGCTTAGTTTAGGACTAAATGGCGTTGTGTGAAAGTTGCGGCATATAATTATTAATTACAAACATTTAATTATTAAAATTTGTTTTTTGTACACATTTTATAAATTTTTAAATATTTCTAAAAAGACATTAAAAAACATTTAAAATATAAAAAGTAGGCGTCGAGAGCAGGGTCTAAGCTACCGGTGGTTAGGGCTCCAAAGACAAGAACCTCCTAACAATGTGAGCCGCATCGAGAAGTATGCCTTCTGTATCAGGCTGATTATTATTATTAGTCTTTTTTATTTAAACTATCTTCTGTTAGCGGCTTTGTTGTCGTGAAAATGAATTTGCATTTTCATCCTTGGGGGGTGAATTTTGGAAAATCTTACCTTTGTGTTGCATGAAGTTTTAACCCTTCAGATACCGTCAATTAGAGACACAATAGTAAGACAATAGATGCGCGGCCACCGGTGGTCGCTTGGGGATTCATGAATTAATAAATCCTTACTAATATTATACAAGCGAAAGTGAGTTTGTTTGTTTGTTTGTCTTCACGACTAAATGGCAAAACCGATTTTAATGAAACTTAGTACACGGATAGACCATGTCCTGGAATAGGACATAGGATACTTTTTATCCGAGAAGTATGTTCCCTTGGGATAATTTTCTGGAGCAGCTAGTAATAAATAAATATATGTTTTACTATCATACGGGCAAAACCACTAGCATCAGCTAGTACATCATAAGTCTCACAGAATCCATCGCCAAAAATGAAGAAGATGGATCAAATAAAACAGTTATAAGTCCTTATAGATCGCACGGTCTGCGTGAAGCAATAAAATGCTCTTGATATTAACATGTCCTCGCCGGAGGCTGCAAATCTATTGGCTCTCTCCCCTCAGTATTATGTGCTAAAATATATGTATAGTTATACCTTCAATATCGATTTACTATTCTCGATTCATAAGCCTGATGTACGTTGGATTGAACTTTGAGACGGTTTAAATGATATAAATTAGTACTTGACTGCTAAAATAAATGCTCTTTAATTTTCTTCTTAAAGGCATCCAGAAAAGAAAAGAGAAAGAAGATTTTCTTTAATGTGTGTCCTACTGGGCAAATGTCTTCCCTTTCTTCTTCCAAACTTCTCTGTTTAGGGCGATCTCTGACCTAGTTTGCCCAGTGAACATGATCAATACCCCTAGCCAAGTTGCTAATCTGCAAACTTTAACGCTAGTAGAAAGCTTAAAATGTACGGGAATGACGTTATCTGAACGCTCAGTCACGGGGTCAGAACAAAAGAACTGGCGGCAAGGTTCGGAAAGCAAGGTTGCTGAAGCGTTCGGCGCAAGAGAAACGGTTGTAACTTGGCTAGGAGGGCTGATCGTAACACCACCTTCGCCGCGGTCGACATACTTCTGGCGTACAGTGAGTGACAATCCTCGCCCACCTGTCCGAGTGCATTTATGCGACGTGGCCAGTCCACTCCCACTTTAGCTTGGCTGTTTTTTCCCCGTCATCTGCTATTTGAGTTATGGAGCGCAGCGTGGTATTTCTAACGCGATCTATCCTCCTAACACGTATAATGCTGCGCGCTATAATAGTGAGTAGATAAACAAATTAATTTGAGTATCTATTTTACTTAACAGAGATCATAATAGGTGGAGAATATTTATTTAAAGTTAGAAGAAGTAAGTAAGATAATTCCTCTTCTAAAATAAAATTATGTTTAGGATTCCAAGACCTAGACCATGACGTTTAAAGTAAGATTGTTGTAATCTTGTTTCAGTGTGGATAAGAGACAGAGCTATACAGGTTGTCTAGCGCCATCTCTTACCCACACTGTAACAAGATTAAAACAATCTTACTTTGAACGTCATGGTAACCCCGCAGGATTTTAACATTTGATTGAAACCCGAGACAGTAAAAACTTGAATTGGTAAGTATTTGAAAATAGTTACAAATTGTAGAACGATTAAGTCTAATTAACTTCGTCTTGATGAAGTTTTCGCTTCTGTAGCCTATCGTCTACATCGATCATATTTTAAAAGCTTCATCTAACGCAATCCAACGCGATTTTTAATAAAGAGGCAGAGCAAAAAAAGAGACATAACATCTGAAAATTTGTTTTGCATTCGGTAATTCCATCATTTATTGAATATTTCACAAAACTTGTTCCAGGTAATAGCTGTTTTTTTTAAACCCTTAAAAGTTATTGTGATAAAATGTGTAAGATAGACGAGTTTTATTCAAATATTTTTAATATATAAGTATTATGGAAGGCCAAAGTTCACGTAAAATAGTAGATTTTCAGAGGTCTTTACTGGATTAGTTTTACACAAATCTATGTTTTGAATTCTATAAAAGCCTAGATATCTGTGTATCCAAAATATCTGGAGAAATATGTGTAATAATATCATAATCATGTAAGAGCGGTTGTATGAAAATGTACCTTGGGATGCTCTTAAGCAAACTGTCTTAAGCAAACTTCTGACTGGCCTGTTGGTCTAGTTGTTAGTGGCCCTGACTGCTATGCCGGAGGTCGTGGGTTCGATCCATCCAGGACAAAATTAAATGTTTGTGTGATGAGCATGATCATTTGTTCTGTGTCTGGGTGTAATTAATCTATAATATGAGTATTTAAAAATATATAAGTATGTTTATCAGTTGTCTACTCATAACACAAGCTCTGCTTAGCTTGAGACTAGACGGCGTTGTGTGTTAGTTGTGGAATATTATTATTATAAAAAAAAAACAGCTAATAAATATCTAAATGTCCACGTAGAGTATTTGTAAAATGAGTAGTAGATAACTTAAAAAAACTAGCTTTTAATGAAACAATTTGTTTCATAGCAAGCTTTTATTGCTCGGTACCTATTAATACTCGTCAAGACGAATCATACGAGCCCAAACTCCATGGGGTTGTATCGTTTAGCTACCAAGTTCCTATAGCCACCTTCCGGTTCCATCATCGGATCAGCTCCATGTCATAATAATTTTGCATTGTCATCTGATTTACACATGCATGCAAAATTTCAGTTCAATCGGTAACCGGGAAGTGGATCAAATGTTATTTACAAGACTTGATGACAGACAAACATCGGGACAGGTGAAACTAAATAAAAGCTTGTAAAATTAGACAATATCAATGGTAACTTTTGATTTCACGATTCCTTACCAATATTATACCTCTCGTGTCCGGCTTGGTGGGTACCCGTAGGCGCAGAAGTGTATTTGTCCGGTTGTCCGCCAATGTTTGCCATGCACTTACGAGTAGCGGTCCACGCATGCATCCTCTCTCCGCTTGCTACCACTTACCGTGGATAAGTTCACGGGTTTTTTAAACTGAATTTTCCAAGTTACGGGTTGTGTTTTAGTGGCTTTTGATGTAATAGAATTAACGACGTTTTAGTGCATGGATTTGAAGGTGAGATCTATCTTTGAGAACAGCAGTGAGTGCTATATAGGTGAAGCCAGAAGATTGGAGGAAGAGTTATCTCGTTCTTTGAGACCGTAAAGCTCCTAAAGGAGGTAGCTGATTGTGAGAGGGCCGGTCCCGCTCGGTAAAATGGTGAAAAACTACCTAATAAGCGCAACATGTTGGTTTATATTCTAATACTAGCTTCTGCCAGCGGCTTCGCCTGCGTGGTAGTCGATTTCTCCATACAATTTTGGTTCCCCGTTTCATTCCCTTAGCGGGTGAATTTTGGAAAATTTGTTCTTAGCGGATGTCTACACCTTACAAGGAAAAAATTTACCTGCCAATTTTAAGTTTGTAGTTTTAAATATTTCTTATTTATTTTTTTGTAGTTTGTAGGTATTAATCAGTAACTGTATTTCGGTTTTATACGAATAGATTATGAAGGTGAAATTTTGCATACATGTGCGTATGAGCGTGCATATTATACACTCCTGCACGCCAATACTCCTAAATGGATTAAGTTGGCAATTGGTGCACGGGAGAAACATCTCTAGGAATAGCACAGATGATCCTTGTTATCTCGAGAATATGTTTACTCAGGATAATTTATTTATTTACAATGTACTTGTACAACATTACAGTCTGTAACGAATGCGTTGTAAAACAGAAACCTAGAAATAAAAGAGAGAAAAAAATACATATTACCACTAAAATAATGTAGCGACATCTATGACGCCACATAAGAACTACGAAGAAGATACAAAATCCTGCATCGCGCAATCAAAGTTCTCCGCGCGATTTGAACATATACGACAGCCCGACATCAACTATCGGGCAGTCGCCCACCAGACCATAACACCCGGTCTGGACGGAGGATCCTCCGTTTTCAAAGGAGGTTTGCGGGACTTTACTCTCTGCTCCGCATACCTCCAAACTGGTGACCCTCGACAAAGAACGTCAGCGCAGCCTTCGTGCAGCTACTACTTCGTGACGTCAACATCACTTCCTCAAGCTTTCGAGCAACGAGCCATACAGCCAGCACCCACGGCTAAGGGTATCCTGACCACTAGTATGCCTACCCGGTCATACCTGGTCACCACCTCAGCCGCATCAGCGACCTTGGCACACCGCACCTTCGGCCAGTCATATGAAGAGCCATGAAGAACCTCTCCTGGTCGACGCCAGCAATCAAGCCCTACGTCGCACAAGCACCGCTCCGACTCACTGGAGCCAGCAGCAATACTCCGACTCACTGGAGCCTGCAGCATCGTCCCGACTCACTGGGACATGGGTCATGTACCAGACACCTACAGGCAGCGCGCTCATAGATCACTAGGGCGCGCGCGCCGGCCGCGTATGGTTTATATGTAGTTAAATCTATGTACCGAGTAACCGAAGAGGCGACTGCAGCGACATATTTTGATATGACGGCGGACCCGCGCACTAGCTCGTTTGCGATTGGTCCGCAATTATTTTAGGAGTTTTGCGTGTACTCACAAGTGTATATATAGGCTAAGCAAACCATCAAATACACATTCTGTTCTAAGCTCCCACTTGTGTTTCACTTGTTTACTTACCTACCTACCTTTGGTAAAGTGGTGACCCCGACGAACCGACGACCCGACGTCCCGACGAACCGACGACCCGACGAACCGAAGACCCGACGAACGTTCCTGCGCATACCCTCACATCGAAATGGCAGAAGAAATTGAAACCATCTCCGTCAAAGCCCGCATACCCTTGTTTTGGCGTGACCAACCTACACTATGGTTTGGGCAATTCGAAACCGTCGTCAACCCTCAAAAACCCAACGAAGAAGCCAAATTCAGCCTGATGGTGGCCCATCTCGAGAAAACGGACGTCGAGCAAATCAGCGACATCGTGATGTCCAAAACCCGCACTGGACGATATGAGGAAGCGAAAAGGAGGCTGCTTTCCGTGTACGAGGAATCCGAGACCAAGCAGCTACACAAACTCCTCAACGAGATGGAACTCGGCGACCAAAAGCCCTCACAATTGCTCAGACGCATGCGAGAACCTGCGCGCGAGAAAATGCCCGACTCAACACTGCAAATGTTATGGCTACAGCGCTTACCGATTTCAACACGAGCAGTCCTGGCAGTAAGCGAACAAACCTCACTCGACGTTCTAGCAGCAATGGCAGACAAAATGCACGATCAAGCCACAGAAATACAAACCGTATGTTCCTGCACCTGTCAAGGTCATACAAAAACATCGCCGCAACCACGTATGCACGAACAAAAAACGCACGGAGACGAGGACCTCCGAGCCGTCGTTATGCAACTAACGAGAGAGATAGCCGAGCTAAAAGTACAGCGAACAAAGCGAGTGACGCACGGACACCGACGCTTCATTCATTCCCGATCCCGATCTCGGTCGCGCTCAGCCGGCCGAAACCCTAAATACGATCGCAGGGCGAGCGACGCTTGTTACTTTCACCAGCGCTTCGGCGAGAACGCACGAAATTGCCGATCACCGTGTAATTTCAATAAGCGACCGGAAAACTAACCGAGATCTTGGCTACGACGGGACCCGAGATCAACCACATTTCTGCATACCGTCTATATGTCTATGACACCGCCAACAAACTACGATTTCTCATCGACACAGGAGCGAACGTATCGGTAGTACCCCCATGTAAGAAACAAAAATCAGCGTCAACCGTACTATTATACGCAGCAAATGGAACGCCGATACAAACCTATGGCGAACGCGATTTTGACCTCAACCTTGGTCTACGTCGCTCATTCAAATGGAGATTCACCGTCGCAGACGTGAAGAGACCCATCATCGGTGCAGACTTCCTGCAACATCATAACCTCCTGGTTGACCTACGAGCCCAGAAACTTATTGACAAGAGGACAGGCTTATCAATCAACGGGTGTTTGTCGAACAGTACATCGACGCCGACGGTTCTCACAGTCAACGTGAACGACCCATACTGCGACCTGCTGAAGAAATATAACGACATCACGTCCGCCCACTTCAGTAACGCAACGAACAGCAACGTGGAACACCACATCATCACACATGGACCACCTGTGTACTGCAGAGCACGCCCACTACCACCGCACAGGTACCAGGCCGCCAGAGACACCTTCCAACTTATGCTGGAGCAAGGCATATGTCAGCCAAGCAAATCCCCGTGGGCCAGCCCTCTCCACCTAGTCCAAAAGAAGAATGGCGAACTCAGACCCTGCGGTGACTATAGAAAATTGAACGCCGTGACGAAGCCCGATCGATACCCGATTCCCCGTTTACGTGATTTCACCTACAGACTGCAAGGAATGAAAATATTCAGCAAAATTGACCTTCGAAAAGCCTATAACCAATTACGTGTGCGAAAAGAAGATATTGAAAAGACCGCAGTGATAACGCCATTCGGTTTATTCGAATTCCCTCGAATGTGCTTCGGATTACGTAACGCGGGGCAGACATTTCAACGTCACATGAACAACATATTGGGCGACTTAGATTACGTATACCCGTTTGTCGACGATATTCTTCTGGCGTCTCCCGATCAAGCTCATCATAGACAGCACCTAGAAGAAGTTTTCAAGAGGTTGCAAGAACACGGACTACGAATAAACGTATCTAAGTGCGTTTTTGGAAAGGCAAAACTCGAGTTCCTTGGCTACGATGTATCAGCTGACGGTATACGACCCATAGAAGAGCGCGTCAAAAGTATACAGAATTACCCTCAACCTAAAACAATACAAGAACTACGACGATTTTTGGGAATCATTAACTTCTACAAGGAAAGTATTCCACACGCAGCCCACACTCAAGAAAAGTTATTCAAGTACCTACGCAATTCGAAAAAGAACGACAAAACCCAAATAAATTTGACGGTGGAAGAAAAACAAGCCTTCGAAGCGTGCAGGAATAGCATAAAAAACGCTGTCATGCTGTCACATCCATCTACTCACGCAACGTTATCGCTCATGTGTGACGCATCCAACTCGTGCGTCGGCGCAGCCCTGCAGCAATATGTAAACGGCAAATGGCAACCGCTTGGATTTTTCTCAAAAAAGCTGAACGAAATACAGTACGTACGATCGAGAATTGCTAGCCATCTACCTAGCTATACGTCATTTTCGAAGAATGTTTGAAGGCAAAGAAATCACCGTGTTCACTGATCACAAACCTCTCACATTCGCACTCTTGAGAGATAACAGCAAGACAGAAACACCGATACGGACCAGATACCTTCATTTCATCAGCCAATTTACATCGAAGATCCTTCATATCGACGGAAAAGACAACGTTGTCGCCGACGCCCTATCCAGAATCGAAGCTATTACGTCACCGTCACCGATCGACTACGACGAGCTGGCACGTCAGCAACAAGTCGACGGTGAGATTGAAAACGTCATACGCAATAAAAGCATACGATTTGAACGCATAAAATCAATCGACTCGAGCTCCGAAATATTATGCGAGACGTCAACAGACAGTGCCCGGCCATATATACCAACACAGCTACGACGTACAGTGTTTACTGCAATCCATGAGATGAGTCATCCCGGAATACGCGCCACACGACATCTCATAACGAAGCGATTCTTTTGGCCTAACATGAACGTCGATATAACCAACTGGACACGAAGTTGTATCGCATGCCAGCAAACAAAAACGCAACGTCATACTGTATCACCTCTCGAAGCCTTCCCACTCGCTCAGCGTCTGTCTCATATCCACATTGACATAATTGGACCATTGCCTATATCGGATGGGAAACGATATTGCGTAACAATGATCGACAGGACGACGAGATGGCCCGAAGCTTACCCAGTCGCTGACATAACTGCTGAAACCGTCGCCCGTGCTGTGTATGAAGGTTGGATAGCTCGCTACGGATGCCCAGAAAAATTGACCAGCGACCAAGGACGTCAATTTGAGTCCGAGCTATTCAGAAACCTCATGAAGCGACTAGGTATCGAGCGCACCCGCACGACTGCTTACCACCCACAAGCAAATGGAATGATCGAACGTCATCATCGCACACTGAAAACAGCACTAACAGCTCGACTACAAAACTCAAGCTGGACGTACGAACTACCAACGGTCATGCTGGGACTACGTGCTACCATAAAAAATGACACGGACATCTCCGCAGCAGAAGCACTGTATGGGCAATCACTCAGACTACCCGGTGAAATGATCGGCGAGAACATAACGAAACAAATACAATCTCATTACGAAGATGTGATAACTAGCTCGTTTGCGATTGGTCCGCAATTATTTTAGGAGTTTTGCGTGTACTCACAAGTGTATATATAGGCTAAGCAAACCATCAAATACACATTCTGTTCTAAGCTCCCACTTGTGTTTCACTTGTTTACTTACCTACCTACCTTTGGTAAAATAAAATAAAATATCCTAAGTATATATAAATTATATTCGCCGTTCACGGAGGCGAAACCGCTGGCAAAAGTTATCGTTGAGTTTCGTTGTCTGAAGGTTCCAATACCATCAAAACTGCCTCAAAAAATCCTCTTTTTCTCCACAATTCTCGTGATTGTCATACTAAGTTCGACGGACCCAAGTTTCTGGCCATAGTGATCCGTAGTCTGTCAATAAAACAGAAATAAAACGCGTCGTATCACCCATCGTAAAGCTGGACGGCCAAGCCTCGGCCTTATAATGTCTCATAAAAGAGACAGTATACCGTTTTCCTTTATATTTTTTATGGACGACTCAAATATGACAATTGGAATTGGTGAGAGTTCGGATTTATAGTGGTGCAGGTAAAAAATATTCCTGGATTTTTTTTTTGGAAAATATTTTTTTATTACGTTGCAACTAAAATTTTTCATGATCGTATGGTGGGCTATTTCGATGACACTGTCACATATAAATGACATATGGGACAGTGGCTGATTTCAGATTTATTCCTATACTTTTGCTATAAGACCTTACTTTGTGCCAAATTTCAGGATTCTGGGTCAACGGAAAGAAGATCGAAATTCATAGGGTACTATGAATTTCGATCTTTGAAAGTATCGTTTCTTTTTTGCGACATAAAAGGCCGTATGTTTTTTCTTCTTTAACTTAGAAGTGATTTGATTTTTTCACAGCTTGAACGGACTGCAGACTTGATTAAATGGTTTTAATTTCAATTCGATACCTCCACGCGTTCTCGAGATAATTGGTCTTTCTTGACAGACAGAGAGACGAACAGACAATTTTGTAACTTTCACATATTTCCGTGAAGTAATCTTGTTGTTGTGTTGTTTCCAGAAGTTTAAAAATGAGTTTAACCTGTATACCTAGCCAAGTTGCTAATCTGCAATAGTTAACGTAGTAGAAAGCTTCAAATGTACAGGAATGACGTAATCTCAACGCTCAGTCACGTGGTCAGAACAAAAGAATTGGTGGTAAGGTCAACTCGAAGCGTTCGACGCAAGCGAAACGGTTGTAACTTGGCCTTCACTTCAAAGCCAGACGGAATGATTACGTGGATAACGTAAAAATAGATTACGGCTGGAACGTTTAGGCACTGACTAAAACCCACCTGTTTGCTTTCAAATGCTCTTTGTCTTTCGAATAATCCCACAGCTCAAGCTATAGCGTGATGATATGTTTATTGTTTTGCTACAAAGCGATCATTACAGTAACTTTCCTTAAAATATGGAACAAAGTATCTAAAACTGCAACTCTAAAATCTATCGACGCTGTATGCATTCTATCCGCATTCAACATTCAATTTCCTCCGGGGTTAGGTCGTAAAGAGGGCACCGCGGGTGGTACAAAATAGATAGGTACAGAAGTCGATCTTATGTATGTACTCCACTTTTTATGCCTACGCTAGGCGATCGCGCTAGGGTCAGCGCTTTGCTTCGAACTGTACGAGTGAGACTAGGCGACTGGGGCGAGATATCGTGTTCGTGAGCGGTGTCTATGTGTGCGTTGCTCGAGCGCGCTTTGTATGTAGATTGTCTTCTGTACCTATTCTATTTTGTCTTGGTGGATGCAGCACCAAACTTTATTTGTTACGCTTGTTGGTGTAATTGAGGCCGCCTTTGTGTATCGCACATAGAGGCTTTGGGTGACGACATAAGGCACGTTCTGGTCAGAAATATCTTAACTTTTGTATCATCATCATCATCATCATCATCAGCCTTTATAATGCTCCCACAGCTGGCACTCAGGCCTCCTATTTAGGAGAGGGAATGGGCTGTAATCCATCACAATGTCTTCGAATTTTTGGTTCTAGGACATGCGGTTTCCTCACGATGTTTTTCTTCACCGTTTTGAGAGCAGTGGTGATGAAATAAATTACACAATGTAATGCGCCTGGCTTTTGAACCCGCGACCTACAACTCGTAAGTTAGAGCCATTACCACTCGGCCACCACTGCTCTCATCATCATCATCATAATTTCAGCCGCAGGACGTCCACTGTTGAACATAGGCCTCTCCCAAGTGTCGCCACAACGTTCTGTGCGTCTCGCCACCACCGCATTCCTTCGACTCTCACTTATAGGTCATCGGTCCAACTTGAAAGGCGTTCCAACGTTGCGTTTACCGTTGCACAGTTGCCACTCTATAATCTTTTGGCACTATCGACTATCCGTTCAAACCAGAAATATCAGTTTTTGATTTCATCACGATAACATCACTGCTTCAATATCCGATAGACATGCGCACGGCTTGCTTGTCGTTGCACGAATGACATAAAACATTTACGACCGTGTCTCACACTGCCATCTAGCGGCGGAGATTGGCAACGACCCGGTAAATCCCTCGTCGCCTTAGATGGCGTTAAACCAGATCTTTTACGGTAGCTAAGCTGAAAATGAGTTAAATTTAAACGACTTAGTCGTTTGTCGGTATGTTTTACGGTTATTCTAAGTTACGGGTGAAAAGTTAGTAAACGGCTTAGTGTTGAAATGTGGCGAGGAGGATTATGTTTTTGAAAACTTCATGATAGTTCAGATTCTAGTGAAGTAGGGTGATTATTTAGGATGAGGTTTTCATCTTTATTAGAATGCCTTTTTTGGTATCTGTGATTAAAACAGAAATCAGAAATGAAGACCAAGGTTTCTCCGCAGGAGAACCAAGGTTGCCGACATAGCACGAAGAATCGCCAAAGTTAAGTGGCTATGGGCAGGGCACATTACTCTCAGAACAGAAAGCCGTTGGGGTCGAAAGGTTCTGGAGTGGCGACCGCGTACTGGAAGACGCAGCGTCGTCGTAATTACTGTAGTATTTTTGTAAAGTAACATTTCGTTAGCACATAATATATATATGTCGAAGCGTTGGCGCATATCAGTCGGTCTGCATCAGCGCCACCTATCTTTCACTGGAGGAACTATGTAGTTAGATTGAACAGCTTACGTTTGGGAACGTCAAGTATTAACTTGGGGATGGTTAGCGTGGAGTAATAGCAACACTGAGCGAATAGTCGAGTCAAATGTCGATCCGGAGGTATAATCGATTATTCGACATTGACAGGTACTGACGTTGACAGGTAAATTGGCTACCCGGAATGGGGGTAGGTTCACCTGTCGGGTGACGGTTGATTTGGAGGGCACTTTGAATCGTTCCGTCGGTCCGAACAGACGTTGGTTACTCCACGCTGAATTTCCCGCGTTCCTAAATTCTTAATCAAGCCATATCTCAGGCATCCTTGATTATTTTGTACTGAGTGTGTGTTACGAGTAATTAAAGGTGTTATCAAAGGTATTTGTGAGTGTTATTTCCGATGTCGCGGCCCACTGATATCGATCCTCCGTCATCAGAATTGGGATTGGACCACGACGACCCACGTGTTCAAAAATGAAAACGCTAGCGACGAAAAATGGATGCGTTTGTTGGAACAACAGAACCGCAATTTTCTGACGCTGATTCAAGCCATGAAAACACCTACTACGTCGTCACATGACCTTCGTTTACCGGATTTCGATCCTGAGAAACAAGATGTAGATGCACGTGCTTGGTTGACGACTGCAGAAATGTGCTTGACGGACCAAGACCAACATGGCGCCCTGCTTATGGTTGCTTTAAGAAAGTAAGAACCGGATTGAAGAGCTGACTTAAATGGTCTGATTAGGTTTTTTTCTGGGGTTGTTCCCTAATCCTGAGCAACAAATGTTGGACCAAGGTACCGCTGTATCCCCAGGGAGCAAATTACAACGTACCACCCAGCTAGTGACCGGGAAAAGAGCGATGGGTGCAAGGGCTCGTTTACGATGTACTACTTTCCGATACGTGCTTCGCGTGTGTGTGTGTGTGTGCGTGCCTGAGGTGCAGTGTGTCGAGTGCGATACCAGATCAGAAAACGTTTCACACAAAACGCTACCTGTCAAATGTTACACTGTGGAATAATTGGACGAAGCAAGCGACGTGAAGGCGATGGTGGTGCCAAGGCATCACGTAGCGAGTGACTGGATGACGTATGTGCTGTCAAAGGAACCAGGAACAAGGTCAGGTATTCACATTCCATTTTAATTCTGATGCTGAGTGTTATATCTCTTTCACTTTAAAGTCTGTCATCACTATTTCACGGCAAACGTAAACACAGTTTTGTTACATTGAAGGGTCAGTTTAGCGTGTTCAGATTACTTGCGTAGTTTGATTGAGGTTTTATTCACAACATCTATTTGCGAAGTGATATTTTGGCCGTGAAATATTGTTGCAAGGATTCAGTTTAAATAGTATGATCGTGCGTGACACACTTCTTTTGTTAAATTGCTAAAGTTCACGACATAAACAATTGTAATTACATCTACCCTCGGTATATCCGGTAGATACCGTTTCGATTTTTGTTTGACAGTGATAACTCCTCCATAGATAGTTTTTACGTTATTGACACTGACGTGTACCTGACAGTATAGTATGCTATAAACGCGTGTTACAAAAAGTGAACTTATTCGTTTAATTGACTCATCTTAGCAAAAGACGACCATAGCGGTCTAGCGCGAAAAAAAATAATAATAATAATGCGTGAGCGGGGTAGATGAATTGTTGCGTGCAAATATTATTTTACCGAGTAATACGGTGTCTGTTAATTTAGCTCTTTCGGCTTAAAAACTCGATCGGTCAGAAATAATGTGCAAAGACTACTGTAAACTAAACAATAACGTGCCTTACTGGTATTCGTTGCCACGTATCTCGGACCAAATAACTCGTTTACATAGTGCGTTTTATTTTACAAAAATTAGATTGTATATAGGCTAGGGTTAGGATAGGGTGTTGTGTGTGTTTGTGTTGGTTGTGTAGGTGTAGTGATAGCGTGACGAGGAACAGAACAGAATGGCAAAAAAAAATATGATGATGGTGATGACGATGGTGATGATGATGGTGATGATGATGGTGGTGATGATGGTGGTGATGATGATGATGATGGTGATGATGGTGATGATGGTGATGATGGTGATGATGGTGATGATGGTGAAGATGGTGATGATGGTGATGATGGTGATGATGGTGATGATGGTGATGATGGTGATGATGGTGATGATGGTGATGATGGTGATGATGGTGATGATGGTGATGATGGTGATGATGGTGATGATGGTGATGATGGTGATGATGGTGATGATGATGATGATGATGATTTCAGTAGTGTTTCAGCGGTCAGTATAAACATTTGACTATGCCACTCGGTATCGAAACGTGATCTCTGTTTTTAAACGGGGTTTTTGATAAATCGGTAAATACCTACGTCATAGTTTGAGTTGTCAATATTTTGATTATTTTGGGATCTATTAAGAACTTCGAGAGACTTAATGTAGTATTACAAACGTTGATTAAAGCCGGATTTTCATTAGATTTGAAAGAGTGGTTGTTTTTCATAATGCAAATCGAATTGTTTAGGATATGAAATAAAGTCAAGTGTTGAAGTTAGGAGATATAGAACTTCAGAAAGCAGATCGCGATCATAGCTCAGTTGGGACAGTTAATAGGTCTAGTAGTTTACTTCGGGTGGTTTGAACCTAAATATTCTCGTGTATGGGGCCGTTCTTCTAAAGATTTAACGTGCGGTAAAGTTTCTTTTTTTGACAGCGGCGCCACGAAAACTGAATAAGAATTAATTTAATTTTTTATGAAAGAGTCGGTTAACCTTTAACGTTTCAAATTTTTCAATCGTGTCAATTAGAGGCGCAATAGAAAGACAGTGACACCGCAATAGAAAGAAAATTAAACGCAGGCGTTTCAGTGGGAACTTAAAAAAAAAAAAGAGGCTGATGATGACTATGAAGTTTACAGGATGAACTGATTATAGGAGATTTGATTTGTAGTCGTAGCTTAATAGAAACCGGTATCTAGCGGTCACAGTAGTCCGTAAGTACGCGGTATTCAATTCAAATGTTGATCAAACCTGGGACGTACTGTGGGAAACCATTAAGTCTTGAGAGACTTGGCGATCCTGGAGGGATGCGCAGGAGTGATTGAGGTTCTTGCTAACGGCCACCATGACCGTTATGTTTCGAAGTACGCACATAACCGCCTGCGAAAAATAACTGACGTTGACATGCACGTAGGCGATGATGACGAGACTAGCTATGACGAAAATGATAACGCTGACAAGACTAGTTGAATACTAAGTAGTCAACTTAACATTTAGAGTACCTAGCATAGTAAGAGTTTTCTTATAATCTGTAACGTTATAGGAAAAATAAAGCAACATGTTGAACAAACCTACTTTAAGGATTATTTTGATTAAAGGCTCGAAATGATTATCTTGATGGTGTTGTTTGTAACCGGATGGAGGTTACATGTGGAGGTGACCGGATAGAGGTTGCCTGTTGTGTTAGTGACCGGATGGAGGTCGATTGGTTTGACGCTTATGGCCGGATGAAGGCTATAATGTGTTATGATGAAGACCGGATGGAGGTCGATTGGTTTGACGCTTATGGCCGGATGAAGGCTATAATGTGTTATGATGAAGACCGGATGGAGGTCGATTGGTTTGATGCTTATGGCCGGATGGAGGCTATAATGTGTTATGATGAAGACCGGATGGAGGTCGATTGGTTTGATGCTTATAGCCGGATGGAGGTTATAAGTGTGATGATGAAGACCGGATGGAGGTCAGAGTATGAGCACTGCAATATTTTAATGAGTTTCCTATTATTTGAATGAGTTTGAGTGTTGTTCAACATGTCGGCTTTGAGAGATTGAGATTGTTGTGATTTTCCTCTAGATATGATTGATGATTTTGATCAGAGTACCTTTTATGCCCCACCACCTTGGGCCAGGATTGGCCGAACGACTAGAATGAGTACTGTTCGAGGATTTTCTTTCATTCCAGGTACTCCACACGAGGACGTGTGATCATCAGGACGGCCGTGTCGAAGCGTTGGCGCATATCAGTCGGTCTGCATCAGCGCCACCTATCTTTCACTGGAGGAACTATGTAGTTAGATTGAACAGCTTACGTTTGGGAACGTCAAGTATTAACTTGGGGATGGTTAGCGTGGAGTAATAGCAACACTGAGCGAATAGTCGAGTCAAATGTCGATCCGGAGGTATAATCGATTATTCGACATTGACAGGTACTGACGTTGACAGGTAAATTGGCTACCCGGAATGGGGGTAGGTTCACCTGTCGGGTGACGGTTGATTTGGAGGGCACTTTGAATCGTTCCGTCGGTCCGAACAGACGTTGGTTACTCCACGCTGAATTTCCCGCGTTCCTAAATTCTTAATCAAGCCATATCTCAGGCATCCTTGATTATTTTGTACTGAGTGTGTGTTACGAGTAATTAAAGGTGTTATCAAAGGTATTTGTGAGTGTTATTTCCGATGTCGCGGCCCACTGATATCGATCCTCCGTCATATACTTTATCTATCTATATATATATTTAAAAGGAGAAACTGACTGATTGACATATCAACACACAGCCAAAATTGCTGGGACTAGAAGCGTGAAATTCTGTACAAGGTTTCTTTTATGGCGTAGGCGAAAACTAAGGGAGAATTTTCCAAAATTCACCCCTTAAGAGGCTGATACGAGGGTCCAAAGTTTTAATGGAGAAACATACTCTGAGACGGGGAAAGCCACTGGCAGAATCTAGTAACGTATAAATAAATGTTAGACTAATTTGTTAGCAGTAGGTTCACCGCCGACTACCCCCTGTTTTATTTTAAGTTCTTACGATCCAACCTAAGGTTTTGAATGACGATTCACATAGCTGAATATGCTTCAACGACTCTTCGATCGAACGATTTCAAAATCGGTGTCGTTTAAACTCGATTGATGGATGTGAATACCAAAATGACGAAACGACTAAGTCGCTACGATATCGTTACGGTTTTGATTACTTGAATTGGGCTACTGGTAGATATAGCTATCACTGATAAGACTGCCCCTTGTAGGCATAGATTTAGGTTTGCATATTTAAAGTTGTGTTATTTTTTTGGCGTACAATAAAATGTTTACTGTTCGATCAATTTGGACTTTGTTAGTTTGTTTGATAGTAAAATATATTTTTTTCATATATTCTCTATTGGTGCAAACTCGGTATCGTTATATGGCGGCATTTATAGAGACTATAAAATGCGTCGGTAACACCCGTTCGGAAGGGGATTGAGTCAAATTCTAGTATTTTTATTAGTCTTAAAATCGTTTGTTTATATTAAAAAATGCTACTCGTACTTGAAAACATTCAAATTCATATTAGAATCCACGAGATGGTTGAATTTTCAATATCAGAAATATGGTAATTCATATTTTTTTAGTATTTTTTTTTTATATTTTTTTTTTACTTTCATACTCAAGGGACTTTTACCGAAAATGTAAAAATGTTCCTTACAATGATTGATGTACAGGTATTTTACGCAAAATGTAAAAATGCCCCCTATTCTCTTCTGGTATTGATTGGTCAAAATGTAAATAGTCCAAGCGTTAAAATCACCAAAACCTTGGATTAAAGCTACATTGGACGAAAAAAATAAGCAAATATGGCATCCGTAGTATAATACAAGGTGCAAGGGACAGGCCTCCGCAAACTTTAAGGGTTTGCTCAGTAGACGAAACTAAACCACCTACCACAATTTTTTTTTTCAGGAAACGAAAATAATTTGTAAGGTGAGGCAGATTTTTTTTCGTACCCTGTATGTATAAATAAAAAAATTTTGCCGATAAAAAAATGTGATTATAAGTATTTCAGGAACATAGAATTAAACACTTAAATAATTTAAAAGATAAAAGAGACAGAAGAAGAAAAAAAAAGAGAAAAGAACTAACTATTAGTTGGAATTGAAAAATTCTTTTAGTGTTGTAACTTGACTGAGTTTTGACTGGAGCCCATTAAAACTAATTTTGACTAATTAACAGTTGTCACACAGTGAAGTAAAATAAAAACTGAAAAGTCACCCTTCTCAAGATCCCAATTCAAAGCAAAACATTAAAAGTTAGTAAGGCTGTACAAGACAAACGTACAGAAGCGATCGTCTGCGGTCAGCCCTTATAAAGTGGACTTTTATATCGGCGCCCCGCGAAACACGAGCTCTCTCCGTAAAGTATACTACACGGAACTTACTGCACTAGAAGGGATACGAAACTCATTACTTAATCCCAGATGAAAATCACACTGTGACGAGTTTACAATAACCCCTATAATTTGGGTAAACTCGTCCCAGTTGATGTACCACAAATTTGTATATTCCATATAAAAAAAAACATACTGTGACGAATTTACAATAACCGTCTGCCTTACAATTAGAAAAAGATAAACCAGGCATATGAGCCCCAGTCGGTAATATGCACCACTTGCAAAACTAAGACGTGACGAAGTTACTTACTTATAAACTAACCAGATCGGCTCAAATAAGCACAAATCTAGGGTTTAATTTTACATAAGGGGCTTGTTACAGACTGGGGACATGCACCAGTCGGTAATGCCTGGTTTACTAAACTAAAATAATAATCAAGCTTTAGATATAGGTTATAAATATCTTTATTGTTCAAAATACTACTTGTAAATAAGCCCAAGTACTTCAAGATAAACATCATACTAACTAATAACATCTACTGCAACAAAAAAAAAAATATACACACAAAAACAAAAATTGTACTTACTACTAAAACCTTTTTCTCAAAGAGATTATTTATTTAAACTTCATGTACAGTGGTGGTACATAGGCGGACTTAATGCAACAAGGCATTCTCTACCAGTCAACCTTTGGGTTAAAAAGACAACACTGTGGACCACATCGCAGCGTAGTGTGGATTTAAACGATTTGTAGTTAAGTAGGCGTAGATACTAAGTTAATTTTCTGCTCTTAATTGTATAGCTCTTTTTTCTACCACGGGTTCTTCCCATAAAAAAACATAATATCTACTGGAGACGAATCGGATAAGCGAAATGAAAGTGCAACCTAACATTTGGAAAAAATAAGGTAAACCTAATTAATTTATGTAATTGTTTACAGCACACTAAACTTAATATAAAACACAGTGATTTGACCATTCATGTACAAAGGCGAGCTTAACTCTACAACGTGTTTTAAAAGCCAAAGCCCAGCAAACCTTATTTTTTCGGTACCGTAAAAGATTTTTCAGAAAAAAAATTGTACCGCTTCCAGTCTCCCAACATCTATGCATCCCATTCCCCCGGAGATTGAATAAGGCCAGAGTGAAGTCGACTCCGGATTTATGAGGATTCCCTCCGACACCGCACTCCTCTGATTGCCAGTTTATTTCGTGTCAAAGTGCGTGAGCCGGCACTCCAGCCCTCTAAGCGTGGTAAATGGCTTCTGTGGCTAATTTTTAGATTGTATTTTTTGTAATGTTGGTACTGAGATGACTAGAGTTTTGTAAAATTCAGCTGAATTAGAAAGTAGAGTTGGGATATATTAAAATAAAGGTACTGTGGACACGGTGAAGGAAAACATCGAGTGGAAACCGGCATGTCCTAGAACCATAAAATCCAAGACATGTAACATATACAAACCCGCACTGGGCCTGCGTAGTGGGTTACGGCTCATTCCCTCTCCTAAAGAGGAGGCCTGAGTTCCAGCAGTGGGAAAATTAAAAAGGCTGAACGATGGATGGATGGACTGTGAATTCAAGGTACGATACAGCAAGGTGGACCGATGACCGGTGAGAGTCGCGGGAATGCGATGAGTGTGAGTTCTATTAGAAAATATTTGGGATATATAGGTACTATGGTAAGTATAGGTCAATGGTGACCAATTACGAATGGTCTCGTCTTACAAGTTGTATGTCGTGAGTTCAAACCCGGCCAGGCCTTATACTTTGTATATTTTTTTTTCATCACAACTGCTCTCAAAACGGTGAAGGAAATCCTCTTGAGGAAACAGTATGTCCTAGAAAAAATCAAAACGTGTGATATCTACCAACTTGCTCTGCGTCCGCGTAGTGCCCTATCCCACATCGATGTCTATTCGGATCGACTGTCCAAAAAGATCTACTAATGAAAGTCGAGACCCACGGCTTGACGTGTGTTCTGAGTCATAATTAAAATATTTTATTTCACATAGGCCTATTGGGGCACTTATAAAACGTCAGAAGATAGTGCACGGTTCCAAAGTCACTGAGTAATCTTTGTATGTCAGAATAGTCCCATCCACTGACTGACCTCAGCAAAGGTTGCTTAACCTTACTGTTCTTGGTTTAGTAACAACAACAACCACAACAACCTTACCGTTAAAGTTTCTTGTAGAACCAAGCTACATCATCATCATCATCATATCAGCCGAAAGACGTCCACTGCTGGACATAGGCCTCCCCCAAGCGTTGCCACAACGACCGGTCCTGTGCGTCACGCATCCGTCGGATTTATTTATTTAATGATTTAAGCACACAAAGTACAGAGGCGGACTTAATGCCTTAGGCATTTTCTGCCAGTCAACCGGATTCCCGCGACCCTAACCAGGTCGTCTGCCCACCTTGTTGGAGGCCTTCCAACGCTGCGTCTTCCGGTACGTAGTCACCACTCCAGACACTTTCGTCCCCATCAACCATCTGTTCTGCGAAAAAAAAACCAAGCTGCATAGAAAAACAAAATCGTAAACACTTTGATATGTTTTCCAAGTTAGAGAGAACTTGCAAAAAAATATTTTACTCTATGACCAAAATTCCCGTTGCACATGGGGAATGGACACGGACGGTTTATTGACTTCATAAAATAAAAGGTGTGTAGTTCCGGTAACTGGACTTTACGTCACTTCCTGTTGGAGCAGTTTCAAAGTAACGTTATGAGTTAGGTAGGGAACGTTGAAATGATTTGCGGGTTCTGAGAATGTGTTGCTTTGAGTTGCAATTACTGTGCAGCGGGTGGGAAGTTTTATGTCTTTAAGGGCAAGCACTTTGTGGAGTGAACACACCACATATTTGGGGTATTCGTTGTATACACTTTAGCCTTTCGATGTACAAATAATCAAACTGTCACCGCTCATCATCATCATCTTCATTTCAGCCGCTAAATGGACATAGGCCTCCCCCAAGTGTCGCCACAACGAACGGTCCTGTGCGTCTCGCATCCATCGGATTCCCGCAACCTTTACCAGGTCATCGGTCCTCCTTGTAGGAGGCTTTCCAGCGTTGCGCCTTCTGGTACGCGGTCGCCATTTCAGAATCTTTCGGCCCCAACGGCCATCTGTTCTGCGAGCAATGGACCCTGCCCATTGCCACTTAAGTTTGGCGATTCTTCGTGCAACCCTCACCGTTAGCGTGTTTTTAATATCGTGATTGCCCCGCACGTATAACCCCAGGAAATGTACATTTTATACAAGTATTGTAATGCGTGAAATACGCCCCCGGGACGCGTTTTTTTGCATTTTGTAATATGTTACATATATATTTGGTCATGATTACACTAAACTGGTAGCAAAATTAACTATAGTAAAATAAAAAATATTTATTTAAATAAAACTTGAATAAAATAAGGATATTTTTTTTTCATTGAAATTATATTCTTTTATTGAAACTATACTTTCCCACTGCTGGGCAAAGGCCTCTTACAACTCTTTTCATGTAAGGCCCTTGCAGTGGGTATCTAGGTCGTCCCGCCACTTCCTCACAGGTCGATCTCGGCGGCGTCAAAAAAAATTACTATAGTCTGTCTAAAAAGTCCAACGACTTACGACGAAATTTTTAAACGAATTAAAAAATCTGTTATAATATATTACATAGAAATACTTTTTATAAGATTCTATTAGTAAACAATACCTAATCATCTCTTTGTAACCTTGATTGTTCAACCAGTGAATCTACATTAGATTTCAAGAATTTGATTAGATTACCCAAGTCGTTTGACCTTTTACACAGACTCTAACTTTAAAAATATTCAAAGTTTTATATTCCTTATCAACCCTAAAAACTAGACAACCTTAACAAAAGGGCTACCGAACTTATCACGCCATTCTCACCCAATCCGGGCTTATCTAATCTACAAATACATAGCATTCTACTTGTCATTTCGGGGCGCATATTTTTTTATCTCCCCCCAACGATCCACTGGCAACACTGCCATTTTTCGGGTTATTTCGTACTAGGGAGGGCATTACAGGGAGTTAAAATTGCATAACATTTTTTTATGCTGGCAACTCCTTTGGGAAAGAAGTCGTGTTATGGAGATAGATAATTGAATTTTAGGAGCTGTGAAAAAAAGTAATATTTTTTGAGAATACAATGAGATTGAGTGAAAATTGTTATGACAATGTAATTAGATTAAAATATTTTATTTTTCAGGGTTTTTTTAACTAAGTACCTACTGCTTGTTACTTAATAATAGGTGTCTTCAAGGCTAGAGTGAATAGCTTCTCAATAAGCTAGTGCGCTTCACCGTGAATGATTGCATCACTGCTTACCGTCAGGTGGGATCGCAGTCAAGCACTAGTTTATTAAAAAAAAAAAAAAAAATCTTATATTTCAGACAAAGTCCATAGTTTGTTAGTATACACAACTTAAAAAACTAGTATTAGTACTTATAACTACCGGAAACAATTTATTTATTATACGCCACAGGGGCATGCAGGCGTACCCAGTGCTCCAGTATGGGACTGTCCCACCTGTCCGCTATTGTTTTCAGGATGTTGTTGGGGCTGACGCGTACCCTGCGCATGATGGAGGCGCATCGCTTGCGCATAATGGCATGAAAGTCGTCAATTTCTGCCTCTGGGAACATACCAGATGCACTGCAGTAGCGCGGCAACCCCATCAACACCCTAAAGGCATCATTATATTGAAGTTTATGAAACAAAAACAACAATATTATGTCATAAAAGTAATCGGGTAGTTATAAATATTAAAAAAATAAACCGACTATAATCACATCCTACTCATTCCAGTAACTGTCCGGATCGAGCCAAGACGTCGACGGCGCGCACTGTTCCCGAGCGCCTCAAGGAGTTGTGAGCAACAGGAGGGGCCCAGCTGGGTCGAAACCTACTGGGGCCAGGGTTATCTGAAAGGAAACTCGAGTCCCGGTATGAAGGCTAGAAGGAACGGGGTGGGGTTTTTAGTCAGTAAGAGTCTGACACTATCTCCTGCTCCACACAAGAGCGGGTTTGTCATAAGATGATTTTCCCCATAGACAAAAAAAAACATCCTACCCATACACCATAAACACAAAATGTTTTGATAACACATTCATTGTGCTTAAAACTAAGGAGTGGAATTCCCAGGGTCTTTAAGTTAAGAGCGAATAGGTTACTTCTAGGCAAGCGTACTAACTCCATCGTCATATACATGACACACATGGACATGGTCTATCCGTACATTTTCATCGGAATCCGTTCAGATGTTCGAGAGTGAAGAATTAACAAATATACACACACTTACAAACATTTGCTTTTTATAATATAAGTGTGATTTCATTTAGTTTACACTTTACATACAATAATAGTTTAACACGACATGTTTTTTTTTGTTATTCACTCTCTATAAATACTACACAAAGTATCAACACTATGAATCCAAGTATACATACGTAATTTTCTTGGTACAGGGCGTTCCTGGAACGCCCACGGCTGGGTAAATCCGTGATGACTCCCAGGATATCGTAGTCAGCTGATTTATAACCCGGAAGTGACGTAATGACTGTGTTTATGGTGGCGTTGGATTTATAGATATTCTTTAGTTTACACTGAAAGGATACGAAAAACTCATATTAGAGTGAACGGTACAAATTGCCATTTGTACCGTTCACTCTAATATTATGAGTTTTTCTTAGTTTCTTAGGCGACAAAAATTAAGCTTAGACATTTTTGTGAGGGAAACCATGAAAAGATGTCAGCAAAATCGTATGAGACCTGGAGGGCCTATACCCGCTAGGGCCACGGAGAATTTCTGTAAGGGATACTACGCCAAAAACAACTGAAGGAAGAAATCTCACATACCCTCTTACTGAACCACCTCATACTGAAAGAAGTCATTGGACAATTTATTATCTCAAAAAACAAAATCGTAATTCTTCAGTAGCTTATTATTATTATTTCGTGTGAGTATTATTTTGATTAGACGTTGAATAAAAAAAATATCCACTTATTTTATAAGTTGTTACAGTGTACAATAAAGAATTACAGAAAGTATTTTTGTTTGGCCATGACTATTATCATAGCATAGCATAAGCATAATAAGGCTTTATAATGTTCCCACTGCTGGGACCCGCGCCTTTTCTCTGAGAGAGAATCGTAATCCATTGCGAGGGTCTAGAGCGGATTTTTGTTTCCGTCACGATGTTTTCTTTCACCGTTTTGAGAGCAGTGGTGATAAAATAAGTTATAAAAAGCTATACACCTAGGTAGGTTCGAACTCGTGACTTTATTACTCTTTAGTCGGGGATGTTACGACTGGGCCATCACTGCTCTTCATACTTAAACTTATTACAATTCTTACTAATATTATAAAAGCGACAGTGAGTTTGTTTGTTACGTCTTCACACCTAAATGGCAAAACCAATTT
Source organism: Mythimna lalbum (assembly GCA_949319445.1). NCBI lineage: Eukaryota > Metazoa > Arthropoda > Insecta > Lepidoptera > Noctuidae > Mythimna > Mythimna lalbum. The sequence goes on along the minus strand of OX439357.1, from coordinate 9,392,392 downwards.
TGATGAAACTTGGTACACGGATAGACCATGTTCTGGAATAGGATACTTCTTATCCCAGAAGTATGTTCTCTTGGGATAATTTTCTGCTATCACGCGGGTGAAGCCGCTGGGAGCAGCTAGTAATATTTTATAGGTGAAAGTTTGTGGGTTTGTGTATGTTTCTTACTTCTACACACTCGAACGACTAAACGGATTTTGAAGTCACTTGGCACACGGATAAAACCATCTCTTAGAATAGTGCTATTCTAATACCTTGATCACACGTACCGAGTAAAAGGGCGAAACAGTGAAATGTTGCTCGGCCGAGACAGTGATGCAAGCGAGTTGTAGAGATAAGCGCTCGGCCGAGCACTCGGCGCTTTGTTTATACGTACCGAGCATTCGGTACGAGTCATCAAAGCATAAGACATGAACATACTTCCACGACAAAAAAGTATCATATACCTATTATACTGCACGCATGGCTACAAGCTGTCGCGCGCTTCAGCTTTTTTTTTGTGGCCGCTTCTAGCTTTTTTTGTGGCCTGTGTGCGCGGTCAATTATTGTCCGTCAAAATGTTATAAAGGTGAATGCACTAATCTGCCTGATCTTTTCAAGGGAAATATTTCTTATAACATCGACCTCATTTTTTTTTAATTCTTTGAAGAAACAATGTCAACGTGTCTAATACCAAAACTGCCAAATCTAAAATTCCTTGAAACGTTAACCAATAAGTGAACCCGTCACTCCGAATAGATAGTACATTGTTTATTTCAAAGAACTTAGCCGCAGCCGTGTTCTATATACGTCAAAGTTTAAAAGCCTGAATGCATGTGTTCACTTCCTTCGCGAACTTTATTGAGAAATGGCTGCTAGAATTGATTCTGACATGCTCCTCTTACACTTTAAAACACGCTAAAATGTCTCGGCTGCCATATGCATTAGAAAATCAACTATATCGTGAAAAATATAAAGTTGGGTTTTCAGTGGTGGTTTTCAGGAGGATTTTATCAAGAATACCGTTCGTTCTTCATATTTATTAGTTGGTCTTTTTGTGCGTAATGGATTTTTAAGTGAATAAACAACAGGAAAGTTGATGTTGCTGCTTTATTTAGATCGGGCAACAATTTGTGGGAGATTATGTAGGCAAGACTGTGTGGCGGACTTCTAACAGTGTATCGGAGTGTTCCTTTTGATCTGGTACTGGTTTTATGAACGTTTTTTTATTTATCTCTTAGAGTTTATGGACCTGAATAAGTTGTTTTGCAGTAAAACATGAGAAGGTCATTGGAGATAGAGTCGTTATGAAAAAGTTAGTCACAATATTTATCAGACAGTTTTATAGATGTTATTTTTGAAGTGTTTTTTTTTTCTACATCGTGTAGGTTAGGTTAGGTTAGATGAATAAAAAAGAGGAGTTTTAGTAATAAATAACACTATTAAGAAAATTTAAAAATTCTAGAACGATTGAATTGTCAATAGTATTTTTTTAAGGAAATACGATCCAAAGATATTTTAATATTATAAATGTGAAAGTAACTGTTTGTCTGTTACGCTGTCACCGTTAAACCAATGAACCGATTTTTTTTTTATTATTGATAAGTTTGCGCTTGACCGCTATCTCACCTGATGGAAAGCGACGTTGCGGTCGACGATGGAACGCGCTTACCTAGACGAAATCTATTCACTCTCGACTTAAAGATTCCCGGGTTGTAGCTATAAGGAAACACAGACTCCGTCAAGGAATTCCATTCCTTAGCTGCACGCACAATGAATGATTTCGATGAAATTTGGTACGGCCGAGAAATTTGGTACCGACGAGTGACCTTGAATCTCAAAGTAGAATATAGGCTATTGTTTTTCGCATTTCGCCTTAGAATTTATATTCACAACAATCGACGTTCAAGAGAACGAAGTCGCGAGAGAAAGCTAGTAAAGTATATTTGGCATTTCTTAAAAAAAATAACCACGTTTAAAAAAGGATATCACATGGCAGATTCCTGACGGAAAATATATATCACTTCCTTTACAATAAGTTCGTGTAGTTTCCCTAACAAGCAGGTAACCGATACGACGGAAGCACACCTTTTGCAACGGGATATTCTATAGACAAGAGAGATCTTTGTGCTTAAAGGATTTTTATTTATTCCTTGTTTTATTTTACATTTTGAGAAGAAGTGTTATGGTGTTTAACGGTGGAGAATTGAGAATCTGATGAGGCTCTTTATTGTATGTAAATTGTATTAATAAAGTTAGTTATAGTTTTCAGCCCCAGTAGGTTTTTTTTTTTGGTGGATAAAAACCATCCAGATGACATCCCCCGCCCTTGGGCGGAGCGGGAGATAGTTTCAGTCTGTTACTGATTAAAAAACCCACTCCGTTCCTTCGTTGCCTTTGGCCCCACACCTTTGGCCCCAGTAGACTTCGACCCTGCTGGGCTACGGATTTGCTGATATCTCTTTGAGGCGCACATGGAATACTACGCGCCGACGACGACTCGGGCTCGGCGGTTACCGGATGGTCAGAAGGCGATCTATACGTTGCTCGTCATCCGCAAGCCCACGTCTATGGTGGCTGGAAATTAATAATAATAATAATATTTATTTCAAAATCTTTACAAACTAATGAAGCCCTAACTCCAGAGGGGGGGTCTCCGCGGCTTGGACGTGAGGACGTCTCGACGGGTGCAAAGTAAAAAAAGTTATCTGCAACTTTGCGATTTTCTGATAGTTGCAGTACCTTAACAAATATTTAATATTCTAAGACATGAGAAACCTTTCAAGCGTCAAAAACGAAAAAATAAAAGTTTTATTTTTAACTAGCTTCTGCCAGCGACTTCGTACGCGGATCCTGTTGCTTATGCCAGCGACATTCAGTGTTATAAACGTAAGAGTAGACAAAAAACAGAAAGCTCACAACTGCTAAGCTATCGGGAGTTACACGTGTTATTGTGAGTTAACCATAAAAGATAGACGTGTGCTGTCGTGGGACATTTTTTATATAATTTTAAGGAGAACATTTCCGTTATACATGTTTTCTGTGTAGCTTTAACCATTAAGGCTGCAAACACGACGGAAGCTTAAAAAATGGAGTAATTTCTTCCGTTTCCCCAACATTTCCCTTCACTGCTCTGCTCCTATTGATCGTAGCGTGATGAAAAGTATACTATAACCTGCCCAGGAGTATGAATAATGATTATACCAATTTTCGTTAAAATCCATCGAGTAGTTTTTGTTTCTATAAAGAACATACAGACAGACAGACAGACAGACAGACAGACAAAAATTTTACTGTTTGCATTTTTAGCATCAGTATCGATCACTAATCACCCCCTGATAGTTATTTTGGAAATATATTTCATGTACAGAATTGACCTCTCTACAGATTTATTATAAGTATAGATAATATTTTTGAAAAAAAAAAATACCTACTAAATAACTGCTTATTGTTACTAATTCAATAAAGATGATAGAAAATCACAAAATTGCAGATAACTTTTTTTACTTTGCACCCGTCGGTCTGTCCTTTAAGCGTGAGGCCACTTTACTCGCTAGCAGTACCTACTACTTATTTATTTATTACTTCATGCACACAAATTTACAGAGGCGGACTAAATGCCTAAGGCATTTTCTTCCAGTCAACCTTTGGGGATACCGAAAAAAATAGTGGTAGGTGCAATAAAAGAAAGAGATAAGTTGAATACAAGAATTGATGTATTAATATTTTACTACTTCGCAGCAATAGGCGACCGCCGCCTATTCCTGTTAGATCCAGTCCATGTCCTGTGCCTAGCGCGATAGGTGGCCGCTGCCGATCACCCCCACGAAGACTCGGTGGAGCTCCATCCATGCGGGTCTCATCTCCACCGTATGCTCCAACATGTTCTCCGGGCTGTATTGATAAAATCTATTATTATATATAACGGAGGATCGATATCAGTGGGTCGCGACATCGGAAATAACACTCACAAAAACCTTTGATAACACTTTTAATTACTCGTAACACACACTCAGTACAAAATAATCAAGGATGCCTGAGATATGGCTTGATTAAGAATTTAGGAACGCGGGAAGTTCAGCGTGGAGTAACCAATGTCTTCCCTGACCGCCGGACCGATTCAAAAGTGTCCTCCAAATCCACGGACACCCGACACGTGGCCCTATTGCCGGTTAGCCAATTTACCGGTCAACGTCAGTACCTGTCAATGTCGAATAATCGATTATACCTCCGGATCGACATTTGACTCGACTATTCGCTCAGTGTTGCTATTACTCCACGCTAACCATCCCCAAGTTAATACTTGACGTTCCCAAACGTAAGCTGTTCAATCCAACTACATAGTTCCTCCAGTGAAAGATAGGTGGCGCTGATGCAGACCGACTGATATGCGTCAACGCTTCGACATATATATTCCACAACTATCACATAACGCCGTCTAGTCCCAAGCTTAGCAGAGCTTGTGTTATAGGTACTAGACAACTGATAAACATACTTATATATTTCTAAATACGTACATATAGATAAATTACACCCAGATACAGAACAAATAATATCATGCTCATCACATAAACATTTGTCCTGGGTGGGAATCGAACCCACGACCTCCGGCATAACAGTCAGGGCCACTTACCACTAGACCTACCGGCCTGTCATTATTGTTAGCTTTTTCCAACTGTGTTAGGATAGGGTCCAGTCAAACTGAATCTAACTAATGTTTTACAAGGAGTGACTATCTGATCTCCACAATTCAATAATCAGATAAGACTAGGGAATGCAAATCTCGCGAGATTGGGGCTCGAGCGAGATCTCGCGAGATTATGAATAACAATATCGCGAAATCTCGCTAATTACGAGATCTCGCGAGATTGGCAGTATTGCGTGTTTTTTTTTCCAAATATTCACAATATTTGATTAAATTAGGAAAAAAAAATATAAGTATTATAAGATAACCATAGGCGCGGGCTTGCGGACGGCGAGCAATGGGGAGTTTGCTGTCGAACCATCGGGTAACTGTCTGGACCGAGCCCAAGTCGTTGATGGTGCGCACTGGGTCGAAGCCTACTGGGGCCAGGGTTAGTTCCGAAACGTAGCGCAGCCCCGGTATGAAAGGCACGAAGGCAGTAATGTTCTGACAATATCTCCCTTTCCGCCCAAGGGCGGGAGATGTCATTTGGATGATTTTTACCAAACAAAAAAAAAGTATTATAAGATGAACATTTATTTTCACGAATTTTTTCAATACTTTTTTGTATCAAACATTGTTTGACGTATTTGTCTATAATTTTTTAACGTCCGTGGCAATCCCCGCTTCGAATAAGACGTTTTTATGCTCGAGTACAATCTCGTTAATCTCGCGAGATCACGCCCTTTTTTCGTCCGAGATCAATCTCGCTAAAAAAGGCCGAGATCTTGCGAGATCGAGATTGCATTCCCTAGATAAGACAATACCCCTTGGCAAGACAGGTGTAAGATTTCCTGAATTCTGAATATCCATTACTACTGTCAAAGACTTATCATTATCACGTATCTTAAATCTAGATCTAATAGTAGTTAAATCTCATTTTTTTATGGCAAACTATTGCTTGACTTTGCCACCTGATGGTAAGCAGTAACGCAATCGTTGATTGTGAAACGTGGTTTAGCCTATTCACATTTTTTTTTTTGCAGGCCTGTCTGTTTTCCGCTCACCACTTTGCAACATTGAATTATAATAATAATAATTATTATTTATTTATTTAATTTGACAACATTGGTCCAATGGTTAGTACAAAAAATAAACTTATCAACTAAGGGTTAGTATGAAGTAGGGGTATGGTATGGGTAGTGTGTGGGTGTGTGGTGTGTGTGTGGATTGTATGTATGTGGTGTGTGGGTGTGGGTGGGTTGTGGGTGGTTGAATTATGTTCACCACAATTTGTTTTTTTTTTCTATAGCTTTGCTCCCGTGCTATCCCATAGGACCACGGATTTTTTGTGATAAAAAACTTATCTTTAGCACTTGGCAATAGCGAAAATATTTTGTTAAAGGTCTAGCAAGTCGTCAAATAACTTCTCTCACTCTGGGTCAAACGAGAGAGAGTGGCAATTTTTGTTGGCTAAAACCAACCCATATCCTTTTAGTTACCCTTTACGGACCTGGGTTGCAGTGACTCTTTCAAACAATCTCGCAGACGCAGCATGCTTTTTTTCAGTAGGTAGCAGAATTTTTTAAACCGTATTAATACTTCCAGAGATTACCTTCGACAGACAAACAAACGGTTTAACTCTTTATAATATTAATTTTGTGATTGTGATAGTTTAATGAAAATCTATAAATTATTTTCAAATGGTCTTTCGAGCCGGATACCAAAAATAAAAAACCTTTATTCTCGATTTAATTTTACCAAAATTGATGAATCATTTTAACAAAAACCATGCTGCTAAAGTGTCGATTCCGCATTTTTCAGCGGTTTGCTGTGGGCCGGCCGTATAGCGATATATTTGTTTAATGGCCGAAGGAATAATTTACGGGAAGACTGCGCTTATAGCGTTAGGTTTGCATTGATTGTTTAGTTTTGATACCTGCGGGAAAATAGTTAGGAATACTGGCCAACCTGGGGATTGGACCTAAACCCTTTCAACTTACACTTAGTCCAATGACAGAAATTCTTGCGAACATTGGATTAGTGAGAAAGATAAATTGTTTTTCAGTAAGTTTAATGGAGATGTTGTTTCTAAAAATATTTAATTTTTAAGTTTACCTATAGAACAGTGTAGCTAGTAGTATATATAAAATTTTTCAGTCTTAATTTTTAAATATCCTAAAATTCTCGTAAAACATGTTTTTTTTTTTTCACAGAATAGATGGACGAAGAAGCCGAAAGATACTGGTGTGGTGACCGTGCCCTGGAAGATGCAACGTTGGAAAGCCTCCACAAGGTGGACCGATGACCTAGTGAGGGATGACCGTTCGTTGTGACACTTGGGGAAGGCCTACTACGGCTATACTAAGGCTAAAATGGCGATGATGATGATGTTTATTCTAGAGACCACAAAATTTTTGTTTCGTGAAAAACAAAAACAAAAATATCGGATTGCAAAAGTACACTATAATTCATATAAAACCAAGGAAAAATGTCAATATTATTTATTAATATACATTGGCTACAACATTTTGTGCACTTGCCGATTATATTAATGTGCTGTCTAATTAAAGCCAAATGATCAGATGCAAAAAATGATCGACTAGTTTGATTTGTGTTTAGAAGTTTTTTATATATTATTTTCCAGTTCCATTGCAAGTTTTTAACTAATAAAAATAGGCGTCAAGGCTAACAATATCGCAAACTAAATTATATCATATAACTTTGTTTATTAAGAAAAAAAATAATAATATTAAAAAGTATCAAATCATGCCGATCGGAGTGTACCGTACAAAAGTGCGCCTAACATAGGCGGGCCACGGAACGAAATGAAAAATCACAGATGACTTTTTTTATTGTAGCAGTCACCGCCCTAGAGAGCGGTGTAATTATCGAGAAAAGTGTTCATGATATTTATTACGGTTTGTTATTGCAATAGCAAGACTTAGATTAAGAAATGGAATATGTATATTTTTTTAAAATAAAAAATACTGTTCCTGGAATTTGTAGTTAATAATCTAAATCTACCCTATTATTATTATAGAAAGGTAAAGTTTGTTCTTTGGTTTTTATGTTTTTTTGTTTGTAGGAAGTAATCTCTGAAAGTACTGGTCCGATTGTTATTTTTTTTTATCAATACTAAGCTGCTTTATTCCTGAGTGACATAGGCTAAACTTTATTTTTTGGGTGAAGCCTATTTTTATTTTAGACAAAGATAAGAGAGAGATTTCTTGATGTTTTTTTTTGTTAAATAACATTATTTTTTAATGCTTTTATTAAAAAAAAATTGTTACTTACCTATAAGCTACTAAAAAGAACTATTTAAACTGATTTTCATTGCACGCCACACCATACAAAGAAATAGACGGCAAGCAGTCTAATTGATCAGGGGATCGGATTAAACACATATTTCAAAATCTACTTGTACAAATTACTTTTCAATACACTTGCTCATAAAGAGACTTCACTTAGGTATATAAAGGCACTTGTTACCAAACTGTGACATTTCGATTACCATTACGCACTAGTGCTATAATGTGGTTAAAACTTTATTGTTGAACCTCTCCACCGCCATAATTTTATTACATTATCGTATCAGGATGGGCGCAGGTCGTCCCCTACGAGGAAAAGAAAACAAATGGGCGCGCATATGAAAACAGATTTTTACCGCCACAAAAGTATACCAGTTTTACAGTTATTTTCTTCACAAGTGTATTGAAAAACGTCGTATGATACACGTGAGTAATTAATGATTACCGTTCTCGGCTCTCTTAAGACCCTCACCATGGCTCGGGTCTAAATACCGCCTCAACGGTAATCACTAACAGTACACACTTATATCATAATGTACTATTATCGTACTCATTGAAGTTCTATAACAATTAAATGTAAGTTCGATTTTAAATCAGCAATCAGACCAGAAAAGGAGCAAAAACAACAAACGCTTTTCTCATCGCCTGTACTATTAATTCAATTGGACGGAATAAGGCAGTCCGATACAGCGTCGCGTCGCCGTAATATTGATATTGACGACGACTGTACTTCGTCTGAGTTGCGGCGCTGCGGTGACCAGACACTTTTGCCGTCATTTATTTATATTTCTCACTGTGAAAGGGCTCACTGGGTTTTCTTCACAGTGACTGTGGAATATTGCTTTTTATATACGTTTCTGTATTGCTTTTGGTTGTGACTGTAACTGTAGAAAGTGTGAGTCTCTTGAATTTGGTTTTTTGAGTTAAGAACTGCTTGAACTTGCTATTTTAACATCAAACTTTGACAGGTTTTCGGGGTAGAGTTTAAGAAATATTCAAATTCAAATGCTTAACCCTTCAGATACCGTCAATTAGAGACACAATAGTAAGACAATAGATGCGCGGCCACCGGGTGTCGCTTGGGGATTCATGAATTAAATCGGAAATCGGGAGTTAGCTTCATTTTAAGTTTTATCGGTGTCGATGTTGACTAATAAATAAAACATGACATATTTGTTGGGGTAACGCAAGGGAGAGCCCTATGTCCAACAGTGGACGTCTTTCGGCTGAAATGATGATGATAATAATAATGTTTGTTCGTTATCATCATCATAATTTCAACCGAAATACGACCGACATACATACAATGTTTGTCGCATACAAAAAAAAATATAGATTGCTTCAGCAAATTCATTATGGTCTGTAAATAATGTCGGAAATAGAAACGTTACAAAAAATAGTTTCAATCACTTTCTATTCAATAGGATTTAGGTATAATATTGACGATAGAACCCCTCTTCTCATACACCAAGGCAAGTTGGCAATTTTAGACTTATATTGACTTCTAACTGACTCGCTAGACACAATCCTGCCTTAGCTATGAACTACAGAACGTGCAAAGATCAAATCGTCGTAGTTTTCTGTGATTTTTTATTTTTCTGTGCAACTTTCTTAATTTGTTTCTTTCATAAAAAACTTTCTTCTGAAACACAACAAAAAAAAAAATGCGAAAACCAGCTCTTCACGCGTATGTGATTACGCGTGAAGACCAAGGCAAATAGGGATTTATTTTTATATTATATTACTTGTTCTAGAAATCCTGATGTTTTTTTTTATTAAAAAAAAATGCGTAAGAAAAAAAAATCAAAACGCTTGTAAAAAACAATATCAATTTAGTCTAACTCACAAAATAATTCCCACAATTCTCAAAACAAACAGGTACAAACAATTCCAAACCGAACTGCACATAAAACTTTAATAACGCCACACTTTACGTCATTCGCAAGCTCTACGCGATTCCTTTTTTCTAACAGCAATAAAAAGGATATATAGACACATCGGTCCACTCTTGTTGAAGTGCAATAATTCCGGCAGTCACCCACAGGCGGCGCGGGTGTCGCCACTCGAAAATGAAAATATATAGCCACTCGGCACTTGAGCGCGCAACTGTACTTGTCTTGGAAAAAGGAAATGTTTTGAAGCTGTTATTTTTAGTGTATTATTTCATTAAATGTCTACTACTAACCTATTTGATAAATAACTATCATTTAAGTATATTTATTTTGAAAAAGTTATAAAAAAACACTTTCATGTGACAATTTTAGATGAGGCTGGTGTTTCCTAGCTGCCCTGAGTTTGTTTCGGTCTTTTTTTTCTGGATAGTCCCTGAGATGGAAAAACTAAACAAACTCAGAGCACACAGTCTCTTTTAAAGTCCATAAGTAATGACCAACTCATATGAGAACCATACCAATTGGTGTCTGAGATGGTCTTTTGATTAAAAAAGATCTACACAGATTGGAGTGCGGGAAATCGAACTCACGACACAGCTCAGCAGCTAATTGCTCAACCACAGTGCTTACTGTACCGTCATAATTGATACTTCAAAAATATGCATTTGTAGCTATATAATAAAGCATTAAGTGCGCGTTTGTAGCGTGCTTCTTGAGCGTAAAGTTTTTATAAAATAAAAAAGCAACAAAATATGAAAAGCGCTCACTGTGTGGAAAGGTTCAAACTTGCTTTTCATTTTCACTTCTTATACTAAAACTCAACCTAAACACGAGAAATGTTATCATAAAGAGCTAACATGAAACAAAAGCGCAAACTGTATCACTTTGCAGCGCACAAAGCGCTGCTATGCTTATTAACTTTAATTTTTAATATCCGTGCGCAGCCCGCGTAAAATTGCAATCTACCGTCGAAATAAAAGAAGGTCTACTTAACAGAATTATTTAAACCTCTTGTTTTACAAAACACTTGCAGTTTTTAGGTAAAGATGAAGATTTTACGTTGATGACAGTTTTTTTTCCAGTGCAAAATTATCAAAAAATATAACGTCAATAACGTGATGGAAAAAATAGTGCAATCGAGGTTTCGCATATTATACATGTAGTACATGATACTCCTTGGCAAGACTGTTAACAGATATCCTGGCTTTTGGCTATCTGTGACGGCCAATTAGATTCTTGTTTAAAATATCTTTTATTTCGATTTAACATAGGCCCACATGGGCACTTATAAAACAATAGAAGCTAATATACGGTTACACGAGATGAACCGGCAAAAAACTCTATGATTACTCTTTAAAAAAAAGATATAGGATAACATTGTAGACCAGTCAACGCTGTATCCAAACGCACAATAAAAAAAAAAGTGGATTGATATAGAAAGATATCAATGAATCTAAGGAGTCTACAGTGTCCTCTGTACATTATAAAAAAGAGGCTATAAAAATACCAACAAATGAGAGAAGGTATCTTGATATGTTCACCCATCCATTAATCGACCTCGATAAGCATAGCTTAACCCTAGCAACTGTTATTACTTAGAGGAGTTTGTTATTCCTTTTTCGAATCTTTATCCACCACGACTTTTAAAAGATAAAAAACTAATACATTAGTACTCTCTTACACAGATGAGTAAAAATAGCCGAAAAGGTGACACGAAAAAAACCTCTTTACTCGCCCAAAGGACTCTGTATCAATATCAACAGATTAGCCGTGCGTCGGAATCCGTCAAAAGAGCGGGAAAAACATGGAAAAACGGCGGGAAATGTTGGCAAAAAATGTAGCAACTGTCATGGCGTCGGTGTTGGTTCTCTATGAATACATTGAGTAAACGTTGTTTGGAATAAAGAATGAATAAAAGTGTGCGAAGGCACGGTTAATCATTGCTTTTGAATTCGTTTTCTTTTTGATATAAATTGGTTTTTTTTTCTGTTCGCGGTATTATTCGGCCTGTCTACTATGTCAGATATTTGTCTACCTTTTTTTCCATGAGAAATTATTAAATAACTTCTCCGTTAATTTTCTCATTCTTCGCCATTAGATTACCCATAGATTTAAATGAGTGTAAAAGTTTTTCAAAAAAAACTTCCAAAACACTACACACACTACACTACACACTGGCACTCACTTTTTTTTTTAAAAACTTTATTGTAGAATAAAGTTTATTCTATTCTATTCTCTCAGTGTGCCAGAAGCCCATATATGGGTAGATAAAAAAACATGAAATAATCTTAAACAATAATAAATGAATACACATTATCAAAAGACTTAGGTATTTTTTTATATTACTTATTTTTATTATGGAGTCGAGTGCTGCTGTGATTTTCCACGTGTATGAAACGTTCTTCAATACGCTTAAGAAGAAATAAATAAACGGGGACTGCTCGGCAAGTAGTGGCAGCTGTGCTGTGCCCAGCCTAATACAATAAATTGTAGTTGGGTGAGCCCGCGCACTTTTACGCACTAGTATGGAAAACAGTAAATTGCGTGCCTAAAATCGGTTCAGGCAGGATCGGGTTTTCAAGTAAGTGTATTTAAAACATGTATTACATGCACTCGCAAATTTCCGCTATGATATTATTGTGTAAATATCATAATATAAGTTAATATGATGAATGAGAAAAATACTGGCCAGTCAACTTCAAAAAAAGAACGCCAATATCATACTAGTTCCGATAAATCACTGTTATTATTCGATACCGCACCACAATCACTCGATATTCAAACCAGGTTCACATCATCGATGCATCATTCGGGATCTCTTCATCATATTATAAATTGACAGGCAGCGGCGATCCATCACGGAAAGCCACAATACACAGTTTTCGCATTAATGCAATGGCGGGAAAAATATTATTTTCATTTCGAAGGCAGACGGCTTGATAAGAACTCCATTACAGATCCGACTCGAGCTGTTTGTTTTTTAGTGTTTTTTTTTTTATGGAATTGCTAATTATACAGATATGTAACTGGAATTGTGGGTAGTGGGAAATAATTAGATAGGTGCTTACTTAATTTTTTCTGCTTCCTTCGCTTTTGTGGCCTATGGTAGTAATGTATTTGGTTTTTCAGTAAATTAATTTTCTTGATCGGTTCTTTTTTATAACGATTCAATTCCAGACAATACGCACATAAACAAGCATTCCCAATATATACACAACACTAGTTTATATGATGGTGACTTTTCTTGCTCTACGGCGGAGCGTGAGGGCATGCCAGACTTTTACTGACTAAAACCCAGTAGATAATTGTTATTTTAGTTAAACAGAAAAAAGTAAATTATCTGCAATTGTTTTTTTTTAAGTAATATAAATAAACGAGTGCTTGATTGCAATCCCACCTGATGCAAGGTACAATGCAAGCAAAAAGCAGTGGTACAATGGTTGATGGTGAGGCGTACAAGTATATTAAAAGCCTGTTCACTCTAGCCTTGAAGACACCTAAATAATAAACCTACGGAAAGACCGCTGAAGCAAAGTTATTTGATGAATTCCCACCCACGTAAGAAAAAAAAGAAAACTACACACACAGCCATCGTTCATATTTTTAATTTACAACCGTTCTTTTAGATAGATAATGTTGGCGTGAACCTCATGAATACATTTGGTTAATGCCGCACGGTCGAAGGGAGAAACTGAATTAATCTGAAAAGCAAATTGAACAGAAACGTGAAGAACACACTGTTACTGTTCCAATCAGGAGTTTAACTTTTGTCTTCTTGAATTTTTCTGTTATTTTTCTTAAAAGAGTATTTTTGCTAAAGTTTCACAGTTCGGCACAAATATTATGAGATATTCGCGTAACGGAGTTGATATTTTACCGTAAAGAAATATTCGTTAGTCATTTTTTTTTATTTAAAAAAAGTAGATATAAAATTAGGTAGTAATATTACTAATTACAAACAACTACATAAATGTCATCATCATCATTACAGCCGTTACACGTCCACTGTTGGAAATAGGCCTTCCCCAAGCATCGCCACAACGAACGTTCCTGTGCGTCTCGCATCCATCGGTTTCCCGCAACCTTCACCAGGTCATCAGTCCACCTTTTTGGAGGTCTTCCAACGCTGCGTCTTCCGGTACGCGGTCGCCTTGGAGTGACCTTTCGGCCCCAACGACCATCTGTTCTGCGAGTAATGTGCCCATTACCACTTAAATAAATGTGATTACAATAAATTAAAAAAAAATAATAATAAAACCCTACGCTAATTGAAACTAACTAAAATATGGCGTCAAAAAACTCTACATAATTTGTATGTAAATGCTTGTAAGGTAAGAAAGGCGTTTGTGAGTGGGTATGTATCAAACAAACTTTCACTTAACAGATTTGTCGAAATTCAATCCTTAAAAGGGGTTGAAAAGAGGTTTTATGCAAGCGAAATCTTGACATAAGCTAATCGATAATAGAATAGATTTATAAATTTATCTGGAACTGACAAAACCCAAAAAATCAGCATTCCCATTCAACGTGGCAATGTGCCCAAAGTTTGGCATACATTGCATACATGCATCTGGACACATTTCCGGGTGACAGGTATGTGGACGAGTTCTTCGACGCCTGAGTTTACATTATGTTTAGTTGTGTATATTTGTACATAGGTTTAATGTTTAAGTTCCTTTAGTGCTTACATAATATATAAATAACAGTACTGTAATGAATAATTAAATAACCTTACTTTAAAAAAAAAATAAAGAGAATTCAAGTCACATTTAACAGTAAACCTCTATATTGTTTTGCTTCGTTTTTATTACAAGCTTTTATTTAGTTTCACCTGTCCTGTGTCTGTCATCAAATCTTGCAAATTAAGTTTGGCCCACTTCCAAATTACCGATTAAGCTGAAATTTTCCGTGCATGTGTAAATCAGATGACAATGCAAAATTTTTATGACATCTGATCTGATGATGAAACTGGAAGGTGGCTATAGGAAGTTGGTAGTTAAACGACACAACCCCATTGAGTTCGGGCTCGTATAATTCGTCTTGACGAGTATTAATTATATAGTTATACCGAGCTATAAGAGGTTGCTATGAAAAAATTATTTTCATTAAAAGCTTGTTCATGTTACACACGATCGTCACGTCTCAATTACTTTCCGCTACAAGCACAAAATTCTAAAACATGTTTCAACATGAATGATTAAATTTGTCGGCCATAGCTGCAAGTACCGTGGGCTCCCCTGGGTCAACACTTCGATGCACTTCCTCGGGTGGAGTTCAATTGAAATTCGCGAGCAACTTTCGTCCCTTGAGACTTTGTATTACATTCTGACGTGTGAGTATATGCTTTGAATTTGATCAGAAATTCTAAGTTGAGTCGATTTTGAAAGTGTAAAGTTTGCTTTCGGACGTAAATAGGTATTTTTTTTTTATATTGAAGTATAAAATATTAAGCAAAAGGTTTTTTTTTTTGGAAGATGGAATGGAATGGCAGCCTTAACAAAGCAGTGGCACATAAACGGCTAGGTGAGTTTTTGGCGGGATTTTTTGTGAACTTCAGTAGATGTTTTAATTAAATTATTTGCAAATTGTTTCCTAGTAGATTTTATATTATAAACACTGTAAATTATTTTATTTTACAATTTGACATGTTTTATACAGACTTTTTATTAAAAACCATTATAATTACTTATTAAGTAATACAAACAAAAGAAGATTTTGTATTATACCTAAGATCAAGTATTAGTTACTGTTTTAGTGCACATAAAGTTTATCCTATTTTATTCTCTCATCATCTTTGTCATCGTCATTTCTGCAAAAATACGTCCACTGTTGGCCATAGGCCCTCCCCAAGTGTCGCCATAACGTCCTGTGCAACTCTCACTAGGTCATTGGTCCACCTTATGGAAGGTTTACTTATCTCATGCTACGTCATTACCGTAACCAACAAAAAAAGAAATTCTAAATCGGTCCAGACGTTTTAACCGAGGAACATAAAAATAAAATAAAACAAAGAATTGAACGAACGACAAATAGAGAACGTCTTCCTTTTTAAATTGGTGGTTAAAAAGCGTAACCACTTAACGATAAAACTCCTAAAAGACATAGTACAGACAAAATACACACATTCCGCCTGAAAACGTAATAGACCAGAAAACTAATTCACATGTATCACAGTAAGGCGAAAAGTCCACAAATCTCTCGCCCAAACGAATGATCCAGCAGCGAAACGTACAGAACCCGCTAGTTAATCAGTCAGTCGAGACGAGAGGATCTCTAAATCATTTATAAGAACGCCGTAGCCTTAGCGACGAGGAGAATTCTTCTTGTCTTAAGTAAATAAAAATCCAATCAGAGGCAAATCCAATTTTCATTCCGTTTCTCGTCGGATTCACTCGGGATTCTAGCCCGGGCTCATTTTTTACGCTTTTTTTTTGTACTTTTTCACACTATTTCGTTTCGTTACGCCTTCGGGCTGGGTGCAGGTTTGTGAGCATCTTGATTGTCGGTTTTAAGGGGCTTTAGTTTATATTTTATGGACGATGTTGGTTTTGGTTTCTGGTTTTACAATTGTTATAATGGCTAAAAGCCATTGTGTCAAATATTATAAAAAAATAGACATAAAAATTTAACTTTGACAGTCCGTTATCTTCGGTTTTACTTTCAAAGAGTTACATACTCTTTGAAAGTAAAGCGTTCTATTTACTTTTACCATTGGAGTAGAAAATGAAAAGATGTTTCTTGAGATTTACTTTGATACTAACAAATTCTGTAAGTTTAATAGAAGATTCTCACTAATAAAACCACAACTGACTAAAATATAGCTTAGGTGTTAAATAGCCGGGGCTGCTGAAACACGCTCACCTCCTTCTGCGAAACAGTTATGCTACCGAAGGAAGCGACCGCACGCGTGAAAATACGGATTTCCAATTACTTCTAGCCAAGTTACAACCGTTTCGCTTACGTCGAACGCTTGTTAACTATTCATCTCTATCATCAGCCTTTTTAATGTTCCCACTGCTGGGACTCAGGTCTCCTGCATGTCTAGGAGAGAGAATGGGCCGTATTCCGCCACGCGGGCCCAGTGCGGGATGGTGGATGTTCTATTCGATGCGTTAAAAACTATTGCAGATTAGCAACTTGGCTAGGGGTACGGGACCCTGACCCCTATCTCCAGTCACAGTGAAGGTCACATGTCTTCGAATTTTTGGTTCTAGGACGTTTCCTCACGATGTTTTCTTTCATCTTTTTGAGAGCAGCGGTGATGACTTAAATTACACAAAGTAATGAGCTTGGCTGGGTTTGGCCACCACTGCATAGTACACTTTTGAATTATTGCCATGACAAAAACCAGACAACTCAATAATATATCACATTTAAATAACAATCGAAGCTCGGACTGAAGGAAAACCCGCGAAAATCAGTTTCATACAATCTGGACACGGATAATGTAAAATCGGAATGGACAGTTGACATGAGATACTGTTATTCAATAAGAAAGGATGTGGGTAGAATTGATTTGAAAATATGGCGCTGAACTTTTGAAGAAAGTAGATTTTGTGTGCAAGCCTTGCTTTAAATATGACTTCAAATTTTGTTTAGAACAGAACTTTTATTAGGTAGTTGAAATAAACAAGTTTTTAGGGTTCTATACCCAAAGGGTAAAACGAGACCCTATTCACACCGCTGTCAGTCTGTCGGTCTGTCAGTCTGCCATCAGGCTGTATCTCATGAACTGTAATAATAAGGTACTTAGTAAGGCCCTAACATAATACCAGCGCTGCGTTATCTATCTCAATAGATATCGCAGCATATGCTGAGTTAGGCGCCTTTTTTGACCTTACACAGATTTTTAAGTTGTCTTTTTGTTTTTCATACGAAATAATATGTATTTTCTTTTTTATGTATCCTAACCCAACTGTTTTAAGTTAAAATGTATGTGTGAGGTAAAAATAAACGGTTTTTCTTTTTCTTTCTATACAAAAATAAAAATATTTAATTTAAACGTTCTAAATATTACGAAGCCTATGCGTAGCAAACGATAATACAATAGCGGAGGGTAGCTGAACATGAACTTGTCCTCTTTACGAGCAGCCCTCACTAGTCGGTCGGTCGATGCGCTTGCTTCGCGTCATACATGTTGTTGTAGCGGAATTCGGCAGCGAGGACGTTATTATCTTTAATGTCGAGTACACAGAAATGGTGCGTATGCTTGCTAGGTGTAAAGTAACTATGGCGCAAAGATCCCAATTTTTGAGTCCATTCAGATGTTGTCTATTTTTTTTATTTTTCTAACATCATTTCATGTTACTTCTCTATTTCACCATTACATCAATACATACGTCGATCTATTCCAAACTTTCAAACCGTATCCTCTTTTTCGCCTCCAAGCATTCTACCCTAAGCCGTTTCGGAATGAGAATCCATTATGTGTTATTTATGGAGTGGCTGGCGCAAAATATTTATCTGTGTCGATTTTCGATAATGCGTTGGACGCACCCCAGCGCCATCGGGCGGCGAGCCTTGGACGTCACGGAACCCACAGGAAATGAAATCGGATTCACTCCTCCTCGCTGCCTTTTGTAAAATATTATTATAAGGTATATAAATAACAATAATGGAGGTTGGATTTTTCAGGGTGTCTTTCGTGTGGACAGGTTTTGGTGAGTTCAGTTTCTAGTTATATAGTTTGACTGTTTACGAATTGTTTGAAGGAGTTACCAACTGTAGGAACACTGCGGGTTTTAGTCAGTAATTGTCTGACACTTTACCTGCTTTACCAAGAGCGAGAGAAATCATTTTTTTTTACCGTGATAAATAAAAAAAATAAACAAACAGGTCAAGATAATGAGTCGGACCGTGCCCAAGTCTTCGATGGCGCGCACTGTTTCAGCAACAGCAGGGGCCCAGGAAGGAACAGGAGTGGGTTTTTAGTTAGTGTAACTTTGATACTATCTCCCGCTCCGCCCAAAGCCGGGGGATTTCATTACATGATTTTCCACACGAAAAAAAAATGTAATGAGCAGCCTTTTTTAAATACTTCCACTGCTGAAACTCAGGCCTTCCCTCGCAGAGAAGGAATGGGCCAATTTTTAGTTATATGGCATACCGGTTTTCTAACTGGGTTTGAACAGGTTTGAACCTACGACCTTCAAGTCGTCGGGGCTTACTACTTTTTTGGGTTTAGGTAGGAAATTATCCAAAGACTTTTCCTGCTCTAGGGTGGAGCGTGAGGGCAAGTCAGACTTTTGTTGACTGAAATCTACTTCTACACTAAGGATATGGCCGCCATGGTCCACGTTCAGTTGTCCGCATAGGACTAAGTGCGGAAACCATACTCAGACATGAAACATAATCCACTACTACATATGTTCCTTCTTTGCCTTCCGTTTTAGGATCTCGTTTGTTCAGTGTCTGGGTGTAATTTATCTATAACCTAGCTTTTGCCCGCGGCTTCGCTCGCGTTAAATTCGGGGTATCACGGTTCCCCTTTCGGCTTATTTTTTCCTGTCATCTTCAACAAATATCGTTAATGTACACAGAAATAAATACAAAAACTTAACAAATTATATACTACGAGTAAAACCCTTCCACGAGAATCACGCTATCGAGTGGTGAAAACCGCTTGAAAATCGGTGCAATAGTTTTTGAGTTTATCGCGAACAGACAGACAGACAGACGCGGCTGACTTTGTTTTATAATATGTATTGATGTATGTATTTAGAAAATATATAAGTAAGAATGTTCATCAGTTGTCTAGTACTCATAGCATAAGCTCTTAGTTTGGGACTAGATGGCTTTCTATAAAAGTTTTGGAACATTACATTTCTAAAAATATCCTTTTCAAATCACAATTTGCGAGTCATTTACCGAAAAAATAATACAGGTATTGTACCGCAGTTATACCGGTATGCATTTCAATAATATCCGTTGTGTGGTAGACAGGAAATGAGTACCGTATCTGAACAGTCAATGGGATGAGTTTAATATGATTACGTGAACGTTTCGACGGATTAGCTCGTTTTAGGTGATAGCTAGCGAGTTGGTTTGAATTGTGATCCAGTAACGTAACGTGTGAGAGATTTTTGATGAACGGGTGAATTTTGGAGAGGATAGTGTTATATTGTTTCTTTTTTTTGTTAGCAATCATCTTATGACATCTCCCGCTCTTGGGTGAACCGGGAGGGCGTTGGCGGTGTTAGACTTTTAGTAGTATATATTTCACGGAGACACCATGAGGGCGCTACCAGTCGCCGCTACCAACAAAATGTACACATCTCTATAGAGAAAAACTCACCTGGTGTACGATTGGTGATGGTTGATTCCGATGGTTCGGGTGACAGCTGTCGGATTTATACAATGTAGCTACCTATCCTTTTCTCTTATCTTGAAGATGCATAATTTCGTCCTGCTGTCGTCTGACCCATGCTATGTAAAAAAGACTTAAAACACTAAAGTAAAACTGTATCGATTGCCTTTTAAAATTAAAATAATTTAAAACAATATGGCCACTCTTTAACTAAAAATTAGTACCAAAAAACACATCTACATCGAGAAGGAAGCACAACAAAGTTATAGATTACACATCCGTATGTTCCATAGTCATTATCCTACCTTAAAAAAAACTCAATTAACTCACCACCCATTACTAACAAAAAACACGGCAAAGAAAAACCCATAAAACTAACACAGCCTTCATCAAAACTTCGCAGTTCCAGACTTGCGCAGTCAATTCCGCTCTTTGAGAAATATTTTCTACCATCCCGCCTATTAAAAGCTGACTGAACCAGTAGATTAAAAAACATATTTTCATTCCGGCTACCAATTTACCGGAGGTAACTTTTTCGCTGTACCTGTATTAAAAGCTTAGTACCGGTTTTACATCTGCCCTCATTCACCACTCAATTTTCTCTAGTATCAAGGCATATTTCAACGGTAACAAGCCAGAGGGATTGGTTAAAAATTGCCCGTCATGTAGTCTATAAATTTGGACGCTTAGCCACGCCAACGAAATGGATATTGCATATATTTTATGCGGGCGCTTCTTACTTTAAAATACGTTTTTCGGTTTTAAGAGAAGTGAGAATGTGTGAGATAGTGTTGGTTTTTTGTTATACTTTTATTTTTTTTGACGTGAAAAAACGAATACAATTATTGAAAACATAATTTGGTAAGCAAACTTAAGTCTCTTAATTAAATAAAACTTTTTTTTTAGAAAATTTCATGAAAATTAACTTCTAAAAAACCAAACAAAATTGTTCAATTACTTTAATTTAGGAAGCCAATGTTTAAAGTTTTTTTTTCTCCTCTTAAATTAACTGTTAATTTATGTTTCTTCAGTTTTTAGTTTTGTACCGGTATGTGTGTTACGAAATGGTGATTAAAATAGACAGACACGCAACTATAGCAGTAATGGGCGAATTTCTACCATGCATTGCAGAATT
The DNA here is from genome assembly GCA_949319445.1 of Mythimna lalbum. NCBI lineage: Eukaryota > Metazoa > Arthropoda > Insecta > Lepidoptera > Noctuidae > Mythimna > Mythimna lalbum. Next base: position 9,371,147 of record OX439357.1, on the reverse strand, counting down.
TCCCTGTCCATCTCCGATATTCTCCATCAGATCTCTACAAAATTTAAACGGGGCTACTTCAAAAAAATATTGAAACATAAAAGGTTTTTTCATAAAAATTGAAGGAGAAATTGGTGAACTTACAAAAAATTACAGTTATAGGTGTACACACAAACATACAGAATCACTTACCGAATCTAGTTTAGTGGCATTCAGAAAAGAAAGTAAAGCTCCACATACCTCTGTTGAAAAGAGAAGATACTCTGACCAGACGGGTATTCGTCTGATCTGGGCAACTGCCCGAGAATTGATTTCGGATCGTTGTTTATTCTTAAATCGCGTGGAGAGACATCACTCGACATACCGCAGCCTTGGAGGCAAACGACGGCGGCACGCCGCAGGCCTGTTCATCAACAGCCACGACCACTCTGACAAGAGTGCCCGACTAAATAGAAGAAGAAGAAGAAATCGCGTGAAGAACTCTGATAGCACGATGCAGGATTTATTTATTTATTTAAACTTCATGTACAGTAGTGGTACATAGGCGGACTTAATGCAACAAGGCATTCTCTACCAGTCAACCTTTGGGTTAAAAAAGACAACACTGTGGTAGGTTTGCACAATAAACAAAAAACAGATACTACAACCGGAAAAATATAAAATAAGTTATTTATAAAAAGATTGCATGTAGCGGAGATGAGAATGTTAAGATGGATGTGTGGTGTGACGAGAATGGATAAAGTGAGAAATGAGTATATTAGGGGAAGTTTGAAAGTGGCGCCGGTGACTGAAAAGTTGAAAGGGAATCGTTTGTCTTGGTATGGTCATGTAAAAAGGAGAGATGAAACGCATGTTGCTAAAAGAGTTATGAATTTACATGTGGATGGATGGAGAGGGAGAGGGAGGCCAAAGAAAAGATGGATGGATTGTGTGAGAAGTGATATGAATGAAAAGGGAGTTAGTGATAGCGTGACGAGCGACAGGACAGAATGGAAGAAAAAAACGTGTTGCGCCGACCCCAAGTAAAACGGGATAAGGGCAGGAAGATGATGATGATTTATAAAAAAATAAAATACACAAATATGCTAAATACATAATACATTAATCCCCGAGCGACACCCGGGGGCCGCGCGAATTTCATCGCGCCATTAAGATTATCGCAGCTTTCATTAACTTTTCAAAAATCTAGCCTCTTATTGTTAGATGTTTAACATGTGATGTCATATTCCTGTCCTATTCCTTTTTCTACAATTTGTGTAAGTTTGAAAATGATGCGCTTTTTTGACGGCGACTGAGTGGAATTGATTTGGCCAGCCATTCATTAAATCGCTGAGGGGATCTCGTAGTTTAGTTCATATATGGTGCCATAGAAACGCTACACTAGTACCCTACTGTGGCCTCGCTGTCTACCGAAGCTTTTGACATTTGCAACTGTAAACAAACTCCACTTAAACATAAGTTTTTTTCAATACAACAATAGCTGGTTGTAAAGCCCTCATGTCATGCGCACACATTTTTGTCCACGTTTCATCTAGCGAGGAGCATTGTGCGAGAGCGATGCACGCTTATCTTTAATGTTTTGTACGTCATGCACAGTGCACTACTGCGTACTTGTCTGTTGAGTATTTCCTTGCCAAAAATAAAATACGCATTGTTTTGTACAAGATTTAGAAAGACAAATCATCTTTTCAAATAAACGCTTATGATTTATAACATTAGCTTAGTACTTAGTATATCTTCTTTTTAGTGTGTCGATCACAAAAAAAGTAATAATAATAATAATAATCCACAACTATCACACAACGCTGTCTATGTCTAGTCAAAGCTTGTGTTATGAGTACTAGACAACTGATAAACATACTTATATATTTCTAAATACATACATATTATAGATAAATTAATAAGACACATACATATTATAGATAATTACAATAAGAGTTTTTTTTGTGTCGTAACAACAAAACTGTTTTAAGACACTTGTGCTTTATCCAAAAATGTCAGGATTCTGGGCTTATGCCAAATTTCAGGATTCTGGGTCAACGGGAAAGATCCTATGAACTTTGATCCCTCGAGAGTCGAAATATACACTTTTTTTTGGGAAATAAAACGGCTGTATTTTTTTCTTTCGTTAACTTAGAACTTTTTATTTTACACAGCTTCAAGGAGCCGCAGACTTGAGTATACAGGGTCATTTTTAAAACACTAACAACCTTGTAGGACTGTATTACTAACACCATAAACAACAACGTTTGTTCTATAAGTTTTTACAAAACATAATACATTTACCAAAAACAATCCTTCAATATTTCATAGTTCTATTTGGCGCAGGTGCTTGACGTGATGCTAGCGCATCAAGCACCCCCACCGACGAACCCGTTTCCCCTTCACTATTGTACTATCGCTTGTTTCGTGTAGACTTTGTAATATTTAGAACATTAATTAAATTATTTTTATTTTTATATGAATATATGATCAATTTTTAAAAATCATAGAACAAAAGTGGTTGTCTATGATGTTAGTAACAAAGTCCTGAGACAATGCCAGTGTTTTACAAATAACCCAGTATAGTTTTAATTTCAACTTAACACCTTCACGGATTCCCAAGATAAAGGGCTTTGACAAACAGACAAATAGACAGACGGACAACAAAGGGATCCTATAAGGGTTCCGTTTTTTCATTTTGAGGTACGGAACCCTAAAGAGGCTGGACAAGCTCCTTATCTAAATAATTAATTCCCACCAAACAATGCAATCTCTAAATCCCTTGTAATTCCGCCTAATTATCGAAACTTTTCTCGTAAAATCCGGCAAGTAACATCATTAGCTGGACTCATTAAGGCGACGATCTTGCTAACTGCGATGGACGTCGGGCCGAGCGCGTAAGTGCACCTTAATGTAGTTATGTGTTACTCCCCCTTAAGCGGTTTTAGCTGTGTGTGTTTGGGATCTTTTCTCAGAAGATTATAAGTAAGTAAGATAACTAGACGTTAGTTTAGAGTTAGGTTAGAGTTTACTACGCTAAAGCGGTAATCTCTGAAAGTACTGCTCCGATTGCTAAAAATTTTCACCGATAAAAAGCTGCTTTATTTCTGAGTGACATAGGCTCTATTATTTATTTTACGCGGGCAAAGCCACGGGCACTCGTGACCCGTGTCCTTCTGTTACTCTTTGCGTTCTAGGACCGCTAGTGCCTCTACTGGGCCCCAGGTTTGCTGACATTTGGACTGGTGATTTGGACTGGCCTGTTGGTCTAGTGGTTACTGGCCCTGACTGCTATGCTGGAGGTCGTGGATTCGATTCCAACCCAGGACTAATGTTTATGTGAAGAGCATGATCATTTGTTTTGAGTCTGGGTGTAATTTATCCATAATATGTGTGTATTTAGAAATATATAAGTATGTTTATCAGTTGTCTAGTACCCATAACACAAGCTCTGCTTAGCTTGGGACTAGACGGCGTTGTGTGATAGTTGTGGAATATTATTATTATACTACGCGAAAAGAAAACCACGCGCCATCAACGACTTGGGCTCAGTCCGGACGGTTTCCGGAAGGTCGAGTGACGAGCTACCCATTGCTCGTTGTCATTAAGCTCGTATCTACGGCTGGTAATCGTCTTGTGACTTCTGACGCCCGGGGACTCCTGTATTCTGAGACAAGACTCCTAGACCCGGAACAACTAATGTACGGGAATCGAACTCGCGACACGCAGCGCAGCAGCTAATCGCTCAAATATTGCGCTAATCGTGCCGTCAATACAGATTGAACCGTATAGCAAGTAAACATAATTATATTGTTTTGTTTCCAACACGCTTTGTCAATTATTATCTATATGGTAACACCAACTCCAGCAGGGAATTCCACTCCTAAGCTGTAAACACGATGAATGTGTTTCCAAAATATTTTAAGCTAAAGAAACGTTTTAATCTTTAGTTGTGTGGCAGTTGATTTTGATTAATGACTGCAATAATCTTCTAAATAAATGAAAGGAGAAACTAACTGACTGACTAACTGATATATCATACTTTACATTAGCATAGTATAGTCGGCCTTATAATGTCCCCACTTTTGGGACTCAGGCCTCCTCTCTAGGAGAGGGAATGGGCCGTAATTCACCACGCGGGCCCAGTGCGGATTGGTGGATGTCACATGTCTTTGAATTTTTGGTTTCCTTCACCGTTTTGAGAGCAGTGGTGATGTAATAAATTATTTATAGTAATGCGCCTTTTTTTACGGTGGGCAAAAATCATGTTATGAGAACCCCTGCTTTTGGGTGGAGCGGGAGATAGTGTCAGACTCTTACTGACTAAAAACCCACCCCGTTCCTTATAGCCTCTTCGTACCGGGGCTCGAGTTTCCTTTCGAATAACCCTGGCCCCAGTAGGCTTCGACCCAGCTGGCCCTGTTGCTGATAACTCCTTGAGGCGCGTGGGAACAGAGCGCGCCGTCGACGTCTTGGGCTTGGTCCGGACAGTTACCGGACGGTCGGACAATCCATGGCTCGCCGTCCGCAAGCCCGATAGTAATGCGCCTGACATTATTAAAGTGTTTTGGTTGGTACCTTTAACGTCTGACTGCGGGTTTTCCATTTGTTCTGTTCTTGTTTTTCCAGTTACCTTGTTTATTTCGGCATCCTGAAGATCTTGTTTCATACTTTTCAGCATCCTTTTCTTTGTCATAGTCGAGTTTTTATATATTAGAATTGTGGGTAACTTGATACTTGATATAATTCAGGCTTTGTTTCATCGCAATCAGTTGACTATACCGAAATATATACTCGTACTACTAGCTTTTGCCCTCACGGCTTCGCTGTCGATCTTCCCTACTCTACCTTACTTTACCCTACTCAACCCTACACTACTCTACACTACTCTATTCTACTTTACTCTACACTACTCTACCCTACTATACCCTACTCTACCCTGCTATACCCTACTCTAGCCTACTCTACCTTACACTACACTACTCTACACTACTCTACCCTACTCTACCTTACTCTACCCTACTCTACCCTACTCTACCCTACACTACTCTACACTACTCTATTCTACTTTACTCTACACTACTCTACCCTACTCTACCCTACACTACTCTACACTACTCTATTCTACTTTACTCTACACTACTCTACCCTACTATAACCTACTCTACCCTGCTATACCCTACTCTAGCCTACTCTACCTTACACTACACTACTCTACACTACTCTACCCTACTCTACCCTACTCTACCCTACTCTACCCTACTCTACCCTACTCTACCCTACTCTACCCTACTCTACCCTACACTACTCTACACTACTCTATTCTACTTTACTCTACACTACTCTACCCTACTCTACCCTCCTCTACCCTACTCTACCCTACACTACTCTACACTACTTTATTCTACTTTAGTCTACACTACTCTACCCTACTATACCCTACTTTACCCTGTTATACTCTACTCTAGCCTACTCTACCTTACACTACACTACTCTACACTACTCTACCCTACTCTACCCTACCCTACACTATTCTACACTACTCTATTCTACTTTACTCTACACTACTCTACCCTACTATACCCTACTCTACCCTGCTATACCCTACTCTAGCCTACTCTACCTTACACTACACTACTCTACACTACTCTACCCTACTCTACCTTACTCTACCCTACACTACCCTACTCTACCCTACACTACTCTACACTACTCTATTCTACTTTACTCTACACTACTCTACCCTACTCTACCCTACTCTACCCCACTCTACCCTACTCTACCCTACTCTACCCTACACTACTCTACACTACTCTATTCTACTTTACTCTACACTACTCTACCCTACTAAACTTCACATAAACCATCTACTAAATAGTCCGAAAAAAACCTAAAAATTTGGTTTGGATAGGTGAGCCCGTTCTTGAGTTATAAAATAACAACGAAAAGTGGTATTGATTTTTATATATATAGATATTCATTGACTGCTAGACGGTACAAAGTTCGCCGGGTCAGCTAGTTGTTAATAAAGTCTTTACCGACTAAATAGTAATAAATCTATAAACCAATGCAATATGCTCATTCATTATCATGTAATGGCACATTAATAATTGGTATTTACTCATAAATTATTTGATAGTTAAATGCGTGTTTAATTACAATCGACGAATTATCGCTAAATATATGAATCCAAATTAATTTCGGGAACTGTTCGTATTGGTTATAATACCGACAACAGAGTCCAAATATAATTGATGCGTACATCTATCCGATTGTGTACTGTCGGTAATAAAAGTGATTAATGCAATTGTTCATTATTAAGAGGGTCCTTTTCCACTCACCTATCGTAAACATCAACAATGGTTTAAAAGCTTGTTACTTCATCTAACGCAATCCAACGCGATATTTGACGAAAAAGCAACGCAAAAAAAGAGAGATAACGCCTGAAAACTCTGTTAGTATTCGGTAATTCCGAGATTTACTCGAATATTTCACAAAACTTGCTCCAGGAAATAGCTGTTTTTTTAACCCTTATAAGTTTTGAAAAAAGTTGTCATTTAGAATCTTAATAAAATTTGCAAGGCTTCTATAGTTTTAATTTTTTTACTTTTTTTTAATTTTTAGGCAAATTATGAAGTGTCAATGTTCATACAAAATAGGAGATTTTCAGAGGTCTTTACTGTAATCCAGTAAAGACCTCTGAAAATCTCCTCTCTAATTTGTGTTTTTACACAAATTTAGAAATTGATTTCTATAGAAGCCTAGATAATATCCACAAGATACTGGGTTTCCAAAATATCTAATGAAAAATGTGTAATAACGTCATAATCAGTTATGAGCGGTTGTATGAAAAACAGTGAAAATCTGTTTCGTGATGCACACCCTTAAGCTAAATTGTGTAATTAGGTAATATTATATAGGTACATTTATTTCTAAGTTGCTTTTGCCCGCGGCTTCACCCGCGTATATAAAATATAGCCTATGTCACTCAGGAATAAAACAGCTTTCTATCGGTGATATAATTTCAGCCATCGGATCAGTACTTTTAGAGATTACCTACTACAAACAAAAAAATTAACTTTACTTCTTTATTATATATGTAGGTATTCATAGTGTGGATAACAGATTTATTCAGAATTTAAAATTAGTCTTATTATAAAGGCGAAAGTTTGTATGTATGTTTGTTATTTCTTCACACTCTGGTTGCTGAATGGATTTGGATGAAAGGTACAGGGTGGACTTAATCCTGGATTAGCACTAGTTTATGGTGAGACTCACCTGATGGTAATCAGTGATGAAATCTTTGATGGTGAGGCACAGTGGCACACTAGTTTATATGGAACCTATTCTCTCTAGCCTCAAAAACCCCTAAATTCGGACGGGAAGATCACAGCAGGCAAATAGTTCCAGTTCTTCGATGTACGCGGTATAAATGATGGGCAAAACACTTAATCCGGACCGTAGCGGACCCCTAGCGGTTTTTATCCCGGGATAAAATTTTAGTTTGACGCAGGCCAAGTCGCTGGCAGCATCTACACAGTACACTAAATTTAATCTTACAGCATGCTATTATGCTGAGCTGAGGCCTTTATTACTCCTTTTTTGTTTTGTTTAATATTATGGTATTTTCGTTTTTTATAATGCCAATTAACGCATTTTTTTCTCTTTTTTATCATCTAATGATTTATGCATAATCAAACCTTTATGTCGCCTCAGAAGAAAGAAAGAAAAATAATTTATTTGCACGCATAGATACACACAGGCCTCCAACAAGGTGGACCGACCATCTGGTCAGGGTCGCGGGAATCCGATGGATGCGTGACGCACAGGACCGGTCGTTGTGGCGACGCTTAAGGGAGGCCTATGTCCAGCAGTTGACGTCTTTCGGCTGATATCATGCTGATGATACACACTGTAAAAACCAAATTTTAGACAAAAAAGAAAAAAAACACTGACATAATGTGTGTCTCAGTTCGGCTCGACGTCCGTATGCCACTTCAGGGACCCAGCAGAATACCAGCGTCAGGTATATTTGCCTGACACATGCTGAGTTGGGCTCCCATTTGATGCAGCCGTGAAGCGCACACCGCACTATGCTACTATTATTATTATTATTATTTTGTTTGTTTCACAAAATAAGTACCTAAGTTTAATGAAGGTTCTCGCTAAATTTATGTTTGTGATTGTTAACATTTTTATTTTATTTTTTGTTAATTTATGTGCTTATTTTTGTAATTTTATTGTGCTTGTGTAATATTACTTGTTTGCTTTTCTGTTTGCATCAAATAAATTCTTTATCTATCTATCTATCTATCTATCTATCTATCTCACGGCTGCGTCAAATAGGACCAGTTCAGCAAAAATGCCTGACCGAGTATGTTTCACTGTTGTGTTCGACTATACCTTGATAGTTTAATACTATTATAATAAACGTGCAATTCAAAGATAACAGAAGTAATTATGGACATAATTCAGTTAATTAATGAGTACATAAAATTTTGACTTTTAGAGGTAGATTTTTTTAGATGGGAAATCATCCAATGGTTTCTCATGCTTTTGGGCGAAGCTAGAGGTCGTGTTAAACTTTTACTGACTAAAACCCCCTCCTGTTCCTACTTTACCTTCGTTCCAGGGCCCCGGGGTACACTACACAACCCTTAGCCCCAGTAGGCTTCGACCCTGCTGGGCCCTACGGTTTGCTGATATGACGAAGCCGGCTAGGACTGATTGACACCTGTTAGGGTTGCAGGGTCTTTTGAAAATGATAATCGTACCGTACATTTACAAAGAGCTGAGGTAGACCTCAGATCTCGCAAAGGTACGATTATAGGTATTTTGAATGCATTTACTATAGCTTCAGGGATAGTTGGCATCAGGAAATTATTCTTGCTAGCGCGTGGTGATTAATCTTCTTGGCTTTAGGTACGCAAAGAGGATCAGGTATTATAATTTCTATTACATTAACTTATACCTGATATGCTGGATAACGTGTGTTTGTTTTGTGATTTCATTAAAAAAAAAAAATGTAAGCTTTAATAACTTTATAAAAATGTTATTTACTCTTAAATAAAAAGAGGTGTTTTTGGTTTGTGGGAGGTAATCTCTGAAAGTACTGATCCGTTTGCGAAAAGTTTTTTCGCCGATAGAAAGCTGCTTTATTCTTGAGTAACTTAGGCTATATTTTAAGTATATGGGCGAAGTCGCGGGGAAAAGGTAGTCTTACATTAAAATATGACACAATAAAAAGACAACGAGGAAGCGAACGCCAGCGTCCCATTGTCTTTCTGTTGTGTCTCTAATTATCTCGATTGAAGAGTTAAGGTATTGAATGGGCTCGTCATCATTATGGCGGTAAGTCCCCTCTTTGAGGAGTAGCTGGAAAGACGTCACGACGTCTTCACTTTCCGCATGACGCAGATCCTCACCAGACATGGGCATACGGTGGTGGTGTGCCTTCTTGGGCAGACCACCTTCGTGTTAACAACAACCTCGACAACGACCTCTCGTGTCGGGCCATGGTCAGGCCATTGTCCGGAGCGAGGGCGAATAGCAGTTAGTCACTCCTACAAAGCACTAATGCTGGCGAAAGAGGCGGCCGTTTGCATGAGGGCCTTCTTCACGTCCTAGCCGCCGGGATCCCGACGAATGGCAGACAGTGACTCCTTCTGCGAGTCAATAATGCTTGCGAAAGAGGCGTACACACGCATAAGGGAATGGCCTTCACGTCCTAGCCGCCGGGATGCCGACCCCGATTTCCAGCCACCATGGACGTGGGCTTGCAGACGGCAAGCAATGGGTACCGTCGGCTTTTAACACGATAGACAGGTAGGTAGGTTCCAAATCATCTCACTGAAGTATTTTACGCAACTTATGTCAAATTATTCACCAATTGCCCATTGCCCAGTTAGCTTACTAACTACATTCGCGCACCGTCACATAGAACAGTACCTTTGTCAGTTATCGATGAAATTCCACCGCCATTATTATCAATGAATCATGTCCAACGTCGAATTAGACCACATCGGTTCTGTTACAGGGAAATTAAGCAGTACATTGACTAGCGGATCGACTATAGGCTTAAATTCAAATGTACAACTGAATCGGTAAATTTCTATCAGTTGTATGAAGTGTAAAGCATAATAGCATCACCCTTTTTAATGTTTCCAATGCTGGGTCTCAGATCTCCTTTCTAGGAGAGAGAATGGGCCGTAATCCAGTACGCGGACTCAGTGCGGGTTGGTGAATATCACATGTCTATGATCTTTTGGTTCTAGGACATGCCGGTTTCCTCACGATGGTCGATGGTCAATAGTAGCTCGCTGTTCGTTTATCAAGTAACCGTGCGACCGAGCCAAACTCGTCGACAGCTTGTGGTGTTCCACGCGCACCTCAAAGAGATGGGACTTCTGAAAAGGTTACCATATTTTTGAGAACTTGGCGGCTAGGACGTGAGAGTGTCTGTTCCTACATGCGTTCGGCCATCTCTTTCGTCAGTATCAAGCCGTGGTATCAAGGTAGAACTACACTGTTCACACGTGTGCTACAAATGCCGACCTGGGCGCGTCGGTCTCCATACATTTTATAATGGAAACTAGACTTGTAGAGCTACACTTGGTACACGCCACGTGACATCGTTCTTCGTGCAATTCAGGTGTGTTACACGTGTGCGCCGGTGTAATGTAGTTTTAGCTTCAAGCTTGAACTCGAAGATGCTGGAGATCCGCACCTCTTTACCGGATCTCGTTGCTTGTGTGCAACTAATTCGCCGCGCATGCACGACGTGTTTGTTGCGCGCCTCACTGCTTAGTACGATCGCTATCCGCTTGTATGATAGGCCCTTTGGAATGATATTTATTAGCACTAGACCGCGAATCGTGACAAAATCTTTACTCAATGTATGGAGCTTTTAGGTTATAACCAAAACATATTTTTTACAGACATACCCTCAAGAAATACTACACACTCACATGGACCACACCACGCACACGAACGAACACACTTCCTCAGTCCAATCTACAACACCGTACCATTTTCACCCTTACGATCCGTGATACTAACGGTCCGTTTTTCCCATTTAGGAACCGAGACCACCCAGCAAGGTGCCCGTAAACAATGCAGCGAAACCCAATCTAAACTTTACCTGCAAACTTGAGCCGCCATATTTTGTAACAATATGTTATTCGTAACTTGAATGTAGTTCCAAATGTATTAACAGGTACATGGTTTATGTATGAGGCTGGTACTACTTAATAGTGGACTGTGTTAGGGAAAGATGGGTTCTATTATGCTTGGATTGGTTGGCATAAGCAGCTTCTTAAAAAAACCGAGGTTACCGATTTAACCCAAAGAATCGCCGAACTTAAGTGGCAGAGACCACGGCACATTATTTGCAGAACAGATGGTCAGAAGTGGAAATGTTGGAAGGCCTCACTCCAGTAGATCGATGACTTGATGAGGGTTGCGGGAATTCGATATATAATATATGTGAGACGCACAGGACTGGTTGTTATGGCGACGCGATGCTTGCGGAGGCTTATGCTGAACAGTAGATCATCATTTCAGCTGAAAGCTTAAGAAAGTTCCTGTCCTATTTTCTTTCGATGTGGCGACATTTCGGTGCAGCATTTTGCCTAGCTGATGATAAAATACTGATGATGATGAAGACCTTTCCTACTCGTATTTCTTCGTTTCTCGGTTAAACAATCTGTCTTAGGAATGACTAATGCATTGTGGGTGCATTCTCAAATATGTAAACTCGCATAAACAAGACAACCAAACCCGAATTCCAATAGGCCACACTAATATTTGCATCGTACGGTAATCGAACTCACAACTCGTAGTGTAGCACGTAATCGCTGTACCACTGCGCCAACCGTGCAGTCTCTACAACTGATTTAGCTAAAAAAAGACGGTAGAATAGAAATACAATTACCCACACTTTCCAACATAGAATTAAGAGCAATTTTCTTAGTGATTTCACCGCATACAGAAGGGTACGTTTTTCCCGGGAATACGACACTATAATGAACGGTAACTGGATGGTAGCAACCTAAAGCCGCGTACAGACATCGCGAGGCGTGCGTCGCGAATGGTTCGTCTTGCATGCCTCGGGCTGTGTGAACGTGTCATGCTCACAGTGAGCATTCGCGTCCTACGATCTTTATGAACACCGCTTCAGTATGAGCCGTGCGCTCCGTGTAGACTGACCAGTACCCCTAGCCAAGTTGCTAATCTGCAATAGTTAACGCTAGTAGAAAGCTTCAAATGTACGGAAAAGACGTCATCTCAACGCTCAGTCACAACGTTTTGTCAGAACAAAATAATTGGTGGCAAGGCCAACTCGAAGCGTTCGACGCAAGCGAAACGGTTGCAATTTGGTGGTTGCTTGGTGTTTTGTGGTTGGTTGGTTGAACGGCTAGGGGGGTTGGTGTTGTTTGCGTTTTCTACTGACGAACACCGTCCGTGCTCAGCTTGAGCATGTGTCGTTCGGGACGCACGCATAAATGTACCGTCGTATGCCCCAGGTTGAGGCATGCGTGACTAGCTATTCACGACGCACACCTCGCGGTGTCTGTACGTGGCTTTAGCTGGAGGCAGAAACAAACGGGGTTCTCACTGTACATACGAGTAAGTATATGGAGTACCTATATTCCGTTTCGAGTTTCAGGGAATTGAACCTCTGTTCTTTTTAGAATAAGGATTTTTAGTTTCTGTTCTAGATCAGTAAGTAACAAATCATTTGAGACCTCATCCTCAAACGGCGCAAATGATTTGAGGCGTTTGGGGTCGAAAGGCTTGAAATTATACGGCGACTGATCACTTTGCTTGACCAGAGAGCTGGCTCGTTCTTCGCCCAAAGAATTAGCATGTCAACATGGCAATGCTGCCAGCCTTCTGGATACATTTCTGGATGACGGAGATGTGGAAGAGTACTTCGACACTTGTGTGTGTGATTTTGTGTCTTTGTATTATATGTACATAGTTAGGTTTAATATAAAAGTGTTTACAGTTACATCTCTTTGAGAAGAATCCGGGAATTCATGAAATTGCAAAATGAATTAGCAATAATAATTAATTTGTATTAAAGACTCTTATTATGTTTTTGATATTTCGTACTAAAATTGACAAATTAAAGAAGTATTCTTCTTTCCGCACCAAAGGTTTCAGTATCAAGGCTATTATTTCTCTTTCAGCACCAATAGGCATGTTAGATCCACAAGCTAACATACCTATTGGTGGAATTAAAGAGCTTTGTTCAAATCTAACAGTTTTGGTACCTACCTACAAGACCCCAAAACATATTAAGATTTTTCAATGTAATAATTTAGATCAAATTTCCGCATTTTAGAAGAATTATTTTCAAAGTCTCTAAAATTACTTTACTTCCACGAATTTTAAGCAAATTATAATCTACCTATTCCGATCTTTGTTTATCATAAATAGATTTAGTACCTGTAAAATTAATTGTGTAAAACACTTGAGATATTTATTTTTCTTAAATAAAAAAAAAATATATATGTCTTTCTTTTTTCTTTAAAACCTCCTTCGCTTCGTTATTATCATTGATAGATTATTTAATATTTTTTTTAGCACAGCAACATTTTTATTTCACTGCAAACGACTTTAAAACCCAAGCCGAACAAACGACTTCAAAAACAAAAACACATCGCAATTAACAACAAAACAATTATTTACTCATAGCAATCCTTTTGGTATAGAATTTGAACAAAATATCGGTTCAAAAGCTTCTACCAATTAGTAAGTGAGCCGACTCCGGTTCCGTAGAACAAGCGAGGCTAAAAATAAGCGAAAAACATCTAAGCGCGCCGGTTTAGGGTTCCTTCGCTGTGTAATTGCTGCGCCTTGGGCGGAGATGGCGTAGACAAGAGAATTTGAAAGTAGATGCGACAGTATTTGGGTAGGTAAAAAAGTCTGCAATTATAATACCTACCCTCACTTGACTACTTTGATTATTTTTTTATTGTTGTAGGCTACTTTTAATAGCTGTACAAATCCAGTTATGACAGTGATTCAACTGTCAGTAGTTTTTTTTTATTGTTGGTAGGTTTGCGCTTGACCGCTATCTCACCTGATGGTAAGCGACGATGCAGTCGACGATGGAACGCGCTTACCTCGAAGGAATTCACTCTCAACTTAAAGATTCCCGGGTTGTAGCTATCAGGAAACACAGACTCCGGCAAGGAATTCCACTCCTTAGCTGCACGCACAATGAATGTGTTTCCGAAACGTTTTGGCTACAAGTTGGCTAAAAACTTGTACTTTATTTATTTGATTAACGACCTGCAACCAAAGATCTACTTACGCACAAAAATAAAGCTATAATACTTCCAAATTGTAATTAAGTTAACTACTAAAGTAACATACAATAAAACATAATATAGCTTAAAAACTACCACCCAGAGGATACGGTAGAGAGATGGAGCATACGTACCCGCTTGAGCGGATCACCGCTTTTTTCTCATGAGGGTGATCGATGGCAGTCATCGACAGCGCATAGTATTCCATGCCCAAAAGCCAAAAAACCGAGTCAAGCCCAAAGAGACGTCAGGAAACTGTAGGGGCCTAGCAAGACCAATGCCTGCTAGAGCCGCAGAGGTTTTCTGAAAACAAAACCCTCCCCACAGGTGTGGACAGTAAAAGTCTGACATACTCTCCTGCTCAAACCCCTAAGCAGGAGAAGTCATTGGCTGATTTCGACACTTCAAAAAATACCTAAATCTACTTACAACAAGACAAAGAAACATATTATTTAAACTAAAAAAAAATTTATAAAGATCTATCGGAAAGTCTACTTGACACTTCGCGTGACCCAATTGCTGGCTTTTACCTCGGACAAAGCATAAGTATTGCCATACAGCGAAGCAATCCCGCCAGTCTTTTGGGCACACTACCAGTAGACAGCAATGTGGAAGAGTTCTTTGACGTCAAATTTTAGTTGTAATTTGCGTATGGTTTTTATTTTGTTTATTGTAATTTTATTATTATAGTTACGTATTTTTCAGGTGGACCGACGACCTGGTCAGGGTCGCGGGAATCCGACGGATGCGTGACGCATAGGACCGGTCGTTGTGGCGACGCTTGGGGGAGGCCTATGTCCAGCAGTGGACGTCTTTCGGCTGATATGATGATGATGATGATGATTTTTTTAATGTAATAATCATTAACTTAAAAAAAAAACGACTTTAACCCATAATTGGGATAGGATTTGTCGCTTCTACCTTCTTAAAATAATGTTACTCTATGGGCTGGCTTAGAAAGAGCGCTTCACTCGACTCCTTTAAACCCAATCAATCGGTGAAGGCTCTTTTATTGTACTTAAAAACGTTTATAAAAGTACTCGCTGATTGATTATGTACGTTTATGTACTTATCTATTGAACTGGGTTACTGACTAGATGAAATTTGGTTTGGCTTGCATGAGAGATTAGAATTTCTGGAACCATCTTTTTATTTTTTTATTTTTTTGTCGATGGGGAAAATCATCTTATGACAAACCCGCTCTTGGGTAGAGCGGAAGATAGTGTCAGACTCTTACTGACTAAAAACCCCATCCCGTTCCTTCTAGCCTTCATACCGGGGCACGAGCTCCCTTTCGGATAACCCTGGCCCCAGTAGGCTTCAACCCAGCTGGGCCCTTCCTGCTGCTAACAACTCCTTGAGGCGCGCGGGCACAGTGCGCGCCGTCGATTGGGCTCGGTCCATTACCGGACTATTGGGCAGTGAGCTAACCATGGCTCGTCGTCCGCGAGCCCGCGTCTACGGTGGCCGGAAATCGGGATCGTAATCCCGGCGGCGCGGCGGTGGCGAGGGCGCCGTAGCCTGATGCGGTCGGCCTCCTCCTTTACTAGCATTACTGCTTCGCAGAAGGAGGCGACCGCCTGCCATTCCTCCTCGCTCCGGATTCTGGAACCACCTGCTGGTCGTCTTTGTTCCGGTAAGGACTTTTAGAGGATATGCGGAACAGAGAGTAAAGTCCCACAAAAAGGGAGGATCCTCCGACCAGACAGGATGTTATAGTCTGGTGGGCGACTGCCCGATAGTTGATTTCGGGCTGTCGTATATGTTCAAATTGCGCGGAGAACTTTGATTGCGCGATGCAGGATTTCGTATTTTCTTCGTAGTTCTTATGTGGCGTCATAGATGTCGCTACATCACTCCCCTCCGGAGATCGGAGATCGATGATTCTTGATGCTTCTTGATGTGTGCCAGGCCAGCGGTAGGTTGGTTCCAGTGAGTCGGAACCGATGCCGCATAGTTCTCGGTGAGTCGGAACTGTCTGCGGTGATGCCCCAGTGAGTCGGGGTGTTGCTATCCCAGTGAGTCGGGATAATGCCCCAGTGAGTCGGGGTGATGATGTCCCAGTGAGTCGGGATGATGCCCCAGTGAGTCGGGGTGGTGCTGTCCCAGTGAGTCGGGATGATGCTGCAGGCTCCAGTGAGTCGGAGTAGTGCTGCTGGCTCCAGTGAGTCGGAGCGGTGCTTGTGCGACGTAGGGCTTGATTGTTGGCGTCGACCAGGAGAGGTTCTTCATGGCTCTTCATATGACTGGCCGAATGTGCGGTATGCTTAGCCAAGGTCGCTGAGGTGATGACCAGGTATGCCCAGGTAGGCATATTGGTGGTCAGGATACCCTTAGCCTTGGGTGCTGGCTGTATGGCTCGTTGCTCGAAAGCTTGAGGAAGTGATGATGACGTCACGAAGGCTGCGCTGACGTTCTTTGTCGAGGGTCACCAGTTTGGGAGTATATGCGGAACAGAGAGTAAAGTCCCACATACCTCCTTTGAAAAGGGAGGATCCTCCGACCAGACAGGATGTTATAGTCTGGTGGGCGACTGCCCGATAGTTGATGTCGGGCTGTCGTATATGTTCAAATTGCGCGGAGAACTTTGATTGCGCGATGCAGGATTTCGTATTTTCTTCGTAGTTCTTATGTGGCGTCATAGATGTCGCTACAGACTTCTAAATTTATTTGTTTAGGTCAAAGGGCTTTAAATATAATCCAGTTTCTGAGCTCAACACGTTTTCAATTAAAAATAGAATCGATAAGTTTTTAACCAACATCTAAAAAAGGAGTTTTCAATTCGTCTGAATGTTTTTACAAGCTTTTATTTAGTTTCACCTGTCCCGATTTTCGTCTGAATTCAAATCTTGCAAATTAAATTTAGCCCACGTCCCGGTTACCGATTGGTCTGAAATTTTGCGTGCATGTGTAAATCAGTAAATCACATGGAGCTAATCTGATGATGGAACTGGAAGGTGGCTATAGGAACTTGGTAGTTAAACGACACAACAACATCGAGTTTGGGTTCGTATGATTCGTTTTGACGCGTATTAATTATATAGGTATACCGAGCTATAAAAGCTTGCTATGAAAAAAAAATACTTTCATTAAAAGCTTGTTTTGTTGCATATTTTTGTGTTTCTGATTTTGTTTACTAAAGTAAAGTTATTTTAAAACTAAAGTTATTTTGCATTTTTCAAATTAGTTGTATTTTTTGTTTGAACAGATTTAATTTAAAAACGGGGAGTATTTTGTCACACTCGATATTGCAGTCCATCTACTTGTGCATAATAGGCTCGCATGCCTATTATGCACGGGTAGATGGTGTGTTTAATTTAATAATATACAAGGTGTCTCTGATATCGACGCACAAACAAATACCATGGATACAGTACATCATTCTGGACCCCCCAGAAGTAGGATTTTTTTTTCGGTTTTCTCCTACTTTTTTTATTTTTTTTAAGTGTTTTAATTTAAATTGTATAAAATCGTTTTTTTAACATTTTTATTAAAAAAAAAGTTAATTCATTACGTTTGAAATTAAAAATGTCATCAGAATTGCTTAGAATAACGATTTTATCTACTTACCCCGATGACTTTTGAATTAATTCATTTAAAAATATATCTTTTTGTTTTTTTTTTATTAAAAATATCATCGGGGTCGGTTAGAATAACGGTTTTAAACAGTTTAGATAAAAACAAAACAGTTCTTTTTTTTATTGGAAAAAAACCGACGAAAAATTTTACCACAGGGGCGTCCAGAATCATGTACTGGATCCGTGGTACTTTTATGCGTCGACGTCAGAGACACCCCGTATGTTACTGGATTTTTACTAACAATAGTTATAAGTTAAACCTTTGTTATAAACCACTTTTGTGGACTGTTTTGTCTGAATTAAAAGATTTTTTTATTTGTCTAGACATTATCGCACCCTTAAAACAAAAGTGACACTACACTAATAAGGTAATTTTTCAGCAATAATAAAGTCGTCATACCCACTTATTTACTCGATAAAAAGTTGCGAATCAATTACCGAAGAACATTACCAATTGAAAAAAGACTGACAATCAGAGAATGGGTGTGATAATCAGCCCCCCTAGCCAAGTTGATAATCTGCAATAGTTAACACTAGTAGAAAGCTTCGAATGTACGTGAATGACATTCAGTCACGTCATCATCATCATATCAGCCGAAAGACGTCCACTGCTGGACATAGGCCTCCCCCAAGCGTCGCCACAACGACCGGTCCTGTGCGTCACGCATCCATCGGATTCCCGCGACCCTGACCAGGTCGTCGGTCCACCTTGTTGGAGGCCTTCCAACGCTGCGTCTTCCGGTACGTGGTCGCCACTCCAGAAGAGTCACGTGGTCAGAACAAAAGAATTGACGGCAAGGTCAACTCGAAGCGTTCGACACAAGCGAAACGGTTGTAACTTGGCTAGGGGGGCAGATTTAAAAGTTAAAGTTTTACCAAAAAATGGCAATTAAAAACACAAGTTTAGTATGGTGTCATTTTTATTTTAAAGTTGCAATTTTGTAAACTACCTTATGGCGATTGTCAAAAAGTAAAAAAAAAACACACTAGTCTCATTTCTTATCTACATCCGTTTAGACGCTTGAGTTTGATGGAGTAACACAAACATACACACATTCATATTTATACAACCTAACGTTAAACGCGCAAAACCTCAGACACGCCAAATGATTTTTAACTCGATTGACCTAATTATGTGAGAAAAAAAACATTTAAAAAAAATTCAAGGTCTTATTTGCAGTTTTAGTTTGTTTAAAATTCATATCTGCACTGAAATAAGAACTTTTACTATCCCGTGTATGAGAAAATTTGATTGGATTACAACTATTTGTGTTTGTTTACCTATTTCAGCGGGTTTCCGCACGTGAGGGCTTGACCTATTCATAAATAGACATGTCGAAGTTTTAAATGAAATTTTTTTGGAAAAATGTAACCTATGTTAAAACTGGTTTAACCCTTCAGATACCGTCAATTAGAGACACAATAGTAAGACAATAGATGCGCGGCCACCGGTGGTCGCTTGGGGATTCATTAATTAATTGATTCTGCTCCTTATTCTGATCAAACTAATTTCAGGTTTTGAGCATTTAACGTTACACCTTGTACATAAATTTTCACTTTTGTAATTATTAGTGTGATACTGATTGTATAGCATTTACAATACATTAAAGTTTACATTAAAATGAGAAAAAAGGTGAGCTCTTATACCTACTGGTGTAGTGCATGATGAAATCTGTTTTGCCTGTTCTACTAATTGAAACACCATGCCATATTGATCTGGCACATACGAAACTTAGACAAATGCAAGCGAAGGCTTTTAGCGGTGTTCCGGCGGGGAGTGCATCGTGACGTCACTTCCGGCCCGTCTGTCCGACTTCCCGCCGGCCCGGCTCCGGTACTTGCCAAGTTTAATGGTTGTCACTTGTACTTAGGAGGTGAGCGTACCTTTGAGAACTGAGGCCGTAGAAATTGTAGATTTAATGATGTTTTTAGGGCTCCGTAACTCAAAACGAAAAACGGAACCTTATAGAA
Source organism: Mythimna lalbum (assembly GCA_949319445.1). Lineage (NCBI taxonomy): Eukaryota > Metazoa > Arthropoda > Insecta > Lepidoptera > Noctuidae > Mythimna > Mythimna lalbum. The sequence goes on along the minus strand of OX439357.1, from coordinate 9,351,319 downwards.
TTACTTTATTTTCCGTCTGTCTGTCTGTTTGGCGCAGCGAGGACTCTTTAAGAACGAGGGTTTTTATTATTGATAGGTTCGCGTTTGATCATTATTTTACTTGATAGTAAGCGACGATGTAGTCGAACATTCGGTTGTGCCAGTCGTGGTCTAGTTTTCGAATTTATAAAAAAAACAGGCCTCGCTGATGAGCCTTCACCCACGTCTAAATTAGTCTACGCTACGCCTCTCTTTATTTTTAAAAAACTTTTAGCGTCCCAACAACGGGGATTTTTTTTTAAATTATAACAAGCTTTTAATGAAAATATTGTTTTCATAGCAAGCTTTTATAGCGATATAATAGAATAGAATAGAATAAACTTTATTTTACACGAAAAATAGTAACAATACCAATACCTATATAATTAATACTCGTCAAGACAATCATTCGAGCCCCAATTCGATGGGGTTGTGTCGTTTAACTACCAAGTTCCTATAGCCACCTTCCGGTTCCATCATCAGATCAGCTCCATGTCATAATAATTTTGCATTGTCATCTGACTTACACATGCATGCAAAATTTCAGCTCAATCGGTAACCTCAGTGGGTCAAATTTAATTTGCAAGATTTGATTACAGACAAAGATCGGGACAGGTGAAACTAAATAAAAGCTTGTAAAAACCACGGGTATTTTTCTAGTTTAGACACAGTCACGGTTCAAAAAGTTTAGCATTAAAAATCAATAGGATGGTGGTCCCGACAGGCGTCACTTTTGCACCGCTGAACTTCCGAACAACATCCGAGTTTTATGCGAAATAAACAAAAACAATACAAATATATATACTCGAACTAAATTGTGAAACTGCAGTTGAATAAAATATTCAATAGTTAAACATTTAGCTGTAGTGATTTTTTGGTACGCTGATAAAAAAAAAATGTTTTTAGTTTATGATTTGTTTTTTTTTTTGTATTGGTTTGGTGGATTTTATGATGGGTGTGTTTAGGGAGGTGGAAAGAACTATAAAAAAACTGGTCAAGTGCGAGTCGGACTAGCAGTCTGAGGTTCCCATACAAACTAACTTAGGTAAGTAGTTAAATTGAGCCTCGAAGCGTTTTTGGAATCAAAAACGAGTAGACAGTAAAAGGTAGAAACATTCAGAGCAGGAGAAGTTATTTGATTAATTCAGAACCCATAAACTAGTGCACCTCACCATCAACGAATTGCATCACTGCTTATCATCAGGTGGGATCGCAGTCAAGCACTAGTTTATATCAATTTAAAAAAAAAGCAAGATAATGGTACATAGAAGATTTAATAAGTTCTTCCGACTAAGACATTGCATCAGTACCAACTATAAGAAGAGGGGCGTAGCTACCGCCGCATCAGTCTCGTCAATGAGTGAGGATCCTCAGGTTTGAGGAGCCTCGACTTATGGAAGTGCTTATAAAACGTTGTTCACAAACTCAAATTCTTACTTTTATAAGGCTAGCTAAGTGCTAATTGGGCTTCCCTGCTCCTCCTGGTTTGTTTATCCTCAATGCTGAGAATCGTGACCAAGACAAATAACATGTTGTCCTGTCTTCGGCAATGTGGATGGCGACGCAGACTGTGGTCTCCAGTATAACACGGATTTGGTCTGACCAACGTATCAACCTCTTGCCTCTGGGTGTCTTCCCATTCACTTTTTTGCCACTCACACTTTTCCAGGGTACCAACTCTCTCTCTGGTATTTTCATTTCGTAGTAAAAACAATATCAATTTTCGGCTTTGCCACGAAGCTGTGGCAAAGCCGAAAATGGAGCGACCACTTTTTTACTAAGCAGTAAAAAAGTGGTCGCTCACAACGGGCCTCATCAGAAGACTTAAAGTCACCCAAAGGGCAATGGAAAGGGCTATGCTCGGGGTACCTTGCGTGATCGAATCAAAAATGAAGACATCCGCAAGAGAACTAAAGTTGCCGACATAGCACAAAGAATTGCCAAACTTAAGTGGCAATGGGCAGGGCACATTGCTCGCAGAACAGATGGCCGTTGGGACCGAAAGGTTCTGGAGTGGCGAACGCGTACCGGAAGACGCAACGTTGGAAGGCCTCCAACAAGGTGGTCTGATGACCTCGTGAAGGTTGCGGGAAGCCGATGGATGCGAGACGCACGGGAACGTTCGTTGTGGCGACGCTTGGGGGAGGTCTATGTCCAGCAGTGGACGTGTATTGGCTGAAATGATGTTGATGATGATGATGGGTAAAAAAGAGGCTACCAACCACCAAATTTTTATTATACACCGCCGCTTTTGACCTAGTTTTATTTTATAAGACTACATACAAACCCATCTGCACAGATATATTAAAACATTCTACCACTTCAAGACAGGCTAATCAAGTGAATACAGATGTGCAGATCGCGTGAGATTGATCCTTGGAAGTAACACCTCGTTACCATTGCGTGTCTATCCGAAGACTATTCTTACGATATGCCCGTGCTCAGTTGGTGCTGATGTCTTGATCGTATCTTTGTGCATATTGCACGGGAATTAGTGAGCGAGTGATAAAAGATCCAAATAGTACCTTATTTGGATCTTTTTTATTTACTAGCATGTTTTAGGGTTCCGTCGGAAAAACTGGAACTCGTTACGAACGAACATACAACCGCTCTTACCCGATTATGACGTTACTACAAATTTTTCATTAAATACTTTGGAAACACAGTATCTTGTGGATATTATCTAGGCTTCTATTGAAATCAATTTCTAAATTTGTGTAACACTAATCCAGTAAAAACCTCTGAAAACCTGCTATTTTGCATGAACTTTGACACTTCATAATTTACTCAAAAATGTAAAAAGACAAAAAAACTTTTTACAAAAAAAATATAACCGACTTCAATGATAAAAAACACTGAAAAGTATCAAATAACTTTAATTTTGGAAGTCGGTGTTTCTATAATAGTTTAGTCTCTTCTTTATTTAACACCGACTTCCAAAATTAAAGTTATTTGATACTTTTCAGTGTTTTTTATCATTGAAGTCGGTTATATTTTTTTTGTAAAAAGTTTTTTATTTTACACTTTTTAGTTATGGTACCACCACTAAAAAGTACCCCTCAGTCAAACTTTAATACCTTATAGTCAGAGCGCATCTCATAACGGTTCTAATAATCCCAAACACGGTTAGATTACATTAATTTACCTTTCGGCTTCATCATCAGATCAGTTCGATATATCCTCTCCCCCTCTTCTTTTAAACAGTCATTAGACTAGATGCTGGAGAGGGAAAGGATATATCGAACTGATCTGATGATGAAGCCGAGAGGTAAATCTTTCAATCAGTCATTAGACTAGATGCTGATAATCCCGGCTGTAGCATCAGGCCAGATTTATGTCAACATTGCAATGAACTTAAAATTTAGTCCTGTTTAAAATGAGCCCAAACACGACTACGGTGCTGTAATTTCAAGGTTTGTACTTTTCCTGATGCTCCTGGCTTCAGCATCAGGTCTCTATGTACTTCGGTGTTCTTTATTAGCAGTACGTTTATCCACACATCGAGCCGTTTTCAATGAGCCTAAACTCGATATATCTGCTGTTTGTTGTCGAGGACTTAGGTACTCTGCAGACTATCCTGACTGCAGCATCAGGTCATGACTTGATGATCATGGGACCAAATGTGGCAAATGCCCTATCAAACATCAAAACAATTTACTAAAACAGTCCTTGCCTGTTCGAGTAACTTCTTACTGTTAAGGAGTTGTACCTTCCATCATCAGCCCAGCTACCTGAGATGGTGACGACCATACGCAAATACACAAGATACTTCATAAAATATGCGAAAATCAATAAGTGAGCCTATAAAATTTGAAGGTTGCCCTCGATTTCTCCAAGATCCCATCATCAGATCCTAATTTGGTGATAATGGGACCACCTCAGAACTATCTACTTTCGAACAAAAAAAGAATTTTGAAAATCCGTCCACATTTGGGGGAGTATTCGACGAACAAACATACAAAAAAAAAAAAAAAAAAAAAAACATACAAACAGCCGAACGTAGTACCTCCTCCTTTTTGGGAAGTCGGTAAAAAAGTAAAACTATACAAGCCTTGCAAATTATATTAAGATTCTAAATAACGACATTTTTTTCAAAAACTTTTAATAGTTAAAACAAAAACAGCTATTTCCTTGAACAAGGTTTGTAAAAAATTCGAGTAAATCACGGAATTACCGAATACTAACAGAGTTTTCAGGCGTTATCTCTCTTTTTCAGGCCTTTTCGTCAAACATCGCGTTGGATTGCGTTAGATGAAGCAACAAGCTCTTATATCATGCTCGATTTTGACGATAAGCGAGTGGGAAAGGAGTCTTTTAATATCAAATACTCAGATCAGTTACCCTTTGCAACAGTGAAAATTTAATACTTGTAAGTCAACGCAATCTAAAGGCTGTTTATGCTCCATTTATGGCACATATTTTTGACCATGGGAATGAAATCCTATCGGGGACTTCACACTGGCCTAGAATCTTTATATTTGAAGCAATACCAGCCCCCCTAGCCAAGTAGCAACCGTTTCGCTTGCGTCGAACGCTTAGAGTTGACCTTGCCGCCAATTCTTTTGTTCTGACCACGTGACTGAGTGTTGAGACGACGTCGTTTCCGTATATTTAGAGCTTTCTACTAGCGTTATCTATTGCAGATTAGCAATTTGGCTTGGGGTACAGTACCTCCTGAGGTGGTCGATATGTGGAAGGTGGACTCAGTTTTCATTCTATTGACCGTTGTCCAAGAAACCCTGATGCGCAGAAACTTCAACGACCATTTGTCATAGCTATTGTTGTGCGGTTGGATCAAGGGCTTGGCACAAAAGCCAGTACACCTCGATACGGCTCGCATTGTGAGCAGTTTCCTGTCTCTGGAGCCTTAAAAACAACCGATAACTTAAACTCTACTATCTACACTGCAGCACTGGCGGCACTTTTTATACATTTTAAAACGGTTTTAGTAATAGTTTAAACGTATAACTGAAACATTATTATAAAACTAATGAATCGGAAAAAAATTTCTTTATCAATAATACAAGGTACTCATTCAGTTTCGATGTAATTATAAACCCAAGTGCAGGCTTACAGCGTCGACTCCATTCATTTCTGTATGTTTTTGTGCAGCGCTCGGTGTTGCCAAACTTTCGCGTTTTTGTCAGAGTTGATTTAATTTATTACAACACCTGATTCAGAATACTACGTTTTTAATGGTTTGGAATAGGTACATACATAGTCGACGTGGTGATATTTTTTGACTAATTATATTAGCCCATTGTAGGCTAACCAAATAAGTTTTTAGGGCTATTTAGACTTAGACCACTAATCTATTCAGATCTTATTGATGGTGTTTTTAGAAAAAAACTTTGTGCGTGTATGAAATGTACGAGTTTAATTATGTATGAAGTCTAGGAGGGGTATAAAGAAGTATAGTTGAAAAAAAAAATTCGGTGAGTTATATAATGATTTTTCTGAAAGATTTTCTCGCACGCATTTTATTTCCAATCGACAAACAACGTATAACTATTGTAACTAAGACTGACATTATAAATATGAGGATGATAAGTGTGAATGAGAAATCGAGTCGAAAAAGAAATCTAAAATATTTCTAAGCATCTCCAGATTTCTCCATAATATTCTTAAAAAAGTACAATTATTATTTTATGAAACGTCTGCCGATTTCATGAGTCTGGCAACACAAACCGATATGATCCGTCCTGTCGTCAAGTGTAAAGCTGTCGACGATTGGTCTGGCTTTTTCATCGCTTCGTACATTACACGGCTTAAAATGTGACGTTCGAAATTTAAATGTTTTACCTCGATAATTGAAGGTTTTATGCGTGTGTATTCCTGGGTTTATAGTGAAGAGATACGCAAATAATTTCTTGTTATATCTGTTGTATAGATTGAAAAGATTGCATTGTTTATGCGTTTTTGGTTTGCGTATTACTTATGACTAGCTTCTGTCAGCGGCTTTACCCGGGAGAATGTAGGTTTCTCTATAGGTACAAACTTTGAACCCTCGTTTAATACTTTAGGGGGTGAACTTTGGAAAATCTTCTTAGTGTTCACATTGTAAACATTAGCTCCGTGTTATAATTTTCATCAAAAATAGTAAAAGTGCTTCTTTTGACCAGTTTTTAGTGTGTTTCGAGTGAGTGTTAGTGTTATTCAAACCAACAAGTAATACTAGAAACAGTCGTGAGTATTACGGAAACTCATAAAATTTATTAAATTAGTTTCATTCATAGAACTTCTTTTTTCTTTCTGTATATTCTAGTTTACATTATTTTTCATTGAGTTTTCTAGTTAATAAAAATGAAAAAAGAAACTAACCACGATGTGTCTTTGCGATCATTTTTTGAATTATCTAAGAATGTTACTTTAATTCATGAATCCCCAAGCGACCACCGGTGGCCGCGCATCTATTGTCTTACTATTGTGTCTCTAATTGACGGTATCTGAAGGGTTAAATAATTTTCAAACGCTATTTAGTTCATTTAACTTTCGAATACCGTAATTAGAGACACAATACAAAGACAATGAGAGAGCGAACGCGCCGGCGTTCGCTTGGGGTTGAGCCTGAGAACTTGACAAACTGACGTTACAGTAAGATATAGCGCGCACTGGAGACTTTTGTCACGGTGACAATAATTTTTCTACCCATTTTTTGTAACTGACACGTCACGCGCGCACTAATTATTCTTTACTGTACACCAAAAATAAAAAAAATACATAACAAACTTAACCCTGCAGATACCGTCAATTAGAGACACAATAGTAAGACAATAGATGCGCGGCCACCGGTGGTCGCTTGGGGATTCATGAATTAACTCCAAATATCCAATTCAAAAACCTACCCCAAGAAATCATACACCAAAAGAAATCCTTTCAAAAGTCAACTGAACACAAAAAAAAAACAAAAGTACCCACAAGACAGTAATTCATAAGGCCGTACAAACAAAAAAATGGCCGCCATTTTGATAAACGCGCTCAAAACGAGAATGTATGAGCTACAGTTAGACCTCCGTCCCTTGACTTTCATACGGCGTTCTTACAAATTCCTCTCGCGAAGATGGATTCTGGCCACTTCTCGCGTTGCCACTACCATTTGTCATTCATGAATTTTTTATTCCCCACCTTGGATTATTATTTTTTTGTAGAGTAATTTGGGAGTTGTAAATGTGTTGTGGTTTTGCATGGTTCGTGTTTTATGCACTGAGAGTAAATTTTTCAGTAATCTAATATCTTTTGAGCAGTGATGTCCGCACGGTAACGGCCCAGACTTACCAGTTGTAGGTTGTTCGTACACCCAGTCGCATTACTTTGTGTAATCTATCTCATCACTGCTGCTCTCAAAACAGTGAAGGAAAACGTCGTGAGGAAACCGGCATGTCCTAGAACAAAAAAATCGAAGGCATATAGTAAGAATATTGTGACATCTACCAACCCGCCCCAATGGCTTGCGTGTTGGATTACGGCTCATTCCCTCTCCTAGAGTGGGAAAATTATAAGGCTGATTATGATTATACTATTATGCTTTATATATTTTATTGAAAAATAAAAAATGTATCAAATAGCCATATTGTTTTGTTAATCAGATTTCGGGAAGTTCCTGTTTCAGATTCAGTGGAAGATCGCCAGGGTCTCCATCATAAGAATGCTGCCAGACCAAGGGGTCCATTCGCAAAAGGCTGGTTAGGTTGAGTTAGTCCATACACTAAAATTGCTATAGTATGGTGCGGGTGGACATCTGTTGGATTCATACAATGTTAAACACGTTAAAAAATAAAAGGCCTGTTTTTAATTTACAAGATTTGATTACAGACAAACATCGGGACAGGCGAAATTAAATAAAAGATTGTAAAAAGACCTTAGATAGGTGTATATTTACACAGCCAATAAATAAATGTGTGGCTCGACTTATTTAGAAATCCTCATTTGACAATATAAGTACCTCAATTATATACCTACGTCTGTTTCGTCCAACGTAAAACTCCACTAATAAATCAAAAACTTTATATTATTGACTGGCCTGTTGGTCTAGTGGTTAGTGGCCCTGACTGCTATGCCGGAGGTCGTGGGTTCGATTCCCATTCAGGACAAATGTTTATGTGATGAGCATGATCATTTGTCCTGTGGGTGTAGTTTTTCTATAATATATATGTATTTAGAAATATATAAGTAAGTTTATCAGTTGTCTAGTACTCATAACACAAGCTCTGCTTAGCTTGGGACTAAACGGCGTTGTGTAATAGTTGTGGAATATTATATTAATTATTACGAAATCAAATTACCAATACAATACGTACTCCCATCAAAACTATCACACATTACATTATAACAGATTCCACAATAATACTAAAATTAAATTCCTCTGTGGAGCAGTGCAGTCTCCTTGTCTCAAAGGAGTTTCGTCTGTCTAATGTAATTATCCATCTGAAACTCTGCCATAGCGATACCTGTCTCGCTATTGTTGATAACAAATAATATAATTGTGTTACTTGAACATCAAGTGACAACTACTGGCTCATAGTTTAATGTCTAAGTACGGATTTCATTAGTTTGTAGGTACTAAGCACATACAGTGCTGTAAATAGTACATTATGATATAAGGTTATTGTCGAGGCGGTATTCAGACCCGAGCTATGGCGAGGGTCTTAAGAAAGCCGAGAACGGTAATCATTAATTACTCACGTGTATCATACGACGTTTTTCAATACACTTGTGAAGAAAATAACTGTAAAAATAGTAAACTTTTGTGGCGGTCAAAATCTGTTTTCATATGCGCGCCCATTTTGTTTTTTTTTTCCTCGTGGGGGACGACCGAACCTATCCTGATACGATAAATGTAATAAAATTATGGCGGGGGAGAGGTTGAACAATAAGATTTAAACCACATTATAGCACTAGTGAGTACCTACTGTAATCAAAATGTCAGTTGGGTAACAAGTGCCATGAAATACTTTAGTGCAGTGCAATAAGAGACACTTTATGAGCAAGTGTATTGAAAATAGTCTTTTTTAATACTCTGACCCGAAAACTGCTCATCGCACTACGATTAGGTTCAATATGCTATGTTTATCATCCTCGTGTTTTTTTTTTTTTTCACAACGAGGGCTTTTTTTCTTTTTTTTTTAAAGCAAAGAGGTGCAGGTTCAATAAAAATTGAAATTATGAAAAAAAGAAACAATATTTTATTTTCAGAAAATGACGCCACTTAAGACTCCACTTAAGACCACTTTTCAGCGTTTGGACACAAAGATGTCGACAGGGTATTATGTCATCATCATCATCATCATCAGCCTTTTTAATTTTCCCACTACTGGGACTCAGGCCTCCTCCCTAGGAGAGGAAATGGGCCGTAATCCACCACGCGGGCCTAGTGCGTGTTGGTGGATGTCACATGTCTTCGAATTTTTGGTTCTAGGACAAGCCAGTTTCCTCATTACCACTCGGCCACCACTGCTGGTTATTATGTGCTAGAGTAAAATAATGAAAAACTTAACTATACCTGACTAGAAATAGCTACACAATAAAGATGAAATTTTCGTCGTTTATTTGAAGGCGCCATAGCGTTAATCGTTCTTGAAATAAACAGCTGTGATAGACAGACCGACAGACAACAGACGAAGTTGGCCATAAAGAGAATTGATTCTTTCAATTTTGGTATGTTATTATTCCCTTTGACAGTTTTTGTGACAGCGGGTGTAGAATTGTATTTATTTGTTGATTTAAGAAAAAACACGTGAATATTTTTTAAATGGGCAAACTGTAAATGGACTATTTTAGACTTAAAGGATTATTTTTTATCCTGGTTATTCTAGCGGATTAGGCGCACAATGCCACATTTGCAAAATCACATAAAAATTTCGCGAAATGTCATATTCTCAAAACGCCACATTAACAAAATGTCATTTTTGCAAAATGACTTTTTTGCACAATCATGCACAATATATTTTTTATGTGTCGTTTTTAGACTGTGTCATTTTGCTAATGTGGCATTTTGCGAATGCGGCATTTTGCGAATGTGGCATTTTGCTAGTGTGTGGCATTTTGCTAGTGTGGCATATTGAGAAAATACATTTTACGAATATGGCATTTTGCATCAATATAAGAAAAAAACGTGTTGCGCCGATCCCAAATAATATGAAATAGGGGCAGGAAAAAGAAGAATAAGAAGATGTCATTTTGCGAATGTGGCATTGTGCGCCTAATCCCTTTATCTTTTGCGCTTTGTGCATCACTAATTCACTGCTAATACCTAGGGGTTTTAGCAGTTTGTCACCCTGGAATGCAAAGGGTAACTGAAGAACACAGGTGGATTTTATTCAGTGAAAATCTGAACGCTCTCCCGCTTCTTCAATCACAATCATTCCGATTGTTTTGCAGATTATTATACAAGATATTGTTATAGTATTTCACAATCATATCTGTAAATTTTTTGTAGATCGCTAAGGTGACGCTAATTTTTAAAGAAATCTCATCCACACTGTGTATAAGTAAAAGGAAAATGAGTATCTATATTAAAAAAAAAGATATACTAATCTAATTATATACACACACATAGTATAATAATATAAAATAATACATGACATACTAATATGCAACTATGACGAAATGGATCGAAAGTGCTCTTTCACTCTTCTTTTAAAAACTGCAAGAGTTTGTCATATGGACATTAGTCTGAAAATATAAATATTGAATTGAATAATAGTCTTCTAAACCTATCGTAGTAGTCAATCCCACCTCTGAAAATCACAATCACCTAAGTTTCCCTTCTCAATCGACGTCACAATCGAATATTCCGGTACACAAAGTTAAGGATGGGTATCCAATTTGTATCCGCTTCGGATCCAACTCGTCGGCAGCCAGGCAGAGCGTCCAGAACTCCTGAAACTTCAGTCACATGTCTCGTGAGTTTAGGCGATTCCTATTGAACTAGGTTCAAGCGCGGTTTCTCCAGGAGTTAGGGGTAATGGAATGTGCAAAGCGATTGTCACAGTATGGCACTAATTTTGAGTTTGAAACTTTGTGTGCGAGTGTGTGTTTGTTACGTCGTCACGCCCGAACGGCTATGTGGATTTTAATGAAACTTGGCACACGGATAGACCCTGTCCAGTAACAGCAAATAGAGTTTATGACCCTATAAGGAGCTCATTAACTGCAGTTATGCTTCCGAACGCTTCGCGCAATCCTACCTGCTACTATTTTTCTATCCTATTTTAATAATCGGACCAGTACTTCCAGAGATTAGCTCCTACAAACAACTACAAAAACTTGACCTCTTTATAATATTAGTGTAGAAAACTAGCTCTTACCCGCGGTTTCACCCACGTACATAAAATATAGCCTATGTCACTCAACATTTATTGCAGCTTTCTATCGGTGAAAAACATTTGAGCTATCGGATTAATAGGTACTTTCAGAGATCCTACAAATAAAAGAAAACATTACATCTTTATAATATTAGTGTAGATAATTTCTCATGCCACATCTAGTGCCCAGAAACAGTTGTGTAACATCCAGTCGGTCGGAACATGTCTCAGTTGGAAGCAGCCCCGATGAGTTCGGATCTAAACTTGGGTTACATAGTGCTGCACTTACATATTTCTGTCATATTGCTCTCTGTGTTGTGATTAGAACAGCCCTGGATTTTGCAAGATAATTCGTAGTTTCGATTAGAAATCGCTCTGCTATAATTTACGTTAGATATTTTGGAGTTTTTCTTAGGATTTTGTTTTTGTGAAGAAATAAGTTATTGCGCAGCAAGTTATACAACCAAAGAGATTAAATCATCATCATCGTCATCATCATTTCAGCCGATACACGTCCATCGTTGGACATAGGCCTCCCCCAAGCGTCGCCACAACGAACGTTCCTGTGCGTCTAGCATCCATCGGCTTCCCGCAACCTTCACCAGGTCATCAGACCACCTTGTTAATAGTATATGTTTAATGTCTTTGGTATATGCGAAACCCGTAACAAGTGTCTTGTAATTTTATGTAAAGAATCTAAGTACAAAATTTTATAACTAATGTTTTTAGTGTAAACAATTGTTGGTTAAACTAAATAACACAAAAAAAAAGTACAGTCAATGCAGTAGCCAAGTCCGGTCTACATTAGGCAACACTAGCAACTTCAATGTGGCTGTCGGCTTACATAAAGGGTCGACTCTCAGCCCTTACCTCTTCCTGATGATAATGGATGCTCTGACGTCGAAGTACATAAATAAATAAAGAAGATAAATTACATCCAGACACAGAAAAAATGATTTTCAAAGGGTCTAGTAATTACACCAGTAACTACACTCTTCAACCGCAACCCCCCATTTTTTACGAATCCCCCCAGCAAGAAAAAAATTTAAGAAAACTTAATCTTATGATGTACAAAGTAGACATAATGAGCGAATCGTTTATAGCGCATGACGAATGGCAAGGGCCATACAGAACCGTCATTATTTATAATGTAACCATTTCAACTTGCACCCTGACCTATCTCAAAGCTCCACTTTTCCTGTCGTTCTCTATACAGCAGCGGGAGGCAGGGGAGGTCTTGTAGAGATAGATTTTCTGCTAAGAATTGTTGTACACCATCTTGAAAGCAAATTATGTATTTTTGCATGTATTTGCTAGCTAACGAGCGAGTAAGATGTTTTGAATTATTACTACGAGAATAGAAGGAAGTTTTCCGTTATTTTTGTACTAGGTTTTGCCAGCGGCTTTGCCTGCATTCGTAAAATATAGCCAGCCTATGTCACTCAAAAATAAAGCAAATTTTATCGGTGAAAAAATTTTAGCAATCAGACCAGGACTTTCAGGAGATTACCTTCTACAAACCAAAAAACCAACTTTACCTTTTTATAATATTAGTTTAGATTATAATATTTTATTTAAACTCATTAAAACCTTAAACAAAATATCTACTGTCCAAATAGATATTTAATGCCTTAGGCATTTTCGACCAGACGAATTCCCCCCCATTCAATTACTTCTCGCGCTCTAGGGTGGAGCGAGAGGGCGTATCAGACTTTTACTAATGAAAACCACACCTATGTACCTTCTTTGCCAAGCATTCCAGGTCCCCGGGTTATCCTTTCAGAAGCAAACCCATGGCCCTAGTAGGACGAAGCCCTGTTCCAAAGGGTCGAAACCCTGCTGGGTCCCTATGGTTTTGCTGACTTCTGCTTGAGGTGCGCGTTAAACACTAGGCGCCGTCGACGACTCGGGTTCGGTAAAGGACCATACTTTATTTTTGTGGTGGGGATATCATCCAAGGAGCGGGAGATAGTGTCAAACTCTTACTGACTTAAAACCCACCCCGTTCCTTCTATGAAGTTTAGAAGGAACGGGGTGGGTTTTAACCGGGGCTCGAGCTCCCTTTCGGATAACCCTGGCCCCAGTAGGCTTCGAAAGGACCATACTTGAAAACGCAATATATTAATAATCAAGCAAAAACAGTGTTGGCGTAGCATTGCTACCAAACAGCAAACATTTTGATTAATACTGTAACACCACAAAAATAAACAAAAACAAGAATAAAAAGTGTACATTTTAAAATCGGATAAAACTTGATCGCAAATCTCTTACAGTCAAACACCAAGCGGAAAAACAAAACGCTGAAATACTCCATTACTCTTGACTTCATCAGACAGTTTACATTAAAAAACACAACTAAAAAAGGACTTTATCCTTCAGTAAACAAGGTTTAAATTCGAGAAAAGCTTGCCTGAAAACTGTAAGTCCTTTTTTCCTTTAATTTGGTACGAATGCGGTAAACATTAGCATTCCACGGGAAAGCTGCTTAGCGTTTCTAAGTAGGTATACAAGATTGCAAAGATTAGTGCGATTTCTTTTTTGGATTAAGTTTTAAATGTACAGTTTTGTTTGTGGCGTGGCGGAAAGGTTCTCGAGTGGCGACCGCGTACTGAAAGAGGTCTCCTACAAGGTGGACCGATGACCTGGTAAGGGTCGCGGGAATCCGATGGATGCGAGACACACAGGACCGATCATTGTAGCGACACTTACTGAGGCTTATGTCCAACAGTAGACGTCTATTGGCTGAAATACTGTTTTAAAAGTGTTAGCAAATGACTTTTTGATGGACGAAAAACTGACTCTAGACTTATATTCTAAGCTAGTTTTAAGAACCTCAACTTATTCCAATAGCATACGGAATAACCTCTAGATTAATTATTGTTAATTTAAGGATATGACATGGAAAGTTTTAAAGTCTGTATGTAAAGATATTATTAAGTGTCCAAAAAACCCATCGCAAGCAGCGAAATATCTCTCAGCTGACACAAACCAAAAATACTTTCTAAACGCAATCTCCAAAACAGAAGTTTATTTCACGATTTTCACTTAGAAGTGCACAGTGTAGCAAAAAAGCCAATAACCAAAACGATAAAAATGAATAAAACAATTTTTAATACGAAAAAAGCTAAACATCGACGGCGGCGCCAACCGAGCGAAGGAAATTCCAAATTCAAATCAGTTCGTGAGTTGAGTGCGAAGCGGATGGACGTGCTGCGACAACCATTTATTCCGTTACAACTCTATTTCAAATGCTAAATATATTGTCGAAAACGAGAATATTGCGGGGGACTGTTTGCATAATTTACATTTGAGACGAATTTCGGGAACTGTTTGGCTTCCCAGATTCGTTTGTAATCTTGATTAGTGTTATTTGGAGGGTAATGTAATGTAATTGCTTAAGGGCTGAGGCCTCTGGATTACATTTTGATTAACGCTTACTTAAAGTTGTCATTCTATCCACTATTTCTTTTTGTTTGTTTTAGCTGTAAGTCCTTCAGGTTATCTAAATAAATAAATAAGTTTTTCCACTCTAGTCAAAACCGTGCTCTTTCAGTTGTTTTTTCTGTACCTAGGCCGTAGTAATTTTTTCGACCAGCCCGCAACCTTAGCCTTTAAATCTGTTAGCGAAGCGCTCAATATTGCAATATTTGAAAACCGACAATCTCGCGCGCCTCAAGGAGTTGTCAGCAACAGGAGTGGCCCAGCTGGGTCGAAGTTCTGGCGCCAAGTTGTTCCGAAAGGAAATTCGAAAAGAACCCCAATATGAAGAGGCTAAAGGAACGGGGTGGGTTTTTAGTCAGTAAGAAACTGACACTATCTCCCGCTCCACCCAATAGCGGGGGTTGTCGTTGGCTGATTTTTGCCCACCGTAAAAAAAATGTGTAATTGTGTACAATAAAATTAGTAAGTAACATCTCTAATTATGCTGCTAAGAGGTGGGACCCGCTGACATGCTGGTCACAATCTGGTTCCCCTCCAGTCTGCCACCAATCGCGATTCAAAGCACACGTCGACTTATCAATTCGGCCATATTGTTTTATGTATAACGTAATAAAGTGCTATCGATTAACACCAGTGTTCCTGTTGCACCAAACCCGAACCCCTGCAGCATCACACTCAACAATATCTTTACTCGATACTACGTAGGTGAGACAGTTTTGAAATTCTGAAAAAAATCCCCGAACAAAAGGCATTCTGTACTATCCTCTGTATATGAATGCAGAAAGAACTTTATTCTAGGTAATTTCAATAAACACTCTTTGAATTGATTATATGATATGAGTATCGATTCTGTCAATATACATGGAAGTCCCTTCGATCGCACCTAAGTCCAGAATTACTTACACAATCAAAGAAAAGCATTCGGGGAAGCTTCAAAGTCGCAATCTCCGATAAGATGACTGTAAATCGCCTTCATTGGTATGGACACGTCCAAAGACGTAGTGAGGACCACGTGGTCCAAGTCTACCAGAACAAAAAAGAGGTAGAGGCCGCCCGCCATTGACCTGGCGGTGAAATATAGAGAGGGACCTTAAGAAAGCCCAGTTGCCAAAATTGACAACTCAAAATAATTGGTGCTGAAAGGTGAGGAGACCCGACCCCAAGTAATGGCACCAGGGAAAGAAGAAAAAGAAGAATCAAATAAAAGACCACTCACAAAATTGACCTAACATATTTATTCTGAACCAGACCGTCTTAATAAAAATATGACAAAATACGTCCGCCTCCACAAGGCAATGTTACTCAAACTTAATTCTTAACTTCAGTGAGCCCGACGTAGTTTTTATTAAGTTACAGTGAAACAAACTAGTCGGGAATTTTTCAAAGTTTCCAGGCGACACGGCGGCGCGACGCGAATGCCGCGGGCGACATGGCAACGTCGCTTTCACCTTAACTAGAAGTTGACATCCAATTCAATTAGTTGAAAGTTTTAGTTGGGGCAAATTACAGTATTTTGTTTTATAAGCTGTTTCAGTGATAATGTCTGGCATACGTTTAAGTAGCAGATTGCTTTTGGTTGGGAATAATAGATTTTTTGTAACACACTAGCTTTTGCCCGCGGCTTCGTCCGTGTAGAAGTCAAAAACAGAAACCATTATCGACTTCATAATTTAATAAAATACGTAACTCGTCTTCCATCAATTCCGTTAAAGAATGCTCATGCATTTGAAGTAGATTGGACCAAGGAATCACGTTGTCCTATACAAACTTTGCCCCCCTGTTTTCACTCACTTACGGGTGCAATTTCGAAAAATCCTTTCTTATCAAATGCTCACGTCATACAAACAACATACCTATCAAGTTTCAGATCTTTACAATCAGTGTTTTAGGCTGTGCGTTGATCCGTCAGTCAGTCAGTCACGATAACATCTTTTATAAGTATAAATTAATGCATGATTTCTTGAATGCGATTATTATAGATGCGTCACAAATTTACTGCAAGTCGATTGATATAATTGGTTGTTAAAAATTAATTCGACCAATCATAGTAACTTAAGTAAGCTGGACAATTGTATAGTTAATTTTTCGATAAGTTACATTACAGCTCTTGAATGAAAAAGTTCGTAACGATGCCAAAAAGATCTCTAAAAATGATAGCTGGGACCAACAACATGCTTTCCGAGCCACTGTGGAACCTCGGTATATTTAGATGATTACCCATCCACAGATCAGCCTCGGCAAGTGTTGCTTAACCTAAAATATTGTTTTAGCTTCAGATTAGCCGAATATGAACCCATGTTCAATATTATTACTTTTAAAAATTGTCCAGAACATATTCGGCAAACCGGCAAACAACACCTGAAACGGAAAACTAATAGAAATAAAACTACCCACACTTTCAAAATTGAAACACTTTCGTAAATAAATTTTAAAATCGAACGGCGAATCACTTACTCGTCGATCCCGGGGGTGTATTAACCCCGTACTTTTATCTCAGTTCGCAGCTTCAGGGGGATGAATACATCAAATGGTTGCAGGCTTTCGGCTTTCGGCTTTAATCGCCGGCTAACCACGGTTCCCCAGGGTAGACCTTTGATGCTAAACGCTCGATCGTTCGTAGTTTTATACCTTTGTGACTTTGATACGGTTTTTAGGGTTTATTGATTGGTGTTGCTAAGTTGCGTAGTGTTTAAAAAAAACTACAGTCATCATCGGAAATATATACATATTTGATATGATTTAGAAATTAAATAGTTTTATCTAATTTAGAAACGGCAGACTTAATATGAAAGTTATTTGGTCGAGTCCAAATACTTAATTATTAAATTAAATGTAAATAATTATTTCTAAATTATAAAGGTTTTAAATAAAAACTATATGGATACTAAATATGGATTATAGTTACACAGTTTTTCATCCTAGATATATTATAAAATATTTTCAAATTTGTCTCATGTTGGGCGCCAACATATAATTAATGGCGGCACACATTGACTGCTCTATCTTGCATGCCATAGTGAAAGCTATCTAACTTTATTATTACCTTATAATAATAATATTTTCAAATAAAGAATTTGTAATTTTATTTTCATCAACAAAGATCTAATACAATATCTATTATTATTAATAATAATAACTATATTTACAACATACATTGTAGGTACACAGTAACAAGTTCCCCGGCTCCTAAACTAGGCTATTTGCCGGTAACCTGGGTCAGTTCCTCCAGAAATACGTATTCACATAGGTATGCCTAGAAAAAATTACATATGAATAACAGACTGCATGGTTGGTTGCAATCATAGCAGTATGGATTTGCGTACGTGTATCTGTGTGTGATGGTGTATGATTATTAGATCTAACCTAGGTAGGTAAGATAGAGGTATCTGGACTCTACAACTCAGTAACTGAGTAACATGGGGCAACCAGCTGTACCAAGAGCTGGTTATCAGACTTTCAGGCTTCTTATTCGTACTGACTGTAAAAGTCCTATATATTTATGACAGCACCAAAAAAGATTACAATTTACCCAAATTTCGACATTCAATATATCGTAATAAAATACATCTTACACATTCAGTTGCACCAGACGTGACCGTCAAACGTATTCAAGATACATTTGCATAATATACACAATAAAACTTCGGGTCCCGTGCTGGGCGCCAAAACGTCTCGGCAGCACAAATTGACAGCGCCACCTAGCGTCTCGCGGTGGAATTGTGCAGGAACGCGCCACTCCGTGACCGAACTCCGCGATGAGCGAACGTGTCGCGTTTACGTCTAACGAAATACACTGAGAATTCTTTTGGATTCGTAACAAAGTTCTTGTGTCTTTCACGAACAGAGAATGTATTTATTGGTGTGAGACAAAGGAATTTTTGTATGCTTCTTCTGTTTGAGAAGTTGATATATTTTAGAAATAATGTTCAAAAGTAGTAAACCGTTACAGGCGTAATAAACGAGGTATAAAATATGTTCATGGCTCACATTTCACTGTTTTTCATACAACCGCTCATAACTGATTATAACGTTATTACACATTTTTCATTAGATATTTTGGAAACACAGCATCTTGTGGATATTGTCTAGGTTTCTATAGAAACTAATTTCTAAATTTGTGTAAAACTAATCCAGTAAAAACCTCTGAAAATCTCCTATTTTGTATGAACTTTGACACTTCATAATTTGCCTAAAAATCAAAAAAGTAAAAAAAGTAAAACTATAACCTTGCAAATTTTATTAAGATTCTAAATGACGACAATTTTTTCCAAAAAAATTCTAAGGGTTTAAAAAAACAGGTATTTCCTGGAGCAAGTTTTGTGAAATTTTCCAGTAAATCTCGGAATTACCGAATACTAACAGAGTTTTCAGTCGTTATCTCTCTTTTTTTGCGTTGCCTTTTCGTCAAACATTGCGTTGGATTGCATTAAATGAAGTAACAAGCTTTTAAACTATTTTCGATACGGTAGGCGAGTGGAAAAGGACCCTCTTAACAGACTGGCATTATTATAATTAACCACTGTTTAATACATTGCCAAAATCCACAGGATACTAGTAAGCACAGTTTTAATTGTTGTATATTAATTCAGATCACGCCTATCCATTACACAGTTAGAACTGTTTAATTAACCAAAATTATTGACTAAATTTATGTAGAGTTGATATTATTGTCATATTAAGTTGTAAAGAAAAGAAAGAAAGAAAGAAAAAGTGTTTATTTGCGCCCAACATGACGCATATCCCAAAAATAAATAAATAAAACAAAATACCAATATCCTACTTAAAACTATCATCTAGATAGGATATGCGTCACATCAGCGCAAAACGGCCAGTACTCAGCATAATGCTGGGGCTCGTGCAGGACAGAGCCACAGCGCTGATTTTCAGCACCAGCCGTTTTCGACGATGAGACGCCAACCGATTACAAAATTAACTTTAAGTAAACTATATTATAATTAATAAAATAGACGAAACATAAATAACAGAAAACTATTTTACGTAAAAGAGATATAAACATAAAAACAAATAAAAACAACAGGACACAATTGGAAAAAATAAGCACTGAGATAGTCGATTACACATACATCGATCAATAAACAATCGATTAGAATAATTGTCAATGCGCAGTCACCGAGTCCGATTTTGAGTCTGTGGTAAAGTAAAAAGATGGCTGATCGATGGTTCACACCGGCAATAAATTACATCATATTACCTAATAGAATAAAAAACAAGATTCCGGACCTACGCAATTTGTTTGTAAAGTGTGTGTGTAGCAAAAATGTGTTTTGGGTGAGTTGGGTTGTTGAAATGTCGCGTTTCAGAGAGTACCTAGCAAAACAGCTACTAATGCGTGAGGTTTGAGGGCGCCTAGATGACACGGGAAAGAAAAATAAAGACGGATATCAACTCAAAAACGAGTTGTAAAATGTTTGTGTTACTGTTTTTGATCGCAGATTGATCGAGTCTTTGCGTGAACAGAGAGCTGGCTCGTTCTGTGGAATAATAATCAGAAATCAGAAATTTTATTTCAAATAAACCAAATAGGCACTTTTGAATTGTCAAAATGTCGGAATGTTCAAAAAAAAGTGAAGCTTTGCGCGTTCCAAAGCGTAGATCTCTATGGAGAAGAATGTGTTAGAAACTTCATGTACACTCTTTAAACTCATGTTATGAGTTACAAAAATCTTGTTTACATATTTTTTGTCGCTTCTATTATGTGAGCACAATGTCAATGAATAAAGAAAAAAGAGGATTTAGAAAAATATAAATTGAAATAAGCTACTGGCAGCTAAGAGATGTCTGATCAGTCTCTACTGAAAGCATCCGTTCACGAGCATGACACGTGCATCAGCCCTACTCAGCTCAACCACTTTGAAGGGAACTGAATGACAACTCACGTGCCACCATCACCGAGACGTTTGAGTGGCGGAACTAGACTTTTTTACGCCCGGTGCCAGTTTCTGAAATTGTGCCCCTAAAAAAAGTTCGAGTAGGGAACTTCGACGTCAAAAGTTTTTTTTTAAACCATTTCGACCATAGCTTGACAGCGATTCCACATGATGGTCAGCAGGGATGCAGTCGATGATGGCGAGGCGCACTAGTTTATTAAGAGCACTGTCACCTTGAAGTCACCTAAATTATAATCGGATGAAAATACCGCCGCTGATTTTGATTTTCAATATAATATGCGTGTGTAGTTAGGTATTATAAGCATTCGTAATTAGCTAATAGTTAAGTTATTTATGTACATATATTTTATTAATACATATTATATTATATACATTTTTATATTTTCGTGATAAATTTATTTATGCTATGAATACTGACACATGCATGAATGTCACAACGACATGAGAGCTACGAAGGCGACCGACGCGGCGCGTAGGCCTTTGAGTGCTACGCGGCCGTCACAAGTGCTACGCCGTAGACAGCTACGAGTTTTTATTTTGAATAGAGGCCGGTTTCATCACCTCCGGTTAAGCTCTTATTGAATAAAAGGTTACGAAACTAGCCTTTACCGTAAGTAACTATAGTTAGTTAATTTAAGTTTAAGTTTTGTTATGCGCCTATGTTGTACTCATGTGCAAAGTTCATATTTCACTAACCCTTCAGATACCGTCAATTAGAGACACAATAGTAAGACAATAGATGCGCGGCCACCGGTGGTCGCTTGGGGATTCATGAATTAATGTAAGTTAAGGTTTTGTTATGCGCTTATAGTTGTGTTCATGATCAAAGTTTATATCTCATTACGGTTTGGTGTAAAAAAAAAAACGGAATCCCGGCAGAGGCTGGGGCGTGAGCGCAGTTGCCTCATGCCTCCTATTTGCTAGCATTACTGCTTCACACACACGGCAATGCTGTGCCCAAGCGGGGTACACCTCTACCATGTGCTCCACCGTGTCCTCCGGGCGGTACCCTATTACAGGTTAAGTTCGCCTGTGTACAGCGGCTGGTCTGATTCGAATTGTTTGGAAAGTGTGGTGGGTAGTAAAGAATAAAGGATGTTATATTGTCTGTGACAATTAAATGTCACATTGCCAATATATTATTCTGAACAGATCTCTTTTGACTAAACAGAATCAGTATCAATATTCAGTGTTTCATAGGTCTGAAACGTTCATCAGTCCAATAACTTTTAAAGGTCACAAAACTCAAGAAAGCGATACTGAACAAAAATCCAATATTCTTGAAATAACCTTAAAAGTTATAAAATGTGAACAAAAATAGGTAGGCACATTATTACATTATTAAACTTTCTTCAGAAGCTTAATTTACCTCTCGTTTTAGGTTTGGTGGAAACGGCCATAAACCATCGTTCTTGGATATAAAATGGAACCAACACGGTTGGGGTAACTGAACGATTCTCTGCTGCGCTGCGGGTCGCAGGTTCGATACCCGCACGGAAAAAATATTTGCAGGGCCTACAAAAAATAAAAAATAATAGTAATAATGACGATAACACAAAACATTGTGTAACGGAGATTTGATAATATTACACTTTTTAGATGTATATATTTTTTATGAGTATGTAAGCTTTCTGTAAATAAATATATAAATGACTAGCTTTCCGCCCGCGACTTCGCCCGCGTGGACTACAGTTTATATCGCGCGGGCAGAGACCCGTGCTCAGCAGTGGAATTATAGGTAGCCTATGTGTTATTCTAGTGTCTCTTCTACCTACCTACCTTTGATCTAAATCCGTTCAGTAGTTTTTGCGTGAAAGCGTAACAGACAGACAGACAGACAAAGTTACTTTCGCATTTATAATATTAGTAGGGATACAGATAGTTATTTCGGGTCTGGGTGGCTTGTGTATATGACTGTATATATGTTTGTAAAGGCACTCATGACATAGAAGTTATTCCTAGCATAGCATAGCATAGTCGGCCTTATAATGTTCCCACTGTTGGGACTCAGGCCTCTTCTCTAGGATAGGAAATGGACCGTAATCAATCACTCGGGCCCAGTGCAGATTGGTGGATGTCAAATGTCTTCGAATTTTTTGGTTCCTAGTATAGGGTAAAGTTAAAAAAAAACATCGTCGTTTAATTAGACACTTATTCGAAAGCTGAAATTCATGAAGGTTAGCGAATCTGCAGTAGCAGATATTTCCTCATGGAAAACATTATTTATAAAAAAAAATTGCTGTTAGGTTCACGCTTGACCGCTATCTCAACTGACGGAAAGCAACGACGCGTTCGACGATGGAGCACGCTTCATCATTTCAGCCGATACACGTCCACCGCTGGACATAGGCCTCCCCCAAGCGTCGCCACAACGAACGCTCCTGCGCGTCTCGCATCCATCGGCTTCCCGCAACCTCCACCTTGTTGGAGGCCTTCCAACGTTGCGTCTTCCGGTACGCGGTCGCCACTCCAGAACCTTTCGGCCCCAACGGCCATCTGTTCTGCGAGCAATGTGCCCTGCCCATTGCCACTTAAGTTTGGCAATTCTTTGCGCTATGTCGGCAACCTTAGTTCTCCTGCGGATGTCTTCATTTTTGATTCGATCACGCAAGGTAACCCCGAGCATAGCCCTTTCCATTGCCCTTTGGGTGACTTTAAGCCTTCTGATGAGGCCCATTGTGAGCGACCACGTTTCGGAGCCATATGTCATCACTGGCAACTCGCACTGATCATAGACTTTCGTCTTGAGACACTGTGGTATATTGGACGAGAAGACACTGCGTAGCTTCCCGAACGCCGCCCAGCCGAGTTGGATTCGACGGTTGACCTCTTTCTCGAAGTTCGACCTACCTAACTGGACTGTCTGTCCGAGGTAGACGTAATCTTCCACAACTTCGAGTGTAGAGTCTCCGATCTTGATAGGAGTAGGCGCTACATGGTTGTTAATCATGATTTTGGTTTTATCCATGTTCATTTTAAGGCCCACTCTTTCGGAAGCTCTACTGAGGTCATTGAGCATTGTGCTGAGCTCCTCCATAGTCTCAGCCATGACTACTATGTCGTCAGCAAACCGAAGGAGCACGCTTAGAAGAAACCTATTCACTCTTGACTTAAAGATTCCTAGGTTGTAGCTATCAGGAAACACAGACTCCGGCAGGGAATTCCACTCTTTAGCTGTACGCAGAATGAAAAACCGTTGAAATTATTTCTGCTGTTTTACGAGTATGACGCGAGCAAAGTCGCGGGCAACGGATAGTCTAAATTCACGTTTTTGTCCACTTCAAAGATGTTTATATTTGATTAGGTACGCATGGAAATATGTTGTATTTATGTATATAGTGACCGTTCCTTGACCTTATACATGATAAGACTAAATAAAATAATAGACAGGTATCTGCTTGATAAACTTTATTGTTTTTAACACATATTTACTTGTTTCGTGATGTTTTCGTACATCAGACTCATGATAGTACGTGGGAGGTCTTGGAGCTTTGGTAAACTTTAACGAAAAAGACCTTGACTCTAGAACGTAAAGGGCAACCGAAGGACACCGGTGAGTTTGAGTCAGTTAAAGAATCGGCGCGCACTGTTCCCACGCACCTCAAGGAGTTGTCAGCAACGGGAGGGGCCCAGCTGGGTCGATACTGGGGCCAGAGTTATTTGAAAAGAAGCTCGAGCCGCGGTATGAAGAGGCTAGAATGAACGGGGTGGGTTTTTAGTCAGTAACAGTCTGACACTATCTCCCACTCCACCCAAGAGCGGGGGTTGTCATAAGATGATTTTTGCCCAACGTAAAAAAAAACAAAAAAAGTCAGGTAAAGTATCACATGTCGTCTCGCTCCATCCGGAGCGGGCGAAGTTATTTGAAGATATATCTCCTGGAAAAAGAAGGTAGGATGGCTTTTTTACTCCATTGAAAAAGAATATATATATAAATATCGTTATTTATTTCATCACCACTGCTATGAAAATGATGAAAACATCGTGAGGAAACCGGCATGTCCTAGAACCAAAATTCGAAGACACGTGACATCCACCAACCCGCACTGGGCCCGCGTGGTGGATTACGGCCCATTTCCTCTCCTAGAGAGGAGGCCAGAGTACCAACAGTAGGAACATTATAAAGCCGACGATAACAATGACGATGTTACCTGGAATGATCGCCATCTGACCTCCACATTTCACAGGGTCAAGGCTTTTTGGTACGATCAATTCCCATGAGATCCATCATCACCTTCTTCTCGGCTTCTCCCAAGTGTCACCACAATAACCGATCATTGTGTCTCGAATCCAATGGTTTCACGGAACCATCACCAGGTCTTCGGTTCACCTCACCTACTGGAAAACGCTGCGTTGAAAGGCCTCACTTTCAACGTTTTCCAGTACGTGATCGCCACTTCAGAGCATTTCGGCCCCATCGACCATCTATTCTACAATCAATGTCTCCTGCCCTCTGCCACCAAAGTTTGATGATTTTTTAGGTAATGATATCCACACTAATATTTAAATCTGAATGTATCACTGTCCACATTCACGCTTAAACTCCTGAACCTATTTTGATAACATTTGGAATTGAGTAAGCTTTAAGCCCATTGTCTCAAAACGGTGAAGGAAAACATCGTGAGGAAACCGGCATGTCCCAGAATCAAAAACTCGAAGACATGTGACATTCACCACACGCACTGGACTCGCGTAGTGGATTGTTACTGTCCATTCCCTCTCTTAGAGAGGAGACTTGATTATGCTAAGCTTGAAGCCCATAGGACATAGATTACTTTCATCTAGTTTCGACTTCATGGCCGTAAAAAACAGGCGTTCTCTCGAGTGAAATTGAGATCAAAAACTAGTCCTATATAATTTAGCGTGGGTAGTTGCGAAATGCGTGTAGAAATACATCTCAAAATCAGACAACAAGATACCAACGAAGAATACGTCTTGAAAGGCAAGAACGTACTCATTCTTCAGGGCACACAAGAAACATACAAAGTATATAGCATTTTTATGTATACCCATTGTATATATCTAATGTATTATCGCACTAGAGGCAAAAAATCAAGAATCTTATTCTTAAGATCGAGGTATCTGGGCATGCGCGGGAAATAGACCCCGCCTTTAAAAGAAAGAGACGGTATTCCAATCTTGTTTCAGCCTTTAAACCTATCAAAATGTGATTTGAGAAGATTGATTTCAGATAAAGTCGATGGTAATCAAAATAAAAGCTATCTTGTCGGTTTTTTCCTTTTTTTTTGTTGAAGTTTTAAGGTGAATTGGGTATTTCGATACTACTTCAGATATTATGTAGTGATAAGTATTTTTATTTAATAAAATTTTTGTTTTTATTGAAAGACTTTATTTGATATAATTAAATTTTTATAATTTTATTTTGACACAGGAAAGAATTGGATTTTAATATAATCTATAATATAATTATGTATGTGTGTATTTGTGTAAATAGTAATTAATTCATTAAACATCAAGCAAACGCCAACGTTCGCTCACCCCTTGTATTTCCATTGTCTCTAATTATGGTATTCATACGGTATAAGGTAATACATCATAATTATAGTAGTGTTTTAATATGGTAATAATTTTCTGAAAAATGATTACTATTACTATTTTCCATAGCCATTTGTTTTTTGCTATTATTACACTTTGAAGTTTACAATTAATTATGGTAATAATGATTAGTAAATTATTTCAGTAAAATATTCGTGATGTAACCAAATATGTCTATTGTAGACGGTTGCTATCATGTATATTTATGCTGTTGATATCTTTTGACCTTTTAGCCAAGTAAATTCTTCGCTATACATTCACATCAAAGCAATGTTTTTATTTTTTAATTTTATTAAGTAAGAGATAATATAATAGATAGTTTATCGAGAAGTAACCTATTCACTCTTGACTTAAATAAGGATGTTTAGGAAATACAGATTTATGTTATGTATTAATATTTTCGAGTTCACAAAATAACTTAGAACCAAATATTCGAAAACATGTGACATTCACCAACCCGCACTGGGCCCGCGTTGTGGATTACGGCCCATTCCCTCTCCTAGAGAAGAAGCCTGAGTCTCAACAGTAGAAACATTAAAAAGGCTGATGATGACGATGAAATAAACATATAGATGTTCTCTAAACAAACATAAATTAAATTTATTTATTTTCCACATATTCAAGTAATATTTATCATCTGAGTTCCATTGTTACTTAACAAAACAACAGCACGAAAGCGTAAATTCAGATGAAGAGCCTCTAAAATCCTAGGTAATTTAACCACATACCTTTAGTACCGCTCACATTTTATACAACGAAAACTCTTGTCTAAATATCCATAATATTCAACAAAATTTCACGTACAAACACTGGCTGCATTTCAAAGCGTTGCATCGCAAAATCTACACTCTCTGTTAATTAATTTTCCTCTCTTCATTTTCCCTCAAAATTACCGCAGGCTTTTCCATTAAGCTGCATAGTCACATCCTACTATCACTCAGAATTTTTCTCCTGCAAACTTCAATTCATTACAACGTCGAACCAAGGAAAGTTGGACTTTTAATTAAAGATATTCAGTGGAAACCCGCCCCTGAAGCCTTAACTCACTGAGACGTGGTTGGCTTATTTTTTTTCGACACACTCATTCCCGCCTTGCGACCCTCCCAAACAAACAGCCGAGGACTTTGAAAACAATTTTTTTGTTACACAACTCCGTACCTTACTCGTACCACTGAAAACTCAATTTGGTGTGAGTGATAAGGCTGTATACGTCATTGTGTGATGGTAATGAGAGTTTCAGTTCATTTCATGAAAGTGTAGACTGGTAGTCGAGAAATACAGTCAGTTGACCGCGAGCTTTCGCGAGGTAAGACGCATGGGGGCGAGATTTTGTCGCTCGTCGGACAACGCGGAAAACTTTACGTCGTTAAGTTAGTGATTACTGTATTGTGTGTGAGCATTTTTTATTTTATTTTCCAGTGTGTTATGAGTGATTGGTGAAGATTTTGTTTTAGGTAAGTAGTTTTGTTTTTAAATTATGCAGTTTTGGTCTGTGAAGATATTTGTGCGACGTTTTCCTACGTAATAATTTATTTATTTAGACTATTTGAGTATGTGCTAAAATTCTATAAATAAATGATAACTTTATATAGCTATTTACAATTATTATGGAACTACTATTTTGATGATGATAAGGATAGTGCAGTATTTTTTTTACTTTAATTAACAACAGGTTTTCATTAAAAAGTAATCGACATAATAGTTTTCTATTGGAATATACGAGTAATACTTATTTTTATCTGCTATCAATATTTTATATGGGCGCTTAATTAATTTTCTGTGCTATCTTACAGATAACCTATCTGTTAGTTATGTTGCTACGACTATAATTAAAATTGTATGCCTCATTAAAAAATAAGTAGTTACTTCCATTAATAGGAAAATTAAATGGCTCTCTTTGAAAAGTAATCCAATTCAAAAAGTAATTTTATCAAAATTAGAAAAAAAAGATTATTAAAACAAATTACCAAAAAGATTAAATACAACAAGAAGCTACTTAAAGAACATATTACTGCCATTAGCAACGTAGAAACAAAAAAAAAAACGATTAAATAAAAATATCACAAGTTCACACATGACTTTATTCAATTTAATAAAATCTTTATTTTAATCTCATGTGTTTCACAAGGTCTTAAAAATAGTTTATCAAGTTGATATTAGCTTTATATAATATTAATTAATGTTACAAAATAAATAGGAAATAAATTTAATGAAAGAAAAGCCAAATAAATAATTAATAATGTTAAAATAAATTCAACTACAGAGCTGTCCAGGTGGCTAAATATTGGTCGGACAAAATTTGAGTCGAATCGACACGAGAAGAAAAAGAAGAACCAATGCGTGTGAAATTTAAAAAAAAATACTTTTAAAAGGATTATTTACATTTTTTGACTTCAGAATAGGTATCTATTAAAGAATTCGCCCTCATTTGTCGACAACTTAATAAATATTCCGTCACTTTTCTTTCACTGTTTTGACGTCTTTTGCTATTTTTTTTTTTAAATTTAATTAAAAACACAGGCACTGACAAGTTTGAACCATTGCAATAATTGTGCTGCTTTCTAAATAAATATAAATTATGTAATTTATTTCCCACATATTCAAGCAATATTAATCATCTGGATTTTGACGTCACTCAGTATTTTATTCTCTTTTTATTTTCCAAGATAAAGGCATCGCCAATTAGTTTGTGGGGACCATTGCAATAATTTCAATAAACATACAACTGATACAGATACTCAAATAATGTTATACCTATCTTTGAGAAAATATTTAACAACAAATAACAATGATCAAATAAAATTGTTCTTCTTATCTACACTAATATAATGAAGAGGTAAAATTTGTTTTTCTGTTTGTACGAGGTAATCTCTGGAATTATTGGTCCGATAACAAAATTTTTTTACCGATAGAAATCTGCTTTATTCTTGAGTGACATAGGCTATATTTTATATACGCAAGCAAAGCTGCGGGCAAAAGCTAGTTCCTAATAAATATATTTATAGATGTCGTGGCTAGATCTAGGATCTGATTGATCTGATGAATTGATCACTTCATGATATAACCAACTAAAACTGGCCAGATCATTTAAATGTTAACATTTGATAATATGTCAATCCTCGTGTGGCCATATCATTGATATAGGATTTCTATGACAATAAAAGGTTTAAAGACAGTAGGCCAAACGAGGATTGAAATATCA
Organism: Mythimna lalbum; assembly: GCA_949319445.1. Classification (NCBI taxonomy): domain Eukaryota; kingdom Metazoa; phylum Arthropoda; class Insecta; order Lepidoptera; family Noctuidae; genus Mythimna; species Mythimna lalbum. Next base: position 9,321,890 of record OX439357.1, on the reverse strand, counting down.
TCAAACTTAAACGTTTAAAACGATCTGGCCAGTTTTACTTGGCCATTTTATGAAATGATCAATTTCTAAGATCAAGCCACGACATAGAAATCAAGCGAGCGCTCGTGTCGTTTAATTTTAGCTTAGATATAAAAATGCGTGTTTTAAATTTTGTAAGGGGTGCATATCGGCGAGGTGGGTCTGGAGTTTTCTTATATGACTTTGGGTTCGGTCTTACAAAACAGTTGTCTAGAATATAACATACCTACATACATAATCAGTCTTTTAATATTCCCATTGCATAGACTCAGGTTTTTTTTTCTCTCAAATACTCCATGAAACTACTCCGACTATTCGTGGTTCGCGAACCACGAATAGCCTTTGAATCATTATCCTCACATTTTAGAGTAGAACTCCAAACAAATTTTTGAGCTTCGAAAGTATAATTTATCAAATCGTGTTATTTAATTTGTGAAATTATGTTTTATAATTTGTCAAATTATGTACGCTACCGCTGTTGCACTTTAAAGTAATGTTGTTTTAGCTTTTATTTATCATAGAATATAACTTCTCTAGACTTTTAATCTATGTATGTATATATCTTTATACATATAACAACTAAACTAATAAAAATACCAACTGCAATTAATAATAATTGTACAATTGTGTATAAAAATAATTATTATACATAAATTCAATTGCATTCATTATGCGTACAGCTAAGGAGTGGAATTTTCTGCCGGAGTCTGTGTTTCCTGATAGCTACAACCTAGGGGTCTTTAAGTCAAGAGTGAATAGATTGCTTCTAGGCAAGCGTGTTCCATCGTCGGCCACATCATCGCTTACCATCAGGTGAGATAGTGGTCAAACGTGAGCCGATACATTATATAAAAAAAAAAATCCTTGACATCGTTGTCAGTGGGAACAGTGCCCAGAACGCTGCCAGTACTCATATTACTACGTTGAATAGCAATGCATTGATTCGTAGGCCAAAAAAAGCACAGCCCTCTGGTCGCTTGAAGGGTTGACAAAGAGTTGTCACGTGTACCTGCATTTTATTAAATTACTAGCTTTCCGCCCGCGGCTTCGCACGCGTGGACTACAGTTTATATCGCGTGGGCAGAGACCCGTGCTCAGCAGTGGAATTATAGGTAGCCTATGTGTTATTCCAGTGTCTCTTGGATCCGTTCAGCAGTTTTTGCGTGAAAGCGTAACAGACAGACAGACAGAGTTACTTTCGCATTTATAATATTAGTAGGGATAAAAATACACCGAAACAACAAAATAAACAGCACCTAATTTTACCTTTACATCAAAACTAAATTAACCGTTGGTACTAACCAAATGACTACAATATTATAAAAGTGTAAGTTTGTATGATTGTGTGTATGTATAATTACCTACTCCTCGCTCAAATTTTATTCCTTTTCTTTGCTTTTCTAGCCGCATGCAAATTGCACGCGGCTAGACCATGTCTTGGAATAGGATCCGTGGAAAAGTGTCCCTTGGGATATTTTGCTACTTTCTCATGGGCGAGGTCGCAGGCTGTAGATAGTTTACCTATATAACAACTACTTAATAACTATCTGATAAGCTTAAAAATTAATTAAGAGATGGTCAAATATTCTTTTTTCCTACGTTTAAATATGAATGTGATTATGTGAGCAGTTATTAAAGTAAAAAAAAACCGAATCGAAAGGAGGATTGTCACAGATGATACTCATTGTGTCTATGGAGTAGCCCTGTTTTTTTTTGTGCCCAATACTTTGCCAGTTCCTTACATTTACCTAAAGGTCACTTTGACTTTCAAGTTTAGGGACGAAGCTAGCATAATGGCTAGAAAGAATGGGCAAGTATAAGCCTAGCGTAATCAGCCTTATAAAGTGCCCACTGCTGGGACTAAGGCTCCCCTCTAGTAGTGATAATGAGCCATAATCTACCACACGAGCTCAGTGCGGGTTGGTGGCTGTCACATTATTTCGAATTTTAAAATCTAGGACATGCCAGGTTCCTTACAATATTTTCTTTCACCGTTTTGAGAGCAGGGTTCATGAAATCGACATAAGTATTATAAAGAGGTAAATTTTGCTGTTTTGCTTGTAGGAAGTAATGTCTGAATGTACCTACGGGTCCGACTGTTCAAATTTTTGGCAGGCAGGCATAATTATCGGATAATATGGTGTTAGGCTCGGTTTGTTATTTGTCTTCTAAATATAATGATGGCATCACTGCTTGAATCGTCCATCCCCATCGACCATGGGATACTAAATTCAGCTAATGAAGTGACTGCTGAAGTCGCCACGATATCTGAACTTATCTAAAACAATTTGGGAACTAAGCCAAAGTTATACAGCTTAAGCTGTAAATGTACAAGTTTAGCTTGGCTACGCTAGAGAATTAATAATTTTGGTATGGTGCTTGGAGTTGTACTAGGTCTGCATTAAAATATATCATTAAATATATTGTTTTAAAGAAGACCAGACACGACACCCGTCTACTCGAAGGATACTCCCTTTTTAACGGTGGTTCCGCATATCATTAAAGGAGAAAACTTTTTGTTTAGTTAAGCTCGAATTTGTATATGAATGGTCAAATCACTGTGTAACTACTATTTTAATATTTGTCTATAATAAAATACTAATAATATAATGTTAATATAGACATACTCTTCTTCTTCCTGCCCTTATCCCATATTACTTGGGGTCGGCGCAACACGTTTTTTTTTCCTTTCTGTCCTGTCACCCGTCGAACTATCACTAACTCCCTTTTCTTTCATATCACTTCTCACACAATCGATCCATGTTTTCTTCGACCTTCCTTTCCCTCTCCATCTCAACTCTTTTAGGAATATGCGCTTCTTCCCTCCTCTTTACATGACCATACCAAGACAACCGATTACCTTTCAATTTTTCAGTCACTGGCCACTTTCAAACTTCCTTTAATATACTCATATCTCACTTTATCCATTCTCGTCACACCACACATCCATCTCAACATTCTCATCTCCGCTACATGCAATCTTTTTTCATCCTTCTTTTTCACAGCTCAACATTCTGATCCATACAGTATGACAGGTCTTATGACGGACTTGTAGATTTTACTTTTCAACTTGATTGAGGGGCATGCGTGGCTCTCAATTGTTAGTAAAGATATACGATATTCAATTATTCCAATCGATCACTAAAAAAAACTAAGCTTTATTATTTAAAAACAGATACATACCTACTAAAGTACCGTTTTTATCTGCAAAATGAATTCGTGGTACCCGACACGGGAAATGAATTCGCGGTAATCAGATGAACACCGGACCATCATTTATATTCGTTTTTACTTAAAAACCATGTCAGCTATTTTTTTAATCCTATTTTTCAGACATTCAAAACGTGTTTTTTCAAAATCAAAAACTGAAGTTCGATCCATTTATCTACACTAATATTAAAAAGAGGTAAAGTTTTTTTTTTGGCTTTTTGTTTGTACGAGCTAATCTCTGAAAGTACGGATCCGATTGCGAAAATTTTTTCACCACTAGAAAGATACTGTATTCTTGAGTGGCATAGGCTATATTTTATGTACGGAGGCGAAGTCGTGGGCAAAAGCTAGTCTCTTATATTTTTGTAAACTAGCAACTATTCGAAATTCGAAGACATGTGACATCCACCAACCCGCACTGGGCCTGCGTGGTGGATTACGGCCCATTCCCTCTCCTAGAGAGGAGGCCTGAGTCCCAGCAGTGAGAACATTATAAGGCTGATAATGCAATGTAATGCTAGCAACTATTTGCACTGAAGACGCGAAAGTTAAACTATTTATGAAACTGTAAGATACTTGGCTAACCGCCTTGACTTCATAATATTATAAAACCTTGAAAACGTAGCTAAGCGAGGTTAAAATTATTTTCTAGCCTTATAGTTAATATTTTGCTGCGGTTTTACTCGCATCCTAAAGAGTAACGGGGTTTGGTTTTCTAACACCGAATAAAAGTATTTATTCTAGACTAGCTGACTCTGCGAACTTCTTACCGCCTAATAGTCAATGAATTATTGTTATATGACTTTACTAGCTTTTGCCCGCGGCTTCACCCGCGGCTTCACCCGCGTACATAATCCCAGGATAAAAAGTATCCTATGTGATATGTGTTCTGGGATATGGTCTACTCGTGTACCAAGTTTCATAGAGATCCGTTCAGTAGTTTTTGCGTGAAAGAGTAACAAACATCCATACATCCATCCACACATCCATCCATACATCCATCCATACATCCATCCATACATACAAACTTTCGCAGCATTTATAATATTAGTAGGATTGCACACATTTGATTATAGGTAGACTAATAAAGCTTATAAATATAGCATCTAATATTGTATAAGCTAATAAAAACACCACGCTGCGCTCCATAACTCAAATAGCATGTCGGGGAAAAATCGCCAGGCTGAAGTGAGACCACTCTCACTTCAGCTGGCCACGTCGCACAAATGCACCCGGACAGGAGAGCGAGGATTGTCACTCACTGGACGACTGAAGGATGTCGACGCCGTCTAGGTCGATCGCGGCGAAGGTAGTGAGACGATCTGCCTCCCTAGCCAAGTTACAACCGTTTCGCTTGCGTCGAACGCTTCGAGTTGACCTTGCCTCCAATTCTTTTGTTCTGATCACGTCAGAAGCTTTCTACAAGCGTTAACTATTGCAGATTAGGAATTTGGCTAGGGGTACTGGTCATGTTTGTGGGGCAAACTTGGCCAGAGATCGCCCTAGACAGAGAAGTTTGGAGGGAGAAAGGGGAGGCCTTTACCTAGCAGTGGAACACACAATAGGTAAAAAAAAAATGTTTAGATAATGTAACGACCCGTACTTGGTCGGGTTTTATTATAATATTATTTAGCATAGTTGGCTTTGTAATGTTACCACTGTTGGGATTCTGGCCTCATCTCTAGGAGAGGGAATAGGCCAAAATCCATCACGCGCGCCCAGTGTCGGTTGGTGATGCACGATAAGCGCGTGGAGATGCAACGCCGGGGTGAAAGTCCACTACCGCGACAGGTCGAGGTATGGCGGACAGAGCTCCGGCGGGATCTCACGGTGAAATGGCGTCAGCGACTATCGCAACCCAGTGCTGGGTACGCCACAATTATGGCGGTAAGTCCCCTCTTTGAGGCGTGGCTGGAAAGACCTCACGGCGTCCTTACCTTTCGCATGACGCAGGTCCTCACCGGACATGGCAAGTTCGGGAGGTTCCTGCATCGGATTCGAGCGGAAGAGACGCCCGGGTGCCGCCACTGTGCGGAACGCCCGGAGGACACGGTGGAGCACACAGTTGAGGTGTCGCCTCCTTCTGCGAAGCAGTAATGCTAGCAAAGGAGGAGGCAGACCGCATCAGGCAACGGCGCCCCCGCCGCCGCCGCCGGGATTCCGATCCCGATTTCCGGCCACCGTAGACGCGGGCTCGCGGACGGCGAGTTATGGGTAGCTCGCTGTCCGATCGTCCGGTAACTGTTCGGACCGAGCCAAGGCGTCGGCGCGCACTGTTCCCGCGCGCCTCAAGGAGTTGTCAGCAACAGGAGGGGCCCATCTGGGTAAAAGCCTACCGGGGTCGGGGTTATCCGAACGGAAACTAGAGCCCCGGTATGAAGGCTAGAAGGAACGGCGCGGGGTTTTTAGTCAGTAAGACTCTGACACTGTCTCCCGCTCCACCCAAGAGCGGGTTTCGTCAATGATGATTTTCCCCGTCAACAGAAAAAAAAAAGTGTCAGTTGGTGGACGTCACATGTCTTCGAATTTTTGGTTCTAGGACAATTTATTTTTCTAACTCAAATAGCAATCATGAAAGCGAAAGTAAAAACTATGCTGGTTAAATATATACAGAAATGGAGTTTTTATTCAACCGTGGATTGGATATATTTCAGGCGGTTCTTTTTTGGTAAAATCTGGAGTTTTGCCAAGTTCCGCTTTACAGCTAGCATTTTTCACTGGTTTTACTTTTGAGCTCTTGTTTGGAATAGTTCTAACTAACAAAATGAAAAAGAAATAAAGTGCGCGGAAAGACAACTCCATTTACTCTCAGTTCAAATTAGTCTTTGAAGTAAAATTAAGTGAGTTCGTCTTATGACTTGGAGTTTTGATTTTAAAGATCTTTGTGTTCTGAAACTGTGTTTTTGTTTTGATTATTAAGGTCATCATGACTCACATTTTCACTGTTTTTCATACAACCGCTCATAGCTGATTATGACGTTATTACACATTTTTCATTAGATATTTTGGATACACAGTATCTTGTGGATATTATCTAGGTTTCTAAAGAAACCAATTTCAAAATTTCTGTAAAACTAATCCAGTAAAAACCTCTGAAAATGTCCTATTTTGTATGAACTTCATAATTTGCCTAAAAATTCAAAATGTCAAAAAAGTTATCCTCTAGAGACCTAGCAAATTTTATTAAGATTCTAAATGACGACCACTTTTTCCAAAAACTTTAAAGGGTTTAAAAAAAACAGCTATTTCCTGGAGCAAGTTTTGTGAAATTTTCGAGTAAATCTCGGAATTACCGAATATGAATTGAGTTTTCAGGCGTTATCTCTCTTTTTTTGGGTTGCCTTTTCGTCAAACATCGCGTTGGATTGCATTAAATGATGTAACAAGCTTTTAAACCATTTTCGATGTTTACGATAGGCGAGTGGAAAAAGACCCTCTTAATAGGTAATTTAATTACAAGTTACAATCTTGGCTAATTCTAGAAGTGATGCTGCTAAGATTACATTTGACATATCAATGTGTCGATAGCTCAACCTTGGTAAAACAATTGTGTTGATGATTAAGTTACGAGTTTTTTGTAAATTTATTTTTGGTTACGATGGGGCTGACAAACTCATTGAGATTTAAATGGCCTAGGTAAGCGCGCTTTATCATCGATGCATCGTCACTTTCCATCAGGCGTTTATATGCAAAATATAATTTCTTGAACCCATATACTTGAACCAAAGTAAATATATGTAATGAAATGACATTTCATTAATTCAAATTTGCCACGCTTCGCGCGTTGAAGTTGTCAATGGAATTTATGTTCTGTGGAACGGGGTGGCGTGTGATTGAATGGCAGATGATGTTTAGATTATTTTGCATATTTTATTATTAAAAATTCTATTATAAAAAGATAAAATAAAGGGATATAATTGAGGAGGCGATATTAGTAAACTTTAAATGTCGTTTCTTTGATTTTCAGGTAAGTTATAGGTGTAATGATCATAGTTAAACGTTGTAATATAGTAAGGATGTATTAAATAAACAAAACTTTGATTTTCAGAGAAACAATTTGTGGTTTATTTGGAAAATCCTCAATAAAATATCTTATATATAAATATAAAAGGTTTTCATAATTAGTTTTTTAAAACTACATATATTTATATCAATTTCTCAACTTCTGAGGGCTTAGAGTAATTTTTGCCTGGAAATAACATTAAAATTGAAAATGAATTCCGTGATATTTTTGTCACTTTATCTTTACTCATCGCCATCACCCATTTCTTTCATACTACGCTTCACACAGTCCATCCATTATTTCTTTGGCTTACCTCTCCCTCTCCATTGTTCCACATATATACCAACTCATAACTCAAATTAAACACGCATGAAATACAGAAATAAAAAAAAAAATATTTTTCTAAGATTTATTGCTAGTTTTACTCACTAAGATTACTCACTCTCGAAAGCATTCAATAACATTGAAAGCATTCAGGGGCCCTTCCATTGAGGTGTTAAAATGTCAGGCGTGCGAGCGAGAAAGAGGGTATTTAGAAAGAGCTATATAGGGTATTTAGCTCCATGATAAATACCCTATATAGCTCCATATCAGTCTTTAACAGTTCAGTTTAGGTCGTAAAATGGATCTTTTTAAGAGTTCATGGTGGGACGTCATGGTAAGGCGCCAGGACCTAAAATAGATCACGTTAGGAGCTCGTGGTATAGGACCTCTGGACATGTTAGGAATTGCGTTACAGCTATAGAATCCATATAGAACATTTCTCACGAATATTCTACAAAGGATATTGCTTTTAGGCTTAGAAGCTGGACAAGCTTTGAACCTCACAAAACAATGAAGAGAGAGAATCTATTTGAGACTAGTGCCCGGCCCCAGTTTTGCTCCATTTTGTTCTACAATAATATCATCATCCAAACCATACCTTCCTCATACTCATAAACCATTTCGTCAATTTGCGTATACTGCATTAAAATTCGTTCCGCATTTTTTGAGTTCATTGCGTATTGATAAATAGACAGGCAGACGCGGTGGAGGAATTTTTTTATCCAAGAAAGGATGTAGAACAGTGGTGGCCGAGTGGTAACAGCCCCGACTTACAAGTTGTAGGTCGCGGGTTCAAACCCAGCCGGGCGCATTACTTTGTGTAATTTATTTCATCACAAAAAAAAGTAAAAAAATCTTTTTCTGCATTTTTATAGGAAAAACAAATATAGGTATAGAAACCAATATTTTCGGCTTAAAAAATATTTATAAACGTGTGTACAAAATGACTATTAAGCGTTTTTCAAGGTCATTCAAGTTCTAAAGACGAAGGTACAATCTGTGCTCTAGGGGTTAAGCGTTAAAGGGGTCTAACAAGCCCCTTTTATAAGTGGGAATCATCCAATGAGTTCTCTCACTCTTGAGCGGAGCAAGAGGGCGTGTCAGACTTTTACTGACCCACAAAACGCACTCCTATTCCCTCGTTACCTTCGTTCCAGGGCCCATGGGTAGGCCCCTAATAGGCTTTGACTCTGCTAGGCCCCTACAAAACAAGGTTTTTAAACAAGGTCTTAAAGGCCCTGTACCGCAGGAATGAAAATAGTATTAAAATTAGTACAGCTGTCAACATGTCAAAGTTTTTGTGCTAATTGAACAGATTCAGAACTAATACTTAATGCTAATTACAGGCTATGCAGCGAGTCAATGCCCCATTCAATGATGCTTTCACACCCACGTAATTATACATATGAAGGTTAACTTGTGAAACTATGGACTGACTAGTTATAAATAAAATGACGGAGTAATAGAAAAAATGTAGCCCCAATGTTAGGAATTTATGGGGTGACTACATGTTTGTAAACGCCGGGAGGACACGGTGGAGCACACAATCGAGGTGTGCCCTGCCTGAGTCCGGAGCGAGGAGGAATGGCAGGCCGTCGCCTCCTTCTGCGAAGCAGTAATGCTAGCAAAGGAGGAGGCCGACCGCATCAGGCAACGGCGCCCTCGCCGCCGCCGGGATTCCGATCCCGATTCCGGCCACCGTAGACGCGGGCTCGCGGACGGCAAGCCATGGGTAGCTCGCTGCCCGACCGTCAAGACGTCGACGGCGCGCACTGTTCCCGCGCGCCTCAAGGAGTTTTCAGCAACAGGAGGGACCCAGCTGTGTCGAAGCCTACTGGGGCCAGGGTTATCCGAAAGGAAACTCGAGCCCCGGTATGAAGAGGCTAGGAAGAACGGGGTGGGTTTTTAGTCAGTAAGAGTCTGACACTATCTCTCGCTCCACCCAAGAGCGGAGGTTGTCATTGGATCGTACCACCGTAAAAAAAAAACATGGTTGTAAACCAAAGTCGCAACCAAAGTGACCTTGCTAGTTGCAATCCATGTAGACAGCAGTTATAATCCATGACGTCATACTTATAAACTGACCAGCCCTCCTAGCCAAGTTACAACCGTTTCGCTTGCATCGAATATCTCGAGTTGGCCACGCCCCCGATTTTTTTGATCTGACCACGTGACTGAGTGTTGAGATGACGTCATTCCTGTACATTTGAAGTTTTCTACTAGCGCTAACGATTGCAGATCAACTTGGCTAGGGGTACCGATCGGCTGAAATAAGCACCAAATTTTAAATGCGTGTCTTAGTTTTGCAAGTGGGTCACATTACCGACTGGGGCATGTATCAGGATACATACCCCAGTCGGTAATATGCCCCACTACGTTTACCATAGCTGAATAGTTTGTTTGAAAGCGCTAATCTCAAGCAAGGACTAGATACTGATTCGAAGTAATTCTTAGTGTTGAATAGCCCATTTATTGAGGCAGGCTGTAGGCTGTGACGTCTCGCTACGAGATACGCGAGTGGAGTAAGAACCAAAACGCAACTTACATGAAAGAGGTATGTGGAACAGAGAGTAAAGATCCACATACCTCCGTCAAAAGAGGGAGGATCCTCCGACCAGACGGGTGTTATGTCTGGTGGGCGACTGCCCGCTAGTTCATTTCGGGCTGTCGTCTATATTCAAATCGCGCGGAGAACTTTGATTGCGCGATGCAGGATTTCGTATTTTTGTAGTTCTTATGTGCGCCATAGATGTCGCTACAAACATGTAGCATACAACGTGTAACCTCAGACACCCCAAATGATATTTAATTCAATTGACCCAATTAGGTGAGAAAAAAAACATTAAAAAAAATTATAGGTTTTATGTGCAGTTTTATTTTGTTTAAAATTCATATCTATATTGAAATAATAACTTTTATTATCCCGTGTATGCAAAAATTTGATTGGATTACAACTATTTGTGTCTGTTTAGCTATTTCATCGGGTTTCCGCACATGATGGCTTGACCTATTCATAAATAGACAGGTCGATATTTTTAATGGAGATTTTTTTCAAAAATGTAAACTATATTAAAAAGTGGTTTAATTGATTCTGCTCGTTATTCTGAACAAACTAATTTCAGGTTTTGCGCATTTCACTTTACACGTTACAATTTGCTAAATTAATATTTTAGTTACATATTGTATATATAGTAATGTTTGCTACATGTAAGCATTAACTATCATATCTTCATGCAAGTCCCTTGCTTAACTAGTCAAACCGTATAATACTATGCGTCTTAGCTCGACACGTAATGGATTATCAATCAACGCAATGCCTTTTGATGTGGTAATGTATTTAATGCATCACATTGCGGGTGACTTGTATTCATGTCTATTATCAAAGTGTAGATAAACGGTAGGTGTAAGCTATATAGTTCGCAGTATAATAATATTCACACCACTATCACAATGCTGTCTAGTCCCAAGCTAAGCAGAGATTGTGCTATGAGTACTAGACAACTGATAAACATACTTATATATTTCTAAATACATACATATATAAACTACCTTTTGCCCGCGGCTTCGCTCGCGTTAAATTTGAGACAAAAAGTAGCCTATGTCACTCTCCATCCCTTCAACTATCTCCACTTAAAATATCACGTCAATTTGTCACTCCATTTTTACACACACATTCCCATTTAAATTATTAGTATGGATTACACCCAGACACAGAACAAATTCTTGTGCTCATCACACAAATATTTGTCCTGGGTGGGAAACGGCCCACGTCAGGGCTACTAACTATTATACCAACAGGCCAGTCAATGAATTTTTTTTGGAAAGAGTATTAAAACAAAGAGTAGAGCTCAAACCCAGCCAGGCGCATTACTTTGTGTAATTTATTTCATCACCATTGCTCTCAAAACAGTGAAGGATAATACCGTGAGGAAACCGACATGTCCTAAAATCAAAACTTCGAAGACATGTGATATTCACCAACACGCTCTGGGCCCGCGTGGTGGATTGTGGCCCAATCCCTCCCCTAGAGAGGAGGCCTGATTCCCAGCAGAACATTGAAAGACTGATTATGGATGTTATACAACAGTCCGAAATCAACTATTGGGCAGTAGCCTGGACCAGACGCATTACTTCTCTGACCACAGGAATCTCTGGTATACGGGTGTATATCCACCTAAAACCCGAGAAAAAATAAAAAATGGAAAGCCTATTATTATCATTATATTATTACACATTACATCAACTACAAGTCTTGTCCTAAAAAAAATATAAAACTTATCCCCAAGCCTGGCTTTTTAGACCCCAAATTCGTTGAAAACTGTGATCCCTGTACGTGTGAAAGTTTGTCATATTGTTACGGAGGTGAATAGATGAGCCGTTATATTAAACCGGGACGCCGCACTCAATTTCATGAAAAAACTTATAAACGCCTTCTGCTAAGATCGGAGAAGTATTTGGATGTGGTATTGCTAAGATAGAATGGTAAATGTGACATCGGAAAATAAAGAAATAAACGCAAAAAGATAATGTTCGCTAACATGATATCCTTTATATTATTAATTCATGAATCCCCAAGCGACCACCGGTGGCCGCGCATCTATCTATTGTCTTACTATTGTGTCTCTAATTGACGGTATCTGAAGGGTTAATTCATGAATCCCCAAGCGACCACCGGTGGCCGCTCATCTATTGTCTTACTATTGTGTCTATAATTGACGGTATCTGAAGGGTTAATATATCTAGCCTATACTGTCCCACTGCTGGGCAAAGGGTTTTTTTTTTTCATCCTTTCCATGGTTTCGGGCTCTGAGTCCTTCTTGTCAATTCCTAAGAAAGATATCTAAGTCATCCCGCCATCTCTTTCTTGGTGTGCCTTGTAAAAACAAAGTACTTATTTGAAAAATATTTTATTTGTGAAAGTTAAGTAACAACTTACACAATAAAAAACAATGCATGTATACAAGTATGTTAATTATTAATAAGTACGTAGATAAGTATGGTATAAATAGTTAATTTAAACCATAATTATCTATGTATGTACACAAAAAAAAAACTTAATCGTCGAGGACCTCACATAATATCTATCGTAAAGTTCGGCAATAGTTCAAAGCGTCACCGAGGTCTTAGAATGCAAATTGCGACAGAAGGAAACGCGAGTCAGTTTTAGCCAGTAAAAGTCTAACATAACCTCAAAAAAAAAAAAATACCCCTTGTTCCAACACAAGGGGTAACTATTTTTTTTATAAATAATACCGCAGATAACTGCTAGTTTATAAAATTATCTTTTCTTAGTATTTAAAAAGCAAAAAAAAAAAAAACATTTAAAACAATACCACATCCATGATTGTGAGCCCACCCTCGCTCCACGGCAGATAGGATCAACTTTTTGACGCAGTCACGGCACAGAGAGAGGATCCTTTGTAAAAGTGTTCTTTTTAACAAAAGTTATGGCTTATGGATTAAATTTCCTTATTCTTTGACACTTCCAGTGTTTGTGTGAAATTTTTTGACAAATATACGTACGTGGGTATTATTGAATTCGTTTGGAGTTTTGTCGTAAGTAATATTGGAAGTTGGGTCGTATTATTTTGATCTACTAGCTTTTGCACAAGACTGTTTTCGGGAGAATTTTGGTTTGCGGACACGGAGTTGAATTTAGATACAAAGTAATAGCCTATGTCCTTCTTTGGGCTACTTTTAATCCTTTCTAAATTTCGTCAAAATCGATTCAGTAGTTCAAGCATTTCACGCTTTTACGCTTAAATTACTCAACCGATTTTAGCGTAACAGACGCACAGAGTTACATTCTCATTTATAATATTAAATATTATAAATAATTTTAATATTCCTTCAATTAATTTTTTTTAAGTGTTGTTTGTCTAAAGTTTGAACTACCAAAAGCAGAAGAAGAATTGATTCCCCACCTAAAATACTCGTCAAGACGAATCGTACGAGCCCAAACTCGATGGGGTTGTGTAGTGTCAGGTTCCATCATCAGATCAGATCAATGTCATAATATTTTTTTTGTCATCTGATTTACACTTTCATGCAAAATTTCAGCTTAATCGGTAACCGGGAAGTGTGTCAAATTTAATTTACAAGATTTGATGACAGAAAACATCGGGACAGGTGAAACTAAATAAAAGCTTGTAAAAATAATCTGACTGTCCCTTCCCTTTTCTGAAGCCAATCAATACCGTCAAAAAAATAGTTAAAAAGAAAACCAACAACAAGAGTTTCCACACATTACACCCTAAAAAACAGTACAACGTACTACATACCAATGACAATACACCGGATTGTGTGTAAATGGTGTCAACGGAAGTCCTTTGTGGACCTCATATCCCTGATTAGGTACGGCAGGCAATGCAATTAACTCTAATGCCACATGTTTTTCGACGGAGGTAGAAATCTTTTGTGTCATTATTATTTTAGTCATTGTTTTTTACGGCTGGCAATTCCGCGAATGGACTTTTGAATGATTCTTTTGTTGTTCGGTTTTTGATGTTTGATGTTGGGTTTTTAATAGATGTTTTAAATTGGTCAAGTGTGAGTCGGGCTCGCGCAGTATGGTACGTATGTAAATAGTTCGATTCCTGGGGGTCTACTCGCTTTCTCCGAAAAACGAAGTTTCGATTGCGCGTGTTTCCAACCACGGTTCCTTACGTTCCCGAAATTTCGCACGAACGAAAATTGTTTGACGTACCGAATCTCTAAACCTACTCGTTACCTATTAGTTATGTTTCGAAAAAAAAAAATGATTATGACTGAGGATTGTTAGCAATTTTAACGTCAAATGAATATCGTTCGTTTACGAAAGTTTCATTTCGGAGAAAGCGAGTAAACTCCCTGAACTGAGTCTCGAAGATTTTTCCGAATTGTAAAAATGATATTTTGTGATGTAACTAAAACTTAAAGGTTTTTAGTAGGTACTTGCAGTACTTTTTCCTTTATTTATGCTTTAATTCATGAATCCCCAAGCGACCACCGGTGGCCGCGCATCTATTGTCTTACTATTGTGTCTCTAATTGACGGTATCTGAAGGGTTAATTCATTAAACCCCGAGCGAACGCTTGCGTTCGCGCACCCATGGTCTTTCTATTGTGTCTCTAATTATCACGATTGAAGAGTTAAGTCGAAACACAGACGAACGAAGTCACGTGTAAAAGCTAGTAATATTATTAAAACCATGTTCCCATAGCTTGCGTATACATTAACATTATGTAAAACAGCGAGTCACGCTACCACATTAACTTCTATAACATAATTAGTATTAATTAGCACGCTTTATTAATGACTTTGTATCTGTTTTCGTTACAAAAGGTATTTGGAATATGCAGCGTCAGTGTTGCCACATAAATTTTAATTACTGGAAAAACAATAGCAAGAATTTTATTATGATAGATAGATGATGCTTAAAAAACTGTATGTTACTTTTTTTTTGTAACGGCCGGAGAGGGAGGCCATAGAAAATATGGTTAGATATAAAAGAAATGGGAGTCGGTGATAGAGAGACAGTTGACGAGATAGAATGGAAAAAAATAGTCCATGTACTATCTATGACGAATAAAATACATTTTTCTACAAGTGAAAAAACTTCGTCAATGCGACGGAAGCCTAATTCACCCGAGCCACAGGTGAGGGTATTTCTATAATGCGGTGACAAAATTCCACGTGTATGAAATCAATGTTTTCCAATACTCTTCTGGAGAAATAAATTAACATGTTTGTCCGCTAGTGGCAGCCCCATGGCGACCATCCTGATAAAAGACATGTAATAAATAGTGCGAAATAGTGAAAATCAGTAAATTGCGTGCCTAAAAGCGATAACAGTTATCGAGTAGGTAAGTGTTTTGGTAAAACGTATTGCGATGACTCCAAGTATATGAAATTAATTCATGAATCCCCAAGCGACCACCGGTGGCCGCGCATCTATTGTCTTACTATTGTGTCTCTAATTGACGGTATCTGAAGGGTTAAGGTGGGAAAGCGATGATGATGGTGAACACAGCTATTTATAGAGAAGTAATTACTTAAGGTAAGAATTCTTAATTACAATGCGTTCCAAATGAGAATAGGATCGATTGCATGTTGTGACGTCACGATTTACTGTCAAATCGAGGAAAGAAATTTTGATACTTTAACTATTTTATGAAAAATTTAATTTATTTACGAACTGTGAACGAAAAAAGTTTAATCAGAATTCAGTTCTTCAATTTTACTCATCTCCAAGTTCCTCAATTTTGACCAAATTTCTTAGATTTGACAGTAAATCGTGACGTCACAACAAAAAATCGATCCTATTCTCATTTGGAACGCACAGTACATAATCTCATTCTATAGTAGTCATAGTCATAGTCATAGTAGTTTATTGGTAAGGGATACTTACAAGTCAATTACATAATGTTACATTATACTTTGTCAACAAAATGATTACATATAATGTCAAGTGATTAAATAATGTCAAACATATAAAACAAAAAAAAATAGTAGTCAAATCACACATTAAAATAAGAAATCATAACAAAAGTCAATAATAAATAGTTAGTCCAAAATAATATTCAATCATCAAAATTAAATTAAATTACATCATAAATTCGTCAAAAGAATAAAAAGCTTGCTCGATAAGCCATTTTTTCAAACGTGCTTTGAAGCTCCCTATAGTCGGGGCACCAGAAATAGCTGCAGGTAGCTGATTATAAACTGTCGGGCCCATAACATGAGTCGTCTTGGAAGATTTGACGAGCGTTCTCGAAACCGTCGATAACTGACCCCTGCTTTTGGTGCAATATGAATGACGGCTACCTACCTTTGGGTAAAGGTCGAGGTTCATCCTCACACACACGCACGCGCGTTGAAGTAGCACACGTTACTTACTCGAGAAAATGCTCAAAGAATACTTGACGATAGGTGGTTATTGTTGTTCAACTATAATTTAATAATAAGCTAATAATCAACTCTAATATTATGAAGAGGTAAAGATTTTTATGTTTTTTTTTATGCTTTTTGTTTTATTCTTGTTTGTAGGAAGTAATCTCTGAAAGTACTGGTCCTATTGCAAAAATGTTTTTCGCCGATAGAAAGCTGCTTTACTCCCGAGTGACATAGGCTATGCTTTAATGTACGCAGACGAACCCACGGGCAAAAGGTAGTCACGATGAGTCATATATTTTGTAATACTTGTTTTCTAAATAATATTTTCTCTTTTTTTATGCACCTGCCATATTGTCTCTGCATTACTCTAAGTTGACTGGTAGAGAATGCCTAAGGCATGAAGTCCACCAGTGTACTTTTTGTTGCATGGATATTAAATCCTTACTAATGTTATAAAAGCGAAAGTGAGTTTGTTTGTTTGTTTGTTACGTCTTCACGTCTAAATGGCTAAACCGATTTAGATGAAACTTGGTACACGGATAGACCATGTCCTGGAATAGGACATAAGATAGTTTTTATCCCGAAAGTATGTTCCCTTGGGATAATTTTCTGCTATCACGCGGGCGAAGCCGCTGGGAGCAACTAGTAAAAAAATTAATATACGAGCCTTACATTTGATGACCGCAGTGTTTAATTCATGAATCCCCAAGCGACCACCGGTGGCCGCGCATCTATTGTCTTACTATTGTGTCTCTAATTGACGGTATCTGAAGGGTTAAATGACCTTACATTTTCTTAAAAAAAAATGTCCTGTACACATCTCCACACATACACACGACCCAAAACTTCTCCCAATCTTCATAATACATTGGCAATCTCAGCTTGTAATCTCCGACTCCTTGTATCCCCGCTATTCATTGAATAATAGACACGGTGTAGCACCAGCTCCCGTTAATATTGTACATCTTAATTATACAGGATTAGCAGCATACTGGATACACGGTGCACCTGTGTTCGTCTTGTAACGTAAGCTAAGTGGAGATTATTAGGATGAGATTCGCTGTAAGATGTATGGTACATGTAGTGGGGGAGTGGGGGGCTGGAAGGAGTTATGGGGCACATTTGAGTCTTTTTAGCCGTCTGTAGTTTGGCATCGACTATACCGTTGCTTTCTAGGTGAGATAGTGGTCAAGCGTGAGTGTATCAACAGGCTTATGTTTTAAGAGCTATGTATATTACTTTGATACGCCTTGAGCCTGAACGGCTTATTGTATTTTTACTTGAGATTTGTCGTTAGCATAATATGCCTTATAATGTTCACACTGCTGGGACTCAGGCCTCTCTACGAGAGGGAATGGACCGTTATCCACCACGCGTGCCCAGTGCGGATTGATGGATATCACAAGTCTTCAATTTTTTTTGTTTTAGGACATGCCGTTTTGAGAGCAGTGGTGATGAAATAAATTACACAAAGTAATGCGCCTGGCTAAGTTTGAACCCGCGACCTACCACTCGTAAGTCGGGGCCGTTACCACTCGGCATCCACTGCTCTAAAAAAATAGTAGATTTGTCGTTAAATTTCATTTACTACTTTTTAGGTGGGAAATCATCCAATGACTTCTTTCACTCTAAGGGGGAGCAGGAGGGTGTGTCAGACTTTTACTGACCAAAACCCACTCTATTTTCCTCCTTTGTCTTGCGCTTCAGGATCCTGGGTTTTCCTATCGGAAGGTAACTCATAGTTTCAGTAGGTTCGTATGTCATTCAGGAATAAAGCAGCTTTCTATCGGTGAAAAAAAAAATAGCAATTGTTTGAGCACTTCCACAGAGAGCTACAAACAAAAAAAAAAATAACAATAAACAAACCATACCTCTATTTAGTGTAGATAAAAAAGTTGACAGTGTCAAAAATCGCAACCGCAAAAAACGACTGAAAAGTTTGAAATGAGTCACTTTGCAATTGATGGCTTCAAATCTATAATACTAAAATAGATTTTTTTAATGCATCTTTAAAAGTTTGTTTTTTGAGGCACCCAATATAATTATGCTAAAATAATAAATTACTGTAATAAATATCAAATCACTTTAATTGAGAGAAACAAAATTCAAAATTGATGATTAGGACCAAACTAAGATTGAGAGGAATGATGACTATTGTTTATTCGTTTAATTCATGAATCCCCAAGCGACCACCGGTGGCCGCGCATCTATTGTCTTACTATTGTGTTTCTAATTGACGGTATCTGAAGGGTTAAGAGGGTAAGGATATGTTATACCCTCTTTCTTTATAAAGTCTAGTAGTACTATTCAACGTCATTCATATTTTCATCTTTATTTTTCACTCTCCAAAAATCAAACCAAGCCAAGAACGCCAAAGAAAGACCCACTCTAATCTCGCAAGTAACGTCTAAAAACAATTTGTTAAATAAACAAAGATACAATCTAGGTGGCTATCCGTGTAACTCAGGTTGCCGAGTAAATAATAAATAAGTCGTTTTGCCCCCAGGGTAGCAACGTAATATCATCGCACCACTCTACGGTAGAGGTGCACTAACAATGCAAGTATCCGGTATGTTATTTACTAAAATGTACTATTTTGGAACGGTCGGAGACCTGACTGGAATACTGATGAAGGTTTTTGAAAAGTTTTGTTAATTTATAAACAGTGCAGGATCAGTCTGAATGTTGTGCAAGGGAATTTTACAGATTACTTTTTGGGAGTGCTTGCTATATTAATAAACAACATTCATTTCCATCAGCAGACAATAAATATATTATTAAGTTACTAATCTATATTCTTATCTTATTCGTACCATATATTAAATGTTGAAAATGAATTTCGTTCTATATTTTTGTCACTTTTCTTTCATACACTCACTCTCCAAGTATACTGATAACTTAAATTCAACACGCGTGAATAACAGAAATAAAAAGACATATTTTGTTATGACGATTTATTGTTAGTATAAAAATCGCAGATAGCACCTTCTAGGAACGCAATCATGAAGGCTGGACCTTTGAAGATGAACACTTCTCTTAAACCAACCGCAATGTTTGACAGCATCTCTTTGAAAACTGCTGCTATATGGGGATCTAAAAAAGTAATAGAATAAATTATTATAAAAGCAATAGTTGTAATTATGTTCGAGCCTCGACCAACATCTTAGGAGACTCTCGCTAGGCAATTGGGCAAAGGCTTTTTTTCCGATGGGGAAAATCAACTTATGACAAAACCCGCTCTTGGGTGGAGCGGGAGCTAGTGTCAGATTCTTACTGACTAATAACCTCATCCCGTTCCTTCTAGCCTTCATATCGGGGCTCGAGTTTCTTTTCAGATAACCCCGGCCCCAGTAGGCTTCAACCCAGCTGGGCCCCTCCGGTTGCTGACAACTCCTTGAGGCGCGCGGGAACAGTGCGCGCCGTCGACGTCTAGGGCTCGGTCCGGACAGTTACCGGACGATCGGACAGCGAACTACCTATGGCTCGCCATCCGCGAGCCCGAATTGGACAAAGGCTTGAAATTAGAAACATATATTTCAAACAAACCATTTACAAAATGTCGGTCAGTCAAAAAAGTAAAGCTGAATTGCAAGTTCCAATTCGTAGATCTCTATTGAGAAGAACGCTGACTTGTCTCAGAAAGCAGTACTACTAGACACGGTTCGTAGAGAGTTCCTCCTGAGTGACGTAGGCCTTGTGTCTTATGTATACAAGCGAAGCCGCGGGTTTTACCTGAGTTATCAGTCATAGCGGATCCGACGCTGAACGGTGGATTGGCATCAGGTATGTAAGCGTAAACATGGGCTTCTGATAACTGAAGATCTTTGATGTTTGGTACCGTCAGAGTCAGTGATATATCCTCTGTGAAAAATATAAAATGTTTAACATCTTTCATTATTGATATTCAGAAGGTAAGGATTTAGTACTACGTGGCTGTTATGAGTCTATTTCAATTAAATATTATGTAGACTCTAACAAAGACATTCATTGTCAAATTCTGCATGGTGGATATAGATAGAATACTGATGTACTCTAATGACGCCAATGCTTACAAATTATAAAAGCAAGACCTCATCTGTCTCGATATGCTCATACATTCATTGTGCGTACAGCTACGGAGTGAACTCCCTACTGGAGTTTGCGTTTCCTGATAGCTAAACCTGGAGGGTTTTTAAGAGTTCCACAGGCGTAGTCAAGCTACGACAGTTCCGTTTCGAATCTCTTTCTACATCTGTCGGTAACGCCTCCGATTCTATTGTTCTGACCACGTGAATAAACGTTGAAATGATATCCTTACTAATATTATAAAAGCGAAAGTGAGTTTGTTTATTTGTTACGTCTTCACGCCTAAATGGCAAAACCGATTTTGATGAAACTTGGTACACAGATAGACCATGTCCTAGAATAGGACATAGGATCCTTTTTATCTCGAAAGTATATTCCCTTGGGATAATTTTCTGCTATCACGCGGGCGAAGCTGCTGGGAGCAGCTAGTCATTTCCATATATTTGAAGTTTTGTACTAGCGTTAACGATTGTAGATTATCAACTTGGCTAAGCCCTCTGGTTACTTCTAAGCAAGCGTGCTCCATCGTTGACGTTACGTTGCATGTTATAGGTAAAAAGGATTTTCTTACTATAAATAACAGTAGAATAATCAGACAGCTCCACTGACTCCTTCCCTTTCCGATGGTACCTCACCAGGGCAGCAGGGCAGTACACTGTGATCGCTTTGAAGACCACTTCCAGAACTAACTTGTCCGTTACTTTGTTAATACTGAAATGTTACAAAAGATGACTTTAAAAATACAAAATCTACCTAATTTATCGATAATTAGATAATTTGGTTAGAGCGATCTTGCAGGCTTGCGGACGGTGAGCAATGAGTAGCTCGCCGTCCTGCTGTCCAGTAAGGAGTCGGGTCGACGGCGCGTCACGCTCCACGCGTGCCTCAAAGAGAAGTCAGCAAAATTAGCAAGGCCAGTTAGAGACTTCCAAGGCTGCGGATTATTCAACAAATTTCAAAAATGCAAAAATTAAACGCGTCCCGCATGCGTATTCCACATTTGCGGAGGTTACGCGTACGGAACAATCCCGTATGCATGATCAAAACCATTCGATATTAAAAACTCCTTAACCTAAACATTCAACTTATCACACCAGGTTAGGAAACATTCCTCATTAGCTTTCTTCCGTGGGTTCAACCACAACTTCAATAAAGCCTTGCTTCTATAGATCGTTGCATAATTTTATATAGAGAGGAGGCCTGAGTCCCAGCAGTGGGAACATTTAAAAAAGGCTGATGATGATGATGATGATTTTATATATCTTATATTGTTTGTTTGTTTGTATCTTACTAACTATTAACTGGCTATCTCATACAGAAAGATTTCATAAATACATGACATATTCACATAACATATATCCGACTGGAATAACCTGAGATTAACATTTATAAAAATAAAAAAGCGCCCTAACTTTATACACATAATAAAAAAAGAAACTGACTGACTGACATATCAACGCGCAGCCAAAACTACTGGGACTAGAAGCGTGAAATTTTGTACAAGGTTTTCTTTTATGTTGTAGACAAGCACTAAGAAAGGATTTTCCTAAATTCATGATGAAATGAAGGTCCAAAGTGTGTAAGGAGAAACCTAAATCCACGCGAGGGGAGCCACTGATAGAAGCTAGTTATAATAATATAGAAATTAATTTAGCAAAACATATTCAAAAACAGGTCTTAGTGACAAAATTCAATCGGTGTATGTATGTTAACATCCTTACTTAAGGTGGTGCATCACGACTCACATTTTCACTGTTTTTCATACAACCGCTCATAACTGATTATGACGTTATTACACACTTTTCATTAGATATTTTGGAAACACAGTATCTTGTGAATATTATCTAGGTTTCTAAAGAAACCAATTTCTAAATTTGTGTAAAACTAATCCAGTAAAAACCTCTGAAAATCTCCTATTTTGTATGAACTTTGACACTTCATAATTTGCCTAAAAATTAAAAAAGTCAAAAAAGTAATTCTCTAGATACCTCGCAAATTTTATTAAGATTCTAAATGATGACAACTTTTTCCAAAAACTTTTAAGGGTTTAAAAAAAACAGCTATTTCCTGGGGAAAGTTTTGTGAAATTTTCGAGTAAATCTCGGAATTACCGAATACTAACAGAGTTTCCAGGCGTTATCTCTCTTATTTTGCGTTGCCTTTTCGTCAAACATCGCGTTGGATTGCATTAAATGAAGTAACAAGCTTTTAAACCATTTTCGATGTTTACGATAAGCGAGTGGAGAAGGACCCTCTTAATCATCATAATCATATCAGCCGATATACGTCCACTGTTGCACATATTACACCACAATTAACGATCCTGTGCGTCTCGCATCCATCGGATTCCCACAAACGTCACCAGGTCACCGGTACTTACATAATACTGTTCTAAAACAAAATCAACTATCATACAGTGCAGCTGCTACTTACTAAAATTCTTTAATCTTCCAGTCATTCAAACCTCCAACTTGAGCATTTTTCAGTATAAAAGTCACATTAGCATGAGCCAAATGTATGGGGAGCCAATCCAGTATGTAAGGATCGTCTACAGGCCCCTTTACTGGCTTGCAGTCAGAATTCTGAGCGAAGACTCGACGGATGCAATTCAAGTCGTCAAACTCACAGGGACGGTAGATTCTATCGAGTTTGTAGCCTGCAATGGATAGCGAAGGAGAATTATTCTCGTAGTTTTCGAAGTGAATTTAGTAGAGGAGATATCAAGTTTTCGTTATACGAAACATGCTGGTATTAAAGATTGTGTTCTGTTTTGTTTTAATGGAGTTCATCTGTGAAATTGTTGCAGCTTCCAGTTGTTTCTTTTTAGCTTTATTTCATTGTTGCATCTATGCGAGGATTAAAGTTATTTACTAGATTGGTATCTATGTTTTTCGAAAAATCTTTAGGTAGTGTTTTGCCGATTTGCACTTTATGCATTTATGATTTCGTTAATGCCGTCTGAGTTACCGTGCTGATCATTAATAGATATATTATTGTGTTCTTATTTATTATTATGAGTCTTTTGCGTCTCAGTGTAGGACAAACAACTCCCTTTTAAACTGACTTCCACAATTCGGTTTTATTTTTTTATTTTTTATTAACTTTCATTTTGGAAGTCGGTGTTAAATAAGAAACAAACAATATTGAGAAACACCGACTTTCGAAATTAAAGATATTTTGATCGTTTTTGTGATTTTTTTTACATTTTTTTATATTTTTTGATTACACCTGGTTAATAATTTAGGGGCTTAAATAAGTATGTTGCAATTCTAAAATGTATCAATGTGATGTTATTATACATGGATAAGATTAATATCTTGTACCTTCTAATAGAATGTTTAGAGATTAATTTCATCATAAAATTGGAAAAAGATAAAAAGTGCATTAATTCTTAGAAGACTATTTATGTAAACAAGTGCAGGTTAAATATTAAAAAGTACTCACTATTGATCCTATCGCCATATTTTTCACGATATTGAACCGAATACCTTCTCTGCGAACTATAGCACACACCAGAAAAAAATATTAAACATACAAGCAACTTCATTTTAAAACCTTGTAAATAAAATGATGTTCACATAGCTATACCAATTATTATATACGATGATAAATGCATAAATGTAGGTCTGTAATTGATTAGGGAAGCTATACATATCCATTTGCAAGTGAAAAACCGGAAACAATCGATTGTATAGTAGCTTGATAGCAATTATCTTAATGCCTGATTTCCATATCAAAGCAAAAAAAAAAAATTATTATATCACAGAAAATTTATCCAAAGGAATAAGTAGGTTTCTATTGTAAGGGTCTATTTTTAGGTGGGAAATCATGCAATGATTTCTCCTACTCTTGGGCGGAGCGTGAGGGCGTGTCAGACTTTAACTAACTAAAACCCGCTCCTGTTCTTTCTTTACCTTCGATTCAGCCCCAGGATACACTTTCAAACAATTCATGGGCCTCAGTAGGGTTTAATCCTGCTGGTGGTTTGATGACATCTCTTTGAAACACGCGTGAAATACTACGCACTGTGGACGAGTGGAACTCGAAAGTATTTCTATTCTATTCTATCTTTACGATTACCGGACGGCCGGACGACGAGTTCTATTTTAAAGGTACAACCATGTAAAGTGGTTCTGAGAACACCGCGTCTTTCGGTACACGGTCGCCACTTCAGGCTTTATTGGCTATCTATTGTGGCTACATAATGTGCCCAGCCACAGTTTGGCAATTAATAATGATAATATTCCACAACTATCACACAACGCCGTCTAGTCCCAAGCTAAGCAGAGCTTGTGTTATGGGTACTAGACAGCTGATAAACATACTTATATATTTCTAAATACATACATATTATAGGTAAATTACACCCAGACAGAACAAATGATCATGCTCATCACATAAATATTTGTCCTGGATGGGGATCAAACCCACGACCTCCGGCATAGCAGTCAGGGCTACTAGACCAACAGGCCAGTCTTTCAATTCTTCGGGTTATGCCAGTAACCTTGGTTCTGAGAACATTTTCACTCCTGATTCGATTACACAAAGAAACACTGAACATAGCACTCTCTATTGCCCTTTGAGTGACGGTAATTAAACCTTTAAGTAAAGATTTATGTAACCGGAAACTAACTACAACTCTTTTAATTAAACCATGCTACGCGTGTACTTAACAAGTCAATATTTGTTTAAGCAAATTATGCACAAAGCGCTTTGGAGCAATACTTTGAAATCCAGTTAGTGTGGGATTTTTACTTCACTAAAACCACCCCTGAGATCAGCATTAGCACAATGAAAGGGCACTATTACCTCTCAAAATATCACTTCGGAACCCCCCTCCCTAAAAAACGCCTAATAGGGCACGTGCCTTAAGAGATTACACTAGGGTCAGCTCGCTGTGCACGGCAGCACGAGATAACTGTGCCTCCATCTTTCCTGAAATCATAATCATTTCATGTGCGAGCAGAGTCCCCAACTCTGAGCACCTGTGGTCCCAAAATCCCTCCTTGCTTGCTTCTCATTTTATTTGGATAACAAACAAGCGTAAAGTCAAAACAAACATACAGCATAATGCAATCTTTTATTTTAGTTACAAGCGTCAAGTGTATAAACATTAAAAAAAAAAACAAAATTAAATGTACTCGTAGTTACAGGTAACAGGAATAGTAAAGTTAAATTCACAAACGAGAGTATATGCATGCAAAATTGCAAGCGTGTAGGTTAAATCAATTTAATAGTCTAATTCAATACATATGGGCAGGGCAAAATTGGTCCAAAATGGTTGGTGTAAAAAAATCCACGGCCGGTGTTATCATCTATTTGCTTTGTGACCTTAGCTGACATATTGCCGTTTGACTGAAAAATATTATTGCCTATAGTATATGAAAATATTGTAAGCTATTGGTCTCTAAAATCGCAGATAGTGCTTTGCAGGAATTCAGTAAAGAATTCAGAGCCTTGAGTCTGCCAGACCTCTCGCATAGTTAAGTCAAGTTTATTAAGCCAAGATCCAACCGACTTAATGAAATCAGCATCTGCAAAAAATAAAATAAACATACGTTATACACAGAGTTTAGATATTTTGTATAGTGAATTTATTGGCGCAAACAGAATCAAAGACGATGATGACGATGATCAATTTGCAACAAATGATAGAAAAAGATTAGTTGGAAAAAACGTTACTTGTAGAAGTAAATATGTGAATGAAATTAAAAACAGAAGAAAAATATTGTAATATAGCTAGGAAAACGATTACTTATACTCTTATAGAACATTAACGTCAAACGATGTCCTATTATAGTTAACAAATAATGGTTTCAAACAATTTTTTCTTGAGCTTCTCTTTTTTTGTTAATCCAAATTATGATTTCTTGTTTGTTACAAAATCTTTACCTGTGTTACGTGCTACAGCAGATCCAAGTGTATACAGAGGATTGGCATCAGTTACGTACGTAAAAATATAGCCGTTAGATAGCTGTAAGTTCTTGATATGAGGGATTGTTAGAGTGAATGATAGGCCATCTGCAAAAGATATGGTTGTTTCATCAGGTGATTCTTAACACAAGTTTAATTAGACTTAACTTAGCGATTCTATCTTTGCATTATTCTTTGATTCAAAAACTTTGCTTTTCACTTCAGTCTCTAAGTCTGCCCACTGCTCTTATATACCACCTTTGCTTGTAACTGTACACATTTTTAAAGGTTTTCAACTGCTAGTTCTTCTCCCCCCTATTTCATATTGAGTTCAATCTTCAGTCAACGATCTCCACTCGAGAACTCATCTCTAAAAATACCAGTTCAGAGGTTACCATAAAGTATTCGCCTAAGTTATTTGATCAATGTTTTTGATACATTACTCAAAATCGGTAATCAATGGTCGGTACTCACAATATTCAATAATGGAATAATCTATTTCTTCGACGGGTTCCTTTCCTTTACGATGACAAGTTGTTTTGGCTCCTGGAGATGCAACCACGATCCTGTCAAATACCACTTCTAGCACTAATTTGTTTGTAGCCTTGTTTATGCTGAAAGAGACAATAATTCTTAGATCAAACTTTAAACAACAATAAATAGAAAAGAAAGAGAAATAGAAACTACACAGCCATAATGAACTTTGACATGCTTATAAAATGCTGGGGCAGAGGTAAAGGATAAAACCAAACACTGTCTAATGATATACTATGAATCAACTGTTACAGCATGTTTAATTACATTGAACTAAGTGCTTTTGGATTACTTAAGTAGCCTTTAGATCCTAAAACTTAGATAAACTAGGACAAGGAACCTTTGCCGGCTATCAGGAGACCATTTCATCATCATCTTCATACACAGCCCAACATCATGGTGTGCATCAGACTCTTACTTAGAAAGGCCACCACGATGTACCCTCGCATACTTGCGCCAGGAGTTGACTTTCACTACCCCAAACTGTTGCTGGTTCATCTTCGAGCCTCGTCTCGTCTATTGCGGAGTGAGGTATTAAATCCCCTGTCTGATTTGCCAAGCAAAGAATATCCCTGAACAAGCCGTGCCTACACCATCTTGAAATACCTAAAATGATCCAGGCATAGAGCGTTATTCGCCTTTCTCAGAAGCACGGTTTACTTGGTGAGGGACAAGAGAGTACTATTAACCTCCAATGCTCATTCTGCAGCCTCATTATACATGATCCTCGCATACCAGAACTCTGCACAGTCAACCCTTTTTTTTTGTCGATGGGGAAAATCATCTTATGACAAAACCCGCTTTTGGGTGGAGAGGGAGATAGTGTCAGACTCTTACTGACTAAAAACCCCATCCCGTTCCTTCTAGCCTTCATACCGGGGCACGAGCTCCCTTTCGGATAACCCTGGCCCCAGTAGGCTTCGACCCAGCTGGGCCCCTCCTGCTGCTAACAACTCCTTGAGGCGCGCAGGAACAGTGCGCGCCGTCGATGTCTTGGGCTCGGTCCATTACCGGACGATCGGACAGCGAGCTACCCATGGCTCGCCGTCCGCGAGCCCGCGCACAGTCAACCCTGGAAAATACAGTTGTCAACGACAGATCGCTTCTGACTTTCACAATAAGGGTACTACGGCAAGGTTCTTTATCAAAGTCGTCTCATCTACCCGTCTTGCCTGTGGATAACATTGTACTTCTCTGAAAATAACAACTAAAGCAATACGTACAAGAAATTATTAATCTTCCATTCATTAAGACCTTTAACTTGAGCGTTTATCAGTGAAAATGTAAGATTAGCTTGGGGTATAGGCAGGTCCAGTTGTTGCAGCATATAAGGGTCGCGGGCTGGTCCTTCCACAGGCTTGCATTTGGAGTTATGGGCAAAGAAACGACGAATGCAGTTGAGATCTTCAAGGGAGCATGGTTTAATGATTTGGTTGTGGTAGTCTCTCTTGGTTTGATGGTCTGTAAGGAAAATATAAAGATGATGAAGAATTGGAAAAAAATAACAGTAATCAGTATTGTCAAGGGCTCCGCTGCTAAAACCAGTTTTCAGATTAAAGACAATCAAGGTGATTGTGCTGGGTTTCCAGTATTTTATATTGTTCATACTTTTGATGACCAAGTGGTTGCATTTTATGATGTTTATCCACAAAAAGATTTACTGGACCTTCTTTAAAATGGGTAAACCAGGTCCCCTCCCCTGTCCTGACCTTTGAAGGTGACTAGGAGATCAATAGACTATTTTATCATTATCTTCATCTACAGCCCAACTTCGTAGGGTCTTTCAGACTCTTACTAACAAAAACTACCACCGCCATCGTCCAAAAAAAGCTTATCTCAACGAAAGCTTTAGGCAGCAATCAGCTAAGTCTGCGGCACATTGGAAACACGATCTACACGTAGTATAATAAAGAGGTAAAGTTTGTTTTTTTGTTTGTAGGAGGTAATCTCTGAAAGTACTAATCCGATTGCAAAAATTTTTTCACTAATAGAAAGCTGCTTTATTCCTGAGTTATATTGGCTATATTAACTTTATGTAAGCGGACAAAGCCGTCGGCAAAAGCTAGTATTAAATATTTTCGGTCCAAAATTTATCGAAGCAACACTCGGTTTCCTGCAATTTCCAGATCATAGGTACAGTCTCAAAAATTACTCACCGTTAGTTTTTAACACATTACCACGGTAGATTCTAAAATGCAAATGATCCCAGTGATTCTTAGATCGACGCCCATCACTATTTTCAATAAAGGTGCAAATATTAAAAAAAAGAATAAAACAAAAAACTTTCTTCATTATGACACACGCTAGATGCTTATGTCCAATCGAGTGATTGAATAGATTTCATTTGATGAGTAATAAATTAGTGATTGCGTGATTTTGAAAGGATATCAAATATTATGATAATTTGAATTGAATTGGTTAAAGAGGTCTATTTGCTATAATATTGCTTATTTTTTGTAAGAATGATTAGTTATTAACATGTTGCGGTAAATTTATTGCTGTTACGTCACAAATCAGTTTAGTGCAATTGGGTAATTTTCTGTTCCTTTTTGTAGGTACTATATTTTATATTACAACAAGTAAAAAAAACATTCATTACATTTAGTTTGTACTTATAACATACTATTTAATTCATGAATCCCCAAGCGACCACCGGTGGCCGCGCATCTATTGTCTTACTATTGTGTCTCTAATTGACGGTATCTGAAGGGTTAAATTTAAAATTATGATTAAAAAATAAGTATATACAAATATTGCTATAAATTATATAATTATATTATATTTGAAATATTTTAGATGTACTCTCTACATCAAAAATATTTAATTTGTAAGTAATCATAATTTTAAATATTATTATTAGTACAAACTAAATGTAATGAATGTAAGATTTAATCCATCTTTGCCTAAAAATACTGCGCTTGTCTTTTAAGTATGTTAATAGATGATCTCATCATTATCACCATTTCAGCCGATATACCTACTTACCGTTATTTAGATCTATATCTTCATTTACTTCTTCCAGCTAAACATTCTTAAAACCATTAATCACTATTTGTAACACAGTTACAAAAATATAACGGAACAAAAAACTCATTATATTTCAGTTACAAGCAGTCAAAGACTGTCACAGCATAAGATAATGATAAGTTTTCAAATAAATCAATAAATCATAGATCGCATGATTTTTAAAGGAAAACCTAAATTGTTTAAATTAACCAAAGATCTTAATCAAAGACAAATAACATGATAGGCATATAAGCAATTATTCTAATACAATCATGATTTATTGCGAAAATAATAACTAATTTGCTTACAATGTAACTGAACACGATTTATCAATTAACTAAAGACCTTACGAGATTGCTGTAAGATTTTTCATCAATTGGTTTATGTATTTTCTAGTAGACAAGATGACATATGGTTTTTTTTCTCAATTATTGACCACCAATGTTTGTGAATTGGGCACTTCACACAAATTTTATTATTATTTTTACCAAAACAGTATATTTATCCAAAACCGCAACTAGTACATTGTTACACTAGGGGTGAAAGTTACTTATTTCGTCCCGAGAAGGAGTTAATTCGAGGGACTAAAATGACTTTAATCCCGAGGTAAGCATTGTGCTTTTCATTACGAATACAAGAAGATAGACCTAGTTTTTTTTTAAATAATTTGTCATCTGTTAGTTAAAAGTAAAACTCCCTATGGATGAAAAGTGTGATACTTTTCAGCCCGCTCCTCAGGCAAGTTCACACTTACGTTCAGAGTATGAGTAATGAAAAAAAATTTTCAAATCCGTTAAGTATTAAATAAATTAGTAAATTTTCAAATCTGGTAGAAGGGGAAAAACTTCAGGGAACGGAATAAGGATACCGATACTGAAATGTCGCGTCACTTTTTTTCTTATAGGTGGGAAATCATCTAAAGACATTTTTCACACTTGGGCGGCGTATCAGACCTTAACTGACTAAAACCCACTCGTTTGTTTCTTCTTTGCTTTGCGTTCCAACGGCTGTGGGGTCATTTTGACCTAAGCCATGGTTCCATTAGGCTTCGACCCTGCGCGGACCCTTCAATTTGCATGATTTGACATCTTGAAACGCGCGTGGAACACTACGCGCCGAACGATTTAGGCTCGGTTTAGACGATTACCAGACGACCGGGTGGCGTGCTATCCAATGCTTTCCGTCCGCAAGCCTGCACCTATGGTGGCTGGAAATCGGGACCCAGAGTCTGGCATCTGGGGCGTGAGGCCCGTTACCCCGCGCATGCGGCCGCCTACTATGGTGGTCGCCTTTTTGGGCGAAGCAGTAATGCTAGATTACTGCTTCGCCCAAAAAAGCGACCACCTGCCATTCCTCCTTGCTCCGGACATTGGCCTGTACCAAGACCCGGCGCGAGAGTTCGCTGCCACCGATCCCCCCCATTAGGACACGGTGGTCTACCCTAGCGGGGCGCATCTCTACCGTATGCTCCACCGTGTCCTCCAGGCGGTCCACACTGTGGTGACACCCGGGCAATTCTTCTACACGAATTCGGTGCAGGAACCTTCCAAATTCACCAAGTCCGGTGAGAACCTTCATCTTGCGGAAGGTAAAACCGTGATATAGATAAATCTCCTAGGTGTTAGTTATATACCGTTGTATAGTTATATCAGGCTGGATATATCTGCCATGTATCAGATAAGCTGTGAACTAAAGGTGCCATTTATTGGGTTCCATTCAACGCCAGGCGACATTGCGGCTGACCAAAATTAAAGTGGAGAGACGAGCTAGAGTCTTACCGTAGGGACTGATCCGCAATGGCTGAAGACAGACATGCGTGGAAAAGAGAAAAAGAGAAGCCTTTGCCCAGTAGTGGAACATAATGGGCGAATTAGATAAAATAGTTATATAAATGCGATGCGATTCCATCACTGCTTACCATCAGGTGGGATCGCAATCAAGCCCAAAAGTCTCGGTCAATAGTGGTATTTAATAAAACCTATCATCGTGATATTTGGTTTGGTTCTTAATAGATGTTTTCCTAATGCTTTTTTATTAGTTTAATCCAGGATAGCTACTACGGGAGTTGTATACAAAAATGAAACAATTACTTATCAAAATTTTTATTTCATCTAAAAACCGATGTTTTGCAGTTTTCAGTAGCTGCAAATAGAGGTTTGTAAGAAGGGAGACAACAATGATGGTCCCTTAGTCACGAAGGCTTCTTGTAGACTCAGTTCGATGTTTTCAATCAAACGCCTTATGACCAATTGTACGTGGGGATCTGAAAAAGAAAGTTAGGTGAGCTTAACAATATACAGTATATTACTGTATACAGGTTTTTTTTCGGTGCGAAAAATTCATCCAATGACAACCTCTGCTCTTGGGTGGAACGGGTGAGTGTCAGACTCTTACTGACTAAAAACCCACCCCGTTCCTTCTAGCCTCTTCAGACCGGGGCTTGAGCTCCTTTCGGATTATCCTGACCCCAGTAGGCTTCGACTCAGCTGGGCCCCTCCTGTTGCTGACAACTCCTTGAGGCGCGCGGGAACAGTGCGCGCCGTCGACGTCTTGGGCTCGGTCCGGACGGTTACCGGATGGTCAGACAGCAAGCTACCCATGGCTCGCAGTCCGCGAGCCCGCGTCTATGGTGGATACTCTATGCAGGTTTTTTTTTTTTTTTTTTTTTCTCGACGGGGAAAATCATCTTTGACGAAACCCGCTCTTGGGTGGAGCGGGAGACAGTGTCAGACTCTTACTGACTAAAAACCCCGCGCCGTTCCTTCTAGCCTTCATAACGGGGCACGAGCTCCCTTTCGGACAACCCTGTCCCCAGTAGGCTTCGACCCATACTCTATGCAGGTTGTCTTTGACATCGACGTAGAAACGAATACCATGGATCCAATACATGATTCTGGATCCCTCAGTGGTGAATTTATTCGTCGGCTTTTCCCTCATTCATTCATTCGTCATTTTAAACATCATGATAAGGTGCTAGAGCTGTTTATCAGAACTTACTGCCGATGATGGTTTACCAATTTCTGAAACTGGGAGTATTCAAGAGCCCAGTGGGCAAGTGCCCCATTGTAAGCTGTATCATCGCTTATCATCGCCAATCTATTTGAAAGAATTTTTACTATTCAAAAAAGAGATGATGTTACCTTTGCTCTCTGTAAAGTTAGGACCAAGTCCTTGTTTAGGCTTGGCATCAGAAATATATGTGTAGACGTGAGCTTCGGAGAGATTGATGCCTTTGTCTTGAGGAGCAACCAAAGTCATCGATAGGTCTTCTAGAAAAGAAAAAAGAGGACTTTTAAAATTAACTGTACTAAAAGATTTGGACTTTTAGACTATAGCATCAAGTCTGGTTCTGTCATCTTCTTGTTTTATGAACTGTCCAGATAGATCTGTCTCAGTCACCTCATCTTGCCCAGTTTACATAGATATTACTGATTATTCTGAATGCTGTGTAATTAGGGTAGGTTTTTGTAATTAGGTTCTTCATAAGGTGCGGATTATAAGTTTAAATTTTCTTTACCTGTCCAGTCTTGTCCCAATATGTTAGGGTTGGCAACTAGTCTTACTAGATGAGTTTAAATATTAGTATTTTTCATAGGGGGACTGCATTTCTTTTCCTGGCCCCTTGAGGCAAGACTGGTGTGACATCTTCTGGCCTCTGACTGGGCGTCAAAGCAAAGGAGTTCAAATAACAGCCAAAACCAACGGTTTTACGTGCTTTCTTAGGCTCGGAGGTAATGCTAATAAAAATAGTTATATTATTTACTAACTGTACTCTATGACCGCGTAGTCCGCCAAAGCCAAAGGGTCCTTCCCTCTGCGGTGGAATACGATGACACTGAATGGTGAATACACCCATAGCTTGCGGAACACTACTTCAAGTACAAGTCTGCCAGTTTGTTTGTTTACGCTTAAACATGGAAATGAGATTATAATAATTCCAACTAATGGATAAGGGGAGATATATTGGTGATATATGTAAATTGTTATTTTTTTTAGGGAACTCACAGTTCAATCCAAGTACAATCTTGAGACCACGCTAGCGATTTGCTATGAAGAGGATAAATGTCCTCATCTTCATATTAGTCACGCATTACGCTTAGGGATCATAAGGTGTTATGTTGAAAAAGATATCACCAATTAATTGGTACTTATATCACCAATATATAACGTTACTATATTAGTACTACGGATATGCAAGCAATTTTTTATTTACTAAATAAAATTTGTAGCTTTAACCCTTCAGATACCGTCAATTAGAGACACAATAGTAAGACAATAGATGCGCGGCCACCGGTGGTCGCTTGGGGATTCATGAATTAATAAATGGAAAAAAAAATCTTTATCAACCACAAAGGCTTAAAGCTGGTAATAAAAAAGGAAGTTCAACGTGGTCTTTGACGTCAAAGTCCATGACGCCCATACGACCGCCATAGTAACTTGATTGAATTTATTTTGTTTTTTTATTTTTTAATTCTTGAGTCTTATTTTTTAAATCGTGTTTAAGGGTTTAGACTGAAAGACCTAAACAACTAAATACTTACTAAAATTCCTTTACTATAAAATCATTATAACCTTTAACCTCAACATCATTCAAAGTGAAGGTTATATTGACATGAGGTATAGACATCGGGATGCTTTTAATCCACTGATAGTCTGGTCCCAGGCCTTGGACAGGAGAGCATTGATAGTTCTGGGCAAGGTATTGTTTGATGCAGTTCACATCATGAAGAGAACATGGACGTTCTGTTGATTTTTGTAGCTGATGACCTGTAAACGAAAAGAAGAAAGAAAAATGTTAGTTAATGTAGACACTGAATTGATGGTAATATACAAAGAGGAAAGTATAAACTGAATGTAAATTTAAATTTAATTTCCTATATATATTTTCTTAGAATGCTCGGGTAGATCGACACAGTCTACTATAAATACTATAGCATCAATGCTAAGCTGAATCACTGTCTCTCAAGATACAGGTAACCTACTTTGAGAGGCAGGGCTTTCCTTATTGTGTACAGATTTTAGTTCCTAGATTTTACTGTATTGTGTTACTACCAAAGCTCTTTTAAACTGTCTTTAGTCTACACTGTGAAATCTGTATTTTATTTTTGTGGAAATAAAAATTTATTATTATTAACTATAGTAAAGGTTGAAACAGAAGAGAATGATGGAATATAACACAAAAATAATATATCAATAGATTGCAATATCAAGTAATGTGCTATACATAAATTCCTTAAACAATTTAAATAAGAAGGTATCGGAGGTACCACCGTTGTTTTTCTTTTTTAGTACACAGTAGCTTTAAGAATTAGTAAGCTAGCCACAAAAGAGCAAATTTTCTTGCGATTTTTTTTTTTTTTTTTGTATTGAGACTTCATCAAATTACTCCTTCCGTTGTGGATAGAGCGAATATCAGACTTTTACTGATTAAAATCTACCTCTGTTCTTTTAGTTGCTCTTTGTATTTCAAGGCTCCCAAGGTTCAAGGCATGGAGAAGAACCAACAAAGAATCATTGATTAAGAGGGTCCTTTTCCACTCGCCTATCGTAAACATCGAAAATGGTTTAAAAGCTTGTTATTTCATTTAATGCAATCCAACGCAATGTTTGACGAAAAGGCAACGCAAAAAAAGAGAGATAACGCCTGAGAACTCTGGTAGTATTCGGTAATTCCGAGATTTACTCGAAAATTTCACAAAACTTGTTCCAGGAAATAGCTGTTTTTTTTAAACCCTTAAAAGTTTTTGAAAAAAGTTGTCGTCATTTAGAATCTTAATAAAATTTGCAAGGTCTTTAGAGGATTACCTTTTTGACTTTTTTAATTTTTAGGCAAATTATGAAGTGTCAAAGTTCATACAAAATAGGAGATTTTCAGAGGTTTTTACTGGATTAGTTTTACACAAATTTAGAAATTCGTTTCTTTAGAAACCTAGATAATATCCACAAGATACTGGGTTTCCAAAATATCTAATGAAAAATGTGTAATAACGTCATAATCAGTTATGAGCGGTTGTATGAAAAACAGTGAAAATGTGAGTCATGATGCACCACCTTAAAGAGTTACCATTAACTCTTTAACCTTTTGAACGCCAATCACTTATAAACAAGTTCGAGATTTTCGTGCCCTCAGCGCCACTACTTGTTTAGAAGTAATAATAGTATAAAATAAATTTACGACTTTTACAAGACCTTTTATTTTGTTTTTATGGAAAATTGCCCTGTTATAAGCCATATTTTTAACTTCTTCACAGATAATAATTTCTTGTTTGTTTTATATTCAGTAGAAACAAAAACGCCAGAAAATATTTTTTTTATATTTGTTGCGTGGCGCTGGAGGACACATCGCGTATTACATATATAGATGGGCGTCGAAAAGGTTAACCAATGATTATTTGTTGGTTCTTCTCCGGAAGAAACGACCGATTAGAACAGTGCACTAGTATCTGTCCTTTGTAAGTGCCCATGTAGGCATATGTGTACTATAATATTTTGGATTGAATTGAATACAAATATCAGTTCTATATCTAGTATCTTTGTTTGGAGCTTGGTTTCTTACTATAGTTTCCGTCATCATAGGCAATTCCTCTCCAATAGTTATTAGACTGTTCACTGTCAACACCGGAACAAACTTTGATCAGAAACAGACACAAAATAATCTTCATTTTTAAACTAAAATGAACGGATATAACATGCAGTAAATCATTTTATAGCCATGAATGTTTGCGTGAATATTTAAAGGATATCATGCAAAATGTTTGGCTGGTCAAATTACTTAATTAAATCTAAGTGCGTGATCATTGATAACTGCCCTTTTAAGGGTAAGCTGTGCTACAAATTTTTAAAGGCTATCTGGCTTGTATCCTCAGTTGATAAATGTTCTTTTATGTATGTAGCCTCATTTTTACATTATGATATTGTAGACAAAATAGATTTATTCTATTTCAATCCATTTTATTATTATTATTGTTTCTACTAAACTAGCTTTGGCCAGCGGATTCGCCCGCGTGAAATTTGGTTTCTTCAAACAAACTTTGGTCCCCATTATAAGGGAGTGGAGGGGAGTTGTAGCTGCCAGGCGCATTACTTCGTGTAATTTATTTCATCACCACTGCTATCAAAACGATGAAGAAAACATCGTGAGGAGACCAAAAATTTGAAGACTATGTCCACCAACCCGCACTGGGCCCGCCTGATGGATACGACCTATTCCTACTCCTAGAGAGAAGCCCTGCATCCCAGCAGTGGGAACATTATAAGGCTGATTATGCTATGCTATGCATATGCTTGGCCTTTTATCTTTACATTCAATGGCGCCACTTTCAAACTATCTTCTAATGTACTCATTTTAACTGTATGAGATTTTCGAAAGAATTGTCGTACCTAGTCATACAAATTAGTAAGTAGTAGTAGGAATGCAAAGAGCCACAGAATTTGATGGTACTCCGCCAAAAAAATGGAATTGACAAATTATACTACCGAAATTTCCAAAATCTCCTTGTCTATGGCGCGGAACCGCTGCAGTTCCCTATAAAAATGTCCGTCTGTGGGAGGACCGCTGCGGTCCTCTGAGTGTTACTTCAAAATTTAAGAAAGAGAGAGAGAGACAGAAGGTCCTCCCATAGACAGAGCAGACATTGGTCGATGGACTCGAAGTGGGCAATATAACACAGGTTACCATAGGTTGTTTTTACCATTTTCAGAATGGCTACCTACAATTTATTCTAGATTTATTTTTCTGCACGTAACTTTTTATTTACTTACTGTATCTACGTATTAGTCTATGAATATTTTTCATGATACCTGATCTTTATTCTAGCAAAAAAAATATAAATAGCCTTAAGAGTATAACAAATTTTTTCCTAAATAATTTCCTTAAATACGTAATCACAGTTCTTAAATGCGTAATCACAATTCTTAAATGCGTAATCACAATTATTTGGTTTTTGTTAGTCTTATAATGTCGTGATTTCGCTACTATTATCGCGTAGGTACGTCCTTCGTAGCTTATTATATTTTACAGGGTTATTTGTAAAACACTGGCAACCTATCAGGACTATGTTACATTACATTACATTTGTATAAACAACCACTTTTGTTCTATGATTTTTTGTACAGAAATAAAAATATTTGAATTGGACGTTCTAAATGTTACAAAGTCTATGCTGAGCAAGTAAAATAGTGGAGGCGAGCGGGGATCGTGCGCGGTAGGCGTAGGAGGGTACAGCAAAATACAGAGTTAAAATGTGTCAGATAGAACAACGAAATCTTGAAGGTTTGTTTTTGGCAAATTATTATGTTTTGTAAAAAATCATAGGATAAAATTTGTTGTTTATGATGTTAATAATACAGTCAAACAAATAACCCTGTATAGGTAATTCCTCCAACTAGGATCGCAGACCACACGTTCGCTCCAGCACTAAGAGCAGAAAACTGCCAGCACTGGACGTTTTTCAGCTGAATTATCGGACTTATTTTTTTTTATACTTTGTACTCAGTCACAACATATAGACACACAGCCACAGTCATACAGCCTTTATAAGAAACGAAGATAAAAACAAAATATCACCTATCATTTTATGTTATCGTTGTGATATATTTGTAAATCAATTTATTTTCAAGATAAATAAAAAAAGGATTCTAGGATATTTAAAAAGAAACACCAGTGAAGAAACATATAATATAATTTATAAAAAATATAAAAAGGTAAACATTAGGTATGTAAGTTATAAAGAACATGCATGATAGATATGTTAGTACAGTGAAAACATTTTACTATTTCGAAAAGGTTAAACCAAATCCACACCATGTGCATTCGTACGCGAGAGATCTATTGCAAGCATTTGATCCAACACGCACAGTCGTTTTTCAAATAGTAGCTTTTTACAATGATGTGTACGCTTGCGATCACACTCACCCACAACGACTTTTTGTGGCCATGCTGTAGCGCGTTCGCATCGATACAGTCGCGATGCTGTAGCGCGTTGGCATTTTTTCTATAGCGCTTGCAAATGCGACTAACGTGCGATAGTAGCGACGCTGTCGGGCGCTTACGAATCGCGCGACAGTATCACTACAAAAAGTAGTTGTGGGCAAGGGGCCTTAGATAATAATAAGAAACTTTAAATATGAGACAAACATACATAACAACTTAATAATATAGGTAGTTACAAAAAAATAGACACATCGTTTAGTAATTTTCACAATAAAGTTGAGGCAGGTCTATAATTGTTAAGCAGTGTGAAGTGATACATTTTAAAAGTGGGTTGGTTGTCTTTGGACTGATTCTCCCTAGATAGAGATGCATCTCAAGGAAATAGAAAATTGTATCATAATGATAGCCCGGGATCTATTAGTGTCTATACTTGCAGACGTTACTCTGTAAATACACAGACATGAACAGCGGACCCTGAGTCAGGAAGGCTTCCTTCACGCTCAAAGCCATGTTATCCATTAACTTTTTGTGATTGTTTTTTACTTGACGATCTGTAACAAAATTTCGCTATTATTATGATGTCATGTAGCATATGGTCGATAGATCAGAAAGATTCTGGAGTGGTAACCGCGTTCCAGAAGACCGGCGTAGGTTTCCCTGAACCTAAACCTTGTGGGGAAACCTTCCCACAAGGTGCATCGATGACCTGATTAGATAAGGATTGCAGGAATACTATGGATGGTACAGTTTAGGGAATCCGTCAGATTATAATTTAGGTGTCGTAAAGGCTAGAGTGAATAAGCTCTATGAATAAACTAATGCGATTCACCATCAACAATTGCATCACAGCTTACCATTAGGTGGGATCGCAGTCAAGCACTGGTTTATATCTTTTCAACAAAACCTACATTTAGGACTGGATGTCTTTCGGCTGAAATGATGGCGAGGTCGTTTTCTTAATGCAAGTGACATATATCGACAATCATAGGAGAGATACAACTAAGTTAAGAACAAATTGCTTGCAACTGAAGAAATATCTCATTGATAAATGTTTTTATAATTTAAATGATTTTTTTGAATACTTAACCTAAAATTTTGACATTTTATTATCATAAATGATTTTTTAAATACTTAACCTAAAATTTTGACATTTCATTAGTATTTTTGACCTTTCTTATAATAAAATAAAATTATATAAAACACGACCACATTTTTAAAAATTTTTACACCTATTTAGGTAAAACATGACAGGACTTTATTTTTCTTTTTATGTAACAGCATGCTTTGCAAACTATGTTTTTGTACTGCTTACTCATGTTTTGACAAATAAACTATCTTTCTTTCTTTCTTTCTTTCTTTCATTAAAACGAACTTAGACATCTGATTGAGATGAATCAGGTCTGACCAAGTTTAATGCTAATTTGAAAAATAGGATGCACATTGAAATTACCTTTGCTTTCAATAAGTCCGGGCCCGAATTTGTACGGTATATCAGCATCAGTTATATATGGGTACACATGGGCTTTCCATACTTCTTTTCGGACATTGGAGATCACTAGTGTTAATGACAGGGATTCTGAAAATTATGAACTTGTAGATATTATTGAATTGATAGAAGAAGTTGTTTGGGTTGTTTACTTTTTGACTGTTCAGTTTAAAGTGCAGAGGCGACATAATTGCATAAAAAATAAATGTTATCTAATGTTTATTATAAATAGAATAATAATTGAGAAAACAATATTATGATTGATAGAAAAGCAACTCAAATAGAACAGTTTTGAACAAATATATCAATGACTCTCGCCAAGATGCTGCTTTTTACGGCCTGATCACGAATTTATTCTTAGCGGCGAGTGGCGCGGAAAGCGGGGCGGCACCAATAAGCAGGCGCGCGGCGCTATGACCAATTCGTGGTGTGCTTCATTCAAACCTTTTCACACTTTTGATCTTACCGCTCACCGCCTCGCGTTTAGCTACCGCTCACTGAGGTTAGATCGGGAATGGGCCGTCATGGCGGTCATACAGCCGTGATGATCTTAGAAGTCAGACTATGTCGGATTTTTTTTTTCTTATTAGCAGCTTTGAAATTTTGTGACTTCGTTGTTAATAAGGATATTTAAAAAAAAACTTTCATAGTTATTTATTAAACCAAAAATTATGAATTTAGCAAATAAATAAAATTGCTGCTTATTATGATGAAAAAAGAACAAAACTGGTTGAACTTACTAAACTGGATGACAGAGAAGTCGGTACTTTCAAGAGGCTCCATCCCTTTACGATAGTGTGTGATAATACTTCTAGGAGAAAAAACTATAACGCTGTCGAAAACCACTTCTAATACGAATCTATGGGTTTCTTTGTTGAAACTGAAACAGGAAATTCATAAATAAAATTTGAAGTTGTTATTTTGAGTGTCGATGCACCATGCATGCCAAGGCCTGCATGGTGCATCGACACTGTCACATGTCTAAGATTTTTTTGTTCTAGTGGCTTGTTTTTACATGTTTTAGATGTTCTAGGACATGTAGTGGAGAATGAAATACATTACAAAAACTAAATCACCTCCTTGGATTGGAACAACCTGAAATCGTCGTTCCTACTTGGCTTCCACTTTTTTTACTGGAACTTTTTAATTGAATTTCAGCCTAAATTAATTATATGAAGATACCAGTTTCTACGCTAGAGCAGTGGTAGCCAAGTGGTAACGGCCCCGACTTACGAGTTGTAGGTCGCGGGTTCAAACCCAACCAGGCACATTACTTTTGTGTAATTTATTTCATCACCACTGTTTTCAAAATGGTGAAGGAAAACATCGTGAAAAATTCGAAGACATGTGACATCCACCAACCCGCACTGTGCCCGCGTGGTGGATTAAGGCCTATTCCCTCTCCAATAGAGGAGGCCTGATTCCCAAGAGTTTGAACATTATAAGGCCGACTAAGTTAAGCTAAGGTTTCTACGCCTGTCCTTCTAGGCGCAAGAAAACAACACGTAGAAACGAGACAATGCGTGAATCATTTACCATTAATAAAAGCTGTTTTACGGAATACTATACCTATATTAAATGTAGAATCATTGAAGGAAACAAGCCTAGTGTCGCATCGTCGCGTTATAGCGTATATACAGTAGTAGCTTTTACGGGTGTCATGACTTCACTCGTATGTAGTAACTTGGAAAAGTACTTTTTTTGAGATGGTCAATCAACCAATGAATTCTCCCTCTCTTAAGTGGAGCCAGAAGTCGTGGCAGGCTTTTACTGACAAAAACCGACATGTTTTGATCAATTACCCTATGCGTTCCTAGACCATGGTATCTTGTCAGAAATTCCCGAGGCCCTAGCGAGCATGGGTCCTTCTGGATCTTACGGTTTTGCTGATATCACTTTGAGACACGCATGGAACTCTAGACGCTGTCAACGACTCGACTTTGGGGCTTACCGGATGGTTGGACGGGGGGCTAAATATTGCAGCTCGCTCTTACAATGGCCGGGGATGATCCAAAAATAAACACGGTATTTTGTAAGCAAGTAATGCGATGCTGCGGTCTTCCCGTCCGATTATAATTTGGGTATCTTCCAAACCTAGAGTGAATATAAGCTCTTAATCAACTAGTGCGCCTCACCTCTCTCTGCTTCCCATCAGGTGGGATCGCAGTGAAGGATTAGTTTATATCAAATTTAAAATAAAAGTAATTAATTGATCAAAAACTTACTAAAACTCTTTTATCTTTCCAGAATTGAGACCTTTGATTTTCGCATCATTGATGGTAAACGTTAGGTTGCTATGTGGTATTTCCATATCCAGAGTATCTACTAGATAAGTATCAGGAACCGGTCCATGAGTTGCCAGACAGTTAAAGGTGGAGGTGAAGACTCTTCGGATGCAGTCCTCGTCTAGGCGCTTGATGGAACATGGTCGGATGATGGAGTCATGGTAGTGATCATTATCGAGGTGGTGCACGTTGTAGTCTGTCATTAGAATATACAGGGTGAATAGATTATAGCCCAGAGTTAGACCGCGTTCCCATTTTGTCGTGACGACAGATAATCGTGTAGTTTTAAGTATAGCTTATAGGTAAATGGAGGTGGACATATATCAATACAAATTATTTTTTCGCAACATATATTGTCACGATAGTGAGAAAGGCTAGTATGACAGTCGTAAAACGATAAAAAATTGTCAAGACTACACAGTGGGAACGTGGCCTTAATTCGATCCAGGAACACAAAGGGCAATGTCTAAGTGCAAGGGCAAAGTCTGAAAAAGAAAATTAACGACTTTGTGTAAATAAATATTAAACCACAAAAAAAAAAAATTAATTAATGGGTATTTTTTATCCTGGTTTGTTTTTTTCTCTAGTATCGTTAAATTTTATTTATAGCGTGCTCCATCGTCTACCACATCATAGCTTACCATTAGGTGAGATGGTGGTCAAACGCGAACATATCAATAATTAAAAAAAACTATATTAGTTATTAATTTTATAGTAGTATTCGGTACCAACGGTTTCAGCACCAATAGGAATTTTGGCTTTACACCGAATGTGGAATCAAAAATAAATATTAAATTTTATTCTTCATTCGGCACCAACAGTCTCTAATGATGGGATGTCTAAAGTTTCTCAAATAAATAAAAAGTTCTTTTCAGTTGTTAAAAATAGGTAAGAACCAAAAACCATAAGGTAAGATGGGGGTTAAACGCAAGCATATCAATAATAAAAGAAAAGAAAGGTACCAAGGACTGGAAATCCATGCCAATAATTTTTTTTCACATTTCCTATAGTGACGCCATTACTTGCACAAACGTTGAACAAAAACACAAAACTTACTAATAATATCATCGTTTCCGACTATTATCTACAAATGCACAAATTAATAACTTGATTATATAGGCAAATTCCTATCGCGTGATTTTTACAGGAAATCATTAATATTCGTACTAAGTATTTGTTTTAATAAAGTTAGTAGTCCTAATTGCTCATTCAGTGTTTTAGAGGTTGTAATTACATGCAAGTTATTAGCAATGTATTGTTTCTGGCCTGTTGGTCTAGTGGTAAGTGACCATGACTGCTATATCGTGGGTACGCCTGCCACCCAGGGCAATTATTGGTGTGATGAGCACAATCATTTGTCATGTGTTTGGGTGTAATTTATCTAGTCACTAGTTACAGACATACAATGTTTTTTTTTTTTTTTGTTTGTTTTGTGTTTGTCTTCAGTTTTTTTTTGTTGTCTACAATGTTTTTGTGCGCCAAAATAAATACTTTTCTTTCTTTTCTTTTTTTTCGAAGCCGCTGGGAGCAGTTAGTAAGCTATATTTTATGTGCGTGGGCAAAGCCGCGGGCAAATGCTAGTATCATATTAAAAAAAAAAATATTGTACTACTAGATAATAATAAAATGAATTAAAATTATTAGCTAACACATTAAAAAATCTACACTTCTTTGTTATTGCGCAGTCAGATAAAACGTATTTATTTAAATAGGATAACAACATGAATATGTAATAAATAATAAAAATAAAAATAATAAGTTATAAATTAGGTTGTTATTCATTAACCCTTCAGATCCCGTCAATTAGAGACACAATAGTAAGACAATAGATGCGCGGCCACCGGTGGTCGCTTGGGGATTCATGAATTAATATATAGTATCTACAGTAATAAGTTCTGGTATTGTCAGAAGTCCTGTAATAACACAGGTGGGCTTTAGACGGAAAAGTATGAGCCTAAAAAAAT
Source organism: Mythimna lalbum (assembly GCA_949319445.1). Taxonomy (NCBI): domain Eukaryota; kingdom Metazoa; phylum Arthropoda; class Insecta; order Lepidoptera; family Noctuidae; genus Mythimna; species Mythimna lalbum. Next base: position 9,277,276 of record OX439357.1, on the reverse strand, counting down.
TTGAAAAAAGAAGTGAAAAATCGTGATGATTGATTGTGATCTTTTCCCAGCAGTGGTTTTTTTTTACGGTGGGCAAAAATCATCTTATGACAACCCCCGTTCTTGAGTCGAGCGGGAGATAGTGTCAGACTCTAACGTTCCTTCTTCTAACGTTCCTTCAAACGAAGGCTCGAGCTTCCTTTCGGATAACCCTGGCCCAGCTGAGCCCCTCCTGTTGCTGAGAAAGTCTCCTTGAGGCGCGCGGGAACAGAGCGCGCCGTCGACATCTTGGGTTCGGTCCTCTCAGCATTGGTGCTATAAGGGTTAGTAATAATATCTAAATAAATAATAAATGCTTGCCCTAGATTGAACTAACGACCTTACACCCCGTAAATAACAGTGACGAATTGGCCTGAGCGTTGATTTTTGATAAAAATTACATAATACCTACTTTAGAAAGATGTAAATTTTGTTTAATATAAAGAAAGAATAAATGATTAGAGCTATTATTGTCGTTTTTTTTTTGTCGTTAGTACTTACCCCGGTAAACGTTACAACTTGCCCCAAATACGACGTAAGTTGTAACACCGCAGTTATTCTAAAAAATAATTCATCCAGACGGTGCGCCTGTGGAATGCATTGCCATTACCTATTAGGCAAGCCCAGTCACTAGTTTCTTTTAAAAATTTAGTTAAAGACCATTTCCTTTCTTTCTAACACCTACTTATCTTGATTCTTAGTAATTTAATTTCTTCCACCAACTCTACTTTACTCTTTTATTCTTCCCTATTTTATTGAAATTGTGTAACATATTATTTTATTTTATTATTTTATGATACATTATATATATATGTTTATAGTTATATATTGTGTTTTATATGGAGTTCATTTGTTAGCAGTACACCACAGACTGCCCCTTGTATTATTTTAAGTTCTTGTTCATCCTAAGGTTGTCTGGAAGATATCGCTTTCAGCGATAAGACCGCCACTGTACCCATAAATTTAATTTAATGTATAAGCTGTGTTACTTTTTGGTGTACAATAAAGTTTATTCTATTCTATTCTATTGATTGTAAAATATTTACCAATAGTAATGGTATTATTTTTCTTGATTTGGTAGAGGAAGAGTTACAGCATCCATCCATCTTTATTTAGTAGCAATTTAATCAATAGATCCCAAGATATATTAGTTTACATGAAAACTGTTACAGCAAGCCCCTCGCTCCCCTTTTCTAAGAAAATATTAACGTAATAACAAATTATTAGCTCTTATAATACTTGGTACAGGTTTATCCTAGTTCAGGTTAGATTTATTTTCTAGTTTAAGGCCATACTTATTGTAAACTTGCATGTTATTGCCTCCTTTTGCGAAGCAAGCTAGCATTACTAGAAAAGGAGTAGGCCGACCGCATCAGTCCACGGTGCTCACGACCCAGTCGCCACCGGGATTCCGGTCCTGATTTGCAGCCACCGTAAGCGCGGGCTTTCGGGTGGCGAACAATGGGTAGCTCGCTGTCCGACCGTCTGGTATCCGTCTGAACCCAGCCAAAGTTGTCGACAGCGTGAACTGTTTCCGCGCGCCTCAAGGAGTTGTTAGCAACCTTAGGGGCCCAAGAGGATCAAAGCCTACTGGGGCCAAGCGTCTATTTCTAAAAGGGAGGCTCGGCTCCGGTATGAAAGGCAACGAAGAAACGTGGTGGTTTTTCTTATTGATGTTTACGCACCGAAAAAAAACTTGCATGGAGTAACATGCAAGTTGTTTTTTGGTGCGTTTTTAATAAACTCTACCAACCCCCTAACAACAAAAACTACTCATAAATCATGCTCCATATATTTTTCACCTAATTTTAATAACAAGCGGTATAATAAACGCCATACCACTTCCCACCGCACCTCTGCATAATAATTTCGAACTTAGAAGTCCAAAGAAATTCGTCACCAAGTATCTCCGCGAAGTCGGGACTCCGTTCAGCCAGGATTACCATATTTTAAAAGTAATTCACACCTGTTCTGCTTCAAAGTCGACCGCGCGGCGGAAGTTTTCAAAGACAAGGAGTAAGAAGTGGCTGGAGTGTTAATGAGCGGGAGATTGTCAAGCCAGATTGATGTCAGCCTAAACATTGTGTACGTGAATAATTAGTTCTATGTAGACAATGCAATAGGTTTTTACATTTTTTTAAATTGATATAAACTAGTGCTTGACTGCGATCCCACCTGGTGGTAAGCAGTGATGCAATCTTTGAAAAAATACAAAATAGTAGAATAATACTATAAAATAACCTCGAAATACAATTTGATTCAAGCTGGCTATTAAACAAAGTTGATCCATCTCAATTATTTTGAACTATCTGCTACCAGTCGCAAGAAAAATGGAGTGTATTTTTCGAGATAAAAAAAGTATTCTTTGTGTTATTCTTATTATTTGCGTATTGTGGTATTGTTCTATTCTGGTCTACTCAAATAATCAAAATCTATTCATACGTTCGAGCGTGAAGAAGTAACCAACATACACACGGACTTTCATCTTTATAATATTAGTGTGATGATTTCAAAAGTAAGTAAACTCGTATTTTAATAGCTGAAGCAGACCACATTATTGCGCACACTGTGTAAGTCAAACTGTATTCAAGATATTCCAAACTTTCACACCACATTACGCAATCATGTATTCATTAAAGATTGAGGTAGAACTAACGTACTTATAGCGCACATACTTTTACTTTATAATATGTGGTAAGTCTAATCTAAACCTGGCATTGATCCACGTTTTAAAGTTATGATGGAAAAACCCTTTTTATTAGTTTATTATAGTGTACTTAGCCTGGATCAGAGGTTTTTCACTTAACTAACAAGGCTTTAAAACCAAAAAGAAAAATACAATGTCATTTTTATATATCATTTACTCTTTAATACACTTCTGATTTGGCACTCCATCATCTTTTTACTCCGTGGCAAGACCCACAAGTTCCGTAGTTCCGTAAAATCTGGAATAACGCCGCCCCGTTTTCTTCAGGTGTTAATTTCACAAAATTGTCTTACCGCTCCCCTCTGATTACTGATTCACGGTGATATTAATTAGGAGATGAACTTTTTGTCGAGAGATTAACGGCTTTGTTACTTGGTGCATTGTTAATTGTTTTTGATTATTTTTGTTTGAGAAAACGTAATATAGGGTTAAGATTATGTGCATGCTGTGGTCTCCTGTATCTGAAGGAGCACACGTTAAAGGACCCCATGCTTAGTAATGTATACTATGTCTGTGTAACCTTTGTTGGAGATCCAAATAAATAAATAAATAAAATAAATAAACAAGATTTTATGAGCGTACAAACAGGATCTTGAAAGTTAGAGTCTGGCTTAGTTTCTTTAATACTACTCGTAATGCAGAATAAGCGAAAAAAATTTATAAAAAACTTGGTAAATACAATTGATTTAATTTGGCATTTCAACAAATTACTTTCTCTAATTTTTGAGTAAATAAAAAGAATAGAGAAAAATATGTTTATTTTTGCCTCATAAATTCGTATAAAAAAGGCGAAGTGCGAGTTGGACTCGCGCACGAAGGGTTCCGTCATCATCATCAGCCTTTTTAATGTGCCCACTGTTGGGACTTAGGCCTCCTCTATCAGACTCAGCTGGGTCGAAGCCTACTAGGGCCAGGGTTATCCGAAAGGAAACTCAAGCCCCGGTATGAAGAGGCTAGAAGGAACGGAGTGGGTTTTTAGTCAGTAAGAGTCTGACACTATCTCCCGCTCCACCCAAGAGCGGGGGTTGTCATAAGATGATTTTTGCCCACCGTAAAAAAGCCTCCTCTCTAGGAGAGGGAATGAGCCGTAATTCACCACGTGGGTTGGTGAATGTCACAGTCATGTCTCCGAACTTTTGGTTTCAGGACATACCGGTTTCCTCACGATGTTTTCCTTCACCGTTTTGAGAGCAGTGGTGATGAAATAAGTAAATGGGAAGGATTCCGTACTACTATGTATTTAAAATTAGACACTGTAATAACCAAAACAATCACGTTTGTTGTATGGGAGCCCCTTTTAAATATTTACCGTATTTTGATTTAATTATAAATAAATATACAATGAAATATTCTGTGAATATTTCATGAGATACAGCCTAGTGACATATAGACGGACAGTGAAGTCTTAGTAAAAGGGTCTCGTTTTTACCCTTTTGATACAGAACCTTAAAAACTAAAATTATAAGGCCTCAATGGCGCCTAACTCAGCATATAAATAAAGAAAACTATTTTTTTTTCTTTATCTTACTTTTTTGCGAAGCGCTAATTCAGGTTATTGCTCTTCCATTTGTCTAATTATATTTTTTAATCATACTTTATTTCTTAATCTAGCACTTGATTCGCGTGCTTATTCGTAATTTGCTACAATAAGAATATTTACATACATAGTATAATAGCAGCCAGATAAGAAAAAATACCCACTGAAACAGCGCAATAGAACGCAGACATACACTTTTTGCCTGCATACATATCTACTACTACAGGCCTCCTCCTCCTCCTACAAGGTGGACGGATGACCTGGTGAAGTTTGCGGGAATCCGATGCATGTGGGACGCACAGGATCGATCATTATGACGACACTTGTGGGAGGCCTATGGCCAATAGTGGACGTCTGTCGGCTGAAATTATGATGATGATGACAGGACTATTGAAACCACCCGATAGAAAGGCCCAGTGGGGAAAAGAAATATTGGAAGACCAATGAGACGGTGGGCTGATGATGATGATTTTTTTTATGGTGGGCAAAAATCATCCAATGACAACCCCCGCTCTTGGGCAGAGCGGGAGATAGTGTCAAACTCTTACTGACTAAAAACCCATCCCGTTCCTTCTAGCCTTCATACCGGGGCTCGAGCTCCATTTTAGACAACCCTGGCCCCAGTAGGCTTCGACCCAGCTGGGGCCCCCCTGCTGTTGTTGACAACTACTTGAGGCGCGCGGGAACAGTGCGCGCCGTCGACGTCTTGGGCTCGGTCCGGACAGTTACCAGACGGTCGGAAGCCCGCGTCTACAGGGCCACCACTGCTCTCTTAGAATAAAGAATTCTGAAAACCTGAATCGATAAAACTATTTAAAACCTAGAACATAGGTAAACTTTCCTAGAGAACGTTCTACTAAAAATAAACACATTTTAAAAGCAAAAACGATGAAATCGTATAACTTCTAATTTAGTTTAGTACCAACAAACTATGAAGGACGCTTGCTGTTCAACATTATAACAGGGCTTCCGGTTTCCACCACATAATTTCCTTAATACACCTTTGTAATACGCTGGACTGGTTCAATAGATGTTAAATGGAGTATCCATTACCTGCAGCTTTAAGTTGATTTTCCTTGACTTTCTGGTCAACAAAAGGAAGTGATTTCTGTTTTTTTCGAAGGTTTTTCGACAGTTTAGGCCCCTCGCCCACGACGACTTTGTGTCGCGGTTTTCGTAAGCGCGCGACAGTATCGCCACTTCTTCTTCTTCCCACCCTTATCCCATATTTTTGGTTTAATAAATTATTATTATTATTATTTCCTTTATTTCTCAATAAACATATAAATTATATTTTTAAATATTTAACAAAAAAATAAAAAAACATTTAAAAATATAAAAAATAGTGTCCCACCGGTATCGGGAACGGGGTCTAAGCTACCGGCGGTCAGGGCTCCAGAGAAAGGAACCTCCTGACTATACGAGCCGTGTCCAGGAGTACCGCTTTCTGAATCAAGCCCTTGATCCAGCCGCCTAACGAGAGCCTCCTAAGGTGTTGGTCGAGGCTCTTGGCTATTAAGCTATTATTATTATTATTATTATTATATTACTTGGGGTCCGCGCAACATGTTTTTTTCTTCTATTCTGTCCTGTCACCCGTCAAACTATCACTAACTCCCTTTTCTTTCATATCACTCCTCACACAATCTATCCAGCTTTTCTTCGGCCATCCTCTCCCTCTCCATCCATCTACATGTATATTCAGAACTCTTTTAGTAATATGCGCTTCATCCCTCCTCTTCACATGACCATACCAAGACAACCGATTACCTTTCAACTTTTCAGTCACTGGCGCTACTTTCAAACTTCCTCTAATATACTCATTTCTCACTTTATCCATTCTCGTCACACCACACATCCATCTCAACATTCTCATCTCCGCTACATGCAATCTTTTTTCTTCCGTCTTTTTCACAGCCCAACATTCTAATCCATACAGTATGACAGGCCTTATCACGACAATATCGCTACTAACGTGTGTTAATCGCATTTGCAAGCGCTTAAAAAAAAATGCGCTACATCATCGCGTCTGCATCGATTCGAGCATGCTACAGCATCGCTACAAAAAGTCACTGCGGGCGAGGGGCCTTCAACTAAAGATCCAGTCCAGAGCAGTACAAAGATCCCCATGACCCAAAAATATTACCATTATATTTTTTTATATATTTCACAACTTTCTAGTCCCAAGCTAAGCAGAGCTTGTATTATGGGCACTGGACAACTGATAAACATACTTATATATTTCTAAATACATACATAATTATAGATAAATTACACCCTGACACAGAACAAATGATTATGCTCATCACATAAACATTTGTCCTGGATGGGAATCGAACCCACGACCTCCCGCATAGCAGTCAGGGTCACTAACCACTAGATAAGACCAACAGGCCAGTCTAATCATTATCATACTTATGGCCTATCTTACAAACAAATATGCAGCTACCAAAAAGATATCTATCTATACGTATTATATAATTATCTCAACACCCTACCACCATTATTTCTCAACTATTACCACACACAGGCGAAAAATTCCGCCATTCAAAGAACATTTATATCTAAAGTTTAATACCATTAAGTCGTCGCCGCCGTGTGCCGATAAACAAACGACAATGCACGACCGAATCCACTCAACTAAATTAACTCAGTGGTAGAACCTTGTTGCTGCATTAGATTGTGTGTTGCACGGTCGCGTAACATTCGCGAGGGTTATTTTTTAGGTGGAAAATCATCAAATGAATTTTTTCGCTATACTAAGACAAAGATTATTACTGACTAAAATCTACTCCTCTCCTTTCTTTGTCTTCGTTCCAAGGAACTTTCGCACAAGAAATGGCCACAGTAGGCTTTGCCCATTCCGTGAGGGCGGAGGATCGAACAGGCTGAAAAAAAAGAAAATGAAAGTTGATGGTCTGTCAAGCAAAATTGAGCTTTTTTATGACATAAATTCCTGCTACAACTATTTTGTGTTATTTTTTAACTTATAACGGTTCAAAAAAATTTTTAACATGAAAAATGTTGATAAAAGCTAGCCATAAGATAGTTCTAGTGAAATGCTAAATACGTACACATTGAGCTCTGGATTTTCTGAATAAGATATCGAGTTAAAAAAACATCACACACTAGCTTGTTTCGTGTTAAAGCTTCTCAAGATTTCAGAAAAATAAGAAAAACTAAGAATTAGACACAATAGACAGGTTCTCATTTTAAATGAAGTAAACTTTCGCATCAGATATCTATTAATTAGATTTGTATAAATGCATTAGACAATCTAATATTGGCTAGGATACTGATAGGATGTTTATTTTTCTACTCTAATTCATTCACTCTAAACTATTTTAAGCATTGCAATACATTTTATCTGACAGTTTCATTTTAACTTTATCCTGCACTTTCAAATACCTATTTACGTCTCAGTTCTCACAATATAATTCACTTAAAATCACTTTCCAAGCCCGCTTCGGTGTGAGAGGCATCCACATTTATTTGTATTTCGTATAGGGGAATCCGATACGCGCCTCGCGAACAACCGAATGTATTGGATTGCTCGGAAAAATTGTTGGCCAAATCCTTTGTGATCGTTTTAATGGTATTTTCTATATCATGAGCGAAGACGGTTTTGATTCCATAACGAGAAATGTGGATTGTTCGGTTTTAAAGAGGGAATATGGAATTAATTTGTTGAGTAGATGGATTAAGGATAAAACTGTTGTTTGTGTTGGTATGTGAAATAAAAAATATATTTTGTGGAAGTAATAGGTAATTTTGACTGATGATCTGGTGAAAGATTAGTATTATCAGGAATGTCTGAAATGTCTTTGAATGTTTTTGAGGAGTCAGGGTTTTTTAGTCAGGAAAAACTTGGACTGATAATCTAGATGAAGTGATCTTCAGCGATAACGATTTTCGATAAGGCAAAAAGTATGGGATTGACGCCACAACATGTAGCGCAGCAGCCAATTGCTTAACCGCTGTGTCCACCGATTTTCAAAGTGAAATTACCGTGTAGTCAAACAAATAATTAAAAAAAATACATTTACACTCTAATATAGAACTTCCTCTTTTTCGAAGTCATACCATATGCATATCACATAAAACTAAGCCAAATTCAAAAAACTGTAAAGAAAAAACTTAAATAAGGTAGTAGTGTTCCCGCGCGCCTCAAGGATTTGTCAGCAACCGTAGGGGCCCGACAGGGTCGAAGCCTACTGGGGCCAAGGGTTTGGTTCGGAAAGGCCCCGGTATTAAAGGCAACGAAGGAACGAGGTTGGTTTTTCAGTCAGTAAAAGTCTGACACTGTCGGGTTTGCCCAAGGACGGGTGATGTCATCTGTATGTTTTTTACCCACCGAAAAAAAGTATTTACAGTTTATATACAAAGCTAAGGTAAAAAAAAAACATTCAAATATAGAATATAAATTTATTTTCGCTTATTTTTCCAAATTACCAATAATTTATAGTATAATGTGGTATAATACTCCACATCTTGAGTTCGACGCACCGTTGGCGCCCAATTGTCGAGACTTCGTGTCTCCTGCTCACCCCTAAGGAAACTGTATCTGTCTGCTATACAGGGTGCTTTCTCTATGAATAGTGAGATAATGAGACAAAAGATAGGTGATTTTTCATTGTTGAATTAGCTTTTACTAATATTTTTTGTCTTTTTATTAAAATTAGTCGTTCTATATATCTTTTGAAAAACAATTTTAAACTTAACGAACTAAAATAAAAAACCGATTTAAAGTGCGTCAGATATACAAAGCTTTTTTTTTTGTGTAAAAGTAGGAATATATAAATTTTATTATTTCAAGAACAAAAACAGGCAACAACAACAAAGAATAATAATAATAATAAACAAACAACAACAATAATAATAATTATAATTTTCAAGAAACTTACTCAAAAACCTTTGACGCGCTTTTAAGTATGCAATAAAGTAAGTATATTTTGGAAGACAAAAAAATCTGCGAATCATACGTACGTACACAATATCTAATTTGTTACAAAATATTTAGGTTTCGTAAATTTTATATAAATTTGCAATTTAGTGTATTCAATTCTAAGTTCCATAACAGGCTTTCTCTTCTGTTCGTGTGTATATTCCACCTCGGCTGTGATAACAAATTGGGCTACCACTTGCATCAAATTCTATTATTTTGCTAACCACTTTTACTGAGGTGGGTAATCATCCAATGACTTTTCCCGCACTAGGGTGAAATGAGTTTGCATGTCAGACTTTTACTGACTTAAACCTGTGTCAGCTAGCCTTTGCATTTTAGGCTCACTACTTTTGAACGTACCCGCAACCCTTTGTTGACTTCTTACATCTCCATCCATCCTTTTAAAAAAAATATTGATGGGGATATCCACCCTGTATATACCCAAGTATATGTGTGAGTATCTTACTACTTGCAGTAATAATGTTATGGGGTACGGTTCCCCTGGAGATATTATGATTCAAGGGATTTGTGATTTATGGATTATGAGGGTAGATACACAGTAAGCAGTGTTAGATCTGTTGTGCGTTATTTTGGATTGCTGATAAAATTATGTTGGATAGTCGCTGGTATAGTAAGAAATTTAAAGGAAGTCGCCCTTTACGTTTCAAGGTTGTAGTGACTCTTTCGAACAATCCCTCAACCCTGGCAGGCACTGGTACTCTCTTCAATGCTGCCAAAACACGTAGGTCTTTCCTGGAACAAAGTTTGTAATATATTTGAGTAAATGTTGGAATTACCAAATGCCCACAGGTTTTTAGACGATATCTCTCTGTTTTAACATTCCCTTTTCAATAAACATTGCGTTCGATAAAGCAACAAGCTTTAAAACCATGCTGACGTTAACGATACACGAGTGGGGAAGAGCCCTCTTAAATCGTATTGCGGGTCTAAATACATATGTGTAAAAAACAGAAACAATTGTGATTTTTATCTTAGTAGGTACTATTTTTTTTATTGCAATACCATACGATCGACTTAATTATATGCGCCCCACTTTCGACAATTTGTAATTTAAAATATATATATATATATATGCTGCTGTTGGAAATGTAAAAAAACCGTTTGATATTTTTTTATAATTATATATTCATTTTAAATGCCTATTTTAGAAGTATGATCTTAAAAATCTTGTTTAAATTTAAATCACAAGCCAAACTCCACACACAACATTTCTTCTGCAAAATCAACTAAAAAAATGCCATATTTTCTCTTCGTCAGTACCTACGCCTAGGCACACCGTATTCATGGAAAAAGCCTACAGTAATTTTTAGTAACGTGGAAGTTCTTTTTTCATAGCATAAACTTAAAATCGTCTTTACTGGTCTTTACTTTTAAATCTCACGCCAAACTCCGCAACATTTCTTCCGCAAAATCTACAAAAAAGCCCTATTTTCTCTTCGCCAGTACTTACGCCTAGGCACACCGTATTCATGGAAAAGCCTACAGTAATTGATAGTTACGTGAAATGTCTTTTTTGCAGCATGAACTTAAAATCTTCTTTACATTTAAATCTCACACCAAATTCCGCAACTTATCTTCCGCAAAATCAACATAAAAAAGCCCTATGTTTTCTTCGTCATAGCCTACGCCTAGGCACAACGTATTTATGGAAAAAGCCTACAGCCAATGAAACGAACGTGAAATGTCTTTTTTCGTAGCATGAACTTAAAATCTTTACATTGAAATCTCACGCCAAACTCCGTAACATTTCTTCCACAAAATCAACATAAAAAGCCCTATGTTCTCTTCGTCATTGCCTACGCCTAGGCACAACGTATTTATGGAAAAAGCCTACAGCCAATGAAACGAACGTGAAATGTCTTTTTTCGTAGCATGAACTTAAAATCTTCTTTACATTGAAATCTCACGCCAAACTCCGTAACATTTCTTCCACAAAATCAACATAAAAAGCCCTATGTTCTCTTCGTCATTGCCTACGCCTAGGCACAACGTATTTATGGAAAAAGCCTACAGCCAATGAAACGAACGTGAAATGTCTTTTTTCGTAGCAAGAACTTTTTAAATCTCACACCAAATTACGCAACTTTTTTTCCGCAAAATCAACATAAAAAAGCCCTATGTTCTCTTCGTCATTGCCTACGCCTAGGCACAACGTATTTATGGAAAAAGCCTACAAGTAAATGTTAGTAACGTGAAATGCCTTTTTTCGTAGCAAGAACTTTTTAAATCTCACACCAAATTACGCAACTTTTCTTCCACAAAATCAACATAAAAAAGCCCTATGTTCTCTTCGTCATTGCCTACGCCTAGGCACAACGTATTCATGGAAAAAGCCTACAGTAAATGTTAGTTACGTCAACAGCAAGTTTCAGATACACCCACATCCTGTGAACAACGAGCTTTGTCTACCAACCGATGTTAACTTCCGGTTCGGGTAGGGTTACGGAGTTAGCGTTTGTGGAATGTTAGGCTTGAAATAGAGTACTGACTATTTATTATTTACTAGCTTTTACCCGCGGCTTCGCCCGCGTTTATTAATATACTTTTTTCTTTCTCCCCCTTTTCAATCAGACATCTTTGCTTTGATAGAGTCCCGGCCTTAAGCTTGCCTTTGTGCGTGAACTTTCTATTTCACCGTTTAAAAAAAATTAGCCTATGTCCGTCTCCAGGGTCCCAACTATATCTGTACCAAAATTCATCAAAATCTGTTTTGCCATTTAGGCGTGAAAACGTAACAAACAAACAAACTCACTTTCGCTTTTATAATATTAGTAAGGATTTAAACTTCATTTGGGTCGCCTCCTTCTGCGAAACAGTAATACTAGCAAAGGACGAGGCTGCATGCCCCAACCGCCGCCGGGATTCTGATCCCAATTTCCGGCCATCGTTTGCACGGGCTTGCGGACGACGAGCAATGGGTAGCTCGCCGTACGACCGAGCCAAGACAGCGCTTATTATTCCACGCACATCTCAAGGAGTTGTCAGCAAACCGTAGCGGTCGAGAAGGGTCGAAGCCTACTTGAGCCAAGGGTCTACGTCTGAATGGAAGATTCGGCCCCGGTACGAAAGGCAAATAAGGAACCGGAGTGGATTTTTGTGAATGTCTGGCACGTTTCACCCAAGGGCGCGGAGATGTCATTGGATTGGATTTTACCAATTAAAAAAAAAAATGGTAGTACGAGTAGTAGATATGTCGCAGCCATCTGGTTAAATTAGCCATCCATTTAGACGCCTAAGGCGTTCGTTAAACGCCGGCATCCAATTGGATGCCTAGGCCGATAGTTGTTTGAACTAAAATCACTCAACGTTTAACAGCTGGGCGTATTGAAAGTTAGCCCTTTCGAAATGACTGATCAAGACTCAGCCAAGTGATTCAAATTTAGTTCCGCTATTTATTCATTTAATAATATTTCATAATTACTTTTGTGGACACTATTACTAAAAAGTAGTTTTATATCATTTATAAACTCATGGTCACTCTGCTAAACTAAATGATTACGCAACGTTCAGCCATCTGGTTACACGTTGTGGTCAACGACATGGCTAGTTGTTCTTCAGCCATTTCATTGAATGCCGGCGTTTAACGGACGCCCTAGGCGTCCAATTGGATGGCTAATTTAACCAGATGCTAGAAGGAACGGCGCGGGGTTTTTAGTCAGTAAGAGTCTGACACTGTCTCCCGCTCCACCCAAGAGCGGGTTTCGTCAAAGATGATTTACCCCGTCGACAAAAAAAAAGCGACACATACAAGAAGTTCTCATGTATGTGCCCGCGTTTGCAGTCTGGGTATGGCTTAACACTCAGGGGGATGAAACGAGGGTCCAAACTTTGTATGGAGAAACCTAAATTTTACGCGGGCGAAGCCGCTATCACAAGCTAGTATTCTTATAAAATATTTATCTTATTCAATTAACCTACATACGCCGTTTTTGTAGCCCCTAGTAACAACTGTGAGCGCTTTTAACGACTTAACATTGCTTGAAAACAATTCTCAGACTTGTTTCTCAAGACGTAAGGTTCAAAATGGAATAGAAAAGGAAGTTAGTGTAGATTTATGATTTCTGCAAATGTATTTTTTTCAGCGTACCGTTTCTTTACTGAGAAAAATGTTTAATGAGCCATTTCTTATTTTGTTATGTATTAACTTGCGTGAAGGTTTGTGTGAGTTTTCTACCATGCTTTTTTTTACATTTAATTACCTAACCATAATAATATTAGTACCTACATTTAACTCAAAACAAAGAACTAAGTATAAATTAACTAACTTTATTTCCGGGCCTTGGTACAGGCCATGGTCTGGGGCGAGGAGGAGTGGCAGGCGGTCGCCTCCTTCTGCGAAGCAGTAATGCTAGCAAAGGAGGAGGCCGACCGTATCAGGCAACGGCACTCATAGCGCCCCAGCCGCCGGCGCCGCCGGGATTCCGATCCCGATTTCCGGCCACCGTAGGCGCGGGCTTGCGGACGGCAAGCAATGCGTAGCTCGCTATCCAACCGTTCGGTAACTGCCCGGACCGATCCTAAGTCGTAGACGGCGCGCATTGTTCCCGCGTGCCTCAAGGAGCTGTCAGCAAGCAGGGGCCCAGCTGGGTCGAAGACTACTGGGGCCAGGGTTAGCTCAGCCCCGGGACAAAAGACAACGAAGGAACAGGAGTGTTTTTTTAGTCAGTAAAAGTCTGACACTATCTCATGCTTCGTCCAAGAGCGGGGGATGATTTTCCCACCGTAAAAAAAAAAAACAGCTTTATTACAATTGTGAAAACAACTACATTTTCTTGTAAATATGAGTAGGTACTTGCGCATACACTAAAACCAAGATCAGTAGAAACTACCACTGTCGCACTACCTTCTCTTCTTCTTTGTACTCTGCGTCATACTTACAGCCACTATGATGGTTCCTTTTCTGTACTGGGAGCCAAACTCATCGCTGAGTTAGGCCGGGGCTAGCAGAGAGATGTTTTTACACAACCAATAGAATTGTGTTAATGACACATCTCCTCTCCGCTCAGCGGAGATATGTAATATTTGTATGGCGCGATGGAAGCGGCAATGTGAGCTGTGCGCGGACCACGAAAACGCACCGCATCTCCGCTTTGGTGGAATTTCGAGCTGAAAAACATCTCATCTCGCACAGCACACAGCACATCGCACACATCTCTACTTTGGTGGAGTCCTGGCCTTAAGCCTGCCTTTCTACGTGAACTTTCTATTTCACCGTTTCACCGTGTACTTTGTTTTTTTTTTGTGAGTAATAATCATCCAAATGATATGCCTCGCCCTTGGGCAGAACGGGAGATAGTGTCAGACTCTTACTGACTAAAAAGCCCACCCCGTTCCTTCTTGCCTTTCGTACCGGGGCACAGCTTCCCTTTCAGATAACCCTGGCCCCAGTAGATTTTGTGTATAATAAAGAATCAAAAATTAACCTAAAACCAAAAGTGAGCCACCAAAAAATATGCGTCACAGTATGACGTCACAAAGAACTCAAATTCAAGACAAAAGCACATCCCCTCAAAAGCACCAATTCATCTTATTGCAAACAAAAATGTGCCAAATGCCAACCGAGTCGGCAACTTCGCTGCCGCCATGTCGCCAGACAGCCTGGCGCCAGAATTCGTCTGCCACCATTTATAACACTCCCGTCTGGCAAGCGAACACTTGGCAATAATATTTTCATGTCTTGAGTTTTCAGTTTATTTGTAAAGTACTGTTCAATAGTTTTGATAGATTGTTGAGAATTTTGCCTTTCAAGTACCTACTTGCTATGGTCGGCGGCAGATAGATTTGCTTTGAATGATATTTATTTTGTAAATTTAGTGAAATAGCATAAATTATTTGTTAATATTTAAGTTTCTTATGTATACATTTTGTTATGTGACAATAAATAAAAATATTAAAATTTTGCAAATGGGTTTTTAAAATTAACTTTTACAAGTCAATTTTTTATCAGCGTAAACTAAATGAAGCTGGTGTTTCCTGCCTGAGCGAGAGGACATTTTAAACTTTTACTGGTTAAAGCCCACTCATGTTCCTTTTTTGCCTTCATTCCAGGCCTTTTACCACACTTTCGCACAACCCATGTAGCTGACTACTGTTTCAAGACTAAACTTAGCCAAATCGGTTCAGCCGTTCTCGAGTTTTAGCGAGACTAACAGAATTGCAATTCATTTTTATTTATACAGATTATTAATTCATGAATCCCCAAGCGACCACCGATGGCCGCGCATCTATTGTCTTACTATTGTGTCTCTAATTGACGGTATCTGAAGGGTTAAATATTATAATATAGATTGATAAATCTCCTTAGCTTTACTTTAGATACTGTTTTACTGTAACATTCTATTTTTGTATATGTATTGTTAAACTGGCTAGATAACAAATAGATACTATTTTTTCAGCTATATTCTTTTTTTTTTTTAAATGGATGAAGTTTAATATTCGTAATAAAACATTCGTATTCCGAGTAACCCAATGCTACACTAATGATTTCACCAATATTCAATTTCCTCCAACACAAAATGCTAGTAGACTGATCACAAAGCCAATGTTTATTCCAGTTAACAAAATTTGAATGAAATTACATCGAAATTCGTTGTACATAATATTTAGTTCGTCATTAAATTTAGTTTGTACTTACGTTAAATTTTATTACACAAGGTTTTACCCGGGGCTTAGCCCGCATTCATAATTAGCCTACGTCACTCAGTTAAGAATAAAGCAGCTTACTATCGGTGAAAAAATGTTTGCAATCGCGCTTATTTCAAACGCCTGCAAACGTTCCGTCTACTGAGCAAGCCCTTAAAGTTTGTGGAGGGCTGTCCCTTACACCCTGTAGATGGCAAATAGTCAAAGATCAATATAGATCCTGTCGGGTAGGTACAGCAAAATTAGGCGAGAAGAAGAGGGCAGCTATTTAATAATTATGATTGTAGATCTTATAGACGTGTTTAATATTGTTACTAGCTTTTGCCCGCGGCTTCACCCGCGTACATAATCGCAGGATGCAAAGTATCCTGTGTTATTCTGGGATATGGTCTACTCATGTACCAAAATTTCATCGAGATCCGTTCAGTATTTTTTGCGTGAAAGAGTAACAAACATCCATACATCCATCCATACATACAAACTTTCGCATTTATAATATTAGTAGGATGTATGTCGCAGAGATATAATAAAATAATGATTTGACCATAGAAAGTTTTTCTATCATTTCACGGTACCAGTTCTGGTATTTGTTCAAATCCCTATATTTGTTCAGGGAAATACTAAAATAGTGTTGTATTTACATCCTCCGTGATTTAATCAAATCACTTAGAGAATTTACGAAATCTCTGTTTTTATAATATATATTTTATCATATCTCTGCGAAGTGTACTTACCTATATTTTTACGTCTGTGAATAAGTGTAGGTAAATTATGTCAGGTATTTTTATTGATTTTTTTGAAGTCAGTTTTATTAAATTATTTCCTTAAAATCAAACTATGTTATTAGTTATTTAATTTATGTCATTATTATTGAAAAAAAAATCGAAGCACATAGAAGTCCGGTATGTAACGAAAGGTCTCCCATCTACAACCCAACCTCGTCAACCATTGCTTAACCTTGAAGCTCAACGATGCGTCTACTATTGTTCACCCACATACGCCCAAAAACCACTTACAATAGAGAAAAAAGAAGTCAAAAAATAAACTTTCAGAAATTGACTCTGGCTTAATGCACAAATCGTACAAAAACCAAAAAATATATAAAAATCGGAGGAATCTGGTATTTAATGAAAGGTCACCCATCTACAAACCAACCTCGTCAACCATTGCTTAACCTTGAAGCTCAACGATGCGTCTACTATTATTCACCCACATACGCCCTCATTGTAGTACACAAATGGATTCAAAATGATAGGGAGCTCGTTAAAGGGGAATCTTGAGCATCGGAAGTAGATCCTATCGGGGTACACCGGATGTGGGAGCGGTAACGACTCGAGATTGCACCCTTGGTTCAACACCGTGAAGATTTGCAGGGTTAACTTTGAATGGGTGATCAACATTTTGTAGTTGTTTTACTGATGGTGGGATTGATAGTTGGTTTGCGTTTTTGGTTTTGATTGGGGAAGGTTGGAAATTGATTATGGTGATGAGATAGATGGATTGATAGGGTTTTATTGTATAGAATCTTCAAAAATTTGAGGAAAATGTAACATGGGGTATAGATTCCGATCCCGATTTCCGGCCACCGTAGGGGCGGGCTTGCGCTTGGATAACTCGCTGTTCGACCGTCCGGTAACTGTCCGGACCGAACCCAAGTCGTCGATGGCACGCATTGTTCCCGAGTCAACAGCAGCAGGGTCCGTGCCTGGTCAAAGTCTACTGGAGCCAGAGTTAATCCGAAAGGTAGCTCGAGGCCCGGTATGAAAGCACGAGAGAACGGGGAGGGTTTTTAGTCAGTAAGAGTCTGACACTATCTCCCGCTCGCCCAAAAGCGGGGGTTGTCATTGGATGATTTTCCCCACCATAAAAATACTAATATTAATAAGCTATAGTCGTTATCTCACAATCGAACATGTTGCTGAGAGATTTGGCTAGTACTTTAAAGTCGCCCACCAGCCTGACACCAACCCTCCTTGGGAATGCTTTTGTTGGTGGTTTACCCGCCCCCACGGGGTGACCTAAGGTGCTATAGTATGCACAGTCTCTAAATATCCCTTCGTCGCCTCTTACGACACCCACGGGAAGATATGGGATGATGCTATGCTATTTTAAGATGGATGGATTGTGTGAGAAGTAATATGAATGAAAAGGGAGTGAGTGATAGCGTGACGAGCGACAGGACAGAATGGAAGAAAAAAACGTGTTGCGCCGACCCCAAATAAAACGGGATAAAGGCAGGAAGATGACGAGTCGTTATCTCACAACCACATATTTTACAACTAAAAACTTTCCAAAGTACCAAGATAGCATAAGCCATAAGCACTAACGTTGCCAAGTAAACAACAACACAAAGATAATACCTAAGTAGTATTTTGTTTGATGGTAATTAGCTAAGAGGAGGGAGATCGCCCTCCATTACTCCCTTATCTACAAGATGGTGAGTTTTAGATAAAAAAGGGTAATTTCCTTCATATAATGTTGTGTCTTTTTGCTACAGGGCTATAGATAAGGACTGGATCCTGAAGGGATTTGCTCATGAATTAGAGATCTTTTGGTAAATTGGGGATCTGGTGGATTTTTGTGTAAGACTATGAAGAGTGATTGTTATTAGATGTAATCCTTGTATTGTTGAGTAAATTAAATAAAGCAAGAAGAACATTAATTAAGGGCAGAAACAGACGATTCATTTTTGTTTTATTCGGCATCTTTCTCTCAACATGAAACATTAAAAACAAAACTTTATACAAAAAAAATATATAACCGACTTCAATGTTAAAAAAGCACTGAAAAGAACCAAATAACTTTAATTTTGGAATTCGGTGTTTCTATAATAGTTTAGTCTCTTCGTTAATTAACACCGAATTCCAAAATTAAAGTTATTTGGTACTTTTCAGTGTTTTTTTAACATTGAAGTCGGTTATATTTTTTTTGCAATTTTTTTTTATTTCACACTTTTTATTTACATACCACTAAAAAGTACCCCTCAGTCAAACTTAAATACATTATAGTCAGAGCGCATCTCATAACGGTTCTAATAATCCCAAACACGGTTAGATCCAGTTCGATATATCCTCTTCTTTCAATCAGTCATTAGACTAGATGCTGATAATCCCGGCTGCAGCATCAGGCCAGACTTATGTCAACATTGCATTGAACTTAAAATTTTGTCCTGTTTAAAATGAGCCCAAACACGACTACGGTGCTGTAATTGCAAGGTTTGTACTTTTTCTGATGCTCCTGGCTTCAGCATCAGGTCTCTATGTACTTCGGTGTTCTTTATTAGCAGTACGTTTATCCACACATCGAGCCCTTTTCAATGAGCCCAAACTCGATATATCTACTGTTAGTTGTCGAGGACTTAGGTACTCTGCAGACTATCCTGACTGCAGCATCAGGTCATGACTTGATCATCAAAACAATTTACTAAAACAGTATCAAACATCAAAACAATTTACTAAAACAGTCCTTGCCTGTTCGACTAACTTCTTACTGTTAAGGAGTTGTACCTTCCATCATCAGCCCAACTACCTGAGATGGTTACGGCCATACGCAAATACATAAGATACTTCATAAAATATGCGAAAATCAATAAGTGAGCCTATAAAATTTGAGGGTTGCCCTCAATTTCTCCAAGATTCCATCATCAGATCCTAATTTGGTGACAATGGGACCACCTCAGAACTATCTACTTTTAAACAAAAAAAGAATTTTGAAAATCCATTCATATTTGGCGGAGTAATCGACGAACAAACATACAAAAAAAAAAACATACAAATAGCCGAACGTACCTCCTCCTTTTTGGGAAGTCGGTAAAAATGGAATACAAGATAAGTGCCGAATGAATTCGTTAGTTTATTCATTTAACAATGTTTAGACGGATTCAGACGGTTAATTTTTCGTTCATTTGCATCTTTCACTCAAAATGAAACTAACAATTAGTTTTATGTGGAGTGGAGTTTCGAGCCGGTTCTTCTCCATAGGAAACGATCAATTTGGAACCGTGCACTAGCTTCTGACGTTTTATAAGTGCCCATGTAGGCCTATGTGAAATAAAATATTTTGCCTTTGACTTTGAAACGTTTAAACATGAAATAAAAGTGCCGAATAAATTTATTAGTTAGTTGATCCGAACTTGTGACCCACGGATGCCCCTCAAGTTGAAGGGTAAAATCTACAAGTCCGTGATAAGGCCTGTTGTATTGTATGGATCAGAATGTTGGGCTGTGAAAAAGACGGATGAAAAAAGATTGCATGTAGCGGAGATGAGAATGTTAAGATGGATGTGTGGTGTGACGAGAATGGATAAAGTGAGAAATGAGTATATTAGGGGAAGTTTGAAAGTGGCGCCGGTGACTGAAAAGTTGAAACGGAATCGTTTGTCTTGGTATGGTCATGTAAAAAGGAGAGATGAAACGCATATTGCTAAAAGAGTTATGAATTTACATGTGGATGGATGGAGAGGGAGAGGGAGGCCAAAGAAAAGTTGGATGGATTGTGTGAAAAGTGATATGAATGAAAAGGGAGTTAATGATAGCGTGACGAGCGACAGGACAGAATGGAAGAAAAAAACGTGTTGCGCCGACCCCAAATAAAACGGGATAAGGGCAGGAAGATGATGAGTTGATCCGACAATATTTGATTTTGGCATGACAATAACGAATTTACAAACAGCTACTGTATTAAGAAAGTGACATCGTTTTCCATAACAGCATGAATAAACTATGGAAAACTGTCATCTTTGTTGCAATCTACTTTAAATATTCTTAAAATTTGTCACTGACAGACAATACATTATCTAAACCGAGTATCTACAAAGTATTTTTTAACTAATCTCAGAAAGAAATTCCAGAGATAACGAAAGAAAGAAAGTAAAAAAAGAAATAAAGAAAGACGGTTTAATCGTGCCAATATAGAGGGTAATCCAGTATTTTTAAGACACAAGACTATCAGATTTAGATTAGAGGGTTATCAGTTTTTGAAGGTCACTAATACTGATTGATTCTATTTTTTTAGCGAGAGCTTTAAAGTATTATCTAGAGTGTATTATGCCATTGTCAAATAAGTGACTGTTGTTTTCATTTATTTGACGATGGCATAATACACTCTCAAACCCAACCAGGCGCATAACTTTGTGTTTACTTTGTATTTCATCACCACTGCTCTCAAATGGTGAAGAAAAAACGTGAGGTAACTGACATGTCCTAGAACCAAAAATTCGAAGACATTCACAAATTCGTGACATTTACCAACCCGCACTGGGCCCGCGTGGTTGATTACGGCCCATTCCCTCTCCTAGAGAGGAGGCCTGAGTCCCAGCAGTGGGAACAATAACAAGGCTGATGATAATGATGATGATGATAATACACTCTATAGAGCTCTCTCTGCCTCTGCTTAAACTTAATTCCTACAATTTCATCTGAAAAAACTTTAATTTGAAAAAAATCGTAAACCACAAAACTTGCTACACCGAAATGAATTAGTTGTTGTAATTAACCGCAACTATTACAGAAGACAAATATGAGGTGACAGTGTTAATGGACTGTGAACATGAAGGCACAATTACCCTAGACAAATTTAAATACCGTTTTTGTTTGGATACGGATTTTGAGTACAACTTGTAGTAGCATAACATCTAAGTATGTATTTACTATTGCATTTGTTTTCTCATTTATTAAGTTACACCTGCCATGTTATGTTTCTGCACCACCCTAAGGTCGACTGGCAGATAATGTCTAAGGCATTAAGTCCGCCTTTATACAACTCTGTGCATAAAGATTTAAATAAATAAACATAGCATAATCAGCCTTTTAATGTTCCCACTGCTGGGACTGAGGCCTCCTCTCTAGGAGAGAAAAGCAACTTGTAGTATGGAGTGCTAATTACAAAAATGTCGATGCTGTTTAATATCTGATTTGCTGATTCTAAATTACAGACACGCGCTTGACCGCTATCTCACCTAGTGGTAAGCGATGATGTAGTCGACGATGGAGCACACTTACCTAGAAGTAATCTATATACTCTTGGCCTTGGTATAGGTTTGAAGTGAGGAGGAGTGGCAGGCAGTCGTCTCCTTCTGCGAAGCAGTACCTAATGCTAGCAAAAGAGAAGGCCGGACGCGTAAGGCAACAGTCCCGTGAGGGCAGTCCCAGCCCCGTAAGGGCTCCCAACTACCGCGGGCTTGCGAACAGTGAGCAATGGGTAGCTTGCCGTCCGATCGTCCGGACCGAGCTCAAGACGCCGACGGTGCGTATTGTACAGCCCTTATGCACAAAAGCATTCTCTGCATGGCTTCAAAAATATATAATAAAATACCAAATAATATCAAAGATTTGAACTTATATATACATTTTAAACGGAAACTTAATGATTTCTTAGTTGAAAAATGTTACTAAACCATTGAAGAATTTCTTCTTGACAAAATGTAATAAACTGACAATTATATATTTATTGACTAATTAATTATAAAACTTGACTGTATGATTGTAAATTGAAAACTTGACTAATTGATTGTATTTTTAATGTTTATAATAATAATTCATTGTATTTTAATTTGTATTGTAATTTAAATCTTGACTTTTGTTTTGGATATTATATAAATTTTAAATTTTCATATTGTTAAATAATGTATGCCCAATGGGTAGCTTTTTGAGTTACTATAAATTAACTATAAGACCTGCTGTATCACCAAAAAGCACACTAATAAATACTTTGACTTTGACTTTGATTGTTCCAAAAAGAGCTGGGTCGAAGCCTACTGGGTCCGATGGTCTGCTTCTAAAAGGAAGATTCAGCCCCGGTACGAAAGGCAACGAAAGAGCAGGAGTGGATTTTTAGTCAGGTTAAGTCTGACACTACGTCCTGCTCCGCCTAACGGCTCGGAGATATCATTGGATGTTTTTCCCACCTACAGAAAAAAATACTTTAATAAACTCCCACTTCATCTTGAACTCTGCCTTCTGCTTCTGGCATCTTGTGGACTCACTCGTTCTAAAGTAAACCTCATCCATTAGTTATCATTAGACGAGATCAAGGCCAGGAGCTCACTAGAAAATTTTAATTAAAAAAATGGTTCAAACTCTTATAACCGGGTTAACGAATACTAAAGAAATAAGGAAAATAAGAAAGAAAACATGTTCATTTGAAACACACAATGTAGGAAAAGGTATGTAGAACTTAAAGATAAAGGTGTCTCCAAAACCCCAAATACTCATGCTTCTAAGGGTGGGTTGTTTCAAAAGGTCGGTTAACGTTACATACGAACAGTCAAAAGTTACGTTCGGTAGAGGTTTTACGTTCGTCAAATTCAGAGCGTTGTTTCAAACACACAGTCAAAGTTAATCGGGTTGCCAGTAGAAAGCAACACATTATCCCAATAAAAATGGTTGGGAGATTTTTTGAGTATGGCAAAATTGCATCGTTTATGTCATAATTTGATCTATCGGTTCAAAACGACAACATCAAAGTGACATTATTGACTAGCCTACATATTATATTCGGTAATTCATTAAAATTAAAGAAAATATAAATTCATTAAAATAACACCAAAGTAAGTACCAACAATATAATAACACGATAATATTTTTTAAACTTTAAGATAGGCAACGGTATTTCTAAATTTTTTGGGTTCACGTGGTATTTTATTTTTACAGAGAACGTGCTCTAAATTTCACACTACTGGAAAAACAGCGCTTCCAAGCACTACTTGAAAGTATAAGGACACCGGCGGCCTTAGGGGGTCACACCGGCGGCCACAGAGCAATCGCCCGGGGCCTCGCTCTTGCAGGGGCCTCGCTCTTGCAGGGGCCTCGCTCTTGCAGGGGCCTCGCGTCAAGCAAATTTTAAAAAACACATCGCAAACATCAATTTTAAAATTTATCATCCCTGTATTTGTTAATTTTGTAAATCTTTCAATGTAAGTAAAAATATTTTAAACCTCAAATTTTATTTATTTGTATAACTTTAGCATTTCACGTGAAACATAACGAATAAGTACCTACCAACAAACCTGACCTACTTTCGCATCACATAGGTACTTTTCCCGAGGACAAAGGGCCTCGAAAAGACCTGTGGGCAAAAATCATCCAATGACAACCCCCGCTCTAGGGTGGAGCGGGAAATAGTGTCAGACTCTTATTGGCTAAAAACCCACCCCGTTCTTTCTAGTCTCTTCATACCGGGGCTCAAGTTTCCTTTCGAATAACCCTGGCCTCAGTAGGCTTCGACCCAGCTGGGCCCCTCCTGTTGCTGACAACTCCTTGAGAACCGCGGGAACAGTGCGCGCGGTCGACGTCTTGGGCTCGGTCCGGACAGTTACCGGACGGTCGGACAGCGAGCTACCCATGTCTCGCCGTCCGCGAGTCCGCGTCTACGGTGGCCGGAAATCGAGATCGGAATCCCAGCGGCGGTGACGAGGGCGCCGCTGCCTGATGCGGTCGGCCTCCTCCTTTGCTAGCATTACTGCTTCGCAGAATGAGGCGACCGCCTGCCATTCCTTCTCGCTTCGGGCCATGGCCTCAACCAAGGCCCGTCGCGAGAGGTCTACGCCACCTATCGCCCCCACGAGGGCACGCCGATGCTCCGCCCAAGCAGGGCATACCTCGACTGTATGCTCCATAGTGTCCTCCGGGCGTTCCGCACAGTGGCGACATTCGGGCGTCTCTTCCGCTTGAATCCGGTGCAGGAACCTCCCGAGCTTGCCATGTCCGGTGAGAACCTGCGTCATGCGGAAGGTAAGGACGCCCTGAGGTCTTTCCAGCCACGCCTCAAAGAGGGGACTTACCGCCATAATTGTGGCGTGCCCATTCATCCCATAGATATACGTTAGATATACGCGTTTTAAATACTTTTTTCTTTTAGTTTGTATTATCATCAGATGAACTATCGTCGAATAAAAACGAATTTAATACAAAAGAGTCCATATTGTTGGACGGAACTACTTGAAAACGACAACAAACATGGCGTAAAATGACGTTAACTAGTGGCTAGTGCATCAGTAATGGTAATAGTAACTTTTTAACGTATTTTTGGGCCGCCATTTTGTGAAACAACCCATTTTTTGGTTTAACCCTTCAGATACCGTCAATTAGAGACACAATAGTAAGACAATAGATGCGCGGCCACCGGTGGTCGCTTGGGGATTCATGAATTAAAGTACGTTAGCGCCATTTTTTACTGTTACTCATGAGTTAAGTATGGCTGAAACAACCCGCCCTAACTCGCCCAAAAATGTGTTTGTCATTCCAATGTGTCATACACACATCAGAAGTTCTTTGTGTCAACTCACAATGACATGCTGTGTACAATTTTCCTAAAAATTCTGAAGAACCTACAAGGCATTTATGATTTGAATCAAACGCTGAACTCAAAAGGAATAATTTTATTTGTAATATACAATAGAGGTCATAAAACTGCATATAATCTTAACACCGCGATTCAGCGGATGGTCAAAAAATATACAACACCATCTATTGCGCTGGTGTCAACTAAGTTCATAAAAAAATGGCTCTTCGAATTTTGAATCTTATAAGGCTCCTTTTCCACTCGCTTGTCGTCAACATGGAAAATGGTTTAAAAGCTTGTTGCTTCATCTAACGCAATCCGCAACGCAATAACGCGATGTTTGATGAAAAGGGAACGCAAAAAAAAAGAGATAACGCCTGAAAACTCTATTAGTATTCGGTAATTCCGTGATTCACTCGAATATTTTACAAAACTTGTTCCAGGAAATAGCTGTTTTTTTTAACTCTTCGTCATTTAGCTGAATTTTTGCATGAATGTGTAAATCAGATGACAATGCAAAGTTATTACGACATGGAGCTGATTTGATAATGGATCCGGAAGGTGGCTATAGGAGCTTGGTAGTTAAACGACACAACCCCATCGAGTTGGGGCTCGTATAATTTGTTTTGACGTGTGTTAATTATATAGGTATACTAAGCTATAAAAGCTTGCTACGAAAAAAAATATTTCATTAAAAGCTTGTTTATTTACAATTTTTCAATGTTGATTTGTGAAGTAAACGGTGTTATCTTTTGTTCCAGCAGCAGTAGTTCCAGCCAGATGAGTGGTCAGTGGTGACCGCCGCGTCAACACAATGAAACAATGTTCGCTCTTCATACTGACCCTGCTATGCGTCTCCGTCAAAGGTGAGAAATATCAAGTACTAGCTTTTGCTTGCGGCTACGCTCGCGGACACGAAATATAGCCTATATCACTCGGGAATAAAGCAGCTTCCTATTGGTGAAAAAATTTTAGCAATTGGACCAATACTTCCAGAGATTACCTCCTACATACAAACTTAAAAATTTTACCTCTTTATAATATTAGAATAGACTAGGTTTTGCCCGTGGCTACGCTCGCGTACATGAAAATAGACTACGTCGCGTCACTCGGGAATAAAACAGCTTTCTATCGGTGAAAAATTTTAGCAACCAGACCAGTACTTACTTTTAGAGATTACCACCTACAAACAAGAAAACAAACTTTACCTCTTTATAATATTACTAGCGACCCGTTCTGGCTTCGTACGGGCAATGAATATAGCCTATGTTACTCAGGGTGAATGTAGCTTTCCAATGGTAAAAGAAATTTTGAAATCGGCGCAGTAGTTTTTGAGTTTATTAATTACAAACATACACACATTATTTTCCCTCTTTATTATATTAGTGTAGATATAGTGTAAATTTATTACTGTGACTTATAGTTTTGTTTCTTCGATTACACATCCCGGTATCCAAGCGACCTACCTACGAGAGTTCAGATCCCACAGCACTATAAGAAATATTAATATTCCTTTATTGTTTTCAGACATCTCCGGAAGTTGGGAAGAGTGGTGGACCTACGACGGCATATCAGGTTAGTATTTTTTATCTCCATCTGATCCTCTTCTATTAAATCAAAGCCCCCGCAGAAAAGCACGACACGACAAACTTTTTTCTTAGATATTTTTTACTGACTAGCTATTCTTGCAATTTCGTCTGCGTCTTTGAATTGGACTTCTGTGACGATTCGGACACAGTACATTCAGACACAGTGTCCGAATCGGCACTTTTTTATACCGACGATTCGGACACCACCAAATTTATGGAAGCTATTTAGTAATGACCGAAAAAAAGTCATAAAATATAATTAAAGAGCACTTCCTTTCTCAATTGACATAATATTAGTATATATATTAGTATATAATAACTTTATGTATATATTAGACGTATTTATGTAGGTCTATGTTCTACACTGGATCCTACCCTCGAATGTGATCTCTCTCTGTCACTCGAAGGTTTGCTGGGAGAAAACTCATTGTTTTTTAAGCTCGCTTTTGTACATGAATTATCTATCAAAGGATAAGTTTTTTTGTGTGTAGAATAAAAAATTAAAGAGTATAAAGAAATTTATTACCCGAAGTTGCCGCCTTAGACCAAGCCTAAAACTTTTCATGTGACTGTACTAAAGAGTGTGTGTACGAAAAAAAAAATGTGTCAATCCGGACACTATGTCTGTATATACTGTGTCCAAATTGTCACAAACTCATAATATGTGTAGCGACATCTATGACGCCACATAAGAACTACGAAGAAAATACGAAATCCTGCATCGTGCAATCAAGATCTCCGCGCGATTTGAACATATACGACAGCCCGACATCAACTATCGGGCAGTCGACCACCAGACTATAACATCCTGTCTGGTAAGAGGATCCTCCCTTTTCAATGGAGGTTTGTGAGACTTTACTCTCTGTTCTGCTTACCACCAACATATGTGATGGAAATACGATCTCACATCTTTGTCTCGTTACATACTTACTAATTAAATCTTTCAGTGTAGTTCCTCTATTCATGAATCCCCAAGCGAACGCCGGCGTTCGCGCACCCATTGTCTTACTATTGTCTCTAATTACCACGATGCGAACACATTGTTTAATAATAATAATACAGTGAAACTTGGTTAAGTGGGACCTGGATAAGTGAGAAACCTCCATAACTGGAACTCATGCTGAGGTCCCAACACTTTGGCACTGAATTACCTCTGTTAGAGGGACGAGGTAAGCCTCTATATCTGGGATTTGTTCTTTCGATTTATCATCATAGTTACCTCTATAGCTGAGACAGCGAGTAAATTTTATATGCATAAACCGCTGTAACTGAGATAACATTGTTTGTTTACTCATTCTCAACTGAAATAACCTGTATTCTCACCTCTATTAATGAAACCCTCTGTAAATGAGACAGATATTTATTTATACCTGTATATCTGAGACACTGTGTAAGTGGAATACCTCTATAAGTGAAACGACATTGCAGGTCCCTTGATGTCTCACTTAACTAGGTTTCACTGTATTCCACAACTGTCACACAACGCCGTCGAGCTAAGCAGAGCTTGTGTTATTGGTACTAGACAACTGATAAACATACTTATATATTTCTAAATACATACATATTATAGATATTTTGACTGGTTATTATGTCTTTTGTTGAGAATACTTACCTAAATAGCTAATTCACCGTACCAATGTAGTAGAAAATATGTACATAATACATAGAAAATTTGAAATTCAACGCACAAAGCGCAATCTGATATGAAACGAACCGACATAATTCTCTTATCATTACCACTAATTTGACATATTTCTGTTCAATCATCATCATCATCATCATCATCAGCCTTTTTTAATGTTCCCACTGCTGGGACTCAGGCCTCCTCTCTAGGAGAGGGAATGGGCCGTAATCCACCACGCGGGCCCAGTGCGTGTTGGTGGATGTCACATGTCTTCGAATTTTTGGTTCTAGGACATGCCGGTTTCCTCACGATGTTTTCCTTCACCGTTTTGAGAGCAGTGGTGATGAAATAAATTACACAAAGTAATGCGCCTGGCTGGGTTCGAACCTGCGACCTACAACTCGTAAGTCGGGGCCATTACCACTCGGCCACCACTGCTCCCTGTTCAATAGCTAATTATAATCCAATGAAACCAACCACGAAAATTCTATATTTCAGTGAATTTAGCTTAAATAGCTTGTTTACTGGTCAAATAGCATATTACTAAAAGAGTTCTGAGTATGAGATGGATGGAGAGGGAGAGGAAGGCCGAAGAAAAGATAGATAGAATGTGTGAGGTGTGTATGTGAGTGAGTGATATGAAAGAAAAGGGAGTTAGGTTAGTGATAGTTTGACGGGTGACAGGACAGAATGGAATAAAAAAACGTGTTGCGCCGACCCCAAGTAATATAGGATAAGGGCAGGAAGATAATGATGATGCTGAACTTGTTTACTGTTCACACTTGCCATTGCCTATAGTAGTTATAAGTAGAGTGTTTTAATGCAACCTTTCGAAGGCTGTTTTAATTATTTGCTAATAGATTTCTAGTGGTTACTGTAACTTACGGTTGACTTATGGCTCCAAATCGTGGTCATTTACAATGGGCTTTATAAGAAGACTCAAAGTCACCCAAAGGGCGATGGAAAGGACTATCCTTTTACATCGCCCATTGGGTGACTTTGAGTCTGAGTTTCCTTGCGTAGTCACATCAGAAATGAAGATATGCGCAGGAGAACCAAGGTTACCGACATAGCTCGAAGAATCGCCAAACATAAGTGGCAATGGGCAGGACACTTTACACGCAGAACAGATGTCGATGGGGACGAAAGGTTCTGGAGTGGCGACCGCGTACTGGAAGACGCAACGTTGGAAGGCCTCCAACAAGGTGGGCCGATGACCTGGTCAGGGTCGCGGGAATTCGATGGATGCATGAAGCACAGGTCCGGTCGTTGTAGCGACGCTTGGGGGAGGCCTATGTCCAGCAGTGGACGTCTTTCGGCTGATATGATGATGATACTTTAATAGTTGTAAATTATGTTGAAACATTTGTTTGCTAACAAACTCCAGGTCAATAACCGGTGTGACATAAATAAAATTGTATAAAGTAATATAATAATGAAAGTTTGTATTTATTTATAGTGATTAATTATTGAGGAGAGCGTCACCTGCGAGCTTTAATTTTAATGATGAAATTGTTAAATTATGGGTGGGATTTTTATCTCGCGTGTCTACCATCTACCATCATCTGAAACCTACCTAATTACAACTCAACACGACGTAATTTTTATTATTTTGTAATGAGATTGACATTTAAAATGCCGTGCCATCGACTTTTATCTAGTGACTAGCGACCCGCCCCGGCTTCGCTCGGGTAACAGTATTTCTCCACTATTTAATGGATGTTATTTTACAAATAAACCTTCCTCTTGAATCACTCTATCTATTAAAAAAAACCGCATCAAAATCCGTTGCGTAGTTTTAAAGATTTAAGCGTACATAAGGATCCTGCGTGATCGCATCAGAAATGAAGATATCCGCAGGAGAACCAAGGTTGCCGACGTAGCTCGAAGAGTCGCCAAACTTAAGTGGCAATGGGCAGGGCACATTGCACGCAGAACGGATGGTCGATGGGGACGAAAGGTTCTGGAGTGGCGACCACGTACCGGAAGACGCAGCGTTGGAAGGCCTCCAACAAGGTGGACCGACGACCTGGTCAGGGTCGCGGGAATCCGATGGATGCGTGACGCACAGGACCGGTCGTTGTGGCGACGCTTGGGGGAGGCCTATGTCCAGCAGTGGACGTCTTTCGGCTGATATGATGATGATGATGAAGGATCTAGGGACAGAAAAAGTGACTTTGTTTTATACTATGTAGTGATAGACAAGCATGTTCAAAGTACTGCAAAGTTAAAACACAAGTTCGCTGCAGCGCTACATTGGCATTATGTCGTCTAACAGAACTATTGAAACATACAGCGCTAAGGTAGCTATTAGAGGATACTTTTTCCAAAATATCTTAAGCGCCTTGAATTTCGTGGCACTTACGCGTTTGTCAACATAGTGTAATTAATGTTCAAGGTGTACGGACTACATTATACCTGAGTCGATTGAAGTGAGTGTTCGGCACGCCTGATCTAGTGCGTAGTACATATTATATCGGTATGTCATACATTTTTCGGAGAAGTGATGTGACAAGTGGCATTTTGCCCTTAAAAGTCGTTTGTCTCAAACCAAGGGAATCCAGCCCCCCTAGCCAAGTTACAACCGTTTCGTTTACGTCGAACGCTTCGAGTTGACCTTGCCGCCAATTCTTTTGTTCTGACCACGTGACTGAGCGTTGAGACGACGTTATTCCCGTACATTTGAAGCTTTCTACAAGCGTTAACTATTGCAGATTAGCAACTTGGCTAGGGGTACTGGTTCGATGTAAAGTTTCTTTGACAGAATGTAATGGCGGTTGGTCATGTTTTTATAAGCTTTTATTTAGTTTCACCTGACCCGATGTTTGTCTGTTATCAAATCTTGCAAATTAAATTTAACCCACTTTCCGGGTACTGATTGAGCTGAAATTTTGCATGTATGTGTAATTCAAATGACAATGCAAAATAATTATGTCATGGAGCGTTTGGCCCTGCGCGTGTGGTGCGCAACATGGTCATCGGGCTGTGATGACGCGGTGTGCTCCGTATCACTGTCACTCATGGTTTTTCTTTTGTGTTCGACTCGGGGTCACCAGTTTGGAGGGTAGGCGGAACAGATAGTAAAGTCCCACAAGCTGATATGATGATGGACTCGGAAGGAAGCCGTAGCAACTCGGTAGTTAAAGGACACAACCCCATCGAGTATGGGCTCGTATGATTCGTCTTGTCGAGTATAATTAATTTATAGCTATATACCGTGCTATAACTTAATATATTCCACATCTAACATATAACGCCGTCTAATCCCAAGCTAAGCAGAGCTTGTGTTATGAGTACTAGACAACAAATAAACATACATATATATTTCAAAATACATACATATTATAGATAAATTATACCCAGACACAGAACAAAATATAATTATGCTCATCATTCAATCATTTGTCCTAGGTGGGAATCGAAACCACGACCTCCGGCATAGCAGTCAGGGTCACTAACCACTAGACCAACAGGCCAGTCAGGCCAATGCTATGAAAAAAATACTTTACTTTACTTTTTTTTTTACTTTTTTTTTACTTTTTTTTTACTTTTACTTTTTTTTTTTTAAACTTGTTTTCATGTGTTTTTGTACGTCGTTCGCGAGTAGGTACCATACTATCTAACTTTTCTGAAGACTTTACGTTCTAAGACTTTAGTTCTAACGTTCCTTCTTGGGCGTGGTAAGTACGGGTGACATTGTATAAGTACTCTTCAAATTAAAACCGTTTGAAGTTTCCACAAATTCAGTCAGACATGACCTCTATTGACCCAAGGACGAAACGGCCAGCCTATTACGTCAGGCAGGTGGAATCAAAGCCACATGTTCTAAATGGCATGAATATTGGGGTCATAGTAACATATCCATATAATGGAGGAGCGGTAATGATCAGAGATAACATCTTAATGATAATGCGCGCTCAACCGTGTCATTATATCGGATAGTCGGTGTTCGACCGACCCGAAATTTGGACATAGTTATCTATTTTCAACGGAATTTGAAGATTTCTTTTTATAGTTTTGGTGGGTTAGTTTTCGCTGGCTCGCAGTGTAGGAGCGATGTTTTGGAAAATCGTCATCTTTTTCTGGTACACAACCGTTAAATGGTCCTAAAGCCAAGCGACTATTTCTTTTTTATCGAAAAGCATATTCTTTTATTTAATAGCGAAGTAGCATAGCATAGTCGGTCTTATAATGTTCCCATTGCTGGGACCCAGGCCTCCTCTCTAGGAGAGGGAATAGGCCGTAATGCATCGCGCGGGTCCAGGGCGGGTTGGTGGATGTCACATGTCATCCAATTTTTGGTTCTAGGACATACCGGTTTCCTCATGGTGTTCTTCTTCACCGTTTCGAGAGCAGTGGTTATGAAATAAATTATACAAACAAAGTAATGTGCCTGGCTGGGTTTGAACCCGTGAGTACACCTCGTAAGTCGAAGCCGTTACCACTCGGTCTCTATTCTCCCAGCAAACCTTAGAGTGACAGAGAGTGATCATATTTGAGGGTAGGATATAAACCAATATAAATAAGCCTAATCATGTAAATCAATCATTAAAATTTAATGTGTATTATATAATTAATTACAAATGTGTGAACAATAATTTTAATAATAATTTTATAATGTAGTATTTTCGACTGATTCAGGTTAATCTGTGTGTGTCAGATCATGCATTTATAATTTTGACATTAACGATTCGATGAAATTAACTTTAACTACGATACTAACTGTCCGACTGTCCGGAGCGAGCCCAAGTCGTCGACGGCGCGCACTGTTCCCGCGCGCCTCAAGAAGTTGTCAGTAATGGCAGGGACCCAGCTGGGCCCGAATAGCCAGCTCAGGCAACGATGGAACTGGAGTGGGTTTTTAGTCAGTAAAATTCTGACACTATCTCCCGCTCCGCCCAAGAGCGCGGGATGCCATTAGATGATTTTCCCACTGAAAAAAAAACATACTACAACAATAATATTTGGTATTTAACTTTATAACAACCGGACAAAAAACCCTGTCTAAAAGTACATGTCAAGTAACTCTCCATACCCTCACTGAAAGAAATACGAGTAATCCCAACTAGCATGACGGCATGATTTTGTAAATCCTACTCCTTGTTTTTCGTCGGCGGTGTAGTATTCCGCGCGCACCTCAAAGAGATATCATCAAAATTGTAGAGTCCCATTGTCCCGGCCAGGGCCAATACCTGCTAGAACCACGCGGTTTTTTTTTAAGAGAAACCATCGTCATAGAACGCAAAGGGCTACTGAAAGACACAGTATAGTTTTAGTAAGTAAAATTCTGTCACCCTCCATACTAATTGGATGATTATCTCAAAAAAATAACGTTTTTTTAGGATGGGAAATCATTAAATTACTTCTCGCGATCTAACTGGAGCGAGAGGGCGTGTTAGATTTTTATAGACTAAAACCTTGTTCTTCAAATTGCCCTTTGCGTTCCAAGGCCATAGTGACTAAAGAGATACTGCAACCCTAGAAAATCAGCTAGCATTAGGGTAATGATGTGTCCACTACGGTAATGACGAGCGATACTGACTACCGCAGGTACAGTCGGTGGCAGAAGTCGATGACAGCTTTATAAAAAGTTTAAATTGTAGATTTAAGCTGAAAAACCCACCCCGCTCCTTCTAGCTTCTTCATACCGGGGCTCAAGTTTCCTTTCGTATAAACCTGGCCCTAGTAGGCTTCGACCCAGTTGGTAAGCCTCATCATCAACGATTACATCATTGCTTATCCATCAGGTGGGATCGCAGTCAAGTACTAGTTTATATCAGATAAAAAAAATCCCACCTAAAAAAAATCTTAAACCACTTTTGTGTCTGACAGTAGGCTCTGCACCCACTAAGCATTACCTACGACTGAATACACTATGGTGACCAAATTTTGCGGTCCCCAATCCCTATTGAATGATATCACGGTATATTATAGGGTTGAATGGGTTTTCCATTTGAATAACGCTTCACGCAATTTTGGTTTCGTCATCGTTTAAAACTAATTTCTTTAGAATAGTGTGGAATAATGTGATTTGGGAGTAATTTGTATCGGTAGTACTTTGTTGGGATCTTCTTAGCGTATCGATGGCAAAATCAGTCAAATTCCTTGCCTTGCCTAGAAATCGGTTTTTCGGGATCGGTTTGTTAGGATGAAGTGACCATGCCAAAGTGCAAAATAGAGGCTTTTTTTTTTAAAACATACAACGAGTCCTACATCTTGTATTGTGGATGAGTTCACACACACATAAATAAGACATCAAGACCCAAAACAACTGTCTGTAGTTCATAATTTATTTTTTATTAATACAAACTAGTGCTTGACTGCGATCCCACCTGATGGACAGCAAAGGTGTAGTCTCTGATAGTGAGGCGCACTAGTTTATAAGCCTATTCCCTCTTGCCTTGAAGACACTCAAATTATAACCTAACGAAGTCAAAAAGTCAAAAGTCAAAAACGTTTATTTCAAATAGACCAATTACAGGCACTTTTGAATTGTCGAAATGTCGGTCAGTCAAACAAACAAGTGAAGCTAAAATGCGCGTTCCAAAGAGTAGATCTCTATGGAGAAGAACGTGCAAGAAATCTCCATGGACACTCTTTTAAATCATATGTGTTACAGCTGTGTTAAGTCCGCCTTTGTACAACTTTGTACATAAAGATAATTTATCTATAATATGTATGTATTTAGAAATATATAAGTATGTTTATCAGTTGTTTAGTACCCATAACACAAGCTCTGCTTAGCTTGGGACTAGACAACGTTGTGTGATAGTTGTGGAATATTATTATTATCTATACTTATAATAAATCTGTAGAGAGGTCAATTCTGTACATGAAATATATTTCCAAAATAACTACCAGGGGGTGATTAGTGATCGATACTGATGCCAAAAATGCAATCAGTAAAATTTTTGTCTGTCTGTCTGTCTGTCTGTCTGTCTGTCTGTCTGTCTGTCTGTCTGTCTGTCTGTCTGTATGTTCTTTATAGAAACAAAAACTACTCGATGGATTTTAACGAAACTTGGTACAATCATTCCTCATACTCCTGGGCAGGTTTTAGTATACTTTTCATCACGCTATAATCAATAGGAGCAGAGCAGTGAAGGGAAATGTGGGGGAAACGGGAGAAATTACTCCATTTTTTAAGCTTCCGTCGCGTTTGCAGCCTTAATGGTTAAAGCTACACAGAAAACATGTATGACGGAAATGTTCTCCTCAAAATTATATAAAAAATGTCCCACGACAGCATACGTCTATCTTTTATGGTTAACTTACAATAACACGTGTAACTCCCGATAGCTTAGCAGTTCTGAGCTTTCTGTTTTTTGTCTACTCTTACGTTTATAACACTGAATGTCGCTGGCATAAGCAACAGGATCCGCGTACGAAGTCGCTGGCAGAAGCTAGTTATTACATAAAGATTTAAATAAATAAATAAATAAATAAATATAATGTTTGACATAGTATCTATTTGTTCCGTGCGGAAAACTAATCCGCGTCACGCAGCTCAGAAACCAATCGCTCAATCACTGCGCTAACCCTGTCGCCTAGCTTATGTTATTTTTTTTCGATGGGGAAAATCATCTTATGACAACCCCCGCTCTTGGTTGGAGCGGGAGATAGTGTCAGACTCTTACTGAATAAAAACCCCACCCCATTCCTTCTAGCCTTCATACCGGGGCTCAAGTTTCCTTTCAGATAACCCTGGCCCCAGTAGGCTTCGACCAAGCTGGGCTGTTGCTGACAACTCCTTGAGGCGCACGGGAACAGTGCACACCGTCGACGTTTTGGGCTCGGTCCGGACAGTTACTGGACGATCGGACAGCGACCCATGGCTCGCCGTCCGCGAGCCCGCGTCTACGGTGGCTGGAAATCGGGATTGGAATCCCGGCGGCGGCGGCGAGGGCGCCATTGCCTGATACGGTCGGCCTCCTCCTTAGCTAGCATTACTGCTTCGCAGAAGGAGGCGACCGCCTGCCACTCCTCCTCGCTCCGGACCATTGCCTGAACCAAGGCCCGGCGCGAGAGGCCTCCGCCGCCGATCGTCCCCACGAGGGCACGGCGGTACTCCGCCCAAGCAGGGCACACCTCGCCTAGCTTATGTGATATGGGGCGATCCCATTCCTCATCAACCATGCACAAATCCAGACTACAAGGTGTTCTGACCAATGCTAATGCGAACGAAAAAAGTGGCGGAAAGCGTAAGGTGAGAGGACATCTACACGCTCCAGCCGCTGCAGAAGATGCCCCTGGTCAGCTAAATTGACCTGCCTGCAGGCCTGCTAGGTCAGATACCTGACAGGGATACGGGATTATTGGAAAGAGTGAACATGATCCTGGAACGTAAAGGGTAATTGAAGCAGCACAGTGGGTTTTAGCCAATTAAAGTCTGATACTCCCTCTTGCTCCACCCAGAGTGGGATAAGTTATGTGATGATTTCTGCATTAAAAAAAATCTTTCAAGCTGTTCTTAAGAAAGCACGACGAGCAGCGAACAGGGCATGCTGATATGCTACACACAGTAAACAGATAAACATACCTACTTCATCATCATCATTTCAGCTGAAAGACGTCCACTGCTGGACATAGGCCTCCCCAAGTGCCGCCACAATGAACGGTCCTGTGCGTCTCGCATCCATTGGATTCCCGCAACCCTTACCAAGTCATCGGCCCACCTTGTAGGAGGCCTTCCAACCCAACGCTACTTCTTCCGGTACGTGGTCGCCATTCCAAAACCTTTCGGTCCCAATGGCCATCCATTCTGCGAGTATTGCCTACTTATTTAAAAAAAAAAATACATTTACAAGTCACAATGTCAAGTAAAAGTAATAATCATTAGTAGTAATCATTTTCAAGTTAAAATAAAGTGTATAACAATTAAATAAATAAATATCTTTTTAAAAACAGTAAAACGTGCGACATAAAAAAATGCCTATTAGCAAAAGCCCAGTAAAATAATGAACAACATTAAAATATATAGGTTTTTTTCATTATTACCCTCAATTGTTTCAAATAAAATATTTATCGCTACATCAAAAAGTATCATTAAAATCCGTCGCTATCCTAATTACGTGTGGAGTGTCATGAATACGATGACAAGTGAACGTTATCAGGAAAACATCTTAATGATCGAATCGATTGCAGTAGGAATTCTAGGACGATGATTTTGAATTATATTACTTTGTGTTATTTATTTCATCACCACTGCTCTCAAAACGGTGAAGGAAAACATCGTGAGGAAACCGGCATGTCCTAGAACCAAAAATTCAAAGACATGTGACATTCACCAAGCCGCACTGGGCCTGCGTGGGGGATACGGCCCATTCCCTCTCCTAGAGAGGAGTCCTGAGTTCTAGCAGTGGGAACATTAAAAGGGTGATTGTGCTAAGGAATGATACATTACGCGCTATAGTTGCAATCAGAAAACTTGGACTCTATGCACAACTACATGCACAAGTGAAATGTGATTCCAAGTAATTGGTTTTTGTATGATTTGTACATAGCACACGAAGGCATTTTGATAGGTAACCTTTATCACACTTCTTCTTTTTTTTCATGTCAATGCTTTCAAACTATTCTTTTTCTGACCAAAAGTGTTTTCTGGCCAACAATAGAGCCGTAAAGGTTGGCAATATTTGCAACCTACACGGCTCTATTGTTGACCTCGTATAGATCCTGAAAACTGCAGGTGGTAATGCAGGACGGGCAGCATAGCAGGTGGCGCATATCCTGTGGAGAGGCTCCACACTGGCACTGTGCTAGAGATGGGTCGAGGAAACCCCATTTGGCCAGATTGCTTTTACAGCGGCCAATCCCATTTAAAAAAAAAAAAAAATTGCGTAACTTGCCCGTTTATGTGACTGAGTGAAATTATGCCACGGAGGCTTGATTTCAGCGGTCCACGCGGTAGAGGGGAGTCACCCTGATCTTCTGCTGTTTTGATTTAATCAAATAGTATGACGATAACTTCACTGTTTGTTAGTATAACTTTAAAACAAGAAATAAAAGTGAAAATCGGCCTCATCGACCATCTCGAGTCCTATGGATGTGAGAGGACTGTTCATTATGGCGACACTTGGGGAAGGCCTATGTTCAACAGTAGACGTCTTCCGGCTGTCATTATGTTCAAATGCGTCGTATTCGCTGTAAATGAACTGATTTTCTTTGTACTTTTGTAGTGCTGGCCAAACAGTTAGCTATTAAATGTGTATTAGGGGTTATTAAAATATTAAGATTTTCAGCGTAAAAGATTTAAAACGTTAAAATTTTAAGGCTTACTTTAATTTGAAGTCAATAAAATTGGTAAACTGAATAAAACAGTGAACATTTCGTTTACGACTGTACCTTCAGGATTGCCGATGAATAAAATAAAGGCTATAAAAAATGACGCGTTGGATCTCTATGACTTTAGCTCTGTTATTTTTGTTTATTTTCGTAAACAGAGATACAATAAATCAAAAGTTGAAGTTAAATTTTATGTATTTTTATCCAATTCATATTTTGGTACTACTTGTCAATCATATACCTTTTTAATTTTATTAAAATCGTAATATATAATATTATATATATAATATAATATTCCACGACTATCACACAACGTTGTCTAGTCCCAAGCTAAGCAGAGCTTGTGTTATGAGTACTAGACAACTGCTAAACATACTTATATATTTCTAAATACATACATATATAGATAAATTACACCCAGACTAAGAACAAATTATCGTGCTCATCACACAAACATTTGTCCTGGGTGGGAATCAAACCCACGACCTCCGGCTTAGCAGTCAGTGCCACTAACCACTAGACCAACAGGCCTGTCGTAATATGTATCTACACTGATACTAAGTGATCTGGCAATCGTTGTTTTGCCAAATAAATTATCAAAGGAAAATGGGGGCCTAGCTCACTTGATGGGAAGCGACGACGCGGTTGAAGATGGACGCTTGCCCAGAAGTAACCTATTCATTCTTGCCTTTAAGACCCCTAGGGTAGGAAACACAGACTCCGGTAACGAATTCTACTACTTAGCTGTACGCACGATGAATTTGTTCCTAAAACGTTTTGTGCGTATGGGTGGTATATCTATAATATTGTCCCTATTTACCAACTTTCTGTTTCATTCCCAGGTCCCGGCTTCTGGGGTCTGATCAACCCTCAATGGAGCATGTGCAACAAAGGCCGGCGACAAAGCCCAGTCAACATAGAACCAGAAAAACTGCTGTTCGACCCCTGGCTGAGAGACATTCAGTTTGACAAACATAAGGTAAGTGACACAATAGAATAAACTTTATTGTACACCAAAAAAGTAATACAGCTTATCATCATCATCGTTTCAGCCGAAACGTCCACTGTTGGCCATATGCATCCCCTAATAGGGTTGCCTACTATATACTGTTTATAGTATTATACTAGTTTTCACTAAGTTATACTTTTTACTGTTCAACAAAAAAAAAAAAAAACAAAATACTGTTTTCAGCACCAAAATGCTCTAGTGTAAACTTAGGCGCTCACACATTTTTTTTTAATCATTCCACAATAATACAGCTTCAGAACGAATCGAATGAGCTCCTCATTTACTTTAATTTGAGTTATAATTGTAGTCAGCTATATGAAATTTTAAAAAAGACCGTAAATTAATAAGTCGTGCGAGAAACTCTAAAATATGTATTCAAAACGTTAAACAAATAAAATACTGGTATTTTTTTTCTAAAATACTGTTTAATATTTTTCTTAGATAATTTTTTTTTTTTAATAAGTTGGCAACCCTATCCCCCAAGTCACTAGTGTCACTACAATGAACGGTCTTGTGCGTCTCACATCCATCGCTGACCAGGTCATCGCTCTATCTTATTATGAGACTTACACATTAACTTAAATCGATGGGTACAATGGTGGACAATTTTTATTTTCAATGCTATAAAATATCGAAAGAATGATATTTTGGTCTGTTTGTATTTTTGTTTGCAATGAATAAACTCCAAAACTACGAGACTTATTTAACCCTTCAGATACCGTCAATTAGAAACACAATAGTAAGACAATAGATGCGCGGCCACCGGTGGTCGCCTGGGGATTCATGAATTAAAAAATTCACCAGTGGAATCCGTTGTAACCGAGTGACATAGTCTAAATATTTTCTACTTTTGCGCGAGTGAAGTAGTGAACCCACTGTCAGAAGCTATATTTTATAAGTACGTAGCATTTGTTAAACAATCACCAAGTTGTTAATATTTTTGTGATAATAACATTTAAATATTGATTTCAACTTTGTGTCCATTTACCACAAGCACAACGTAATACATTATTTTACCCAGTTTCCTGACGCATAAGAAAAAATGTTTAAAAAAATATTCATACGCAAACCAGTGTGAAAAAGTACAACGGTCGCTGCAAATTCAACATCACGACCGTGTGTAAAGCTATCTTCAGACTGTAGTGGCGATTCAACGAATGCAACACAAAAAAAATATTACCAATTATAAATCATTCTTTGTTATTTTTCAATATTATTTTTATTTTACCTTTTTAAGTGACTAGTAATCTCGATTTTAACGTAAATTAAACAAGATAATCCTTTCAATTAGGTATATAAGTGGCTGTGTCTACTCAAATGATTAGAATTGAAACCACGTCATTAATAAGGTTATTAATAATAATAGTCAATAGAAAAATACCCAAAATAAATAGAGATACGGCTTAGATTCAGCAAATCTTTAGAAATTTGCCAAGGATGCTCTTTCTCTTCTGCCAGCGCCTTCGCTCGGTGAACAAAGAAAATCATCCCAAGAGAACATAGTTTATGTTATTCTAAAGTATATGTTATTCTAGGATATGGTCAAATCTCATCAAAATCCGCACAACCTTTTCAGCAGCTTGAAGGAGTTACAAACGTACATACATAACTCACCTATAAATAATAATGAACAATTGACCAAGACAAGACCAGCCCCCCTAGCCAAGTGACAACCGTTTCGCTTATTTATTTATTTATTTGCCAGAATATAGGTACATACATGAAGACATAGTAAAATAGTTTTAGATCGCTTGCGTCGAACGCTTCGAGTTGACCTTGCCACCAATTCTTTTATTCTGACCACGTAACTGAGCGTTGAGGCGACGACGTTATTCCCGTACATTTGAAGCTTTCTACAAGCGTTAACGATTGCAGATTAGCAGCTTGACTAGGGGTACTGGTATTCAAAAGCCATGCTAAATACAAGATACTAGACCAATAAAGTAAAAAACTTGTAACAAACGATAGTCCAAAATCAGCTAAGTATGCTAAAAGCTGCCTTGTGATGTGTGTACGCATTTACAACAAAATCCCAAATGAATTAAAATGTATACATAACGCGAATTTATTTAAAAACAAATTGTATAAATGGCTGAATGGACAGAATTTCTATGACATTAATGATTTCTTTGACATAAAATTATAATATTGTATCCATCTATTTATTTGAATTAACTAGATAGTTACTGTTGACTTGAAAATATTTGCATGCAATTGACATTTATTCTGTGTAGCTAAACATGTGGACATTATTTAAATAAGACTAACAGCATTATACCATGTTTAACGCAAATAAAGACTTATCTTATCTTATAACCACTACATCGCCAAAAAAATCCAAGCAACCGCTTAAAGAAAAATTACAAGCGGTAACGTCCCCTAGTGTGGACTCCCTTTAAACATTAACAGTATAACGTGGTCCGCGTCCACGGTAATCCTATGCTAAAACATGGTAAGCCAGCCGCGATAGTACAACTTTACATGGTTTTCACTAACATTACCATAAGCCTACAAGATAAACTAGGTACTAAAAGATTTACCGTTTATTTTTCATTTTTAAATATACGATCCGTAGAAGCAACAGTGTCTCATGATAAAATCTAGTTATATTTGTAAACCTATAGAAAAATATTGTCTGTGATTTTCTCCAAATCAATGGTCCAGAGAATGACACACAAATAACTTTTCGTAAAAAAACGAATAGTTTGACTATTCTTATTACAGGTTGTATAATGATATTATACAAGTAAACTACTGATGTTATACTGGTTGGCTATTAATTGTTTGTTGACACTGGTTGGCTACTAATATTATACTGAATGGCTATTAATTGTTTGTTGTTACTTGTTGACTACTGATATTATACTGGTTGACTTTTAAGTGTTCGTTGACACTGATTGACTACTGATATTATACTGGTTGACTATTAATTTCTTTTTGACACTGGTTGACTACTGATATCATACTGGTTGACTATTCATTGTTTGTTGACACTTGTTGATTACTGATTATATGGTTTGACTTTTTTACTAGCAATATTTCAAATAATATTAAAAAAAGAACTTTGGTTCAATATATTTATTTATAGCATAATTTGAAAATAATATTTGCATATGTACGAGCAGCGTCATCATCCAGTTACTGTCTGGTCTATCTATGGTATATTTATTGTCTAGTACTCATAGCACAAGCTATGCTTAAGTTTAGGACTAGATGGCGGTGTGATAATTGTGTAATATTATTATTATAACTTCAATGTGACAGGGGTATCCAATTGATGCATTTGCTTGTTCATTCCTAAATGCCACAGGTTCTATTTCAAAGAACCAGTAATGCCATGATTTGGGTTTAACATTATTGGTGAATAAATAACTAGCCTGTTTCCACGAACACTATTCGAAAGCGTAGCGAATAAAGCGATTTAGTATGGTTAAATTTTCCTTGAAATATGGCGTAATATGTAGGTAAGCCATGTTTAACAAACTTCTTCATAATACACCTCTAGAATGAAATTGGTCTAACTCAGAAATTGCATTCAAATTACTGGAAAATATCGCACCTCCACTCAAATAGTGTCACAACTCAAAAATCTAATTATGGAAAAACTTAATCATGGAATGGATGGAAATGGATAGAATTGTAATTTTAGGGATAAATAAATAAAATGGGTTTTCTTTTTGGTAAATAATTGAACTTCAAATACACACACTACACTACCTGAGCATAAAGTATGATGAATTCTGAAATTAATAGCATAATTATTAGCAAATTAAGCAAAAATATTTTTTTGGATTATGACACTATTTGAGCGGAGTGTCGAATTGTCTTTAAAATGTATACAGTGTGTAGGACGGTGACGTTTTGACGTTTGTTCTGGGGAGATTAGTGTCTCACATGTTACGGATTAAAAATAAAAATACCACGTTAAAGTGTTTAAAAAGTCTTTATTAAGGTGTGTAGCAACATAGTACACGACATAAAGTGTGGGGAAATCCCGAATTTGCCCCTAACAGTGTTTATATCTGTGTAAATGAACAGCTGACCATCTGTAAAAAATATTTACTTACCCTCTTAATAGATTAATTTTTTCAACGTCTTTTTTGACAGTTCGTTTGTTTTGATTCGAAGTTCGTTGAACCTAAACAATGCCGGCAAAGTGTGGTGGGTGCGGCAAGTTTGTGTCGGCAAGCGACACCACAAAGTGCACGAAATGTGGCAGTGTTTATCACCGTACGTGTGTCGGCCTTCCTGCGAAAGGTCCCGCATCCACCATAGGGCAGTGCCCCGAGTGCAGGAAAAATGTCCGTAGGGATAATAAGGCAGATACACCTGTGCGGGGGTTGGTAGCTGAGCTGCAAAATGAGGAGTCAGTGGATGTGCATTTGTCAACGCCGCCTTCGATATCAGCGTCGACACCTGTGACTCCAGCAGGTACAATA
The DNA here is from genome assembly GCA_949319445.1 of Mythimna lalbum. Classification (NCBI taxonomy): domain Eukaryota; kingdom Metazoa; phylum Arthropoda; class Insecta; order Lepidoptera; family Noctuidae; genus Mythimna; species Mythimna lalbum. Next base: position 9,233,182 of record OX439357.1, on the reverse strand, counting down.
CAACAGGGTCATCCGACTTCACCTTCGTCAGCTGTAGCGTCGTTTCAAGAGTTCCCACAGGATGTGGGTTCGGCGTTGAAGTTGGTGGTGGAGGAGCTGCGCACCTTGAGGTACGAGGTCTTGGAGCTTCGTAGAGATGTGGCTGATTTGAAGGCGTCCAATGAATCGTGCCACATTCGCATGGACGGGATCGAATCCAGGTTGGAGGTGCTCGAAAAACGGCAGGCTGAAGGTTGTGCTTCGTCACCAGATTCACGAGTAGTGGAGAACATTGTGGAGCAGCTTAAACGGGACCTAAACGATAGGGATCAGGAGCTCATGGCTAATGACGTAGTCATCACAAATGTGCCTGAGACCCAAGGCGAGAATCCCACGCATCTCCTCCAGCTTATTGCCGCAAAGCTGGGAGTCTCTCTGGAGGATCGAGATATTGTGTGCGCAGAGCGAGCAGGTGGCAGACACATAAAAGCGACTAGCCCGTCAGCGTCAACAGAGCCCCACCCACGTCCTATCATAGTCCGCCTTGCTCGACGTGACCAGCGTGACGCCATAATTAATGGTGCTCGTGTGCGGAGAGGCACCACAACAGAGAATCTTGGTCTCGAGGGGAAGCCGGTTCGCTTTTACGTTAACGAACGGCTGACCAGGCAAAACCAACAATTATTTCGCCATACAAAGGCTGCTGCGGGGGTGCATGGCTGGCGCTTCGTTTGGTCGAAGCGTGGTCGAGTTTTGGTCCGTAGTAAGCCCGGAGAACCCACCCTCAGGATTACGTCTGTGGATGACATCGAAAAGTTTATTGGGCCGATTTCAGTCACAAATAAATAATAATAGATTGTTTGGTGCTGTTCATTTTATTATAGTACTTAATGTTAGCTTTATTAGTATAAGTTTCCAGTTTATCGAGTCTGTGCGTCGTATCTATTATGACAAGGGGAGGTGGGCTTATGTAAGTGAGTATTTCGCTCTAATTACACTTGAATATATTTTATTTACAAACACTGAGAATTCATACAGGATATATTTATATAAACGTGGAACATGCATATTGTTACGACTTGACCAACATAATTATTTTCCTGCATTATACACATATAAAATTTTCGAACAAGATATAAAATGACTAAGTCAAAATTATTAAAGTTAGGTTTGTTTAATGCTGGCTCACTCGCAACTAATCAGGATGAATTCCTGATTGCTATGTCACAACACTCAGTAGATATCATGGCAATTAACGAGACATGGCTGAAACCTGGAGAACAAGGCCGGGCGCCTAAGGTCCCGGGATATAGACTGAAACATGTGCCACGCCCTGCGTCTGTGCGCGGGGGTCGGGGTGGGGGTGTAGCTTTTTATATTAAAACTGGAGTAAGGGCACGCATACGACCACACTCTGAAAGTTCCGACGTTGAACAGATGTGGTTAAGCTTAACTATCAATGGTAAAAAGTTATTGATAGGTACAGCATATAGGCCACCATGGTTCGAACTGTCTAGATTTTTGGATGGGATAACTGACACTATTAGCGCGTTGGCACCGTATGATCACTTGGTGGTGTTGGGGGACTTCAATGTTAATTTATTGGATACAGCTAGTGGTAAAACTAAGGAGTTAATGGAATTTTTGAATTACTCCAGTCTAAATCAGGTGGTTCTGTCGCCGACCCATTTTGTAGGTGATAGTAGTACCCTGATAGATGTCATTTGTACTGATATAGGAGTACGCAATGTACAGGTCAATCACATCAGTGAACTTGGCCATCACTCGTTTATTGTGTGCGATACTGTGGTAAAAAAGCTAAAGAGCAAGCCTAGGCTGGTTACTTATCGCCCTCTTAGGGATATTTTGGAAGACTACTTCGCAGCAGATTTGGCTGATATACCATGGAGTGAAATAAGCTCCCTGCCAGATGTGGATAGTATGGTAGATTTTTTTAACTACTATATTAACCAATTATTTGATTTACATGCACCCATAAAAAATAAGATAGTTAGAGATCGTCCTACACCATGGATAACAGAAAACATTAAACTAATGATTAGGTTAAGAAATGAGGCAAAAAATAACTATAATAAAAACAAACAAGACTCTTCCAAAAAATACTATTTAGACTTAAAAAAACAAGCATGTGCTGCACTGAAGCAGGAAAAGAAAGTGTATTTTGACGGGCACATTAATAATCAGTTAAAAAATCCAAAAAAACTTTGGAAAAATCTCAAGTCCGATGTGCTTGCAGACCATAGTGATGGCATGCTACCCGAACAATTTAATGACCCAGATGAAATAAACAGGGCATTTCTTGATGTGCCTGGTCAGAACATATTGTCACCTTCACAAACGTCATATTTTGACTCGAACCGGTATGGGGATACTCATTTTAAGCTGAAAAATGTTAACGAGGCTGAAATTTCTAAAATTATTAAGAGTTTGGGGTCAAATGCTAAGGGAATAGATGGATTGAGCCTCGATATGATAATGCTCACACTACCAATCACCCTCCATGCTATCACAACTATAGTAAATAAGTCTATCGATACAAACTCTTTCCCTGACTCATGGAAATGTGCTATAGTGCGCCCTTTACCTAAAACCAACAACCCAGGTACTGTTAAAGACCTGCGCCCAGTTAGCATTCTCCCATGTTTGTCCAAAATATTGGAGAGAGTAGTCTACAATCAAATGCTGGAGTATTTAGAGGCTAATAACATGCTACCTGACCTGCAGTCTGGTTTTAGGAAAGGTCGTGGGACAGCCACAGCCCTTTCAGACGTAGTGGGAAATATCTTGGAAGCACGTGACCGAGGGGAGGGAACCATACTTGCTCTTCTTGATTTTTCACGTGCCTTCGATGCGATTAACACCACTCTATTACTTTCCAAGTTAGCGTACTATGGTTTTACTACGGAAACAATAGAGTGGTTCAGAAGCTACTTGCAGAATAGGTCACAGCTCGTGGAAGTCCAGAGGGAGGATGGATCAACACACACATCCCCTCCTCGGTATGTGTCACGTGGTGTGCCCCAGGGATCAATTTTAGGGCCCCTCTTATATATTCTCTACAGTGCAGATATTGTTAACTCCTTCCAACACTGCAGTTATCACATGTATGCCGATGACATACAGTTATATACTTCTTTTAAGCCAGCAGATCTAAAAGAAGCAGTTGACAAAATTAATGCTGATCTCAATAGAGTGGTAGAATGGTCGGATGCTAACTCACTGGTTTTAAACCCACAAAAGTCTAAATTCATGGTTTTGGGTAGTAGGAAAATGATCAGTGCGATACTGTCCGCTAATCCAGAACTTTTTATCAAGGGGAATAAGATAGACAGGGTAGAATTGGCATGCAATCTGGGTTTGACTATGGACCCTGAACTAAGATTCGAAAAACACATCAGTAACGCCATGCGAAACTGCTTTTATAGGCTAAAGCTTCTTTATAAAATTAGAGCCCATCTGAGTGTTGATCTTCGTAAACAACTGGTAGATAGCCTGATTCTATCACGCCTGAACTATTGTGACACAGTGTATGGACCATGCCTGTTAGCCAGAACAGAAAAGCTAATTCAACGTATTCAGAATGCATGTGTAAGGTTTTGTGTAAATGTACCATATAGAAGTCACGTGACTCCCTATATCAATGACAATAACATCATGAAAATGGCAGCAAGGAGAAAGTTGCATTTGGCTGGTTTACTGTTTGGAATTGTTACTACACAGAAACCAAAATATCTATTCGATAAACTAAGTTGGAGACACAGCAAATATGAACCTCGTTCCTCCACATTCCCTCTTTGTACCCCGCATCACAGAACCGCGGCATTCAGGGGTAGTTTCAGATATATGGCCAGTCACTGTTGGAATGACATTCCTCCCCCAGTTAGAGTCCTGAAGACAAAGAAAACTTTCATTGACATTTTAAAAAAATACTTTATGCAAATTCAACAATCGACATAACTTGAGTCATTACAATCTGATTATTATTTTTAGCTTTTACCTCTTCGGTCTTGGACTTCGAGCAATGGTAAGGTCTTCCACAGTGATGATGGTCTCCATTTATGGTACTGCCCTCTTTCGTCGCGGTCCTCTGGGCGAGGTATGAGTTTTAGGAGTGTTGAAACATTGGATGAAACACTTGAATGAATGTTTGTTGTGTCTGCCATCTATACAAAATTGTAGCTGCAATCATAAAAATTTGTGGGTGTTCCAGTTTAGGTTTATTTTTATAAATCTAGAAATGTAATAAATGTCGTATATATTAGTGTAATAATAGTTAAAATTTTGTATTGTCTGGTGTTTGTAATGTTGTTGTTTTATTAAATAGAAATGTAATAATATAGGTATGATGTATAGAATAATATAATATAGGTATGATGTATAGTATGTGTATTAGAAGTACTAACCTGCTTCTGTTTTGTGTTTTGTGTTTACTCTCCGAGGGGACGCCAAAGTTGTCACTCGAACGGTGGTTGCTGAAAACCAGCACCGTAGATGGCTGGATTTGCCCAGCGTCACGGTATATGCTGAGCAACGGCCTATTCTTGCTTAGATGCGACGCACAACTTAGATTTTTATTAATTATTATGTTTTTTTCTTATATTTTTGGTAATTTATAGGTTAAGTTTGGCTTATAATGTTTGTCTCTGTTGAGGCTGGTGTGTGAACCACAGATTATAGTGGTCAAAACCACTTAGTTTAATTTTTTGTCTATGGTTATAAGGCGTAATACACACATAGCCTGACAGGGTTGTTTCTGTATTTATGATGTTTTGTGCGTCTGTTTGGGCGGAATAAACGTGTTTTCTTTCTTCTTTCTTGTACGGAAGGTAGATTATGTGAATAGCCTAGCATGGCAGTTGAGAGTTTGTCATGCTCACTTAAATGGATGGTGGCACGTGTTATTGGGTCATTCGGTTCCCTTCAATAGTTGAACTGAGTGGGGCTGCTGCACGCATCATGCTCGTGAACGGGCGACATCAGTTGAGACTGGTCATCTCTTAGCTGCCAGTGGTTTAATTCAGTTTCTATCTTTTAATTATTTTTTTATTATTATCTACATTGTGCTCACATAATAGAAGCAACAAGAAATATGTAACCAAACATTATATGTAACACATATGATTTAAAAGAGTGTCCATGGAGTTTCTTGCACGTTCTTCTCCATAGAGATCTACTCTTTGGAACGTGAAATTTAGCTTCACTTGTATGTTTGACTGTCCGACATTTTGACAATTCAAAAGTAGCCTGTAATTGGTCTATTTGAAATAAACGTTTTTGACTTTGAGCCTTTATTAATATAAGATACAGATGAGAGGTTAAATTATATAATCGCATTTATTATCATTTTTTAACTTAACATAGTACAAGAAAAAAAATCACTTAACTAATTAAAACTACATATACACTAAAGTGGCCCAGGATTGTCATTCACTGGACGCATGAAAGAGTCGACACCGTCGAGGTCGACCGCGGCGAAGGTGGTGTGATGATCTGATTTTGTCACAAGGCAAACTTAGCCAGAGATGACCCTAAACTGTGAAGATTAGAAGGCGAAAGCTTTGCGCAGCAGTAGGACACACAGCAGGCTTTAAAAAATGCACGAAAGACAATAAATCTTACCTACAATTTAGCAAAAATGATCTAAACGCCTAGTCGACACTTCGCGTGATGCAAGGGCTGACTTTTAAGCATTGCCATACAATGATACAACGTGGCAATGCCATCAGTCTTTTGGTCTTCTTCCAGTCGACTGAGAGGTCCAAGAGCCACCCAAGAGCGGAGTAAGCTATTGGATGATTACCCAACTCAAAAAAAAACCCCTAAGACCATTTGTCACTGAGGAGGTGACAAATGGTCGGCCTTATAATGTTGCCACTGTTGGGACTCAGGCCTCCTCTCTAATAGAGGGAATGTAAGAAAAAGACAGTAATAAGAGTCTGAATAAATGCATTTAATTAAAATGAAATGCCAAAAATATGAAACTAATATATATATAAATAATAAATATGAAAATAATCTTACTAAATAAACTATTATTATACAAAATTTTGAAGCTTCATTTTAGCCTTACAATCTCATTTAGAACACTGTTCATACGACGTAGTTTTTAAAACTAATTGATAGTCATGTAATTGCTACATGTAATATCCATTAGAACTGATAAAAACCCCACTGTGCGCTAACATAGTGCTATGTTTGATAAGGGTTCCAACAAACGACGAAATTTTATCGGTCGCCAACTCTTTTGGGCCGTCGGTCGGTGTCCAATGTTGATAAATTTTTAACCTCATTCTAACTGACCCGGCGAACGTCATACTGCTTAACAGTCATTGAATTTAGTATTATATTTGACCGATATAGTCAACCGATTACGATGAAACAAACCCTAAGTAGTAGGTATATCAAGTTACACACAACTTTGATGTATAAAAGTAATCTACATCGATTTCGTACATTTTACGTGTTGCGTGTATAAGTATAACTAAAATCTTCTACAGATTTAGTATCATAGTATTATTATATATATATATGTAGCTATTTATATGACTATTTCATAATAGTATGCTCATGTCCATTACTAACCATTAAATATAAAATTGATATCTAAGGTTGATATGTTAATTTATCAATATGTATGTTTTTTTATAAATATTTATGTGTGTTTTCCCTATTTTTTGTAGCTTGGTATCCCTTTTTTCTGTCCTATTCTTCGTATTTCTTTGTCTTCTATATTTCAATGGGTAGTTTCCTGGAACAAAATAACTATATTTCATTTAGTTCGTATTTTAGATTATTAAAAAAATATTGGGCACGTATTTTTTCTTTTTTCGATTAAACAAACAATAACAAAGATATTTATAGCCCATTAACCCTTCAGATACCGTCAATTAGAGACACAATAGTAAGACAATAGATGCGCGGCCACCGGTGGGCGCTTGGGGATTCATGAATTAAAGTTACGTGTGACGTCACCCCGTACGAAAAAATGCAGAACAGCGTGACGTTACACCTAACTTTAATGGGCTATATCTTTGTCATTATTGGTTTAATTTACAAATTAAAAAAAAAAACATGTCCCTTATTTTTGAATTATCTAAAAGACGGACTAATTACATTTTTTAGGGCAACTAGCCTATTGCCTTTAATACCGCAAGCCACTTATAAAAACCCGTAGGTCCAAAATCCCCAAACAACATACTTAACTATCATTGTATACGAAAGGGCTAATTCCACGGGTACATCTAATGAATTACAATTTCGTGCAGAATTATTCATTTATAGTGAGTTACAAGCTCGCTCAATGCGATGCTAATGTATGCGGTCCGCGATAGCCTATCGGACTATCGGCCGCGTTTTTGCAACCTACATATTGCGTTATGCTGGGTCCGTTTTAGGGGAGGGACGTGTAATGTGTAATAGCAGCCTTCCCGATATATTATTATGTTATAAAAATAATAGTATGTGGGACGGAAATAAGACATAGGTACTGTATATTTGACGAATAAAGTATTTATATATTATATACAACGTGTAACGTTAAATGCGCAAAACCTCAGACACCCCAAATGATTTTTAATTTAAAAGACCTAATTCTGTGAAAAAAAAAATCATTAAAAAAAAATTAAAAGTTTTATGTGCAGATTTCCTTTGTTTAAAATTAATATCTGAATTGAAATAAGGACTTTTATTATTTCGTGTATGAGAAAATTTGATTGGACTACAACCATTTGTGTTTGTTTACCTATTTCGGCGGGTTTGCGCACGTGATGGCTTGACCTATTCATAAATAGACAGGGCGACATTTTTAATGAAGATTTGTTTTGAAAAATGTAACCTATATTAAAAAGTGGTTTAATTGATTCTGATCAAACTATTTTCAGGTTTTGCGCATTTAACGTTACCCGTTGTATATGTAGCTTAGAAGTATATCTATACTAATATTATAAAGAGGTAAAATTTGTAAGTTTGTAAGTTTGTATGTAGGGGGTAATCTCTGGAAGTACTGGTCCGATTGCTAAAATTTTTTCACCGATAGAAAGCTGCTTTATTCCTGAGTGACATAGGCTATATTTTATGTACGCGGGCGAAGCCGCTGGCAAAAGCTAGTTTGTAATAAATAAAAACCTGGCCAAGTGTGATTCGGTTTCTTACACGAAACGTTCCATACTACAATATTAAAATTGAGCAAAAAACCAAAAAAGACGTCTACCGTCTGGAGACCCTATTAATTATATTATTTTTTGTTATGCACATTCTGTGAAAATATCAACTTTCTACCTCTTACGGTTTATGAGAAACGGACCACCAGACAGACATACAGACAGACGGATGAATGGACAACGGAGACAGTAATAGGGTTCCCAATTATACCTTTCGAGTATGGAACTTTAAAAAGGACACTATTTGTATCACTTGTAAATAACTGGTTTATAAATAAGCCACTTATTTTTAATCGCTTAACGGTCTGTCAGCTGCGTTTTTGCAACATACAAAGTGCGATGTACTGAGTCAGTTTTATGGGAGCGACGTGTACCTAATAGCACAACTATTATCCTTCTAGTCATATCATATTATTATGTAAATAGTACGGGGTAGAGAAATTACGAGTAAACAGACTGTTGATAGTGTTTTTTTAAAGCGTTTAAGGTTATCCTGTTAAGGGGCCGAGATACAGCTCGGACACTTCGACCCATGTGGATCTTTTGTGGTCCCCTAGATAGCTTACTCCTCCCCACCCTCGCTGAAAATCTCCTTCATAAGTTTCACAACGAGATGCGGGGATAAGAGCCTGTAATCCTCTGGTCTTGGATATCCTACCCCTAGAAGACTCATTCGCTTGTTAGCCAAAGCATCGCATGTGCACAGCAGGTGCTCCATGCGTTCTGTATGTTCCTCACACAACCTGCACATGGAAGTCGCGGCTAGACCCATTTTCATGAGCATGTCGTTGGTTCCAAAGTGCCCTGTAAAGGCACCCATCAGGTAGCGGATTTGCCCCCTGCTCATATTCCAGATACATTCCCGTGCCTTGAACGTAGAGCCCAGGAATTTCTTGGAGTGTCCCAGACCCGTGATAGACAGCCAGTGTGTTTTTTGGCTATGATCTGCATACTCCCTGAATGCGGCCTTCACGAGGCACGTCGAGAGGCCTACACATGGTTCTGGTCCCACAAAGTCATTTGCGGAGCCCTCTCTTGCCAGTTCATCCGCCATTTCATTACCATGGATTCCCTTATGCCCTGGGACCCACATCAACTTTACCCTGTTACGCCTCCCAAGCCTGTTCAGGGCCCGGATGGCGTCCAGAATAAGTTTGGAGTCCACCTTGTAGGACGCCATGGCCTTGATTGCAGCTTGACTGTCACTTAGAATATAAATAGATTTATCTTTGGTTTGTCTTTCTATATTCTCTTGAGCACAGGTTATTATGGCATATGTTTCTGCTTGGAATACTGTTGCCATCTTCCCTAAGCTTCTACTACATTTGTAGCCTTTTGCGTATATTCCCGCTCCTGTACCGGATTCCATTTTGGATCCATCAGTGTACCATACCAGACTATCTTTTTCTGGTGGTTCAAGTCCCTTAGTCCAGTCTTCCATTGTTGGGATCTGGACCTTAAAGGACCTTTCGAATACAAACATGGTTTGCATTTTATCAGATATCATGCTTGTTACCCGATCCAGGTCCTCATTCCTATCGAATCTTGTATGGTTAGTCTTTGGCTTAGAGGCATCCCATAGTCCAGCAACAGCAAGACGATGCATTGCCTTCCTTGCCTCGAGTTCTACCATCATATGCAGGGGAGGGATGTTGAGGTATCTCTCTATTGCTGCCGTAGGTGTTGTCCTAAAAGCACCCGTTATTCCAAGGCATACTGTTCTTTGTAGCTTGGTCAGTGGCGCTTTGCACGTGGCAAGTTTCGTTCTTGTCCACCACACTATGCTGCCGTAAGTGATAATTGGTAATATCATTGTTTGGTACAGCCATCGTAGCACTTTAGGTTTTAGCCCCCAAGTTCTACCATATGTGGAGCGACACATACCGAACACCCGCAGGGCCTTTGTCGTTATGTTTTCCACATGAGTTTTCCACCTGAGCTCCTTATCAAGAGTTACCCCTAGATATTTAACTTCGGTGGACCATGGCAACTTGATTCCATTGAGGGAAGGGTTTCCTAGATTTCCCAGTTGCCTTTTCCTCGTGAATGGGATAATGACTGCCTTGCCTGGATTGATAGAGAGATGGTTCTTTGTACACCAATCTTCTGTCATCCTCAGCGCTTGTTGTAACAATCCAGACACTATGTTCGGGAATTTACCATTAACCATTATAGCTATATCGTCTGCATAGCCTACTGTGTAGAATGGTCCGGTGTTGAGTTTGGTGAGTAGCGAGTCTACCACCAAGCACCACAGTAATGGTGACAGCACTCCGCCCTGCGGACAACCTCTTGTCGTTTTCGCGCTGAGTCGGTCTCCCATTATTTCCGATCTGACTATTCTGCTCTTTAGCATATAGTCGATCCAATTACACGTGGTATCATTGATACCATGCTCCTTTGCAGCAATGCGTATGGACTCAAATGTTGTCTTGTCGAAGGCTCCCTCTATGTCGAGGAAAGCCCCCACGCAGATTTCTTGTCCCTCTAGCGCAGCCTCGGCCCGACTCGCGACATAATGTAGTGCCGTTTCCGTGGACTTGCCGGGGCTATAGGCGCACTGTAGTCTATGTAGAGGGAATTTCTTAAGCGGTCCCTCTCTTAGGTACTTGTCTACCAGTTTCTCTAATGATTTCAAGAGAAAGGATGTAAGACTGATAGGCCTGTAAGCTTTAGCTTCTTCGTAATTTGGTTTACCAGCCTTCGGTATGAAGGTGACTTTGGCCTCTCTCCATGTCTTGGGTACGTACCCAAAGGCTAGGCAGGCTCTGTAAAGCCTACTCAGCTGCGGTATTAGAACAGAGGCCCCTTCTTGCAATAACACTGGGTAGATGCCATCCGGGCCAGGGGATTTGAAAGGCTGGAAGCCCGCTATCGCAAGCCTCAGCCTGTTCTCATCTACCACTTTCTTTGCAGTGAGCCAGTCATTTTTTGACGTGTGCTTACCAAGCTCGTCCCTTGTGACTGGCTCCTCTTCGTCGCTGTCGCGCACTACACATCCTGGGAAGTGAGTCTTAAACATCACACTCAGAGTGTCCTGTCCAGTTTCCGTAAGGTGCCCATTCTGATCCTTCACGGATGATAGTGGGTTTGCCTTGGTCATGGACATTGCTTTGCACAACCTCATTCCATCTGGTAAGGCTTCAATGGAGGTGCAATGCTGTCGCCAAGCAGTTCTTTTGGCCTTGCGTACCGCCTTATTATACCTCGTTAGCATGCTAGAGTAATCAGAAAAATCTTTCCTGGCTTTTGCAGCATTGAAGGCCTGTCGTGTTTCCTGACGTATTTTAGCCAGTTCAGGAGTCCACCATGGTTCCTTTTTGCAAAGGGCCTTCTTCTCTGGGCAATTATCTTCCCATGCACCTATGGTGCCTGCCGTGATTCTGTCTGCTTCAAATTCTATATCAAGTATGGAATTAAGCTTACCTTTAGGGCTCCCTAGGTTTACTTTGAGGTCCCTCCTGTACGAGTCCCAGTTTGTATGTCTTGGGTTTCTCCTTCGTCTAGTTTCGGCTTTGCCCGCCGTCCTAAACCTAAAGCATATATAATTATGGTCAGACAGAGAAACTTCGTCCGATACATGCCAATTTTCAACATGAGCACTGGCTCCGTTAGAAGCCAGTGTCAAGTCGATGACTTCAGCTCTTGCCGAAGTCCTGAAGGTGGGTTTATTCCCTGCATTAAGGATCTGTAGTGGGGAACTTACCACGAAGTCCAGCAAATCCTCCCCTCGTTTGTTGACATCTGTGCTGCCCCAAACGACGTGGTGTGCGTTCGCATCACAACCAAGTATCAGGTCAAGATTTCCTTGGCTGCCGTAGTCAACCAGTCTTCTAATTAGTGGTGATACTGGTTCCTTTTCTTCATATGGGAGATAGGCCGAGGCAAGGATAAGTTTCCTTTTCCCCGTCCCAGTCTCCACTTGGATCAAAGCTGTTGTGAGATCCCTGTAACAGAAAGTACGTAAGGGCATTGCCTCCATACCGCCCCTGATATAGATACAAGTCCTCGCGTCATTAGTTGGACAGTCATAGAGGACTGTGCCCCCTGTCCCACCTAAGCCTTTTATAGCCCCTTTATACAAATAAGGTTCCTGTATCAAGGCAATGTCAAATTTCCCCAATTTCAGTTGCCGAGCCAGAAGGGCAGTAGCGGCTCTGCAATGATGGAGATTAATTTGTACGCACCTTAGTCCCGCCATCTTGGTCTTTTGATGGGGTCGTGTTAGTAGGAGGGCCTTAAACTTGAGGCTCCTCCTCCATCTCCTGGCTCTCCTCATGGGCAGCTGGCGAATTCATACCCAGGGCAACGAGGTCCCCGAGGATGTCATCGTCTAGGTCCTCAGTTACCCCGGCATGGGTCTCCAGCTGCGTCACGTCGCAAGCAGGGTCTTCTGGTGAGGCCTCCTCACGCTGTGGTTGCGGTCCGTCTTCTGAGTGTCCCGCCTCCACCTCCGCGATGGGTGCCTCTCCCCGGTCTTCTTCCAGGAGCTTGAACGTGTAACGCTCAATGCCTCCTGGAAGAGAGTAGCCCGAGGCCTTGATGACCCCAGCGGACACCCCGTCCATGAGAACGATCCGACGGATGCCGGTGTCCTCAATGAGGGTGCTCACGACCTTCCAGTCGTCCGTCCTCAGAGCAGGGTTGAGCCGCTGGAGCAATCTAATTGCCCGGGCAGGGTCCCTGAGCGTCAGGTTCCGGCTCTTCCATGCCATTTTGACTGGCCTTGGTAGGTCCCTGGCGTCAACAACCTTCAGCTTCAGGGAGCCGAGTTCCACATTGTGGATGGCTTCCCGAAGCCAGTGAGCTGCATCGGAGTTGCTGCAGGACACATGTACTGCACCTGCAACAACTCCGGGAGCAACCGCCAATACCGGTAGTGGATCCGGTGCCTCTTCCAGCTTCTCGATTATGAGCTCCTGGATGGGCCCCAAATCCCCAGCCTTCAAGTACTCCTCTGGGTACCTGACTGTGACAACAGCGAGTTTCACGGCCGCCACCGCATCCCTGAAGGATCCGGTCGAGGATGATTGCCCTTGGGTTTTCATCCTCTTGGCGTCCATGTCCCCGCTGTCGCCGCTGAAAACAGCTCGCGGTCTTTTGGATGGTCCTCCCGTAGAAGTCCCTTCCAGAGCCGCTTGCTTCTTCAGCTTTTGGCGCTTCCTTTTTTGCGCCCCAGTTCGTCCTGCCGGGTACTTGCCTGCTTCGCTGCACGAAGTGGCTCCTGACCCAGTGGACTTAAGAACAGTCCCGCCCTTCGGTGGTCCCGCAGCGGTACCGGCCCTTGGCAGTGCCGCAGCAGTCCCGTCCATTGACGGTCCCGCCGCGGCCCCACCCCGAGACGTTCCCACTACAGTCCCGCCTTTTGACGGTCCCGCCTTTCTCAGTGCAGTCCCGGCTTGCGCCGGTCCCGTCTTATCGGGTGCAGTCCCAGCTTGCGCTGGTCCCGTCTTAGGTGGTGCGGTCCCGGCTTTCGCCGGTCCCGCCTTATGGGGTGCAGTCCCGGCTTTCGCCGGTCCCGCCTTGTGGTTTTTTTTAGATTTAGAATCCATAAAATTAACCGGAAAGAAGATTCGTCTCTCGACTGCCCCACCCGCCATGGAGTGCTCAAGTGGCGATGCTACGGTAGCACCAGGGATTGATCGAGAGATATAGCCCACTCCGATTAGTTACCCACGAGACCGCACAGCACCAACCCAGCACCATTACCACTAACGATGTGAGCGAGCACTGCCGTCTGCGGGTCCCCAATGGGAGTGAGCTAACCTAGGGACCGTCTGACCGGACCCCGACAGCCGATTGACTGTAGCCGGCTGAGCTACAGCCTCCCGTGTGAGGAGAAATCCGGGCCAAAGTGGAGTGTTGCCTCAGAGACGTTAAAACCGCCTACGCTCATCGGCTCAGCCACCAGGATCCCATCATCCTCCCGTACGGGTTCCCGCGCACGGCACAAACACGCGGGAGGTCATTACTATCCAACATCTGATCTTGTTCGATGGTGGACACCCAGGGGCATGACCTCACCACCCCTGTGTTAAGTCGTCCGACAGTTTCAGTTGCGTCTAATTCTGAGGGAATTAGACCAATAACAGGGCGGCAACCACGTGAAGGATAACTACCGGACTTGCCTTGAGGATCTGCACGACCGTAGCGCTCTCCCTCAAGACCACGCCACCTTGTCCCTCTGAGGGAGGGAGCAAGGTAGGCCTGCATCTATACTACCAAGCAAAGCAAAAGCAAAGCGTGTCGTTGTGCAACCGCAAAAGCATACATACAGGCCCTCCCCAAGCGTTTAAGGTTACTTAATGAATGAAAGGAGGATGCCGGATTTTATATGGGCACCGTCCCCACCCTCCAACAGACATGAGACAGATGTCATTCGAAGCGTCTAGTTAAATGGAGTATTTTTTATTATGGTGACACATCTCTAAAGTATGGGGTTTAGGTTTTATAAAACATTATATTTTGACCTAACCTTTTTGCTTATTTGCTTGACCTAATGCTTTTAAAAAATCAGTTATAAATATGAATACTGGGCCATCGACCGCATTTTTACAATACACACCTTGCTATATACTCAGTTCATTTTAGGGGACGTATGAGTAATGTAGGTTCAAATGAGACTATAGTATGGAGGACAGAAATGAAATCGGCCATGTTTATAGTTTTAAACGGTTATTCCATGATTGGTTATTTCATGGTTTACTTGATGATGATGATGATGATGATGAAGTTTACTTTTATTATATTTGTAATAGTCTAGTATAAATTTATTTCACTAAATGAAAAGAAATTAAAAGAAATAATAACTTTAAAATAATTGCAATGGGTCTTACATTAGGCGCAGCCTTCATGTAGGTGTAAAAATAGGTCCACATAGTTCATGACGTGACCTGCTAGCGTTACATGGCAAATAAAGTTAAAAAGACAAAACAAAAATATGAAAAAATAATTAAAAATGCAAAAAATAGCTGATTTGTGAAGGTGTGAAACGAAAGTGTAGGAGTTTTTTTTTTTTGAAGCGGGGAATCAAGAAGGCATGTCAGAGTTTTACTGTATTAAAACCACATGTGTCTTTCAGTCGCCCTTTGCCTTCCAGGACGGACAATAAAAAATGTTTGTTTAAATGTTAATAATTTTGAATAGAGTATACTTAAATGTCTTGTCATATGTAACGTAAGATATTCGACTTATTAAAAAGACCAATGACCTGGACCAACGCGAACGTCTTGTCGCACAAAAACTTTTTCAAAGCATTATCGTTTTATATGATAGATGTCCTATAAAATTACATACTTTATTCAAACTAGAATAATTTCTTGTAACATATTCAAATATCATCAATCATTCATATTAAAATTTCTAGTCTCGTTTGAACATATATTTAGAAATTCAGCATAAAATATGACCGAACGTTTAAAAATATATAAGTAGGTAAGCACCTAGTTTCAAGAACGTAATACCAATTTATATTTATGATCAAATTGCTTTAAAATCCATCAACGAGAAAGGTAACTTTAGCCAAGCGCAGGACATCAAAGCCACCTAGCTTTGAGATTGGTTCTTTGGCCTTTGAATTTCTAGATTTATACTGAACTTAAGTAAAATTAGATAGATTAAGTATTTGGGAGTATGCGGAACAGAGAGTAAAGTTCCACATACCTCCGTTGAAAAGGGAGGATCCTCCGACCAGACCGGGTGTTATAGTCTGGTGGGCGACTGCCCGATAGTTGATGTCGGGCTGTCGTATATGTTCAAATCGCGTGGAGAACTTTGATTGCGCGATGCAGGATTTCGTATTTTCTTCGTAGTTCTTATGTGGCGTCATAGATGTCGCTACATCACTCCCCTCCGGAGATCGGAGATCGATGGTTCTTGATGCTTCTTGATGTGTGCCAGGCCAGCGGTAGGTTGGTTCCAGTGAGTCGAAACCGAGGCCGCATAGTTCTCGGTGAGTCGGAACTGTCTGCGGTGATGCCCCAGTGAGTCGGGTTGTTGCTATCCCAGTGAGTCGGGATAATGCCCCAGTGAGTCGGGGTGATGATGTCCCAGTGAGTCGGGACGATGCTGCAGGCTCCAGTGAGTCGGAGTATTGCTGCTGGCTCCAGTGAGTCGGAGCGGTGCTTGTGCGACGTAGGGCTTGACAGCTGGCGTCGACCAGGAGAGGTTCTTCATGGCTCTTCATATGACTGGCCGAAGGTGCGGTGTGCCAAGCCAAGGTCGCTGATGCGGCTGAGGTGATGACCAGGTATGACCAGGTAGGCATACTGGTGGTCAGGAGACCCTAAGCCGTGGGTGCTGGCTGTATGGCTCGTTGCTCGAAAGCTTGAGGAAGTGATGATGACGTCACGAAGTAGTAGCTTCACGAAGACTGCGCTGACGTTCTTTGTCGAGGGTCACCAGTTTGGGGGATATGCCGAACAGAGAGTAAAGTCCCACATACCTCCTTTGACAAGGGAGGATCCTCCGGCCAGACCGAGGGTGTTATAGTCTGGTGGGCGACTGCCCGATAGTTGATGTCGGGCTGTCGTATATGTTCAAATCGCGTGGAGAACTTTGATTGCGCGATGCAGGATTTCGTATTTTCTTCGTAGTTCTTATGTGGCGTCATAGATGTCGCTACAAGTATATTAAGGATATCACACAACTCAGTTGTCTCAACTCAACTAGTCCCAAGCTAAGCAGAGCTTGTGTTTTGAGTACTAGACAACTAATAGACATACTTACAATGCGTTCCAAATGAGAATAGGATCGACCTCCATGTTGTGACGTCACGATTTACTGTCAAATCGAGGAAAGAATTTTTTTAACTTTAATTAATCTACGCAAAATTTAATTTATTTGCGAACTGTGAACGACAAAGAATTCAGTTCTTAAATTTTACTCATCTCTGAATTCTTCAATTTTGCCAAAATTTCTTCGATTTGACAGTACGGCATCACGTCAAAACATCAAAATCGATCCTATTCTCATTTGGAACGCATAGTATATTTTTCTAAATATTATTTATACATTTGCATTATTTAAAAGTTACTTTTTTTAGAGACTCGTCATTAAAAACATTTTATTCTTTTTTTTTGTTAGTGGCCAGTTTGATTTTTGAATAAACTTGTTTGATGCAAGTGAGATTTACTTGTATCAAACAAGTTTTTTTGCACCGTGTTTGGCTATATATTAATTGTACCATGCCGATAATCTGCATTTTTGTATACCAAAAATTTGTTTTTAAAGTAATCTCCCCAATTTTTTCCCCACCTAATTAGAGGTCGGGGCCATGGCTTGTGCAAAAAAGGACCCAGGGGCCCTGGAACGAAGGCAAAAAAAGTTTTAGTCAGTTTAAGTCTGGCACGGTCTCCTGCCCGGCCTAAGAGCGGGAGAGGTCGTTGGATGATTTCCTATCTAAAAAAAAAACTATGTTGGGGTTGGTTGCCAGTCTAAGATTCATGTAGAATCTGAATACTTACCAGTATTTTACATAGAGCGTACCCTGCAGTAATTAAGTAACACGACACCCCTTGGCAAGACTGATATCAGATTTCCTGGCTTCTAAATATCCGTAATGACTGTCAAAGATCTAAAAAAGAAAGCCGGGGCCAACAACTTAACGTTCCGAGGCACGGAGGAATCTCACTATAACTGAGGTCGGTTTTTGGATGGGTGACCGAAAACCAATCCAATAACCGACCTCACTAAGTGTTGCTTATCGCGGCTGTTATTATTCGAGTTACGAACTCCTCTATTTTAAAGTAATCTATTAAACGAAAATGTTCGTAGCTATCTCTTACATAACATTATCTACAACACAAGTCACTCCCTCAACGAAATAACAAGGATTTAAAATATATAGAACGAGCTTTCGAATTTCGAGAGCGCAGTAGCTCAAAACCGTACCTGGGGGTCTACTCGCTTTCTCCGAAAAACGAAGTTTCGATTGAAATTTCGCGTGTTTCCTACCTCGGTTCCTTTTGTTCCCGAAATTTCGCACATACGAAAATTGTTTGACGCACCGAATCTCTAAACCTACTCTTAGTTATGTTTCGAAAAAATATATAATTATGACAGAGGCTTTTTTGTAATTTTAACGTCAAATGAATATCGTTCGTTTACGAAAGTTTCGTTTCGGAAAAAGCGAGTAGACCCCCTGTACCTCAAAAGGAAAAAACAGAACCCTTATAGGATCACTTACATTATCTGTTATTCGAGATCCTTTATCTCGGAAACGCGTAAAGATATCGTGTTAAAATTAAAACTAGGTAAATACTTAAGTCTGTGGTTCCTTGATGTAGATTCAATTTTCATATTGCAAAAGAGAGCTATCCGGGCTATTTATAGAATGGGTCCTCGCGAGTCCGTCAGAAATAAATTCAAAGAAATCGACATTCTCACTCTGCCTTCTCTTTATGTCTTAGAATGCATTTTGTATGTTCGTAAAAACTTAGGACTCTTTAAAATTAGAAGCGATTTTCACAACAAAAATACGCGTAGTAAACACGAAATTGTATTACCCAAATGGAGATTAGCTAAGACCAGCAAGTCATTCCTAGTAAACAGCATACGCTTTTACAACAAGCTGCCAAAGGCGGTAACTGAACTTAGTGAGGGAAAATTCAAAACTCATATTAAGCGTGTCCTAACCAAAAAAGCATATTACAAGGTTAAAGACTATGTCGAAGACACGCTTGTTTGGCAATGACTACCTCTGCACATGTGGCCCCCTGGTAAATCATCAATATTATGTCTATTAACTGCTCCAGCTCTGTTTTAATATACATAATTATATTTATTTTTCCTTTAACGAATTGCTTTTGCAATATTTTTTATTTTTATTATTTAGACTTCAACTGCATTCAATTTGTTAGTAATTTAATGGTAATTTATTATGTTAACAGTTGTAATTATTTAAAATTTTCCTGCTTTTTTATGTAGCCTCTTTTTGGAATGTGAATGTGAGAACACTGTATAATCCACAAACACTTAGATAACTTTCTAACTTACTTTTTTTATTTTATTATGATTAATTTTGTGCTTTTGTGTACAGTGTTGACTGGTCTACACTGTTCTTACATAAATATATGAATATTGTAATAAACACATTTTTTAAAAGAGTAACCATGGAGTTTCTTGCCGTTTCTTCTCCATAGGAAACGACCAATTTGGAACCGTGCACTAGCTTCTGACGTTTTATAAGTGCCCTTGTAGGCCTATATGAAATAAAATATTTTGACTTTGACTTTGTCTTTAACTTGAAGCTGTGAAAAAGTCAAACTTCTAAGTTAACGAGAAAAAAAGTACGGCCATTGAAGTCGAAAACGTATGTTTCGACACTCACAAAAATCAATTTTATAGGGTGGGTACTCCCCGATATTCCAGAATCCTGGATGGCATAAAGCAGTTGTTTGGTGTAGGTATATGAATGGTGGATGTGAGTGAAGAACGTTTCGGTTTCCTCACAATGTTTTCCTTCCTTGTTTTAAGAACAGTGGTGAGAAATAAATTACCTGCATGGCGTTATGCAGGTAATTTATTTCAGTAATCACCAGGCCATCCAGGCGACTGAGAGATTATTTTTTCCCGCACTCAGCTGTGAGCTGGCACCTAATGCCCGCTATGATCTGCCTTGACCTGTGTTGTAGTTAGCGTCGGTGGTGTACTTGTGACCTTTTTTAAATACATCTGGGAAAAAATATGTCTTGTCAATCGATTCATTTACTGATTCTGAAAAAACTATATTCAGGTTTCGCATATATTACTAAAAATAATGTTGTATACACAAAGTGCTTTACGCCTGCCTGGATTAGACCCCGCAACCTGCGATTCATAAGTCGGGACTATTATCAACTAGCTGCTCCCAGCGGTTTCGCCCGCGTGTTACCAGAAAATTATCCCAAGGGATCATACTTCCGGGATAAAAAGTATCCTATGTCCTATTCCAGGACATGGTCTATCCGTTTACCAAGTTTCATCAAAATCGATTTTGCCATTTAGGCGTGAAGACGTAATAAATAAACAAACAAACTTACTTTCGCTTTTATAATATTAGTAAGGATGAGCCACCACTACTCCACTACGCAGTGCCATCAATTTACCTTCCCATAGAGCATAGACTTAACTCCCACTCCCAAGACACATACAACAGCAAAATAAAAAACCATAAACAACAAATTACGAGCCACTTCCATCACTTTTATACCCTTGTCCCTCGCGTGTCAACAAGCCATACATCATCTCCACTCAAAGCGCATAAGTTGCCAGGTTCTAATCAAGGTGCGACCCATTGATTGATAGGACACCCCTCATGGACGCCCCATGGACACCCCATGGGGAGCCGACAGTGTGATTCATACCAAATCGTGTTGATTATTATTTGGTAGTGGTGTTTGAATGCCACCGTTTTCTATTGTAGTTTTCGACCTGATTTTTGGCACAATTTTAGTACTTGAACAATGGCTTCAAAAATAGTACTCTACGATCCGGATTAAGCTTTTGACCTCATCTTTTAGACCGCGTACATTTATTTTATGAATGTACGCGGTGTATATGAATTACATGACTTCATTCCGCCATCGCTTTTCTGCCATAGGACAACCCGACGTACGGTGTCCACCTTTAAAGGTTAAAGGTACATATACGCTAGAGCATACTTGACAGGTTTGCCTGTATAGTTAGGTTTTACAAAAAAAGCGTGTATGTTGCACAACTGTGCAGGTTTCCATACAAGCTTACCTGACAGGTGTAAGTGTACAGGCAAACCTGTCAGGTATATCCTAACAGCGTGTATCTACCTTTAACGCAATCTTTTTACGACCTAACTGGATATATATAACTCCATCCCTCTATCTCGCTTGCACGCCTGACATTTTAACACGTTATGGTAAGACCCCAGAAACTCTACTAAAACGCATTTTTTCCACCAGGTCAGCGGTATTCTCCAGAACACGGGTCAATCCCTAGTCTTCCGCGTGGAGAAGGACTCCAAACACCAAGTGAACATCAGCGGGGGTCCGCTGTCTTACCGCTACCAGTTTGAAGAGATCTACTTCCATTATGGCATGGAAGACAATCGGGGGTCGGAGCATCAGATTGACCATCATACTTTTCCTGGGGAGGTGAGTAGATTTGTATTACATCCATACTAATATTATAAAGAGGGAAAAGAAATTTGAAAGTTTGTATTTTTGTCTGTATGTTTGTAATGAATAAACTCAAAAACTACTGTGCTGATTTCTAAAATTCTTTGACCATTGTAAAGCCACATTCACCCTGAGTAACATAGGCTATATTTATTGTCCGCACAAGGCCGGGACGGGCCGCTAGTAATATTATAAAGAGGTAAAGGTAATCTCTGAAAGTACTGGTCCAATTGGAAAAATATTTTTTTACCGATAGAATGCTGCTTTATTCCCAAGTGTCGTAGGCTAGGCTCGCGGACGGCGAGCTATGGGTAGCTCGCTGTCCGATCGTCCGGTAATGGACCGAGTCTAAGACGTCGACGGCGCGCACTGTTCTCGCGCGCCTCAAGGAGTTGTCAGCAGCAGGAGGGGCCCAGCTGGGTCAAAGCCTACTGGGGACAGGGTTGTCCGAAAGGGAGCTCGTGCCCCGGTATGAAGGCTAGAAGGAACGGCGCGGGGTTTTTAGTCAGTAAGAGTCTGACACTGTCTCCCGCTCCACCCAAGAGCGGGTTTCGTCAAAGATGATTTTCCCCGTCGAAAAAAAAAAAGTGTCGTAGGCTATATATTATTTACGCGACTGATGGCGCGGGCTAAAGCTAGTATACAAGAAAGGCCAGAGTTAAGCAACACGAGGTCGATCTGTTGATGGGTATATTGTTTAAAATTCAGTAAAACCTTCCAATAGAAAAGGTCGATTTAGCTGTTTTTGAAAGATACATAAAATATTTTTTTTAGAAATTTGGAAATCGGTAAGAGGTAGGTATTTCCTTTTAATTGTTATTGAAAGTATCAGTATTAATTCATGAATCCCCAAGCGACCACCGGTGGCCGCGCATCTATTGTCTTACTATTGTGTCTCTAATTGACGGTATCTGAAGGGTTAATGTATTAATTGTTATTGAAAGCAAACGGTTGAGTATCCAAATTTAATTCCAAACACTATTTCTGAGGCAGACATAATGTAGGTTTCATAAGAGTACATATCATTTTAACATCCCACTTTCAAATTTCATCATGCATATAACATTCTGTTCGCACATTTAATACATCTGATATAAAGTTCAGATAGATTCAAATTAATATTTACATTTTGTCTGAGTTAGCGTAGAAAATTATTCCTCAGGAACCTTCTACTGGAATAAAAACATAGTAATAATATTCCACAACTATCACACAACGCCGTCCAGTCCTAAGTTAGCTTAGGCGCTGAGTGATTTGTTGGAGTTGAGCTTGTGTTATTACCCAGACACAGAACAAATGATCATGCTCATCACATAAACATTTGTTCAGGGTGGGAATCGAACCCAAGACCTCCGGCATAGCAGTCAGGGCCACTAACCACTAGACCAACAGGCCAGTCACAAAAAATCCTAAGTATGTCCTATTAATACACATCGAAGTCTACCCTGTTCCAAGATTCATTAAAATTAAAAAAAAAATTAGACGTGATTTATCATCAATCTACAGTCTATACATATAAAGAAAATTCAAATGTCTGTTTGTAACAAAATAACAGGTTTTTAAAGCAATAATGCATTTTTTTTTTTAATTTATCCTACTGTTTCTCTGTTTGTTACGGCTAATCTCCGAAATGAACTAATTTTGACAGATCTTTCTCTGATAGATAGCCGATATGATAAAGAGTAACTTAGCCTACGTTTGTTTTCGAAAAGGATTAATGTTCCGCCCAAAAAAAAAACTTCTTGAATCACCAGTGTGTCTTCAATAAATGTACCAACCACCTTCCTGTCTTTGTTCTGTATTACTTGTGGTCGAGGCAACACGTTTTATCCTTCAATTCTGTGCTATCAACCGTCATGTTATCACTGACTTCCTTTTCTTTCATATCACACAATCCATTCATCTTTTCGATGCCTACCACTTCTTTGTCCATCTGTACCCCTAGCCAAGTTGCTAATCTACAATAGTTAACGCTAGTAGAAAGTTTCAAATGTACGGGTACGAAGGCATCTCAACGCTTAGTCACGTGGTCAGAACAAAAGAATTGGCGTCAAGGTCAACTCGAAGCGTTCGACGCAAGCGAAACGGTTGTAGCTAGGCTGGGGGGCTGATCTACACGTTACACGTACTTCATGAGTCTTTTACAACATGTATTTCATCCCTCCTCTTAACACAACCGCACTGATACAAACGATCCCCCTTCATCAATTTTATGGCGAACATAACACGGTAGGTTTTGTTGTCAGTTTTACCACAGTCAAAGCTTTCATTGACGAAAAACCTACCGTCTAATGCGATGATTGACGGTTTTAAGTACTGATTGATGAAAACATGGTTGACGTCCCACCCATACGCACAAAACGTTTTGGGAACACATTTGTTGTGCGTACAGCCAAGGAGCAGAATTCCCTGCCGGAGTCTGTGTTTCCTGATAGCTACAACATGGGGGTCTTTAAGTCAAGAGTGAATAGGTTACTTCTAGGCAAGCGTGCTCCATCGTCGACCACATCATCGCTTACCATCAGGTGAGATGGTGGTCAGACGCAAGCCTATCAATAATAAAAAAAAACTATCATTCATGATTGATGGAATTGATTGACGCTAGCATGACCGTGTGATGATCGTCTTAGTTATCTTAAGTTTCAACATATTTTTTCTACACTGTGTGTATATATGTGTGCCTAATATCTTTCTTTCTTTCTTTTAAATTCACAATCAGGGGTGCCACTTCATCCTAACATATAGACTTTCAAAAAGGATAGTAGGATGTCGGATAGCATGTAACTATAACGAGCAGATAGAAGATATACCCATAATAATAACACTACACAAATTCGCAACAATGTTTGGGTATAACTCTGTAATAAACCGATACTAGAGTGTAGAGGGAAATATGCGAGCACCTATAACGTAACAAAATAACTAAGAGGAGTTTAATATGGTGCTAGATTTAGTTCCTTAATGAACCCCTATTTTTTTAACTAGTAGAAAACTACCCGTATCATATTTTTGTAGTAAAGAGTAAAAAAAAAAAACTAAATCCCAAGATTGTCCACGAAAAGTCATAATTTGTAAATTCATAATTGAATCAATTATTCATAACAACTGCTACTAGAAAATACCACGCGTAGTGTTTTTTTTTTTCATTTTGATCGTCATTCGTTCATTCATAATTATCAACAGCCAGTATAATATTTCCATAAATTGAGTGACATTATGAGATATAAACAAACGCTAATAACTTTGCTGTTTATGAATATTATTCAAGGAGACTTTACTTAATTCATGAATCCCCAAGCGACCACCGGTGGCCGCGCATCTATTGTCTTACTATTGTGTCTCTAATTGACGGTATCTGAAGGGTTAAATAATAATAAGACCTTTTCTAATAAGCCCTTTAAATATTTGTACTAATTAAAAATTGGCGGTGTATAGTTTTTCCACGACCTGCTCGATAATTCCCTTTTATATGTCCTAAAGCAACTCATTCTGTCCCTAGCGAGATAATATAATATGGATATAATACTATCCCTTTATGTACCCTACTAAGTTTCTTTTAGGTTGTGTAGGGTATAACTCACTTGAGATCAGAAGAAAATATGACCAAATATTAACTATGTGCAAAATCCTTCATGAGAAAACTGTTACTCCAGAGCTGCATGCTGAGCTGTCTCAACTTTGTGCCCAGTTAAGTACAGCCGCATCAGGAGACATAGCTTGTTTGCTGTGCCTGCGAGTCACACTGTTGCGCGAGCTCAGTCTCCTGTCTCTCGAACTCTTTCTGCGCTCAACACTCTTTTGGACACGTACCCTGACTGTGACGTGTTCGCGAACGAATGGAAGATGATCATGTCAGTATGTCTGGAGTTTTGTGAGATGAGTGTGTGAATTGTTATTATTATTATTTTTGTATATACTTAGTCTTTAACTAATGTAATTGGCGGATAGCCGTTTTTGTTAAAGTAAAACCATAAATAAATAAATAAATAAATGGACGTTTCAGGGAGTAAATGACATTTGAATTTGGAACGCCAATCCATTATTTGAAAAAAAAAAACACATTAATCGAATTAAAATGTACGTACATCAAACAAGTTTATTCAATAATCAAACTGGCCACTAAAAAAATAAAAAAGTAATAAAATGTGACAAGTCTCTAAAATAATAATAATCTGTATTCGAATTTGAATTCTTTTTTCAAACTAAAATGCTCCACAAGAATTTTAACCTGTAAATGCTTTTGAATGTTAAAAATTAATTGTTCAAATCGTTAATCAACATCAATGTAGCGTAAAAACTCTTCCACTCAGCGCACTAATTTCGTATCTAGACCCATATAAATCCCTCTTTAGCCATAGCCAGGTAGTCTAACTATGCAGCCGTCTGACCGCAAACTAGCAACTATGCACCCACATTCCGATAGCTGACTAACTTCGAGATACCGTCTTCGATTTCAAATTAATTCCGGTTTTATTAAGCAGTTACGGGTTAAGGTATTTATTGTATAGCCCGAGGGTTATATTGAAAAGTGGTTTTGCTGATGTGTATTATGTATCTTTAGTTAGTTATGTAATATTGGGAATTTTGTACATTATATCTATATCGATCTATATCTACATCTACACTAATATTGTGAAGAGGTAGTTTTAAAGAGGGTCCTTTTCGACTCGACTATAGTAAACATCGAAAATGGTTTAAATTCTTGTTACTTCATTTAATGCAATCCAACGCAATGTTTGACGATAAGGCAACGCAAAAAAAGAAATATAACGCCTAAAAACTCTGTCAGTATTCGGTAATTCCGAGATTTACTCGAAAATTTCACAAAACTTGCTCCAGGAAATAGCTGTTTTTTTAAACCCTTAAAAGTTTTTGAAAAAAGTTGTCATGTAGAATCTTAAAAAATTTGCAAGGTTTATGATGGTTTGTTTTTTTGACTTTTTTCATTTTTAGGCAAATTATGAAGTGTCAAATTTCATACAAAAAAAGTGATTTTTAGAGGTCTTTACTGGATTAGTTTTACACAAATTTAGAAATTGGTTTCTATAGAAACCTAGATAATATCCACAAGATACTGTGTTTCCAAAATATCTATCAGTTATGAGCGGTTGTATGAAAAACAGTGAAAATGTGAGTCATGATGCACCACCTTTATTCTGTTCGTAGGAAGTAATCTCTGGAACTACTGAACCGATTTTGAAAATTTTTTCACCAGTATGAAGTTATATTATTCCTGAGTGATATACAAGGTGTAAGGGACAGCCCTCCGCAAACTTTAAGCGCTCACTCAGTAGACGAAACTGAACAGCCTTTGAAGGTTTTTTTTAGGAAACGAAAAAATAATCAGCCCCAACCATACAAAATTATAAAGTTGATTGGACAGTTTGTATGGAGAAGCCGATTTTTTTTCATTTCGTCTACTGAGCAAGACCTTAAAGTTTGCGGAGGGCTCCCTTAAACCTTGTATACGTTATATTTGATTGTAATTAATATTTTGTCAAAAGTCATTTGATAATTTACTCCTCAAGAAAAGACAGTAGATATAGTGAAAGAACTGAGTCAAAGCTACGTCCAAAGTGCAATATGTCTTCTTTTATTTCCTTTCTTCTCTGCTAACTATGATACCACAACCAGATATTAAATATCGACATTCATAGAAGACTGTAAGATGCGAATTTAATAACTGAAAAGCAATCAGATTGCTCTGCACGAAATCTATTTGCGGCCAATGTTTTACCAAATGAAACAAACTCCCCAACCGTATCAGAGGAACTCCGTCTACAAATTCGAAATGATTATAATTTCACAAGTCAACACTAAAACACTACGGTTATCGAACACTCGTTATTAGCTGCGAGGGTCCCAACGACCGAAGTTCGCTCTTTAACATCGAATGCGATCGTTTTAAAGCTATTATGTCGAAATATTTTGAAAGATTTATGTGTATCATTTTAGGGGCTTTAAATGGTGGGTTTGGAGTAAGATATTTTCTCTAAGGCAAGAAAAATGTCTGAAATAATAAAGTAAGTACCTATTTTATTATTTTAGTCGTTTTTTGGTCTTTTTCTTTTTGAGTTTTAGAAATTTTATTGATGTCTTACCCTGATATAAAACTGTTTTATGAAGCATAAAGGCAAGCGGGAGATAGTGTCATTTTTTTTACTGAAAAAACCCACCCATGTTTTTTCGTTGTTCTGCACTTATCAGGATTTATATGAGGCCAGTAACAAAGCTGTACAGGTTACCAAGTACTGATAAAAAATTTGTTTGTGTCCATCAACATGAAAAGAGAAGAAGTATGATTTAAAACTACCTCGCTTCTCCAATGTCCGATAAAGCCATAGAAATATAAAAAAAAAAACAGGACCAATCTAAATAATTTGCATACTGCCTCTGCCGCCGCTCAAGACGCCTGCTCTAAAAAAAGGCTGAAGTACACTTCCACTTGAGCAGCTTTACCATTTTGTGGCTGTTGCTGTGGAGACTCTGGGCAGTTGGAGTACGGAGGCAAGGTGATTTGGGCCGTAGGCTTGGTGAGGCAACGGGTGACTCCCAGTCCAGGTCACTGTTGGTGCAAAGGATGGCCATCGCTATTCAGCGAGGTAATGCGGCGAGTGTTATGGGCACCTTCGCACCGGGAACAATCAGGGGCGGGTTATTTATTGACATTTCATTTAATTGTATTTATTGTACTTAATTAAATATAATTATTTTTAAATAAATATCATTTATCATTTTTGTGAATCTAAACAATTGTTTAAGTTAGTCTTAACCCTTCAGATACCGTCAATTAGAGACACAATAGTAAAACAATAGATGCGCGGCCACCGGTGGTCGCTTGGGGATTCATGAATTAAGGTAGATTGTAATTTTTTGTGTTTTCTATACTGGGCGATTTGGTCGCTAAGCGACAAAGCCCTTTAATTAAATAAAAAAAAGATTTGATACTAAAAGATGTATATTCATAAGACTGTATTGTAAAGTACGTAGTTTTGCTAATATTCAAGTATCAAGAAATCAATGACAATGGTTGTTAACAAACAAAGTTTAAAGGGATCAAAGTTGTACGACCCTAGAGGATAATAGTAGAGACTCGATAAGACAGCATTGACAGTGTTTATTTGAAAACTCGTATCATTATTTTTAATCCTACTAATATTATAAATGCGAAAGTTTGTACGTATGGATGGATGGATGTATGGATGTTTGTTACTCTTTCACGCAAAAACTACTGAACGGATCTCGATGAAACTTGGTACACGAGTAGACCATATCCCAGAATAACGCATAGGATACTTTTTATCCTGGGATTATGTACGCGGGTGAAGCCGCGGGCAAAAGCTAGTATACCATATTAGTTTTAGTATATGTGAAACCCGAAACACGAGTTTATTATTTTTATCCATAATATGGATTCTTAACATAAGTTATGAAATTTTGTATATTATACAAAATTTCATAACTGTAAGTATCATGAAAAAGCACAAAGTTTGAAGCTTGTTATGTTACCTGGTTGTCCGCACAAATACATGGTCACCAGGCCATCCGTACGACTGACAGGTTGTTTTGTTCCTGCACCCAGCTGTGCACTGGTGCCTATGCCCGGGTGACCTTTGTATTTAGTGTCGGTGGTGTCCAACTTCTGACCTTTTTTTTTTTCGTTGGGAAAAATCATCCAATGACAACCCCCGCTCTTGGGTGGAGCAGGAGATAGTGTCAGACTCTTACTGACTAAGACTCGGTCCGGACAGTTACCGGACGGTCGGACAGCAAGCTACCCATGGCTTACCACGCCGTCCGCGAACCCGCGTCTACGGTGGCCGGCAATCGGGATCGGAATCCCGGCAGCGGCGGCGAGGGCGCTGTTGCCCGATGCGATCGGCGTCCTCCTTTGCTGACATTACTGCTTCGCAGAAGGAGGCGACCGCCTGCCATTCCTCCTCGGTCCGGACCATGGCCTCAACCAAAGCCTGGCGCGAGAGGTCTCCGCCGCCGTTCGCCCCCACGAGAGCACGGCGATGTTCCGCCCAGGCAGGGCAACTTGTGACCTTTTGAAATTTTTTGTAAAAAAAATATTAGAATCGATTCAGTTAGGTAATGATTATGAATAAAGTATATTCAGGTTTTAGAATATACTAACAAAAATGTTGTATATATAATTCTTCTGTATGTGTGTTTGTCACCTCCTAAACGGCTTGATAGATTTGGGTGCAACTTTGTATCTTTTAGAGTGGGTCACTTTCTATTGAAATTGGCTACTAATTTGAA
Source organism: Mythimna lalbum (assembly GCA_949319445.1). NCBI lineage: Eukaryota > Metazoa > Arthropoda > Insecta > Lepidoptera > Noctuidae > Mythimna > Mythimna lalbum. Next base: position 9,203,625 of record OX439357.1, on the reverse strand, counting down.
ATTAAGTCAAGACATTTTTTTAAGGTTGTAAATCATCCAATGACTGCTTCTGCTCAAGGGCTAAGCGAGAGGGCGTGTCAGACTTTTACTGACTCTTCACCTATGTTCCTGCCTTGCCTTGCTTTTCAGAGCCTCAGGGTTCCTTAGATTTGCTACTGATCGCAATCAGGTCGAGAGCAACCACAGAAATGGCACTTCATTGCCGTTGATAGAATGTCAGTTTACGTATAAACCTTTAACGTATACCAACTAACCAATAATTTAAATGAAGCAGTACTCGACAAAGCACCCACTAACGAGTTCCCATTATCAAATACTAAACCACAATAAAGTTAAAACAGTGATGGAGGCTAAATCAAAAAGTCATTAAGATTCGACCGCAAACCGCACTCTGCAAAGTTGGAAATAATCGACTAACGCAAAATTATCGTCACTCGGTCCAAACATTTCCATTGATTAAATTGGTGTTAATTAATGTGGTAACCGGAATAAACAACACAAGGAGTCATTGATTCAATATTAAAATTAACAACAAAAACTATCAGAAATCAGAAATGTTATTTGAGTTTCGTTTCCAATTAAATTGTAATCATCGTCACGTCATCAGATTTTATAATGTTCCCACTGCTAGGAGTCAGGCCTCCTCTCTAGGAGAGGGTGTAGCGACATCTATGACGCCACATAAGAACTACGAAGAAAATATGAAATCCTGCATCGCGCAATCAAAGTTCTCCCCGCGATTTGAACATCAACCCGACATCAACTATCGGGCAGTCGCCCACCAGACTATAACATCCTGTCTGGTTGGAGGATCCTCCATTTTCAACGGAGGTATGTGGGACTTTACTCTCTGTTCCGCCTACCTCCAAAAGGGAATGGGCCCAGCGAGGATTGGTTGAATGTCAAATGTCTTCGAATTTTTGGTTCTAGGACATGCCGGCTTTCTCACGATGTTTTCCTTCACCGTTTTGAGAGCAGTGGTGATGAAATAAATTATACAAAGTAATGCGCCTGGCTGAGTTCGAACCTGCGACCTACAACTCTTAAGTCGGAGTCGTTACCACTCGGCCACTACTGCTGCAGGAGTCACTGATTCAATATTAAAAATAACTGCAAAAACAATGGTATCGGGAATGTTATTTGAGTTCCGTTTTCAATTAAATTGTAATATCCAATACGAAATAACAATTATAATGGTTTTTATACCACCTTATTTTTAATATACGCGAAGCGTGAAACACGTGTCTAGTATTTTTATGTAAAGAATCTATGTACAAAATTTCAAAATCGCATTATGAAAAATCACAAAGTTATAAGCTTGTTATGTTATCTGGTTGTTCGTAGAAATACATGGTCACCGAACCGTCCGGGCGACTGAAGTGTATTTTTGCTCCCGCACCCAACACCCAATGCCCGCTATGATCTGCTGTGACCTGTGTTGTACCTGGTGTCGGTGGTGTCCAACTTGTGACCTTTTTTTTGATATTTTTGGGAAAATATTATCTAATGTGGTGTAAAAATCGAAAAATTATTCAGGTTTAAATTCAGGTTTCACATACTCGTATACTTCAAATAATGTTGTATATATAATTCTTCCGTACGTCTGTTTATCACCTAACTCTTGCTCAAAGGCTTGATCGATTTGATAACAAACACGAGGTCTAATCACGTTAAACAAATACTTACCTTCTCTAGTCGATACTTCTAACATCTTTTTTTTACGGTGGGCAAAAATCATCATATGACAACCAACGCTCTTGGGTGGAGCGGGAGATAGTGTCAGACTCTTACTGACTAAAAACCCACCCCGTCCCTTTAAGCCTCTTTATACCGGGGCTCGAGTTTCCTTTCGGATAACACTGGCCCCAGAAGGCTTCGACCCAGCTGGGTCTCTCCTGTTGCTGACAACTCTTTGAGGCGCGCGGGAATAGTGCGCGCCGTCTTGTAGCGTCACTTGATGGGGTTTTTAATCAGTAAGCTATCATGATGTTTAATATAAGTATTACATATATGTTTTTTTTTTCAGATCCAACTGTATGGCTTCAACAAGGAGTTATACCACAACATGTCCGAAGCTCAGCATAAGTCACAAGGAATCGTCGGCATTTCACTTATGGTGCAGGTAACGTAATTCTAGTTTATATAATAATTATTTATTTTAAATAATAAACAACTATAAAAATAGAATAGTCACTATTTAAATCGATCACCATCATCAGCCTTTTTAATGTTCCCACTGCTGGGACTCAGGCCTCCTCTCTAGGAGAGGGATTTAAATCAATAAGAATAAATTTAATCCGATGGAGCCTAACTATTCAGGACCATTCGTTGTGGCGACACTTGGGAGAGGCTTATGTCCAACAGAGGACGTTTTTTGGTTCAAATGATGATGGTGATGATGACTGTTATTTATGGTCATATGGTGCAATACAGTTATGTCCAATACATACATGGCCTAGCTGGGGAACTGGTTTTTGTATTTTTGTAACAAATTGTGCGTATGTGTCCCCCACACAGGCCACAAAAAAGCCGCTTCAAACTTTTTATTTATGGCGGCCTTTTTTTGTGTGCGGCAGTGCCACCTCAAAAAAAGCTAGAAGCCGCTTCAAGCTTCTTCGGCTACAGGCTGTCTTGCGCTTCAGCTTTTTTGTTGCCGCTTCTAGCTTTTTTTGTTGCCGCTTCTAGCTTTTTTGTGGCCGCTTATAGCTTTTTTTGTTGCCACTTCTAGCTTTTTTGTGGCCCCTTCTAGCTTTTTTGTTGCCGCTTCTAGCTTTTTTGTGACCACTTCTAGCTTTTTTGTAGCCACTTCTAGCTTTTTTGTGGCCGCTTCTAGCTTTTTTTGTGGTGGCTTTTACTTGTGGCCCGTGTGCGGGGACACTAAAAGGCAGAATAAACATGTTTCCTTTCTTTCTTTCTATGAGACACTTCGCCAGTGTTTCGTGTTCTTTACAGGCACTAAATAAGTGTATTATATTTGTTGACAGGTTGGGGATCCGGAGAACACAGACTTTAGGTTGATCACTAATGCTTTCAACAAAGTAACTTACAGAGGTAAGCATAACACTAAGTAATTTCGATATTCCATTCCTGTTCCCAAAGTGATCTTTCAACTACAATGTTGCTTGTGAAACATGTTTGCTCAAATGCTCGTATATAAAATGAACACTATCAGAAGCAAACTGCTTAAGCGTTTGAACAAACCGCGAAATTTAAATTTTCGAAAGTATTTTTTGCCATTTTCGACTCAGTATTGGGTAATATGGTAACAAAAAATATATTTGTGGTAGTGATATGTACTCTTTTACACAAATAAACCATACAAACTCTTTAATGGGATGCAACTCAACACACATTTTCATACAACCACTCTTACCCGATTATGACATTATTAGATATTTTAGAAACACAGTATCTTGTGCATATAATCTAGGCTTCTATTAGAATCAATTTTTAAATTTGTGTAACACTAATCCAGTAAAAACCTTTGGCAATAATTTACTCAAAAATTAAAAAAGTGAAAATGTAAAACTGTAGAAAAGAGAAAAAAGAAGCCTTGCAAATTTTATTAAGATTCTAAATGACGACGATTTTTTTCAAAAACTTTTAAGGGTTTAAAAAAATCAGGTATTTTCTGGATCAAGTTTTGTAAAAAATTCGAGTAAATCACGGAATTACCGAATACTAACAGAGTTTTCAGGCGTTATCTTTCTTTTTTGCGTTGTCTTTTTGTCAAACATCGCGTTGGATTGCGTTAGCAACAAGCTTTTAAACCATACTCGATGTTTTGGTTTTAATCTCTGCTGTCCAGCAGTTACCTAATTTTCACAAAAAAAGAAAGATTTTCTCTGGCTTTTTACACTTTTCACGTGTATTCTCACCAACATAATGTTTCAGGTTCATCATTCCCCATCAAGCACCTCCCGCTAAGCTCTCTGCTCCCGAAGACGCAGCAGTACCTCACGTACGAGGGCTCCACCACGCACCCTGGCTGCTGGGAGACGGCTGTCTGGATCATCTTCAACAAACCCATCTATATTTCTAAGCAAGAGGTGAAATTACGAACAATGAGCATATTTATTTAAACTTCATGTACAGTAGCAGTTAAAACTATTCTTCTGCCTTTACACTGACTCCCATTATAGAGACATGCCTACTTTGGGAGCCTAGTGACCTCAAATACTTATACATACATAGCTATAATGCATTGATCGATGTAAGTGGGTTGTGGAGCCTGCTGGGGCCAGGGTTATCTGAAAGGAAACTCGAGCCACGGTGTGAAGGCTAGAAGGAACGGGGTGGGTTTTTAGTCTGTAAGAGTCTGACACTATCTCCCGCTTCACCCAAAAGCGGGGGTTGTCATAAGATGAGTTTTGCCCACTGAGAAAAAAAAAAGAAAAAAAAAATTTTGGTTGTGGAACGGTCCCTACCATAGCATTGGTTAGTTCCTAGTATATTTATGGAATCGTTCTATCACCCGTTGCGAAATGCATGTCTTTCAAATTCTATAAGTATTTATAAGTCTGTACTTGAAAGTTTCATGAAATAAACAATTTTGTTGGATTTGTTGTGGTCCTTACAAGCGAAAGTGAGTTTGTTTGTTTGTTAAATCTTCACGTCTAAATGGCAAAGCCGATTTTCATGAAACTTAGTACACGGATAGACCATGTCCTGAAATAGAACATAGGATACTTTTTATCCCGGAAATGTGTTCCCTTGGGATAATTTTCTGCTATCACGTGGGCGAAGCCGCTGGGAGCAGCTAGTAGTCTATATAGGCGGACATTAAGTCCTTAAGCAACTACTGTACATGAAGTTTTTCTCCTTTTCAGCCACAAGTCATTCTCTACCAGTCAGTATATAAAGTCCCCTTTCCAGATAAAATTTTTTCATCGCCATATTTTTCCAGATGTACGCCCTTCGTCAGCTGATGCAGGGCTCTCAACTGACTCCTAAGGCGCCTCTAGGTAACAACGCGAGGCCTGTCCAGCCCTTACACCATCGCACTGTGAGGACCAACATCAACTTCAATAAGCAAGGACTTCAGGTAAGGATTCATAAAGCTAACAGAAGAATTTTTTTTTTTTTTTTGAGGTTCAAATTCCTCCAATAACTTCTTCCACTCCGGGTGCAGCAAGAGGGAGTATCAGACTTTTACTGACTAAGACTCGTGTTCCACCAGAGATGTACTATGCAGTGCAGCTATGCTACGAAGATGTAATACCTAAACTATAAGAGGCCGAGAATATTATAGGCCGTAACGTACTCGTAATGTTATATAGCCTTTCTCGATAAATAGGCTATCCAACTCTAAAAAAAATTCGAACTCGTAGTTTCTGAGATTAGTGCAAACAGCCTCTCTTCAGCTTTATATTACGTTTGTTCCGGGCAATTGCCCGGTAGTTGTTTTGCGTCTGTTGTATAATGTTCTAACCACATGAAGAATTCTAATACCGCAAAGCAGGATTTTGAAATTTAGTTCCTTTGTGAAGCCACAATTATTGATGTCGCTACATTATTATAGACTAGGATGGATAAAAACTCTATAAACTAGACACTTAACACAGATCCTGATAATATCTTTCCAAATGATGCCAGGTTTACCTTGAATTAAAAGATTCAACACACACATGCAAACATTCCTACAAAATTACTCAGTCTCACAAAAGGAGGGTACAATAAAAAGCGAGTTATCACAAAGTTAGCAAATAACCATGATATAAACAGAGTTTGAACTTGTTCATTGTATCACATCTTTTGCACCTTGGTGTATAATTGTGACAAGCTACAGCTATGGAACCAAAGTTACCCACATAGCCCGAAGACTCGCCAAACTTAAGTGACAGTGGGAAGGGCACGTTGCTCGCAGAATAGATGATCGATTGGGCCGAAAGATGCAGCGTTGGAAAGCCTCCCACAACAATAATATTTTTTTTTATTGACCCTTTATTATCTTTTTATTAAATAAATTGCCCTGGCTCCTGAGCTAGTGTATTCCCCATATTGTTTTTACAGTTTTGTCAACTAAGTAGTTCAAACATTAAAAAAAAAATAAGAATGATTTAAAAATACATATATTAAAATGGAAAACATAATTATATGAATTCAAAAATACGCTCATTGTCAATTATCACAATTAAATATGTTTAAAATCAGAATATAAAAAAAAACATTAAAATCCTCAAATAAAATCAAAATTGTAATCAAGAACAAAATTAAAATCAGTGTACGAAAATTAAAATTAAAATCAAAATCCACTGAATGAAATCAAAATTAAAACCAAATAATAAAATTAACGTTTAAAATACAATCAAAATTAAAATCCAAAATTAAACTATAATCAGGTGGATCGAATACCTAATGAAAGTCGCGGGAGTCTGCTGGATGCGAGGCGCACAGGACCGATTGTTGTGGCGATAGTTGGGGGAGGCCTGTGTCCAACAATGGACGGCTTTCAGCTGAAATGATGATAATGACGTAGGATTTGCGAATGTCAAACGTTCAGCAGAATTGAGTATCACTCTATCACTATTTTATACAAGAAATCACACCTAAACATTTTAGTTCTCATCACCTTGAATTATTCATACTCTAAGGTATGTATACTTAGTTCGGAGATAAGACTTCGTGGCTCACTGAGTTATGTTCCAGTGTTTAGTGATGCGAATACCGGCCTCGTAGTTTGGAGCTAGCGATTATTTTTGGGACATCACTATGTCCATTGTGGTAGATTTTAGGACGATGGTGATTTAAATACTCAAGATATTTAGTGATTTTGATTTACTTATTGGTTTTGCGATGGAAATATTATTTTTTTCCTTAGCGTTGTAAATAAATATTTTATAATATTTTAATTACTCTGTCTTTTTCCAACAGATAGAGTAATACTTTCACGGTTAAATTACTAAACCGATTTTGATGTTTTTTTACGGAGGAAACTTGGACATTGGAATAAAGATACGGGCTTTTCATCTGGCTTCAACTTCGTGTCCGCTATAGTTACTTATAAAAGCAATGTATTATTATATATAAAATGCATATTATAATAATATCCCCTAAGAATACTAATCTTATACACAGATAAGAAATTAATTTTAAATAATACAGTAGGTACCTGGTCAGAGTCGCGGGAATCCGATGGATGCATGATACACGGGACTGGTCGTTAAGGCGACGCTTGGGGAGGCCTATGTCCAACAGTGGACGTCTTTCGGCTGATGTGATGATGATGATGATGAATACAGTACCGACGTTTTGACTTACAGAATCAGTATCGACAACTGGTCGACTGGTGCTACCATATAAATTATCTATGAAAAGAATGGAGGTCTCGGGTTTTTTTTTTTTTTTCTGTCGACGGGGAATATCATCATTGACGAAACCCGCTCTTGGGTGGAGCGGGAGACAGTGTCAGAATCTTACTGACTAAAAACCCCGCGCCGTTCCTTCTAGCCTTCATACCGGGGCTCTAGTTTCCTTTCGGATAACCCCGACCCCGGTAGGCTTCGACCCAGATGGGCCCCTCCTGTGGAGGTCTCGGGTTGGAGGGTAATAAAAGCCAATAACCTATTAGACCCCAGAAACAGAAAAAAAACATCTTAAATATCCGTTGAGCTGTTTCGGAGGCTTTCAATAGTAAACACTGTAATACTAGAGTTTACCTACCTAATTAATATTTTTATTCTGTAACAAACCAAATAGGATAGAAATTAATATGGACTGGCTAAAATCAGAACAATATTCACCAAATAACCCACTTCAACGAATAAGATAACACAGCCACCCGTTTATTTATAGGACCTCCACTTGCAATAGACTTAAACACAACCAAATTGCATGGCCAGCAATAAATCTTGAACAAATCCCGGTCTAAGAGGACTTGTCCGACTCCACAGAGTAAAATAATTCACGTCTGGACACGACATGTTTAATCAAGTCGCTACAACTTGAGACAAGACGATCAGGAAGAAGAAAAAAATCGGGCAAGTGCGAGTCGGGCTCCCACATTGAGGGTTCCGTACCTACAAACTGCCCTATGAAAATAATTCACGACATGTTTAATAAATGCTTTAAGTTCCACAGTGCGACATAAGTGTATTAATTACAAGTGATTAGCATTCAATAGGTTAATCAAGTCGTTACAACTTGAGACAAGACGAACAGGAAGAAGAAAAAAAGTGGACAAGTGCGAGTCGGACTCTCACACCGCGGGTTCAGTAGAAACTTTACTATACTATGAAAACAGTTCAATTTGAGAATTGAGTTATGAAGATTTTTCCGAATCGCAAAAAAATCGCTCGCGAATCGCTTTTATCAATATTTTTCCATTTCATTTTTAAGTGTTTGTGTGTGTTATGTACACATGAATAAATAAAAAATGGTGACAAAACTACCTTTTTTAGATTTTTTCCTTTACTTGTGCTATGTGACCTTGCTTCTTGCCAAATTTCAGGATTGTAGGACAACGGGAAGTACCCTATGAATTTTGATTTCCTTGAGAGTGTCGAAATACAAGTTTGTCTAAAAGTAACCTATTCCTTCACTGCTTAAAGATCCCTAGATTGTAGCTATCAGGAAACCGGCACGCTTAATTATTTTATGATTTATTTTACTTATTAGGTACTAGCAACCCGCCCCGGCTAACAGTATTTCTCCACTATTTAATGGATGTTATTATACATATAAAGCTTCCTCTTGAATCACTCTATCTTTAAAAAAAAAACCGCATCTAAATCCGTGTCGTATTTTTAAAGATTTAAGCGTACATAGGGATATTTGGGATATAGGGACAGAAAAAGGGACTTTGTTTTATATTATGTAGTGATGTACTTGAATTTTGGCAATAGGGTCTAATCTGGGTCTAAGGCAACGAAATTTTTCGTAAAATTTACCGAGGCTCTTGCAAAGGGCAACTAAAGAAACCGAGTTGGATATTAGTCAGCAAAGGTTTGACACTTATTGAGTCTTTTGACAATTTCCCACATCAACAAAAGTACAGCCGAAGTACACCGTACAGCGGAAGGAAGAGATTAGACGACAAAAAAAAGTATGTGAAATATTTTATTAATTCCATTATTTTTGTTTCAGGGTTCCAATAACTGTCCAGATATGTACCGGAATATGCACTATACAGGTATTTTTGAATACTCAATAATAAACCAATCAATTAATTGCACTTTCTCAACACAAATGCATCTTGCGTCAAGAATGGAGCATGTACTGTCAAATAATATTTTTATTTTAAGTACTAAATCTTGTTTTAATGTTTCGTATCAAGAGAAACTCCAAACTATAAGCGACGCATAGATTTAGAAAAATGCTTTGTTTCGTGTGATTTTATGGCTCCTACCAGCCCAAAATTGTCCTAAAAAGACTCTACTACTACTACTCTAGGGATAAAAAGTATCTTAGGTGCTATTCCGAGACATGGTTTACCAGTGCCTACTACTCCAGTGATAAAAAGTATCCTAGGTGCTATTCCGAGACATGGTTTACCAGTGTGCTAAATTCTATCCAAATTCTTTCAGCAGTTTCAGTGTGAGGGAGTAACAAATACAAGTTTTAGTATATGCAAAACCCGAAACACGTTTCTAATATTTTTATGTAAAGAATCTATGTGCAAAATTTCATAACTGTACCATGAAAATCACAAAGTTACAAGCTTGTTATAAACCTACCTGGTCATCCACACAAGTACATAGTCATCGGGCCATCCAGGTGACGGAGGGGTTGTTTTGCTCCCGCACCCGGCTGTGCGCTGACACTGCCCGAAATGATCTACTGTGACCTGTGTTGTACTTAGTGTCTGTGGTATATTTTTGGGAAAATATATGACTATTTACACGTGGATGGATGGAGAGGGAGAGGGAGGCCAAAGAAAAGATGGATGGATTGTGTGAGAAGTGATATGAATGAAAAGGGAGTTAGTGATAGCGTGACGAGCGACAGGACAGAATGGAAGAAAAAAACGTGTTGCGCCGACCCCAAATAAAACGGGATAAGGGCAGGAAGATGGTGATATGACTTGGTGTAAAAATTATTGGAATCAATTCAGTTACTGATTCTGAACAAACTGAATATAGTTTGTTCAGGTTTCGCATACAGTAAAAATAATGTCGTATACAAATACACTCACAAAGATTTACCTTTATATTATTAGTATGATTATTGAGGGGTTCGCTCTCACTATCTCATCTTTTGGTAAGCGATGTGTCGACCATAGAGCACGCTTGCCTGAATAATCAATATTTCCCTTAATCATCATCATCATCATCATTTCACCCGATACAAGTCCACTGTTGGACAAAGGCCTCCCCCAAGGGTCGCCACAACGAACGTTCCTGTGCGTCTCCCTTATAATATTTCCCTTATAATGTTAGAATTAACTAATTTATCCTAATCTTGAAACGAAACATTAAACTTAACCATATACAGGATGAATTTGAATAAATGCGACAAAATGAAATGGGAGCTTCAGTTACAGTAACATAGTAATTATAAACTGTTTTTTCTACAATCTAAATCGTTAAAAAAATTACGCGATTATTTTGCCTATTTTCTAATGTAAGTATGCCACGTTGCCACACCTCGCATGAGCGCCAGCGCTGACATCCCTTCCCGGCGACCGGCCCTGCGCCTACCACCTTCCTTCGTTGATCGTTCATTATTCGTCCTAAAACGTTTGTAGGTCCGCAAATAATTTTTTTAACGACTTAGATTGTAGAAAAAACAGTTTATAATTACTATGTTACTGTAACTGAAGCTCCCATTTCACTTTGTCGCATTTATTCAAATTCACCCTGTATAAGCAAATAGTGCTTGAAACTGTTCATCTTCACTTTTCAACCACTTTTCTAATAATCTTTCAGCACGTTACCACCGCAATCGTCGTACCAAAAAAAGTGTTGCATGCAAAAGGCACGATAGACCAAAGAAATGTCACAGGAATAGGTATAGTTTGACATTTTAGTAGTTAGTGTAGTTAGAATAGAACTGCAGGCCTAACCAAGTTATGACCGTTTTGTTTCGATTTGAACGCCTCGAGTCAGCCACGTGTCCAATTCCTTTGTTCTGACGTCAACTCAACGCTCAGTCACGTGGTCAGAACAAAGGAATCGGAGGCGTGGACAACTCAAGGCGTTCGAAACGGTCGTAAGTTGGCTATTTTTTTTTAAATATTTATTAAATGTATAGATACTAGCAACCCACCCCAGCTTCGCACGGGGGTTACAAATCTTTGAAATTCTCGCTTTTTCGTTAGTATAATATGCATGTATTATAAAACTAAACCTTCCTCATGAATCACTTGTTTATTGGTGAAAACTGCATGAAAATGTGTTCAGTAGTTTTTGAGTTATTCGCGTTCATGTAGACAGATAGACGCAATGTTAGACTTTTTTAAAATATGTAGCAAACTTTAGAGTTGGTACAACGTTCTCAATTGATTTTGGAGTTCTTTACAAAATTAGGTCTTGTTTATTCAAAAGTAAGAAAGAATAATATTTATTGGGCAACAGTCACCAGGTTCACAGAGATGCCTACTGGGCCAGGGTTATCCGAAAGAAAACTCGAGTATGTAGAGGCTAGAAGGATCGGGGTGGGTTTTTAGTCAGTAAGAGTCTGACACTATCTCCCGCTCCACCCAAGAGCGGGGGTTGTCATAAGATGATTTTTGTCCACCGTAAAAAAAAACATAGTTCACTACATAAACTAAATTCAAAGAAGAAAAAGAAAATCGTTGAACAAATATTTAATCACCAGCCAAAGAAATCCCTGACACTGATCAACTAAAAAACCATGAGCGACCAGTGATGGAGCAAACATAAGCTCAGTTAAATACAAAATCTGTATTTAACAGATTGAATTTGGCATGTCAAAAATCTAAAGGTTTGCTACGTATAAAATATTCATCATAACATCTATCTTCATTATAAAATATTGCATGTATATTTTACTGTTTGTAAAAATGTATCTTGAGCAGTGCACTTTATTAATTTTGCTGTTTTTTTTTTAAATATAAGTTATTTTTAAGGTTGTGTTGCCTGTTAAGCATGATGATCGTCTTTCTTGATGTCTTTTTATATTTATTTTCGTTTTTTTATTATTTATTTTAGCCATAGAAGGGTCGAATGATCTAGTGACAATTGACATTTCTGCTCCGAAAAAGAAAATAAAAACAACTACTTCTACCGTCTTACCTCCTACAACAATTTCACTTATCGATACCGGTTCGACCACTGAAACCAGGTAATTTTATTTGTTTTATAAAACATCTAGGAATTCTTTCAGTATTAAACCTCTGGGGACAAAATATCCCTCAACATGACGTCGCAACGTTGCTCAGTGTCCCGCAACTTGCCTACCAACATTTTTGAACATGCTGTTGGGCAATTCGACAGCGTGGTGCGTCATATGTTATATGTGAGTGTTGATGATATACACATCAACATTATGTTCATATATTAACGCAAATAAAAGTAGTAGCATTAGTTTAAGACTATAATATTTTTTAATTTAGGTTTGTCTTTGTGTTTTTTTCCCATAATATAAAATTGTAAAAGTAAAAAAAATAAAAAAAATCACTCTTTTACTTTTTTTATGTTTCAGAAAACGATGAAATGTAGGTATTTAATTTTCATGTTTGTAATTTATTCTTTTTTTTATTTTTACAGCAACCCAATGGCCAAAGGAGCACAGCCTGCGGTACAGAAGCGTTGACGACCTCTCTCTTGCACACAACTGAAATAAATAAACGTCAATTTTGCGCTTTTGTCGCCATTTTTTTAATATTTTTACTGCAATCGAGGGCAGCTGGCTAACGAAACACATTTTTTCAATTCGGATAATGTAAAGTTATTTTTTATGTTTCAACGGAATTAAGAGAAAACATATACTGAAATTGTATTTTAGTAGTTTTTTTTGTAACTTAGTTTTTTTGTAGCTAAGTTAATTTAAGTAAATACATATTGAAATAAAGGTCTACTGTTAAACTCGGTTCACAAAAATAATAATGTTTTCTTATAGTTTGTAAATATAAAATGTATAACCATAGCTCATAGATTGTTAGACATAAAATATAAAGCTTAGAGATCAAAATTCCAAAGGTAACCAATATATTAGTAGCTTAGCATACATACTGTGTATCAAGCCCTCACAACTCGAATTGATTAATTATATATTGCTCATAATATGTAAATAAATAATACCTACCGCACTGCAAATATAAAGCACAGATGGTTTTTTATTTCATGTTTTATTATAAAATAGCAAACTTACATCATATGCTTCATCTAATGACAAACCCCGCCCTTGGGTGGAGCGGGAGATAGTGTCAGTCTCTTATTGACTAAAAACCCACCCCGTTCCTTCTAGCCTTCATACCGGGGCTCGAGTTTCCTTTCGGATAACCCTGGCCCCAGTAGGCTTCGACCCAGCTGGATCCTGTTGCTGACAACTCTTTGAGACAGTTACCGGACGGTCGAACATCGAGCTACCCATGGCTCGCCGTCCGCGAGCAGGTACATCATATGCTTCACATTTAAATTGTCGCTCTCAAAAAAGTACAGACTAAACGGGGCATTGGTTGCCTCGGTCGTTTAAATGTTAGATCAAATAAATTAACTGTACCAATCAAGCGAACCCTGTAATCTACTTAGATATTTATGAAACTACGAGCATGTAGCTATACGTATCGTTACAAAAAAAAACGAAATAGGAAATTATATTCTTGCTATACAGTCAAATGAACACCGGAGCTCGTCTACAAACACTTTTATTACAAAACAATTCTGGATAACAAAATAATTTCAAGCGTGTGAGAAAATAAATAATTAAAAAAAAAACAAAAATATAATTAGTCTTAAAAAATAATAATTATAAATCGTCAATTGTGTAGACAATATTTCCCAAATACCTACTCTTTAAATATTAAGCAATATACAAATTACCAAAGCTTTGAAATCCTAATGTATCTTGCCTATTAAATTGTATTATAAATATATACATAGAGGTTACGTGTAGAGATACAAATGTATATAGGAATGTATATACAAATCTTTTGGTTTTCCATTTATATTTAAAATGAAGTATCATAATTCGTCCACACTGTTAAGTGTATTTATTGCAAAAATATACGACTGTAAGGCTTATAATATACGTAGGGTTATGCAGCATATAAAATAAAATGAAATTACTAAGTATCCCTTTGTAATTTGTGTTAGAAAAACTTTGTATTTCAGCGCCGATTTTGTAATCATATGGAAGTTGTTGCCTAAAAATAGCTTATATTCCTTTTGAAATATATTATATTATATAATTATTTAATTGTGCTTTAAATGTAAAATATTATACAATTACAAAAAAGGCTTATGACTAAATTGGTATACATGTATATGTATAATTAGAAAGTAGACATAGAAATTGGAAAATTATATAATAATAAATTAAAATACTGTTTATATCAAAACTCCGGTAAATAAAAAAGCTAAAATAGGTTAAAAATGAATGTGTTTTGTTAACTTTTGGTAAAAAATATATATATAAATAATATACGATTACTCTAAGTAACTGTAATGTACCTATGGAATTAAATGTAGTAGTTTAGATGCCTGTGTTGTCTTTTTGAGTTAAATAATAAAATGTTTATCAGAATTTATCGTTTGATTTACCCCGTTACAAAAAAAAAATACAGTCACACTCAATGGTACGAGAACTAGTAAAAATATCTGTATCAAAAGAGATTAGAAATCGCAGTTTGTACAAACTGTCCCGTCCTATCCCGACCTATATATATATATAAAAAAAGCCGCTTTAAGCTTCTTTTTGTGGCGGCTTTTTTTTGTGGCTCGTGTGAAGTGGTGCAGCCATAAAAAAAACGCTTGATGCTTTTAGCTTTTTTTGTGGGGACCTTTTTTGTGACGGCGTTTTTTATAATTACGACGCCCCTGCATGCTATTCGCGTATTCGTATATCTTCATCAGAGTATTATGATACTGCACGCATGGCCACAATTGACGCGCACTTCAAATTTTTCTGGGGCCGCTTCTAGCTTTTTTACGGCGTTTTTTTGTGGCAGCTGTTTTTTGAGGCCGGTGCACATGGGCCTCAAAAAAAACTGCGTTTTCGTGACTGAATTAAGCAAGTGGGTTTTATTCAGTAAAAATATGACACACTCTCTCGCTCCACCCTAGAGTGGGAGAAGTTACTGAATGATATACCACATTAAAAAAAAACCTTAATCATGTCGAACAGGACAGAAAGTGGCGTGTTCCTTCAAAATTCCTTCCCACGCACAGTTAGCTTGACCAAGCAAAGCGGCATGACGGGGATATTGACCACCAATATACTTATCCCATATAAGTGAGTCAAAATTCTTCTTTCTACCCATCCACACATATTTTTGAAAACACTATATAATAATAATATAATATTCCACAATTTTCACACAACGCCATCTAATCCCAAACTAAGCTTGTGTTATGAGTACTAGACAACTGATACTCGTAAACACATTAGATATTTCAAAATACATACAATATTATAGATATACATACATTGGTACATTATTACAACCAGACACAGAACAAATCATCGAGCTCATCACACAAACATTCGTCTCGGGTGGGAATCGAACCCACAACCCGCGACACAGCAGACAGAGCCACTAACCAACTAGATCAACAGTACCCCTAGCCAAGTTGCTAATCTGCAATAGTTAACGCTATTAGATAGCTTCAAATGTACGGGAATGACGTCGTCTCAACGCTCAGTCACGTGGTCAGAACAAAAGAATTGGCGGCAAGGTCAACTCGAAGCGTTCGACGCAAGCGAAACGGTTGTAACTTAGGGGGGGAAGTCAGTCAAACTGAGCTTGAGCTCCGGCAGGAAAGCTAGAAGGATCAGGGTGGGTTTTTAGTCAGTAAGAGTCTGACACCATCTCCCACTCCTCCCAAGAGCGGGGGTTGTCATTGGATGATTTTCCCCTCAATGAAAAGGCCAGTCAAATTAAGAGCGCCCAACCCTAAATACTGCACATACAAGCAATGTTACGTAATGATGACGTTATTAGGTATTACCCATCTTTCTCTAGATTGATTTAGTGGTTAGTATCTAGATTTCCATTAAAAGAAAAACATAAAACTAATCCAGTTAAGACCTCTGAAAATCTGCTGTTTTGCGTGAATTTTGACCCTTCATAATAAACCTATACTTTATTATAAACACAACTTTTATAAAACAAACAAAATAGGAAAGGCGATATACATATGCGAGCTAACCCACAGTTGCGTTTTCTTACAGAAAACTCTAGAAAAATCTAAATGAGAGAGAAAGTTTCACTACCTAACCTACTCATAAATTAAAAGAATAAAAAAATGTATTTATGCTTAGAACCCTTGCACATTAAAACAAAATATATTTTGGGTATATACTAGCTGACCCGGCGAACTTCATATCACCTAACAGTCAATGAATGTAGTATATTTTTCGATATAGTCAACTGATTTCGTACATTTTACGTGCGTACTTAACAAAAAACTTCTACAGATTTCATACCTATATGTATAGATTAAAAAAGTATAGAAATATACAGTATACATAAAATAAATTTCCTTACTTATAGGCCATAGGAGCAAAGCGCGTGAAAAAGAAATTTTATTTTTTTGCAACAAACAAACACTCACTCCTTACAACCCACAAACCATCACTACATAATGTACAAACCTATGAATACACCATAGACAACATTCCCCGTCTTCCTCAGACAGTAGATTAGCCATGAAACATTCAGGGAGGAAGCGCCACCGATACATACATATGTCGCAGGACGGATGTGTCCGCCCGTCGGCGACCCCGTCTTTCCTCCGGAACCGCGCCTGCTACGACGAGGCATTACGTTATCGTCTGTGATACTGTAATGTTACTGCAGTTATTATTTATTATATTGTAACGTGTTTCTGCTAATGGAACCTTAGAAAGGAATTTTATGCTTATAGAATTTGGTCTTTGAAATAAGAATGTGGTTTGTTCCAGAAATCCCTCCTAGATATTAAATAATATATCTTTGTTATTCTGAAATCATTAAATTGATTAAAAAATTTAATAATTTCAGAATAGATATTCTGATTCACGTTTTTTTTGTTTAATCTATACTTATAATAAATCTGTAGAGAGGTCAATTCTGTACATGAAATATATTTCCAAAATAACTATCAGGGGGTGATTAGTGATCGATACTGATGCCAAAAATGCAAACAGTACAATTTTTGTCTGTCTGTCTGTCTGTCTGTCTGTCTGTATGTTCTTTATAGAAACAAAAACTACTCGATGGATTTTAACGAAACTTGGTACAATCATTCTTCATACTCCTGGGCAGGTTATAGTATACTTTTCATCACGCTACGATCAATAGGAGCAGAGCAGTGAAGGGAAATGTTGGGGAAACGGGAGAAATTACTCGACGGAATAAGCAACAGGATCCGCGTACGAAGTCGCTGGCAGAAGCTAGTCTATTATATTATTCTAAATATCCTCACAGACATAATTTAATTAGATATTAAATTAATTAGATAATTTAATTAGATATTAAATTATGTCTGTAGAGGGATTTCTGGTAAAAAAGTAACAATCCCAAGTGAGGGGGATTTGTCGGTGGGGATTTCTGAAATAAACCAACAATGCGTCAAATAATAAATGATTATTTGTTTCTAGTTGACTATCCTGAGTAGAAACACCGAAATAGGGGCCAAAGTCTCTTTAGAGTCCATAAAGCAAACATGCGTTAAATTAGGTATATTTCTTATGCAAATAGATATAATAATTAAAAATACTTTTACACGTAAATTTCGTCAATCTAAATTAAATGAAGGCGATGTTTCCTAGTTGACTATCCTGAGAAGAAACACCGAAACAAACTCAGGGGTCAAAGTCTCTTTTAAGTCCATACAGCAATCGTGTGTTTGACTTTAACCAAGTCAATAAAAAATTGATCAAGATAAAATTCATTAATGATTAGAAGTATTTGGCTTTTGATGTCAAATCTAGGTACAACTGCTCAATGGTCGATTTCAGACTGCTGTATATTATGTTCTAATCTCACGAAAGACTCTAACAGAGTAATAGTTTAGTTTATTTGCGGCAAGATAGTGGCGTAGTAAGACATGGGTGAAGCGGACCCTTGCCCACGGCCTCGCACCCCAAGGGGCCTCCGGCCATCTGGTAATTAATCAGACTGAGCCCAGTCGTCAACAGCGCGACCCATACGCTCCTTAAAAGAGATGTCAACAAACCGGCAGTGTCGATACCTGCTAGCTAGGGCCGCGGGGTATTTCTAAAGAGGAATCCTAGAACGCAAATGGCAACTAAAAAACACGAGTGTGGTTTTAGTTTACCCAGAGACTTTACCCAGAGCGGAAGAAGTCATGGGATGATTTCCACCCTTAAAAAACATGAGCCTCACTTGTGCGAGGGTTCTTTTAACAACGAGGGTTTTTTTTAAACTGATAGGCTCACGTGTAACCTCAATTTCAGCTGATGGTAAGTGACGAAGTGGTCGAACATTGAGTTGTGACAATCGCTGTTTCGTTTTAGAATTTATTGAAGAAAAAGGCCTCACTGATGCGCCATCGCCAACGTCTAAATTAATTCACACTACGCCTCTGTGGCAAGATGTCGCTATAAGTGTCTCCGCACACAGGCCTCAAAAAAAACCGCCACAAAAAAAAAGCTAGAAGCGGTCACAAAAAAAAGCTGAAGCGCTCGTCAGCTTGTAGCCATGCGTGCAGTGTCAAAGTGGGCTCTGACGAAGAAGGATTAAATACGCGAATGACATGGGGCGGCGTCATTATTTTAAAAAATGCCACCACAAAAAAAAGCTTGAAGCGGGTTCAAGCTTTTTTTGTTGTGGCGGCACCGCTGCACACGAGCCACAAAAAAGGCCGCCTCAAAAAGAAGTCTCCAAGTCTCAAAAAGAAGTCCTCAAGAAAGAACACTTAGTTTATGCCTGACGCCAAATCTTGAAACATCTCTGAATATTCAAAATAAAATCAGTCCATAACTTTAAGTAACTTAGATAAACCATTCCCGCCCAAACAATAACTTGATCTACCTTAACTAACTTATTCAACTTCGAAACAAACAGCATTCAAAAGTTAACCCCAGCTAATGACAACAGACTTCATTTTTAAACAACATTACGCATTTTGAAAAGTTATTAATGTCGTTTGCGGCCCGAAGGCGGAAACTCCGCGGCCGGAAGTGGACGGCGGCCATATTGTTTGCGGGTGAACTTCCGGCGGCCGACGCCACTTGTCTCCAGCGACTTGGTTGCATTACAGCACTTTAACATGTTTTTAAAGTTCTTTGATGTTCTCAGTTTGAATATGTGATGCAGTTAGCTTGGAAGGGAGCAAAAACTCTAGCTCAGTAATATGGAAAAGGCTTCTTTATACAACGTTTAACGTTAAATGCGCAAAACCTCAGACACCCCAAATGATTTTTAATTTAAAAGACCTAATTCTCTGAAAACAAATCATAAAAAAATTAAAGGTTTTATGTGCAGTTTTCCTTTGTTTAAAATTAATATCTGCATTGAAATAAGAACTTTTATGATCCCGTGTATGAGAAAATTTGATTGGATTACAATCATTTGTGTTTGTTTACCTATTTCGGCGGGTTTGCGCACGTGATGGCTTGACCTATTCGTAAATAGACAGGGCGACTTTTTTAATAAAGTTTTTTTTTAAAAAAGGAACCTATATTAAAAAGTGGTTTAATTGATTCTGCTCCTTATTCTGATCAAACTATTTTCAGGTTTTGCGCATTTAACGTTACACGTTGTATTTATATTTTTTAACATAGTACAAATCAAAGTTATTTTCCACGTATGTCTGTTTTTAATAATAATAATAATCATTGTATTGTTTCATTTAATTATTTTAACTTAATTTCTCCAAATATTTTTTATTTTACCATAATTGATATTGAAAATTAATGTTTTTTTTACATTTAACAGCTACACTGGCTTAGCTGAGAGCTTTTTGAGGGTGTGTATGGAACACAACGTGCCACTGGGCTTGGTCTTTACCGGACGACAAGCTACTCATTGCTCGCCGTCTACAAGCCCGCAATACAGCGATCAGGCATCACTCCGGCGCCCAGCGCGACTGCTGTGGACCGAAATGCCCTTGGAATACAAGTATCGATAAACTATAGGCGAAAAAGCCTCTCCCAAATGTTGTTACCTGCTATCAGCCTAGGTCCCAATTTTAATACAATATGCCGACAATAACTGCATCAGCCTACCCCTCAAAACAAAGGGAGGAAGTTAAAAGCAGCTCTAACTTTGGAACACGACGCAAACTAGTAACGATAGCAAAACAAGCGGTCATGCGACAATTTATGAATTATATCGTGCGCCCGGTAAAAAGCCGTCTCGGTAATTTCATTGTATCTTGGCGACGGGGCGAAGTGGCTCGCGAGTGGTAGTGTTGGCAAAAGAAGAACTGATAGTTTTTCAACACTTTTTATGAAATGTAACTATCATATCACAAAATTTAAGTAGATCACCGGTATAGCCTGCGTGAACAAAGTCGCAGGCAATAGCTAGTTATTTATAGTAATTGTTTTCAATCTGTTTTTATTTGACAGAAAAAGTAGGTGAAATCGGAAGGTACCAACTCGCGCGGACTCGTGCGAATTGCGGAAGTGAGTTGACGGACAAGTCCACATATTTGTAGAAAACACTATAATAATATAATATTTCACAACTATCACACAACGCCATCTAGTCCCAAACTAAGCAGAGCTTGTGCTATGAATACTAGACAACTGATAAACATGCTTATATATTTCTAAATAGGTATATATATTATAGATAAATTACACCCAGACACAGAACAAATGATCGTGTTCATCACACAAAAATTTGTCTTGGGTGGAAATCGAACCATCTAGCGTCTGGATCACTAACCAGTAGACCAATAGGCCAGTCAAAAGTCAAGGCAGTCCACTTACATCTGCGGTACTATGAAGTATGTGAAGGCTGTATGTTCCATAAAACCTTGCTAGTTTGCAGAAAATATTTGCTTTTGAAGTAACATGCGAGATTAACTACTTAAGCTTGACATACTTTCCTTTCCCATGATGGGGCAGGTGGCATCCATAGTTGTCTTCAATCGCGACCAAAGTATTGGGCTTTGCCTAAATTTAAAACCACTCTTTGCTTTCGCATGTTGCTTCTGTCAACACGGTGCGATGCCACCCGATGCAAGATTCGAATTATATTAAAAAACATATACAGGGTTATTTATAAAACACTAACAACCTTGCAGTAACTAGTGACTTTTTACAAAACATAATTAATTTACCAAAAACAAACCTTAAAATATTTCAAGTCTGTATTTTGCTATACCTAACTACGTTTTTATGATGCGACGCTAGCGCATCAAGCACCCCCAACGCCAGATCCTCGCTACTGTACAATCGCTTATTTCGCATAGACTTTGTAATATTTCTTTTTTTCTATTTTTTGTACCTTTGTGTTGCATGAAGTTTTAATAAATATTTTTTTTTTATTTTTGTATGAAAATCTGATGAACTAAAATATGATACATTTTTTCAAGTCATAGAACAAAAGAGATAGTTTGTGATGTTAGTAACATAATCCTGAGAGGTTGCCAGTGTTTTACAAATAACCCTGTATAATAAATTATTATCATTATAAAGGTAAAGACTGGGGAACCATAAACTAAATTACACGCTTTCAGTTTGATTTAACTGCGAGATGCAATAGTTTAGCAGAGTGCAAGATCTATTTGCTCGCAAATATTAAACGAGATGACTTGCGTGAGCAACACTAACTACCGGCCAGGCCCGGGGACCACGGACAAAGTCAAAGAAGGAACAAGAGTCTGTTTTTAGTCAGTAAAAGTCTGACACACCCTCTCGCTCTACCCAAATGGCGGGAGATATCATTGGATGATTTTCCCACCAAAAAAAAACCGGCCAGGGTAAAAACTCTTACTGAACGATTTTTAATGAATCATTGGCTTCATTTTTCTGCTGACGCTACACGGTGGCTTCCCATCGCGTCACAAGTGAGTTACCGTTCATTGACAACGTAATGCACTGCGTACACCGTTTATTGCTGAAACAACCCACTCAACCCACTTAGCTGGCTATGTAGCTGCTAGACAAGCCAAGTCGAGATATATAACATTACTTTTAGTCTATGTGAAACCTGAATAAAGTTTGTTCAGAATCAGTTACTGAAGAAGCCACAAGGAGTTGTCAGCAAACCGTAGGATCGAAGCCTACTGGAGTCAAGGATCTGTTTCTAAAAGGAAGGTTCGGCCCCAGTACGAAAGGCAATGAAGAAACAGGAGTGGGTTTTTATTCAGTAAAAGTCTAACACTATCTTCCACTCCGCCCAAGAGCGGGGAATGTCTTTGCATGATTTTACAACCTAAAAAAAAGTACTAGAAGGGAAGTACTGAATTGTTAGTAGTACTAACACTGAATTAGCTTAGTAGGTACTAATAATGAATTGGTAGTAGTTATAAAATTTAGGTACTCAATCCGATAATCTAATCTTTTCTCAACTATGTTAAAGTCAAGTTGCAATCTTTTGTTCTATGACTTTTTACAAAACACAATACATTTACCAAAAACAAACCTTCAAGATATCGTTGTTCTACCTAATACATTTCAACTCTGTATATTGTTATACCTACAATATATACCTGTATATTGATATACCGATGCAAGCGCATTAAGCACCCCCACCAACCGATGCCCACTTCCTACTTCGTAATATTTAGAACGTCCAATTTTTTTTTTTAATGTAAAAATGTGATGAATCAAAATATGAAAAAATTTAAGTTATAGAACAAAAGTTGTTGTTTATGTTGTTAGTACCATAGCTACCTTAGAGGATTTGCAAAATAACTCGCAGAAATAATCCAAACCACATCCCCAATACTCTAAAGTACACAAACGACACCACTGGCCTGCTAAGTGAACCTACAAACTTAACTCCTCAATAAATAAGACACACTCACACCTCACATCTAGCCACAGACCGCTAATTAGGTGTTTAAGGGGTAGTCCCTTGGCAAGACTGCTTCTGATCACTCGTAATGACCATCTTCAATGTGGAAATAGCAGTCGGAAACAACAGCTCAGCACGCTGTCGGGGACACATACACAGTTATTTCACGTAATGGGTGACATTACCCATCCACGGACCTTTTTTTTTCGGTAAGCAAAAATCATCTTATGACAACCCCCGCTCTTGGGTGGAGCGGGAGATAGTGTCAAACTATTACTGACTAAAAACCCACCCTTTCTAGCCTCTTCATACCGGGGTACTAGCTACCTTTCGAATAACCCTGAACCCAGTAGGCTACGACCCAGCTGGGCCCCTCCTGCTGACCCATCCACGGACCGACCTTAGAAAGTGTTACTTGACCTTTACTATAGTTTAATATACAGATGAGCTAAAACAGCAGAAAAAATCCAAACCACATTCCCAATACTCTAAAGTACACAAACGACACCACTGGCCTGCTAAGTGAACCTACAAACTTAACTCCTCAATAAATAAGATACACTCACACCTCACATCTACCCACAAACCGCTAATTAGGTGTTAAATCACTGAAAACGACTGAATGCCAACCTGAAAATGTGGACCTCACTGTTTACTGTGATTTACACTTGTGAATACTCTAACATGGATTAAGGTACGTTTATGTGGTTCAGGAGAAAGCGATAAAAAGGAAATTTATATCTAGTTTCTTGAGTAGCAAACCACCTCGGCTTCAAACGTGTACTAATTTAAAATCATGGCTTTTCTCTACTGTCATCATCATCATCATTTCACCCAAGAGAAGACCTAGGCTCCTGGGCTGGTCTGGCTGGAAGGGATCTTGGGGAGAGGGGTCTTCTCTTGGGTCTTCCTTTCTTTCTTTCTTTGGGCCTTTTCTCGGGGCTTCTCTTGTGCTTGGTCCAGCAGTGGGTAGAACAAGCCCCAAGCCATGCGCCAAGCGTCACCAGAACGACTGAACCTGTACATCTCGTAATCATCAAAATTCCGTGACCTCTTGAGGATTTCCAACGCTGCATCCTCCGTTACGAGTTCGCCATCCAGATTTTTTTTGCCTTATTGACCATAGGTTCTGCAAGCAACGTACACTTTTTGACTATGTTCGTTGCCTTGCTTCTCCTGAGGATATCTTCTTGCCGCTGCCTTTTGGGTGACTTTAAATCTTCTGACGAGGCCCATTGTGAGCGACCACGTTTCAAAGTAATCACTGACATCAAGCACGCAACATAGGCTCTATTAAAAAACATCGCAAATAAAAGGTAACTATGGAAAAGGCACAAAATGGCTGCCGTGTGCGAGACATAACCGCAGCGTTGGCTTTACAAGTCTTGTTTTTTTCTAAACGCTTCCTATAAAGCTAAAATGTTAGACGGTACTCTATTATCCTGGATGTCAACTAATTCTAAATTCAAAATACAAATATTTAGTTAAAACCAACTCCCTTTGGTTTTTTTTTCAGTTATTTCTGAAGCTACGGCCCTATTAATTTTATTAAAAATAAAAAGTTACATAAGAAACTTTTCTTATGTAACTTTTTATTTTTGGTATACAATAAAGAATTTATCTATCTATCTATCTACGGATACAGGTGTATTATTCTAGCAGGCCAGTTGATTCTCAATACCTCCAACCACATTTCTTACTACTTATTGGAAAGGAATTCTAAACGGCGTCATTGATCTAGTGGTCACAAGTGTGAATGTTGAGCGTCCAGAGTTCTGAAAAAACTGCATTGGGTTTTTATAACAAAAATGCAGCTTAGTGTTCGGAAGTTGATGATGTGAAACCTCAGTGATTTGAAATTCCGGTTCTGTCAGGTTTCTGTCCAATCGGACTATGAGAATTAAAAAGAGGGTGCACCTGTATATGGGCACACACTTATCTACATTATCTACACTAATATTTTATAGAGGTAAAGTTTGTTTGTAGGAGGCAATCTCTTTAAATACTGGTCCGATTGCTAAAATTCTTTCACCTATTGAAAGGTACTTTATTTAAAAAGCTAGTGCACTATAATATCTATATATTGCGTTGGCTTATCTCTGTTAAGATTGATGACCATGATCAACCAAATTCAGTGTACAAATTTAATTACCACAAAAACCTAAAATCGCTCTCGCTCCCCACCCAAACCTGCACCTTAACAACACGGTCCCATCTCCCGGCGGTCGCGGTCGCCTCGCCCAAATGGAATTGAAACTGTGACAATCCAGTTTGCACTTCCCCACTTTTTCTTTACGGCACCTAGATTTGATTGAGTCCGCCTCACTTTGTGCTGACATTCGGAGGGAATCAAACGAATCTAGCTTAGCACTGAGGATCGATAGGAGACAATGGCTTTGTGTGGTTCTATGAGGTTGGTTGTTCATTTTTTTGGAGTATTTGATCATTTTATGATGATTGGTATAGCTAAACAGTAGGTACGCGTGCTGTATCATTAGCATTATTGCTTACCATCAGGTGAGATAGAGGTCAAGCAAAACTATATTATAACAGTGAAAGTGTGTGTATATTTGTTATACGTTCATACTGAAAATGCTGAAGAGATTTGGATGTTTTGCGTTTGGGTAAAATAAATATCTACTAATATAATAATCAGAGCAGTGGTGGCCGAGTGGTAATGGCCCCGACTTACGAGTTGTAGGTCGCGGGTTCGAACCCAGCCAGGCGCATTACTTTGTGTAATTTATTTCATCACCACTGCTCTCAAAACGGTGAAGGAAAACATCGTGAGGAAACCGGCATGTCTTAGAACCAAAAATTCGACGACATGTGACATTCACCAACCCGCACTGGGCCTGCGTTGTGGATTATGGCCCATTCCCTCTCCTAGAAAGGAGGGCTGAGTCCCAGCAGTGGGAACATTAAAAGGCTGATGATGATGATGAATATAATAATCGTCGGTGGGAACCACGTTCCACGTTTGTATAAGGGTCTCTGCTAGTTGAGTTCTTCCCTTCGTACCTATGCCTTCCAAAGGTCCAGGACCTAGTAACCCATAAAAAATATAAACTATGACCTACTTTGTTACGGGCAAAGCAGCTAATAAGAGCAATAAATACATACATATACATACATCAATAAATTAATTCAAATTTTAATAGCAAAACTAATAATAATGATCTACTGTCATGAAGAGACAATCCTGTGTTTCTAGAACGTAAAGGGCAACTGAAGGAGGCCCTCTCGCTCCACCCTAGAAAGCGAGAAGTGCTATTCGATTGAACAATAAACCATTGAAAAGCTTTTAATGTACCGGCCAGGAGGTATCGAATAACTAAACTGATAATTCTCAATCCCTTAATTTATGAGTAAAGTCTTTTGTCTTACAATAAAGCCAGACAGGCAACCAAACAAAACCCATAGTTACGCACCGCACCGATCAATGTCCCGTCTATGTTTGCAGTAACCCAAGAATTTGTTTATTTGCTCAACCCTTACTCTTAGGGTTCTTCTCCACTAAATATATGCGAGGTAGCTAGGCGATACGAGGATTTGCAGCCGCGTGAAAGTACTGTGAAAATATATACTACATATTAGCTTTTGTTCACGGCTTCGCCCGCGTACATCAAATATAGCCTTTGTCCTCCTAGGAACAAAAAAACATAACAACAAACTTTAACTCAAAATAGGTATATTAACGCGTGCAAAGTAAAACAGTATATCTGCAATTTTGCGGTTTTCTAATAATGCATTAACTTAGATAAAAATATTGCACAATCCTCGCCATATTTTTTGCACTTTTAACACCGCAAAAGTTATAAAAGTTATATGTAAAGCTATGAAACGATGTATTAGTTGAGATGTACCAAGATGCGTAACGAAATCTTTTGAAGTGTATGCGTATGCATATCTCGCCTACATCCCCCATACACATCTATCACTTTTTATGTGTATAAAATATATGTTTGGCTCTATTATCCCGTTTCCACCTCCCTAGCTTTTTCCCAACTAGCTTGGTATCGACTTCCAGTCCTACCGGATTCGGTTAATTACCCATGTTTTCATGAAGTGACTGCATATCAGACCTCCACAACCCATTTTGGGCAACACAAACTCTTTGGACAGACTAATAGTCAGAGTTTCTGGTGCAAACTCTTTGGACAGACTAATAGTCAGAGTTTCTGGTGCAAACTCTTTGGACAGACTAATAGTCAGAGTTTCTGGTGCAAACTCTTTGGACAGACTAATAGTCAGAGTTTCTGGTGCAAACTCTTTGGACAGACTAATAGTCAGAGTTTCTGGTGTTTGACTACCTATAACTACTGTCAAAGATCAACGAATTACAACCGGGACCTACGGCTTTATGTGCTTTCCGAGGCACAGGGTGTCTGTAATGTCCTAGATAAACTTACTTTGACAGGTCTATGGTTAGTGGCCCTGACTGCTATGCCAGAGGTCGTGGGTTCCATTCCAACCCAGGACAAATATTTGTGTGATGAGCACAATCATTTGTTCTGTATCTGGGTGTTATTTATCTATAGTATGTATGCATTTAGAAATATATAAGTATGTTTATCAGTTGTCTAGTACTCATAACACAAGCTCTGCTTAGCTTGAGACTAGAGGACGTTGTGTGATAGTTGTGGAATATTATTATTACTTCACCGCGGGCTATTACTTAGGAAAGGAAAATAAAATGATCCTATTAATGGATTTTTCGCTACGCTTCGCTACTCCACACATCTTTGATGGAAAAGCACCCTTATAAACTGGGGACTAGATAAGTTAGCCAGCACTATCTAGTAGGTAGTTGGTATTCTAAGAACGGAGGATGAGACCACGTATTTGCAGGAGGTTATTGATTCAAGTTTAAGTTTTAGAATTTAATATAACTGAAGCCATATGCGGTCATTTTAAATTTAGGAAGTAAAGTAAAATATTGATTTGCTACATCTAAGAAAGAAAAAAGAAGAAAGAAAATATGTTTAGCCAGCTGAACACAACCTGAAAATCCTGTTCAGTTCAAATGTCATACGACTAGTACCAGACGTTGGTTTTCAACACTAGCACTTAGTGAAGACAAAGGTTTGATTAGGCATTGACTTTTCATTCAGAAAAATGCACAGTGCCTATAAAATTTGAAGAATTAACTCTATTTTTCCAAGATCCCATCATCAAATTATGCTGAACTTGATGACCATGGAACATGGAAAGTATACCCTAGCAAACAAAAATAAAATTCTCTATCGTTCAGGTATCTTCGAGTAAATGGCGATCTTACATAAAAAAAAAAACAAAAAAAAAACGATTTCTTTCATTTAAGAACATCCTCCAATTTTGAAATCGGTTAAAAATTACGTTAAAACTTTCAAGAAATAAAAGACCCGTTTCGACATTTGTATTTTGACTACCTAGCAGCTTGTCCAGTGTAGTGTAGCTACTACTAAAATAGCTACTACTACACCAGACCCCTAATTATTATTTTATAGTTTCTTTCAGTTTCGTTCCAAGTTACATTCTAGGGTCTTTCTCAAAAGTCAAAACGGCCCTTTTATTTTTTTACGAGTTTAAGCTCAATTATTCCTCAGTAATAAAATAATATTTCCACAACGATGACACAACGCCGTCTAGTTCCAAGCTAAGCAGAGCTTGTATTATGGATACTTGACAACTGATAAACATATTTATATATTTCTAAATACATATACATCCTTACTAATATTATAAAAGCGAAAGTGAGTTTATTTGTTTGTTTGTTACGTCTTCACGGCTAAATGGTAGAACCGATTTTGATGAAACTTGGTACACGGATAGACCATGTCCTGGAATAGGACATAGGATACTTTTTATCCCGTAAGTATGTTCTCTTGGGATAATTTTCTGCTATTACGCGGGCGAAGCCGCTGGGAGCAGCTAGTTATAGATAAATTACACCCGCAAACAGAACAAATGATCATGCTCATCACACAAACAATTGTCCTGGGTGGGAATCGAACCCACGACCTCCGGCATAGCAGTGAGAGCCACTAACCACTAGACCAACAGGCCAGTCAAAATCAGTATTCTCCACTATCTGACCATCAATAGCTACATATACTAGACAGTATAGGGCATATAGTCATCATCTTCCTGCCCTTGAACGTGTTATTTGGCGTCGGCGCAACACGTTTTCTTCTTCCATTCTATCCTGTCACCCGTCATGCTATCACTAACTTCCTTTTCTTTCATATCGCTCTTCACACAATCCATCCATCTTTTCTTTGGCCTCCCTCTCCCTCTCCACCCATCCACGTGTATACTCATAACTCCTATTAGACAATACTATGCCGCTATAATTAATCAAGACATCGATAAAGACTACTCCCTAACCTCATCATATTTTATTCAAATACAAAAAATACTCCCACTCTTACTTCCAAAGCGAATTCTCTTCCAACTTCCTCAGACAGAAAGGTATTGTAATTCAAAGCCATCCATTATTCCTGCTCATTCAAATTTTTATCAGCATCTCTGAACAATAATTTCAGATAAAATCTACAAGGAACATCTTGAAAAAGTGTCGTAAACATGATTTTTACCGCACAAAGGTAAGGAAAACAATTATGCCCAGCATTGGGATCCGCTATTAAGTGCAGAACACAAACGTATCAGAGCCAGTAATGGCGTGCACTTCAAACAGTGGGGACTCAAAGAAATCATTATTCCACGCTCTTCCTACGCGACCACTTGGAAACGTAGGGTTGGGGTGGTATCGATATTTTGTTACTCTAACTCAGAGTAAAATATTTATTGTTACAGATCTTATTTAGATCATAATCGGAAACCATCATGTTTGTATTAACATTTAGATGCCTTCAAGGTTAGACTCTTAATAAACTAGTACACCTCATCATCAATAGTTGCATCACTGCTTACCAACAGATGGGATCGTAGTCAAGCCTTAATTTTAGTTTTGTTGCAAATAATATCCAAAAATTACCTTAAAAATTTGCATATATACACAAACCATTTATTATAAAGCAGTTAATTTAAATACTTACGTATATGTTTTATCGAGATATATGTATTATACTCAGAGAAACATTCCTACTTGACGATACGTGTCCAAGAGTATCTACTTCAATTAACTAACCAAACTAACAGCCTAACAAGAACCTCCTCGACCAATGGTTAGGCTCTTGACCGTAACAACTATTGGTATGTCTAGTGACCGTTAAGCTTCACTGTGTCACTTGAAGTCAAGTGACTTAAAGTGACAAACTGCATTGTAAATTGAAGCCATATTTATTTATTACATCTCTCAAAGCCTATTAGAATGTTTAATACTTACATTGATTTTTATAGTCACCAAAAACCATTTTTCAATCAATATCGATGAGGACGAAATGTTCTGGAGTAGTGACTACATGACGAAAGACGCAGAGTTGGTTGGAATCCCACAAGCTAGATGACCTAGTGAGGGTCACGAGAATCCGAAGAAGACGAGACTCACAGGACCGGTCGTTATGGTGACACTTAGAGAGGCTTATGTCCAACAGTGCACGTGATTTAGCTGAAATGAATGATGATGTTTACAGTAACTCACAAAAAAAACCATCGATAAAATTTTATCGATATAAAATGTTTCCTCCCATTCCTATAGCAGGTACGGGAGTACTACTAGTAATACTTCAGGAGTTACTGTGGACATCATTAATTCACAGTAACTCACAAAAAAAAACATCGATAAAATTTTATCGATATAAAATTTTTCCTCCCATCCCTACAGCAGGTACGCTCCGCCGCGGGGTAACGAAGCTAATCTGTACTCAAGTGTCGACAATTTGAGGCGTAACAACAGAAAATAAGCAAGACTTGAGCCACGTTGAACTTAATCCGCGGTTTACCCGGAGACTCTATGTAATGAACGGTGTTTATCGAGTCATTATACACAATACCCTTTTAATTTGGGCATTTTGAATAATTTGTGAGTTCTGTTAATGATATGAGTCGTTTTGAAGCATTTGTTTTGTTCTGTTGTCTGTTGGTGTTGTTGTTTTGTTGATCGACTTTTTTTCTGAGGAAGGAAGTCAGTAATTGTCTTCTCGCGCTTAAAGATGGAGGGACTAGAAGTGTCAGACTTTTACTGACTAAAACTCGTACCCGTAAATACCGTCCTTCAGTTGCTTTTTGAAAGAAAAACATTTTATTTGCGAAAAATGACGCAATCGCAAGGAATACGGGCTATATTTCACCGGGACACCACCGCTACCAACAAAATGTATACAGCTCTATAGAGAGTTGTCCACCTGGCGTCTGTTTGGTTGCGCAACCAATTTGGCAGAAAAAAAACCAGTGTGGCGCTCCGTGCTGGTCGCGCCACCACGCTAGTAGCGCCACACTAATTATTAAAGAACTTTATTGTGTCTGGGCTACCTGGCTTTGTATACCTGGACTATGGTATCCATTTCAGTCCTGTACGTCTCGCATCTATCGTATTTCCTCAACCCTTACCCGTTCATTGGTCTACCTTGTAGGAGGCCTTCTAACGTTGTCTAGTACGCGGACGCCACTTCAGAACTATCCGGCCCCAACAGCCAAATATGTTCTGCGAGCAATGTGCCAAAAAACACCAAAAAACTCAACTAAAATTAATAATCTAAACACACAAAACCCATTCAGAATTAAGTAGAAGTCCTTTCAGAACAAAAAACGGGCGCTCTCTAATTCGATATATATTACTCTGGAGCCCAATAAATCATGCGCTCGACTAAAGCAGTGCCGAACCCAGTGCGGTAAGCGACAATATTAAGCTTCCCGTAAAATATTTTTTACCCATAAATTAACCGAATGTAAGCGAGTTTTTCATATGCCAGTTTCGCTAGTACATCGCGAAATTAAACACATAAATTACGAACAGTACAACTTGAGGTGCATATATTCAATTTGGTGTGTTCGCCTTAATCACTTTGTAGGAGTTTGGGAAAGAGACTAGTATTATTGTTGTTTGTTTTAATTTAAATTGTGGAGTAGGTAAATACAAATAAAAAACAATTGTAACAAGGATAGAATAACAATAATCATGACTAGATAAAACTCTCTACCATATTCTCATCGTATTCTTACCACTCAGTTGAAAAACTGTCAGTCATACCAATACTGAGTGGTAACAGCCCCAACTTACGAGTCACGGTCGCGGTTAGTCGAAGTCGAGGGTTCAAACCCAGTCAGGTATCTTACTTTATGTAATTTACTTAATTACCACTGCTCTCACTACGGTCTGTTCCTTTACTCTCCGATGTCCGATGGGACGGCAATGCAACACGACCGCAGAAAGATCAGGCGCAAGACCAAAATCTTTACGCGCTTTCCGAGGCACAGGGTTATCACACCACCAACTTCCAATCTCCAAGCTGCTAAAAAGTGATTCGTAATTGAAAAACCCAATAACACTATTTGCCCGACCCGGGAAGCGAACCCAGGACCCCAAGCTCAGCAGTCGCGCTTGCGGCCACGAAACCAATGCGGCAGTTATTAGAGGCCAATATTATTACTAACTACAAATGCTTATCAAGCCTGCACATTCAGGAATGTAAACAAACACAAATCTAAAATCTTATGTCAATACAATATATAACTGCAACAATAATAAACAATCGTTTACAATTTCCTAAACAGACACGGATTCTTTACTATGTCATTTACGTAAGCGAACTGCAAACACAATTCAAACAAAACATTCTTTCGAGGAAAAATTCGAGAATTGTCAACTAATTTGTAAA
The DNA here is from genome assembly GCA_949319445.1 of Mythimna lalbum. NCBI lineage: Eukaryota > Metazoa > Arthropoda > Insecta > Lepidoptera > Noctuidae > Mythimna > Mythimna lalbum. The sequence continues at coordinate 9,170,823 of OX439357.1, read as the reverse complement.
CAGGGAGAAAATATATCTACATCTACTAAGACCTAACAATCACGAGTCAGTCTGTGAAAATACAGTGAAGTGACAAGTACTAGCTTCAAAATAAACTCATGAAGATCAAACCACACAAAATGTACACCATTTCGTATCATATGAAAGAAATGATACTAAAAAAGAATTATCTAAGACTCGTCATATGTTTTACGTTCGGAATCACCGCTTTGGTGATCATGATACTCCCGCATGTACTGACGAACTCACGAATCCACCACCGCCGACACATCAGGTACGCTACAGATTTAAAATATATACTATTTTGGGGGAAAACTAAATCGCAAAGATCACGCCTAGCACATCATAAACCAGTAGAGTACTTGCCTGGACAGAAAACATTTATTAACCAAAAATGTCCGCATATCAACTGCTATATAACTTATGATAAAGAAACTTTAGCCAATGATGAAGATTTTGATGCAGTAGTGTTTGACATTGACAATGTTCTCAAGATGGATGTCAACTTTCTTAACTTATCGAGGACTCCAGAACAACTATACATATTTCGATCTTCTGAAACACCAGAAAAACATGTGCTATGCGATCACGATTTAGATTATTTCTTCAATATGACTTGGACATATAGATTAGACTCTGATATACCACAACCGTTTCTGGAAATCTATAGCTCAAATAAGACACTCGTTGGACCAAAGAACAACATGAGTTGGGTACAGAGAATGAGAAAAAGTAAAAAGTTTAGCAATAAAATCAGACAGAAGAACAAGGCAGTTGCTTGGATTCTAACGAAATGCAAACTTAAATCAAAACACGCAGATTTTATCAAGGACCTAAGAAATGAATTGAGAGGATACAATTACACGTTAGACATCTATGGTCCATGTTCTCAAAACAAATGCCCTGGGGGTAGTGCAATAAAATGTTACAAGATGGTAGAGAAGGAATATTTCTTTCAGATTGTGTTAGAAGAATATTTGTCAAAAGATTTTGTTACTGAGGTCATGGTTACTGCAATGTCGCACTTAGCTATTCCTATTGTTCTTGGACCTGCTGACTATTCAAAGTAAGTTTCCATTACTTTCTTATTTTTTAAGGCTTTAGATTTTTTTTTTACTGTTGGTAAGCCTGATGGAAAGAGACCATGCATTTGATGATGGCGCTCGCTTGCCTAGAAGTAGCCTATTTGTTTGCAATGACCGATTACTTATTGATTTATTTGTTAAAAAGTTGTTCATTATTTAGCCAAAGTTTGTCCGAGGGTAGTCCGAGGTTTACCGATCAAAGTTTAAATACACAACTCAAGCAATTTAAGCAACTAAGTGCATTTTGCTATTCGCACATGCTCTATCAAATTTTTGTTTTAAAGTGAGCCATCTTTAAATGCAATATATGAAATCGTTTTAAGATACACATTCATTGTGCATGCAACAAAGGAGTGGAATTCTTTGTCGGAATTTATGTTTCCTGATAGCTATAACCCAGGCGTCTTTAATAGATTACTTTTAGGCAAGCATGCTCAATCGTCGGATACGTCATCACTTACCATCAGGTGAGATAGTCGTCAAACGCGAGCGTATTCATAACAAACAATGAGATGATAGTAATAATTAGTCAGATCAGCTTTGACCTACACATTTGTTTCAAATTTATCATTGATGGTGCTTATATTTTCATACTGCCTTTCAGTTTTCTACCTCCTGGCTCCTACATTAACGCCCAAGCTTTCGACATGAAGAAACTAGGAGCTCTGTTTGACTACCTCATCAAAAACCCAGACATGTACGAATTCTTCTTCGATTGGATGAAATACTACTACTACAAAGTACGCTCTAGGTCTCAGGTTTGCGACCTGTGCACTAAACTAAACCAATACAACGGTTCTACTATTGTGAAGTCTGAATTTAGAAAATGGTGGGATCCTGACTATAGAGATGTGTGTCAAAGAAAACGGCTATATAAGCTATTTAACACCGAACCCTGAAAACCTTGTAGATCGTTAATTTTGAAGTTAATAGGTTTTTTAAAGAAGAACAATTTATAAATCTAGACTATTAATATGACTTGAGATGCCATTGTTAATTAGACGCGAATAAGCAATCAAATGTTATCAACCGATACAGCTACTATTTTACAAGCTTTTATTTAGTTTCACCTGTCCCGATGTTTGTCTGTCTTCAAATCTTGCCAATTAGATTTGACCCACTTCCCGGTTACCGATTGAGCTGAAATTTGCATGCCGTGTAAATCAGATGGCAATGCAAAATTGTTATGACATGGAGCTGATCTGATCATGGAACCGGAAGGTGGAAATAGGAACTCAGATACTATCGTGTTTAAGCTTTTTGGAATGGTCTTGATTTGTATTAATTATACAGGTATACCGAGCTATAAAAGCTTGCTATGAAAAAATGATTTTCATTAAAAGCTTGTTAAAGTTACGCAATTGGGTAGTTGACTTAATATTTTTAATTAGGTCACATAATCAGCCTTATTGTGTTATGGAACTCAGGCCTCCTCTCTACGAGAGCTGTAATATAAGTTGTAAGTAAGAATTGTTAGCACTTTGCCATGCTCTATTGCAATTTTTGCTCGACTGTAATATTTTTAATTATAATGTATAAAAAAGTGATTTTTTTTTCTAAATTTCAAATATATAAAACATTTCTCTTAAATCCGCCCGATATTAAGTAACTTAGAAACCTTTTAAATCTGGTGGGAAGTAAAACGGTCAAGTAACAGAAATATGACGTCACCGCCATTGTTACATGCGCACAAAAGAGATGGAGAGATATTCCTGTCACGCTTCCACTCATTATACCAATATTGAAATGCAAATTGCTGCTTTGTTTAATAACTAATTTTGATGATGTTTTCAGAAAATTATTAGTTTCTAAATAATATTTGTTGTTTAGTATAAAATATTGGAAAAATAAACAAGGAACATCCAATTGTGTTGAGGACGTTTATTTAACCGTAAATTTTGGAGTGCACGGAGACACATGTTTTTTATTCAAAGTTTTGACAATGCCATCATTATTTTAAGAATAACATAAACATTTAATTCCTACTATTTCACCAAGGCGGGTTTAATCTGTATGTTGTCTGTCAATGCAAATGTTCACGTGAATCTACACATACAACCCTTAGTGGCAATCTGGTTTGAGATATTGTGTGTTCACGTGAACGTTTGTTGTGTGTTCACGTGCAAATTTATTGTGTGCGTAAACAATTTTCTATGCTCATCGAATGTAAGTGGTATCGAACCATAGATGTAGATTTTGTTTTATTATTTTTATATCTGAACTAGATATTTATACGGTATCTTTAGTAATAGCAATAAAGATCTCTTGATTAAACCATTGTTTTTTTTTTTTGACTGGCCTGTTGGTCTAGTGGTTAGTGGCCCTCACTGCTTTACTAATGGTGGGTTCGATTCCCACCCAGGACCAATGTTTGTGTGATAAGCATGGTCGTTTGTTCTGTGTCTGGGTGTAATTTATCTATAACATGTATTTATTTAGAAATTTATAACTATGTTTATCAGTTGTCTAGTACTCATAACACAAGCTTTGCTTAGCTTCGGGCTAGATGGCGTTGTGTGATAGTTGTGGAATATTATTATTACATTTATTCATTTTGAACACATAACATTTACATTTTCAAATCTTTTTTTAACAATAAAATATTTAAAAAAAATATTAGGTATACATGAAGTGATAAATTATTTTTTATAAAATATAACTGTAAAGTATTTATTAGAAGTATTTTTTCACTTCAGGGACGCAGTCAGAGTAGCTTAGTGTAGTAAAAATATTCTGGATTTTTCTACACTAATAAAATTATAGGTAAAGTTTGTTTTTATGTTTCTTTTTTGTATGTATTAGGTAATCTCTGGAAATACTGGACCTTTTTCTAAATTTTTTTCACTGATTGAAAGCTGCTTTATTCTTGAGTGGCATAGGCTACATTTTATGTACCTACGCATGCGAAGCTGCAGGCAAAAGCTAGTTATAAATATTTCTACCTTCTATTTCTATTATATCTCCCCAAGTGTCATCATAACAACTAGTCCTTTGTATCTGGCATCTACAGGATTCCTGTAACTTCACCAGTCAGGGTTATCCGTCCACCTTGTGGAAAGCACACTAGCTCAGCATCATCAACATTTCTGCCGATATACGTCCACTGTTAGACATAGGCCTGCCCCAAGCGTCGCCACAACGAACGATCCTGTGCGTCTCGCATCCATCGGTTTCCCACAACCTTCACCAGGTCATCAGTCCACCTTGTTGAAGGCCCTCCAACGCTGCGTATTTTTGTTACCCTAGCTTAATTTAACAAAAATGTTCTTCTTATCCAATACAAGAACTCCATTGCCAGTTCTTTTTCCAACAAATACATTTTTCACGGATTTCCTTTCAATTTTGCATTAAAAGGGGCCGATATCAGTCCTTGAGGACACATCTGTGATCGACACTTCCCAACAGAGATTTATTATTGAATACTTTTTAGCTTTCTTATAGCATGAGGCATCCATCTATCTTCTTTACATTTCAATGTTTTGTATGTCTTATTCCGAGTTTATTGTATTGTTATGGTAAACGAAGGCTTTAGGAGGATCGCGTTTATTGAGAAAATATGGTTTTGTATTGGAAATGGGAATAACGTTAGCGTATTGAGGTTATTATTGTAGTTGTAGTATTGAACGAAGTTTGTTGTTCAAATATTATTAAAAACTATTTGTGTGTTGTATTTTTAATTAGATTAACTAGATTATAAGATTTAGTTTTGGTTTGAAAAACTTACATACCTATAACTTGTGACCTTTTAAAATATTTTTGGGAAACAATATAACATGGTGTAAAAACTGTTGGAATCCATTCAGTTACTAATTCTGAACAAACTATATTCAGGTTTCGCATAAACTAAAAATTATATTGTATTTGTATAAATCCCCATCCATAAAATATCAAAATGTGTACAATTACTGGCACAAATATTATTTAATCTTAATTTTAACATTGGGGCCTATATAATAAATTGCAAGCGAGCGAGTCATCCATTACGGCCGCAAATAAATACCACATTACAGGGGAACCATGTCATCTGAAATGAAACGGATTGCCCTGATGAATAATTATATTATCGGTTAAAGATGAGCATGAATACCAGGTCAGCGGGAATGTTCGGAACTGACTTATAAAACTTCAGAAAACTACGAGTACCTGCTGTTCCAGCTCAAAGAAGGACCGAGAAGGAACTCTTCGGGGTGACTGTGGAGTTTCTTCTCGATCCTTTCTTTTTACAGTTCCGTTCCTCAAAAGGAAAAACGGAACCCTTTTAGGATCATTTTGTTGTCCGTCTGTCTGTCTGTCAATACCCTTTTTATCTCGGAAACCCGTAAAGGTATCGAGTTGAAATTAAAACTATTAACTTAGATCTGCGGTCCCTTGAAGCTGGAAAAAAGTCAAACTTCTGAGTTTACGAAATAAAAGATAAGGCCGATTATGTCGCAAAAAACATTTATTTCAACACGCTCAAGGTAATTAAAACTCATAGGGTAGTTTCATAGGACAGGCATATAAAAAATCTAAAAACTGTAAAGTACTTACGTCATTCGCATTCGCCATTCGGCCGATTCGGAAATATTTTTGTAACTCAATTCGGAAATTGAACTGTTTTCATAGGTAAGTTTGAACGGAACCTTCAGTGTGTCCGACTCGCACATGCCAAGGTTTTTTTATTGATTCAATCCTACTAATTTTATAAATGCGAAAGTTTGTATGTATGGATGGATGTATGGATGGATGTATGGATGGATGTATGGATGGATGTATGGATGGATGTATGGATGGATGTATGGATGGATGTATGGATGGATGTATGGATGGATGTATGGATGGATGTATGGATGGATGTATGGATGGATGTATGGATGGATGTATGGATGGATGTATGGATGGATGTATGGATGGATGTATGGATGGATGTATGGATGGATGTATGGATGGATGTATGGATGGATGTATGGATGGATGTATGGATGGATGTATGGATTAATGTATAGATGTTTGTTAATCTTTCACGCAAAAACTACTGAACGGATCTCGATGAAACTTGGTACACGAGTAGACCATGTCCCAGAAAAACACATGGGATTGGACTTTTTATCCTGGGATTATGTACGCGGGTGAAGCCGCGGGCAAAAGCTAGTGTTATTATATTTCTCTGATACTCCTCGTAGTGTCCGTGGATTTTCATCTCGGTTCTTCTACACTAATAATATTATAAAGAAGGAAAATTTGTATTTTTGTGCGTGTGTATGTTTGTAATTAATAAACTCAAAACTACTGAGCCGATTTCAAAAATTTTTTCACCATTGAAAAGCTACATTCACCCTGAGTATATTTATTGCCCGTGCGAAGCCGGGACGGGCCACTAGTCCTTTATAAAATAATTCATATGTAGTATTACTTCAAAACATCGTTAAAAGGTATGAAAGGACAGTGTAGAACAACCAAAAAATACCAGGTCTTAAACACCAACATGGATCTAAATACAAAAGAACTGTCTATAACTACAATCTGCAAGATACTACTTTCTGGCAGGATTACTGCCCTGGGCGCATCGGACGGACATTATTTTGGGAAAGGTGCTCATGGATCTTTATTGCACCCATGGGTCCCAACTGACAGTAAGTGGTTACCGCTGTCTATGGATACCTACAATACATACGCATAACAGGTTTTCGCTGGGTTAGCTTCTTACTGATGATTTCTCGCCATCTGTAGCGGTTCTTAGCGTCATGAAGAACGGCGTGCAATTGGGTGTCCAATATGGAGCGGACATGATCTACCTATCTTGTTTTGGCGTTTGCCATGAACCATGACATTTACAATGAGCTGTTCAAGGTTGTGGCCATGCTATAGGCACTAACACTTTTATGAAATAAATCACTGCTTCGCTTAAATCACAGGAATACTGTCTTCCTATATCTACTGACTTTTCACAGAGATCGCAACTACGAGTACTTCTATCTAAAAATATTATAATCCATCAATACTATGTCCCCAAAACAACGTTAAATCACCGTCACCCTCACGGGATAATATCAGGAGCAGCAACTTTGTGCCCAATCGGTCGCTAGGGATGCAATCAGTTATTTAACGCTATCCACAGTTTCATCCCACACTCCACGGGGCGAGGGGTGAGGGTTGACGCTGAGGGAGGCTTTTGTCATTGCTGTCAAAGATTACTTCCTTGATGTACTCGTATTTGTTTTAATGCTTATTAGCTTCTTTGGGTTGTGAAAATTTAATGAGAAATGAACAAAAATTTGCAGGACCAGGCTTTTTTTAATGGATATTTTAAAGAACCCTTTGCGCTCTAAGCGGAGTTAAAGCAATTGTCAAATTCAGTAATTTGACACTGAGTTGAGTGAAAGACCCCCTTTAATTGTCCTTTGCTTTCCAGAGCCACGGTAACTCTTTAAAAAAGGTCGATGAACGGTGGATGCTCAAAATTGATGCCTTGCAATCGCGAGACAGGATCGTATCTTCGCGATATAAACCACGAAGGAAATGTGTTTCTTAGGATTTGGCACGGTGGTGCAAGAATTGAAGGAATCTGGGGATGCCTTAGCCCAGCCTTGGGATAGTACTCTACTTGCCCTATGGTGAAGAGAGAGGAAGTCTCACTTTAACAAAACAAAAACTACTCTTTGTAGTGTTTCACGTGAGCCAAAAAAGGTTTTTCACGAAACCGTAAGGACCAAGCAGGGCCGAAGCCCACTGGGGCCAAGGGTTCGGTTCTGAAAACGAAACCCGTGGTCTATAAAGGAACATAAAGGGTAAAAAAGGAACATAAGTGTAGTTTTAGTCAGTAAAAGTCTGACACGCACTATCGCTCTGCCCTAGAGAAGTCGTTAGATGATTTCCCACCTCAAAAAAATACATAATAAAACTATATAGCTAAATTTATTTAGCCACAATCAAAAACTAGTTAAACAATTTTCTCTGCACCTTCTCAATTGCTTTTAAAACTAAGTTAAATAGTCGTAGTGATGCTCAAAGTTTATTCGAAGCTACTCAGTGGGCGCAGGTGTTTATTCGTATGCGAACAACGCACGGGTAATAGAACTAGCTAAATGTGCCAGCACTACTACTGGGCCAAATACTGGCTAGGAAATGTTTATGCTAATTTTATTTTAGATTAAGTCTTAATCGGTTTAATACATCTACAGTAATATAATAAAGAGGTAAAGTTTGATTTTTTGTTTGTAGGTTTTTTTTTTTCTCGACGGGGAAAATCATCATTGACAAAACCCGCTCTTGGGCGGAGCGGGAGATAGTGTCAGACTCTTACTGACTAAAAACCCCGCGGCGTTCCTTCTAGCCTTCATACCGGGGCTCTAGTTTCCTTTCGGATAACCCCAACCCCGGTAGGCTTCGACCCAGATGGGCCCCTCCTGTTGCTGACAACTCCTTGAGGCGCGCGGGAACAGTGCGTGCCGTCGACGCCTTGGCTCGGTCCGGACAGTTACCGGACGATCGGACCTATGGATAGCTCGCTGTCCACGAGCCCGCGTCTACGGTGGCTGGAAATCGGGGCTGGAACCCCGGTGGCGGCGGCGGTGAGGGCGCCTGGAGCGGTCGACCTCCTCCTTTGCTAGCATTAGTGCTTCGCAGTAGGAGGCGACCGCCTGCCACTCCTCCTCGCTCCGGACCATGGCCTGAACCAAGGCCCGGCGCGAGAGGTCTCCGCCGCCGATCGCCCCCACGAGGGCACGGCGCTGCTCCGCCCAAGCAGGGCACACCTCTACTGTGTGCTCCACCGTGTCCTCCGGGCGTTCCGCACAGTGGCAGCACCCGGGCGTCTCTTCCGCTCGAATCCGATGCAGGAACCTCCCGAACTTGCCATGTCCGGTGAGGCCCTGCGTCATGCGGAAGGTAAGGACACCGTGAGGTCTTTCCAGCCACGCCTCAAAGAGGGGACTTACCGCCATAATCGTGGCGTGCCCATTTGTTTGTAGGATGTAATCTCTTCCGCATTCATTGAGGGCTAGCCCTTCGTTGGAAATGTTCAGGAGAAAAATTAAGGAGGTGCATCATGACTCACATTTTCACTGTTTTTCATACATCCGCTCATAACTGATTATGACGTTATTACACATCTTTCATTAGATATTTTGGAAACACAGTATCTTGTGGATATTATCTAGGTTTCTAAAGAAGCCAATTTCTAAATTTGTGTGAAACTAATCCAGTAAAAACCTCTGAAAATGTCCTATTTAATTTTGTATGAACTTTGACACTTCATAATTTGCCTAAAAATTAAAAAAGTCAAAAAAGTAATCCTCTAGAGACCTTGCAAATTTTATTAAGATTCTAAATGACGAAAACTTTTTCCAAAAACTTTTAAGGGTTTAAAAAATCAACTATTTCCTGGAGCAAGTTTTGTGAAATTTTCGAGTAAATCTCGGAATTACCGAATACTAACAGAGTTTCCAGGCGTTATCTCTCTTTTTTTGCGTTGCCTTTTCGTCAAACATCGCGTTGGAATGCATTAAATGAAGTAACAAGCTTTTAAACCATTATCGATGTTTACGATAAGCGAGTGGAGAAGGACCCAAAAAAGGAACATTTCCTGTCAACATGACCCATATATATGTTGGTTTATAAATATTTATTTATTGTATATATTATGTTTATGTATAGGGTGCACATATCTGTTCAAAATTTCTTCATTGTGTGGTTTGCTGTCAGAAAACCCACCCAACGAAAAACGCCTACATACATCAACTGTAAATTTTGTAACTGAATGTTTAAATTGTGTGTAAAAAAAAAGAAAGAAAGAATAAAGTCATCTCTGGAAGTACTGGTCCGATTGCTAAATTTTTTTCATTAATAGAAAGCTGCTTTATTCCTGAGTTATGTCACTCAGCAAGAAAGCAGCTTTACCCTAGGTATATTTTATGTACACGGACGAAGCTGCGGGCAAAAGCTAGTACTAGATAACTTGAAAGTTTTCTAAATAAGGCTAGAGTGAATCGGCTTTTAATAGATGTGGTCCTCACCATCAACGATTGCATCACTGCTTACCATCAGGTGGGATCGCAGTCACCCAGCAAACTTAAATGGTGATGGGCAGGGAACATTGCTCGCAAAACAGCTGGCCGTTAGAGCTGAAATGTTCTAGAGAGGCGTTCGCGTACTGGAAGACAGCGTTGTAAGGCTTCCTACAATGTAGACAGATGACCTGGTACGGGTGGTGGGAATCCTAAGGATGCGAGACCGATGCGATGTCCAACAGTGGCCGTCATTTGGCTGAAATGATGATGATGAACTTGAAAGTGGTTTTTTTACCCGACTCTGCAGGTAATGATTTTTGAGTGTGTCTTTGCAGACTCCGTATGATTATAATAAATCTTTGTTACGTTATAATTTCTCTATATGTTATGAAAAATCATTTTGTATACGATATCACCACCGTACAGAATAGATAGCTCCAGACACAAAATAGATAGGTACAGAAGAACATTTATTTATTTATTTAATGCTTTATGCACACAAAGTACAGAGACACATACATAGACACCGCTCATGGACACGATATCTCTACTCAATTCAGATCATTGCGAGCGCGTATGCATCCGCTTGAAACACGTGTTTGTAAACTTTTTTGTAAATGGTTATTTAAATTCAACTGGTAGCTTAAAAATTGATAATTATCGATTTTTAAGCTACCAGTTTTGAGACGTAATTAGTACCTACTACTTGCTTATACTTTGAAAATTTTAACAAACACACAACAGACAGACAACAAAACACACACAACAGACAGACAACAAAACACACACGACAGACGATGTCTCACCTTCCGTCCTGCTCCACGTGCCCGGTTACCTGCTTACGTAAGGACCTAATGACAGCATCAGCGGACGGCATTGCCGTGGCCGATTTCTGGGCTGGGCAAGGAATTTGACTGGTTTTGCCATCGATACGCTAAAAAGAAGAACGTAATACAAGAACAGTTAGGTAGGTAGTTAAGTGCATGACTTTGTGGTCATACAGTAATATTTTTACAATATATATAAGGAATTTATCACCACACTCGAGCGCGCTCGGACAGAGCGGCGCCGACCCTAGAGCGATTGCTGAGCGTAAGTATGAAAAATGAAGTACATACATGAGATTGACTTCTGTACCTATCTGTTTTGTGCTGTGTAGACGCTGCTTTGACGCCGAGGAAACAGCCTGCTGGAACACGAGGCTGTGGCTATTATATTTCTGTGGTGGCTATACAACGTACAAATTCTAGGAACAGTAACATTGCTACACGAAGCCTGCGAAGCTACCAGGAAGCTTTGGATGCACCTAGGCTAATCATGTTAACCAGAACTCCAACGCACGATGGACTGAATAGAGGTCCAGGTGAGTATACCTACTGCTTTTTTACTAGACTTTTTTGAGTTTACTTTTGCAATATTTTTAATATTATTTAAACCACAGCCACCTTTAATTAAAATGATTTATTATTTTAAACAACTCATTTATAGATAGGTTTTTTTAGATAGGTTTATTTCTAGTTTTGTATAGCCTCTTTTTTTAATATGAATAAGAGTCCCACATTAAAAAGGATGATGATGATGAAGAGAACACTGTATATTACACGGATTCATAGATTACTTTCTATTTCGATTCATTTTTATTGTGTTTTTAGGTACGAAATTGACCTAATAATATTATAATATAGAAACATTGAAAAAATAATCATCTTTTAAAAAGAGTACCCTTTTAAAGAGAGATACTTGCAGATTCTTCTCAAAACAAAATTGGAACCATGGAATAGCTTCGAACTTTTTATAAGTGCCTATGTAGACCTCTATGAAATGTACTCGGCCCACCCTTGTGGAACATCAGATACGATTACGTGCTGCGCGGCGACTTCCCTGAAGGGGTCAGCGTGATTTGCTACGCAGATGACACGCTGATTCTAGGGCAGGGAAGGTCGCACCAGGCGGCGGTCGCTCTAGCGACACGCGGGATTGCGATAGCCGTTGGTAGGATCCAGAAGGTGGGTCTCGAGGTGGCGCTGCACAAATCCGAGGCAATGTGCTTCCACGGCCCTCGGCACGCACCACCACCAGACTCCCAACTTACGGTAGGAGGAGTTCGCATCGGCGTCGGGTCGACGACGAAGTATCTGGGACTCGTCCTCGACAGCCGGTGGAATTTCGGAGAACATTTCCAACGTCTGGCTCCCAAACTTCTCGGGGCTGGGGCTGCTCTCAAGCGGCTCCTGCCCAACCTTGGGGGTCCAGACGACTCCTGCCGGAGGCTCTACGCGGGGATCGAAAAAAAAAGGGCCTGTATGAAATAACATGGTTTGATTTGGTTTGCTGCTACTAGGAAATATACATTTCTAATGGAATAAGCTAAGAGAGGGCTGTAGGATAAAACTCAAATCACTTTCGAGAACCACTAGTAGGGGTATTACTGCATCGAGCCCAGGTGCGTGTTAGTTAGTTAACACCTATTCGACGATATATCGTCGATATATCGCCGAATCTCATCGCTATCGCATTGCGATTCAATTACACAATGTGCTTAGTTGTTTATTGCTTATCAGTTTCAGAATGGACACTATAATTTATGAAGTTACTGTGTCATTTAGTTTATCGTTCCGATGGGTACATACGTAGATTTTTTAGGTATATGTTAGTAGTATGTACCATCATAGACACTTCGGCCTGCCCACCATTAAGTTAATTTTTGCTTGCACTCGCAACAAAAACTTCGAAGCGTTTGTTCGGCGTCGCGCTGCAAGATTCAAGCAATTTTAGATCTACACTAGATACACGCCACGCGACGTCGTTCTACGTACAAATCAGACGTGTTACACGTGTGCGTCGTTCTAATGTAGGTCTAGCTTAATTCCACTTGAACCATAACCTATTCATCTTCCCTGAATCCTGCGACCCTATATTTTAATTATCACCTCGCCAGCTACCCAAGGACCTGACCAGGCATAATTCAAATCGCTGGCATAGTGGCGTCCTCTCGCGGCGAGTGTCGTCGAGCCTTCTCGAATATTCATCAGGCTGACTTGATTACTTCGTAAGTATCTTTGTTATGTGGTTAACGACTTGGAAGGTTTCAAGTTTTATCTTTTAGGTGCTATTCGAACTTTAGTTGCAGATTGCAGATGCAGGCAGCCCATGCACGATTGTTTTTCTATGTAGTGGTTTTTCGGTGAAAACCGTTCCGACCGCGACTGCGGCTGCAGGCTGTGAAAATCCTACATCGGTGTATTAGAATTCTCCATATCATGAAATATTACTATTTATGCTAATATGATTATTATGTATGTATGTACATAGGCCTCCTCCAAGCGTCGCCACAATGAACGTTCCTGTGCGTCTCGCATCCATCGGTTTCCCGCAACCTTCACCAGGTCATCAGTCCACCTTGTTGGAGGCCTTCCAACGCTGCGTCTTCCGGTACGCGGTAGCCACTCCAGAACCTTTCGGCCCCAACGGTCTGTTCTGCGAGCAATGTGCCCTGCCCATTGCCACTTAAGTTTGGCAATTCTTTGTGCTATGTCGGCAACTTTAGTTCTCCTGCGGATATCTTCATTCCAAACCTCTTACATCTCTTTAAAAATCCACAAACAGAAATAACTGGAACAAAACAATCAAGTCGACACTCAAAGTTGATGAAACAAAGGTATCTTCGCCCAAGTAGTAAATACTGAAAAATTCATACATTTCGTCAGTACCGTCGGCAAGTCAAGTACTCGCCTGGTTAGCATATCGCAGAGATCGCCTGCTCGAATATTCAACAGCTCTTTGTTGCTGAGTTGCTGACCCTACTTACGTACTACGGTATGGTAATGAATGACGTCACTGTTTGTTTTTGATTCAGTTTGAGGAGATTTTTTTATTTATTGGGATATAAAGGAATTTGTAGAGGCAGGGAGCTTCAGAGAGACTGATAACTAAGTGGGGTAAAATTGACTTGTGACTAAGCAAAGACAAAAGCAAGGTATCTTTTTTTGCCAAATGCCTGACGATACTAAGCTCAATTGGGACATATCTCCACCGTATGCTCCACCATGTCCTCCGAGTGGTTCGCACAATAGTGACACCCGGGCGTTACTTCAGCCTAAACCCGAAACAGATACCTTCTGAACTTGCCATGTCCAGTGAGGACTTGCGTCATCAGGTGAGGATGCTGCGACGCCTCTCCAGCCTCTCCTCAAAGACTTACGATTGTTGCGTACTCTAACAGCATGGGTAGATCTTCAATTTAATTCATGAATCCCCAAGCGACCACCGGTGGCCGCGCATCTATTGTCTTACTATTGTGTCTCTAATTGACGGTATCTGAAGGGTTAAAAGCGGTATAGGAAACAAAGGCCAAGTAACAGTACACAGGCTGGTATTATTATATTAAAAGACTGACTGTCCCTCTTGCTCTATAGCAGAAGAAGTTATTTATTAACCCAACCTAAAAAGTGGGAGGCCTCAAAAATTATCAAAGACTCAGAATCTATGCATTTATTTCAAACAGCGTGTGCCTCGGAAAATACATATTAGGCGTTGGTCCCAGTTGTCATACGCAGATCTTTGTATAAGGCAAAAAAGTCTGATCACCAGTCTATCCAACGAGTATCGTGTGGTCCAGTAACTGGGTTGTGGGGGTCTGATAGGCAGTCGCTCTATGTAAAACACAGATATTCAGCTCCACTTGGTTAGACTGGACCCAAGCTATTTGAGAAAAACCTAAGGATGATAAAACCACTCAGACAGAAAAATAATACTTGCACATTCCAAATCGTAGATCTCTATGGAGAAGAATGTGCAAGAAACTGAATGTATTACAAATATCTCGGTTACTTATGATGTTACCAACATGAACAAGGTATATTATGTTAATTTATTGATCAATAGGACCATTTCTTCTACAAAGTAATATGTCACTGTTCTATACCTTTAAACAAAGACTCAATAGGTGACAAAGGGGTGACCTTTAATAAATAAAGAGCGTCGAAAAGAAAAGAATACCTTTGTCTTCGTAAATATTAAACCAGCCAGGCGTTAAAATATTTCTAGAGCATTTTGTACGCTTCATTGACTGAAAAACATTGATAAGCATTAAAAACCAATCTACCAAGCTTGGAGCACAGGTAGCCAGTTTTTATCAACGGTGCCTCAAGGAGATGTCAGCAAAACTATAGGGGCCCAGCAAGGTCGAATACTACTGGGGCCACGGGTACGCTTCTGGAAGGAAAACCCGGGATCTTGGAACACATGGCAAAGAAGAAGGGAGTCTCAGACGCCCTCCTGGTCCGCTTTGGAGTGGGAGAAGTTATTGGATGATTCTTCAACTAAAGAAAAAGCTGTAGCCACTAGCCAGTTTTTCGGTATTTTATATGATCAATTTTGGAAGGTGTGCGCAGGAATTATATGACTTGATTCCGCCTTTACCTTTCTGCCATCGGACAACCCAACGTACGGCGAGTGTTGTCTCGTCGTTTTGCATTCTAAATTTCCAGTGGTTCTATTTTTGTGTGGCACATTTTTGAAGAGTAGAACCAGACTCCGCACACTTGTGCCACACACGCTGATCTCGGCGCGTTGGTCTCTATACATTTTATAAGGAACGCAACGTGACGACGTTCTACATACAAATCAGGTGTGCTACACGTGTGCGGTCTAATGTAGTTCTAGCTTTAGTCGTAGTAGAAAAGAAAACAAAATCAAATAAAAAACAACCCACATTTTTTAATATTTAGTTTTTTATTATTTAAGGCTATACCTAATTAAATTACCTATTAATCTATATACAAGGACAGATTGTAATAGAATTAGATTTAGACGATTAGGGTGGAATACAAGGGTCCATTCAAATGTACCCTAATCCCTAGAAAAAGATAAAAACATTTGTATATATTATATCTTTATTATCAGTACTAATATTAACAACATCAAATCTCAGCTTGTATGAATTCATTAATTCAATGAGAAATCAACTAAACTGAACCGTATCAAAAGTATACCTTTTTCTTACTTACAACAAATAAAAGAAAGAGAGAGAGCTACTTTGAGAGCTACACAAATTAGTAGTTCTAAATTTAACATAATAGAATATAAATGACAGTGGACAGGGCATTTTGCCCGCAGACCAGATGGTCTATGGGACCAAAAGGTACTAGACTAGCGATCACGTATCAAAAAACTAAGTGCTGGTAAGCCTACCACAAGGTAGACCAACGACCTGGTGAGTCGCGAGAATCCGATGGATGTGAGACGCACAGTAATGCATGAACGATACTACTGTGGTGTGATTCAGTGGTGTTGATGACAATAGACGTGTCTTTCAGCTGAAATGATGATGATATAACATCACATCAGAACTTACGTTAAAAAACAAGTCTCAGAACTGACGTCATAAACAGTGACTGATCATCTTCATATAATTCTAATATACATGGACTTGTCGCCTAACTCCTCGTAAAATGTTTCAGAACAATTTTTTTTTGTGTGTCGTGGCCAGATTAGATCTTGGAGATCGTTTAAAACGTTAAAGTTTGATGATATTTCAATACTCGTTTGACCATTTATTATCATAAAATTTTTAAATCAATGATATGGCCAAACTAAGATTGACATAGCATCAAATGTTAACGTT
This sequence comes from Mythimna lalbum, assembly GCA_949319445.1. Taxonomy (NCBI): domain Eukaryota; kingdom Metazoa; phylum Arthropoda; class Insecta; order Lepidoptera; family Noctuidae; genus Mythimna; species Mythimna lalbum. The sequence continues at coordinate 9,154,126 of OX439357.1, read as the reverse complement.
TAAACGATCTGGCCAGTTTTAATTGGCCATATCATGAAGTGATCAATTCTTAGATCTGGCCCCAACGTGTATATTTGAGTGTATCCCTGGAAGGTTCAAAAACATCGTCGACCACATCATCGCTTACCATCAGGTGAGATGGTGGTCAAACGTGAGCCTATCAATAATAATAAAAAAAATATAATAGGATCCGGTAGCGCTTCAGCTTTCGGGCTGGACAACGTTAGTATATTATAAGTATATATGAATCTCACTATAAATCGATCCTAACAACTCAATGGCAATGAGAACAAAAGTTTTTGTGATATCAACCAGGATGGAACAAGTATTCTACTTGTTCCTTCTTAGTAGAAGAAAAACCATGTTATGTTTGTAATAAGATTGCGTCTTTTTTCTCGTAAATAAACTGTTTTTCTTTCTTTCTTTCTTTCCATAATACAGTAACTAAAACTTAGTTTGATTTAGCACTTGATGCTTAGCAAATTGCCGTATGTTCAGAGGTTCTTTAAGGTAATCATCAATTTGCGAAAGCCTTTCCGCCCCTTTTGGAAGGCATTTCTCTCTTAATGGACCATAGTACCACCAAGACCTGAAGTTGGTGTATGAACTTAATGTTCTGTACTTTTTCTTATCGTTCAGCATCTTGCAGAGCTCACAGTATCCTCTAAATTCTTCTACCTTGTCTATTGTATAGTAGTTCTTCCAGTTGAAGTACTGAAGGTAGACCGTTGGATTCCTTATCGTGTAGTCTAAGAGGGCTGCCAGTTTTTCCTCTGTGTAGAATTGGAAGTTGATGTACGAGTTGTCCGGGAGGAATCTGAGGAGTAACAAAGATTTGTGACTCTAGACGTTAAAAAGAATGGTATAACTTAGTAACGCATGAAACTGCTGAATGAAGTAAAAAAAAGGTAGTCGGTGATCGTTGAATGGACAGAAGAAAAAATCGCGTTACGCTAATGTCAAGTAATGAGACTACTTGGGCAGGTTTGATACGACGGTACGACGTAAGCGAGCACTAAGAGGGGATTGTCTAATATTCACCTGAGGGAATGAAACAGGGATCCAAAGTTTTCATGGAGAAATCTATTTTTACGCGGGCGAAGCCGCTGTCAGGAAGCTAGTATGCTGTACATTCTCTATAAGTCTTGTGGCGAATTTTGAAATATTTACAATAATAATAATATCGTCTAATAATAAATCCTACTAATATTATATTTTTTCATATTATGATGTATGGATGTTTGTTACTCTTTCACGCAAAAACTACTGAACGGATCTCGATGAAACTAGGTACACGAGTAGGCCATATCCCAGAATAACACATAGGATACTTTTTATCCTGGGATTATGTACGCGGGTGAAGTCGCGGGCAAAAGCTGGTATTTAATAAATCCAAAAAAAAAACACAATTCTATAGGCATTCAATAAACAGATAGCCATGGAAAAATGCTTGGTGCTATTGATTATATCATTTAAAATCGAGAAATTATAAATTCACACATCTCTTTATTGGCCACGTGATCAAACTTCTCATTTTATAACTAAGTAATAGGAAAATGAGATAGCCACTAATAATCGCATTTTTTTACAAGTCCAAACAAACGTCGTTAGTCGAAGTGCAAGCGAAGCGAACTCAGAATTGTAGACACCTGGACAGATTTAGGCAAGAAGGTTGAGACAAGAGCGGAGCTTAACCTTCGTGGTTATTTATTTCACAACCAACCTGAAAGTAGCTTGCATAGAAGGTAACTAGTGGCTAAGAATTATCATTTAAACACTTGTCAATTATGGCTGACTTAATAATTTAGAAACCAATAAAAAAGTCTGCTTTCAAATGTAAAGGGATAAATAAAAATAATAGACTTACTTTGTATAATCAGCACCTCCCACCACCACGGGCACTGCACCATGATGGTACCCTTTCAACACTTCGGCCGTCACATAATCTTCTGACATACTCTCTTCAGACGCCAAATAGAAGTAATAATCCTTCTCAATCGCCTTCCAACATCCACCTTTAGGACACTGCTTATATCCACAACCATACACATCAAGAGACAAATTGAATTCTTTCAGTGCTCTGGTTAACTTAGGAAGTAGCACCAGCCTTTTCATTACAAATTCGCAGTTATCTATAATACATGCTATTGCTTTCGTCTTTGTGGTCACTTTTTTAATATCATTCTTCGTAATCGGGTCCGAATGGGTAGTCCATTGCACTTTTCTACTCGGTGCCACAACTTTTCCATTCAGATTCTTCACTTCAATATAAGGACTGAATATATCTGAATAAAATTTGTAAGACCATGTCCAGTTGAAAAAGTTGTCTACATGAATGTTGCATATAGGATGGTCGTCGGCCGCTTTCATTCCGTAAAATACATATTTTTGGCGTTTCGTCCTGTTTTTGGGGAGTTCGTCGTAACCTTTAAATTTCGCCATTAGACTCATATTGAAAACTATAGCGTCAAAGTTTGAGTAATCATCGTTAAGTATAGTTTGGTTCATTGTTATGTAGCAATTGATTTCTGGACAGTTATTCTCAATGAATGCAGCTTGTCCTTCGTACGGCAACCATTTCTTGTGTTTTATTTTGTTCTGTTTCACCCACACCAGTATATACTTGAGATCTTTTTCAAATCTGTCATCAGTATCGTTCAGTATCGTAGTTTGGTGTATATTGAACCGTTCTTGAAACTTTCCCGTTTGAGATACAGCAGTATACGCTGTGTGGAATGAATAAAAAGCCAGAGCCACGTACATAAAAAGCCCAGTAAAGCTGACTATGAAAAATAATTTCGCGAAAGTTTCAGTTCGGGAGACTAAATACATATTTCGTCGGTTGGTTCGCGCCGTGTCTCGTGAACAATGGAGAGAAACGACGGTTTCATCTCGATAAATAAAGATGAATGCATCCGCTGTCTCATTAGATGACGGTGGTAAACAAAAAATTCTTTTGATAACAAATAAACAAAGCGAGTCAGTGCCGTGTACTGTAACTGCTTCGGTGAACAGATTCTTTAGACATTTTGAATTATTGTTCTTAGTCGTGTAAACATTTCAGGTAGCGTCTAGTACTTTATGTTGAAACATCTTTGAAGATTTCGATCCTTGTGTCAGAAAGAGCACTTTTACCTTTCATATATGTTTAAGAACAGTTTAGGCTGTGCGATATCTGTCAGTATTTTTTTCTGAGTAAACTAGTTTCAAACAACCATATAGCACCCACTCCTATTATGATCGGAGACTCTATACTGGAAGTTGTGGACGATAGGTAACGCCCACCTCGGACAGACAATCCTGTTGGGTAGATCTAATTTCGAGAAAAAGGTCAACCGACATCCGACATCCGACTCGGCTAGGCAGCATTTGGGAGGCTGCGCGGTATCTTCTCGTCCAATATACCAGTGTCTCAAGACGAAAGTCCAGTGCGTGTTGCCAGTGATTACATATGGTGACGAAACGTGGTCGCTCACAATGGGCCTCATCAGGAGGCTTAAAGTCACCCAAAGAGCAATGGAAAGGGCTATGCTCGGAGTTTCCTCGCGTGATCGAATCAGAAATGAAGATATCCGCAGGAGAACCAAGGATGCCAACATAGCACGAAGAATCGCCAAATTTAAGCAGCAATGGGCAGGGTACATTGCCCACAGAACAGATGGCCGTTGAAGCCGAAAGGTTCTGGAGTGGCGACCGCGTACCGGAAGACGCATCGTCGAAAGGCCTCTTACAAGCTGGACCGATGAACTGGTGAACGTTGCGGGAATCTGATGGATGCGGGACGCGCAGGATCGATCATTGTGGCAACACTTGGGGGAAGCCTATGTCCAACAGTGGACGTCTACCGGCTGAAATGATGATGATGATAAACAGAAGTACATAATTTGTGAAAATTTTAACCGTCTAGCTAACATGGTTCTTGAGTGTAGCCTGGTGATAGACAGACGAACAGACAGCCAAGTCTTAGTAATAGGGTCCCGTTTACCTATACCCTTTGTTTACGGAATCCTAAAAAGACCTTTTTTTATCTGATATAAACTAGTACTTGACTGCGATCCCACCTGATGGTAAGCAGTAATGTAATCGTTGATGGTGAGGCGCACTAGTTTATTAAGAGCCTATTCACTCTAGCCTTGAAGACGCTTAAATTGTAATCGCTTAAAGTCCGCAGCAGGCAAATTTTTCCTGTCCCTCGATGTACGCGTTATAAATGACGAAGCGAAACGCTTAGTCCGGACCTTAACGTTAGTAAACAATACACTATCTACCTGTATTATTACAGCTAGCTTCACCAATGAGGTTACGAGCGCCGTCAACCATCGGAATGCAAACATTCTCCGTCGAATTCCATAAATGCCGACTGTTCAGAATCCTTGCGGCTACTGTCTTCAAATATTCATCTTAGTTACGTGTCAATTAATTAGTGGAAAGGTATTTTGTGTCCGCAGTGATGGTTAATTAGGAAATGTAAAATGGTCAGAGATATTGGAGGTCCATTGTGAGATGCGATGTGATGTGTACTTTGTATGTTTGTATGACGTGTATTGTGAAGAGATTGATTAAGCAAAAGAGTATTTTTCCTGACTTATAAAATACTCGTAACTATAAGGCACTGTTCCCCATTTTAAGATTAATTTTAAGAGTCACCATTTTAAGTTGTTGCCTAGTAAAATGTTTTTTTAGAACTCAATCTAAGATGGTGACAAAAGAGATGTTGTAGTTAGGGTATCAATTTCAATAGTAGTAAAAACAACAATCAAGTGCGTGTCAGATTCGCACACCGAGGGTTCCGTACAAACTTACATAAAGTACCCAAAAGGTTTTGAATTCTTTGCGGCTATCAACTTGCAGGGCTCAAACAGCTCTATCTTGAGATTGTGTTGAGTTTTTCGCTGGCCAAGGTGTAACAGAACTTTTTTTCTCTGAGATAGAAAATCACCCTATTACTTATTCCGCCCACTAACACCTTTATATTTCCAGTTCCCCTTTGCGTTCTAAGACCACGAGTATCCCTTTCATACTTTGAAAGCATCTGCTGCTTGGCCCTACGGTTTGCTGACATCTCTTTGAGGCGCTCGTGGAAAGCCACGCGGCATCGACGACTCGCCTTCTGGTCCTTTTATATGAGAAAACTTAAGCTTAAGCTTTCTACTTATTTTGAACGTGAATACATATGTAGACATATATGGATATTCGGCACCTGCAACTGAATTTTGAACATATTTTATATGAAACTAACTACAGTTATGGCTCCGTATTGACACGTCTTCGCTTGTCACGTGCGTAAAAGGGGTATATTTTTATGGAATACGTAATTTTGTTTGACTTCATACGCGGTGTCCATATTTGCCGAAGACTCGACGTCCTACATGCAAAGAGACTGGTTGGTTTCCAATGTTTGATGTGGCACGAGATTCGTGTAGGTGGCGAGGCCAGAGGAAGAATGTACGAAATATTTTAAGTAATAAAGCTACAATGAAGCTAGAACTATATAAGACCGACGCACACGTGTAACACGCCTGATTTGTACGTAGAACGACGTCGCGTGGCTTGGATCAAGTGTAGTTCTACAAGTCTAGTTTCCATATAAAAAAAAGACCGACGCGCCTAGTTCGGCATGTGTGTCACACGTGTGCGCAGTGCAGTTCTAGCTTTATGTTTAACAGAACTACCGTTTATTGTCGCTTACAAAACATAACTAGTCTTGCTATGGAATATACAATATGCCATAAAAATTACAAATAGTAAACAATCCAAGTCTCGCAGCTCAGTTCTACCGTAAAAAGTTGTGAGAGACTTGTAACACCAAGTCAATTACAATTTATTCAGTCCTTTTATAGTGACCAGATCAATATTAAAAATATTTTATGTTATAAATAAATAGATACAACGTGGTAATGCAGCCAGTCATTTGGGTACACTTCCAGTCGACAGCGATGCGGAGGAATTTTTTGACGCCATATTTTAGGTAAAAGTTATTGTGTATATATAGTTTTAATTAGTTAAGTGTTTTTATTATTCATGACTTTCTATACATACTCGTATAATAAATAGATTGACTTTTTTTTTCTGTCGACGGGGAAAATTATCATTGACGAAACCCGCTCTTGGGTGGAGGGGGAGACGTCCCGTTCCTTCTTGCCTTCATACCGGGGCTCTAGTTTCCTTTCGAATAACCCCGACCCCGGTAGGCTTCGACCCAGATGGGCCCCTCCTGTTGCTGACAACTCCTAGAGGCGCGCGGGAACAGTGCGCGCCGTCGACGCCTTGGAAATAGATTGACTTGGTAATCGCATGAAAACAAAATGTATGCCACCTACATATTATATTTATTTAGATCGTTTAGTCCCCAGTTTCCACAGCGTTGCCTCAACTTAAATAGTTAGTAATAGCTAGTTATAGGTTACCATAATATGTATATAGGTACTCTTGATGCTTTCACAATTGAAGTTTTCAGATAAAACAGTAAGATCTAATAGAGAACTATTCAACTAAAATTTTTGTTTTTTACTAGTTTTTGCTAAGTAGTATATCGGTGAAACTGACAATAGATTCACGTACTCTGCAATATTAGTAAAAAAATAATGTTGCCTTCATGGCAGATTAAAAGGACTAAAATGAAAGCAATGAAAGCTATTTGAACAAATTGACTATTCAATCACAACATGGACGTTTTCAGCCATTCAGACAAAAAAATATATATTGAGAATACATCTTAAACTCAATGGAAACACACACTGTCTCTAACGAAACAGGTCTTAGCAAATAGAGGGAGACATCGGCTGATAGAAAAATTTTCTCGAGAGCTTTTTGGCTGCGAACAGACAGACAGACGGATCTCTTTGAGAGGTCTCAACGGAACATTTTATGTTTGGCATAAAGAAAAAGGACAAATAGCGTCCCCGCGTGCCTTTGAAGACGATTCGCTGGGCGAATATTTTGTGGTACTGTTCTTTTTGTGGAACGGAGTATTTTGAACTGTTATTGATTTTTAAGTTATTTAAACTCAGTCACTTGTAAGTTAATATGTGATCGTAGCTAAGTGTCATTTGACTTTTACATAATTGACATTAAAAAACAAATACCTGTTGCATTTAGATTTAACAGCAGTACTCCATATACGATCGATGATTCGATGATCGACGACTCTCAGAGTGTTGTAACCTTGCATTAAGATAGGTAATGCCCCGTTTACACGTTGGCCCAGCCTCTGCCAATCGCCATCCCTAGTGATTGATCGATTGGCCGAGCCTGGGCCCACGTGTAAACAGGGCATAAAATTGCCAAGGAAGCACAAGGTTTACCTGAAACGCACGTCATACTATAAAATTGTTTACTAGCTTACAAATGACGATTCTTTTACACCTTTACGCATGTTCAAATTTGTAAACAAAGAAGAGGAGTTTTGAACACTGAGATCTGTAAAATAAACATTAACAAAAAAATCTTCTATCATAAAAAGTAATCATCATCTTAAAAATGTCTTAAAATTACACTTAGTATTACACACAATTTATATTTGTTAGTAAAAGTGATATAAAATAGGTGTTATTAAAACAGTACGACCAGGCACGAAAATATGTTTCCTACCTAATTACCCTTCGCACAAGACGGCTAATATTTGGCGTATAGCTCTCCACCACCGCTCTCAGGACATGCAATTACATGTTATATACACCTAGCCCAAATCGATCGAATACCCGAAACTTTTACATAACTCAAAAATACCTTAACCACCTCTACGAGTATGTGTCCATTTGAAACTATAAAACAGATAAACTTCAACATTCAACTGTCTGGCAATAAAATGTACCTACGTTGTATTCGAGTCCGTAGCAACCATAGAGCATAGTTGCGCCAAGACCCGGCAGCGTCTAAAGACGGGAGTATAACCGAAATCAATGGCGCTAAGAGCGTTGAGCGTTGAGCGTTGAGAACCTACTGAAACTACAATGACTTAATTTCGCTTAAAAGATAGTGTCAGGGAGGCGTTGTTTGTAAACATTCAAAAATAGGCGAAAAAAAAAGCAAGGTGGCGATGACGTTAATTTAGATTTAGATTGCGAGTAAAAATTTATAAAGCCCTAAATGTGATGAACATAGATAAGTAAACTGGTAGTTTTCAGAAACGCTACTTGTCCTGTTGCACCCCCTTGCTAAAGTATACTTTGGTCCATATTCATAATCAATCAACAGATTGACAATATAGCCTGATATTTTTTGCATCGAGGGTTTTTTTTTCGTCATGACGACTCACGTTACAGCTACGTGAAAGTTTTTCAAACTGACTTGAAATATATGTTACATAAAACGCTTGGCTTTACCCGCACAAAATCTCACAAATGAAAACTCACAAGTGTTTTTTAGTCAGTAAAAGTCTCACACGTCGGCCCGCTTCACTCTAGAATGGAAAAAGTCATTGGCTGATATCCCACCTCAAAGAAAGGCTTCTTTCTTTAATTCTTTATCTATACTTATAATAAATCTGTAGAGAGGTCAATTCTGTACATGAAATATATTTCCAAAATAACTATCAGGGGGTGATTAGTGATCGATACTGATGCCAAAAATGCAAACAGTAAAATTTTTGTCTGTCTGTCTGTCTGTCTGTCTGTCTGTCTGTCTGTCTGTCTGTATGTTCTTTATAGAAACAAAAACTACGCGATGGATTTTAACGAAACTTGGTACAATCATTCTTCATACTCCTGGGCAGGTTATAGTATACTTTTCATCACGCTACGATCAATGGGAGCAGAGCAGTGAAGGGAAATGTTGGGGAAACGAGAAAAATTACTCCATTTTTTAAGCTTCCGTCGCGTTTGCAGCCTTAATGGTTAAAGCTACACAGAAATCATGTATAACGGAAATGTTCTCCTTAAAATTATATAAAAAATATCCCAAGACATCATATGTCTATCTTTTATGGTTGACTCACAATAACACATGTAACTCCCGATAGATTAGCAGTTCGGAGCTTTCTGTTTATTTTTGTCTATGGCACCAAGGTGTGTGCACACTGTCACGCGCGTAAGTGGAAGGGAGAGATCTGGAACGTCTCGAATCGTCTCGCGCATCACGTTGTTTTCCAGTCTCTTAGAATTCGACACCAGACGTTTCAAATCTTTGATTTTGACGACTCCGTTGTCGCTGGCATAAGCAACAGGATCCGCGTACGAAGTCGCTGGCAGAAGCTAGTTATACATAAAAACATAATATAATATATGGAGCAGACAGTTTATGTACAAAGACTTAACTCAGCAATGAGTTTTCTCTCAGCAAACCTTTGATTTTCCTTATTTTTTAATAGAAAAACTTTTGACACTGCTTTTACCAGCGGCCACCGAGTCAGTTCCAAGCTCTGTGGCCATATCGTTTGTCATTCGCGAACATTGTTTCGGAAACAACCGATAGGATGTGTTATAAATGACGTTTCGGATGCTCGCACAGCCCTTTGCTTTTTATTCTGTTCCCAAATAAATTGTGAATTGGTTTATCAACGGGTTGCTATCCGGCGGATATATTTTTTGAGAGATTTACGAGTATCGGTTTTGTCGTTTCCTTTACAGTTTACAGGTGTTATTGCTATTGGATATTTTTATGATTGTCCTATTTGACTTATTTTCATACCAACTTACTTCCGAAAACACTTAGGGCTATATTTCATCGAGACACCATAGCGGCGCCTTTACAATTAAAATGAATGAATCTACTGAAATTCATATAAATATTATAAAAGTGAATGTATTTTTGACTGTCTGTTTATTTGATATGTTTCCACACAGTTTATAAAGACTAGTTTAGTGGCTTAAGTATTTCACACCGCAAATTTTAATCCAGAGAGACCGGTATAACCTATGTCCTACAAAATACACATACTACAGCTACATAGGATATATTTTACTAACAAAATTTGCAGATGAATCTGTGGGAAGAAGCTAATATTTCGTATTATAAAGAAAAGAGTGCCTAGTACGAGTTGGTATCACGTTAATGCTATAGTTTGTGACGTTCGGCGCTCTGATTGGCCCGCTCCTAGCTCACAACCAATAAGAGATCGAAAAGGCGGTAAATGTTTCGATAGCGTTAACATAAATACCACTCACACAAGGGTATCTACTTGATCACAACTACATGCTGTTAAATAAAACAATATATCCTTGAAAAAAGCTCTACTAATCACTATTTATCAAAGCAATAAACCAAGTTAAAACAACGTTTAAATAAACCAAAGATTTACCCAGTGAATGACGACGAGTAAAAAAAAGAACTGGATAATAAGCATGCAGCCTACCTGAGGGGGAGTTACTCCAAACTTGGAGGAATGAGGCAAAATCGAAGTTCTGGAGGCAAGTTTAAAAAGTCTAATTTTCCTTCATACGCGACTGGAGTACAGGAGGCTACGGTGCCGTCGGCAGAAAGAATAGTGTGGATATATCTAAATATTTCAATAATAAAGTTTTGATATGATTTATGGCTATTTTGTTTTTTTATTCACTATACGTAAGAAGAAAGATTTAATGTACCAGGAATTGTATTAACGTGATGATAATGGTTTTAAAGCAAGAAGGTAGACGATCGTATAAAACAAAGGTGATATGGCTAGATAGGAAATGAATGACGAACAAAAGATTAACTTAGATTCGAGTTATAATAATGTTTATTGAGAAAGACTTCTGTCTAGATTGGAACACGAGTTAAGGAACTCAATGGAATTAGGCAGGACCATGAAGCAACTGGTTATTTGCTTCATGGGGAAGACACTTATCAAGACATGGTGACGATAGGTGAGTAAAAAACAAAGAAAAAAAAGAAAGAATAAAATAAATCCTTATCCTTACAACAAGCTTAATAGCACAAAGTCTCCCACCGTATTTGTCTAGCTCTCTGTTTGCGATAAACTCAAAAGGTACTGAACGGATTTTCATACAGTTTTTACCAATATACAGAGTGATTCATAAGAAAGATCTAGGCGTACGACTATAACGTACGCATATTATAGTACAGAAAAGCCAAGAATTTCAAAGATTTCTAACACATGTGTGGAAGCTGGGGCAGGTTGCTAGTGAATAATACGAGTAAGCAAATTTCGAGTCATATCCATGCTAAGCTCTCTTCCAGGTAGCTCGCAACATCAGGCTATGCTATAATAAGGCAAAGTTGGCGATCTTACTAGTGAGATTTTCTCCCAATCATAACTTTCAAAGAAAAAGAAAATGTGCCGTAGAATTGCATCTAATATTTTATAATATTAACTTTTCCTTTCGCTGTGATGTGTTCTGTTGAGGAGGCCAATAAAAACAGACTAAGAAATTATAGAAATACTGTTTTTTTTTTGTATTGATTCTATATTTACTAACATTATGAAGAGGAAAGATTTGTAGGTATGTTTTTCTTCTTCTTCTTTTTTTGTCTATGGGCTAAATTTTATTATTTTTCTGACCAGTACAATTCTGTTATTGGCTTCGTATTAATCCTAAGCCTATAGGAAAAGGCTAATCTCAGAGTTTACTTTCGTGATTACATCAGAAATGAAGATGTCCGCAGGAAAACCAAGGTTACCGACCTAGCTAGGTGGCTAGCTAGGTGGGGAGGGCACTTTGCTCGCAGAACATATGGTTGATGGGGACGACAGGGTCTGGAGTGGCAAACACTGGTAGACGCAGCGTTGAAAGCCCCCCACAAGGTGGACCGATGACCTGGTGAGGGTCGCGGGAATCCGATGGATGCGAGACGCACAGGACCGCTCATTGTGGTGAAGCTTAGGGGAGGTATACTATATGTCCAGCAGTGGACGTCTTTCGGCTGAAATGATGATGATGATTAATTCTAAAAAGTACAGGTGGTTATGCAGGATGGGCAGCATAGCTGGTGACGCATGTTCTGTACAGCGGCTCCATATTAGTATTATGTAAGAGAAGGGTAGAGGAAGCCCCATTTTGCAAGATTGTTTTTGCATTCAAACTCATTTGTATGTGTCTTTGTTCGTTATGAATAAATTCAAAAACATCTGGACCAATTTTAAAAACTCTTGTAGTAAAAGTAGTATTCTCGCTAGTAAAATGCTACTTCTACTAAATGACATAGGCTGACATAATACATATAAATGACTAACACAATCTTAGTTTTAGTGTTTGCGAAACCTGAAACCCGTGTCTAGTATTTTTATGTACAGAATCTATGTACAAAATTTCAAAACCGTATCATGAAATATCACAAAGTTATAAGCCTGTTATGTCAGCAAAAATACATAGTCACCGGCCATCCAGGCGACTGAGGGGTTGTTTTCCACATGCATCCAGCTCTTTGCTGGTGCCTAATACCCGCTATGACTTGCTGTGTATCTGTGTTGTACTTAGAATCGGTGGGGTCCAACTTGTAACCTTTTTAAATATTTTTGGGAAAAAGTATAACATGATGTAAAAACTATTGGAGTCCATTCAGTTACTGATTCTGAACAAACTATATTCAGGCGAAACCTGAATATAGTTTGTTCACTTAGGCTTAGGCCTCCCCCAAGTGTCACCACAGTCATCGGTCCTGTGCGTCTGGCATCCATCGGATTCCCGCAACCGTTAGCAGGTAATCGGACAACCTTGTAGAAGCTTTCCAACGCTGCGTATTCTGGTATGGTTCTGCAAGCAATCTGTCCTACTCATTGCCACTTAAGTTTGGCGATGATGTTTAACCCAGTAGTGAAATAAAAAAACAACACAATAACACACGATTTTAATATAAAAATTGCGTGTAAAGTATTAAATGCACAGCGCGGTAGGTGCGCCATAAATCGTCAGAACATCTTCGCGTCGCGCACCAATTAGTACAAGATGGCGCCTCGCAACACTCGCGGGATGGCGCTATGGGAGACGGAACTAGCGGACGTAAGGAAGGCAGGGAATTAAAATATCTTATACCGAAGAAGTCTTCTCAGAGATAAAACAAAGAAGTTGACAGATTTTTAGAAGATACCCCGATTTCTCCATGGGTTGCGCGAAAGTGAACCCTGGGGCCCTGAAACGAAGGCAAAGTAGAAACAGGAGTGGGTTTTAGTCAGTAAAAGACTGACACGCAGGTTAGTCACTGGATGAAATCTCACCTAAGAAAAAAAACCCTGACTTCTGATATGGGATAAACCAGTCATACATACCCTGTTGTTGTTGTTGTAACGCGCCCTTACTTGCAAAACTAAGACATCGAATTAATACATATAATATACAATATAAATAATTAGCATTGTTTGGTTATTGGCAAAACGAACATGTTAAGTAAGGAATATGAACGGATTAAGATTTGGAACTTGGTGCCATAGTGACTTTTATTTGGCTCAAAATTACCAATCCAACGATATAACACAATAGCTATTGGAAGATGGGCCCAGAATTCATAGAAACCCTGGCATCATTATTTATTATTTTTAAATAAATGAATTAAAATGATTGAAATAAATGAATTTGAAATAAGAACAACGCTTTCATAATTCACAGGAACCTTTTACCTCGAAATCTCATTCGTTCTAAATTCACACTCTTTATTTCAATTAACAGTTAAATAGTATTACTGTTTGCTATTGCATGAAACCATTCTAACTGTTGGGTTGGCGGCGAGACTAGTTTTTAACGAATGCTATGAAAGCGTTAATTACTTTTGCAGTAATTAATATGATTTAAAGATCTCTGAAAAATAGATTATACATATGTAGGTATGCAGGTTAGCTTTCAAGTTGGATCTTATCTGTTCCCGGAAGGATAATAAGAAAAACTCAGAACCTTAAAGTCTTCTCAACCTTGATTTGGTGCGGGCTTGCGGACGGCGGGCCATAGGTAGCTCGCTGTCCGACCCTCCGTTAACTGTTCGGACCAAGCCCAAGACATCGACGGCGCGGACGTCGCGCGCCTCAAGGAGTTGTCAGCAACATCAGGGGCCCAGCTGGCCTACTGGGGCCAGGGTTATCTGGAAAGAAGCTCGAGTCCCGGTATGAAGAGGCTAGAAGGAACGGGGTGGGTTTTTAGTCAGTAAGAGTCTGACACTATCTCCGGCTTCATCCAAGAGCGGGGGGTGTCATTGGATGATTTTTGCCCACTAAACAAAAATCCTGGTTTTGGTCTTCGTCACAATTATTATATTTTAAGTACTCTTTTTAGAGTTTCGTGCCTCAAAAGGAAACAACGGAACTTTTATAGGTTCACTTTGTTGTCCGTCTGTCTGTCCCTTTTTCTCAAAAACACGTTGAGGTTTTGTGTTGAATTTAAAAACATATACCCTGAGTATTAGCGGTTCCTTGAAGTTGAAAAAAAAAAAGTTAACGAAAAACAACTTTGGTTATATCGCAAAAAAAAACCTATTTCGACACGCTTACGACTACATAATATCTATATCTAATATTTATATCATGTAGTCTGTAAAAATCAGACAGACAAAAAGACAGATTTATGTCCCGTCTTTCAGCTATAGGTACTAGGCAAGCATGTATTGTAGGTGTTTTGCTTCAATCCTTTGAGACAGTGGAGCCACGTTCGACCTGATTGATTACGTCGAACCATACTGACGGGTGCACAGAGGGAAGAAGACAGAAGATTCAGTCTGACAGATCTTTTAGATGTACGATCTAGTGCCTTACCATGACGTGTTAAAATCTCAGGCGTGCGAGAGAGAAAAAGTGATGAAACTGTACACCCTATGAAGCTCCATCTTTTTAGCAATTCAGTTTAGGTCGTAAAATGGATCGCTTTAAGCGCTATCTAATTTAGTAATACTCACGTACACTACAAACAAAAAATACTAAGCTAACGGGTTTAGCGCTCAGCGTTTTCGCTAAATAATGCGGAACTGAGAAATGGACAAATTGGTGAGACTCACAGATATTGTGGCACTTTACTGTCTGTTCCGCATCTTTCCAAACTGGCGACCCGGGCGTGACTTTGACCAGCTCCTCTAGCCAAGTTACAACCGTTTCGCTTGCATCGAACGCTTCTCTTTGTTCTGACCACATGACTGAGCGTTGAGATGGCGTTATTCCCGTACATTTGAAGCTTCCTAATAGCGTTAACTATAGCAGATTAGCAACTTGGCTAGGGGTGCTGATCAAACAAAAATTTGTCAGGTCGGAGTGTCCTCTCTTTTCAACGCAGTTATGGAGGAATTCACACTCTGATCCGTATCTCTCTCTCTCTCTAATTTTAATAAATCTGTAGAAGTTTTTAGTTGTGCACGCATGACGTAAAATGTACGAAATCGATGTAGATAACTTTTATACATTAAAATTGTGTAACTTCAAATATCATTTAGACTTTGTTTCGTCGCAATCGGTTGACCGCATCGAAACATATACTACATTCATTGACTGTTCGCCGGCTCAGCTAGTTCATCATACATTTTTCCCATTCTATGATAGCCAACCTCATCATGGCTTACAGCCACTCTATGGTCAACCTATGGCCCTTCTGCCGCTACCCCCCACACTGCCCAACATCCGTATTCCAATAGCATATGTAATATATCGCAGTGCAAGGATTAGGCCACAAGCTATCAGGTTGATGCATTGCAGCCATTGTATTGCTCGAGAATCGGCGTGGCAGTGCATGGAACAAAGGTGTCTTACTGGCATAGATTATACGCAGTAGAACCTACCGCGATTGTCTATGGCCGTCCGTCTTGGGACACACGGAGGAATTCTTAAGTTAACGTGTTGGTAACATATCAACACATAACGTCTATGGTCAACTCTAACTTCCTAAAAATGGTATCTCTAGTCATATAGGTGCATCAGTAGTGGGGCTGCCACTAACTGAGAAAGATGCGTTTTAAATTTTTGTTTTTTAAACTTGTAATTACTTCTGCATTGTGGGTGCGTTCAGAAACATGTAAGGGCCTGTGTAAACCACGTTTTTTAAACGCACCGTTTATAAACGTGCGACGACTGCGCGCTTTTATCCTATTAAAGGTCAACAGGCTGCGTTTGACTCGCATGCATATCGCGTCTGTATCGCTACAAACGCGCGTCTACAGCGCGTCTCAAAACCTTGGTGAGGACTAGGGCTAAAACTCACAACTCTCTATTGTTCATACAAATATTTGTTCTGTAAGAACTGAACCCACGATACGCAACGCAGCAGTCAATCATTCGACTACTGCACCAATTGTGCCGTCAAATTTTATTGAAGTTATAAGATTTCTATGAAATTCTTTTCTCGATTTATTGTGACGTCACGCCATCTCCACACACAGGCTTCCACAAATAGGCTTAATATCTAATACGTGAGCTCTTTTAAGGTAGAACTACACTGCGCACACGAGGGCTACACCTACGACGATCTGGACACGTCGGTCTCCATACATTTTACATGGAAACTAGACTTGTAGAGCTACATTAGATCCACGCCACACGACGTCGTTCTACGTACAAATCAGTCGTGGTCCACGTGTGCGTCGTCGGTCTAATGTACCTAGTTCTTACTTTATACTTCTATTTATTTATTTTCTCGTTCGCCCGTAGAAAAGGCAGGCATCGATCTATAGACCATTCAGCCTCTTTATACTTCTAACTAATGTCTTTTTGGCATAACATGGGAAGAATGACAGCAGGATGACGTTAAGATGAGAGAAAAAGATGGGTAGCTGTCATTATATGAATCTGACAGCTGTCACCCGCACCATCATACAGCAATTCTAGTGTAGTTCACCAAAATGCTCACTAATCCCCCTCTCCGTATGTTCAAGTAAAAAGGGGGGCACCTCAGAGAGGGGGGTTGTAGTGAGCATATCAATCTGTCTATTGACAACTGCATTATTCAAGTGTTAAGGAGCTCAACGGCTGACTTAGATGGGTATACATATCAGATATACATTATGTACGTATATATTAGCTATGCTGCTGTCACAGGAATTTATGGCTTTAGAATTACGTGAGGTGTGTGGTTCTATTGTCATAATAATTATGAAATTAATGTGCGTTGTTCGTCGCGTTCCTCAAAAAAACAATCAGTAAAATTGACTGAGTTTTATACATTGCTTGCCAATATTACAGAACTAGTTTTTACCCGCGGCTTCGCCCGCGTTTATTAATATACTTTAGTCTCCCTCCCCCTTTTCTCACATTTAAAAAAAAATTAGCCTATGTCCGTCCAAAGATTCCAACTATCCCTGTACCAAAATTCATCAAAATCGGTTTTGCCGTTTAAGCGTGAAGACGTAACAAACAAATAAACAAACAAACTCACTTTCGCTTTTATAATATTAGTAACGTTTTGAGCGCAGTTCATAGCCGAGTGGTAATAGCCCCGACTCGAGTTGAAGGTCGAGAGTTCGAACCCAACCAGGCGCAACACTTTCTGTAGCTCGCGTGGTGGATTACGGCCCTTTCCTTCTCCCAGAGATGAGGCCTGAGTCCCAGCAGTGGGAGCATAATAAAGGCTGATAATGATGATGACGATAACAGGCTTGATGATGATTATAGGATTGCACGAAGGAGTTACCGCTGCCCTGGCACGCAGACAGCAACTGAAGGAACTCAGTGGGTTTTAGTCAATAAGCAGGAGTCACTGGGTGATTTTTCACTAAAAAAAATGATGCATAATCTATTTATAATTTTTACGACACAACGATTTTCAAACTGAGAAAAAAAATCACCACAACACGACGAAAAATATTTCTAATCTTACCAAAAGAATATCAACAAAATATCCTCCCAACTCACAATTCATAGCTTATATAATTTATCAAAGCAATCTTACAAAAGGGTACAAAATAAAATCCAAGTAACACGAATGGAGTCCCCGATGTAGACTCGATTCAAAGACGTGTTCCCGCGAACGTGCAAGTCCATAGACACGCCGTGAAAGCGTGACATTCATAGAGTATAGAGGTATGAGTTGGTACAGTCTACACTGATTTATAAAAGGATTATGGGTAAGGATTTTTTTTATGTAATACTTTGGTTTATTTAAAAAAAGTTCAGGAAGTTGTAATTTTTTTTTTCAGTTCTATGCAGTTTTACTATTAACTTCATTATACAATTCTTCGATCCTGCTGGGCTTCTAAGATTTGCTGACATCTCCTTGAGGCGCGTGTAAAACTCTAAACGCCTACTTGGGCTTGGTCCGGACGGTTACCAAGTTACCGGACGGCGTGCTACACATTGCGCGCCGTCGTGTTAGGTAAAGTTATACCTTATGAGAAAACTTGATTTCTATTTAGTGAAAAGCAAAGAAACAAAACCATAAACATTTTGCTATTTATTTTTTGAAGTCTGGTATTTGTTTGTAAAAAAGGTTAAGGAACCCGAATGTTAATTTAGGGTCGTTCTATTTCCGTATTTCCGTTTTGAAATTAATTATAAACGTAAGCGGGTTAATAACCGCTATACATACTTGCGTCTGAGTAACGCTCGCATATATCTACTAAAAAATTATTTATTTATTTATTTATTATTATTTATTTAGTACAGCAAAATAGCCATTAATACTAAATTATGTTTAAAACCTTTCACTCTGTCTTCTCACAGAATCGCAAACTTTCTAATAATATCGTCTTCCAAGCATCAGCAAACAAATCCAATCCAGAGTTGGTCTCCACGAGCGCGTTGAGCATCGTTAGCATACGCGGTATAGGGGAGGTGGATCTAGCTACAGTGCGACAGAATGGGACATTAAATAGTTTATGTTTTCTAGAGCGAATAATTGACACAACTCCGCATGCAAATCGGACGCCTCAGTGTAACCATTAATAATTTTGTAAGCTGTTGTAATTTGACCCACAGCCCGCCTAACCTTTAATGAGTTGCAATTTAAGCATCCTAAGATGAACTTAGTAGGATACATAAATGGGTAATATCCAAATAATCGTTTATAAAGGTACCATAGAAAAGCTTTTTGAACTTTGGGAAAAATGGGAAAGATCAAAAGAAGTAAGAAGAAACGCCGCCAAGGGGGCGGCGGATTCCAACAAGGTGGACCGATGACCTAGTCAGGGTCGCGGAAATCCGATGGACGCGTGACACACAGGACCGGTCGTTTTGCGATGCTTGGGGGAGGCCTATGTCCAAAAGCGGACGTCTTTCGGCTGATATGATGATGATGATGAGGTAAATGATGTCTGGTTTGCGGCTACATCTGGGTAAACTGGAAGCTGACCCTAATATAGTAAGGAATGAGGCTATGGACATTGAACCAGATCAGGGTTATGTGGTCTCTATTTAATTAAGTGAGGGTGACAGTATACGTAGGTTGTGGTCGAAGATCGACGTCTAGATAATTAAGATAGGATTAGCCGTCTCCAATTTGAGTCAGAGTTAGTATAGGTACTGTAACACAAATTGAGGTGATTACGGCCCATTCCCTCTCCTAGAGAGGAGGCCTGAGTCCCAACAGTGAGAACATTTTAAGGCCGACTATTTTTTTTTAAGTTGGAAAATCGTCTAATGACATCCCCCGCTATTGGACGAAGCGGGATATACTTGTAGTGACAGACTTCTACTGACTAAAAACCCAGACCTGTTTCGTCTTTGCCACTGTTCCAGGGTGCCGGGGATCTCTTTCGCATCACCCATGGCCCCAGGCCAGGCCGACTATGCTACTACCTTTTTTTTACGGTGGGCACAATCATCTTATGACAACCCCCGCTCTTGGAGCGGGAGATAGCGTCAGACTCTTACTGACTAAAAACCCACCCCGTTCCTTCTAGCCTCTTCATACCGGGGCTCGAGTTTCCTTTCGGATGACCCTGGCCCCAGTAGGCTTTGACCCAGCTGGGCCCCTCCTGTTGCTGACAACTCCTTGAGGCGCGCGGGAACAGTGCGCGCCGTCGAAGTCTTGGGCTCGGTCTGGACAGTTACCGGACGGTCGGACAGCGTGCTACCCATGGCTCGCCGTCTGCGAGCCCATCCTCTCCTGTTCCTTCTTTGCCATTGTTTCAGGGGATCTCTTTCGCATCACCCATAGCCCCAGACCAGGCCGACTATGCTACTAACTTCTAAATCGCGACGTAAATGGAATATATCTCAAGCAAAACATCTTCATCAGCCCCTAAGGACCCTTCCAAACCCCGTTCCACTTTCAACTACTCCTCAAAGAGTATCAACATCGTATTAGCATCAAAATCTGTGCCCATAAGGGGACCGTGAGACAGACAAATCGCACTCGCTTACACAATTTGTCAACGTAATCCTTCACAAAAGGTTCTGGAATAAATTCAAGTAACGCAGCCGTGGAGTGAATCCCTACGGTGGGGCCGAGATCTAGGAAAAGGTAGATATGCCATTATACTGGCATCTGCCAGTGGATTCGACCGCGTGTATGTTAGCGAGATCAAAATGGAACCAGAACAAAAAGTAGCCCAAGTCCTTCCTTGGTGTTCAAGCTTACTCCGTACCATACATCAAAATCGGTTCATTAGTTTCACCGAGAAAGTGTAGCGTAACTGAAAGAGAGATTTACTTTTACATTTATAAAATTAAATAGGTATTCATTACATACTTATATGCATACATTTTATATATATAAAAGTATTCATCTTTCTTATATTAGTATTTTTTTAAGTATCTATTTTTGGAATTCAATTAATCCCTTAATAGCATTCCAGAAGATAGATAAAGGTTTTAGACGTAGCTCTAAGAAAACTAGGAATTCCTCTTTAAATAATAATGAGTAATTATTTTGGTAGACACATCAAGTAGTTTTCAGAACATTATTAGCAAATAAGACTAAACAGCATTGTTCAGAACGATGAAAATAATTGAATGCCAATCAAAACCATCACCAAAAATCCGTCGCAATCAATTCTTATCTGGGTTAACATCTTTTATATTTCGATGGTATCACATTACAAACACCTACAGTTAATCTCAAGTCTGTGGCAACTTTTCTATCATAGCTACCCGTCTATGTTCCCAATCCATAAAACGAGAATATATCGTGAGAGGTTGGTTTGTTTGTCAATAAATATAGGTGTTTGATAAAATTGGTATTACAATATAACAGGACGACCAATCTCATATCCACAAACACATGTCATCTACCTCGTTTCGCCGCTTCTTGGCAGAGACGAATTCGTGTCACTATGAAAAGCCCAAGTGAAAGCTCTGTGACGTTTATAGAGTTGTTCTTAGAGGATGTACTAGCTTTACCGGCTAGAATATCCTCTGAGTGAAATATTTAGTTAGGAAATAATGTTGTGTTTAGACATGTTGGATGGATACAAGAATCTACTACATAATATCAATGCATCCTACGTATAGTTACATATTTTGTGAATAAAATTACATTATAAAAAATAAAAATATCAAGCGTCTGGTACCGAATAATTCTGATCTGAAACTGATTATTGATTACATAGTTGGGTAAGTTGTTTTACAAAATACTTAAACTACACTATCCTTACTAATACTATAAAAGCGAAAGTGAGTTTGTTTGTTTGTTACGTCTTCACGCCTAAATGGCCAAACCGATTTTGATGAAACTTGGTACACGGATAGACCATGTCCTGGAAAAGGACATAGGCTACTTTTTATCCCGGAAGTATTGTCCCTTGGGTTAATTTTCTGCTACCACGCGGGCGAAGCCGCTGGGAGCAGCTAGTAATATTATAAAGGGGGAAAGTTTTTTTTGGTTTGTCAAGAAATAACTTATGTGATTAAAAATATGGGTCTAAAAAAACAGTTTTGCCTTACCTTACTATTTGTTTTTTTTTTTTATTTATATGGAAAACTTCCAAAAATATTTATTATTTTTATTTTTTAATAAATAGATTAGTAAATGTTATTAAATTGAAGAAGTCCCTGTAAAGACTAGTCGATTAGATAGTATACTGATTAATCGAGCTAAGCTTACAAGAAGGTAGCATAAAAGTGCAAAAAGAAAATAACCGAAATGACAAAACGACCGTAAATTTTCACGATTGTGAAAACCTGAATAAAATTAACACTGCCTCGTAATCCAGAATTATTTCCAATCAAACACACACCAACAACATTTCAAACAAAATCTCCCATCCTTATTAAAACCACACACACATCTCCCATCTTCCCGAACTTCACACAACTTCCCCATCAAAAGAAACTCCCTGTCAAAATATATTCCTGCATGAAAGGGCTCCACAAAGAGGAGCCGAGTATACTAGGAGTTCAAGCTAGGGTGGCACTTGAAAACATGCTTTTTCCAGGTAATACCTTTGAGGAAATTAAATAAACTGCAACACCGCATCATAAGCATCCTTACGAGCGCACTGAGGCGGAGTGAAGGTCCACTGTTGGTGACGATACGTTAATGCTGGTTGTATTTTTCGAGTATATTATTGTGAAGGAAGATTGTGCTGGTAGGCAATAGTTAGGAAGATTTGGAGGATATATGGTGGATAAGCCTGAGTAGAGCAGATAAATATATAGTTAGAAATAATTTTTATTTATACACCATAAATACAAGTAGGTACAGTAGAAGCTTAAAATTGGGTGCATCTACACTAATATAATAAAGAGGTAAAGTTTGTTTTTTGTTTGTACCAGACCAGTACTTTCAAAGATTACCTCCTAAATCTAATTACTGTTGATATTATTTCTTACTCTAAAACTTATTTCGTATAATTTTATTGGATATAAAGTTTATTTAATTCATGAATCCCCAAGCGACACCCGGTGGCCGCGCATCTATTGTCTTACTATTGTGTCTCTAATTGACGGTATCTGAAGGGTTAATTGAAAATCATTAGATATATCCTTTGGAATATATATTTGTCGCAGCTGTATCGTATGACACCATTAGATGCAGCAGTGTACCAGTATTTTATATGGAATGCTGCCTGCTTAACCTATCAAACTAGAAACTAAATAACTTGGCAAGAGAGGATTATTTTGTTATAAGTATCACATTTGTACTAAAGTTCTTTAAGCAAATCTCCAGAAACGAGGATTCTACGAAAAGACTTGCGGTTCACGGTCGCGTTGAAGGCAAGAGAGCCCGCGGTCGATCTCCGACTCGTTGGATCGATCTCATCACCAGGGCTACGTAGTTGACATCAGTACAGTGTGCGCGTAATGCCAACAACCGCCAGAAATGGAGAGACATCGCTCGACATGCCGCAGATTTGGAGGCAAACGACGGCGGCGCGCCGCAGTCCTGTTCATCAACAGCCACGACCACTCTGACAAGAGTCTCCGACTAAGAAGATCATATTTGTTGTGTAACAGGGAACTGATAGCTCTTAGAAATGGTGATCGTAGCCTATGATCAGCTTTAGTATCATTGGTGAAAGAAAGAAAGAAAGAAAATTGTGTTTATTTGCATTACAAAAATAGGTACACCTTAAAATTTAACAAATGGTACGTTGAGTAATGCCAAAAAGGCCTCAGCTCAGCATAATGCCAGGTAGTAACACAAGGCATATTATATTTATATAGGTATATTTGCTTTCGGTATCTTAATTTCATATCGTATCGTCTGAATCATTGGAACCGCGCCTTTGCGGCGTGCGCGCACCGGGGTCGTACGTGCTGGCTTCCTTTTATTTACAGCCAAATGCGATTTTATCTCGCTCGCCTCCCCACTACTTCCACTGTTATGAATATTATGCCAACTTTTTGATGTTTGGCGTCATTAAAATGTTGAGATTAAGCGTTTTGATGTAGTAATTAAAATCTGTGTTTCACCACAAAATATAAAGGTACAGAAGTCAATCTACATACAAAGCGTGCTCGAGCAACGCACACATAGACACCGCTCACGGACACGATATCTCGGAGCGCCTCGGCTCGCTCGTCAAACAATTCCGGCTCAAACGCTCATTAGTTTACGTCCACCGAGCATAGGTATAAAAAGTGAAGTATATACATGAGATTGTCTTCTGTACCTATCTATTTTGTGGTTTCACCAAGCTTGGGTTTCCAAGTTGATCTGATTAAATGCGAAAGGTGAGAGCTTCTTTCTCAGTACATTAACACTGTCGTCAGAGCAACTAATTCCTCTACTGCAGAACAAAAACATTCATGGATTCGGCGGTCTCGATAGTCCAGTACCTTTAGTTCTCGCCGGAATACCCATAGGTATTGATCTGCTGCGACTTTCGACACGTGTGATGGCGAGGTGTCTATACACCTGCACGTATCAAAAGGCCACTATCCTTCAACCTGTCAATTAATCAATTATGTAAGTTTTTTTTTTACGGTGGGCAAAAATCATCTTATGACAACCCCCGCTCTTGGGTGGAGTGGAAAATAGTGTCACTCTTACTGACTAAAAACCCACCCCGTTTCTTCTAGCCTCTTCATACCGGGGCTCGAGTTTTCTTTCGGATAACCCTGGCCCCAATAGGCTTCGACCCAGCTGGGCCCCGCCTGTTGCTGACAACTCCTTGAAGCGTGCGGGAACAGTTAGCGCCGTCGACGTCTTGGGCTCGGTCCGGACAGTTACCGGACGGTCGGACAGCGAGCTACCCATGGCTCGCAGTCCGCGAGCCCGCGTCTACAGTGGCCGGAAATCGGGTTCGGAATCCCGGCGGCGGCGACGAGGGCGCCGTTGCCTAATGCGGTCGGCCTCCCCCTTTGCTAGCATTACTGCTTCGCAGAAGGAAGCGACCGCCTGCCATTCCTCCTCTCTCTGGACCATGACCTCGTTGCGCACAGTGGCGACACCAAGGCGTCTCTTCCGCTTTAATCCGATACAGGTATCTCCCGAACGTTCCATATCCGGTGAGGACCTATGACATGCGGAAGATAAGGATGCCGTGAGGTCTTTCCAGCAACGCCTCAAAGAGGGGACTATCATATATGGTAATAAAACAGCATAATCAGCTTTATAATGTTTCTACTGCTGGGACTTAGGACTCCTCTCTAGGAGTGGGAATGTGCCATAAATCACTACGCGGGTCCAGTGCGGATTAATGGATGTCACATGTCTTCGAATGTTTGGTTCTAGGACATGCCAGTTTCCTCACGATGTTTTCCTTCACCGATTTGAGAACAGTGGTGATGAAATAAATTACACAAAGTAATGCACCTGGCTGGGTTTGAACCCGCGTCCTTCAACTAATAAGTTGGAACCGATACCAGTAGTATCGGTACACCGTCCACCACTGCTCTCAAAAATATACGTCCACCGTTGGACATAGGCCTCCCCCAAGCATCGCCACAACGAACGTTCCTGTGCGTCTCACATCCATCGGTTTCCTGCAACCTTCACCAGGTCATCGGTCCACCTTGTAGGAGGCCTTCCAGCGCTGCGTCTTCCGGATATCACAAATAAACATCATTTTATATATATTTAATTACCAGTAAATCAACAAAATTACCTGTTACTGTTAAATATTTATTATTTAATAAATATTTTCCGACTGCTTCCGAAACCTAATATGCGAACACCGAGCCTTCCATTGAAATCTGCTTCACAATATCAACTTCCAAAGCGAAATTCTTGGTACGCACTGAACTGTATTCAGCTGTGTGCCATTGAGAGCAACCAAAATCATTAGAACATCATAAAAATATGCTGTAAATGTCATCGGGTTTTTTTACGGTGGGAAAATCATTAATGACAACCCCCACTCTTGGGCGGAGCGGGAGACAGTGTCAGACTCTTACTGACTAAAAACCCACCCTGTTCCTTCGTGCCTTCATATCGGGGCTCGAGCTGCTCTTTCGGATAACACTGATACGGATAACCCTGGCCCTAGTAGGCTTCGATCCGGCTGGGCCCCTGCCGTTGCTGACGGCCTTTTAAGGCGCGGGGGAATAGCGCGCACCGTCGACGACTTGGGCTTAGTCCGGACAGGTACTGGACGGTCGGACAGCGAGCTACCCATTGCTCGCCATCAACAAGCCTGCGCCAACGGTAGCCGGAAATCGGGGCGCTGTGAGCGCCGCCGTGCCGTTGCCTGTTACGGTCAGCCTTCTTCTTTGCTAGCATTACTGCTTCGCAGAAGGAGGCGACCGCCGGCCACACCGCCTCGCTTCAGACCATGGTCTGTACCAAAGCCCAGCCCGAGAGATTCTTAGCTTTACAATATAATAACAACACTGACCAATAACAATAGCCGCGACCCGAAACTAATCATAACGCATAATGACATTGATTACTATTTGATTTACACTTTCAATAAACACTTTCATTGTATATCTTAAGACAATTAGATTGTCTTCTCATGGAAATTCGTCAAGGGGTGTACAATAGCATCGTGGTTTAGTTGTGGCTGTGCGATCAAAGATACAACATGTGGCTAATTAGCTTAACTATTGCAGCTATCCTAACATTGGTGAGTGTTTTTAATTACTCTAAGTGTGCCCTGTATGAAGCTTATCAAGAGTTCCTTAAAAACAAAGTTCGTTGGTTTGTCTGTGTGTGTCGTGTTATGTCGAATTAGGGAAAGGTATACCTTTTCCCGCAACCTTTACCAGGTCATCTGCCCACCTTGTAGGAGGCCTTCCAAAGCTACGTCTTCCGGTACGTAGTCGCCATTCCAGAACCTTTCGGCCCCAACGGTCGTCTGTTCTGCGAGGAATGTGCCCTGCCCATTGCCACTTAAAAAGAAAGATAGTAAATTATAAAGATAATTAGATAATAGAGATAGAAAAAAACATTTTTTTTCTTTAAATATTTTTTTTCGAAGCTTCAATGGAAAAAATAACTGTACAGCCTAAATAAGTAATTTGTTTGTTCAAAAGTCTTTTGGTGGTACTCTGTATTATGAAATTTATAAACCGACAATGTATTGGATCCAAACCACTGATTCAAAAATCAAATATCTATACTAGCATTGTTAATTTACATGAAAAACCTCTGACAGACAGGTGATATTTATACATACATTATATCCATTGTTTAAAATTATATCCCAACTTTAATTTCGCGTTTATTGAACTAAATAATATTTTACCACACTCCATCCTCCCATTTATATTTTACACTTGCTGCCGCCCGCGGCTCCGACCGCGTAATTACTTTCAACCTTTCAACCATTTTAACATTATTTTTTTTATTATTTGCTGTTTTTTTTCTTTTACCACCACTCTTATATTATATTCAACGAACAATTTTTTTTTTATCAAATTGTTCGATTTGTATTTGAGTTTTAGCAAGCGAGATCAACAAAATGCAATTCATATTTATGTATACAGTCAATGAATGTTGTGATAGGAAATGGCGTCGTCCTCGATTTTTTTTTTTTTTGTTGAAATTGTCAAATGGACAATTTCCACCAAAAAAGAAATCGAGATGGTGCCTCGAGGTGGAGTCGAGAAGGAAAACATGACTTGGAGTATAAGAGCCCCAGGAAGACTATCTCCTTCTTCTTTTCGTATCGATGCTCTCAAACTATACTTTTTCTGACCTGTTCCTGTATTTGGTAACCTGTACAGCTCTATTGTTGGCCTCGTTTAGATCCTCAAAACTGCAGGTCATTACGCAGGATGGGCAGCATAGTAGATGGCGGTTGTCCAGTGGAGGGGAGGACTTTTAGTAACCCGATTTCACCTTTTGCAGGTCAGCAGTCCATGTGATGGGACTGAAACACCTGAAGCGAGCAAATTACCAGTAACCGAGGCTCCTGCTAGTACACCCGGCGACGTTCACGTCTTTCCACGACGAGTGAACGATGAATCAATAACCTACAATGTTGGTGACACGTCATATGTTAATCTTTGGGATAAACTTCTATATGTATGTTTAGTGATATTTCTTTCATTCAGAGAAATAATTCAGGCTTATCCAACGATCATGTCCCTTAATATGGAAGTTTAAACTCATGAGGAAGAATTTGTAGATGCCACTAATTTTTCTGTGGCCAATATTGAGCTCTCCCAAATATATACACCGCTAAATTTTAGATCGTTTTAATCCCATGGAGGGTCGATCCGATACATGGAACACTATCGATTTGTAACGATAAAATTAAAAAATAAAGTACCTTTTTTTAAAACTCATATTAATTTACGCGTGTACGAAATTATTTTTTTAAGAAAACGTTAGCTGAGCGAGTCCAATGACCTGTAGGTAGTTAGTACGCAACGCCGACTATTACTTACAGGTCTATACACAGTATACCAAAGAGAATAAAACGATACGCATCTAAAAATCCACACACAAAAGGCCAATCCACCTTTGTGGCTTAAATATAACAAGAACAATTTCCATATTTTATTTAATGACTGCTTAAAGTAATATTATCTATTCATCCACAGCCACTGTCCAATGGAGAATCTACGGAAGAACAGCAAGGATACACCTACAACACATACTACAACGTACCTTCAACTGTGAACTTCCACGACATATATAGCAACAGCCTTGCTTTGCTAGCTGAAGACCCAATGATCACGACGTCGAAGGACGAAGAACCATTGGCGACTTTGAAAGATGATCCAGCGTTTCACTTGAAGACGATCAACACCCAGTTCGTGGAGTTCCACCCGAAGACGGTCCCGCCGATTACGATTCCTGAGCCAATGTTCCCACTGAACAAATCGTACGTAAAGGTAGAACGGGATTACACTTCAACGACACCTACCACCACAACAACAGAAGAACCAGATGATATCAGCGTGGAAGTGATTCCAATAAAGAATCAAAATTATGAAAGAGGCTTGTTGGATCTTCTCTTCCCTGCTGCAAGAGTCAGGACATTTAAATCGGTATTTGACACGTTTAGACGCCTCATGTCTCATACTTTCCGGTAATATCAGTTTTATTTGTTTGCATATTATTATTATTTCTCATTTTTATGTTATCATCATTATACGGTTGAATAAAATGCTCAAAATCTTTTGGTGGTTTAATTTTAGTGAGAATTTTAGGAGCCATCCCCCGTTCCGTTCAAGGAGTTGTTAGCAACAGCAGGGGCCCAGCTGGGTCGAAACCTACTGAGTTCAGGGTTAGTTCGAAAGATAGCTCAGCCCCGGTACGAAAGGCAACAAAGGAAAAGGAGTGGGTTTTTAGTCAATAAAAGTCTGACACTACCCTCCGCCGCGGGGGATGACATCGAGCTTCGACTTATTTGGTTATGCAAACATCTAACAATATTGGTTCTTTCTACGTCTTTTTTTTAAGCAACTGAAAGGCATAGTTAGATTTTAGTCAGTAAAAGTATGACACGCCCTCTCATTCCACCCCAGAGCGGGAAAAATCATAAGATATTTTCCCGCCATGGAAGCAAAGCAGCGGGAAAAAGCTAGTCCAATAAACAAAGCAAAGTTAGTGCCTCATAATGAAGCAGTAAGGTTCAACTTCAAAGTTAACAATTCTCGTGTGGTTAGTGATAAGTATATAAGTGGTGTTACTAAAGTGCTAGTGAAAAGCGCAGTAACAGCCTCTCCAGTGTATGAAATTTGTGAAATGTCGAGGGTATCTGCTACCAGGGGTCCATGTGTTGTGTAGCGGAATTGTTTGAAAGAGTTACCATGGCTGAAGGAATAAGAGTGGGTTTTAGACAATGCGCATACGCTCTCTCGCTCCACCCAGAGTAGGAAAGAAATAATTGTAGGAGGCCTTCCTAGGCTGCATCTTACGGTACGCGGTCGCCACTCTAGAACCTATCGTCCCCTTCGTCCATCTGTGCTGTGAGCAATGTGCCCTGTCCGCTGATAATCAGCATTTTTAATGTTCCCACTGCTAGGACTCAGGTCTCCTCTCTAGGAGAAGGAATGGGGCGTAATCCAACACGCGGGTCCAGTACGGGTTAGTTTACGTCACATGTCTTCGAACTTTTTGGTTCTAGGACGTGCCGGTTTCCTCACGATGTTTTACTTCACGATTTTGAGAACAGTGGTGATGAAATAAATTATACAAAGTAATGCGCCTGGCTAGGTTTTAACCCGTGACCGTCCCCACAGGGTCACGATTGCTCCTGCTGTTGTTACACCTTACTACATCATCATCAGCCTTTTTAATGTTCCCACTGCTGGGACTCAGGCCTCCTCTCTAGGAGAGGGAATGGGCCGTAATCCACCACGCGGCCCCAATGCGGGTTACTACATACTCGCACCAAATTCGCCCAAAAAACCGGCCTGCTGCCTATAGTAACAGCCAGTAAGTCGAAAACGTTACCATAGGGTCACCATTGCTCCTGCTGTTGTTACACCTTACTACATACTCGCACCAAATTCGCCCAAACAACCGGCCTGCGCCTATAGTAACAGCCAGTAAGTCGAAATCGTTACCGTAGGGTCACCATTGCTCCTGCTGTTGTTACACCTTACTACATCTCTTCTCTTCTCAGTCGTACACTCTTGACAGAATGGTCGTGGTCATGTCTCGGTCGAGTCCCGCACCACCGCCTGTCTCGCGATACGACACCATGCAGCTATGTGTTACTTACCACATACTCGCACCAAATTCGCCCAAACAACCAGCCTGCTGCCTATAGTAAGGACATTACTACTCGGCACAACAGCCCACTTGACTAAAACGTGATTCCCACTGATTGCACTAATTACTCTCGACACGCTTGCACTTGAGCCTTGAGCACTTTAGCACGTTAAGGCTCTAGCTCCCGACCAGTACCCTAAAACAGTGATTTTCTGGAACTTACTCCTCTTGGTTTAAAAAAAATGTTTATTATAGATATATAGTATATATAAGTTAGGGTCGCGGGAATCCGATGGATGCGTGACGCACAGGACCGGTCGTTGTGGCGACGCTTGTGCGAGGCCTATGTCCATCAGTGGACGTCTTTCGGCTGATATGATGATGATAGATTAATATTAGTATTATTTTTTTGCTCACAGTTTCCCCTGCGTACATAAAATATAGACTATGTTACTTAGAAGTAAAACAGCTTTCTATAGGTGAAAAAATTTTACCAATACTTTCAGAGATTATCTACCTCCTACAAATTAAAAAAATTATAATTTTGCCTCTTTATAATAATAGTCTAGATTATCAACATATGATTTTTTTATATGACTAAATATACATTTGGCAAAAAAAAACGTCATTTATCATTTTTTTCGCTTGTTTTCCCTAATCCTTTCTAACGGCTTTAAAATATGTTTACACAAAAAGATAGCTGGTTTAAATGCGTTCTTTTGTATCTATATTATAGCATATGTAAATCAATCAATCATACAAAAAGAAAAATAGTTTTAAAATCACAAATCATAAGCTTTATTTCAAATAGCGACAGTACGAGTATGTGTGCATTTAACTCCGGCCAGATATTAAAGAGACTATACGCCTTAAATCGCTTCAAGCGCTGTTGAGCGAACGCTTGTCTCCAATTAATTTTTTGGATTAACGCCAAATGTTAACGCTAAAGAGGCCATTTCTTAGCGCAGATAAGTTTTAGTGTTAACTTAAGATGATAACAGTTGCGGCTGTAATTAATTTTGTGTAGTTAGTTATGGTTTAATTAAACATTTATGTGGTAGTGTTACTGTAGGTTCTTCGATTTCGATGTATGTTGTTACATAAATCATTTTTGTTATCATTCGGTAATTTCGTGATTTACTCGAATATTTTACAAAACTGGTTCCAGGAAATACGTGTTTTTTTTACCTTTAAATGTTTTTGAGAATAACTATCGTCGTTTTGAATCTTGACAAAATTTGCAAGCCTTCTAAATACTATTATTTTTTTAATTTTTCAGTAAATTATGTATCAAAATTTATGCAAAATAGCAAGTTTTTAAAGGTTTTTACTTAGTTTTACACAAATTTACAAATTGATTTCAATAGAAGCCTAGATAGTATCTACAAGATACTGTCTTTCCAAACTGTCTAATGAAAAAAATGTGTAATAACGCGTGAGAGCAGTTGTATGAAAAACAGTGAAAATGTGTGTCGAGTTGCATTTCCTTAGAGCTAGAGTTTGGTTTTTATATAACGTATCATCTAGCAAATGTTTTTTTTTTTACTTATCAACTTATCAGCTCAGAAAACCAAGGGCGGATACTCCCGGGAACAAATATTCTACGTGCTATTCCAGGACATGGTCTACACTCATGCCTTTCGTCCAAATTCCTTCAGCAGTTTCAGTATCAAGGAGTAACAAACACACTCATAAATTTTCACCTAATATTAGTGGTGAAAGACAAATATTAGTCATAATCTTTAGTTTACTTTATTTTATTTATTTATTGCTAATTTATACTTACAGTTTACACCGTACATATAAATTAAAGGTACACATTATTAGTAATAACCAACCCGCACAGGATTACGGCCCATTCCCTCTTATAGAAAAACGAGGCCAGATTCCCCGCTGTGGGAACATTAAAAAAGGCTCAAAACAATCCCGCAGCTCCTTCTAGGCATACCTTATTTCATTTTTAACACATCAATCTGTTATTTCTTGGTCCTAATTCAATCAAATCTAAGTAATAAAAAAAATCTAAATTGTCTACCCCAAAAATTCAAAGACAGTTAAAATCTTTCCATTTTGTTCACCAGCTCTTCCCAAAATCAATTTCAAAAAAATAATAGCTACAATCAACTGAATAACAATCAAATTTATTCAAAATCAACCTTTAAACTTATTAACAGGAATCAATTGAGTTTACGAAGATTTGCAATGGCGGCCAAAAA
The DNA here is from genome assembly GCA_949319445.1 of Mythimna lalbum. NCBI lineage: Eukaryota > Metazoa > Arthropoda > Insecta > Lepidoptera > Noctuidae > Mythimna > Mythimna lalbum. The sequence continues at coordinate 9,121,638 of OX439357.1, read as the reverse complement.
AAAAATGGCGCTCAGCATTTTGCGCGCGCTTTTTTCTTTTTTTATTAAAATGAAGCAAACGCGCCGACTCAGGTCGCGAGGTGATAATTTTATATTCACGATTTATCCGAGGGGTGCTGACAGACGGACTTTCAAGTCAAAATTATGGTTACAATGTCCCTGTGATAAGTTAAGGAAGTTATCTAATATTATTTCACGGCTGGATTGGTAGACATTTTTGTTTAATTAAGTGCTTTTTTTGAGAGTTTTTAATGTATATTTTTATACGGTTTTCTTTAACGTCAATTGCTATACCTGAATGACACTGAGTGGCTCGAAGTGTCAGCATTGCCTAAAGAGTGAATAGATTACTTCTAGGTAAGCGTGCTCCATCGTTGACCACATCATCGCTTACCATCAGGTAAGATGGTGGTCAAACGCAAGAATATAAAAAAAGCGTTAGCATTGCAATCCAATGTGTGTTGCCATTTTTTTTTAAGTGGGTGGTCATCCAATGACTTCTACCGCTCTAAGGCGTGGTTAGAGAGCACATCAGACTTTTACTGACTAAAACCTACCTGAGTCCTTCAATTTCCCTTTGCGTTCCAGAAATTCTCTGTGAGGTTACTGAGGCCATGGGTGATGCGAAAGAGATCACCGAGGCCCTGCAACAATGTCAAAGAAGTTACTCCTGTAACTTCTTTGCCATTGTTCCAGGGCCTCGTTTTTAGTCAGTAAAATTCTGACACTATCTCCCACTCCGCCCAAGAGCGGGGGATGTCATTGGACGAATTTCCCACCTACAAAAAAATACTAAGTATACAATGATCACTGTTCATTTTGATACAATCTTTCTGAAACCTAATTGTTATGTACACGTATGTTGAATATTTTGTATGTAAATGAATCGAAAACTAAACGAGAGAACAATGCGTGTCAAACAAAGAATATGCGGGCATACCACACCACAATGAGTTTATATTTGCATCGATTATTTGCCATTTGTTTATAAAACTTATTATTTGATTTATTATGTTGTAGTTAATGGACTGTCATTATCATCACTGGCTTTTTTATTTTGGTGGGCATAAATCATCCAATGACAACCCCCGCTCTTGGGTAGAGAGATAGTGCCAAACTCTTACTGACTAAAAACCCACCCCGTTTCTTAAAGCCTTCATACCCAGCTGGGCCCCTCCTAATGCTGACAACTCCTTGAGACGCGGGAACTCTTGGGCTCGGTCCGAACAGTTACCGGACGATCGGACAACGAGCTACCCATGGCTCGCCGTCCGCGAGCCCGCGTCTACAGTGGCCTGAACTCGGGATCGGAATCCCGGCGGCGGCGGCGAGGGCGCCGTTGCCTGATGCGGTCGGCCTCCTACTTTGCTAGCATTACTGCTTCGCAGAAGGAGGAGACCACCTGCCATTCCTCCTCGCTCCGGACCATGGCCTCGACCAAGGCCCGGAGTTGATGAGATGTCGTCACTATCATCATCATTATTTAAGCTGAAAGAAGTCCACTGCTGGACATAGACGAAAGTGTCGCCATAATATATGGTTTTGTGCGTCGCGCATCCATCGGTTTCCTCAAGATGTTTTCCTTCACTGTTTTAAGAGCAGTGGTAATGAAATATTTTACACAAAGTAATGCGCCTGGCTAGGTTTGAGCTCATGACGTACAATTCATAACTAAAGAAAGAAAGAAAAAAGAAAAAGATTTATTCGAACCTCACACATACATTTAAATTACCCATTAATTAAATTACACCAGAGTTGTCCCTTCGATTTTGAACATTTCACCATCATCATCATCATTTCAGCCGACAGACGTCCACTGTTGGACATGGCCTGCCCCAAATGTCGCCACAACGATCGATCCTGCGAGTCCCGCATCCATCGGATTCCCGCAACCTTCACCAGGTCATCGGTCCACCTGCACATTATTGAACACTTACAACGCTCCGCTTATACCAAATATTATAAAGCAAACAAAAAATATTTCTTAATCCAAGAATGGCCGCAAAACTCAACTAAAATGTTAATTACATCGAAATAATACCATCAGAGGTCGAAACATTAGCGAAGTTTAGTCTAAAATGAAATTTAAACCTCTGAATGCAAATCAAAAGTTAGATTTAATAATCAGTAATAGGATAAGACCATAGAGCATGGAATCGGCGCATCTGAAGAACCCATTTATTCATCCCTGAATTTTTTTTATTTGCTAAGTAAAATTATTATTAGCTCTTGAGATTGGTTTACAAAAAATGTATAAGATATTATTTTGGTTTATATTTAATAAAATTCACTTTATATTCTGGTGAAGCTGCTGGTAGTTACAATATTTATGCCAACGCAATGTGAACACCAGTTCCAGCTGTCATAGCCAGGGCTCACGAACGGCGTGCCATAGGTAGCTCGCTGTCCGATCGTCCCAGTCGTCCCGTCGAGGGGCCCAGCTGGGTCGAAGCCTACTGGGGCCAGGGTTATCTGAAAAGAAGCTCGACCCCAGTATGAAGAGGCTAGAAGGAACGGGGTGGGTCTTTAGTCAGTAAGAGTCTGACACTATCTCCCGCTCCACCCAAAAGCGGAGGTTGTCATAAGATGATTTTTGCCCACCGTAAAAAAAAGCAGCAACTACTTATACCGTAACTCACAGACTCATTCGGTTTATATAAAAAGTTTGGCGGCTGTGTCTATGCTCTGGTCTATGGTCAAACCGATGGCGCGGAAACCAAGTTTAGAGTTGAATGAATTTAAAGAGTTTTGGGTCTTTGTGAAACTCGACCATTGTAATAGTATGCTTTTAAGTAACTTTTAAGATTAGAAAATTGCCTGTTTTGAGTTTTATCGGTCAATTTAGGACGATCGTTTTCAATTGTGTTATTTTAATTATTATTCCCTTTAGTGTTTGAAAAAAGATTGCATGTAGCGGAGATGAGAATGTTGAGATGGATGTGTGGTGTGACGAGAATGGATAAAGTGAGAAATGAGTATATTAGAGGAAGTTTGAAAGTGGCGCCAGTGACTGAAAAGTTGAAAGGTAATCGGTGGTCTTGGTACGGTCCACTATGGAAAATCGTAGAACAACTGCTGATTAAAAATGGGTTTTGTCAATGTCGCTACTGGCATACTTTATTTATTTTACTCAATAGTTTAAGGACCAAACTAGAATGTAATATTAAAAAATTATACATATTATTTGAAATGTTTTTTTTTAAACTCCACAAACTTTATAGTTTTGACGGACGTCCATGTTAAGCCCGTTCTCTTCATCACTTTCAAATTGATTTTATCGTTATACATTACAGGAAAGGGTATAATGTATTATATATTTCTGGAAACTTCGTCTTTTGAAGAATATAAAACACCTATTATGTATTTAATATTATATTAACGTTTACCTTAAAATAATTGCAAAATAAATAATGGTAAAAAAAAAGTTTATTTAAAGTTCATCGAGACTTTTGACAGTTACCCATGTTTACCCATGCTTTACATTTAATGTTGATTTGTAGCCTAGCTATCCATAAATATGATCAAATAAAAAAAAGTTGCGAATATTTGCGATTTTCGGAGTAATTTGTAAAAATGTGATAAAAGTCAGGAAACAGAAAACCGCTCGCTATCTATTGCGGTTTGAAATGTTCCTGTTTACATCAATAGTTTGCGTTAAGTTTTGTAATTTATCATTGATATTAGGATGTCTTATCTTTTTTGCACTCATATTGCATGTGAAAATATTAATCAACAAGATGCACACTACCCTCATATTTCATATAGTATATAAACAGTGGTTTCATTTCATTTTAAATAACAGAATAGTGGTGAATTAGAAGAAGAAGAAGTGTAATTGTTACCAATACAATATAATTACGTGTTTTGTTAACTCTTCAAAATGTCTACTTTCAAGTGTTCTAAACGTGAAATAATACTTTCGTATATCGAAGGAGGAAAATCGTTGGAGGCATTATCAACCGTTTTAAAAGAAAATTATCATGTATCTGAAGACAACTTATGTTTCATCCTCAGTGATTTTCAAAGACATATTATTCCCACTTTTAATAAACGATGGACAGAAGCTTCACGGGAAAAGGATTTATTTTTAACGAAAAACAGTAACTGGTTGGAATCAGAATATTCAGTAAATTTACCGAACTCTGAAGACGTTACAACCGTCTCCACACCATCTACTTCTTCTGGAAAACGTGGGAGACCGTGCGTATATTATCCAGACTTGTCAGAATCCAGTAAGAGAAAAAAAAATCTAATGTTACTTAATGAATATGGATTTGAACACGTCTATAATGCATATCTTCAAGGGTTACGTTCAATAGGAGAAAGAACAGAAGCTAATCTTGTGGAAACATTAAGGTTTGCTGACAGTGAAAATAAGACCTTATTCTCGAGTCTCATAGAAGATGCAAGGCAGACAAAAATTTTAACGGATGAAGTAGCATTGAGCGTGTTTATTGACTTGGATTTAACAAAAGCACAATATTTGTACTTGAGAAATGTAACGAATGAACGAAAATGTTTTGTGTTTTCATCATATTTTAAAGTGCAAGAAGCTAAAATTACTTGCTATCCACCATCTTCAGCTATAGAAATTACAGATACAAGTGCAAAAATAGTAAGACTTCAAGATTTATTAGATCACACTGCAATCTCTGATCAATATCCTAGATATTGAAAATAGATTCAGTGTATAAAAATGGATTGAATAACTTATTTCTATACAGCAAATGGGGCTGTGATGGCTCATCTGGTCAAAGTCAGTACAAACAGAAACTGCCAGAAAAGTCTGAACTAATTTCTGATGCAAATTTATTTATCATTTCTTTGGTGCCTATTAAGTTAATTAACGAGCTTACAGGTGATGTTGTTTGGCAAAATCCGGTACCTTCATCTGTTCGTTTTTGCCGGTCTATAGTAATAGAATTTTGCAAAGAAACTCCCGAGAAAACTAAAGCTGTTGTGAACGAAATAAAAGGTCAAATAAATTCTTTGCGTCCATCGTTAATTAACAAAGAAGGTGAAGGAGTGCAAGTGAAGCATGATCTATTTCTTACAATTATAGATGGCAAAGTAGCTCAGGTATTAACAGATACGTCTTCGGGTTCCACATGTACAATATGTGGAGCTACTCCACGCCAAATGAACGATTTGACTAAAGTTACTGCTAGGCCTGAAAATGAAGATTCTTATCAATACGGACTGTCTACTTTGCACGCCTGGATTCGTTGTATGGAAATGATTTTACATATTTCCTATAATCTGTCTTTCCAAACTTGGTCAGCCACAAGTGAAGAAAAGAAACGACTAAAGCAAGAGAAGAAAACCCTGGTACAAAGGCGTTTCCGTGAAGAGCTAGGATTGATCATCGATAAACCAAGACAAGTAAGTGGTAATTCTAATGACGGTAATACTGCCAGAAGATTTTTTCACAATGCAAGCTGCTCTGCTGAAATTACAGGAGTGGATATAAATTTAATTAAACGACTTTACATAATTCTGCAAGCTCTTTCATCGGGTATAATGATAAATGCTGAAAAAATTGGCAGTTATGCTATGGAGACTGCCAGAATCTATGTGAGCAATTATGAATGGTACTACATGCCATCTTCCGTTCACAAAATTTTGATTCATGGAGAAAGTGTCATAAAGCATTTTGCAGTACTTCCTATTGGTCAACTTTCAGAAGATGCACAAGAATCTCGTAATAAGGATTATAAAAAATTTCGTCTACATCATGCTAGAAAATGCTCAAGATCCGCTACAAACGAGGATGTATTTCATACTCTTCTTTATACTTCAGATCCATACATAACCAGCATTAGAAAACCGTATACTAAAAACGTGAAGGAACTTGACGAAGACACCTTAGATCTTTTGAAAGTAAACGAATTAATTTCAGATCCCGAAGTTCATCAAGTATACAACAACACATACCTAAAACATACATACCTAATAACATACCTAATATTTAGTAAAGATTACAATTAATTAATTAACTAATCATAAAAAACATTTTTATGAAATATTACGATTAAAACCGATTTTAATCATAAATATATATAAAAAAAAAAAATTATTTAAATTGATATGTATTTTGATGTACTATATGATATTAGGTTTTCGTAAACATTAAAATAATAGTATACATTGTTAAAACATAAATATTGGACATTTTTTTTTTTAATGTAAGGTTTTACATTCAATCATAATAAATTATATTAGATTTGAAGCCATATACACTATTCTATATCTGTGCAAAATTTTAGAACATAATATTCAGAAATAAAAAAGTTATTGATTTTTAATCAGAAACAGACCTTTATTTTCCATAGTGCGGTCATGTGAAGAGGAGGGATGAAGCGCATATTACTAAAAGAGTTCTGAGTATACATGGAGATGGATGGAGAGGGAGAGGAAGGCCGAAGAAAAGATGGATGGATTGTGTGAGGAGTGATATGAAAGAAAAGGGAGTTAGTGATAGTTTGACGGTTGACAGAACAGAATGGAAGAAAAAAACGTGTAGCGCCGACCCCAAGTAATATGGGATAAAGGCAGGAAGAAGAAAAAGATTCTGTAGTGTTTAAATTTTTCTGTTACAGAAACATCTCCCGTCCTTAGGCGGAGCGGGAGGTAGTCTCAGACTTTTACTGACTAAAATCACACCTCTGTTCCTCCAGTTGCCCTTTACGCGCAAAAAGTCATTGCCGCCGATCGCCTCCACGAGGACACGGCGATGCTTCGCACAAGCGGGACACACCTCTACTTTATGCTCCACCGCGTCCTACTGATCACAATATCCACTAAGAACCAATTTGCGAATAATTAAACCAGATTCAGAACTTCCCTCGAACAAATCTCCCAAAAGCCTTCTAGTATCTTCTTAAAGAAAATAAAACCGTACACTAGGATCCCATAAAAGCAGGCCAGCATTTATTTATACGTGTTGAAATTTGAAATTCAGCGGGCGGCCCGCGAACGCATACAACCGTTAAATGAATGAACTTTTTAACTTAGGGTTCCAACTTACCGTTTAATACTTACTTTGAAGCCGGTATGATGAACACCGTTCTTACTTTTAATGACTTTTTGCTAATATCTAGCGGCTTTCGGCTTTTGAGGGCAAAAGTTTTGGGACTTCGATTTTTTTTTTCGTGAAGATCGGTGCTGTTTTGTGGTTGAAGTTATACAGGGTGTAGATGGGTTAGGTAAAAATTAGATACAATATTTTAAAATAAGAAAAAACGCTATCATAGTATCATCCCTATCTAGATACCTATCTAGATGATGATTGATAATTGAATGAGAGACTTAGGTCTCTCTTCCTGTACAACAGATATTGATGGAGTTTGGAAAAAAAATCTAGATGTCTATAATATATGTATGTCCAGTTCATGTCCGCAACACCCACCAAAAAAAAAAGAGTCCTGGCGCCCATTTAGTGTACAGGTAGGCAAAATTGGTCATTCGATCCCTGAGCATCTTAAAGAAGGCGAATGACGCTCTGGAAACTATACAGTAGGTATAATTATTCATCAGCTCGCGTGAAACGCGTGTCTTAGTTTTGCAAGGGGGGTACGTTACCGATTGGGGCACTTATGCCTTGTTTGCCATACAGCTTTATGGTTCTACTAATTTAAATCTTTTTCAGAGCGTTCCTCGCCTTCTATAAATACCAGTAATATAAAATACATCGGTCTCGAAAGTCGTTGTTCTACCCGAAACGTGTAATCGTCAGAAAAATATTGAGAACCCAATTGCAGCGCCACCTACCGAACCCCATTATATTTTCAAACCTTCCAGGTACCCACTTAAATATGCACACAAAATTTCATCAAAATTGGTCAAGGCGTTCAGGAGGAGCTAGTGAAAAATATACCAACTGTATAACTTCAAATATTTTGATTACAACCTCAAATGACAAAAAGCTCAAAAATTTTACAGATGATGAACAAGATTGAAGTCATAAACATTCAATTATCAAAGAAAAACTTAAATAAAATTAACCCTCAAACAATCAGCATATTGTGTTGTTGAAGATCGTCCCGGGTCCCGGGACTGAGGGCACTCTGTTATGCAAATTCCGGGACAAGATGTCACGCAATCCCGGATCATAGTCCGCTGCGGTTAAACACGACGCCGAGACTTAATTATTTTACAGGATATAATATAAGCCAGCCTTCAATTTATTTTACTACTGTCGGGACACAATAAATGCCTTATGAAGAGCTTGTAGAAATCATGCAGAGTATTTTTTATTTATTTTATTTGCTTGGGCTGACATAGAGAGGAGGCCTAAGTTCCAGTAGTGGGAACATTAAAAAGGCTGATGATGATTTGCTTGGGCTGAATATGTCTTCCACATGTGAGATGAGCTGAAAGCTAAAAGAGCTACTTATTGGGTCCCATTAAACGCAAGGTGATATCGCGATAGACCAAGGTGAAGATGGAGAGATGAGCTTGATAACTACTAGAAAGACTGACACGCAATGGCTGAGGACAAAAGTATGTGGAAAAGGGAGAGGGAACCTCTGCGCAGCAGTGGGACATAATAGGCTAATTACTATTGCTACTAAATAGTTGTAAATTAGTTTTCATTGTGTATACTACTCTGTCAAGAAAGTACCGGGAAAAGATCAATAATACACAAAATGTCTGTTATTCATCTAAATTTTTTTTATCACCTTCAAAGTATGCTCCTTTAGAAACGATACACTTGCGCCAACGAATAATCCATTCATCAAAACATTTTTTAAACGCTGCTTCCTGAATTGAGTTCAGTTCTCGCCGCGAATTCTCCTTTATATCTTCTATCGATTGAAAACGGGTGCCACGAAGTGGTAATTTGAGTTTAGGAAAAAGAAAAAAGTCAGCAGGAGCCATATCTGGTGAATATGGTGGTTGCTGGATGGTATTTGTTGAGTGTTTGGTCAAAAATTCGTTCACAATGATAGCCTTGTGCGAAGGCGCATTGTCGTGGTGCAAAATCCAAGAATTTTCTTTCCACAAATCTGGCCTTTTTCGTCGAATTTGCTCTCTTAAACGCCGCATAACGCTCAAATAATATTCTTTATTTACCGTTAGACCTTCCGGTAAGAATTCAGAGTGCACAACACCGCGATAGTCAAAGAAAACAGTCAACATGACTTTGACTTTTGATCGACTTTGGCGTGGTTTTTTCGGTTTCGGATCAGTTGGAAGGCGCCACTCCGAAGCTTGTTGACTAGTTTGCATGTCAAACTCGTAAACCCACGTCTCGTCACCAGTAACAATGCGTTTCATGAATGTTGGGTCCGAACCGACTCGATCTAGCATGTCCTCAGCGACTTTCATGCGCTTGAGTTTTTGGAGAAAATTCAGATCTTTTGGGACTAGCCGAGCAGCAACATGTTTCATACCCAAATGATTAGTTAAAATGGTACGGATCGACTCGTGAGATACAGAAAGATCGGCGGCTATCTCTCTCAGAGTTGAATGGGGATTTTCAGTCACTATTTCCTTCACTTTTGCGATGTTAACTTCAGTTGCAGACGTTGACGGCCTACCAGAGCGAGGCAAATCTTCCATCACATCTCGACCTCTTTTGAACGCTTTGAACCACTCATAAGCACGAGTTTTTGATAAAGTCGATTCACCGTAAGCCTTCTGTAACATTTTCAGTGACTCCGAACACGAAATTCCATTGGCGATGCAAAATTTAAGACAAACTCTTTGTTCGATATTTTTGTCCATTATGAAATTCGCAATACACACTATATATGATATTACTAAAACCAACACTGTATTTAATATAAATAACAGATGCAACTCAAACTCCGCGCCAAAATGGAAAACAGTTGTGCCAATCTAACAACTACAAAAAAACAAAAATTTGAATTTGGAACCATAAACAAATCATCCATTCCCGATACTTTTTTGACTGAATGTATATATTATACTAGCTATCTTCTCTGATATAATATGCATGTATTATACCTACACCTCGCCATTCCTCATGAATTTCTCTGTCAATTGGTGTAAATTGTATAAAAATATGTTTTCAGATTTTGAATTTATTGCACTCATACTGACAGATGCGTTGGGGGGCTTTGTTTTATAATATGAAGGGTTGTGGACAGAGAAATCTGAAATAAACATATTTTTTTTACAGCTTTATATATATCAGGACTGGAAGCCTGCAAGGTGCAGAGGCATATTATTTAATGTACTAGATTTGTCATAAAATAAGTTTCATTCAATAAACAGACCGGTGAAAGTCGTTCTTAATCGACCGTTCTTATCTTAGACTTTTATCGATTCTAAACCAAATATCGGTTTTGTATGTAATTCAATTTGCCATTTAGTATGCAAAAAGTAAATGACAACCAACAATACAACAAGTAAGGAGGAGCATATTGTAATGTTAAGCAGTCCCGGGATCGGCCAGTGTTATGCAAATCCCGGGACAACTCGTCACGGGAACCGGGATCACGGTCGGCTGGCGTTGTTGACATCAAACCGTCTAAGATCACTTGAATGGTGACTTATTGATGTACCTACATATATTATAAGTAGATATTTTAAGTTATTGTGTCATTAAAATATATCTTTTTTTTAGTAGAATATAATCGTTTATTTCTGAGTAGGTACATGTGGAGTAATTTATGCCTTCGTAGTTGCACGTACGCCGATCTGGGCGCGATGGTCTCCATACATTTTACATGGCAACTAGACTTGTACAGCTACACTAAATCCACGCCATGCGACACGCCGCTACGTAAATCCTGCAACATTCCTTGAGGTGCGCATATGTGGGCCACGCAAATCATGCGTGGCCCACATATGCGCACCTCAAGGAATTGTCAGCAAACCGTAGGGGCCCAACAGGGTCGAAGCCTACTGAGGCTAAGGATCTGTTTCTAAAAGGAAGATTCGGCGCATTGAATGATGCTCCCACCAAAAAAAAAAGCTTCGGTCTTATGTATCTCGCTTATGTCAGCCTCTTATTAGCAAATTCGCCTATAACAAATGCAAAGTTAAATAAAAAAAATTAGGCATTCATTTTTAAATTAATAATTGTGACATTCTGTACCACATTATTTTACGAAATCGCTAAATGACTCCTCCTGCTCTTAGTAAGTAGTTAACATTATGACATTCCCTCTCGCTTCATCTGGAGCGGATGGAATTATTTAATGATATTCCACTTGAAAAAATAATACTTGTCCAGGTAAAATTCAAACAAACATATTTCATACATATTTTCCCATATCTACACTAATAAAACCAAAAAAAAACTACGTTTTTATTAAAAAGGTAGTTTTTTTTGTTTTTATGTTTATTTGTTTGTAGGAGGTAATCTCTGGAAGTACTGATCCGATTACTAAAATTTTTTACCGTTAGAAAGCTGCTTTATTCCTGAGTGACGGGCTATATTTTATGTACGCGGACGAAGTTGCGGGAAAAAGCTAGTTTTTAATAAACTAATAAAAGGTTCCGTTTGAATTATTCGAAACCTATGATCTCATGAGATTAAAATAAAAATCCTCCAAACATTTTCATAATAAACTAGACGTTTACCTCCTGTTTTGTATAACAACACTTTTGCATGAAACGAGAATATTTTTTAAATTTTATTCTCTTGCCGAAGTACTACGTACCACATTTCACATTTCAGCTAAAATAAATCTCGGCACGGTCCCGCAAGTGGGCGCCACTCTTCTATTTTCATCATTTGCATACTGGACGTCGGGAACACCACACGCTTGTGCGGTAACGCGAATAAAGACATTTTCATATTTAATTTTCTATTTAGTATAATTGCCCGTATTCAGTTTTCTGACCAACGTTTTTAGCACAGTCAACAGTGGATAATTGTACTCCTTTTAATAGATAACAAATGCACCACAAAATGATACTTTTGAACAAGCATTTACCTACGTTCAGTTAACTATGAAATATTTAAGTATGTAATGTGTGCTGAGTCAATAGAAAGAAAGAAAGAAAAACACATACATTTAAATTTAAAAACAGTAGAATTACGATATATTATATATCAATATTGATATTTATTTATTTATTTATATCTACTATGCTTATGTAAAGAATTTACGTATAAAATATTATAACTGTATCATGAAAAATGAAAAATCATAAAGTTATAAGCTTGTTATGTCGGCAAAAATACAAAATCCAGGCGACTAAGCAGGTAGGTTTTTTTTACGGGTTTTGCACTGGCTGAGCTGTTTGATGGCTCCGAATACCCGCTATGACTTGCCCTGACCTGTGTTGTACTTAGTGTCGGTGGTGTCCCACTTGTGATCATTTTTGGAAAAAAATATAACATGATGTAAAAACTATTGGAATCCATTTAGTTACTGATTCTGAACAAACTATATTCAGGTTTCGCATATACTAAAAATAATGGTGTATAATCAAACGTGAATTGTTACATGGATGATTATAGTTACTATAAACGCCTTGAAAATTGCAGAACTACGCGTATTTGACTGTATCTTTTTACAACACATCACACAATTTGTTTATTCATCAAGCCTACATCTCTTGATTGACGTCAATCATACATTCTTCCACGTATTTTTCCATGGCTTACAAACGTAGTGGCCATCTGTAAACATTAAAACCGCTTAAATATTCTGGTTTCTTACTTACTCCGCCACAATCATGTCTAAATCAGTGAAAGTAGTGCTAACATGCAGTTACGCTTTCCTTCTTATTCAATATTTAAGAATATCTTTACAACCAGTGACTACAGAAATCGATCTAGAATATATATACAGTCAACCTCAATTTATAACGAAAAATCGAAAATCACATCTGTCAAAAAAATATCATAACTTCACTACTTATTTAGAATCATTCAAGAAGCCTGAGAGATTAAAGACTGATTTGAAATTCGTTCTGAAATACACGGATGCGTTTTTGCACTATTCGTCACAGTTGTATGGGACCGGTCAAAAACCATTCATCGATAGCAACTGTACCTACTATAACTGCTATTTGACTACCCAAAGAAACTTACTAAACGATTTCCGTGATTTTGATGCCATACTTTTCGACGTGGAAAACAGTTGGGATGGACCAATCGTATTGAGACAACCCTATCAACGTTTTGTATTTATGGCTTCTGAATCAGCAGCGAGGTTCCCTCTATGCGATGCTTTCTATGATGATTTTTACAATCTATCCTGGACGTATAGACTAGATTCTGATATACAATGGGGTTACTTCAACATTAATGATAAAAAAGGCAATTTTGTTGGTCCAAAGATTAATATGACTTGGATATATCCTATGGAACCTACTCCTCTTAAAGTGAAGAAGGAACTTGGTGGGAAGACCAAAGCAGCAGCTTGGTTTGTGTCAAATTGTGACGCTGGAGGGGGGAGGAACAATGTAACTAAACAGATACAAAAGGAATTGGCGAAATATAATTTGACAGTGGATATCTATGGTTGGTGTGGAAAGAAGAAATGTCCTAAAGACAGGATCGAAGAATGTTTCTTCTTGCTAAAGAATGATTATTATTTTTACCTTTCTTTCGAGAATTCCCTGTGCACAGACTATGTGACTGAAAAAGTTTTGTATCCTTTAAACAACTTTGCGGTTCCGATAGTGTATGGTGCTGCTAATTATTCCAGGTGAGATTTATTAAGGTATTATTTATATAAAAAAGGTGTTCGTTACTAATATTTGAATTAAGATAGAAAATAAGTTTATTTGTGTGTTGTGTTTATAGTTTGTCCTGTAACTCGGACAGGACAAACTATAAAGTAATCATAAAATAATTGAAATAAAATAACAACTTAAAAAAATATACACAACAAATTTTTTATTAGTTTATAATATAATAAGTTTATTTGTACATAAAAACAGCAAAAAACATAGCGTAGAAAAATAGGTAGGTTGTACAGATTAGTCAAAATTGTTGTCGAATTCCCGAGCTCCTAAACTAGGTACGCAGACCTGTATCTTAGGAGTCGGAGTTTTAGCGGCTTCTTTTTATACAATACAACCGTGACATTTTTTGTATACCATCTAGTTAAAACAGCAAACGTAATGAAGAAATATGTGTAGGGAATGGATGTGTATGTGTGAAAGTGCGTGTTAGTGTGGAGAATGTAGGTGTGTGAGCATTATATCATACGAGTTTCTTTATAAATTTACGAGTCAATTTTTAATATTTTTTCTGTTTCGTCATAAGTTAAAAGTAAGAGCCAATTAATTAATTTATTTTTAATTTCATGAGAATTGTATCTGTACAAAGGGATAATCTTATTTATTTTATTATACATACGGGAACTTTGGGCTAAAAATTGTCGGCTAGCAAATGCGTATCGACAGGGGACTGTGTCACATATAGGAAAACCTTGTCGTCTATGTAGAAGTTTTTAGTAAAAATCTAAATAAATTATTAGCGTTTGTTTATATCCCTAAATGTTACTCAATTTAGGGAAATATTGTAAAGGCTATGAATTAATAAATAAAAAATTAAAAAATGGATGTAGCATTTTCTAGTAGCAATTGTTATGAATGATTAATTCAATTATGAATTTACCAATTATGACTTTTCGTGGACTATTTTGGGATTTCGTTTACTTTTACTTTTGATTACACAAATATGATCAGTGACCGGTACGGAGAGAGCCCCATTTGTTTGTACTTGTTAAAAAATAGCGGTGTATACCTTCAAACTTAATTTCAAAGGCATGAACGTAAACATAAAATCGTATATAGCCTATAGTGTACCCCCCGGCCACAAAAAAAGCCGCAACAACTAGAAGCTGCTTGTAGCTTCTTCAGCAACAAGCTGTCGCGTGCTTCAGCTTTTTTTGTGGCTCGTGTGCGGGGACACAGACAATTCAAAAGAATAAGTTTTCTGAAATGATGTATAGGTGCTATTTAACGACAATTTAATTCATGAATCCCCAAGCGACCACCGGTGGCCGCGCATCTATTGTCTTACTATTGTGTCTCTAATTGACGGTATCTGAAGGGTTAAAGGCACAAATTGGTTATCTCTTTTGTGCTAAAAGTTACAGCAACACGGCTTTTAAACAATTAAAGGGCTATTAAAGTTATACTATTTTAATGTAGTTTATTAAATGAACTACAAAAACTTTTTCATTAACTTAATCTGAAACTTTTAGTTCAACATTGTTTACAATTTTATTCTAGATTTCTTCCGCCTGGATCCTACATCAACGCCCTGGAGCTGAATGCAACACAAGTAGTAGATGAGATGATGAAAGCGATCAGAAACCCTAATGTCTACGAGAATTACTTCAGGTAGTTACAATTTTCGCCTCAAGTTGTCAGCAACTGTACCCAACAGGGCCGTACTTTTTTTTGCGATGCGCAAAAACTTTCGTAACTCAATCCGGGAATTGAACTATTTTCATAGGGTAGTTTGTACAGAATCCTCAGTGCATGAGTCCGACTCGCACTTTCCCAGATTTGTCATTTGAGTTACTTCTGTGTTGAAGGCCATGTATCTACTTTTGATTGGCTAGTTAAGCCATTTTTTAGGGTTTCGTACCTTAAAAGGAAAAAACGGAACCCTCATAGGATCACTGCACTCACCATCAACGATTGCATCACTGCTTACCATCAGGTGGGATCGCAGTCAAGCACTAGTTTATATCAATTAAAAATAAATAAATACTTTGTTGCAAAAAAAAAACGTATATTTTATATATTTGATATTCTCAAAGATCGAAATGCATAGGGTCATAGGATCGAAATTCATAGGGTCGAAATTCATAGGATCGAAATTCATAGTCCGTTGACTCAGAATCCTGAAATTTGGCACAAAGCAAGTTCTTATAGCACAGGTATAAGAATAAATCTGAAAACAGTAAATTAGTTGTTACGTCACAAAAAAAAGCAAATCAGAAAAATCGTCGAGACTCCATTCGGGAATTGTAGTTTGCACGGAACCCTCCTCGCGCGAGTCCGACTCGCACTTGCCCAGTTTTTTTTTTTTTATTCGAATCAAAAAGTATCTCTATCCTACCTCTAGTCTACCGTGCCCTCATATTTACCTCTTAACACTTTTCAGGTGGCATAACTACTACGATTTTGTGAAGAACCCGTCTGACCCAGATGTATGCAGACTCTGCCAGATTCTGAACGAAGATGCTGACAAGCACTACTGGTACAAACACTTCAGAAGCTGGTGGAACCCTGACTATCCTAAGCTGTGCACTAATGGAGGTGGCAGGTTCCTGGTCAAAAACGCCAAGTCCTTCAAGGGAATGTTGGAAATCAATAAAAATATACAAGGTGATATGTAACGTTGAAAAAAAGACTTTATATTGTGATAATTTTATATTTATGTTGTTTATAAAAAATATTAAAAATAATAAAAAATCTTTGAAGTGCTCGACTTTTCTCTACTTGTAAATAATTATGCATGTATCACTCCAATCTTCCTCATGACGACGATTACCGATCTCTCGTGCCGGGCTTTGGTACAGGCCATGGACCGGAGCGAGAAAGAGTGGCAGGTGGCCGCATGCGCGAGGGAACGGCCCTCGCGCTCCAGCTGCCTAAACCCCGATCCCGATTTCCAGCTACGGTGAGCAGCGGCGGCAGCTCGCCGTCCGACTATCCGGTAACCGTCCCTGGTACGAAAGCAAAGAAGGACCAGGGGTGAGTTTTAGTCAATAAAAGTCTGACACGCTCTACCACACCGCCCGAGGACGGGAGATGTCATTAGATGATTTCCTACCTAAAACAAAATACTAACAAAAATTATGACACTTTTAGGCTATCCAAGTCTGCATCGTCGTGTGATCATTTGAAAGAGTTACCGAACTATTTCAAACAATCACGCAACGTAAAGCGACTGGAATACAAAGAGCAGCTGAAGGACTCAAGAGGATTTTAGTCGGTAAAAGTCAAACACGCCGTCATGAGATAATTTCCCCCACCTCAAAAAAAGCTATCCAAATAGTCATAAAGCATTATCCAGGACTTAGTATTATAATAATAATATTCCACAACCATCACACAACGCCGTCTAGTCCCAAGCTAAGCAGAGCTTGTGTTATGAGTACTAGACAACTAATAAACATACTTATATATTTTTTAATACATACATATTATAGATAAATTACACCCAGACAAACACTGTTTGACCGTCCGGTAACTGTCCGGACCGAGCCCAAGACGTCGACGGCACGCACTGTTCCCGCACGCCTCAAAGAGTTGTCAGCAACAGGAGGGGCCCAGCTGGGTCGAAGTCTACTGGGGCCAGGGTTATCCGAAAGGAAACTCGAGCCCCGGTATGAAGGCTACAAGGAACGGGGTGGGTTTTTAGTCAGTAAGAGTCTGACACTATCTGCCGCTCCACCCAAGGGCGGGCTTTGTCATTGAATGATTTTTCCCGCCGAAAAAAAAGAGCTGTTAATGTCAAAACTTGATACTCAAACCATTATCCAGGACTTAGTATGACTATACAGCAATCCAACTTCAAACTATGCGGCTTACAATTGAACAAAAACAGTTAAAGGACGGCGGAAAGGCAATCCTCTTAGTTCGCTCGTTATAGGGACTCATTATTCAAAGCCTCAAATTTTCGCCGAGATAATTCCAATTAGGCTGCCACTGGCGAGAGAACTGTAGAAGTTAAATAAAAAAGAAAATTCTTATAAAAATTGGCAAAACCACGCCCTCTCACCCACCCTAGAGCGAGAGCAGTTATTAGATGAATTACCAATTCCAAAAAAAAATACTTTATACGGTGTGAAATGATAAATAGATTTGCTAAAAATAAGCAAGAAAACTTGTTAATATAGAAGAAGTCAAAACTTCGTTTGTGATATATTTCAATATAAGTTATTTGGGTTGAAAAAGTAATATAATATTAAGTTAGTGCTAAATCAGACTAATATGGTAAAGCTGAAATTTTCTGAGTTTATTTTTATTACTTTTTTAAGCTCAAACCACTGACCTTGGTACACGACTAGACTATATCCTGGAATAACACATAAGATACTTTTTATGCCATGTTATGTTTCTGCACCACCCTAAGGTCGACTGGTAGATAATGCCTAATGCGTTAAGTCCGCCTTTGTACACTTCTTGTGCATAAAGCTTTAAATAAATAAATATATGTTCTCTTGGGATAATTTTCTGCTATCAAACGGGCCAAATCCACTGGCAGCATCTGGTCTATAATAAATATTTCAAGAGCGTTATCAAGTTATACTTCTGTTCTTCAATTTCACGACTTAGCAGTCATCAACGCCATCGGCATTTTTTCGAGCGACATAATTAAAATTTCTGCTGACACCTTGCGAAGATTAAAGCTATTACATTTTGATGACTAGAAGCCAGCAGTGGGAAATTTGGTGAAAAATAACCTTTTCTTTTTCATTTAGGCTTTTTCTACGTTAGCGCGTTTTGATGGCTGTTACTTTTTATTGAGGAATTGAAAAGTTTGTGGTGAAATGGATATTGAAATCTAGGTATTTGGTCCGTTGGTACTTCCTTAAACTTTCGAATACCGTAAATAGACAAATAGATAGACCATGAGAGAGTGAACGCCGGCTTTTGCTTGGGGTTTAATGAATTAATTGTTTATGCATATAAAAGATTAGATAAAGGCGATAATAATATTGAATTTTTCATTTTCATTGCCTACAATTTCGTTGCAATTTTTTTTATGGATTATATTGAATTATTAGCGTTTGTTAGAAGCTTTGTCCGTGTAAAAGCAGGTTACTCTTCGTGATAAAAGAAGTGTATCTTATGTGCAATTCCGGGACATATTCTACCCGTGCGTCAAATTACATCCAAGTCTATTCAGCCGTTTAAGCGTGAAGGAGTAACAGATAAAACCAACTTTCGGCTGCGCTCGTCAGCTTGTGGCCATGCGTACTGCACGCATGGCCACATAATCATAATCATAATGGACTCTGACGAAGAAGGATTAAATACGCGAATGGCATGCGGCAGCGTCATTATTTTGAAAAACGCCGCCGCAATAAGAATCTAGAAGCAGCTTCAAGCGTTTTTTTGTGGCGGTACCACCGCACACGAGCGACAAAAAGGACCGCCTCAAAAATAAGCTTGAAGCGGCTTTTTTGGTGGCCTGTGTAAGGGGACACTAAGTGTAAAAAAAACTAGAGTAAAGAGTCCCAAAAGAGAAGTGTAGTTTTCTTATACTTTACGCAAACAAAGTCTCAAAGTTAATAAATATATAAATATCAATTCATATTTAGTTTGTATTCTTTTAAAATCTGTATTACAAAATGTAATATGCAACAGTACACCTATAAGTTAGTTTTTAATATTCAAACTTCGTCAATTCCAAAACATGAATTAAATATAAGCACCCAAAACGAACTTCTTAAACTTAACCCCAACTTAGCTTACTTAACACGTAACCCAAAAGTATTCGCACTAAGCATAAACTTAAAACGTATCGTAGGAAACTTCATTAAAAGTTAAACTTAATTTTAAGTTAGTGTAGCGGGCGAGTTTATAATTTAAGTAATAACTTGGGTTATGACGTCACACATCATTAGTCTATGCGACAAACACATGCATCTTGTTTTAAGTTTATTTAACTTTGGACAAGTCTAAAATGAATGCAACTGAGATAGGTGTAGCGGGAGTGGACCTTCCCTTATTTTTGACTGGCCTGTTGATCTAGAGGTTAGTGGCCCTGACTGGTATGCCGGAGGTTGTTTTTTTTTTTTTTTTTGTCGACGGGGAAAGTCATCTTTGACGAAACCCGCTCTTGAGTGGAGCGGGATACAGTGTCAGACTCTTACTGACTAAAAACCCCGCGCCGTTCCTTCTAGCCTTCATACCGGGGCACGAGCTCCCTTTCGGACAACCCTGTCCCCAGTAGGCTTCGACCCAGCTGGGCCCCTCCTGCTGCTGACAACTCCTTGAGGCGCGCGGGAACAGTGCGCGCCGTCGACCTCTTGAACTCGGTCCATTACCGGACGATCGGACAGCGAGCTACCCATAGCTCGCCGTCCGCGAGTCCGCGTCTACGGTGGCCGGAAATCGGGATCGGAATCCCGGCGACGGCGGCGAGGGCGCCGTTGCCTGATGCGGTCGGCCTCCTCCTTTGCAAGCATTACTGCTTCGCAGAAGGAGGCGACCGCCTGCCATTCCTCCTCGCTCCGGACCATGGCCTCGACCAGGGCCCGGCGCGAGAGGTCTCCGCCGCCAATCGCCCCCACGAGGGCACGGCGATGCTCCGCCCAGGCAGGGCACACCTCGACGGTGTGCTCCACCGTGTCCTCCGGGCGTTGCGCACAGTGGCGACACCCGGGCGTCTCTTCCGCTTGAATCCGATGCAGGAACCTCCCGAACTTGCCATGTCCGGTGAGGACCTGCGTCATGCGGAAGGTAAGGACGCCGTGAGGTCTTTCCAGCCACGCCTCAAAGAGGGGACTTACCGCCATAATTGTGGCGTGCCCAATGCCGGAGGTTGTTCGATTCCCACCCAAGACAAATGTTTATTTGATGACCACGATTTGTGTCTGGATGTAACTTATAAACACTAATTATTAAAAAGAGGTAAAGTTTTTTTTTTTGAGGAGTTAATCGCTAAAAGTACTGGACAGATTGCTATAATTTTCACCGATGAAAAGCTGGTTTATTCCTGAGTGACATTGGCTATATTTTAAGTACTTAGGCGAAAGCCACGGGTAAAATCCATCCTATAATATATATTACGTATTTAGGAACATAAGATGTTTATCAGTTGTCTAGTACCCATAGCATAAGCTCTGCTTAGTTTGTGACTAGATGGAGTTGTGTGAAGGTTATGGAATATTATTGTTATTATTTTAATTGCACAATTCAAGAAGCAACATATTTTGAGGTGCTTGAGGAGTGGAGAGGTAGAATTTACGTAAGGTTGGCTGCCATGGCCCATGCACAGTGGTCCGCATAGGAGTAAGTGCGAACATCAGACACCGGTACAAGATATACGTACAATCCTTCAGGCGATACTAAAAGCCTTGAGCGGACAAAAGAGGAGTTAGCGTCACTCTCTACGCATCAAGATATTCGAATAAAAGTATGTCCTTCATTTATTAAACACAATATGAATAAAAGCCGTATATCAAAAGATTGATAATTAAATTATCTTTTAGTTTGTGAAAGTTTCATAATAATACACCCAATGTTTTTTGCCCGATCTTTGCTTTTTTTGTCTGTGTACATAAATTTAAAAATAATTCTCATGAAGTTCTTTGAAAAAAAAAGGAAATATTCGTATATCATATTGTTAGGCAAATAGCCTAGTTTAACACATTTTTTTTTTCAAACATTATAGACTAGCCGTTTAGACGTGATGTTGGATTTAATATCATCAAAAATCATATATCTGCCCTTTTTTTTATACAACGTGTAACATTAAATGTGCATAACCTGAAAATTCTTTGATCAGAATAACGAGCAGAATCAATTAAACCACTTTTTAATATAGGTTATATTTTTGAAAGCTAAGCTACAGTCAAACTATCACGTGCGCAAACCCGCCGAAATAGGTAAACAAACACAAATGGTTGTAGTCCAATCAAATTTTCTCTTACACGGGATAATAAAAGTTCTTATTTCAATGCAGATATTAATTTTAAACAAACTAAAACTACACATAAAACCTTAATTTTTTTTTATGATTTTTTTCTCAATTTTTTAGGTCAATTAAATTAAAAATCATTTGGGGTGTCTGAGGTTCTTCTTCTTCTCTTTATCCACCTCGATCCAACTCTTGCGATATGTATCCGGGTTATCCCGCCACCTCCTCACAGGTCGCCCCTTAATATTTGCAAAATATTTTTTCGTCTTATCCATAACATTCTTTCCCATTGCACCTCAAAAGAGGTACGGATCCCAATCATAAGTTAAACACACTTTCAGCAGCAACTCGTTTGAGTAGAACTGCAAGTTGTCGCTAACTTTGTGAGTTCATCTTAAATATTGCTGCACAATTTATTTGCTTAGACATTAACTGTAATGAGATGGGGGAGCTGCGAGCGGACCTCGGATGTTTATATGATTTTTATAACTTTGGAGACAGAAATAGTACTTTTGGATACTAGTGCAGAAAGTTTGTCATTGAGACCGAGGCGGAATTCGCCCGAACCACAGGAAAGAGTGTTATGAATGACAAATTTGCATGTGTGTCAAACGCCGTTTTCTAACATCAAATAAATAAGCAGGTGATAACCAGGCGGCTTAGCACCCAGCCGGATACGATAAATTTAATAAATTGTGGCGGTTCGATTTTGCGCACTTTTCTGCACTAGTACGGAAAACAAAAATCCCGTGATCACGTGCCTAAAAGTGAGCGTGATAAGAGCAGGTTTTAGAGTAAGTGTATTAAAAAATATATTTATATCAACGATATTATTCGTCGAGCTCTTGTCACCGCCGGCGTACCTGCCGTATTAGAACCAAATGGCTTGGTACGTGACGATGGGAAGAGACCAGATGGTATGACGTTATTACCGTGGAAGGTGGGTAGGCCTCTGGTGTGGGACGCAACCTGTGTCGATACCCTTGCGCCATCCCATATTACAAGTACGGCGGGCTGTGCTGGTGCTGCTGCTTCTGCTGCTGAGACCCTTAAACGGCGCAAATACTGTAACCTTATTGGTAATTACAGTTTTGAGCCGTTTGGGGTCGAAACGCTTGGTTCATGGGGTCCGAGTGCGCGTCTCCTTTTCAAGGATATTTCACGCCGACTGATCGACACTTTACGTGACCAGAGGGCTGGCTCGTTCTTTGCCCAAAGAATTAGCATTGCCATTCAACGTGGCAATGCTGCCAGTCTTCTGGGCACATTTCCGGATGACAGCGATGTGGAGGAGTACTTTGACGCCTGAGCGTGCTTTGTCTTTTTGTATCATATTTATGTACATAGTTAGGTTTTAGTTTAAATAGTTTATTTAGTATTTAAGTTTTTTTTTATGTATATATGTAATAAATTTTTAGTAGATATTATAAATAAAGAAAGAAGCTTTATCTTCTTTATATTTAGTCTAGATACTTCCCTGCTTAGTTTGAATATTGATTACTTTTATTTAATGTGAAATAGCAAATAGGTTTTTAGTTCAAAAGTTTGACTCTACCATCTCTTTTATCTGTTCCGTGCTACCATCTACTCTGGTCTTTGTAGATCATACACAAGAGTCCAGAGGCCAGAGACCTATGTACCTTTTTTTCAGTTTCTCTTTTCTTTTATAAGTTAAATGTGTAGGTGAACATTACTTACTCCGTGGTGAACATCCCGCCTACACGCACAAAACGTTTTGGAAACACATTCATTGTGCGTGCAGCTAAGGAATGGAATTCCTTGCCGGAGTCTGTTTCCTGATAGCTACAACCCAGCAATGTTTAAGACGAGAGTGAATAGGTTTCTTCTAGGTAAGCGCGTTCCATCGTCGACCGCATCGTCGCTTTCCATCAGGTGAGATAGCGGTCAAGCGCAAACCTATCAATAATAAAAAAAAAAATAAAAAAAAGGTACATGAACTGTTAAATAAACAAAATAAATAAAGCCAAACAATATTGCGTATTTACCCAAAATAGCTTCCTCGTTCCCCGCAGATATTCATTAGCTGTTCTAACTAACAAAATAAAGTGCGTAAGTACAACCAACTGAGGGAAAAGCAAAGTTTTGTACAAAAATAGCTGTTCGCCTACAGAAATCTCCGGCAAGCGATGTCTGGTGGAACTTGTTAATTAGTTCTACAGCCACTACTTTCTGTTAGTACGGATTACGAGTATTTTTATAGCCGTCAACGTTTTATGGTTCGGGATTCTATAAAAATGGTACACGAGTTTGGATTTGAACGACGTTCTAGAAGATTTATTCTAAACTAGCTTTCGGGGTAACACGGTTCCCCTTTTCGGCTTATTTTTTCCCGACATCTTCAAAAACCGCTTGAAAATCGGTGCAGTAATTTTTGAGTTTATCGCGAACGGACAGACAGACAGACGCGGTGGTGCACTTTGTTTTGTAATATGTATTGATACAATATCAAATATAATTTATTATCTTCGTCGTGTGTGACAGTCCATTGAATTGTATGGCGAGCGATATTGTATCTTAAGATAAAATATTATAGTATCTTAGCCGTGTGTGCCCCTCAGTGAACTCCATTGCGGGTGACGTTACCTACGACAAACTTATTATTTTCGGTTGGTACAGTAATAAGTCTAGGGATCGAACCGCAAAATTAAGTTTGTTTTTTATTGTATATACTTTTCCGGGATAAAAAGTACCCAGTGTGGTGCCCAGGAAATTAAAAAATAGTTATACCAAGTTTCATAGTAATAGAACCGGTAGTTTTTGCGTGATGCCTGAACAAACAGACAGACAGACAAACAAAACTTTTTTTAATCACATTTTTGGGTTCGGTGTCGGTCTAGTAACACCCACTGCCATTTTTTTATTTATATTTTCAATGTACAGAATTTTCACTTCTACAGATTTATTATAAGTCGACTAAAAAAAAAAGATGAATGCATTGTGTGAGGAGTGATCATCATCATCTTCCTGCCGTTGTCCCGTTTTATTTGGGGTCGGCGCAACACGTTTTTTTTTCCATTCTATCCTGTCACTCGTCACGCTATCACTTACTTCCTTTTCTTTCATATCACTTCTCACACAATCCTTCCATCTTTGTGTGAGGAGTGATATGAAAGGAAAAAGAGTCAGTGATAACGTCACGATTGATTGGAGAGAATTGATCTGTGGTGTGACGAGAATAGATCTGTGGCCCTAGTGAAAAAGGGTATAAGTCTGAATTTGTCAAAAATGAGTTAGGTATACCAAAATGATCAGAAAAAAATGCACTAAAGTTTGGTAAAAACGGATCTAAGCTATCTCTAAAATAAGGAAGTACCTTTGTGTAAAAGGGTTCATCTGACACCAAAAAAAACTATACAAGTCCATTTATATCCTTTTATTAGACGAATGTTGTTTTGTGTTTTTTAATCTAAATTAACATAAATCACCCACTTTTAATCTGGTTGGTATTTATCGATACAACAACACTTAGTCCTTAAAAATGGTTAAGTTAGTAGATAGATATTACTAGAAAAAATATTTCTTTGCACTATGTAACTGGTTATTATAAATCAATTCCAAATGCGTATCCCTTTTCACTTGTATGAATTAATATTTTAGGAAAAGAGGTCCAACTTATTTTATACCCTCAAGGAATTCATTTTGTGGTTGTTATAAGTCATTATCTTAAAAACTCTTAACTTGACATTAAAAATAACCCACAAAGAGCATAAATCGTTTACCTAAAAATAATATCACATGTATTTCATTAGGTAGCGGTTTAAATGTCACACGAGGTCAACAACGAATTTGAAGCGCGCGGAGTGTTTTTGGCGTCTCCTGTAAAGTTGCATTTTTCGACTTAGATCCTTTTTCACTAGGGCCACAGAGATATAGTGAGAAATGAGTATGTTAAAGGAAGTTTGAAAGTGACGCTAGTGACTGAAAAATTGAAGCGGAATCGTTTGTTCTTATAAATATCGTCATGGAAAGAGGAAAGATGAAACGCATGATACGCCTTGACGAGTAATAATTATATAGGTATAACCAGCTTTAAAAGCTTGCTATAAAAAAAAATTTTTTTTCATTAAAAGCTTGTTTGTCGTTTTGGTCAGTAAAGTCTGACACGCCCTCTCTATTATTGTAAACTTAAACCATGGTAGTCCCTAACTCTGTACACTCACAAACTAAAGCCAAACGAGTTGGCGATGAGTTGCGATGACGAGATAAGATAGGCTGATGTATCGCTCAACGTGTTCCTATGAAGAGCTACAAACAAAATGTTTGTTAGCTTTCACAGGGTTGTTGGCACATGATTAATGGACGGTGTATCCTGCTTTTGTTATCAAGTAGTACTTGATATATCTACCGTGTTGGGCTACGGGAATGTTTAAAAGAGTTACCACGGCCCTGGAACGGAAGGGCAACTAGGAGTATAGGTGAGTTATAACACCAACTCCAATTTTATAACAATTGCAGCAGTCAGGTATAAGTCTTAATGCCCCCGGGATTCCGATCCCGAGTTTCTGGGGTTCCGGCGGATTGTAGACGCGGGCTCGCGGACGGCGAGCCATGGGTAGCTCGCGGGAGGAGCCCAGCTGGGTCGAAGCCTACTGGGGCCAGGGTTATCCAAAGAGAAGCTCGAGCCCCGGTATGAAGAGGCTAGAAGGAACGGGGTGGGTTTTTAGTCAGTAAGAGTCTGACACTATCTCCCGCCGCCGCATCCAATGACAACCCAAGAACGAGGGTTGTCATTGGATGATTTTTACCCACCGTAAAAAAAGGTATAGGTCTTAATTGTTATCATTGTCAGCAAATGAAGAACAGAAAAGTCAGTAAAGGTATAATGCAACGTCTCAATGCAACGAATTTCGATGCGATTTTCATTTACAAAAATAAAAATATACAAAAAAAAAGTTTATGTATGTATAATAAACAAACACCCAAGAGAAGTCGGTGCCAGTTACTATAATAGAATAAAGAAGTAAAGTTTGTTTTTTTTTTGCTTTTTTTTAATCTCTGAAAGTAGTGGTCCGATTCCTAAAATTTTTACCCGATAGAGAGCTGCTATATTCCTGAGTGACGTAGGCATTAGTTTGTATTCGCGGACGAAGCCTGGGCAAAAGCTACTATTTCATAAAAAGCTTTCATAATTTCATTCGGAAAATGTCGACATAGGCCTCTCCCAAGTATCGCCATGATGACCAGTTCTGTGCGTCTCGCTCTCATCCGTATTCCGCGACCCCCACCAGGTCATTGGTCCACCTAGTGAGAAGCCTTCTAACACTGCGGCATTACCCGACTGAGAAGCTTTAGTTTAAAGCAAATCTTTTGACGGAACTTAAGAGTTTATTTGCCTGCTGCAACTTTCCCATTCGATTATAATTTGGGTGTCTTCAAGGCTAGAATGAATAGGCTCTTAATAAACTAGTGCGCTTCACCATCAACGATTGCATCACTGCTTACCGTCAGGCGGGATTGCAATCAAGCACTAGTTTATATATCAAATAAAAAATAATAGTAAAGAACATTTTTAATGGAACTTAACATTTTTTTAACCGACTTCTAAAAAAGAGGGAGGATTTTTTTTATGTTTGTTGCGCATAACTTCGTCGTTTGCCAACCGATTTGAAAAAACTCTTTTTTTGTTGGTAAGGGTACCTATTTATTATACTTCCCAAATGGTCCCGTAGTCTGATCTGAGAAGGAATCTTGGTGAAATCGAGGAAACTCCTCAAATTCAATGCAATTGTTTAGTGAAGTTGGTTATTTTTTTTATATAAAAAGGTTTTAATGTAATACATGTTGGAAAATCAATTGTCTATTTTAATTCAAGCGAAGGCGCGTTCGTTCTCTCATTGTGTTTCTAATTACAGTATTTGAAAGTTTAAATGGTTATCTATTCTATCTGTCAAACTAGACAGTATGTTCGCCTGCATTGTAACAAAGCTGTGAGTATCGGTTGTTAGTTCTTACCAGTTACTGGTTTCCCAGTTATTGTCAAAGCTTTATGCGCTAAATCTAAGTGTGTCTAGCCTCGTCAAATAAGCTTCGTCTAATGCTAAGCGTTCTCTGTACGAGTAGAATGTAGTGTTGTGCCGTTGTGTAGATATTATCTATACTAATATTATAAAGAGGTAAAATTTGTAAGTTTGTAAGTTTGTAAGTTTGTATGTAGGGGGTAATCTCTGGAACTCATAATCCAATACTAAATTTTTTTTTACTGGCAGAAAGCTACATTATTCCTGAGTGCTATAGGCTATAAATTGTTTCTATAGCATGTATATTAACCGAGCTATCACAACTTTTGTCTAGCAAGTCGGAAAAAAATACCTCATAAAACAGAATTATTGGCGTGCGCTGCCTAAACAGTTGCTTAAAATTAAAAACAATGTATGACTACCTGGTTCGTCTTAATTATTTCTACAAAAAAGTCCGCGATACCACATCTCTATCTTTTATATTTCATCTTTTATACTTCTTTTATTGCATTAAAAATATATTTTTTCGGCATACTTACGTTTGGTTGATTATTTGAGCAACAAAATATTAATTCTTATGACAATAAATTATTTCAGTATCACAAGAACATCATACAGCTAAGATTTGCCATTTACAGTATATCAATTGGTCATACAGTTTCGGAGATAATGTAAAATTACTAAAACGCAAAATGCCCCTAGCATAACTTTCATTGTGCAGTCGTGCAGACGTTTTAGCTATTTTTTTTTTATATGTTGTGCAAAAATCATCTTATGACAACCCCCGCCCTTGGGTGGAGCGGGAGATAGTGTCAGACTCTTACTGACTAAAAACCCACCCCGTTCCTTCTAGCCTTCAAACCAGGGCACGAGTTCCCTTTCGGATAACCCTGGACCCGGTAGGCTTCGATCCAGCTGGGCCTCTGCTGTAGCTGACAACTCCTTGTGGCGCGCGGGAATAGTGCGCGCCGTCGACGTCTTGGGCTCGGTCCATTACCGGACGATCGGACAGCGAGCTATCCATGGCTCGCCGTCCGCGAGCCCGCGTCTACGGTGGCCGGAAATCGGGATCGGAATCCCGGCGGCGGCGGCGGGGGCGCCGTTGCCTGATGCGGTCTGCCTCCTCCTTTGCTAGCATTACTGCTTCGCAGAAGGAGGCGACCGCCTGCCATTCCTCCTCGCTCCGGACCATGGCCTCAACCAGGGCCCGGCGCGAGAGGTCTCCGCCGCAGATCGCCCCCACGAGGGCACGGTGATGCTCTGCCCAGGCAGGGCACACTTCGACTGTGTGCTCTACCATGTCCTCCGGGCGTTCCGCACAGTGACGACATCCGGGCGTCTCTTCCGCTTTAATTCGGTGCAGGAACCTCCCGAACTTGCCATGTCCGGTGAGGACCTGTGTCATGCGGAAGGAAAGGACGCCGTGAGGCCTTTCCAGCCACGCCTCAAAGAGGGGACTTACCGCCATAATTGTGGCGTGCCCAACGTTTTACCTATTTGCCCATGGATGGCGTTCTGCAATTACGTAACTTTTCTGAATCGCGGTGTTAAGACTTTCTGTGGATTGATGACCCTCTCGAAGTATTAGGCCCACGTTGTCGTTAGTTGGAGTTCTTCTGTCAGTTGCTTATTGGTTTCGGTTGTTTCATTCGTATGGTTGTTGTTGTTGATAGATACCTCATAATCGAAAATATCGTACTTCGTTCTATCGCAATAATCGATACGAGTTTTTCGATATTACGATTGTTTTGTTTTGTAAAGGCGGACGGTGTTCGAGTCGCTCTCCCTTTATTCATAATTGTTTTCAAGTCTGTGCGTAGTTTGTTGAGAGCATGTCTAAAAAGAAATCTCAACTGTCCCGGCAGACATCACAGACAAGAGCCGCTCGAGTACGCCGTACGGAAGAATCTGCCCCTGAAAATGAGCAGCGCCTCTCGAGAAATAGAGAATATATTTCGCAAGCATGCGCTAGAGAATCTAGCTCCGAGCGCTCACAGCGCCTCGCTAGCCAAAATGTGAGGACGTCGCGGGCCCGTGCTCGAGAAACTAGCGCTGAACGTGCGCACCGTCTATCTGAGTTAAGGCAGCATGTCTCTGAGACAAGGGATAGGGAGACTAGCGCTGAGCGCTCGCAGCGGCTTGGTAGGCAAAATGTCATAACATCGCAGGCCCGTGCTCGGGAATCTAGCGCTGAACGTGCGCAGCGTCTATATCATTTAAGGCAGCATGTCTCTGAGACAAGGGATAGGGAGACTAGCGCTGAGCGCTCGCAGCGGCTGGGTAGGCCAAATGTCATAACATCGCAGGCCTGTGCTCGGGAATCTAGCGCTCAACGTGCGCAGCGTCTATCTCATTTAAGGCAGCATGTCTCTGAGACAAGGGATAGGGAGACTAGCGCTGAGCGCTCGCAGCGGCTTGGTAGGCAAAATGTCATAACATCGCAGGCCCGTGCTCGGGAATCTAGCGCTGAACGTGCGCAGCGTCTATCTCATTTAAGGCAGCATGTCTCTGAGACAAGGGATAGGGAGACTAGCGCTGAGCGCTCGCAGCGGCTTGGTAGGCAAAATGTCATAACATCGCAGGCCCGTGCTCAGGAATCTAGCGCTGAACGTGCGCAGCGTCTAATCGAGTGTAATCTTATTTTAAAACAAGAAATTTTCCGCGGACGAAGTCGCGGGCAGAAGCTAGTATCGATATATTCTTCTTAGTTGTGCACCCATGACAGAGCGGTCTAATATTTCAATGTTTGAATATGTATTTTGGAAACTCAAAAAAATACCATAATCATTCTTGGGATTATTGTTTGGTATTATGAAACTAGATCGATGCATTATTAGCGGCCCATTTTGAATGACGAGCAATCTCTAACGAAGTTTTGCGGACTTTTTGGTAAAAGTCGGATCAATGACTTTTATTTTTCTCTTATTTAGCACAGACTTTAGATAGGTCCCGTCCCTTTTGCTGACATGTCTTTGAGGCGCACGTGGAACCAACAGCCATCATCATCATCATCTTCCTGTCCTTGTCCCGTGTTATTTGGGGTCGGCACAACACGTTTTTTTCTTCCATTCTATTCTGTCATCCGTCTTGTTATCACTAACTTCCTTTTCTTTCATATCACTCTTCACACAATCCATCCATCTATTCTTTGGCCTCCCTCTACCTCTCCCTCTCCTGTGGAACCAACAGTCTAACAATTTTTTTTTTTTTAATATCGATATAACAGCGCAAACTAGAGCACAACACTAGATGTTTAATATGCCAGGTTACGTATACATACTGCATTCACTATCGAATACACTACAAAGTGAATCTTGGGTGTCGTTTACGCTTAGATGCAATTTGCAAAATATATCTGATACACCCGTTTGGAAAATTGAAATGTATAACGTTTATTTTAAATGTTAAGATTGTATAGCAACTATCCACTTGTCTTAATGTAAATGTCTGTGATGGAACTACTCAGTTTACCATTTTAAAATCGTATTAGGCCAAGTGCGATTCGGATTCGCGCACGAAAGCAAAAAACGATAAAAAAGAACACTTTTAGTTTTGTTGTTTTGTTTATTTTATTCTGTTTTTTTTTTCTTGTTTTTTTTTTTTTTAATTAAGCTTGAAGCGGCGTTTTTTTGAAGCCCATGTGCGGGGACAGTTAAGGGTGAATAGAGACAAATCTTTAAAGGGTATTTTCTCGATATTTGAATATTTTTGCAGCATGTTACTATATCAATTTATTAATGAATTGAAAATCTAAAAAATCGATACTTTGTTAGAGGCTGTTATTATGATATCAAAGTAAAAAACCAAAACAAAGTTTGGTCTCTATTCACCCCATTGTACCACGATTCATGAGAGGGGCAGACAGAGAGATGAACAGCGGGTCTCGTAATTACCCTAAAAAGTAATCATGATGTCAAAAGACTTAATGACAAGCCACTTTGATCATGAAACCACTTTGCCAATCGAAAAACACTGGCACATAAACCAATACACTTCCTTCGGTCTTGTTTAAAGTGCTTTCGAAGCGAATCTATTTTATTAGACAGTGCGGATTCGAACTCACTGACTCATCGGTCCCGAGGTAACGCCCCTTCCATGTCGCATACGGAGGGATGTTCTTTTCCAATCCATACGGTTGACGAGAGTACGTTGTGGAAAAACTAAATGTAACTAAAGCTCCTTGTGTGGGATTTATTTGCTGTGGTTACACTTTTGGGAAGAAAAATCGATAGAGAATACGATTTTATGTATTTAAAAAACGGGCAAGTGCGAGTCGGATTTGCACACGAATTCCGTATTATAATATTAACTAGCTGACACGGCGAACTTCGTACCACCTAACACTTAACAGTCATCGATATATTCAACCGATTGCGATGAAACAAAGCTTAAGTAATATATATCAAGAAATACAACATTTTAACCCTTCAGATACCGTCAATTAGAGACACAATAGTAAGACAATAGATGCGCGGCCACCGGGTGTCGCTTGGGGATTCATGAATTAATGTGTAGAAGTTAATTCATGAATCCCCAAGCGACCACCGGTGGCCGCGCATCTATTGTCTTACTATTGTGTCTCTAATTGACGGTATCTGAAGGGTTATCTACATCGATGTCGAACATTTTCCGTGATGCACGCACAGCTAAAAACTTCTTTAGATTTATTACACACCAATAGAGCTGCTTTATTCCTAAGTGACATTGGCTATATTTTATGTATTCCGGCGAAGCCACGGGCAAAAGCTAGTCAATAGTCAATTGAATCATCATAATACACCATATATAATACACCAGTAGAGCTGGTGGTACAGTGGTAATGGTCCCGATAGTTGCAAATCGCAGGTTCCCGGATCGGAGGAATCGGAGGAACCCAGGAAGATTAAGTTATATAATGTTTTATTCCTAAGTAACATAGGCTATATTTTATATATGCGGGCGAATACATAATAGTGAAAAATATGCGTCTTATGCACACAAAACAACCAAATCTCGGACATAAGCTGATTTCTTTTAAAAAAAATAACAGTTCAATCGAGCCCAAACAAACCACAGGCATAGTAAGGACAGCAAAAAAAATCCACCGTAACAAAAGCAGGTGCACAATAAATACACGTAAACCTTGGATTAGGCGCCCCTGACGTATCCGTTGATATGGGTGCGTACCGTCAGCAACGTTATTAAAATCGTACCTAATATATCATTTAAAGCGGGTAGTTGTATATTTCTGTAATAATATATGACTGGTTTTGTAGAACGTTTAGAGAAATTTTGTTTAAAGATTTTATTTTTAAAATAGACTTTTCTACTTTCATTCATTAAACCCCAAATGAACGCCGGAGTTCGTTCTTTCATCATTTCAGCTGACAGATGTCCACTATTGGACATAGGCCTCCCCCAAGTGTCGCCACAATTATCCATCCTGTGTGTCCCGCATCCATCGGATTCCCACAACCTTCACCAGGTCATCGGTCCACCTTGTAGGAGGTCTTCCGCGTTGCGTCTTCCAGTACGTGGTCGCCACTCCAGAACCTTTCGGCCCCAACGGCCATCTGTTCGCTCTCTCATTGTCTTTCTATTGTGTCTCTAATTACGGTATTCGAAAGGCAAAACGAACGGCATAATTCGGAAAAGGTAGCGTCTTTAGCGGTTAGAATCCAGGCCAGTAGCAACAGCATTCTAAAAATACTAGCGGAGAGTGTGCTTTCCTCTTTCAGGCATTTTGTGGAGAAGATTAAACTGGATTCATCTTCTGTGCTGAATGCTTAATTCATGAATCCCCAAACGACCACCGGTGGCCGCGCATCTATTGTCTTACTATTGTGTCTCTAATTGACGGTATCTGAAGGGTTAAAATAGTATCATTATCCATGTAAATCCCCGCAATGCGCAAGCGCAAAAATGCGACTGACCGACTAGTGAGGGTCGCCCGTAAATTGGTAAGTTCATGTTCCACTAACTTCCGCTATTGTACTATTGCTTGATTCGCATAGACTTCATAATATTCAGAACGTTCAATTTAAATATTTTTATTTTTGTATGAAAATCTGATGCACCAAAATACGATACATTTTTAAAAGTCATAGAACAAAAGTTGTTGTTTATGATGTACTTAACTAGCACCTAAGAGGTTGCCAGTGTTTTACAAATAACCCCTGTAACCGCAAACATAATTTTTATTACTGTACTGTTTGATGCGAACTACAAATTACAAAAAATGTACAAATATTTGTATGTCATGGGCTCCCCTCGAACATTTACTTTGGCTTTTTTGAATTTTTGATGTAAGTACCAAAGCACCACTAAAATGCATTTTATCAATTAAATGGATTCTAATTTTAATTGAAAACCTAACGAGGTTCTCAACACGTATAACATCATATTGAGGTCACAAACAAAAGGCTTCAAACTGGAACAAAATTATTAAATACATTCATTGTTCTCCAAATTACTACGCGTTTAATTCAACACAAGTCAACACTGCGCTTTCCTCATAATAACACATGTTTATTTACTCCATGACTGTAAATGGCGGAAATATAAATAATAAACAAAACTATATCAAACGAAAAACGTAAAATATAAGTAAACGTACTCCGAAAAAGCGAGTAAACAACACAGCCACATCTCGAATTAATGGTCGGTTGTTATTTTTTTTTATTTTGCGGGTACACAGCAAAGCGCATTCGTGCGCGTATCTATTCATCATTTAATTTACATTTGAGCGGCCGCTGCGGCGCTGTGCAGTCGTTCCTAGAGAGAAGGACGCGGTAACAGGCTAATGTAAATCGAATTTATTAGTGATTGTTTATTCATTATCATTTATTTAATATATTTTAAAACATAGGAAGGTTTATGAGCCACATCAGCAATTTTAAGGTTTTGGGTAGGGTACCTATTCTACCCTACCCAACCCTATTTAGTAGGGTGGAGTATGGAAGAGCAGGAGAGAAGCCGCGGGCAAAAGCTAGTTTTATATACTAACCTGATTCTGGCCCTTCCGTCGTCGGCTTATATTATTATAGTACTAGCGCTCGGTGTTGCGTCTGTGTCGTGTGCCAGTCACATGTCACACGTCATCGACACTAAACAACTATCGCCATCTCTATCGATATCTTTCGAAAACAAAAACCGTGACGACCACAATTCTTCAGATACCATCAATTAAAGACACAATAGTAAGACAATAGATGCGCGAACGCGTTCGCTTGGGGATTTATGGTGTTCAAGAACACACGCTACACTTTATAAATTTATTACGGTGTCCGAAACTCGGGTTTGACACGTCCAACTCGGTCGGTGGCTAGCACACAACTGAGGGTCGACTACCCCACCACCTAGTGGCCAATTTACGCACTACACGTCACGTGCATACTGTACACCACAGGATTCATAAATTAAAAAATATTTTGTGACTTTTTTATCATTATTTGAATGTACGAGTTGCAATTCGTAAGTTTCTTATCCGTAAATAAGCTGGTTTGCATGGTTTTTTAAAATTATCTTTTGTTTAATCTTAGCTTTGGCTATGGCGTTCAAGCAAACAACTGACCTTTGTGCTATATTTTGAAAGTATCTATAGTCAAGAAGCGAGCGTTACGCGAACCTATATCGGTAACCTTGGTTCTCCTGCGGATATCTTCATTTCTGATGTAAGCACGCAAGGAAACTTTTATTATTATTACTATTTTTTTTTTAATTTACACATATAATATTAGCACAGAATATTCCAAGAATATTCTTCTTCTTCCTGCCCTTACCCAATATTATCTGGGGTCGGTGCAATACGTTTTTTCTTCCATCCTATCCTGTCACCCGTCACACTATCACTAACTCCCTTTTCTTTCATATCACTCCTCATACAATCCATCCATCTATTCTTTGACCTCCCTCTCCTTCTCCATCCATCTATATGTATACTCAGAACTTTTTAATATTCTAAAAATAATCAAACAATACCACGTACCGCGTTCTCATGCAGCAGAGCACAATCCTGCGCTCTATACGTTTTTGTTTCAACATGAATGTGTAAAATATTAGTTGGGAATCGATGGGTTCGACTCCCAATTCGCGCCTTTCGCCACCACCGCACAAAGGACTAACGTATAGCTATTGTGTTATTATACTGATAGCGCTGTTCGGAGCTATTTTCTTTGTCTTTTTCGTTCCTAGTGTGGAAAGTTCAGGAATTGCAAATTGGTTTATTTTAGCGTGATTTCTGGCTACGAATATCTGGACTACTAAGCAAGATAATTCTGGAAATATGTGTGATGATGAAATGTGCAAAAAAGTTTACATGTATTGGAAATAACGGGATGCCAATTAACGTATTGGCAAAGGCGAAGTATTTTCCTTGTTATTAAATCGTAACCAAATAACTTTCGTGAATCTATACAAGGTGTAAGGGACAGCTCTCCGCAAACTTTAAGGGCTTGCTCGGTAGACGAAACTGAACAACCTTCCACAAGATATTAGGAAAATATTTATCCCAGGTGTACGTTTCCTTGGGATAATTTTTCACTTTCTAGTTTATATATTAATATGGACAATTCAAGACCGTTACTACTCTGCTACAAAGTCAACATCATCTTCCTGCCTATGTCCCGTTTTATTGTCGGTGCAACAAAGTTTTTTTTTTTATGTTGATAGGTTTGCGCTTGAGCGCTATCTCACCTGATGGAAAGCAACGATGCGGTCGACCGGTCGACGTTTTTCCTTCTTACCAAATATATAATAATTCGCATTTTCTTCTGGCTGGACCAATTTTAATAATTCTTTGTTTTATTCACTAGAATACAGGGAAGGCTGTAGATAGCGTAAGGTAGAGTTGAGTAGAGTAGGGCAGAGTTGGTTTGGGTAGGGTAGGGTAAGGTAGCGTAGGGTAAGGTAGGGTGTAGAGTAGCACAGAGTAGTCATTTGACGGGAGCAAAGCCGTGAACAAAAGCTAGTAACCAAATAAAAACGTTAATACAAGCATTTAATCATACCTACTAGTACACATGGTAATCAACCAACATTAACATACAAAATATCGATTAGAGATGAAATCCAAACGCATTATTAAATTGCAACAACTGTAACCAATTGCGCGTTAACATCGCCATATTAGTTTTGAAATAATCTTGAATAAGTTAGCACCCAATGCAGTTTCATTCAAATCGTATTGTACAATGAATCGCGTAGCAGTGTGTTTATTTTTTCTTGCTGTAAGTATTTTATGTTTATTTAGGTTTAAAGAAACTTTATTCTCAATAAAAACATTACATGTCACTTACTTGAGAACAAT
Organism: Mythimna lalbum; assembly: GCA_949319445.1. Classification (NCBI taxonomy): domain Eukaryota; kingdom Metazoa; phylum Arthropoda; class Insecta; order Lepidoptera; family Noctuidae; genus Mythimna; species Mythimna lalbum. Next base: position 9,084,824 of record OX439357.1, on the reverse strand, counting down.
AAATTTAAATTTAATACTAAATTAGGTTCGACAACTTCCGTCACAAAACAATTAAAAGCACCTGAAAACTTGACCCACCCAACGCAATCCATTTTTCGAGTAATGTCATGTCAAATTTAAAGCCATAATAGAACAGAAATATGTCACATACAAGATCCGTAGAAGAAAACTCTTCCCTCATCTGTTATTCGATTATGATAAATATTATGTGCTAGATAATTCGTTTATTAAGACAAAGGTTGCCTAGCTAAATCTGGTGCTAATTTTAACAATATTAATGATGGTGAAAACAATGCCAAAGGTATTTCAAATTAAGCTAGGTCAAATAAACGATAACATCAGGAATCAAAGTCTATCCATCCGTGTAATTCAATCATTTGTATTGCCTATGAAACTCAACAACAGGTCGTTTTTCCTATAAGTGTATAATATTGATTTTACACTTCAGTTACTAAATTGAGTTTGTAATCTTATTAGACTAACACCATGATTTTTGAAATAGTAAATTAAAAAACAAAATATTTAATTATATGTTTAAGAAGTAAAAACACTGCAATTTCAGATATTCCAAATCGGAATTTTAAAATCTTTAGGAGATGATACTACAACAGAAGCAGTATCTAAAAATAATGATGAAACGACTGCTAAACCAACAGAAGATAAAATTGAGGAAACAACAAAAGGAGATAGTGAAGTGTCTCTGTCAAAAGATGATAAACCCAATGAAGAAAAAGCTGCAAAAAACAATGAAACTGAGAAAGAAGACGTTATTGAAAATATTACCGGTGGTAATACTAGAAAATTCTTACCCAACATATTTGCAGCAGTAAAAGGAGATTCAGGGAACCAAACTAATGTCCTTTTTGATGTTCCCAAAACTATTCTTGGGCCAGTTAATGGTAAGTTCTTTCATTTATTTGTGACTAAATTAATAAAACAAACCGTGTCGTATATAATAATTAACATTGTAAGCCTTATAATATTTTCACTGCTGGGATTCAGGTCTTTTATGATTTTTCTTCACCATTTTGAGAGTAATGGCTGCCTGTGTTTGGTCATGATGTATAATTAGTACAAATCGTAAGTCAAGGCCGTCACCACCGGACTACCACTGCTCTTCACTCTACCAAATAAAGCATACAAATTAAGAATCAATTCTTAAAATTTTAAACGGTTTTTGAAGAAATTAAAAAACATATTAAGACTAGAGAAGAGAGGAGAAATAAAAACGTAACATTTTAAAACTAACCTGTCCTGGGCCCGCGTGATGGATTAAATGCAATCATAGATAGGTCCAAGGCTGGAATGATGATGATGATAGAGAAGTGGACTCAGCTCCAGCGTTGATAGTGTGAGAGTTACGTGATAATAGCTTCTGCCAGTGGCTTTGCCCACGTCGAGGTAGGTTACCCCATACAAACTTTGAACTCTCGTTCCATCTAGTAACGGCCAGAGAAAGAAAGGGTTTATTTGAAAAGGGTTCTTTCTGTGTACAATTTTCACTATTAAATGTCCGTAATATAAGTTTTTTGAGGGAATACATTCCTTTGGGTAATTCCCGATTTTTACGGAGACAGTAACCGTTTGTAGAAAATTGTTGGTTTCGCTATATACTCGTATTTTTAGATTTTGAGATCTCACGTTGTCTGGAATGGAGTAATATCAATATGCATTTTTTTTATTTCAGCTGTTGGTGCTAAAATCCATGAAGTCGTTGCCAAAAGCCTGGATACAGCTAAGGAATTTGCAGGTGGAACCTACAACTTTTTAAGGAGTACTTTTAATGGTCCCTTTGGAAATAATTAAAAAACCTTAGGATTAAAAACTTGGATCAAAATTGTCAAGACACCCACATAATTGTTTTCCGATTAATGTGATTAGGGGCATTGATTTGTCTTTTCGTTACTGCTCAACAAAATTACTCATGCCTTGTTCCTGAAGACCATAGACGGACTCCTAATAGGTTAACAATTTTGTTTTTCTTGAATAAAAACTTTTTAGAAATCTTTACATTTTTAACTTTAATCTGTCTTCTGTATCCAATATATTAAAATCTCATGTCACAGTGTTTCTTATGGAACTTCTCTGATACGGCTTGACCGAATCGAACCTTCAAGATGTCGTTGTTCTATTTAATACATTTCAATTCTGTATTTTGCTGTACCCACTTACGCCCGCACAATTCCCGCTCCCCTCCGCTATTGTACTATCGCTTGCTTCGCGTAGCCTTCGTGGTTGATGTTACAATATTAATAGATATTATGTAAGAACAATGTAAACCAGTCAATATATTGTACACAGTAAAAATAACATAATAAAAAAATCTAATCTTCAGTTTAAATACACACCTTGAAATTTTTGTTTTTAAAATGGATCATTACTTCTTGAAAGAGAACTGTGTCCCGAAATACAGAAGGCTAGCTCAGGCACAGCTGTAATTTTTTTTTTGTAAAACTTTATTGATATCTACTTATAATTGTTTTTGTTCAAATTTGTGCAATTTTAAGGAGAAACAAATACTGTTATTCATTATTATCATCATCATCTTCCTGCCCTTGTCCCGTTTTATTTAGGGTCGGCGCAACACATTTTTTCTTCCATTCTGTCCTGTCACTCGTCACGCTATCACTAACTCTCTTCTTCCATACCACTTCTCACACAATCCATCCATCTTTTCTTTGGCCTCCCTCTCCCCCTCCATCCATCCACATGTAAAAAATACTGTTATTATTTAATTTATTTACATTTTTAAATATGGTCGTATGAAAAAATATTATCCCACCGGAATCGGGAACAGGACCTACTATTATATAATTCAAAAGTAATGTATGTAACAGCTTTACATGATAGAACCTAAGAATTAAGATATAATAAGATATCGCAATTATACAAAACACGGCCCTTATTAGCATTATTATTTTGTGCAAATATTGGAATAATATACCATCTAATTATCTTTAATTGTATCCACTGAGTCTAACATAAAATAGGTCTAACATAAAATTTTGTTTGAAATATTAGCTTCAAGGTAAAAAAAAATATTAGGCCACTGAGGCCGTGGGTGATGCGAAAGAGATGGGTGGACCCTGGAACAAAGGAAAAGCAGGAGCAGGTGTGGGTTTTTTTAGAAATAGCCTGCCTTTTTAGCCTAACCAATCATCTAATCTCTTAGACTGTTTAGGCTTTTTGGCATAATGTTTCTCTAAACTAGTTTATGTTTAAAATACCAGTATAGTATTCCAAAACTATCACACAACGTCGTCTATTCCCACGTTAAGCAGAATGTATGTTATGAGTACTAGACAACTGATAAACATACTTATATATATTTCTAAATACATACATATTATAGATAAATTACACCTAGAAACAGAAGAAATGATCGTGCTCATCACACAAACATTTGTTCTGGGTAAGAATCGAATCTAGGACCTCCAGCATAGCAGTCAGGGCCACTAACCACTACGATGGCTGGAGGCTTCGTAATAGGTTCTCGTTGACATCCTTTATCTACAGAATATTAAAAAATGAAACTAGCAGCTACTTCAAAAGTTTCTGTTCATCGATTTACTCATCAAAATATAATGGTTATACCAGAACAGGACCCTAAGTCTGCTATTACAATAGTGTCAGAATGGTCTATCATTGATTTCATAATTGTTGATTTTGACTAGTTTGTTAATCGATTTTCCAATGGTCGACACTCCATCGAAAAAAGTGGCATAGAATGGTAATCTCATACATATAAACAAATTAATATCTAACGTATGCGGTAATTAGCAAAAAATTACTATTATGAGACCATTGACCGATCAATGATCGATATTATGATTTAGCAGATTACGAACTTTTAGCAAAATGACAATGGGATCATGTTGGAATGACGAATTTATAAAAATAGCAGACTTGGGCTCCTAAATTTTTTTTTTAAAGTATCAGGAACTCCAGTTTGTTTGAAATTGTTATTTTTATCCTGATTAACTTAATTTTTAATTCCGTTTGACATCATTATTTTGATCCTGGTTGACTTACTTTTTATTTCTGTTTGACATTATGTAGTCTTAGTTTGTTTTTTATTCTTATGACCTTTATTACGCTGACATTTTGGAAATAATTATATAATACTTTCATTTTTTTTTAAATTGCAACGGAATTAATATTGTATAAATTTGCATGCCAAAGTGATGGTAAAATATGGTAACTGTATTATAAAAATAAAAACACCTGTGTACTATACCCATGTTTGCAAAATAAATGATTCTTATTCTGTTCTTATTCTCAGAGCGTGCGAGTAAAACTCTCATTTTTTTATGCTCAGCTGGAAAACGATCTGTTACGTTCACGGCCATGTCGTTTACACCCTTTATGTACATAACGCAATAAATTGAACTAGAGGCAACTTCAAAAGTTTCTGTTCATCGATTTACCCATCAAAACACCATAGTTATTCCAAAGCAGCTAGAAACACTATAAACCACTAATACATACCATAAAGTGTACATGGTGGTGAACGAATATTTTCACTTAACACTCCCTATCTTATCTTAGCCGCCATTTTGGAGCAAGTGCTAACATCTCGCTACACGATCACATCGGACAGGGTTGGCAAACGTAGGGATAGGGACGAGCGCCTTATATTACAGGAGGTTTTTTTTATTTATTTTGATTTAGAGGTTTATTGTTCCTTGTAGGACATATCAAACCTATTGTACTAAACCATAAAGTACATCACATTACATTAACCTAATAAATATATAAGATATGTTATTGAGGATTTTCCAAATAAACCACAAATTGTTTCTCTGAAAATCAAAGATTTGTTTATTTAATACGTCCTTACTATATTACAACGTTTAACTATGACCATTACACCTATAACTTACCTGAAAATCAAAGAAACGACATTTAAAGTTTACTAATATCGCCTCCTCAATTATATCCCTTTATTTTATCTCTTTACAATAGATTTTTTAACAATAAAATATGCAAAATAATCTAAACATCATCTGCCATTCAATCACACGTCACCCCGTTCCACAGAACATAAATTCCATTGACAACTTCAACGCGCGAAGCGCGGCAAATTTGAATTAATGAAATGTCATTTCATTACAAATATATATTCCTTTATTGGCTAGGTATTGAGAGAGTCGGTGTTGAGGCTGTGGCAGTAGCAGGTAGAGAGTCGAGAGTGAATAGGTTTCTTCTAGGTAAGCGCGTTCCATCGTCGATCGCTTCGTCGCTTTCCATCAGGTGAGATAGCGGTCAAGCGCAAACCTACCAATAATAATAAAAAAAGGTAAAACATTTTCGCCATTTCCGATAGCTAAAGCGCGCTGAATGACTCCTACATCTATCCTATTAATATTAAACTTCCCCATCACTGACTCCCTCTCCACCTCGTTCCAAACACACTCCACGAGTAAATGTTACACGTCCTCTATTACAGAAGGTTTGTAGTGAAACATGATGATATGTATTTTTGTAAAGTGAATTTGGTGGTCCTTTTTTATTTCAGGTGGGAAATCATCCAAATTACTACGCTTTTACGAGAAGGCGTGTCAGACTCTTACTGACTAACACTAAAAAAAAAAACATCGGAGGGGCCTATGATTCTTTTATTTTTTACTTAAATATTTATTTTATTTTGGTTTTAGTATTTGTTGTTAGAGCGGCAACAGAAATACGCCATCTGTTATTTAATAAATTTCCACTGGCATGGTTCATGAAATACAGCCTAGTGACAGGCAGACAAATAGATGGACAGCGAAATCTTAATAATAGGGTCCCTTATGGATACGGAATCCTAAAATGGAAGTGGAATACATCATCATCATTTCAGCCGATACGCGTCCACTGTTGGACATGGGCCTCCCACAAGCTTCGCCACAACGAACGTTCCTGTGCGGCTCGCATCCATCGATTTCCCGCACCCTACAAAGGTAATCGGTCCACCTTGTAGCAGGCCTTCCAACGCTGCGTATTCCGGTGTTAAGTGGAATACGTACGAATACTTAGGTAATTTCAAATTAGATATACATATATATATTTCTTTTTTTTATTGTTGATAGGTTTGCGCTTGACCGCTATCTCGCCTGATGGAAAGCGACGATGCAGTCGACGATGGAACGCGCTTACCTAGAAGAAACCTATTCACTCTCGACTTAAAGATTCCTTAATGTATGCACAAACTAAACGATAATACTGAAAGGTGTGACACCCCTACCCTGGAGCAAAGGTTATGATGTCAAGTATTCAGCGCGATAGAAAATGTACGTGAAAGTGCAAGCCTTAAATGGAATCTGAGAGCTAACGACGTTGTTCGATTTCTGTTTACAATGTAGTTATCTGCTCGCTTTATTTATGACGTTACCAGCGTTTGTTATAACTTATTTATAGAGTATTTTTAGGGTTCCGTACCTCAAATGGAAAAAACGGAACCCTTATAGGATCACTTTATTGTTCGTCTGTCTATCTGTCTGTCTGTCTGCCTGTCTGTCTGTCTATCTGTCTATCTGTATATCTGTCTGTCTGTCTGTCTGTCTATCTGTCTATCTGTCTGTCTGTCTGTCTATCTGTCTATCTGTCTATCTGTCTGTATGTCTCTCTGTCAAGGCCCTTTATCTCAAGAACGCGTGGAGGTATTGATTTGAAATTAAAATCACATGCTCAAGTCTGCAGTCCCTTGGAGCTGTAAAAAATCCAAACTTCTAAGTGGATGAAAAAAAAGATAAGTACAACAGTTTAAATAACAAAAAACTTTTATACTTTTTCCCTAACCAAGCCACAACCGTTTCGTTTGAGTCGAACGCCTCGAATTAGCCGCGCCCCCGCTACTTTTATTCTGACCACGTGACTGAGCGTAAAGGTGACGTTATTCCCGTACATTTGAAGTTTTCTACTAGCTTTAACGATTGCAGATTATCAACTTGGCTAGGGGTACTGTTGCCCTAGAATCCTGACAAGGTCTATGGCAAAATCTGAAAACTGTTATGTATTTCCGGCGGACTAGGTGTCGGATCGATGAGACTGTTTTAGATTTCATTTATGATGACGTTTTGAACAATCCTACCAATTTTCAGTTGGATCCGAATTATTGTAACCTTGTTTTTTGGTCTAATTTTACTGGATTACTTATCGTTTGATAAAAATCTCGTGTTTTTTAACTCCTTCATTTTGAATTGAGATACGTTAGTAAAATAGGTATAAGCTTTTCTCATCACAGGTAGTGTGTGTAGATGTATTTAGACCAATTCTCTGGATCCTGTCCCAAACTCAAGGTGAGTTTAGAATATAATTTAATGTTGAAATAGTAAGGTATCCAAACATATACATCTGACAATGCTACATCGGTACATCCTAAACTATTCAAGCTTGCATTCAAATACGTTGAATTATACACACATCCTAAAAAGTTTGCGTTCACTTATCAAGATATTAAATAATTATGATAAAATATATTTAAAAAAAAAAAACACTTTTTAGTAATGCTAGCCTGATTAAATCCTACTAATAATATAAATGCGAAAGTTTGTATGTATGGATGTTTGTTACTCTTTCACGCAAAAAGTAATGAACGGATCTCGATGAAACTTGGTACACGAGTAGACCATATCCCAGAATAACACATTGGATACTTTTTATCCTGGGATTATGTACGCGGGTGAAGCCGCGGGCAAAAGCTAGTACATAATATTTGAAATATAAAATACTTAAATTAATATTTTATTTATATTTATTTCGATTCGAACAGCAATAAGTTTGTACTTTATTGAGATCATCATCATCATCATCAGCCTTTTAATGTTCCCACTGCTGGGACTCAGGCCTCCTCTCTAGGAGAGGGAATGGGCCATAATCCACCACGCAGGCCCAGTGCGGGTTGGTGAATGTCACATGTCTTCGAATTTTTCGTTCTCGGACATGCCGGTGCTTTATTGAGATACCGGTTATTATTATATAATTTTATGATTTGCATTAAATAGGCATTTTTTTAAATAATGTGGCACCGCATTGTTGTACATATTTATTCGATACAGGGGCCCAAAAATTATAGTTCCTTAAAAAGAAATACTAAAATTTGTAATTAAATATTTTTTTTAATGTTAACTTAGATTGTAATAAAAAAAACTTGATACTGGTCTGATAACACAAACATTTAGGAGTGACATAAAAAAACAGAACGATAGAAAATCATTTGGACATCCATGGGGATATGGTGATTTAAGCGGGGTAAATGATAAGCAACGGGCTCACGGACGGCGAGCCATGTGTAGCTCGCTGTCCGATCGTCCGGTAATGGACCGAGTCCAAGACGTCGACGGCGCGCACTGTTCCCGCGCGCCTCAAGGAGTAGTCATCAGCAGCAGGGTCCAGCTGGGTCGAAGCCTACTGGGGACAGGGTTGTCCGAAAGGGAGCTCGTGCCCCGGTATGAAGGCTAGAAGGAACGGCGCGGGGTTTTTAGTCAGTAAGAGTCTGACACTATCTCCCGCTCCACCCAAGAGCGGGTTTTGTCATAAGATGATTTTCCCCGTCGACAAAAAAAAATGATAAGCAACAATAAATATTGATTTCTTATAGAAGTTAGACGATCTGTTCGTTTTAAAGTCTAATTTTAAAACAAAGGCTTCAAAATTTTCAGCTATAAAAAATATATCTCAGTTTTCTCAAAAGATCGCAAACTTTATGTGATGTGTGTATATATCAAAAGCAAGTAATATCTCTAACAGCTTTACTCTATACTATTACTTCTAATATAAGCTAGGTATATACCGATTGAATCTTCTAACCGATCAGTATTGTGAAAGCGAAGCCTGAGGTTCTGGGATCGATTTCCATGAATAGTTCTTGGCTTAATATATAGTATTTATTTATGTTACTTGTTCTATGTCTGGGTGTAATAATTTATATAGACAACGTATGTTAGAGATGTACATTTTTCAACGGAAAAATCGAAATAGTTCCGTTTATATCAAAAGAATTTTCATTTTATGAAGAAAATCACGTAATTGTATAACTGGCAGTTTGGCCATAAGCGAAAATTCTACATTCTAAATTAGAATTTAATTTTTTTATCCTATAAATGAAATGATTCACTGCTTTGAGGCAAATGTGTGTTTAGAGTTGAAGTTCATTTCACCTTTGAAAACTAAAAATTGGCGCTTATCTTGAAATGTATTGTTCTTTATTTGTTTACTGTAATACTTTTTTTTTCCCTTCACATAGTTATCTTATTCTAGTACTTAACATTGCCTATAATTTAGAGCTAACTTTGTGAGGGACTGGTGCCTGATGTAGGTATGTACAACAACCTGTATTACAGGTCACCAGGACCCTCCCGCGGGTGGTATGCTAGGAAATTAAGAATTTAAGCATGTCACAGCGAGCAAAAATTTAAGCTAAGTTAAACAAAAAAGACAAAATTATTCTTAAAAAGTAATCTTAAATAGTAGGTACATAAACAGACAAATTATACTTTATATTAATTCCAGGTTGTAAGTGTGAGTGCTTAGTTAATGTGTGATTTACTGTTGACATAAGTGTGAGTTGATACTGATACTAATGACACTCTAACTTGCATATCTATATATATAAAAATCAATGCCACTTTTCGTTGTTATTTTATAACTCAAGAACGGGCTCACCTATCCAAACCAAATTTTTAGGCTTTGTTCGGACTATTTAGCAGATGGTTTATGTGAAGTTTGGTAGGGTAGAGTAGGGTATAGTAGGGTAGAGTAGTGTATAGTAGTGTAGAGTAATGTAGAGTAGTGTATAGTAGTGTAGGGTAGAGTAAGGTACAGTAGGGTATAGTAGGGTAGAGTAGGGTAGAGTAGAGCAGGGTAGAGTAGGGTAGAGTAGGGTAGGGTAGGGTATAGTAGGGTAGAGTAGGTAAGAGCGGGAGCGAAGCCGTGCGGGCAAAAGCTAGTACATTTATAGATAACATTTATGTCACATAAAACGTTGCACTTGTACTAATCTTTCTTGTATTTCCAGTGGCGCAGTCTAGACGCATAATTAAGAGAGCGTCACATGTAGAAAACTTTGTAGCAAACATTTTGTATTTTTTCATCAATACACATGAATTGTAGTTTTGTATACTATGGCGATCTATAGAATAACCATTATTTGAGTATGGTCAAATACGAGTGCATTATTAAGGTTTCGTTTTGATTTTATTTTATTGTTTTGTTGTCGTTGTGATGTTTTATACTTATGAAAATGCAAATGGATATATTTGACCTGAATAAAATTATTATTGTTAACATTGTGAGAGAAAATAAATGATATTAAAATAAATGATATTATTTATTTATTTTATTTATTATTATTAACACTTTCAGCTAAGCATCTGGGTATTCAAATTTTTGTTGCGTGGCGTGCTATTTCTTTATTCAAAGTACTCGTAAATGACGATTATAAAGTGTACAAAAAACCAACGTATAGGGCCGCTAGCACTCCCGTGATACAGCGCAATGACCTAGCTTTTTTTTTACGGTGGGCAAAAATCGCCAAATGACAACTCCCGCCCTAGGGTGGAGCGGGAGATAGTGACAGACTCTTACTGACTAAAAACCCACCCCGTTCCTTTTAGCCTTCAAACCAAGGCACGAGTTTCCTTTCGGATAACTCTGGCAATGACCTAGTTTGAAGGAACTGGTGTAAACCGCAGCAGTTTATACACGTTCTTTAAAGAAAGACATACGTTTTGTTCACGTGATTAAAGGCAGAATTACATTGGGCACACGTGGGCCACGTAAGTTGATCTGGATGACTCCGTCTCCGATTTTAAAAAAAATGTATTTTTATAAGGCACCTGGAGCGCTACGTTTTTTTTTTTACGTTAGGCGAAAATCATCTTATTACAACCCCCGCTCTTGGGTGGAGCGGGAGATAGTGTCAGACTCTTACTGACTTACTGACTAAAAACCCACCCCGTTTCTTCTAGCCTCTTCATACCGAGGCTCGTGTTTCCTTTCGGATAACCCTGGCCCCAGTAAGCTTCGACCCAGCTGTGCCCCTCCTGTTGCTGACAACTCCTTGGCGCGCGGGAACAGTGCGCGCCGTCGACGTCTTGGGCTCGGTCCGGACAGTTTCCGGACGGTCGGACAGCGAGCTACCCATGGCTCGCCGTCCGCGAGCCCGCGTCTACGGTGGCCGGAAATCGGGATCAGAATCCCGGCGGCGGCGGCGAGGGGGAGAGCTACATTAGAACCATGTCTCGCGACGCCACGCGACGCTACTCCACGTACAAATCAGGTGTAACCTACGTGTGCGTCGATCTAATGTAGTTTCCGCTTAAATATTGTATCAATTACATAGTAATTTTCAAATTGTACGTGTTTTAACGTTGCTTCGCTAAAGGACAAGATTATTTACTTATCTATCAAGTCTCCCCGGATTTTATTCATTTTTTTAACGAGCTGTAACCAGCAGCTTCGCCCAAGTGATGGTAAAATCCCTAGGGAACATACTCCTGGGATAAAAATCTATTCCTGAACCGGACTAAAACCCACTTCCTTCATTTACCATTTGTTTTAAGGGCCTTGGTGACTCTTCGTCTAAATTCTAGACGAGACCTTCACATGACGCTGTCATTAACATTTATAAACCACTAAACCAAACTAACATTGGTCTCCAAGTATTATTGCCTCACAACTATGCAAGCCTGTGTTTGCATCACACACGTCTTCCTAAATAGCCAGTATGATAGCCTCATAGTGGCAGAGCTAGATAGCCACATAGCCACCGAAACGCGGCCTTATTTAAGCCGTGCACAAACGAGTAATCATGTCAGAATACAGATAGGCGCATTAAAAACAGGTTTATAGTGACGCAAGCCGACACAGATATCTATCCAGTGATGATTTCTGGAGTACTTCCAGTTTTAGTCTGTTTTGTTTAGCCTGAAGCTTATTTAACTGATCTTCAATTTATTCCTATTTTCTACCACAAAATATACCTTATTCCACCAAAAAAAAAAGTGGTTTAAAAAATAACCACGAAGGGGATGACGGGGTCTGTGTGAGCTACCCATTGCCCGCTGTCCGCAAGTCTCTGTCAGTGGCTGGGAATCGTCCTGCGACTCTTGACGCCCAGGGTGTCTCCGGCGGTGACCAGGGTCCTACTCCTGCTAGGTTTTTTCATATTTTTAGTTATAAAGCATCACTGTAGGGCGCTGGGACCGCCCTACAAGCGCGGTCATAAATACCTTATTTAATTAAATTTATTATTTAAGATTATTTATGAATGGTAAATAATCAAAAATACTTCACTAATTTGCATTGCATATGATTTATTTACATAATTTAATACATTATATACAAGAAACTGTACAATATGTACTTTTTAATATAAATTTAAATAATAAATTTAAAATTTAATCTCACTCGTTCGAAAATACATCTGATATTTGATATTAACGCTGTTCATGAAGGGGTTATCAATAAATATGTATTCTTTTATATATTATACATATTATGTTTAACAAAAGGCACGAAAACTAAAACTACAATTTATTTACAGACGTAACTAAGTTAAATAACTACAACAACCAACCTAATTTCAATAAAAAATTCAGCAAAATCTGAAAAAATCTTTCCTGGGACGTCCGCGTTTGCAAGATGGCCCGGGCTGGTTCGCGTTTTCTTGAATGAACTTCTCACTATCGCTTACTAATTTTATTTTTATTTTATTTTTTATTTTATATATTTTTGGTTTACTTTTAAAGACAATTTTCAAAAATCTATCACGACTTTTACATAATTTGAGTATCTTACTATCTAAGTTCCTAACGTCTACATTTTCGACCTCATCCAGTGAAGCTAGAATAGTTTCCAAAACGTGTTGATGTTTCTGAGTAACTGTTCCAGTTATGGCAGACCAAATCTCAAAGAAATGCATTCTTGAGAAAGATGCATACCTGAAAAAAATAAAAATATTAATTTAAGTACGTTTCGTAGACCGTGCTACGCCAGAGCCTACGCAGTCGTAGAGCCTGTAAAGAAGCAAAAGGGCTCAAAAAACATTTTCTTATTTCAAAATAGACAGTTCAATCTTAAATATAAGATACGTGAGAGTATTCGATTATGGTTGAAATTTTTTTTTAGTTTGTAGGTCTATGTGAAGTCACTATAAGATACATATTTGGTAGAAATACTGTGTGGCGTAGCACGTAAAAATACGTCATAATACGTAAAATAAAGCTAAAAAAATATAACTAATTAGTAATAACATACCTTTTTTTTTGTCGACGGGGAAAATCATCTTTGACGAAACCTGCTCTTGGGTGGAGCGGGAGACAGTGTCAGACTCTTATGACTAAAAACCCCACCCCGTTCCCTCTAGCCTTCATACCGGGGTACGAGCTCCCTTTCGGACAACCCTGTCCCCAGTAGGCTTCGACCAAGCTGGGGACAACACATCCTGCTGGTGACAACTCCTTGAGGCGCGGGGGAACAGTGCGCGCCGTCGACGTCTTGGACTCGGTCCATTACCGGACGATCGGACAGCGAGCTACCCATGGCTCGCCGTCCGCGAGCCCGCGTCTACTGTGACCGGAAATCGGGATCGGAATCCAGGCGGCGGCGGCGTAATAACATACCTTGATCTTAGAAATCAATGTCATAAACACCAATCAAAAACAATGCAATTCTGACAATTCACAGTTACACAAACAGTAGTGCTAATGAGGTACTGATATGGCAAGCGCAACGTAATGATGTGTTCACTTCGGAGGTAGAAAAATAAATGATAATATGGTAAAATGGGTGACATATTTATACTTTAGGGTAGCTTGTTTATCGGTAAATCATAATAGATAATTAAATTGGGCTAATTGATGGTTTAATTTTTACATTTATGACCTAAGGCGGAACCACCGTGCACTGTCTAGAAATCCCGGGATGTGGTTCCATCATCGCAGCAAAAAAGCATTCCAGATCCCTTTGCGTAGAGTATCCAACACGGTGATAAAGTTGTCCCTGTCTTTGTCTTGGGCGGCTTGAATTCCTCACTTCACTCATGTTTCTTTATTAACTCCAATCCCTCACTGACGTTCGGGATTACAATTAACAACCTTCGTTTCGTTCGAAATTCAACGGGCCGCCCGCGACTTAAAGACACTGCTTTAACCCCTAGTCACATAATCTACTATTTTAAGCTGTGATTATGTTCCCTTGGGATATATTATTTCCTTCGAGTGGGCGAAACTGCCGACAGAAACTAGTATGATTATACATCTTAAAAGCGTGTCACTGTGCAACTATTTGTCATGGGCTAAGTGATTTCCCTCGTAACATACAGATTTGTTGAATCATTGTGGCGATATATTATGTTTCCGTCAACTATATCCACTACAGTGTAGGCTTTTTTGGGATTGAAAGAAGAAAGTTAGTAGTTAGAAACATAGGATATTAATAATAATATTCTACAACTAACACACAACGTCGTCTAGTCCCTAGCTAGAGCTTGTGTTATGAGTACTAGACAACTAATAAACATCCCTACTTCCCTACTAATATTATAAATGCGAAAGTAACTCTGTCTGTCTGTCTGTCTGTTACGCTTTCAAGCAAAAACTACTGAACGGATTTAGATCAAATTTGGTAGGTAGGTAGAAGAGACACAGGAATAACACATAGGCTACCTATAATTCCACTGCTGAGCCCTCTCCTATAATTTCTCTGCTGGATCTCTGCCCGCACGATATAAACTGTAGTCCACGCGAGCGAAGCCGCGGGCGGAAAGCTAGTACTTATATATTCCTAAATACATACATATTATAGACTAGCTGTTGCTCGCGGTTTTACCCGCGTACATAAAATATAGCAATTTTAGCAATCAATCAGTATTTTCAGAAATAATCAAACAAAAACAAAAAAAAGAAACTTTACCTCTTTATAATATTAGTAGCACATAACACAAACATTTGTCCTGGGTAGCAATAGTGTAGTATATTTTGGTACTTAAGATATTAATACTAATCTGTCAAGAAAGTACCGGGAAAAGATCAATAATACACAAAATGTCTGTTATTCATCCAAATTTATTTTATCACCTTCAAAGTATGCTCCTTTAGAAACGATACACTTGCGCCAACGAATAATCCATTCATCAAAACATTTTTTAAACGCTGCTTCCTGAATTGAGTTCAGTTTTCGCCGCGAATTCTCCTTTATGTCTTCTATCGATTGAAAACGAGTGCCACGAAGTGGTAATTTGAGTTTAGGAAAAAGAAAAAAGTCAGCAGGAGCCATATCTGGTGAATATGGTGGTTGCTGGATGGTATTTGTTGAGTGTTTGGTCAAAAATTCGTTCACAATGATAGCCTTGTGCGAAGGCGCATTGTCATGGTGCAAAATCCAAGAAATTTCTTTCCACAAATCTGGCCTTTTTTGTCGAATTTGCTCTCTTAAACGCCGCATAACGCTCAAATAATATTCTTTATTTACCGTTAGACCTTCCGGTAAGAATTCAGAGTGCACAACACCGCGATAGTCAAAGAAAACAGTCAACATGACTTTGACTTTTGATCGACTTTGGCGTGGTTTTTTCGGTTTCGGATCAGTTGGAAGGCGCCACTCCGAAACTTGTTGACTAGTTTGCATGTCAAACTCGTAAACCCACGTCTCGTCACCAGTAACAATGCGTTTCATGAATGTTGGGTCCGAACTGACTCGTTCTAGCATGTCCTCAGCGACTTTCATGCGATTGAGTTTTTGGAGCAAAATTCAGATCTTTTGGGACTAGCCGAGCAGCAACATGTTTCATACCCAAATGATTAGATAAAATGGTACGGATCGACTCGTGAGATACAAAAAGTTCGGCGGCTATCTCTCTCAGAGTTGAATGGGGATTTTCAGTCACTATTTCCTTCACTTTTGCGATGTTAACTTCAGTTGCAGACGTTGACAGCCTACCAGAGCGAGGCAAATCTTCCATCACATCTCGACCGCTTTTGAACGCTTTGAACCACTCATAAGCACGAGTTTCTGATAAAGTCGATTCACCGTAAGCCTTCTGTAACATTTTCAGTGACTCCGAACACAAAATTCCATTGGCGATGCAAAATTTAAGACAAACTCTTTGTTCGATATTTTTGTCCATTATGAAATTCGCAATACACACTATATATGATATTACTAAAACCAGCACTGTATTTAATATAAATAACATATGCAACTCAAACTCCGCGCCAAAATGGAAAACAGTTGTGCCAATCTAACAACTACAAAAAAACAAAAATTTGAATTTGGAACCATAAACAAATCATCCATTCCCGATACTTTTTTGACTGAATGTATGTGTTAGGTTAGGGGTACTTATTAAATAAATCAGTGTGTAACGAAACGTTACTTGTATGTCTATGGTGCGGAGTGAGCTAAATGAAACGTCACTCGAATGTCTGCGGTACGGAGAGAAGTGTTCGGGGAGACCGAGTTGATAAAACCGACTTCAATGTAAAAAAACACTGAAAGGTACAAAATAATTTTAATTTCTGAAGTCGGTATTTCTATAATAGATACCTACCAAATTTTGTCTCTTCGTTATTTAACACCGACTTCCGAAATTAAAATTATTTTGTACTTTTCAGTGTTTTTTACATTGAAGTCGGTTTAATTATTTTTTGTAAAAAGTTTTTTATTTTTCACTTTTTAGTTATGGTAGCACCACTAAAAAGTACTTACTTACCCTTCAGATAAACATAAATTACCTTATAGCCAGAGTGCATCTCATAACGATTCTAATAATCCCAAATACGGTTACATTACATGAATTAACCTTCCGGCTTTATCACCAGATCAGTTCGATACATCCCCTCCCCCCTTTTCTTTCAGTCAGTCATCGACTACACGCATAAACAAAGCTATTTTACTTGTTACGACAATTCTGCTATAATTCTATAAGGAGTTCTGTTCCATATCTTCGAAGTTCATGGTCAGATCATAACAATATTTCTATGGGACCAACTTGGAAGCATAACCTTTCAATCAAAAAAAATTTTTCAAAATCGCATCCACAATTGACCGAAATATCGGTGAACATACATACAAAAAAAAACACATTCAGCCGAACATAGAACCTCCTCCTTTTCGAAGTCTGTTAAAAAAAGGATGGCCTCCGCGCAGCGAGGTTCAGTCGCTTCTAGACAGATGTTAGATAACTACTTTCGCTTAACGTCACGCCAAACGCGGTTACAGATTCAAACGCGGAACGTTAGCAACGTATTTTATTATTATTATTTAACAAGTGGTATCCCGAATTAGGGTACTACAACTGGGTTTCTATCGCGACTACAGGCGAGACTACTCAGACTACGTCCCGACCGGGTCGCCGCACCAGCAAGATTCGCCGTACTTCGACTTCCTGCGCATCAGCCAACCACCATCTTCGGCCTTAGAGGTGTACCGGTCTCCGTCTGCTAGATACGGGAAGTACCTTTCCCTGCAAAAGTGACTATAGACGTTCGTAATCCATGACCTACAAATTTGTGTGGTTCCGGCTTTGCGGCAATAAATAATTGTTAACTGGTACACACCTGTTTAATTTCATGTCATTACCGTTCTAGTTTGGTGAAGTAAACGGGTGGAAGCTACAAGTTCTAAAAAAATTTGCGTACGTTTCACTACAAATGGCACCCACGACTTCCGGCATAGCAGTCAGGGCGGCTTCGCTTCCGCTCTTCCCTACTCCACCCTACTATACCAAACTCTACCCTACTATACCCTACTCTACACTACTCTACCCTACTCTACTCTACCCTACTCTACCCTTCTCTACCCTACTCTACCCTACCCTACCCTACTCTACCATACTCTACTCTACCCTACTCGACTCTACTCTACCCTACCCTACCCTACTCTACCCTACTCTACTCTACCCTACATTACGCTATTTTTTTCCATAAAAACCTTCTCATAATAACAAACACAACAAAAAAAGAATTCGCGAAATCGGTTCAGCTGTTCTCGAGATTTGCGCTCAGCAACACATTTAGCGATTCATTTTTATATTATAAATAAGCAGTACCTTTGTACTCTTCTTTGTGTATTTGTTAATTTCATTTTTAAGTGTGTGTGTGTGTGTGTACACTGTACATAAATGAATAAATAATCGTAAGAATATATAAAAGTTTCTTCGTGTAAACATTCATATATCTAGATGTCAGTCAGGCAAAGATAGTTCAAAAATGTTCATACACAGTACCGGAAATAAGATATAGGTGGCTTGACTAAGTTTGTAATCAACTAACACGTACGTCGACGATAGAAAACTAGCTTGGTATTTCCGTGTTTTTTTTTTAATGATATAAACTAGTGCTTGACTGCGATCCCACCTTATGGTGAGCAGCGATGCAATCGTTGATGTTGAGGCGCACTAGTTTATAATGAGCCTATTCACTCTAGTCTTTTTTTTACGGTGGGCAAAAATCATCTTATGACAACCCCCTCCCTTGGGTGGAGCGGGAGATAGTGTCAGACTCTTACTGACTAAAAACCCACCCCTGTTCCTTCTAGCCTTCAAACCAAGGCACGAGTTTCCTTTCGGATAACCCTGGCCTTTGCTGTTGCTGACAACTCCTTGAGGCGCGCGAGAACAGTGCGCGCCGTCGACGTCTTGGGCTCGGTTCATTACAGCCATTGACAGCGAGCTACCCATGGCTCGCCGTCCGCGAGCCCGCGTCTACGGTGGCCGGAAATCGGGATTGGAATCCCGGCGGCGGCGCCGTTGCCTGATGCACTGCCATTCCTCCTCGCTCCGGACCATGGCCTCGAACAGGGCCCGGCGCGAGAGGTCTCCGCCACCGATTGCCCCCACGAGGGCACGGCGATGCTCCGCCCAGGCAGGGCACACCTCGACTGTGGGCTCCACCGTGTCCTCCGGGCGTACCCAATTCACTCTAGTCTTGAAGACGCTTAATTTATAATCTGACGGGAAAACCTCAGCAGCCAAATTATTCCAGTCCGTAATATAAATTAAAACTAATTGATTGATAACTAGTTACTATTAGGCGCTAAAACATGCCATTACATTAAAAGCATTTCGTATTGCCACCTAACAGTTGCACGGTTAAATGAATATGCATTGACCGCCGGTTTACAATTTAAATCAATATTTGCATTTACCGATATCTGGTAGATCTACAGCTTGCTTAGAACCTAGGTAAACCGAATAATTTATAGTTTAGTGTGATTTGCAATTTGTAGATGTTGTAGATATAGCCTTAAGAATCGCCAAACTTAAGTGGCAGTGGGCAGAGCATATTGCTCGATGACCAGATGGCATTTGGGGCCAAACAGAGAAGTTCTGAAGTGACGACCTCGTACCGGAAGACGTAGCGATGAAAGTCCTCCCATAAGGTGGGCCGATGGCGCAGAAATCCGTTAGCTGCGAGACACACAGGACCGTTCATTGCGGCAACACTTGAAGGAGGCCTATGTCCAACGGTGGACGTCTTATGGCTGGACTTACGAGTTGAATCCTTGTAGGTGGTGGGTTAAAGTGTTTGACGCAAGCGAAACGGTTGTAACTTGGCTAGGGGGGCAGAATTGGTATGTTTTTTAATTATGTTGAATTCTGGTTTGTCACACCTATGACAGCCCCATTTCTTGTCCAGGCAGTTACTGTCCATTTCAGGTTGCCTGGAAGAAATGTGATATGTTTTAGTTTTAAGTTTCCTAATCTATACTTATAATAAATCTGTAGAGAGGTCAATTCTGTACATGAAATATATTTCCAAAATAACTATCAGGGGGTGATTAGTGATCGATACTGATGCTAAAAATGCAAACAGTAAAATTTTTGTCTGTCTGTCTGTCTGTCTGTCTGTCTGTCTGTCTGTCTGTCTGTATGTTCTTTATAGAAACCAAAACTACTCGATGGATTTTAACGAAACTTGGTACAATCATTCTTCATACTCCTGGGCAGGTTATAGTATACTTTTCATCACGATACGATCAATAGGAGCAGAGCAGTGAAGGGAAATGTTGGGAAAACGGGAGAAATTACTCCATTTTTTAAGCTTCCGTCGCGTTTGCAGCCTTAATGGTTGAAGCTACACAGAAAACATGTATGACGGAAATGTTCTCCTTAAAATTATATAAAAAATGTCCCACGACAGCATACGTCTATCTTTTATGGTTAACTCACAATAACACGTGTAACTCCCGATAGCTTAGCAGTTCTGAGCTTTCTGTTTATTTTTGTCTACTCTTACGTTTATAACACTGAATGTCGCTGGCATAAGCAACAGGATCCGCGTACGAAGTCGCTGGCAGAAGCTAGTAAATAAATAAAATGTTTAGCGTACAGACCAGTAAACCAAATTCTGAAAAAAAAAATAACCGACTTCATTAAAAAATTGAATTGAATTTGAGGAGTTTCCTCGATTTCGCCAAGATTCCATTATCAGATCCCAACTTGGTGACTATGGGACCATTTGGGAAGTATACCCTTTCCAACAAAAAAATAATTTTTCAAATCGGTTGGCAAGCGACGAAGTTATGCGCGAACAAACATAAAAAAAAACATACAAACATCCGAATTGAGAACCTCCCCCTTTTTTAGAAGTCGGTTAAAAAGCACAGGAAACTTTTGTTCCCGGGGTCAGATTTCAACATTGCGTAGGCAAACTCGTTGGCAAAAGCTAGTCCTACACATAACTCCACTGCCCATCACACAATGGCTAGTCCCAAACGGGCATGGTCCCACATTCGTCACATGGACAGACAACATTAACATAACCAGTATTAGCTAATGTACTCGCCGAGATAGGTCAGGCACTGTCGTTTGAATTATTGTAATTGCTAGTATCGAGCACGCAAACAGTGTTAGTCGAGTAGTCATGATGACTAGTGGATCTATTGGCCTGTTTACACTGTTTTAATTTGGATAATTGGTAACCTATATACTGCAGGAGACGCCCCGAGCATTGGGAGTCGCAGAGGACAGTGCCGAACGGATGGTGAGCCCAGGGTAGGCGTGGGCTTGCGGACGGACCGAGCCTGAGTCGTCGATGGTGAGAAGAGTTCAACATGCGCCTCAAGGAGATGTCAGCAATACTATAGGGGCTCAGCAGGGTCGCAGCTTACTGCGCTTCTGAAAGGAAAACCCAAGGTCCTGGAATGCAAGGCAAAGAAAGAACATAGGAGTGGGTTTTAGTCAGTAAAAGTCTAACACGTTCTCTCGCTCCACTCTAGAGCGGGAGATGTCATTGGATGGCATTCCAACTAAAAAAAAATCGGACGGCGAGCAATGGGTAGCTCGTCGTCTGGTAAGGACTAGGTCCGAATTGACAATATACCTAGTTTAGGTGACTAGCAGTAGTGACCTAATGGTAATGGCAAGACTAACTAACTTACAAAATAAAAACTAGACGGAATTAATTCTGGTCAGACTACATTACAACTGCATGCCACGCGAGCTCAAAAATTGCAGATTCAATAATTCATAAAAAGTTTCTATACACGTATAAAATTGCTGCATAATTTGACGGTACAACGTTGTCGTCGAAACTATCACAACCAACTTGTTCCCTTAAAATAAAACAAAAATGCCCTTTATTCCACTACTTACAAATACAGAAACTCGTTTAGTTATGAAAACTATTTAAAAATATATATATACAAATCTCTTGTTCTCAATCCATTTAAACTCGTTCCTTCATCTGTTTCTTCTACTTTGGATTGTCATCGCTATTCATAGCGGTCGCCTCTGCGGCGTAGGCCTCCCCTAAATCGCTCCACGCTTTCCTATCGCGCGCTTTCTGCATCCAGTTTGGTCCACAACGTTGGGTAAATATATCACGCCATCTCTTTCTTTGTCTCCCTTGCTTTCTTTTTCCGTCTAATACGGAGGAAAACCAAACTAACGGATGTAAAGCAAAGAATTAGATTACTGAAATGGAACTGGGCAGGACATCTGTGTAGATTGGAGTGTACGAGGTGGACAAAGCGGGTAACAGAATGGATTCCATTAGACGGAAAAAAAAAAACCAACTTGTTTACTTAAATAAAAACCGAACAAGTGCGAGTTGCACTGGCGCACTGAGGGTTCCGTACAAACTAACCTATAGAAACTATTTCACTTCCCGAATTGAGTTACTCGTACGCAGATTTTTCCGGATCGCTAAAAAGATTTTTTTGTGACGTAATTACAAAACAGTTTTCCGATTTTTTTTTATAATTGTTCTATAAGACTTTGCTTCATACCAAATTCAGCTTTCTAGGTCCACTGGAAGTACTTTATGAATTTTGATATCTTTGAGAGTGTCGAAATACAAGTTTTTTTGTACTGTTGATAGGTTGCGCTTGACCGCTATCTCACCTGATGGACATAAGCTTTGTGTTTCGTTAACTCAGAAGTTTGATTTTTTCACAACTTTAAGGGACCGCAGACCTCAGTATATGGTGTTTAATTTCAACTCGATACCTCGACGCGTTTTCGAGATTAAGGGTCTTGACAGACAGACAGACGTTCATCAAAGTAATCCTATAAGTGTTTCGTTTTTTTCCTTTTGAGGTACGCAACCCTACAAACTGAAGCTAGTCCGTGTGAACCGACCATTTAAAACGCCGCCAAGACTGCACGAACAAGCCAATAAATTGCTCAAAACAAACAACTCGGTGTAAACTCTGTCGGTTCGTTTCACCATTAAAAAAATGACAAGCTGGCAACACAGTCGCGCCAATATGGCGGAACGGCCAGAGATAGCAACTGTCAGCCTCACGATACTAAGCGCCGCCGACGAAAAAATACATAAAAACAGACGAGGAATACGGGAAAAATAAACAAAATGGTAGAAAAACTGTCCGAATGTGTATTCGTAAAAGTATTGACGTTTGGTTTTAACAGGTTCCCTACGGGTGACGGGTTCTGTTATCTGTGTTTTAACAAAATAATAATAACTGTGGGCTGATGCAACACAACTTTGTGAACAGATGGTCGGTGGGATGGGGATGGGGTTGGAAGGCCTCCCACAAGGTGGACCGATGACTTGTTGAGAATCACGGGACTCCTATAGATGCGAGATGCAGAGGACCGGACGTTATGGTGAAGCTTGAGAGACACCACTGCGTCAAAAATAATAGGAATAAAAAATAATAGGAATTCAAATTCAAAATCATTTATTTCAAATAGACCAAATGTAGGCACTTTTAAATAGTCCAATGTCGGTCAGTCCAAGAAAAGTGAAGCTAAATTGCACGTTCCAAAGCGTAGATCTCTATGGAGAAGAACGTGCAAGAAACTCCATGGACACTCTTGGACACTCTCATAACAAGAGAAATGTGTGTGTTTTTATACGCATTTCTGCACCATCATCAGCCTTTTTAATGTTCCCACTGCTGGGACTCAAGCCTCCTCTCTAGGAGAGGGAATGTGCAGTTTCGGCATATCTACGGTAAAGCGTAATGGCATAAAATATATAGGTACATAAGTCAATCTATATACAAAGCGCGCTCGAGCAACGCACACATAGACACCGCTCACGGACACGTTTTCTCGGAGCGCCTCGGCCCGCTCGTCGATCAGTTCCGGCTCAAACGCTTATCAGTCTGCGTCCACCGAACGTAGGTATCAGAAGTGAAGTACGTACATGAGATTGTCTTCTGTACCTATCTATTTTGTGGTGATGGTATGTTTATAAGGAAACGAGAACGTATTAACATTACTGTTAATTAATGTTAATGGATTTTACTACGTTCTTCAAATAAAACGCAACAAGAGAAATAGTAGCCCTGTATCTTCCGTGAAAAAGTATTGCGTGAAAGTGTTTCCACCCACCAACAGATTTGAAACAGGTGTCATTTGCATCCAGTTGAATAAAGTTTTTTAATATAGAAACATACCTCTAAAGTATGGGGTCTTTTTTTTAACTGTCACACAACGCCGTCTAGTCCCAAACTAAGCTTATGTTATGAGTACTAGCCAACTGATAAACATACTTACTTTATATGTCGCAGCCGGTCATTAGTACGGACATGAAACGAATCGCAAGCACGCCAGTGGCAACCCCCACTAGTTCTACCCACACCACAGCGCGCTTCTACAGAGTCGTGATGTTTTGAGTCGAGGGCGAGGTGGACACTTACTGTCTGATCGCAGCGGAGTTAAGACGTCACGGAACTGTACTCGATTCGTCAAGTTAATTTAATTTGTGATTTGTGATTTTTAATAAAAGCAGTGTGTCGTACCTAGAAGTGTGTTATCATTGCACGAAACCCATATTCTGCCCACATGATGTCTGAATCTAACGGAATAAATCCTGACGATCCTACATATATATTTCTAAACACACACATATTATAGAAAATTACACCCAGACACAGAACAAATGACTATGCTCATCACATAAACATTTGTCCTGGGCGGGAATCGAATCCACGACCTCCGGCATAGCAGTCAGGGTCACTAACCACTCGGCGAGCCATGGGTAGCTCGCTGTCCGATCGTCCGGTAATGGACCGAGTCCAAGACGTCGACGGCGCGCACTGTTCCCGCGCGCCTCAAGGAGTTGTCAGCAGCAGGAGGGGCCCAGCTGGGTCGAAGCCTACTGGGGACAGGGTTGTCCGAAAGGGAGCTCGTGCCCCGGTATGAAAGCTAGAAGGAACGGCGCGGGGTTTTTAGTCAGTAAGAGTCTGACACTGTCTCCCGCTCCACCTAAGAGCGGGTTTCGTCAACGATGATTTTCCCCGTCGACAAAAAAAAAACGGTCACTAACCACTAGACCAACAGGCCAGTCAAAACTATAAAATATGATTACTTATTTCACCCCAACCTAACCAAAGCTGTAGCACATAATATCCATTGTATGTTACGAGGCGTTACGGAAACACATTAATTTTAATGCACCACCACAAATACTTGATCATATTGTAATAGATGACTGATGATAGTAAATGTCTTTGTATAGAAAATAATATAAACATAAACACACTAGCTTTTCCCCGCAGCTTCGCCCGCGTACCTACATGTAATATAGCCTAGGTAACTCAGAAATAAAGCAGCTTTCTATCGGTGAAAAAATTTTAGCAATCGGACCAGTAATTCCAGAGATTACCTCATACAAACAAACAAAAAATTAAAAACAAACTTTACCTCTTTATTATATTAGCGTAGATTAATTTCTAAAAGTTTTTTTTTTATTAAAAATATACCCCATATAATTATTTTAACATGATGGATGGATGGATGGAGGGGGAGAGGGAGGCCAAAGAAAAGATGGATGGATTATGTGAGAAGTGATATGAAAGAAAAGGGAGTTAGAGATAGCGTGACTAGTGACAGGACAGAATGGAAGAAAAAAACGTGTTGCGCCGACCCCAAATAAAACGGGACAAGGACAGGAAGATGATGTTGATAATTATTTTAACAACCAAATCAGCTGTTTTGTTTTTTGTGTATAGGAATGAATAAGCTGACATGTATCTTATGTCTGTTGGAGAATCGGGACGGTGGTGGTGGTCATACAAATGCTGGCATCATTACAACACCAATTTTTTTTTAGCAACGTTTTTCTTCTATATTCTATTCTTTTCTAGGGATTACTCCTGTATCAAAATCCTAAAAAATGATATACAAAGACATCCAGATACGGAACAACTAAGTATCTGCAGGCTACACAAACATGTGTTCCGTAAGATAATAATAATAATATTTATTGGAACATAACAAATTTTACAATATATAATGCTCGTTAACAGCTACAGTAGTTTAAAATAAAACTGTGTCGCAGCCATTAACGCCCACCTCCTAGAGGATAGACTACGGCGTTCCAGCATAATTAATGGAAGTTGTATACAAAAATAGAAAACAAACAATAACATCATCTTAAAAGTTAACAACCATTATGACAAAAAAACAGCATGAGAATTAGTAAAATTCCAGTTCCAGTAAGAGAATCGAACACGCGTCACGCAGTGCGGCAGCCGGTCACTTAACACATAAAAACCGCCTA
Organism: Mythimna lalbum; assembly: GCA_949319445.1. Lineage (NCBI taxonomy): Eukaryota > Metazoa > Arthropoda > Insecta > Lepidoptera > Noctuidae > Mythimna > Mythimna lalbum. Next base: position 9,058,866 of record OX439357.1, on the reverse strand, counting down.
TAAATATTTCCGCTCAGAGGACACGGTAGAGCATACGGTAGAGGTGTGCCCCACTTGGGCAAAGCACCGCCGTGCCCTAGTGGGGGCGCTCGCTGTGCCTTTGTACACACCATAGTCTGAAGCAAGAAGAACTGGTATCCTCCTTCTGCGAAGCAGTAATGCTAGCAAACGAGGCGGCTTCACGCGTGAGGCAATTGCTCTCACTCCCCAGCCGCCAGAATTCCGACACTAATTTCCGGCCACCGTAGGCGCGAGCTTGCCGATGGCGAACAATGAGTAGCTTGCCGTCCGACTTCTGATAACCGTCTGGACCAAGCCCAAGTCGTCGACGGCACTTAGTGTTGTTTACGCGCCTCAAAGAGATGCCAGTAACTGTAGGGGTCCAGCAGGGTTGAAGCCTACTGGGGCTGATGCGAAAGATAACCCCGGGGCCCTTGACCGAAGGCAAAGAAGAAACAGGATGGGTTTTAGTCAGTATAAGTCTGACACCCTCCCCGTCCAAGACCAGGAGAAGTCATTGGATAATTTCCACCCCTATAAAAAAGCTTATAAATGCTTAATAGTCCAAAAAGTATGCTATTGAATAAAGTCGAGTTCTCAAACGCTCCCAAAGTTACCTCTGTAAGATCCCCTAGCTAAAGTTAGGCATCAACTTGGAATCCTCGACGCGAAACTTGGAGAATTTTTAAACATTTTATTTTTTAAATCGCTCCGTCGCAAACTTAATGTGATAGGGATTTGGCAGGCTTTCGGTTAGACTGTTAGACTTTTGCCGGCAGGCTTTTGGGCAGGGAGAGGGGAGAAATCGTCAAATAACTTCTCAAAAGGTACAGGTAGTCTATAAAATAGCTTTTAGCGATAAGACCACCCATAGTGACACCACAAAATAGATAGGTACAGAAGTCAATCTACATACCGTGCGCGTTCTCACAATGCACACATAGACACCGCTCACGAACACGATATCTCGCTAGTCGAACAGTTCTGGCTCAAACGCACATTAGTGTGCGTCCACCGAGCGCAGGTATAAAAAGTGAAGTACATACATGAGATTGTCTTCTGTACCTATCTATTTTGTGACAAAAGTATGAATATGTTTGAAGCAAGCCACAAGACACCGCTTACAGCGCCGCGCGCCCACTTACCGATGCCGGCCCCGCTCGCCGCGCCACTCGCTCGCCGCTAAGACTGAAGTCATGAACAGGCCGTGTTAAATTTAAGTTCCTATTGTAATTTTATTTTTTCTATCTAATAAAGAGGATATCTATCTTTATTTTTTCACCCTGGGTGGAGCGAGAAGGAATGTTTGACTTACTAAAACCTACCCGTGGTCCTTATGCTTCTGGTTTTGCCCTCTCGCACCACTTTAGAGCGGGAGAAGTTATTACATGATTTCCCACCTCCAAAAAAGGCCCGTGTTCTTACTGTTATCCTATATAAGTAAAGGACTACGTAGTTAAATCCATTAACATTAATTAACAGCTTCAAATAAAACGCAACAAGAGAAAGAGTAGCTCTGTATCTTCCGTGAAAAAGTATTGCGTGAAAGTGTTTCCACCCACCAACAGATTTGAAACAGGTAAAGTTTTTTATTGTAGAAACAAAACCTCTAAAGTATGGGGTTTTGTTTTATTTTATTTTTTTAATTGTCACACAACGCCGACTAGTCCCAAGCTAAGCAGACCTTGTGTTATGAGTACTAGCCAACTGATAAACATACTTACTTTATATATTTTTGAACACACACATATTATAGATAAATTACACCCAGATACAAAACAAATGATTATGCTCATCACACAAACATTTGTCCTGGGCGGGAATCGAATCCACGACCTCCGGCATAGCAGTCAGGGTCACTAACCACTAGACCAACAGGCCAGTCTAAACTATAAAATATGATTACATATTTCACACATTCTATCCATTGTATGTTACGAGGCGTTACGGAAACACATTAATTTTAATGCACCACCACAAATAATTGATCATATTGTAATAGATGACTGATGATAGTAAATGTCTTCGTATAGAAAATAATATAAACACACTAGCTTTTCCCCGCAGCTTCGCCCGCGTACCTACATGTGATATAGCCTAGGTAACTCAGAAATAAAGCAGCTTTCTATCGGTGAAAAAATTTTAGCAATCGGACCAGTAATTCCAGAGATTACCTCATACAAACAAACAAAAAAATTAAAAACAAACTTTACCTCTTTATTATTGCGTAGATTAATTTCTACAAGTTTTTTTTTATTAAAAATATACCCCATATAATTATTTTAACATGATGGATGGATGGATGTTGGGGGAGAGGGAGGCCAAAGAAAAGATGGATGGATTATGTGAGAAGTGATATGAAAGAAAAGGGAGTTAGAGATAGCGTGACTAGTGACAGGACAGAATGGAAGAAAAAAACGTGTTGTGCCGACCCCAAATAAAACGGGATAAGGGCAGGACGATGATGTTGATAATTATTTTAACAACCAAATCAGCTGTTTTGTTTTTTGTGTATAGGAATGAATAAGCTGACATGTATCTTATATCTGTTGGAGAATCGGGACGGTGGCGGTGGCCATACAAATGCTGGCATCATTACAACACCAATTTTTTTTTAGCAACGTTGCCACATTCTAGGGATTACTCCTGTATCAAAATCCTAAAAAATGACATACAAAGACATCCAGATACGGAACAACTAAGTATCTGCAGGCTACACAAACATGTGTTCCGTAAGATAAAAATAATAGTAATATTTATTGGAACATAACAAATTTTACAATATATAATGCTCGTTAACAGCTACAGTAGTTTAAAATAAAACTGTGTCGCAGCCATTAACGCCCACCTCCTAGAGGATAGACTACGGCGTTCCAGCATAATTAATGGAAGTTGTATACAAAAATAGAAAACAAACAATAACATCATCTTAAAAGTTAACAACCATTATGACAAAAAAACAGCATGAGAATTAGTAAAATTCCAGTTCCAGTAAGAGAATCGAACACGCGTCACGCAGTGCGGCAGCCGGTCGCTTAACACATAAAAACCGCCTATAAATATTTCCGCTCAGAGGACACGGTAGAGCATACGGTAGAGGTGTGCCCCACTTGGGCAAAGCACCGCCGTGCCCTAGTGGGGGCGCTCGCTGTGCCTTTGTACACACCATAGTCTGAAGCAAGAAGAACTGGTATCCTCTTTCTGCGAAGCAGTAATGCTAGCAAACGAGGCGGCTTCACGCGTGAGGCAATTGCTCTCACTCCCCAGCCGCCAGAATTCCGACACTAATTTCCGGCCACCGTAGGCGCGAGCTTGCCGATGGCGAGCAATGAGTAGCTTGCCGTCCGACTTCTGATAAACGTCTGGACCGAGCCCAAGTCGTCGACGGCACCTAGTGTTGTCTACGCGCCTCAAAGAGATGCCAGTAACTGTAGGGGTCCAGCAGGGTTGAAGCCTACTGGGGCTGATGCGAAAGATAACCCCGGGGCCCTTGACCGAAGGCAAAGAAGAAACAGGATGGGTTTTAGTCAGTATAAGTCTGACACCCTCCCCGTCCAAGACCAGGAGAAGTCATTGGATAATTTCCACCCCTATAAAAAAGCTTATAAATGCTTAATAGTCCAAAAAGTATGCTATTGAATAAAGTCGAGTTCTCAAACGTTCCCAAAGTTACCTCTGTAAGATCCCCTAGCTAAAGTTAGGCATCAACTTGGAATCCTCGACGCGAAACTTGGAGAATTTTTAAACATTTTATTTTTTAAATCGCTCCGTCGCAAACTTAATGTGATAGGGATTTGGCAGGCTTTCGGTTAGACTGTTAGACTTTTGCCGGCAGGCTTTTGGGCAGGGAGGGGGGAGAAATCGTCAAATAACTTCTCAAAAGGTACAGGTAGTCTATAAAATAGCTTTTAGCGATAAGACCACCCATAGTGACACCACAAAATAGATAGGTACAGAAGTCAATCTACGTACCGTGCGCGTTCTCACAATGCACACATAGACACCGCTCACGAACACGATATCTCGCTAGTCGAACAGTTCTGGCTCAAACGCACATTAGTGTGCGTCCACCGAGCGTAGGTATAAAAAGTGAAGTACATACATGAGATTGTCTTCTGTACCTATCTATTTTGTGACAAAAGTATGAATATGTTTGAAGCAAGCCACAAGACACCGCTTACAGCGCCGCGCGCCCACTTACCGATGCCGGCCCCGCTCGCCGCGCCACTCGCTCGCCGCTAAGACTGAAGTCATGAACAGGCCGTGTTAAATTTAAGTTCCTATTGTAATTTTATTTTTGCTATCTAATAAAGAGGATATCTATCTTTATTTTTTCGCCCTGGGTGGAGCGAGAAAGAATGTTTGACTTACTAAAACCTACCCTTGGTCCTTATGCTTCTGGTTTTGCCCTCTCGCTCCACTTTAGAGCGGGAGAAATTATTACATGATTTCCCACCTCCAAAAAAGGCCCAAAATCTTACTGTTATCCTATGTGTTCCAGGAGAGCGATGACTTTTTGAAATAATCCCACAACTTTCAAGGCATCTTTAAGTCAAGAGAAAATAGATTCGCATCCTCTATCTCCAACCATATCCTTGCTTACCCTCAGGTTAGATGGTGGTCAAACGCGAACCTATCAACAATATTCAACAATAATAAAAAGGTAGAACCCTAGTGTGATGGATTTAAGACGGTGCGGTGCTACGGCGTAGCATCGAGGTCTATTTCGTAGACCTCTCGTAGACCGTTAGTAGCACTTCGTATCAATGTTTATGATATTGTTTCTACGTTTGCTATGCAATGCGTTATACATATATTGCAATTGGAGCTAAAGGAATGATATAAAACAGATCTATTTAAATGCAGTGTGGTTTTATGTTAAGTAAATATGCGTAATCTCGACGTGAACAAAGCCATTAGCCCCGACGGGATACCAGCAGTGCTCCTGAATTGTCTCCGATCTTGACACGACCATTTTGTCTCTCATATAATTATGAGACTGGACAAGAGCTAATTGCTTGAAAGCTAGTAACGTGCAGCCTGTATGCTTTTGTATATTTTTCATCATTATACGCTAAAAACATTTGTGCCATTAAAATTTTGTTCGAGAATCTGCCATCATTCAATTATTTCACAAGTAAAGTTTCAGTGCTTGAATTATCATAAAGTACAAGTATAGTGTATAAGGATGCACATTATTTCAATTCAATGTTGTATATATTTTTATTAGTAATATGAGATATATGAAAAATTCTGATTTTATTCTTTGAAATATATTTCTTTTATAGCAGTTCAGACCTACCTGATAGCTAGAAACTTTTCCATATCCACGGACTCCTCACTTTTCGTAAATCGTATCGCAGAGTCCTGAGATAAACAAATACTTCTCAGTCGTACACTCTTGACAGAGTAGTCGTGGTCATGTCTCGGTCGAGTCCCGCACCACCGCCTCTCTCGCGATACGACGCCATGCAGCTCTGTGCTTGGCGGCTTGGGAGCCTTCATTTACGCTGTAGTGTGTCACAGTTTTGATGAGGTCCGTCCACCGTATTGGAGAGCGTCCACGAGATCTTTTGGCCTCGACTTTCCCTTGCACCACCAAACGTTCCATCAAGTCCTCGTTGCTGGTGATATGCCCGAAGAACTTAAGGATAAACAAACAAAAACTTAAGAGATAAACAAATACATGAAATTAAAAAAAAATACAGTCTAATAAATAAAAAACACATTCATTGTGCGTACAGCTAAGGAGTGGAATTCCCTGCCGGAAATCAAGAGTGGATAGGTTACTTCTAGGCAAGCGTGCTCCATCGTCAACTATATCGTCGCGTAAATCCAAATCTAGTTATACAAAATATATAAAGCAGTCTACTTTCAATAACGTCGCTTAACAGGAATCCATCATTGATCCTCGCTATCGCTAGAATCGAACCTAAAACAAACGGCGAGACGGCCGGATCAGGGTGATCGATCGACTTAGCTCACCCGACAAGGGAACCTCATTCATTCACTCTGTGCTGTAGTGCGTTGGGCCCACAGACCTCGGAACCTCCCGGCTGCGACTTAAACTAGAACTACATTAGACCGACGCACAAGTGTAACACGCCTGATTCGTTCGTAGAACGACGTCGCGTGGCGTGGATTATGTGAGCTCTACAAGTCTAGTTTCCATATAAAATGTATGGCGACCGACGCGCCCCGATCGGCGTGTGTGGCACACGTGTGTGCAGTGTAGTTCTAGCTTTACACTAAGAGTATTTTTATTATTATTATTTGACTGGCCTGTTGGTAATCAGGGCCAACCACTAGGGTTGGCCCTGATTGCTATGACGGATGTCGTGGATTCGATTCCCACCCAGGACGAATGTTTCTGTCATGAGCACGATCATTAATTTGGTGTGTCTAACTGTAATTTATCTAGAATATGTATGTATTTAGTGTTGAGACATTCGAGCGTAAAGAAATTACAAACACACACAAATACTCACAAAGTTTCGCTTTTATAATACTGATATTTATAAACCCGCACATCATCATTGTTAATTTTTTGAGTTGATTTATTAAGTTGAACTAAGTATTGCTACTGTGACGCACAGGACCGGTCGTTGCGGCGACAATTGGGGGAGGCAAATGTCCAACAGTGGACTTTTTCGGCCGATGTGATGATGATGATGATGATGACTGCCACAACATATACATTTCATATACATGGAATAATCTTAATAATAACAGGACTAATGCACATGGTAAAGAGGTATGCACCATCGCTCTCATTTCGCCTGATCACTAAAAAATAATTTCGCTTGAATCCCGCGGCGCGACTCCAAACCAAACCCTTTAAAATTTTCGTTTCGAGTGCAAGCAAAAATAAACTTATCGATCGTCAGGCGGACATGTTTTTTATAGTACATAACGCTCTATATACATAACGTACTATATTGATACTGATTCCCAAAAAAATATAATCTAATACATTAACACAAAATAACACAAACAAAATTCTATCCTATTCTATTTTTTGAAAATGGCAAATAGAGCCGATGTCGACTATTCTGCCAATGTCCAAGTAAATTAGAAAAGCAATTGGTGTGTAAAATTAAAAAAAAAAAGACAGTAACTGAAGATTGAGATGAAGACAACATTGATATCGTTTTTAATTTACAGGGGTGACCACGGAGGCATCTAGCTACTCTATGGTTGTTCTATTCTCGAAACATCACTTCGGCACTCGAAAAGTGAATCTATGATGGGTACACATTATTTTAGGACTTTAAGGGAGGATAAATATGAATCTTTAAACAAAATAAATAAATAAATAATACAATATCTAAACAAGTAATACAATATTTTTCAAAAAACTACCTAATTCTAAAAATCTTACGTAATTCATTAAAATAAAATACATGTAATAGGTGACAATGCAAAGACTTTGAAGAAGCATGTTAAGGTGGTGCATCATGACTCACATTTTCACTGTTTTTCATACAACCGCTCATAACTGATTATGACGTTATTACACATTTTTCATTAGATATTTTGGAAACACAGTATCTTGTGGATATTATCTAGGTTTCTAAAGAAACCAATTTCTAAATTTGTGTAAAAGTAATCCAGTAAAAACCTCTAATAATGTCCTAATTTGTATGAACTTTGACACTTCATAATTTGCCTAAAAATTAAAAAAAAAAAAAAACAAAAAAGTAATCCTCTAAAGACCTTGCAAATTTTATTAAGATTCTAAATGACAACAACTTTTTCCAAAAACTTTTATGGGTTTAAAAAAAACAGCTATCCCCTGGAGCAAGTTTTGTGAAATTTTCGAGTAAATCTCGGAATTACCGAATACTAACAGAGTTTTCAGGCTCTCTCTTTTTTTGCGTTGCCTTTTCGTCAAACATCGCGTTGGATTGCATTAAATGAAGTAACAAGCTTTTAAACCATTTTCGATGTTTACGGTAGGCGAGTGGAAAAGGACCCTCTTAAGAGGCAATATCGAAGTCGGGGGCATTTCAAGCATAAACCGATAAAACATTAATATTTAAAAAGAATGTGTGTCATTAACACTGTTATGAAATATTATTTAAAAAAATAGAACGGAGTGATTAGAGTTATTTCATGATTCAATTATTTAAACAATAAATCATTTCGTTGCTGAATTTTATAAAATGCCTTTCGATCTTAGTCTGTCATCCGTGAAAAAATATTTAAAACTAGCTTCTGCTCCCGACTTTACTCGCTTGAAAAGTGTTTAAGTATCACAAGGGAACATTGTAACGAAATATAAAATAACGCATGTACTTATCTAGGTCGTGGTCAACCCGTATGACAAGTTAATTCAACTCCGTTCATCCGTTGAGAGGCGAACAAACATCTAACTTTATCACCCCCATTCCTTGTGGACAGCGAGCCATGCATGTTTTCGCTGTCCGATCGTCCGGTAACTGTCCGGACCGAGCCAAGACATCGACAGCGCGCACTGTTCCCGCGCGCCTCAAGGATTTGTTAGCAACAGGAGGGGCCCAGCTGGGTCGAAACCTACCGGGGTCGGGGTTATCCGAAAGGAAACTAGAGCCCCGGTATGAAGGCTAGAAGGAACGGCGCGGGGTTTTTAGTCAGTAAGAGTCTAACACTATCTCCTGCTCCATGGGTTTTGTCATAAGATGATTATCCCCGTCGACAAAAAAAAAAAACCCATTCCTTAATTTTTGAAAATCTAATTTTATATGTGCTATATCTGCCAAAAAATATTTATAATTTATCAACATTCTTGTCAAGTTATTGAGAGTCCCCCGGCTGGTGGAAACTAATGCGACATATGAAAAACTATTATAATTATGAAACTGCGTTGTCGAAGCTGCAACAACGCGACGGCATTACGTTGCCGCTTCGTGAACAGAGTTTCCGGGACTTACCCTGCTAGAGAGTGATTTGTATAGAGCCTCAGTTACATTTCAAAAACAAACAAGAGAGCGTCCATCTAATAACCTTCACTAAATCCGAACCCACATCCCGACAATCAAAGGAAAGTTTAACACAAAAGAAAGTAAACATCCCGAGTGCTCATTGGAAGTTAGCTAGTTAGCGCCAAAACCGGGGGATCGCCGACCAGCCAATATAACAAAGTTGCGCCAAACTTGTTATTTATCTAATCCTTGGCGGTCGAGGTCCATGGACAGCATTGTTGGCCGCTTTTACTGAAATGTGGGCCTGAAAGTGAGAGAGTTTGTTTTCGGAGTTGGTAATGGGAAATTGGTTTTTAAATCTATTTAGTTATCGTTGACCGCAATGCAGAAGATAGGGGTTTTGAATTAAAAGCTTCGTAGTAGAAATTGCGGAGTGAATCCCGGTCAAAGTAGGTGCGAATAATGACCGGTTCTGTGCGTCTTTCATTCATCGGATTCCCGCGACCCTCACCAAGTCATCGGTCCACCTTTTGGTAGGCCTGCCAACGCTGCGTCTTCCAGTACGTGGTCGCCACTCCTTTCTTCCACGAACAAATAATGTCATTGCGTTTGGTGGGAACGCTAACAGAAAAGTCAAGCCTGCAACTGATCTGTGGATAGCTATATAAAACACTAACGTTTGCCCGCGGTTTTGCTCGCGTACATAAAATATAGCCTGTATCACTCAGGAATAAAAGCAGCTTTCTATCAGTGAAAAAATATTTTTTTCAATACACTTACTCACAAACCCACTTTTAGGCACGCAATAGGCTGGTTTCCGCCCTAGTGCAGAAAAATGCGCGTGCTATCCCGGCACAATGTTATTTATCGTATCAGGCTGGGCGGGCGTCGGCCCCCATGAGTCACCGTTTATTTTTTTTTTTCGTAGATGTATTGAACAAGTCGTTTGCATCTTTTCCTTTTCTTTCTTTCCTTCTGCAATTTAATTCCACCTCGATCGCAATGAACATCTTTCTGCACTTGTATCTAAATGTACTATAACAATCGGACCAGTACTTTCAGAGATTACCTCCTACAAACAAAAAAACCAACTTTACCTCTTTATAATGCTAGTATAGATAGTGGAAGTGGACGACCACCCTCCAAACCCAATTGCCAGTTCACAAAGGCCAGTTTAAACACTCATTAGCACATTTTGTTTTGCCATTTGATGTGGCAAAGTTTTCCTGAAAAGGAAGAAAGGAAAACAAAGAGTTTTAGGTGCGTATCCCTAAAAGTTGCAACAGTCGACCAAAGTATTTTGTTGGTCGGTACCTTGAGCTCGAATGGCACGTGTAAATCGTTTACTTACTGTCCCCGCATGCGGGCCACAAAAAAAAGCTAGAAGTGGCCGCAAAAAACACCTGAAGCGCGACACCTCATGTGTCCGGTGAAGCTTGAAGCCGTTTCAAGCGTTTTTTTGTGGCGGCACCGCCGCATACGAGCCACAAAAAAGGCCGTCTCAAAATGAAGCTTGAAGCGGCGTTTTTTTGAAGCCCATGTGTGGGGACAGTTAGAACTAAATGTGTATAATTAAATATTATAGATTAAACCTTAGTGGTATATGAAAACCCCTAAAGAAGATGGAATGAGGAATCGAGGATATCCGCAGGAGAACCTAGGTTACCGACATAGCATGAAGAATAACTAACCTTAATTGACAATGGGCAGGGCACATTGCTCGCAGAACAGATGGCCGTTAGGGCCGAAAGGTTCTGGAGTGGCGACGGCGTACCGTAAGACGCAGCGTTGGAAGGCCTCCTGCAAGGTGGAATGATGACCTGGTAAGGGTTGCGGGAATCCGATGGATGCAAGACGCACAGGTCCGTTTATTGCGGCCTATGTCCAACAGTGGACGTCTTGCAGCTAAAATTATGATGATGAGACGGAACTGGAAGTAACTGGAAGTTTCTAACATTACCTTTTCTTATTATTATTATTTACAGTGAATCGGTGATTCGCTGCAAAGCCAAAAAATGGAGCAAGCAAGAAACCCTGTGGTACCCACGTGATGGCGTCAGAAAACAGGATCGTACAGTGAGAAGATGGGAAGACGACATCCATCTGACCTTGGGTTCATATTGGACAAGGTCTATCCTTGTGCAATATGGACCCAAGGTCAGGTCAGATACACAAAGTCTAATAGAAGCAGTTGGAGGAGGCCTATGCCAAAATGCATACAGAATTGAGGGACATACTCTGACTAGTACTACAGTAGCCCAAAAAGAAAATGTATCACTCCAAAGCTTGGAAATAAGTGACTATTTTTAGACCCCCGTTCCATCTCTTTAGGATGAACTTTGGAAAATCCTCGTTTAGAACTCGTCTGTCATAAAACGAAAATTTAGCGCAAAAGTTCACACTTCTATACTCCTAGCCATGTTGCTAATCTGCAATAGTTAACGCTAGTAGAAAGCTTCAAATGTACGCGAATGACGTCGTCTCAACGCTCAGTCACGTGGTCAGAACAAAAGAATTGGTGGCAAGGTCAACTCTAAGCGTTCGACGCAAGCGAAACGGTTGTAACTTGGCTAGGGGGGCAGGTCCCAGTTGTCTCGCGTGTGTGTTGATGGCACTGACTGAGTGACACATCAACACAAACAGTTTCTTTTTTTTATCTTCTTCTCTGACGTGCACTCTAGACAGAGTGCTCGTGGTCATGTCTCGGTCGAGTCCCGCACCACCGCCTCTCTCGCGATACGACGCCATGCAGCTCTGTGTTTGGCTGCTTGGGAGTTTTCTTATACGCTGCAGTGTATCACCGATTTAATGAGGTCCGTCCACCGTGTTGGAGACCGTCCACGAGATCTTTCGCCTATAAGTCCTCGATTATATTCTTTTTATATAAATAGAACGGTCCCGTGCGTCTCGCATCCATCGGATTCCCGCAACCCTTACCAGGTCATCGGCCCACCTTGTAGGAGGCCTTCCAACGCTACGTCTTCCGGTACGTGGACGCCATTCCAGAACCTTTCGGTCCCAACGGCCATCTGTTCTGCGAGCAATGTGCCTTGCCCACTGCCACTTAAGTTTGGCAATTCTTCGGTTCATTGTGGCGACACTTGGGGGAGGCTTATGTACAATAGTGGACGTCTTTCGGCTGAAATGATGAAATAAATCCATTTTTCATCGGGCAAAATTTTTGCTGTAGCAATGTACATTTTCTTTTTTTAATAAAAAAGTTTTAAAATAAAAGTCAAAATCCCAACAAAACAAAAACAATTTTATATCTGTTATAAAACGAACTGCGTTGTAAACTACGTTTCAATATTTCCATTCGCTAAAATAAAACTCGTGTGTAAATTGGTGTAAAATAACAAGCCCGTCTGAAAATGAAGTTAGTTATAATATTTCATCATAATCCTATCCCTTTATCCGGCATTATAATTATCATAGAACCTACCCTATATCATTTATAACCGGGTTTTAGTCACTAATTTATTTTGGAGGAACTCAAATCCGGGTAGTTACCCGGGTAACTCGCGGTCACATGTGATAATAAATCCTTTGGTCACACTTTGGTCACTAGTCATTCATTTGGAAAGACTTTGCGATTACGGATTAATATTTTCAGGCCTTATTTGAAACTCAAACTCAAAATCACTTATTTCACATAGGCCTATAAAGCACTTATAAAATGTCAGAAACTAATGTACGGTTCCAATTGGTCGTTTCTGTGGAGAAGAATCGCCAGTTTTTTTTTTCTCGAAATTGAGGGTAGGTTTTCAAATATCTCAACTCAATGTTGGCACATTTATTTATGTATTTCATTTTTGTTTTTTGTGTAATTCAATGTGGTGTATTTTTAGAAATTTTGAAAACAGTAAGAGGAGTTTCTCAAGGACTCTCCTTATACAAAAACAAACCTACAAAATTTCGTTGCTTTACATTTCGTATTTTGCTATATCTACCGACGCAAGCGCATCAAGCACTTCTGCCGCTAGACAGGGACACCCTCCGAAATTGTACTATCGCTTGCTTTGCATAAACTTCATAATATTTTGAACGTTCTATTTAAATATTTTTAATTTTATATGAAAATCTGATGAATTTAAAAAATATGATAAATTATATCATATTATATTATATTTATATGATAAATTTTTGAAAGTCATAAAATAAAAGTTGTTGTTTATGATGTTAGTAACTTAGTCTAAAAAGGTCGTGATTGTGGTGTTTTACAAATAACCCTCTAGATAAAAAGATAAAAATCTAATAACACTAACAGATATGTAGGCTGGATACAAAGAATCTACTCGCTTAATCAAATAAAACTACTAGCTTAATTAACTGTAACCATTTAGGAAAAAGAAGCCACTGCAAAAGCAAGCCAGTACGAAACTCCTAGAGATTTTCCAAGAATTTAATCATATCCAGACACTGTAATGCCATTTCCGCTATCTTTTTAAGATCAAAAAGTAAATATATACCCAGATAAACACCGCGCAGTGTCCATTTTCCTCTAATGCTTCCTTTATTAACAGTATTAGTCTGTTTCAACCATTTCAAAGCAGTGTTGCCAACTGCACCTATATCTTATAAATAGTGCTACTGCAAAAAGTCGCTAAATCGCCAAAATAGTTTTACTGACATAAGTTGATAGAAGAAAATGTATTGTTGTTGTTTTTAAAAATGCCTTTTGTTAAATATTAATTCTACACTTCTACAACAATATTATAGAAAGGTAAAGTTTGTTTATGTGTTTACAGGAAATAATCTCTAAAATTACTGGTCGAATTGCTAAAATTTTTTAAACCGATAGAAATCTGCTTTATTCCTGATTGGCATAGGCTATATTTTACCTGCGCGAAGCCGAAAAGCTAGTGATATCATTAATTCATGAATCCCCAAGCGACACCCGGTGGCCGCGCATCTATTGTCTTACTATTGTGTCTCTAATTGACGGTATCTGAAGGTTAAACTCAAGTGTTTGTTAGGTTAGGTTAATCTAAGAAAATCTGTTTTTTATAATGTATAGGCTCTCGTTTGACCACTTTCTCACCTGATAGTAAGCGATGATGTGGCCGACGATGGAACACGCTCGCCTAGAAGCAATCTATTCACCGTCGATTTAAAATTGTTACTTACTTCTTCGGTTCCAATTAAAAAAAAATGTTAGTGATGGATAGTCCTCTTATCGAGAAAGGCTAAATAACAATACGTTACGACAAATATGAGCAGGACAGTAAGTTACCTTAAAACCACTGGAGCGAGCGGAGGGCAGCTTTAATTAAGTCTATTCATAGTCATCATCATCTCAGCCGACAGACGTCCACTGTTGGACATAGGCCTCCCCTAAGTGTCGCCACAATGATCGATCCTGTGCGTCTCACATCCATCGGATTCCCGCAACCTTCACCAGGTCATCGGTCCACCGCGAACAATGTGCCCTGCCCATTGCCACTTAAGTTTGGCGATTCTTCGGGCTATGTCGGCAACTTTGGTTCTCCTGCGGATATTCATAGTAGAGGTATATCTCCTATATTCATAGTAAAGGTACAAAATTCTTTATCCTTTGAGAGGAGGCCTGAATCATGGGCCCGGGAACATTAAAAGGGTTGATGATAAGTGATGTAGATATGCTATGTTGTATTTAAAAAATAAATAAAATTAATGCAAACTGTCATTAAACTATCCAGTAGCTAGATTAGATACGTAGCTAACTAGTCTTAGAAATAGCAGTTAGCTAATCTAGCTAGCTAAGATTTGTTCTTAGATGCAAAAAATAGTTAAATTTAGCTACAAACTAGTTAAGTTGGCCACACTGGCATCTGGGGTGCTTTTAACTAATTAAAGTGTGTCCGAGAAAATAAGCTGCATCCCGTCATCAAACGAGAGCTTTCTGTCTGGTTGTCCGGAGAGGAGTCCGGCCGGACGCTTTGATAAAAAATACATGCTATAAGAACATCTTGTTTTGTTTCCTCGGCTTGTCTTTTGCTTCATGTGTAGCATTTAAAGAGTTAACTTGGTTGTTTATTTCATCTTAGTGGCAATTTTATGTAAAATTATAATTTTATTAATTGTAACGAGGCGCTATGTTATCCTTTTTTTAACGTCGGAAATGATCAAACAACTTCTTTCACTCTGGTATTTATTAGATTGGATTTCGCGGGCAAAATCGCTGGCAGCTGCTAGTCAAAATAATATAATATAATAATATATTCCTCAACTATCACACACCGCCGTCTAATCTCAAGCTAAGCAAAGCTTGTGTTATGGGTACTAGACAACTGATAAACATACTTATATATTTCTAAATACATACATAATATAGATAAATTACACCCAGACACAGAACAAATGATCATGCTCATCACATAAACATTTGTCCTGGGTGGGAATCGAACCCACGACCTCCGGCATAGCATTCAGAGCCACTAACTACTAGACCAACAGGCCAGTAGAAAATATACAACAAAGTATTTCTTAAAACCTATCTTTAACTTAAAACTTTTCTAACTTAATCTTCAAACCGAAACCATTCGACTAACCGAAGTCTCAATCCCACTAACTCAACTTTACGACCCGCTTATAAACATTTTGTAGCAAGTGCTCTCAATATTCTCATTTCGTACATTTCACTTGTAATATCGGATGGTACGTTATTGGAACTGCATTTGCAAGATGATTTTGCAGTATTTAAGCGTTGGCAGCTTTCCAAGAGATAGCGCGGTACACTTTCAAATATTTAGACAATATCTATAGTATTGTAATAGTAGGAGCGACGAGATGAGGATTTGGCGGGATACTCGAGCGAGTCAGAAAATCATATGGAAAGAAACCTTGCACCTTGTAATGCACCCTAGTCATATGGACCCACGTCATATTAGTAAAAAAAAAGATGTGTGGCACTCGGAGACTGCCGCGGCAAAGCTATTGTATAGTATTTTTTATCAACTTTAATTCTTTATTAGGTGATCATTTTGTGATTGAAGTTGACAAGTTGCCATGACAACCATTTAGTGGGGGGTGTTAGGTTTTTTTCGTTACGGAATTTTTGGATTCGGTCTCCACGCTCAAGGCCCGCGATAGAAGCTATGCAATAGCTTAAAAAAATTGATCCTCGGAAAATATCGAGCTCGCCAGATTAAGACAAGGTAAAGGTAACTTTTGTACATGCAGAAAATTGTATATTTCACTAATCTGACAATAAGAGCGAGACATAAGCAAATGAGCGAGTAAAGTTAGATTGCAAGGCTCCTGTTAATATTTTGCTGTAACGAGTAATTGCTTTGTCAGTGTTTGCTAAGATAGTTTTATTATTTATTTATTTATTTAATCTTCATGCAACACAAAGTACATAAGCGGACTTAATGCCTTAGGCATTTTCTGCCAGTCAACCGAGGGTGGCGTAGAGACATTATGGTAGGCGCATATAAAGAAAATTTTTTTTGAGAAAGACTAATAAAGAATACATATATTTAAATATATATATTTAAAATAAACATACATATATATTTAATATATATATATATATACTACATATATATTAATTTAAAGTAAGGACAGAAGTTTTGAGACGATTCTGCTATTGGTGAAGAAAATGATTGCGCAACTTCCGCTTAAATGCATACCGACTTTTGGCCGTCCTGATATGGAGAGGAAGCACATTCCACAGAAGGATTGACTGTATATAGAAGGAAGAATGAACCAAATCAGAAGTATGAGAAGGACAGAGCAGTAGGAGATTGTTAAGAGAACGAAGATTTCTTGTTTTTGTTAAGAACGTTAAAAATTGTACACTTATGGATGGTTTTAGCTACATCGCCCCATGAAAACCGTTAGACCGTTACCGGATTTTCGTAATCCTGATAGGATAACCATCAAAGTAAAAAAAACAATCACGCCCAGGGTTTTTCGTGGTTAAGATTTTTTTTAACTTTTTGTAAATTCTTACACGCTCTTTCCTCCACAAAAATAGTACATTGTTACACTAGGGTTAAAAGTTACTTATTTCGTCCCGAGAAGGAGTTGGACTAATTCGAGGGACTAAATAAGTAACTTTAACCCTAATGTAAGCACTGTGCTTTTCATTACGAATAGACCTAGTTTTTTTTATTTAAATAATTTGTCAGCTGTTAGTTAATTCATGAATCCCCAAGCGACCACCGGTGGCCGCGCATCTATTGTCTTACTATTGTGTCTCTAATTGACGGTATCTGAAGGGTTAAAAGTAAAACTCCCTAGGGATTAAAAGTGTGATACTTTTCAGCCCGCTCCTCAGGCAAGTTCAGACCTACTTTCGGAGTATGAGTAATGAAATAGAAATTTTTATAGACTTTTTTTTTGTTTTAGAACCTAATCTTCATAATGCAATAGGTCCCCATGGCGCTTTAGTAACTGCAAATTTGGTATCCTTCTCTCCCCTACTATAAGTTTAGATGCTTATGTTATATCCGGATGAGATGAGTTTTCGTTGGAATTGGAAATAAGCAAATGATCGAGGTTTAGCTGCAATGTGTTCAAGAGATAATATCAAAGCTGTTTGCAACAGTGAAGTTGTCTCGTGACAATTGTATTAGAGCTAAAATTGTATTAGATACGATGCCGCATCGCAGGAAACTGCAATTGGATTTCGTGCGAAGTATCATCATCATCAATAATTTGATTTGATTTGATCATTTCAGCCAAAAGACGTCCACTGTGTGACATAGACCTCTCTCCGTGCCCTCGTGGGGGCGATCGGCGGCGGAGACCTCTCGCGCCGGGCCCTGGTCGAGGCCATGGTCCGGAGCGAGGAGGAATGGCAGGCGGTCGCCTCCTTCTGCGAAGCAGTAATGCTTGCAAAGGAGGAGGCTGACCGCATCAGGCAACGGCGCCCTCGCCGCCGTCGCCTGGATTCCGATCCCGATTTACGGCCACCGTAGACGCGGGCTCGCGGACGGCGAGCCATGGGTAGCTTGCTGTCCGATCGTCCGGTAATGGACCGAGTCCAAGACGTCGACGGCGCGCACTGTTCCCGCGCGCCTTAAGGAGTTGTCAGCAGCAGGAGGGGCCCAGCTGGGTCGAAGCCTACTGGAGACAGGGTTGTCCGAAAGGGAGCTCGTGCCCCGGTATGAAGGCTAGAAGGAACGGCGCGGGGTTTTTAGTCAGTAAGAGTCTGACACTGTCTCCCGCTCCACCCAAGAGCAGGTTTCGTCAAAGATGATTTTCCCCGTCAACAAAAAAAAAAAAAAAAACATAGACCTCTCTAAGTGTCGCCATAACGACTAGTCCTCTACATCACGCAGTCACACAATGTGCGATGCGAATCATTTAGCAAGTTTTTGCGATGCGTTGTGCGAGCTCGCAGATTTTTGCGTTGCGACATTGCATCGCAGTTTGATCTTTATCATGATTTCAGCCGAAAGACGTCCATTGTTTAACATAGTCCACCCTAAGTGTCGCCATGACGACCTGTCCTTTACATTTCGCATCCATTGGATTCCCGACATCCTCACCTGGTTATCGGACCACCTTGTCGGAGGCTTTCCATCGCGACGTCTTCCGGTACGTGGTCGCCATTCTAGAACCTTTTGGCCCCATCGATTATCTGTTCTGCGAGCAATGTGTCTTGCCCACTGCAACTTAAGTTTGGCGATTCTTTGGCTATGTCGTTAACCTTGGATCTCCTGCAGATGCTATACAATGTGCGATGCGAATCAATTCGAAAGTTCTTGCGACGCGTTATTGAGAGCTCGCAGATTTTTGCGTTGCGACGTTGCATCGCAGTTTGGTCTTTTGGCTCTTAGATCGAGACTGGATATGAAAGGCAGAAAACTGAGTTTTATGATGGAACCAGGTCTATGTCAGTGGACTTTGATACTCGTATTCTGATTGACTTATATATCTCTAATATATATGTTTTGATCGATCAGATCATATATTAGAGATCTATATATATATAAATCAATGCCACTTTTCGTTGTTATTTTATAACTCAAGAACGGGCTCACCTATCCAAACCAAATTTTTAGGCTTTGTTCGGACTATTTAGTAGATGGTTTATGTGAAGTTTGGTAGGGTAGAGTAGAGTATAGTAGGTTAGAATAGGGTATAGTAGGGTAGAGTAAGGTAGAGTAGTGTAGAGTAGTGTAGAGTAGAGTAGTGTAGAGTAGAGTAGAGTAGAGTAGTGTAGGGTAGAGTAGGGTAGAGTAGGGTAGAGTAGAGTAGTGTAGAGTAGTGTAGAGTAGAGTAGTGTAGGGTAGAGTAGGGTAGAGTAGAGTATAGTAGGGTAGAGTAGGGAAGAGCAGGAACGAAGCCGTGCGGGCAAAAGCTAGTATATGTATAAGTATTTATTTACAAGTTCATCAAACAAACAAAATTCACTACTCCAAGATTCTATAGTTTAATTTTCTAAAACGCTCCCAGTTCGCAGTCAGTAAGCAGGTTTTATTATAATTTTTTTTTTTTTGTTAGTGGCCAGTTTAAATTTCGAGTCAACTTGTTCGATGCACGTACATTTTAATTTTTGATGTTCCAAACTGAAATCTCATTATTCCCTAGGGATCGGCCATACTGCATTATTTCCCTAGAAAATAATGACTTGCTTTAACTGAGGTTTGTATGACGTATAAAACGACATTATCGAGCAGGTGGTG
This sequence comes from Mythimna lalbum, assembly GCA_949319445.1. Lineage (NCBI taxonomy): Eukaryota > Metazoa > Arthropoda > Insecta > Lepidoptera > Noctuidae > Mythimna > Mythimna lalbum. The sequence continues at coordinate 9,039,344 of OX439357.1, read as the reverse complement.
TAAAAACTACTATTATAATCTAAAATACGAACTAAATAAAATGTAGTTATTTTGACCCTGGAAACTACAATAATATAGAATAATCTTGCCCAAAAATTAGGCAGGATGAAATCTTTGTTCCCAATTAATAAAAACCATAGATTCAGATTCACTAGTCAAAATACCATAGATAATATTTCTCGCCATTATCCAGAGCCTAACACAGCGCCAAACAGTCTGTCTTTGAGTTCGCGGGTTTTGACATGGTAATAGGGTTGTGCCCGCCCCGATGCACATTACAGAATAATCGGCTTTCGGCTTATTGAGATGCGTCTACAATGAACCGACTGTTGTTCTCGGTTTGCTATCGATCCGCGTATTTACGAAAGTAATTCCGGTGTTGTGTTTAATTAGTTTTGACTTTTGATGATTTATTGTTGTTGGAGGGATTGTCGCCGTCGTGCAGTGAACATTTGAAAATGGAATAGGTATCAAATACTTTTGTAACAAATCTATATATATAAAAATGACCCCCGTTTTCCGTTGTCACGACTTGGCATGAAAACGGCTTGACCGATTTGGCTGATTTTTTTTTGTTGTAATTGTTATTGTGTGGAGAAGGTTCTTATGGAAAAAAAAATAAGAGTAGGGTAGGGTAGGGTAGAGTAGGGTAAGGTAGGGTAGAGTAGGGTAGGGTAGGGTAGAGTAGGGTAGGGTAGAGTAGGGTAGAGTAGAGTAGGGTAGAGTAGTAGGGTAGAGTAGGGTAGGGTAGGGTAGAGTAGGGTAGGGTAGGGTAGAGTAGGGTAGGGTAGGGTAGGGTAGGGTAGGGTAGGGTAGGGTAGAGTAGGGTAGGGTAGGGTAGAGTAGGGTAGAGTAGGGAAGAGCGGGCGCGAAGCCGCGCGGGCAAAAGCTAGTACTTTTTATAGTTTTGGTTTCTTTATGTTCGAATGACAAACTGGACCATTTATTCAGTCATAAGGCGGCCAACCGTCCCGCATTATATCAAACCGATGCTTGTGTGTGCGTGCACAGATATTAATACCGATGCACTACACTACAAGTAATGTTTGGGTCCCGGGAAGTGTCTTGTTTTGAAGTCCCGGGACTTTTCGTAATTTTAGCTGTCTCGAGTCCTGGGACCTCTCGAGACTTTGATTGTAGGCTGTCTTGTGTCCCGGGACTGTGAAATCGGGAATTCCCAAACCCTAGACCAGTGTAATGCGTCGAGTTCAATATATTTTTTCTACAAATAAGATAACCAATTTCTTAAAATAAAAACACTACCTAAATGCTGTTAAATAAAATGTCAGTGCTTAGATTATGACTGTAACTTAATTTTTTAATCGGAATTTATAAGGGTGTGGCATTATTTAGTTACATGTTGTATAGATGGAGCGGAACCCTCAAAACATTTCACCAAATCACCCATTAAATATCAAGTTCAAATACACTATAGTACGGTATTAAGAGGGCCCTTCCCGAATCATCTATCGTCAACGTGAACATGGTTTTACCTTTCGAATACTTACAGTAATTAGAGACACAATAGAAAGACAATAAAAGGGCGAGCGCCAGCGTTCGCTTGGGTTTAATGAATTAAACGCTTGTTGTATCATCCAATGCAATGTTTAAATAATAAAGAAGCAACGTGCAAAAAGGGAGATAGCGCCTGAACGCTCTGTTGGCATTCGGTAACTCCGTCATTTACTCGAATATCAGAAAAACTTGTTCCAGGGCGTGTTTTTTTTTTAACTTAAAAGTTAATGGATTCAATTTTCGTCGTTCGGAATTTCGACTAAAATATGGTTTCTATACATATTATATTTTTAAATTTTCAATGTATGAGTACATTATGAAGGGCCAAAGTTTACACAAAATAGCAAATTTTCAGCTGTCTAAAGACAGCTGAAAATTTAGCTGGATTTTTATTTATTGCACACCTTTATCTCTTATCACAGGACAAACATTTATTAAAAAAAAAATATTTTTATAATACAAACTTATATTTTTATTTTCATAGAAATCTACATAGATAATATCGACAAGATATCGATGTTTTCAAAATATCTAGATAAAGATGTCTAATAACATCATAATCACGTAAAAACAGTTGTATGGAAATCTCGGGGTGGTCGCTCTTAAACAAGGCCGTCAGTCTCCCTGACGCGCGATGCGCGTACATCACGGAACACATTGAAGTAAGCCCATTAACCGAACCAAATCACGAGTTATGAAGTAACCCATCGGTACCCTAGCAACTCTGTAAGTATGCTATATTAGCGTACTGTAGCCAGCTTAGGGGCTGTTCAGAGTGCGGGGCGAAAGAACCGCACTAATATTATGAAGAAGAAGAAGAAATTTTGACTCTGTGTACAGTATGTTTGTTACTTCTTCACGTTTGAACGATTGAACGGAATTCGATGCACTGTGGCCATGTTCTGAAACTTTTTACCACAAAATAGATAGGTACAGAAGATAATCTCATGTAATGATGAAATGAAATGATAAATGAGCGTTGGAGCCGGAACTGTTCAACGAGCGGTCCGAGACGCTACCGAGACATCGTGTCCGTGAACGGTGTCTATGTGTGCGTCGCTCGAGCGCGCTTTGTATGTAGATTGACTTCTGTACCTATATATTTTGTGTTTTTAGTATCAGACGGGCGAAGTCAGTGACTGCACGTACCTAGTAAGATAAATTGTTTCTGAATGTTACACTGTTTGCCTTTTTAGGATCCCTTACCTCAAAAGGAAAAACGGAACTCTTATAGGGTCACTTTGTTATCCGCCCGTCTGTCTGTCAAGACCCGTCTGTCTATCTGAGAAAGTTATCTCGGGAATGTTTTGAGGTATCAAGTTGTAATTAAAACCATATACACAAGTCTGCGGTGTCTTGAAGCTGTGACAAAAATCAAACTTCTAAGTTAACGAAAAAAACAGATACCTACAGCCGTTTATGTCGCAAAAAACGTACATTTCGATACTCTCAAAGGAATCGAAATTCATAGGGACTTCCTATGGTCCCAGAATCCTGAAATTTAGCATAAAGCAAGGTCTTATAATATAATTATACGAATAAATCCGAAGACAAAAACATTTTTTGATGCGACACAAAAGAAAATTCGGAAAAATCATCAAGACTCTTTTCGTAAATTGAACTATTTATGTAAGTTTGTACGGAATCCTCAGCGCGCGAGTCCGACTCGCACTTGCCCAGTTTTAATTGTTATAAACTAGTGCTTGGCTACGATCCCACCTGACGGTAAGCAGTGTTGCAAATCAATATCTATCTGTGGCCCTACCACAAGCTCTCCTTTTGACCACCTGAACTGAATTGTTTAAGGGATGAAGCTATATATGGTGTAAAGCTCCATCCCTCTTTTTTTACAAATCAACACGTCATGGTAGGATGTATAAACCGCTTATTTTGAGACAGCAATGAAAAAAAAACCACCATTTCCTCAATAAGAACCAACACAGTACTAAAACCCACCTCGAAACAAAATAGCCAAGTCAGAACACGGCCCTAGCAAAACTTTCATCGTAAAATTACGTATAACCACAGGAAGATCACTCAAACTTATAAGAGGAATTTATATTTTATGAGGAAAAATGGCGGACCCTTGCGGCCGCCGTCGGCATACCTAATAACTGTGGCCTTTATACTATACAGCCTTTTGAAAAATACAATCGTATTTGTCTAGAATATGTGGGGATAGATGCTAGACTAGTTAGGAAAGTGAAATATAGAGGAGATAGAAATGAGGTGGTATTTTGTTCGGAAGTTTGTCTTCGGACTTACAAGAGCAGTCCATGGAAAACGGGTATAAAGAACGTTGGAATAGAAAAAATATCTGTGGTGTAAAAACAAGTTTTTAATGAAAATATTTTTTATAGCAAATGAAAATAATTAATACTCGTCAAGACGAATCATACGAGCTAAAAACTCGATGAGTTCGTGTCCTTTAACTACCAAGCTCCCATGGCCACCTTTCGGTTCCATCATCAGATCAGCTCCATGTCATAATAATTTTGCATTGTCATCTGATTTACACTTTCATGCAAAATTTCAGCTTAATCGGTAACCAGGAAGTGTGTCAAATTTAATTGGCAAGATTTGATGACAGACAATTATCGGGACAGGTGAAACTAAATAAAAGCTTGTAAAATAAACGTTTATCATTTATATTTGCAGCCAAATACTACAAAAACATTAGAATGTTGAATGTTGACTGACCTGTTGGTCTAGTGGTTAGTGGCCCTGACTGCTATGCCGGTAGTCGTGGGTTCGATTCCCACCCAGGATAAATGTTTATGTGATGAGCATGATCATTTGTTCTGTGACTAGGTGTAATTTATCTATAATATGTATGTAATTAGAAATATAAAAGCATGTTTATCAGTTGTCAAGTACCCATTACACAAGCTCTGCTTAGCTTGGGACTAGACGAACGTTGTGTCATAGTTGTGGAATATATATATATATATGTTTTTGTTTAAATGTGTATATCCATACTGTAATGGAAAACAAATTGACTATAAAGCATTGGAGAGGATTTCAGTCCAACATTTCGAATCCAAGCCAAAAACAAAAAACACGTGGGAATTTTAGGCGGGATTTTTTTTAGTAAACTTGAATGACTGATTTAATATTCGCAAACCGATTCCCAGTGGATATTGTGATATATAAAATTAGTGTAGTTTTGATATGTGCTGCCAATTACTACAAAAGCATCAAAATGTATTACATCCGCATGCAAATGGAAAACAAAGTGTCTATATTATACAAAAACATGGCTTAAAAGACTTTGTATAAAAGTGATTTTTTTTAAAAAAAAAAACGTAATTTACCTTTAAAATTTTCAGTTACCTGCCTAGGCTTTTTACTAAGCCACCCGAAGCATAACTATGCCCCCCCTACGCCCCCCTTACCCCTTTTTTTTAAAGCCAAGTTGCTAATCTGCAATAGTTAACGCTAGTAGAAAGGATCAAATGAACGGTAATGACGTCATCTCAACGCTCAGTTACCGTTTAGAACAAAAGAATTCGACGAAAGCTTGCGTCGAAGCGTTTGTAACTTGGCTAGGGGCTGGTGTAGCTCAAACCACGAATGCGAAGCCGCGAAATAATCTAGTGATTTAATAAATGAGCGGACCATTAGGTATGGTGACTAACATTAACACATGATATGCCCATCCTTTATTCACACAAATCTTCGCACAATACAGAAACAAATTAGTCATTCTATGTGTGCGTACCCAGTAATAGTTGGAACTCGTGAAATATTCAGCGGAGGCGCGTGCACGATGCATCTAATTAAAGCTTGGCTCTACTGCAAGCGAAAATGAGCTAGGTCGTTAGATATGCGCCGCACAACTCCTAGTAATCCACGCGCTACTCAAAGAGATCTCAGTAAACCGTACGAGCTCCTAGGACCACGCGGAATTTCTAGAAAAGAAACCCGTAGCCCTAGAACGCAAAGGGCAATTGAATGACACAGGTGTGGTCAGTAAAAGTCTGACACGCTCTCTCGCCCCGCCCACAGTGGTAACGCCAAAAAAGTAAAATCAGTTTTTTTTATTGATATAAAATAGTGATTGACTGCGATCCTATCTGATGGTAAGTAGTGATAAAATCATTGACAGTGAGGCGCACTAGTTTATGCCTAGCCTATTTGCTATAGCCTGGAAGACACCTAAATTATAATCGGACGGGAAGACCGCAGCAGGCTAACAATAAGGCAAAGCGGACAACCTCCGGACCCCGGACCCCGGACCGTAGAGGTTGGTGGTAAGTAATGAAGTGGCAAGAATGCGCTGTATCATCTTAGCTTTGGAAGCTTAGCTTAGCTTTTTTATTATTATTGATAGGCTTGCGTTTGACCACCATCTCACCGTAAGCGATGATGTGGTCGATGGAGCTTGCCTAGAAGTAACCTATTCACTCTCGACTTAAAGATCCATAAGTTGTAGCTATCAGGAAACACAGACTCCGGCAAGGATCTCCACTCCTTGGCTGTACGCACAATAAATGTGTTCCCAAAACGCTTTGTGCGTATGTCCTTTCCGCGTTATGTATAACCAAAGCCTTATAGGGGCCGAATACTTAAATAGAAGCAGGCATGTCTGATAAAATATTTACAATATTCAGCGAAGATAATGCACGCACTGAGGGGAATTTATAGAAGAATTTATTGGAAGAAAATGCTCTGATAAATTTTCTAGAATTTCTAAAGTTGATGAGAATTTTTTGTTACATAGAAGAACTGCTCCTCAATAGTCGAGGATAAAATTTCATAATGAAACAGTAATTTGTAAATGTTAATATCGAGTATTCTTACTTCTTTTTCTCCCTGACCTTGTCCCGTTTTATTTGGGGTCGGCGCAACACGTTTTTTTCTTCCATTCTGTCCTGTCACTCGTCACGTTATCACTAACTCCCTTTTCTTTCATATCACTTTTCACACAATCCATCCATCTTTTCTTTGGCCTTCCTCTCCCCCTCCATCAATGCAGATGTAAACTCATAAATTATAATAATAATCGAGCCACGCCAGCTTCATACGATTGTTACAAATCTTTAAAATTGTTGTCTACTACAATATAAAACTAAACGTTACTCATGAATCACCCTGTCTATTAGTGAAAACTGCATGAAAATGTATTCAGTAGTTTTTGTATTTATCGTAAACAGACAGACAGAAGCGATGTGGGACTTGTTTTTTAGGATTCCGTACAAAAACGGGACCTTATTGCTATCCCTCATTGCTCCACCGTCTGTCTGTCTATCAAAATAATTTCGTGAACCATGACTGCTAAACAATTGAAATTTTCACATGAATTGTTTTTCTTTTGCCTCTAAAACAAAAAATAATAAAAACAGAATAAAACAAATATTTAAGTCATCCGATGGATGCGTGACGCACAGGACCGGTCAGGACGATGTGAGGACGCTTGGGGAAGGCCTATGTCCAACAGTGGACGTTTTTCGGCTGATATAATGATGATGATGAAGGGCTCCCATACAAAAAGCAATTTTTTTGGTTATTTTTGCTTGTATGAAACTCTTCGTCCGCGAGTCCTAATCGCACTTAGCCGGTTTTTATTATGTAAAAATGGTCTACTATTCCAATCTACTTAGTACATTAAACTATGGAAAGCAACCGCAAAAACATAACTATTCCATACAAACTTGCTTCCCCCAGCGCCTACACCACGTAAATCAATTACGAAAAGCAATGTTAAATAGTTGACAATATTGCCTGGAACTATGTGGGGAAATTATATCAGGGCAATAACTGAATATAACTCTGAAATAACGAGGATACTCCGGCCGAGCGCTGGAGAGGGGGAGACGGCAAGACAACGACAGAAGGTTAATACAAGAAATCTATACTAATATTATATATATATAGAGGTAAAGTTTGTTTTCTTGTTTTTATGTTTTTGTAATCTCTGAAAGTACTGGTCCGATTGCTAAAATTTTTACACCGATAGAAAGCTGCGTTATTCCTGAGTAACATGGGCTTTTAATAATAGCCTAGCAGTCAATGAATTTAGTAGGTATATCTTTCGATATAGTCAACCAATTGCAATGAAACAAAGCCTAAGTAAGATATCAAGTTACTCACAATTTTAATGTATAAAAGTTATCATCATCCATTTCATACATTTTACGTGATTCGCGCACTACTAAAAACTTATACAGATTTATTATTTTTAATAACAACTAGCTCTTGCCCGCGGCTTCATCTGCGTCCAAAAAATATCCCATGTCACTCAGGAATAAAGCAGCTTTCTGTCGGTGAAAAAACTTTAGGAATCAGACTAGTACATTCAGAGATTACCTCTTACAAACAAGAAAACATAAATTATTTATTAATAACTTTTGCCCGCGAGGCTTCGCTCCCGCTCTTCCCTACTCCACCCTACTATACCCAACTCTACCCTACTCTACCCTAATTTTTATTTTTTCCTCACAATAACAATCACAACAAAAAAAACAGCCAAATCGGTCAAGCCGTTTTCATGCCATGTCGTGACAACGAAAAACGGGTTTCATTTTTATATATATAGACTAGCGACCCGCGCCGGCTTCGCTCGGCGGTTTCTTCACTATTTAATGGATGTTATTATACAAATAAACCTTCCTCTTGAATCACTCTATCTATTAAAAAAAACGCATCAAAATCCGTTGCATAGTTTTAAAGATTTAAGCGTACATAGGGATATAGGAACAGAAAAAGTGATTTTGTTTTATACTATGTAGTTTTATTAATAACTAGCAACCCGCCCCGGCTTCACTCGGGGGTTTCTCCACTATTTAATGGATGTTATTATACATTAAACCTTCCTCTTGAATCACTCTATCTGTTAAAAAAAATCGCATCAAAATCCGTTGCGTAGTTTTAAGGATTTAAGTGTACATAGGGATATAGGGACAGAAAAAGCGACTTTGTTTTATACTATGTAGTGATACAAACTTTACCTCTTTATTATATTAGTGTGGATGTATATAGATGGATGTACTTACAGATTTTGTCTCCAAGAATACTTCGTTTTATTTCTAGTGTTTTGGGCCAAATGTAACCATTTTCTTTGTATCAAAATCTTGTTTGAAAATATACTCTAGGATTTTTTATTGTCTGTGAAGTTTAGTAGTAGAGTAGTATTTCTGATTATTTGTTACGACATGGTATGTACTGACGATATTGCATATTTCCCCGCTACATTGCTTAATACCTACGTGCGTTGATATCTGCGTTAGATAATACTATTTACTGGCTTCTCGTTTAATTAGCTTTTGGTTAAGGCGAGTTTAAAGTTTTTGATCAAAGAATTTATGACCTAGGTTTTGTTGCTTCCATTTTCTTAAACCAGCTTTTATTCTGATTGAAAGAATATTTCACCGAACCAACGACTTTATTTGGCTCTTTGGTAGTCGTTATGGATAAATACACAGAAGCTAGAAAATTGAAAGAAGGGATTGAAAGAATACAGGTGGGTTTTAGGTGGTTTTAGTAAATGTCTGACACTGAAATCACCAGTCCACCAAAAAGAAGAAATCTGATACCAGTCTTACTAAGGGTTATACTCAATATAAGCGTGGGCTTGCGGACGGCGAAAAATGGGTAGCTCTACCCATTGCTCGCCGTCGAACGCCTTTTGCCTTCTAGTCAATAGGAAAAGTTAACTTTAACCTCAGTTAAAACTAACCTTAATTGTGTGCGCTAGTGCACTAGCTTCTGACGTTTTATAAGTGCCCATGTAGGCCTATGTGAAATAAAATATTTTGTCTTTGACTTTGACTTTACTTCAATACTAGCTTTTGCCCGCGGCTTTACTTAGGATATAACCTATGTCACTCAGGAATAAAGCAGCTTTCTATCGGTGAAAAATCTTAGCAATCGGTCCAGTACCTACCTCCGACAAACAAAAAAACAAACTTTATCTGTTTATAATATTATTATAGTGCAGCCTTTGGTTATTAATTACAGTAGTAGGGAAATTACAGGAAAATATAGTAGTATGGGTTATACATTTACGAGTATAGCTTGGCAATAGAGGACAGAGGTTGGCAAAAGGTTAAAAAGTTAATCCATTTTTCTTTTTCCATGACACCAAAAATACTTACCTAAAATAAAACATTCAATCAGCCAATTTATCTCAATCTGTGTTACTCAAAAAAGTCAATCAATAACGTATCCATCTTCGCGACTGAACGATGTGTTTCGTCCATCGATCAGGCCGAAAGAGTAGAACTAACTTGTCAGATTGGAGCGTGATCACTCAATGCCCCCATTACATGGGACTATCAGTCACTCTGGGGAGGGAGTCCGTTGTCACACGTCACGAGATTAGAGAGAAAATTGAGCAGAGGTAATAGTTGTATGTCGCGTGTTTAAACCCAGCCAGGCTCATTACTTTGTATTATTTATTTCATCACCACTGCTCTCAAAACGGTGAAGAAAAACATCGTGAGGAAACTGGCATGTCCTAGAACCAAAAATTCGAAGACATGTGACATTCACCAACCCGCACTGGGCTCGCGTGGTGAATTACGGCCTATTCCCTCTACTAAAGAGAAAGAGCCGGGTCTTATGCTAATATTTTTTACCGACTTCCCAAAAAGGAGGAGGTACTACGTTCGGCTGTTTGTATGTTTTTTTTTTTTGTATGTTTGTTCGTCGAATACTCCCCCAAATGTGGACGGATTTTCAAAATTATTTTTTTGTTCGAAAGTAGATAGTTCTGAGGTGGTCCCATTATCACCAAATTAGGATCTGATGATGGGATCTTGGAGAAATCGAGGGCAACCTTCAAATTTTATAGGCTCACTTATTGATTTTCGCATATTTTATGAAGTATCTTGTGTATTTGCGTGTGGTCGTCACCATCTCAGGTAGCTGGGCTGATGATGGAAGGTACAACTCCTTAACAGTAAGAAGTTACTCGAACAGGCAAGGACTGTTTTAGTAAATTGTTTTGATGTTTGATAGGGCATTTGCCACATTTGGTCTCATGATCATCAAGTCATGACCTGATGCTGCAGTCAGGATAGTTTGCAGAGTACCTAAGTCTTCGACAACAAACAGCAGATATATCGAGTTTAGGCTCATTGAAAACGGCTCGATGTGTGGATAAACGTACTGCTAATAAAGAACACCGAAGTACATAGAGACCTGATGCTGAAGCCAGGAGCATCAGGAAAAGTACAAACCTTGAAATTACAGCACCGTAGTCGTGTTTGGGCTCATTTTAAACAGGACTAAATTTTAAGTTCATTGCAATGTTGACATAAATCTGGCCTGATGCTACAGCCGGGATTATCAGCATCTAGTCTAATGACTGATTGAAAGATTTACCTTTCGGCTTCATCATCAGATCAGTTCGATATATCCTTTCCCTCTCCAGCATCTAGTCTAATGACTGTTTGAAAGAAGAGGGGGAGAGGATATATCGAACTGATCTGATGATGAAGCCGAAAGGTAAATTAATGTAATCTAACCGTGTTTGGGATTATTAGAACCGTTATGAGATGCGCTCTGACTATAAGGTATTTAAGTTTGACTGTGGGGTACTTTTTAGTGGTTGTACCATAACTAAAAAGTGTAAAATAAAAAAAAACTTTTTACAAAAAAAATATAACCGACTTCAATGATAAAAAACACTGAAAAGTATCAAATAACTTTAATTTTGGAAGTCGGTGTTAAATAACGAAGAGACTAAACTATTATAGAAACACCGACTTCCAAAATTAAAGTTATTTGATACTTTTCAGTGTTTTTTATCATTGAAGTCGGTTATATTTTTTTGTAAAAAGTTTTAAACAGTTTCATTTAGTTATATATCTTTTGACAGATTGCAATATTTGGTACACACCTTTATGACAATACAATTTAACATATTTAGTGACAGAATCACTGTAAATCTAAGATGGCTGCTGTCACCAAATCGTAACCAGATCTTAGAAATTGATCACTTCATGATATGGCCAAGTAAAACTAGCCAGATCGTTTTAATTCATGAATCCCCAAGCGACCACCGGTGGCCGCGCATCTATTGTCTTACTATTGTGTCTCTAATTGACGGTATCTGAAGGGTTAAACGATAAAGTTTGACGATAACATCAATGATTGATATAAATCAATCCTTGTTTGTCTTACTTTATTTAGACCTTTTATTGTCATAGACATCTTACGATACATACATACATAGAGCCGAACGAGATTGACATATCATCAAATTTTAACGTTTAAACGATCTGGCCATTACATCTCTACAAACATGTATGTTACTTAGGGATTTTGCTATTCTTAAGTTTTCTTTAGGTGCTTCTTCTCCTATTTCCTGATTTTCATACCCCTTGTACTGTGGATTGTTCGAAAGAGTTACCACAGCCCTGGAACGCAAAGGGCAACTAAAGGAAACCAGGTGAGTTTTATTCATTTAAAAAAATCTGACACTCCTTAAAAAAAGCTTTCCTTTTGCTTCTCGAAGCGAGTGCAGCTTGAGAAAGTCTTAAGCCTCAAGTCTTAAAAAAAAAATGCGTGTGATCAAGAGACAATGGACACAGCGCCACACAACTCAGTGCTCAGATGAAGATAGATCGCGACGAGACGCGTGGTCACCCTGTCCGCGCGCAGTTAGTTGTAGTTCCTACAGTGATCGATGTCCTCGTTCTCCTGCTAGCCTAGTACTTTGATTTGGTGTTTTGATATGTATGTTGTTTATTTGTTATCAATCAGATATTTCTATGTCAATTATATTATTATAGCAGTGATTAATAACTTCAGCAAATGCGTATCTACGATTTGAAATAACTTTTTCGAACACCTTTACTCTCACAACCGATGAGGTTGTGATCAATCATCAACATTTAAAATTCAAAGTCAAGTCAAAGCAAAGATTTTATATATCCTACTATGTCATCATCATCTTCCTGCCCTTATCCCGTTTTATTTGGGGTCGGCGCAACACGTTTTTTTCTTCCATTCTGTCCTGTCGCTCGCCACGCTATCACTAACTCCCTTTTCATTCATATCACTTCTCACACAATCCATCCATCTTTTCTTTGGCCTCCCTCTCCCTCTCCATCCATCCACATGTAAATTTATAACTCTTTTAGCAACATGCGTTTCATCTCTCCTTTTTACATGACCATACCAAGACAACCGATTCCCTTTCAACTTTTCAGTCACCGGCGCTACTTTCAAACTTCCCCTAATATACTCATTTCTCACTTTATCCTTTCTCGTCAGACCACACATCCACCTTAACATTCTCATCTCCGCTACATGCAATCTTTTTTCATCCGTCTTTTTCACAGCCCAACATTCTGATCCATACAATACAACAGGCCTTATCACGGACTTGTAGATTTTACCCTTCAACTTGAGGGGCATCCGTGGGTCACAAGTTGTTCCCGTGACCTGTCGCCATTTCATCAATCCGGCGTTGATCCGATGTGTTACGTCCCAGTCTACCTCACCAACCCATACCTACCATATCCTACTATGTACTAGGATGTAAAATCTTTGAGTCAAAGTCAAAAACTTTTGAATTTTGAAAAGTCAAAAGTTCGCCAGAAGCTAGCGCATGGTTCCAAATTGATCGTTTCCTATGGAGAATAACCGGCAAGAAACTCCATGAAAAACAAAGGGAGAAAAAGTAACGGAACTATACACCCTATATAACTTCATCCCTTGAACGTTCAGTTTAGGTCGTTAAATGGATCGCGTTAGGAGCTCATGGTAATGCTCCAAATGAAGATAGATCGCAACAAGACGCGTGGTCAACTTGTCTGAACGCTGTTAGTCGTAGTTCCTACAATGATCGATGTCTTCGCTCTCATGCCAGCCTAGTACTTTGATTCTCGATATATATTGTTCATTTGTTATCGATAACAGAATTATTTCCATAACAATTATATAATTCGGCGTATATTATTGAAGACATAACATACATCACAACAACAATCAGCCTTTTTAATGTTCCCACTGCTGGGACTCAGGCCTCCTGTGTAAGAGAGGGAATGGGCCGTAATCCTCCATGCGGGCCTGCTGCGGGTTTATGAATGTCGTAAGAATCTGACACTATCTCCCGCTCCACCCAAGAGCGGTGGTTGTCATTGGATTATTGTTAAAAAATTTTTGGTTCTAAGACGTGCCGCTTTCCTCACGATGTTTTCCTTTACCGTTTACAGTGCAGTCGTGATGAAATAATATTACACAAACTAATGCGCCTGGCTGGGTTCGAACCCACGACCTACTACTCGTAAGTCAGGGCTGTTACCACTCGACCACCACTGCTCTCTAGAGTGAACACTCGGCAACACTGAACTTAATCTAGTAATATAAGTATATCACTAAACTTCGACGGTTTTATAAGTTCTATATTCCTAGTGAGATAGTAAAGAATCACTTTCGTATGACTATGTTACGGTATATAATTATATCCCTAGGGATCAGTGACGAAGGTTCCATACAACTCGATTCCCACCGGCTTCCCTTCAGAAGTTTAGAACACAACCACTCTCTATCGTAATTGAGAAATGGCACAATCAGTAATTATAAAACTACAAAGAAACATTACAAAACGCCTACACTAAGTATACACTATGGACATTAAATCAACAAAATTTGCTTTTCAACAACATGTTGCTTTAAAATAAGCCGCAGGCGCAATCGGCTTTTTAGCGTTTAAATTTCTATACAAGAATACGTCATGACGTCACACAAAGGTCGATGAACCTGCGCGCTCTAAAGCGCTCCGGCAAGCCGGTTTTTTTTCGAGTTATTTGATAGAGTTTTATTGAATCGGCTTAAAAACTACTAGACTGTTTTTAAAAATTCTTTCACCACTCGAAAGCTACATTATCCACGAGTAACATAGGCTAAATTTTATTTTGGAAAAAAATAGGGTTCCGTAAGATATTTGGGTTTTTCGGACACAAGGTGTAAAAAATCAACCAGAAACATTACTTATTTTGCGTACGCTGCCTGAACTATTAAAGATAGAACCGTAAAATGTTCTAATTAATTGTAGATCTTATAAATATCTACAAAAAAGTCAGCGAAACAGTATACCTATCTATGTCGAGTGAGGCACAACAACCATTTTTTTATCTAATCATCTTGATTTTTTTTTGGATTACATTTGAACGCATTTATTTTACTCATGCTATTGACCCTTATCAAAATAAATTATTTCATCACTAAGTACAGTTTATGTAGATAATATTTGGTCTTTGAATGATTAAAATTGGACGTTTGGTTTTGAAGTTATGGCGAAATTAAAATATTACGATTTATGCTGGACGGCCCAAGCGTCACCAAGGCGGGGCTCGGGGGTGCGCGTGCGGGAGGTGAGTTTAGATCTATGAGTAAGGTCGTGCGCGAAGTCTGATAATTTTCGTGCGATTTTTTTTAGATTTTGTTCTTAAAACTACACCTACGCAAAAGTTCTTCTCAGAGCTGGTTTTTTTAAACATTTTCATATATCCCTTTACAATAAATATCAATATGCGTAATTCAAAAACAAGAACGATTATCTGACCTAGCAATTATTTCTATAGAAAAACGTTCTTTACTAAAAATTAAGAATCTTCCCGGCTTTTATGTCTTAGCGCACTTTGTAAGAAAGAATAGACGAATAGCTTTAGAGTATAAGTAGTATTATTAGTACTTAGTCGATTAAGTTTTGTTTAATTTACATCATATCATCATTTCACCACAAACGGCTTTTATCAAAGCCACTTCTATTATGCTTGCAAGTAGCGTTGCCAGGCGTCCGGGTAAAGCCGGACATAGTCAGGCGGTCCGGTAGGGTCGGGCGTGTCCGGCCAAATTTGAGCATTTTTGGCTTTTGTTAGGCTTTTTAAAGACCATTTTGTTTAGAATTGTCATTAGAGTTTTGCCTTACCTTGTATCGCTAGCACAAGCAAAGTGGACATGTAATAGTATAACAATAATATCACTTAATCTTATGGTTTTTTCATTAGAATTTAAAAAGATTTCATGAATTTTATTAGACTTAAAAAAAATGTCGGCCTTTTTGACCAAACGTCCGGCTAAATAGGATAGATTGTCCGGCTTTTCAGTTCCAAGACCTGGCAACCCTACTTGCAAGACACTGTTTCAATATCTCAGTGCTTACACGTATAGTAAAAGTGGACTGAAGATACATCTGCCTATACAAGACTGAAGCCAGGATGCCAATCACAGATTTTCGGTAAGGACTCAAGACTGCGTGCCCGCGCTCGGAGTAGGCTAGGCAAGCATTTTTTTTTTTGCTCCGGCTTACCTCTCTCAATATTTCACGCTTCGCCACTGCTAGGGATATAACTATATTACGGCTTTATCTATCTTACTGCGACATATACATATCGTTACCTTTTACAGTCCACATTATCCTTCATCAAAATTCTTCAGGGTACTATTCAATTATCATTTACACATATTTGCAACATAATCTGGTTACCAAATGAATTATTCATATCACGATGTCTTTGAGGCGTGATTTAATTTTACAGTTTGGGTCTAACTCAACTGAGTTATAACCATTGGACCGTAATAGCATACCAACATGTGGTATGTGTTTTATTTATAAAATATTTTATGGTAAGAACGATTGATCAATCAATAGTTGCATATTGACTGGAACAATTTGCCTACGGCGGTCTTTCCGTCCGATTATAATTTGGGTGTCTTCAAGGCTAAAGTTAATAGGCTCTTAATAAACTAGTGCACCTTACCATCAACGATTGCATCACTGCTTATCATCAGGTGGGATAGCAGTCCAGCACTAGTTTAGACCAGATAAAAAAAAAATATGGTACTCATTTCGGTATTGTATAGAATACCTAGGTAAAGTATAAAATAAATAATACTTCATACATTATCTACACGTTTTAGGTATTCTATAAATTGCCTAGATATTCTTTAGAATACCGGATTATACAGATTGTTGGTAAAATGTGAAAAGATGTTTACTATGTCATTATGAAAAGGGGTGCTCTCTAATTTTCCTCTTGAAGACATCTAAAGGGTACCCTTCTTTCGTCACGTTATTTTTTCTTATCTTGCAATGTTTCTTATAAATCTCAACGGTGTTCGAGTCACTATTAACATCAATCAACTGATTACTAACGCCTCATTTGAGAATCCAGAAATTCAATAATAAAGTTACCAATAATAACATCTGATTATAAAAGGTCACAATCAATCTCCCTAGGCTTTTTTCAACAAACGATGAAAAACTGCTAGGCTTTTTTCAACAAACGATGAAAAACGGCTAGGCTTTTTTCAACCAACGGTGAAAAACGGCTAGGCTTTTTTCAACAAACGATGAAAAACGGCTAGGCTTTTTTCAACAAATGATGAAAAACGGCTAAGCTTTTTTCAACAAACGATGAAAAACGGCTAGGCTTTTTTCATGTACATCTACAAGTATTTTACATTATTTTTTTTAGGTTGGAAAATTATCCAATGACATGCCCAGCTATTGGGCGGAGCGGGAGATACTGTCAGACAAAAACCCATTCCTGTTCCTTTGTTGCCTTTCGTACCGGGGCCGAGTCTCCCTTTCAGAAACAGAGCCTTGGCCCCAGTAGGCTTCGACCCTGCTGGGCCTCTACAGTTTGAAGAAATCATAAACGTTTATTTCAAATAGACCTAATACAGGCACTTTTGAATTGTCAAAATGTCGGTCAGTCAAACAAGTGGTGCTAAATTGACCACTGGCAACTGACAGCTGACAACTCCTTGAGGCTACAAGTATTTTACATGGAGTGACTGCCAATCTGATCACCACAATCCAGTAATTGGGTAACACAATACCCATCAGCAAGAGTGTTTCAGATTTTCTGGTTTCTGACAATTGATCATCACTATCATAGATTTTTAACTGGGACCGACAGCTAAACATGCTTTCCGAGACACGTAGGAATCTCGATAATAGCTCTCGAGCAGAGCTATAAAATTGTGTCAAAGTCAAAATATTTTATTTCACATAGGCCTACATGGGCACTTATAAAACGTCAGAAGCTAGTGCACGGTTCTAAATTGACTGACTTGAATTGAAGTGACTTTCAGAAGCCTACTCCTCGGTAACGGCTAGATCAATAAGTTTGAAAAAAGAAATCCGAAGATCTTCTGTTTTTTAATGAAGGTTTTCAGAACTTTACAGTTACACCATGTTCACGAATTTTGAAAACCAAAAAAATATTTACAATGTATAAATAAGATAATCAAATATTTTAACAAAACTTTTAATTGGAGCTTAAATAACGCTTCTGTAAAATAAAGTTTCAAAAAGTTCTCGCGGTCGTAGTGATGTGGGATTATCAACAAAACTGATCGCAAAGGGAAAACGTAAGCTTTGATAAAAGTTATTTTAAGGCACATGAGGTAGTAGATACATGATATAATATCACGCCTGTTCTACGAAGGACTAGACAGAAGTGTATGTATATAATATATAGATAAATCACAGTGTACATGCAAAAAACTTATACATTATCTTTACACGTAATTAATGTGTGGAAATTCTGTTGCAGGATACACAACGAGCTCTGTAGGCAGCATCATAAGTTGATGCTTGACTGCGATCCCATCTGATACTAAGCAGTGGTGCAATAATTGATGGTAAAGTGCTGTAGTTTAATAAGAACCTATTCACTCAAGCCTTGGAGACACCTAAATTATAATCACGAGAACTCAATATACTTATCAGGATTCAATATAAGACTTTGGATTTGGCGTGATGGTGAAGAAGGGCAAATAACTGAGAGAAGAAAATAGGACTACTGCGAATGTTTCGCTATTAGAAGTAGTTATCATCGAAGGACTGGAACAATTTGCCTTTTTAGGTGTCTTCAAGGCTAGAGTGAAGGCCCTCAGTAAACTAGTGCGGCACACCATCAACGATTGCATCACTGCTTACCATCAGGTGGTATCGCAGTCAAGCATTGATTTATATGAATTTAAAAAAAAATAGTGTCCTATAGAATGCAATTTGAAAAAAAGAGCATATTTGGCTACGATCGTAGATATACATAAATTATAACCAAATAGAATGCATTTAAGATGCGGTAATTGCAGCACAAATCTTTTACCTACCTACCACGTAAATGTAACATTATATTATAAAGTAAATAAAAAATGCATAGTTCAATGCGTAAAACAGAATCGAATATCACGTAAAACAAAACGAAATTCCAAATACAGATACAAAAAAAAAAGAAATAAAAAATTCCAATAAATTCCACATCGCGATTGTTACAAAAAATGGCTACCAAATATGATGTGCGAAAAACTATCCGTGTCACGCATATGTGACAAAAGGCAGCATCTCATATCGGATGGGCAAATATATTCAGGGGGCCCATTTTAGAGGCAGTCCTTCGCATATGTCATAGACAGTGGCCCCCAGGAGACAAGGTAGAGGCAAAAAGTGGATGTTGCAGATATGTTCGCATTATTGTTGCGAGTGACCACTGAATGAGGCGGTACGAGATTTTGGGGTGTCGAGAATTGTCGGATAATGACTTTGTTTAAGTATATAGCAGATTGTTACTAGATGGTTTTTTTTTTATGATGGGAAAATCAGTCTTCATTGGATTAGAAAATGACAGTAACTTTATGGAAGTCAACAAGAATCGAAAACTAAAATGATTTTGTGGGTTAAAAAAAAACTTATACTATAACCTAACTATGTACATAATTATAATACAAAAAGACAAAGCACGCTCAGGCGTCAAAGTACTCCTACACATCGCTGTCATCCGGTAATGTGACCAGAAGACTGGCAGCATTGCCACGTTGAATGTAAATTTGTGGGTAAATGGAACATTTCAGTACTTACCTTTGGAAGTTTTTAGATTTTTCTTCAATCGTCCCCAAACACAAATAGCATGTGTTCTCTAAAGAAAATATGTTTTCGAGATCATAGTTAAAAAATAAATCATAAAATATTTTATATCTACACCATAATATACTCGTATCCTACTAATATTATAAATGCGAAAGTTTGTATGTATGGATGGATGTATGGATGTTTGTTACTCTTTCAAGCAAAAACTACTGAACGGATCTCGATGAAACTTGGTACACGAGTAGACCATATCCCAGAATAACACATAGGATAATTTTTATCCTGGGATTATGTACGCGGGTGAAGCCGCGGGCAAAAGCTAGTAATATTATAAAGAGGTTTACTTTGTTTTTTTGTTTATAGGTTGGTAAACTCTGAAGGTTGCGGGAAACCGATGGATTCATGCGATACAGCGCACAGGATCGTTCGTTGTGGCGACGCTTGGTGATGATGATGATGATGATGATGAAATGCAA
Source organism: Mythimna lalbum (assembly GCA_949319445.1). Lineage (NCBI taxonomy): Eukaryota > Metazoa > Arthropoda > Insecta > Lepidoptera > Noctuidae > Mythimna > Mythimna lalbum. The sequence continues at coordinate 9,019,517 of OX439357.1, read as the reverse complement.
AAATCAAGCGAAACCAACTCGGCGGCCCTGGAAGACCTCTCGCGGCGGGCCCTGGTCGAGGCCATGATCCGGAGCGAGGAGGAATGGCAGGCGGTCGCCTCCTTTTGCGAAGCAGTAAAGCTAGTAAAAGAGGAGGCCGACCGCATCAGGCTACGGCGCCCTCGTCGCCGCCGCCGGGATTCCGATCCCGATTTCCGGCCACCGTAGACGAGCTCGCTGTCCGATCGTCCGGTAATGGACCGAGCCCAAGACGTCGACGGCGCACACTATTCCCGCGCGCGCTTCAAGGAGTTGTCAGCAGCAGGATGGGCCCAACTGGGTCGAAGCCTACTGAGGACAGGTTTGTCCACCCAAGAGCGGGTTTTGTCATAAGATGATTTTCCCACCGAAAAAAAAAAAAGCGAAATCAACAGAAAAAACTAGGACCTTATCTCGCACGACAACGGAGATGAGTCCCCAAGTACCTAATACATAATGGATAACAGGCCCCAGCTAGTTTCAATAAAAGGATTTTTTGTATGCCCCTCATACACTCCCGACGATATTGTTACATTTCTACGCTAAATTTATTCCTTTTTTACACAAATCATATTTTAAATGACATATTCATGCGATGAATTGAGCTTTGTGCGATCTTTTATAGATGGACTTGCGAACCCTCGTAAAGCAATGTAAAGTTCGAAAAAATAACCCTTTTCCATTAGATATAATAGTATTATTGCTGTAGTTCGAAGAAAATCTAATCCATACTAATATTATAAATGGGAAAGTGTGTGTGTCTGTTTGTCCGTCTTTCACGGCAAAACGGAGTGACGAATTGACGTGATTTTTTAAGTGGAGAACTTTTTGAAGACTTTTGAGACTTTGACATTTGAGAACAGTTGAAGACTTTTTGTCTCTTTCTAACCACCCACTAACCAGGGGAACCGTGTTACCCCGAATTTGTGAGCGAAGCCGCGGGCAAAAGCTAGTATTACCTATTTCAGGAGGGGGCCAGCTGGGTCGAAGCCTGGGGCCAGGGTTAGCTCAGCCCCGGTACGAAAAGCAACGAAGGAACCCCTAGCCAAGTTGCTAATCTGCAATAGTTAACGTTAGTAGAAAGCTTTAAATGAACGGGAACGACGTCGTCTCAACGCTCAGTCACGTGGTCAGACCAAAAGACGGCGGCCAGGTCAACTCAAAACGTTCGACGCAAGCGAAACGTTTGTAACTTGGCTAGGGGGGCAGAAGTGGGTTTTTAGTCAGTAAAAGTCTGACACTATCTCCCGCTTTGCCTAAGAGCGGGAGACGTCATTAGATGATTTATTTTTTTTTATTTTGAAAAAAAAATATCTATATCTAAATTGGAACCGCTCTCTGCTACGCCACAGACTTAGATAATGTTTCTCTAAACGTAGGTAGAATTACACTGCTCACACGTGTGCTACACACGCTGATCTGGGCGCATCGGTCTCCATACAGTTTATATGGAAACTAGACTTGTAGGGCTACACTTGATCCACGCCACGCAACGTCGTTCTACGTACAAATCTGGCGTGTTACACGTGTGCGTCGGTCTAATTTAGTCAAGAGCCGTTATCACTCGGCCACCACTGTTCTCACTGTTCGATTGCTAATTTCTTCACCGTTAAAAAGCTGCTTTATTCCTGAGTAATAAAGAAGAATTTAGTTCTAGCCTTAGTAGAAAGAACGTAAACGAGGATGGTTTTTTATATATAATCCCTGCCCATCCCTTCTTTAAACGAGTGCACACTCGTACAAAGAAGGGACGGGTCACTAATTATAAATATACTAGCTCCTGCTTGCAGCATCGCCTGCGTGAAAGTATATTACTCCATGCAAATGTTGGAAAATCCTTTCTTATTCGTGTTATACTAAAATCATAAAAGGAACCTCTGTGCTAAGTCTCAAGAGCAACTGAAGGAACATAAATAAAATAAAATAAAATAAAAATGCCCTTTATTCCACTACTTACAATTACAGAAACTCGTTTAGTTATGAAAACTATTTAAAAATATATATATACAAATCTCTTGTTCTCAATCCATTTAAACTCGTTCCTTCATCTGTTTCTTCTACTTTGGATTGTCATCGCTATTCATAGCGGTCGCCTCTGCGGCGTAGGCCTCCCCTAAATCGCTCCACGCTTTCCTATCGCGCGCTTTCTGCATCCAGTTTGGTCCACAACGTTGGGTAAATATGTCACGCCATCTCTTTCTTTGTCTCCCTTGCTTTCTTTTTCCGTCTAATGGAATCCATTCTGTTACCCGCTTTGTCCACCTAGTACACTCCAATCTACACAGATGTCCTGCCCAGTTCCATTTCAGTAATCTAATTCTTTGCTTTACATCCGTTAGTTTGGTTTTCCTCCGTATTATTTCATTTTTTATTTTGTCTGCTTGTTTTATGCACAACATGCTTCTTTCCATTTTCCTCTGGCAAAAAAATTGCCATATCAATTTTTTCCTCATCTTCTTTTCTCAATGACCACGTTTGACATCCGTAAATTAAACAAGGTAGTATGGCTGTTTCATACACTTTCTTTTTTATGCATAAGCAAATTTCTCTACTTTTCATTATGTCTTTTAGAAGGAACATAGGTGTGGTTTAAATAAGCAGCTGATTTTGGTTTGTGTGTTTACGCGCCAACACGTTCAGTGGTTCGAAAAACGCGCCTCCCAACCAAGGGCGTTGAAGGTCGTGGATTACAACTGCTGTCTACACGGATTGAAGCTAGCAAGGTCGCCTTGGTTGGGACGTTGGTTTGCAACCATCTGGCCGCCCCTTTTTAGTTAGTAGAAGTCTGACACCTTCCTCCCTCTCCGACCTAGAGCGAGAGAAATCATTAGACGATGTTTCACCAAGATAAGCAATTACAACCCTGGCTAAAGTCAGGGTAAACAGTTAGCCTTGTAGGATTTTAATAAGAAAATAGCGTACGCTTAACAAAAGTTCACCGAAGCACGACGGTCCATTATTTTTTCAATCCACCTCGTCCTTTGTGCAGACAGAAGATTTAATCCATTCTTCTTTTCTTTGAAGTGTACAATCTTCTGGCGAATGAAAGTGAATTAAGAACAGGCTGAAGATTTTTTGCCAATTTCACTTGCATTAATCAGGTGAATGACTCTGGGAAAACACAAAACAAATTACACCACACAAACAATGTACACACACCTTTATTTATAACAAAAAGAATTGGGATTTATTTTTTTTCTCCTTAGTTGTCAATCAATTAATTTCACACTAATATTATAATCGCGAAAGTTTATATGGATGGATGTGCGTAAGTGTTTGTATGTTTGTTACTCCTTCACGTTGAAACGACTGAACGGAATTTGTTGAAATTTGGTAAAAAAAGGCAATAAAAAGTAGTCTATGATAATACCCGGAGTATTATCACAACAATTATTATAATTAGAAATAACTACCCGGAAGAAGGTTATAGTATTCGTGGTATTGTATATTAAAACGCCACATTAAAAAAACATAATCCATATTATTAAAAAATCTAATAAGACAGTGTAGACTAGTACAAATGTTAGCAATATTGACTTATGTAGGTATATATATCGATGGTACCAAAAATACCAATATTCAATCCCTACAAAGCAGCATTGGCCGTTTAAAGGCCATTTTTACGCCTTAATGTAATTAATTTTGTAGCGACATCTATGGCGCCATATACGAACTAAAGTATGAAATCTTGCATCGCGCAACTAGAGTTCTCCGCGCGATTTGAACATATAAAACATCCCGAAATCATCTCTCGGGCAATTGGCCGAATCAAACATAACACCCCGGATGTTCTGCATTCTAAAATTCCATCAGTTCTTTCAAAATCAATTCACCTAATCCTACCTTAACCACTACACCAAAAAAGCCTGCATATAATTCCAAACTAAAGTCCCAAACTGCAGTACTAGCAGCATCACTGGAGCATGAGTTCAGTAGAACAAGCCAGAGAGAGTCGGCGTCGAGGCTGCCTGATCTGAAATGCAAACCGCGACCCAAAGAATCTCATTAGCAGACGGAACCACGCTACCTTGTCGCAGGACTATTCTGGATATGCGGCGATGAAAGAAGCGATATTGCTTCTTTGTTTTTGTTTTTTCTTGCTGATACGAGGTTTGTCTTGAGATTATGGTGTTAATACAACAAATATTAAAGGTAAAATGTTTATACAACCTTATTATTAGTATAATTATACGAAACCTGAAACACCTGTCTAGTATTTTTATGTAAAGAATCTATGTACAAAATTTCATAACTGTATTATGAAAAATCACAAAGTAAGCCAGTTATAATTCAATTCAATTCATTTATTTCAGGCTTCTAGGCGCATATAAGTTTCACATACATTAACATATAACAGGATAAAAATTACTGTGAATGTTAAAAAAATTAAAATGCAATAAAATTAAAGTCATAAAAAATAAAAATACATTAAAAATTCATAATTAATGTATTTATTTATTAGTTATGATACCTGGTTGGTGACATAAATACATGGTCACTGGGCTACCCGGGCAACTAAAGGGTAGTTTTGCTTCCGCACCCAGCTGTGCGCTGGCGCCTAATGCCCGCTATGACCAGCCGTGACCGTGTACTTTAAGTGTCGGTGGTATCCAACTTTTTTTTAATTATTTTGGGACAAAATATAACATGCTGTAAAAATTATTTGAATCGATTCAGTTAATGATTCTGAAGCAAATTATATTCAGAATTCGCATATTATACTAAAAGACTTTGTTTTTAACAAGCTTTTATTTAGTTTCACCTGTCCCGATGTTTGTCTATCATCAGATCTTGTAAATTAAATTTGACATACTTCCCGGTTACCGATTGACCTGAAATTTTTCATGCATGTGATGTGTAAATCAGATGACAATGCTAAATTATTATGACAAGACGCTGATCTGATGATGGAACCTATAAGAAAGACCGTCACCAAATAATCGAATTATCCTACCCAGAATACGGCCTCGTTGTCCGCGGCACACTGAAGACATCGCGTCTTTGCATTCGTACCAGCCCGCTCATTGGAAAATCACTCCCACCCTCTGAATACAGAACAAGCAGGACAATATCTGCGAACCTCTATATTAAATCTCATATAGAACCACTGACATACTGTTCATATCGACTCGGATTGTATTCGCTATGCTGTTTGAATATTACATGGCATTTCTATGCACGAAATACATGCTCGTACATTTCATACATGGTTTAATGTTATTACCTTATACAGCTGAATCTAAATTCTTTGAATTCGTTTTTAGTGCTGAATGCTGATTTAGATTTTCCATGATAAGCCATTTCATTTAATACCGAAATTAAATGAAGTGGCTTATCGTGGAAAATTCGTGCACTTCGAGTGTTTTTAATATCGGGAGGATTTCATCACGCAGGCGGGATTGTTCCGCACGCGTAGTCGCTGCAAATGTCCTTTTCATACAAGAATTTATTGTAGGTAATGCTTGGAATACGCAAACCGGATGCGAGGCGTGATATCGGGCAGCAGCCCCGCATGCGAAACTATACCGCATGCGAAGCTATACCGCATGCGTAACTAGATCCGTACGATATAAATATTTTTCGGTTTCCCATTTTGTTAGTATGTTCGTTAAGACAGTTTATTATTGATTACCTTTTTAGCTTCCCATACCCAAAAGGTAAAACGGGACCCTATTAGTAAGACTCCGCTGTCCGTCCGTCTGTCCGCCTGTCGCCAATCAGGCTATATATCATGAACCGTGATACTTAGACAGTTGAAATTTTCACAGACGATGTATTTCTGTTGCCGCTATAACAACAAATTAACTAAAAAACAAAATAAAATAAACTTAAACGTGATTTTTATGCAGTTTTTTTGCTACGGACGGTACAAAATCCTTCGTGCGCAAATCTGACTCGCACTTTGCAGGCTTTTTTCTTATTAAAATAAACTAGTGTTTGATTGCGATCCCATCCACCACCATCCTTCCATTCCATTAATTTTTGAGAAATATTCTGGCAATCGTCTGCCAGTATACAGCGGTTAGATTTTTTTTCCATTTTTATTTTCCCCTAACATTCATTCATACATCACATTTGAAGCACAAAAAATGTTTTCTAAAGCGTCCATCAAAATGATTTCCTTGTAACAACATTAATCGGACAAGCAATTCAAAAAACACGGACAATTTTGTACGCTGTCCGACCGAACCCACATCATGTGCACAATAAGCGCGCGAAGCATTGTCGCCATTTTGGAAAAAAAGCGCGGCAAATCGTATTGTGAATTTGTGACAAATCAAAAAACGAATTTTTTTTTTCGTATTTTGTATTATAATGAAATGTTTTGGCTAAAGCCCTTGTATATTATTTAAATATTTCTTAGATATCGAATCATTTCATTTAAATAAATTGTTCAGTATAAAAGTATATAGAAGAAGCGAAACAATTTGTCTGTCGCGGTCTTAACGTTCGATAATAATTTAAATATCTTCAAGGCTAGAGTGAATAAGCTTTTGATAAACTAGTGCGCCTCAGTTTCAACGATTACTATTAGGTGGAATCGCAGTCAACTGTCAAGTACTCGAATAAGAAAATGTGGAAATATTGTTAATATAAGATAACCTTATAAGATGAATAAAGGCACGAACGTACGAACTTAACAATGCACGTCATTCAGAATATTCCAGTCAGAGGCGTAGCTACCGCCGTATCAGCCGTATCAACGATACGGGGCCCCCGAGCTACAGAGGCCCCGACATATGTCTAAATTCGTAACATGTTATCCACAATCTTAAATTCTTATATTGATAAAAGTCTAGGAGTGAATGAATAATGACTATATGATACTCTGTAAATAGTTTTTAGCACGTTCCTCTTGTTTTAGAATAACAGATAAGACGACAATAAAAACTCAACCTATTTTTAGTAGGTAGGTACCTACTTTCTGAATGATCCCTTCAAAAGTATTTGATATGACCCATAAGGACTAGCTACGCCCCTGTTTCCAGTCTAATTTCTGGAAAATATTTTGACGTAGTTAGCGAGAAAATCAAGACAATCAAAAAGGGAAACAAATATGAACTAAGAGGAGATTTCGCTAGAAATCTTTGTATCAACTTCAATACCTGCGTCAGAACAGAACGATGTACGACTTAGCCAGCAGTCATTTATATTTCTGCTTCGAAGGCGTTAAAACGTCAAGGTATTACGTGCTACACAAATACATTATGGCTCGAATAGTCAAGTGCTTAAAACTCATAATCCACTTCGTAACTTTGATGCTCCTCAGCTTCTTTATTAAGAGACAAGAATCAATTAAAATTGTAAAGAAAATCGAAAGATACGTTCCAGATATGAAACATATTTTAATGTGGACTAAAGTTCCTGGGATGGACGAAGAAGGTCAGAGATATTTCATAAGAAATCGCTGCGAACATCTGAACTGCTACTTCAGTATGAACAGAAGTCTCTTTTCGGATCTCAGATACTTCGACGCTATAGTTTTCAACGCTCAGGACGTCAGTCGTTCGGTAAAAGACTTGCCGAAAGTGAGAAGTACAAACCAGAAGTATATTTTTGCTTCTAACGATTCTGCTGGTAATTACCCCGTTTGTGATCCTCTGTATGATGATTATTTTAACTGGACCTGGACGTACAAGTAAGCTCATTACTTTTTACTTAGATATTTTGTATGTAAATGATATTATAATAATAATAATAATAATAAAAAATAATAATTTATTGTTTCCAAAAAATACACCTTAAAATTTTTGTAGACCTTTGAGTTGCACATTAAGTTAGATCTAGTGAGGAACATCTGTGTCTGAACTAGATAAAAAATCTGTATTTCAGACATCAGCGCTCTCCCTTAAGTCTATACAATCTTTTTCAGATAGCTATTATTAAGACAAGCCTTTGAAGTAAAACTAAAACTAGAAATAACAATTAACAATATCAGAAAATAAAATTAAAATCAGATTATTTAGAAATAAAATTACAATGTCATTAATTGATTTAAATAATGTAGATTAGAATTAATTTATAAAACAAATAAATTAAATTTAAAAATTAAAGAAAACATAACATAAATTCATAAATACAATTGGACTATTACGAAAATCAAAAATTAAATTTAAAAATTAAAGCTAACATAACATAAATTTATAGATTTAATTGGATCATTACAATATAAAAATATATATAAAATAGTGAAAAGGCCTCCTGTGTGTAATGTGTGACTGATTATGACCCTGTGTACCGATCCTAGGACATTACTCACGTGGCCTAGCTTAGAGGAACCACACATTTTGCCGCGGTATGTACAGGGCTACTTGTAAAACACTGTTGGACTGGTTTTATAATTAATTTACCAAAAACTAACTTGAGATTTCGTTGTTCTACGAGTATTTAACACATTTCAACTCAGCATTTTGCAATACCTACCTAAGTCTGAATGATGCGACGCAAGCGCATCAAGCACCCCGCTTGTTTCGTATGGACTTCGTAATAAATATTTTTATTTTTGTATGATAATCTGATGAACTAAAATATATTTTTTTTTAATATCATAGAACAAAAGTTGTTGTTTTTTACAAATAACCCTGTTTACTTTCCTGTATAACTTAGCATTGGCATGATTTACTTCCGCTGAAGATTTTACTACTCCAATAAATATATCAAAAGATTACCTTATACAATTTCTGAAATTTCAGTCCATTACAGTGTTTAGATTAAAAATGATTGTTAATTTTTATCTCTATAAAATCTTTTCTTTCCAGACTGCACTCCTCAATACCGTTCAGATATATCACCGTATACAACACAAATAACGAGGAACTGGGTGCAGACCTCCACTGGAAATACGACATGAAGCCAATCACCCCACAGTTCAGGAGCTCCCTATCCTCGAAGACCCTAGCCGCTGCTGTAATTCTGGACAAATGCACCACCTCCAGCAAAAGAGAATACTTCATACGCAATTTGCAAGGACACTTATCTGAATATAATCTGACTGTTGATATCTTTGGGCCTTGTGGTACGAGGAAATGTGGCAGGTCGTCTTTGAAGCCTTGCTTCTATAGGATAAGGACGAATTACTACTTTTATCTGGCATTTGAAGATTCTTTGGCGGATGATTTCATCACTCGTTCTGTATTGTTTGCTTATAACAACAATGCTGTTCCCGTTGTGCTTGGTGGAGCTCATTATCACAAGTATGGCTGTTTTTTTTATTCTGTTTTATTTTCATATCATTTCATACAAATTTGTATTTTATTAATGCAAACTTTTTTGTTTTCTGTATTAGTATTACGGTGCGAATTTAATTCAAGACTGATATTTTAAGGGTTCCTTACCCATAAGGTAAAATGGGACCCTATTACTATGACTCCGCTGTCCGTCCATCTGTTTGTTTGTCTGTCTGTCCGTCTGTCACCAGGCTGTATCTCATACAACAGTGATAGTTAGACAGTTGAAATTTTCACAGACGATGTATTTCTATTGCCGCTAAAGCAACTAATACTAAATAACAGAATAAAATAAATATTTAAGGGGGCTCCTATACAACAAACGTGATTGTTTTTTGCTGTTTTTGGCTACGAACTGTACGGAACCCTTCGTGCACGAGTCCGACTCGCACTTGGCCAGTTTTTTTCAACAGATGCTCGAATTGCATCAATATGTTTTTGTGGATGAAATCATTCTCCATCAGCAGATACTCTCACATATCCATTTTTTTTTATGGTGGGCAAAAATCATCCATATGACAACTGCTCTTGGGCAGAGCGTGTGATAGTGACTCTTACTGACTAAAAATCCACCCCGTTCCTTTTAGCCTTCATACCGTGGCCCGAGTTCCCTTTCGAATAACCCAGGCCCCAGTAGGCTTCGAACCAGCTGGGCCCCTGCTGACATTTCCATAATGATATCTTTTACTGGTTTTCAGATTCCTACCTCCAAACTCGTACATAGAAGCCTCAAAGCTGGGTGAAAAATTGACAGCAAAATTGATGTATGAAGCAATTCAGAATAAAACGCAATACTACGAATTCTTCAGATGGAGGAACCACTACGCTATGAAAGAGTCAAAAATTTTAAATGCATGTACGTTATGTCGATTCCTGAACAATGAGAGCTGGTTGAAACACAACTCAAGTTACAAGACGTTCAGAGAATGGTGGAATCCGTTTTATGAGATGTACTGCGGTTTGACAAAATATTGGTAGTTAGCGGAATCGAGGTTGTAATCATGGAAATGAATTATGTTTGGTGTCATTAAAGCATTTAGTTTGTGAATTACGAGCATTTATTGTTTAAGTTTCCTTTTCATTGGCATCTTATTTTGTTGTGTGTACCCCATTTTTATTTTCTCAACTATTTATTTACCCATTTACTTTAACATAACACACCCAATCCACGGCTGCGATCTCTCGCGCCGGACAAGGAGTGGGAGGCGGTCGCTTCCTTCTGCGAAGCAGAAATATCAGCTAAGGAGGCGTCAGCACGCGAGGGAACGTCACTCACGCCCCTGCCACCGGAATCCCAATCCCAATTTCCAGCTACTGTAGACGAGGGCTTGCAGACGGCGAGCAATGGGTAGCTGGCCGTCCGACTGTCCGGTAACCGTCCGGAGCGAGCCTAAGTTTGTTGACGGCGCGTAGTTTCCACGAGAGTTTCAAGGAGATGTCAGCAAACCGTAGGGGCCCAGCAGGGACGAAGCCTATTGGGACCACGGCTTATGTGACAAAACACCCTGGAGCACTGGAACGTCGGCAAAGGAGGAACAGGAGTGGGTTTTTCTTGTAATAAGTAGCATCTAAGCTGCCATGTTATGTTTCTGCACCACCCAAATGTCGATTGGTAGAAAATGTGTTTTATTAATGTATAAAGTTTTAATAAACCAATAAGCATACACAGATTTAGATATATATTTCTTGATAAAAACAGACGAGTTTTTCAGTTTTCAGAGTATAAACTTAATCCTATATTATTACATTGCTACGTACGATTAACTTAATCCAACTTACTGCAGCAAAAATATCCATATGTAGCTCTCATTGTAAATCAGAATCACAATGCTCCAACAATAAAATTGCACGAACAAATATGAGCCTTATTGAGAAATAAAATCAGATTATATCCAATTTTTTATTAAAGACCTGACAATTAACACCAGAGGCCCTACCATGAGCTCTTAACGCGATAAAAACGACCTAATCTGAACTGTTATAGGGATGGAGCTGTATAGGGACTATAGCTCCATGCTTCTTTCTCGCTCGCACGTCTGACATATTATCCCGTCGTGGTAAAACCCCTGGACGTTTGCACAAAATAGAGAGAGTACAGAAGACAATCTCACGTATGTACTTCACTATTTATATCTACGCTCGGTGGACGCACACTAATGAGCGTTTGAGCCAGAACTGTTTGACGAGACCGGGCCGAGGTGTGCTCTGAGATATCGTGTCCCTGAGCGGTGTCTATGTGTGCGTTGCTCGAGTGCGCTTTGTATGTAGATTGACTTCTGTATCTATATATTTTTTGACGTTTGCCCCGCTTAGGTAGAGCACCGGGACAGGCCATAGTCCGGAGCGAGAAGGAATAGCAGGCGGTTGCCTTCTTGTGCCAAGCTGTAATTCTAGCGAAGACGGCGGCCACACGCGTGTGGAAATGGATTTCCTCAAGCCCTAACTTCTGGTACCCCGACCCTGATTTCCAGCTACCGTAGGCGCTTCTGTCACTGTCCGGTAACCATCACAACCGAGCCCGTAGTATTCCTCGCGTGCCTCAAAGAAATGTCAGCAAAACCATAGGCGCCCAGCAGGGCCGAAGCCTACTATGGGCCATGGGTAATCCAAAAAGGAAGCCTGGAACGAAAAGCGAAAGAAGAAACATAATAGTGGATTTTAGTCAATAAAAGTCACACGCTTTGCCACTTGGCCCTACGCGACCGAAGCAAAACTTATTGAGCTCCACGGGCAGAAATCATTGGATGATTTCCCACCATGATCCAACAATAAAATTAAACAAACAAATCTGAGCCTTATTGACAAATAAAATCAGACTGTTATTGTCCTATTTTTTATTAAAGGCCCGACAATTATCACCAGTAATAACGGCTTCAAAGGCCGGCCGACCAAATTCACATACACAAACAAGGATTAAAGAGTTTAAATTATTTTAACAGATTAAAACGCATGATAAAACAGTGTATCCGTTGTCGACACTCCGGCCGAATGTTAATTTAACTTTAAATCCTGTTTTTAAGCAGATTGCTCGGCACCCATATTGTATTTATTGTTCTTAACACATTAAACAGGATCAGAGTTTTGTACGTAAATTGTGTTTGGACATCTGTGTGTTGGTTTAGTGGATTAAGTAGTTTAGGGCTCTGTGATTGGGTTTTCATGTTATGCGGGAGGCAAAGTTTTTTTTTTTGTTATAGTTAGGCTCGCGTTTGATCACTATCTCATCTGATGGTAAGCGATGAAGTGGTTGACGGTGGAGCACAATTGCTAGAAGTAACTGAAACTACTCCCAGTGTAAAGAAAATTACACTGGGAGTGTTTGTAGATTTGAAAAAAGCCTTTGATACAGTTAGTCATGAAATACTTTTGTTAAAACTAAATCATCTAGGTGTTTCAGGATCCGCTCTTGAAATGCTAAAATCATATCTTAGTAACAGACTAGCTTCTGCCAGCGACTTCGTACGCGGATCCTGTTGCTTATGCCAGCGACAACGGGGTCGTCAAAATCAAAGATCTGAAATGTCTGATGTCGAATTCTAAGAGCCCGGAGACTGGAAAACAACGCGATGCGCGAGACGATTCGAGACGTTCCAGATCTCTCCCTTCCACTTACGCGCATGACAGTATGCACACACCTTAGACATGGTGCCAATGTCTTCGTGTTCGATGTAATTAATAAACGGGTTATAGGAAAACGCGCTCCTTTCTTTATTCCCAAAAAGTGTTCCCATAGCGTGATCTAACTCGACGCCAACGCCATTTACGAAACGTTTAGAAAACGGAAACTACATATTATTTACCCAAATATTATAGTATCTTAACCACATGCAGCGCCCCTTAGTGAACTCCACAGCGGGTGACGTAACCTACGACCAACTTATTATTTGCGGTTGGTACAGTAATCGGGTCTAGGGATCGAGCCACAAATTTAAGTTTGTTTTTATTGTATATACTTTTCCGGGATAAAAAGTACCCAGTGTGTTTATTTTTTTATATTTTCAATGTACAGAATTTTCACTTCTACAGATTTATTATAAGTATAAGTAAAGTAGGTACCTAAACTACGTCTAATAGAATGAAATAACCTATTTGATACCTAGGTACTTACCTACTTAAAACTACAGCTAAATAAATTAAAAAAAAAAGTTTAATTTATAATTAAGCTAAGAAATATTTAAACATTACCAAAATAACTAATACCTATTTTATAAAATAACAACCAAAGAAATCTAAAAATAAATTATTAAACGTAAGAGTAGACTTAAAGTCCTGCTGATAAGCACAGTTTGTTAAAATCAATTATTGTCTGTCAATAAGGTCGAACACTCTAAACATCTATTCGCATCAACAGCCAAATATTGCCGCCGCGAGCCGCGTCGCGCGCGGCGACCGTTACACAAAAATAATCCTTATAGCATGATTCAGTATTCACGCGCGATGGCTTATTAGCGTAGTTCATGTATAACTTTGGTGTTTCTATACCGATTTCTATGATTCTTTTTTATTGAATAGATAATAAGGTTAACTGTTTTTAATTAGGGATGAGTGTTATAAACGTAAGAGTAGACAAAAATAAACAGAAAGCTCCGAACTGCTAAGCTATCGTGTTATTGTGTGTCAACCATAAAAGATAGACATATGCTGTCGTGGGATATTTTTTATATAATTTTAAGGAGAACATTTCCGTCATACATGATTTCTGTGTAGCTTTAACCATTAAGGCTGCAAATGCGACGGAAGCTTAAAAAATTAATTAATTTCTCCCGTTTCCCCAACATTTCCCTTTACTGCTCTGCTCCTATTGATCGTAGCGTGATGAAAAGTATACTATAACCTGCCCAGGAGTATGAAGAATGATTGTACCAAGTTTCGTTAAAATCCATCGAGTAGTTTTTGTTTCTATAAAGAAAATATAGACAGACTGCAAATTGCTCAAAATAAAATAATCAAAACACTCTTTAGGTATAACTATATAATTCCTACTGAAAAAATCTACAAGGAAACACAACTCATGAATATTAATCAAATATATAACTATAATACATGCATACTCGTAAGAAAAATCCTCACTAAAGATATACACTCTCAGATAATATTTACCAAAAGGGCACAAACTTATAAAATTTTAACAAGACAAGCAAATGATATCTGTTTAACCCAGCCAAGAACTAAACACGTAAAGAGGAATATTATGTATGAAGGGGCCAACTTTTATAACAAACTACCTAAAGACATAAAAGAAAACAATACTCAATAAACTCGTTTTTTATTTACAAGAAAAGTCTAAAAAAGTACATTTTAAAAGATCTTTCCCTGCTTTTCGATATATCGTAAATAAGTAATAATCGTAAATAATTAACCGTAATCCATTTGTAAGTTAATAATAATAATAGATCCTTAACCGTAGTTAATCTGTGATTTATTAATAATAATAATTGATCGTAATTAATTTGTAATGTAGTAATAATAATAATAAATTGATAATTCATCGTAATTTAATTTTTAATCCATTAACAATAATAATTGATTTATAATTAATCGTAATTAATTTGCAATGTATTAAAAAAACAATTAACAATTAATCGTAATTTAATTTGTAATCTATTAAAAATAATAATTATTTGATAATGAATCGTAATTTAATTTGTAATGTATCAATAATAATAAAGCTAATAAATAATAATAATAAAAAACCCGGTTTTAGAGAAAGGAAAAATTATAGTCTATATATTATGCAAAATAGATGCCTATATGTAAGTATATATAGCGAAACTAAACGAAAACAATTCAATTCATGGAATTGTTTTCGTTTTCGTATTGAAACTCGTTAGTCGCTTATGCTCTGCACTGTGTCGTAGGCCTTCGTAAACACGCATCAACAATAAAATTGCACCTACCCTCATTACTCATTTGTTTGTGTGTGGTTTGCCTTTTGGTTTGACTAGTTATAAAACGATTTAATTATGTTATTTTTGAAATTAAGTGTTAAAATGTTGATTTTAAGATAGGCACCAAAAAAAATTTTTTTTGTTTCTTTTATCTACGCCTGCTGGTATGTAACATTGTTTACTACATAATTATGTTTTTTTTTCTCTGTAAGTGAATGTGAAATTCTTTTGAGAAATAAATATCTTTAACCGTAACTGTAAATAAGTTACTTCTAGCAATTGTGTTGGTCACAGCTATCAGAAAACACAGACTCCATCAATTGTAATTATGGGATAATTTTTTTATGGTTTTTAGGGGGGAAATCATCAAACATGTTGCAAAGAATGGATGAATTGTGTGAGAAGTGATATAAAAGAAAAGGGAGTTAGTGATAGCGTGAAGAGTGACAGGACAGAATGGAAGAAAAAAAACGTATTGCACCGACCCTAAATAAAACGGGACAAGGGCAGGGAGATGATGAGAGGGAAAATAACTTCCCCCGCTCTAGATGGATGGAGTGTCAGACTTTTACTGACTAAAATCTACCCATGTTCCTTCAAGTTCCCCTTTGCCTACCAGAGTCGTGGTGACCCTTTGAACGATCCCGCAGCCTTGGCTTTGGCAGGCATCAGCCCTAATGGCCCTAATGAGCATCAAATCATCAAAAGACTTAAAGTCACACAAAGGGCAATGGAAAAGGCTATGCTCAGAAATTCCTTGCGTGATCGAAACAGGAATGAAGATATCCGCAGGAGAACCAAGGCTGCCGACAAAGCACGAAGAACCGCCAAACTAATGTGGCAGTGGGCAGGACACTTTGCTCGCAGTACAGATGGCCGTTGGAGCCGAGGGATCCTGAAGTGGCGATCGCATACCGAAAGACGCAGCGTTTGAAGGCCTGCTACAAAGTGGACCGATAACCTAGTAAAAGTTGCGGGAATCCGATGGATGCGAGACCGATGATGATGACGACTGACCATGATAGCAACAGCTAACAATCTCTGTGGTCGCTACCTTAGCTGGTGTTTAGGTAGGTACAAAAGGAACTAACAGCCTCAGCTGGGCCACTAATTCAGGGCAATCAGATTCACCGCGAAGATCTCGACAAGCGAAAATGAGCAAAAACTGATTATGCATTTCTTAACTTTTCTTGAATGACAGGCTTCTCATGCATGAAGTTGCAGGTTCAAAACCAGGTAACCACATACCAAAGTGGTTTTTTCTCGGACATTATTGACATCTCGTGCCTCGGAAAGCATGTAAAGCCGTTGCTCCCGGTTGTCGTTCGTAAATCTGACAGTCGTTACAGATAATCAGACGCCATAGAGTCTGACTATCAGTCTATCCAAGGAGTATCCTATTGCTCAGTAACAGCGTTGTGGAGGTCAGGAGAGGTAAGGATAGGCAGTAGCTACATTAAAGTAAAACAGGGTTATTCAGCCAAATCCGGTTAGACTGGGAGCTGATACCAAGCTAGTTAGGAAAAGGCTAGGAAGATGATGATTGAATGAAAATTGACATTCAAAAACGTTCGACGTACTAAAAGGGTTTTTATTGATGACTAGCTAACTGATAGGTGTGGTTTTAGTCAGTAAAAGTCTGACACGCCGCTCCGCCCCAGAACAGGAAAAGTCATTGGATGCATTGATGACAAAGCAAAATGTGTTCAGTACACCACGGTCATGACTGCATGACAGATAAAAGGAAGAAATCACACCTTGGCGCAGAGAGCACGCCGCTTTTTAACGTGCATTCAATAATTATTCCAACACCTTCAAAGGCGCTTTTAAATTCTCAATAACAGACGTCAAAAGATTTCTACCGCTACAGACTTCACTATCAAATCTCTCCACAAAACGATTTCCCCCATAAAATAAACTTCAACTAGCAAAGAACAAACCTGTAAATAACTAACAGGAAAATAAAGCCGTCCTCAGACTTGATATTAAGTCTATAAGTCAGGAAAGTTGCTAGTTTGGTGGAGGCGCCCCAGCTAAGCCACCGGCAACATACCACCAACCACCACATTTTTAATGAACCCCGCGTCCAACTCTTAGGCACTAAGAAATTGTTTCTTGAACGCTTCTCAAGTACTGTCTGTATTTTGTTGCCGTGATTTAAAAAAATAAAGTTAGTGGAGCCAGCTTGGGTCGTGTGAATCGAACTTTTGTTGAGAAAAGAAAAGACAATTTAAAGCGAAAAACGATTTTGTGAAATGATCAAAGTAATGAGCTATAGTTATTTCGTTTTAACGTGTAGCGACATCTATGACGTCAATTAAGAACTACGAAGAAAATACAAAATCCTGCATCGCGCACTCAAAGTTCTCCGCGCGATTTGAATACATACGACATCGACAGCCCAAAATCAACTATCGGGCAGTTACCCAAAAGACCATAATACCTGTCTGGTCGAAGGATCCTCCCTTTTTAAAAGTAGTTTGTGGGACTTTACTCTCTGTTCCGCCTACCTCCAAAAGCATGTTACTTTTGACATGTCGGCCGGACAATGCCCTTCCTCAATAATCTTAATTCATGAATCCCCAAGCGACCACCGGTGGCCGCGCATCTATTGTCTTACTATTGTGTTTCTAATTGACGGTATCTGAAGGGTTAATAAGAATCAGAGCAAAACACGGTTTTACTTGATTATAATAATGAATAACATATGAAAGAGTGGGAGCGTTATATAAAACTAGAACTATAGAATCATAGAGTAGTGAATTTTGTTTGTTTCAAATCTTAAAACGTTTCTAGCGATTAATTCAGATTAACACAGAAATAATATTTATATTTCTCTAATACATAATTGGCCGTTGGGGCCGAAAGGTTCTGGAATGGCGATCACGTACCGGAAGACGTAGCGTTGGCAGGCCTCCTACAAGGTGGACCGATGACCTGGTAAGAGTTGCGGGAATCCGATGGATGCGAGACGCACAGGACAGTTCATTGTGGCGGCACTTGGGGGAGGCCTATGTCCAACAGTGGACGTCTTGCTGCTGAAATGATGATGATGATGAATACATAATTTGTTTTAATAAATTGTCTTTTAATTATGTCACAGATAGTGTAAAAAGTAGAGTATCCAACACGGGGATAAAGCTGTCTTTATCTTGGGCAGCTTAAATTCCTCACTTCACTCAGGTTTCTATATTAACTTCCTCGCAGTGCTCGGGAGTTAATTATATATATCCCTTACTGCCATTCGGGATTAAAACTTAGCAACATTCGTTTTTTCGACATATACACTACCTTATCCCCAAGTCACAATAATCTACTTTTTCTTTATATTACCTTTTTTTCTCTCTTTTATTGCACTATTTTTCTCTGCATCATGTTTGACTGGTAGAAAATACCCAATGCATTAAGTTCTAATGTAGGTACCTACTTTTATGTACATATAGTCTTAAATAAATAAAGAATAAGAATTTATTTGATAAAGTTAAAAAAGATAGCTAGCATTAGGACTGTTTTGTGTATAAAGAATAAAGAAATAGCCTTATAGATTCCTTTTTATAAAAATGAGTCAATACTTCGTACAAATATCTGTCTGCCAACGACGGTAGTTGTAAAATGCAGTCGAATGTCAATAGCTAAGCCGTTGCGGGCTCGTCGCCCATCAAAGACACCCTTTCCGCAGTCCATTTTTACGATTCAAGGGACTGACAAGGACTTTATATGTACGCGGTTTTACGATCAATGCAATCTGCGGAGTAGATTCCTAGTTGATCCTGATAAAAATTGACTGAACCTTCTCTTCTGATCACAATCACTATAGAGCTATTGTCGTCTTATGTTAGCATAGCATTATCAGCATTTTAATATTCCCATTGCTGGGACTCAGGCCTCCTTTCTAGGAGAGGGAATGGGCCGTAATCCACCACGTGGGCCCATTACCGGCTGGTGAATGTCACGTGTCTTCTAATTAGTTAGTAGGACCTGCTGGTTTCCTCACGTTATTTTCCTTCACCGTTTTTGAGAGCAGTGGTGATAAATTAAATTACACAAAGTATTGCACCGCACTGGGTTTGAACACTTTGAACCCGCGACCTACGAATCGTAAGTCAGGGCCGTTACCAGTCAGACAGCACTGCTCCATTTTTGAGAATCGTAATCTTCTTTTTACTTTTTTAAATGATATCAACTAGTATCACACTTCGTATGACATCCACCAACTTGAACTAGACCCGCGTGGTGGATTACGGCCCATTCCCTCTCCTAGAGAAGAGGCTTGAATCCCAACAGTGGGAACATTAAAAGGCTGATTATGCTATGCTAATCGGTACGAGCCAAATCTCACCCAGCGAGATAATAAAGCGAACGCATCCCCATATCTATCCTATCCCCCATTATTAATTCCGGCACATCCAAAACACTTAATTACTATGCTAAGCGCTCCTCGGTCTACTGAACGTAGTTTTTGTCTTCACAATCTACATTTCTAATCACTGTGCACGCCCGAAGTGCTAATAAATTCTACTATAGAGCATATTACAGTGGTAAAGACGTTCGTAAGATGGAGATAAGTAATATTTGCTTGGTTTTGTCGTGATTAAGTTGCGTGAGTGTGAGAGACAAGATCTTGGTTTAATTCATGAATCCCCAAGCGACCACCGGTGGCCGCGCATCTATTGTCTTACTATTGTGTCTCTAATTGACGGTATCTGAAGAGTTAAGATGGTCCTTTTCCACTAGCCTATCGTAAACATCGAAAATGGTTTAAAAGCTTGTTACTTCATCTAACGCAATCCATCGCGATGTTTGCCGACAAAACGAAAAAAAAGAGAGATGACGCCTGAAAACTCGGTTAGTATTCGGTAATTCCGAGATTTACTCGAATATTTCACAAAACCTTGCGCCAGGAAATAGCTGTTTTTTAAACCCTTAAGTTTTTGAAATAAATTGTCGTCATTTAGAATCTTAATAAAATTTGTAAGGCTTCTTTCTATAGTTTTACTTTTTGACTTTTTTTAATTTTTAGGCAAATTATGAAGTGTCATACAAAATAGGAGATTTTCAGAGGTATTTTAAACCATTTTCGATGTTTACGATAGGTGAGTGGGAAAGGAACTCAAAGGACCCTCTTAACTTGTAGTTGTAATGTAATATTTTAAATCCTTTTTGAGCCTGTAGCGACATCTATGGCGCAACATAAGAACTAATCCTGTATCGCAATCAAAGTTTTCCGCGCGATTTGAATATACATAAAAGAGCTCGTGGTATCTCTGCTGATCTAAGCTTGTTGCTCGACCGTCTGCGTCTTTCGATACTATACAAGGCTAGCACGTAGCTTTAGAAAACTGCAAAAGTATAGTTTGTAACGTTTACGCGACAAATTCAGGTTTAAAACTCTTAAATACTTTAATTACCATACACGTTTTAAAGATTACTAATTATCGGATTACGTTCGCAAGAGTTCGCAGAACGGATGGCCGTTGGGGCCGAAAGGTTCTGGAATGGCGACTACGTACCGGAAGACGTAGCGTTGGAAGGCCTCCTACAAGGTGGGCCGATGACCTGGTAAGGGTTAAGGGAATCCGATGGATGAGAGACGCACAGGACTGTTCATTGTGGTGGCAATTGGCGGAGGCCTATGTCCAACAGTGAACGTCTTTTGGCTGAAATGATGATGATGATGCATGCAATTGTTACCGTAGCTCTCCCAAAGGGTAACTGAAGACACACCAGAGGGTTTTAGTCAGTAAAAGTCTGACACTCCCACTCTCTCCACCCAGAGTGGGAGAAGTCATTTGATGATTTGTTATGTAAAATAAAGGTAGATACGTCGGAATCCATGACACATCGAGGTGCAGGCACGTTTTTTTTTTATCTTGAGAGCTTTGACTCCCAAAACAAAGGAACATCACTAAACTCATCGAGTGACGTCATTTTCATTGTATCGTCGATCCGAGGATATTCACTCGAGGACTAATGAGGCATACCTTTTAAAAATGGTCTTAATTTCTTGCATCCTAGTGAAGAAAAAACCCCGTCCCAGAATGTTTCAATCATTTCAACTATCACCGCCCATCATCATCATATCAGCCGAAAGACTTCCACTGCTGGACATAGGCCTCCCCCAAGCGGCTACACAACGACCGGTCCTGTGCGTCACGCAACCATCGGATTCCCGCGACCCTGACCAGGTCGTCGGTCCACCTTGTTGGAGGCCTTCCAACGCCCGTAACTTGTCTAAAACTTTACACACTAATTTTGATAAAACATATCCTAAGATCCAACTTTAAAAAGCCTCATCATCATCATTTCAGCCGATATACGTCCACTGTTGGACATAGGCCTCCCCCAAGCGTCGCCACAACGAACAATCCTGTGCGTCTCGAATCCATCAATTTCCCGCAACCTTCACCAGGTTGTCAGTCCACCTTGTTGGAGACAAAAAAAAAACCTTGTTGGAGATCTTCCAACGCTGCGTCTTCCGGTACGCAGTCGCCACTCCAGAACTTTTCGACCCCAACGGCCATCTGTTCTGCGAGCAATGTGCCTTGCCCATTGCCACTTAAGTTTGGCAATTCTTTGTGCTATGTCGGCAACTTTAGTACTCCTGATCGAATAAAAAATGAAGGGATATCTTCATTTTTTATTCGATTACGCAAGGAAATCCCGAGCTTAGCCCTTTCCATTGCACAAAAAACCTGCTTTTGAATATTAAAGACCACATCCAAATCGGTAAATTCGTTTTAGAGCTATGTATGGGACAGATACACACATAAACGACTAAACTTTTACACCCCTCGTTCGTTTTCGAGTCAAATATCTTTTAAATTGACCATCGAGCACCTGGTCGAAAGGGCTGAAAGAAGATGCAGCGTTGGAAGGTCACCCACAAGGTGGACCAATGGACCTGGTGAGGGTCGCGGGAATCTAATAGTTGCGACACGCACAGGACCGGTAATTGTCGCGACACTTGAAGGAGGCCTATGTCCCACAGTGGACGTCTTTCGACAGATAATAATGATGATCATGATGAACATGAATTTTGTGATGGTGAATGGGCCTTTGTTCTCCTGCGGATATCTTCATTTCTGATGCAATCACGCAAGGAAACTCAGAGCATAGCTCTTACCATTCTGCCCCTGATAGTTAAAAAGGCGTATCTAACAAAAAGTAAAAACGGATAAAAAAATATTTTAATGAATGGAACGGGAAATCGGCCCTTTTTTCTTGTGTTAAACCGCACTGGAGAAAGGTACAAAATATAAAAAATACAGGCAGATGCACCTTGTTTTCCTGATTCCGGCAATGTATATAACACAATTATCTGAAAAAAAATGTAATATGCGTCTTTTTTACTCACGGGGGCAGCATTGTCTTTGTGTGCGTCTTGCATCCACCGGATATCCGCAACCAGATCATCTGGTGCACCTTTTAATAATAATAATAATTTTTATTTTCAAGTTAGCACTCATAGAATGGTTAGTAACAATATTAACTTAAGACTATGTTAGTAGCTATTAAAATTCTAAATACACAAAAATAAATTAAATTCATTGCAATATTTTAAAATGTCCCCAAAATAAAAGTCATTAATCAAAATAAATTAAAATAAAATGTAAACAAAAATTTAAAATGTCATTAAGTGATAATAAAATAAACATGTCAACTAATTAAATGTCATGAAAGAAAAACGGAAAGAGACATAATTCACTACAATTACGGTAAAAGTTAAAAGTTATTCTAAACAAGTCATTATATTTATTATTAAAAAGAACACTGCCCGATCTGTGAGCCTTATTCCAGTGCCCCGCAATAGGACACTCAACCCTATCCAATATGGTTTTTAGAAGGCCATTGGGGCTGTCCCGCACACGGCGCATTAGGGAGGCAACTTTCTTGCGCACTATTGCCCTAAAGCAATCGGTGTTGGCCTCCGCAAACATCCCCGATGCACTACAGTAACGTGGCAGCCCCATCAGCATCCTAAACCCATTATTGTAGAGGACCCGCAGGGCGCTGAAAGCCCTCTGCGTATAGCGGACCCACAGGCCGCAGGTGTACAGTGTCTGGCAGTACGCCTTAAACAGCGTAATTTTAACATCTTTTGTGCACCCTGCAAATCTGCGGGCCAGCATGTTGCATCGCACTGCCAACGCCCTACGTTCCCTCTCAATATCTAAATCATCGGAGAGATCCTCAGTGACCCAATGCCCCAGGTACTTGAACTTGGTGACCCTACTTACTGGCATTCCTCCAAGACTAATATTCCCACTGTTGGGACTCAGGCCTCCTCTCTAGGATAGGGAAGGGGCCGTAAGGGTGTTACCACACCAATCGATCGATAGTCGGTAGATGCCATCGATCGATGGTAGAATGGATTAGTCGACGTCGATCGATAGTTTCTACCACACCAATCGATTTGTAGTCGATAAATACCATCTATCGATGATAGAATAGATTAGTCGACGTCGATCGATAGTGGAATGCGTCTACGAGCAAAATCGTACTGGCCAACAACAACGCGTCCTCTTGTGAATACATTTCGATAGAAACTGTTGGAATATAGCCGGGGTCAATCGATCTACGTCGAGCAATGCCGTCGACCGATGCCATCAACCGGCAACCGATCGATTGATTAGTCGACCGGTATCCGTCGATCAATTAAAGCTACCACACCAATCGATCAACGTCGACCGATGTCATCATGGCCCGTTGCAGGTTGGTGGATGTCACATGTTTTAAAATTTTTGGTTCTAGGACATGCCGGTTTCCTCCTATTTGCTTTGCTTCCTACTTATCAGAACGCAATTCCAAAGCTGTTTAACTTGGCAACAAATGCACTAAACTCGCTCTAGTTAAGCCAACACTCCAACTATAAGTAAATTCAACCGAGGTAATTCAACTGAAACGGATTGGAACGAGCGGCGATCATAAGTCCTTTCAACACTCCATTAGTTAAATATTGTGGTTCACAATAAACTGGTCGTGTTTATATGCTTTTGATTGTTAGCGTTAATTTGTGTAAGTTTAAATAAGGATAGAATCCATATGCTTGTAATATTACGAATAAGGAAGATATCGACACCGGTTGCGTATCGGTGAGTGTGGGTAGGTAGGTAATCTGTCAACCAGGGCCTGATCATTTCTCACGATCATTTCTGCCTGATCACTTAAAAAGAAAATCGCTTGAATCCTGCAGACGGCGCGGCGCCAAACCAAACCGTTTGAAGTATTCGTTTCGAGTGCAAGCAATAATGAACTTAGCGGTTGTCAGGCAGAATTGTCTTTGGTGGTACCGGTGACGCATTGCCATACGCCTAGTGGTCCGACGATCTTTCCGAAACGCATTAACTACGGCCGTAGGCATCCCATTGGATTTTGCTTTCAATAAACGGCCTAGGGATTCAATTAGCTGACTAATTTAACCTGATGCCCCGACATTTACATTTTTTTTTTAAACTATCACACAACGCCGTCTAGTCCCAAGCTAAGCAGAGCTTGTGTTATGGGTACTCGACAACTGATAAACATACTTATATATTTCTAAATACATATTACAGATAAATTACACCAAGGCACAGAACAAATGATTATGCTCATTCATCACATAAACATTTGTCCTGGATGGAAATCGAACCCCCGACCTCCGGCATAGCAGTCAGGGCCACTAACCACTAGACCAACAGGCCAGTCAAATTACATTAAAAAGTCTATCTAAACGCAAAACTCGTACATACACCAGCAATTCCCCTACATTTATATCCGTTAAGCCAAAAACAATTTCATATTACGCAAAAGCCAGCAATGCAACTACTAAGTATATTTCAGAGAAAAATTAAAGAGCTGTGCAGAGTCAAGGGGGCAATCTAACTTCTTCACAGACAGAAGTAGCAACTAATTTACCTAGGCAAACGTTTCTGCCTTGCCTTTAGCGTTCGGATTGCTTTTTCACAACTATTTCAGTTTAAACTTGAGAAAATTTACCTTCATTCCTTTTCTTTGCTTTATTCTTCTATGTTTTAATAGGATTGATTTAGTTTAGCTCTTGTTTTGTAGTTTTTGTTAAATGAAAAAAGAGGGGGTATAGAAAGTTAAATTTATCTTCATAGCTTTGAGTAGTTTTTGGGAAACGAAAGTTAAACGATACAAAGTGGAATGATATAAATGTAGACTTAGCCTTACGAGAAGCATACGATGAACAGTTGCAGTCTTTCAGTTAAGAGGTTTTTTTGTTTTTTTTTTTTAATATTATTGATAGGTTTGCGTTTGACCACCATCTCACCTGATGGTAAGCGACGATGTGGTCGATGTTGGTTGATGTTGGTTACATTTATTTTTAATCATTACGTGAGTCAGCTATGTGTATGTTTTTTTTTTGTGGGAAATCATCAAATGACTTCTAGTCTAGGTGGAGCGAACGGGAGTTTAAGACTTTTAATAACTAAAACCCAAATAACCCTAATACAGGTGTATTTCTCCAGTTGCTCTGTACGTTCCAGGGCTGCGGTAACTCTTTAAACAATTTTTTTTACTCTTTTTTTTAAGTGGGATATGATCCAATGACACCTCTGCCAAACAAATTCCCCGTGACCCTAGCGGGCATCGGCCCTGCTGTGTTCCTACAGAATGCTGACATCTCTCTTAGGCGCCTATGGACTAAACACTGTCGCCAACTGAACCTCGGTCCTTACCGGACTGGCGGACGGTGAGCTACCCATTACACGTCAACCGAAAGCCCACGCCTACAGTGGCCGAGGATCGACTCTGCTACTTCCGGCGCCCGAAGCCTCTCATGTCGCGGTGGCTGGGCATGAGGATATCCGTTGCCTCACGTTTGTGGCCACCTTCTTCGCTAACATTACTGCTTCGCAAAAGGAAGCGTATCCCATTCCCTCTCGCTCCGGACCTTGGCCTGAACCAGGGATCGAGACATTCATGACTGAGTTCGCCGATACCGAACATCTCCACGAGAACCCGGTGGTGCTACGCCCAAAAGGGACACACCTCTATCGTATACTCTACCATTTCACAATGATACTCGAGCGTTTCTTTCACCTCAATTCGAAACAGGAAAATCCCGAACTTTCGATGTCCCAGTGAGGACACCGTGATGTTTCTCCAGCTACTTCTCAAAGAAGAGACTTACCGCAGCGATTATGGCGTGCCCAGCGCTGGGCACTGTCGCTGTCTCCATACCACAAGATCCCGCCGGAACACCGTCCGTCATGCCCCGATTAGCTGCGGCAGCGGAGTTTCGCCCCGGTGTTGCATCTCGATGCTCAAATCGTGCATGTGTGCAAGGACTAAAGGTAG
Organism: Mythimna lalbum; assembly: GCA_949319445.1. Classification (NCBI taxonomy): domain Eukaryota; kingdom Metazoa; phylum Arthropoda; class Insecta; order Lepidoptera; family Noctuidae; genus Mythimna; species Mythimna lalbum. The sequence goes on along the minus strand of OX439357.1, from coordinate 8,993,077 downwards.
AACAAGACATACGTGTGACACACGCCGATCTGGGCGCGTCGGGCTCCATATTTTTTATGGAAAATAGACTTGTAGAGCTACACTTGTTCCAGGCCACGCAACGTCGTTCTACGTACAAACCAGGCGTGTTCTAATTTAATTCTAGCTTAATTCTTCAACTATGGCAGGAATTGCCATGAGCAATTGGGTGCTAAGCTTGAACTCCAGCTTATCGTGATCTTTGTCCAATCTTATTGAACATTTACCTACCCGTAAAGGGCTGTGCTCGGGGTTTCCTTGCGTGATCGAATCAAGGAAATAAAAACATTCGCAGGAGAACTAAAGTAGCCGATATAACACGAAGAATAGCCAAACTTAAGTGGTAATGGGCAGGGCACATTGCTCGCAGAACAGATGGCCGTTGGGGCCGTAAGGTTCTGGATTGGCGCCGCGTACCGGAAGACGCAACGTTAGAAGGCCACCTACAAGGTGGACCGATGACCTGGTCAAGGTTGCGGGAAACTGGTGGATGCGAGACGCACAGGAATATTCGTTGTGGCGACGCTTGGGGGACACCTATGTCCAACAGTGGACGCATATCGGCTGAAATGATGACCTACACGAAAATTAAAACACAAAAATGTCTTTTATAAAAGTTTTACGGCGCTAAAATAACACTGATTTCTCGTAGATCTTCTGACCTACCTACCAAAAACTTCTGCGACCGTTACCTACTAATTTGAAAACTTTATAAAGCGAAAATAGGTAAGTGCCACGACCATAACGTACCGGAAGAGGACAGTTAATTCTCTGACTAAACTTCCTGAAATGGTATTTTAAGGTAAACAGTCTATCAGTCCATTTAACATTTTGTGCAGGACTATTTATGTGATAATAAGTAATTCAGAATATAAAAAAACCTTTATTAATTCATGAATCCCCAAGCGACCACCGGTGGCCACGCATCTATTGTCTTACTATTGTGTCTCTAATTGACGGTATCTGAAGGGTTAAGGCAAATGAAGTAGGTTCTCTTAGTGAAAACTGCTGATAGTGATACTTACCTATATGAAAAAGGCGAGGTGGTTTAAGGCAGATGTCTTCAAAGGATACTTTTCCTTGCAAAAAGGACGGAGCCATGAAGTCATTGTAGCGACATCTATGACGCCACATAAGAACTACGAAGAAAATACGAAATCCTGCATCGCGCAATCAAAGTTCTCCGCGCGATTTCAACATATACGACAGCCCGACATCAACTATCGGGCAGTCGCCACCAGACTATAACATCCTGTCTGGTCGGAGGATCCTCCCTTTTCAAAGGAGGTTTGCGGGACTTTACTCTCTGTTCCGCATACCACCAAACTGGTGACCCTCGACAAAGAACGTCAGCGCAGCCTTCGTGCAGCTACTACTTCGTGACGTCATCATCACTTCCTCAAGCTTTCGAGCAACGAGCCAAACAGCCAGCACCCTCGGCTAAGGGTACCCTGACCACTAGTATGCCTACCTGGTCATACCTGGTCATCACCTCAGCCGCATCAGCGACCTTGGCTTAGCATACCGCACCTTCGGCCAGTCATATGAAGAGCCATGAAGAACCTCTCCTGGTCGACGCCAGAAATCAAGCCCTACGTCGCACAAGCATCGCTCCGACTCACTGGAGCCAGCAGCACTACTCCGACTCACTGGAGCCTGCAGCATCGTCCCGACTCACTGGGACAGCACCACCCCGACTCACTGGGGCATCATCCCGACTCACTGGGACAGCACCACCCCGACTCACTGGGGCATCATCCCGACTCACTGGGACATCATCACCCCGACTCACTGGGGCATTATCCCGACTCACTGGGATAGCAACACCCCGACTCACTGGGGCATCACCGCAGACAGTTCCGACTCACCGAGAACTATGCGGCATCGGTTCCGACTCACTGGAACCAACCTACCGCTGGCCTGGCACATATCAAGAAGAATCATCGATCTCCGATCTCCGGAGGGGAGTGATGTAGCGACATCTATGACGCCACATAAGAACTACGAAGAAAATACGAAATCCTGCATCGCGCAATCAAAGTTCTCCGCGCGATTTCAACATATACGACAGCCCGACATCAACTATCGGGCAGTCGCCACCAGACTATAACATCCTGTCTGGTCGGAGGATCCTCCCTTTTCAAAGGAGGTTTGCGGGACTTTACTCTCTGTTCCGCATACCCTCCAAATCATGATTTTGTGTCACAAAAAGAAGGTAAGAATCCTGCATAACAAACCCTTGGGTTCTTTGTCTCTATCAAATTTCGCAAGTCCATGGTTCTCATCTTTATTTTTATACAATCTTAAATCTACACGGCCTAACTCTACAGACAATAACTTCACAAATTCTACATATCAGTAAAAATTTACATATGGCTTGGCTGTTTCGTTACTACAGAAACTAAATATTAGCATCACCTCCACGACGGTAGCGATACGGCGAAGCCATACATTTTTACTGATATGTAGAATTTGTGAAGTTAGGGTCGGTAGAGTTAGGCCGTGTAGATTCAGAAACTTAGCTCTACATGAGATCTGATATCTTTTTCACAGAGCAAACCTTATGTGGTCGTCTTGGCAATATTTTACATGAAATGTCTTTGATGGGATAAATTATAATGTTACGCAGAATTTTATTTATCCTGTTATCTAGGCTGCACAGAACGAGACGCTTTGTGCGAGAAGGTATCGAAACGAAACGTCAACAACAATTTTGACAATTAACAAAATTGACAAGTTTATGAAAACATCTGTTGAATTTCTTTTTAAATAAACGAAAACAACACAAAAAATTCGTGCAAAATAATCACAAGAACAATAAAAACCTGATGTGTAGTTTATGTTTACAGTATTCGCGCGGAAAGTCGAAAAACTTAGCGTTGCTTTGTTATAAAGTTAGGTTATGTGTTGTTATGAGTCAAGGTGATTGTGTTCGATGATTTGACCGTTTTCATGCTGTTCAAGTACAGTACGCGTCAAATAACTTTGCCGCTCTGAAGTTAGGCTTTCCTAACAACGGCGCAGGTACTATCGCGTAAAAAGTGTTCACTACGACGTAAAATTAAATTTTGCAATTTAAATTAAGCACGCCTACGTCCTTCTCTTTCTGCATGTAATTCACCACATTATGAATTACTTTTCGCGCTTGTCGGCGTAAAACCGTGTTCCGTTGTACCGTTGAGTAAGCAGCCTTTTATGGATTACGGAGATTACTGCTTTTATCTCAGTTCAGTCAGTTTGTGTTAAGTTTTCGCAATGGGCGACCGCGAAGGTGCTAGTTCGTCAGGGTCTCAAGGATCTGGTAAGGGGGACAAGAATACTCGGACCCCATCTCAACCCATGCCTGCTGCTGCTTCAAGGTTTGTGGTTTCTTTGTTTAGTATTAATTCATGAATCCCCAAGCGACCACCGGTGGCCGCGCATCTATTGTCTTACTATTGTGTCTCTAATTGACGGTATCTGAAGGGTTAAAATCTAGATTTTATCATAGATTTTTTTATTATTAAAATCAACTTCTTGTTTAGGGCAATGTTCTTTGTAAATAAGAAATGTGATGTAAATAAACAGAGTTTTACGCCACATTTAACGAAATCTTGAAATTAGAAAAAGTATAGATTGGGATAGTTTCAATCTGCAGAAGTAATGTTAATCTAAATATGAATTTAATTTTCTAAGTATAATAGATAATATGAGTTTTAATCCTATGACTCATTAATAAGAATAGATACAAGTGTCATAGTCTCAAATAGAGTTAACATTGTTTGGTTGACTTGTAAAACTACAGTTTAACAAGTCACTATTACTTAATGGGGGCATCACTATCTGTTATTATAATGAATTAATAATTTACCTAGGGATAAACAGAGAAATTAACCCTTCAGATACCGTCAATTAGAGACACAATAGTAAGACAATAGATGCGCGGCCACCGGGTGTCGCTTGGGGATTCATGAATTAAAAATATAATTTAATAAATAAATAATTATAATTAATAAATATAATTTAATAATTATGATAAAACAGAAATATGGGATAAAAAAACAAAAACAAAATTTAATCTAAGTTTCTTTGTTTGGTCAATGTTAGTAGCAATCCTATCTGCTTCCATGTCCTAGATTTCTAGAACGCAGTGTACTAGAAATCTAGGAAATGGAAGCATTTTCGCATCTTAATTAAAAACTAGACATAAATTGAAATTAGTTTTAAATCTGTTGGACTCTAATTGGAATCTGTTCAAATTGTGCTTTGTTACTGCTAACCTTGATCTTTGTTTGTTATTATTCATTATTCTATTCGTAAAAGTTTAGAAAATGATTTTTTTTTTCATAATGCTATATATTGATGATAAAAGCTGCAGTATTGTAAATATTATTTTGTACTTATTTTTTCTTTACTGTCTAGGTAGATTGTAGCTGTTTATTTTCCCATAAATAAACAAAATAAAAAATACACTTGCAAGGAAGCAATTTATACACTCTTGACTAAAATGATTTTAATTTATTTATTTAACATATTTTCCATTTAGGTCCCCTTAGATATAAGCCTCATAAAATATACCCAGATTAACCTTTCTTATGCCATAATTAGACACATTGAAAAAGCCATTGTATCCCCTCGTAAATCTGCATTTCGGCATACAACGGGTTAAACCTTTTTATCCAGAGAACCCATCTTTTGGGCTCTACTATTGACAGCTAAAAAGTAATCTCAAAATCAAAGTAGTATTTAATCAATACTTTTTCTCTATGACTACCACACACATTTTTTTTTAATATCTATGCTTCTCTCACAGTTACTATGCCAGTGAACCGATACAGTTCAGAGTGAGAGGTTCCACCATCACAGGTGCTTCTCCACCAAAGTTTGTGACCCTGGAGGATATCATGAAGGCTGCCCATGGTATGCAGAGCATGGCCTTAGCTCATGAAATAGCTGTTGACCAGGACTTCAAGCTGGAACCTTTTGAGCCACCTGATAATAGGTAAGCGGTAATTTATTGAACCTTTTGAATACCATTAAAACAATAGAAAGACTGAGAAAATGAGTGCAGAGTGTGTATTCACTCTTTCTATTGTGATTCTTTCTTTTATTGTCTTTGGTCCTTCTGTTTTGTCTCTAATTGCAGTATTTTATGTTTTTTTTTTTTTTTATAAAAAGCTTTTATTTTTGTTTTTACAAAAATTTTTAGTTTCTTATTCAAAAAGGTAGCTCTTCATGTTCTTCTTTCTTTACTTATGATAAAACAAAGTGTTTGTCTGTCTGTCTCAAGAACTACTGACGGATTTTCATACAGTTTTTCACTACAGAGTGATTCATAAGGAAAACTTAGATATACAATAAACCATGTACGACTGGCCTAGTGCTGGACTGGTCTAGTGGTTAGTGCCCCTAACTAATATGCCGGAGGTCGTGGGTTTGAATCCCACCCAGGACAAAATGTTTATTTGATGAGCATGGTCATTTGTTTAATTTATCTATATTATGTATGTATTTAGAAATATGTAAGTATGTTTATCAGTTGTCTTGTACACGTAACACAAGCTCTGCTTAGCTTGGGACTAGACGGCATTGTGTAATAGCTGTGGAATATTATAAATTATTTTTGTAGTTGAGAAAAACTGAGAATTTCAAAGATTTCTTTCACTCTTTCGAAACTGGGGCAGATTGCTAGTGTTTTATAAATTTATACTCCAATAACTTAAACAATTAAACTTATAAGAGTCTCAGAAATCAGAACTGAGAACCTCATGGATGTAGAAATTATTTATTCTCACAATTTTTAATAGTTATTCAATCATGAAAAGTGAACAGCCTCTTTTTCTTCACAAACACAGACTTGTGTAAGTCTGTGTTTAGCTGTGTAGCTATGAACATAATTTTGCTTCCTGTATTGTAATTGTACTTGTCAGTTGTTTACTTCCTATTAAAAATGTATAAGGAAGTCATGTACAGTCAACTATATAGATCAGTAACCAGGGTTGTCATAATATTAGAAGTTTTCAAGGTTAACTGATAGATCTGTTCGATCGTCCGCTAACTGTCCGGACCGAACCCAAGACGTCGACGGCGCGCACTGTTCCCACGCGCCTCAAGGAATTGTCAGCAACAGGAGGGGCCCAGCTGGGACGAAGCCTACTGGGGCCAGGGTTATCTGAAAGGAAACTCGAGCCCCGGTATGAAGGCTAGAAGGAATGGGGTGGGGTTTTTAGTCAGTAAGAGTCTTACACTATCTCCCGCTCCACCCAAGAGCGGGTTTTGTCATAAGACGATTTTCCCATCGATAAAAAAAAAAAAATTGTTAACTGATGGATAAATATGAATGAATTTTACTTATCTCCTTTGTTGACTGTACCTGGAAAGCTTTGAAGATTTACATCCTCACATTATTATGTTACATTGCAGCTATCAGAAACTAGTCAAGGAGACTATGCACAAGGCTTATTTTGATATACTGAGAGAGCAGCTCAACTCCGACCCTCCTGAATACAAGCAGGCTCTTGTACTATTGGAAGATGTTAAACAGGTTAGTTTTACAGTTTTATGACTATCGAAGTCAGAATTATTGCTGGATGGATTTGACGGGTTGAGAATGGCTGGTGACATGCAATTGAATAGTTGATATATCAAGTTATTTTTATTATTTACTAGTTTTTGCCCGCGGCTTTACCCGCGTACATAATCCCAGGATAAAAAGTATCCTATGTGTTATTCTGGGATATGGTCTACTCGTGTACCAAGTTTTATCGAGATCCGTTCAGTAGTTTTTGCGTGAAAGAGTAACAAACATCCATACATCCATACATCCATCCATCCATACATCCATCCATACATCCATCCATACATCCATCCATACATCCATCCATACATCCATCCATACATACAAACTTTCGCATTTATAATATTAGTAGGATTAGTAGGATATCAATAAGCAACTCTATCCATTTAGAGGTATGCGAAATCTACCTCTGTTCGTTCTACGTTCGTTCGCCTTTGCGTTCTTGGACCACGGTAACTCTTTCCAACATGCTCTTCCTGCCCTTGTCCATATTACTTTAGGTCGACGCAATACTTTTTTTCTTCCATTTTGCTCTGTCACGTGGCCGTGACCGTGGCCGAAGTGGGCCTTCGCCCAGGGCCTCCTATCCAAAGGGGCTTCATTATGTGGGGCTTTTTAAAAACGAGGTTTTGTTATAATTGATAAGCTCGCGTTTGAGTACTGTTTTATCTGATGGTAAGCGACCATGTGGTTGAACACTGGTTTGGGACAGTCGCTATCTCGTTTTTAAATTATGAAAGAAAAAAGCCTCGCTGATGTGCCATCGCCCACGTCTAAATTAGTCCACACCTCTGCTGTAACCCGTCACGCTATCTCTAACTCCCTTTTCTTTCATATATCGCACATACAATCCATCCATCTTTTTTAGCCTCCCTTATCCTGTCCATCCATCCAAATCTATACTCATAATACATTAACTCTATCGAAAAATACCGCAAATCTTAGGGCCTGTACACACCACGTTTTTTAAACGCGCCGTTGACGCGCGTTTTAGAAACGTGCGTCGACGGCGTGCTTTTATCCTATTAAAAATCTACAGGCTGTGTTTGACTCGCGTGCGTACCACCGCGTCTGTATCGCTACAAACACGCATCAACGGCGCGTTTTAGACACGTGGGTCGACGCTGCGTCTGACTCGCGTGCGTATCGCTAAAAACGCGCGTCAACGGCGCATTTAAAAAACGTGGTGTGCACAAACCCTTAGCTGTTACACTTCAAAGCCAAGATTTCAATATCACAGCAATATTACGTAACTGTTACAGTTTTTCTTAATTATTTCATGCTCTGAAATTCAGCGTCTGTCTTATGTAATAGTTGGCACACATCCAATGCATAACAGTTATTTTTAATTGTTATTTTCGTTACATTAATGAACTTAAATGAACTCGTTTTCTTGAGATTCTTGGTATCAAGACTCAGATGCGATAACGAAAAAGAAGACTAAGTAGTGGGCAGTAGACTTTTTTTCCATTATTTGTTTCGAAAAGTAACTTCAAAGTCGCAATTAGAAAGATTTTTCAAATACGTTCAGTATTAAGTTAGAAACCTTTCAAATCTAGTAAAAGGAGAAAATGTTCAGTAACACAATAATGAACCTAAATTGTGACGTATTTGGTTAGATTTGTGCGAAATGTTCCTCCTCGTACCAAAGCTACCGAAGGAACACTGGTGGTTTTAAGTCAGTAAAAGTCTCACACTCTCTCTCGCTCCACTCAGAGCGGGAGGACTTAATGATTAACGAAATTCGCGCAAGAAAACAACCTTACACTCTTTTAAAGAAAGTTCCAATTCGCTGGGCCTATTCGCAATCTTGTTCTCTCACTTCTACCTGCCCACCGCTAAGTTCATTATTGCTTGGACTCGAAACGAAAACTTCAAAGGATTTAGTTTGACTCCACGCCGCAGGATTCAAGTGAATTTTTTTTTAAGTGTTCAGCCAGAAATTACCGCGATAGTACCTGTAAGATTATCGAAAAGGTTTTAGAGTCGAAGTTCATCCATCATACAATAGGCTGACAACAATAATTTGGACATAATTTAAAGATAGTAATCCAGTCGAAATGTACATGCGAAAACCAACCTTCGCCTCTTACAAATAAAGTTCAATTTCCCTTTACGCAATTTTCCTTCCCATCACGAACGCGTTTTAAAGACACACAAAAATGAACCCTAACTAAATGCTCTTAAAAGTGAAATTTATTTTCCAGGGCCTCTTCGCCATCCTTCTTCCCCGTCATACACGTATACGTGAGATGATAGAAGAAGTGCTAGACTCGGAGTTCATCAAGCAGCAGGCTGAGAACAACAGCTTGGACTTCCACAAGTATGCAAGTTTCGTCATCGATCTGATGGCGAAGCTAGCGGCGCCGGCGAGAGACGAGATCATACAAAATATTACTACGCTTACTGATACTGTAAGTACTGAATTAAGAATTTGATGTCGAAATTGAAAACCTGTTTTTGTTAACCCTATAACCACCGACATCGGATTAATCCGACGAGTGTTTTTGCGTCCTATTTGTCAGAATCGTGTGTTTGCGACTGGGTACTCCATCTCGTTTAGTTCTTCAATCCCCATAGAAGACAGAAGAGCTGACGAGATGGAGTATTTGATTGTGGATGTGCTACTTTGGGGAAATAAACGCGAGAGTATTTGTCGGATACAATTGTTGTTTGTCGGATCTCATACAATTAGAACTTTTACAACTAAACTTTTTGGTGTCCTATGCTTCGTGCATTATCCATCCAAAATTTCAGTTGACATTAATGAAACTCTTTTTTTCCAGGTAGACGTATTCCGTGCAATATTAGAAACGCTGGAGGTCTTGAAGCTGGACCTTGCGAACACTCTGATTGCAATGATCAGGCCTCACGTACAACAGGAGAGCGTTCAGTACGAGCGCGCCAAGTTCGATGAGGTGCTTAAGATTTCTGAAGGTTAGTGCATACAAAATATTCCCTACACTAATATTATAAAGTTTCCCCGCTTGGGCGGAGCATCGCCGTGCCCTCGTGGGTGTTCGGCGGCGGCGGTCTTGGTACAGGCCATGGTCCGGAGCGAAGAGGATTGGCAGGCGGTCGCCTCCTGCGAAGCAGTAATGCTAGCAAAGGAGGAGGCCGACTGTATCTGGCAACGGCGCTCGCAGTGCCCCAGCCGGGATTTTGATCCCGATTTCCGACCACCGTAGGCGCGTGCTTGTGGACGGAGAGCAATGGGTAGCTCAAGGGTAGCTAATTGTCCGAACCGAGCCCAAGTCGTCGACGGCGCGCACCTCACGGGTATTGACACGTGACACGTGACTGTCTCTCTCTCTCTCTCTCTCTCTCTCTCTCTCTCTCTCTCTCTCTCTCTCTCTCTCTCTCTCTCTCGCAAAACCGTAGAGTCCCCGCTGAGTCGAAACCTACTGGGACCATGGATTTGCTACTGAAATGAAAACCTGGAGTCCTGGAACGCAAGACAAAGAAGGAACATAGAAGTGGGTGTTAGTCAGTAAAAGTCTGACACAAGGAGTGAGAGAAGTCAGTGGATGATTTCTAAAGAAAAAAAATCTTAATCACATTATTTCAATTTGTTTTGCAGATGGTCTTCAATACACTCGAGAATGGCTAAAGCGGCACATAGATTTGGAAGGCTTGACTCTACCAGTCACTGACAAGAATATCATTAGGAACGTGACTGCACAGACTTTGGCTAAAGCCTACCTTGAGCTGCTGGAGTGGGACGCATCTAAAGAGTATCCTGAGGTAAGAACAATTATCTTATTTTTTTCCTTATTTTGAATAGTTTAATACAATGTTTTTTTTATATAATTGAAAAGGTGATAGCGACAGGAGTTAGTGATAGCGTGACGAGCATTGCCTGCGTTAGGGGGGGCACGATGGGGCGACGGCCCAGGGCGACAAATTCAGGGGGGCACCAAGATCTGGAGTTGGATTCTCCTGCCTCCCCTGGTACAAACCCTCATAACTGTGCTCTACGCTCTGTGCATAAGCATATTTTTTATTGAGATTTTTTTAGATGGATTTTTTGAGGGATTGTGGTCGAGGAGCGGCTCTAACGAAATCGTTAGAGTCGCTTCTCGTCCACACTGCGCTTACGCTTACGATTGATGCTATACTTCCACCTGGGCGCCACAATATTTTCGCCCGGGGTGTTTTTTTTTTTTTTTAGTGGCCCTTACGCCGCCACTGGTGACGAGTGACAGGGCTGAATGGAAGAAAACGTGTTGCGCCGACCCCAAATAAAACAGTACAAGGGCAGCAAGATGATGAATATTAGTGTAGATTATTTTATAATGATCTAAGTTAAAGTTAATCTACACTAATATTATTAAGAGTTAAAGTTTGTGTTTTTGTTTGTAGGAGGTAATCTCTGAAAGTCCTTGTCCGATTGCAAAAATTTTTTCACCGATATTATACTGCTTTATTCCTGCGTGATATAGGCTATTTTATATATGCGGGTGAAGCCGCGGGCAAAAGCTGGTCTTTAATAATAATATCTCATTCACACCGCTTTTTTTTTCATTTCAGACTGTATCTCTAGACGCCCCACGTTTTGCTGAACTGGGCACGCAAGTGTACCGCCTCATATGCGTCGCCTCCATAATGTTAGCTAGTCCAGCGTGTGGCAGCGACCCCAACACGGCCGCCGCGCATAAACAGACCTTGAAGGAGAAGATACTCATCCTTATTGACAGCGCGGGCAATGATATGTAAGTAATGTTAGTTTTACCGTCCCATATGCGTCGCCTCCGTAATGTTGGCCAGTCCAGCATGTGGCCATTTATATCGCAAAAAACTTATTTCGACACTCAAGTGAATCCAAATTCATAGGGTACTTCTTCGTTCTTTGACCCAGAACCCTGAAATTTAGCATGAAGTTGAGGTTAATAGCTTAGGTAAGGTGAGGTCTTATAGCACAGATATAGGAAAAAATCTGAAAACAGTATTTTTTACGACATAAAAAAAGCTTTCTAGCCGTTCGGAAAAATCTTGAAACTCTATTCGGGAATTGAACTATTTACATTGGTAAGTTTGTACGGTAACCACAGTGCGCGATTCCGAATCACACTTGCCTAGATTTTTAATAAAAACATCTCCACACTAGGAAATACTCCGGTATCCGGAGAGTCACATACACAAGTCACCTAGACCCGCCGCCCGCCGCCGCATCGGTGTTTGTAGGCTATACAAATATTTTTTCCGCTAATTTGCAACAAACTTCGTCAGTTATCAATAAATACGTTTGTTACAGTGAACTGAAGGCCGTCCTCCCCTCCCTGGCAGAAGAAATAATCCTGGTGACAGAACAACTGCTGGAGAACCTCAACCAACCGTCCCTCACTGGTGAAACTAAGGAGATCATCAGAACACAGATCTTGTCGCTTGGAGACCCCGAACATAGGGTTCGGGAGATTGTCCGTTAGTATACCTTTTTTTTAAAATTGTAATTCATAGATAGAAATGCGTGATTGTATTTAATTTTATATTATTTACTTTTTTTTTCGTTTATTTTTGTAAGTATTTGTTATTTGTTTATTGTGCAAACCTACCACAGTGTTGTCTTTTTAACCCAAAGGTTGATTGGTAGAGAATGCCTTGTTGCATTAAGTCCGCCTATGTACCACTATTGTATATGAAGTTTAAATAAATAAAACTGATGTACAATCATGCATCCTAATAAAATAAATTAGAATATAATATATCTTATTAACAGGTACTAGATGTGAATGTTAACACGTGTGCATGTTAACACGTAAAATAAGCCACTTAGGTACTATTAATAAAATCTTAGAAATTGATCATTTGAGGGCAAAAAAATATTAAAATTATAAACAAAACTTAAAATATTATAATATAATAATAACATAATATTCCACAACTATCACACAACGCTGTCTAGTCCCAAGCTAAGCAGAGCTTGTGTTATGGGTACTAGACAACTGATAAACATACTCATATATTTCTAAATACATACATATTATAGATAAATTATTACACCCAGACACAGAACAAATGATCATGCTTATCACATAAACATTTGTCCTGGGTGGGAATCGAACCCACGACCTCCGGCGTAGCAGTCAGGTCCACTAACCACTAGACCAACAGGCCAGTCAAACATTAAGTTTTTAAGTTTAATTTTTTCCCAGAGAATACTTTTGAGGCTAGAGTGAATTGGCTCTTAATAAACTAATGCGCCTCACCATATTTAATTCTTTATTGTACACCATGATCATTAGATATCGACGAGATCATTAGCTAGATCGCAGCCAAGCACTAGTTAAAACAATTAAAATAAAAAAGACACTTTGATTTTTCTTATATTCCTCAACACTTCATGCCAAATTGTTAGGACTTGCTTCAATTTTTTTTTTTTAATGGGTAATCTTGAAGTTTCTTGCTAATCTTTCTCCATAGTCCAATTAATGGTCGTTCCATTTAGAACTGTGCACAAGTTTCTGACGAGTCTTGGGTTTGTGCCTGTTAAAACAGTTGTACTCGTTAATAAAATAAATAATTTTTCCCCAGGCCAACGAGTCCTCGAGTTCCTCAAAACTATCTTAGTATGTGGAGGTGGGTCTCGGCAGATTCCTGTTGGCTTATCCGCCTTGGCTAAAGAGTTGACGTCGGTGTCTGGAACTCTACTCCGTTACGTCATGCACAACAAGGCAGTCTTCACGTCGCATTACATGGATATTGTGGAGGAAGAGCTGAGTAGGAGTTAAGCTGTATTTCTTTAGTACTAGAGTTGATTTTCCAATGTCAAACTAACGCTGTAATTTTAATGCCGTTGTAATTCCAGTGCGAGAGGGAGATGGAACTATACAACTTTATTTTTAGTATTTGTGAAACCTGAATATAGTTTGTTCAGAATCAGCACTGAATCTATTCCAATAATTTTTACGCCATGTTATATTTTTAGCGTGATCTATGACGCCACATAAAAACTAAGAAGAACATACGAAATCCTGCATCGCGCAATTAAAGTTCTTCACCCGATTTGAATATATACGACAGCCCGAAATCATCCAGACTTTAGCACCTGTCTGGTCGGAGTAACCTCCCTTTTCAACGGAGGTTTTTGGGACTTTACTCTCTGTTCCGCATACCTCTAAATATTTTTCCCAAAAAATATTAAAACGCGCCAGCAAACTACTGGGTGCAAGTGCAAACCAACCCCTCAGTCGCGTGGATGGCCCGGTGACTATGTATACGTTTTTGCTCATATAACAAGCTTATAACTTTGTGATTTTTCATGATAGAGTTATGAAATTTTGTACATAGTTTCTTTACATAAAAATACTAGACACGATTTTCGGATTTCACAAATACTAAAACTAATTTTGTATATAGATGGCAGCTCTCCCTAAATAATCTCTTTTTTAGATTTGAACCATGACATTTTATAACACGGTTCAGCAGTTCTAGATAAATGACTTTCCTGCCAAATGGTGGGAATTCTAACAAAGTTTCTTTTTGTTTTTAAAAATATCTGGCATTGGAAAAATCAGCCTTTACTATGTTTATGTAAAGATGAAAAAAAAAACGAAAAAGTGTACCAATTAAACTTGAATTCAGAACCTTAGGTCGCTACCAATTAGATAAAAAAACCTGTCTGAGAAGATCAAACTCTTTATCTTGTTATACAGAGTTCAAATTCCATTGCAATCTTTTTATTGCAAATAGTCACTCAAAAATCAACCTAATCATCACAAACTTTAAGTTGAAAGTCAACTGATAATCAATTATAAATGGCCTAATATTCTGAATTCAAGTGTTTAATCATTCTTCTCTCTTTATAATGCACTATAATGCATTTTTACTAACACAATAATGTGCTTCCTTATATTTTGTACGAAATAACAGTACCGACACTTTTTAACAGTATTTTATATAGATGACAATATAGTTGAAGTTGTTAAAACGCGATGTGTACTGAAGACCACACAACAGAAGTGAAAATTTTATCAAGACGAAGTTATTAATACAAAATCGTGTCCATTCGGGTAAGGTCGGCCGACTCGAGCCGGTTAATTATAAAAATTAATGGTGTATTGATACGTATATTAAAAAAAAAAATACTAAAAGTTTATACAGTGAAATGAGCAAGGGAGATAGCACATAGTAAAATGTTGTTCACTTTCATTTTTGGGCCCAAAAGGAGTGTTTACATCCTTATGGTCGGTTCACACCGAAACGGCAGCGACAACGCGGCGAGCACTTTACATCCCTAAAAGAACAGTACCCCTAGCCAAGTTGCTAATCTGCAATAGTTAACGCTAGTAAAAAACTTCAAATGTACGGGAATGACGTCATCTAAACGCTCAGTCACGTGGTCAGAACAAAAGAATTAGGCGCATGGCCAACTGGAAGCGTTCGACGCAAGCGAAACGGTTGTAACTTGGCTAGGGTGGCTGTACAGTAGACCGGCCTTTTCGCGTCGCTGCCAGTCCTCCTTACGTTGCTGCCAGATCTGTGTGAATCGGCCCTTATTAATAATAATTATCCAATCAACCATTCCCTAGGTTTTTTACTACTTAAAGTAGACTTTTTAATTTGACTAGAATTAGAACTGTAATCAGTTCAGAAAAATAATACAACATGACTGATTTCCGCCTAAAACAAATGGTAACAACAGATCCCTGAAATTATAAAGTTTTATAAATTACATGTTATTAGCCTAGTCAATGTAACGGTGCCTAATATTTGCCTAAAATTATTAAATTGAAAAGTTATTAAAGACTTAAAACATGTATAGATATGCTGAGGCGTAGCTAGGTGACTGTGCCCTGGGGTCCCCTATTTTTGCGTGACAAATCTTCAAATAACTTCTCTCTTCTTTTTCTGAGTGGAAGTCTCAGACTTTTATTGACAAAACGAAATGCCAAGATCAAAGTAGTATTGCAATTTATTTTATTAAGATTTCGAAGGTAAAAGAATTTTTCGCTATACTCTGTTCAAAATTACATTAAAAATGTATGAAAACCTTTTATTACTATTCGTTCAACCGATTTTGACTTTTATTACGTTGGTAGCATGACAAATGGCGGTTGCAGTAAATAGTTGGTATTGTAACCACTTTTTTTGCTCTTAATGCCATCCTTATGCCTACGACATAGATATTAAAATCGGTTGAACAGACAGTAAAAAAAAGGTTTCTTTAAATTTATAATCTTAACGCGAACAGGGTATAAGAGACTCATCAGGTTTTGGAGGCCCCAGGGCATTGCCTCGCCCATCGATAGTCTGGCCAACGAAAGATGATAGTGAATTATTTATTGAAGTACATATATGGCAGCATTTAAAAAAAAAACTGTCAAAAATGTGTCGTTGACGTTTCTTCAATCTTGTGTTTACATAGAGTCAGGGTGAAAAGTTACAAAGTTTTTTAATTCGGCCTCCTTTTTGTTGTGTCACCTGTCGATGGCCAAACTCTAGCTACGTCTAGCTATAGCAATATTAACGAGAAAGAGGTATTGTATTGGGTAGTTAGACTTAATTTTTTTTTTTTAATTTTTTTTATCAAAAAGTAACTTCATCTAAATTCGTAATTAGATATTTTTCCAAAATATAATTGTGGTATGTTTGCATTATTTTTCAAAATTGTGTGTTTTTTACTACATAGCCTTTTGCTCGAGTGAGATTTTTACTTCAGGTTAAGGAGATTGCTCTTGCTCCATAGAAAAAAAAAACCCAGCTCCGACAGAAACGAGATGTATCTCTAATTATATATCAATAATGATAACTTGATAAGTAATAACACAATAACCAGCTATGATCATGATCCTTTCTTGCAAAAAAAAAAAATGCGAGTTTTATTAATTAGGCGTCGATTTTAAAAATCGCTTTATTACAATTTAATATTCTTTCTTTTTTACTGAATTAAAAAAAAGAAGGAGCTCCTCATTTCGGTTGGATTTTTTGTACTTATTAGAAACTCCTCCTTTTTTTTTAATTCAGTTAAAAAGAATGAATATTGAATTGTAATTAAGCAGTTTTAAAGTTAACGACCGATTAATAAAACTTGCAATTTTTTTTGTTTGCAAGTAAGGATCACAATAATAGCTGGTTATTGTTTTATTACTTACTATTATTGATAATTTGAGAGACATCTCGTTTCTGCCGGAGCTGGTTTTTTTTGAGCATTCACTTTTATTTATATATAATTAATTCACTAATATTTAATAGCAAATACTTGCTGGGACATGCATGAATTGATGACATTATTATTTAATTTATTGTTTTAAATAAAGTTATAAAATAAAGTTACTGCTATAGACAATCCATTTTTTTTATATTATGATGTTATGAATAAAAAAGATCTACAATTTTTTTTGTGGAAAATTTTCCTGAAATCTAAAACATTTAAATTCTTGTTTATAAGACTTTATATACACGTACAAAAAACTATGTACCAATCCATTTTTTTATACATCGATTCCAAGACGTGTGAAAGAATAGGGAACAAATAAGTTTGATTTTCGTTCCGAAATGTATTTTTATGTAATCAAGTGAAAGTTGCACTAATAAAATTATAAATAATACAAGCTTTTATTTCATTTATACTCCTTTGACACGTCGTACAGGAAACCGCTATGCGTGCGTTGGATTTAGCTGGACAAGTCTGTCGAATATAATAATAATAATATTCCACAACTATCACACAACGCCGTCTAGTCCCAAGCTAAGCAGAGCTTGTGTTATGGGTACTAGACAACTGATAAACATATTTCATATTTCTAAATACCTATATAATATTATCTATATATACATAATATTATGTATGTATATTCAAAGACATTAAACATATACTACCAAAAATCTCTTTGGATAAATTACACCCAGACACAACAAATGACCATGCTCATCACACAAACATTTGTCCGGGGTGGGGACTTTCAGGAAACAGACTCCGGCCGGTAATTCTACCCCTTAACCCTTCAGATACCGTCAATTAGAGACACAATAGTAAGACAATAGATGCGCGGTCACCGGTGGTCGCTTGGGGATTCATGAATTAAGAGGCTGCTTTTCCACTCGCCTATGGGCAACAATAATCGCTTAAGAGCGGTTGTATGAAAAACAGTGAAAATGTGTGTCGAGTTACATCGCCTTAACTCTACAAGCAATGTGTTCTTAAAACCATTTCGTGCGTATGGGCGAGTTATCATCATGTACCAGTGGTACAAAGCCCTACTTCTGGTCTTGTTTCCATTGTATGCAAAATTGTAGTGTTAACTACCTCAGCGAACTTTGCTGAGAAGCTTGACTTGTTACATTTGCTGCCAAATGCTACTAACTTAAAACATCAGAATGTGTATTGCAGATGGACTGATGGATGTACATCCATATTCTATTAATAATAATAATATTTTATTTGAAGATGGTAATATGAATACATTGGTAGGTTCTACATGTTTTGCTTCATGACAACAACATACAACCCACTTGACTGTCATCGTCCGATTTTATGCTCTAGAAACTCCTTGACACTGTAAAAACTATTAGCAGTTAACCATTTATATAATTTACTTTTGAACAATCTTTCATTTAATATTTTAAACAAACTATTCATACGAAGACATGGCTTAAAAGCCTTAGTATCGAAAGCCAAAAACATTAATAAATAAAAAAATGCCAAAAAGAATTAAAACACGAAATTATTCTTAATACTTTATTGAGTTACACTTTACAGGTCAAATTGAAGCAACGAAGATTTTCAACAAAAAAAAAAAAGTTTTTTTGAGTCGGTCAATGAGCAGGAAGTGTGAGGTGGTGGTTCGTTTAGTCGGAGCCGCTGTGGCGAGAGGTCGCGCTGGAAGCCGACCCGCTGCGACTTCGAGACGCCTGGAAAAACAAAGATAAGAAATCTCAATGTATGTGTGTTGACAGAACGACATTGCTGCTTCTTGGGCCTTAGGGGCCGTTCATTAATCACGTGAACTTTTTTGAATTATTAACCACCTCCACCCCTCCCCCCTTCCTCGGAGATAAGTGCTAAGGTTTAATTTTTTAAGGACTAATTTTTTAAAGTCACGAAGTCGGCCGCGGCGCATGAGGACTTCGTTGCAACGGCAAGGTTACACTACACGCCGCTTGCTAATTTCGGTTTAAAAATCACGAGTTTGACGAAGAAATAAATACACGTGATATCTTACGATATCCCCCCTCTCCCTTGTGATATTTCGTGATTTTTGTCAAAACCCTCCCCTCTTTCAATCCTCACGTGATTAATGGATGGCCCCTTATTTATTTCTTTTTTAGTGTTATACAATGTCAACTACATACAAGAATCTATTAAATTGATATCAATTATAATTACAAAAACCATCCAAATTTTAAGATTTAAAAACTGTCAAAAGTTTTACTGACCTTCCTAGACCCACTTCCAGATCTACTTCTAGACCTGTCACTTCCACTGCCTGATCCGGAGTTCCTTCTAGAACTAGCTCTAGAGGACGCCTTAGAGCCTGAACCTTTAGACTTGGAGGAGGCGCGCGACGCTCTGGAGGAAGCTCTTGAGGAACGCTTGCTGCCTCGAGATGAGGCCCGAGAACTCGCACGGGAACTAGCTCTTGAACCCTGGGGAAAGATTGAGTTGAGTGAATGGTTTGGCAAATATCGTCACTTGGTTGCACTCGAACTCGTTGTCAACGGCTCGAACTCGTTAATTGGCGACGTTAAAATGCATGCTATCTCGTCCTTTAGCATGTGTGTGAGTCAGATAGAAATATTTTCAACAGGACCGATAGGGATCTTAGGGACTCAAACGGATTAACTTTACAGAAGGAAGTAATACTATGTACCCTGTAAATTTTTATTACACAGCTTATTCATATTAAATTTATTCTAGTTTGCAATTTGGATAGGTTCTATGTCGCTTCTCGTAAGTGTCGTCGTTTTTCGTAAAGCCACTTACGAAATTTTATGAGGTTTTGCATGAGTTACAATTTTTTGTGTGAAGTTAGACGTGCGTCCTGTAGTTTCATTATAAAAATGTAATAACGTAAAATATCACATACATTCCCGAGCTTTTCATTTCTGATGAACAATGATCTAAAACAACACTGTATCGTTGCAAAAAAAGGACGGAGCTATGTCATTTATAGCTCCATCTCTCTCACACACTCAAGCAATGATGAATTCCTTAATAAACCGACCTTGCCGCTACCCTTAGAACTGGCTCGAGACCCTCGTCCACTTTTGGAGCTGGCGCGAGAACCTTTTCCACTTTTAGAACTGGCGCGGGAAGACGCTCTCGATGACGCACGAGATCCAGACTTAGAACGGGAGCGGGAGCGGGAACGAGAGCGAGAGCGGGAACGACCGGAACCGGATCTGTGAATGAATGTGAAGTATTAGTAGTGTTTTTTTTTTTCGGTGAGTAAAAAACATTCAAACGACAGCCCCCGCCTTTGGGCAGAGCAGGAGATAGTGTCAGACTTTTACTAACTAAAAACCCACCCTATTCCTTCGTTGCCTTCTATACCGGGCCAAACCTTCCTCTCAGAAGCCGACCCTTGGACCCAGTAGGCTTTGACCCTAATGAGCCCCTACGGTTGCTGACAACTCCTTGAGGCGCGCGTTATTGAACTGTAAAAATTCTGACCTTTGACCTATGATCACCTTTCTCACCTATGACCTATTTCGAAGATTTGTTGATACAGAACCCTTTAGTAAATGTACCATCGCGGTAATTTCTGCCTGATCACTTTAAAACAAAAAATTGCTTGAATCCTGCGGCGCGGCGCCAAACCAAACCCTTTGAAGTTTTCGTTTCGAGTGCAAGCAAAAATGAGCCTAGCGGTGGTCAGGCGGAAGTGTTTTTTGGTGGTAATGGCTGGTTGTAAAATGGCAAAATCGGGTGGTCAATCCAAGGTGGTAAATTAGCAAGAAAGTTACCACCATCTTTGGACATCTGTAACACCTGACATATTTCAAGAGAATTGCCAATTTTTTTTTTTTTTTAGACTAAAAAAGCTTTGTCTACTTACCTCGCAGACCCTGACCGTGCGGATCCAGAGCGAGATCTGGATTTTCTGGAGCCGGATCCAGAGCGGGACCTACTTCTGGATTTAGATTTCGACTTGGACTTGGACCTGGACCTTGACTTGGAACGTGACCCAGACCTCGACCTGGACCTTGACTTGGAACCCTTTGACCGGTCTGATTGGGGAGATTTCGAGCCCGATTTTGAACGGGAACGCGATCTGAAAATATAAATATTCAGTGAATAGATTGTCTATACTAATATTAGTTAGTTAGCCCATTTATGACCCACTGCTGGGCGAAGGCCTCCCTCTACCTTTTCCACACACGTCTGTCTTCGGCCATTGCAGGCCAGTCCCTCCGGTGTTTATCAAGCTCATCTCTCGCCTTGGGCTACCGCGATGTCGCCTTGCGTTCAATGGGACCCAATAAGTGGCTCTTTTAGCCCACAGTTCATCCGACATGCGGCAAACATGTCCGGCCACATATACTAATATTATGAAGCAGTAATGCCTTGATCACACGTACCGAGTAAAAGGGCGAGACAGTAAGTGTTGCTCGGCAGAGACAATAAGCGAGTTGTAGAGATAAGCGCTGGCCCGAGCACTCGGCGTTTTGTTTATACGTACCGAGTATACAGCGGAGGGCACTGTCTCGCTTATGACGAATATACTCAAAAACAATAGGACCGATTTAAATAATTGTTACACCAGTACAGATACCGGCACGAATCTTGAGCGCTCGGCGAAAGAGCGGGTATCGCTTAGCGCATTGTACACATCGCCGAGCCAATCACTGTACAGTGCGTTTCACTTAAGAAGTTACATTGCAGTCATGTTGGTAGTATTGAAAATAATGTTGCCATATTTTTAGCAATTAAATTACTTGATATGAGGGAGATTAACTGATACTCCGTTACTTTAACAATTGCCTTTTTTTATTGTTACTATTTTTGTATAAAGTACTAGCTTTTGCCCGCACGGCTTCGCTCCCGCTCTTCCTTTCTCTTCCCTTCTCTACCCTACTTACCCTACTCTACCCTACTCTACCCTACACTACTCTACACTATTCTACTCTACTCTACTCTACCCTACTATACCCTACTCTACCCTACTATACCCTAATCTACCCTACTATACCCTACTCTACCCTACCAAACTTCACATAAACCATCTACTAAATAGTCCGAACAAAGCCTAAAAATTTGGTTTGGATAGGTGAGCCTGTTCTTGAGTTATAAAATAACAACGAAAAGTGGCATTGATTTTTATATATATAGATAGGGCGCTGGGCTCCATTCCGATTGTCTTACAATTCTTTCAAATAACGAAAACGCCACGCCACAGTATCGTTCCTCTCTATTAACAACTTCCTTTGAGACCTACTTTTTTAAAATAAAATCCCATTCCTCTCATAATTTTCCAAAAAGTGTTGCAGCTACCGTTAAAATCGATTTCGTTTCACATTTCGGGGAACAATTTTGGTAGAGTAGGCAACTCTTTCCTTTTTTCCCTTCTTTTTGTGTAGACAGACAGGGGAGCCAACATTACGCCGATGTAACTTCTTAAGTGAAACGCACTGTACAAGCATTGTACTCCTCGCCCCCGCGTCTCAATTCATACCTCTAAAGAGACTCAATATTTCACTTTTGCGCAAGTGGAAGTCAGCACACAAGATCCGTGCCGGTATCTTAAGAACATTACTTTATTACTAAATGATATAAGCATATATTCTCACGCAGAGGCGCAACCACTGGCATAAGCTAGTAATAATACATTAATCCTAAAAAATACAAAAAAAATTGTCTGCAAATAGCTACTGTGTTGTTAATAATTATGTACCTGTCTTTATTTCCATTCTGCTGTTTGTCGTCATCATCATCATCGTCGTCATCTTCTTCTTCTTCTTCATCTTCCTCCTAAGAGAAACAGATTAAATAGAGCATTAATTGCTTAATATCCCTGCTAGGTATAAGCTTCCTAAATTGCTGTGTCTTGATACTAGTTAACTCTGGGTTTCGAGCACAGAATAGATGAAAGAGCGCGTATCTTATGTACGGGTGGAACAAATGTGTTTGTTCCACTCGTACGCAAGATACGCGCTTTAGACATAGAGTTGCGGACACCAGTCCGACATACAATACTGATAACTCAACATTCTATACACTATAATTTTTTTTTTTTGTGAAACACTAGCAACCTCTCAGGTCAGGACTATGTTACTAACATCATAAACAACAATTGTTCTATGACTTTTAAAAATTTATCATATTTTAGTTCATCAGATTTTTATTCAAAAATATTTAAATTGAATGTTCTAAATATTACGAAGTCTACGCGAGGCAAGCGATAGTACAATAGCGGATCGGGCGGCGGGGGAGCTTGGTGCGCTTGCGACGCATCGTACAGGTAGGTGTAGCAAAATATAGAGTTGAAATATTTTAAATAGAACAACGAAATCTTGAAGGTTTGTTTTTGGTAAATGAATTATGTTTTGCAAAAAGTCATAGAACAAGTTGTTGTTTATGACGTTAGTAAAACAGTCCTGCAAGGTTGTTAATGTTTTACAATTTCTCACCTGTGGTGGCTCCAGCTGCTTCTCTCGGAGCCGTAACATGCGGTGCTCAGCCGCGCTGAGCGGCCTGTGCGTGACGACCAGCCGGGTCAACGCCTGGGCGGCGACTCCGGCGCGCGCACGACGCTTCGACAGACGCACACGAGTCTCCAACTCGTTGTAGTACACGCAATGGTTGCGGACCACCTGTTAAAGAGATGGGTGTAAGATATAGATAAAAAAAAAGAAAGAAAAAATAAATAAAAAGAAAGAAAAAATAAATAAAAAGGAAAGAAAAGGAGTTCACTGCCGTCGTAGTTATTAAAAAGGACACAACTAACCTTTTTGTGTGTGAACTAAAAAGTTGAAAGGAAATTGTTTGTCTTGACATGGTAAAGAGGAGAGATGAAACGCTTGTTACTAAAAGAGTTATGAGTATACATGTGGACGGCTGGAAAAATAGAAAGAAGCCGAAGAAAAGATGGATAGCAGTGATATGAAAGAAAGGAGAGTCATTGATAGCGTGATGTTTGACTAGGACAAAATGAAAGAAAGGGGAGTCATTGATAGCGTGATGTTTGACTAGGACAAAATGAAAGAAAAGGGAGTCATTGATAGTGTGATGTTTGACTAGGACAAAATGAAAGAAAAGGGAGTCATTGATAGTGTGATGTTTGACTAGGACAAAATGAAAGAAAAGGGAGTCATTGATAGTGTGATGTTTGACTAGGACAAAATGAAAGAAAAGGGAGTCATTGATAGTGTGATGTTTGACTAGGACAAAATGAAAGAAAAGGGAGTCATTGATAGTGTGATGTTTGACTAGGACAAAATTAAAGAAAAGGGAGTCATTGATAGTTTGATGTTTGACTAGGACAAAATGAAAGAAAAGGGAGCCATTGATAGTGTGATGTTTGACTAGGACAAAATGAAAGAAAAGGGAGTCATTGATAGTGTGATGTTTGACTAGGACAAAATGAAAGAAAAGGGAGTCATTGATAGTGTGATGTTTGACTAGGACAAAATGAAAGAAAAGGGAGTCATTGATAGTGTGATGTTTGACTAGGACAAAATGAAAGAAAAGGGAGTCATTGATAGTGTGATGTTTGACTAGGACAAAATTAAAGAAAAGGGAGTCATTGATAGTTTGATGTTTGACTAGGACAAAATGAAAGAAAAGGGAGCCATTGATAGTGTGATGTTTGACTAGGACAAAATGAAAGAAAAGGGAGTCATTGATAGTGTGATGTTTGACTAGGACAAAATGAAAGAAAAGGGAGTCATTGATAGTGTGATGTTTGACTAGGACAAAATGAAAGAAAAGGGAGTCATTGATAGTGTGATGTTTGACTACGACAAAATGAAAGAAAAGGAAGTCATTGATAGCGTGATGTTTGACTAGGACAAAATGAAAGAAAAGGGAGTCATTGATAGTGTGATGTTTGACTAGGACAAAATGAAAGAAAAGGGAGTCATTGATAGTGTGATGTTTGACTAGGACAAAATGAAAGAAAAAGGAGTCATTGATAGTGTGATGTTTGACTAGGACAAAATAAAAGAAAAGGGAGTCATTGATAGTGTGAAGTTTGACTAGGACAAAATGAAAGAAAAAGGAGTCATTGATAGTGTGATGTTTGACTAGGACAAAATAAAAGAAAAGGGAGTCATTGATAGTGTGAAGTTTGACTAGGACAAAATGAAAGAGAAAAACTTGTTGGACTGACCACAAATAACACAAGACAAGGGCAGGAACCTAATGATAATGCTTACCAAGAAATAGTTCTCCTCGTAACCTTTAGAAGCCTTACTCTTGACATTCCAGTTGTACTCTCTCGCCATTTTGTATTCATATGTGTCACCATCCATATATAAAATGCTCTCTGCGATATCGCGGCGCCGTTTCTGTATCGTGTCTTCAGTTGGCAGACAGTACGCCACAAACTGTTCTCCGCTTTCGTCCATCACACCTCTGGAAATCAAGAAAACAATTGGTATAAGAAAATAGCTGTGAGGAGTAGAAAGTGTGAAGACCTTTGAACAGTACTCGGTCAGTTTGGATTAATATAAAAGGAATTGGTATAGTTGCGGTTGTGTGTATGGATGGAGGAGGGAGAGGGAGGCTAAAGAAAAGATGGATGGATTGTGTGAGAAGCGATATGAAAGAAAAGGGAGTTAGTGATAGCGTGACGAGTTACAGGACAGAATGGAAGAAAGACGTGTTGCGCCGACCACGAATAAAACGGGACAAGGTCAGAAAGATGATAATGATGAAAACTGGACCCTATTAATAAAAGTCTGCATTAACCGTAATAGATGATGTATTTCTGCTACAACTATAACAACAAATACTACAAAATACAGAAAAAAAAAATATTTAAGGAGGATTTTGCCTTTTTTTTCTACAAACGGTACGGAACAGTTTGTGTGCGAGTCTAACTTGCACCTGGCCAGTTTTTTTACATAAACTTACTGTTGAAACCAACTTTTTTTATGTTATAATTGATGCAGTTTCTTTTTTATTATAGTTGTTCTTTACATAATATATAGTCAATGACCTAATAATAATAATATTCCACAACTATCACACAACGCCATCTAGTCCCAAGTTAAGCAGGGATTGTGTTATGAGTACTAGACAGTTGATAAACATACTTATAAATTTCTAAATACATATGTCGCAGGGAAATGAGGATATCAGGGATTTCGCAAAATCCCTAGAGACATCACAAATAGATAAATAACACCCAGACACAGAACAAATGATCATGCTCATCACATAAACATTTGTCCTGGGTGGGGATCGAACCCACGACCTGCAGCATAGCAGTCAGGGCCACTAACCACTAGACTAACAGGCTAGTCTGTAATATAAAATGATACAGATGAAAATAACAATAGTAATTAACATCATAGTTTACACGATCATAAATAGAGCAAAATCGTCATGTTGACGTTGATCCCTTAAATAATGATAATAAAAGTCATTAAAACCAAAATGTTACCACCAATCGAAATACCCACCGAATCATAGCTTGAGACATAGCCTCAATTTGTCCAGCAATATTCTTGTCAACCGGTGCAGGATCCGAGTCAAATATAACCTGGGCACACGGGTATTTCCACATGTCAAAGTCAGGGAAGACTTCCATAACCTCAACAGGTGTAACACCAGGTTTGCTGTAGTGTTTCTCGATAGGTTTCTTATTATCCTCGAATGTCTTTTCGATAGCCTTAATTTGACTCTCACGGTCCATGTAGAGTGTTTCTTCGCTGAAGATCTTCTTGACATTGTAACCAACTTTTGCTTCAACCTGAAACATTTAGTGATTTTTTAGAACATATGTAGCGTTTCCAAATGTGACAATGTTTCAAGACGGCAACATGGCCGTAATTAAATAGGCCATAGGTAAAACGGGCTGTTATCCGCAACTCCATAACTAACGCACGTATTGTGCGTATAAAATAAATATGCCATGTATACAACTTCTATACCCTAGCCTTTCCACACGGAAGGGCACTTACAGGCATCTTGAGGTTTAGAAGAATTGAGTAATTACTTTGAATTCCATGTGTATTATATTGTTATATGAGTATCTAAATATGCCATCAGTGACCTCTAAAATTGAGCGATACAAAACGCAACACATGGAACGCCTGCCCTTGCATCCAAACCCACTAGTTGCTGAACTGTTGAACCAAACTGTGGTGGTGAGAAGGCTGAAGATAAACCACCTTCTATAAGTGGGAGGAGCAGCACTGGTCGCTCCACCACAATGCCATTTGCTTTATAACCAATTCGCTTATGGTCTGACGACCGATTGCAAATAGAATTGAAAAAGTGTATTATATATATTTTTTGTAATACACAAGATGCAACTTATACCAGTATTTAAACAGTAATCTAGTTCTCTGATCATTTTTTTCAATATGATTCAACATGGAGTTAACCCTTCAGATACCGTCAATTAGAGACACAATAGTAAAACAATAGATGCGCGGCCACCGGTGGTCGCTTGGGGATTCATGAATTAAGAAGGCATTTTTACAAACATATATTTGAATTCACCCGAAATTGGTCCTGCACATCAAACACTATAATTATATACCAAGGAAAAGTTATTGAAGTTCAACTAACTACCTATGCCTTTGCCATGAAAAAAGATAAGTATTGATATGGATGAAGTCTGTGGTATTGATTACATTGACTTGTAACTTGAAAATAAAATTTAATTTTTCAGCAGAATGTTGTGAAAAAAAAAACATAACAAACCTTCTCCATAGACTGAGGCTGAAACCTCGTCTGTTCAGTCGAGATATATTCGGAGCGACGCAACCAAGACACATTCTTGGCATGATGACGCGACCTCTTCGAGTCTTGAGGAGTAAGGATGTCATCTTCAAGCAACTTCTCGTCAGCCGGGTCTAACAACGCATTACCATCGCCCTGATATATATCACGATTTATAAGATCTATGTGAACTCCCAAATCATGTTCGGTAAGCACTTCATACCGATAATTCTTTTCCAAAGAGGTCGGATTATACTGAATGAATCTCGTCGAGGGAAACGGATATGTAATAAATTTTAAGTCAAACGGTATGTCTGGAAGCGTATTGCAGTACTTCACACGTGTCACAAGCTCCGACCTACAAATAATTTTAGTAATTAATCCAATATATTTGGTGTAAGTTCTCTTTTTACTTGAAATTTATAAAAACGTACTAACCTCCTTTCGCCCGTCCGTTGTGGACGTTTGTCTCTATCCGGCTCATTTGTTTGAACGGTAGGTGGCATTTTCACGACCTAATTATTTACTAATTGCTATAACATTTCAAAAACACTGTGTTATCAAAAATATTAGAATCACCATACCATTTCAATGAAATTACTACAAACAACGCGACGACTAGTTTATTTTCACGTAATGACAGCTGATGAATTGATTTTGACAACACGGCATTTTTAACATCGGGTGCTAGCAACACTCGTCTGTCTGTTTGATCTAGTTCAATTGAATGAATCTTTCTAAACTGTGTGTCCTACTGTCGAATAGTCTGTGTCCTATATTTTTGTCCGACACACAAATTAGTGTTAAAGTATTAACAGACGTTCAAATATGGTGCGTCCGAACCGACGGCTGGTACAGTGCGTTCGAGACGCCACACCATCGCACTACATTAAAGACGGTCCAGTGCTTTCCGTGCTACTACACAGTGATCACGTCGACATGCTTCCAACTTTATCCAAACAAGCTAAAATCGCGTTGGTTGTGGCAACCGTCGTAGCTACTACGCCTATCGAAAAGAAGAGATAAAAAGAAAAGAATGGGCAACATTCTATTTAAAAGACAGAGATTCGTACAGTCATATGTCATAAAACACGGAAAATCTTTGTAAAGTTCTAATACTTCCACAATTAATCTTTTTCTCGTAATATTCACACCTACTTAGCCTGATGCTATTGAAAACGTGTGTCTTACTCGAAGGTAAAATTGTGACTGAAGCGCTGAGGAGTGCGCTGGTTCGGCCACACGATCAAATTAGGTGCGAACCACATCAAATCCTGTGGAAGATTCATCGATCTGAGCAAACCGTCAATAATAGTAATAATGTGTGGTGGACCGCTGCACATACCATCGAATGTGGTCCGGAGCACATCACAATCACGGTGCGTAGCGCACCATATTCGAACCTCTGTTAATACATTTAAGTTCAATAGCTGGGCATAGTGACTTTCCTTTTCTCATCATTCCGTTTGAAAGAGGTCTTGAATCTTCTGGGACCACTAATTGTGATTTTGAAGAGAGTACACGAGTATATTATCATCTATTAGATATATATAGTCGAATGTTTAATGTAAGTATATAATATGTGTAGACGATTAAAGTCTTCATCATCTCCCTACCTTTGTCCCATATTAGTTGTTTAACACGTTTTTTCTTCCATCTACGTTTTTATTTCCAATTAGCCGCCATGCATCACTGACTCCCTTCGCCTTCTTTTCGCTCTCCATAAAATACATCTTTTACTTTTTCTTTGGCTTCCCTCCTCTTCAACCATCTTCATGTATATTCATAACTCTTTTGGAGACATGCGTTTTATCCCTTCACTTTCAAACTTTCTATAATATACTTTTTGTCACCTTATCCATTTTACTTACTCCTTCACTCAGTCCTTTCTCCAGAAAAGCTAAGTGTATTTTCTTATTATCATTGCTTAAAATATAAAGCCACTATCCCACTGGCGAACGAGCTTTGGCGCTTCACCAACGTCTGCAACGTAAACGCTAACGTTGAGCAGACGCGACGTTAACGGCGCGGTTTGAGGTCTAAAAAAGAAACTTCCGACGTTAACGTCGCGTCTGCGCAGCGCTAACGTTGGAGAAGCATTAACACTCGAAAACACCGGTGGTATTGCGGCCTAAGAAACTCTGATAAAAAAATTGAGATATGTAACATTTTACGGATCTTGTATATTCTTCTGTCTTCTGTCGCTTATCTGTACAAAATAAATATTAGAAAGTTTTTTTTTAATTTTTTTTTTTTAATTTACCACGTCATCAAATACTGATAAGCGTGTAGCTTTGAAAAATGGGTTAGGTTTGAGGATAGTGATTTGTTTTGTTTGTACTATGTTGGATGAGGCATCGTTTTGGCTCGCAACTTGTCTACGCTTTGGCGCACCTTGTGTTGCTCCATTAGCTCCAAATAGCTGCTACTGAGGTGAAGTATAATACTCTAAAACCAAATTAAATTGTCACAAAACAGTAAAGGCATTTCTCAAAACCTTGGACTACCAGGAAACAGAGAATCTTTTAAAAGTTCTTAAATAAACTCATTCATTCATTCCCATCCATTCAATTATTCTTTCCTTTTCTCCACGGCTGATCTACTCCTCATACTCGCTCTCACACACTATGACATTCACATACACATCCCACATGACACTACCAATACCCTCCTCTGCATATTCAATAATGTGTTTTTCTATTTTATTTACTTTTTACCTGGTTTTACAATTCATTTTGTGTATTTTTTTTTTTCACTACCCCTTTTATGGTCTGATGTTCTGCAACCATAATTGCTGTCACTCAAGGTCGTCTAACACTGTACTTTCCTTTTTTTACTGTGGGGGAGCCCTGGTGACCTGTACCACAGGCTTTTCTCCAAAAACCTATTTCAGGCACCAGACTCTTACAATAGTGGAATATAGTTTGTAAGTCACATTGTTAACTGTCAAAAAAACCTATTGTTAAGAGTGAATAAATGAATTGAATTGAATTGAATTGAATTGACTGAGGTGAAGCTCTCGACAGCCTCAAGCACTATGATCTGTCCTGCTGCAAGAGCGCATAGCGCAAAGCACGGCACAGCATTAACGATATCGTTAAGCTCTTATCTCCGCTGTTGTACCGGCTGTAGTGGAACCCAGTGGATTGCAATGGAATGAAACCAATTTGTATGTCGTTAATGCCGTGGAAGGGTGGTGTGGGTGTTATCTAGACGACCTCTCTATCTGGGACGCATCCAGCTGTGTCTACACCCTTCTCATGTTCCAAGTACGGTGGACTGTGCCAGCGCCAGCGCAACCTTATTGGTAATTACAGATTCGAGTCGAGTGGCGCCACGCTTGGTTTATGAAGTACGAGTGCTTATCTCCTTTTCAAAGATTTTGGTTTTGTAAATATGTAGCTAAGTAAAGTTAATCGTAAAAAAAAACTAATTCTTTTTGTATGTTTCTTTATGTTATTATAGGTTTATTTGCACGTACAGTTTTTAAATATATACCTATCGGACTTGCTTGACGACTTGTCCTCATATCATTCTATCACCAAGCCTGTTTAAATGAATTAAATTTATTTTTGTCCTTTCAGAAATACTTACTTGTTCACGGCGGTACCGGGAACAAAGTTTGATGCCACAATCATTTTTCTCTCGAGTCTTCGAAAATATATTTGGACGCCATAAAAAAAGATCCGGAAGCTATGGTAAACTTCATAACTTGCCAGTCTATTCATACTGTTTCCGTATTTCGTTCATTCATTCATTCGCCGTCATTTTCATTTCAAGTCACTGCACTCGTTCGCCGTATTCCGCCGTCGCCATCTTTCTTTTCACAACTTTGTCGGCAGTAAGGTACGTTTTTGAAAAGGAATAATTCGCTAAATAAACCAAAATCGTGTTTAAATTTTTTTCCAATCGCTGCTTATTTGCTCTTTGAGTCTGTGTATAATCGTTAAAAGGTAATAATTTTCCAAATTGTGCAAGAACGAAGTCAGCCATGTGGTCGGCCAAAATGGGTTTTTCATCGTACTACGCATTATGTTTTACATGGAAAATCATGAAGTATACGGGCTAGATAAATTATTTGAATAGTTTTGAGTTAATTGGTGCGGTAGTGTTTTATTAGGATATTGATTGTAGAAGTATTTGTCGGAAGCCGGTACAGTAACCAACGTGGCGCGAACGCCGTTGTTCTAACGAGGTGTTCTTGTTTTAGATATCATAAACATGGGTACTGTGGAGCGCGCTGGTGATGACCACACTTCCGAGGTGGAATCTGGAGAGGAGGAGGAAATTGTTGGGGGCGGTGAGCTGGCTCAACACCTCATGAAAAGGTAAGTCAGCCTTTGTATAGGTTAGTTGCGTCTTGACCACGAGTTGACATTGTCAGCAGCCACATGTTGCCTTGACATAAAAACTCCTTGCTTTTTATCTCAAATTAAAATCCTTAGGCCACAAAAAATTTGGAATTCTTACATTGAACACCTATTGGAAACCAGAAATCTAAGAATTGCTTTCGAAAACGCATTTTTACTTACTCGATTTTTAGTACCTACTTCACTTGTGAACTACATGTCAGTCAGTGTCACTTGAAAGCTAGAAATTTTTGAAATTATTGTCAGTTAGATATTTTTTTTTTTAATGTTCTGATAGCCCTGCAATGTCAGGGTCACCTTAGCTAACATGTCCAGATCCAAATCTAATTGATTACAAAAAAAAAATTATAGGGTTAGCCCAATTACAACAAACCAATAAAATGTAAAACTACTCAAACATATTCATACAGATTTGTAGACAAGCAACAAAGTTTTTAAATAAATCTACAAAGAGAAATGGCGTTATTCTCCTCTCCTTTAGCTGAGCGCCAACAGTCCAGTCCTATAATAGTTTAATTCCCATTAAAAATGATTACATCACATGTAGGTCCTAAATTCATGTAAGATGAATCACGCTTCCTGGTTAGCACATTCATAAAATGTTGAAACAGCTCATCGGGTTGATTCCACGCTATTTTAAACTTAGCCGTTATGGTCCAGTTATAAAATATTCTTGGAAGTAACTAGTGTTTACCTGCAAGCCTGATTTTTTGAATATAAAGTTGTCCAAAAATTTATTTGAAAAATTTTAACAGTATAAAATAATCTTCTAAAAAAATTAAAAGATGAATCTGAATTTTTAAACTAAATAAAAACATAAAATATCAATTGAACACAAAACCATCATCTTTATATATGGAATTCTTCTGTACATGTGTTTGTTAGCTATCTCCTAAACAGCTTGACTGATTTGAATAAAATGTTGTGTTTGAGTGCATCCCTGGATGGGTTGAAAATACAATTGAACCTAACCCGTGGTGTTGAAAGCTAGCTTTTCAGCCGGGACAATGTTTGTCAGGATTGCTAGTATAGTGCCTGACTTTTATTGAATTTTACTTGGGGTAATTCAGCAACTTTAAAGATCTGAGTCAGCATATTATTTTTTGTTACCCCTGTCATTCTCAAAGGAACACAGAAAATTAATACCTACATTTTTTTTGTAAACAAACTAATTTATAGCATATTCTAGAAAACGAATAAAACCTAATTCCTACTGGCCATAGACACTATGATTACTTCGAATCAGATCTACTTGTTAAAGGAGCATGGACAAAAAGGCGCGAGATTACAGGTCATTGAACTAATGAGTCATTTTACGCTCTACTTGATCAATAAATGTTCAGACTAGCTGACGGAATTTATAAGCACGACGCGGATAATGTTTAACCAAGCATAAATCTTGGTACCTACATCTTTGTAAGTGAATATTGAAATGCATTGACTGCAAGAAAATGCATTTACCAGAATGATAAAAATTCAAGTAAGTAGTACCTACGTTACCTACCTACCTACCATGCGATCCCACCTGATGTTAAGCAATGATGCAGTTGTTGATGATGAGGCGCACTAGTTTATTATTCCCTAATAAACCAATTCACCCTAGCCATTAGTAATAGTAAGCCTAATCACTCTAGCCTTTATTAGGAAGACAGCAGGCAAATTGTATCAGTCTTTCGATGTACGCGGTATAAATGACGAAGCGAAACGCTTAATCCGGACCGAAGAAGTTTCACAAAGTTAGGGTGAGATAATCGCCGTACGTCAGGTTGTCGGATGGTAGGAAGGAGATGGCGGAATCAAGTATTGCAATTGCCAGACGCATTCTCCAAAATGCATCCTGTAAAATACCGAAAGGCCGGCTACTAAAACAGCCTCTAAAAATGTCAATAATGTCATAAACGTGTTTTATCGGTAACAGTAAACTATCGTGGGTAAATATCGCCTTGAAATTTCACAGCATGAGCTTCGGAATGTTTTCAGTAAAGGCGATGTTTAATGCAAACAGTATGAAATCAATTTGACTAAAAAAAAAAGGATTGCAAAGATGCTAACTCCGATAAAGTAAAAAAAAAACCATAAATAACTTCATCGTCATTTCCACCGTAAGCCGTCCACTGTTCGACCTAAGCTTCCCGTTCTGGGCCAGTCTTAGTCTACACTTAACACTCCAGTTCCATACTACTCCACGTCATAGCCCGATACGGCCCATTCCAGCCTGCCTTGTTACACCCTCACCAAGTGTCACGCGACCCTCACCAAGTCATCCGTCCACCACGATTGTCGCTATAGAAACTTTCGGCCCCAATGGCCATTTTTTTTTCGAGGAACGTGCCCTGCCGGTAACCTTTTTGTAGTTAGCACCACCGGATAGGTCCTGATAAGATCACACAAGGAACATAATTAAATAACTTGTATGAATACATTCTTAAATCCTTTGTTTTTCTAACCGACTTCCAGAAGGAAAAGAAAAATGGTCGTTAGCGCTAAAGGCATCCGTATCTGAAATTAAACTGAATGGGATAACTCTTTCCTTGACGACGAAATAGTCGTTGCCATGACAGTCGCTTATATTTCAGTTACTTTTATTCAATTCATAGTTACTCTTTCAGTTACAACCGGTTATGAGATTATGTTCCACGTTTTAACGTAATCTATACTAATATTATAAAGAGGTAAAATTTGTAAGTTTGTAAGTTTGTAAGTTTGTAAGTTTGTATGTAGGGGGTAATCTCTGGAACTAATAATCCAATTCTAAAATTTTTTTTACTGGCAGAAAGCTACATTATTCCTGAGTGCTATAGGCTATAAATTGTTTCTATAGCATGTATATTAACCGAGCTATCACAACTTTTGTCTAGCAAGTCGGAAAAAAATACCTCATAAAATAGAATTATTTGCGTGCGCTGCCTAAACAGTTGCTTAAAATTAAAAACAATGTATGGCTACCTGGTTCGTCTTAATTATTTCTACAAAAAAGTCCGAGGTACCATATCTCTATCTTTTATATTTCATCTTTTATACTTCTTTTATTGCATTAAAAATATTTTTTTTCAGCATACTTACGTTTGGTTGATTATTTGAGCAACAAAATATTAATTCTTATGACAATAAATTATTTCAGTATCACAAGAACATTATACAGATAAGATTTGCCATTTACAGCATATCAATTGGTCATACAGTTTCGAAGATAATATAAAATTACTAAAACGCAAAATGCCCCTAGCGTAACTTTCATTGTGCAGACGTTTTACCTATTTTTTTTTTTATGGTGGGCAAAAATCATCTTATGACAACCCCCGCCCTTGGGTGGAGCGAGAGATAGTGTCAGACTCTTACTGACTAAAAACCCACCCCGTTCCTTCTAGCCTTCAAACCAGGGCACGAGTTCCCTTTCGGATAACCCTGGACCCGGTAGGCTTCGACCCAGCTGGGCCTCTGCTGTTGCTGACAACTTCTTGAGGCGCGCGGGAACAGTGCGCGCCGTTGACGTCTTGGGCTCGGTCCATTACCGGACGATCGGACAGCAAGCTACCCATGGCTCGCCGTCCGCGAGCCCGCGTCTACGGTGGCCGGAAATCGGGATCGGAATCCCGGCGGCGGCGGCGGGGGCGCCGTTGCCTGATGCGTTCTGCCTCCGCCTTTGCTAGCATTACTGCTTCGCAGAAGGAGGCGACCGCCTGCCATTCCTCCTCGCTAAGGACCATGGCCTCAACTAGAGCCCGCCGCGAGAGGTGTCCGCTGCCGATCGCCCCCACGTGGGCACGGCGATGCTCTGCCCAGGCAGGGCACACCTCGACTGTGTGCTCCACCGTGTCCTCCGGGCGTTCCGCACAGTGGCGACACTCGGGCGTCTCTTCCGCTTTAATTCGGTGCAGGAACCTCCCGAACTTGCCATGTTCGGTGAGGACCTGTGTCATGCGGAAGGTAAGGACGCCGTGAGGCCTTTCCAGCCACGCCTCAAAGAGGGGACTTACCGCCATAATTGTGGCGTGCCCAACGTTTCACCTTTTTGCCCATAGATGGCGTTCTGCAATTACGTAATTTTTCTGAATCGCGGTGTTAAGACTTTCTGTGGATTGATGACCCTCTCGAATTATTATGCCCACGTTGTCGTTAGTTGGAGTTCTTCTGTCAGTTGCTTATTGGTTTCGGTTGTTTCGTTCGTATGGTTGTTGTTGTTGATAGATACCTCATAATCGAAAATATCGTAATTTCGTTGTACGTTTTTGTATGTTCGTAGTTTCGTACTTCGTTCTATCGTAATAATCGATACGAGTTATTCGATATTACGATTGTTTGGTTTTGTAAAGGCGGACGGTGTTCGAGTCGCTCTCCTTTTGTTCATAATTGTTTTCAAGTCTGTGCGTAGTTTGTTGAGAGCATGTCTAAAAGGAAATCTCAACTGTCCCGGCAGACATCACAGACAAGAGCCGCTCGAGTACGCCGTACGGAAGAATCTGCCCCTGAAAATGAGCAGCGCCTCTCGAGAAATAGAGAATATATTTCGCAAGCACGCGCTAGAGAATCTAGCTCCGAGCGCTCACAGCGCCTCGCTAGCCAAAATGTGAGGACATCGCGGGCCCGTGCTCGAGGAACTAGCGCTGAACGTGCGCACCGTCTATCTGAGTTAAGGCAGCATGTCTCTGAGACAAGGGATAGGGAGACTAGCGCTAAACGCTCGCGGCGGCTTGGTAGGCAAAATGTCATAACATCGCAGGCCCGTGCTCGGGAATCTAGCGCTGAACGTGCGCAGCGTCTATCTCATTTAAGGCAGCATGTCTCTGAGACAAGGGATAGGGAGACTAGCGCTGAGCGCTCGCAGCGGCTCGCTAGGCAAAATGCCATAACATCACAGGCCCGTGCTCAGGAATCTAGCGCTGAACGTGCGCATCGTCTAATCGAGTGTAATCTTATTTTAAAACAAGAAATTTTCCGCGGACGAAGTCGCGGGCAGAAGCTAGTCATAATTATAATAATACGACCGTTAAAACATTTCATACTCTGATAATTTTGCAAAAAATAATCTAAGCAAGTTTTACTACTATATTTTTTTTTTCATTTTCATTTTGTCGGTATATGTGAAGCAAATATTGGTTTCCATACAATGTAATAACGCGCACAATTTTATTTACATTCAATGATCCATCCATGCCAGCGCATTCTTTTACACAAAGTAAAAAGAAATTAATAGTTCCTTTTATATCTTCACATTAAAAAAAGCTATTGTTACTCTTAATTCAAAAGCGTATTGTACGAACTTCTGGGCCTTATTGAAGTTATTTGCTTGCCAATTTCTCACCCTTTTTGCGTCCCTACCTTTGGAGACACGACCTAGATAACCAAGGGCGAATTGCAAGGTGAACCTTAGTGACGAAGGTACCCAAGTCACGGCCGGGCTTTTAATGGATGCGATGAGTCAGGTTGGGAGCGGAATATGTTGCAACTGCGATGCTCACTTAATAAGCCATTTCCCTCCCTGTTCTTACGACTCAGGATTTAGGGCAGCTGATACGCATTTTTTTCTTTTATTTCCTCCACAGCTTCCAAACGGTCGCTATTAAAATAATTTTAACCAAATTATCTTGTGAACCTTCAAGGATTTCCGTCGGTAAATAACCTGTGGCATATGTATTATTTCAACCGACAAGTTATCACGCGTATTGAATTAACAATGAACTACACTACAACTTGGCAAGATTTTCGATTATGTGAAATGTATCCTTGAGTTCATTTCAGACTGACGATGGAGAAGTATTACGCATCTTGCGCCGAAGTAACGATGTACGCAGGAAAACGACTTGTGTGTGTAGGAATACGTAAAAAGCCGGTTCTTCCCTACTCCGGTCCTTCACTCCTACACAGTAAAAAGATTTATAAACTCGAAATAACTACTCGGTCGCTTCCGTATAATATACACAGACAAATGATGATGTTTCTAATTCTATATTTTTTGCATCATCTACGTTTTAGTAGGATTTTTTAGCGCAATCTTGTGATCATCAGCATATCGTGCAAAATACCCATCTGCTTAAAAGACAATTAAATATTCAATTAAACCAATTATAACTATCACGCTAATAGAAAGAAGATATTTTATCTCCCAATCTTTGTGTCTAATTAATTTCTTTTTGCGCTCTCATGAAGAAGCAATCAGTACACGAACTTCGCCAGATAAAATCAAATGCCAATGTAACGCCAAATATGTCGGTTTTTATATCGACAAAAAGTGCAATCATGGCTACTATGTAAAAAACATCGGCATACAATTGATAACCGTAGCGAAACTCTGTATACGCATCGAAAAGCTTCAATAAAAACTTTTATGTAGATTCCTAGAGCACCGCAATCCGTATTGGTTGCCGAGGCAATTATATTGAGGAATGTATGTAGTTTATACTTGTATTGAGCCGTTATGGTGTACTCCTTTTTAGTAGAATTTACTGAAATGCAATCAAGCCAGCTGGTAGCGGGACTAATGATGACTTCCAAATACGGCAATAGGCTTTGAAAAAGATAAGCTTGTCTCCGAGGTCTCGGCTAAAAATACAAGACTATATGCGGTGGCTAATTGACCTTCTTGGATGTTCCCAACCGGTTTTTCTTTCTACTAAATCTCGGCACTTGTCACTTGTACGGCTTCAGTTTATTCCAAAACAAGTAAAATGCGATCAAATAACGTGATCCAACAATCGAATGAAATGACGCAGGTTCTCGTTTAATTGCGACTTCTCGGAATAACTGCGAACAATATTTTTCTGTACGTACAGTACAGTACAAAAGATTGGTACTTGTGGAGCGAAACAATTGCGTGTTCTTTTTTTCTTATTTCTAATTAAACACGACGTAGCGACAGACTGTCGTAGACATGGAAAATGTTCACGAAAGGATAGCATTATACAAAGTATCTATGCCGTTAGAATGCAATAAAACGCTGCCAGTAACAAGCGAAGGTCGCTCCTCTCGAGTAAACTAATAACCCTTGAAGAGGTAACACCGTAACAGTCTGCATCACAGATAGGTTTACTGATGTTTAGAGCAGTTTATCGTATATTTTGTGGCGCAACGAAGCTATTTCAGGGCGATCCGGGCGCAACTGTAAATCTACTGCGCAACGGGATAAAAAGTCTGGTGTTTTTATGTCGTGAGACGTAAATTAGGTTATATACATAAGCCAGTTGTTGCCTTGTTTGTGAAAAGAAACTCGCGTATTTTAAGAATTTCTCACATGACGACAAGGTGGATTTATAATTCACTGCGATCGTTTCTTGCTGAAAATAACACAATTCAGTGGAGCCTTTGCAAGAAGCGTCGTAGTTAAATCGATTCTTTCAAGTTCACTCACTGTTCAGTTTCTATGAAACATAGCTAGCTCAAGGATTTATAATGTTTATTGGAATCGGTTATGTACACATTTTAACTGTATCAAGTTTATTATACCTTCTAAGAATAACATGCAATCGTATCTAGTCTGTAAATTATTCGGTGATTCCAAAATGTGTGGGAGTTGGTGGTATATAGACGCGATATTTTCTATGCGGCTTTAGTCGTTGACAAAATAAATAACATACAATTTAAGTCAGTAAAGGGTGATAATTTTATGTTGAAAAATTCACCCATGTTAAAGCTGGTTTCTTAATACAATCTTGAGACCTTTTTATACCTTTAGGTGGCGAATTTTGCTTATTTTTGTACATGTCTTAAAACGAACCTCTATGCAAAATTTCAGCATTCTAGGTCCCAGGGTTAGGGCGTTGATGAATCAGTGAGTGAGTCAGGACCAAGACTTCGCCTTTTATATATTTTATTTATTATTTACTTTATATTGTACACATAATCTAGACAGGATAAACGTATTGCACAAAAACGAAGTGTACAAAGGGTCTTATCGCACAAGGCTATATTCAGGGACTTTAAACAGATATCTTAGTGTTCTTTGAGAAATTCCCATGGCTATAATGTTAAGAAGGAATTGGGGTTCAAATGTGCAATTTCTACTTTTTCATGATGACATACCAACACCTAATAACTGAACAAACATGATAAGATTTGTTTAACATGCATCACCAACTGAGTATTCACCTCACTTTCACAAAACAACATCAGTTCGATCAAAGACTGAACTTTTTCTCTCTTGTCACCAGTGGCATCACCCGTAACGAGATGCTGGCAGCGATTACCAACCGCATCCACGTAGAAGCAATGGCGTCCCTGCCGCCGAATGTGCGTAGGCGCATTCGTGCTCTCCGCACGCTTCAGAAGGAGTTCGTCGACATCGAAGCCAAGTTCTACAGCGAAGTTCATGCGCTGGAGTGCAAGTACGAGAAACTGTACAAGCCTTTGTTTGAAAAGGTAAGGGAATTTTGAACTTGAATATGTATATAGGTTTGAAATTTAATGATGGGTTGGTACACACCATGAGTTCGTTCGCTACACACAAGCGAACGGAAGAGAAGCGAACTTCACGCCGCAATACGAAGGAACGAAGCGAGTAGCGAACTGTACAATCGCCAGTTAACTTCATCACTCTTTATTAAACCAATATTGAATATTAGTATTTCCCTATGCAATCCATTCGATCTTTGATATATTTACCCTAAGGTCGTCCTACACTACTTACGTTGGGTATTTATTTACCCGTGCTTATTATTGTATAAATATCAAACAATAAATAACACTAAAATGAAATCTTTTTCTGAAAACCGCATCCAAATTGGTTAATAAATGTATCGGCAATTAGCATTTCAAATTTATTGGTTTTAGGAAGAGAGTGGAAACGTTTTAGGAATATATCGCTATCTCTTTTGAACACCCGCAACCTTATGGCGGTGACGTCACATTTTAGTATGTGCAATAAACTCTTGTATGACAGTTTCCCCTTCTTCCATATTTGAAAAGTCGAATCTAGTACTCAATTTGCGATGCCGACTCAAAATCATGCCTGTCTCAGCAAACTTCAGTTATATGGGATTAATAAATCGTTTATTAAAGCATGTGTTAGTAGTTATTTGTAAATTAAATAGGCTTTCAAAAATCAAGGGTTGTGAGTTAATATTAGAATGTTAAGTATGCAATATCGACGATAAAACTTTTATGAGTACCTACTGATAAGGACTTAATGAAAAATATATTTCTCATGGGATTCCCACTAGTTATAATCAATAAATCAGATAGTAGATAGTATAGTATATATAGTCGTCTCGTGCAATACTAAACTATTACTTTTGGTGCAAGTGGGTAAAGTTTATCTTTGCCGTTTTGGAGCCGAGAGACTGCGACGATTTTCCACGTGTGTCAAACGTTTTTCAACACTCACTCGAAAATAATAAGTAAACTCGATCACATTATTATGAGAAATGCTCACGGATTTTTTTCGTCACCCCAATAACATTTTGCTATTTGTATTGTCATTACTAAATAAATATTATGTTTACGAAGTTGTAACGTTTTATATCGAGTGTGTGGGAATTTTGTCTTTACAGTTTCTTGGTTCCAAAACAACTTCGTGTTCCGCTGGGACGTGTACAAAACGATTCGGCTGCAATCACAAACTTAGCCCACTTTCATCAACATGTATTTGTATACCATTAATCAAATCCGTGTTGTCTTTTGTTTTAATTCAAATTCGATTTACGAATTCAAAAATAATTTTCGAATGTCTCATTACACAAGTTTTCAAGGATTTTTTTTTTCATAACAAGCTTTTATAGTGTGGTATATACCTATATAATTTATACTCATCAAGACCATTCCAAAAAGCTCAAACATGATAGGGTTATCAGAGTTCCTGATCATCAGACCAACTCCATGTCACAATTTTGCATTGTCATCTGTTTTCCACGTGCATGCAAAATTTCAACTCAATTGGTAACCGGGAAGATTTTGCTAACTTTGATTACAGACAGACATTGGGACAGGTGAAACTAAATAAAAGCTTGGAATTATACAACTACCCAAGAGCGTAGGATCTATGATTAGATTCCTAGGTCAGGTTTGTAGTATTTTCGTTAGGAATTTTTCAGTAGAATCTGTATTGGTTACCTACTCTCCTGCTCTTCTTTGACTTGGTCTGTTTAAACCTCAGGATCAAGAGCATACGGCAGAACTATTTTCATGATGTATATTTTGTCCTCAGCGCGCCTTAGTCGTGAACGGCGGGTACGAACCCAATGACGAAGAGTGCCTGAACCCGTGGCGTGATGAGAACGAAGAGGAAGAACTGGCCCGTGCCGTCCAGAGTGCTGCCATCACTGACGGCACTGAAGAAAAGAAGCCTGAGGAGAAACCTGCCGAGTTAGTATTGTTATTTGAGCTTACCCTCCTGCCCTTGATCACACTAACCAAGTAAAAGGGCGAGACAGTAAAATGTTGCTTGGCCGAGCACTCTGCGCTTTGTTTATACGTACCGAGTATTCGGCCGAGAGCACTGTCTCGCCCGTTAACTCGGTATGTGTGATCAAGGCATAAGTTCGTCGTTCGGACTGAGCCCGAGTTCTTGACACGCGCGCCATAAAGAAACATCAGCAAAACCGTAGGAGCCCTGCAGGACCAAACCCTAATTGGGCCATGGGTTGGTTCCCAATTGGTAAACCCGTTCTAGAACGTAACATGAAGAAGGAACATAGAAGTGAGTTTTAGTCACTAAAAGCGTGACTCGCCTTTCGCTCCCCTCTAGAGCACGAGAAGTAATTGGATGATTTCCTTCGAAATAAAAATCACACACAGGCTTTTAAAAAAGCCTGTGTGCGATTTAGATACTTAGTATATAGCTGAAGTATCTAATTCTGCAATGTTCTAAATAATGAACAATGTGAATTCATTCTTTTTTTCGACACCAGCTTTATGAGAGCTAAGGAGTGTCGCATTCACTGCCAAAGTTTCCTTATAGCTACAACGTACTACGAATACTTCTAGGCAAGCATGCTCCATCGTTGGCCACATCATCACTTAACATTAGGTGAGATAGTGATCAAACGCGAGCCAATCAATAATAAAAAAAAAATACTATGATAAAAGGTATGAAAATAGCAAATTCAGTTAGCCTGATATAGCTGATTCGGTATTGTTTACGATTTGAGGAACTCAATAATGCAACTTTTTAATGATGACATACCAACACCTAAAAACTGAAACAATCATGATCAGATTTGTTTAACATGCATCACCAACTGAGGCTTACGCCAAGTAAAATTCCATCAACATATCCCTACAATTTTCTAACCATAGACAACTTTTCAGACCACCAATGGACCCCAATGTTAAGGGCGTCCCAGACTTCTGGTACACCATATTCAAGAATGTTTCAATGCTGTGCGAGATGATGCAAGAACATGATGAGCCTATCCTTAAGACTTTGCAGGACATTAAAGGTAAGATAATCGAGTTATTAAAGACTCCACATAGAAAATATTATTTCCAAAAGGTGATCCTTTAGAGATCTACTTTCATCACTTGCTAATAGGCACTATTAAACAAAAACGTAAAAATACTCTTCTTAAAATCTTATTTCTTTTACTTTAAACGTCAAAGAGCTGAATTAAGTGTTAGAACTAAACTGTCCGGTCGACGGCGCATAGTGGTCCACGCGCGCCTCCAAGAGATTTAGCAATAGGAACAGGTGTGGTTTTAGTCAGCAAAAATCTTACACGTTATTGTATACATTCCAACCTGACTGGAGATAATAGAACAAGTCCTAAGTGTAATTTGACAAAAAAGCTACAATTTTAATGATGACACTCCAACACCCAATCACTGAAGAAATCATGATTGATTTGTTTAACATGCATCACCAACTGAGGTACTCCTTACAAAACCAACAAGCGACCTTAGATGCACCAGATATTTAACATTTCTCAATGTTTTCAGTGCAAATGCACGAGGATCCTATTGGCTTCACTCTGGAATTCCACTTCGCGCCCAACGACTATTTCACAAACACCATCCTGACTAAGGAGTACTCAATGAAGTGCAAGCCTGATGATGAAAATCCACTTGAATTTGAAGGCCCAGAGATCTACTCGTGCAAGGTAAGCAGTTCTCATTAGGCCAAAAGGTTTTATTTCAC
This sequence comes from Mythimna lalbum, assembly GCA_949319445.1. Classification (NCBI taxonomy): domain Eukaryota; kingdom Metazoa; phylum Arthropoda; class Insecta; order Lepidoptera; family Noctuidae; genus Mythimna; species Mythimna lalbum. The sequence continues at coordinate 8,949,236 of OX439357.1, read as the reverse complement.
TAAAAATCACACCATGTAAAAAGCTTGATTAGACTTTAACATTTTAAAGTTAGAACTACGCGGCGCACACGTGTGCCACACGCCGATCTGTGCTCGACGGTCTCCAAACATTTTATATGAAAACTAGACTTGCAGAGCAACACTTAATCCACGCCACGCGACGTCGTTTTACATACAAATCGGGCGTGTTACACGTGTGCGTCGGTCTAATGTAGTTCTAGCTTAACTCTTGAGCACTGTTGTAAGTATTTAATAACCATTAGGTCTAAAATTGGAAAAAAACTCGTTTTACCCCATTTATCATTGTACTTTCTTTCACACAAGACGTGTCCTGGTTTAATTATCATTAAGTTTCTCATCGTGATGAACCTTTGATGGGAAATCTTACTTTTAATGGTACTTTTCCTGTAGTTGAAAAAATTAAAAGGAAATTTCCAGGACAGGTTTTCAGTGAAATTGAGTATATTGCTTTACCCCTAGCACGAACTTCTAGCAAAAAATCACATTTTTTTTAATCGCCTCAGACCAATTTTGAACGCCTCATGGCCTAAACAAGTAGAAGGTAACAAGTATGGTAATGGGAGTTAGTACGAACATTTTTATCACAGAATTAAGCTTAAAATGTTCCCGCAATTCTTCTCTTATGGAGATATTCTAGTATTACAAACTATGTATAGACAAGGTTAGGTAGGTGCCGTTGTTTGTGCTAGGGGTACTGCTTAACAGCTAAATAGAAACCGCTTTGTCCCGCTGCTCACAATTCGCGCTGGATCAGTACCGACAGCGCCGGCGCCGCATGCTCGTCGAAATGCAGGTACGCACACGATAGGCACTATTTTATGCTCGTACTAGTCGTGATAGTTATTCAGCGACTTGAGTTAGCACACAATTGGCACATAGATTGAGTTGCCTCGTGGCGCAGTGCTGCGTGGTGCAACGTATTCTAAATTCTCACAATGAAACTTGTATCTTTTTCGTGTATTAAACAATGTTATGTTTTGAGTCGCTTTTCGTGCAGCGTCGCGTCTCGTCTCATCTCGGAACTGACCCTAAGTGGTACAATGTAAAATGAAAGATCAATAACTGCGACAAAAATGTGTACAAGGATATTGGTAGAATCAATGCTTGCTGCATAGAATTTATGTGACAGCATATAAACACTATCAGCTAGACCACCATCTCACTTGATAGTAAGCGATGATGTGGTCGACGATGGAACTCGCTTGCCTAGAAGTCACAGACAAACAAGCCTAAGGTCTCGTGCTAGGTTTGGGTTTAGGTTATTACTGCAACATGTAAAAATCAAGCTCGTGAGCTCTTAATTCTTCGCTCGTCGATTTATGAATGTTTCTATTGTTCTTGCATATTTTATGTGTATGACACATTAACAGGGCTGCGAGATCAACTGGAAGAAAGGCAAGAACGTGACAGTGAAGACGATAAAGAAGAAGCAGAAACACAAGTCGCGCGGCTCGGTGCGCACCGTCACTAAGTCTGTGCAGGCTGATTCTTTCTTCAACTTCTTCTCGCCGCCCACCATGCCCGATGACCCCAACTCGACCCTCGCCTCTGATATCCAGGTAATTAATAGATTTATGATGTCTTAGAAAAACATGAGCATGAGAATGTAAAAATATTACTTAGCAATCAGCAGTCACAGAAATCAGAAACTATTTCACATAGACCAAACAGACACTTTTGAATTGTGAAAATGTCGATTAGTCAAACAAAGTGAGGTATGTTCCAAAGCATAAATCTCTATGGAGAAGAACTTGCTCTATGGTACTTCACATTTGGCAGTGAAGCTGATTTCCGTGAATTCTGTTGCGACAGATTTACATTTTAATGTTGCCACAGGCTAATATTAATAGACATTTTTTGAAGAAAGTTAGTATTCAGTTTGATAATATGAAACTACTAGGTTCTGCCAGCGACTTCGTTCAAGTGAATGTCGGCTACTGCGGATGCAAACCAGATAAAAAGCAGCCCATGTCCTTCCAAGGAGGTCGAGCTTAGTCCGTAACAAATGCCATCAGTTCGGTAGTTTAACTGTTAAAACGTAACAGACAGCGAAACATCTTCGTGAATGGAGAAATATAATCGTGAATGTTTTCAGGCACAAGTGTACCGAATTCGGTACACCTTGGTGCAAGCTAACTTAAACCTTATACTTTCGTAATAAGGTTGAAATTAGTTGGTACTAGCTTTCCGCCCGCGGCTTCGCCCGCGTGGACTACAGTTTATATCGCGCGGGCAGAGACCCGTGCTCAGCAGTGGAATTATAGGTAGCCTATGTGTTATTCCAGTGTCTCCTACCTACCTACCAAATTTGATCTATATCCGTTCAGTAGTTTTTGCGTGAAAGCATGACAGACAGACAGACAGAGTTACTTTCGCATTTATAATATTAGTAGGGATGAGGTGTTCTGTATTTAGTACATTGGTGCTTGAGAGGTTAACTGTACTGTTTTATGTTAATTTAAACGATTTCTTTGTATAAAAAACGACATTAAAGGATACTTTTGAATGTAATACCAACGTCCCTTTCAGGCGCTGCTCACAGCTGACTTCGAGATCGGTCATTACATCCGCGAACGCGTGGTCTCCCGCGCCGTCCTGCTGTACACCGGCGAGGGTCTTGACGACGACGACGATGACGATTACGAGGAGGAGGTCAGTACACCACACTTGTACACGTCATATAAGCTAATGAGTCTATCAAGGAAGTTCCATGCTAAATTAAGGAGAGAATTACGTACTGGCAAAATGGGGAAAATAGAGAAGGATCTCGTCAAAATGATTGAAGATGAAATGAAGATGCTGATGTATGACTCTTCATAAAAGGATTTCCCATTTAAATTTCTCGATTTGGAAATCCATAAAACAAAGTAAGATTGCTTTTCTTGTTCTGTAGTTTTTTTAAGTCTGAAGATAATTATAATCTGTCTACAATTTACCGAAAAATTGGAGAAAATACATAAAAATCCTAACGTCCTTTTTGACGTCGGTTAATGAACTAGTGAAGATCTATTAAACTGAAGATATCAGTGAATATTGGTCCATGTAAAAATTTAACAAATTTTGTTTTTATTGTTTTAGGTTCACGATTGTTTATCCAATATCTTCTTTTATCATCATTTACATGCAACCATTCTATAATGGTTCTCCATTTACAGACCATCTCAAAATAATCTAATTACTGTCCATAGGTTGTATTCAGTTTCATTTTTTTTTTTTTGGGGTTGTGATGTGGTAGTGTGCCCAGATCTTCTAGCATAGTGCTTCCATGATTGACCTCATCGTATTTCGATGTCCAATGAAATAAGCTTCAAAATAGGAAGGCAGCTTTATAGTAGTAACCAGAGTTTCATGAATGCTGATGTTTTTTTTTTTTACAAAACAGTAGTTTGTATCAAATTGTTCAATCAGAAGTAGCAGTAAGTTACTAACAGAAATATCTAATCAAGTACAATAAATTGAGTGAACTAATCTTTGCTTTAAAGCGCATACTCTCTCAATAAGATACTGAATTTGAAGCTATTTCAGATTGAACTTTCTTCACAATAATAAACTCGTCTGAAATCTATGCTTATCTGCATAACTTCAAGAACAGTGAATTCTACAGCCATCTAGCATTTCTACGAGGTGTTAGAACCTACTTGCATGGTAGAATATTTTTCTTATTGCTTGCTTAGCTAGTGTAACGCCGGACGTACTAAATATTGATTTTGCCTCCCCCACTCCCCGCATATCAGACGAAGGTACAGTATGTATTGTAAACCCCGCTCCCCTATATTATAAGTGCGTCTGCATAAATCTTCCACGGGTAACTGAGTATACAGTATCTACGTCTGGTGGGTGTTGGCTGGTGGCTGCACAAACAAACCGGTATATTTGGTTTCAGGAGGATTCGTACTTTGACGAAGACTCTGGGACGGAAGAAGTGTCCGACGCGGAGGATTGATGCAAGACGTTGTCCGACCGCCCTAGCGTTATATAATCCGTCTCTCGGCAGCTCGCTACGTGCCCACGTCCCCGGACGTGGGCCCCTGGCGGCTCGCACCACGAGCTCTGCGCTTTAGTCTTATCGCGACCATATCAACCCATATCTCTTTTAAATTGTACCAAAAATGGATTCGCCAAGCGAAACGTGATAACCAATACTCCTGCAACGCGTCGGGTTATTGTCCTAAATTCGGTAGTATTTGTACGCTAGAATATTTTAATAATTGTCTTGTCGCTCATCCACTCGTCCGTTCTATGCATGGTTTATCCCCTGGCAGATAAATATGTTTTAGAGTAGATTTTGTACTGAGCTCCGGAGGGGCTCGCGTAGTCTTGTGCGAGAAGAGTGAGGTGCCTTCATTATCGATGTATAATGCATGTTAACTTGTTAGTGTCTGTTATGACAACTATTTTGCATTTCTAGTTTAGTTATACATTACTCGTTTTTATTTATTATACAGTAATTATAGTGTGTATTTTTGTTTACGAATTTTACATATTCGTTTGAGTACTTTGAAATTTCATGTGATATTACTATTCTCTAAGGCTATATTTAATGTTTCCTATTGAATGAAAATTAAAGTACTGTCATTCCATTGAGACGCTAGTAGATCCTTCGCACCGTGCTAACGGCAGTCTGCCCAGGAATTGAATTCGCTGAATCTCTTTTTAGTGCCAAAATGCATTTTTTACAACATCACTTGAACATCGCCAACTGTGATCTATCCGATATAATAATATGTATTTTAATAATGAATAAAGATTTGACAATAGTTAGGTCGGATAATAATAGATGTATATTTTTTATTTATGTAACCTTCTATTGAAGTTAGCATAATAATGTCAATGTATAGCAGCTCAAAAGGTAGTTTTTATATATCGGTAATGGCTTTATGTTTTTGGCATGATGTCGTAATGATGACATTAAAATTGTATGCTTTTTACTCGAGTGTGTTTTATTTATCTTATCCTTATTATTTGCATGCGAAATTGTGCGAGTTTGTCGAGAATGCAGATGGTTGCAGAATTCACGTTCACTGTTGTGTGAGGTAACGAGGACGAGGTTGGTGTTAGTTAATGTTTGTTGACGTTGTGTTGGCGTTGTCAGGAGGAGGAGGAATGTTCCACGGAAGAGAGCGAAGACGAGGAGCCGGCGCCGCGGAGACGAGGCAAGAAGCCGATCAAGGCCGGGCCGCAGGACAACCCCGCCGAGTGCAAGCAACAGTAACGCGCGGCCGCGCTACGAGTAGCTAACTGTCGAGGTCTGTGCATACGGAGAGTATGTTTGGTGCTGAATATCTTCTTACCCTTCACTACATTCGATCACTGTAACTTGCTTCTCGCGAGAACAATCCAACATTTTAATAATAATTTAACCCCAAGTATTGTTTCAAAATCGGGTCTTTTGTAGTGAGCGGCAATGATCCTTAATCAGTTCTTATAAAGTAAAAATATATTTGCAGACCTTCATAATCAATTTCGTATACGTGTTCGATTCTTCGTTAGAGGCAACTGGATTCAAAGCAACATCTAGTTGTATAAAATTAAATGAATTAATATCTATATATTTGTGATGTTGTACTGCTTTTGTCTCCGAAGATTATGCCGTGAACGTATGAAACAGTCGCCAGTGACCTCGCCATACACAAATGCACTAAATTATAATGCAGTGACTGATTCTAGTATAGGATGCTTATTTAGAAAAAAAAAAAAAACACATGAAAGAGTTGGACTGAGTAACCTCGCATGCCGTCTTTTCCTTCACATTCCTAATTTCGTGTCGGATCACAACAGTAAAGGAATGTAATAAGGCAGTCTTTGAAACGGTGACGATAGCTTCGTTATTATAATCGTGCCTTTGGTAAAACAAGGGTAAAGTCAAAAAACACTTGTGTCAAAATGCATTTTTTGTTTTATAAAAAATACCTCAAGAAAATTTTACAGCAATATCATGCAGAGAGCAACAGCCGTTGTTGCTCTCTGCATGATATTGCTGTAAAATTTTCTTATATCTAGATCTAATATCTAGGGTTATTCGGAGGGTGGGGAGGGTCTGGCTCCGGACATTATCGGTTTTTTGTGATATCATCAATATAATATAATATAATATTCCACAACTATCACACAACGCCGTCTAGTCTCAAGCTAAGCAGAGCTTGTGTTATGAGTACTAGACAACTGATAAACAAATTATATATTTCTAAATACATACATATTATAGATAAATTACACCCAGACACAGAACAAATGATCATGCTCATCACACAAACATTTGTCCTGGGTGGGAATCGAACCCAACCACCTCCCAACCCTACCCCCTGCCTACCCTACCTCTACCTACCTCCCTACCTCATGCGTAGCAATATTGTGGCGCCCATCATAGAATTTTGAACTAGTAGCCCCACGGTAAGGCCCACTCCCGCCCTCCCTATATACAGAGCATGACCATAAATAAATCGAATTGTTCTCCTGCAGGTATAAATACCTACTAAAATTGCAATTCTGACCTTGTTTTACCGAAGATGCGTTATGCTTACAATAAACAATTTGACTCCCAGACTGCATGTTGAAGCGCCATAGGTATAGTGTATACGAGCGCTCAATAAATTTAGTCTAAGTTCCACATTGTCGCCGCCGCTTCGAAGCTTCAGCCAATTTAATCCGCCTTCAGTTATTCAGTGTCGTTAATTAATAATTTTGTCCTTTTAGTTATCTCGGTTGGTGCTTGGGCACGATAGCTAGGCTAGTTTGAGATGTGATTTAGTTTAACACTGCCTGTTAACAACTTGGAATTAACGGTCTATGAGACAGTAATTAATTATAAAAAAATAATGTTATTTTGTATTTTTAATATGCGCCAGACTGCGCCACTACAGTAAGCATCTCTTGGTGGCACCAGGTCTTCACAATGCAAACTATTATGTTATAGGCGTAATGGTTATGTTGTTACATACTTCGGTGTGCTATTTGTGACCAGTGGTTCTTTTTTATAATGAACGGTATAGCGTTATGCTCGCATCGTGTACACCACAGCTATAAGGTATTTGTACACATAACATTTTTAAATAAATTTCGTAATGAAATGTTTTGTATTTATTTTTGTAATGTCCTTTATCCTAGTGTGTTGATGACTGCTTACAAAGCAAAAGGCAAATGTTAGCATTGACTGAAATCCAACACACAAATATGACAATTTGAAACGCCCTACCACCAATCAATTGGGGCCAAGTCACACTGGAACTGCAGCGGCCAGCGGCGATGCCACCTGTTGACCTTACCCCAACCTACAGGAAAGTTGGACGTAACGCGATATGACCCCGTCGTATTGTTGTATCCATTTTTTCTTACTAGGTGCGGCTAGACGGGAATTTTGCGCGATACTCGAGCGCGTCAGAAAATGATATTGGGCTCGGGTACATGGAGAGCTTTGAGGCGAAACAATTTATAAAGATCAACTAGTACTAGTTTTGCGATTCTACCTGATGGTAAGCAGTGATCAAAACGTTGATGTTGAGGCCGGCCTTGAAGACACTAAATTATAATCGGACGGGAAGACTACAACAGGCTAGGGCAAATTGTTTCGTCCTTCAATAAATAAATAACAAAAACGCGCACTTCAATGTACGCGGTATAAGGGCCAACAATGCATTAAGCGGGCGCACACGCAAGCACCTGTCGCATGGCATTGCGCGTGACTTGTGCAGGGACCCCGTAGCGGTATCCGGATTATCTTGGCAGTGTCACTAATTCAACTTTGGTGAGCATCTAGTCGTTTTTAATCCATTATTAGGTACCTACGTAGCAAAACGGGCGCGGGGCGCGGCGGTACACTTTTGTATGGGACCGTGTAACACAGTGTCCTACACAACGAGGCAAAACGCTTTGTTCAGACCGTAGAGGTCTCAACTCTCAATGTAAAGATGGAGTACGTCGCACACAGGCGGATTTTTTAAAATTCCTGGCCAAAACCCCAATGTACGAAGTCGCTCATAATAGTCACGTGACGTAATTTTTTGAATCTTAATGATTCCTTGCATCCAATGACAGCTCGCATAATATTTTAAAGGAACGTTTTCATGACTACTCATTATTGCAAAGTATAGACTTCTAAACAAAAACTGAATGTTGCTTAAAATTGAGTTTATTGAAAAAATATATTGTCGTATTTCGAAAGTGTTAAGTGTAACTTTTACCATGGATTGTGAAGCTGGAGGTATGTATCTAAGTATTCAAATTAAATTCACTATTGTTTTTAATTTGTTTGTTTACAAAAATAATTACAGTAATTTGCAATATAAATTTTACGTAATGATTGCTTTTGGTATGCTCTAAAGTTGCAAATTCATTAGAATCAGACTATCTTGTAAAGATTATAATAAAGATATACATCTTAGCTGGCTATCGGTGTTAATTTTAGTTGCTAATATGTGCTACTCTGCTTTTCGTTGGACAATTAGCAATGTGAAGTAAGAAAAACGAAAAAAGTTTTATTTTATTTCTTCTTTATTTTTAGGTTCATCTTCTCAGAATGTCGTCATATGTCGTCAACAATTAGTTGAATATTATAGGAAATGCAATTTGAAAGATAATAATGAAAAATTTAAAAATCTTGTATATAAAGTAAAAAGTTTTTTAGGTGTTGAGGATGATTACAACAAGACAAGACACTACAAATAAAACAAATAAATAAACACAGCCACAGTATTATTATCATGTAATAATATAAGGTTGAGCAGCCCTGCTCAACCTTAACATTTTGAGATGTGTGGGTCAGTCGGTTATAGACCTCGCCACCTACCGCCTGCGCCCGTGCCGCATCTTTCTAATTGTGACGTATAAGTTTTTATTGTTTTTGCGTGGAACTCTGTGTTGTGCTGTGACTGTTACTATTGTTTCTTTTGTCCGTTCTTCTGATCATATGTGTGTGTATATCTCGAGCCTGGACCTAGGGCGATTAAACAGTGAGTACTAGAAACTTAGCGATTTTTATTTCCTTGCACCCGCACTCACCGCATACACATTCTTCTGAGTCGGTACACTCTTGCCAGAGTGGTCGTGGTCATCAATGTGAATCACGATGAGTGATCATCCCTGTAATGCGGCGCCATTCATCGCGGACTCCAGCTTTCCGGGTACATTCATAAATCGATCGCATACACATAGACTTAACCAAATCTAAATCACCAATCAGCCTCTTCGCACGCCTGTTCACTAAGTCCAAAGCTGCTAGATGGCATTTTGCAGCACCAGCCCATATGTGGCTGCAGTACCTACTCAAGACACGATCGGACCTGTTTTTTGTGTAACATTAGAAGCTGTCCCGATGTGAACTTCACATCCGATCCGATTCGAAAAGATCCGGCAGTACTTTTCAGATTGTGAAGTACCTACCCACTGCCGGGTCTTTAACAAGAATGGGTATAAAGATTTTCCTAGCAACTACTTTGGCTTTGGACTCATTGAACCGCCGGTCTGGAGAAACTTCAACTCCCAATAACTTAAGGTGGTCGTTTCACTCCAAGGATACACTCTAAAAAGTAGGAGCCAAGGTGAACGGGGACTCCTTTTGGCGGTGAACAAATACGCTTGTTTTAACGGGGTTGAATTATTTATTATTATTTGTTATAATTAGCATGTATACGTAAAATATTTGTACGCCAAAGACGGCTAGACATAGTGTTCCTTTATAACAATAATGAACATCTGTACCTAAACCACTTATGTTTAACAAATAAAAATATTTGCATTTGAATCCCACCAGATTGGCTTCGTCCCACTTGGAACACATTCGTACACTACCACAGCCACTCTTTCGGGCCGGATTAGCTTCAGAGTACTTGGCAGGTACCTCTCTATAACTGTGTTAGGTACCGTTTGCATACCCATAGAAACCGGGCATCGGCAGATCGTTAATATGCAACAGGAAGAACAGGACCCTGTGGAATATACATCGTATTTTTTTTTAATTCATGAATGCTACAAAATTTGTTTTGGACTGGCCTGTTGGTCTAGTAGTTAGTGACCCTGACTGCTACGCCGGAGGTCGTGAGTTCGATTCCCACCAAGGACAAATGTTTGTGTGATGAGCATAAGCATTTGTTCTGTGTCTGGGTGTAATTTATCTATACTTATAATAAATCTGTAGAAAGGTCAATTCTGTACATGAAATATATTTCCAAAATAACTATCAGGGGGTGATTAGTGATCGATACTGATGCCAAAAATGCAAACAGTAAAATTTTTGTCTGTCTGTCTGTCTGTCTGTCTGTATATTCTTTATAGAAACAAAAACTACGCGATGGATTTTAACGAAACTTGGTACAATCATTCCTCATACTCTTGGGCAGGTTATAGTATACTTTTCATCACGCTACGATCAATGGGAGCAGAGCAGTGAAGGGAAATGTTGGGGAAACGAGAGAAATTACTCCATTTTTCAAGCTTCCGTCGCGTTTGTAGCCTTAATGGTTAAAGCTACACAAAAGTCATGTATAACGGAAATGTTTTCCTTAAAATTATATAAAAAATATCCCACGACATCATATGTCTATCTTTTATGGTTGACTCACAATAACACATGTAACTCCCGATAGCTTAGCAGTTCGGAGCTTTCTGTTTATTTTTGTCTATGGCACCATATCTAAGGTGTGTGCACACTGTCACGCGCGTAAGTGGAAGGGAGAGATCTGGAACGTCTCGAATCGTCTCGCGCATCACGTTGTTTTCCAGGCTCTTAGAATTCGACACCAGACGTTTCAGATCTTTGATTTTGACGACTCCGTTGTCGCTGGCATAAGCAACAGTATCCGCGTACGAAGTCGCTGGCAGAAGCTAGTCTATAATATGTATGTAATTTAGAAATATATAAGTATGTTTATCAGGAGTCCCCATAACACAAGCTCTGCTTAGCTTGGGAATAGAGGGCGTTGGTGATAGTTGTGGAAAAAAAAAGTCTTAATTTGGCCAGTTGTTGTTAGGTAGGTCGCGGTCCAGTCTTTGGGAACCACTGATACTATTTAGAGTAGGTATTTGATCGGAATTACCTTTTAAGAACAATTAAAACCTTTTTAATAATAAATAAACTTCGCACTATATTGACAGTAAATGAAACTCAGATCCTTCTAACCAAAGAGATGTTGGTGGATTGAGTATTTGCCTTTAATATTTTATCAGGCACTTTTCCTTGGGATAATTTAAATAATTGCTACATCATATTATTATGTTTAAAGTTACAACTAAATTAGATAAATGAAGTAAATATGTAGCAATTATTGACGCAATACATTTCGGGAAACTGCATGCTTAACTTTAAACTAGGGAGTGACCAGCCAACCAAACGTCAGGATGGCTGGTCAAAAAATATATTTTATTTCTAAATATATTTATATCCATTGTAGCAATTATTTACTATATGTAGCAAATATGTACCTAGCAATTTTCGAATCAACTCGCATAGACCAACGCCACAGACCACCAGCTATTGTGACGAACACCTCAAGTCTGCCGTAGCAAACTTATTTATCATTTGTTTGTGATTAGTTAATAAAACACAATTTTGTAATATCAATTTATTAACTTTTAATGATTGTAACAATTTATTTATCACGATTTGTCTTTACAACGCGATCAGATCTGGGGTCTAGAAAAAAAAATATGATCTGTTTTATGGCACCAAATTTTATATAAGGCAAGTTTACATAAGGAACATTTTAGCTGCCCTGTGTATGTATAGTTCATCTTACAACATTATAATATAATGCTTTCGAATAAATTGCTTAGTCATTCAGTTTGATGCCATAAAACAAATTTGAAAAATTAACTAATTAATTAAAATATGTCTAAAATTCATGTTAAAAGTTAATAATTATTATTTGACAACAAGTGTACCGTCAAACGAGGTAAATAGGAACGCAGGGGTGAATAGACGAGCTGCGCGAATGTCCGAAAGAGTTATCGCGGATCTGGAACGCAAAGGGCAAGTAAAGGAACATGAATAGGTTATTTCTATTCAGTAAAGGTGACAGTTCCTCTCGCTTCACCTAGGGCGCACTCGCTTTGGGTAAAGCGAGAGCAAGCATCAGGGAAAGTAACAAATAACTCCACAGAGTTATTAATTCCTCAACATCCTCACATCATAAAAAAAACTTTGACGGTGTTTTCCACCTTATTTATTTAATAAATATTTGCAGTATTTTTTTAATGAATAACCAAATTGATACATAACAAAACTAAAGTTCTTTTACCCCCCCTTTTTTGAGGTGGGAAATCATCGAATGACTTCTACTTTATGGTGGAGCGAAAGGGCTTGTCTGACTTTTACCGACTTAAAACCCACCTGAGTCCTTCAGTTCTCTTTGCTATCCAGGGCCATAGTAACTCTTTAAAAAAATCTCGTGGAACTTCTCTTTACCCCCTCGTTCTTCGTTTGTACTCGTAGGTACCATGTGGGCGTATCTGGTTTCACTTGTTTAATTCATGAATCCCCAAGCGACACCCGGTGGCCGCGCATCTATTGTCTTACTATTGTGTCTCTAATTGACGGTATCTGAAGGGTTAATACAATTTTTGTACTCAAACATCAGCATTACACTATTAATTTCATTAAGTACGAATTTCTTAATATTTCACGATGGTAGACACAACTGGGACATCTCGCTACAATATTTTACGTATTGCTTTCGTTTCTTAAATAGAACTATTGTCTAAGATACTGATTGGCGTAACAAAACTGGAGCCTGTGAAACTCTAAATGATTATAAATAACAGTACAATAGAAGATGGAACTTATGTTAGGCTCAATAAAGATCATTTTAGTAACGCCAACGATTTATTTACTAAGATGGCAGGAGCTAAACGCAACATCGCGTCACAATTTAGTATAAAAACCACATAGAGACGAACAGAATATTTAAAATTCATACAAAAATTTGAGCCATGCGCGGTGTTCAGTCTGAGAACGTTCATTTAGCACCATGTTGCTTACAAATAATTCTACACGTACAGCTAAAAGGTCGATAATATCGCTATCATAACTACGAAACAAAAGGGAATGATGCGATATGGTAAACTCGTGTTAATTGTAACTTATACTGCGATTAGTTTAATTAAACTAGCAAATGATTTAAAACGCGGCGTTTCAGAAAATGTCTGCCGTTTACTTTGTGTTCGTTCTATTTTTATTTACTTAAGCCATTTAGAAACTATTTTTTTTTAAAGTAAACGCGAAAAAGCAAGGTATTTCGAATATACTGCTTATTAACGTACAGTGTTCGGCTTACATTTCGAGCGCTTTATCATTATGAACTTAAGTGTCCACATACACGGGCCTCAAAAAAACGCTGCTTCAAGCTTCTTTTTAAGGCGGCCTTTTTTGGCTCATGTGTGGCGGGGCCACCACAAAATAACTCTTGAAGCCGCTTCAAGCTACTCCTTTCACAAGCTGTCGCGCGCTTCAGCTGTTTTTCTTTGCGGCGGCTTCTAGCTTTTTTTTTTTGAGGCATGTGTGCTGGGATAGTAAACGGTAATATGCCACATTTGAAGTCAGGCCAAATTAGGCCATTTTGCTGATGGCCAGTTAAAAATATAGAAGAACACGTAAACGGTTATGTCCATACTTGCCATTAAATAAATCATTAGCAAGTTCCCGTTAAATATATACACAATGATGGGCGGTACACTGGACATTTTCCGAAACGCCATAAATACTACAATAATCACAACATAACTGAGCGCTCATTCTAGTCGACAGTACAACTGAATTTGAAGACAAAACAAAATAAAAGTAAAATAAAGTTTGTTCAGACCTATGTGATATTCGCTACCCAGAGCGATAACGTTAAACGCGGTATGAAGTACCGCAGCTAGAGCGAAATGAGCGAAGCCCGTATCGCCATACCACCCAGTTAGACGGCACATTTTCGCTTACTTTGCGAAACGGTTTTCAAGGCAACGTCTGCGCGATAAATAGTTTCGCAAGTAAGTATTGCTACCCATAGCGGTACCGATATCCGCTTAGGACTACCGGATACCCACTTTGTTTTCGCTAACACTCTGGGTACGAATTCCGCGTAGGCCTGAATATGCCTTTAAATAGTACACACGAAACAAATCCATAACCAATGTCAGGAATAGAATAAACAATTTTTTATGAGAATAGCTTCTTAGTAAAATTTTCAATTTACAATTGAATCTAGTCACAGGATTAAAAAGCAAATGAAGACACACAATAGGCAGTCATCAATTAAAAAATACAAATAATTTAATTAAAATGAATTAAAAAAATAATGAAGGCATATAATTAATTAGTGATCTTTTAAAAGTAACTAAAATACGTTTGCACAAAAAATGGTTCCCAGCCTGCCCTTCTAAAATAAAATAATATTCGTTATTTTACAACCTTGAAAAAATATGCTAAAAACAAGACTGGACATTTCAAAGGGACATCTGGATTTGCACAAGACAACATTCCAAAAACGGACAAAACATTTTAAAATGTTTTTACACAACCAAAAAAAAAAATAATGAAAAAAAAATGTGGTCTAATTTCTAGACATCATAATCTTAATTTATACAAAATAAATGTCTTTCATTCTCCTGTATAATTTAGGTTCTACAAACAGTAAACAAACTACAGATCGGTAAAAATATTGATCAAATTAGGAATTAAATCCTATCAACATTATAAATGTCAAAATATTTGGTTCGTACTTGACCACTATCTCATCTGACGGTAAGCGATGTGGTCGATGATGGAGCACGTTTGCTTAGAAGTAACTTGTTAATCTGTTCACTCTCTTCTGAACTTCTGGTCCCTGATAACAACAAAGTGTTCCCAATCAAACAGGTTAGGAACCACAGACCTATACACCTTTTTCACTGTCTGTTCAACCGATTTTGACTTCTATTCCATAGGCATTAGGATGGTATTAAAAGCAAAAAAGTAGTTATGATACCAACTATTTATTGCGGCCGCCATTTGTCATGCCACTAATGCAATAAAGGTCAAAAGTGATTGGACGGACAATAAAAAAAGTTTGTTAAAATGTCTAATTTTGTTACAAATAGTACCATCATTAGTTACAATTGTTTGATTGAATGAGTATCATATCAGTGTTGATTTAACCTGTATTCCTATCAAACTTATCTGTAGAGTGTTTACTGTGTGTAAATTATGATATGAAATATAAATAATTATACTTTAACAACCATTCACTGTCATAATTAATGTTCCGTCTAAAAAGACAGATTTAGGCCATAAACAGAAGAGTCTATATGTCATTTCACATAGCCAAACACATACTCAGAAAAGAAATATCACTCAAATGGATTGAAATAGGCATTTTAAGTACGTAAGTATAAATAAATATATATATATGAAAAAGAACTACTACTGTGTAGCCAAACTGTGACAAACGTGCAAGAAATCTTGATTTTGGGGTAAAAAAAAAAACAAACTAGAGTTAAAAATGACGCTCAGTCAAATTACAACCGAGTTTTTAAACACAGCTGTGAGACGAAGCGCGCTGTTGTACTAATATTTAACTTAAATATCGTCGATCCCGCTTACTGGAACATTTCCAAATGAGCATATTAATTTCAATTAAAGAAGTCCTTCAGTGCTGCAGCGATGGAGGAAGTTATGTGATTTATCTTTAATATAATTCTATATAAATCTTCTGTACGTATGTTTGTCACCTAACTGTTAAACGGTTTGACCGATATAGAGATATATTTAAGTCCAGAAAGTCCACTGCAATCGGGTTTACAATTTTTTTGTGACGAATAGCCAGCTTTCGGACAGGACGTCTGTCGGAACAGTTAGTATTATTTAGTGATTTGAAAAGTCCGTTTACGGTTAAAGATATTGATTTCTCAAAAGAATTTCACATTCACTTACAGAGAAAAAAAAACATATTATGTAGTAAACAATGTTACATACCAGCAGGCGTAGATAAAGAAACAAAAAAAAAACAAACGTTTGATGTGTAATCGAATGTTATACTTAAAATCATAATATTTGGAGATGTTCTAGTAGGATCTCGGACCGACGATATGGCCACCGAAATTGACATGAGGTAACGTGTATTTTTATTTTCTTGATTTATTTTGCAAACAAATATGGCGTACCTACTGAGATTTAGATTTTGAGAAAATTAATAAGTTCTTAGTAGAGAAGACGTACTAAACCATAATTTCTTACAAAAATGAAATTATGATGTTCTCATGATTGTCATGCCCTGTTTGTTTACCAAATATGCCAAGTAAGAAAAATACACTATTGTATTTAAATAACTATCGGCCATCTTCGCTGGTCATAACCACATTTTTGGTTTTAACAATTGACATTTTAAATACTAAGAAACGAAAAACATTTCTTCATAGGCCGAACCATTTACTAATTTTCTATTACTCTAGAAGAATTTATAAAAGAAAGCTCAACTTAAAATATAAAAATGAAATTACTTATTGCCAAAATAGTTAACATTTTGCTATATTTGTTTTTCTTATTAGTACAAAATGGGAAGGTACAGATTTTAGTTATTGGCACTTGAGTCTTGGCAGGTCTTTGAGCAAAGTTTCTATTGTATATTGTTGTCTTTTACTGGTATTAAAGCAGTCAAATTAAATCAGAACTAAACATTCGAGTCAAAAGTCCAGACAACAAACGGATGGCGGAATATCATAAAAGTGATGAAGCAGGGAGGTCACGACCCTCAGCATTGAGGAATACGATGCAAGGAGGAGGCAAAAGTTGACCATAAGTTTTATGGCTAAATTATAAAAAATAACATCTTGTTACATTCATATTTCACTAGCCTCTGACGTCGGCTTCACCTACGTAAAAGTAGGTTTCTCCATACAAACTTTGGACCCCCGTTTTATCCCCTTAGGGGGTGAATTTTGAAAAATCCTTTTATATTCTTTGTATACATCATAAACTTCAATGCAAAATTACAGAGTTTTAGGTCCAAGGGTTTGAGCAGGCCGTTGAAGAGTTAATGAGTGAGTCAGGACTTTGACTTCTATTAGATTTTCTTTCAGATTAAAGTAAGAGACAACATTATGTTCTAGAATAACCGCATTCTCTTCTCTCCTATATAAGATAAACACTTTCGGTGACAAGAACATGCAACAATTCGTTTGTGGGTCCATAACCTGCCTCCCGAGTATGGTCACAATATCTTAACCACTCCGAACTTCGAACAAATGACTGCGGCAGTAATTCTTTTTAGGAATCATACACACGAATGCGTATTTTTTTAAGTATACGCAAGAAAACCAACTTCAGAGTGTTTAATATATTTTCACCGTACTGTAGCTTTTGTGGACTTATGATTAAGCCCAATATTCAAATAGCAAGTCCAACTCGGACCTATTATGGTACGATCAATATGCTCTTGGCATCGAAAGTATTATCTTGTGCCATGAAAAATATGGCGAGTATTAGCCACTCATAGAGTTTATCACGTGAAAAAATCTCACCAAAAAATCACTAGGTTTACATCCCTTCCCATACCTTACAACTTTGTACCAAAAAACATTACTCACACGCTTCGCTCAGCCGTGTCTCGCGAATGCTACCTCCGCTTGCCGCTGCAGTGTCACGCGGGAGTCTTGGCTTTCTTACCGAAAGGCAGGTGGATGCGTCGCTTTCGCGGTTTTGGGACTCCTTCGTCGTCCATTAGTGAGGAGTCTGTCGATTCCTCCTCGGGAGGTGTGTTGCTAGAGGGTGTTAGAGCGTCTAGAAGAGAGAAAAACAAAAACAGGCTATTATTATACCCGTGCGGTGTTGTGATAAAATGTTTTGATATGTTGAACATTTATGTTCGGCGAAACTAAACTTTTTTTTTTCGGTAATGTAACTTGAATATGAAAGTTTTACCAATCTTGTTTGATAATCTCTTAATTCAAAACCACTGAAATTTTCAACATGCAAAGAACAATAGCGTATTCGCGTGAAGGAAATATTGACTCATCGTTGTTACTCAACCTAACTACACCTCTTGACCAATTAGATCACAGTAAAATAAACGCCGACAGCCTTCACAATCGTCATATAGTCCGTGTTCCCTACTCTTGAACCTAAGTATGAATATGCCTTTACATTGGAGTTGCACTGATGAGTCACTATTTTCCTGAAGTGAATAGAGTTATAGAAACCTTCAGTCAAGGGCTTCTGCTTCGTAAAGGTGTTCCTAGGCGGCGGCCTGGGGTCGTCGTTGGCCAGCGCCACGACGTCGGTGCTGCGCGAGCGCACGATGGGCGCGCCCAGCGGCCGGCGCGGCGGCGGCAGCGGCGCGCCGCGCAGGGACGCGCGCAGCGCCGGCGTCGACAGGGAGTTCACCGCGCGGGACAGCTCCACCGCACGCGATAGTTCTCCTTCGTTTGACCAATTTACGCTACAAAACCAAAATTACTTTCGTTAATAATATAGGACCGGCGACCTGGTGAAGGTTGCGGGAATCCGATGGATGCGGGACGCACAGGATCAATCACTGTGACGACACTTGGGAGAGGCCTATGTCCAACAGTCGACGTCTGTCGGCTGAAATGATGCATCTAATATATGAAAATATCATGTATTCAGTATTTATTATCGAGGTCCATCTAATAACTGGCACATCTAGGTCTCACGCTTCCTCTCTAAGAGAGGAAATGGACCGTAATTTACCACACGGCTCCAGTACGGGTTGATGGGTGTCACAATGACCCTTTCCCGCCTCGAAAAGAATATTAAATTATCCCTCCCCGCTTCGGAAAGTATATTAAGTTATAAGGTCCCGCTGTAGTTTGTGGATCTTTTACAGTTGTTACAGAAGCCTGAAAATAAGCCATCACCTTACCCAAGCTTTTAACGTGATCCATTTGACTACCTGAAGAGAACTGTTAAACGGTCCATCCCTTTCATTTCCATCTTTATCAGTAATCGGAATAGGTAGGGCTGTTTACGTTCATTGACCGCAAACATTGATGTAAATATGGATATTCTACGGGATTCCAGCTGATACTACGGGAT
The DNA here is from genome assembly GCA_949319445.1 of Mythimna lalbum. Classification (NCBI taxonomy): domain Eukaryota; kingdom Metazoa; phylum Arthropoda; class Insecta; order Lepidoptera; family Noctuidae; genus Mythimna; species Mythimna lalbum. The sequence goes on along the minus strand of OX439357.1, from coordinate 8,930,215 downwards.
ATAATTGAATTTCATTATTTTTGTCAATATATTTATATGTATTTTTTTTAAAATGTAAGCCAATAAACGCATTATATGCAACGTTGTAAATTTTACGTAAACAGCACGCTTTAAAACTTTTTGCCAAGCGCGCGACGTTGCCGCTTTGTTGAGACGCGTACAGATACCGGCACGGATCTTCAGCGCTCGGCGTCAGTGGTGATCGCTGTGCGCATTGCATACATTGGCGAGCCAATTGTCGTCGTTGAACAAAAGAACCAACCAAATCCCGGGACTCGGGGAGTATCCACATTATTCTCACTTATGGCAAGTACATAAAACCGCCCTACCTATTCCGATCTCTGATCATTATATAGGGTGTATAGCTCCATCCCTCTTTCTCGCTCTTATGACTGCATTTTAACACGTCATGGCAAAACTGAGGCCTAACTGTACTGGTTCTCAAGTCTGCTATTACAATAGTGTCAGAATGGTCTATTAATGACTTCATAATTGTTGATTTTGACAAGTTTTGGTAATCTACTAATATAATGGCGTCATAATGACTTTCCAATAGTGTGGTTGACACTTCATTGAATGAAGTGGCTTAAAATGGTAATCTCGTACATAATGACAAATGAATATCTGACGTATGCGGTAATTTGCAAAACTTTTGACAGTTGTTTTGATCAGTGACCTACCATTAGAACGTTATGCGTTATTGTGCAGTTATTGGTTTTAATAAGCTCGATATTGTCATTCTACCATCACTCTATTACGAGACCATCGACCGATCAATGATCGATCATTATGATTTAGCAGATTACGAACTTTTAGCAAAATGACAATTGGATCGTGTTGGAATGACGAATTTATAAAAATAGCAGACTCGAGCCCCTGGGTTGTAGAGGTCAGACCTTCCAGATCCAGATTCTTGTAAATTACTGGGAAAAAAGGATAGATAGATTGATTACTTACTTATCACCCCCTAAAATGAACTGCACTTGATCCTTGTTCCTCTCGTCAGTGGGACTCTTGCGCAGGTCGTTGTACGACGCTCGAGCGCGGTACTCTTCTAACGCCGCTCTCTTGTCTTCCGCTCTTCGCTCGATTCGCTCGTCTTGACGTCGCTCCCGAGCTTCTTGAGCTAAGCGCTCTTCGAGCTGTAATCTGAGGAATTAAATTGTCTTAGAAAAATAAGGCTCGACTCAAACTAGCTAAGATTCTTACCATGGGCGTAGCTACCACCGTATCTGCCGTATCAATTATACGGGGCTCCCAAGCTACAGGGGCCCTGACTTAGGCCAAAATTTGTAACATGTAATCTCAAATTCTCATGGACAGGAATGCTCGCACCTCCACGCACGCACGCTCCTTTCTTTTTAGCGTTTTCTACATACAAGACGATAAATTAAAAACACAATCAATTTTAGCACGTCCTAATAAGTGATCCAAAAAATGAGCTCATTTTCATTATAAAACCTCTCAAGGCACTATATCTATATTAGTAGAAGCTATTTGGTACAAAGAAAAACAAACTTTCAAATATATTTGATACGGGGCCCCTGAGGGCCTAGCTACGCCACTGATTCTTACTTTACTGCACATTTCTGAAATAAACAGATTTGGACGGGACTTTTACTAACAGATACTTTAAATATGTATAACAAATAATTTTACTCGCTCGAGAGTAATCGCTACACCCCCTAAATAAGGGGCGTGGCAGGCGAGATCAGGGCTTCGCCCTCTGCTCGCAGCTTTAGGTGCCACCCGCTATGACGGGTACTTCACGTGGTGCCTATATAGACGTGATGTCACTGTTTGTGTACAGTGAGTGTCACGGCGCTATTTATGTAATAGCGCCGTTTCTTCGCGACCGGCGACTTCGCGGCGGTCCGTCCCCGCCGGGTGGGTAATTTTACTCGAAACAAGATTTATGTTCTTATATTCCTCGCGAAAGTAGTACGAAGTCGCGGGTAACAGTTGATAATAATAAACAACAAAAGCAAAATTATCAAAATTAGTTCAGTAATTCACTCGTGATGACATGATAATACACTCGTGTATGGAGTACTGTTTTCATTTTTGGGATGGATCTGCCAAATACCAGCTTGATGCGCTAGAGTCGATTGAGAGGCGAGCCAAGAGAATCATCGGCAATGATGCACTTGTGGAGTCGAAACTCCAAAGCCTTGAGCATCGCCGCCGAGTTGCTAGTCTGTCGGTTTTCTATCACTGTGCGAGTGTGCACTGGAATTGCACAATCTAATTCCGCCAAGTCCGTTCCATCATCGGACCACAAGACGTACGGCGTTGCGTCACCGGTACATGGTTGACATCGCACCCATACGCACAAAGCGTTTTGGGAACACATTTATTGTGCGTACAGCCAAGGAGTGGAATTCCCTGCCGGAGTCTGTGTTTCCTGATAGCTACAACTTGGGGGTCTTTAAGTCAAGAGTGAATAGGTTACTTCTAGGCAAGCGTGCTCCATCGTCGACCACATCATCGCTTACCATCAGGTGAGATGGTGGTCAAACGCGAGCCTACCAATAAAAAAAAAAAAAAATGAGCAACTGAAACAAGGATTAGGTAGCGAGGAAAGGAGGAGCAGTGGTAAATGTCCCGAATTACAAGTTGTAGGTCACGGGTTTAACCCAGCCAGGCGCATTACTTTGTGTAATTTAATTCATCACCACTGCTCTTAAAACGATGAAGGAAAACATCGTGAGGAAACCGGCATGTCCTCGAACTAAAAATTCGAAGACATGTGATAACCCGCACTGGGCCCGCGTGGTGGATTACGGTCCATACCCTCTCCTATAGAGGCCTGAGTGGTGAAGTGGGAACATTATAAGGCCGAGTATGACTATGATAGATAACTCACCTAGCCTCTGCGAGTCTGAGATCTAAGGGGTAGTGTGGGGCGTCTGCTTCGCTACCTGAGGAGTCCTCGCGCCACAGGAAGTTATCAGCCACTGTAACGACCACGACACATGTAATAATCACAACTAATTTCATTAAAAACAAGCAAATAGTCCCCCATACACCATATTAATTTTCGATGTCACCGGCTTATTGTAAATACCGTTAGTTTATGATAAATCGCGTGAGATCGTTTTTGTCTAGAACACGCGGATATATTGTGAACTATAGAAGTTATTGTATTTCAAATTATCCGTTTACAATGTATGAGATTTTACCATCTAGTCAAGATATATTACAATCTGCCGGTGTTTGCAATAATCCAGTGACATCACCATCTTTTAATAAGGTAAAGCTTGAATTACCGATGAAAGCATGTATGAAATAATATCGTAATACATTCTACAATAAAAAGCATAAAATATTGATACATGACAATCTCTTACCTGTAAAGTGCCAAAGAATAAAAATGTTGCCATAAAAACACTGATAAAAGCATCTAGTATAAATCTATGTACTGGAAAATCCTTGCAACACTGATGGAAGCCGGGAAGGGTATGGCGGCAAAATAAAACAAAATCACAATCGTCAAAAGCTTTCAAACGTGCATAGAGTTTCAAGTCATTTGTTCAGAATCGACTAAAATAATCTACTAACATTCGTCAAGCTGGGTACATTACAAGCATTAATTAATTCAAGCCAAATTATCATCATCATAATTTTGATATAAATAAATAAGCTATTGCGAATATTATTAACTGCTGTCATTGACGCCTAACCAACTGTAATTGCATTTTTTTTTAATTAAAATAAAAGTTTAGTACATTTTTACTTGCGTGCGAAGATTTGCTTTAAGCTTAAAACTAAATGAGACTACTCTGTATGTGACATTAGTTAACAAACATGCATAGGGAGAGAAAAATGAAAGAAAAACCCACACCACTAGGAGATATTATATACAAAAATTACATTTATTACTTCATACATGCTTTACTTATCTGGGAGCATTTTATAAAAAAAGATTTTATAAATCGTCTATCTTTAAATCAGCCTGAAAGCTTCCTACCGATTGTGACGATAAAATTTTCAAAAATACGATTTATTAAAATCAAAATACATACATAAAACTGTTACTTAGAAACTATAATAATAAATAACATTGTTTTTTAAAATTATTATTAATGTCACCGTTATGAAACATTTAAGATCTACGTCAGGAACTCGACTAACAAACTCGATTGTCTATCGATAAATCGTATAAACATATCGATGGAAGATGAACTAGATATTATGATTGTTAAATGAATCGATAAGGTAAAATATATTGTAAACATATTAAACTGTCTATAAACAATTCGATGGGAAAATCGATGTTCACAATATGTTTAATAATAATATTATAATATACGATTAATTTAAGTAAAAATTACAAAACGATTTATTTATGACATTAAAAAATCGACTAAAATATCTATATCGATAAATTAATCGTTTCATTTAAGTACAAATAACAATTTCTGCTTATTTGTTATATAATTTGAGCACAGTTCAAATAGCTACTTCAATGCTAAAAAGGTAACTTTTCAAGTTATCACTTTACAAGGAAACTCCTTGGTTACTTGTATTTATACTAATTAATATTATCACATCGCTTCGAGAACAAGTTTATACAATTCAGTTTGGAGTTTTAGGTGTACATTAAAAATCATCCATTATGATTTTGTACATTTAATTGTTGGAAAACATGGTCATGCAAAGAAGTTTATATTTCTTTAAGCATGTTAATCTGACAATTTGCGTAATACAAGAAAACCAGGCAAAATATGTTAAAATTGTCTGCCGCCAAAGCATTCAAATAAATATTTTAATGACTATTCTAATACTTTAAAACATTATTCTTAGAAGTAATAGCCGCATTTGAAGTGGACATTGAAAAATCGCAATTATTGAAGTTCTTATGGAACTGATTTGTGCGAAAGGGAGAGCGAATAAGCCTTTTAATTAAAATAATAACGTTTATACGAGTAACACTCGGTTTTTGTAAGGCCGATTAAGACTATAGTTGTTTCGTTTTAGCATGGCATTAGCAGTCTTCGTAAAATAAACCAAAACTGTAACAACACGATTCCAGATCATAGTACATTCTAATTGAGAACACTTTTATTTCCGTTTCTGAAATTCAGTATGTCAATAAATGTACGTCAACGGTAAACGTCATGCTATATCGCAACGACTATAATAAATCTCATGTCGCATCTTTAGTAAGCTATTGGTGATTGGCAGTCGAGAGTACCAACAGCCAATGAAATCACTCAATGAGATTTGACCACAGATTAAAATAGGACAAGCCTTCAAAACCAGGGCAAAGGCATTTATTAGACGTCTTTGTAAGAAAGGCATTTTATTTACAAATCTCTATTCTCTTTCAAAAACCGCTATCGCTAACAAGACTTATTATGAAGTGTTTATCGATTTAAATACACGGAAATGTCTTGAGATTCAAATGAAAACTATTGTCAGTCAGAGATTATGGTATATTTTTTTTAAAACACTTCATAGCAAGATTTCGAAAATACGTTTGATAAACTAAATGCAAAACAAAAATGTCTAACGAAATATGTCTTTTGGCAACTTTTATATAAAAGTGTACTCTAGGCTTAAAACAGTTTGTTTCATACAATCGTTCAACATCGCAGTACCCAACAAATGTTTATCGATTTTTAGTTTATTTCGATAAACAAAATTTACTAACTTCGATAACTCAAAAAACTCGATATCGATACAGTAGTGTAGTTCGGAAGTCGAACGATTGAACAAAATCAAATGATTGAAAACAGGTGCGTTCATAGTGTTGTGTGTAGTCAAAAACTAGATTTTTGTTTTAATTATTTTGTTTTCTACTAACGATACAGGTTATCGAAATGTGAGGGTTTGACAAAAAATAATTATAAGTACAGGGCCTCAAATGTGGATACAAATCTTCTGAATTCTTCGCTTGTGATCCTGTGATAGATTTTGGGTCTGATTATTTATTACTCCATAGGTATGGTACTGAGTTGACGGCTCATAAAAATGCTTGGAGAAAGAAAACATACTAAGCCAATCCCAAATAAGGAATAAGGATAAGAGTCTCATTCCGCTGGACTGGTGTGGTAGATTAGAGCCCGCCTCTTTAGGAGTCAGGGGTCTTGTATCCTAGTAGTGAACATATTAGGTTGAATTGTTCTTCGTAGCCATTGTTAAGTTTAAGGGCCTGTGCACACCAGTTTTTAAACACGCCATTAACGCGCGTTTTTAGCGATACAGACGCGATACGCGAGTCAGACGCAGCCTGTAGACCTTTAATAGGACAAAAGCGCGCCGTCGGCACCCGTTTCCTAAAACGAACGTGGTGTGCGTAAATAATATTAATGTTTGCCCTAATTTCAGCTACGCTAACTATAATATTGATGTTTATACGAGTATTATACATCTTCCTCATGTATCAACACTCTCTATTGGGGAAAACCGCATGAAAATTAGTTCCGTAATTTTTAAGTTTATCGCGAAAAGATCCACAGACGCGGTGAGGGACTTTATTTTAAAATATGTTATATTATATGGAAAATGACGTCGTTTGACGTTTGTCCTCCTCACACTAAGGTTCCCTGTACTGTAAGTGCTGCCTCCCACGACACAACAACACCACAAACGCACCTGTTTGACCGTTAGCTCGCTTACTCAACGTGTTCGTGGAAGAGGGACATCTCATCGCAGTTCTTACCTGAGCCGCAAATGGACGCGTCGTCGCCGATGCTTAGGTCGTCTTGAGAGCTACTGATGCGACCTGTAAACAGAAGGGAGTGAAAACTTTTTGGACCAGTGACCATAAAAGACCAAACAAAAAAGAAGGGTATTTGAAAAAAAAAAACTTAAATTTTCAAATACCCTCTTTTCCAAGTTTTGTCTCCTTAATAACACGCTTTTTTTATTTTAATAAGTACCTACAGTGACACACTACAGGCTAAGACAATCAGCTCAGTTAAGACAACATACAGACTTTTTGATTAAATGTGTCATATATCGCTCACCTACAGTGCGTTTCACTTAAGACGTTCCTTTGGCGTAATGTTGGCTCCCCTGTCTGTCTACATAAAAAAAAGAGTTGCCTACTCTACCAAAATTGTTCCCCGAAATGCGCAACGAAATCGATTTTAACGGTAGTTGCAGCACGTTTTGGAGAATTATGAGGGGAATGGGACTTTATTTAAAAAAAGCAGGTCTAAAGGACGTTGTTATAGAAAGATACGAAATTGTGGCTTGGCGTTTTCGGTATTTGAAAGAATTGCAAGACAATCGGAATGGAGCCCAGTGCCCTATACTTTATTCAAAAATAGTAAAAAGAAAAACAAAAAAAAAACGCAATTGTTAAAAGTAACGAAATATAAGTTAATCTCCCTAATATTAAGTAATTTAATTGCTAAAAATATTGCAACACTGTTTTTCCGTATTGCCAACATTACGGCAAAGGAACGTCTTAAGTGAAACGCACTGTAGCAATATTTTGGCAATATATGTCACGCGAATTTCAACACACTGTATCGTCTTATTTTTTATTTACGTAAGATAAAATACTTGTGTACGAATTCGTTTCTAAGTAAGCAGACGGATGAATTACCATTATTTAAGAATGTGTCTTATTTAGTCACGTTAAACTTACATTAATGAACAAAATGTTCCCCAACATTTTTTTTTCTTATTATTGATAGGCTTGCGTTTGACCACCATCTCACCTAATGCACGCATGGAGCACGCTTGCCTAGAAGTAACCTATTCACTCTTGACAAAACGCTGTCAAATTACCCAACAGTATGTTGTGCGTCACGTACATGCGTTGTATAATGTTAGGGGACAAGTTACGGAACACTGGGCAACGTTACGCCGCGTTCACGACCATGCCGCAGTGAGCGGTAGCTTAGCGTAGGGCGGCGAGCGGTAAGATGAAAATTATTGAAGCATGCCACAAGACGCGGCTCATGAAGCCCCGCACCCGCTTACCGATGCCTCCCCGTTCGCAGCTAAGATCGTAGTCGAGAGGTTTGCGCGTCATGTTGGGGGACATTTTGTCCCCTAATGTATCTGAGGCTTTAGTATGGACTTCTAGAGAGAATAAAGTAATGTTACCTCGTCCTGTAGGTCGTCCGTTAGCGTTCCTGTAGAGCGCAGTCTCGAGGTACTGCAGTCCATTGTTGTTGATGATGTTGAACCCGCAAAGACGCTCGATCTGTTTCCACCTGTGCATTCGCTCCTGGAATACATATTGTGTCATTATGTTTAGGATTTAATTAATACTAGCTGTTACTCTACTACACCACCTCCTTCGCAAGAAGTTCAAGAACATAAGGTAAACTCCTTTTTTGGGGGGGCAATGGTCAAATTTTATATTGATCATAAAAATCCATTTCGAGGGGGGAGGGGCGGGACCCCTAGAATTAAGACTTCTTTTCGCAGGAACATAAAAAATAACACTAGCTAGCCCAGTAAAAGTCCCGTTTGAATTACAGTTTCCGTAACATCAGCTATCCGTCAGTGAGAATGCCGTCTAAATCGGTTTAGATTAACCGGAACAAACAGACAGACGGACCGAGGTTTAAAAAAATGCATTTTTGTTATAAGTTGGTATCGAATAAAATTTGAAAAATGTTTTTGATTATTTAGTAAAATTCTTTTTTTTTTTTAGCCTAGACGGCCCGAGAGAAGAATGTCTGGAAGGACTTGGGGACAGTCATCATCATCATCATTTCAGCCGATACACGTCCACTGTTGTAAATAAGCCTCCCCCAAGCGTCGCCACAACGAACGTTCCTGTGCGTCTCGCATCCATCGGTTTCCCGCAACCTTTACCAGGTTATTAGGCCTTCCAACACTGCGTCTTCCGATACGCGGTCACCACTCCAGAACCTTTCGGCCCCAACGGCCATCTGTTCTGCGAGCAATGTGCCCTCCCATTGGACAGTAATGGTTAGGAAAAAAAGAAAAATAAATGTTATTTTAATATTATAGATACTTAAATACCTGTAATTCCTGCGTGACTTCGTTGAGCGCCGTGCGAGCCTCCACGATGGAGCGATCCACGTCGTCGATGGACTTGCCGTGCGTCGACACGAACGCGCCCACCAGACTAGATCGCTTCTTGCGTAATTTCTCGCACTAAAAGGAAGAATTGAAGGGCAATAGTTATTTTTTCGTCACATAAATAGAACGTGGAACATAACACGCCGTCGAAACTAAACCAACGTGGCAATTTATAGTAGTGCCTCCTGACGTAATTTTTTAAAGATATTTTTTTTAATTATTGATATGCTCGCGTTTGACCACCATCTCACATGATGGTAAGCGATGATGTGGTCGACGATGGACCACGCTTGCCTAGAAGTAACCTATTCACTCTTTACTTAAAGACCCCCAAGTTGCAGCTATCCGGAAACACAGACTCCGGCAGGGAATTCCACTCCTTGGCTGTACGCATAATAAATGTGCTCCCAAAACGCTTTGTGCGTATGGGATGTCTATCATGTACCGGTGACGCAACGCCGTACGTCTTGGGGTCCGATGATCGAAATTTTTGACTTTGACAGTTAGGAGTTGTTGGTCGTCGATATCTCTGGTGAAACATATGTCTTTTGATTTTCGTGTGATACTTACAGCGTCTCTCGCTTGCTGTAGCTGCAAGTCGGCCTGTTGCTTCTTCCGCAGGTACGCCCTGTTCTCCACCTCGTGCGTCAGTTGCAGCCACTGCTGTAGTCCGGGAGGGGGCGCCCAGCATCTGTCCTCTAACTCGCCCTCGGCGCGACGGAGCTCGGCGCGTAGCATCTAAGGACAAGGTCGTGAAAAGGTATAGAACTTGAAACTTTGAGAATATAAATCCATCTCTAAATTATATACGTCTATACACCTAGCTGTACACCAGTTCTTAATGCTCGCTATGACCTGCCGTGACCTGTTTTGTACTTATTGTCGGTGGTGTCCAACTTTAGACCTTTTTTTAAATAATTTTGTGAAAAAATATAGCATGGTGTAATAAAAATTATCGGAATCGATTCAGTTACTGATTCTGAACAAACTATATTCAGGTTTCACATATCAACATAATATAATAAAGAGGTAAAGTTTTTTTTTTGTTTTTAAGTTTGTAGGAGGTATATATATACCATACTTCCGGGATAAAAAAGCATCCTATGGTCTACCCATGGGCAGAATTCAATCCGTTTAGCTGTTTAAGTCAGAAGAAGTAAAAAACATACACACATAAATATAAACATTCACCTTTATAAAATTACTAGCTTCTGTCAGCGGCTTTGCCCGCGTGAATGTAAAAAATTGTCCCAAGGGAACATACTCCCGGGATAAAAAGTATCCTATGAGCTATTGCTATTATAGTATGTATGTTAGTAACTTCTTCATGTTTGAACGCCTGAACGGATTTAATCAAACTTGATACACAGGCAGACTACCTATGTCCTGGAATATCACATAGAATACTTTTTATCCCGGGAGTGATATTTTTTTTTACAATTGTAGCGACATCTATGACGCCACATAAGAACTACGAAGAAAGTACGAAATCCTGCATCGCGCAATCAAAGTTCTCCGCGCGATTTGAATATATACGACAGCCCGACATCAACTATCGGGCAGTCGCCCACCAGACTATAACATCCTGTCTGGTCGGAGGATCCTCCCTTTTCTAAGGAGGTTTGCGGGACTTTACACTCTGTTCCGCCTACCTCAAACAATCAAGTGGGCGAAGCCACTCGCAACAACTAGTACTTCATAAAATAAACTAAAGAACCCTCACTAGTAATGACATCAAACATCACGATTGCGTACAACATGGCAGCGATACAAAATAAATTCTTCAAGTCATCACATTAGCACAAAGCGGTGTATAATTATGGTGGCGGCATCATCATTATTTTACACCGTTTTGTACTAAAATCACTTGTAATAAATTGCACTTCCAATTCTTTGGGTTGAATAAAATGACGAGTTACTTTTGATGAAAATCTTAGGTAAACAAACACATTACACACATTTAACCGTCAAATAGAGATGTCCGTCAATAAGATGCATCTCGATGAGCAGATAGATTGTAATTACATATTTGCATCTGGCATGCAGTTCAAATCCCTATGGTTCCTTATCATCATCATCATTTCAGCCGAAAGACGTCCACTGCTGGAAAAAGGCCTCCCCTAAGTGCCGCCACAATGAACGGTCCTGTGCGGCTCGCAACCATCGAATTTCCGCAACCCTTACCAGGTCATCAGCCCATATTGTAGGAGGCCTTCCAACGCTACGTCTTCCGGTACGTGGTGGCCATTCCAGAACCTTTCGACCCCAACGGCCATCTATTCTGCGAGCAATGTGCCCTGCCCATTGCCACTTAAGTTTGGCAATTCTTCGTGCTATGTCGGTAACCTTGGTTCTGCGGATATCCTCATTACTGATTCGATCACGCAAAGAAACTTCCCTTTCCATTGTCCTTTGGGTGACTTTAAGCCTTCTGATGAGGCCCATTGTAAGCGACCACGTTTCAGAGCGATATGTCATCACTGGCAAGGCAACAAACACTGGTCATAGGCTTTCGTCTTGAGACACTGTGGTATGTTGGACGAGAAGATACCGCGCAGCTTCCCGAACGCTGGCCAGCCGAGTCGGATTCGATGATTGACTACCCAACTGGACCGTCTGTCCCAGATAAACGTAGTCGTCCACAACTTCGAATGTAGAGTTTCCGATCTTGATAGGAGTGGGTGCTACATGGCTGTTTACCATGACTTTGGTTTTGTTCATGATCATTTTAAGTCCCACTCTTTCGGAATGTATGGTTCCCATCTATCACTTTCTCAGAATTCACAACAGGATGTTTTAAAACCGCCTCCGAAAGGGGATTTCTCAATAGGCACCTAGGCAATTAAACCTGCGTGCACCGCACTGTTTGGCTAATATTTTACCAGCGCTTGCGCAAAACTTATGTAGTCGTTAGCTTACTCTACGAAGTAGATGAAAATAAAACATGGTAAACCCACCTCGATCTCCGCCTTCAGCTGCGTCACTTCAAGGTCTGACGACGCAGAGTTCAACATCGGTGTGTCACCTGCCTCTCTTAGTTTCTTCTCCAAATTCTTCTTTTCTGTTGTCACGTTTTCCTAGAAATGTTTAATAGGACAAATTATTAGAGATAATACTAAACTATGTATTGACATAGGCAAGAGGGTGGACATAATATAATAATATGTAGATGAATGGAGAGGGAGTGGAAGGCCGAAGAAAAGATGGATGGATTGTGTAAGGAGTGATATGAAAGAAAAAGGAGTTAGTGATAGTATGACGGGTGACAGGACAGAATGGCAGAAAAAAACGTGTTGCGCCGATCCCAAGTAGTATGGGCAGGAAGAATAGTTTCTTAAATCTGTTAGATGCAAGAAGAGGCCTACCAGGAGCTTTTATCGCAATCCATTTGGCAACCTAAACTGAACTGTTAAGGGATGGAGCTGTATAAGGTGTATAATTAAATCCCTCTTTCTCGCTCGCACGACTGGCATTTTAACACGTCATGGCAATCCCCAGGACGGGTTGTTGTGGCGATACGTGATACGTGGCTCAACACGATAATTCTAATACTTCAATCCACGTTCGATCGTATTTCTTGACAGTCATCATCTTCCTGCCCACAGAAAAAATGAAAGAGTTTAGAAAGGAAATACTTTTGACGACGATTTGTACTACAACGAGTGTCGCCGCTTGTCTCCTACCGTTTAACTCCACTACAGGCCATAAACCTCACCAACCGTCTTCCCACGTTGTCGTCGTGGTGGGGCTTGCGTGTCTCTGTGATCTTGAGGGCTATGCCAGTGCCATAAGAGCTACTCAAGCCGGAAAGCTTCAAGTGAGAGACCAGACCAAGATAGCGAACGTGTTATTGGGGACCCTACCCCACAACCCACCAAAAAGGCAAAGCTGTGTTCAGCAACAATATGAGCACGAGTAGTAAAGAAAATACTACCTACCCCAGGAGGGTTCCTGCATGTAGGAGAATCCCTCCCCGAGCGGCTACCCCACATTACGAACGCGCATTACCCAACTAACAGACCACGCACACTTAGATCGCAAGTTTAGTATTAGTAGTTGAATTATGAGCATTGCCCTAATTTTGTGGCACGCCTGTCCCAAGGCCATTCTGACCTCTTTCATCTGTTCTGTGTTTCTGCACTTGCCGTGTTATTTGGGGTCATCACAACACGTTTTTGTCTTCCATTCTATTGTCACCCGTCATGCTATCATTAACTCATACCCCCTCATCAACGTTGCCATAAATGATGTTCCAATGACGCAAATTGTCGCAATGAAGATTTACATTAATTAGCAACATTGATGAGACACAAATAAGGTCGTCGTGGACTATTAGTTAACGGCAGTAAATTAACGTGTCTGTGACAATCTATTTTATTTCTCAAATGTCACATGATACTTGATGATACCGCATAGAGAAAACGCCTCAAATGCCAGCCTAACGGTCCATTCACGACCTTAGCGCGGCGAGCGGCAGCGGCGTGCGGGGCGGCGAGCGTTAAAAACAAATGTATGAAAATGTTTGAAGCACGCCACGAGTCGCCGCTCATAGCGAAAATGCGCGCGGTTTTGTCAGAGCGAATATCTGCAGCGGCGCGCGGTGCGGCGAGCGGCAAGATCAAAAGTACAAGCGAATGAGCACGACGCCACGAAACAGAGCGGCGCGTTTGGCGGCGTGGATAGCGGTGTAGGTGTGACGGAGTCGGCGCCGAACTCGTATACAAAAAATTTTAGACAATTTTGTGGCGGTAATAGATACCGAGGCGCTTATTACTGAAATTTTAAATCGACCCCCTATATGGATGTCAAAACATCCCCAACATAAATATAAAAACGTTATAAAAAGGCTGTGGGAAGAAATAAAACAATGTTTTCCGGAATATGATGGTAAGTTTAATTTAAATTGATAACATAATAACGTAGTATCAGCTACCATAATTATATTGTCTGTACACAGAAGGGATAATTTTGATAACGCCATAATTTTGAGCACGTCCCGACTACCTAAATACGTCCACCTCGGCCGCTGCCGCTCGCCGCTACTGAGGGTACGTGGCGTGTAAAACGCACCTCTTGCCGCCGCCGCGCCGCCTGCCGCGCCGCGCGCCGCTAAGACCGAAGTCGTGAACGCGCCGCTCTGTTTCGTGGCGTCGTGCTCATTCGCTTGTACTTTTGATCTCTCCGCTCGCCGCACCACGCGCCGCTGCAGTTATTCGCTCTGACAAAACCGCGCGCATTTTCGCTATGAGCGGCGACTCGTGGCGTGCTTCGAACATTTTCATACATTTGTTTTTAACGCTCGCCGCCCTGCACGCCGCTGCCGCTCGCCGCGCTGAGGTCGTGAATGGGCCGTAAAGGCCTATTACACTACGCGTTATTAAGCACACAATATTCATACTCGTTTTATTTTTCAATTCGAGTAGGACAGTGTGACCCTTATTACACTACGCGTACGCGACATCAACTAAGACTATCTGAATATCGAGTGGAGTAATAGGCCCTTAACGACCTGATCACGACTTCGGTCTTAGAGGTGCGGCTTGCGGGGCAGCATTGGTAAGCGGAAGCGCGGCGCTATGAGGAGTGGCGTGCTTCAAACATTTTCATACTTTTGATTTTACCGCTCGCCGCCCCACGCTTAGCTACCGCTCGCAGCGGCAAGGTCGTCAACGAGCCAGAACTACTTTGATGAACGAACTATTCTGATGATGGATTGGAAACGTAAGGTGTTTAGAGAGAGGAGATAAGCGCTTGATCCAATAAACCACATACATAAGATCATTTTAGCAACTAATTAGTGACAGACTTATCAGTTATTCATTTAAAGGTCAAATTAATCAGCTAAAATATCTTCAGAGCACATGTATATCTGTAGGCATCGTAACGTTACGGGCAAAGTTACGTGTGATGTGAATTTAGATTGTGCTTGCCTAGAATTTACACTTGTCTAGCATTTCTACAATCTGCCTATCTTTAAAGGTGTTTTTAATATCGTGCGGATTTCATCACGCATGCGGGACACATGCATAACCCCCGCAAATGCGTGGAATACGGACGCGGGATGCGTTTTTTGCATTTTGAAATTTTCTGTATGCGGAGCAAATCCGCATATGAGATGAAATCAGCACGATATTAAAAACATCTTTAGTCAAAAGTCAACAGGTCGCTTCTCTAAGCAAGCGTGCTCTCATCGACCACATCGTCGCTTCTCGTCTTCCATCAGGTGAGATAGTGGCCAAGCATGAGCCTATCAATAATGATAATAAAAAAACAAGGGACCAACTTACTTGTTCCAAACGCGCTTTCTCCAGTTCCTTCTGCATATCGTTCAGCGCCATCTCCGCCTTCCGCAGCTGTTCCATGTCGCGCAGCATGCGCTGGACCTGGTGACGGCTGGCGCGACCCGCCCGCAGCGCCGCCCATCCGCCCACCACCGCGCCCAGCAGTAAGGACGCAAGGAGCCAGTCCTTCCATCTACTGCCTTCTGGAAAAAAAGCAACAGCGAGCAGGGGTTTAGAATAATGGTGATTTATATATTGAAACATTATGTTTAAGTAAAAGCGATACTCTGTACTAAGGCGACTTAATATTTTAGCTATTTTGTACCAGTCAATCTTAGGGTTCTAGAAACGCGTAAATTAATGACAAACCTATTGGGGCTTGCTTGCGGACTGTGAATCGCATCTAACTCTGCGTCGATGCAGGCGCCAGAGTGAAAAAGGATTTGCGGTGGCATCGCAACTGTGTATCGAGATTCAATCGCAGGGGCAAAAAGTCGAAGAACTCCTTCGAAACGGTTAAAAAACCATGTATACGTCTCAGACAGCATCAACGCTACTACTAGATTTATTGGGAACCCTAACTGATTCACAAGCGTCTTACGTAATTTGTCAATTAAAAAGGATCGATATCCTGAAACCACATTATTATGGACGTGCTATCGGACATGGAGAGGCCGATCTCAGTTTCACACGGTCGTTCTACGATCTGTAAAACGTCATTGTTCTAGGGTGATCTAGAATCCCAGTTCAATAGTACTAACCCTATTGTAATACGAATTTATAAAGAATTAGGTACAACATATGGTATTGAGAATGTTGAGGATAAGGTGAGAAATGAGTATATTAGAGGAAGTTTGAAAGTGATAGAAAAGTTAACAGAATCTTTTGTCTTGGCATGGCCATGTGAAGAGGAGGGATGAAACGCTGGAAATGTTGTTAAAATATTTATGATTATACACACATGTAGATAGATGGAGAGGAAGAGGAATGCCAAAGAAAAGATAGATGGATTGTGTGAAGAGTGATAAGAAAAGAGAGTTAGTGGTTGCGTGACGGGTGACAGAAAAGTGTGGAAGAAAAAAACATGTTGTGCCGACCCTAAATAAAACGGGACAAGGGCAAGAAGATGATGATGTCTTAAAACATGTTATTAAGTATTTAATAGTACATTGTTACACTAGGGGTGAAAGTTACTTATTTCGTCCCGAGAAGGAGTTGGCGGCCGAGCGCAGCGAGGTCGCTAATTCGAGGGCCTAAATAAGTAACTTTAACCCCTAGTGTGATACTTTTCAGCCCGCTCCTCAGGCAAGTTCAGACCTACTTTCAGAGTATGAGTAATGAAAAATCATTTTTCAAAGTATATTCGATACCTTCTTATAATATTTTAAACCTTGGTCCGTTTATCTGTTTCTTTCCGTTTATTCTGACCCCAAGTAATATGAGACAAGGGCCAGGAGATGATGGTAGATAAAAGGTATAAATATCTTCTAAAACCTTTTAATAAAAAATAAAAAAAACCGACTTAACTAAAAAATTGACTTGAATTTGAGGCTTTCGATGTCGACAAGATCCCATTATCAGATCCCAACTTGGTGACTATGGGACTATTTGGGAAGTATACCCTTTTCAACAAAAAAATAATTTTTCAGATCGGTTGGCAAGCGACGAAGTTATTCGCGAACAAACATAAAAAAAATACAAACATCAGAAGTCGGTTAAAAAGTGGGCCTTTTCCATACCAAAATAATTTAATTTTTAGTGATTCAGTCAAAAAACGGCATATCGCTAGTGGAAGGCAAATTGACGAATACTACTTGTTAGACATTTAAGACAACTAGACAATACCTGACGGATAGGAAGACGGCTGAAGACAAATTAATGTAACTGATATAAGTAACCTTATCTTATTAGAACTGCTAATTGAATTAAACTGTTAAGTCCTTATCTAGGACGATCTAGGTTTACAACTGGCGCCAGTCGGAGTAGGTATCTACTTTTTCAGTCTGAAAACCGGGCGTTTTCAATTAATTCCTGTAGAGCGATAGGAAGGTACAAAAATATAACGGGCTTTAGTCATAGTGTTACCAATAAATCCTAAAATCTTAGCCTTATACCAATTTCAATACTGGTACCATCATCATTTTCCTGCCCTTGTCCTGTGTTATTTGGAATCGGACCAACGTCTTTTCCTTCCATTCTGTCCTGTCACTCGTCACGCTATCACTAACTCCTTTTTCTTTCATATAACTTCTCACACAATCTATCCATCTTTTCTTTGGAGTTATGAGTCTACATGTGGATACATGTAGACTCATAACTCTTTTAGCAACATGCGTTTTATCCCTCCTCTTTACATAACGATACTAAGACAAACGATTTAATTTCAACTTTTAAGTCACTGGCGCCACATTCAGGACTTTCCCTAATATACTCATTTCTCACTTAATCCATTCTCGTCACTCCACACATCCACCTTAACATTCTCATCTCCGCTACATGCAATCTTTTTTCAACAAGTGGTTGGCCTTTCCTATGATTATGCATACATAAGAAGATATTTAAGTTAACCCCTACATCTGTCAATCATTATGAAAAACCCAGCCAACGATATTATAAAATGTCTTGGTATATTCTGATCTGTCTTTATAATATTCAGGAAATTTTAAAAATCCTCAAAACTGGACTGACCCTGTGTGGTCTCATATTATCACTTGATATACTCCCTACTAAAATCGTCGATGAGGCATGCTACAAATTAATCAACGCGATTGATGATGACATGTGACATTATAACACTCGTTATCTTGCCGAGAAATCATGAGTAATTACCGTTAACTACTAGCGACTATGTTACTTACGTCCAGTGGCGTAGGTGAACAACGACCCTGGGGCACCAGGGGCCCCTTTTTATGTGGGAAATAAAATTCCACAACTATCACACAACACCGTCTAGTCCCAAGCTAAATAGAGCTTGTGTTATGAGTACTAAAAATCTGATAAACATACTTATATATTTTTAAAATACGGGTGTAATTTATCTATTTGTATAATAGGCATATGTCCAACAGTGGACGTCTTTCGGCTGAAATGATGATGATGATGATGAATAATAGATAAATTACACACACAGAACAAATGAGCACGCTCAACACACAAACATTTGTCCTGGGTGGGAATCTAACCCACGACCTCCGGCATAGCAGTCAGGGCCACTCATAACTAGATCAACAGGCCTGTCAAATTAAATTATTAGATAAATTCTCTTGCTCTCGGTTGAGCGGAAGGGAGTGCCAGGCTTTAACTGACTAAAAGGGGCTGCCATTATTAAAAGAGTGTTTCAACATATTTTATTTACATTGAGAAGGTGGGAGAACTTTTCGTTAGTTCAAAAAGGAATGCTTATCAAGTTTTGGGGACCCCTGGGGGCCCCGGGACACTGCCCCGCTTAGTCAGTCTAGTCTAAGATTGGTGTTCACAAATCACAATCCAGTTTGTAAGGGATCCGTGTTGCGGCAGTTTTTTTTTTAAACAGCTTTTTTATAGCTCGTAATTACTATCATGATACTAGAAGACGGCAACTAAATGTTGATTTGCAATATTTAATTTTTTCGCCAGTGGCTTCGCTTTCGTGAAGGAGAAACATTACCCCAAGGGAACATAATTTGGGGATAAAATGTATCCTACGCCCCTACGTACGTAGACTATGGTCCAGCTCATGGTGTACGTAGTTTAGGTAACAGACACAAAAGATTACTTTCGCATTTAAAGTCTACATACATACAAATGCAATTGAAGTGTTTGTTTTAAATTTTAAATTACTTTTTTTATTAAACGTATATAAAAGTATATTTAACACCCATAATTAAAAATTTTGACGGTCCGTTTCCGAAATGTCTGGACCAATTTAGACAGGAGTTCACTTCAAACTAGACCTTAATTCCGAACGAACCCGTAGAAATATTTCCTTTAGTTTAGTGTTAACAGATTTTCGATAATGATATATTTAGTACCGATAATCAACTAATTATACTTTCAACAGATACTTAACCCTATCAATGCCAGAGGAGACTACAGACCAAAGGTCGCCAGCTAATCTTAAGGTGACAGCAGGCCATTCAACATGAAACTATGAAAATTATTAAAATAAGGTAATTTACCTTATTACACGTAGATAATAGTGGACAAGGTTATTAAAAAAAGGTGAAATAACAAAATAACAAGCTAGAAAAAACATTATTAGTACCATAAATGCTTCACGCTTTGTTACTCCGCGAGGAATCCCCATTTGATGGCAAGGTTACGTTTTTTTTTACAGCAAAATAATGTATTAGTATAAAAGAAGAAACTGATGGACTGACATATCAACGCACAGATAAAACTACTGATTAAAGTCTTTCGGCCACGGCGACTTTTTGTAGCGATGCTGTCGCACGAATCGTTAGCGTACGACGGCATCGCTACTAACGCGCGTTATGCACCATTCACAAATACTAATACTAAGCACTAATCAGCGTGTTTACACATGAGGACTTAGTATTAGTGACAAGTACTAAGCGCTTAGCTACGAAGCCCGTGTAAACCACCCATTAGTTACATTTGCAAGGGCTGTAAAAACAATGCCAACGCGCTACTAACGCGCTACAGCTTCGCGACTGTATCGATACGAACGCGCTACAGCATCGCTAGACAAAGTCGCCGTGGGCGAAGGGCCTAAGAACGTGAAATTTTTTACGAGGGGATGAAACGGGAGTCTAAAATCGATCACCTAGGACCACGAAAACTCTTTGAAACATTGCCGAAGTCATACAGGAAATATCCATGAAATTAAATTTAAATAAGGTAAATAAAAGATCATTACGTTAAATTAAGCTACTCTAATAAATTGTTTACTAACAGGTACATGCAATTATAGACAATTTTGTACGACAGTTACAACTTAATAGCTTAGAATAAAGGCCAAACAACGGAAAAAACATTGACAATTGCTAATAGCCTTTATACTCTACGCGTGTATATTCAAATGGTAGGATTTTACACAAATCATTTATGACATTTGTGATGGAATGTAACTAATGTGAACGGTTATCGTTAGGAACATGTTTGAAGACGACAAAAATAGTAATCAAGTTTATTTAAGAGGGCCTCTTATTTGTCTATATCCCCACTTGTCTATCGTGAGCATCAGCATGGTTTAAAAGCTTGTTTCATTCAGCGCAATGGTTGATGAAGAAGCAACGCAGAAAAATAGAAAGATAACAGATGAAAACACTGTTGGCATTTGGAAAATGACAAAATTTCACAAAATTTGTTTCAGATAATAAATACGTCTTTTTTAAAAACCTAAAATGTTTGAGAAAAGAATTTCGTCATATAGAATCTCGATTTAACGTGCGAGGTTTTTGTAGATATACTTTTTATATTTTTAATTTACGAGTCCCTTATGAAGGTTTCCAAAATTCATGCAAAATAGCAGATTTTCAGAGGTTATTTAGATTAGTTTTACACTAATTTATGTTTTGATTTCAATGGAAACCAAGACAACATCAACAAGATATCTAGATTTTCAACAAACCTGGAGAAAAAAGTGTAATAATAACGTCATAATCAAGTAAGAGCGGTTGTATAAAAAACAGTTAAAATGTATGTCAGGTTGAACGCTCTTAAGAGAGAATGTCGCGAAATTAATTAATAATTATGATTCAGCCGGCATATTGACGATCATAATCGAAACAAAGATAAGCTAGCAGAGACCCACTACGCGGGGTCCTAATTTCTGTCTACAAGGTTTAAAGTTAAACTAAAGTGGAACTGGGCAGGTCACATCTGCCGCATGTCGCAACAAAATTGGGCGAAAGCAACTACTGACTGGATTCCGAACAGCAGGAGCCGGCGACGCGGTAGGCCCAGAAGGAGATGGCGTGACGATTTGGACTCCTACCTTAAGGATTGACCGGAGGTCGCTAAGGACAAAAAAGAGTGGAGTAACGGAAGGGAGGCCTTTGCCTTGCAGTGGGACACAACGGGGTCATAATAATAAAATATTAAATAAGGTTTAAAGGGACCTAACCTAACATTAAGAGGGTCCTTCTCCACTCGCTTATCGTAAACATCGAAAATGGTATAAAAGCTTGTTACTTCATTTAATGCAATCCAACGCGATGTTTGACGAAAAGGCAACGCACAAAAAAAAAGATAACGCCTGGAAACTCTGTTAGTATTCGGTAATTCCGAGATTTACTCAAAAATTTCACAAAACTTGCTCCAGGAAATAGCTGTTTTTTTTAAACCTTTAAAAGTTTTTAGAAAAAGTTGCCATCATTTAGCATCTTAATAATATTTGCAAGGTCTCTAGAGGATTACTTTTTTGACTTTTTTAATTTTTAGGCAATTTATGAAGTGTCAAAGTTCATACAAAATAGGACATTTTCAGAGGTTTTTACTGGATTAGTTTTACACAAATTTAGAAATTGGTTTCTTTAGAAACCTAGATAATATCCACAAGATACTGTGTTTCCAAAATATCTAATGAAAAGTGTGTAATAACGTCATAATCGGTTATGAGCGGTTGTATGAAAAATAGTGAAAATGTGAGTCGTGATGCACCACCTTAAGAAGATTACGCGGACTGGGTTCGCTCACTTTAGCCCCCGTTATCTCCTTCGAACCTAACCTGACTGGCCGAGGTGTCCTAAGTCTTTTTTTTATCTCAAGGTCAACATATTGCATTAATGGCTTTACATTAGCCAGCTAGTTCATTGATACATTGGCTGAATATCATTCAGGCCGTTAGTTAAACGCCGGCGTTTAATTATCTGGCTAGGTATGTTGACTGAATGGCGAATTACGATAGTTGGCTGGGATACATTCTACCAAATAACATGACTAACAAGGAGGATAGATATGTGACGATATTGGGATTAGGACGGAAAATAGGCTGGGGGAATGTTCGAAAGAGTTATCGTGACCTGGGAACGCAAAGTCAGTAAAAGTCTGGAGCCTTCTCGCTCCACCTTACAGTGAGAGAAGTTATTTGATGATTTTACACGACAAAAAAGGGCGGGAGGATGGTAACCAAAAATAATTCGGCAAATCCTGAGTATTTAGCTCTGCTACACCCCACTCCACCATTCTCATACACCTAGTTCCAGATAAAAACCGGGATAGATCTAGGTTCTAGAGGATATATGCACACTTTTACCATCATCATTTAAATCCACATAACGCCCACAAAAAGCCAGGTATACACCATACGAAGCACACACTGCAATCCAGGTCTCAAACATTTATTATCACATACTAGTAGCAATCAATTCACGCTGTATATAAAATGAGTCATCACTGTTGATAAAGGAAAATATGCACTATTTCCACAGCAATTAACGTTAATTTTCACTGGTTTAACATCGGTAAATATCACTTAAAATAAATAACTGTTGTTTTTCCGCGTATTTACAAAACTGTTTCAGTGTCACAGCTACCGATCGTCAGGTTTGAATGAAGCTGAATAGCTCTCGCGTGTTGTGATGTAACGCTAGTGACACCATCGTTTTAGTTTAACGTAGACTTAACTGTTAAAAAACCCGACTTAAGTGTCGATACATAGTCTTGGAACACAAACATATACGTAAGTACGTGTGTACCTGTTACATTGACCCCGAATATTGCAAAGTACTTACGCTAATTTTGGAACACAAACTTATTAAACAAGTCTGGTTTTCCCTTCTTGCTATTTTCAATCACAGATTTAAACTATGTATTCTTTTTAACTGTCTCCTTTGGTTAACAAATATATTATGGCAAATCGAGATTTAGATTGTAAGATATTTTAATATCGAAGCAATTCATACTGTTACTATGTAAAGTCTATCTTATGCAGAGGCAATTTTAGGTACAAGAAATTAAAATGTTCTGCACTTTGGAATTAGCTTTCTAACGAAAAACTGGCATGAGACCTACGCGTGTAAATCTCAAATCTGAAAAAAAATTCTTTCCGTACATCGCTCAACTTAAAGTTTCCGACCATTCTTCATAAAAATTGTTATGATCTTCAGATCGATATTACATAGTAACGTCGCCTGTCTGTCGGAGCCTCTAAAGTGTACAATTGATGCCGTATTTGTTTACCAAATATGACAGGCAAGAAAAACACACTTTAATTTCTGCGTAACCTATCACGGCCGCCGTATAGTTTGTCGAGTATGATGATATCATGGGAACTTGTATGACTAAATACGATAAAGTCATAGCATGAAATATTTAATTTTCACACTGCCCACGCAGCCTAGGTTTTAAAACAATTGTGTTATATAAATGTGTCCAAACAACTATTCTGTTTATGATACATGGAGATTTGTTTAAACTTAGCAGGAATATTTTCTTTTAGAATTTAATGTTTACCTGTGGACTAGCCCGCTTGACAGTAGGTTTCTCCATACAAATTTGAAACCCAATTACGTGCAAAATTTTTGGGAAATCCTCTATTGGTGCCGTTATAATATATAATATACGTTATAAAAGGATACCTTGTGTAAAATTTCACGCTTATACGCTTTGTTGTTTCAGCTGTGCATACATATTATGTCAGTCAGTCGGTTTCTCCGTTTATCTGTGATTTAGGATCTGTGTACTTCTGCGGAAATTGTGTGTATTAAAACTCGTTGGGTATTCGCAACACACTGACTTTATTGAATGTCAATACATACATAGCTTAGTAGCAGAGTTACTAGATGGCGTTAGTGGTAACCAAATCAAAGGAGTAACCAAGACAAATCAATCATTCTATTTTGATACATATACATAATATACTAACAGTGTGATAGTGGCTTCAAGCATTGACTTTTAACAATATTTGTAACAACCTTTGATAATTTAAACACAATCTAAAATTAACTATAATTTACATTACGAATGACAAGAAAAACTACAAACCAAGCGAATATTTCTATTCGTATTTTTTACTTCAAAACTTGTTTGCAAAGATTAATTACGTGATAAGTTTTTTTTGTCAAATCGCTTTAAATAATCGAATGCCAGGTAAAAATAGACACAACACGCAAATATCTTGTTGAACGTTTAACACAACTCATCATTGACGAGTGGGTGGCCAATCAAGGATGTAAGGAGGGCAAAGCTCAAGATAATTTAGGCCGTTATTCGTAGGACAGGCAGGCTAGAGGTGGGATGATGGATGGACCATATGACTAGAAAAAGAGGTTTTTTTGGTGGAATGAAAATAACTTCTATCATTCTAGGTGCAGCAAACGAAAACCAACCGTGTTTTTTCAGTTATCCTTTACTAAGGCCGCGGTAAATCTTTCGGACAATTTCGCTAAAATGTGGGGGGGGGGGAGGAGAGAACAACTAAAATTACCACTAATTCAAGATAGGAAGAAGAAATGACGTGATGACCATAAATTAATCGAGACAACTGATTAATAAATGGTGAGCCACAGTAGGGACAGTCTCAGAAAATAATCATATTATAGTAACCCCAATAATAACACGTTTATAAGTACTAATAACTTGCGGTCTGACATTACGTTCCATACATTCTAGCGACACAAACCATAGGATATCGCTTCATCTAGTTTTATTGTTGGATTGAGTAACAAAAGTGTAACGTTTATTGTTAGTTGAAGTTGTTAACTTTTGTGGGCCGTATTACCTAGTTATAAGTGTCAATTTAGTTCACTAATGACCTATTCGTCAATAAAGAATATTACAGAATATGTTTAGGTGTACTATTAGGTCTTTTCACAATGAATAAATGGAATTGTAAACCTAAAGTTTAGCTCACACCAAAAGATGACGCGATTGTGCGCACTTTGTAAAACAGCAATTTAATATAGACCTTTTTTCGTGGTATTTTAAGTAGAGAATTCGAAAACACCAAACCTCTGACTGAAAGTTCTAGATATAATGTACATAAGGCTTTCTTGATTTTTTTTTCTACAAAAAACATACAACCGGCATCAATACACAAAAAAGTCAGTGTTTTTTATTTTACATTTTTTTGTAGTGTGCAAGTTTTGTATAAAAACCTAGAGAATATAACCATAATAAGTGTGCTTAATAAAATATAGTTTCCTCAATTTCTCTAGGATTCCATCACCAGATCCTGACCTGATATGACTGACTATAGAGGGAAGTATTAAAAAAAAAAATGATTTTTTCAAATGCCCTTCGAGTAATCGGGGACATTAAAATTTAAAATTCCTCCTTTTGTGAAGTCGGTTAACACGTGTGTGCATGGTCGCATCTCGGTGTGACCTAACCTTTAGAAACCAGACTTCAGGCAATTACAGGCGTAGTATCAACAAGCCGGACAGTCAGACAAAACATTTTTTATAGCCATTTTTAGCTTTAAGTGGTAGTGGTTTATTGATTTACTAGCTGACCCGGCGAATGTTAAGATGGATGTGTGGTGTGAAGAGAATGGATAAAGTGAGAAATGAGTATATTAGAGAAAGTCTGAAAGTGGCACCAGTGACTGAAAAGTTGAAAGGAAACCGTTTATCTTGGTATATGGTCATGTAAAGAAGAGGGGTGAGACGCATGTTGCTAAAAGATTTATGAGTTTACATGTGAATGGGTGGAGAGGGACAGGGAGGTCAAAGATGGATGAATTGTGTGAGAAGTGATATGAAAGAAAAAGGAGTTAGTGATAGCGTGACGAGTGACAGGACAGAATCGAAGAGAAAAACGTGTTGCGGCGACCCCAAATAAAACGGGACAAGGGCAGGAAGATGATGATGCGCTGACCCGGCGGACTTCGTATCGCCTAACAGTCAATGAATATAGTGTCTTTCGATATAGTCAACCGATTGCGATGAAACAAAGCCTAAGTAATGTGCCAAGTTTCACACAATTTTATTGTATAAAAGTTAATCTACATTTCGTGCATTTTCCATGATGCATGCGCAACTAAAAACTTCTACAGTTTTATTATTGTATAGATTAGTAATTTCAAATTCATGGACACACTACAGGATAAAGCATAATTAAATTGAACCGATTGCTACTCCTAAATGACAAAGTAAATTAAGTTTTGTGTATTTATTCCCACTAATTGAATAAATACCATGTAAAGTAAATAAAAAATATGAGACTTACAAAAACAGTTTCATGGTAATAACAAACATAAACTAACAAAAAAATTAATTGAGTTTTATTGTGGAAAAAATAAGGTAAATTTTACCTTATTACAGTGGTTAGCTAATGAATCTGTTAATGGTATTTGGCATTTTAAACAAATCATTGCAAAAAACCTAAAAGGCCCTACCACGAACTCGATCCATTTTACGACCTAAACTGAACTGTTACAGAGGTGGAGCTATTTAGGGAGTAAGGCTCCATCCCTCTTTCTGGATCACTCGACTGACATTTTAGCACGTCATGGTAAGGCCATGTTTTTTTTTAATATTCCACAACTAAGACACAATGCCGTCTAGTTCCAAGCTAAGCAAAGCTTGTGGTATGAGTACTAGACAACTGATATACATACTTATATATTTCTAAATCCCTACTAATATTATAAATGCGAAAGTAACTCTGTCTGTCTGATATTGATAAATTACACCCAGACACAGAAAAATGATCATGCTCATCACATAAACATTTGTCCTGGGTGGGAATCGAACCCACGACCTTCGGCATAGCAGTCAGGGCCACTAACAACTAGACCAACAGGCCAGTCCAGATTGATTGATAGGGATCTAATTACAGCATCAGTGGACGGCATTGTCGTGGACGGCATTGTCGTGGCCGAATTCTAGGCCAGACAAGGAATTTAATTAGTTTTGCCATCGACACGCTAAGAAGGCCATGGATACGGTAATAGTATCATACAGTATTGTAACTCGGCCGTATCTTTGAAATAAATGGCTACAGCCGCGCGGTACGTAAACATGCGATAGGGCTACCCGCCTCCAGCAATCTAATTTTTGCCTAGTTTGTTTCCATTTATTTTTGTGATTGTAAATATACTTACTTTTCTTATATAAACAGAATACTTTGTGGATGGAATAGGAAGTGTTCAATAAAAATGCGTGTAGTTTTTTGATTGGTAGATTTAAATAAAATGCTTTTTCTAGTACTATTCATACACATAGTACAATAAACCACTATTATTAATAATAAAATATCACGTCTTTACTTTGAATTATACAAACTAACAATAATCGCGCGATTATTGTTAAAAAAAACCGTCGTGTCCGCTCGTCACTGCGGCACAGTCGCAACTGTCACCATGCCGAGCCCATGCTACAACCGAGGCGCGTAGGTATAGCTCGCGTTTCGTCCGTTTGTATGAAGTTGGAATACTGTATGATATTATTACCGTGCCATGGATTTCAATCTTCCCTATAGGTATCGGCGTCGGAGTGGGGCTCGCTTTGCGCATTCCATACATTGGCGAGCCAATCGTCGTTATTAGATACATGCAGCAAGCGCAGGAAACGAATCACGAGTGGCGTCTATGACGCAATAGTTAATCATTGACGCTCCCCGCTCTCGCGTCTCACTTCATACCACTAAATAGGCCCGATATTTGACTTCTTGAAGCCAGCGCTCAAGAACCGTGCCGGTAAACAATAAAGAATTAAGAATAGGTATAGACCTATTCTTAATTCTTATTGTAACCAAAAAAAAAACGTTCTCGTTAAATGTTCCCACTACTGAGACTCGGGCTTCTACTCTAGGAGCGGGAATAGGCCGTAATCCACCACGCAGGCCCAGTAGTAGATGGATCAGGTGGATGTCACATGTTTGCCAAAATTTTTACTTTTGGACATGCCAGACCAGTGATGATGAAAGAAATTACACAAAGTAATGCGCCTGGCTGGGTTGGCACCCACGCGACCATTTCGGGGCTGTTACCACTGCTCTCTGGGCCGCCTACTACTATCTGTGATACTCATGAAAATGTTTATTTAGTGTGTCCAGACCTCCAGACGGTACCTGATATACAATGAGTCACTACCTAGACTTTGACAGGTCAGTCTATAAGTCTGGAGACTTCGTTTAATAAATTGAATAATGCATTAATTATGATCAGCCGATGACCGCATTTATGTACCATCGCGGTCATTTCTGCCTGACCACTTAAAAAACCTTTGTAGTTTTCGTTTCAAGTGCAAGCAAAAATGAACTTAGCGGTGTTCAGGCGGAAGTGTCATTGATAATACATCACCGACAAAATATGATATCATTGTTTGTGCTTGGTTGTTGCATTATCAAAATAATTGAAGACCTATGACTACCACCTCCCAGCTACCTATTTCTACATACACAGTACAACTAATAAGGTTTGGATTGGGCGTTATCTACTTTATAAAAATCTCTAATTAATTTCGGTTATAGTCATGACATTTTACAGAAGGGTATCACACTAATATTATAAGTAAAGACTTTCGTCGTCTACACACACACTTACAAACTTTCGTTTGTGCGTGTGTGTTTTTTTTTTCACGCTCGAAAGGTTGAACAGATTTAGATGTTTGGCACATTTTGCACCTGCCATGTTATGTTTCTGCACCACCCTAAGGTCGACTGGCAGATAATGCCTAAGGCATTAAGTCCGCCTTTGTACATTTAGACAAAACTCTGTGCATAAAGATTTAAATAAATAAAAAGCATCCAATGACATATCCGCGCTTTTGGGTGGAGCAGGACATAATGTCAGACTTTTACTGACTAAAAACCCACTCCTGTTCCTTCTTTGCCTTTCGTACCGGAGCCGAATTACCTTTCAGAATCAGACCCTTGGCCCCAGTAGGCTTCGACCTGGTGGCCCCCTACGATTTGCTAACAATTCCTTGAGACGCGCGTGGAACAATACGCGCCGTCGACGTCTTGGGCTCGGTCCGTACGGTGAGACGGTGAGTTACCCATTGCCCGCCGTCCGCAACGCCCGCATGACGGCCGTTAACTCACGCGGCCAGCCTCCTCCTTTGCTAGCATTACTGCTTCGCAGAAGGAGGCGACCGCCTGCCATTCCTCCTCGCTCCGGATCATGGCCAGAAAACAATTATATAAAAGAAATGTCTTACCCTAAGTACTTTAAATCCTCAGTCTTTCTTTTAGAAACCTACGCCATCAGTTATCAGTGGTCTGCAGGATTTTTCGAAAGAGTTACCGTGGCCACGAAACTTAAAGGATCTCAGGTGGGCTACTAGTCAGTAAAAATCGGATACGTTCTCGCGCTTCCCTCATAGGGAAGCAGTTATTTGACAAGTTCCCAATTCATAAACAACTCTTATCAACACACTATTCACAAACACCAAACAACATATCACTAAGCACAATAACCCAAACTTATTTCCACATTAAAAACTTAAGTATTTCGTCTAGTTCGGCCAAAAGGCAGTGACTCTTTGGAAAATTATTCTTTTTGCAAAGAAACGAGCAAAAAGTAGCACACAATAGTATACTGGTTTGGAGAACAATACACAACGTGCACACACAATAACACAACGTTTCATACACTGACGTGTTGTGATCCGCGGCTAAACGAGTCATTGCTGATGGATTCTTTGGAATTACATGTGTATTTTAGACTTCTGTGTTTAGAAGGAGCGTAGAATAGACGTATGTATAGGGCGGTGAGTGGGCCGTTCCCCACTCAGTGTGGTTTAGCGCCCACTTCAGGTTTTGGAGCTAACGAATTGAAATTCTAATAAATTCTCCAAAATACTAGTAAGTAAATCCACACGTCATGGTGGATATCCTACCCATACGCACAAATCATAGCCATCCGGCTATGGATGGTGCGAGGATACCGCACACTGGGGCCATGGGTTGTGCGAAAGTAAACCCCGGGGCCCTGGAATGAAGGAAAGGAAGAAACAGGAATGGGGTTTTAGTCAGTAAAAATCTGACACGCCCTCCCGTTCCGCCCAAGGGCGGGAGATGTCGTTAGATGATTTCCCACCTAAAAAAAATCCATATAATAATAATAATATATGTACAAAGCGTTTTGGTAACACTTTAATTGTGCGTGCTTTACGCACAACGCAGTTAGTTTTTACTGACAGCTACAACCTGGGAATCTAGGCAAGCGTACTCCATCGTCGACCACATCATGTGAGATGGTGGTCAAACGCGAGCCTATCAATAATAATATTAAAAAAAAAAACACTAATATGTTTGTTACTTCTTCACACACGAACTGCTGAACGGATTTCGATTAAAGATAGGTATACCGGGTAGACTTTGCCCCGGAATAGCACATAGCATACTATTTATCCCAGCCAGGAGAATGTTCCTTTGGGATAATTTTGTAATTTCACGCAGTCCAAACGGTTGGTAGAAGTTAGTATTTTATAATTGGAAGAACAAGCCTATGCGGCGCTTATGATCCAAGTTTCCAACTTGATAATGACAGTATAATCTGATTTTATGTCCTCAGGCAAAGGTGGAACTATCGTAATTAAAAGGGTCATTGATAAATTACAGATGCATGAATGCATGAATGAATTAAATATTACAACTTGGAACACATCGAGCAGCTGATTTCATTTCGTATGCGATATTTTAAGCGGGGAACACTTAATGCAAATAAAGTCGTATAGAACAATCGTCACGCGTGAACAAGACGTTATTGTTGTAACAATAGTGACAGAATGAACGATAGATCAGTTCTGAAGATTTTATGAGACACTTGGGTTTATGAGATACTAGCTTTTATCCGCGGCTTCGCCCGCGGTTTTTAATATACTTTAATTCATCTCGCCTTTTCTTCCCCTTATCTCACTTAAAAAAAAAAAATAGCTTATGTCCGTCTCCAGGGTCCCAACTTCTATCTCTGTACCAAAATTCATCAAAATCGGTTTAGCCATTTAGGCGTGAAGACGTAACGAACAAACTCACTTTCGCTTTTATAATATTATTAAGGATTAAGGACTAGCTAATGCTCGCGGCTTCGCGGCAGGCTTATCAGTCTAGTCTGCTATTCGCCATTAATTTGGCTGAAATGTTCAAATAGCACACGACCGGTCTGATTATCAAGCTATGTCATATAAAAATAATAGTAGCCAATAACAATAGCTAAGATCCGAAACTAATTCAGCCAACCTTGGCTGTGTATAAATTACATAACTTGCCAATGATTACACTAATTGTAGTTAAAATCCACATAAATATTGATATGAAGCGATACTTAATGTATAGTCAAGCAATACATTAGTGGTAAAAAAATTACATTGGCGGTGATAACACATTTCAATTTGTGCATCCTTTTTTAACCAACTTCCAAGAAAATGGGAGGACCTCCTCCTCTTCTCTGGAGTTAAATAAAAAAAAAAATCAATACCGAGAAACCCCGACTTCCGAAACTAAACTTATTTTGATCGTTTTAGCGTTTTTTTTGTGTATTCAGCCATTTTTGTAATAAGTTTTTAACATACTGAATTAATTTGACAGATTTGAAAAATTCGTTCTATTTCTGAGTTTAGATAAAGTTTTTTTTCTTAGTAATGAAAACTTGGAGCCGAGCACTCAATTCCTATATTTCTAACTATACACCATGTCTTTGACATTAACGCACAAATGAATACCATGGTAATCACGTACTGAGTAGTACATGATTATGGATACCCGAGTACATGATTAGGTCCAGAATCATGTAGTGGATCCACGGTATTCATTTGTGCGTTCATGTTAAAGACACCCTGTATAAGCTGCCTACCGGGGCCAGGGTTATCCGAAAGGAAACTCGTGCCTTGGTTTGAAAGCTAGAAGGAACAGGGCTGGGTTTTTAGTCAGTAAGAGTCTGACACTATCTCCCGCTCCACCCAAGGGCGGGGGTTGTCCTAAGATGATTTTTGCCCACCGTAAAAAAAAACCCTGTATAAGCTTTCTTATCAATTTTGGTCACATGAAAATGTCGATAAAATTATAAATTATTCTATTAATAAAATTAAAATCCGAGTGAACAGGTTCGCGAGGCAAATCAAACTACAGCTGTAGCATGTCACCAGCCAATCGTCACGTCTGAACAAAACCTCATCAGCATACAACAATGGCCATAGATCTATATCGGGCACATAATGAAACGTTTTTTGCACTATGACTGACCTTCAGCGAACCTGCTGTTGATGCTACCCAATTTATTTTTATGTTGGCTCTATTGATGTAGATTTTATTGGTTAGTACTGTGAATTATTGGGTTTTCTAGAACGTGCCTATTTTAAATGTTAGCATGTTTTCCGAGGGCTTTTAAGTTTTATGTTAGAAGTTGGTAGTACTTAAACTGACATTAGAATTTGTCTCTGAGTACGTGCACTCTTTAAAATGAAGTTGCAATTGCAATAATGATCGCAGTTTTTAATCATTTACAGGGATCTTATGATCCCGTAAATTGAAACTACAGTCACAGAAGGAAAATATAAATCGTATTTAGCATGTTATTTTCTGTACACTGCAGGATGGCAGGTATTTCTTTCCAATTTGCCTTTTGAGAGAGGAGTTACCGCAGCCCTTGCAAAAAACGAGGAACTGAAGAAACACTGTGGGTTTTAGTCAATAAAAGTCTGACACTCCCTCTCTCTCTACCTAGAGCAGGTGAAGTTATCTGATAATTGAAAGACAGTAACATACTATTGTCCAAGAAAGGCCTCTCCCTCCAGACCAACCGTTTCGATCTAGAGCTAGTTTGGGCCATAGATTTTTAACCTAAGATAAAAAAATAACGCAGTAATATATAATTTTTCCAAATGAAACTTAAAATAGCTAGTTTGACGGTAAACTAGCTATTACCTATGACCATATCCTTCAGTTATTTCGCCATTAAATTGCCATCACGCTGAGTCATTGCCAGTGAAAAATTGAAATAAACATGAGAAGTCAAAAAAGTAACTTTTGTAGAGATTGCCTGATTAACTACTAATTTTGTTTTTATTAGTTTCATGTATAGAATGACCTGAACAGAGTACTTACTTAAATTTTACGTAATTGTACTACCTGCGATTTTTGATGTAATTAATTATTGTATGGTAGATTAAATAAAAAAGTTAGGTAATTACACACACCGTGCTTAGAAAAGGACTAAAGTAAGATTGTTTTCATCTTGTTTCAGTGTGGGTAAGAGACAGAGCTAAATAGGTGGTCCCTCTCTAACCTACACTGAAACAAGTTTAAAACAATCTTACTTTGAACGTCATGGTTACCCTCAGTTACCGAATTGCAAATGTTTCACCCTTTGTTTTTGTAGGTGGGAAAATCATTCAACAACATCGGCGCGCCCTACACTCCCCACTACACTATTTTCTTTGTTTACATTTTATCTCAAGCCCTGATGAATACGGTATAGGATTTGGGGAAGGCCTTTACCCAGCAGTAGGATAGTAATGGTTATGGGAAATAGTACACTTTCATTAATTATATTTATCCTCAACTAGCTGTACCCCCGCGGCTTCGCTCCCGCTCTACCCTAGTTCACACTAGTATACGTTACTCTACCCTATTCTACCCACCTCTACCCTACATTACCCTATACTACCCTACACTACCCTAATTTACTTTTTTATTACCATAACAACCTTGTCCTCACAATAACGAAAAAAAAAAACAAAAAATCGATTTGCGCTTAGCAACACATTTAGCAATTCATTTTTTTATATTATAGTCCTCACAATAACGAAAACAACAAAAAAACATAAGCGAAATCGGTACGGCTGTTGTCGAGATTTGCGCTTAGCAACACATTTAGCGATTCATTTTTATATTATAGACTTTTGCCCGCGCGGCTTCGCTTCCGCTCTTCCCTACTCTACACTACTATACCCAACTCTACCCTACCCTATTCTACCCTACTCTACTCTACCCTACCCTACACTACTTTAACCTACTCTACTCTACCCTACACTACCCTATTTTTTTTTCCATAAGAACCTTTTCCTCACGATAACAATCACAACAAAACAAGAATTAGCGAAATCGGTCCAGGCGTTGTTGAGTTATGCGCTTAGCAACACATTTAGCGATTCATTTTTATATTATAGATGATGAACCAGTGGCAAAGGCTCAAACTGAGTTCAATAGCCCTTTGCGTTCCAGGGCCTCCCAGGGTTCACTCTCCTAGAGAGGAAGCCTGACTCCCAGCAGTGGGAACATTATAACTCGCGGTAAGTCTTACAAACAATCACGCTGCCCTGTCTATACCATTATGTAGGGCTATAGGTTACGTTATATAAATATTAATAAGGTATTTTAACCACATAACACGCATTTCCAGCCAAGCCCTACGGTTTTTAGCACAAATGATATAATCTTAGATGAGGCTACTTGAGGAACTGGTTTGATCCGTCGTCATTGCCATGAGCATCATTCTTAGATACTCGTAATATGAAACCGGTTATTAAATCAACATAAATAGTGTGGTTATTAAACTGGGCTGTTTAATTAGGAATTTGCGTTTTAGAACAAAATCAGTCAAACGGCCGGTTTTAGCAAAGAGTGGGGCGGCGAGCGGAGCAGGGCGAGCGGGGCGACATCGGTAAGCGGTTGTGAGGCGCTTTGAGCGGTGTCTCGTGGCGTGCTTCAAATATTTTCATACTTTTGATTTTACCGCTCACCGCTCCGCGTTTAGCTT
Organism: Mythimna lalbum; assembly: GCA_949319445.1. Taxonomy (NCBI): domain Eukaryota; kingdom Metazoa; phylum Arthropoda; class Insecta; order Lepidoptera; family Noctuidae; genus Mythimna; species Mythimna lalbum. The sequence goes on along the minus strand of OX439357.1, from coordinate 8,895,328 downwards.
CCGCTTACGGCGGCAAGGTTGTGAACGGGCTTTTAAATTCAAGATTTTATAACTTTGGAGACAATGTAATATAATGCAGTAATAATTGTCTACTACCACGCGGGCGAAGCCGCTGGCAGCAGCTAGTCAACGTTTATTTTGACACTTTATTTATTTTATCTACTAATTTTAATTAGATGCAAGTGATCTCTGCCTTCCACGACGGGAGATGTGGTGTCCCAGGACAGGGTCTTCTAGGCGGTGTCTTTGGATATCGCCAACGCCTTTAATCCCCTGCCCTGGAGTAGCATTAGGCACAACGGTATCACCAGGTGCCCGACTATTTCTGTCGTGTGATCGAGGCCTACCTGTTGGACAAGCACTTCATCTACCCCGGTCAACAGGGACAGTGGAAACAGCGAGAGATGTCGTGCGGTGTTCTGCAGGGATCGATACTAGGACCGCCCTTGTGGAACATCAGGTACGACTCAGTATTGTGCGGCGACCTCGCTGACGAGATCAGCGTCTGTCACGCAGACGACAAGCTGGTCTTAGAGCAGGAAGAGTCGCACCAGGCGGCGTTCGATATAGCGACACGCGGGGTTCCGACAGTTATGGAGAGGATTCAGCAGTTGGAACTCGAGGTGACATGCACAAATCCGAGGTCATGTGTTTTCACAGCCCTCGGAACGCGCCACCACTGGGTTTATTTTGTAACTGATTTTGATGCTTTTTTCAGAGAAAGATTTATTTTTACGGTGCAAAAATAAACTCAAGCATATACCAAATTACTGTCGTGCCTAGGGTTCCTTAATCGAAATGTGCTATCGGGACCCCTATTACGAAGCCACCACTATCCGTCCATCCGTCTGTCTTTCAGCAGGTTGTAACCATAAGACGTAGAGAGTTGGAATTTACACAGAATGTCCATTGTCGCTACAATACCAAATAATAAAACTCAAAAAAAAAATTTCTCTTCACCAGCCTTGGTTGACTGGTAGAGAATGCCTAAAGTATTCAGTCCGACTTTGTACCTTAGTGTTGCATGAAGTTTTAATTAAAAAATTAAAATGGGAACAGGAAACAGTATTTTGTCAACGTTTTTTTGCTCGATTTGTCTGACTCCCACTCAGCCAGTTCTTTTTTCTTTATGAAAAATAAAAGAAGAATGTTCAAGAATTGCACGCTACCTTTAGGGGGTCCAAAGAGCACGACGTCCATGGCTTTGAGTGCGAGTTTCTGCTTATGTATGGGGTCCTTGATGCCCAACACGTTGCTCACGTACTGCATGTTGTTTACGGCCAACCTGTTGAAGAATAAACACACTTTTAATAAAAGAAGATTAGCTTCTGCTAGCGGCTTCACCCGCATATAAAAGTAGGTTTCTCCTTACAAACTTTGCATCCCCGTTTCATATTATTAGGGGGTAAATTTTGGAAATCATACTGGTCGGCTACGTCATAAAAGGAAACGTTCTGCAAAATTCCTCGCTCTGAGACCCAGTAGTTTCGGCTGTGCGTTGATATGTCTGTAGCGACATCTATGACGCCACATAAGAACTACGAAGAAAATACGAAATCCTGCATCGCGCAATCAAAGTTCTCCAGGCGATTAGAACATATAGAACAGCCCGAAATCATCTATCAGGCTGTAGCACACCAGACCATAACACCTGTCTGGTCGGAGGATCCTCCCTTTTCAACGGAGGTTTGCGGGACTTTACTCTCTGTTCCGCATACCTCCAAATGTCCATCAGTCAATTTCTCTTTTTATTTGTATAGGTTGTTACTTTTTTTTTGTTTTGGAACTCCTCAAATAATTTCTCCCGATCTGGGTGGAGCGAGAGATATTAGTCTTGTAGCTTAATTAATAAAATATAATTATGGGTCAATAACAGCTACAAGTACTTATACATTAAAAAAAGAAACAGTCCAAAAGATTTAAGGATTTTATAATAGTTGAAGGGTAAAATCTACCAGTCCGTAATAAGGCCCGTCATACTGTATGGATCAGAGTGTTGGGCTGTGAAAAAGACGGATGAAAACAGATTGCATGTAGCTGAGATGAGAATGTTAAGATGGATATGTAGTGTGAGGAGAATGGATAAAGTGAGAAATGAGTATATTAGGGGAAGACTGAAAGTGACACCAATGACTGAAAAGTTGAAAGGAAACCGTTTGTCTTGTTATGGTCAAGTAAAGAGGAGGGATGAAACGCATGTTGCTAAAAGAGTTATTAGTTTACATGTAAATGGATGGAGAGGGAGAGGGGGGCCAAAGAAAAGATGGATGGATTGAATGAGAAGTGATATGAAAGAAAAAAGAGTTGTGATAGCGTGACGATTGACAGGACATCATCTTCTTGCTCTTGTCCCGTTTTATTTGGGGTCTGCACAACACGTTTTTTTCTTCCATTCTGCCCTACATTTTATTAATTAGGTATTAGGATAGAATGGAAAAAAAAAACGTGTTGCGCCGAATCCAAATAAAACGGGACAAGGGCAGGAAGATGATGAGTCCAAAAGATTTTATAATAATAATTAATATCATGCGGATTTCATCACGCATGTGGATTTGCTCCGCATGCGTAAAACCTCCGCAAATATCCTTTTCACAAGTATTACGCATTTTTTTGCCTTTTGAAATTTTCTGCATGCGGAGTAAATCCGCATGACATTAAAAACCCCCTTAATCAATCAGAGAGCCAAACGCGGTAGACGTTTTGATCGCGTTGACGTTAAAACAGCGCTCAGAAGGAACAAAAACGGGTTTTAGTCAATAAAAGTCTGACACTGCCTCCGCTCAAAGCGGCAGAAGTCATTTGATGGTTTACCACCTCAAACAAAAAAAAGATTTATAAACTAATTCATGTTATCATAAAATCATATGAGACCACTGCAAATAACGGGATTACAGGTGTATTGCCGTCATAAGTAGCTTAGTGAATGGATTACTGAAAATTAGTAGTTTGCTTGTTCAAATGCTGACGCAGAACTATGTTGTCTGTAGTAATCTTGCAGGTCTAGTTTTCTTTTCAAGTATCAATTGCGAACGTTGAGCGTGGGGTCCTAGGTTCGATTCCTAGGTCGGGCGAAAAGTGCTATTGGGTTTTATTTAATTCTTTATTATACAAACTAAAAAAAATATATTGATAATTAATTCATATACAAAGGCGAGCTTAACAATGAGTTTTCCCCCAGCAAACCTTTAAGTGACAGAGAGACATCACATTCGAGGGTAGGATCCAGTATACAACATAAACCTACATAAATACGTCTTTGGGTAACCTACATAAATACGTCTTTTTTGGTAACCTACATAAATACGTCTTTGGGTATCCTACATAAATACGTTTTTGGGTATCCTACATAAATACGTTTTTGGGAAACCTACATAAATACGTCTTTGGGTAACCTACATAAACATGTCTTTGGGTAACCTACATAAATATGTCTTTGGGTTATCTACATAAATACGTCTTTGAGTAACCTACATTAATGTGTCTTTGGGTAACCTACATAAAAACGTCGTGGGTTTTTTAAATACTCTGTAGCAGTCCGGAGCTTGGAAGTTGGTATTGTGTCACCCCCATACCTCGGAAAGCACGTACAGCTGGTGGTTATGCATCTGATCTCTCTCCGGGCGTGTTGGATTCTGTACTATAATATGTGTATACTTGTCTAATCTCTACTGAGATTGGCCACCGTGATCTTAATTCAGCTGGGAGGATTATTTATTTAATCTAAATATTTTTGCATATCATCGCTCCACCTTTTTGGAGGCCAACGCTGCGTCTTCCGGTACGCCGTCGCCACACCAGAACCTTTCGGCCCCAACGGCCATCTGTTCTGCGAGCAATGTGCCTTCCTTGTTCTTATTATAACTAGATAACCCAGTTCCGTCAAAAATGTCTGGACGTCTCTCGAGATACTGAACAATCTCAGTGAAATGATAACAGCGGTATATAGTCCATCAAGACAGGATTCCTTCTCAGCTAGATTGGCATGGCATGTGCCGTTTACACAACTAAAATAATATTATTCGCATATATTTGTTTAAGCATTAAACTTAAGTAGGCTGTGTTTGTTTTCAGCTCTTTGTTGGCATGGAAGTAAGCGTATACATTAATATCAGTCAGCTCTGATACAATTTTTTTAGGAGTTGTATCCGAGACTACCACCAGTTTAGAGGTATGAGGAACAGGGTGAAACAGGCTGAAAAAATCCGACACTGAAGACTTCTCTTCTAACCATGGATTTTCCGAATGTTGTGTCTGATCCGGGCAACTGCTCGGATTATTGTATTATTTTCTAATCGCGCGGAGAACTCCAGAGAAAAAGAATAGGAAAGAAAGCCTTTGCCTAATAGTCAAATAGATAACATAGAATTCATTACCTGATTTGAATATAAAACCAAGGCATATCAAGGAAATAACAGGCTAATGATATCATCGAAGTTAAGGAAAAATAATGGACAGAAAATGCTTGGGGAAATGGTATGATTTTGACAAGGATTTTACCTAAACCGTATGACTTTAGGCGACTAGTATCTAGCCGTATTCGATTAGACTGTATAAACTAGTGCTTGACTGCGATCCTACCTGATGGTAAGCAGTTAAGCAATCGTTGATTTTGTCCTGTGATGTATCTGAGGGTTTATAAGTGAGTAAGTTTTTATTAAGTTTTACGATGTTTGCAATGTTGACGATATCTATACTAATATTGTAACTTGAGATATATATTGTAATTTGTTTTTATGTTTTTTTCGTTTGTTTCTAAAAGTACTAGTCTGATTGCTAACATTTTTTCACCGATAGAAAGCTGCTTGCCCTGAAATCGCACGACAGGGTCGCGGCAGACCAAGGAGATGGCGGGACGACTTGTATGTCTTCCTTGGAAATTGGAAAGAAGTGGCTCTTTGCCCAGCAGTGGGACAGTATGGGCTAGATATAATAATAATAAAAAGAAAGCTGCTTTATTCCAGAGTTACAAAGGCTATAATTTATGTAAGCGGGTGAAACCGCGGGCAAAAACTAGTTATGAAAAAATTAATACTTGGAAAAGGTTAGGAAGACTGTATTATTATTATTACCTGGGCAGAGTCGCGCCAGTGACCTTGTGCTGCAGGAACAGCGTCTTGTACTGAGGCAGGTCTACAGACTGCGACAGCCATTCTACCGTCTGCTCCACCGTCCAGTTGTGAACCTGTAATTGAAGTTTTATGACATTAGTAACATTTGAAAGAGCCTTTGTAGTGTCTTATATTTAGGAGTTTAATATGATTCCTCGGTGTCCATTTGAGCGGCTTCGCAACCTTGATAATGTCTTTTGGAAATATTAACATTTGATAGCGATGCGGAGAAGTTTTTCGACAACGTTTTTGTTTTTAGTTATCATTAAAATCATCAGTACAATCCTCTGTTTTTTTTTACCCTCTCAGTTTGTCTAACCCTATTAAATGGTTATTTCAAAAAACTTTTTACAAAAAAAATTAAACCGACTTCAAAAAGTACAAAATAACTTTAATTTCGGAAGTCGGTGTTTCTATAATAGATACCTAATCTTGTCCCTTCGTTATTTAACTTTTCAAAATCGGTCCACAATTGACCGAAATATCGGTGAACATACATACAAAAAAAAAAAAAAATAATAATAAAATAAACATACATTCAGCCGAACATAGAACCTCCTCCTTTTCGAAGTCGGTTAAAAAGTCGTTTCTAAATATATAATAAGTTTTACGATCGCTAATATTTTTTATCCAGCATACAACTTGACATAAACTTGTAAAATTTAAAAACTTAGGAAAAATATTTCTCAAGCTATTTTGGCGCTTTAAGTTTACAAAGTCCTGAGAGGGTTAGTCTCATCTCTAATAAGGGCGCTTGTACGCTGAGACATTTTATCGTTTCTGCGGCAGATAGTACCAACTTATTATATGATAAGATTTTTTTCGGATCTAGGCGTGAAAATTTATCGTAGCACCTCGTCACCTACAACGCCCTCCTACCGCACCATAGCAACTTCACGGGTCATATCTAGCGCAGACATGACTTTTTTCTTAGCTAAAAGCAGTACAGTTTGTGTCTAGACCCGGCGACTTTTCTTAACGTGTATAAGCGGCCTTACTTATGCTGAAATGAAAATTTTGTAGGCACTTTTCATGGTCTATTCGATAACTATTATGTACTAACCTCAGACCTCAGCCACGCCTCCCACAGCTCTTTAACAGAGATGTGCATGTCATCGTTGTGATGGAACGCGCGCTGCCGCTTCTCATACCCGCTGTCGTACTGCAACTCTTCGCGGAGGAACTGGAATCAGAAAAAAAACAGGTTTAAATATACTGTATGATTATGTGACTAGTTAATAAGGGTCAGGTCCTCAATGTAAAACACCATTTCTGGACCTCGGTATGCAATGGAAGCTGAAAAATGGAGGATGAGTGGATTTCCCTTCCGGAGTCTGTGTTCCCGCATAGCTTTGTAGCTATGGGGTCTTTAGGACAATTGTGAATAGATTACTTATAGGCAAGCATGCTCCATCGTCGACCACATCATCGCTTACAATCAGGTGAGAGTGGTTAAGCGCGAGCCTATCGATAATAAAAAAAAAAACCTATAACTAAAAGGAAGACTGGTCAGGAGGAAGATTGAGTGTCCCTGAAAGTCCAAATGCAATTTAGTAACTTTCAATCCAGATTGTGGTGTAACACTAACAAGACCAGACATCCAGTTGTTGGGTGGGAAATCACCAAATAACTTGTCCCATTTTGGGTGGGTTGAGAGGGAGTGTCAGATTTTTACTGACTAACCTGCCTAAATTGCTTTAGGTGCCTTTTACGTTCGAACGATCCCGTAGATGGCCTTCAAATCCAAAACATACATCATCATCATCATCATCATCATCATATCAGCCGAAAGACGTCCACTGCTGGACATAGGCCTCCCCCAAGCGTCGCCACAACGACCGGTCCTGTGCGTCACGCATCCATCGGATTCCCGCGACCCAGACCAGGTCGTCGGTCCACCTTGTTGGAGGCCTTCCAACGCTCCGTCTTCCGATACGTGGTCGCCACTCCAGAACCTTTCGTCCCCCATCGACCATCTGTTCTGCGTGCAATGTGCCCTGCCCATTGCCACTTAAGTTTGGCGACTCTTCGAGCTACGTCGGCAACCGTACATAGAAAAACTAAACACCCTGAGGTTACCTGCGCCAAACATTATGTGCATCTAACAACACACGTTCAAAAAATGGTGACTTAGGTAAACAAAACTGTATATTCACGAGTGCAGTGAACTTTAATAACCCAAATTATGAATAGTTTGCCTATGAGATACAGGAAAACTGTCTGATGTCTAATTTATGCCTTGAATCACATGATTCAAACATTTATTTCAGGTCAGAGAATTAAAGGCAGGTCACGAGGCCTTAGGTTTAGATGTTGTGATATAAACAAGGACAAAACCTTGGCCCACGGTGCATAAACATAGCAAACGAATTGAGTTTTAGTTTTCCTCATTTTTGTTTTATTTCGGTAACCAGTGTAGATACGGAATAGGGATGGCGATCTGAGATCGATTAATCGAAGATAGAGGTAAAGAAAATCGATATGAATGAATCGCTATTAACTTTTTTTCTTAATAATTTTATGTATGCGGGCGAAGCCAAAAGCTAGTTATTTAATAATGTTCAAGGTCTTGTTTTCCAATTTATTTATTTTTTTGTAGGTTTGAAGGACTCGATTACTCACCATTCTCATGAAACACACGTGGGATCTTCTGTAAGTACCTACTATGCTTTTTAGACTTAGGGTAACCAAAAGCTCGATCTTAAGGAAGTCGATATTTAAAAACTCGATTTAGTACCGAATCGATTCTTTAGACTTCATTTCGTATAGATTTGCGAATGGCCATTCTTAGTACAAAAACAGAGGTTTTAGAGTAAAATGATCTATCTCAATGGAAACGTATTATTTGTTATGGAGAATTTTAGGCGGCACGGTTAGCATAGTGGCTAAGTGTTTAGCTATGGCGGAGCGTGTAGCGGGTTCGACGCCCGCACGAAACAAATATTAGTATGGCCTACAGAAATATTGTTACGGGTCAAACTGTTAGTATATGTGAGATTAAATATTTATAAACGCAATTAGGATACCGATGAAATCCAAATGGGGCAAGGATTTTTCTAGTAAAAAATAACGATGTATGAACGTGGTATTTAGATTGTTTAAATAGCAGACAAGTTTTACAAGAAAAGGACGGATGGAAAAGGATGTGCCAGCTTTTATCTAATAGGGTGTTTTCAATATCGTGCGGATTTCATCACGCATGCGGATTTGCTCCGCATGCAGAAAATTTCAAAATGCAAAAAATCGCATCAAAAAATACTTGTATGAAATAGACGATTGCGGGGGTTACGCTTGCGGAGCAATGCCGCATACTTGGTCAAAATTTCACGATATTAACCCTTCAGATACCGTCAATTAGAGACACAATAGTAAGACAATAGATGCGCGGCCACCGGTGGTCGCTTGGGGATTCATGAATTAAAAACACCCTTAGAGGTTTCACATTCAATTCAACTAGTTACTAGATTGTTCGGTTTTAACATAGAATTTATGAGCAACAAGGTTGGATTTACCACTTAAAAGAGCATTGCCCTTTGCAAAGCTGTCCTCAAATGCAGTTTAAGTACTCGTGAGGGCTTATAATGATGTACACAGATCTACGATATGAATAATAATACAAAGGAACATACAAACCTAACCATATGTACTTAACCTACTCTATCAAGATTTATATAAAAACCTTGATGGAGTAATTTAAAAACTTTAGAAGAATGGCGGTCTGAGATCTATTAATCGAAAAATCGAATTTATAGGTAACATGGATCGATTCTGTGAATTGATCTCAGATACTTGAAATCGATATTCGATTATTTTCCCACGGAATGCCATCCCTAGTGCATTATTTATTCACGCTTAAAAAGCTGAACATATTTGGATGAAATTGGGCAGACCCACAGAACAGACAGACCTCTGAGAGTTCTACCCGAACATGCTTCTGGAATGCTACATAGGATAGTTTCTACTTTCACGCGAGCGAAGCCGCTGGTAAAAGCTGTACTCAGCATAAAGTAATTTTCCTTTGTTGTTTTACGGTAAAGGATTCACCATCGTTACAATTTCAGCCAAGAACTACCCACTGTTGCATATAGGATAACAGAAGAAAGGGTTCTTCATCAAACGGTTCTTCTATCATACTCCCCGGTTTTCTACGTCCATTATAGAGAAATTTCTGACAACTTTGACTTTATCGTCAACCAACCTTTTATCATTGGAATATTTGAATGTTTCCCTTCTGATTATGATTAACATGACTTCAAGAGAACATGTATGGCTCTAATAAACTACCATCAAAGATTGCAGTCTTAAGATATAGATTGTTATTGTTGTGTTTGTTATAGTTGATGTATTGTTGTTGTGAATTGTTATTGTTGTCGTAGCTTGTTGGAATATAAAGATATACATATAAATACTCACATCATCACTTTCACTCAGGTCGACGTTGCCGTTGGCGTCATCATCGAGCTGACGATGTAGCTGCGTGATGGCTTCCAGACCAGCGCGGTCCTGGAGGCACGCGGGCTCATTGTGGCACGCCTCAAACAGTACTGGAAACAAAAAAAAACAGTTGTATTAGGCTAGAAGTTAGGCTGGGTAAAGAGTGAAGAAGCGAGACTGGTTGATAATCATCGTGAGGATACATGAAATATAAGTCTGATGTTGCGTAATTGTTATGAACAGCCACGGTTATTAACGTTCGTTTCTTTAGCTTATGAGGGGTCTACAGGCCGTTTTTTTTATTTTTGATAGGCTTGCGTAAACCACTATCTAAACTGATAGTAAACTGTGATGTGGTCGACGATCGAGCACACTTGCTATTCACTCTTGGTTTAAAGACCCTTAGCTTGTAGCTATCAGGAAACACGGACTTCGACAAGGAATTCCACTCCTTAGCTATTTTTGTGTATTTATTGTGTGTAGGACGTAGGTAACACACAATAAATATACTCCCAAAACGTTTTGTACGTATGGGTGGGATTTCCATCAAGTAACGGTGGCGCAACGCCGTACCTCATGAGTAGCTCATGTGGCCGTACATCGAGTGGTCCGATGATGGAACAAGTTTAAGAGCAAAAACATCTTTGTAATCCAAGTGAAGTTACTACAGACGGAATCAAGAAGAATGGATTTCAGTTAGTAATACTTTAAAATAACTTTCCATTCATTCTAGATCGAAACGGCCCGTAGGTAGCTAAACGCGGGGCGGCGAGCGGTCAGATAAAAAGTATGAAAATGTTTGAAGCACGCACGCCATGAGACGCCGCTCCTAGCTCCCCGCACCTGCTTATCTATGCCGCGCCACTCACCACCAAGATCGAAGTCGTGACCAAGCCGTAAGGTATTTCCACGACGAAACAGTAGCAAACCCCATAATATTTTTACAAGGAAGGAACTACTTACTGTATTATACGTGATTACACTTAAGTCAAAATCCCCAAATTGGACAAAGAGACGAACTTCAAGGAAACCAAATGTAATTTACATAATGCGATAAATTGAAATCACCGTGTTATTATTGGCGAGTATATAGTCATTATCTTTTCATAGACTGAGGAGTTCACATAAACTAAAAACTATGTACAAATAAGCAAAAAGTAGTCTGAAAAACAATAGAGCTAAGTTATGCGGAGTTTTTAGGCAACTGTGATGCTAGTTGCACATTTTGTGTGAATAAAATGAACAAAAAAACAATACGTTTAATGGTCTTTAGCGTTTACAGGTCCCCAAGGTTGGGGATAGTTCTGAAGAGTTACAGCAGCTTCGGAAAGAAAAGAGCTGAAGATACACAGGTAAGTTTTAGTCAGTTACTCTGGCAGTCTCTCGGTCCACCAGAGCACAAAATAGATAGGTACTTACAGAAGTCAATCCCATGTATGTACTTCACTTTTTATACCTACGCTAGGCGATCGCACACACGCCAGCGAGCTGCGCCGAACTGTATAGGCGATTGAGCCGAGATATCGTGTTCGTGTGCGTTGCTCAAGTCAAGCGTGCTTTGTATGTAGATAGTCTTCTGTACCTATTTTCTAACCAGAGCGTGAAAAGTTTTTTAAAGATTTCTCACTTAAAAAAAGTATTTGCGGGTCTGACTGGCACAAGGATTGTCTTAATTTTTCGAGGATAAAAGTAATGTAGATGATATTTGCTGCTATAAAAAAATAAACAAAGGAAATCAACGTAAAATCAATGCAAGCCTTTAAATTGATTTTACGTTTATATCCGAATCTTCTTCACTTTTCAATTTTAAACGGTACAAACGAAGTTAGCGTCGTTGATGATATCTTATAATAATAATTATATTTAGATAGATACTCAAGTTCAATATTTGCACTATCTTATTTCTTGTTCATTCACCATTCGTCTGGCCAATGACCCCGAAAGTCGACTATCAAATACTACAAGCAAGCGATACGTTCGCGAGGAATTTCAACGTTTGCCGATTGCCGAATATTCTGGCACTATATGTTAGCACTTACACAAATCTCAAAAGTATTTAAATAAAGTATGGATAAAATAAGACATCTACAAATACAGGTGTGCAGGAATTTCGTCAAGTGAAATGCGTTATAACAAAACCTCAGATACATTAGGGGTCAATATGTCCCCCAACATGACGCGTAACGCTCAATCTACGTGACACTGCAACGTTGTCCAGTGAGTGTCCTGCAATTTGATCCTCCCCTTTCTCACAACACTTTATAAGCATTTTCGTGACGCGGCATATATTGTTGGACAATTTGACATATTGCGGGACATTTTGTCCCCTTGTGTATCAGAGGTTTAAAATATATATACTGCTAAGTAGTTTAAAAAAATATTTAGCAGTAGAAGCAGCCTTAACCGTGCGAGTATCTTTTCCTTTTTGCGAAGTACATAATCTGAACTGGGTATTTCTTACGATTTTTTAGAAATGCAAAATTTCTAAAAAATTTGGTAGACCATGCATTTTGAGGTTAAATTTAAATTTTCAGTATTTTAGAAGATTTATAACAACGATCCATCATATATAAAAAAAATATTCACAATGATTTCAAAATGATGTTTACCACATTTCAATAATGTAGTAAATGGGTTATGTAGTTTCCATTTGAAGAATAGCAAGAGCTGACTTTGTGTCATCGAATTTGAGAAATTACATCTTACTTGATCTTACTTATTCATTAGTGAATAGGTTTCTTTTTTTTTTCGGCATGAGTGGGAAATCCTCATGGACGGCCAGGCTGCCTCACATACGAGCCAGTACTGTATGTACACACATATGTGTTGCCTCACATATAGTGAATAGGTTATTCCTAGGCAAGCTCCATCGTCGACCACATCATCGCTTACCTTCAGGTGAGATAGTGGTCAAACGCGAGCTTATCAATAGTAATAATAAAAGACAACCAACGAAGTTGTTTGACCACTTTGTGCTTAATAATAGATACCAACGATCTATATGAGAGGCGATACAAACGGCTTAGGTATCCGAGGCAATAATAAATTAAGATTTTTTATCTATGATAGACCTGTCGTACTGTATGGATCAAAATGTTGAACTGTAAAAAAAAAGAATTTCAAAAACAGCTTGCATGTAACGAAGATGTGTGGTGTGAAAGAATGATTAAAGTGAGAAATGAGTACATATACATTTAGAGGAAGTTTGAAAGTGGTGCCAGTAACTGAAAAATTGAAAAGGAATCTTATTATATGTTCATGTGAAAAAGAGGGATGAAACAAATATTAAAAAGAGTGATGAGTATGACATGTGGATGGACAAATGGAGAGCGAAGCTAAAAAAAAGTAAATGGATTGCGTGACGAGTGATATGAAAGAAAAGACTAGCTATAGCGGGTTAGTGATAGCGTGATGGGTGACGGGACAGAATGAAAGGGAAAAAACGTATTGTGATCGCGACCCCGAATAACACGAGACAAAGGCAGGAAGAGAATGATCGGCGAGACTGCATTGACGGCTTTCAGATGATTTCAGGGACATTATGGATATAATAGGTGGGATCGCAGTCAAGCACTAGTTTATATATCAATTAAAACAAAAAACATCAGTGATGATAACGAATTAGGTACTAACATCAATTAATTTTATTCCAGATCAGTTTGGAAGTAGCTGATCCTGTTTCTGAGATATACATATGAAGGTATCTTAACGTTCTGTATATAAACAAAATAAATTGGCCATAAAAAAGTAATTTAAGAATCCAGGTTAACTTGAAAGCCCATTAATTATTAGGTTATTAAATTTATTTTATTGTATTTTATTATTTTTATTGTCATACAAGACAAAAGACTACCTACATAGGTACATAGTTATCTAATCTAGTTCGTAAAATTAATATACCGTTCCGGAATTAAGACAAAGATAAAGATGCACGTGAGCTTATGGTTATCGCCCATAAGCTTAAATGCAAACAAAAGGTCAAATACCTAGCTATAAATTAAAAGACTACAAAAACGATGGTCACAACGAGATTTAGGGCTAGGAGATATTTGTTCCTAAGCCACAGATGTACAGGATTGGTGGAATGCGTCGTCTTTGGTCACGAGGGAAGAAGCTCATAGCCTAACGGTATGTAGGTAGTCTTTGGCATTTATTGGGTAACCCCAATAAAAGTAAAAAGTAGATTCGGCATCCTTGTACTTACCCGCCTCGCACACTTCCTGGTCTCGTATAGAAGTGCTACATATACTTAAATACCCGTTCAGGCCGTTCTGCATAGAAACCATATACGGACATACTTATCTGCAATCGATATTCGAAACTGATTGATATATCAATGCACAACCGAAACTACTGAAGTACCACGGGGGTTTTCCCAAAATTCACCCCATACAGGAATGAAAGGGGGGTCCAAAATTGGTCCAGTCTGCATAGCATTACTAGTAGGCCAAATGCAGGACATTATCATACAAAAATAAAACCATTATAGATGCATACAAAATTTTTTTTTTTTGAGAAATTTTAACTCAACTGTCACCAGAGAGTAATTTACTTTACTCGCGCAGTTAAACCATTAAAGTAAGTGTGAGAGTATCGTTAAAACAAACATTAGCTTTACCGTTACGGCTTGGTAACAAAGTACAAACGATAAGACCAACACAAATCAGCATGGTGTGAATAATTTGAAGCACTCGTGCGACTCAACCCAAAGCCATGACATTAAAAACGCGTTAGCAGAAATCGTTGACAATTACGTGGTAATTATTCAGAACTGGTATATTGACAGTAAAAAAAAAACAGTAACTACCTACGTCTAGTCAAAACAAATATCATTATAACCGATTTAGTGGCAGACAGAACCATTGTTAAAAAGAAGTAATGCTCTTAAAAAGGTGAATAAAAACATCCTAGAACCAACTGAGCCCGCGTGGTGAATTACGGCCCATAACCTCTCCTACAGAGACCTGAGTCCGAGCAGAGGGATCATTGGAGGACTGATGCTAACTATGCTTATGCTACAATTATTGGCGTATTAAGAGTGTAAAACTCTGACGAAAAGGATAATGGAACAATAAACAAATTTAGTTCATACAAGACAGTTGTTATATTGAATTTATTGTGACGTTTTTTGAAACTGATTCAAAAGATACCCATACTAAGGGGGTGCATGAAAAATAGCCCGCCTTCTCAGTCAGAAGTCCGCGTCCGTTAGAAATGCTTTAATTCAGAATTAAAATGCATGTACTAATCTATATTATTATTTATATAGAACTAACATAAAACTAAATATGTTTATATACAGTTGTTTATCAGTCGAAGCGGAGGTTACGGTTATTCATTTATCTAGACCAAACCCTGTCAGGGTCACATTCAAAATGGCTGCATCATCACCACACATAAAAGCGATAAAACACGAACTATTTGGTCGATGTTTATGTTAAAATGCAATGATCGAAACAATTACAACACCTGTAATGATAAATATTTTTTTATTGATTGCACATCAACAACACAATTACATGGACATTTATTATTACATTTTATGAGGTTTTAAAGTAATAATATCAATAATTATATTTTTTCACTATAAGTAAAAATTACAATAAATAAGGAGAAAAATTACAAATCAGGTTAAACCGTAGATATCCGTGGGTTTCCCATAAATTGATGAACAAACAAAAAAGGTTAAATAAATAACATAAGTAATATAGCTGGGTAATTAATTTTTAATTGGCTCGACTTTTGTCCATTTACGAATTAATTCATGAATCCCCAAGCGACACCCGGTGGCCGCGCATCTATTGTCTTACTATTGTGTCTCTAATTGACGGTATCTGAAGGGTTAAAATGATGTAGGGCCTGTGATGTCATTTAATGAAGATGTATGACAAGCAGAACTCTTATAAATTGAGATAAGGTAGGCAAAGAGAGAAACAGAACTCATCTATAAATTAGCTTTTGTTTGTTTAAACGTGCTTATTTCTGGAATAACCGGTCGAATTCTAAAAAAAATGCCTGCCACTAACAACAACATATTAACTGATACATTAAGATGTCAAAGGTCCTAAAAACCCAAAGAACAAATGAAGTCATTTTAATACCAAACGCAGTTCCATCAATTAAGTCAATCTAAATACCAGACCGTAGAAAACACAAACATTCCGATTAGTAGTACACTAATCGATTTACGAGATGTAAATAAAATGTTAAATTTAATAAACGTTTCCGCCAACATCAATGGAGGCGATTTACATCATTTGATTCACGTCATCATCATGATTATCGGCATCAATCAACCATTTGATGGGACCACGTGGTTTATAGCTAAGAATAGCTTCACCCCGCTTCCTATAATGTGTGTCGTAACTACTTTATTAATGGGATTATGAGTTGCTAACGTCAAGTACGCCAGTAGGTCGTGAAACCATCTAAGCGAAATAGGTGACGGGGTTATTATTAAAATGAGGTAAAAATTGTTATTTTTGTTTGTAGGAAGTAATTTCTGAAAGTACTGATTCGATTGCTAAAATTTTTCCCCGATGGAAAGCTGTTTTATTCCTGAGTGGCATAGGCTATGTTTTAAGTACGCGGGCGAAGCCATGGGTAAAAGCTAGTAAACCATATTTTACGAAATTGGATACTTAATATATTATATTATTAAATTGATTCAGAATGTTGGGCTGTGAAAAAGACGCACGAAAGAAGATGTGGTGTTACGAGAATGGATAAAGTGAGAATTGAGGTAAGACTGAAAAGTTGAAAGGTAATCGGAACAGATACGGTGATCTGCAGAGGATGGATAGAGTTTTGGAGAGGGTGGGCAAAGAAAAGGTGGATGGATTGTGTTAGGAGTGACATGAAAGAAAGAAACGTTTTGCACCGACTCCAAGATTATGACTGTACCTCATCATTATCTTTTTTCTTTTTCATTGTGCATATTTTGCGTATTCTCAGGATAGATGTCTATCCTGAGAGTACGTTCACTTGGTAAATTTTCTACTTTCATGCGGGTGAAGCTGATGGCAGCAGTAAATAAACTATAATTTCCAAGCTTGTTGATCACATGCACCTCGGAGAACCAGACGCAGTAGTAAAAACACACGATTTCTATTCTATTCATTACAGTTTAATATCCGGAAATTGGGATTCCATTGTGTTTGAATTTGGTTACAGACCGACTACAATTAATTGATTCGTCACATTTCCATCATTCTTTTTTCTCGTACGATACAAGTTTGATTGGAATTGACAATTTGTTTTCCAATATTTTCGAATCAGCTTCGAGTGTTTAAACAGCTAGTCTTTATTTTTCTGAGGTTGGAAATCATCTAATGACTTCTGCTCGTGTTTGCGTACTATTACAGACTAAAACCGATTTGTGTCCTTCAGTTGCTCTTTGCGTGCCAGCTCCACGGTTACTCTTTCAGACAATACTGCAGCCCAGTCAGGCATCGGACACTTAAACTTTTAATATTATTGAAGCCACGGTAATGATAGCGTGACGAGTGACAAAACAGAATGGAAGAAAAAAACGTGTTGCGACGACCCTAAATAAAACGGGACAAGGGCAGGAAGATGATTGGTGAAGCCACGGTAACTATCAGGGATGTAACGGAGGTAGTTTTATCGGAACCGAAGTCGGAATCGGAGTTTTTAAATTTGATTTATCGGAATCGGAATCGGAGTCGGAATCGGAGTCGGAGACAGGGTCAGAAGTGGTGGCATGAGAAAGAATTTTTATTTACGGACAAATCAAACATTCTTTAATCATTTTTTTTTAAATTATGAAATAAAACACAAACAATGAAAAAAAAATAGCATATTATTTCCAAATAAACAAGAATACACATTTATATTAAATCTATGAACCTGTTCATAACAGTCGACACAGGCCGCCGTCGCCGCTATGTTATACTTCGACCTCCGATTAAAACCTCCGATTTAAAAGTGTCGGAGCCGAAATCGGAACCGAAGGTGTAATAATAATCGGAAGTTCCGACTTAACGGAACCGGAGTCGAAGCTCCGTAACATCCCTGGTAACTATTTCGAACAATCCCGAAAAGTAAACCATACCAATTAAATATGAATAAGAATCCGTCTCAAGCAGTACGTTATGCACATAAAAAAGGCGCCAAGCAAACAAATTATTAGTAGGTAAGTACATATTTATACGGCCATTACGTCATGCATGTTTAGCTAACACTTTGGACACTTCAGTACATGACCAGCCGTTAAAACTACCATTAATATTAGTATTGTTGGAACCAGTAGCTGCTACAAAGCAGTTAAGAGATAATTAAGAGTTTATAGCTGGATTGTTTGCTGTAGCAAAACAAACAGTTTTACTGAGTAGATTTTTGATGATACATTTCAGCCTCAAATATATTGGGGGACAGAGTGTCCCCCAACATGAAGTGTGTAAAATTGACCAACAACATGTGCCGCGTCACGTGAATGCGTCGTTGTTGCAGTTGCAGGAAACCAAGCAACGCTGCAGCGTCGAGTAGATTGAGTGTTGCACGTCATGTTGGGGGACGTTTAGTCCCCTAATGTATTTGAGGGTTTATCTCTAAACAAATCGATGTATGCAAGAGAAATAATCTTTGTTATCCTACCTAATAGGAAACTAGCAACAGTATTATCAGTTCGTAACAAAAAAAAAGAAGCTATAAATACTTTTAAAGTAAAAACACTAAAAACTCTACAAATCGTTTTGACAAATCCTTGGAATTATCTAAGCTGACCCTAAAAGCAACACAAATCCTTGAAAAACTAATAAAGGCCAATTTAGGTTTGAAATCTAGTCACGAAAATCCGGTGAAGACCAGGAAAATGCCAAAAAACTAGTCATGTTCAGCGAATATTACCTCTAGTACTTTATCACGTTATCAATGCTGAATCATTGTTTGAAAAGTACCAATGCACGTGAACTGATCAAAATAATAAATCGATTTTGTAATCATCATAGAATTCAGGGCATAATTCTATTTAAAAAAAAAAACCGGTCAAGTGCGAGTGGGACTCACGCACGAAGGATTCCGTACCATCCGTAGCAAAAAATGAATAAAAAATTACTAGAGATGTCCCGACTAGTCGGTAAAGCCGACTATCCGGCCACTATTGTAGTCGTCGATTAGTCGGCGACTAATCGGCAAAGAGCGCCGACTATCCGGCTTATTACGTTCTTCTTACTTCGTACGTGTATAGTTAAACTGTCTTCAATTTTTTGTTGGCTTTTCTGACTTAAACTGACCTCTGATGACACTGAAGTTGACGGAGTAGGCACTGCTTTAGGTAATTCTTCTGCTGAGATTTGAACTGAGGTATCAGGGTTGGATGTTTGTATTTAATATGGTTGTTCATGCTTGTAGTGTTAGCTGTTTTTCCTTGCCCACCACGAGAAATTATCACTTGGCATTGGTTACACTTAACTTTACGGGAATCATTGTCCAATTGTTCAAAAAACATCCATATACGAGATTTTCTTTTTGACATGATTAAATTTTAATTCTACTTGTTCATTTCAATGAATAATAACAGTATTATCTTTAATTATACACAAAAAAAAAAAAATTACACTAAAACACCGCTCTCGACCATTACACAAGCAAAAATTAAGGAACAATGCGAAGTAAACAAAACATGTTCCGTCACGTTCGCAGGCGGCGTATGCGATTGCGCGCGAATCAGCCGTAAACGAAGCGTTACGGAAATCCCCGAAACCGTAATCGGCTTAGCCGACTAGTTGGTCTTATTACAACCAACTAATCGGCTAGTCGGCTAGTCGGCGAAAGTCATAATCGGCACATCACTAAAAATTACGTTTGTTATGGGAGCCCCATTAAATATTTATTTTATCATCATCATTTCAGCCGACAGACGTCACTGTTGGATATAGGCTTCCCCCAAATGTCGCCACAATGATCGATCCTGTGCGTCCCGCATCCATCGGATTCCCGCAACATTATTTTATTATGTTTTTTAGTATATGTTGTTATAGCAGCAACAAAAATACATCATCTGTGAAAATTTCAACTGTCTAACTATATATCACGATTCATAAGATGTAATCTCATGAATCGTGACTGTGCGTGGTGACAGACGGACAGACAGCCGGACGGATAGCGGATGAGCGGAGTCTTAGTAATAGTCACGTTTTAGCCTTTGGGTGCCGAACTCTAATATAACAAAAACACTTTATTTGTCAATCGAAAAAAAAAGGTTTTATGTGCAGTTTTTCTTTGTTTAAAATTCACTTCGCATTGAAATATGAACTTTTATTATCCCGTGTATGAGAAAATTTGATTGGATTACAACCATTTGTGTTTGTTTACCTATTTTGGCGGGTTTGCGCACGTGATGACTTGACCTATTCATAAATAGACAGGGCGACATATTTTTTTTTAATGTTACCTATAAAAAAGTGGTTTAATTCATTCTGCTCGTTATTCTGATAAAACTATTTTCAGGTTTTGCGCATTTAACGTTACACGTTGGTACTACACATTAGATTAGGCGTGCCGAACACTCACTTCAGTCGACTCAGGTGTAATGTAGTCCATTCACCTCTTCGTCTAAGTGCCACAAAATTTATGGCGCTTAAGACATTTTGGTCGTGAAAAAGGTATCCACTAAAAGCTATATTAGAGCTGTATATATTAATAGTTCTGTTACACGACATAATGCCAATGTAGCGCTGCACCGTACTTTTATTTTAACTTTTCAGTATTTTGACAAATAGTTTCCAAGACGTTCTTGGAAACTATTTGTCAAAATATGCTTGTCTATCACTAGAATATATTATAGTCAATGTTTCTTCACCTATCATGAGATCAAAAGCAATAATAATCACTATGTTTTTATCCCCATCACCTTATACAAAAGTCATTTATATTACGATGTCATAACAATAGACAGTGAATGAAACAATCAAATCTACTGACCGCGTCCAGCGAAGCAACACATAGAGCCATTTAACTCCCCTTTTATTAAGATCAATTGATGTAGTGACGCAAACACATCTAGTACAAACATCCAATTGTAAGCAATAGGATTTAAAATGTAGTCACGGCAAAGGAAATTCCGATGCTCTAACTTAATTTGCACTTCTAGAAAATTCGATGCTTACAATTCGTTTTTTCTATCTAATATTCTAGGAAGATGACGATGATGAACAAATAGATGTTGTTGTTTTAGACTACACGAATATATTCAATTGTGCGTTTTGTGAAAATATTCTCAGCAATAACTTCATGGCCAGTTGACGTAAACTATTAGGACGATAATAGAAACGAACTGTCGAAGACTATTCAATTTAATAGACTTGACTATACAAAACATGATGTGTGTAAACAGTGCATATCGTTATGCTACCTTGAGGACGCTTCGTAACTGTTGTAAAATTTGATGACCACATGAAACATTCGCTATCGTTCCAGAAGCCAAACTAAACAAATCGAAACGTTTTTTGAAGCTTCAGTTATTGTTAAAGAACTCAGATTGTTATTTGAGATAATATCATGTATTGTTGGACGACGTTGGCGCCAGTTGCATTTCGAAAGTGTCTTACACGTCCATACGGTGAAAAGGTTAATTGATGGTATCAGTTGGAGCTCCAACAATACCAAGAAAGGTTTAACGTTTAAAAAACTCACTGAGACATTGAAGGCATGTCGTGTAACTGCATACGACCGTAATGAGAATCTAGGTTGCATCTGTTGCCACTAGGGCTTGCAGGAAACAGAAACAAATTCCAAAATATAAAACAAAAACTTTTTTTTTGCGTAGATGCCAGGTATCAACGGTGTTTGTATAGTATGGAAAGGCATTCAACAGAAGCCGCTTTACAGATGCGAGAAGTCACTCATATTTCGAGAAATTAGATGTGAAAATTGTACGAATTAATGAATCGGAAACATATAACAACAAACCAGCAGGAAACAATAAACCAGCGGTCATATTACACCATGAATAGATTTAAAGAAAGCCAATTACCAAAAAGGATTTAGTTGATCATGTTAGTAAAGAACAAGCTTCAATGACATGCCTTGACCTTATGGCTGACGAAAAAGCAAGACGAGCTTGGAAGGTTACCAACACATGGCTTTCTTATGCAGTTACTGCTTTCAAAGGAGATTGGCCTGATAAAACACATTGTGACATAATTTAAATCGTTATTCAGAGCACAACATCGTGACGTGTTCAAGTAGGTGGTGAAAGACGAGCTAAATTAGGCCGACAACGGATTGTCTATGATCTACATTCTCCGCGGCATAAACAAACAACAGAGAGAACTAGAATTTATTAAAGTGCTGACTACATTGTCTATTGTAGACATAAATCTGTTCATCGGCATTTCTATCAAGTGCACTCATAATTCTGTAAACATAAATAATGTAATGGCTACTTATTTTCATAGATTGTTTGTTTTAAGTCGGTTATCGATGATTTATGATCATTCCTATTGACGTGTTGTGTATTCTCTATCTGACTTTCAGCCTTATATCTGCTTGGAAACATAACGGAGCTGTTGTACATACACATCATTAAAATTCATATTTTCTTGTGGTATGGTCTTAGTCTAAGTATAGATAGGTGACCTTATGTCGTTTGCAGTATCGTTGTCAACTAAAGGGTAACCTATAATAAGTTAATGTCATTCACCTACGCGCATATAATTAGTATGAAACTCAACAATATTACCGTACTATTTTTCAACGTCCTTCCTTCTTTCCCTTTTTCCAAATTCGCATGGGGTTAACGCTATATATCTTCTATCACAGCATCTATCTGTTATCTTTTTCTATCCTTTCATTCGTCACAAATTCAAGATCTATCCAATCTTTTTCGTGGCTCATTTTTCTTTATCCATCAGCATTCATTCAATACATGAGACTATTTTTAGTATCGTTCAATAGTCAGCTGACATCAACTAATGAGTTTTTCTTCACTCTGGTGACCCTAACTCTTGAATAGGCGAAGAATTCAATGCAAGCCGTGAGTCAAGCGCCGTGCAATAGTGTTTTCAAGTTCATGATAAGTCGCTGTTATACTTGGTATTGTTAAATAAATACAGTCTAACAATTGCATATTAACATTGATATTAACTGCTGGAGTACCAATAAGTACTTGCGTATATGAACAGATATTACACTCGTCCATTGTTTTCTTTTTTTAACGTTAGCTCTTTCCTTTACAGGATTAAGTAGGACTTTAAGAAGTAGCTAGGCGATTTCCAGGATAGCTTGTTATACTTGATATAGGACAATGTAAGGTGTGTCTAGAGGAACTGTGGCCCCTTTTCTGACACTGTTGGTTTCTTCGTCTTCTTCATTGGTCAGCTTTAATTTACTACACGACTTTCTGCATCGTTAGATGTGTGTTGATGAACAAGTGAATTTTTTTTTTCATATGTTTAATACGGTCGTAAGCCAAGCTACAATTAGGTCAATATAACTTCTCGTGGGAGTTAGATTAAATGGCTTTATATCAGGAGTAGCATCCTGCTGTACATGTACCAATGATAGTTACCAGTTCAGAAAAAAAAAGTTTTTAAAAGTCTTTAGAAATAAGTATCAACAGATTCTGAGTAAAGGAAAATTTTTACGAATTTTTAATTTTTGTGCGAGACATTCTTGTCTACTAAAACCCAATGAGTTTTTTTTAAAAAAAAACAGTTCTAAGAAATTGCAAACATATCCGTAAATAATCGCATGCAAAGATTTTATCGGTGCATTTACATGACAAAACGATAACAGGAAACATCTTCGTTGGAAACAATTAATTCATATCACTTGGCTCTGAGTCTGATTCTAGATGACGCTCATAAAATAAACAAGGTACCTATTTCAAACTCACGTTTGGAGTTCAACAAACCGGCTCAATAAACGTGTACTCTGGAAGATTACGTTCTAAAAATAGAGATATTTTCGCAAATGATCAACGGTTTTCTTCGAGTACGGCTGTAAAACTGATTTATTGCGTTGGTACATAGTGCAGTTTTCAGTTTAAATAGAGACGGTAGTACTACAGAAATACGGTACCGCATTTATTAGGGTACTTATACTGTTGTGGGATTGTTCGAAGAGTCAGCGCGATCCTGGAACGTGACTGGTAATCAAAAAAGGAACTTGAACGGGTTTTAGTTTATTAGTTTTCAGTAAAAGTCTGACACTCCCTGTCGCTTCACCCAGAGTCGGAGAAGATATTTGATGAAAAAAAAGGATACTTATACTGTTTGAGTCATTCTAGATCGTAGATTTCTGCTCGAAACAATCGCTTTCGTCGAAGTGAGAGGAGAAAGCGAATAATATTAATAAATCTAGCTTGTTTAACTTTTAGCCGTTTCTCTGCTGCTGTAGTTCAATACTACACAAGTGGAATTCTAAGATCACAAAGACGCCTGTTTTAGCATAAGATATCGTATTGAAAAAAATCTTAACAGCTAACGAGTGGAATTAAGAGGTTCCTGATGGCTACAACTTGAAAGTCTTTAAGTCAAGAGGGAATAAGTTTTTGCCTCTAGACAACCGTGAACCATGACCGCTCACGATCAATTTGAAAAATGTACAAAGAATTACATAAAAAATAATAAAGAAAAACTTGAACAGTATCTCTACAAGTAATTTTTTTTTGTTTAATTATTTGCAATCAGCCGCCAGACTTTAAGCAATTTTTTTGATGCCACTGCTAGTGCTTAGATATTCATTCATATTTAGATTGCGTCGTCTCTCGTAAACCATGGAGCGATTGTGATATTCCTAGATATACCCTCTGTTTTGTCTATAGGTAAGTCAAAATAAAAACATTATTGTAACTGTAACATTGCAGCATCCAATTACTCCTAATTATGGGATTCTCCGAAAAAAAAAAATTACAATTGCCACTTAACAGCCTCAAATAATCAACAAGGGAGCTTTTCATTTCTAGTTGAGAGTTAATGAAGCAACAATTAACAAGTCCGAACAACTGTTGATGTGATTGTTAAAACAATTAGGTTTAATTGTGTAATTCTAACAACGTATGTTATTATGAAACACGAGATATATGCGGAATTTTTACAGATTTTGGAGTTGGGAATATTGAGTCTGTTGGTCACGATCTCGGGATTTCCAAATTGTTGTTTAATCTTCTCGTATCTGTACACGATATACGAGCAAAAGCCATGATAACAGCTGACATTTTCTCAATAAACATATATATTTTTTATACAAATAACGGAGAAACTGAATGACTGACATATCAACGCACACTCGAAACTACCGGGACTTAGGGCCCTTTTCCTGTCACGCGTATTTTATCCCGCACGCGGGTCTTGTCCGCATCAGGGTGATAGCTCGCAAACAAAGATTTCGTTTGCTGCTGCAGTGTTGTTCATGTTGCCTGTTTTTCATTTTTGTTTGCGATATATGCGGACTATGAGCATGCGTGCAACCCGCTTCACAGTAAAAAGAACACTGAAGGCAGAAGATCACCACCCGCATCCGGATTGCGCGCCCGCAGTCAATCCGCGTTCCGCGCGCGTGCTAGCCGCATGTTAGGAAAAACATTTCTTGTATCAAATGCGGGCAGTCCGCATGCGGACGAAAACAGAAGAAAACCTGAACATTATTTACACACGACGTGGATGGATATATTATTATGTATCATTATGCTAACTTATCAAGTTTTACTCAATAATATTCACAGTATTAATTACGAATGTTGCGTCAATAAACAGGTACGATTACGTATCGGAACTGGTCAAGGTCGGGTCAGCGTGATCGATCGCTGATTCTGACTTGATTTTTATGCATATGACTAATAAGGTAGTGATGTTACTGGTTTTGGCAACACATAAAATGGCAAAAGCCTTAAATATGCTATCAGACAGCTTAGACATCAGACAATAAACCGGCCAAGTGCGAGTCGTAATCGCGCACAATGGGTTCTGCACCGCCCGCAGCGAAATATGGCCAAAAACACGTTCATTGTATGGGATCCTGACTGTCCCCGCACACGGGCTTCAAAAAAACGCCGCCACAAAAAAACGCTTGAAGCAACCAAAAAAAAAGATAGAAGCAGCCGCAAAAAACAGCTGAAGCGCGCGACACCGGTGAAGTTTAAAGCCAATTGTGCAGCAGGGGACAGTTACACTTATTAATTAATTGCGTAATTGTAATTTTTCTGACATTGTTATCACTCACTTATTGACGTTATTAATGGTAATTGTATTTTTTTTTCTGACATTGTTATCAATAATCCATTGACATTAATTGTAATAATTTTGACATTTTTATTTGGTATTTAATTATTGACATTATTGGTGGTGATTGTGATATTTTTGACATTGTTTGCTTTAATTTCATTTTTTTTATTTTTTTTTTTATTATTTGTGTTGTATGGTTTAAGGTTTAAGTAATGGTGCAATTCAACTCATTTCAACATTAGTTAAGTAATATTATTTTGTAATAGTTTTTAAGTATTTAATATTCGCATACAATGTTATTTGTTTCTTGAATAAATCAATCAATCAATCAATCATATTTTTTAGTAAGTATTTGTTGTAATAGCGGTAACAGAAATACTCGTACATCATGTGTGAAAATTTCAACTGTCTAGGTATCACAGTAAGTACATGAGGTACAGCTTGGTGACAGACAGACGGACCGTGGAGTCTTAGTAATAAGTTACCGTTTTTACCCTTTGGGTACCAAGAGAACTCTAAAAACGAGAGACTAAGCATAGCTGATGCTTATTATTACACTTTTATGCTAATCGGTTTTACCGACCAGAACTGAACTTAAAGACTTCAAGAATAATGATAAATAATTTAATAACTGATGTTCATACAAGACAAAATAAGGAAAAAAATTTAATTGACGGAAAGCAAAAAACTTAAAAGAATGTCTATTCAATCTGTAAGTACTAACTAACAGCTATTTTAGACAGCCAATCCGTCAGTTGTCTTCGAACAAAGATACCCAAGGTTAGACTGAACGGAAAAATAAACAAAATCAGCCCAGTAAATGTCTAGTTTGAAATGTAGAAGTAGGGTTATCAAGAAATCGAGTATAGTCTGTCTAAAAAGTCAAACGACTTTTTTTTTTGTCGACGAGCAAAATCATCATTGACAAAACCCGCTCTTGGGTGGAGCGGGAGATAGTGTCAGACGTGACGAGAGGTCTGATGGTGGCGCATTCCGAGGGCCGTGGAAAAACATGGCCTCGGATTTGTGCAGCGCCACCTCGAGTCCCAACTCCTGGATCCTACCAACGACTATCGCAACCCCGTGTGTCGCTAGAGCGACCGCCGCCTAGTGCGACTCTCCCTGCGCTAGAACCAGCGTGTCGTCTGCGTAGCAGACCACGCTGACCCCGTCAGGGAGGTCGCAAGTCAAACGACTTGGAATTTTTTAAATGAATTAAAAAATCTGATACACAACTTTTTATAAGATTCTATTATTAAACAATGATCATCTCTTTGCAACCTTGATTGTTCAACCAATGTTGACTAATATCAGATTTCAAGAATTTGATTGATTTATAAGTCGTTTGACTTTTTAGACAGACTACCATCTCATTTTAGAAGTATGTTTTGTTTTTAAATTGATATAAATTAGCGCTGATGCAATTATTGATGGTGAGGCGCAGTAGTATATTAAGAGCCTATTCGTTTTAGCCTTGAAGACAAAATAATACGTTAATTATGTATTATTTTCATTAATTCACTACTCAAGCGAACGCCGACGTTCGCGCACCCATTGTCTTTTTATTATGTCTCTAATTATCACGATTGAAGAGTTAATAGAGTAAATTTTTTGAAAAAAAAGTACCTTTTTTTTTTTGTTTTAGGGGAAACCTTCAAAAGGCGCCCGGACTACCCATAATTATTTTACATTTTGCAAAACTAACATTTCAGCCTAAATAATGAGGGTGTTCTGGAAAATTTTACACCATTAATTGGCACTACTTTGCCGGTAGGTCTTTTCCTTTGAAAACGTATACTTGACATTGGCGTCTAACGTTCGACGTTGACGTCTCAGTAATGTCATTAATATAAGCGTTTGACAGGTGCTTGGACCTTACGCCTCAATGCTGCCACCTGGTGAACTTTATTTTAGAACACCTTTATTGTGCGGTGCCGTGATTTCAATGAAACCTTGCATTCCGTTTACCAAATTATGACCAAGAAAGCGAACACTATTTCTGTGAAATGGCAGAATTTCAATCATTTTAAAAAGAAGAGTCAAAATAAGTAGAGTATTTTAGCGTAACTCTACATGCACTCGTAGTGAGATTAGTCTTGTTAAGTGATGACCTGAAACACAGGTTAATAAACCTGGCTCGGGCAAGTCACTAATTAAACATAATTCTAGGTTTAAAGTAAATTTTTCTTAAGTCCTTAATATTGATAATTTAGTTACAGGTTATATTATTAGAGTACAATACTCTGTATTAGAGTACAGTTGACAACCCTACGTAGAAGACTTAAAATTTTCAGCCTTGACTATAGAGTAATGAATCAATGTTTTATCAACGGTTTGTTACTGTTTAGTATTGGATTTGTTTAGATTAAATAATTGCTCTATTTTTTTTAAAACAATGGTATCTGTCCCGACTTACGAGTTGTAGGTCGTGGGTTCAAACTCAGCCAGGCGCATGCTTTGTGTAATTTATTTCATTGTCACAGCTCTAAAACGGTGAAGGAAAACATTGTAGGGAAACCGGAATGTCCTAGAACTTTGAAGACAATTGTGACATCCACCAACCCGCAAAGGGCCCGCGTGGTGGAGGCCCTCTCCTAGAGAGGAGGCCCGAGTCCCAGCAGTGGGAACAATGTAAGGTTGATTATGCTATATGCTATATTCTGCAGCTAGCACAGTCGTTCTAAAAGGTTTCGATATTATTATTATTCCTACAGCGGAACTTGTTGATGTGTAGCGAGCATAGGATGTCAATGACAGACCGAGACGAATATGGATGAAATAAAATTAAGAGAAGGTTCGTTGTCCCGAAACGTCACGATCACACAAACAATATGACATGAATACGCATTTTATTTACGAGCTATAAAACGACATTCGACTCAAAAACCCACAAGAAATATATTTTTCATCTAATTTAGCAACTCAAGACTTAAAAATAAGACAAAACCATAATAAGATGTTACCATTAAACGCAAGGCGACACCGCGGCAGGCTAAGGCGAAGATGGAGATGACCTTGACAACTACCGGAGGGACTAGCCGCCAATGGCAGAGGCCAGACATGTTTGGGAAAGAGGGAGGCTTACGTCCTGCAGTGGGACATAAAAGGCTGTCTATATGCACTAGTTTCTGACGTTTTATAAATGCCCATGTAGGCCTATGTGAAATAAAAATTCTGACTTTGACTTATCAACAACTTACGACAACGAAACAGTTACTGCGGCCGTGGAGCGCAAAGGGCAACTAAAGGAACACGGGTAAGCTTCGGTCAGTTGTAAGTCTAACATTCCCTCTCAATCTATACAGAGCTAGGCCTTATTTGATAACTAGCTTCTATCAACGGCTTCGCCCGCACGAAAGTAGGTAGGTTTCTTCTCAAACTTTGGCCCCTTGTTTCATCCCCTTGGGGGTGAGTTTTGGGTAATCCTCGCCTACGTCATAAAAGTAAACCTTGTGCAAAATTTCACGGTCCTAGTCCCAGTAGTTTCGGCTGTGGGTTGATAAATATGTAAGTCACCCAGTTTCATCTTATATTGATGATTTACTACCACAAATAACAAACAATCGCTTTCAAATCGTATGTCTTGTTTTCCCTTTCTTCATAGAATCAGAACAACATTGAATTTTACAAGCATATCATATAAATACTTCGAGAAAACTAAATGGTAATGTAAACCAGTCGCACGTATATCGCATGAGTTATTAATACGCAATAGGTATCTTTATTTCGGAACGGAACTGAAAGTAAAACATGGTTTTAAACGTGTATCAATTTCGAATAGCGTAATTATTAGAGACGAAATAGAAAGACAATAACAGAGCGAACGCCGGCGTTTAATGAATTTGCTTGGGGTTTAATTAATTAAACTTATACATACTATAACTGATCAAGATTGGGCCCAATTCGCAAACGTTTGGACGAATTTTGTTCCAATTTACTACATCTATTTTGGGAATATAATTTGAAGATTTTTATTCTCTCACAATAGACGTGCTTATTTTCTATAGTTGGATGCGAGACACTCGCGGATGTGGAGGCACTTGGGGGAAGCGTTAACCGGCAATGGACGTGACGGACAGCTAAAATGGTGATGTCCGGCTGTCCGGGAACCATCGGAACCGAGCGCGAGTCGTCAACGGCGCGTGTTGTTCCACGCACGACTCAAAGATATGTCAGCAAAACCGTAGGGGCTCAGCAGAACCGATGTAGGCATCGGCCCATGGGATGACTACTGAAAAGGTAACCTGTGGTCTTTGAACGCAAAGGCTAACTGAACATAGGTGTGGTTTTAGTTAGTAAAATTCCGAATCCTGCCTCCCACTGCACCCTAGACTGGGAGCAGTCATTAGACGATTTTCCTTCTAAAAAAAAAGCTGAATGGAACTTCTTTGTTTCTAACTAGCTTTTGCCTGCGGCTTCGCCCGCATAGGTAAATATAGGCTTTGTCACTCAAGAATAAGGCAGCTTTCTATCGGTGAAAAAAATTTCGCAATCGGACCAGTACTTCCAGAGATTATCTCCTATAAACAAAAAACAAACTTTACTTCTGTAAAATATTAGCGTAGATGACACTCGAACTTGTTTCATTATAAAAAAAACCGTGGAAAATCCCCAAAAAGATGAAACTATCTCCAAGCCAAATTCTGTTCAAGAAACCCTCGTGCGCCGAAACCACGTCAGAAAGAATACTATTATCATCACAGCCGTAACTTGTAATAGGTAGACGGTACGTTACTGATTTAGCCATGGAATTAATCAAGCGATCGGTCACTCGTGCCAACAGATGTTTACGTTCATGTCATACTAGTGGACGCCCTTTAAACATTATTAATTTTCGCCAGTACTTCCTAATGAACTGGGCAGAGAAACAAATGAATGTGGCCCTTTTAGAAAGACTATTTGGGAGTAGATATGAGTAATGCGAGTCACATGAGGGAAGATAGATGAGAAAAAGAAATCTAAACTCTAAATCACCATTTTGAGTTAAGGAATGTACAATAGTTGCTGTTGGCGAAATCGACTAAATGATATCATCGTCCTCTACGAACCATGGGCGCCGACTCCTTGGGTGCTTGAGGGCTCGTGCACTTATGAAAAATAAACAGTAGGTGCCGAGCACCCCTAAGAATAGACTTCAAGAAACAAATCAGTAAACGCCTTTTAGGAATGGGCGTTTTTTCGTTGCCCGACGACCCGTTCAGCGCAGTAGTTTAGAGCGCCGGTTAAGACAGTAATTAAGTACGCAGTATGTAAGTAGGACATTTATTTATTGGTCGGGCGTTTAGTGTGCATTTCTCTTCTCACACTTTGCCACTTTTTCGAGTCATCAAATGAGCATGAGCACCCATGAGGTTTTACTAAACTCCTGCTACGAACGCAGAAAAAGACCTGTCTAAACTCAGGATATAGGTAGAACGATTAAAACAGGGTCATCTGCGATTACATTCGCTGATTGGTATTGATTAAAGGAGCTAGAAACGATGATTGATCGACATTGCGCGAAGAATGCAGAACCAGAGTGGATATTAATGAGACTAGCTCAGATCTGTAGTCATTAATCTTCATTTAAAGCTGTCTGATTCCTACTAATCGATCCTGGAATCTAGTTTTAAACTTTTAAGTGAAGAGTCGTGACTGCATTCTTCTAGAATGTGCTTTTAGCTTCTACCAGGAAATTTGATTCTGACAAAATCCAAGAACCAGTATGCAACATGTAAAACCCGCTACCTGTCGTACTCAGTGGCTTCAGCTTAAAATCTATGTAGAACTCCAATTCATTCTAGGATTAGTGCTGGGACCAAACTGAGTTCGAATTTATCCGCGACAGCCGTCATGCGGCTTAGTAACGTTGAGCCCAAAATACAAACGGGCGCATCATTGATGCAAAAGGCTAAGTTCGTAAAAGAAAATATATATTTATATATATATATAAACGGAAATACAAAGTCTACAAAAGGAAAACACTGGGATTAAGTCATTATCATAATTACTAGTTCAGAGCAAGATAAAAATAGCTCGCTGACTCAATATAGTAGAAACAAGGATACAAATACGATAGACTATACACCTCTTTGACTTTATTGGCTGTAAACCACAGTTTCCGGTGCTTGCTTTTAGAAAACAGTTATCCGGTCATAAATTTAATACATTATAGGACAAATAAAACAGTTTCCGACACCTACTAACCGATTTTAATGATTGATTTTTGATAGGAAATTAATTGTAAAAGCGATTAGATATTTTATTAGTATACTAGCTTTGCCCGCGCGGCTTCGCTCCCGCTCTTCCCTACTCCACCCTACTATACCCAACTCTACCCTACTCTACCCTACTCTACCCTACTCTACCCTACTCTACGCTACTCTACGCTACTCTACGCTACTCTACGCTACTTTACGCTACTTTACCCTACTCTACCCTACTCTACCCTACTCTACCCTACTCTACCCTACTCTACCCTACTCTACCCTACTACTCTACCCTACTCTACCCTACCCTACCCTACTCTACCCTACTCTACCCTACTCTACCCTACACTACCCTATTTTTTTTTCCATAAGAACCTTCTCCTCACAATAATAATCACAACAAAAAAAAAATCAGCCAAATCGGTCAAGCCGTTTTCATGCCAAGTCGTGACAACGGAAAACGGGGGTCATTTTTATATATATAGATTATAAAGGGGATGGCGGAAATATTTTGAGCGATTAGAGAAGTATCGCTTAGTTGATATTTGTTTTCATTAGTACCTAATAATCATCGTATAATCTATCTGTCTAGTTTATTTAGATTGATTGGGCTTTGTTTGATCAAGGTATTTAATATGTTCTTACTGAAAATCGCTGCTATTCGGATAGTTTGTAAAACAAATTGTTGAAATATTGGCCCCGTTTTGACTTTGTTCTGTACAAGGCATTTGTACTTGAGTTCGGCTAACATTATGCCTTGGTATGTTTTCATTTCTAATCATAAATCAAACACTATAGGAGTATATGTATGACTTTTATATTTCTTGTTTTTTCGAATCAGCACGAAAAATTGAGAATGGCTTTTGCAAATTGATTCCTAGTAGATGTTGTGATGTGAAATTGGTGTAGTTTTGTATCTCAAGTTTCTGCACTTGTGAACAATATGTGGCATCATTGAAACAGGCGTAATCTCGATTAAATGGAACTGAAAATTGTATTGTAGTACTGAGTCAGGTACTGACTACCTCATGAAGTTTGCTCAGAAGGCGGACTCGATACGTCTGCTGTCAAATACTGTAAAAGTATTAGAATGTGTTACATCTGTATTATAATGGAAAATAAAGTGACGACTTTATACGAAGACATGGCTTAAAGAACTTAGTATCCAAATCAAAAATATTATAAAAAAAATAATACCTAGTCAGACAGGAATGGCGATGTTTTGTTGTCAGTTTGTCAGTTTTGCCACAGTCAAAGTTTTGATTGACGAAAAACCTACCGTCTAATGCGATGACTGACGTTTTTTAGTACTGATTGACGAAAACCATCATTCATGATTGATGGAATTGATTGACGCTTGCATGACCGTGTAATGGTCGCCTATGCAGTCCATCGGACGTAGAGTCTATTGGATAAGAAATAAATCAAAGAATAGTATCGACGAGCATCATCATCATATCGACGAGCTAAATTCATTTCACCTGGGGACTGGTACGTATCATTTCGTAAGTCAGGTACTTACAATCGATGCCACGTCGACACGTTGCTGAGTTCTAAAATAAGATGAAAACACGCATCGGCCGCTCGTCCGTCTGCCATTGATATCATGTATTTTGATGAGTCATGCACTGTCTGCTAGTAACAGTGTCGCGATTCTCACGTGCCAGTGGGCTAGTCAAGTTTCGGATGTCTTTCAAACAGATTTATGTTTTTTTTTGCTCAATAAAATTAGTAATAGGGAAATGAGATGAGAGGATGTTATGTTTTTTATGTGATTTTTAGTGGATGATTGGAGTTATGGATGTTTATTAAATTGTTTGGGTATTTTATCGGAGATAAATTTATCTTCAGCGCTAAACGTTACGATATTAATTTATTACAGTACTTATTACATTTTATTAATAAGATGCTATGACAAAATAATTTTGTTTAATTTTTCGTTACATGTATTATCTTTTAGTTTAGTTTAGTAGGGCAGAGTAGGGTAGAGTAAGGTATAGTAGATAGAGTGGAGTAGGGTAGAGCGGGAGAGAAGCCGCGGGGCCCAGGGGTACAGCTAGTAATAGGATAAAAAAGACCACTCTGATCACACCCACTGTCATTATTCCAAACAAACTTCTTTGGAGAACGTGTATTTTGTACAAGCTCAATGGCCTGACATAGCGCAAAGAATTGCCAAACTTAAGTGGCAATGGGCAGGGCACATTGCTCGCAGAACAGATGGCTGTTGGGGCCGAAAGGTTCTGGAGTGGCGACCGCGTACCGGAAGACGCAACGTTGGAAGGCCTCCAACAAGGTGGTCTGATGACCTGGTGAAGGTTGCGGGAAGCCGATGGATGCGAGACGCGCAGGAACGTTCGTTGTGGCGACGCTTGGGGGAGGCCTATGTCCAGCAGTGGACGTGTATCGGCTGAAATGATGATGATGAATGCCCTCTACAGTCGTAGGTAGATTTGATAGACAAACAAGATATTATTTAAATAGATTCGACCACAGAAAATATTTCGCCGAAATATGAATCAAGACATTATTTCTAGCAGAAGCAGCATGTGTGGTCATAATTAAAAATAATTGACCGCAATAAGGAAACTTCTGATATCAACGATGTTTTCCTCCTTATCTCTTAGGCTAAACGCACACTGGCGCAGAGGTCGCGAACTCAACGGTTCATGTTTTTCACCTATAGCATATTCATCTCTATTTTCCCATTTAGTTATGGAGCCAAGGACTGCAGTGACCAATTTGCACGTGTATCAAACGACTTTTTTCAATACACTTACGAAAGAATGAAAAGACGATCCATTTGACGACCTAAACTGAATTGTATAGGGAGGGTAGGAGCTAAGTAGAGTGTTTATTAGTATTATTATAGCTCCATCCCTCTTTCTTACTCGCACGCTTGCAATTTTAACATATCACGGTAAGGGCCCAGCACTGTGATCTAGACGCGATAATCGCGCGACTACGCGCGTCGCCCCGCATTTCTGTTAAAAACAAAAGCAGTTGCGACTTTGTCGCTTTTACTTTGCGCTAGTGTGAGCAGAGTTTTAGTTCGAGTAGCGCAACAAACAACGAGAATTGCATGTTATCTGATAAGCAAATATACCTAGATGTTTGCCGGTTAAATTATCTTGCATTGTTATTAGTATAGCTGGCTTTTTAAGGGATTTTTTTAACACTTTTTTTGTGAAACAATGGCTGAACATGTCTGTTGATAACGATCGAGAGGTGGGGTGGTAAACACACAAAATTGGTGCACTGAAATCAAAGGAAGCTGTCGCGGCCTGTTGTGGCAGACTACCACAACCAGACTACGAATGAGATGGTGGGGCGACATGTCTTAAGCACATACTTGCGCCGGTTGTACCCAAGATCTAGTAAACAAAATGCACCTCACTTGTACTTTATGCAATAACAATTATGATCTAGAGTGTGCGAACATCTCCATAAACCATTTTAGTAAGAATATGACTCCTAACCATAAAAAAATATGGAAATGTCAATACTGCCGCTGCAAAATGCCAAAGACGGGAAACACGGATACACCTATACGACCACAGACATCCACTCAAAAGCAACTAACAACTACACTAAACGAAGAAAATAATGTAACAATTCGGAAAAAAACCTGCCTTGACGACGATTCGACCACTTTTGAAAGTCTGAGTTTTGTAGGCGATACAATGTGCTCAGAGGAAAAAACCACTTCAGACATCAACATAAACTCTGAACTGTCTCTGCAAAACTTAAGCGAAATCATTATGATGCGTTTAAAAGAAAATAATCATTCAATAATAACCGACCTACGTAACACTATTCAAACTGAAATAAATAAAGCTATAAAAAAACTTGCAGAGGATTTCGAACAAAAAACCACTAATTTATCAAAACAAAATGAACAACGAATTCAGGATATTGAAAAAATTAACACCAAGATACAAAACTTAACAAAAGAGAATGAAAAATTAAAACAAGAAATGTCTGACTTAAAATCAACATCCACAGCGCCCGCAATCCAATGTACAGAGAGTAATTCCAGGAAGATAGTCATCTACGGTCTCACCGAGCACTACAAAGAGTCTGAAGCTGATCTGCATAACCGAATCATCGAAATGTTTCACGATATTCTACAAGTGGACCTGATGGGTTACGTTGAAGATATGTATAGATTAGGCAGAAATAACACTAACAACCGACCACTGGTAATAGAATTAGTTAGCAAAAGAATGGCTAAATATATTAAAAACAATAGCCATTATTTTCAGGGAACTCAACTGTCTGTATCTGAATTTTTGGATGCAAAATCACGTAAGGAAAGACAACAATTGCGAGACGAAATGATAAAAGCCAGAAAGAAGGGCCTATATGCAATAATAAGAAATAATCAGCTGTATATAGAAGGGAAAGCTACTATATTAAGAGACGAAACACACAAAAATCGACCAAGCTACATAGA